>OU696491.1:5000-10005000 GCA_916048165.1 Spilarctia lutea
AATGGATACAATATAAATTGACGTTAACAAATGGTATATAAATATTTGAAACAATAAAGATGAACGAATGTATGTGGACAGCAATTGTAAATGTGCTGTACACATATATTTGAACATTATAAATATATTATATATACATATATATTAAAATATAACGACATCACACAATACATTTGCACTATAAAATAAAAAACAAAGATAAAAAAAGGTCTCTTATTAAGTAAGGGGAAAAGCGCATAGGCAGTAACACCCTGCGATGGCGGGTGCCTGCTTCATAAAAAAAAAAAAAAAAAAAAAAAACCTAACCTAACCTAACCTAACCTAACCTAACCTAACCTAACCTAACCTAACCTAACCTAACCTAACCTAACCTAACCTAACCTAACCTAACCTAACCTAACCTAACCAGATGGACAAATGTGTGTCTGTAGAAACTGTGTGTACGCTGCAGACACACATCTGAACATATTAATCACCGAGGTTAAGCAACATTGGGCGAGGTCGGTGCTTGGATGGGTGACCGCCTGTATGTTGCTTTTTGTAAAAATTTTTAGAAATACATTATAGAAGAATGAAATGAATAATGACAGAGAATTGTAAATACTAATGTACAAGAAATATGTTAGAACACATACAGATAAAATGAAACATGATGTAAACAACGAATGGTAAACAAATAAATACATAGAACATGGTGGATGGGCAAATGTGTGTACAGAGAAATTGTGTATACGCTGTGTACACACAGTTGAACATATTAAGGTTAAGCAACATTGGGCGAGGTCACAATTTGGATGGGTGACCGCCTGAGAATTACTTTTTGTCAAATTTTAGAATATTTAAATTGTTAAGAATTATGTTATTATATATTGTGTATGTAAAAATGTTTTGTTTTATCGAAATGAATGTTTTGTTGAAATTTTTTATTTCTTTTAAGAAATGAAACATGATGTAAACAAACAAATGGTAAATGAATAAATACATAGAACATGGTGAATGGGCAAATGTGTGTACAGAGAAATTGTGTATACGCTGTGTACACACAGTTGAACATATTAAGGTTAAGCAACATTGGGCGAGGTCACAATTTGGATGGGTGACCGTCTGAGAATTACTTTTTGTCAAATTTTTAGAATATTTAAATTGTTAGGAATTATGTTATTATATATTGTATATGTAAAAATGTTTTGTTTATTGAAATGAATGTTTTGTTGAAATTTTTATTTCTTTAAGAAATAAAACATGAGGTAAACAAACAAATGGTAAATAAATAAATACATAGAACATGGTGAATGGGCAAATGTGTGTACAGAGAAATTGTGTATACGCTGTGTACACACAGTTGAACATATTAAAGGTTAAGCAACATTGGGCGAGGTCACAATTTGGATGGGTGACCGCCCGAAAAAATTATTTTTGTTGTTTTTTATTAAGAAAATTATGTATGGTAAAGAATAGAAATAAATAAAAATAGTAAATTTAAATATAAAGACTAGAAGTTTATATAAATAAATAAATATTGTAAAAAAAATTGAAATATGTATAAATGACAAGTAATGTAAACAAAAAATCAGAAGTATAAATAAAGGAATATATAATGGAGTAATTGAAACAGTTGAAATGGCGGATTCCGACCTCACCTAGGGTTAAGCAACATTGGGTGAGGTCGGAATTTGGATGGGTGACCGCCCGGAAATTGCTTTTTGTATTTTTTTATTGCCATTAAATTAGTAACATCGGTCGCGGTCGGTATTAGGATGGGTGACCGCCTAAAAATAATTAGTTGGAAAAATTTTGTTCTTGTTTTTGAAAAATATTATAAAGGAACGAACAATAAATAACACATGTATGAAAAATAAAGTAGAAACACATAGATAGAAAATAGCTGGACATAAATAGTTAGAAAATAAACAATAAGAACACAACAAGTGCACAAGTGTGTGTTCACAGAAACTGTGTGTACGCTGTGGACACACAATTGAACACTTTAACATATTATTATATATACATATATATTAAAATATATCGACACCACTACACATAGCACTATATTATACACAATAGATACACAAGGTCCTGTCGATCCTATGGACGGGGAAAAGCAGAAAAAAAAAAAAAAAAAAAAAAAAAAAAAAAAAAAAAAAAAAAAAAAAAAAAAAAAAAAAAAAAACCTAACCTAACCTAACCTAACCTAACCTAACCTAACCTAACCTAACCTAACCTAACCTAACCTAACCTAACCTAACCTAACCTAACCTAACCTAACCTAACCTAACCTAACCTAACCTAACCTAACCTAACCTAACCTAACCTAACCTAACCTAACCTAACCTAACCTAACCTAACCTAACCTAACCTAACCTAACCTAACCTAACCTAACCTAACCTAACCTAACCTAACCTAACCCATACTGGTATTTAGCGGTAAAAACGCGACTGACATCCAAGAACGCGCCAATGCCGCCCTCGAACATGTTCGCGAGTGGGGAGTCGCTAACAAACTGAAATTCGCGCCTCATAAAACAAAAGCAATGACAATTACCAGAAGGCTCAAATACGACACCCCAAGACTGACCATGGGCGGGGTCGACATTGACGCGTCCAGGGAGATCAAGATACTGGGAGTGACCGTCGACGATAAGCTAACATTTAACACCCATATCACCGACGTCTGCGGGAAAGCCATAGGGGTATACAAGCAGCTGTCCAGAGCTGCCAGAGTCAGCTGGGGTCTACACCCGGAGGTTATCCGGATGATATATACGGCGACCATCGAACCCATAGTTCTCTATGGAGCAAGCGCCTGGTCGTCGGCCGTAAATAAAATTGGAGTGAAGAAGCAGTTAGATATTGTGCAACGTGGAGTTGCACAAAAAATGTGCAAGGCGTACCGTACGGTATCACTAAACTCAGCGCTGGTGCTGGCAGGAATTCTTCCACTCGACCTCCGAGTCCGCGAGGTTGCCTCATTATATGAGGCAAGAAGAGGCATCAACTGCGAAGCGCTGAAGGATCGGGAGATTGAAAGAATGGCGCGCTTTACAGACCTGCCACACCCGGCCGACCATAAAACCATTAAGGTCGACACCATCGATGACCGGGATCAGTACGAGCAAAGTGTCAGCAGGGCAGTCAAAATTTTCACGGATGGCAGTAAGATCGGAGGTAAGGTCGGTGCCGCTTTGACTATCTGGACCGGCGAAACCGAAACCGCTACTGCCAAACTTGCCCTGTCTGATTACTGTACGGTGTACCAAGCCGAGCTCTTAGCTCTGAGTAGAGCGACGAAGGAAGCAGCCCAACGCAAGGATACAGCGGTCGGAATCTACAGCGATTCAATGGCGGCTCTCCAAACGATACAGAACCATCGCTCCCCTCACCCCTTAGCGATAGCGGCGAGAACCAACATGATCCAGGCTTCTCTCCGGAACACAGTCGTGTCTCTGTTTTGGATCAGAGCACATGTGGGACTAGAGGGGAACGAGAGGGCGGATGAGCTAGCGAAGGAGGCGGCTGTGGGTTCGAAGCGCAAACCCGACTACGACCTATGCCCGATATCGCACGTCAAGCGATGCATACGCAGCGCGACGATTGACGAATGGAACCAGCGGTACGTGAATGGGACAACAGCGTCAACCACAAAAATCTTCCTGCCAGATGCGAAGATCGCGTACGGCATCGTCAGAAAGATCAAGGTCACAAGCCTTAAGACGCAGGTCTTGACAGGGCATGGCGGGTTCTCAGGGTACCTAAACCGTTTTGGGTGCAAAGAGAACCCGGGATGTGTCTGTGACCCGCAAACACACGAAACACTCCAACACATTCTATTTGAATGCCCCATTCACTCAAGGGAGCGCTTTGACACCGAACAGAGGTTGGGCTTTACAATAGAAGCCAAAAACATAGCGACAATAATGTTGAGCAAGGATAGGGACGAGTTGCTTAATTACTGTGTTAAAATAGCGAGTATTGTTGTAAAAAGAAATAAGACAAGGTAAATTAAATTATGCTGCTGTAATATTATGTAATATATTATAATACAGCATAAAAATTATGAACTGTACAATCAAATAGACTAAATAAATAGAATAAGCAGTAGCCTAAGTAAAACTGTGCCTACACCTAAGCTAGAATAAGTTAGAATAAGAGATGTCTAATTAACAAATATAGTAAGGCTAAATATAATAACATGTAAGTAGATCTAAGTTGCATAATAAATGACGTGTATAGTTCACTGAACTTCACCCGAATAGTAGCTAGATAGATGATAGTTATATGTAGTACATGGGAGTCCCACCCATGATGCAAGTTTGAGGACGGAAATGAGAATATATCTGCACAAATTTAATATATTATATATACATATATATCCAATTATATCGACACCACACAACACACATTTGCACTATATAATAAAAAACAAGGTTAAAAAAGGTCCCTTATTACGTAAGGGGAAAAGCGTAAAGGCAGCAACGCCCTGCGATGGCGGGTGCCTGCTTTAAAAAAAAAAAAAAAAAAAAAAAAAAAAAAAAAAAAACCTAACCTAACCTAACCTAACCTAACCTAACCTAACCTAACCTAACCTAACCTAACCTAACCTAACCTAACCTAACCTAACCTAACCTAACCTAACCTAACCTAACCTTGGCCGTGTGGAGCCGGCATAGAATAGCTCCACCCCATCTCCTCCCGTGGGTGTCGTAAGAGGCGACTAAGGGATAGTAGCTGGGCCGCCGTCGCCTCTCTTGCTGGGTGTGGCGAGGCTGAGGTGATGGCGGACAAGAGAGAGGCCTGCGGGGCCGGATCGACCATGCCTGGCTCGGTCTCCTGCCGGAACAACAGGATCGACCTTGCCTCGCTCGCTCTCCCGCCCTGCGGGCCCCCCGGCGGGGGGCCGTCGGCGGACAACGAACGCCCGCGGCCCCGATCGTGAGTGGCCACAGGCGGCGGGTCGGGGGACCTGCTGCCCTTGGCGGAGCGGCAGTGTGCCCCCCATGTTGGTATGGGGGGCGCACGATGGAGTGGGGGGCTGGAGCGATCTGGCCCCCCCCTCGAGGGGTCGTAGGCGACAGGGAGTCGCCCGCGGCCCCGACTGAGAGTTGCCACGGGCGGTGGGTGGGGGACCCGCCGTCCCCGGCCACGTGGCGGAATGCGCCTGTCTGTTGTTCCGGGGGCGCAGACCAACTCGAAAGTGAGGGGGGCCCTAAGATCGGCCCCCCGAGGCGAGCCTGCAAGGGCGCTCCTAGCCGAGTCGCGGTGAGCTCTCAAAATTGAGTATCCCGCGGCTCGGCAATGGACGAAGAGGAACACGTGAGGTTTAGTGGGTAGTCTGGCCCCCTCTTCTGGGGGTCAGGAGTCCCACACGAAGCGGACCCATCGTCCCCGCGGTGGGCGAGCGAAGTGCCTAAACGCAGTCCTCACGTTAAAAAAAAAAAAAAAAAAAAAAAAAAAACCTAACCTAACCTAACCTAACCTAACCTAACCTAACCTCTGCCGTGTGCCCGTGTGGAGCCGGCATAGAATAGCTCCACCCCATCTCCTCCCGTGGGTGTCGTAAAAGGCGACTAAGGGATAGTAGCTGGGCCGCCGTCGCCTCTCTTGCTGGGTGTGGCGAGGCTGAGGTGATGGCGGACAAGAGAGAGGCCTGCGGGGCCGGATCGACCATGCCTGGCTCGGTCTCCTGCCGGAACAACAGGATCGACCTTGCCTCGCTCGCTCTCCCGCCCTGCGGGCCCCCCGGCGGGGGGCCGTCGGCGGACAACGAACGCCCGCGGCCCCGATCGTGAGTGGCCACAGGCGGCGGGTCGGGGGACCTGCTGCCCTTGGCGGAGCGGCAGTGTGCCCCCCATGTAGGTATGGGGGGCGCACGATGGAGTGGGGGGCTGGAGCGATCTGGCCCCCCCTCGAGGGGTCGTAGGCGACAGGGAGTCGCCCGCGGCCCCGACTGAGAGTTGCCACGGGCGGTGGGTGGGGGACCCGCCGTCCCCGGCCACGTGGCGGAATGCGCCTGTCTGTTGTTCCGGGGGCGCAGACCAACTCGAAAGTGAGGGGGGCCCTAAGATCGGCCCCCCGAGGCGAGCCTGCAAGGGCGCTCCTAGCCGAGTCGCGGTGAGCTCTCCAAATTGAGTATCCCGCGGCTCGGCAATAGACGAAGAGGAACACGTGAGGTTTAGTGGGTAGTCTGGCCCCCTCTCCTGGGGGTCAGGAGTCCCACACGAAGCGGACCCATCGTCCCCGCGGTGGGCGAGCGAAGTGCCTAAACGCAGTCCTCACGTTAAAAAAAAAAAAACCTCTGCCGTGTGGAGCCGGCGCCGAATAGCTCCACCCCATCTCATCCCGTGGGTGTCGTAAAAGGCGACTAAGGGAACATCGGAGCCGAATTCCAGGCTGCCGAGGCGGTGGCGTCGACGCTAGACGTCGCGCCATGTAGGGACGGGCTCGGCGTGTACTAACACTACCGTCGAGCAGGCATGGGACTTGTGTTCCTGCCACCGTCGACACATCGTAATCCCGATTATATCGGGGACGAGGGCCTTGGCTTAACCGCCCGGGCCGCGAGGAAGAAAACCTCTTTAAAAAATCACCCCGAATCTTGTGCTATGGTGCGTGGCCTAGGATGCATGGCTGACGGGAAGTTCAGTTGCAAGCGCGCCCCCAGCCGGGGCACCTGCGGACCCCTCGGTTGGGTAACAAATCTACGCTTACCCGGGTATTGGGGATCTCTGCCCGGGTGGACTCTTAGTTCTCCCCATCTCGTGGGTCATATTATGGATGATATTACTTTAAAAAACAAACAAACCAAAAAAAACGAAGAGAAGGAGGAATCGATGAAGGAGGAGAATAGCAAGGGGGAGTTGCGAACCCCGTCACCACACCCGTTGGTGACGAAGGAGGCACGCGTCACCCTAACGCGATACAGCAGGGACTCGTCGGCGTCAAGCGACGCCTCAATGGTGGACGCGGACTCGCGTCCCTCTTCACCGACCGGACGTTTGTGGCGGAAACGCCTCAACTCCGACAGCTCCGGCCCGGTGGAGGTGAAGAAGAGAGGTCGCCCACCTACAACTGGGGAATACGTCGGCCTGGCGCAAGCCAAGGCCGACTTGAACAGGGCAAAGGAGCGGGAGCTGGAGCTCCGCGCCGAGAAGGAACTGGCGGAAGAGGTCCGACAGCAAAGGGAGTCTTACCTCCGTAAAACTCCCATACAGACGTCGGACCAAACACAATCTTCCGAGCCCGTCAGCGCAGATCAGCTGACGGTGTCCATCGAGGCGGCAGTGGCGGTGGTGCAAACCATCGCCACAAAGAGCTCCAAGCTCAAGGGGCAATATGTGCGGGACCTGAGGGTGGCCTGTAGCTCCATTTTGGAGCTCGCCCACCAACTCAAGGCCCGCACTGCGAACGAGGAGGTCGCCAACCTTCAGGTAGAGCTTGCTGCCGTACGGGCGGAAATGAAGGCTCTGAAGATGAGTCGCGAGGAGATGATCTTCATGATCGATGCGCGACTCGCGGGCTTCCAGGACCGCCTGCTGCCTGAGGTGCGCATCCGTCCGCCTCTCCAGGCGGACGAGAGGAACGCCGCCAGAGCCGCTGGTGCTGCCCGTGATGCGGAACAAAGGGCCTCCAAGTCCAGCCGGAGGCCCAAGTCTTCTGCCGTTCTTCCCACTCCTTCCGCGCCTCCTCAGGCTCCGCCCCTCTCGCCCGTCGCGGCAGACGGGCAGAAGGATTCGGATCCCTGCCCCTCTGGGACGGTCCCGTCGGACGGGGAACCCAAGGGGAAAAAGAAAAAGCAGAAGGCAAAGAAACGGAGTGCCGCGGCGAAGGAGGCCGAAGCTGCCCGTCAGCCGCGCCCGCAGGCTCCCGCCGCCGCCCCGCCACCTGTGAAGGAGGCGTGGAGCGCGGTGGCGGCGCGGTCAAAGAAGACGAAGGCAACCCCAGCACCGCCGAGCGCCAAGGCGCCTGCCAAGCCTGCAAAGCAGGCGAAGGCGAGGCGCAGAATCCGCACCCCGACAACCGCTGCAGTGTGTGTTACACTGCAGCCGGGCGCGGTAGAAAAAGGCGTCACCTACAACCAGGTGATGACCAATGCCGAGAGATCGATAGATCTCAAGACTCTCGGCATTGACGGCCTCCGGATTCGCACTGCCGTGACCGGAGGACGGATTCTGGAGGTGGGTGGCGCCGAAAGGGCGCAGAAGGCGGACGCCCTGGCGGAGAAACTTCGCCAGACGTTCGGAGAGGAGGTCCGTGTCGCCAGGCCGGAGAGGTGCGTGGAGCTGCGCATCTCTGGCCTGGGCGATGCGGCAACAAAGGAGTCGGTGGCTCAGCTGCTGGCGACCGAGGGAGGCTGCCCTGTCGCCTCCATCAAGGTGGGCGACATCAATCGCCCACCCGGTCGACAGGGCACTGCCTGGCTGCGGTGCCCGGTTGCGGCGGCCAAAAAGTTAACGGACGGCCGCCGCATCGTCGTCGGGTGGTCAGCGGTCAAGCTGACCACCCTGGAGCCAAGGCCGGCGCGGTGCTTCCGCTGCCTGGAGCCGGGACACGTGGGGGCAAAGTGCGCTGCAAAGATCGACCGCAGCGCACTCTGCTTCCAATGCGGACAGGAGGGCCACAAGGCGGCCGTCTGCTCCGCGGACCCCATGTGTCCCGTCTGTGCGGCGGAAGGTGTGGCGTCCGGCCACAGACTCGGCTCCGCGAAGTGCCGGGCAGCCTCCCGCAAGAGGGGGGGTCAGGCGAAACGCAAGGCGACAGGGGGGGTGGAACCCAAGACCACCCCAACGACCCTGTCGCCACCGTCCAATGAGGAGGAGATGGACACCGCCCAAATTTAATGGCTCTCCAAATCTCCGTGCTGCAGGCCAACGTCAACCACTGCGCCGCGGCCCAGGACCTACTGGCCCAGACCGTGACGCAGTGGCGGTAGTCGCCGAGCCGTATTACGTGCGCACCGGCCCCAACTGGGCCAGCGACAGCGACGGCTTGGTGGCTATCGTCGCCCAGCGAACCGGCCCCCACCAACTCGACAGAGTAGTGAGGGGCCGAGGGTGCGTCCTCGCCACGCTGGGCGACACTGCAGTGATTGGGGTGTACTTCTCGCCCAACAGAAGCCTCGCCGAGTTCGAGCAGTGGCTCACGGAGGTCGGGGCTCTGTTGGCGGACGCGCACCCCACTCCGGTCGTGGTAGCCGGGGATTTCAACGCCCACTCACGGGCGTGGGGATCTCCGAGGACCGACGGCCGGGGGGAGGTATTGGAGGAGTGGGCGGTGTCTCACGGCTTGGTGCTGCTCAACAGGGGGACGGTGCCCACGCTTGTGCGGCCCCAGGGCAGCTCGATAGTAGACCTGTCGTTTGCTAGTCCTGCCCTGGCTGGCCGCACTCGCAATTGGCGGGTCGTCAAGAATGTGGAGACCGCGTCGGACCATCGTTACATACGGTTCGACGTGGTCTCTCGCTCAGCGGCCATCCGAGGAGGAGATGGCAACCGTCCCCTTGCTGGAGAAGGCCCGCGGTGGCGCCTCGGTTCTCTGAACCGGGAACTGGCCCTAGAGGCGGCCATCGTCGAGCGCTGGGTTGCTGGTGGAGCGGAAAGTGGCCCAGACGCGGACGCGAGGTGCGATAGTCTCGCTGGGAAGCTGACTCGCGTCTGCGATGCGGCGATGCAGAGGGCGAGGCCAGCCCTCCCTCGGAGGCAAGTGTACTGGTGGCGTCCCCACCTTGCCGGGCTGCGTGCCGCAAGTCACGCGGCCCATAGGCAGTACACTCGCAGCCGCAGGAGGGCCGTCAGGGACCTCGCCCGTGAAGAGGAACTGCTCGCCGCACATAGGGCCGCTCGTGCGGCCCTCAACTCGGCGATCAGAGCCGCCAAAGAGGAGGCCTGGAGGGAGTGGCTCGAGAGCCTGGATCGAGATCCATGGGGGCGCCCGTACAAAACCGTGAGCCAGAAGCTCCGGCCCTGGGCGCCTCCCCTCACCAGAACTCTCGAGCCACAGCTTCTGGGCCGAGTGGTCAGTTCCCTCTTCCCTGAGCGGGAAGAGTGGGTCCCACCGCGGATGGCAGCACCAAGCCGTCAGCGAGTGCCGGCAGAAGGCGACGCAGAGGCGATACCTCCCGTGTCCGAGGCCGAGCTAGGGGCGGCGATCCTGGCCCTCAAAGTCAGGAAACGCGCCCCGGGCCCGGACGGCATCCCTGGGAAGGTCGTCGCCTTAGCGATGCCGGCACTCGAGGAGGAGACGCTGTCCCTCATGTCGGAGTGTGTGGCGTCGGGGAGATTCCCACGGCGATGGAAGACCGGACGGCTCGTGCTGATCAGGAAGCACGGGCGCCCAGCCGAGGCACCGTCGGCCTACCGCCCTATCGTACTGCTCGACGAGACGTGCAAAATGTTTGAGCGAGTGCTCGCTGCGCGTCTCGTCAAGCACCTGGAGGGGGCGGGGCCCGATCTCAGCGACGGTCAGTTCGGCTTCCGTCGCGGGAAGTCGACTCTTGACGCCGTTTCCCGACTGCGGGGCAGCGTCGATGAGGCGATCGCCGGGGGCGGGGTGTTGTTGGCCGTGTCGCTCGACATCGCCAACGCCTTCAACACCCTCCCCTGGCAGACAATCGCCGAGGCCCTGAGGTACCACAACGTACCGTGGTACCTCAGGCGAATCCTTGCGGACTACTTCGTGGACCGGGTCATCACGTACTCGGGCCGAGACGGAGTGGTCCGCAAGGCTATGAGGTGTGGTGTTCCACAGGGGTCGGTACTTGGGCCGCTCCTGTGGAACATCGGGTACGACTGGGTCCTGCGCGATGCTACTCTTCGGGGAGTCGGCGTACTTTGTTACGCCGACGATACCCTAGTGACCGCGCGGGGCCCCACGTTCCGCGACGCCGCCGTCCTAGCGACGGCAGGCGTCGCTCAAGTGGTGCGCCGAATCAGGGCGCTGGGCCTCCAGGTCGCCCTCGAGAAGTCCGAGGCCCTCTTCTTCCATGGGCCTCGGCAGACGCCGCCTCGAGATACCACGATCGTGGTGGGGGGCACCTCCATCGCCGTCGGCCGCAGCCTCAAGTATCTGGGGCTGGTTCTCGACGGCCGGTGGGGGTTTGCGGAACATTTCCGGCAGCTGGCGCCGAAGGTGCTAGCGTTTGCCGGAATGCTCTCGCAGCTGCTCCCCAACGTAGGAGGACCGGGGTCTGCCTGCCGCCGTCTCTATGACGGTGTGGTACGCTCTAAGGCGCTCTACGGAGCGCCCATCTGGGCGGAGGCCCTCTGCCCGACTAACGTTGCCCTGCTGCGTCGTCCGCAGCGGGCCATCGCGCAGAGGGCCGCACGGGCGTACCGCACCGTCTCCTACGAGACGGCGTGTGTCCTGGCAGGCAGTATCCCCTGGGATCTCGAGGCCGGCGTCCTCAAAAGGGTGTACGAGGAGGGCGCCCTGATTCGGCGAGTTGGTGGATGCCCGCCTCCGGAGGAGATCGAGCGCTGGAGGCAGGAGGCTCGCGACGATCTCTTCCGGACGTGGGCTGCCAGAATGGAAGGGAGTCCGACGGCGTTCGTTAGGGCCGCTCGGCCCGTCCTGCGACAGTTTGTGGAGGGGGGTCATGGGGCTCCCACGTATCACCTCACCCAACTTCTCACGGGTCACGGCTGCTTCGCCAAGTACCTGTGGGAAGTTGTGGGGGTAGAATCGGAGCCCCGGTGCCGCAACTGCACCAGCGGCGACCCCGACACGGCCCATCACACCCGGGCCGTGTGCGAAGCATGGGACGGGCAAAGAGCGGCCCTGACGAGCGTCATCGGCGCTGATCTCTCGCTGCCGGCCATCGTGGAAGCCATGGCCGGCAGCGACCGGTGCTGGGCCGCCATCGCCTCGTTTGCCAGCGAGGTGATGACGGCCAAGAGAGAGGCCCTGCGGGAGCGGGAGCGAGCTGGGCTCACTCTCCCGCCCCGCAGGCCCCCAGCGAGGGGTCGCCGGCGTCAAGTATTCGCCCGCGGCCCCGACTGAGAGTTGCCATGGGCGGTGGGTCGGGGGACCTGCCGCCCCCAGCCACGTGGCGGATGCGCCCTTGTTGTTCCGGGGGCGCATACCAACTCTAAGGTCAGGGGGGCCCCAACGATCTGGCCCCCCCCGAGGCGAGCCTGCAAGGGCGCTCCTAGCCGGGTCGCGGTGAGCACTCCAAATTGAGTATCTCGCGGCTCGGCACTAGGCGAAGAGGAACACGTGGGGTTTAGTGGGTAGTCTGGCCCCCCTTCCGGAGGCCAGGAGTCCCACACGAAGCGGACCCATCGCCACCGCGGTGGGCGAGCGAAGTGCGTAAATGCAGTCCCCACGTTAAAAAAAAAAAAAAAAAAAAAAAAAAAAAAAAAACCTAACCTAACCTAACCTTTTTTTTTTTTTTTTTTTTTTTTTTTTTACGTGTGGAAACCCCCTCGGGCCGTCACCCCGCCGGGGTTTGCGGCGGGGCGGTGTGTCGGAATCGAACCGACTAAAACCACACGGTGTGCCAACTCTGCGCCTGAGAAGGGAGGGGTCCGGGATCGCTGTTACTAACGCAAACCGGACCCCTCCCAGCGCCTGCCCGCACTGAAGCGGGCACCTTCTTCCAGTAAACTCTCAATTTAGGCGCGGCCCTCCGCGGCTGGCCACTAAAGCGGATGGACGGGAAAACCCATCCCGTCCATCCGCGGCCACACTCAGGGCGGCATGAGGCGCAGATGGGCGCGCCTCCGCCGCCCAGTTCGCCGGCGGCGGATCGGGTCCGAGTGGAGATCATCCTCCCGGGCCTTCTCCGCCGCCTCCTTCTGCGAAATTACGTCTTCGCAGAAGGATGCGACCGCGGTAAAACTGCTGTCGCTACCGGCCATGGAGCGTATGATGGCCGGTAGCGACAGATCTCCTCCGATGACTGCAGTGAGGGCCCGGCGCTGCTCCGCCCAGGCGGGGCAGAACTCCAGCGTATGCTGGGCCGAGTCCTCACTGCAGTCGCAGTGGTGGCAGGCGGGACTCAATTCCCTCCTAGCGACCGAGTGCAGGTACTTTCCGAAGCAACCGTGCCCGGAAAGCACCTGCGTCAGCCGGAAGGAAAGGGTCCCGTGCTGCCGCCCTGCCCACTCGAGGATGACCGGCTGGAGCGCCTCCACGGTGGCAAAGCCAGCACGTGGAGCCTCCAGCCGGGACGACCAACGAGCCATCGTGGCGCGGCGAGCGGCTTCACGCCAATCGCGTACCTCTTCGGGCGGAGGACGATACCCGTTCTCCGCCCGATATACAGCCGCTCGCCGATAAACTTCGGCGAGCACTTCCGCCTCCAAATCCCACGGGGGTGTTCCGGCCAAGGCGCACGCCGCCTCCGTGGACACGGTGCGGTATCCGCGTATGGCTCTGACCGCCAATACCCTCTGAGGCCGCCAAAGGCGTGCCTTATTCTGGGCGGTCAGAGCCGGGACCCACACCGGTGACCCATATAGGGCCATCGACCGGACCACCCCCGTGAAGAGGTTCCTTGTTGCGACGCTGGCTCCACCCAAGTTGGGCAAAAGACGCCCAAGGGCGGAGGCAGCGTCGACCAGCTTTGGGGAAAGCTGTCGGAAGTGCTCGTCGAAGAGCCACCTACCGTCGAGGATCAGGCCCAGATACTTCATCTGGGCCCGAACCGGTACGAGGACCGAGTTGACTTCGATGGAGGCGCCGGGGGGTGGACCACGACGGGGCCCATGAAATAACAGGGCCTCCGTCTTATCCAGGGCCACCCGCAAGCCCAGCGCCTCGATGCGCCCAACCACCAGAGAAACACCCCTGGTGGCCAGGCGCGCCGCCTCTTGGAAATTGGCCCCCCGAGCTGTGACCAATGTGTCATCGGCGTAACAAATTACGCCCAGCCCGGGGGGCAGACGACTCCGAAGGACCCAGTCGTACCCCACGTTCCACAGGAGTGGTCCGAGGACAGACCCCTGTGGAACGCCGCACGACATGGGTCGCCGTCTCAAGACGCCATCTCGATCCTCGTACACGACGGTACGCTCCTCCAAATAGTCTGCCACCAGCCGCCTCAGGTACTCTGGCACCCCATGATACTGGAGTGCTTCCCTGATGCAGCTGAATGGCAGACTATTAAAGGCGTTGGCGATGTCCAAGGACACCGCCAACACCACGCCGCCACAGCCAACCGCCTCTTCGGTCACGGCCCTAAGGCGCACCACGGCATCGACCGTCGAACGCCCCTCTCGGAACCCGAATTGGGCGTCCGACAGGTCGGGCCCCACCTCGCTGAGATGCTGGACGATGCGGGCAGAGAGAATCCTCTCGAACAATTTGCCCGCCTCGTCCAGCAACACGATGGGCCTATAGGCCGTGACCGAATCGGCTGGCCGTCCCGGCTTCGGCAACAGGACCAGCTTCCCGCATTTCCAGCACTCAGGGAAGCGTCCGGACGCCAGGCTGGCGTCCAAAACCTCCCTGAGGCGGTCCGACATATGGTCGAGGGCTCGGGCCATCACTCGGGGGGGTACCCCGTCCGGCCCAGGGGCGGTGTTCTTGGAACGAATCCGCAGAACAGCCGCCCCTACCTCCGATTCCCTAACGGGCGGAATATCGTCCTCTATGCCCCCGTCGTCTCTAGCCACTGGATAGGCCATCGACGGGGGCGTGTGCTCCGCCCGCTGCGGGAAAAGGCCCTCGACCACCTGCTGCAGGAAGCTGGGCTGGAGAGTCTCGGTAAGGGGGGGGCCCGCCGTGCGGAGCTTTTGTCGCACCGCACGATATGGGCGACCCCAGGGGTCACGATCGAGACTCTCCAGCATCTCCTTTCTTTTTGCCTCTTTGGCGCGGCAAATGGCCAGCTTCAGAGTTTTCCGCGCTTCGCGGTACTCCTCATGAAGCCGGCCCTCCTCCCCGTCTACGCGGTGGCGTCGCCGCCGGCATCGGGTGTAGGACCTCCGGGCACGAGTACAGGCCGCACGGAGGTCCGCCAACTCCTGGGACCACCAGTAGACCCCGTTCCGTGAAGGTCGACAACCCCGAACGCGGGGCATGGCCGCATCGCAGATCTGCGTAATCGCAGTGCGAAAGCGGCCAGCCCCCATGTCGACCTCCTCGGCCGGGGCCCGCGGAGACAGCCATGACTGAACGATGGCCGCCTCCTCTAGCAGGTCCCTATCGAGCTTGGCAACAGCCCACCGCGGAAAGCGGGAGGAATGCCGCGCCACGTGACCCCTACTGGGGCCCTGGGACCGGGAGAGCTCGAATCGGATATAGAGATGATCCGAGAGCGTCTCAACCTCATCCAGGACACACCAGTTCCTTACTCGTGCGGCAACAGCAGGGGTAGCGAACGAAAGGTCCACTATCGACTCCCCCTGCTGTCGCACGCACGTGTTGGTGGCGCCTCTGTTCAGCAAACAGAGGTCCACCGAAGCCGCCCACTCCACCACGGCATCGCCCTTGGCGTCCGTCGCTGGGGAACCCCACGCAATGGATTTTGCGTTGAAGTCCCCCAGCACGAGGACGTGCCCAGACGCTAGTCGCCGTATCGAGGTCTCCAAGTTGTTGAGGAAGACCTCGAAGTCGCTCAAACTCCGGTTGGGGGAGAAATAGACACCGTAAACGGTGATTCCCCCCCACTCGGCGGCCACATATCCAGAGCCCTTGTCTCTTAGCGACAAGGGCGGGGAACGAGCCGCCGAGGAGCCGACGACTGCCACGGAGCCGTCTCGGTCACCCATCCAGTTTGGACGGGGAGGGACGTAGTAGGGCTCCGCGACTACGGCAACACCTATCGACCACTGCGCCATGGTTTGCAGGAAGAGATCCTGCGCCGCGGCGCAGTGGTTCAGGTTCGTCTGGACAAGGAGGTTGGAGACTTGATCCATTACTGGATCGTCTCTACAACCTCCTCCATGGGCGACGACGTCGACGCACGAACGACGTCGGAGGCTGCCAGGGTCGTCTGGCTAGCCTCCGACGCCTGCTGAGAAGCACGGGGGGGCCTGCAGCCCCCCTGCCCCATCTGATGATTGGCGGGCTTGTTGCCCGCCGAACACACGGGGCAGTGAGGGGCCGCAGAGCACTCTGCCGCCTTGTGCCCCGGTCGACCGCAGCGGAAACAAAGTCCGCTGCAGTCGAAGCAGCTGGCGCACCTTGAGCGAGTGTGTCCCGCGGCAAGGCACTTGTAGCACCTCATCGGCCTCGGGGCCAGGACCGTGATCCTGGCACTCACGAAGCCGACGAGGAGCCTGCCGGCATCAGCCAAAATTTTGGCCGACGCTACGGGACAACTCACCCAAACGGCGCCAAGCCCTCCTGGACCGGGGCGGATGGTGCCGACCCTGACGTTGTCCGCGCTACAGCTCGTTTTCTCCTGAACTGCAGCGCGGACATCCCCGGCCGTGACGGAATCGTCCAGGCCCGAAATGCGCAGTTCAGCGCACTTTGTGGGCCTGGCGATCCTGACACCATCCACGGCGGCAAACACTTCCCGCAACTTCCCAGCAGCGGTGTCCGCCGTCTTTGCGCCATCAGCCCCAGGGAACTCGAGAATTCGAGCTCCCGTTTGGGCGCGGCGCAAACGGACACCGGCCGTTCCAAATTCACCGGCGAGGCTGTCCCGGGCCTTCTTAAAGAAGGCCGCGTAGGACAGCCCGCCGGCAGCCGCCTCCGGTGACAGGGTCACCACTACAGCCGCGGTTTTAGGCGGCTGCAGTTTCCGCGGCTTGCGGCTCTTTTGGGTGGCCCTTGCCACCGGTGGCGACTGCAGTGCAGAGGCCGCCTTGCGGGCAGCCTTTCTGGCCCGCTTGCGGGCCTTTTTTGACCCCCCAACTATCTGCCAACCCTCATTGGAGGGGACAGCTGTGGAGGGGCCAGGCACAGGCGTTGGAGCGGGGGGCGGGGGAACCTCTGCTCCAGTCCCCGCCGCCGCTTTCGGCCCCGGCCTCGGCGCAGGCGTCTTGGCCGGAGCCGGAGCCCTGGCTGCCGTCCCCCGGGCGGCCGCAGGAGCCGTCGCCGAGGCGTAGGTTACGCGACCCCCCACCACAGGAAGGGGGGTCGTTGCCGATGACGCGGCCCTCCGCTTCGGCGCCGCAAGCGGCGGCCGCACGATAGGGGCCGCAGGCAGCCTCGCCTCCAGGCCGGCCGTGCGGCCCTCTATCATGCGCTGGCATGCGGCGAGTATCTGACCAAGCTGGGCGTCAGATATCCCGGTGGACGGGACCACAGCAGATGACGGCTGTGGCGCAGACGGGGCCCGCTTGGACGTAGACGAGGCCCGCCGGGATGTTGACGGGACCGGGGCCTCTCGCTCCGCCCGGAACTGGGCGAACTGAGCGCTGAGCTCAGCCACCTGCCCCGTCAAGCGTTCGTTGGCCGCCTGTAGGCGGGCCACGTCCCCAACCAGGGTCCCCACAACCCCCGCCACGGCAGAAGAGGAGTCCTTAAGGGCTCTCACAAAAGAGCCCTTAAGGTTCACGGACTTGGTGGCCACCTTGTTAATTATGGCCACCGCCGCGTCCGCCGTCTCCTGCAGAGAGACCGATGATTGGGGCTCTGAGTCCCCATCCACCGGTCCCCTGATCTTCAGCAGGAGACCACCTATCTCCTCCTCCGCCTGGAGCTCGCCATCAGCCCTGGCCCTCTTGTAGGATTCCGCCTTCGAAAAGGCGGAACCCGACGGGGCTGTGGCGGGGGTTCGAGACCTCCCCCTCTGGCTACTGCCGATTTTGGGCGGCAGCATCTCCAGGGACGAGTCACTTCCGACATCCCCGGAGAGGCCGCGTTTGCGGCTGTCGCCCGTCTCGCACTCCATGGCCTCCAAGGAGGCACCACCCGTGCCATCCGACGAGTGGTTGGACCTGGAACGTGTACGTTCCGATGTTCTTCGGCTGCGGCTCCCAGCAGTCAGATCGACTTCTGGGAGCCCCACCGAAATGGGCGTCCCGGGCCCAACCTCCTCCTCGGCAGACGATTGCTCGTCTGCCTTCCGGTACTGCCCCTTGGCGTTTCGTCTATCCCTCCTCTCTCTCCTCTTCCCTTCTTTCTCTTGTCCGTTTTTCTTGCCTATGGTCGTTGTATTTGTCTCAGTCCTTGTATTTGTATTTTTGTTATTTAAATTGTCCATATCTTATCCCACGAGTGTGGGGGAAATAAGTCCATCCGGGCGGTGCCCCCTGCACCCGGATAAGCCTATGTACTGTGGAGGTCGGCCGGTATCCACAGGTTTTTACGACTTGGCTGTCGGGTGTTATAGACTATCCTTGTCGTGGGCCGGCCAATCAAGGCAAGCCCTCCGGCCATCAGGTTCTCAGCGTACCCTCTTGGAGCCACCAGTCAGGTCGTTGTTGAGCCCCTAATGGTTACGGAATGCGAGAGGGTGGCTAGCCCTCTCTCACAGACGGCAAAGCACTCACGTGCCAGCCCATCTGATCTACTCGCACTCCAATACGCCTTCTGCTAAAGCAGAGGGACGTTTGGAGTGCCGCGCGACGACTGAGCGTCACGCCCTTCGCGGCAGTCTGCAGCCAGACTCCGTCTGGTATCCCATTTGGTCTGGAGTCTCACCCTGGGCCAATCCGGCATGAGTAGCTCTACCCGGCACAGCCCCAGAGATCATTGACCCACGCAAGCCCCACCACGACGACAACGTAGGGATACTTTGGGGGGAACCTTTTTTTTTTTTTTTTTTTTTTTTTACGTGTGGAAACCCCCTCGGGCCGTCACCCCGCCGGGGTTTGCGGCGGGGCGGTGTGTCGGAATCGAACCGACTAAAACCACACGGTGTGCCAACTCTGCGCCTGAGAAGGGAGGGGTCCGGGATCGCTGTTATTAACGCAAACCGGACCCCTCCCAGCGCCTGCCCGCACTGAAGCGGGCACCGTCTGCTGGTAAAAATCTCAAATTAGGCGACGCACGGCACACGCGTACGTCGCCCCCTCGCGGTTGGCCTGTAATGCGGATGGAGGGGAAAACCCATCCCGTCCATCCGCGGCCACACTCAGGGCGGCATGAGGCGCTGATAGGCGCGCCTCCGCCGCCCCGTGCGCCGGCGGCGGATCGGGTCCGAGTGGATATCGTCCTCCCGGGCCTTCTCCGCCGCCTCCTTCTGCGAAATTACTTCTTCGCAGAAGGTCGCGACCGCGGTAAAACTGCTGTCGCTACCGGCCATGGACAGTACGACGGCCGGCAGCGACAGATCTCCTCCGATGACTGCAGTGAGGGCCCGGCGCTGATCCGCCCAAGCGGGGCAGATCTCCAGCGTATGCTGGGCCGAGTCCTCACTGCAGTCGCAGTGGTGGCAGGCGGGACTCAATTCCCTCCTAGCGACCGAATGCAGGTACTTTCCGAAGCAACCATGCCCGGAAAGCACCTGCGTCAGCCGGAAGGAAAGGGTCCCGTGCTGCCGCCCTGCCCACTCGAGGATGACCGGCTGGAGCGCCTCCACGGTGGCAAAGCCAGCGCGTGGAGCCTCCAGCCGGGACGACCAACAAGCCATCGTGGCTCGGCGAGCGGCTTCACGCCATTCGCGTACCTCTTCGGGCGGAGCACGATACCCGTACTCCGCCCGATATTCAGCCGCTCGCCGATAAACTTCGGCGAGCACTTCCGCCTCCAAATCCCACGGGGGTGTTCCGGCCAAGGCACACGCCGCCTCGGTGGACACCGTGCGGTATCCGCGTATGGCTCTGACCGCCAATACCCTCTGAGGGCGCAACAGGCGTGCCTTGTTCTGGACGGTCAGAGCCTACTTTGGGGGGAACCTAACCTAACCTAACCTTTTTTTTTTTTTTTTTTTTTTTTACGTGTGGAAACCCCCTCGGGCCGTCACCCCGCCGGGGTTTGCGGCGGGGCGGTGTGTCGGAATCGAACCGACTAAAACCACACGGTGTGCCAACTCTGCGCCTGAGAAGGGAGGGGTCCGGGATCGCTGTTACTAACGCAAACCGGACCCCTCCCAGCGCCTGCCCGCACAGAAGCGGGCACCCTCTTTAGTTAAAAACTCTCAAATTAGGCGACGCACGGCACACGCGTACGTCGCCCCCTCGCGGTTGGCCTTTATTGCGGATGGAGGGGAAAACCCATCCCGTCCATCCGCGGCCACACTCAGGGCGGCATGAGGCGCTGATAGGCGCGCCTCCGCCGCCCCGTGCGCCGGCGGCGGATCGGGTCCGAGTGGAGATCGTCCTCTCGGGCCTTCTCCGCCGCCTCCTTCTGCGAAATTACGTCTTCGCAGAAGGATGCGACCGCGGTAAAACTGCTGTCGCCACCGGCCATGGAGCGTATGACGGCCGGTAGCGACAGATCTCCTCCGATGACTGCAGTGAGGGCCCGGCGCTGCTCCGCCCAAGCGGGGCAGAACTCCAGCGTATGCTGGGCCGAGTCCTCACTGCAGTCGCAGTGGTGGCAGGCGGGACTCAGTTCCCTCCTAGCGACCGAGTGCAGGTACTTCACGAAGCAACCGTGCCCGGAAAGCACCTGCGTCAGCCGGAAGGAAAGAGTCCCGTGCTGCCGCCCTGCCCACTCGAGGATGACCGGCTGGAGCGCCTCCACGGTGGCAAAGCCAGCGCGTGGAGCCTCCAGCCGGGAAGACCAACGAGCCATCGTGGCTCGGCGAGCGGCTTCACGCCATTCGCGTACCTCTTCGGGCGGAGCACGATACCCGTACTCCGCCCGATATTCAGCCGCTCGCCGATAAACTTCGGCGAGCACTTCCGCCTCCAAATCCCACGGGGGTGTTCCGGCCAAGGCGCACGCCGCCTCCGTCGACACGGTGCGGTATCCGCGTATGGCTCTGACCGCCAATACCCTCTGAGGCCGCCAAAGGCGTGCCTTATTCTGGGCGGTCAGAGCCGGGACCCACACCGGTGACCCATATAAGGCCATCGACCGGACCACCCCCGTGAAGAGGTTCCTTGTTGCGACGCTGGCTCCACCCAAGTTGGGCAAAAGACGCCCAAGGGCGGAGGCAGCGTCGACCAGCTTTGGGGAAAGCTGTCGGAAGTGCTCGTCGAAGAGCCACCTACCGTCGAGGATCAGGCCCAGATACTTCATCTGGGCCCGAACCGGTACGAGGACCGAGTTGACTTCGATGGAGGCGCCGGGGGGTGGACCACGACGGGGCCCATGAAATAACAGGGCCTCCGTCTTATCCAGGGCCACCCGCAAGCCCAGCGCCTCGATGCGCCCAACCACCAGAGAAACACCTCTGGTGGCCAGGCGCGCCGCCTCTTGGAAATTGGCCCCCCGAGCTGTGACCAATGTGTCATCGGCGTAACAAATTACGCCCAGCCCGGGAGGCAGACGACTTCGAAGGACCCAGTCGTACCCCACGTTCCACAGGAGTGGTCCGAGGACAGACCCCTGTGGAACGCCGCACGACATGGGTCGCCGTCTCAAGACGCCATCTCGATCCTCGTACACGACGGTACGCTCCTCCAAATAGTCTGCCACCAGCCGCCTCAGGTACTCTGGCACCCCATGATACTGGAGTGCTTCCCTGATGCAGCTGAATGGCAGACTATTAAAGGCGTTGGCGATGTCCAAGGACACCGCCAACACCACGCCGCCACAGCTCACTGCCTCTTCGGTCACGGCCCTAAGGCGCATCACGGCATCGACCGTCGAACGCCCCTCTCGGAATCCGAATTGGGCGTCCGACAGGTCGGGCCCCACCTCGCTGAGATGCTGGACGATGCGGGCAGAGAGAATCCTCTCAAACAATTTGCCCGCCTCGTCCAGCAACACGATGGGCCTATAGGCCGCGACCGAATCAGCAGGCCGTCCCGGCTTCGCTAACAGGACCAGCTTCCCGCATTTCCAGCACTCAGGGAAGCGTCCGGACGCCAGGCTGGCGTCCAAAACCTCCCTGAGGCGGTCCGACATATGGTCGAGGGCTCGGGCCATCACTCGGGGTGGTACCCCGTCCGGCCCGGGGGAACCTAACTTTTTTTTTTTTTTTTTTTTTTTTTTTTTTTTTTTTTTTTTACGTGTGGAAACCCCCTCGGGCCGTCACCCCGCCGGGGTTTGCGGCGGGGCGGTGTGTCGGAATCGAACCGACTAAAACCACACGGTGTGCCAACTCTGCGCCTGAGAAGGGAGGGGTCCGGGATCGCTGTTATTAACGCAAACCGGACCCCTCCCAGCGCCTGCCCGCACTGAAGCGGGCACCGTCTGCTGTTAAAATCTCAATTTAGGCGACGCACGGCACACGCGTACGTCGCCCCTTCGCGGCTGGCCACTAAAGCGGATGGAGGGGAAAACCCATCCCGTCCATCCGCGGCCACACTCAGGGCGGCATGAGGCGCTGATAGGCGCGCCTCCGCCGCCCCGTGCGCCGGCGGCGGATCGGGTCCGAGTGGAGATCATCCTCTCGGGCCTTCTCCGCCGCCTCCTTCTGCGAGATTACTTCCTCGCAGAAGGTCGCGACCGCGGTAAAACTGCTGTCGCTACCGGCCATGGATAGTACGACGGCCGGCAGCGACAGATCTCCTCCGATGACTGCAGTGAGGGCCCGGCGCTGCTCCGCCCAAGCGGGGCAGAACTCCAGCGTGTGCTGGGCCGAGTCCTCACTGCAGTCGCAGTGGTGGCAGGCGGGACTCAATTCCCTCCTAGCGACCGAGTGCAGGTACTTTCCGAAGCAACCATGCCCGGAAAGCACCTGCGTCAGCCGGAAGGAAAGGGTCCCGTGCTGCCGCCCTGCCCACTCGAGGATGACCGGCTGGAGCGCCTCCACGGTGGCAAAGCCAGCGCGTGGAGCCTCCAGCCGGGACGACCAACGAGTCATCGTGGCTCGGCGAGCGGCTTCACGCCAATCGCGTACCTCTTCGGGCGGAGGACGATACCCGTTCTCCGCCCGATATTCAGCCGCTCGCCGATAAACTTCGGCGAGCACTTCCGCCTCCAAATCCCACGGGGGCGTTCCGGCCAAGGCGCATGCCGCCTCCGTCGAAACGGTGCGGTATCCGCGTATGGCTCTGACTGCCAATACCCTCTGAGGGCGCCAGAGGCGCGCCTTATTCTGGGCAGTCAGAGCCGGGACCCACACCGGTGACCCATAAAGGGCCATCGACCGGACCACCCCCGTGTAGAGGTTCCTAGTAGCGACGCTGGCTCCACCCAAGTTGGGCAAAAGACGCCCAAGGGCGGAGGCAGCGCCGACCAGCTTCGGTGATAGCTGTCGGAAGTGCTCGTCGAAGAGCCACCTACCGTCGAGGATCAGGCCCAGATACCTCATCTGGGCCCGAACCGGTACGAGGACCGAGTTGACTTCGATGGAGGCGCCGGGGGGTGGACCACGACGGGGCCCATGGAAAAGTAGGGCCTCCGTCTTGTCAAGGGCCACCCGTAAGCCCAGCGCCTCGATGCGCCCAACCACCAGAGAGACACCTCTGGTGGCCAGGCGCGCCGCCTCTTGGAAATTGGCCCCCCGGGCTGTGACAAGAGTGTCATCGGCGTAACAAATTACGCCCAGCCCGGGAGGCAGACGACTTCGAAGGACCCAGTCGTACCCCACGTTCCACAGGAGTGGTCCGAGGACAGACCCCTGCGGAACGCCGCACGACATGGGTCGCCGTCTCAAGACGCCATCTCGATCCTCGTACACGACGGTACGCTCCTCCAAATAGTCTGCCACCAGCCGCCTCAGGTACTCTGGCACCCCATGATACTGGAGTGCTTCCCTGATGCAGCTGAATGGCAGACTATTAAAGGCGTTGGCGATGTCCAAGGACACCGCCAACACCACGCCGCCACAGCCAACCGCCTCTTCGGTCACGGCCCTAAGGCGCATCACGGCATCGACCGTCGAACGCCCCTCTCGGAACCCGAATTGGGCGTCCGACAGGTCGGGCCCCACCTCGCTGAGATGCTGGACGATGCGGGCAGAGAGAATCCTCTCAAACAATTTGCCCGCCTCGTCCAGCAACACGATGGGCCTATAGGCCGCGACCGAATCGGCCGGCCGTCCCGGCTTCGGCAACAGGACCAGCTTCCCACATTTCCAGCACTCAGGGAAGCGTCCGGACGCCAGGCTGGCGTCCAAAACCTCCCTGAGGCGGTCCGACATATGGTCGAGGGCTCGGGCCAGCACTCGGGGTGGTACCCCGTCCGGCCCGGGGGCGGTGTTCTTGGAACGAATCCTCAGAACAGCCGCCCCTACCTCCGATTCCCTAACGGGCGGCACCTCACTCCCTCCGTCCCCGTCGTCTCTGGCCGGAGCGGCCATCGACGGGGGCGTGTGCTCCGCCCGCTGCGGGAAAAGGCCCTCGACCACCTGCTGCAGGAAGCTGGGCTGGAGAGTCTCGGTAAGGGGGGGGCCCGCCGTGCGGAGCTTTTGTCGCACCGCACGATATGGGCGACCCCAGGGGTCACGATCGAGACTCTCCAGCATCTCCTTTCTCTTTGCCTCTTTGGCGCGGCAAATGGCCAGCTTCAGAGTTTTCCGCGCTTCGCGGTACTCCTCATGAAGCCGGCCCTCCTCCCCGTCTACGCGATGGCGTCGCCGCCGGCATCGGGTGTAGGACCTCCGGGCACGAGTACAGGCCGCACGGAGGTCCGCCAACTCCTGGGACCACCAGTAGACCCCGTTCCGTGAAGGTCGACAACCCCGAACGCGGGGCATGGCCGCATCGCAGATCTGCGTAATCGCAGTGCGAAAGCGGCCAGCCCCCATGTCGACCTCCTCGGCCGGGGCCCGCGGAGACAGCCAAGACTGAACTATGGCCGCCTCCTCTAGCAGGTCCCTGTCGAGTTTGGCAACTGCCCACCGCGGAAAGCGGGAGGTATGCCGCGCCACGTGACCCCTACTGGGGCCCTGGGACCGGGAGAGCTCGAATCGGATATAAAGATGATCCGAGAGCGTCTCAACCTCATCCAGGACACACCAGTTCCTTACTCGTGCGGCAACAGCAGGGGTAGCGAACGAAAGGTCCACTATCGACCCCCCCTGCTGTCGCACGCACGTGTTGGTGGCGCCTCTGTTTAGCAAACAGAGGCCCACCGAAGCCGCCCACTCCACAACCGCATCGCCCCTGGCGTCCGTCGCTGAGGAACCCCACGCAATGGACTTTGCGTTGAAGTCCCCCAGCACGAGGACGTGCCCAGACGCTAGTCGCCGCATCGAGGTCTCCAAGTTGTTGAGGAAGACCTCGAAGTCGCTCAAACTCCGGTTGGGGGAGAAATATACACCGTAAACGGTGATTCCCCCCCACTCGGCGGCCACATATCCAGAGCCCTTGTCTCTTAGCGACAAGGGCGGGGAACGGGCCGCCGAGGAGCCGACGACTGCCACGGAGCCGTCCCGATCACCCATCCAGTTTGGACGGGGAGGGACGTAGTAGGGCTCCGCGACTACGGCAACACCTATCGACCACTGCGCCATGGTTTGCAGGAAGAGATCCTGCGCCGCGGCGCAGTGGTTCAGGTTCGTCTGGACCAGGAGGTTGGAGACTCGATCCATTACTGGATCGTTTCTCCAACCCCCTCCATGGGCGACGACGTTGTCGCACGATCAACGTCGGAGGCAGCCAGGGTCGTCTGGCTAGCCTCCGACGCTTGCTGAGAAGCACGGGGAGGCTTGCAGCCCCCCTGCCCCATCTGGTGATTGGCGGGCTTCTTGCCCGCCGCACACACGGGGCAGTGAGGGGCCGCAGAGCACTCTGCCGCCTTGTGCCCCGGTCGACCGCAGCGGAAACAGAGTCCGCTGCAGTCGAAGCAGCTGGCGCACTTCGAGCGTGTGTGCCCCGCGGCAAGGCATTTATAACACCTCATCGGCCTCGCGGCCAGGACTGTGATCCTGGCACTCACGAAGCCGACGAGGAGCCTGCCGGCATCGGCCAAAATTTTGGCCGACGCTACGGGACAGCTCACCCACACGGCGCCAAGCCCTCCTGGACCGGGGCGGATGGTGCCGACTCTGACGTTTTCCGCGCTGCAACTAGCCTTTTCACAGACCACAGCGCGGACGTCATCGGTCGTTAC
The DNA here is from genome assembly GCA_916048165.1 of Spilarctia lutea. Taxonomy (NCBI): domain Eukaryota; kingdom Metazoa; phylum Arthropoda; class Insecta; order Lepidoptera; family Erebidae; genus Spilarctia; species Spilarctia lutea. The sequence continues at coordinate 30,948 of OU696491.1, forward strand.
AGAGTCGTCCAGGCCCGAGATGCGCAGCTCTGCGCACTTGGTAGGCCTGGCGATCTTTACACCATCCGTGGCTGCAAAGATTCCCCGCATTTTCTCAGCGAACGAGTCCGCCGTCTTCGCCCCTTCTGCCCCAGGGAACTCTAACACCCGAGCTCCCGTCTGGGCGAGGCGCAGTCTTGCCCCTGCCATCCCAACATCACCGGCGAGGCTGTCCCGGGCCTTCTTAAAGAAGGCCGCGTAGGACAGCCCGCCGGCAGCCGCCTCCGGCGACAAGGTCACCACGACAGCCGCGGTCTTAGGCGGCTGCAGTTTCCGGGGTTTTTTCCGGGTGGGACCTGCCACCGATGGCGACTGCGGGACAGAGGCCGCCTTGCGGGCAGCCTTTCTGGCCCGCTTTCGGGCCTTCTTGGACCCCCCAACTACCTGCCAACCCTCATTGGAGGGGGCAGACGTGGAGGGTCCAGGCAGAGGCACAGGCGTTGGAGTGGGAAGCGGAGGAATCTCCGCTCCCGCCCCCACCGCCGCTTTCGGCCCCGGTCTCGGCGCGGCCGCCTTGGCCGGAGCCTTGGCCGGAACCTTGGCCGGAGCCTTGGCCCCCGGCCGTGCCCCTTGGGCAGCCGCAGGAGCCGGCCTCACGACCGGCGACACCGCTGCCGAGTACGACACGCGACCCCCCACCACGGGAAGAGGGGTCGGCGTCGACGACGTGGCCGCTCGCTTCGGCGCCGCAAGCGGCGGCCGCATAATCGGGGCCGCAGGCAGCCTCGCCTCTAGGCCGGCCGTACGGCCCTCAATCATCCGCCAGCATGCATCCAGGATAACCGCTAGTTGGGCGTCGGTTATCCCGGGGCCAGCAGATGACGGCTGCGGCGCAGACGGGGCCCGCCGGGATGCAGACGCGGCCCGCTGGGATGTTGACGGGGCCGGGGCCTCTCGCTCCGCCCGGAACTGGGCGAATTGAGCGCCCAGCTCAGCCACCTGCCCCGTCAGACGGTCGTTGGCCGTCTGGAGGCGGGCCACGTCCCCGGCCAAGGTCTCCACGACCCCCGCAATGGCAGAGGAGGAGTCCTTCAGGGCTCTAACAAAAGAGCCCTTCAGGTTAACGGACTTGGTGGCCACCTTGTGGATGATGGCCACCGCCGCCTGCGCCCTCTCCTGCAGAGAGGCCGGCGATTGGGGCTCTAAAACCCCATCCGACGGCCTCCTGATGATGTGCAGGAGACCAGACATCTCCTCCTCTGCCTGCAACTCACCATCAGCTCTGGCCCTCTTGTAGGATTCCGCCTTGCTAAAGGCGGAACCCGACGGGGCCGAGCCTGGAGTACGGGACCTCCCCCTCTGACCGCTGCCAATTTTGGGCGGCAACATCTCCTGGGACGTGTCGCTTTCGCCGCCGTCCCTGGAGAGGCCGCGCTTGCGGGTCTCTGAGGCCTCCGTCTCCATCAGCTCCAGTGCGTCCACAGTCGCACTGGAGCTACCACTCGCAATCGAAGTGGCGGACATTGAGCGCACGCGCTCTGATGTTCTTCGGCTCCCAGCAGTCAGATCGACTTCTGGGAGCCCCGCCAAGATGGGCGCCACAGATGCAGTGTCCTCTTCGGCAGACGATCGCTCGTCCGCCTTTCGGAACTGCCCCTTGGCGTTCCTCCTTTCCTTCTTTTCTTTCTTCTCCTTCTTCTTCTCAAGTCCGGTTTGCATGCCAATAGTTTGTTCGATTGTTTCCAGTCCAGTTTTAGTTTTATTCAAGTTACCAATTTCCATAATTTAACCCACGAGATGGGGAGAACTAAAAGTCCACCCGGGCAGAGATCCCCAATACCCGGGCAAGCCTATGTACTGTGGAGGTCGGCTGGTATCCACAGGTTTTTACGACTTAGCTGTCGGGTGTTATAGACTATCCTTGTCATGGGCCGGCCAATCAAGGCAAGCCCTCCGGCCATCAGGTTCTCAGCGTACCCTCTTGGAGCCACCAGTCAGGTCGTTGTTGAGCCCCTAATGGTTACGGAACGCGAGAGGGTGGCTAGCCCTCTCTCACAGACGGAACTAACACTCACGTGCCAGCCCCTCTGTCCTACTCGCTCTCCATCACGCCCTCTGCTAAAGCAGAGGGACGCTTGGAGCGCGGCATGACGATGGAGCGTCATGTCCTTCGCGGCAGTCTCAACAGACTCCGTCTGGTATCCCATTTGGTCTGGAGTCTCACCCTGGGCCAATCCGGCATGAGTAGCTCTACCCGGCACAGCCCCAGAGATCATTGACCCACGCAAGCCCCACCACGACGACAACGTAGGGATACTTTGGGGGGAACCTAACCTAACCTAACCTTTTTTTTTTTTTTTTTTTTTTTTTTTTTTTTTTTTTTTTTTACGTGTGGAAACCCCCTCGGGCCGTCACCCCGCCGGGGTTTGCGGCGGGGCGGTGTGTCGGAATCGAACCGACTAAAACCACACGGTGTGCCAACTCTGCGCCTGAGAAGGGAGGGGTCCGGGATCGCTGTTATTAACGCAAACCGGACCCCTCCCAGCGCCTGCCCGCACAGAAGCGGGCACCCTCTTCGGTTAAAATTCTCAAATTAGGCGACGCACGGCACACGCGTACGTCGCCCCTTCGCGGCTGGCCATTAGAGCGGATGGACGGGAAAACCCATCCCGTCCATCCGCGGCCACACTCAGGGCGGCATGAGGCGCAGATGGGCGCGCCTCCGCCGCCCGGTTCGCCGGCGGCGGATCGGGTCCGAGTGGATATCGTCCTCTCGGGCCTTCTCCGCCGCCTCCTTCTGCGAGATTACTTCCTCGCAGAAGGTCGCGACCGCGGTAAAACTGCTGTCGCTACCGGCCATGGAGCGTATGATGGCCGGTAGCGACAGATCTCCTCCGATGACTGCAGTGAGGGCCCGGCGCTGATCCGCCCAAGCGGGGCAGATCTCCAGCGTGTGCTGGGCCGAGTCCTCACTGCAGTCGCAGTGGTGGCAGGCGGGACTCAATTCCCTCCTAGCGACCGAGTGCAGGTACTTTCCGAAGCAACCATGCCCGGAAAGCACCTGCGTCAGCCGGAAGGAAAGGGTCCCGTGCTGCCGCCCTGCCCACTCGAGGATGACCGGCTGGAGCGCCTCCACGGTGGCAAAGCCAGCGCGTGGAGCCTCCAGCCGGAAAGACCAACGAGCCATCGTGGCTCGGCGAGCGGCTTCACGCCATTCGCGTACCTCTTCGGGCGGAGCACGATACCCGTACTCCGCCCGAAATTCAGCCGCTCGCCGATAAACTTCGGCGAGCACTTCCGCCTCCAAATCCCACGGGGGTGTTCCGGCCAAGGCGCATGCCGCCTCCGTCGACACGGTGCGGTATCCGCGTATGGCTCTGACCGCCAATACCCTCTGAGGCCGCCACAGGCGGGCCTTATTCTGGGCGGTCAGAGCCGGGACCCACACCGGTGACCCGTAAAGGGCCATCGACCGGACCACCCCCGTGTAGAGGTGTCTTGTTTCGACGCTGGCTCCACCCAAGTTGGGCAAAAGACGCCCAAGGGCGGAGGCAGCGTCGACCAGCTTGGGGCCAAGCTGTCGGAAGTGCTCGTCGAAGAGCCACCTACCGTCGAGGATCAGGCCCAGATACCTCATCTGGGCCCGAACCGGTACGAGGACCGAGTTGACTTCGATTGAGGCGCCAGGGGGTGGACCACGACGGGGCCCATGGAAAAGCAGGGCCTCCGTCTTGTCAAGGGCCACCCGTAAGCCCAGCGCCTCTATGCGCCCAACCACCAGAGATACACCCCTGGTGGCCAGGCGCGCCGCCTCTTGGAAATTGGCCCCCCGGGCTGTGACAAGTGTGTCATCGGCGTAACAAATTACGCCCAGCCCGGGGGGCAGACGACTTCGAAGGACCCAGTCGTACCCCACGTTCCACAGGAGTGGTCCGAGGACAGACCCCTGCGGAACGCCGCACGACATGGGTCGCCGTCTCATGACGCCATCTCGGTCCTCGTACACGACGGTACGCTCCTCTAAATAGTCTGCCACCAGCCGCCTCAGGTACTCTGGCACTCCATGATACAGGAGTGCTTCCCTGATGCAGCTGAATGGCAGACTATTAAAGGCGTTGGCGATGTCCAAGGACACCGCCAACACCACGCCGCCACAGCTCACTGCCTCTTCGGTCACGGCCCTAAGGCGCATCACGGCATCGACCGTCGAACGCCCCTCTCGGAACCCGAATTGGGCGTCCGACAGGTCGGGCCCCACCTCGTTGAGATGCTGGACGATGCGGGCAGAGATAATCCTCTCGAACAATTTGCCCGCCTCGTCCAGCAACACGATGGGCCTATAGGCCGCGACCGAATCGGCAGGCCGTCCCGGCTTCTGCAATAGGACCAGCTTCCCGCATTTCCAGCACTCAGGGAAGCGTCCGGACGCCAGGCTGGCGTCCAAAACCTCCCCGAGGCGGTCCGACATATGGTCGAGGGCTCGGGCCATCACTCGGGGTGGTACCCCGTCCGGCCCGGGGGCGGTGTTCTTGGAACGGATCCGAAGAACAGCCGCCCCAACCTCCGATTCCCTAACGGGCGGCACCTCACTCCCTCCATCCCCGTCGCCTCTGACCTGATAGGCCATCGACGGGGACGTGTGCTCCGCCCGCTGCGGGAAAAGGCCCTCGACCACTTGCTGCAGGAAGCTGGGCTGGAGAGTCTCGGTAAGGGGGGGGCCCGCCGTGCGGAGCTTCTGACGCACCGCACGATATGGGCGACCCCAGGGGTCACGATCGAGACTCTCCAGCATCTCCTTTCTCTTCTCCTCTTTGGCGCGGCAAATGGCCAGCTTCAGAGTTTTCCGCGCTACGCGGTACTCCTCGTGAAGCCGGCCCTCCTCCCCGTCTACGCGGTGGCGTCGCCGCCGGCAGCGGGTGTAGGACCTCCGGGCACGAGTGCAGGCCGCACGGAGGTCCGCCAACTCCTGGGACCACCAGTAGACCCCGTTCCGTGAAGGTCGACAACCCCGAACGCGGGGCATGGCCGCATCGCAGATCTGCGTAATCGCAGTGCGAAAGCGGCCAGCCCCCATGTCGACCTCCTCGGCCGGGGCCCGCGGAGACAGCCAAGACTGAATAATGGCCGCCTCCTCTAGCAGGTCCCTGTTGAGCTTGGCAACTGCCCACCGCGGAAAGCGGGAGGTATGCCGCGCCACGTGACCCCTACTGGGGCCCTGGGACCGGGAGAGCTCAAATCGGATATACAGGTGATCCGAGAGCGTCTCAACCTCATCCAGGACACACCAGTTCCTTACTCGTGCGGCAACAGCAGGGGTAGCGAACGAAAGGTCCACTATCGACCCCCCCCTGCTGTCGCACGCACGTGTTGGTGGCGCCTCTGTTCAGCAAACAGAGGCCCACCGAAGCCGCCCACTCCACAACGGCGTCGCCCCTGGCGTCCGTCGCCGGGGAACCCCACGCAATGGACTTTGCGTTGAAGTCCCCCAGCACGAGGACGTGCCCAGACGCTAGTCGCCGCATCGAGGTCTCCAAGTTGTTAAGGAAGACCTCGAAGTCGCTCAAACTCCGGTTGGGGGAGAAATACACACCGTAAACGGTGATTCCCCCCCACTCGGCAGCCACATATCCAGAGCCCTTGTCTCTTAACGACAAGGGCGGGGAACGAGCCACCGAGGAGCCGACGACTGCCACGGAGCCGTCCCGGTCACCCATCCAGTTTGGACGGGGAGGGACGTAGTAGGGCTCCGCGACTACGGCAACACCTATCGACCACTGCGCCATGGTTTGCAGGAAGAGATCCTGCGCCGCGGCGCAGTGGTTCAGGTTCGTCTGGACCAGGAGGTTGGAGACTCGATCCATTACTGGATCGTTTCTCCAACCCCCTCCATGGGCGACGACGTTGTCGCACGATCAACGTCGGAGGCAGCCAGGGTCGTCTGGCTAGCCTCCGACGCTTGCTGAGAAGCACGGGGAGGCTTGCAGCCCCCCTGCCCCATCTGGTGATTGGCGGGCTTCTTGCCCGCCGCACACACGGGGCAGTGAGGGGCCGCAGAGCACTCTGCCGCCTTGTGCCCCGGTCGACCGCAGCGGAAACAAAGTCCGCTGCAGTCGAAGCAGCTGGCGCACTTCGAGCGAGTGTGTCCCGCGGCAAGGCACTTGTAGCACCTCATCGGCCTCGGGGCCAGGACTGTGATCCTGGCACTCACGAAGCCGACGAGGAGCCTGCCGGCATCAGCCAAAATTTTGGCCGACGCTACGGGACAGCTCACCCACACGGCGCCAAGCCCTCCTGGACCGGGGCGGATGGTGCCGACTCTGACGTTTTCCGCGCTGCAACTGGCCTTCTCACAGACCGCAGCGCGGATGTCTTCGGTCGTAATCGAGTCGTCCAGGCCCGAGATGCGCAGTTCTGCGCACTTGGTAGGCCTGGCGATCTTTACACCATCCGTGGCGTCAAAAATTCCCCGCAACTTCTCAGCGAACGAGTCCGCCGTCTTCGCCCCTTCTGCCCCAGGGAACTCCAACACCCGAGCTCCCGTCTGGGCGAGGCGCAGTCTTGCCCCTGCCATCCCAACATCACCGGCGAGGCTGTCCCGGGCCTTCTTAAAGAAGGCCGCGTAGGACAGCCCGCCGGCAGCCGCCTCCGGCGACAAGGTCACCACAACAGCCGCGGTCTTAGGCGGCTGCAGTTTCCGGGGTTTTTTCCGGGTGGGACCTGCCACCGATGGCGACTGCGGGACAGAGGCCGCCTTGCGGGCAGCCTTTCTGGCCCGCTTTCGGGCCTTCTTGGACCCCCCAACTATCTGCCAACCCTCATTGGAGGGGGCCGACGTGGAGGGTCCAGGCAGAGGCACAGGCGTTGGAGTGGGGAGCGGAGGAATCTCCGCTCCCGCCCCCACCGCCGCTTTCGGCCCCGGTCTCGGCGCGGCCGCCTTGGCCGGAGCCTTGGCCGGAACCTTGGCCGGAGCCTTGGCCCTCGGCCGTGCCCCTTGGGCAGCCGCAGGAGCCGGCCTCACGACCGGCGACACCGCTGCCGAGTACGACACGCGACCCCCCACCACGGGAAGAGGGGTCGGCGTCGACGACGTGGCCGTCCGTTTCGGCGCCGCAAGCGGCGGCCGCATAATCGGGGCCGCAGGCAGCCTCGCCTCTAGGCCGGCCGTACGGCCCTCAATCATCCGCCAGCATGCATCCAGGATAACCGCTAGTTGGGCGTCGGTTATCCCGGGGCCAGCAGATGACGGCTGCGGCGCAGACGGGGCCCGCTGGGATGCAGACGCGGCCCGCTGGGATGTTGACGGGGCCGGGGCCTCTCGCTCCGCCCGGAACTGGGCGAATTGAGCGCCCAGCTCAGCCACCTGTCCCGTCAAACGGTCGTTGGCCGTCTGGAGGCGGGCCACGTCCCCGGCCAGGGTCTCCACGACCCCCGCAATGGCAGAGGAGGAGTCCTTCAGGGCTCTCACAAAGGAGCCCTTCAGGTTCACGGACTTGGTGGCCACCTTGTGGATGATGGCCACTGCCGCCTGTGCCCTCTCCTGCAGTGAGGCCGGCGATTGGGGCTCTGAAACCCCATCCGCCGGCCTCCTGATGATATGCAGGAGACCAGACATTTCCTCCTCTGCCTGCAGCTCCCCGTCAGCTCTGGCCCTCTTGTAGGATTCCGCCTTGCTAAAGGCGGAACCCGACGGGGCCGAGCCTGGGGTGCGGGACCTCCCCCTCTGACTGCTGCCAATTTTGGGCGGCAGCATCTCTAGCGACGTGTCGCTCCCGCCGTACACGTCCCCGGATAACCCGCGTTTGCGGTTGTCCATGGACTCCGTCTCCATTAGCTCCAGCGCGTCCACAATCGCACTGGAGCTACCACTCCCACCAGAAGTGGCGGACTTGGAGCGCGTGCGCTCCGATGTTCTGCGGCTCCCAGCAGTCAGATGTCTGACTTCTGGGAGCCCCGCCGAGATGGGCGCCACCGAAGCAATGTCCTCATCGGCGGACGATTGCTCGTCCGCCTTTCGGAACTGCCCCTTGGCGTTCCTCCTCTCCTTCCTTTCTCTCTTCTTTTCGAATCCAGTTGGCTTGCCAGTAGTCGTTGTAGATGTGTTCCTGTCCGTTTTCAAATTTTTAGTAAGATTCAATTCCATAATTTAACCCACGAGTTGGGGAGAACTAAAAGTCCACCCGGGCAGAGATCCCCAATACCCGGGCAAGCCTAGGTACTGTGGAGGTCGGCCGGTATCCACAGGTTTTTACGACTTAGCTGTCGGGTGTTATAGACTATCCTTGTCATGGGCCGGCCAATCAAGGCAAGCCCTCCGGCCATCAGGTTCTCAGCGTACCCTCTTGGAGCCACCAGTCAGGTCGTTGTTGAGCCCCTAATGGTTACGGAATGCGAGAGGGTGGCTAGCCCTCTCTCACAGACGGTGACACTCACGTGCCAGCCCTCTGTGACCTACTCGCTCTCCATCACGCCCTCTGCTAAAGCATAGGGACGCTTGGAGCGCGGCATGACGTCGGAGCGTCATGTCCTTCACGGCAGTCTCACGAGACTCCGTCTGGTATCCCATTTGGTCTGGAGTCTCACCCTGGGCCAATCCGGCATGAGTAGCTCTACCCGGCACAGCCCCAGAGATCATTGACCCACGCAAGCCCCACCACGACGACAACGTAGGGATACTTTGGGGGGAACCTTTTTTTTTTTTTTTTTTTACGTGTGGAAACCCCCTCGGGCCGTCACCCCGCCGGGGTTTGCGGCGGGGCGGTGTGTCGGAATCGAACCGACTAAAACCACACGGTGTGCCAACTCTGCGCCTGAGAAGGGAGGGGTCCGGGAATCGCTGTTATTAACACGCCGGACCCCTCCCAGCGCCTGCCCGCACTGAAGCGGGCACCTTCTTCTAATAGAATCTCAATTTAGGCGACGCACGGCACACGCGTACGTCGCCCCTTCGCGGCTGGCCACTAAAGCGGATGGAGGGGAAAACCCGTCCCCACCATCCGCGGCCACACTCAGGGCGGCATGAGGCGCAGATGGGCGCGCCTCCGCCGCCCGGTTCGCCGGCGGCGGATCGGGTCCGAGTGGAGATCATCCTCCCGGGCCTTCTCCGCCGCCTCCTTCTGCGAAATTACGTGTTCGCAGAAGGATGCGACCGCGGTAAAACTGCTGTCGCTACCGGCCATGGAGCGTATGACGGCCGGTAGCGACAGATCTCCTCCGATGACTGCAGTGAGGGCCCGGCGCTGCTCCGCCCAAGCGGGGCAGAACTCCAGCGTATGCTGGGCCGAGTCCTCACTGCAGTCGCAGTGGTGGCAGGCGGGACTCAGTTCCCTCCTAGCGACCGAGTGCAGGTACTTCCCGAAGCAACCGTGCCCGGAAAGCACCTGCGTCAGTCGGAAGGAAAGAGTCCCGTGCTGCCGCCCTGCCCACTCGAGGATGACCGGCTGGAGCGCCTCCACGGTGGCAAAGCCAGCGCGTGGAGCCTCCAGCCGGGACGACCAACGAGCCATCGTGGCTCGGCGAGCGGCTTCACGCCATTCGCGTACCTCTTCGGGCGGAGCACGATACCCGTACTCCGCCCGATATTCAGCCGCTCGCCGATAAACTTCGGCGAGCACTTCCGCCTCCAAATCCCACGGGGGTGTTCCGGCCAAGGCGCACGCCGCCTCCGTCGACACGGTGCGGTATCCGCGTATGGCTCTGACCGCCAATACCCTCTGAGGCCGCCAGAGGCGTGCCTTATTCTGGGCGGTCAGAGCCGGGACCCACACCGGTGACCCGTAAAGGGCCATCGACCGGACCACCCCCGTGTAGAGGTGTCTTGTTTCGACGCTGGCTCCACCCAGATTGGGCAAGAGTCGCCCAAGGGCGGAGGCAGCGTCGACCAGCTTAGGAGCAAGCTGTCGGAAGTGCTCGTCGAAGAGCCACCTACCGTCGAGGATCAGGCCCAGATACCTCATCTGGGCCCGAACCGGTACGAGGACCGAGTTGACTACGATAGAGGCGCCGGGGGGTGGACCACGACGGGGCCCATGAAATAGCAGGGCCTCCGTCTTGTCAAGGGCCACCCGTAAGCCCAGCGCCTCGATGCGCCCAACCACCAGAGAGACACCCCTGGTGGCCAGGCGCTCCGCCTCTTGGAAATTTGCCCCCCGGGCTGTGACAAGGGTGTCATCGGCGTAACAAATTACGCCCAGCCCGGGGGGTAGACGACTACGTAGGACCCAGTCGTACCCCACGTTCCACAGGAGTGGTCCGAGGACAGACCCCTGTGGAACGCCGCACGACATGGGTCGCCGTCTCAAGACGCCATCTCGATCCTCGTACACGACGGTACGCTCCTCCAAATAGTCTGCCACCAGCCGCCTCAGGTACTCTGGCACCCCATGATACAGGAGTGCTTCCCTGATGCAGCTGAATGGCAGACTATTAAAGGCGTTGGCGATGTCCAAGGACACCGCCAACACCACGCCGCCACAGCCAACCGCCTCTTCGGTCACGGCCCTAAGGCGCATCACGGCATCGACCGTCGAACGCCCCTCTCGGAACCCGAATTGGGCGTCCGACAGGTCGGGCCCCACCTCGCTGAGATGCTGGACGATGCGGGCAGAGAGAATCCTCTCGAACAATTTGCCCGCCTCGTCCAGCAACACGATGGGCCTATAGGCCGCGACCGAATCGGCCGGCCGTCCCGGCTTCTGCAGTAGGACCAGCTTCCCGCATTTCCAGCACTCAGGGAAGCGTCCGGACGCCAGGCTGGCGTCCAAAACCTCCCTGAGGCGGTCCGACATATGGTCGAGGGCTCGGGCCATCACTCGGGGTGGTACCCCGTCCGGCCCGGGGGCGGTGTTCTTGGAACGGATCCGAAGAACAGCCGCCCCAACCTCCGATTCCCTAACGGGCGGAATATCGTCCTCTCGGCCCCCGTCGTTTCTGGCCACTGAATAGGCCATCGACGGGGGCGTGTGCTCCGCCCGCTGCGGGAAAAGGCCCTCGACCACCTGCTGCAGGAAGCTGGGCTGGAGAGTCTCGGTAAGGGGGGGGCCCGCCGTGCGGAGCTTCTGACGCACCGCACGATATGGGCGACCCCAGGGGTCACGATCGAGTTCTCCAGCATCTCCTTTCTCTTTTCCTCTTTGGCGCGGCAAATGGCCAGCTTCAGAGTTTTCCGCGCTTCGCGGTACTCCTCATGAAGCCGGCCCTCCTCCCCGTCTACGCGGTGGCGTCGCCGCCGGCATCGGGTGTAGGACCTCCGGGCACGAGTACAGGCCGCACGGAGGTCCGCCAACTCCTGGGACCACCAGTAGACCTCGTTCCGTGAAGGTCGACAACCCCGAACGCGGGGCATGGCCGCATCGCAGATCTGCGTAATCGCAGAGCGAAAGCGGCCAGCCCCCATGTCGACCTCCTCGGCCGGGGCCCGCGGAGACAGCCAAGATTGAACTATGGCCGCCTCCTCTAGCAGGTCCCTGTCGAGTTTGGCAACTGCCCACCGCGGAAAGCGGGAGGTATGCCGCGCCACGTGACCCCTACTGGGGCCCTGGGACCGGGAGAGCTCGAATCGGATGTACAGGTGATCCGAGAGCGTCTCAACCTCATCCAGGACACACCAGTTCCTTACTCGTGCGGCAACAGCAGGGGTAGCGAACGAAAGGTCCACTATCGACCCCCCCTGCTGTCGCACGCACGTGTTGGTGGCGCCTCTGTTCAGCAAACAGAGGCCCACCGACGCCGCCCACTCCACCACGGCATCGCCCCTGGCGTCCGTCGCCGGGGAACCCCACGCAATGGATTTTGCGTTGAAGTCCCCCAGCACGAGGACGTGCCCAGACGCTAGTCGCCGTATCGAGGTCTCCAAGTTGTTAAGGAAGACCTCGAAGTCGCTCAAACTCCGGTTGGGGGAGAAATACACACCGTAAACGGTGATTCCCCCCCACTCGGCGGCCACATATCCAGAGCCCTTGTCTCTTAACGACAAGGGCGGGGAACGAGCCGCCGAGGAGCCGACGACTGCCACGGAGCCGTCCCGGTCACCCATCCAGTTTGGACGGGGAGGGACGTAGTAGGGCTCCGCGACTACGGCAACACCTATCGACCACTGCGCCATGGTTTGCAGGAAGAGATCCTGCGCCGCGGCGCAGTGGTTCAGGTTCGTCTGGACAAGGAAGTTGGAGAGCCGATCCATTTACTGGATCGTCTCTACAACCTCCTCCATGGGCGACGACGTGGTCGCACGAACGACGTCGGAGGCAGCCTGGGTCGACAGGCTAGCCCCCGACGTCTGCCGAGAAGCGCGGGGAGGCTTGCAGCCCCCCTGCCCCATCTGGTGATTGGCGGGCTTATTGCCCGCCGCACACACGGGGCAGTGAGGGGCGGCAGAACACTCTGCCGCCTTGTGCCCCGGTCGACCGCAGCGGAAACACAGTCCGCTGCAGTCAAAACAACTTTGGCACTTGGTGCGAGTGTGTCCCGCGGCAAGGCATTTAAAGCACCTCATCGGCCTCGCGGCCAGGACCGTGATCCTGGCACTCACGAAGCCGATGAGTAGCCTGCCGGCATCGGCCAATATTTTGGCCGACGCCACGGGACAGCTGACCCACACTGCACCAAGGCCTCCCGGACCGGGGCGGATGGTGCCGACCCTGACGCTGTCCACGCCGCAACCCGCCTTGTCACGGATTACGGCGCGGACCTCGTCGGCCGTGACCGAATCGTCCAGGCCCGAAATGCGCAGCTCTGCGCACTTTGTGGGCCTGGCGATCTTCACACCATCCGTGGCTGCAAACACATCCCTCAACTTCCCGGCAACGGTGTCCGCCTTTTTTGCGCCATCGGCCCCAGGGAACTCGAGAATTCGAGCTCCCGTTTGGGCCTTGCGCAGGCGGACACCGGCCGTTTCGAACTCACCGGCGAGACTGTCCCGGGCCATCTTGAAGAAGGCCGCATAGGACATCCCGCCGGTTGTCGCCTCCGGTGACAGGGTCACCACTACAGCCGCGGTTTTTGGCGGCTGCAGTTTCCGCGGCTTTTTCGCAGTGGCCCTTGCCACCGGCGGCGACTGCGGGCCAGAGGCTGCCTGCCTGGCAGCCTTTCTGGCCCGCTTTCGGGCCTTCTTTGACCCTCCAACTACCTGCCAACCCTCATTGGAGGGGGCAGGTACAGAGGGTCCAGGCTGAGGCACAGGCGTTGGAGTGGGGAGCGGAGTAGTCTCTGCTCCAGCCCTTGCCGCCGCTTTCGGCACCGGCCTCGGCGCCGCCATCTTGGCCGGAGCCTTGGCCGGAGCGTTTGCCGGGGCTTTGGCCGGAGCCTTGGCCACCGGCCGTGCCCCCTGGGCAGCCACAGGAGCCGGCCTAACGGCCGGCGACACCGCCGCCGAGTACGTCACGCGACCCCCCACCACGGGAAGAGGGGTCTGTGCCGATGCGACCCTCGGCTTCGGTGCCGCAAGCGGCGGCCGAACAGAAGGGGCCGGAGGCAGCCTCGACAGCAGCCCAGCCAGCCGACCGTCGATCAGGTGCCCCACCGCCACGAGTATTTGTCCCAGATATGCGTCTGGGACCTCGGGCTCGGTGGGGGCACTACGCGATGAAGACGACGGGGCAGGGGCCCCTCGCTCCGGGCGCTCCGCCCGAAATTGGGCGAATTGAGCACTGAGCTCGGCCACCTGCCCCGTCAACCTGTCGTTGGCCGACTGGAGGCGGGCCACGTCGTCGGTTAGGCTCTCGACGACCCCCGCAATGGACTTTGGGGGGGAACCTAACCTTTTTTTTTTTTTTTTTACGTGTGGAAACCCCCTCGGGCCGTCACCCCGCCGGGGTTTGCGGCGGGGCGGTGTGTCGGAATCGAACCGACTAAAACCACACGGTGTGCCAACTCTGCGCCTGAGAAGGGAGGGGTCCGGGATCGCTGTTATTAACGCAAACCGGACCCCTCCCAGCGCCTGCCCGCACAGAAGCGGGCACCCTCTTCGGTTAAAATTCTCAAATTAGGCGACGCACGGCACACGCGTACGTCGCCCCTTCGCGGCTGGCCATTAGAGCGGATGGACGGGAAAACCCATCCCGTCCATCCGCGGCCACACTCAGGGCGGCATGAGGCGCAGATGGTCCGAGTGGATATCGTCCTCTCGGGCCTTCTCCGCCGCCTCCTTCCGCGAGATTACTTCCTCGCAGAAGGTCGCGACCGCGGTAAAACTGCTGTCGCTACCGGCCATGGAGCGTATGATGGCCGGTAGCGACAGATCTCCTCCGATGACTGCAGTGAGGGCCCGGCGCTGATCCGCCCAAGCGGGGCAGATCTCCAGCGTGTGCTGGGCCGAGTCCTCACTGCAGTCGCAGTGGTGGCAGGCGGGACTCAATTCCCTCCTAGCGACCGAGTGCAGGTACTTTCCGAAGCAACCATGCCCGGAAAGCACCTGCGTCAGCCGGAAGGAAAGGGTCCCGTGCTGCCGCCCTGCCCACTCGAGGATGACCGGCTGGAGCGCCTCCACGGTGGCAAAGCCAGCGCGTGGAACCTCCAGCCGGGACGACCAACGAGCCATCGTGGCTCGGCGAGCGGCTTCACGCCATTCGCGTACCTCTTCGGGCGGAGCACGATACCCGTACTCCGCCCGATGTTCAGCCGCTCGCCGATAAACTTCGGCGAGCACTTCCGCCTCCAAATCCCACGGGGGTGTTCCGGCCAAGGCGCAGGCCGCCTCGGTGGACACCGTGCGGTATCCGCGTATGGCTCTGACTGCCAATACCCTCTGAGGGCGCCAAAGGCGCGCCTTGTTCTGGGCAGTCAGAGCCTCCACCCACACCGGTGACCCATACAGGGCCATCGACCGGACCACCCCCGTGAAGAGGTTCCTTGTAACGACGCTGGCTCCACCCAAGTTGGGCAAAAGACGCCCAAGGGCGGAGGCAGCGTCGACCAGCTTAGGAGCAAGCTGTCGGAAGTGCTCGTCGAAGAGCCACCTACCGTCGAGGATCAGGCCCAGATACCTCATCTGGGCCCGAACCGGTACGAGGACCGAGTTGACTACGATAGAGGCGCCGGGGGGTGGACCACGACGGGGCCCATGAAATAGCAGGGCCTCCGTCTTGTCAAGGGCCACCCGTAAGCCCAGCGCCTCGATGCGCCCAACCACCAGAGAGACACCCCTGGTGGCCAGGCGCGCCGCCTCTTGGAAATTTGCCCCCCGGGCTGTGACTAGGGTGTCATCGGCGTAACAAATTACGCCGAGCCCGGGGGGTAGACGACTACGTAGGACCCAGTCGTACCCCACGTTCCACAGGAGTGGTCCGAGGACAGACCCCTGCGGAACGCCGCACGACATGGGTCGCCGTCTCAAGGCGCCATCTCGATCCTCGTACACGACGGTACGCTCCTCCAAATAGTCTGCCACCAGCCGCCTCAGGTACTCTGGCACCCCATGATACAGGAGTGCTTCCCTGATGCAGCTGAATGGCAGACTATTAAAGGCGTTGGCGATGTCCAAGGACACCGCCAACACCACGCCGCCACAACCAACCGCCTCTTCGGTCACGGCCCTAAGGCGCATCACGGCATCGACCGTCGAACGCCCCTCTCGGAACCCGAATTGGGCGTCCGACAGGTCGGGCCCCACCTCGCTGAGATGCTGGACGATGCGGGCAGAGAGAATCCTCTCGAACAATTTGCCCGCCTCGTCCAGCAACACGATGGGCCTATAGGCCGCGACCGAATCGGCTGGCCGTCCCGGCTTCTGCAGTAGGACCAGCTTCCCGCATTTCCAGCACTCAGGGAAGCGTCCGGACGCCAGGCTGGCGTCCAAAACCTCCCTGAGGCGGTCCGACATATGGTCGAGGGCTCGGGCCATCACTCGGGGTGGTACCCCGTCCGGCCCGGGGGCGGTGTTCTTGGAACGGATCCGAAGAACAGCCGCCCCAACCTCCGATTCCCTAACGGGCGGCACCTCACTCCCTCCGTCCCCGTCGTCTCTGGCCCGACCGGCCATCGACGGGGGCGTGTGCTCCGCCCGCTGTGGGAAAAGGCCCTCGACCACCTGCTGCAGGAAGCTGGGCTGGAGAGTCTCGGTAAGGGGGGGGCCCGCCGTGCGGAGCTTTTGTCGCACCGCACGATATGGGCGACCCCAGGGGTCACGATCGAGACTCTCCAGCATCTCCTTTCTCCTCTCCTCTTTGGCGCGGCAAATGGCCAGCTTCAGAGTTTTCCGCGCTTCGCGGTACTCCTCATGAAGCCGGCCCTCCTCCCCGTCTACGCGGTGGCGTCGCCGCCGGCATCGGGTGTAGGACCTCCGGGCACGAGTACAGGCCGCACGGAGGTCCGCCAACTCCTGGGACCACCAGTAGACCCCGTTCCGTGGAGGTCGACAATCCCGAACGCGGGGCATGGCCGCATCGCAGACCTGCGTAATCGCAGTGCGAAAGCGGCCAGCCCCCATGTCGACCTCCTCGGCCGGGGCCCGCGGAGACAGCCAAGACTGAATAATGGCCGCCTTCTCTAGCAGGTCCCTGTCGAGTTTGGCAACTGCCCACCGCGGAAAGCGGGAGGTATGCCGCGCCACGTGACCCCTACTGGGGCCCTGGGACCGGGAGAGCTCAAATCGGATATATAAATGGTCCGAGAGCGTCTCAACCTCATCCAGGACACACCAGTTCCTTACTCGTGCGGCAACAGCAGGGGTAGCGAACGAAAGGTCCACTATCGACCCCCCCTGCTGTCGCACGCACGTGTTGGTGGCGCCTCTGTTCAGCAAACAGAGGCCCACCGAAGCCGCCCATTCCACCACGGCATCGCCCTTGGCGTCCGTCGCTGGGGAACCCCACGCAATGGATTTTGCGTTGAAGTCCCCCAGCACGAGGACGTGCCCAGACGCAAGTCGCCGCATCGAGGTCTCCAAGTTGTTAAGGAAGACCTCGAAGTCGCTCAAACTCCGGTTGGGGGAGAAGTAGACACCGTAAACGGTTATTCCCCCCCACTCGGCAGCCACATATCCAGAGCCCTTGTCTCTAAGCGACAAGGGCGGGGAACGAGCCGCCGAGGAGCCGACGACTGCCACGGAGCCGTCCCAGTCACCCATCCAGTTTGGACGGGGAGGGACGTAATAGGGCTCCGCGACTACGGCAACACCTATCGACCACTGCGCCATGGTTTGCAGGAAGAGATCCTGCGCCGCGGCGCAGTGGTTCAGGTTCGTCTGGACAAGGAGGTTGGAGACTTGATCCATTTACTGGATCGTCTCTACAACCTCCTCCATGGGCGACGACGTGGTCGCACGAACGACGTCGGAGGCAGCCTGGGTCGACAGGCTAGCCCCCGACGTCTGCCGAGAAGCTCGGGGAGGCTTGCAGCCCCCCTGCCCCATCTGGTGATTGGCGGGCTTATTGCCCGCCGCACACACGGGGCAGTGAGGGGCGGCAGAACACTCTGCCGCCTTGTGCCCCGGTCGACCGCAGCGGAAACAGAGTCCGCTGCAGTCGAAACAACTCTGGCACTTGGTGCGAGTGTGTCCCGCGGCAAGGCATTTAAAACACCTCATCGGCCTCGCGGCCAGGACCGTGATCCTGGCACTCACGAAGCCGATGAGTAGCCTGCCGGCATCGGCCAATATCTTGGCCGACGCCACGGGACAGCTGACCCACACCGCACCAAGGCCTCCCGGACCGGGGCGGATGGTGCCGACCCTGACGCCGTCCGCACCGCAACCCGCCCTCTCGCAGATTACGGCGCGGACGTCGTCAGCCGTGACTGAGTCGTCCAGGCCCGAAATGCGCAGCTCTGCGCACTTTGTGGGCCTGGCGATCCTCACACCATCCGTGGCTGCGAACACTCCCTTCAACTTCTCGGCAACGGTGTCCGCCTTTTTTGCGCCATCGGCCCCAGGGAACTCGAGAATTCGAGCTCCCGTTTGGGCCTTGCGCAGGCGGACACCAGCCGTTTCGAACTCACCGGCGAGACTGTCCCGGGCCTTCTTGAAGAAGGCCGCATAGGACATCCCGCCGGTTGTCGCCTCCGGTGACAGGGTCACCACTACAGCCGCGGTTTTTGGCGGCTGCAGTTTCCGCGGCTTGCGGCTCTTTTGGGTGGCCCTTGCCACCGGTGGCGACTGCAGTGCAGAGGCCGCCTTGCGGGCAGCCTTTCTGGCCCGCTTGCGGGCCTTTTTTGACCCCCCAACTATCTGCCAACCCAAGCGGCGGCCGCACGATAGGGGCCGCAGGCAGCCTCGCCTCCAGGCCGGCCGTGCGGCCCTCTATCATGCGCTGGCATGCGGCCAGGATCTGACCTAGTTGGGCGTCAGAGATCCCGGTAGATGGCACTATGGGAGGGGATGGCTGCGACGCAGATGAAGATGGGGCCAGCCGGGACGTGGACGGGGCCGGGGCCTCCCTCTCCGCCCGAAATTGGGCGAATTGAGCATTGAGATCGGCCACCTGCCCCGTCAACCGGTCGTTGGCTGCCTGGAGACGAGCTACGTCCCCAGTCAGGGTCTCCACCACTCCTGCAATTGCAGAAGAGGACTCCTTAAGGGCCCTCACAAACGAGCCCTTAAGATTGACGGACTTGGTGGCCACCTTGTGTATGATGGCCACCGCCGCCTGCGCCCTCTCCTGCAAACAGGACGGTGTTTGGGGCTCTACGTCCCCATCGACCGCCCTGATCTTGAGTAGGAGACCCTCCATCTCCTCCTCCGCCTGAAGTTCGCCGTCAGCCCTGGCCCGCTTATAGGTTTCCGCCCTGCTAAAGGCGGAACCTGACGATGCCGGGGCTGGGGTTCGGAGTTTCCCCCTCAGGGCACTCCCGACTTTCGGCGGCAGCATCTCCAAGGAGGTGTCACTCCCCCCATCCTTAGAGAGTTCACGTTTGCGGCCGCCGCATGTCTCCGTGTCCATTTCCTCCAAGGAGGTGCCACCTGCGCCATCCGCCGAGTGGCTGGACCTGGAACGCGTGCGTTCCGACGTTCTTCGGCTCCCAGCAGTCAGACTGACTTCTGGGAGCCTCAAGGAAATGGGCGTTCTAGGCCCAACATCTTCCTCCGTAGACGAGCAGTCGTCTGCCCTCCTGAACTGCCCCTTGGCGTTCCTTCGTTCTTTGCGTTTTGTCTCCTTCTTCTCCTTCTTCTCCTTCTCAGTTCCGGTGTGATTGCCAATTGTCGTTGTGTTTGATTCCGATCCAGTTTCATTTTTATAAGTTTTACCAATATCCATAATAGACCCACGAGTTGGGGAGAACTAAGAGTCGACCCGGGCAGAGATCCCCAATACCCGGGCAAGCCTATGTACTGTGGAGGTCGGCCGGTATCCACAGGTTTTTTACGACTTTGCTGTCGGGTGTTATAGACTATCCTTGTCATGGGCCGGCCAATCAAGGCAAGCCCTCCGGCCATCAGGTTCTCAGCGTACCCTCCTGGAGCCACCAGTCAGGTCGTTGTTGAGCCCCTAATGGTTACGGAATGCGAGAGGGTGGCTAGCCCTCTCTCACAGATGGAGCTAACACTCACGTGCCAGCCCCTCTGACCTACTCGAACTCCAATACGCCCTCTGCCAAAGCAGAGGGACGCCCGGAGCGCGGCACGACGGGTCACTCCGTCTGGTATCCCATTTAGTCTGGAGTCTCACCCTGGGCCAATCCGGCATGAGTAACTCTACCCGGCACAGCCCCAGAGATCATTGACCCACGCAAGCCCCACCACGACGACAACGTAGGGATACTTTGGGGGGGGGGGGGAACCTTTTTTTTTTTTTTTTTTTTTTTTTTACGTGTGGAAACCCCCTCGGGCCGTCACCCCGCCGGGGTTTGCGGCGGGGCGGTGTGTCGGAATCGAACCGACTAAAACCACACGGTGTGCCAACTCTGCGCCTGAGAAGGGAGGGGTCCGGGATCGCTGTTATTAACGCAAACCGGACCCCTCCCAGCGCCTGCCCGCACTGAAGCGGGCACCTTCTTCCATTAAAATCTCAATTTAGGCGACGCACGGCACACGCGTACGTCGCCCCTTCGCGGCTGGCCACTAAAGCGGATGGACGGGAAAACCCATCCCGTCCATCCGCGGCCACACTCAGGGCGGCATGAGGCGCAGATGGGCGCGCCTCCGCCGCCCGGTTCGCCGGCGGCGGATCGGGTCCGAGTGGATATCGTCCTCTCGGGCCTTCTCCGCCGCCTCCTTCTGCGAGATTACTTCCTCGCAGAAGGTCGCGACCGCGGTAAAACTGCTGTCGCTATCGGCCATGGAGCGTATGATGGCCGGTAGCGACAGATCTCCTCCGATGACTGCAGTGAGGGCCCGGCGCTGATCCGCCCAAGCGGGGCAGATCTCCAGCGTGTGCTGGGCCGAGTCCTCACTGCAGTCGCAGTGGTGGCAGGCGGGACTCAATTCCCTCCTAGCGACCGAGTGCAGGTACTTTCCGAAGCAACCATGCCCGGAAAGCACCTGCGTCAGCCGGAAGGAAAGGGTCCCGTGCTGCCGCCCTGCCCACTCGAGGATGACCGGCTGGAGCGCCTCCACGGTGGCAAAGCCAGCGCGTGGAGCCTCCAGCCGGAAAGACCAACGAGCCATCGTGGCTCGGCGAGCGGCTTCACGCCATTCGCGTACCTCTTCGGGCGGAGCACGATACCCGTACTCCGCCCGATATTCAGCCGCTCGCCGATAAACTTCGGCGAGCACTTCCGCCTCCAAATCCCACGGGGGTGTTCCGGCCAAGGCGCATGCCGCCTCCGTCGACACGGTGCGGTATCCGCGTATGGCTCTGACCGCCAATACCCTCTGAGGCCGCCACAGGCGGGCCTTATTCTGGGCGGTCAGAGCCGGGACCCACACCGGTGACCCGTAAAGGGCCATCGACCGGACCACCCCTGTGTAGAGGTGTCTTGTTTCGACGCTGGCTCCACCCAAGTTGGGCAAAAGACGCCCAAGGGCGGAGGCAGCGTCGACCAGCTTGGGGCCAAGCTGTCGGAAGTGCTCGTCGAAGAGCCACCTACCGTCGAGGATCAGGCCCAGATACCTCATCTGGGCCCGAACCGGTACGAGGACCGAGTTGACTTCGATTGAGGCGCCGGGGGGTGGACCACGACGGGGCCCATGGAAAAGCAGGGCCTCCGTCTTGTCAAGGGCCACCCGTAAGCCCAGCGCCTCTATGCGCCCAACCACCAGAGATACACCCCTGGTGGCCAGGCGCGCCGCCTCTTGGAAATTGGCCCCCCGAGCTGTGACCAAAGTGTCATCGGCGTAACAAATTACGCCCAGCCCGGGGGGCAGACGACTCCGAAGGACCCAGTCGTACCCCACGTTCCACAGGAGTGGTCCGAGGACAGACCCCTGTGGAACGCCGCACGACATGGGTCGCCGTCTAAAGACGCCATCTCGATCCTCGTACACGACGGTACGCTCCTCCAAATAGTCTGCCACTAGCCGCCTCAGGTACTCTGGCACCCCATGAAACTGGAGTGCTTCCCTGATGCAGCTAAATGGCAGACTATTAAAGGCGTTGGCGATGTCCAAGGACACCGCCAACACCACGCCGCCACAGCTCACTGCCTCTTCGGTCACGGCCCTAAGGCGCATCACGGCATCGACCGTCGAACGCCCCTCTCGGAACCCGAATTGGGCGTCCGACAGGTCGGGCCCCACCTCGCTGAGATGCTGGACGATGCGGGCAGAGAGAATCCTCTCGAACAATTTGCCCGCCTCGTCCAGCAACACGATGGGCCTATAGGCCGTGACCGAATCGGCAGGCCGTCCCGGCTTCGCCAATAGGACCAGCTTCCCGCATTTCCAGCACTCAGGGAAGCGTCCGGACGCCAGGCTGGCGTCCAAAACCTCCCTGAGGCGGTCCGACATATGGTCGAGGGCTCGGGCCATCACTCGGGGGGGTACCCCGTCCGGCCCGGGGGCGGTGTTCTTGGACCTAATCCTTAGAACAGCCGCCCCTACCTCCGATTCCCTAACGGGCGGAATATCATCCTCTCTGCCCCCGTCGTCTCTGGCCACTGAATAGGCCATCGACGGGGGCGTGTGCTCCGCCCGCTGCGGGAAAAGGCCCTCGACCACCTGCTGCAGGAAGCTGGGCTGGAGAGTCTCGGTAAGGGGGGGGCCCGCCGTGCGGAGCTTCTGACGCACCGCACGATATGGGCGACCCCAGGGGTCACGATCGAGACTCTCCAGCATCTCCTTTCTCTTTGCCTCTTTGGCGCGGCAAATGGCCAGCTTCAGAGTTTTCCGCGCTACGCGGTACTCCTCATGAAGCCGGCCCTCCTCCCCGTCTACGCGGTGGCGTCGCCGCCGGCATCGGGTGTAGGACCTCCGGGCACGAGTGCAGGCCGCACGGAGGTCCGCCAACTCCTGGGACCACCAGTAGACCCCGTTCCGTGAAGGTCGACAACCCCGAACGCGGGGCATGGCCGCATCGCAGATCTGCGTAATCGCAGAGCGAAAGCGGCCAGCCCCCATGTCGACCTCCTCGGCCGGGGCCCGCGGAGACAGCCAAGACTGAACTATGGCCGCCTCCTCTAGCAGGTCCCTGTCGAGTTTGGC
Organism: Spilarctia lutea; assembly: GCA_916048165.1. Lineage (NCBI taxonomy): Eukaryota > Metazoa > Arthropoda > Insecta > Lepidoptera > Erebidae > Spilarctia > Spilarctia lutea. Next base: position 53,434 of record OU696491.1, read on the forward strand.
AACTGCCCACCGCGGAAAGCGGGAGGAATGCCGCGCCACGTGACCCCTACTGGGGCCCTGGGACCGGGAGAGCTCAAATCGGATGTAAAGGTGATCCGAGAGCGTCTCAACCTCTTCCAGGACACACCAGTTCCTTACTCGTGCGGCAACAGCAGGGGTAGCGAACGAAAGGTCCACTATCGACCCCCCCTGCCGTCGCACGCACGTGTTGGTGGCGCCTCTGTTCAGCAAACAGAGGCCCACCGAAGCCGCCCACTCCACCACGGCATCGCCCCTGGCGTCCGTCGCTGGGGAACCCCACGCAATGGATTTTGCGTTGAAGTCCCCCAGCACGAGGACGTGCCCAGACGCTAGTCGCCGCATCGAGGTCTCCAAGTTGTTAAGGAAGACCTCGAAGTCGCTCAAACTACGGTTGGGGGAGAAGTAAACACCGTAAACGGTTATTCCCCCCCCACTCGGCGGCCACATATCCAGAGCCCTTGTCTCTAAGCGACAAGGGCGGGGAACGAGCCGCCGAGGAGCCGACGACTGCCACGGAGCCGTCCCGGTCACCCATCCAGTTTGGACGGGGAGGGACGTAGTAAGGCTCCGCGACTACGGCAACACCTATCGACCACTGCGCCATGGTTTGCAGGAAGAGATCCTGCGCCGCAGCGCAGTGGTTGAGGTTCGTCTGGACAAGGAGGTTGGAGACTTGATCCATTTACTGGATCGTCTCTACAACCTCCTCCATGGGCGACGACGCGGTCGCACGAATGACGTCGGAGGCAGCCTGGGTCGACAGGCTAGCCCCCGACGTCTGCCGAGAAGCTCGGGGAGGCTTGCAGCCCCCCTGCCCCATCTGGTGATTGGCGGGCTTGTTGCCCGCCGCACACACGGGGCAGTGGGGGGCGGCAGAGCATTCTGCCGCCTTGTGCCCCGGTCGACCGCAGCGGAAGCAAAGTCCGCTGCAGTCAAAGCAGCTTTGGCACTTGGTGCGAGTGTGTCCCGCAGCGAGGCATTTATAACACCTCATCGGCCTCGGGGCCAGGACTGTAATCCTGGCACTCACGAAGCCGATGAGTAGCCTGCCGGCATCGGCCAAAATTTTGGCCGACGCCACGGGACAGCTGACCCACACCGCACCAAGGCCTCCCGGACCGGGGCGGATGGTGCCGACCCTGACGCCGTCCGCGCCGCAACCCGCCTTCTCGCAGATTACGGCGCGGACGTCGTCAGCCGTGGGGGGGGGGGGGGGGAACCTTTTTTTTTTTTTTTTTTTTTTTTTTTTTTTTTTTTTTTTTTTTTACGTGTGGAAACCCCCTCGGGCCGTCACCCCGCCGGGGTTTGCGGCGGGGCGGTGTGTCGGAATCGAACCGACTAAAACCACACGGTGTGCCAACTCTGCGCCTGAGAAGGGAGGGGTCCGGGAATCGCTGATATTAAAACGACCGGACCCCTCCCAGCGCCTGCCCGCACTGAAGCGGGCACCCTCTGCTGGTAATAATAATCTCAATTTAGGCGACGCACGGCACACGCGTACGTCGCCCCCTCGCGGTTGGCCTGTAATGCGGATGGAGGGGAAAACCCATCCCGTCCATCCGCGGCCACACTCAGGGCGGCATGAGGCGCAGATGGGCGCGCCTCCGCCGCCCGGTTCGCCGGCGGCGGATCGGGTCCGAGTGGAGATCATCCTCCCGGGCCTTCTCCGCCGCCTCCTTCTGCGAAATTACGTCTTCGCAGAAGGATGCGACCGCGGTAAAACTGCTGTCGCTACCGGCCATGGAGCGTATGATGGCCGGTAGCGACAGATCTCCCCCGATGACTGCAGTGAGGGCCCGGCGCTGCTCCGCCCAGGCGGGGCAGAACTCCAGCGTATGCTGGGCCGAGTCCTCACTGCAGTCGCAGTGGTGGCAGGCGGGACTCAATTCCCTCCTAGCGACCGAGTGCAGGTACTTTCCGAAGCAACCGTGCCCGGAAAGCACCTGCGTCAGCCGGAAGGAAAGGGTCCCGTGCTGCCGCCCTGCCCACTCGAGGATGACCGGCTGGAGCGCCTCCACGGTGGCAAAGCCAGCACGTGGAGCCTCCAGCCGGGAAGACCAACGAGCCATCGTGGCTCGGCGAGCGGCTTCACGCCATTCGCGTACCTCTTCGGGCGGAGCACGATACCCGCACTCCGCCCGATATTCAGCCGCTCGCCGATAAACTTCGGCGAGCACTTCCGCCTCCAAATCCCACGGGGGTGTTCCGGCCAAGGCGCACGCCGCCTCCGTCGACACGGTGCGGTATCCGCGTATGGCTCTGACCGCCAATACCCTCTGAGGCCGCCAAAGGCGTGCCTTATTCTGGGCGGTCAGAGCCGGGACCCACACCGGTGACCCATATAGGGCCATCGACCGGACCACCCCCGTGAAGAGGTTCCTTGTTGCGACGCTGGCTCCACCCAAGTTGGGCAAAAGACGCCCAAGGGCGGAGGCAGCGTCGACCAGCTTTGGACAAAGCTGTCGGAAGTGCTCGTCGAAGAGCCACCTACCGTCGAGGATCAGGCCCAGATACCTCATCTGGGCCCGAACCGGTACGAGGACCGAGTTGACTTCGATTGAGGCGCCGGGGGGTGGACCACGACGGGGCCCATGGAAAAGCAGGGCCTCCGTCTTGTCAAGGGCCACCCGTAAGCCCAGCGCCTCTATGCGCCCAACCACCAGAGATACACCCCTGGTGGCCAGGCGCGCCGCCTCTTGGAAATTGGCCCCCCGAGCTGTGACCAAAGTGTCATCGGCGTAACAAATTACGCCCAGCCCGGGGGGCAGACGACTTCGAAGGACCCAGTCGTACCCCACGTTCCACAGGAGTGGTCCGAGGACAGACCCCTGCGGAACGCCGCACGACATGGGTCGCCGTCTCAAGACGCCATCTCGATCCTCGTACACGACGGTACGCTCCTCCAAATAGTCTGCCACCAGCCGCCTCAGGTACTCTGGCACCCCATGATACTGGAGTGCTTCCCTGATGCAGCTGAATGGCAGACTATTAAAGGCGTTGGCGATGTCCAAGGACACCGCCAACACCACGCCGCCACAGCCAACCGCCTCTTCGGTCACGGCCCTAAGGCGCATCACGGCATCGACCGTCGAACGCCCCTCTCGGAACCCGAATTGGGCGTCCGACAGGTCGGGCCCCACCTCGCTGAGATGCTGGACGATGCGGGCAGAGAGAATCCTCTCGAACAATTTGCCCGCCTCGTCCAGCAACACGATGGGCCTATAGGCCGTGACCGAATCGGCTGGCCGTCCCGGCTTCGGCAACAGGACCAGCTTCCCACATTTCCAGCACTCAGGGAAGCGTCCGGACGCCAGGCTGGCGTCCAAAACCTCCCTGAGGCGGTCCGACATATGGTCGAGGGCTCGGGCCATCACTCGGGGGGGTACCCCGTCCGGCCCAGGGGCGGTGTTCTTGGAACGAATCCGCAGAACAGCCGCCCCTACCTCCGATTCCCTAACGGGCGGAATATCGTCCTCTATGCCCCCGTCGTCTCTAGCCACTGGATAGGCCATCGACGGGGGCGTGTGCTCCGCCCGCTGCGGGAAAAGGCCCTCGACCACCTGCTGCAGGAAGCTGGGCTGGAGAGTCTCGGTAAGGGGAGGGCCCGCCGTGCGGAGCTTTTGTCGCACCGCACGATATGGGCGACCCCAGGGGTCACGATCGAGACTCTCCAGCATCTCCTTTCTTTTTGCCTCTTTGGCGCGGCAGATGGCCAGCTTCAGAGTTTTCCGCGCTTCGCGGTACTCCTCATGAAGCCGGCCCTCCTCCCCGTCTACGCGGTGGCGTCGCCGCCGACATCGGGTGTAGGACCTCCGGGCACGAGTACAGGCCGCACGGAGGTCCGCCAACTCCTGGGACCACCAGTAGACCCCGTTCCGTGAAGGTCGACAACCCCGAACGCGGGGCATGGCCGCATCGCAGATCTGCGTAATCGCAGAGCGAAAGCGGCCAGCCCCCATGTCGACCTCCTCGGCCGGGGCCCGCGGAGACAGCCATGACTGAACGATGGCCGCCTCCTCTAGCAGGTCCCTGTCGAGTTTGGCAACTGCCCACCGCGGAAAGCGGGAGGTATGCCGCGCCACGTGACCCCTACTGGGGCCCTGGGACCGGGAGAGCTCAAATCGGATATATAGGTGATCCGAGAGCGTCTCAACCTCATCCAGGACACACCAGTTCCTTACTCGTGCGGCAACAGCAGGGGTAGCGAACGAAAGGTCCACTATCGACCCCCCCTGCTGTCGCACGCACGTATTGGTGGAGCCTCTGTTGAGTAAACAGAGGCCCACCGAGGCCGCCCACTCCACCACGGCCTCGCCCTTGGCGTCCGTCGCTGGGGAACCCCACGCAATGGACTTTGCGTTGAAGTCCCCCAGCACGAGGACGTGCCCAGACGCTAGTCGCCGTATCGAGGTCTCCAAGTTGTTGAGGAAGACCTCGAAGTCGCTCAAACTCCGGTTGGGGGAGAAGTAAACACCGTAGACGGTGATTCCCCCCCACTCGACGGCCACATATCCTGAGCCCTTGTCTCTAAGCGACAAGGGCGGGGAACGAGCCGCCGAGGAGCCGACGACTGCCACGGAGCCGTCCCGGTCACCCATCCAGTTTGGACGGGGAGGGACGTAATAGGGCTCCGCGACTACGGCAACACCTATCGACCACTGCGCCATGGTTTGCAGGAAGAGGTCCTGCGCCGCGGCGCAGTGGTTCAGGTTCGTCTGGACAAGGAGGTTGGAGACTTGATCCATTTATTGGATCGTCTCTACAACCTCCTCCATGGGCGACGACGTGGTCGCACGATCGACGTCGGAGGCAGCCCGGGTCGACAGGCTAGCCCCCGACGTCTGCCGAGAAGCTTTTGGAGGCTTGCAGCCCCCCCGCCCCATCTGGTGATTGGCAGGCTTATTGCCCGCCGCACACACGGGGCAGTGGGGGGCGGCAGAGCATTCTGCCGCCTTGTGCCCCGGTCGACCGCAGCGGAAACAAAGTCCGCTGCAGTCAAAACAACTTTCGCACTTGGAGCGCGTGTGTCCCGCGGCCAGGCATTTGAAACACCTCATCGGTCTTGCAGCCAGAACTGTAATTCTGGCGTTTACAAAACCGATGAGGATCTTGCCGGCGTCGCCCAGAACTTTGGCCGACGCTACGGGACAACACAACCATACCGCTCCAAGGCCTCCTGGACCGGGGCGGATGGTGCCGACCTTGATGTTGTCCGCGCTACAGTTCGTCCTCTTCTGAACTGCAACGCGGACATCCTCGGCCGTCACGGAATCGTCCAGGCCCGAAATGCGCAGTTCCGCGCACTTTGTGGGCCTGGCGATCCTTACACCATCCGTAGCTGCAAACACAGCCCTCAACTTCTCGGCAGCGGAGTCCGCCGACTTTACGCCTTCAGCCCCAGGGAACTCGAGTACACGAGCTCCCGTCTGGGAGAGGCGCAAGCGGACTCCTGCCGTCGCAAACTCTCCGGCGAGGCTGTCCCGGGCCGTTTTGAAAACGGCCGCGTAAGACAGCCCGCCGGCAGCCGCCTCCGGCGTCAAGGTGACCACCACAGCCGCGGTCTTTGGCGGCTGCAGTTTCCGCGGCTTTTTTGCAGTGGCCCCTGCCACCGGAGGCGACTGCGAAGCAGAGGCTGCCTGGCGGGCAGCCTTTCTGGCCCGCTTCCTCGCCTTCTTGGACTTTTTAGCCCCTCCGACCACCTGCCAACCCTCATTGGAGGGGGCAGATGTAGAGGGGCCAGGCAGAGGTGTTGGAGTGGGGGGCATAGGTTTTGTTGCCACCCTCGGCCCCGGCCTCGGCGCAGCTGTCTTGGCCGGAGCCGGAGCCCTGGCCGCCGGCCGTCGGGCGGCCGCAGGAGCCGGCGCCGTTCCCGTCGCCGACGCGTAGGTTACGCGACCCCCCACCACTGGAAGAGGGGTCGTCGCCGACGACGTGGCCACCCTTTTCGGCGCCGCAAGCGGCGGCCGCATGACAGGGGCCGCAGGCAGCCTCGCTTCTAGGCCGGCCGTACGGCCCTCGATCATCCGCCAGCATGCATCCAGGATAACCGCTAGTTGGGCGTCGGTTATCCCGGGGCCAGCGGATGACGGCTGCGGCGCAGACGGGGCCCGCTGGGATGTAGACGCGGCCCGCTGGGATGTTGACGGGGCCGAACCCTCTCGCTCCGCCCGGAACTGGGCGAATTGAGCACTGAGCTCGGCCACCTGTCCCGTCAACCTGTCGTTGGCCGACTGGAGGCGGGCCACGTCGTCGGTTAGGGTCTCGACCACCCCCGCAATGGCAGAAGACGACTCCTTTAGGGCCCTTACAAAAGAGCCCTTCAGGTTATTCGACTTGGTGGCTACCTTGTGGATAATAGCCACCGCCGCTTGCGCCCTCTCCTGCAAGGAGGTCGGTGTTTGGGGCTCCAAATCGCCATCGGCCGGCCTCCTGATCTTCAACATGAGACCGGCCATCTCATCTTCCGCCTGTAGCTCACCGTCGGCCCTGGCCCGCTTGTAAGATTCCGCCTTGCTAAAGGCGGAACCTGACGGGGCCGAGGCTTGAAGACGGGACCTCCCCCTCTGACCACTCCCAATTTTGGGCGGCAACATCTCCTGGGACGTGTCGCTTTCGCCGCCGTCCCTGGAGAATCCGCGCTTGCGGGTGTCCGAGGCCTCCGTCTCCATCAGTTCCAGTGCGTCCACAATCGCACTGGAGCTACCACTCGCACCAGAAGTGGCGGACCTGGAGCGCGTGCGCTCCGAAGTTCTTCGGCTCCCAGGAGTCAGATGTCTGACTTCTGGGAGCCCCACCGAAATGGGCGTTCCGGACCGGACGTCCTCCTCGGCAGACGATTGCTCGTCTGCCTTTCGGAACTGCCCCTTGGCATTCCTCCTTTCCTTCCTTTCCTTCCTATCCCTCTTCTTCTCAGATCCGGTTGGCATAGCATTAGTCGTCGTGTTGTCTCTGTCCGTATTGTCTTTTATAATTGAATATGTATCCATAGTTAAACTCACGAGTTGGGGAGAACTAAAAGTCCACCCGGGCAGAGATCCCCAATACCCGGGCAAGCCTATGTACTGTGGAGGTCGGCCGGTATCCACAGGTTTTTTACGACTTAACTGTCGGGTGTTATAGACTATCCTTGTCATGGGCCGGCCAATCAAGGCAAGCCCTCCGGCCATCAGGTTCTCAGCGTACCCTCTTGGAGCCACCAGTCAGGTCGTTGTTGAGCCCCTAATGGTTACGGAATGCGAGAGGGTGGCTAGCCCTCTCTCTCAGACGAAGCTAACACTCAAGTGCCAGCCTCTCTGACCTACTCGCACTCCAACACGCCTTCTGCTAAAGCAGAGGGACGTTTGGAATGCGGCACGACGGGTCACGCCCATCTCGGCAGTCCTAAAACGGACTCCGTCTTTGATCCCATTTAGTCTGGAGTCTCACCCTGGGCCAATCCGGCATGAGTAGCTCTACCCGGCACAGCCCCAGAGATCATTGACCCACGCAAGCCCCACCACGACGACAACGTAGGGATACATTGGGGGGAACCTTTTTTTTTTTTTTTTTTTTTTTTTTTTTTACGTGTGGAAACCCCCTCGGGCCGTCACCCCGCCGGGGTTTGCGGCGGGGCGGTGTGTCGGAATCGAACCGACTAAAACCACACGGTGTGCCAACTCTGCGCCTGAGAAGGGAGGGGTCCGGGAATCGCTGATATTAAAACGACCGGACCCCTCCCAGCGCCTGCCCGCACTGAAGCGGGCACCCTCTGCTGGTAATAATAATCTCAATTTAGGCGACGCACGGCACACGCGTACGTCGCCCCCTCGCGGTTGGCCTGTAATGCGGATGGAGGGGAAAACCCATCCCGTCCATCCGCGGCCACACTCAGGGCGGCATGAGGCGCTGATAGGCGCGCCTCCGCCGCCCCGTGCGCCGGCGGCGGATCGGGTCCGAGTGGAGATCGTCCTCCCGGGCCTTCTCCGCCGCCTCCTTCTGCGAGATTACTTCCTCGCAGAAGGTCGCGACCGCGGTAAAACTGCTGTCGCTACCGGCCATGGATAGTACGACGGCCGGTAGCGACAGATCTCCTCCGATGACTGCAGTGAGGGCCCGGCGCTGATCCGCCCAAGCGGGGCAGATCTCCAGCGTGTGCTGGGCCGAGTCCTCACTGCAGTCGCAGTGGTGGCAGGCGGGACTCAATTCCCTCCTAGCGACCGAGTGCAGGTACTTTCCGAAGCAACCATGCCCGGAAAGCACCTGCGTCAGCCGGAAGGAAAGGGTCCCGTGCTGCCGCCCTGCCCACTCGAGGATGACCGGCTGGAGCGCCTCCACGGTGGCAAAGCCAGCGCGTGGAGCCTCCAGCCGGGAAGACCAACGAGCCATCGTGGCTCGGCGAGCGGCTTCACGCCATTCGCGTACCTCTTCGGGCGGAGCACGATACCCGTACTCCGCCCGATATTCAGCCGCTCGCCGATAAACTTCGGCGAGCACTTCCGCCTCCAAATCCCACGGGGGTGTTCCGGCCAAGGCGCACGCCGCCTCCGTCGACACGGTGCGGTATCCGCGTATGGCTCTGACCGCCAATACCCTCTGAGGCCGCCAAAGGCGTGCCTTATTCTGGGCGGTCAGAGCCGGGACCCACACCGGTGACCCATATAGGGCCATCGACCGGACCACCCCCGTGAAGAGGTTCCTTGTTGCGACGCTGGCTCCACCCAAGTTGGGCAAAAGACGCCCAAGGGCGGAGGCAGCGTCGACCAGCTTTGGGGAAAGCTGTCGGAAGTGCTCGTCGAAGAGCCACCTACCGTCGAGGATCAGGCCCAGATACTTCATCTGGGCCCGAACCGGTACGAGGACCGAGTTGACTTCGATGGAGGCGCCGGGGGGTGGACCACGACGGGGCCCATGAAATAACAGGGCCTCCGTCTTATCCAGGGCCACCCGCAAGCCCAGCGCCTCGATGCGCCTAACCACCAGAGAGACACCCCTGGTGGCCAGGCGCGCCGCCTCTTGGAAATTGGCCCCCCGAGCTGTGACCAATGTGTCATCGGCGTAACAAATTACGCCCAGCCCGGGGGGCAGACGACTTCGAAGGACCCAGTCGTATCCCACGTTCCACAGGAGTGGTCCAAGGACAGACCCCTGTGGAACGCCGCACGACATGGGTCGCCGTCTTAAGACGCCATCTCGATCCTCGTACACGACGGTACGCTCCTCCAAATAGTCTGCCACCAGCCGCCTCAGGTACTCTGGCACCCCATGATACAGGAGTGCTTCCCTGATGCAGCTGAATGGCAGACTATTAAAGGCGTTGGCGATGTCCAAGGACACCGCCAACACCACGCCGCCACAGCCAACCGCCTCTTCGGTCACGGCCCTAAGGCGCATCACGGCATCGACCGTCGAACGCCCCTCTCGGAACCCGAATTGGGCGTCCGACAGGTCGGGCCCCACCTCGCTGAGATGCTGGACGATGCGGGCAGAGAGAATCCTCTCGAACAATTTGCCCGCCTCGTCCAGCAACACGATGGGCCTATAGGCCGCGACCGAATCGGCCGGCCGTCCCGGCTTCTGCAGTAGGACCAGCTTCCCGCATTTCCAGCACTCAGGGAAGCGTCCGGACGCCAGGCTGGCGTCCAAAACCTCCCTGAGGCGGTCCGACATATGGTCGAGGGCTCGGGCCATCACTCGGGGTGGTACCCCGTCCGGCCCGGGGGCGGTGTTCTTGGAACGGATCCGAAGAACAACCGCCCCAACCTCCGATTCCCTAACGGGCGGCACCTCACTCCCTCCGTCCCCGTCGTCACTGGCCGGAACGGCCATCGACGGGGGCGTGTGCTCCGCCCGCTGCGGGAAAAGGCCCTCGACCACCTGCTGCAGGAAGCTGGGCTGGAGAGTCTCGGTAAGGGGGGGGCCCGCCGTGCGGAGCTTTTGTCGCACCGCACGATATGGGCGACCCCAGGGGTCACGATCGAGACTCTCCAGCATCTCCTTTCTTTTTGCCTCTTTGGCGCGGCAAATGGCCAGCTTCAGAGTTTTCCGCGCTTCGCGGTACTCCTCATGAAGCCGGCCCTCCTCCCCGTCTACGCGGTGGCGTCGCCGCCGGCATCGGGTGTAGGACCTCCGGGCACGAGTGCAGGCCGCACGGAGGTCCGCCAACTCCTGGGACCACCAGTAGACCCCGTTCCGTGGAGGTCGACAACCCCGAACGCGGGGCATGGCCGCATCGCAGATCTGCGTAATCGCAGTGCGAAAGCGGCCAGCCCCCATGTCGACCTCCTCGGCCGGGGCCCGCGGAGACAGCCAAGACTGAACAATGGCCGCCTCCTCTAGCAGGTCCCTATCGAGTTTGGCAACTGCCCACCGCGGAAAGCGGGAGGTATGCCGCGCCACGTGACCCCTACTGGGGCCCTGGGACCGGGAGAGCTCGAATCGGATATAAAGATGATCCGAGAGCGTCTCAACCTCATCCAGGACACACCAGTTCCTTACTCGTGCGGCAACAGCAGGGGTAGCGAACGAAAGGTCCACTATCGACCCCCCCTGCTGTCGCACGCACGTGTTGGTGGCGCCTCTGTTTAGCAAACAGAGGCCCACCGAAGCCGCCCACTCCACAACCGCATCGCCCCTGGCGTCCGTCGCTGGGGAACCCCACGCAATGGACTTTGCGTTGAAGTCCCCCAGCACGAGGACGTGCCCAGACGCTAGTCGCCGTATCGAGGTCTCCAAGTTGTTGAGGAAGACCTCGAAGTCGCTCAAACTCCGGTTGGGGGAGAAATATACACCGTAAACGGTGATTCCCCCCCACTCGGCGGCCACATATCCAGAGCCCTTGTCTCTTAGCGACAAGGGCGGGGAACGGGCCGCCGAGGAGCCGACGACTGCCACGGAGCCGTCCCGATCACCCATCCAGTTTGGACGGGGAGGGACGTAGTAGGGCTCCGCGACTACGGCAACACCTATCGACCACTGCGCCATGGTTTGCAGGAAGAGATCCTGCGCCGCAGCGCAGTGGTTCAGGTTCGTCTGGACCAGGAGGTTGGAGACTTGATCCATTACTGGATCGTTTCTCCAACCCCCTCCATGGGCGACGACGCTGTCGCACGAGCAGCGTCGGAGGTAGCCTGGGTCGACAGGCTAGCCCCCAACGCTTGTCGAGAAGCTCGGGGAGGCTTGCAGCCACCCTGCCCCATCTGGTGATTGGCGGGCTTATTGCCCGCCGCACACACGGGGCAGTGAGGGACGGCAGAACACTCTGCCGCCTTGTGCCCCGGTCGACCGCAGCGGAAACAGAGTCCGCTGCAGTCGAAGCAACTCTCGCACTTGGTGCGAGTGTGTCCCGCGGCCAGGCATTTGAAACACCTCATCGGTCTTGCGGCCAGGATTGTGATCCTAGCACTAACAAAACCGATGAGGATCCTGCCTGCATCGGCCAAAATTTTGGCCGACGCCACGGGACAGCTCACCCACACCGCACCAAGGCCTCCCGGACCGGGGCGGATGGTGCCGACTCTGATGCTGTCCGCGCTGCAACCCGTCTTCTTTGCAACTACAGCGCGGACATCCTCGGTCGTTACGGAATCATCCAGGCCTGAGATGCGCAGTTCTGCGCACTTAATATTTGATTCTGTATTTGTGCCTGCTGGCGGGTGGTGTGGAAATGCGATCTACTAACCCCGGCTTACTTATTATAAACATTTATATGTTTATGTACTATTTTATTCTTATAGCAGCATTTTTAATAGGTTTATTATATTTATATACATATATATATTTTTAGGTTTATATTAGTACACTGATGATTAACGATGAAGATGTGGTATACCTTTCTGCCAATGAATTCTCAGATGACGATAGCTTCGCTTCCTTGACGGATACCCTGGGTGACCAACTACGGCAAAAATTTTCCGCTCAATCTCGTTCTCTCTTAAATGTTTGCCATATTAACGCACAGAGTATCCCTAGTCACTTGAGCGATTTAACTGAGACTTTCACGGATAATGATATTCAAGCCATCCTGGTTTCGGAGACCTGGCTCAAGCCTCACCTTCCCTCCACCGCCTACCCTTTAAACGGTTACATCCTAATCCGCAATGACCGCATAGACAAAAGAGGTGGCGGTGTTGCCATCTACCTCCGTAGTGATTTTACTTATAAAATGTTAGCATCCTCCTCTTCCAATATTTCCACTACTGCAGAATACCTCTTCTTAGAGGTTTGTGTCAGGGGAATTAATGTTGTTCTTGGAGTAGTCTATTGCCCTCCTACTGTCAACTACTTCTCCAGTCTGGAAACAGTTCTGGAATCTTTAGGGTCGGAATATTCACATCACATCATCATGGGAGATTTCAACACTGACCTTCTAGCCTTAAACTCCTTCCGTACACATAATCTCCTACGGATCTTCCAATCAACCAGCCTCCATGTCCTTCCACTCCTAGCCACTCATCATAACATCCAACACCAAGACACCTGGCTTGACCTAATGCTCACCTCTTCCCCAAACCTTGTCTCTTCCCATGGTCAACTCCCTGCCCCTGGTTTCTCCCACCACGATCTAATTTACCTATCCTATATCCTGAAACCCCCTAAATCACCTCCGAAGATTATACAAATACGTAGTTTCCGGAGCATAGATCTGGAAAAACTACAGGCGGACGCTGCGAGGGTAAATTGGATGGGTGTGGCAGCAGTAGCAAACATAGACACAAAAGTGGATATCCTGAATGACAATATTATAAAATTGTATGATGTGCACGCTCCCCTAAAGTCGTTAAAAATGAAACGTGCCCCGGCACCATGGTTAACGGATGAGGTGCGTATTGCAATGAGGCGAAGGGATCAGGCCTTCCTCAAATTCAGGAGGGATCGCTGTGAGGACAAGTGGAATCGCTATAAGACTGCAAGAAATCGATGTAACCAGGTGATACGCAACGCTAAACGCCGACATATTCTACAGAACATAGAGTCGTCCTCTCCTTCCAGCATTTGGAAGTTTTTGGGCACTTTAGGTATTGGCAATAAGCAACTTCCAGAGTTTAAGAACACCATTGGCTTGAACGATATCAATAGTTATTTTTCATCCACTACAACGCTGGATCTTCAAACCAAATGTCATACGCTGCATTACCTATCTGGCCTTACCAGCCCCAACATCGACTCTTTCGATTTTTCTCCGGTGCCTTCTGGGGATATTAAGAAGATCATACTATCCATCCGCTCCAATGCTTCGGGATGCGACGGTATTAGCCGACGCATGATCATTACCATCTTGGACCATACGCTCTCAGCAATAACTCACATAATTAACTACTCTCTTGACTCCGGAACCTTTCCCTCTCTTTGGCGTAAGGCTTTCATCATACCTCTTCCTAAAAAAAGTAATCCTTCACTACCCGAACACTTTCGGCCTATTTCCATCCTACCCTTCCTATCTAAAGTACTTGAGGCCTGTGTATACAAGCAGCTTTCTGTATTTGTATACCGACATAAATTGCTAAGCCCACTTCAGTCCGGCTTCAGGTCCGGTCATAGTACTGTTACCGCTCTCCTCAAAGTGACTGGCGATATTAGGAAGGGCATGGATGACACCAAAGTTACTGTTCTGGTCTTGGTAGATTTTTCTAATGCCTTCAATACCGTCAGTCACGAAATCCTACTATCAATCCTTGGGTATCTTGGGGTTTCACCTGAGGCACTGGAATGGTTCTCTACCTATCTTCAGGGACGTCAGCAGTGTGTTCGTGTTCAAGACTCATTGTCTAACTGGCGCAATCTTTACACTGGCGTCCCTCAAGGCGGAATTTTATCTCCTCTTCTATTCTCTATTTTTATCAACCTCATTACTGATCATCTTCGGTGTTCGTATCACCTGTATGCCGACGATCTGCAGCTGTATTCACAGGCAAGGGTGGAGGACATTTCGCAGGCCATCGACAACATTAACAGGGACCTGGAATTCATAAAGTCTTGGTCGATGAGATTCGGGCTGGCAGTTAACCCCACTAAATGCCAAGCAATAGTAATAGGCAGCAAGAACATGACAAATCGACTGGATACTACGTCAATCTCGCCGGTCGTCTTCAACGGCTTAATTATACCTTGGAGCCACGTAGTCAAGGACCTTGGCCTGTTCATCGATTCAACTCTTGATTGGCGGGCCCAGATTACTCATGTGAGCCAGAAAGTAACAGGTAACCTACGAACACTCTACCGTCTTAAGAACTTCTTGCCTCCTAAAACGAAACTCTCACTCACACAGTCCCTCATTATCCCCTTAATCGACTATGGTGATGTGTGTTATTTCGACCTGAATGCAGATCTCCTTAATAAACTTGACCGTCTTCTTAATAACTGCATTCGATTCATATTCAATCTCCGCAAGTATGACCACGTGTCTACTTTCCGTTCTCAATTGAAATGGTTGCCTATTCGCCAGCGCCGCAGTCAGCGAGCGTTGACCTATCTCTTTTCGTTCCTCATGTCCCCATCTTCACCTACTTACCTTGAACCCTACCTCCGTTTCTTATCTTCGAATCACGATAGAAATCTTCGTTCATCCAACAATTTGCTTCTCTTGTGTCCCTCTCACAATTCCGACATTATGAACTCCTCTTTCTTTGTACAAGCTGTACTGCTATGGAACACGCTCCCATTCGAAATCAGGATGTCAACAAGTCGTGTTACATTCAAAACGAACGTCAAAAACCACCTCTTGACGAAATGGCAGGAAAACCGTAATTAAGACAAAATTTAGTACCTAATCACAGTGTACATATGTAAGGTTTATGTATTAGTGTGTATGTATATCCATATATAGATATTTTATGTATATGTATTAGTGTATTATGAATTATGTTAGTCTATGTTAGTTCATATAACGATTGCAATTACAACCTCTTACTTCCACCTCAATGCACCTGCCTCACAAAATTTCCACATCTCCCAAAGGTTGGCTGGTAGAGAATGCCTTAGGCATTAAGTCCGCCGTTGTACATGTGTGCATGAAGTTTTAAATAAATAAATAAATAAATAAATAATAGGCCTGGCGATCCGAACACCATCCGTGGCTGCAAACACTCCCCGCAGCTTTTCGGCAGCGACGTCCGCCGTCTTTGCGCCATCGGCCCCAGGGAACTCGAGGACTCGAGCTCCCGTTTGGGCGAGGCGCAAGCGGACCCCTGCCGTCTCAAACTCTCCGGCGAGACTGTCCCGGGCCCTTTTGAAAATGGCCGCGTAGGACAGTCCGCCGGCAGCCGCCTCCGGTAACAGGGTCACCACCACAGCCGCGGATTTCGGCATCTGTAATTTCCGCGGCTTCTTGTGGGGGGCCCCTGCCACCGGTGGCGCCCGCGGGCCAGAGGCTGCCTGTCGGGCAGCCTTTCTGGCCCGCTTGCGGGCCTTCTTGGACCCTCCAACTACCTGCCAACCCTCATTGGAGGGGGCAGGTACAGAGGGTCCAGGCACAGGCGTTGGAGTGGGGAGCGGAGGAACCTCCGCTCCAGACCTTGCCGCCGCCTTTGGCCCCGGCCTCGGCGCAGGCGCCTTGGCCGGAGCCGGAACCCCGGCCGCTAGCCTCGGCGCAGGCGCCTTGGCCGGAGCCGGAGCCCTGGCCGCCGTCCCTCGGGTGGCCGCAGGAGCCGGCGCCGTACCCGTCGCCGATGCGTAGGTTACACGACCCCCTACCACAGGAAGAGGGGTCGTCGCCGACGACGCGGCCCTCCGCTTCGGCGCCGCAAGCGGCGGCCGCATGATTGGGGCCGCAGGCAGCCTCGCCTCCAGGCCGGCCGTACGACCCTCGATCATACGCCAGCATGCGTCCAGGATAACCGACAGCTGGGCGTCAGTTATCCCGGTGCCGGCAGGGGACGGCTGCGACGCAGGCGGGGCCCGCTGGGATGTAGTCGCGGCCCGCTGGGATGTTGACGGGGCCGGGGCCTCTCGCTCCGCCCGGAACTGGGCGAACTGAGCGCTGAGCTCAGCCACCTGCCCCGTCAGGCGATCGTTGGCCGACTGGAGGCTGGACACTTCCCCAATCAGGGTCTCAACAACCCCCGCCATGGCAGAGGAGGAGTCCTTAAGGGCCCTAACGAAGGAACCCTTAAGGTTTACGGACTTGGTGGCCACCTTGTGGATGATGGCCACCGCCGCGTCCGCTCTCTCCTGCAAGGAGGCCAGTGATTGGGGCGCTGCGTCCCCCTCCACCGGCCCGATCCTGAGCATGAGACCGGACATCTCCTCCTCCGCCTGTACTTCCCCGTCGGCCCTGGCTCGCTTGTACGACTCCGCCTTAGAGAAGGCGGAGCCTGACGAACCTGGAGTACGAGACCTCCCTCTTCCGCCGCTCGAGAT
The DNA here is from genome assembly GCA_916048165.1 of Spilarctia lutea. NCBI lineage: Eukaryota > Metazoa > Arthropoda > Insecta > Lepidoptera > Erebidae > Spilarctia > Spilarctia lutea. The sequence goes on from OU696491.1 coordinate 69,787, forward strand.
CTTAGGCGGCAACATCTCCAGGGACGTGTCGCTGCCGCCGCCAATGTCCCCGGAGATTGCGCGTTTGCGGGTGTCTGCGGCCTCCGTCTCCATCGGCTCCAATGCGTCCACAGTCGCACTGGAGCTACCGCTCGCATCAGCCGCGGCGGACTTGGAGCGCACGCGCTCCGATGTTCTTCGGCTCCCAGCAGTCACATTGACCTCTGGGAGCCCCACTGATATAGGCGTTTCAAAAACACCATCCTCTTCGGTAGACGAATGCTCGTCCGCCTTCCTAAATTGCCCTTTGGCATTTCTCCTCTCTTTCTTCTCCTTCCTCTTCCCTTCTTTCTCGGATCCGTTGTGCTTGCTTTTTGTCGTCGTATGTTCGATTTCGTTATTCTTTGTATTTAAATTTATCAACTCCATAATAAATCCCACGAGTCGGGGAGAACTAAAAGTCCACCCGGGCAGAGATCCCCAATACCCGGGCAAGCCTATGTACTGTGGAGGTCGGCCGGTATCCACAGGTTTTTTACGACTTTGCTGTCGGGTGTTATAGACTATCCTTGTCATGGGCCGGCCAATCAAGGCAAGCCCTCCGGCCATCAGGTTCTCAGCGTACCCTCTTGGAGCCACCAGTCAGGTCGTTGTTGAGCCCCTAATGGTTACGGAATGCGAGAGGGTGGCTAGCCCTCTCTCACAGACGGGACTAACACTCAAGTGCCAGCCCCTCTGATCTACTCGCACTCCAACACGCCTTCTGCTAAAGCAGAGGGACGTTTGGAGTGCAGCACGACGGGTCACGCCCATCTCGGCAGTCTTAAAACAGACTCCGTCGTTGTTGATCCCATTTAGTCTGGAGTCTCACCCTGGGCCAATCCGGCATGAGTAGCTCTACCCGGCACAGCCCCAGAGATCATTGACCCACGCAAGCCCCACCACGACGACAACGTAGGGATACATTGGGGGGACATTGGGGGGAACCTAACCTTTTTTTTTTTTTTTTTTTTTTTTTTTTTTTTTTTTTTTTTTTTTACGTGTGGAAACCCCCTCGGGCCGTCACCCCGCCGGGGTTTGCGGCGGGGCGGTGTGTCGGAATCGAACCGACTAAAACCACACGGTGTGCCAACTCTGCGCCTGAAAAGGGAGGGGTCCGGGATCGCTGTTATTAACGCAAACCGGACCCCTCCCAGCGCCTGCCCGCACTGAAGCGGGCACCTCCTCCAAGTAAAAAATCTCAATTTAGGCGACGCACGGCACACGCGTACGTCGCCCCTTCGCGGCTGGCCTTTAAAGCGGATGGAGGGGAAAACCCGTCCCCACCATCCGCGGCCACACTCAGGGCGGCATGAGGCGCAGATGGGCGCGCCTCCGCCGCCCGGTTCGCCGGCGGCGGATCGGGTCCGAGTGGAGATCATCCTCCCGGGCCTTCTCCGCCGCCTCCTTCCGCGAAATTACGTCTTCGCAGAAGGATGCGACCGCGGTAAAACTGCTGTCGCTACCGGCCATGGAGCGTATGATGGCCGGTAGCGACAGATCTCCCCCGATGACTGCAGTGAGGGCCCGGCGCTGCTCCGCCCAGGCGGGGCAGAACTCCAGCGTATGCTGGGCCGAGTCCTCACTGCAGTCGCAGTGGTGGCAGGCGGGACTCAATTCCCTCCTAGCGACCGAGTGCAGGTACTTTCCGAAGCAACCATGCCCGGAAAGCACCTGCGTCAGCCGGAAGGAAAGGGTCCCGTGCTGCCGCCCTGCCCACTCGAGGATGACCGGCTGGAGCGCCTCCACGGTGGCAAAGCCAGCGCGTGGAGCCTCCAGCCGGGACGACCAACGAGCCATCGTGGCTCGGCGAGCGGCTTCACGCCAATCGCGTACCTCTTCGGGCGGAGGACGATACCCGTTCTCCGCCCGATATTCAGCCGCTCGCCGATAAACTTCGGCGAGCACTTCCGCCTCCAAATCCCACGGGGGTGTTTCGGCCAAGGCGCACGCCGCCTCCGTCGACACGGTGCGGTATCCGCGTATGGCTCTGACCGCCAATACCCTCTGAGGCCGCCAAAGGCGTGCCTTATTCTGGGCGGTCAGAGCCGGGACCCACACCGGTGACCCATATAGGGCCATCGACCGGACCACCCCCGTGAAGAGGTTCCTTGTTGCGACGCTGGCTCCACCCAATTTGGGCAAAAGACGCCCAAGGGCGGAGGCAGCGTCGACCAGCTTTGGACAAAGCTGTCGGAAGTGCTCGTCGAAGAGCCACCTACCGTCGAGGATCAGGCCCAGATACCTCATCTGGGCCCGAACCGGTACGAGGACCGAGTTGACTTCGATGGAGGCGCCGGGGGGTAGACCACGACGGGGCCCATGAAATAGTAGGGCCTCCGTCTTATCCAGGGCCACCCGCAAGCCCAGCGCCTCGATGCGCCCGACCACCAGAGAAACACCCCTGGTGGCCAGGCGCGCCGCCTCTTGGAAATTCGCCCCCCGGGCTGTGACAAGAGTGTCATCGGCGTAACAAATTACGCCCAGCCCGGGAGGCAGACGACTTCGAAGGACCCAGTCGTACCCCACGTTCCACAGGAGTGGTCCGAGGACAGACCCCTGCGGAACGCCGCACGACATGGGTCGCCGTCTCAAGACGCCATCTCGATCCTCGTACACGACGGTACGCTCCTCCAAATAGTCTGCCACTAGCCGCCTCAGGTACTCTGGCACCCCATGAAACTGGAGTGCTTCCCTGATGCAGCTAAATGGCAGACTATTAAAGGCGTTGGCGATGTCCAAGGACACCGCCAACACCACGCCGCCACAGCTCACTGCCTCTTCGGTCACGGCCCTAAGGCGCATCACGGCATCGACCGTCGAACGCCCCTCTCGGAATCCGAATTGGGCGTCCGACAGGTCGGGCCCCACCTCGCTTAGGTGCCGGACGATGCGGGCAGAGAGAATCCTCTCGAACAATTTGCCCGCCTCGTCCAGCAACACGATGGGCCTATAGGCCGCGACCGAATCGGCAGGCCGTCCCGGCTTCTGCAATAGGACCAGCTTCCCGCATTTCCAGCACTCAGGGAAGCGTCCGGACGCCAGGCTGGCGTCCAAAACCTCCCTGAGGCGGTCCGACATATGGTCGAGGGCTCGGGCCATCACTCGGGGTGGTACCCCGTCCGGCCCGGGGGCGGTGTTCTTAGAACGAATTCTTAGAACAGCCGCCCCTACCTCCGATTCCCTAACGGGCGGAACATCGTCCTCTCTGCCCCCGTCGTCTCTGGCCACTGAGTAGGCCATCGACGGGGGCGTATGCTCCGCCCGCTGCGGGAACAGGCCCTCGACCACCTGCTGCAGGAAGCTGGGCTGGAGAGTCTCGGTAAGGGGGGGGCCCGCCGTGCGGAGCTTTTGTCGCACCGCACGATATGGGCGACCCCAGGGGTCACGATCGAGACTCTCCAGCATCTCCTTTCTCTTTTCCTCTTTGGCGCGGCAAATGGCCAGCTTCAGAGTTTTCCGCGCTTCGCGGTACTCCTCATGAAGCCGGCCCTCCTCCCCGTCTACGCGGTGGCGTCGCCGCCGGCATCGGGTGTAGGACCTCCGGGCACGAGTACAGGCCGCACGGAGGTCCGCCAACTCCTGGGACCACCAGTAGACCCCGTTCCGTGAAGGTCGACAACCCCGAACGCGGGGCATGGCCGCATCGCATATCTGCGTAATCGCAGAGCGAAAGCGGCCAGCCCCCATGTCGACCTCCTCGGCCGGGGCCCGCGGAGACAGCCAAGATTGAACTATGGCCGCCTCCTCTAGCAGGTCCCTGTCGAGTTTGGCAACTGCCCACCGCGGAAAGCGGGAGGTATGCCGCGCCACGTGACCCCTACTGGGGCCCTGGGACCGGGAGAGCTCGAATCGGATATACAAATGGTCCGAGAGCGTCTCAACCTCATCCAGGACACACCAGTTCCTTACTCGTGCGGCAACAGCAGGGGTAGCGAACGAAAGGTCCACTATCGACCCCCCCTGCTGTCGCACGCACGTGTTGGTGGCGCCTCTGTTCAGCAAACAGAGGCCCACCGAAGCCGCCCACTCCACCACGGCATCGCCCCTGGCGTCCGTCGCCGGGGAACCCCACGCAATGGATTTTGCGTTGAAGTCCCCCAGCACGAGGACGTGCCCAGACGCTAGTCGCCGCATCGAGGTCTCCAGGTTGTTGAGGAAGACCTCGAAGTCGCTCAAACTCCGGTTGGGGGAGAAATACACACCGTAAACGGTTATTCCCCCCCACTCGGCAGCCACATATCCAGAGCCCTTGTCTCTTAGCGACAAGGGCGGGGAACGAGCCGCCGAGGAGCCGACGACTGCCACGGAGCTGTCCCGGTCACCCATCCAGTTTGGACGGGGAGGGACGTAGTAGGGCTCCGCGACTACGGCAACACCTATCGACCACTGCGCCATGGTTTGCAGGAAGAGATCCTGCGCCGCGGCGCAGTGGTTCAGGTTCGTCTGGACAAGGAGGTTGGAGACTTGATCCATTTACTGGATCGTCTCTACAACCTCCTCCATGGGCGACGACGTGGTCGCACGAACGTCGTCGGAGGCAGCCTGGGTCGACAGGCTAGCCTCCGACGTCTGCCGAGAAGCTCGGGGAGGCTTGCAGCCCCCCTGCCCCATCTGGTGATTGGCGGGCTTATTGCCCGCCGCACACACGGGGCAGTGAGGGGCGGCAGACCACTCTGCCGCCTTGTGCCCCGGTCGACCGCAACGGAAACATAGTCCGCTGCAGTCAAAACAACTGGCGCACTTGGCGCGTGTGTGTCCCGCAGCCAGGCACTTGAAGCACCTCATCGGTCTCGCCGCCAGGATTGTAACCCTGGCGCTCACGAAACCGACGAGGAGCCGGCCGGCGTCGCCCAGTAATTTAGCCGACGCCACGGGACAACTTACCCACACAGCGCCAAGCCCCCCAGGACCGGGGCGGATGGTGCCGACCCTGACTTTGTCCGCGCTGCATGCAGTCTTCTCTGCAACTACAGCGCGGACATCTTCGGCCGTCACCGAATCGTCCAGGCCCGAGATGCGCAACTCAGCGCATTTCGTGGGCCTGGCGATCCTGACACCATCCGTATCTGCAAACGCAGCCCTCAGCTTCTCGGCAACGGTGTCCGCCTTTTTTGCGCCATCGGCCCCAGGGAACTCGAGAACCCGAGCTCCTGTTTGGGCCTTGCGCAGGCGGACACCGGCCGTTTCGAACTCACCGGCGAGACTGTCCCGGGCCTTCTTGAAGAAGGCCGCATAGGACAGTCCGCCGGTAGCTGCTTCCGGTGACAAGGTCACCACCACAGCCGCGGATTTCGGCATCTGTAGTTTCCGCGGCTTTTTCTTGGTGGGACCTGCCACCGATGGCGACTGCGGGACAGAGGCCGCCTTGCGGGCAGCCTTTCTGGCCCGCTTGCGGGCCTTCTTGGACCCTCCAACTACCTGCCAACCCTCATTGGAGGGGGCAGGTACAGAGGGTCCAGGCACAGGCGTTGGAGTGGGGAGCGGAGGAACCTCCGCTCCAGACCTTGCCGCCGCCTTTGGCCCCGGCCTCGGCGCAGGCGCCTTGGCCGGAGCCGGAACCCCGGCCGCTAGCCTCGGCGCAGGCGCCTTGGCCGGAGCCGGAGCCCTGGCCGCCGTCCCTCGGGTGGCCGCAGGAGCCGGCGCCGTACCCGTCGCCGATGCGTAGGTTACACGACCCCCTACCACAGGAAGAGGGGTCGTCGCCGACGACGCGGCCCTCCGCTTCGGCGCCGCAAGCGGCGGCCGCATGATTGGGGCCGCAGGCAGCCTCGCCTCCAGGCCGGCCGTACGACCCTCGATCATACGCCAGCATGCGTCCAGGATAACCGACAGCTGGGCGTCAGTTATCCCGGTGCCGGCAGGGGACGGCTGCGACGCAGGCGGGGCCCGCTGGGATGTAGTCGCGGCCCGCTGGGATGTTGACGGGGCCGGGGCCTCTCGCTCCGCCCGGAACTGGGCGAACTGAGCGCTGAGCTCAGCCACCTGCCCCGTCAGGCGATCGTTGGCCGACTGGAGGCTGGACACTTCCCCAATCAGGGTCTCAACAACCCCCGCCATGGCAGAGGAGGAGTCCTTAAGGGCCCTAACGAAGGAACCCTTAAGGTTTACGGACTTGGTGGCCACCTTGTGGATGATGGCCACCGCCGCGTCCGCTCTCTCCTGCAAGGAGGCCAGTGATTGGGGCGCTGCGTCCCCCTCCACCGGCCCGATCCTGAGCATGAGACCGGACATCTCCTCCTCCGCCTGTACTTCCCCGTCGGCCCTGGCTCGCTTGTACGACTCCGCCTTAGAGAAGGCGGAGCCTGACGAACCTGGAGTACGAGACCTCCCTCTTCCGCCGCTCGAGATCTTAGGCGGCAACATCTCCAGGGACGTGTCGCTGCCGCCGCCAATGTCCCCGGAGATTGCGCGTTTGCGGGTGTCTGCGGCCTCCGTCTCCATCGGCTCCAATGCGTCCACAGTCGCACTGGAGCTACCGCTCGCATCAGCCGCGGCGGACTTGGAGCGCACGCGCTCCGATGTTCTTCGGCTCCCAGCAGTCACATTGACCTCTGGGAGCCCCACTGATATAGGCGTTTCAAAAACACCATCCTCTTCGGTAGACGAATGCTCGTCCGCCTTCCTAAATTGCCCTTTGGCATTTCTCCTCTCTTTCTTCTCCTTCCTCTTCCCTTCTTTCTCGGATCCGTTGTGCTTGCTTTTTGTCGTCGTATGTTCGATTTCGTTATTCTTTGTATTTAAATTTATCAACTCCATAATAAATCCCACGAGTCGGGGAGAACTAAAAGTCCACCCGGGCAGAGATCCCCAATACCCGGGCAAGCCTATGTACTGTGGAGGTCGGCCGGTATCCACAGGTTTTTTACGACTTTGCTGTCGGGTGTTATAGACTATCCTTGTCATGGGCCGGCCAATCAAGGCAAGCCCTCCGGCCATCAGGTTCTCAGCGTACCCTCTTGGAGCCACCAGTCAGGTCGTTGTTGAGCCCCTAATGGTTACGGAATGCGAGAGGGTGGCTAGCCCTCTCTCACAGACGGGACTAACACTCAAGTGCCAGCCCCTCTGATCTACTCGCACTCCAACACGCCTTCTGCTAAAGCAGAGGGACGTTTGGAGTGCAGCACGACGGGTCACGCCCATCTCGGCAGTCTTAAAACAGACTCCGTCGTTGTTGATCCCATTTAGTCTGGAGTCTCACCCTGGGCCAATCCGGCATGAGTAGCTCTACCCGGCACAGCCCCAGAGATCATTGACCCACGCAAGCCCCACCACGACGACAACGTAGGGATACATTGGGGGGACATTGGGGGGAACCTAACCTTTTTTTTTTTTTTTTTTTTTTTTTTTTTTTTTTTTTTTTTTTACGTGTGGAAACCCCCTCGGGCCGTCACCCCGCCGGGGTTTGCGGCGGGGCGGTGTGTCGGAATCGAACCGACTAAAACCACACGGTGTGCCAACTCTGCGCCTGAGAAGGGAGGGGTCCGGGAATCGCAGATATTACACGACCGGACGCCTCCCAGCGCCTGCCCGCACTGAATCGGGCACCGTCTGTTGTTAAAATCTCGATTTAGGCGACGCACGGCACACGCGTACATCGCCCCGTCGCGGTTGGCCTGTAATGCGGATGGAGGGGAAAACCCATCCCGTCCATCCGCGGCCACACTCAGGGCGGCATGAGGCGCTGATAGGCGCGCCTCCGCCGCCCCGTGCGCCGGCGGCGGATCGGGTCCGAGTGGAGATCGTCCTCTCGGGCCTTCTCCGCCGCCTCCTTCTGCGAGATTACTTCCTCGCAGAAGGTCGCGACCGCGGTAAAACTGCTGTCGCTACCGGCCATGGATAGTACGACGGCCGGCAGCGACAGATCTCCTCCGATGACTGCAGTGAGGGCCCGGCGCTGCTCCGCCCAAGCGGGGCAGAACTCCAGCGTGTGCTGGGCCGAGTCCTCACTGCAGTCGCAGTGGTGGCAGGCGGGACTCAATTCCCTCCTAGCGACCGAGTGCAGGTACTTTCCGAAGCAACCATGCCCGGAAAGCACCTGCGTCAGCCGGAAGGAAAGGGTCCCGTGCTGCCGCCCTGCCCACTCGAGGATGACCGGCTGGAGCGCCTCCACGGTGGCAAAGCCAGCGCGTGGAGCCTCCAGCCGGGACGACCAACGAGCCATCGTGGCTCGGCGAGCGGCTTCACGCCAATCGCGTACCTCTTCGGGCGGAGCACGATACCCGTACTCCGCCCGATATTCAGCCGCTCGCCGATAAACTTCGGCGAGCACTTCCGCCTCCAAATCCCACGGGGGTGTTCCGGCCAAGGCGCACGCCGCCTCCGTCGACACGGTGCGGTATCCGCGTATGGCTCTGACCGCCAATACCCTCTGAGGCCGCCAGAGGCGTGCCTTATTCTGGGCGGTCAGAGCCGGGACCCACACCGGTGACCCGTAAAGGGCCATCGACCGGACCACCCCCGTGTAGAGGTGTCTTGTTTCGACGCTGGCTCCACCCAAGTTGGGCAAAAGACGCCCAAGGGCGGAGGCAGCGCCGACCAGCTTAGGGCCAAGCTGTCGGAAGTGCTCGTCGAAGAGCCACCTACCGTCGAGGATCAGGCCCAGATACCTCATCTGGGCCCGAACCGGTACGAGGACCGAGTTGACTTCGATGGAGGCGCCGGGGGGTGGACCACGACGGGGCCCGTGAAATAACAGGGCCTCCGTCTTATCCAGGGCCACCCGCAAGCCCAGCGCCTCGATGCGCCCAACCACCAGAGAAACACCCCTGGTGGCCAGGCGCGCCGCCTCTTGGAAATTGGCCCCCCGAGCTGTGACCAATGTGTCATCGGCGTAACAAATTACGCCCAGCCCGGGGGGCAGACGACTCCGAAGGACCCAGTCGTACCCCACGTTCCACAGGAGTGGTCCGAGGACAGACCCCTGTGGAACGCCGCACGACATGGGTCGCCGTCTCAAGACGCCATCTCGGTCCTCGTACACGACGGTACGCTCCTCTAAATAGTCTGCCACCAGCCGCCTCAGGTACTCTGGCACCCCGTGGTAGTGGAGTGCTTCCCTGATGCAGCTGAATGGCAGACTATTGAAGGCGTTGGCGATGTCCAAGGACACCGCCAACACCACGCCGCCACAGCCAACCGCCTCTTCGGTCACGGCCCTAAGGCGCATCACGGCGGGGGGAACCTTTTTTTTTTTTTTTTTTTTTTTTTTTACGTGTGGAAACCCCCTCGGGCCGTCACCCCGCCGGGGTTTGCGGCGGGGCGGTGTGTCGGAATCGAACCGACTAAAACCACACGGTGTGCCAACTCTGCGCCTGAGAAGGGAGGGGTCCGGGATCGCTGTTATTAACGCAAACCGGACCCCTCCCAGCGCCTGCCCGCACAGAAGCGGGCACCCTCTTCAGTTCAAACTCTCAAATTAGGCGACGCACGGCACACGCGTACGTCGCCCCTTCGCGGCTGGCCATTAAAGCGGATGGAGGGGAAAACCCGTCCCCACCATCCGCGGCCACACTCAGGGCGGCATGAGGCGCAGATGGGCGCGCCTACGCCGCCCGGTTCGCCGGCGGCGGATCGGGTCCGAGTGGATATCGTCCTCTCGGGCCTTCTCCGCCGCCTCCTTCTGCGAGATTACTTCCTCGCAGAAGGTCGCGACCGCGGTAAAACTGCTGTCGCCACCGGCCATGGATAGTACGACGGCCGGTAGCGACAGATCTCCTCCGATGACTGCAGTGAGGGCCCGGCGCTGATCCGCCCAAGCGGGGCAGATCTCCAGCGTGTGCTGGGCCGAGTCCTCACTGCAGTCGCAGTGGTGGCAGGCGGGACTCAATTCCCTCCTAGCGACCGAGTGCAGGTACTTTCCGAAGCAACCATGCCCGGAAAGCACCTGCGTCAGCCGGAAGGAAAGGGTCCCGTGCTGCCGCCCTGCCCACTCGAGGATGACCGGCTGGAGCGCCTCCACGGTGGCAAAGCCAGCGCGTGGAGCCTCCAGCCGGAAAGACCAACGAGCCATCGTGGCTCGGCGAGCGGCTTCACGCCATTCGCGTACCTCTTCGGGCGGAGCACGATACCCGTACTCCGCCCGATATTCAGCCGCTCACGGCGGGGGGAACCTAACCTAACCTTTTTTTTTTTTTTTTTTTTTTTTTTTTTTTTTTTTTTTTTTTTTTTTTTTTTACGTGTGGAAACCCCCTCGGGCCGTCACCCCGCCGGGGTTTGCGGCGGGGCGGTGTGTCGGAATCGAACCGACTAAAACCACACGGTGTGCCAACTCTGCGCCTGAGAAGGGAGGGGTCCGGGATCGCTGTTACTAACGCAAACCGAACCCCTCCCAGCGCCTGCCCGCACTGAAGCGGGCACCTTCTTCCAGTAAACTCTCAATTTAGGCGACGCACGGCACACGCGTGCGTCGCCCCTTCGCGGCTGGCCACTAAAGCGGATGGACGGGAAAACCCATCCCGTCCATCCGCGGCCACATTCAGGGCGGCATGAGGCGCAGATGGGCGCGCCTCCGCCGCCCGGTTCGCCGGCGGCGGATCGGGTCCGAGTGGAGATCATCCTCCCGGGCCTTCTCCGCCGCCTCCTTCTGCGAAATTACGTCTTCGCAGAAGGATGCGACCGCGGTAAAACTGCTGTCGCTACCGGCCATGGAGCGTATGATGGCCGGTAGCGACAGATCTCCTCCGATGACTGCAGTGAGGGCCCGGCGCTGCTCCGCCCAAGCGGGGCAGAACTCCAGCGTATGCTGGGCCGAGTCCTCACTGCAGTCGCAGTGGTGGCAGGCGGGACTCAGTTCCCTCCCAGCGACCGAGTGCAGGTACTTCCCGAAGCAACCGTGCCCGGAAAGCACCTGCGTCAGTCGGAAGGAAAGAGTCCCGTGCTGCCGCCCTGCCCACTCGAGGATGACCGGCTGGAGCGCCTCCACGGTGGCAAAGCCAGCGCGTGGAGCCTCCAGCCGGGACGACCAACGAGCCATCGTGGCTCGGCGAGCGGCTTCACGCCATTCGCGTACCTCTTCGGGCGGAGCACGATACCCGTACTCCGCCCGATATTCAGCCGCTCGCCGATAAACTTCGGCGAGCACTTCCGCCTCCAAATCCCACGGGGGTGTTCCGGCCAAGGCGCACGCCGCCTCCGTCGACACGGTGCGGTATCCGCGTATGGCTCTGACCGCCAATACCCTCTGAGGCCGCCAGAGGCGTGCCTTATTCTGGGCGGTCAGAGCCGGGACCCACACCGGTGACCCGTAAAGGGCCATCGACCGGACTACCCCCGTGTAGAGGTGTCTTGTTTCGACGCTGGCTCCACCCAGATTGGGCAAGAGTCGCCCAAGGGCGGAGGCAGCGTCGACCAGCTTAGGAGCAAGCTGTCGGAAGTGCTCGTCGAAGAGCCACCTACCGTCGAGGATCAGGCCCAGATACCTCATCTGGGCCCGAACCGGTACGAGGACCGAGTTGACTACGATAGAGGCGCCGGGGGGTGGACCACGACGGGGCCCATGAAATAGCAGGGCCTCCGTCTTGTCAAGGGCCACCCGTAAGCCCAGCGCCTCGATGCGCCCAACCACCAGAGAGACACCCCTGGTGGCCAGGCGCGCCGCCTCTTGGAAATTTGCCCCCCGGGCTGTGACTAGGGTGTCATCGGCGTAACAAATTACGCCCAGCCCGGGGGGTAGACGACTACGTAGGACCCAGTCGTACCCCACGTTCCACAGGAGTGGTCCGAGGACAGACCCCTGTGGAACGCCGCACGACATGGGTCGCCGTCTCAAGACGCCATCTCGATCCTCGTACACGACGGTACGCTCCTCCAAATAGTCTGCCACCAGCCGCCTCAGGTACTCTGGCACCCCATGATACAGGAGTGCTTCCCTGATGCAGCTGAATGGCAGACTATTAAAGGCGTTGGCGATGTCCAAGGACACCGCCAACACCACGCCGCCACAGCTCACTGCCTCTTCGGTCACGGCCCTAAGGCGCATCACGGCATCGACCGTCGAACGCCCCTCTCGGAACCCGAATTGGGCGTCCGACAGGTCGGGCCCCACCTCGCTGAGATGCTGGACGATGCGGGCAGAGAGAATCCTCTCGAACAATTTGCCCGCCTCGTCCAGCAACACGATGGGCCTATAGGCCGTGACCGAATCGGCCGGCCGTCCCGGCTTCGGCAACAGGACCAGCTTCCCGCATTTCCAGCACTCAGGGAAGCGTCCGGACGCCAGGCTGGCGTCCAAAACCTCCCTGAGGCGGTCCGACATATGGTCGAGGGCTCGGGCCATCACTCGGGGTGGTACCCCGTCCGGCCCGGGGGCGGTGTTCTTGGAACGAATCCTTAGAACAGCCGCCCCTACCTCCGATTCCCTAACGGGCGGCACCTCACTCCCTCCGTCCCCGTCGTCACTGGCCGGACCGGCCATCGACGGGGGCGTGTGCTCCGCCCGCTGCGGGAAAAGGCCCTCGACCACCTGCTGCAGGAAGCTGGGCTGGAGAGTCTCGGTAAGGGGGGGGCCCGCCGTGCGGAGCTTCTGACGCACCGCACGATATGGGCGACCCCAGGGGTCACGGTCGAGACTCTCCAGCATCTCCTTTCTTTTCTCCTCTTTGGCGCGGCAAATGGCCAGCTTCAGAGTCCTCCGCGCTACGCGATACTCCTCATGAAGCCGGCCCTCCTCCCCGTCTACGCGGTGGCGTCGCCGCCGGCAACGGGTGTAGGACCTCCGGGCACGAGTGCAGGCCGCACGGAGGTCCGCCAACTCCTGGGACCACCAGTAGACCCCGTTCCGTGGAAGTCGACAACCCCGAACGCGGGGCATGGCCGCATCGCAGATCTGCGTTATCGCAGTGCGAAAGCGGCCAGCCCCCATGTCGACCTCCTCGGCCGGGGCCCGCGGAGACAGCCATGACTGAACGATGGCCGCCTCCTCTAGCAGGTCCCTATCGAGCTTGGCAACAGCCCACCGCGGAAAGCGGGAGGTATGCCGCGCCACGTGACCCCTACTGGGGCCCTGGGACCGGGAGAGCTCGAATCGGATATAAAGATGATCCGAGAGCGTCTCAACCTCATCCAGGACACACCAGTTCCTTACTCGTGCGGCAACAGCAGGGGTAGCGAACGAAAGGTCCACTATCGACCCCCCCTGCCGTCGCACGCACGTGTTTGTGGCGCCTCTGTTCAGCAAACAGAGGCCCACCGAAGCCGCCCACTCCACAACGGCATCGCCCCTGGCGTCCGTCGCCGGGGAACCCCACGCAATGGATTTTGCGTTGAAGTCCCCCAGCACGAGGACGTGCCCAGACGCTAGTCGCCGCATCGAGGTCTCCAAGTTGTTAAGGAGGACCTCGAAGTCGCTCAAACTCCGGTTGGGGGAGAAATACACACCGTAAACGGTGATTCCCCCCCACTCGGCAGCCACATATCCAGAGCCCTTGTCTCTTAACGACAAGGGCGGGGAACGAGCCGCCGAGGAGCCGACGACTGCCACGGAGCCGTCCCGGTCACCCATCCAGTTTGGACGGGGAGGGACGTAGTAGGGCTCCGCGACTACGGCAACACCTATCGACCACTGCGCCATGGTTTGCAGGAAGAGATCCTGCGCCGCGGCGCAGTGGTTCAGGTTCGTCTGGACAAGGAGGTTGGAGACTTGATCCATTTACTGGATCGTCTCTACAACCTCCTCCATGGGCGACGACGTGGTCGCACGATCGACGTCGGAGGCAGCCTGGGTCGACAGGCTAGCCCCCGACGTCTGCCGAGAAGCTTTTGGAGGCTTGCAGCCCCCCTGCCCCATCTGGTGATTGGCGGGCTTATTGCCCGCCGCACACACGGGGCAGTGAGGGGCGGCAGAGCACTCTGCCGCCTTGTGCCCCGGTCGACCGCAGCGGAAACAGAGTCCGCTGCAGTCGAAGCAACTCTGGCACTTGGTGCGAGTGTGTCCCGCGGCCAGGCATTTGAAACACCTCATCGGTCTTGGGGCCAGGACTGTAATCCTAGCACTCACAAAACCGATGAGGATCCTGCCTGCATCGGCCAAAATTTTGGCCGACGCCACGGGACAGCTGACCCACACCGCACCAAGGCCTCCCGGACCGGGGCGGATGGTGCCGACCCTGACGCCGTCCGCGCCGCAACCCGCCTTGTCACGGATTACGGCGCGGACGTCGTCGGTCGTGACCGAGTCGTCCAGGCCCGAAATGCGCAGCTCTGCGCACTTTGTGGGCCTGGCGATCCTCACACCATCCGTGGCTGCGAAGACTCCCTTCAACTTCTCGGCAACGGTGTCCGCCTTTTTTGCGCCATCGGCCCCAGGGAACTCGAGAACTCGAGCTCCCGTTTGGGCCTTGCGCAGGCGGACACCGGCCGTTTCAAAATCTCCGGCGAGACTGTCCCGGGCCTTCTTGAAGAAGGCCGCGTAGGACAGCCCGCCGGATGTCGCCTCCGGTGACAGGGTCACCACTACAGCCGCGGTTTTCGGCGGCTGCAGTTTCCGCGGCTTGCGGCTCTTTGGGGTGGCCCCTGCCACCGGTGGCGCCTGCGGGCCAGAGGCTGCCCGTCGGGCAGCCTTTCTGGCCCGCTTTCTCGCCTTCTTTGATTTTGCCCCTCCGACTACCTGCCAACCCTCATTGGAGGGGGCAGATGTAGAGGGGCCAGGCAGAGGTGTTGGAGTGGGGGGCAGAGGTGTGGCTGCTTTTGCTGCTGCCCTCGGCCCCGTCCTCGGTGCAGCCGTCTTAGCCGGAGCCGGAGCCCCGGCCACCAGCCCTCGAGCAGCCGCAGGGGCCGGCGCTGTTCTCGTCGTCGACGCGTAGGTTACGCGACCCCCCACCACAGGTAGAGGGGTCGGCGCCGACGACGTGGCCGTCCGCTTCGGCGTTGCAAGCGGCGGCCGAATGATAGGGGCCGCAGGCAGCCTCGCCTCCAGGCCGGCCGTACGACCCTCTATCATCCGCCAGCAAGCGTCGAGGATGGCAGCCAGCTGGGCGTCCGTAATCCCGGTGCCGGCAGGGGACGGCTGCGACGCAGGCGGGGCCCGCTGGGATGCAGACGCGGCCCGCTGGGATGTTGACGGGGCCGGTGACTCGCGCTCCGCCCGGAACTGGGCGAATTGAGCGCTGAGCTCTGCCACCTGCCCCGTCAGGTGTTCGTTGGCCGCCTGTAGGCGGGCTACGTCCCCAATTAGGGTCCCCACAACCCCCGCCACGGCAGAAGAGGAGTCCTTAAGGGCTCTCACAAAAGAGCCCTTAAGGTTGACGGACTTGGTGGCCACCTTGTTTATTATGGCCACCGCCGCGTCCGCTGTCTCCTGCAGAGAGACCGATGATTGGGGCTCTGAATCCCCATCCACCGGTCCCCTGATCTTAAGCAGGAGACCACTCATCTCCTCCTCTGCCTGGAGCTCGCCATCAGCCCTGGCCCTTTTGTAGGATTCCGCCTTCGAAAAGGCGGAACCCGACGAGGCCGTGGCGGGGGTTCGAGACCTCCCCCTCTGGCTACTCCCGATTTTGGGCGGCAGCATCTCCAGGGACGCGTCACTATCGACCTCCCTGGATAGGCCGCGTTTGCGGTTGTCACCAGTCTCGCAGTCCATTGCCAGGGAGGTTCCACTCGTACCATCCGACGAGTGGTTGGACCTGGAACGCTCCGACGTTCTTCGGCTGCGGCTCCCAGCAGTCGGATCGACTTCTGGGAGCCCCACCGAAATGGGCGTTCCAGAAGCAGCGTCCTCCTCGGTTGACGAGTGGCCGTCTGCCTTCCGAAACTGCTCTTTGGCGTTTCTCCTCTCTCTTTTCTCCCTCCTCTTCCCTTCTTTCTCAGATCCGTTGTGCTTGCCTTTAGTTGTCGTTGTTTCGGTTTCGTAATTCTTTTTATTTAAATTTATCAGCTCCATAATAAATCCCACGAGTCGGGGAGAACTAAAAGTCGACCCGGGCAGAGATCCCCAATACCCGGGCAAGCCTATTACTGTGGAGGTCGGCCGGTATCCACAGGTTTTTACGACTTAGCTGTCGGGTGTTATAGACTATCCTTGTCATGGGCCGGCCAATCAAGGCAAGCCCTCCGGCCATCAGGTTCTCAGCGTACCCTCTTGGAGCCACCAGTCAGGTCGTTGTTGAGCCCCTAATGGTTACGGAATGCGAGAGGGTGGCTAGCCCTCTCTCACAGACGGAGCTAACACTCACGTGCCAGCCCCTCTGTCCCACTCGCTCTCCATCACGCCCTCTGCTAAAGCAGAGGGCCGCTTGGAGCGCGGCATGACGATGGAGCGTCATGTCCTTCGCGGCAGTCTCAACAGACTCCGTCTGGTATCCCATTTGGTCTGGAGTCTCACCCTGGGCCAATCCGGCATGAGTAGCTCTACCCGGCACAGCCCCAGAGATCATTGACCCACGCAAGCCCCACCACGACGACAACGTAGGGATACATTGGGGGGAACCTTTTTTTTTTTTTTTTTTTTTTTTTTTTACGTGTGGAAACCCCCTCGGGCCGTCACCCCGCCGGGGTTTGCGGCGGGGCGGTGTGTCGGAATCGAACCGACTAAAACCACACGGTGTGCCAACTCTGCGCCTGAGAAGAGAGGGGTCCGGGAATTGCAGATATTACACTACCGGACCCCTCCCAGCGCCTGCCCGCACTGAAGCGGGCACCTTCTTCAAAAATAAAATCTCAATTTAGGCGACGCACGGCACACGCGTACGTCGCCCCCTCGCGGTTGGCCTGTAATGCGGATGGAGGGGAAAACCCATCCCGTCCATCCGCGGCCACACTCAGGGCGGCATGAGGCGCTGATAGGCGCGCCTCCGCCGCCCCGTGCGCCGGCGGCGGATCGGGTCCGAGTGGATATCGTCCTCCCGGGCCTTCTCCGCCGCCTCCTTCTGCGAAATTACGTCTTCGCAGAAGGTCGCGACCGCGGTAAAACTGCTGTCGCTACCGGCCATGGACAGTACGACGGCCGGTAGCGACAGATCTCCTCCGATGACTGCAGTGAGGGCCCGGCGCTGCTCCGCCCAAGCGGGGCAGAACTCCAGCGTATGCTGGGCCGAGTCCTCACTGCAGTCGCAGTGGTGGCAGGCGGGACTCAATTCCCTCCTAGCGACCGAGTGCAGGTACTTCCCGAAGCAACCGTGCCCGGAAAGCACCTGCGTCAGTCGGAAGGAAAGAGTCCCGTGCTGCCGCCCTGCCCACTCGAGGATGACCGGCTGGAGCGCCTCCACGGTGGCAAAGCCAGCGCGTGGAGCCTCCAGCCGGGACGACCAACGAGCCATCGTGGCTCGGCGAGCGGCTTCACGCCAATCGCGTACCTCTTCGGGCGGAGGACGATACCCGTTCTCCGCCCGATAGTCAGCCGCTCGCCGATAAACTTCGGCGAGCACTTCCGCCTCCAAATCCCACGGGGGTGTTCCGGCCAAGGCGCATGCCGCCTCCGTCGACACGGTGCGGTATCCGCGTATGGCTCTGACCGCCAATACCCTCTGAGGCCGCCAAAGGCGTGCCTTATTCTGGGCGGTCAGAGCCGGGACCCACACCGGTGACCCATATAGGGCCATCGACCGGACCACCCCCGTGAAGAGGTTCCTTGTTGCGACGCTGGCTCCACCCAAGTTGGGCAAAAGACGCCCAAGGGCGGAGGCAGCGTCGACCAGCTTTGGACAAAGCTGTCGGAAGTGCTCGTCGAAGAGCCACCTACCGTCGAGGATCAGGCCCAGATACCTCATCTGGGCCCGAACCGGTACGAGGACCGAGTTGACTTCGATGGAGGCGCCGGGGGGTGGACCACGACGGGGCCCATGGAAAAGTAGGGCCTCCGTCTTATCAAGGGCCACCCGCAAGCCCAGCGCCTCGATGCGCCCAACCACCAGAGAAACACCCCTGGTGGCCAGGCGCGCCGCCTCTTGGAAATTGGCCCCCCGGGCTGTGACAAGTGTGTCATCGGCGTAACAAATTACGCCCAGCCCGGGGGGCAGACGACTACGAAGGACCCAGTCGTACCCCACGTTCCACAGGAGTGGTCCGAGGACAGACCCCTGTGGAACGCCGCACGACATGGGTCGCCGTCTCAAGACGCCATCTCGGTCCTCGTACACGACGGTACGCTCCTCTAAATAGTCTGCCACCAGCCGCCTCAGGTACTCTGGCACCCCGTGGTAGTGGAGTGCTTCCCTGATGCAGCTGAATGGCAGACTATTGAAGGCGTTGGCGATGTCCAAGGACACCGCCAACACCACGCCGCCACAGCCAACCGCCTCTTCGGTCACGGCCCTAAGGCGCACCACGGCATCGACCGTCGAACGCCCCTCTCGGAACCCGAATTGGGCGTCCGACAGGTCGGGCCCCACCTCGCTGAGATGCTGGACGATGCGGGCAGAGAGAATCCTCTCGAACAATTTGCCCGCCTCGTCCAGCAACACGATGGGCCTATAGGCCGCGACCGAATCGGCTGGCCGTCCCGGCTTCTGCAGTAGGACCAGCTTCCCGCATTTCCAGCACTCAGGGAAGCGTCCGGACGCCAGGCTGGCATCCAAAACCTCCCTGAGGCGGTCCGACATATGGTCGAGGGCTCGGGCCATCACTCGGGGTGGTACCCCGTCCGGCCCGGGGGCGGTGTTCTTGGAACGAATCCTCAGAACAGCCGCCCCTACCTCTGATTCCCTAACGGGCGGAACATCGTCCTCTCTGCCCCCGTCGTCTCTGGCCACTGAGTAGGCCATCGACGGGGGCGTGTGCTCCGCCCGCTGCGGGAAGAGGCCCTCGACCACTTGCTGCAGGAAGCTGGGCTGGAGAGTCTCGGTAAGGGGGGGGCCCGCCGTGCGGAGCTTTTGACGCACCGCACGATATGGGCGACCCCAGGGGTCACGGTCGAGACTCTCCAGCATCTCCTTTCTCTTTGCCTCTTTGGCGCGGCAAATGGCCAGCTTCAGAGTCCTCCGCGCTTCGCGGTACTCCTCATGAAGCTGGCCCTCCTCCCCGTCTACGCGGTGGCGTCGCCGCCGGCATCGGGTGTAGGACCTCCGGGCACGAGTACAGGCCGCACGGAGGTCTGCCAACTCCTGGGACCACCAGTAGACCCCGTTCCGTGAAGGTCGACAACCCCGAACGCGGGGCATGGCCGCATCGCAGATCTGCGTAATCGCAGTGCGAAAGCGGCCAGCCCCCATGTCGACCTCCTCGGCCGGGGCCCGCGGAGACAGCCAAGACTGAACTATGGCCGCCTCCTCTAGCAGGTCCCTGTCGAGTTTGGCAACTGCCCACCGCGGAAAGCGGGAGGTATGCCGCGCCACGTGACCCCTACTGGGGCCCTGGGACCGGGAGAGCTCGAATCGGATATAGAGATGATCCGAGAGCGTCTCAACCTCATCCAGGACACACCAGTTCCTTACTCGTGCGGCAACAGCAGGGGTAGCGAACGAAAGGTCCACTATCGACCCCCCCTGCTGTCGCACGCACGTGTTGGTGGCGCCTCTGTTCAGCAAACAGAGGCCCACCGAAGCCGCCCATTCCACCACGGCATCGCCCCTGGCGTCCGTCGCTGGGGAACCCCACGCAATGGACTTTGCGTTGAAGTCCCCCAGCACGAGGACGTGCCCAGACGCAAGTCGCCGCATCGAGGTCTCCAAGTTGTTAAGGAGGACCTCGAAGTCGCTCAAACTCCGGTTGGGGGAGAAGTAGACACCGTAAACGGTTATTCCCCCCCACTCGGCAGCCACATATCCAGAGCCCTTGTCTCTAAGCGACAAGGGCGGGGAACGAGCCGCCGAGGAGCCGACGACTGCCACGGAGCCGTCCCAGTCACCCATCCAGTTTGGACGGGGAGGGACGTAATAGGGCTCCGCGACTACGGCAACACCTATCGACCACTGCGCCACGGTTTGCAGGAAGAGATCCTGCGCCGCGGCGCAGTGGTTGAGGTTCGTCTGGACAAGGAGGTTGGAGACTTGATCCATTTACTGGATCGTCTCTACAACCTCCTCCATGGGCGACGACGTGGTCGCACGAACGACGTCGGAGGCAGCCTGGGTCGACAGGCTAGCCCCCGACGTCTGCCGAGTAGCTTGGGGAGGCTTGCAGCCCCCCTGCCCCATCTGGTGATTGGCGGGCTTATTGCCCGCCGCACACACGGGGCAGTGAGGGGCGGCAGAACACTCTGCCGCCTTGTGCCCCGGTCGACCGCAGCGGAAACAGAGTCCGCTGCAGTCGAAACAACTCTGGCACTTGGTGCGAGTGTGTCCCGCGGCAAGGCATTTAAAACACCTCATCGGCCTCGCGGCCAGGACCGTGATCCTGGCACTCACGAAGCCGATGAGTAGCCTGCCGGCATCGGCCAATATCTTGGCCGACGCCACGGGACAGCTGACCCACACCGCACCAAGGCCTCCCGGACCGGGGCGGATGGTGCCGACCCTGACGCCGTCCGCACCGCAACCCGCCTTCTCGCAGATTACGGCGCGGACGTCGTCAGCCGTGACTGAGTCGTCCAGGCCCGAAATGCGCAGCTCTGCGCACTTTGTGGGCCTGGCGATCCTCACACCATCCGTGGCTGCGAACACTCCCTTCAACTTCTCGGCAACGGTGTCCGCCTTTTTTGCGCCATCGGCCCCAGGGAACTCGAGAATTCGAGCTCCCGTTTGGGCCTTGCGCAGGCGGACACCGGCCGTTTCGAACTCACCGGCGAGACTGTCCCGGGCCCTCTTGAAGAAGGCCGCATAGGACATCCCGCCGGTTGTCGCCTCCGGTGACAGGGTCACCACTACAGCCGCGGTTTTTGGCGGCTGCAGTTTCCGCGGCTTTTTCGCAGTGGCCCTTGCCACCGGCGGCGACTGCGGGCCAGAGGCTGCCCGTCGGGCAGCCTTTCTGGCCCGCTTTCGGGCCTTCTTTGACCCTCCGACTACCTGCCAACCCTCATTGGAGGGGGCAGACGTGGAGGGTCCAGGCAGAGGCTCAGGCGTTGGAGTGGGGAGCGGAGTAATTTCCGCTCCAGCCCTTACCGTCGCCTTCGGCCCCGGCCTTGGCGCAGCAGCCTTGGCTGGAGCCTTGGCCGGAACCCTGGCCGGAGCCTTGGCCACCGGCTGTGGCATTGGGGGGAACCTAACCTAACCTTTTTTTTTTTCTTTTTTTTTTTTTTTTACGTGTGGAAACCCCCTCGGGCCGTCACCCCGCCGGGGTTTGCGGCGGGGCGGTGTGTCGGAATCGAACCGACTAAAACCACACGGTGTGCCAACTCTGCGCCTGAGAAGGGAGGGGTCCGGGATCGCTGTTATTAACGCAAACCGGACCCCTCCCAGCGCCTGCCCGCACTGAAGCGGGCACCCTCTTGTTAAAAACTCTCAAATTAGGCGACGCACGGCACACGCGTACGTCGCCCCTTCGCGGCTGGCCACTAAAGCGGATGGAGGGGAAAACCCGTCCCCACCATCCGCGGCCACACTCAGGGCGGCATGAGGCGCAGATGGGCGCGCCTCCGCCGCCCGGTTCGCCGGCGGCGGATCGGGTCCGAGTGGAGATCGTCCTCTCGGGCCTTCTCCGCTGCCTCCTTCTGCGAGATTACTTCCTCGCAGAAGGTCGCGACCGCGGTAAAACTGCTGTCGCTACCGGCCATGGATAGTACGACGGCCGGTAGCGACAGATCTCCTCCGATGACTGCAGTGAGGGCCCGGCGCTGCTCCGCCCAAGCGGGGCAGAACTCCAGCGTGTGCTGGGCCGAGTCCTCACTGCAGTCGCAGTGGTGGCAGGCGGGACTCAATTCCCTCCTAGCGACCGAGTGCAGGTACTTTCCGAAGCAACCATGCCCGGAAAGCACCTGCGTCAGCCGGAAGGAAAGGGTCCCGTGCTGCCGCCCTGCCCACTCGAGGATGACCGGCTGGAGCGCCTCCACGGTGGCAAAGCCAGCGCGTGGAGCCTCCAGCCGGGACGACCAACGAGCCATCGTGGCTCGGCGAGCGGCTTCACGCCAATCGCGTACCTCTTCGGGCGGAGCACGATACCCGTACTCCGCCCGATATTCAGCCGCTCGCCGATAAACTTCGGCGAGCACTTCCGCCTCCAAATCCCACGGGGGTGTTCCGGCCAAGGCGCAGGCCGCCTCGGTGGACACCGTGCGGTATCCGCGTATGGCTCTGACTGCCAATACCCTCTGAGGGCGCCAAAGGCGCGCCTTGTTCTGGGCAGTCAGAGCCTCCACCCACACCGGTGACCCATACAGGGCCATCGACCGGACCACCCCCGTGAAGAGGTTCCTTGTTGCGACGCTGGCTCCACCCAAGTTGGGCAAAAGACGCCCAAGGGCGGAGGCAGCGTCGACCAGCTTTGGACAAAGCTGTCGGAAGTGCTCGTCGAAGAGCCACCTACCGTCGAGGATCAGGCCCAGATACCTCATCTGGGCCCGAACCGGTACGAGGACCGAGTTGACTTCGATGGAGGCGCCGGGGGGTGGACCACGACGGGGCCCATGGAAAAGTAGGGCCTCCGTCTTATCAAGGGCCACCCGCAAGCCCAGCGCCTCGATGCGCCCAACCACCAGAGAAACACCCCTGGTGGCCAGGCGCGCCGCCTCTTGGAAATTGGCCCCCCGGGCTGTGACAAGTGTGTCATCGGCGTAACAAATTACGCCCAGCCCGGGGGGCAGACGACTACGAAGGACCCAGTCGTACCCCACGTTCCACAGGAGTGGTCCGAGGACAGACCCCTGTGGAACGCCGCACGACATGGGTCGCCGTCTCAAGACGCCATCTCGGTCCTCGTACACGACGGTACGCTCCTCTAAATAGTCTGCCACCAGCCGCCTCAGGTACTCTGGCACCCCGTGGTAATGGAGTGCTTCCCTGATGCAGCTGAATGGCAGACTATTGAAGGCGTTGGCGATGTCCAAGGACACCGCCAACACCACGCCGCCACAGCCAACCGCCTCTTCGGTCACGGCCCTAAGGCGCATCACGGCATCGACCGTCGAACGCCCCTCTCGGAACCCGAATTGGGCGTCCGACAGGTCGGGCCCCACCTCGCTGAGATGCTGGACGATGCGGGCAGAGAGAATCCTCTCGAACAATTTGCCCGCCTCGTCCAGCAACACGATGGGCCTATAGGCCGTGACCGAATCGGCCGGCCGTCCCGGCTTCGGCAATAGGACCAGCTTCCCGCATTTCCAGCACTCAGGGAAGCGTCCGGACGCCAGGCTGGCGTCCAAAACCTCCCTGAGGCGGTCCGACATATGGTCGAGGGCTCGGGCCATCACTCGGGGGGGTACCCCGTCCGGCCCAGGGGCGGTGTTCTTGGAACGAATCCGCAGAACAGCCGCCCCTACCTCCGATTCCCTAACGGGCGGAATATCGTCCTCTATGCCCCCGTCGTTTCTAGCCACTGGATAGGCCATCGACGGGGGCGTGTGCTCCGCCCGCTGCGGGAAAAGGCCCTCGACCACCTGTTGCAGGAAGCTGGGCTGGAGAGTCTCGGTAAGGGGGGGGCCCGCCGTGCGGA
The DNA here is from genome assembly GCA_916048165.1 of Spilarctia lutea. Classification (NCBI taxonomy): domain Eukaryota; kingdom Metazoa; phylum Arthropoda; class Insecta; order Lepidoptera; family Erebidae; genus Spilarctia; species Spilarctia lutea. The sequence goes on from OU696491.1 coordinate 93,262, forward strand.
GCTTTTGTCGCACCGCACGATATGGGCGACCCCAGGGGTCACGATCGAGACTCTCCAGCATCTCCTTTCTTTTTGCCTCTTTGGCGCGGCAAATGGCCAGCTTCAGAGTTTTCCGCGCTTCGCGGTACTCCTCATGAAGCCGGCCCTCCTCCCCGTCTACGCGGTGGCGTCGCCGCCGGCATCGGGTGTAGGACCTCCGGGCACGAGTACAGGCCGCACGGAGGTCCGCCAACTCCTGGGACCACCAGTAGACCCCGTTCCGTGGAGGTCGACAACCCCGAACGCGGGGCATGGCCGCATCGCAGACCTGCGTAATCGCAGTGCGAAAGCGGCCAGCCCCCATGTCGACCTCCTCGGCCGGGGCCCGCGGAGACAGCCAAGACTGAATAATGGCCGCCTCCTCTAGCAGGTCCCTGTCGAGTTTGGCAACTGCCCACCGCGGAAAGCGGGAGGTATGCCGCGCCACGTGACCCCTACTGGGGCCCTGGGACCGGGAGAGCTCAAATCGGATATATAAATGGTCCGAGAGCGTCTCAACCTCATCCAGGACACACCAGTTCCTTACTCGTGCGGCAACAGCAGGGGTAGCGAACGAAAGGTCCACTATCGACCCCCCCTGCTGTCGCACGCACGTGTTGGTGGCGCCTCTGTTCAGCAAACAGAGGCCCACCGAAGCCGCCCACTCCACAACGGCATCGCCCCTGGCGTCCGTCGCTGGGGAACCCCACGCAATGGATTTTGCGTTGAAGTCCCCCAGCACGAGGACGTGCCCAGACGCTAGTCGCCGCATCGAGGTCTCCAAGTTGTTAAGGAAGACCTCGAAGTCGCTCAAACTCCGGTTGGGGGAGAAATACACACCGTAAACGGTGATTCCCCCCCACTCGGCGGCCACATATCCAGAGCCCTTGTCTCTTAACGACAAGGGCGGGGAACGAGCCGCCGAGGAGCCGACGACTGCCACGGAGCCGTCCCGGTCACCCATCCAGTTTGGACGGGGAGGGACGTAGTAGGGCTCCGCGACTACGGCAACACCTATCGACCACTGCGCCATGGTTTGCAGGAAGAGATCCTGCGCCGCGGCGCAGTGGTTCAGGTTCGTCTGGACCAGGAGGTTGGAGATTTGATCCATTACTGGATCGTTTCTCCAACCCCCTCCATGGGCGACGACGTTGTCGCACGATCCACGTCGGAGGCAGCCAGGGTCGTCTGACTAGCCTCCGACGCTTGCTGAGAAGCACGGGGAGGCTTGCAGCCCCCCTGCCCCATCTGGTGATTGGCGGGCTTCTTGCCCGCCGCACACACGGGGCAGTGAGGGGCCGCAGAGCACTCTGCCGCCTTGTGCCCCGGTCGACCGCAGCGGAAACAAAGTCCGCTGCAGTCGAAGCAGCTGGCGCACTTCGAGCGAGTGTGTCCCGCGGCAAGGCACTTGTAGCACCTCATCGGCCTCGGGGCCAGGACCGTGATCCTGGCACTCACGAAGCCGACGAGGAGCCTGCCGGCATCAGCCAAAATTTTGGCCGACGCTACGGGACAACTCACCCAAACGGCGCCAAGCCCTCCTGGACCGGGGCGGATGGTGCCGACCCTGACGTTGTCCGCGCTACAGCTCGTCTTCTCCTGAACTGCAGCGCGGACATCCTCGACCGTCACGGAATCGTCCAGGCCCGAAATGCGCAGTTCCGCGCACTTTGTGGGCCTGGCGATCCTGACACCATCCATGTTGGCGAATACCCCCTTCAGCTTCTCAGCAAAGGTGTCCGCCGTCTTTGCGCCATCGGCCCCAGGGAACTCGAGGACTCGAGCTCCCGTCTGGGCGAGGCGCAGGCGGACACCGGCCGTCTCAAATCCACCGGCGAGGCTGTCCCGGGCCTTCTTAAAAACGGCCCCGTAGGACAGCCCGCCGGCAGCCGCCTCCGGTGACAAGGTCACCACAACAGCCGCGGTCTTAGGCGGCTGCAGTTTCCGCGGCTTTTTCTTGGTGGGACCTGCCACCGATGGCGACTGCGGGACAGAGGCCGCCTTGCGGGCAGCCTTTCTGGCCCGCTTTCGGGCCTTCTTGGACCCCCCGACTACCTGCCAACCCTCATTGGAGGGAGCAGACGTGGAGGGTCCAGGCAGAGGCACAGGCGTTGGAGTGGGGAGCGGAGGAACCTCCGCTCCAGCCCTTTCCGCCGCTTTCGGCACCGGTCTCGGCGCAGCCGCCTTGGCCGGGGCCTTGGCCGGTGCCTTAGCCGGAGCCTTGGCCGGAGCCTTGGCCACCGGCCGTGCCCCTTGGGCAGCCGCAGGAGCCGGCCTAACGGCCGGGGACACCGCCGCCGAGTACGACACGCGACCCCCCACCACGGGAAGAGGGGTCGGTGCCGACGACGCAACCACCCTTTTCGGCGCCGCAAGCGGCGGCCGCATGATAGGGGCCGCAGGCAGCCTCGCCTCCAGGCCAGCCGTACGACCCTCTATCATACGCCAGCACGCGTCGAGGATGGCAGCCAGCTGGGCGTCCGTAATTCCGGTGCCGGCAGGGGACGGCTGCGACACAGACGGGGCCCGCCGGGATGGAGACGCGGCCCGCTGGGATGTTGACGGGGCCGGGGCCTCTCGCTCCGCCCGGAACTGGGCGAACTGAGCGCTGAGCTCAGCCACCTGCCCCGTCAAACGGTCGTTGGCCGTCTGAAGGCTGGCCACGTCCCCGGCTAGGGTCTCCACGACCCCCGCAATTGCAGAGGAGGAATCCTTCAGGGCTCTCACGAAGGAGCCCTTCAGGTTCACGGACTTGGTGGCCACCTTGTGAATGATGGCCACCGCCGCCTGCGCCCTCTCCTGCAGAGAGGCCGGCGATTGGGGCTCTAAAACCCCATCCGCCGGCCCCCTGATGATATGCAGGAGACCAGCCATTTCCTCCTCTGCCTGCAGCTCGCCATCAGCCCTCGCCCTCCTGTAGGATTCCGCCTTGCAAAAGACGGAACCCGACAGGGCCGAGCCTGGGGTACGGGACCTACCCCTCTGACCGCTGCCAATTTTGGGGGGCAACATCCCTAGCGACGTGTCGCTCCCGCCGTCAGCGTCCCCGGATAACCCGCGTTTGCGGGTATCCATGGACTCCGTTTCCATTGGCTCCAGCGCGTCCTCAATCGCACTGGAGCTACCACTCGCACCAGAAGTGGCGGACTTGGAGCGCGTGCGCTCCGATGTTCTGCGGCTCCCAGCAGTCAGATGTCTGACTTCTGGGAGCCCCGCCGAGATGGGCGCCACTGAAGCAATGTCCTCATCGGCGGACGATTGCTCGTCCGCCTTTCGGAACTGCCCCTTGGCGTTCCTCCTTTCCTTCCGTTTCTTTTCCTTCGTCTCCTTCTTCTCCTTCTCAGTTCCGGTGTGCATGCCAGTTGTCGTTATTTTTGTTTCCAGTTCGTTTACATTTTTTAAAGATTTATCAGCTTCCATAATAGACCCACGAGTTGGGGAGAACTAAGAGTCGACCCGGGCAGAGATCCCCAATACCCGGGCAAGCCTATGTACTGTGGAGGTCGGCTGGTATCCACAGGTTTTTACGACTTAGCTGTCGGGTGTTATAGACTATCCTTGTCATGGGCCGGCCAATCAAGGCAAGCCCTCCGGCCATCAGGTTCTCAGCGTACCCTCTTGGAGCCACCAGTCAGGTCGTTGTTGAGCCCCTAATGGTTACGGAATGCGAGAGGGTGGCTAGCCCTCTCTCACAGACGGAGCTAACACTCACGTGCCAGCCCCTCTGACCTACTCGCTCTCCATCACGCCCTCTGCTAAAGCAGAGGGACGCTTGGAGCGCGGCATGACGATGGAGCGTCATGTCTTTCGCGGCAGTCTCAACAGACTCCGTCTGGTATCCCATTTGGTCTGGAGTCTCACCCTGGGCCAATCCGGCATGAGTAGCTCTACCCGGCACAGCCCCAGAGATCATTGACCCACGCAAGCCCCACCACGACGACAACGTAGGGATACATTTTTTTTTTTTTTACGTGTGGAAACCCCCTCGGGCCGTCACCCCGCCGGGGTTTGCGGCGGGGCGGTGTGTCGGAATCGAACCGACTAAAACCACACGGTGTGCCAACTCTGCGCCTGAGAAGGGAGGGGTCCGGGATCGCTGTTACTAACGCAAACCGGACCCCTCCCAGCGCCTGCCCGCACAGAAGCGGGCACCCTCTTCAGTTAAAATTCTCAAATTAGGCGGCGCACGGCACACGCGTACGTCGCCCCTTCGCGGCTGGCCATTAGAGCGGATGGAGGGGAAAACCCGTCCCCACCATCCGCGGCCACACTCAGGGCGGCATGAGGCGCAGATGGGCGCGCCTCCGCCGCCCGGTTCGCCGGCGGCGGATCGGGTCCGAGTGGATATCGTCCTCTCGGGCCTTCTCCGCCGCCTCCTTCTGCGAGATTACTTCCTCGCAGAAGGTCGCGACCGCGGTAAAACTGCTGTCGCTACCGGCCATGGAGCGTATGATGGCCGGTAGCGACAGATCTCCTCCGATGACTGCAGTGAGGGCCCGGCGCTGATCCGCCCAAGCGGGGCAGATCTCCAGCGTGTGCTGGGCCGAGTCCTCACTGCAGTCGCAGTGGTGGCAGGCGGGACTCAATTCCCTCCTAGCGACCGAGTGCAGGTACTTTCCGAAGCAACCATGCCCGGAAAGCACCTGCGTCAGCCGGAAGGAAAGGGTCCCGTGCTGCCGCCCTGCCCACTCGAGGATGACCGGCTGGAGCGCCTCCACGGTGGCAAAGCCAGCGCGTGGAGCCTCCAGCCGGAAAGACCAACGAGCCATCGTGGCTCGGCGAGCGGCTTCACGCCATTCGCGTACCTCTTCGGGCGGAGCACGATACCCGTACTCCGCCCGAAATTCAGCCGCTCGCCGATAAACTTCGGCGAGCACTTCCGCCTCCAAATCCCACGGGGGTGTTCCGGCCAAGGCGCATGCCGCCTCCGTCGACACGGTGCGGTATCCGCGTATGGCTCTGACCGCCAATACCCTCTGAGGCCGCCACAGGCGGGCCTTATTCTGGGCGGTCAGAGCCGGGACCCACACCGGTGACCCGTAAAGGGCCATCGACCGGACCACCCCCGCGTAGAGGTGTCTTGTTTCGACGCTGGCTCCACCCAAGTTGGGCAAAAGACGCCCAAGGGCGGAGGCAGCGTCGACCAGCTTGGGGCCAAGCTGTCGGAAGTGCTCGTCGAAGAGCCACCTACCGTCGAGGATCAGGCCCAGATACTTCATCTGGGCCCGAACCGGTACGAGGACCGAGTTGACTTCGATGGAGGCGCCGGGGGGTGGACCACGACGGGGCCCATGAAATAATAGGGCCTCCGTCTTATCCAGGGCCACCCGCAAGCCCAGCGCCTCGATGCGCCCAACCACCAGAGAAACACCCCTGGTGGCCAGGCGCGCCGCCTCTTGGAAATTGGCCCCCCGAGCTGTGACCAAAGTGTCATCGGCGTAACAAATTACGCCCAGCCCGGACATTGGGGGGAACCTAACCTAACCTTTTTTTTTTTTTTTTTTTTTTTTTTTTTTTTTACGTGTGGAAACCCCCTCGGGCCGTCACCCCGCCGGGGTTTGCGGCGGGGCGGTGTGTCGGAATCGAACCGACTAAAACCACACGGTGTGCCAACTCTGCGCCTGAGAAGGGAGGGGTCCGGGATCGCTGTTATTAACGCAAACCGGACCCCTCCCAGCGCCTGCCCGCACAGAAGCGGGCACCGTCTGCTGTTAGAATCTCAAATTTAGGCGACGCACGGCACACGCGTACGTCGCCCCTTCGCGGCTGGCCATTAAAGCGGATGGAGGGGAAAACCCGTCCCCACCATCCGCGGCCACACTCAGGGCGGCATGAGGCGCAGATGGGCGCGCCTCCGCCGCCCGGTTCGCCGGCGGCGGATCGGGTCCGAGTGGATATCGTCCTCTCGGGCCTTCTCCGCCACCTCCTTCTGCGAGATTACTTCCTCGCAGAAGGTCGCGACCGCGGTAAAACTGCTGTCGCTACCGGCCATGGAGCGTATGATGGCCGGTAGCGACAGATCTCCTCCGATGACTGCAGTGAGGGCCCGGCGCTGATCCGCCCAAGCGGGGCAGATCTCCAGCGTGTGCTGGGCCGAGTCCTCACTGCAGTCGCAGTGGTGGCAGGCGGGACTCAATTCCCTCCTAGCGACCGAGTGCAGGTACTTTCCGAAGCAACCATGCCCGGAAAGCACCTGCGTCAGCCGGAAGGAAAGGGTCCCGTGCTGCCGCCCTGCCCACTCGAGGATGACCGGCCGGAGCGCCTCCACGGTGGCAAAGCCAGCGCGTGGAGCCTCCAGCCGGAAAGACCAACGAGCCATCGTGGCTCGGCGAGCGGCTTCACGCCATTCGCGTACCTCTTCGGGCGGAGCACGATACCCGTACTCCGCCCGATATTCAGCCGCTCGCCGATAAACTTCGGCGAGCACTTCCGCCTCCAAATCCCACGGGGGTGTTCCGGCCAAGGCGCACGCCGCCTCCGTCGACACGGTGCGGTATCCGCGTATGGCTCTGACCGCCAATACCCTCTGAGGCCGCCAAAGGCGTGCCTTATTCTGGGCGGTCAGAGCCGGGACCCACACCGGTGACCCATATAGGGCCATCGACCGGACCACCCCCGTGAAGAGGTTCCTTGTTGCGACGCTGGCTCCACCCAAGTTGGGCAAAAGACGCCCAAGGGCGGAGGCAGCGTCGACCAGCTTTGGGGAAAGCTGTCGGAAGTGCTCGTCGAAGAGCCACCTACCGTCGAGGATCAGGCCCAGATACTTCATCTGGGCCCGAACCGGTACGAGGACCGAGTTGACTTCGATGGAGGCGCCGGGGGGTGGACCACGACGGGGCCCATGAAATAACAGGGCCTCCGTCTTATCCAGGGCCACCCGCAAGCCCAGCGCCTCGATGCGCCCAACCACCAGAGAGACACCCCTGGTGGCCAGGCGCGCCGCCTCTTGGAAATTGGCCCCCCGAGCTGTGACCAATGTGTCATCGGCGTAACAAATTACGCCCAGCCCGGGGGGCAGACGACTTCGAAGGACCCAGTCGTACCCCACGTTCCACAGGAGTGGTCCAAGGACAGACCCCTGTGGAACGCCGCACGACATGGGTCGCCGTCTCAAGACGCCATCTCGATCCTCGTACACGACGGTACGCTCCTCCAAATAGTCTGCCACCAGCCGCCTCAGGTACTCTGGCACCCCATGATACAGGAGTGCTTCCCTGATGCAGCTGAATGGCAGACTATTGAAGGCGTTGGCGATGTCCAAGGACACCGCCAACACCACGCCGCCACAGCCAACCGCCTCTTCGGTCACGGCCCTAAGGCGCATCACGGCATCGACCGTCGAACGCCCCTCTCGGAACCCGAATTGGGCGTCCGACAGGTCGGGCCCCACCTCGCTGAGATGCTGGACGATGCGGGCAGAGAGAATCCTCTCGAACAATTTGCCCGCCTCGTCCAGCAACACGATGGGCCTATAGGCCGCGACCGAATCGGCTGGCCGTCCCGGCTTCTGCAGTAGGACCAGCTTCCCGCATTTCCAGCACTCAGGGAAGCGTCCGGACGCCAGGCTGGCGTCCAAAACCTCCCTGAGGCGGTCCGACATATGGTCGAGGGCTCGGGCCATCACTCGGGGTGGTACCCCGTCCGGCCCGGGGGCGGTGTTCTTGGAACGGATCCGAAGAACAGCCGCCCCAACCTCCGATTCCCTAACGGGCGGCACCTCACTCCCTCCGTCCCCGTCGTCACTGGCCGGAACGGCCATCGACGGGGGCGTGTGCTCCGCCCGCTGCGGGAAAAGGCCCTCGACCACCTGCTGCAGGAAGCTGGGCTGGAGAGTCTCGGTAAGGGGGGGGCCCGCCGTGCGGAGCTTTTGTCGCACCGCACGATATGGGCGACCCCAGGGGTCACGATCGAGACTCTCCAGCATCTCCTTTCTCTTTGCCTCTTTGGCGCGGCAAATGGCCAGCTTCAGAGTTTTCCGCGCTTCGCGGTACTCCTCATGAAGCCGGCCCTCCTCCCCGTCTACGCGGTGGCGTCGCCGCCGGCATCGGGTGTAGGACCTCCGGGCACGAGTACAGGCCGCACGGAGGTCCGCCAACTCCTGGGACCACCAGTAGACCCCGTTCCGTGGAGGTCGACAACCCCGAACGCGGGGCATGGCCGCATCGCAGATCTGCGTTATCGCAGAGCGAAAGCGGCCAGCCCCCATGTCGACCTCCTCGGCCGGGGCCCGCGGAGACAGCCAAGATTGAACTATGGCCGCCTCCTCTAGCAGGTCCCTGTCGAGTTTGGCAACTGCCCACCGCGGAAAGCGGGAGGTATGCCGCGCCACGTGACCCCTACTGGGGCCCTGGGACCGGGAGAGCTCGAATCGGATGTACAGGTGATCCGAGAGCGTCTCAACCTCATCCAGGACACACCAGTTCCTTACTCGTGCGGCAACAGCAGGGGTAGCGAACGAAAGGTCCACTATCGACCCCCCCTGCTGTCGCACGCACGTGTTGGTGGCGCCTCTGTTCAGCAAACAGAGGCCCACCGACGCCGCCCACTCCACCACGGCATCGCCCCTGGCGTCCGTCGCCGGGGAACCCCACGCAATGGATTTTGCGTTGAAGTCCCCCAGCACGAGGACGTGCCCAGACGCTAGTCGCCGTATCGAGGTCTCCAAGTTGTTAAGGAAGACCTCGAAGTCGCTCAAACTCCGGTTGGGGGAGAAATACACACCGTAAACGGTGATTCCCCCCCACTCGGCGGCCACATATCCAGAGCCCTTGTCTCTAAGCGACAAGGGCGGGGAACGAGCCGCCGAGGAGCCGACGACTGCCACGGAGCCGTCCCGGTCACCCATCCAGTTTGGACGGGGAGGGACGTAGTAGGGCTCCGCGACTACGGCAACACCTATCGACCACTGCGCCATGGTTTGTAGGAAGAGATCCTGCGCCGCGGCGCAGTGGTTCAGGTTCGTCTGGACAAGGAGGTTGGAGAGCCGATCCATTTACTGGATCGTCTCTACAACCTCCTCCATGGGCGACGACGTGGTCGCACGAACGACGTCGGAGGCAGCCTGGGTCGACAGGCTAGCCCCCGACGTCTGCCGAGAAGCTCGGGGAGGCTTGCAGCCCCCCTGCCCCATCTGGTGATTGGCGGGCTTATTGCCCGCCGCACACACGGGGCAGTGAGGGGCGGCAGAGCATTCTGCCGCCTTGTGCCCCGGTCGACCGCAGCGGAAACAGAGTCCGCTGCAGTCGAAGCAACTCTGGCACTTGGTGCGAGTGTGACCCGCGGCCAGGCATTTGAAACACCTCATCGGTCTTGGGGCCAGGACTGTAATCCTAGCACTCACAAAACCGATGAGGATCCTGCCTGCATCGGCCAAAATTTTGGCCGACGCCACGGGACAGCTGACCCACACCGCACCAAGGCCTCCCGGACCGGGGCGGATGGTGCCGACCCTGACGCCGTCCGCGCCGCAACCCGCCTTGTCACGGATTACAGCGCGGACGTCGTCGGTCGTGACCGAGTCGTCCAGGCCCGAAATGCGCAGCTCTGCGCACTTTGTGGGCCTGGCGATCCTCACACCATCCGTGGCTGCGAAGACTCCCTTCAACTTCTCGGCAACGGTGTCCGCCTTTTTTGCGCCATCGGCCCCAGGGAACTCGAGAACTCGAGCTCCCGTTTGGGCCTTGCGCAGGCGAACCTTTTTTTTTTTTTTTTTTTTTTTTTACGTGTGGAAACCCCCTCGGGCCGTCACCCCGCCGGGGTTTGCGGCGGGGCGGTGTGTCGGAATCGAACCGACTAAAACCACACGGTGTGCCAACTCTGCGCCTGAGAAGGGAGGGGTCCGGGATCGCTGTTATTAACGCAAACCGGACCCCTCCCAGCGCCTGCCCGCACTGAAGCGGGCACCTTCTTCCATTAAAATCTCAATTTAGGCGACGCACGGCACACGCGTGCGTCGCCCCTTCGCGGCTGGCCACTAAAGCGGATGGACGGGAAAACCCATCCCATCCATCCGCGGCCACACTCAGGGCGGCATGAGGCGCAGATGGGCGCGCCTCCGCCGCCCGGTTCGCCGGCGGCGGATCGGGTCCGAGTGGAGATCGTCCTCCCGGGCCTTCTCCGCCGCCTCCTTCCGCGAAATTACGTCTTCGCAGAAGGATGCGACCGCGGTAAAACTGCTGTCGCTACCGGCCATGGAGCGTATGATGGCCGGTAGCGACAGATCTCCTCCGATGACTGCAGTGAGGGCCCGGCGCTGCTCCGCCCAGGCGGGGCAGAACTCCAGCGTATGCTGGGCCGAGTCCTCACTGCAGTCGCAGTGGTGGCAGGCGGGACTCAATTCCCTCCTAGCGACCGAGTGCAGGTACTTTCCGAAGCAACCATGCCCGGAAAGCACCTGCGTCAGCCGGAAGGAAAGGGTCCCGTGCTGCCGCCCTGCCCACTCGAGGATGACCGGCTGGAGCGCCTCCACGGTGGCAAAGCCAGCGCGTGGAGCCTCCAGCCGGGACGACCAACGAGCCATCGTGGCTCGGCGAGCGGCTTCACGCCAATCGCGTACCTCTTCGGGCGGAGGACGATACCCGTTCTCCGCCCGATATTCAGCCGCTCGCCGATAAACTTCGGCGAGCACTTCCGCCTCCAAATCCCACGGGGGTGTTCCGGCCAAGGCGCACGCCGCCTCCGTCGACACGGTGCGGTATCCGCGTATGGCTCTGACCGCCAATACCCTCTGAGGCCGCCAAAGGCGTGCCTTATTCTGGGCGGTCAGAGCCGGGACCCACACCGGTGACCCGTAAAGGGCCATCGACCGGACCACCCCCGTGTAGAGGTGTCTTGTTTCGACGCTGGCTCCACCCAGATTGGGCAAGAGTCGCCCAAGGGCGGAGGCAGCGTCGACCAGCTTTGGGGCAAGCTGTCGGAAGTGCTCGTCGAAGAGCCACCTACCGTCGAGGATCAGGCCCAGATACCTCATCTGGGCCCGAACCGGTACGAGGACCGAGTTGACTTCGATTGAGGCGCCGGGGGGTGGACCACGACGGGGCCCATGAAAAAGCAGGGCCTCCGTCTTGTCAAGGGCCACCCGTAAGCCCAGCGCCTCTATGCGCCCAACCACCAGAGAAACACCCCTGGTGGCCAGGCGCGCCGCCTCTTGGAAATTGGCCCCCCGGGCTGTGACAAGTGTGTCATCGGCGTAACAAATTACGCCCAGCCCGGGGGGCAGACGACTACGAAGGACCCAGTCGTACCCCACGTTCCACAGGAGTGGTCCGAGGACAGACCCCTGTGGAACGCCGCACGACATGGGTCGCCGTCTCAAGACGCCATCTCGATCCTCGTACACGACGGTACGCTCCTCCAAATAGTCTGCCACCAGCCGCCTCAGGTACTCTGGCACCCCATGATACTGGAGTGCTTCCCTGATGCAGCTGAATGGCAGACTATTAAAGGCGTTGGCGATGTCCAAGGACACCGCCAACACCACGCCGCCACAGCCAACCGCCTCTTCGGTCACGGCCCTAAGGCGCATCACGGCATCGACCGTCGAACGCCCCTCTCGGAACCCGAATTGGGCGTCCGACAGGTCGGGCCCCACCTCGCTGAGATGCTGGACGATGCGGGCAGAGAGAATCCTCTCGAACAATTTGCCCGCCTCGTCCAGCAACACGATGGGCCTATAGGCCGTGACCGAATCGGCTGGCCGTCCCGGCTTCGGCAACAGGACCAGCTTCCCGCATTTCCAGCACTCAGGGAAGCGTCCGGACGCCAGGCTGGCGTCCAAAACCTCCCTGAGGCGGTCTGACATATGGTCGAGGGCTCGGGCCATCACTCGGGGGGGTACCCCGTCAGGCCCGGGGGCGGTGTTCTTGGAACGAATCCTTAGAACAGCCGCCCCTACCTCCGATTCCCTAACGGGCGGCACCTCACTCCCTCCGTCCCCGTCGTCACTGGCCGGACCGACCATCGACGGGGGCGTGTGCTCCGCCCGCTGCGGGAAAAGGCCCTCGACCACCTGCTGCAGGAAGCTGGGCTGGAGAGTCTCGGTAAGGGGGGGGCCCGCCGTGCGGAGCTTCTGACGCACCGCACGATATGGGCGACCCCAGGGGTCACGGTCGAGACTCTCCAGCATCTCCTTTCTACTGCGCAGGCGAACCTTTTTTTTTTTTTTTTTTTTTTTTTTTTTTTTTTTACGTGTGGAAACCCCCTCGGGCCGTCACCCCGCCGGGGTTTGCGGCGGGGCGGTGTGTCGGAATCGAACCGACTAAAACCACACGGTGTGCCAACTCTGCGCCTGAGAAGGGAGGGGTCCGGGATCGCTGTTACTAACGCAAACCGGACCCCTCCCAGCGCCTGCCCGCACTGAAGCGGGCACCTTCTTTTTATAAAATCTCAATTTAGGCGACGCACGGCACACGCGTACGTCGCCCCTTCGCGGCTGGCCACTAGAGCGGATGGACGGGAAAACCCATCCCGTCCATCCGCGGCCACACTCAGGGCGGCATGAGGCGCAGATGGGCGCGCCTCCGCCGCCCGGTTCGCCGGCGGCGGATCGGGTCCGAGTGGAGATCGTCCTCCCGGGCCTTCTCCGCCGCCTCCTTCTGCGAAATTACGTCTTCGCAGAAGGATGCGACCGCGGTAAAACTGCTGTCGCCACCGGCCATGGAGCGTATGACGGCCGGTAGCGACAGATCTCCTCCGATGACTGCAGTGAGGGCCCGGCGCTGCTCCGCCCAAGCGGGGCAGAACTCCAGCGTATGCTGGGCCGAGTCCTCACTGCAGTCGCAGTGGTGGCAGGCGGGACTCAGTTCCCTCCTAGCGACCGAGTGCAGGTACTTCCCGAAGCAACCGTGCCCGGAAAGCACCTGCGTCAGTCGGAAGGAAAGAGTCCCGTGCTGCCGCCCTGCCCACTCGAGGATGACCGGCTGGAGCGCCTCCACGGTGGCAAAGCCAGCGCGTGGAGCCTCCAGCCGGGAAGACCAACGAGCCATCGTGGCTCGGCGAGCGGCTTCACGCCATTCGCGTACCTCTTCGGGCGGAGCACGATACCCGTACTCCGCCCGATATTCAGCCGCTCGCCGATAAACTTCGGCGAGCACTTCCGCCTCCAAATCCCACGGGGGTGTTCCGGCCAAGGCGCACGCCGCCTCGGTGGACACCGTGCGGTATCCGCGTATGGCTCTGACTGCCAATACCCTCTGAGGGCGCCAGAGGCGCGCCTTATTCTGGGCAGTCAGAGCCGGGACCCACACCGGTGACCCATAAAGGGCCATCGACCGGACCACCCCCGTGTAGAGGTTCCTAGTAGCGACGCTGGCTCCACCCAAGTTGGGCAAAAGACGCCCAAGGGCGGAGGCAGCGTCGACCAGCTTTGGACAAAGCTGTCGGAAGTGCTCGTCGAAGAGCCACCTACCGTCGAGGATCAGGCCCAGATACCTCATCTGGGCCCGAACCGGTACGAGGACCGAGTTGACTTCGATGGAGGCGCCGGGGGGTGGACCACGACGGGGCCCATGGAAAAGTAGGGCCTCCGTCTTATCAAGGGCCACCCGCAAGCCCAGCGCCTCGATGCGCCCAACCACCAGAGAAACACCCCTGGTGGCCAGGCGCGCCGCCTCTTGGAAGTTGGCCCCCCGAGCTGTGACCAAAGTGTCATCGGCGTAACAAATTACGCCCAGCCCGGGAGGCAGACGACTTCGAAGGACCCAGTCGTACCCCACGTTCCACAGGAGTGGTCCGAGGACAGACCCCTGTGGAACGCCGCACGACATGGGTCGCCGTCTCAAGACGCCATCTCGGTCCTCGTACACGACGGTACGCTCCTCTAAATAGTCTGCCACCAGCCGCCTCAGGTACTCTGGCACCCCGTGGTAGTGGAGTGCTTCCCTGATGCAGCTGAATGGCAGACTATTGAAGGCGTTGGCGATGTCCAAGGACACCGCCAACACCACGCCGCCACAGCCAACCGCCTCTTCGGTCACGGCCCTAAGGCGCATCACGGCATCGACCGTCGAACGCCCCTCTCGGAACCCGAATTGGGCGTCCGACAGGTCGGGCCCCACCTCGCTGAGATGCTGGACGATGCGGGCAGAGAGAATCCTCTCAAACAATTTGCCCGCCTCGTCCAGCAACACGATGGGCCTATAGGCCGTGACCGAATCGGCCGGCCGTCCCGGCTTCGGCAACAGGACCAGCTTCCCACATTTCCAGCACTCAGGGAAGCGTCCGGACGCCAGGCTGGCGTCCATAACCTCCCTGAGGCGGTCCGACATATGGTCGAGGGCTCGGGCCATCACTCGGGGGGGTACCCCGTCCGGCCCGGGGGCGGTGTTCTTCGAACGAATCCTTAGAACAGCCGCCCCTACCTCTGATTCCCTAACGGGCGGAACATCGTCCTCTCTGCCCCCGTCGTCTCTGGCCACTGAGTAGGCCATCGACGGGGGCGTGTGCTCCGCCCGCTGCGGGAAAAGGCCCTCGACCACCTGCTGCAGGAAGCTGGGCTGGAGAGTCTCGGTAAGGGGGGGGCCCGCCGTGCGGAGCTTCTGACGCACCGCACGATATGGGCGACCCCAGGGGTCACGGTCGAGACTCTCCAGCATCTCCTTTCTCTTTGCCTCTTTGGCGCGGCAAATGGCCAGCTTCAGAGTTTTCCGCGCTTCGCGGTACTCCTCATGAAGCCGGCCCTCCTCCCCGTCTACGCGGTGGCGTCGCCGCCGGCATCGGGTGTAGGACCTCCGGGCACGAGTACAAGCCGCACGGAGGTCTGCCAACTCCTGGGACCACCAGTAGACCCCGTTCCGTGAAGGTCGACAACCCCGAACGCGGGGCATGGCCGCATCGCAGATCTGCGTAATCGCAGAGCGAAAGCGGCCAGCCCCCATGTCGACCTCCTCGGCCGGGGCCCGCGGAGACAGCCATGACTGAACGATGGCCGCCTCCTCTAGCAGGTCCCTATTGAGCTTGGCAACAGCCCACCGCGGAAAGCGGGAGGAATGCCGCGCCACGTGACCCCTACTGGGGTCCTGGGACCGGGAGAGCTCAAATCGGATATATAAATGGTCCGAGAGCGTCTCAACCTCATCCAGGACACACCAGTTCCTTACTCGTGCGGCAACAGCAGGGGTAGCGAACGAAAGGTCCACTATCGACCCCCCCTGCTGTCGCACGCACGTGTTGGTGGCGCCTCTGTTCAGCAAACAGAGGCCCACCGAAGCCGCCCACTCCACAACGGCATCGCCCCTGGCGTCCGTCGCCGGGGAACCCCACGCAATGGATTTTGCGTTGAAGTCCCCCAGCACGAGGACGTGCCCAGACGCTAGTCGCCGCATCGAGGTCTCCAAGTTGTTAAGGAAGACCTCGAAGTCGCTCAAACTCCGATTGGGGGAGAAGTAAACACCGTAAACGGTTATTCCCCCCCACTCGGCGGCCACATATCCAGAGCCCTTGTCTCTAAGCGACAAGGGCGGGGAACGAGCCGCCGAGGAGCCGACGACTGCCACGGAGCCATCCCGGTCACCCATCCAGTTTGGACGGGGAGGGACGTAATAGGGCTCCGCGACTACGGCAACACCTATCGACCACTGCGCCATGGTTTGCAGGAAGAGATCCTGCGCCGCGGCGCAGTGGTTGAGGTTCGTCTGGACAAGGAGGTTGGAGACTTGATCCATTTACTGGATCGTCTCTACAACCTCCTCCATGGGCGACGACGTGGTCGCACGAACGTCGTCGGAGGCAGCCTGGGTCGACAGGCTAGCCCCCGACGTCTGCCGAGAAGCTCGGGGAGGCTTGCAGCCCCCCTGCCCCATCTGGTGATTGGCGGGCTTGTTGCCCGCCGCACACACGGGGCAGTGAGGGGCGGCAGAGCATTCTGCCGCCTTGTGCCCCGGTCGACCGCAGCGGAAACACAGTCCGCTGCAGTCAAAGCAACTGGCGCACTTGGCGCGTGTGTGTCCCGCGGCCAGGCACTTGAAGCACCTCATCGGTCTCGCCGCCAGGACTGTAACCCTGGCGCTCACGAAACCGATGAGGAGCCGGCCGGCGTCGCCCAGTACTCTGGCCGACGCCACGGGACAACTGACCCACACAGCGCCAAGCCCCCCAGGACCGGGGCGGATGGTGCCGACCCTGACTTTGTCCGCGCTGCATGCAGTCTTCTCTGCAACTACAGCGCGGACATCCTCGGCCGTCACCGAATCGTCCAGGCCCGAGATGCGCAACTCAGCGCATTTCGTGGGCCTGGCGATCCTGACACCATCCGTATCTGCAAACGCAGCCCTCAGCTTCTCGGCAGCGGAGTCCGCCGATTTTACGCCATCAGCCCCAGGGAACTCGAGTATACGAGCTCCCGTCTGGGAGAGGCGCAGGCGGACTCCTGCCGTCTCAAACTCTCCGGCGAGACTGTCCCGGGCCTTCTTGAAGAAGGCCGCGTAAGACAGCCCGCCGGTTGTCGCCTCCGGTGACAGGGTCACCACCACAGCCGCGGATTTCGGCATCTGTAGTTTCCGCGGCTTCTTGCGGGTGGCCCCTGCCACCGGTGGCGCCTGCGGGCCAGAGGCTGCCTGACGGGCAGCCTTTCTGGCCCGCTTGCGGGACTTCTTGGACCCTCCAACTACCTGCCAACCCTCATTGGAGGGGGCAGACGTGGAGGGTCCAGGCAGAGGCACAGGCGTTGGAGTGGGGAGCGGAGTAGTCTCCGCTCCAGCCCTTACCGCCGCTTTCGGCCCCGGCCTCGGCGCAGCAGCCTTGGCCGGAGCCTTGGCCTGAGACTTGGCCGGAGCCTTGCCCTGACGTGCTCCTAGGGCAGCCGCAGGAGCCGGCCTCGATACCGCCGCCGAGAACGATACCCGACCCCCCACCACTGGAAGAGGGGTCGTCGCCGGTGCGACCTTCGGCTTCGGTACCGCAAGCGGCGGCCGAACAGAAGGGGCCGGAGGCAGCCTCGACAGCAGCCCAGCCAGCCGACCGTCGATCAGGTGCCCCACCGCCACGAGTATTTGTCCCAGATATGCGTCTGGGACCTCGGGCTCGGTGGGGGCACTACGCGATGAAGACGACGGGGCAGGGGCCCCTCGCTCCGGGCGCTCCGCCCGAAATTGGGCGAACTGAGCGCTCAGTTCAGCCACCTGCCCCGTCAAACGGTCGTTGGCCGTCTGGAGGCGGGCCACGTCTCCGGCTAGGGTCTCCACGACCCCCGCAATGGTGGAGGAGGAGTCCTTCAGGGCTCTCACAAAGGAGCCCTTCAGGTTTACGGACTTGGTGGCCACCTTGTGGATGATGGCCACCGCCGCCTGCGCCCTCTCCTGCAGAGAGGCCGGCGATTGGGACTCTAAAACCCCATCCGCCGGCCCCCTGATGATATGCAGGAGACCCGCCATTTCCTCCTCCGCCTGCAGCTCGCCATCAGTCCTCGCCCTCTTATAGGATTCCGCCTTGCTAAAGGCGGAACCTGACGAGGCCGAGCCTGGGGTACGGGACCTACCCCTCTGGCCGCTCCCAATTTTCGGCGGCAACATGTCTTGCGACGTGTCGCTCTCGCCGCCAATGTGCCCGGAGTTTGCGCGTTTGCGGCTGTCGATTGACTCCGTTTCCATCAGCTCCAGTGCGTCCACAGTCGCACTGGAGCTGGCAACCGCGCTGTTCGTTGCGGACTTGGAGCGCACGCGCTCCGATGTTCTTCGGCTCCCAGCAGTCCGATTGACTTCTGGGAGCCTCAAGGAGATGGGCGTTCCAGTCGCAACGTCTTCCTCGGCAGATGATGGGTCATCTGCCTTTTGGAATCGCCCCTTGGCGTTCCTCCTCTCCTTTCTTTCTTCCTTCTTCACACTCTTCGTTTCGGTTCCGGTTGGCTTGCCTTTGGTCGTCGTTGTTTTGGTTTTCATGTCTATTTTTGTATATAAATTTTCAATGCTCATAATAAATCCCACGAATTGGGGAGAACTAAAGGTCCACCCGGGCAGAGATCCCCAATACCCGGGCAAGCCTATGTACTGTGGAGGTCGGCCGGTATCCACAGGTTTTTTACGACTTTGCTGTCGGGTGTTATAGACTATCCTTGTCATGGGCCGGCCAATCAAGGCAAGCCCTCCGGCCATCAGGTTCTCAGCGTACCCTCTTGGAGCCACCAGTCAGGTCGTTGCTGAGCCCCTAATGGTTACGGAACGCGAGAGGGTGGCTAGCCCTCTCTCACAGATGGGACTAACACTCGCGTGCCAGCCCCTCTGATCTACTCGCACTCCAACACGCCCTCTGCTAAAGCAGAGGGACGTTTGGAGTGCCGCGGCAGTCTGCAACCAGACTCCGTCTAGTATCCCATTTGGTCTGGAGTCTCACCCTGGGCCAATCCGGCATGAGTAGCTCTACCCGGCACAGCCCCAGAGATCATTGACCCACGCAAGCCCCACCACGACGACAACGTAGGGATACATTGGGGGGTGCGCAGGCGAACCTAACCTAACCTTTTTTTTTTTTTTTTTTTTTTTTTTTTTTTACGTGTGGAAACCCCCTCGGGCCGTCACCCCGCCGGGGTTTGCGGCGGGGCGGTGTGTCGGAATCGAACCGACTAAAACCACACGGTGTGCCAACTCTGCGCCTGAGAAGGGAGGGGTCCGGGATCGCTGTTATTAACGCAAACCGGACCCCTCCCAGCGCCTGCCCGCACAGAAGCGGGCACCCTCTTCAGTTCAAACTCTCAAATTAGGCGACGCACGGCACACGCGTACGTCGCCCCTTCGCGGCTGGCCATTAAAGCGGATGGAGGGGAAAACCCGTCCCCACCATCCGCGGCCACACTCAGGGCGGCATGAGGCGCAGATGGGCGCGCCTCCGCCGCCCGGTTCGCCGGCGGCGGATCGGGTCCGAGTGGAGATCGTCCTCTCGGGCCTTCTCCGCCGCCTCCTTCTGCGAGATTACTTCCTCGCAGAAGGTCGCGACCGCGGTAAAACTGCTGTCGCCACCGGCCATGGATAGTACGACGGCCGGTAGCGACAGATCTCCTCCGATGACTGCAGTGAGGGCCCGGCGCTGATCCGCCCAAGCGGGGCAGATCTCCAGCGTGTGCTGGGCCGAGTCCTCACTGCAGTCGCAGTGGTGGCAGGCGGGACTCAATTCCCTCCTAGCGACCGAGTGCAGGTACTTTCCGAAGCAACCATGCCCGGAAAGCACCTGCGTCAGCCGGAAGGAAAGGGTCCCGTGCTGCCGCCCTGCCCACTCGAGGATGACCGGCTGGAGCGCCTCCACGGTGGCAAAGCCAGCGCGTGGAGCCTCCAGCCGGGACGACCAACGAGCCATCGTGGCTCGGCGAGCGGCTTCACGCCATTCGCGTACCTCTTCGGGCGGAGCACGATACCCGTACTCCGCCCGATATTCAGCCGCTCGCCGATAAACTTCGGCGAGCACTTCCGCCTCCAAATCCCACGGGGGTGTTCCGGCCAAGGCGCACGCCGCCTCGGTGGACACCGTGCGGTATCCGCGTATGGCTCTGACCGCCAATACCCTCTGAGGCCGCCAAAGGCGCGCCTTATTCTGGGCGGTCAGAGCCTCCACCCACACCGGTGCACCATAAAGTGCCATCGACCGGACCACCCCCGTGAAGAGGTTCCTTGTAGCGACGCTGGCTCCACCCAAGTTGGGCAAAAGACGCCCAAGGGCGGAGGCAGCGTCGACCAGCTTTGGGGAAAGCTGTCGGAAGTGCTCGTCGAAGAGCCACCTACCGTCGAGGATCAGGCCCAGATACTTCATCTGGGCCCGAACCGGTACGAGGACCGAGTTGACTTCGATGGAGGCGCCGGGGGGTGGACCACGACGGGGCCCATGAAATAACAGGGCCTCCGTCTTATCCAGGGCCACCCGCAAGCCCAGCGCCTCGATGCGCCCAACCACCAGAGAGACACCTCTGGTGGCCAGGCGCGCCGCCTCTTGGAAATTCGCCCCCCGGGCTGTGACAAGTGTGTCATCGGCGTAACAAATTACGCCCAGCCCGGGGGGCAGACGACTACGAAGGACCCAGTCGTACCCCACGTTCCACAGGAGTGGTCCGAGGACAGACCCCTGCGGAACGCCGCACGACATGGGTCGCCGTCTCAAGACGCCATCTCGGTCCTCGTACACGACGGTACGCTCCTCTAAATAGTCTGCCACCAGCCGCCTCAGGTACTCTGGCACCCCGTGGTAATGGAGTGCTTCCCTGATGCAGCTGAATGGCAGACTATTAAAGGCGTTGGCGATGTCCAAGGACACCGCCAACACCACGCCGCCACAGCCAACCGCCTCTTCGGTCACGGCCCTAAGGCGCATCACGGCATCGACCGTCGAACGCCCCTCTCGGAACCCGAATTGGGCGTCCGACAGGTCGGGCCCCACCTCGCTGAGATGCTGGACGATGCGGGCAGAGAGAATCCTCTCGAACAATTTGCCCGCCTCGTCCAGCAACACGATGGGCCTATAGGCCGTGACCGAATCGGCTGGCCGTCCCGGCTTCGGCAACAGGACCAGCTTCCCACATTTCCAGCACTCAGGGAAGCGTCCGGACGCCAGACTGGCGTCCAAAACCTCCCTGAGGCGGTCCGACATATGGTCGAGGGCTCGGGCCATCACTCGGGGTGGTACCCCGTCCGGCCCGGGGGCGGTGTTCTTAGAACGAATCCGAAGAACAGCCGCCCCTACCTCTGATTCCCTAACGGGCGGAACATCGTCCTCTCTGCCCCCGTCGTCTCTGGCCACTGAGTAGGCCATCGACGGGGGCGTGTGCTCCGCCCGCTGCGGGAACAGGCCCTCAACCACCTGCTGCAGGAAGCTGGGCTGGAGAGTCTCGGTAAGGGGGGGGCCCGCCGTGCGGAGCTTTTGTCGCACCGCACGATATGGGCGACCCCAGGGGTCACGATCGAGACTCTCCAGCATCTCCTTTCTCTTTTCCTCTTTGGCGCGGCAAATGGCCAGCTTCAGAGTTTTCCGCGCTTCGCGGTACTCCTCATGAAGCCGGCCCTCCTCCCCGTCTACGCGGTGGCGTCGCCGCCGGCATCGGGTGTAGGACCTCCGGGCACGAGTACAGGCCGCACGGAGGTCCGCCAACTCCTGGGACCACCAGTAGACCCCGTTCCGTGGAGGTCGACAACCCCGAACGCGGGGCATGGCCGCATCGCAGATCTGCGTAATCGCAGTGCGAAAGCGGCCAGCCCCCATGTCGACCTCCTCGGCCGGGGCCCGCGGAACCTTTTTTTTTTTTTTTTTTTTTTTTTTTACGTGTGGAAACCCCCTCGGGCCGTCACCCCGCCGGGGTTTGCGGCGGGGCGGTGTGTCGGAATCGAACCGACTAAAACCACACGGTGTGCCAACTCTGCGCCTGAGAAAGGAGGGGTCCGGGAATCGCAGATATTACACGACCGGACCCCTCCCAGCGCCTGCCCGCACTGAAGCGGGCACCTCCTCCAAGTAAAAATCTCAATTTAGACGACGCACGGCACACGCGTACGTCGCCCCTTCGCGGCTGGCCACTAAAGCGGATGGACGGGAAAACCCATCCCGTCCATCCGCGGCCACACTCAGGGCGGCATGAGGCGCAGATGGGCGCGCCTCCGCCGCCCGGTTCGCCGGCGGCGGATCGGGTCCGAGTGGAGATCATCCTCCCGGGCCTTCTCCGCCGCCTCCTTCTGCGAAATTACGTCTTCGCAGAAGGATGCGACCGCGGTAAAACTGCTGTCGCTACCGGCCATGGAGCGTATGATGGCCGGTAGCGACAGATCTCCTCCGATGACTGCAGTGAGGGCCCGGCGCTGCTCCGCCCAGGCGGGGCAGAACTCCAGCGTATGCTGGGCCGAGTCCTCACTGCAGTCGCAGTGGTGGCAGGCGGGACTCAATTCCCTCCTAGCGACCGAGTGCAGGTACTTTCCGAAGCAACCGTGCCCGGAAAGCACCTGCGTCAGCCGGAAGGAAAGGGTCCCGTGCTGCCGCCCTGCCCACTCGAGGATGACCGGCTGGAGCGCCTCCACGGTGGCAAAGCCAGCACGTGGAGCCTCCAGCCGGGAAGACCAACGAGCCATCGTGGCTCGGCGAGCGGCTTCACGCCATTCGCGTACCTCTTCGGGCGGAGCACGATACCCGTACTCCGCCCGATATTCAGCCGCTCGCCGATAAACTTCGGCGAGCACTTCCGCCTCCAAATCCCACGGGGGTGTTCCGGCCAAGGCGCACGCCGCCTCCGTCGACACGGTGCGGTATCCGCGTATGGCTCTGACCGCCAATACCCTCTGAGGCCGCCAAAGGCGTGCCTTATTCTGGGCGGTCAGAGCCGGGACCCACACCGGTGACCCATATAGGGCCATCGACCGGACCACCCCCGTGAAGAGGTTCCTTGTTGCGACGCTGGCTCCACCCAAGTTGGGCAAAAGACGCCCAAGGGCGGAGGCAGCGTCGACCAGCTTTGGACAAAGCTGTCGGAAGTGCTCGTCGAAGAGCCACCTACCGTCGAGGATCAGGCCCAGATACCTCATCTGGGCCCGAACCGGTACGAGGACCGAGTTGACTTCGATTGAGGCGCCGGGGGGTGGACCACGACGGGGCCCATGGAAAAGCAGGGCCTCCGTCTTGTCAAGGGCCACCCGTAAGCCCAGCGCCTCTATGCGCCCAACCACCAGAGATACACCCCTGGTGGCCAGGCGCGCCGCCTCTTGGAAATTGGCCCCCCGGGCTGTGACAAGTGTGTCATCGGCGTAACAAATTACGCCCAGCCCGGGGGGCAGACGACTTCGAAGGACCCAGTCGTACCCCACGTTCCACAGGAGTGGTCCGAGGACAGACCCCTGCGGAACGCCGCACGACATGGGTCGCCGTCTCATGACGCCATCTCGGTCCTCGTACACGACGGTACGCTCCTCTAAATAGTCTGCCACCAGCCGCCTCAGGTACTCTGGCACTCCATGATACAGGAGTGCTTCCCTGATGCAGCTGAATGGCAGACTATTAAAGGCGTTGGCGATGTCCAAGGACACCGCCAACACCACGCCGCCACAGCTCACTGCCTCTTCGGTCACGGCCCTAAGGCGCATCACGGCATCGACCGTCGAACGCCCCTCTCGGAACCCGAATTGGGCGTCCGACAGGTCGGGCCCCACCTCGTTGAGATGCTGGACGATGCGGGCAGAGATAATCCTCTCGAACAATTTGCCCGCCTCGTCCAGCAACACGATGGGCCTATAGGCCGCGACCGAATCGGCAGGCCGTCCCGGCTTCTGCAACAGGACCAGCTTCCCGCATTTCCAGCACTCAGGGAAGCGTCCGGACGCCAGGCTGGCGTCCAAAACCTCCCTGAGGCGGTCCGACATATGGTCGAGGGCTCGGGCCATCACTCGGGGTGGTACCCCGTCCGGCCCGGGGGCGGTGTTCTTGGAACGGATCCGAAGAACAGCCGCCCCAACCTCCGATTCCCTAACGGGCGGCACCTCACTCCCTCCATCCCCGTCGCCTCTGACCTGATAGGCCATCGACGGGGGCGTGTGCTCCGCCCGCTGCGGGAAAAGGCCCTCGACCACTTGCTGCAGGAAGCTGGGCTGGAGAGTCTCGGTAAGGGGGGGGCCCGCCGTGCGGAGCTTTTGTCGCACCGCACGATATGGGCGACCCCAGGGGTCACGATCGAGACTCTCCAGCATCTCCTTTCTCTTTGCCTCTTTGGCGCGGCAAATGGCCAGCTTCAGAGTTTTCCGCGCTTCGCGGTACTCCTCATGAAGCCGGCCCTCCTCCCCGTCTACGCGGTGGCGTCGCCGCCGGCATCGGGTGTAGGACCTCCGGGCACGAGTGCAGGCCGCACGGAGGTCCGCCAACTCCTGGGACCACCAGTAGACCCCGTTCCGTGAAGGTCGACAACCCCGAACGCGGGGCATGGCCGCATCGCAGATCTGCGTAATCGCAGTGCGAAAGCGGCCAGCCCCCATGTCGACCTCCTCGGCCGGGGCCCGCGGAGACAGCCAAGACTGAATAATGGCCGCCTCCTCTAGCAGGTCCCTGTTGAGCTTGGCAACTGCCCACCGCGGAAAGCGGGAGGTATGCCGCGCCACGTGACCCCTACTGGGGCCCTGGGACCGGGAGAGCTCAAATCGGATATACAGGTGATCCGAGAGCGTCTCAACCTCATCCAGGACACACCAGTTCCTTACTCGTGCGGCAACAGCAGGGGTAGCGAACGAAAGGTCCACTATCGACCCCCCCTGCTGTCGCACGCACGTGTTGGTGGCGCCTCTGTTCAGCAAACAGAGGCCCACCGAAGCCGCCCACTCCACAACGGCGTCGCCCCTGGCGTCCGTCGCCGGGGAACCCCACGCAATGGACTTTGCGTTGAAGTCCCCCAGCACGAGGACGTGCCCAGACGCTAGTCGCCGCATCGAGGTCTCCAAGTTGTTAAGGAAGACCTCGAAGTCGCTCAAACTCCGGTTGGGGGAGAAATACACACCGTAAACGGTGATTCCCCCCCACTCGGCGGCCACATATCCAGAGCCCTTGTCTCTTAACGACAAGGGCGGGGAACGAGCCGCCGAGGAGCCGACGACTGCCACGGAGCCGTCCCGGTCACCCATCCAGTTTGGACGGGGAGGGACGTAGTAGGGCTCCGCGACTACGGCAACACCTATCGACCACTGCGCCATGGTTTGCAGGAAGAGATCCTGCGCCGCGGCGCAGTGGTTCAGGTTCGTCTGGACCAGGAGGTTGGAGATTTGATCCATTACTGGATCGTTTCTCCAACCCCCTCCATGGGCGACGACGTTGTCGCTCGATTCACGTCGGAGGTAGCCAGGGTCGTCTGGCTAGCCTCCGACGCTTGCTGTGAAGCACGGGGAGGCTTGCAGCCCCCCTGCCCCATCTGGTGATTGGCGGGCTTCTTGCCCGCCGCACACACGGGGCAGTGAGGGGCCGCAGAGCACTCTGCCGCCTTGTGCCCCGGTCGACCGCAGCGGAAACAAAGTCCGCTGCAGTCGAAGCAGCTGGCGCACTTCGAGCGAGTGTGTCCCGCGGCAAGGCACTTGTAGCACCTCATCGGCCTCGGGGCCAGGACTGCGATCCTGGCACTCACGAAGCCGACGAGGAGCCTGCCGGCATCGGCCAAAATTTTGGCCGACGCTACGGGACAGCTCACCCACACGGCGCCAAGCCCTCCTGGACCGGGGCGGATGGTGCCGACTCTGATGTTTTCCGCGCTGCAACTGGCTTTCTCACAGACCGCAGCGCGGATGTCTTCAGTCGTTATCGAATCGTCCAGGCCCGAGATGCGCAGTTCTGCGCATTTGGTAGGCCTGGCGATCTTTACACCATCCGTGGCAGCAAAGATTTCCCGCAACTTCACAGCAAACGAGTCTGCCGTCTTGGCACCTTCGGCCCCAGGGAACTCCATCACCCGAGCTCCCGTCTGGGCGAGGCGCAGCCTTGCCCCTGCCATCCCAACATCACCGGCGAGGCTGTCCCGGGCCTTCTTAAAGAAGGCCGCGTAGGACAGCCCGCCGGCAGCCGCCTCCGGCGACAAGGTCACCACTACAGCCGCGGTCTTTGGCGGCTGCAGTTTCCGCGGCTTCTTTTGGGTGGCCCTTGCCATCGATGGCGACTGCGGGACAGAGGCCGCCTTGCGGGCAGCCTTTCTGGCCCGCTTTCGGGCCTTCTTGGACCCCCCGACTACCTGCCAACCCTCATTGGAGGGGGCAGACGTGGAGGGCCCAGGCGTTGGTGTGGGGAGCGGAGGAACCTCCGCTCCAGCCCTTGTCGCCGCCTTCGTCACCGGTCTCGGCGCAGCCGCCTTGGCCGGCGCTTTGGTCGGAGCCTTGGCCGGAGCCTTGGCCTGACGCGCCCCTTGGGCAGCCGCAGGTGCCGGCCTCGACACCGCCGCCGAAAACGACACACGACCCCCCACCACAGGAAGAGGGGTCGTCGCCGGTGCGACCTTCGGCTTCGGTGCCGCAAGCGGCGGCCGAACAGAAGGGGCCGGAGGCAGCCTCGACAGCAGCCCAGCCAGCCGACCGTCGATCAGGTGCCCCACCGCCACGAGTATTTGTCCCAGATATGCGTCTGGGACCTCGGGCTCGGTGGGGGCACTACGCGATGAAGACGACGGGGCAGGGGCCCCTCGCTCCGGGCGCTCCGCCCGAAATTGGGCGAACTGAGCGCTCAGTTCAGCCACCTGCCCCGTCAAACGGTCGTTGGCCGTCTGGAGGCGGGCCACGTCTCCGGCTAGGGTCTCCACGACCCCCGCAATGGTGGAGGAGGAGTCCTTCAGGGCTCTCACAAAGGAGCCCTTCAGGTTTACGGACTTGGTGGCCACCTTGTGGATGATGGCCACCGCCGCCTGCGCCCTCTCCTGCAGAGAGGCCGGCGATTGGGACTCTAAAACCCCATCCGCCGGCCCCCTGATGATATGCAGGAGACCCGCCATTTCCTCCTCCGCCTGCAGCTCGCCATCAGTCCTCGCCCTCTTATAGGATTCCGCCTTGCTAAAGGCGGAACCTGACGAGGCCGAGCCTGGGGTACGGGACCTACCCCTCTGGCCGCTCCCAATTTTCGGCGGCAACATGTCTTGCGACGTGTCGCTCTCGCCGCCAATGTGCCCGGAGTTTGCGCGTTTGCGGCTGTCGATTGACTCCGTTTCCATCAGCTCCAGTGCGTCCACAGTCGCACTGGAGCTGGCAACCGCGCTGTTCGTTGCGGACTTGGAGCGCACGCGCTCCGACGTTCTTCGGCTCCCAGCAGTCCGATTGACTTCTGGGAGCCTCAAGGAGATGGGCGTTCCAGTCGCAGCGTCTTCCTCGGCAGATGATGGGTCATCTGCCTTTTGGAATCGCCCCTTGGCGTTCCTCCTCTCCTTTCTTCCTTCCTTCTTCACAGTCTTCGATTCGGTTCCGGTTGGCTTGCCTTTAGTCGTTGTGTTGGTTTCCATGTCTGTTTTTGATTTAAGATTTGCAATACTCATAATATATCCCACGAATTGGGGAGAACTAAAAGTCCACCCGGGCAGAGATCCCCAATACCCGGGCAAGCCTATGTACTGTGGAGGTCGGCCGGTATCCACAGGTTTTTTACGACTTTGCTGTCGGGTGTTATAGACTATCCTTGTCATGGGCCGGCCAATCAAGGCAAGCCCTCCGGCCATCAGGTTCTCAGCGTACCCTCTTGGAGCCACCAGTCAGGTCGTTGTTGAGCCCCTAATGGTTACGGAATGCGAGAGGGTGGCTAGCCCTCTCCCTCAGACGAAGCTAACACTCAAGTGCCAGCCTCTCTGACCTACTCGCACTCCAACACGCCTTCTGCTAAAGCAGAGGGACGTTTGGAGTGCGGCACGACGGGTCACGCCCATCTCGGCAGTCCTAAAACGGACTCCGTCTTTGATCCCATTTAGTCTGGAGTCTCACCCTGGGCCAATCCGGCATGAGTAGCTCTACCCGGCACAGCCCCAGAGATCATTGACCCACGCAAGCCCCACCACGACGACAACGTAGGGATACATTGGGGGGGGGGCCCGCGGAACCTTTTTTTTTTTTTTTTTTTTTTTTTTTACGTGTGGAAACCCCCTCGGGCCGTCACCCCGCCGGGGTTCGCGGCGGGGCGGTGTGTCGGAATCGAACCGACTAAAACCACACGGTGTGCCAACTCTGCGCCTGAAAAGGGAGGGGTCCGGGATCGCTGTTATTAACGCAAACCGGACCCCTCCCAGCGCCTGCCCGCACTGAAGCGGGCACCTCCTCCAAGTAAAAATCTCAATTTAGGCGACGCACGGCACACGCGTACGTCGCCCCTTCGCGGCTGGCCTTTAAAGCGGATGGAGGGGAAAACCCGTCCCCACCATCCGCGGCCACACTCAGGGCGGCATGAGGCGCAGATGGGCGCGCCTCCGCCGCCCGGTTCGCCGGCGGCGGATCGGGTCCGAGTGGAGATCATCCTCCCGGGCCTTCTCCGCCGCCTCCTTCTGCGAAATTACGTCTTCGCAGAAGGATGCGACCGCGGTAAAACTGCTGTCGCTACCGGCCATGGAGCGTATGATGGCCGGTAGCGACAGATCTCCTCCGATGACTGCAGTGAGGGCCCGGCGCTGCTCCGCCCAGGCGGGGCAGAACTCCAGCGTATGCTGGGCCGAGTCCTCACTGCAGTCGCAGTGGTGGCAGGCGGGACTCAATTCCCTCCTAGCGACCGAGTGCAGGTACTTTCCGAAGCAACCGTGCCCGGAAAGCACCTGCGTCAGCCGGAAGGAAAGGGTCCCGTGCTGCCGCCCTGCCCACTCGAGGATGACCGGCTGGAGCGCCTCCACGGTGGCAAAGCCAGCACGTGGAGCCTCCAGCCGGGAAGACCAACGAGCCATCGTGGCTCGGCGAGCGGCTTCACGCCATTCGCGTACCTCTTCGGGCGGAGCACGATACCCGTACTCCGCCCGATATTCAGCCGCTCGCCGATAAACTTCGGCGAGCACTTCCGCCTCCAAATCCCACGGGGGTGTTCCGTCCAAGGCGCATGCCGCCTCCGTCGACACGGTGCGGTATCCGCGTATGGCTCTGACCGCCAATACCCTCTGAGGCCGCCACAGGCGGGCCTTATTCTGGGCGGTCAGAGCCGGGACCCACACCGGTGACCCGTAAAGGGCCATCGACCGGACCACCCCCGTGTAGAGGTGTCTTGTTTCGACGCTGGCTCCACCCAAGTTGGGCAAAAGACGCCCAAGGGCGGAGGCAGCGTCGACCAGCTTGGGGCCAAGCTGTCGGAAGTGCTCGTCGAAGAGCCACCTACCGTCGAGGATCAGGCCCAGATACCTCATCTGGGCCCGAACCGGTACGAGGACCGAGTTGACTTCGATTGAGGCGCCGGGGGGTGGACCACGACGGGGCCCATGGAAAAGCAGGGCCTCCGTCTTGTCAAGGGCCACCCGTAAGCCCAGCGCCTCTATGCGCCCAACCACCAGAGATACACCCCTGGTGGCCAGGCGCGCCGCCTCTTGGAAATTGGCCCCCCGGGCTGTGACAAGCGTGTCATCGGCGTAACAAATTACGCCCAGCCCGGGAGGCAGACGACTCCGCAGG
The DNA here is from genome assembly GCA_916048165.1 of Spilarctia lutea. Taxonomy (NCBI): domain Eukaryota; kingdom Metazoa; phylum Arthropoda; class Insecta; order Lepidoptera; family Erebidae; genus Spilarctia; species Spilarctia lutea. The sequence goes on from OU696491.1 coordinate 122,301, forward strand.
ACCCAGTCGTACCCCACGTTCCACAGGAGTGGTCCGAGGACAGACCCCTGTGGAACGCCGCACGACATGGGTCGCCGTCTAAGGACGCCATCTCGATCCTCGTACACGACGGTACGCTCCTCCAAATAGTCTGCCACTAGCCGCCTCAGGTACTCTGGCACCCCATGAAACTGGAGTGCTTCCCTGATGCAGCTGAATGGCAGACTATTAAAAGCGTTGGCGATGTCCAGGGACACCGCCAACACCACGCCGCCACAGCTCACTGCCTCTTCGGTCACGGCCCTAAGGCGCACCACGGCATCGACCGTCGAACGCCCCTCTCGGAACCCGAATTGGGCGTCCGACAGGTCGGGCCCCACCTCGCTTAGGTGCCGGACGATGCGGGCAGAGATTATTCTCTCGAATAATTTGCCCGCCTCGTCCAGCAACACGATGGGCCTATAGGCCGCGACCGAATCGGCAGGCCGTCCCGGCTTCTGCAATAGGACCAGCTTCCCGCATTTCCAGCACTCAGGGAAGCGTCCGGACGCCAGGCTGGCGTCCAAAACCTCCCTGAGGCGGTCCGACATATGGTCGAGGGCTCGGGCCATCACTCGGGGGGGTACCCCGTCCGGCCCGGGGGCGGTGTTCTTGGAACGAATCCTTAGAACAGCCGCCCCAACCTCCGATTCCCTAACGAGCGGCACCTCACTCCCTCCGTCCCCGTCGCCTCTGACCGGATAGGCCATCGACGGGGGCGTGTGCTCCGCCCGCTGCGGGAAAAGGCCCTCGACCACTTGCTGCAGGAAGCTGGGCTGGAGAGTCTCGGTAAGGGGGGGGCCCGCCGCGCGGAGCTTCTGACGCACCGCACGATATGGGCGACCCCAGGGGTCACGGTCGAGACTCTCCAGCATCTCCTTTCTACTCTCCTCTTTGGCGCGGCAAATGGCCAGCTTCAGAGTTTTCCGCGCTTCGCGGTATTCCTCATGAAGCCGGCCCTCCTCCCCGTCTACGCGGTGGCGTCGCCGCCGGCATCGGGTGTAGGACCTCCGGGCACGAGTGCAGGCCGCACGGAGGTCCGCCAACTCCTGGGACCACCAGTAGACCCCGTTCCGTGGAGGTCGACAACCCCGAACGCGGGGCATGGCCGCATCGCAGATCTGCGTAATCGCAGTGCGAAAGCGGCCAGCCCCCATGTCGACCTCCTCGGCCGGGGCCCGCGGAGACAGCCAAGACTGAACAATGGCCGCCTCCTCTAGCAGGTCCCTATCGAGTTTGGCAACTGCCCACCGCGGAAAGCGGGAGGTATGCCGCGCCACGTGACCCCTACTGGGGCCCTGGGACCGGGAGAGCTCGAATCGGATATAAAGATGATCCGAGAGCGTCTCAACCTCATCCAGGACACACCAGTTCCTTACTCGTGCGGCAACAGCAGGGGTAGCGAACGAAAGGTCCACTATCGACCCCCCCTGCTGTCGCACGCACGTGTTGGTGGCGCCTCTGTTCAGCAAACAGAGGCCCACCGAAGCCGCCCACTCCACAACGGCGTCGCCCCTGGCGTCCGTCGCCGGGGAACCCCACGCAATGGACTTTGCGTTGAAGTCCCCCAGCACGAGGACGTGCCCAGACGCTAGTCGCCGCATCGAGGTCTCCAAGTTGTTAAGGAAGACCTCGAAGTCGCTCAAACTCCGGTTGGGGGAGAAGTACACACCGTAAACGGTGATTCCCCCCCACTCGGCGGCCACATATCCAGAGCCCTTGTCTCTTAACGACAAGGGCGGGGAACGAGCCGCCGAGGAGCCGACGACTGCCACGGAGCCGTCCCGGTCACCCATCCAGTTTGGACGGGGAGGGACGTAGTAGGGCTCCGCGACTACGGCAACACCTATCGACCACTGCGCCATGGTTTGCAGGAAGAGATCCTGCGCCGCGGCGCAGTGGTTCAGGTTCGTCTGGACCAGGAGGTTGGAGATTCGATCCATTACTGGATCGTTTCTCCAACCCCCTCCATGGGCGACGACGTTGTCGCACGATTCACGTCGGAGGTAGCCAGGGTCGTCTGGCTAGCCTCCGACGCTTGCTGTGAAGCACGGGGAGGCTTGCAGCCCCCCTGCCCCATCTGGTGATTGGCGGGCTTCTTGCCCGCCGCACACACGGGGCAGTGAGGGGCCGCAGAGCACTCTGCCGCCTTGTGCCCCGGTCGACCGCAGCGGAAACAAAGTCCGCTGCAGTCGAAGCAGCTGGCGCACTTCGAGCGAGTGTGTCCCGCGGCAAGGCACTTGTAGCACCTCATCGGCCTCGGGGCCAGGACTGCGATCCTGGCACTCACGAAGCCGACGAGGAGCCTGCCGGCATCGGCCAAAATTTTGGCCGACGCTACGGGACAGCTCACCCACACGGCGCCAAGCCCTCCTGGACCGGGGCGGATGGTGCCGACTCTGATGTTTTCCGCGCTGCAACTGGCTTTCTCACAGACCGCAGCGCGGATGTCTTCAGTCGTTATCGAATCGTCCAGGCCCGAGATGCGCAGTTCTGCGCATTTGGTAGGCCTGGCGATCTTTACACCATCCGTGGCAGCAAAGATTTCCCGCAACTTCACAGCAAACGAGTCTGCCGTCTTGGCACCTTCGGCCCCAGGGAACTCCATCACCCGAGCTCCCGTCTGGGCGAGGCGCAGTCTTGCCCCTGCCATCCCAACATCACCGGCGAGGCTGTCCCGGGCCTTCTTAAAGAAGGCCGCGTAGGACAGCCCGCCGGCAGCCGCCTCCGGCGACAAGGTCACCACTACAGCCGCGGTCTTTGGCGGCTGCAGTTTCCGCGGCTTCTTTTGGGTGGCCCTTGCCATCGATGGCGACTGCGGGACAGAGGCCGCCTTGCGGGCAGCCTTTCTGGCCCGCTTTCGGGCCTTCTTGGACCCCCCGACTACCTGCCAACCCTCATTGGAGGGGGCAGACGTGGAGGGCCCAGGCGTTGGTGTGGGGAGCGTAGGAACCTCCGCTCCAGCCCTTGTCGCCGCCTTCGTCACCGGTCTCGGCGCAGCCGCCTTGGCCGGCGCCTTGGTCGGAGCCTTGGCCGGAGCCTTGGTCTGACGCGCCCCTTGGGCAGCCGCAGGTGCCGGCCTCGACACCGCCGCCGAAAACGACACACGACCCCCCACCACAGGAAGAGGGGTCGTCGCCGGTGCGACCTTCGGCTTCGGTGCCGCAAGCGGCGGCCGAACTGATGGGGCCGGGGGCAGCCTTGACAGCAGCCCAGCCAGCCGACCGTCGATCAGGTGCCCCACCGCCACGAGAATTTGTCCCAGATACGCGTCTGGGACCTCGGATTCGGTGGGGACACTACGCGATGAAGACGGGGCAGGGGCCTTTCGCTCCGGGCGCTCCGCCCGAAATTGGGCGAATTGAGCGCTCAGCTCAGCCACCTGCCCCGTCAAACGGTCGTTGGCCGTCTGGAGGCGGGCCACGTCCCCGGCTAGGGTCTCCACAACCCCCGCGATTGCAGAGGAGGAGTCCTTCAGGGCTCTAACAAAAGAGCCCTTCAGGTTTACGGACTTTGTGGCCACCTTGTGGATGATGGCCACTGCCGCCTGCGCCCTCTCCTGCAAAGAGGCCGGCGATTGGGGCTCTAAAACCCCATCCGCCGGCCCCCTGATGATATGAAGGAGACCTGACAACTCCTCCTCTGCCTGCAGCTCCCCATCCGCTCTGGCCCTCTTGTAGGATTCCGCCTTGCAGAAGGCGGAACCCGACAGGACCGAGCCGGGAGTACGGGACCTCCCCCTCTGGCTACTGCCAATTTTGGGGGGCAACATCTCTAGCGAGGTGTCGCTCCCGCCGTCAACGTCCCCGGACAACCCGCGCTTGCGGGTGTCCAAGGACTCCGTGTCCATCAGCTCCAGTGCGTCCACAGTCGCACTGGAGCTACAACTCGCACCAGAAGTGGCGGACTTGGAGCGCGTGCGCTCCGACGTTCTGCGGCTCCCAGAAGTCGATCCGACTGCTGGGAGCCCCGCCAAGATGGGCGCCACAGACGCAGTGTCCTCTTCGGCAGACGATCGCTCGTCCGCCTTTAGGAACTGCCCCTTGGCGTTCCTCCTTTCCTTCTTGTTCCTCTTCTTTTCAGTTCCGGTTGGCTTGCAAATTGTCGTTAGATTTTTATCGATATCGGTTACATTTTTTGAGAGTTTATCATTATCCATATTAGACCCACGAGTTGGGGAGAACTAAAGGTCCACCCGGGCAGAGATCCCCAATACCCGGGTAAGCCTATGTACTGTGGAGGTCGGCAGGTATCCACAGGTTTTTTCGACTTAGCTGTCGGGTGTTATAGACTATCCTTGTCATGGGCCGGCCAATCAAGGCAAGCCCTCCGGCCATCAGGTTCTCAGCGTACCCTCTTGGAGCCACCAGTCAGGTCGTTGTTGAGCCCCTAATGGTTACGGAATGCGAGAGGGTGGCTAGCCCTCTCTCACAGACGGAGCTGACACTCAAGTGCCAGCCCCTCTGACCTACTCGCACTCCAACACGCCCTCTGCTAGAGCAGAGGGACGTTTGGAGTGCGGCACGATGGGTCACGCCCATCACGGCAGTCTTAAAACAGACTCCGTCTGGTATCCCATTTGGTCTGGAGTCTCACCCTGGGCCAATCCGGCATGAGTAGCTCTACCCGGCACAGCCCCAGAGATCATTGACCCACGCAAGCCCCACCACGACGACAACGTAGGGATACTTTGGGGGGGGCCCGCGGAACCTTTTTTTTTTTTTTTTTTTTTTACGTGTGGAAACCCCCTCGGGCCGTCACCCCGCCGGGGTTTGCGGCGGGGCGGTGTGTCGGAATCGAACCGACTAAAACCACACGGTGTGCCAACTCTGCGCCTGAGAAGGGAGGGGTCCGGGATCGCTGTTATTAACGCAAACCGGACCCCTCCCAGCGCCTGCCCGCACTGAAGCGGGCACCTTCTTCTTGTAAAAATCTCAATTTAGGCGACGCACGGCACACGCGTACGTCGCCCCTTCGCGGCTGGCCACTAAAGCGGATGGACGGGAAAACCCATCCCGTCCATCCGCGGCCACACTCAGGGCGGCATGAGGCGCAGATGGGCGCGCCTCCGCCGCCCGGTTCGCCGGCGGCGGATCGGGTCCGAGTGGATATCTTCCTCCCGGGCCTTCTCCGCCGCCTCCTTCTGCGAAATTACGTCTTCGCAGAAGGATGCGACCGCGGTAAAACTGATGTCGCCACCGGCCATGGAGCGTATGACGGCCGGTAGCGACAGATCTCCTCCGATGACTGCAGTGAGGGCCCGGCGCTGCTCCGCCCAAGCGGGGCAGAACTCCAGCGTATGCTGGGCCGAGTCCTCACTGCAGTCGCAGTGGTGGCAGGCGGGACTCAGTTCCCTCCTAGCGACCGAGTGCAGGTACTTCCCGAAGCAACCGTGCCCGGAAAGCACCTGCGTCAGTCGGAAGGAAAGAGTCCCGTGCTGCCGCCCTGCCCACTCGAGGATGACCGGCTGGAGCGCCTCCACGGTGGCAAAGCCAGCGCGTGGAGCCTCCAGCCGGGAAGACCAACGAGCCATCGTGGCTCGGCGAGCGGCTTCACGCCATTCGCGTACCTCTTCGGGCGGAGCACGATACCCGTACTCCGCCCGATATTCAGCCGCTCGCCGATAAACTTCGGCGAGCACTTCCGCCTCCAAATCCCACGGGGGTGTTCCGGCCAAGGCGCACGCCGCCTCCGTCGACACGGTGCGGTATCCGCGTATGGCTCTGACCGCCAATACCCTCTGAGGCCGCCAAAGGCGTGCCTTATTCTGGGCGGTCAGAGCCGGGACCCACACCGGTGACCCATATAGGGCCATCGACCGGACCACCCCCGTGAAGAGGTTCCTTGTTGCGACGCTGGCTCCACCCAAGTTGGGCAAAAGACGCCCAAGGGCGGAGGCAGCGTCGACCAGCTTTGGGGAAAGCTGTCGGAAGTGCTCGTCGAAGAGCCACCTACCGTCGAGGATCAGGCCCAGATACTTCATCTGGGCCCGAACCGGTACGAGGACCGAGTTGACTTCGATGGAGGCGCCGGGGGGTGGACCACGACGGGGCCCATGGAATAACAGGGCCTCCGTCTTATCCAGGGCCACCCGCAAGCCCAGCGCCTCGATGCGCCCAACCACCAGAGAGACACCCCTGGTGGCCAGGCGCGCCGCCTCTTGGAAATTGGCCCCCCGAGCTGTGACCAATGTGTCATCGGCGTAACAAATTACGCCCAGCCCGGGGGGCAGACGACTTCGAAGGACCCAGTCGTACCCCACGTTCCACAGGAGTGGTCCGAGGACAGACCCCTGTGGAACGCCGCACGACATGGGTCGCCGTCTAAGGACGCCATCTCGATCCTCGTACACGACGGTACGCTCCTCCAAATAGTCTGCCACTAGCCGCCTCAGGTACTCTGGCACCCCATGAAACTGGAGTGCTTCCCTGATGCAGCTGAATGGCAGACTATTAAAAGCGTTGGCGATGTCCAGGGACACCGCCAACACCACGCCGCCACAGCTCACTGCCTCTTCGGTCACGGCCCTAAGGCGCACCACGGCATCGACCGTCGAACGCCCCTCTCGGAACCCGAATTGGGCGTCCGACAGGTCGGGCCCCACCTCGCTTAGGTGCCGGACGATGCGGGCAGAGATTATTCTCTCGAATAATTTGCCCGCCTCGTCCAGCAACACGATGGGCCTATAGGCCGCGACCGAATCGGCAGGCCGTCCCGGCTTCTGCAATAGGACCAGCTTCCCGCATTTCCAGCACTCAGGGAAGCGTCCGGACGCCAGGCTGGCGTCCAAAACCTCCCTGAGGCGGTCCGACATATGGTCGAGGGCTCGGGCCATCACTCGGGGGGGTACCCCGTCCGGCCCGGGGGCGGTGTTCTTGGAACGAATCCTTAGAACAGCCGCCCCAACCTCCGATTCCCTAACGAGCGGCACCTCACTCCCTCCGTCCCCGTCGCCTCTGACCGGATAGGCCATCGACGGGGGCGTGTGCTCCGCCCGCTGCGGGAAAAGGCCCTCGACCACTTGCTGCAGGAAGCTGGGCTGGAGAGTCTCGGTAAGGGGGGGGCCCGCCGCGCGGAGCTTCTGACGCACCGCACGATATGGGCGACCCCAGGGGTCACGGTCGAGACTCTCCAGCATCTCCTTTCTACTCTCCTCTTTGGCGCGGCAAATGGCCAGCTTCAGAGTTTTCCGCGCTTCGCGGTATTCCTCATGAAGCCGGCCCTCCTCCCCGTCTACGCGGTGGCGTCGCCGCCGGCATCGGGTGTAGGACCTCCGGGCACGAGTGCAGGCCGCACGGAGGTCCGCCAACTCCTGGGACCACCAGTAGACCCCGTTCCGTGGAGGTCGACAACCCCGAACGCGGGGCATGGCCGCATCGCAGATCTGCGTAATCGCAGTGCGAAAGCGGCCAGCCCCCATGTCGACCTCCTCGGCCGGGGCCCGCGGAGACAGCCAAGACTGAACAATGGCCGCCTCCTCTAGCAGGTCCCTATCGAGTTTGGCAACTGCCCACCGCGGAAAGCGGGAGGTATGCCGCGCCACGTGACCCCTACTGGGGCCCTGGGACCGGGAGAGCTCGAATCGGATATAAAGATGATCCGAGAGCGTCTCAACCTCATCCAGGACACACCAGTTCCTTACTCGTGCGGCAACAGCAGGGGTAGCGAACGAAAGGTCCACTATCGACCCCCCCTGCTGTCGCACGCACGTGTTGGTGGCGCCTCTGTTCAGCAAACAGAGGCCCACCGAAGCCGCCCACTCCACAACGGCGTCGCCCCTGGCGTCCGTCGCCGGGGAACCCCACGCAATGGACTTTGCGTTGAAGTCCCCCAGCACGAGGACGTGCCCAGACGCTAGTCGCCGCATCGAGGTCTCCAAGTTGTTAAGGAAGACCTCGAAGTCGCTCAAACTCCGGTTGGGGGAGAAGTACACACCGTAAACGGTGATTCCCCCCCACTCGGCGGCCACATATCCAGAGCCCTTGTCTCTTAACGACAAGGGCGGGGAACGAGCCGCCGAGGAGCCGACGACTGCCACGGAGCCGTCCCGGTCACCCATCCAGTTTGGACGGGGAGGGACGTAGTAGGGCTCCGCGACTACGGCAACACCTATCGACCACTGCGCCATGGTTTGCAGGAAGAGATCCTGCGCCGCGGCGCAGTGGTTCAGGTTCGTCTGGACCAGGAGGTTGGAGATTCGATCCATTACTGGATCGTTTCTCCAACCCCCTCCATGGGCGACGACGTTGTCGCACGATTCACGTCGGAGGTAGCCAGGGTCGTCTGGCTAGCCTCCGACGCTTGCTGTGAAGCACGGGGAGGCTTGCAGCCCCCCTGCCCCATCTGGTGATTGGCGGGCTTCTTGCCCGCCGCACACACGGGGCAGTGAGGGGCCGCAGAGCACTCTGCCGCCTTGTGCCCCGGTCGACCGCAGCGGAAACAAAGTCCGCTGCAGTCGAAGCAGCTGGCGCACTTCGAGCGAGTGTGTCCCGCGGCAAGGCACTTGTAGCACCTCATCGGCCTCGGGGCCAGGACTGCGATCCTGGCACTCACGAAGCCGACGAGGAGCCTGCCGGCATCGGCCAAAATTTTGGCCGACGCTACGGGACAGCTCACCCACACGGCGCCAAGCCCTCCTGGACCGGGGCGGATGGTGCCGACTCTGATGTTTTCCGCGCTGCAACTGGCTTTCTCACAGACCGCAGCGCGGATGTCTTCAGTCGTTATCGAATCGTCCAGGCCCGAGATGCGCAGTTCTGCGCATTTGGTAGGCCTGGCGATCTTTACACCATCCGTGGCAGCAAAGATTTCCCGCAACTTCACAGCAAACGAGTCTGCCGTCTTGGCACCTTCGGCCCCAGGGAACTCCATCACCCGAGCTCCCGTCTGGGCGAGGCGCAGTCTTGCCCCTGCCATCCCAACATCACCGGCGAGGCTGTCCCGGGCCTTCTTAAAGAAGGCCGCGTAGGACAGCCCGCCGGCAGCCGCCTCCGGCGACAAGGTCACCACTACAGCCGCGGTCTTTGGCGGCTGCAGTTTCCGCGGCTTCTTTTGGGTGGCCCTTGCCATCGATGGCGACTGCGGGACAGAGGCCGCCTTGCGGGCAGCCTTTCTGGCCCGCTTTCGGGCCTTCTTGGACCCCCCGACTACCTGCCAACCCTCATTGGAGGGGGCAGACGTGGAGGGCCCAGGCGTTGGTGTGGGGAGCGTAGGAACCTCCGCTCCAGCCCTTGTCGCCGCCTTCGTCACCGGTCTCGGCGCAGCCGCCTTGGCCGGCGCCTTGGTCGGAGCCTTGGCCGGAGCCTTGGTCTGACGCGCCCCTTGGGCAGCCGCAGGTGCCGGCCTCGACACCGCCGCCGAAAACGACACACGACCCCCCACCACAGGAAGAGGGGTCGTCGCCGGTGCGACCTTCGGCTTCGGTGCCGCAAGCGGCGGCCGAACTGATGGGGCCGGGGGCAGCCTTGACAGCAGCCCAGCCAGCCGACCGTCGATCAGGTGCCCCACCGCCACGAGAATTTGTCCCAGATACGCGTCTGGGACCTCGGATTCGGTGGGGACACTACGCGATGAAGACGGGGCAGGGGCCTTTCGCTCCGGGCGCTCCGCCCGAAATTGGGCGAATTGAGCGCTCAGCTCAGCCACCTGCCCCGTCAAACGGTCGTTGGCCGTCTGGAGGCGGGCCACGTCCCCGGCTAGGGTCTCCACAACCCCCGCGATTGCAGAGGAGGAGTCCTTCAGGGCTCTAACAAAAGAGCCCTTCAGGTTTACGGACTTTGTGGCCACCTTGTGGATGATGGCCACTGCCGCCTGCGCCCTCTCCTGCAAAGAGGCCGGCGATTGGGGCTCTAAAACCCCATCCGCCGGCCCCCTGATGATATGAAGGAGACCTGACAACTCCTCCTCTGCCTGCAGCTCCCCATCCGCTCTGGCCCTCTTGTAGGATTCCGCCTTGCAGAAGGCGGAACCCGACAGGACCGAGCCGGGAGTACGGGACCTCCCCCTCTGGCTACTGCCAATTTTGGGGGGCAACATCTCTAGCGAGGTGTCGCTCCCGCCGTCAACGTCCCCGGACAACCCGCGCTTGCGGGTGTCCAAGGACTCCGTGTCCATCAGCTCCAGTGCGTCCACAGTCGCACTGGAGCTACAACTCGCACCAGAAGTGGCGGACTTGGAGCGCGTGCGCTCCGACGTTCTGCGGCTCCCAGAAGTCGATCCGACTGCTGGGAGCCCCGCCAAGATGGGCGCCACAGACGCAGTGTCCTCTTCGGCAGACGATCGCTCGTCCGCCTTTAGGAACTGCCCCTTGGCGTTCCTCCTTTCCTTCTTGTTCCTCTTCTTTTCAGTTCCGGTTGGCTTGCAAATTGTCGTTAGATTTTTATCGATATCGGTTACATTTTTTGAGAGTTTATCATTATCCATATTAGACCCACGAGTTGGGGAGAACTAAAGGTCCACCCGGGCAGAGATCCCCAATACCCGGGTAAGCCTATGTACTGTGGAGGTCGGCAGGTATCCACAGGTTTTTTCGACTTAGCTGTCGGGTGTTATAGACTATCCTTGTCATGGGCCGGCCAATCAAGGCAAGCCCTCCGGCCATCAGGTTCTCAGCGTACCCTCTTGGAGCCACCAGTCAGGTCGTTGTTGAGCCCCTAATGGTTACGGAATGCGAGAGGGTGGCTAGCCCTCTCTCACAGACGGAGCTGACACTCAAGTGCCAGCCCCTCTGACCTACTCGCACTCCAACACGCCCTCTGCTAGAGCAGAGGGACGTTTGGAGTGCGGCACGATGGGTCACGCCCATCACGGCAGTCTTAAAACAGACTCCGTCTGGTATCCCATTTGGTCTGGAGTCTCACCCTGGGCCAATCCGGCATGAGTAGCTCTACCCGGCACAGCCCCAGAGATCATTGACCCACGCAAGCCCCACCACGACGACAACGTAGGGATACTTTGGGGGGGGCCCGCGGAACCTAACCTAACCTAACCTAACCTAACCAGTCTCGAAGCTTAGATGGCCGAGAACGCATCGTTTTTAACTCGCTCCGTACCGTTAAAATCGTACTAGTGGTAAAGTTCTTTCGAATATAGTCGAGTTATATATCAAAATTTGCGTCGTCGCGAGACGAATTTGATATAAAAAAAAAAAAAAAAAAACCGCGCGGAAATCCGTTCAGGACTTCAAAAGTTACAGACCAAAAACCGAAAAACTTGTGACCAAAAGTGACAGTGAAATTTGTTTTCTCTAAAACTCCAGATTTAGATCTGTAACACTGTGTTTTGGATCTGTAGAAGTGCGTGTAATTAGTGTATGAATATTTTAAGACATTGTTTGGATTTTTAAAGCGACTTTTGCCGAAGTTGTGGTGTTTTTTCCAAAAATTTTTTGGTTAAAACGTCACACAAAAAGTGAAAAGTGCTTGTGACTCCTAAAATAGCCAACAACCTCCGGTTTTTGAACCGTGAGAGTACGTGTCTCAGGTGCCTGCGTCTTTCGAGACCTATTGCAGAATTTTACATTGCTTTTTGAGGGAGTTACAAGTATTTTTATGAAAAGGGTGTGGTCGATGAAAGATTTTTCATCACCACCGATACTCCCTGGTGATAGCCCAAAAGTTGCGTCGGAGTGAGACGATCACAACGGTGAAAGTCCCACTAAAATTGGACCAGGACTTTGTGAGTTATTGGACAAAGCATCATTTGACAATAAACAGTGAAAGTGACACTTATTTTTGTAAAAAACTTGGATTTTTAGTTTGTGACCCCTGTGTGTTCAGCTTTGTGAGGGTGTGTCTCGGGGATACCTATCTTCTGAGACCCCTCCCAAGAGTTTTGGACCACAACTTCAGGAGCTACAGCCTTTTTTCTGCAAAAAAAGGTGTGGCCGTGAGGTCCCAGATCCTGGTCCCTCGGGAGAGCTGCAGAGACTCTAAAACGTGTGTGACGGTAAACGGAACCAGACACCGTTTACAGACCTAAGTTAAGTGCATTAGTTTAGTTTTTACAGTGACTTTTAGTTTAATATACATTTACCACCCTAACCCTAAGGGTTGTGTTTCAACCCCCTCACTCGACATTCTATAAATTAGTGCACGACGAGACGAAGCTTTTAAGACCTTTTTGGCTCAAATCGGTCAAGAAACCGAAGAGCTATAGTATGGTGAACAATCTTCAACTTTAAAACTTTTTCGTGACGTCACACAAAGGAATTTGTGATAAGTCTTATCGACAAACTGGGTCAAACTACGTTTGACCCCATAACTCTGATACCCGTGACCTGCTCAGACCGGCGGGTACATTTTTGTGATCCCCGTAACGGATACCACCCATCCCAGGTGGGATTAACAAATTCCGATAAAACTCTTTAAATCAATAGGTTGACTTTTTAGGAAACCACGAATAACTCCGGATTGGCTGGGCCGATCCTAACCGGACTTTTTGTATCTGACTCGGCAGAGGGTGTGCTACAAGAAGAGCACCCCAGAAAAATTAAAGGGAGGAAAAATTAAAAAATTTTACTCCCTAACAAAGTAATTATATTAATATTTTATTAAAACCAAACGAACGTACTTGACACTAGACGTGGCGACGCAACATCGTTGCATAGTCAATAACTCTGGACTGGCTGGTCCAATCTTCACCAGATTTTGGAATCGGGAGCTCCTTGTGGAGGCCCCCCCGTTGACACCACTAATTGGCCTTTTTCCTGGAAGAGTCCCCGTAAAAAGGGAAAAAACCAGGAAATCTAAATATCTCGGCCCGGTTTGGGCCGAATCCAGAAAATTCTTCGGGATTGGGATCCCCTTAGCAGGGAGCAACTATAGACACCTCCAGTTGGACCATCAGGGAACAGGTACGGGAGAAAAAAGGGGAATAACCCAACTTTGGCTTGGGTGGTCCGATTCGGTTAATTCTTTGGATTGCGGCCCAGGATAGGGTTCTGAACCCATCACGAAAGAAAGGGTCCTGTAGGAGGCCGCATTCCTTCAGGACAATTAAATTTAAGTTTTAAGAAATTTAATTTATTAGGAATTAGTTTGTAGGAAACATAAAATTTTTTATTTTTATTTAAAATTTAAAATTATTATAACTGATACGGGACTGTATACATCCCATTAATATAACGACAGCCCCAATTGGGAAAATTTACGCCCCCTTATAGGGGAATAAATTAATATTAAGTTTATATCTGAATAATTTTAAGTAAAGATTTTTATTTTTGTAATTTATTGACTGATTTTGTGTGTACTTGTGTTGTGACTATATTAGACTCATACCCCAATTTACAGGGTTAATTAACGATAACTCACCCCGCTATACAGGGTGAAATATATTAATTTTAGAATTGACAATTTTCCCCACACAAAAACATGTATCAGACACCACTTACATCCGCGGTCGCCGGGAAACGGGCCTCTCCTAGCCCCAACACCTCACCCTCGATTGTTGCAAGCGCCGCCAGGACCTTCATTAAGAGGCCAGGAGCGAAAAGGAGGTCATTAGAAAATATGGAGACGTATAAAATGGCCTCGGCAAAGAATGCCTACGCCCCAAAAACTAACGACCAGCTCCTCCAGGAGATCATGTGGGCCTTCGAACAAATACCCTTGAAGGTCCGAGAATACCCTCAAATGAGGAGAGATATAAAGACCTTCCTGGAGGACATATCCGACAGAAGTATGAGGCTGCTCTTCGAGGCCAGCGTTAGAATGAAGGACCTGGAGCGGGCGGCTTCCGGATCTGTTGGCGCGGCGGCCGCGGGGGCATATCCTGTGATGGAGGAAGTGGCCGCGGCGCCCGCGCCCACGGCTCAGGAGGGGACCATACTGGCCAGACTGGGGGAGATGGAAGAAAACATCTCCAAGTGGATCACCAACGCTCAGACCAGCCTAAAAGAAGAGATCCAGTCCCTCGGCGCGGAGTGCGATGGTAGGGAAACGGCCGCGATGGAGCTCTTCCAGAGTAAGATCGAGACGACGCAAGTCGAGATCGATCAGGCGACCGAGGCCTTGATAGTGCGTGCGCAGTCCCAATTAGAAGACCATATTGGGACTGTCGCCAGGGACATAGTTGTAGAGACGAAGACGCACTTCGGCGCCGCTCTGGATGAGCTGTCTTCCCGTGGCCATGGAGCTGCTGAACCCACCCCCCAGTCCTACGCCAGTGTCGCAGCGGCCAGACCCAGGCGCCGGCCGGCTCTTCACTCGGTGGCGGTTACCTCAAAGGATGAGCAGGAGACGGCCGGAGAGGTACTCGCCAGGGTGGAGAAGGCGGTCGACGCCAGGAGTACTGGCCTGAAAATAGCCAAGGCCCGCAAGGCCAAAAATGGCAAGGTCATCCTGGGCTGTGACACAGAGATGGAGGCCACCAGGCTTAGAAAACAAATTGAAAATAGCAACAAAGGGCTTGTGGTAGAGCCCATGAGAAATAAAAATCCCTTGGTCGTTCTCAAGGACGTTCACAAAGAGAACGACAACGAAGATATGATAAGGGCTCTTTACACCCAGAACGCCGAAATCTTCATGGGCCTACCACAGGCGGAGAGAGAGGCCTGTGTTAAATACAGAAAGAGGACAAGAAATCCGGGGACTTCCCACATAGTCCTCCAGGTGAAGCCGGGGGTTTGGCAAAGGATGACGGAGGCCGGAACCCTCTACCTGGACCTACAAAGGGTCAGGGTGGAGGACCAGTCTCCGCTCATACAGTGTACTAAATGCCTGGCATTCGGTCATGGCCGCAAATTCTGCACCGGGGGCGCGGACAGATGTAGCCACTGTGGGGGCCCGCACTTGCGCAAAGACTGCGCCGACTATAGTGCGGGCACCGGACCTCAGTGCTGCAACTGTTCGCGCTCTGGGCAGCGGAATGCGGACCATAACGCCTTCAGCGCCGAATGCCCTACCCGTAGTAAATGGGACTACCTGGCTAGAGAGACGACAGCGTACTCATGACCCACCAACACCCAACTACACACTACACAAAACAGACATAAATACTAAACACTGATCTAATTATTATATAATGATTATATAAAAATAAATCAGAACATGCACACTATCATAGACACTAAGATTACATATATTTGAAGACACACATAAGAACGACACAGCTCACAAAATAGGAACGTGGCAATTGTATATATTATACATATATATAAATTGCCAACTAGTGTGCTATGAAGGAAAGAGTGAGTTGTGGATGGTTACACACATACAAAATACTAGACAAACACACAAAAACATGCAAACAACACAAATACACAGTCATGGGTAACGAGTCTCCCTTATCCTGGAGGAGCGGGTGGGAAGCCACCCGGGTCAGACGGACTTACTGACCGACTTATACTGGAGAGCAGAGCGCGTAGCTATTGTTAGAAACACATAGTGTCCCACAGCAAATTATGATGCCAAAAATAAAGAAACAGGCGCTTAAATAAAACACAAAAACAAGTAGGACATGCTAAAATAAAACAAAAGGCGCTAAATAAAAGATATTAGTATGAAAATTTAAGTGTACAAATGTGGAGTAAATAATGAATATATGTAAGTAAAAAGTGTAAATAAGTAATAGTAGGGATTAAAATACGACAAGGGACATGTAAATATAGTGTAAATAAACGTTAACTGTGTGATATATATATAAAATGCAAAACGCGGATCTGTGTTCTCACAGATGTGATTACACAGCCCAGATCCGCGTTGCTTAGCAACGGAAATAGAGACGGGGCGTAAACAACAACAGATGATTGAAAAATATGCATCCAAGAATATAAATAAACAAAAAATTAACATGTAAAATACTGTGGGCGCGCGAATGTATATGTACGACAATAGTAAATGTGCTGTACATATGGATTTGAGCGCTTATGTATACATCATATACAACAAAATAAGAAATATATATGAATAGAGAAGTAGAAGCGATATTTGTATGAAAAAGGTAGCAAAACAAACAAATAAAGTGCAATTTAATGTAAACAGACACTTAATAAATATATAGAGTAATATGAATGAGCGAATGTATGTATGCAGAAATTGTATATACGCTGCATACACACAGTCGAACATTCTAAATATATTATAGGTAAATATGTAGTATATAAAAACTAGAAATATACATGAATAGTAAATTGTAAATGATAAATGTATGAGAATTATTTTGGAAGACATAGACAAAATAAAAGTATGATGTAAATAAACAAATAGTAAACAAATAAACATATAAAACATGGTGGATGGGCAAATGTGTATACATAGAAATTGTGTATACGCTGTGTACACATATTTGAACACCTTAAATATATTGTATATACATATACATTATAAAAAATTAGAAAATCACATAAAAATGAATTGAAAATAACATATGTATAAGAAATATAGTAAGGACAAATAGATGCAATATTATTGATGTTAATAAATAGAATATAAATAAGTAGATTACAATGGATGGGCAAATGTGTGTATACAGAAACGATGTGTACGCTGTAAACACATACTTGAACATCTTAGATGTATTGTGTATACAAAAATAATACAAAAATTAGGAAATTATACGAGATTGAATTAAAAATAATATATGTATGGAAAATGTAGTAGAGATAAATATATACAAAATTAATTGATGTAAACAAATAAATGGAATATAAACAAGTAGATAGAATACAAATACACAGAACGCGGTGGATGGGTGAGTGTGCGTGTGCGGCAATTGTAAAGGCGCCGTACACGCATACTTGAACATCTGTATAGTGGGTGTACATATGATATATTGTTGTTGTTGTGTGGTCACTGTTGTTGTTACCGCTGTTACTATTGTACCATAATCATAACTATTGTTATGTATTATATTGTTATCATTATCACCAGTATCACCATTATCACTACTATCACCACTATCACCATTATCACCATTATCACCATTATCACCATTTTCATCATCATCACCATTTTCATCATCATCACCATTTTCATCATCATCACCATTTTCATCACCTTCATCACTTTCATCACCTTCATCATTTTCATCAAATTCATCATCATCATCATCATTTTCATCATCATCACCATTTTCATCACCTTCATTAATTTCATCAAATTCATCATCATCATCATTTTCATCATCATCACCATTTTCATCATCATCACCATTTTCATCATCATCACCATTTTCATCATCATCACCATTTTCATCACCTTCATCATTTTCATCAAATTCATCATCATCATCATTTTCATCATCATCACCATTTTCATCATCATCACCATTTTCATCATCATCACCAATTT
This sequence comes from Spilarctia lutea, assembly GCA_916048165.1. Lineage (NCBI taxonomy): Eukaryota > Metazoa > Arthropoda > Insecta > Lepidoptera > Erebidae > Spilarctia > Spilarctia lutea. Next base: position 139,607 of record OU696491.1, read on the forward strand.
CATCATTATCACCATTTTCATCATCATCACCAATTTCATCATCATCACCATTTTCATCATCATCACCATTTTCATCATCATCACCATTTTCATCATCATCACCATTTTCATCATCATCACCAATTTCATCATCATCACCATTTTCATCATCATCACCATTTTCATCATCTTCATCAATTTTATCATTATTATTATTAACATATGTATCGCAAAATAGGAAACACATATAATAGCAAACAAAAATAAAACATGTATGAGAAGTGTCTAGAAGACACATAGACAAAATAACAAAAATGTAATGTAAAAGAATAGTATAAAAAACATATGGTACACAGTGAGTGTGCAAATGTGTGTGTACAGAAATTGCATATGCACTGTAGACACACATTTAAACACTTAAACATATTATTATATATACATATATATTAAATTATAAAGTCGTCACCACACACTGCACTATATTTAACACAGATATAAAAGGTCTCTCATAATGTGAGGGGAAAAGCAGAAAAAAAAAAAAAAAAAAAAAAAAAAAAAAAAAAAAAAAAAAAAAAAAAAAAAAAAAACCTAACCTAACCTAACCTAACCTAACCTAACCTAACCTGCAAAGTTGCGGAGTGAGTGCTCGAACACTTTAAGACTATTCCCGTAATTTTAAGACGATTATTACCAAAGCTGTGGTGTCTTTTGTCGAAATTTTTCGACCAAAACAACCACAAAAGCGGAAAAAGACGTGTAACTCCGAAAAGCGATCTGTGACCTCCGGTTTTTTAACCGTTAGAAGGTGCGTCTCAGGTGTCCACACCTTTTGAGACCTCTCCCGTAATTTTCAGACGCTTTTCGGGCGAGTTATAACGCTTTTTCACAAAAGGGTGTGGCCGGTGAAAATTTTCATCATCATCACCAATATCACCTGGTGATATCTTGAAAGCTGCGCGGCAGGGTGACGATCACAACGGTGAAAGTCCCAGCAAAATCGGATCAGGACTTTGTGTAATATAGGACAAAAACTAAAATTGACAATAAAAACAGTGAAAGTGACATTTATTTGTGTAAAAACTTGGTTTATTTGTTTTGTGACCCTGTGTGTTCTGTCCTGTGAGGGTGCGTCTCGGGGATACGCATCTTTTGAGACCCCTCCCAAGGATTTTGAGCCACAATTGCACCAGCCATAGCCTTTTTTCCAAAAGCGCGTGGCGGTGAGGTCCTGGATCCTGGTCCCTCAGGAGCGAGATAGAGACTCAACATCAAGTGTGACGGTAAACGGAACCAGAATCCGTTTACAGACTAAAGATAAGTGCAGTATTTTAAATTTTATAGTGACTTTTAACCTGACATACATTTTCCACCCTTACACAAAGGGTAGTTTTTTATCCCCCTCACTCAACATTCTATAAGTTAGTACAATTTAAGACGAAACTTTTGAGACCTCTTCGACCCAAATCGGTTGGGAAACCGAAGAGTTATAGTGGAGTGTACAATTTAAAACTTTTAAAAATTTGTTGTGACGTCACACATAGGAATTCGAAAAAAGGGTTATCGACAAACAAGGTCAGATCACGTCTGACCTCATAACTTGGACACCCGTGGCCTGTTCAGACCGGCAAGGGTATTTTTGTGCTCCCCTCAACGAACATTATCCATCCCAAGTGGGATTGGCAAAAACTGATAAAACTTTTCAAACTGATAGATCAGTGTTTTGGGAAACCTTGAATAACTTCGGATTGGCTGGGCCAATCCTCCTCGGACTTTTTTCTTTGGACTCGGCAGAGGGCGTGCCAAAACAACAGCACCCCAGAAAAATTAAAGGGAGGAAAAACCAAAAACTTTTCTTTCCCTACAAACTAATTATATTAAATTTTTGTCGATCTGGGAAGAACGTACTTGACATAAAGCGTGGCGACGTAACATCGTTCCCTCGTCAACAACTCCGGACTGATTGGTCCGATCGTCTTGAGTTTCGAGAGTCGGGAGCTCCTTGTGGAGACCCCCCCTTTGATACTACTGGTGAACCGTTTTCCTGGAAGAGTCCCCGAGAAAAGGGGATAAAACCAGGAAACGTTAATATCTCGGCTCGGTTTAGGCCGAATTCAGAAATTTCTTTGGGGTCGGAATCCCTGTAACAGGGGGCAACTGCTAACACCGTCAATTGGACCGTCAGGGAAGAGATCCGGGAGAAAACGGGAGTAAAACCCAACTTTGGCCTGGGTGGTCCAAATTGGAAAATTCTTTTGGATTGCGGCCCGGGATAGGGCATATAACCTGTCACGAAAGAGGGGGTCCTGTAGGAGGCCGCAATCCCTCAGGATAATTAATCTTAAGTTTCATAAAATTAATTTATTTGTATTTAGTTTGTTAGAAACATTGAAATTTTTATTTTTACTTAAATTTGAAATTATTAGAATTGATACGGGACCTTATACATCCCTTAAACCCTAAGACAGTCCCAATTGGGAAAATTTACGCCCCTAAATAGGGGAAAAAATTAATATTAAGTTTCATTAACATAGATTAGATTGAATTAGTTTGTATGAAGCAAAAATTTTTTATTTTTGTTTAAATCTTTAATTTATAATAATTGATAAGGGACAGTATACGTCCCCAAAAGACAAGTACAGTCCCAATTGGGAATTTTTACATCCCCTAATAAGGGAAAAAATTATTATTAAGTTTTTAAATTGACAATTTTATAATAACTTATTTAAGATTTTTGTTGTTTGTCTAAATTGTGTATTTTTAGTGTATAGACAGTACCCCCTTTTACAGGGTAAATTATAGAGACACACCCCGCTATACAGGGTGTATAACTTAAGTTTAAATATTGACAATTTTCCCCCACTTTTAAAAATGTATGATACACCGGCGACATCACTTGTAGCAAGGGGACAGGCCTCCCCCAATGCCAGCACCTCACCCTCGCTAGTGCTGGACGCCGCGAGGACATTCATAAAGAGACCAACCACCAAACGAAGGTCGATGGACAATATGTCCACATATAAAAGGCAGCAAACCACCTACGCTGACCTGTCCAACGACCAACTGCTCCAGGACGTAATGAAGACCTTCGAGGATATTCCCTTGAAGGTCCAACAATACCCGCAAATGCGGAAGGACATTAAAATGTTCCTGGAGCAGAACTCTGATAGATGTCAGCGCGTCCTCTTCGAGCTCAGTGGGAGGATGAGGAGCTTGGAGAGGGCGGCGTCCAGTACCGCGGGAGCGGCGGCCGCGGCTACACCTCCCGTAAGGGATGAAGCCGTCGCGACGGCCGCGCCCTCGTCTCAGGAGAGTATACTGGACAAACTGGGGGTTATGGAACAAAATATATATACATGGATTAAAGAGTCACAAAATTTTATAAAAAGTGAAATCAAAGAGTATAATGAAGATAACGAATCAAGGGTCATTGCCCAAACAGAAGTCATCACTGATAGAGTCGAGTGGACCAAAAACGACATTTGCAAAGAAACCGAGAGTCAAATAGGGCGTGCACAGTCCCATATTGAGGACTTAATTGGGACTGTTGCCAGAGACCTCGTAGTAGAAACTAAGACTCACTTTGGCGCCGTTGTGGAAAAAATAACTCCCCAGAGCCAAAGCACCCCAGATTCAAACCCCCAGACCTATGCCAGCGTCGCAGCGGCCAGACCCCGGCGCCGGCCGGCACTCCACTCCGTAGCTGTCACCTCAACGGATAGACAGGAGACGGCCGGAGAGGTGTTCACCAGAGTGGAGAAGGCGGTCGACGCCAGGCGTACTGGCCTAAAAATCTCTAAGGCCAGGAAGGCGAAGAACAGCGTCGTCATCCTGGGCTGTGACACGAGAGAGGAGGCAGCGAGGGTGAAAACCCAGATAGAAACAAGAGGCAAAGGACTAGTGGTAGAGCCCATGCGAAACAAGGACCCGCTGGTCGTCCTTAAAGACGTCCATGCGGAGAACGACGACGATAAAATGATGTCCGCCATATACAACCAGAACGCGGACATCTTCATGGGCCTACCACAGGAGGAGAGGGAGGCCAAGGTGAAATACCGCAAAAGAACAAAAAATCCGGGAACCTCCCACATCGTCCTCCAGGTGGGACCCAAGGCATGGCAAAAAATGACGGAGGCTGGTGCACTCTACCTGGGCCTACAAAGGGTCAGGGTGGAGGACCAGACTCCACTCATACAATGCTCAAAATGCCTGGCATTCGGCCATGGCCGGAAGTTCTGCACCGAGAGTGCGGACAGATGTAGTCATTGTGGGGGCCCGCACTTGCGCAAGGACTGCGCAGACTATAGTGCGGGCTCCGCACCGCAGTGTTGCAACTGCTCGCATTCTGGGTTGCGGAACACAGGCCACAACGCCTTTAGCGCCGAATGCCCAGTCCGCACCAAATGGGACTATTTGGCAAGGGAGACCACGGCATATCTCTGACACACCCACACACAGATACACACTACACAAAGACACACATAACCAAACACAGATATAAAGATTATATTTTAAAAATATAGGAATATATCTAAACATGCACACAACAATAACACTAGATTACATTATTTAACATACAAACATGGACTGAAACAGTTCACAAACAAGAAAGTAGCAATAATATATATTATTATATATATATTATTTGTTAAGGAAAGTCATAAAGGAAAGAGTGAACTGTGGAGGGAAACACACATGTACAGAACACAAAAACATGCACACAAAAACAAAGATACTTAACATAAATACGTGTCGTAGAGGCCTGGTCTTCCTGATAAAACTGGGGGGCGGTGTGCGAGGCACCGGATACATAACATATAGTGCCCCACAGCAACATATGCTGCTACAATAAGAGCGAAAGGCGCTTAAATAAAATATATTACTAAGGAAAAATTTAAGTATACAAAGCGGTGTTAAAAATGGAAATATATAAATAATACATGTCAATAAGCAATAATAAGGTAAAATAAATAACTAGGGACATATACAGGGTCTGTCGTAAATAATGGATAAGTCGTAAACTGGAGTTGGTCCGGCTATGAGACTATTAGAAAATCGTATCTTTTTGCCAGGGTTTCTAACCGTATGGAAATGGCGTAGACTTTTATGTTTTTTTATAAATTTCGCTACTCTTTGCATTCATTCCGTTGCCATTTCGTTAAATTTAGGTATTTCTGTGTCATTTTTTTTGTATTATAGTCTTGAAGATGTGTATTATTTAGTTTTAGTACTGTTTTAGGCGTTTTTAACGTTGGTCATTTTCAAAATTGTCATTTTAAGATTTTTTATGTTTTTGTTTTACTTAGGGTCAACTTTTGATCATTTACTGTGTAAAAAAAAAGTACGGCGCTATAGCTGCCCATGATCTTAATAAATTATCTAGTATGTGTAGATTCTAAAAAGGTATAACAATGCATACTTCACAAGTAATATTAAGCTACATGAGCGAGATCAATATCAAGGTGAGAAAATATTTTTTTCATGTAATGTTGTAAATGGTTATAAAACTTCGTCATAATGATTTATTTCTGCCAAGATTCTTTACACAAACACTATGGGGTCACTATTAAGGATATTCAAAAGAAAACTAGGTTGTTTTAGTACGTAAAAATATTTATTCAACAACTTAAACTAAATGTTCGAAGTGTCCTCCGCCGGCAGCTATGCACGCTCTACATCGCCTAATAAACGATCGCTTAATCCGGCGCACATAACCGGCTTCTTCAATTTTTCTCGCTGCTACTTGAATGCGCGCACGCAACTCTTCTACAGAACTTATTGTTTCACTGTATACTTTTTCTTTTATACAGCCCCAGTAAAAGAAGTCCAAGGGGTTCAGGTCTGGCGAACGTGGAGGCCATAAAATTGGCCCCAATCGCCCTATCCATCTATCTGGATAAGTATTATTTAAATGTTCCCTGACACGAACAGCGTAATGTGCTGGACACCCATCATTTTGTAGCCACATCTCATTTCTTATCTCTTGTGGGACGTCTTGCAGTAAACTAGGTAAAGTATTTGCTAAAAAATTCAAATACATATCCGCATTTAATATTGCCGGCAATTCGAATGGACCAATGATTTTGCCATTAATAATGCCAGTCCATAAATTAATTTTAAATTGATATTGCGATCGGTCTTCTCGGATAAGTCTTGGGTTTTCGAGTTGCCAGCTGTGTATGTTGTGAAGATTCAAAAAACCATCTTTTCGACACGTTGACTCGTCACTCCATAAAATTTTATTAAAAAAACTTTGGTCTTCCCTCATCTTTCGCAGCATTATGCGACAAAATGTTATTCTCGCAGCAGCGTCCCTTGGCATTAATGTTTGGACCCTTTGATAATGATAGGGATATAATTCATGCCTTTTTAAAATCCTGTGTACAGATTTTTGAGGTATACCGGTGCGCCTTGAAATTACACTTATGGACGTACCAGGGTCTTCTGCAACTATTTCCAGTACTTCGGCTGCACTGTGGCGTTGTGGTCGTCCTTCACTCGCCCCGCCTACGCCGGTCCCAGGAAATCGTCCTTCCAAAAATGTGTTGTGCACTCTTATGAAGACACGATAGTCAGGATGCCGGGCATTTGGATATTTTTCCCGATAAACTCTAGCAGCTCTATTGGCGTTGCCATCACATAAACCATAAATGTAATGCATGTTTACGTATTCGGCCGGCGTGTATTGTTGAGGCATGATATACAAAATTTTCCAAAATAACACGTGCAATCGATAGCACAACACGATGCCCATAAATGAGAGCTGAGTTGTCAATATCACCAGGTTAACAAGTCCAAATCACAAAGAAAATCTAAGTCCGATATTAGAAAGCAGTAACAAATTGACGACAGTAATGAAAACGAGAGCACATGCGATGGTCAAAATCACACTGAGAGATGTATCAGGAGTGCGCCCTAGCTAAACGCATGCTAACCTTTTCACACATCGTGAGTGTGAAAGGGACGGTGCATCATGCAGTGTGCCTAGTAACAATGTCCTTTTCACGCGGGGAGACCCTTTGTATTGCTGTCTTTGTTCATTTTTTTACCTGATGATCCTTTTTACGAATAAACTTGTAACATGTTTGTCGCATGTAACTATTAGAGCACATCAATTTTAAAATTAAACACCTTTATGAAATGAGGAGGCATGAAATTTTTTTGACAAAAAACTACCTAGTTTTCTCTGAATATCCTTAATAGTGGCCCCATAGTGTTTGTGTAAAGAATCTTGGCAGAAATAAATCATTCTGACGAAGTTTTATAACCATTTACAACATTACATGAAAAAAATATTTTCTCACCTTGATATTGATCTCGCTCATGTAGCTTAATATTACTTGTGAAGTATGCATTGTTATACCTTTTTAGAATCTACACATATTAGATAATTTATTAAGATCATGGGCAGCTATAGCGCCGTACTTTTTTTTTACACAGTAAATGATCAAAAGTTGACCCTAAGTAAAACAAAAACATAAAAAATCTTAAAATGACAATTTTGAAAATGACCAACGTTAAAAACGCCTAAAACAGTACTAAAACTAAATAATACACATCTTCAAGACTATAATACAAAAAAAATGACACAGAAATACCTAAATTTAACGAAATGACAACGGAATGAATGCAAAGAGTAGCGAAATTTATAAAAAAACATAAAAGTCTACGCCATTTCCATACGGTTAGAAACCCTGGCAAAAAGATACGATTTTCTAATAGTCTCATAGCCGGACCAACTCCAGTTTACGACTTATCCATTATTTACGACAGACCCTGTAAATATAGTGCTACTTAGAAGAAAATGTATAATATAAATACATTAAAATACAGAAATTACAACACGCGGATCCGTGTTAGCGCGGATGAGAATGCGCAGCCTTTTGTATTGATCTCCGTTGCCTAGCAACGGATATCAATGCAGAAGGTAAACAACAACAAATAGTTGGAATAACATATGAATAAAAATGTAGTTAAATAATGTTAACGGATGAAAGAAATATTTGAATGTACCATATATGGATATACATATACCACAAAAATAGTTAAAAATACATAAATGAGAATCAAAAACAATATAAGTACGATAAATGTTGTGGTAGACATATAGATAATATATAGTGGATATAAATAGACAATATATCAATGTATAGAACACTATGAATGGACGAATGTGTGTATGCAGAAACTGTGTGTACGCTGCATACACACAGTCGAACACTTTTAAATGTATTATATATAAATACATATTATAAAAATTAGAAAAGTATATAAATAATAAAAAATTGCAAATAGTAAATGTATATAAAAAATATTGGAGGACTTGTAGAAAAATTTTGAAAAATGATGTAAACAAACAAATAGTATAAAATAGCACAAAACAAATATATGATGTATAGATGTATGTACTGGAAGAGAATTTGTTGTTGTTATTGTTACTGTTGTAGTTATTGTCGTTGCCACTGTTGTGGTTATTGCCATTATCATGACTGCTATTACATATTGTTATTATTATCATTGTCACCACTATCACCTTCATCACCATTTTCATCATCATCATCATTTCATCATCATCACCATTTTCATCATCATCACCATTTTCATCATCATCACCAATTTCATCATCATCACCATTTTCATCATCATCACCATTTTCATCATCATCACCAATTTCATCATCATCACCAATTTCATCATCATCACCAATTTCATCATCATCACCATTTTCATCATCATCACCTATTTGATCATCATCACCATTTTCATCATCATCACCATTTTCATCATCATCACCAATTTCATCATCATCACCATTTTCATCATCATCACCAATTTCATCATCATCACCATTTTCATCATCATCACCAAATTCATCATCATCACCAAATTCATCATCATCACCATTTTCATCTTAATTCAAAATTTTCATCATTATCATTATTATATACATATATATTATAAAAATTAGAAATACACATAGAAATAAATTGAAAATAACACATGTAAGAAAAATATAGTAAAGACAAATGGACACAATATAGATTGATGTAAGCAAATGGAATATAAATATTTGAAACAGCAATAAAGATCAGCGAATGTATGTGTACAACAATTGTAAATGTGCTGTACACATATATTCGAACATTTTCAACATATTATATATACATATATATTAAAATATAACGACACTACAAAACACACATTGCACTATTAAATAAAAAACAAGATAAAAAAAGGTCCCTTATTAAGTGAGGGGAAAAGCGTAAAGGCAGCAACGCCCTGCGATGGCGGGTGCCTGCTTTAAAAAAAAAAAAAAAAAAACCTAACCTAACCTAACCTAACCTAACCTAACCTAACCTCGGCCGTGTGGAGCCGGCATAGAATAGCTCCACCCCATCTCCTCCCGTGGGTGTCGTAAGAGGCGACTAAGGGAAAGTAGCTGGGCCGCCGTCGCCTCTCTTGCTGGGTGTGGCGAGGCTGAGGTGATGGCGGACAAGAGAGAGGCCTGCGGGGCCGGATCGACCATGCCTGGCTCGGTCTCCTGCCGGAACAACAGGATCGACCTTGCCTCGCTCGCTCTCCCGCCCTGCGGGCCCCCCGGCGGGGGGCCGTCGGCGGACAACGAACGCCCGCGGCCCCGATCGTGAGTGGCCACAGGCGGCGGGTCGGGGGACCTGCTGCCCTTGGCGGAGCGGCAGTGTGCCCCCCATGTTGGTATGGGGGGCGCACGATGGAGTGGGGGGCTGGAGCGATCTGGCCCCCCCTCGAGGGGTCGTAGGCGACAGGGAGTCGCCCGCGGCCCCGACTGAGAGTTGCCACGGGCGGTGGGTGGGGGACCCGCCGTCCCCGGCCACGTGGCGGAATGCGCCTGTCTGTTGTTCCGGGGGCGCAGACCAACTCGAAAGTGAGGGGGGCCCTAAGATCGGCCCCCCGAGGCGAGCCTGCAAGGGCGCTCCTAGCCGAGTCGCGGTGAGCTCTCCAAATTGAGTATCCCGCGGCTCGGCAATGGACGAAGAGGAACACGTGAGGTTTAGTGGGTAGTCTGGCCCCCTCTCCTGGGGGTCAGGAGTCCCACACGAAGCGGACCCATCGTCCCCGCGGTGGGCGAGCGAAGTGCTTAAACGCAGTCCTCACGTTAAAAAAAAAAAAAAAAAAAACCTAACCTAACCTAACCTAACCTAACCTAACCTAACCTAACCACGGCGTCCTGAAAATTCAAAAAGACGAGGACCTGCTGAAGGCCATCCGAGGCAGGAACTCTGAGGTCTTCCGGGACCTGGATCCTGAGCAGGATAGAATCTCAGTCCACTACAGGAAGACGGCGAGGAACCCTCACACGTGCCATGTGGTGCTCAGGGTCTCCCCGGCGATTTGGACCCGTGCCCTAGACAGAGGGAGACTGTACCTTGATCTGCAACCGATCAGAGTGGCGGATCAATCCCCACTGGTGCAGTGCTCCCTCTGTTTGGGATACGGGCACATCAGGAAGCTCTGCACCAACACAGAGCCCAAGTGTAGTCACTGCGGCGGGCCCCACTTGAGGGCCGAGTGCCCGGACTATACTATTGGTGCGGAGCCAACTTGCTGTAATTGCCAAGGGGAGAAACTGGGCAACACAGGGCACAACGCCTTCAGTGATCTGTGCCCAATTAAAATCAAATGGGACAATATAGCCAGATCCACGATCCAATATCGGTGCTGAAGGCTCCACGGTGAGAATGGTCCCGTACTCACTTAGCAGCAATAACATCAATGCCATAACACCGTATATCTTTCTAAGCTTAACATATAAATTAAAACAAATATACAAACTACAAAACAATATAAAAACTAGAATTCCAGTTCTGAATTTGAAATTAGGTATGAAGAGTAGTAAAGGACGTAAACGTAAAACTAAGAAAAAATTGTACACATGGAAAAAAGTTAGAGAATATAATACGGTGATAAAATATACTATGAACCACAATAATAGTTATTCTGGAAATCATAATATAAAGTAAGCTGAATAAAATAAAGTAAACAAATAAATAATACAATAATCCCTTAGAAAATACCAGATAAATTCAGATGCTGTAATAATAAAAATAGTTAAAAAATTGTAATAAATATAACGTTAAAGTAAGAACCTTGAACATCAAACTAGAAACAATAGCCATAATTAAGCACCATATATATATACATGTAAAAAATTCAAATATAGAGAGTAATATTCTGGAAATCATAATATGCAGTGGGTTGAATAAAGTAAACAAATAAATAACACAATAATCTTTTAGATAAATCCCAGATAAATTCAGAAGCCGTAATAATAAAAATAGTTAAAAAATTGTAATAAATAATGTTAAAATAAGAACCTTGAATATCAAATTAGAAACAATAGCCATAATTAAGTACCATATATATACATGTAAAAATTTAAATATAGAGAGTAAGAGAAGGCAGGATTACCGAGAGCATGAAAGGATGAATGAAAGGAAAAAGTAGATATTGGATAGAGTCAGAATTTCTGTAAGTTTGAAGATGAATGAAAGAAAAATAAAGTGGATATATAGTAATGGTATAAATTCTTTAATTGAAAAATAATAGGAACAAAAGAATGAAAGGATCAGATAGTAAAAGTCTCCAAACTATTAATATTGGAGGTGGTAGAATGTCTGCTTTAAAACGCAGATAAATATAAAAAAAAAAAAAAAAAAAAAAAAAAAAACCTAACCTAACCTAACCTAACCTAACCTAACCTTTTTTTTTTTTTTTTTTTTTTTTTTTTTTTTTTTTTTTTTTACGTGTGGAAACCCCCTCGGGCCGTCACCCCGCCGGGGTTTGCGGCGGGGCGGTGTGTCGGAATCGAACCGACTAAAACCACACGGTGTGCCAACTCTGCGCCTGAGAAGGGAGGGGTCCGGGATCGCTGTTACTAACGCAAACCGGACCCCTCCCAGCGCCTGCCCGCACTGAAGCGGGCACCTTCTTTTTATAAAATCTCAATTTAGGCGACGCACGGCACACGCGTACGTCGCCCCTTCGCGGCTGGCCTTTAAAGCGGATGGAGGGGAAAACCCGTCCCCACCATCCGCGGCCACACTCAGGGCGGCATGAGGCGCAGATGGGCGCGCCTCCGCCGCCCGGTTCGCCGGCGGCGGATCGGGTCCGAGTGGAGATCGTCCTCTCGGGCCTTCTCCGCCGCCTCCTTCTGCGAGATTACTTCCTCGCAGAAGGTCGCGACCGCGGTAAAACTGCTGTCGCTACCGGCCATGGATAGTACGACGGCCGGTAGCGACAGATCTCCTCCGATGACTGCAGTGAGGGCCCGGCGCTGCTCCGCCCAAGCGGGGCAGAACTCCAGCGTATGCTGGGCCGAGTCCTCACTGCAGTCGCAGTGGTGGCAGGCGGGACTCAATTCCCTCCTAGCGACCGAGTGCAGGTACTTTCCGAAGCAACCATGCCCGGAAAGCACCTGCGTCAGCCGGAAGGAAAGGGTCCCGTGCTGCCGCCCTGCCCACTCGAGGATGACCGGCTGGAGCGCCTCCACGGTGGCAAAGCCAGCGCGTGGAGCCTCCAGCCGGGAAGACCAACGAGCCATCGTGGCTCGGCGAGCGGCTTCACGCCATTCGCGTACCTCCTCGGGCGGAGGACGATAACCGTTCTCCGCCCGATATTCAGCCGCTCGCCGATAAACTTCGGCGAGCACTTCCGCCTCCAAATCCCACGGGGGTGTTCCGGCCAAGGCGCATGCCGCCTCCGTCGAAACGGTGCGGTATCCGCGTATGGCTCTGACTGCCAATACCCTCTGAGGGCGCCAGAGGCGCGCCTTATTCTGGGCAGTCAGAGCCGGGACCCACACCGGTGACCCATAAAGGGCCATCGACCGGACCACCCCCGTGTAGAGGTTCCTAGTAGCGACGCTGGCTCCACCCAAGTTGGGCAAAAGACGCCCAAGGGCGGAGGCAGCGCCGACCAGCTTAGGGCCAAGCTGTCGGAAGTGCTCGTCGAAGAGCCACCTACCGTCGAGGATCAGGCCCAGATATTTCATCTGGGCCCGAACCGGTACGAGGACCGAGTTGACTTCGATAGAGGCGCCGGGGGGTGGACCACGACGGGGCCCATGGAAGAGCAGGGCCTCCGTCTTGTCAAGGGCCACCCGTAAGCCCAGCGCCTCGATGCGCCCAACCACCAGAGAAACACCCCTGGTGGCCAGGCGCGCCGCCTCTTGGAAATTCGCCCCCCGGGCTGTGACAAGAGTGTCATCGGCGTAACAAATTACGCCCAGCCCGGGAGGCAGACGACTTCGAAGGACCCAGTCGTACCCCACGTTCCACAGGAGTGGTCCGAGGACAGACCCCTGTGGAACGCCGCACGACATGGGTCGCCGTCTCAAGACGCCATCTCGATCCTCGTACACGACGGTACGCTCCTCCAAATAGTCTGCCACCAGCCGCCTCAGGTACTCTGGCACCCCATGATACAGGAGTGCTTCCCTGATGCAGCTGAATGGCAGACTATTAAAGGCGTTGGCGATGTCCAAGGACACCGCCAACACCACGCCGCCACAGCCAACCGCCTCTTCGGTCACGGCCCTAAGGCGCACCACGGCATCGACCGTCGAACGCCCCTCTCGGAACCCGAATTGGGCGTCCGACAGGTCGGGCCCCACCTCGCTGAGATGCTGGACGATGCGGGCAGAGAGAATCCTCTCGAACAATTTGCCCGCCTCGTCCAGCAACACGATGGGCCTATAGGCCGCGACCGAATCGGCCGGCCGTCCCGGCTTCTGCAGTAGGACCAGCTTCCCGCATTTCCAGCACTCAGGGAAGCGTCCGGACGCCAGGCTGGCGTCCAAAACCTCCCTGAGGCGGTCCGACATATGGTCGAGGGCTCGGGCCATCACTCGGGGTGGCACCCCGTCCGGCCCGGGGGCGGTGTTCTTGGAACGGATCCGAAGAACAGCCGCCCCAACCTCCGATTCCCTAACGGGCGGCACCTCACTCCCTCCGTCCCCGTCGTCTCTGGCCGGACCGGCCATCGACGGGGGCGTGTGCTCCGCCCGCTGCGGGAAAAGGCCCTCGACCACCTGCTGCAGGAAGCTGGGCTGGAGAGTCTCGGTAAGGGGGGGGCCCGCCGTGCGGAGCTTTTGTCGCACCGCACGATATGGGCGACCCCAGGGTCACGATCGAGACTCTCCAGCATCTCCTTTCTCTTTTCCTCTTTGGCGCGGCAAATGGCCAGCTTCAGAGTTTTCCGCGCTTCGCGGTACTCCTCATGAAGCCGGCCCTCCTCCCCGTCTACGCGGGGGCGTCGCCGCCGGCATCGGGTGTAGGACCTCCGGGCACGAGTACAGGCCGCACGGAGGTCCGCCAACTCCTGGGACCACCAGTAGACCCCGTTCCGTGAAGGTCGACAACCCCGAACGCGGGGCATGGCCGCATCGCAGATCTGCGTAATCGCAGAGCGAAAGCGGCCAGCCCCCATGTCGACCTCCTCGGCCGGGGCCCGCGGAGACAGCCAAGATTGAACTATGGCCGCCTCCTCTAGCAGGTCCCTGTCGAGTTTGGCAACTGCCCACCGCGGAAAGCGGGAGGTATGCCGCGCCACGTGACCCCTACTGGGGCCCTGGGACCGGGAGAGCTCGAATCGGATGTACAGGTGATCCGAGAGCGTCTCAACCTCATCCAGGACACACCAGTTCCTTACTCGTGCGGCAACAGCAGGGGTAGCGAACGAAAGGTCCACTATCGACCCCCCCTGCTGTCGCACGCACGTGTTGGTGGCGCCTCTGTTCAGCAAACAGAGGCCCACCGACGCCGCCCACTCCACCACGGCATCGCCCCTGGCGTCCGTCGCCGGGGAACCCCACGCAATGGATTTTGCGTTGAAGTCCCCCAGCACGAGGACGTGCCCAGACGCTAGTCGCCGTATCGAGGTCTCCAAGTTGTTAAGGAAGACCTCGAAGTCGCTCAAACTCCGGTTGGGGGAGAAATACACACCGTAAACGGTGATTCCCCCCCACTCGGCGGCCACATATCCAAAGCCCTTGTCTCTTAACGACAAGGGCGGGGAACGAGCCGCCGAGGAGCCGACGACTGCCACGGAGCCGTTCCAGTCACCCATCCAGTTTGGACGGGGAGGGACGTAGTAGGGCTCCGCGACTACGGCAACACCTATCGACCACTGCGCCATGGTTTGCAGGAAGAGATCCTGCGCCGCGGCGCAGTGGTTCAGGTTCGTCTGGACAAGGAGGTTGGAGAGCCGATCCATTTACTGGATCGTCTCTACAACCTCCTCCATGGGCGACGACGTGGTCGCACGAACGACGTCGGAGGCAGCCTGGGTCGACAGGCTAGCCCCCGACGTCTGCCGAGAAGCTCGGGGAAACCTAACCTAACCTAACCTAACCTAACCTAACCTAACCGAGGGGGGTCATGGGGCTCCCACGTATCACCTCACCCAGCTTCTCACGGGTCACGGCTGCTTCGCCAAGTACCTGTGGGAAGTTGTGGGGGTAGAATCGGAGCCCCGGTGCCGCAACTGCACCAGCGGCGACCCCGACACGGCCCATCACACCCGGGCCGTGTGCGAAGCATGGGACGGGCAAAGAGCGGCCCTGACGAGCGTCATCGGCGCTGATCTCTCGCTGCCGGCCATCGTGGAAGCCATGGCCGGCAGCGACCGGTGCTGGGCCGCCATCGCCTCGTTTGCCAGCGAGGTGATGACGGCCAAGAGAGAGGCCCTGCGGGAGCGGGAGCGAGCTGGGCTCACTCTCCCGCCCCGCAGGCCCCCAGCGAGGGGTCGCCGGCGTCAAGTGTTCGCCCGCGGCCCCGACTGAGAGTTGCCATGGGCGGTGGGTCGGGGGACCTGCCGCCCCCAGCCACGTGGCGGATGCGCCCTTGTTGTTCCGGGGGCGCATACCAACTCTAAGGTCAGGGGGGCCCCAACGATCTGGCCCCCCCCGAGGCGAGCCTGCAAGGGCGCTCCTAGCCGAGTCGCGGTGAGCACTCCAAATTGAGTATCTCGCGGCTCGGCACTAGGCGAAGAGGAACACGTGGGGTTTAGTGGGTAGTCTGGCCCCCCTTCCGGAGGCCAGGAGTCCCACACGAAGCGGACCCATCGCCCCCGCGGTGGGCGAGCGAAGTGCGTAAATGCAGTCCCCACGTAAAAAAAAAAAAAAAAAAAAAAAACCTAACCTAACCTAACCTGGTAGCCCGCCTCCGGAGGAGATCGAGCGCTGGAGACAGGAGGCTCGCGACGATCTCTTCCGGACGTGGGCTGCCCGAATGGAGGAAAGTCCGACGGCGTTCGTTAGGGCCGCTCGGCCCGTCCTGCGACAGTTTGTGGAGGGGGGTCATGGGGCTCCCACGTATCACCTCACCCAACTTCTCACGGGTCACGGCTGTTTTGCCAAGTACCTGTGGGAGGTGGTGGGGGTGGAAACGGAGCCCCGGTGCCGCAACTGCACCAGCGGCGACCCCGACACGGCCCATCACACCCGGGCCGTGTGCGAAGCATGGGACGAGCAGAGAGCGGCCCTGACGAGCGTCGTCGGCACGGATCTCTCGCTGCCGGCCATCGTGGAAGCCATGGCCGGCAGCAGGCGGTGTTGGGCCGCCATCGCCTCGTTTGCAAGCGAGGTGATGGCGGCCAAGAGAGAGGCCCTGCGGGAGCGGGAGCGAGCTGGGCTCACTCAACCGCCCCGCAGGCCACCAGCGAGGGGTCGCCGGCGAACCCTGTTCGCCCGCGGCCCCGACTGAGAGTTGCCACGGGCGGTGGGTGGGGGACCTGCCGTCCCCGGCCACGTGGCGGAATGCGCCTGTCTGTTGTTCCGGGGGCGCAGACCAACTCGAAGGTTAGGGGGGCCTTAAGACCTGGCCCCCCGAGGCGGGCCTGCAAGGGCGCTCCTGGCCGAGTCGCGGTGAACACTCGTGTACCCCGCGGCTCGGCAATAGGCGGAGAGGAACACGTGGGGTTTAGTGGGTAGTCTGGCCCCCCCTTCCCGGGGTCAGGAGTCCCACACGAAGCGGACCCATCGTCCCCGCGGTGGGCGAGCGAAGTGCGTAAATGCAGTCCCCACGTTAAAAAAAAAAAAAAAAAAAAAAAAAAAAAAAAAAAAAAAAAAAAAAACCTAACCTTTTTTTTTTTTTTTTTTTTTTTTACGTGTGGAAACCCCCTCGGGCCGTCACCCCGCCGGGGTTTGCGGCGGGGCGGTGTGTCGGAATCGAACCGACTAAAACCACACGGTGTGCCAACTCTGCGCCTGAGAAGGGAGGGGTCCGGGATCGCTGTTACTAACGCAAACCGAACCCCTCCCAGCGCCTGCCCGCACTGAAGCGGGCACCTTCTTCCAGTAAACTCTCAATTTAGGCGACGCACGGCACACGCGTGCGTCGCCCCTTCGCGGCTGGCCACTAAAGCGGATGGACGGGAAAACCCATCCCGTCCATCCGCGGCCACACTCAGGGCGGCATGAGGCGCAGATGGGCGCGCCTCCGCCGCCCGGTTCGCCGGCGGCGGATCGGGTCCGAGTGGAGATCATCCTCCCGGGCCTTCTCCGCCGCCTCCTTCTGCGAAATTACGTCTTCGCAGAAGGATGCGACCGCGGTAAAACTGCTGTCGCTACCGGCCATGGAGCGTATGATGGCCGGTAGCGACAGATCTCCTCCGATGACTGCAGTGAGGGCCCGGCGCTGCTCCGCCCAGGCGGGGCAGAACTCCAGCGTATGCTGGGCCGAGTCCTCACTGCAGTCGCAGTGGTGGCAGGCGGGACTCAATTCCCTCCTAGCGACCGAGTGCAGGTACTTTCCGAAGCAACCATGCCCGGAAAGCACCTGCGTCAGCCGGAAGGAAAGGGTCCCGTGCTGCCGCCCTGCCCACTCGAAGATGACCGGCTGGAGCGCCTCCACGGTGGCAAAGCCAGCGCGTGGAGCCTCCAGCCGGGACGACCAACGAGCCATCGTGGCTCGGCGAGCGGCTTCACGCCAATCGCGTACCTCTTCGGGCGGAGGACGATACCCGTTCTCCGCCCGATATTCAGCCGCTCGCCGATAAACTTCGGCGAGCACTTCCGCCTCCAAATCCCACGGGGGTGTTCCGGCCAAGGCGCACGCCGCCTCCGTCGACACGGTGCGGTATCCGCGTATGGCTCTGACCGCCAATACCCTCTGAGGCCGCCAGAGGCGTGCCTTATTCTGGGCGGTCAGAGCCGGGACCCACACCGGTGACCCGTAAAGGGCCATCGACCGGACCACCCCCGTGTAGAGGTGTCTTGTTTCGACGCTGGCTCCACCCAGATTGGGCAAGAGTCGCCCAAGGGCGGAGGCAGCGTCGACCAGCTTTGGGGCAAGCTGTCGGAAGTGCTCGTCGAAGAGCCACCTACCGTCGAGGATCAGGCCCAGATACCTCATCTGGGCCCGAACCGGTACGAGGACCGAGTTGACTTCGATTGAGGCGCCGGGGGGTGGACCACGACGGGGCCCATGAAAAAGCAGGGCCTCCGTCTTGTCAAGGGCCACCCGTAAGCCCAGCGCCTCTATGCGCCCAACCACCAGAGAAACACCCCTGGTGGCCAGGCGCGCCGCCTCTTGGAAATTGGCCCCCCGGGCTGTGACAAGTGTGTCATCGGCGTAACAAATTACGCCCAGCCCGGGGGGCAGACGACTACGAAGGACCCAGTCGTACCCCACGTTCCACAGGAGTGGTCCGAGGACAGACCCCTGTGGAACGCCGCACGACATGGGTCGCCGTCTCAAGACGCCATCTCGATCCTCGTACACGACGGTACGCTCCTCCAAATAGTCTGCCACCAGCCGCCTCAGGTACTCTGGCACCCTATGATACTGGAGTGCTTCCCTGATGCAGCTGAATGGCAGACTATTAAAGGCGTTGGCGATGTCCAAGGACACCGCCAACACCACGCCGCCACAGCCAACCGCCTCTTCGGTCACGGCCCTAAGGCGCATCACGGCATCGACCGTCGAACGCCCCTCTCGGAACCCGAATTGGGCGTCCGACAGGTCGGGCCCCACCTCGCTGAGATGCTGGACGATGCGGGCAGAGAGAATCCTCTCGAACAATTTGCCCGCCTCGTCCAGCAACACAATGGGCCTATAGGCCGTGACCGAATCGGCTGGCCGTCCCGGCTTCGGCAACAGGACCAGCTTCCCGCATTTCCAGCACTCAGGAAAGCGTCCGGACGCCAGGCTGGCGTCCAAAACCTCCCTGAGGCGGTCTGACATATGGTCGAGGGCTCGGGCCATCACTCGGGGGGGTACCCCGTCCGGCCCGGGGGCGGTGTTCTTGGAACGAATCCTTAGAACAGCCGCCCCTACCTCCGATTCCCTAACGGGCGGCACCTCACTCCCTCCGTCCCCGTCGTCACTGGCCGGACCGGCCATCGACGGGGGCGTGTGCTCCGCCCGCTGCGGGAAAAGGCCCTCGACCACCTGCTGCAGGAAGCTGGGCTGGAGAGTCTCGGTAAGGGGGGGGCCCGCCGTGCGGAGCTTCTGACGCACCGCACGATATGGGCGACCCCAGGGGTCACGGTCGAGACTCTCCAGCATCTCCTTTCTTTTCTCCTCTTTGGCGCGGCAAATGGCCAGCTTCAGAGTCCTCCGCGCTTCGCGGTACTCCTCATGAAGCCGGCCCTCCTCCCCGTCTACGCGGTGTCGTCGCCGCCGGCAACGGGTGTAGGACCTCCGGGCACGAGTGCAGGCCGCACGGAGGTCCGCCAACTCCTGGGACCACCAGTAGACCCCGTTCCGTGAAGGTCGACAACCCCGAACGCGGGGCATGGCCGCATCGCAGATCTGCGTGATCGCAGTGCGAAAGCGGCCAGCCCCCATGTCGACCTCCTCGGCCGGGGCCTGCGGAGACAGCCAAGACTGAATGATGGCCGCCTCCTCTAGCAGGTCCCTATTGAGCTTGGCAACAGCCCACCGCGGAAAGCGGGAGGTATGCCGCGCCACGTGACCCCTACTGGGGCCCTGGGACCGGGAGAGCTCAAATCGGATATACAAATGATCCGAGAGCGTCTCAACCTCATCCAGGACACACCAGTTCCTTACTCGTGCGGCAACAGCAGGGGTAGCGAACGAAAGGTCCACTATCGACCCCCCCTGCTGTCGCACGCACGTGTTGGTGGCGCCTCTGTTCAGCAAACAGAGGCCCACCGAAGCCGCCCACTCCACAACAGCATCGCCCCTGGCGTCCGTCGCCGGGGAACCCCACGCAATGGATTTTGCGTTGAAGTCCCCCAGCACGAGGACGTGCCCAGACGCTAGTCGCCGCATCGAGGTCTCCAAGTTGTTAAGGAAGACCTCGAAGTCGCTCAAACTCCGGTTGGGGGAGAAGTACACACCGTAAACGGTGATTCCCCCCCACTCGGCGGCCACATATCCAGAGCCCTTGTCTCTTAACGACAAGGGCGGGGAACGAGCCGCCGAGGAGCCGACGACTGCCACGGAGCCGTCCCGGTCACCCATCCAGTTTGGACGGGGAGGGACGTAGTAGGGCTCCGCAACTACGGCAACACCTATCGACCACTGCGCCATGGTTTGCAGGAAGAGATCCTGCGCCGCGGCGCAGTGGTTCAGGTTCGTCTGGACCAGGAGGTTGGAGATTCGATCCATTACTGGATCGTTTCTCCAACCCCCTCCATGGGCGACGACGTTGTCGCACGATTCACGTCGGAGGCAGCCAGGGTCGTCTGGCTAGCCTCCGACGCTTGCTGAGAAGCACGGGGAGGCTTGCAGCCCCCCTGCCCCATCTGGTGATTGGCGGGCTTCTTGCCCGCCGCACACACGGGGCAGTGAGGGGCCGCAGAGCACTCTGCCGCCTTGTGCCCCGGTCGACCGCAGCGGAAACAAAGTCCGCTGCAGTCGAAGCAGCTGGCGCACTTCGAGCGAGTGTGTCCCGCGGCAAGGCACTTGTAGCACCTCATCGGCCTCGGGGCCAGGACCGTGATCCTGGCACTCACGAAGCCGACGAGGAGCCTGCCGGCATCAGCCAAAATTTTGGCCGACGCTACGGGACAGCTCACCCAAACGGCGCCAAGCCCTCCTGGACCGGGGCGGATGGTGCCGACTCTGACGTTTTCCGCGCTGCAACTAGCCTTTTCACAGACCGCAGCGCGGACGTCTTCGGTCGTTACAGAGTCGTCCAGGCCCGAAATGCGCAGTTCCGCGCACTTTGTGGGCCTGGCGATCCTGACACCATCCATGTTGGCGAATACCCCCTTCAGCTTCTCAGCAAAGGTGTCCGCCGTCTTTGCGCCATCGGCCCCAGGGAACTCGAGGACTCGAGCTCCCGTCTGGGCGAGGCGCAAGCGGACACCAGCCGTTTCAAATCCACCGGCGAGGCTGTCCCGGGCCTTCTTAAAAACGGCCCCGTAGGACAGCCCGCCGGCAGCCGCCTCCGGTGTCAACGTGACCACTACAGCCGCGGTCTTCGGCGGCTGCAGTTTCCGCGGCTTTTTCGCAGTGGCCCTTGCCACCGGCGGCGACTGCGGGCCAGAGGCCGCCTTGCGGGCAGCCTTTCTGGCCCGCTTTCTCGCCTTCTTCGATTTTGCCCCTCCGACTACCTGCCAACCCTCATTGGAGGGGGCAGATGTAGAGGGGCCAGGCAGAGGTGTTGGAGTGGGGGGCATAGGTATTGCAGCTTTTGCTGCCGCCCTCGGCCCCGTCCTTGGCGCAGCCGTCTTGGCCGGAGCCGGAGCCCTGGCCACCAGCCCTCGGGCAGCCGCAGGGGCCGGCGCTGTTCTCGTCGTCGACGCGTAAGACACGCGACCCCCCACCACAGGGAGAGGGGTCGGCGTCGACGACGTGGCCGTCCGCTTCGGCGCCGCAAGCGGCGGCCGCATAATCGGGGCCGCAGGCAGCCTCGCCTCTAGGCCGGCCGTACGACCCTCAATCAGCCGCCGGCATGCGTCCAGGATAACCGCTAGCTGGGCGTCGGTTATCCCGGTGCCAGCAGGGGACGGCTGCGACACAGACGGGGCCCGCTTGGACGTAGAAGCGGCCCGCTGGGATGTTGACGGGACCGGGGCCTCTCGCTCCGCCCGAAACTGGGCGAACTGAGCGCTCAGCTCAGCCACCTGCCCCGTCAAATGGTCGTTGGCCGTCTGGAGGCGGGCCACGTCCCCGGCCAGGGTCTCCACGACCCCCGCAATGGCAGAGGAGGAGTCCTTCAGGGCTCTCACGAAGGAGCCCTTCAGGTTCACGGATTTTGTGGCCACCTTGTGGATGATGGCCACCGCCGCCTGTGCCCTCTCCTGCAGAGAGGCCGGTGATTGGGGCTCTAAAACCCCATCCGCCGGCCCCCTGATGATATGCAGGAGACCAGACATCTCCTCCTCTGCCTGCAGCTCCCCATCAGCTCTGGCCCTCTTGTAGGATTCCGCCTTGCTAAAGGCGGAACCCGACAGGGCCGAGCCTGGGGTGCGGGACCTCCCCCTCTGACTGCTGCCAATTTTGGGCGGCAGCATCTCTAGCGACGTGTCGCTCCCGCCGTCCACGTCCCCGGATAACCCGCGTTTGCGGTTGTCCATGGACTCCGTCTCCATTAGCTCCAGCGCGTCCACAATCGCACTGGAGCTACCACTCCCACCAGAAGTGGCGGACTTGGAGCGCGTACGCTCTGATGTTCTTCGGCTCCCAGTAGTCAGATGTCCGACTTCTGGGAGCCCCACCAAAATGGGCGTTCCGGACCCAACGTCTTCCTCAGTAGACGATTGATCGTTCGCCTTTAGAAATTGCCCCTTGGCATTCCGTCTCTCCCTCCTCTTACTCTTCGTTTCATGTCCTTTTTCGTTGCATTTAGTCGTTTTGTTTTTTGTCTGTTCGTTTTCATTTTGTAAATTAAGTTTATTATCCATAGCTGAACCCACGATTAGGGGAGAACTAAGAGTCGACCCGGGCAGAGATCCCCAATACCCGGGCAAGCCTATTACTGTGGAGGTCGGCCGGTATCCACAGGTTTCTACGACTTAGCTGTCGGGTGTTATAGACTATCCTTGTCACGGGCCGGCCAATCAAGGCAAGCCCTCCGGCCATCAGGTTCTCAGCGTACCCTCGTGGAGCCACCAGTCAGGTCGTTGTTGAGCCCCTAATGGTTACGGAATGCGAGAGGGTGGCTAGCCCTCTCCCTCAGACGAAGCTAACACTCAAGTGCCAGCCTCTCTGACCTACTCGCACTCCAACACGCCTTCTGCTAAAGCAGAGGGACGTTTGGAGTGCGGCACGACGGGCCACGCCCATCCCGGCAGTCCTAAAACGGACTCCGTCTTTGATCCCATTTAGTCTGTAGTCTCACCCTGGGCCAATCCGGCATGAGTAGCTCTACCCGGCACAGCCCCAGAGATCATTGACCCACGCAAGCCCCACCACGACGACAACGTAGGGATACATTGGGGGGAACCTAACCTTTTTTTTTTTTTTTTTTTTTTTTTTTTTTACGTGTGGAAACCCCCTCGGGCCGTCACCCCGCCGGGGTTTGCGGCGGGGCGGTGTGTCGGAATCGAACCGACTAAAACCACACGGTGTGCCAACTCTGCGCCTGAGAAGGGAGGGGTCCGGGATCGCTGTTACTAACGCAAACCGGACCCCTCCCAGCGCCTGCCCGCACAGAAGCGGGCACCGTCTGCTGTTAGAATCTCAAATTTAGGCGACGCACGGCACACGCGTACGTCGCCCCTTCGCGGCTGGCCATTAAAGCGGATGGAGGGGAAAACCCGTCCCCACCATCCGCGGCCACACTCAGGGCGGCATGAGGCGCAGATGGGCGCGCCTCCGCCGCCCGGTTCGCCGGCGGCGGATCGGGTCCGAGTGGAGATCATCCTCCCGGGCCTTCTCCGCCGCCTCCTTCTGCGAAATTACGTCTTCGCAGAAGGATGCGACCGCGGTAAAACTGCTGTCGCCACCGGCCATGGAGCGTATGATGGCCGGTAGCGACAGATCTCCTCCGATGACTGCAGTGAGGGCCCGGCGCTGATCCGCCCAAGCGGGGCAGATCTCCAGCGTATGCTGGGCCGAGTCCTCACTGCAGTCGCAGTGGTGGCAGGCGGGACTCAATTCCCTCCTAGCGACCGAGTGCAGGTACTTTCCGAAGCAACCATGCCCGGAAAGCACCTGCGTCAGCCGGAAGGAAAGGGTCCCGTGCTGCCGCCCTGCCCACTCGAGGATGACCGGCTGGAGCGCCTCCACGGTGGCAAAGCCAGCGCGTGGAGCCTCCAGCCGGGACGACCAACGAGCCATCGTGGCTCGGCGAGCGGCTTCACGCCATTCGCGTACCTCTTCGGGCGGAGCACGATACCCGTACTCCGCCCGATATTCAGCCGCTCGCCGATAAACTTCGGCGAGCACTTCCGCCTCCAAATCCCACGGGGGTGTTCCGGCCAAGGCGCACGCCGCCTCGGTGGACACCGTGCGGTATCCGCGTATGGCTCTGACCGCCAATACCCTCTGAGGCCGCCAAAGGCGTGCCTTATTCTGGGCGGTCAGAGCCTTCACCCACACCGGTGCACCATAAAGTGCCATCGACCGGACCACCCCCGTGTAGAGGTGTCTTGTTTCGACGCTGGCTCCACCCAGATTGGGCAAGAGTCGCCCAAGGGCGGAGGCAGCGTCGACCAGCTTTGGACCAAGCTGTCGGAAGTGCTCGTCGAAGAGCCACCTACCGTCGAGGATCAGGCCCAGATACCTCATCTGGGCCCGAACCGGTACGAGGACCGAGTTGACTTCGATGGAGGCGCCGGGGGGTGGACCACGACGGGGCCCATGAAATAATAGGGCCTCCGTCTTATCCAGGGCCACCCGCAAGCCCAGCGCCTCGATGCGCCCGACCACCAGAGAAACACCCCTGGTGGCCAGGCGCGCCGCCTCTTGGAAATTCGCCCCCCGGGCTGTGACAAGTGTGTCATCGGCGTAACAAATTACGCCCAGCCCGGGAGGCAGACGACTTCGAAGGACCCAGTCGTACCCCACGTTCCACAGGAGTGGTCCGAGGACAGACCCCTGTGGAACGCCGCACGACATGGGTCGCCGTCTCAAGACGCCATCTCGATCCTCGTACACGACGGTACGCTCCTCCAAATAGTCTGCCACTAGCCGCCTCAGGTACTCTGGCACCCCATGAAACTGGAGTGCTTCCCTGATGCAGCTGAATGGCAGACTATTAAAGGCGTTGGCGATGTCCAAGGACACCGCCAACACCACGCCGCCACAGCTCACTGCCTCTTCGGTCACGGCCCTAAGGCGCACCACGGCATCGACCGTCGAACGCCCCTCTCGGAACCCGAATTGGGCGTCCGACAGGTCGGGCCCCACCTCGCTTAGGTGCCGGACGATGCGGGCAGAGATTATTCTCTCGAATAATTTGCCCGCATCGTCCAGCAACACGATGGGCCTATAGGCCGTGACCGAATCGGCAGGCCGTCCCGGCTTCTGCAACAGGACCAGCTTCCCGCATTTCCAGCACTCAGGGAAGCGTCCGGACGCCAGGCTGGCGTCCAAAACCTCCCTGAGGCGGTCCGACATATGGTCGAGGGCTCGGGCCATCACTCGGGGGGGTACCCCGTCCGGCCCGGGGGCGGTGTTCTTGGAACGAATCCTTAGAACAGCCGCCCCAACCTCCGATTCCCTAACGGGCGGCACCTCACTCCCTCCGTCCCCGTCGCCTCTGACCGGATAGGCCATCGACGGGGGCGTGTGCTCCGCCCGCTGTGGGAAAAGGCCCTCGACCACCTGCTGCAGGAAGCTGGGCTGGAGAGTCTCGGTAAGGGGGGGGCCCGCCGTGCGGAGCTTCTGACGCACCGCACGATATGGGCGACCCCAGGGGTCACGATCGAGACTCTCCAGCATCTCCTTTCTCTTTTCCTCTTTGGCGCGGCAAATGGCCAGCTTCAGAGTTTTCCGCGCTTCGCGGTACTCCTCATGAAGCCGGCCCTCTTCCCCGTCTACGCGGTGGCGTCGCCGCCGGCATCGGGTGTAGGACCTCCGGGCACGAGTACAGGCCGCACGGAGGTCCGCCAACTCCTGGGACCACCAGTAGACCCCGTTCCGTGGAGGTCGACAACCCCGAACGCGGGGCATGGCCGCATCGCAGATCTGCGTAATCGCAGTGCGAAAGCGGCCAGCCCCCATGTCGACCTCCTCGGCCGGGGCCGGGGGAACCTTTTTTTTTTTTTTTTTTTTTTTTTTTTACGTGTGGAAACCCCCTCGGGCCGTCACCCCGCCGGGGTTTGCGGCGGGGCGGTGTGTCGGAATCGAACCGACTAAAACCACACGGTGTGCCAACTCTGCGCCTGAAAAGGGAGGGGTCCGGGATCGCTGTGATTAACGCAAACCGGACCCCTCCCAGCGCCTGCCCGCACTGAAGCGGGCACCTCCTCCAAGTAAAAATCTCAATTTAGGCGACGCACGGCACACGCGTACGTCGCCCCTTCGCGGCTGGCCTTTAAAGCGGATGGAGGGGAAAACCCGTCCCCACCATCCGCGGCCACACTCAGGGCGGCATGAGGCGCAGATGGGCGCGCCTCCGCCGCCCGGTTCGCCGGCGGCGGATCGGGTCCGAGTGGAGATCATCCTCCCGGGCCTTCTCCGCCGCCTCCTTCTGCGAAATTACGTCTTCGCAGAAGGATGCGACCGCGGTAAAACTGCTGTCGCTACCGGCCATGGAGCGTATGATGGCCGGTAGCGACAGATCTCCTCCGATGACTGCAGTGAGGGCCCGGCGCTGCTCCGCCCAGGCGGGGCAGAACTCCAGCGTATGCTGGGCCGAGTCCTCACTGCAGTCGCAGTGGTGGCAGGCGGGACTCAATTCCCTCCTAGCGACCGAGTGCAGGTACTTTCCGAAGCAACCGTGCCCGGAAAGCACCTGCGTCAGCCGGAAGGGGGCCGGGGGAACCTAACCTAACCTAACCTTTTTTTTTTTTTTTTTTTTTTTTTTTACGTGTGGAAACCCCCTCGGGCCGTCACCCCGCCGGGGTTTGCGGCGGGGCGGTGTGTCGGAATCGAACCGACTAAAACCACACGGTGTGCCAACTCTGCGCCTGAGAAGGGAGGGGTCCGGGATCGCTGTTATTAACGCAAACCGGACCCCTCCCAGCGCCTGCCCGCACAGAAGCGGGCACCCTCTGCAGGTAAAACTCTCAAATTAGGCGACGCACGGCACACGCGTACGTCGCCCCTTCGCGGCTGGCCAATAAAGCGGATGGAGGGGAAAACCCGTCCCCACCATCCGCGGCCACACTCAGGGCGGCATGAGGCGCAGATGGGCGCGCCTCCGCCGCCCGGTTCGCCGGCGGCGGATCGGGTCCGAGTGGATATCTTCCTCCCGGGCCTTCTCCGCCGCCTCCTTCTGCGAAATTACGTCTTCGCAGAAGGATGCGACCGCGGTAAAACTGCTGTCGCCACCGGCCATGGAGCGTATGATGGCCGGTAGCGACAGATCTCCTCCGATGACTGCAGTGAGGGCCCGGCGCTGCTCCGCCCAGGCGGGGCAGAACTCCAGCGTATGCTGGGCCGAGTCCTCACTGCAGTCGCAGTGGTGGCAGGCGGGACTCAATTCCCTCCTAGCGACCGAGTGCAGGTACTTTCCGAAGCAACCATGCCCGGAAAGCACCTGCGTCAGCCGGAAGGAAAGGGTCCCGTGCTGCCGCCCTGCCCACTCGAGGATGACCGGCTGGAGCGCCTCCACGGTGGCAAAGCCAGCGCGTGGAGCCTCCAGCCGGGACGACCAACGAGCCATCGTGGCTCGGCGAGCGGCTTCACGCCAATCGCGTACCTCTTCGGGCGGAGGACGATACCCGTTCTCCGCCCGATATTCAGCCGCTCGCCGATAAACTTCGGCGAGCACTTCCGCCTCCAAATCCCACGGGGGTGTTCCGGCCAAGGCGCACGCCGCCTCCGTCGACACGGTGCGGTATCCGCGTATGGCTCTGACCGCCAATACCCTCTGAGGCCGCCAGAGGCGTGCCTTATTCTGGGCGGTCAGAGCCGGGACCCACACCGGCGACCCGTAAAGGGCCATCGACCGGACCACCCCCGTGTAGAGGTGTCTTGTTTCGACGCTGGCTCCACCCAGATTGGGCAAGAGTCGCCCAAGGGCGGAGGCAGCGTCGACCAGCTTTGGGGCAAGCTGTCGGAAGTGCTCGTCGAAGAGCCACCTACCGTCGAGGATCAGGCCCAGATACCTCATCTGGGCCCGAACCGGTACGAGGACCGAGTTGACTTCGATTGAGGCGCCGGGGGGTGGACCACGACGGGGCCCATGAAAAAGCAGGGCCTCCGTCTTGTCAAGGGCCACCCGTAAGCCCAGCGCCTCTATGCGCCCAACCACCAGAGAAACACCCCTGGTGGCCAGGCGCGCCGCCTCTTGGAAATTGGCCCCCCGGGCTGTGACAAGTGTGTCATCGGCGTAACAAATTACGCCCAGCCCGGGGGGCAGACGACTACGAAGGACCCAGTCGTACCCCACGTTCCACAGGAGTGGTCCGAGGACAGACCCCTGTGGAACGCCGCACGACATGGGTCGCCGTCTCAAGACGCCATCTCGGTCCTCGTACACGACGGTACGCTCCTCTAAATAGTCTGCCACCAGCCGCCTCAGGTACTCTGGCACTCCATGGTACTGGAGTGCTTCCCTGATGCAGCTGAATGGCAGACTATTAAAGGCGTTGGCGATGTCCAAGGACACCGCCAACACCACGCCGCCACAGCTCACTGCCTCTTCGGTCACGGCCCTAAGGCGCATCACGGCATCGACCGTCGAACGCCCCTCTCGGAACCCGAATTGGGCGTCCGACAGGTCGGGCCCCACCTCGCTGAGATGCTGGACGATGCGGGCAGAGAGAATCCTCTCGAACAATTTGCCCGCCTCGTCCAGCAACACGATGGGCCTATAGGCCGTGACCGAATCGGCCGGCCGTCCCGGCTTCGGCAACAGGACCAGCTTCCCACATTTCCAGCACTCAGGGAAGCGTCCGGACGCCAGGCTGGCGTCCAAAACCTCCCTGAGGCGGTCCGACATATGGTCGAGGGCTCGGGCCATCACTCGGGGTGGTACCCCGTCCGGCCCGGGGGCGGTGTTCTTGGAACGGATCCGAAGAACAGCCGCCCCAACCTCCGATTCCCTAACGGGCGGAATATTGTCCTCTCGGCCCCCGTCTTCTCTGGCCGGACCGGCCATCGACGGGGGCGTGTGCTCCGCCCGCTGCGGGAAAAGGCCCTCGACCACCTGCTGCAGGAAGCTGGGCTGGAGAGTCTCGGTAAGGGGGGGGCCCGCCGTGCGGAGCTTTTGTCGCACCGCACGATATGGGCGACCCCAGGGGTTACGATCGAGACTCTCCAGCATCTCCTTTCTTTTTGCCTCTTTGGCGCGGCAAATGGCCAGCTTCAGAGTTTTCCGCGCTTCGCGGTACTCCTCATGAAGCCGGCCCTCCTCCCCGTCTACGCGGTGGCGTCGCCGCCGGCATCGGGTGTAGGACCTCCGGGCACGAGTACAGGCCGCACGGAGGTCCGCCAACTCCTGGGACCACCAGTAGACCCCGTTCCGTGAAGGTCGACAACCCCGAACGCGGGGCATGGCCGCATCGCAGATCTGCGTAATCGCAGAGCGAAAGCGGCCAGCCCCCATGTCGACCTCCTCGGCCGGGGCCCGCGGAGACAGCCATGACTGAACGATGGCCGCCTCCTCTAGCAGGTCCCTGTCGAGTTTGGCAACTGCCCACCGCGGAAAGCGGGAGGTATGCCGCGCCACGTGACCCCTACTGGGGCCCTGGGACCGGGAGAGCTCAAATCGGATATATAGGTGATCCGAGAGCGTCTCAACCTCATCCAGGACACACCAGTTCCTTACTCGTGCGGCAACAGCAGGGGTAGCGAACGAAAGGTCCACTATCGACCCCCCCTGCTGTCGCACGCACGTATTGGTGGAGCCTCTGTTGAGTAAACAGAGGCCCACCGAGGCCGCCCACTCCACCACGGCCTCGCCCTTGGTGTCCGTCGCTGGGGAACCCCACGCAATGGACTTTGCGTTGAAGTCCCCCAGCACGAGGACGTGCCCAGACGCTAGTCGCCGTATCGAGGTCTCCAAGTTGTTGAGGAAGACCTCGAAGTCGCTCAAACTCCGGTTGGGGGAGAAGTAAACACCGTAGACGGTGATTCCCCCCCACTCGACGGCCACATATCCTGAGCCCTTGTCTCTAAGCGACAAGGGCGGGGAACGAGCCGCCGAGGAGCCGACGACTGCCACGGAGCCGTCCCGGTCACCCATCCAGTTTGGACGGGGAGGGACGTAATAGGGCTCCGCGACTACGGCAACACCTATCGACCACTGCGCCATGGTTTGCAGGAAGAGGTCCTGCGCCGCGGCGCAGTGGTTCAGGTTCGTCTGGACAAGGAGGTTGGAGACTTGATCCATTTATTGGATCGTCTCTACAACCTCCTCCATGGGCGACGACGTGGTCGCACGATCAACGTCGGAGGCAGCCTGGGTCGACAGGCTAGCCCCCGACGTCTGCCGAGAAGCTTTTGGAGGCTTGCAGCCCCCCTGCCCCATCTGGTGATTGGCGGGCTTGTTGCCCGCCGCACACACGGGGCAGTGAGGGGCCGCAGAGCACTCTGCCGCCTTGTGCCCCGGTCGACCGCAGCGGAAACAAAGTCCGCCGCAGTCGAAGCAGCTGGCGCACTTCGAGCGAGTGTGTCCCGCGGCAAGGCACTTGTAGCACCTCATCGGCCTCGGGGCCAGGACTGTGATCCTGGCACTCACGAAGCCGACGAGGAGCCTGCCGGCATCAGCCAAAATTTTGGCCGACGCTACGGGACAACTCACCCAAACGGCGCCAAGCCCTCCTGGACCGGGGCGGATGGTGCCGACCCTGACGTTGTCCGCGCTACAGCTCGTCTTCTCCTGAACTGCAGCGCGGACATCCCCGGCCGTGACGGAATCGTCCAGGCCCGAAATGCGCAGTTCAGCGCACTTTGTAGGCCTGGCGATCCTGACACCATCCACGGCGGCAAACACTTCCCGCAACTTCCCAGCAGCGGTGTCCGCCGTCTTTGCGCCGTCAGCCCCAGGGAACTCGAGAATTCGAGCTCCCGTTTGAGCGCGGCGCAAACGGACACCGGCCGTTCCAAATTCACCGGCGAGGCTGTCCCGGGCCTTCTTAAAGAAGGCCGCGTAGGACAGCCCGCCGGTTGTCGCCTCCGGTGTCAAGGTGACCACTACAGCCGCGGTCTTCGGCGGCTGCAGTTTCCGCGGCTTTTTAGCGGTGGCCCTTGCCACCGGCGGCGACTGCTGGGCAGAAGCCGCCTTGCGGGCAGCCTTTCTGGCCCGCTTTCGGGCCTTCTTTGACCCCCCGACTAC
Organism: Spilarctia lutea; assembly: GCA_916048165.1. Classification (NCBI taxonomy): domain Eukaryota; kingdom Metazoa; phylum Arthropoda; class Insecta; order Lepidoptera; family Erebidae; genus Spilarctia; species Spilarctia lutea. The sequence goes on from OU696491.1 coordinate 170,930, forward strand.
CTGCCAACCCTCATTGGAGGGGGCAGACGTGGAGGGTCCAGGCAGAGGCGCAGGCGTTGGAGTGGGGAGCGGAGTAATTTCCGCTCCAGCCCTTACCGCCGTTTTCGGCCCCAGCCTCGGCGCAGCCCCCTTGGCCGGAGCCTTGGCCGGGGCCTTGGCCTGACGTGCCCCTTGGGCAGCCGCAGGAGCCGGCCTCGACACCGCCGCCGAGAATGAAACGCGACCTCCCACCACGGGAAGAGGGGTCGCGGCCGATGCGACCTTCGACTTCGGTGCCGCAAGCGGCGGCCGAACAGATGGGGCCGGAGGCAGCCTCGATAAGATCCCGGCCAGCCGACCGTCGATCAGGTGCCCCACCGCCACGAGAATTTGTCCCAGATATGCGTCTGGGACCTCGGATTCGGCGGGGACACTACGCGATGAAGAAGACGGGGCAGGGGCCTTTCGCTCCGGGCGCTCCGCCCGAAATTGGGCGAATTGAGCGCTCAGCTCAGCCACCTGCCCCGCCAAACGGTCGTTGGCCGTCTGGAGTCGGGCCACGTCCCCGGCGAGGGTCTCCACCACTCCCGCAATTGCAGAAGAGGACTCCTTAAGGGCCCTCACAAAAGAGCCCTTAAGATTGACGGACTTGGTGGCCACCTTGTGTATGATGGCCACCGCCGCCTGCGCCCTCTCCTGCAAACAGGACGGTGTTTGGGGCTCTACGTCCCCATCGACCGGTCTCCTGATCTTGAGTAGGAGACCCTCCATCTCCTCCTCCGCCTGGTGTTCGCCGTCAGTCCTTGCCCGCTTGTAAGCTTCCGCCCTGCTAAAGGCGGAACCTGACGGGGCCGGGCCTGATGTTCGGAGCTTTCCCCTCAGGGCACTCCCGACTTTGGGCGGCAACATCTCTAGGGAGGTGTCACTGCCCCCATCCTTCGAGAGTTCGCGCTTGCGGTGGGCGCACGTTTCGAGGTCCATTGCCTCCGAGGAGGCACCACCTGTGCCATCCGACGAGTGGTTGGACCTCGAACGCGCGCGTTCCGACGTTCTTCGGGTGCGGCTCCCAGCAGTCAGATCGACTTCCGGGAGCCCCACCGAAATGGGCGTTCCAGTCAGCGCAACGTCCTCCTCGGTTGACGAGCAGTCGTCTACCTTCCGGAACCGCCCCTTGGCGTTCCTCCTCACCTTCCCTTCCTTCTTCTTTTCAAATCCAGTATGTAAGCCAGTTGTCGTTAGTTTTGTATCCAGTCCAGTTTCATTGTTTAAGCTTTTATCATTTCCCATAATAGACCCACGAGTTGGGGAGAAATAAAAGTCGACCCGGGCAGAGATCCCCAATACCCGGGCAAGCCTATGTACTGTGGAGGTCGGCCGATATCCACAGGTTTTTACGACTTAGCTGTCGGGTGTTATAGACTATCCTTGTCATGGGCCGGCCAATCAAGGCAAGCCCTCCGGCCATCAGTTTCTCAGCGTACCCTCTTGGAGCCACCAGTCAGGTCGTTGTTGAGCCCCTAATGGTTACGGAATGCGAGAGGGTGGCTAGCCCTCTCTCACAGACGGGACTAACACTCAAGTGCCAGCCCCTCTGATCAACTCGCTCTCCATCACGCCCTCTGCTAAAGCAGAGGGACGCTTGGAGCGCGGCATGACGTTGGAGCGTCATGCCCTTCGCGGCAGTCTCAACAGACTCCGTCTTTGATCCCATTTAGTCTGGAGTCTCACCCTGGGCCAATCCGGCATGAGTAGCTCTACCCGGCACAGCCCCAGAGATCATTGACCCACGCAAGCCCCACCACGACGACAACGTAGGGATACATTGGGGGGAACCTTTTTTTTTTTTTTTTTTTTTTTTTTTACGTGTGGAAACCCCCTCGGGCCGTCACCCCGCCGGGGTTTGCGGCGGGGCGGTGTGTCGGAATCGAACCGACTAAAACCACACGGTGTGCCAACTCTGCGCCTGAGAAGGGAGGGGTCCGGGATCGCTGTTACTAACGCAAACCGGACCCCTCCCAGCGCCTGCCCGCACTGAAGCGGGCACCGTCTGCTGTTAAATTCTCAAATTAGGCGACGCACGGCACACGCGTACGTCGCCCCTTCGCGGCTGGCCACTAAAGCGGATGGACGGGAAAACCCATCCCGTCCATCCGCGGCCACACTCAGGGCGGCATGAGGCGCAGATGGGCGCGCCTCCGCCGCCCGGTTCGCCGGCGGCGGATCGGGTCCGAGTGGAGATCATCCTCCCGGGCCTTCTCCGCCGCCTCCTTCTGCGAAATTACGTCTTCGCAGAAGGATGCGACCGCGGTAAAACTGCTGTCGCCACCGGCCATGGAGCGTATGACGGCCGGTAGCGACAGATCTCCTCCGATGACTGCAGTGAGGGCCCGGCGCTGCTCCGCCCAAGCGGGGCAGAACTCCAGCGTATGCTGGGCCGAGTCCTCACTGCAGTCGCAGTGGTGGCAGGCGGGACTCAGTTCCCTCCTAGCGACCGAGTGCAGGTACTTCCCGAAGCAACCGTGCCCGGAAAGCACCTGCGTCAGCCGGAAGGAAAGAGTCCCGTGCTGCCGCCCTGCCCACTCGAGGATGACCGGCTGGAGCGCCTCCACGGTGGCAAAGCCAGCGCGTGGAGCCTCCAGCCGGGAAGACCAACGAGCCATCGTGGCTCGGCGAGCGGCTTCACGCCAATCGCGTACCTCTTCGGGCGGAGGACGATACCCGTTCTCCGCCCGATAGTCAGCCGCTCGCCGATAAACTTCGGCGAGCACTTCCGCCTCCAAATCCCACGGGGGTGTTCCGGCCAAGGCGCACGCCGCCTCCGTCGACACGGTGCGGTATCCGCGTATGGCTCTGACCGCCAATACCCTCTGAGGCCGCCAGAGGCGAGCCTTATTCTGGGCGGTCAGAGCCGGGACCCACACCGGTGACCCGTACAGGGCCATCGACCGGACCACCCCCGTGTAGAGGTGTCTTGTTTCGACGCTGGCTCCACCCAGATTGGGCAAGAGTCGCCCAAGGGCGGAGGCAGCGTCGACCAGCTTTGGGGCAAGCTGTCGGAAGTGCTCGTCGAAGAGCCACCTACCGTCGAGGATCAGGCCCAGATACCTCATCTGGGCCCGAACCGGTACGAGGACCGAGTTGACTTCGATGGAGGCGCCGGGGGGTGGACCACGACGGGGCCCATGGAAAAGTAGGGCCTCCGTCTTATCAAGGGCCACCCGCAAGCCCAGCGCCTCGATGCGCCCAACCACCAGAGAAACACCCCTGGTGGCCAGGCGCGCCGCCTCTTGGAAGTTGGCCCCCCGAGCTGTGACCAAAGTGTCATCGGCGTAACAAATTACGCCCAGCCCGGGAGGCAGACGACTACGAAGGACCCAGTCGTACCCCACGTTCCACAGGAGTGGTCCGAGGACAGACCCCTGTGGAACGCCGCACGACATGGGTCGCCGTCTCAAGACGCCATCTCGGTCCTCGTACACGACGGTACGCTCCTCTAAATAGTCTGCCACCAGCCGCCTCAGGTACTCTGGCACCCCGTGGTAGTGGAGTGCTTCCCTGATGCAGCTGAATGGCAGACTATTGAAGGCGTTGGCGATGTCCAAGGACACCGCCAACACCACGCCGCCACAGCCAACCGCCTCTTCGGTCACGGCCCTAAGGCGCATCACGGCATCGACCGTCGAACGCCCCTCTCGGAACCCGAATTGGGCGTCCGACAGGTCGGGCCCCACCTCGCTGAGATGCTGGACGATGCGGGCAGAGAGAATCCTCTCAAACAATTTGCCCGCCTCGTCCAGCAACACGATGGGCCTATAGGCCGTGACCGAATCGGCTGGCCGTCCCGGCTTCGGCAACAGGACCAGCTTCCCACATTTCCAGCACTCAGGGAAGCGTCCGGACGCCAGGCTGGCGTCCATAACCTCCCTGAGGCGGTCCGACATATGGTCGAGGGCTCGGGCCATCACTCGGGGGGGTACCCCGTCCGGCCCGGGGGCGGTGTTCTTCGAACGAATCCTTAGAACAGCCGCCCCTACCTCTGATTCCCTAACGGGCGGAACATCGTCCTCTCTGCCCCCGTCGTCTCTGGCCACTGAGTAGGCCATCGACGGGGGCGTGTGCTCCGCCCGCTGCGGGAAAAGGCCCTCGACCACCTGCTGCAGGAAGCTGGGCTGGAGAGTCTCGGTAAGGGGGGGGCCCGCCGTGCGGAGCTTTTGTCGCACCGCACGATATGGGCGACCCCAGGGGTCACGATCGAGACTCTCCAGCATCTCCTTTCTTTTTGCCTCTTTGGCGCGGCAAATGGCCAGCTTCAGAGTTTTCCGCGCTTCGCGGTACTCCTCATGAAGCCGGCCCTCCTCCCCGTCTACGCGGTGGCGTCGCCGCCGGCATCGGGTGTAGGACCTCCGGGCACGAGTACAGGCCGCACGGAGGTCCGCCAACTCCTGGGACCACCAGTAGACCCCGTTCCGTGAAGGTCGACAACCCCGAACGCGGGGCATGGCCGCATCGCAGATCTGCGTAATCGCAGAGCGAAAGCGGCCAGCCCCCATGTCGACCTCCTCGGCCGGGGCCCGCGGAGACAGCCATGACTGAACGATGGCCGCCTCCTCTAGCAGGTCCCTATTGAGCTTGGCAACAGCCCACCGCGGAAAGCGGGAGGAATGCCGCGCCACGTGACCCCTACTGGGGCCCTGGGACCGGGAGAGCTCAAATCGGATATATAAATGGTCCGAGAGCGTCTCAACCTCATCCAGGACACACCAGTTCCTTACTCGTGCGGCAACAGCAGGGGTAGCGAACGAAAGGTCCACTATCGACCCCCCCTGCTGTCGCACGCACGTGTTGGTGGCGCCTCTGTTCAGCAAACAGAGGCCCACCGAAGCCGCCCACTCCACAACGGCATCGCCCCTGGCGTCCGTCCCTGGGGAACCCCACGCAATGGACTTTGCGTTGAAGTCCCCCAGCACGAGGACGTGCCCAGACGCTAGTCGCCGTATCGAGGTCTCCAAGTTGTTGAGGAAGACCTCGAAGTCGCTCAAACTCCGGTTGGGGGAGAAATAGACACCGTAAACGGTGATTCCCCCCCACTCGGCAGCCACATATCCAGAGCCCTTGTCTCTTAGCGACAAGGGCGGGGAACGGGCCGCCGAGGAGCCGACGACTGCCACGGAGCCGTCCCGGTCACCCATCCAGTTTGGACGGGGAGGGACGTAATAGGGCTCCGCGACTACGGCAACACCTATCGACCACTGCGCCATGGTTTGCAGGAAGAGATCCTGCGCCGCGGCGCAGTGGTTCAGGTTCGTCTGGACCAGGAGGTTGGAGATTCGATCCATTACTGGATCGTTTCTCCAACCCCCTCCATGGGCGACGACGTTGTCGCACGATTCACGTCGGAGGCAGCCAGGGTCGTCTGGCTAGCCTCCGACGCTTGCTGAGAAGCACGGGGAGGCTTGCAGCCCCCCTGCCCCATCTGGTGATTGGCGGGCTTCTTGCCCGCCGCACACACGGGGCAGTGAGGGGCCGCAGAGCACTCTGCCGCCTTGTGCCCCGGTCGACCGCAGCGGAAACAAAGTCCGCTGCAGTCGAAGCAGCTGGCGCACTTCGAGCGAGTGTGTCCCGCGGCAAGGCACTTGTAGCACCTCATCGGCCTCGGGGCCAGGACCGTGATCCTGGCACTCACGAAGCCGACGAGGAGCCTGCCGGCATCAGCCAAAATTTTGGCCGACGCTACGGGACAGCTCACCCAAACGGCGCCAAGCCCTCCTGGACCGGGGCGGATGGTGCCGACTCTGAGGTTTTCCGCGCTGCAGCTGGCCTTCTCACAGACCGCAGCGCGGATGTCCTCGGTCGTTATCGAGTCGTCCAGGCCCGAGATGCGCATTTCTGCGCACTTGGTAGGCCTGGCGATCTTTACACCATCCGTGGCTTCAAAAATTCCCCGCATCTTCTCAGCAAACGAGTCTGCCGTCTTGGCACCTTCGGCCCCAGGGAACTCCAGCACCCGAGCTCCCGTCTGGGCGAGGCGCAGTCTTGCCCCTGCCATCCCCACATCACCGGCGAGGCTGTCCCGGGCCTTCTTAAAGAAGGTCGCGTAGGACAGCCCGCCGGCAGCCGCCTCCGGCGACAAGGTCACCACTACAGCCGCGGTCTTTGGCGGCTGCAGTTTCCGCGGCTTCTTTTGGGTGGCCCTTGCCACCGATGGCGACTGCGGGACAGAAGCCGCCTTGCGGGCAGCCTTTCTGGCCCGCTTTCGGGCCTTCTTGGACCCCCCGACTACCTGCCAACCCTCATTGGAGGGGGCAGACGTGGAGGGCCCAGGCAGAGGCTCAGGCGTTGGTGTGGGGAGCGGAGGAACCTCCGCTCCAGCCCTTGTCGCCGCCTTCGTCACCGGTCTCGGCGCAGCCGCCTTGGCCGGCGCCTTGGTCGGAGCCTTGGCCGGAGCCTTGGCCTGACGCGCCCCTTGGGCAGCTGCAGGTGCCGGCCTCGACACCGCCGCCGAAAACGACACACGACCCCCCACCACAGGAAGAGGGGTCGTCGCCGGTGCGACCTTCGGCTTCGGTGCCGCAAGCGGCGGCCGAACTGATGGGGCCGGGGGCAGCCTCGACAGCAGCCCAGCCAGCCGACCGTCGATCAGGTGCCCCACCGCCACGAGAATTTGTCCCAGATACGCGTCTGGGACCTCGGGCTCGGTAGGGGCACGACGCGATGACGATGTGGACGGGGCTGGGGCCTCTCGCTCCGGGCGCTCCGCCCGAAATTGGGCGAATTGAGCACTGAGCTCGGCCACCTGCCCCGTCAACCTGTCGTTGGCCGACTGGAGGCGGGCCACGTCGTCGGTTAGGCTCTCTACGACCCCCGCAATGGCAGAAGAGGACTCCTTTAGGGCCCTTACAAAAGAGCCCTTTAGGTTGTTGGACTTGGTGGCCACCTTGTGGATAATGGCCACCGCCGCTTGTGCCCTCTCCTGCAAGGAGGACGGAGTTTGGGGCTCCAAATCCCCATCGGCCGGCCTCCTGATCTTCAACATGAGACCGGCCAACTCGTCTTCCGCCTGCAGCTCACCGTCAGCCCTGGCTCGCTTGTACGCCTCCGCCTTAGAGAAGGCGGAGCCTGACGAGCCTGGAGTACGAGACCTCCCTCTTCCGCCACTCGCGATCTTAGGTGGCAGCATCTCCAGGGACGTATCGCTTTCGCCGCCGTCCCTGGAGAGTACGCGTTTGCGGGTGTCGGAGGCCTCCGTCTCCATCAGCTCCAGTGCGTCCACAATCGCACTGGAGCTGGCAACCGCGCCATCCGTTGCGGACTTGGAGCGCACGCGCTCCGATCTTCGGCTCCCAGAAGTCAGATGTCCGACTTCTGGGAGCCCCACCGAAATGGGCGTTCCGGACCCAACGTCCTCCTCGGCAGACGATTGCTCGTCTGCCTTCCGGAACTGCCCCTTGGCGTTCCTCCTTTCCATCTTGCTTTCCTTCTTGTCTTTCTTCTTTTCGAGTCCAGTTTCCTTGCCAGTAGTCATTGTGTTTAATCGGTCCGTTTTCAAAAATTTCTTTAAGTTTAATTCCATAGCTAATCCCACGAGTATGGGGGAAATAAGTCCATCCGAGCGGTGCCCCCTGCACCCGGATAAGCCTATGTACTGTGGAGGTCGGCCGGTATCCACAGGTTTTTTCGACTTAGCTGTCGGGTGTTATAGACTATCCTTGTCATGGGCCGGCCAATCAAGGCAAGCCCTCCGGCCATCAGGTTCTCAGCGTACCCTCATGGAGCCACCAGTCAGGTCGTTGTTGAGCCCCTAATGGTTACGGAATGCGAGAGGGTGGCTAGCCCTCTCTCACAGACGGGACTAACACTCAAGTGCCAGCCCCTCTGATCTACTCGCACTCCAACACGCCTTCTGCTAAAGCAGAGGGACGTTTGGAGTGCCGCGCGACGACTGAGCGTCACGCCCTTCACGGCAGTCTGCAGCCAGACTCCGTCTGGTATCCCATTTGGTCTGGAGTCTCACCCTGGGCCAATCCGGCATGAGTAGCTCTACCCGGCACAGCCCCAGAGATCATTGACCCACGCAAGCCCCACCACGACGACAACGTAGGGATACATTGGGGGGCAACCGCCTAACCTTTTTTTTTTTTTTTTTTTTTTTTTTTTTACGTGTGGAAACCCCCTCGGGCCGTCACCCCGCCGGGGTTTGCGGCGGGGCGGTGTGTCGGAATCGAACCGACTAAAACCACACGGTGTGCCAACTCTGCGCCTGAGAAGGGAGGGGTCCGGGAATCGCTGATATTAAAACGACCGGACCCCTCCCAGCGCCTGCCCGCACTGAAGCGGGCACCGTCTGCTAGTAAAAATCTCAAATTAGGCGACGCACGGCACACGCGTACGTCGCCCCTTCGCGGCTGGCCACTAAAGCGGATGGACGGGAAAACCCATCCCGTCCATCCGCGGCCACACTCAGGGCGGCATGAGGCGCAGATGGGCGCGCCTCCGCCGCCCGGTTCGCCGGCGGCGGATCGGGTCCGAGTGGAGATCCTCCTCCCGGGCCTTCTCCGCCGCCTCCTTCTGCGAAATTACGTCTTCGCAGAAGGATGCGACCGCGGTAAAACTGCTGTCGCTACCGGCCATGGAGCGTATGATGGCCGGTAGCGACAGATCTCCTCCGATGACTGCAGTGAGGGCCCGGCGCTGCTCCACCCAGGCGGGGCAGAACTCCAGCGTATGCTGGGCCGAGTCCTCACTGCAGTCGCAGTGGTGGCAGGCGGGACTCAATTCCCTCCTAGCGACCGAGTGCAGGTACTTTCCGAAGCAACCATGCCCGGAAAGCACCTGCGTCAGCCGGAAGGAAAGGGTCCCGTGCTGCCGCCCTGCCCACTCGAGGATGACCGGCTGGAGCGCCTCCACGGTGGCAAAGCCAGCGCGTGGAGCCTCCAGCCGGGAAGACCAACGAGCCATCGTGGCTCGGCGAGCGGCTTCACGCCATTCGCGTACCTCTTCGGGCGGAGCACGATACCCGTACTCCGCCCGATATTCAGCCGCTCGCCGATAAACTTCGGCGAGCACTTCCGCCTCCAAATCCCACGGGGGTGTTCCGGCCAAGGCGCACGCCGCCTCCGTTGACACGGTGCGGTATCCGCGTATGGCTCTGACCGCCAATACCCTCTGAGGCCGCCAAAGGCGTGCCTTATTCTGAGCGGTCAGAGCCGGGACCCACACCGGTGACCCATATAGGGCCATCGACCGGACCACCCCCGTGAAGAGGTTCCTTGTTGCGACGCTGGCTCCACCCAAGTTGGGCAAAAGACGCCCAAGGGCGGAGGCAGCGTCGACCAGCTTTGGGGAAAGCTGTCGGAAGTGCTCGTCGAAGAGCCACCTACCGTCGAGGATCAGGCCCAGATACTTCATCTGGGCCCGAACCGGTACGAGGACCGAGTTGACTTCGATGGAGGCGCCGGGGGGTGGACCACGACGGGGCCCATGGAATAACAGGGCCTCCGTCTTATCCAGGGCCACCCGCAAGCCCAGCGCCTCGATGCGCCCAACCACCAGAGAGACACCCCTGGTGGCCAGGCGCGCCGCCTCTTGGAAATTGGCCCCCCGAGCTGTGACCAATGTGTCATCGGCGTAACAAATTACGCCCAGCCCGGGGGGCAGACGACTTCGAAGGACCCAGTCGTACCCCACGTTCCACAGGAGTGGTCCGAGGACAGACCCCTGTGGAACGCCGCACGACATGGGTCGCCGTCTCAAGACGCCATCTCGATCCTCGTACACGACGGTACGCTCCTCCAAATAGTCTGCCACCAGCCGCCTCAGGTACTCTGGCACCCCATGATACAGGAGTGCTTCCCTGATGCAGCTGAATGGCAGACTATTAAAGGCGTTGGCGATGTCCAAGGACACCGCCAACACCACGCCGCCACAGCCAACCGCCTCTTCGGTCACGGCCCTAAGGCGCATCACGGCATCGACCGTCGAACGCCCCTCTCGGAACCCGAATTGGGCGTCCGACAGGTCGGGCCCCACCTCGCTGAGATGCTGGACGATGCGGGCAGAGATAATCCTCTCAAACAATTTGCCCGCCTCGTCCAGCAACACGATGGGCCTATAGGCCGCGACCGAATCGGCCGGCCGTCCCGGCTTCGGCAACAGGACCAGCTTCCCACATTTCCAGCACTCAGGGAAGCGTCCGGACGCCAGGCTGGCGTCCAAAACCTCCCTGAGGCGGTCCGACATATGGTCGAGGGCTCGGGCCATCACTCGGGGTGGTACCCCGTCCGGCCCGGGGGCGGTGTTCTTGGAACGAATCCGAAGAACAGCCGCCCCAACCTCCGATTCCCTAACGGGCGGCACCTCACTCCCTCCATCCCCGTCGCCTCTGACCTGATAGGCCATCGACGGGGGCGTGTGCTCCGCCCGCTGCGGGAAAAGGCCCTCGACCACTTGCTGCAGGAAGCTGGGCTGGAGAGTCTCGGTAAGGGGGGGGCCCGCCGTGCGGAGCTTCTGACGCACCGCACGATATGGGCGACCCCAGGGGTCACGATCGAGACTCTCCAGCATCTCCACTCTCTTTGCCTCTTTGGCGCGGCAAATGGCCAGCTTCAGAGTTTTCCGCGCTACGCGGTACTCCTCATGAAGCCGGCCCTCCTCCCCGTCTACGCGGTGGCGTCGCCGCCGGCAACGGGTGTAGGACCTCCGGGCACGAGTGCAGGCCGCACGGAGGTCCGCCAACTCCTGGGACCACCAGTAGACCCCGTTCCGTGGAAGTCGACAACCCCGAACGCGGGGCATGGCCGCATCGCAGATCTGCGTTATCGCAGTGCGAAAGCGGCCAGCCCCCATGTCGACCTCCTCGGCCGGGGCCCGCGGAGACAGCCATGACTGAACGATGGCCGCCTCCTCTAGCAGGTCCCTATCGAGCTTGGCAACAGCCCACCGCGGAAAGCGGGAGGTATGCCGCGCCACGTGACCCCTACTGGGGCCCTGGGACCGGGAGAGCTCGAATCGGATATAAAGATGATCCGAGAGCGTCTCAACCTCATCCAGGACACACCAGTTCCTTACTCGTGCGGCAACAGCAGGGGTAGCGAACGAAAGGTCCACTATCGACCCCCCCTGCTGTCGCACGCACGTGTTGGTGGCGCCTCTGTTCAGCAAACAGAGGCCCACCGAAGCCGCCCACTCCACAACGGCATCGCCCCTGGCGTCCGTCGCCGGGGAACCCCACGCAATGGACTTTGCGTTGAAGTCCCCCAGCACGAGGACGTGCCCAGACGCTAGTCGCCGTATCGAGGTCTCCAAGTTGTTAAGGAAGACCTCGAAGTCGCTCAAACTCCGGTTGGGGGAGAAATACACACCGTAAACGGTGATTCCCCCCCACTCGGCAGCCACATATCCAGAGCCCTTGTCTCTTAGCGACAAGGGCGGGGAACGAGCCGCCGAGGAGCCGACGACTGCCACGGAGCCGTCCCGGTCACCCATCCAGTTTGGACGGGGAGGGACGTAGTAGGGCTCCGCGACTACGGCAACACCTATCGACCACTGCGCCATGGTTTGCAGGAAGAGATCCTGCGCCGCGGCGCAGTGGTTCAGGTTCGTCTGGACCAGGAGGTTGGAGACTTGATCCATTACTGGATCGTTTCCCCAACCCCCTCCATGGGCGACGACGTTGTCGCACGATCAACGTCGGAGGCAGCCAGGGTCGTCTGGCTAGCCTCCGACGCTTGCTGAGAAGCACGGGGAGGCTTGCAGCCCCCCTGCCCCATCTGGTGATTGGCGGGCTTCTTGCCCGCCGCACACACGGGGCAGTGAGGGGCCGCAGAGCACTCTGCCGCCTTGTGCCCCGGTCGACCGCAGCGGAAACAAAGTCCGCTGCAGTCGAAGCAGCTGGCGCACTTCGAACGAGTGTGTCCCGCGGCAAGGCACTTGTAGCACCTCATCGGCCTCGGGGCCAGGACCGTGATCCTGGCACTCACGAAGCCGACGAGGAGCCTGCCGGCATCAGCCAAAATTTTGGCCGACGCTACGGGACAACTCACCCAAACGGCGCCAAGCCCTCCTGGACCGGGGCGGATGGTGCCGACCCTGACGTTGTCCGCGCTACAGCTCGTCTTCTCCTGAACTGCAGCGCGGACATCCTCGGCCGTGACGGAATCGTCCAGGCCCGAAATGCGCAGTTCAGCGCACTTTGTGGGCCTGGCGATCCTGACACCATCCACGGCGGCAAACATTTCCCGCAACCTCGCAGCAGCGGTGTCCGCCGTCTTTGCGCCATCAGCCCCAGGGAACTCGAGAATTCGAGCTCCCGTTTGGGCCTTGCGCAGGCGGACACCGGCCGTTCCAAATTCACCGGCGAGGCTGTCCCGGGCCTTCTTAAAGACGGCCGCATAGGACAGCCCGCCGGTTGTCGCCTCCGGTGACAGGGTCACCACTACAGCCGCGGTCTTCGGCGGCTGCAGATTTCGCGGCTTTTTAGCGGTGGCCCTCGCCACCGGTGTCGACTGCGGGACAGAGGCCGCTTTGCGGGCAGCCTTTCTGGCCCGCTTGCGAGCCTTTTTAGACCCCCCAACTATCTGCCAACCCTCATTGGAGGGGGCAGATGTGGAGGGGCCAGCCACAGGCGTTGGAGCGGGGAGCGGAGGAACCCCCGCTCCAGCCCTTGCCACCGCTTTCGGCCCCGGCCTCGGGGCAGCCGTCTTGGCCGGAGCCTTGGCCACCTGACGAGCCCCTCGGGCAGCCGCAAGTGCCGGTGGTGCCGTCGCCGACGCGTACGACACGCGACCCCCCACCACAGGGAGAGGGGTCGTCGCCGACGACGTGGCCACCCTTTTCGGCGCCGCAAGCGGCGGCCGCATGACAGGGGCCGCAGGCAGCCTCGCCTCTAGGCCGGCCGTACGGCCCTCGATCATCCGCCAGACAACCGCCTAACCTAACCTAACCTAACCTAACCTAACCTAACCTTTTTTTTTTTTTTTTTTTTTTTTTTTTTTTTTTTTTTTTTTTTTTTTTTTTTACGTGTGGAAACCCCCTCGGGCCGTCACCCCGCCGGGGTTTGCGGCGGGGCGGTGTGTCGGAATCGAACCGACTAAAACCACACGGTGTGCCAACTCTGCGCCTGAGAAGGGAGGGGTCCGGGATCGCTGTTATTAACGCAAACCGGACCCCTCCCAGCGCCTGCCCGCACTGAAGCGGGCACCCTCTGCTGTTAGAACTCTCAAATTAGGCGACGCACGGCACACGCGTACGTCGCCCCTTCGCGGCTGGCCACTAAAGCGGATGGAGGGGAAAACCCGTCCCCACCATCCGCGGCCACACTCAGGGCGGCATGAGGCGCAGATGGGCGCGCCTCCGCCGCCCGGTTCGCCGGCGGCGGATCGGGTCCGAGTGGAGATCGTCCTCTCGGGCCTTCTCCGCCGCCTCCTTCTGCGAGATTACTTCCTCGCAGAAGGTCGCGACCGCGGTAAAACTGCTGTCGCTACCGGCCATGGATAGTACGACGGCCGGTAGCGACAGATCTCCTCCGATGACTGCAGTGAGGGCCCGGCGCTGATCCGCCCAAGCGGGGCAGATCTCCAGCGTGTGCTGGGCCGAGTCCTCACTGCAGTCGCAGTGGTGGCAGGCGGGACTCAATTCCCTCCTAGCGACCGAGTGCAGGTACTTTCCGAAGCAACCATGCCCGGAAAGCACCTGCGTCAGCCGGAAGGAAAGGGTCCCGTGCTGCCGCCCTGCCCACTCGAGGATGACCGGCTGGAGCGCCTCCACGGTGGCAAAGCCAGCGCGTGGAGCCTCCAGCCGGGACGACCAACGAGCCATCGTGGCTCGGCGAGCGGCTTCACGCCAATCGCGTACCTCTTCGGGCGGAGGACGATACCCGTTCTCCGCCCGATAGTCAGCCGCTCGCCGATAAACTTCGGCGAGCACTTCCGCCTCCAAATCCCACGGGGGTGTTCCGGCCAAGGCGCATGCCGCCTCCGTCGACACGGTGCGGTATCCGCGTATGGCTCTGACCGCCAATACCCTCTGAGGCCGCCAGAGGCGTGCCTTATTCTGGGCGGTCAGAGCCGGGACCCACACCGGTGACCCGTAAAGGGCCATCGACCGGACCACCCCCGTGTAGAGGTGTCTTGTTTCGACGCTGGCTCCACCCAAGTTGGGCAAAAGACGCCCAAGGGCGGAGGCAGCGTCGACCAGCTTGGGGCCAAGCTGTCGGAAGTGCTCGTCGAAGAGCCACCTACCGTCGAGGATCAGGCCCAGATACCTCATCTGGGCCCGAACCGGTACGAGGACCGAGTTGACTTCGATGGAGGCGCCGGGGGGTGGACCACGACGGGGCCCATGAAATAGTAGGGCCTCCGTCTTATCCAGGGCCACCCGCAAGCCCAGCGCCTCGATGCGCCCGACCACCAGAGAAACACCCCTGGTGGCCAGGCGCGCCGCCTCTTGGAAATTCGCCCCCCGGGCTGTGACAAGAGTGTCATCGGCGTAACAAATTACGCCCAGCCCGGGAGGCAGACGACTTCGAAGGACCCAGTCGTACCCCACGTTCCACAGGAGTGGTCCGAGGACAGACCCCTGCGGAACGCCGCACGACATGGGTCGCCGTCTCAAGACGCCATCTCGATCCTCGTACACGACGGTACGCTCCTCCAAATAGTCTGCCACTAGCCGCCTCAGGTACTCTGGCACCCCATGAAACTGGAGTGCTTCCCTGATGCAGCTAAATGGCAGACTATTAAAGGCGTTGGCGATGTCCAAGGACACCGCCAACACCACGCCGCCACAGCTCACTGCCTCTTCGGTCACGGCCCTAAGGCGCATCACGGCATCGACCGTCGAACGCCCCTCTCGGAATCCGAATTGGGCGTCCGACAGGTCGGGCCCCACCTCGCTTAGGTGCCGGACGATGCGGGCAGAGAGAATCCTCTCGAACAATTTGCCCGCCTCGTCCAGCAACACGATGGGCCTATAGGCCGCGACCGAATCGGCAGGCCGTCCCGGCTTCTGCAATAGGACCAGCTTCCCGCATTTCCAGCACTCAGGGAAGCGTCCGGACGCCAGGCTGGCGTCCAAAACCTCCCTGAGGCGGTCCGACATATGGTCGAGGGCTCGGGCCATCACTCGGGGTGGTACCCCGTCCGGCCCGGGGGCGGTGTTCTTGGAACGAATCCGAAGAACAGCCGCCTCAACTTCCGATTCCCTAACGAGCGGCACCTCACTCCCTCCATCCCCGTCGCCTCTGACCTGATAGGCCATCGACGGGGGCGTGTGCTCCGCCCGCTGCGGGAAAAGGCCCTCGACCACTTGCTGCAGGAAGCTGGGCTGGAGAGTCTCGGTAAGGGGGGGGCCCGCCGTGCGGAGCTTCTGACGCACCGCACGATATGGGCGACCCCAGGGGTCACGATCGAGACTCTCCAGCATCTCCACTCTCTTTGCCTCTTTGGCGCGGCAAATGGCCAGCTTCAGAGTTTTCCGCGCTACGCGGTACTCCTCATGAAGCCGGCCCTCCTCCCCGTCTACGCGGTGGCGTCGCCGCCGGCAACGGGTGTAGGACCTCCGGGCACGAGTGCAGGCCGCACGGAGGTCCGCCAACTCCTGGGACCACCAGTAGACCCCGTTCCGTGGAAGTCGACAACCCCGAACGCGGGGCATGGCCGCATCGCAGATCTGCGTTATCGCAGTGCGAAAGCGGCCAGCCCCCATGTCGACCTCCTCGGCCGGGGCCCGCGGAGACAGCCATGACTGAACGATGGCCGCCTCCTCTAGCAGGTCCCTATCGAGCTTGGCAACAGCCCACCGCGGAAAGCGGGAGGTATGCCGCGCCACGTGACCCCTACTGGGGCCCTGGGACCGGGAGAGCTCGAATCGGATATAAAGATGATCCGAGAGCGTCTCAACCTCATCCAGGACACACCAGTTCCTTACTCGTGCGGCAACAGCAGGGGTAGCGAACGAAAGGTCCACTATCGACCCCCCCTGCTGTCGCACGCACGTGTTGGTGGCGCCTCTGTTCAGCAAACAGAGGCCCACCGAAGCCGCCCACTCCACAACGGCATCGCCCCTGGCGTCCGTCCCTGGGGAACCCCACGCAATGGACTTTGCGTTGAAGTCCCCCAGCACGAGGACGTGCCCAGACGCTAGTCGCCGTATCGAGGTCTCCAAGTTGTTAAGGAAGACCTCGAAGTCGCTCAAACTCCGGTTGGGGGAGAAATACACACCGTAAACGGTGATTCCCCCCCACTCGGCAGCCACATATCCAGAGCCCTTGTCTCTTAGCGACAAGGGCGGGGAACGAGCCGCCGAGGAGCCGACGACTGCCACGGAGCCGTCCCGGTCACCCATCCAGTTTGGACGGGGAGGGACGTAGTAGGGCTCCGCGACTACGGCAACACCTATCGACCACTGCGCCATGGTTTGCAGGAAGAGATCCTGCGCCGCGGCGCAGTGGTTCAGGTTCGTCTGGACCAGGAGGTTGGAGACTTGATCCATTACTGGATCGTTTCCCCAACCCCCTCCATGGGCGACGACGTTGTCGCACGATCAACGTCGGAGGCAGCCAGGGTCGTCTGGCTAGCCTCCGACGCCCATTTTTTTTTTTTTTTTTTTTTTTTTTACGTGTGGAAACCCCCTCGGGCCGTCACCCCGCCGGGGTTTGCGGCGGGGCGGTGTGTCGGAATCGAACCGACTAAAACCACACGGTGTGCCAACTCTGCGCCTGAGAAGGGAGGGGTCCGGGATCGCTGTTATTAACGCAAACCGGACCCCTCCCAGCGCCTGCCCGCACTGAAGCGGGCACCGTCTGCTGTTAAAATCTCAATTTAGGCGACGCACGGCACACGCGTACGTCGCCCCTTCGCGGCTGGCCACTAAAGCGGATGGACGGGAAAACCCATCCCGACCATCCGCGGCCACACTCAGGGCGGCATGAGGCGCAGATGGGCGCGCCTCCGCCGCCCGGTTCGCCGGCGGCGGATCGGGTCCGAGTGGAGATCATCCTCCCGGGCCTTCTCCGCCGCCTCCTTCTGCGAAATTACGTCTTCGCAGAAGGATGCGACCGCGGTAAAACTGCTGTCGCCACCGGCCATGGAGCGTATGATGGCCGGTAGCGACAGATCTCCTCCGATGACTGCAGTGAGGGCCCGGCGCTGATCCGCCCAAGCGGGGCAGAACTCCAGCGTATGCTGGGCCGAGTCCTCACTGCAGTCGCAGTGGTGGCAGGCGGGACTCAATTCCCTCCTAGCGACCGAGTGCAGGTACTTTCCGAAGCAACCATGCCCGGAAAGCACCTGCGTCAGCCGGAAGGAAAGGGTCCCGTGCTGCCGCCCTGCCCACTCGAGGATGACCGGCTGGAGCGCCTCCACGGTGGCAAAGCCAGCGCGTGGAGCCTCCAGCCGGGAAGACCAACGAGCCATCGTGGCTCGGCGAGCGGCTTCACGCCATTCGCGTACCTCTTCGGGCGGAGCACGATACCCGTACTCCGCCCGATATTCAGCCGCTCGCCGATAAACTTCGGCGAGCACTTCCGCCTCCAAATCCCACGGGGGTGTTCCGGCCAAGGCGCACGCCGCCTCCGTCGACACGGTGCGGTATCCGCGTATGGCTCTGACCGCCAATACCCTCTGAGGCCGCCAAAGGCGTGCCTTATTCTGAGCGGTCAGAGCCGGGACCCACACCGGTGACCCATATAGGGCCATCGACCGGACCACCCCCGTGAAGAGGTTCCTTGTTGCGACGCTGGCTCCACCCAAGTTGGGCAAAAGACGCCCAAGGGCGGAGGCAGCGTCGACCAGCTTTGGGGAAAGCTGTCGGAAGTGCTCGTCGAAGAGCCACCTACCGTCGAGGATCAGGCCCAGATACTTCATCTGGGCCCGAACCGGTACGAGGACCGAGTTGACTTCGATGGAGGCGCCGGGGGGTGGACCACGACGGGGCCCATGGAATAACAGGGCCTCCGTCTTATCCAGGGCCACCCGCAAGCCCAGCGCCTCGATGCGCCCAACCACCAGAGAGACACCCCTGGTGGCCAGGCGCGCCGCCTCTTGGAAATTGGCCCCCCGAGCTGTGACCAATGTGTCATCGGCGTAACAGATTACGCCCAGCCCGGGGGGCAGACGACTTCGAAGGACCCAGTCGTACCCCACGTTCCACAGGAGTGGTCCGAGGACAGACCCCTGTGGAACGCCGCACGACATGGGTCGCCGTCTCAAGACGCCATCTCGATCCTCGTACACGACGGTACGCTCCTCCAAATAGTCTGCCACCAGCCGCCTCAGGTACTCTGGCACCCCATGATACAGGAGTGCTTCCCTGATGCAGCTGAATGGCAGACTATTAAAGGCGTTGGCGATGTCCAAGGACACCGCCAACACCACGCCGCCACAGCCAACCGCCTCTTCGGTCACGGCCCTAAGGCGCATCACGGCATCGACCGTCGAACGCCCCTCTCGGAACCCGAATTGGGCGTCCGACAGGTCGGGCCCCACCTCGCTGAGATGCCGGACGATGCGGGCAGAGATAATCCTCTCAAACAATTTGCCCGCCTCGTCCAGCAACACGATGGGCCTATAGGCCGTGACCGAATCGGCCGGCCGTCCCGGCTTCGGCAACAGGACCAGCTTCCCACATTTCCAGCACTCAGGGAAGCGTCCGGACGCCAGGCTGGCGTCCAAAACCTCCCTGAGGCGGTCCGACATATGGTCGAGGGCTCGGGCCATCACTCGGGGTGGTACCCCGTCCGGCCCGGGGGCGGTGTTCTTGGAACGAATCCGAAGAACAGCCGCCCCAACCTCCGATTCCCTAACGGGCGGCACCTCACTCCCTCCATCCCCGTCGCCTCTGACCTGATAGGCCATCGACGGGGGCGTGTGCTCCGCCCGCTGCGGGAAAAGGCCCTCGACCACTTGCTGCAGGAAGCTGGGCTGGAGAGTCTCGGTAAGGGGGGGGCCCGCCGTGCGGAGCTTCTGACGCACCGCACGATATGGGCGACCCCAGGGGTCACGATCGAGACTCTCCAGCATCTCCACTCTCTTTGCCTCTTTGGCGCGGCAAATGGCCAGCTTCAGAGTTTTCCGCGCTACGCGGTACTCCTCATGAAGCCGGCCCTCCTCCCCGTCTACGCGGTGGCGTCGCCGCCGGCAACGGGTGTAGGACCTCCGGGCACGAGTGCAGGCCGCACGGAGGTCCGCCAACTCCTGGGACCACCAGTAGACCCCGTTCCGTGGAAGTCGACAACCCCGAACGCGGGGCATGGCCGCATCGCAGATCTGCGTTATCGCAGTGCGAAAGCGGCCAGCCCCCATGTCGACCTCCTCGGCCGGGGCCCGCGGAGACAGCCATGACTGAACGATGGCCGCCTCCTCTAGCAGGTCCCTATCGAGCTTGGCAACAGCCCACCGCGGAAAGCGGGAGGTATGCCGCGCCACGTGACCCCTACTGGGGCCCTGGGACCGGGAGAGCTCGAATCGGATATAAAGATGATCCGAGAGCGTCTCAACCTCATCCAGGACACACCAGTTCCTTACTCGTGCGGCAACAGCAGGGGTAGCGAACGAAAGGTCCACTATCGACCCCCCCTGCTGTCGCACGCACGTGTTGGTGGCGCCTCTGTTCAGCAAACAGAGGCCCACCGAAGCCGCCCACTCCACAACGGCATCGCCCCTGGCGTCCGTCGCCGGGGAACCCCACGCAATGGACTTTGCGTTGAAGTCCCCCAGCACGAGGACGTGCCCAGACGCTAGTCGCCGTATCGAGGTCTCCAAGTTGTTAAGGAAGACCTCGAAGTCGCTCAAACTCCGGTTGGGGGAGAAATACACACCGTAAACGGTGATTCCCCCCCACTCGGCAGCCACATATCCAGAGCCCTTGTCTCTTAGCGACAAGGGCGGGGAACGAGCCGCCGAGGAGCCGACGACATTGGGGGGAACCTAACCTAACCTTTTTTTTTTTTTTTTTTTTTTTTACGTGTGGAAACCCCCTCGGGCCGTCACCCCGCCGGGGTTTGCGGCGGGGCGGTGTGTCGGAATCGAACCGACTAAAACCACACGGTGTGCCAACTCTGCGCCTGAGAAGGGAGGGGTCCGGGATCGCTGTTACTAACGCAAACCGAACCCCTCCCAGCGCCTGCCCGCACTGAAGCGGGCACCTTCGCGGCTGGCCACTAAAGCGGATGGACGGGAAAACCCATCCCGTCCATCCGCGGCCACACTCAGGGCGGCATGAGGCGCAGATGGGCGCGCCTCCGCCGCCCGGTTCGCCGGCGGCGGATCGGGTCCGAGTGGAGATCATCCTCCCGGGCCTTCTCCGCCGCCTCCTTCTGCGAAATTACGTCTTCGCAGAAGGATGCGACCGCGGTAAAACTGCTGTCGCTACCGGCCATGGAGCGTATGATGGCCGGTAGCGACAGATCTCCTCCGATGACTGCAGTGAGGGCCCGGCGCTGCTCCGCCCAAGCGGGGCAGAACTCCAGCGTATGCTGGGCCGAGTCCTCACTGCAGTCGCAGTGGTGGCAGGCGGGACTCAGTTCCCTCCTAGCGACCGAGTGCAGGTACTTCCCGAAGCAACCGTGCCCGGAAAGCACCTGCGTCAGTCGGAAGGAAAGAGTCCCGTGCTGCCGCCCTGCCCACTCGAGGATGACCGGCTGGAGCGCCTCCACGGTGGCAAAGCCAGCGCGTGGAGCCTCCAGCCGGGAAGACCAACGAGCCATCGTGGCTCGGCGAGCGGCTTCACGCCATTCGCGTACCTCTTCGGGCGGAGCACGATACCCGTACTCCGCCCGATATTCAGCCGCTCGCCGATAAACTTCGGCGAGCACTTCCGCCTCCAAATCCCACGGGGGTGTTCCGGCCAAGGCGCACGCCGCCTCCGTCGACACGGTGCGGTATCCGCGTATGGCTCTGACCGCCAATACCCTCTGAGGCCGCCAGAGGCGTGCCTTATTCTGGGCGGTCAGAGCCGGGACCCACACCGGTGACCCGTAAAGGGCCATCGACCGGACTACCCCCGTGTAGAGGTGTCTTGTTTCGACGCTGGCTCCACCCAGATTGGGCAAGAGTCGCCCAAGGGCGGAGGCAGCGTCGACCAGCTTAGGAAACCTTTTTTTTTTTTTTTTTTTTTTTTTTTTTTTTACGTGTGGAAACCCCCTCGGGCCGTCACCCCGCCGGGGTTTGCGGCGGGGCGGTGTGTCGGAATCGAACCGACTAAAACCACACGGTGTGCCAACTCTGCGCCTGAGAAGGGAGGGGTCCGGGATCGCTGTTATTAACGCAAACCGGACCCCTCCCAGCGCCTGCCCGCACAGAAGCGGGCACCGTCTGCTTTTAAAATCTCAAATTTAGGCGACGCACGGCACACGCGTACGTCGCCCCTTCGCGGCTGGCCATTAAAGCGGATGGAGGGGAAAACCCGTCCCCACCATCCGCGGCCACACTCAGGGCGGCATGAGGCGCAGATGGGCGCGCCTCCGCCGCCCGGTTCGCCGGCGGCGGATCGGGTCCGAGTGGAGGTCATCCTCCCGGGCCTTCTCCGCCGCCTCCTTCTGCGAAATTACGTCTTCGCAGAAGGATGCGACCGCGGTAAAACTGCTGTCGCTACCGGCCATGGAGCGTATGATGGCCGGTAGCGACAGATCTCCTCCGATGACTGCAGTGAGGGCCCGGCGCTGCTCCGCCCAAGCGGGGCAGAACTCCAGCGTATGCTGGGCCGAGTCCTCACTGCAGTCGCAGTGGTGGCAGGCGGGACTCAGTTCCCTCCTAGCGACCGAGTGCAGGTACTTCCCGAAGCAACCGTGCCCGGAAAGCACCTGCGTCAGTCGGAAGGAAAGAGTCCCGTGCTGCCGCCCTGCCCACTCGAGGATGACCGGCTGGAGCGCCTCCACGGTGGCAAAGCCAGCGCGTGGAGCCTCCAGCCGGAAAGACCAACGAGCCATCGTGGCTCGGCGAGCGGCTTCACGCCATTCGCGTACCTCTTCGGGCGGAGCACGATACCCGTACTCCGCCCGATGTTCAGCCGCTCGCCGATAAACTTCGGCGAGCACTTCCGCCTCCAAATCCCACGGGGGTGTTCCGGCCAAGGCGCAGGCCGCCTCGGTGGACACCGTGCGGTATCCGCGTATGGCTCTGACTGCCAATACCCTCTGAGGGCGCCAAAGGCGCGCCTTGTTCTGGGCAGTCAGAGCCTCCACCCACACCGGTGACCCATACAGGGCCATCGACCGGACCACCCCCGTGAAGAGGTTCCTTGTAACGACGCTGGCTCCACCCAAGTTGGGCAAAAGACGCCCAAGGGCGGAGGCAGCGTCGACCAGCTTAGGAGCAAGCTGTCGGAAGTGCTCGTCGAAGAGCCACCTACCGTCGAGGATCAGGCCCAGATACCTCATCTGGGCCCGAACCGGTACGAGGACCGAGTTGACTACGATAGAGGCGCCGGGGGGTGGACCACGACGGGGCCCATGAAATAGCAGGGCCTCCGTCTTGTCAAGGGCCACCCGTAAGCCCAGCGCCTCGATGCGCCCAACCACCAGAGAGACACCCCTGGTGGCCAGGCGCGCCGCCTCTTGGAAATTTGCCCCCCGGGCTGTGACTAGGGTGTCATCGGCGTAACAAATTACGCCGAGCCCGGGGGGTAGACGACTACGTAGGACCCAGTCGTACCCCACGTTCCACAGGAGTGGTCCGAGGACAGACCCCTGTGGAACGCCGCACGACATGGGTCGCCGTCTCAAGGCGCCATCTCGATCCTCGTACACGACGGTACGCTCCTCCAAATAGTCTGCCACCAGCCGCCTCAGGTACTCTGGCACCCCATGATACAGGAGTGCTTCCCTGATGCAGCTGAATGGCAGACTATTAAAGGCGTTGGCGATGTCCAAGGACACCGCCAACACCACGCCGCCACAGCCAACCGCCTCTTCGGTCACGGCCCTAAGGCGCATCACGGCATCGACCGTCGAACGCCCCTCTCGGAACCCGAATTGGGCGTCCGACAGGTCGGGCCCCACCTCGCTGAGATGCTGGACGATGCGGGCAGAGAGAATCCTCTCGAACAATTTGCCCGCCTCGTCCAGCAACACGATGGGCCTATAGGCCGCGACCGAATCGGCTGGCCGTCCCGGCTTCTGCAGTAGGACCAGCTTCCCGCATTTCCAGCACTCAGGGAAGCGTCCGGACGCCAGGCTGGCGTCCAAAACCTCCCTGAGGCGGTCCGACATATGGTCGAGGGCTCGGGCCATCACTCGGGGTGGTACCCCGTCCGGCCCGGGGGCGGTGTTCTTGGAACGGATCCGAAGAACAGCCGCCCCAACCTCCGATTCCCTAACGGGCGGCACCTCACTCCCTCCGTCCCCGTCGTCACTGGCCGGATAGGCCATCGACGGGGGCGTGTGCTCCGCCCGCTGCGGGAAAAGGCCCTCGACCACTTGCTGCAGGAAGCTGGGCTGGAGAGTCTCGGTAAGGGGGGGGCCCGCCGTGCGGAGCTTTTGACGCACCGCACGATATGGGCGACCCCAGGGGTCACGGTCGAGACTCTCCAGCATCTCCTTTCTCTTTGCCTCTTTGGCGCGGCAAATGGCCAGCTTCAGAGTTTTCCGCGCTTCGCGGTACTCCTCGTGAAGCCGGCCCTCCTCCCCATCTACGCGGTGGCGTCGCCGCCGGCATCGGGTGTAGGACCTCCGGGCACGAGTGCAGGCCGCACGGAGGTCCGCCAACTCCTGGGACCACCAGTAGACCCCGTTCCGTGAAGGTCGACAACCCCGAACGCGGGGCATGGCCGCATCGCAGATCTGCGTAATCGCAGAGCGAAAGCGGCCAGCCCCCATGTCGACCTCCTCGGCCGGGGCCCGCGGAGACAGCCAAGATTGAACTATGGCCGCCTCCTCTAGTAGGTCCCTGTCGAGTTTGGCGACTGCCCACCGCGGAAAGCGGGAGGTATGCCGCGCCACGTGACCCCTACTGGGGCCCTGGGACCGGGAGAGCTCGAATCGGATATAAAGATGATCCGAGAGCGTCTCAACCTCATCCAGGACACACCAGTTCCTTACTCGTGCGGCAACAGCAGGGGTAGCGAACGAAAGGTCCACTATCGACCCCCCCTGCTGTCGCACGCACGTGTTGGTGGCGCCTCTATTCAGCAAACAGAGGCCCACCGAAGCCGCCCACTCCACCACGGCATCGCCCCTGGCGTCCGTCGCTGGGGAACCCCACGCAATGGATTTTGCGTTGAAGTCCCCCAGCACGAGGACGTGCCCAGACGCTAGTCGCCGCATCGAGGTCTCCAAGTTGTTGAGGAAGACCTCGAAGTCGCTCAAACTCCTGTTGGGGGAGAAGTAAACACCGTAGACGGTGATTCCCCCCCACTCGGCGGCCACATATCCAGAGCCCTTGTCTCTTAGCGACAAGGACGGGGAACGGGCCGCCGAGGAGCCGACGACTGCCACGGAGCCGTCCCGGTCACCCATCCAGTTTGGACGGGGAGGGACGTAATAAGGCTCCGCGACTACGGCAACACCTATCGACCACTGCGCCATGGTTTGCAGGAAGAGATCCTGCGCCGCGGCGCAGTGGTTCAGGTTCGTCTGGACCAGGAGGTTGGAGATTTGATCCATTACTGGATCGTTTCTCCAACCCCCTCCATGGGCGACGACGTTGTCGCACGATCCACGTCGGAGGCAGCCAGGGTCGTCTGGCTAGCCTCCGACGCTTGCTGAGAAGCACGGGGAGGCTTGCAGCCCCCCTGCCCCATCTGGTGATTGGCGGGCTTGTTGCCCGCTGCACACACGGGGCAGTGAGGGGCCGCAGAGCACTCTGCCGCCTTGTGCCCCGGTCGACCGCAGCGGAAACAAAGTCCGCTGCAGTCGAAGCAGCTGGCGCACTTCGAGCGAGTGTGTCCCGCGGCAAGGCACTTGTAGCACCTCATCGGCCTCGGGGCCAGGACTGTGATCCTGGCACTCACGAAGCCGACGAGGAGCCTGCCGGCATCAGCCAAAATTTTGGCCGACGCTACGGGACAACTCACCCAAACGGCGCCAAGCCCTCCTGGACCGGGGCGGATGGTGCCGACCCTGACGTTGTCCGCGCTACAGCTCGTCTTCTCCTGAACTGCAGCGCGGACATCCCCGGCCGTGACGGAATCGTCCAGGCCCGAAATGCGCAGTTCAGCGCACTTTGTAGGCCTGGCGATCCTGACACCATCCACGGCGGCAAACACTTCCCGCAACTTCCCAGCAGCGGTGTCCGCCGTCTTTGCGCCGTCAGCCCCAGGGAACTCGAGAATTCGAGCTCCCGTTTGGGCGCGGCGCAAACGGACACCGGCCGTTCCAAATTCACCGGCGAGGCTGTCCCGGGCCTTCTTAAAGAAGGCCGCGTAGGACAGCCCGCCGGTTGTCGCCTCCGGTGTCAAGGTGACCACTACAGCCGCGGTCTTCGGCGGCTGCAGTTTCCGCGGCTTTTTAGCGGTGGCCCTTGCCACCGGTGTCGACTGCGGGACAGAGGCCGCCTTGCGGGCAGCCTTTCTGGCCCGCTTTCGGGCCTTCTTTGACCCCCCGACTATCTGCCATCCCTCATTGGAGGGGGCAGATGTGGAGGGGCCAGCCACAGGCGTTGGAGCGGGGAGCGGAGGAACCTCCGCTCCAGCCCTTACCGCCGCTTTCGGCCCCGGTCTTGGCGCAGCCGCCTTGGCCGGCGCCTTGGTCGGAGCCTTGGCCGGAGCCTTGGCCTGACGCGCCCCTTGGGCAGCCGCAGGAGCCGGCCTCGACACCGCCGCCGAAAACGACACACGACCCCCCACCACAGGAAGAGGGGTCGTCGCCGGTGCGACCTTCGGCTTCGGTGCCGCAAGCGGCGGCCGAACTGATGGGGCCGGGGGCAGCCTCGACAGCAGCCCAGCCAGCCGACCGTCAATCAGGTGCCCCACCGCCACGAGAATTTGTCCCAGATACGCGTCTGGGACCTCGGATTCGGTGGGGACACTACGCGATGAAGACGGGGCAGGGGCCTTTCGCTCCGGGCGCTCCGCCCGGAATTGGGCGAACTGAGCGCTCAGCTCAGCCACCTGCCCCGCCAAACGGTCGTTGGCCGTCTGGAGGCGGGCCACGTCCCCGGCTAGGGTCTCCACTACTCCTGCAATTGCAGAAGAGGACTCCTTAAGGGCCCTCACAAAAGAGCCCTTAAGATTGACGGACTTGGTGGCCACCTTGTGTATGATGGCCACCGCCGCCTGCGCCCTCTCCTGCAGCTTAGGAAACCTTTTTTTTTTTTTTTTTTTACGTGTGGAAACCCCCTCGGGCCGTCACCCCGCCGGGGTTTGCGGCGGGGCGGTGTGTCGGAATCGAACCGACTAAAACCACACGGTGTGCCAACTCTGCGCCTGAGAAGGGAGGGGTCCGGGATCGCTGTTACTAACGCAAACCGGACCCCTCCCAGCGCCTGCCCGCACAGAAGCGGGCACCCTCTTCAGTTAAAATTCTCAAATTAGGCGGCGCACGGCACACGCGTACGTCGCCCCTTCGCGGCTGGCCATTAGAGCGGATGGAGGGGAAAACCCGTCCCCACCATCCGCGGCCACACTCAGGGCGGCATGAGGCGCAGATGGGCGCGCCTCCGCCGCCCGGTTCGCCGGCGGCGGATCGGGTCCGAGTGGATATCGTCCTCTCGGGCCTTCTCCGCCGCCTCCTTCTGCGAGATTACTTCCTCGCAGAAGGTCGCGACCGCGGTAAAACTGCTGTCGCTACCGGCCATGGAGCGTATGATGGCCGGTAGCGACAGATCTCCTCCGATGACTGCAGTGAGGGCCCGGCGCTGATCCGCCCAAGCGGGGCAGATCTCCAGCGTGTGCTGGGCCGAGTCCTCACTGCAGTCGCAGTGGTGGCAGGCGGGACTCAATTCCCTCCTAGCGACCGAGTGCAGGTACTTTCCGAAGCAACCATGCCCGGAAAGCACCTGCGTCAGCCGGAAGGAAAGGGTCCCGTGCTGCCGCCCTGCCCACTCGAGGATGACCGGCTGGAGCGCCTCCACGGTGGCAAAGCCAGCGCGTGGAGCCTCCAGCCGGAAAGACCAACGAGCCATCGTGGCTCGGCGAGCGGCTTCACGCCATTCGCGTACCTCTTCGGGCGGAGCACGATACCCGTACTCCGCCCGAAATTCAGCCGCTCGCCGATAAACTTCGGCGAGCACTTCCGCCTCCAAATCCCACGGGGGTGTTCCGGCCAAGGCGCATGCCGCCTCCGTCGACACGGTGCGGTATCCGCGTATGGCTCTGACCGCCAATACCCTCTGAGGCCGCCACAGGCGGGCCTTATTCTGGGCGGTCAGAGCCGGGACCCACACCGGTGACCCGTAAAGGGCCATCGACCGGACCACCCCCGTGTAGAGGTGTCTTGTTTCGACGCTGGCTCCACCCAAGTTGGGCAAAAGACGCCCAAGGGCGGAGGCAGCGTCGACCAGCTTGGGGCCAAGCTGTCGGAAGTGCTCGTCGAAGAGCCACCTACCGTCGAGGATCAGGCCCAGATACTTCATCTGGGCCCGAACCGGTACGAGGACCGAGTTGACTTCGATAGAGGCGCCGGGGGGTGGACCACGACGGGGCCCATGAAATAATAGGGCCTCCGTCTTATCCAGGGCCACCCGCAAGCCCAGCGCCTCGATGCGCCCAACCACCAGAGAAACACCCCTGGTGGCCAGGCGCGCCGCCTCTTGGAAATTGGCCCCCCGAGCTGTGACCAAAGTGTCATCGGCGTAACAAATTACGCCCAGCCCGGGGGGCAGACGACTTCGAAGGACCCAGTCGTACCCCACGTTCCACAGGAGTGGTCCGAGGACAGACCCCTGTGGAACGCCGCACGACATGGGTCGCCGTCTAAGGACGCCATCTCGATCCTCGTACACGA
The DNA here is from genome assembly GCA_916048165.1 of Spilarctia lutea. Lineage (NCBI taxonomy): Eukaryota > Metazoa > Arthropoda > Insecta > Lepidoptera > Erebidae > Spilarctia > Spilarctia lutea. Next base: position 198,780 of record OU696491.1, read on the forward strand.
CGGTACGCTCCTCCAAATAGTCTGCCACTAGCCGCCTCAGGTACTCTGGCACCCCATGAAACTGGAGTGCTTCCCTGATGCAGCTGAATGGCAGACTATTAAAGGCGTTGGCGATGTCCAGGGACACCGCCAACACCACGCCGCCACAGCTCACTGCCTCTTCGGTCACGGCCCTAAGGCGCACCACGGCATCGACCGTCGAACGCCCCTCTCGGAACCCGAATTGGGCGTCCGACAGGTCGGGCCCCACCTCGCTTAGGTGCCGGACGATGCGGGCAGAGATTATTCTCTCGAATAATTTGCCCGCCTCGTCCAGCAACACGATGGGCCTATAGGCCGTGACCGAATCGGCAGGCCGTCCCGGCTTCTGCAATAGGACCAGCTTCCCGCATTTCCAGCACTCAGGGAAGCGTCCGGACGCCAGGCTGGCGTCCAAAACCTCCCTGAGGCGGTCCGACATATGGTCGAGGGCTCGGGCCATCACTCGGGGGGGTACCCCGTCCGGCCCGGGGGCGGTGTTCTTGGAACGAATCCTTAGAACAGCCGCCCCAACCTCCGATTCCCTAACGGGCGGCACCTCACTCCCTCCGTCCCCGTCGTCTCTGACCGGACCGGCCATCGACGGGGGCGTGTGCTCCGCCCGCTGCGGGAAAAGGCCCTCGACCACCTGCTGCAGGAAGCTGGGCTGGAGAGTCTCGGTAAGGGGGGGGCCCGCCGTGCGGAGCTTTTGTCGCACCGCACGATATGGGCGACCCCAGGGGTCACGATCGAGACTCTCCAGCATCTCCTTTCTCTTTTCCTCTTTGGCGCGGCAAATGGCCAGCTTCAGAGTTTTCCGCGCTTCGCGGTACTCCTCATGAAGCCGGCCCTCCTCCCCGTCTACGCGGTGGCGTCGCCGCCGGCATCGGGTGTAGGACCTCCGGGCACGAGTACAGGCCGCACGGAGGTCCGCCAACTCCTGGGACCACCAGTAGACCCCGTTCCGTGAAGGTCGACAACCCCGAACGCGGGGCATGGCCGCATCGCAGATCTGCGTAATCGCAGAGCGAAAGCGGCCAGCCCCCATGTCGACCTCCTCGGCCGGGGCCCGCGGAGACAGCCAAGATTGAACTATGGCCGCCTCCTCTAGCAGGTCCCTGTCGAGTTTGGCAACTGCCCACCGCGGAAAGCGGGAGGTATGCCGCGCCACGTGACCCCTACTGGGGCCCTGGGACCGGGAGAGCTCGAATCGGATGTACAGGTGATCCGAGAGCGTCTCAACCTCATCCAGGACACACCAGTTCCTTACTCGTGCGGCAACAGCAGGGGTAGCGAACGAAAGGTCCACTATCGACCCCCCCTGCTGTCGCACGCACGTGTTGGTGGCGCCTCTGTTCAGCAAACAGAGGCCCACCGACGCCGCCCACTCCACCACGGCATCGCCCCTGGCGTCCGTCGCCGGGGAACCCCACGCAATGGATTTTGCGTTGAAGTCCCCCAGCACGAGGACGTGCCCAGACGCTAGTCGCCGTATCGAGGTCTCCAAGTTGTTAAGGAAGACCTCGAAGTCGCTCAAACTCCGGTTGGGGGAGAAATACACACCGTAAACGGTGATTCCCCCCCACTCGGCGGCCACATATCCAGAGCCCTTGTCTCTTAACGACAAGGGCGGGGAACGAGCCGCCGAGGAGCCGACGACTGCCACGGAGCCGTCCCGGTCACCCATCCAGTTTGGACGGGGAGGGACGTAGTAGGGCTCCGCGACTACGGCAACACCTATCGACCACTGCGCCATGGTTTGCAGGAAGAGATCCTGCGCCGCGGCGCAGTGGTTCAGGTTCGTCTGGACAAGGAGGTTGGAGAGCCGATCCATTTACTGGATCGTCTCTACAACCTCCTCCATGGGCGACGACGTGGTCGCACGAACGACGTCGGAGGCAGCCTGGGTCGACAGGCTAGCCCCCGACGTCTGCCGAGAAGCTCGGGGAGGCTTGCAGCCCCCCTGCCCCATCTGGTGATTGGCGGGCTTATTGCCCGCCGCACACACGGGGCAGTGAGGGGCGGCAGAACACTCTGCCGCCTTGTGCCCCGGTCGACCGCAGCGGAAACACAGTCCGCTGCAGTCAAAACAACTCTGGCACTTGGTGCGAGTGTGTCCCGCGGCAAGGCATTTAAAGCACCTCATCGGCCTCGCGGCCAGGACCGTGATCCTGGCACTCACGAAGCCGATGAGTAGCCTGCCGGCATCGGCCAATATTTTGGCCGACGCCACGGGACAGCTGACCCACACTGCACCAAGGCCTCCCGGACCGGGGCGGATGGTGCCGACCCTGACGCTGTCCGCGCCGCAACCCGCCTTGTCACGGATTACGGCGCGGACCTCGTCGGCCGTGACCGAATCGTCCAGGCCCGAAATGCGCAGCTCTGCGCACTTTGTGGGCCTGGCGATCTTCACACCATCCGTGGCTGCAAACACATCCCTCAACTTCCCGGCAACGGTGTCCGCCTTTTTTGCGCCATCGGCCCCAGGGAACTCGAGAATTCGAGCTCCCGTTTGGGCCTTGCGCAGGCGGACACCGGCCGTTTCGAACTCACCGGCGAGACTGTCCCGGGCCTTCTTGAAGAAGGCCGCATAGGACATCCCGCCGGTTGTCGCCTCCGGTGACAGGGTCACCACTACAGCCGCGGTTTTTGGCGGCTGCAGTTTCCGCGGCTTTTTCGCAGTGGCCCTTGCCACCGGCGGCGACTACGGGCCAGAGGCTGCCTGTCGGGCAGCCTTTCTGGCCCGCTTTCGGGCCTTCTTTGACCCTCCGACTACCTGCCAACCCTCATTGGAGGGGGCAGTCGTGGAGGGTCCAGGCAGAGGCTCAGGCGTTGGAGTGGGGAGCGGAGTAATTTCCGCTCCAGCCCTTACCGCCGCCTTCGGCCCCGGCCTTGGCGCAGCAGCCTTGGCTGGAGCCTTGGCCGGAACCCTGGCCGGAGCCTTGGCCACCGGCTGTGCCCCTCGGGCAGCCGCAGGAGCCGGCCTCACGGCTGGCGACACCGCCGCCGAGTACGACACGCGACCCCCCACCACGGGAAGAGGGGTCGGTGCCGATGCGACCTTCGGCTTCGGTGCCGCAAGTGGCGGCCGAACCGATGGGGCCGGAGGCAGCCTCGACAGCAGCCCCGCCAGCCGACCGTCGATCAGGTGCCCCACCGCCACGAGAATCTGTCCCAGATACGCGTCTGGGACCTCGGCTTCGGTTTCGGCGGGGGCACCACGCGATGAAGACGGGGCAGGGGCCTTTCTCTCCGGGCGCTCCGCCCGGAATTGGGCGAACTGAGCGCTCAGCTCGGCCACCTGCCCCGCCAAACGGTCGTTGGCCGCCTGGAGGCGGGCCACGTCCCCGGCCAGGGTCACCACCACTCCTGCAATTGCAGAAGAGGACTCCTTAAGGGCCCTCACAAACGAGCCCTTAAGATTGACGGACTTGGTGGCCACCTTGTGTATGATAGCCACCGCCGCCTGTGCCCTCTCCTGCAAACAGGACGGTGTTTGGGGCTCTACGTCCCCATCGACCGTCCTGATCTTGAGTAGGAGACCCTCCATCTCCTCCTCCGCTCGAAGTTCACCGTCAACCCTGGCCCGCTTATAGGTTTCCGCCCTGCAAAAGGCGGAACCTGACGATGCCGGGGCTGGGGTTCGGAACTTGCCCCTCAGGGCACTCCCGACTTTCGGCGGCAACATCTCTAGGGAGGTGTCACTGCCTCCGTCCTTCGAAAGTTCGCGCTTGCGGTGAGCGCACGTTTCGAGGTCCATTGCCTCCGAAGAGGTACCACCTGTGTCATCCGACGAGTGGTTGGACCTCGAACGCGTGCGTTCCGACGTTCTTCGGCTGCGGCTCCCAGCAGTCGGATCGACTTCTGGGAGCCCCACCGAAATGGGCGTCCGAGACGCAACGTCCTCCTCGGCTGACGAACAGTCGTCTGCCTTCTGGAACCGCCCCTTGGCGTTCCTCCTCACCTTCCCTTCCTTCTTCTTTTCAGATCCTGTGTGCGTGCCAATTGTTGTCGTATTTTTATCCGTGCCGGTTTTATTTTTTAAATTTGTTACAATATCCATATCATATCCCACGAGTATGGGGGAAAGAAAGTCCATCCGGGCGGTGCCCCCTGCACCCGGATAAGCCTATGTACTGTGGAGGTCGGCCGGTATCCACAGGTTTTTACGACTTAGCTGTCGGGTGTTATAGACTATCCTTGTCATGGGCCGGCCAATCAAGGCAAGCCCTCCGGCCATCAGGTTCTCAGCGTACCCTCTTGGAGCCACCAGTCAGGTCGTTGCTGAGCTCCTAATGGTTACGGAACGCGAGAGGGTGGCTAGCCCTCTCTCACAGATGGGACTAACACTCGCGTGCCAGCCCCTCTGATCTACTCGCACTCCAACACGCCCTCTGCTAAAGCAGAGGGACGTTTGGAGTGCCGCGGCAGTCTGCAGCCAGACTCCGTCTAGTATCCCATTTTGTCTGGAGTCTCACCCTGGGCCAATCCGGCATGAGTAGCTCTACCCGGCACAGCCCCAGAGATCATTGACCCACGCAAGCCCCACCACGACGACAACGTAGGGATACATTGGGGGGAGCTTAGGAAACCTTTTTTTTTTTTTTTTTTTTTTTTACGTGTGGAAACCCCCTCGGGCCCTCACCCCGCCGGGGTTTGCGGCGGGGCGGTGTGTCGGAATCGAACCGACTAAAACCACACGGTGTGCCAACTCTGCGCCTGAGAAGGGAGGGGTCCGGGATCGCTGTTACTAACGCAAACCGGCCCCTCCCAGCGCCTGCCCGCACTGAAGCGGGCACCGTCTGCTGTTAAATTCTCAAGTTAGGCGACGCACGGCACACGCGTACGTCGCCCCTTCGCGGCTGGCCACTAAAGCGGATGGACGGGAAAACCCATCCCGTCCATCCGCGGCCACACTCAGGGCGGCATGAGGCGCAAATGGGCGCGCCTCCGCCGCCCGGTTCGCCGGCGGCGGATCGGGTCCGAGTGGAGATCATCCTCCCGGGCCTTCTCCGCCGCCTCCTTCTGCGAAATTACGTCTTCGCAGAAGGATGCGACCGCGGTAAAACTGCTGTCGCTACCGGCCATGGAGCGTATGATGGCCGGTAGCGACAGATCTCCTCCGATGACTGCAGTGAGGGCCCGGCGCTGCTCCGCCCAGGCGGGGCAGAACTCCAGCGTATGCTGGGCCGAGTCCTCACTGCAGTCGCAGTGGTGGCAGGCGGGACTCAATTCCCTCCTAGCGACCGAGTGCAGGTACTTTCCGAAGCAACCATGCCCGGAAAGCACCTGCGTCAGCCGGAAGGAAAGGGTCCCGTGCTGCCGCCCTGCCCACTCGAGGATGACCGGCTGGAGTGCCTCCACGGTGGCAAAGCCAGCGCGTGGAGCCTCCAGCCGGGAAGACCAACGAGCCATCGTGGCTCGGCGAGCGGCTTCACGCCAATCGCGTACCTCTTCGGGCGGAGGACGATACCCGTTCTCCGCCCGGTATTCAGCCGCTCGCCGATAAACTTCGGCGAGCACCTCCGCCTCCAAATCCCACGGGGGTGCTCCGGCCAAGGCGCACGCCGCCTCCGTCGACACGGTGCGGTATCCGCGTATGGCTCTGACCGCCAATACCCTCTGAGGCCGCCAAAGGCGTGCCTTATTCTGGGCGGTCAGAGCCGGGACCCACACCGGTGACCCATATAGGGCCATCGACCGGACCACCCCCGTGAAGAGGTTCCTTGTTGCGACGCTGGCTCCACCCAAGTTGGGCAAAAGACGCCCAAGGGCGGAGGCAGCGTCGACCAGCTTTGGGGAAAGCTGTCGGAAGTGCTCGTCGAAGAGCCACCTACCGTCGAGGATCAGGCCCAGATACCTCATCTGGGCCCGAACCGGTACGAGGACCGAGTTGACTTCGATTGAGGCGCCGGGGGGTGGACCACGACGGGGCCCATGAAAAAGCAGGGCCTCCGTCTTGTCAAGGGCCACCCGTAAGCCCAGCGCCTCGATGCGCCCAACCACCAGAGAAACACCCCTGGTGGCCAGGCGCGCCGCCTCTTGGAAATTGGCCCCCCGAGCTGTGACCAATGTGTCATCGGCGTAACAAATTACGCCCAGCCCGGGAGGCAGACGACTTCGAAGGACCCAGTCGTACCCCACGTTCCACAGGAGTGGTCCGAGGACAGACCCCTGTGGAACGCCGCACGACATGGGTCGCCGTCTCAAGACGCCATCTCGATCCTCGTACACGACGGTACGCTCCTCCAAATAGTCTGCCACCAGCCGCCTCAGGTACTCTGGCACCCCATGATACTGGAGTGCTTCCCTGATGCAGCTGAATGGCAGACTATTAAAGGCGTTGGCGATGTCCAGGGACACCGCCAACACCACGCCGCCACAGCTCACTGCCTCTTCGGTCACGGCCCTAAGGCGCACCACGGCATCGACCGTCGAACGCCCCTCTCGGAACCCGAATTGGGCGTCCGACAGGTCGGGCCCCACCTCGCTTAGGTGCCGGACGATGCGGGCAGAGATTATTCTCTCGAATAATTTGCCCGCCTCGTCCAGCAACACGATGGGCCTATAGGCCGTGACCGAATCGGCAGGCCGTCCCGGCTTCTGCAATAGGACCAGCTTCCCGCATTTCCAGCACTCAGGGAAGCGTCCGGACGCCAGGCTGGCGTCCAAAACCTCCCTGAGGCGGTCCGACATATGGTCGAGGGCTCGGGCCATCACTCGGGGGGGTACCCCGTCCGGCCCGGGGGCGGTGTTCTTGGAACGAATCCTTAGAACAGCCGCCCCAACCTCCGATTCCCTAACGGGCGGCACCTCACTCCCTCCGTCCCCGTCGCCTCTGACCGGATAGGCCATCGACGGGGGCGTGTGCTCCGCCCGCTGCGGGAAAAGGCCCTCGACCACTTGCTGCAGGAAGCTGGGCTGGAGAGTCTCGGTAAGGGGGGGGCCCGCCGTGCGGAGCTTTTGTCGCACCGCACGATATGGGCGACCCCAGGGGTCACGATCGAGACTCTCCAGCATCTCCTTTCTTTTTTCCTCTTTGGCGCGGCAAATGGCCAGCTTCAGAGTCCTCCGCGCTTCGCGGTACTCTTCATGAAGCCGGCCCTCCTCCCCGTCTACGCGGTGGCGTCGCCGCCGGCATCGGGTGTAGGACCTCCGGGCACGAGTGCAGGCCGCACGGAGGTCCGCCAACTCCTGGGACCACCAGTAGACCCCGTTCCGTGGAGGTCGACAACCCCGAACGCGGGGCATGGCCGCATCGCAGATCTGCGTTATCGCAGTGCGAAAGCGGCCAGCCCCCATGTCGACCTCCTCGGCCGGGGCCCGCGGAGACAGCCATGACTGAACGATGGCCGCCTCCTCTAGCAGGTCCCTATCGAGCTTGGCGACTGCCCACCGCGGAAAGCGGGAGGAATGCCGCGCCACGTGACCCCTACTGGGGCCCTGGGACCGGGAGAGCTCAAATCGGATATACAGGTGATCCGAGAGCGTCTCAACCTCATCCAGGACACACCAGTTCCTTACTCGTGCGGCAACAGCAGGGGTAGCGAACGAAAGGTCCACTATCGACCCCCCCTGCTGTCGCACGCACGTGTTGGTGGCGCCTCTGTTCAGCAAACAGAGGCCCACCGAAGCCGCCCACTCCACAACGGCATCGCCCCTGGCGTCCGTCGCCGGGGAACCCCACGCAATGGACTTTGCGTTGAAGTCCCCCAGCACGAGGACGTGCCCAGACGCTAGTCGCCGCATCGAGGTCTCCAAGTTGTTAAGGAAGACCTCGAAGTCGCTCAAACTCCGGTTGGGGGAGAAATACACACCGTAAACGGTGATTCCCCCCCACTCAGCAGCCACATATCCAGAGCCCTTGTCTCTTAACGACAAGGGCGGGAAACGGGCCGCCGAGGAGCCGACGACTGCCACGGAGCCGTCCCGGTCACCCATCCAGTTTCGACGGGGAGGGACGTAGTAGGGCTCCGCGACTACGGCAACACCTATCGACCACTGCGCCATGGTTTGCAGGAAGAGATCCTGCGCCGCGGCGCAGTGGTTGAGGTTCGTCTGGACAAGGAGGTTGGAGATTCGATCCATTACTGGATCGTTTCCCCAACCCCCTCCATGGGCGACGGCGTTGTCGCACGATTCACGTCGGAGGCAGCCAGGGTCGTCTGGCTAGCCTCCGACGCTTGCTGGGAAGCACGGGGAGGCTTGCAGCCCCCCCGCCCCATCTGGTGATTGGCGGGCTTGTTGCCCGCCGCACACACGGGGCAGTGAGGGGCCGCAGAGCACTCTGCCGCCTTGTGCCCCGGTCGACCGCAGCGGAAACAAAGTCCGCCGCAGTCGAAGCAGCTGGCGCACTTCGAGCGAGTGTGTCCCGCGGCAAGGCACTTGTAGCACCTCATCGGCCTCGGGGCCAGGACTGTGATCCTGGCACTCACGAAGCCGACGAGGAGCCTGCCGGCATCAGCCAAAATTTTGGCCGACGCTACGGGACAACTCACCCAAACGGCGCCAAGCCCTCCTGGACCGGGGCGGATGGTGCCGACCCTGACGTTGTCCGCGCTACAGCTCGTCTTCTCCTGAACTGCAGCGCGGACATCCCCGGCCGTGACGGAATCGTCCAGGCCCGAAATGCGCAGTTCAGCGCACTTTGTAGGCCTGGCGATCCTGACACCATCCACGGCGGCAAACACTTCCCGCAACTTCCCAGCAGCGGTGTCCGCCGTCTTTGCGCCGTCAGCCCCAGGGAACTCGAGAATTCGAGCTCCCGTTTGGGCGCGGCGCAAACGGACACCGGCCGTTCCAAATTCACCGGCGAGGCTGTCCCGGGCCTTCTTAAAGAAGGCCGCGTAGGACAGCCCGCCGGTTGTCGCCTCCGGTGACAGGGTCACCACTACAGCCGCGGTCTTTGGCGGCTGCAGTTTCCGCGGCTTCTTTTGGGTGGCCCTTGCCACCGATGGCGACTGCAGGCCAGAGGCCGCTTTGCGGGCAGCCTTTCTGGCCCGCTTGCGAGCCTTTTTAGACCCCCCAACTATCTGCCAATCCTCATTGGAGGGGGCAGATGTGGAGGGGCCAGCCACAGGCGTTGGAGCGGGGAGCGGAGGAACCCCCGCTCCAGCCCTTGCCACCGCTTTCGGCCCCGGCCTCGGGGCAGCCGTCTTGGCCGGAGCCTTGGCCACCTGACGAGCCCCTCGGGCAGCCGCAAGTGCCGGTGGTGCCGTCGCCGACGCGTACGACACGCGACCCCCCACCACAGGGAGAGGGGTCGTCGCCGACGACGTGGCCACCCTTTTCGGCGCCGCAAGCGGCGGCCGCATGACAGGGGCCGCAGGCAGCCTCGCCTCTAGGCCGGCCGTACGGCCCTCGATCATCCGCCAGCATGCATCCAGGATAACCGCTAGTTGGGCGTCGGTTATCCCGGGGCCAGCAGATGACGGCTGCGGCGCAGACGGGGCCCGCTGCGATGCAGACGCGGCCCGCTGGGATGTTGACGGGGCCGGGGCCTCTCGCTCCGCCCGAAATTGGGCGAACTGAGCGGAGAGCTCAGCGACCTGCCCCGTCAACCGGTCGTTGGCCGACTGGAGGCGGGCCACGTCGTCGGTTAGGGTCTCGACGACCCCAGCAATGGCGGAAGAGGACTCCTTTAGGGCCCTTACAAAAGAGCCCTTTAGATTGTTGGACTTGGTGGCCACCTTGTGGATAATGGCCACCGCCGCTTCCGCCCTCTCCTGCAAGGAGGATGGTGTTTGGGGCTCCAAATCCCCGTCGGCCGGTCTCCTGATCTTCAACATAAGACCGGCCATCTCATCTTCCGCCTGCAGCTCCCCATCAGCTCTGGCCCTCTTGTAGGATTCCGCCTTGCTAAAGGCGGAACCCGACGGGGCCGAGCCTGGAGTACGGGACCTCCCCCTCTGACCGCTGCCAATTTTGGGCGGTAGCATCCCCTGCGACGTGTCGCTGTCGCCGCCGCCGTCCCTGGAGAGTCCGCGTTTGCGGGTATCGGAGGTCTCCGTCTCCATCAGCTCCAGTGCGTCCACAATCGCACTGGAGCTAGCACTCGCATCAGAGGTGGCGGACTTGGAGCGCATGCGCTCCGATGTTCTGCGGCTCCCAGCAGTCAGATGTCTGACTTCTGGGAGCCCCGCCGAGATGGGCGCCACAGACGCAATGTCCTCATCGGCGGACGATTGCTCGTCCGCCTTTCGGAACTGCCCCTTGGCGTTCCTCCTCTCCTTCCTTACTTCCTTCTTTCCACTCTTCGTTTCGGTTCCGGTTGGCTTGCCTTTAGTTGTCGTTGTGTTGGTTTCCAGGTCTGTTTTAGTTTTTAAATTTACAATACTCATAATAAATCCCACGATTAGGGGAGAACTAAAAGTCCACCCGGGCAGAGATCCCCAATACCCGGGCAAGCCTATGTACTGTGGAGGTCGGCCGGTATCCACAGGTTTTTAACGACTTTGCTGTCGGGTGTTATAGACTATCCTTGTCATGGGCCGGCCAATCAAGGCAAGCCCTCCGGCCATCAGGTTCTCAGCGTACCCTCTTGGAGCCACCAGTCAGGTCGTTGTTGAGCCCCTAATGGTTACGGAATGCGAGAGGGTGGCTAGCCCTCTCTCACAGACGGGACTAACACTCAAGTGCCAGCCCCTCTGATCTACTCGCACTCCAACACGCCTTCTGCTAAAGCAGAGGGACGTTTGGAGTGCAGCACGACGGGTCACGCCCATCTCGGCAGTCTTAAAACAGACTCCGTCGTTGTTGATCCCATTTAGTCTGGAGTCTCACCCTGGGCCAATCCGGCATGAGTAGCTCTACCCGGCACAGCCCCAGAGATCATTGACCCACGCAAGCCCCACCACGACGACAACGTAGGGATACATTGGGGGGGAGCTTAGGAAACCTTTTTTTTTTTTTTTTTTTTTTTTTTTACGTGTGGAAACCCCCTCGGGCCGTCACCCCGCCGGGGTTTGCGGCGGGGCGGTGTGTCGGAATCGAACCGACTAAAACCACACGGTGTGCCAACTCTGCGCCTGAGAAGGGAGGGGTCCGGGAATCGCAGATATTATACGACCGGACCCGAGCTTAGGAAACCTAACCTAACCTAACCTAACCTTTTTTTTTTTTTTTTTTTTTTTTACGTGTGGAAACCCCCTCGGGCCGTCACCCCGCCGGGGTTTGCGGCGGGGCGGTGTGTCGGAATCGAACCGACTAAAACCACACGGTGTGCCAACTCTGCGCCTGAGAAAGGGGGGGGTCCGGGATCGCTGTTATTAACGCAAACCGGACCCCTCCCAGCGCCTGCCCGCACTGAAGCGGGCACCTTCTTCTAGTAAAATCTCAATTTAGGCGACGCACGGCACACGCGTGCGTCGCCCCTTCGCGGCTGGCCACTAAAGCGGATGGACGGGAAAACCCATCCCGTCCATCCGCGGCCACACTCAGGGCGGCATGAGGCGCAGATGGGCGCGCCTCCGCCGCCCGGTTCGCCGGCGGCGGATCGGGTCCGAGTGGAGATCGTCCTCCCGGGCCTTCTCCGCCGCCTCCTTCTGCGAAATTACGTCTTCGCAGAAGGATGCGACCGCGGTAAAACTGCTGTCGCTACCGGCCATGGAGCGTATGATGGCCGGTAGCGACAGATCTCCTCCGATGACTGCAGTGAGGGCCCGGCGCTGCTCCGCCCAAGCGGGGCAGAACTCCAGCGTATGCTGGGCCGAGTCCTCACTGCAGTCGCAGTGGTGGCAGGCGGGACTCAGTTCCCTCCTAGCGACCGAGTGCAGGTACTTCCCGAAGCAACCGTGCCCGGAAAGCACCTGCGTCAGTCGGAAGGAAAGAGTCCCGTGCTGCCGCCCTGCCCACTCGAGGATGACCGGCTGGAGCGCCTCCACGGTGGCAAAGCCAGCGCGTGGAGCCTCCAGCCGGGAAGACCAACGAGCCATCGTGGCTCGGCGAGCGGCTTCACGCCATTCGCGTACCTGCTCGGGCGGAGGACGATAACCGTTCTCCGCCCGATATTCAGCCGCTCGCCGATAAACTTCGGCGAGCACTTCCGCCTCCAAATCCCACGGGGGTGTTCCGGCCAAGGCGCAGGCCGCCTCGGTGGACACCGTGCGGTATCCGCGTATGGCTCTGACTGCCAATACCCTCTGAGGGCGCCAAAGGCGCGCCTTGTTCTGGGCAGTCAGAGCCTCCACCCACACCGGTGACCCATACAGGGCCATCGACCGGACCACCCCCGTGAAGAGGTTCCTTGTAGCGACGCTGGCTCCACCCAAGTTGGGCAAAAGACGCCCAAGGGCGGAGGCAGCGTCGACCAGCTTTGGACAAAGCTGTCGGAAGTGCTCGTCGAAGAGCCACCTACCGTCGAGGATCAGGCCCAGATACCTCATCTGGGCCCGAACCGGTACGAGGACCGAGTTGACTTCGATGGAGGCGCCGGGGGGTGGACCACGACGGGGCCCATGGAAAAGCAGGGCCTCCGTCTTGTCAAGGGCCACCCGTAAGCCCAGCGCCTCGATTCGCCCAACCACCAGAGAAACACCCCTGGTGGCCAGGCGCGCCGCCTCTTGGAAGTTGGCCCCCCGAGCTGTGACCAATGTGTCATCGGCGTAACAAATTACGCCCAGCCCGGGGGGCAGACGACTTCGAAGGACCCAGTCGTACCCCACGTTCCACAGGAGTGGTCCGAGGACAGACCCCTGTGGAACGCCGCACGACATGGGTCGCCGTCTCAAGACGCCATCTCGATCCTCGTACACGACGGTACGCTCCTCCAAATAGTCTGCCACCAGCCGCCTCAGGTACTCTGGCACCCCATGATACTGGAGTGCTTCCCTGATGCAGCTGAATGGCAGACTATTAAAGGCGTTGGCGATGTCCAAGGACACCGCCAACACCACGCCGCCACAGCTCACTGCCTCTTCGGTCACGGCCCTAAGGCGCATCACGGCATCGACCGTCGAACGCCCCTCTCGGAATCCGAATTGGGCGTCCGACAGGTCGGGCCCCACCTCGCTTAGGTGCCGGACGATGCGGGCAGAGAGAATCCTCTCGAACAATTTGCCCGCCTCGTCCAGCAACACGATGGGCCTATAGGCCGCGACCGAATCGGCAGGCCGTCCCGGCTTCTGCAATAGGACCAGCTTCCCGTATTTCCAGCACTCAGGGAAGCGTCCGGACGCCAGGCTGGCGTCCAAAACCTCCCTGAGGCGGTCCGACATATGGTCGAGGGCTCGGGCCATCACTCGGGGTGGTACCCCGTCCGGCCCGGGGGCGGTGTTCTTAGAACGAATTCTTAGAACAGCCGCCCCTACCTCTGATTCCCTAACGGGCGGAACATCGTCCTCTCTGCCCCCGTCGTCTCTGGCCACTGAGTAGGCCATCGACGGGGGCGTATGCTCCGCCCGCTGCGGGAACAGGCCCTCGACCACCTGCTGCAGGAAGCTGGGCTGGAGAGTCTCGGTAAGGGGGGGGCCCGCCGTGCGGAGCTTTTGTCGCAAACCTAACCTAACCTAACCTAACCATGGCCGTGTGGAGCCGGCATAGAATAGCTCCACCCCATCTCCTCCCGTGGGTGTCGTAAAAGGCGACTAAGGGAAAATCGGAGCCGAATTTCAGGCTGCCGAGATGGGCGTGACCCGTCGTGCCGCACTCCAAACGTCCCTCTGCTTTAGCAGAGGGCGTATTGGAAAGCGAGTAGGTCAGAGGGGCTGGCACTTGAGTGCTAGCTCCGTCTGTGAGAGAGGGCTAGCCACCCTCTCGCATTCCGTAACCAACAGGGGCTCAGCAACGACCCGATTGGTGGCTACAAGAGGGTATGCTGAGAACCTGTTGGCCGGAGGGCTTGCCTTAATTGGCCGGCCCATGACAAGGACAGTCTATAACACCCGACAGCTAAGTCGATAAAACCTGTGGATACCGGCCGACCTCCACAGTACATAGGCTTATCCGGGTGCAGGGGGCACCGCCCGGATGGACTTCATTTCCCCCATACTCGTGGGTTAAGTTATGGATACTGAAACTAAAACTAATATTGAAAACGAAATTGATACCAATAAAAAAACGACTACTGGCAAGCCAACCGGATCATCTGATTGCAAGGGGGAGTTGCGAACCCCGTCACCACACCCGTTGGTGACGAAGGAGGCACGCGTCACCCTGACGCGATATAGCAGGGACTCGTCGGCGTCAAGTGACGCCTCAATGGTGGACGCGGACTCGCGCCCATCATCGCCGGGTCGGTTGTGGCGGAAACGCCTCAACTCCGACAGCTCCGGCCCAGTGGAGGTGAAGAAGAGAGGTCGCCCACCTACAACTGGGGAATACGTCGGCCTGGCGCAAGCCAAGGCCGACTTGAACAGGGCAAAGGAGCGGGAGCTGGAGCTCCGCGCCGAGAAGGAACTGGCGGAAGAGGTCCGACAGCAAAGGGAGTCTTACCTCCGTAAAACTCCCATACAGACGTCGGACCAAACACAATCTTCCGAGCCCGTCAGCGCAGATCAGCTGACGGTGTCCATCGAGGCGGCAGTGGCGGTGGTGCAAACCATCGCCACAAAGAGCTCCAAGCTCAAGGGGCAATATGTGCGGGACCTGAGGGTGGCCTGTAGCTCCATTTTGGAGCTCGCCCACCAACTCAAGGCCCGCACTGCTAACGAGGAGGTCGCCAACCTTCAGGTAGAGCTTGCTGCCGTACGGGCGGAAATGAAAGCCCTGAAGATGAGTCGCGAGGAGATGATCTTCATGATCGATGCGCGACTCGCGGGCTTCCAGGACCGCCTGCTGCCTGAGGTGCGCATCCGTCCGCCTCTCCAGGCGGACGAGAGGAACGCCGCCAGAGCCGCTGGTGCTGCCCGTGCTGCGGAACAAAGGGCCTCCGAGTCCAGCCGGAGGCCCGAGTCTTCTGCCGTTCTTCCCACTCCTTCCGCGCCTCCTCAGGCTCCGCCCCTCTCGCCCGTCGCGGCAGACGGGCAGAAGGATTCGGATCCCTGCCCCTCTGGGACGGTCCCGTCGGACAGGGAACCCAAGGGGAAAAAGAAAAAGCAGAAGGCAAAGAAACGGAGTGCAGCGGCGAAGGAGGCCGAAGCTGCCCGTCAGCCGCGCCCGCAGGCTCCCGCCGCCGCCCCGCCACCTGTGAAGGAGGCGTGGAGCGCCGTGGCGGCGCGGCCTAAGAAAAAGGCCACCCCAGCACCGCCGAGCGTCAAGGCACCCGCCAAGCCTCCGAAGAAGGCGAAGGCGAGTCGCAAACTCCGCGCCCCGACAACCGCTGCAGTGTGCCTCACGCTGCAGCCGGGCGCTGTAGAGAAGGGGGTCACCTATTCCCAGGTGATCGCCAATGCCGAGAGTTCCATCGATATAAAGACTCTCGGCATTGACGGCCTCCGGTTCCGCACTGCCGTGACCGGGGGAAGGATCCTGGAGATAGGTGGCGCTGACAGGGCCACCAAGGCCGATAAATTGGCGGCCAAGCTTGAAGAGGTGCTGGGAGAGGAGGTCCGTATCGCCAGGCCGGAGAGGTGCGTAGAGTTGCGCATCTCAGGCCTGGGCGATGCGGCAACTAAGGAGGCGGTGGCCAAAATCCTGGCAGAAGAGGGAGGCTGCCCTGTCGCCTCCATCAAGGTGGGCGACATCAATCGCCCACCCGGTCGACAGGGCACTGCCTGGCTGCGGTGTCCGGTTGCGGCGGCCAAAAAGTTAACGGACGGCCGCCGCATCGTCGTCGGGTGGTCAGCGGTCAAGCTGACCACCCTGGAGCCAAGGCCGGCGCGGTGCTTCCGCTGCCTGGAGCCGGGACACGTGGGGGCAAAGTGCGCTGCGAAGATCGACCGCAGCGCACTCTGCTTCCAATGCGGACAGGAGGGCCACAAGGCGGCCGCCTGCTCCGCGGACCCCGAGTGTCCCGTCTGTGCAGCGGAAGGTGTGGCGTCCGGCCACAGACTCGGCTCCGCGAAGTGCCGGGCAGCCTCCCGCAAGAGGGGGGGTCAGGCGAAACGCAAGGCGACAGGGGGGGTGGAACCCAAGACCACCCCAACGACCCTGTCGCCACCGTCCAATGAGGAGGAGATGGACACCGCCCAAATTTAATGGCTCTCCAAATCTCCGTGCTGCAGGCCAACGTCAACCACTGCGCCGCGGCCCAGGACCTACTGGCCCAGACCGTGACGCAGTGGCAGACGACAGTGGCGGTAGTCGCCGAGCCGTATTACGTGCGCACCGGCCCCAACTGGGCCAGCGACAGCGACGGCTTGGTGGCTATCGTCGCCCAGCGAACCGGCCCCCACCAACTCGGCAGAGTAGTGAGGGGCCGAGGGTGCGTCCTCGCCACGCTGGGCGACACTGCAGTGATTGGGGTGTACTTCTCGCCCAACAGAAGCCTCGCCGAGTTCGAGCAGTGGCTCACGGAGGTCGGGGCTCTGTTGGCGGACGCGCACCCCACTCCGGTCGTGGTAGCCGGGGATTTCAACGCCCACTCACGGGCGTGGGGATCTCCGAGGACCGACGGCCGGGGGGAGATATTGGAGGAGTGGGCGGTGTCTCACGGCTTGGTGCTGCTCAACAGGGGGACGGTACCCACGCTTGTGCGGCCCCAGGGCAGCTCGATAGTAGACCTGTCGTTTGCTAGTCCTGCCCTGGCTGGCCGCACTCGCAATTGGCGGGTCGTCAAAAATGTGGAGACCGCGTCGGACCATCGCTACATACGGTTCGACGTGGTCTCTCGCTCAGCGGCCATCCGAGGAGGAGATGGCAACCGTCCCCTTGCTGGAGAAGGTCCGCGGTGGCGCCTCGGTTCTCTGAACCGGGAACTGGCCCTAGAGGCGGCTATCGTCGAGCGCTGGGTTGCTGGTGGAGCGGAAAGCGGCCCAGACGCGGACGCGAGGTGCGATAGTCTCGCTGGGAAGCTGACTCGCGTCTGCGATGCGGCGATGCAGAGGGCGAGGCCAGCCCTCCCTCGGAGGCAAGTGTACTGGTGGCGTCCCCACCTTGCCGGGCTGCGTGCCGCAAGTCACGCGGCCCATAGGCAGTACACTCGCAGCCGCAGGAGGGCCGTCAGGGACCTCGCCCGTGAAGAGGAACTGCTCGCCGCACATAGGGCCGCTCGTGCGGCCCTCAACTCGGCGATCAGAGCCGCCAAAGAGGAGGCCTGGAGGGAGTGGCTCGAGAGCCTGGAGCGAGATCCGTGTGGGCGCCCGTACAAAACCGTGAGCCAGAAGCTCCGGCCCTGGGCGCCTCCCCTCACCAGAACTCTCGAGCCACAGCTTCTGGGCCGAGTGGTCAGTTCCCTCTTCCCTGAGCGGGAAGAGTGGGTCCCACCGCGGATGGCAGCACCAAGCCGTCACCGAGTGCCGGCAGAAGGCGACGCAGAGGCGATACCTCCCGTGTCCGAGGCCGAGCTAGGGGCGGCGATCCTGGCCCTCAAAGTCAGGAAACGCGCCCCGGGCCCGGACGGCATCCCTGGGAAGGTCGTCGCCTTAACGATGCCGGCACTCGAGGAGGAGACGCTGTCCCTCATGTCGGAGTGTGTGGCGTCGGGGAGATTCCCGCGGCGATGGAAGACCGGACGGCTCGTGCTGATTAGAAAGCACGGGCGCCCAGCTGAGGCACCGTCGGCCTACCGCCCCATCGTACTGCTCGACGAGACGTGCAAAATGTTTGAGCGAGTGCTCGCTGCGCGTCTCGTCAAGCACCTGGAGGGGGCGGGGCCCGATCTCAGCGACGGTCAGTTCGGCTTCCGTCGCGGGAAGTCGACTCTTGACGCCGTTTCCCGACTGCGGGGCAGCGTCGATGAGGCGATCGCCGGGGGCGGGGTGTTGTTGGCCGTGTCGCTTGACATCGCCAACGCCTTCAACACCCTCCCCTGGCAGACAATCGCCGAGGCCCTGAGGTACCACAACGTACCGTGGTACCTCAGGCGAATCCTTGCGGACTACTTCGTGGACCGGGTCATCACGTACTCGGGCCGAGACGGAGTGGTCCGCAAGGCTATGAGGTGTGGTGTTCCACAGGGGTCGGTACTTGGGCCGCTCCTGTGGAACATCGGGTACGACTGGGTCCTGCGCGGTGCTACTCTTCGGGGAGTCGGCGTACTTTGTTACGCCGACGATACCCTAGTGACCGCGCGGGGCCCCACGTTCCGCGACGCCGCCGTCCTAGCGACGGCAGGCGTCGCTCAAGTGGTGCGCCGAATCAGTGCGCTGGGCCTCCATGTCGCCCTCGAGAAGTCCGAGGCCCTCTTCTTCCATGGGCCTCGGCAGACGCCGCCTCGAGACACCACGATCGTGGTGGGGGGCACCTCCATCGCCGTCGGCCGCAGCCTCAAGTATCTGGGGCTGGTTCTCGACGGTCGGTGGGGGTTTGCGGAACATTTCCGGCAGCTGGCGCCGAAGGTGCTAGCGTTTGCCGGAATGCTCTCGCAGCTGCTCCCCAACGTAGGAGGACCGGGGTCTGCCTGCCGCCGTCTCTACGACGGTGTGGTGCGCTCTACGGAGCGCCTATCTGGGCGGAGGCACTCTGCCCGGCTAACGTTGCCCTGCTGCGTCGTCCGCAGCGGGCCATCGCGCAGAGGGCCGCACGGGCGTACCGCACCGTCTCCTACGAGACGGCGTGCGTCCTGGCGGGCAGTATCCCCTGGGATCTCGAGGCCGGCGTCCTCAAAAGGGTGTACGAGGAGGGCGCCCTGATTCGGCGAGCTGGTGGATGCCCGCCTCCGGAGGAGATCGAGCGCTGGAGGCAGGAGGCTCGCGACGATCTCTTCCGGACGTGGGCTGCCAGAATGGAAGGGAGTCCGACGGCGTTCGTTAGGGCCGCTCGGCCCGTCCTGCGACAGTTTGTGGAGGGGGGTCATGGGGCTCCCACGTATCACCTCACCCAACTTCTCACGGGTCACGGCTGCTTCGCCAAGTACCTGTGGGAAGTTGTGGGGGTAGAATCGGAGCCCCGGTGCCGCAACTGCACCAGCGGCGACCCCGACACGGCCCATCACACCCGGGCCGTGTGCGAAGCATGGGACGGGCAAAGAGCGGCCCTGACGAGCGTCATTGGCGCTGATCTCTCGCTGCCGGCCATCGTGGAAGCCATGGCCGGCAGCGACCGGTGCTGGGCCGCCATCGCCTCGTTTGCCAGCGAGGTGATGACGGCCAAGAGAGAGGCCCTGCGGGAGCGGGAGCGAGCTGGGCTCACTCTCCCGCCCCGCAGGCCCCCAGCGAGGGGTCGCCGGCGTCAAGTGTTCGCCCGCGGCCCCAACTGAGAGTTGCCATGGGCGGTGGGTCGGGGGACCTGCCGCCCCCAGCCACGTGGCGAATGCGCCCTTGTTGTTCCGGGGGCGCATACCAACTCTAAGGTCAGGGGGGCCCCAACGATCTGGCCCCCCCCGAGGCGAGCCTGCAAGGGCGCTCCTAGCCGGGTCGCGGTGAGCACTCCAAATTGAGTATCTCGCGGCTCGGCACTAGGCGAAGAGGAACACGTGGGGTTTAGTGGGTAGTCTGGCCCCCCTTCCGGAGGCCAGGAGTCCCACACGAAGCGGACCCATCGCCCCCGCGGTGGGCGAGCGAAGTGCGTAAATGCAGTCCCCACGTAAAAAAAAAAAAAAAAAAAAAAAAACCTAACCTAACCTAACCTTTTTTTTTTTTTTTTTTTTTTACGTGTGAAAACCCCCTCGGGCCGTCACCCCGCCGGGGTTTGCGGCGGGGCGGTGTGTCGGAATCGAACCGACTAAAACCACACGGTGTGCCAACTCTGCGCCTGAGAAGGGAGGGGTCCGGGATCGCTGTTACTAACGCAAACCGGACCCAACCTAACCTAACCATGCAATTATCTCATTTAAGGTGGTTTGTATATCTAATTCGTATGTTTCCGCATTCTTACAATCTATGATGATTGTAGTATCGTCAGCGAATAAGATGCATTTTTTTGTCACTGCTTGTGGCAGATCATTTACATAAATAAGGAAAAGAAGAGGACCCAGGATACTTCCCTGTGGGACTCCAAAGTGATTAAGTCGCGGATGTGAGTCATAGTCTACAATACTATTGAGTTTGGCATCAAATTTAGTTATTCTAGTTATCTGAGTTCTATTTCCTAGGTAGGATTTAAACCATTCTAAAGCTGGGCCTCTTATGCCGCTTTTATCTAGTTTATCAATGAGAATATTATGCTGAACGAAATCAAAGGCTTTACTTAAGTCGAGAAATAGCGCCGTAGTTTTTATTTTTGCATTAATGTTATTTGAAACTGACTTAAGTAAATTAAATATTGCCAATGAAGTGTATTTATTTTTTCTAAACCCATATTGTTCTGTTGTTAGAACATTGAACTTTTCTAAAAAGGAAACCACTCTCTTATAAACAATTCTCTCAAAACTTTCGATATAATTGGGAGTAATGCTATGGGCCTGTAATTGTTTTTATCTTTTTTATGTCCTTTTTTGTATAAAGGTTTAACGATAGATATTTTTAATTTGTCTGGAAAACAACCTTTTTCTAGTGACAGATTAACGATATACGAAAGAGGATTAGCAATAAACTGTGATATGTTTTTAAGGTCTGTTGAGATTCCATCGTAACCTGACGATTTTGTTTTTTTTAATGAATTAATAACGTTATAAATTTCGATCGGATTGGTAGGTTCTAGAAATATGCTTTGATTGTTTGTTTTGATATTTAAATTTGTACTGTTTTTCACCTTTATGTCGCTTTCTGTAACATCAATGAAAAAATTGTTAAACAGATTAGCAATTTCTGTACCATTTGTGATTGTTATATTATTATCAACAATACTGTCAATGCATTCTTTGGGCTTATCATTACCTATAGTACGTTTAACTATATCCCATGTAGCCCTTTCCTTGTTTTTTGAATTTGCGATGTGCTTAATATTACATAAGGATTGCAGGTTGTGAATACATTTTAACATGTTAGAGTATGCCTTAAACTTTATTTTATTTTCGTTTGTTTTATTTTTATAATAATTAAACCTTAGTTTTCTTTTAGTGTTACAGCTGATTTTAAGCCCCTTCGTTATCTGTGTTGTGTTGTTAGTATCAGTACTATCGTAAACTTCAAAAAAAGATAATTTACTTATGTACTCGATAAATTTGTTGACATTGTCCCTACTCATATCTTGCACGGTTCTAAAGCAGTAACTTGGTATAGGTTTTTGGCCATATGCGAATGTAATAGTCTGTGCAGTATTATGATCAGACAAACAGTCATTATGAGTTCTACCTATTGCATTTGGGATATTACTAATTATGTTATCTATACACGTATTTATCCTGGTAGGCTCTCTAATGTGATAATCTAAACCATAACTTACAATGAGCTCCTTGAATTTTGTACAATTGTTGTCATTGCTAAGAAAGTTAATATTAAAGTCCCCTGCTATTACTAGTTTACATTTCTTGTGTTGTAGTTTTGATAAGGTCTTGTTAAACTGTTCAAAAAATATATTTGTATCTGACGACGGCGTTCTGTATATGCATAATATAATAACTTGTGTAGCCTTTATTTCAATTCCACAAATCTCAAAGTCTTTGACTACACTGAATTTTTTTTATTATTTTTTATTTATTTATCTTTATTGTACACATATAACAGACATAAAAGTGAATAACAATACACAAAGGTGACAATTGGCGCTGTTATCGCTCATAACGATCTCTTACGGACAACCTTTACACGGTTAATAAAGCAAATGACAATAATTATGGTAGTAGTAGAGTGCACAGACTTCAAATTTACTTTGTTAATAGTGAACAAAAAAATCACTAAAGTTCAAAAATATAACATTCTCACACAAATAAACATCTACTCTGCCTCGGTGGTGCAGTGGTAGCGTCTGTTGTGTGTATGATCTGCAAGTATTTGTTTCGGAGTTTGGGTGTTTTCTTTGTACAATATGTATGTATTTACAAGAAAAAGTATATGTGTATTTATATCAGTTGTCTAGTACTCATAACACCACCTCTGCTTAGCTTGGGACTAGATGGCGTTGTGTATTAGATGTCAGAAATATTTTTTATTATTATTTTTCACTATACAGATATAAACATACGAATACATACATACACATACATAGATTAAAATATAAACTTTAGTTAACAAGTCATTATAATGACATGACAATGATTTTTAAATACAGGCAAAGCAATGTTAATTAATTTGTTCTTCGGAAATGTACCCCTTGTAGTTAAACTGTTGATAATAAGTTACACCACTATCTTTTTTCTTTCTAATGAATTGATTTTACATATTTTCAACAGTATTGTTAGTCACAATTTTGCCATTCTATCCCTACGAGTTTATCTACGTATGACGCTAATACTTGACTGCTGTGTCTGTTCAATGGCGGTGAGTAGTAGTCCAGTGGCCGTGTGAGGAGGGCAGATGCTCGCGTGTGAGTCCACAGACGCTCCACAACTGGATGTTTAAGCTAACAAAAACAGTTACCTTTTTTAAGTTAAGTTCTTTTATGTTTCATTTACCTTTATATATACATATGTATACCGCGTACATCAAACCCTAACTGCGCTAAATAATTTAAATATTTTGAAAGCAGCATCTCGAGAATCCATCTTGGCGCCCTTTGGGAGAGGCCTTCATTCAGCAGTGGAAGGCAGTGAGCTAAAGAAGAAGATCTCCAGACTGAAGTATGAAGGGTAAGAATAACGTGACAATCATCGCTAGTGGTAATAAAACGAAATTTGGTCAGGACATAAATTATTTATTGTATCAGTACAAGGTGTGCGAGCGCGCGCACGCTCCACGTCACTCGTGGCGTACATTGCGTTACGTTCGACAACACCACTTACCTATCTCTCACAATTGTGTGATCGTACTCTATGCATAAAGCTATATTTACCTAAAACTAACTAATAAAGAACAAACAAAAACATTTTTTATTGATTTGTTTTTACTTGATTTGAATTGTTTATAAGCCCTTTGTCAAACGGTAAACAATACGTTTTAACGGTGAATTTGAGCGGGGTTTAGAAACATAACTTCTCATACGAACCCGAATTATCACTATTGTTGGTTTCGATCAATAAAAGTGATTCTTTTAAATTATCTTGTAATTGGTGCTAAGCCTGCAACATTGTCGCGTAAAAAACTTTGCTAAGTGCAGATACAGGTCCAAGGTCCTAATGCTTGTGCGCCTCGGTCAGATCACTACGCACAAGGCGTACTCTTTTTAATCAAATTAATGGGCGATGTTTATATGATGATTTGTTTAATTGAAACCTTTGATTAACATTTTCTATATTTGTACGAAGGAATGACTGTTGTTCAGCGACGTCTCACTTCGTTGTCAGCGGTTCGTGCTTCTCTTGAGCTGGCGGTAGTGGTGGTGGGGCGCCGCGTGGTTGTCGTGGTGGTGGTACTAGGCGGATCCAGGCCTTTAATTTCAAACTGGCCTCGGAAGAGTGGTCGGAATAGTCGTAGGAAAGTTTGGTAGCGCACAGCCGAGTTCTGCAACGTGACGAAATTCAAGATGAGTACACTAGTATACGTGCGCTGTTATCTCAGCACTTTTGTCAGCAGTTGCGAGGTGCGCGTGCGTGATGTCTACACTATACACACACACTGGTGGAAATGAATTGGTCTAGGTACAATTCATAATATAATTTTGTATAAAAATATGGGATCTGTAAAATGTTGCTACTCTGAAGTTTAGATTTGCAAAGAAAATGATGAAGAACTGTATGGGCGGTACGTCCGCAGATTGATGCAAATATGTATATCGTAAGGAGGAAGGCTCTAGAGAGTTTCCTTAATTATTGCAAAATGGTCACTAATATAGTCATTAAGAGAAATAAAACCAAATCATAGCACTTAGTATGTCTATTGAATATTTTGAATAATATTACGACTAGGCATAAAATAAAAAATGTAATAGAAATAAGGAACTAGAAAACTAACAAATAGAATAAGCTAGATTTTAAGTAAGTAGTATGTAAATTTGTTAGATTAACCCAACTGTATAATAATAGAATAGAAATAAGCACTGTTATAGTAATAAGTAATATAAGTAAAAAATGTAGAGCATATAAATAAAAATCTTGTGCAGCATACTTTAATCCCCCCTATAGAAATAAGAACAAAGTTAAGTATATATATATATGTGGGATCCTTATAAAGAAACAGCAGCGAATCTTCTTTGTAATCTTTAATTATAAAATCGTTTATCATGACACAATCTTTGCGGCCCGCGCCCATCGTATAGTACCACAGATTCAACACAAAAAGCCCAGTGTGGCCATTACTAAATTTAAAATTAAAACTAAATGAACATAAAAATATCCTTACTCCCACACGGCCCTCCTGATCATTCATCTGACTCAGATGAACATCCATCCATCTCTATATCAGCCCATGGTTTCATTAGATCAGCTGAGGTTGTGGTATTAATAGGACCGTCACACTCGCTCACTTTTTTCACTGCGTATCTTTCATGATGCTTTTTGGCGGTCACCGCATAAGGTCCTAGATACTTAGGATACAGTTTGCTTCCTTGAGTAAATTGCGTTCGTTTAATTGCAACTAAGTCTCCAAGTTTGTAGTCATTTGCCATTTTCCTCTTTCGATTGTAATTTTTAACATTCTCTTCTTGTATCTTTTGTATTGACTCCTTTGCTCTCATTCTCAATTCAGTTCTTTGCTCATTATAATTCTTAACTACTTCTTCTTCAATCAGTTTCATAATTTCTTCATTTTCATCTTTCATTTTTGTCCCAAAAAGTAATTCAAATCGAACTATTTAAACAGCGTTGTAATTTGGAAACTTGTTTATACCATGTCATTGGATCATCGGTACTTAATTTACTTAAAACACTGACAATGATTTGGTGTATTCTTTCTACTTGTCCGTTTCCACGGGGTTGTCCTGTAGTAATCGTGTAATGAACTATGCCTTCTTGTTCACAATAATCTTGGAAGTCTTTTGAGGTAAATGCGGCGTTACGATCGGAAACAATCCTCTGAGGCGAACCAAAGGTTTGTTGTTGTACTTTTAACTTATTTAATGTTTCGTCGGTAGACAATGATTTGGTGGGATAGATCCAAGTAAATTTGGTGAAACCATCTACTATCGTAAGAATGTACTTATAATTTTTATTTGTAGATGTCAATGGACCGAGATGATCAATATGATACGTCGAAAACGGTATATCACCTTTATCCAGCGGATGTAGGTATCCTTCTTTTCTTCCTTTCTTTTGTTCATTGTAGTTAGCTTTTTCTGATAAAACTTTTCTAACTTTAGACAACATAATTAGGTTCACATCACTTCCTGTATCAATTAGTGCTGATATTTCAACATTATTTATCTTTATTTTCTTGTACGGGGTTGTCAACCCTTTGTCTCCCTTATAAACATTCCTTTTTGAATAATTATTTTGAATGTTTAACATCTTTTTATTTCTGTTGTAACACTCGGTTCCTTTGTGTCCGAACTCATTACATTTAAAACATTATACTGTATAAAGGGTATTAACCCTTTATACAGTTTGGTGCTTGATGATCCAGATCACCACAATTAAAGCATCGCTTAATACTGTTACTCTTAGTTTCTTGTATACTGGGTCGAGTGAGATTTTTATCTTTAATACTTTTGTAAATATCTAACTTTCTTCTAAAATCTTTGAGATTTAATGCTCCATACAAAATGACTCAAACTCAAACTCAAACTCCAATCATTTATTTCCATAGGCCCCAAAAGGCACTTGAACACGTCAAAATGGATTTATTAGTTTCACTGTCTTGAATGCCATCAATGACATATTCTATAAGAGCGGCATCTTCAACGTTTCCGTGTAGTGCACATTCCTTCATATGAAGAAAATACTGTTGGTAAGTTTCATCTTTTTTCATTTTTCGTGAACTAAGTTTTTTGTGTATGGCTGCACTATTTAATTTAAATCCAAACTCTTCTTCAAGTTCTTGTTTCAATTTTTTATACTCTCTGACACCTCCGAGTGATCGTAGAAACAGTTTTGCAGTTCCACTAAGGAGTCTTTTAGCGTAAATCAATTTTTCTATTTCGGACCAGTTCATCAACAACGCAGTGTCTTCAAATTCATCAAACCATGTACTAATCGGGTAGGTATCGTCCCCACTGAATGACGTCATAGACTTCTCCACATCCCCAAACGATATATAAGGTGCGGTATCTCGTGATTCTCGCTCTTCTCCGTCTTTAATATCTTTTTTCGGTGGCATCTTAAAGTTTATTCGATAACTAAGAAAATATTTTTCACACGTAAAATCTTTTAACAATAAAATGAAAAAATGTGGGTTTGACAAAATAACTCTCACTGATGTCGTGCGTGCCTGATGATATTCTTCAATGTTTTATTTGTAACCGTTGTTATTTCTTAGACACTGATACTTCTCTGTATGTTTAACCTTCTTAATATTGGATTTTAATCTTTTAAAATCTTTCTTCTTAAAAATGTTTTGACCGATCGCTGTCACTGATGACGCGTCGGTATACTTTTTCGTACAAATCGGTATTTCTTAATTTACACTGTTGCTTCTCTGGATCTAGGACGAAATGTAATCCCGGACGAGCCCCCTAAAAGTTGTGGGATCCTTATAAAGAAACAGCAGCGAATCTTCTTTGTAATCTTTAATTATAAAATCGTTTATCATGACACAATCTTTGCGGCCCGCGCCCATTGTATAGTACCACAGATTCAACACAAAAAGCCCAGTGTGGCCATTACTAAATTTAAAATTAAATCTAAATGAACATAAAAATATCCTTACTCCCACATATATATATATATATATATATATATATGTATATATATATATATATATATATATAATAAGAAGAATACTGATGGAAACTAAGATAATAGAATAATGTAGAGTAGGATAGATGTGGGAGTCCCACCCACCAAAGGACTGAAAGAAACGAATGACAGAAAGATATATAGTATGAGGAATGAACTTACGAGAGGAATAATTGATAGAAATGGAATGAGAAAGAGAAGTAGAGTACTAAAGGCTCCAATTATGTTGGAGGTAGGTTGTAATTAAAAAAAAAAAAAAAAATGAGGAAGGCTCAGTGCTCAGAATGAAATGCAAGAATGGTGGAGTCATCACACGTACGAGCTTTTTGATGAGAACAAAGGGCAATGGAAGTGAAACTGACCTGTATGACGTCTCCGATGATCTTAGTCGTACGGATGAGGAGCGACACGGACGGCCCAAACAAACTCCCCGGCAGATCCAGGCTGACCTTGTTGCGGTCGAACTCGGGGATGTCGTCCGTAGCCTGGCGCGAGTGGCGCTGGCTCGGGCTCGCCGCGGACGAGCGGGACTGGCGCCACGACGATGGGCTCCCGGAGCTCAGCGCCCGGAGCTGCCACGTAGTGCCACTCTGTGTAAGCGAGCCATGAGCGTCAGCTACACCCTCTCTTCCCGAGCGCCCCGCGTCTCCCTTGTGTGTTTGTGTATGTGTGTGTACCTTACAGATACAGTAGCTATCATCTAAACCTTTCACGATATGACCCTTAAGAGCTGTGAGTTCACAACGTGACACGAAAATCTCCTTTAAATATTTATTTAAAAAAAGTCCTAATTTTAACAAAAGAATGTCTGGCAACCTCGCTCCGAACAATCTTAAAAAAACTGTGTACCCATTGAACAATGTCTATTGGTGGGCTGCAGAGATTGCCCGGTACGATGCGTTACTTAATGAGAGTGTATTGTGTACTTGTGGTAGTAGCAAACGTTTTATGTACAGTATATTTTGTTAAAAGTTCTCCAGGCATGTTATGTGTATTTAATGTTTGTAAATAATACTTACACATGAGTATATTGGTATAAAAATGAGAAACAGTCAATTTAATATAGCAGCTCTCAAAAAGACAGGATATGAAATCTAAAATTAAACAAAACATACAAAAGTAATATTTATTACATACATAAATATCAGTTTATCTTGAAACACATCGCTTACATTGGGCGGCGCTACTCGAACAAGTGCACATCCGCGTCTGACGTGACTAAACAGTGAGTGCGTGTGTGTGTTTGTGTGCGTGCGCTCACTATATGGGCGCGCGCTACGAGTGGTAGCTTGGCTACGGTGAGTCTACGGGCCTACGTCTAGGAGCGCTAGTTCTACGAACACTACGTCACACATCGAGTGTGCGAACCCCATCACCGACAAGAATGATCCTCGTCACTGTACACGAACAAATACTGAACCCGCACACATGCACACAGTTACGAACATTGATACCAGCTCCTAATACGCCACTTGGAACTACACGAAACTCACAACAAAGTATTAATTTACATTTCCTCACTCTAAATACCAGTTTCGTTTAACAGTTTTAAAAAACGAAAATATACATATACACATATCATTCTATTATTTTTTTCTGTGCTCTAGAGACAGCGCACGGCAAAACTCAGGTCTAATTGTAGACTTTGTATAATTACTTCAGCGGATACTTCAGTCAAACTACATTATTAAAGGTGGGTATTGTTCTAGTCTCACCTCTATTGATTTAAAAACAGCGACACCCGAGTTATGGCACCGATGCAAATAGTGCTAACGGGCAGGGTGCCTTCAGTGGGCTGTCCGTTTGTTTCCCAATGACTGTTATAAATCTGTATTAAACTTTAGTAAACTATTCAAAATATTAAGCATATTTCGTTAAGTATTGGCGTGTTAGCGATATATTACACACTCTAGTGGCATCTCATCCGGCAGGCGGTAGATGGCAGGGGGTAGGGGCAACCAAGAATTGCCCAACGAAGGTCGGCGCATGCGCAGAGGTTAGCGCGGCCTCGCTGCGTTGAGCAACACATGCCCGTACATACACACACACATTACCTAAACTATTACAAATGCCTTAGGAAATAAAAGCTAAGGACAAGCGAAGACTAGACTCAGAACGCGCCACACCATTACTGTGCCAACATCGCTGATCGTGTTGCCCGACGATGATACATTATGTTTCTTTATGTGATGGGTTAGGAGCTCATACAGTACTCAAGTAGGAGCTAAGTTATTCGTTGTTTGGTAAATCCAATCATAATACTGACAGGTAACAAAATTAGCGCCAGCGGCTTCAGTGATGTGGCGACTCTTCATTTTCGAGCACTGACTGGCGCCGACGTCACTGAGTGTGACGTCAGCCGACTAGGCTCCACCTGGAGTGGTATATACAGGAGGCGGGGTGTTAGACTAGGGTGCAGCGGTGTGGTGACATGCGTGCTACGTGCAGTAAAACAACACATACGTATACAAACTTTTAATATCACCAACGCTCATCTAAAACCTATTTACAAAATATAAATACAAAACATAAAAAGTGCGGTGCGACGCTAGCACTGGGCAAGAGATCGCGAACTGTACAAGCGATCTAGGATTGCAGGACAGGCTTCAATACTACGATAAAAAAAAGGGAAGGACACAAACAGGACAGTACGATACCAAGTGAGAGGACTAGTGAGAGGGGAGGAACAGACACTAAAGAATCAGTAGGTTTGAGTTTAGTATGGAGGGAATACGGCAGAGTCAGGAAAAGGGGTAAGAGTAAAGAGCACATGTCTACGAGTCATCCTCCTCGGAGGAATCAATGGTCTCAATAGTGGCACCAGCACCGGCTCCACCCGACGAGGAGCCCGACAACGACGTCACAAGTGAGAGGATGGAGCCGAGTCCACTCCCACCTTGCGAGCCGCCGTCGCCGCTGCCTGATGAACCACCCGAAGCGCCACCCAGCAGTCCCGTGACCGCTTGTATCTTGGGCCCCAGAAGCTGCAGTTTAGGTCCGATACCGCTCACAACTTGGCCCACGACGCCACTTAGTGATGCCAGTCCGCTCTGTGGCGCCTCAATGCCGTACTGCTTGTTGAGCTCTATGTTTTTTCTATCCAAATTTTCCACCAGCCGCGTCTTCGCATCGATCAATGAGTTGATTTTCTACAACATATGATGAAAATTAGTGGAACTTAACGTTAACGTGGAGTCAAAATATACGTGTCAATGGGTCGTACTCACCCCAAACACGAAGCCGAGTACGGCGTTCTTGATGCCGAACTTGGCTTGAGTAAGTCCTTCCAGCTTGCGCTTCTCACGGGTTTGCTCGTCGACCCCGTCGGCGGCGTCCTGCACACATACACGGTCACATCACTACACCGCACGCACTACACTACACCCACACCACTATCACTAAAAGCACTCCACAACCAGTGTACCTTCCACCGCAAGAAACGTTACTTTCGCTGAATGCAAAGTTCAGCAGTGAGTAAAGCTGAAGAGACCGCACCGACCACACACGACGACACGACGCGACACTTGGTATGTACGTTATTTACTGTTGGCGACGTGCGCTGCGTCACTCCGCGAGGCAACTCCACATATCGCATCAACTACTTTATACGATAAAACTCAGAGCAATGTCTTCAGTTTACACCTTATCGGGAAGTTTTGTCTTGATATCAAAAATATAATTAACAACATTAGAACAACAGACTGTTAAAGTACTTTCAATCATTTATTTATTCTTTATGCACAAATGTATAAAGGCGAACTTAATGCCGAAGGCATTTGCTAACAGAAATATTTTTTTTTAAACATAACGTACATATAATTTGACTGACTGCCTCTGTGGCGCAGAGGTAGCGTATGCGACTGCTGTTTTTGAGGTCTCGAGTTCTATTCCCGGGTCGGATCAAATGTTTGTATGATCTACAAATATATGTTTCGGAGTTTGGGTGTGTTCTATATTTAATATGTATGTGTTTACAAAAAAAAGTATATATGTATTCATATCAGTTGTCTAGTACCTATAACACAAGCTCTGCTTAGCTTGGGATTAGATGGCGTTGTGTGTATAAATAAAGGTGCACCTGATAAAGTGTTTATAAATTTTTCCGCACCACAAATTTTAATGTTAGCCGAGTCTTTGCCATCCATGCCAACAATCATAGTAATAACTTAATAAAAATGTGAGTAAACTGATAAACAAGGAAAAAGAAACAAAATTCTTACTTTAGCGTTAACAATTCGAATAAAGAAAGAGCAAGAGATGGGAACGGGTATTAAATGTAAGAGTAATGTAGTTAGAGTAAGCTCATGGTAATTATGGTACGGATTCTTTGTAAAGCTTAAACACAGTAGTGGCAGCGAAATAGATATGAAATATGCAAAACGTTAGACAATAGTAAAACTGGACTATCACAACTGACAAATGTATAATCCTGGTTCCTGATACCGTTCGTTGTACAAACTCGTTAGCGCGAGTTAGCTGAGCGCGTAAAATATACCCTTTGACACAGTTGCTCTAGGAACTATAAACATCGAGAATAATAAAGAACCTCTGAAAGAACGATTTAAGGAAATAGGTATTTTAACAGTAGCATCTCAATATATATTTGTTAATATTATGTTTGTACGAAAAAACATAGATAAATATACTAGCAAAAGTGATCATCATTCACTAAACACAAGAAATAAGCACAAATTAGTAGGCCAATGTTATCGCCTGAACAGGGTCCACAATTCGTTTGAGGGACTTGGTGTGCGTTTTTATAACAAAATTCCTGTCGAAATCTTGAACTTACCCCCACAAAAGTTCAAGAGTACCGTTAAGGGTCGTCTTATGGAAAGGGGCTATTATACGATAAACGATTTCTTGACTGACACAGTGCCTTGGATGTGAGTGAGGGTCTGGCATTGGCTTGTTGTGTACTTCAACCATGAAGTAATTTATTTTTATACGCAATGTATTTATTTATCTACAATCCTTAATATAATTTGTTTCATTGTAATTAATTCTTGACATGCTATTCTGCATTTATTTCCTGACATTTGAATTTTGTTAAGTTAAGGCGATCTGTGTTTACATTTTTGGAGCGTAAATAATTAGTATTTATTATTTTAATACATTTTGAACTTTTTTTTTCTGGGACCAGTATGTATGCACACATTGCTTTTACTCCTTGATGTGTAAGTGGTTGCAACCTTATATGCTATGGACTAATTTTTATTATTTTATTAGACAAAAAAATTTCCTAGCTTTAATATCTCTTTAGACCGCTTTCTAGCCTTGTGTTTTGGTTGCCTTAACTTGCACATAAAAGTACTGTTGTCAAAAACAAACAAGCTTGTATGAATTATTTGAAAAGATGGTGCACATGAGTTTCTCACCAGCTCTTCTCATGAATGCAAAACCCATCGGAGCTGGTACTTAAATTGATTTCAATTTAAACCTTTGAGTTGAATCGAAATCAATCTAAGCTCCGGTAATTCAAATCATTTCAGTGCATTTAGTATTAGTACCTTTTATCACTGAATTTTGTTTTGTATACTTGAGTTTTGTTTTGTATTTATCTATGTTTGTATTTTTGACGTGTTCAAGTGCCTTTTGGGGCCTATGGAAATAAATGATTTGAGTTTGAGTTTGAGTTTGAATTTTGATGATGTACTTAAATAAAGCAATCTTGATTGTTTTCAGATGTGTTGTTGTACAGGTCTACTCTACTACCACGAACGTGCTACCTCCGAGCACATACACGCCTAGACTTCACCAAATTGAAGTAGCGCCGCGTCCTCGTTTCTGCAATGATGTTGCACCACAGAGGCTTGAGCCGACATCGACAAGATTGTTTGTGTGTCACAATAGCTTCACGTCTCAATGTATAAGGTTTACTGAAACATGTTTTTGCATTAACATCTAATCATTTGTGAAGAATGTGAAAGGTTGTGCTAATTATAGAAATAAAATCTACTATCTACTTATGTTTTATAATTTCATCTTTTTTTAAAGCATTTGGTTGTGAACATTTTCAATGTTATTCTTATTCTATGTCAAATAAATCACTAATCACAATTAAGTGTCTGAGATGTCAGCCAAAATACGTCCATTACTGGACATAGGCCCCCAAGGCTTCTCACGACAGACGGTCCTGTGCTTACCACATCCAACGACAGAACAATCCGAATCAATTAATTATTTTTCAATCGCTTATTCTATTTTCAACGTTTAAAACGAATGTTAAGTATGCCTAATGTAGGTTTGTGTTTGGAATGCCTCACCTCATGTAATGTTATTTATTGTTATAACCGTTATTTGTGGTACATGTTGTGTTAGCCTATAAGTGATTACTTGCGCTCATACATGTTTTGTCTTTAAGTCATAAATTTATCACTGACCGATCAGATGATATTAAAAAAAATAACCTAATAACACCATGCCGAGCGAACAACGGTCGTGGCTGTTTAAGGGATCGCTGATCACACGGCGCTCCACACGCTGGCAGAATATCTGGCGTGGAGGAAGCCGAGGCGTGATCTCGTTGCGGCTATCGGGGTGTGGGATGCTTTTTCACGCCCCGCTTAAAGGACCCGGGATCATAGTGGGACGGGAGGTTGCGGAGTGAGGGCACGTGGAACTCCGTCGTTTTTTTTCCATTCCATTGTTCGTCCGCAGAAAGATCATTCTGCGATCTTCGTCCTCCATAAGCGTAAGCCTGGGGGTGACAGATGAGGATCACCTCCCTGATGATACTTATAGAGGGAAAGCTGTTTAAGATGGAGACGACTAACCTATGTTTGTAAAATGTTAACCGAACTAAAATGCAACAAAACAACTAACAATATCGGACCACCCGAGTGTTGATGTTCTATAATTCGTTTTGTGATTCTCTCAGAGACTTACAAGTTGCGGTACGTTCATTATTGTTTAATAGGAGCTAAGCTACTTAAAACACCTCAAATTGTATAAACAATATTACTAATAATATACGTATAAATATTTAAATTACTGTCTGTCTGTTCACATCAGTTGTGTTACGCCATATGTATATGTGTGACGAATATGAGCAAATCTGAGTTTATGAAATTAATGCTAATCTGGTTTGTTGCGACTCGTGTTTCATTGCCCCTTGCCGGTAATACTTTGACAAGTGAATATGAAGGGAGTTGTTGGGCGCGGGCGGCGCGGAGCAGGTCGAGGCCGACCGCCTCTCGCGCGACCGGACGCTGTAATGCACACGTACGATCACTGAGAAATGAGCGCTCATCTATGCTACTTCTAACCCCCGGCTGTTCCTTTTCTGTAAAAGCTATATGTTCGACGTGTGTAACTAACACAAACAAGGAGAACGTATGAAAATTGCGTGTTGTCGTATCTCGGGATTAGCATAAACTACTCATGATTTGACAATGTATGTGTCACGGTATATACTTCTACTATAATGCGTTTTACAAATTGCGTAAAAACCATGGAACTGTTTACCGGAACAGCGCCATCGGACGGTCTCGTAGTCTGCAGTGGGAAATTTCTTTCTCGTGATTGACAGAGTAACCAATACAGCACACGGCAACCATTGAAAGGTTTCACGACGTTTTTATGTATGTGTGTCACTGTTCGTGAAGTGACAGCGGTGATGCGGCTTGAACCATACATAACAATGTACTTATTAAATAAATAAATTGATGTAAAGAGGACCTGGCGGAAGGGTTAATCTTTAAACTGAGTATTTACCTACAGTAGTATTGAAGGCACGTTTCCAGATCAATTTGTAAATGTGGGTACATCAACAGAGAGTCGTATAATTCCACATCATCGATATCTGTGAGGTCATCCCTAAATCTTACTGTAAGCGGCGGCACTTTTTCTATGATATGCATTTAACAATTTACGCCAAAACCTACTTTCTAAAAGAGGCCTATGTCCAGCAGTGGTGATGACGCCTTACAAATCATCTAGATGTTAAATGCAGGTAGACGCTTTCTTACATGGTGCGTTCATATTCACACACACTTGTCTGGTGAGTCTTAGGGAGCGCTAATGGAGACGCATAAGACGCAGCAGGTGAGGGGTCGACCTGCATCACTCGCTGCAAGCTTAAATCTGCTTATTGTTCCTAATATTTTAAAATGCTTCTGTTTCTCAATCAAGGTGTGCTACCTTCCTTTGATAATAACTTTACCTTCCATTCAGTACATTTCGTGTATATAACGATTTATTAAATATCATTATGCCCAAGGGCGTGAGAACTATGGAGGGGGTCTCGTGTTGCGTGTTCTGGTGTTAGTTATTAGTATAATCGACATAATGGTTAGTTAGAAAACCTTGTGCGAATAGTTTGTATGTAACAATCGCTTAGTAAATGAGAATTCAATTTACGCTTAAAAGTAATTTGAGCGCAACCCATTAATGTGGCTAGGTGCCACATTAATGGATTGCTCCCTCTTAACTCCCTCTAGCATCGTGTCGTGAGGCGTTAAAACCTGAAGGGTACTGTGTCCGATGCTGACTTTGAGATCAGCCGAGCGCTTCCCGAGCTCGCATCGTATACACACGGCACAAACGTGTAACGTACATATAAATGGTGTCTTTATTGTGTGGTTAGCGCGACATGTGTGCTGCGCATTTAAATGTGAGCGATGTGTTCTTGTACCTAAATGTTTGATTGCTACTTACTTCAAGAATAATGTTTTATGTTATGTTACTTGTGTATGTTAGCGCACGAGTGGATGCGCGGCGTGAGAGTGGTGTGCGAGAGGGGAGCGAGTATTGTGTAAAGCCTCGAAGGGATACTGCGGGGCGTTGTGGATGTCGGTGACTACGGAATCGGCTGGGAGTGAGTGGCGCGTGCGAACCGGGCCAGTGTCGCACGTTGCCTTACATAAGCGGGAGCGCGCCGAGCCCGGCTCCACTGTTGCGTCACCGCATCGCGCACATCACTACTTACACATTGTGTTATGGCGAACTAGTCAGTTAACCCGGTCACCGACTTGCGCCGCGGCCTTTGTAACCTTAAACACTGTCCGATCCATGGCGCACGAGACGTCACCGTTGTCAACAAATATCGTCACACGACGGTGGCACCTCGCCATAAGTTTGCACGGCTATCGATTAGTAACCACTTAATTATTTCATTAGCGTTAGGTGTCGTTTGGTAGAATGAAGTTTTAATAGCCATCTAACCATGAATGACGAAAATATGACTATTAAACATTTAATGCGAACTTCCAACGATAGTTCCGTTGATGAGGAGGCATCGGTCATAAATATTAGTAAGGGCGAAGGAAGCAGGAAGCTGTTCGGCGCCGCGTGTGATGTACATACCTCGAGCGGCTGCAGCGCATCGTCGTCGGCGAGCTGGCGGCGGTGGCGGGGCGCGGGGGGAGGCGCGGCGCTCGCGGCGAGCAGCAGGGCGACGGTGCAGAGCGCGAGGGGCGCAAACGAGCGTGCGGCGAGCATGGCGAGGCGCTGGAGACTGCCGCAGCGCCGCCGCGCCGAGCCGCTCTCCCGCGCCGTCGCCCCACCGCCACCGCCACCGCCAGCACCGCGAGTGGGGACCTGCATACGTACACAGGTCCACATGCATATATCGACCCCGATCATACCGTATCCTGGAAGATCGGGCAATATTAACTATCCACATTTTCACATGCCCATCAATGGCCTTGCTAGTCCACTGCTGGACATAAAACTCTCCTGAGACAAGTTATTTTCACTACTTTATCACGCTGGCCAAAAGGGGTTTCAAGTTTTCGTTCTATTTGCAATGCTTTAATCCTGATTAGTTTGCGCCTTTAGTAGACTCTTACTACATCCACCGGAAGAACATGGGTGGTGACACTGTGTATTCTTAATCCATCACCATCACTGTGTATTCTTAATCCATCACCATCACTGTGTATTCTTAATCCATCACCATCACTGTGTATTCCTAGTCCATCACCACTCTCGTAACAGGGAGCGAATTTGTTACCGCTTCCGTATACTTTGATTTTTAGCGGAGAAAATAATAGTATTTTTGAAAGAGAAACGGTGAGGGAGGTGAGGGATATTGGTCACACACGTGGCCAGGGGAGAGTAAGCAATAAGTGGGACTGACTGATAACACCTCACAGAGGTTTGCTTTTGACTTTTAATTAGTAGTGATAAGTAATAATTATTACCAATTATTTTATTATTACTACTAATTACTATTATCACCAGTATACAAGTAAAGAGTCTAACCTCTTAAGTCTAGTGATGTATGAGCTGAGTAGTAGTGGGTTCGATTCCCACCGTGGACAAAAGTGTGTGTGTTCAACAGGATATTTTTTCTGTGTTTGGGTGTGATACATTTATAATATGTATGTGTTTAGTGGTATTAAATACTATTTGTATGGCCTTAAAATACATAAATGAAGTTCACGTACAAAAGACATAAACGCGCTCAATTTAAATTATGTTTTCGTGGTATCAAAAGTCAATGTATATTTTAAAGTAACATCATTGACTTATAAAAGTTATCGTAGTAATTTAGAATGATCGAGTTTATTAACAACTTAAAGCCTGTCCCAGCTTCGAACGGGTAGACATAGGTATTTAACAAAAAAAATTAACACGCTCTTAGCAAAGGACAATGGTTTGCATGGCACTTTTGTACCGCCTGTGTATCTCATGGTAGGGATTGTTTTTGTATTTATTTTACTGTTATTAACACCGATAATAACATTTTAAATTCCCAGTTTCTTTGGTTTCTTTGCTTTCTTTGTCTTCAAAACATTGCATGAAAAAGTTAATTAAATTTTTAGAGTACAATGAATTTACATGGTTCACAAATGAATTGTCATTACTGTCAACAAGATGGCGTATTAAAATATTATTGAAATCAAAATCATTTAACCATCTGACCTGTCAATAAAATGTTGCTCTTTTACTAAATTCACCCGTAAGCTCATTCATTAATATCGATTAAAGTATTTAAAAGTTTTTTATGTAATATATATTTTAAAATAATTAAAATTCTTTTTGGCAATCTGACATACAACGCCATCTAATTTTCAGACTAAGTAGACTTTAAGCATGGCATGTTTAGAATACGTAGGAATACGTTTTGTTGATGCTGTTGGAACATCTTTATGACCAGAATTAAAATCATTTTAGCACAATTGTAAAATATAATAAATACATGAAAATAATTAGTATGAGTCTCTTAATAAACGGTGTAAATGTAAGATTTATATCGTTTATTCCAACCATTGATAACATATTGCCAGAGGTACAGGATTTGCCATTATACTTAACAAGCTTAGAACACTCGACCAAGTCTGTTTTTGACAAAACCAATAATCAAATCATCCGTTTGAGAGCTGTGGCGTCGCATCAACCCACAGGCAGATATACACACAGATATATATATCCACACGTCAAACTCATCATGGCAGTTCAATTAGGATCAGGTAGATCAGGGCCTTTGATATACCCCGCAAAGGAAATAGGGGTGATGTTATACTCATTTACACATTCAGGAACCATTAACCAATGTTTTATGTAAATCCTCTGTTGTAGATAATACCTTTAATCACTTAAGCACAGTTTCATAAATTTCATTTTTGATAAATATTATACTTAAAAACATTATAGCTTTTAAATGGTATTGGATTTAAATAATTCAAGTAAAAGTATATTATAGGTACTGATATAGCCTTGAATATGAAGTGATTTATTTGGAAAAAGATTAATACCAAGGTACGAATAATGAGGCCTAGTTTGTATCGACGTCAATCTTACAAAATAAAAATGAAAAAGTAGTTATTGTGACATAGTAATACGAGTAGTTAGACCTATCGTAAAGCAGACTTTTTCGTAGGTATTGATATCTTCTATAAACTGTAATACATCATTTTTCTCTATTGTCAATATCTTGTAACAAAGTCATAAAATTTGTAATAAATTGTCTGACAGTAATGTCTCGCCCTAATTATTGTAGATAAATACAAAATGAAATAACACCAGAAAGGGGCGTTCGTGAGCGAGGCTCCAGGAGCACGACTAACGAGAGGACTGTGGTCGTCTCTCGAGAACTTGGCGCCCTTAAGGCGGGTCTCCTGCTCTTAAAAATAAATATGTTAGCAAAACACTGTCTCTTGTGACTTTTAAATACGAACATTAAACATCTAGGTACTCTTCAAAATGATTTCGGATGAAGAAGACGTACTCGATGTTTTAAAAGTTATTTTGCATACAATAAGAAAAAAAAAACGATTTCGCGTCCGACCCTATCAACAGCGACGTACTTTTAATATTTACGCAGAATTACAAGTTAATGATCGATTTGAACTTACATTTTTTTTCGCTGCTCTGAAAGTATTGTTTACTTGATTATCTAGTAAATAGTTCAAAATAGTGACGGCATTGTAAGTTGCTATTTGGTACATTTGTAAAAGCCTTTACTTAACTTGTTAGTATGTCAGTATGGGATAAATCTTGCGAGTTAAATTAGAACCACTTCCTGTCGTTAGATTAGGTTGAAATTTGGTTTACTTACGTAACTGCACTGAAGTTACGTAAGTAAACAATGCAATAATATGGTACCATAAAGCTGGTCTCAAGATGGCGGCGGAACTCCTAAACTAAAAAAATATAGTATAGTAAAAAATAAAATATTAATTTAAAAATAAAATAAAAACAAGCTTTTATTGCAATGAAACCCACTATTTTATTAAATTATAAAATTTATATTGATATAAATAAAAGCTTGTCTACTAGTTGTTTTTTGGAATTAAATATTACTTGTCTACTAAGTAATATTTAATTCCAAAAAAAATTGAAAGCGTTCTTATTATTTCCTTAGAATTTATAGTTAGTTTGTTCTTTTGAAAAAAAAAATGGTTGTGTTCTCGAGACAAGCTTTTAATGATATCAATATAAATTTCATAATTTTATAAAATGGTGGGTTGGATTGCATTCAAAATGTATTTTCTTCGTTTTAGAGCATTTAAATAAAAGTATTCGTACTGGATTGTCGTCAGATGCCAAACATCTGTCAAAACCTTAACCTAGAATTCGACTAGGTTAATTAGACTTTAAACTATACCAATGAACCATTATTGTCACACACACAATAATGGTCCAATGGGATAGTTTCAGGTATGCTGGATAAGTTAATAATAAAACTACAGCGGATATTACTCACTGCAATATGTCACTGGTGGCCACACAGGCCATCGGGTATTAAGAAAAAAAATAGTTTTTGGCCTTGTACTTCCAAAGTGTTTTTATTTACGTTTGTGAGTGATAGAAATATTTATATAAATATTAAAGAGCGAACTCAATGCATTCAGTAGTTGTGCGATACGAGTACATCGCATTCTTTACTCAATCATTTATAGTTTACGTTTAGTTTAGCGCTAGGAGCGCCCACTGAACGTCTTCCGAAGACAATTCGACGCGCCGAAGAGAAGTTCGCACACTTTCTCAACAATATATATTCCATTATTTGCAAAGCTAACATTCCTTTGTATCTGGGAGGACACTTCTCACAGTTTGCTAAATCTGTGCGTCATACCACTACCGTATGGCAGTCATTGCTGGTTGCGAGTAAATGCTTCCGAACTGCTGCGTCTATTGATGCGTTTGTGGGGGAACAGGTGTAATGTCCCTCAGCGTCCAGGCGAGGTGATCACGCCTCGTGCGCCTTAACCCAACGGTGGATCGTTGGAAAGTTACACATTATACGCTAATCGGTGTGAGTCTTTCTCATATCGGAACATATAGCAACTCTTCCGTACTTCAATGTGTCGTTGTTAGATAACAAAGAAATATGTTTCTGTTGTATTATATATGAAGTCGCCACATGTCAATTCATCACCAATGATATAGCTGTACATAACGTAAACTGACCGTTTCTCATTCTCAGTATGTTACACTTGACTTTAAATGAAAGTGAAAAGATGTGGTCGTTTATTGTACACCAAATTAATCACAAGCATATCGTAAAACTAGTAAAGTACAAGTAGCGGCTTTAACACTCTGAAGTAATGTCTTACAGGTAACCATGGAATGGAAAGAAGAGTATTAAAAAAGGATAGCAAAAGAAAAATAAATTAGAATACATACATTAGATAAAATAATAGCAACACCTAGTCCGGAAGAAAAAAAAAAAGACATACAAAAATTTGTTGAATGATAGACATTCCATACATACACTAGGTGATTATTTGGACCCAACCGAGTATCGCAAAGTAAACTATAAGACATTGACGTCTCCCAGGTAATATTCCTTTACCAGACTCTTAAAGGCAGTCAATGTCACGCACGTCTCATTACGATTAGGAGGGCGTTTATTAAATTAAAATGTTGAAAATAAAGCTGACTTTGTCAC
Source organism: Spilarctia lutea (assembly GCA_916048165.1). Lineage (NCBI taxonomy): Eukaryota > Metazoa > Arthropoda > Insecta > Lepidoptera > Erebidae > Spilarctia > Spilarctia lutea. The sequence continues at coordinate 239,921 of OU696491.1, forward strand.
ACAACAACTACTTTTGCTTAATTACTTTTGCTCCCTCAATACTATGAAAAAAAAACTAATTTGAACCGCACAATCACTTTTTGTGATTTAAAATGAAAATATATGAATTCTTCATTAGCCATGGTCCGTCAGATATGATCACCTCGTCTGGTCGAAGGATCATCTCTTTATATTAGTACATATTTAATTCTTTAGTTGCTTTTATTTTATTATACCAAGGTGTGGGTTTCGAATACATGTTTCTTTTCTTTTTTCTCTTTATGCTGGTAGGCCGTTACTTCACTTGTTAGTTTTAAAAGTTTTTTTTTTATAAATTACAACTTGTGTTACTTGCTGGTAATGTAGTTGTGTGTGAATGAAATACTTTTTTATTTTACATAGAGAGTTCCAGTCTCGAGGTTCACTCTTTGGATGGGTACGGAACAAATCTTCTGAACCGCAATAACTATAAGTAATACCATATTTACGTACCGTATTTACCAAGTTCAGTAGAATTTTCGATCAGGCACTATTTGAATAACATTCGTTAATGAGCGGCACAGACCTTAAGCTGTCAGGCTATCGATGTCGGATGGTGAATGTGCGATCACAACACAAGCACGCGTGTGTGCGTGTTATGTTGTAACTCGATCGTCCTTCACCGTATCTAATGCTTCTAACACATTAGTTATTACAGTTAAGTGCAAATTAATTACGAAAAGGTCAAGCGCCTGAGTCCTTTCTATCAGTATCTCGTTGACGAGCTCGTCGTCCCTAGCTATTTAAAAAAAAAAATTAAATCAGTGCAAGTGAACATAACAACTTAACAACTCAGTGACGTGAGGATATCACTGCTATGACATTACTTAACGCAATTCAGTTTGAGATTCATGTACACATGTGCCCGTTTACTCAGTAAACAAAAAGCAATGTGACTAGTGCAAGTCAAGTTATTATCGGCTAACATCGCCGTTGAGAGGGGCGCCGCATGTATTGTACCCTGAAAGGATGTAGCCGTTTCAACAACCTCTGCAGTCCGCACAAGTGGACACATCTGTTATGAAACATTGAGTATTATGATGTTAGTCTGGATATGTTAAGTTAATCGTATGGAAGAATAGCGACTCCATCTTATGTTAATAGAACAATTGGTATTTGGTTTCTTTACATAGCTCAGAAAGCAGTGTAACGTACACAAGTCATTGTTTGCGAGCGCACCATCCGGGCGCGAGACTCATGTTACATGTTGCCACTTTCAAGCAAGTTACAATCCTTTTTGTTATGAACACTTTTAAGTCAGGATGTACCTGAGGCGTGCGTTTTAATGTAACTTTAATCAATAGGTGACTACTTATAAGCGGGAACGATTTTATACATAACTTCCAACGACACCTTGAGTGTATTGACTAAAACTTCTTAAGGAACGTTGTGCTGTCAACGAGAAGATGTAGCCCTTTTTTACCTGGAAAACCCCCATGGGCCGTCACACTACCGGGGTTTACAGCGGGGTGTGCCGTAATCGAACCGACTAAAACCACACGGTGTGCCACTCTGTGTGATCCGAGTACTGCTGTCATTAACACATACGGGCCCCTCCAAGCGCCTGCCCGCACTGAAATGGGCACCGTCTAAGGAGACGCTTCAGGCATACGAGAGAGGTGAGATTATGACTAGATGTACAACAATGAATAAATCCCTGGGACATGCTTCTAAGAGTAAACAATATGTAATAAGTCTCTTTTTTAATCTTAGTTTAATTTGTGGTTTTGATCCAGTAAGGGTATGCCAACCCCATCGTACCTTAATACATGCTAAATATTACATACTACTTTGCTGAACATAATTTTTTAGCTGCTTCTGAACATGAACAACTCATTATGCTTTGTATTAAGCCTATATCGAAGGAATTTACTTTCAGTTCTTAAAGTAAAACCTCGCGTTCAATTCCATTCCCGTCATACTCCATCAGCAAATGTTGCACATCTTCAACGTTGTTACGTTGTTACATACTAGACAGTTAGGTGAGTTAGTTTTTTTTTCATTAAATATGCATATTATGCTGATGGATAGTGACCAGACCTGATTCATAGAGTTAGTTTAATATGGCACCTGCTTCATCGAGCGCTTTCAAACCATGCCACCTGTAGAGGAATTGCCTAATTGGTATTATACCAGATGCCTTTTTCTTTAGATCTATCATTAAAATAGGTGACCCACTCATCAAAACAGTGATTTTTAAAATTTCAGGTCATTTCAAATCAGGTAGGTAATTAATAATGTGTCTGTTAACAGCTGATAGGTTAGCTATTCGGTCTGCATGTTTGTTTCCCGTGATACCGATATGTGCTGAAACCCATTGCAACCTTACATCTTTACCACTTTTATTTAATGAAATAATAGTTTTTAAAATTTCAATGCACCTCTATAACCAGAAATGCATCGAGCCATATGTTGCAGTGCACTCTTACTGTCCGAAAAAATAACAATGTTGTTTAAATTTTGATTCATTGCATAAGATAAGGGCTGATAAGGTTTATTTTAAAATACTTTTTGATATCTGTATCTGTTATCCAAACATCTAAGGAAAACATACCAAGAACATGGAGAGAATTAATATTGCATTGGCTCACAGAATTAAAAGTTTTAATAAGTATTTTTTTATTTTGTTCGCCCAGTATCTATCATTAGAAAGGCCATTTAAATTTGAAATGATGTTAACAATTTGGTTTCTATTCCAAGAAGTCATTTTCAAACTGTATTTATGAGCTAAGACTTGCCTTCTGAGAAACAGTGGTAATAAAAACTCCTATTATTTTCAAACCCTTTATTTTTTATTTTTTTCCCGTGCGGAAATCACCTCGGATACCACCTCCTGGTGGCATGTCTTACCCGAACCGCATGCCGTCTCAGGCACTAGGACCCGGGGAACCAGGTGTACCCTAGTATCGTTTTGCGATCTCCGGCGTCTGAGTAACAATTAACAGCGGAGTTTACGCGCTCTCGCTCCGCAACATGGCCGCAATCACGTTACCGAGCGAGACAACCCCCACCCCGATGGCCGCCACCAGATCTGGCCTCGGCTCCCCACACGCCGGACATTCTGTCATCATCTGGAGCGCCGTGTCCACGGTCAGGCCATCGCAGGCGTTGGCTCCTTGCGGATCCGACACAGGTGATCTCCGAAATATTCTTTTCCAGTGATCACCTGCGTCAGCCGATATGAGAGGGTCCCATGACGCCTCTCGAGCCAATTCTTCATAACATGTCTTACCGCTGCAATAACGGCGTGTACAGCGCTCGGTTGCCCAAGTTGTTCCCTCCATTCCTCCACGAGGACCTGGCGGAGTTGGCATTTCTGATCATCGACTGTCGTAACGACAGCCAGTCGTGTGCCTCTATCTGAATACATACCCAAGTATTTGGCACAGTCTGATAAAGCCAAGTCTTGCCCGCTAAATTTCAATTTGGGAACTGTTCTTTTTCGGCCCCTGCTATAGATACAGTAATTAGATTTAGTGAGAGATAATTCCAAACCTCGACCTCAAAAAACTGTTTTTCACTAAGAAGTAACCAAATGTAAGTACCTATTTGTATATATGTAACCAAGTTAGAGATTGCAGCGAGACAGGAATGTGCTTTGCGAAAGCCAACCGTGTCTGGTGAAAATTTAAGTGAAAGGTTTTACAAACACAAGAAATTAACGATATAGGTCTAAATTTAAGCTCAGGGGAATTATTATTGTATTTTGGAATAGGAATTACTTTAATCTTTCTCCATTGATGAAGAATAGTGCCCGAGTTAAAGATATTATTGTATATTTAAACAAAAATAATTTAGCTTCATTGGGAAGGTTATAAATCACGGAGTATGAAATTTCGCCCTCGCCTGGTGCAGTGTCCTTTTTTTTCAGGCAATTCGAAGTTCCTGAAAATTTTAAACATAATGTAATAATATAAATAAAAACTGATTCTTCTGACACCTTTAATTCATCTCATGCGGCGCCACATCTCAGAAACGGAAGTTTCCTGGTCGATAGAATTACAAAATGTTTGCCAATTTAAAGATTTTAATTTGTTTATTAATTTGTGCGCCACTCTCGTGTTCTCGTTAAGTATTTTTAAATTATCTGGCGTAGGCGACGGCGTATTGCGACGAAACTTGGATAGTGCTAATCTACGTTTAGCTACTATATTTGATAACTTTAGGTTCCAGTAGGGTTTGAATTAAATTTAGTAGTGGATTTATTACAATTTTTGAATTTGAAATATTTTTTCATCAACCACGTGTTTTAGAAAACCATTGTACATCTCTTGTGAGTCATTTTTGTAGTCGGACTTAAATTTATTTACTAATATTTTTTTTCTGTAATAGGGGCAAACGAGTAGACTTATCGCCTGATGGTAAGTGATTACCGCCGCCCATAGACACCCGAAGCGTGGCTATCTCACGGTATTTTCGATATTCAACCCAATTAGCTTTCTTATAATTTGTTTTCTTTGTTATTAGAAATACTAGTCGATATTTTGGTAACCATATGGTCACTGTTAAGGTTTTCGTTAAACACTTGTCAACCGATATGTAACACAATATCAGACGAAACAGAAGTTTTATGCGGTGAAGTCTGTTGTACATTACCATTAATTAACTTGATTCGGGTGGTTAGTCCACTGTTAAGATATATGAAAGAATTTTCTAAGGCTGAATCCAATTTGAGTGCCCTTTGTATCGGATTTGACAGACCAATTGGTGTGTTACTATTAAAGTCCCCAACGACGACAGTAGACTTAAAAAACATTAAAAAGATATTATCTTTTTTTTTTGGCGGTAGGTGCTAAAAAAGTAAACACATATTTTAAAGTGGACATAAAAATAAATTCTGTTTTTATTTAAATATTTATGTTTTCTGCAAAACTGCTACTTCTATAAGCAAACAACAGTCTGACTGTACACTACTTACGTTTGCAACAGTGTATGTGATAAATACCAGGACCTAATAACACCACCTACCAGCACCAGACACTACAGTGAAAATGCCACAACTTTTGAGTATTGAGGCCACGCAAAGGAACCTGGAGGAGTGTTTTGCCCGGAGGATGGAGGAACTAGAGGCACAACTGCAGTCAGCAGGAAACGCTAAGGACACAGTTGCCAAGGTAGCGGATGAGTTCCGTACATTTAGGGAGCTCATGTACAGCATGCTTGGGCTCCTTCGAAAGCAGATCAATGAATGCACCAAGGCCGTTGATACTATGGAAACCAGACATCGACGCAAGGCTCTTCTCTTTATGGTTCCCGAGTCTCAAGGTGAGGATTGCAAAGCAGTTGTACTCAATATTATTGAAAATAAACTGGAATTGAGGCACCACTCTTCAGAATCTATTACCATCTGCCACAGGCTGGGTACTTCCAACAATAAACATCACCGACCCATCCTAGTGAGGTTCTGTAACACGGAGCTTAAGACTAATGTATGGAAAAAGAAGACTGCACTCAAAGGCTCAACGGTCTCCTTACGCGAGTTCTTAACGAAGGCTAGACAGTCGACATTCGCCAAGGCAAGGGTCCACTTTGGCGCTCGTGCATGCTGGACGCAGGACGGCGCTATAATAGTTAAAACACCGGACGGAGATCGCCACAAAATTAGCTCACTGGATGAACTAGCAACACTAACAGCGAAGTATCCAGGTGCTCCACATGTGACAGCGTTCCAGGCTCGAGGTGGGGCGAGGGAGACTGCGTCGCCCGGCCCACATAAGAACATTGCGGCCAGGGTCTGATTGTTCAGCGCCATAAAACCTGTGTCATCAAATAAGATCGAAAATCGCATTCGCGCAGCCCGCCGGACGATGGTCACTAGATTTGAGGTAATTACTTCACGTATTGTCTACAGTTGTTTTGTCAAAATTTCGCTAATAGTTATTTACCCACACAAACAGTTTAATTAGTTTCACATCTTTTCGTTTGGCGGTGTCATACTTGTAAACAAGTTTGACATTGCCAAGGTGACATGTGGTCGGGCGAGCTGCGTTCGGAAACACACTTGCTTGTGTTAAAACATTTGCGTTCCTCAACACGTTTACTCATTTTTTTTTTTGTTGTTATATTGTTTTTGATTTGTGTTCATATGTGTTTACCACTATTGTTTTATATTTAGTAGTGTTAACTGGTGGGTGGTGCAGAGAAAACTTACTGAGAAGGTTTTAACAGTTTTATCAGTAATCATATAATCTTAAGCATCATAGTATTTGTAATATATATATATATATTTATTTATTCATATATTGATATTTCATTAGCATATTAATATAAATATTAGTTATTATTCATGATTTTTGATAACGATGATTCTTGTAGTTCTGCCTACGAATCCGCAGTTTCCACAGATGAAGACAGTTTTGCCTCTCAACCTGAGACGTTGGGTGACCGTTTGCAAAATATACTTACCCAGCAATCGAAGCATCTGCTTAATGTGTTTCACATAAATGCACAGAGCATTCCTAGCCATTTTGAAGATTTGACGGAGGCTTTCGCCAATACAAACGCCCACGCTATCCTGATCTCGGAAAGTTGGCTCAAACCTAACCTGCCTTCCACATCTTATTCCCTCCCTGAGTATATTCTTGTCCGCAACGACCGAATCAACAAGGGAGGCGGTGGGGTAGCCATCTATATACATTGTTCATTAAGTTATAAAATTGTAGCATCTTCTCCTGCTCCGTACTCTGCTGATGCCGAATATCTTTTCCTTGAGGTCGATGTCAAAGGAACCAAGATGGTTCTGGGTGTGGTCTATTGTCCTCCCTCTATTGATTACTTCTCCAGTCTGGAAACAGTACTGGAATCTTTAGGGTCAGAATATGCACATCATGTCATCATGGGAAATTTTAATACTAATCTTACCCACCAGTCCTCACGTACCTGTAAACTCCTACACATGATCGAATCGGCCGGTATGCAAGTCTTACCTCTTCTACCAACTCATCACAATCATCCGGGGAACGACACGTGGCTTGATTTGATCATTACGTCTGACCCAACACTAGCCCGTGATCACGGTCAACTCCTTGCCCCTGGCTTTTCCAACCACGACCTCATTTTCCTTTCGTACATCCTGAAACCTCCTAAACATCCTCCCAGAGTACTGCACAGGCGTTGCTTTGGCCGCCTGGATTTGGATAGGCTTCGTGATGACGCATCTAAACTTAACTGGGATATAGTAACTGCGGCTTCTAGCCTGGACGATAAAGTTGTAGCTTTTAATAATGCGGTTAACAGCTTATACGACATACATGCTCCTATCAAGAAGATCAAACTGAAGAGACCACCCGCACCTTGGATGACAAAGGAGATTATTTTGGCTATGGGCCGAAGAGATAGGGCTTTCGCTAGACACAAGGCAGATCGTACAGATGAAAAATGGAATCTGTACAAAAGTGCAAGGAATCGATGTAACCAGGTGATACGCAATGCCAAACGCCGTTATATTCTTGACAACCTTACTTGTTCCTCCCCTGCCGATACCTGGAAATTTCTTGGAAGTCTGGGTATTGGTAAACAGACACCTAATCACCAAACCGAGACGGTTGGGTTGGATAACATTAACCGTCATTTCTCCACGTGCACCTATTTGGACCCCCAAACAAAACATCTTACTGTCAATTACTTGATGGGTCTACATTCTCCTAATGTAACTTCCTTTCAATTTGTTCCAGTTGAAGATTGTGAGATCAAAAAGATAATCCTCTCTATTAAATCCAACGCTGTGGGCTTTGATCAGATCAGCAGACGCATGATCATAACCATACTTGATCAACTTTTACCTGCCATCTCCCACATCATAAACTATTCCTTATACTCCAGAACGTTCCCTTCACTTTGGCGTAAAGCCTATATTATTCCTTTACCGAAAATCACAAACCCCACTCTTCCTATGCACTTTCGACCTATATCCATCCTTCCATTCCTTTCCAAAATTCTTGAAGCCTGTGTCCATAAACAGCTCTCTGGTTTTATTTATAAAAATGACTTATTAAGCCCTTATCAATCTGGTTTTAGGCCTGGCCATAGCACTACTACTGCTCTCCTCAAAGTGACTGGTGACATCAGGGCGGCTTTGGAAGATACAAAAGTAACAGTCTTAGTTCTGGTGGACTTTTCAAATGCATTTAACACCGTCAATCACGATATTCTCCTGTCCATCCTCTCCTATCTCATGATCTCACCTGAAGCACTGGAATGGTTCTCATCTTATCTTCAGGGACGCCAGCAGTCCGTACGGGTTGATGACCTCTCCTCGACCTGGTGTGATCTCGACTCTGGTGTCCCTCAGGGCGGTATACTCTCACCTTTGCTTTTCTCTTTGTTTATTAATCTATTAACTCCTGAACTTCGCAGTGCGTATCATCTGTATGCTGACGACCTGCAACTGTACGCTCATGCCAACGTTGAAGATATAGCAACAGCAATCGACAAGATTAACATAGATCTTAAGGCTATCGAAAGCTGGTCGGGGAGGTTTGGGTTATCGGTTAATCCGACAAAGTGCCAAGCTACTATAATCGGCAGCCACCGTTCGATGAACAGAGTCGGTATCGAGACGTTGCCGAAGATAATCTTAAATGGTACCACTATCCCTATTTGTTCAACAGTGAAAGACCTAGGCTTACAACTCGACTGCAGTTTGACCTGGCGTGGTCAAGTTACATATGTATGTCAGAGGGTTACCAACATCCTGAGGACATTATATCGTCTAAAAAACTTCCTCCCTGTGAAAACTAGGGCAGCGCTTGTGCAGTCTCTAGTCATCCCTTTAATCGACTATGGTGACGTGTGCTACTATGACCTGAATGCAGATCTCCTCAACAAGTTAGATCGTCTTCTCAACAACTGCATTCGATTCATTTTTAATCTTCGTAAGTATGATCATATTTCAAGTTTTCGTTCCGAGCTCAAATGGTTACCTATTCGTCAACGCAGGAAATTGCGCGCTCTCACTTGCCTGTATACTATCCTCAACTCCCCATCCCGTCCTACTTATTTAACATCACAAATTCAACTCTTATGCAATAACCACAACAGAGACCTTCGTTCTTGTAACAATCTCCTACTACTTTGTCCCTCTCACACCACTGCGTTTGTGGGCTCTTCTTTCATCGTACAGTCTATTCTTTTGTGGAATGCGCTGCCTGTCGAGGTCAGAATGGCCGGAAGTCGCTTCTCATTCAGGATGAGGGTGAAGGAGCTCTTATTGGGTGAATTGGCGAAACTGGCGAGCTCTTAGATCATCTCCTAGTACCCACAGCGGTTTATGTATTCGTGGATATATTTATAATGTGTCTCTGTGAGTGTGTATGTATGTATGTATGTATGTATGTATGTATGTATATATGTATGTATTTATGTATATATGCGTATTATTGGATATATTTATTAAATGTCAAATAGTTTATAATTTAATACATAACCATTAAGTGCACCTACTTCATCTTTTCTCTGCATCGCCCAATCGGTCGACTGGCAGAAAATGCCTTTGGCATTAAGTCCGCCGATGCATGTATTTGTGCATAAAGTTATAAATAAATAAAAATAAATAAAATTATCATAGTCAGACTGCCGAGTATGAATAGAAGAGGGCCAATAAATACCTATCAACTGTTCTACACTCATGCAGTTCCCTAATTTAACACAAATTATTTCTATTCCGGAAATATTACAAGTTACAAGCATTTCATAGGATTGTATCGGCCTATGTACTATTATCGCAAATCCCCCATATGAATCCCTTCAATCACACCTATGTAAATTATATCATGGTTTCACTGTTCAACCATGTCTCACTTACAATAACTATATGTACTCGTATGCTTTCATGATAGGCCGTATACTTTGAGCATTTCATTGTAAAGTATTGACCATTATATTAGCCATTTATAAAACTGAAAAAAAAAAATATATATTCTTTGCAAGAAAACATATTAACTTTTTACTTTACTAATCTCATCCCAAATTATTTTAAAACATGATATTTGAAACTGACTTTTTGATAAGGGTACACACATGCTCTGATCCTATGTGGTGCTCGTGTGAGGCACTTACCTGTGTTAATCACATAAAGTATCTGGGTGTAGTCATTGATAGTGGATTGCAATGGTACAAACGTAATATTGCGCTTCTCTTTTCTTTTTTGGACCGGGTTCTATCTCGCAATACATTAGTTGATTAATTAAATGTCTCGCTTTCATATTCCATCAAATCTGCTTCATTTGAACCTGGTTTCGATCATACCACTGTGCAGCGAACACCAACTACACTACTGTATGTTTTATTATTTCTTATTTTAATGCTTGATGGCAGATCTTTTGTAGTTCTGTATCCCTCATTTTTCGCTCTTCGTTGGTTGAGGACAATGTGAAGGGCTTTTCGATGTGGTACTTGCTTTTCACTCATAATTATTCTTATTTGTCTTGCTTTCAAATAAAAAAACATTTTTTATCTAATTCCAAGAGTGGTGTCGTATAAGTCAGACCTTTAAAAATATTTTCGTCGTTGTTTTCATGATTACCGCTACATTTAGGGCATAATTTCTTTTTAGTGCGACGAAACCTACAAATATGTCCAATTTTCCAATAGACTGAGCATTGGGTCACACGGAAAGTATAAGCTTCAACTCTAAAGCGGCAGTCATATGCAGTTGGTAATGTATTGCTTTTAAAACAAATCCGAATAGACTCGCTGCCCCCCCCCCCCTATTTGCCCTCTGCGTTTAAGCGCTTTAGTCGTTTAGTAGAAATAATTTCTATTGCACATTTTATTATTTCTTGTAAGTTGTAATCACACAAATCAATGTCAACACTTTTTACAATGCCGTATGAAAATTACATTTCATATATTTTTTGAGATCTATAGCCCAGGTCTGTTAATTTTTGACATTCTAATAATTTATTAGCATCTTGATCTTGAACTTGTGTCAATATCTTATTAAAACTTTTATACTTGATTCTGGTGATTCCACTACATACTATTATCCGATTGGAGCATCCTAGTCATAGCCATTTTTAGGCAAAATATTCATTGATGTGAATTTCCTCCTCATATTTATTATTCTCCTCTGATTGTTTACTATTTTTATTTTCATCTACCCTCTCAATATTTATAATTTCTGTGGATCCCCTCCAAGTAAGCCGCTTTGGTCTCCTTCTCTCAATAGTAATAAAATCATCTTCTACTTTACAATTATCTTCCCTTGCCGTTCTGTGTTCTGCACTTCCTTATCCCAATTCCACATTTTTGTCCGTTATCGCATTACTATTTTGTGACTGCTCAAGTTTTTGTGGGCACTTATTTAGAGATTCATTGTCACTAGAATCCTCACCTTTACTACTATTTTCTCCTACTATACACAACAACAGTTGTAACCAAAAAAATAAAAGAAATAATTAATAACACCCTGCGTAAGTCAACAACAGTTGTTGACTTTACGGGATTAAGGGAAAGTGATGTAATGAGTCAGTCAGGCGACAGTGGGATTCTGTGGGATATCTGCATGAACGTATTAAAATCACTCACTTGTAGTAAGTATAAATAGTTAAATAAATAAAGTATAGGGCGAGTGGACGCGTCACCAGATGATAAGTGATTGCCGCCGCCAGTGAACAAGTGACACTCGACATGTACCGCTCGTGACACGATCCTGCAGTATCCTAACTCTGCAGTATCCTAACTCACCTCGTGAACTAGTAACAATACAATTTTAGCGTTTGTCACTTTTTCTTATTTTGTATGCCATCACATACTAGAAGGTGCATTAACGCGCCGACATGGCGACAATAGATATACTTCCCACAGGCGAATTGCCTCACAAACTAGTTCCCAGCGCGTTCTTACCTCAGGCCAAAGTCACTTATTGATCACACAATAACGTATTTCCCATACAGGTATCGAACAAGCAAGTACACAAAAACAGAATACAAAATTTACTACCTTCGCTTTGTTAAATGTAATGCTAATTGATAAAATTCTATGCATTTGTCATGCAATTATTAAAAGTTTCTTAGTATACCAGTACTTAATTTAAATATTATAAGTCTACGTACCATTACATGGTACGTAAGTAAGTTGTTATGAGAAATAAATTCTTTAAGCCATAGGATTTAAAGTGACTGAAAAGGTAGAAGAGAAGAAACCCTTGGGCGGAAGTCCCGAGCGACTGGTCACAGCCTGTTATGCAGATAGTTGACAGGATGAAAGAGTTCGACCCTCAGCAGTGAGGCGACGACGAGGAGAAGTGCCTTGATGTTAAATGGAGTAACTACGTCATCCCTTTCAGTCCCTCTGTTGTGTTTCTTGAAGTGCAAAGCGAAGACCCTATTATCGTCGGTGCACACTTAACTTTGTAACAATATATTTGTATTACCAAAAAAAAAAATATTAGTTTTCTAAATACTAATAATAACCATTTATTTCAGATCCATATTTGAAGCATGCATACGATTACAAATTACAATTAAATGAGATTAAAACATAAAATAAAATTAACATTAAAAATATTCGAGTTAAAATCCAAAATAAAATCAACATAAAAGTTACTATCAAAAACAAAAATAATTACAATTAAATCAAAATTAAAAATCCAAATCGAAATTCAAACAAAATCAAAGACAAAATTAAAATTAAAATCACAGACAAAAAAAAAAAATATTAGGTTTAAGTAGCAACAAAAGTACAGAAGCAAAAAGATTTCTCTCCTAACACGTAGTTCAGTGATAAGTAAAATACTTTTGAGTATCTTAAAGTACCTTGCTTGTAAACGCAAATAAGTTTTAAAGGCAACATAATGCAATGTTCTTAAAATAAAGAAACTAGCTAATCTATTCTATTAAAAAAAAATCATTTTCCTAGTATTTGCAACAATTTAATTGAGGCTCGGCTCTTATTGGTTGTGTTTAGTCTAAAGCCTTATTTAATTAATGGCCTTCAACATTAAAATAATTCTTTAATTCGAGTAGATCCTGAGGCTAGCGAGGCGAGCTTCAACACAACAAACAAAGAAGTTGTAACTGTATGGCTACTAGGTTTACATTTAACTAATACTACTCGTAGTTAGGAGACCACCAGCCCCGGCCGAGGGCACTCGTTCTGGGGTATTTTATATGCGCAATAACATTAGGTTTCTCTAAGACTTCTGGACCAACGTAACATCGTTAAAAAGTGCCCACAACATAATTGTGTGTGTAAATAAATTAATAAATGGCTACACACTTCTCACGTGTCTAATATGTAAAATTGACTAATTTAATAATAAAATGTAATCATGACAGCAATGTCAACACAGTGTTTAAGGTTATTTAAACACAATAGGTACTATGTTTAAATAACTTTAAAAATATATGACGACGCAATATTCTGTAGTTGTCGTCTTAATTATTATTGTTTTGTTGAATTTTTTTTTTTTAGTTATGTTGATGTCTTACAGTCTCCAAAATATTGCGAGCTGACTTTCCATTAACAATTAGTCCGCTACTAATATATATCGTAATATACTACAAAGTGCACAAAATATAAATATATAGAAACAAAACTATTGAATATTATCCAAATTAATAACATATATTAAGGATAAGGAAAGATAAGGAACATTTTTAAACAACGCAATTCACGCACAATTAAATTTCACGGAAAATTTTTAATTTCATTTATTTGTATAAATATAATTTCTATATAAATAAACAAGGAATCTAATTTATTTTTTGTTAAAGCACAAGGAAGGTTCTTTTGGAAAGAAAAAACGTAAAAATTGCGAGGCACAACACTTATTTATTTTTTACATACTGACATTTTTTTTGCATATGGTCAAACGAGCAGACGTATCGCCTGATGGTAAGCGATTACCGCCGCCCATGAACACCCGCAACTCTAGAGGCGTTACAAGTGATCCATCTTATAGAAGTACTGCTTCGGTGGCGTAGTGGTAGCGTATGCGACTGCTAAGCTTGAGGTCTCGGGTTCGATTCCCGGGTCGGACTAAATATTTGTGTAATCTGCAAATATTTGTTTCGAAGTTTGGGTGTTTTCATGTATAATATGTATGTACTCGTATTCACAAAAAAAAGTATATAAGAATTTATATCAGTTGTCTAGTACCCATAACACAAGCTCTGCTTAGCTTGGGACTAGATGGCGTTGTGTGTAAAAGATGTCCGGAATACTCGTATTATATATATATATTTACCTACATTGAAATCATTTTGCTATAGTCTAAATGTCAACGCATTTTATTTTTTAATTTGTGATTTGCATTTTGGTTCTTCTTGTGAGTGATTTTTGCAATCCTAAGAAATAAAGTGAATTTAAACCGTTATTTGGTTTATAAATGACGGATATAAAAAGCAACTAAATTGAGAACCTCCTCCTCTTTGGATGTCAATAAGAATCCAGATTTAAAATTCAGTAATTAGATACATTTCCGGTAACAACTAGAGAGGAGTAAAAGCTAGAGCAGTGTATACTGTGTGTATTGAGACGTAGAACGTTACGCTTTGTACCGGCGAAGAGGTGTGCAATTCGCGGATTGCGCAGACATACCTCACATGTTCCACTGTCCACTCCATCATGTTGACCGTCCACTGCAGCACGTGCGAGATTTTATCTCGAATTATTGAAAGTCTCGGCACCTTTCTTTCAATTTCTTTATGATGTTGGTGGGACCAAGAGCTTGGGCCGAGGAGTGTCCTCTTATTGATTTTAAATCCAGTGGTCACCCTTGCTTAAGAACTGGAGTCAGCACGCACCTTCCATTACCTGCCAATTACCACTGATCACTTTCATCATCATCATCAGCCTATCGCAGTCCACTGCTGGACATAAGCCTCTCCATTTGCACGCCACTTACTTCGATCCTCTGATCATATTTGTGTCATCTTCTGGTCATTACATTTATAAGTAATCACCAACAAGTGTTAGAAAACATTGAATGTTAATATATCTTTCATTATAGTCTAAATATACATACATTCATTGGCTGTGACTACGGTTGCATGTATCTCAGTTTTCGTGGTGAAAGTAGAGTATGACCTTATTCAGGAGACAAAGTATCTTCATGCTAAAGAAGAACTACGGGTCCCGTACATCCAGTATTACATAATGAAGGAATTTTATTAACAATGGGTGGTTAAAAGATTGACAATTGACATTGCTAAGATTATAAACGAGTAAATACTTTTCAAACTGCTACCTAAACGTTTAAGTGATCTCAAGCAAACGCGAACCTTTGTTTTCTGAATTTGCCATGCCTCAAATATAAATTACATAAAACCGATCTACATAAGATCGTATATATCATAAGTCGTTCACTGTGCAGGCTGTCCGACTATGGAATGCTTTGCCAATGTCTATTAGACGTGCCAAATCGTTGCCTATTTTAAAAAAAATGGTCAATGATCATTATCTTTCAACATAATTTATTGTGTCTGAAGAATATTTTGTCCACTTATTCATTTTTTATTTATTCATTATATTGTTTTTAATAATGTTGTAGATATTGTATTTGTGTACATGTATTTATTTATATTAGTACATATGTATAATAATTAATATTTCTAGTGTAAATTATTTTATATAATTCACTTAAATTCTTTTGCATTATGTTTATTCTCGCACTAAACTGCCCATGAATTCGTTTTGTTTTCTTTTCTTTCAGTGCGTTTTTCCATCCCAAGAAATTGCTTTTTAGCAATAAGGCCGCCATTTGTACGTGGTCAGTCATTTCATGGAATATTTTATGTAAACTATTTATGTAATGTATAATAAAGATTATTCTATTCTATTCTATTCTACATTTACGAATAAGTTGGTAGTTAATACAGATTGGACGAAGTATAAGCAAAGGATTAAACATTATGATTAGCCTCCTGCAGTCCACCGCCGGACATAGGCCTCAAATTAAATCAAATCTTAAATCAATCATGTTTTTTAGCAATTGGACTAATATTTTTTGTCAAATCGATTACTTTCCTTATATCCTAAGAATACAACATAAGTTTTCGTTTCATAACCTACCATTGTTTGCCACAACGCCAACAGATCGATGATGTTAAAAAAATACTAATAACTTTGTTCGCAGTGATACTGAGTGCAAAGCTTTTATATATTTTTGTGATAATAATAGGACAAGAACAATGATATCCTTGTTATTTAGAAACATTGATAGTAGAAAAGTTTACGAAAATATTATTATTAAAATCTTATTTTCGTAAACTTTTCTTTATGACAATATATAAGGCACATCAATCAGTAATCTATAGATTAAAAGATTTTTTCAAAACGGACCAGCAGCTCCTGAGATTAGGGCGTTCAAACAAACAAACAAACTCTTCAGCTTTATAATTAGTATAGATAAAGCTGAAGACTACATTTGTTCTATAATTCTGTACACATGTGGCACCGGCATTTTGTTCATCTTCTGTTTTTTCTTATTCGTTATTTAAAATGCCAGTGTTCGTTTTTGAGCTTACAATGCGATTTAACTAAACCAACTACGGTGCAATTCGCAAAAGACACAAAATCCCTAACGCGAACTATAATAGAGGGAGAAGTCAGCTGTCGCGTGTCGCTGACACCATTCAGCTACACAATACTTACTTTATCAGTTCATCTTTGTGTAAACTACGTTATTATGCCAATGAGAAAGGTCGTTGGAGCCGCTGACGTTACACAATGCTGAATATTTATAGAAATTATTTCCTAACTATGGCACATTAAGTTAATTGAATCCGATAAATATGATGAAGCTATGACGCGGCCCCACGTGCATTATATAAGTAAATAAGTTTATATTATGAGCAATAGGTCGCGACTGCGTTACATGACGGCGACATACAATTTTATTGTGAAGGTGCAACACGACTGGTTCGTTGTTACAGGATAACTATAAAGCTTAATAACGTATATACATACATACATACATATAAACATACGTATATACATGAGTATTTATATATGTACATAAGTGTGTGTATATATGCATGTATTTTTGTACGAATACGTACAAATATTTCATTGTTTCTTTTTCATTAATTTTATGAATTTTAGTTCTCCCTTGTTTATTTTAAAATTCCTGAGCAACGTTTAGTGCTGTATTAATTCTCATTCATTACCGCACCACCCATCACGCACCTTATTTAGACCACCAGACAATTTTGTGCGCATTATGTTATAAATTAAATGAAGTGAACCGATTTTTCCATTTACATATTACATGATCCGTACACAAGGTAAGTTTTCTACACGCTAAAGGGTTATATTTCTCGATGCGAGCGATGATTGAAAATTGGCACAAACTGAATGTTAATGACCTTAAGAATGAAAAGTGGGCTATTGGCGTGCATGAGGAATCTCAGAAAATATATTTATATAAATTGCTCCGACATAGCTTACAAATTGTGTTTATATGTTTTAAGTTTAGAAAGAGTTACTAGACGCGTTTCTCTTTCTTGAGTCTTTTTTAAAATTAATAGTTAATTTGACTCAGATTTATTAGTTTCTGCAATACTTCTGCCTAAGCCCAGGTTGTACTGGCCGAGATCACAGGCTAACTATATCTGTCAGTTCACGGCATAATCGTGAATCTATCGTTGGGCTTTTATAAACGTTTAATAATAAAATAATCATCCGTTTAGAAGGAATGGTGTTTGTATTATAAAAGAACAGTGATGTAATAACATCCTGTCAAAATTCGAACATAACCTTTGTGTTAAAGTTAAATACTACGGTACAGTCAATGGCCACCCTAATGTTCAGAGCTTGTGTGACAATACTCGTCGCACGAGATGCGGCGCAGCAAGCTCCGTGCGGCTTGCGCTGCGCCGCGCCGCGAGTTCTCCCTGTGACGTAATTGAACATACTCTTACACAGTAGTACAATTGATATTTGCTTATTTTAAGAGAATTGTGCATTAAAATAAATCTGTTGTTTGTTACAAAGCTATCTATACATATAAATAAAATCGAAATGTCTGTTCGTAATTTAAAATTAACAGCATTTCACTAAATATTGAGTTATGGTCTATGGAAGTATATACGGCAACACGTCTGTTGGTTCCAGCTAATCTCTGTAATGGTTGAAGTTGGAGACAGTTGATGATATAAAGATTTAGGTACTATCTATTCCTCTGTGAGTGAGTGCAGTCATTGAATATTTTTAGATGGAGCAATAACGATAAGTGCACAAAACTATCTGTATCGATTTATCAGTAGAAACCACAATGAACAACCCCAAAAATGAAGAATGCAGAACCCGTAACCTGAACTATCAGACCAGTAGAGCGCAGTAGGTATGGGTGCAACGCACGACCTCGCCAAGGGATCATTGCAACATCTCCTCCGGAACAGCACAATGTTAAGTGAGGCTGCGCAGTTACGTTCAACTAAGTGTTTAACTATTTAACCGTCGTGTACTTGCCCAACATCCGCCAGCACCGTGTTAGCGATAACACTCTACAAGCACTGAGCCAGCGCCACATGCCAGTGCGAGATTCGTACAGCTGAAACGCCTGAATCTGAGGCCAGTGGGGTGCAGCACAATTGTTACGATGTTGTCAAGATATATGAACAGTTTGTAGTTGTTGCACCGTGAGCTGCTACTTCGCCCAAGGTTCTACAGGAATATAAAGTTTATAGCGTATAAATTAGTCAATATAGCATGTCATATAATGTAAAGACGCGTTAATGAACCGATTGGGTAAGCGCGCGCTAAAGGCATTCACAGATCAGAGGCTCGACCTTCTATAATGCTAAGAAGTGAAGTTATCTTATACATTTACTTAACATTAACATTACATACAAATTAATGATCATGAAGAAATCATACTAAATATAACTATGGCGCTCTAATGCGAAAGTTTAGACGTTTGACGGTGGTTACCCAACCCAACTGCTGTTCGACACGGCGACGGTTCAGCCACAACCTGAATAAAACGTATTGCAGCCACCACTTAATAGAAGTTAGTAAGTCAGACAACTCACGAAGGCATTTAAGCCTCATTGAACTACAATATTAATAATATAATAATAATAATACTCTATTTCTCCTCACAATAGTACACTTACAACTAGTCATTTTACAAAATTTTGTTTAGAAATGTGAGCTGGTGTCTGTGATAGGCATATAATGTTTGTGTTACAAATCACCAAGTCCCCACCCCACGGACTACAGATACATTTTTGACATTTTTAACTACTATTCTATTGAGCACATAGAGTGATAGTACGAGATCCGGCTGCAGAATCAGTACATTCATCGAGTGTTTGCTAAAAACCAAATTTTTACGCATATTTATGATTAGGAGAATGTGTATCTACCAAGTTGCCTATCAAAATGTGGCCGCTAATACTTTTAATTAAATTATTCCTTATTTATTTTTCGGAAAAAAAACATTCATTTGTTTTTTAAATAAAATATCGTCCATTTTACGGCAATATACATAAACACTCTGAATAATCACGGTTGCCGTTGCACACTTGGCCGCACCTCTTCGCAGCCAGGTATAAACAGGTATGATTTTGATACATATATACGTTCATAACGTACATTTATTATTTCTATATCAAATTAAAGCGAATTTTTTTCTGTTTATTTTGATATATAGTTGCTTAATTAAATCTGGCCGCAAATAAGGGTTGCTGGCTGTTAAAAATTGTAAATATTAAAGATAGAGTGAAAGAGAGCTAGCGCGTAACATCACTAGTCAGACAAGGATAGCGATTGCCAGCTGTACGATGCTTTAAAGGCATTGCACATGTGTCGAATGCTAGTGTTCTCAACTGAACAGCTGTGACATTTTTATTCTAACATAAAAACCACGTTGTTTTGGAGTTCGTAATACATTACTTTATATATATTGTTGTTTTATTTGTGCATCTATTACTGCTACAATTTGAACCGGTGGTTGAGAAGAGTGTGTGTGTGTGTGTGTGTGTGTGTGTGTGTGTATGTGTGTGTGTGTGTGTGTATGTGTGTGTGTGCGTGCGTGTGAGTGTGTGTGTATCAAACACTACCGTTGTTTGATTTAATTCCAATGAAGAAGTTTTTCTGTTATATCATAATTTAGCCCACGTAGCCAGTTCATAGCCGAATACTTACATTTTGTTTTGCATAAAGGATACAAATTTAGAGCACGATTCAATCCATTGTATAGACTCGGACCCTGGTAATTGAAAAATCGCTGTGCAAGATTAGTTTTGCACAATGGCACCGCGAATATCATCTGCAAAAGTTACGATATTTGTATTTGGAAGTTCAATCTGACAGAGATCGTTTATATATACTAGGAACAAAGTTAGACCTAAGATACTGCCCTGAGGGACACTAAAAGTCACAGGTGATCGCTGATTACATCACCGATCTTCACGCACTGCGTTCTATCAGTCAGGTAATCTTGTAAGAGCCTTGGTTGAAGATCCCTAACACCAACATTCTCAAGCTTTTTACCAGGATTGGGACATAGACTGTGTCAAACGCTTTTGCTAAATCCAGAAAGATTCCAATCGTTTTCCTTTTTGTGTCTACATTACTAACTATGTAGTTTTTAAGATCTAATGCAGCATCTGCTGTGGATATTTTTGCTCTAAAACCAAACTGTGATCGTGATAAAAGATGTTTGTCTTTTAAATATTTAACTAGTCTATTGTTAATAATGCGTACTAGAATCTTTGATAGAGTTGGGAGAATGGAGATAGGTCTATAGTTATTGACACAGTCACTGTGACCCTTTTTCGGAGAAATTTTCGGAAATACTCCAGTTGTGAGAGATAGGTTACATATATATGTAATTGGTGATGTCAGAGTATGTATATTTGACTTTAAAACTTCACTAGATATCCCATCTAGCCCAACCGAGCACTCGCTCCTCAAGCCCGCTATCAATGTCCTCACCTCATCAACATCGGTGGGAAAAAGAGTGAAAGATTGACAACAGGGATTAAAAGCGGTATAATCTGTTTGAGTGTATTATTTTTTAATATTTTGGGCTAAAGTTTTTTCCACACTTACAAAATAATTGTTTAACTTGTTGACGGATTGTTGTGGATTACTTGTGTCTATTAAATTCAAAGAATCGTTTTTGTCCTTTTTAGCGTAGGTAATGTCTTTAACGATTTTCCAAATATTTTTGCTATCTTTACCTGCACTATGAAACCGGTGTTTTTCGAAGTCTCTTTTAACTTTTTTTAATATAGTTGAACAAAATTTACGGTACTTCATATAGATAGTTTTAAGGATTTCATTTTCGGGACAATTTTTTACTTTCTTAAATAAATTGTCACGATTCCTGATGCATTTTAAAATCCCAGGGGTTATCCAGGGCTTAATATTTTTTTTCCTATTTTGTATTTTTATTTCTTTAGTATTGTTTTGGATGGACTTTTCAAGAATATTGTGAAACGAAATCGCGGCTTCATTGACGTCTTTAATCGCGTACAATGTCTTGAAATCAACATTCTTTAATTCTGCGTTCAAGAGATCATAATCTACGCGTTTATATATACTAGCAGGTCGTGATTTAACAGGAGTACCAATGTATAAGGCAACACTATTATGATCTGTGAGAGATGTTTGCAGGATGAGGCAACGCGCTGTCGATGTGGTTTTAAGAAGTGTGTGATCCAAACATTTTATTATGCGTAGGAAGTATGTACGCAGGCATGATGCCATAAAATGCCATCATATCTAGGTACGCGGAAACGTTAGTGTCAGTCCTATGTTTGGTTATGTTTATATTTATGTCACCCATCAATATAATATTCGTCTTAGATGAATATTTTCTTAGTAAGTTGTTAATGGATTGCAGGAAGTTATCAATTTTTTTGTATCCAGGAGGCCTATAGATAACTAAAGCTATCGTGTCCTTATTTAGGGTAATCACAAGGCAGCTTTCATCCATTGTTTTTGGTTCCTCAATTGATATACACAAACTGTCTTTATGGTATACGACTACACTTTCATTTTGTGTAAGGTTATTAGTGGAAGCAAAACCAACATATTCATCTATAGATGGATGGGAGCCAGCACTCAGTCAAGACTATGAAGTCCCACTTCACACCCGTCCTGACTAGAAGTGGTAGTAGTCCGGGTAAGTTACATTTTAAGCTGCGAATGTTTTGTTAAAAGATTTTAAGGCATTGTCCGGAGTTCAGTAAGTACGTTGTACAATCCTCCGCATCACAATTGACAGACTCTGCAACGTCAAATTTGTCTATTTCACTTTGTAAATTAAAAAGTTCATTGAATTTTTATAAAATAGTTACTAACAGGATAGTTTCTAACGGTAACTTGGCTATGAATATGATTTGGATATTTATTTCGCATTCTAATGAATACCTAGTCGAAAATAATTAAAGCAGTGCATACTCCTCTCGTTCCTAATATCAGGTATGTAAACTGCATCATATTTATATGTTTATTTATGAGATAGAGGCCAAACTAGCAGACAGATCGCCTGATGGTAAGCTATTACCACCGCCCATAGATACCCGGAACACTAGACGTTTTATTTTGTTAACCTACTTCAAAAAGGAGCAGGTTCTATGTTCTATGGTGAACATATATAATGTAATTGGTATTGCTCCGTCAATTGTGGACCGATTTAGAAAATTATTTTTATATATGAAAGAGTATGCTCCCGAGGTAGTCCCATTGCCACCATATCAGGATCTGATGATGGAATCTCAGATAAATCGAGGAAAACCCTCAAATTTTAAGGCACTTACTAGGCTTTACGTATATTTTCTGAAGTAACTCCGGTATTTCAGTCTTGTAGTCATCATTTTTTATATCTCTTTAGACATATTTTAGAAAATAACAAAAAAAATAGTATGAATATGAAAGAGATGAATGCGTCTACATATATGTTATATGTAAACTCATTCATCTATTATACACTAGATTAGTAATTACAGACCAACAACGTATACACTGCAATCAAGAGATTCCTCAATCACTGATCAATTCAGGCATCAGTTTAGTGATCAAAGGGCGTCAACCGAGGTTAACGAAGTGACAGGTGACTACAACAATCATTAAAATGTGGAAATGCGTAGTGAAATAATGCGATTCAAGGTCACAAAACTATCATAAATGAAGCAGAAATACTGTTCACAAGTAAATATATTATTTATGTATTGAAATTAGTATAAAATATGCTACATCTAATCAATATAAAAAAATAATAGATGCAAGTAAGAAAGTTAAAATATATACATCTTTGTTTCCAAATTAATGGGAGAATTTGTAATTTGTTAAATAATTTGCGTTGTTCTCGGTATCGAAATATTGCACTTGATGGAACTTGTTCCAATGAAAGTAAATTGTTCCTTTTTATTGAAAACTTTACCATCAACTTACAATGTCGCGACAAAAGAAATCTTATAAGGTTAGTAAACAGTTTACAACACGTTTAAACTTAGATATACATACACATATACTTATAACAGAACACAATAAGATAAAAAAATTACTCATACCGGCATACATATATAAATACATACATGTACAGATTGAGAAATACATTAATTTTGTACAAATTTAAACAGTGAATTTTGGAATCCTTACCATATGCTATGGATTAGGTAGTTCTGCCGGTTAATATAGACTAGCTTCGCCCCGCGGTTTTAAATGCGGTTGTTGTTGTTGTAGGTACCTACAAGAAAACACAGACACAGCTACTTTACGGGGGACAGTACCAACCTACTGATAGTAGAAGTTTTTAAGAAAAATATTATTTAATTCTTTATAAGGGTCCTTATAAAAGCTTGTTTTAAAGAAGTTTATTTAACTTGTGTTTCACTAAAATCATTCACGAGAGTCGAAAAGGAATGGCTCGCTCTTATTAGAAGTAATTTAGCATTACTAGTGTTAAGTGCGAGGGCGAGCAAATATCATAGTCAATAAACAGCATTAACTAACAGTTTTAAGCTAGATATTTAATCGGAATGGGGTCATGGGCAAGAGAACGTTCAGCCAGTTTTTAAAACTATATAAGTAACATAATATACCACTTGCCAAAATGTGATACCAAATCCTTGCACTTTTTATTTTACAATGCACCATGTATGGACAGAGATTTGCACACATCGGCTTCAACCGTGAAATATTACAATAACATTCCTATCATCTTCACAGATGAAAGTGAGTGTACTTGGATCTGATTTATTTAAATAATTTTTAAATATACACATGAATGAAGCCATCTCTTTCTAACCACCGATTAAAAATACCTACAGAGCTAGTCGCCGGTGTATGTAATAAACATACAAAGTCTAATAATAGTTTACTCTTTGTCGTGTCGATTCGTGTAAGTAATGCGGTGCCTTCTAAATTAAAAAACACCTGGTGGTGGTGGCCTGTAGTGACAGTGGCACAAACTCGTTTCATGGGTGAGGGTTAGGACGGTGAAGTTGGAAGAGTGAGATGTAAAAGTAGTAATCGCCCAACTAATAAAAATATACCTGCTGTTGGTCCAAATTCACACACAATCAATCACCAATTATTTTTTTACCATAGTCACCCGTAGGCCGTAGGCAACACCGTAGGTGTCACAAGTGCGTTGCCGGCCTTTAGGGGATGGGGAAGGGGATCCATTATCCTCTATAGGGCACTCGTCTGGTCTAAGGACCTGGTGGGTTTCTCCCGCTGTAAGGCTTAACTCGAGAGTCTGAAGCGGTTGATGGCCATACGGATTGTACGGGGCTACCGTACAATCGGGAGTCCCACAAACGCCCTTCGTGTGTGTCCCCCACGCAGGATATGATGCAAAAAGCATTCACCGCGTCAAAAAAAGAAATAAAAGGGGGATTCGATGTATCATCGCAGCTTGTTTCCTCATCTTAACACGTCATTGCCCGCGTATTGAAGACTAGCTGACCCGTGCCCACTTCGTTGGGCATAATGTTAATAATCCTTTTTTAGTACAGAGTGTTATATTTTAATTTCTAACTGCCAAAAGGAGGGTTATACGTAGGTATATTGTACATGAATAAACCCGTTTAGTAATAGAATTATCATCCAATACATTACGATACGGTTACGATAATCTATATCGTATTATCTCTTTAACCATGCGTCCAAATCATATGCTGTTAAAGGGAAAGGTCTTTTATTAAAAACACTTAAGACGATGAGTTTACTTATTTTCATAAAGATTCGCTGACTTTTTTGTAGGCATTTTCAAGCCCCACATCTTTTCTCTAGAACTCAAATATATATCTTTCATAGTTAAGGCAGCGTTCGTAACGCTTTCATTCGACCGTTTTTTCTCCAATTCACTTTGCAAAACCGACTACCACGTAAAAGCCTTTTTATTTTTCGGTTTTTTATATAACCTATGACACTCAGCAATAATGTGGCTTTCTATTGGTGAAAGAATTTTTAAAATCGGTTTAGTAGATCCCGAGATTACCCCTTACAATTTAACAACTATACAAACACACAAACTTTACTTCTTTATAATGCCTTCCAAATGACCCTCCCAGACCAGAGTAACCTAGTGAGATGGGGGAAAGCCTCTGAAAAATCTTGCTATACTTGTGGTGAGGCAATAGGTACTGCTAGACATCTATTGGTAGGTTGCAAGGTGCTGCTTGATAGGGGTTATTACTCAAGTCGACATGATAGAGTACTAGAAATCATACGTGAAGCAGTAAGTCTTTCAGAGGCTACAGCCCAAAAGGATAGACTATAAATAAACGACAAATTAACTTTATAAAGGAAGGCTCAACTACCAAGGCTAAAAGCAAGCCTTTCTCAATCCTAGGTACTGCACCTGACTGGACTATTTTGATGGATACGTATACGGATACGTGGTGTTTCGTCATCCAGACCGGACATATTTCTCTTTTCTAGAAAAATGAAACATAATTATATATTTAATTTTTTTAGAAAAGAGCTTACTGTACCGTGGGAAACCAACATTCCTAAAGACCATACAATAAAACTAAATAAATATTACGATCTAAAAAGGAGAGAGAGGTATACCAGCTAAATCTCTCTATGATCTACTGAAAGACCTTAGCCTGTCGAGAACAGCAGTAAAGTCAAGTATTGACCTGAGAAAGCCGTGTTGTTCCCATGGACACACATACACACACACACGCTCTCACACACACACATACACACACACACACACACACACACACACACATACGACATACCCGGCGGTACCGCGTCGTCGCTTTGAGTGCTCATAACATGAACCGACTGGACTTGCCCTATTGCATTAGGAAATTGCTTGACCAGCGGGTCAGCATCATAACGCAACATTCTCTAGAATCGAATCCGGGAACAATTTCACCATTATAATGTTGAAAGATTTAGCAGTGACTCAGTTGGAAAGTCCCGTCACCGATATTACCACATCTCGTATATGTACTCTTACCAAAACATATGAACAATTATGTACTACATTGTCAGCGAAGCACTTGACATCACTTTTAGCACTTCGCAGAGAACATTTGATACAACACAATTATTGTAATCACTGGCAACATTGGGATAAGTTATCTTTCTTGTTTAAAACAATGTATCATGAAGTTAACCAAACATGAGATATGCAGAAAATTTGATTTATAGGTTTGATAAATCTTCATAACAAAATCGATGAACTCTGTTACCACTAAGTACTAGTACTAAGACAACGATGTCGCCCTTCAAAGAATCAAAATTAGATATCATACACTAAAAAAGTTAAGCCACTGTGTTTAGCAAACATGTAGTATTAACAATTCAACGTCGTATCAATAAAATATAGTCAAGTGGCTAATTATATAGTTTACATTTATATAAATATCTCCCTTCGTCGCCTGAAACTTTCCGCATTCAAGTGTGTGCATAAACTTACTGTCCATCTTAATATATATAAATCTCGTGTCACAATGTTTGTCCTCAATGGACTCCTAAACCACTTAACCGATTATAATAAAATTCGCATACCATGTGCAGTTCGATCCAACTTGAGAGATAGGATAGTTTATATCACAATTTACTAATTGGGAAAAAAATATTTCTTTTGAAGAGAAGCAGACGAAGTTGCATAAGTCAGCTAGTATATCATATATGGAACGAATTTAATCCTTACAAATACAATTTTCAGACTGAATGTATAATATTAATGGATATGACTGCCTCGGTGGTGCAGTGGTAATGTATGCGACTGCTGTGCTTAAGGTCTCGGATTCGTTTCCGGGGACGGTACAAATGTTTGTATGATCTGCAAATATTTGTTTCTGAGTTTGGGTGTTTTCTATGTATGTATTAACAAAAAAAAAATATAAATGTAATTATATCAGTTGCCTAGTTGTGTGTCAGATGTCCAAATGAACCAGTCGGCACCAACCAAGCACCTCGTCGCCATATTGGATAGTTACACTCACCGCATTTAACACATTATCTCATTGAACGAACGCATGCCAATTAATTAAATAATTTGTATTAACGAGTAAGATGGGCGGTCGAGGTATCGTTTGAATGTGAGTATGAGTGTGTGAAGCATGTAGTACAGAATACTGTAATAATGTCCGGTGATTGGTAATTCGGTTCGAGCTTTGACGATAATGACCATATTGTAATGTAATCACTCATTATTTGGTCATCAAGGAGCTAGTTCGGGCTCATTATATTATTACATTGTTCCATTGAGATAATGGTCGCGCTCGCGCTCGCGTCTGTTGGCACACGCACACAATGGCACTACATACTTTCTGAACACGCTGCTCCAGTTTAATCAGTGACATAAGTGTATGATTAAGTTATGCTCAATTCAGAGAGCGAGCTCCGGAGACGTGACCCGCTATATTTAACAAATAAGCTAACAAGAAACAAGTTTCATCACACAGCAAGTGTTTATCTGATCGTTATAAAACTAAACGTGTAGATGAGTGTATTGTGCAAGCCGTTACAGTGGACTAGACGCGTACTATGTTTGATCAAAGGTCAATAAGAGCCATAAAGTTAACCCACATCTGTTACTAATTTAGTGAAATTGATTCGTCCACACTATCTCACACAGACTTATTAGTAATTTTGCAGAAACATAAATATTTATATACGCTCTAATAAAGTGCTTAAATAAAACTTTGCAATATACGAGTATGTTCTTAGGGTACATCTAGTCCCTGTAAAGTTGAGATTTTATAGGATATCTTTTAAGATATTCATAGGATATCTGTGGTGCTCGTGAGGTATTAACTGTTTGAACTTAACTTTTGTTGCAGTGCAAGTCACTCCACACCACCTGCCCAAACGCAGTAATTAGCGATCTGAAAAAATTAACGGTAGTGGTACATATATAGAAATTAAAAAAAAAAACTATTTGGTTATTAGTTTACTAGTAATAGTCGACCATCTAATTCAACGGTATAAACTCCAATACTGTTACGTCAATGTTAAATAGGTTTAAATAAAGCATTTTTAAGAAAAAAACTTAACCGACTCCAAAAAAAAATCAACAATTGAAACCTACCCTGCCTACAAAACACTAAAAAGCGTGAAATAGAATGTTTTTAATTTGGCTGTCGTAAATTACTATGTGACAATTTTTGTCTGTACCTAATTGTCTTTTTATTTTAATAAAGACGTATAATAATGTGTGCTAAGTACATAAAATCGGTTTGAAGCCAGTGCCGTACTTAAACAGGTAGTCGTAATTATCTTTATTTTTTTTTATATGTTAAGGTGTGATGATTTTAAGTTGAATTAATTGTAATACGTAAATATTTGCCAAGCATGTTTGGTACGTTCTTCCGTAGCTGCTTAGGTATCTACGGAACAGCTAATAAATAAAGAAGTCTTGTTAGTTCGAGTCAAGTGAGAGCAAGTATAACATGTGGTTGTAGCGGTGAATACGGCTCTACGTTTTTCCATTCCCGCCGAAATGAGGCCGGGGAGAGGTAGTTGCTAGCTAGAAGGTAGCAATTTGGGTGGGTTTGTTATGTTCCTTAATTGTAGACAAAATAAATAACTTCAAACTAATACATTCAACAATTAACTCGGTTCTCACTAGAAAACAACGTCGTTATACCTACCCTCCAGAGAGAATTCTCTTTTGCTTTGGTTTCTCCTTACTGCATATCTTTCACAGTAAACGTTGCATGTGAACGTAAGCACTTCGCGGCACCAGTTCCCAACAGAATATACTGAAATCAAACTATTGAACTCAATTACTATATCATGCTTCGCAGCAGCGCCTGTGTCGTTAGCCTGCTGGTGCTGGAGTGCAGGCGCTGTCAGCGGCCGCAAGATTAGCGAGAGCGGCTCGCAGCGGGCGGTGGTGTCGCAACGTGTCGGGGTCCTTCACCCGCAAACCTGCTTGTCACATTGCCACTGTCGCAGACGCCGCATCATAGTTTTATCGATCAGCTTTTTGCGCCAATTATTCTCATTTACCTAAAATAGTAGTTTCACAAGCATGACCGCGATTATGTCCACCCTTGCTCGGGGTCACCGCCGCATTAGTCACACCCTCACTCAGCCTGCGCTGTATATCTCATTATTAATATTACATCAATAATCATCATTAATAGTAGGTAAGTAGTTGAAGTATTTCACATACTCGTAAGTCGTGAGAGGCAACCAAGGGAACGACCACCTTCAAATGGTACTCCTGCTGATACAAATAACTATAATGCTTTGAAGCGTGTTTACAGTGTGACATGCACGTCCTAAAATGCCATCTCCATTGGTAAAAGTTAGATCAGGGCCCATTGAGTACATCACGATAATGAAGATGATAGATTTCTCTACTAGTGTCCACAACACATGATTATTGAACTTGACATAAAAAAGCTATTGAATTTCTTATTAAAAAATAAAATAAACAACATTTTCGAAGCACCAAAGGAACCTCCTCCAATCATCACAACGACAATTATGATATAAGGAAGTTTCTGCTGTTGCAACAATTATTTACTAACTTATGTGTTATGTTCCAATTGAGTCATTAATTTGACAACAAATTATAGATAGCGCTATTAAAAGAGTTATTTTCAGAAAAAATATGCAATCGCTTATAATGCAAACAGTGTGTGTTTATTAAAAGGTGCGCGTTTACTATGTCGATATTTAATTATAATTGATTGCACGCTTCTGGTAAAGCACCGTGTTTGAGCTGTTGCCAGCTGCTACTGGCCGTTATCCAATCGCGCACTTATCAATGCGCTCACTAGTCCCATTGCGGCAAGGTTTTATTACAATCACGGCTTAGTTGTTTTCAGATATTATTGAGTATGTATAGAAAAAAATATTTAAAATATTATGTCAGAATTTATCTTACAGATAGTGTGTCAGATGTCTGAATTATTATTATTCTCTTTAATAAAATCATTATTACATACATTTTTAAATATGCATATACAAATGAATACCTTTAAAAAATATAAAAAGCAGTAGACTACCGACTTCGGGTACAGCGATCATTCTCGAGAACTGGGTGGGGCACATACCTCTGATCTTTCAGGATATACTTCCGATAGTTCGTCCATAGTCGCACAAAAAAAACTTAATTAAACTTAATTTGGTCTGAGTTCATCTAAGTATATCAAAGGAATACATCAGACCCGGTATGACCCAACCACTTTGTTATCGCCTGATAAAAGACTTTTAGGTATTTTTTTCAGGCGGCCAAAGAAGCGTTTCCGCAACGTTTATTTTATGCAAGTAGTTTCAAATCATCCATTGAAAGAGGTGAGATATAACTTGATCATCTTTCTGTAACCTGTAGCCTAAGCCTGAACGCTTTAATAGAGTACTTGGAGGGTTCAAAGCCAGATAAAAGCACAAGGGACTCAGACTGTCACCTTGAAATATGCCCCGCTTGATCTTTATTGGTACATCGTTTACCGCAGTCTGCCGACTGTATAGCTCGTACTTGATCCGACATTCATGTTGCGGATACGTTAACGGCTGGCTCCAGCTCCTGAAACAGAAAGACTAGTCAAACGCGATACGCTGTAAGGTTCGTTCCCAACTCTGTAGCCCGAAAATATTAGAGCATTACATTCTCATTTATAGAATGTGTCTACTTCATGCGGTGCACATCATTATTATTAGTTAATATTATAGTAATCAACAATAATATAAAAAGCGAATGCTTGTAAGCTCGGTAACTACTTATAATTGGGCAAGGCGGGTGGTTGTATGTTACTTTACCATAAAATAATTATTTAGTGAGTCTTTTTAAATATTTTAGTTTATTCCAGTTTGCAAACATAAACATGCTCTACATCACACTAAGTGCATA
Organism: Spilarctia lutea; assembly: GCA_916048165.1. NCBI lineage: Eukaryota > Metazoa > Arthropoda > Insecta > Lepidoptera > Erebidae > Spilarctia > Spilarctia lutea. Next base: position 271,176 of record OU696491.1, read on the forward strand.
TGTCCTAAGAACAAACAGCTTATTGATTAGACGAATGATGATCGTTGTATTAAATACAAGTATTGATAGTAAATTAAGCTGGGCATTCCTTTGCAAAATACAGTATCAGAGATATACACAGAGACCGCGTGTAACACGGATATCATTCTTATCAGCAAATGAGAATGTACAGCGATGCACGTCCGCTATGTTGCCTCCCAAGTGTGTCCTACAGGTGCTTTCCACATGAGGTGAGAACACACGATGTGTGTCGACGATGAATGCGGCGAGCTTAGCACGAGGCTGTTTATATCGCATACATAATTATTTGTACATAGGTACATGTATAAGCTCACGTGGAGGTTGCAACACTTAATAGGTTGCACTCAAAACTGTCGCCGGAGGTCAACACTACAACCTGTTTCCGAATTTAAATATCCATAATTGTGTGACATTACGTTCACTCGCACACACACATGCGTAACACGCATAAAATGCTGAGCGAACAACAGCCTATAAAGAACAGGACTTGAGCAAATAAGAACAACTATCAAATTGAAAGAAATGCGGTGAGCTAATGACTCACAATCCAACCTTGCTTATTACTTAATATAGAAACTTTGGTAACGTGGACAAATTGATCTTAATAAAACGTTGTACTCTCGGCATTTATGGGGATACAAATATGAACGCTGTTCTCGTGCTGTTAGATGCGTCAAATACAAGTAAGTACTTCTGTACCTACTATCAGAAGCGGCAGTACCTAAATAATTGAAGCCGAAGACTTCCATCCATTGGTTGCGGTTCGAACCCCATTCAATGCACTACTGATGTTAACTCTTTTCTGTACTTGTATTGACAAGCGCTAGTTTATGTGGAATACAAATTCTGTGTGATGTAAAAGAAAAAAGCAAGTGAATTTAATTGTCGTATACTTTTAACGTGAAGATTAATGTTTGTTGTTGTGTGTGATATAATCGAATACAGTGTATCAAACGCTGATTATAAAACAGCTGATATAACAGCAATAACATAACAGGATTGGTCAATGATGTTATGAGATAATGTAGCACTAGTATCTGGTATTCAGTAGCGAAAGTTTAATGGGGTTTCCGAACTGTTTTCCTGTTTACTCAATGAGTCTAGAGTCTGCGTCGTTACAAGGGCCGTGACCAGGAACCAGGAACCTGTGCTGTAGCTGTGGCGTTATTCTTTGAAAATGCCACGACTCTGTTAATTAACATTTGAGTGAACAATCAAGTCGATCAATGTAAACAATTCTGTTCTTGTCTAACTGTAACACCAGAGAGTGGCCAGTGGCCACACCACCTCAGACGACGATGACAACTTATACGTCGAGAGCGTTGTCTTGTCGAACTTTAGCGTATGAAATACGAAGTCGATAAGCACGGCGGCTGACGTCAGGACGTGCGTGCAAGGCTTGTAGTGCATACGTTTTGAAGTCATTAGAGATGCTAGATGTGATTATATTGAATAGTTTCCATTGTTCAGATTAAAATAGTTGTAAAAATAAATCACGACAAATATTTACATAAAAATATATGTAAAGCATTGCACAATTACCGTTAACATTAGGTAGTTAATTATACAACAGGAAAATAGTTACAAAAAATTCAGTCCTACAAAAAGTGTACGTTACGAAACTCCCGGAAGTGATACGGATGTTTCATTGTTTTGTTTTTGTACTTGTACTTTAAATATATTGGTGGTATCGTCACAGCGACACGCTTTATAGCTACTGGCAAGTTAATTGATATTTTTTCCCGGCGACGCACGGTCTAATATTTGTATATAGGTACATATATAACTTAGATGTATGTTCTAATAGACTTAAAACTCAAAATGTAGAGCACCTTTTCATTCATCTACACACCACCCCACGGTATAATAGTAAATAATGCCTGAGACATAAAGTTTACCATTGTACTTTCGTGCATAAAAACTAGTAAATCAGCAAGTCATACGGGTTACCAATACGCTCCTTGCCTATGAAGTTCTGGATGTAGGTGAACTCAAGGACGGCGTGAGTGAGTTAGACGCGGTGCTGTAGGAGGCGCACTCACGAGCGCACATACGTTACTCCACCTGCACTTGCGCACTTTGAGATAATAGCGCGTGCGAGCGGCGACCCCAGGCCTCAGGGGTCGCGTCATTATAACATTTGCACAACTACACATATTACGTATTGCCCGAACTTAAGCGCTCGTTTGGTTTCACCAACCATAACTACTGGCTCATTACTGACATCGACGTTTTACATGTTTAGGATGAATTTTAGTATGTAGATGCAAATACTCGTATTAAATAATTTCGTACAAGTTCCAGTAAAGGATATCGAGACCATCAAATAAGTTCGGAGAAGTACTACCTATGTATGCAGCTCTTTACAAAAGTGATTTCAATTTTACCTACGCTACCTCTGAACTGGAGCGATCTACATCGAAGATCGCGTCCGACGCATACATTATAGACGTGGTTTATTTCATTCGTGTTCAAGAACGTTGAACATCCGCTGTACGTTTCCTCTACAAAATTAATTTTGAAACAAAACAGATTGGTCGTACAAGCGTTTTTGGTAATTTATTCTAGATGTTCTTTTATAAGTTGAGATTCTAAATTGCAGTAACGTTGCAGATAATAATCACAATGATATATCTTTGCTAACAACCATGTTCGCGCCGGACTCTACAAGCCTGACCCACTTCAGATAATACGTAATCAATGAGTTGTTACGTCTGCGGTGCTCAGGTACGCTTACCTTCTGTACGTTCTAGATCTAACCTACGCGGGTCTAAGCAAGGAGTGAATTCTCCACAATGGACAATGGTATTCTAATTCACGAGATGAAGTGGAGAGCTATCCCGCCCAAATATTAAGTAAGTGAACGAATTCGCAACCGATCTCCTACACACGTGTCACAAGTGTATTGTGTGGGGTCAAACAAATATGGACAAGTAACATGGAACCCGTGACCCTGGCGCAGCAGGTGCACGTCGACGGTCATTTCCACAGCTACGGACGTTATACAACAATTCGTCTTCCGATTTCATAAGTCATTATTGAAAATCATGTCTTATGAAAGGTCACGAAGATTGCATCTTTACTAGTAAATATACTTAAATGTGAATGTTTAGGATTCGCCAACCACGGGTCATTTTATTCCAAACTCTTGCTATAAACTTCAAACATAACAATTATTTTATTGTAAAGAAAACTCCCACATACGGAATATACCTCCTGTGGCGCGGGGGACTTTACAAACATACACGAAACGGGCACACCCAAACCTTCTCAGCTTTTCTGTACTTGTACAAATATTATTAACTAGCTGACCCGGCGATCTTCGCACCGCCATAATTTTTTTCATGAATATTTTCAAAATTTTTGAAAAAGTACGTTTTGGCCTCAGTTTCCCACTGGTAGTGTACAGTGTACAGCGGCGGTTTTAGAAAATATAACACTTCCAGTTTTATTTTAATATTTTTTTTCTATACAAACCTTGTCCTGACAATAACAAACACATAGAAAAAAGAATTATACAATTTGGTGCAGTGGATCGGAAGTGTGCGTACATTCATTTCGGTGATTCATTTTTATTTATATATATATATATATATATATATAATGGTGCAGCGTATGCGTATCGGCTTTTACATGATCGAAGTTATGAAGTTTCATATGAGGTTAACCTATTATATGTACAGAAAACCTGTTTACTTTAATTCTCTAGATAAATTAACATAAGGCACGTGCAATGGCACCGACGCGGAAATAAAACGAAAACTAAATGTCAAAGCCAAAATAACTACAATGAGTTCACCTAAATAATAAGTGCAAGTAGTGTTCCCCGTACAGGTTTTCAGTCAAGTAAAATGCTGCATTGTTGCTCAATAAAGTAAATACAAAGCGTGTATGAAGTAGCAACATTGTAGTAAATCCATGCATGTGGAAAAGTGGAGCGCCTACTAATAAAGGGTATTTGTTAAAACTTAAATAAATTTACTTAAAATATTTGGGAAGATTCAATACAATCGTTAGGCACGCAGACAGTTTTCAATAAACATTCTATTTAATGTTATGTGTACACGAAGCGAGTAAATGGCACAAAGAGCTCAATACTTGAACGAGAACATGAATTGATTCGGTTGGCTCGTAACCTCGCTAAATAGAATGAACCTTGGATGGTTACATGTAACACATGTGTTGTAGATTATTTGCCTCCACACAACGAGTCTGGCAAGGATTTCTTTTGACTTACCAAAGAGCGCTTCTGTACGACACGTAAATGGACATTAACCAACGAAGTAAAGGGTTCGAAAAAGATAAAAGACAAAGCAAAATAAAGAATCTAAATATACCAATACAATCCGTCTGAAATATATGCGAACCTGGCCTAATGACGTTATGCAAATTAGAGAGTTAATGTTTCACTGAACAGAGAAACTATAAACTAGAATGAGATTATGAAAGCAAGAATAATATACGTGCGTCGGCGCTTGCGTTGGCAACGGTACTGGATAGGCAAAGGTGGGGCGATGCGTGGGGAAGCGAGAGGTGAAGTGCATTCCAGCCGGGTGCACAGATGTTTCCGACAGGTAACTTGACGGTACTTTGTTAGTTAGAACAGGGGGCTAATGAGCGCTTACGGAGAGTCTACAGCCCAATTATCTGAAGGAAGTGGTTGAGGGCCCTTTTCCACAACGGGTGGAGCACACATCCCCGTTGATAGCCTACTCGGTCAGAGACGACGGTCGGTACGGTCGATGCCATGTTGCACCTTACCGGGCCTTGACTAAAGAGGCATTGGATTGAGGCCGCGTGCTGTAGGCGGCGCGTTCAAAAATTGATCATTCAGCTGCGTCAGGGAAGCACTCCACTATCACGGTGTGCCAGAGTACCTGAGGCGGCTAATAGCAGTCTATTTAGAGGAGCGTACCGTTATGTACGAGGCCCAAGAGGGCGTCTTAAGACGGCGACCCATGTCTGTCCTTAGACCACTTCTGTGGAACGTGGGGTACGACTTGGTACTTCGAAGTCGACTCTCCGTGTTAGGTGCAATTTGTTACGCCAATGACACTTTGGTTACTACCCGGGGGGCGTACTTCCAAGCGTTGGTCAAGGTGCACCTCTGGCGCTCTCAGAGAATCATACGCGAGTCATACGCGGTTACCGCACTGTGTCCATCGAGGTGGCGTGCGCCTTGGCCGGTCTTCCCCGACGGGTGGCTGAATTATGTGCCGAGAACGTCTTTCGGCTTCCGCCCGAAGAGGTAATCGAGTAGCGTGAAGCCACTCGTCGAGCTCAGTGGCACACTGGTCGTCCCGGCTGGAGACTTCATGCGTTGGAGTTGCCGCATTGGAGGCTCTCGTCCACCTGGTCATCCTGGAGTGAGGAAACCGGATATGGTAATAATAGTAGTTCCCGGATCCCTCCCGTCTCAGGCCAGAGTGTCACACGTGTGGTTTTAGTCGGTTTGATTTCGACAAACCACCTTGCCGCAAACCCCAGTGAGGTGATGGCCCGTGGGGGTTCCACACGTAAAAAAGGGGGGTAAATGAGCCGATGAGTCACGTGGTGCTAATTGGCTGCCCTTGGACACCTGCAAGTGCAACTCACAAGTCACTCCCCCACCCTCCTGAAAGCAGGTGGAGGGTAGTCTCATCAAGTACAAAACGGCATACATCAGGTGATAGTTATTTAAATCACAACGTGGCTAAATATTAGGTCTTTACCTATGAAATTGCCATTTTGTATGCAATAAGTGAAAGTACTTATTTTTTCAAACTTTTTTATTTCTGTTATTCGAAGTAATCACCCATGCAATCGACGCATCTTTGCCAACGCATTGGCAGTTTATTGATGCCCTTCTTGTAAAAATCAGCTGGACGGGAGGCAACAAACTCTTCAAAGGCATTTTGTACTGCCTCTCGGGAATTGAATTTTATACCCACTAAAAAGTTGTCTAAATTTTGGAAAAAGTAAAAGTCGGTAGGTGCAAGGTCTGGTGAGTATGACGGATGAGGGAGAGCTTCCAACCCCAGCTCTTGCAGCTTGGAGACTGTCTGTTGCGCAGTATGGGGTCGCGCGTTGTCATGAAGGAGCAGTGGGGACGACCGATTGACCAAAGCTGGTTGCAGATGTGCAAGCTTCTCCATCATTCTCTCCAGTTCTTCACAGTACACATCTGCATTAATGCTCATGCCGTTTTGTAAAAAGCTGTGGTGAATCAGTAGACCACCAAACAGTGACCATCACCTTTTTAGGGGTCATTTTTGGCTTAGGACATTGCTTTGGTGCTGAATCTTGCTGAGCGCTTTCGATTGTCGAACAGAATCCATTTTTCGTCGCACGTTTCGTTTCAAAATTCCTTCATTTCTTTGCCTGTTGAGCAGCGAAAGGCAGGTCTCGACGCGTACGTTGCGCTGGCGATCGTTAAGGTCGTGGGGCACCCATCTATCAAGCTTTTTTACCTTGCCAATTTGTCGCAAATGGATCAATATTGTTTTGATGCTTACATTAAAAGCTGCTGCTAGCTCAGCTGTAGATTGAGTTTCGTCAGCTTCCACAATCGCCTTTAATTCATTATTGTTAACCAAAGTCTCCGGACGACCACGAGCTTCATTTTTCAAGTCAAATTTTCCAGAACGGAACCGGGAAAACCAATAAAGGGTTGTGCGTTCGTTTGTACAGTTCTCTCCGTAAACGTTTTTGATGTTACGTGCCGTTTGTGTCACGTTGGTGCCACGACGGAACTCATATTCCATAATTACACGAATTTTTAAAGTATCCATTATGACGAAAAATGTTCAAATGTAATGAAAATACAACGTTAATCAAAAAACAAAAGACTGAGTTTGTAAATAGAATGTCATGGTTTTAAAACAAAATTAATTTGAATTTAGAATACAGAGCCATTACAAACTTTTTTTTATTTGAAATGACCAGTACTGAAGAAAAGCAATTTCATAGGTACAGACCTATTATATAGAGTCAAACAATATAACAATTAAAATTAGTAACGACCTTGTTTCTTCAATTTTGAAAAAATCATTATTGTTTTAAGTCTAAACTACGCATCCGTAATCAATTAAATAACCATTCAAAACGCAAGTTAATTACAGTAATCACGTTGTGTAGGTATATACGAGAGAGACGCGCGACTCGTAGTCGCTGCCCATACATTTTTTATCTAATAGGTTTTTTTAAGATAACTCCACATTAAACATCACAATATGTATATCCTATGAAACAAATAAACGACTCCATAGTAAGAGATAGAGTTGATGTGGTTGCAACGAAGTCAATACAACTCTGAAATACAAAAGGAGTTCCGCGCGGAGTCGGAAACAAAAGGTTACAACAGCACTCACCTCTCACGGCGTTCTTGTTGTACATACGAGTACATAGACGATAACGTTCATGTTATGGCTACATGAGAACATTTAATGTCCTCGTTTACGTTGTGGCGGGTCCAATAAAGTAAGTCTCGTTAAGATATACATCAACAGAAAATGTAATACTTACATAGGAATATATTACAAATATGGTTTTAGCGATCTAGGTAGTTTTCCTTACATACATAATAAGTGGGACCACCGTTCACCGTTCGCCTCTCACTCGTCAGCTTCACGTAACCGTGTGATTTAGTTGCGTACTCCACCACAGAACAAAGTCATAATCGTCGTTAAATTCGACAGACTCTAACTTGTCAACGTACAATGTATGTATATATATATATTAAAACCAAATAGAAACCAATCTAGACCAGTTTCCTCACAACTATGACCGTTTGAAACTGAACGCTATGTCTTCACCCGGGTTCAATAATTTATAATGTATGCATTTAAAAGTATAGCGTATATCCTTTTCTTATGTACTTATAATATATATTTCAAAGCGCATAAGAACTACAAAACGTATTTCATATTTATGGAGATTACTTACAAGGACAAGATTACTAACATTTTGCTTACAATTTAAGTAATGACAAATGTACCCTTCAATTCGTGAATTTAGGTGTATGAGACACAATCACTGCAAGTTTGTGAGTTAATTAGTTTCGGCTGCGCAGGTGATGCAGTGGTCTAGGCTGTCGCCTCGCCGCTCGCTGCTATGCGCAGGGTTCGATCCCCACTTGGGAAATTGTAGTTCTTAGTGTGGATGTACTGTGCGTCCGTTTTATGTATGTTTGTACAGTTATGAGGTACCCGCGACACATACCCTGTGTTCCTTGTCCACAAGTTGTCTTTAAAAACAAAACCTTGTAGGTAGTCATAATTGTTTATCTTTAAGAATATGATAGATATGACGGATGATACATAGATATGATAGATAGATGGACGCGGATAGGTGGTACTGTGCAATATTTGTCAATAACTTATTCTTGGTTCTTATGGTCGTCGGATAAACAAACGGTTACCAAATTGCAGCGATTCCTGTAATATGCGTATAAGATAAGAGCTCACCCTTAAAATTAGACAATTCCTAAACAATAAGACTACACTACCACCCACAGAAGTTCTATTTATACCAAATCAATCTTACTTGAAATGATTTTTATGAATCTTTAAACTATTTTAATCCGGCCTGGAGTGCAATGAAATTGAAATTAATACACTTATTTATTGTGTAGGCCTAAATACTATAATGGTTATTAACAAAAATAGTTAAATAAAAAATTTAATATAACATTTATTAAGAACTATCGAAAAAAGTGGTGCAGTAGCCCTGAGTTAATTAATTGCAACCATTAGATAAACATATCACTATCCATTAACAGTATAAGCAGGTATAAGAGAAATAAATTAATCAAGAAATTGATATGAGACATGAAACTGCCTCGGTGGCGTAGTGGTAGCGTATGTGACTGCTGTGCCGAGACCTCAAGGATTCGATTCCCGGGTAAGACCTAATGTTTGATTTTTTTTTTTTATTGAATAATTGGCAAACGAGCAGACGTATCACCTGATGGTAAGTGATTACTGCCGCCCATGGACACCCGCAACACCAAAGGCGTCACAAGTGCGTTGCCGACCTTTGGGGGATGGGAATGGGGATGGGGAGAGGGGTTGGTGTATGGGCCTCCGGTATACTCACTCACTCGGTGAAACACAGCGCAAACGCTATTTCACACCGGTTTTCTGTGAGGCCGTGGTATCACTCCGGTCGATGTATTATCTGCAAATATTTGTTTCGGAGTTTGGGTGTTCTATATGTTAAATATTTTTATTTACAAATATAAAGTATGTACGAGTACGTATTTCTATCAGTTGTCTAGTACCCATAACACAAGCTCTGCCTAAATTGGGACCAGATGGCGTTGTGTATTAGATGTCTGAAATATTTATTATTATTTATTCATTAAAGCACGCTCTTCCGTTGTCAGCCGGCTTCTTGGATCGCGTTCCCAGCGCTGGTACATGATGCAAATGTTTGCAATGAAAGAGCGTCGACGTCGACGCTAATATTTAATAAAACAACCAGTTTTGTTTATGACTTTACGTTTATCGATAAGTTGACATTTATTTGATTGTGAAACATCGTCCTTCAGTGTGATCAATTTACATATTACATTAATGAAATCACCATCATCACTTAATCAAATTGTCCTAGCTTGAAACACACACACACACACACAATACGAAACGCGATCGGTTACACAAGTGTGATAAAACCGACGTGAACTGACTCTTCATTATCCTATTTATATTGCTTTAGTCTCGCTCAGTCGTCATCTCGTTAGTCACGCCTTTTCTGATCCCCCCGTACATTATTTGTGAATCTGGTATTTATAAGTGCTTCATCTGTGCTGTCTGCCTGTCTTGCCTCATAAATTAATCACGCGACAATGGTGCGAATTTCATCTTCCCGTTTATTCCCCGCAATATAAAATATACCACTTTTGAGATTTGTTTATAAAATTAACAACAAACAACTGGTAAAGCAGTTAGTTATGTTATAGTCAGATCTATTCCGTCACAACACTAATGATTTTAAATCTTTTTCTAGGCTTATCATTTTTCTCTTATAATCTTAATTAAAAAAATAGGAACAAACATTACACCGAGACTCAGCTCTGTTTTATTCAGCCTTTGTTCACTTATATCTGTTGAATTCTTTTTCATCAATGTTTGCTGAGTATGAAATAAATACATAAAAAGTGCTTATTAAAATAAACACTTTAAAAACTCAACAAAATGGCAGGCAGGGTGTTTACACGCGAATAATTTGAATTATTAAATGTATTCCCACTACATTAGGAAATATATGTTAATTAATATGTATGCATTAAAAAATGTATCAAAAGGTTAGCGCTACGTAACGCTCCGTGGCAACAACACAGAACAAAGCGCGCACAACACAAGGCGCGCGGGCGCGGCGCACACCACACGCCGCACACGCACGCAGCAGGAGATATTGTACTCGTAGTTCACAAGGGTGTCCGCAGTATGGTGCACCGTACCGCAATACAGGTGCACTCTCTGTTCCTTTACAGTCAAAATCCGATAGGATGGTTACTCGACACGACCGGGAAGAGATCAAACACAGGACAGACGAATTTACGTGATCTCCGAGGCCCCAAGCTCCAAGCTTCAAGCCCTGCTTATTCGTCCAATGTAATATTACTAGCACAGATGTACCGTAAAACGTAAACTTTAATACTATTAAATAAGTACAACATAATAGAAAATTTCATCAACAACCCATAACGTTCCACTGCTGGGCTCGTAGGCCATAGAAAATATAATAATAAATAAAAAACATCACATAATAAATAAATAAAAGACATCTAACACACAACGCCATCTAGTTCCAAGCTAAGCAGAGCTTGTGTTATGGGTACTAGACAACTGATATAAATACTTATATACTTTTTTTGTAAATAAATACATATTATACATAGAAAACACCCAAACTCCGAAACAAATATTTGCAGATCATACAAACATTTGGTCCGACCCGGGAATCGAACCCGAGACCTCAAGCTTAGCAGTCGCATACGCTACCACTACGCTACCGGGGCAGTCAAATAATAATCATATTTAATTAAGTAATTTTTGACTGACATACGTCTTGTAAGTAGAGCAGTAGTTTAAATGTTACAAGTAATTTCATTATTTGAATGAAATAATCGCAGCGCAACAGCAGCCTTCGGGGCTGAAATTATTCTACTACATGAACAAATACGCGATCATTTTTAAAATTAAAACATGAGTGCGAGTTCTACAGCGAATCTGATTAAATTTAAATGTATTGAAATTCGCATTTTGGACCTACAAATATTACTTATTGAATAATTTTCGTGGGTGAGCCACGCTTCGGCATGCATGAGTCGGCTCGACCGGAGTGATACCACGGCCTCACAGAAAACCAGTGTGAAATAGTGCTTGCGCTGTGTTTCACCGAGTGAGTGAGGTTACTGGAGGCCCATACCTCAACCCCTCTCCCCACCCCCTTCCCATCCCCCAAAGGTCGGCAACGCACTTGTGACGCCTCTGGTGTCAATGGGCGGCGGTAACCGCTTACCATCAGGTGATACGTTTGCTCGTTTGCCCACTATTCAATAAAAATAAAAATAAAATTGACCAATAAAAAAAACTAGTAATTTCTTCTTCTTCTTTTGATAAAATGGAAACCAGCCGGATCACTCGGATCAGCTATTTCTGCCAATGTCAAGTATTTATAGTCTTCAATTATAAGTCTTCAAGTCATCGTCGTGATGAAATTAATGATAAAAAATATATACAAGACGAGACAAACTTCTTAGCACTCCATGGATTCACCGTGCGGGTGCCGGGTCCATCGTGTGGCAGAGGGAGAAACTCAAAGCAGTTCCCAGGACTTACGACCTGGATGTAGGTTTAAGGAGGCCCCCTTTAAGATGCGCATCAACGCTCACCTTCACTGCTCGAGTTTCCCGCCCTACCTAGCCAAATTTGGTAGGAACCTGTTAGTGCAGCCTTGGATACTCGTTCTAAAATAGAACTTACTGCAGATCTCGACAGGCCAAGGTCTTTCAGAAGGTTATAGAGAGATTTAGCTGGTATACCTCTCGCTCCTACTTCTACCGCGTATAAATTAACCACATAGCCATTTTTGTTAAGTTCAGTTGTTAGATCGTAATATTTATTTAATTTTATTCTATGGTCTTTAGGAATATTAGTTTCCCACGGAACAGTAAGCTCTACTAATATTATGTGTTTAATTTGTCTAGAGAAAAGGAATATGTCCGGTCTGGATGACGAAACACCAACATCCTCTGGGATTTTATAGTGCTTATCATACGTATCCATCAAAATAGTCCAGTCAGGTGCAGTACCTAGGATTGAGAAAGGCTTGCTTTTAGATTTGGTAGTTGAGCCATCCTTTATAAAGTTAATTTATAAATAACACGAAATTGGGACCGTCTTTCGAAAAAAAGAAAAAACGATCTCCACTAGTAATTTCAATGACTAATGATATTAAGTTTAAATCTATTTATAATATCACACACCTACTCCATTCATTAATAACTTATTAGGTTCTCTTTAGCTATACATATACACAAGTACATGGTTTAGGAAATAAGAACAATACAAAGAGTAATATTTGTGTACAGACTTATAGGCCCGTATTGTAAAAGGCATCTCAGTCGTAAAAATAGTTTTAAAACTAGTTTCAAGAAGAGATTTTATTTTTGAACGTCTCTTGAGACAAGATTCACTGATCGTTGATCAAGTGAGTAAAGATCAATGAATAGCTTATTTTAGAATGATGCTTATGTCAAAATCTGCTGTCAAGAACATATTTTGACAGATGTGATCTCTGTTCAACTGAGACAAGCTCAATCTAGTCTCAAGTGGTAATTTCTAATGCCGTATAACGGAAATTAACGTATTTTATGATGATTTTTCTGAATAATAACGAAAGATTTATTTTTCCTTACTTTATTTACGAAAGAATTGCTTATTACACACATTTCATCAGTGTTGAGACGCCTTCTATAATACGGGCCATAGACTTCTAGATAGCTCTATCTAATGATTACTGGCTCCTAAAGCTCAAACAAATAAACGGTATTTTAAACTTGGTTCTGCATAACCCCGCAGCATCCCTTAACAACTTAAAACTCATTAGACTCACTGTACATGCACTGTTGTTACCTATTAAGCTCTATTGATTGGTTACCTACTAACTACTTAGACGGTGTAAAAAACCTCTTCACAAATAATACTGGGAGTATGTGAGGCGGCTTCAGGCCTTCACCTCGGGCCGCGAGTGCGTGAGCAGGAGATGACATTTACATTATATTTTTGTGCACGACAAAAGTACGTGCTTGTACGAGTACTAAACTCAGTCCCTCAAGATATTAAACCAGCTGGCAAAATAGTCTGTCCTTTAACCTTTCATCCTTAACCCCGGCGGCGGGCTGCACCATCGAGGGACAAGGAAAATTGCAACGCGGGAAACTGTCGGTGAGAGGCTGCGGAGCGGGGGGGAGGGCAGAGGGAGGGCGCGCGCTCAGCGGCCACCGGCTCCGGCGCGCTGCAGCACTCGGTCGCGCGCGCTCGCTCCGCCCGCTCGTGTCCACGCACTCGCCACTCCGCTCCGCACAGCGCCGCTCCCGTCAGTGTCCAGCATCAGCAGATCGGTAACGTACCCGCACATACACATACACAGACCGCGGCGTACGCGCTTGCATAAGCGCGAGCCTTCCGCCTCTCCGCCCACTCTGCAACTGAAGCGAAGCGCGTGCGCCGCTACAATACACACACACCCGGGGCGGGAAGCGCCGGCGTCCTGACTCGGCGCCCTCCGCCCTGCAATGCCTCGCTTTGAGCTATCTAGTGCAATAATGTACGTGTCGGTTGCCACACCGGTGAGTCCCGCGTAACCTCGCCGCCGACATTGGGCGCATTTCAACACAATATCGATCTATAGCGTGATCGAAACCGATTTCGATAACATTGAAGGCGCGACTGACCGCGACCGGCCACTGGACACCGTCACGTACTTTATTTGTAATTAGGTCTGCCGAGATAAGTGTTTGCTAAGTGCAGTGCAGTGAGTATCCACCAACGTGGCCACGCACATGTGAACAGAAGCGCACATGTCGCGTGTTGTAACAACAGATACCTCGCTCGCACCGGGGATGTTTCGCCCTCGCGTCGCCAGGGATATAAAGAGCGAACGGCGACAGTGTGCCGACGCTTGCAATCTGGGTAGCTGGTCTACTTGACTACTACTATAATGACTGGTAGAACGGGTTATGTTATATTATTTACATACACATTCGATTTTTCATTTTCTATTTAACTACAGTATTTTTTAATTCTGAACAGCCGGTTCCGGTACAGTGCCGGAGTGAGGTCTAGGTCACGATGCCTAACCTCCGCAGCCCTTGCCTGTCAGGTCTGCGACCTTGAAACGTAAAATAAATTAAGAAAAAGTGACATTTAGTAATCAAATATAAAGTTTTATGGAGGTATAAAATTTGACCGCAAAATTCAATTAAAGATTTATTGGTGGATTGTGCCGCCTCATTGACACTGATAGTAGCACAGCCTTGACAATATTGCAGCGGTGGAGTGTCATGGACTCAATAAGTTTATACGATCACATAAGAGTCAGAGATGTAGCCCACACCAAGCTTCGGTGACTCACGTTCGGTCACATTACCCTTTATTACACATACTCCTCAAAGAGTTAAACATCACTTAAATGTCTGTCTTTCTGTTCTGTTTTACCGCCCGAGTTCAAGGGCAGTGACCTCTTGGCTGACACTATACTATGTAGCTAATCAGACGACTGTTTCAAATCCTCAACAAAAGACTGCCCGGATTTAAGATTTTGGCATCAAGTATTCACTCCTTACTTTAGTTACGTAGTGTTTGGTTGATGATATGAGTTGTGTGTCCACTGTCAATGCTTTAATATTTCTGTGTTACTCTCAGTGGTACGCACGCAATAAGTCAGCCATCAAACTGTTGCTGGAAAATTCATGTAATAACTTGAACACGTTTGATCCATCACTTTACTTTGCAGTGACTTGCGGTTCACTTTAACTTAAAGTAATTAGGCGTCAGTAATTTGTTGACATTAAGTTGCGATGACACTTTGGACTATTTTCGGTCATGTTTTGTACCGGTCGAGCTCTGGCGTGGGGCGGCGGGGGCAGCGGTGCGATGCTTTCTAATTCTCTTTCCATTATCTTTTGTGTTTATAATCTCTTGAACGCACTCATTATACAGTGAACAATGGTGTATTAAGGGGCACCTCTCGTCTGACGCACAGAGACGTGCTCCACACTAAACACAACTCACCTTTTTAATAAATGATCTTTGTAAGCCCGGTTTTAAAGAGTATTAAAAATATACGAGTATATTATAACACTGTGTTCACACAATAGAATTGGTAAAATAAACCCCCTCCCCCCATCTGTGCCGCGTGCACAAGTCGCGATGTCGTCAGCGTACTAATTATATACGTGACGTAGTTTTCACCAGCGATGAAGCCCTCGCCAAGTATCGCAGCGACAAGACCTCTTCTCGTGAGATTCGGCAGTGAACTTCGGACAAAGGAAAACAGGCAGGTCAATAATGTACGAATAGTCCAAGGCTTATTAATGTTCGCGAGAGCCTTCGCCTCTCCCCCTCATAGATCGCCTCAAATAAAACCCCAAATATCCAATAATATAAAAATAAACATTAAATACTCTACATGTCATTAGTATTAGCACCATAGGAAAAGGAAATGCCATTTTAATTCGATGTAAAGTCACATCCAGTGTATACGCAATTTACAATTAGATATTTGAAAATTAAGTATATACATCGGAAACTTCCTACCGTTCATTTCACTCAACAGTTAAAGTAACTAGTATGACGTATCTACGAGTATATGACGTTTGACAAACGTGACTGCAGGTGTTGGGTACAAAAGACATAAACGCGCTTTGCATCACTTCTACCCTCAGCCGCACACTCCTGTGTGTCGTGTTCTGTTACTGTTACATTTTTTTTATTTTTTTAAAAAGACAGCTCCCACATTAGGAATAACCATCCTGTGTCGTGGGGGACTTTACAAACATACATGAAACGGACACAAAGAACATCCAGACTCGGGACAATAATTCGTGGATCACACAAAGTGTTGTACCGCGTGGTATTTGAACCCAAGATACTTGGCGCAGTAGCAAGCGGCATGGCGACCGCTGAAACCACTCGGCCAACCGTGCAGTTTAATTTCACGATTAAATATCTGCAAATAAATCGCATATTGCTTTGGTATATAACAGTGCGGGTGGAAAATAACAATTGTACAATAAAGGATAATTTAAATAATTTACAACTTTAATGTGTCTAAACCATGCCACTCGAGGCTGACGTTAGGTGATTGGCCACCCTTGAGCACTTGGAAATATTGAATCATCTAGTTTATATCTACCACCATTACCTCAGCCATAAGACGTCTTCAGTTAGATGAGCTTGAATTAAATGTCTCGATGGCGCAGTGCTAGCGTATGTGAAGTCTATATTTGAGGTCTCGGGTTCGATTACCGGATCTGCAAATATTTGTTTTGGAGTTTTGTTTTCTTAGTATGATATGTATGTATCTATGTATGTACACATAAAGTATATACGTATAAATGTTCAATCAATCCATCTAGATGTAATGATATAAGCTCTGCTTAGTTAAAAGGTAAATGGCTATGTGTATCAGATTTATTGATTATTTATTGGCCTCAAGCAAGGTTGTATGTGAAATGTTCAAAATATTTATTTATTATTCTCCACAACAGTTGGTCCTGTATTGCGATCGGTGTCTTACCTTTACTTAATTTCTTAAAATGACAATACATTATATACATGCATACATTATAAATACTTTTGAATGCTGTTTGAGTTTTTCATTGAAATGCCATTAAAACAAGCCGATTTCATATAAAAACTCGGCCACTGTCTAAAGAATCATTTGATTGCTCATTTCTCACATAATATTCAAAGTAATGAAAAATGTTCAATGTATCGTACTCGTAAGTCAACCACACATTCAATTATTGACTTGCGCACTCGTTACATTGGCGCATAATGTGATTTAGCTTGTGTCTTGCTCCTTTCTGTTCTCAACTTCATTTAACTTGCATGTTTAGCTTCTGCACTGCTTCACTCACATCAACAGCATTTAATAGTCCACTGCTGGCAATAGGCCTCGTCTCCTTGGAGAGCTACACTCGCATATATCTCTTCTTTATACCGTAATTGAGAGCAACCCTAGATGCTCTTTTCTCTTCGCGTCAATGGTTAAATTGCGGTCTGTGGGTAAACTTGAACTTGAATACATGAGATATCCTACAAATTACCATATTTGTTGTGTGGCTTTGGGGGGCGGCGCCATATCGCTCACCTTCAACCAGCAGCGAGCGTGGAACGGATTCATTGCCAGTGGACTGCAAATACGCTCAAGTAAACGAGAACAAGGATAGCAAGAGTTCACCAATTACTCACTACAATGAGGTGACATTTGGACTGTGGCGAGGTCGGGGCAAGCGCACACCGATAGGAGCACTCTCACTTACTGCTGACGCCCTAGTCAAGGAAACTCGTCTACCTAAACTCGACACACAGATAAAATGCCACTTATTAATCAAATAAGAATATGATTTTTGGCGTGTTAGTTCATTATACTATATTTATATATACATATATACGAGTATCAACGAGCTAGACAATTTGCCGATGTACGTCATAGCGCGACACTCTCCACTGACACACATCACAAACGAGTAGCGACTACTTTCACAAACAACTTGGCGTTGTTTAGACCCTCACGTGCGAGAGTTGCAAACGAGTATACGAGGGCACCGTGTGTTTAACCGAATGATATCATCGTTTATCTGGGCATTAAACACCACAGCGTTTTGCATGGAAGAAACTCAACAAACAAGGTTTTTGATTACTGCGCAATTGTAATATAATAGGTATGCGATTATGTTATAATGAATGTGGAGATGGCGTGAGGTGCGCATTGCGTGCCCAGCGGCCGGCAGCTAAGTAATCGACAGAACGCAACGATCAGCACAAACACCTGCACAGCGTGAAGTGTAAGCAACACTTGGAGCCCATCGTCTAACGAGTTGTGCATATGAAATGAAACCACCTTTTATTTAAAACCAACATTCGAATGTCTGTTAAACGTGGTCGACGCGACTCCACCACACTACCGATATAAATAAGTAAAAGAGGTAGGTACTCGGGTTTGTTTTCCTCGGTAGGCCGTTAAATTGTTCAGTGATATTTGCAAGTTGCGACCTTAGTTTTCTCTTAGAGCATAGAGTTCACAGAACAAAAAATATCTGTGACGCCCTACCGTGTACCCACATCCACGTAAGCGTAGGAGGTATGAATGGATGCGTCTCGAGCCACCAACGGTGGGCTCCAGCCACGCAGCTGCCGAAGCACGTGAACGAGCAGCGCGTGTGGGGCGCGAGCGTGACGAGCGCGTGAGACAATAACAAGACGTATGACCTTCATCTGTGTAGCGAGGAGCGCCGCTCCTCCCCCACCCCTGCTCTGTGCACGTGCACCTTGAACTTGCCACATCTCCGGCTATTGTTGTTTACATATGCACTGTGCAAAACACATGTGCCGACCCCAGGTGCCGCTCGCATACTCTTAGCTACAATTTAAATTTGTAATTTCTTACACAGTGTGCAATAGAATCACAGTACAATGTAATGTGCTCCCTGTATTATTAGATTAGATTCCCCAAAACCAGTTCATAGTAGGAACCGATTTTTGTTGGAGACAAACTGTTGTGTATAAAATTCCAGAAACTTCTCATTATCTGAAATAAAAAAAAGCAATGAGGATATAATAAATTACTTTGACATTAGAGTAGTGAACAGTAATAGGAGCTGTAAAAGGTCCTTGGTTAGTTCAGCAAACGGTTCTGGTGTAATAGTATGACGCGCCCAGCCCCACTGCTCACAGTGCACTGCTGGAAAAGTACATTTAGTAACATTACTGAAATCATTCTTTATTAGTTCATTTGTATTTTAGGAGTGTCATTAGAGACACTTCTGGTCAATGACAGGAAAATATGAAATTGATAAAGAAGAACAGTCTCATACGTGTGTGTCACCTGAAGGTGCAATATCTACAAAAAAAATCTTTTTCAAGGAATAAATAAAACTAATTTCCCAAAAAACATACACGGTACCTTAGTATCACATCACATATTACATCAAATAGGAAAAGTAAATACCTAAATAGTTGTCATATTACATTCACGGCTTGCAAATAATAGACATGAACATTAAAAAGTCAAATAACATAAATTACTGCGCACAACCGATAAATTTAGTTAATAAATAAATAAATAATAATAAATATTCCGGACATCTAAACACACAACGCCATCTAGTCCCAAGCTAAGCAGAGCTTGTGTTATGGGTACTAGACAACTGATACAAATACATATATACTTTTTTTTTGTAAATACATACATATTATACATAGAAAACACCCAAACTCCGAAACAAATATTTGTAGATCACACAAACATTTGGTCCGACCCAGGATTTGAACCCGAGACCTCAAGAGCAGCAGTCGCATACGCTACCACTGCGCCACAGAGGAAGTTAAATTAGTTTCCTATATTAGTAAGATAAGATGGAAGAAAGATGCGGGTAGCGGGTCGCAGTGGGTCAGCGGCGCAGACGGTGGGCGCGCCCTCTGTTATACAACTGTTGCGTCACCGTACACTGCACACTGAGCACTCGCACACTTTTGCTTTCCTTGACTCGCCGAGACTGGCCGTTAAGGGGAAACCAGCTGAACACGCATAATACGTGAAGTTTATACTAAGAGATTACTGAGTGGTTGCTTGTTCGCTAACATTATTTCTATGTCTAGGCAGTGCTACACTCGCGCAAGATAATACAGATGTCATACAGTGAGAGAGAAGAGGTCAAAAGTAGTCAAATGATGGGCTCCATTTATTTCGACATAATAATATATGAACAGCCGAAGATAAACATCTGTTCGATATACCTAAAGCCTCGTTTCCTGACATGTGAAACGAACTTTATATTCGTTGCGACAATACTATATTTAGACTGAGAAAAGAAATTGTTTGAGAAAACTCACGGTCATTCTTTTCAAATGTTATTAATTGCGATATTTATGAGTGCGGGTTATAGCGCAACAATTGCACCACAAGTGAACTGCAACAAGTTTCATTATAATGTTATAATACGCTCCGGGTCGGCAGCCCAATTACTTGCACTACTTTTACTTATGAAGGATTAATTGAATACACGAAGACGTGTACGAGGCGAACGTTTCTTTTCTGCCGCATGCCGGTGCCACTCTCTAATCAACTAAAGTCATTAATTGTTTGCCACAGACCACTCTATAACATGACGTAACAGTATTATTAGGGGACATGCGCAGGGACTCAGTTTCACAATATTTAGTTACGACTGTGAACCGCACTTCAAATTATATGAAGTATATAAATGCTTATGTTGTTGTCCTTTACCATATAAATACTGTCCACAACATGACTTTACCTGTAGCATTTCAATTTGATGGCTATTATTTATGCGAGAACAGTGACGGTATGACCACCAGCATTTTAAATTCTGATAAATGAAAACTATGAAATGAATACAAATCATTGTATTAAGAACCATCACCCATTAAAGTTACATAAAATATGTGCATATGACCGTCCACTGTACAAGGACTTGGGGCTAAAGTTCAAATACCACTCGTAAAGTCGTGCTCTCAGTACACACCAGACATGTTAAACACTTGCGTAGCCACCACAAAACACCACAAAACAAACACAAACATGCATCAACAGTCTTTAGTAGAAGTACACTGCTGGATATGATATGATGGAGCTCTCCTTAGAAAGCTTTTGCCCTACTTTATAGTCCATCCTGGATAGAACGATTGGATTGATTATAGTTTTAAGAGTTCCTTTTGAACCTCAGGATAAATAAGAGGTGGTGACGCTTCGTGTTCTTAATCTATCCGTCCATCCGATTACCTCCATGAATTCACAACAGGGATCTACAATCCCGGATCCGTATGATGGTTAGATGGGGTTGTATGTACGGATAGTATTAACGAGTGGGACGACGTTGATCTCGATAAGCCCTGTTTCAGGGGACGCTAGGTCAGGTCTACACGAGTTGGGTCCGGTCGTGTTAATATCAGCAGTCCCCGGACCCCTCCCTTCTTAGGCGCAGAGTTGGCACACCGTGTGGTTTTAGTCGGTTCGATTCCGACACACCACCCCGCCATAAACCCCGGGGGCCCGAGGGGGTTTCCACACGTTAAAAAAGAAAAAAAAAAAAAACTACACGAGTTACGACACTACCTAAACAATTATATTGTCGGACATCTCCAACAAATACAACAAGTTGTGAACGAACGACGGTTATGTCACCGGTGAGTGCGGCCCCCTGTCGACCGGCTCGATCTTACAATTATTTAATCACTGATGAATAGCTTAGCTTTGAGTCTCGTTTTACTTACAATATTCTCGGGTATAACATCTATTTATTTGACTTTGTTGTCGAGAAAGACTCGTGGCGTGATGTCTCATTACAAGTACCAAAGTTAAGGCCTAATTACACACAACCACACACCACCAACAGAGTGTTTTGTACAACGTGATATTACCAACATTAACATATTATCTTAATATTCTTATAAAATATTATAAACATTTAACGAATAAGATGTTTGATGCAGACACACACCCCACTAATATTGTGTAATACATGTGTGTATGTAGTACGGGCCTGACTGACGTAACGTTACGTATCAAAGTGTAAATATACGACATATTTAAAAGCATTAGCCAATAAAACAAACAACTTATGTTCCTGAGTGTTAAGTTCTGTGCAATATTCTGTTCTTGCTTAACTTTTCACATCCTGCTGTGTATTGTAAATGGCTAATTACCATTATCAATTAAATACCATTTATATTTAGTTATTCATTAAATAATAATTATAAATTTGTATTATATATACATTGTTTACAAATGTCTAACGAAACAGACTGAATACCGAACTATAAAACTTTTGTATCATTTATGTTCCATCGTCGTAAATGAAAATCAGTTTTGGCAATTAAATCAATCAAATGAATTAGTTCCTTAGTAACTCTTACTGACTACATATTAAAATGTTCTGTAATAATTAGTACATCATATTTACATCAACTGTCGTCTAAATGGCCCATATCCAGTTTGTTATGTTCCCAGTGGTTGCACATCTCACATGTGTGCGTGCGTGTGTGTATGTGTGTGAGGCTGTGGAGGTGGTGTATGTGTAACGCAGCCGCAGGGCGCGGTGTGTGCGTGCGCGCTACTTTCGCCGTCGGAAGAAGGTCGTGCGCAGTCGCGGCGAAAGGAAACACTCACACGCATGTCTTGTATATTTACAAACATAAACACACACCAACATACAAGTTATGTTGGTTTGTTTTAGCAAAAAACCGTTCGTTTGCAATCGTATCGATACCACGGCTGTTGTTTGTTTGTGTCGCACGACGTGTTACGTCACAGTTAGAGCTGCCTGTCTCGCGGTGATCGGAAGTGTGTCAGCTCCGCGGATGTTGCGCAATCCACTGAGGCTCAAACCAATTAGTGTTACACATTAATTATGTTTTAAATGATATCCATATTGGATAAGTAGTCATCTTTTTGAGGAATGGTTATAATTGGGCGATTATGTCGACTGATAGTGACAATGTCACCCGCACCACAAACGATATTTTTAACTAAAATATAATTTTATAAAATATAGAGATCATAAATCATTAACTTTTTTTTTTTTTTTTTAAAAGACAACTCCCACATTAGGAATAAACATCCTGTGTCGTGGGGAAATTTACAAACATACATGAAACGGACACAAAGAACATCCAGACTCGGGACAACAATTCGTGGATCACACAAAGTGTTGTACCGCGTGGGATTTGAACCCAAGACACTTGGCGCAGTAGCAAGCGGCGTGGCGACCGCTGAAACCACTCGGCCAACCGTGCAGTTTATTTATATATTAACTAAAATATAAGAACAAGTATTAGTCACTTTTTTCAACGCTTTTTGTGTCTAGATAATCCTGCATAAACTACCAACGAAGACCATAATTCTACACATATTTGCTGATTAATTAGTAGGTCACAGTCAGAAAAATAATTTACGGTCAATACCCTACCTACACACTTCTGGTGTGTTATAACAACACATACGTTTGTGGTACAGTTACGTGAGCAGCGGTGATGTGAAGACACGCGGGTCAATGCCGTCGCGTCCCAAGTCCCAATCACAGACACAATCCGCCAACGCGAGCGACACGCGCCACTTTCTCGGCCGCAAAACCACGTGTGACGCAACTTACGCCACCTTCATTACAACACCTTATACTTTATTCTCGTGTCTAATGCTACAAAAGTAAGAAATGAGCGATAACCGACGATATATGCCATATCTGAGACGCATTTTTTATTCGGGTGATATTAAACTCGTACATATGGTGAAGTGGGTTCTAGTGAAGCTGTGACGGTATCACCACAATTAGAACTTTCACAAACATAACAAACATAGCAAACATCTTCTTAAGCACATACTCGTAGCTCAAAACTACCGTAGTTTGAAGTTATTAAAAATATCAGATCGTTTAAGTGTACTTGCATTAAAAATAAATAAAATGAGAATCGAAAAAATATAGCAACTTCAAGGTCAGCGAGAAACAAAATGAAAATATGCAAAAATACGTACGTACAATACACAAGGTCACATAGTTTTAAACTAACTAACTGACCCGTACAACTTCGTTTACATCTCTAAATGAAATACATTTTCTACAATTTTGCTCCACATTTAAATCTTTTGTAATATTGTACCGCTCAAGTATAAAAATAAAATGTTTATTTGTCTTGGAAAATAATTAACAAACATGTTTTTAAGCTAAGTATATTCACGAAGCTTTACATCAGGGTACTAGCACTTGTTCCCAAACTAGGCTTGAGCCTATATTTTGGGAGTCAGTTCACAAATTGAAACTTACAGTCTACAGCAGTCAGTACAGTGAATTTGTTTTGATAAATTGAGTGTTGGAGCTTACAATATAATTTACAGGAAATAATTAGGGTATTTTAATGACAAAATCAAAAAAAATGAGTATGTAAGTGTATTAGTGATATCTTATTAAAATTATAGTGAAAAAAGAATTATGTTTTGCCTTTATTTCCAGTTGTTTAGGCTATGGGTACCATAGAAGTTGGAATAACGAAGGCAAAGTTGCGAATTTTCGACAATGACTTGTCGAAAAGTTCGCAACTTGTGCACTGATGTTTACGATACTTCAAAGATTGTCAGCGCTGGTCGCAAGGTGAGTTGAGAGCGTCTGCGAGCACTCGTTCCGAGTGACGTCAGGCGGCGGCGCACTGTGGGTCAAGGCCGCGCGCACTTGCGCTTTCACACAAACTGTCAATATTTCCGACCGCGTTGTTCCGCCGTCTAATGACCACCATGAGCCGTCGGGAAATGTATAACCTGTGACTTCTCACTCATTGTTCGTTTAAAATCTATGTTGGCGATGTCGCGTTGCAATATATACTCGTTCATTCAGGCTATTAGAATTTCTTTCAAAATATTGCATATTAATTAATGCATTAAATATTTGTCTTTCCACTTTATTGTTCAACCTATCAGACTTCACAAGCGCGACGATAAACGAAAGCAGCATGAAAAGTAATTCTATTATTTTCCTTGCTCCTACAATTTCTCGTCTGATTTCATCAAGATTATAATGAACCTCGTTCTGGGGTAAAGTTCTTCATTTTTTGAAGTCGGTTAAAAATTTAACATTCATTTAATAATATTATATTTTTTAGTTTGAATGAAACTGACTCAATATGTTTGAAAATTATAGTAATTAGAATATTGTTAATTGTCGATCTCTACAAATGCGTGACGCCTGCTTACAGTAAAGCAGCGAAACAGAGAGGCGGTGGAGGGGTATAAAACGTATCTCTATCTTTCGCTAATACACTGGAAAATGGCAAAGTTATGGCATAAAATATATTATAAATATATATTTTCGAACATCTAACACACAACGCCATCCAGTCCCAAGTTAAGCAAAGCTTATGTTATGGATACTAGACAACTGATATAAATACATATATACTTTTTAAGTGTGATCTTTGAGTTAAGACCCCATCTTTAATCAACTAGTCTTTTACACTGATTAAAAGCTATACATGCCTTTTATTGGTAACACATAAGTACCGTTACACCGAGAATGTCAGGCGAACATTACATACTTTTGCAGTAGTTTCATTTATTAGGGAAGCATGACAAGTTAAGACAAGACCGGCCTAATCAAGCCGGTCTTGTCAGCTCAACTTTATAGAGCTGCTCGAGTTCTGTTAGTTGTTGGCAAACGCTTTGTTACATGGTGGGTTCATATTCAATAAATATGTCGCAATACTCCCACTCACCTGTGTGTATAGTAGTGTGTTACGTAAGAAACCTAAATGTAAAGTGTACGGTACGGTGTTAACGCAATGGATATCGATTTTATGTATGCTTTGTAACAATTGTGTGTGTGTGTGTTAGAGTGTGAGTGCGCGACAGTCAATTCAGAAACAACAAAATTTCGCAATAAGCGCTCTTTGCGCAAAAGATCATAAAGCGATGGATCGTTAAAATGTGCGTGCAACACCTGGCGCTAATATCTAGTGAGCGACATTCTCACCCG
The DNA here is from genome assembly GCA_916048165.1 of Spilarctia lutea. NCBI lineage: Eukaryota > Metazoa > Arthropoda > Insecta > Lepidoptera > Erebidae > Spilarctia > Spilarctia lutea. Next base: position 296,950 of record OU696491.1, read on the forward strand.
CGACATTACACATGTAGCCACTCAGTCGTAGCTGTCAACTACGAACGCTACGAGCGCGTCGTTGTCTTTTGTACGAACTATTGAACCGTTGTTAGTCAATGACTTTATTTAAGACTAATATCTTATCATTTTGAATATCATGGCCTTTAGTCTTATGACGTTCCAATTCGTTTATTTTTACACTAAGATCAGTCGTCCCTGACCGACGCTAAACAAAAGTTCTGTACAATGTGTACACATCTAGAATAGTCGTAACGGCCACAAACACAACCTAATTTTTTGAAAATAAAACAAAGTGCTGTTTTTTTCCATTACAAAAACACTGTCACTCACTTTATCGACTTCTATATCGCGAACTTTGACTTGCATACCTTTGAGGCCTAATTTCTTCTTCTTCACATCCTAATAATTGGGTTGCACCATGGGGATAGTTTTAAAACTACGTTGATTTTGCTTAATGTTCACTTGTATTTATTTATTTATGCATGGAAAACTTACAGTATTTATACTGTAAGTTTATAAGTATAAGTAATGTCAGTAAATTAAATTAAGGCAGATTAGGCATCTGAGAGGTAATCCCAAGTTTTCACTTGTAGTTTTAGACTAATATTAAATATTGTAAGCAAATAGACTAGAAACAAAACATAAACCAAAAGAAAATACAAGTCTCACATGATAAATGCACGTACACATGAACCTAGTTCCACAATCATTAGTTCAACGCAAATTTAGGCAACACTATGTCTGCTCAAAAAACTAACACCTAGACGCCTTCTAGCCGAGGATAAACTAATTAAAAAGGGGACCAAGGTCGTGCAGTTTCCATATTGTTAAAATTTATAATGAAGGGTAGCAAATAAGCAGTAATCAAGTTAGGGGCGATAATGCTATTACACTCGGTTCCAATTGTGGTGCGCCTTAGTCAAGGAAATGGTAGAAAACAGTTTCCAAGGGGTCGCTGTAACTGTTTAACATCGGGTGTTTTTAACCGACTTTGCAAAGCCAAAAGGAAGACTTATAGTTTTGATAGTCTGGGACTAATCACAACACAAAGATCAACCCAAGAATACACCGAGTTATGACACTCGGCAAGTCCCAGGAAGAATCAAACTGTCTTAAAACCCGCAACAAAAGTAATCAGAAGAAAACTGGAGAAGTTGGAAACGTAATAATTCTACTTCTCTTCTTAGCAAAGCTGGAGACAAAATGAGACAGTCTTGGCATTCACAGTCGCAATACGTTTTGCATGTTCCACCGTAGCGCTTAAACAATTAGACTGATTTCAAAGAATAAGGTGTCAGTAGATTCGTAATAATAGCAAGGGTGATATTTGCTATTTGCTATTTAAATTTGATCAAAATCTTTCGTACGATGCAACTGTGCATTGCGAAGTTGTAATTCCCATATAAATAACTAATAAAATAATTGTAAAATATTTGGACTCTAAAGTCTCGTCTCATTTGAGTATATAATACGAGTATCATACCAGTAACATTAAAAGTTCTGTGGTGTGTGTTCTCTCACGTATCTTTCACGTAGTCGATTTATACATTTTAAACTTTTCCTTTAACATATTATGTTAGTGAAGTTTACGAACTAAAACGTTGATTAAGTTTAAAAATAACTTATGAGGCTACTGGAACAAGATCACAAACTAACGTACGGCTGTTGGTAAACTGAGATTAAAAATTAACAACTTGTTAAGCTCTTATTAAATAAATGAACAACACATTCATCGGGCGTTACTTTGCAAGTGCAATATTCCTTCATAGAGACCTATACACAACAGAGGTTTGTTAAGGCATTGCGTGTATGAACTTTTAGCAAATTTTGTGCACCCGTGGAAACCATGTCCTCAAATCTCCTGCAACTGACATGCAGACAGAGAGTCGAAGGCGAGTTTATATATAAATTTCACTGACGGGGGTCACTGCGCTCAGTATTGCGATTAGTGAAGAGTTCAATGCGGTTCAACCCCGACGCTTCACACTTAATATGTGTGTTCGTAGGCCTCCACATACGTTGATTGTACACTATTTCTATTTTCTCATTGGTTCATAACAAACGGTTTTTGCAATACAGTTGTTTGGTTTAGTTGATCCACTTTTTACAAGAACTAAGATAATTGCTTGACACGCTTTTGAATGTTGTAAACATTACACAGGGTTCGTGGTTTTCATAGTTTGTGAACTCCAGTACATCTCTGTGATGAATTCGGGGGGGGGGGGGGGGGAGACGTCGTATAATCAAACACACATATCGGCTTTCTTTGGTGAATTATGTTCTCACCAACAAAGTGTATGTAGCCTACAGTGCAGTTCTGGAGCAAGCAGACGCACTATGTGAGTCGTCATATGAACCAAACAGCATCGAGTTGAGCGGAGTAAGAGGACAGCAACTGAAACAGGCACTTCACATTTGAACATGTACCATTTCTAAAGATGGATTTCACCAACAACCCAAGGAGTGTGCAGTAGCTGATGCTCGACACGCCATCTGGGAGTCACAGGCGTCGGTTGCATAAGGCTCCGATCCGATGAGCCACTCCGTTTAGAAAGTACTCGGACTATACTTGCAGTTATATTTGTATGTAATCACATCCAGCGTTGCGTCACAACAACAACGCGGCCGCCGCCAGCGCCCACTCCGCGATAACTTCACATTTTTGTCTAACTCTTTGTGATCACATAAGACTCATTGTGTTGGATAACAGTGACGGCGTGTATTTACCGCCCAATGTTCTTGAAGTATCAGTTACGTTTTACTGTTTATAAAACATTAGTGACTACCTCCGCCAAAGGACATCGCAGCCTAAGAGTCACAAGTGTGATGTCGCTTCTTTAGTGATCTTCCCAAAGAATTAAAGTGTAGGAGATAGGTTGGGGTGACGACCTAAATAAATAATAGTGATTAAGCATTCTCATCTCGAACTATTTACAATTTTAATACTAAACGCGTGCAGAGTTACGTAGACGTCAATTAATGTTATGTTGCGATTACATTTACGGCCATTTACTTGCCTAAATTAAATCACTTGTTATCAAGATGGACCACTTACTTCATACGTTCTGAATAATTGTAATATGACACAATGACGAATTGAGATATGACCCTGAGCGCAATTCTTGTAGAGTCTACTGATAAATTAAATTCCGATTCAGCACTCATACGATGTAATAAGCCACAGATGTCCTTGTGCCGCGCTGTAAGCCTAACAAGAATGAAGGATGCGAGGGGCGCGGACATCAAAGGGCGCCGAGGACGTTAACATTCTCCAGTTTCGGGTTTTTTCCACAAACAGCGCACCGAGTCAGTTAGTCAACGCAACTGCGCTCGTGGTGAAAGGGTGTTGTGCAAGCCGTCGGAGTTACCCCTGCCCTCGCCCCACACCCCCGCTCTAGATCATATCCACGTTTAATAGCTACAATATAAAGACAAGTTGTGCAATTATATAAACCAATTCGCGGACACTAAATACAGCAGCCCAAAACACTGCACTCGACAATATCGTGTCTCAAGTTATAATATCTTAAAGATAGTGTCGACTACTTAGGAGGTGTTTAAAAGTTAGGCACCATGTTATGCTCCACATAACACAGAGCGGGCGGGGTCAGTGACCCACTGTGTGTGCAACGCTCGCAATTATCGACGACCTAACTAATGATCGCTGGAACGCTCCGTCATTTAAGCAAGAGGAAGTTGCCGCCACACGCGTGTTTATCTTCCACGCTACCGATATATGCTCTTATCGACAACAACTGCAATTCAATAATTTTGAATAATTCGTGCCAACGTCCGTTGGCTCAACCGAAGCTTATCTAGAAAATATATAGTGATCACAATCTTTACAACTAGCCACACTTAAACAGTTTGGATGGAGCCACTAAAGTTAAGCTTAATAAATGTTTATTAATATTACGAGAATAGCGTAACATAATAGCATGCACTATTCGCTCACATACGATGGGTGTTTGGCAAAGATCGTTCAATAGATAATAACACTTAAAATGGCTGCGGGTAATGGTAAAAGCTAGTAGTCGACGATTAGGACTACTGATTGGTGTTGCCGAAACTTTGCTATTTACTCGCTTACTTAAATAGGAAACGATAGACAGATTTGAATCCGGGCTCGTTATCGGCAGTACGGCGAGCACAAGCACGCGCCTACGCCCAATCAGGGACATTGTGTCGTAACGGAAAGCTCTCTCAATAAACGTTGTAAGGCTACGATAATAATTGTTTCCCGTTTCTTGCCAATTTAATGAACCATTCACACGGAAATGCAGTAAAGCATTTAATTTGTCCATTTTTACACTCAAAATCAGATAACCTTGTTTTGGTATTCATTTATAATTAGTTATTACACGTTATTTAAGGAATTGTGCAAATGAAGAATGTGTTCCGTTGATGAAGTTCTTGTAGTAGGTCGTGACGTAACCGCATTCATTATATTATGTCTAAATACGAAATGTGAACATAACTACTGAGCCCGTGGCTTTGCGCGATCTACTGGCCTACGGCCGCCGCTCTGATCACCGTCGAGGCGTGTGCCAAATGTGTCGTTATATAACCGTCAGTGGGATGTGCTGATAACTTCCATAGTCACTTCTTCAGAACACTTCTAAACTGGTTTTTATTGATTTCATCAACACAATTCTGTAGATATATCACCATGACTAACGTTTTAAATAATTTGGCTTCTGTTACTTCGCTACTGCAATGGCTACACACACAACAGCAACAAGTTTCTATTGAAGCCTCCTTGACCTGATACAGTCTACACGCACAGGTATTACTAATATTCTGTTGCCGGACGAAGGGCAGATTTCTGCAGGCATAATAGAAACGATAGTATATGTGCTGAAAATCTTAGAGCACCAGTAACTAATTACAGTAAACCATGTATTCGTTTGCTATTAGAGGTGTCTACGAAAGTTACTCGAAACAGTAAGCAGTGATTTTTAAGTCTCTACTATCTAAACCATTAACATCATGCACAAATCAAAATGAGGAGTTTCGCGTAAGTGTTGCCGTGACGTATATTGCAGTGGAGTCTTGCGACAAATGCTCAGCCGAGGTAATGTAACCGCAAATGAACCGAGTTATAAACACGAGCGATAGGAGACGTTATGACAACACGCGGTCAACAGATTGTCGCAACGTATCACTCGTACGCAAACGCACGCTGCGCTGTCATACTCTTATATGAGCACCGAGAGGGAGCGCGTCCTCCTGGCAAACCTCCATGAATGCCTCTTGTATACACTCGCTTCCCAAAAAGTTGTAATTGTATTATGCGTATATCGCCAGATTAAACGGCTATAAATCTGATAAACATCTGATGTAATTCTCGAGGTCGCCACACGCTTTGTAACGCACAACATATTTGTAAGAAGTAAATTTAATAAGGAATTCATACCACTTACAACTCTGAAGGTCTACGGAAAAAAACAAAGTGTTTTGTAGTTATGAACTCGAAGCGTTGAAGTTTATTTATTTAACTGAGCACTTGAGTACGTATTGCCAAACGGTGAGTGGCTTCGTTATTGTACAGCCAGGGGCGGGCGCCGCTCAAGGCCACCCTCGCACCACAATCACTTATTCCGAATGATCATCCCATCAGCGCTACATCATCAATGGTCCATAATCTACACTTAGAAAGCAACTTGCGTTTACTTATTTGAGGAAATGCTAACATCAAATTAAAGTGTTCATTCATCGCACGTGTGCAAGCCATAAATATTTTATTTAAGCACCATAAAATCGATCATTACAACACCTTCAACGGGTAATGATTAATTTTACGGAAGATCTCTGTTAAATTACAACTTTGTGCATTAAAAGTTCATCGCGCGAGATTTTATTTGTTTCTAAAAATCTAATCGCTGGCTTTCCAAGTAGGTGCAAAGCGCACGTTTGGGTATCGTTACACCGACGGACATCAAGCCCCGCATTCCGTTCATCATCACCATCGTTTACGGCTGAGTAGCTCCTCAGAGCACGTGTAGTTCACAATGATATCGTATAATGTAGTAACGGGGGACTGTTGGCAAAGGTGTCGGCGTGCATTATCCGTGTGCCCGCCCCTGCCATTAGTGCGTGCGATGTGAGCGCGTGCCGAATACGCTCGCGCCTGTCATTAGGAATGTCCCCGTGAGCTCGCGGATGTGACGCTTACATGAGCGTGGCGGGTGGCTCGGCGCGGAGACGAGGCCGTGTCCGCGACCAGGAAGTGCGATAATTATCAGAGGAAAGTCTCAAACTGCACATTACATGAGTTATGTTGCGCCACGTGCCCAATTTGCCCAGAGTGTGCATGCGCACAATACAATGGCGTCACTTTCGCAAACGTTACGTGAGGCGACGGCACTGGGCGCCGGCCACACGACACCACAATACAATCATTTATGATAATTTTGTATAATTTGTGTCCTCACATTGCGCCGGTAACAGTCCCTCCTCAGGCTCAAGTAACTGTATGTGTACGAAAATCATATATCACCTTTAAAGCATATATGTAAACTGTGTAAGGGCTTCTACATTATTGGTTCTCATAATTTCACGTCACAGTAGAGTGTACGTTGCGCTCAGAGCGTGTGTGTCGTGTGAGACGTGTTTCTCTTTGTGCACTTTTATGTGTTTGAAGTGTAACGGTTACATGTAAATATTCAAACAGGATGAAGTCTCATTTATCGAACTATTTTAACAAAAACCCTTGTCCAAGGGCGCGCAACTCTTCCACAACCTCCGTTGGCAACAGTTTAATAATTGTAATAATTAATATCGAAGTAATTAGTGAAAAACATGTTTTTTAGAAATAATAATAGACGTGATACAATGTTCTAAATGAATTTATGTCCGCGATACATTAGCAATAGATATGTGCAGATCAACTAATTGAAATAAAATAACCTTTTCATCGTTTCCATGTAAACACAAAGTCACATATTTCCCAGAGAGGTAGGCAGAGACACTTGTTCTCCGCTTACTATGGTCGTGACACAACTTTTTTGCTTCGTCACACCCATACCACCTCGTTTGCTTCGTCTACTTCATCAAAGGTTTTTTTCGTGTGAAAAGAACCAAAAACCTACGAACACACATGTAGCCATTCTTCAGAATATCACCAATTTGGTCGGTAATTGTGAACGATCACTTCTGACTTTTTCACCACTTACATTCGCTCTATAAATATCAACGGAACAAGTAAATATTTCCTTAAAATGTGGAGGGCGCGTGGAACAGATGGATAACAATGATAATGATTTAAAACTCTCCTGCGTGACTATGAACCTGTTCTTTATGACAATTAAACAGCTGTATAGTTGCAATGTGCATTATTTTGGCGATAGTTAAATAAGTGTGTAATAATTTAAAACCGATTATTTATACGAGCGGCGGCTGCTGGTGCAAACTTCTTGTGGCGATGAGCGCGCACCTCACCTAACCCCTCATTCCTCAGTGCTGAGAGGCGGCGACGCGACCGGGACCGATCTCTTTGCACCAGTGACGAATTTTGCCCTATAAGACGCGTGCGCATAACCATACCAGACCAGTCCCCAGCACGTAGCTCTCCCGTAGTACACAGCTACGCGCTGTTTCGATAGTCGCATAACCTATGCTGACCCGTAAATGCTATCTACAAATTACCACTTTTGTTCGTCAATAATATTGCTGAAAACTTTCGCAACTTTATATAACTGGTCTAATATATTTCGTAATTCTAAAAAAAACTAGAATGGTAATTCAAGGGCATGCGCTTCAGTATAAAGCATAAGTGTAATTACTTGCAACAAAACTGTCCACTAGTGAGTGAAGTCAACATTGCGGTATAAGGTCGCGTGGTCGATTTGCTTTCTATTTTATTATTTATACATTGATATAATTAATTAAATAGATGTAGAGGCGGTAGAATAATTATTTTATGAATACCACAGATGGCCAATTAAGGAATATAATGTCTTTAAATTAGCCTGTGCATAAATACTAACATACGAGTATATTTGATTGATGTTATAATACATTGGATAGATCGCTAGACGAGTGAAGAAGATTGACTCACAGTATGTTGGGAGCGACACTCGACAACACCGTCCAGCAGTAGAGGCCACGCTATTGCTCGTCGGTGTCTTGGACCACAACTCGAGGCAATGCATCGTTTTGCGAAACTTATCGCAACACTTCACTAACCGGTTCCGGCTGCTTTACAAACTAATTATACGTTAAATCTTAATCAATATTTCTTAACGGCAGTTCGCTCACAAACAACCTGAAGGGCACCAGTCTCTCGCTAGGCTGCTACATAAGTATGTGTAGTTATTGTATATAAGCGCACATGTAGAGTTTATAAAAAATATTTAAATACGACGAGAAGGAAACATTGAATTGGGTGAAAACATTTAGACAATGAATAGTGGATTCAATAATACAAAGATAGAGAAGTTTAAGAACTTGTGGTCGTGGGAGAGGTCATCATCACCGGAGAGATGTAGGTAATTATAAACGAGATAAGAAACTGCTAAGACACAGTGAGCTGGCTCAAACACAACAACCACATATAATGTACGGATGATTATGCATGCAAACATTTCACAACACAAACTCTTCATTATCTGATTATTTGGTCTGTTTAAGTCTAGATATGTTTGCAAATGATCTAGTCAACCGATGTTGAAGTTCTTGAAAACAAATTCGAAAGGTTGTGTCACATAGTGTAGCTGTCGTTAGATACACAAATCTAACGACAGCTACACAACACCAACCAAAGCTCAAATTGCCTTCAGTGGCCAGTGATCTCTAACGGTTAATTACACTCTATATGCCCGTTTAATGGTCAACGGTCAAAATGCAGTTTAATTTTTAAAGTGTAAATCAAAACTGAGATAAGTGAAAATAGTCAAAACGCATCGTCGTCATCACGGGTGGTGTCACTCGCCGCCCGCTCACAGTTATGAGTTCATTCTTGATAACCGGAGCAAGGCTTTTCCCAAAACAAGAAATACAACTTAACACCGGATTGGTTGAATATTTGCATAATATTGAGTTTAATATTGAGCAAGTAGACCGCGCTTACGAAATATAATATTAAGTATTTAAATTGTAAATGTAGCCTTTCAGAGACGTGGTCCATAATAAGACTCGTGGCTCAAACTGCGACCTCGTTAACACTATGATATCGTCTTAATGATATCGCGCACAAATAAATATTCATTTCTCATATGAAGGTAGCTTATAACCAATTATACAACATGTTACATAAACAGCTAGCCATAGTTAACAAAACTAGTTCGAACTACAAAAAAATAAAATACCTTGGGAAAAAGAAGTATTATTTGTGTTTTGGCATGGCTCTATTTTACCTTGGTGTACTTCCTTACTCCTCTACCACCTAAATATAACAGTTGTCGCAGCAAACGATGTAGTTACTGACAAACAGATGCCAAGTGTATTACAAGATAATGCTACAAGTTAAAAAAAATAACCATTACGAAAATAAAGTAAGACGCGAAGTAATCGTCGGGTCGTGCACTTGTCCGTTATCTAAGAACTACATGTAACTACCCATCTAACTACTGCGTACGAGTGTAGTTATCGACTACGATGTATAAGTAGTGCGTGGTTAGCTGTGGCCGGGTGTGGCGCGAGGTCAGTCCGCGTGGCCCGCCGGCGACGTGCAGCGCTACACATAAAGCAGCTCATTTTCGCCTTAACCTCGAGTGAGCAAACACACCGGGGGTCGCGCTGTATTATGCAACTCTCCCCGCGTTGTGTTCGCGCTGAGGACGCGCCCTTGCTTAATCCGGTTCATACATTACAATATTTCCTGTTTCGCAATCGCGATACAATAAATGCGTTGATAGCGTTGAAATTCAAATATTCTGTTCAATATCTTGTTAACCAACAACCTCCAGTGTCGTAACAGATCCATATAAATGTGTATGACAGACAGAGCACTGGCAGTAACACTCATTTATCAAACTTGTTTTATTTCTCCTACTTAAACAGCGCGGGTTACTGAGGACAAAATTGGCACGGCGATACAGCAGATAACATGCAAGGGCGAGTTAGACTCTAAAAATCGCCCGATGACTTGTGCCGCTATACAAGTGTATAAACCAGTATATATGTTGAATATAGTATTTGCTTCAACTCGACCTTCGATGAAGTGATATGGCGCTGAAGTTTGGTTGAATACGTTCATGTACATATCTTATTAAGTGTCAACTCCTATAGAAGTTATATGTTATGGTCGAGTGGGTACGGTAGGTACATGTCAAATTATGAGTTCGGTAGAGAGCGAATGTCCGCTGTTGTAGGTCGCATTTGTCACCTTTGACTCACGCCACGCCGTCGCGTATTGCGCAGCACGCCCCCGTCCTGCATACACAAATAGGAGCACGCCTACCATCGCCTTACATATGCACACACAATGTGACAACAACTGCACGCTGTTTCACTTGTACTATACCTTACTATCTTCACTATATGACTGTCGATGTAAGAAGATACCTGTGAATCCATTCCACCGACATAACAATTCAATTCAGTCAATTTTAAGTTATTTGTTACCTGTCTTGGTGATTCGCATGATTTCAGTTTAAGAAGACACATGTCTACAACAGATTCTAGGGGTTGAAACTGATGTGACGTAATCTTCAATCATTTCATTACTATTTGATCACGGAATACAGCGCTATCTTGACATCGAACACAGATCACACTTGTGCGGGTACTTGCCAAGCTAAGACTTTAAGGTCCCCGGGACGGGCCGGTCGCGCCCCGACCTGCTATAGACAAAACAAAAGTACTCACGCAGCAACCCATTCACTGTTTATTTTAAACGTCCATATATCACATTTTGTAATTGATTCCATTGTCACAAAATATTGAATTAGCTCTAGATAGTGAAGTTATTGTATCTGTCAAACCAGTGAGTAATCGCTGCGTGAGATTTTGTCTGTGTGACGTGTTGTTCATATCTACCTTACATTTATGTTCACTTTCACAACAGAACGATATAAAAGTGGCACAAACTTATGACACGACTGCCCCAGAAGATAAGATAGGAAAACGAGGAATATTGTAATTGTGAGAACTTTAAACACGAGTTGTCAAGGTCAAACTTAGACTTGAGATGAAACGCATGCCACTACTATCAGAGTGAACGTAAGGTGGATATGAAAAGGGAGCGTCGACCGGTGCCTTCCCGCCGCACCTATCACTAACATGCTAGTTCACTTCGCAGGTCCCAACAAACCAGTTTGCTACGGAGAGAACAACGCGATCAGTCTGTGCAGAGAAAAGGTCCGATTAATACAGACCTAGCTTAACTAATTCAAAATGAGAACAACTTTATACCTAACAACGCTGTGTGCGGCCCTGGCACTGGTCGCCGGCGCGCCTGCCCCCAACCCGGAACCGAACCCAGACCCAGCCGCACAACCTGACCCTGCAGCCGCCGCTGACGACAGACCTGAAATCATCGAGATCATCGCACCCGCTGCTAGCGCACAGGTATATTATACTTTTATAATAAAAACTGTTTTGTGTGCTTGGGTGAGTCACCTCTAGCCGCAAAAAGAAAGAACCCAATAGATCTGTTATTATTATTTTAATTAGCTATATACAAAGAATACATTTTCTTCGTTTCCGCAAAATTATTCATTGATTGTTGACTGATATTGGAAGTAGTATGATGTTGGATGAGGCAACAAAGTAAGTGAAATTTTCTTCCTAAATGACATGGCTTGGAAAGGTCTCATAGTGAACCTCAGTATGTAAATGTGTTAACAAACAAACGTCCTCGATGTGCGCCGGTGCATGCTTAGTCCGTGGAGCGACACTCACCGCAGTCGGGTAGACTGCTAATGATATTCTTACATGTAACAAAATATTAACAATTCCTAACTTGGCGACTGACACAGTGCACATCGCAACCAGTTGCGTGACCCTAATCACCCACGGTCCATCACTAACATAATTACATAACTCTGAGAATATTCATTTTTACATTACAATGAATCACTTGTCACTTAAACATATGTATGTGTGTACGGTGGGATTGTGTCCTTTTGATACCGATTAGAGCCCGTGACTGTCCTGTGACTGAAAACTGTATTGTCACTTTGTCACTCGCGCCGCACACAAGCGGCTAGCGACCATTATTGATCTCAGAGTAACAGTTAATGAGGCGCCTATGGTTTTACAGGAAACGCTGGCGACGCTGAACCTGGGTGCCCCCGGGTCCGAGCTAAGCGAGCGAAACAAGCGCACCATTGGTATTCTACGACAACTGTTTCCAACACTCACGCAGGTAAGACACGAGTTCCACGCGTACATTTATTTCACAATATTCGAACGCTAATACAGCTTATATAAGATCTAGTGCATGCCGGTTGAGATGACAACGAAGTTCCGTGTGTGACGTCACACTCGACGTTCATGACGACAGAGAAAGGTACATAGACATATGTACATATGTATGTGTGTCAGAGGTCGCTGTCTAAGCGGCGTGCTAAGGGCGCTCTATGTTCTAGATAATCGAACAGAAAGTACAGCAAATAACGAGTTCAGTGGTGCAAGCGTTCGGGCCAATCGTGCTGCGCTTGTTCCTGGGTGGGGGCAACAAGAACAACTCCGGCGGAGGCACCGTCGAGCTCGACGACGATGACGATGACGACGACGATGATGAACCAGCGCTACCTTCCAGCTCGTCCACCACGGCCTCGAGCGGCGCCCCCACCGATGCGCCCGCCACCACCGCGGCCGCCGCCAGTCGCAGGCGGCGCGCGCTCTACTACGAGCCGGTATGAGCGTGTCGGTACTATCGCGCACTAACCCCAGCCTGCCCGGAGGCGGCAGAGCGGGCGCGCGCAGACCGCGCGCCTTCATCGTCAGTCATGGCCATAGTCACCGTCACCTCACGCATTGACGTCACGTCACGACCATACTGATCATCCGTCAAACGCTAATACTTTCTCTATCTTAGCCTTGCGTGTTTCAGAACGCGATCGCTGAAGAAAACCAGTTGCTATCTGGATCAGAGTCTCAACAGGCCGAAGTACGCGTCGCATTCGGTGAGGGACAACAAGATCAGGTAGTCGCAGCCAGCGAGGATCAGCAAACCGCCGCGCAGACCAACAGCGCTAGTATAGACGAGATTTCCCTGGACGACGCTGACACTAGCGAAGAAAACAGAAATAAGAGGTATGTACAAACAGTTTTGCCTTATTATGACATCAAAACCTAGTTAATCTATTGTCGATAAGGTCGTCTTTGCATTTGATTTTCAATGTTATGCGCACTCGGTTAAGCACGTGTAAATATGTTTGAATGCGTGTTCGAGTACGCGTACAATCCACGTGAAATGAATTTAACTAAACTGAAGGATTCTGGTTTAGGTTCCTGAGCTTCGGAGGCAACGCCGGTGCATCCGGCGGCGGTTCGGGCAACTTCCTCTTCGACATCGTCAGGGTAAGTGATCGCAGCGCTATCTACGAACTAGTTCTACTCCCAAAAATCCTATGTTAATTTAATGGCTCGTACGACAATAACCAAATTATTACATTGAAGCGGTTAGTGTTAGATAACGACGTAAGTGCCAATTGCGCTGAGCAATATACTCGACCGAGCGGTGAGTAGCAGGCAGTACTATTGAACAAGGCGAGGCAACGAGTGAGCAGATTTGATCTTGCAGCGTCCGGCGGAGGCAGTGGCACGCGCGGCTGGTACTGCTTTTCGTCTGTTTTCCGGCACCGACTCCCTCAACGTGGGGCTCACCGCGTCGCACACGGCCACTCTGGATCCTAACGACCCACAAGTACACACACCATACAGCACACATATAACTACATAGCACACACCGATCGATCGATGAAATCGTTTTGTAGTTAGCAATTACAGTAGTTCTCCCATACGTCCATAATACACCCTTCCTCTACTGTGACCGCATCCTCGAGCCCATTTCCTGTTCTCTCTCTCTGTTCTCCCTTCACTTAGTTCAAGAAGGTACTCGTAACAAATAACATTAGTAGTTATGGCATTAACCCGTAGCAGTAGTGTATTTGCATTAGCGGTTGTTTGCTGTAGTCTAACTTTGTTGTTGACCGGTCCCTCCGTTGGTCGTTTGTTGTTGTCGTAGTTAAGCAGGTTCCGGGGACGCCACGTAAGTACGCCACTAGGTGCAGAATGTAGCCGTGAATCGTAGTCAAATAGCCAATAAGTCGGCTCATGTAGAAAATGTATGTCGCTTGTGTGTTAAACGGCAATGGCAATACACACTAGGGAAGCCACCTTCTCATACTTCAGATCGTGCCGAACACGTTCGAGTGAGAACTCGGCGAGTTTCGTCTCCTCTGGTGTGTATCGCCTTCGAATTGTGCGCACGCCTAGAGCGCGTCAGTGAAACCGTGTGTACGTTACAGCTGGTTGCGGGCTCATCCTCGGGCTCCTCGAGTGGTGACGCGGCTGCTGGCGGCGACGCCGACGATGCTGGCGCGGCCAAGGGTGACAACTTGACTGAGGGTGTTCCCGGCCCCATAACACGGCTCTTCATCATTGCGAACCGAGGTATCGCCAACCTCATTCAGGATCTGATTTTACGTATCGCGCAGACCTCCGAGAGGATAGTGAACTTCAAGGCACGACTGATCACCTCCATCATTTAACGCGCCGGGCGCGGTAGACCAATCCTGTAGTATAGGTAGTAGGCTAGGGCCGCCCGCCGACGCGACGACAGCGCGAGGCGCGAGGCGCGGTGGCGCGGCGGCGGCGTGGCGCAGCCCGAGGGCCGCCCGGCGCCGCCGCCGACTCTGCTCAAGCTCAGCTCAAGCTTTTTTTTACCGCGATTTTCTCGATTCGTTTTTACTTTTGTAAATATGTATTATAGCGGAATTTGTATAAAATAAATAAATAGTTAAATTATTCATAATGTTTCAATTTCAATCGCTTAATCCCATATTGCCGTTGTAATTTCCTACCGGTACCGTCCTTTCAATACCAAATTACGTGTCTCCAGGGAATTGTTAAGATATTTAAGTGTGAAACTCGTATCATTTATTTGTACAAAAACCTTTGAACGACAAACTGTAACGCCTTGTTAAACCGACGTCCTGTGTGCGATTTCGTGTTACTTAAGTAAAGCTACTAGGAAAGAGCTTACCGTAATAACCAAGTACATACATCAAGTTTCCTTGTTGCAAGTGCACCTACTATGTGTAGTTAATTTATGTTAATTCAGTGTCTGGTGCAAGACATCCTTATAGCTTCTTCACTAATATCAGCGTAGCCACAGAACAAGTAATGGTATATTATTATTTATTTATAGTAGCATTACGTAAATATATACACCTACATATATTTATAAACTCTAGATATAATTATTACGTAACATTACTTAAAAGAACAAATAAATATCTCGCCACTACCAAAAATCACCGCGCTAATAGCGCCCGCCGCCGAATAACCTGCATTCCATGTTATTATTGTAATGTTCTTCGTTGCTTATTCTAAGTAAGTGTAGTTCCAATTTTGTATGCACACACTTAGTTTACATAGTTTTAAATAAAAGCAGCACAAGAACTAAATGGGTAAGTTAGTTAAGATACTTTCAACTCTTTGAGCAAAATGAATGAAATCTGTTTATTGAAACATTTCAAACGAAACTGTCATGAATAGTTATTAAAGAAGGAGTCCAACATTTTTGTGAGGCAGCCGACGAAGCATCGCCTCCTACTCGCGGTGTCGGAGTTCACCAGTCTCTGGCGAGCCGCCCACCCACGCCACGCCACTGAGTATGTCACCCGCGTGCCCAGGAAATACTGGCCTATTGGGTGACGTGATATGCAGCTGCCAACATCGCTGAAACGTATCACACTTATTTTTACATACGATCGTCTGCACTCCACTTAAAACAATAATTCGAGCAGATGACAGCACTTCTTGAACAATTACCTTAAGGCATTAAGTTTTGTACGTAGTGCGCAACAGATATTCATTATTTAATCAAATCGCAAATAGTACAAATGTAGTCATAATATTCATCTATAAAATAAATTGTCAATCGATTTTATTTTTTGACAGTTGATTTATTGAAGTTATGTATGTCACTTTGAGTAGTACTAGACTATAGTGTAATGAATTTGATATGTAGGTAGTAGCACTGACGAATTAATCTTGTGTCAGTGGTAGTAGGCACCAGGTCTATAATATATACATAGTACTCTGTGGTAGGCACGCCTACCGATCGTAGACAAGAATCTATACATACTTATAACTTCTTTTGAACTAATGTTGTGATTCACTGTTGATACGCGCAGGATGTCATTTTGTGTACACATTGACAGGGATAGAGCATAAACCTTCATTGTACGAAAATCACTTTAACGCGAAGCAACCCTAGTTCAACAATAAATGTCGTGCTAGTACGAGAGCCCACGACCAAAACCATGTCTCATAGCAATACGGCAAAAACCCTATAAAATCGTTAGATTGTATGATTCTGAACCCGACTAGGTGTGTAGTAACGGTCGAAAGTGTAGCAACTGCGTGGGAGGCCATTTCTGCTGTGTCAAAAAAAAAAAGGCAGTCGGTATTATAGCAATACGTCTGATAGTGAAAATGTACATAGATTTTATAATTGTATTACGAAAAAGTTTGTTTTCAGACATTTTGTGTGTAGTACATAGCCTGAGCGCATTTTTGAAAATGTCAACAAATTTAGCCGACCTGTATCATAGCAATACGGATATTTATTTTTTTTAACTTTTCGTATTGCTGCCATGATTACCAAAAACCTGTTTTCAGACACTTTAAGTGTAGCATATACTCCCAAAAACGAAAATAACGTAAATTCAACGTAATAATTTCAACAGCCTCAGCGCTTGTTACGGCAGCTGCTCCAAACGTTGGAACGACGCTCACTTACCATAGTTGTCATGCGTTGTGCGGTTGTGGTGGTGTAAAATGTCGGACCTGAGTTGTGTGTTTTGTAAAGAAACAACATCTGCCACCATGCAAAACGGAATTGGAGAAACATTTATTACGAACAAAATATATTGCACAAGTCTGGAGCAACGCTCATACCAAAACGCCAACCGAACTGAACCCTGCAGATTGCGGATGGTATGAAGACGAGGGACGATTTCAGTTTTCATGGTTCTCTGGCAACCTACTACCTGAGTTGAGCAACGTTATTTTGGACGACAAATCATCATCCACAACAGGTACAGTTTACATGGCTTTTGCTGTTAATTTCATAAATAAGTTCGTGATTTTTACTAACGATGTTTATTTTACAGAAGAGGACGTTGAAGATCTCCCGAGCGACGTCGAGAGTGATTTCGAAGACGACGATTCCGAATCCGACAGCGATTGAATACGAGAATATTTTGTAACTTTGAATAAACCTTTTTTTTTCAACTTCATCCCAGTTTCCTTTTGTGCGATTTATTTCAGTCCTTCAACTTCAATGTTACGGTTTCGGGTAAATTCTTTGTTAATTATCATGTAATGAATTCAGGGTCGCAACGTATTCATTGGTTTGTAACAGAGAATTCAAGATTCCTCAATACGATTTTTAAATGATATCTGAGTATCGAAAAGTTGTCTGATAGAGAAGATGCTACACTTAATTTGTCTGATATAAATTTTTTGCACATGTGGACAACTTATTTTATCATGTCCAACAATTTTCAGACATATTGCTATGATACCGATCGGTAAAATTTGTTAACATTTTCAAAACGGTCTCAAAATTTAATGCGTTCACATTTCCGTCTGAAAATTGTTTTGTTCGCATCAAATAACCATAATTTACTAATAAAAGAGATTTTCAGACGTATTGCTATGAGACATTTTTTTTGTCTCATTTTTAATTTTTTAAGTGATTTTACGGGTTTGCGCTACACCACTAACGTCTGAAAAATATGTTTCCGGTATCTCAGAACTATCATTCAACTACAGTCTGCAAATCAGACATATTGCTATGATGCAGTTCGGTAAAATTCTTTGACAATTTTGAAAATTCGGTCAGATCAAACGCTACGCGGAAAATGTCTGATATCAGTTTTTTCGAGTTCAGGATATGTATATTGCTATGAGACAAAAATTTTGGTCGTGGGCTCTCGTACTATGCGTTCTCTATCGCCTATATCATGGGGAGTGTTCTGAAGAGCTCTTCCAACTGATCCCACCTTCGCCCTTCCTGTACAAGACAACACGTGCCGGTTATCGAAGTCACTCGAGTGACAGACAGACATACTCTATCGAACTCAACGTTTCAGTTCTTCCTTCTCGTGCCGAGCGATCAAAACAAGGAAATCAATACCACCGCTCGTGTTTCACTCTCATTATGATCCCGGATCCTTTAAACAAGGTGTAAAAAAGCATCTCACAAGTACGTCATAGTGTGGGTCACCATGATGCACTGTCCACGTTCGTATTGAATATGGTGACCACCGCTCTGGATTCTACTCATGCTTTCTATCAGGCAGAGTAGAGTGATTTCGGAAGTTTAAACATTAAAAAAATGCAAAATGAAGTATACGAGTACAGAATATTTTTAAAGACCACCTGGTAATAATTATGTGTAAGTTTGAGACCATCCGATGATCGCCACTTCATAAAGTTTTTTTTTAATATAATTAATTCACAAAACTGACGTACAGTCGCACATACATAGATTATGATAAACATCACAAAATTGATGCTGAATGCATGTTAGATTCACGTGTAAATCGGCATCAATTTTGTGATGTTTATCATAATCTTTTTTTTTGTTTGTTTGTTTATCATAATTGTTGATAAAATGATATTTCAATTTTAATATAATTTTACATTTTGTAGTTTTTGGTTGTGGATTTGGTAGATGAGGTCTTTTAACTACCAAATACTTTTATTAGCTATAGTGGTGAATTGCTTTACACGTGAATCTAACATGCATTCAGCCAAAAACTACAAAATGTAAAATTATATTAAAATTGAAATATCATTTATTCAGCGAAATATCTAACTCGTTACGGCGGGAGTTAGTGAATCAAGGCATTCGAGGCATGGACGACAATTGATCTGTGTTCGCGCGGTAGCCTGGTACAGTAAATATGGTCCGGTTGATCAAATGAATGCCAAAGCTAGGAATGCAAATGTTGACCATAATTAATAGCTCGGGAGGGTCAATTGGCCATGGATTAACTTGAATATGAACAAAATATCCAAGATCTTTCTACGTGCACTTAATTCCATCATGTTATAGGGATGCAGCCAAGATTCGTAGAAGTGAATACATATTTTGATCTCTAAGTAACACAATTTGTACACAAATCTTATCTGGATTCGTCTCAATTCTCAATTGAAATCTTCAATTCTATTTTCGGGACAGCTGAGAGGCTTGCTGACCCGTGGGGTTGTGTACTGACCCGGCCCTACAATATGCCAACTGGCTTGAATACAGCACATACTGGGATAGGTATATTGGCCGGCCCAGCTGATTAGCCTTCGATCCATAGCCTTAATACCAGGGAAAGGTGGTGGTAACTATTCTAACCGGCCCAGCTTTTAGCCTTCGTACCGTAGTTAGAATATAGTGAAACTCGGAGAATGTTACGACTTATCTTGTTTATTTACAAAAATGCATTTCCTTATAATTAAATTTTGACCGACAACATAGGACAGTGAAAGCGAGCTTACTAGACTACACATTCTATTCGACCAATAGAAATGTACGAGGCTAACGTAAATATGTGCGAGCGCTGAGAATCCGTCGGCGCGGCGGGGCGGCTCGCGCGACGTGACGGCGCAGTCGCGCTATCGCCACACTATCACTATGATAGACTGGACTCCAGGCTACACAGCAGTATTCTAAAATATTAGTAAGATTCGATTATCTAAAGAATCATTTCTCATAATTTTGATGCTTGGTTAATTATATAGTCATAATGATTTTTGAAAATTAAATTACTGTCTATCGTAATATCTAAATCCCTAAAACTGTTAACCTCTTGCAATAAGCAGTTAATAATTTAATAATGAGTAAATTACTGATTCCTTTTTCTGGTAAAGTTTATAATTTTACATAAAATAAGTTAATCGCTGATTTTCCTCTACCGGAGTTGTTGGAAATTAAAAGCATTTACAAGCTAAGCATTACCACACAGGCCACCCATTGGAGACTAGGATAACATTATTTGGGGCTCCGAAGTTGAGTGCTCGCATCCGTAGTCAAAGAAATTGCGATTTTGTCATGAACAAATAAATAAGTATAGTTTTTTTTAATGAAATAGGGGGCAAACGTGCATGCGTCACAATTGTGTTGCTGGCCTTTGGGGAATGGGGGGGAGGGAAGGTGGAGGGAGGAGTTAGGGTATTTGGATTTTCTGTGAGTCCGTGGTATCACTCCGGTCGAGCCGGCCTATTCATGACGAAGCGCGGCTCTCCTACGGTAAAAATTATATACAGCATAAAGAAATAAGATATTTCAGATAATTATTTGATAGATAAATTGTTTTCTCTGTCTTCTCCTTCTTAAATCTTCTTCTTTGTCCTAGCTATTGTGAGTACGGCACACTCGGTATAGTGGAGGTCAGTACTATATCTCCTTGGTTTGCCAAGTATTATCTTCAGTATTCCTCTTTGAGCCCTCTCCAAAGGCAGCAGTATTGTTGTCCCAGCACCACCCCAAGTGATAATACAATATTGTAATAGGCTCTAGACCAGAGCATAACAAAGTGGTCAAATCTGCAGAACGCCTCAGCTTTCTCAATATCGGAATAAATTTCCTTATTCGAGCCGTTAGGTTGTTAATATGAGCAGACCAATTTAAGTATTTGTCTATGGCGAGACCAAGATACACTGTGTTCGCTTGTATCAGGTTTGGACAAACGCAGTCTATCTGTCGAGAACAAGTGTATGGCTTAATATTAAAGTTTTAAGGTGGTTGACCGATTATTCGGTGAGAGAACGTAATAAGTCTTGTTTTCTTATATTGATAGTGAGGAGGTTTTTCTCAAGCCAGGTCGTTACTTCCCTGAGTGCATTTTCTGCGTACTGTTGCGTCTCCTCCCAAGTAACGCCATGCACAACCAAAGCTGTATCATCAGCATAAGATACAATACTGCAGTTTGGAAGAGATTTAGTACATAAACTATTGACATATTGACATTGGCATAATTGAGCCTTATCCCATAGAAGTGTGTTAATAGTAGTTTATAGGCATTTCACTCACACTCTTCTAAATTTTTATTTAATAATCGTCATTTTATCTAACTTCCAGCCTATATATCGTGGATATTGTTTTAATTCTTCCTTCAAATATAATATTAATTTACCAGACACAACCCTCTACTTTCCCTATTCTGTTTTATCTCCATCCTAAGGTTGCCTGTAAGAGATTGCCTCCGGGCGATAAGGCCGCCAATTGTACCTACTTACCCTAAATTAAGACCTTTATGATTTACCTGGTGTACAATAAAGTCATTATTATTATAAATCAGAAAGAGCGTTGGCGAGAGGACACTTCCTTGATGTAAGCCGAAAGTGAGCGGTAATTGGTCGCCTATATCTTACGCTATCAAATTTCAAAATTATTTTCTTAATCCTTGATTATATCAATTGAGAAACCTATTTACAAAGTTACCAGAATCCATTAATAAAATAAAAAAATCATATAAACTCTGATTCCATTTTTCACGACCTTAGGAGGTAACGAATGTCATATAATGTAGGGATAGGGATGATGTGATAGGGACACGTGGTGGTGGTGAGATGAAGAAATACAGAATGGTTTGAAATTACTTTCAAAGAAGAGAAGAACGTCGAGAATGCAACAATGGGCGAAATGGCACCACCAAATTAAAGACTTAGACATCGGAGATCTTGTGCTAATGAAATCAGATTATTTGCCACCCGGTAAATGAATAATGGGACGTATTGTTTCTAAACATCCTGGCGCTGACGGTGTGACACGCGTTTATTGTGTGTGTGAAAAGCGGTAATAGTGTTGTTCAGAGACCCTTTAATAAGTTATGTTATTTACCTATAGACACTGAAACATCGTTTTTGAAATCAGTCGCCAATAAACCATCTCACAGTAAACACCTCGTTTCTGTTGCTAAAATTTCCACAAGCAAAAGTGAACCATAACACGCACAACTAGTGTCAAATGAAGGCAAAGAATGCGGTAGCAATAGCAAGAACTGAAGCTCATAAGAAACTGCACAAACATTTGCAAGAACGCAGAGGGAGAAAAGATCTTTTCCGCATTGAATAAAGTAAGGCAAAAAGAGCGAAAGATTTGAAGCATGTAAGATGCATAAAAGATGAGGATATAAGTTTCAGATGGAAGACTTACTTCGAAAAATTTCACTCTCGATTCCAATACCTTTCCCGCACTCTGGCGTAAGGCCTTCATCATACCTTTACCCAAAACAAGTAATCCTTCTCTTTCTGAACACTTCTGACCAATTTCTATACTTTCCTTCCTTTGTAAATAGTATAACCACCGCTCTCCTCAAAGTAACTGGCGATATACGGCAAGGTATGAAGGACACCAAACACACAGTGCTAGCTTTGATTGATTTCTCAAATGCCTTTAACACAGTTTGCCATGAAGTCTTACTGGCCATCCTTTCTTATCTTATGATCTCCTCAGAAGCCCTGGAATGGTTCTCATCCTATCTTCAGGGACGACAACAGTGCGTTCGCTTGATTGATAACCTGTGATCGAGTTAGTATATTTTTTTTTTTTTTTTTTTTTTTTTTTTTTTATTGAATAGTTGGCAAACGAGCAGACGTATCACCTGATGGTAAGCGATTACCGCCGCCCATGGACACTCGCAGCACCAAAGGCGTCACAAGTGCGTTGCCGACCTTTGGGGGATGGGAAAGGGGATAGGGGGAGGGGTTGGGGTATGGGCCTCCGGTATCCTCACTCACTCGGTGAAACAGAGCGCAAACGCTATTTCACACCGGTTTTCTGTGAGGCCGTGGTATCACTCCGGTCGAGCCGACCCATCCATTAGTCAAGGCGGTATATTATCTCCATTATTCTCAATTTTCATAATTCTCGTAACCCAATATCTTCAGTGTTTGTGTCACCTATACGTTGACGATCTACAAGTGTACACACAGTAAAGGGTTGAGGACATCTCACACGCAATTGAAAAAGTCAACAATGACTTAGACTTCATAAGGAGCTGGTCAGCGAGGTTTGAGTTGTCGGTAAATCCAACTAAATGTCAACTTATCATCGTAAAGAGCAAGCTGATGCTAAGTAGGTTAGATACGGCGGTCCTCCCACCAATAGTCTACAAACAACAACCTGATTATTCCTCTGAGCGTAGTAGTAAAGATCCTGGGGTTATATATAGACTTGACACTTGATTGGCCTGCACAGGTTACTCACGTCAGTCAGAAAGTCACCTATTGTCTCCGTGCCTTATATCGTCTTAAGAACGACCTTATCCCTTGATCGACTATGGTGATGTGTTATTTTGACCTGAATGCAGACCTCCTCAATAAACTTGACCGTCTTCTCAATAACTGCATTCGATTCATTTTTAATCTTCGCAAGTATGATCATGTATCTGCTTTACGTTCCCAGTTGCAAGTGCTATCAATTCGTCGGCGTCAAATTCTTTCTTCTATGTGCAGTCAGCCCTACTGGGGAATGCACTTCCTACCGAAATCAGGATGTCCACTAACCGCTCTAACATTTATGAAAAGAGTGCGCGAACTTCTTCGGAGTGAATTAGCAATACAGTCTCAACGCTGTGTATATTTACTCGTTTATATATATTAAGATGGTGGCAGATAAAATTGATTTGATTTTGTGTTCTCTGAATGAATTTTCACGGGTCGCTTACTGCGTTATAAGTAATGATTTAGAAAAATGATGATTAATTTAATTGATTTATTTTTCTTTCAATTCGTTTTTTGCTGTATTGGTGTAATGTTTTGCATGTGTTAACATTTTTAATCTGTGTACGGTTTATTGTGATTTATTGTTAATTTTTATCCGACACTATTGCATTGGATGTAATCTGTAATGATAGTGTATGTTATAGTAGTAAAATAAAAATAAATACTATATATTATGTGTATGTTTAAAGGCACCTCTATGCTTTGTTTCGGCATTTATTCCCAGAGTGAGTGAGTGTAGGAAATGCCGGACTTTTCTAGCTGTTAAGTCCGACTTGTAAAAATATCTGAAAAGATTTACTTACAAAATAAATATCATTTATTAATTTGGCAGCACTGGACAGTGACAGTTTTGACATATGACAGCATAAATGACAGATGTCGAATAATACAAATTTTATGAAACTTCAACACACTCATTTTCTAAGTAGTATTAATGAAATAAATTCCAAGCCAAGCTTAGTCAATGTACCTAAACATAACTGTAAGTTTAGAAAATGGCGTTATATGAAGGAATTGCGCTGATACAAGAGAAGCAGGCTGTTGTTTTGGACCTCGGCACGGATTACACTAAGTTGGTCATCGTTCTTATTAAATTCCCAACTGGGCTTTTAATTCTATTCACAGTTACCTGCATAAAAGCAAGCTTTTATAAGTTTCATCTTCCTAAAGTTACCTTGGCACACCTGTATTACCGAAAAAGGCTTCAAAATATGTAAGCACTGTAAATATTGAAGGTTTGGATTCACGGGTGAGGCAGCACCTCGGTGCATCGTACGGTCCGAGTTCTGGTGTGCGGCCACTCGCCGCTACCGACGCGTGCACGACTACCAGACACCCGAGGAGCTGTACGACAACCTGGTGCACATGCTACACCTCCTTTACTTCAGGTACAACACTACAACATAAATAATCTATTTATATACTCGTATGTTAAAAATTAAGTATACATTTTCAATGTAACATATTTTCATAGTTTACCATATATGGTGCTAACAAAGCTTAACACATTAAGAATAATTCCCATTTAACATTGAAGCAGTTGGAATATTCAGCTAACATGAGTTAGAGCCTGTGATTAGATAAATATAATACTCATTGTGATGCTGCAAATTCTGATTAATACACAAGTAGTGCCATAGGTAATATTATAATACCAATATATCCATAAATTTATTAGCCAAGAATAATATTACAATAGTGTATGTGATATGCAA
Organism: Spilarctia lutea; assembly: GCA_916048165.1. Lineage (NCBI taxonomy): Eukaryota > Metazoa > Arthropoda > Insecta > Lepidoptera > Erebidae > Spilarctia > Spilarctia lutea. Next base: position 322,077 of record OU696491.1, read on the forward strand.
ATCCTACTTCCTACTAATATTATAAATGCAAATGTTTGTAAGTATGGATGGATGGATGTTTGTTACTCGTTCATGCAAAAACTAGGAATGGATTTTGATGAAACTTTACAATAATATAGCTTATGTACATCATAAAAACACATTGGCTACAATTTACAAAGATATAGCTGCGCACTGCGGCATTGCCTGCAGTTATTGTCGTTCCGCGGGTAGCACCATGTGGTTTAGTTTGTTGCATATATGTATAGTATCATGGAGTGATACTCTTTGATATGGTACATTATGGTCGCTATGGTACATTTTAATCCATTTAATATAATATCATACAGACACGTGCTGGTAAACCCCAAAGAGCGCAAAGTGGTGGTAGTGGAGTCACTCCTTACGCCTACCCTCTTTAGAGAGACTCTTGCCAAGGTCCTCTTCACACATTATGAGGTAATTCTTTCACATTATTATGATAAGTTAAAAATTAATAGTTTAACAATTAAAAAAATTGGTTTAATGAACAATGTAAATGGTATGTTTCAGTAGTGGTTTTTTTAAATTACTTTATTAAAAAATCGTGATCACGTTTTAAATACGTCTATGAAAACAGAAAGATGAAGTTTAACTATAGTGTGTCAGCTAGCACTATTAAAGCGTGTGCTGTGTATTAAAGGTTTCAGGAGTGGTGTGGGCGGACGCTCCGCGGCTCTGCGCCCTGACGCTGGGCGCGCCCGTCGCGCTCGTCGTGGCGCTCGGCGCGCGGGAGGCCGAGGTCTCCGCCGGTACGTGCCGCCCGGGCCGAGAGCCGCCCGGCCGAGAGCCGCTCTCGCGCGAACCGCGCTGGTGCTATAATATCTTTTGTTTCAGTCGTACACTCGTGCGTCGTGCTCCACGCGATGGAGGCCCAGCCCCTCGGCGCGCACGCGATACACGCGGAGCTGCGGAGACTGCTCGACGAGGACAACGACGCGACTCTCGATCTGCCGGACTCTGTCATCGAAGACATCAAAGGTGACCTAAACGTGTGAAACGATAGGAGCGGTCGCGACCGGAGAACCGTTAGCGATCGCGCGTAACGCTCCTCGTTTACTTTCAGTGAAGACCTGCTTCGTGGGCAGCCGCAGCCGCGCGCTGCAGGGCGAGGGGGCGGCGCGCGCGCGCGACGTGCTGTACGCCAGCGCCGAGCGCCCGCGCCTGCGCGTGTCCGGCGCCACGCGCGAGCTCGCCGCCGAGCCGCTCTTCGCGCGGGACAACGAGCTCGCCTCGCTGCCCGACATCGTGCTGCAGGTGCGCTGCTGGCGCGCGGCCGGGTCCGTATCGCGTCGTCTCTCTTCGCCTACTGACCGAGCCCTCGTCCGCAGTGCATAATGCGGTGCCCGATCGACGCGCGGCGCGCCCTCGCGGAGAACGTGCTCGTGACGGGCGGCACGGCGAATCTGCCCGGACTGCGCGCCCGCCTGGCCCAGGAGCTGCGCCACCTCGTGACGGAGCCGCCGTACGCGTGAGTATCGTCGTCGGGGGGCGAGAGCCGGTAGGTAGGCCGGCGCCCGTGACCGCCGCTGACCGTGCGCGTGGGTGGATGTGCGCAGGTCGCGGCTGCACGTGCGCGAGTTCAAGTTCCACGCGGCGCCGGCGCAGGCCAGCGCGGCGGCGTGGCTGGGCGGCGCGCTGCTGGGCGCGGGCGAGGCGGGCGCGGCGCGGGCGGTGCCGCGGGAGGCCTACGCGCGCGCGCGCCGCCTGCGCGACTGGGTGTGCCTGCTCGACAACACGCCGCCGCACCACCCGCACCGGGACGACCTCGACATCTAACCGGCACGTAAGCGACACCATATACCTTCTCCGAAACGAGGGACTCGCGGGTGCGGTGGCGGAATACTCGACGACGTCCCGGACGATCCTTCGACCGATAGCCTGAATCGTCCGTTGCCGTCCTTCGCGGTGAATAGTACGGTCCTTTCTCGAAAGTCGTATCGATTCGGAACCGCCGCACCGATGTAACGTTGCTAAACAGTTTTAAGTTTATTTGCCGCTGTTGTTGAACGATCGAATTCGACCTGAGAACGGTGTAGGTACACTAATTTCATTTTTGATTTTCAGACAGAGTAATGGCTGACTTTTCTACGAAACGGGACCGCATAACGGATACTCTCTCTTGTTATGCGGCCAATATTAACAGATAATGGCTCTCACCCGCGCTTAATATTTATTTGTAACGTATTCCTTAATTTTAATAATAAACAATAAATTTTTATGATCTCATTTCTCACAATATTCCCTCAGTAGGTATCAGCAGTTATGTAACTACCGCATAATACCTTCAAAGTTGAAATTAAATAATTCTAGTCAGTAAGAATTGGTTAAAATCTCCATGAAATCGACACCGATTTCTTGACAGCGGAGCTAAAAGTCACAAATAATGTAGTGTAGTCAGAAATATATACCGTGGGAGAGCCACGCTTCGGCGTGCATGGGCCGGCTCGATCGGAGTGATACCACGGCCTCACAGGAAACCGGTGTGAAATAGCGCCTGCGCTGTATTTCACCGAGTGAGTGAGGGTACCGGAGGCCTACACCCCAGCCCCTCCCCCATCCCTTTTCCCATTCCCCCTAAGGCCGGCAACTCACTTGTGACGCTTCTGGTGTTGCTCGAGTCCATGGGCGGCGGTAATCGCTTACGTATACGATACGTCTGCTGGTTTGCCTCCTATTCCATAAAAAAAATTGTCACAAGTAATTAAAACTATTGTTTATTTCAATAATTGAAATACAATTCCAAAATGTATTTTAGTAGAATCGACTGTATATGTTATAATATTGTAGGGCTTGCCTAAAGAGATCGTTGTTGGCATGATGAGTTAGGTTGAATTTAGAGTATCACTGACTATCGGCGCCGACAGGTAAGCGCGTAGCCTCTCAGTGCTGAGGATGACCTCGAAACGTTTCAGTATCGCTATCGTGCTGATCGCCGCGGAGTACAGACGTAGACAGACGCAAAATGTGGAGAGCAATATTCATTGCTGCTTTGTACCACCTAACGAAAAGAAAGAAAAAACACCAACGAAGACTTCTATCATCAATTTATTGAGCAGAGAACCGTCGCAGGAGGATTTGTTACGTTAAAATTCCCAACATACAGCTCACGCTAGTTTGGGAATCAGGGCTTATATTTATATTGTTATTGTTAAAATGATACCTTCGAATAATGTGATGACAATATCCTCCCAAGATTTGCGTCTTTATTTCTATAGAGAGCATCAGATGCATCCCAAAATTCTTTCTTAGGCGTTGTCAGTGCGAATCATCGTTTGTTAAATCAGTAGCCAATAAACCATCTCACAGTAAACACCTCGTTTCTGTTGCACAAATTTCCACAAGCAAAAATGAACTGTAACACGCACAGGCGTATTTCGTCGATCACACGACTAGTGTCCACATCGCGATTCGACATGTCTGTACACTCTGACGTCGTCCGCTTAACTCGACACTAAAACGCTCCCTGAAGACAGACAGCGCCTACCGCTACGCGCACGTTGTTCAAAAACGCTTCCTAGGATTTCATATATTTTGTCTATCAGCCTAAACGGTCAGCGTGACTCTAAAACCAGTCTTAGAGATGTGATGTCCAGTCGAGTGGAAATCGTTCCATAGTATAAAATGAAGATTATCGTAGATTCGATAAGCGTGATTTCGCAATTAGTAGATAATACTGGGAGACTGCGGGGTGCCGAGCGACGGGAGAGGCCTACATGCTTCTTCAGTTACATATTCGCAGACTATATTAATTTTTTTACTTTAATAATTAAACAGCTTTTAATTTGTACTGTATTTTCCAAGAATGAGTGACTGTGACTTAATTTAAACTTAAGAAGTTGTTGCAGAAACCACGAAGTATGTAAAAAATAATCATTGGCTAAAATTGCGACAGAATTTAAAATTTTTAATATAATTGCTGTTAAAAAAAGATTTTTTTCTATCCCGAGTTCATTTAATTTAGACGTGCTGTAAGCTATATATGAAACTGTGTTTGTGACTAAAAAACTCGTATCTATGGTTTTGATTAAAATTTAAAAAGTGTAAGTTTAAATGTCAATTTCATTTATTATCTGTCACCTTGTCATCGCCAATCAGACAATCTAAAATTAATAAGAATTTACTGAAATTGACGACTTACTTTTCTAGACCGGCTCGAACAGTACGCTAACGATATGTCGGATATAAAAATTGTTGCGGCGAGCATCGTAAGTTTTTTAAAACTTCAACTGGACGGCGATACCCTCAGCGCGGATTCACGCGAAAGCGTCGAGGTTGGCGTGCAATGCATCGAAACTGCATTCGAGCTCGGGCCTGAGGATAACTCGCTAGCAGTAAACCTGCTACAGCTAATCCATCAACGGCATTCGTCACCGTCCGGGGCGCCCAAAGCCGATCGCGCCGATGCCGAGCGACTCAAGAATGAGGGCAACGACCTCATGAAAAGCGACAAACATCGAGAAGCTCTGGAGAAATATACGCGGGCCATCGAGCTCGACTCTGCGAATCCAGTGTTCTATTGCAACCGCGCCGCCGCGTACTTCAGGCTCGGCGAGCACGAGGCGGCCGTGGCCGACTGCACCGCGGCGCTGGCGCTGCAGCCCGACTACGGCAAGGCGCACGGCCGCCTTGGCCTCGCACTCACCGCGCTCGAGCGACACCGCGAAGCTCGCGCGGCTTTCGCCCGAGCCTCGCAACTCGAACCGGAAAACGAGTCGTACAAACAAAATCTTCGCCTTGCAGACGAGTTACTGCAACAGCGTGGAGAACGCCCGCCACTCGATCTGGGCGGCTTGCTGCAAAACCCAGCGTTACTGAACATGGCTACGGAGATGCTAGCCGACCCTAACATGCAAAACATTATCTCCGGCCTTATGACAGGCAATGGAGCCAATCCTAGCGGAATGCCCGTGGGCGGCGGCACCACCGGGCCCGGCGGCATGAACGCGCTGCTGGAGGCGGGGCAGGCCCTGGCGCAGCACATGCAAGCGGCCAACCCTGAGCTGGTAGAGCAGTTTCGCCGGCAGGTGCGCCCACCTGGCGGCCCGCAGCCGCCGCAGTGAATTGTTTTGATGCTGTTATTCTTTGAAGAAAAAATTTAATCTATTAAGATGTAATATAATTGTATTTTGTTTCCCACTTTGCCCTGTTAATTTTCAAAATGAAAGTGTGAATAATCATTTACTATTGTGGAATGTTGGTGTGACATCTCATTCATAGTGTGAGCGAACTGGGTGTAGATTTGTACTCCCCGTTGGCATCACTTGTGTATATATTAATATTATGCTATGACTAGGCACATCCTGCCTCTATCACATTTTTCATCTCCATGTTTGCAATATCTTTGCATTTATTTAATTTTCTGTGAATGGCTACCACATAATGTTCTAATCACTAGTTAGACTTAAATTGTATAAAGTGTAAATGGTGTAGGGTAACCGCACCGAGAGTGTGTTTGGTGCAATTGCTCCGATGCCACATGTGATGTATAAATAATTATATTGATGTGTGGATTGTTAAACTAGAGTTAAACTTAATGTACAGTTTATCTCTGTTTAACCTAAATTAATTGCTAAGGTTTCAATTATTGGTTTTGTTAATAAATTTATTTAAATATTTATATCTTTTTACTGATAATTGCCTAATTCTGTCCACAAAGCAGAGTTATACTGGCTAGTTGCTTTTTGGTTTATACTACAACAATTGTTTTTTTTTAATCAAATTCTAACATTCTCTATAAATAATCGTTGGTAATTTAATTTAAAATAGATCTGAAATTCACCTTATTGTTAAGATGTCTGATTACCTATTTATAAATATGTAGTTAATTATGGTATTTTATAGTCCTATAACAGTTTTTAGCTAAAGGTATACTAAAAAGATTGCTCACTCAAAAGGCATTTTTAAATGAATCAGCTCTGGGAATTAAATATTTATTAAATAATAAAACTGACTGTTTCGAATCTATAAAAAATTTACGGGTCGATATTTCGTCTTGGGATATTATTAGTAAAAACTAGACAATGAAACAAGAAAAGCATGGGAGTTGCAAATTTCTGAGGACTAATTAGGATCTACCCTACTTTTCAGAATTCTCTCGTTTTCTTACCGGTCGATTTAGAGGTCTGGAAACAAAGTCCAAGGTGTCTAAGAATCCTCAAAAATGAAAGTTTTTCTTTCTATTAAAGACAAGGGTTTGGAAGATATAAGATGTGCCTTTTGTTCAGCAATTCGTAAAATAGGAAATTGTCAGGTATTCATTAAAAAATCTGTAGCAAACCGGCATTAGTTTGTTCATGAAAATAACTTATGTTTTATCTGTCTTAACGTTAATAATTCGGCCAGGGTGCGTAAAGATGATAATGGTACAGACATGGGCGCTCACAATACAGCGGGAATTCAAAAAATATATATTTTAATTTAATGAAATTTGAAATTATTAAAGCGGAAAGATTTGATTGTTTGTTGTGAATTGGCTCCAAAACTACTGCACCAATTTGAAAAAAATCTTTCACCATTACAATACTAGGTATAGGTATTATCTTTTGTACCTGCAGACAGTGCCTCAACTACCTACTACTAACTTAACAAAGGAAAAACTTTTTTTTTGTTTCGCCAGGTGGCACTGGGAAATTTTATTCTTGATAAGACAACCAGGGAAGATAGCCATAGCCCATAGCAGTTGCGTCGCGCCTGGAATTGCTGCAACTCTGTCAAAGGATGGAAAAAGTGCTCATTCTACTTTCAAACTTCCGCTCTTCGGAACTCTTGAAAAACAATCTAAATGTTCTAAACGCAAAATGGGCCTCTGGGTAAATTACTAGGTATAAGAGGCCTCATTGAATTAATTGATATCTAGATAAACGAGACATTTTGATGACATTTTCACTGCCTCGGTGGCGTAGTGGTAGCATATGCGACTGCTAAGCTTGAGGTCTCGGGTTCGATTCCCGGGTCGGACCAAATGTTTGTATGATCTGCAAATATTTGTTTCGAAGTTTGGGTGTTTTCTATGTATAATATGTATGTATTTACAAAAAAAAAGTATATAAGTATTTATATCAGTTGTCTAGTACCCATAACAAGCTCTGCTTAGCTTGGGACTAGATGGCGTTGTGTGTTAGATGTCCGAAATATTTATTTATTTATCTTTCCAATAAGGCTATGGTAACGCTACTACTAATGGCTAACCGAATAAAAAGTGACCGGGCGTTAGTACTTCGAGATCACTTGGGTCCTATAAGATATCCTCTACCATGGTAACAATGGTAGAGAGCTCCTCAAAGGTTAGAATGGTTTCACCTATTCCACGCCTGAGTAATTACTTAAGACTGCGCACTGCGGCCTTATTAAGGCCTCCTATGTGGGTCGAGGCTGCTGGCTGGAACTGCCACCTGATGTCTGTGTCTGTCTCCGGAACTCTTCCATGAGTGTAAGCTCGTTATTTAATGAAAACTGAGCGCGAATAGTCGATTGAGGCGTAGCGTTCCTCTGACGCGTTTCTGAATTCATGCTGTGAGTACGATATAGCTTTCGGTATCGTTACGCATCTGGGTATCTGAAGACTTGACAAATAGCTGGGATCATTAATTAATTCTTCATACTGAGTTATAAGTGAGCCCGGTTCTGGTTCATTCCAGTTCAAACCGTCCATAAATAGAGTTTGCAGCAATATCTTGAATCTAAATATGACTGGATTACAGTATCCACATGGATCATATAACCTTGATATAGTACTGAGTATGTTACGTTTTGTAACTGGCTGTTCTGACGGAATACCGGGTCTACCGTGGGAGAGCCACGCTTCATCATGAATGGGCCAGCTCGACCGGAGTGATACCACGGCCTCACAGAAACCCATTTCCCAATCCCACCTATGATGGCGCAGGTGAAACACTTATTACCCCAGGAAGGTACCAACTGCGCTAGCGTTGGAGAATCCCTCTACACGCTCAGGCTGCCCCTCGTATTCTGGGGGGTAGGGCAAAACTACGCTCAATCATGCTTGGGGTGAGAGCAGTAACACCAAGGCACCCCCTACCACGCTACTCGTGGACTTTTGCAACATCAGGGGATTACATAGTAATCTTGATGCTGTCCATCACCACCTCTAGCAGCAACAGACAGCAAAGCCAGGTTTGCTCTTTTTGACAGAGACGCAGATATCGTCTCCAGCGGACACATCCTACCTTACTTACCCTGGGTACGGTTTAGAACACTCCATCTCTGAGGCCAGAGTGTGCGTGTACGTCAGAGACGATATCAGCTCTCGTCGCCTCAGCAATCATGAAGGTAGGGACCTCTCCATCCTATGGCTCCGTGTAGACAGCTACGACCATCCCCGCGTCTATGCATGCCTCTATAGGTCCCATAGCGGTGATGTCGAAACTGACCGACTCATCGAGCACATCCAGATGGCTACAGACTTCGTGCAGCAGCATATCCCCTCAGCAGAGATCTGGCTGGCTGAGACTGGCTCAGTTCCAGTAAAACGGATCATGTGGGGAGATCTGTTCACGATTTCGCCCTCGCATACGGCCTGACACAACTGGTTACCACGCCCACGCGCCCATGCGCGAGTCCCCGATGTGGAGGGCCAGAATCCTTCACTACTACCTACTACAGATATTACGGATTTAAAATGCAGGGACATTGCGGTTGCTCTAAAGCAAGTCGCTCTTTGCTCCTCAAGAGTAACCTCTAAAGAAAACACGTCTGTCGATGTCTAATGACAAAGTAAGTTGTGAACGTTGTATATAAAGACATTCTGTAGTATATTTAGTATCAGCATTGCACCCGTGCGCAGCCGGGGCGGGTCGCTAGTAATTCAACAATATCGAGATTTATGAGTGACGTCGCGAAACTAGACTCCTACTCCTTATCAAATTGCGTCGACATTTCCCAGACGAGTTAGTTCATAGAAGACCCCTTAGTTTACATTCACAGCTTCAGATTTTATACATTTTGGCAAAGAAATATGTAATAGATCAGCAGTCAGAATCATATCACCCTCAAAACAACCTAAGTTATAATAAATCAGTAAGTACTAACTTGTTTTTTTCCTCACGGAGAGATACTCATTTCCGTTCCAATTTACCTTCGTTTATGAAATACCTTGTGTAACCGTGTGTTCTGTAAGGAATGCAGCGAGCTTGATAGAAGCCCGTACTCCGGACTTTACCATTTATCGGGTTACTAACCGCACAGAGCGCAGCGCGGCCGCAGCCGTCTTGTGACGCATGCGAAACATTCTCACCGCATTGGTAGGTAAACTATATACCTACCAAAAAGTATCGTATTGCAAATAAAATCCACAGTGTGCTTTCTTAACTATTTATTACACTTTATGTATAATTTATGATAACCGTAATCAATTTACATATCTTTATGTACATACAGTAGCAAAATGTAAAAATATGACCGCGCAAGTCCGCTCACAACAGGTCGCGGACCTTGCGCGCCAAAATACCATCCAAAACATCTAACCGATATAAAACTGTATTTACACAAACACGCTCGAGTTCCGTTGGCTAGTATCTACCAACACTGTTCACGTGTCGTCGCAGATACAAGTTTACAACTCCACCCAACTTTAACCATACCAAAGCGAAGGCACCCGGATGACGATATATTAAATGCGACATCGATATACGACTACGAACATCCGAATTGTAATGTGAGACTACGATACGCGATGGCCGGGGTCCACCCACTACCCACTACAGAAACGAGACGATTAGCGAAAACATGAAGCTCCAATATAACCCAGAGAAAACGTTACGAATGCTCCACACGCATTACGCACTACCGGAGTGAACCCCGTGGACCGGGAGAGCAGGGAGTAAATAGGATTTATCTAACGCCATATACGCAATAACAATCACAAATCCACTACAATAACATTTTAATAACAATTATCAAAGAAGATGTACTTAAAGTAAAACATTTAAATAATAACTCAAGGGCGAGCGGCGTCCGACGCCCGCTGCGTTAAGTAAATAAAGCTATACGTACATCGGATGCGGCTACTCGACCACCGAAACATTAATTTTGAACTAATCCTTAAATATAAAAACAATCTTGCGAATAAATAAATAGTAAATCATAATTTTCAATACTTTATATGAGTGAATATAATTTATAATATTATTGCCTCAAAGTGCGTCCGCCACCGGCCGCCGTCCAGTTTGCCGAGGAGAGCGAGACGAAGGAGCAGTGCTCAGGGACGTACCACACCGACTACACAAAGTTCGTTTCTTTTCGATCGGTTGTTAGGGGAACTAGTAATCGTAGGTCACGCTCGTACATGCAGGGCCCCAAGATTTCGGTGGTGCGATATCGGCATGTTTCGCGAGTGACCACTGTTTATGAAAAAAGTAGACATATTGATAGCTCAAAAGTAACTTTCTTCAATGAGCAAACATAATAGTGCTATATGTGTATAGCGAACTATATGTTGTACTGTACGAGAAGAGGCAGACGCATCTCACTAAAGGAACTTTAACTAAACTTAAACTTTGAACATTACAACAGTAAAGTATTGGATAGTTGTAGTTGTTTAAATGACGATGTTTTTTTATGACAAACAAAAGTATTCGAAATAAGCACACGATACGTCGAGGGTCTTTTAATGCAGGGTATTGTCTGCCAAACTATAACAGCGAAACACTTGGTTTACTGGTAGACTCCTTAGTTGCGTTTGGAGGGGGGCACGAGATGCGAAGGTAGCTCAGAGGGAAGATCGTGTCCGTCGATCTTGACTTGGATGAGGTGCATCGCCAGCGCAAACTCCTCCTCGTCCAGGTACCCGTCCTTGTCGACGTCCGACAGCTTCCAAATCTTGCCGAGCACCGAGTTCGGCAGCTTCGACTTGACCATCTCCGTCTTGGCAGCTGAAATGCCAGGTTATGTGAACTAATGTAAGGAAAGGATTTGGCGACGAAAGTATCTGGATGAGGTCACGTCGCCGACGGACGAAACTGTCATCGGTATCGTGAAATGATACAACTAATTCGTTGCAATGAGCTACTCCAACCAGGTACTTCCGAGGCCGAAAAATACAGAGGTAATTAAATACTACACCCGAAAGAAATTTAATTACTTCGACGCCAACGAATCACTCTAACTTGACAAATTTTAACACATGCAATGCTATCCGGTGTAAATATATCGCGAAGCCGACACAAAGGTTCTAAAGGATAATATTCGACAATCGAGGGGCATGTTGCAATACATGGTCGCATCAATAACAGGTGTTGTGAGCAATAGCAAGCTAAAGCAACGTCAATACATGGAGCTCCCAGTCGTGACAGTTAGAGTGTAACGTCGATAAGGGCACAGACAGCACTACCGTTGAGCTACAAGCTGATATCAGCGATAACGCACTACATTCAGTACTTTACGAATCGATATTAATGCAATTAAATGAAATAACCATAGTGAATGTTCACACCAAGTGGTTTATCAAATTGTTTCTTATTATTAGTTTTAAGACGAAACAGCAAGATTTCACAAACTATTCAATAACGATTGAATGAATTCCCACTTCTTGGTGGGAATTCCATCAATAGAACCTCAACTTAAAACTTACACTATGAACGATAACTTAACGTATTCTCTACATACAGATCACGCGAAGACTAGAATATAAACCTACCTGAGGTTGATATTAGATAAAGTATGACATTACACCAAACAATAACTCAAAGGTTCAAGCGCAATTTTAGAAGTATTCACACTGCTCGTTTAATTGTAATAGGGCTGAGCCAATATTAGTAGGTACTACAAATATAAGATATTTTAAAGAAGTTGACCAGGATATAGACACGGCGCGACTACCTAGCTTCCAAGTAATTCAAGAGATATTTGACTATCTTCATCGTATTTTCAGGATTTAGCAAGCCAAATACATTGTGTATCCTTACTGTTTGAAACTGAGGGCCAAAGGCGACCTTTTTAGTCCAATCATACCACGACTGTGGCGCCTTCTCGAGCTCAAACTCGATATAGTATTTACCAGTCTCCGAATACAGTACAGCCATGAATATAAATTGAGCCATTAAGAGCCAAGCCAACGTGGTAACTAAAAACAAGACCATCGTCTTTATCGTTTCAAAGACATCGTTCATGCACGTTTCGATAAAATGGAACACACCAATTAAAGGACTGTCTGAATGATTCTGACGCACATTGCGATTGATCGGTGATTCCTCAGACAGCACGCCGCCATCTGTATTAGACTCTCTCCTAGTATTCTCATCAAAAAACCTATTAGCTGCACCACCGAATCTACGACGGGTTATCCCTGATACAAACCCGTCGGTTGGATCGTCATTAAATGACGACTCGTGGAGGGAGTGTATTGAAACGGCAGAGGACATGCAACTAGAACTAGCTGCATCAGCGTCGCGACTCTCAGACAGACATTGCGTGACCATTCTACAATTGTTAGTAGCTGTCGAGAGGATATCGACTAATTTAGCGAAGCTTTCGTCATTGCGCAATTGCGGCTCGCGGTCGTTCATACTGACGAGCAGTTCAGTGAGAAGGGAACAGTTGCGAGACGATATAAGGAAAGCTTCCATGCCCTTGTCGACGACCAAGTGTGAGCGGAGATGCGGATGTGTGTGTAAAAAGTTCACGAGTGTTCTTAATTGTGTGTGTATGAGCGTACCGGCGCCGGTGACTTTGCCGTCGATGGGGCTGAGCTGGCGGAATATCTCGTCGTATCGTGGCTTCTCCTTGCTGCATATCCACTCGGGGTCGCCGTGGCCTGCGTCCACGCCTTCTCCGCGCCCGTAGCCGAAGGGCGACACTTGGTCCTCGACGCCTTCAAAGGCACCACCTGAAACGTACACAATGCAAGCTTACAATACAATATTCGAGGTCACATGATATTTAAACTTTCACCTATATAAGGTGAAGTCTCTTTCGTAAGTGTATTTCTCAAGATTCATGGTCTATGTGCCGCATGCGATTGAATTACCGCTATAATTAAGTGACGATGACGTCAGAAGAAGCGATTAAAAAGGCTGAAATATGAGATAACAATGTTGTCTAGCAATACAGTTTATGATGTGATAGACGTGGACTCAAAGCTAACATGTTATTTGGTTTAAACAATTGCCTTCGTACATAGTCACACATGATATAACCAGTTATGAATTTTATAAGTAATCAAACAGTTACAAATATACAATAAAAATGTAAAACCTAGTTCCGTTTAAGTAGTCATAGTCATTGACGCATGTATATTTGTAACAACTTTTTAAAACCATTGTGATATAACTCTTAAGGGTTTGGAGCAAAAAAAATCGAAATCATATTTGTAATGGCTAAACAAGTAATCGTATTTGTTTATAGCTTTAATTTTAAACGACTTCAAAAAAGGAGGAGCTTTCGCAATTCGACCGTACATATATACAGGGTTAAAATTTGTAATGCCAATGAAGGGAAAATACTCTAAATATTGTAGAAAATTTCACTCAAACTAAACATTCCTTTATTTTTTTAAATTCGCTTGCCACTCCCGGGAATCGATCTGAAGATTTTAATTTATTACTACGAGTAGCTGAGCCCCGCGGTATTACCCGCCGTTATTGTCGTAATGCGGGCAACGCCGCGAGGCGAAGCTAGTCTAGAAAAAGTAGCCTAAGTTATTCCTTATATCATCAGCTACCTATCACTAAAAGTCCCGTCCAAATCGGTCCAGCCGTTCCAGAGATTAGCCGGAACAAACAGACAGACAGACAGACAAAAATTTTAGAAATATATATTTTGGTATGTGTACCGTATTTACATTCATATGCGTGTAGTAGAAAGCGGTTATTTTAATATTACAAACAGACACTCCAATTTTATTTATTTGTATAGATTATCTTTTAAATAGTTTAGAAATTTTAAGGCAATATAGGGTCGGATTTAGAGATACATACATGATCTTCCTAGCCTTTATTAGTCCCAATAATTTTTGCGGTCTAAATAACAGCTAGGAAGTTTTTTATTTTATGAGAATTTATATAAACCACATGTGAAAAACACTTGTGATTAATGTCCTTCTCTGTACCATGTATCTACACATCTGCGTGTTTCTTAAACAGTATTTTTGCAAAATTCATTAGCGAATGGAGAAGCGCTTAGTCCAATTTAATCCTTTCTAAATAGGATTGAAATTAAATAATCTTCAAATCAATTCATACATATTAGAGCCATTTGCATCAGTACAAACGAGCCTGCTCAACGAATAATGAGAGTTCTGAGGCAAATAGCATAAATCGAAAACTTCAAGAAAATTGAGATTTATTTTTTACCCGACTGCAGCGAAGTCAAAACGAAGGGTAATGGTTTTGGCAGTCTATGTATATTTATATGGCTGATTTTAATAAATGGCATGTCAATAGATTCGTAATAAGTGATATTTATAAGAGTAAAAACCTAACTAAAACATTATAAGGGGCGTACCTCGTACCGAACTGTTTTATCAAACGATGAATCATTGTAATATACTGCTTACATACTATTTGAATAACAATCAAGTGTTTTACGGTTACAATCCAAACTCCACTTACGAGTACATCTCGTTTACGCTTTGACGTATATATTAATGTGGCCGAAGATTGTTTATTTGTGCAACCCGAGCACTTCTTACTACTTCAAAATTTTAAGGCAGGAGCTAAGCAATATCCGTACCCCACGGACATAAGACACGTTGTTTCTTTACACTAGTGAGAATAGATCGGTGAGTGGTGACGTTCATGGTGGTATCACTGATGTCGCAAGTCTTTTATCATGAGACGGATCGTGTAATGATGCTGTAGAGTGTGTCAACGTGAGTTTAGTTAATTCTGTATGTAATTAGACACATACATAGTACACAGTACAGTTTTGTTAACCCACAGACATACGCAATAAAACTACATATAATTTGAGTAGAAAATGGCGCTCCTGATCTGGCTACTTTCACCGTCGCTATTATACGTCAGTATTGTCAGTAGACGTATGAGAAATATAATTAAAGATGTTATTAATGACCTCACTTGGACTTTGTACTAGCTTGTACCTTCCTGGAGTCGGGTATGCTGTTATGCAGTGGTATATTGGTAAGCTAGTTTAAAAAGCCACTTTTAAAAATTCAAAATCTATCTTAATATAGGTAATGTATTACTGAACATACAGAATCAAGTTCGATAAAACTGCTTTCCGCGTGTAGTCCTATCTCAAATCGCATGACTAAAAATCTTTGGGTAAGGGTTACAGTCCCATATGAAGGCTAACTGTTGCTAGCACTCTCCAACTAATAAATAATAAAACCAATAATACAGTTTGTACTCGTATTTGGTCACCTTGGATTCATTGAGCGCGTCAAGAGAGCATCTATAACAGGACTATTACGAGCACTTCGTATAAGGATAGCACTGAATTCAGTAAAAATCGCCACAATTTTTTGTGTTTGTAAGGATAATCCTTTCTTCTTCTTGTAATTGTACCATTTGTATTTGTTCAAACCAACCACGAAAATTTATCCAATGTGGTCTCATTTCAAATTTCAGCAATTTAAGAAATAAAATATGCAGCTCATAACTTTAGTTTTAATCGTATTGCTAAGTGTGCCTGTATATTATATTCTCCTCGTCCTACAAATTCACTCGTAAGTAAAATATAAATTAGATGTAAATAAAGACGAGTTTCATTTATTTTATCATTCAATCATAAGATCTTAAGCTCTTTTTGCAAATATCAACAAACAAATTCCAGGATACAAGGCAAGGCAGCCCTACCCGAGACAGTCCTCGCTCTCAAAGTCGTATGCTCATTTGTCTGCGGGCTGTCGGGGACTCCTGGCCGGTAGAATTAGTCACGCACGACCGCGTTTCTTACTTACACCCTGCTAGTCTTATAGTAACTGCACAATCAATAATTCTGTATATGGAAGCGAAACGAGGATTCACTATATCAACACAACAGCGATAAGTCTACCAAGTCTTTCATTTATTTAGACAGCGCCCACCTGTTTTAGTTAAAGGTATTCTGTACACACTTCTAGCAATATTGTTTGACTATTTTTTTCCCTAATTTTCAAACAATAGTTTTTCCTCATTTTAAAATAAGTAAAACTAGCGAAGTGATGAAAATCACCAAAGATCATTTAGTAATATTAACGATCGCTCAGTCTTATCGGCCCTCCTCTATGATAATACACTCTATATTGTAAGTGTAAGGTCAAACATAAATAGACTTAAGAGGACAATTCAGTCCTTGATTCTGCGTAGTACACATTACACATGAGGGAATTAATTTCCTCTTGTTAATATCCGACAGATGTCTTGAATAATTACCTTATGTAGAATTCCCATTACCGTTACCGCCATTAGAGATTTAATTGCAGTTCAATCATAAACGATCTAAGAAGTACATATTACACTACCAGCAAAATTATTAATAGCTACGATATAAAGAATGATTAAAAGTACAATAGGCTGAGCGCTTTTCTTCTGTGACGTCAAGAACCACTGTGTGGACCGCAAAGTATTCAATTATTTATTGTTTTATGAAAATAGAAGCGATAAAACATTAATTTATTAGTAGCGAGGAAGAGAATGCAACATTTAATAATAATATTTAATATTCTTATCAGCAGACAGTCCAAGGCAGTTTGTAGTTACAGGAATTCCCTACAAGTTGGTATGGTATGGAATGAGCAGCATGGCGTCCTTGTCATTATATGTTAACTTGTAGCCTGTCACGGTTGCAAGGTTTTTGAACAAATATTGGGAAAAATGCAAAATGAAATACGTACGAATGGTAAACATCTTTGTAATATTCAGACCGCAGTTGCGACGGGCGTCAATAAAATGAAATACCTTCATGGACTTTCCAATAACCAAGTCCATTGACAAAAACGAAGACATTTTTGTTTCGTTTTTGTCACACACAATACGGCACGATAAGGACATTTGATTACTACTAGCACTTTGCAAGTAGCAAATGTTACTCGATAAAACATCATTGAAGAACGAACATTTCTACAAAAAGTTAGTATTGCCGAAATAATTGCTGTAAAAAAGAATAAGCGTAAAAAGCTAGACGTAGATCGATAATGATAGACGGTGAAGCGAGGACGGTTATTGATTGGCGCTAGTGAACCGATCCGTGTTTTTATTTCGATACTTATATAATAATGTTCTACTCTCGCTATCAAATAAATAAAATACTTGTTCAGCAACAGTTCACTCAAGGATACAGCGCGAGGTGAGGGTCAATCATGTTTTTAAGTGTGCGCAAAAAGGTTTTATATTGGTTTTTGCAAACCGTTGGACCTTCACCCTGACACCAACCACCAACAATTAGAGATATGGCATATCACAGGCGTAACAAGCACAGTGTCGAAGGTTTATCAGAGGCGCCCTGCGAACATGACAACTTCGAAGAGAAACAATTATACGCTTTCATTAAAATCATCTATTTTGTAGTTTAATATATATTTCACTTTAACAAAGGCACTCCGCGGACAGCAACTGCCATTCCTATAGGTACAGCTAATGTGTAAATAAACTGCAGTCTAAAAACGCAATTTAATGATTACATTGTGAAAACCTCCCGAGAGAAGATGATTACTTATTTTTTGTTTTATAGTTAGGACTAACGAGTTTTTTGATTGAACATATTTTTTCTTTTCATTAATATGGTGATATGTTGTCAAGGTAGTACACCATCGCGGTCACCATACTCCCAGAGTTAATATCCTACTAAGCAAGCTTTGATGCTCATTGTTATTCTGAACATTTGAGTGTTAGAGAACAATGACACTCTGTCTCTGTCCACTTTATTGATCAAACATCTATTTATTACTGTTCTTCAATGAGGAAGTCCATTAAAACCTATAATAATGTATACTCCTACATAGGCACATAAACATATTGGCATATTTGACATTGTAGAGCACGTGTTCGCAATACAACTAGGACTTCTAATATTATAAAAGTAAAAGTTGAGCTTTAATCTCTAAACTGATAACAGTAAAATTACACTTAGGTATAGTCAGCATTCGGGGTAGACCGAAAATATAATGAAACAAGGGCTTTTATTAAAACTTCTTAAGGAAAATGTAGGAATTTTATCATTGTATGAGTCAAAGCATTTAGCCAGTATTGTTAGAGCTTCACTATACATAACATTTATTTATAGAAAGATAACAACGAAACGTCATAAATATTTGCAATTGTTGATTTTCTGCATGTCTGTGTTACCTTTTATGAGTAGATTGATTTCATTTAGAAATTGGTGATATCTATTTAGTTACATACTTATCACGGTTACACATACTATAAAACCTATAAGAAAATAGGAAGACCGCTTAACAAAGTCTATATATATAAAAGCGAAATACCACTTACTGATTAATAACGAAATTTAAGAAACTATAACACCGACAAACTTGAAATTTGGCAAATAGGTTCCATAAAGGGTGTAGATATCCGCTAAGAACGGATTTTACGAAACTCCACCCCTAAGGGGGTAAAACGGGGGTTGGAGGTTTGTAAGAAAGTGCTATGTTTTTGAAGTAAGAAACTTGAATTTAAAATGTATGCTCTATAGATAGTGTGGAGGTGTACTAATAATGTATCTTTAGAAACCAACCCCCTTTTGGGGTTAAAACGGGGGATGGTAGTTTGTATGTAACTCCAATGCTATTGAAGTTAAAGTAATTATGACAGAAGGATTTTAAATGATATTTAGGGATAATAATTTTGATGCCTTCGGTACAACAACAACAACCGCGGGGCAAAGCTAGTCATGTACAAATATGTCACACAAATGTAGGTGCCACCTAGGCATACACACGAACATGAGAGAGCGCGTGCCGCCACCGGGTGGCCAGCAAACAGACGTCAATTCGTCCAACGCTGTGTGCATCCATCAACCATATCTCGTCAATTTCCGGCACTTTCACTGCGTGCGCGAGTACACACGACACTCGACACTAACTTACCGCGATCTAGCCTACAGTATATGTATCCATGGTACTACACGATCTGCCACACATGTTTTCACACGAAGCGCCGGCCCGTGTGAACCGGTCGGTGTGATCATTACTGTCACTGTTGTTATTCTTGAAATGACTACCACATTATCAGTCGGGCACAGTAGTCACATAAAATGGCTACCTTTATACAGTTTGCTTCTTTCCATTCTGTGGATAATAAAGTATGTTTACCTAATATGGTCTTTGCCAAAGACTATCAACAAACATTATGGAAAATTAACTTATCATGGGTTAACAGACGACTTTTAATTTAAGGCAGGGCTAAATCAAATAGTCAAATGTACGATATTATTTGAGGGTCAAGAGAGCTAGTACGTAAATGGCCTTGAGAATACTCAGATTGAGATAATAAGATAACGATTGTAGTAAACGCAATGATGGTTGTTGTTAATTTTAATATTAATTTTATTATATATTTTTTGTTTATTTTGATAGTTAATGTACTAAAACTATTTTACTTTAGTTGTTGTCAAGTCGTCGTTAAGATTCAAAGCCACTTCCCTCGCTAAATAAGTGCTAGACAAAACTGCTAAGTGTAAAATGAAGGTGACGCTATAATACGACGCGCTAAGACGTCGGCACAAGGTCATGCAGCAGGATACCTGTATCCTCACCGTAAAGAGGATGTGCATCCGTCGTCTGCCCACGTCGCCCCCCGCACTAGTCTTAAGAGTCAGACCTAGTGCCCAGAAACGCAAGCCCAGAACGCTTCAATACGGATCCAACTAAATATCATCCTGCTATTATTATCGTCCGAGAAACAGATGCGGTTAGCGCCGAAATAGTAACAGCTTATATTGCTCCTAACGATCTATAACAATAGGGACGAAATTGACAAACTTCAATTGAACTTAATGTTAACAAACATAATGTCATTAGCACCCATATATGTGAGTCATGTTGACCACTACTTGCATCTGTGTTACGACAGGATCTAATAATATTGGGAATAAAAGGGGCTAGGAAGAAGAGGCAAGAGACTACCGCCGCTAATGGATACTTGAGTCACAAATGCATGTTCATCTTCAGCTTTGGACTTGAAAGGAAACACTTGAAAATATAAGAATAAGTAAATTGTTAAAAAAATAAAAAAATATATTAAAACGTGATAGCGGTAGGTCACTTATCCTTGATTAAGTTACCCCGTAAGTTCGAAACCAGTCTTGCATCGCCAAATAACTTTTAACATCCAAACTCCTACAATAAACAGGACAGGGTAAGCATGGACTTTCTTTTAGTGTAATCTCTAGCTAGATATTAAACTTAAAATACATTTATAAATATAGGAACCACACGTAGGTGTGGCCCGAGACACGTTAAATGAACAAACAAATGTATTCAACTCCTACTGACACTACTCGCGCTATCAACATTGATGACCATCATTATACTCGTAGTCACCGTCCGAATATGTGATATCTCACTCGACGTGGACTACCAAAGATTAGTCAGACGTAAAAATACTTCATATTATTAACTTAATTTAATAAGCTTTCAATTGCGTGAGATTATGTTACTCCTCTTTTGGAATAATTTAATAAAAAGTATTGCTTAAACCCGCAGCATATCTACACCGAGTCTGTAGCGGTACAGACTACAATTATTCAAATGTTTTGATCACGTTAGTATACACTCGAACGTCGACATTAAAACATATCATAAAGAAAGGATAACTGTAAAAGTGCATTGACAAGCAGAGCATAAAACAATGATGGGTTGGATTAAAGCTCTGCGGAGGCGACACAATGGGTGCATTCAGTCACGCGCTCGCCCGAACAAGCACACGTCCGCGTATGTGCCCCTCCTTTATTATTCACATTACATTTGAAAATCAACAAATATTCACACTAACTCAATGCAGAGCAAAGATAAAAACTTAAATCTGTACGAATTTTAGATAAAAACTGGATG
Organism: Spilarctia lutea; assembly: GCA_916048165.1. Taxonomy (NCBI): domain Eukaryota; kingdom Metazoa; phylum Arthropoda; class Insecta; order Lepidoptera; family Erebidae; genus Spilarctia; species Spilarctia lutea. Next base: position 343,048 of record OU696491.1, read on the forward strand.
GAAGTATGCGAACTAACAGAAACGGAACTTTCAAGTGTCGACTAATATATCAGCAACTTGGTTGTTTGTGAATGAGTTCTTATATTATACCTAATATGTTTTGTTTTATAATTCCTTCAATGAAATGGGATTAGAGCTAGTTAATTAACATTAATTAACTCTTTGCATGTGTGTACCTAGTAGTATTTTAAAAACTATGTGCCTCCATAAATAAAGTTTTACTGTGTACAAAAATCTTACACCGATTTTTTTATGAATAACCTAGGTATTTATGGCATAATATACATGCATATAAAGCAATATATAGATATTGACCGCCTTATAGGTACACACTATTTCACAAATACATAACTTCAATAACTATTATTGCTTGCGCATACGCGATATAAATATCCGTTAGTACATAATATCTAATAATAACTTGTAATACATTTACATATACTTGAGACAAAATAACTGATTGTTATTAGACGCCTTAGACTGGCTTAGACGGTTAATCTTGAAGAATCTCTAAGATGATTGTTAGAATATATAAATAAAATTCGGTATTAATAAATTATATCGCTTTGCCTTCAGGTATTCTGTGATAAGATTGACCGTAACAATTACGACCGTACCTTACTTTCTATTCTAATGTTAATGAAATATATATATATATTTTTTTTTTTAAAAGACAACTCCCACATTAGGAATAAACATCCTGTGTCGTGGGGGACTTTACAAACATACATGAAACGGACACAAAGACCATCCAGTCTCGGGACAACAATTCGTGGATACGTACCTACCGTAGGTACCGCGTGGGATCTTGCTAAACATCTACGCCAATCAGTTACACTGTGTAACTGATTGGCGTAGATGTGTAACTTATACATCATACGATGGGTCAACATATGATGGGTCACAACTTATTGGATTTGGCCAACGTTCTAAATTCAGCTAATGGTTTGAAAGTGCATCAATACCCCATCAACATTCAGTACGAATCGCGGCACACTTTATTTCCAAAACAACCATCACACACTATTGATTTCATTTGTTTGTTTATGTGACCTACAATACCATATGTGTCCATGAAAGAGTTGTCACATGTTGATGCAGAGAAACGTATCGACCATAATTTGCACGTTGCAGACATCGTTAGGGCAATCAATTTAATAACCTAAGCCCAAAAAAGTTTGCCGGTGATGCGTGACAAAATTTAAAAGCAATCAATGTTAGGACTTAAGCTTAGATCGTAAGTATGTACATAAGTAGCTGAAGAACAAACGCTCAGTGCGAGTGTGCGGGCCACGCAGGTGCGGATGATGTCGTGATGCGCTCACAATGAGCCCCCATTGAGCAAGTGGGTCGTGGCACAGAGCACAATGGTTACCGCGGCCCAGTACTGTGATGCGTCTCAATGGACACTGGCTGATGTCACAGCGGATGCAGGAACAATGCCCCGGGCAATTAGCTGTGTATTCGCCTGCGCCGGACGTAAACACACGCTACTAGTACAACGATCGGCGACACGAATTGGGTGGTGTCTTTCTACTTAACTATTAGGGAAATCTGCAAATCCAAAAGATATAAGACAACACAGCATTAAGGAATGATAAACAGTATATATTATGCAGCCTGAGCCAGGAAGTAAATCGATCACTACTCATAATTCACTTGCTCTTCTTGCACCTGCAACTTGAAACAAAAGCTGAAACGTCATCGATTATATCCGAGGAGTTGGTAAAAATTCATTTGAATAAAATCGTAAATTGTAACAAGTTCATATGTGAAGACGATAAGGCAATAACAGATAGGGGTTAAACGTTCAACAATAGGGCATCGTCCCCGCAACTACAGTTGTGCACTTGTTTAGCAGACAAGCTATGTTGCTAACAATTGTTACTATAGCATCAAACGGTTTTATTGACGAAGACATTATAATAGACATTACAATGGAATCTTGTGATGTTGCAACAAAAATCGATTTAATTTTCAATGTAAAGTACCTACTGTATAAACTATTATTTTTATGGAATAGGGGGCAAACGTACAGACGTTTCACCTGATGGTAAGCGATTACTGCCGCCCATGGACACTCGCAACTTTGGAGGCATCATAAATGCGTAGCCGGCCTTTGGGGGATGGGGAGGGTGGATGGGGAGGGGAGTGGGGATGGAGATATGGGGATATGGGTCTCCGCTATCCTCAGACACTCGGTGAAACACAGCGCCTCGCAGGCCTCGGTATCACTCCGGTTATCTTTAACTTATAATTTAATTTAAAATAAGCCTTGAAAATATTTCACTATTATTATATTAATTGGCACCATACACAACATTGTTACATGTACAGAGCTGGCACATTTTCGTAATTTCCACTGAACGTTTGGTTATCGATGCATCGCTTTATCGTTCCTTGATCAGATATTCGCGTTACTCAACGCGGTACTATGCGGACGGAATTTGTTACACAAGCAAAATGAACGATAAGTACGACGGACGAACAAAAACAATTGTATCGTACAAGCACGCAAACTTGTTGCTGTTGCTGGCAGCTATAGTCGCTAGCATCAACGTTTCATTATTTCGTAAATAGACTAGTCGATAAAATTATACGTTTCCGATTCTAAAAATGTATTTGATGTAAGTGGCAGCGTCGCGTGTATCATCGCACTGGAGTACAACAACCTCTGGCGGCGGGCGAGCGATGGATACCTACTTTATTGTAATCATGATTAATCTGGAGCTAACGAGCGGCGCAACGGGCGAAAGTACCGGTCATGCTCCCATTGTCACCGTCCGGCAGAACCGAGCAATTCATACCGCGTACACTCCCTTTGGGGGCCTTGACATTCGCAAAGTTTCTATGCCATTCGTAGAACATAGCGTCATATATCATCAGCCTCGCAACCGTGAAATCGGGCTAGCGATTATGAATTCCAAGTACTATCATATCATCGATAACGCTGCTAGTGTAGTACGTTGATAAGATAACTCAAACATTTGTAACCGAGTGTCAGACTGTTATGAAAGTATTTTTCATCAAGTCATGACCCAAATTACGTTTCCCTTTTAACGTGAGCGAGTCAACAAGCGCATGCGCCGCCTCTCATGAGGAACTTTGCTCGTATGACACATTTCGTTCACGTAACATAGCGGTAATTCTTGTTGACTTGTTAAGAATGACATAACGTTACAATAATACGAGTAATTAAGTAAAGACAAAACTGGAGATACATTACTTATTTTAATGCTGCTATATTTCGCAATAATCAGAACCGCAAAATTATGACATCAACCACATTATTGAGAATAAGCGAGGAAAGCAATATGGGCTGTGTGTGTGTGTAAGCCCGCCCCAAGTTATAAGCATATGGCCACAAATTAATATTTCGCTTGGATAGTTTGGGAAAAAAAAATTTACAGTTAGTTGAATTTTTTAACCAATAGTAAGAAAGGAATTTCTTAAATATTTAAAACTTGTGGTGAATGTCCACTTGCACAGCGTACATACAATATCAGTACATATCTTGTAATGCATTCATCATACTTTAACTGCTGATTAGTCAATCCAAGACAACGCAACATCGGTTAAATTGATTGAGTTGTTTTGCATTGACAAAATATCACATCAATATTTCTGTTGTATAGAAAATTAATGACTGTTCTTACAGATCGAAAATATTTATATAATCGTGCAATAGGTATATGTATTTACTTAATATTATAATATATCCATACTTATTTTATAAAAGCGAAAATACTGTCTGTGTGTCCTGCTTTCACGGCCAAACCGCTGCACCGATTTTGATAAAATTTGGCATGGAGATACTTTGATTCTTGAGGAAGGACATAGGCTACTCTCTATCTATATCTATTGACGTACAGTGTTTCGGACGCAACACTTGCAAGTTTGTATTCAAAACGTTACGTTTTAAGGAACAGGTTAAGAGTGTTCTTAGTAAAATATTTACTTGAAATGTTACTTGGTGACGGTTTAGTGTCATAAAGTTCCAATGTCACAAAATAATTTAAGTACTTCCGTAATCCCACAAATGTGAAATGTTACCTACTATTCGAATATGTAGCTATCAGATATAAACGACAAGTGGCGGGACAGTCAGTTTCACATGTTGGGTGCGTGAGAGAGAGAGAGAGCAACGCTGATTCAGTAACGGAGTCTTGCAAAAATGTAGCACTTAACTTCATTAGTACTGGCTATGACTAACTGTGATATGATGACGCACACTACCAAGAAAATGAAACAAGAAATGTTTCGGTGGTATCTCAGGTATAAAGTGCTTAGATACACACGCGCACGCCCGCACCTACGGCGATACATTCTGATAACACGTATCGTAGACCATCGGAGCGATTCGCTAATATCTCACTGTCCTGGCATTATTGCAGAACGAGAAGCAAGCATATAGCTATACCTATGTATAGATGACACTTAAGTTGTTCAAATGATCAAGTGTAACTTTATGCTTTTGTCTATTATGAGAAAAGAACTCTCGTTTTGTTTTGAGACTTTCATCGTACACGAGTGTATTGTAGTATCTTTAAATTATTACAAATATAATATTTACTTGTCAAGATTGAATTGGAAAGTCCCATCGACGGAGAGCGATCATTGCAATAACTCGTGGACTCAGATGTTCGTCCTGCAAAAGGAACACATCCTATTTAATTTCTACCCCTTATACGTGCCTTACAGCCGACGACGTATAGTTTTGTGATTGCTACAAATGTCAAATCGTCAATGTCTTCCTATTCTTTCGATAGCAGATCGTACAATATGGAAGTGACGAAACTGAACCAAAGTTCAATTTTGCAAAAAACATACGATACTTAGATAACGGAATTACAAGTTGAATTTTAACTGTATCTGAGCTGCTGCTGGGCCAATGATATATTTATTTGTTTGCTAGCATTTTATTTCCATAGTACATATTTAAATTGAATGGCATTGTGAAGGCCTGGTTTGGTACACCATAGCAAGGTATATTGGCAAGGTCACACAGTCGCGCACGCGGCCTGAGCGCCGCTAGCCGTGATTCGACCATTACATGCTACAGTTGGTATGCAATGCGTCATCTATGTTAAGGGTATTATCAGTAAATTAAATAAGATACCTCCGTGTACACTTGTGATGCTTACGATTACTTCTTAGTGTCAATATCAAGATTGATTACATTGAGAATACTTTAGTCAGAGAGTTCGAACATCCAAAGAAATATTAAAAGAGAATTAGATACAGCATTGGAAAGACAACAGCCCTTAGAGGGTCGTTCAATACATGACTTTGTATTTCAGCTCAAAATTAATGTGTTGGTCTCTTTGAAACATTTAAGTACGTAACACAGAAGATTGCTTAAAGGATTGGTGCGATGGGGACGGTGGCAGACATTTAACTGTCTGCAAGTGCAGTATGTCAAAGTGCGAGTGACAGCTGCGCATCAAGTCTAGCGATCGCTACATCGCCCAAATTCAAGAACGCGATTGCTATTCATCTTTGTGAAACATGTAAACAAACATTATTACAACACCATATATAGGCAGAGGGACATATTCGCATAATTAATATTGAATCGCTAATATGTCACCTAGGCTACTCGCAATACAGAGAAGGCCACGTCTCAGCTACTAGGCATCACATAACTTGTAAACACTAAGTTAAAACAGGTTGCTTATTACGACACAACCGGCTACAGGGTGTGCACTTAGACGATGAACAGGTTAACCGCATACGGAAAGATCGTTCAATAAGGTAAATAAATACGAGACGTGTAACGACAAATGTAAGCGACCAGTGATTAAGGACCATTATTTTACACATTCATACACTTATGATTCGGAAGCGACCATTAATGGTGGCGCAAATAGTTTTCACTTACCGGATACATGTCAACCGTGGACCCATGTATAAAAAGCTATATTTATCGCAGTTATGGTCTGCCGGTTTTATTTTCTTTGATTTATACCATGTTAGTGTATGTGGTTTGTTGCGGTATTTTGGTGTTTATTACAATGCTTGATAGATCTCGTGATGGAAAATAACTCACAGGCGACAACATTATGTATTCAGTGTTAAACTGGACTGTAGGATGGTTATTCGTACACTAAAGTAACTACATGTGAAACCAAAACGCCCAGCCCGGTGGGGAGACGACCTCGAAGGACCCAGTCGTTCCCATGTTCTGGATAATAGTTTAGATACTTTAATCTTTATTTTCCTCATCACAGATACATGCAGTACAGTGTAAATACTTAATTTAAAATGTAATGGTTCTAACCCAACCTAAGCCTACATGATTCGGAATAAAGTAGATTTTTAGCAAATAGAACACGTTTTATTTTGCTCGATTGCCGGTGAATCAGTAGGTATTCTGTACAACCCCTAGGAATTGTATAGAATACTTAGGTAAAGTATCTAATCGACAATAATATTCGTACTATTTCATACATTGCCTGGACGCCCCACGTATTGAATAAATAAATAAATAAATAAATATTTCGGACATCTAACACACAAAGCCATCTAGTCCCAAGCTAAGCAGAGCTTGTGTTAGAATACCTGAATTATACAGATTGCCGATAACATGTAGACTGTAGACACTAGTAAGAACCTATAATAAGAAAACGTATGGTCCTACCCGTAAAGGACTAGTTTTATTTCAGCGTTTATATCAGCACCAGTCCGTAGGGATGGGAGTTTAATGGAAAATAATCGATTAAATAAAAATCGATTTTTCTTTTTCCAAAGTTAATCGATTTGTCAAAAATCGATTTTAAGTAAAATAAAAATCGATTTCTGAGAAGAAATCGATTTTTTCTATTTTAAAAAAATCCACATGCTTTTCATATTCTAATAATAAACCTAAGAGTTCATTTTATCAATTTATTAGATTAAAAATCAAATTAAATGACACGCATTTCTGACATCTGTCAATTCGTCATGAGTAGTGATGTACCACAAACAGTTTTTATCCACTTTTTGTCCTGTCTGTACTGACCACAGAACACATATACTCGGAGAGTACTAACAACAGTACACTTTTATTACAGTACTATAGTCCGGCCGCTCAGAGAATGCGTTTCTGACACTTGTCAATTCGTCATGAGTAGTGATGTACCATAAACATTAATAATATTTGGTAACATTATTTATAGCGTTCTTTATGCATAATTATTCAATTTACATATATTTTATTAAATTTCAAACACAATATTAAAAGAATTGTTGATAGATGAATTGAATTTAATCGTAATTTCTGAATGAAACGAAGGGAAATAAAAGACCGCCAATTGCTATACATCCTTACATACTTTGTAATTCATTTTGTTATACTGCTTTTTGTGTATACAATAAAGATAAATAAATAAAAAAATTAAATTTTATATTATAAAATTAGAAAGTTTTATTTAACAATATACCTACCGACGGACAGATTACATTAAGGTTACAAAAATATTCAGTTACAATTGCCTCGTTATTTTGTCTCATCACTACAAAAACAAACGGTTGCCATAACCTTGAAGCAGTGCAGTTTGACGTCGTTAGACTTTTAAAAAATATTGTTTTTAATTTTGTTAATTAATTGTTAATAACTTTAGCCCAAAATAAAACATTTATTGTTAGTTGGCATGATTATCCAATTTTTAATGTTATTACTCGTTACAGTGCAACCTTAATATAACGAACCTCAATATACCGATTTCCTCGATTTAACGAATTCTTCGTAATCCCCTTGAATTGTCCATAAGAGTCAATATAAAATATACCTTTACAATGCGAACATTTTTTGCGAACAACCTCTTTATAACGAATTTTCAACTATCAAGAAAAAGTATTCATACCTATAATTAACGAATTTTGTCAACCCAAAACCTTTATATAAAGTTCCCACCAATATAAACTCTTAATCTTATAGTATGTGATTCATGTCACGACATGTTTCGACACGCTTTTGTTTGTAAAATAATCAACTGCCTCTGTGGCGCAGTGGTAGCGTATGCGACTGCTGTTCTTGAGGTTTCGGGTTCGATTCCCGGGTCGGACCAAATATTTGTGTGATCTACAAATATTTATTTCGGAGTTTGGGTGTTTTCTATGTATAATATGTATGTATTTACAAAAAAAAAGTATATATGTATTTATATCAGTTGTCTAGTACCCACAACACAAGCTCTGCTTAGCTTGGGACTAGATGGCGTTGTGTGTTAGATGTCCGGAATATTTATTTATTTATTATTTATTTATTTATTATTGTTTGATGGAAAGTAATGTAAACACTTCTGCTCGTCACTATTGTGAAATATTTAAGTTAAAATGGCTCAGAAGCGTAAAAGGTGTTCCTTATCGGTCGCAGAAAAGCGAAACATCATTAATTATGTTGACAAAAATCCTATGACAAAAAAATTAGACATAGCTAATAAGTTCGGGATTCCCGCAAGTACATTCGCTATAATTTTAAAAGTTAAAGAAAAAAATTCAGAAAAATGTGATTTGAATGTAAACAGTAAAAGATTAAAATCATGCGAGTGCAAAGACGTATACTCTTTATAACGAATTTTAGACCAACCTAACCTCAACATAACAAACCTCAGTTCAACGAATTACTTGATATAACGAATATTTTCTTGTTCCCCTCCGATTTCTTAAATCGAGGTTGCCTGTATTAAGGTTAATAAAAGATATTTTAAATTTTTCCATAAATTGTGCGCCATCACGACCTGTCAGAAACGCAATCTCTCAGCGGCCAGACAATACATGCATACAATCCTACATACAGATGGCTTAGTTTTTATTTAATCAACTTGTAAGTATTAATGTTTTCATGTTTTTTCATCCACCGCATAGATGGCGCTGCTTATGAAATTGAAACTTCAAGTTTTTTCATCAGTCGGCCCAGAGATGGCACTGTTTACGAAAATCGATTTAAACACGTAATTTATATAATCGATTTATAAAAAATCGATTAATATGACTACGAAAATCGATTATTAAAAATCGATTTAAATATAATAAAAATCGATTTTTTTTAAATCGATTTTTTTATAACATCCCTACCAGTCCGTAGATCTGATTAGTCCAATTACAAATGCTCCACTGAAACATTGAGATTTACCTACTCATAATGGTTTACACAAGGCATTTCTGGTCTATCACAGTTTATCGGTCAAACATAAATCAATTTGATTGAGCGCTGTCAAACAATGAATGCGGCTCATGGATTCGTAAACAAAAGAGGTCGCGCCCATGACCGCATCATGGCCGATTTAATGCCTAAACTTTTGTACAAATCACTAACCTGTTACACATACACAGATCATGAAGGTGATGATGGGATTACATACGAGTAACTATTATTTTGATGTAGTACTAGTTGAAACTCCGAGTCTTGCTATCTATAACACACTATGACAAAAACATTACAACATAAACGAAATAAAACCACGGTACAGTTGAGGAAATATAGAAAAAATATATTGTTTTGGAATTACGGTATGGGGTTCCACAACACATAAACAGATTATTAAAATGGTAATAAAACTTCGGCAGTGAGCGGCAGGAATAACAACTACCTTTAACTAATCAATAACCACTCCGGCATTAAGGAATGTAAGAAATTAGGTATTTAATAATCGGACCCGACTCGGTCACTGAGGTGTGCTTCTACACGCAATAATAACAAGTTAACATTTCGTTAGCGTTCGTTAACGTATTAACATTTTAAGCCAAGGAACGGAAAAGTAAGAAATAGCGGCAGAAGATAATGAAATAAAATTCTATATAATTTGTGTAAGGTTTCAGGAGAAGTCTATATATATACCAATAGGTATAGCAATTTCCAGGAAGTAAGTGATGACAACAATTGATATCGGCACGGGCTACTACTTAAAGATTACATTTATTATTTAATACATCGGTTGTTCGAAAAAAGTATTTTATAGGATCAAAGATCAATTTTTTAATCCATTATAAATTCCGTGACTTTTGTCCAAATGCTAAACTCTACCCAGCCCAGTGTTAGGGTCACCTGTTAGATTTAAAAAAAAAATCAGCAACGAGATAAATTAGAAGACTTTACCGATAAAATAACCACAACGCTTTTACTTAAGTAGGCTTTTTCGATCACTTTCAAAACGTTACATTGACTCTAGTTGTGCAGTTCCAAAATGTCATTCCCATAAAGACCGGCAAGAAAGTTAAGTTACTCTTTTATTAATAGAGAGAACTTATGTACAACAACGTAAAATAGCAACCTCCATTCTTCTCTTATACAATAATCGACCTACACATTACGTCAAGAAACGCATTCAAAACATAGCTCCAATACATATAACTAATAAAGTGTATTATTAGTTGCTTATAGTTCGCTAACTAATAACAATCAATATTGTCGAAGGTTATTGCTGTAGAAGGTTGCCACGCACGACACGTGGGCTACATTGTACTGATAATGTTATTGTTATCACTTCCTCACCAAGGCAGCAAACAAGCATACTGCCCGAGAAAATGCATTTAATTTCACCTAATATACCTAACTTCTTAAGCGCTTATTATTACACTTGGCTGAATTTAGTCGTCTTAATTTAGTTATTACTAAATTTAGTCCAGTGTAATAGCAATTAGCAAGTTAGCATCCTAAATTCAGAACCAAGAATGGTTTCTGACTGACTAAATCATTTAGAAACGCATTTAGAAAGATGTAATCGCATTTAGTTACGAACTTCAGTCGCTACGCAATTGTCCGTACGTGAGAACGTCTACTTTTGTTTTATACTCACTCACTCACTCATATTTTTATTAATGTGCCAGACATTTATAAACAGCCCATATTTCAGGAATATTTTTTGTCAGCAAAGTTAGAAAATTAAAAAACTGAATACGAGTGAAGAGCTACGAGTAATAGGAGTTTTCTATTGCAAGAAATCTTTATGTTGCGACCAATCTTTCTTTTGCACTTATACTGTCTCATAGGAGGAGTTTTTGCTTTTGAATAAATGGTGTCATAAGATTAATTACATGTCAAACGATCTCAAATCTATTTGCAGATAATTTCTAATTCAGTCTTTTAAAAACATTGAGAGGTTGCTAAGACGGTTTTTTTTTGTTAAGGGATCTGTTTGCGCGATATTCAACTTTAAACAGATAAAGAGAGAGATAAGAAAATAATCCTAATGTTAGTCTATATGATGAAGTTTGAAGCAAAACTAACGGCTTAGATAACTTTGCTAGTTCAGGAGTTATAGAGTTTGTAAATGTGTTTACTTAGAAAACTTCGTAAAAAAGTCAGTCTTTTTCTATTTTAGATGAGTCAATGGCTAAGTCTAAACAAAACCTAATTTTTAGATGTATGAACAATACTGGAGCCATCGTCGTACACGGCCAGAGCACGTTCGACTTCGTCGAGTTTTAACTGGTAACTGATTCAGTAACTAAATAGTCTAGATAAGGACAGTGTGATCAGAAGCTTTTGATTTCTTTTTTCAGTTGTTACTGACTTTGGAAGACTAAGTTAGTCAATTGTAATAAGCGATTTAAACAGTTAAGTTGTAATACTCCCGAAGGTCGATTCCACTCAAATTTATACACAATTCCTGTACAATACTTAGATCTAGCATAGTCTGTAGTACGTATATGATGCAATGAGAAGGGTAGTTCCTGACACCTACAAATATAGGTACGACTGCAGCGAATTAACACAACTTTACACGAGTACTTGTTAGGCAAATAAAAACGTATCTGGCACAGTAGTAGCATAAGCGACTGCTGTGCATGAGGTCTCGGGTTCGAATTCTGGTTCGGACTAAATATTATTATATGCAAATATTTGTTTCGGCGTTTGGGTATTTTATGTATAATGTGTATGTACCTACAAAAAAAATATATATATTCATATCAGTTGTCTAGGACCCATAATACAAGCTCTGCTTAGTTTGGGACTAGATGACGTTGTGTGTGAGATGTCCGGAATATTTTATTTATTATTTTTATTTATCTACATCAATTGCATTATAAGAAGCGTGTCAGACAGCAAGGCCAGACTCTCATTTTCCTAACATTTCTTTCATAGCATTCCTTCACTAACTTCTTCGTTTCAAATTATATCGTGTGAAATTACTATTAACAGCAGTTTCGTTTGCACTTCGAACGTCTTTGACCTTTTTTATGAGTTAGCAGCCGTCGGTCCAGTACAAGAGTTCAGTAATCGTTAAATACAAGTTATGACTAAGCGTACATTATTATAAGTCTCGGGTCTAACTGATAAACTTGAAGGGAAAACTATATTTGATATAGTTGCCTGTACGGCTTTAAGTCTGGTGTTCAAACGCAAGTTGGTGAAGAACAGCTGCGTTTAGGTCCAATTTCTGAATTGCTAGGAATCGATGTGGTAGGTACGCAACTTCAAAAAGAAAATCCATCTAGATTTAGTGCATTATGCAATGTACCGTATAATAGATTTGGTTTAGCAATACAACTAGCCGGCAACGGCTCACTGGCTTAATACCACGCTTCGTTATCAGACGCTGATCACGTAATGGACATTCACCGAGCATCGGTATTCATCAGGAACAAGCCTTGATACTTTTAGGTTAAATTATTCTACCCATAATTATTTTACAAAAACCCAAAGCTAAACACTTATGTAATTAATACGTTACTTAAACAAGAGAAACACGAGACAAGACTCCATCCCGAGTGTATAAAGTGAATTCATAAAGATCTTCTTACAATTAATTAGAAACTGCGAGTAGGTCGATACAATAGTTTGAATGCTAAACTAGCCAGTCACACATACTGGGTATAAAAGGTATCTGCAATCTACTGATATACTTGAAATAACTTGAAAATTCAGGCTTCTACTATATGATGTTTACAGTTAATAAGTACCTCGCAGACGGAAACCTTCACTTTTATTAACTCCCGGCGCTAAACATTTTATAACTTCAAACGTATCTGTGTCAAGATTTTTGTTTGAAGGTAATTTGATCAAAGTCCTAAAATATCATTCAATAAAATCTGATCTGGCGTTCGATGTACATTCGTTCCTCTCTTTGAAAGTATTTTTGAAACGAGTTTTTTTAATTTTTACTGGTTCACTTGTTGCAGAGATGTTCAAGAACTATACTGCGTACGGCAGGTATGTATATGGCGACTCGTTTTGAAAAATCCCTAATATATATTTACAAAACTAAGATAGTAAATCATCACTCTTCCCAAAGGAAGTCGCTGGTGACTCCATTCCTTTCACATTGGAGGCCAAACGAATACTTCTCTAATTTTCAATTAAAGCATAATAACGCTATGTTTATGTAAGTTTGGTACGTTAAACATTTAAAACAATCGAAATAATCCGACATCGAAAGATAATATTTCAATATGTAGGTATGTATTTCTCTTTTTTACAAGGGTCTGAAGTCTGGGCATGAACATTTAAATACACCAATTTGAATTTGTGTATGTACCTACCACATCTATTCATTGTCTGTAGTGTACATTTGTTGGTATGATGACAATAATTATCTTCTGTTAATACTAAATTAGATTTAGATTTAGATTAGATAATTTTTAACTAAGGCCATATGTAATTCATATTTATCATTACCGAACAATGACGTCCACATATTACGTAACATCGCCAAAGCGCGTTACCATCATCCGCCTGTAATAATGGCAACATCCTCGCCGCGAGCACACTATGCGTAAACGTAAAGCAATCAATCCTATGAACGCACATTGATATTGTACGAATACAATCTGGATCCCGAACATGTGAATAAAATCGCAAATTCTTCTTCATGATAAAAAAGAAATTGGTACCTCTCATAGTGTTTGAACTTACAACAACACTAATTTTTGAACTTTTTTATTCTAGTGCCAATAAAACCTTATTTAACGATACACTGATCAATGAACCAACCTTTAAAATAAAATCTACAGTAATGTGGATGGCGAAGTTAAAAAGTAGTAGCTATATCTCTCCTTGCCTCAGTAGACTCCAAAACTACCTGTTACACTGTAATCTGTTTTACCGTGGGAGAGCTATGCTTCGGCATGAATGGGTCGGCTCCACCGGAGTGATACCACGGCCTCACAGAAAACCGGTGTGAAATAACGTTTGCGCTGTGTTTCACCTGTGAGTGAGGATACCAGAGGCCCATACCCCCATCCCCTTTCCCATCCCCCAAAGGTCGGCAACGCACTTGTGACGCCTTTGGTGTTGCGGGTGTCCATGGGCGGCGGTAATCGCTTACCATCAGGTGATACGTCTGCTCGTTTGCCCATTATTCAATAAAAAAAAAAAATCCTCAGCGTTCTAGAGATTATTTAGAAAATGATCGTTGCCAATCCATAACCTTGCATACGTTTATTTTACTTTGAATCTTGCAGGACTGTTGTTATAAAACCTTGAACTAAGTTTTGACACAAATTATGCTTTGCTAATTCTATATATGATAATTATTATCCTTGAATACTACTTAAAGTCCTACTGCCATTATTACTTTAACTTCAATAACATTGAACTTTCATACAAACTACCATCCCCCTTTTTAACCTTAAAAGGGGGTTGATTTGTAAAGATACATTATTAATAGATCTCCACAATACACACATAGATCATACATTTTAAATTTCAAGTGTCTTACTTCAAAAACATAGGACTTTCAATCCTTTCAATCCTTTACAATCCTTAGCGTAACGTCTACACCCTTTATGGAATCAAATTTCAAGTTTGTAGATGTTATAGTTTCTGAGATTTCGTGATTAATCAGTGAGTAGTATTTCGCTTTTTTATTATATAGATTTATGTAACCTGCCAAACTCAGTCTAATTTATTAAGAGATCGATTGTATTGGGATGAACCGATGTCAGTTGCTAATCGAAATAACACAAGCTCAAATCATATTAACTACATATTCAGTTAAGGTTTTAACAAAATCGTAGGTATAACTAAGATTGTGGTACTTACGATTAGTGCTGATAAGATTAGGTCTTTTGTACGATACTACTATTACATGGATTGGGAATCGCCGACATCACGACTTACAAAATTGCGGTTGATTGTTCGTCGTTGAACTGTTTCAAATATATTAAAGCACGTGATGTTGATACTATTGATATTCCATTTAGTCAAAATTTTCCGCTCGCAGATGTTACAGAACGTTTGTGAACATTCTCGTGGCTTTATATAAGGCTTTATTAAGATCTAACTTGCCAAAATGTAAACTTTCTTTAAAAAAAAAAGTAATTTTAAACAGCGTCTAATTTATCCACTAAAAACAAAGATAATTGTATAAGAAATCTGGCAAAACTATATGACGAAATAAAAAATAATTAAGTACTTATGTGATTTTGTTGTTAACTCTAGAATTCAGTACGTAGAATAGTAAGTAATAGAATAGAATAAACAATGACTGAAGAGAAACTGTTTACAACACGTGTCGTGAATGAAAATAGGCTTCACCAAACATTTGCACGCGAGTATGGTGTCGCACCGTCTTATTACTGTGTCAATACTATTATTTTTAACTGTAGCTTGAATTTAACGTTCAATTAAATGATTTTGAATTTGACCGCACCGATGGACATAAGCATGCTTAGTCTCCAATAAAGGATTTAGTTTGTACAAGGTGTACTTAATTATAATAATTTGTGTCGACAATCAGAACGTGTCTGTGGTGCGAGCGAACTAAAGCGCGTAGTCGGCACTTTCGCCGACGGACCAACTACGTGACTGCCAAGTACTTTATAAGAGTACTGAACTTCATTGTTACCAATGTCAACTGCTTGTTACTGCACTAATATCGTACTGTTACTTGAAATTTGTCGACACAACTTGCTCTCTGACAATATAATCAGTTATTTATAATGCGGACTGCATAATTAGCACTTGGCAATGATTAATAATGTATATGAACACGTTCGTATAAGTTGCTTCGGAGAATTCACTCTAGTGTATGAAACTGGATAAAAGTCGGCAATAATCGTTTTATGTCGCACTTTTACTAGCATTTTTTTTTGTAATCAAATTCGTAATAAAGTGAGAAATGCGTTTCATTTGTCGATATATTTTGGATTATACGTTGTCCGTGTTTGGATATCTGACCGCAAGTAGGTCGATTAGTTTCTAGTCCTACACACGCGTTTTGATAACTTTGTTGTTACCGAATTTGGAGCATACGATGTGACGGAGGAATACGAATGGAACAAATGTATGACGTCATTTGGTGCAGTGTAAGTTATATTTGTGTACAGCTGAAATGTGTATTGTATATTATACAGAATACATATAACGAAGATAAGTATTATAATGATCGGATTATAATGGAGTATACTCCCGCACTAGAAAAAAAAAACACCTGAAGAGCAATCTCAAGGTTTCAATAAATGGACGGCTGCTATGCATAAGTAGCAGATTCCAACAGAAATATACCTATTTCTAATTAGCTTACATGATGTCAGACATTATAATTTAATAATTTCTAATTATAGCGCTTGCTTAACTACAGTTAAACAGAACCGTTAGCGAATCACCGGCGACGTGTTATCACGCCGCGATAAGATATTTAGGTCAATATCTTAAGATAGTAGCATCTAGCCTAGGGAGTGTACATACCTACAACATATCCCCAAGTATTGCAGTCAAATCAAAATTATTACATTTCAGATCAACTCCGTATCTGGTACTACTAGTCATATTAAAAATATTATTTCTTTTTTGATTAAAGAAAAAAGTAAAAACATTATAAAATATCATGCTACATCCTAGGGAGTAATGAACAGCTAATTTAGTAAAGCTAGTACTCAAAGGGCCAGTCACCATTTGCTGATAAACTAATGTCAACCTATCTGTCAAATAACTATAGACTTGGGCTTCACAAATCTTAGGTGAATACATAAACATTAATTTTATATAATAATAATAATAATTAATTATATATCAGAAAGTTTTATTGGTTAAATAGTCTTAAATTGCAGATAACTATCCAAATCTTTATTAGTAATTGGTGAAACTGATCCTAACACTAATTGATTAATCTCAATATCTAACCCCATCACCCAGCCTATGTTACTTTATGTATTGTTGTCTGCTTGGCCAGCTCTTATGCTGCATTATTCCAGACAGCCTTGTAAAGTCTATAGATGCCACTCCTATACACACACATACACATGTACTTGTTGTTATGTAGACATTGTTGCCATGTCAGGATTAAATTCAATGAAAATGTGAGATCATTCAAAGTGAAAAGTTATAGCAGAGTATATAGAAATAGCTGTGCAACTTACCCTTTATTAGTGGCTCACTAACAATATTGATGTCTTCCTGTGGGATCATATCCATGAGGTGAGCAATGTCTGTGGCCAGCATGTGATCCACTACTTCAAGTAACTTTGGCTTCAAAGGATGGAATTTTGTGAAATCATGATTTGCTAATGTCTCCTGCATTTTTTTTATATCGGGGAAGTCACCAGGTGATATCTGCTGCTCTCTCTGAATACGATCATACACTTGACCTAAATTCTTTATTAACTCTTTCTTTTTGCCTTCCTTTCCAAACATGGAAGGCATTTCTTTTCTGAGCTCACTAACTATATACGCATGCACTTTAGCGAGACGAGCTCTCTTAATTAAATCATTTAGTTTTCTTAGAGCGGCATTTCGTGGCAGGGACTGCATATCCTTGAAGAGATCCTGCTCTTCATCTTCAAATAGTCTTCTATTGACATCATAGCGCAGGGGCTGATCCCAGAAAGATCCAATGTAAACACGAGCTACCTCAGGTGTTTGGAGCACTTTGCCTAAAGACCACATCAGAGCACCGTACACTCTCATCAGCTGCTGGTGGTCAATCATATCAGCTTTGTTTAAAACAATACGAATCTTGTCATCATGCCCTCGGAGAGCCTCGATACTGCGTCTAAACTCATCCGATATATCTAGTTTGTGGGCGTCGAACAGCAAGATGATACGATCAACACGCTCTGCAAACCATTCCAGCACTCCAGTGAAGTCGTAACCTCTGTCCACACGTTGCTTTTCTCCTGATAGGATGCCAGGCGTGTCCACGATAGATATGCCTTTTAAGACCGGCGAACTCACTGTTGAACACTGGAATCTGTTAAGAAAAGCGTTACCGAATTTGCTGAGTGGCCTGAATTGTTTCTTGGGGTCGACGACGAGTGCATTTCCAGGTATTACTCCCTCTTTCTCGTCGTACATAACCGCGATAAACCTGTCGGTAGTGGGTTCCGGTCCTATCCTGATGCCGGGAAAGTCTCGCTCTAATAAGTATTTGATAAATGTGGTTTTACCAGTGGAATACTGTCCAACGAGCAGTATCATAGGCTTTGCGTCGAAATCTGGTTCTTCTAGTTGAGGAGAGTGGAAGTCGTGGAACTGATAGTGCAGTTCCAGCGGTAAAAGTTTTGTTTTATAAATTCTTTTAAGACCTTCCACGACATTTTCGATACTTTCTGATTTCTCACCCTCTTTCTTTAACCAACTAAACATTGTCGCTGTATTTTGTTGTGCAGAATAATTGAAATAATTCGAACAGCACGGGCACTAGTACACTCACTGCGACACTTAAATATTAATACAACAAATTCGATGAGACCACCACGATCATCCTCCCCCACAAAAATGATACAACAAACAAAGTGTCAAATGACGTGTTGACGTAAAAGTGACGCATAATGATTTGCCTCAGTGCTACTACATCAAAATAATACCAAACAAGGCAGACAAATTCCATGTACAGTCTTTTTTCAATGCATTACTTATGTTGCTGTTGTTACAGTGTAAGTAAAATATATTTAAATTTATTTGAAATACTTTTTGTTTTGAACAAGGTCTAAATATAATATATCACTTACAGATTATAGTTTTTTTTTTCTTAAAAATTAATTACTTAAAGTTTAAGTTAACGGTCCTATGGTTTAAGTCTTAAACCATTAGACCGTTAACGGTACTTAAGAGTAGGTAATAAATTTTGCAAAGAGCAATGAATGTGCATTCACTCAGAGTACAATAAAATATATCCATCTCGCCAGCTAAAAGAATGAATCGTGTGTGCAGCGCGCGAATCATAGGTACCTCGCGCAGTAAGTTCTTGCGAGCACGCGGCACGGCTAGCAGGCTCGGCCACCGCCAACGTCCCCGACGTCCCGCGTAGCCATCTGGACACACAGACCCACCCTCTTTAATACATCTGCATTATGTATCGCCTAACTACCCTAAAGATATAGGTTACGAGTTTGTTTCCTCCTGACTGTCAGTTCATTATATCCGACGATACTCAAAATAAACAGAGTAAGACACAGTAATGTGAAAATTGAGGTGAACAAGGATCACCCTTCTTATTACCCAATTATTAGACAATTTTTAATAATTTTAAAAACCTTTTCGACGTTTTATATTCCGTCTGGCAACACTACCTACATACGATATTGTCAAAAATGTGTGTTCAGTCCAGCTGTTTAATTTATTACGTACGTAATCGTAAAATGAATCTTATTGCCTTGCTGTATAAAGATCATTCAATTGTTTTTCATTCTGGCTGTCAAAATAAGTCTTGGTGGACTTAGTGATAGAATGTGCAATGCGCGAAGTTGAATGTTTTAATAAATCTTTAGAGAAGAAATATTCAAAATGACAATTTTCCACGATGAAATAGAAGTTGAAGACTTCGAGTATGATGCAGATGAAGAAATGTATTACTATCCTTGTCCGTGTGGTGATAGATTCCAAATAAGTAAGGTTAGAATAATCTTTGTGTTCCTCATTTTGTTTACTGTCGAGCATACTTTACGTTAATATTGTACACTATTTATTTGCAGGAAGAATTGATTGCGGGTGAAGAAGTAGCGACCTGTCCGAGCTGCTCCCTCGTCGTTAAAGTTATATATGATTTGGTAAATAACTTTTACACTTTTACGGATCTTCTACTAATGAATTTGATATAGATACTTATCACAAGAATAGACTTAAAGTTTTACAGCAAATTGATGGAATTTTAATTGGTGGTTTGATGTTACTGATAACATTAAAATATTTAAATAACAAGGATAGACGGTAGATAAAGAGAACATAATTCTAATGAGATTGTAATTCTTAGTAATATAGGATATATCTTTCATTTCAAGTTATCCAACAGCTCTTTATTTAAAGTTATTATTTTAGTTTGTGCATAGAACTTGACAAACTTTGTTGAGTAGTCGTCGCCTTGAGTAGATGTAACATATCAAACTTTACTCCTCGGTCAGCAAGAAAGAGTTGAATAGTGAATGTGTTTTCACATATATTTATATGCACCTGCCGATCATGAGATGTTACATACATCTCTTGATCGGCAGGTGCATATGCTAGTTGCAAGACCAATGAGCCAGTCGACAAATATCATTTAAGTAAGTACTTGTATATTCTGTTACATCTTCAAGCCAAGATATTATAAGTTTTCTAAACCTTTGATCACCATATTTATATTACTACTTATGTTTATGTTAAACATACTTTTTAATTTTCAGGATAAATTCAAAGCAGAAGCAGATGAACTTCACAACAACCCAGGAGACAAAGAAACTGTGAAGGCATAGAACTGGCTGTTGGCATTCAAGTAATCAGAGAGCTCCTCAAGGAAAGGCTATAAATAGGGTACTTGGCCTTGTTGGTCTGAACCAGATATCAATGTGGATCTGGTGGATATAATGCATTCTGTGCCCTTATGTAAGATGGATTTACTTTGTGGACAGTAAAATATTGTTATACAAAATGTTTATTACTTGCTCCTTTGGTTTCAGTATCCCCTTTATCGTGTACAATATTTTTACTTTGTAGCCAATTATATTTTAAGTTTAAAAAAAAAAAGGTTTTAAGTGTCAGTAGTATATATAGTAGTAATTAGCAGTGCTGACGTAAAAATAACTTTTTAGGTATAATTTTTATTTAAAATGTTCAAAAGTCACCCCAGACGTTATAATGATATTCATTAGCCTCTCTCTAGATTTAATATTTAGTGATTAATGTTTCTAAACATACAAAAGGCCTCATTTCTTTATTCATTCTTTGCCAGTTGACCGACAGAAAAAGGATGAGGTAGGCTGACACACAATGGGGTCCGGTTGTGTTAATAACTGCAGTTCCCGGACCCCTTCCTTCTCAGGCGCAGAGTTGGCACACCGTGTGGTTTTAGTTGGTTCGATTCCGACACACCACCCCGGTGGGGTGACGGCCCGAGGGGGTTTCCACACGTTAAAAAAAAAAAAAAAAAAGGCTGACAATGCCATCTTGCTTTTAACTAATTTGTACTAAAACAGAAATTGATTAATAGAATACCTACAGATTTTTTTGTAAATGCATTAATAAAAGGAATTGATGGCTCCGTGGTAACAGAGTAGGTTAACAAATTTCAAAGTCAAGCAATCCAAGCCAGGTCAGTCTATGGATGGGTGATCATTCTTAACCTTAAAACACTAAAACACTTCTGTGCCTCTGAGAGAATACCAAAAGTCCTGATTGCTACACACAGTTGTTGTTGAACATCTGTAGCTAAAATTACGAGTAAGTGGGAAGCTTTTTTTTTCTCTTACGTAAATTCCCTCCGATACCACCTCCTGACTAAAACCGCACGCTATCTCGGGTACTAGGAGCTGGGGAACCAGTTACACCCTAGAAAGGAAAACCCTGGAACCTGGAACGGAGTGTTCTGAAGAGCTCTTCCAATTGGTCTCCCCTTCTCCCTTCCTCTACATTAAAACACGTTGCGGCCTCGGAAGTCACCGCTTCAGAGTGGTAGACATACAATCTCGCACTCAACGATTCGGTTCTTCATTCCTGTGCCGAGCGGTTAAAACCTGGAACTCACTATGATCCCGGGTCCTTTAAGCGGAGCGTGAAAAAGCATCTCACTAGGCCGCTATAGTGCTGGTTACCATCCTGCACTGTCCTTGTTTGTATTAAGGATGGTGACAACCGCTCTTGGATTCTGCTGGTGCTTTCCATCAGGCAGGGCAGAGTCATTTTGGTAGATCAACTATAAAAAAAAAAGAAAAATAACCCCGACATACGACGTCCACCTACGGTTCGTAAAAAGGCCCCTCCTGTGTAGAAACCACGATGTTTCCGTTGCTGTCCCCAAAAGATGAGGCGCGAGTGCTGTGGTGCGCGCGTGCCTCCTTCCTGGGCCTGCTTCTGCTAGTGTGAGAGATGACCACCTCAGGCTTGCACTTATGGAGGACGGAGATCATTTTGAGATCTACGGCGCCTGAGGCGTCTGTGATACCTGACTCGTTCCCGGGCCTGGCAGACCAGGTGAGTTTTAGACCTCTCCTGGTCCAACTCAGACGTCTCCTTGACAAGCATAACTTAAACTTATAGAACTATAACATAAAGAAACGTCGGAGTTCCACGCGCTCTCGTTCCGCAAGTAAGTTGGAAGCTTAAAAAGTTCAACAACTATGTCGTCTAGATCCGTGTATAGAAATATTAAATTTTTATATATATCCATAGCCATATCGTAAAATCGTAATAGATCTAAGTTGATTCCAACTAAGTTTACAAAAGACTATGAGAAAGAAGAATAATACTAATTTAGTGAAAGAAGAAGAATAGTAATTGAGTGATTGAAAACCTTTTGTTCTCACAGAGCAGTAGGTATATTGGACTTGTGAATAATTTAAAAAAATAAAATCTGATAATATAAATAGAGAACAAAGGTAAATTTGTCTCTCTTTATAGCTGGTAGAATCTGGGTTATTATTCAGGGGGAGAAGTTATAGGTATTAGCATATTAGGATTGGTAAAACATTTAGTAATCAGCAGAGGTGTTGCAAATATAATTAATATGTATTTACGTACAGGTCGTACAGCAAGCTAAACAACAGAGAGAGGTAGAGATCGTATTTATTTAAATAATATCAGCTGACCCACGCAACTTCGACGTGAAATTTGGGTAGAAAGTTTCGGTTTCGACATACTACCTCGTTGGTCTAGCGGTTAACGTAAGCGACTACAGATCAAGAGGTCTCGGGTTTGATTCCCGGGTCGGACTGGTGTTGGGATTTTCTTATAAGAAATTCTTAACAGCAGCCTGGAGTATGGAAGCTGGTGGTGTGAAGTCAGGGTACACAAATATGCTGACAGCTAGTTCAACCATCGAATTCAGTTAACCCTCAGGGTTGCGAAGGTCCGATGCCAGTCGCTCCTTGGAAGAACTGATATTCAGTTAAAACCGGTTAAACTAGGAGCCGACCCAAAAAAATCATGGGAGTAATAAAGGCTAGTAAGATGTGTGAGTTTCGGTTTCGGGAGGTCTTATCCATTATGGTATATACTTATGACTTTAATCACGACTAAAAGTGTAATTCTGTTAGTCGTAATTAAAGTCATCTAATAGCTATTTTTCTTTCAATATCTTTCTCTCTTTTGCTCTTACATGCTAACGAAACTGTATTCAGCTGCTGTCAATAACAGTCTGAGGGGATGCAAGATGAAAGTAGAGGGGATACATTTGTCATTGTCAAAAGTGTACATAATATAGCGTCAAATAGTCAATTTTTAAATATTTTTTTTGGTATTCACAAAAAATATGTTAAGTTTTCCTCGTATCTAAACAAATACAAGTTCGTGGTCGTGACGTCTGCATCTACTTGTGGAAGACGGAAAAAAAAATTGCTATAATGTCTAAATGGTGTGTCATCATTTAACAAGTTTATGTTATTACTTATACCGGGGTGATACTGTTTATCTTCACGATATATATTGTAATCTATTTTTTAAAGTGCTTTTTACATTATCTTTTTCAATTTACTTATTGCTGAACACAGGTGAATAACAATTAATATCTAAGTTGCTCCATGACATAGGATTCAAGCCAATATAAACTTGTTTAGGTCCACACATTTAATTAACAAAACAAATTTCATTGTTTTAATAACTTTATAACATTAAAATGTAATAAATTACTATAGTTAAATATGTGAATCTAAATATAACTAAAGGTAAAGTAATCAAAATATTTTTTTAAATTAAAATTGTTATTAAAAATGCATAATTATCATTTAGGTACTCTTGTACTGTAGTGCAGTATATACTGTAGAACAAAATGTTCTGAATTAAATATTATGGGTTCTGTGGAGAACAGGTTTATGCTCATTACATTTCAGAATATTACTATGCCATTGCAATAATTGTATGGGTGCAATAATTGTACATATAAATGTATGGTTGTGGTGGTAGAGCAGTTTCAGTACTTGATATATAACATTGGAGTGTCTGTTTGTAATATTAAAGTAACCACTTTTTACTAAATGTGTATGGACATACACAGTACATATATCAAATTTTTTTTTTAGATTTTTGTCTGTCTCTCTGTCTGCCTGTCCTGGCTAATCTCTGGAAAGGCTGGAACAATTTTGAGGCCCTTGGTGTGACCCGCGGTTTAAAGGTACAACAATAACTACGGGTAGCACCGTGGGACTCATGCAATATAATTATTGCCATCCTTATAGAGCCAGATGTGTTGCTGTGTGTTTGCATGCTTGATCAGTGACAGTGTTTACTCTTATCTGCAGGCAATCAGAGCGCAGCATTCACGAGATGTTAAAAGACACACCACCAATTCGAGAATCCAGTGATTCTATCACATCAGGGACAGAGGCCAAGTTCCCTACTTCACGGTCTATGCCCTTCCCACCGGCCTATGGTTAGTAAATAGATGCACTTAAGTTTATTTAAAAGAAATTACAATAAAATGTATTTATTTTTCTTAATACAATGTATAATCTCAGATGTTTAGTTATAACAAACCTAGTTATTTAAAATTAGTGCTATCTTAAGATATATTTTTTCATAATTTTTGAATATGTTAGGTAGCTTGCCCATAGATTAATTTTTGTTAGCTATACAGTGACATGTTAACTATCTTCAAGATCATATAAATTAGGGTTATGAATGTGACTCATTAATTGAATGAGCGCCTCAATAAATGGCACTGAGAATGTTTTGTTTTCAGCATCTCATTGAATTGTGTTATTTCTTAACTCAGACAAATGTATTATGGATAGTTTAGTTATTACTCCTTTAGTGAAGTGTATAGGTATTATATTTTTTTAGATTATCATTTGTCTGTAAATATGTTTAGAAGATAAACAATAAAATAGTAGAAAAATCAACATAGGGACAACAAATTTGGGAATTACTCTTATTTATCTTATTTACCTAGCTCATTATCAATGTATTGCGTAAGTATTTTGTGAAAGAGTTAAGGTACAAAACATTGGTTTCAAGCTGATTCAGCAATCACTACAGAGAGCTTGGCAATCATTTTCTTTAATTTATAAATATTAATACACATTAAATTGCAATATCAACGAAACTTAGCATGGGTGAGAAATTTTGAAAGTTTTTAAATAATATATATGAGTATAAATTTGTTGAATGACGTTACACGAACACTCCACATAAACATATATTACTACAAACCCTCTTTTTTTTTTTTTTACGTGTGGAAAAGCCCGTCACCCCGCCGGAGTTTGCGGCGGGGCGGTGTGTCGGAATCGACTAAAACCACACGGTGTGCCACTCTGCGCCTGAGAAGGGAGGGGTCCAGGAACTGCTGATATTAACACGACCGGACCCCTCCCAACGCCTGGGCGGTCAGAGCCGCCACCCACACCGGTGCACCATAAAGTGCCATCGACCGGACATATTACTATAAACCCTAATGTAACCTAAGATGATGTAAAGATTTAACCGCCATTGTCCAGCTCCGCCAGACGTGTCTCAGAACGGCGGCGCCGGCACCAGCACGCTGCTGCGCGCGGGCTCCACCAAGTTGGACGCCATCCGCAACTGGGGAGTCTCCACATACAAGTGCACGAAGCAGATCCTCTACGAGAAGCTCGGCAAGAGCTCGCGCACCGTCGACACAGGTAAGATAACGGGAACGTGAAAACGAGATTAATTTTAGGTTTAGAGAAGATCTTATTAAATTATACTGTTTTATCGATATAGTATTTGAATACTGCTACTGAAAATAATAAATATGGGACGAAGATTCTGTTATATAATTTATTTCGTTTTATCTCGGGAGAGTGATTCTTCAGGTGAAATAGGCAATAGGCTTACTCTTACGGGTCGGGTTATCTATGTACTTATAATAAGTATGTATTTACAAAAATAAAGGTATAAATGTATTTTATATCAGTTGTCTAGTACCCATAACTCAAATATGGCGTATGTATTCGTGCCGAAGGTAACGCCATGTATGTATCGTGTCGCGTGGTGTATTAGCGTGTGGGTGTAGAGGCCGTGTTGAGGTGGCTCGTGGCTGGTTGCAGAGCTGGAGGCGCAGATCGAGATGGTGCGCGAGACGCAGCGCAAGTACAACGGCGTGCTGCGGCTGGCCGGCGCGCTCACGGCGCAGCTGGGCGCCGCCGCGCACACGCAGCGCGCGCTCGGGGAGGCCTTCGCCGAGCTCGCGCAGAAGTCGCCCGAGCTGCAGAACCAGTACGTACCGCCACTGCCCACTCCCCACTCCCCACTCCCCACTCCCCACTCACGCTGGCCGGCGCGCTCACGGCGCAGCTGGGCGCCGCCGCGCACACGCAGCGCGCGCTCGGGGAGGCCTTCGCCGAGCTCGCGCAGAAGTCGCCCGAGCTGCAGAACCAGTACGTCCACTCCCCACCCCCCACTCACTTGGTCGCAACCCTTGTGCAACTTCTTTTAATAATAAAATGAATTAATGCTTTTTGGACCCTTATAGGATCACTTTGTTGTCCGTCTGTCTGTCAAGACCCTTTTTCTCAGGAACGCGTTATGATATCAAGCTGAAATTCATATCAAATACTCAGATCTACTGACCCTTAAAGCTGTGAAAAAATCACTTCTAAGCCAACACAATCAAAAGATACAGACGTTTATGCTGCACATTTTCGACACTCGCAAGAAAATCAAAACCCACAGAGTAACTTACTTCCCGTGAACAATGTGGGCGAGGGTCCTGAAGACCATCAATATCGCGCTATTGCGACGACCGCAACGAGTACTGGCTATTAGGATCATAAGGGGTACCGCACGAAGACGGAGATCGTTCTGCGATGAACGGGCCAGGCACCGCAGGCGACTCAGGTGCCGGAGATCGCAGAACGATCTCCGTCCTCCATAAGCGCAAGCCTGAGAGTGACAGATGAGGCCATCTGTCACACAGTAGAAGCAGGCCGAGGTAGCGACGCCGACGCTGCGGAGCGCGCGCGCCCCGTGGTGTAGTAGCGGGAACATTTGGGTTCCCATACAGGTAGGGGCCATCTAAAAATAGTAGATGGCCCGAGGTACATCGGGGTTCCAGGGTTTTCCTTTATAGGGTGCACCTGGTTCCCTGACTCCTAGTGGGTACTCGCCTAGGCCGTATAGGGTTACATGGCGTGCGGTTTTAGTCGGTTCGAGTCTGACATGCCACCGGGTGGTATTCGAAGGGTGGAATACCCTTCGAATACCGAGAGAGAATAAGAGCGAGAAAAAAAAGGTACTCAGAATCCTAAAATTTGGTACGAAAAGCATAAGTTTTTAGTTGCATCATATAATATATCTACAGGTTTGCACGGAACCTTCGGTGCGCGAGTCCAACTCGCACTAGGTCGGTTTTGTATTTCGTCTATACTAATATTATAAAGAAGTAAAGTTTGTGTGTTTGTATATTTGTTAAATTGTAAGGGGTAATCTCGGGATCTACTAAAACGATTTTAAAAATTCTTTCACCAATAGAAAGCCACGTTATTGATGAGTGTCATAGGTTATATAAAAAACCGAAAAATAAAAAGGCTTTTACGTGGTAGTCGGTTTTGTAAAATGAATCGGAGAAATTTCAACGGAAGGCCAAAGCAGCGGACAGCGCGCGATGGCTTCGGGTTTAATTCGGTTCGCGTTCGTGCTCGCTTCGGGAGAAGGAGGCGTGGCCTTTTACATCTGAGAGGTAGGTACCCGCGCGGCTCAGTCGCGTGGTCGGCTCCTTACGCAGCGGACGTCCCCAAAATTGAATTTTTCGAAACGTAATTAGTACACTTTCGACATTGTTTAAATAAAAGGTTCTTATCAGAACTACTTTCTATCTTATTCTTGGCAGTTAGAAATTAAAACATAACACTCTGCACTAAAAAAAGATTACTAACATTATGCCCATCGAAGTGGGCACGGGTCAGCTAGTAGTTAATAATAAACTAGTTGCGAAAAAATTTTTTTTTGTTCTCCTTTGGCAACAAGTAGCAAATTATAGTTGCCGAAGTGGTCGGAGGGTAGTGACAACTTGCTAATTAGAATCGTTGACTCTTCAGGTTCCTGTACAATGCGGACACGCAGCGCACGTTGACTCGCAACGGTGAGACGTTGCTGGCCGCACTGCATTTCTTCAACAACTCCCTCAACACGCTCACCAACAAAACTATCGAAGACACTCTGCTCACCATCCGACAGTACGAGGCAGCGAGGTGAGATAGTTTTAAAAGGATCTCTGATATTTTTGGTTTCGACAAGTAATTCTTTGTTTAAAAATACCCAGAGACAAGTAGGATAAATTAACGTCACGGAAGGTTTGGCCTGTATAGACAGAGTGATACGGCCTCACAGAAAACAGTTTTTAATAATCCCTACTTTTCACTGAAATAGTGATGTTACCGGAAGATAAGTCTTTGAATGGCCCTAGAATCCAATCCGCTTGATTTTTGGAGTCACTAAAATTCGGCGAGGTAACTTAGTGGTTACGTGTCTGAGTTGACGTTGTCTACGGACTAAATATCTTTTTAATTATATTATCTTTTTTTGTAAAAACAAAAATACTTAATCTCTTACACACAACACTAAGACAAGAACATTCAGGCCACAAGTGTAGTTGAACTCTGGCACCCATGATAAGATTTAACTTGTGTTATGGGTAC
This sequence comes from Spilarctia lutea, assembly GCA_916048165.1. Lineage (NCBI taxonomy): Eukaryota > Metazoa > Arthropoda > Insecta > Lepidoptera > Erebidae > Spilarctia > Spilarctia lutea. The sequence goes on from OU696491.1 coordinate 371,971, forward strand.
CAGGGCTCTCACAAGGTAAGGACGTTGTCTGCGTAAATATTGGTTACGATAAATATCATATATATATATATATATACAGGGTGTAAAAAGACGACTACCTAAAACGAAAGGGGCTGATCCAGCACCCCAAAACTTATTAAAAAAAACAAACAGTTGTCTTTAAAAAAAATTGTAGCTGGAAAAAACAATGTGTCAAGATTTTTATTAATTTCAGAAGACAGCAATGTACAAGTTAACGCGCCTGCGCGCTCTGTCGCGGTCATTGCACTCACCCGGCCAGCTGTTTTGATATTAAAATACATTACTGTTTTATTGATTTTCTTTGTTTTTTGGTTTTCTAAATGAGATAATTAGGTAGTTTGGGTCCTGTTATGTTTTACTATTTGTATGTAAGCAGAAAAAAACATAAAACGACTTAGATAAAATAACATTTTTTTTGAGTATTTTTTTCGCTAAACCTATTCAGTATCATGGTCTGATTGCAACCCCCAAGTTTTCGGTAGTAGTCTTTTTACACCCTGTATAGAGGAACGGGGGCAAGCTCCTGTAACACAAAAGGAGGATCGTCTGAACAGGTGACCATACCTAGCGGTCCAGCGGTTCACGTTTGGAAGCCGTATATTAATCGACGCGAGAATTTGTACATCGCGAAACAGGATCAGTAGGCATTTCATAGTTGGGTGCGTGTTCGTTAGATGGAGCTGTATGTTTGGTTGTGGTACGTGGAAGTGGGCACAGATGAGTGTAGCAGCAGATGAAAATGAAAATGATACGCAAAAATGGCATGAAGAAAAAAGTCGCAAACGATTAAGAAACAGCCACGAAACCACATCGCGAAGCCAGAAACAGACCAAATTTAGTTATTGAGAAATCGGAAACCGCAGACAGTGTGACACGCCAGGTAGGGAAACCACCACCCTTCTCTATTGATAACATTAGCAATATCCAACCACTGTCAAAAATGTTAGAAGAAGTAGCCCACGAAAATTACGTAATCAAAATTTTACAAGGTGATAAAGTCTAAATTCAGCCAAAATCCTCAGAGTCCTATTCACTTATATATTATATAAAGAACATATTATGCACCTGCATGGCGAAGCGCACGGTGGTTCAGCAATTCTCATCAGATGCAATATAAACCATTATCAGTGTCGATGATATTGACTGCCTCGGTGGCGCGAGTGGTAGCGTAAGCGACTGCTGTGCTTGAGGTCTCGGGTTCGATTCCCGGGTCGGACCAAATGTTTGTATGATCTGCAAATATTTGTTTCGAAGTTTGGGTGTTTTCTATGTATAATATGTATGTATTTACAAAAAAAAAGTATATAAGTATTTATATCAGTTGTCTAGTACTCATAACACAAGCTCTGCTTAGCTTGGGACTAGATGGCGTTGTGTGTTAGATGTCCGGAATATTTATTTATTTATATTTATATCGCACGTGCGCGTGGCAGGGTGGAGTACGACGCGTACCGCAGCGAGCTGGAGGGCTGCGGCGGCAACCCGCCCGAGCTGCTGCTCGCCGACATCGAGCGCCACCGCCGCCACTACGAGCGCCTGCGGGACGACTCCGCCGTCAAGCTCAAGCTGCTGCACGAGAACAGGGTACGTGCCCATACGTCAAGGTATTTCTTTTTGTACTTAGGGTTCCATGATAGGGATTTTCGCTCGTTTCTACTTTTGGTAGCAGTTTTCTTCGTAGACAATGCTTTCTCTATAGGTAAGTGAGTAAAAACGAACGTACCTCGTGAGAGCATGTCGGCGACTTGGATCGCATTACAACGTAATAGCTCAATAATGGATGAACGTGGAATGTGATGTAGATACGCAGTCAGATCCGACGGCGACGTATAACTTTTTATTTTTTCCGTTTTAATATTTTTGTTGGACGAGACTGGGCGATCGCATCGCGGAGATCGCGAGGCCGTCGTTAAAAACGTCGGAATAAATTGAAAGCGATCGTGTCGTGTCGCAGGTGAAGGTGATGAACAAGCAGCTGCTGCTGTTCCACAACGCGGTGTCGGCGTACTTCAGCGGCAACAACGTGGCGCTGGAGGCGGCCGTGCGCCACTTCAACATCGCGCCCCCGCCCCCCGCGCCCGCGGCCTACCCCGCCGCGCCCGCGCTCTCCGCTGCGCTCGCCGCCGCCGCCTCCGCGCCCGCGCCCGCGCCCGCTCCCGCTCCCGCCCCCGCCCCCGCGCCCGCTCCCGCGCCCGCGCCCCCGCCCGCCGCCACGCTGGACCCGCCGCGCACCGCCTAGGTATATGTTCCTCCTCCTACTTCACTTCCAAGGCGCTCCGCAGTCGACGGGGCGGGCCGGGCCACCGAACGATTTCCCCGCAAACGTTACAACAGAGGAAGTATTTGACTGCCGACACGCGGCGGTCGAGAAGGCCGCCCCGCCCTGTCGTCGGAACGACTCCGACTCTGTCTAAACGATATAAAATCACCCATCCGAGCTACACTACGTTATTGACGCTGAAGCATAATCGAGTTAAATATTTTTCTAGAGCCGAGGTACCTCGCCGCGTGCGAGAGAAAATTAAGAAAGAGAGAGATAGAAAATTAAAACGAAGGCGATCGATGGGATCCGCGATTCGAGTGTGATACGAGTGTTGGGTAGCTTGTTTATAGTTTGGTGTGATCTGCTTCCGACCAAATAGTGTATCATTGAAACGTTCGCCGCTAACAATATTTAGATTGATCTAAACGTAACCCGCCACTTGAGGCGATCGATTTCGTCGCAGAAAAATGATGTACCGCCGACGTTATGGAGAACGATCTCATGTTGTATCTCGCACTGCGTAAGCATTTATTTAACTATTTAACTTTTAAGAGAAACATGACAAGTGATTACAAATAAGAGTATTGTTGTCGCAGTTACTCGTTTTATATTGATCGATTTCAATACGCTAAACGCAAATCGGCGTCTGATATGCACTCTTGTGTTAATATAAAATGGTGCACGAGTTATATAAACGATCGTTAGCTCAAGTTTGTCCTTCCATAGCCCGCGACCGGCTCCGCCGTTCACCGATATTTACGATCGATAACATTTCTATTAACTAACGTTATAGTTTTGAATGTTGAATGTCACCATCGCACGGGTGCCGTACCTCGATACACGACCTGCAGCCAGTTGATGATCTGAATTGTGAGGCCCTCTAGTAACTGTACATATTTAGCATACGCTGTGACATCCCGCCCACTGGTGACGTTCAAACGGTCAAGACGCAATATTATATATAAGCGATTATCAATATCGATAATGTTCAATAAATTATATTATTCTGAATACATTTGTCGACAGAAAACCATGTATGTACGTATATTATATTGTATTTAGTTTCTGTAGCGAGTGCACACGTGACACGTGGACAGCAGGGTGATAGCTCCAATGTTGTTCAAATTAACTCTGTCTTTAATGTCTTAACTCAAGTGAGCTGGTCTCCTTTTGAGGCCGGTTCCAAAATGCACGTTCTAACGTTTTATTTTTGACCATTTTTAAGATCACCTTAGTTGATTTTAGTTTTAGAAACAGTCTCAAGGAAGTAGAGCTACGTTGATTTTAGCACGAACTACCACCACTAACTACTAACTACTACCAACTACCAACGGCACTAGGCCACCATGGTGTGGGTCACCATGTTGCATTGTTGCATTGTCTGCACGAGCAATGAGTATGCTTGTTGTTTTCTGCTTTCTGCTGAGTTGGATTCTGCTCGTGCTTTCCATTAGGCAGCGTAGAGTCAATTTAGCAGGCCCATATATATTAAAAAAGTCTCTCAAAATGAAAATAAAGTAGTTGCCACAGCGAGAACATTTCCCACGTTACCTTTTCTTGGTTTTTCGTTAATTGTTCTCAAAAATTATATGCAGTCGCCTGCAGACACCCGCAACACCAGAGGTGTTACAGTGCATCACCGGTCTTTTAAGAAGGAGTATACTCTTTTCTTGAAGGTCGTATTGGTCTGGGAACACCGCAGGCGACAGCTTATTCCACAGTTTTGTTGTGCGAGGCAGAAAGTTTCGGGAAAAGCGCACAGTTGTGGACTGTCAACCATCTAGATGATGGGGATGAAATTTCTGTCGTATTGGACGATGGCGGATCAGTCCGAACAATTCCTCGGAGCACTCCCCATAGTAAAAGAGGTAGAAGACACCTCTCTGGCCCTGCGTAGAGATGTCTACGCAGCGCCAGAGAGTCTAGCCGAATTGGAAGTTCTTGGCAATCGTGTAGAATCTGAGTGATGATACTCGAATATGTACCCTATACATATGGCAGGGAAAGGTCCCTCTAGGGGTTTGTCCACGTGTCCGCTCGAGCGTGCTAGTGTAACCTTACATAATGACAATATTAGCCAAGTTAAGGTCGAGTTACGTAGGTGTGAGCAGTGGCAACACGTGGTGCGGTGATACTTGCTATTCACGTCGTATCTCTCTCCTGTATCTCGCACGTCATCAACATGCTCATGGGAATGAGAAATCGGTAGCGGAAGCTGTTGGTGTTGTTGTGTAAGGACAGAGCCATACCGGGAGGGTTCAGATGCAAACCGACTAAATATTAGTTTGAGTATATATTTTCTGTTTTCTTCATAATTTGATGCTTTATTTTTGAATATTTGTTGCATATTTACTTAGTTTATACGCTTAGTGGGATCAAGAACTTTAGTGTGTTTAGGATATGATCTAATACTATGTACCCAGGTTATTTTTAATATTAATGTACTATCCAAGAATAACCCGAGAAGCAGAAGAAGCGGTTTTATATCATCGTGTTTTAATTTCACAAATATACAAATTTTGTACCGACCTTCGTTGTAGCGAGTGAATTCGTTAAACTTAACATCCCAGTACTTAAATTTAGTCTTAATTTTTGTTATTTATGTTTTAAGAATATTATTTTTGATATGACTCCTAATCATCAGTATTATAAATAAAACTGATTAAATGATGAAGAATGATGTTCTTTAGACTTATACTTAATAATTGTACCAGGCTCGCTAAGTGCGTTTTATCGTCTTGCGTGAGTTTTGGCGCACAATTTGTGCAAAGAACTGTGGGTTACTTTGTTACTCGTATTTATTTTGTAACCTTAGTAACACTCAGTGCTTTTGTCTAAAATTAAATGTTCCACCAGCAGCTTCAAGGGTTCAATATCTACAGTGGGTAGGTTTAGAGGGCCTAGTGTGAGTTTACTTCCACACAACTCAACAACTCGGTCGTCATGATGACCGCGCTCGGTGTTGCCATTGGCCCGCCCTGAAATCTTCACCAATCGCAGCCTCAAACCCTCTCGTCGTCTAGGTTAAGTTGCTGTCAAATAAACTCACACCAGGCCCTCGGGTTTCGAGTGATCAGGCCCGTGAATACCAGGAGCTAACACTAGCTAGTCAAACTTTCTTGTTTAGTTGATGTCCCTTATTTATATCATTTATATATTATTGTTTTAGAGAACAAATTATACTTTATTAATATTATTATGAATATAAGATGACAATGTTTAGCATATTTTTTAAGGAGTGTAAAATAGACCACTTGCGACTTAACCTTGTTTTATTTAAATCCAATTTGTTTTGGTGTCCATAAAGCGGTGGGATGTGCATCATATGAATGTGTAAGTTCTGACATCTCACCGAACATCTGATGGTCAGCCTTTGCGCGTTAACAAATGAACCTGTGACCATCATAATGTTGATATGTTTTTTAAAATGAAGTTTGGTGACAGCGCAAAATGTAAAATTGCATTCTACTTACACTTGTGCGAGAGTTGTCATTGACAAAAATCCTTGGAGAGTAATAATGGCGAGACAAACTAAGAAGGTTTATCTGTTTGAGGTAAACATGTGGGGTCAAGAGAACTAGGGTGAGGCATGCGTCAGGTTAAGTCTGTGAAGTTGTCTCAAACTACAAGAGATGGAAGGAGTCAAACTGTGATTGGAGAGGGGCTTGCTGCCTACTAGCGGTAGAGAAATAAAACAACACATATTCATAATTATATTTTACTGAAATATAAACAACAATTTATCTATTAAAGCTATAAGTACATATTTTTGTTTTAGGGATGTTGACAAATGTTCGGTATGATTTTGGTTTAAATGTAGGCTTTTCTATACAACAAAAAAAAAATTTTTGCAAAACATTTATATTGAAAGACAAATTACTTACTTTTGGTAATGTGTTTACCGACCAATAAAATAATCGTGAGCCATAGACTGGTGTGAGCATGACCCGGGATCATAGTTTTATTTACAAAGAGATGTGAAATCAAAATCCCTAATATTCTATAGATCCACTCACTCCGCCGCACAGTATCAAAATTAAACACATTAAAAATCCCAACTGCGTCAATAAGAATAATATATTTTTTAATTTTGATGTTGATTTAATTTGAGTGAGCCCAACGTTCAGTATCATGTTTAAAAGGTGGTTCCATACAACAGATTATAGTGACTTGAGTATTACTGACTTATCATATGTAAAATTTATTTATCTTGTACTGTGTTACTTAACTCATTACTTAATCTATTTATATATATACATATATTTAAAGAATATTATGTCCTTATGATAAAACATTCACAAAAATGTACATTTATTTATTTGCACTAATTGCATTTTTATCTAAAATCATTTACTTTAAACTAATGTGTCGTTAAGTGAAAAGTATTCTGTATAAAATAAATTCAATTTATGCTTAAAATTGTTACAAAAATATAATTATTTTGCTGCCAAAATTTATCTTCTAAAACAAAACCAAATTACCTTGTCGACCATTATTAGTTTATTAGTTAAAAATAATTGTTTTTGATTTTGATAAACAGTAACAAGTGTGGACGATATTCCAGACCTTTTAAAGGCTCTTAAACACAGGTGCGTTATTATCGGTCGATAATACCGGCCTCCTTCTATTGCGTGTTTATTCTAGCAACACTGTGTAACTTCATTCCTTTCTAATGTATAATGTACTTAAAACAAGATTTCGCAAAAACCTTTTCGGTAAAATCGATCAATAATAACGTGTTTGGGTGGAGGAGCCTTAAATTTGTGCCGATAAGGTAACGTATTATATACACCTAATTTTATTTGATGAGTAGGTCGGTGAATCATATCTATACATCTTATACATATAAATAAAATTAGAGTGTTTGTAATATTAAAATTATTGTCTGTCTGTCTATCCGTCTGTCTGTCTGTTGGTTCCGTCTGATTTCTGTAACGGCTGGACCGATCTTGACGGGACTCGCACTGATAGGTAGCTGATGATATAAGGAGTAACTTAGCCTACTTTTTTAAGACTAGCTTGGCCCTCTGTGTTACCCACAGTCCACAGTTATTGTCGTACCGCGGGTAACACAATGGGGTTCAGCTAGTACATAATATGAATAGTTCGTTGGGTTTCAAATATATACTTAATATTGAATGATTTAACCCCCAACCACTGCAGGCATTGTTCACGAAAAAGCTTTAATTGCCTCGAGTAGTATGTAGTCGGTTAGCGACTAATTCTATCACTTGAGGTAAATGCTTAACATAACGGGTAGGTAACTAGAAACTGACGACTAGCTGTTCTTTTCTTTTTAAAAAGACAACTCCCACATTAGGAATAAACATCCTGTGTCGTGGGGGACTTTACAAACATACATGAAACGGACACAAAGAACATCCAGACTCGGGACAACAATTCGTGGATCACACAAAGTGTTGTAGGTACCGCGTGGGATTTGAACCCACGACACTTGGCGCAGTAGCAAGCGGCATGGCGACCGCTGACACCACTCGGCCAACAGTGCAGTCAACTTGCTGTGTTCACTTACTTGCTGATTAAAAATGTGTTGTTTTTAATCGTTTTGCGACGAATGTAGAGACTGACATGTATATGTTGTATTGTATCATGCGCCAAGTGAATGTATTCACCCAGAGAGAGCTTTATTTCTAATAGAAATAGAATCTTCATCATGTATATTTATGTCGCATGTCTCTTTACAAGTCAAGTCTTATTGGTACTAAAATGATCAAAAGTGTGGAAGACATAGAATTGTATGTCTCCCTCCGTGCAACTTTGGCTTTAACCGGACCATAAATGTACATTTAACAATATATTACTAACTCTAATAAGTACACTACTTGATTATTTGATATACCTACCTTTGTGTGAGCTAAGAATGTATGTGATACTTCTACATAAGTAACGGTACACTTGGCTAATACATATACATTGTTTTGTTTTTGTTACGAAATCTGATTTCGAATAAAATGATGTGAAAACACAAAACCCTTCCAAACATTTGTGATTGAAAACTTGAAAAAAATATTTAAAACTAAATTGTTGTAAACACATATAGGTATTCGCATGCGCGCCTGTTATAGAGAGTTTTGTGAGGCTATCTCTAAGCTTATAAGTTACACAATAATATCATTAAGACTAGGTAAACTACTAGATATATATTAATTTCCTTGCATACACCGCTTGTTGCACCGCTTGAGATTCGACACGTGAATTTTTGTTTCGGTAATCACTTCCTGAGACGCTGCACATTTCATTTAAACAAGACTGATAAAACAGAGTGAAATAAGTTGTTTCTTTGGTCTTATATACAGCAAAACTTAATTTTTAATTCTTTGTGAACATTTTGTGTGCGTCCTGGCAATATTTTATATTACATTACCTATAGTGTTTGTATTTAATCTGTGAATTGTAGTGTGAGTCGAAATGATAGGGGAGCTTAAATCATATCGGTGATGCTTACCCGGCTGTTGATATGGAGTGTACAATGATTCAGTCTCAACTCGGTACAGCGTTAAACGCTTCAAAAGGTTTCTCCGCTGTGTCTAAATATGGCGACGGTCGGTTGACGAGTGTGTACGTCACAACATTTGCGATGCTTCGCGTGTCAGTCGTCGATCCTCAGGGTCTGCGCGGAGGGGTGCGAGGCGAGGCCGGGGGCGGGGCAGGGGCAGGGGTTGGCGGGGGGGTGCAGGGGACGCAGCTCCGCGCCCGAGCTGTCGCTCACTATCAGGGTCTCCGGACAACACGATGTCTTCATCGACTCCGTCGATGTTTTGTGGTTCTGTAATTAATAATGTATCATTCAAATTTGACAACTTTTGGGCGCCCACTGCTGGACGAAAACTATTACATTCGGGTACGCACAATGGTGACTTCTAAATGTTTGCGACGATCAAATGAATAGAATTCTCATAACGCTCTTTACGTGAAAGGCCCTCGGCAGAAGTTAGGTATACCAGTCACCATCTTACAGCATCTACTTGTGATCGAAGACAGAGAAAGCTCATTGTCGTATGTAAATAGATGAAGTAGAAGGTGTCAGTACATACGTATGTATATCAGTAAATGATTAATTTGTTAGTTACCCGCTTGAAACAATGCGCGATGTTGTGGCAAAGGTTGGTGAGCGAGAGGCGCCGCCGCTGCAGCACGTACAGGATGGGGTTGAGCACGTAGTTGAGCAGCATCAGCACGTCCGACAGACGCGCCAGGTGCTCCAGTCGCGGCCACGAGTCCTTGCCCAGGCCCAGGTACAGGGCTGAAGTCACCTGCCGAACAAACAGACTGTCTTACACTCTTACACTCAACAAGCTTACAACGTGTAACATAAGTTTTTGCAATCTTCCTGAAATATTACATATTTTGTTAAAAAGGACAAAAGAATGAAGAAAATCAAATGAAGTAGGAGTAGGATGAAGAGTAAACAATATGTAGTCCATCTGTTACTATCCATTTCTCCCAACATTTTCTAAAATACTCCAAAAGCTCATAAATTATGTCCTAACGAAACTTCTGGAGGAGCCAGGTGACATCCATACTAATATTATAAATGTGAATGTTAGTTTGTTTGTTCTTTTCACACGGAAACTACTTGATGATCGGTTAATCAACATCAAACTTTGTACACGTATTCTTGGAGGTATTAGAAGTAACATAAGATGGGTACTTTTATTAAGTGTGAGCAAAGCCGCGGGCGAAAGCTAGTATATAATTCAAACGCCTGTATGTTCCTAAACTAATTGAGTAAGTAATCAAAATGGGATTTCCCATTCTTAATTCACTTATTGGATTCATACTAATTTCTCAATTAAATACCTAATAAATATTAGTAGGTACGTTCACAGTCAGTTAAGCAAGATGGACTGTTGAAAATCAAACGATGTGTGGGTGGTTAATATTGCGTGTTCACAAAACGCCGCTTGATTCCAATAAACGCCAATGTGGTTAATTGCCTCTTATCCTCAATATCATAGATGTGCATCCCACGTCGTTCGGTGCAAAGCGGGAGTAGGGAAACATATTAATGATTCATGATGCTATATAAAAACGCGAGAAATAATATTATTATATTATATATTGGCATCTGACTGTGCCTTCACACACTTTCCTCTCTATAAATGAGATTCTTCCATCGAAGAACCTGATGAGCTATATTAGTTTATCGAATTAACTTCCCCTAACTTCGTAATGGTCTTTGGCCTGTCGTGGATGCAAAATAACACAAGTACTTAGTCCAGTTTTCTGGTAGTTTTACCTGAGAAGTTTACCAAGAAATAACTGGAAGTTTTAAAAATTAATATTTAAAGTTTTTTTTATTGAATAGGGGCAAACGAGCAGACGTATCACCTAATGGTAAGCGATTATCGCCGCCCAAGGACACCCGCAACAGCAGAGGCGGCAAAAGTGCGTTGCCGGCCTTTTAAGAAGGAGTACGCTCCTTTCTTGAAGGTTTGAAGGCCGTATTGGTCCGGGAGTACCGCAGGCGACAGTACATTCTACAGTTTTGTTGTGCGAGGCAGAAAGATTCGGGAAAAGCGCACAGTTGTGGACTTCCAACTATCCAGACGATGGAGATAAAATTTCTGTCGCATAGGACGATGGCGTTACTCCATAGTAAAAACGGTAGAAGATTTACAGCGAAGCCATGTCTCTATGCAGCGCCAGAGTCTAGCCAAATAGGAATTTCTTGGCAATCAACGCTCTCTGGAGAATGCCGTCCAGAGGGAGGAGCTGGTATTGGGGTGCCTAGGGACAGTATTCCATGTGAAGACGAACCTGCGCCTTATAAAGCAGAAGGCGGTGGGCCGGTGTGAAATACTGTCTCGAAATGTTGAGCACACCAAGCTTCTTCGAGGCCAATTTGACCTTTAAATGGCCACGAAACTGGACTTCACTCATTATGTCGATACCAAGTATAGCAAGTTAGAGCATTCATCGTCGACTACGACCTTTATGCTTCTATCTACTAAAAAGCTAGTGACCGAATCGCATAAATTCTTGTGAAGCCCGAGCTTCGAAAGAAGCGCTTTGTGCCAGACCCGAATCGAAGGCCTTCTAAATGTGCAAGCCAAGGCTACCCCTTAGTCTCAATCGCCTGTGCCCAGCGATGTGTCAGGTATACTAGAAGATCACCAGCTTTTCGACCTTTACGTAAACGTTGTTGTCACATATACTGTAGAAAATTGTCCATTTCAGTTTAATTTGGTAGGTACATACTTAATGTTTTATCGTAGAATGAGTCGGAAATAAGCTATCGCCAAAAAACTGCCATTATTCCTGTACGGCGCGGCGTCGCAAGCGTCAAAGATACAGATGGTTGTTAAAAGTTGAAATTCGCAAAGAGCACATCAAAAGCTATAAAATTACCAATGTTCTAAACTCGCCGAAACTTTCTAGGTAACCACTGCTTGTGTACCAAATGACAATAAAGATAACAAGAGCCATTTAAAATAACCAGAACAAGAAACTTTGGCAATATCATATATATGACATTTGTCAGTTTATCAACACTGTACTCATTGCGATATTGCATATGAGAATTGAGAATTATAAGAGACAGTATAGTTTCACTACCCAGTTACAGAAGGGAACATGCCGAGGAAGTTAAATGTGCGCTTTTGGATAAATTACACTGCTCAGTCTATCCAATCCTTTTCTTCTAATGTTTTTCCAACAATTAAGATGTTTACTGATGTTTTGTAACCGGTGTAGTTTGTCTATAACTCTAGACATGGTTTATAACGTACTAGCGACCGCCCCGGCTTCGCACGGGTGCAATGCTGATACTAAATACACGTTGTATATAAAACATAGCTGACCCACGCAACCTCGTTTGTGTCTTATATAGCCTGAAAATTTTCGCAAAATAAGTAACTTTTCTGGTTGATTTTTACACCTTGTGTCCGAAAAACCCAAATATCTTACGGAACCCTATTTTTTTCCAAAATAAAATATAGCCTATGTTACTCGTGGATAATATAGCTTTCGAATGGTGAAAGAATTTTTTAAATCGGCCCAGTACTTTTTGAGCCTATTCATTACATACATACAAAAAAAAATAGGTACAAATCTTTCCTCTTTATAATATTAGTATAGATTTATTCGCTGTGATTTGGTTACCATATGGGTGGTTTAAAAGGCGGACATCGTTTCGCTATTTTGTTGTGAGCTCATATGAATAAAATTGTAGTTAGATCGTCGCCTTTAATGAAACAATGAAATATTTTTGCCAACTGTGGGTACCGGCGCGCATACAGATGCCTCGCTGTCAACGTACGGATCGACACCAAATAGTATTGTATGAACACACCATCACTGCATGTTCTTTTACTGTAAACACTTCTAAGAAATGATGATTAGATTGATTTCTGTTTTGGTATTCATACATAGAATACTAATAAGATAATTATTTGATTTTAACAATTCCAACAGTATGAACCTAAGATTTAAAGTTTGGAAATTAGATAAAAATTTTGGAAAATAAATGCTGGGATTTTTTGGTTTTTGGTCTGTAAATTACATTCTCAATTAGCTTCGCATTTGTATTTTAACACTTGTGACATTTAAATTGCGAGGTGACTGATACACAATTTGAATGAGCCTTTCAAATTTATGCCCAGATTTTTTAAATTAATGGAGAGCAAATGGACAGACGGATAAATAACGTACATCTCAAGTATCACACGTGTATTACCGCCCATTACGAACTATTGGTAGATACATATAAGCGATGTAGGCGAAATTGATATTAGTATTATTTGTTGAACTCTAAACTAAATGAAATGATAAATGAGACACGTTAATTTTATGAAGTCAATCGTTTGTTATCAAAGCACTCCGATGATTTATAGTCATATACATTGTTATCTTGAAAGTCTTGATACTTCGCTATATGGAAGCCATAACTATTAGGATTTGCAGTAACGAAGAAATATTTGAATAACTATTCAACCTGTTCTTAAGATAAATAGTTTAATTGAAGCGAGAGCTAGAGATTTGTGTGGCTTTTTGTATGCGAGTACTTACTTCGTTGCGATATACTCGTACTCGTACCTAATAGATGCACGACGATTATATTGTAACTGTGAATTTCTGATATAAAATGTCCAAAACTTTTATGTTGTGCACCAAGTGCAGTGACTGTTTGCACGACCCTTTGTCCTTGGCTTCATCATCAAACAATGTGAATAATACTGTTTTGATTACAATACTCAACTCAGTGAGCAGTCAACTGCATACTTATGACAGATGCCGTTTTATGTAGCAGACAATGTACCTATGTTAGCGCCTTCTTTACTTGGTCTTATGGTCGTTAGGTTTTTTATAGAGCTATTTTCGTCTAAAATTAATCACTTCTGGTCCTGGAATGTTGTTCTTTCAATTATTCATAGCTAAGGCAAAACAATGTATCATTGTTTTAAATTATTAGGTTTATTTTAACTACACACATTCGTAACGCTTCAATATTTCCTGTGACTGTTATGAAACTGAACTGCCAAATATGAAAATACAAAGTTGCAAATAAAACTGAATGCTCCTTTGAAGCGCAGATTATGAATCACTGGTGGTTTATCTTGAGGCGCGCGGTATGGCGGCCCAAGGTCGCCGAGCACCAGGCATTAGGCTTTGTATTCTTACTGTATCATTACCATGAGAACTACCGTTGAATACAAATGTTTTGTCGATGATATCGGAGGATAGTGATTCCGATCGAATGCTATACGTGGCCGGAGTGCTAACAGTCGCAGGTGACAGAACGACGACTGCTCTTAATTATACCTGTCTCATGAATTCAATTCTACCGTCAGTAACTAGATATATTGGGAATTCTAGACATTGCCTCATTGTAAATACACATTTGGAATGAAATTTCAAAAATATTTCACATAGACTTTTCAACTTATAATTCTGACCAGAGGAGAGCAGAATGTTTGCACCGAAGCATGTAATTACTTAATAGCGGAATACCACAGCGATAGCTATGTAATAGCTGTTCTTTAAGAAAAAGCTAACTGACATATTTATAGTGTGCTTGGAGCTCCTTTATGTGTTTAATAATTTAAGTGGAGATGAGGACTAAGTAGTCGGTGCGTGGGACCCTTGGGCTGAGCGGAAGATAGACTCGAATAAATTGTACGTAGACTAACGTCTGTCATTGAAAGATCGCTCAGAAATGTTGAGTTCATAATAACAAGGCATTCCGCCTGTTTTAGCTATAACTTTGTAAACTCATCCATACTAACATTAAAAAATATAATAAATTCGAAACATAATCACATAATAAATTCGAAAGTAAATCTGTCTGTTACGCTTTCACGACTAAACCGCTGCACCGATTTTAATGAAATTTGGAATGGAGATACTTATTCTTGAGGAAGGACATAGTCTACTTTTTACCGCCTTATACTTTAACATAGCGGAGCTGCGGACAAAAGGTAGTTCAGAATATTTTAAACCATTAGCTTTAGTTAATCTTAATGCATGGGGAACAACAGGTATATAGTTTTTTGACTTCTCTGTCAAAGTTCCGTAACAACAAAAACCAGAGCGACACGACACAATCAGGCATAGGTAACTGTTGCTAAGCTCCGTAAATAAAGATTAAAAATAAAAAACAAATCACGACTAAAATAAAACTTATAGCTTTATATTGTTATTCTAGAGATAGAACGCGAAATCCAAGAAGAAAAATAAGTGTAGATTTTACACTTAGGCGGCATCGGATATACTTTCGACACACTCGTCAGTTGCGGTTTTAAGCCCTAGCCGTTACGCTGTCGTTGAATAAAGAGTATGTAGTCGATTTACAAATAGTGATTTATCTCTAGGTACATATGTCGCAGGGTAGAACGAAAAACCGAGGAAGCCATGTTACTGTGCTCACTTTAATCTGGATACACTTGTTTGGGAGCCTTTTGATTCTTAATTTTGTTTTGTAAAATATTAGTTCCGGATGTATGTTATCTCTATTTTCTATTAAGACTATCTAATAAATTTGCCTTTGAACACGAAATATACGGTAATGCAGCTTTAATAAAGCTTTAATGTATTTGTAAGATACTATACCATATAATATTACCAAAAATTATATTCTTTCTTTTAGTGTTTTTTATTTTTGTTTGATAAATGTATAGGGAAAAAACATTACAAACAAAAAAAATGAAAAAATCAAAAAGGGGTTGAAGTTACAATTTTCGATGCTTTGTGCGATGTGAATTTCGATGCTTACCATTTGAGGGAGCCAGCATATCATAAAGAGCACCGAGAGAGTTGCCATCAGCCTGCTGAAGGCAACCTCCTCAGCAGTGGCAGCATTATGGTGAGGGCCCGGCGGATCTCCATTGAGCGTGCGCTGGCGCTGGCGACAGCTGCTCTTGGAGACACGACGCACGATTGTCTGACTACCGCGAGGGGCGGTGATTGCGTACAAAGCTCTGATTACTGCCAAGTTGCAATACACGAGGATTACGCAGAGTAACGTGCCTGGAAATAAATACAAGGTGTCTCAAAAGAAATTTCATATTTAGTGGATTGATTAAAAAAAAAGGAAGCGGTATATAGAAAAAATGTTTATTTATTGTTAAAATACACTTTTTGGGAATTCATTTCTTAAAAATAATATCGTCTAAATGTAAACCCTCACGTTGTTGGCACTCATTTAATCGAACAGTAAAATTACTTATGACTGCTCGACAGGTGGAGTGAGGGATGGCTGCCATTTCGTGACGGATATTTTCTTTCAAATGCGCCAGTGAAGTTGGTTTATTGGTGTAAACTTTAGATTTAAGATAACCCCATAGGAAAAAGTCCATAGGGGTTAAATCTGGGCTACGTGGAGGCCAATTTATGTCACCTCTCCGGGAGATCAATTTTCCTGAGAAAATTTCACGAACACGTGGCAGAGATATATTGGACGTGTGTGAAGTTGCTCCGTCCTGTTGAAACCATGTTCTTTGGTTATAGCCAGGAAAGTTTTGCAGTTCAGGTACCAAGAAGTTGTCTAACATCTCCACATAACGCTCTGAATTCACTGTAACTGTACGCCCCATTTCGTCTTCAAAAAAGTAAGGGCCGATAATTCCTCGCGCCGACATGGCAGCCCATACGGTCACTTTAGGCGAGTGTAGGGGTTTCTGATGTTTGCGTTTCGGATTGGCTGAACTCCAGTAGCGGCAGTTTTGCTTATTTACGTGGCCATTAAGATGAAAATGAGCTTCATCCGAAAACAAAATGTTGGTAAACGTTGAAAATCGCTCAATCATCTGATTTACGAAATTAAGCCTCTGACCGGCATCTTGGGGCTTTAATTCTTGCACCAATTGAATTTTGTAGGGGTGCAGCTTTAGATCTTTGTGCATAATGCGATGTAATGATTATCTATGCACATTTAAAGCACTCGCGCGCTTCCGAATTGAAAGGCTCGGGTCGTCACGTACAGATTGATTAACACTCTCCACGTTTTCTACCGTTCTTGATGACCTAGGTCGCCCGGATTTTGATTTATCCAGCGTTGATCCAGTCTCTTCAAACTTTTTAACCCAATGTCGAATGAGAGGAAAGCTTGGCGCATCATTTAAGTGGCGAAAACCTCGAATACTGCAGAATTTTCTACGCGCGACAGTTGTCGAATCACCGTTCTTGTAAAACTCTCGCACGCACAACGCGCGGTCTGCTCCCGAGAAACGCTCCATAGCGACTGAATCCCCAAGAGCCAAGCTACCAATTGACATAACCCCCGCACCCCTCAAGTACGCAGCGTTCACGCAGTAAGCTAAACAAATATAAAATTTCTTTTGAGACACCCTGTATAACCAACTTAGTAAGTTATGTAGAAATAATATACTTATCTATTGAGAGAGAGGACTAGAACATATTCAGGGTCTCGATATTATTTTTAAAGAGTTACTAAAGTGTTCGGGGAGTTGGTGACATGAGAAATTCTACTGTCTACATAAATGGTAAAAAGCTTGCTCAACAGACAGCTGCTCTATATACAAAAATATAATCGTAAACCCGAGAATATCATTAGGGATTTCCCAATCTCATAATAATGAATCCAATACTAGATACAAGTACCATCGCTCAGGATTCATCAAAGTTACCAACCAATTGAGAAAATGAAAAAGAAAACTGAATAATCTACCTACTATTTGACTTTTGAAATATGGACTGGGCACTATGTTCATGTTTTTCAAAACACGAGCAAATATTACAATTGTTAAGTATTCATTTTGCTAAAAATAAATGGCTGCTGTATAGGTATACCTACCTACTTAAATAAGGTGCAATATTATGTTTTCTGAATAAAAACAACCAAAAAAAGATAAAGTTGTTATGATTGATAAACGAATGTTTTTTTTTTGCTAAGGTTGTTGTGCCACATTGCAATCTAGCTCGCGCCTAATGTACAGAAGCACTAGGACGGCCCCAAGTGGCGAACACTGCCTCGCCTAGTTTTATTGGTTCTTTATTTACGCGTGTTCATGTCAATAACCCTGTTGGCAAGTGTCGAGTGCACTGCGTCGCTTTAATAAAACTAGCATTGGACACATTGACCGCTTGTACAAGTATGAATGACAGAAATGTACATATGACACATAGATACATCATATTCAGTGAGTACATATTGGTATTTAATGCTATTTACAGACATATTTATGTATGTTTTAGGGTTCCGTACCTATAGGGAAAATGGGACCCTATTACTAAGATTTCGCGGTCCGTCACCAGGCTGTACCTATCTCATGAACATTGATAGTTAGACAGTTCAAATTTTCAGAGATAATGTATTTCTGTTGCCGCTATAACAACAAATACTAAAATACAGAATAAAATAAATATTTAAGGGGGCTCCCATACAGCAAATGTGTTTTTTTGCTCGTTTCTGCTCGGTATCCATAACGGCAACACAGAATGTTTAAATATATATTCACTTTAAAAATAAATAATTAAACTAAACAATTATATTAAAGGAGGGCTCCTATATAATAAACGTGTTGTTTTGCTCGTTTTTTTAGTTTAATGTCCGACTATATATGAAGTCGCACTTGATCGGTTTTATTTATGATGCAGTGGGTGGGCAATCATACGGGTCACCTACAACTAGGACGTTCATAAGTGCGATACTTTTGAAAAGAAAGAGCGAGAGGATATTGGGCTTACTTGTTGAAAAGCAACAAAAAAAAAAAAATACAGTGTTTTTCTGTGAAATCGATGTGGTCCATTAGTCGATTCATGGCTCTCTCGTTTGCTTCATCTCAAAACAGTTAGGTACATTCCCAAGAAAGGATGGTATCTGTCAGGCTGCTGGGTATAAAAGAATTCAACCGAAATCATTTACAATGTAATAAATAACACATTGCACCGTCTCCGGGCTCCGGAAGGCGATGAGATCGAATGTTGAGGCCTGAGATTAAATGATGCTTTCCATCGCTTTGATATGCCTTTGGTTTATAGTTATGTTGGATTACCTACTAAACTGCAATTTAAAATAATTAAAAGCAGGTAAGTATATATTGTTCTTGAGTGGAGACCGCGTCTCGGCAAACGTAGTGTAGGACGTCCACAGGCCAGGTGGAGTGATGATTTGCGCAAGACAGCTGGCAGGAGCTGGATGCGAGAAGCCGAGGATCGAACTAAGTGGCGTGTAATTGGAGAGGCCTATGTCCAGCAGTGGACTGCGATAGGCTGATGATGATGATGATGATGATGATGATGAAGTATATATTAAAAATATGCCCTGCCCTACTACCTTCAAGTGAATCATTATTTGGATACAATGAGTTGCTACTTCAACCTTCTAAACGAACAGCAATTATTGCAGTTTACTTTTAAACCTGATTAGGTACAGAATACCATTAACAAAACATGACATCACCGCATCACCGTGTGTTGTGTCATTCAACGATTACGCACATTAATATTATTAACAGAAATAATCTACGTACAAATGAAAACTATATAATATTAAAGAGTCAGATAATTATTTAATTAAATTGAATAATTATTAGAGAAGATCAAAATTATCTTGCTTGTAAAAAAAATTTACGGTTGCCGACTTACCAATAATAATATAACAACAAATGCACACCTTGCCTGCAAACTTTCGCGTCGAGCTAATTAGGATGTAGAAGTTGAAAATAGTGTACCTAATCTATCTGATTATAAATGCTCGACTTCGCTGGATGTTCCCTGGTATATATAAACTAAAATCATAAAGC
This sequence comes from Spilarctia lutea, assembly GCA_916048165.1. NCBI lineage: Eukaryota > Metazoa > Arthropoda > Insecta > Lepidoptera > Erebidae > Spilarctia > Spilarctia lutea. The sequence continues at coordinate 391,480 of OU696491.1, forward strand.
TTGACTGCACGGTTGGCCGAGTGGTGTCAGCGGTCGCCATGCCGCTTGCTACTGCGCCAAGTGTCGTGGGTTCAAATCCCACGCGGTACCTACAACACTTTGTGTGATCCACGAATTGTTGTCCCGAGTCTGGATGTTCTTTGTGTCCGTTTCATGTATGTTTGTAAAGTCCCCCACGACACAGGATGTTTATTCCTAATGTGGGAGTTGCCTTTTAAAAAAAAAAAAAAAGCTGAAGAGCTTTGGTCTAATGCGCTAATCTCAGAAACTACTGGTCTGGTTTGAGAAATTCTTTCAGTATTAGATGGCTCATTTGCGGAGGAAGGCTAAAGGTTATTTAAGTCATCACGCTATGTGATCATGAAATGTTACAAAAACCGGGAAAAAATATTTTTTTTAACATTTTTTCTGGTAATCTTCGCTATATAGCATCCCGCTACGAAAGTTGCGCGGGTCAGCTGATGCTTAATAAAGACTGTATTATACTATATATTTTCGAGACATGGCAAGGCAACTCACCGAAAGTGACATAAACGATGGCATACGACAGATCGGTGGACGTTTCCGCGTTCCTGTAGCGCACGCATTTCCCGATGCCGTCTTTTTCTTGGTAGTACAGACCTAGCCCTAGGATGGGCGCGCAGGTCAGGATGGCCGCCCAAAACCAGGACATCGACAGCGCCATGCGGATCACGTAGTACGTCACTTGCTGCAAACAACGCCACATATGAATAAACTCCACAATACCAAGCTAGTGTTGTGTAATTTTTGTGTAAGTAGTAAAGATATTCCACAACGAGATTGTATGCACTTGGAATTAGAATACGGAGTATCATGACCCCTACTCATCATCATACTACGTAGGTATCGTAGAGGCCGACTTAGAGAGCTAATTACGCAGGGCAACATCACTGCAAAGATAAGAAAATCTTTGCACAAACGCTATTGCACGCCGCTCTGATGGATTTTGTGATGCACGCATCCTCCTACTAAGTCCACCTGGCCTGTGGGCCATGTTCATGCTCATCACGCAAATATTTTCTAAGGTGTCAGCCGAACACACGACCTCCGGACCAGCAGTAAGGGTCACTGATGTCAGTTTAGTCGAAATATGACCAGCATGTTTGGTTAATAATGTGGACGAAGGTCATAAAGAACTCAGAGACAACTGTTCCACTTACGTATGATATTAGTCCAACATATTGTGACTTAACAAGTATCGTTAAACCGTCATTAGAGATCAATGAGGCGTGTTGTGTTCGCTTTATTTCTTTTCATAGTTTTCCTCGTCGATGCCTGACGTTTCGTAGGAAATTCCACCATAACGAGTTGCAATATTGTAGTGTATAAAGGTTACTTGGTCAACCTACTTACTTTATAAAGCTGTTTATTTGTTTGTGAAGTGTCTGGTTTGTATATTTGAGAAAGGACTAAGTCTTTGTGGAGGAAACAGTAATAATAAAGTAAGTCCAACATACATGCCTGTCAACATGCGTTTGCAGAATATGTAGGAGATGATAGGAGATAATGCATTCTCATGATTTGTAACTTATGACGGCTCTGACAAAAGATGTATGCGCTTCTTTTACAAGATTGTGTCGTAACGCACATATGTACGTATGCGAGAGAAGTTTATAACAGATTGACCGCGGGAGTGGCACCGGAGCTCACTTATTCTAATACTCGTACATTATACTTTTTAATGTGATATCTCAGCCCAACGACCTATTTCATGTTGCACAATGTCCTGCGCGCGGATTATTTCATGTTATTGACTCATAAATATAACGCATTTACATAAAATCTATATATCTATACAAAACAAAGTTGTGTTGGTGACACTACTTGTAACTTAAGATTTGCTGGACCAATTTTTATGATTTTTGATGTTTTTGAATTTGTTTTCGCCCGGAATAGTAAGTCTCATCAGTAAAAAAATCTTTAAAAAAAATCATGATCTGCTACACTCATTCATTGGCTGTTAGGCGGAACGAAGTTTACCGGGTCAGCTAGTATACTCATATTATATTTTTAGTAGTGTTGGGTAAACATTTGGAAAAAATCTTTCATATCAGCCTAAGAATGTCACTAATAATGTTATCAGTTTCTCAAATCGTTTTTTCTTCTTAGATGAATGATCAAATTGTATCTATGGTCCAGACGTTCAGTATGTATTTATGATCATGAAACTTTACCATTAAATCCTTATACGTTTAAACTATATTTTGAACTTTTCAATAGTATAGTAGATTTAGATGAAACTTTACAATAACATAGCTTATACACCAGAATAACATATAGGCTACAATTTATTAAGATACTAGCTACGCCTCGCGGCGTTGCCGGCGGTTATTGTCGTACCTACGCGGTTCAGATAGTTAAGTGATAATTTGTGTTAGAGAAAACAAGGATATATATTGTGGTGGTTGTACTTGTAAGATATGCATGTGATTAACTTGTAAGGAAAGATGTAACGCCTAAATTGGTTCTGTTAGCCTAAGTCTAACCAACTTATAAAATATACGCTACTTATAGGAACTTGGATAATCAAGTAGATATACATATAATACAAAATCTTTAGATAAAGATAGTGCTGTTGCTTGAAGCAAGTAATATCTATAAGCAAGTATACCAGTCGTAATAAACGACGTTTTACGCTGCACGCTGAAAATCTATACTAATAATAAAGCTGAAGAGTTTGTTTGTTTGTTTGTTTGAACGCGCTAATCTCAGGAACCGCTGATCCGATTTGAAAAATTCTTTCAGTGTTGGATAGTTCATTTATCGAGGAAGGCTATAGGCTATATATCATCTCGCTACTACTAATAGGAGCGGAACACCAATGAACAATGTTTCGAAAACAGGGAAAATTTTCACGCTACGGGCTATATATATTAAGACGCAAACGAGGTTGCGTTGGTCAGCTAGTATGTTTATATGCGAGTTCAGGTATTTTTCCGTGGGTTTATTAACAATTGTAATGCGCACGTGTGTGTGACGAACGGTGTCCACACAATGTTGTTGAGCTGAAAAGTAAATGTATGAAACCAGGTTATGGTAATCCATTGCTCCCCACGGTTTGTTACATCCAAAGAGAATAATAATGGTTATGCCAATAGGCATATTTTGTTTCTATTCGTTACAACTGTAGCTGTCGTACATGTGGTTACATTAATAATTTATGACAAAAATAATAAAAAAAATTGGTTGCCTGTAAAGTCGGTATACGGGCGAAAGTTTTACGTGACAACGACTTTGAGTGGTAAAATAATTTTAATGTGAATATTCATTCGTATAGTAGGAAGAAGGATGAAATAATAGTAACAATTTAAAACATTTATTTATACAAAGAATTATATTTAAAACATTAATTTTAACGTTTTAAATATAATTCGACGCGTGCCTTTCACTTTTTATGTCTGTTTCTCTCGCTCTTAGGCGGGCTAACCATGCCCCAGTGGAAGGGACGCGTGCCTCTCACTCGCTCTCATTGTGAGCGCATAACGTGAGCGGAGCGTAACGCAGTTTCTTGAAGTGTCACCCGGCAAACCAATTTATAAGACGTTGTCACGTCAAAAATATTAACATAAAAATAATCTTGGTTACATGTTGCCTATGGTTTACAGCTCCTTTTTATTTTATTGCTATATTGTAAATAAAGCTATGTAAAACTAACATATGGCTATTCTAATATATGCAAATATAACAGATAATAAAGGAAAGTGAAATCAAAATCGTGGGAGACCCACGATTCGGCATGAATGTGCCGGCTCGACCGGAGTGATACCACGGCCTCACAGAAAACCGGTGTGAAACAACGCTTGCGCTGTGTTTCACCGAGTGAGTGAGGATACCGGAGGCGCATACCCCAACGCCTCCTCCCATCCCACTCCCCACCCCCCAAAGGCTGGTAACGCACTGGTGTTGCGGGTTTCCATGGACGGCGGTAATCGTTTACCATCAAGTGAAATTTCTGCTCGTTTGCCCCCCAATTCCATAAAAAATACATATTCTCTTGAAATCGGCCTGAGATAGGTGTACTTTTGTTTCAGGTAGTCGCTTGAACAGTACAATAATTGTAGAGTTTTAACAGATTAATAAAATGTAACGTACCAAAAACTGTTTCAGTATACAAACAAAATATGTATTACATGTTCTTATTAAGTTAATTTTAAATAAAGAAAACTTACAGCGCGTGCACCGCACATCCTGCACTGTAATTATAGACGTCTCTAATTTAGTTATTGTTAGCTTTAAAATAATATTCTGATTAAAAGTTATCAGGTTATCAGAAGACATCTACGCAAATTTCCACTCGTCAGGTGTAGAAAAATATATAAGAGAAAAGTTATGACTATCTAACTGTATTATTAATTGTTGTACTCGTATATTATATAACTCCAAGGGAAATTCATTTGAAAATTACTTAATACATTCACTTAAATCAAGAAGTCGATTTTTATAATTAATAAGGTTAGTTCATTAAGAAATAACTCGTAAATACGCATAACATATACTTGCGGTCAGTTCATTGTATATAGTAAATTTAAAAATGAACGAATGATATTTGTTAAACATAAATTAATGTTGGCATTATTACTGTTGCTGTATCCGCAAATGTTACTTTTGGTAGTTGTACGTGCTCGACGAGATGCGGAAGTGCCACATTCGATTAATCATTTGGCGGAAGTATGCGCACGCGCCTCTTAACAGTGTTGCCCGTCGCGCCTGATGTCTAATAAACTAATCGACGGCAACGTGTAGATACCGCCTTATTCCATTATAGTTAACCAAAGGGATTATTTATTAGTTAGGGATGTTTTGGTTAACATACTATTATTGTGTTTATCTACACCCATGCTATAAATCCTCTATAAAAAATGTCTGAAACAGCTAGCTTATTGCCAACATTAAAACATCCTGTGTCATTCATAGTAACCATACTATCATCCGAACGAGTGTTATAATGTTGCACTAAATTACATACTGCAACTCCTTTTTAAAAAAAGAACATTGTAAGGCATGCGCCTTTCACTACACAACACTACCACAGCCGCAAGTAATTTTATTCCATTTTACGTCGTATCCTGCCATTTTTGTTCGCTAATTGCGAAAATACACCACACACATTAGTATTTTAATACTCCTTATTATACAATAGTTGCATTAATATCTATTAATAACTAGACGATTGTTCTTCCTTCAAAACTTATTTCTCAACTTAGAGCGGCTGCCATCAGATTTCCATTTTTTCCAGCACAGCTCAGGTCTTTCCAGGGCAACAATAATTGTATGTAAAAAAAAATGCAAAACATAGCTTAAATATGCATAGGGTCAAGGCGTTCGAATCTTGAATTTGGATTTGGCAGTGTTTTTTTAACTTTTGTGTCAATAATAATATTAACAAATGAAATAATAATTCACTACGTCTGCAATAACTTTAGTGTTGAGATTCTGACCCTTGTATCGTTGTAGAGATATTGACTTTTCTTGTAAAAAGAGTTCTAAGAGGCAGTATCACTTCAAGTTGTAGTCAGCGAGAGAGTTGGCCAAGGAAAGAACATTTGAATACTTTTGTTGGAAATTTTGCATGAATATATACGCCAAATATTGAACTTAAAGACAGTACCTACGTTGATTAGTTTTGTTTTTCGACCTATCGCCTGATGGTGAGCGATAAATTAATAATAATGTATTAAATATTCATAAACTTGTACTTCGTATTGTACATACAAGTGCATTTTGAGCAGGCGTATAATAGGGCACTGGGTCACTTTTTTAATGTATGTGCAATATGTAATTTAATAATTACGGCATAGTTGATAACTAAGGCCACATATTTATGTGAAAGGAAAGTAGAAGTAAAGGAGTGCAGAATGTGCAGAGATCAGGTTTATGTTCTTGATTTGATAATTGATTGAATAAAATAAATTATAAATTTTGAGTAACTTCATACAGTTTGTAGCAGATTAGGACAAAACTAACAAAAAGAGATTTTAATGCTTGCGACTTGAGTTCACTCTGACTCAGACAATTACCGAAACTATTACCTTTCTTTTTGGTTTCGGTGTAGTGGGGTAAAAATAATGTAATTGCATCTCATTCCTGTTTTATGAAGTGAATATTGGATGTTACAATTAAATATTACCAAGGTCTTGTTGCTGTAGAATAGTTAAATTAAACTGGGCTCTTGAGAGTGAATCCATTTTGTAGTATGTAGGTACGTATCCTTCAACAAAAATTGAAATTATTCTTTATTTCTGGTATAGCTATGACATCAAAAAATTGAACTACGTATATAAGTACTCCAATTAAAAATGCATCACACTAATATTATAAAGGTGAAAGTAAGTTTGTTTGTTACGCTTTCACGCGAAAACAACTTAACCAATCATCATGAAACTTTGTACACATATTCTTGCAGGTAGGTATTAGAAGTAACATCGGATACTTTTGCGAGCGACACCGCGGGCGAAAGCTAGTAGTTAATAGATTTTACTACTTTCATTTAACGATACTGTTTGTTTGTTGTCTATGGTTTCCAAATCTGGTCGATAACAGAATAACAAAAACGGTTACTTGTAGTCGACCTTTAATACTCATGTCTGTTATTTTAGTAGGTGTATAAAATCAATAATCTGAAGTATCATAACAACAACAATAAAAATAATTTGTTTGTTTTCCTTGTACCAATTTCTTTAGTTAGAACAAGTCTGTAACCTACAAATATAAATTGAGTGTCTATAAAACGTCGATATGAAGTCGAATCAAATATAAAAATAAAATTGAGCACTTGTGTAGACGCAGTCGGTGGGAATGTATGCTTGTTTAGATACTAGCTACATCTATTCATCGATATCTATGAAATTTTATGAAAATGTACATACTTTACATGACGTGGGAGAGCTATGCTTCGGCATGAATGGGTCGGCTCGACCGGAGTGATACCACGGCCTCACAGAAAACCGGTGTGAAATAGCGCTTGCCCCAAAGGTCGGAAACGCACTTGTGACGCCTTTGGTGTTGCGGGTGTCCATGGGCGGCGGTAATCGCTTACCATCAGGTGATACGTCTGCTCGTTTGCCCACTATTCAATAAAAAAAAAAAAAAAAAAACGTTACATACGTTAAAAGATGACTTAGGAATTGCAGCCTATAAGAGACGCACTGGTCATTTCTTAACTGATAATTTAAAAAAGAATAGGGTGTTTCAATCAAAACAAGTACTTAAGCGGTACGCAAGGGGAGCTCACAGAAAAAATTGTTAACGGATGAGATTTTTTTTTACAATTGCGCAATATTTTAACAAACAAAATGACTGTATTTATGCTGAAAGCTCTAAACAAGCTTCCCAATTAGTCAAAAGAGTACAACGTAGACATTATCGGACTTCTGTGATGGTTTGGTGGAGTGTGAGCTATAAAGAAGTGACTGAGCCATATTTTTATGAGACAGGTATCTAAACATCGGCATAAGTGTATTAAGATACGATTCTTGAAAAGGTAGTTAATCCCCTTAATAACATCATGTTCAATAACGAAGAATGGTCCTTTCAGCAAATATCGGCGCCGGGGCCGGCACCCAATCTTGGTTAGATACCTCATCTAGTTCTGATCTTAATCTATTTGATTATGATTTATGCTCAGTTTTAGTAAGTAAGGCTTGCTCTAAACGCCATGATAATTTGGAGTCCCTAAAACTATCCTTACGATTGGCAGTGCAGAATTTACCCATGGAAAGAGTGCGTGCTGCTACTGATAACTGCCCTCAACCTCGACCGGAGTGATACCACGGCCTCATAGAAAACCGGTGTGAAATAGCGCTCGCTCTGTGTTTTACAGAGTGATTGAGGATACCAGAGGCCCATACCCCAACCTCTCCCCCCATTGGCTACCACTTCTAACTTAAACATAGATGGTCAATAAAGACCCACATTTTGTTTGACTTGTTTGGTAGTCGTAGTAAAATTTATATTCCGCTTAAGTTTGTCACGATAACATGTCATTTAACCATAAATTTATATATTTAATATAGTACTTTCCTTTATATGAGTATTTATATACACGGTTGATGAATTCATTCTTTTTGTTATGAAATCGTCAAAATAGATATAATGGAATAAAACAAAAACACACTTTAGTGGCAAATCAAAGAGCTTAAAAATAGTTTCTGTATCCACTAGACACCTCATCAGATCATTCTTTAGCATGCTTGGACGGGTCGGCCGACTACTTTAAGTTTGGAAATAACAAACACAGTCAGTCGTAATCATATATTTGTCATATAGTTGCATCATCCGATTCGGGGGGTTTTCTAGCAGGCGTTAAAAAGACACCTCTTACTCTTCAATATTATGTTGTAGTAATTTAAAGACTTACATAACGAACTTGACAAAATTCAAATTCCCAATATTAACATGACATGACGCAAACGCATTTGTTAGAGATCATAAAATTTGTCTGTCTTTAGGGCTATTATGTATTGAGATGAATCTGTAGTACAGATGTGGTGTCTAGATAGTGGAATTAATAGCGATGCCCGGAGCGCTGGCGAATAGCTTTTGCTTTGTAGTGTTAGCTGTAATAAATATGTGTTTGTTTTGTAAAAGAAAATAAGTATTTGTAAAAGAATTAAAGCTTCACTTCAACTATTTCTATTGCTTTCATGATTAAAGTTTCTATGTCGTGTTTTATATCAATAAATATCTATTCTATGTTCGTTCGTATTCGATTTATTTCAAATGTAAACAATATGTCAATATTTAAAAAGCTTTATCCTTTATATAAGATTATTATTATTTTTCATATTTAGTGTTTGTATTTTTAATGAGATGATAAACGGATTTCTCGCAAATTATAAAGCAGTTCATGCAAAAAAAGTAAAAAAAGAATGAATTGTAAGACAATGCTTTATAACCAGCAACATCTTAGAAATATTATATACCTTAAATTGTTTAATAGCTGTAATAGCATTCCTCAGTGAAGCGCGGACCGAAGGCATTGTCAGACTTTCAACTTATAAGTAACTAGCTGAACCCCGCGGTGCTACCCGCGGTACGACAATATTTTTGCGTGAAAGAGCAAGAAACATACTCACTTACTCACAAACTTTCGCGTTTATAATATTATTAAGATTTACATGCCCAAACTAAATGATAAAATGATAGTCTCGCAGTAAAAAATGTAGACCAAACTTAAACAAGTTAGCAAAATATATCCGAGATGAGATTAGGTGTAGAATCAACGATAGCACAAAATAATAACAATAGCACGTATACTCTAGAACTGAGAGCCATATTGGTGTAGTTTGACGTCAACACGCGCGGCAGGTGGTCGCGAACAATACTCGTATGCAATATCTACAGATCGCAAACAGATAGAGCACTTAACACGACCTCTATTAAGACGTTATTGTTTGTACACAAACAGTACATTAAATAAATGAACTGTCATACCTTGCGTAGGTGTTGCCATCAAACACCCCCACTTTCCACCACTAGCTTAATTGTTTAATTATTCTTCGAACTAGAGACACATTTAACTGAAATTTATGTTAAAGGCTAAAGGAAAACTAACGAGGTAAAATGGAGTTCTAGCCTATTCATTCTATCACATGGCTTGTGACTGCGATTAAGTTAAGACCGTGCCACGTTATAATGTAATTTGTTCGTTAACTCAATGTTTATAAAGGGAACCGACTATCTTCCTGTTGCAAAATTCCTTTTTCCAAAAGCAAAAGATTGCAAAATATTCAATACTTGCAAGTTATATACTCGTACCCATGGCCAATACTTAATGGTGTTAGCTCTGCTAACGAAACCATTGCTTACTAGTCCATATCTATCTATATATATATATCTATAAATAGGTGTAGAATGTAACTTTCACTTAGTTTATATAATCATTTTATTGAGGAATACCTAAATAATGTTTATTTATGTTAAAAAAAATATTATATCCGGAGGCCCAATGATGCTGAAGCATCTCAATATGCCGTGTGGGTCATGCTGCATTGTTGTACTGTCTGCATTCGTAATGACCGTAGCGTAAAGATCGTACCTTTGGCAGGTATATTTATATAAAAAAATCGGATATAATATAAAAAGTTACTGTAATAATTTTAAAAAGCCTTGTAGACAGTTTTATCAGTTCCGATAAAGTTTTAGTTATGTAACATTATTTAACAAATAACAGTTACCGATATATTTATTCATATGTGATATACGAGTATGCCTCCATCCAACACATGTAAAACAGAAATGTGTAGTTATTTGGCAAATAGTTCAGAACAGAATAAAACAAGAACTTTATCAGCAAGTGGTAACCATTAGTAGCCAAGTCAGAGTCTATAAAATAGTAATGAAGTATAAAATAATATACTTAAGACGCAATAATTAAAAAACAAAAACATAAAAAATGTAAAGGTGACCTTACTGACAGAGTATTTTCTTATCATACTAATACACAAATTTCTGTTACAAAACTGAAACAAACAAGAAAATTATGCCCAATATAAGGTATTTTACTGATATGAGATGCAATAAATTAGATTAGGTACAAGCGTCTACACCTGAAATTGAAATAGAGAGCCAGTTTTACGGCCGCGCACAACTTAGCATTGGTCTGTAAATAAATCTCCATTTAATCAATATCGATATATACTTTTGTATATATTTACAATATGCCCACTAAATTTATGTACATGTACAATATATGTATATATTGATAAATCGTAGGAACCTTAGATGTCGCACCTGAATCTAATACTTTTAAACGAGAAATTCTTATACTCGTACATATAATCTGAAATGGTTCCAACGATTTCCATGAAATTTAGTATGCAGGGGGTTTCAGGGGCGATAAATTGATCTAGCTGGGATTAATTATTTGAAAATTGATCATCGGTCATATCAAGGTACTCGTACTGTACAGAAAGTGCCATATCTACGGTTTCTACAGCTTAACTTCTATAAGAGAATACTTGGTGGTGAGATTTTGTTTAATTGTATGTTTTACTTAATTTGAGTTATCAGCATAACCCGAATTATATTAAGTATGTACAATTTTTTCAATCGAAGCTCAAATGTATATCCTATTATAGTTTTATGTAGCGCTTTATCAGGAGTTAAATAAAAAACAAATTATGAAAACAAGTGTTTATATCTGCTCCTTATTCTCCTCTCAATTGTGTAGTTGACACCTTAGTTTAAATTACTTAACACCAAATTACTTACTTTTAATCATCTGCCAAAACTATAACTTTGTCTGAAAAATGTACTAAATACAAACTTATGACGTCAGTGTTTTACACTACTCAATTGAGTAACATATTTCAATGTTTATACTTGTATGATTAAAATTTGTAATATAAATGGAGAGCTATGACAATTATGTTTTCCAAAATGATTTGTAATATTCGTTTTAATGAAGGAGACATCAGACGGGTTCTCGGATGTGGCAAGCGGCTTTTCGGAGATCTTTGAATGCATTATTCTTTCTTTTAAAAAATTAAGTAATGTTTTCTTTGAGTAAAATTTTCTATTTATAGTATTCAGAGTACTTTCCCTTCAGGTGGCATTACGAAATTCCACCCTGTATATATTATTTACTGTTCATTTGAATTTTATTTGATAAACAATATATATATTTTATAAAATCCCAATGTACTTACTTAATTTGGGAATCTAAAACATCTCAATACATTCATCACTAAATATTAAGAATTTCACAAATTTTGTTTACCATCAGGGGCATCTATCTACAGGGTATATTTACTATGTACGAATCCACACAAACAAAGAGAGTTGCTGCTGTTTAGAAAGAATTCTGTATAAATATTCGTATTTAATAATAATATATATAAAGATAGTGAAAATAAACCACACATGTATCTAGGACACTGTATGACACAGCAGTAAGTCCACGTACAGTAAACATTGACCTCCAGTTTCCACGGCGCTATTGCGGTCGGGGAATGCCGCGCCGTGTTTTACACTTGACGGTGCACGGCTAAATATAAATCAAATTTATTAGATCGCCTCGACGAGCTCTTGTCAAAATATGTATTGACGTGTGCTCAGCGAGGAGCGACCCAAACACCCACGGACTTGTCGTGTGGATCAAATCAATACTAGTATCGTTTGTAACCACCGGAATTGCCTGATGGAAAGTTTCTTCTTATTTAAGGTCTTTGGGAAGCCAATGCTAGTGGAAATGTGAAAAGCATTCAGTGTTAATGATATTTATATGATTCGTAACCGTGTTATATACCATTCCCTTTATTTAGAGAAGTGGTTCCGTCTCGTCTCAATAAATAAATAAATAAATAAATAAATATTCCGGACATCTAACACACAACGCCATCTAGGCCCAAGCTAAGCAGAGCTTGTGTTATGGGTACTAGACAGCTGATATAAATACTTATATACTTTTTTTTGTAAATACATACATATTATAGATAGAAAACACCCAAACTCCGAAACAAATATTTGCAGATCATACAAACATTGAGGTCGAGATCTTCATGCTGGGTGTTTGAAGGAAACAATTGTTTTTCTTTAATTAATATTTAAACGTGCTTTGATCGACTCACATACTTATGCAAACTATACTATTATTACGTTTTATTCTTGTTATATAAAGAGCTATCTGTCTATCTAAAACTTCTTTCATTATATTTGACGCGTGACTCTTACTTTACCTTTTAAAATGTTCGGGGTGTGTTACATATAAGTAAATGCAACTAAATTCACTAAGTAAAATATTACACAGTTTGTTTTCAAGATTTTCTTGAAAACAAAATTGATTGTCTTGAAAAAAAAACACAACAAAACGCTACGCTTATCTTTAACAATCTTCGTAATAAAAACTAGGTTATTGTAATTAATTTCTTACTCATTGGCTACAAAACGAGTACAGTCATTATATGTTCATGGTTCTGAGCTATCCAAGTTGGAGGCAAGAATCTCGTATTAAGTTTCATGAGCTAAAGCGATAGTGTTCAAAGCGTTCGGCTCTTCAATATGATCACAAGATCTATCATCAAATTAATGTGATAGCTTATCAACAAGTAATAGGTATTAAACAATGATCGCAATAACATTGTGTTAGGCCCGCTATCGCATTTACTATCAGTACTGAATCAATAGCTCCCTCATATTTACGATGCTGTCGCACGCGTGGGCACCTAAAGCTTATTATGAGCTAAGGTACTTAATTACTTTGGACACTGAAACTAACTACGATTCTACAGTTTCAGACATAGAGCCACAAAGGTCGTAGGACCGGAGAGGAGTGGCCAAAACGTCTTTTTCGGTTTAAAACAGTCTGTCATTTATTTGGGTAGGAAATCTCACACATACACATTTTAGACTCGCATACGAAAACAATCGCCCGTCATTATGAACTCACACATAACCTTTATACCTTGACAGTAGGGAGCGCCTGAGTTTAGGCTACTCGCTACTGTGTTGCTCTGTGGTTTTAGAACAACGTAAGGTATCTAAACTTTGACGAGTTCTATGCTACGGTAGTATCCGGAGTGCCACAGGCCGGATCGGTTGAAATAATTGATTGATCTGGATGTTACTTTGTGCATTACTTAGGTTGCCCTGCTGTATGTTGAGCTTTAGGTCTCGGTTTCGATTCCCGAGTCGGACGAAAAGTTTGTATAGTTTGCAATTTTGGTTTCGGAGTTTAGGTATTTTTATGTGTATGACTGTATGTATTTACATAAAATGTATATGTATTTTGATTTATATCAGTTGTCTAGTACCCATAGAATAAGCTCTTAGTTTGGTACTAGGTGACTATCACCTAATACCAAAGTGGGTGATGGTGTTATTTGGTATGTATTTACAAAAATGGATGTGTGTTTTTCCGCGTTCAGTGTCGGTGAACTCATAGCACTGTAAGTCTAAGGAATGGATATTTTTGTGTATTGTTACATTGTAATAGAATGATGCGAGGAGCTGTAATATACCTAGTTGCTCGGTATACTTGTAAATCTAGATTATGTTTATCTGCTACCTATATAACTTTATTCCAAGGTAACACATAACTTCAGTATTATCACTGACACAGTTATTACTACCACACAGTTATTACTGGGTATTTTGTGCAGTGTGTGCATCTAAGAACTTACCTTCTGATAAAGGAAGGGCCTGGTGAGCGCGAGGTACCGCTCGAGAGCCATGGTGACGGCGATGCACACGCTGCCGATGCCGAACACGCGCAGCACGACGCGCGCCACGCACGACGCGCGCGTGTCCTTCACTCCCGGCACGTGCTCGCTCACCAGCATCACACACATCATCCCAACCTGTGCACCACAAAACATTCTTTTATATATTTTTCAATCTTCAGAGCTCATTCAAACTATTTCTTTGGTCTAGTGGTTAGCCTATGTGTCTGCCGGTCAATCAAGAGATCTTGGGTGTGTTGCCCGGGTGTTCTTGAATTTTTCTTACAAGGATTTTTTATGTAAGTAGTGTGGAAGTTTGGTCGTTTTGGTCGTCGTCTGGAAGTTTGGTCGTGAATATTTTACATATTTAATATATTTATTCCCAAAGGAGCAGAAGTGTAATAATGATAATGGAATTTATTTCAAGGTCAAGGTCAGCGCAGTGTGGTCGACACAGTAGATTAGCAGTATATTATAGCTGTAGGTATAATTTATGTTAACATAATTACATACCAAGAAACATGAACTCATGACAGTTTCAAAAATGAGATTTGCACAAAGAAAGAATACATGAAGAGGGTATAGAAAGAACAGTGAGTGTGAAAGTCGAAAATAAGATAAAAGTAGACACTCCTTTGTTACTAGCAGAAATATGTCTGAAAAGGTGGCCTGGCCTCAAGCCTCATGTATGGGTGTGAATCTTATGTAGCAGAGAGACACGAAAATATAATTATTGTTGTAGAGACCCGTCCCTAAGAAGTTTGTGTGGTGTAAATGTTAGTGACAGAATCAGAAATGTAGTGATAAAGGAACGTAGCGGACTGAAAGAAGATGTAATACACAGAGGGCCGTAGCAAGTGGAAGTCAATTGTCTCTGCCTGTCTTTTTGGGAAATATCGTGACATTAGGAATGTATGTAAACACTCAAATTTCGCACTAAACACATGCAGCAGGACTGTAGGAGACAAGTTAATAAAAGTTTTTTCCTATCCCTATGAACGTAAATAGTAAGATAGTTATGAAAATCTGAATATGTTTCATAAATTAAATAAAACAATAACGTAGGACATGTTATTCTATTAATATCCCCTTCACCAACCTGCGCGTGTACGGTTTGACTGTAACTCATTTTAAATTTAGAAAAAATGCAGTATTTTACCACCGACACTTCTTAAAGAATGAGCACCATGACGTCTAGCACTTTTGTAAATTTATGCGCGGAAATTTCATGTTAAAATATATCTTAATAAAAATCATCGGTTTTCTGGATCTGTGTTTGTTACCATACTATTAAAATACTTCGGATCAACAGCCAACCACCGCCAACTTTAGCAAAAAGTAGAACTTTATCGGTCGGTTCGCATGCGCACAGTGTCCTAATTCTGTGTATCATCCATGTAA
The DNA here is from genome assembly GCA_916048165.1 of Spilarctia lutea. NCBI lineage: Eukaryota > Metazoa > Arthropoda > Insecta > Lepidoptera > Erebidae > Spilarctia > Spilarctia lutea. Next base: position 407,061 of record OU696491.1, read on the forward strand.
CTGCTATTGATAATAGTTTTTGTAATGGACGAGAGAATATGACCGTATTTTAGTGGAGCACCGGACCCTGGTTACGGGCTTATGGGTTGGCGGGTGACATGGTTTTACACGTCGGAAGACAGCTCTGCTTAGCTTGGGACTAGATGGCATTGTGTGTTAGATATCCGGCATATTTATTTATTACTTTTCCATATCTCAGGGAATATACCCTCTCGCAATGATTATTCAATAATAATAAATATAGGTAGGACTAACGCAGCAGCACAGAGCCGAATGAACACTGGTGGAATGCCGTCAAAACCAGCACTTTTAGTTAGGTCAACACTTTGTTATTTTTTTTTAAGTCTATTTTACAAATTGATATTATAATATACTATATTATACTTATATATTCAAAGGTGATCCTTATTACTATTGTATGGAGTCTGGAAAATCAAGTGGAAAGTACTTATATATGTACATGGTATTTGGCTTATGAAACGCCTTCATTGATTATATTTGCAGCAACTGAACATGTGTAAATGACTACCACAATGTGATCGTTTCGGGCAACATTGTACATCGTTTTATTAGGTACTCTACTCGCGTATATAACAATTAATCATACACATTAAATTTTATGTCAAATCATAACTCTCCGCAAAGCCAGATGGCATTTAAATGCTCCCATTTAAAAGTAGACGTAGAACAGTAATTCCTCCTATACACATATCCTATCCTATCCCTAGGAAAGTAGCACCTTCTTTAAACTCCAATAAACATTAGGAAAGCTCTCTCTCTCTCTCTCTCTCTCTCAGGTCACACCTAATTGATATTTCGTCGGTGAAGACAGACACGCTTGCCGATCAAGATAGCACGGTAGGTACATATAAATTACAAGATGTGTTTGTCCTCCATCGAGTAAATCCTAATCACACTAATATTATAAAGGCGAAAGTAAGTTTCATTGTTACGTTTTCACGCGAAAACTACTTAACCGACCATCATGGAATTTGTACAAATATTCTTTGACGCTCAGATTATAAAAGAAAGCCATATGGAACGTACTTGTCAAATAACATGATGCGGTTCCTGAGATTAGCGCGTTCAAACCAACAAACAAACTCTTCAGCTTTATATATTAGTATAGATTTACATAGTACTTGTTTTCTTGTAGGGTACATATAAAAAACTTCATGTTGTTGACATTATAAGCGATCCAATATTGCGAGCGACGTAGTAGGTACAGTACAACTTGAGCATTCCCAGTTTTTATAATCCCCTATACATATAAATGACAACCGATTCCCAACAGGCAACAGCCCGCACGTTACATATGCTGATAAAGATCTGTTAACAGTTTATTGTGACAGTTACTTATCTAAATAAGTTATAAATGATTAAATAAATAAATTAATTGTAGCACCGTTCCACGCACGGTTTCAAGTACGAATTTTTCGTTTATGTAGGTTTTGTATACATATGTGACGCTTCTAGGTTATTAATGTCTTGGAAAAATATGATTCGTTTAGTGAACCTAGTGTTGAGCCCATAAAATAAAACGCTAATAGTCGTGATGAGAACAGGATGCATTCATGTCGTCGTGACATGTTTCCGTAGAATGCAAACGGATGATCCCGGACAGGGACCGACCGCCGAGCTGCCGGGCAAGTAGTAAGTGCTGGTATTTACAAATAATTAAGCAAGTCTACAACCAAAATCCTTTTTAATCGCACTATCTGGGCAAGCGGTGTCTACTTTCATTAAGAATGCTGAATGAGAGCACATTAACAATTTGAACCAACTAGTACTGAACTGGCTTTTAGTCGGATTGATGTGAATTTTGACATCCTATACTACACTGACACTTGGTTCTTGACGAAGAACGAAACAAACAAACAAAAGGAATAAACACTCTTGTTATTATTAGAATGAGATAGAGCCACTTAGGGTTAAGCAGGTAGGACACTAATACATAGATGCAGCTTATTAATCTATTAAGGTAAAGCACATTCATAAGCGAAAGATTTTTGAATTTAATTCGCTTTTAACTCTACAAAATCATTATTAATTATGAGTTGGGTGTTACTTACGAGTGCGACCAGATCATTAGCGGCTAACGAGGTCAGCAGCAACAGATGTTTCCTGTTCCTCACTCTCCGTTCTCCTCTTCGCAACGCAAATATCGCTGAGGCGTTTCCCACAATTCCCAAGGTATACACCACCATTACCACCAAACTGAACATTTTCTTCTTCGAAGATCCTGGCACAGGTACTGCGCTTGTCGTGTTCAGCACGGAGCTGAACTCTGTGGTAATATCAGAAGTGTTCTCCAAGTCCAGCAATGTCGCTAACGTGCTGACGTCCATTTTGATTTATTGTTTTATACGTTAGATGAGAGATTTAATGTATTCGATTGTATCGTAATGCTTTTGTTGTTCGTTGTGAGTGTAGGCACTCGCATCGCAGTTAGTTCCGCGTACACACTGTAACAAAAGTAAGGAAATTGTTATACTTAATTATTAAATAGGAGCAGATCTAGTACACCGAGCGTGGCAGATGAGGCTATCTGTCACCTTAGCAGAAGCAAACTCGGGTGGGAGCACTTTTTGGGGACACCAACGGAAACATCGGGGTTTCCACACGGGAGGGGGCCACCTACGAACTGTAGATGGCCCGAGGTACATCGAGATTCCAGGGGTTTCCTTTCTAGGGTGCACCTGGTTCTCCGGCTCCTAGAACCCGAGACGGCGTGCGGTTTTAGTCGATTTGAGTTCGACATGCCGCCAGCAGGTGACATCCGAAGGGACTTCCGCAACGATGAAAAAATAAGTAGCAGATGTAAAGAAATAATCAAATGTTATGTTTATGAACCTGATTCATGGGGAAATAGTAAAACTTAGTTTAATTAAAGTTAGCTTCACTTCTCATGTAGCTTTTGATAATAATATTTGTTAACTTAGTTGCAACGTTTGTTAAGTAATATTGTTTGTTAACGCACTCAAACTGTTAGGGATACCTATACATAATCTATTTGAAAAAAACAAGACGTAAACACAAATAAAGGAAAAGAAAAGAAGTGTCTCGTGAATACCACTACAATTAGTGCTTACCAATGCAAGTTACGAGTACTTTATCCAATTTCTGTTGTGTGTGTGTATTTATGGAAAATGAAAAATTTTTAGCATCGGAGCAAATAAACTTTATAATCGAAGTCGATTTAATATATACCTGTATCTATGAGCCTTTCATTATTTTGTCTTACTAAAATAATACTTTCCTTTGTGAAGTTTTATCATATGCGATTTCTTTTAAATGATACGCGGATGAAACCGCGGGGCTCGGCTAGTAGACAATATAATTAATTACAGAAAGATTTATCATTGCGTCGTTGACAAGATTAAACCGAGACTGGTCTGTAACCCAGGGCTATCCGACATGCAATTAATGACATTTGCATATTTCAATACTTTATACGTTTAATAAATGTCGTAACTACGATTAAGTGAGAGCTTACACTACTGATAGAGTTGACACTCATTAAAAAAATAATCGATTTCGATTCGCGTACAGATAGGACGACATGGACGATCATAGTCGAAGAATGTAACCTGTTATGGTATTTAGAATAAATTTTATGGCTCTTAATTGATCTCGTTTATTATTTTTGAATTAGAAATAAGTTAGTTAATGAATAGGAAGGATTAATTCAAGAACATATTCTTTCCCATTGTAAATGTTATAGCGATGCGGGGTTTACTAGGTTCAATAACAATGAAGACGTTTATTGACTCAAATCAAGTAATCGTTTTAAAAACACTGTCTCTTCAAATAGGTTTTCGTAAGGTTTACGATGTAACAGTTATGATATAAAATTGGTCTACCTACATTTTATTGTCCGACAATCTGTTATTATTTTTAATTAAATGCTATACCAACATAATATTTACTACTTAAACAATAAAGCAATATAACTATGAAACAACGAATCATTAAGCAACGTCCATTCACCCAAACTCCAAAATTTCATAGATTTTGCTGTAAATATTTAAAAATAATTCTATCACATTTATTGTCTTCCTTACATTTTTTTTCTAATTTTATATTCACTATTATTATATTGTGCTATTTTGACATTGCATAATAAATCGAACATTTAATTATATTGACTTTATAACTACCACAACAGGTCGTTCGACATCACCAGAACTGTTGCAACCGCCGAATAAACGCGACTGCCCTATTAATGTCAGACTGAGTCGCTGCGGCTATTAATCGCATCCATAATGGAGCTTTTAATAGCTTCTATGCATATTACGGAAATCTTGAATTTTGCTATCTTTGATAGAGATATGTATTCAGATAAAATTGTATGATTATGAGTAGGTAATATAATGTATTAACATTTTTAACCGATTTCAAAAAAGAAGGAGATTCTCAACTCGACTGTTCTTTTTCATTTTTTTATTGGTCTCGTACCTTTTTACTGGGTTTTATGATTCTATAGTCGTTCCAATACTTTATTTAACTTTTGACAGATCACGCACATAAAGTTTTGTAATAATTTTTGATACAATGTACTACAGATAATACTGTACTTTATGGGCGGGCTCCGCCTACTTAGGGATGTGTCATTCGTAATTAATGACCACAGACTATAAAAACGGTTTTGAAATAAATCGATTATCGATTATATTAATAAAACATACAATAAAATTATTGTGATTATATTTTATATCAAATCACGTAAAAAGCTTTATTATTTTGCATTAAAATGCCCTAAATGTTTCTGTTTCAATGCATAAATAATTTGCGTAATGAAAACAGTTCCATCGTACTCGTACCTAGTAATAGGATCGAATGTATTCGCCGCAAATTAATGAATCTAAAATAATTGTTTAGACTTACTATAGTTGGTTCAAATAAAAACTACCTGCGGTACCTACTTGTAATGAACAGGTACAAAATGTTGAAATTCGTAGTAATTTACGGATTAAAAATAAAACAACCAAAAGAGGTACTGTAATACTAATTTTAATTATAAAGAATCGTCTTCTTCGTATGACCAGGAATCATCATCACTTGAGTTCTCAGTAATATTGATTATCATTTCTTGGATAGATAAATTGTCGAATGCAACATCCCGATCCCAATCCGACATTATCACCTTCTTTGTTTTTTCTACAACATTCGCCCAGTTTTCTGGAGTTACTTTTTCACACGCATTTTTCAGTAAATTCAGCATTTTTCTTGCGGTGAAAGGAGGAGTTGTATTGTTCCTCGCAGCATATCCTTTAACTTGTGCCCAGATCATTTCAATTGCATTATATTGGCAGTGATATGGGGGAATTCTGAGGATGGTATGCCCATGCTCTGCTGCCATTTCATCTATGACGTATCGTTTTGGCAGCTTCTTTGTTTTTAATATCTTTACTAACTCTACTTTTAGTAGGGACTCATTCACCTCTTCGCCATTGTCACGGAGCCAGTTTATAATTTCATGTTTTTTGTTGGCCTGTGTTGGTATTTTATTAATTTGACGAGAGTGATAAGGTGCATTATCAATAAATATTATTGATGGCTCTTCGAGTGATGTAAGCATTTCTCTGAACCACTTTTCATACACGTTCGAATTCATCTCCTCATGATAATCTTCTGTTTTCTGGGATTTAAAATCTAATAGAGCGCCTGGCACAAATCCTTTTACTGTTCCTGCATGACAAATAATCAGTCGTTCGCCTTTTCCCATTGGTACTGTAGAAGTGGAGCCAACGGTGTTGTCAGTCCAAGTTTTTGACAGCGTATGATTCGCATTGAGCCAAGTTTCATCTGTGAAAACAACATTCGACCAATCTTCTATTTTTTTTGCTTGTCTTAAAAAATCGCATCTATACAAAGCAATATCATTGCGTTCCATTAAAATTTTTCGTTTGTCACATTTTTGGAATAACATTCCAATGTCTTTCAATACCTTTGTCAGAGAAGATTTTTGACCACGGAACAAACCACTATTTCGAAGAGATTGTGTTAGTTTTTTTAATGTTGGAATCTCTTTTCTTTGGTAATAGTCGTATATATGACGACGAATAGCATCAGCGTCAAAATTGTCAACGGCTGTAACTTTACTAGGCGGACGTTTTTTCTTAGGTGTAGATAGCTTATTCTGTTCCATGCCACTGCTGCCGTAGCCTTCTTTTGTTATTTTTGCCACTGTTGGAGCACTAATACCTAATGCTGCTGCAACACGGTCTCTAACTTGAGTCACTGGTATAAGAGGCCCACCATTACGGCTTTCCTTTTCAAAGTATTCACGAAGTCGCAAGACAAACTCTCTTGTTTGTCCTTTGAGTACTTTCTTTTTTGGCATTTTGACAGTAACGAAGGCAGGAACGATACGCTCAACTCAACCAAACGTGAGAATTCACAAATAAATCAATACGGAGGAATATAAATACTCAACTATATTGAAGGTTACTCATTGAAATACTGTAGATTATTTTAAAATAGACATAGAGAGATTTAATAAAGATCATCAATAGTTTAACAAATACAATATTAACCACTGAATTACAACACAATACAATAATACATTTTGAAAATTCAGTTCCTTTTATATATTTTTTCATGACATAGAACCGTCATATTTGAACAACATTCTTTTAATCCATTTCTTCTTTATTTTGACAAAGGAGGTCGCACATTGAAACACATAGAAATATGAAGTACGAAATTATCTATAAAATAATGAGTTTGTTAAATCGATTAAAACTTCTTAATGCATAAAATCGATCGATGAAAGAAATCGAATAGGTAACGGGTCAGGGTATCACTATTTGATTAAGTATTAGAGCTGTCAAAAGTTAAATAAACTATTGGAACGACTATAGTAGTTTTTTATATTCAAAAGCTGGTGCTTGTCATGTGGTCACATTTAAATTTGACGAGTAGCTTTTAAGTTGCCCGTAATAATGCGTATTTAATTTATTTCGCCTACAGTGATGACGTTATGTATTTTTAACTTGTCAAATGTACAAAATCGTATCGTTGTATTTCGAAGTGGTTCCTTTCTGTTTTAGTGATGTTCTAATAAAGTTATTCGGAAGCATACAATGTAACTCTTCAATATATGATGTTCTTTTTGGGTTTGATTGATGGGTTCATCTATCGCATCCGTATAGTTGGCACCCAGGCGTGGGCTCCGTGTAGATCAGACACAGCTGACTCCGAAGCATCCTGTCTCGATGAACGTCTACGTCAGCCGGTATGAGAGAGTTCTGTGTTTTCTCCCGATCCATAACGCATCTTAACCGCGTCGTCTGCTTGGCGCTTTGTTGTCTAAATCATTTCATTTGCTCCTCAACCAGAACCCAGTGGAGTTGACACTTGATACTCACAGTGCACTTTTCCCCACGCCGTCATGAGCACGTCTGTTGTGTAGCTCGAAACGGTGACATCATGCAATAATATTACATACTTAGTTACAGTCGGTGTTCCACAGGATCTGATCCATCAGGATTAATACAAACGTTTTAGCAAAATAAGGCCGCCGTCACAGTCACAAAGTTTTTCTTTTTAACTCTCTCTAAGTGGTCCTTTAAATTTAGGGGACGTTTGTGAAAACGGCCACTAACTGGCCCTTATGGAACTACTTGTGTAGATGAGCGCCAGGCAGTCTTCTGCTAACGCCTACTATTCTTGAAAAACTCTGTTGAGGCGACGTCCGGCACACGAACGTTACTTTTTCACGGTAGACCTTTGTGGTGGGTGGACAGTGAAACTCGTCCTGTGACCACGCTGAGGGTGGCACGAAGTGATAATGCAAGGCGTGCAATTAAAGGCGTTCCCTTGGGTGCACCATATGCTTTTCAATGGACAAATTTATTGTTATAATTACTATTATTATTTTTTATTTTATTTGTTTCTCTTCTGATTCTTACGTACGCATGACTATGCCCTTACATTTCTCTGCTATCCTCTATTCACTCAGGGTTTGCTGGAAGAAACCTCAATTTCGGGTTAAGCACACCTTTGTACATGATACTTCCTTGTATTTCTTTTATATTTATATGTTTTATGTGTACATTAAAGAATAAATATAAATCTGGTTTTTCTAAAACTAAGCATAATGTCAACTACAGCTGCAGTTGTAGCTACTGCATATTTGTATGGAAATAGCACTAGTCAAACTAGAAGTAACGTTAATTTATCTTTAACATGTGAGGCATATATTTTTGCTGTGTAAAGACAAATGGCGCTCGAGCCCCTAAGCAAACTCGCGGCCCTAGGCGCGTGCCTACTTTGCTTTAGGGTTAATCCGCCTCTGTACTGGTTAGACAAGCACCGAATATTACGCCATGCTTGAACTGCCTGTACTGATAACAAAATACATACTTAAAATATGTTATAAATGAAATTTAAAAACTTCTTTGCAAAAATGCTACCGACGTAAAATTTTATTACTAAATCTCTTTCATTCGGTAATGTTCCGATGAAGATCTTCGCTGAAGTATATGGCACCGTGCAACTATAAATCTCAATAAAGTCCTCAACAACTCTTTAATCAGTATAAAAACAAATATCCAAGCTGTATTTTCAAGTAAGCTCGCATTGGAGGAAGCTAAAAGGAAGGGTACGTAAGTACGTTTGGCACTCTATTTAAGTTTGTTTGTATGTTCCACCATAGCCCCTATATTACAATATGGATTTGAATGCCCGGGTGACATAGGTTCTGCTAATAAGTATTGATATTTTCTTTATTTATTAACACCAAAACTACCTATGAACTTGTCTTTCACAGTCGATTTGTCCATCCAAAGGTTGCCTGTAAGAAATTGATTTTTAGCGATAAGGCCGCCATTTGTACATGGTCTTTATATTGTTAAGATTCTATATATAACTGTATCAATTGGTGTACAATCAAGTTTATTCTATTCTATCATGAACATAGAAATTATATTTGTAGATTTTAACGAAGTGCATAAAATGTGTTGCATACTGACCATCACTATTATAGGTAATTTATGTTTACAAAACATGACGATGATGTGATGAGCCACATCACCATCATCATTACAGAATCTTAAAAAGAAAAACGTTTTAATGGTAACAAAATGACATTACCTAGATAGTTGCTAACTACTATGCTAATTAACCTATCTTTATATCGCAACAAACTGGTTAGAAAATACTTATTTAATATATGTAAGGGCTTGATAATACTCCTCACTCCAACATTGCCACATAGAGTATCAGCAAAGAATTCAAGGGATGTTTGAACAGCTCTAATGAGGGCATTAATTTGTTTATATAAGGCGAACCTTGATGATGTCTAACTACTATCGCTGGTAGCGCTAATTGGTTTTCTAGTGCTGCACAGTGTGCTGTGTGTGGTCGCAAGCACCAAGCACCGGCGCTCAACTATCGCTGCATTTCTTATTGATCATTTATTTTTATTTAACTTCTAAAAATAAGTAGATGTATCAAGAGACGACACTCACTATTTAAGAGGGTTTAAACTCGGCTACAGCTAAATTAGGAGGACTTATGGCTATTGTATTGCCTCCTAAAAGTAAGGTAGTATGCCTGTATAGCCTAGTCTTCTTTTTCTTGAGTGTAACCAAGTTTTAGGTGACTGCACGGTTGGCCTAGTGGTTTAAACGGTCGCCACGCCGGTTTCTACTGCGCTAAGTGTTGTGGGTTCAAATCCTACATGGAATAACACTTTGTGTGATTCACAAATTGTTGCTCTAAGTCTGGGTGTTATAATTATATTATTTAGTTATAGTTATAACAAAAAAGAGAAACCTCTGAATACGTTTCTGAGATTTTTTTTTTAATTTTAATACCCACAGAATAAGGTCAATTAAGATACGTCAGTTGATTACAGTGATATGCACTCCTATCCTCCTCGCAAAAATAATTAAGTAGTGGAAGATCATAGGAGAGAAAGGAGAAGAGACGAGGGGGTCTTCGTTCATCAGAGAATAGCGACAGGCTAATAGTAAAGTTGTAAGTTGGTGTTAAGTTATGCAAATTTAGTGAACATTTAAATTCTTCACACAACCAACTTGCTAATTTTGTATTCCGTGATTAAATACAATAAGGTAGGTTTATTTTGACTGAATACAATGTTTTTTTAAATCATTTATTATTCAGTTAACATTCAACTCACACTGCGTATGTGTTGATGATACTCGCGTAGTTTACTAATTTGGATACCATAAAAAATCAGTTGCTTTTGCACACTAGAATATACCCAATGAATAACTTTAATAAAACTTAAGAACTTTTCTTTTAGTGGAGTCAATGAATACATTAAAAAGGCAATCTTCGGAAGTCCTCGTCCACATATGTGTGAGCAAAAAGAAGTATTTGTAGCGTACGCAGGTAACACATAAATGTTGTTTTTTATTTTAATATTAAATTATTGTTAAAAACTTTTTTGTAACAACTATTTGTTACAATAAGATTATTATATGGAGATTTTTTTACAAAAAAATAGAGACCAAACTGAATTTTTTATATAAATGTCGTTGATATTGTTTAAACAAAATAAATAGTTCCGTCCCCGCTCTAAGAGGTTTCTAATTTTAAATAATATAAAAAACAAAATTAAAAAAAAACATCAAAATCGAAGCTGTTCTTGAGGACTTCCGAAGCAAAGGCTTCATTGACGCGACTATTTCTCTGAACGAATAATTCGTTGAGTGTGTGAGAGACACAACTATTTTTATCAAAGAAAAGTTATCCTATAGAAATAAATAAAATTGTAATGTCTGTTTCTAATATTAAAATAACTAAATTTTTTTTTAATATTTGTTTGTCTGTTTATTCCGGTTAATCTCTGGAACGGCTGGACTGATTTTGACGGGACTTTCACTGATGGGTAACTGATGACATAAGAAGTAACTTATGCTACTTTTTTTTGGACTAGCGGCCGCCCCGCGGTACTAAAATAACCGCGGGCAACATCGCGGGGTTCGGCTCATTAATAATATAATTAGCTATTTAAAAGCATATGACGATCTTCAGAAGCAAAGCAATATCAATAAACGTGTGTGAAATTACGACTAGGTACTACGAGATACGGCTGGTATGTACCTATATACATTTTGTCACCGACGACGGTTTAATTAAATAGGCTCACGAACCAATACCTTTTATTTTAGGTGCAGTAATTTCGACAAATTTAAAACTCTGGTAGGGTGAAGTCCCGAGATACACTGAACGAGGTCAAGGTTCCGTAGGTGAGAAATAATAAAGTATTATTATAAATATTTCCTAGAGGCATTTACAATCGCTCGTTTGACGAAACTATACCTAACGCGATTCAGTCTATGGTTCGTAAACTTAAACATTATAGTACGAGAGCCCACGACCAAAATTTTTGTCTCATAGCAATACAGCCAAAACCGCATCGAATCGATAGATACGATTATCCTGAACTCGAAAAAACTGATATCAGACATTTTCCGCGTAGCGTTTGATCTGACCGAATTTTCAAAATTGTCAAAGAATTTTACCGAACTGCATCATAGCAATATGTCTGATTTGCAGACTGTAGTTGAATGATAGTTCTGAGATACCGGAAACATATTTTTCAGACGTTAGTGGTGTAGCGCAAACCCGTAAAATCACTTAAAAAAATTAAAAATGAGACAAAAAAAATGTCTCATAGCAATACGTCTGAAAATCTTTTTTATTAGTAAATTTTCTTACCGTGGGAGAGCTATGCTTCGGCATGAATGGGTCGGCTCGACCGGAGTGATACCACGGCCTCACAGAAAACCGGTGTGAAATAGCGTTTGCGCTGTGTTTTACCGAGTGAGTGAGGATACCGGAGGCCCATACCCCAACCCTCCCCCAATCCCCTTTCCCATCCCCCAAAGGTCGGCAACGCACTTGTGGCGCCTTTGGTGTTGCGGGTGTCCATGGGCGGCGGTAATCGCTTACCATCAGGTGATACGTCTGCTCGTTTGCCCACTATTCAATAAAAAAAAAAAAAAAAAATTTTGGTTATTTGATGCGAACAAAACAATTTTCAGACGGAAATGTGAACGCATTAAATTTTGAGAGCGTTTTGAAAATGTTAACAAATTTTACCGATCGGTATCATAGCAATATGTCTGAAAATTGTTGGACATGATAAAATAAGTTGTCCACATGTGCAAAAAATTTATATCAGACAAATTAAGTGTAGCATCTTCTCTATCAGACAACTTTTCGATACTCAGATATCATTTAAAAATCGTATTGAGGAATCTTGAATTCTCTGTTACAAACCAATGAATACGTTGCGACCCTGAATTCATTACATGATAATTAACAAAGAATTTACCCGAAACCGTAACATTGAAGTTGAAGGACTGAAATAAATCGCACAAAAGGAAACTGGGATGAAGTTGAAAAAAAAAACGGTTTATTCAAAGTTACAAAATATTCTCGTATTCAATCGCTGTCGTCTTCGAAATCACTCTCGACGTCGCTCGGGAGATCTTCAACGTCCTCTTCTGTAAAATAAACATCGTTAGTAAAAATCACGAACTTATTTATGAAATTAACAGCAAAAGCCATGTAAACTGTACCTGTTGTGGATGATGATTTGTCGTCCAAAATAACGTTGCTCAACTCAGGTAGTTGGTTGCCAGAGAACCATGAAAACTGAAATCGTCCCTCGTCTTCATATCATCCGCAATCTGCAGGGTTCAGTTCGGTTGGCGTTTTGGTATGAGCGTTGCTCCAGACTTGTGCAATATATTTTGTTCGTAATAAATGTTTCTCCAATTCCGTTTTGCATGGTGGCAGATGTTGTTTCTTTACAAAACACACAACTCAGGTCCGACATTTTACACCACCACAACCGCACAACGCATGACAACTATGGTAAGTGAGCGTCGTTCCAACGTTTGGAGCAGCTGCCGTAACAAGCGCTGAGGCTGTTGAAATTATTACGTTGAATTTACGTTATTTTCGTTTTTGGGAGTATATGCTACACTTAAAGTGTCTGAAAACAGGTTTTTGGTAATCATGGCAGCAATACGAAAAGTTAAAAAAAAAATTATCCGTATTGCTATGATACAGGTCGGCTAAATTTGTTGACATTTTCAAAAATGCGCTCAGGCTATGTACTACGCACAAAATGTCTGAAAACAAACTTTTTCGTAATACAATTATAAAATCTATGTACATTTTCACTATCAGACGTATTGCTATAATACCGACTGCCTTTTTTTTGACACAGCAGAAATGGCCTCCCACGCAGTTGCTACACTTTCGACCGTTACCACACACCTAGTCGGGTTCAGAATCATACAATCTAACGATTTTATAGGGTTTTTGCCGTATTGCTATGAGACATGGTTTTGGTCGTGGGCTCTCGTACTATTAGGTAAATACGAGTAAAATAACAAAAGTATACTTATAATTTACATGTCAAATGAAACATGTCAAAGAAAGGAGACAGTAATTTTAATCAATATACGTTTAAATAAAAATGAAGTCTGTTTGTAATTTCAAATTATCAGGATTTAACTAAATTCAAAAATGCAATACTTGGATAAAAAAACCTTTTTATTTTTTTTTGTCGTCTGTCCGTTTGCCTGTCTGAACTTGAATGGCTGTATCGTTTTCAATGGGAATTTCACTGATAGATAGCCGATGATATTAAGAGTAAGTAAGGCTACTAGACTAGCTTCGCTACCTGGCATTATCCGCGTTTGTTGCTGTTAAGGTACAATAATAACCGCGGATAACTCAGCTAGTTCACAAATAAACTTGTTAATTAATTGACCCAATACATACAAGTAAATAGTATTAGTGGTCTTAAGATATGAATATTCTACATTCTTCTTCTTCCTAGCCTTTATTATTCCCAATATTATTTGGGGTCGGCTACCAGTTCAACCGATTTTACCTGAATATCAGTTTTTACACAGAGCGACTGGCATCTGACCTCCGCAACCCTGAGGGCGAACTGAATTCGAAGGTTGAACTAGTTGTCAGTATATTTGTCAGTATTTTTATTTATATGAATATTCTACATTATTGTTTTTAAAATACCAATTAATATTATAAATGCGGATTGTTTATATGGCTGTTGATCATGCTTTCATGCTTTAGGCAACTGACATCTTAACAACACATTGGCAGTGGGAAGAGGGACAACGGGCATTTCATTTCGAAAAAGTTATTTTCCCGAAGAACAAGTGAGATGCCGCGGACTGCAACTATTGGTGAAGGTTTCCTTTAGACATAAATAAGTATTGATAAGCCAAGTAACTGTAAGATCAAGTTAAAATAAAACAAACAGAAGTACTAATACAAATAGACGTCTAGTAGACACACCAATGTGTGTAAACACAGTATTCTCTGGTTGCATTTGATTGATGTTGTTTGCCGTGTGTAGTTAATCAATAAATTGTGTGCTTTAACTGTCGCCCTTACGAAACAAAAGCTTAAAGTTATTTGATTTGAAAAGAAATTGTTTCTGTAAAATAGTTATTCAAACATTATGACTACGATTAGTAAGTTAAGAATCAGTTTAATATCGCATTGGTTGAAAGAGTTACGTTGTGCGTTCGAACTTAACTCAGAAATCTAAAGACGTCCAATAGTTAATTTGTTAAAATTAACGAGATAACCAGTCTGAATGTGTGGAAAAATAAAATGTTTGTCACCTATTCAGTTTGAATCACGCACAATGTATGCCTGCACTATCCGCAATACACAGTTTGGACCTCCTACATAAAGTGACTCCACAGTTACACACCACAACCAAATAAGTAGATAGTAAAGAATAATCGGAAATATTTTGAATATTTTAAATTTGATCCTACGATAAAACAAGTATCTTATATAGTCCATACCAGTTTACCATACACTACAGAACTTGAAGTCACATGAACTGTGTTACAAATATTAGATGTTAAAAATATGTAAGATGAAGTCAATAAGTACATTGTACAACAGGGACATGTAGATGCCTGCGTTCAGGAGCACGTGTTTTGTTACCAACGCTCAAGGTCTAAAGCAGCCTTTCCCAAAGTGGGCGATAACGCCCCCTTGTGGGCGCTGCAAGCCAAAAGGGGGGCGGTTAAGAGACCCAGAAAAAAATGGGGGCGTTGTGTAGAGGCTTGGGGGGTGATTTGTAATTTCATTTAGCTAGGAGGCCTCTTAGACACCGACTGCATGAGCTCTTGACTCTCAACTACAACTTGTGAACATCAATTAATATTAGTTAAGAGATTGCTCAAACTCGGTTCGATATTTCTCTCCGCGTAGTTCATATATCTGTCCTGTTTTATTGAATATACAAAATAAAAATCATGTCAATCACAAATCTCAAAAACAAATAAAAAGGCAACAGACATATTTTCGCATTTTAATAGTTATTAGTACTCGTAGATAGGTAATTTTCGTAGATAGTAGACCGCGGGCAATCATGTTTTAACAAGGTTTTGTTAAATGGCCCGAATTGTGCATTCCTGTATCAATCGGCTGGTTCATATAATACTTGTTCTTACTTGTTGAGTACGACTGAGCGTCGAATGAGATAAACGAGTTTATGCATGTTTGTTTTATTCCTGTCGGTGCGTGCTGATTATGCAAACCTATATAAACAACGTAAAAAGAAGAGACGAGACGAGAGAGAAAGATGTGCGGAATATATTAAATTCGGATTCATTGAAAATCCCACAAACCCATCGTTGCCTTTGTGCCTTCTATGTCTAAAAACATTTTCGAATGAAGCAATGAAGCCTTCAAGACTGCAAGATCATTTGAATAAAATGCATCCAAGTAAGAAAGACAAGAATGTAGCATATTTTCAAGACCTAGAGAAGAAGGATAATACTCAGCCAAGTGTAGCAAAACTACTTTCGGCGGCTGCTAAGCAAGATGACGACGGACTTCGAGCTTCGTACAATATCTCTTTGTTAATTGCTCAAAAAGGCAAACCACATAACATCGGAGAAGAGTTAATTTTGCCAGCAATAAAGGAAGTAATAACTACTGTGCTTCATACGCCGGCCGCCGATATTATCCGAAAAAGTCCTTTGAGTAATAATTCTGTGCAAAGACGAATTGATGAAATGGCTAAAGATATTGAAGGATCATTGTGCGATCACCTGAGGACAAGCCAATTCTCAATTCAGCTCGATGAGTCCACTTTACCAACTAATGAAGCATTGTTGCTGTCTTACGTGAGGTTTATTAAAGATGAGAAAATATGTGAAGAACTATTGTTTGCTAGAAATTTAGAGACCGATACAAAAGGCGAAAGCATATTCAATATATTGGAAAAGTTTTGTGATGAGAAAGAGATTCCCTTGAAAAATATTATATAAATTGCTACGGATGGCGCTCCGCCTATGACAGGGTGCCATAAAGGCTTCGTAGCGTACTTAACAAATAAAATTCCAGGTGTCCTTGCTGTACATTGCGTTATTCATAGACAACATTTGGTTGCTAGAAACTTAAGTGAACGACTATTTCAATCAATGCAATATGTCATCAAAGCAGTCAATAAAATCCGCAACAGCTCTTTGAATGATAGATTATTTCATCAGCTTTGTGTTACTAATGACGAGGATTTTAACCGTTTGTTGTTTCATACTGAAGTTCGTAGGCTATCAAGAGGCAATTGTCTGACTCGATTTTATAACCTGTTTAACTCTGTGATAGAGTTCTTGGAAACTAAAGATACAGAATTGCACAACAAGCTCATTACATCTAAGAATTCTTACATGACAGACCTGTATAAATTGTTCAACGTCATGAATCTCCAACTGCAAGGCGATGAACTAAATTTAATTAAAACAAAAAACGTCGTTGCTGCTTTCGCAGCCAAACTGCTTCTACACAAAAAGAATATGGGCAGACGTGAATTTTTCAATTTTCCGAATTTATCAGTATCCTGCAGTAACGACGATTTGTTTGCCTACTGCCAACATTTGGAAAACTGCCACATTGACTTCACCGAACGATACCAGGACATTTTGAACTTGGAAATACCAGACTGGGTGTTGGATCCGTTTTCAAATGTCAACACAGCAAGGTCACCTCAGCTGGAAGAAGAACTTATAGAATTGACAACAAACGAGGAAATAAAAATCAAGTTCAAAAATGGTTACCAAGAATTTTGGCTACAAAAACCGATCCCGCAATTGTACCCTGGATTGTGGTCAATCGTTCAACGATTCTTGGTAGCATTCCCATCGTCATATTTGTGTGAACGTGGATTTAGTGCTGTGGCAACACTGCTTAAGAGAAATCGTTTGCATGTTACCGAACGTGGCGACTTGCGACTGTTCTTGAGTAAATTGGAACCTGATATCAACAAACTTATTAAACAGCATCAGGTTCATCCTTCACATTAGTTTTTATATAAGAATCGATTATGTTTGTTTTATTTTGAATAAAAGATACTATGTTTGAATACTATAAAGTTGCGTTTCAATAATCATTCTCATTTGCAGGTGTAAGAGTTAACTTGAGACCTGAGAGCCGTTGTGTATTACATACTGCGCTCAGGTTTCAAGTTAACTCTTGCGAGTTATAGTAAAAGTCTCGTTTAGAATTAATGTTTAATCTCCGCTAATATAGCTCACAGTAATTGATTAATTAAATTTGAAGTTATAGTGGTTTTTAAGTAGGTGAAAAGATGGGGGCGCTAAAAAATAATTTATTCTCAAAGTGGGCGGTAGGCAAAATAAGTTTGGGAAACCCTGGTCTAAAGGATTAACCAAACTTTATTTCTCATTTCTTTACACACATGCTCGTATACGACACAAAATAAATTGAATTTTACACGACAACTTACAATATAATTAAACATTTTACGACTCGTGTTCAGAGCGACGAACTCTGACACTATTGTGCACAAATTAAATGACTTCTGACAATTATTCGTATAATTGGGCGATGTTGCACAATTTTAGTTAAAATGTGTTTCATCACATTTCTATGCCAAGTCTAATAGATGTAACTTCATCACTCAATGATGAAAATCCATATTTTTCAGTTCTTTATGCGTTTATATACAATTATGTAGCTAAACGAATTCAGTGCAAGTACAGGATACACGGTAACCGAACCTAAGTGGGCAGTGCTTTGCACCCGAGAGTGTAATAGGAGTCGAGTTTCAAAGTTCATTGACCGATGGATAGCAGCATCCTACGGGATCAATTTGTTACACACAATTATCTTATTAGTCAAATTACTCAGTTTTCTTAAGATTTGTTAATTAAATAACCTCGTGTATATGAGTACCGTAACGTGTACGTTAACACTACTGAAGGAGTTTTCTTCCTTTTGGTTTCTTATTTTATCTAAATTGTCATTATATTTGCACAAATGAATTAGCCTAGTAAGTCCATGGAAAGTTATACTACTGAATCATGGGCGTAGCCAGCCATGGAGTCAGGGTGTGGCAGCAGTCTAAAATAATATGTAACTAGCAAACTACTTAGTCTTGCCATATATAATGTTGCAAAGAATATACTTTTTTTATTGTACGTAACATTTATTAATCACAGTGTGCTAGTTTGATACAGTAATAAAAACCATTAAAAATTTATAAAGCTTATTAGCAGTGGTCTCCATTGGCTGCAATACAATCCTTTAAACGTTGAGGCCAGTTATCAATGCAGTGCAGCACGCACTCTTTCTATGGGAAAATTCTTCACTGCCAATCGTATAGATTGTTTTAGGGTCTCTAAATTATCATGAAATTTAGAGCAAGTCTTCCTCTCTAAAACTGACCATAAGTCATAATCCAGTAGATTAAGATCAGGACTAGAAGATAGCCAGTCTTCAGCTCTTATTTTTAATTGTAACACTATTTATGGCCAGACTAAGTTACTAAGTATACCTGCGGTCTTACCCCTTTTTTTTTTTTTTTTTTCTGCATTCTTACCCCTGCCGATACGATCGCGGCCTATAGGCCCATTCTTGTGGCTGGACGAGACGGAAAAATTGTCTGCGAGGAGACTCTCTGCCCGTATCGTCCGGCACCTCTGCGCAGTTAGGCATCGCCAACGCATTCAATAGTCTGCCATTTAGCTGCATCAGGGAAGCACTCCACTGCCAGAGTACCTGAGGCGGCTAGTGGCAGACTATTTAGAAGAGCGTACCGTCATGTATGAAGACCGAGATGGCGACAAATGACGTGCGGCGTTCCGCAGGGGTCGGTTCTCGGACCACTCCTGTGGAACGTGGGATACGACTGGGTTCAAAGTTGTCTCCTCCCGGGCTAGGCGTAATTTGTTACGCCGATGACACTTTGGTCACGGACCGGGGCCACACTTCTAAGGCTTTTCTATGGTGGTTAGGCGCATTGAGACACTGGGCTTTCGGATGGCCCTGGATAAGACGGAGGCCCTATTGTTTCATGGTCCACCGCCCGGCGCCTCCATCGTGGACAACTCGGTCTTTGTACAGGTACGGGCTCAGATGAAGCCTGATTCTCGACGGTAGGTGGCTCTTCGACGATCACTTTAGACAGCTTGCTCCGAAGCTGGTCGACGCTGCCTTTGCCTTTGGTCGATATTTACCCAATTTGGGTGGAGCCAGCGTCAAGACAAGACTGCTCTATACGGAGGTTGTACGGTCGATGGCGCTAAATGGTGCATCACTGACCACCCAGAAAAGGGCGCGTCCGGGCACGCTAGTTTCGGGAAGTACCTGCACTCGGTCGCTAAGAGGGAATTGAGTCCCGCCTGTCACCACTGCGATTGCAGTAAATACTCGGCCCACCACACGCTGGTGGTTTGCCCCGCCTGGTCCTTTGCCGCCTCACTTCTGAGATCGTCGCTTCATTTAATGGCGCCCTACCCTGCCAAACTGTGGGTATGCCCTTGTACTGAATTAAGCTACTGAAATCATTACATAAATATATATTTGAAATTAACTGAAACAAATTTAGGAAAGTAACGCCTGTTCCCCAAGTTGCAATTTTAAATACACCACGATTAATAATAACGTCATATTATATTTTACAAGTAACTTCCTGTCAAAGTTTGGCCAGCGTATTTACCGGCTGGCTTTAAGCTGATATCTCTATAAAAGCTGCTCAAAAAACCGTATTTAACATAACACATCAAATGCGTCGCGCAAGTGGCGTAATGACGACCTAGGCCGGGGTTTGTTGGATTAGGTTTGAAATATGTTATCACTGTTGGATAAAGCTTTATTGATGATCTAAACTCTAAATATTTGTTATAGTCCGGTCAATTTAGACCAAAAACTGATAGTGAAGCTACATAAATTCCCAACAAGCTGAAAATTTGTAAAATTGTTCAAAACATAATTATAAACAATACCTGAAAGTTCCCCATCATTCCCGTGTGAGGAAAAAAAAATATTCAAGGTCAAAGGAAAAAAAAAATAGTTTTTCGCGATTTTCAGCAAAACGGTAAGTTTTATTATAAAAGTACCTTAGACAAAATTGTAGATCATAAAATTATCTATAAGAAATTGATCAATATTTATTTCCTACGAGCCACCGTTTCTGAGACATGACGATTCAAAAAGTTATAAAAGCTGTTATTGTCATAATGTGCACACGTTTCCACGCCACCTATGAGCTAGTGTACTTACCGCTTTTTGTAACGTGGTTTCCCCAGTAGGTCTACTCCTCCTATTCCACGGGTCAGTTGTGATCAGGACATGAGGAGGACGATGGAAAACTGCTGCTGCCTCATGCACAATACTCACAAAAGTTTTAGGGGACACTGTATTCTTAAATTCTAGGGAATCCTAACCTCCTCTTCTCTGAAGGTTACAGAGCGGGAATCAGGATAAAAACTGAGAAAAAACTCGAGTAAAAAAAAAAAATATATTACAACTCTAGAGATGTATGTACGCGGCGTACTCATGCATATTATGACAATAACAACTTTTATAACTTTTTGAATCGTTATATCTCAGAAACGGTGACTCGTACGAAAATGTATTGATCCATTTCTTATAGATAATTTTATGATCTACAATTTTGTCCAAGGTACTTTTATGATAAAACCTACCGTTTTGCTGAAAATCGTGAAAATATCATTTTTTTGACCTTTGACCTTGAATATTTTTTTTTCCTCACACGGGAATAATGGGGAACTTTCAGGGATTGTTTATAATTATGTTTTGAACAATTTTACTAATTTTCAGCTTGTTGGGAATTTATGTACCATCAAATGTCTAAATTGACCGGGCTCGTTTGGGATTATTTACGCTCGAGTTTATTTATTGTAACGAAATATTAAGATAAAGCTTGAAATGTGTTTATATATCGTTAGGCGATTAATTTAGTATAATTATATATATTTATATATATGTACGCCTGTATGTTGGTATCGTGATAGAGAGTAGACTATGTCCTTTCTGAGGAATCTAAGTATTTCCATGCAGTGGTTTAGCCAGATTTTAGAGTTACTATCGAATTTAAAATGTTAAGTATAGATAATAGTATTATATATAAATAATGCTAATAATAATAACAATAATATGTTGTTATTTAAAATCATTTGTTACAAATTACAAATAGTGAAGGCATAAATTTTGAGTGCATAATTCCAAATCAATAGGTGACCAACATTAAATAGAACCTCAAGCATTTATTGTTTCACAAACTGTTTGAGACTGGTTATCTTGTTAATTGTAACTTGTACAATGTACATATACTGTTGATCGTCGGTAGAGCTCTGACAGTAACAGAAAGTTGGAGAACATGCGCACTATTTCATTTGATGGATAAGCGCGTTCGTTTGTTGACAATCTAGTTTATAGTATTCCGTAATTGCTACACCTCTAAATATTATCCTTTTTATGTTATTTCAAAATAAAACTTATTTTTATACACTCGCTAGAAAACGATTTAAAATTTTGCCTAATTACTCGTAGATTGATTGGGTTTCAGAGCTTCCCCCATGTTTGTTTTTACAAATGTTACGATGTTGGATTTCCCATTTTAGAATTAGAAAATATTTACTGTTTTTACGCTTTCGTATTTTTACAAATAGTTTAATGTATAGCTAGACTTTTATCAAAGACAGATGTTGTGGCAACATTTAAAAAAATATAAATATTTATAAAATTATACCGGTATTTGTTGCAGGAAAATTACATGAAACGTTATTAGAAATTGAAATTTTTGTACTCACCACTTTGTGTATACCTAATTTTAATGTGGAATTTCCTCTTCAGTTAATAAATACCAATATAATATTTATATTTTATGAGATTTTATTAAATCACTTATGTTGTATTATTATATTTGTAACGCACTTGTAACGCCTCTGGTGTTGCGTTAAGCGTTTGGCAAAAACCAAAATACAATTATATTGCGCAGTTGGGAAGGCTCCATTTCGCATGCGGCCTTACACTAATACTTAAATGTACTATGTACTACCTTGTTATAACACTATATTTATAATCACAAATTCTATTGTTTAACTTACGTTGGTCTAGTGGTTAGCGTAAGCGACTGCAGATCAAGAGGTCTCGGGTTCAATTCCCGGGTCGGACTGCTGTTGGGTTTTTCCTACAAGAAATTCTTAATAGCAGCCCGGAGTATGGAAGATGGCGGTGTTTCCTGCCCGTGCTTCGGAGGGCACGTTAAGCCGTCGGTCCCGGTTGTCATGAACAGCTATGGCAATCGTTATTGGGAAGTCAGTGCCCTCAAATATACTGACAACTAGTTCAACCTCCGAATTCAGTTCGCCCTCAGGGTTGCGGAGGTCAGATGCCAGTCGCTCTGTGTAAATCATCTCAAATCAGTCAATAATGGTTGCCTTTTGTAAATTCAGAAAGAAGATTAACAGTAGGTGTCAGACAACTGGCAAAAACCAAAATACAATTATATGGCGCAGTTGGGAAGGCCCCATTTCGCATGCGGCCTTACACTAATACTTAAATGTACTACCTTGTTATAACACTATATTAATAATCACAAATTCTATTGTTTAACGTATGATTTTATGTGAAAATATATAATTGCGTATGACCATAACTACAATGGACACTAAATACCTACACAAATATTTTTTTATTAGGTATAAAGCTACAAAAATTTCCAATACAATTACAGCTATATATTGTTTTTAGGTGTACGGGGCAAACAAGCAGACTGATACTAGATACCTGCTTTAAGCAAGTGTCAATTCAAAAACTTCAGAAATTTGTAATAAAGATGAGTTTTGTAGTTCAATAATCCTTAACAAGATTATTCATGAGCAAAAGCCGGCGTTGCTTGTAGGTATAAAGGTTAGTGAAATTAAATCATTATTTTCTGTAAGAAGTGTATGTTTATGAATGTGAATCGATTGAAAATGATCACTTTATCATCAGTTACATAACAAAATTTACGATTATTTTTAAACTTCCCCAGAAAAGATAAGTTGTTCGAGTATAGGTAGGTATCTTGTCAACTAGGTTCAAATATATAATACCTCTAACTGGTAGGTACATCTTTTTATTAACATTTTAACTATAACATTTAATAGTATAAATGTATGTTTATTTAATTGTAACCAAATCTTTAAACTCGATTTAAACCTAATTTTAGTGTTATTAAAGTTTTAATATCGAACTGAAAAGTAGTAAACAGATTTGTATAAATTTTAAATAGAAAAATATATATTTTATCGTAAAAAAGTGTAGGATGCTTTTAAAGAAAATGAAAATTATACCATTAAAGCTTTCATTTTACCAATATCTAGGTAACAATAAAATATTAGCACCCCGACGCCGACGGCTCGACAGAAAAGTGTGTTTTTAAATTATAATTAGTTATAATAAAATGCAAAACTTACAAAGGCCAATTTGTGAACCACCACTTTCCTCAATAACACTACACTTAACCAAACTTACTTCAAACTTCAGTAAAAAAATCCTTGCGTTAGTAAAAACATACTTTAAATACAAATTGCATACATCAGTGTAATAACAACTTTAGGGCTTTCTTAAAAACTGTCTGAGTACCAACATTAATTAAATATTTTTACCATATATTTGCTGTTTAATAAAAAGTTTTTCGTATTAAAGATCGCCTCGTCGGTCGGTTAGGTCGGCTACGCACACGACGCGCGCACTCCAAACAACACCGCGAATGCTACTGACTGACCATTCTGTCTCCTGACCAACAACCAACCACAACTATAATGCGAACTTACCAATCAAGGGGGCCTTCGTATATTCATTTATTTACACGTAATATGAATACCTAAGGCATTCGCTACAAGTCAATACCATTGGGCTATGCAGGCAAGACAAGTGTTTCTAATATAGTTCAAGAAATATACAAATACAAGATTATCAAACTTTACTAAATATATTATCATATGGATGCATATCGACACTTATAACGACATTAATATTTGAAAAGAAACTGATCTACTATTTCATTATAAGAATAATCTGTAATACAGGTCTGTACCTAAAATAGACACCAAATCCTCGCATACACTAAACTGCAAATTAACTGTTTTTTTTCATCAAGTTCTACTCATTATCTTATAGCATAAGGTCTTGTTTTGTGAGGAGAAATAAATAAAGATATTAAGATATTGTTATTATAATTCCAGGAGGTAAATGTGACTTCAGAGGAACGGACTGAACAAAAAGAGGTTGAACGACAAACTGAGACTAACAGAAGTTTAAACTCGTATTATAAAGAACCAATACATCTTAGACTTCCAAGTGGACGTTTAATATTACCAAAAACTCGCTTGAACAGTGTGAGAATTTGCAGTTCCGTCGTATTGTCGCCAGACCTAAGGAGAAAAACCCCCAAATTTACAATTATTATTTACAATTATTCTGAAATCTGAACTGTAATGTTTGCGAATACTCGTATCTTGCTTTCTTTTTACAAATTGAGTTACTTTTTATTTAGTCTATACCTCAAGAATCCTTACTAATACCTATTATAAATGTGAATGTAGGTAAGTTTGTTTGTAACGCTTTCGCGTGAAATCTAGGTATAAGGTATAACGAGGTATTAGAAGTAACATAGGATACTTTTTATTAAATGCGAGCGAAATAGTAGTTTTTTATAAACGTAACAACAGGGAAATCCAACTTTTAGTTAGCAGCTGTCATACGTTCTGCTTCAAGTTTACGAGAGCTTTATAAATTATTTATAACCTCGAAGATACGAGTAGATAAGATTGTTAAATATTCCCGCAGCTATTGCACATTGACATCTCATTACGTTAAATTGTGATTACGATAATTAGTGACAATTTACCATGAGTCAATACTGATATGGTGTAATGTTGTTTAAAGTAACTGAAATGTGCCTGGTCATATCTCTATTTTGTCTCTAAAAATATTTTTGATAGTTACTACTGCTATAGGCAGTTAAATATATTGGTGATAAACTTTAACATAACAATTTAACGACTAGTACTGTTACTGTGTCACTATTATAGACTAATATTGTTTGTTTTACTAGTGATAGGTGATATTGGTGTCCCTCACCGTACTACAGTGTTACCGTACTAGGCATTTTCCTTACAACAATTTACCTTCCTTCATTCTTAGCGATGTCTATTATGAGAAGGTTGGCGTCAGGCAGGTGACTGGCTGTTATAGAAATCAAATGCATAGGAATGACTGTAATTATGGGGGTAATCATTCTCATTCGTTTCTCATTTTCTACTAACACATTTCTACCGCTCATCATTTTTCAGTTGCGTGTATAGACAACGTACAATTACCGAAGAATCATTGTTATGACAATAAATTTGAACGTGAAGGAAGTATGTATAGTCGTATAATACTTATGAATAACTGTAGAGTTTAGAATTTGTTATGCAAATCTTTGTCTTTTAAATGAGGTCAAATAAAATACAAGAAGTTTATTAAGTCCTTTGCTGAGGTTTTACAAAACCGCTAGTCATTAGTCCAACTAATATCGCCGATTGAATTGGCACCCAACATAAATTTGCATTAATAAACAAATTATAAACAAAGGCGGTCTATGTGCGCCGTGGCTTGACTTCATGGGACAACAGTTCAGTCTCTGTACGTATCTATCTTATCTGTGTGCAACGAGTGCGGTCACGAGCTCCTAGTTTGACCATAGATAAAAGTGAAACGGCGATAAAAATATACTTTTTGTTTATAAATACATCATCAAACAAAATAAATTGTAACGAGATTAAATGATTCGATACTTCGAGCACATTTAATATATTTTAGGTGCCCAAATGTTTTCTCTTGATAGTAGACCATCATCCTACCAGGCTGGTCGTCTTCCTTTTGTTCGTTTCTTAGTGTTTCTAAGCACTTTTTAATACTATATATATTTCATCTCATCTCTTGATGTACCACAACATATTTTCTTTAACCGATCTTTTCATCGTTAAATGTTATTTTTAAATGCAACGTAATGCGTCCCAAGACTTACTCTGGGAAGAAATGCCGAAACAAACACAGCGGTGTCTTTTTTGAAGTTCGTTAACATGGATTTGATTAAATATAAAATTGTGGAATATATGTGTTCGTTTAGCACTTTGTAGAAGCTCGCCTCTTTGTCCATTTTGGAAAATGTAGGTCTGACGACTGTTTTAAGGGTTTTATGGACTTTGCGGTCCACACAAAGTACGATAGTTCTATGTATGGAGTACATATAACTGCAGACCAGTCGTGAAAAAAAAGATGATGAGAGATAAGATTTACACAAGCACTATACTATATGTACATGATGATCTACATTGAACTACCTTTGACTAACCTAACTTTCTAATTTGAACCCCCCCCCGACAGTGGTTCAACACCTTTCTGCAAAAGATCTATAAATATGTAAGTACTACAATTTGTTCAATAGAATACATATAATAATAGTTAACAACTGTTCCCACCTTAGCTGTAAAGTTCATTCCAGTGAAAGTTTACCACATAATTCAATCGGCGCGGTCGAGTCTCAGGCGGTTTTAACAGATTTTTCAGTGTTTATTTAAATGAACATCTCATTGTAAAAAATGTATACCTTAAAACACACACACAGTCACAAGTCACAAGAGACCAATACCAATAGACCATAGTCTATATAGTATTTTTTTTTTATTATTGAATAGTGGGCAAACGAGCATACGCATCACCTGATGGTAAGTGATTACCGCCGCCCATGGACACCCGCAACACCAAAGGCGTCACAAGTGCGTTGCCGACCTTTGGGGGATGGGAAATGGGATGGGGGGAGGGGTTGGAGTATGGGCCTCCGGTATCCTTCCAAGAGGCGGCGCGCCTGGCCACCATGGGTGTTTCTCTGGTGGTTGGGCGCATCGAGGCGCTGGGCTTGCGGGTGGCCCTGGATAAGACGGAGGCCCTGTTATTTCATGGGCCCCGTCGTGGTCCACCCCCCGGCGCCTCTATCGAAGTCAACTCGGTCCTCGTACCGGTTCGGGCCCAGATGAGGTATCTGGGCCTGATCCTCGACGGTAGGTGGCTCTTCGACGAGCACTTCCGACAGTTATCTCCGAAGCTGGTCGGCGCTGCCTCCGCCCTTGGGCGACTTTTGCCCAATTTGGGTGGAGCCAGCGTCGCGACGAGACAGCTCTACACGGGGGTTGTCCGGTCAATGGCCTTGTATGGGGCACCGGTGTGGGTGGCGGCTCTGACCGTACAGAATAAGGCGCGCCTATTGCGCCCTCAGAGGGTATTGGCGGTCAGAGCCATACGCGGATACCGCACCGTGTCCACCGAGGCGGCGTGCGCCTTGGCCGGAACACCCCCGTGGGATTTGGAGGCGGAAGTGCTCGCCGAAGTTTATCGGCGAGCGGCTGAATATCGGGCGGAGAACGGGTATCGTCCTCCGCCCGAAGAGGTACGCGATTGGCGTGAAGCTGCTCGCCGAGCCACGATGGCTCGTTGGTCTTCCCGGCTGGAGGCTCCACGCGCTGGCTTTGCCACCGTGGAGGCGCTCCAGCCGGTCATCCTCGAGTGGGCAGGGCGGCAGCACGGGACTCTTTCCTTCCGACTGACGCAGGTGCTTTCCGGGCACGGTTGCTTCGGGAAGTACCTGCACTCGGTCGCTAGGAGGGAATTGAGTCCCGCCTGCCACCACTGCGACTGCAGTGAGGACTCGGCCCAGCATACGCTGGAGATCTGCCCCGCTTGGGCGGATCAGCGCCGGGCCCTCACTGCAGTCATCGGAGGAGATCTGTCGCTACCGGCCGTCGTACTGTCCATGGCCGGTAGCGACAGCAGTTTTACCGCGGTCGCGACCTTCTGCGAAGAAGTAATTTCGCAGAAGGAGGCGGCGGAGAAGGCCCGGGAGGACGATATCCACTCGGACCCGATCCGCCGCCGGCGCACGGGGCGGCGGAGGCGCGCCTATCAGCGCCTCATGCCGCCCTGAGTGTGGCCGCGGATGGACGGGATGGGTTTTCCCCTCCATCCGCATTACAGGCCAACCGCGAGGGGGCGACGTACGCGTGTGCCGTGCGTCGCCTAAATTGAGATTGTATTGGTAGAAGGTGCCCGCTTCAGTGCGGGCAGGCGCTGGGAGGGGCCCGGTTGTGTTAATAAACGCATTCCCCGGACCCCTCCCTTCTCAGGCGCAGAGTTGGCACACCGTGTGGTTTTAGTCGGTTCGATTCCGACACACCGCCCCGCCGCAAACCCCGGCGGGGTGACGGCCCGAGGGGGTTTCCACACGTAAAAAAAAAAAAAAAAAAAAATGGGCCTCCGGTATCCTCACTCACTCGGTGAAACACAGCGCAAACGCTATTTCACACCGGTTTTCTGTGAGGCCGTGGTATTACTCCGGTCGAGCCGACTCATTCCTGCCGAAGCATAGCTCTCCCACGGTTAAAAAGGTTAAAAAGGTGAGGTTAATTTATGTATATTGTTTAAAATTCATTTTATTTCGCCAATACCATTTGCACCGAAATATATTTATTTACTCGTTCCATCCATCCATCCTAATTAAGATCTAGGCTTAGAAATTTATTTTAGCTAGTAAGAATAAGTCCCTTGTTTTGCATCGTTTTTATTATATTTATAATTAGCTGTGTAGCATTGTTAGTTCTATTTTATGTAGTCAATTCTATATGATAATGTATGTATGTAAATTGCTATAATAGAACAGTGTGTTTTAAGATATGTCTTGCTATTAAATAGTATACAGGATTCAAATTCATTAAATGTTTAATCAGACTATTATTGAACTCATGTTTGTTGGTATTTTATGCATTATAATAAAAAGTTCAACAATACGATTCTGCACTTCTACATAACATTATATCTCTAAGTATTACAAACTCATAATTATGTCTGTAACAGTTTGTTTTGAAAATGTGTACAAAGATGTTTCCTTACGTAATAATATACAGAAAAGCATAGAACACGTGTCAGGCAAATATAGCAATTCCATTTACCGAGGATATAACTAACAGTTAGCTGAATTAATAAAAGAATGCACGTGTTTTCTATAAACACGCAGCCTTCACGTAGCTGCGACACCCCACGTAAAAGCGTAGGTTGTACCAGTAAATTATATGTTGTGTACACATTTCTCGAAATATAGGTACTTACACTTAATACCTACACAATTGAGGATGCGCAAATACTTCTGTACCTAGTTGCTTATTTTTTACGTAATCAATCGGTAATGCTCTTGTGGATAAACGTTATTTAAGGTTAGATTAGTTGAAAAAAGTGACGCTTTAACTTTTTTTGTTTAAAATCACTGTCTTTCAAATCAATTGGCACATTACATCATCACATCAACAGTCTTTAACAGTCCACTGCTGGACATAGGCTTCTCCTTGAAACAAGGTATTGGCCGAAAAGGAAATTGGTATGCAATGCATATCGGGTGAATAGGCGTGACGTTCTTAAACGGAGTTTTCATTGCGATTTTGAATTTTATGTGTTTGATGCTGTAATTTTACCACAATTTTAAACTTTTCTAGAGGGATCAATATTTGTTTGTTATCATTGCATAAATCGCACAGTGGTTTAAGCAGTCCCCTCACTGCTTTGTTGCGCTTAGTGCTGTGGGCTCGATCCCCAAATGGGATAACACTTTGTGTGATCCACGGGCTATTATTATTAACCAGACTTAACTTGATATTTTCAGTGTCCATTTTATGAATTTTCGTAAAGTCTCCCGCGACACAAAATATACTCTTAATACCTATCATGACATACTTTCACTTATTTCTTCTATAAAGTTACGAACATGACACTGACTTGATGCACACACAATTAGCTAATGAGCTCGTGGCAGTTCCGGGAGGGCGCTGCATGGACTGCAATATATTAACATTTTACAACCTAAGTCCTATGTAGAATGTAAGTGCTCAAACGATGGGAATCTTATTACTTTCTGTACGACACTAATAGAAACCATGACCTTACATTGTCAATTTGCGATATTATTTGAAGGCTCATCAACAAGCTGTCTTTGTTAAATTGGATTGGAAAGCTTTGTACTTTATAAAATTCCTTTTCTATTTAGTAACACATAAGTAACGAAAACCTCACAGTGTTTTTAACATAATCATATTATTAGACATTTTACCGCCTGCAGTAATTCACAAGCTGACATATGCTCCTTCTTAGAAATGAGAAGGAGGTTACAAACACAACACGTACCTACCTTAGAGAGAGACAAACTTCTTAGCACTCCATGGATTCACCGTGCGGGTGCCAGGTCCATCGTGTGGCAGAGGGAGGAACTCAAAGCAGTTCCCAGGACTTACGACCTAGGTGTAGGTTTAAGGACGCTCACCTTCACTGCTCGAGTTTCCTACCCTACCTAGCCAAATTTGGTAGGAACCTGTTATTGCAGCCTTGGATACTCGTTCCAAAATAGAACTTACTGCAGATCTCGACAGGCCAAGGTCTTTCAGAAGGTTATAGAGAGATTTAGCTGGTATACCTCTCGCTCCTACTTCTACCGCGTATAAATTAACCACATAGCCATTTTTGTTAAGTTCAGTTGTTAGATCGTAATATTTATTCAATTTTATTGCATGGTCTTTAGGAATATTAGTTTCCCACGGAACAGTAAGCTCTACTAATATTATGTGTTTAATTTGTCTAGAGAAGAGGAATATGTCCGATCTGGATGACGAAACACCAACATCCTCTGGGATTTTATAGTGCTTATCATACGTATCCATCAAAATAGTCCAGTCAGGTGCAGTACCTAGGATTGAGAAAGGCTTGCTTTTAGCCTTGGTAGTTGAGCCTTCCTTTATGAAGTTAATTTGTCGTTTATTTATAGTCAATCCTTTTTGGGCTCTAGCCACTGAAAGACTTACTGCTTCACGTATGATATCTAGTACTCTATCATGTCGGCGTGAGTAATAACCCCTTTCAAGCAGCACCTTGCAACCTATAGATGTCTAGCAGTACCTATTGCCTCACCACAAGTATAGCAAGATTTTTCAGAGGCTTTCCCCCATCTCACTAGGTTACTCTGATCTGGGAGGGTCATTTGGAAGGCATTAAGATAGAATTTTAATAGGGCAGGAGACCAATCATATAGCAAGGTGCGCCATTTCAGAGCTAACGGGATGCAGAACTCACCTATGGTTAACCACTCACTTTGCATTTCTAGGTTTATTGCATTGATATACGTTGCTGAAAGTTACGAAAATGTTTACCAAGTATGAAAGTTACTGAAAATGCTGCAAAACATAATTGTGAGGCCTTCCTTGACCACGACTGCTTTCGGTTGGTGATTTTTACAATAACTTACTTCCTTCCTTAGTCTAAAAGAACACCCAAATTTACTTGTTGGAGTTATGAGTCACACGCGAAGACCAAGTAGGCACTACTTTTTTAAACATTTTGGCAACATTTTTTATGTTTTAGCTGCCAAAACGACTCAGCTTTGAGGCTAAAATGCACAACATGTAATCTCGCCATAATTACCGTGTAGTATCAAAGTGTGCCAGCTATTTAAAACTCATTAACCAATTCACACCGCCGGCCAAACCTATTGTATTTCACACCCTGTGTCACTCGATAACCAAACGTATACCTCTATGTTTTACTCCGTATTTTGCATAAACACAAAAGGACTTTCCATTTCAGGAACGAAGTCCATCGCTCGCTTCCTCTCCCGATATGGCGAGGACTCCATACGGAACACGTAATGGTGCTATCACGATCTATTGTGGTTTGTTCTCTAATTATATTTTATATAATTCGTTATTCTTCAATTCTGTTATAGCTGTGTAGATATTACAAGCATTACGTTTTATCATTCAATGATACCGGTAGTCCAACATTTATTGACGTCCTATTTTGCAGAACGGTTGAGATTGTGGGGGAACGGGGTATCATGCCCCTCCAACGCGAAGGGAGGATCCTCCGACCGGGTGAGGTGATCAAGCCTGGCGTGCCACTTAATTTACACTAATATTATAAAGGTAAAGGTTTATTTGCTTGATTAATCGATCTTGTGTTTAGGTTTGTCCATTTATCGAGGAAGACTATAGACTATATTATTACGCTACGATCAATAGGCGCCGATTATTAACAAAACGGTGTCGTAAAAAGGGAAAACAATCAACCAGACCACTACAATATACCTATATGTTACAGGAAATAATGAGAGACAGGTACCTCTTTCGGTAAATACACGTAATTTATATATAACCACTGATCATGACGTGCAACAAACCCCACATACGACATTTAGACAATCGTGTAAACAACAGGAAATTTGGGTGATGACTACGAGGATAGTAGCTCTATCTTTACCGTGAGAGAGCTTCGGCATGTATGGGCCGGCTCGACCGGAGTGATACCACGGCCTCACAGAAAACTCAGAAAACCGGTGTGAAATAGCGCTTGCACTGTGTTTCACTGAGTGAGTGAGGATACTGGAGGCCATACACCAACCACTTCACCCCTTCCTCTCCCCATCCTCCAAAGGCCGGTAACTCACTTGTGGCGCCTCTGGTGTTGCAAGGTTCCATGGGCGGCGGTATTCCCTTACCATCAGGCGATACGTCTTCTCGTTTGCTCACTATTCCATAAAAAAAAAAAATCCTTCTTCTTTCCCAAGTGCACACTGATTTACGAATTTTATAAAAGTGACGAGCCCATATATATGTACATACGAGTACTCATATAAAATTTAGTATGAACTTATAGCCCGATCCTTGCTGAACTTTTAGTAGTTAGCCTTGAGTAGTTACAACCTACAATTTATTAATCACATGGGCACGTCATCAATGACGCATGCACCTACTCCGTTGCGGTTGTCCTGTTCAGGAATAGAAGTACTTTATTTCCTCTCGGACTCCGTACCTAGTTAGTTAGACTAATGACTATTAAAATCGAGCTCCATTACTACTATTACAGACTCGCTGGCTGTGCTTCTGGATATAAATGACCTTTTTAGGGTTCCGTACCTCAAAAGAAAAAAACGGAACCCATATAGGATCACTTTGTTGTCCGTCTGTCTGTCTATCAAAACCCTTTTTCTCAAGGGCGTGTGGAGGTATCAATCTAAAATTCATATAAAATACTCAAGTCTACTGTCCCTTGGAGCTGTGAAAAAATCAAACTTCTAAGCCAACGAAATCAAAAGATACAGCCGTTTGTAACACTCGCTAGGGAATCAAAACCTACAGGATACTTCCCGTGAACTCATAATCTTGAAATTTGATACGGAGCAACGCCTTATAGCACAGATAAAAGAAACATTGCGAAAAGCTTAAATTTTTACAAGTTTCTACAGGTTTGTACGGAACCCTCGGTACGCGAGTCCAACTAGCACTAGGCCGGATTTTTATTGCCATAAAGTGTAACCAGTCAGATTTTTCACTTTATTAAATAGTGGAGTAAAAGTACAAGTCAGATTAATTACAACAATGTATCAAAAATCTTCGTTAATCTTTTTTGGG
This sequence comes from Spilarctia lutea, assembly GCA_916048165.1. Classification (NCBI taxonomy): domain Eukaryota; kingdom Metazoa; phylum Arthropoda; class Insecta; order Lepidoptera; family Erebidae; genus Spilarctia; species Spilarctia lutea. The sequence continues at coordinate 440,906 of OU696491.1, forward strand.
ACGCCTAAACGAAGATTGTGAACGATGACGTCATCCTTGAGACCATCTGGCAGCCGCCATTGTTTTCCTGCAAAGACATCAACAAAACTCATTATTTATATTTAAAGCACTATCCTATTTTTCTTGGTGTCGTATATTTTTTGGTTCAGCCTCGTTGGTTTATAGGTAAGTGTATGCAGCTGCCGATCAAGAGCCCTCGGGCTAAATTCCCCTGTCGGGCCAAAAAGTGTTTTTGGATTTTTCTTCCAAGAAACTCTTAATGACAGCCGGAGAGGGAAAGCTTGGTTATTAAGAACACCTATGGTAATTGTTGTTGTGAAGTGAGTGCCCTCAAATATACTGACCACCCCCACTTGCCGTCACCCCACCGGGGTATGCGGCTGGGTGGTGTGCCGGGATTGGAGCGACTAAAACCACACGGTGTGCTACTATGCGCATGAGATGGGAGGGATCCGGGAACTGAGTTATTAACACATCCGGACCCTTCCCAGCGCCTGCCCGCATTGAAGCGGGCACTGTGTTTGAAAACTCTCTATTTAGGCGACGTACGATACACGCGAAACGTCGCCTCTTCGCGGGTTCTTGGGTTGACCACAACGGGGCCCATGGAACAATAGGACCTCCGTCTTATCCAGTATTCTCTCAAACAACTGGCCCGCCTCGTACAGCAACACGATGGGCCTATAGGCCATCGACGGGGGTGTGTGTTTCGCCCGCTGCGGAAAAAGGTCCTCGACCACTTCCTGCAGGAAGCTGGGCTGGAGAGTCTCCGTAAGGGGGGAGAGGCGGTATGCGCAGATTCTGTCGCAAGCAAGAGCGACCCCGGGGGTCACGATCGAGCCTCTCCAGCATCTCCTTTCTTTTTACGTCATTGGCGCGGCTAATGACCAGCTTCAGAGTTTTGCGCGCCTTTCAGTACTCTTCATGAACCTAGTCCTCCCAGTGTCCGTGGTGACGCTGACGGCTGTGGGTGTAAGACCTCCGGGTACGAGAACAGGCCGCACGGAGCTCCGCCAACACCGTGTGGCCAAAAATTTTTTTTTTCACAAGTAGTCTAGTAATGTTGGGCGGGGCCAATTAAATCTATACAAATTAATCAAACTGGTCTGTTTGTAATTTGGAATTAATCTCTTTTTACTAAATACATATGTATGTATGTATACACCGTACATATAACAAAATACCATTTTTTACCATTTTTGTCTGTCTGTCTGTTTGTTCCGGCTAATCTCTGGAACGGTTGTACCGATTTTGATCGGGCTTTCACTGGCAGACAGCTGATGTAATAAGAAGTAACTTAACCTTCAAACCTTCAAGAAAAGAGCGTACTCCTTCCTAAAAGGCAGGCAACGCACTTGTAACGCCTCCGGTGTTGCGGGTGTCCATGGGCGGCGGTAATCGCTTACCACCAGGCGATACGTCTGCTCGTTTGCCCCCTACATAAAAAAAAAAAATAACAACTTTTTTCAACATCGTGGGGCAAAGTTAGTCAAAAAAGACCTACGTTACTACTTATAGCATTAGCTTATCAGTGCAAGTCCCGTCAAGATCGGTCTAGCCATTCCAGAAATCAGTCGGAACAAACAGACAGACAGACAAAAATTGTAAAAAGTGGTATTTTGATATTTGTACCGTGTGTTTACGCATACACATGCAATTATTAAAAAGCGGTTATTGTAATATGTATTACAAACAGACACTCCGATTTTTTTTTTTTTTTTTAAAAGACAACTCCCTCATTAGGAATAAACATCAAACATCCTGTGACGTGGGGGACTTTACAGACATACATGAAACGACACAAAGAACATCCAGACTCGGGACAACAATTCGTGGATCACACAAAGTGTTGTAGGTACCGCGTGGGATTTGAACCCACGACACTTGGCGCAATAGCAAGCGGCGATTTATTTGTATAGATTATAAGATTTAAGTCGGTTCCGGTTTAAAATGTATACTGTATATGGGTAAAGGTCATTACATACTCGAAAACTTTATACACAAACTTGAACCTGACATAGGCGGTGCGGAATGTGGCGTGGCGGTCAGCTTTAAAGAACGCAAAGCAACAAAAGTAAAGAATAAGTGTAATGTTATTTATATTAGATCATCAACAGTGACTAAAATGTATAAAAACAAACCAAGCAAACAAGTCTCAAGACGAGTTCTAAATGACTTGTGTCACAGGAGTTCTCCAGGCCTTTCTCAGCATCCCATTTTGTTTCATTCTTTAGTTCATACTAAGATTTTATTCACAATTTTAGGAAGGTGTAGGAAGATGATGCTTACTTCAATGCAATATTTTAGCATACACTTCAATATATATTTGTGCCAAAATATATTAAGATCTGTGGTTGAGTAATAAACACTCTTTTAAAGATGCCGTTTTTCATGCTTAAAGGTAATTAATAAATACTTACTGCTTCATTACATCATTCTAAACACTTAAACGTAAATATAAGAATTTAGCGCACGTTTGTGTTTATCTCAGTAGGGCTCGTGCGGTCACCTTGTGGTCACTCATTCATGCGACGAAGTACGCTTGATATTCATTGTTATAATTCACGTGACTCGAGTTTTGAATAAAATATTTACAATTTTGTTCTTTTAAGCGATTCTGATCAGCGATAATCATACCAATTGAATGGGCCCATGCTTTACTCCTCTGCATGCTCTATTCTCTCTCTCTCTCTCTCTCTATTATTGAGATAGCTTCGATTAATTGTTTGAACACTGGTCTACACTTTTCTTAAAGCGAGTTCTTGACACTCCACCATCGTGTGCTTGTAAAGAAACTAATTCATTCAACTAATAAATTCCTTAAGAAACGATTGTCATAATTAACCCGTAATATGAAAATTTTATAAATATAAATGGTACGAGTATTTCAGACCGTGATATTTTTTAAATATATTCTCAGAGCTATAAACGGAATAATGGGTAAGTATGGAGTATTAAACGAGATATAATCCAAACATAGATCATGTATTCACTAGTTAACTACCTCGACTCACTACTTCATGCCATGAATGTTGATGTCAGTACAGCAAACAATAGTGTACTAGACCCACCTCGGCGCGGTGGCACCACGGCATGGCGCCGCAGCGACCGCGCGTAATGACAGATACATGTAATAAATTATCCATCGCTGTAATCGTGGATGACTTACGCATCATTGGCGCAGAATTATAAATGTGTTATTATTATAAAATACACTTAAGATGTCCGTGTGGTGAGGGGTGGTGGTGGTCCTCTATTCGTGCTGTGAGTGCCGTAAGACAACAACACCACTGCAAGAGAAGGAACACTTGAAACATATCCTGTAACAAACCGTCTGGGTAGTGTAGTGTAGTGGGCCAAACCTCCTTTATAAGCAGAGGCCTATGTCCAGTAGTTAAATGCTGTGGATTGTGACGTGATGCACTTAAGAAGATGAATAACTAGAAGACCTGTGTCACTGACTTCAATACGCCTATGTGATGGTGATTTATATGTTTCGCACTGTAATTTTTATCTATATACTAGCTGACCCACGCAACCTCGTTTGCGTCTTCTATTGCCCGTAGCGTGAAAATTTTCCCCCGTTTTTGAAACATTCTTCATTAGTGCTCCGCTCCTATTAGTATTAACGTGATGACATATAGCCTATAGCCTTTCGCGATAAATAGACTATCCAACTATTATCTACTCCAACGCACATACGCACACTGTTTTGATAGATATGATTAAATTTGAACTTTGTTTAGCAGTAATAAAATGCAAATTGACTTTACGTTTTAGTTAGAAAACGTTTGTATGGGAAAAAGAAAAGGGCTGTTTTTAGGGCTTTTCCGGCCATTATTCGAACTTTTCTCGCCGTAAAAACCATCCCTGATCTTCAACAAACATTTAAAAAAAAGAATTGGCCAAATTGGTCCAGGCGTTGTTGAGTTATGCGCTTACCAACACATTGAGCGATTCATTTTTATATTATAGAAGATAGATAAAGGTGGAATATTTATTTAAAAACAAAAGTTATTTATTGAATAGAACGAAGCTCGTTTAAAAAGAATAAAATTTGACTTTGCCAACCACGGCGCTGTACCTACATATTTATACAGTTTGTATACCAAGTACCTGTATTGAAAGACGAAGACTATTATCGGCACTGCTATCATAATTGCAATAATGGCATTAGTTGTTTGTATCTCCAACTACCCAAACATTAATTTTAGAATTTTGCTTGCAAGGTATCCTGAAAACAAAAACACATAATTAAAATTACTTTTCTCTAAGAAAGACAAAATAACATTACAGTAAAAATTAAGGATCTAACTCTACATCTTCAGTTAATTTCAACGTTGTAGCATTCTACACTACTGTAGTAAAATATAAATGAAACTATCATAATAGGGAGCAATAAAAGGAAGGAAAGGATGTCACCATATATGTTTCTCGTAGAAGTTCGTAGTAGCTAGTGCTACAATTGCTACGTGACTTAGATACATATTGCAACAAAGACTAAGTAGGTACATAACTTGGTGAAGGTACATTTTAGTTTATCATTTGTACGAGACTTACAGGGGTAGTGGAACTGCGGAGAGCCAGAGGGTTTGAGCATTACAACGAGTGCCTGAATATATAACTACTCAACATCTCATTTGTTTTAATGATTTTCATTTGTTATTTAACGATTTTTTGTGCTCTCTATTGTTTCATAATCTATACTAATATTATAAGGTTGAAGAGTTTGTGTTAGCGCCAAACTGGCTAGCCCAGAATCCAGTCCAGTGCCAAACACACTCAGCGGGTTGCGAGAGATAACTTCAATGACTGAGCATTGCCTGAACTCTTTGTATATATTTTAAATATTAGGCTGTGGCTGTCGCGTGGTTGGGAGAGAAAGGAAAAGGAAGCCGCTTACCTTTAAGTCTTGCTCTGCAGTACAGACCCAGCGGCCTGGTCTCTCCTATCGTGGTGTGGCTTGCTAAACACAAAACGGCGACGCACTGCATAGTTTATAACACACGTCCTCACTTGTCTGCAAGAACTATTTAGCGAACAATGCGGTAGCCACGGTAGGATGTCCCTTTTGACGCGGCGCGTGATCTTTCAATCTTTACCGGGTAACAATGGTACAAATTCCTTAATACTGGTAGCGGCGATAATAGCGGATAATTGAGCGGCATTTGAAGCGTTATAAGCGGCTAGCGTGCGGAAGGAATGGAAAGCGATGCGAAGTGACTTAAAGAGTCAAAGTAAGAAGCGAGTAAGAATTATTAAGAGTTAGAAGTGACAATTGGAATGCGAATGCAGAATGTAGTGACAATGAGCGCGGTGCGCTCGCGGGAAGGCTTAATAGCCTTAGGGAGTAGGAGAAATAACGCCAACAGCCAAAGTACCCGAAATTATTTATAATTTAAACAAGCTTCTCTCTGCACTATTGGTAGTGGCGTTACCAGTTTGTTTGTTTGTTTTAACGCTCTAGTCTTAGAATCCGCTGGTCCGATTTGAATTCTTTTAGTTTTGGATAGTCCATTTATCGAAGAAAGCTCTAGGCTATATATCATCACGATAAGACCAATAGAAGCAGAGCCCCAATGAAGAATATTTAAAAACGAGGGAAAATTATTACGCTACGGGCAATAGTAGATGTAAACGAGGTTGCGAGGGTCAGCTAGTTATTAATAAAACAATATCATGGAACGTGGTTTTTATTAATGTCTATAACAAATTAAATCTATATGGTAGGATGGCCAATACGAATAGGGTATTCCTCTATAATATATATAACCCTTTTTAGGGCTCCAAACCTCAAAAGGAAAAAACGAAACACTTTGTTGTCCGTTTGCCTGTCTGTCAAGATCCTTTTTCTCAGGAACGCGTAAAGGTATCAAACTGAAATTCATATCAAATACTCAGGTTTACCATTCCTTGGAGCTGTGAAAAAATCAAAATACTAAGCCAACGGAATCAAAAGATGCGGCTGTTTATGCTACAAATTTTCGACACTCGCAAGGGAATCAAAACCTACAGGATACTTCCCGTGAACTCAGAATCTTGAAATTTGGTACCATGTCGAACTCCAACCGACTAAAACCGCCGCCGTCTCGGGTTCTAGAAACCGGGGAACCAGGTGCACCCTAGAAAGAAAAACTCTGGTACCCCGACGTACCTTAACTTTACAGAGACTGTACTATATAATCTGACTGCTGTAAAGACAAAGGCGCTTAAATATAATTATTTATATATTTATAAAACTTGAATTTATACTCTTTGGTCTATTACCTACTTATTGCCAAATGTCAGCCAATGTCAAACCCAGTGACATGACGACACAATCCATAAACTAATATTAATACAATCATAAATAGTGAAGTTGAAACAGGCCACTATATTACCCCTCACAAAATGCAGGCAAAGAAGTACCTCAGAAATGGACCGTAAACTTTTAAGGTAGTGAAGAGTTGAGGAATAGTATGGCTGTGAAGTGGATCCACGCGATTTTAGTTCTAATTATTGTGATGCTATTCCTGGCGAGACAAAAGGGCGTGGCCGCAGCAACATCGGTCAGTAACATCGGTTTTGTGGGATTATATTAAAGCTAAGGTCCTTGTAGGAGTATATGTAGTAGCGTCGTATAATAAAAGTTTTTCTGAACTAGAATTTTCGTTGAAACCAAATTTATTGTACGGTCTGTAGTAGGATCCTTTAAAAAAAAAACATGATTCTTCTTTGTCATATCATCATACTCACACGACTGGTCTATATCCCCGAAGATGTAAGCAAAAGCCCACTGACGGAATAGGGAACAAGCCTATAGCTGCAACTGGGCTGTTTAGGTGCGAAGGGGAAATCGGGAGTTAATTTGAAAGTAGAAATTGGTAAGATGTGAAATCAATGGGAGGAAAGAGGTATACCTATGGGTGCAAGCGAAGGTAGGTATATGCCTGACACTCCAGTTTAAGTTTGAGCCCTCCAGCCTAAAACGACCTTGTCTTGTCATTTACACCACGTTTGATAATTGGCAATGCATGAGCGACAGGCTTGTTACCGTAATCATTAGTTAATTGCTCATTTGAATTCAAATCCTGATTTAATCAGACCTGTGTCCCTAGCTTTAGTGCAAAGACTAGTTTAGTTAATACATATATTTCATGCTTGACTGTATCGATCATAAGTGCGATGTATCAAACTTATAGATCAAATTAGACCAAGTATCTAACCAAGTGTTATCTCTATTAGAGAAGTGGTCAAGAGTATGTTGAGCATGAACCGGAATTGCAAATAGATGATCTCGTTTACACTCCACTGTGGTTCCAAAGAAGCGCCATGGCGGACTGATTATTAGCTGTAAATGTAACCCATGGACGATAGCTAAACAGGAATATCACTCACGCGTTAACAATACATTGCAAACAAACCTGACTATTTCTTAAACTTGGGCAGGTCATTCTACAATCTTGGTGCCTGAAGAAGGATGTTCCTGCTAAATCGGTTCGTACCTACACGATCTTTGACCATATTTCAAATGATTCGATTGTTTAGAATTATTCTACTTTAAACAATGCCCTAACTAAAACAATCGAATGAAGCCGTCTGAGATCTTTAATAATAATTAATAGAATTAAGTTTAAGCATTAGACAATCTTGCTCTTATTTTTTCAACAGGAGTTATTTAGAAAATTAATTTTTTTAAAGCAAACAAAGTTTTTGAAAAATAATACTTTATTTTAGATGGTGTATTAGTAGCTCTATCAATGAGTGAGAAAAGTAGTCTCAGATTATAAGCTGCATTAAAGAGGTTCTTAACTAAACGCTTTTGTTCCTAATGTTATTTATGTTCCTAGAGGAAGCGTCGTGTAAAACGATCATCGTTCGACGACCCTAACCTCACTGTGATCTCTCCTATATCAAATACCCACTACCTGGGTTCTCAGTGCAGCTGGCACCACTTTGCCTGGCCTCGGCTCCAGAAGACTGCTATGCCGAAATTGAAGTACAAACGGGACCCAATCATTATTATCGACAACGAAGACATAGGGCGCCATCCTCGCGGTAACTCATCCACTGACCACACCACCCGTTATAAGAAAAGTATTCACTGAATCTTGTGTCAAAATGTCAATAAACATTCTAAAATAGAATTTAATGGTTTTATTCATACCTTGATCTACAGGTACCTACTAAGTTAAATACACAAAAAGCTAATATTATAGCCTATGAGTACTGTGATTGAAAAGTAGTAAGTTAGATATTAGCGTAAAATAATTCACTCTTTCGAATAACATAGTCCATCATTATTATTAACTGCCTCGGTGGCGTAGTGGTAGCGTATGCGACTGCTAAGCTTGAGGTCTCGGGTTCGATTCCCGGGTCGGACTAAATGTTTGCATGATCTGCAAATTTTTGTGTCGGAGTTTGGTTGTTTTCTATGTATACCTAATATGTAAGTATTTACAAAAAAAAGTATATATAGTCGTTCCAATAGTTTATTTAACTTTTGACAGCTCTAATACTTAATCAAATAGTGATACCCTGACCCGTTACCTATTCGATTTCTTTCATCGATCGATTTTATGCATTAAGAAGTTTTAATCGATTTAACAAACTCATTATTTTATAGATAATTTCGTACTTCATATTTCTATGTGTTTCAATGTGCGACCTCCTTTGTCAAAATAAAGAAGAAATGGATTAAAAGAATGTTGTTCAAATATGACGGTTCTATGTCATGAAAAAATATATAAAAGGAACTGAATTTTCAAAATGTATTATTGTATTGTGTTGTAATTCAGTGGTTAATATTGTATTTGTTAAACTATTGATGATCTTTATTAAATCTCTCTATGTCTATTTTAAAATAATCTACAGTATTTCAATGAGTAACCTTCAATATAGTTGAGTATTTATATTCCTCCGTATTGATTTATTTGTGAATTCTCACGTTTGGTTGAGTTGAGCGTATCGTTCCTGCCTTCGTTACTGTCAAAATGCCAAAAAAGAAAGTACTCAAAGGACAAACAAGAGAGTTTGTCTTGCGACTTCGTGAATACTTTGAAAAGGAAAGCCGTAATGGTGGGCCTCTTATACCAGTGACTCAAGTTAGAGACCGTGTTGCAGCAGCATTAGGTATTAGTGCTCCAACAGTGGCAAAAATAACAAAAGAAGGCTACGGCAGCAGTGGCATGGAACAGAATAAGCTATCTACACCTAAGAAAAAACGTCCGCCTAGTAAAGTTACAGCCGTTGACAATTTTGACGCTGATGCTATTCGTCGTCATATATACGACTATTACCAAAGAAAAGAGATTCCAACATTAAAAAAACTAACACAATCTCTTCGAAATAGTGCTTTGTTCCGTGGTCAAAAATCTTCTCTGACAAAGGTATTGAAAGACATTGGAATGTTATTCCAAAAATGTGACAAACGAAAAATTTTAATGGAACGCAATGATATTGCTTTGTATAGATGCGATTTTTTAAGACAAGCAAAAAAAATAGAAGATTGGTCGAATGTTGTTTTCACAGATGAAACTTGGCTCAATGCGAATCATACGCTGTCAAAAACTTGGACTGACAACACCGTTGGCTCCACTTCTACAGTACCAATGGGAAAAGGCGAACGACTGATTATTTGTCATGCAGGAACAGTAAAAGGATTTGTGCCAGGCGCTCTATTAGCTTTTAAATCCCAGAAAACAGGAGATTATCATGAGGAGATGAATTCGAACGTGTATGAAAAGTGGTTCAGAGAAATGCTTACATCACTCGAAAAGCCATCAATAATATTTATTGATAATGCACCTTATCACTCTCGTCAAATTAATAAAATACCAACACAGGCCAACAAAAAACATGAAATTATAAACTGGCTCCGTGACAATGGCGAAGAGGTGAATGAGTCCCTACTAAAAGTAGAGTTAGTAAAGATATTAAAAACAAAGAAGCTGCCAAAACGATACGTCATAGATGAAATGGCAGCAGAGCATGGGCATACCGTCCTCAGAATTCCCCCATATCACTGCCAATATAATGCAATTGAAATGATCTGGGCACAAGTTAAAGGATATGCTGCGAGGAACAATACAACTCCTCCTTTCACCGCAAGAAAAATGCTGAATTTACTGAAAAATGCGTGTGAAAAAGTAACTCCAGAAAACTGGGCGAATGTTGTAGAAAAAACAAAGAAGGTGATAATGTCGGATTGGGATCGGGATGTTGCATTCGACAATTTATCTATCCAAGAAATGATAATCAATATTACTGAGAACTCAAGTGATGATGATTCCTGGTCATACGAAGAAGACGATTCTTTATAATTAAAATTAGTATTACAGTACCTCTTTTGGTTGTTTTATTTTTAATCCGTAAATTACTACGAATTTCAACATTTTGTACCTGTTCATTACAAGTAGGTACCGCAGGTAGTTTTTATTTGAACCAACTATAGCAAGTCTAAACAATTATTTTAGATTCATTAATTTGCGGCGAATACATTCGATCCCATTACTAGGTACGAGTACGATGGAACTGTTTTCATTACGCAAATTATTTATGCATTGAAACAGAGACATTTAGGGCATTTTAATGCAAAATAATAAAACTTTTTACGTGATTTGATATAAAATATAATCACAATAATTTTATTGTATGTTTTATTAATATAATCGATAATCGATTTATTTCAAAACCGTTTTTATAGTCTGTGGTCATTAATTACGAATGACACATCCCTAAGTAGGCGGAGCCCGCCCATAAAGTACAGTATTATCTGTAGTACATTATATCAAAAATTATTACAAAACTTTATGTGCGTGATCTGTCAAAAGTTAAATAAAGTATTGGAACGACTATAAGTATTTATATCAGTTGTCTAGTACCCATAACACAAGCTCTGCTTAGCTTGGGACTAGATGGCGTTGTGTGTTAGATGTCCGAAATATTTATTATTATTATTCTCTTTATTCCATTTGTATATACATATAAATTACATTTTTAAATATACATATAAAACAAATACATTTAAAAATATAAAAAACAGTAGACCACCGACTTCGGGTACAGGGACCAAGAAACCGGTGGTTAGGGCTCCAAAGACAGGAACCTCCTCACTATACGTGCCGTGTCAAGAAGGACTGCCTTCTGTATCAGACCCATGATCCAGCCCTCTAACGTGAGCCTCTTAAGGTGTTGGTCGAGGCTCTTGGCTATCAATCCGAGAGCAGATACGACTATCGGAACAATGATCACCAAATCCACATTCCACATATCGACAATCTCGTGAGATAAATCCAAATATTTTATTCGTTTTTCTTTTTCGACATTCACGAGATCCTCGTCATGAGGAACGGCGATATCGACAATCATTGCGCGGCGCTCTAATCGATCTATCACCACAATATCAGGCTTATTGGCTACAATAGTCCTGTCTGTAATTATTATTATTAGCCTTAAAAAACTAGGAATATCGCGTCAGTAGCCCAACCAAGTGAACTTATTAGGTGTACAGAACTTTATCTCAAACACTACAAGGACACACATAAACGCGTTGTTAACAAATGATTTTAAAATAGGATATAGGACGTCGCTTTCTTCAAAAAGTACAATCAAATCAATTTTAATTAGGAGAGTACCTACAGATGTGCACCGGATGAAACTTCAAGGGTAACAATAAAATGAGAATACACAAAAATGAATCAAAATATAATCGTAAACTAATAAAATTATAAAACAATAACTCGCCGTCTATGAACATTGCCGAGTCGGTGAGCCGTACTGTCGCCTTCTGGCTGGCACCATGAGAAACTTCACATTCTTCTTGTAGTAAGGGCAAGCGGGCTCATCACAACCAAGTATATCGGCTTCGTGGATGCCCTGCCCTCCTCTCTGCAACAGCTCATCTCCTATTACCAACCGCCTGGCACAGGCCAGTAGGCACGGCCCGCATACTACTACTGCACACAATGCTGCTAAGAATTCGAGCAAGAACATCACCATCTCATTCCACATCATGATTTTTGTGACAATACATTTGCCGTTCCATTAAATTGTATACATTTTAATTGTTATTGCCTACAATGATAAAAACAGCGTAATATCTCGAATTATTAAATAGGAAAAATGATTAATATACAAATAATAATTACAACAAAAATACATAGGTTATATACTATCAATGTCAAAATACATTTTTTTTATCTTACAAATGGTTTTTAGTTTGTAGTATAATAGATTTGCATGAACGACAAGGTTACTTTGGTTTTTAAAGGAGGTTCCATAAACTTAGTATGTATAGGTACATCTAAGTTCAGTTTGTTTATGTACGAGTTTTCGTCAATATTCAAAATTCGCCTGTAATTTGTTGTATTATAGTATCTTTGTGTCTATCTTTAAACCCCAACGCAAAAAGAAGGGTTTTATAAGTTTCTTTCTTTCTTTAAAAGACAACTCCCACATTAGGAATAAACATCCTGTGTCGTGGGGGACTTTACAAACATCATCAGGATCAACCAATTTTGATGCGTTTTTATTTCATTTGAAAGTCAGTTTTCTTGCGGCGCTTTTTCTTGGCGCATGATTACTCGATTAAGTGCTTGCGCAGGAAGTTTTTTTTTTTTTATTATAGTTTGTTCATGTGACATCTTCCCTTTCCTTTCACAGAAACATTTAGAACTGATGTCGTGAAAAAGGCTATAACAGGAAGCAAGGAAAACATGCGCTCTTTTATTTGACCTACGAGGGTGTGCAGTTTGTTTTGTCTATATTACGCGCACATTCGTGCGGCTTCAGCATATGCTATTTCTGTAAGGCGTTTCTTCGTTTTATACAAAAATAATTGTTAGAACCAAAATAATGAAATTGTTGTAGTTTCATAACATACAATTATTTTTGTCTGATCTCGCATGCGCTCACCAGTACCAGATTCTGGTGAGGAATGTACCTACGACAAAGCATGGGACAGGTTGCTACACCATTGCTGCAATAGTAGTTAATACTTGAGGTTGTCGAGTTTCCAGTTCATATAACGAGCTCTTTGTTTATCTACAAAAGCATAATCGTATTTTTTAACGAGGTTTCTCAATGATAGAACCGATGGTCATGTAATCTGTACCTACCGTAAAAGCTATCCATCTTAACCACCGCATGAGATATGTATGTATGTGTACATACATCTTAGCAGAGCGCTCACACTTTGTGGGTTTTAGTTAGCTGACCAGTGAAAATTCCTAATGTTCCGAAGATACTGTTTGTGAATTTATTCAAATATATACGTGTAATCTATTTTTATTTTCAGTATGAAAAACTGCTTAAAGATAAGTGTCGCGTGTCATATATGTTTTTAACTTATAACTTAAACTAACGTTAGATTATATAATTCGTTTTCATTATAATTATTGTGTAGTAAAATAAAAATATATTCCCTATTAAATTTACAAGATTTAGGTGTGTTTCTAATGAGTAGACTTAACTTAAAATCAGCAAACTGCTAATTCTAAAATAATTATACGATTAATACTAAGTATTTATCACACCTTATAAAAATACAATATTTTTAACTCTTAATTAAATATGTGACACTAATTTGTTTTAAAGTCCTTTGTAAGTTTTAACCCAGTGTAATACTGCTATAATTGTTGAAAGTCAAGCTGGGTTAAAAGAGCTAGAATTCAGAGCTGTAAAATCTGGTGAATAAAAAAGGCTAAAAGTCAAAATATTGTCAGATCTCAGATGTCGGAATCGGATTGTCAAATGTTTCAAAACTATGGGTCGTGTGAAGATGTGCCGGAGTTGTAGACATAAAATGGGATTTATTATTTTAATATAGTTAATAACTTAAAATTTAAATGAAATCGCATTTAACTACATATCAGACACTATTTTCTATTTGTTAAGTATAATTGTGCAGTAAGTGAAAACTCCAGGATGGCTTCTATGGGGGTTTGGTAAGTAGTGGTGTTATAAACATTGCATGAATTGTAAGGAACACTGAAAGCACCTAATGTATCTAAACTAAATTTGTTTTCATAAATGAAGTAAATGATAACTCGTATTGCTGAGGTATTAAATCACAAGAAATTGATTAGTAACCAATATGCATAAATAGTTTTTTTATTAATTTGTTTGTTTTAATCAACAAGTAGTATGTTAAGAAATCCAATCTGTCGATACCTAGTAGCAGTTTATCTTAATGTGTATGAAGTGAAACTATTTCAGTTCCATTCATAAATTAATTGCCACATAAGCAAAAAGCAAACAAATACAAACTAGGGAAGGTTTTCTAATAAAAACGATTTTTAATATATTTTATACATTGTTAATGTACAGTGACTCTATCTTGTCTCTTAACAATGACATATAAAGTAGTATAGAAGGAAACCACAAAAAAACTAGGGCTAATCCATGTTGTAAAGATGTTGTGGAAGGTTAAGGTTGACACTGAACTACCAATATTATTAGGTGTGTGGGCAACTGCGAATTAACCATAAAAATAGGTTCCCTTATTTATTATAGGACACAAGCAAGCCAAAAAAATTGTCTTAAATCACAGAGCAATTTTATATTTGTAAAGCACTGGACTAATGATAAGGAAGTGTGGCATAAATTTATCTTAGTGTCTCTGTGTGGATCATAGGTTTTAAATGGACTGACCGACCAAGCCTTATGTTGGAACGGTTATTGCTTGTTCTTATCTAATGCATTATATATTTTAGCTGTGATTCTAGAATAAAGTAAAAGAAAATAACTTTTATTTATTCTGTCAATATTTTTAACAAATTTGTCCGACAGATGAGTGACTCCTGAAACTCTTCCCATATCTTTGATGCCTTTGAAATAATCTTGAAGTATCAGTTCACATGCCACACATTACTTTTGTCAACTGTTGTCAAGTCCTACTATTGTTTCCAGTTTTGTCTATTATAAGTGACCATGTGTTGGGAATGGTGCGTTGCCAGTTGTGTTCACATAACAATGTTTTAAAATAAACTAATTATTAATTTGAACGATCTTTTTGCTATTCAAGTGCCAGTGGTTTTGTGCCTGAATCTTAAAAGAATTCAATAAAGATTTCAAATCATCGGGAATACCTAAGTTAAACGTAAAATTTTTCAAACGACCCCTGTTAACATAGTATTTAACAAGTATCACAATAGAGGATAGTAAAATGGAGAACGGAAAAGAGAAAATATAAATAAATAAATATCCAAGACATCTGCGTCAAGCCAGGTTGTGTATAATATTGTGATGACTTGTATGTCATGATAGCAATAACAATATTATATTTCCTACTAAACCTACTAATACCTTCAATTGATAATCGTTTTATAGCTCCTGATTATCAAAACTGTTTTATTTTATTATTAAACCTTCATTAATTCAGTTTTTATCATGATAGGAATATATTTATCAAGTGTATGTAGGCACATTAAATATAGCTAGCAGTCATAGCCTATGCTCCTATGGCGCAAGCAAATGAACTTAAACATGAATCTTTTTACAATGACCTATCTCAAGCTATTATAAGTAATTACACAAAAAATATAATTATACTGATGGGAGATTTTAATGCGCAAGTGGAAATAAAACAATATAAAGAAGAATATGTGTTAGGAAACTTTGGCTACGGCAAAAGTAGCATAAATGGGCAAAGACTAGTTGAATTATTTTTAGAACACAATCTAACCCTCCTAAATAGTATTTTTAAGAAAAACTATAACAACAAGTGATTATATTAAAAATAAATGACTTCTTGGAAGGCCCATAAACAAATCGCAAGGATTCATTTTGTATTTATTAGAGACTTCATTGATGTTAATAAACTCCTCTGCTCCTTAGGTTGGTGACCTTCCTGTGCCTGGTGGTTATGATGCTCATATCACACGTCTACCACAAGCTTCTGGATGCGTACGAGCAGTCAGCCACACTTAGTGATATTGAATATTCATGGTAAGTGTCTCAGACCGATCAGAGAGGTTCGGTTGCTGCATTGTCCACATTCGCATAGTTTTTATAGACAATATACAGAACGGTGATTTATGTTCACATGATAGAAAAGTCGAAGAAAAGTTAATAGTTGTACTCACATGACTTTATGACTTTATAGATCATCACAGGGTGCCAGTACATGACGTTATAGATCATCACAAGGTGGCAGTGCATGACTTTATGACTTTATAGATCATCATAGGGTGCCAGTACATGACGTTATAGATCGTCACAAGGTGGCAGTGCATGACTTTATGACTTTATAGATCATCATAAGGTGCCAGTACATGACGTTATAGATCATCACTAGGTGGCAGTGCAAGACTTTATGACTTTATAGATCATCATAGGGTGCCAGCACATGACGTTATAGATCATCACTAGGTGGCAGTGCATGACTTTATGACTTTATAGATCATCATAGGGTGCCAGTACATGACGTTATAGATCGTCACAAGGTGGCAGTGCATGACTTTATGACTTTATAGATCATCATAGGGTGCCAGTACATGACGTTATAGATCATCACTAGGTGGCAGTGCATGACTTTATAGATCATCATAGGGTGCCAATACATGACTTTATAGATCATCACAGGGTGCCAGTTTTTGTGATAATTTCCATACGATTATAATTTGAAAAATAAAAAACTAATATTTAATAAATGTTTTTCTGATGACTTGGCTTATCACCGTTATCTGATTCGAATATTACGTAAATTTGGTTAAATATACCTATTTCATTTCCGCCAAATTGTCATCAATATCAATTGCTATAGACAGGATATCCTATGCTAATCTGATCAAAATGATTATTGCGAATACCAAATGACAAATTGATTAAAGTGTAGCTACTTTATCGCATTATAGCTTGATTAACAACTTGATATTTTGATAATAGCGTTTATAGCCTATCCAATATTATTAATGCGAATATTTGTGAAATATACCTTATACATCAGAATAACGTAAGTACAGATGCAGTCTTTGTTGCACATGTGGCACACGACTTGACACGACACACGAGCTATACCTAATTTAAACAAATATATGAATACATATAATATATATTACTAACTATATATTATATAAGTACAATATTATTATGTTATCGACTGCCTCGGTGGCGCAGTGGTAGCATATGCGACTGCTGTGCTTGAGGTCTTGGGTTCGATTCCCGGGTCGGACCAAACGTTTGTATGATCTCTGCAAGTATTTGTTTCGGAGTTTGGGTATTTTCTATGTATAATATGTATGTAGTTATAAAAAAAAGTATATATGTATTTATAATAGTTGTCTAGGACCCATAATACAAGCTCTGCTTAGTTTGGGACTAGATGGCGTTGTGTGTAAGTCCGAAATATTTATTTATATGAATTCGAAGGTTGACGTAGTTGTCAGTATATTTTGGTTTTAGGCGGTTCGATGGTTTTAGTCGGTTCGATTCCGACACACCGCCCCGCCGCAAACCCCGGCGGGATGACGGTCCGCAGGGGGTGCCACACGTAAAAATAAAAAAAAAAGTTGTCAGTGTATTTGAGAGACCGACATCCCAATAACGATTGTTTATAACGATCGGGACCGACGGCTTATGCTCATCATGCTCACCTGCCATACTTCGGGCGGCCAACAATTAATTTTGACCGACCTGGGCATTGAACCCAAGACCTCTTGATTGGCAGTCGCATACACTCACCGCTAAAACAGCGAGGCAGACCAGCAAATACAAACAATACTGAAGCTAAATTATTTTGTTGCAGGTTTTTCCGTCTACTGCTGAATCTTGTCGGCTATTCCACGGTCCTGCTGCCCATGTTCATATTGTACAAATATCTACAGAAAATCAACTACTTCGATAAGATAAGTAAGTGCTTTAGTATGTTATTCTTAATTGTAACAACGTTTCATTTTATCTTTGTAAGTGAAATAAGTACAACTTTAAAAGCAGCCTATATCATTACTTTCAAACTACATAATTGGTCTCGTTGGCGCAGAGGTAACGTGTGTTGGTCTTAGGTTCGATTCGAATGTAATATTAGGTCAACTCTATTATAGATCTGCATTGGTGGCGCAGTTTTATGCGTGCTGCGCTTGAGGTCTCGGGTTCGATTCCCGGGTCGGACCAAATGTTTGTATGATCTGCATATATTTGTTTAGGAGTTTGGGTGTTTTCTGTGTTTAATATGTATCTAATTACCAAAGTCTTAGCTTGGGACTAGATGGCGTTGTGTGTTAGATATCCCAAATATTTTAGTCATCATCTTCATCAGCTTCCTACCCTTTTCCCAAATTTATTTGAGGTCGGTGCAATGAGTTTTCTTCTTCCATTTTCCTCTATCACTCGTCAGTTCACTACTAACTCCCTTTCTGGCCATATCTTCTTTTACGCAGTCCATCCATTTTTTCTTTGGTCGTCCTCTACTCTTATACCCGTCAACTTCCATACTTAAAACCTTCCTAATAATATTTGGCTCATCTCTACGCATCACATGTCCATACCAGATTAACCTGCTGCTTCTCAACTTTTCAGCCATATAGTTTTCAGCGAAATATTTATTAGTATTATTATTTATTAAGTGAACCTTACTTTACTTTAATTCATAATGGATTCTTTGTGTTCACGTGAAGGTCCTTTGTCCTTATCTACATCTAATAATGATTACTTAGTAACATTAAACATCTAGGTATACTCATTTATTGAAAGTTATTAATTTGTTATGTATACGTTACTATACAAATATATACTACCAATTTAGCTGAAAGCACAGTTGCTAAAGGCATGAAGCATCGATGAAACTCAATTGTTTACTCATGTATATTTAGAAATATTATAGGTTTCGTAATCGAACAGAAATATAAAGTAACGTTCGATTGAATCAAGAATCGATTATAACACAATGTTTTCTCGAAAAATTGATGTTGAATAAATTTTCGTTTCGATTAGTTTTATTTATCGGCGTACTGTGCTTAGAGGCCATCCATAAAGTACGTCACACGTAAAGGGGGGGGAGGGGGTCGACAAAGTGTGACATGGTGTGACAAGGGGTGGGAGGGGTCCTAAGTTTCGTGACATCACATTTCAAAATCTAATATACTACTCGTATCTAGAGGTACTAATTGCGTAATTTGAAATATTAATTTAACTAAAAAATATTTCCAACTCTATCTTTAGGACAATGCGGTTTCAATTGTTTTGTTGATAGTCAGTATTTAATCTTTTTCATACAAGGTGTGATGTAGTTCTGATTTTTTGCGTATTCAGTATTCGATCCGTATTTATAAGTGTCGATTTCATAAAAAAAAGTACTTAATTTAAATGGAAATAAAACTAATTTCTGAACTGCTGTTTTAATTTAATAATTTTTCGATGTGAAATTGCGAAACATGTGACGTCACACTAGGGAGGGGGGGTCTCAGAAATGTGACCACCTGTGACAAGGACGGGGGGGGGGGGGCTCAAAAATCATGAAATTCGTGTGACGTACTTTATGGATGGCCCCTTATGAATACATTAAATTGACGCAACACAATTGCGTGAAAATCAACGTTCACATTTTGTTCTTTGTTCGCGAACAGATAACCGTGAGTCATTTAGCACAGTGATTGAATGCAACTCTCTCTTATAACCGTTAGATACATCGAGCGCTGGCTGTAATTAGGAATGTGTTCTTTGGATATTCACGTGTTACTTTCACGTTTTGCTTGTTTAATAAAAGTAACTAGTTGACCCACGCAACCTCGTTTACGTCTCCTTTTGCTAGTAGCGTATTATTTTCCCCCGTTTTTGTAACATTCTTCACCTTGGTACTCCGCTCCTATTGATCTTAGCGTGATTATATATAGTCTATAGCCTTCCTTGATAAATGGGCTATCTAACAGTGAAATTATTTATCAAATCGGACTAGTAGTTCCTGAGATTAGCTCGTTAAAGCAAACAAACTCTTCAGCTTTATATATTAGTATGGATTTGGACGTTGTTGAACCTCTTTCTGAGGAGAGACTTGTGTCCAGATTGTCCAACAGTGGGCTGTTGATGATGCGCATGTTCGTTGTGGATAAAACACTACAATGCAGCACATAATTGAACACATTGATATAAATACACATATACGTTTTATATAAATACATACATCTATACTAATATTATAAAGAAGTAAAGTTTATGTGTTTGTATATTTGTTAAATTGTAAGGGGTAATCTCGGGATCTACTAAACCGATTTTAAAAATTCTTTCACCAATAGAAAGCCACATTATTGCTGAGTGTCATAGGTTATATAAAAAACCGAAAAATAAAAAGACTTTTACGTGGTAGTCGGTTATGCAAAGTGAATCGGAGAAATTTCAACGAAAGGCCAAAGCAGCGGACGGCGCGCGATGGCTTCAGGTTTAATTCGGTTCGCGTTCGTGCTCGCTTCGGGAGAAGGATGCGTGGCCTTTTACATCTGAGAGGTAGGTACCCGCGCGGCTCAGTCGCGTGGTCGGCTCCTACGCAGCAGACGTCTCCGAAATTGAGTTTTTCGAAACGTAATTAGTACACTTTCGACATTGTTTAAATAAAAGGTTCTTATCAGAACTACTTTCTGTCTTATTCTTGGCAGTTAGAAATTAAAACATAACGCTCTGTACTAAAAAAGGATTTTTAACATTATTCCCAACGAAGTGGGCACGGGTCAGCTAGTATTACATATAGAAAACACCCAAATTCCGAAACTAATATTTACAGATGATGCAAACATTTCGTCCGACCTCAAGCACAGTAGTCGCATATACTAATACTGCACCACCGAGGCAGTCAAATACAATCTGATGAGGAGTTAAAAGCATGCTGAGCTAAGCAAAGTGTTGAAGTGTTTGTAGGACAGTTCCCACTATAGGAAATATACGGTGGATATACAATGAACAGCTCTTCATAGAGCAGTTATTTATGTGTCCCGCCGTTAATTGGTTTTTGAACGTGGGAGTGAATTCATATTGCGCGCTGTTACTGTACTGTAGGGACCTACTGTGAATTATTCCGAATAGATAAAAAAACTCTTCTCGATTCCAGTTGGCATATGAGCATCTGTGGAATTTTTTTGCATAGTTGGAGGTCTGAAAAGTCCGACATTTTATAGGTAGTAGAGCCACACTTCAGCACGGTTGTGCCGGCTCGAGCGGGGCGGTACTAAGCTCGAACAGAAAATCAACGTAAGTGAGTGAGTGCGAGACCAGAGGCACAATGATGCAGAGGCATCACTAGGCCGCCATGCTGCATTGTTGCACTGTCTGCATTCGCAATGAGTATGGTGACCACCATTCTTGTATTCTGCTTATGCTTTCCATCAGGCAGAGTAGAGTCATTTTGGCAGGGACATACATAAAAAAAAAACAATCCTATCTACAGAAGTTCGATATCTTCTAGTAACAAGTAGCGCTCCACGCAAAATAATCGAAGTTCAGTCGTGTCCTAGGAGACTCGAAGTTCGACCTCAACCTAGTTAGGAAAAAGGATTTGGAAATACTCTACAAATATTTAATGAAGTTATGAAAACAGTTACATATTAATCCATATGTGGATTGAAAGATATAACAATATTAATTAATTAATAACCGTTATAAATATATTAAATGTTCACGTCCGTTATATTTATCGTTTAATTAAAAACAAAATATGCATATAATAAATTGCACTGTGTTATTATCAACAACCTTTTACAGTCCACTGCTGTCTTAGAGAGGAGGTTCTTGCTCTACTTCATCTCTTTGCATTGTCGTGCGTAGTTTGTGGTTTAGTAGGAAGGATGAAAACGCCCTTGTTTATGACTGTTTTAGTCCATCTGTCCGTGGGCAGTGTTAGCTGATTGTTATGATACTCGTATTAAAACCCACATGGAACGACACTTTGTATGATCTACAAATTGTTGTTCTGCGTCTGAGTTTTCTTTGCGTCCATTTCACGCGTGTTCGCACTTAGGGTACTTATATCAACATTTTTTTTTTAATGTTTTTGTCGGTCTCTCTGTGTGTCCGTCCGTCTGTCTGTTTGTTTATTCTGGCTATTATTGGAAACGGCTGGACTTTCACTGGCAGATGGCTTATTATATAAGAAGTAACTTTTGCTTTATTAAGACTAGTTGCGCTTCGCAATTTTATCCTCAGTTATTGTTATACGTTTACACCGCAAGCGTAGCTAGAATACTATGAAAAAAATTACCTAGATGGCCTAGTCTGCAGATCACAAGCTGACCTAGAACTAGATAGCTCCCACCTCACCTTTATTATAATACACGTACTTTGACCTCGGATGGACATACGGGCGTAAGGCTTGGAACACACTGCTATTAAATACCCGCGTTTTACCGCAGGCGCAGGCCTCAAACCACAAAAAAAGTAATACGAAGCTTTTTTAGTGACTAATTTTGAAAACGTAACTTGCTAAGTTTTAACCGCGGTTTGAAAACGCATTATGTTTTTGTATCCGATAATAACAGTAGGTACTGTGGTACACGCATGGGGGCGGCTAACCATTTTTTTAGTAATTAAAAAAATGAAAAATTCTGTAATAATTAAAAAACTTATCGGGATACTGACGCATATTTTTGTACATTTTGCAAAAGTGTCCTTTCAAATGTCTTTGATCTGTAAGTGAATGTACCTAGTACCTATGGCTGCGGCGATGTTTACGGTTTCTATTTTTAAATTTCAATACTAAAGCCACAACATATGCTGCTCGCCAGAAATCCATAGTGGAACTGAAAATGATTTTAAGCAAAACGCCAGCCGCAGTTTTCAAATGTGGTTTTGCATTTGCAGCTATTCGTAAACCGCATGGGTTTAATCGCAGTACGTGCTAAACCTAAGAGTGCAGTAAACATAAACCTCAGCGCATGAATAGTCCATTTTCACGTCTGAGTAGGAGGACTAAAAAACGCTTTAGAACACTATTCTTTTAATTTTTATGTAAACTAAACTACATCTAGAAATAAAGGTACAAATTTTCCTTAGTTTAGGTGTATAGAAATGTTTTTGCAATCCTAAGCACACACATAAGCAGGTTCCCGGTTGCACGTGTCCGCCGTACATTACCTATTGACTTTACAAACAAAATTGCTGCACAACATTATTCATATTTGCTCTAGTTAGGTATCGATGGTCACTAGTTTTTGTTTCAATATTTGCACGGCTATTTTACTATCATACCAGCTATGACTCGCGACTTCGCTCGCATAATTTATTAGTGATGGACCTGCATACAAACCTAGTTTATTTATTTTACCGTCTTAGGTATATCTGGTGTCATAGGGGATAGTAAAGGGAACATCGGGGTTCCTACACAGTCTGGGGCCACCTACAAACTGGTAGGTGGCCCGAGGTACGTCGGCGTTCCAGAGTTTTCCTTACTAGGGTGCACCTGGTTCCATGGCTCCTATTACCCAAGACGGCGTGCGGTTTTAGTCGGTTCGAGTCCGACATGCCACCAGTAGGAGGTATCCGAGGCGATTTCCAGATGGAGGAAAAAAAAAGTACCTTGGTGTCTTATAGGTCGCGTGTAGTTCCGACGACGTACTAATTAATAATTCGTGCTGCGTATATCACAGAACAAGAAAATGTTTAGAGCATTATAAACCGATAACGTAAAAAGTACGCTACGATGGATCATACACACATACATAATCTGGCAAAAAGAAATCCCTTCCTTTTGGCTTCACCGTATTCGGATAAAAATAGAAACTACAGCACAAATAACATGCTTTCTCAATAACAAGCGCAAATTGAAATTTGTAATCACTAATCACAAAAAATGTACCTACCTCTTAAACATTATTCATATAGCACATACTAAGTTTGAACATTTTGTTAGATTATAACAGCTTATCTGATTGTCAGATAATGCTGTAACAACGCGACTAATCTTGTGCAATATATCTACGATACCGTATACACGTTATTTAATCACGTTAACAGCTATACATTGATTGATTTGTATTGCTAAATATACCTTCAGATATAGACATTATAGATAAAAAATAGTTCCTCACTTTCGTGACGAAGGTCGAATGTTTAGCATTTTCGGGCATTCGTGTACAGTATGAGCTGAGTCTGAATTTAAAATGTAGTTTTTACATATATCGGTATAAAAACAAATAATCTGTCAATATTAGTTCAAATAAGCTGGATATTTATCAAAACTATTGTGTATTTTGCAGTTCCACGGACTTTGTAGCCTTGAATAGGAATCCTTGTATGAACGACAAAAGCTAGAGGTGTTTCCACCGTTCACCTGAAGCATTAACTGCACCAACTTCTATAGAGTTGTTTGTTTTCAATAAAACAGAATTTCGAACACGACACTTTGGAAATAGTTGAAAACAAATAAAGGAACAGGAAACTAGTTTCTCTGTCATCATCACTTGACTAAGAATAGGCTGAAATTGTACACAATATTCAAGTTTTTTTAAAATTGTGTGTTTTGCTAGCGCGCCTAATATAGAATAGTTAACATCTCACTAAGCCAAACACGATTGAGAAAAGACTCAGACAAATTTTCGGATGATGTATTCGAGAGCCATGTTATATAGAAAAGGCGATAGAGCGTCTCCCTGTTTCGGTCCAGTAGAAACCTCAAACTCCTTAGTCAATTCACCTCCGACTCTCCTCTCACAGTTCTCTTCTGGCCACTTTTATCATTCTGACTGGTTTTGCCGGTACTTGGAAATTTGTCGTTATGCGGTAGTGTTTCTCGGTCAATACTGTCATAGGCCTTCATTAACTCCACAAACAGACAAGATAATGAAAAAGCAATGGGAAGCTGGACGCTTTGGGCAAACTCCCATCGCTTTTCCATTATCTGTTTCAGGAGAAACATTTGGTCCACCGTACCGCCGCCCCTGAGGTAGCCACATTGGTAGTCCCTGAGTATTTGCTCTGCGTAGGGTTTAATACGAGCGAGGAGAACGTATGACAGTACCTAGTAAGCTGTCGGAAGCAGTGCAATCCCTCTGTAGTTTCCACATTTATTTCTGCATCCCTTCTATAAAATATAATAATATAATATAATAGTTTAACTCACTAGTTAGGCCAGTGTTGGAATAGAACTCCGTTGTATGGAATCCTCACTACGAAGTATACAAGAAACGTCTTGAAAGTGTCCAAAAACGATTTCTTTATTACCTTTGCTATAGTGACTATAAGGCTTTGACATTGTCCAGCTACACCTAGAGACTCAAACACTACAATATGTGCACACTTGACAGTCGCAGGCAGTACCTTGATGCTATTTTTCTGTTTAAGTTGTACAATGGTTATACAGACTGCAACGAACTAATGAGTAGTCTATTTATAAATATACCATCACGACTACCAAGGATGGGGGCTTACAATCTATTCTCTGTCCGTTCAGCAAAATCAAACCTAGGTCATTACACCGCTGTGCCTAGGCTCTGCAGGCAATACAATATGTTGTCTAAAACTAAAAACTTAGACCTCAGTGCTTCACTTTTAAAGTATAAGTGTTCTATGAGGAGTACCTTTCTGATGTGTGGATGATGCTGTTTATCGATAGGTTGACTAGCTATCCATGATTTTGTTGAACCGTGTTTGTGATTTTAATTCTTAATTCACTGTTTGATAGGACTTGTTACTAGTGTTTGCATGCTGTGGTCTCCTGTAATTGAGGGAGTACACCGAAATATTGATGTAAATTTTAATTTTAAGTTATAGTTGTGTATAGCCTTTGTTGGAGATCCTTAATCTGTATAAATAAATAAATAAATAATACGCACATTCCGTTCCCTAAGCTGTTGTTCCTCTGAACCAGATCCTACAAATAATTTTGTACAGTTGGGATTGCAGTGCTCCCCCTCCATATTTCCAAAGTTCACCTGGTATATTACCTATTCCAGGGGACTTGTAGTTCTTAAGCCTGTTTATTGCCCTGTGACCTCTTCGAACGTTGGTGGTGATTCCAGATCATTATCGTGGCTAGTTTTCGGATTTAAATCGGCTTTGTTGCTAAATGGTGGGCAATTAAGAAGTTCTTAGAAGTATCGGCGCAACATCTTTTTTTGTTATTCTGGTGTATCCGTGAGGGGCCGTAATCGCTTACCAACATACAATTCGTCTGCTTGTTTTCACCCTATCTCATAAAAAGCTAAAAATGATATTAATGGTCGTATATGAGTCGCAGTACCCGTGGTT
Source organism: Spilarctia lutea (assembly GCA_916048165.1). Taxonomy (NCBI): domain Eukaryota; kingdom Metazoa; phylum Arthropoda; class Insecta; order Lepidoptera; family Erebidae; genus Spilarctia; species Spilarctia lutea. Next base: position 467,048 of record OU696491.1, read on the forward strand.
TTGTAGTACGGTAGTACTGTCTTCTGTCTTATTATCGTTGCAGAATACTTGTTCACCTTTTTGTTAAGAAAAAGTATAATTTTCAGGTAATAACAGTGGGTACACATGGCGCGTCCTGTTCCTATGCTTCGGCGAGCCCGGGGAGAAGCTGCCGGAGAGTGTGAAGCCTCGCAAGGATGACGGCTCGGCGCGGGAGGGCGCTGAACTCGCCTTCTGCTTCACAGGACTCATGGCAGCTTATTTAGTGTGGGGACTTCTGCAAGAGAAAATAATGACACAGGTTTGCATTATTAATAATGTTACTACTCTTCTTCCAATCTACAAAAAGGAAACAGACGAATAGAGTGACACACATAAAAGAATTTAGTTCAAGAGTTAAGACTGTTCTAGGTAAAACTCCTCTTAACTCGTACATTTTGTTCAGCAGATTGTACTGTTTTGTTTCATAAAGATTTAAGGTTTATGAACTTTGGTATGTATTGGAGATGCGGTTCTAGTTTCGAACCAGTTAAGAGCTCCTTATTATATTGACATCTTTCATGTTGCTACAGCGTTAGACCTTAATTTTTATATATAAAAGCGAAATACCACTCACTGATTAATTACGAAATTTTAGAAACTATTATGCCTACAAACTTGAAATTTGGAAGGTATGTTCCTTAAAGGGTGTAGACATCCGTTAAGAACGGATTTTACGAAACCCCACCCCAAAAGGGGTAAAACGGGGGTTAGAAGTTTTTAAGAAGGTTATGTTTTGAAGTAAGAGACTTGAAATTATAAATGTATGGTCTATAAATGGTGTAGAGGTGTGTGTGTGTAATCAACCCCCTTTTGGGGTTAAAACGGAGGATGGTAGTTTAAAAATAAATAAATATGGGACTATTCCCGCACACACGCACACCACTGTAACTTCTGTACACCAGGATCAACTGCAGTGACCCACGATCACACCGAGTTAGGACACTCGGGAAGTCCCAGAAAAATTAACTGTCTTGGAACCAACGAAAGCAACGAAATTAATCAGAAGAAAAACTGGAGGAGTTGGAAATATAATATGTCCACTTCCCTCCTTAGCAAAGCGTAAAAGAAAATAAAGTCTAAATAGACAGATACCTTCTTCACACCGGGAAGCACCACGAATAAAATATTATGAATCCTACATACACGATTAAAATATATTTTATATATTTGATTTCTACAGTATGTACGGCAGAATCGCCTATACGCACGGAAATTCACCGCAGTGGACAAAAGATTCGTATAGTATACCGCCCCAAATGTCATTTGTAAGATATTTAGCATTATCATGTCCCCTGGGAATGTAGTCTTTGGTGCAATGAATTACGTTCATTGTACCAAAGACTACATTCAGAGGACACGATGAGCCGACTGTTGACAGATAGAATCAGGCGTTGATCATTGACACAATGGTGAATCGACTAATTTAAATAAGTGTAGTTTGTTCTTAAAGGATGGCAAGGTGTGGTAGTTTTTATGAAAGTCCAAGTAATTATGGCAGAAGGATTTTAAATGGTATTTAAGTACAAGAATTATTATATATATATACTAGCTGAGCCCCGTGGTGTGTACCCACGACGTTGTGTAACAAAAACATATAAATACCACGTACACGAGTTTTTTTGTTTCATAGAAAAGGTATCAAATAATGAAAATAAAGACAAAATCATACATTAATTTCGTTAATTTCATGGAGAGATTAAATGTTTTCTCAAGTGTCAAAGATTTCTACAAATAATGTACGAGTGAGAGAAAATGAAATTTAAGTATTAGAAGATCATAAATTTTTCAAATCCCACCAGACTTAGATTATGAAGAGACGCTTCTCTATCAGTGACATCGCAAGCGTAGTGTTTAGGAGCTTCCAGGTTGTCTTCGAATCAACAAAAAATGTTTTAAATAAGGAAACACCTTTTTCATGGCGTTTTTTTTTGGTGATAATGATAATATTTTATTTCCTTTCTTTTTCTTTCTTGTATTTTAAGGTATACCTGGGTGTCATTATTAACATTTTGTAATATAATATTTTGACAGTACATTTCCTGCGCAAGAAGCTCTGACCCCACTGAATAATTTACCAATGTTCCTTAGCTTAAAGCGTTTGACACCGTTTCCATTTACACACTTACTCTACCGAGTCTCAAAAATGTTTAGTTTAATGAGGGTTTACTCTTTTTCTTTTTAAAAAGTTATTTATATAATCGAAAATAACGCAATTTAATATATGAAATCATATAAGTGTCAAAATATGTATGGTGTATCGCAGGTAAGCGTGCTTGGTCTCTTGTGATTAACTGAACTCAAAGACACATTGTACATGTTTTTCTAGACTTGTTTTAAAAACAATCGATTGTTAAACCATCCTGTGGTTGACAACAGTTTCCAATGATTGTACTCATTTTCAACAAGTAAACAAATATTTTGGTATAAAGGTAGGCCTAAAATTATTTTACAAAAATTACAAACTTTACATAACTAGATAAGAGGTATTAGATCAAAAGAATTGTTGCAGAACTACGTGATGTCGGACGGCAGCCTGATGAAGTTCAACGACTCGCAGTTCCTAGTGTTCGTGAATCGTCTGACGGCGCTGGTGGTGGCGGGCGCGCGGCTGGCGTGCACGCGCGCCTCGCTCGCGCCCGCGCCGCTGCACAAGTTCAGCTACTGCTCGCTCAGCAACGTGCTCAGCGCCTGGTGCCAGTACGAGGCGCTCAAGTACGTCAGCTTCCCCACGCAGGTGACGTACATTGCGCTGCTCAACACTCATCATCATATAATCTTATTCATACAGAAATATCTTCCCGGGTGCATTTGTTTTCCTAAATTATATTATTGTAAAGTATTCACTACACGAAAATAATTTCTCTCTGACCATGAGGTCATGAGTACATATATTTTTGAGACGAGTTGTTGTTTGTTTGTATGTAGGTATTATCAAAGTCATGCAAAGTGATCCCAGTGATGCTGATGGGGAAGTTGGTGTCCCGAAACAAGTATGAGCTGTACGAGTATGTGGTGGCTGTGCTCATATCAGTGGGCATGGTAATGTTCATGTACGGCAGCCACGACGATAACGTGGGTAAGTTTCGTTTCCAACACATCAACGTCTATAATAAATAAATTGTGACTCGAAATAGGTATTAATTTAAAATGACCGACGCCGTGTCGTGTAGGCTTTAAAATCACTATAATCAATAGAAAAATTGGCAGCGTGATTGCTCACAACATTTACAACATGGAATATTGAAAGAAACAATATATAAATACAAACAATTTGTACTCTTTCTTAGCGGTACGAAGAGCATTGATGTCCGGTGCGGATGCAAGGTACGTAGAGTCTATATCTTTCTCTGCATTCAACACACTCCTAGATCAAATTATACTCGTATGTAAAGTATATGTAAACGGTGGTACTTGGTCTGCAGGTTCGAGCGCGACGACGATGTCGGGCGTGGCGCTGCTAGCGCTGTACATGGTGTGCGACAGCTTCACGTCGTCGTGGCAGGGCGCCGTGTTCACGCAGTACGGTGTGGGCTCTCTGCACATGCTGTGCGCCGTCAACGCCTTCTCCTGCGCGCTCACCGCCGCCGCGCACGCGCACCACGCGCCGCCGCTCGCCCTGCTACACGTGAGTCACCGCTCCCACTCGCTCACATCTACTCACACCACTCACTTCCACTCACACCAGTCGCTCACACCACCCACTCCCACTCACACCACTCACTCCCACTCACACCACTTACTCCCACTCCCACTCACACCACGCGCCGCCGCTCGCCCTGCTGCACGTGAGTCACCGCTCCCACTCGCTCACATCTACTCACACCACTCACTGCCACTCACACCAGTCACTCACACCACCCACTCCCACTCACACCACTCACTCCCACCACTTACTCCCACTCCCACTCACACCACGCGCCGCCGCTCGCCCTGCTGCACGTGAGTCACCGCTCCCACTCGCTCACACCTACTCACACCACTCACTCCCACTCACACCACTCACTCCCACTCACACCACTCACTCCCACTCACACCACTCACTCTCACTCCCACCACTTACTCCCACTCCCACTCACACCACGCGCCGCCGCTTGCCCTGCTGCACGCGAGTCCCCGCTTCCAATCGCTCACATCCACTCACACTACTCACTCCCACTCACACCACCCGCCGCCGCTCGCCCTGCTGCACGTGAGTCCCCGCTCCCAATCGCTCACACCCACTCACACCACTCTCTCCCACTGACACCACTCATTCCCACTCACACCACTCATTCCCACTCACACCACTCATTCCCACTCACACCACTCATTCCCACTCACACCACTCATTCCCACTCACACCACTCATTCCCACTCACACCACTCATTCCCACTCACACCACTCACTCCTACTTACACCACGCGCTGCCGCTCGCCCTGCTGCACGTGAGTCCCCGCTCCCAATCGCTCACACCACGTTCACCACGCCCCGCTATTGATAATCCGTTCGGTGTTTGTCAGCACCCAGTGTTCGCGGCGGATTGCATCGTGCTGTCGGTGAGCTCGGCCGTGGGGCAGCTGCTGATCTACCGCACGATCGAGCGGTTCGGTGCAGTGGTGTTCACGATCATCATGACGCTGCGGCAGGCCGTGTCCATCCTGCTGTCATGCGCCGTGTACGGGCACCGCGTGTCGGTGGGCGGCGCGGCCGGCGTCGCGCTCGTGTTCGGCGCCGTGCTGCTGCGCCTCTACTGCCGCCAGCGCCGTAGCCGCGCCCGTAGGCACGTGTAGGCGCCGTACTGCTGCGCCTCTACTGCCGCCAGCGCCGTAGCCGCGCCCGTAGGCACGTGTAGGCGCCGTACTGCTGCGCCTCTACTGCCGCCAGTGCCGTAGCCGCGCCCGTAGGCACGTGTAGGCGCCGTACTGCTGCCCCTCTACTGCCGCCAGTGCCGTAGCAGCGCCCGTAGGCACGTGTAGGCGCCGTACTGCTGCGCCTCTACTGCCGCCAGTGCCGTATCCGCGCCCGTAGGCACGTGTAGGCGCCGTACTGCTGCGCCTCTACTGCCGCCAGTGCCGTAGCCGCGCCCGTATGCACGTGTAGGCGCCGTACTGCTGCGCCTCTACTGCCGCCAGTGCCGTAGCCGCGCCCGTAGGCACGTGTAGGCGCCGTACTGCTGCGCCTCTACTGCCGCCAGTGCCGTAGCCGCGCCCGTATGCACGTGTAGGCGCCGTACTGCTGCGCCTCTACTGCCGCCAGTGCCGTAGCCGCGCCCGTAGGCACGTGTAGGCGCCGTACTGCTGCGCCTCTACTGCCGCCAGTGCCGTAGCCGCGCCCGTAGGCAACAAACCGACAACTGACCGTTTTAATGACTCGATCGATTTATTATGTATCCATGAGTTCATTAAATACTTCACTTAAAAGGTGTCATCATTTCCATCGATCATATAGTAGGTACATGTTATTGGATCCTAAAAGAAAACATGTTACCTAAAAACGTTCCCTAAAATTTTACGTAATTGTAATTTTAAACTACCCTTCACGATAGGTAATTGTAAACCAAAATCAAAATAATTTAACAATAACCGACATTGCAAGTAATAAAATTCTAAAAAATCTATTTGAATGACCGCCTTTTACCACATAGTAATTATTTGAAAATCGACTCGACTCGAATTGAGCAACTCGCCCCAGTATTACGTCCCGCTGAGGGCGAGCCTGACATCAGTACACGTCGAAGTTTGTACATTATCATGTATATAATTAATATATAGTTATACTTCGCTACTAAGTAGACAAAGGTTAGTTACTAATGTTTTATCAGCCCAGAGGTTACAGATACATCAACGTACTGAAAGTTAAGGTTTATATTAGAACAACACAAATGTACGTCAGAATATTGAAGAAGAAGAACCACAAAACCTGTTCCACGAATGCTCAACTTTGTAAAGCCATTCAAAGGAAATGTAACTTTGATTTGTTCTCTAAAATATTTTCTCAATTTGTAGGGTATTCTTAGAAAAATATTGTCAAAATACATTGACATTAATAAATGATGCAATATTTTTGATTTCCTCATTTATATTTCATTAAATTATTTTATATTTAATTGAATTATTATTATTTGACATAACAATAAATATATCTGAATAGGAACAGACCCAGTTACTAAAAATATTTTTTCTAGCAAGTGACATATTATGAGTACGTAGCGTCAGTATAAAATACAATGACAGCTAAACGACCCCAGTAGTGAGTAAATTTTAGTTTGTAAGGGTTAGTTGAAAATGAATTTCCGAATAACCTTTTCGTCGATACTGTAAATAATTATATTTAGAAGTAAGGACAAATTGTGATTTTAAAAATATTAAAGGTGGCAGTCCCATTGCGACGAATGTTCGCCGTGGTAAAGCGCAGGACGTGCATTGTGTGAACGTTGTCAGAACTAGTGAGAATTTATAGGTTTATTGAGACACTCGTCGCATTGGGATTATGCTCTACACTCAAATATGTCTCGAAACAAGACGGCACGAATTTTGTGTGATGTTTTAAATATAATATTAATAAAATTATATTGTGTATATTATTTACCTAATTCTTAACGCAGACCTGTTGGTCAGCCTGGGGACCACAATCTGCAAACTGAGGCTATTCGTTTTCCATGTTTGCTTCCTGTTAAGCATGCTTAGAAATTTTACTGAATCTTCATGGGATAGAACGTCATTTCCAAGTTTGATCGGAGGGCAGTTGTAATTTCTCAGAATAAAGTTGACATGTACCGATTTGTTAGAGCTAGCTTTGATGCGCCACTGTTTCATCCATTTGCTGACCTTGTCCAGGTGGTTTCGTAGACCCAAGGTTGCCATATTGGGATTTTGGTGATTGCAAAGTGCAGGAGTGTCGTCAGCAAATGTGGCAAATAAATAATATTATACGTTGTGGGTATATCGACAGTGTACAAAAGATACATAGTCGGACCCAAAATGGAGCCCTGCGGTACACCAGCTTTTATATCTTAAAACGCAGAGTAGATTTCATTGACCTTAACTTTGAATAATTTGTCTTCGAGGTACGACTTTAAGAGTAAGTAGAAGCTATGTGGAAGTTGGAACGAAGTTCCTTATATCGCGCGTTGCGAAAGAGGGCTAGACGGAAAAAATTAAGACAAAAAATTGTAACGACACTTTTTGCTATTGTAAGCCGTGCGGCGGGCGCATGTTTCTCTGTCTGTCTTTCGCTCTCTCTTATAGAAAGCAAGCCAGATATTTTCGTTTCGTCTTTCCTATTTCGAACTTCGTTCCATCCGGGTGTCCCTTGACACCTCTCAAGTTTTTTGTTTCTTTATTTTATATAGTAGGCCTAAGTACCAGATCTTATCGAATGCCTGCTACACATCCAAGACCAGCAGAGCAATACTGCTTCTTCTCCAAAGCCTCTCTTATCTTGTCAGTAACCCGGTGAACCTTTACCAAACCTTCAGGAAAAGAGCGTACTCCTTCCTAAAAGGCAGGCAACGCACTTGTAACGCCTCCGGTGTTGCGGGTGTCCATGGGCGGCGGTAATTGCTTACCACCAGGCGATACGTCTGCTCGTTTGCCCCCTATATATTAAAAAAAAGAACCTGTTCTATAGTCGAGTGGCCAGCTCTGAAACCAAACTGATTTTGGGGAATGAAATCATTTTCATTGAATATTCGTGTTAGCCTACACAAGATAATCCTCTCTAACAATTTAGATAAGGTAGGCAGCAGATTGGTCTATAAGAAGAACGTTTTCCAGGTTTGGGAACCATGATTATATCTGTCATTTTCCATATCAGGTACATGTTCAATCCTAATTATGCTGTTAAAAAGCTGTGTTATAGCGACTACAGCTTTTTTGGGAAGTTGACGTAGCATTTCAGACGTATTATATGATTTTATACCACCGATTTTTATAGTCAGTTTTGCCGCTAGTTCAACTGTGCCTCTGTGTATTATTTTTAAGTGGTCTCTGTCAAAAGCTATAGATCCGAAAATATGGAAATCAGCTTTTATTACACCGATTTTCAAAAAAGGGAAGAAGTCCGATATTGAAAACTACCGTCCCATATCTAAGATAGGTCTCTTTTTAAAAAAAAATCGAACGGCTAGTCTACACTGACGTATAAGCAGCATTACAAGGGAGTTTTGGTGAAGAACAACACGGTTATTTTTAGAAAATCGTTCTACTACGTCAAATTTGATCTTGTCACACGAATTTATCTCACAAGGTATGGAAAAAAAGGATAAGTAGACGTTATATATACTGACTACAGTAAATATTTTGACCGTTTAGACCCCCAAGTGCTGTCAAAGAAGCTATAGATGGCAGGCATTCACGGGGATCTACATAGATGGTTCTCATCTTACATAACACATAGATCACAAGCTGTTGTGCTGCAGGGATATGCTTCAGGTTGGAGTTACATACCTTCGGGAGTTCCTCAGAGATCAATTTTGGGACCTCTTTTGTTCACACTTTTCATTGCCGATATTAAACACTGCTTTAATCATTCATTTATTCTTTTATACGTTGTTGTGAAGGTACATTAAGATGTTCGAAGTTTATCTGACACGTGCAAATTACAAGACGATTTGAAGATATTTGAGGCGTATCTAAATGTTTCCATTTAACGTTCACCCGCCAGAAATCCATAATAACCACGGGGTACACAATCGGCAATCAATTGATCAGCAAAGTTCATAGTATCACTGATTTAGGAATTATACAAGACAGTAAAATTCTGTATGACCAACCCACGATGTTGATGTTGTTAAAAAAGCCGTCTGTTATTTGATAAGCATTGCTTAGGCCTCTATTAAACATACCCTTTTCAACAACGAACTATAGACGTAACGCCTTTTCCCTGAGAATTGCAAACAGTTTTAATAAACTTTCACGGAATTTTAATATGGGCTTGTTTTGTACCAAAGTGAACACGGTTAGGAGGATATTAGGTCAATTTTTTGAAACGTAAAGCGGCACTCGATCTGTACTACTCTGTTTCTACTACTCTTTTATTTTGTGTTACTGGTTATTTTTTGCCATTTCTTTATATACATCGTTGTACGTATATAATCATGTATTATTTCTTGTGTGTATGTATTAAATGTGTACTGTATTTTAATTTAAATTAAAGTCGACAGTTCTCCTCAGAGCATCTACATGCAGAGACTTGTAATTAGCAATATCTTAAATGTACCTACTGTTTTAAGTCCGCAGCTGCTTTATTAAACGCCATTTTGTCTTGCGGATTTCGACTACAATGCCACACCCTTCTCATTGGTGTAAAGATCTTTATTTCTCGTTAAGATAATCGTCACTTACATGAGAACAATTTTGAACAAAATAACAATTACATTAACTCGATGCAGGTGCAGTAAAAATAATACTAATTAGGGTAAGGAGCGGGATCTCTGCATTCCTGTGATAAGACGGTGGTCCAAGTTAAAAGATTTTACTTAGAATGTATCAGTTTATGAATGTAAATTTAATTATAAATTTAAATTAATTTCTCTTTAAATATTTCCAGAGAACATTGCAGAGAGTTGCAATTTCAGTACTGAATAACTTAAGCATTATTTAATTCACCTAAGGTTTTAAAAGAGCGAGATATCTAATGTTAAAACGCCCTGCTCAAATCAACCTCCGACTGCATTCAACTACAAACACTATATACACACACAACAACTCACGTGCAGACTATTTTTAGATGAGGCTAGTTTTTATCTGTCCTATTCAGTTTTTATTCTTAAAACACACTGGCTGATGCTTTGACATATAAAAACATAAGACGTAATTAAATTTGCAGTTTGTCAGGTGCCATCACCCGGAGTGAAAAATTTGTGTTTGTGGTGTGTTTTGTAGATCATGTTGTGGCTGGCCAACCCCATTAGTATCAACAACTACTATGAATTCAAGCAGTTCCAAGACACGCTGTTCGAGAAATAGTTGCAGTAACAGTACGGATTTTGACATTCTTAATCATGTGCTTACCGCTTTCTTTTAATCTGGATTAGCTGGCTATAGTCGTTCCAATACTTTATTTAACTTTTGACAGATCACGCACATAAAGTTTTGTAATAATTTTTGATACAATGTACTACAGATAATACTGTACTTTATGGGCGGGCTCCGCCTACTTAGGGATGTGTCATTCGTAATTAATGACCACAGACTATAAAAACGGTTTTGAAATAAATCGATTATCGATTATATTAATAAAACATACAATAAAATTATTGTGATTATATTTTATATCAAATCACGTAAAAAGCTTTATTATTTTGCATTAAAATGCCCTAAATGTCTCTGTTTCAATGCATAAATAATTTGCATAATGAAAACAGTTCCATCGTACTCGTACCTAGTAATGGGATCGAATGTATTCGCCGCAAATTAATGAATCTAAAATAATTATTTAGACTTACTATAGTTGGTTCAAATAAAAACTACCTGCGGTACCTACTTGTAATGAACAGGTACAAAATGTTGAAATTCGTAGTAATTTACGGATTAAAAATAAAACAACCAAAAGAGGTACTGTAATACTAATTTTAATTATAAAGAATCGTCTTCTTCGTATGACCAGGAATCATCATCACTTGACAGTTGTTTGTCCTTTGAGTACTTTCTTTTTTGGCATTTTGACAGTAACGAAGGCAGGAACGATACGCTCAACTCAACCAAACGTGAGAATTCACAAATAAATCAATACGGAGGAATATAAATACTCAACTATATTGAAGGTTACTCATTGAAATACTGTAGATTATTTTAAAATAGACATAGAGAGATTTAATAAAGATCATCAATAGTTTAACAAATACAATATTAACCACTGAATTACAACACAATACAATAATACATTTTGAAAATTCAGTTCCTTTTATTATAAATTTTTTCATGACATAGAACCGTCATATTTGAACAACATTCTTTTAATCCATTTCTTCTTTATTTTGACAAAGGAGGTCGCACATTGAAACACATAGAAATATGAAGTACGAAATTATCTATAAAATAATGAGTTTGTTAAATCGATTAAAACTTCTTAATGCATAAAATCGATCGATGAAAGAAATCGAATAGGTAACGGGTCAGGGTATCACTATTTGATTAAGTATTAGAGCTGTCAAAAGTTAAATAAACTATTGGAACGACTATAGTTAGTTAAATCGTCAGGTCAGGATAGCTTTGAGACTGTTAGTTGTTATTGCCACATGCGCCATAGAACGCCTCCTTATACTTCCTGTAGATACGATCGTAAGGCATAGTATCTCATGAGACGTTTGTCCATTTGCGAGTAAACATATTACTTTAAAGACACCAATAAAAAGAAGATGTCATCCCTCAAAGCCCAACATTTTCGGATTTATAATGTTCCGTACTACATAATTTTAAAATCAAACCTAGCTATAAAGTGACATCGCAAGGTTAAAGGTTACCTCCCAACCACCATTTCCATTTTGAAGTAAACCTTCATTGATCGACATTTCAACTATCGTTGTACTTGAACGAAAGAAACGAAGAAATAATACGTCTCTTTTGTCACTAGCGGTTGTAAATCATATTATTTTAAGTCTACTGACCTAAAATAATATGATTACGGCAAATGACCTCACTGTGAAGTCTGTAGGTTATAATGACCGGAGTCAAGGTAGTAGCTTCAATTCCCACCGATGACAAATATTTGTGTGATGATACGCACGATCTTTACAAAGTATGTAAAACGTGTCACAAAAAAGACTCGGGACAACAATTTTTGGATTGAAAATGAAAAAATAAAATGAAACGGATGTGCAACTATACCGCTATAAGCGACCACTTAACTAGCTACTATTTTTAGTTTTTATTTAGGCTGAGGTGCTAACAGCAACAAAGCTAACAAGCAAATTAAATAAATGGTACCTATTGTTTGTGTAGGCTGTGTTTGACTACTACGATGCTGATGCAGTTGCTGGTGACGGCGGCCCTGGCGGCCGGGCTCGCGCCTTGCGTCCTGCAGCGCGCCTGTCCCTCGCGACACCGCCGACCCCCCTCTACTGTTTGCATGCATAGAGTCAAACGTGCTGAAGGGTATGCTTGCGATTTCAGATCCATTATAAACCACTATAAAATATCCTTAATAACTAGATTCAGGAGCACGAAGACAGCGATAAAGTACTACCATATCCAATTTGTCAAATTCCTTTCATACATAAGCATAGGGTCGTGGTAGGCCACTGTGTTTATCTGGTTTTTATCATGTGATTGGTTTAAAGAATAAGACAGCAGAAGGTCACCGCATGTTAAATGATAACCACCAGCCATAGACAACTGCAACTCAAGAGAAGTGCGTTACGGCCCTTTAAAGGTCCCATCCTAAAGAATTAAGGGGTGTTTCTGAGGCTGTGCTATCGCTTTATTCATGAAATCATGGCTGATCCACGTTAAGATCATTATAATTTTATTATATATTCATATATATTCATATTCATATATTTTAATTATAATACGAGAGTGGTCTGAAAAGTTTTCGACCGAACGCTGCTACAAGACATTTTTTCTTATTTTGTTTTTTAAATACCTAGAGTTTGACTCTACACCTATCTCCCAACGATGCACAACGCTAATGCAAAGGTGCACAACTACATTCACTAGTTTTTATTCACGAGTAGTAAACTAGGTTGGTCTGTAAAGTACTTTAAATTAGTCTATCGCCGGTTTTAGTGTGTAAAAGTCTTATATCATCTTAAAACCTGTATATATTTATAAAGGTATACGAAATCTGCCAATCAGCAATGAGCTATGGAGATGGCTTCACCCCTACTCTACGGTCATAGCCATAGGCTGGCCCATATGGCCGCAGGTACTGGAAGAGATAAACTCAGATAATTGACGCATGTTTGTATCTTTCCAGATGTTTCTCTTCAAATTCAATAGAAAATTGAGAAAAATATTTTATCTAAATGCCCGTTGAACCTCTTCAAATCATTTTATTTCTGGTAAGTATAGTATTCTAATCATCATCATCATCACCATCAATCCCAGTGGAAATAGAGCCACGTCTCCCCACAACTACTGATCTTGTGCTGACCGTGTATCACGGCTTCTTCTCCAGTTCGTTGTACTATATTGTGGGGGACCTAACCGTGATGGATCAGTGTAAAGATGATGTATGTCGGATGTCTAAAATTAAAAGAAAGAAACTGAACTTTCCCCACTTACATTTGCTAAGAGATCTACGTACAGTATTGCTAATAGATGGGTTAAAAAATGAAAAATATCGGCATCCACAATTCACGGGTGTAATGAGAGATTAAGTAAATCTAAATCTAAGTACCCACAACTACATTATACAACTCCTTAAACTAAACTAATAACTAATGCGGTGATCAAAAATTGCTCTTTGATAATTTGTAGGCGTTTTGCTTTAACAAGCCCCAGGGTTTGAAAGACGCGCTTTCAAACAGACTCTGAAGCCAGGTAGAAGGCAAATCTTGCTGAGGACCCGCCGGATCACTTCACTGGATGTCTTTATATCGGCCACCCGCACGACACCGTCTAGCACAAATGCACAGCAACTACTCTGTCTAGTCTCCACTTCAGCGCGGGAAGATCTTCCTTCACGACAACCATGGTTCCCACTTAAAGGAGTCTTTGCAGGAACGCCACTCATTTCACAGTTGCAACTTTGCAATATATTCTTTGCTCCAACGAGCCCAAAAATGTTGACACAGTTGTTCCATGCGCTGGAACCGTAGTTGATGGAGCTTTTGATTATGTTGCGGCTAACATATAAGCGAACGATCAGTTAAAAAATAGCCTGGCGTAAGTGTATCTGCATGATCGGAAGAAATCGGTGTCAGTGGCTTCGAATTCAAAATTGATTGGATAAGTGTGTGCGTGGTGTTAAACTCTTTAAATGTTTGATTACAATTACCTGGTAATCTATGTAAATGGTATTTAACTAATATAACACCAGCCTCCCAGAGACCACCAAAATGAGAAGTGTTTGCGGATATAAAATGAAAATTAATATCGTCATTGGCAAACCTTTCGCTTAAGATACTGCAGTTAAACATTTGGAAATTTTATTATATGGGCCCACGAACGAGGTACCGTTATCCGAATGAATATTTAAGGGCTTACCTCTTCGCGCTATGAAACGACGCAGTGCTATTATGTGATTATTACTGGTCAGGTTACCTTCCAATTCCAAATGTATAGCCCTTGTTGTTAAACAAACAAAGATAGCTATATAGGCTGTGGTCAGTCTACAACCGCGACCTTGACTATTTTGCACATGAAACAGGACCAGCGTAATCGACGCCCACGTTTTCAAAGGGATGCTCGTTTGGAAGGAGATGCTGCTGTGGCAAGTTTCCTATTAGCAGAGTGACTATTTTGCTCTAAACGAATGCATAAAAAACAACTACGATTACATGATTTTGCTAAGTTTGGGCAACGACCACCAATGGGCCAGTAGTTTTAGCCTTATGGAAACCAAAAGCAGTTGTGGTAAAAAAAATTGTAAAATTATGAGTGCTATAGGTATAGGATGCTTTTTCTCATGATTAAAATTTTAATTATCAAAACGGCCTCCAACGTGCAATATTTTATTTATATCTAAATAAACGTTACTCTTTTTTGGTAATTCTTTATTATTTAGAAGCCTATTTTATTCTGGCACTGACTTATTTTGACTATCTTTAATAATAATTTCTATAGCAGTTTGTAACTCGTGCGCCGTTGAAATTTCAGAAATGAGTTTAATCTTTTGACAGGATTTAATAAAACGTAGAACCAATGCTATTGATCTGACAAGACTTAAATAAGTGGAAAAAAGTGATCTCAATTAAATTATCATCAATGTTGTTGATATAATTTAAGGTTATCTCAGGTCGAGTTTCGGGCAGATTTTTAACGTATGAGGCCTCTTCGAAATACTTTCATTTAAATAGTTGGATCCGACTACCACGACTCCAATTATGCAGGTTTTATACGAGATATTACATCTACTGGGTTGTGATCTGTGGGTAGGTACATGTTTCCAGATACAGTTTTAAAAAAACAAAAAGTATTTCTCGCAGAGCTTTTTATCTGGTGAATTTGTATTTGTCTCTTCCAATTGCCAAAAACGCGTTAAATCGGTTTTCATGTCATCGACTTCCGAATCAATATCGACTTTAATAAAATTACATCGTGCATCACTGGCTAAAGAGGTAGACCTGATACGATCATTTGGAACTTGATCATTAATTGATGGTAAAACATGACGATGAATATCGCTGCAAAAACGATAATTTAATGATTTCATTGTTACAGGAGATGTTATAATTTTTTTTCCCTGTACGGAAATCCTTTCGGATACCACCTCCTGGTGGCATGTTGGAGTCGAACCGACTAAAACCGCGCACGCCGTCTCGGGTACTACATGCCAGGGAACCAGGTGCACCCTAGAAAGGAAAACCCTGGAACCTTGACGTACCTCGGGCCACATACGCTTTGTAGATGGCCCCCTTCGATGTGGGAACCCCAATGTTCCCGCTAGTGTCCCCCAGGGCGCGCACGCTCCGCAGCGTCCGCGCCGTCACCCGGGCCTGCTTCTGCTAGGGTGACAGATGGGTTCATCTGAAACCCTCAGGCTTGCGCTTATGGAGACGCGATGTTGTACCAACCAACCAACATTATTGAAGTATCAATCTTCCTTGTCGGTATATTAAGTTTGCTACAAGCGTTTTCACTGGTAAAACATGATGTGGTCACGTAATTTGAGCAAAGCGGTGGACAAGTAACACATCACGGTATTAACAGGTTAAGTTAGCTGAGAGGGCGATGTTACTCTTATCAGTCTGTAGCGAGGTAGAGGGCGGCGGTGTGGGGGAAGTCCACGACGATTGAACTGTTGTAGTCAAGTTATTTTCTATATCTACACTCGAGCTAATAGATTTAGAGTCAGTAACATGAATCAATGTGTTGTGTCGACGTTTACATAACTTGCAACCTGTCCTTTTACAGGTATTAGCATAGTGCCCTTTTCGGAAACAATTAAAACATATCTTATAAGTAGGCATAGATTTTAATCTAGCTTCATTACTCATTGCTAGAAATTGGGGACAGTTATACAAATTATGAGTACTGTGGCATTCGGGACAGACTTTTGGGGAAGCCTCTATACAAGAACCCTTGGAACTCTGTGACACCATAGATCCCATTTTGTGGTTAGATTGATTGCTGCCTAAATTATTATTATTGTTATTATTGCGCGACAATTCTAACGTTTCGCTCAAGGCTGCACGAGTTCGCAAAAAGTCTATAAAAGTTTGAAATATAATTGAACTGTCCTTGTCCAAATGACTATTAAACTCTTCCCACTCTCTGTAAGTTTTTTTGTCTAATTTGTGAGAGACAATATAAATTAGAAGTGTATCCCATTGTTTTACAGGTTCACCTAACGATTCAAGTGCGCGTAAATTCTTGTTTAATTGATCAATTAACCGTTTTAATGTACTAGATGATTCTTTATTAATCGTCTCAATGTTAAATAAAGTTGAGACGTGATTTTGGATAAGTAATCTTTTGTTATGAAACCGCTCACACAATAGCTTCCACGCCACCGCATAATTACTGGCAGAAAACTCAATTGACTGGATGACCACAGCAGCGGCACCCTCCAAAGACGCACGTAAATAATGATATTTGTTTATTTCGTCTATTTCCTCATTGGAATGAATGAGGCTGGCAAAGGTGTCATGAAATTCAAGCCAGTTATCATACGAGCCACTAAACTTCGGTAATTGAATGAGAGGTAACTTGACGAGCTTATGATTGCTAACACGAGACCCGCTTTTTACAGAATAATTTAAGCTTTTATCAAAATCAGATAACAAACCTTGAGCATCAGCCAGAACTTTATAATATTGTGATTCAAATTCCGTGCGTTCATTAAGTTGAACTTGCATACTCGTATCATCTACCATGCATTCTATTTGTAACTGTACCTCGTCGTATTGCTCAAATAGCGATTCGACTTTACTCAAACGCAAGTGCAGTTCTCGAGCAATAGCTTCATCAAAAGGTGCGCTTAGTGACTGTAAATAGTTTGAAAATGCAGTTAATCTTCCCTTGAAACTTCCTCTTTTACGAATAAGATCCTTTTCGTCACTCATTTTGGATAATCCGGGAGAGCAGTGCCTGTCAACCTGAAATTTATACAAAGCAAAGGATTAACTACTAATAGATAGTAGGTACTTTTAGAACGATAAGATAAAGGCAAGTAGATATTTAGTGCATATGTACTAAATACTTAGGTTCAAGCTAGGTATATTACAGTTCTAGCCAAGCACTTGTTTTAAATTTGTAGGTAAGTTATATTTTTTTTATACTAGAAGTTATAATTAGATATATAATAGGTATTAAAAATAGTTATTTGAATATAATACTAGGTGATCACGAACAGATCGCAAATTTTACTGGTAATCTTTATAATTAGAATGTAAGTTTAGGTACAGTGTCTTAGAATCACAAAATTTCAGTTATAGGTATTGAATTCAGATGATATACATATCTGATTTATTATACCTAATTACTTACAAGATATTTTGATTGCTTATCCAAACTCGTTGGAGACTCGTTACTTATCCAAAGAACAGGTAAACTACCTAATACATAAATAACAATATTTATTCATTCAAATGCTATCTATGGCTGTTACGTAACGACTTGCCGCATATAAAAGAGTCGATAGTTTTTTTGCATAAACACACATGTATGTATGTATGTACTTGCTTATCGTACTAACTTAAACTAAAATATTAAATTTTTCACTTTGCTTTACTGTTTAAAAACTAAAAAGTAAATATTAACTTAACTTGAGTGCATTATGCTATACGGAGGCTTAACACCACTTTTCCTTTGTTCGACACTGTCACTGCAATTTTATCCAGTCTTCGCAATAATTAGCACCGATTTCCAGTAATTAACAGCTGATCCATGAATTTTCGACATTTGGTTCGATGTAGCCAAATGTTAATGGATGAAGATTGGGATGATGTGGGTTGAAAATCGGCATCCACGATTCACACGTGTAATGAGAGAATAAGTAAAAAATCTGAATACATTATACAACTCCTTAATAGTAAACTAATAACTAATGCGGTGATCGACAATTGCTCTTTGATAGGTTTACTTAAACAGTACCGAAACTACAGTAACCTGCTTGTAAACGGGGACGATTAGAGCTAATAAGAAGGTTAATTGAAAACCAGCCAGAGCCTGAACCTCTGAGAAATGCCCGCTGATTGACGTTCCCGTTTTTAAGTAATCTGAATAAATTTTACGAAAGTATTTATAAATATACATTCACTATCAACATTACTTTTATTTCATCGGTGCAAACTTAGTTCCCGCAGTCTTCACTGAATATGAAATATTTACGAATTATGTGTTTGACGAAGACAATGGCAGGGAATATTTGGCGAATGAGCCGGCGTGTTGTGACACTACATCCGTCTGTTTACTAAACAAGCCTCCGTATTGTCCCTCTTCATAAACATTTTCACCCCTACTACGTTATCGTTTATGCAATTCGAAAGGCAACTAATCTCCCTAAAATAAATATATTTATCTCGATTAGATCGTTTTAAAATGGACGATAAATAATTATTAAATCCTTCTATCAGTATGACCCTTTACAAAGTAGATATATTCAACATGCCATTGTGTTAGCTGTTTTATTAACAGCAGTGAGTAACTTTCCAGACAGCATATGAACCTAACCAACCACTAATTCTTCTTTTTTTTTATTTCAGATCTCTTATGAAAATTCAGAACTCTATTTTATTAATGCCACTACAACTAAATGACAAATCCCAATCAAACTATATTTTCATTATACAAAATTTAAAAATCGATCGTAACTCGTCAATTGTGCAGTGTGTGACTATAGTAGGGGTGTAACACGATGCGCGCGCGCATAAATCATGGTGCAAAGGGTCGGTCGCGCGAGTGGTCGTGCCGGCCTTGTATAGGTTGTCGGTGGTTGATGTGTTGCTGTCTCTGTCGCTGCGCTTGCACCAGTACCAGTACAGACACTTCTGCTGAAAAATATGATGCATAAGTCTGCTAAGATAACCGGCGACCCAATGGCCTGGACACTTGTCGTGCTTTTGGCACTTGTTTCTATCACACAGCAGGTAAGTGGAAGTTACTGATATCCTAAGGTTCACGATGCTTCTGTTAGATTTTGTATGGTCCTTTAAGATTTAGTAAATTTTAACGGTAACTAACTTTTGTTTCAGGCTACGATGGGATGCAAGAACTGCATTGTGAGTTATTTTTATCAAAGTCAATTAATTGTATGCTCGATTAGCAAGTTCTTCTCTAGAGTATGTCATCGGAAAGTACATACAACAATGTCCTTTTAACATTTCCCGGGGTGATTTTTCGTTTCATTACTTCTGCTGAGTATAAATATAAAAATACCCTAGACCCTAATGGAAATCATGTAAACTCATGTCTTTAGTCACGTGCTTTTTTGTTATAGTATTTGAGGTCAAGCATGAACTATAAGAAGAATGGCATATAAGGAAGAGCAAAAAAAAATATTAGTCCGCCTACTATAGTGAATATTACCTATCAAATCTATCTCAATATATTAAATTATAGATCTTGGGCAAAGAAGAAAAAGCGATGTTCCGCGCACATTCGGACGCTTGCCTGCCTGTCTCACACGTCGACCAGCGTCTCGTAGACGCCATGTTGTCCGGGGAACTGATCGATGAGCCACCTCTACGCAAGCATGTATACTGCGTCCTGCTCAAATGCAAGCTCATCAGTAAGGACGGCAAACTGCAGAAGTACGCCGTGCTGGGAAAGATGTCTGCCAAGCCTGATGCAAAGAATGCCACCAAGGTAAAACTTCTACGAATTGCTGCACTTTTCTGTGCATCTTGTTGTTGTCTTCTATGTCCATTTTTGCGGTTTTCCTATTATGTCAATGTCATTGAAATTTCATACATTTATTCCCTTTATACCAACTATTCACGGATTATTAACATTGAATAATAGTTTCATAACAGCTGATGTGCCTGATAAACTGGGTTTTTAATAGTATGAAATAACGAAAACAAAAAAATCGATATTATAAACACCAAAACCCTGTAAATTACATGACGATCGATTTGTTGCATACAAATGGTCAAGTACATCAAGAAAAGTTACACACAATTTTTAAGCTGAACAAGTATTTTCCAGCCACACAGAGCTCTTGAAATATAATTACAGCTTTCTGTAAATGTAACATCCTTATTGAGTGAGTCGCCTCTTCTTTATATTTATTAAATTATCTTAGTTGATATTACCTATTTGTGTATTTAAATGCCTGCTTTAACTTAGCTTCGAGTGCTTGGATTTCGAAAAACAGCCAGTCAGAATCACAAGTAAGCGACCTCGACAGCTTGCTCGAGTTATTCCTAACACTCCCCCATCAACATGTGCATTATTATACCTGTCTACCATTGGTTCTTTGTCTCATCTATATACTTTCCGTGTACTCAAAGTCTGTCCGTTTAATATCAATAATGATCGGTTTATGGTAATAGTTATACCCAGTAATTGGTGGTAGACCTAACATGAGAACCCTCAAAATGTTAGCGTTTATACCTGTGCCTTCTTCTTCTAGGATAGAGGTATTATTTTGTGTCAATAATTTGAGTGGGTTAAGTCGCTAAGATACTATATTCGCAGTCAACCTTAATAGTCGCCGTACTTTTCAGGTACTGGAGAGCTGCGCTGAGCAAACAGGTGACACGCCAGAAGACCTGGCTTGGAATTTATTCCGTTGTGGTTACGACAAGAAGGCTTTGCTCTTCGAGTATATGCCTACAAGCACCGCTTCTGGTGACATAGATAATTCCAACTAATCAAGAACGGTCTGATGACGCTCTATCACTTTTCACATCTACTTCATTCTTATCAATTTTCATCACATTTTAATTTCATACACACAGTAAGCTAATCCATTTATTAATGTTTTTGAAAATATGTTTTTGGCCTCATGTCATTCAGCAAATTAGTAATATGGTATTAATTCATATTTATTATGTTTAGTAGTACTTCATATACAATATAGTATAATATTTATATACTACACATAAGTTGTTTTATTTAATATCTGCACTTTCCTTCACTAAGAGTCCATATTGAAGGATTTGTAAATACAATTAGTATATCCGTGATCTTCAATGTTTTAGCTCACGGTTCACGCACACGGTGTGATTGCCTCCACTTTTATTTCTGCATAAATTTTATGCTTACTAATACTATTGAATAGAAAAGCAATCTATATTTTATTATTAGCACAGATTAACCACAGATTTTAGAACCTAAATTATCATCCGATGTCCGGCAGTAACATATTATAATAAAAAGTGTGGGCAGATGTATGACGGACAATTTGTGCATGGAAAAAAGTAGAGAAAGTTTAACAAGCAGTCGAGCTGATATTGATTTCTTAAGCATTAAGAAGGCTAGTGCCGGTTTCATTGTTAACTTCATAAAATGAAAGATTGCTGATTTGAACAAATCTTTTTCTTTTTGCGACCCTTTTTATAATGCTTTTCTTTATTTGAAGTTCAATTTGTCCACAAAGCTTGAGAAACTTAAATAATATTCCAAAGACCTCCACGAATCTTCAAAGTTTCATAATTATCGGTTAAGTAGTTTTTGCGTGAAAGCGTAACAAACAAACTTACATTCACATACATAATTAGGACTATACTATTTTTATTTGTATATATTTTAGAAGTTGCCAAAAGTGAACTTAGTTGCGTAATAACCAAATTAAATCTGTTCAATGCGGAAATTCTTAACATTGCTTATTATGACATCAGCAATCTCAGGAGAGAACAAACATCATTCTTGGAAGGATAACAGGACCCCGTTCATCATTGTAGACTCAATTCTATGAAACGAACAGACGTTCTTAAACATCCCATTATTGATCTTGTTTTAATCCGCATAAGGATTTAAATGATTTGCGTAATTTGTAAGAGTATGTGTTTTAATTTAGTAATCTTTGAGTGTGATGTCATCGAGAGACGATACGTTCCAATCACTGTACAAACTTGTTCACTCAATTACTAATGTAATATACCTACATTCATTATAAAGGCTATCTTATATTCTAGCGGATATGTGAGGACTATGGTTGACATAAAAATTAATATCTCTTAAGTCTAATTTCGTTGGATTATGTGGAAATTCATTTGATGATAGTGGGTTAAAATGAATGGTAGTTTTAACCTTTCTTAAATGAGATGCTTGCATAGATCATCATGTGGTGAGTTTGTGATGAATTTGGTGGCGTGATTGGGGGATGGATTCAGAATATGTAGTCTCTATTCATTACATGGCTGTAAGCGCCGTCTAAGAGAGTAAACTTCGCAGAACAACTGCTTTTTTTTATTATACTATATATGAATTTATATAGAAAATTTCGGAAAAATCGCACAGTTGTGGACTGCCAACCATCTAGATGATGGGGATGAAATTTCTGTCGCGTAGGACGATGGCGAAAAGATGCGGCAGGGATCAATCCGAACAATTCCTCGGAGCACTCCGCATGGTAAATACGGTAGAAGATGCACAGCGAAGCCACCTCTCTACGCAGCGCCAGAGAGTCTAGCCGAATTGAAAGATCCTGGCAATCGACGATTGCCGTTGAATGCGGTCCAGAGAAGGGAAACTTGACCAAACCCTATATCAACCAACTCGCCTGGTACAGTAGGCTAAAACCACCTTCCTAAGGAGAGACCTATGTATGTGTGGATTATTAAATATTATCGATTTGGTGTGATCATTGTAGATATATTTACATACTAATATAGGCGATGTATTAACTGAATGCAGCGAATGACAACACCTACAAACGTCATTAGCGACGGACTCAAGGTCATCGTTTATGTATTACATAATTTTCCTGTTTTATGGTTAGTATCTGTATATATAAAGTAAGATTGTTAATTTTGGTCTAGAAATTTTCGTTTTTGATAACAATAGTTTTATAAAGTCGTCAACCTTAAGGTTGACGTACCTTTACGTTTTTTTCCTGTAGTCGAATTCGTTAGAAGTAAGATTCTATATCCAGCAGTGGATTATTAAAGGCTGTAGACGACGTACCCTTCGTACTGCAGTTTAAATAATGCATTCATTTTGTAGCGTTTTAAGTATGACTTTGGGATCGTCTGATTTTAAAACATGAACGAAACGAATTTTTTTCCTTTTCGTGACGAGTACTTATACTCGTTGCGCTGTAGCATGGTGCGGGTGACAGTTGCCTGTACGACGTTGACATCTATCAGTACTACAGAACTAAGGGATGTGACGTAATGCAATTCATTTTTATCGGTAACGATATTCTCAGCATAAATCTAGTTCTCTTTAATATTGTAATGAAAATGAGTGTGTTATTCAGTTGTGCAATGTAACTGTTATTTGTTTGTTGAGTTCGTTGTTATTACCATGTCTAAGCATACAAAAATAAACTGTTTTGGGTAGTCAGGCCAGGGAGGTTGTTGTTCGTTAATAATATCCTCACAGATTCAGATGATGAATTGAGTGACAATTCAGATGTTCCTGACTCTGATATGAGTTGGACGAATAAAATGTATTTTTTCTTAGCAACCTTTTAAGCAACCTTACCATATAAATGTTCTGTTGTATAATTGTAGACCAATTAAAACAATAAAAAATGACTGTTTTTTATTATAAAAAATATCGACTATCCATCGTAGCAGTGCATCCCATCACTAAATAATTCTATGGCGTTACGTCATACGCATAACACTGCTTAATTTTTCATTAAATTTGATTTTATTTGTAAATTAGAACATTCTGGTTTGCTTTCATTTAATTTGCTACAGTTATTAATGATTTAATATATTGCGAATGTGGTGCAGCTGAAATACTCAGTCATAATTTATAAATCGCGGCAACTTTCAAGAGTGAAACGAAGTGTTACTGAAACTGTCACCCGCACCATGCTACAGCGCAAAGAGTATAGGTTTACTGAACAACAACAATGGGATGATTTAACTGATTTTTTATTTCAATTTAATAATAACAGATTGTTTAAAGCTGTTTTATTTTTTATACTTCCTACACTTACAAACTAAAAGTTAACTTATGGTTTTTAAATCTCACATTCTTCTGTGCGAATAAACTTGTAACCTTACCCATATGGAATACTCTACACTTGTTATGTAAGTACTCATCTAAAGACATTGTAAATTATTGAGAGATGGTAGATCCAACATGAAAAGTTGGTATGAGAGACATAACCAATTACAAAATGGGGCAAGCAGAATCAACACCTACTATCTATGAGCTCTTACGAAAGGTCCTATCCAAAAACATTAACCTACCTACTTGCAAAGTTCCTACGTATTACATTATGTAAATCCATCGCGAGGGAGGCTGCGTGCACCGAGTTAAGTGTAAATGATATTCGAAACGACTTTATGATCTCATTGCGAGTGTGGGCGGTGACCCAATAGCGAGAGCACCGCAGCCTCTACGACTGAGCTATAGGCAGTATGTTTGCGTACCTTTGCCTGCCACGAGCTTTCGATAGCGCCGCATAGTCTGCCTATTTGCGCGCCTTTTTCAAATTGCGAATAACATTTTAGTAGTGTTTTGGTTTTGTTATTTTTTTAAATTCCTTTGTAAGTATTTCAGTTTGAATTTTATAATACAGTGAAAAAAATGTTAAAACTGTTTGAATAGTTCTAAGTGATTGTGGTTATTAAATTACTATAATTGTTGAATGCTGCTTGGAATCTAATGTGTGGATTAAAAGGGAGCATCGAGGAAAAGTTTTTTAAGCGTAAGTTTGTTAAAATAAGGAAATTATTATTTGCGATGTGTCTTATTAACTAGTGTGGCTGACTGTTCTAAAGGCACACATATTACAAAAAACATCAGTTTGTATTTAACAAGTAATGAGATATAATCTTCAAATGGTTAAATATCTAATTAAATAAAACCTATTAAGCTTTCTCGATAATATTAGGTATTTACCTGTGAAAATTATTTTATGTGAACAAAAATAAACATCATGTATATATAAATATATATATAGGTAATTGTTATCTAGGCATAATTCTGTAAAAGCGTCTTTTAGAATAGTTTCACCGGGTTAGATATGTACCGATGTTGTTAATGCAAAGCTAATCTAAAAACATTGGCCAACTGCGAGTTAGACTCGCGCAGGAAGGGTTCCGTGCCATTATCTATACATTTCAAGCGCCTACCTTACATATATCGAGCAAAAACGAGCGAGAAAATTACGTTTGTTATATGGGAGCCCCCTTAAATATTAATTTTATTCTGTTTTTTAGTATTTGTTGTTATAGCGACAATCTCTGAAAATTTCAACTGTCTAACTATCATGGTTCATGAGATACAGCCTGGTGAAAAATCTCGTAAAAATCGACAGACACAATAATTTTTAAAATTGCTTTTTTGGACGTAAGATCGTACTTATATACTTTCATATGCATTTAGTAAAATGCTGTTAATTTGAAATTACAGTGCTGAATATGCCGATACACAACTTTTTCCTGCGAAGATTTACTATTTACTTTCGACTATAATTATACTGGACCTCAACAAAATGTGTTGTGGTGGTTGCTGTTGCGGCTGTTGTGGCTCCTGTATGAACCACAAATAAATTTTCTCCTTACTTGTGCTACATGACTTTGCCTCGTATCAAATTTTATGATTCTAGGTCAACGGAAAGTACCTACCTTAGGTTTTGATTCCCTTGCGAGTGTCAAAATATGCATAAAAACAGAGCATAAAGGTGTCTTTTGATGGTGTTTAACTAGAAGTATGATATTTCACTGCTGTAAGGTGTGGTGGTCCCATAGGCTTGAGTCTCATTGAGTATTTGATATTAATTTCAACTTGATACCTCCACGTGTTCCTGAAAAAATAGCCATGACAGACGGATAGACAGAAGGAAAACGAAGTGATCCTATCAGGGTACAGATAGGAAAGCCGTAAAATCAAAATAGTCTACTACACAATTGCTTTTAAACAGAATCAGGACAGCCCTGGGTAATATAACGATAAAATAATAGATGATAGTGTCTCCATCTCGACACATAACAGGTCTCCTTGAAATGCAGTAGATACTAGTGAATGTACTGCCATGAATTTGCAGAACATTTGCATAATATCAGAGCGGACTTTGTAAACAGACCTTAATGTACGCATTATACATATGTGTGCAACAAATAGGTTAAATAACAATACACATTAATTTTATGATTTCGTAAGTAGTTATATCTGTTTGAAACTCATTCACGGCTAAACCACTGCACCGATTTTAATAACTATTGGCATGGAGATACTTTGATTTTTGAGGAAGAATATAGGTTATTCTTTACCGCGAACATAAACTAGTATTTCAAAAAATGTTGCCAAAATTCCACGTTTTTCAAATTAAAAATTATTATAAACCAGCTGAACCCCGCGGTGCTACCCGCGGTATGGCAATAACCGTGGGCAACGCCGCGAGGCGAAGCTAGTATTTTTATAAATTGTAGCCTATGGATTATTCTGATGTATAAGCTATAGTATTGTAAAGTTTTATCAAAATCCATACAGTAATTTTTGCGTGAAAGAGTAACAAACATACTCATTTACATACTCACAAACTTTCGCATTTATAATATTAGTAGAACGGTGACGTACTTAGCGAGTAAATACAGTCCATAACGAGTTCCCAGCTTAGCTTAAATTTGTGTATAAACTGATAATACATTACTTTTTTATATCATGCACAGAGCATTTATTATAAAATCATTGGGAATATTCTAAACTGTTTATACACGTATTATGTACAGTAGAAGAGCAATCCATTGGTTGATTTACATCGAGCGAATGGGGAACTTAAGCCCAAAAACCGTATGCGGCTATGTGCAGTCGTAATTAGTGGTGATCTGTTAATTCTTTTATCCCCTTTCACATTTACAATCCCGATTTCAAATCCTATAACGATGCCCTTCTTCAGTATAAGCTTGCTGATCTGGCCAATACTCGTACTTTCTCACATACTAATAGTTTTACATACTTTAATAATTTGTACCAGAAACAAAGAAAAATTAAAAAAGGTTTAACGCTCATTCGAAATCGCCTAATCCTGATGTATTTGATGTGACACTCTATTTGTCAATATTTGAATACGTGTTATGGTACACGAAAACGATAAAAATCCAAATATAGTCCAACGATGTCGAAGTTGTACTAAGTTTACGATTTATGATATGACAACCTGTTAATTTGTTCTAAACATTAAGACCAAAAGAGCCTTTGTAAGTTTCCTTTGAGATGAATCTTTTAGGATTTATGATACACGCATTTCCTTTATATGAAAAATGCTACGTACTATATAAATATTGATAGCTCACCATAACGTCGGCTTTTGAAACGATATGATAAAAATGTACCATATATTGAGTTTTGCACGCGGCTCTCCTCGCGTAGGAGAATACTCAATATGGTTTAACTGAACTGAGATCCTATAAAACAAATGATGTTTTTGTTGTAAAGGACATGTAATGTAGTTTTAGATATTACGCTAAAAAAGCAAACTGTGATATATGTTCCTTATTTGTAACAGGACTAGGTGGCTCCTAGTTGCAACTTTGTAATATTAAATTGCTGTAGGTGAGCGAAAATTGGTGTCAGTTCGAACTCCACACAGTGCACTACCGATAAAACCAATTTCAGCAATATGCAATAAGATTTGGTAGAGCGGTTAGCAAGAACCCAAGTGATTTTTACTTTTATTATTTTCTAAAAATTATAAGAAATCTGTTATATTTATAATTTATTTGCTGTTAAGTCGCAATGAAAAATAGCTTCAAATCCGACTGACAATATAACTTTATTTTTACACAAATACTAAAATAATATAGCCACTTAGCAAGCAGGTCCTGCTTAGTCCTGGCTGTTGCTACATAGTTATATATTTTAGCATTACAATACAATCGTTATTACTCATTCTGCTTCTTGTTAGCGTTTCAACGGCACACGTTAGATACTTGTCGATATTACTATATTCTAGCAGACCAAAAAGCGGCCAGGCAGGCGTCCGATGTTCGGCCACAAGTGTAAGGCCCGATGCAAGGTGGAACATCGTTTGAATTGCACCGCACAAACAGCGCAGGACCCCGTCCGCAAATACTCATCTGGACATTTTCTCCTTGCTTCAGCTGACCTGAGTCCGAAGTCTATTTATGGATCTCCAGATCGGCCATTGTATTTCGTGAGCAGGTGGTAAACATTCAGCCAATAACACAAACGGGTTTTGTTAAAGATACCCTTTCCGTCCATAATTTTGCACGTCGCTTAGGTGGGTCCAAGGTCAATGAATTGTCAAATTTTACAAAAATCTCAAGCTCATTCTACTAACTGGCTAGGTCTACTAGGCCATGTCTACAAAAAAAAATACATTTTTTGGGGATTAAACAAATAGTATTAAACATCATTTTCTGTGGTTTTTACAACTTAGACATGAGTCAGCGATGAACGTGTGGACCCATTACGATTATCGACGTGTGTGGCCTAAAATGCCATTAAAGTTAAATATGTAAGAGAGATAAAACGTTAAATATGCAATGTTATATGCAAGGACGAAATTAGGATTTAAATTACCTTCCTTTAGTTCATATTTCCTTTATTTCAGAAATAAACAAGCTCGTACACACGTAAGCTCTAGCTTTGACAAACTCATAAAGAGTTTGTAATTGCGCCTTTTGCTGAAGACGCGGCTTTAAACCTTAAAGGGCAATCTTGTAGATAGGTATCTATATCTCTAAGAGTACAGTTTTAATAAGATTACTTATTATTTTCTTAATGTTATCTATTTTTATGTAATATTAAAATATTATAAACTAGCATTTGCCCGCGGCTCCACCTGCTTGTATATTGGATATCGCGACAATAAATAGCCATGTGATTTCCCAAGGTTCAGGTTCCAAGTTCAGTGGTTTCACCGTGAGAGCTTACACAAAGACAGACAGAAAGAGTTACTTTTAAAATGTTACGTATTAGGGTTCGATGGGTTTGGGAAATAAACCTTCTGACGTATAAAAGAGACTTTTTTAAGAACACTCTTAAATCACAATATCACTCCGAATAACAATCTTTAATGGTCGCCGAGGTCACTGGGTTGATCACTGATTTCGCACTGTAGCTCAAACTGAACTGCCCTGCGCCCTGCGGCTCGCGAGAGTTCGTATTTACTCGTATGTCTATTTTTACTATTACTAGCGTTTTCGAGAAACGTCTCGTACATACAAGGGCGTTCCCCGTACCAAGGACACGCCCACCGGCGAACTCGTAAAAAATCGCGCAGCAACCAATCGATATTCGATGCTATGTGTATAGATATAAGATCCGTTATTGCGTGCCTCAAATGTCAACTTTCTCAATCGTTGTTTGCAAATAATCTTTTTTAGTAGTTTATTGGATTCAAAAGTAACTCTGTTCGTCTGTCTGTTACGCTTTGTCGGCTAAACCGCTGAATCGTTTCAGATGAAATTAATAATGAAGATTCATTGATTCCTGAGGAATAATATAGGCTACTATTTACCACGATAGCCAATAGCCTGACCTGAGATAACCTGAAATTTGTTTTTTTTTGTATTTTTGTCGTTTGAATTGTCGTTACTTTAATTAATCTAAGAGTGTGAAAGAGAGCTATGTAGTTGCTTCTTGTATTATTACTGGAGAAGTATTTAGTTTTACTTAGTTCTAGTTCTATTTGGTCCTATAATCAAGAGTTTTTAAAAGCCTGTGTTAAATTTAAAATAAATTTACATTTAAATATAATTGCTGTTCGTCTGTCTGTTACGCTTTGTCGGCTAAACCGCTGAATCGTTTCAGATGAAATTAATAATGAAGATTCATTGATTCCTGAGGAATAATATAGGCTACTATTTACCACGATAGCCAATATATACCTACGCGGATGAAACCGCAGGCAACAGCTAGTATTGAGCTAACATAAATTTGAAAGTTTGTTAAGATGTATAGATTACTTAACGTATTTCGTCAGTGCATAGATGTTTGTTACTGTTTCACGCACAAAATACTGAACAAACTAATATGATATTTAAGAGAAATATAACTCATATACGTCAGTAACAGATCTAGACTACTTATTATCGCAATATTCGACACACGCGGACGAAGCAAAAAAGCTAGTCAGTAGTAAATAAGCAAGCATTAGTACTATGTTTGTGAGACCAGACGAACTCGTCACAGAGAAACTGTACGTATTTATATTACGTACCTTATCTACCGTTCATAGTAAATGTTAGATTATGTTAGAAAATCATAATTACCAGTTTCCAGCAACGTGGGTAGTGCGTGGGAGGTTCGCAATGCGCGGCGTCGTTCTGCAATAGCCGTAATATGACTAGGTGTATGATATAGTCCGTTAAGACATTATTGTTTCTTAAGGTATGCTCACGTAGACATTTTATTAACTTTACATACAAATTAAGGAATGTTGTACTTAACCGCCATAAATTTTTCCTACATGAACTGATCGCGCTTTGAAGAGTTAATATGTTGTATGGTATGTATATATTTATTTGGTATATCATCAGCATATACATATTGTATTCTTATAAAACATAAGATTGATCTAGTGGTTTAGTGATCGCCGGTTTCTTCAGCGCCAAGTGTTGTGAGTTCAAATTCCTCATACTCTGTGTGACCCACAAATTGCTGTTCTGAATCTGGGTATTCTTTAGGCCGTTTCATATATGTTTGTAAAGTCCCCCACGACACAGACACACGCGGAACGCCCGCATTAGGAATATACATCCTTATTCTTAAAGGAAAGCTAATTACTCTACATATTTACTGACACAATACCTACTATTACGTCAGTGGTATAAGATTTACAATTAAGCTACGCAGTTAGTCCATGTATCTCCGTATCTATAATCCGTCACCGCTATTTAGAAAAACATTACTACAAACAGAAGGCAAACTTCAAACCAACACTACGAGTATATTAACCTGTGTGGTCAGCGCGGTATAGGAGGGCAAATCCTTTCTACGGAGAGCGTCCTTCTTATGCGGACAGGTATTAACAGCCCAGGAGAGGATGTTTAATCATCTCCTCTTCTCAAAGGCAATTTAAATGAAAGTAGTATGTGCAAAATGCATAACGTTTTTATCTCCCTAAGGGGACTTCTGTTGGATTGTCCCCCGAATTGAAAGAGCCGTATCATTCAACTACTTTGAATAAATTAAAACACAAAGCATTATAAACCTTAGCTACCACATATGGAGGAACATCTACGGCAATCGTTATTGGGAAGTCAGTGCCCTAAAATATACTGACAACTAGATCAGCTTTCGAATACAGATCACCCTCGGGGTGGCGCAGGTCCGATGGCACTCGCTCCATAGTAAAGCTAATACATATTCATTTAAAACCGGTTGAACTAGTAGCCGACCCTAAATAATATTGGCAAAAATAAAGCCAAGGAAAATTATGGGGAAATTGGTATATTATCATTAAAGGGAGGCTAGATAACGTCTAGGTCCATTGAATTGTGTGTATTGGTGTTTTTAAAGTTCTTACCCTGACCTGAGATAACCTGAAATTTGTTTTTTTTTGTATTTTTGTCGTTTGAATTGTCGTTACTTTAATTAATCTAAAAGTGTGAAAGAGAGCTATGTAGTTGCTTCTTGTATTATTACTGGAGAAGTATTTAGTTTTACTTAGTTCTAGTTCTATTTGGTCCTATAATCAAGAGTTTTTAAAAGCCTGTGTTAAATTTAAAATAAATTTACATTTAACTATAATTGCAACATTCAAAGTTTGACTTACACTTTCAATTAACACATTGTGGGTCGCCCAGTGTTTGGATAATTAAGTTAAGCGAACTAAACGAACCCAAAACTAGCTCCTACCACATGTCACTGTCAAAGTTGTCAACATTTCGCTTTAAATAACTACGGTATAGACAGCAGCTCATTATGGGACATTAACACATTTTATTGCAACGCGTTATCCGATAATCAATCCGTTGTTTTTGTTCAATATTATTTATTAGTTGGCCATATCTGTGCCGTGATTCATAATAATGTGGGTGCCTCCCACGCAGGGGATATAATTATTACAATAATACAATAAAAACACGCATAACAGTCTATAATGTGAGCAAATACAGCGCATTATGCCTGTATATAGTGAGCGTTTTGTCTCACGCGTCGACCATAGGCAAATTGTTTTTTTTTGCATAATAATGATATTAAATTATACGTTGAGTTATGGATAAATATAGATTGATGTATCTATGAATGATTTATGTGATATAGAGTACTTTTCTGTAATTTTTATTAACTTCGTGTGGTAATGGAAGACCTCCCTGAAAAGTGGACCGTGTACCCGTATCACAGAACTGTTTCTTTGCATTGGCATTACTCGACCGTGAAGGCATATAATAAGTATTTTAGATAATTGTACAACGCTTCTAATTGTATTGTTGCGTTACTGAAAATACCTTGAAAATTACCTTCTATTCTATCATTACAGTCTGGTTGTTATAGTATACCAACTGCCTCGGTGGCGCAGTGGTAGTGAATGCGACTGCTGTGCTCGGGTTCAAATCGTTGGTTACAAATCGGACCAAATGTTTGTGTGATCTACTAATATGTTTCGGAGTTTGGGTGTTTTCTATATTTAATATGTATGTATTTACAAAAAAAAACAGTATATATGTAATTATATCAATTGTCTAGAACCCATAACACAAGCTGCTTAACTTGGGACTAGATAGCGTTGTGTGTTAGATGTCCGAAATATTTATTCATTATTTATAGTGAAGTTTATAGTATTTTTAAATGTATGTCTTTAGATAAACTCTATTTTAGTGTGACATATACATATACGAGTATAATTTTTAGTTCATTTTGACATTTAGAACATTTGATAACTCGAAACTCATTTTTAGCATTTTTTAGTTTGCTTTCGAGAATTTGGAATAACAGAATAAGCACTAATATCATCTTATAAGAACTTTATCATAGTCACTAGGAATATACTAGATATTTTATGTAAAAGTGGGAGAGAAAATCATTAGGTGACACATGGTTAAATTCCTCAAACAGTTATTAAGCCTACCAATGCGGTTACCTTTGAATAATTTCCTCTAGCGAGTCGCTTAGATATTCAACACCTAATTGGTACTTTTAGTTCTAGGTAGGACGGCCCACGCCAGCAACAAACTATGACAACCTTAGGGCACGGCCACACTAGTAGGTATGCCTCCATATAGGTTTGTTAAGAGTTTCAGATTGATATTCAATTCTCGATCATCGTAGTGGTAAATAAAGTTCTTATTTAAGTACTTACAAATGTTGTTAAAAGAATCTTAATTACGGTGCACTTATTAAATAATGATTACTTTAAAATATATATTAATAGGTTATATTGTACACAGTCTTCGGCCACATCTTCAGATTTCCATGATCTTCGATATTTAGAGAGTTGTATTCTAGTTGTAGCTAATAGAAGGTGTCCTTGATTGCGACTAGATACTATACTAGAATCTAGTATTTTTCTATAATTATACCTATTATTAGTGATGTTTTGAGTGTAGTGTTATTGTGGTGTGAATGGTCCTGTAATATTACTTCTTATCAACTTAATAATATTTACTTAAATAGGCATACTGTGTAAGTATAATTAACCACTTCTTTTCAAGTTTTTAATAAAGTTATCACTAAAATGAACGCTTTTTTTACTTTATGCCATGCGGTATTGTGTAAAAATTGGTAAATAGTAGTGTAAGTAAAAAAACTAACTGTTTCGTCCCGACACGAAAATCGAATAACGGCTTTTTATCTGTGGCAAGAAGTTGAATTGTCATCTCACTCTTGTCAAATTGTTATCTCTTGTCAAGTGACATAGCGCCGGGCGCCGAGTTGAAGTGTTGTGTAGGTATGCGTCGCGTTGACTTTGTTGTAAAAAAGGCAGAGACATTTTGTAGCTTGAATTAACCCTCTCTCGCCACTAAAATTGGAATAACTCGTTGTTACAGTTGAGATTGTAAGTACAGTATTACTTAAAAGAGGATTTTCTGAATGTTGACAGATTGCATTAGAAAAAGAAATGAATAAGTTTGAAGGAGTTTCACATCCCTTATTCATTCCATTCGTGTCGAAAGAGGCGACTTAGGGAGCAAACTACATAGCGAAACATCACTGCAAAGAGAAGGTAAACAAGAGGGGAGGGGGGCTAAAGTAGCCAAAACCCCTTTTCTAAGAGGCCCATGTGAAGCAGTGGCCTGTTGAAAACTCCTAGTGTAAAGTTGTTTCAAGTCTCACTGCCAATGCCTTTAATCCGAATTCTTCTTACCCTATTTTATATGTATGAGTCGAAACAGACGGACAAACGTTTAAAGTGTGGATCAGACCTTATTGGATGTTGCAAGACAACTCATTATAATATATGTACGACGTCTCCTTATCGCTGCGTTTAACATATTATTCAAATGTTGAAAGGTACTGGCGGACCCTCAGTATATGACTGTAGTTGCGAATGCATTTTCAACAACAAATTACGAATTAGAGAGAGTTTATTTAAATTTATGATTGTCTGTAAAATATCGAGTATTTATTACTATATCTATAAGCTGCATGAGACCTTGGAGTTACCTTTGATTTGAAGCTTGTCTTTGATTTATATTAAAAGTAATTTATACACTATAATCAACAAGGCGACAAAAGCCTTGGGTTTCATCTTAATACCATCATCTGATTTAAAAAATATAAAAACCATCATAATCTTATATTGCTCTTTCGTTCGAAGTCACCTCGAATGCCTCACAAGTGTGGAACCTCATGTACAATACTTATATTGATCGGCTGGAGGGCATTTAACGTAAATTCTTGAGGTATATTCAATTTCGTTCCAATTGTTATTTGCCTGATTACAACACTCACTGTAAAAAAAATCACATTCTTCCACTTTACGACGAAAAATTGCGTATTAGGGAAAAAATTCCACGGATTAGCAGATTTACCGGAACTGCTTACTAAAATGGGCCTGTGTGTCCACAGTATTTCTCCATAAGCCAAATAAATCCATTGCACATTTCTGTAGTTTGAACTGAGTCCAAACAAAATTCCTATAGTATACGGGCTTGTCGTACTTACAATGCCGTATGTCGGGAAGTTGATGTGGATGTGTTTTCACCAGTCTTTCACAGCTAAAACAAAATTATGTAACTATTACTTTAGAGATTTGCTGAATAATCACGCACACGCCGTCGGAGAGCCACGCTTCAGCATGAATGGGCCGGCTCGATGGGATTGATACAACGGTCAAACAGAAAACCGCAACACCTGCGCTATGTTTCACCGTGTGAGTGAGGATACCGGAGGCCCATACCCACTTGTGACGCCTATGGTGTTACGGGTGTCAATGGGCAGCAGTAATCAATACCATCAGGCGATGTGTCTGCTCGTTTGCCCCCTATACCATAAAAAAAAGCACACAAATTTGCTGACTACCTTGAGATAGTACTTTTTCATTAAATGTTGTCATTTAGATAATTGTGGAAACTTGTAATTGGCCATCATAATGTAAATGAGTTGTGTTTTAGTATTATTTTACTTATTATTATTTTATTTCTAGCTTCTAGCTGTAAGTTTCCGTTAAATTTTAAAATAAAATAAAATATAATGTAACGTTTATATTCTGTGTTGAATAGGTTGTCACTTGCCGATAACACATTTTTAACAGGAAAGTTTATTGTTACTTACTGGGTATGGTTATGGTTGACGGCGATAAACTTATGAACCTTCAGATGGTGGTAGACAGATTATACGAATTTTACTGTAGTATAAATTATGTTAAATAAATTTAACATGTTTTGGAGTTGCTTTCGCATTTATAATATCATTACATGGATTTAGATCAGTGCTCTAAAGATCACTGGCGTAGGTACAATTGAAAGAATGTTTAACTTCTACTGCCTCTTTCACGCCTTGTCTTTTATGTGTTAGCAGCTTTTATAGAGTTCGTAACTCGAATATGTCATCTAGGTATTTAAAGAACGTTCACCGTTTTGCTTGCATCAAAGTCCAATAGTAGTTGCTAAAGAATCTCATCATCAATTATTCACTCGCAGAGTATTTTGTATTTAAACGCGTTATTATTGAAGAAGTTACCACCGAATCACAATACTTATCTCCATTTCACCATATAAGTGACGCGCTAACGAGCCAGCTCTAAAGATAGACTTGGGAAAAGTGACAGCAGCCCTGGACCATAAGGAAACAGCGCCGAGGCCGATGGACCATTTCGGGCAACGTCTAAAATGTATTTATATTTATTGGTTCCTGGTTTTGGTTTCGTGCGCGAACAACGCATACCTATATGGCAATATGGCTTTTCATCGATCGCCGATACCGAAGTATGCTTATTTAAATAAATTATATCGCATTGAGACAGACGGACAGAAGATATGTATGGAGTTATTGTATTAAGTATGTGCCCGACTGCCGACTTAGGTATGAGTACCTACATATTCTTATACTTGCAACTTTTGAGTTTATTTTTGAACTTATTTGCACATTTCTGGTCTTGATTCTACCTTATGAGTTTCGGAAAACTGAATATTAGGTACGTTCCAAATAACATCCGATGTGAAATGATATTTTATACACAACATTGAGTTCACTGTAATAAAATTAATAATAATAATATGATAATCCAAGTACTAGATAAATTTTCTACGGATAAACTTTCTAATCCATGTCTTTGCTTATTAGATAATGTATCATTTTATATGTTACATGCATGATTTTCCAAGTATATTCAATCAAACAAAGTAATACAAAACTATCCGAAATGTTTGATCTATTTATAGTTTTTTTTCCGTTCTCAAATATACAAAGGTGTAAGACAAATCAGAGCCCACGTGACCGAGTCAGTTTTAATAACCACAAATATGGCATCAGTTTTTGCTGTCGGTGGTGGGGCGTGGGTTCGAGTTACGGCAATGCTGCCCATCATTAATGATGGACAAACCTACGTAGGTATCGTGACACTGTTGTGTATGGCGATCACGTACGTTTGACGACAGTTAAAGACATATTTATGGCGAGTAACGCGTAATTTGATACTACTTACCATATTTGTAATTATATTTTTTATGAATTACTTACAAGTAATTACGCTGCTATAAGTACTCTATAAATAATAATATTGTTGTTTATCCACTTACATTATTGTTGGATATTAATCAAAGACTGCACGGTTGGCCGAGTGGTGTCAGCGGTCGCCATGCCGCTTGCTACTGCGCCAAGTGTCGTGGGTTCAAATCCCACGCGGTACCTACAACACTTTGTGTGATCCACGAATTGTTGTCCCGAGTCTGGATGTTCTTTGTGTCCGTTTCATGTATGTTTGTAAAGTCCCCCACGACACAGGATGTTTATTCCTAATGTGGGAGTTGTCTTTTAAAAAAATAAAATTAAATTAAATAACCTGTAGAACAAATTGCGTCCTATATCCGGTTTTTCTGGACTGACGGGCTGAAACACATACATGGTGTATTTCATTATATTCGTAGACATCAATTAGACTACCAATAGAAAAAAACATATTTAAATGTAATACTATTTGTAGGTATAGAATGTACTAGATAACTGAAAATTTTATCAAAAATAACCTACATCAAGTACTGAACCTTGAAATGAGACTTCACAGGAAACACCATCTATCAAATAAATAAAAAAGAATCATCAAAATTAATTCACCCAGTCGAAAGTTCTGAGGTAACAAATATAAAAAATAATACAGTCGAATTGAGAACCTCCTCCTATTTTCAAGTCGTTTAAAAATCCTCGATTTTGTAACATAAAATCTTTAGGTGCTCGTTACAAAATGCATTATATTGCCCTCTAGCTGAATAGAAGTTTGTTTATTTAAGTACTTCGTAAGAAAGTTTAGGTAGCATAAACACGGCTTGACGTAATAAAACAGTGAGCCAATATTTCTGTTGATCAACTTTTTACACTTCAAAATTAATCAATGCCAGTTTGTTACGCTTCTATAAATATGACTACAATACATACTTTTAAAAGATTAACACATTTTTTTTTATTATTTTGTCTCTGTGGCACATAATAATACATACTTCGTGTACTTTGATAAGCTGAGCCATATACAGATTAAACAATATTGTTGTGCAAGTAGGCGGTAGCAAACAATGCACAAAATTTCCCGCGTGGGAGGGAGTCTCGCTATTTTTATCACAATTTAATTTTACGAACGCATCAAATAATGAACAAACGAATTATTATTAGGACATGCGTTTTACTTATTGATAGTTTTATGGTTTGTAATAAAATAGTGAGTACAAGAAAGTTTGATAGAAAAAGACATCATTGTATAATAATACAAGATACAGTGGGATTAATGTTGACTCATATATATCTTTGAAATAGATCTAGAAACAATATTTGGTTGTGTCACAGCATCAAAACATCCACAATGCCTACCCATACTAATATTATAGTTTCAACCGGAAATCTGTCGGTGTAGACTAGTCAGACTCAGCACAAGAATTTATGGATCACACAAAGATTTGAACCCACAACACTTGGCGCAGTAAAAAGCGGCGTGGCGACCACTTAAACCACTAGGCCAACCGTGCAGTCTAAATGCGTGAAATCTACGCCAAGCGTTAAATTAGTCTAAATACGTATTTTATCGAATACTTTATAGAAATAGGTATTTGGATTGTAGTCTATCCATCTAGTGTAAAGTCTGTATTACACAATTTATTTGACCTAGCTGGGAATCGAATCCACAATCTTCTGCACAGCGCAGCGGTCACAATAAACGGAGCAACAGATTAACCATATTAATAAAGTATTGCTGAATATTGATTACCACAGCCTTAATAGAAATCCAATGGCCGCGCACGCTGCAATTAACCCGGTTATTGATATTAGAAAACTGTAGCAATACACGAATCCAATAATTCATAAACAATAGGTTTAGAGGCGATTAATCACTCCAATCAATTTGATCGTTGGTGATCAGTCACGCTGCAATAGATTATTAACTACATTTGTCACCGCGGGGGAGTAGGTTCGATTACCGGCCGGCTATTGTCCCCCACGTGGGAGGATTTTGACACCAGATCAATACGATGACTATAATTGGCGACATTCAATGAAGTCTGTCGGCTCGTCGTTGCGTTCACACCTTGTCATTATATGTAGGATGGGATTATTTGGTTTTTGTGTACCTTTAGATGAAAATGTTAGGGATCATCCTTAAGCTACGTCCTCAAATTTGAGCAATTGAATATGAGTGAAGAAACTGACGTGATGGTACACTGGAATTATGGATTTTATAAGTTATAGTCTATTCCTTCCATAAAGATCTGTTTGACCATAGAATGGTGAAAAAATAGTAAATCAACTTAGGAGCAAAATTTATTAAATTAAAGAATTTAACCTAACAGTTAACGTGGTTTTAAAAAATACTGTAGAAACTGAGTAGTTCTCATAAAGTTGTAGATATAATATTACAGAATACTTTGTTATTTTTAGTAAAATTTTAATTTGTATTGCGATTTTTCTTAGGTTACGTTTTAGTTTGTGTACGGATTGTAGACACATGTCCTCATATTATTAAATATTAACTGTTTCTTTCACTTACAATTACTTTCACTTATTCTAACTGTTTTGTATCCCTGCGGTGTTTGTCAACTT
Source organism: Spilarctia lutea (assembly GCA_916048165.1). Lineage (NCBI taxonomy): Eukaryota > Metazoa > Arthropoda > Insecta > Lepidoptera > Erebidae > Spilarctia > Spilarctia lutea. The sequence continues at coordinate 506,882 of OU696491.1, forward strand.
TTTGTTGTTCAAAACTATATTGTCAAATTGCCTGTATCATAATGAAAAGGTGGACAAAAATCTTTCAAATGTTTCTAAAATCTATACCAGACCAGTACAATGTCTAGTCGATTCTAAAAGAATAACTTTATAGTTTTTACCTAATTCAAACATTTATAATATAAAACGAGGCTAAACAATTTGTCTTGATATGTTTCCAAGATCTTTAATAGACAAATAGAAAAAATAAGACAGGTCGGAGAAGTAGGCGCCTTAACTATAAATATAACAGAGGAAAATAGTTTTAAATAAAAAAGTTACAAACGCTAGCGTACGATGCCAAAATTAACTCTACATACTAAAAATATAACAATAGTGTGTGGTTTGATATGCAATTTTTCGTACTCACTTCAAATGTGTTTCGTTCGTATGTTTTAATAAAATATATGTTTTTTGACATCAAATACTGTTAAATATATATATAAATGATTACATAACCCTTTTATAAATTGATACTAACTTCGTCTCGCGAATTTTATAGCTAAGCCGGTCCAAAGAGACAAAAAAAAATTTTTTTGAGAATTGAATTTCTGATATAAGTTTCTATGCGTTTAGTGAAAAGCTGTTTATTTGGAATTACATTGTAGAACAGACTTTTTTATATAGATATACATCATTACATGAAGTAGGTAAACAGTTTAAAGCTTTGTTCATTTATTTGCTTGTTTTAAAGATCAGAAATGATAAATGAAACTAATAATGATGTTGACTATACTGCGCCAATATAAACAGTACCTAAATGAACTTTTAGTAGTTCGGTGTGATTTAGTACATTAAACATTGTAATATTACAAAAACTATTTGTGCAAGTGGTTCGAAGCGAAGTGAAACTACTTGCGGAGGTGTGACATGCCAGTTGCGCATGCGCAGTGAAAGGCTCACTTGCAATATTGCGTATCTATTCAAATTTTTACAGCACAATAACGCAATAAAGAGATTTATAACGCGCAAATTGTTTGTTACGAAGACTATTTGTTTGTGTTGATGGTATTTTTATAGTTTGTAATAGTCACGTTACAGATTATATTAATAGCGAAATTTTCATAATGTGCGTTTTACAATACTTTTGAAATAGCAGCGTAATCTTTCTATTTTCCTTATCTGCTGCCAGTAATGATCTTGGTAAAAAAGTGTTGTATTACAGAATTTGAGTATTTGTTTGTGTTTAAATTTACAAATTTGGTGTATATTATATGAAGTATCTGGGTGTTGATGTTGAAACGTTCTTGATTTCATTTTCTCCAAAACTTTCATATACACATCAATGACATTAATGACGTGTTCTTGAAAACACTAATTTCAGTGAACAAGTGACACCAATATCACCCTTACTACCTCTATTATTTATTTTTACCGTGGGAGAGCCACGTTTCGGCATGAATGGGCCGGCTCGACCAGAATAATACCACGGCCTCACAGAAAACCGGCGTAAAATAGCGCATGTGCTGTATTTCACCGAGTGAGTGAGGATATTGGAGGCCCATACCCCCAACCCCTCCCCTATCCTCCTTCCCATTCCCCAAAATCTGGCAACGCACTTGTGACGCCTCTGGTGTTGCGGATGTCCATGGACGGCGGTAATTGCTTACCATCAGGCGATACGTCTGCTCGTTTGCCTACTATATAATAAAAAAAAACTGTTTAGAAATATATTATCGTAACGTAAAAAGCCATCATTTAATTATATGTGTATACAATTTTATGCATTTATTTATCACTCTAAAAACATATACTCTGATGCATATAATCTCGAAAAAATAAAAAAAAAACATAAGCATAAGATAATAAGATGCCCATATTTAATTACTATAACTTATGTTTCATCTAAGTAGTGGCCCTGCCACTTAAATGAGAGAAAATCACGACATTGGAGATTAGACAGAACGATTGAAAAGAAAATGACAGAAAAGGCATCGGATGAATTAGCTATTGCCGGATAGTTATATCTAATACTAGCTGACCGACGCAACCTCGTTTGCGTCTTTTATTGCCCGTAGCGAAAAATTTTCCCCCGTATAGGGTTGATTTTTTACACCTTGTGTCCGAAAAACCCCAATATCTTACGGAACCCTATTTTTTCCAAAATAACATATAGCCTATGTTACTCGTGAATTTTTAAAATCGGTCCAGTACTTTTAGAGCCTATTCATTACAAACAAACATACAAACAAAGTTTTCCTCTTTATAATATTATATTATTAGTATAGATATAAAATTCTCGTGTCACGGTTTTTGTTACCAAACTTCTCCAAAACGGCTGGACCGTTTTTTATGAAATTTTGTGTACATATCGGGTAGGTTTGCGAATCGGCCAACATCTATTTTTCATACCCTAAATATATTTTTTAATTTTTATAATAACGTTTGCAGAGTCAGCTAGTAATGAATAAAATTATTAAAAACATAGCATAATGCTGTAGTTATCCTTCAAAAAGGCGTTAACATCATAGTACCACCTCAATTAGGTGTAGTTTAGAGTAGATTAGGGTCACAGTGAGGAAGAGGGTGAAGCTTAGTGGATGCACTCAATCACAAACAATGTGGATACAAAGCATGACTATTATAAACGTTTTATATAATGAAAAGCCTATGTTGCCAAGACGGTTAAAAATGTTTAATTAGTAGTCACAGTTAGAATAATAGTTATCTAAGCATAAAGCTTGTTTTTGAGCGGCACATAATCCAGGTTTAGTTTCCAATGGTTAAATTTATATCAAGATGGACCTCTTTTCCTTTTTAAGTAAACATTATGTTTCATTAATATTTATATACATGTAAACACATAACGAAAACGACTGCAAAATTAATGGAGCCGCTTCAAAATAGGCAAGATAGCATATTTTGGATTCTCCATCAAAATTATTAGAAATATATTTTGACAGTATTCACAGATCTCGTATACCGAATACTTTTGCTTTTGAAATGTTGCCAATCTTAAACATATTCTCTTATTAGAAAAAACAAACACATGTCTATTTCAAAAACTAAGCAATTTCATTAGCAATAATGTTATGTGCAAATATTCACAATTCTCGTGCACGATACGTAGATTACTTTCGATTTCTCTGCCTGTTACGTAATTAATGACTGAGTCACATCATTAGTGAACAGCGTGCAATTATAAAATAATATTTATTCAATTTGATAATTTAATTATTGTGATTTATAATTAATGGTCTTTAGATAAGGCCTAGCCAGTAAGTCTCTGTAAGGTGAAACTGACGACAGATAGTGATAAAACGGTTTTAAATGAGTTATGTAAATAACCTTCAACGTGTGCCCCTGTAGTGGCCAATCATTAAAATTATTTTCAACAGTAGTTTCACAATATTCTAGTGCTAATTATTTGCGTGTCATAATAAAATATTTATATTGCGGTAATACAATTTCTCTTTTTGTATAACTGACAAAAAACTAAATTTTTGAGGTAATAATATTAATCAAGTTCTTAGATTTCTTATTTTTCCATTATTTTTGGCATGTGCCTGTACTCTTCTGTAGTACAATTTAACTCATGAAATTTGATAATTGCGCCTATTATTGTGCCGAGCACGTACTTTGCCTCATCTAGGGGATTTAGGACCTTAAGTCAAAACAGTGATTGTGCCGGTGACCTTGTTGGTTTTCAGTAGAGTGATGATCGATCCATCTTCTTGTTGGAGTGTCACATGAGATGGTGACACTCTGTATTCTTCTCGTCCCGTGGGTTGTCGTGAGAGCCGACTAGGAGAGCAAACTACGCAAAACAAAATAGCCGAGCAAAGCGAAGGAGCATTTGAAACAAGTCTTAGACCTCACGTCTGACCAACGTGCTATAGTAGTCCTATACCTCTTCTCTAAGGAGAGGCCTATGTCCAGTTATTAGCAGTAGACTATCAAAGGGTGTTGATGATGATGATGACGGTACAATTATTAGAAATTAAGAAGTAGATTTTGACTGCATACTACCAATTAAAATAGTAGAACATGACTCAACTCACGAAAATGTATTCAACATAAACTGATTATTTGTTGTCACAGACGATGATTTTACAAACATTATTTAAACGAGATTGTGTAAGTCAAGATGACCGATAATTCTATCAACTGTTTGTAAAATGTATGTTAATCTTATTCTTCAAAGATTTTTAGGAATCGAGGTTGAGGCAGTTAAAATAACTGAGTTGAACTAATTACCCCATTTTAACATAGAGGTACATTCATTTCGTGATAGCAGACTGGTGCTGGACGCATGGACCAAACACACAAGTATGTACGGTATAACATCTTCTGAAATATTCCATATTTAAAGATACAGAGCCGAGGGGCAACAACATTGTCGAGAGTACCATATATGGTAGTGTAGTGGCGCATGGTGAGCAGGTAATGCATCCCCGATCAGTGAGCGCTTATAACGCAACGGAAGCGGCTGAAATTAGCTGCGCGCATCGCGCGTGCGGATGGGGCCAGTGCGCTGGCAGCCGCGCCGCAGAAACTAAATACCCAAAAGCGTTTGTGATCGCGCGAGCGCCTGCCAAATATGGCACGAATCTCGGGTTTCGCGAGACGCGCGCGGCTCGTCCCTGGCACACCACCAGCAACTGCAAAAACGCTCACTGTTCCCGTCTAAAAACACGTAAAAAACGTTTTTATTTCTGTAGCGAGCGGCCTCTAAATTTAGGCCGTATGGAAACCGAAAGTAATACGAGCGATTTTGGTTGGGGCTGAGTTGTCTGTATTTAGATTATAGCTGCGCGGGCGCAGGTCTGCGCAGTGAGTGCGACTCGCGAGTCGGGAGCGCTGCCGACAGCCGCTTCTCGGGCCACGCGCCCGCCTCCGCCGCGACCCTCGCACTGATAACGCGCGCGCAAACAATACGCGCACGCCGCAACGTCGCTAACATTCACGGTTTAACAGTTTATCAATGAAAAGTTTCGTGTTGTAACAAAGTGCTCTATCAAACGGAATTGGATGTCCCAGATGTTGCCCGAAGGCGGAGGTGATTATATATTTTTTTTATCCTTACTTGTGTGTGAAGTTTGCCGGAGTTTATCTAAGTGCTTACTCGGAGGAATTATATGCGTGACGGTATGTCTAATCTTAATCTCCTAAATTAATAATACAATAACCTAAACATCTTGTTGAAGCCCAATTTTACTATGTATTAATAAATAAAATCCTTACATTGCCTATTCTGTCAACTGTAAAAGTCCTATATACTCGTATCATGTCTATGTGTTAGAATAAGAAGAATCATTTTTCTTGCTCACAGCTATTCAATAAATAGTTAAATAACAATTTGATTTATGCCTATTAAATAGCGCAACTTTTAGAAGTAGTGTTGATAAAGAGTGTTGGTATCATCTGCCGGTATACAGGTTGATGTACGTTCGATAGCGGTGATGGGGGGAGGGGGAGGGGGGCCGGTGCACTATCGCCCGCGGGTTTATCGCTCTCGTATTGATTTGTTACAAACTTGCAAGTGTTATTTATTTACGAACGATATTGGTATAAGTCACTACTGTTGACGATGCATCGTATAATTTATCTAATATCTATCGCTCAACTTTGTTTGAAAATGAACATGAATCTCAGGAACCTGCAAAAATACCGCTGGTACTTTCATTTTTAATTCACTTTAATTGTTACTTCAGACTTTACAGATTTTTTCTTGTTTTGCAATGGTCACCTGAATGAGTCATACCTAATTCACTTTGAAAAGAAATATTAGACTGGAATATCACTTTTATAACATAATTGACGTTTCCTTTTACTCGACTACGGCGAAGCCAGAAGTAAGGGTACCAGTTTTGACAGTTTAAGTATGTTTGTATGTTCTACCGTAGCATAAACTACTAAACAGAAGTTTATTAAAAGCCGGTTGACATGGGCTATTTAAATATTCTAAAACATTTTACATAATCGGGTTATATTTTCTTTTAGGTACTCTTTTCGTTAATGTATTTTGCATTCCCAATAGAAATCACATTTTAAAACTAATATTAACATAAGAGCTATATACACAGTATACACAGTGAATGGAAAAAACACACACACACACACACACACACAAAATTATTCCAATTAAATAAATTTGCACATAGTGTCTTGGATTCCTAATGGCATTACTCAAAAATTATACAGTAAAAATGCAAAAATTAATAAAATAGTATATTGCCAATAGTTTGAAACAGTATCTTATATTATTTTTTTAAGTATTGTGTCATAGCAAAGTACGATGTTTTGAACAATATTTTTTATAATTAGGGAAATATGAAACTATTCTGTTTCGTTTCATGAATCATTAATATTAATGAATAACATGAAACAGGTAATGAAAGGTCACAATGCGTGTAGGTATAGGTACGTGTTGACAAGCTGATTTTGTTGTGACAAATTCTAATGACGTATACTATGTTATTGCTACGCCCTGAGTATACTAAATAACATTCACTATGTTTAGTACATTTAATTAACAAATTATGAAACTATCTTCGTATCACTTTAATATAATGGCTCGGGGATGTTATAAACACGACTTTCAAGAAATAAAAATCATCTTTTCATTTCAATATCTCTACAAGAGCCATACTTGGCTATACGTACATTTAGGTAGGTGTTAGCTCGACCGGAGTGACCCACAGGCCCACAGGAAACCTTTCATGTATTCACATTGCCAAAACGGCCATTCTAAACTTTGACAGTTGCCACATATGTCACAATTTAATAGCTGGTGACTGTTAACTGTGTCCTCAACAATTTGCATCAATATGTATGTCATGTTGGTTCACCCGATCCTGTGTGTTTGCTCCTACTATTATCACAGAAATATGCAGTACCAATTAACCATGTATGGGCGGTGTCAAGTAGTGGCACAGCGAAATATGTCGGTAGACAAACAAATTGGATTTGAAGGCACCGTTGAGCAAATATAGCGAGTTGCTTTCTGTTATTTTAAATTATTATAGCGATGTAAGACTGTGCCCTCATCTTTAGGTATTGTGATATTTCTGGGTTAATAAAATGTACAAACCATATTAGGTTTATCTTCTTATTTCTGTAATTTAATTATCATAAAAGGTTATGTATGTAGACGAGTTCAACATGAAGAATTTAAGTCAAAAATGATGTTAAAGTAAGGTTAATTTAAAATTCTGTATTTATTTATTTCAAAAGATAACCCCCGTAGTAATTATAAATCCTGTGTCGCTACAAACTTTACAAGCATACATAAAACGAATACAAAGTATACCTATCCTCTGAACAACAATTTGTAGATACACAAAGGTTTATCTCATGTGAGGTTTGAACCCACACTACTCAGCGTGGTAGAAAGCAACGCTTAACCACTACGGCATCACTGTAAGTAGTAGATATGTACAAGGAATAACGCAGTCATAAAATATACATACGAGTACCTTTGAATGGCCTGCCTTTCGTCCACGCTGTATTCATTGTGGTTACAGGGTGACTGGCTTAATTCGCAGTAGTGTACCTAGTAGTTGTTACAAACCACGTTTGTTCTAATAAGAAATGACTATACAAACTGAACATACCCGTTTAAATAGTAGCTTTAGTTTCCCCAGTAGGTATATTAGTTACTACTATTATATATACTTAGTAAGTACTGGAAATTGGTGAATCACTTTCTGAAAATTCAAAAAACCACAATCGTATACTCATGTTTCCGTTTGTGGTTAATTTTGGTGACCTCAGTATTGTTGTTGATCTGATGGTATACCTATAAGTATAAATAATAATGAATGTTGGTACAATTGTCCTCTGAGTTCTTAATTTTTGAATTAGACTACATATAATGATTGTTTACTTTATAACTTGTATACCAACACCACTCTACTTTTCTTCATTCCCTAGCATTACAGCGGTTGTTGGGCAGTAGGTATTTAATTATGTTGCTTAGAACAGCTTAAGCAGTATCCGATATAATAAGAATATACGTACAATGTATCTGTGTACGCTCTGAAACAACTGTATATTGATAGTTAATCAATACATATACCTAATAAAATCGTAACTGGTAGCTGTCTGTACATAGCTTTATGAACGTAATACAACTAGGGTTGTAACAAAGGCCTTCTTAGCGGAGGCGACGAGTTTCACCTTCGAGGAAGCGGAGGTTAACGGAGGCGGGGGTGAAAGTGATGTAGAAATAGTAATTTGCGTTTCATTAAAACTATTTAAAATACAAAATCTTTACTTCAAATAAGTGTCATACATATGTTAAGATATAAATAAACAATAGCTTCTAGTACCTAATGAAAATTAAGGAGAGGTAAATTTTATTGGATAAACAATAGTTTTGCAGCTTTGTCACCTTCCAGACGATTTTTAAGGGGTTCATAAATAAGCTAGCTGAACTAAATAATTATACTTACACATGGCACTGAACTTCGCGGCGCCAATTAGTGCGTGCGAACGATAGAAGGAAGGAACGGAGGTGGAAGCGAAGATACGATTTGTTGCGGCGCTTCCGCAGTAGGAACGGAGGCGGAGGCGACTTTCCGTTACAACCGTAAATACAATTCCAGTAGCAATGATTTTTAGAATTTTTGTTTGTTTGTGTTTTTTCTATACGTTTGTGCACGATAATCTCAGAATCGGCTTAACTTACTTGAATGATGTTTTCACTAATGTGGTGCGGATTGCTTCACCTAATATTTAGTGTTTGTTTCATTTCAATCAAGTTGTAAACAAATAAGTTATGTCAGTTTGAAGAATCACCACGATAACGAACATTTACGCGGGCGGAGCCGCGAGTTAAAACTAGTCATAAATATGTTATGCAAAGTTAACAAAAATGGTACAAATAGGCCTCGAAATAGCTATTTATTGTAGATCAATAAAGATTGATTTACATTTATTAATGTAGACATAAGAACTCTTGCCAAAAACATAGTGAAACAGATAATAACAACCAAAACAATCAAAGTTAGTCCGTTCCGATGATCACTTGGTTATGTCCAAAACTGATTGTTCCCCATAAAAGTGCCACCAGATTGTTATGTAAAACAATAACTCCATAGCCGTAGTCTTTTATCAGTCGTTTCGTTCAAAAACGGTAATAAATAAGTCGGTTCGGGCGATCTCCTACGCTCTTTTAGTTATGATTCATGCAAGGTATGCGCCCAATATGGCCGCTATTAGCATTCCCTTTATGCCGAACTCAAATTAATAGGTAGTTGTTCACCCGCAACTTTGCTGCGACTTTTGGAAAGTTAAAATAATAAAATACACCCGATATGTTTAACTTTATACGCCGCTTAAGTTTGGACATTCTTAACAATATTGGTGATGCAACCTGTTTTAATAAAATACTTAATAAATAATTCCTTTGCAACTTTTCCTTATTGTTTACAATTTTGAGATTATGTTTATGTTCCAATAGGAATCCTTACACAATGTTATAGTAATATATTGTTCTGAATTCCCCAAATGTTTCATCTCATACGTCTAAAAATAATTATAAGTAGAGATAAATATCGTAATTATACGCGCGAAAGATATGTGATAAAATAAAGAGACTCAGTATAGAATCTGCCTTAGTATTATGTTTAACTACAGCAGAATATTTGTGTTAAATGACCTTTCTTTTAAGAAGTGAGTCATGTTCGTTAGTATAAACATTTACAACCAACGTCACGCACCTTGTAAATAAGGCTAAATGTTCAAATTAGGGATATAAGCCTCTTATTTTGATGCAATCGCTTCTTATAAGTACAATGTATATGTTATTGGTACTGGCAAATATATACTTATCTAGATATAATATGCATGTGGACAAATAGCAAAGACCCTATTAATCTAACATCTATCTTATTTCACACAGCTGTACTTCGCATGACATACATAGAGAACCATTCATAAAACTCCAATATACTAAATAAACAAAAGGAAAATCAGATAATGAATAACGAACTCTCAAAAGTATTGTATGAGTAAAACTGTTCCACTAGCCTAATACGAGCTGTGACGTATGAAGTTGGAGTGGTGCCAAGCGCCAATGTAACTGACGGCGTAATATCTTACGTACTGGAGGAAACGTGCTCCCATGTATTTGTGGTGGGGTATGAGTCAGGTAATGCTATTTAAGAAGTTATGATTACTAGGTATTTACCGTTGTAAGACTCTGAAGAAAATAACAGATATGGGTGGACCAACATGAATTCCCTGAAAGGATTATCATTAGCTTGATAACTTAAATGGAAAAAGTAAATCAAATGCAACCTATAATTACCTAATCGATATTAGAAGAGAACTTAAATTTTACCTGTGTTGATAGTCAGGCTTTTAATAGCACTATGATGCTAAATATATTAAAACTGAGTTTTCAAATGCAAATACTCTGTTTTAAAACTTGAGCATTAGCATAGATTTCATTTAGCAAATACATATTCAAGGTCTCAGTCCATTTACCTATGTTCAAGACTTATGGTGTCACTTCCTATAGCCGTTTTCCTCATCCCCATTTACCTTCTTCCTGTCTGAAATCTATTAGAAACATGCTCAAAGAGAGTTAGTGAATAGGACCAAACAGGCGTTCAGCTAAAAGACTACTCTTATTTTCAATGTTTAGCGTGTTTTCGAATGAAATTAGAAATTGGCTACTATTTACAATACTAACTTTTGCCCGCGAATCTTTGAAAAGTGTAGTCTATATTGTCTATATCCTTCCTCAAGAATCAAAGTTATTATATAAATATTATATTCAAAGTACAGCAGACAGTTAGACACTTTCGATGTTATACTATTAGTATGGATTATATTGCGTATAGGTCGGTACTAACACTTGTTATACTTTAAAAGCCGTGAACTCACTTCTTATGATATTGTTTTAACGAAATACTTACAGCGCACTTTGATCCGTGAACACATAATTAATATTTACATAGATATTCAGTAAAGCAGTTAAATATTTATATTTGAACATGGGTTGGTGATGTAATTTGTAAAGAAACATAGACCGCAATGTCAGTTCTTTTTTTATATTTATTTATTACACATTTTACATGCTAAAGTCTGGCAAACTGTAAGACATTTGAATTCACTTTCAATGGAAATATATAATTTTAAACACTTAATAATAATATATTTATCGGAATGATGGACCGACGACTTGAGGAAAACGGTTGGCATGATGCGGACTGTTCGAGATCAGCATAGTTGGCGCTCCTTGGGGTAGGCCTTCATTCAGCCCTGGGAAGGGTCCGGATGTGTGAATAACAGCTGTTCCTGGATCCCTCTCTTCTCAGGCGCAGAGTGGTACATCGTGTGGTTTTAGTCGGTTCGATTCTGACACACCATCCGCCGCAAACCCCGGTGGGGTGACGACCCGTAGGGGTTTCCAGAAACCTTCCGAAGTAAAGCCTTCATTCAGCCGCAGTTGGCAATAGACTATTTTTTCAATATCCCGGGACAGTATCACTGGAAATTCATGATCGTCGTATGAACGGTACAGTACTGCATCGGTACACTAGAAATATTTATTTTGGCAATTACGCATCATCCCGACGTCTAATTGGATAAGAATGTGTACACAATTTGGAATTGGAATGAAAACGAAAATGTTTGCTTTTACTTTCAGCAACCAGATCAAATGATTTTATTAATTAACACTGTGTTTATTAAAAGTAATTAAGTAAAAAATGGAGAATATTTACTAACTTTACCAATTTTATCTTAGCTCTTTAATCATAGGACGGACTTCACTATGGCTACCTAGTCTACCTACCATGCTCCTTCAGTCAGTCCACTGGCCCTTCTAGGACTGACGATATTCATGTTTCTCTCACAATATCCATTTTTCCTACCTCGATTCTTTTACCTCCTTTGCCCTGTCGAAAAATGAATTAATTCCTAAGCAGGGTTACCTTATAAAGAAACCAGAATAAATCGGACCAGTGGTTCCTGAGAAACAAACAAATTCTTTAGCATTATAATATTAGTATAGATTTCCCATAATACGTAAATACTTCTGATTACCATTTCAGGTTCTGTGAGTTAGGAGTTCCCGGTAACATTAGTAAACAAGTACTTTGAAGTCGTATTTAGAACTCATCTATGAGTGTTTAGTGCGAATAATTATGCTATTGGTGCCATATATTGCGTATTTTGGAGGTGTAACGCGAGCCGGTGCGGCGTCGACTCATAAATCACTGTTGTATTAATAGCTATGATCGTGCACTCACCGCTTATACGGTCAATATATTTACAATACTAAAGTTTTAGTATTTAATAATGAATTGTATATGGCACAGAGACGATAAACTTATTAGATCAACTTGTTTGTTATTTGTAACAATTCTTCGTTTTTTTAATAAAATGTACCTACTCAATTAATTATCACACGAAGGACCAACATTTAAAACTCTTTCTATTCGCTGAAAGTTTTATTCTGTCATGAACTGAGAGGTGAAGATAATGTTACTTATATATTGAACTATAACAATAAAACATCCAATAAGGAGTTTCCTTTAATTATGTTTACGTTTCAATATATGGAAACAAACGAAAACTATTTCATACTCTACCTACTAAATTAAATAGCGATAAGCAGGATTGTAAATGCGAAAGTTTGTAAGGATGCGTGTGCTACTCTTTCACGCAAAAACTACTAAACGGATTTTTATGACACTTTGCAGTAACATAGCTTAGCCATCAGAATAGAATAAGTTAAAATTTATAGAGATTTTTAATAAGTTGTTGATAATATAACGATAACTGTCAAGTAAGTCGGAAAAAAATCAGTCCTCTGAGAGCAATCTTGGCGTGCGCTGCCCAAACCGTTCGAGTTACACGATAACAATGTACTGTTGTGTTTGTGTGTTATTCGTCTTAAATTTCTTCTTCTTCTTCTAAATAAAAGTCCGCGACAGCATATATCTACCTCTTATGTGGAAGCCAGAATATCATAAATAATCAGCCAAAAACACAATTAAATTGGATACTTTTTACTTTGCATATTTTTAGTAATATATAAAGTAATTATCACATTCTTGTCAAAATTTACACATTTTTATGATTAAGATTAAGATTGAACTGAATAACGCACCAATAAACGCCCACTATAAGGGAGCTTGGCGCTGAGGGATAGTTCATGGAACGCCAATGTTAGTAGGTATAGACTGTTTGTTTAGACGGCTGCACCGATATTAATCAAATTTGCTATGAAGATACTTTGATTGTTAAAAAGGGCAGTTGCTACGAATTACCACGATGACCGTCATAAATGCGAGCGGAGCCGCGGACAATAACTAGTTTATTAATAAATCGTTTTGCCTTATATATAACCGAAATAACAAAACCTTTAAAGTAATGGATTACGGAAAAACAATATTGACCAAGCGATATATCACGATAATCTACCTAAATACCTATAGTTGGCACGTCATCAATACGCCTTAAAAGTGAAGGGTTCAGACTGCACCAAGTTTAGCATCATGTCGGATGAGTCAGTTTACGATGTGATGATGTGATACCAGCGAGCTTAGAATCGTATTATGGATTAACCTTGATCGATGAACTGTTCGCTGAAAACACCTTTCGTCTGCAATTGGTTCTACAAATTCACCGATGTATGGTGCCTATTATATACCTTAACCATTTTTGTAAGATGAGGTGTGAGCAGGGCCACCTACAATGTAAAGCCAATCTCACTTGCACGCGATGCACACTGTCGAACAGACGAATCTCTGGCAACCCACTCGTGGCGGAATAACCAAGCCCTTTCCCAACCTACCGACTGTCTGTCTGTCTGTGTCTCCAACATAGTAAATTCGCGATAAAGGTGTGTGACCCGGACCTGCTCAATCTTTTGCTCACAGTCTTTCCTTCTCATTTAATTTTCCTGACTGAATATGTTGTAAATTAATTTATTGGATGGATTACGCAGATTGGATGTCTTGATTCTTGCTCGAGGGTTTTATTCATATTATTTTATTCACAGAGGGTTTACACGTTTCTAAAAATCTATAGGAATATTTTTACTAAATTTCACATGACCTTATACCTATCAGACAGACTTTAAGTTTATTTTTTATTGTGAGTAGTTTTACGTGTGTGGAATAAATAAATTATTGCTTTGTTATTATAATTATACTCCCAAAACATGATGGATGTACGTGTGGTTTTCCTTTTATCGTAGGAATAGGCATGACTGAACGTATTATGTTGCAAATTTGTTGTGGAAGGCATTATAATACCTTCGTTTGAGTACAAACTTTAGCCACATATCCAAATACAACAAGACAGACAGCAGCTACTATTGATGAGTCAATGTTATGATTCGCTCGCAAATAAATCTCATTCGAACAAATGTTTCTCGTGTCGATAGTAACATCGTATTTATTTATACTTCGAGTAATGATTGGAGCCAAATTTTTGTATTGCGTGCTCCGATTCTTTCCTTATAGCCGATTGGCGAAATGCCACGGGGAATGCGAACAGGGAACAGTTAGCCGTGCTTGTACTCTTCATGATTCAGAGGGAGATTCACGAACACACACCTTGTCACGTAGATAGACAACCTGATGGTAAGCGATTACAGGTATCCATAGATACCCGTAAAACCAGAGGCGTCACAAGTGCATTGCTGACCTTTGGGGGATGGGAACCCCTTCCCCCAAAGGTCAGCTTCCCATTATGGGTCTGCGGTATCCTCACTCACTCGGTGAAACACAGTGCAAACGCTATTTCACTGGTTCCAAGACAATTTTTCCTCGGACTTCCTGATTGTGTACTCGATGTATTCGTAGCTCTCTGGTGTAGATCCTGGTGTACAGGAGTTACAGTGGTGGGCGGGATTAGTCCCAGTAAATGACCAGATAGATAATAACAATAGTTACAATAATTATAACATTTACAAACCTTGAGATTTTGCTTCGGTGCATCTAATGTTACGATCTAAAGATAAATATAAAGTAGCCACTTAGAAAACATCTACTAACCTTCCAATTTACGCATAAATATTAATTAGCGGCAGCTCTGGAATGGTCGTTATCTCACAAATGCCCGCCCACCATATCTTGTTGGTTGGTATGGTGGTATGGTCGAGAAAAATTCACAACCATATTACTCGACTTTTTATGATTGTAAGATTCTCTTAACGATAAACCAAGTTTAATATAGTGTACGGAATTGAGGCTACAAATCTAGTAATATGTTTAGTTAAGCAATTAATACTGAATCTTGTAAAGTACATACATTCGATGTTATTGTGATTGGAGTTGAGGCTGATTGCAGTCGTCTACAATGTCTTCTACCTTTTTTTTGTGGCTTGTCTTGTAATGTGTAGGTACTTTAAAAATTAGATTAGTTTTTTTACGCATATCGCCATCTAGTCCCGAGCTAAGCCGAGCTTGTGTTATGGGCACTAGACAACTAATATAAACATACATAGAAAGCACCCAAACTCCGAAACAAATATTTGCAGAACATTTGGTCCGGCCCGGGAATCGAACCCCAGACCTCAAGCACAGCAGTCACATACGCTACCACGGCAGTTTGGGGGTACACATAATGAAATGTAAATGTACTCATTTTTTTCATCGTAGTCTGCAATTTCATATATCTCTCTGTCACACTTTTTATTGTTAGTTCGCACCCTGTAATTTTGCACACAACCAATCAAATTCCTTACGATTAAATAGGCAGTAACGGCCCGTTTTAATAGCTAGAGAATGTGGCTAAATGGGTCTGTCGGTCGAACAATAATGTCTGCTTTTATGATATTTATTTTAAGAACTTGAGTATTTAACATAATTTAGAGTGATATAACCTGATGGCTAAATTTATTCGAGTAGGTACAATTTGTGTACAATTTTTGAGATAAAAAAAATGAGACGCATTCTCTTAAAACAACGCAAACTTAAGATCTATTTACGTTTTTCTAATATATAAAATTCTCGTGTCACGGGGTGCGTAATCGAACTACTCCGAAACGGCTTGACCGATTTTGATGAAATTTTTTGTGCTTATCCGGTATCTATGAGAATCGGCCAACATCTATTTTTCATCCCCCTAAATGTTAGGGGTAGTCCACCCCTAATTTTTTTTTTTTATTTTTTAGACAAAATTTTTAATTTCTATTTTTTTATGATACAGCATTAGTAAATACATACAACCCTAAATTTTCAACCCTCTACGATCAACCCCTATTTTTCCATCGCGATTTTTATTGACCCACCTCGACAACATATATTCCCTTTTATGGCAAAGCAACTTTTGTCCGGTCAGTTAGTATCAATATATAATCTTTGAAACAAAAACAGTCAAGTTTACACAAATAAGAATCTCATTTCTATAGTTGTTTCTCGATATAAAACCCGAATGGTTTAGTAATATCTATTTTGAGCGATAAACAACATCATGTCGGTCCTATTCACCCGAAAATGTCATCATCTCTTGGTTTGGGACGCAGAACAACACACAAGTCTATGATACATGCCGTAATGTATTTATATACGTCATGGTTGCCTGGAAGAGATTGCCTTTGGGCGATAAGGCCGCCAATTGTACCTCCTAGTTCTGTGTTACCTTTTTAAGTACATAATCTGGTGTACAATAAAGAGATTATTAGATATTATTACTGATGTTTTACATCTAATTTTCTTTATGTTGATTTCTAAATGAAGCAATAAATATAGAATGATATAAAGGTTTGAGCCCGGCTTCATAACCTTTCTTTATTAACCGGACTGGCCCGAGAAAATCAAAGTCTCCATGGTAAATGATTTTTTAAATAGATTACAATTAAGTAGAACAGAATAGAAATAAACCTAATTACTAAATACCTACCCACACCTACAAGTACTTGTAAATATAACTTCAGTACATAAGGTAATAAATTAGCACAGGATATTCCTGACCTTACACAACAAATATATGAAATCGACAGTAATTTTGTTGTGGTCGTAGAAAAGTGCCAACAAACTAGCCTTAATTATCAATAACCGCATTACTCTAGAAGAATTTGTGTACTATTTCGTATAAGGCGCAGTCGACCCAGTAAAGATCAAGCTTGCTAAAGGCATTCAGTATCCACTTGAATCAAAACAAACCTAAAATACAGAACCGCCTTTTGTGAGAACTTCAGGTACATTAGGCACATACAAATATCCCAGCATTGCGAAATGGTGGCATGTTTCAGCGTGCGCGGGTGCCGGTCGTCGCCTTTAGCGGCGCGAGTATTTCGGGCGCACTCTTACTCGGGTTACAGCCTGACCATACATCCCACTGACACACTATTACTACTGTGTTTGCTAATATAATCAGCTGGCCTATTTTATGTACATTACGCATACTATTAAACTGTTGTCTTATGTCTATGTTCGTACTTCAACGAGGGCTTGTTTATTTTGATTTAGTAAGCCTGACTGAAGAGCCAAAGGTTGCATTTCCACAATCAAGACAAATAATAGTTTAAAATGAGCACGCGTATTTGGGTATGTCATCGGTTTTAATAAGATTTAATTATGTGTATGAGCCGTCTGTACTTTAAAGGCTTCGTCTAATAGAGAAATAGGATAAGTCCTACTCAGACTACAGTGTAAGGTGTTTCTGGTTATTATTATCGTCTTCATAAACTCTCATTAGCTTAGTGCGCTATTTATGACGTACGGTCAAAACGATTTAATTTCGATTAAAAAAACTGGTGATTGAACTGTAACTTGATGAAATTGTCTTATACCAGGCAGCACAGCGAACCACACTTTGGCGGTTTATTAAGATGCTTTTGCATCACCTAGTGTCGTATTGCGTAGGACTTAGGTACCAAATATAGGTATTTATTTTATCAACTATCAATTCTTAATTATCAATATCCCTTTAGTAAAGTATAGGATGTGAGCTACTGTTACTCCTATTGGTCCATTAGCAATACAGATTGTTAAACGTGTGTTGTTTTTGTTGCAGAAGTGATGCGGCGCGTGGCGTGCGGTGACGTGTGTCCCGCGCCCCCGCCCCCTCCCCCCGAACACAGGTACCTACCTCCCCCCACCCACCTACCACTTACAACACTACATACATACATATCCATTCACCACTACTCCCACAAGAGTAGGCAGAAACAATTAAGCTCAACTTGATAACTGACACCGCTTTTGTTTCGTCCACATTCATCAATGCATGCATGCGTGTTCGTCGGTACCTGGTGCATTTCGCATTATACTTCTTTCCAATTTGGTGTGTAGATGTTATACTTCTTACTTTGGGAATGCTTTACTTCTTACCCCGCCAAAAATCAATGATAGCGTTAATAAGTTTTATAGTTATTTATAATAGAGGATGTATAAGAGGGCAGTGTAAGCATCTTCATCGAGTGACAGTTACAGTATTATGTAAGAGGTCACAAAGACTCAACTAAGACGGCCTTCCTTTTTATTATATACAGAGACCCCCATCAAAAGAAAGTAGTTTAATTGTATCAGAAAAATGATAGAAAACCTGATTAAATACAAGAACTCTTGAATTTCATATTATCTTTGAAGTTTTAAAACGTTATCTCCGTGTAATAGACATGTCAAATTGCTGTGAAATAAGGTTACCCGGCTAAAAGAGCAGCATTAAAATGTTTTGACGTTTTCAAATCTCTTTAAGATTGAATTAATGTTGATAAAATAACGCTAATAATTTATAAGAAACAAAACTTGAAATATTAACGAATTGGTACATACTAATAGTTACTAACGGCTTGTATTTTGTTTTCAGGACATCAGAAAACAAAGAGCTGTTGCGCCAACAACTACTATCGGCGAGTAAGGAGCGCCTCGAGAAGCAGGAGTCTGCAAAACCGAAACACGCTCGCAACCGACAGAAAAACCGTTGGAAGCTCAAGTTCCATCACCAAGCTTTACCACAGGAGTATCTCGATCACTACGAACAGACTTTACAGAAAGAGAACGCGAAGCAAGTGCAGCAAAAACAACAGAAGCCCCCTGAAAAGCCCAAAGCAGAGCCTAACTTTGACATCAATAATTTTACAAATGAAACCTTTAAGATCTGGGCGCAAAGACTAGCCGGCATACAGAATGAGTCGGGAACATTAACGGTGCCGCAAGTATCGTCAATGCTCAATATGGCAGCTAAACCACCGACTAAGTCTGATGAAAAGAAAAAGAAAAACCCCGCTATAGCTCCTAGCAAAATCGTGACGTATGACGACCTACCGTACATGGGAGAGATGACGCTCAACAACTCGAAACCCAGGAGAGGGAGGAAGCCGAAAAAGGCTGACATCTGCCATTTAATTTACGAAAACTATGGAACTGTCGTACCAGGGCAGCCACCGCCCACACAGGAGAAAGTGAATCCTCTAAACATGTGTCCCCCTTTCAGGAGTCTTGACAACCCGCCTTTAAGTAGTCCAAAAACCGATTTGCAGAATAAAATTATCTCAAGTCTACTGGAAAGAAAATTGTCACAGGAGAATAAAAAGCGACTAGAGTCTATGACACCTCCAAAGTTCAATAGCCCAGATGAGCCCATGCCGGAGGCCCCGATTACTATCGCAGGACCACTGCACAGCGACGAGGAACCCCTAAACCTCTGTATACGGGACCTACACGACCTAAAGATACAGATACAGAAGAAATTCGGTAACATTTATACGTCCCTACCTGAAGTAAAGACTGAAGTCGACACTGAATCATCAGAACAAGATGGTGCAGGTGCTGAACATCCCCCAAACGCAATATCTGTGATACAGAGGAATACAAATCTTGTGTCTGCGACGGCGAGCAGTTCCCCCGATTTGTCGAGGCACAACCGTCCAGTTTCACCCGCCTTATCAGAGCCCGCCCAGGGTTCTGTTGGCCAGGAAGGTGATGGAAAATTTCCGCTCGTATACTGGCCTAACGCTGGCATCTACATGCACCCCTTAGCGTTGCAAACACAGTTGCTTTATTACCAAAGACTGGCAGCTGCGGGACAATTACCTATTTCTGCAGATGATCCCAACCGTGGTCCCTCTACACCGAATAGTGTCAGCGAGCTCTCGGAAAACTCTTCAACGTTAGACGATAATAAGAACAAACTAGTGCTCAAACAAATCTCTGAACTTCTCGACCCTAAAGTTATCAAGCAAGTTGAGGAGGCGAAGCGAAGTCCCGATCAGACAAAAATGAAAAGAACATCACCGAACCCAGTTCAGGGTCCAATCAAGAGGAAAAGATCAGCAATTTTTATTCCTCCAATACCTACTAAAACTAACTCCACAACGCCAACGACCGAAGTCAGTATCTGTAAGTTCAAGTTTACGGGTGGATCCAAACCATCGTTACAAGAGAAAAAGATGTTGTCCGTCGATTCTGGCGGCAATTTTCGGTACTACAGTGGCACAGGCAATAAGGGGAACAAAGGTTACGAGTATTTGCAAAGAAATTCTAACCAAAGTATAGACACCGCGGGCGAATCATCAGCGTCTGCGCCTAAAGCCGACGGTCAGAGTTCAGCTTCCAGCAAAGAAGATTTGAGTAAGAAGAAAAGGAAGTCAAGGAAAAGTATACAGAGGGAAAAACTTGAGCAGACTTTTAAAGAGAAAGGTTTTCTGATTCAGACGCAGCAGTTACAATCGGCAGAAGGTGCGACGTACTGTAAATTTCGACAACTAAGAAAGTTCACGAGATACCTGTTTAGGAGTTGGAAGGATTACCTCCCAGGGGAGTTAGAAGAGAATCAAAATAATGTAGAGAATGCTGAGCAGCCTTCGCCAACGACTGACGTCAATGCAGCTGGTGAATGGGGGTGAAACCGTTAGGAGTTTGACCAAAGATAATGTTATTATAACTAGACTCGTGTCGAGTGACCGTGAATAGATAGTGAATATTAGACTGTTTGTAGAGAAGGTCTACTTGAGGTAGACCTGAGGTTAGGTGGGTGTGTGGAGTATTAACAGACTGTCCGGTCGAATAATGCATTTAATATCTTTTCTAGTGAGATTTAACTTATAAACGTTTGTGTTCTGTTCGCCACTCCGTCCACAACAGTTTTATTATAATTATTGTTATCAACCGTGCCTTCGCTTTGGTGTAAATGATTTGTGTGTTAACTAACTTACTTTATATTGTCGTTTAAACGAAAAATCTCAATGGTTAGAATAATTGTTGTTAATTTGTTTGAATTCCATTGAAAGTACTGAACCTGTTTTGTATACTGACTGTTGCGCTCTTTTTCATTTTCTCAAATAATTGTTGTGATTGTAAATGATCGAACTGATAAATGTAGTCTCTCCTGAGACGAGTGTTCAACGTTAGAACATCTAATGAGAAGAGCGTTTCTTTAACATTGTTAACTACTTTAAATGTATGATTACTAACAAAACTAGTCATGTGAACCTCTAATTTAGATTTACGACGTTAATAATATAATGTTATAAGTAGGTTAAATCGGCAACCTGTACATATACAAGATACGAGAGGCATTCTAGTCATAATTATAAGTTTTATACCTTGTTAATAATACTGTACAGATATTTAATATTATTATTTATAATGTTTTCATAATTTTATAAATAAATGAAAAAAGGGATTTGTATACAATAAACTTTATTACAAAAAAAAACATTTGATTCCATGATTTTATTATAAAGGTTAATGCAATCAACGGGAATGTAATATACTATTAAATATTTAACCAAATCGATATTGCGTTTGATTCTTAATCGGTATTACAAGCAAGTCCAAAAGAAAACATACATTCTTCAAAATCTTAACATATCGTAAAAAAGTTTAGAACTAAGATTTTTAAACAAACATTTTTTAACAAAAAAATAGTAGGTGTCTTAACAACTAATTCCCAATGGCTGATAAACATCGTTTCTTTACGTAATATATTCTTACTTTCTAACGTTCTACAATTCATCCACAACACGTCAACGTGCACATCTTGTGCGATATAATATATAAGTATAAAGGCACTGGTACAATGTAAATACCACATTATGTAAATATATAAAAAAACTTAATAATTACAACATGTAGAAAAGAAATCAACTTTAGAATAGGATTATTCATTTCGGTAGGAAGTCTAATAGTTGCACTTAACACAGCGCTACGCTTAGGAACTAGATATTTAGTTTAGTTTAGTTTTTGAACTAATCGAACCATAGCTTTGACCGGAATGTGTCCAGGAATGTAAATTTAGTTAATTTAAGACTACGGTTTCAGTACAAGCGGACATTCCATCATGTTTCGATTTAACCGGGTTCGCGGCGATTAAACTTATCCAACAGTTTACAGATCATAAAAAATCTTAGAAATAAAGTGTAAAAACAGATTCGGCAGACGGTAACGGTCGAGGCTCTAGAGAAATTTACGAGTCCAAGCCTGTTTCCGGTCCTCGAGGAAGGACTAGCTAGATATCTGCCGCAGGTGGTGGCCGCTCGTCGCCTACGCCTTGAGCACGCTGTGCACGGCCGCCCGGATGTGCTTGGCGGAGAGGCCGAAGCGGTCGAGCAGCGCGTCGGGCGGGCCGGAGCGCGGCACCTCCCGCACGCACACGTGCTGCACGACCGCGTCGCGCTGCAGCGCCAGCGCAGACATCACGGCCTCGCCGATGCCTCCTGGACATGACATAGAGACTCGTTAATCGTTACATACACACGACGCCATCTCGCTTCCGACCGAACAGAACTTATATTCTGATAGCTATTTATTTTGTCAATTCATTCATATTATACATAACACCCTTATACCAATAAAATATATTTACGAATCATACAAACATTTGATCCGACTCGAGAATCGAATCCGAAAAATCAAACATAGTAATCGCATGCGCTACCGCTGCGCCTGCGCCTCCGAAGCAGACAGATAGATAACAGAAGCGAAATAAAAACAAAGAAACATTTTAACAATGTAATATATGATCACAACACCACCATAAACAATTATTAAAAAGCGAAAATCTCAATTACGTTTCTCACCCGAGAGGCTACTACTAATTTTACACATTCTTACTAACTAGTAATTGACCTTATTTGTATGGTCTGACTGAAAATTATTATATTCTCACAATGAATTAACGTCAAGCAGACGATGGACTGGAAAAACTAGAAATGCGATGCAAGAAATGTCAATGGTAATAAAAACAATAAAAAAGCAAAACACTTTAGTTAGAGTTAATAACAACGAAGTTTAAACATATTCTTTCTCACTGCCAGAGTAGACATTTTGGCAGAGGTTTATATATACACTCTTTTGCAAAAAAAACGGGCACTTAAGCAAAGAACTATTTTATAGTTACTATTAGTTTGTTTGACAATTTTAGGTATTGTTATCCTCAGAATTTCATAAATTAATTAGGAAGGAATAGGTATCATCAGTTTTATCATAACATTTTGATTAAATTATTGAGAAATAATGTTTAAGCTCAAAACACTATTATTGTACCTGCTCGCTAAATAAAAATGAAACGCGTTAATTTCTTTGTTTTTCTTGAATACATTAAAAGCAGATAAAAGTTTAGTATTGAGTGTGACCCCCTCTTGCTGAAATCACGGCTTGCATTCGTCTAGGCATGCTAGCGAGTATTTCTTTTATGGTTTCTTGGGGAATACGTTCCCACTCCGCGGTAATCACATTCTTTAGCTCTCTGATGGTCTGCGAAGCCGGCTGCACTGATCTCACTCGTCACTTCAGAACGTCCCAGACATGCTCTATGGGATTCAGGTCCGGACTTCTAGCTGGCCAGTCCAAACGACGAATTCCGACTTCTAGCATATACGCTTCCACATCGCCAGACCGGTGGGCGCGAGGGTTGTCGTCCATAAAAAATGAGTTTTCGCCAAGAGCGGTTAAAGCGGGTTGTGCATAAGGAATTAGAACTTCCGTTATGTATCGGTGTCCAGTCAGTGTACCGTTTTCGATGAAGACTAACTCCGTACGATCCATGGAATTTATTCCTGCCCAAAACATAACAGAGCCCCCTCCATAAGGTGTGATTTCTTCAAAACATGCCTCTGCAAAGCGTTCTCCTCGTCTACGTAGCACTCGCCGACGTCGGTCTTCACCATGCAGAGATATCCTGGCTTCATCGGAGAACAATATCCTATCCCCCAGTCTTCATGAGTCCATGACACACAATTTCGAGCGAAGCTAAGCCTGGCAACTCGATGTCCACGGAGTAATTTAGGGCCGCGTGCCGGGCGATGACTGTGTATATTAGCAGCGAGAAGCCTCCTCCTGACCGTCCATAGACTAATTTGCACATTTCTTACTTCTTCGAGGCTGTTCTTGAGGTCCACATAAGAAGATTTGCGATTTCTCAACGCTTGACTAACTAGAAAACGATCATCCCGTACATGTCTTTCTGCCAGAACCAGGCCTTCTTTTGACGGAACCGGTCTCTTGATAGCGCTGCCAGGTCCTTTGAACTGTCGACCGACTCACATTTAGCCTCTGAGCCACGAAGCATTGGCTGCAACCTTCTTCAAGCAGCGCAATAATTTTGCTCGCTTTTATCACTTTATCTACCATTTTCGAGATTGCTAAACAGCAATAACAATACTTTTAAATGTCAAGGACATCAGATAATTTAATAAAAATTGACAAAAAGGTAATTAGAGTCGATATTAACTATAGGGAATTCGCGCCACAAAATGTAGTTAAAAGTTGTTTTCTTTGAAACCAGGCTCAGTCAAAAATTTGAATTTGGAATGTACTCTTATAAACATTATGACACTTTTATAACTGGCCAGTAACATGTTCTAATGATTAAAACCTTTTTGGTATTTTATTTTTCTCAGCCAGGAAGAAAATCGAAACCGCCCGTTTTTTTTGCAAATGAGTGTATAATCCACGCAACGTCATCTTCATCTCCTAAACGCAAAGGTTTTTGAAGTGAAACTTCTTTATTGGGGTTGTCAAAAAATTTAGTGTAACATTTTTTCGTTACGCGTAACGTTTATCCGTTATGTTACGCGTCACTTTTATCCGTTACGCTATCTTTTTGAAGTGAAACTTCTTTATCGGGGTTAAAATAAAATGTTTTATCATTATTGAGAGTAGTTATGTACAATCCTTCAAAAAAAATTTATAAAATAAAACAAAAAACATTTTCAAACACAAACAGGACCAAATTAATACTACAATGAAATATCACATTACAAACAATATTATTTTATTTAGTCCACAATGTAAATAACTACACACATCACATTCCACAAACTTACTTCATTCACACCACAGATCGCGAAATATTCACTCAGGTCTCGCTCCTTAACTTTTATTGCACTTGAAATAAGAATTGTCACGAATATTGCTGGTTTATAAGTCTTTTGTCGTTATACCTTACGTCGACATATGATATTTATTTTTTGAAAAATAACGTCATAAAGACGTTTCACTTCTTACGAGTGTACGCTAGTACACGCAACTTTTTTTTAAATACAACTCCCGCATTAGGAATTTACATCCATTGTAGCAGAGGACTTTACAAACATACACGAAACGACCACAAAGAACACCCAAACTGAATAACAATTTGTGGATCACACAACATGTTGTCCCATGTGGGATTTAAACCCACAACACTAGACTTAGGAGAATGCAACGTCATGTCACAGTTGGTCTAATGTCTATCTTAGGCACGCTAGCAAAACGTACATTTAAAATAATACGAAAATTATGTAATAAGTTATAGGGCTATTTAAAAAGGAACATGATCACTGACCGGCTTGATAGTGGTCCTCAACGACCACCACCCTCCCTCCAACTGCTTTAGCGTGCTCAACCAGCGCGGCCTCGTCCAGCGGCTTGATGGTGAACGGGTCCAGCACTCGGACCTCCACTCCTGGGTACATATGAAACACATGCGTTACATATCGTACTTAAACAGTCTTCAGTTATATAATAGCTATAGTATTGAATATGAGTACTAATGTTTATGTAGTGTGCAGTATGTATTAATATATATATATATATATATAAAAGTAAATTTGTGTACATTGGTTATATCTTTATAGGATCTTATTTTTTCTTCGCACCTACCACATCATATCTCTACAACACCTGAAGTTCGATTGTGAGAGGATACCTCTTGGCATTAACCTCTGGGGTGCGGCATTGCGGATCCGCGATTGTCCCGTCGGTGCGGCATTGCGGATCCGCGATAACCGCAGTTAACTTGCATTTTAATTAATTTTGGGTATTAAAGTTATTATAACGAAGTCTAGAAAGGTTTGTTATGCATTTGCTTTATACGAACAACATTTTAAAACATTCGTTTGTCAAGTGCGCTTCAAGAGCCGTAAAAAAAACGAGTTCCAATTTCAAAGTTGACGATGACGCAACGCGATCTGTCAAGTGCCTCTTAAAACTGATTTTTTGCCGATAAGGTGATTTTGAAGGTAGTTTGTTGTTATATTTTACTTATTATACTTATTTTAGGAACCACTATCAATACGAATTGAGGCATAAATCATGCGTAATTTTGAATTGTGTTACTCAAAAAGTTACCGAGTCTATTACCTATTGAAAAGGGCTTACTCATTTGAAGGTTTTTACGCATTTATTCTTATGTTTTTATTGATAAAATGATATAATTGCGATGAGAATCTTATATAGAATATAGAATAGCAACAAAAATGTGTTAGAAAAGCTAAATATTTAAATAAACACTCATTTTTTGCCTGACGAGCGAAATTAGACGCACACATACAAAGGGCTCCCACGCCATTATTGTTCTACATCATCATCAGCGTATCGTAGTCCACTGCTGGACATAGGCCTCTCCAATAGCACGCCACTTAAAATTGTATATCGCCGTTGATTCGTGTTTGCACGCAGCCTAGCGGGAAGTCCCGGAACTATTAACACCCACACATACACAGTAGTGACGGACAATGAACAAGACGTAAACTGATCTTTGTTTATGTTTTACTAAATTATTTTGTATTGACCATAGACTTTGTGTGTCACATAATGGAACGATCAGTTTGTTCTCTTTAGCATTCAGTCATTTTCATAGAGTTTAGAGAATTCTCAGAACTTAAAAATAATAAATGAAAACTGGTCTAGCAAACGAGTCCTTTTTTTAAATAACTTGATAAATAGGTTGTTTTTTTTATGTATTGTTCCTGTCTTTTGCACTAGTTAACTAAAAAAATAAATTATTTAACTAAAAAACACTATTTCTTCATATAAATACTACGTAATTTGGTGTTCGGCGCAAATAATAGTTTGATTGTAAAGTGACAAAATGGCGAATATCTCGACAGCGAAATGTGATTTTTACAAATATGTTTCTCAATGAATTTTTACTGCAGTTATAGTGTTTTTTATATCAGTAGATAGCTTAGTTATCGAACTTTATGAGGATAATAAGTAAAATGAATAATAAACCACATAAAATATTAAAATCATGTTTATTAACACAATAGGTGCGTAAATTAATACTTGGCTCAATTGTGAGTAAATAATAAAGCGATAACATTAGTTTAGTAATAAAATATGGCATAACCATGTACGCTTGTTATCCATCTTTTGAAAAATAATCACTTTTATAACCACCGAGCATTGTTTTTTAAAATATTTGATCATTTTCGTACACCATGCACCGTGTTGCAAAATTTTGCACTTTCGCCGCACGGTGCATGGAACCGGAAGTACCCGTTCCCGCATTCGAAAGATTAAGTCCGCCGTTGTACAACATGTGCAATAAGTATATAAATAAAATAAATAAGTTTATTTTAAATCATAGTCTCTTTGTAAGTTGTTGTTAAGTTTTAATTCAACAGTAGTGGTTTACGATGTTATAATTCTCTATTTATAATCCGTACAGTGAAACATAGAACTTACTCCTTTTTGAAGTTAAAATGGTTTACAAGAAGAATACTACAATATATAAAATTAAGTCACCATTAACTGATAGTTCACGATCTGTAAAATACTACAGATGTCAGTTTCACATGTGTTAAATAGCCATATGTCAGATATACATGTATATTTTACACAGCAGTTTTTATCTGATTAATGTTATCTGGTAGATAACTATTTGACATTTTAGTAAGGACTGTTGAAATTCCGTAAAGGTATACATAAGTAGGGTACCTTCGTCCTTGAGCTGGTCTGCAGCAGCGAGGGCCTCGTGCAGGGTGATGCCGGCCCCCACCACCAGCGCGCGGTCCTTGCCCGACTCACGGACTATCTTGGCTTGACCCACCTGAAACAATACCATTACATATTTCTCTATGCTCGTGCAGACGTTTTCTCGAAAATTAGGTGCTAGGTTATAGTAAGATAAAGATAGATACTATTTAGTAGACTAGCATAAAAAGTCTGTTTTTAAGCTATTACCTGTCGTTTATATCTGCCGCCGGCTGGAATGCGCTTCCCCTCCCGCTACCCCGCGCCCCGCCCCACTCTCGCCCATATAGAGTATCTAGTACGTACGTGCGTTAAGTGCCGACACAAGTGTATTATTCTTGCTTATCTAATCTCATTCTTGTTTATTGTTTCTTTGTTCAGTCAAATAGCTTGCATGACGTCATTAAGCTACGTTCGCAGATATTTC
Organism: Spilarctia lutea; assembly: GCA_916048165.1. NCBI lineage: Eukaryota > Metazoa > Arthropoda > Insecta > Lepidoptera > Erebidae > Spilarctia > Spilarctia lutea. The sequence continues at coordinate 535,424 of OU696491.1, forward strand.
CGACGGGTTGTACACCGTTTCGTAAAAACTGACATTTAGATAAAACCGGTTGAACTAATAGACGACCTTTAATAATTTTGGAAATATTAGAAGCTAAGATGATGATTGTTACAATTCGCGGCCCATTGGTTGATAATGAGAAAATGTTATGTTGTATGCTAATCTGTTATTCGTTACTCTGTACTTTAGTGCTGCGGTATTCCCGGACCAGTACGACCTTCAAACTTTTAAGAAAAGAGCGTACGCCCTCTTAACATTTTTATCCCTCACATTGTATGTTGAAAAGTTGGTACAATAATATACAAGTAATGAACGGCATACCTTGAACACTTCGTCGTTGGGGTACAAGATGTCGGTGTTGGGCCGCGAGGTGCGGATGTAGCAGATCCCGCGCGTGTTGGCGGCCAGCTCCACGGCGCGCTCGCACGACACGGCGTCTCTGGAACAGCTCCGCCGTTAGCTGCTCTGCCACTCAACTACTCAACTACTCAAACACTAGCTCGACATATAAGATCGGCTATCGTAAAACAAATTCGCTCTCAATTTCATTTAGATCGCCTCTCACAACTGTCTTAAAGTCGAGTAGTACAATATTCAATTATTACCAATTACACGTACCCGCACACAAACAGATTTAACTAAAAAAATAATCAAACATAATAGAGTTGTGTTTACTATAGAAACTATTAATTTGCTCTCGTTATTTCTGTATCAAAATACAACTCGCGTTTTATGAAAATCAGTGCTATGTTTTGTAAATCCAATTTTTATTACAATAAAAATATTATTAATAATGTATAACTGCAATACAGTATAATACAGTCAACATTGGATGTTTAATACTTTAACTACAAAAATAACTATGATATCGAAAATTGATCAGAGCTGTGAGCAGTTTTATAACGAGAATTAATGTTGAGTGGAAGAGGTATATGTACACTCACGAGGGGTAGAAGACGGTGGCGGTGGGTACGGAGCGGAACATGGCGATGTCCTCGAGCCCCATCTGCGAGGGCCCGTCCTCTCCGATGCTCACTCCGCAGTGAGAGCCGGCCAAGTTCATGTTGGACTGGCTGATGGCTCCCATGCGGATCTGTGCAATACGGATACAAGAGTTATTAAACTGAGAGCCTCATACTGACTGTATGAATAGGGTAGTGGTATAAAGAATTAATTGTCACTTTGATATTTGAAATTAAATAATATTTATTTCGACAACAACAAGCAAAAAATAAGAATACACGTAATAAATACTAATGTCCAGCAACAAAAATGGACCAAATTGAACATAGTGTCGGGTGAAGAACCTGATGCTGCTTTTCAATTTGATACAAGTTATATAAACATTTCATGATTTGCTACTGCACTTGAGTGTTGTGGGTTCGATCCCGACATGAAACAACATGGTGTGATTCATAAATTGTTATTCTGAGTCTAAGTATTCCTTGTTTTTGAACTATTGTCTGTAAAGTGCCTGCCTCAACGACACAGGATATATTCTTAACATCCTAGTCTTTCAAAGAAAACATATGATGGTGGTTACCTGGTCGAAGGTCCTGGTGAAGAAGGCGGCGAAGGTGGAGGCGAAGACCACGGCTCGGTCGCGACAAGCGGCTCCGGTCGCGACTCCCACCAGGTTCTGCTCCGCGATGAAGCACTCGATGTATCTAAACAGAAGACACGACATTCTATTATTTTTAACAATTCTTAACAAAATTACACAACTTACAAGTTATCATCTTTAAATTCTCTCAACAATACCGAAGGTAAAGTCACAGTCCATCTAAACAATCTAAGTAATTCTATACACGTTTTCCTTCATATCGCCGTCACTCCGTCCGTCGGCGCTGACTCCCAATTTCTCCAGCACCACTTCACAAAGCCTTCTTTGGAATACAACTGTATCTAATTGATGAAACGACGAGAAAATAACCGTCGGCGTCAACCCTTAAAGCAACAACCAGTCATAACAACATTTAAATATATCTTACCTGTCGGGGTACGCATTGCGCAGCTTGTCACTGAACGTGGAGTTCTTGGTGTCACCGTCCAACGCGATCACACTACCAAACAAAAATGAACATTTATTTTACAACGAAAACATAGCGTATCTTCTCTTAATTAGCTTTGGTAGAGATACTCATTACGAGTGGTAGAAACAACGTGCTAGCTCTTCATCTCATTTAAGCAATAAGAAGCAACACAATCATGATGGCCATTATAGTCTGGCCACTGAGAGAATGCGTTCCTGACAGGTCGTGATCCAATGGGCGATGTAACTTTGAACTGGTGTACAATTTATGGCAAAATTTTAAATATCTTTTATTAACCTTAATAATGAGTAATAACATTAAAAATTGAATAATCATGAAAATGTACAATAAACCTTTTATTTTGGGCTAAAGTTATTAACAATTAATCAATTAATTAATTTAAGAACAATCATTTTTAAAAGTCTAACGACGTCAAACTGCGCTGTTTCAAGGTTATGTCAATAGTTTGTTTTTGTAGTGATGAGACAAAATAATACTGAATTGTAACTGAGTATTTTTGGAATATATCGTAATATATTCTGTCGGTCGATATATTGTTAAATAAAACGTTCTAATTTTATAATATATAATTTCATTTATTTATCTTTATTGAATACACAAAAAAACAGTAGAACAAGATGAGTTACAAAGTATGTAAGGATGTTGTACAGTCGAATGTTGTCACCATTTCAGGGAAATGAGCCGAAATGCTTTGGGCATTTATACGAACGACATTAAAGTTCCTGGGGACATCGGAGAAATTATTCGAGAGTGTGTATAATGCACTTAATACATACGAGTTAAGTTTAATATAGTTTATAATACGATATAGGTACGATCAAACCAAACTTATGAAAATAATTGTCGTGATATCAGTCAGCTGAATTAAAAATAAATGAAAAACTATTTTTATCCCTGTATATTTCTGGTAAAAAGAATTACTTTTCTAAGAGAAGCAAAAAAAAATTGATAATTGGGACAATGTCGTTTTCATTGACGAGACATGGCTGAACACCAATCACGAGCTTTCTCGTTCTTGGACAGATGACACTCAAGGGTCGACGTCGAAAGTGCCAATCGGTAAAGGAGCACGTCTCATAATATGCCACGCTGGTTGTGCGAAGTATGGTTTTGTGGAACATGTTTTATTAGCATTTGAGTCAAAAACTACCACTGACTACCACGAAGAAATGAATGCGGCTGTATTCAAGGAGTGGTTCCAGGATGTGTTGCTACCTGGCCTTCTAGAGCCTTCAGTTATAATAATGGATAAAAATTAGTCAACGACCATAAGCTATCAAATATTCGATACGAAATAGATGAGCTGACTCTGGAGTACGGTCATCGCGTTCTCCGAATTCCTCCATATCACTGCCAGTACAATGCCATAGAGATAATCTGGGCTCAAATTAAAGGTTATGCAGCCCGCCATAATACTTCTCCACCATATGGCATAAAAAAGATGAAGACGCTTTTAAAAGAAGCATGCGAAAAAGTCACAAGAGATGACTGGATGAAGGTGGTTGAAAAAACTAAAAAAATGATATTTGATGACTTTGACCGCGATATTCGTATAGACATTATGATTGATAATAACATAATAATACATGTTGGTGAAGATGACAGCGAGTCCTCAAACGAATCGGAGTCGGATTAAATTTTGATTTGACATTATTGAAATCTAAAAACTATGTATTTCATAATATATATTTTTCTATAAATACAGTATTTTTATTTTCTTTCCCTTGGTTTCATTCAGAAATTACGATTAAATTTAATTCATCCAGCAACAATTTTATTAATATTGTGTTTGAAATATAAAATATATCTAAATTGAATAATTATGCATAATGAATGCTATAAATACTGTTACCAAATATTATTAATGATATTCATGGCACATCACTACTCATGACCAATTTACAAGTGTCAGAAACGCATTCTCTGAGTGGCCGGACTATAGTCTATTTTATGTCTATAACAACTTTTGAAATGCAAAGTGATAAAATATACATATTCCTTGTGGCGACAGATTAAGAATACGAAGTGTCACCACGCCTATTCATCCCGTGAGTTAAGGGTCGATTAAGAACAGATGGAAAACTTGACACAAAGCTTATACCACACGTACTGTTGTATAAACACCAGCTAAAATTGTCTTATTAAGGAGATGTTATGTTCAGCAGTGGGCTATCAAAAGTTGTAGATAACAAGTGCATAATAAGAGATTATATTATAGTTGATATGGTCCATGTATGAATGTTACTGCCCACATCGTCCGACATCGGTCGTGTGAGTACGACAAACACGTTTATATTGCACTAAACTAATGACAACGCACAATGTGTGTGTGCGGTATCTCAGAGTAGTCTGTGCTTTTATATCACTGAAGATAATAATATTAGAAAGAGAAACAAGATAAACATGGTTACATGTGCGAGAACTTTACTTATTTTATGTTTATTACTATTTTATGATTATCCTATTCCGTGATTCGGAGGTCACAGTTGTTATTATAGGATAACAGTCGTGAAGCTTAGTTGGAGGCGGTTTAAAAACATCCAACGGCAAGATTACGTAGCCAGTCCCCAACCCGCACTTGGCCAGCGTGGGGACGTATGGCCTTAACCTTACGAGTACAGTTCAAATTAAAGAACCAACGTTAAAAGAAAGACATACAGTTAAGTCATACTATGTTGTAGTTTTTTAGTAGACCTTGTTGTTTCATACATACATTTTTTTGTAATTATTAATGTCTAAATAAATATCATATCAGCTCAGTTACACAATAAGTTCTTTCAATAAATTACTGCACTAATTTTAGTTGTTTTAAAACGTTTTAGATAAGCGTACATACGTCATTTCGATAGATTTCTTAACACTTATCACTAGTTTTTATAAACCTACTCATCGTCTATGATAGAGAGGGCATTGTACTTTTATAGGCAATATACTTATTTTGTTTGAATCTACAATAACGCAATACTTGTGTTCTAAGACGTTGTTTATCTATTATTGGAAGTTTCTATATTGTGTTTACGGCTCCGCGCCTGTCATTATACATATACAAACTATACAAACGATAACTTATAGTCCACGGGCCCACGTACAAGGGATTTCAGTGATTAATAACAGGCTGAAAGTTTGTACACAGCTTCGTTTTGACGAGACACCCAACTTTTATCATTGGACCAAATTCTGATAGTGGCAGGAAAAAGCGGGATAGGGAGCGAAACACGTCGATTTGAAGAGTGTCCCAAATTAATAAATAACAGTTTCTAAAAATCAATACTTCGAGAAAATACGATGGAAAACTGAGAAAAACTTGTGGCATACAAAGTGAATGGTACCTTCCCGAGTGACCCCCAGCTCTAACATGTCAGAATGCTGACTTGAAATTTTTTATTCATTTTCATTAATAACAAACTGATTTTTGTTTTGGGGCTTGCCAAATATATATTTTACATAAAAAATGCATCGGCATACAAATTCGATGGTATTTTTTTTGAGACCTACACTCGAAAGTTGTCAAGATTGTGTTAATATTTTTTCCATTACCAGTGAAGGTACCATTCACTTTGTATGCCACAAGTTTTTCTCAGTTTTCCATCGTATTTTCTCGAAGTATTGATTTTTAGAAACTGTTATTTATTAATTTGGGACACTCATCAAATCGACGTGTTTCGCTCCCTATCCCGCTTTTTCCTGCCACTATCAGAATTTGGTCCAATAATAAAAGTTGGGTGTCTCGTCAAAACGAAGCTGTGTACAAACTTTCAGCCTGTTATTAATCACTGAAATCTCTTGTACGTGGGCCCGTGGACTATTAGAAATACTAATAGAATTTAGTATTTAAGACTTTCTGATTTTTCTTTGAAAAGGTTTAGCTTCAGCTTCTACAGGGCACATACAGGCTGAATCTTAAATACATATTAATACTAGCTGACCTACGTAAATTCGTCTGCGTTTCAATCATGTTCAGCTCCTATTGGTCTAAGTGTGATTTTAGCTATCCTTGGTACGCCCAGCAAAATACACATTTTTTAAAAAATGTGGGAATCGATTAGATATATAATATAATAGATAATTAAGTAGTGTGACAGGTTATTAGTTTATATTGGTGTAGTTTGACAAAGTTGAGTAGTATGTTCTGTGGAGGAACGGGTGATCTGTCCTTCCAACACATAGGGAGAATCCTCCGAACGGGCGAGGTGATCAAGCTTGGTGGGCCAAAGCTCAATGGTTGACGTTAGGAAGTTGTATATATGCTAATCGGCTCGAGAACTTCTCTAGCGCGATTCAGGCTCGGTAGTTAGTCCGTAGTTCAGAGTATCTTCGGTAGATGGCGCTGTAGTGTATATATTGGTATGTGGGCTCACCGCATGTTGGTGTCGGCGATCTTCTTGAGCGCAGTTCCGTAGGCGAGGCGGGTGGCCACCTTCTCCCCAGCCTTGTAGGCGGGCGGCGCCGACAGCGTGATGTCGCCGAGGTGCACCTTCGGGGCTTCGCCCACCGGGGGCTTGGGCTTCAGGCTCACCGCGCTGTCCTTGATCAGGGATTGTAGGTGCTGCAAATGGACAAATTATATATTATAAGAACACAGCTCGTTTATAACTGACGAATCGCTCGTTCTTTAGTTCTTGTATAACATTTTATAACAGTTCATTAAGATATCCCTAATACGGTTCCTATTTTCAGATTAAATAAATGTATGAATGCTACTGCCCACATCGTCCGACATCGGTCGTGTAAGTACGACAAACACGTTACTTAATATTGCACTGTCTTCATAATAATGCACAATTAATATGCATCATTTAAAAGTTAACTAGTGCTTCGTAATTCGTTAAGACTGTTCATGTCATGTTATTCGATAGAACTGTTAGAAACTTATAGGTATGTTTATCAGCAATTACCAGGTTCTGCTCAAATCTAATTTGGAATCAGACAATAGTATGTAAGAACTTTCAAGTTACTATTTGTAAGACGAAACACACGCTAAACTTCCAATACTGGTGATACATTACAGTTCCTTATAAAGCATATAATATTATGAATAGTGTATTTTACCTTGATGACCTTTTCTCCCTCAGCACCCAAGGCCTTGCCGTGCCAATTCTCCAAATCCTCGATGCCAGGGAAGTTCTTGCCCTTGAAGGTTTTAGCGACGATGGCGGTGGGCTTGCCCGAGACTGTGGAAGCCTCATCGAAGGCCTTCACCAGCTCAGAGACATCGTGACCGTCTACCACCAGCGAGTGGAGGCCGAAGGCTTTGAGGCGAGCGTCGTACACTTCCAACTGTAAAAAAAATATAGTGTTACACTCAAAATTTCTTATGTTTAGTAAGGAGTGCGAGTGTTAAACTTTTAAAATCGTACAATAACACTTGGTAAGCCGAACCAAGCTAAACACATTGACAGCAATAACTAGCACACCAATAAATAGTTTGCTTAATTTGATTGGGCTCTGCGATATTTCCGACATGATCTTCAACTCTTAAGAAAAGGTAATGCGTTTGTGACCCTTATGTTCGTTGGCGTAATATATGTAAAAATTAATCCCTATATCCTTTGGTCACGGCATCACACGAGAACCGGTGTACCAATTTCAACAATTCATTGAGTATTAATATAACCAATAGAAGCCGGGCATCACTGAAAAAATGTTGCAAAAATTGGGCAAATTTATTACTTATTGAGAGATATCAGTCTTTCATTAAAAACGTTACCAGGGATTTATTCATAGTGATAAAATTGGAAATTCTAAGATTGGTTTTTATTTGTATTTAATTCATTTTACGATTTTCCTGTTGGTCAAGTGCTTAGCGATCTCGGGTTCGTTTTAAAAGGAATGTTCATATCACTCACGAAATGTACGTACACACATTATGTACATTCACCTGCGACTCATTTGGATATCTTATCGCCACCGTGTTGTTATGATCGCATATCGTATTGCATGACTTGTCTACGAACAAATACATTATGTATTGTATCGTCGCTATTGGACCATGCGTTTTTAAGAGCAGTATATACATATACACCTTTATGATCATTGTTTATGCAATCTAAAATGCACTTTATTACGTCGGAGCAAAAGTCGTGATTCATTTAATATGCAAGTCCGTGAAAGTTCAATATTAGTTTTTTATTTTGGTTAAGCCGTTGGCACGAGCTCTTAGGTATTTGCATCTTGATTACATTTTTGTTACAACCATATTAATGTACGTCACACGAATCGTTAAATGTCATAATTTTTAAAAGGTGTATGAATGAGTAGAGTTAAAAAAGTTAAGAACCCTCTGGGCTAGGTTCCGTACAAACATGCAGGTAACTAAAAAATTATGCTTTACGCAATTTTTCCTTTATCTGTGCTATAAGACGTTGCTTCGTACCAAATTTCAAGATTCTCAGTTCACGGGAAGTACTCTGTAGGTTTTGATTCCCTTGCGAGTGTCGAAAATTTGCTTCATAAACGGCTGTATCTTGTGTTGGCTTAGAAGTTTTTTTTATGCTTTATTTATATTTTGTAGTGAATCTATTATCGTTTTGGGTAAACATGTTAAGATAGTGGAACTGTTAAAAATAAATGTGTGAATGCTACTGCCCACATCGTCCGACATCGGTCGTGTAAGTACGACAAACACGTTACTTTATATTGCACTGTCTTCATAATAATACACAATTAATATGCATTATTTAAAAGTTAACTAGTGCTTCGTAATTTGTTTAATGAAATTCTATCACCGTATATATTACGATATTCAGGTGGTCTGAAAACCGGAGGCCTTCTCCCCTACCCCAACACCTTCCCCCTAACCCTCCCCGTCCCCCAAAAGCCGGCAACGCACGCGGTAATCGCTTATCGTCAAGCGATGCGTCTGGTCGTTTGTCCCCTACTCCATAAAAAAAAAGATTTATTTTAGTATATTACCTAATTTAGAATAGAATAGAATAAACTTTATTGTACACCAATTGATACAGTTATATTTAGGACCTTAACAATATAATGACCATGTACAAATGGCGGCCTTATCGTTAAAAAACAATTTCTTACAGGCAACCTTTGGATGGACAAATTGACTTTGATGACTTTGGATCGACAAATTTGCAGCATAAACGGCTGTATCTTGTGTTGGCTTAAAAGTTTTTTCACAGCTCTAAGGGACAGTAGATCTAAGTAAGTATTTGATATGAATTTCAGCTTGACATCTCCCCTGAGAAAGAGTCTTAACAAACAGACGAACAACAAAGTAATCCTATAAGGGTTCCGTTTTTTCTTTGGTGGTACGGAACCCTAAAAAGACGGAAGAAGAAGAATGTCAAAGCAGTCAAGTAAGTACATTGATTCCTCGTATAAAATCTTTTAGACAGGGAGATTAAATACCTGATGTTGCAGAGACGTGGGCTCGGACTGTCCGAGGCGGTTGACGTCGAAGATCACGACGAGGTTGTCGAGCTGGTAGTGGCTCGCGAAGTGCAGCGACTCCCACACGCTTCCCTCCGCCGCCTCACCGTCACCCACCAGGCAATACACCCTGACGAACAACACCAGCTTGTCATATGTCACCAAATCATTTCTTTTTATTTAGGTAAATAAACAACAATACAAGTGTATAAATACAATTACATAAAAGTTTAGATAATTATGACAGAAAAGCTATAATTTAAGACATGAAAGGATGCAGTGTCAAAATAAACCTACCTGTAAGGTGCTTGGTCGAAATACTTTCCGACGTACGCCATACCAGCGGCGACGGCTAATCCCTGGCCGAGGGATCCGGTACCCACATCTACAAAGTTCAGTCTCGGTGTGGGGTGACCCTCGAGGTCAGAGTCCAGCTTGCGGAGATTCTTCAGGTCCTCGACTGGGAAGAGGCCGGCTTCAGCCCACGCGGCGTAGAGAATGGGTGCAGCGTGACCCTACAAGGTTCAGATTTTCATTAAGTAAGACACAAAAAGAATGTATTTCAAATTTAATAGCTCACCGCTGTGGAATCTCAGTTATAAAAATATATGCTAATATTTTAGAAACAAATCAAAACCCTAAATAACTGCTCAATTTAGAGCCATCAGATTCTGGTACTAAATTTTCTTCATAACACAACTATCAAAGAAGTCCTTACATTAATTTTTTTTGGAAATATCATGAATGTTCATTCTTTTTGTATAATAAAAAACATTTAAAAGTTGTGTTTGTGCTGTATGTGTTGTTGCATTCTCTTAAGTTTTTAGTTTAACGTTTTCTGTATTACCCCGACATAGCTTTTCCTTGTTCATAGTACAGTACATCGAAACCTCGACTCTATCCTCCGGTCTTGTGGTTGACGTATGCGACTGCCGATCAATCACTTCGAAATCAAACCAAGTCATGACCTTTCTCAAAGTAGGGTGTATTTTAATACAATTAAAGTTTTTAAACAAACCATACCTTTGAGAGAATGAACCGGTCGGCGGAGGCGTCCCTGGGCGCGGAGATCTTGTACCGCATGGTGTTGAAGAACAGCACCGACATGATCTCTGCCATCGACGCGCATGATGTCGGGTGACTATCGACAAATAGGAACACTTATTAATTATGACTGACTTTCAATATTTTAAAATGACTACACGGTTGGCCTAGTGGTTTAAACGGTCACTACGCCGCTTGCTACAGCGCCAAGATTTGAACCCACAACGGGTTCAAATCCCACGTGGGACATCACTTAGTGTGATCTACAAAATGTCGCCCGAGTCTAGTTGTTCTTTGTGTTCGTTACATGTATATTTGTAAAGTACCTCCGCAACAGGATGGATTTTTACCTAACACGAGAGATTTCTTTGAAAATAAAAACTGGTTTAAAAACTTTCTCTAGGGTTTTATTAGCAAGAAATTAAATAAAAGAGACATTAGGAGTCGAACCCACGACTTTTGGATTATTGGTCAAGTTTACTCACCACTAGACAGACCACCATAATACAATTAAAGTTATTAGTTATATAGTTTAGATAAATAAATCAAATTATACTAAGTGTAAAATAAAAATAAAAACTGCATCTGCAGGTGAAAATTTTCTTCACTAAGTGTAATTAATTCTCTGATAGATTGAGTAACAACTTAGCATTGTCCTACATGGAATCAGCCTCTAACAACTAGTTCCATTTTACACATAAAATTCTTAAGTTTATGGCAAGTAACAAAGAAGTTCATCTTTAACTAGCTAAGCCCTGTGGAGTTACAAGAATTTAATAAATTGTTTTTTTTTATGAAATACTGTTAGAGGTATTTAGAGAAAACCTGTTAATTTGAAATTACAAATGTACACTTCATTTATTTGTATAGATGTAATAACTTTAAAACAAGGAATTTTAGTTGATATTTATATATTTGAAAGTTAGTGGTGAGTGCATCAAAGTTACAAACTATAAAGATTACACATGATTGTATTAACATTCTCACTATTACAAATACTTAACTAACAACTACTTATATTAGCATTACAGCCCAGAATGCAACACTTGTATGTAAGCTACTGTACATATGTGAACATTTGATCACAAGTAATTCCAACATACACTATTTCATCTAGCACATCAGCGCACACAATATACCTATACTGTATATGTGCTGTTACTTTGTGTGCATGTTGTCCACTTAAGGGTCATGACACACCTTACTATGTTGCCTAAATCCTAAGATAATTATCTGAAAATTACAGAGGAGTATGAAATTTGGTAGGAGGAGTGCATAAAGCTTAAAGAAATAAATGAATTATAGTCAAGTTTAAACCGCTGGGCTACCACTAGTAATTATCAACATGAGTTTGTTTCATGCTTTATCATGAATATATAGGGAATATGCATGTTTTCTATTATTTCTTAATCTGATAATTTACATCCATATAAAATAGAAAAAAAAACGACGGGTTGCACTCCGGGAGTGCCGGCAGAAGTGAAAACTTGAATATTAACATTGTGCATTTTTGATATTTTGGAATGGTTAGAGAATAATTTTGTACGAATTGCTTTCATTATCAGTATAAAAGTACTATTATTTATGTGGTGGAATACAATATTCATTTATTGCGCTATCGTACACAAACATGACAATTTATATTAAATTAAAAATTTAACACTTCAGAACTATTGCAATTATTTTAGGTCACGTGACCTGACGCGAGTTTATACGTCCTCTCTCCATCCGTTTTACGAATTTTCGATCAGGTCACGTGACCTGACGCGAGTTTATACAGTTTTACCCATTCCAAAAAAGTACACAGCGCCGCTAAAGAAGTTTTCACTTCAAAAATTAAATAAAAATACTGACTAAACTCAAGCTATTTAAACGACGCCATTTTGCGCGCACTTTTACATAGCGCGAGCTTAGTGACGCGTTTTGTAAATTAGAATTGCCCTCCCATAATTTTCACTTTTTATTTATTATAAAAAAAAAACCTTTTACGTGTTTTGTTAAGACAATAAAAATTTTCTTTGAAGTTGGTTAATAAATTAAACAATGTTAAAAATATTTGCAGAGTATATAAAGCCTAGTTTGCATTAATGTTTTTGAAATGTTTGAGTAATAAAAACTATTTAAAGTATTTAATTTCAGTAGTATAATTTATGTATCAATGACCTTAACTTGACATTTACAAAATACATTGAATTTGATATCTGTAGTTCACACAATTGACCTAAGATTACTCCATACAAACTTGATATTTGTTGTACGTGTAAATTATCAAACTGATAATTGTCACAAACTGTTTATTGATTAAAATCTATTTCGATTGGGTATTTACAGAAATTAATTGGCCTTGAAACTATAATGCCATATTTTATTTATTATGTAATATTTTAAATTTAATATAATGAAAAGGACAAATTAGTAACAGAAAAGTATGTAATACCTAAAAGTAAAGTAATAAATTGTTTTATTTATTTTTACTGTTGAGTACAGTTGTAACTGGATAACAGGTTTACTGTATTGTATTGCTAAAACTGTATATTATCTGGATCCACCCACCCACTGATTCCATGTGAAACATCACTTTGTGTGATCCACAAAATGTTGTCCTGAGTCTGGGTGTTCTTTGTGTCCGTTACATGATGTTTGTAAAGTCCCCCGCGACACAGGATGTATATTCCTAATGCGGGAGTTGTCATTTATAAAAAAAAAAATTGATTAAAATAAATTACAATGCAATTCTATGCTCTCTTGTCCTAGGGAATTTTGTTTGTTAAATATTAATTGAATATGTATTAGATTACATTCGGCATGTAAGTAGGTACAACAGGGATAGGTGAGTTGTTACCTGATATTGCCGAGGAGAGCTTTCATAAAGTTCTGTACCTCAGTCTATTATATTTAAGCAGAAATCCTTATACAGGGCAACCTCGATTTAACAAATCGGAGGGGAACAAGAAAATATTCGTTATATCAAGTAATTCGTTGAACTGAGGTTTGTTATGTTGAGGTTAGGTTGGTCTAAAATTCGTTATAAAGAGGTAAAAGAATAGTTTATTGGTGGCAACTTTATATTAAGGTTTTGGGTTGACAAATTCGTTAATTAGAGGTATGAATACTTTTTCTTGATAGTTGAAAATTCGTTATAAAGAGGTTGTTCGCAAAAAATGTTCACATTGTAAAGGTATATTTTATATTGACTCCTATGGACAATTAAAGGGATTACGAAGAATTTGTTAAATCAAGGAAGTCATTATATTGAGGTAAGTTATATTAAGGTTGGACTGTATACATAATTAGAAATGGCTCCAATAATTTTTATGAAATTTATCATGCAGGAGTTACTAGGCCCAATAAATCAACTTACATAGGACACATTAAAAAAAAATACTAAGACTAGTTCATATTTTTCCTAGTATTATTTCAGAAGTGTATACAAAACCATTTTTTAGATTATTGTGTTCAAATTATATACATATATTGATATACTGCACATAACTGATGTTGTCTTTGCTAAAAAAAAAGAAAAATAATCCATGGAACCATAAAGTAGCTCAACTCTCAATAATAGTCATCACGGAACCCAGTTTAATTCACAAAATTATAACTAATTCCAGGTAGTACAGTGATATGTATGAAAATGAAAAAAAAAGTTTCTAAATTTGTGTGAAAAAATAAATGTCTGAAATCTTGAGCGTTAGTCTAGGAAATTTAACACAAATGTCTTATTGGAATTAATAAGTGGCTATTGTGTAATAGCCTGAAGGACAAACACTATTGTGTAATAATTATCTTGTGCTTTAACAGTAACAAACAAGTTTTAATAAATACAAATTATATATGCTGTTTGAAGTGTCAGTAAATGAATATATTAATAATAATAATTCTTTATCTCTCTTCTCACAATCACCAAATACATGCAATATTAATTTTTTATCTCAATAAAAAACAGGACAACAATACAGCAATTGTAAGAGGACTGGTGTCTGAATTAGACATGAGTCTGTAGCCCAGATCACCAGGCACCCAACCCGCTGACATACAGCTTTGCTGTTTATATCTTTATGTTTACATTATAGTATATTGGACAAGAAACATAATTGTGGCTAAAATAAAGCAAAAGAAAATTAAGACAAATAAACAAAAAACATACCGGACACCTCAAAGAACGATTTGCACCGGGGTATGTTTGTGTATATGTGTAAGTGTGTATGTGTATGTGTGTGTGTGTGTATGTGTGTGTGTGTGTGTGTGTGTGTGTGTGTGTGTGTGTGTGTGTGAGTGAGTGTATGTGTGTGATTTAGTTACACTAGTAATGTCCATTCTGAAATTCTTAAAGTATTCGTTTTCTTAAAATATTTACTCTAGTATCAGTGAACATGACACGGAAAATTACGAGCTTTTGATAAGTAATCAATATATTAAACAAATAAGAAAAAAACTGTAGAACAAACATGATTTCATGCCGATAACCTTGTTACCATGGCGTGATAATTATTGATGTCGGCGACCGGCGACCGACGCTACGAGCTCACGTGGTCCCGCCATAACCTAAGACCGGCGACATAGCGTCCCTTTGATGAACATTAATTCAGACAAACAAAGTCCATTGAAAATGCTAATTAGACAACCTATGACCTGCTTTCCAACCGGCAAATCACCGGTTGAATGCGCAATTTAAATAAATAAGAAATAAAACATTCCGTAATGTGAGTTATTTTCTTATGTTTATCAACTACTTATTTATAGTACTAGTTAATCGTGGAAAATTATGTTATCAGATTCTAATAAGCCAAAATATTCATAAATAACCTTCATTAGACCTTCAAATATAGAATTTTTCCAATAGGGCTATTAACTTACCCCGATTTTGATGCATTTGTGGCTACGATACTGTCGATTCTTAACTTATTGGCAATGTCTTTAAGGGCTTGAATGTCCACATTTTTGTCGCCTTTCATTGTGAAATAAGTAGTAGCACTGGTTTTGAATGCAATTAGAAACCACGCTTTTTACAACCAGCCACTTGCTTGCCGCCGGATTCAATGAGGGATCACTACGCAGTCAGTTCAGGCTTCAATCAGATTGACAACAGCTAACTTCACTTCTATTTCGTTATCTGAAGGACAGTTCGTAAGCCACATTTACTGCTTACTGCTATACCATCTGGTAATATGCATCAACAATTATTTTGACTTTAATTTTATTTATTTAGATATTTTTTGTTCAAAATATAATGTTATATGGCAAAATAAATACAACGCTTTTTATTTTAACTGCCATCTATTAATCGGACTTAGAAACAAAACCCTATCTCCTATGTAATCTTATGTCTTTTAAAACAGATGGCGTACGCTGAATTGTACAAGTCCATTGCTGAAAATATTCATTACATTATAATAGAAATATATATTGTCTCTGTTATAATACAAGAAAAGCAGATAGGGCCATTCTAATGTAAAGATGTATGTTTATTAATAATAATTTTTATACAAATTTGGTTCAACTCGATTCATAACAAAAGAGTGGTCAGAATCAGTTCGATTTTTTTATTTATATATTGACACTAAGTTATACATATATCAAATATGAATTCTCGGGCCCCTGAATTAGTGTAAACTGTATCTCAGAGACCAGTGTCTTCGTTCTATACTTCATGGGTTCTTGTATGTCAATAACAAAAAACATAAACAAAGAAAGGAGAATGAAAGAAAAACAAAAAAAAAAAACATTATATGTATATATTTATATATATTTGTGCATCAGTGTGCGCATGTGTAGTATGTCTTAACGTGTGTGCTTGTGTAGACCAATTACCCGACCACTTATCCAGTTAATCCTTTTTTAACATCATGTTCTCAATATCATCGTAGCTACAGCTAGTCTTTCAGTCATTTTACTAACAGTCATTTAAATTGGAAGCTATTGTATTTCTTATAGAAGTTTGGCACCATCACATTATAGTGACGTTGGTCATGGGTACTCTTTAGGCGTGAAACTGAGCAACGATCAACCCGTTTAAGTGTTAGGGGTAAAGTAGGTACTGTCTTTTCTTTGGTATCTCAACAAAATGTCCTATGTAAATAATTTTCTTACAGTTAGGACGTTTGCCGTTATGTGTTAAGTGCCTGTAGGGTAAGTGCAGTGACACTTTTAGCAAAGCAGGTTGGGCTCTTTCAACTTGAATGAGATGGCTTTTACATGCGTCCCCCAAACACATATGCAGTACCTGATACTCTCACATAGAGCCCGGTATGTTTGGATTGTCGCAGATTGATGCATTTTGTCGCAGATTCTTGAGAATAACTCTCGATTTCAACTTGCTATCAAAAGGAATTTTTAAATTTTGTAAAGGTAATCAACATTGTAGTTACCGCTGGATGTTAATAACTTAATTGGAAAAATACTTTTTGTTGACAGTTTGCGAGCTCGAGAGTTGATCAGAACTTTGCCTATGAGAATGGGCCTTTAGGGGTGTTAAGAAAAGTCTTCTTCTTTCTAGCATTTAAGCATATTTGGGGTCAGCTACTTGTTCAACAGGTTTTACCTGTACATCAAATGACCTCCGGAACACTGAGGGCGAATTGAATTCGAAGGTTGAACTACCTACTTGTCAGTTTACACAATAAAGAGACTGAAAAGGCAGCACATATTGGAAATGGAACTTAATATATTAAGATAGAGATTTTTCCAGTGGAGATTTCGCTCTAAAAGTAATCACATCCTGCATCACATCTGCTCATAGTCTATTGCAAGATTTGCATTGAGATTTGAAAGATTGTAAGATTTAAAAGAAAAAAAAACAGTTTATTTGAGGACATTGACCTTCCAATAACCGTAATTGGAAGAACGTTATGGCAACATTTGTCAAGAACATATAGATGTTCTTGACCGGGGGAAGCGGGGGAAGGATGACTTGACATGCTCTCCGAGCTTGGCTCACTGGGCTGTCGTTAAAAATTTCTTGTAAGGAAAACCCAACAACACTTTAGTCTCCACCTGGGCATAGAACCCTAGAACTCTTGATCGGCATTTACGTACGTTAACAACGAGGCAGTCGAAAATACTGAATAATTTGGTCCGAGACGGTAATCGAACCCGAGACCTGAGACAGCCCTTCCTCAAGAATTAAAATATTTCCATGCCAAAAATGTAACAGATACAGAGTTACTTTCGAATTTATAATATTAGTTTGGATACGAACATACGGTAAATAGTAGGCAGGCTCGATGGGGTGGTGACACGGCTTGGCAAATGATGTAAAGTATTTTTTTCCATGCTCTTATCTGACTTTTTTTTTATATTATATAGTAGGCAAACGAGCAGACGTATCGCCTGATGGTCAGCGATTACCGCCGTCCCTGGACACCCGCAACACCAGAGGCGTCACAAGTGCGTTGCCGGACTTTGGGGAATGGGGAGGGGGATACGGGAGGGGTTGGGGTATGGGCCTCCGGTATCCTCACTCACACGGTGAAATACAGTGCATGCGCTATTTCACACCGGTTTTCTGTGTGGCCGTGGTATTACTTCGGTCGAGCCGGCCCATTCATGCGGAAGCGTAGCTCTCCCACGGTAAACTTGAGTAACATGAAGACCATTTCCCCTTTCTCAATTTCTGAGGGACGGAAACTCAAAGGGCGACAACATATTTGTGCCTTTTTGTCTGTAAATCTCTATGTTGATTACAATCCGGCCATTAGAAGTACGTTAAAATTAACTTCGCCAAATTAAATTAACGTAGATTGTAAAGAGAACTTTATTTAACACTTAAAAGAAGTTATACCTAGTGACAAAGTAACACAATATTATTGAAACGAATATTCTGCCTAAACGACAAAACGTTTAGACAATAACAATATATGTATTAAACGCACTTGAACATTGTTTGATCAATATCAGCGGAACGACGCCATCAAACGTGTGTCATATTGAATTGATTCCATGGCGGGACATCGGACATCACGGCGCAAACATTACATTACTTCCATATTCACCCTTATAGCACACACACGTAGAGTTCAAACTTCATATCAGCTGTGTAATAAAAACGTCATACACATTCCAAATATACATTTTCAGTCGTATTGAATTTTAAGTTGGCAGCAATAAGGTTGTAATTTGAAAGTTTTATACGTAGTATTTTGGTGGTAGATTTGTTCGATAAAATGAGGGTAGCCATTCTAAATCGCGCTGACGTATCGTATTCGGACCTTTGCTCACCTGACACTGTTGGTTTAATGAGGATAAGACTTCATTGTAACGGTTAATGCACCTGTTAGCACCACTTGACGCGAGCATTAATTTTTTCAATAAAATTTCTAGTAGATTTTCTTAATAATAAGTGAAGTGAAGGTAAATTAAGTCGATCGTTTGGTAAATTGTTCGTAACGAATTGAGTAAAACTGGTGTTAACTGCAATCGATGACTGCCTAAGCACTGAAATACCCACTCTCTGTATGTATGTGTGATTACGTATATTTGAATTTAGATATCTTATAAATCTGCTATTCCCTCGCTGAATTTACTAATGTCAACATGTGGCATTATGTCCTTCATAATGTAATATAAATACAATAATTACAAAATAACACAGACATACAACAAAACGTACAACACTTCCACGTGCTAGCATTGTTTTCATTATTATTTATTCTTAAAAATCTTAATCAAAAAATGTGTAGAATATTCTTTTTCATAATGCATAACTAGTTGAAACTGTCCGACTCTTTAAATGCATTAAAAAAATACAAACTGGACGTCCAAAAAAAGGTTAAAATCGTCCCTATATTTACTTTTAATAAATTTATCGGTTCTTATTAATATTTAGCGTGAAATGTTTTAGTAAATATAATTATATAAAACAAAATACATAACATGGTCAATGGTCATGTCACCGTAATGTCATCGTTGTTGTCCCTCATTGTCCTTTTGCTACGTCGTAGTACTATGCGACTACGCTAGTTGCTACGTGGCTAACTATGCAGTACGCGGGGATAACGGTAAAGGCCGTCTGATAAATAAATATAAAAACAATAAAACTGTTGTCTATCGGCGGGGAAATGGCCGCGCTGGGCACACGGCGGGTAAGGTGACCATCATTCATGCATATTAAATATTTCCCTAGCTTTATGAATGATAACATCACAATCTATTTGAAAAGGTTTTAGTGTTTTGATAATCAACACTGAATTTATTTAATTTATTTAGTGAGTTTTATTCTCACATTTTTCTCTATAACTCACGAGTTGCTCATTCCCTCTCTAGCAATATCGTCTTTCATGCAATCCGTTCAACTTTTGTCGTCCTCTCCTTTTCTATCCGTTAACTTCTATGTATAAATATTTCTTGATAGAAGAATTTAATTACGTACATAATACGTAGATTGTACGAGTAACGTAAAATACGAAGAAACTACCAATACTGTACATATATATAAACATATAAATAACATCCAACATCAAAAATTGGGCAGTAGCCCGCCAGACATGATCGCCTCGCCTGATCGGAAGATCCTCCCATTGTGTTGGAGGGACATAACACTCGTCCCCCACAGTGGTGTCCCCGATGTGATTGGAACATCAGCAGTATCAACACCCTACCACCATGTTCACTCCCACAGCAAGTCTCCACCAGCCAGCAACCTCGGCCTCAGCAGGGAGACACCACACGCAGGAAGTGACCGTTCCAGCCTGGTTATCCCTACGGCCTCATCAGCGTCTAGACGCAGCACACTATACCTACTATTTTGTTCTATATTTATTCTATAGTTTTGGTGCGTTTATAAAAGCTTATTTTTGAAAAAGTATTTATTTTTTACTTTTAATTTTTCAAACTGAGTTTAGATATGTTTGAGTAAGACTTATCTCAACAGAAGCAGATACCGTGGTGTACATAGCGTAGCTTCGCGATTGTACGGTGGTGGGTGGAGGGTGGTGCGCGGGGGGATGAGGGCACGTTCGATGTTCTGTTTTCAAATTCAATTGGCCGGTGTCCCGAGGCGATCTTTCTCTGCGCGATTCCGAATTGAATATCAATAGAATATCGAGTAACGATATTGTGGACATGACCGCTATTTATTTTATTCGTTCGGATATTTTTTGATTGTGTGATGTAGCCTGTGTTATTGACTTTATTGTATCATGTCTGTATTGTTATTGGGTTACAACGTTCATAACGGGAAAGTGATGATATTAAATTGTCTCTTGCGGGTATACATGGAGTGTTTTTTCCTATAATTTAATATATTTCTGGTTAGTTTTTTGGTTTGTGTTTAGCTTTTATAAGTTACACGAGTACGAAATAAATACAATTTCTATCTATTATATAATTAAGGTCTAAAGCAAAATATCTAACAAAGAATATGGGTTTTTGGTACAAGAAAACCCTCACTACTATTGTAAGTTCTAATGATTTTGGCTTATTAATACATAGGAGACCAACAGAAAAAATAGTCATGGAGGTAGTTAGACCAAAGCAGGTAAGTTACCGCTCATGTTCGGGTGTTAAATTTGTTCTGCAGTGTTGGTTTATATATCGATCTTGTAATTTATACTCTCGATTGTCGGCACTTTATGGAACTGGTTGCAATACATTCTGGAACTTCTCTGGAATTCAAACTCTTCTCCCTAGCCTTATACCAAGATTATTTGGAGTCGGTTACTAGTTCCACAAGGTTTTACCTGAATATCAGTTTTAAGACGAAGCGACAGGCATTAGACCTCCGCAACCCTGAGGGTGAACTGAATTCGAAGGTTGAAACTAGTGTCAGTATATCTGAGGTCACTGACTTCTCAATAACGATTACCATAGATGTTCATTGGCAACTGGGACCGACGGCTTAACGTGCTCTCCGGGGCACGGGCGGGTAACACCGCCATTTTCCATACTCCGGGCCGGTTAATAAGAATTTCATATACGAAAAATACGATACATCATTTTGGCTCGACTCGGGAATCGAACCCGAGACTTCTTGACCGGCAGTTACTTGGGCAGTTCGACTGCACACGCTAGCCACCAGATCAACGAAGCCGTCATTCTGGAATCAAACGTGTACTTATTTGTACTTATTCCACTATTTTAATTATCCTCGAAGGCATCCCTGTGGCGTCTATTAACCTTTGAGGATGCTATAAAGCGAAACCAGTCAGGTGTAAACCTAATTAAAATAGTGACATAAATACAAGTGAGTTTAATTCTAGAATGTATGAATGTTAATATTTTATCAAGATATGATAAATACATAATGGCAAATATAGGGCAAACGGACGTACCCACAACTTAGGGCTCGAGCAACATCACTCACTATAGCAACTATTTTAAAACCATTATTTTCAAATAATATTATTTACACTAAGGTTGTTAAAGGTTATGTCCATACTATCGGTATCTAAAACTGACGGTCAGCGTAAAGTAACGCTACGAAAATTGTAAAAGGGCGAAGTTCCTGAAGTGTCACTGGTGTCGGTGCCGGACATACAATGTATCCGACTGTCCGTACGAGACCGCCATTGTCGCCGCGCCCCTGGCTTGTATAAATTCAATCTTATAATGCTTTGATTCCTTTGCTTATATTAAACAAAAAATATCAAAGAGGTTTTATGTTTCTGTTGTAAGTTTAGTAATTTAAGATACGATTTGTTAGTTGTTGTTTGATAGTAACGTTTTCAGACTTTGTGATTGGGGACTGATGTTAGTTTATAATGCTGTTCCCAAGGTAGAAAACTGTCAGTAACGTAAACAAAGCGTGCCGTAAGTTTAATAATAAACTGAAATGTTTGGTTCTTGGTGTCGATGATGAAACAAATAGTTTGTAATAACTACTATGCCACTGGGAAATAAGCCAGTCACCCTGTAACCACAATCAATACAGCACGGTTGAAAGACAGGCCATTCAAAAGTATATAATACCTATTATGTGTGGGTTCAAACAAAATCCTAATTCGAGAGTTGTCTTTCTTAAAAAAAAAGAAGTTGCGTGTACTAGCGTACACTCGTAAGAAGTGAAACTTCTTTATGACGTTATTTTTCAAAAAATAAATATCGATTAATATGTCGACGTAAGGTATAACGACAAAAAACTTATAAACCAGCAATATTCGTGACAATTCTTATTTCAAGTGCAATAAAAGTTAGGAGCGAGACCTGAGTAAATATTTCGCGTTCTGTGGTGTGAATGAAGTAAGTTTGTGGAATGTGATGTGTGTAGTTATTTACATTGTGGACTAAATAAAATAATATTCTTTGTAATGTGATATTTCATTGTAGTATTAATTTGGTCCTGTTTGTGTTTGAAAATGTTTTTTGTTTTATTTTATAAATTTTTTTTGAAGGATTGTATATAACTACTCTCAATAATGATAAAACATTTTATTTTAACCCCGATAAAGAAGTTTCGCTTCAAAAAGATAGCGTAACGGATAAATGTGACGCGTATGGCAAAGGATAAATGTTACGCGTAACGAAAAAATGTTACACTAAATTTTTTGACAACCCTGATAAAGAAGTTTCACTTCAATAAAATCATTTGATACAACGCTTTTAAGCAAAGTTATAGACAACTAGCTGTTGCCCACGGCTCCTCCCGCCTTTATGTCGGTTTTTTCGCGGTCGCGGATATGGGACTGATGCAAAAATTAGATAAAAACAATCCTTGATGCGGATTATA
Organism: Spilarctia lutea; assembly: GCA_916048165.1. Taxonomy (NCBI): domain Eukaryota; kingdom Metazoa; phylum Arthropoda; class Insecta; order Lepidoptera; family Erebidae; genus Spilarctia; species Spilarctia lutea. The sequence goes on from OU696491.1 coordinate 558,569, forward strand.
CTCTATATACTATATTATCTCTATACTAAAATTTCAGCTTGATCGGTGCAGAACTTTTTGAGTTTTTGAAGCGTACACAAACCAACATAACATTTATATATATATATATATATATATATATATATAAATGTTATGTTGGTTTGTGTTGGTGCGTTGGTTTGTTTGTATATATATATTAGGTCTTTACCTATGAAATTGCCGTTTTGTATGCAATAAGTGAAAGTAATCACCCATGCAATCGACGCATCTTTGCCAACGCATTGGCAGTTTATTGATGCCCTTCTTGTAAAAATCAGCTGGACGGGAGGCAACAAACTCTTCAAAGGCATTTTGTACTGCCTCTCGGGAATTGAATTTTTTACCCACTAAAAAGTTGCCTAAATTTTGGAAAAAGTAATAGTCGGTAGGTGCAAGGTCTGGTGAGTATGGCGGATGAGGGAGAGCTTCCAACCCCAGTTCTTGCAGCTTGGAGACTGTCTGTTGCGCAGTATGGGGTCGCGCGTTGTCGTAAAGGAGCAGTGGGGACGACCGATTGACCAAAGCTGGTTGCAGATGTGCAAGCTTCTCCATCATTCTCTCCAGTTCTTCACAGTACACATCTGCATTAATGCTCATGCCGTTTTGTAAAAAGCTGTGGTGAATCACACCCGCACTAGACCACCAAACAGTGACCATCACCTTTTTAGGGGTCATTTTTGGTTTAGGGCATTGCTTTGGTGCTGAACCAGGGTCTAACCAACTTGCTGAGCGCTTTCGATTGTCGAACAGAATCCATTTTTCGTCGCACGTAACTATTCGTTTCAAAATTCCTTCATTTCTTATCCTGTTGAGCAGCGAAAGGCAGGTCTCGACGCGTACGTTGCGCTGGCGATCGTTAAGGTCGTAGGGCACCCATCTATCAAGCTTTTTTACCTTGCCAATTTGTCGCAAATGGATCAATATTGTTTTGATGCTTACATTAAAAGCTGCTGCTAGCTCAGCTGTAGATTGAGTTTCGTCAGCTTCCACAATCGCCTTTAATTCATAATTGTTAACCAAAGTCTCCGGACGACCACGAGCTTCATTTTTCAAGTCAAAATTTCCAGAACGGAACCGGGAAAACCAATAAAGGGTTGTGCGTTCGTTTGTACAGTTCTCTCCGTAAACGGTTTTGATGTTACGTGCCGTTTGTGTCGCGTTGGTGCCACGACGGAACTCATATTCCATAATTACACGAATTTTTAAAGTATCCATTATGACGAAAAATGTTCAAATGTAATGAAAATACAACGCTAATCAAAAAACTTTATTAATTTAGAATACAGAGCCATTACAAACTTTTTTTTATTTGAAATGACCAGTACTGAAGAAACGCAATTTCATAGGTAAATACCTATTATATATTATATATATATACTATCTATTATTACTATAATGTCTTACTTATATTGTTTTACTTCACAAAAAAAAATAGAAGTCTTCGAAAAAGTATTTGAATGCTGTCCTCTTGATGTCAGCATCCCGTTTGGTAACATCCGTTTCTATATAGTTAAACACTCTTTTAAAGCACCCGTTTTTAGCACAAAACGACTAAGTTAATCATGTTCTAACAGAATAACAACGTTCTAAATAACGTGAACAAGTCGATAGCGACTAATAAATTTGTCAACATCAATCATTCGTGTAATCCCTAATATAATTACAAGTATTGCATTTTCACGCCACGCAATCGCGTGGGCCCATTCGCGTGGCGGCCGCGTGTACGTCACGTGACGAGCACGCGTCAGCGGCGACGCTCAATGGTGCTTGAAGGGTTAAAACATTGTTTGTAAACACCATGTTTCAAATATTAAACCATAGCTTTTGATTAGGGTTAATAAGTATCTATATCTAGTTACGTAGAATAAATATGTGATATACATAATGTTAATCCCCGCAGGAAAGTCAATTTAAAGGGGTTTAGTTTTGTTTGCTATAAGTATTTGTGACTAGAGTTTCTTAAAACCACTGATAACCTATGATTCGTTGTTCATTGTTAAATTAGGAACTTGAAAGCTAGGATGTAATGAATCGTCTAGGTGAGAAAACTCTTAGACTAAAAAATATTGAAGTTTTGTAGGAAAATCTAAAGATTTTTATGACAAGAAAAAAGGACTGTATAAGCAAAGAGTGTTGTAACTTTTTTAAATTTCGCGTTTCTTATTACATATTACACTCTCGTTAACTACAGTCTTTAAATATAGTTAGATATCTGTAATAGATGGCTACAACCCGATAAAGTAACTCTGCATTTACGATTTTATTTTGTATCACTTATATTTTCATTCTTCACGTGTTAGTTTGATTACAAATGTACAATATCTACATTATAAATATAAAAAATCACACCCAAAATAATAATATAAAATAAATGATAAATATTTCGTACATCTAACGTACCCAAAATGTACTTCGTAAGTTTTTAAATAACACCAATGATACTTTTCACACAGAAGAAGGTATATTTTAAGGACTAAAGTAATCATGAACAGTATATCTAACCTGGCCCCCCTAGCCAAGTTGCAAGCCTTTTTTTTACTGCAATCGTTACCGCCTTGATTCTCGTGGGTCATTTGCTAAGCTTTGACAAAGTATTAGGCAATGACACACAAGGATTTAAGTGTTAACAATTGCAGAAAGAAAAACGCTTGCAACTTGGCTAGGGCCCCTGGTCGAAATGTCAGGTGAATATAACAATTATAATTTTCACAGCGCTGCATACAAGTAAAAACTAAGTCATAATTATTATTTGGCATTTACAGGCATTACTAGACCTAAGCACATTGTATGATAATACGAATAAAACTGCCAAATTATAGTCCTTTAACACACTTTATAATGTAATTTTGATATCTTATCAACATTATATGCATCAACATAACTGTACGAGTATAGGTACATATCTTCATGAACTTTCGTCACACGCAAATAACTTTATCGCCTACTCCAAGAAGACTCTGCGTACTTATAGTCCCTTAAAACTTGTTTCATTTTAAACGAAACCCTCTTACTAATGTACTCAGTTTCATTAGAAGCTTATGAAGTATTACAAGATGTCCCTCCCTTCTCACACACGCTGCTTCCTCCACGAAGGGATTACAAGTACATTGTAATGTAATGGGGGGACTGTTGATAGTCAGTCTCCTATCATCTTTTTACAATCAATAAGTTGGGTACAATTAGAGAGTGTTAAATATCGATTGTCTTTATTTAATTTTATTGCTGCTGTAAGTTAATGTAAGAAAAATCACAAATTTGGCTGCCTTAATGACAGAGGTATTTTCTCCCGGTATATTTTACTAACTAGTTGCACTGGGATCAAAACTCAAATCATTTATTTCCATAGGCCCCAAAAGGCACTTGAACACGTCAAAACAGATAGGGGTCCGGTCGTGTTAATAACTGCAGTTCCCGGACGAAGTGTCTTGGGTTCAAATCCCACGCGGTACAACACTTTGTGTGATCCACGAATTGTTGTCCCGAGTCTGGATGTTCTTTGTGTTACCGTTTCATGTATGTTTGTAAAGTCCCCCACGACACAGGATGTTTATTCCTAATGTGGGAGTTGTCTTTTTAAAAATACTACTTGTAATACTTTGACGTGTAGAGTCATTCGTACAAATAAATATAATTAATTAAGCGTTGACGAACCTCCTGAAAATATACCTATACTGTAACACTTACATTGGTCGAATATATTAATTATTAATTAATGTGAAGAAATATTTTAAATAAAAGCCTTATTTGACTAAAAAAATAAGATGTACCCTTGCCTTTATTTAATTTAAATTATCAACTGAAAATGTACGTCTAACATTACTAAATACCAATAATAAGCCGCCTATAGACTTACGAATTTCCTCCCTCAGGGGGTATGGGAAGCAGGCAAGAGGTAACAACAAAAACTTGTGTGAACAAGTTAGTAACAAGTAGTAACATGTTCTAGTGAGAAGCATTAAGTGTCCTTAAGTGTATCAATAATTTATTACTCAATTTCATTGTTTGTCTATTTGGTGCGTGTGTTATATGGGAGATGTTTTTGATTTAATAAATGTGTTGTGGGTTTTCTTAGAACTAATGTTCTTCTGTTCTTAGAAATATTAATATATTAGTAGGATTTGTATTAAAAACCCCTCAAGTCCAATATAATCAGGTCGATCAGTTATTCACAAAGTTTCAGATAGTTATGTTTTTTTAATACAACTCCCGCATTAGGTATATACATATATACCTACCACTCGTGTCGCCGAACACCCAAAACAGAACAACTATCTGTGAATCACACAGTGTTGTCCCATGGGGGATTTGAACTCTTAACACTTTGTTGTAGTAGAAAGGGGCGTGGCGACCGCTTAAACCACTAAATCAACCGTGCAATCATATGTTATTTAACAGGTAAAAATAGCTAATAAATCTGTGAAAGACTTTTGAAATCAAAATTTACGTACATATACGTTGATATTAGTCTAACTCGCCCAGGAACTATTTTTAATTATTTATTTAATAACACAGGTCTGAAGATATCCCTACTCAAAAACTGCCTCTGTGGCGGTAGTGATTGCGTATACGATTGTTGTGCTTGAGATCTCGGATTTGATTCCCAGGTCGGACCAAATTTTTGTAAGATCTGCAAATATTTGTTTCAGAGTTTGGATGTTTTCTATGTATAATATGTATGTATTTAGGAAAAAATGAATTTAAAACAGTTATCTAGTACCCATAACACGAGCTCTGCTAAGCTTGGGACTAGATGACGTTGGGTGTTAGATGTCCGAAATATTTTTTATTATTATTAACTATGAGACATTCGAATCGAGACTTTCAATCTCGTTTGCCATCTGATACTTGCGTTTCTTGGTATACCCTGGTCCCTCTTCGTTCTTTTTACCTTAATTAACCTTTGTTTATTGATCAGCAGATATATGAAAGTAACTCGCGTAGGTACATGTTTGCGACATTTTTAATAAATGTCAAGTTCGGATAACCTATAACTCTCCCGAATACGTTCATGCGGCGATGCGGCTGTCCATCACTAAAGGAATCTTTCATTACGCATCAGTAGTTTCTGAGATTAACATGTCCAAACAAATAAAGAAACAAATTCTTCAGGCTGAGGATATTGGTATAGATAAGAACTATCAATTTTTCAACGCTTTTCCATAATTTTAACGACCACAAAAGCAAAAGTCATAGAAACAATAACATAAATATAGGTACATAGTGATGGTTCGCGATTAAGTGCTGTGTGTAGGTAGCGGGTTCGAAGTACAGGTGCGGAATTAACCTCGGTCCGGTTGTTTCGTTGTTACGAGCTAACGCATAACCCCGCGTTATGGCTTGTATTATTATAACTTTGACACAGACTTGGATATACTAGATGGGGTACTTGTTTACTAAAAGGATATTTATTGAATAAAAATCTCTCAAAAAGCTTAGTAGGAACCATGGGAGTGATTTGTTTCAGCACGTTTGAGCCGGAGTAATGCCATGGTCCTTCCGTCCTCGATTATGGCTTCCAACGTTACAGTATATAACCCATCCACTAACGTAAATCAGAAGAATTTACAAGAAGAAGCGAAACGATCTTCAAGCCTTTCAGTAAAAGAGTGCACGACTACGTTAAAGGCTGGTAATGTAATTATGATTCTTGAATTACAAACGACAATAGGCCCTTTCTATCAAGAGACGAGTCTGCTTATTTTCCTTTAAAAACTTTCTGGCTCTGAATAACTTTTTTTTCGATCGGCTAGATCGTAAAGGAGCTATAACATTTTGCACAGTTACACCTTGCGTGTTTACTGTGGTCAGTGGCAGAAATTCGACCATAATTCCCCACATCCTCCTAAACTTTCAGTGGACAGCAGGTACTCCTCCGTTCGCATAAATTTCGTAGGAAGGGATATAAAATTATTGTTTCACGTATTACTATATAATAGATGGTTGGCAGTTCACAACTGTGCACTTTTCCCGAAACTTTAGTGGAATGATCTGTCGCTGCGGTATTCCCGGATCAATACGACCTTCAAACCTTCAAAAAAAGAGCGTACTCCTTCTTAAAAGGCCGGCACGCACTTGTAACACCTCTAGTGTTGCTGATGTCCATGGGCAGCGGTAATCGCTTATCATCAAGCAATACGTCTGCTCGTTTGCCCACTATACGATAAAAAAAGATAAACAAATTTGATCATTCTCAATACGTGACCGAGTGTATCTGAGTAAGAGAGGAGTGGCACTTCCAGCGGCTACGATAGATCAGTGTACCTCCTGTTATAAGTTACAGAGGTCTGATATTTATTCGTACGGTTCGATTGTAGTTTTATGTGCGGCCGTAAATGTTGTTATTGGTGCTCATTTGAATATACGACTACCACCAAATGTTGCTTGTAACGTGCAAAAATATTTACTTTGCTCCTGTACGTGTGTTTGTGTGTTTGTGCGGACATATGGCTCGGTTATGACGTATTTCGTTTGATTGGTACAGTGGAGTATGTTGATGTATGGTTGACAGAGTAATAAAAGCTGGATTAGAATGTAGAAATTGGGATCTTTATGTTACAATAAGGGTTAATTTAGCATAACACTAGACAGGTCTGCATTCACATTCAGTTTAGTCGCCCCTGTCTTGGATTTTACTCATGCTATCTACCAGGCAAAGTGGAGGCACTTTGGCAGACTTTAGAAACCAATTCGTCTCACCAGCGTGATATAGCAAGACTAAACCTCTTTTCTAAAGAGAGGCCTATGCCCAACAGTGGACTATTAAAATCTAATACCGATGTTAGTATGGGAATGTTTTTTTAACGAAAGTAAAGATAACCCAAACTTACAGCCATTAAAATAACGAAAAGCTTTTGCTGCATGCTTTTTAATAATATATATTTTAAACGTTACAGAGATTGGTAAGAATTGAGATAAATAAATAGAGGCCATTCAAAGAGCGCGAGTTGCAGGTGACCATACGCGGCCGTCGTCTGTCGAGGTAATATGTATACTTACTTTAAAACTTTGAAACGTGCAACTCAAATTTTTAAGATTTTAGTATATCATGTAATCAAAGAGTAATTAAAGTAAGAAATACCTACCTATATACATATATTTTAAAATTACCGCTTCCTTCCTCTCGTTTAAAAAACCCTTGTTAGCGACTACACAAGACTACAAAGACTGGATGAACTATGAGCAAAATTCTATTTGATTATTTGAGACAATTATTATTCCAACTATATAGTTCAGTTCAGTAATTATAGTCGTTCCAATCGTTTATTTAACTTTTGACAGATCACGCACATAAAGTTTTGTAATAATTTTTGATACAATGTACTATAGGGAATACTGTACTTCATGGACGGGCTCCGCCCACTTAGAGATGTGTCTTTCGTAATTAATGACTACAGACTATAAAAACGGTTTTGAAATAAATCATTTATCGATTATATTTATAAAACATACAATAAAATTATTCTTGTATGTCCTTTGAGTACTTTATTTTTTGGTATTTTGACAGTAACGAAGGGAGGAACGATACGCTCAACTCAACCAAACGTGAGAATTCACAAATAAATCAATACGGAGGAATATAAATACTCAACTCGACTTATGAAAATGTGGATTAACACTAACAACAAAATGGCGTCGCGCGTCGGCTCCGCGTCCGGTGTTGCTGTTTAATAATCGATAAAAGTACGAAATTATCGATAAAATAATGAGTGTGTTAAATCGATTAAAACTTTTTCATACATAAAATCGATTGATAAAAGAAATCGAATCGGTAACGGGTCAGGGTATCACTATTTGATTAAGTATTAGAGCTCTCAAAAGTTAAATAAACGATTGGAACGACTATAATGTTGTATATTAAAAAAAAAGTAAAGTTTCTAACTTTGTATGTAGCTTGTAATCTTTGAAAGTAGTGCTTCGATCCTGAAAATTCTTTCACTAGCGGATAGCGACACTATTCAGGAATGACATAGGCCATATTTTATTATGATTAAATAAAAAAAACAGCTGAAAATAATACTATTTGTAAATCAAGTCGAAGAAAAGCGGGTGGGGAACGCCAACGCAAAGTGGGCACGGGCAAACTTTGACCTTAGTTTTTGAAGATTTTTCACATTTAATTTAATATTTTCATTTACTTAGTACATATATAAACAAATAGTTTTTAATGTGTTACATCTTTTCTTACGCTCTTCATCATTCTATGGGCTAATTTTGTGACAAGAGACGGAAGTACGTAAGAGAGATGAGTACCTGATGGAGTATAGTTGTTCGTCAGAAGGGAGATGAGATGTCAGATTTATACTTAACGGGGCTTCTATAAGGCTCACTTGAAACTCGCGGGCTGAGTCTTCGCAACTCGACGACTTCAGTGTGCCTGTTTTGCGTGGTAAGGCTCACTTATCTTTCGAAGTGTAACAATATGTTTTTAATGTGTGAGAAGAAATCTGTTGGAATAGTTTGATGGATATGGTACGTGAAATCTGTACATCTATACATACAAATAAATAAAATTGGATTGTCTGTTTGTATTATTAAAATGACCGCTTTTTCTTAAATGCGTATGTATGTATACACGATACATGTACCAAAATATATTTTTTTACAATTTTTGTCTGTCAGTTTGTTCCGGCTAATCTCTTGAACGATTTTGCGGGACTTTCACTGGTAAATAGCTGATATTATAAGGAGCAACTCTGCTTTACCAGCGATTGTTGTTCTACCGCGGGTAACGCCGCGGGGCTCAGCTAGTCTAAGAAAGTTCACATCGTATGAGACTAATGTGTGACGGATTTTTTATTGAATAGGAGGCAAACGAGCAGACTTATAGCCTGATGGCAAGCGATTACCGCCGCCCATGGACACACGCAACACTAAAGGCGTCACAAGTGCGTTGCCGGCCTTTAGGGGATATATTATCTAGTACCCATAGAACAAGCTTTGTTCAGTTTGGGACTAGATGGCGTTGTGTGTTAGATGTTCGAAAATATTGTATAAGAAAAATAATATCACGTCTTTTATACCCGAAGAGGTAGACTTAGGGATTCATATAGATAGCACCTTAACTTGGGGTCCCCAACTGCGGGAAGTTAGCCGAAAATTGTTTGCGTCAGCTGGGTCCTTACGAAGACTCCGCAATTTTCTCCCAACGACAACAAAAATTGCACTTGCACAATCCCTTCTTCTTCCTATACTCGACTATGCTGATGTCAGTTATCTCGATATCACGGAGGAGCAACTCGACAAACTTGAGCGCCTTCAAAACTTTTGCATTAGATTCATATTTGGACTACGCAAATATGACCATGTATCCGAATATCGCAATCAGCTTAAGTGGCTCCCAATTCGCCTTCGACGGAATGCTCATATTCTTTCCATGCTTTATGGTATTCTATTTCATCCGTGCACTCCACCTTATTTGAAGGAACGTTTTGTCTTCCTCAGTGACACACATTCAAGATCTTTGAGGTCATCCGAATCTCTGGAACTGGCAGTACCAACACATTGCACCAGTTTTTATGACAAGTCTTTCACTGTACAGGCTGTCCGACTTTGGAATGCTTTGCCAATGGCTATAAAGCGTGCTAAATCTCTGCCTATATTTAGTAAAATGGTCAAGGAACATTTCTTATTTCTTATGCCCTCTTAACTTTTATTATTAAATTTTATTTTGCATTTCTGAATTTTTTATTATGATAATGTGGATGTTGTACATTATTTTGTTATTTTTATTAATGTTTTATTATTTATTTTATTATTTGTATTATTATTTATTTGTACCATAACTGCCTATAATTAGTGTTTCTTCAGTCGATTTGTCCATCCAAAGGTTGCCTGGAAGAAATTGCTTTTCAGCGATAAGGCCGCCATTTGTACATGCTTATTATATTGTTAAACTCTTATTTAATTGGTGTACAATAAAGTCTATTCTATTCTATTCTATTCTAGACAGAGGCATATTTAATCATTTATGTGGACGCATTTTTACCTAAGTTTGACATTCTGAAACTGTAAAAAAACTGTAAAAAATCTTATAGTAACTATATTATTCGAATTACAATCCACGCGTAGCCAGCAGGTGGGGCGAACACCTAAACCATTTCTATATTATATTATATTTTTATTCCTCTTTATGTTATTTTGTTTCTTTTATAGCGCGAGCGAGTGTTGCCATATTTTAATTTTATTCGCCTTAATGTTGCCACACACGCGACTCCTTGCAATCTCATACCTATAACACTGCTAACATAACTCTACACTTAAAAATTTACAATTTGAACTTTATTTTGAACGGTATAAGGTAGTATGTGTGAGTTCAGAAGGGTAAATGACGAGTGGTTTCAGATACAGATGCTGGGAAATAGAAGCGATTTGGGAGCAATGTTTTTATTTAGAACGAGGCCGTTTGGATGTAGGAAATGGGGTGACAAGGAAGTTTATAAATGAGAACGCCTTTCACTTCAAAGTCGTTCGTTATCAGCTTTCTAATGTGTAATTATAAATATTTTAGTAAGATTAAAATAATTTGTGTATAAGTTGGTATAAGTTCTATATAAGCCCTGAAAATTATGTAGAGCTAAACCGTTCAATCAAAATAAAAATTAGAAAACTCTATTTATATATTAACAGATATGAAGTGAAACTGCCTATTCAAATAAATAACAAGCTACTACACAATAAGCTACATAATAAGCTACTATTCTATATAATAATAATAATATATTCTCTACTATTCTATTGAATACGCCTCGAAATAACGAATATGTAACAAAAGCTATCATACCACAATTTTTTTTGGAAACTTTCTTTCTTTTAGATAACGTTTTCTCAAGAAAGTTATGAAACCATGGTCACCCTACAGTAGGGGATGTTTGATATATTCTTACCTGCATGTTTTGATTTCAGCGCGAGTAGCCCACGAAATCAAACCGGGGACCTTGTATTATTCGCTAACCACCAACAACTGCCCCCGGCGAGTGTCCTATCAATACAATGTTATCATAGTCAATGTACAAAGGCTTTGATGCTGTAATGAGCTGCATAAGTCCTGTTTGATGATGAATTGAGATGTTATTATTGTTTGTTTATAAATCTACTGATGTTTGTGTACGGTTCTATGTTCATGTAATAACATCGAAATATTGTCAAAGATTTATTTAATATAAATACGTATTCCACTAAATATACTTGTTGGTTAGACATAATTTTAAGGTAAATACAATTTAACGACTCTGTTGGAAGGTAAAAAAAATAAAATGGTTTAAATACCAAGAATTAACGTGGGAGAGCCACGGTTCAGCATGCATAGGCCAGCTCGACCGGGGTGATACCACGGCCTCACAGAAAACCGGTGTGAAATATCGCCTGCGCTGTGTTTCACCGAGTTAGTAAGGATACCGATGGCCATCAGGCGATACGTCTGCTCGTTTGCCCCCTATTACATAAAAAATAATAAAAATGGCCAAATAAAAAGTGCCAGAGAGGAGACCATGATTAGGCAAATGCAGTGAAGGCTTCGGCACGATTGACCGACTATTTAAAGAAAATCTCTTGCCCTGAAAATATTCCCTGGGTTAGGTTAGAACCATTTTATCTCGTAGTTAGTTTTAAAAGACAACTCCCGCACTAGGAATAATTCCTGTGTCTCAGAGGACTTTACAAACATACATGAAACGGACACAAAGAACACCCTGACTTAAAACAACAATTTGTGGATCACACAAAGTGTTATTTCATGTGGAATTTGAACCTCCAACACTTGGCGAAGTAGGGAACGGCGTGGCGACCGCTTAACCACTAGGCCAAACGTGCAGTTCTTGCTATATTCGTCATAATTAACGAACTGAAACGGTACAATTGAAATGTCAGTTGGGTTAAATAAACAGGTAGTTTACTTTGTAATTATATTTAGAAGTTAGTCCCGATAGACACTTGTAAAATAAAAAAAAAAGAAAGGTGTGAGTGCGATTCACACACGATAGAAGTGAAACTTCAGTAAATCGACAAAATAATGAGACTGACATTTGCTCTCTCGCTCTGGATCACTAATTTCAGGCGACTTTTTGTATTTCTGTCTCTTACCTGTCGTTTTTTCCGTTGCATCCGGTTTAAAATCACAACGATTCTAAAGAAGTTTCACTTCAAAAAAACCGCGAATGTTAAAACACATTATCAGTCTGATTGTAATTTGTGATATACTTAGTGATGTCACAAAGTAAAAGAACAGTATGACCACTTGAATGTTCATTATCGACGTAGATTGGATATTTATAGGCCCTAGTTTTATATTTACTCGATTTATAAGAAGTTTTGAAATTACTGAGAAAACAAACAAATCTTTTATTTAATAAAACGTTTCTGCAACACAAACTTGTAAAATCTCACTTAATTCATATTCATTTTAACAGCTATCGACATAAAAATTTACGACATTGCCAACGAAAAAAAGAATTAATTTTTCCTACTTCCACAGCCCTACAAATAAGTCATAAATCCAATTGGATATTTAATACAGAGAAAATCATTCACAGTCGCGACCTGAGCTCTTATATTAAAAAGCATTACTTTTCAAATGGCAAATCTTTATATACGAACATACGGGATGTTTCTAAGAATTCAATCCCTAGAAATTTCAACCATAACTGTGAGCAATCAAAGTCTAATTTCTTTTAAAGGGTCAAGAAGGAGGTTGGAATCTTAAAGAGGTTCGATTTTGAGAGAATTCTTTTAATAAGTCGGGATGATTTACGCGCCGCCAGGAACACTCGGCGCGCCCCCAGGCCCCACTTAATTAGGGAAGGAAAAAATTGGCGAATACCTTCACTAGCGGTGATTGTCACCAATTGTACGGTAATTAGTACGTGGAGGAAGCTTATTTCTGGTGGTATTTTGAAGAAGAATATAGATGGATTTGCTTTTAGGGTGAGCCTTGCTGTTTCTCGATTATTACGTGATGGTATGCATTTGGGTACCTTAACTTGTACTTAAAAAGCCGATCTCTGTCTCAAGCTATTAATGAAAGGTTTTATAATAAATTGAGACAGAGAAAATAAATGTTTTTGCGAAAATAATATAGTTTACTAAATTATACATGAATGTTTTAACAAAATGATTATTTGAGTGAATCGTCGTTGATTCATAAGTTGAACAATGAATCTGTTTTAAAACATTGCATTTCCTACCATACAATACACAATAGTGAAGCTGTGTTTATAATTTACTACCTGAACAACAAAATTCAGTGCGATTTATCCAATAAATAAGCAATTATTGTTTTCATTTTATATATCATATCGATTATTGAATAATCCTTGATTGTTGTATAAAAACCAATATTTTTAATCAAAAAGGGTAGGTTTAGAAGATAATGAAAATTACTACTTTTTTCTTATGAATGTATACAGCATCGTGTAGTGCAATACATCGGTGCTTGGGTTCGTTTGGCAGCGATCACAATTAGAGTGGCACACGGAAGTGAGCGTCGTTATTAGCCGCCGTCAAATTCTACAAATTACCCTCCGATACTGTGTCGGGCGTCTACAGGGTGTTGTGTAATCTATATACATATAAATGAATCCCTATTTCCCTTGGTCACGGCATTTTTCGTCATTGGCTGGACCAATTTTGCTAATTCTTTTTTTGTTTTTTTTTGTTACTTTCAAGAGAAGGTTCTAACAAAAGAAATTAAAAAATTTACTTGAATCTTTGGAAAAATGAAGATTTTGCCAATGCGAATTCAATAATCAAAGTTAAGACAAAGCAACGTTATTTAATTAATCTTTTATTTACCGTGGGAGGGCCACCGTTACACTTTGATACGAATGGGCTAGTTTTGCTAGCTAAATTGACTGGATGAACTCAAAATCCTTGTTAATCAATTATTTTGATGTTTTTCGCCGAATGAGTGAGGTTACCGGAGCTCAACACCCCTTTTTGGCGACTCTAGGTGGAACGCGCATAAGCAAACTTGCTTATGCAGGTATGGCTGGAAATCCAGGGCTGTGCTAGCCAACGCGCTCTCGGAGCTGTTCTGCCATACTTCGAAGCATGGATGGAAAGGACCGCCTGTGTTACCTATCGATTTACTCAGGTACTCACCGGGCACGGCTGCTTCGGTGAGTATCTAAATCGAATAAGTCGAGAGACTAAAGCACAATGTCACCACTGCGGGTCCGAACGGGACTTTGCTCGAAAGAGGCGGCGAAGAAGACTAGCCACTGATCCGTTCAGGAGCGTCTCCTGACTGCCGAGGTAGGCCACCACGGGGTTCAGTGGGTAGGCCGGTTTTCTGGGAGTCCCACACACGCCCTTTGTCTCCCTTACGGAGGGTATGGTGCGAAAAGCATTCCCCGCATAAAAACACTTGGATTTTTCGAAAATATTCAAATCGTGTTATGCGATCCTGATTTATTTCAGCTATTACTCACATTTCCAATCTTTTCTATTATGCTTGCTCTTTTTATTATTGTTTCATTTTTATTAAACTATTTTTTATTGCATACCTTATGTATTTAGATGACAGCAATTAAACGATTTACACAACAACAGGGAAAATCTTATTGCTAGATAGTAATTTTTTTTGCAAAACATCAAACAAATGTAGTTATACAATTTAATAGACTCTTATTCATTTTCACGTTTTAGGTTCAAGCATCTAAGTAAGTACATATTACAGTCGGGTTATATCTTTTTTAATTAAATACATAATTTTTAAAACTTTGTCTATCACAAGTACACACAAATTGGTACAGCGATAAGTCTTGTTAATTATAAGCTTTATTATTATAATTAGTCGCTTACAATTATGCCTCCTTATAAGTTAAAATTAATTATAATATTTATGTAAGTGACGTAATTTAAACATCCTGTACGCTACAGCACCCTCTTTCATTCGAGCATATTTTCATAAATGCAAACATTCAAAAAGAATTTCCTTCGAAAGCTCATAAATATTTCCCACTTTTACTACCTTAATCCATTGGGCATTAACTTAATACCAACCTTACTAACATAGCTATAGAGTTGAAAATGTTATGTTGAATAAACTCATAAGCGCGTTTTAAAACGGATCACAAGAGGGCAGATTAAAGATTAATCGGAATATCCAATAAATATCAGAATGGATTCGTTTTGGAATTGGAATCGAAGAATCGGAACTTATTCCAATTCCATTTTGTAGATGAGCTGTTTTTTCGTGGATGAGTTACGGTTGGTAAACGAGATTTAGCATTCACTTTAGTGGACACCGGTTTTTTGCGTGTTTTGAGCTTTCTAATGAAAAAGGATTAGACTTTTTCACAGTTAGTAATTTTGTTAACGGGTTTCTTTCGTTTCTACTTGATTAAGTAATTTGATGAAAGAGTTCTAAGTATTAAGTATCTTTTTTATATTTTCTTTTTTGTGTTGACCGGGATGTTGATGTTTTATGTGGGAAGACTTTGATTTTTTTTCTTTTTATTGCATAGGGGGCAAACGAAACGTACGGAGACGTATCGCCTGATGGTAAGTGATTACCGTCGCGCATGGTCACCCGCAATACCAGACGCGTCACAAGTGCGTTGCCATGAATATGCTTTCCATCAGGCAGAACAGAGTCATTTTGAAAAAGGGCTATACATTATGAATATAGAAATTCACACCTAAATTGTACCTCGTAACTTCTAGTGATAACTGTCACAGAGATCAAGATATTATTGCAAGGACATACGTATCCATTCAATAGTTGCCTGGAAGACATCTTAAATTTCGATTAAGCCGCTAACTGTATAGGGTAATAATGCTGATTAGTAAATAGTTACATTTAGGTAATTATATCATCTTTTGCTACGTATAAAATAATTATTTGTCGAGTCGCATTACTATTGTCTATTTGATTTGAGTCGACGTTGAATCTTAGCTCTTAATACTCGTAACTATAATATTAAAGTTTAAAGGCCCATGAACCTGTATAGGTACCAGTGTTTAATGTACCTACGATGTGAAATGAACATACATCCTACATATTATTATATTGTCAATAAGATTATCATACATCTACGGACTTGTGTGACGTGTCCCCTCAGTGAAACATACAATTATAAGTAGACTTTTGAGTAAAATTTTTTATATCTAAAATTCTTTTGAAATAAATTTTAGTAAAAAAAATGTGTCTATTTAGTGATCAAAATTCTTTCAAACTATTCAAATTACTTTCTGAGGAGAACAATCTTTATTCATCCAATATATCAAACGTCTACTTAACACAGTAATTATTACAAACAAAATGACATAAATCGGTATAAACATCAAAACAAGAAACAAAAACATGAAATGGGATACTAGAAGTTCTTATTAGTAATGATTTTTATGTTCCTTGAAAAACATAAAAATCAGATTACTAAATTGTTAAACCCCATTACATATATACGAATGCGAACTCATAAATTGGCGGAACACTTAGCATGTGTAACCACACTTTTGGCACCCATAAATAGTTACATTAAACCGTCCGCCATACAGAACCCCTTCCCAAAGAGGAATGTACTTCATTTCAATCAAGCAATTAAGTTCACAGTAACGTACGGTAATGCTCTCCGCACACTTACAGTGGAACATATCCAAGGAGACATAAAGCCGCATCTATGATAGAGATAGAAGAATGACATTTATCCTTATGATTCGACATGAAAATATAATAAAGAAGTCAATTTTTTAAAAGACAACAGGTGTAACAGACAGTCCTCTGTGCAGGGCATGCATGGGGGAAGAGGAGACGGCCGCCCATGTCATCATGACATGTCCTGAGGTGGCAGAATACCGAGCGATACACCTCGGATCACCGAGGTCACTTCCTGAAGTCGTCGGCAACGTGAGGGGTCTGCTAGGCTTCTTGGAGGAACTGGGGTGGCACAAATAAAGCAATCCCATCACGCAAAATAGGCGCACTGAAGTCGTCGAGTTGCGGAAACCCAGCCCGCGAGTTTCAAGTTCAAGACAATCTCGTATTGGGAATATACATACTGTGTCGCGGGGGACTTTACAAACATACATCAAACGGACACAAAGAACACCCAGACTCAGAGCAATAGTTTGCAGATCACACCCATGCGGGATTTGAACCCACCACACTTGGCACAGTAGAAAGCGGCGTGGCGTGGATGATGTTCCTTTTTATGGAATAAGGGGCTAACGAGCAGACGTATCGCCTGATGGTAAGCGTTTACTGTCGCCTATGGACACCCGCAACATCAGAGGCGTCACAAGTGCGTTGCCGGCTTTGGAGGTTGGGGGAGGGGTCAGGGTATGGGCCTCCGGTATCCTCACTCACTCGGTAAAACACAGTGCAAGCGCTGTTTTACTCCGGTTTTCTGTGAGACCGTGGTATCACTCCGGTCGAGTCGGCCCATTCAGGCCGAAGCTGGTGTCTATGGGCGGCGACAATCGCTTACCATCAGATGATACGTCTGCTCGTTTGTCGTGTTATTCATATACTCGTATATCAGTAGGTAAAAAGCCCATGTGTTTGACAGCTGCATATTTCCAGCATATGCCAATACATCATACTCTAGCACTTGTTCTTGACGCTTTTACTGAAAGATATTTTGACCCGTGGACATACAATACCCACTGAACAGATGCGCTCAAATAACAAACCCGTTGCCTGCCAAGCTGACTAGGTAGTTATGAAATTGGCCGCGGGCTTCCCAACATGACTCGGATTGGAAACACCTTCAGATGTCAATTCTTTAGAAGAATTCTGTCTAAGGATAATAGTATGGTACTCGAGATAAACGCATGTTTTGGGCAGCTGTATACTGCCAGCATATGCCTCTGCATCAAAGGCTAGAACTTATTTTTAACTGCATGAAAGACATTTTGACCTATGGACAAACAATAGCCCCTCAACAGATGTGGTTAAGTAACAAACCCATTATCATACCAGCTTAAGTGGGCAGTCACGATGTTAGCCGCGGGCTGGTTGGTTTGAAACCACTTTAGAAGTGAATGATGGGGAAGACCTCTGGCTAAGGACAATAGTTTGCAATAGTTTGCAGTTAACGTTTTATCAATTAGCGGTTGCTAATTAGGTATATACGGATGTAGAACCATCTTATATGTTAATGTTGACTTGTAACGTAGACGGCGAAATGTTATTGGATTTTTTTCACTGTTGGAAAGGTTTTGTTTAATAAATATTGATACATATATGTGAGATATATACAGTTTTTTTTATGGTATATCAGGGCCAAAAACAGAATGATGGCTACGTCCGCCCAGGGATACCTGTAACTAAAGAGTCTCAATTGAGTCTGTCGTCCTTTCACTGCCTTCACCAGAATAAGAGGCTCCGGTAAACTTAATCACTCAGTAACAACGACTTTATTTGCTACTATTCATCGCTCGTTTAGCTTGAGATTACCACGTTCGAATTTTTCTTAGTATTTAGTAAAGCGACCCACACTATGTACGAGTCCTAAAGGGACCGCGGCGTGTGACCGCGGCTCGGCGCCGCGCCGCGCCTCCAGGACGCTCGGCTACCTCGCTCGCCTCGTAAATCGTCATTTGTCGCAACTTCCATCGACGCACTCCTATGTGAATAGATCTAATAATATACTAGAACTGATTCGCATTTAGTTATCACAAATAATCGAAGTTTAATTTTTATATAATTATTTCATGTAGATATTTGTTGGTTTTGGATTTTTACGTACGGTTTTGGTTTGGTAAGTTACTCCTAAAATCAATAGGAGGAGTCACTCGCAAATGAAACTCTGTCCTAACTCCCTGTAGGCTACCTACTACACTTACCATTCTTACTCACAATATTTCACTATATTATTATAATTATCTTGAGAATAACCTATATCTAAATCTTATAACTATTTATATATTTACACTTAAATATATACATTCTATATTATTATAATTAACCTACTAACGATATTTACATATTTACTTTTCTCATATAAAATATTTAATATTAATAACATACAATATCGATATCGATTGCATCGACTCCTGGAGTGCACTATATCGGGACGCGCAACACACTACCACAAGGCGTGCGCGGGCGCCGGCGAGACCAGTCGTAACTTGTTATTGACGCGGAACGTACGCTTGTTTACCTCAGTTTATATACTAGTGTAAATGCTTTAATATCGCTTATGTACTTTATGTTATTTTGTGTGCTATGCTATGACTATACATCTTCCTGCCTTAAACTATTTATTGTGCTGTGCTTATGCTTGTATCTTCCTTTACCGCACCTTCTATTGTTTACTTGTGAGTGTTGGACAATAATACATATTAACCGTGAGTTGAACTTTTTATTATACCTGCTACACACGAGTCAAGTGGTTATTGCCCCATCACCACCACACTGGTGATCGGCACTACCATATTGGTGACCCCTTACTTGAACCACGGATAAGGAATCCCAAGACGCACGTGGACGTACAATGCCCTTGACGACGGAAAGGTCGAACATTAGAGATGAGGGCGTGTCGATAAAAAATATCGATGTTTTCAAAGTTGGCACACGTTTACCACCATTTTGGCCGGAAGAGCCTGAGGTTTGGTTTGGGCAGGTGGAGTGTCAATTTGCTATATCTGGCATCACCAGCGACACTACTAAGTTCCACTATATCATTAGCCAGCTGGATACCCAATTTGCTAGGGAAGTGAAAGACCTCATTATTAGTCCACCAGCCACAGACAAATACGCAAAATTAAAAGGCGAGCTGATTAAGCGCTTGACAGCGTCAAAGGAGAAGAAGCTGAAACAGCTGTTAATGCACGAGGAGCTTGGAGATCGAAAGCCCTCGCAATTTCTTCGCCATCTAAAAAGCCTCGCTGGCGTCAACGTTCCCGACGATTTCTTAAAGACGATCTGGATAAGTCGCCTTTCCCATGGAATCCAGACGGTGCTCGCGGGTCAACCGATAACATCCTCCACCGACGATCTGGCGGACTTGGCCGATCGTATTCAAGAGCTGGCCTTACCTTCACCATCTGTAGCTTCTACAAGTATGGCCGCTCCTAATTCATCACTGGATATCCTGGCTAGAGAAGTCGCCGAGCTTCGGAGGCAGTTCCAGGACCTTTCTGCAGACAGGAGCAGACTCCGTGCGCGATCTACAAGATCACCTCATCGCAGATCGGTCTCCAGGTCGAAGCGCTCTCAGTCGAATTACAGGAAGTTCCCGCTTTGCTGGTACCATAACAGATTTGCAGAGAAAGCCAGCAAATGCGTATCCCCCTGCGATTACAAATCGGGAAACGCCAGGGGCGGTCGATAATGGCGACTGCTGACTGCCCTTCAACTCCTACTGGTCGCCTGTTTGTCACAGACCGAGCTTCGAAGACACAGTTCCTCATCGATACTGGAAGCGATCTCTGCGTCTTCCCCCGGTCTCTTCTTCATGATCGACGTGCTAGGACGGACTACAACTTGAGTGCTGCGAATGGTTCCACGATTTCCACATATGGTTATATACACCTTAATTTAGATTTTGGCTTACGTAGAATATTTAATTGGCGTTTTGTTGTAGCTGAAGTAACTAAGCCCATCATAGGCGTAGACTTTTTAAATTACTACTCTCTTATTGTAGATTGCCGTAACAAACGCCTGTTAGATAGTACTACCTCTGTATCTTCTGTAGCCAAAGTAGTAATATGTAGTAGTATAGCCTCTGTTAAAGTTTTGACTGGTGACTCCCGGTATCACAAAATTCTCAAAGAATTTCCCGAGATTACCCGTCCAACAGGAACACACCGTAACATCACTCACCACACAGTCCACCACATACGCACCACTCCAGGCCCTCCAGTTTCATGTACACCACGTCGGTTAGCTCCCGACAAATTAAAGATTGCTCAACAGGAGTTCCAGGCTATGCTCGCGAACGGTACAGCTCGACCTTCGCAGAGTCCCTGGGCATCACCTCTCCATCTAGCTCCGAAGAAGGACAACGGCTGGCGTCCTTGCGGCGACTACCGCATGCTCAACGCCCGCACCATTCCTGACAGATATCCGATTAGGCATATACATGACTTCGCCCACAATCTTGTTGGTTGCAAAGTCTTCAGCACCCTTGATATGCTTAAGGCTTATAATCAGATAGCTGTCAGTGAGCACGATATTCCGAAGACCGCGATAACAACACCATTTGGTTTGTATGAATTCCCTTATATGACTTTCGGACTTCGGAATGCAGGCCAAACTTTCCAAAGGTTTATAGATGAGATTACCAGGGGCCTAGACTTTATATATTGTTATTTGGATGACATCCTGGTGTTCTCCAAGGATGAGCTGTCCCATGAGGAGCACCTCCGTCAAATTTTCACAAAGCTGAAAAACTTTGGTTTGCTCATAAACACAGAAAAGTGCGTTTTCGGTATGCCAGAGGTAACTTTTTTAGGCTACTCCATAACCGAAAGAGGCTCTAAGCCTTTGGACTCCAAGGTGCAAGCTGTGAGAGACTTTCCGACACCAACAACTGTGCGCCAGCTCAAGGCATTCTTAGGGATGCTCAATTTCTACAGGAGGTTCCTTCCTCGAGCTGCAGAACTTCAAGCCCCTTTACATGCTTTATTAACAGGCTCAGTGAAAGGTTCCCATCCCGTTAATTTGACAGGAGATGCCCTTACAGCCTTTATCGCATGTAAAAATAACCTTGCCAATGCTGCCCTACTGGCACACCCTGACTGTACCGCCAAACTTGCCCTGGTGACAGATGCCTCCGATAAGGCAATCGGTGCAGTCCTCCAACAGTACCAGTACAGTTCATGGCAACCGCTAGCCTTCTTTTCGCGGAAGCTCAGCCCTTCACAGACAAAATATTCCCCTTATGATAGGGAACTGCTTGCTATATATGAGGGCATAAAATATTTTAGACATATGCTCGAGGCCCGGCACTTTGTCGTCTATACTGACCATAAGCCGATCAGTTTTGCATTCCATGAGAGGAAGAAAAACTGTTCGCCTAGGCAGTATAGACACCTTGATTTCATATCTCAATTCACAACTGATATCCGGCACATATCTGGCAAGGATAACATAGTTGCCGATACGCTGTCACGTATCGAAGAACTGGGAGCCCCGGTTAGCCTCGAGCAGCTAGCCAAAGGTCAACCTACTGACCCTGAACTCCAACACCTAATCGACAACGGCTCATCATTACGTTTGGAAAAGCTGAGTGTCCCTGGAAGTCGTATACCCCTGTACTGCGACGTCAGTACACCGACATCCAGGCCCTATGTTCCAAAATTCTTTCGCAGACAGGTATTCGAAAGCCTGCACTCGTTAAGCCACCCTGGACCGAATGCATCTGCCAAACTTATAGCAGAGCGGTTCGTTTGGCCAGGGATACGGAAGAACTGCAGAGAGTGGGCGCGTACTTGCATGGCCTGTCAGAAAGCCAAAGTTAATCGCCATGTTACTGCACCACTAGGTACGTTTAATCTTCCTCGTACCCGGTTCAAACAGATCCACATAGATCTTATTGGACCTCTACCGGTTTCACAAGGCTATCGGTATTGCCTGACGGCGGTAGATAGATTTACCCGATGGCCGGAAGCAATACCGATAGAAGATATAACGGCAGAAACCGTGGCTAAAGCACTAGTTTCAACGTGGATTGCTCGTTTTGGCTGTCCCACGGATATTACAACTGATCGTGGTCGCCAATTCGAATCCGCCTTATTCGAATATCTGGCAAAAACAGCCGGTTTCGAGCACAAACGGACCACTGCCTACCATCCGGCATGCAATGGCATGGTGGAACGTTTCCACCGCCAACTCAAGACCGCAATAGTCTGCCACGGAAACGACAGATGGACAGAGTCACTGCCATGGGTCCTGTTAGGCATACGAACCGCCTTCAAGGAAGATCTCCAAAGCTCATCTGCGGAACTCGTCTACGGAGAGCCCTTACGCTTACCAGGGGAGTTCTTCGATGAACCTACCGAAGGCAGCACTACTGACTTGTCAGATTTCTCTGCCCGCCTGAAAAGTATTGCTGCGAAACTACGGCCTATACCAGCTGCGCGACATTGCAAGCCAAAGGTCTTCGTATATAAAGAACTTGCAACCAGTGATCACGTGTTCCTCCGTGAAGACGCATCTCGTGGTTCGCTACAACCAGCATACTCAGGACCTTACAAGGTATTAGCCCGGGATACTAAATTTTTTAAAATATTCCAGAGGGGTAAAGAGGTCACAGTATCTATAGACCGAGTCAAACCGGCCTTCATACTGTCCGACCAAACCAACAA
The DNA here is from genome assembly GCA_916048165.1 of Spilarctia lutea. NCBI lineage: Eukaryota > Metazoa > Arthropoda > Insecta > Lepidoptera > Erebidae > Spilarctia > Spilarctia lutea. Next base: position 581,837 of record OU696491.1, read on the forward strand.
CGAACCCTTACCAGATACTCAGAAAGAATTTACAACACGTTCTGGACGGCGAGTTAAATTCCCAGATTTTTATCGCCCGTGACGGTCTCTGGAGGGGGGTGGTGTAGGCTACCTACTACACTTACCATTCTTACTCACAATATTTCACTATATTATTATAATTATCTTGAGAATAACCTATATCTAAATCTTATAACTATTTATATATTTACACTTAAATATATACATTCTATATTATTATAATTAACCTACTAACGATATTTACATATTTACTTTTCTCATATAAAATATTTAATATTAATAACATACAATATCGATATCGATTGCATCGACTCCTGGAGTGCACTATATCGGGACGCGCAACACACTACCACAAGGCGTGCGCGGGCGCCGGCGAGACCAGTCGTAACTTGTTATTGACGCGGAACGTACGCTTGTTTACCTCAGTTTATATACTAGTGTAAATGCTTTAATATCGCTTATGTACTTTATGTTATTTTGTGTGCTATGCTATGACTATACATCTTCCTGCCTTAAACTATTTATTGTGCTGTGCTTATGCTTGTATCTTCCTTTACCGCACCTTCTATTGTTTACTTGTGAGTGTTGGACAATAATACATATTAACCGTGAGTTGAACTTTTTATTATACCTGCTACACACGAGTCAAGTGGTTATTGCCCCATCACCACCACACTGGTGATCGGCACTACCTTATATAAATGGAATTTCAATAAGCTACTAGGTCTGTTATAGTAGTGTAGTTTGTACGTTAAGCTCTGTAGTTGGCGTTATGTTTACGGTCACGACGGCTAATGCAAAAGTTAAGTACCTACCTACAATCCTTTTGTGAGAACCAAAAACCATTTAATTCTATTTCATTATATATAAATATTTATTTACTCAAATTGAACATGCAATTTTAAGTAGTCTGGTAAATAATTACTAAGTTGAAATCTCTCCTATCAAATCCTATGTTGTTAGATTCAAATTTGTCAGATATTGTTATCATATTTCATGTATTAAATCATTTCAAAAACATCTACCATTTAACATCCAAATGAAATTATTGGCATTAGAATAAACTTAACAAAACAAAATCCGTCTTGTAACCTCTAAAAGATTGTAAAGTCTTTAGGATTGGCTTTTAACACAGCGAACACTTCCGTTGTCTCCGAGCGTTACAATATTTGCTAATTTCTACTAGCAACCCCCCTCTTCCCCCTCATCCCACCTGACCTCATAACACAACCGGCCATGGGAAGAACACCATAAGCGTATTTTTGGCACACACTGCTCTTTACACATACTTTCATGAGATTTCAATATGGGTTTTTATTTTTTAATTTTAAATCGATTTAAGCATGGTTTTATTTTAAATTGGCTGCTTGTAAGAATATAACTTGAATTAGAAGATATGTTTGTTCGTTAGGCTGCTTTTCAAGTACTTCTCCTTCTAGTAATGTAATTTAATAAAAATGATATAATATTGACACTTACACATAACACATACGAACGTCTCATCTCAAACGAGGGTTGGCTTTGTAACAAGACTGCTGATTAGCATATTGATATAAAGAACTATATGATAATACAAAATTTCTCAGCATTCATCAGTTACTCACTACTTGCATTTTAATAAAAAAATGTATTAGGCAACACCATGCAAACATTTTTTTTTAAGTGGCAACTTTTATTTTTACATTAAAAAATATTCCGGACATTTAACACACAACGCCATCCAGCCCCAAGCTAAGTAGAGCTTGTGTTATGGGTACTAGACAACTGATATAAATACATATATATATTTTTTTTGTAAATACTAAAATACCATATATAGAAAGCACCCAAATTCCGAAACAAATATTTGTAGATCACACAAACATTTGGTCCGACCCAGAATTTGAACCCGACACCTCAAGCACAGCAGTCGCATTCACTACCACTGCGCCACCGAGGCAGAAATATTTCCCTAACAAAAAAGCCCCTTTAATATAATCTCAGAAATAAAGTTAAAATAATTTTTCGACCTAGAACAACAGTATGGCAAAAAAATATTTTATACGAAGGAGTTCAGTTATATAACAAACTCCCAAGTGAAATAAAAGAATCTAAAAGTATTCATATATATTTAAAAGAAAATCTGGCGATTGTATTTCCCGAAAAAATCCTCTTAAATAGAATAGAATAGAACGACGATTTCTTTAGGGATAATTTTAGACCTTACTCAAAAAAAATATATTGTTGACCCAAAAAAATAAAAACCTTTTTTTTACATTATTGTTACACACAAGCAGTCTTGGCTACAATATGCGGCTATTTGCACACCTGCACGACCATAACCATTACGACGATAAAATAATTGAATCCCAATTATTTTTAAAATAATTTTATGGCATTATCCTGTGTGTCCTAGTGACATTGACTAGCTAGTTATATTGTTTTCGTTCTAATTATTTTAACAAAACGAATGAATAATTTTTACCACTTAACATAGTCATATTTTGTTTTTATTTATTTATTAACTTTATGCACAAAATGTACAATGGCGGACTTTGTCTACCAGTCTACCGTTAGGTGGTGCGGAAATGAGTGAGATGTTTTGTATATCTTTATGTTTTGTTATTTCTAATTATTTTACCTTTTTATGTTCTTTCTGCGTATAAATAGATTTTGTAATATAAATAGCATACGCACAAGATGACACTAAATGTACTTATAAAATATTCTTATCTCATATAAGTGAACCGAAATTGTTCTTATGAGAAATAAAGATTTCATGAACCTATATATTTCTTTGTATTCCGAATCCTATTTAAGTCCAATACAGGACACCACTTCGATTGATACATAAATAATTTGTTCCCACATATTGTAGAGAAATTACGCTCAGACTCAGGACCAGTGGTCGTACTCATGACGCTGTAATTGTGACGAAGTTAGAAATAAAAATATCAATTAAAATATACATTATAACTAAATAACTCCACCAACCTTGCCATGAACCCTTAAATAACAGCTAATTGTATACAAACATGGCAGCATTAAGGCTCCTACGATGGTAATATTAATGGCGCTAGTTCTAACAAATAAATCTATTGTCAGTTAGTGAAGTGAGACGACAGATTAAGTGACGCCGGCACTGGTACAGAAACAGGGCCGAGAACAAGTCTTTTGATTTTTGAAGCGGTCTGTATTAAGACTTTGTAATCTATACTCATATTATAAAGAGGTATGTTCGCGTGATGACTATTTTTTTCTATATGGTAACCTGCCAAAGTGACTCTACTTAGCCTGATGGAAAGCTTAAGTAGAATCCAACAGTGGGGGGCACATACTCACTGCGAACGCAAACAATGCAGTACGATGTGCTTGACTATGGTGGCTTAGAGAGGTGATGTTTCACGCCCCGCTTAAGTGGCCCGGGATCATAGTGGGAGAGAACACGTTAGCTGGTACTGAGTTCCAGTTTTTAACTGCTCAGTACAAGAAGGAAGAACCAAACCGTTTAAGTTCGAGAGCATTTTTCTACGGCTCGGTTTAAGAATACAGAGTGTCACCACCCCTATTTTCTAACAATAATAATAAACATTTATCCAAAAAATTACAACAATCAGACATCAAAATATTTTTACAAGACATATGTAATAAATGGTTTTGGAACACTGTTTCATTCCTTAGGTGTCGTAAGAGTCGACTAATTGTGTAAAATGCACGTTTGGCCTAGTTGTTAACCAAGTGTTGCGGGTTCAAATCCCACATGAATTAAGGGTGTTCTTGGTGTCCGTTTTATGTATGTTTGTAAAGTCCCCCGCGACACAGGAATTATTCCTAGTGCGGGAATGAAAAAATACTACGCAGGACAACATCACAACAAAGAGAAGTAAACCTTGAAACTAACTATACTCACCCGCCTGGCCAGTATATAATATAATATATATAATTTTTTATTTATCATATATAGTATATATATATATATATAGTATCGTACAGAACAAACCAAAAGTTCCGTTCTAAGAAGAGGCATATGTACAGTAGTAGACTGCTAGACTATTGGAACGAAGTGCCTTATCGCGCGTTGCGAAAGGGGACTAGACGGAAAAAATCAAGACGAAAAGTTGTAACGACACTTTTTGCTATAGTAAGCTATTGTGCGGCGCGCTCATGTTTCTCTGTCTGTCTCTCTCTCTCTTATAGAAAGCAAGCCAGATATTTTCGTTTCGTATTTCTATTTCGAACTTCGTTCCATCCGGGTGTCTCTTGACACCTCTCAAGTTTTTTTAGTAAATGTATGGCCCAGCCAAAATAATTCTACGCTGTCTGATGGAAAGCATAAGCAGAATCCAAGAGTGGTAGTTACCATACTCATTGCGAATGCAACAATGCAACATGGTGACCCACACTATGGCAGCCTGGTGATACTTCTGCATCATTGGAATACTATACCGTGGAAGAGCTCGCTTTGGCATGGATAGGCCGGCTCGACCGGGAGTGATACCACGGCCTCACAGAAAATCGGTGTGAAATAGCACCTGCGCTGTATTTCACCGAGTGAGTGAGGATACCGGAGGCCCGCACCCCAACCCTATCCCTCTTCCCATTCCTCCAAAGGCCGGCAACGCACTTGTGACGCCTCTGATGTTGCGGGTGTCCATGGGCGGCGGTAATTGCTTACTATCAGGCGATACGTCTGCTCGTTTGCCTTCAATTCCATAAAAAAAAATTGTACCTCTATATTGATGTGATGTAATGATGAAAGAGGAAAATTTATTTCTGAATCTACTGAACCTCTTATAGAAATCCTTTTACTAATAGAAAATCATATTATTTGTGAGTGCCATAGGGTATTAACTCGTAAAATGATTACCGCCACATCCTACATACATGCAAGTAGAGTCGAGGGCAAAAACTAGTATGATTTAAAAATGCAGAGTTTCCAAGATAATAATCATAATAAGTATAATTGTATGATGAGCTTCATCATTTATTATGTGTTAAATTAATATAATTCTTGTTTATTTAAAAAAAATATAAGAATTATCAATTTATTAATAATTAAAGATTCTAATAATATAACAATATGCATATGCTATGCGCTAGCTGAGTTTAGCGGTGTTAACGCGGTGGTAACTCTGCAGACCAAGTTAGACTGAAAAAAACGGTCAAGTGCGAGTCGGACTCCCGCAGGAAGAGTACTGTACCTTTCAAGCGTCTACCTGTTGCCGTTATCAATATCGAGCAAAAAAATCACGATAGTTGTATGGGAGTCCCCTTTAAATATTTATTTTATTCTATTTTTCAGTATTTGTTGCTATAGGGGCAACAGAAATACACCATCTTTGTCTGTCACCCTAAAAAGGAGTCTAAGTTATTTAATATATCATCAGCTATCTGCTAATGAAAGGTTCGTCAAAATCAGTTCAGTGGTTTCAGAGATAAGCCGGCACAAACAGACAGACATAAATAAAAAAAATGTAATACTTTCTGTTACCGTGAATACTTTAATATGCATTTAGTAAAAAGCTGTTTGAAATTACAAATCGAATCTTGCATTTAATTTATTTGCATTGTATTTTTTGTATATTGTAACGTATTAAAATGATTAAGTACACTTAACATTGCCTTTTATTAGGGCAATTCAATTTAAATATCTTAGTAGTCAAAGGGCTATTAGAGTGCCTATTCAATAATTAAATTTTAATTCAATTCGTATTATGTCCAGCAGTGGACTGTTAAAAGCTGTTGATGACGATATAAATCCACAAGTCTCAAGTCCCACTATCATATCTAAACTATTCACAATCAAGATTGTATTAAAACGACCAGCAAACTGTATGAGAGGCTCTTAATAACGGAACAAGGCCTGTAAATAACAAAGGAAGGCATTATTGGACAATTACAGGGCAAGTGGACATAATGTCCAGAGTTGTTCGCGTGCGGTCTACCCCTCCTTTCGGTATTTATGAGGATATCGAAGTCGTGACCGAAAATTGACCGGAGAATCGCCAAAGAAACGAAATTTATACGACTAATGTGTTTGAATAAGTTCTCGAACGTAGATATATGAATGTAGGGCAGAGTGTTTTGCACTCTAGATCTTTGAAAACGTAGATTTACAGATCGAGTTAAAAGAACAAGACGTTATCAGTGCTTAGAAATTCACTAACTTTGTATGTTATCCTTGTACCTATGTATAATACAATAATCAAATTTTATTGATATCTATTCAGTGGTTTAGCTGTGAAAGCGTAACAGACATACAGACTTTCAAATCTATATAAATAGAAATAAATCACCGAAATATATGTACGCGAATAACATCCAATCGTCTGCACTAAATTTAATAATTATTTTTTTATGTTTGTCACTGTCAGGACAACGTGTGTGAAGAAGAAAATTATGTGGAAACTGGAAAGGTTATTTCTTTTATAAAAAAATACCACAACAAGTTTAAAAATAATAAAAAACTTGGAAACTTAGGTATAGCGGTACTAAATTTGTTGGGTCAGATAGTTTACAATATTAGTATGGTTAAGAAAGTGCCATAATTAGAAGCAGATATGCCTTTTCTTAAGAAATGTATGTAGGCCGTTGCTTGTAGAATACAAAAAAGAATTAAAACAAAGAAAACAGCTTAATTAGTAATGTCCTGTCTTTTTAAGTGACTTGAATTGCTTTATAAGAAACTATGATACATTTAGATACGATGAATATTTTTTAAACTTTTAAATATATTTACTGGACTCATTTAATAAGCATTATATACTGAAAATTATTTTAAACTTGTTCCTCTGTTAGCTCCGTGATGATACCAGACTTGTTGGGTTATAGTTGATATCGGTATAGCACAAAACAGACCATTAGCGACAGCCGCAGTCATTAGCTGGCTCCGGGGTCAAACTTGCTCACTTAGCGCTGAGTTAATGTTCGGAGCGCGGCCGGTAGCCGATGTCCACTGACAATTTGATAGGTTCAAATGCTAATTATCTTAAGAAAGATGTCTTTGACGGCCATGTTACTACTCTACTACATGGAGTCCCACTGCTGGGCTCAGGTCTCCTCTCAGAGAGGGTTAAGGCCATACGTTACTTAGGCTGTATAATGACATAACATTTAATAAATTCCATACGGCCAGGCATAAATAAATTAACGTGCAGCTTAGCCTAGTGGTTTAAGCGGTCGCCACGCCGCTTTCTACTGCTCTAAGTGTAGTGGGTTCAAATCTCAGATGGGACAACACTTTGAGTGATCCACAAATTGTTGTTCTGAGTCTAGGTGTTGTTTGTGTTCGTTTCATGCATGTTTATAAAGTTCCCCGTGACATAGGATGTCTGTTCTTAATGCAGGAGTTGTCTGTTTTAAAAGTAAAAAGCTGGCTACGGAGCAATCAAAGTAAATCAATTTAAGTATCTAGATTATCATCTAATGAACGAACTTTGAAGGACAAGTTACCCTGTAACCTACATTTTTTGGTACTTCAGTTCTATTTCTAAGTGTGATACGTTCTCTATGAACTCTAGCTGCCTTTCTTTCTTTCGAAAGCTTTTTATCAATTTGCTTTTTCTTTTGAACTCCGAATTATACTATAACCCTTAGTCGCTCGAGTCCCTTTCCAGCATCCTTGGTACCTTCAGGAACTACTAACACATTACTCATTCAATAAATAATATTTACGATTTAAAAGAAAATACATTATTCAAAAAACAAAAAAGAAATTTAGCAGTTATAATTTAGAAATCAATAAATATTAACAATTTTTGGCTAACTTTTTTAATAGAAACTTGGGGTCTTAAGTTTCATTTGGCAGTGAAAGGGGACTAGTGGGGGAAGGGAGGGGTGAGGGGTGTTTGTCGACAATTTATTGTTTTTAATTCAGGTGGCTCGATGCGGAGGCACAATCACTCGATACGCCATCAAATAAATGTTTAGCTATTGCACTGTGTGATAGGGATGGCAAAAGTTACGCGTTTGGACATCGATATTTTGAGGATTTCCAAATATTTAGTTTATTTTGTTTTGCATGTTTTTATCGCGTGAAATAAACACAGGTAATGTACATTTTATATAATTTAAGTAATATCATAAAATTAAACACCCCGATAAAGTAGTACATATATAAACTAATCAAAGATTATAACTAAAAAATCTCTTAATTTATTAAAAACTTAGATAAGAAAACAAAACTGCAACTGTGTGAATTATAGTCCACGGGCCCACGTACAAGGGATTTCAGTGATTAATAACAGGCTGAAAGTTTACACAGCTTCGTTTTGACGAGACCCCCAACTTTTATTATTGGACCAAATTCTGATAGTGGCAGGAAAAAGCGGGATAGGGAGCGAAACACGTCGATTTGATGAGTGTCCCAAATTAATAAATAACAGTTTCTAAACATCAATACTTCGAGGAAATACGATGGAAAACTGAGAAAAACTTGTGGCATACAAATTGAATGGTACCTTCCTGAGTGACCCCCAGCTCAATTTATTTGAGACCCACACTCGAAAATATATTAACATAATCTTGACAATTTTCGAGTGTAGGTCTCAAAAAAATTACCATCGAATTTGTATGCCGATGCATTTTTTATGTAAAATATATATTTTGCAAGCCCCAAAACAAAAATCAGTTTGTTATTAATGAAAATGAATAAAAATTTTCAAGTCACCATTCTGACATGTTAGAGCTGGGGGTCACTCGGTAAGGTACTCGCTTTTTCCTGCCACTATCAGAATTTGGTCCAATAATAAAAGTTGGGGGTCTCGTCAAAACGAAGCTGTGTATAAACTTTCAGCCTGTTATTAATCACTGAAATCCCTTGTACGTGGGCCCGTGGACTATTAGAGATTGTTGCTGTTTTGTTTACTAGTGAACAATTTTAATTTTAACTAGTACCAGGTAAGGTAACACTTTTCATAAAAAAGACAAAAATAAATAATGCGTTTGAAATTGGAAGTAGAACGTTTAAGGGACAAACATTAAACATATCTATAAAATTTTAAAATATTAAAACTTCTAGTTGACACATCTCATTTATCTTTATGAATGCACATGTTTTTATTATTTACAAATGTTAAACCATGAGCTGGTGAAAATACATGCCTTTTATGCAAAAAATACTGTTCCTGGAAAATCAAAGAACATTTTTTAGTGAAGAAAGAAGAAAGCTCTAAAGGATTTATTTCATTTTTGAAATTATTTAATGCTAGACCAGAATAATAAATAACAGAAACTCAAAACTTTATAAGAAATATCGACAAAAACTATCGACCAGTCCCATCTCACGTGTTTCAGGCACCGTTCGTTAACTGCACAAGTTTTCCAATAGATGGCAGCACCTGCGCGCCATGTTTATTGTGTGCTCGACTGCTATATTCATTAATTAACAACTGCTAATTCCTTACCGACAAGTGCTTTACACTGTTCTGTGGTTGAATTATTCGTTATTTTTACACTGTACGTCAATGCTGGTCATTAATATACACATATATAGAACATACATACATAAAGCTATTTTTTCATTTCGCTAAATAGAGATGTAAGATTTTTTTTTAAACAGGCCTATTTTAAAATTGGTTAGTTTACCGATAACGTTAATGTTGTATAAGAGGAAGGGCTAGAATAATACACACTTTATTAAATACACTAGCTGATCCATGCAACCTCGTTTGCGGCTCCTATTGTCCGTAGCGTGATAATTTCCCCCCTTTTTTGTGCATGTTGTTCATTGGTGCTTCTATTGGTCTTAGCGTGATGATATAAAGCCTGTAGCTATTCTCGATAAATGGATTATTTAACACTGAAAGATTTTTTCAAACCGGATCACGCTTTGACGCTTACTACGATACTAAACCCCTGAGATTATATACATACAGAATATATACAACCTGATTTCGGAAGTTAGAATACGTAGAGCAAAGTACCGTCCACTGCTGTACATTGGCCTCTCTTTAGAACGTTCTTCTTGGCCTTAATCCGTCACCACACAGACAAATCTACACATCAAGCGCAGGTGATAGACCATATTGCTAAGGTAACATTGGTAGGTCTTTTTAAGCAGTTGATCCTGGTTGTTATCATAGAATAACAGTCTTAAGAGCCTTTGGACGGCTTAAAACATCCAACGGCAAGATTCCATAGCCACAACGTGGTTTTGCCAGTCCCCAATCCGCCAGCGTGGGGATGGACTTAACCCTCTCCTGAGACGAGACCCGAGCCCAGCAGTAGGACATTATGGGTTGTTGATGATGAGAAAACTATTTCTTTACTAACAAAGGGGGCGTAAAGTTAATTAGCAAACAGAATAAAGTTACTATTACATAATACATCACAAAAGTTAAATAATACTGTATTTGTACATAAGAGTTTTTACAAGATTATTAAGAATAATATGTACGAGTACATCAGAAGTCATGTAAAAGAGCGGCCTTTTCGCTTAGAGCAATTTTGCTAATGTCTGATTAGTAGCGCATTTTTATGTATAAGTAATAAATAAGTTATCACTTACTAAAAACAGTTAGAGTAAGCAGTAGACATACAATAAAATTACAACTTATAACAAAATTTTGTATATATTTTGAAATTTTTAATCAAAATGTTTACGAAAGTTTACAAACAAATTAATATAAATTACCATCGCGTTATTCACAAAGTGATTCCATCTGAATATTTAATGTTCATCACAAATTTCACATTCATAATTAAAACTCATTGAAACTGGATATCTCTCAACAAAATTGCTCCAAATAATCGAATTATCTTTTTCATTAAGCTGATGTTTACAAAACTAAAGTTAAATCGAGTGTTATAATTATATTTAATGTCAATGGGTATCAAGGTTTAATAGAAGAGGGCTCCGGGACCCTAAATAATGTGATTAGGGACCCTCCGGCACGCATGATTTAATTTTAGTTTGTTTAGTGTCGCTCCGTGCGATTGATTTTATAATAACGGTATACATTTAATATTGGATATGTGGATGCTTTAACATTAGGGATATTAAGGGCGAATGACACTGTAAGGGATGGTTCGTTTTGTCTTCTCTTTTGTATTGGAATAGGATGTCTACTTGAATATACTAACGAAAATATCTTGAACTCATTATTTTTGTAACAACATAAGGTAGCAAAAGAATAGTAACTTATAAGTTTGTATTTTTTATGTGATTGTGGCAAATAAGCAGACGTATCGAATGACACCCGAACACAATAGGCATCATAAGTGCGTTGCCGGCCTTTTAAAAAGGAGGAGATTCATTAATATGGTGTAACTTAAGTATTTATATTCTCATTAGCTTCTGTCCGTGCCTCAACCCGTGTGAATGAATGTCAAGAATTCTTATTCTTTTCTTTTATTCTTTTAAATGATAACTTCTGCATTAGGTATATACATCCTGTGTCGCTGGGGATTGTACAAACATACATGAAACGGACACAAAAATCATCCAGACTCAGGGCAACAATTTGTGGATTACACAAAGTGTTGTCCCATGTGGGATTTGAACCCACGACACTTCGCGCAGTAGAAAGTGGCGTGGCGACTGCTTAAACCACTAGGCTATGCGTGCAGTCAAATGTAGTAGTAGATAGTGACCGCGTGATAGACAGACAGGCACACAAAGTTACATGCCAATTTATGATATTAATGTAGCATGGATAATTACAGCTAAGGCTCATTTCGATTTGTGTGTGTAACACCATAAGTAGTATAATATAGTTTATTGAATTTTATAGGTATTGTTCATAAATTGTGGAATCATTTTATTACTCATCATTGATATCCTTTAATAATGAAAAATAACGTTAACTCACTCTACACACATATCTATATACCTACATACTTTCTTATCTTAAAAAAAATACAGCTAGACACAAAACCAATGATCGTGTTAATGGCAAAATGATTTATAATGACTTAATTGACTAATGTTTGTAGTTGTGTATAAGGCTTCGTGAATTTCATTGAACCTATAAGAATAAGTACTCAAAGTAAGAACCTAGGTTTTTTTCAAGCTATGTTCGAGATTCAAATTAAATATTAACAAGAATTGCTCGTTTAAAGATATTAGATAGATAGATATTACTAATTTAAGTATAAGGCATTTTTATGCACTGAAAACGCATACCATAGACTGATATTACAACGTTTCTCTTATTCTCATCAATCAGTAAGGCTTGTCTTTTAAGTGACGTCACAATGTAACTTCTATGTAAAATGCTAAACAGGATTGTAAATAACTTTAACAATTTAAAAAGTTGCTAAGACTTTCAAAATAGATAATATTCTATGATGATGATGTGAATATTCTATAGCTACTCGGCTGTTTCTTTGAAGTTATTTCTCTGAACGTATATTCCTGAAAGTTTGTTCTCATACGGCGCGACACGACCTCTCTCGGCCGCGACTCAACATTGTCTGAACTCAATAAAAACACGTGGGGATCTCTTCTGGAAGAGGCGGGGCTTACTCTCGGAATAAGCCAATAGGGAAGTGAGAATGATGCGCTCTTCCGCTCTAACGTATAACTGTCTCCCTTCTATTTGTATTCGATCCTTCATATCTGAAGTATGATTTTTTTATTACTATTTTAAAGTTGGCAAATATGGTGGAGTCGGCAGTGTCGGTTTAATGTTGCCAAATTGTTTTGTGTGTTTACTGTTAACATAGTCTTTTGAGATAACTTTTTAATATACCTAATACTTTTATTTAGAGAAGAGTATATATATTTTTTAAGAAGATTTGAAGATTTAATTATAGAAGAATACTCATATTAAGAATGTTTCATTAAATTTTAAGTTATGCATTAAGATTTAAGTCTAATTATTAAAATTTAAGTTATGCATAAATTTAAGCTCTAAGCTCATTTTTTTAAATTTTTAATTTCAATTTTATAGCATCACATTTCTTTTTATCATTTTTGCTTTTTTTATTTTCATCATCATATTTTTATTCATCAAAAATAGAATCATTAAAGCACTACGATCTGTCGTACCCTTTAAACCTTATGCAACCAAGTGCATAAGTGTGAAGAACCTGGTTATTGATCGACTAGGAAATTTTAGTACTTGCCTACTAGTATAAGTAAATAATAGTTTTAAAAACTTAAAAAAGTAATTAATAACGAAGTAACTAAATATTTTTCTAAGTTCAAAAATTTATTTTATATTGTATTATTACTACAATATATTAAATGATACTTACTGATGTATTTAGATGCTATTTATTACCCTCCGACACATTCTCATCAAGTGTAGTAGAACTGCCTCGGTAACGCAGTGGTACCGTATGCGACTGCAGTTTTTGAGGTCTTGGGTTCGATTCACGGGTCGAACCAGATAAATAATATTAATAAAAAATAACACCTTAAGAGGCTCACGTTAGAAAGTTGAATCAAGGATCTGATACTGAAGGCAGTCCTCCTTGACACGGCACGTATGGTGAGGAGGTTCCTGTCTTTGGAGCCCTTACCACCGGTCTCTGTACCCGAGGCCGATGGTCTATTATTTTTTATATTTTATTCATAAAATACACCCAAATGTAAATCATACAAACATTTGGTCCGACCCAGGTATCGCACCCGAGACCTTAAGAACAGCAGTCGCTTACGCTACCACTGCGCCACAGAGGCAGTCGCTTCTTTTGTTTGTATGACTTTATGAGTTTTCTAGTACCCATAGTAAAAGCTCTGTTTAGTTTGAGACTAGATGGCGTTGTGTGTTAATTGTCTGAAATTATTTATTATTATTTACCATCTCAGTTGCTTAGATTACCGTAATTTAAATTGTTTTAATTGGTTTTAAAAAGACTTATATACGTAAAGGAAATAAGTAATTAATATTATACCAGCCAATGTAATATAATTAGTACAGATTAGAAATTCGATGCCTTTTTATGTTGATGATGCTGTAAACACCTCAACACTCACCAACCGATGAGATTTATTACAACTGTTATTAATTTGATATTATTTGCATAACAAGTTTATCATAAGTCGGATGTGTTGATTGAAATAGTCGTATTTATTTTACTGTACATGAGATTTAGGTGGAGGTAGCGCAGAGGCTGTGGTGAAGAATTGCTGTCGTGGAATCGCAGGTGCATACCCTGTCTGTACACTGGAAAAGTGAACAAGTGTGGGTCACCATGCCGCACTGTTGCATTATATGTATTGGCAGTGATTATGGTGACCACTACTTTTGGATTCCACTTATGTTTTACTTCAGGCAGAGTAGTCACTTTGGCAGGTCCTTTGACATTAATAATTATAGTAATAAAACTTTATTTGCAAAATGCAATACACTACCAAAATACAGATTTAACAAAAAAAAAAATTTTGAGAAAAAAAAAGTGTGATAATGCGTCTATTCAACCCTTGTGGGTTATCGGCTAGAGTATTATGTTTGATTGTACAATTATAATTAATAATCTAGAAATAACGTATTGCGGACAATAGTCCTAAAAATATTAATCTCAAAAGTTTTTAAATCTAAAATATATTGAGAAAAGAAAAACACCATAAATTACTTGTGTTCCAAAATTTACTTCAACAACAATAAACATACTTAACATTATAAAAATAACCCAACAAGATTTTATTGTGTAAATAATCTACATGATATACAAAGCGTTTTGAACTTTATTCCTAGAACAGTACGATTTAATTTCAATGTTGAGAAATTTGTGTGTTTAATATGTGTATGGTAAAAGGCCGACAAAGAAAAGGTGTTGGCTAATTGACGATGGAAATGGATACCGGTAACGGCGAGAACTGTCACTGTGTGGTGCCAGTGACAGCGAAGAAGGTAGCGGAGCGGCAAGCGGGTAAGAAGAAAATGTTTTAGAATAGAACAGTAGAATTTGATGTAATTTGAACTTATATATAACAAGTAAACAATTTTATTTGAGTTGTACATTTTAATGTTATTCAATTAATTTCCTTACCTAAAATAAACAGTTATGTTGCCTATCAAGGTATAAATCTTTATATTAATTAATAGTTATTTTATATTATACCTGCTTACAACATCCCTGTAAAATGTTCATCTCTGTGTACCTAATAAATATACACTTTAACACATTCAAGATGGGGATGTTGGGAGAGACCTTCGTTGTGCTAAGAGTGGTTCGAATGTCATAATAACAGCAGCTCCTGTTCCCTCCCAACTCAAGTGCAGAGTGGTACACCGGGTGGTTTTAGTCGGTCCAATTCCAAAACACCACCCTGCCGCTAATTTTGTGGGGTGACGGCCCGTGGGGTTTTCACACGTTAAAAAAAAGACCTTCGTTCAGCAGTTGACGGCAATAGGTTGGTACTACTACACATTCAAGTTATACGGTATTATTTAAATACGAGAACAATTTTACAGTCTTACAGTTTCTTGTTGTATGTGATGTTTCAAATCTACTATCCAACTACCTACTGCTATTATCTTACTCTGAGACCAACTCTAAAACTATTGGACATTGTTATGTACATTTTTTCGTCTCTTTTGTCGAAATCGTGTCCAAAGGTCCAAACGAGAAAAAAGATATTACACATTAAAAAAGTAAAATAAAACTGAACGCTGTTCAAATCGCCCAAAGAAAATTATTGCTCTGAGTGGCACCACGCCTCAAATGTCCTGTGTGTTGTCTCACATCCGGCTGGAGCCGAGCTCTATTGTGTGAGCGTGTCAGTATTGTGTTACACCAAATATATGTAACCGATGTTTTGATAGACAGATGTAATTGTTGCCCTTTCCATGAAACTATTTAAAGTGGTTGTCCGGCAAATTTATAAAGATACTTGTGCTTAGAGATCAAAATAAATTATAATGCGATAATTTCTGGTGGGTACGAGTATTTGAATTGCTTATTGAGCAGTGAAGATATTTTATTTGGCTTGATTAATGGTTCGTAATTTATCCATGGGTCATATTATACCTTTGCGAACATAGTTTTTGCATATTTTCATAATGTGTATTCTTTTTCTTATTGTTTTTAAAGATCAATCCCGCATTAGGAATATACATCCTATGTATACACGAAACGTACACAAAGTTCACCCAGACTTAGAACAATTTGTGGATCATACAAAGTGTTGTCCAATATATTTATTTATTTAGATCAGATGATTTCTTTTGAAAGGATATTTTGAAATTTTAGCTCCAGAAATGTTTGACCAAGTCATTGGTCGCTGAAGAAAAGTCCTTATGATCTGAATATTGATCACTGCTTTGTGAGTTTTTAACTACCTGAAGCCTACATAATACATACTTATAGAATATAGCTGCTATTAACACTCACATATAAAATACTTATTAATTAATCTAACAGCGTGCATTAAAAAATATTAACATCCTGTTACAGACGGAACTCTAGTTGATTCAAAAGGAACCCAGCGCTTTGTAACAGGATGCGCAAGCACATTAATAGTCCAAAGCTCCTTATTATTCCGCCATTTTATTGGGGTACGCTCATTAATGGGGTAATAGGGCCACCCTATTATTGTTGGATTGGAGATTTAAAAACGAATTAAAAAATGTGGCTTTGTGATTTGTTTTTATTATTCGTGCGATCGTGTGTGTGTGTGTGTGTGTGTGTGTGTGTGTGTGTGTGTGTGTGTGTGTATGTACGTGTTTCTGGGTTATTGTTAGATAAGATCGAATCGAATAAAATGTGTAATTGTTATTTTTGCTGAAAATAAAATAAATATTTTGAATACAATGGGACTGTTAAATGTTATAAATGATATTTTTATCACCGTGAGAGCCATGCTCTGTCAAATATTAGCCAGTAGAACCAAGGTGATAGAAACTGGTGTTGTGGAACTCCAAATGGCCCAAAATACTTGTGTTTCTTGAGTTGTAGGTGTCAGTGGACGGTGGTGGTGACTTACCATTAGTCTGCTCATTTCCCTCTCACTATTTAAAGTTAATATTTGGAATTTTTTGTAAACCTGTAATTAACACTAAAAAATTTTTGCTCATTTTTGTGTTTATAAATCGAAAAGAAGTTCAGAGTCTAATTAATGAAACAAATTCCTGTATTGATCATTTGTGACAAAGGGTCAGTGTAACAAGATCAACTTTAAAAAAAATCAAATAGCCGATGTCAGCCAGATCAAGTTAAGATTTGCAAGAGGAACTAAAAAAAAACCGGTCAAGTGCGAGTCGGACTCGTGCACCGAGTTTTTTATAATATGATGTAACTAAAATTTATGCTTTCCGCAATTTTTCTTTTATCTTTAGTATTTGACGTTGCTTCGTACCCAAGATTCTAAGTTCCCGGGAAGTACCCTGTATCTATGTTTTGATTCCCTTGCGAGTGTCGAAAACATGCAGCATAAACGGTGGTATCTTTTGATTGTGTTGGCATAAGACTTAGATTTTTTCACAGCTCAAAAAGGCTTGAGTATTTGATATGAATTTTAGCTTGATACCTTCAAGCGTTCTTGAGAAAAAGGGTCTTGACAGACAGATAGGTAGATGAAGAACAACGTGATCCTATAATGGTTACCTTTTTATTTTTGAGGTACGGAACCCAAAAAGGAGCGTTAAATGGGACAACACGCTATTTTGGGTTACGATGAACTTTTTTTTTAATATAAGATCCTGCCAAAGTAATTCTACTCTGTCTGATAGATAGCATGAGAAGAATCCAAGAGCAGTGAGCACCATCCTCATTTTGAATGTAGATAATTCTCACCATGGCGGCCTAGTGAGATGCTTATGTATCATTGGGCCTCTTCTGTCATATTAGGTTGGTCTTCTGTGAGTCATGTGTCATGTTCTTACTATTTCCTATAATTCGTTTTATTATTTCAAAAAAAGGTATTAGTTAGCATAATGCCTCAAATCTGAGATACAATATTGTCAGAGTTTAAAGTTCTGCAAATAACACTTTAAGAAGAAAGAGTAAATAGATTAATGTACTGCAAGATCAAGTCACAGTTGATGAAAATATTTTTTATTACCTTACAAAATATAAGAAACAGACTGCTTGTACAGTAATGGATTACAAAAATTAATATATCAGTAAAATTGAGGTCTGTAGGTATCATAAAAAGCTTACCTATTTGTTTCAAAAACAATAATTTTAGTCTAATAGGTTTGTTTATTTTGTTATTTTATACTACCTGTATGAAGTACCTGTATTAAGAGCTATAGAAGCGTTACACCATTTGTACATATACGCATTGTACAGGAATCAGGTTCAAAACTTCAAACCGGACAATCATTTGATCTTTACTGTTAATTGGGTATAGAAAGTGTCTGTCTAGATCTGGTACTCCTTCAATCTATTTTGAACGATGCCTTAGGAAAGGGGAGAAGATAAGCATTTTCCTATTTAGCAGAAGACACTTATGATTGATGAACGTTAGACTGATATGAATTCAACATAATCATTTTGACAAATAGAACAGAACTTGCTGGTAACCAGTCTTCTAATAAATATGGTTGTATGTATACTATATTCTAATTACATACCTACAAATGTATACTAATATTAAAATTCGAAAGTAATTCGGTCTGTCTGTCTGTTGAGTTTCTCGACTGAATCGCTGTACTGATTTCAATGAGATTTGGCATAGAGATACTTTAATTATTTAGGAAGAACATAGGCTCTTTATCGCTATAACCGACATATATGCAAGTGGAGCCGCGCTTAAAAGCTAGTTATAGATAAATCGTACCGAGGCACAGAACAACTGGTCACGATATGTAACAAAAATTACTTTTTTGTTCTAAGTGGCTATCAAACTCACGACCTCCGACTTAGCAGTCTGGTCCACTAACCACTACATCAATATATTAGCTAATAATTATAACTAGTATCTGTGTTTTCATTTTTAGACGTAAATTAAAATGAAAATTTAATCAATATAGCTTCATAGTGCGTTTGTTTATAAATATTTAAATAAATATTTTTTACCTATGTTGCATGAGTTTTGTTTCGTATAATTCTAGAGTGATCACGCGCCGTTATTACTCAAAGCTGCAAGATTTTTTATTTTTTTTTATTGAATAAAGGGCAAACGATGGTAAGCGATTACCGCGCCCATGGACACCCGCAACACCAAAAGCGTCACAAGTGCGTTGCCGACCTTTGGGGGATGGGGAGAGGGAATGGGGGAGGGGTTGGGGTATGGGCCTCCGGTATCCTCACTCACTCGGTGAAACACCACGCAAGCGCTATTTCACACCGATTTAGATAAGTTTTTTTTTCCACTTTTGGAAAAAAAACAAAATAGCATTTTAACTCACGATCAAACTTAAAAAGATGTAATCTCCTACATGCATATACGTACATAACCATTTTTAGTGAAGTCAAAACTAAAATAAATGAAAATTAAAACTTGAACTATTTACTGTTATTATTTTAATATACACTTTATTACTTAATAAAATAAAATAATTATTGAAAATAAACAAAAATAACAATCTCATTAGAATTGACTGCCTCGGTGGCGTAGTGGTAGCGTATGCGACTGCTAAGCAAGAGGTCTCGGGTTCGATTCCCGGGTCGGACCAAATGTTTGTATGATCTGCAAATATTTGTTTCGGAGTTTGGGTGTTTCCTATGTATAATATGTATGTATTTACAAAAAAAAGTATATAAGTATTTATATCAGTTGTCTAGTACCCATAACACAAGCTCTGCTTAGCTTGGGACTAGATGGCGTTGTGAGTTAGATGTCCAGAATATCCAGAATATTAATTAAAAAAACTGATTAAAATAACTTTTATGTTTATAAGAGGTATTTCTAATTATTTTCAGCTATTGTCAAAAAAAACAAAGACAGCGATGTTTGGCGTTCCTTAGGCGAGACCTACGTTCAGCAATGGACGGCAATAAGGTGATTTTATTTGATTTCCTAAAATTATAAGGTTGTACAATATAAATTACAGTATTTTAATAGACTTTTAAATAAATAAATAATAAATTATTTCATGCGTAAAATTTACACTAAATAAAGGCAAAGCCTACATAAACCATGACAGGAGAGCACAAGAGCCGCTGCGACAGATGCTCTCACTCGTAACAATGGAGTGTGTTGTCAATTAATACAATATTTGTCAAATAAATTACCGGAGATCCTTCCGCTATTATCCACATAAACTCCGCCATTCCAGCTTATTATTCTTACCACAATAGTTTTTAGCGGCGGCCGGACTCCCGGGGAGGGGAGGGGGTGCGAGAGGGGCGAGGGGGTCGACGCAAAAACTGCACCCGACTTAATTATAAAGAGACAAGAAGCGCCATTAAATAGCGATTCGTTAAATCTACGCGCGAGTGTTAACACCACACGTGCTCTATCTCCTTCGCACGTATACACAGTAGAACGAGACAAATACAGTTTCACAGTGGCAGCCCGCATGAGGGGCGGCGTTGCGATATAAGGTTTAGATTGACTGGGCGTAGTTCTCTATTCAAGGTTTTTTTCTGTTTGCGCCGAGCAAAAGCTTGGAGAGCTTTTCATTTGGTGTCGGGTCGCGGCCGCGGGCGAACGCACGCTCGAACTCTACCGACTCTATCGACTCTATCAACTCTACCGTGGAGCAATGACCGAGTGACGGACTTACACTTTTGGACTATACCGGTGTGCTTATGTATACAGTGAACTTTAACGACATGTCTGAGTTGAGAGGGTCGCCACCTCTATCTCGAGGACTGGAGAACGGCTTTGGAGCTCCGTTGGCGGCGCTGAGTTCCTTGGCTGAGGCACCTCCTCCGGCGCCGAATCCTCATGGGATTGACCACATACTGTCCCGTCCGTCTGTTGGTACCAATGTTGGTGCCGGGCTGTTGGCTCCAAGGTTATCGTTGGCGGCGGCGGCGGCAGGCATGGCGCACTACCTCCAACACAAGCCGCTCTACTGGCCAGGCTTTCAAGGTCTCGTCTCCAATCCCATGGCTTGGAGAGAACGGCTTCAGTCCAGTAAGTCACACAAACCCTATTGAAAAATCTTGAAAAATAGTTTTAATAAATAATGTAATTTCTGAATAAATAGGTAATAAATATGAGTTGTAGGTGTATGTTTCAGTACTCATATGTAATTAATTAGTAGTATCATTCATTGAGTTTATAGTATACAATTTTTTTTTTTTTGTATGCGATTGTTTTTTTTGAAATCTCATAAAAGACATCGACGCGTTGCGTTCAAAAGTCTAATTTGGAGATAATTTAAATTGATTTAATTTATCAATATTTTGTAGCATGTGTTATTGATTAACATACACATATATCTAGTGTAATAGAATATAGTTAAGATAAAATCATAAATGCTAATCATTTTACAGTAAACTACAGATAAAAAGTATCAGTAAATAATTGTCCTTTAAGTTAAATAGATATTTCAAAGTGCTAAAAAGTGATATAACAATCATCTATTTCATTTATCATAATAATATACCTACCAAATATCACAATTATGTATGAAAGTACATAAAGTCATTTTATTATAAGTATTTGTCTTAAATATGCTTATTTCCGTGATTATTTTAAATATTTACTTCCTTACTTCTGCTGTAGTCAATAAATCAATCGACGTAAAATTCGGCTCGGCCATTCTTTAGTTCTAAGTGGTCTAACGGACTCATTTTTGTAAAGACATCTTTAGTTTACATATTTTACATCTGTTAGAAGAAATTGGTTTTTAATTTATACCATACACATCTTTTAGTATAGTTTTACTAGCATTATTGTTTATATTTTTGTCTTGAATTGGTTTTCTTGTTTAATACTTTATCTAATAAGAAATACGATATTTTAAAGTTCTAAGTTCTAATTTAATATAGGTATTAGGTACCACGTAGCAAATAATGAAATAAGAGTTCTAAAAACACACCTACATAGGGTCTCTTTTAGAAATTAGGTATTGAATATCCAGCCAGTAGCTGGATATTCAGTCAATAGATTTTTGTTGTTTATGTAAATGTAGTTCGGATGACAATTGGTGGTCATATAACAATTTGGAATTTTGACATAATTAAAAAATAGGTACATAAATTTTTTTTTGAAGTGAATCTTCTTTAGCGCCTAAAGAAGTTTCACATGAGGGTAAAATGTTTACGGAAGAAACGCGTCACGAAGATGTGCAGCGTTTTTGTCGAAGAAGAGGGAGAGAACGATTGAGACCGATTGAGAGAGAGTGAGAAAGGGCGAATTTAAATTTAATATTCATCATCTGAGATCTTACTATATTATTTTTTAAACAATATAAAATAAATGTATTTTGGTAATTCTCTTTATTTTTTTTATTAATAATTAGTATGCCAAATAAGTTTTACTTCTGACATGTGTACTTACTAAAAATTTGACAAACTGGGATTAAACTATTTATCCAATAAAGAGGTTTTTATTTTTATTTTATATTTTAACTATCAACAGATTCCGAACTGTCCTTTTGTTTTTGATTATATAGATTTAATTATAAAATTATACATATACCTCAACTCATTTCTTTTCTTACTTGAAAGTGAAAATAATATTAAAATATTTTTTTGATGATTAATTTTATATAATTTTTAAATTTGTAATATTTGAATTTTTATACTCTTTTACTAATTATGAACACTGAACTCAATATCTCGATTACCGACTGCGACATGAACGAACCAATTAACCCTAAAGTGGTCGTATCTTAACCGTCGGTCGTGTTCCGTCGGAGCCTCCCCGCGTTATAGCCCTACGGCCGTTTGCGGCACATTGCGGCCCGTTACGGCTTGTTCTACGCCCAGAACTATAAACTGGTAATGTTCTCGATTTACTAGTTAAGTTATATGGTAGGCTTGATTTGTATTTGTTAAGTTACATTCAAGTAAAGTACAAAAATTTGTATCACTTAATTGATCAAGTTAAACTTCGTGTGACAGCAAGTATCTTATACAGATGGTGTAGCTTTTGATGTGTAACATTTTTTATCTCGTTTCTACGATGTTTGTGGGCGTGATTATTTGGCTACAAAGTTCTGACCGCATACGGTGCCAAGATTAGGTGTCAGATACATGAGATATTAGAAATTACAGACGTTCAGTCGTTTTTTCCATCTTATGAATTGTATAAAATTAATTAATTGATTCACATAATTGCTTCTCCTTTTATAAGAGGTTATATAACGTATTTTGATAGCTACGAAACCGTAATGTAATACTTGAGAAAGTAATAGACAGTAAATTTATAATTTTTTTTATTGCTGCTTATTTGAGTTACAACTTTATTTGACTGTGCCTTTTTAACCGACTTCCGAAAACGAAGGAGATGATCAATTAGACTGTATTTTTTTAATAGGTTGTCACAACTTTCCACTGGGTGAACCGATTTTCATGATTCTATTTTTATTTGAGAGCTGACCGTGAGATCCCATTTCAATTTGGTCTAGTTCTGATAATGTCATCCCCGAGGAGAAAACCATATAAGCCTTCAATTTGCATTAATTAAATGCCCGACAAATTGACGAATAACTCCATATCACGCTTACCGATTTCGATGATTCTTTTTTTTATTTGAAAGGTGGTTCATCCTGTGTGGTCCCATTTCTATTTGGTCCAGTTCTTGAATTCGATTTTTTTTAATTTTTTATATTACACCACGATTATTGATAGGTTAATATTTTTCACAATAAAAATAAACTAATATATTATCATACAAATTTGATCTTAAACTAGTTAGAACCTGTGTAGTGATAGTGCGGCTACTGTTACATCTATACAAATAAAAAAAAAACAAAGTGTCTGTTTGTAACTTCAAATTGAGAGCTTTAGTGAAAGCTCTGCATATGAAAACACATTTAATCGGCACTTATATCAAAAGTTCAATGTTTGTAATTTGTGAATGTCTGTTTGTCTCTCTGTTTATATCGGGTAATATCTGTAACAGTTGGACCGATTTTAAAGACACTTTCATGATATAAGGAGTAACTAAGTTTTTTTAATTAGCGTCACCACACTGTTGAGCTTGTATCATCATCAGCCTATCGCAGGCCACTGCTGGACATAGGCCTTCAAGCTTGTATAGGTCGCCATAAACCGTAAATAACATTGTGGGGCTCAGCTGTATTATGTATTTCTAAATACATAAATGTCAATTACATACACTTAGAAATTGGATATATGATTGTACTATACACACAATATTTTTTATAGGTGTGATTTGAACTAGCGGGTTGTCTTCTTGTCTTAGCAATTCGGTAACATAGCTAATCATTGACCCAAAAGTTCTGTTATATCACTTTCTTATATAAAGACTTATCTTATATATAGTAGTACAGCTTCAACTAAATAAAGGTAAAGGTCGGCAACGCACTTGTGACGCTTTTGGTGTTGCGGGTGTCCATGAGCGGCGGTAATCGCTTACCATCAGGTGATGCGTCGTTTGCCCCCTATTCAATAATAAAAAAAATGCATTTTAATATTATAAAATCGCAAATAACTGGTTTCCATAACTAAACTGCTGCACCGATTTCAATGAAAATTTTCAAAGAGAGACTTAGGTTTTACCGTGATAACCGATATATACGCGAGCGGGACCGCGCAAAGCTGGTAAATAATAATAATAAATATTTTGGACATCTAACACACAACAGCATCTAGTCCCAAGCTAAGCTTGTGTTATGGGTACTAGACAACTGATATGAATCCATATATACTATTTTTTTGTAAATACATACATATTATATATAGAAAACTCCCAAACCCAAAATGTTTTAAATATCAAGGATAAAAATATTAGTACTGAATAAAAATCGAACCCCTTACTTTTCAAGTTATAGTTACTATTAAAATTGCCTCAATACAAATCAATCGGACCATTTTATTTATTCTGAGAACAAATCATTTGTCAGAATATTTATTTGTTGTTGATAATAAAATGTAAATTACTTCGCATAAACATGTTTAGTTTACAACCAGTTTGAAGAAGTAGAGATGATGCATAATGTTTGTTTTTATTGGGAACTTTCCGACCAAATATATTTAAATCTCAATGTGTGTTTTGCGAGAAGCGACGGTTTCGTATTAGGTTAGTACCTCTTTTTTACGTTGTATTGCATAGCGTTACATACTAGCTATTGTCCGTTGCTGTGATCACCTTACTCTGCGTATTACCTAAACATACATAGTATTGCCAACTTTCAAAATATCAAAATTCTAAACATACCTTTTTTTATCCTATTCTTAGTAGTATTCACATCGTAATAAAAAAAATGAAACACGCTTACAAAAGTTGGTTCCTAACAAACAAACACGACTTCAACTGCACGCATTTAAGTGGTCGCAAAATCGCTTTCTACTCCGCCAAGTGTTATAGGTTCAAATTTGTGAGGTCCATAAATTGCTGTTCTGAGTCTGTTCTTTGTGTCTGTTTCATGCATGTATGTAAAGCTCCCTTAATACAGAATGTATATTCCTAACGGAAGTTATCTACAAAAATTACAAACAAACATACGTATTACGGTATATTAACCGTACGGTATTTAACCGTGGGAGAGCCACGCTTTGGCATGAATGAGTCGGTTTGACCGAAGTGATATAATATCGCGTATTGATACAATTTAGAGACGCTCATAGCAGTTGCACTCGGTGATTAGACACAATTACCGAGGGAAGCAACAACGGCGCGGTCAGTACCTGGATAGGTGACCGATGGTGGCATGTAGCCATGAGCGTCTCCGTGATTCGGAGTTCACGTTAAAAGCAGTCGGTCCCGGTTGTCATCTTAGGATAACAGGCATTAAGCTTAGTTGGAGGCCTTTGAGCGGCTTAAAAAACATACAACGGCAAGATTACGTAGCCACAACGTTGTCTTACCAGTCCCCAACCCGCACTTGGCGAGCGTGAGAGGAGACCCGTTTTTTTTTTTTTTTTTTTACGTGTGGAAACCCCCTCGGTCCGTCACCCCGCCGGGGTTTGCGGCGGGGCGGTGTGTCGGAATCGAACCGACTAAAACCACACGGTGTGCCAACTCTGCGCCTTAGAAGGGGGGGTCCGGTAACGCAGTTATTAACACGCCGGGCCCCTCCCAGCGCCTGCCCGCACTGAAGCGGGCACCGTCTGCTGTTAAACTCTCAAAATTAGGCGACGCACGGCACACGCGTACGTCGCCCCCTCGCGGTTGGCCTTTATTGCGGATGGAGGGGAAAACCCATCCCGTCCATCCGCGGCCACACTCAGGGCGGCATGAGGCGCTGATAGGCGCGCCTCCGCCGCCCCGTGCGCCGGCGGCGGATCGGGTCCGAGTGGAGATCGTCCTCTCGGGCCTTCTCCGCCGCCTCCTTCTGCGAGATTACTTCCTCGCAGAAGGTCGCGACCGCGGTAAAACTGCTGTCGCTACCGGCCATGGATAGTACGACGGCCGGTAGCGACAGATCTCCTCCGATGACTGCAGTGAGGGCCCGGCGCTGCTCCGCCCAAGCGGGGCAGAACTCCAGCGTGTGCTGGGCCGAGTCCTCACTGCAGTCGCAGTGGTGGCAGGCGGGACTCAATTCCCTCCTAGCGACCGAGTGCAGGTACTTTCCGAAGCAACCATGCCCGGAAAGCACCTGCGTCAGCCGGAAGGAAAGGGTCCCGTGCTGCCGCCCTGCCCACTCGAGGATGACCGGCTGGAGCGCCTCCACGGTGGCAAAGCCAGCGCGTGGAGCCTCCAGCCGGGACGACCAACGAGCCATCGTGGCTCGGCGAGCGGCTTCACGCCAATCGCGTACCTCTTCGGGCGGAGGACGATACCCGTTCTCCGCCCGATATTCAGCCGCTCGCCGATAAACTTCGGCGAGCACTTCCGCCTCCAAATCCCACGGGGTGTTCCGGCCAAGGCGCATGCCGCCTCCGTCGAAACGGTGCGGTATCCGCGTATGGCTCTGACTGCCAATACCCTCTGAGGGCGCCAGAGGCGCTCTGGGCAGTCAGAGCCGGGACCCACACCGGTGACCCATAAAGGGCCATCGACCGGACAACCCCTGTGTAGAGGTTCCTAGTAGCGACGCTGGCCCCAACCAAGTTGGGCAAAAGGCGCCCAAGGGCGGAGGCAGCGCCGACCAGCTTCGGAGACAGTTGTCGGAAGTGCTCGTCGAAGAGCCACCTACCGTCGAGGATCAGGCCCAGATACCTCATCTGGGCCCGAACCGGTACGAGGACCGAGTTGACTTCGATGGAGGCGCCGGGGGGTGGACCACGACGGGGCCCATGGAAAAGCAGGGCCTCCGTCTTGTCAAGGGCCACCCGTAAGCCCAGCGCCTCGATGCGCCCAACCACCAGAGAAACACCCCTGGTGGCCAGGCGCGCCGCCTCTTGGAAATTCGCCCCCCGGGCTGTGACAAGAGTGTCATCGGCGTAACAAATTACGCCCAGCCCGGGAGGCAGACGACTTCGAAGGACCCAGTCGTACCCCACGTTCCACAGGAGTGGTCCGAGGACAGACCCCTGCGGAACGCCGCACGACATGGGTCGCCGTCTCAAGACGCCATCTCGATCCTCGTACACGACGGTACGCTCCTCCAAATAGTCTGCCACCAGCCGCCTCAGGTACTCTGGCACCCCATGATACTGGAGTGCTTCCCTGATGCAGCTGAATGGCAGACTATTAAAGGCGTTGGCGATGTCCAAGGACACCGCCAACACCACGCCGCCACAACCAACCGCCTCTTCGGTCACGGCCCTAAGGCGCATCACGGCATCGACCGTCGAACGCCCCTCTCGGAATGAGAGGAGACCCGAGCCCAGCAATGGGACGTTATGGGTTGTTGATACCTGCAATTTAAATTTAAAAAAAAGTAGAATTGTGCAATGTCTGGTTTCAATATTACAGCTTAGTCTAGTTTTCAAATAGTGTCTAAGAAAATGTTGGTATGAAAGTATATTAAAATTGTAATTTCAATGTTAATATATCGTTGTTTGAGTTGTTTCCATCGATACAGTACCTACAAAATCGTTCGATACAACATAATCTCGGTACTCGAGATAACGACACAGTAATTCTGTGTCGTTTATGAATATTGTCGCTTATTAGGTTATTATGCGATACTAGATAGTTCGAGCCAGACAATGACAGGTACTTAAAAAATAGAAAAATGAGAAAGAAGGACTGATATACAAGTTGTAGTGGGCTAAAAAAATAAAAAAAAAACATAAAAAAAATCAAAATTCAGGCGACAGTTTTGATTTTCAATTTTTAACTTTTGTACCGCCTTGGTAAACTCATGATAGGGGTCGATTTTGTATTATTTTGTATTTATTATGTTGCTACTATCACCGACAATAACTTTTTAAATTCTCAGATTTGTACAAAATTACTTTAAAAAGTTAATTGAGTTTTTAAATTACAATGAAATACATAGATCACAAATGAGTTGTCATTGTTGTCAACAAGATGGCGTAAGATAATGTCTTAGATTTGTTTAATTAGAATTTAAGTTTGGCTTCCTAGATTCGCTTTTTTTACCTACGATTGGAGGTAATATTAACAGCATGTTAAAAACGAAACGTCTATTTAGACTATTAATCTGCCTTAATTAAAACTTCATTTATATTGTACTTGTTGACAGCAAAAGCCCACAATACTTCTAATATAAGGTGACAATAAAAAACCTAATATTTTATTTTCAACGTTAAATACACACAATTACACATTATAATTTGATGAGTTATCAGCTGATAGCAGCATTACGTTATCTCAGTCTCATATAACACTGTACCGTGACTATCTTTGGATATCGTTCTATTTTATTAAAATCTGTCACCATCCGTAACGGTCCGCCATCAAATGTTATTATATTTTGTGTGTTTTTAATAAAACTGATACGGTATCGGCATATTTTGTCAAGTGTGTCGATATAATTGAAAGATATTGTATCATAACATATTATATTCATGTCATAGTTTTTAATTAACGTGTCGTTCATGCTATTTCGTTGTAACTTTACCCTTTATTAACACACCACACAAAGAAGGAGGCACAAAAGGGTTCTCAATTCGACTATTTTATATTATAAATCTTTGTATTATATACCTTATGGCATAGAGCAGATGAGACATGATGGCAAGTGGCAGAATATAAGTAGAGACAGAAGAGAGAGAAGAGTTACAAGTCCGTTACCGCTCTTTGAGTATCTCCCTTTAAAGGTTCTTTAGTTCTCCAATAACCTCTAAGTACAAAGCAATGAAAGAATCGCTTAGCACTTGTTTTCAGCTGGGGCGTGGTACGTAAGTATTATTCCAGTTGAGTTTAACCAGTTTTGATGAAACATGACTCTTTCAATGTTTAATGATAATAAAAAAAAATACTTAAGATTTGTTCCATTCAAAACTGAACACTTCCAAAAAACAGTTTTATTAAACTAGTTATGGCTATCATCTTTAAAACGCATTATTGTGAGTGTCCCCATTTTAACATTTATTTTTACCTATTCTCCGTCTGTGTTTAAATAAGCATTATTAAAGTTTCCTTAGAGAAAAATAATCACTTACAAGACGCCGTGGTAGTTGTTTATCAGGATACCATATACCGAATTATAACTAATATTTTTCCCAATCGATAATGTAAAAACATAAGAGAGATTTGCATCGTGTGTTTTTCTAAAGTGAGAATAATTACATAAAGTTAAAACCAGTTGAACTAATAGCCGACCTTAATGAACCTTGGAACTAATAAAGTCTAGAAAAATATGATGATAGTGGCATCTTTTCTTTTAATTTTGATGAGACCAAACAAAAAACACAGAAAGTTTAAAATTGGTTCATAAATAATACATAGTTCTAAATGAATACAGATAAAAATATAAACGAAATGAAAATCTCCTATTTTGAAGTAAGTTAAAATCTGCATAAAACACACGTTACCAGGACATTTTATATGCCTCCACTAACCAATTGGCTATCCAAACAGAAACATTAAGAGATTATTATTAAAATCCCAAACATTTCGGGAAATTATTAATTAGTTAGGGCGGAGGCCGGCGGGCCTTAGGCTGCGGTCGCACTGGGCGCGCTCGAATGAAGTGCCACACATTTTTTTAATTACACCATGTCCCACCCCTACGGGTGGGGTGTCGCTCCCGACCCCCAGCATATGTCGCACGGAATTAAAATTCACGTTTTGTGATGCAGCATTCAATTGTGTCCGGTCATTCGATAGTGGGTAGAGTTAAATGAAGCTTTTTTGTCCAAAAAATTAAGGTTTTCCAATGCAATTGTTAGTCAGGCGGCACAATATGGTTAATGGGTACCGCAATTGAATTATTGTTTTGTTGTAATATTTTTGTGGATATGTTTTATGTACAAAATGTTATCTGTATCAGATATTTGTGTATGTTTATATGTATTTTTGTGGATATGTTTTATGTACAAAATGTTATCTGTATCAGATATTTGTGTATGTTTATATGTATTTTTGTGGATATGTTTTATGTACAAAATGTTATCTGTATCAGATATTTGTGTATGTTTATATGTATTTTTGTGGATATGTTTTATGTACAAAATGTTATCTGTATCAGATATTTGTGTATGTTTATATGTATTTTTGTGGATATGTTTTATGTACAAAATGTTATCTGTATCAGATATTTGTGTATGTTTATATGTATTTTTGTGGATATGTTTTATGTACAAAATGTTATCTGTATCAGATATTTGTGTATGTTTATATGTATTTTTGTGGATATGTTTTATGTACAAAATGTTATCTGTATCAGATATTTGTGTATGTTTATATGTATTTTTGTGGATATGTTTTATGTACAAAATGTTATCTGTATCAGATATTTGTGTATGTTTATATGTATTTTTGTGGATATGTTTTATGTACAAAATGTTATCTGTATCAGATATTTGTGTATGTTTATATGTATTTTTGTGGATATGTTTTATGTACAAATGGTTTTTTTTTCGCTTGATTCTTAATTTTATAATGTCTTTTTTAGAATTCCTAATCGAAGTGTAGTGAACCTTCTAATTCCTTTCTGCACCACCCGACGGTAGACTGGTAGAATTCTCTACCAGTCTACAGCCTGTGGTATTAAGTCTGCCATTGTACATTTGTGCATAAAGTTTTTAAATAAATAAAATAAATATTTTAACTCAATTATACTGTACAGTTTTCTATATTTTGTAAATTACAAGTATGTTGATCTAAATCAAATGTCTTTTGTTAGAAGTAGGTCTTTTCAAGCTCTTTCGGCGTTATATTAATGACTCTAGTTCTGCTGTTCCAAAATGTCATTCCTATGGGGAAGAACCGTCACGAAACTCAATTACTGCAGTCTGTTTATTACAGTATAATATGTAGTAATAGATAGATAGATGAACACTTTATTTTACACCTTAATATTAAAAAACAATATTACAATACTACAAAAAACAGTGGTACAATGGGCGGCCTTATCGCAGGCTGCGATCTCCTCTAGGCCACCTTAAGATGGACCTTAACGGTTAATGGATGGACTTAAATAAATACTGAGTAATTTGTAGTTTGTGGTGCGAATTTACAAATAACGTATAAAATTAATATTTCCTACAAACATATATCTACACTAACACATATATATATAATATATACACACTAACATACCTACATATCTAAATATGAATACATACATAAATGTCCATAAATATATAATAGGGTATGTAGTTATTATTGCATTTTGCTGTTCATATAAAACAGTATCACTGGCTTTAATGTCGATACATACAATTTAATAATAACTCTCATTGCATAATATATTGTTGCGCCATAACCAGATGAATCTCGTGTCCACTAGAATAATCGAGAACTGTCGAGGACAACGCCATCTAGTGTCGGAAAGCGCGCAACTGTGTGCATTATGACGATTACTCGACGCTAGATGGCGCTACAAACAGCTCTAGAGTAATCTATTTAGCCTAGAAACATCGATCGAATGTTTTCGTAGTTTCGAGTAATTTCCACGGCCATATAAAAGCGGAACGTGTTGGCCGTAGGGACAGTATTGTTTCACGATACAGCGGATAAACATCGAAGAGATCTTTAGTGCGACTAACGAGTGATTTAGTGATTTCTTATTGTAAAAAGTGTTCTTAATAAATATTGTGTTATTTTTGGTAATTAATCGAGTACTTTAATTTATTTCATACCCAGCTTGTAACAATATTTAAAATTGTTCTAAAAATAGTACAAATTGATTTTAACAAACCTCTAACAATAGTTTAAAATCGGTAGTTTATATGTGGTGTCTCAAGTTGTTATACAATATTATTGTTGTTATTCGATACCGTATATATACCTCTTGACCGTTACCGTTTATATTATATACGTATCATTAAATTTGCTTATGTAACATGTTACAAGTAAAATGATCATCTGTTATTATATCACATATATTTAAATCATTTATAAATCCAGATACAATTAATCAATGAGCTAACTGCAGTTTATTTCCTGACATCTCCATGTGTATATTTGGTTAACTTGAGAATACAACTAACAAAAAAATATGAATGAAACCATCGCAGTATAACAAATATGTCGTTAAAATTAATCTTCAAAGATTTACACTTACCACTCTTAAATTAACCATCCAATCAATTCATAACACTCTTTACAACACTTAAAAAGTCCACTTCGGATCTCGGCTACCGAAATGAAATCGTCTCTCGGCAATTACACGCTGGGCATAAAACGGCACAATCTCTGCCGGTTCTACTCCGCTTGGCCTAATGAAATTAAATTAAGAAATAACATAATTCCGCCCGCTGCGCCGCCCGCACACCGCACATTTTTGCGAACACCCCTAGCGGTAGGGTTGGCAAAAGATATGTTATATGTGTTATTTAAATAATATGTTACTTCAACACTGTGACGTTAAAGATATGGTGTCTTAGATAATATTCACAATAATTTAAACACATGAAATAATTAAAGATTAAGAATTGGTAACCTTGTTTTTTTGTGTTTGATATTTGTAATCTATCTTTCAACTTTTTTGATATTGATATTTTAATGTCTAGCAAAGTTTTGAATCCAAAAACTGTAAAAATTTCTGAAATACAATGAGACAAGTTGTTTATAAAGAAAAAGTAGGTGCACTCAAAATTTATATAGTAGAGTGGATATTCAATTGTGTCACTTACTCTACATAAGTACATACCCATAGACATACCTTCTACAAAAACAACAGTATATAAAAACACCACAAAGAATAACAAACCCCTGTCACCATTAAATATATGAAACAGATCATAACATTTTAGCGCTTCATATTTTTAGTGAATGTATGCCTACACTTAAGCGTCACTTGGCAGCCCTACCGCCGGGGACGGGTAGGGGTGCCCCCACGGGCCTCCATCTTTGTTTTTCCCAATGAGGTGACGGTTATTATAGCTGTGTCGAGGTATTATGTTGTTTTGCTTGCTATATAATGGACGGCAATAGTTTCACGTACTCATATTTAGGTATGAGGACGATTTCGATTGAGAGAATTGTTTTTTTTTCTAAGCGTTATTTATGATAATACTGATATTTTATTATAACTTTGTGTTCTGGTCAAACGCCGGATGAATATTATATTGAATTTTAATTCTATCAAAGCCATGTTGTAAAGTTTTTTCTGAGATCTTCATAGAACTGATGCGCCTTGCACAAATATCTTATTTATAATATACATGATCCGGTAATGCTGTTCCTAATAACACACCAGCTACACAGTTGGTGCCAAAAATTCGTAGGACAACAAAACACTCAAAAACAAGTGACTTTTATTTCTTCGGGTGTGACTAGGTAGGTTTAGTAGACTTAGGTTAGGGAGAAGGGACCTTTCTTTGAAGCTGTGTTAATATTCACCTTCAAAAATATACCACCAAGACCATGTTAACGGATGAAAGGGAAATTATGATATGCCTCTTTCTTTCACTGTCACTCATTTTTTACCAGTTTAAGCAATAAAAAAGTATCTAACATCTATAACAGCTATAGATGGTCCAGCATTAGAAGCCATTTTTTTCTCATTCTAACAAACAATTACCACGTACAGTACCAGACAGTGTTGGACCTTCATAAAATAGACACAACAAGTATAATAAAACCTCTTTGATACACCAATACACAGTATTATTAGTTGAGATGGAGGCAAGTTGTCGAGAGGGACAAAATGCGAGTATCAGCGTCGGGAGGGCCGGACGGCGCAAAAACCTCCCAGCGCCAGATGACACATGTAGTGTTGTATACTTATAGAAAGTTTTGTGTGAATAGAGTTAAAGTGATTTTCGTTATGAATTCAGTATTCAAGATAGTTGATGGAAGATGTACAGTAAATATTTGTCGATAAATTGCAGTCGAAATGAGTATAGAAACGGTTTGTATTTACAAAGATCTTCAAGGGAAATTATTTCACCATTTAATATAGGGTAAGTTGCTATTATAACAGGTAAATTGTGAGTCAATATTTGTAATTTAATTTCGCCAATACAGACATTTGGCACAGAGACAAATAATAGTGTTGAATAACATATAAACTTAATTTTGGTAAATTCTTTGAGATCAACGATAGCGATCAAACAGGTCTTACTGCTAGCAACTATCGGTAAGATCTTTATGCACCTGCATATTGTCACATCTAGAGTTTTTAACATCATATTTCCCTCCCTCCCCTCCCTTCTCCTCACTTTATAAATGTTCAAATTAAGCATTCAATAAAACTGATAAATGATACAAAACGATCATCTGGCCTGCTTGTTTATTTATCATAAACGAGATTGTGCCAACAAACTAAACATCACCAATAATAATAGATATTTGCTTGCGATAACACTACACATACATACATGACATGAAACGCGTAGCACTTTAATAATGTGCTACGAAGCTTTGATCTGCCGCTACGAGACTACAAACAAATGTCGCTTTGCGCTACGTCGGTTCCCCGTTTAGGGTTTCTACACACTTGCTACTCACTCCACAGACTTTCTATTACAATGATAAAATGTTGGTATATTTTAATAATATGCCATTATAAACGCATCCCCATTGCAATAGAGTTATAATTTGAATGTTATAATGTTTCAAAATAATGTTTCTATAATTTAACATCCACCGTCAAACATAAGACAATTTGATTGTAAAACGAATAACATATCAACTCTATTTATCAAATTATTTGAATTACACCTTAGAATTGGTGATAATCTCAATAAGTATTAAGTTATTGACGAGGTGATGTATAATTAACTCTTTTAATTAGTTTATATTATAATTCTTATCTCACTCATCAGTAATCCTTTTCAAATTTAATATATTTCTTCATCATTTAAGTTTGAAAATTAATTTTCAAATTTATTTCACAATCTATCAAATGATTTTTCATTTTATTTAATGCCATAATATTACACACGATTTTCCATCTAACCGGTTAAATACTGATAATAATCGCCATCATATAAATCGTACCCAGATAATATTGTAGGACGATACAGTCGGAGGAGTTCGGCTGCCCTTAGGTTATCTAGAGCGCAGGTGTGTAGCATGTCGGCGCCACACGGCGCTAGCGCGAGCATCGCTTTATTACCCGATCGCTTGTACGACACGCGTATTGCCTGTCGCGCGATTATTGCCCTCCTTATGAAAAGGCGTGCCATGAATACAAAGCTTTATTTTATATAAGGAAGCGATGACGTTGCTTATTTTATTATCATTGGACATTGTGATTTTTGCTAGCTTTCTTTGCGAACATAGTAAGTTAAGGGCGAGACGAACTCTTGTACTAGAGGGTGCTGTAATATGTTATGTCTTTATAAGTTTCTATTATACGAGTATATAGTATATACTTTTGTTTTACATGTTTTAAGGTAGTCTGATTAATTATATTTGCACGTATACCACATGGTCTAATCAGGTTTAGTATAACCAAATTTATCAAAGAATTTAGGAATATTTTTCCACCTACCTACTAACCTAAAGATACCTAAACATTAAAGTAGCGTCATAATTATTTAAATAGAAATATCGCCACAGAGCTTTGTAGTTGAGTTTAAGGACTAAGTGGAGAAGTATTAGTCTGTTATTTTCAATTCAAGATATGATTCAACATTAATGTAATTTTGAATATTATACAATTCGTTCTTTATAATATTTCATAGGCATGACAATTACTTTTTTAAATCACATCTTATTAATTTACATTCTTCTAAAACTTCTAAAATATTTCCTCTCTAAAACTATATCCAAAACCCACTTCTTACAGCTCCCTCCCTCTAACCAAACTCTAAAGAGAGTAACAAACACAACGACATTCACCCACCGCACCTATTTACGAACAAAACCGACACAACTTGAACTTATAATGAATACGTTGGAAATAATCAAAATGGCGGTTAGCTCATAAAGAGACATTCGTGAAATAACAACGACAAACATAAAGTGCTAAGTGGGCCGGTGAAAGTCCCTAACAAGGCGCAATTAAAGGCTTCGAGGGTACTTTCAGGCCTCAACCCCGGGCGGGGTAAAGCCACGGCTCACCCTTGAGGGGAACACGGATTTAGATGATCGAGCACAGATTTTGTGCTTGTTTTGTGCCCTTGCTGTGTATGTGTTGTTACGAGGAGGCCACAATTGTGAAGAACTTATGAGCATTGTGTTTTATTTTGACATAAGAGTTTTGTGAATTATTTTTTGGCATATCGTTTAAAATAAACAAGATCTTTTATTTTATGTTAGACTATAATTTCGTTATGAATAATGATTTACTTATATATCATCATTTCTAATTAGGGT
The DNA here is from genome assembly GCA_916048165.1 of Spilarctia lutea. Taxonomy (NCBI): domain Eukaryota; kingdom Metazoa; phylum Arthropoda; class Insecta; order Lepidoptera; family Erebidae; genus Spilarctia; species Spilarctia lutea. Next base: position 618,549 of record OU696491.1, read on the forward strand.
ACCGATTGAAAACGTTTCGCAAATCAAATATAATACGTGATATTAACAGATTACGTCAATAAATGTACGAGTATGTATCCCTTCGGTGATTGTATTTTTTTCTAGATAAACCATCTCAAACTGTGACGATATCCATTTAATAACGATCGCATGAGGAGTTTATTAGTAAACGTGTAACAATTAAAGAAATAAATAAATTTTCGCATTAATTATATGTATGTATGCTTATAACTTTCTTGAAAAAAATATTTTCTTACCATTCAGGTAGACTACTATTTTATGATGACAGACAGTCTGAAAGTATTATAAATAAACTTAGCTTTTGCCTGCGACTCCGTCCGAGTACATATCGGTTATCGCAGTAAAGAGTAGCCTATGTCCTGACTCAGAAATAAAAGTATCTCCCTGCCAAATTTTATTGAAATAGGTGCAGTGGTTTAACCGTGAAAGCGTAACATACAGACCGAGTTACTTTGCAATTTATAATATTGGTATACATTGATAAAGGAATGTAGTAAATAAAGTCGTGTATACAGCCTTCAGGCTACATATCAAGCATTTCCACAAAGGTCGCGGAAGGCTGTGATGCGCACACATTAACAAGGGGTTGATAACGTTCGCTCGTCGTTACACCCCGCCGAGATACAAGGGCGGGACAGGGGTGCGCTGATATACACGACACTATTTGACTTTTTAAACTTCGTAGGTAAGTGGTACTTTATATTAGGTATGCAAACTCAAACTCAAACTCTAATCATTTATTTCCATAGGCCCCAAAAGGCACTTGAACACGTCAAAAATACAAACATCAAAATATACAACAAAAGTCTAGTAATCAATTCAGTGATAAAAGGTACTAATACTAAATGCACTGAGATGATTTGAATTACCGGAGCTTAGATTGATTTCGATTCAACTCAAAGGTTTAAATTGAAATCAATCCAAGTACCAGCTCCGATGGGTATTGTATTCATGAGAAGAGCTGGTGAGAAACTCATGTGCACCATCTTTTCAAATAATTCATACAAAGCTTGTTTGTTTTTGACAACAGTATTTCTATGTGCAAGTTAATGTTGCTATGCTATGCTATGCTATGGATAGTAAATAATATATAAAAACGATTAAGTGCGAGTTGGACTCGCGTACGATGGGTTCCATATCATTATCTATTAAAACGGCCAAAATCATGTTGTTGCGGAGTCTCCTTTAAATATTTAATTTATTCTATTTTTTAGTATTTGTTATTATAGCGGAAACAGAAATACATCATCTGTGGATATTTCAACTGTCTAACTATTACGGTTCACGATATACAGCTTGATGGCAGACGGACAGACAGACGGACGGACAACGGAGTCTTAGTAATGGTGTTTCGTTTTACCCTTCTGGTACGCAACCCTAATTGCGAAATCATTGGACTAAAGCTAGTGTTAGTAGAATATTATAGATTCAGGATTGATAATAAGTTAGGTAATGACTGTTATTAATACAGATATGGTAATAATTGTTTACCTCTCTAGTGGGTGCATCAAAATTACCTTTCTATCGGCGGTTGAGATTCAATTGTATATGTAGTATTTGTGATTAGAAACTAAGTGCTAAATAGCTTTTATAGATTATAGCTGTATGAGGTAGTACATATATACTCACATCTCTTTCCAAAAAAAAGCTAGTCAGAAATGTACGAAATGCTCAAATTTTACAAATCAAGCCGAAAGTGTGTTTAATTACTATCACACCATAAAATAGTGTAAACTATAGTAAATGTTTCATTATATATAATACATTTCCCCATCTTATACGTAGCCGTCTGATCCTATACTAGGAGAGCCTGTAAACAAATCACACAAGAAACGGAACAAAATATAATCATACTCATAATTATTTGTTCCGTGTGCGTATGGAACTTATGACCTCCGAACAGATGAGTTTACTAACCGTTAAGCCAACAAGTCTATCACAAAAATAACAAATTATTCTCGTAGTTATGCACTGTCATATTTAAATTTAATATATTTCGTACAAAATCCCAACAAAGTTTGCCACCAAACTTTCCCGACAATTATTTCGTACATGGCTCAGTCTTCATGACCTGAATCCCTTATTCCCGCGAATAAAAGTCAAGTACCATCACACAGCCCTAGGGGGTGGTCCCTGAAGGGGTTGCGGTCTCGCCCTCTCCGCCCGTCCGCCCGCCCCTGGTCTGCACGGATTTGAACGTAATTGTATACTTTCATATAATTGTTTCAGGATGTTTTAACAGCTCGTTCTGTCTGTGTGTTTTGTGTGGAAGATGGAGTTTGTGTTTTGTTTGTAAAATGTTTGTTCAGACTATTATTTGCGAAGGGTTTCATTGTGTACTCATTTGGTATGTAGGTATATTTTTTGTTATTACAGCGTGATAGTTACTACACAAAACATTGTTGCTCGAATTTTTTCCCCTTAAGTGAGACTCCCTTTAATACATAGTCTGGCTCGATTGAATTGGTGTTACTGTTCCTCTCTTTTTACTGAGATAGCAATTTTAAGGAAGACCCGAGACACTTGTAGAATGTAATAAAAATATTTTAAAACTGTAATTTTAGAGTAGAACTGTAAACTCGAAAGGACTTGGGTGGTTTAGTCTATAGCTATTTGTTGGCAGATGTGACTAGGGAATAAGTCTCAGATACCGTAACTGAAAACAAGACTAAGACTGCTAAATCTTGAAGCGTTTAGGGTTCATAGCCGTGTGTCCGTCCTGTGAGAAAGGACACTAGAAGAGTTGCAACAACTGGCCTTAAATTAGGTCCTAACAAATACAATATAAAGTTCAACCGTCAACTATAGCACATCTCCATAATGATATTTAAATTCCATACAAAATGTGACGTCACAAAGTCAAAATGTCCGACAAGTTATTCAGAAAGTCTGCGCGCGGTATGATATTAACAAAGTGCGGCTGCATAATGCATGACGCGCGGCAATACGACGCGCGTCATGCGCCACGCGGCAAAAACTATTGCCGGGGATATTGGCGACAGTTTACTATTTTGAGCGATATTTGATAGGCTTTTTTGTCTTTGTTTTTAACTATTGATTGTTTTGTTTAGCTATTGCCAGTAGAGTGACACTCTTTATTAAGAGAACAAGCAGAACTTTAGTCAGGATTTCTTAACGTATCTATATAAGAACAATGTCCAATCTTTTTTTTATTGTGATATAGGGGCAAACGAGCAGACGTATCGCCTGATGATAAGCGCCCGCAGCATGGACACCCGCTACACCAGAGGCGTCACAAGTGCGTTGCTGGGCTTTGGGGGATGGGGAGAGGGGTCGGGAAGGGGTTGGGTTATAGGCCTCCGGTATCCTCACTCACTCGGTGAAACACAGCGCAGGCTGTATTTCAAACTGGTTTTCTGTGAGGCCGTGGTATCACTCCGGTCGAGCCGGCCCATGCATGCCGAAGCGTGGCTCTCCCACGTCTATCTAATTGCTATCTACAATTTCTTACATCTACTCTTTTGACAGTTACACTGTTTAAGTACCAAATATAAATATTCTATTGTACTTTTCCTAATAATCTGTCGTAGCCAGATCGATTTATCACCAAGGAAACTAAACTAACTGCATTTAAAATTGAATGAAATTTGTTGGAGCCGGTTTCGAGATTAAGACTATATACGAGTATATACAGGAATAGTTCTTTTAGAGGTTAAAATACAAATAGTTCGAAGCTATTTATAAAATACACTGATTATTAAAATTGATTGAAAACTAGCTGCAACCTGCCAAGCTACAGTGCAGTACATTGTGGTAGTATATTGCTGTTGGATCCAGTCCAGCTTAATTAGAAGTAAATTATTCCAAATAATAACATTAGCGAATATTACCTGTTCGCAAACATCAAATGATATATCAAAATACAAACTACCCATCCCTATACAAAATAACAACATATTTATTTGTTCACAAACGAATCAATTAACTTCAAATACAGACAAACCAAGTACGACAAATTAAAAGCAACATACTGTATATGTACAGCACTTCAACAACCGAATTTACATTTTAACTGTTTGTAATAACGTTTATATTCGAATGCCGAAGTTACTTTCGGATAAACCATGAACAGTATATTATAGACTTTAAAGTATACGTAGTTAGGTTGATTTCGGTTTGTAAGGCATGTTTTGATACGGTTCGGTCGGTTTGTCGGTATTGGCTTTCGGTAATGTTGTTTGTCCATGTTCATCGTGAACTAAGCGTTCAGATAAAAGTAAACATTAAGTTTGTTTTGAAGCGCTTCGCTGGTTCGCAGCTTTTTGTTGATTTTACTTTGTAATCTTACTACTATTACAAATGAAAAATGTTTGAAAAGACGTTTGTTACTGTATTTCTCCAGAACAGCTAAACGGACTCTGATGAAATCTATGGCTCGGTGATTCATAGATATCACTTCGGAAGATTTCTTTGACGTAATTAACAATAGAGCGACCGATTTCAAGGTCACACACAGAATAGTCACTTCTTAATAGGTCTGTAGAGATTGTATTTCTAAGAAAAACTTACGTAAACAAATCAATTTAATAAGAAATAAAAGTTATCTCAGCTAAGTCTATAGAAGATGTAAATGTGGGAGAGCCACGCTTCGGCATGAACGGGCCGGCTCGACCGGAGCGATACCACGGCCTCACAGAAAACCGGTTTGAAATAGCGCTTGCGTTGTGTTTCACCGAGTGAGTGAGGATACCAGAGGCCCATACCCCAAACCCACCCTCTATCCCCATCCATATCTCCCAAAAGCCGGCAATGCACTTATGATGCCTCTGGTGTTGTGGGTGTCCATGGACGGCGGTTAACGCCTTCATCAAGCGATATTTCTGCCAGTTTGCCCACTATTCCATAAAATGAAATATGACTAATATTACAATCAACCTGTAGGATATAAAACCTGTAGAATTTTAAGTTTGTATAAAACTGGAGGCAAACAACACAAATAACTTTGAACTTAAATAAAGTTGAAGTCATTTTTTAGTTTTACAGTTTACAATTAGCTGACAAATGCACCTTCGTCTGTGTCTCTTTTCAATCATGCTTGGCTCCTATTGGTCTAAGCGTGATGTTAACCGTCCTATCTTAGGTACGCCAGCAAAACACACATTTATAAAAAAACAAATATTTATGTTTTTTTATAAATGTAAGGGTTATTTTGTCTTTGAGTTCATTGTGAGCAACAACGTGATCTGAGAATTATATGTAATAGATTTTCAATATGAAACACAAAAAGGTATTTTCCACGATCATTCAATTTTTAGAGATATTTAACTTTCTTCTGTTTCCTAATAAGAAAAACAATTTATTCAGCTTTCCTCTCTTTCTTAGTTACAGAAAAGGATGGATTAGTACACGTTGAAGTTGGTTCCCGTAAGACAATAAATAATATTGTAAATAATTCAATAAATGCACATAACAAACAGTCATAACTCACCGGTAGCCGCGGTTGTACTCTCGTAAATACTATATATACATATTTATACTTTATTATAATATGTATATTGTATATGTGATTTGTGCCTATTTCAGTATTATGTAGTATTCAAATTTATTGGTACATTAATATAGGGTCTTAGACACAAAAGAAAATATCATCAGGAATCCGGTCCACGTCTAAAAAATTGACAAAATTACTGTGTGTTTAGTAAACTGGCTGAGTAGTTTTTCTATAATAAGGTAGAGTTTTTTTTCTTTCAGACAGGATAATATTATGGCTAGGACAGTGGATATTAAGAAAAAATAATATTACTACATGTGTAGTGTTTGCGTGCGCTGTGTTTCACCAAGTGAGTGAGGATACCGGAGGCCCATACCCCAACACCTCCCCCCCTTCCCTCTCCCCATCCCCCAAGGTCGGCAACGCACTTGTGACGCTTTTGGTGTGGTGGGTGTCCATGGGCGGCGGTAATTGCTTACCATCAGGTGATGCGTCTGCTCGTTTGCCCCTTATTTAATAAAAAAAATGTGCCTTAGCAAGATGTCAACTTATTTAACTACAGAATACATTTATTTGTAGCATGATTAGTTTCAGCTTGCATTTATCTTACCACTCTTTCTAGAGGTTCTACTTATATTCGTCTTATAAATATACTTTAGAGACAACTGATTTCTTGTAGAACTTCTCAAAGACATTAAGTGCTTAATAACCTTTAAATATTATACAATAGCCTGTCACTGAGACCTAGAACAATAAACTTATTGTGCTAAGCCTTACATTAAAGCAAGTGAAGCCGTAGAATAAGCTAGTATTACATTATAATAACGTCATAAAATATCATAATATATAATGCTGTCAGCAAATATCGTTAAAACGAATAACTATATACCTACTAGCACATCAAAATAAAGGCCACATAAAAGCAAAACATTGCGACCGCAGCGCTGTTTCATAGCGAATAAAATTGTTTTGATGAAGCGGCGACCCCCTCCCCCAAGGGATGAGGGCTGAAACTGGGAGGGGATGAAAAAAATGAAATGAAAATAATGATAAAAACGTCGACACTGTAAAAGGGGAGCGCTCGTTCGATCCGGGATGAGCGTAAATTGATTTCTGGCATTTTTGTGATGATTTTGAAAATTTATAAGAACACGCCTAGTGCTGAATAATGCTTATCGGTTAAAACTTGTAGATTTTCTATTATCACTACTAATAATATTATGTTTGTTTGTTACGCTCTCCTCTAAGATTTTAATAAAATTTGGTATATCCTATGGTTCTTTTGTTTTATAAAAAACATACACGCAGATGAAGTATAAGGCAAAAGATATTTGATAGTAAAATAGTCTTAACAGTTGTGAGCAGACTTAATAGAAAAAGCTACGTCAACAGGTGAAATTAGAAAAGCGTGATATAGAATAGTTTATAGGTTATGTTAAAAAACCTAATAACTAACTCTCTTTCTGACATAAGTCTTCTATTTCAGTGAGCAACGGCGCTTTAAGCGCTTGTGCAGCGCAAGGCGGTATGGACAAGGATGGCAAGAAAAAGCACACGAGGCCCACGTTCTCTGGACAACAGATTTTCGCGCTGGAGAAGACATTTGAGCAGACGAAATACCTAGCGGGACCGGAGAGAGCGAAACTCGCATACGCTCTTGGCATGACGGAGAGTCAAGTTAAGGTCAGTAAACCCGTTAAAAATACATCTCTATATTTTTTAAAACTTTGGTTAAGAGACTTTGTTACCTTTAATAAGTATCTATCTTCTTTGACTAGCACTGATTATATAATTTGCAATGATAAATCTGGTATTTTTTCTGTATGCTCTTTGAATTACTGTTCTAACCTAGTAAAATAAGGTTACAATTTCTTATTCGCTTCATAAATGAATAAACTACGAGTAACAATCTACCAGAAGAAACTTACCACTAGAAGAAAGCTCTCATGAGGCCTGTTACGGTGAACTCTTAATGGATGGTAAGACTGTATCTTATTATATTTCAGATTGTATTTCTACTTAACTTGATTCCTGACACGGTCATTGCTAATTTAACTCTGATACAAATCGAAATCAATTCTAACCCCCAAGCTAAATTAACTTAATGAACTGTACAAAGGTTTGAGCAATAGTAGGATCGAAACAAAATAAATTAATATCTGTAACCTAGCTCTCGACAGTGACGAGTAGGGTAGAAGCACCAATAGTCGGCCCTCGGTAATCCGATTACACAGATTGAAAAGTCAATCACTTAGCCGGTGGCGGTACGCGTCGCAATCAAACGCTGCGCTCTATAACTGGGGATTAAACACGGTGACATGTGGACCGAGTTTGTTTTATTGGAAATGCCGTTATTTAGTAGCGTGATTCACAGTTTCTGCTGTATTGAATATGACTAAGTTGTTTCTAGTTTTGATGATGACCGTAAAGATTTTTTGATATGGCGTTTCTTGTAAGTAGTAAATTCATATTGATATACTACGTTCTATAAAACTTAATGAATTATATAGCTTACAGATTTTTTAATGATTGTCAAAATTTTTGAACGAAATCGTTTATGATTTAATTTTTGTTTCGAGAAGAGAAGAGAAGCTCGTCTAGTGTCGTTAGAATTTATATTTCTTAACGAGAATATACGTGAGTAAGCGGGCTAGGAGAATAATAGTGACGTTTTTCACATAATCAGTTTATCATAATTCTTGATTATGAAATACAATCACGATATTCAAGAGTGGTATATGGTGGAAGATTTAAATAAGACACTCCACCGCACATGTAATGCTAGTGTGAGATGCTAAACGACCTACGGCCACGTTCCATTTAGAACTACCAACCGTTTTTTAGGGATGAGATAAAAATCACTGTCGTCTACGATACTTGTCTATGACTTTTCACTTAAAAATAATTTACTACTACCAACTATTTAAACGTGTAATTATCATTTTAAAGTGGCAATGATTTTAATTCCTACTGTTATCGGTCGCACTCTCAAATGCTGGGTGTTGCGTCAGTGTCCAACTTCTGACACTTAAGTGTTGCCGACTAAAATTAATGACGCGCCGTTAATCTTATATACAAATTATAATATTTTATTAATATTAATATTAATATATTTGTTACATTAATATAACTAAAGAGAATACTATAAAGGAAACAAAGAATACCTAGATTCAGGACAGCAATTTGTAGATCACACAAAATGTGGTCCCATGTAGGATTTGAACCCACGACGTCTGATTTATGACATCACTGATTTGAGAAAGCGGCGTGGCGATCACTTAAACCACTAGACCAACCATGCAGATAAAATCGAAGTATATTTTAAGAAACCCTACATATTTGAAGAACATGTTTAATGCATTAGAAAGTACTAATACCTAATTTTCTCCTAAAACATTATTAAGTATCAAACGCTGCCGTCTTACATAAACACTTGTATTTACATAAAAATATGTAGAATAACAGAAATCGTCGTCCCAAGAACTATAAAATTAATTCTTGTTCCATAACAGCTACTCAGTTACTATCACTAAATAGTTTTACGACGAATAAATTGCCATCTTTAAATTAAGTATCCCTACTGCTACTAAACACATCATGCAAAAGGATCTTTCAATTAAACCAAACACATAAAATAGGCGTAAAAAGGCGCAGTTATATGGAACTAATTGGGGTGTGACGCGGGGCAGGCCGGGTGAATGGGGCGAGTGGGACTAAACGGTCGGCGGCGAGGGGACGACAACTGCGGCGCACACCCTACCGCGATGCGGTCACGCGCGTTGCGCTCAAACTTTATTGAATTGCAATGTTTAGTGTTTGTTGTTTAGATTGTTATGTACGTATCATGATAACTAATAGTTACTGATAAGCTAACACTTGGGTCGACCTTCTTGGGAGAAACTTGTCTCTCAACTTCTCTGCCTGAGCTACATATTGGCTAGCATTATCCACTTTCATAACACACGGTTATTACGTTAGCATAGTTCTTCTAAATATAAATAAAATCATATTGCAATTGCGTCACATAGACAAACCATTTTAAATGTCAAAATATACAAATTTAACTTTACTTCTATATATATCAAAATGTTATGTTGGTTTGTGTACGCTTGAAAATCTCAAAAAGTTCTGCACCGATCGAGCTGAAATTTTAGAATGATATCTAATCCGCATCAAGGACTGTTTTTATCTAATTTTTGCATCAGTCACATATCCGCGACCGCGAAAAAACACGAAAAACCGACATAAACGCGGGCGGAGCCGCGGGCAACAGCTAGTATTTTATAAGTTCGCAATATACTTTCTAGTACCTACTTTTGGTGACATTTTATAATCAAGCAAAAATTATCAATAATAATATAACATTTATTGCCCGAAAACAAAAAATACAATCTGATTAACTTTAAACTAGTTTAACTAATAAAACGAAAAGAGATAGCCTCCGTTGCCAAACTAAGAAGAAACCTGTATTTTGGTTTACGGCGCTATTCCCAACAATACTAACTATTTATTATCTAAGATCTCTCATCTGCCTAGCCTTTATTATTCCCAAGATTAATTGGGGTCAGCTATTAGCTCAACCAGTTTTACCTGAATATCAGTTTTTCCACGGAACGACTGGCATCGGACCTCCAGAACCCTGAGGGTGAACTGAATTCGAATGTTGAACTAGTTGTCAGTATATTTGAGGGCACTGACTTCCCAATAAAGATTGCTATTGATGTTCATGATAACCAAGACCGACAGCTTAACGTGCACTCCGAGGCATGGGCGACAAATACCACCTGCTTCTATGCTGTTAAGAATTTCTTGTAAGAAAAACCCAAAGGCAGTACGACTCAAGAATCGAACCCGAGAGCTCTTGATCTGCAGTCCCTTACGCTAACCACTAGACCTACAATGAAATATTTACTAATAGTAACATACTCATTTAAACTATAATTTCATTTCCTAATTCATCATCATCAGCCTATCGCAGTCCACTGCTAGACATATGCCATGCCATTGCATGCCACTTGGTTCAAGCCTCAGTTTTTCGCATCCACCTCCTGCAAACCGTCTTGCGAAACCTTCATATCCTAATCGTTTAAATGAAATAATTTAATTTTTCGATGTAATATGGTAATATGCAACCTTTAACGTAATAACTTTTAAACTTAAACGAGTAATCTCGGTAACGGCTCCAACGATTTTCGTTAAATTTAGTATGTAGAGGGTTTCGGAGGCGATAAACTGATCTAACAATTTTAAGAAAAATTACCAAATAAAATATAACGAACAGAGCTCGGTCATCCAGGTACTCTCTTACACGAATTATTTTGCAAATCGTGATAAAAAGAAAAACAATAAAAGCATCCCCTACCTATATACGAGTACATCCCCCAGCAGCTTCTCATAAGTGTCGAAAAATCAATATCTTAGTCATAACATCTCTTAGTTTTCCGTGAAGAGTGATGATGTTTCCAGCATCTTCCCTTGTAGCCGTTTAATGTGGGGCTTTGATCGTATTATACTAAGTGATACGAGTTGTTAGGGGAGTTTATAGGCTGCCTACATACATCACAACTCTGTAAATTAAATTGTACTGACCCGGTTGATGGCAAGTTGCATCCGAGTGCATGGATGTCAGTATTGATAGTATTTACAATTGAAAATATTCACACAGTTGGTTTTTAGAAAACGCTTGCAACATTTGTATGTGTACGTATAAGTATCCATCTATGCGTTTATGAAAAAAACTTATATTCAACATTACCATTATTGTGCTTTTTAAAAAAATAAGAAAAGGTGTTTTGGATATTATTTAATTTTTTATCATATTGTGTTCATTAAAAAAAGTTACTCGTGTATATAAAATCGTGGTAAATATAAACTTGTACTACAACAGGTCGAAATGTTTGGGTACGTAATAAAGTGCTATAATAAAATTGATTCCCAAAATTAAACACGAATAACTCAAGTAAACTTTAGGCAATTGACTGTTTCTCAGTGTGTAGCCGGCCTACCGTTCATTTCAACAGTGCACACAATTCCCTCGGAGAGTGAGCGAACAGAGCAGTCAAATGAAGCGCACACAATGAGATTAATGGACGCAAATGTCGTGAACTGTTGCGCTATGCAATGTTGCTTAATGTGCGCGATAAATATGATGACCTTTCATACAGGGAACAAATTAAATTGACAAGTAACATTATTGATAACTATTCAACTGAATTTTACGTAAACTTTATTCTACGACATAATACTCGTATTATACGCGCGAAAGTTTGTAAGTATGGATGGATGGATGTTTGTTACTCTTTCACACAAAAACTACTGAATGGATTTTGATGAAACTTTACAACAATATAGCTTATACATCAGAATAATACATATGCTACAATTTATACAGATATAGCTTCGCCTCGCGGTGCTGCCTGCGCTTATCTTATGTGTAATACCGCAGGTAGCACCGCGGTGTTTAGCTTGTACATAATAATGATGTCCACGTAAATATGCTCCCTAGCTAAAGCCATTGTTGCACTTTTTAATCCATCCGTTTCAGCAAGAACACCTTCCTAATTTACCTAATTTATTTGCATCCCAATTTTATCATCTTTAAGGACCACATAATCCAGTGATTCAAATCTCTTCTAATATTATTTCGAGACATACCGCTAGAGTCCTTTTCTATTTTTTTTTAACAACAATTGACCCACTCACTAAAAACAGCATTTAGTTTTAAAAAAGCTGTTTCTATAAACATCAATTATAAAATTCCAACACAAAAGTAGAGTCAGTTCGAGTTGCTGTTCAATTCAAAGTGCGTTGCAATAAAGTGTTTCAGTGAAAGTCACAATTGTCGTCCACACAAGATCTGTTACGCACTACATCAAAGCATTAAAGCTCATAAGCAACCTAATGGTATCAATAGTGAGCAACAATCCTTTATACTAAACGCATCACAAAGCGCATTCACAAATTGGACTCAAACGGCAATGGGGAACGAAAACCACTTCATTTTCACCCACACTTAGTTCAACAATCAACTTTATTACTTCGAAATAAGAGTGTAGCTAATAGCAGACTTGTTCTTTTTTTGTGATCCAATTCCCCCGCTGTCAGTGCTCATTTGGCATTCGATAAAATTAATCCATAGGGTAGATTATTGTGAGGGCAGGGTGTTTACACATGTGGCGCGTCGGGCCGGGCCTGCAGGCACAGAATGCATAATGCAATTAATTCCTGCCTCACAATTGTTTATTCAATAACTATATTTCATAGTTTTAATGTCACTTAATTGTGCTGTTTATTGAGTTAGCGTCGATTTGTTTTTCTAATAATGTAATGGAGATTGGGGAGGGATCACAATGTAACCTCGCTATAAGTAACGCTCATAACAAAAATGTGACTTTTCTTAATGGCATGGGCCTTAATTAATAGACGGGTCACGTCATGGTAACTAATTACTGCCACCCGTGGTCACCATGCTGCTGTCGCCACTTCCATATACAACACAACAGTAATCTACTACAGCGCCATCTACCGAAAATACACTGAACTACGAAGTAACGTACTACACGGAGTAACTACCAATCCTGAATCGCGCAATAGAAGTTCTCGCGCCGATTATCATATGTATAACATCTCAAAATTAACTGTTGGGCAGTGGCCTGCCAGGCTTGATCACCTCGCCTGGTCGGAGGATCCTCCTTCTCTAGATAAACCACAACGTAAACATGCAACGTAAGCACCTATTTCTGTGAGGCCAAGATATAACTATCGGGCCGTCCTATTTACGTGAAAGCAAGCTTTTCTACTTATATTCCACCTCGGAGGATTTAAAATGAATGAAGAATACAGCCTACTAAAATATAAAACTATTTCAATTAAAATATATAAAGTTTACTATCTTAGTACGACTGCCTCAGTAGCGCAGTAATAGCGTATACGATTGCTGTGCTTGAGGTCTCAAGATCGATTCCAGGTCGTATCAAATGTTGGTATGATATGCAAATATTTGTTTCGGAGTTTAGGTGTATGTATAATAGATATGTATGTGATAGTACCCATAATGCAAGCTCTGCTTAGCTTGGTACTAGATGGCGTTGTGTGCTAGACATCTGAAATATTTATTTATTTAGTTAGAATTGTTGATGATTCAACTCCGCTAACGAAACCACACTCGAACAGATATGAACTTTTATAGTGATAATAAATCAGTTTGTCATTCCGTATGTTTATATTCCAAGAAGTAAAACCGCCACTTACTAATGATTACACACGTATACCTCCCGTATTTTTATACTAATACTAAAACTATATAACCTCAATATAAAACTAATCTCATAATCCGCGCCTCGAACTACTAAACTTTACAATTTGATATACAACCACAGAGGTTAAGAGGATGTACTGCGTTTGGCCTTAAAGCCGTACCCACACTTGGCTGTTATTACAATTGAAACTTAATACTTATTTTTTATTGATTTTTATGGTACAAACAAGCAGACACTTGATGTTAAGTGTCTACTACCTCCATGGGCATATGCCATTTTTCTTTAAGGACTAATGATAATGATAAATTTAAGGTGATTTTCAATAAAAATAGCCATTTGACTTACTTTATTTTGTATAGATTTACTAGCTGCCCAGATAAAGGTTTAGCTGCCCATAAAAAAAAATGGTGTGGGTCACCCTTATCATTTAGGGGTACGAAAAATAGATGTTGGCCGATTCTCAGACCTACCCTTTATGAACTCAAAATTTCATATAAATCGGTCCAGCCGTTTCGGAGGAGTTTGGTAACAAACACCACGACACGATAACGATTGACGACGTGATAATTAGATGAGAATATGTTGTGTATTGAATATATATCAGTAACTATCAGATGTGACATCGGCGCAGTGGTAGCGTAAACGACGACTTTGCATGAGGTCTCGGGTTCGATTCTCGAAAGGGGCCAAATGTTTGTATGATCTGCTAATATTTGTTTCGGAGGTCGGATGTGTTTACCATAATTTATCAGTATTTTATAGTACAAACTCAACTTCGTTTAAAGCTAGATGGCGTTGTGTATCACATGTTCGAAATATAAAAAAATATTACAGTGTAGTCACAGTCTGATAAGTGAACAGTACAACAGTGCAAAATGTGTGCTACTGTGATTAAACCAAGTGTGTACGCGCCTTACTGCATAAACAATCATCGTAAGTCGCCCATTCCTCGTTCAAAATGCAAATGGCAGTGTGTCGTTATTCGTTATCCATTGCTTTTATTGTGGCTGCAAAGTAGCATTGAATTAGTTGTGAGCCAGCGACGGATACTTCCCACTAAGTTAGATGTGTTTCGATAAGTTTATTACACGTTATCTGTTTGATGGTTTTATTTAGGGTAGGTGAACCGCTGTAATATTATAATATATACAGCGCAAAAATAATTGGTTGAGAAATAAGATTTAAAAATAAATAGAAATCCCTCATAAGGAATCTATCATGTGTTGCGGGGTACTTTACAAACATATATTTTACAAACACAAAAAACACCCAGACTCAGAGCAACAATTTGTGGTTTACACAAAGTGTTGTTCCGTGTGGGGATACCCGTGAAGATCGAACCTAAAACACTCATCGCAGTAGAAAAAGGCGTGGCAACTGCTTAAACTACTACGACATACGTGCATTCGTATCACCTGATGGTAAGCGATTACCGCCGCCCATGGTCACCCGTTATAACACTAATTTATGTTTAAATGTCTATTTGGTTTATCATATGATACGGAATCGGTTAAATTACTGATTTACTCAATAACGCGCAGGTCTAAATTGTAAGTAGCATTTAAGTAAAGCTTGTTCATTCTGCCGTTGTCCAATTCTATCCCACACGTACCTAATAATCTGCATTACCCCACATAATAAAAGCTATTCAGTTTACGACATGCCTAATGACGTCACAGATAAGACAAACGACACTTTAAAGTCATCACACACCCTGTATAGAGGGTTCATAGAACCCCACCGGCTACCGCGCATATTAAATTATTTTGATGGATCGCACTATAATTTAATTTTAATGTGTTTTGATAAAACATCCCCCTGTGTAGTGATTTTAAAGTGATTTTCAGTTGACGAAGCAGTTTTTTTGAGCCATTGTGAAATTAAACGGCTGTGATGGTACATTTACATTATTTTGCATGAGTTAAGTTGATGAGGCGTTTAACGTGTTTTTTTAAAATCACCTTTAATGTTTTTCTATTGGTTATTTTGTATATTAATCATTCATGACAAAAGTGACAGTGTTTTTTCCTGTCAATTGGTCGCTTTAATAATTGATTTTTCTATTATTTCACCATCATTTGGATTAACAGCCTTTAGTAGTCCAGTTTTGAACATAGAACTCTCCTTAGCAAGGATACTTTGACCTATTATACCACGGTGACCAGACGGCTTGGTCGTTGTTTTAATCTACTTCAAAAATTCATTTTGGTGAAGAATTTTGATATTTGTATATTCATAATTAATAATGATTGTGAATATTCATTTAATTAACACTATTTTAGCAATATTTAAATTAAAAAAATATTAGGTATTGATTTTATTACTTAATCTGTAAGTATAATATTGTAGTCGGTTTAATTAACTTATGTTATAGTAACCATGGTAAGTTCAGGTTGGAAGAATGTAAGTAAATGAAAGGTAGGCTTATGTACCTAGTCTGTTAATTCTTGTGAATATATCTACTTGAAATAATCCTGTGAATGTTAACATGTTTTTATTTTTTCTTTTAAATAAAAATCATTGCTAAAAATCACAGATTTGTCTACAATAAAGTCACTTATTTAATATACACGGAACGGAACTAACGGAGTAAACTGAATTAGCATAAAATTCAAATAACCATTTCTACACCATTTTTTTTTGTGTGGATATGCCCTCGTATGCCACCGACTGGACTCGAACCAAATAAATACCGTACACCGTCTTAGGTACTAGAAGCCAGGGAACCAGGTGCATCCTCGTAAAAGTTTCCCTGGAACCCCGACGTACCTCTGCCCATCCATGGTTTGTAGATGACTCTCTCCTGTGTAGGAAAGGGGCGCAAGTTACTATTTCTACACTACACACACTACACACTGTATAAAGGATAATTCCACATAAACTAGAACATCACATCACTTTATAGTAAATGTATGTTATTATTAATGTGTGTTCGTAAAGCACGTCGTAACTGGTGATTAAACAGCACCCTGTAGCTAGTATCTACGTGATTAAACACTCTGTATAATCGCACGACATATTGTTACCAACACACAACTTTACTGGGTAATTTGCATACTGACTGGATTCGAAACTAATGTTTGCATGCTGTTTTGGTTATTACAAATGAATTTATTATTGATATTCTGTAAACTAACTGAACTGTATTATTTTTAGGGTTCCGTACCTCAAAAGGATAAAGAACTCTTATCGGATCACTTTGTTGTCCGTCTGTCTGTCAAGACCCTTTTTCATAAAATGCAGCCCTATGCAATGATAAAATATTGAAATATAGGTACATTTATTTCAAATAAATCGTTAACGTTCAAAGTAACTGGTTGCGTAAATACCATTGTGTTATTAGTCAACACGAATATCAAACGTTTGTTTTCGAACGATTTGTTAGTTCGGTGACACGACACTCGATGACGTATATCTGCCTAAATTCTCAGTCAAATCTATTGGATAGACAGCCCTATACCCTGTACACATAACTATAGAACACGTTCAAATTTAAACTATAAGTCTACAGACATATGGTTGGTTTCCCATCGGCGGTCAGTGGCTAGTGAGGTGATCAATCGATTGAACCGATGACAGGCGGGAGCGCACGATAATCGCTGCTCATTAGTCGAATGTGACTCGTAGTGAATCGATTGAATGACATCTGCGTTTTGGAATATAATCTGTGAATGCAATTTTTAGTTGACTGATGTCACATATGTTTTTCTGTGTAGTTCTAAATAGATTTTGAAACTTATTTGAAATCGAGAAGGCATAATTGTATTATTATTTTACCGTGGGAGAGCCACGCTTCGGCATGAATGGGTCAGCTCGACCGGAGTAATACTACGACCTCACAGAAAACCGGTGTGAAATAGCGTTTGCACTGGGTTTCACCGAGTGAGTGAGAATACCGGAGGCCCATACCCTAATCCCTCCCCTAACCCCCTCCCTATACCCGAAAGGCTGACAATCCACTTGTGACGCTTCTGGAGTTGGATGTGTCCATGGGCGAATACGTGTGCTCGTTTGCCCTCTATTAAATAAAAAAAAAAACGAAAAAAAAGTTGTTTGTATTTGTTTTTGTAACCAAATCAGTTTTATCGTCTTTTTACTATTCTGAAATATATGTACCGCATTATGCATAACACCAGTCACAAAATTGATATGCACTTCAAGATTAGACATGCACTAAAAGAAGCAAACACACAAAAATAAAAAAAAAGTTATATTTAAAACAAAGAATAAACACGTTTTTTTCTTAATTTAAATTTATGCTTTCTTTTCAATTTTACTATGTTTTGTTGTTATTCTTAAAATATTGCTTTTATAGATATATAATGATACAACAACACTTAGAATGAGGAGCTAAGAGCTTAGAGATTTTTGTTTTTTAAGGAACCAATCTCTAAAGCTCCCAATATTTTTGTTATTTGCAGCACAATTTTTTTTTCTGTTGTGGAAGTTTTTCACTTTTAACAGCAAACTTAAAGTATTAAAGATTAAAGATCTGCCGAAAAATAATAGAAATTGATGATTGTCATTTGCATTTTTTTTTTACTTATAATAATGACTTATGTTACTGTCTGTACATTACAAGTGCGTTTGCAAGAAAAACGAGCCCGAACTATCACGGCAATAGTTCTTCTATATTAGAGTTATGTAGTCGTGAATGAGGTCGTTTCAATGCCCACACGTGCGCTACGGAACCGTAATTGATTGGCGCGTTAACGATTCGTTTTTAGGGTTCTTCACACGCTAGTAAAGTTCAGATTTATATTTATTGACTGTGAAGAAATGTGTTTATTAGTATATATACCATTTATGGTAAAATACATACACGTTTGTAATAAAATTATAGGTCAGTGATTGAAGTCACATCGGCGACGCAGATTATTGGGCTGGTACAGTCAGTAGACACATTTCTAAAACATATTCAAGTTTATAATGTAAAACCAACCTTACATATAGTCAAGATAAGGCTGGTTTCAGTTGTGTTAACTTTTCGTGACGCTATCAATAATGTAAAGAGACTAGTATAAACTACAAAACATATTATACTTTTATGAAAGTTTATTGACAAAATTAACAAAGTAGGTGTTTAAACTTAGTGTATATTGCCGTGTACACTTTAACTGAATCTATTGAATGAGAATAAATTAGGTAAACATAAATCTATTTCATTCTTAAAAGTGGTTAACATACTCAACAGTTCGGCTCTTTCTTTCGGTAGCAAGCACTTAAAACCTGGAACTGGCTACCAGCGGACGTGTTTCTGTCCCACTATAATTCGTGGTGGGGCGTAAAAGCATCTTACTAGGTCGTCATACTGTAGGTCACCATGCTGCATCCTGGATTCTACTCACGCTTCCGTAAGGTTTTAATTAGAATCATTTTGACAGCGAGTTTATATAAAAAGAACGTATCAAATCTGATTATGTTGACAAGATTATTTTAAAATATAGTCGTATGGAGTAAAATTTGTCGTTTCGTAACAAAAAGGCGTCACAAATCACACAATTCCACAGCTGCACAAAAAATCTGTTTGTAAATCGTTGTGGTGGAATCAATTACAGGCGTGGGCGCAGCTGAGCTCTGATTAGGGGAGAAATGCACAGATTTACTTTTTGAATACTGTTAAGCTATATTTATGGAATTAATAAAAGCGACAATTGCTGTTACCAATACATTCAGTTTATCTGACTTCAAAAATCGATAGTAGTTTTCAATTCGGTTAATCTTCTATTGATTATCATTTCAATTCTAGAATTTTGTCATAATAAATGTTGTAAATCTATATTGATATTATTAAACTTTGTTTGGTTGTTGACTGCGCTAATATCAAGATACGATCTGATTGAAATCATTATTTCAGTGTGAGTTAGTCCAGTTATCGAGTGAGGCATACATTATTACGCTAAAATCAAAAGGAGGAACATGTCAATAAAAAATGTTGCGAAACGTTGTTATAAAATTACGCTATGGGCACACACGGTTGCGTGAATCAGCTAGTGGATTAATAAATGTTGAAAATCTTAGGTATATAAGTACAACTAAATTCAGAACCTTCTCGCTTTTTGCAGTAAGCTAAAATAACGAAGCGTTTGTAGAATATAAAAAACTAATGAGATTTGTATTAATCGTCAATTCTTAAATCCACCAACAAATGGTGGGCGTGTCGGTGGCAGCCGCATAACAACAGCAGTTGTCTTCATTAGCATCACAATGCGCGGGCGCCGACCGCAGCGCCGACTTATTTGTCGCATGATCAATGGCCACATGCGACCGGTCGTGGTGTGCACAGGCACATATTGAGCTTTATTTATTGTTGATTGTGTTATTTATTTGCTGTTGACAAACACTGCTTATTCACATTAGTAAAAATTTTAAAACTGAATTAAATTTAACGTTCTTGACATACTCTTAAATATTTTAATACTTTTTTTAAGATTCTTTTTTTTTTTAATTTATCGCTTTGCAAAATGACTCTTCTCTAACTGATGGAAAGCATAAGTAGAATCTAAGAGTGGTGGTCACCATACTCATTGCGAATGCAGACAATGCATCATGGTGAGTGGTGACCGACACCAAGGCGGCCTTGTGATTCTTCTGTATTATCGGTTGGCCCGATTACGTTGGCATTCGCGAGCCGGCCCGTTCATGCTGATATCGACCTTGAGAAACTTTAATAATCTAGTTTATTAAGTTGTGTGTATATCTTCGTGTGGTAACAGATTCAGAGTGTAGAGTATCACCACATATTCATTCCATCGGTGCTGTAGGAGGTGACTAAGGCCCGTATTATAGAAGGCGTCTCAGTTGTGAATCGAGTTTTAAAACTAGTTTTAAGAAGAGATTGTATTATAGAACGTCTCTTGAGTCAAGATTCACTGATCTTTGATCAAGTGAGTAAAGATCAATGCTTACCTTATTTTAGAACGACGCTTGTGTCAAAATCGTCTCTCAAGAAGAGATTTTGACAGATGTGATCTCCGTTCAACTGAGACAAGCTCAATCTAGTCTGAAGTGGTAATTTCTAATGCCTAATAAGGGAAATTAACGTATTTTATGATGATATTTCTGAATAATAACGAAATAATTGCTTATTATACACATTACAATACATTTGTGTTATTTTAGAACGATGTTTATGTGAAAATCGCCTCTCAGGAATAGATTTAGACAGATGTGATATCCGTTCAACTGAGACATGCTCAATCTAGTCTCAAGTGGTAATTTCTTATACCTTGTAAGGGAAATTAACGAATTTTTGATGGTTTTTCAGAATAACAACGAAATATTTATTTTACTTTACTTTATTTACGATAGAATTGCTTATTATACACATTTCAATACACTTTAATTAACACTAATTGATATTCAATTCACTTAAAATACACATTCAACTATTTATTTCAAGTAATATCCTTCAAGCAATAGTAATAACCTTTTGGTTTCTGACAAAAATATTACAATAATTTTAAAATAAAAACAAAAACAGTTTGATAATTCGACATTGACGAGTATTGAAAACAATTTGAACGTTCCGTTATCGGTAGTATCTAGTCAGTTTTATTTTAATATTTGAAATATTTAAGTAAGGGCGAACTGCTTCTTATTATTATATTTAAATTGATACACTAGTCAATAGTGTATTATATATAAACTAATAACCAATAATATATAAATTATACTTGTGAGATATGATGTGTTTAATATAATTAACTGCGTAACACAGAACAATAATTTCGACAATGCAGAAACGTAACTGAGAACAGACTTGTGAGTTGAGATTAGATATTGAAACTAGTTTCAACTGAGTAGAACTCAAAACGCCTTCTATAATAAGAGCGACGCTTGAGATTCAATCATAACTTAAAACTCGATTCAGCTGAAAGATAAGGAAAAATGAAAACGAACCCTGTACCGACCGGACTGTATACTAGGATAAAACCTCCTTGCTAAGAAGAGGGCTATATTCAACAGTGGAGTTTTAAAGACTGTTGTTGATAATAATTACGTATGGTAACTACTTCATGACATAACATATTATTTATCTATAATACTCGTATCTTTGTGTGTATTATATTATATAAATATATATACGTACATACGTATGTACTATACATAATATAATACTGTACAGAAAGATATTTATCTGCTGTTTTATTGCCATGATACATACAAGCCCTCCTTGGTAATAGTTCAGACGGTCAGATATTTCAAGTCATTATCATTATAACTAATAAAGAGAACTAACTCAAACTCGTAGCTTTTCAATATCATAACAGTTCATATTCAGATGTACAAGAAACAATACCGTTCCGTCTCTGAAATCCTGCAATAATAAGGCTCCGTGATTGATACAAGGGGTCCTGTCGACACGCCATTTGCATTTTTATGGGCGCCGCCCAACAAGCTCCCGCCCGCCCTTCACACGCACACGCTCTATGTAGAGCCCGACGAGTACACAACACACTCTCTCTAATATTGTGTACTGTATTAATGTTACAAGTGTTTCTGTACTATTGAAATTTAAGACGAAATTCATAATTAATTGTTTATTTTTTAAGATTTTATCTTGTTTTACTGAAACTAGTACTTAATTTTTACGATATCTGTTTACATTGAAAAAAATACAATACGTAGTTTAACTTTAGACCAAGTATCAAACTTGTAGGAAAGCGAATTATAATTATACCAAATCAATTATAAATTAATTACACATCACTAAAGAATCAAATAAGTACATGACTTATTAACATTAATCGTAGGTGTATACTTTTTGGAATGGACCACTTATCTTTGACACAAAACTACATACGAGTATTTATTAAGCCAAATTAGAAACAATTAAGTAAATACATGGATCAGTGATATTTGACATGTCAGTTTATTTATTTAAATACAATTTGTTAGTTATGCCCACGACACTACTACTCACTGTTTTGAAACTATTACCATATGGTTCCATCCTTATTGCGAATGCAGACGATGTAACAATGCACCATGGCGGCCTAGTGATGCTTTTGAATTATTTCTATAAAAATAAATTAGATTCGTTTCCGCGGTTTCGCTCATATTAACATGATATTTATTATTAAGTGTGAATTAAATAATTGATACCGTCAAGCAGTTTAAGTTACAAGTTAGCGTAACAAACAAGCACGCATTCAAGTTTGCGTAGAGAAGATATCTCCACATGCACCCTTCTCTGAAGAACAGCTTCTTCTGTAAGATTGTTTCTACTTGTACACGAAACTACATTGAAACAAAAGTAGGATAGTTGGTCTAGTTGTTAAAAACGCTGACAGCTAAGTATGATATGAGGTCATGAGTTCAATTATTAGCACCCAGAACAAATAAATTTTCAGTACGAATGGGCCAGCTCTACCGGGGCGGTACTACCTTCGCACAGAAAATTAACGTAAAATGTCAGCGTTCGTGATGTCCTGTTTCGTTGGTGAGTGCGAGACCGGAGAGCCAATGATGCAGAAGAGTCACTAGGCAGCCATGGTGTAGGTCATCATGCTGCATTATTTTTGCATTCGCAATCAGTATGGTGACCACCACTCTTAGATTCTCCTTATGCTTTCCATCAGACAGAGTAGAGTCACTTTGGTAGGCCAATACATTAAAAAAACATTTGTTATATGTTTGGGTCTAATTTATGATTAGTCTATTTTTTATCTTACATCCCGGAGTATACCCTGTGTCGCGGAGGATTTTGCAACACGAAACGGACATAGTGAACAGCTAAATTTAGAACTATAATATTTAGATCACACAAAGCGTTGTCCCATTGGGATTTGAACTCACAACACTTGACGGAGTAGGAAGTGGCGTGGATACCGCTTAAACCACTAGGACATACGTGCAGTCAAATTCATTAATATTTTTTTTATTTGACTATTATTATTTTTATAATTCATGTTTTTATTTTAATATGTATGTATTTAGACATATTAAAATACGAGTAGGTATGTTTATTAGCTGTGGTCTGGTTACCATCGCAGGCTTTGCCTAGTTCGAGCTCAGAGAACCGTGTTCAAGATGTATAATGTTAATATAATAATTGGATCAGCGATTTAAGCATAAAAACGTTACCGACAGACAGAAGTACAGATTACTGTTAAATTATAATCAAAGTTTTTTTTGACAACTAAACGTCACAGATTATAATATTTTTAATTAACGTTTGTCATGACGCCGCTTCCGGCTTAGCTTACCGATCGATTGGGTGTTAGCGGCTAGTGATGTGACTACATATTGATCTATCGACTTTGCATTAGATTAACGTTTAGTTGTCTAATTGGATTATACATGCTGACGTGAAGAAAGAATAGAGTCGAAAGAAAGAAAATTTGTGTTATTTTTTTACTTCATAATGATTTATTTTATATTTGATGTACCTAGTATGTTTTTCAGCACAATATTTAAAAAATGATGATCATGTGATAATATTAAGGACAAGTATTAAGTATCCTTAAGTAAGTACACGTATTAAGAAAAAAAAAATTTAATTGTCTTGTCACAGTCAGTTCTAGTTACAATAATATACCCAATGATGTTATGCGCTCGAGCAAAACAATAAAACTTTAAGCGTTGAGATTTGTGTTGTAAACCTGTCCCCCACTGCCTCTGTTTGACAAAATGTGTGCATTCATGTTGCCTTTTTGATTTGAATCTAAATACCACATAATATTAACCTTTACTAATTATATTTTTTGAATAATTTCCCTCTCAATCATACCTACTTATTCGTCTAACAAATGTTCACGGGAGAGGCGGACGCTCTGCTCAAACACTTAGAGCACAAACAGACAATCAGTCAGTTTTGACAACGTGTTTACGAGCTGATCCGAGAGTCGCGGGCGCCTCGTTATCCCAGATTACCTTAAACGTCGCCAAATAAAACGATGGGACCCCCTGTAGAAACGGCACTACAATTTTACGCGAACAAACAATTATTTATTGCGCCGAACATACAGCACTGATGAACCAAATCAGACTTTAACACAGCGACTTAAAGTACAAAGTTCAACGAAGCGCTCCACATCCACAGTCGAGCAAGATTAATAGGGCATAAAACGCAAGATAATACAATATACAAGAAGACACGTTGTTAACCGTTCCGTTTTGAGACGGTGTTGAGTGGCTCTGGCTGTCTCTTTCGCCCGTGTGTGAAGACGTATTTCTCTCTTACTTGCACAGTTTCAATTATCTGCCTAATCCTTCAATTACGTCGACAGATGTCGCCTGCGTCTTCGAGCTTATGTGCCAGTTTAAAGTACCGTCCGCAGAGCAATCACTGGTGATCGGTGGAGATTTTGTTGGCTTTTATAGGTCCGTGAATATAATTAAAATTTCATTGATTTCGTAATGCAATTTATTCATTATTGGTAGACTTTCATTCGGTAGAAGTTTAATTTGTCTGTGAAATGAAACGTGATGGAATATTTCATATGCGTGAAGCGTGGGCTTATCTTGAAATAGAGTCGTTCTTATAATATTTTACAAGCTGTTTTGTTTTATTATTCAATTAATTGGGATTTAGGAGCTACAAAGACAAAACGTGGGTGACAACGTTATTAAAAGTACTGCCTATTTAATTTATAAATTAATTAAAGTTGGCTTGCGGCTTCGTCTACGTATAATATACAAGTTACATTCAAGTAGATAATGAAGGCGTAATATGAATATATTTGTAGTAGTAACAACAGCCTTTAGCAGTCCAGTACTGGACATAGGCCTCGCCTATGCTATATTTTATTTTGAATCACATGAAAAACACACCATTTTATGAATGAAGTAAAACATTTGCTTTTTGAGTGTACATACACCGTAATATTTAGTGTGATTCGACAGATTAGTTGACGGAGGACCTACACCACTGAGCCAGATAGTATGTGATGTATGATCACCTTGCCATGAAGGTGACCAGACCTCAGGGAATCATAGTAATAATAACGCCATATACTCGTATCTCATACACGTCCCGCTGATCCCAAACCAGCTAGAGATTGTACTAACCTAACAAATCTATACTAATATAATAAAGCTGAAGAGTTTGTTTGTTTGTTTGAACGCGCTAATCTCAGGAACCGCTGGTACGATTTGAAAAATTATTTCTTCTTTCACACTAAGACCAATAGTAGCGGAGCCCCAATGAAGAATGTTTTAAAAACGGGGGAAAATTATTACGCTACGGGCAATAGTAGACGTAAACGAGGTTGCGAGGGTCAGCTAGTTATAGATAAATTAGAGACGGACAGAACGAATGATCCTGCTCATCGCAATTATTATTCCTAGGTAGAAAGAAACAACCATATGTGGATAGAAGATAGACTTCCAAAAAAGGTGTTAGAATCATTGACTGCTTCAGTGGCGTAGTGATAATGTATGTGACTGCTATGCTTGAGGTCTCGGATTCGATTCTCGAGTCGGACCAAATGTTTGTATAATCTGCAAATATTTGTTTCGGAGTTTGGGTGTTGTTGTTCTATGTATAATATGTATGTATATACACAAGCTCTGCTTAGCTTGGGACCAGATGGCGTTGTGTATTAGATGTCCGATTTTTTCTTTTTTCAAATTTTATGTATTGTGTACCAATTATTCACAATGGTGGTAAATGAAATAAGAAATTGTCCTGCTGCCAGTACTATCGCTTACGTCCCTAAGGGTAGCGTACACGAGTTAGCTAATAATTAATATTATAATTAATGTTGCAATAACTGAAACCGCGGCACGCCATTAATCCCTGCCCCTCTACCCCCTCGGCCGACCTACCTCGCCCTCCTTAACTCTCGGTTCATTACGATGTTTTTACAATGTCGTACTTAATTTAATTGGTGGATGACAGAGAAACGGCGATAAACTCTTGTTCTAATTAAATTAATGACAATGTTTGAGGGCATACAATTGTTTCAATGACATTTTAGAGTGTTTTCTATTATTTTTTGGAAAGTAAATAAGTAATTACGATTAGTGACTATGCTTGATTTTTTTCTATTACAGCAAAATGTTATAATCGTTCAAAAGTAGTATTGAATGAGCAGGTTGATCAAAACTTCTATAAAGTAAATCACAGGCTAATTTAGACTTCGGTGTCGGAAATACTTATGATCGATTCAGCATCATTTAAAAGTATATTTTATATATCAGATTAGAATGTAAATAAAAAGCTTTTATACAGGATTCACGACTACTTTTATTCACAAATACCGGTCAAACGTGATTAAGACTTATTAAAAAGTAACTTTGACAGTTTCAAAGTTTAAAATGCAAAATATTTGTTTAGATTCAGAGCATGAGATCAAAAGAGTAAAAGGACAAAGATAATTTCAAGATGATTTAATTTATTTTCTAACTATTGAAATGGTCTTACATCTATTTACTTGAAAGTGAAAAGCGATATAACTAATTATCTAGAAGATAAAACATTCCTCAGTAGATACATGGTTTTAATCATCATCTTTATTTTCCTAGTCATTATTATTCCCAAAATTATTTGTGGTCGGCTATAACTACTATGGTTCTAATACGAACATGAAATAATAATGATAATAAACGATAAATAATAACATCTATCTGCAAACGCAGCGTAGGAAGACCTCCCGCGAGGTGGACGGACGACCTGGTCATGATCGCAGGGACTCGTTGGATGCAGGCAGCTGCCGAACGGTCAATGTGGAAATCATTAGGGGTAGCCTACGTTGAGCAATGGACTTATTGTGGCTGATATGATGACGATGATGATGATGATGATGAAATAATAACATAAAAATAAAAGAAACGGCTTTAAGGACATTTTTCATATTAATTACCTACCTAACATTTTTCTACCAAAAAAGCAAGCCAGTTATATATGCACGCATTCTTAAAACACAAGCTTGTTGATGCAATAAACCCAACAATCAGATAATTTGAATTTGGACAATAAGTGAGAGATAACGATCGCTATATTAATTTGAATATCACATACCGATTGCTCCACATAGCTCAGATATTATCAACTCACATCACATCCACCGGATTGATTAACACAAAAAAAAATCCGACAAACAAATCAATTAAATACGTGTCTAGGGATTTTCGGTACTGTAAGCGATATAGCGATCTGTTAACGATGATTCTTTTACGAATGGATAACGATTTTATCGAGCGCATAAATAGCGCAATACTGAAATTGATTTATAGCTGTATAGCTAACTTTTACGTTTTATACACATGTGACATATCATAGCCATCTGGTTGTAAATTAGGTAGGATAGTTGTGTGGCAATCATGCTGCCGATAAATAAAAGTTTATAAATATGTACATATTGTTAGCGGTAATTATTATTATAAAATACAATTGTGATTGTGCAATTGACTTCCGGAATATCTGTCAGTTCAATATTAATAATACAAATAATTCCGAAAGTCAAAGATATAATTAATTAAATTATTAAAACATATTAGATGTCATAATTAATAAATAAGAAATGTAAAAGACTGACTTGATGTCGGGCTGCCATTATTTAGGGGATATATTCACCTCATAATGGCTGCCAGCAAGTCAAGCAGGCTTGGTCGGGGAGTGAATCAGTTAATACGTAAATAACAAGAATATTGAGTGGTTTTATTTTACTAAAACCCTAGAAGCTTTTAATATATACTTACAAATATGTATATAAATGACATAGACCTAGAATAAATATTCGTGTTTAACACAAAATTATTTAGCCAGAATGGAAATCGAATTAATGACCTTTGACACTGACAGAGGAGAACCACTAGACAGAATCTATAATTTGATACCAAGTTATTTAATTATTCCATAAGTACAAGAGGCTTGGAAAGTTTATATTAGTTGAAAATTTTCTAAAGCATTATTTACAATTTTAATTTCTACTCGCTACTTACTCACGGTGTGACAAAATCCTTAAGCAGCGGTGACTAAACGGGTGAAATTAACTCAGTGCCAATAAGTAGCTGTCTATCTCCCGTCTAATATATCACTAATAACACGGCCAATCTGTCTGTCCGTCCGGCTGACAAATGAAAGCGGCCGCCTCATCGAAACTTCGATAATTATCTACAAAATTTCCAATTAAAACTAAACCTTAAATAATAGGACGTAAAGATACAAATTATAATCGCCTTTGATTTTAAAAACTTGTAAGCAGTTTAAGAATGACCTCTGGGTTGATATTGAAAGTATACTTTATTCGCTTTGATATTTGGTATATTTTACTATGTACTTTTATTGGTTTTTAGGCAAGGTGTAGACGATCGTGTTCGATTGTCGTGTCAGTTCGGTAATGATGTTGGGCGACAGGGCGAAATGTCGTTCGGTAGCGGCTGACGATTTCATTAATGACATTAGACACGGCTCTGAGTATTTGAGTTAAAGGCTAGCGCTCCGTCGACCATAAGTAAGCATTTGATTGAGATAAGCTCACGTACCTTCACACTTAATAGTTTGTCGAACATGTAATATTTTAGATATTCATAATTTATTTGGATGAATTCGAAGGCAAAGGCATTAAGAATATATTAATAATACCAGGTGACTTAGTTCGCGTTTCAAATCGATTCAATTTCGGCCATTTTTGCAACATTTTTCATCGAATGTTCAGCTTCGATTAGCCGTAGCGTGATATAATAGTATAGGTATATAGATTTCCTCGTTAAATGGACTTAGTCTTGAGATCAGCTTTCAATAATAATGAATCGTCGAATGTGTTGCTCGAGAAAGCTCGAGAATCGCTCCGTGACTCTTTCTTATATTTTTGTTAAGGCACAAAGAAAGTTCTTATGCTGAGAAAAGACGTATAAAGAGCGAGGAAAATAGTAAAAACTATGCTTTACTTTTCCCATACAATAAATTAAAACATCTTTTGACAATGTCGACAGAACGAAGTCTGTCGACATAGTATTTGTAAAGAAATTTAAATAAACACTTAGACCTTTGTTTTTTTTTTATTATTATATTGTGGGCAAATGAGCAGTCGTATCGCCTGATCGTAAGCGATTACCGCCGCCCATGGTCACCCGCAACACCAGAGGCGTCACAAGTGCGTTGCCGGCCTTTTAGGAAGGAGTACGCTCTTTTCTTGAAGGTTTGAATGAATTTGTACCTATCTATGTGTGTGCTAATAAGTCTGTCAAAGGTTGATCTAAAATGATGTTGGTATTTAAAGTTCACATAAAATTGTTTGAAAGTAAAATGCCATAGACTTAAATTACACACTCAAATTGAAGGCATGTTATACATAAGTGATACAAATCATTTTTAGTTTGTAATCTTTTTTCACTTTGACCCTGACTTTCCTTTCAAATCTTAATTCTAAAACCAAAACTATCAAATCATGACAATTCTTTTTCCTTTTTAAATTTTCTTTTATTAATTTTCTCTAGTACAAGTGAACTAACGCTATAGAAACAGCAGTATGTATAGAGCAGGGTGTCGCGGTCTGTCGCGAGTGTGCGACGCAATCGATAGGACATTATTCATAGATGCGACGTCGCAACTAGCCTCACACAAGTAGCATAGAGACGACACTCCTTGAAATTTTATGTTGCAAAAAGAATATTATAAGGAAAATATATTCTATACATAAAAATATATGTTTATTAATAAATGTGAAATTTATGAAATAGTCATGGAACCATCTACCACAGTCCACATTCTGGGTTTTTAATGATAATTCCACAACAGTTCACCGTGCTTTCAGTTAGTAGTTAGTAGGTCATATATTTTAGAAAACATATTATTATCTATGTGAAGTTTTAAAAAACAAAATATACTATTTCATTCTAGAAATATCCACATTACTCAACTACATAACAAAGTACCGAAAAGTGTTTTTTTTTTTTGTAAAATACGACTCTATTCCTTTTGCTTGGCGGTGAAGTTAGAAACGTAGCGCGTCGCGACACTGGTGATATTGTACCTCTTGTCTCAATATGTTACTGTATCGACGCAGACACTTACATTCGTTTAGATACTATGTGTGTTTATCTACACCCATAACTGTTTTTATATTAATACTAGCTTGTTCTCTGTCAGCGTGTATATCGGTTCTCGCAGTTAAGAGTAGCCTATGTCTTTCCTCAAGAATAAAATTATGCCCGTGTTAAATTTAAATAAAATCTGTGCTGTGATTTAACTGTGAAAGCACAACAGACATATAGACTTTTACAATGTCATGACAGGCTTCAGAGACTCACGTATATATGGTCGACTACAGTTTAATATTGGTTCCTCTAATCAGAAACAACAGAACCATGAAGTAACGTTACATTCATGACATGAACCAAATTCCTGTACATCCAAAGTTCAAACAACTATTACACTCCCTTCCGATCTACATATGGCAACATTAGCCCAAACAAGCACACACGTTGGCAATCGTAAACGCATTAGCGATCGATCTATGTACCAGGGGAGCATGAGCGCCGAGGAGAGATAGTCAATATGTGGAAATAATAATAAAGCTGAACGCAGCCCGCATATATATCGACATGTTACGGCATTATCGGCGTGTTTTGTGTACTGTGTTCTAGACATTTGCTGTATTGCAGCAAACTGCTTTTATAGAACAAGTTGGAACAATAAGTTCAATTGTGAACAGTTACTTTAGTTTATCTAATTTATTAATGCAATATATTTGTTGTAGAAACATGGCAACTCTATTTCTTTTGCTTCTCTGGCGTGTAGTAACCGAGTGTTAAATATCACATCTATTATGGGGTGAAGTTCAATCACAGGACAGACTTAACGGCCAAGCTCTGTTTAACTACTATAGTTTCAGACCTGTTTTTCTTGTGTAAAGTCTCTTACGCATTTCCTCACTGTGGAATCGATTATACTGCTAAAGGGTTGCAATCACACAGAGCGTCAATCATAAAAGGAACCAGTACAAACTCGTTAAAATGCCACACATTGCGACAACTGTGAAAGGCAAAGACAAGAAATATGATTGATATATTTCCTTCTACTTACACTGAAAAGTCATAGGAACTTAATTTTTAGATAGTTTTTGAGATCAACACACGTTTAAACAGAATCAAATATTATTTAGCTTTATTACATTAGTATAGACTGATATTTGTACTAAATGTACAGTCACGCGTAGAAATATTCGGTAACAGAATATTCATTATATGTTTCATGAATATCTATGGGGCAGTCGAGATCGGATCATAAGGTAATGTTGTTATGATAGCACATCAGTTTCGAGTGCCTGCCCATATACATGATTCAACCGTCGTTTTCCTCTAAGGTTTCTATTCATGTATGCTTACTACGTATATACATATAATACCGGAACGGTAACTGTATTACAAGATTATGAATACTCATAACCATGTTACAAATTATCGATTGCTTTGACGACTGGATGGCGTAGCGGTTTGTGAAATGCAATGTCAACTACGCCAAAAGGTCGCTATTTTGATTCCTGGCCCAGACAATATTTGTGTACATGAACATATAAGTATTTCTATTTATAATATTTGTCCAGTATCTAAAGTACAAGTTCTGCTTAGTTTGGCACTAGATTTCGTTGTGACTGTGAAAACAAAACTAATAATGATCTTAGCGGCTTACAAACATCATAACCTAAGGCTATCTATTTCAAAATAAATACGAGTAAATCAAAACAATATGATCATCCACAACAATGTCTTTCTAAGTGTTTAACTTTGATAAGAGCTTGGTTTCTTTGTTTCTTTTGCTGAGATACATTCATGCCTCCTCGAGTATGCAAAGTATAAGAATACTATACTAAAATCGTATACTATAAATTTAAAAAATTAAATTGAACGATAAAAAGTAATAGAACAAATAAAAAGTACTCCTGAAAGTATTTGTGAATTATATAGCGACATTTTGTTTTGTTGCTTTTGTTGAAAACAGACCCAAATAAGAAATATACACAAAACTTACAAATCAATTCAGTGACCTCATAGATTGATAAAATGGACAAAAAATTGATCCAAATTATTATACTATTTCAATATACTCTAATATTTTCTCTTTTACCCAATTTTTGCTGATCCATTTGCAAATGATGGTGAATTCATGAATTTTATTATATTCCAATGAGCAATATATGCATGAAATACTGTTATATGATAATAAATGTCTACTGGTGAGTACGAAACCTAAAGACAATATTCTTGAGAGGATGTTAACATAATCGCTACGATCTACTTATGGATAAAGCACCTGATTTGAGAGAGACACAAGCTTGAATAGCTTGTATTACTAGCTGTATAATATGAATAATCATATATTTAAATATTAATTATTGTTCTGAATAGGTATGTAACGCCACATGTCATTTACAGATATAATAAATAATAATAAGACAAAAATAATTCTTTATTCAAATAGTTTAACGATATCTTAATTTGTCGATTATCGTAAGTCTTTCTAGCTCTTATGCAATATACTATATCTCATTTTGAAGAACAAAATCCACAAAAGTGGCTAGGACGAAAAAAGTCAACAAAATAAAATCTTTAAGCGCACTAACTGTTGCATTTATGTGGGCGACTGTACTATAATGCTTTTGAAAAACTTCGCGCGCGAACCTCAGGTTGATCAGTCCGTTTACTTCGCTTGCTCATTGTTTCACTTGATGCACTCGTTTCGCTCGGACACGATAGTGAAGCTGTTTCTATGCTAATGAAAGTGATTTCATGTTATGTGAGATGTTTGAAGATTGTTTGAGAATAGTTTATTCAATGACACGTCTTTATTGCTTTGGGTTTAGATTCTGAATACTTTAGTAAAACTATACTTCACCCACTTACTCAGAAGTTAGAATGTTTTAGTATTTGTTGGTTTTAGAGTGACTCGTGGTCAGGTGAACTGGTGGCGCGTCAATCGCTCATAAAACCGCGCTGAGTCGGCAATACGTACTACGACTTATTATCGTCCTCTTGCGAATTATTACGACCCATTACGGGTTTATATATTTGTCTATAAGGTTCTCTATTATGAACTATTTATATTTACTAGTTCTGAAGAATAATTTAATATAATTACAAGAAAACAAAATAAACCGTCATACAGTTTGCGGTTCTTAAAATGTGTGTGTCGTCCATTTTACAGATGCTTTTAACGAGACGCATCATCAGTTTTTTGTATACTCGTATCTTTCTGGGCCTGACTGTACAGGTTCACCTCCTCTCACTGGCAGAATGTTAACCTTATATTTTAGCAACACTGTTACCTCATTTTATTACCAGTTAAATATTGATACATTGAATTGTAATCTAAATTATATTTATGTTAATTTGTATTTCTACAATAATATTAGCTAAAAATTTTGTAAAAATCAGATTGGAGACACAATTCAAATTTCGGATATCGGAACATTCACAGCGATATCGGACGCAACTGTCAAGCTTAACAAATTTGTTAGCTAAAAAAAGTAGAGGGCATATCCATTTATTATCCGTTTTGTCATGTGTATCGCCGGTCCATTAATAACCGGGACTTATCCCGCTCTAATCTGCCTCTCATTGCCTTCCGCGGCCAATTCTTTTTCGCGCCAAAAAACGACACCATATTGGTATCTGTTGAGATTTATGGCGCGGATTAAATACGCGAGTAAATAATAAAAACAGTCGGTGTTTGGATTGTTGATTATTTTTGTGCAGTGTAGCTACGTAAAAAAACAATGTACTGTATAAACAAATAATATACACGGAATATAGTTTTTGGGGATCTATTCCTACACACACTCATTCTAAAATAACTTTAACATTACATTAAAGAGTTCTGTAGGTACATACGAATGATAACCGGTAGTACCATTATAGAATCTGTATTGTATATCCATCTGTCAAAGTTAATTCTAATATATTTAAATTTGGTAGGTACTGCTTTTATTTTCCTGAATCAAAATGAAAACTTAAATAAAAAAAGTATCTTGTTTATTGTTTAAAACGTGCATGTAAAAGAACATTTGTATATAGACACAAAAACCATCGCAGTCCCAATAAAAAACATTTAAATACAAAAGCATAATAATTGAAAAACACAAGTTGAATACTTACTTTTGTTTTTGCACTCAGTGCGAATTAAAGTTGCTATCTTTGATGGAGCAATGGTTTTACTCCTGTTGCTCTCTAGCTATATCTTACAATGAACGGAATCAGGCGTAATACAACCTCTCTATTTGTTTCCAATTATACGACTTTAACTATATATTTATCATAAAACTAATATGTACCACAACAACAACCGCACAATGATATTTACCATAATTTTTCGTCTTTATCTCAATACAAACGGTCTGTATCCTCTATTAAATTAAATCATTCCATCTATAGGCGATGTTCACAAAAGAATATAACGCGAAATAACCAGTTATCTCTACAAACAAGGCTTTGATGCTTTACATACATATGTGAGGGAGATTTTCAATTTGTACCGCCTTGATCCCGCTTTATCGGGATCTGTTCCCGGGGGATTGAGGGATCGCGGAGGATGTTTTTGCGGGATCTGAACACGTTATTGGATGCCAAATGAGTGATTGAAGTGTTTGTTCCCCATTTTAGATAGGGCTTCAAATGTTAGCCGTCCAAATATTTGTGTTTAGTTAGTTTTTATGGTGTTTTTCTGTGTGTTTGTGAGTGTGAGAAGTATTGGTCGATTCTACAAAAAAATTAGTATAACCACTTTTTAAGTAGCAACGTCAGTTTAACCAATAAACTATATATATCTATGTAGTTAAGAAAAGCGTTTAAATGTAACTTTAAAAATTATGAAACTTGCGTAAAAAGTAAAGTTGAATTTCATCCTCAATATTCTATAATCTCCCACTGCTGAGCTGGTATCTTCTCTCAGGAGAGGGTTAGGCCATACGTCCCCACGCTGACCAAGTGCGGGTTGGGGAAACACAACGTTGTGGCCATGTAACCTTGCCTCCAATGAAGCTTCACGACTTATATCTTACTTAATTGAATAGGATCTAACTCACACCACAGTGACACACACATATAAATAAGCTTTAGGACAACTAGAGTTGATACTTGACACACTTTTAATCGGAGTTACCGTAGAAGAGTGATGCTTTGGTACATCTGAGCCGGTCCAACGGGAGTGATACCACGATTTCATAGAAATCCAGTATTGAGTAACTCTTTCTGAGTAATGCTGCCGACCCTCCGCCCCCCCTTTTAATTCTAGAGTACACACAAGGGTACTCACACACTTGTCTCTTTTGTGTTACAGATAAACATGATGGTAATAGTCACTTACAGGTGACCTGCCTACTTATTTAATAGTTAACTATATAAAAGGCGAATTGATATTGAGATTCACATTACGGTAATTAAATAATTAAAAGCCAAAATACTACCGAGTACTATTGTTATACGAAGTCAGACCATAAACCGGTACAGAGTTATAAAATAACAAGTGATATTTTATTTAAATTGAATATTCTCATTAAATATAGCATCGTCCACAAAGCTTTTAAACCATTAGGGCAATTTCACACAGTTAAAAATTCACCCACCATCGGCTTTCCGATAAGACAAACGAATGCGCATTCACAATCCGGCGTCGGCTCGTTACATCGCTGTAATACCTTAATTTAAATTTAAATGACATCTAAGCTCCGTCCGATTGTATCGGAGCGTCATTGCTCGTGGACGAGGGGCTGCGGCCGATACGCCGATTGTTACCATGACTTATCGGAATTATTGTTTTGATATGTTTTCGTGGTGAGTGAGGTTTATTTTTGGGGTTTGTCGATCAACAAAAGAAGAAACGTATCTTTACGTAGAATGAACATTATACAAGGCGTTTAAATATGTAGATCGTGAAAAGGGCTATTTAAAATCATTTTTATTAATTGATATTAATAAAAAGGAAGTTTTTTCAATATGTAAACGATTGCATTAATGTGAACTACATCTATGTTTTGTATTGTACTAAAGTAATCATTGTTACATTAAATCTAAAGCTCTCGCACTTTCGTTATACTAAATCGCGGCAAAGAGTAGTGTGCGTGCATCTTCAAGAATCTAAGCATCTCCATATCAAATTTCATTGAAATCGGTGAAGCATCGTAATCGCAATCCTTTAGCCGTGGAAAAGTGACAGACAGACAGAATTATTTTAGAATTTATAATATTATGTATGCACAGATCATTACGTAAGTGCACATAATGCTTATGTACAGCTCCACAAGTGTGTTAGTAAGTAAAATATAATTGCCAAAAACACATTTTAATAGAAAAAACTTATCAGTGTCATAAAAAATGAAATTATTAAAATGTTTTCACACGCACAAACTGTTTTAACCAAAACTAAATTATCTGAACAATATATATATTCCCCTAAGTAATTGCGTGAAACAGTTTTACATCGCGGCTAATACGTTTGATGAGTGGCTTACACGCCGATAAGCCGTTGAGCCGATAAGCAGGATTAAGGGGAGTGTGCACGCACCCTTATTTTAAAGTTTCAAGATTTGTTCACTGATAAGCTAATACATGTACGATTACATTTACAGAGTGACTTAATTAGGTATAGGAACTAACTTGGTTATAAAATTCTTATGTGCGCTAGTACTGGGCTTCAGTGGGTCGTACCGTGATGTTATGATGCTACAAATGTAGCTTATAACCTTCTTCGGTGAATGGCAACTCTTACGTAAAAAAATTCAATTATTAGCTTGCTGGAACAGGAACTGAAGTTCCTGAGATTATCACCTTCAACTTAATAAACAAAATCTTAGCTTTATAATATTAGAACACATTTTGTGACAAGTACCTACGTTTGTCTGCTAGTGGTAAAATACAAACTGTTTATAATATAACTTACTTTGCATAAAAATAAAAGATTTAAACTCTCATAAAATGGATGACAAACATTTCACTATAGTTATTTATTTAGAAAATGATATTTTAATACAAAATACTGTGTTCCAATAATTTTTACTTATCCAAATCCCAGTTTCCAACAAAGTAATTACAAAAGAAACTCACAAATTAATAACACGAGGTAAACTGAATCCATTATTCTCCTATCAAACATCTCCGCTGTTTCATTAAGCTAAAGGAAAAAAAATAAAAGAAAATGTCACCAAAAGGCAGAGATTAAATTTTAAAGGCACTTTTTCTAAATTAATTAATAACGCAGAGGTGAGTGAGGGGAAAAAATTAAATGTCAAAATTACAACAAGATTCGCCTTAATTATGTCGGCAGGGGGCGCCTCCGAGCGTCCCAACACTAATTACATTTTCTTAATTTGCAAACTTTCTTTATTTCACTGTGTACCGTTTGTTAAGTTTTTTCGTGTCTTCTGATTTTTGATAAACAAAATATACTGGTGACAATTAAAATGTATACTCGTATACTAAATCATACTTCATAATTATATTTCATACTGCCATACTAATATTATAAACTAGCTGACCCACGCAACCTCGTTTAAAATTAACTCTGACTAAACTGCTGCACTGATTTAAATGAAATTTGTCACGGAGATACTGTGATTCTTGAAGTAGGACTACTTACCACGATGACTGACATATAAAATTACAGCTAGTTAAATACAAAAGTATTTAAAAATATGACAATTGTATTTAAAAAAACCATTTGGTATTTTTCTTGATCAAATCTTTATAAAAGATTCTGTCATATACTTGTCACAACAAATAACAAGTTGAACTATTATGAAGTTTAAGAAATCTTAACGTGAAAAGCAAGATTTTAATACCAATAGTAAGGTTTAGGAGTATACTTCGAATAAAACTTACAATGCGTGGGTAATACCTACTAGTAGTAATAACACCGTACTCTATATTGAGAATAAGACACTTATCGATACGTTTATAAGCTGAAACTTTCATGATACACATAGAAAACTCCATTATCGATATTTGCAGAGTATACAAACATTCGGTCCGTCCCGTAAATCGAACCTCAAGCACAGCAATCGCGTACGCAGACGTTACCACTACGCCACCGGTATCGAGACCGATAGTCATTCATTTTTATTACCTATTTAGTAATACTTGACTGAATATAGTAAAGTAAGTTATAATTGGGTAGGGTCGGTCAGCTTTTACTAAATACTACAACTCAAAGAATATTTAAAAAAAAATACTGAAGGAGGCATTGTGAAATGTTTTGTATCTTATAAAGCGCGATATTAAGAAGATTATAATCTATATAGAGTGGATGACACCCCCGTGAGTTTATGGCGGAGCTAAAGTTAAACGCGCCACATTAAAATTTTTATTCTCACTTCAAGTTTGCACGAAAAAGGGGTGTATTTTTTCTCATCGCCCACCGGGGACCGGCCAAATTGAAGATAATTCACTTTATCGCTTTAATATCTCTTTGTCTTTCAAAATTTGCAAATGAGTTTTTTTAATAACGCCAAATTTGTAGCAGGAAGGGTTTTCTCTAATCCCTTTATGATTTATAGCCGTCATGCGGATAGATACTTGGATAATGAACTTTCTGGTTTATGATATTTTTGTTTGGTTTATCAGATTGAACTCTTTATTGTTAAACTCAAGACTCACTTCAAAAACTTCACAAGATATGTCAAGTAAATTAAATTAATAATATTTATTTTGAAATTAATTTTTAGTTTTGATTATTGTGAAATTTTGATCTTTAATCTAGTAAGTATCTCACTCAAAAACATGTATTTGTGAAAGTAATATACAGGTACTTTAAAATGATATTTACCAATTCAAATTTCTAATTCTGTATTACGCTTGTTACATATCACAATAATCTAAGCAAGTAAGTAAATTAAGTTGTCTAAACTGTATTTCAATATCTTTTTATGCCTATTTTAATTAAAAAGACTTACTTGTGCATAATTTATGATTGATAAAAAATATCAGTTGATTGAATTTAGAAAAAATAGAACAAAAAACGGTAGAATAATAATTCAAAAAACACAGTCTGCATATCAATAGAATGCATCGGAGTCGGGATGCGTTTGTTTTTTCCTCGTCCATTAGTGGCGAGCCATCGATCAAAAGCACAATTCCAATTTACCCATTGGCCACAAATTCTTCAAAACGACTGTCCAATCTCGCAAATAAAGATAAAAATAAATTGGCGTACAATACCACTGTGGTGGTTTTTGCTGCTCTATGTCATATAGATAGATAGAAGAATTACGGTGTACGTTATTTTTGGCAATTGCGTTTGTTCATTGGTCATAGGAAAGTCGAACGTTTTGTTTTTATAATATGCGGTATATTATTACGAAAGTTATGTTATTTATGTAGAAAGAAAAAAAACATATTATAATAGAATAAATAAATATGTTCGGTCATCTTAACACACAACCCCATCAAGTTAAATATTTGCAGATCATATAAACATTTGGTCCGATTTGGAAATCGAACCCAAGACCTCAAGTACAGCGGTCGTATATACTGCCACTGAGCCACCGAGGCCATTTTAATGAATTATAGTTGAATTTCGACTACTAAGCCACCACTAGTATAGTTTAAAAAATATGCTTAATGATATACATAATTCACAGTAAAGTTAAAAATTGAATTGTAATTACATATCAGGAATCATTCGGCCCCAGTCAGTCGTAAAGCTAATGAACGTTTAAACATACCTAGTATGACTTACTTTACAACAAGTTTTGGTGACTCTTTTGCCACCTACATATTGTAATAAATCCCTTTGATTCATCCGCTATGTCATCAGTAAGTACTCTAATAATTATGGAATTAATTACTTCAATTCACGTCATGTTAAATCCAATGTCAGACTGTTGTAATAATCTAAATGACGGGAACGTTATGCAGTGATGCGCGGGCGCATCGTGTAGATTGTAAGAAGAAATGATTGATATATGAATAGTTATATCGTTAGGGATGTCAGTAATTATGCTTTATTAATTTTTAAACATTCATTTTTATTCTTGTTTTCAATACATAGGTCATTGAAAGTTAGGTATTTAAGATTTTATGACCAAAATTGTTGTCAGTTTTATATAACCAACTGTTAATATTTAAAAATCATTGTTTGATAAGTTTATACATAAAATATACTGGACGAGCCACGCTTCGGCATGAATGGGCCGGTTCGACCGTGATACCACGGCCTCACAGAAAAGCGAGTGAGAATACCGGAGGCCCATACCCCAACCCCTCCCTCCATCCCCTTCCCCATCCCCCAGAGGCCGACAATGCACTGTGATGTGTCTGGTGTTGCGGGTGTACATGGTAATCGCTTACCATCAGGCGATACGTCAGCTCGTTTGCCCGCTATTCAATAAAAAAAGACTGAAACTTGACGTGGACCTCGCTTTACAGTTATTAATTTAGTTACAAATGTTAAGTTTCTATGATACCTTTAATTTATAAACTTGAAGTACCATCTACGAAACACAGGACCGATTGTTATAGGGAGCCTTGGGGAAGGCCTATATTCAGCAGTGGACGTCTTTCAGATGAATTAATGATGATGAAGTACCATCTATTCGTTACGCCGTTAACAAATTGATTTTACTATTAGTTCCTTGAATTTTCTATTCTTTTTAAATTTAACTATAATCCGGGTCCATTAAGAGGAGCGTCAAAACCATCTTACTTAATATTAACCATACTGCATTGTCTGCATTTGCAATGAGTATAGTGGCTGAGTAGATACACGAATACATTTTGAAGATCATAAAATTAACTTTTGTAGTTGTACAAATAATAAACTTACCTTAAACTCCATTTAATTGACTTTCTAAACCACTCGTGGTAACTCCATGGCACCTTCCCACAGCTTTCAATGAACCAGTAGCCGAATGATGACCAGGTACACGCTATTAATAGGTTTTATTTCGCTTTCAACTGAGAGATCGACCTTAATCTTTTGTTAATTGCAGATGAACTTACATTTTATTTGTTTTCTGGTTATAGACCGGTAGTAGCCATATGAAAACGACATATTATTTACTAACCGTACTCGTCTGCATATTTTTATGACCTGTAGGAAAAACGGGTTGGTGATGGTAAGTGAACACTGCTAACAGGGGAGGCAGTCCCTCCCTAATCCACAGAATACTTTTGAGCCTCGGTAAACTCACTTTCGTTTTTTATATGTATGTATATTGTTAAGCCGTGAAATTACAATTTTCCCAGTGATATTATAACAAATCGGTAGATTGTCAATCGACTTCATTTCTTACTATTTAACGGCCTGGTTTTAGTAACACTAAGTATATATATATATATCCTTTCAGTCTCTTATCATTTAAGGAAATGATTACATGGAATGTTAGAATGTTAAATGTGTAACAGGTAGTGTTAAAATAGTTATCAAAATAATATTATGTTCAATATATATCTAAAGCCATCTGTTCACAACTATTCTGTAACTACCCGATATTTAATTATTGTCTATGTACCTATGAAAATAAATCTTTAGTCTTTGAACAACCTCTCGCCGTGTTTCATTAGGTTATGGGCCCAGACCCACGTTTATCCACATTATACAAAGTTATTCTGTTTAATTGTGTCCTAAAGTGTAATATGTCGACGTCGGGCTACCTAGTCAATGTGCCGAAACTCAAAGGTCGCGAAAATTATGATGATTGGGCATTTGCTACAATTAATTTTATGTTGCTTGAGGGAATTGACTTGGAGAACCTGCCAGCGGAAATCAGTGAAGCCGAGATGAAAAAAGCCAAAGCAAAACTCGTGATGACGATTGACTCTTCATTATACGCCCATATCAAAAGCGAGACTACAGTAAAAGGTGTATGGAATAAATTGAAACAATTGTTCGATGACACCGGATATCAACGAAAAATCAGTTTGCTTCGAACGTTAATTTCAATTCGCCTTGAA
Organism: Spilarctia lutea; assembly: GCA_916048165.1. NCBI lineage: Eukaryota > Metazoa > Arthropoda > Insecta > Lepidoptera > Erebidae > Spilarctia > Spilarctia lutea. The sequence goes on from OU696491.1 coordinate 661,113, forward strand.
AATTGCGATTCTATGACAACCTACGTATCTCAAATAGTTGAAACGGCGCAGAAATTGAAGGGGACAGGATTTGAAATCACAGATGAGTGGATCGGATCATTACTTTTGGCGGGACTCTCAGATAAGTTTTCACCTATGATAATGGCGATCGAACATTCTGGAATCGCCATTAGCGCTGACGTCATTAAGACGAAATTGCTCGACATGTGTGAAGAGGTTGGCACTACTGGAACAGATTCTGCATTTTGGTCAAAACAACAGCGCTGGAAAGTTGGCAGCACTTACCGCGGTATCAAATCGCAAACGTCAAAGTCAAATAATGACAATGTAAGTTTAAACTGCAGTAAACAAATAAAGTGCTTTAATTGTAAGAAAATAGGCCATTTTAGAAATAAATGTCCCGAATTAAAAACAAAGAAAACTTTCAATGCTTTCAGTGCTGCGTTTTTCAACGGAAATTATAGTATAGAAGACTGGTACGTCGATTCGGGTGCAAGTGCACACATGACGGCAAGTCGAGACTGTTTATTGACAAATAGACCCGTGCATGAAAATAAAGAAATTGTAGTTGCAAATCAAATGACTGTGCCTGTTGTAAGTGTTGGTGAAACACAGATAACAACGAATGTAAATGGTTCTCAGTATGATGTTATTGTGAAAAATGTTTTGTACATACCGAAGCTCACGACAAACTTATTATCAGTAAGCCAATTAATAGCTAATGGCAACAGAGTATCGTTTAAAAAGGATGTTTGTTTGATAAATAATCAAGATAATGAGCTCATAGGTGTTGCAAAATTAACAAATGGTGTGTACAAGTTACAAATACAAAGATCAGAGAATGCATTATCGGCCATGACAATGTGGCATAGAAGGCTAGGACATGTAAACACTAAGTCCTTAGAAAAAATGAAAGAAGGTGCTGTAGAAGGGGTTACTTTTGACAAGAAAGCTGACATTCGGATCCAGAACTGTGAAGTGTGCTGTGAGGGCAAACAAGCTCGTTTCCCTTTCCCATCTGCTAATCATAGAAGTGATATACTGCTAGAAGTAATACACTCAGATTTATGCGGGCCGATGGAGACCAAATCTATTGGTCAAGCAAAGTATTTTCTTCTGTTCGTGGATGATGCCAGCAGAATGACTTATGTCTATTTCTTGAAGGAGAAGAACCAGGTATACCAGTATTTCAAAGAATTTCGCGTTTTGGTGGAGAATCAAACAGGAAACAAGATAAAAGTATTGAGAACCGATAACGGAGGTGAGTTTTGTTCACGAGAGATGGAACATTTCTTAAAACAAACTGGAATCATCCATCAGAAGACTAATCCTCACACTCCAGAACAGAATGGACTCTCAGAAAGGTTCAACAGAACTGTAGTTGAACGGGCTAGATGTTTATTGTTTGAAGCAGATCTTGACAAAAGTTTTTGGGGTGAAGCAGTAAATACTGCAGTATACCTAACTAATAGAACGCCAGCTGCCAGTTTAGGCATAATGACACCATTTGAGAAGTGGACAGGCAGGAAGCCAGATTTGAGCCATGTCAAAATATTTGGAAGTAAGGTAATGGTGCATGTTCCCAAGGTGCAAAGGCAAAAATGGGATAGGAAAGCTGACAAATTAATTCTAGTTGGTTACCCAGATAACGTCAAAGGTTACAGATTATATAACCCCAAAACTAGAAAGATTACTACGAGCAGGGATGTCATTATAATAGAGAAAGAAAAATCGGACACAGCTCAGGTAGTAGTAAACAATGAAAAACAAACATTAGAAAACAAAGAAGAAATGTTAGAGAGAATTGAAAACTCAGAAGAAGACAGTAGCATGTCAGAAAATTCAGTTATGGATGATAACGATCCTACGTACATCTATGACCAATCAAGTTCGCACGAGGATTCATATCAATCAGTGTATGAAAATGATAATGAGTCTACCTTAGAATCTACTTTAGAAGAAAATGTTCAAAACTTTGAAGAGCTTGGTAAGCGCAAGAGAAAGCCAGTAGAAAGATTCGGCTTTTCCAATCTGTGCATGGTAGATGAGGTGGAATCATGTGGTGAAGAACTGAGTTATGAAACAGCAATGAATGGACCGGAGAAGGAACTGTGGGAACAGGCGATGACAGAAGAACTGAAGGCTTTTGAGGATAATCAAGCATGGGAATTTGTTGACAGGAAAGAAGCTGATAGAATTGTGCAGTGTAAGTGGATTTTTAAGAAAAAGTTTGAAAGTGATAATAAAGTGCGTTATAGGGCTAGACTGGTTGCAAAAGGGTTTACTCAAAAAGAAGGCGTGGACTATACTGAGACATACTCACCAGTGCTTCGTTACTCTACTTTAAGACTTTTATTTGCATTAAGTGTGAAACTTAATCTTAAAATAAATCACTTGGATGTCACTACAGCTTTCCTAAATGGTTTTCTTAATGAAAATGTATACATGCATGCTCCTCCTAACTTAGATTGTAAAGAAAATTGTGTACTTAAATTAAAACGTGCAATTTATGGTTTGAAACAATCGGCCAGAGCTTGGAATATAAGAATAAATGATTGTTTATTAAAGTGTAACTTTGTTAAGTCAAAATTAGAACCATGTTTATATATAAAAAGGTCTGAAAAGAAGCTAATTATAATAGCAATTTTTGTTGACGATTTTTTTCTATTTTCTAATTGTCAAAATATGGTAAATGAGATTAAGAATGTACTAATGCAAAAGTTTAAGATTAAAGACTTGGGGCAGTTAAAACAATGTTTAGGCATTAGAGTTCAAATGCATAAAAATGGTTGTATTTCACTAGATCAAAAACATTTTGTGGAACATATATTAAAAAAATTCAATATGACAAATTGCAATGGTGTTGATACTCCCATTGAGAATAATTTAAAACTAGAGAAAAGTGTTGAAGTTTGTAAACAATACCCATTTCAACAATTAATAGGAAGCTTAATGTATTTAAGTGTCCAAACTCGCCCAGATATTTCTTATAGTGTGAGTTTTTTGAGCCAATTTAATAATTGTAATTCACTCATACATTGGAAACATGCGAAACGAATTTTAAAATATTTAAGCAAAACTAAATCTTATGGGCTTATGTTTACTAAAGATGATTGTAATTTAGAGGGTTTTGTCGATGCAGACTGGGCCTCAAATACTTTAGATAGGAAATCTTATACAGGTTTTTACTTTAAGCTTTCAGGATCTGTTATCTCATATGAATGTAAAAAACAGCAAACTATAGCTTTGTCCAGTACAGAAGCCGAATATATGGCAATAACTGAGGCTTGTAAAGAGGCTATATATTTAAAGAACTTATTAAATGAGATTGTGGATTGTTGTAATTATACAATAACTTTGTACAATGACAATCAGGGGGCTCAGAAGTTGACAGAGAATCCATTGTTCCATAAGAGAACCAAGCACATCGATGTGCGTCACCATTTTGTTAGAGAAGCGGTTGCTAACAGGCATGTTAAGATAGTTTATCTGCCAACATCTGAAATGCCTGCGGACCTACTAACTAAAGGCTTGAGTAGCGTCAAACATAACTATTTTGTGAAAAAACTAGGTATGCATATTATTGTGTGATCTGGATATAAATATAGGACTTAATAGTATGTATAAAAAAGATAATATATTTTAAGTAGCTAGGTATGCATTTACTGATTTGTTTGATGGCTGTATTTTTTTTTTGTTGTTTTTATGGTTTAGATTATTTTGATAAGTGGAGGTGTTAAAATAGTTATCAAAATAATATTATGTTCAATATATATCTAAAGCCATCTGTTCACAACTATTCTGTAACTACCCGATATTTAATTATTGTCTATGTACCTATGAAAATAAATCTTTAGTCTTTGAACAACCTCTCGCCGTGTTTCATTAGGTAGACATTGAAGCGCTCTTTGATTTGAACGATTAACTAGTCAGCCCTGAAAAGTCAAGTGTTCCACATTTTTTTGCATTTGAGAAGCTGCCAAAGTGACTCTATTCTGCCTAATGAAAAGTATGAGCAGATAAAATTATCTATGTGTGAAACATATTTATTACTTCCAATGCTTTATTAGACCAAAAAAAAATTTGGCAACGTAATTTAATCTCCAAATGAATTTATAAAAAACAAAATTAAGTTTAACATGACTGCGTTATTTATAACCCAAAAAAGTAATACACTAATACTCATGAGATAATTAATTTGCCTTAACAAACTTTAAATGTCTAAAGCTGAGTCGGTTAAGTCGTAAAATATATGGAGGTCATTCATTATTTATCATTTAAATGTAATTATTACGCACCTAAAGGTAGGGTTTAACTTGAGCGGAGATGAGCTGTGTGATTTTTTGTGTTAGCTACCAAAATTGACTGACTACTCGACCTGGAAATAAGCACTAGACTGGTAGCCACCATACTCCATCATAGCATTGTAAAAAACACTATGGAGGTCTATTGAGATGCTCCTCCATCATTGGGCCTCCAGTCTCCCACTCACCAACAAAACACGGCAGCATGAATGCTGTCATTGTAGGTTGGTCTTCTGTCAATTGTGCGAGGGTAGTACCGACTCAGTCGAGCCGGACTATTCACTTTGAAATCAGCGTGGCTACACTACTCGTAACTTGAAAACTCATAATAAAGCCGTGTTTTGCAATTCTTTCGTGTCTTACCACCATGGTAATAAGGCTACCAGAGACCTCACTGAATCTGGGATGCATTCAAAAGACCTATATTTCTAGAGTTACAGATTGGGCGAGAGTTACCATACCGGGACTCGTCTGCTTACTTGCTCTGTTATCATAAAAAGATGAGCTTGGTCTTTGTGACTGTTTTCGAACAATTTATTGCATAAATCTTCGGATGATAATAAAAGTATTTAAATGTATTACTTAATTAGGGTTTCTCTGTGTCACGTTTAGTATATGTTCTTAAAAGGTACGTAAATCAATTGCGATTTGGCAAATAAAGATTCGCCTCAAGCGTTTCGAATCGTTTAAACCTTTTATTTTTTTTAAATGCAGATGCTTATAGTTAGAGTATTCTTATTCATCAACTTTGAAATGATAACGAACTGTCTAGTGTAAAGGAGACACTACCAAAAAACGAACTTTGTAACCCGTTTTCAAAAACGGGATAGAGAGCAAAATGTTTATCCTTGGACTTCAAATTAGCATCCTCGAGTTCCGTCGAGCCGGCTAACGTTCGAAATTTTAGCAGATTTGAGTTCTGGACTCGAGGATGAGAGAGCCAATATTTTCACACGTTGCTAATGAAAAGGGTTTTGACGGATATAAATAAGTCACTCCGTTTTTCCTTGATTTATAAGGAAACTTTTTCTATTGAGAAGCTCTGAAACTTTGATGACACTTAAATAAATTTGTCAATTTAAACTATGTTTTGTTTAGTGCAGTACAAGCCTACTAAATAAAATGATACAACCTAATAACGGAGTCATTTGTTACTTTTTATATGTACGTATACAGTTCTATTAGGAGCTTACTCATAGTAATCATTTAAAAGAACCTCTTATGGCCATTAGTCAATCTATTCAAAAACAACAGGCTAATTACACGAATGACGTGTGAAAAAACCAAATGATTAAGGTTCGACACGCATTAGTCGACGCGACAAATCGCTGCGACTATTAACTGGAGCAAAGGGTGCGATAAGTCGCGCGTGACAAATGACGCTCGCCGACGCGACGGAACGCGCCTAATGATGTTGGGGATTTACTGACAACGTGGTTGGGTTTGATTACATCTGTTTTACTTGAATACGGAAATGCCGTAATGGGGTACATGTGTCTAAGAATATGCCGTCTCAGTACATATGTAAGTGTATGTTGTGTGTGATTTATCAGTAAATTATGTGTTCTATCTCCGGATTTACTGTTTTAATCATTGTTGACTAATGAATAAATTACCGAAAAAACTTATGATGCTAATCTGGTTGTGTGTTTTATGCTAGTGTGCAGAGAGATTTGATTTCCGTAACACTGAACACACGTACAATGAATGAAATGAAAATTCACAAAAATAGAAAGTGTTGTGAAACTTTGCTTTCATTTAAGAAATCAAACTATTTTACTAAAATGTCCTTAAAATATCCTCATCGCCATCATTAATAGCCTTTAACAGACTACTCCTGGACAAAGATCTGTAGGTCTGGTTTAGAAGACTTAAAATATACCTAACCATTGAAAATCATTTGTTATACCACACTTGTTTATGCAAAATAAAAAATCAACCGTGGGAGAGCTATGCTTCGGCATGAATGGGTCGGCTCGACCGGAGTGATACCACGGCCTCACAGAAAACCGGTGTGAAATAGCGTTTGCGCTGTGTTTCACCGAGTGAGTGAGGATACCGGAGGCCCATACCCCAACCCCTCCCTCCATCCCCTTTCCCATCCCCCAAAGGTCGGCAACGCACTTGTGACGCCTTTGGTGTTGCGGGTGTCCATGGGCGGCGGTAATCGCTTACCATCAGGTGATACGTCTGCTCGTTTGCCCACTATTCAATAAAAAAAAATAATAATAATTAAATAAAAATAAAAATTTGAATATTCCTGAGCATAAACCAAAAGTTGTTTTACAAAGAAATAACATAATTTACGAAGTGTTACAATACAACAAAATGTCGGTTCGTCGATCCACGGTCATAAATCAGCTCAGTACACATCCGGGATAAAACGTGTTTCGACTTAGAATTGCACTGTAGTGATTAATTTGACTTATAAATTTAAAACTGACGTTCAAAGTCATACTTATATATATATAATACAAGTAAATTCATCATTTAACTTTTAACATCATTAGTAACATCTTAGATGTTGCCGACATCCCTCTTTCTGTAACAGTTTTGAAATATGCAGAACTATGAATGATGCAGCTATACATTTAGAATATTAAAAGAAATGATAATTTAATGATCTCTAGAAAAGATAGCTACAGAAATGAGCAGAGAATTAAGTTTGGGAGTAAGATATTTCAATAAAAATTACGGTAATTTCTTATAATTATTTGCCAAGTCGAGAAAATAAGAATAATGATTGCGATTGTTCAAGAAGCAAAGTTTTATTTTTCTTTAAGATAATTTGTTGCTTCCACCACCTTTATACGTAGTAAAAGGATATCCCGATAGGATTCTGGAATGAATAACGATTTGTGAATACCAGTTACTTTAGTAAAATAACTGCCATATAAGCTTGTTATAGAAGCTTTATTGAGCTACCATAATACACTTTTAGTTGTTCATACACATGCATTCGTGCTGGTGGTGAGCATTTACCCTACTCTTTAAATTGATGCAGCATTAGTGACGTCACGTCGTCCTGTCAGAAACAAGAATGAGTTGATATTGAGTTTCAGAGATTCTATTCCCCAACAAAGAAAGGGTAAAATGACTAATTGTCTAATAGTATTGGAGATAACTGCATGCTACTTTTTAAAATAATTACTTAAGGCCTACCATCAAAACAAGAGACTGATATTTCCAAAGCATTATCTGAATATAAAATTAATCAAGTACTTACAACACAAAATATCAATTCATTGTTATTAATTACTGGTAACAACATGGCCGCTCCTTTATCCTCACTACTGAAGCGCTATTATCCCTATCAAGCCATTACAGAGCTCTCTTGTGAAAAATAATAGTTATCCACATAATTATCCGACCCTACCCTGTGCAAGCAGAAGGCGAATAACAAAATTATATGAAGAAAAGAGATGGTTATATCTTTCTCAGTTCGTCGTCAAACACTTAAGTAATTGAACAGCACGGAGGGCAAGATGGGGTATAAACGAAAAAATAGAAAATAATATTATAAGTAAGAATGGCGTCTTGTGAAGGGGTCGCAGTTTAGATAGCTCGTAAACTCGTAATGAGCTTATGTTCAATTGAAGTGTTTACACACTGGCTTCTGTCAACACTAAAATATATATTTATTTCGATATTTATATACATGGTTTATTTTAACATTTGGTTTTAAAACTCGGAAGTTTCAAAACCACTTATCTCAATATTACAATTTTTTTTTTGATAAATGGTTCACGTGTGTTTTGTATATCAGAAGAATCAAAGAATCTATAAAAAGTTGAATCTAAGTTTTACGCTGGTGTTAGACGTTGTTACTGCTAATAATACAATAAATGAATCATTTCTAAGTTCCCCAGCATGTGCATATAGATTTATGAGTTGTTTACAGCTTTTAAAGCTTCAGCATACATTTCGTGAGATGGAAGTACTGAAGTTTATTTAGTTCTTACCCTTTCACATACTGTTCACATAAAATCACAACTTATACGTTTTTATATAGATAAACTTTTTATTTCATTTAATGAAGTAGTTAACTTTATTGCGATGTTTTTTATTTTCTTACATTAAAAAGCAGTATCTATTTGTTTTTAATAAATTAATTTCACTGTAATTAAAATATAAAACTTTTAGGACTAGCTTCACCACTTTTTGATACAGTCTTCGATCGGCTAATGTCAACATATCTATCAGATAACAACCTGACAATTTATCAATAACTGGTAAAACTGTTTAGACTTTAAGGAGCTTTCTATATGATTCACCTGATGATAAGCGATCACCACCGTACACGAGCACCTGTAATTGAGGAGATAAAAGTGCGTTATTACTATTTGCAGTAGATTTCGTAGAGAGGAGGGGTGGGGGGAGGTCTAGTAACTTCAATTACCGAATAGTTACTTAAAATAATGACATTAGCATTGAACACACTATTGGAGAAAAGATTTAGCTTGTGAAAATTTGTATTGTCGTTTTGATTATCTCAGAGAGAAATTTATAATGACAATTGTCTTTGTTATGGCTATGCAAAGCTTACATGATTTTTATGTTTTTTTGACTATAATCACCTGACCTGTCCAATACCTATTGTGAAATTACTTTTATTAGATGATGGCTATTTAGTGAAGCAGCCATGCTTCACCACATATAGGCCGGTGACTTAAAAAAAATAGTTATGCATTATTTGCAATGGTCCATCACTTGATCCAGATACTCATTCACTTCGTATACCATAACAGCAATATAAAAAATCCTCAGCAACATCAATTCATTTTTATTTCAACAACCAACAAAGTTCAATTCAACTTCAACGACTCCCCATCAAATCAACTTTCACAGCGCATATTCAATCCATGTGATGGACAGTTTCTACAACACACTCTCTTTCAAAGAACGCTTGAAGCTCAGTAATAAAGTCCGGACGTCGTCAGCCATCCCGATATAAAACCAAATGGCCCAATAATAATACGTACATATGACTATTGTCTTGTTTTGCGTCGCATATTTTTTATTGCGACTGTGTATCGCGTCGGCCGATTTATTTTTACAACTTTATGTAATGTCGCACTGTCGTAAAATGTGAACAGAGACTTATTTATAGTATAAATAGCGCACTGCTTATAGGTTGGTTACTGTCGAACTTTTGTACTTTGGAGTTTGTTTTGGAATAAATTAATACCGTCATTTGTTTCCGTAAGACTTAAATAGTAAAACCTAGTGGGAGATGAATTAAATATACCTAATAGAAAATATCACATACGGGATCAGTAGCTACGACAGAACACATAAAGCATATTTGGATGAAGTCTAAGTCTATTAAGATTACTTAAAATAATAGTGCCAAAACAGTTAGACGGAAGTATAAAGATAATGAGCTTTTCAAATATTGTAATGTAATAAATGTTTTACTGTAACACTGACATTAAACTGTAAATCTGAATTGTTGATTGAAAGAACCTGACCAAATAACCTAAGGAAAATTATACTTAAAACAAATATTTACGGCCGAAAACCAATAACTTGTATAGTAAAAGAGTAGGCGATAATTTAATCCCCACTCTTCTAAATAAAAAACCAGAGGAGATACAAACATTGTATGTAAAGGAAAAAACATGCCCTGAAATATAAAATGAAAAACCACTACCACAGTGTGTTAATTTATGTGTATTATAGTTTTTAGCATATTATAGTTTTTAGCATATTATAGTTTTTAGCATATTATAGTTTTTAGCATATTATAGTTTTTAGCATATTATAGTTTTTAGCGAATCACTGCTACCCAGATAGACCCTTCGTGGTGCAGTTTTCATCGCTGTGTCTGTAAATGTATGAGTTTTGGTAACAATAAAAATTAATCTATTTATAATGGCGAGACGATTCAAAAATTGAAAACGTTCTTCAGTAATTGCTCATGGCATTGTCATTGTTCTAGTTTGTTTAAGGTTAATTTATTAGAATTGTCATCGTTTTGACGATTTCAATCAATTAATGCTCATGATAGCCTATATCTAAAGACTTATGTTACTTCTATAAACCTACCAATAATAACTAAATACCTTTACAAATGACCATCTGCTGTCCTAGTCAAGCTAAAAGCGCTTCACGTCGAATCAATTTCTACAATCGCTAACACCTCTTGCTTTGTTTTCACAACTGATCGCTCATCACACTATTAAATTGTATGGTTTTTAGTTTAACAAACTACTTACTAGACCAATATATCAAAATGATTTTATAAATAGCTGATTTCTAGAAAACTGAACTTTGTAACAATCAAAGTAATTAACAATTCATCATTAAATTAAACAATATAGAAAGGTATTTATAATCTAATTAATGAGGGCGAATTTCCTGGCCTCGATTACCTACATAAATCTCACCTTTAAATCAACTCTCTAAACAAATATTTACGACATACTTCGAATGTCACGCGGCGCCGTTCACGCTAATGAACGCTAGTAGCGCCATTAAAATGTCGTTACACGTTGTACAACAATAATCCCGAGTGATGTCAGGTTATATTAATAGATGAAGCGGAAAGCGGATTTATGGTTGCGTTTTAACACATTAAAAATGAGAATCTATTACAATCATGGTCTACATTATAGTCTTAAGCAATTTTAGAGGCCATTATTACTTGATTGCTTTCACGACGTGTTGTTGAATCATATTCTGTTCATCTTGTGGTTAGTGATCCTGACCCCTGAGGAAAAGTTTATGAGTTTCTTCCACAGAATAGATAACTGTGTTAAATACACCGAATTCATATGTAATAATTAAAAATATTTTTCGGCCATCATAGTAATCTTAATAGTTTTATTTTATAAATATTTGCGGACATCTAACATAAAGTCATCTAGTCCCAAACTAAGCAGAGCTTGTGTTATGGGTACCAAGCTACTGATATAAATACATATATACTTTTTTGTAAATATATTCATATTATACATAGAAAACATCCAAACTCGGCAACAAATATTTGTAGTTCCTACACACAACAACACACAAACAACGGTGGCGCAGCAGTCGCATACGCAACCACTGCGCCACCGTTTCAGTTAAACATGAAATTACTAGCAATGACTAACTGATTGATTTAGCAATGCAGAGCATAAACAGCTTGGACTACAAACTTAAAATTTGACAGTTGATATTTTAACGTAGAAACTCAAGATATTTAGAAATTTCATAAATTATAAAGCGAATCATGGGCATAAACTAGTATTATATTAATGTATGAATTCAAGCAATTTTCAATCTTCTTATATATAGATTCTACAGAGCGATTTATTTAATAACTTGTCAGTGTGCTGTCTACGTTTCAGTAGCTAACATTTACAGGGTGTCGTTAACACCAGTTCTTCTGAAGATCACCCATTTCTTGACTCCTAAAACAGCGTGAGAGCATTGAATTTTAAATAAATTATTTAAAGTTTCAATATTTGAAGGTCAAGTTTGACTTATAGTTTCAAATCCCTGACACGGTATGTTAGAGTTAGTATAGTGTGTGAATTTTAAAACTCCATAATGGATGAGCTTTTAATTTAGTTTATTGTTGTACATATAACACAGTATTTTATGATTATACAATGTTAAGGAATTTAAATAAGAAAATTTGTAAATAATTTTGAATATCAATTTAATGACAGAGAATGTAATTGTGTACATACATCTGCTAAACCTGTTGACGCTTGGCGTGAGCCTACTTCCTGACAACAAACGATATTGAGACGAAAAGATGAAAATTTATTATACTATTGTACATTTTCCCTTAAATAAATACTACTATTGAAAATATTTCATACACAGAGTGAAGCTTACATTGAAGTTTAATTTACTTACACGACTGTTGAGGAATAATTTCGGTCATCACAAAAAAAACCCCACTGCTGGGCTCAGGTCTCCTCTCAGGAGAGAGTTAAGGTCATACATCCCCACGCTGGCCGAGAGCGGGATGGGGAAATCCACTTACCAGTTGTAAACAAATGGAGCTTTTTAAGGAGTAATCCCAATCACTTGTGTACAAACCTCAACTTAAAATATATCCAATTAAGTACCGTTGTTAACAAAACGGTAGAGCTAATTTGTACGTCCGTGATTCCCTTATAATGACATCGACATCTGGTCCGAACAACCGAACCTTCAGCCCAATCGACAACCATCCAACAGCCTAATCATGAAAACGTATTTATGACCTAATTAAACTCGTGTCTCACGCCTCTACCCTCAAACAACAAGGACAGAACATACCCGAACAAACAGGAGCGAAGGAGACCAACTCACCGGACCAGTGATTAATGATCGTTATATGGCTGGTTAAGTACCGTGTAATTTGCAAAACGACCCTTAATTACTGTAGAACACAGCTACTATCGTCGTCTTTGTCTTCCTTAGGGTATTTGGGTGGGAGGGAGAGGGATAGGCGGTTAGTTCGTGATGCGACTTTAAAGGCGGTATTTAATGAGGCATTATGATGTCGACCGCGCAGATTAGGTCCGCATGGAGACGAAAATTGTTTGGTGTTCTCTTTATATTTGGCTTTCCTGGCGAGCTTGTGAGCAAACATGCCACTTAGTGTTCGTACAAATTTAGTAAATTAGTCTGCTTCTGTTTGACTTCAACTCTATTTGCTGAATAGTATATAGAATACCGCTAAATGTGTACGTTCATTAAAATTTATTTTTCTAACGTGGGATTAAATCGAAATCCGTTATTTTTAGTTGGTGTTAATGAAATTAAATAACAAAAGGTTATTTATCAGTCATTTTTATTAACAACATAGAACTGTGGAGCTATAAAAGCAAGCTTTTTTTGTTATGTATATTAATTATATTCATTAGTAAATAACTCTTCAAAACCCATTAAGGCTTCAACATGCACCATTAAATACTTCTGTCTCTTCGAAACATTTTCATCCATCCTAAGATTGCTTGGAAGAGATTTGTGCCCTTTGTACAATATAATATCTGATAATGTATATAGGTACTATTTTATAACTCTGAAAATGTGTACACCATGAAAGGTGTTTTTACTATATTTATCATATAACGCAGAAAGCAAGAGAAATAATATTTGCATATGCGGATGGAGTGTGAGCAAGTCAAAGTACTGTATCAGTAACTTCAATATAAGGTTACTAGTAAATCGTAGCCCCCACACCATAGGTACTAATGTAAAACTTATAATTTTAACACAAATATACGTTGCACTCATCCACTATGTATTGTCAACAGGTCTGGTTCCAAAACAGAAGAACAAAATGGCGGAAAAAGCACGCTGCTGAAATGGCGACCGCCAAACGTAAGCAAGAGGAACTCGGCGAGGAGTGCGATGATCAGGAACCTCACGACAACGACTGCAGCGATGAAGAAGAGGCGAAAAGGCCTCGTCTCGACATTCATCAGCACCTTCATCACCAGCTGCCACACAGGCAGTGATCACAGCCGGGCGAGCCCGCCCGCAGTGACCAAAGTGCTAAAGACTACTATTATCAAGAGTATAAATATAGGGAGGATGAAACCCCCTGCGATCTGTCCAATTGGCAGCTGAGAGGTGATGCCGCCTCCGGTGACAGTGAACTAAACAGTGATAGCGTCAGTGTTGATGATGAACAACCCATTAATTTTGCATATTATCACTTTTAGTCTAGTGCGAAGTTTACCTTAGGAACATCTCACAGTTTTGAAAAGTAATTGGATGTAAATTTTAATATGTCAGTTTCAATTCAAAATTAATAAAACTTACTCTACAGTCAATATCTTTAAACGTTTGTAAGGTAAAGTGTCAATAGATAAGTGAACTTATGTAAAGACAATTATATTAAATTAGATTTATAATGTAAATATTTATCTTATAAGTAGTCATGTGATAAATTAAGTAATTTATTTATAACTTTAGATTTTACATGTACTTTGAGAGTTAATTCTGTAAATTGTATGGATCTTACCGGTGCCAATTTCCTAAATGTAGTAGGTACGAATATATTCGAACATAAAACGTATTTCTTCTTAAGAATTATATTTTAATTTAAACATTATCTGTACTAGTTTAAAAAAATTACATACTATGATATGAAATTGTCGAATTTCCCCTCACTGTTTAAAGGTATTTCAAATTTTCTTTTTTCTTATATCGAATACTGTACGATATTCAATTTATCTACAAAAGTTTATGTTATAAATGAAGCATGTAACAATAGTCATTTATGAAACATGTTATATTTAAACATTGTTCAAATATATCTTTTAAACGTCAGATGTCAGTAGGATTGCAAAATATTTTGAAAATATTTTGATCCATATCAGAGGCGAATTGTGAAAACATTGGAGAAAAAAGAGGGGAATTGAATTAAAATCTAACCACTACATTTAATTACTATAAGTGATTTATGTTATTTTCGAGACTTTAATGGAGTTATTTTCTATTACTAAACAAGCAAAAAATCTTTTAGATGACAGATACCACAGGTCTTTTACTTTGCCATTATATCATAATCATAACTCCCCGTAATTAATAGTGGATTTAAAATAGTGACAATTCGCCCCTGACATGTTTATTATTCCCTATTATATATAAATATAACAATATACAAAATATACATTAATGCACACTCAAAAGATGGCTGCAAAATAATATTTAAGTTGCTTATATTTATTGAGTAGATAATTGCCGCTTCTACCGTTAGGGTCTGAGCACATTATGTACAGATTCTTTCAAATAATTGTAAATAATATTATATATGTAATCAGTTATGTCTCTGTGGCATTGCAATATATTGTACATTTTAATTATAAACAAAATGTAAATAGATATTTAAACGAATTTAACTTTTGTGACTATGATTATGTGTAGAGACCACGCTACAGTATTATGTGATACTATTAAATTGCACTGTTTTATGACGTGAACAAACAGAATGTAATATTATTGCTACCTATTGCAATTTGTAGTTAATTACAATATTAAATAAATAGGGTATTAAAGGTAATCAATCGCATGCTAAAGCTAATCAAGATTTTATTAATAATAATTTTACTATGAAGGTATCCTTTAATCATCTTATGTTTTTAGTTAAAATTAAAATAAAAAGTATTTGATTGTTGATTATAAGTACATAAGATGATGCAAATTATTATTTAGCAAAATAATGTCGGCTTACATCTAATATATGGTCGGAATTAGACGAATAACATAAAATCTTAGCAGACTCTAACCAGCATTTCACGGAAAGTCAACAGCCTATATTAGTCCACTGCTGGCCATAAGCCTCTCCTTAGAAGGGAAGTTTTGTTCCAATAACCACCCCAGCCACAGCCAGAGGAGTTGATATAGCTTACTGACGTTACCGAGGTTATTAGTAGATACTTTTCAAAATTTTGTTCCACAACAACAATGCAGAGGCGTCTTTACCTATTATGCATGGAATGATTGCATGAACGCCTCTATGAACGTTATAAAACAGTGCAAAATTAATTTCAAATACACCTGTAACACTAAATGTAAGTTTTAAATAGAAAATGAGCTTGTGTAACGAAGTTAATCGCTTATATAAATGCACAAAGTAATGTAAGTCTCGGTGTTAAACGCTTGCAATTGTCAACCTAACAGGTTACATCGAATATGTTTCCATTTCAAATACACGTGCTATGCAGAGCATGCTATATTACTGTTATTAAATACTGGTATAAAAATACGAGTGTACCTACCTATCGACTAATTTATAAAAGTAGGATACAAAATTATGTCAATCTCATCTAAGTTCATGAATGAAATGAAATTGTATTTTATTCTGCAATCAGGTCAAAAGAACACTTTTGCAAGATATTTTTTAAGCAGATTAGTCTGGAACTTGAAGCTGAATAAGTCCTGAGAAGAAGGTCTAAATAATCTCAGGGACCATCGTCTTTTTGAAAATCCAGACAGCCTTCCCAAAATGCAAAGAAAATAGAATATCTATCATTATTTAATGATAATGAAATGAAAAGAGCAATAATTATAATTCGAGCTCCAACTATTAGAAATTAATAAAAATAATAGTTTAACAAATGTCAACAACAGCTATAACTTTCTGGTGTAACTTTTTTGTACTGTTTGGTTAATTGAATTCGTTTTACTTGTATTTTTGTGAACAAGCCTTGTAAAATGCTTACAACCATCGTGTCATGTATCAAGAAATAAATTATTTGGATAATTGGAATGGCTGAAATAAAATACATGTATTTGTGTATTAATTTATAGTACGACACTAAGATATATTTATCTCTTTAGTTCACCTTAATACATAGTTTTACCCAATGTAATATTATTTGAGACCTACGTTCAGCAGTGGACGGCAAATGGTGGAAATGAAATATTATTTTCCAAAAAAACCACAAATACGAGTATTTGTGGTAAAAACGATTTTGTATAATAAATAAATGTAACAAAAATGGCATTTGTATTTGAAATGGACAAGAAATGTAAACAGAAGAAACCAATTACCTTTAGTAAATAACCAGTACATGTATCGAGTTCAGTAAGCGTGGAAGATCTACGAAATGTGGTTGAATTAAACAGCTAGTAAAAAAATATACGAATTTCATTTTAATAATAGATACCTACCTGTTCCTTTTAGCACTAGTACATAAATGAACGAGTATTTTTTGGTAAATTTTCTAAAAATGAATACTGTTTTTTTATGGATTAGGTTGCAAACGTATCACCTTATGGTAAGCGACATGGACACCCGCAATACCAGAGGCGTCACAAGTGCGTTGCCGGCCTTTGGGGGGATGGGGAGGGGATTGGGGGAGGAGTTGGGAAATGAGTCTTGTGTATCCTCAATCTAAGAGATTCAGATTATGAATATACAAGAATGGCTCGTTTAAAGGTATTATATTAGATAGATATGACTTGTTCACACAAACTTTTTCCTTAGTGAGAATCAACCTTTGGCTTATTAATCAGGGTCAGTAGCCAATAGGTCAGTCATTAGATCCGTCAAATATTTTATTCCTGATTAACTTTTGCCTGCGGCTCCGGCATGTCGATTATCGCGTTGATTCTTAAAAAAAGGTTTAATATATATAATATATACTAATATTATAAATTCGAAAGTAATATTATAAAATCCGTCTGTCTGCCTGTTTCGCTTTCACGACTAAACCGTTACACCGATTTTGATGAATTTTGACATGGAGATACTTTCATGCTTGAAGAAGGACAAAAGCTACTTTTTACCGCGATAACCGAGAAACACGCGGTCGTAGCCTAAGGCAGAAGTTAGTTAGATATAATAAAACAAACAACTGATAACCTTGGGAGAGCCACGCTTCGGCATGAATCGGCCGGCTCGACCGGAGTGATGAACCACGGCCTCACGGAAAACCGGTGTTAAACAGCGTTTGCGCTGTGTTTCACCGAGTGAGGTGGATACCGGAGGCCATACCCCAACTACTCCCCCATATGATAATATTTCAGACATCTAACACACAACGTCATGACTCAAACTAAGCAGAGCTTGTACTATAGGTATCAGACAACTGATGATTTCTTGTAAATAGGTACATAATATACTTATAAATATAATAACACCCAAACTCCGAAACAAATATTTGCAGATCATACAAACATTTGGTCCGACCCGGGAATAGAACTCGAGACTTCAAGCACAGTACTTGCAATCACTGCGGCACCGAGTTAGGTATAAAATGTGCGAAATATGTCATGAGTAATATTGAATCGCATTATGTTAAAATTGAAAAGCAAATTTTCATTGTAAAATAATTCCCCCTGAAACATTGGTTATGAAAATACGAAATAGTACTGGTTCATGTTGTGTTGACGTGACTAAATTTGAAGTGAAGTGTGTGACACTTCACTTCAAATTTAGTGTCGGATGCCAAGGCACATATTGGGTCACTGAGTCTGCAAAGTAAACCAGTTCAAAGGTTGAAAGACAGAAAAACCTTAATTTTCGATCCTCGATCGATCGATCTTTTAAGAGAACATTTTATAACACTCTAAATAAAGTAATTGATACGGCATCACGTATCTACAAACAAAAATTGTAATATAAAACCCACTCTCCAAACAAAGAAATAGCATCTACCCTCAATTTTGAACCGTTTCAAATCTGTCAATAAAACATTGTTCACATCGGACGGTACGTTATCGAACGAATACCTATGTACCGAACCTCGAGGTACCTAATCGAAGGAGGCTCTGGCAAAAATCGAGACGCCACCCGTCACCATAGCAACCAACCAAGACATCCCACCCACCACAAACAATTAAAATCTTTATTTTACACTCCTTAAGGTAGATTTTTGAGTGAACAACTTGCATGTTCTACTACTTGTACAGTCGCGAACACGACTTGTAGTCATAAATGTAAAACAGCGTTTAGTGGGTGCGAGCGAGAGGTCGTAGGAGGGTTCGAGGGGGTAATGGGGGGTATTCTTTCATTTGTTGTGGCTCCGAAGCGATAAGGTGCCGTGTCTACCTTTTATTTATTACTCTATTTTAAAATGGGGAATGTTACGCAATCTTGTGATTCGTTGGGGTTGGCAGCTAATGTTGCTTCTGATTCTGTTGATAGCAATTCTTTAGGAACTTATGGGGGAGACTGTACGTGGAATGGATTTTGTGAGCATGGTAGTACACATGTTACGGTTTGTGTATTTGATAACATAGTAATGGTGTGCTGTGCAATTGCGTTGTAAGTAGGTGATAATGCTAGTATATGAAGCATCTTTATTATGCTGTAAAGGTAGTAGAATTAGCCTGTTAATATTGACTAGCGATTGTACCGCATTTTAGACGATTGCTACAGCTTATGAATGTAAAAGTCCTGGAATGTTTTATTTAAAAAATGTTTCCCGAATTAAAATATTCAAGGTCTTCCTTTAAAGTATCCTGTGTCAACATGATTACAACTATGACTTTATGAAAACTAGTTGAAAACAGCCTGCATCTACCATCGACCTCTATCTGGTCGTCTATCACCTCGTTGGTAGAGGGCACGACATGTGCCTTCTGGTCTGCAGTATCATTCAGCCAAATCCGCCCACTGTGCTACGTGGCCTGTTTACTTTAATTTATTACCTGACTCTGTACTAATCTTCGTCTATCTTTGTATCTTCTCATTTCTGCTTCGACATCCAAAATATACGTCGAGCATACCTGTGAGTTTATAGAGCATCTAAAACACGTCTATTGCGTTGACGAAAGTTTGTGAAGTATGTATTTATTCTTCTTTTTTTAGCAAATTCAGGGACAGGGTCTGTATCAAGTTTTTTTTCTTTTTACAGTTTGTGTTTTTTAACATTCGCAATGAGTATGGTCGATCGAGATCTGGTCTGTTCTGGAGTCCCAGTAGCGATGTCAAGGGGGCTTGCGATACATCTCAGCACTTGGATGTAGATGGACACTTGGATGAAGTACAGAATTAAGAAAGAAACACATCACAATCAAACAAGGCCCATAACATTGCATCGAGGAGTTAAGACAAGGGTACGTTATTTCCCCGAAAATGGTCACAAATGCAATGGAGGATTTGCTCAAGACGCTACACTAGAAAGAACGTGGAATAAATATCAATGGCGAATACATCTTTCACTTGCGATTTGCAGACAACATCGCCTTCATGGCAGAGACGATGCAGGTTATTCAAAAATATGCGTACCTCGGACTGACCTTGTTAGATAGAACCAACTCTAAGGACGAGGTGAACAGGAGAATCGAGCTGGGTTGGACAGCATTTGGAAAATTTCATCGTGTCTTTTCATCGTCAACACAGCGCAGGCGCTGTTTCACACCGGCTTTCTGTGATGCCGTGGTATTACTCCGGTCGAGCCAGCCCATGCATGCCAAACCTACCTTTTATTTTAGTGCTTATGATGTGACGTGATGACAGATAGACAAACCCCGCATATTTGGTTTTCTCGGGGTGTTGCCACATTTAACCTCTTGATTGAGCCATTGTGCTGGAAAAAACCCGCATATATGGTATGTTGTACTTTTTTCTGTTGTTGAATGTTTGGTTGTTTCAAAATACAGTCATATTATTCACTATAAAAGAACAGCGAAGTTCATAAATCAATCGGTACAATCAAACAAATAATAAAATCTAGAAAAAAGATTTATGACTGAATCTAAAATAGAATATTATATTCGAAACTCATTTTTACATAATGTTAACACCTACTTAGATTTATTTTGGCGAAAAGTTATAAAAGTATATATATATCAATAAATTTCGAACAACACCCTATTATAAACTGTCCAGTCATTCCAGAGATTAGCAGGAACAAACTGACATTGGGACGAAAAATGATAAAACTAGTACTTTATATACTTTCAAAGTGAAAAGCTGTTGTGTTGAAATTACAAACTGATTAAGTTATTTATATTATATAGATATATAAGCACTTTAGTGATCATTTCCTACCCTCTGTAGTGGTTAGTAATCTTTACTGCTGAACCAGAGGTCGTAGATTCAATTCTCATCCAAGACAACATTAACCAGACCAACAACGTTGTCAACACAACCAGAACACATAACAAATACAAATTGGATAAGGAAAACGAGAAGGTGAAACCATATTCTTGCTACATTGTCTCCTATAGATAACTATGTATATACTTTATTAGATAAATCTCCTTAACTATTTTAATGATATCATAACGAAATATTTTTTTTTTTAAATTGTTTTTAATTGAATTGGCGACAAACGAGCAGACGTATCGCCTGATGGTAAGCGATTACCGTCGCCCATGGACACCTGCAACACCAGAGGCGTCACAAGTGCATTGCCGGCCTTTGGAGAAGGGAAGGGGGATGGGCCTCCGGTATCCTCACTCATTCGGTAAACACAGTACAAGCGCTATTTCCGTAAAGTATTAATAAATAAAGTAAATAACAATGAACATAAAACAGCAAGCCATAATTTCCGCATGAATTAAAACATTGTACACAATCAAAACAAACTTTTATGACTATCATCTATTATTTGAAATCCACATAAATCATACCACCTACGGAGCAATAATGATATAAATAAAGCAACGGTAACTTCTATTCAGGTCAATATATAAACAAAAACCCATATAATTAAATAGCGGGCACTGTGAAGTCCCACACGATTGAAACTAAAAAATACATAAAACTGTATTTTGAAATCACTATGGTAGACCAATATGGATTAAAAAAGGCAATAGAAAATGTTCATAATTGTTGTTGGTGATTTAAATATCAAGTATTTATAAAGAAAATAAAATATATTCCACTCAAAAATTTAAAATATGTACTACGATCCCAGGATCCCAGGTCCTCTAACCACCGAAGTGCAGGTCACCATGTGACTACCACTCTTCTTGGCTTCTACTCATGCTTTCCATCAGGTAGAGTGATGTCAATTTTGCAGTTGTAGAAATTAAAAAGAAATCTCTACAAGCAACGATTAGAAATCAGAGACAATCTTTGAGTAGCTTAGTTTATTTTTGAGTGGCTCTGTGGGTGTGGTGCAGTCGCAGCATATGCAACTGCTGTTTTTGGGGCCGCGAGTTCGATTCCCGGGTCGGCAGTGGTGCATCGGCCGGGAAACGAACCCGGGCCGTTTGCGTGTTTCGGAGTTGGGTGTTTTCTATGTATAATATGCATGTATTTAATAAAAGTATTTATGTATTTATATCAGTTGTCTAGTACCCTTATCACAAGCTCTGCTTAGCTTGGGACTAGATGGCGTTGTGTGTTAGATGTTCGAAATATTTGTTTATTTTTTAATATTTAATTTGATACTAGCTGAACCCCGCGGTGTTTCCCGCGGTTATTGTCGTATCGCGGGTAACGCCGCGGGGCGAATCTAGTCTAAAAGTATTATATCATAAGCTATCAGTGAAAGTCCCGTCAAAATAGGTCCAGCCATTACAGAGATTAGCCGGAACAAACAGACAGATAGACAAAAATTGTAAAAAAAATGGTAAATGTACCGTGTTTAGTAAAAAGCGGTTATTTTACAAACAGACATTCCAATTGTATTTATTTGAATAGATTCATCAGATTACTTTTCAATAAAGACGACTGACTGCCTATAGATCTGGTTTGCTGTAACAGTACCTACTGTATACGAACACACTATAATATAATAACTTAGTGAAAAGTACGTTTTGTTTAGGTATTGGTAAGCCAACCGAATAACAAAACGTAAAACATAAGAAAAATAAAAAAAAATAGTTTTCAGAAATTAATGCGATTTATATATATATATATATATATATATATATATATATATATATATATATTTATTATAGATTGTCATATGGCTTTCAAAAATATTTAGAACTAGATGACCCACGCAACCTCGTCTGCATCTTCTATTGCCCGTAGCGTGATAATTTTCCCCCGTTTTTGTAACATTATTCATTGATACTCCGCTCCTATTGGTCTTAGCGTAATGATAAATACCTTATAGCCTTCCTCGATAAATGGGCCATCTAACACTGAACGAATTTTTCAAATCCGGTTCCTGAGATTAGCGCGTTCAAACAAAGAAAGAAAGAAGACAACCGTTTGTATTGAAATAGAATTATTAGAACTACAATTTATACTTTTTCCATATGACAATGATAAAATACATTATTTTCCAACCACCTGAATACTGCTGTAACTTTAGAACCGATTTAAGCAGATATTTGAGTGATGTAATTCATCTAAAATGTGTATATGTATAAATGTTTATCAGTTGTCTGGTTGCTATGTTTAACTTTAATTCAAAACTAGATCTTATAACATTCTATGAGGTGTGACTTGGTAATAGGCTTGCGTAAAACATCAGTGGAACTAGAATTAAATCCAATAACATTGATTGCTTTATACCTGTGAAATATACGTATGTAAGTTAACTTTAAGAAGTAATAAACATTGACATCTCAGATGGATATAAAAGTCGTACAACAGAAACAATCCAATCTCTTATCATTCATCAACATCACATACAAGCATCGTTAACAGTACCACCCATACTATCTGTCACATAAAACAGTATAGTTAATATAAAACAGCGGTATAAACAAGACATCATGAGATTGAGGAGTTGGTGTCACGTCGGAGGTTGTAAATGCAAATCAATTCAAAAGTATCGTATGTCTTTATAATTGGGAGGAAAGGTACGTAGGAAGAGAGGTGGATAGGTAAGGTTTGACGCATTTCTTTGTTAGAAGCGTCAATTAAAAATAAAAGGAGACAAAGATAATTATTTGACTGCATGTTTGGCCTAGTGTTTTAAACGGTCGCCACGCCGTTTTCTACTACACCAAGTGTTTATGCTGCATTGCTTTATGTGATCCACAAATTATTGTTCTGTCTGATCTCATGATCTTGTTATTTAGAATCTAAGTATACTAATTTATAAAGCTGAAGAGTTTGTTTGTTTGAACGCGCTAATCTCAGGAACCGCTGGTCCGATTTGAAAAGTTTCAGTGTTGGATAGTCCATTTATTAAGGAAGGCTATAGGCTATTTATGATCACGCTAATACTAATAGGAGCGGAGCACCAATGAATAATGTTTCAAAAACGAAGGAAAATTTTCACGCTACGGGCAATATAAGACGCAAACGAGGTTGCGTGGCTCAGCTAGTTAAAAATAAAAGGAGACAAGTAGGTAGGCATTGTGGCGTAGGAGGTTCTGTAGGCGATAATTATTAGACTGCACGTATGGCCTAGTGGTTTAAATGATTGCCGCGATGGCGCAGTGGTAGTGAATGCGACTGCTGTGCTTTAGGCCTCGGGTTCAAATCCTGTGTCGGACCACGTATTTGTGTGACCTACAAATATTTGTTTGGAAGTTTGGGTGTTTTCTATAATTTGTATGTATTTAAAAAACAGTATAGAAGCATTCTATCAGTCAATCTAGCTATCAAAATACAAGCTCTGATTAGTTTGAAGCTGGATGACATTGCGTGTGAAGTGTCCAAAATATTTATTATTGAATATTATCTATTTTAAAGTACCGTTAATGCATGTGGAAGTACCGGTACATTATATAAGGTTCAAACCATTTATGATGATATGAAAGTAACAGATAATTCTTCACATCAAATCAACACTTCTCTCTTTTAACTTTTTAGTCCACTGCTGGCCTTAAACTTCTTCTTAGAATAGAGATTTTAGTCTACAAGGAGAAGGATTAGTTTAAACTTTGTTTTAAGTTTTCCATCTCCTTGAAGTGATGTTCTGTCCAGTTCGAGTCTTTTTTCTTAATCCATCATAACAAATAGTTTTTGAAGTTACTAAAAAATTACAAAAAACTTGTATGAAAGCCCATTGAGATGCTGAAGTATCTAATAGACCACCATAGTGTGGGACACTATGCTCCATTATTGACTGCCTCGGTGGAGTAGTGGTAGCGTATGCGACTGCTAAGCTTGAGGTCTCGGGTTCGATTCCCGGGTCGGACCAAATGTTTGCATGATCTGCAAATATTTGTTTCGGAGTTTGGGTGTTTTCTATGTATAATATGTATGTATTTACGAAAAAAAAGGTATATAAGTATTTATATCAGTTGTCTAGTACACCCATAACACAAGCTCTGCTTAGCTTGGGACTAGATGGCGTTGTGTGTTAGATGTCCGGATTATTTATTTATTTTATTATTGCAATGGTCTTCATTCACAATGAGTATGGTGACCACCACTTTTAGATTCTGCTCATGCATTCCATCAAGTAGAGTAAAGTCTTGTACAATGTTGAAATACAATTAATATCCCACATTTACTATTTTTAGAAGAAATGTAGTCGTTCTCCATGATGAAGGGAAAAGTAAAAGCAAAATAACCATCGTCGCTATACATGATTGATTTAAATTCTTATTAAAATCGTTCTTTCGGCGTCCATGGAAAGAGCAGCAGAGATTGGGTCCATGGTAATCTTACTCGATCAGTAAGAAAGCAAAGGAAAAATGGTTTAACGTTGTTTCTTTGAGACATCATTATTCCAATCAAACCATCGAAGTTCTAAGTATGGAACTAGCATAAAATGCTTAATTATTATCTAATAAATTTAAATGAGCAATTCTGATTTATATATAATATACTAGCTGAACCCCGCGGTGCTACCCGCGGTACGATGATAACTGCGGGCAACGCCGCGAGGCGAAGCTATATCTTTATAAATAGTAGCCTATGTGTTATTCTGATGTATAAGCTATATTGTGGTAAAGTTTCATTCAAATCCATTCAGTAGTTTTTACGTGAAAGAGTAACAAACATCCATACATACATACATCCATACTTACAAACTTTCGCCTTTATAATAGTAGTAGGATTATTGAAATCAGAATCTCTCGATCATTCAATACTTCATTTAAAAGTAAAAATAACGAAATACGGTCAATAAGATTCCATTATAATAATCACTTCGAATTATTATGATAATCTAATCTATGTTTAGGATAGTTTCAGTCATAAAAACTAATCAACATAAGTTAATTAAAGATCTAACAGTCATTAGGAGGATAATTTATAAAGCTAGATACACACAGAACAGTATTCTACAAACTATATATCTATAAGAAAAATCGTCTAAAAATAAACCGAATACGTGAAGACTTATGATAAAATTATATAGTCTAGGTCATCCGGGCCATTATCACTAATCTACTGTTTAGGCGCTACGGTGGAACACACAAACATAATAGACTGCCAAAAACATTACTCTTCCTTTTGACTTCCCAGTAGTCGGGTAATGTTACTTGCGCTAACTTATTGATTAATTAACGCAGAACCTAAGCTACTGGGACCACAAACATGACATTTTAATCGCTGATGAATTTTATGTTGTGAATTAACTAAGTATTTTTCAATATCACACCCTTAAATATTTAAAATTATAGATGATTGGTTGTATGAAACATCATCATTATTTACCCGACTGCGGCAGACGGAGGATTTTATATGAGAGGAGGACGCTATATGCACTGACAAACTTAGTTTTACTAGATCTTTCTTTGCCCGTACTTTTCAAAATACTATTTGTTCCCGCCTTCAGCACCATAAAGTATTTAGTTTGACTAATTTTAATACACATAAATATGTATATTGTAATACTTGTTTTTTAAGCTATTGCATAGCTTTTATCTTGGGCTTTGAGCGCGGTGACCGAATCAAGAAATTCCGTAACGAAAATAAAACCTAACACCCCTCACTCCACCTACCATATAGCTCGGCCGAGCGTTCGCTCAACGTGTATGTATATGGTACGACTGTATCAAGCTCGCACGGATCGAGACGAGCTGCTCCGAAATCGGACGAATACGTAAGCTAATATATTTAGTAACTAGTAATATGTTTGTGAGAAAGTATATAGGTGTATAGGTATATATGATATCTTTATAATGCCATACTCTTTGCCAGATATTTAGAGTACCCCCACAGAGTTTTACACGAAAAATCATACAAATAAAACAACTGGCCGTATAATACTTCATTCAACTTAATACTACTGATCTAGTTATTCCTAAGTTCAATATTTGATACTTGTACCTTTACAAAATCTTTAACAAACAAACAAAACAAATATAACATGTACAAAAAGTATAATATAACTACGTTTTAAAGATCAAGGAAAATATTAATAAATAACAATAAATCGTTAAAAATCAATGAAACCACAATGACCTGTCACAATGATTAACACTCAGAGCCCCGTTTATTTCACTCATTATAATTAAAATACTGTGGATTGATTCTTTTGGAGTTCCTTAATGCGAGTGTTAAAACCAAGACTAGCGGAGACTGTTGTAATTCGATTAATGTTGTTAAAAAAAGTCAATTCTCGTACTTCATAAACGTACATGAAACAAACACAAAAAGTACCCAGACCTGGAACCACAATTTATGGATCACATGAAGTGTTGAAATGTTGTTTCATGTGGGACTTGAACTCATAACACTCAGTGCAGTAGAAAGTGGTGAACTGACCGCTTGAACCACTACGCTATGCATGCAGCCACTCTGAAATAAAACAATACTCTCATTTAGAAATAAGGAAAAACGATACAGATGCATCTCTACACGCCGCCATAGTGTGGGTCACCATGCTGCATTGATGCATTATATGTATTCGCAATGAGTATGGTGACCAGTACTCAAGGATTCTGCTCTGATTGATCTCCACAATACAGCGTCACCAGATCCAATTTCGACTCGCAACGGACAAATATTTTTAATTTTTTATCCTTGTATATGCTGAGTGATAATTCAACCCATCAATCGAACACTAGGCGTATAAAGTCTGCCACTAAACGTTTTACGAGCCTCATAAACGGTGGTCAGTTCATTCACTCGAATTCCTAAGAATTTTAGTCGCAAGGATTATAACCTCAAATCAAGAGTTCACAATACTTCCACCTGATGTTCAGGAACAAATGTCAAGAAGGTACACAGACTTCATATAAAACTTTAAACGATTTGATGTAAACGATGGTTACTTTAGAACTTTTTCTTTTTTAAAAGATAATTTAGAAGATAAACTTATAAATATCACACTACAAATATTTGTAAGTCGCGAAGGACTACACAAATATACACAAAGAAAACTCCAACTACGAAAACTTACAGCTTAAGGATCGATTCATAACACTTACTGCATTAGGAAGCGGTGAAGTTACTGCTGAAAATTCTATACCATCAGCGCATACAATTTATTCTTATTTCTTAAATTGAGGACAGAAAACCATTACGCATTGATACTCTACAAAATATGTCTTATTTGCGAGATGAAAATAATATTGCCTACATCTTTCATAATTATAGCATGTTAGCGAATGACATAAAAAAAATTGTAAGGTACAAAGCACCAACAAAATTAGAAGACAAAAAAACAAGGGCCAGAAATATATGATTACTTATTTATTTACAACTTCATGTAGTTATCTACATTGTCGGACTTAATACCTCAGGTGCTTCTACCAACTTAAGAAGGTGTGGCGACTTCCACATACAGCGCAACAGCGATACACTATAGCGCCATCTACGCAGACACACTGAACTACGCAGCAACGTACATCACGAATAAACTACCAATCCTGAATCGCGCAGTAGAAGTTCTCGCGCCGATTATCATATATACAACATCCCAACATCAACTGTTGGGCAGTGGCCCGCCAGGCATGGTCACCTCGCCTGGTGGGAGGATCCTTCCTTTGTGTTGGAGGGACATGACACTCGTTCCTCCACAAAGGTAATCATGAATTCTTTTTAAAGATTATACGTTGTCAATGTTGTAAAATTGCATTTATAAATTTTGAGATTGACAAGTGAAATATATTTTTGTAAGTGAAATTATCGGTTCATAGATTTTCCATTAAATGATGTTTATGGAACTTTATGCGCATGTAAGAACACTTATGTGATATGTCGAAAGTTTACTGACGAAGAACTACTGCCGAATCTATACAAATAAATAAAATTGGAGTGTCTGTTCGTAATAATAAAATAACCCCTTTTTACTAAATGCATACCTATGTATGTTTACACGATACATATACTAAAATTTCTCATTTTCAACTTTTGTCTGCCTGTCTGTTTATTCCTGCTAATCTATGAAACGGATGAACCGTTTTTGACAGGATTTTCATAAGAAAATAACTGACGATATATGGAGTACTTATACTATTTTTTTAGACTTAGGTACTTTGCTCCACAGCTTTACCCCGTGTTGTACCGCGAGTAAAGCGCGGGTCAGCTAGTATGAACCACTCGTATAATCTCTGCCAAGCTCCATATTTTTCTTTTTCCCATATAAACGTTGGAATAAAAGAAAAACACTCGCATCTTCCAATTAAGTGGGAACATTATATCAAAAGCCCTCAATCAATCAACAGCAATTCCTTTAATGGCGTCAATCGTTGCGATATTGCGATCTAAAAAGATTTGATATTTTATTAAAATTAATAAGTCGAGACGTCGCTTATAAATGACTATAGGATTGTTTATTGAACGTGAAATGTGTTTGTACGTTTGTTAGTAAATATACGGTTTTTCAGATAGGTATACCTATTAGATCTTGGGGGATCTTGGGTCAACTGCGGTGAATTTCGAAATCGAAATTTAGACGATTCTGCCATACCTACATACTGTAGGAATCAAATAAAGCTCACTTAGGAACTATAACTAACTGATCCTAAAGGGTTCCGTTTTTCCTTTTGAGGTACGGAACCCTAAAGATAACTATAGCTTTGGAAAATACATCGAATCTTCTATCCAGTATTTGTACTAAAGCTCTTCTGGTATGTAAAGTTATCAGGGAATTAACGTGAATTCATTGTTTTTTTAACCAAACTCAGAAACTGACTAAATCTATTTATCGCACGTATTCTTGAATCGCATAGCGTTATTATAGATACAAATAAATAAAATTGGAGTTTCCCTTTTTTTTTTTTATTAAAAAGATAACTCCCACATTAGGAATAAACATCCTGTGTCGTGGGGGACTTTGCAAACATACATGAAACGGACACAAAGGACACATATATGTTCCATAATATATTTTTTTCAATTTTAGTCTGTCTGGCTGTCTGTCCGTTTGTCTGTCTGTCTGTTTGTTCCGGCTAATCTCTGGAACGGCTAGACTTATTTTTACGAGACTTTTACTGGTAGATAGCTGATGATATAAGGAGTAACTTCGGCTTCTTTTTTAAACTAGCTTTGCTCCGCGGCGTTACTCGCAGTTGTTGTTGTACCGCGGGGCTCAGCTAGTTCTAATATAAAATTACAACCACACTCAAGAAAAGCCAGTAGCAGAAGCATGTGCGAATTATACAACTCCATAATAAAGCCGAGGCGTTGGGATTTAATAGTGCCATACAATCCTACATCGCAATTAACAATTTGAACGAGCACGCTAACCCATCCTCAGAACGGCCTAACAAGCCCTACACTTCATTATATGACCACTATATTATGTTATTAGACCCATTAAAATTATTTTCAGCGAATTTTTAATGAGGGATCCAGTTGGAACTCCTTTTTTTGCTTTGTCTGGATTAAAGATTAATTTTAATTGCAGTGACGGCCGATGGCTTAATAATATAGCTGTTGGGTCCTGTCCTTGTTGGAAGCTGCTCGAATACGTGTAACATCTTTAGATATTGAATTAACAAATCGTGGGAGAGAGCTATGCTTTACCTCATATGATACGAATCGTTTGGAATTTACTGTGAGTACCTACGACCTTACAGTAAGTCGGTGTTAATCTATTGCAGCTTTCCACTCAGCCAGTGAGGTAATCAGAGCCCTCTATCAATTGGAATTACAGGTCCACCGATACCATAAAACTTGCCGTCTCGAGAACCAGGTGCACCCTAGAAACGAAAACCCTGGAACCCCGACGTACCTCGGGCCACCTACGCTTTGTAGATAGCCCCTTCGTCTGTGGAAACCCCAATATTCCCGCCACTGTCCCTGTCTGTGGAGCAGTTGCCCTAGTAATTAAATAATTTCTAAGATTGAATATACATCATGACGAAACATATTGCCTATATCTGTTTCAGAAAATTCCATTCTGACGTTCATCGGGTTTGTGTATAATAATGGGATTTCTAGTTTATTTGCGAAATAAATTTAAATCAGCCTGTATTATTGTGTAGTTCTATTACTTTATAATCTCTCTATGAGATCAATGACAGTACCTAATTAAACTAGCACAAATATACGAGTATCAAAGCACAAAAACATGTTCCGTGACGCCGAGAATTCGTTAGAATTGAGTGACAGAGCGTGGCCATCTTAAAACTTAAAGTTGTAAACAAATAACTGAATTATTGTCATCTAGTCTACTTTATCGACACGAATAAAAGTTTACACTGCAGGACAAGCTCAACTGCCAATTACAATTTTATTTTACTTTGGTTGAACATTTTTTACTGAGTACCTATGTAAGATCAACAAAGGAATTTGTATTGATTTTTTTTTATTGTATAGGGGTAAACGAGCAGACGTATCGCCTGATGGTAAGCGATTACCGCCGCCCATGGACACCCGCAACACCAGAGGCGTTACAAGTGCGTTGCCGGCCTTTTAGGAAGGAGTACACTTTTTTCTTGAAGGTTTGAGGGTCGTATTGGTCCGGGAACACCGCAGGCGACAGCTCATTCCACAGTTTTGCTGTGCGCGGCAGAAAGTTTCGGGAAAATCGCACAGTTGTGGACTGCCAATCATCTAGATAATGGGGATGAAATTTCTGTCGCGTAGGATGATGGCGGAAAGATGCGGCAGGGATCAATCCGAACAATTCCTCGGAGCACTCCCCATAGTAAATGCGGTAGAAGATGCACAGAATGCATGATGAAAATACTTTGAAAAATTCATTCTCTGGGGGAACTTAATGCCACTGAACCTATATAAAGCTCGGTACTGTAAATAAATTAAAGTCATTCAGTTATGAGGTTGACGATTATTGTGTTCCTTAAAGGTTGGAGTATCTACTCTATACCATAAGTAAATTAGTCGAAAAGTTAGATACAAATCATCAGTATCATCATTACTAATGATAGCTACTTAGATCTGTTACAAAGATGGACGTGTTCCAAAATCCGTAACGCCTGCATCTCCACCAAATTTTATGATATAACGGGTGCATTGAAACCTTGGCATGCGTTTCTGTTGCGACGTGTATGGCGAAGTCAATTTTGTCAGGCACTGCACCGAAATACCTTATTCTAATATTCAGTAATTTTATGGTATATGCTACTGACAGACAGAACAGTTTGATTTCAAACTGTAACTTAAGCCCATGTGCCCCAATTTCTTGTCCTGCAGTGTAAACATCGATCACACATAAAGATCTTGCATCCCCCGATAAAGCCCGTCGCACTCGACCAGAACGACATTAAAACATTTTAAAATGCAATAAATAAAAAGCTTTAACGACACTCGTGCGACGCGGCATTAATCATGTGATCACTTAAATTTACTTTTTATTACATGTAAATGAGCGGTGATACCCGCAGGTTGTATGAGCGTGCTCTGGGCTTAATACTTGAAGGTATCTTCGCTTTCTTTTAAGGGATCAAACTACATATACGTACAAAGTATATATTTTCTGCAATAATTGGTAGTAGGATTTGTTTTATATAAAAAAGTCACATTTAAAAAAAAAAGAATCTACTGCGCTATACATAATTATGTGAAATGGACACGAAGAACAACCAGAATCGGAATAACAATTTGTGGATGTGTGAACATCAGAAAGTGTTGTCGCATAAGTAGCTTGAACCAACAAGACTCAGCGCAGGTAGATAGCTGGTTATTTCGCAAACTACAGTTGCTCATTGACCCCTACTGCTGTAGTTCAAGCGTCACAAGTGCGTGGCTAGTAATAAAGATTTCGTACATTTAACACACAACGCCATCTGGTTCAAAACTAAGCAGAGCTTGTACTATGTTGTATATACTAGGCAACTGATATTTATACATATAATACATTTAAAACACACTAATAAACAATTTGCATAAACTACAAACAATGCTCGGGAATTGACCCCGAACCCTCGAGCACAGCAGTCGCGTACGCTACCACTGCACCACCGAGGCGGTCAGAGCTGCCTTTTGAGTTCCCCTCCTCTTTCAGGACAAAAGAGAAGTACGATTACTTTTTATCTATACCTCGAAGCCTTTTCGAAACTTACTTAATTCGTGAACAGTAACCTAACAACAACAACAGTTGCCTACGTAGTTACTAGTGAAGCTAATTAAAACAACCAAAGTACGTATTAGTTATAATGACATATTTAAACACCAGAATATTTTAAAGTACATACACTGAATGTAAAAGCAGTGCTTATTACAGCAGAAATTCATTTGTTCATGTTTGAAAGCTATTAAAAATACTCTACAAGATATACGAATCTTCAGTTTTATGTCAAACAAATAAGAATGTTTACACAAATTAAAAGCAAAGTTTTAATGCCTTGAAATAGATAACTTTTTACTCAGACTCAAGAATGGGTCTCAAAGAATAAAAAATCTATAAACCCGAGTTCAGACGGCAGTAATAAATAAATAACACATATAAATAAATAAATATAGGAATAAATCCCGAGTTATTTATGTCATTGGGAAGAGATGGCGGTTTAATGACGGACAGACGGACGGATTGTTAGTGATATTAGTAATAAAGGTACGTTCGTGTGCATCGAGCTTTATGTTCTAAGGTCGTTTACACCATGGGGCTGATGCACTCTTAGATTTCATGATTCAGCTACAACAGTAACGTTTTAACTTGTAAATAGAGTTAATTTGATGATAATGATCATTGAAAATCCATAACAAACTCTATTAAATTGTACTTAAAATAGAGAGGAGAACTCTCCGGGCTCAGATGATAAGGTAACCACAAATGTCGAAAATTTCAGAATATGGAGTATCATTACCCCTGTTAATTGCGTGGGTGTAGTAAGAGCAAACTACACAGCAATGCAAAGAGAAGAAAAACTAGATATGAACTACCTATACCAAACTATTTGGCCAATATGGTGTAGACCAAAACCTATATTCTAAGGAAAGGTCTTTGTCCAAAATTAGACCATAAAGCTTTTGATGATGATAATTTAATTACATCATCATGTGTTAGAGGGTTAATATTTTGACCAGGTGAGTAGCGTTTAGATGATGTAATTCTCGTACATTTGTGAGTTTTCTAATGACATTTGTAGAAGGGTAGAAGGGAATCAAGGTTAAGACCATCAGAGACGGTCGGTTGCTGACGTCATGTCATGTTGTAGTCGACAATATCTAGGTATGCGGTGAAAGGGTATACTGATACGGTGTCTGAAGTAACTCCACGTGTAATGTAGAGGGACTTTATTGCAGGATTATAGAAAGTTACGTTCTATCGCCTCTGTCCTACCTGACTCCTAACTCGTCGTAAAAAATACTCGTCTTTGTCACGATATGTATGAATGACAAATTGTTTCTCACAAAAAGATTACTTACTTTTTACTTCGCTCCGCTAACGGTATTTTAGATAGTTAGTTCCTTTTTTTTAAAATCTATATGCTCAAGTACATACCGGTCTTTATATTATATACTAAACATATCCCACTATAGATAACACGGTATAATGTAATAAAAATATATGTATTTTTGTGGCCCCTGCCTTACAAAATTTTTACACCACCCAAAGATTGTCTGGTAGAGAATGCCCTGGGAACGAAGTCCGCCATATTTAAACAACCGCATGAAGAAAATAAATAATATTCTGACCAATACAATATGTGGAGTAAGTCCACAAAAGATGGAGAAGATAAAATGCAGTATCTCAAACGGTGTTTTTTTTTGTATCCTAAAGACAAAAATCATATTTATTAAGTAGTAATAAATCTCAGATCGAAAAAGGAAACGAACTTGCAACACAACTGTTGACTGTTATTGTTACCAAACTTTATAGCCGTTTTGTATTTTTTGAACGATCAAGCTCTCATCGAAGCAATTAATATGGAAACGTTACAAAGTCAGTTGTTATGGCAACATTCTTAGTTTTTTAACTTCCGTCAATAAACTTTTTTTTTTAATCACACTCTAGCAGAAGGATCGCCTGATGGTAAGCTATTACCGCCATCCATGGATAGCCGCAACACCAGAGACGTCACAAGTGCGTTACCGGTTTTTTAAAAGGAGTACGCTCTTTTAAATAAGTTTTTTTTTATTTTAGGTGAATGTGATAATGTTAGCAGGTCCTTCAGTGTTTATCATCTAGTAAGTTAGGTTATGGAAGTGTAAGGCCCTTGTCTCCTAAATCTGAAGTGTAATAAAACGCTTGTGACTCTTGAGTTCCAGCTGTTCACAGTTGGCGGTAATCACTCAATTGACCAGTTTGCACGTTTGCCTTGCCGTTAAAAAATGAAATGTCACAATGTGTATCTAAGTATAGATATAATTTCATCAAATAACGTTAACTGCAAATATGGTTATACCTACCATGCTGAAAGTCACACCTATTTGATTTTTTATTATATTATTTTGTAGAGGGGTAGGCAGAGACAATTGATCTCTACTTACTACGGTTTGTCACACCTCTTTTCCAATTTGGTCGGTAATTGTTCGCGTAGCGTGAAGCGCTCACAACCCAGTTACCCTTATTGATTAGGGTAAGCCACGATAGCGTGGTAGGTACCTGGATGGGTGATCGCCAGTGGTCTCGGTTATTATCATAGAATATAATTCGTGAAGCTTAGTAGGAGGCTTTCGGGTGGCATAAAAACACCCATCGCAAGGTTACGTAGCCATGACGTCTTGTCTTGCTAGTCTCCGACAGCAGTAGATCATTACGGGTAGTTGAAGAAGGACGACCTCATACTATCTTCATAATTTTCCTGTCATTTTATCAATTTAAAAGGCGGGAGCAATGCTATGGTACATAAGAGCCACCACGACCACACAGAAAAATCTGTATTTAGCTATTCATTTACTTTTCTCCAAGTGAGATTACCAAACATATTTAAATTATGAAATAATTTTTAATTTCCTATTCCATTTGAAGTCGATTGAAAACCAACTACTTATTCGCTGTGTTGCCCAACGAACCAAGAAAGTTGAGCCGAAAGGCGCGCCATTCAACTCGGATTGTTCCACCAATAATCTATTAATTCAGTTTATGCCTTGCTCATTAAGTGTTCGACCACATCCGGTCGGACAATGCCCAAACTCATAATAACTCAACCGACATCAAAGATCCAATAAATCTAACATTAATAACTATATTCATTTATTGTGATACTTTATACATATACTTGAAATCCTACTTTATGTCCACGTCATAAAGTTCGTTCTCGAATAACACGTTTGGGGTATTTTAATCCTCTATAATAAAAAGTGGGGTATAAAACGGTAGCCAACAGGATTACCTATAGGTTTTGTATCAGAGTAGCGCTGACGGATTGGTTTTAGGGATGGGACACGTCGTATTCTTTGTCGATGTTTGTGTTGAAATTTTGATTGAATTTAAAGCACTAATTAATAATTTATATTAATTTAATACTAATTTAAATACATTAAATATTTATTTTAGACTGCACGGTTGACCGAGTGGTGTCAGCGGTCGCCATGCCGCTTGCTACTGCGCCAAGTGTCGTGGGTTCAAATCCCACGCGGAACCTACAACACTCTGTGTGATCCACGAATTGTTGTCCCGAGTCTGGATGTTCTTTGTGTCCGTTTCATGTATGTTTGTAAAGTCCCCCACGACACAGGATGTTTATTCCTAATGTGGGAGTTGTCTTTTTAAAGAAAAAAAAAAAAATTGAAATAATAAGTTACTGATAATTATTTGAGTTTTCTACTCTTCGAGGTAGAAAAAAATCTTTGAATTTAAATTATTAATTTAGTTCACAAAAATTATATAAAACAGTAACAACCAGTCACAATTCGATTAGGATGATGAAGATATTGTCTCACATACCTACTCAAAGATATATTCAGACTCTTCTCCGTATTGGTATTAAGACTTTCCTTCTTTTAGAAGTCAGTCGAAGACTGTGTTCAATAATAGTACAAGTTTTGGAAATAACATGTATTTATTTAATATTCTTATTTAAATTAAAACTATCGGTTATAGAAAAAACTAACAATTACACCATATTACGATGTATTTATATTTTGTTTTATAAATGGGAGTGCTGAAGTGATTACCCTGCCTGATGGAAAGTCAATGGATCCCCATTAGGAATGCGGACAGATCTTTGATCTTGGCCTCTTAGATTGACAAGCGCGTTTGGGATATAAATGCGCTGTTTTCTTGAAGTGGTAAAGATACCTTTCTTAAATAGATATTTTATGTTTTTATAGCTGATAGCCCAGTTGCACTCGGTGATTGAAAACAGTTACCGAGAGTAGGCAACGACGGCACGGTCAGTACCCGGATGGGTGACCGCTGGTGTCATGTTACCATGAGCGTCTCTGTGATCCGGAGGTCACGTTAAGCAGTCGGACCCAGTTGTTATCATAAGACAACATTCGTGAAGGTCAGTTGGAGGCCTTTGGGCGGCTTAAAAACATCCAACGGCAAAGATTACGTAGCCAAAATGTTGTCTTGCCAGTCCCCAACCCGCACTTGGCAAGCGTGGGGACGTATGGCCTTGACCCTCCCCTGAGAAGAGACCCGAGCCCAGCAGTGGGACGTTATGGGTTGTTGATAATGATGTTTTCCATAATTAAAAATAAAATTATTTTTATAAACATAAAAATTTTAAAACCTAACTTGATCTGTTATCGAACTACAAACTAATTTTAAAATTATATCGACACCATAACATCCCTATAGAGTAATATTAATTATAAATGATTCAGGCATCATTAGCGCCCGGGCAAGATCTTAGCCGATACAAAGACTGTCGCCGTCTCTATCGCACGTGACGCCTCTCACTCGCACTAATACAACACTTGATGCCTTGTTTATTGTAACGTGAGAAAGCAACACCCGGGGTTTGTGTAATTTCGGATTAGTGAATATACAGGTTGAATACAAGTTTATTTCAATTCTCGATACACACAGGACTTTAACATATATCTTATTATCTATCAGATATCTTCATAATTCTTCAAAAAGCTACTATACTGTACACGTACAGAATTTTCAAAAAGTTTCTGCAAATAGATGAACATAAAGCAATGATCGAACAAGCTTACTTCACTTATTCCGAAAAAAAACTAGGCATTTATTTTACCGAGTGCGTAAATGCCGTCAAAATAATACCAGCGGAAGCTGAGAAATAAAAATTACATCAAAATAACAACAAAAAAACCGACTTCAAGAACTGGACCAAATTGAAATGTGACCACACGGGAAGCACCAGCTTTTAAATAAAAAAAGAATCATTAAAATCGGTTTACCCAGTCGATGTATATGATGATGATGATGAAATGAGGTAACAAACATAAAAAAAACAGTAGAATTGAGAACCTCCTCGTTTTTTGAAGTCGGTTAATAATAACAATCTCACACAATTTACACCCGACCGTCTGATCACGAACTAGGCAAAGCCTGTACTGTGGTAAATAAACTGCTGAAAGACTTCTATACTAATATTATAAATTTGAAAGTAACTCTGTCTGTCACCATTTCACGGCTAAACCACTGCATCGATTTCTATAAAATTTGGCAGATACTTCAGTGCCTGATAAAGGACATAGGCTACCTACTTTCTATCGCAAAAACCAATATACACGCCGGCGGAGATACACATGCAATATCGTACTCATAATGAATCAACTTTTAATAGCATACCTACTTACATTAAAGGGAAATGCGGATGCTGTTCAAAGTGTTTTTAATTGTAACTTGTTTATCTGTGAGATCACAGGTCAGACGGATTCTGCAATACTAACCTAGGATGTATCAGACTTACCGTTATTTATCATGGGAAGAAATCAAACCCATCACTTATCTCTGACCACTAATCTATATCTATACAAATAAATAAAATTGGAGTGTCTGTTTGTAATATTAAAATAACCGCTTTCTACTACATGCATATGAATGTACTCGTATATACGGTACACATACCAAAATACATATTTTTAAAATTTTTGTCTGTCTGTCTGTCTGTTTATTCCGGCTAATCTCAGGAACCACTGGTCCGATTTGAAAGATTTTTTTCGGTGTTAGATAGTTCATTTATCGAGGAAGGCTATAGGCTATATATCATAACGCTACTACTAATAGGAGCTGAGCACCAATGAAGAATGTTTCAAAAACGGGCCAAATTACATTTACAATGAGTACGGTGTCCATTACTCTTGGATTCTGCTGGAGCTTTCCATCAGGCAGAGTAGAGTCACTTGCGTGGACTCATAAGTATATTTATAAAAGTGTTACACACTACTTATATAGAAAAATAATTGCCTTGGATGTAAATAATTTCAGATGGAATTGCGCCATTATATTATCAACGTCAATAAAAGTTTAAAATTTAACCTTAGGCCTTATATTTACAGCCATATTATTAATAGTTATAAACGTGCTTAAATACACCATAAACTTTACCCTAAAACTAATTCTTTTTTTTCAAAAACATAAACTTATTAACTGCACTAATAAAACGTTATAAAAACCGATTGAATGCGTTCGTAGATCCCACAAAATCCACCCCATATACAATGCTGCGCGCACGCATTCATTCAAGGTATTTTTTCTGCGTTTACCTGCAACTTCCTTCCTATAGCGATCCATTACTATGAATGACATTCCATGCTTGACAGATAAATGGATACCGTGACACTTATAACACGATACATTACGTATGTTTATTTCAATTTCAACCTTACACCACGTCGTTTAGCGCTCAAATTCTTTTGTAGTATAAAATGTCAATTGACTACTCTACAAATTTACTTCTATATCTCAAAAAAAACATTCTATATCTAATGGTAGTATTCATAAGGTCGAAATTTGAATATATTTTTTTAATGGATTCTAAAACGTGTTGTTTATTTTTCGTAGCGCGCGTAAACGATACGTACGCCTGACGTAAACTCCTGCGCATTGTGAGCGGTGCCACACTGTCTGCCGAAACTTGTTTTCGTTCAAAATTCAAATTTCCATGGCGTTTTTGTGGGCTTAGTCTAATGATACTTGACAATGTGTCAACTAATTATAACAGCCTAATAGATGATCTTCTTAATGAGTCCAGATGAAAGATCAGAGAGATATTGTGTTTTTGTTAAATATGAAGTTTAGATAATATTAATTTCATGATATATTAAAAATATAGCTTGAGGTATTAGCTACTCTATGTATTGTTTTCATTTATGTAACTTGCTTAGGAGTATAACTTGAGTTCAGGTTTTTAATTAGATACTAATCAGGTAATGAATGCGATAATAGCTTGTAGCACTTGGCTTTATACGTAAAACTAATTTGTTATACGTAATACGTATTTCTTATTGCATGCTGCTTTGCAAATGCAGACAATGCAACAATGCAGCATGGTGACCCACACCATGGTGGCCTTTTATTTTTTTTGACGGGGTTGACGGGGTGAAGAATCCCTTCGGATCTCCAGCTCCTCGGGGACACAGGAGCCAGGAGTATGTGGTGTCTTCTTCTTTGTCCTAGCCATTTCCTATTATGATGATGCTTTAGCTCATTGATCATTGGGCCTCCGGTCTCGCACTCACCAACGAAACGTTTGCTTGTAGCGATAAATATTTTCTTTACTTTTTCTGGTAATAACAGAAAACATTAATAGAAGATATATCGTATCGAATAAATGTTTCAAAAACCAACCGTTGCAATACCCCCTAACATGTCTCAAATAATCACAAATATCAATTACATTAATCTTTATAACATTAAATTTAATTTATACCCCATTAAGTGACACAAAGATAGACTTTCCCGTTCCGTTTGTAGAGAGGTGTCGATAATCGTTTGTACCCAATCATCCCCTACAATTAGCCTTCAAACATCTGCGACATCAAATAAATTAATCTCTTAAAGCCAATAAGTGTAAAGAGCATTATAATATGTACGTCCAATAAAATTGACGACAACACAATAGCACACGGCAATTGTTGTCGGACTACGTTAGTTCCTCTACGTGTTGTAGTCGAGGTAGATGTTCAGACGTTTTTGAAACTGTCAGGATTAATACAGCGATTGTGACTTTGAAATAAATTTGCGACTGTCCAAACACTCATTTACTTCTACAACTCATATTATAATTTGATTTTCTAACTCATTTTAGAGTTAAATGTTAGCAACAAGCTTATAAATAAACTTGAAACTTAATTTCATCATGGTTCTACTTTTTGACGCGAGGAATGCTATTCGCACCATATTCTCCGTGGGGAGACGAAGAGCATATGTGGGACTTCCGTAAGACCGGTCCACTAAACCCCGCGGTGGCCTACCTCGGCAGTAGGGAGGACCAGAGTCAGACCAGAACTGATACTTTTGTTATTTTGATTCTAATTCTGTAAATTTGATGTCTCATGTAACTCTATATATATTATAATAGTTCGAAAATCTACATTGCAGTACAAATTTAAAAATAATTGCCATATGATGTGTGTAACAAAATTATCTTTAACTTTGCATTTGTCACTAGGTCGATGCAAATTAATTTATTAATTTTTTATTTTTCTTACTATTCGTTTATATATTAAATTAAATGGAGATAGATATAATATATAAATGCAAACGTCAAATGGCTAATAATCCAATAATACTCACTGAAATACAATGTAGTTTTAGGTGAAGCTCAGTGACTAGACAATTTTAAAAATATTGAAGTACCTATTCAATAGGACATTTTTTACAACACACATTAAATTTCAGCCTTTTATCGAAACGTCACTATTCTCATTTTTGCAGTAACATCCCAACAGTACTACGCGCAACAAAGCAATCGGAACGGAAATACGTCACATAAAACGTCATCAAAGAGTCAATTTTTTCACCTATGCCCGCACCCTACGATGAATGGCTCGAGAGTCCATTCTTACTACTTAAATGTCGCGTAAAATTATTGTCGCTTTTTTTGTCCAAACCCGGATTTTGGATAATTGTACGATAGTGCATTATGATTGCTACATTGTGTGTAATATTTGTCAATAAAAAAAGTATATTAGAGAATTGGGATTAATGTGGACAAATATGTGTCAGTGATATGCTTTGCTGATTGTAAAGAGATTAAGGAATGACACTTCAAGCATCTGCTACAGTTAATGTGTGATCGACTTATGACAAATAGATATTTCGATAAATAATTATTTTTATTTGAACTGCGACATTTTTGTGATCTTTTATTTATTTATTTATTTATATCTTTATGCACAAACACATGCATCGGCGGACTTAATGCCTAAGGCATTTTCTGCCATGCAACCAACGGTAGAGCTAC
Source organism: Spilarctia lutea (assembly GCA_916048165.1). Taxonomy (NCBI): domain Eukaryota; kingdom Metazoa; phylum Arthropoda; class Insecta; order Lepidoptera; family Erebidae; genus Spilarctia; species Spilarctia lutea. The sequence goes on from OU696491.1 coordinate 703,304, forward strand.
TAATAATGCAAATACATACAGTAATACACATATATACACATACATATATCTTTTAACTGTATTATATTTTCTTTTTAACATTATATTTGTATAATAAGCGATTTATTTCTCAACATAGTCTCCTTGTAGCTCGATACACTTGCCCAAGCGATGCTTATACTTTTTTAATATTGTTTCCCTTTTTCATTAGACATAAGTCGTGGAAAGTTAAAATATCATAATCGTTGAACATGACTTCTCCAATTTCACGAAACTTAGATCTATTCTTGGCTTCTCAAATCCTGCTTCTGCCAGCTGTCTTGCGCAAATTGTCACTCACTTGTCACAAAAGCCAGCACACACTGCCGTCTCATATCGAAGAAGATAAAGCCTGAACTATAACATCTGTACATCTAATAAACGGACTTATATATTCTCCACTAAATAAATAGTCATTATCATATCAAAATAAATGATGTCTGTACCTTAATTAATTGTCAGGGTCGGAATCGAACCTACAACCGCTAGATTTAATTTGCGGTATTACAAACATGAGTTTCGTAACATAAATATAATATTAAGAACTCAACACTTCTCGTCATTACCAGCCCTTAAAGGAAGCGAGGTCACTGTGTCAGGGTTGCCAACTGTTTGTGTTGACAGTTGATCCTACGATAACAAGGATGTCTTGACAGCTACGTCATATAATGAAACTTGCTGTTTTTATCACAAAAAAATGATGACGAGTGTCATTTACAAAATCAATACTTTGTTTGAAGTTTTAAAAATATTGTTTCAATTTTTAGTACCTACAGAGATTTCTGACGAATATTGTAAGACTATACTCGGAAACCGAAACGCATGATAGAACATAAAATGGAGACGTGATGATTGAAGTTATATTTGTCTATGTAGGTAGGATTTATTCGCCATTAAATTATTTTAAAATTCAATTTCCCAACACGTGCTGTAGAATATAATTAAGTGTATGTGTGAAAATCGAAAACTATAATAACTGAAAATAACTTGTTTGAAGTTCGGCCTATATTTACTAGATTGCGTTTTTATTTTGTAATATACCAAAGACCTCGCTAAGCACAGGGCACCACATTTGACAAGACCTGGCCCTAACTAACAGGTAGACACGTGGGGCACAGTCACAAAGGCTCAACTTCATCACCTACGCCTCCGACTGGACCAACACCTCGGGACTACCAACAGGCCCATCCTAGTGACCTAATGACCCACTTGTAGTTGCACCCCAATCATCTAGATGGTTGGCAATCCACAACTGTGCGCTTTTCCCGAAACTTTCTGCCTCGCACAACAAAACTGTGGAATGACCTGTCGAATGCGGTGTTCCCGGACCAATACGACCTTTAAACCTTCAAGAAAAAAGCATACTCCTTCTTAAAAGGCCGGCAACGCACTTGTACCGCCTCTGGTGTTACGGGTGTCCATATACAATAAAAAAAACTTAACATAATATTTTAACTTCTTTTTCTCAAAAAAGTATTTTTTCTTTTTTCTGGCAACTAAAGTTTACCAACAAAAAAGAGATTTTTAGAGAAAAGTTTTAAATCAGTCGTACTGCAAAAAATAGAAATAAAATAGACCATCTCCAGTTTTAATTAGGAATAGGTTACTGAAAACGACCTCTAGACAGCATACAAGATGTCACAAATACAAGATATATACTCGTGGATAGAAAAGTAATATTTAGAGTGATTACATTAAAACGAGCGAAGCCGCTATCAAAAGTTAATAGGCTATAAAAACTTGAATACCAACTATACTTATTAATTCCTATAAAAAGAGTTACCTAATTGACTAAAATACGTAAATCTGACGTGTCTAATATCTCTCCACGGTTACGGGTTGAGTGAGAGGAACCCAGTCCTTTGTGGCAGAGTGTCAATAAACCCTCCCTCAGTGTTACACCGGCCGACAAAGCTAAGGAACCCGTTTATTTTTCATATATTTAGGGTTCAGTGGACATTTTATGGACGATTAGAGAATTTTGTGATAGGAAGTTGTTTGGAAGTAATAGGGTTGTGTGTTATGAATACAATAAGATTACGACTTAAAATAGTGTTTTGTACTGAAACTTAGTTTTAAAGGTTATTCATTTAAATTGGCGTGGCGTGGCGTAAAAACACGTGTTTTAAATAAATTTATCACTTTTAACTTAGTATCTAACTGTTTAATGTGAATCTGACTTGAAAATACTATATATCAGTTTAGCGACGTTATAAAGTAAGCCTGTGAATGTTCCTACAGCTGTTTGTATTGTAGCTGTATATATATATATATATATATCCTGATATGATATTATATGATATGATCTGACTGAATATAAGATTGATTGATAAATCAGTTTTAACTTCAACAATAGCTGCACTTATTATAATTCTAAGCACTCCAAACAAATATAAATAATAATATCAACCTTGTTCTACGAGTTTAACATTAAAAAAATCTATATAAATACGGAACCACCATTTCTTCATCGACACAAATGCCGTCAATACCAGTAGCCGACAATAGCATCTAATTTATCAGACTCGGCTTAGCTTTTTATTCTTTTTATATCGTCTGGCGTTGAACTGGCTACCTGCTTGCTACTTATTCTCCGAATTAATGACCGCTCACTACTGCATGTAGGCTTAGTGACTATAAGTGTTTTATGATAAGGTTAGGGATATGATGGGTGGCAGTTATTTAGTTTGAAAATAGTGTGACTTTGAGTGTTAAGGAGATTTTAGTAATTACAATATATTTGATGTTAAATTAACTTTCTAACAGTAATAATTCGAACATATGACACATGTTGCCATCTAACTTCAAGCTAAGTAAGAATTATTTATTTTGGTTAGGGAACATGTAACAAGATAATTGCCTATTATTTTTGTAGATGATAGAATTATAACAATTTAATTCTCCTAATTAATAGTATTTTTTTCTATTCCAATTAAATTCCAATATATTAAAATCATAAAATAATTGAACACCCATTTTTGTTCCTAACTGATCTTCCGTCGTATCGTGGACGATTTAAAATTTTAACTTTATTTAAATAAGAAGGAATATTAAAAAAGAAGATTTCATATAACTGGAACTGCGTTCACTCGACATCCAAAATGACACAATGCGATAGTAAATAGAAGTCTGTTTTGTATTGAGATATATGTAGTTTCAATAGCCCCCTACGAGCCCCGTTAACTGGTAGATTATCACCATTATTTATTAAAATCGGCTTGATAGTCTGGAACATTGGAACATAGACTAATTAAATTTTATTATTCTATTCCATTACCTGCATTCTATCAATGTGATAAACCAACCCGATTAGAAATGAATGGCATAGTGGTTTTCTGCAGGGCTGAGTGTTTTCGGCTTACCGCGGGAGAGCCACGCTTCGGTATGCACGAGCCGGCTCCACCGGAGTGATATCACGGCTTCACAGAAAATTGGTGACCCATCCACCCAACCCCTCTCTCTGTGTTGCTCCTCTGGTGTTGCAGGTGTCCATGGGCGGTGTTAATCGCTTACCATCAGGCGTCATCATCACACGTCTGCTCGTTTGCCACCAATTTGTGTTCATAAATTATTGTTCTAAATATGAGTGTTCTTTTTATTCGTTTCATATGTGTTCATAAAGTGCCCCGCGACAGGCTTTATTCCTAACGCGGGAGTTACTTTAAATTAAATGAAATAAAAATACTGCTACTATATTTAGTAGTGACTTGTTTCCCAACCCGTTGACGACTTACATACAAACAAATTGTACAATAATTAAAGTACATTTATTTAACTATGTAATATTTTAACAGAATGAACGGTTTGCTTTCTTCTGTTGTTGTTCTTTTTGTGGTTCTTACTGTTGTAAATTTTAATGTTCTGGATCTCGTTCTATTTCTTGCTGCATTAGCTTTTCCTTTCACTGGTTTCTCTGTTGTTCTCGTTCTTGTATATTTAACTCTTCTGAGTTTTTTCACTGCTGCTATCGTTGTAGATTTTACTTTTTTGTTTTTATTTGATGTTCTTGGTGGTATGAGCTGACGGCTTTTCTTCCTTTTTGGAGCTGGCGTTGTCACAGACTTTTGTGTTTTCGCTACCTTTCTAGCAACTTTTTTCTTTGTACTTTTCGGTCTTCGTTTTGTTTTGACTGCAGTTGTCAACTTTTTTCTTGATGCTTTATTTGGAACCACCTTTTTAGTTACATTTTTATGATTACCTTTCTTTATTCTTGCCTGGTTTATTGGTATTTTAAGTTTATTTCTCAACTTTTTCCGTGCAGCTGGTTTCGGCTCCAAGAATTTTGTATTATTTTTATTTTTTGTACTTTGCTGTGTTTGTGGAATTTTGACTGTATTTGGTTTTTTCTTAAACTTTCCTAAATCATGTTGTCCTATGGTGTGGTTAAAATACCACGGCCTGCCGGGCATTTTTCTTTTTGAATGTTTTATTTGATTGCGATTTGGGTCACTGTGACGTTTACTGTGACGTTTGGTCTCATTCGAATGGTAACGGTATCCATTTTCACAGTTTGAATCGTAATCGTTACAATTCAGTACCCAAATGAAGTTGACCTGAAAAATCTGAAATTGATAATCATTGTTTAATTTTAAATACCCACTTTTGTAGAGCTTCCTCCGTTAATTTTACTTTTGTGTATTCCTGTTCTGTTTAATCAAATAACTTCATCAATTTTGTTTCAGTCTATAAAAACAAGAATAAGAAGAATATACCCTACTATAACAGAAGCACTACAAAAAATAATCACTTTACCAGAAGTACAACAACAATTTTTATCATTTCTTTCTACACTTCAGTTGAAACAAGCGGCACTACCGCCCACAGCTAATAGACTTCATCGTAAGACCTGGTAGTAGAATTTCCAGAGATCACAGTCATATTTTATTTACACAATATTTTTCTATGTTTGTTGTATAAAACATGATTATATTAATTATAATAAACGATAACAATGGATCTTTGATTCCCTACCCATGATAGTTTTATTAGAGTTGGACAGTTTGAATAAATAAACAATTTAAATAAAACATATATCATTTTACCTGTACCTACAGGTCTCTAAGCTTCTTCATTTACCAAATAAGTTAAAATGTGTCTTTAACTGATTTAGTAAATGGAGTAGGCCTACACTTGACAATAATAATTTTTCGAAACTAGTATTTTAGTTTTCCTCATTGTTTTCATATCTTTAGGCAGTTCTATCAAATATATCCTTAATTTTAACAGGTTTTTTAAAATAACCGTTTTTTTCGTAGGTAATGTATTTACCTGTAAGAATTGACATATTTGTATTAACTATTTAGGCCATGGCGGTTAATTTGATTAATATACAAATCTTGGTAAGTAAATTTTATGTCTTTACTATTTCAGACCTTAAGAAAAATGTGTGTTTGTCTCAAATGCCTCAAAAACCAGTGACAATGTTTGATATGTATTTTGGAGAACTAACACACAATGCCATCTAATCTCAAACTAAGATAACTGTTATAAAAACATAAACTCTTTGTAAATACATACATACATATTATACATAGAAAACTGCGAAACAGTTTTATGTACATCAAAAAAATGTTTAAACCGACGCGGGCATCGAACCGGAAGTCTCAAGCCACATCATCGCATACGCTACCACTGCACCACCTTTGTGCAGTTCTACAGACATTGCTCTACAGTTCTATACAGCTCTTCTGATAGTTACCCCCAAAGCCTATCATCACCACAATGCTATATTCATCATCACAATACTAGTATTTTTAATATACAAATGTAACTCTTTCCTGATTATTTTAATGTTAAAAGTCCTCTTAGATGGCTAGGGATGTAGGTCCTTCGTGGCAAATGCTAGTTGGAGGTAAATGACAATGGCATGGCACCCATGGCAGCAGATATAGTTATCGGTGGTGAGTGAAATTAGCAGCGTCTTCAGCATATAGTGGTAATCATTCTTTCCACGTATGAAACTGCATCAGGGTCGAGAAGAGTCGTGAAAGGTGGATTCCCATCTCCTACTTTCATGAGATAGGGAATATTTTCTTCTAATGTACACATTTTCGTGACTCGGGTATTATTACTAATAGTGATGTAAACATTATCGGTTCTTGAAGCTACTGTTACTATTCTATCCTTAATGAAATCTTTATGAATAGGTTATAATAAAAATGTTGCTTGGTTATGTTACGTGGAGTGAGTAATGTATATAATACTAGCTGACCGACGCAACCTCGTTTGCGTCTTTTATTGCCCGTAGCGAAAAAAATTCCCCCGTATAGGGTTTATTTTTTACACCTTGTGGCCGAAAAACCCCAATATCTTACGGAACCCTATTTTTTCCAAAATAAAATATAGACTATGTTACTCGTGGAAAATGTAGCCTTCGAATGGTGAAAGAATTTTTAAAATCGGTTCAGTAGTTTTAGAGCCTATTCATTACAAACAAACTTACAAACAAAGTTTTCCTCTTTATAATATTAGTATAGATTAACGACTCGCCCCGGCTTTGCACGAAAATCTTTAAAATTACTGATGTAATATTTTACTTAATACCCTGTCAAAGTGACTGTACTCTGGTTGATGGAAAGCTATAGCAGAATCCAGAAGCGGCGGTCACCATACACATGCAAACAATGCAGCATGGTGACCTTCGCCGTTCTAGTGACGCTTCTGCATCATTGAGCAACATGCACGTTTTATACATATTATAAACCAAGATCTTGAATCACTCTTTCTATTTATGAAAATCGCATTAAAAGCCGTACTTTGGCAGATTTAAGCACACAAGAACAAAAAATGACTTGACTTTATACTGTATTTAGAGATATTAAATTTTATATATTAAATTCTAGCAGCAAGGATTTTGAACTTTCTTGCCATAAGCAACAGATTTTGATTCACAATACTTTGCCCCGAAAAACATGATGTTCATAGTTTTTTTCCAATTATCAAATTTATTTTATGATATAGGAGAGCAAACACAAAACTACAGCCACTCATGAATTCCTGCAACCCAGGTGTCACAATATAGTTTTTACCCAACAGAAGAATAATCTAAGACCTGGGGTCTTACTTTAGCCGTGACCCTTACTCTCTTCCCATCAGGCAGAAAAGAGTCACTTTGGCAGGCTTTACACCGGTTTTCTATGATAGGGTGGTACCGCTCTGGTCGAACCTGCAAATTAGTGACGAAATGGACACGTGGACACCCGCAACACCAGAGGCGTTACAAGTGCGTTGCCGGCCTTTTAAGAAGGAGTACGCTCTTTTCTTGAAGGTTTGAAGGTCGTACTGGTCCGGGAACACCGCAGGCGACAGCTCATTCCACAGTTTTTTTGTGCGTGGCAGAAAATTTTGGGAAAAGCGCACAGTTTTGGACTGTCAACCATCTAAATGATTGGGATGAAATTTCTGTCGCGTAGGACGATGGCGGAAAGAGGATGATGATGTATATAACATACACACAACCACGTCTAAAAGACAATGCCAAATTTATAACGGATAGACATCACTAAATAAACAATATATCAGACTCATATCATTATTATTTGTGTTGAATAACATTTATCTAGCTCGATTTCTGTACGTCAAAATAAATTTTAGTCGATTTTCTTTGTTCTCGATAATGGCCTTAGCAATTTAAAGCAACCTATCCTCGTGTATAGGGTAGTAAAACCTTTAAAGGTTTCAGTTTTGTTTAAGTATTACTTTTTTTGTTACATACTAGCTACCGCCCATGGCTCCACTCGCGGGTATGTCTGAAATCGATGCTGCGGTTTAGCTGTACAAGCGTAGACAGAGTTACTTTCAAATTGGTAATATTAAATTGGATTAACAACAAAAATGAGCTTAACAAGATATTAAATGACAAAATACATGTAGGGCACTTCCAAGGAGCCGAATGCTATACATATTGTAAAGAGGGGTAAAAAGTCAAGTGAAAGAAGTTTTTTTTTCAAAACATTTAATCTTTATATTGTACAATATAATACATTCACCCATATACCTTTCATTTTGTAAATTCATCATTTACGCCAGATTGTGTAATACTTTAATTTCAATATTATGACATTAGGTACTACGAGTATTATGTATCCTTCTTCATTATTTGAGGTTTAGATATTTCTAGAAATTTCAGCAGTTAATTGATATATTCCTTCGTTTTGGGTGATACTAATATATTACTCTTAGGATTTTTTCTGTTTGGTACTCTTTTAGTTCCTTTCCTGTTTCGCGACAAAATAACTTTTTCTTTTTTTCTCTTAGTTTTTCTTACAAATTTTCTTGATCCAGTCTTTTTTGAGTTACTTTTGCCTTTGGCGGTATGGCTTTTCCTAGTAATAACTTTCTTCTTAGTGGATTTTCGCTTATTTTTTACACTCCTTGACCAAAGAGGGGTTTTTTTATTGTTAATTTGTCTATAAATTATTTTTCCATTTTCCCTTATTTTAAGTTTATCGTTTATGCCACGCGCTGGTGGTATTGTAGGTACCTGATGCACTTCCCGTCCATTCCAGCAAAGCGGTGATGGCCTTTGGGGAACAGCTCTTTTAACTGAAGCTGCTTTATGTCTTGCTTTTCTTTCTTTAAGCAGTTTTTCAACTACCTTCCAGGAAGGAATCCTTTGTGTGTATTGTTTTGATTTATCTGTAGTTGAAATAATTGTTTGTAGCGTTATTTGAGTAGAGTTTTGCAATACTTTTTTAATTCTAGGTTGATATCTTCTTGATGAATTTTTATTAAGCTTTCTCTTAATTAAATTAAACTTAAAGTTATAGTTTTTCTTCGAAGTTGATTTTTTATAAATATTTCTTCCAATTACTTTTTTCATTCTACATATATTGTGTCTGTCTGTTTCTATATCTTCTTTTGCTGGTTGTTTATCTACAACAGTTTTTATACCGCGCTTTCTTGTTGTAGATATAGCTTTAGCTATATTTGTCTGCCAGTAATTGAAAGCTGTTTCATCTGTTAGAGATTTTACAGTGACAGGATCCTCATCAATCTTTTCTTTCAAACGTCTTAACGCTGCCCATTCTATGGTTGATTGTTGTGTGGATGTTTTTCCTAGTGTTAACTTCCCAAATTTTAACTTTGTTTTCGTTTGGTTATTTGTAATAGTTTCAACTGGTGAAATATAATTTAAAACATTTATAACATCCATGATCTCGAAAGAGTTATTACTTGCTAGATTTGTTGTTGTTGGAGTTAGTAATGTTAATTTATTCGTAACAGGGTTGATTGCAGTGAATGTTCTTGGCGGTCTGTTTTTTCGCGGCGGCTCGCCTTCTGCATCTTCTTTCCAACGTCGAAATGCTGACCATTCTCTTGTAACTTCTTCTCCAGGTGGTTTATGTATCTCTGTTAGCTCAAGTGATAACTCTTCTGTATCATGTTCTTTTTTAAATGTTTTACTTAATGGCTTTTCTGTAATCAGTTGTATGATTACTTTTTGTTCTTTTCCGGTTAAAGAATGTTTGGTGTTAACCAAGTCGTACGCAAGTACACCGTTGTCGTGAGTACGACTACATTGTGGGGGAAACTTATTCTCAAGTTGATGCGTGTTGCTTAGTGCCAAGTTTGAATTGATATTGAATATCTGAAAGTTTTACATGGTTTCATTAGTGTTCATAATTATTTTCAATCACACATCATTGTTATTTTAAATTTGTGTCTCCTACATATAATTATACCTATGTACTTGTGTTTTTATCGTCACTTAAATATTACACCCAAATATATTAATCATACAAAATATTTTGACTTGTATTAAGAAGTTTTAGACACACAATCATTATTTATTATCCTAACAGACAATATTAGACGTTTATTCACTTACAAAGCTTATTGTATATTAAATTTCTTTACACAGTAATAAACACATTGAATAGTTGAATATAATTTTCATTTAGTTTCTCTAAGACACTGAGGATTAAAACTTTATTAAAACTACCTTAAAACATAATTAAATATAAAATAAATTACCAGACAAGCCACTATTATTCTTAACATTTCAAATACCCGATGTAACCCACTGAATGCTACACACGAAAGTGAATGAAGATTTATAATACTTAACTAATATTATAGAGTTTATCTCATTGTTCCGTCATTCAAGTAGATTATTATATTTATTATATTGACCGATTGAACAGCCCAACACAATAGTTCTATTATTCTATAATGGCTTATCGTGCATATACTAAAGATGCACAAAACATTATTATGTCAATAATGACAGGTATCTAGCGATAGACGCATTAATTGATTATGAAGTAACACAACAAATAGTTATGTAATACTAGCTGATTTGGCAAACGTTGTTTTGCCATAAAAAAAATCATAAAATCGGTCCAACTGTTTCGGAGGAGTTTGGTAACAAACACCGCGGCACGAGAATTTTATATATTAGAAGATTAAATATATGTATGTTTATTCAATTATGTATGTATTAATAAATATAGCAATTATTTTGTATATGTTAGTTTGATGTAAGTATTTTTTTTATTCATATAGCTATTACAATTTTTGTCGTATTTAGTACTTTGTCTTTGCACCTACCGCATCATACTTCTACATCGTCTGAAGGTTGACTAGGGGAGAATGCCTCACGGCATTAAGTCTGCCTTTGTACAACATTTGTAATAAGTTTCAAATAAATAAATAAATTAATGCTGATTGAATCGTGAATAAGGATTAGAACAATTACATTATTAATAGTTTGTTGAGCTTAATAGCTTATTGATCGGAACCAACTGGATTTAGGAAGTCGTTCTTCGAGAGGAAAATATTGACTATAAATCTATACTATAAAAGTTATTCTATAGAATCTATGGAATTACTTCGTAGTCCGTAAGTAAGTCCGTGTAGTAATCGATTAAGAATTCTGTGTGTCACCACCCCCACCCATTCCGTAGGTATTGTAAAAGCCAACTAATGGTGTAAACTACTCATTATATCCCACTCACTACATCTCACTGTAAAGAAAAGGGAAACTTGAAACAAATCTGGTACATTGGTACAAGGCGTATTGACGCCTGACCAGCGTGGTATACTCGCAGTAGACAAAAACCTCGTTGATAATGTCTGTGTATTTGTCAACAGTCTTTTATTTCAAGTATCGTTGATATTTCAAACTGAAATTAACAACAAATGCGGTGACGATCCCTTAAATCTGTAAATTATATTTTTTAGTTTAAGTAACGCAATCAAAGATACGTCAAGTACAAAACTACGAGGGCGTATCAAATATGATCGAGATAAATGCTGTGCCACTTTTAGTTACTATCGAAATTCTTACAAAAGTAACAGTTTTTCTAGGTATTCCGGATATTGATGCCGGTATCGAAGAATTCCTTGGGCAACTCTGAGTTATGTGAGCACGAACTCTTTGACCTCGTCGTCGGTGTTGAATCTTTTACCTCCGAGAGCTTCTTTCAGTGGTCCAAACATGTGGTTAGATAATAAATCCGGACTGTAGGGGAGGTGTTCCAGTACCTCCCATCCCGATTCCAATATCGTATCGAGCGTGAGACGTGCGGTATGAGGCCACATGAATTTTAGCTCGAAGTCCAATAGTTTAGCAATCCCATCGCGCTGTTATTTTATTACATTGAAGTTATCCGTGGATGTTAGACTCTACACTACCAATATTGATGCCGACTTCAGTCGAAATCTCTCGAACATTCATCTTACAGTCCTCCAGAATCAGTTGCCTTCGCGGCGAATGTTGTATGGAGTGATGCTAGTTCGCGGTCGACGATCATGCGGCTCATTCTCGACGGTTTTGCACCCATCCTTGAATGCTCGTTTAAACGCAGCAACCCCACTCAGACACTCACTACCGAACTGATTTTGCAAACGCATAAAAAATCTCGTATTTTGAACGCATTTCTTCTGCTTCTGCCTTGACTTTCACTCATGGTCATAGCACGCGCGTGAAACGTGCGCTCCCGATGAAAACTATGCCACACTGTTATATACAGCTATATATGTATATATATAGACGCCTCTATTATTGACTTCTGGGGCTTTATTAGCCTATCTATTTTATATAATTCTCGTGTCACGTTGTTACTCACGATTAACTTCAAAACTATCAAGCCGATTTCCCCGCTTTTCACGACTACGAAAGAAGGATAATTATGTTTTTGAGTGTTATATTTCTTTGGCACGCTCTACAGCCTAAACGGCTTGTCGTATTTTTATGTGAGTGGTTTCAATATATTCGTCTTATTTGTTATTCTGATGTACCCAGTGTCACTACACTGGGTACATCAGAATATTGAGGCAGTTGGTTTTTTTTTTGCTAGCGTGCCTAAGATATTATAGTTAACGTAACGCTTAGACAAATAGGAGTCGACCATGTTTGAAGAGACGAAAACGAAGTTTCCTGGGTCAGCTAGTATATGGGACATCCAGACACAAAATGAGTAACGTTGTCTCCTGTTATTGTATTCGGTGGCTAAATAATAAATAGATCTTTTATTCTAACAAACATTGAGGTCTCATAAATACATATAATATATGGGTTTAAGAAAGTATTAACTGTATTTCTTAGAAATAAACTTACAGAGTCATTTTCAATCTGCAGCTAGTGTGTGATGGTTTCAACAGAACTTTACATGTCTATTGTTTTGATGATGTCCAACACTTGCTGACGGAGTGTGTCAAGTATCGAACACAGAGGGAGGCGTTGGTGCGTAGATACAATTTAAATAGGTACGATATTGGTATGTTTATCAACATTTTAGGAAATCCAACCTCAAATGCTACACTTGACCTATTTGAAATATTTACGCATCAAAAGCTTTGACCTGATATTGTATAAGATATAACATAGGATAAGGTACTAACATATTACCATGTAATAAAAGTCTCTAAATTAATAAAGATAAAAAAACATGTCTATTGATATTAGTTTTAAATGCGCCTTATATTTTAGTTGTATCTATTTCTCAAAGAATGTGATCTTCAATATGATAATTGATGAGGCGCAGGTGGTAATACTAATGTCCTAAATATGAGTACTTAAAATTGTTCATTATGTCCTTTTTGTTGATAATAGAAAAGGTATTAAAGGTAATTGTAACTTCGCCTATTAATAAATTTTCGATGTTTTTACAACACTTCAATGATTTTCAGCTTCATTATTCTTTATTACGAAAATGTGTATAACAACTTAATATCAATATAGATATATTCGGATCTTATACAAGGGATATAACATAAACATTACCACAATGTAACTGAACCAAACCAAGTTATATGTTCTTCCATGGGTTTTCCACAGTTGATGGAATTATTTAATGTACATTAAGATTATTAAAACTATTTATTAACTTCGACCATAAATATTATTCCACTTCCACGCGGAGTAGAAATGGGTAGCTACTTCATAACATTTACAACCTACTCTCTGTAGGCCTGCTGAATGACTGGAGCTGTCTGAATCGTACACTGGACGAAAATGTAAAAGGAGTAGTCGTAGAAATGAGTTATAAAACTAAAACAGTAATACTTGACTAGCTATGCAACAATTCTTGAAATAGTAGTTCCACGTGTTGAATTTGGATTTATACGTTTTTTTAAATCATTTCACGTTGATACAATCGTAATAGCCCCGATGTTGGCCGCTTTTCTGCAGCAAACATTCTATTGCCGGTTCATTTTTAAATGTTTTCGTAGTTGATGTTTTTTTGGAAGCAGCACCTTTAACTTTTGTAGAAACTTTTTTATCAAATTTGGCAGTGATCCGTTTCTTATTTTCAATGTTTTGCCGATACTCTGATACTTTATTTAAATTATTTCTATTGCCTGACTTTTCAACAGACTTTTTTCCTAAACTTACTCTTTTCGTTGTAGATTTTGCTGCTGATAATTTCTTCGTTAATATTGTCACCCGAGAGCCAGTCTTTTGTCTGTATTGAAGTATTTCTGTTGTACGTTTTGTTGACATTTTATCGACTGTTGCTTTATGAGCTGAACCTTCTTTTTTAATCCAACAACTTAAAGCTGCTTTTTTTATTGTTGTTTTAGTTTTAGATTTGGTGCTTTTCGTTGTTGTTGGTCGCTTTTTTGTTGTTTTCTGTTTTGCAGCGAGTCTCTCCATTTTTGACTTTTGAATTGCCAATTTAGCTAAGTTTTCTGTTTCTGTTTTTGTCACAGCCGGATTATTGGGTAATTGATCTGCAAATATTTTTAGTACTGCTTTTTCCAGCCAGTATAGAAGTGATGGGATATCTGTCACAGGTTCTTCAGTAATTGTTATTTGCATTGGTGCTTTTTTCACGTTAACCGCATCTTGCTTCTTCGTGGCAATCTTCGAAGTTAATAACTTTTGTACTAACTTCGTGTTGATATTTTTTGTTGTGGTGGTTTTTTCTTGTGGTCTTGCAGTATTTTTGTTCTTATCTTGTACGTAAAGGTACCGTCCCTGCGAAGAATCGTGGTACCAGGATCTTCCAGAGTTATAATATCCAGAAGGATTTACACTTTTTTTTTGTTTAACTTTCCGTTCCTTGATCACTTGGTCGTAGTCGCTTATTTTCGCAAAAGTGCGAATACCACTCGGTCCATAATTGTTGTTATATATCTTGTTTTTGTTCAGAGCCCAGTTAAAGCTAAAGTTTAACGTTAGTACCTGTAAATAAGTGTGTATATGTAATGCAAGTAATTGTACATCTATAAGTTCCCATACCTATAACGTTAATAATACGAAAACATTTTAATAAGAATATATATATATATATATCGAAAGGCATAAAATAAATGTTAATAATCAACAATAACCTTAAGCAGCTCAATGCTGTAGTCAGGCTAGTAGTATATCACAATTCATATAGTTTCTGCTTTCAGATACATTTAAAAAATAAAATAGATACACACACATATGAATATCATGAAATTCTACTTTATTAAAACTAATATTAAACAGAATTCAATTTAAAAATATTACCAGACACACTCCTAATTGTTTAATCATTTTGAAGCTCTAGAGTATTTAGAACAAATATTCTACACAAGTGTTTGAGAAAAAATTGTAAATCTAAGTAATCATGATTTATTTATAACACTTTCATTTATATCGGTATAGAAACTATCTAAGGCTATTAACAAGACAATATTTTATTTGTTGTACAATTATACGATTTATTAAATAATAACTTGCGATTGTAGATCAGACAGGATACAATAAGGCCATTATTTCTTGTTAGATATTTTCTCCTCATGAAGTAACAAACATTTATTCATAAACAATGCTTACTAACAACTAGACTTTCTCTGTAGTTTCACTCGTAATCAATGTTGTTGCACCTTAATTTAACGTTTTTAAAAGATGACATTGGTCAATTTTTTTTTAATATATTGATATTTAAAAAAAAAAAACTATTAATAGGCAGAACCGATAATGATATAGATAATAAGGAGCTCATAGCCCAGTTGCACTCGGTGATTACAAAGAATAACCTAATTATAATTAATTATGAGGAATGGGAAGAGGGAATGGAGGTAGGTGTTGGGGTATGGGCTTCCGGTATCCTCACTCACTCGGTGAAACACAGCGCGAGCGCTATTTCACACCGGTTTTCTGTGAGGTGACATTTCTCTGTGTAACAAGTTCCAATAAAATAGAGCAAGTGAAGTAAAAATTACCACCAGTATTAATAACGAGAGTTTGACTCTAACTACAGGCTTTTAAATTGAACAATCTTAACATAATCTAAATGAAAATAAATGCCATGGTTAGTGACTCTAAGATCTAATTTATTTTTATGAATACGACACAAACAGCGTACAATGTTACTCCTATTAAAAATATAGCAAATTTTTTTTTTTTTTTTTTTTTATTGAATAGTGGGCAAACGAGCAGACGTATCACCTGATGGTAAGCAATTACCGCCGCCCATGGACACCCGCAACACCAAAAGCGTTACAAGTGCGTTGCCGACCTTAGGGGGATGGGAAAGGGGATAGGGAAGGGGTTGGGGTATGGGCCTCCGGTATCCTCACTCACTCGGTGAAACACAGCGCAAACGCTATTTCACACTGGTTTTCTGTGAGGCCGTGGTATCACTCCGGTCGAGCCGACCCATTCATGCCGAAGCATAGCTCTCCCACTGAACCCCCAATTGAACTGTCTTCGTCAGCCTCTTTTGAAAGGAATAATTTTTGCCCGTTTTAGTAACATTTACATAGATGCTAGGTAATGGTAGCGTGTCTTGATAAATGAGCTATCCAACACTAAAATATTTTTCAGATTCAAACCAGTCAATTCTTAAGCTTAATTCGTTTAAACAAGCAAACCAATACTAACTGCTCATAATTTTTGATAATAAGGTATTTTAACAATTGATGGTCATTAGTGCAATATTAACTCAAGAGACCAGTATTATACTAATTATCTGTTAAAATTGATAGTATAAATTTTAATGATAGCCATAAAATTGTTATTGATTAACTTTTGCCCTCGGCTCCAGTGAAGTATGGATTGTAGGCTATAGTTTGATGTGTAGTGAATTTTTACAGGTTATCTTTATTCAAGTATAAAAATTTGTCTTATCTACAAATAAGTCCTGTAGCTAAAGCTAGTTAGAGCTATTATCTCTATATACGGGACAAGTTATATCTGCACTATCATATATATTTTAATAAGTGGCAACACCGTGTAATAGTAATAGTAGTAAGTATCAAGTTAAGGTAGCATTATGAAGAAACCTTTTTTTTTCGTTTATTTGAGACACCATGTCAGACGTTTTATTTAAATTTAATTAATTTCCTTAATATTTCAAACCGATATAGTTTTCAGTTTGCTGTTAAGCTGTTATACCCTATGTGGTTGGTGCACCTGTTGATCCTTCTACTGTTGGTGTTTGTTGCTGCGGTGTTATTGCAGCCGTAGTGGGGTTTGTTCCTCCTGTTGTTGGTGTTGTTGCAGCCGTCGTAGGGTTTGTTCCTCCTGTTGTTGGTGTTGTTGCAGCCGTGGTGGGGTTTGTTCCTCCTGTTGTTGGTGTTGTTGCAGCCGTCGTGGGGTTTGTTCCTCCTGTTGTTGGTGTTGTTGCAGCCGTGGTGGGGTTTGTTCCTCCTGTTGTTGATGCTTGTTGCTGCGGTGTTGTTGCAGCCGTGGTAGGGTTTGTTCCTACTGTTGTTGGTGTTTGTTGCTGCGGTGTTATCGCAACCGTGGTGGGGTTTGTTCCTCCTGTTGTTGGTGTTTGTTGCTGCGGTGTTGTGCCAGTAGTGGTGGGGTTTGTTGTTGCTGGTGTTCCTGAAGTTGGGTTGCTCGTTGTTACAGCATTAGTTGTAGTCGTGACAGGTGACGTAGGTGATGTATGGTGGGACGGATGGGAACATGACTGGTGGTGGTTAAAAGGTCGAAAGAAATTAAATCCTTTTCGGGGGATGTGTCCTCTGTGGGGATAATGCTGGTGATTGCGGTGGCCGTAGAAGAATGCCCTATTTATATTGACGTGTAGTATCTGCAAATGAAAAAAAATGAAATGAGGTAGAAACAGCCCTTCCAGATTCTCACTTCAGGGATGGAATTCATAAATTGGAATCTCGTTGGAATAAGTGTATTGACTATTAATATGTGTATTAAATGAGAATAGGTGTAACTGTTGATTAACAAATATGAATTTAAAGTAAAATAAGTAAAATGACTGCAATACGTTTAAATAATTATGATTGCTTGACATAGACCTCTCCTTGGCAATAAGGTTTCAGCGTACTAATAAATTAATAATATAATTTATTAAAATTAAATATATGACAACAATTTAAATGAATTAAAATATGTTCTCGTAGATGTAAATTATAAAATACATATTAAAAACTAAGACAATTATACATTTTAAAATACTTACCAAACAAATTAATATCAGTTTAAACATTTTAAATTCCAAGATTTCTTAAAACAAGTGTGTATTCGCCAGAAGATCGTTACACAAGTGTTGTGTGAATATTTTCAAATGTTCCAGCTCTATAAACGAATATTAATTAATGTTTACTTATTCAAATTTAAGAAACGATATTGGCTAATCTCATTAATGATATACACTATAAATTATGATCGCTTTTTGTTAGTCAATTATGCCAGTGTGGATTAAGATATCTGAATGAAAATTTTCACAGAGATAGATTAATTATATATAACTAACATTAAGATCTGAAATACCATCAGTAAAATATTTTTTTTACTTTTGAAATTACTTATTTTTAGGGTTCCGTGCTTCAAAAGGAAAAAAGGGAACCCTTATGGGATCACTTTGTTGTCCATCTGTCTGTCAAGACCCTTGTAACAGAAAAGTGTGGAGGTATCAAGCAGAAATTCATATAAAATACTCAAATCTACTGTCCCTTGGAGCTGTGAAAACATCTAACTTCTAAGCCAACACAATCAAAAGATACAGCCGTTTATGCTGCAAATTTTCGACACTCGCAAGGAACTCAGAATCTTGAAATTTGGTACCTTATAGCACAAATAAAAAAAATTACGACAAGAAAAAATTTTTGGTCACATCATTCAATATATCTGCAGATTTGTGCAGAGCTCTCGGTGCGCGAGTACGGCGCCCACTTGGCCGGTTTTTTTGATTTCAATAATTGTACGGTCGTACGTGCTGAGAGACATATAGAAAAGACAATCGCTTAAACCAGTAGATTTAAACGGTCGTCTCTATGTTGCAATAAGTCTTGCTTTGACTTCATAATTTCTACATCTAAGAAAATTCATGAAATTCACTATTAGTTACTCTGAGTTTATGTCTTTGTATTTCTTGAGCTGCGTGTTCTGATTTCTCAAATAGTTACTGAAATTTCTTAGCAAAAAATTATCTTTTTTTTTTTATTGATTAATGGGCAAACGCGCAGATGTATTGCCTGATGGTAAGCGATTACCGCCGCCCATGGACACCCGCAACACCAGAGGCGTCAAAAGTAGGGTATGGGCCTCCGGTATCCTCACTCACTCGGGGAAACACTACACTTTTATTACTTTACTTTTTAAATTAGTCTAGTCTTATTTTATTTTTAAAAAATAATTTATTTTTTCTTGTTACTCGTTTGTAAGTTATTTTGCTTTTCCTGGGTTTAGAAGTGCTCATTTTGGAGAGCAACTAGACAATTTGTTAATTGAAACTAGAACAGTTCTTTTAAAAAACTATGTTAATTTACAATTAAACCTTGTAACGATTTTCTACCATTGTAACATATAACATAAATTAATTATTAATTTAATAGAAATTGTTACTTTGAATGACATTTCTAATAGTACTTTAGGTAATAAAATCATCTCGATGTAAACAATTGAAATTTATTAAAATAATACAGTACCATGACCGTAAAGAGCTTATAATTTAAATTCTTCAATATCAGCAGTATAAACACTTTCAGCATATTTCAGAAGTAAAAAGAGTCTAGCATAAAAGTCATTATCTTGACGATCAAAATCTTGAAAAGTCTAACTTTGATAATGGACTTAGTACATCGTAAATTTAGCTTTGGGACCTAGCATTACTATGCAAGCATACTATTTGAAATATATATTCATATTTCTGTTTGATTATTAATACCACTCGTTAGAAATATCAGGTGCAAGATATTGGTGCGGTGATCGTTCGGTTTTTGGTCGTTCATGTATAGATTTATAAAGTCGTATCATTTCTGTAGTGCTCTGCGTTGAAGTCCTCTCAGTCCTTTCTGTAGGAAATCTATCTGAACTGGAATCCCCAATACTTGTTTCTGTATAACTATGAGGCTGTGTGTCTCCAGTAAAACTGGTAGTGGTAATGGGTGCTCGTGATGACTTCTTGATTCTACGGTTACGACGTCGTTTGCCTTTTAAACGATGAAACCAAGGTTTCCTATTTGATTCAAATTTTGTATCTAAATTTTCGCTTTTAATTATTAAATTCTTTCTTTTCCTAAGTTTATGAATTTTTCTTTTATTGCTTCTTTTATTTTTGCTGCTATGGGTAACATGGTAAGGCTTTTTATGATGGATTTTTAAAAACCTTAAGGGATTACGGATATGGTGCTGATTTACGTCCAGTTGACAAAGGTCGTATGTTTCATGATGGTTTCTGTAACGGTCGTGATGGTGTGCCCAGGTCACGTGGAAGTATAATATCTGTAAATAATAATATAGCATATAGTATATAACTAAGAACTAAAATTATTATAATCATCCTATTCCTGCTTTTTTCTTATCGTAGTTACAGTTAGTGCCGGAAGATTTAAAACACACCATTATGGGCATAAAGACATTATAATCTAATAAAGGAATCTAGCAGTAAAAGCATATTTAATAATCTATACTATATTATAAAGCTGAAGAGTTTGATTGTTTCTTTGTTTGAACGCGCTAATCTCAGGAACCGCTGGTCTGATTTGAAAAATATTTCATTGTTGGGTAGTCTATTTATCGAGGAAGGCTATAGGCTATATATCATCTCGCTAAGATCAGTAGGAGCGGAGTCCCAATGAGGAATGTTTAAAAAACGGTGGAAATTATTACGCTACGGGCAATAGTAGACGTAAACAGGTTGCGACGGTCAGCTAGTTATAATAGGTCTTTACCTATGAAATTGCGTTTCTTCAGTACTGGTCATTTCAAATAAAAAAAAGTTTGTAATGGCTCTGTATTCTAAATTGAAATTAATTTTGTTTTAAAACCATGACATTCTATTTACAAACTCAGTCTTTTGTTTTTTGATTAACGTTGTATTTTCATTACATTTGAACATTTTTCGTCATAATGGATACTTTAAAAAATCGTCTAATTATGGAATATGAGTTCCGTCGCGGCACCAACGCGACACAAACGGCACGTAACATCAAAAACGTTTACGGAGAGAACTGTACAAACGAACGCACAACCCTTTATTGGTTTTCCCGGTTCCGTTCTGGAAATTTTGACTTGAAAAATGAAGCTCGTGGTCGTCCGGAGACTTTGGTTAACAATAATGAATTAAAGGCGATTGTGGAAGCTGACGAAACTCAATCTACAGCTGAGCTAGCAGCAGCTTTTAATGTAAGCATCAAAACAATATTGATCCATTTGCGACAAATTGGCAAGGTAAAAAAGCTTGATAGATGGGTGCCCCACGACCTTAACGATCGCCAGCGCAACAGGCAAAGAAATGAAGGAATTTTGAAACGAATAGTTACGTGCGACGAAAAATGGATTCTGTTCGACAATCGAAAGCGCTCAGCAAGTTGGTTAGACCCTGGTTCAGCACCAAAGCAATGCCCTAAACCAAAAATGACCCCTAAAAAGGTGATGGTCACTGTTTGGTGGTCTAGTGCGGGTGTGATTCACCACAGCTTTTTACAAAACGGCATGAGCATTAATGCAGATGTGTACTGTGAAGAACTGGAGAGAATGATGGAGAAGCTTGCACATCTGCAACCAGCTTTGGTCAATCGGTCGTCCCCACTGCTCCTTCACGACAACGCGCGACCCCATACTGCACAACAGACAGTCTCCAAGCTGCAAGAGCTGGGGTTGGAAGCTCTCCCTCATCCGCCATACTCACCAGACCTTGCACCTACCGACTATTACTTTTTCCAAAATTTAGACAACTTTTTAGTGGGTAAAAAATTCAATTCCCGAGAGGCAGTACAAAATGCCTGATTTTTACAAGAAGGGCATCAATAAACTGCCAATGCGTTGGCAAAGATGCGTCGATTGCATGGGTGATTACTTCGAATAACAGAAATAAAAAAGTTTGAAAAAATAAGTACTTTCACTTATTGCATAGAAAACCGCAATTTCATAGGTAAAGACCTAATATATATAATGTTCATATATTGTAAGAAAAAAACAACCAACAGCAAGATTACGTAGCCATAACGTTGTCTTGCCAGTCCCCAACCCGCACTCAATTAACGTGGATACGTAAAGCTTAAACCCTGTCTTCAAATTAGGACCCGAGCCCAGTAGTGCGACATTATGGGTTGTTGAAGAAGGAAAAATCTTAGCTTCTTTTGAAGAAATATTTTAAAGTGCATATAAATTCAAAGAACAATATAAAACTATATTTCATAAAAAATATTACGAACATAAATATGATTTGAGAACCAAAACCTACATTGCATTGGTAGTGATATCTATGATACGGAGAATCTATTCAATGATATTCTAACTTACACGAAACTGCATTCAGAAAATATCCATTGCATTCATTTGGCCTTGTAATTTAGAACTTCGTTAATAAATGGTAATGATATTATTTGCAATGAAAACATACCTATATTCATGCATAAAAAATTCCAACACTTACCATACAAACCACTATCAGTTTAAACATATTTTAATTTCTCTACACAAGTGATTATCCTGTACACAACACAATGTACTCGTATATAAACGGTCACTTATAAGATTTTTCTTTTTAAACCAATTCATTTATTTCATATCATTACTTCAAAGAATTTAAGGAATGATATTTATTATTTCTTTAATAGGAATATCTCTCTTTGTTACGTAATTCAAAGACAATAAATAATCTATGAATACTTTCAACAATATGCAATATATTTATTGTGTTTTTTAGTAAAAAAAAAAAAAAAAAAAAAAAAAAAAAAAAAAAAAAAAAAAAAAAAAAAAAAAAAAAAAAAAAAAAAAAACCCTGTTCGTGCTGCAATCACTGTGGCTCAACCTTAACACAATGTCTAAAATTGCAAATTACTCAATGCATATATTTTGTGATTGGTGAAGTATATTCAGAATACAAACAGCGCTAATAAGATGGTGAAAATTAAAAATAAGGAATTTTAAATCTTCACCATTTGACCGTTATTATATAGTACACCTTATCAAACTTCAGAGGACTTAGTACTCAATGAGACGAAAGAAACTATGTATTTATGTGTGCAAACTGATTGAAATAACACACAACATATATTTTTAGAGTACAATTTATTTCAATTGAAAAGGAACATTTACAAAGCGTAAATTTTTATTAATAACTAGCTGTTGCCCGCGGTTCCACCCGCGTTTATGTTGACTGGTGCAAAAATTAGATAAAAACAATCCTTGATACGGATTATATATCATTCTAAAATTTCAGCTCGATCGGTGCAGAACTTTTTGAGTTTTTGAAGCGTACACAAACCAACATAACATTTTTATATAAATAGATAGATTTATGTAGTACAAGAAAAAATACTGCATTATTTCATAGTAATTAAACAGAATATTGCATTTTAATTTAGATGACTATGCTGAGATAGCTATAGAAAGTTATATTGATTAAAAACAAATCTATTTAAAGGTTACTTTAGTCAGCCAAGTTTTAATACTGGTTATGTAGCTTTATTAGTTGGATCTGCACTCGGTAACGCTTCATCTCTTAAATAATCTGAATCCTCGTTTTCTTCACTTGAAGAAGATTCCTCATCACAATCATTCTTATTTGGTGGCAGTACAAGAATGATTACTTTCTCATCTCCATAACGTTCGTGTAATTCATCCAGGTTTATTTCATTTGCGCCATGTTTGACACGCTTGCACGTGCACGTGCCTTGCTGGCTTGAACAGTTAATAATTACAACCTGTAATATCTGTAAAAAACAATATGTTAGGTTTTAATTAATTATAAGAGGATAGATTGATGATTAAGCGATGCTTGCAAATGATGGTTATTTATAGTGATTGGCGGACGTCAAACTTACACCAATTCAAGATAAATTTATTATTAATAATCATGGAGATGGATTAACCAAAATTGAGGATAGTGATAACAAATTACAGAAAAACTATTTGAAACCACACATATATAATCAACCTGTTCCTTTTATGGATTTAGAATTATGCGAGTTACTAGCATTAACTTCCAGTAATTAAGTAAATTTTATTTGTACATGTCGCATTCTTAGTGTTTGTTTATTTTCCATAACCGAGACGGTATCTTTCAGTCCAGTAGTCAAGAGCCGTAGTATTTCGTAAATTTGTTACTAAATTATTTGACTTACCAGACAAAACACAATAGTTTTAAGCATATTTTCGAATGCAACACAAATGCACGTTTGATCCACAAAAAAGAAGAGATAATACTCCAATAAATTGTAAACGTGAATAGTTGCCGCAGATATTGATTATAATGATAAATATTTTTGTTGCGTTTTTATACTTATTTTTCGCTGACATAACAAAAGGTATACAGATGTACGATGAAAGGTGACCTTTACTAGCGCAGCTGAATAACAGAGGTACTAGTGCTGATATGCAACTCTTTCCAATAGACTTCTATTACTTCAGTGGACTACACCAGTGGTTCTACATCAAGATATAGCAGTACAAAATAGATCTTATTTAGAAATTCATTGGCTCTCTGTAGAAATAATAATAATAATAAATCTCGTTATTGAACACCAACTTATATAATTACATGGTTAACTTAAAACTATTATAGAGTATGTACAAGTGGCGGCCTTATCGCTCCATGGCAATATCTTACAGGCAACCATGGAATGGAAAGAAGAGTAGGTATAAAAAAGTATATGGCAGTATAGCAAACTGTGGGACATTGACATCTCTTAAGTAATATTACTTTACCAGTCTCATAAAGACAGTTAATATTTTTGTACGTCTTATTGCGACTGGTAGGGCGTTCCATAAGCGAACTGCTTGTACATTGAAGGAATGGTCGAGGAATTTGATTGTATGTCCTGGCATTTTAAATTTCAAATTCTCTGACGATCTTAACGATTTACAATGTGAGTCAAGCAGGAAGTTAAACCGAGGTTTCAGGTAGCGTGGAGTAAGTGAATTGAAGAGAATATTATACTGAAAGGAAATAATTTGTGCATTCCGGCGAAGGCGGATGGGTAACCACTTTAGCTGTTCACGATAAGCAGAGACATGGTCATATTTGTATAATCCAAATATGAATCTTATACAGAGATTTTGGAGTCTCTCAAGCTTATTTAATTGGCCTTCAGTGAGATCAAGATAACTGGCATCAGCATTATCAATTATGGAGAAAAGAAGGGATTGCGAAAGAGCAACCTTCGTAGATATGGATAAGAAATTGCGTAGTCTATGCAAAGACTCTGCAGCGGCAAACATTTTGCAACTCAGCTCCTGCAGCTGAGGACCCCAGGATAAGGAGCTATCAATATAGATCCCCAAGTTCCTCACCTTGTCACTGTACGGGATGGGTGTGCTATTGCAAGTGACTTGAGGCAATTTGTCCAATCAATTTTGGAGACCGAACGCAAGCTTCCTACGACAATGACCTGAGTCTTGGATGGATTAATTTTAAAGCAATGAGTGTTGCTCCACTTACAAATTTTATCCAGCTCAGCATTAGTGGTAATATTTAATCTAAAGGATTGTATTCCCATTGTGTGGCTACTTTGTATCCAGGATAAGTTTCCTCATTTTTTAGATAGTCCTTGTTAATAGGGTTAATACTATCGCGTTGATAGTAAATAGATGATTATTAATGGCCAAATGAATCGCAGCCCGATTGCACCTGTTTGAATTACTTTCAGCAAGCTATTTTGGTCCTGTATGATAGTCAGTCCAAGTGTCAGTTGCCTTTTATGTTATTAAGCTTGCTACTTACGGTAGATACTTTGATTGTCAAATCATGATTTTGGTTCCAATATTAATCTGTATGTCCTTATAATTACTTCTACGAAGAAGATTTGTATTTAATAGTATGTGAAATATGAATCAAGGCAATCACTACTCAAATAAACAATAAAACCAAATGCGTCTTTGCCACTGAAGTACGTACGTGTTTGTTATTAGCACAAGTGTTTTATTAGTTTCAAAACATGCTCACAATATAGAAACGACAATATTAAAAGATAAATTCTTAAACAATTCTATAACGGCAATATTATCTGATTTTTGTTTTAACTGCTACCGACGAAAGTAATCACTAATAATTTTAGAAAAACTTGCAACTCCTTTTAAGTTATTTTACAACATCGCTAATTTAGTGTAATTATTACAATTCAGTTTATTTAAAGATTGAACATAAAACATATTTTGACTATCTCGTTGGCACAGTAGTACCTAGTGTACTCGACAACTGTGCATAAAGTCTCGGGTTCGATGCCCGGGTCGAACCGGGATGCCGGTATAAATGGAAAACACCAAAACTCCGAAACAAATATTTGTAGATCATACAAACAATTGTTTCGGAGTTTTGGTGTTTTCTATTTATAATATGCATACATTTACAAAAGTATATATGCATTTATATTAGGTGTCTAGTAACAATAATACAAGTTCTGCTTAGTTTGGGATTAGATGGCGTTGTGTGTTAAATGTGCGATAATATTTATTTCTTAATTATTTACCAGCTTTTGTTCGCGGCTCCGCCTGCGTGTATGTCAGTTATCCCGATAAAAAGTAGCCTATGTCCTTTCTCAGAAATCAAAGTATATCCATACCGAATTACATTGAAATCAGTGCAGTGTTTTAGCCGTGATAGCGAGACAGACAGACAGAGTTACTTTCGCATTTATAATATTAGTATGGATAGTTTGGAAGTATGGATTTAAAGATCAGGTATCAGGTATCACTTGCTTCTGCCAACCATTCTTCATTTGCAAAATCTTAAATTTAATTTTCTTTTTTTTTATTTTAATATATATTTAATGTTTTTCATTCACACATGCAACTATAATGATCCAATTGTTCTATTAACTTTTGTGAACCAAATTATTCAGTGTAATTCTTCTCTAAATCTTTATGACATGTGTTGATATCAGAAATATATTTTATGTGTTAAACAATAATGTTTACAGTGTTGTAAAATGACTATGATACGACAGTTATATTATTAATAAATAAACAATGTTTTTCCATCGCATTTCTGTTAATAAGATATCAAAGGGATATTCCATTATAAATTACATATAACTGCGTTTTTCACTGCGACTGCAACTTTCAATGATAATGCATTTACCTATATATTACCCGTCGGAAATATCTGCGCACCCGGCTGGAATGCGCTTCACCTCTCGCTTCCCCATGCATCGCTCCGTCTTCGCCTGTTTTGTACCGTTGCCAGGTCAAGCGCCGACGCAAGTGTATTATTCTTGCTTTCGTAATCTCGTTCGTATTTACTGTTTCTCTGTTCAGTGAAATATTAACTTTATAGTTTGCATACCGTCATTAAGCCAGGTTCGCAGATATTTCCGACGGGTTGTAAATACAATTTTTAATAATATTTCAGTTGACAATGGACAATGTTTACCCAAGTCATTGCAATGCGGGTCAATTTAGCTCTACTTTCCTGTGATATTATTGTTGGAAAATGTCCTACAGTGACTATAGAGGGATCGTCTATGAGTAGAAGAACAACGATTCAGTGATTAACAGTTCTTAATGTTTATTCCGATATCATAAACTTGTTCAATGCCTACCTTTGTTATAATCAGACAAGCATGACTATTATAGTATAATTTAGCTGACAAATTATGTACAGTGTAGGTATATTATACTGTGCTTATGTGAAACTAAGCTGATATAAGTAAGTAGCCTGCGGACTCGTGCGCAGGTTACTTACTTATCCAGGGTAATAATATTCCAGTAAATATTCTCCTGGGTTCACATGACACGGTTAAATATACATAGCGAACTGTGTCAAGTACACCCGAGATCCTACTATAGGAATGACAAATGATTGCAACTTGGTAATGTGAAGTTATCAGCACCTTGAAGATCATTAGAAATTTATATCGGATTTTCATTCAGCAGGCATCCCTCCATCCCTGACTCCCTCTCAGATGATTTGATTGTCTGACTGATAATTATGTCTCAAATTCAGCCGAAAAAACTGTTACTGGCAATATTAAATAAGCAGGTATGTGATCTTATTGAAGCTTAAACACCTTCGCTGCGGCAAGTGAAATCATAAACCTCCATCTGGTGCGGCAGTGGGTTGATACATATCCGCATTGACAAAAATATCGTTGTGGGCCCATGCCCACAACGATATTTTTGTCAATGCGGTCTTTTTCAACCCACCAGCACTAGGGTAGATTAAAATGCTATAAATTTATAAAAACATGATGTATACAACTTTTTAATACTGTTAGAATAAACTTGAACCCAATTTCCTTAGTTTCGATTCGCCCCAGGATTTACCAAACAGGAAAAGAGAAATAAACCTGGAAAAATAGCGAACCGATATAGACCCGGACCGCACTAGAAAGTATTATCAGTAATGATAGGACACAGGAAAACAAGGGGGTATCGAAAATAAATCAGAATTATAGTAAAATATGAAAAAGAGGTTTTATTTATTTTTGACGGCCTTTAAAACACTTTCGGCGTGGCTGCCCGTTAGGACGGTGGGCCGAAATAAACCCACTGCCACATTGAGCCGGTGTATTTCACCATCATTACGTGGTGTGCTGAAAATGACCCACCGTGACGTTTTGATGGCAAATACCCATACTTTTAACTACAAGCAGAAATATATATTTGTCTGCATCGAACTCTTACAAACACGTGATATAACCGTTCCGCACCAGCGAGAGGAGCATAGTTTTCTTCGTCCTCGCCAGTTGAAATACCTTGGTGAGTCGAAATTGTGCCCGGTAGGCAGTGAAGGTGTTCAACGG
This sequence comes from Spilarctia lutea, assembly GCA_916048165.1. Classification (NCBI taxonomy): domain Eukaryota; kingdom Metazoa; phylum Arthropoda; class Insecta; order Lepidoptera; family Erebidae; genus Spilarctia; species Spilarctia lutea. Next base: position 731,903 of record OU696491.1, read on the forward strand.
AGAGTTGATTTAGCAGCATGATTATTATGATTTGCTGGTTATGACAGTAAACATTTGTAGATTAAAGCCCCCAGGTAGTGCAGATTTTAGAGTATATGTACAAACCAAATTATTTAAGTATTTATAATATTAAACAGAACATGACATATATTAATTTGTGTTGCCACAAAATGGCGCTAATTTGTTTATGTAATTACAATGGGTGTTTCTGGTTTAAAGTTGTAACTTTGATCAGTGAATATTATATTTGAACGTTACTTTAGTACATAAGGAACGACCAAGTAGATGGATAAGCTGATTAAGGTTGGTCTTCTGTGAGAAGGTTGTACCACCCCGTTAGAGTCGGCCCGTTTGTGCTGCAATCACCGTGGCTCAACTTTAATACAATGTCTAAAATTACGAATTACTCAATGCATATATTTTCTTGATTGGTGCTAATAAGGAATTAGAAATCTTCACCATTCGACCGTAATTATATAGTACACCTTATTAAACTTCAGAGCTCAGAACTCAGGAGACAAAAGAAAATTATGTATTTATGTGGGCAAACCGTTGGAAATGACACACTTAATATTTTGAGTGTAAGTATAGTTTATTAGAAATTCAATTGAAAAGCAACATTTACAAAGCGTCAATTTTTATTAATAATTTATGTAGTACTAGAAAAAATACTGCAATATTTCATAGTAATTAAACAGAATATTACATTTTAATTTAGACGACTATGCTGAGATAGCTATAGAAAGTTATATTGATTAAAAACAAATCTATTTAAAGGTTACTTTAGTCAGCCAAGTTTTAATACTGGTTATGATGCTTTATTTGTTGGATCTGCACTCAGTTAGGCTCCATCTTCAATAAAATCTGCATCCTCGTTTTCTTCACTTGAAGAACATTCCTCATCAAAAGCCTTCTTATTTGGTGGCAGTACAAGAATGATTGCTTTATCTTCTCCATACCGTTCGTTTAATTCATACAGGCTTATTTCGAAGGATAATTTTGCATCATGTTTGTCACCGCCATGGAAAAAATATCGCAGTGGATTTAGCCAAGATTCAATGCGTTCTTGCCCATCTCCTGAACAGTTAATAATTACAACCTGTAATATCTGTAAAAACAATATGTTAGGTTTTAAGTAATTATAAGAGGATAGATTGATGATTAAGCGATGCTTGCAATTGATAGATACAAAGTTCAGGATCAGTAATTGTTTTGTGGGGTGCACCTTATCATACACAATGAAAGTCCGAAAGTAATTATTATAAACATATATTTTATATCACAATACAAATACGCGTCGGTATCGTGGCTCAAGCGAGAAGCGGCCTCTCGGCGTCACAGTATGTATTTGACTAATCGTACAAACAAAACCGAAGATGCACGAGCATCTCGATCGTGCTATTGTGATAACAAATGCAGGTGAAAGTAAATATATAGATGATCGCTACATACGCCCCCCCGAGACCTTAAGGTCTATAAAAATTAGGAAAGCGAACAACCCTACCCGAACGAGTCGTCCGATGATCTGTTGCGGTAGGTGAAGGTTTGGCTAAAATTGGCGGAACTATAGGCGAAGCTGAAGGCGAAGTTGTAACGTTATGTGGTAATGCTTCCGCTAAAGGCAAAGCTACCGGAATGTTAGCTGGTGGCGTCTCAAACAATAAATGTGCAGGTTTAAGCCTATCGATTGATATGGTGTCGGGTTTGCCCTTTATTTCGAGTTTGAAATATTTATCTTGACGGTCGATAACACGATAAGGTCCGGTATACGGCGGTTGAAGAGATCTACGAACGGAATCTTGCCTAACAAAAACATATGGAGCTGTAGCAAGGTCCTTATGTACGAATATTTTAGGTGAACCGCTTTGGTGCGTAGTAGTAGGTGTTGGTCGAAGATGTGCCATGTAATTTCGTATACGGTATACAAAATCCGTGTAATCGGGAGCTTTGGCTTGTGCTGACGATTCGAAAAAATCGCCAGGCAAGCGAATAGTTTGGCCGTATACTAATTCAGCCGTAGAAGCTGAGAGGTCGGCCTTCCACGCTGTTCTAATACCAAGGAGAACTAGCGGGAGTACTTCCCCCCAGTCTTCGGTGTTATGGCACATTATGGCAGCTTTCATTTGGCGATGGAAGCGTTCGACCAACCCGTTCGCGGCAGGGTGGTATGCGGTTGTAGATATATGTTGAGCACCTATCATAGTCGCAAATCGCCTAAAGATGTCAGAGATGAATTGTCGACCTCTATCTGTCGTAATACGGAGTGGGCACCCAAATCTCGAAATCCACCCAGACATGAATGCGTGACTAACTGTATCAGCTTTAATGTCTGTTATTGGTATAACCTCGGGCCATCTGGTAAAACGGTCAACCGCCGTGAGGCAGTACTGAAAACCGCGTGAATATGGCAAAGGACCAACCAAGTCAACGTGCACTTCAGCGAAACGCTGCGTAGGTCGCGGAAAAGCTTCGAGAGGTGAAGTCACATGTCGGGATACCTTAGAACGCTGACAATGGATACAAGATCGGCACCAGTCACGGCAATCACTACGCATGCTAGGCCACACGAAACGTTGTGAAACGAGTTTTTGTGTAGCTTTAACTCCCGGATGGCTTAATCCATGAATTGATTCGAAGACAATTCGGCGAAATTCCGGCGTCAAATATGGTCGTAGAGCTTGACCAGACAAGTCACAGTATACTTTGGATACTGATCCTGGGACGCATACTTGTTTAAGTTGTAGCGAGGAACCACTTTCGAGAAAGTGTCGGAGTTCCGAATCTTTAGCTTGGCTGTAAGCAAGTGCGTTGTAATCTAACGCAGTAATTGCTTCAACCGGGCGAGACAGCATATCTGCCACAACATTATTCTCTCCGGAAATGTGACGAATATCGGTAGAAAATTGACTTAAGAAATCTAAATATCGAAACTGACGCGGAGAACACTTATCTAAAGGTTTTTTAAAGGCGAAAACGATCGGTTTATGATCAGTATATATTATGAAAGGTTTTAATTCTAACATGTGTCTAAAATATTTGACACCTTCGTATATCGCCAGCAATTCGCGATCATAAGGGCTGTACTTGCGCTGGGCCGAAGTTAGTTTTCTAGAGAAAAAACCTAATGGCTCCCAGTGGCCATTTACGCGCTGTTCAATGACGGAACCTAAGGCGATATCCGAAGCGTCACTAACCAAGGCAATTTCTGCGTCAGGACGAGGGTGCACAAGAAGTGTGGCTTCTGCGAGGCTATTCTTACAGTCCTGAAAAGCCTGATTTAAAATAGAATTCCACTCTATCAACGACTTGTTACTTACCCTCGGCCCACCGAGTAACGCATTTAAAGGGGCTTGAGTTTGTGCAGCGCGAGGGAGAAATCTACGGTAATAATTGAGCATACCTAAAAACCTACGAAGTTGGTTAATGGTTTTAGGCTTCTGAAAATCCTGTAAAGCTCGCACTTTTTCAGGAATGGGTCTCGTACCTTTTTCTGATATCCTGTACCCTAAAAACGATACCTCACTCTGACCAAACACGCACTTAGCTGTGTTAATAACCACTCCGTGTTCTCTCAAACGTTCAAATACTAGTTTCAGGTGATTTTCATGAATTTCAGGCCCTGACGAAGCGACTAAAATGTCGTCGATATATGGGAAACAAAAATCTAGGTCGCGGAGAATCTCATCGATGAATCTTTGAAAAGATTGTGCTGCGTTTCGAAGGCCAAAGCTCATAAAATTAAATTCAAATAGGCCAAACGGAGTGGTAATAGCAGTTTTCGGTTTATCTTCAGGATTTAAGGGAATATGAAAATACGCACGTACTAAATCGATTGTAGAGAACATCGTACAACCATTAAGGTTATGTGTAAAATCTCCTATGTGCCTTACCGGGTACCTATCGGGTATCGTGCGTGCGTTTAAGGCACGATAGTCACCGCACGGTCGCCACGTATTGTCTTTCTTGGGTACCATGTGTAATGGTGACGACCAAGAGCTATCAGATCTACGCACAATACCTGTACGCATCATATCTTCGAATTCGCGCTTAGCCACCTTCAAACGAACCGGGTCGAGTCGTCTCGGCCTACAGAACACCGGAGGGCCCGGAATAGTACGAATAAAATGTAGTGTATTATGCCTTACCTCGCGCTCCGTAGGGTCGCCAGCGGGTTTAGTAATCTCGGGGAACTGATGTAGCAACTCGTGAAAACGGGAGCTGCCTGCAACAGCTTTAATGTGGAGCATAGCACGATCGGAACTTACCCGAGCGTTAACATTCAAACAAGTAGTATTATCTATTAATCTCTTATTTCTAACATCTACTAAAATATTATAAAAGTTAAGAAAATCTACTCCTATAATAGCTTTAGGTACGTCGGCAACCACGAAACGCCAATGAAATTGACGACGTAACCCTAAATTAAGAGTTAAACTAACAAAACCATAAGTAAAAATAGGTGTATTATTAGCTGCAAACAATTGATACTTTTCTTTAAATCGGCGACGGCCGGGTAAATAATGCACGGGATAAACACATAAATCCGAACCGCTATCAATGAGAAAAGACACTCGCGTGGTTTGATCTGTGACGAACAAGCGGCCTGTCGATGATGTGCAGTCACTCGCCGCCATCAGTGACTGCTTCTGGGGTTTTCCTTGTTGTAGGTGCACGGGTCGCGACACTTGGTTGCCCGTGTGCCGAAACGCGCGTGATACCAGCATCTACCAGAATTTTCACGGCTACGAGAACGGCTGAAACGTCTGTTGTTCGTACGGGAGCGGGAACGCTGACGACTTCTATAATTGTTTGACGACAACGCTGCTACTTGGCGTGACAGGTCCTCGATACGTTTATTAAGATCTTCGAACATAGGCATCATTGGGGCGTTAGAAGTGGTTGCCACCTGACCGTGGTACGGTGTCACTTCGTTGATCTTGTCAGCGAGATCAGCTAATTTATCTAACGGAGTGTCCGGCCAACCGGCTAATATTGTTTGTATATATTGGGGGAGACGGTCGCACCACAATGTACGTAGGAACTCGTCGTTTATATCTGTGTCGGCTAAACTGCGTAAATGTCTTAAAAACTGTGAGGGTTTACGGTCTCCCAGCTCTTCTCTTGATAAAAGCTGGCGTAAACGCTGTTCCCGTGACGCGGAAAGTCGAAATACCAGTTCTGAACGGAGCTTCTCGTACTTACCGGAAACCGGCGGGTTAGTGATTATATCTTTCACTTCAGCGGCGTATTTGTGCTCCAAGTTACTTACTACGTGGTAGAACCGGGTAGTATCCGATGTGATATTAGCCAACGAGAATTGACCCTCTAATTGCGCGAACCACAACGCCGGTTCCTCTGCCCAAAATGGCGGTACCTTCACGCCAACTGCATTTATAGCCGGCGGTGTAAGCGAATGCAATCCCGCCGTCAACGGTCGCGATGTATCGGTATAAGTTATTCCGTCGTCCTTCGTAGTCATCTTGCCGCTGCACTGTTATACGAGTATAGTTAGCGTAGATATAGTCAGTGTAGCAGGCGTGCGGTTAACAATTCGTTCGTCACTTGTTTATTACGCGCGATCTTAAAACGTTGTTAAGTACACATGCACTACACTAGCACTGGAATGTTCTTTTAACGTCGGATGGGTCACCATTTGTGGGGTGCACCTTATCATACACAATGAAAGTCCGAAAGTAATTATTATAAACATATATTTTATATCACAATACAAATACGCGTCGGTATCGTGGCTCAAGCGAGAAGCGGCCTCTCGGCGTCACAGTATGTATTTGACTAATCGTACAAACAAAACCGAAGATGCACGAGCATCTCGATCGTGCTATTGTGATAACAAATGCAGGTGAAAGTAAATATATAGATGATCGCTACAGTTTTAAATGCGGACGTCAAACTTACACCAATTCAAGTTAAATTATTATTAATAATCATGGAGATGGATTAACCAAAATTGAGGATAGTGATAACAAATTACAGAAAAACTATTTGAAACCACACATACATAATCAACCTATTCCTTTTATGGATTTAGAATAATGCGAGTTACTAGCATTGAATAGTAATTAAGTAGATTTTATTTGTACATGTCGCATTCTAAGTGTTTGTTTATTTTCCATAACCGAGACGGTATCTTTTACCTTAGTGCCCTCGTTTTATGTATCTTTCAGTTCAGCCCAGTAGCCCAGAGCCCCAATTTCGTAAATTTGTTACTAAATTATTTGACTTACCAGACAAAACACAATAGTTTTAAACATGTTTTCGAATGCAACACAAATGCACGTTTGATCCACAAGAAAGAAGAGATACTACTGCAATAAATGTTACACATGAATAGTTGACATTATATGCAATATCTGCATATTGCATATAATGACAAATATTTTTGTTGTGTTTCGAAACTTATTTTTTGCTGACATAACAAAAGGTATACAGATGTACGATGAAAGGTGACCTTTACTAGCGCAGCTGAATAACAGAGGTACTAGTGCTGATATGCAACTCTTTCCAATAGACTTCTACATCAATATTTTGCAGCACAAAATAGATCTTATTTAGAAATTCATTGGCTCTCTGTAGAAATAATAATAATAATAATTATCTTTATTGTACACCAACTTATATAATTACATGGTTAACTTAAAACTATTATAGAGTATGTACAAGTGGCAACATTATCGCTCCATGGCAATATCTTATAGGCAACCATGGAATGGAAAGAAGAGTAGGTATGAAAAAGTATATGGTTCCTGGAGTATTGTTTGTGGAAAAGAAATTAGAATAGAGTTTACACATTACATAAAATAATAGCAACACGTAGTGTGAAGGATTATACATAAAAACATAAAACATACAAATAGATAAGTGAAACATACAGACACTCCATGCAGTATAGCAAACTATGGGACATTGACATCTCTTAAGTAATATTGCTTTACCAGTCTCTTAAAGACAGTTAATGTTTTCGGTAGGGCATTCCATAAGCAAACTGCTTGTACAGAGAAGGAATGGTCGAGAGATTTCGTTGTACGTCCTTGCATTTTCAATTTCGAATTCTCTGACCATCTCAACAGTTTAGAATATGAGTCAAGTAGGAAGTTAAACCGAGATTTCAGGTGGCGTGGAGTAAGTGAATTGAAGAGAATATTGTACAGAAGAGAAGCTATTTACGATAATCGGAGACATGGTCATATTTGCGTAATCCAAGATGAATATTATACAGCGATTTTGGAGTCTCTCAAGCTTATCTAATTGGTCTTCAGTGAGATCAAAATAACTGGCATCAGCATAATCAATTTTGGGAAAAAGAAGGGATTGCGAAAGAGCAACCTTCGTAGATATTGGTAAAATTGCATAGTCTATGCAAAGAGCTTGCAGCGGCAAACATTTTGCGACTCGGCTCCTGAAGCTGAGAACCCCAGAATAAGGTATTATCAATATAGATCCCCAAGTTCTTTGCCTTATCACTATACGGATAGGTGTGCTAATGCAAGTGGCTTGAGGCAATTTTGTCCAATCAATTTTGGAGACCGAACGCGAGCTCCCAACGACAATGATCTGAGTCTTGGATGGATTAATTTTCAAGTCATAGGTGTTGCTCCACTTACAAATTTTATCCAGGTCAGCATTAGTGGTAATATTTAATCTAAAGGATTGTATTCCCATTGTGTGGCTACTTTGTATCCAGGATAAGTTTCCTCATTTTTTAGATAGTCCTTGTTAATAGGGTTAATACTATCGCGTTGATAGTAAATAGATGATTATTAATGGCCAAATGAATCGCAGCCCGATTGCACCTGTTTGAATTACTTTCAGCAAGCTATTTTGGTCCTGTATGATAGTCAGTCCAAGTGTCAGTTGCCTTATATTTTATTAAGCTTGCTACTTACGGTGGATACTTTGATTGTCAAATCACGATTTCGGTTCAATATTAATCTGTATGTCCTTTTAATTACTTCTACGAAGAAGATTTGTATTTAATAATAATCTGTCAATTATGAATCAAGGCAATCACTACTCAAATAATCAAATAAAACCAAATACGTATTTGCCACTGAAGTACGTACGTGTTTGTTATTAGCACAAGTGTTGTATTAGTTTCAAAACATGCTCACAGTATAGAAATGACAATATTAACAGATAAATTCTTAAACGATTATATAACGGCAATCATCATCACCTCCTAGCCTTTATTATTCCCAGTATTATTTGGGGTCGGCTACTAGATCAACCGGTTTTACCTGAATATCAGTTTTTACACAGAGCGACTGGCATCTGACCTCCGTAACCCTGAGGGCGAACTGAATTCGAAGTTGAACTAGTTGTCAATATATTTAAGGGGACTAACTTCCCAATAACGATTGCCATAGATGTTCATGACAACCGGGACCGACGACTTAACGTGCTCTCCGAAGCACGGGCGGGAAACACCGCCATCTCTCATACTCCGGGCTGCTATTAAGAATTTCTTGTAGGAAAAATCCAACAGCAGTACGACCCGGGAATTGAACTCGAGATCTCTTGATCTGCAGTCGCTTACGCCAACCACTAGACCAACGAGGCAGTCAATTCTATAACGGCAATATTATCTGTTTTTTTGTTTTAACTGCCTGGATCATTAATCAATTGTATCAGATACGCCCGCGTATATGTCAGTTATCCCGATAAAATGTAGTCTATGTCCTTTCTCAGGAATCAAAGTATATCCATACCAAATTACATTGAAATCAGTGCATAATAATGCCTTGCATGCATGCAGCGAATAATGCATTTACCTATATACTACCCGTCGGAAATATCTGCTCACCCGGCTGGAATGCGCTTTACCTCTATCACCTCTCGCTTCCCCATGCAAGCGCCGACGCAAGTTTATTATTCTTGTTTACTGTGTCTCTGTTTCTGTTCACAAATTTTAACTCTCTAGTTTTCATGACGTCATTAAGCCAGGTTCGCAGATATTTCTGATGAGTTGTAACTATAATTTTTGTTAATATTTCAGTTAACAATGGACAATGATACTGTGGGGGAACGGGTATCATGTTCCACCCAACACAAAGGGAGGATCCTCCGACCAGGCGAGGTGATCATGCCTGGCGGGCTACTGCCCAACAGTTGATGTTGGGATGTTGTATATATGCTAATCGGCGTGAGAATTATTTATTGCGCGATATAGGATTTGTAGTTACTCCGTGTAGTGCAGTTTGTAGGTACAGTGCGTTACTTCGTAGTTCAGTGTATCTTCGGTAGATGGCGCTGTAGTATGTTATGTTGTATGTGGAGGTCGCCACAGCACTCCCCTCCAAGACTGGAGGTCGATATATATTGCGTCAGCTGTCTGTGCTCTGTTGTGGAGCTTGCCAGTGCCAGGAGTGAGTAGTTCCAGTGAGTCAGAACTGAGTGCCGCAAGTTCCAGTGAGTCGGAACTGAATGCCGCTAGTCCCAGTGAGTCGGGGCTGAAGTCCGCTGATCCCAGTGAGTCGGGATCGCATGCGGTGCGCGGTGCTACGGTGAGGTCCCCAGTGAGTCGGGGCGGTTTCTGCGTAGTGGCTGGCTGCTGCGTAGACGGGAGAGATGTGCTCTGCTTACATGGACCGTAGGTGCAGTGTGCTGTGCCTAGACGCTGTAGAGGCCGTAGGGGTTACCAGGCTGGAGCGGTCGCGTCCTGCGTGTGGTATATCCCAGTTGAGGCCGAAGTTGCTGGCTGGCTTGAGACTTGCTGTGGGAGTGAACATGATGGTGGCGCGGCTTGAAGGCTGCTTCCAATCACGTCGGGGTCACCACTGTGGGGGAACGGGTATCATGTTCCACCCAACACAAAGGGAGGATCCTCCGACCAGGCGAGGTGATCATGCCTGGCGGGCTACTGCCCAACAGTTGATGTTGGGATGTTGTATATATGCTAATCGGCGTGAGAATTATTTATTGCGCGATATAGGATTTGTAGTTACTCCGTGTAGTGCAGTTTGTAGGTACAGTGCGTTACTTCGTAGTTCAGTGTATCTTCGGTAGATGGCGCTGTAGTATGTTATGTTGTATGTGGAGGTCGCCACAATACTGTATCTCTACCTAAGTCATTGCAATGCGGTTGGCAATTTCACTGTACTTTCCTGTGTCATTATTGTTGGAAAATGTCCTACAGTGACTATAGAGGGATCGTCTATGAGTAGAAGAGAGATACGATTCAGTGATTAACAATTCTTAATGTTTATTCCGATATCATAAACTTGTTCAATGCCTACCTTTGTTATAATCAGACAAGCATGACTATTATAGTATAATTTAGCCGACAGATTATGTACAGTGTATATTATACTGTGCTTATGTGAAACTAAGCTGATATAAGTAAGTAGCCTGCGGACTCGTGCGCAGGTATTATAACCTTCAGGATTTAACTTATCCTGGGTTCACATGACACCGTTGAATAAAAACATAGCGAACTGTGTCAAGTACACCCGTGATCCTACTATAGGAATGTCAAATGATTGAAACTTGGTAATGTGAAGTTATCAGCACCTTGAAGATCATTATAATCGCCACAAAATGGCGTTAATTTGTTTATGTAATTAAAAAGGGTGTTTCTTGTTCAAAGTTGTAACCATGATCAGTGAATATTAAATTCGAACGTTACTTTAGTATATAAGGAACAACCGAGTAGAAGGATGAGGTGATGGTAAGTGACTACCATTACTCGTTTGCAAGTCAAGAGTCACAAGTATATTGCTCACCTTTGAGATATGAGGACGTTTTTCTCGTAAAGGTGAAGGTCACATTGAACCGAAATTGGCGAAAACAAAAATTTACTCAACAAATTGGTTGTGTGATGCCAAATAAAATGATCAGCTCTGATTGATGATTTTCAGACTTCTTTTTTCAGATATATTTTCAGCCTAGATAGAACAAAAACGAATTAAAAAGTTACGTAAATATGGGAGAGCCACTCTTTGGCATGCATGGGCCGGCTCGACCGGAGTGATACCACAGTCTCACCGAAAACCAGTGTGAAATAGCGCTTGCGCTGTGTTCATCTAGTGAGTGAGGATACCGGAGGCCCATAAACCCAACCCCTCCCCCCCCGTCCCCCTCCCCATCCCCTAAACACCGGCAACGCTCTCGTGACGCCCTTGGTGTTACGGGTGTCCATGGGCGACGGTAATCGCTTACCATCAGGCGATACATAAGCTCGTTTGCCACGTACTCCATAAAAAAAGTTGTGTTTCCTAAAAGAACATTTACAAGCGTTACATTTTACAATAATATTAAGGTTTGCTACAGTATCATTTATTTAAAATTGCAGCACATTAGTTTTCTTAATAATCACCCTTTAAAAGTCTTAATCATCAATGAAACAATTTAATTTTTTTTTTTTTATAGAATAGTGGGCAAACGAGCAGACGTATCACCTGATGGTAAGCGATTACCGCCGCCCATGGACACCCGCAACACCAAAAGCGTCACAAGTGCTTTGCCGACCTTTAGGGGATGGGAAAGGGGATGAGGGGAGGGGTTAGGGTATGGGCCTCCGGTATCCTCACTCACTCGGTGAAACACAGCGCAAACACTGTTTCACACCGGTTTTCTGTGAGGCCGTGGTATCACTCCGGTCGAGCCGACCCATTCATGCCGAAGCATAGCTCTCCCACGGTAAAAAAAAATTCGATTAGGTTATTATGTAAGTTTAGCTTTTTTTCAACTTAGCAGCATGTAAACCAGGGCTGTACGGTCGCGACTGCGTTCCACAGTGGACAGTAAACAAATATATATATTTAATATGTTTTTATTGCGCTAATCTGGACATAATTTACGTTGATAAGTAGCTCAGGAGTTACTCCTTCACTTGATACACACACACAATGATCTTTTATTTTAATGCATTTTTATGGGTTTTGAGATTTGACTGTATCTTTCTACTGCGAGTGCATTCGCACTGATATTATTTCATTACATTAAGTTTATTTTTATATTCCAAAAATTTTAGTCGTTTATTTGTTTTTTGGGTTCAGCTAAACAAAAAGAAAAGAAATTTTAAGACAACTTGTCTTAAAATTTCTTATCTTAAAAACGTGTGTTAAGTTAAAAATTTTAAAGACTCAAGTAACCAAGCTTCAAAATATTGCTTTCAATGACTGGTGTATAGTTTGTATTAATCAAAAATGACATTTAATCGAAACGGACTTTTTTTTCTAACAATTTTCAAACTTAAAAGGATATTACTTCTAAACGCCGCAGTAAATCATCATCATCAATCTATCGCAGTCCACTCCTGGACATAGGCCTCTCTCATGCCGCTCTGGTCATTTTTCAGTTTCTAAATAAAGGTACAAAACTTTGAGAAACTTGCTTTGACATAAATGGGCTGTCTTAGCAGACCTGCAACATAAAAGACACAAGTCAAGGATATGGGTAGAGAGATGAAATTAAACATCTTGTAGTGTCAATCACTAGGTGGACACCGATTTTCTTTGACGACGTCATTCCAATCGAGCAAGACCATGTGTGCCGAACCGTTCGCTCGACAAATATCAACAGCAACAGAAATTAATGCGATACCCTTCGCGTACTTATCAAAAATCCAATTAACTCCAATAAATTACATAGAAAAACCTTTTATTACACCTAAAAATGACAGATGTCACTTATCAAATGTGTCAAAGACTTCAATTTTTGGGAATCTGTCAGAAATGTTTTCGGTATCGATATCACGGTTCATTGTTACGATTATATGGCTAACTTAACTTGGCATCACACTACTTCAATTATCACTCTTTAGGTACTATGAATAAGGGTGAAAGTGGATTGTGGGGCTGTTCCGTGTTGAATAATTTTACACCAAACAGTGCTAAAAGTGGTGCCGATCTATTACATATAATCGGCTTAGTTAGACGTGAGAATTCAATAGGATTATGTTCCATGGGAGTGCGTAAATGTGTTCTGTTATTAACGGTGATTTTTGCTCACTATAATGAGCTTGACTGTAGTTTTTTTTCTGTAATCGATATATCTCTCGATTTTTTTTACTTAATCGTAACATACTCGTAGTTAAACCGGATTGTTTTTAACATACCAGGTGTTACTTGAGTTTGTCAAGTCAAAACTAGGCAGAGATTGTGCTATGTTTATCAGACTGCCGATAAGCATACTTATTTATTTGTGAAAACAAATATATTACAGATACGGGCGTCTAACATACAACGCCATCTAGTCCCAAAGCAGAGCTATAACGGGTACAATTTTATTTTTGTAAATACGTACATACATAGAAAATACACAATCTCCGACACAAATATTTGCGGAATCGAACCGAGACCTCAAGCACAGTAGTCGCGAACGCTACCATTGCGTCAATTAGTAACCAGGAACAGATATATAGGTATGTATATTCACCTGATCTATAGAAATAAATAAAATTGGAGTGTCTGTTTGTAATATTAAAATAACCGCTTTCTGCTACATGCATATGAATGTATATACGGTACACATACCAAAAAATATATTTTTAAAATTTTTGTCTGTGTCTGTTTGTTCCGACTAATCTCTGGAACGGCTGGATCGATTTGGACGGGACTTTCACTGGTAGGTAGCTTATGGTACAAGGAGTCAGCCAGTCCAAATATATAAGTAGTACATATTACACTATATTTTTTTATTTTTTTTTATAAAAAGACAACTCCCACATTAGGAATAAACATCCTGTGTCGTGGGGGACTTTACAAACATACATGAAACGGACACAAAGAACATCCAGACTCGAGACAACAATTCGTGGATCACACAAAGTGTTGTACCGCGTGGGATTTGAACCCAAGACACTTGGCGCAGTAGCAAGCGGCATGGCGACCGCTGCAACCACTATTATTATTTCTGTATTGTTGAAAAAATAATTTTTACGATATCTATTTAGAATCGTAATTGCCAGTTTATGTATACAACACTAAACACATCTGCTGTAGCACGTTCGATTCCCGTCTCGATTGTTGTTGCCCAGACAAATTGCCGGTCAATGAATAAGGGCAATGTCACAGACGATTCGGTTTCTGACTTATGAAGTCTATTCACAGTTCGAATAGTCGTATGTATTTACTATTTCTTGTCCATTCCTTTAATTAATTGTTAAGAAGACCCTTATTTTATACTATGTCATTATTTTATATAACAATATTGTTGTTATATCATATTCTGATTATATTTATAAGCATAACAATTATTTAAAGGAATAACTAATTTAAAAAGTACCTTAATTATTTGACAATATTTTATAATTAACACAAGCATTAACATAATCAGAAGATATTATTACCTTAATTATTAGAATTATTTACCTTTAACTTTTACTCGATACATCTATACTAATAAACAAAATTGGAGTGACTGTTAGTAAGATTAATGACAGTTTTTTACTAAATGCATATGTATGATACACGGTACATATACCACAATATCAATTTTTGTCTGTCGGTCTGTTTGTACCGGCTAATCTATGGAACGGCTGGACCGATTTTGACTTGACTTTCAGTGGCAGTTAGCTGATTATATAAGTAGTAACTTAGGCTACTTGTTATTAGACTAACCCGCGATGTTACCGGCGGTTTTTTTAGTACTGCGGGTAGCACCGGGGGCCTCAGTTAGTAATAAATAATTTCGGATATCTAATACATAAAATATCTTTAATTTTCTTGATATTTTTTGAATTTGTAAAGTGTAAAAACACATTAAAAGGTGGTGTCCTTTGTAAGATCAAATTGTTAATACACAATGTAGTATTTACAATTTGACAATATTTAAAAATCTAAAATAAACTATAAGAAGAAAATAAAAAGATGATCACATTTATGACTCGAAATTTGTCAAAGTGACAATCGCAGTAGCTGCTAACATTAAACTTCAAGTAGGCAATAAAATATCAAAAGATGTCCATTGTTGGACAACATTAACAAAGCATTGTACAAAAATCACGTCCGGCCCGGAAATCCTATTATTACTTGTATTTCAAGAAACAATTGACTCGAATACAAAAACGTACGACAAAGCGCTCAGTCGACAATCGCAAAATCGTACCATGAATGGCATGCTTTATAGGTGGTATTCAAAGGTGTTGCTAAATAATAAAATCGATAGTTTATTGGTTTCGAAATCATTTTAATGGCAAATGTAGGTTTTTAAATGCATTAAATATTTAAACCCGACCAAAGTATGAATAATAATTATATTCGTACTAATTGTGTTGTAAATGCCGCCTAATCTCCATTAAGTTAGGCAGCTTTTACATCACAAATTATAACAAAAAAAACCGACTTCAAGAACTAAATTGAAATGACACGGGAAGCATCAGCTTTCATCAAAAATCATCAAAATCTATTTGATAGTCGAAAGTTATGAGACTACAAACATAAAAAGAAACAGTCGAATTGATAACCTCTTTCTTTTTTTTTATTGAAAAGCGGCAAACGAGCATACGTATCACCTGATTGTAAGCAATTACCGTCGCCCATGGACACCCGTAACACCAGAGGCGCCACAAGTCTGGCCTGGGGGTATGGGGGAGGAGTTGGGTTTATGTGCCTCCGATATCCTCACTCACTCGGTGAAACACAACGCGATCGCTATTTCACACTGGTTTTCTGTGAGGCCGTAGTATCACTCCGATAGAGCCGGCCATCCATGCTGAAGCGTGGCTCTCTTACGTTAAAGAAGTTTTGAAGTAGGTTATACACAGGCAGGCGCAGGAAGCTAAAAAGCGTGGGAAAAGCATAGGAAGCTAAAATCTCCTTTCTGGAGGACTGTTATAGGCTAATGTGAAATCAAAGTATTTCAATTAAGATAGTTTAATGGTATAACGAGGCAAACGAACAGAGGGTGACATTGAGAAACTAACACCGCCCATGTATATCTGCAACTTTCTTTTGATAATCAGAATCTGTTCATCTTACTTCACTCACTCATTGAAAAGTAACGAAAAAACTCGTAACATCGGTATTCTATGTGGGCGCCATAACACTCTGGGCGAGCCAGTCAATTTGTGCTATGTATGACTGTGTGTGTATAGTGTAATAAATAAGTAAAAAGGCAGGAGTGCTGTAGCAAGTTGGCACCTTTTGTGCTGGAGAGGATCTCGCTCTTGTAACCTTTGTAATTACATACAATAAAAGTGATCTGAAATCAGCGGTATACTTGAGTTTATCAGAAACTCTAGATAGTGCAATTTATGCTGTACAGCCAACGCCATCTAGTGCACTTCAGATAAATCAAATTCATTCATTTGAAATAACTGTTGCATGAACTCGAAATAATGTTAAAGCGTAAAGATTTTTTTCATCATTATTCGTCATAGTAAGAACTAACCTTCCAGATGAAGATTACCACGAAATGGAAAGATTGTGATACAAATTTAAAATGTTTTTACAGAATTAAAAAGTTATAAACAACTTCAGTCAATAAATTTATAATCTCGATTGACGGCACTTGATGAAACTTGTTGTAATACATTCTAGAATTACCCTTTGATAATGGCATAAGGCAAAACCAGTCCCGTGTAAACATAATTAAAATAGTGGAATAAGTACAAGTGATTTTCTATCTAAGTCTATAAGCAGATAATGATCATTGTTTAACAAAATAACGAGTGTTTATACGCCTTTAGCACTTGAAATACCTTCACTAATATCGCTAACCCATTTAATACATCAACCCTAGAGTCCAGTCAAAGGTTCTCGCCACCCCTATCTGTTTGTAAAAAGGCTGTCTATTTGTTACCCTTTGTTTTCTCACTTACGAGGACGTAGTGACCGGCGAGATTTACTGCCCTTTAAGACGGGGTTAACGATTTCGTGCAGAGTGTAATTCATCGTGTTAAGATGTAATTATATTTTTTTAAAACCCGCGCAGGTCATCGTGTTAATACGCCGGGTGATGAGCGGACCTCAGTTCAACCCCATCGAACTGCTCTTTAAAAGTAGGAAGGAAGAGTGGTTTTCTGTCGGTTCTTTGACAATGTTTGTTCAAGTAAATTGAGGCAGCAGAGTCCTTAGCTGGAGGCAACCCACATCCAACGGCCGTGATCGAATACTTTACATATCATGTTATTTGTATTTAAATCAAACTAAATCACACTGTCAACAAGATTATAAGTTATTTCCAAGTATGACTCACACATTCTTTAACACCCGTACACTCAAGTTGACTGACACAAAGACCTACCTAATGTAATAATTCTTCAAGAAATTTCATAGATATTTAAATCCGTGGCCCTTGTCCTAACAAAATAAAACATTGCCAGGGACAATCAATCAAGCAATTCTAAGAAAATTCTCCCCAAATTACAAGCTTCCCAGAAAACATATAGCAGAATCAATTTAAATTCAAAAACTAATAAAAGTGTTTCAGCGAGACGGAACCTTAATATTATCGCATCAACTGAAAGAAACCTAGTACCGACAGCAGACACATGGTGCAAGAAAAGGAATTCAGACATAAGCGATTGATTTCACTCGAGATTAAAAAATATTATAGATATATATATTATGATTTTCCTACATTTTTTGTGATTACACTCCAGTTATTACCACTTATCAATAACCAATTTAAAATAAAACAGGTTGATACTTTTAGAAAGATAGCAATAGTCTAATTAACTATGCATATAAAAGGCCAAAAGCAACACACTTGTGACCACTGGTGTTGCGTGTGTCCAAACTTTTCGCCAGGCGGTAATCGCTTACCATCAGGTCACGTCTGCTCGTTTGCCCCTATTCCATAAAAATAAAGCCAAGGGCCGTTATGTCTTGTGTTTAACTCATAACTATTCTCATGTTTGAAACAAGATCTTAGTCTGTAAAAGATGAATTGAACGAGAAATCGACAGTATGTCGCTCAATTTAAGAATATGTCATGTAAAATTCTACCACATTCACACAACGTCATCTTGACCCAAATTATATAGAGCTTGTGCTATAAATACTGATAAAATAAATAGATAATTTTACCACTCCTAAAACTTAGACATTTTTTGGATAAGTGTAATAACGGTAAAGGAACGAGAAAGACATTCAAATTCAAATTCAATATCATACTCTCGAACAGTGTTGCTATGTCTATGCAAACGCTACTTCAGAAAGATTTTTCAAAAAATTTACAGGCTGTCATTGGAGCGGTCTGGTGTGGGGTGTCGGGGTGTTACGGTGTAGGGGCGCGCGGGTGTAGGGGTGGAAAGTAATCAACAATTTAAAATTGGGGCTAATCTCGAGCCTAAAGTAATCGCTGGTGATCGCTCTCCGGAGCTCGCATTTGTAAGGCAGTTTGTCCACGTGGCAGGCTTTGACAGCTAGGATATTATTTTAACTGAGGTTTATTTTGGATTTTTATTGGCTTTTGTATTCTCGTTTCTCTCTTGTGAGCATTAGGATAGATTACGATTGCCTTATTTTGAAATAGTATAGGTGAACATCCCCTGTTTAGAGCGTGCAGCAATGTAATGTTAATGCAACAATGTTATCAGTGGACCTCTTTAGTGACTTGAGTTAGTATATTGATTTTTGATTAGGTATATGACTACCTTTTATAACTCCGAGAGACTGGGCTTTTGGAATCTTTGTTGGACGATACAGTCAGTAGTTCCCAACCAAATGAAACTAATTTTTGGTTCCACTTAAATTTTATTTATGTGTTCCTATATGTATGTAATAAAAATCATTATTGTCTATATATAGCTGCTATATAAAATACTAGCTGACCCTCGCAACCTCGTTTACGTCTACTATTGCCCGTAGCTTCCTCGATAAAAGGACTATCCAACACTGAAAGAATTTTTCAAATCGGACCAGCGGTTCCTGAGATTAGCTCAAAAAAACAAACAAACTCTTCAGCTTTATAATATTAGTATAGATCAGCCTTTCCCAAAGTGGGCGATTACGCCCCCTTGTGGGCGCTACAAGCCTAAAGGGGGGCGGTTAAAAGACCCAGAAAAAAATGGGGGCGTTGTGTAGAGGCTTGGGGTGATTTGTAATTTCATTTAGCTAGGAGGCCTCTTAGACACCGACTGCATGAGCTCTCGACTCTTAACTACAACTTGTGAACATCAATTAATATTAGTTAAGAGATTGCTCAAACTCGGTTCGATATTTCTCTCCGCGTAGTTCATATATCTGTCCTGTTTTATTGAATATACAAAATAAAAATCATGTCAATCGGTCGCTCCGTTTCGAAATGAAAGTAGACACAAATTAAAAGGCAACAGACATATTTTCGCATTTTAATAGTTATTAGTACTCCTAGATAGGTAATTTTCGTAGATAGTAGACCGCGGGCAATCATGTTTTAACAAGTTTTTGTTAAATAGCCCGAATTGTGCATTCCTGTATCAATCGGCTGGTTCATATAATACTTGTTTTTACTTGTTGAGTACGACTGAGCGTCGAATGAGATAAACGAGTTTATGCATGTTTGTTTTATTCCTGTCGGTGCGTGCTGCTTATGCAAACCTATAAAAACAACGTAATATTTATTTTATTCCCATTTGCGGTTTCGCGCATAATAGATAAGCTTACTAAAGTTAAATACTAACTTACGTATTTCTTAAAACAAAACATTGTCGGAAGTAAAAAAGAAGAGACGGCAATACTGTGCGGAATATATTAAATTCGGATTCATTGAAAATCCCACAAACCCATCGTTGCCTTTGTGCCTTCTATGTCTAAAAACATTTTCGAATGAAGCAATGAAGCCTTCAAGACTGCAAGATCATTTGAATAAAATGCATCCAGGTAAGAAAGACAAGAATGTAGCATATTTTCAAGACCTAGAGAAGAAGCATAATACTCAGCCAAGTGTAGCAAAACTACTTTCGGCGGCTGCTAAGCAAGATGACGACGTACTTCGAGCTTCGTACAAGATCTCTTTGTTAATTGCTCAAAAAGGCAAACCACATAACATCGGAGAAGAATTAATTTTGCCAGCAATAAAGGAAGTAATAACTACTGTGCTTCATACGCCGGCCGCAGATATTATCCGAAAAATTCCTTTGAGTAATAATTCTGTGCAAAGAGGAATTGATGAAATGGCTAAAGATATTGAAGGATCAATGTGCGATCACCTGAGGACAAGCCAATTCTCAATTCAGCTCGATGAGTCCACTTTACCAACTAATGAAGCATTGTTGCTGTCGTACGTGAGGTTTATTAAAGATGAGAAAATAAGTGAAGAACTATTGTTTGCTAGAAATTTATTTAGACCGATACAAAAGGCGAAAGCATATTCAATATATTGGAAAAGTTTTGTGATGAGAAAGAGATTCCCTTGAAAAATATTATATCAGTTGCTACGGATGGCGCTCCGGCTATGACAGGGTGCCATAAAGGCTTCGTAGCGTACTTAAAAAATAAAATTCCAGGTGTCCTTGCTGTTCATTGCGTTATTCATAGACAACATTTGGTTGCTAGAAACTTAAGTGAACGACTATTTCAAACACTGCAATATGTCATCAAAGCAGTCAATAAAATCCGCAACAGCTTTTTGAATGATAGATTATTTCATCAGTTTTGTGTTACTAATGACGAGGATTTTAACCGTTTGTTGTTTCATACTGAAGTTCGTTGGCTATCAAGAGACAATTGTCTGACTCGATTTTACAACCTGTTTAACTCTGTGATAGAGTTCTTGGAAACTAAAGATTCAGAATTGCACAACAAGCTCATTACATCTAAGAATGCTTACGTGAAGCTTACATGACAGACCTGTATAAATTGTTCAACGTCATGAATTTCCAACTGCAAGGCGATGAACTAAATTTAATTAAAACAAAAAACGTCGTTGCTGCTTTCGCAGCCAAGCTTCTACACAAAAAGAATATGGGCAGACGTGAGTTTCACAATTTTCCGAATTTATCAGTATCCTGCAGTAACGACGATTTGTTTGCCTACTGCCAACATTTGGAAAACCTCCACATTGACTTCACCAAACGATACCAGGACATTTTGAACTTGGAAATACCAGACTGGGTGTTGGATACGTTTTCAAAAGTCAACACAGCAATGTCACTTCAGCTGGAAGAAGAACTTATAGAATTGACAACAAACGAGGAAATTAAAATCAAGTTCAAAAATGGTTACCAAGAATTTTGGCTACAAAAACCGATCTCGCAATTGTACCCTGGATTGTGGTCAATCGTTCAACGATTCTTAATAGCATTCCCATCGTCATATTTGTGTGAACGTGGATTTAGTGCTGTGGCAACACTGCTTAAGAGAAATCGTTTGCATGTTACCGAACGTGGCGACTTGCGACTGTTCTTGAGTAAATTGGAACCTGATATCAATAAACTTATTAAACAGCATCAGGTTCATCCTCCACATTAGTTTTTATATAAGAATCGATTATGTTTGTTTTATTTTGAATAAAAGATACTATGTTTGAATACTATAAAGTTGCGTTTCAATAATCATTCTCATTTGCAGGTGTAAGAGTTAACTTGAGACGTGAGAGCCGTTGTATATTACCTACTGCGCTCAGGTTTCAAGTTAACTCTTATAACGTTAACAGTTATAGTAAAAGTCTCGTTTAGAATTAATGTTTAATCTCCGCTAATAAAGCAAACAATAATTGATTAATTAAATTTGAAGTTATAGTGGTTTTTAAGTAGGTGAGTTAACGTCCTTATATGCTATCAATGCTGGAGTTCCGCAAGGCAGCGTCATGGGTCCCACGTTGTATCTACTTTTTACAGCTGATCTCCCTGCGACCAATGGAGTGGTTACTGGGACATTTGCTGATGACACTGCAATTCTATCAATGGACGATTCCGCAGATATGGCAACACAAAAGCTTCAAAGCAGTCTCGATCGGGTATCCAAATGGCTTAAAGACTGGCGAATCAAAGCCAACGAGACCAAATCTGTCCAGGTTACATTCACGAACAGGAAAGGAACATGTCCACCCGTCACTCTTAACGGCATAAAATTACCGCAAGAGGATCACGCCAAGTATCTTGGAATATATTTGGATAGACGCCTAACTTGGAGGAAGCATATTTTCACAAAGCGACTAGCTATGGGCCAACGGTTGCGCACTATGTATTGGCTACTAAGTAAAAAATCACGACTCTCGCTTCAAAACAAACTGTTACTTTATGAATGCATAATAAAACCCATATGGGCATATGGCCTACAACTCTGGGGAACAGCAGCAAATTCAAATATTGAGATAATACAAAGATTCCAGTCAAAGATGCTAAGAATAATAACGAACGCACCTTGGTATGTCTCAAACATTAGACTCCATCACGACCTCTGCGTCAAAAGTGTTACAGATGAAATCTCGGAAAGAACAAAAGCGTACGGAGAACGAATCAATAATCATCCAAATATGCTGGCAGTCAATCTAATGAATACCCAAACAGTTACTCGCAGACTGAAAAGAAAGATTCCTCAAGACCTTCTCTGAGAGGCACAATAATTAACGGAGCAGTCACTGGACGGCTTTCGTGCAAGCCCTTTATTTTGAATTTTGTACATATTGCTGAATATCTGCAGGACTGATAGATAGCAATAATAATGGGAAAAAAAAAAAAAAAAAAAAAAAAAAAAAAGTAGGTGAAAAAATGGGGGCGCTAAAAAATATTTTATTCTCAAAGTGGGCAGTAGGCAAAATAAGTTTGGGAAACCCTGGTATAGATAAACCTTTGTTTTCTATAAAAACATCTTCGTAATGACGAACTGTTTATTTTCTAAATGTATGCGTCACTCATTTGATGTTATACCTATTGTGAAATATGGCTATGGTTAATTGCAGATGTCTGGCATACAACATTATGAAACAAATATTTAATCCGCTGGTGATAGCGGTCGGTTTATTTATTTTGATACAAAAAAGGCAGATATGTTAATAGGCTGTTGACTAAAATGTTCATCACGTAATGACGGGGTAGAATAATGTCTCCAACTCGTAGGTACTTTGTATTTAAAGCATAGCTTTAAAAAATACTTTTCTTGTAGTGACAGATCAAAAATCTAGTGCGATACCGCCCCCCATTTTATTCCATGAGTGTCGTAGGACGCGACTTACAAAAAGAGTGAACTAACCAGGTCAACATCACTGTAAAGTCATAAATCTTATACCAACTCATCTGACCAATATAGTATAGTATAGTAGTATATATAGGCCATACCCTCCTTTCCAATTCTAGGTAGACTGTTCAAGGGTGTTGATGAACTGGAAAATTTAGATATCTTTACTATCATCATTAACAACTCATAACGTTCCACTGCTGGGCTCGGGTGTCCTCTCAGGAGAGGGTTAAGGCCATACGTCCCTACGCTGGCCGAGTGCGGGTTGTGGACTGGCAAGACAACCTTGTGGAAACGTAATATTGCCGTTGGATGTTTTTAGGACGCCCAAAAGCCTCGAACTAAGCTAAGCTATATCCGTACTATTCTTTGAAGTGGACATATTATTTTCAACTCCACCAGTTTTTTTCTGATTAATTTCGTTGCGGGTTCCAAGACAGTTTAATTTTCCTTGGGACTTCTCGAGTGTCATAACTTAGTGTGTTCGTGGGTCACTGCTGTTGATCCTGGTGTACAGGAGTTACAGTGGTGGGCGTGTGGGCGGGATTAGTCCCATCTATACTATTCTTACCTAAAATTCTGAGACTCACTTTCCTTTCAATTAGATATCAAGTGAAAAGAGGATCATAGCCGACCTTGTCTTGTCATCATTAAGCTGTATTGTACAGCTGCTGTCCTCATCAATAACACATTCAACTTTGTTCTATCAATCACTAGAGTTAGGACAGACAACTTACTACTCAAGGCCAATGTTGTGATCATAATTCGATTAATTTAATTGTGGTGGTTTCTAAGAATTATGAGAAATGCGATGTCCTTGTTGTAGATTTCGTAAAAACTAATATTTCGTATGGTGACGGTTTAAGAATATAGCATTCTATATCTCAAGTATTCATCCTGTCCCTAAGATGTCGTAAAAGACTATGTTAACTATTCAGGATAACAACAGAGAAGGAAAACTTTACACAACTTTACACACTTTACTTTTATTTTTATGGAGAGGCCTGTAGCTAGCTTTGAACTATATAAGTGTTGATGATGAGTAATAGGTACTTACTGTTTCAATGGCAATCGTGTTGTAATAGAGCTTGAAGTTAAGGAATCATTTGAGGCATACGTTGTCCTCTATTATGTCAATGGGACCAAAATTAGATGTAACTAGTTAGCAAAATGTGGACATCTTAAGAAGCCTCTAAATACGGATAAATTAGGAGAGAGGGTATAGAGTATTTTTATGTATTTAAGTATAATGTTATTAACGTCTAACTAACGTTTTGGAGACGATTAAACAATATTTTTTAACCATTATAATTACTCCTTCCTAAAAGGCCGGCAACGCACTAATAACGCCTCTGGTGTTGCGGGTGTCCATTGGCGGCTTACCATCAAACGATACGTCTGCTCGTTTGCCCCCTATTTAATATAATAAAAAAATGTAATAGATAGTTAGGTGCCTGCGTAACCTTTTCGAGATACTTAAACGGTACAGACGACTACTAGTAGTACTATCATGGTAGAGTTAAATTTATGAAAAACATTCTCAACTTTGCCATTGTAAAATAACTGGGAATGTTGCAATATCTGTTAATTAACATTAAAGATAACTTCTAACCACTTTTGATGATGAGATGGCAACTAACCAGTTCAGCTATTTCTGCCAATGTCAAGCATTTAAAGCCTTTAAATGGTATGTCTTTAAGTCTTCGTCGTGATGAAATTAATGATAAAAAATAAAAAAATGGGAATGACAGTGAAATGGAGACCTTCTTTCGAAATAACAAAAACAGATCTCTGACAGTAAATATATATTTTTTGAGATCAAATACATCTATACTAATATTATAAAGAGGAAAACTTTGTTTGTATGTTTGTTTGTTTGTAATGAATAGGCTCAAAAACTACTGGACCGATTTTAAAAATTCTTTCACCATTCGAAAGCTACATTATCCACGAGTAACATAGGCTATATTTTATTTTGGAAAAAAATAGGGTTCCGTAAGATATTTGGGTTTTTCGGACACAGGGTGTAAAAATCAATCGGAAAAGTTACTTATTTTGCGAAAATTTTCATGCTACGGGCTATATAAGACGCAAACGAGGTTGCGTGGGTCAGCTAGTAAATAATAAATATTTAGTGAATAGTCAAAACCAGTCAAACCAAATTCCTTGGCGAAAACATAACTAGTAGCGACATCTCTCTATTATTATAGATACTAACGTCATATCATTAACTTTTAGTTTTTAGATTTCCTACAAGAAACATATCTGCATCTAAAATAATTTAATGGAATGTTAATTAAGTAGGTATAATAACAAAACAGAATTTCTTCATATACCTGTTACAAAAACCATTCCTTAGTAGTTATTGCAAAATTATATAGATGGCAGTCTAATGCATAATGTAGGCTGCTTAATAAATTGTTCTGTTTGCTCTGTAGTCCTTTCTAGTTCAGTGTATATTACATAGGTGGCGCTGTAAAAAGTTTTCAAGACAACATAAATTAAAGTAATTGTAAATACATTTATATATAATTTAAAACGTATTAATTATAGTAATAGTTTACATTATTTAAAAATCGTCAAATAATGTTGATGAAGATACGGGTTTAATTTCAAATTAATTTCGTGGATGCCCTAATCGGAGACTCGGAAAAATCTAATAGTAACCTATAACATAAATTTTTATTCATATCAACATAAGCGGCCAAAAGAGCAGACAAAGGATTTTTTTATGTAGTTGATTTCTTATCTAATCTCTTAAATCACATTGAACCCTTCCCAGCTTAAAACATATTGCTGTGTATAAGCATTAAAAAAATCTTTAAAAATTTTAGCAGTGAGAACTTGGTAGTGGCATGAACCTTGATACCTTGTGGTTCCTGCCAGGTAGACTTCAATGCCCTCATTCTGTTGAATTGAATGTGATGATGCCTGGAGGACCACATAGCAAACAAGAAAAACTATTCTTTTATAAACTGTAACTTTGTAATATGGACTCGTATGGGTTCAGTAGTTTAGACGCTACGGCGGAACCTACAAACACAGATATATTAGATATATATATTAGATTAGTCGTAGTCGGGTAAAAAGGTAAAATAAAACAACTAAGAGTAATGGAAAACTATTTATTTTTCATTCTGACTAAACGTACACTACTTTATCATGAGTACCACGCTTCGGATTACTAAAACTAAATTTTGTATACTAATGATATAAATTTACAATTTAGTACTTAGTTTATTTACAATGGTCACACTCGAAGCTTTCAAAACACTTATGTAAAATGTGTTGCCAATTTAGAAAATACTAAAATGAAATAGGTAATTTAATGTATTTATGGTTTAGAAAAATATGCAGTGTTATATAGGAATATTTAGTGTTTATTATAATATAGCTCGAATAAGAAAAGGTCGATACTTTATATTTGTTTGTCAAGTTTACAATTCGTCTTCTTTAAGCCAATGAATGAATCTTTTTCGAAAATTGTTAACGTATTAACTAAGTATTGAGATAACGTCATTGCCATACTTTTGTTACTATTCTAAGCGTTTTCGTTTCTAGATTTTCAACTTCTCTAAGGGTGTCTAGACTAGAGTCGGATAACAACAATTAATTCCTATATTTTTGACCGCATCTCTTTTTACTCGAGCTATAAAAGACGAAAAAGTTGAACAGTTATAGGTAATATAAACGTATAATTTGGTACATAATGATAATTGTATAAATTTGTATACTTATTTTTAGAAGTTTTGTTTATAGGGTAGTTGACTACGACGTTGAGAAAAACACCAATAATTTAGTAATTATTATTATGTTAAATTACGTATTAGAAAGGCTCTCTGAACACACGACTTCTTCATTGTTAACTCATACCTTTAAAAAATATACATACTTACTCATATAGGTACCTACATTATAACTATCAAGTTAAAACTCTGATGACACACTAAAAATACTAAATATCTTGTAAATTGTATGGCGCTCGGTGACCATCACCCTAAAATGTACACATATGTACACAGTATATAGCTCATGGAAAGCGGTGACGATGATGCGAGTTTAAGGATTTCCGTTCACCCAAAAAGTGATCAATGCACCTAAAAAAGTTTTCACTTCAAGAATCCTAACCTTGGAAACATTTATACATTAGGTATCAGCTTTTGACCACAGTTCTGTCCACGTGTACGAACAGTTATTGCGGTAAAAAGTAGCCTTCTTCAAGAATCGAATTATATCCTTGTAAAATTTCATTGAAACCGGTGCAGTGATTTAACTGTGTTTCAAACAGATAGACAGAGTTACTCTTACAGAGAATTCACTTAATTGTTCATAATTAAATACCAACAACAAATATTATTAAGCTTAATGTAACTTAAATACACAATAGCCAGAATATGAGAGCTGCACTAACGTACCCTGAAGTACCTACGTCCTGATTACATCTGACTTACAAGAAATACTTTAATCCTTTTTATTGTGCTGGACACTTCAAGTCAACCACCCTACTAATAGCAAAATAATTTAAACTTATTACAAGGAAGACATTATGAAATATATAAATACGTGAATTTAAAGTGTGACTAACTTATTTATATTGAACGTAAACATTTTCACCGGTACAATGAGTTTCATGAAATTTAGTACGCAGGGGGTTTCGAGGAATTAGGATTCTTTTTTACGAAAATTCATCATCATCATTACAGCCGAAAGACGTCCAGTGCTGGACATAGGCCTACCCCAAGGTTTCCCATAACAACTGGTCCTGTGCTGCCGGCATCCAACGGTCTCCGGCGACCCTCACCAGGTCGTCTGACCATCTTGTAGGGGGCCTACCCACGCTCCATCTTCCAGTAGGTGGTCGAAACTCCAGAACTTTTTGCCCCATCGGCCGTCTTGTGTGCGAGCAATTTGCCCTGCTCACTGCCACTTAAGTCTAGCAATTCTATGGGCAATGTTGGTGACCTTTGTTCGTCTGCGGATCTCTTCAATCCTGATTCGATCACGCAGAGAAACTCCAAGCATTGATCTCTCTATAGCTCTTTGTACGACGTTGAACCATCTTAACAGGCCCATTGTGAGTGACCACGTCTCTTTACCATAGTTCATCACTAGCAACAAATTAGAAAAATTACCAAAAGAAAAATAGTGAGGAACCCTCGTTCATCCAGATACTTTATATTTAACATCGCCATTGTTGTAGTAAAGTATCAACGTAGGTATGTCTTAACAAAGAGAAGTTTACAAACAATGTGCAACTTTCTTTCATTTAATTAGCTATTTCTTTATAAGTAGGGCTATTAAGCTATTAGGAGGCTCTTATTTTCGTAAACTAGTTATTTCGACCTGGACCTGGTCGAAATAATGGGAAGGGTTGAGTCTCCGGTTACCTCATCCACTGGAAGTAAGTTAAACAAGCAAGAATTGCTTAAGGCCTTGTTTTATTTATGGTCGTGGTAAGACATCAGTCGAGAATGCAAATTAATGGTGAAACCAAGGTAGTAGAGTCACCCTAATTTAGATGTAGAAACATCGTAATAGGCCGCCGTAGTGTGGGTCACCATGCTGCATTGTTGCATTGCCTGCATTCGCATGAGTATAGTGACCAAGTTTTCCATCAGGTAAAGATCGAAATATGTTTTGCTTTTCACCTTGAAAAGAGATAAAATATTTAGCATTTATTATACTAACTGGAACAATTAGTACCTATCTACAATACTCTGTGTAATAAATTAGTCACACTTAAGTAAATAAATACAATGATAAAAGAAATATATATTATGTATAACCAAACATGCTAACAGTATAGCAGTACATTACCAACGGTAGAAATGATTAGGTGTTATTGTATTGAAAACCACATCAGACATAATTTGAATTATGATTTGAAAATGTTTGATCTTTGCATACTTTATAGGTATATCCTAAAATAAATAAAATTGTTAAACTCAATAAGTGTATCATTTATGGAAAATAATTGGTTTGTATAAGCTTCAAAATCTCAAAACCTTCTGCACCAATGAGATTTTTCTGAAATGTACTATGTGAGATGGCAGCACTGTAGCGTCAGGTCCGGTGCTGCCCTCTCAAATACATACACAATTTGTATTTTTCGATCATTTTGTGTTTATTTATTCTTACAAACGTTGCAAAAGGAATATTACTATCTAAAATGCCACAGTGTTGTGCAGTACCTATGTTTGCAAATCAAATAGGAGGGGACTTATTTCCCAAAAAAGGATAAAAGACGATTTTTTCAGTTCGGAAAAATTTCTGTTGTCGTCATCCATCATCAAGTCAATAACACTCTAACAAATAACTCTTAGCATAAATAACACGATATTACCTCACTTCAAATATTGTTTTAAACTATTTTTCGAGTTATTTTTTTTCATATGAAAACAATAACGATATGCCACAGTACAGTTACGACTTTATTAATACACGTTACTTAACTTTAAGCAACGGTTGGGTTATTTTCAACTTTAAACTGGCAGTCTTGAAATAGCACAGCACAGTTATAAAAAAAAAATATTCGAAAGGTATTTTAAAAGTAATCAGAAGGTATTGACATATTTTATATAGGAATCCTTATTGAGTTTAATAATTTATTTATATTTCAATAATGTCTATGTACATTTAGAATGACATTGATTTTAATAATGAAAGGATAAAATGTCTTATTTGTCATATTACGGTACTATGTTATTTATATCGTAAGACATTTAAAAATAAATGTAATTAAAATCATTGTATGTATGTTCAACTGCTTTTATACTAACAAAAAGTGGGTACTTATTTCTATTACTTAATATACGATTATTGCACAGAACCAATAAACACAAAAATAATGCAATTTATTATAATCACTGTTTAAAACTGAAGAATAAAGCATATAAAACTAATATTTATTGGTGTTGCCACATGCAAAAAATGCACATATCAAAATATTGTACTTACAAATCTATTAAATTACCATATTTTAAATTTCAACATTTAAATCCGGCAACACTCGTATACAGTTTTGAGATTTGTCCAACAGATGGCGTTGTATTTCCTAAGGTTATTAGCGAACATCAAACCGAATTAAAGCGTTAATTGTATCTACACTAATACACAAATAAAAACTTTTATCAACACATTTAAAACATTGTCCACACGAGTTCATTTATATTTACAATTAAGACACCATTTTCGCTTTAATTTAAGTGCATTTATTTAACTCAACCACTTCGCAACAATAAAAATCTTTAAAGAATACTAAAAGCTCAATAATTTGTGTGAAGGCTATTTACAGACGGATTACTTACTTCTTATTGTATTTACTATTAGTGCTGACATCCCCATTATACATTGTCCAAATAAAATATAGCGTAGTTTATTAAAATACGTCAAATACCGCTGACGCACATATGTGAGGTGTGCAGTCATCGGTAGTCATAAAACGGAGGTTTTAAATATATTACATAATGATGAAATGACAAATTGCCTACTTGTTAAAATATCTTTTTAATTTTATACATTATACAGAAGCAGATGAGTTTAGATAAAAGTTTAATAACCAACGTGTACATCGACATAAATTTATATCCAAACATAAAATATTCAGAAGGTCTGCTAAGATGCATGTGTAAAGTTATCGGTTTTATACATTAAAAAGTTTTGTCAGTTAAGGGAAAAACCAATATTTTTATTCCATTTCAGTTAGTAATATAAATTGATTAATATTAAAGAAAATTAGAGGTTTTTGGTAGTACGTTAGGGTAGGTTTTCCGCTAGGAGCGCTGTCAGTGATATACAATAATTTAGAGGCGTTATCAACACTAATCGTAGATATCTCACTTTATGAAACCCTTATTTCACTATTTGTATAGATGATAAAGTGATATAATAATAGTCAAACAACAATAAAACATAAAAACGGAGTCTTTATATTTAAGATCAGTTTTTATAATAACGTGTATCGCCTTTGTTCCATTACTATTTTTCTTAAGAGGAGCTTTTGCGTGTTTGTTTAGTCACTCAAATTGACATTCTTTATTGATTCTGTCTGAAAGTTTAACATTCCCAAAGAGAGTAAATGTCAGTCGGACTGTCATCTTTAAAACAATCACAAAGCAGTCATGAGGGATTGTTTTTTGTTTATTCGAAAGACGGTCCCCATTTCATCTTATCCAAATTTTTATCATTAATTCCATCACGACGAAAACTTGAACACTTAAAATTTAAAGACTTTAAACACTTGAATTTGGCAGAAATAGCTGATCCGAGTGATTCGGTTGGTTGCCATTTCATAAAAAAAAAAAAGAAAAAACAGTCATGAGGACAGTCGACAGAAGTGAAAAACTCAAAACTATAAACAAACAGTTGTTTAAGCTCATCTGAAACGCACCTCTTTTTCTCTTTAAATAAAATGCGCGATAAAAAGAAGTAAAAAATATAGCTCATGGAAAGCGTTCGGTGACGAAAACGCGAGTTCCATGATTTTTGTTCAGCCAGAAAGTGCTCAAAGCAACACAAATATATAAAGAGAAGTGTAAAGACATGACGATTTTTTATTAATCTGAATTGAAAATTGTAAAGTGTGTCGAAACGCAAAATATGACATCATTGAGAACAAAAAATCTGACCCGAAATAATCCCTAATCTAAAAGTTACATCTCAACATTACTCAGACTATCAAATTTCATATCTTTAACTTCCTCAGGATTAAAACTTTTAACAGAGACCTTGCCATCACCAGCCAAATCAGTACTTGACAATTTATTTGTAATTTTTGTTATGGAAATACGACTTTCGATATCATTTGAATCACATATTGTTTCTAGAAGAACTCCTTTCTCCACTTTCCTAGGTTTAGGGGACACCTGGTTAATTTTAGGGCAATTTCTCAACTTTTCACTAAGTAATTTATTACAAGTCTTTCTTGACATATCTAAAGCTAAAGGATCTTCTTTCGGTTCATCTTTCTTTTCTTCTGAAGGTTTGTTCTGTTGTTTCATTTCTGCCACTTCTGCGTTCGACACGTTGTCTTTTTTCTTCCATTTTGTTCTTCTGTTTTGGAACCAGATTTTTACCTGAAAAATGGAAATAGTTTTATTATTAAACAGACTCTCTTTCAAATATTGCAATTGGATAATTGACTAAAATCAATTCAATAGCTTGCTACGTCCAGAAATATTAGTGGTTTGGTTTAGAGATTAGTGATTCTAATTTAGGCTCGGGAACAGACCAGGTACCGCAGGCGACTCGGGCGCCGAAGATCTCAAAACGATCTCCGTCCTCCATAAGCGCAAGCCTGGGGGTGACAGATGAGGCTATCTGTCACCCTAGCAGATGCAGGCTCGGTGGAGGCGCGGACGAAGCAGAGCGTGAGCGACCCGGGGGACAGTAATGGGAACATCTAGGTTCCCACACAGTAGGGGGCAATCTACAAACCGTAGGTGGCCCGAGGTACGTCGGGGTTCCAGGGATTTCCTTTCGAGGGTGCACCTGGTTCTCCGGCTTGTAGAACCCGAGATTTTATGCGATTTCATTTCATTTCAATCTGGTTATCATAGTACGGGCTCTGCCCAGCTTGGAATCAAAGTGATCAGTTCGAAGTCGTTTATATTCTTATTATTGTTCTACTAGACTATCGCTATCATTTAATCAAAGTAACTGGTTTGTGTTTTTTTTGTTTGTGGCGTGTCATAGGAAGCTTCAATAAAGTACAGGTTTAAGAAAATTAGTTTAAAAATGTTCAAGTTTTTTGGTTTCTTTGATGATACTCGTATCTGGGAAATTAAGTGATTATGTTGTATAATAAGCCTTGATGTAAAATATATTAATCTATGTAGTTACATATATTTCTAATACCTTTAAAGGAGAAATATATATAGGTATAGATATCACTTTTACTGAATGCTAGCCATAAACACTAAAAAAGTTAGACAATGAGAAATATGTTCTGTGGAAAAGAACATACGATTGTCTATGCCTCAGACATAGACCATCTGGAGGTTCAAGGCAAGCAGAGTGTAAATGAACAGATGCTCCAAGAAATTCTAATTTATTTACTTGAATTTAAGGGTATGAAACATGGTTTTATGATGATCTATTGAGCAGTTGAAACGTGAAAGTGGCACAAACAAACACTTATTTAATATGGATACAATCGAGGTCGTAAACCAGCGATACTACCCCATCTCTACAACTCTCCGGGGTCGAGATCGATCAGTAAGTAATTAACTGTTTGTTAACCGATACACTCGCAATGTCGTACACACAAACATATATAGAACATACACACACACACATACACTCAGAGACTAATAAATGATACATGTCCCTTGCTATTACGCTCTGATTGTCTTTGGTATGATCTACATATTCAAGAACACTTAATAAGAAAAGCATTTGTCAATAAATGTTAGAATGAGATAGAAATATTCCATAATATATGTTGGTATATTTCAGAAGTTGATTTCAGTGTACTATATAAACAATCAAGAGAACGACTCCTGGTCAGACGCCAAATGAATTTGAAGAGATGTATGTAAATAAACTTTGTTATCGTCATTAAATTCATGTTAATATTGTAAATTCGATAGTGAATATTTCGGACATCTAATACACAACGCCATCTAGTCCCAAGTTAAGCAGAGGTTGAGTTATAGGTAATAGACAACTGATATAACTGATTTTGTTTTGTAAATACATGCATATTATACATATAAAACACTCAAACTTCGAAACAAACATTTGCAGATCATATTTGGTCCAACCCGGGAATCGAACCTCAAGCACAGCAGTCGCATACGCAATTACTGCTACCGACGCATTCTGTACTAGGCTTTCAACTATTTATATGTAATAAGATTTATTTATGTGACCCGCATTAATTTCTATTTTTTGTTATTGAATAAGGTACAAACGAGCAGACATATCACCTGATGGGAAGCGATTACCGCCGCCTATAGACACCCGCAACACCAGAGGCGTCACAAGTGCGTTACCGGCTTTTGGGAGAAGAGGAGGAGAATTGGGGGACGAGATGGGCCTCCGGTACCCTCACTCACTCGGTGAAACACAGCGCAAACGCTATTTCATATCGGTTTTCTGAGAGGCCTTGGTATCACTCCGGTCGAGCCGGCCCATTCATGCCGAAGCATAGCTCTCTCACGATGTGTATTCTATGGAGTGTACTTTCATACTTATCCTTATTTGTAATACCATAAAGATGAAAGTTGGTTTATTTGATTAAACGTGCCACTCTCAGGCAAAATTACCCTAAAATGGATTTTTTGCGATCCGTGGTCGGCGATTGGGAATAGTATAAATAGTTTCAAATGAGTTTTCTGGTAACTTAATTGGCGCCCAACAGGGGCCGCTGTTCTTTAAAAAGTCGCGTTGTCCTGCGTAGTTTGCTCCCATAGTAGGTACTTTTAGAACTCACAGGACGGTTTTTAAAAGAGTAACTTATGTAATTTGTGGGCCTCCAGGCATGATCACATCGCCTGGTCGGAGGATCCTCCCTTGGAGGGACATGACACCTGTTCATCCAGATTTGCTACGATTGATATATATATATTATTATTTAGCGGGCAAACGAGCAGACGTATCGCCTGATGATAAGCGATTACCGCCACCCATGGACACCCGCAACACCAGAGGCGTTAAAAACCTCATTGAAACACCATTTTAAAAACCTCTGATATAAAAGTCGAGGTTGAATTGTTCAGGCGTAGTCATATTATATTAAATGAATCACTCTATCTATTAGCAAAGACCAAATCAAAATTATTTCGGTACTTTTGAAGTTTATCTATTTTAAAGATATCTTGTCATCAAACTTTCAAATTAAAATGTTGATATTCATGTTAATAATCACATAAGATTGCTGTGATATGCAAATACCTAATAATGAATATATACATATGTAAAGAACCTTATCATTACTTAAGTTAATATGCTATTTTCTTGTTAGTTAATTTATTGATTAAAATAAAAGATAAAATATTGGTTATTTTAGATTTTAACAATATTCGCAGAACTGACTGATTAAAAGGCTAAAGGAAATACATATTTTAACTGAGTTCTTACTAATTTCAAAAAGTTGTCATGAACATCTATGGCAACCGTTATTAGGAAGTTACTGCCCTTAAATATACTGAAGACTAGTTCAATATTCAAATACAGCTCATGCTCACACGTTGCAGAGGTTTGCGAATTCAAGTATAACTCGTAAGTCGTAGGAAAGTCGAAAATTAGTTAAGTCGACCCCAAATAATCCTAGAAACAATAAAGTATTGTCAGATACAGTTCAAGCAATTCAAGTTCTGTTCAATAAAAGCGTTAATTCGAACTAAAACTTGAATTTTAATTTCTTTTCAACCAATAATCCTACGTTTAAAAATACAACAGCATTATCTCAATAAGCTACGATAAACGCAGACGATTTATCCGCAGTCCATTACATACAATACAACACCATATTATATCACACACAAACACACGTACGTACACACAATGCGTGCTTGTGTAATTGGCTCACAAATTAATCTGGGTAACATGTGACATTTGACTCGGCTGTATATAGATACCTGATGGTTCCACAGCTTAAAGTAAGGCTGTGATTCACTGAGCTAAATCCACGCGTATTAAATTGTTTTCTATAACTTTAATCATACTAATGGTAATTCATACTAATGTTGTATCGACGCTTATAGTCCAGTCGCATTCGGTGATTGGAATCAATCGCCGACTGTAAACAACGACGGCGCGATCACTACCTGGATGGGTGACCGCTAGTGGCATGTTACCAAGAGCGTCTCCGTGACTCGGAACTCACGTTAAGTAGTCGGTCCCGGTTCTTATGATAAGTAAACAGTCGTGAAGCTTAGTTGTAGACGTTTGTTAGGCTTAAAAACATCCAACGGAAAGATTACGTAGCCATAACGTTGTCTTACGTTACATTACGCACTCGGCCAGCGTCGAGACGTATTAGTAGGAGAGCTGGCACCAATTTTTGGGTAGGTATTTGAGGCAAGCTGAAAACTTGTCAGATACCTCTCCTATTATATCCCAACTCGGGATTGCAGACCTGGCTGGTGAGTAGCGGGGCTAAATCAACCCCTACATTTTTTAAAATATTATTTTTTTTTCCCCAAAAATATATTTGAGGCACTACGCAATTTATATATGTTGCAGTGTAATACTTAATAAATACGAAAAAAAATAAGCCAGATAATTTAATCGGGGTTTTAACATTGGGAGACGCGTGAAAAAATATTTTGCAAAAAGTTATAAAAATGTTTTTAAGGCTGCTTGAAATTTTAATGGAGTGTTATTTATAACTAAAAAATAAGATTCCAAAAAAGACAGATCATTTCGGTGGGGCTTTCTATGGTTCTATGGAATGGGTACGAGCCTGTACCTGTACCTGACAAGCTGTAGTGTGAGAGAGAGCGCATAACGACACCTGTCTTCGTTCTTGCTTGCCGCGTTACTATTGGCTATGGCGGAAATTTGGCATAAAGCTACATGTTATAGCACAGATAAAGGAAAAATTGCGAAAAGCATACATTTTTATTTATATCATATAGTATACCTACAGGTTTGTACGGAACCATCGGTGCGCGACTTCGACTCGCACTGGGCCGGTGTTTTTATACTATATCTTACGAACAAACAAATCCTCCTTGCCACTTAATATTAAGTTACTGCCACCCTTAGATACCTGCACCTTTTAACTCACAATTTGCTGGGGAACCCTTTACTCTCGAAGGTTTGAAAGGAAAGCTTTATCGATCCGGAAATACAGCAGCCGACAATTTGTTCTATAGAATATTAGTACGAGTCAAAAAAAATTACGAAAGGCTAACTGGTGATGTGTTAGATAACTATCCAAGTGATAAGAATGGTAGTTTTGTTCCTTTGAACAATCAATACTAATATTCTAAATTCGTAAGTAACTGTCTGTCTATATGATTACAATAAAAATTGTCATGGAGATTCTTTAATTCTTGAGGAAGGATATGGGCTACTTTTTGACGCGATTACCGACATATACGCGGGCGGAGCCGTGGGTCAAATCTAGTAAAATTAAAATGTATTGTATATGACATAAATATATTTTAAAACAAATGCTCAAAACTGGAACTTTCTCTACTAGAGTACGCAAGTACAAGTTCAACAGTGGTTCATTTATAGACCGTATTGATTGATTAATTGGACAGAAACCCACATTGGCCGTGCATAGAATTACCGTGGGAATACGTCGTATTCGGTCTGTGTTTAATATTCTAGTACCTAGTTGTTGCTTTGGCTTTTACTGTAGCTTCTAGCATGTTTCTATCACATAATTACATTTACTTAGAGTAGTACATAGACGGAACTAATTTTGAATTGAAAGTAATAACTTCCATTTTTTTGTGTTTGGATTTCAAGATTAGCAGTCATAAAAACAAACGAAACCGAATACAAAGTTCTGTCTTTTGAACAATTTTCAAATTTAATTTATCACAAAAAGTAAATTGCTAGATATATGTATAAATTAGAAAAACATTACAAACTCGTATATTTCGTATGTTTGTGATACTTAGACTGCCATTTTTTCAGATTACAAGGTTACAGAGATGACATTAACACACACGTCATAAGCTAGACTTACTCCCATATGTGTAACATTTACCCCTGTACCAAATAAGAATGGGTAATTAGACCTCTGGTAACCTTATCTGTTCATAAGTTAAAGTACTATATGGCTGAGTATTTTTATAAATCTTCTAAAACTGATGCCTAGTCAGATTGATTTATCGCCCCCGAAACTCAACTGTATGCCAAATTTTATGAAAATTGTTGAAGCAGTTTCCGAGTTACATATTATAAATGTACAAAAAATGCTCGTTTAAAGGTATTAGATAGATAGATTCAAACAGAAATTTTCTTTTTCTATGTGTTGAAGTAAATATATATATATATCTTATTTTTTAATTTTAACCATTAACGAGTATAAAGCAATTTCTCGAAATTTATTAAAGCAATTATTTAAAAAACAAAAATGCCACCCATTGTATCCACACCCTAACGTCACAATGCAATCCACTTGCTTGCAAACATGAAGATAATTATTATTGATTGCGCATTAGTGCGTGCGAACAGGACAGGTGATAGGCAGGGTGCAAGTGCGAAGGGGACGAGCGATGTTAGAGATGGATTGATAGTGCGATGTGTAACATGTCAAAGGAGGGTAATTGCCCACGTTTGTGGGCTCCCGTGTCAGGGGAGGTGAGACTGGACTCGGTGGGATCGGATATATGATACGTTATGATTTTGTCTGTCTGTGGTTATACCGGGGTTACAATTTTGGTGAGGGTAGCTAAAGCTCTTTTAGAAAGGGAGAATACTATTTAGGCAGAGCTAACTTCGCAAAAAGAGAATGTGTTATTCCAGAATAATATCTATCATTTTGCGTAATTTTATGCAGATCGGTCCAGTCGCTAAAATATAATTGTTCGAAAATAATCTAATTCAAACTTCATTTAGTTTATAGTAACATTAATTTAGACAGCTTGACTAGCGTATGTATCTCCGAATAAAGCCACAAGGGGACATCAATTAATTTTGTCCTGTAAAACTGTCCTGTCCAAGAACACCGTGTCAGATAAACGTCCCATTGGATTATGAGAGTGAGGGAACAGAGAGTGCACCTGTGAATGCGCACACACTTGTGCACTCTAATAGCTCTTGCGTAATTGATTGGTCTACGTTGAGACTGGCTGCCGTGGCCAAAATTGGCAAGGAGAACATTATCAACACACCAATCACTAGACGCAACAGGCTCATTATAAGCATATCATTTTCTGCAAAAACTTCATCAACTATTTAAGTAGCAGTGCAAATCTCTCATCACATTTCATCCCCTCGATATGATCTGAGTAAATGGCATCAGTTAGTGGCAGGAAGGCTCAGGGCTAAGGCGCACTACACACAAAGGCAATCAATATTAGAACGTCGCTTTGTTCGCGGGATCACTGTATGTAATGTACACGGCCCTATTAGCACACTAGGGAAGGGACACTGTCGATAGTTTTGAGTTAATCGTTTCGATGTATTATTTTTATAAGTAACTTTGGTTATTTGCAAAAAAATACTAGGCTCAATAATTGATGCATTAATTCTAATGATTTATTTACTTTTTTAATTGAAACTCGTATTTCTAAGAATATGAAATATGATTAATTCTAAGCTATACAATGTAATAATTAAAACATTGTAGTGTTGGAAACAGTTAGTTAAAAACAAAAGGGTTGTACTTTTGTCTAATGTAGTACAAAACAGGTGAATCTGTCGATAATTAGAACAATCTAACACTAATTTATTTACTGAGTGTTTGTTATAGATAACTGTACTGTAGCTTTGTTTAGACTTATATTTCCTATCAAGATGGGTTAAAAAGATTAGATTTTATTTTATTTCTTTATTTACTTGGTTAATTAAATATTTTTTATGATTATGACTTAATAATAATCATTTAATTAAGTTACTTTATAATGAATGATCATAAAAGAGTAATAAAAGAAGCTTGCTTTTGATTTATTCATAATAAATTATAAAAAAATAAATCACAAATAATTTGGTATACATATTTATATAATAAGCCAAATAAGCAATACAAATTTAAAGATATCTTTCAATAATGAACTTTAGAAAACCTATAATTGACTTAAATTTCCTATTATCACCAATAATTTTATTTCTTTTACTTGCCACCCTTAGAGTTAAATGTCTTTTATCATAAACAAGAAAAATTTTCTAAATCGGTTCATTAATGTCAGAAGTCTGACGTAACAAACACGGAAAAAAAACTGCCTTTTTTAAAATCTGCTTCCTTCTTTTTTAAGACGTTTTAAAGAAACAACACCCACAAAACACACTCTATAAGAAATCTCGAGTCAAATACTAAGAAAGTAAAGAATAATAAACAATGGCCAACAATATAAGGCCAATTAATAGATGTTACCGAATACCGATTATGAGCAACTGGGAACTCAATGCGTCGCAACCGGCTTGTTCGCAAGATCACTGTACACGACCCTATTAGTGACGGCTTTCCTATAGAGAGGCGACGTTGTCGATATCGATATTTATATTATCGTACATCGTTTATTGTAAAATATATATCAAGTGTTTAGATGTGGTGATTACATTAATTGGATGACTGACTCATTATAATCAAGAGTCTTTAATAGTTTACTGCTGAGCATAGGCATCTCCTTTGGTTTTCATTTGAATCATACTGCTCAGACGGATTGAAAGGTAAGGTTTATCTCAATTTTTGTCTCTCTTAGCGGTGCGTTATTCATGGGTAATATGTTCGTCAGTCGGGTCTTGCGGCACCCGCGATGTAAACAGGGGTGTTGATACTTCGTTTTGTTAATCTGTTGCTTAAACTGGTTACTGATGAGCAAAGATTTTAATTGTATCTCATAAATCACGGGTAACACCGCGCGTCAAAGTTAGTTCACCATGAAACGAGAACGTTTAAATGTTGATTCGTCTTCAGTTTCAATGCATCGACAAATTATCACTATAAAAAAATAAGTTTTTATTTATATCGACATGAATAGCACCACTAGGATTATCTAAGCTAGCGGCGATCGGGGCCAATGACTAAGCTCCGTTAATCGAACAATTATTCATTGAAGATAGTCCCCCCCCTCTCACCCGGGGGCTTCCCCTCAGGATCCTTGCTATGAACCCCCGGGACGTGCCTACAATCAATTGTTTCATCCCTTCTTTGTTACCGAATATCCGATTGCGAAGATTTATGTGGTCAAAGATTTTGTGGGCTTACTGTAGTTTTGTCAACCCTTAAATGATGCAGAGGTTTATGTGCGAGAAACCCAGGCGGGTAAGTCATTCCAGATTTCTAACGATGATAGAATAAGTTGAAGAGAATAAGAAAAGTAGGTTATTTAATGCACTTATGATAATAGGTATAGGTAGTATTACTTTTCTAAATGCAACATAATATGTACTATAACGTAATCTACATAATACGAGTATATACGTATATAACGGGTAGTGACGGTTATCCTGTGGCGTATTTACCCTGGGGCTAAGAGGGATGCGAGTCGCCGGGGGCACTTCTCGTGTAAAGAAAACAAATCGCTAAATAGTTTACTAATTGATGTCTTTATAAGGACGAAAAGTGTCTTCAATATATCTGAACTAATAATAAAAAAACTTTTGAAACAGTCCAGGAACTAGTAGAAAATATCATGTCGTTTAGTAAATTTAGTTATTTTTTATGAAATTAAGAATTAAAGCCTTCTCCAGGCTTTAATTTAAATATGAAACTACATTTTTATTCATTCTGCATGAATACTTTTTACTAGAGATATATACCTATGAATAAACTGGACATACAAACATAAAACCTCTCAATAAAATTACTCTTTACGCAAACAAAAAAAAACCGTTTCAAATATCAGTATTACAACTGTACAAGTGTGTACACCGCTTTACGTAGCTCTAATCGGTTTAGACAGGCCAACCCATTGAAGGCTTTTAATTAATCTATTTACTATTGAAAGAGTTTAATTTTAAATCATACGTTTCTATTAATTACTGTTGGAGCTATGCGGTAATTAAGCGGGGAGAATTAATTTATTTAATTAAGTTTTTATGATTTACTGTGTGGTTATCAAAATGAGCTGGTTTAAAATGCCTATTTGAAATCATGAGTAAATAACAGGTGTTTTATTCACTCACGCTTACGTTCTTAAAATGGACGGCAGAGCAATAAAGACGCTCACATTTTGCCAACTATCTTTAAGTATTTGAGATAAGTATTTGCGTTATAGAGGTTAAACCTTAAGTCGTTTAGTATCTTAAGAATTACAATTGAAAAGTTAAGAGAATTTTAAAAATAAAAGGTAGAAAAGATAGATACTAACTTTCCTCGAGAAATGTAATAATTTGACAGGGAACGGAAGAAAAATAAGGGAAAATGTCTAAGAGAATATTCCCGGTTCAGGCTCAGAAAAAAAGGT
This sequence comes from Spilarctia lutea, assembly GCA_916048165.1. NCBI lineage: Eukaryota > Metazoa > Arthropoda > Insecta > Lepidoptera > Erebidae > Spilarctia > Spilarctia lutea. The sequence continues at coordinate 774,003 of OU696491.1, forward strand.
TCACTACATATTATAAAACAAAGACCTCCACCGCATCTGTCTGTCTGTCCATTCGCGATAATCTCAAAAGCTACTACACGGATTTTTATGCGGGTTTTTTATATATAGAGCGATTCTTTAGGAATGTCATCGTATATAATTTATTATGTTATTGAGTATATTGGCTGAAATATAAAGATTTTGGTTAAAGACGTCGCGTCGGAAAAAAGGCACATTATAATCGGTCAAGTAGTTAAAGAGCGATACGGTAGCAAACCAACTCACAATAAATTCAACTGCATGGTCGTACTAGTGGCTTAAGCGGTCGCCACGGGTTCAAACCCCACATGGACAATCCAAAACATTGTGTGATCCATAAATTGTTGTTCTAAGTCTGGGTATTTGTGTCCGTTTCATGTTTGTTTCCGTGTTCCGTGGGAGAGCCACGCTTCGGCATGAATGGGCCGGCTCGACCGTAGTAGTACCACGGCCTCACAAAAAACCGGTGTGATATAGTGCTAGCGCTGTGTTTCACTGAATTAGTGAGGATACCGGAGGCCCATACCCCAAACCCTTCCTCCTCCCCCTCCCCATTCCCCAAAGGCCGGCAACGCACTTGTGATGCCTCTAGTGTTGCAAGTGTCCATGGGCGGCGGTAATCGCTTACCATCAGGCGATACGTCTGCTAGTTTGCCCGCTAATCCGTTAAAAAAAAAAAGTTGTAAAGTTCCCCGCGACAAAAAAAAAACTCATACATAATCATAGGTAAAGTATTTAAATTAGACACGGTATGAACGAGGCTTACAATTCAATTAAACCATATACCTACATAGTTCGATGTGATATGTTCCAGGCGGTGAACACACTTAATACTATTATATTAACCTTTAATTATAATAAAGCATCAATTATAACAAAGTAGTTGATGCCGGCTCAATTGGTTATGATGCAACTAACTTTAATTGAATATAATATATTCAGTTTATAGTAGGTGAATAGGCATATTAATTATCTTAGTTGCTTATGACAATATTATCTAAACTCGATGCAGTTAGCACTAAGACCAAAGACTACATACATTCGAAAGTGACTGTCTGTCTGTTACGCTTTCGATGAAATTTGGCATGAGATGCTTTGATTCTTTAAGGAGACATGGGTATACTTTGTACCGCTATAACCGATGTAAACACGGGCGGAGCCAAGGAGAATCTTGTATTACATAAATGTTAAAAAAGTCTGCATTCCACAAAGGTCTATCATTTTTTCCGCCTATCAGCACGTCATTGGTAGAATACCCATAGTGCAAGTATTTTTTTCTTACTATAACAAAGTATCAGTGTACGAGTATTAAAAGCCTAGCAAATTTGCGTTCATTCTAATAATCGTAAAGAACTGCCAAACAAAATAAAATATTGAATGTACAAGTTCTGTTAATTTCGGACTAGATGGCGTTGTGTGTCAGATGTCCGAAATATTATCGTATACTTTATTTTATTAATAAACAAGGACTGGCTTTAATAATTGTTTGACTGCACGGATAGCGTAGTGGTGTTAGCGGTAGCATCGCCGCTTCCTACTGTGCTGGTTATTGTGGGTTCCAATCTTACGTAAGACAACAATTTATGTGATCCAGAATATTATGTTTTGAGACTGACTGTTCTTTAAGTCCGTTTTATTTTGGAACGAAGTTCCTTATGGCGCGTTGTGTAAGGGGGCTAGACGGAAAAATTGTCACGACACAATTTGTTGACACGACACAATTTGTTGTCACGACACAATTTGTAGTCACGACACGACGACGACACACACAGATATTTTCGTTTCGTCTTTCTATTTCGAACTTCGTTCTATCCGGGTGTCCCTTGACACCTCTCAAGTTTTTTTGTTTGTAAAATCCCTGCGACTAAGAAATATTCCTTTTTTAATTTGTGTTCTATAGTTTTGTGCCACCTGTTTGATAAGCTCTCGTACCACAAAATAATTGCAGTCAATACCAAAAACTGTACACACAAATTTATAATCAGACATGAATATCCGAAAAACATTACTGTGTACGAAATACATTAATTGCAATTAAATTGGAAAGGTTTATAATTAACGATCTCTCACAACAACTGCCATACAACATTTAGTATATATACATGCAGATAAATGAGCGAATCCGTTTATAATTGCGGTAGGATATCTGCTGTGTATTGTGTAGTACGATATCAGTCGTGTGAGTGATCAAAAGGCTACCATGATGTAAGGGGTTCTAGATGTGGCCTGAAAATAAATGAGGTACGCTTAGAACTTATGTTACTATGATATTACAATAGCTGTTTTTTTTTGTGACATAGGAGCCAAACGAGCAGACGTATCGCCTGATGGTAAGCGATCACACCATGGACACTCGCAACACCAGAGGCGTCGCAAGTACAGTGCCGGCCTTTGAAAGATGAGGAGGGAAGAGGGGAAGGGGTTGGTGTATGGGCCTCCGGTATCCTCACTCACTCGGTGAAACACAGTGCAAGCGCTATATAACACCGGTTTTCTGTGAGGCCGTGGTATCACTCCGGTCGAGCCGGCCCATTCATGCCGAAGCGTGGCTCTCCCACGGTAAGACTATATCCCCAAAGGCTAGTAGAGTACTTTATTGTTTGTGTGTAATTTATATAAGTCATGTCATTTGCTACCGAAATTTACAGAATAAAATAAAAGTTTCATTGACACTAATATCTAGACATATCTTCTTATTTTTTTTATTTTTAAAAGACAACTCCCACATTAGGAATATACATCCTGAGTCGCAGGGTATTTTACAAACATACATGTAACGAATACAAAGAAATTTGTGGATCATACAAAATGTCGTTCCGCGTGGGATTTGAACCCACGACACTTGGCGCAGTAGAAAGCGACGTGGTAATCGCTTAAACCACTAGGCCAATTGTACAGTCTTCTAAAGCGGGAGTGGAACCTAATTATAATAAGATGTGAGTGTCTAATACGTCTTTTCACATCTTTAAACAGACGAAGAAAATACCTAAAAAAACTAGCTGACACTCATTACTTGGCCTGCGACTCTGAAAAGGAATAACTTTTCCCCGGAAATGCAACATTTTTCATTGATACTGTACTCTATTTAATTTAGAGAGGTTTATAACCATTAGCCTGACTGAATGTATGCGTCATCTAACAAGAAAATATTTATCAATCCCTGAATTTTTTTACACTTTTTGTACATTTAATCAAAACCGGTGTTACCCACGGTAGCGTCGCGGGGCGAAGTTAGTCTAAAAATATAGCACAAATTACTCCTTATGTCATCAGCTATCTATCAGTGAAAGTCCTGTCAAAATCAGTTTACCCGTTTCAGAGATTAGCCGGAACAAACAGAAAGACAAAAAAAATTAAGTAATTTTTTGGTGTAAGTATCTTATATACTTTCATTTGCATTTAGTAAAAAGCTGTTAATTTGAAATAGGTAACGAACAGACACTTCAATTTTATTTATTTAGTTGTTTTGATGCCAGTTCCTCGTATTCTCTATATCCATGTACCACGTATCCTGGGGCTGAGTAATTCATTTGGCTCATATTATTTCATCTCATTTACTGCACCCGTTACACTTGAATGCCGCTCAAATTAACACGCCATATTGTTTATGTAAGTGCCAATTGGTTCATTCAAGCGTGCAGATAGTTTCGATACGTGGGTTTATTTTGTTGCTTGATGATAAGCGGTTATCAACGCCTGTGAGCGTATCTAAATCTATCTATTTGAGACATAGTATATTAGAAGAAACAGTATTATACTTTAGTGTGGATGAAAAGGTACCTACTCGTATTATGTTTTTAATAAATCAAGACTACTTTTTGAAGTGAAAACTTCTTAAGCCACGCTGAGCACTTTTTTATGGAACAAGGGGCAAACGAGCAGACGTCGGATGGAAAACGATTACCACCGCTTTTGGACACCTGCAACACCAGAGGCGTCACAAGTGCGTTATCGGCCTTTGAGGGATGAGGAGAGGGATTGGGGGAGGGGTTGGAATATGGCTTCCGGTATCCTCACTCACTCGGTGAAATACAGCGCAAGCGAAGACGAAGACTTCAAATGATAGCCAATCTCACTTTGTGGACATGTTAGCCTATTATTAACAGTATTGAAGTAATCGCTGCAGAAATACGGGCTTTAATATGATCACGTTTAGCGTCGAGATCGGATAGAAGCATGTCTTCAAAACTCACGTACTTTCCTCTCTATGTGTCCGCGCCATTTCGACTGCTGTGGAGCCAAATCCTCCCAACGAGAGCAATTAAATCTTTGCAATTGACATAACTGTATAATAAGCCCACGTAATGTAAAGCGAATACACTGGTTCCTGAAATACAGTTTTCACTAGTTCGAAGGCCAGAAAAATCATATGTTATTATTTATTTATTACAAAAAGCAGTACCAACTTACAGTATATTACCAAAACGTTTGTATGCTTAGGAGTTACATATTGCGGTAATCAACAATGTCAATTCAAAATGTATTAATTACCTCTCACAATGACAAAATTCATACACAAATAGGTAATTGACAATTTATCTCAGATATTATTACAAAATATCTACTTTGAAAAAAAAAATACAGAACATTAATTAAAATTTTATATTTAGTTGTAAATAATATACGAAAATAGCACTTGGTTTGTCAAAAAACATGTCTGTATCTGGACTATTTTGAAGGCAACTATTTAAATATTTGATTCCTCTAGACGTAGGGCTATTACGTGCATGAGGAGTAGGGCCAGGTTGCTATACAGGTAAACAATTGCTGTCGTCGTCCTGTGCCTCTTAAATACTTATTAGGTACGTAAAGGTGGATGCACCCAAGTACCGACGGATTTTCTACCCTAATGTTCAGCAACAAGTAATAATGTAGTATGTGCATAAATTTTCTCCTAGATAGGAACGTCTCAAGCCCAACCATACCAGAACAAACATCGAAGGATACGGAAATGGGTAGTATTCATACGCACGTTTATAAATGCATCGAGAGAATTTACACTGGACTTTTTCGATCATGAGCTTATAAAGTTGCTCCTTAGGATGCCATTCAATATTGACATCTATACAAATAAATAAAATTGGAGTGTCTGTTTGTAATATTAAAATAACCGCTTTCTACTACATGCATATGAATGTATACACGGTACACATACCAAGTTATATATTTTTAAAATTTTTGTCTCTCTGTTTGTTCGGGCTAATCTCAAGAACCACTGGTCCGATTTGAAAAATTATTTTAGTGTTGGATAGTCCATTTATCGAGGAAGGCTATAGGCTATACATCATCACGCTACTACTAATAGGAGCGGAGCCCCAATGAAGAATGTTTCAAAAACGGGGGAATTTTTTTACGCCACGGGCAATACTCGTATAAGACGCCAACGAGGTTACGTGGGTCAGCTAGTATTAAATATAATATATTGTGTGTATATGACACGCTATGTCAAAATTTTATATATTGTATATATTATGAATAAAAATTATAAATGTATACTAGGTACTACTATATATGACGTATACGAAAGTTCAACAGCCAGTACAACCATAACCAACAAGGTATGTTCTAAACATTGCACGAGAAGTATTCCATATTTAGTGCGCACAAGTGATTGTTATTAGTAAGTATAGTATGAGATATGAATTCTGGTAAGATGACGCGGCACCGAGATGCACACAAAGCGATCGCAAGATCAAAGCGCACTCGAGAACCGTTGATATAGATGCACTGCGGATGTAGACTCAATACGAGTTACCATTTAGATATTATAGGGATTCTAGATGAGATATCTCTCTTTTCAGGTGTGTATTTAATATTTTGCTTGTGTTGTAGACAGTAGATATGGTGTTAAATCTAAGCCTTAAAAAATCCTCGATATATCAAAAGTAATAAAAAATCGAAAGTAACTCTTTGTTTGCCTGTTACGTTTTCACGGCTAAAACCAGTGCGTATCTATATTTCAATTAAATTTATTTCTTGTAAAATTGCATAGGCTACTATTTACCGCGATATAACGATAAATAAAGGACAGATGAATTCTAAGAAAATTTTCATGAATTTATTTTCCGATAGGTATTCTGCGTAGTTGCTATCGTTATGATCACGAACAATTTCACTCACAAATGAAAATGACTGACTTTGATAATATTTTTGAAGTGAAAACTTCTTTAGCGGCGCTGTGTACTTTTTTGGAATGGGTAAAAACGTGACCTGATCGAAAATTCGTAAGACGGATGGAGAGAGAACGTATAAACTCGCGTCAGGTCACGTGACCTGATCGAAAATTCATAAGACGGTTGGAGAGAGGACAGGCGGCGCAGGGCGCTTGCGCGAATGTTCGTGTGTGTATGTAATATAAATTGTCATGTTTGTGTACGATAGCACAATAAATGAATATTGTATTCCACTACATAAATAATAGTACTTTTATACTGATAATGAAAGCAATTCGTACAAAATTATTCTCTAACCATTCCAAAATATCAAAAATGCACAACGTTAATATTCAAGTTTTCACTTCTGCCGGCACTCCCGGAGTGCAACCCGTCGTATTTTTCATTAAAGACAACTCCTGTATTAGGAATATACATCCTGTGTCGCGGGGGACTTTACAAACATACATAAAACGTACACAAAGAACACCCAGACTCAGAATAACAATTTGTGGGTCACAAAAAGAGTTGTCCCGTTTAGGATTTGACCCCACAACACGTGGGGTCAAATCCTAAACGGGACAACTCTTTTTGTGACACTGCGTTGACGACAAGAAAGTTAAATAGGTACATTAAAATAACTAAAAGTGTACCTAGTGAGTAATATTCTTGTCCTTTTCCTAATTTTATTCGTCACAGTCGTATTGAGGTATATAAGAAAAGGTCTACCTTTCTTTTTTATAATTGTTTTTACGAAGAGTAGACGTATTTCTGACTCCTCAGTTGTAGGTATTTGTGAAGGTAGTCAATCAGATTCGATCATTCTACATCACGTGATTATTCACATCCAGCATTTCTACAGCGTTCTCTCCGTGTTCCGCATTTCTATCGTAATATCTGCAAGTGTGTGCCACAGATTTTGGCACCGGCTCGCCTACTTGCGCGGCTGGACTCTTGGCACTTGGCACTCTACCAATTTATATTTAAAGTCTATTAAATAAAATGCCACTTTGTACTAGCATGCTTCTCATATATTTTATGAGGGTTCTATGTAGCGACGGTATGAATAAAGTGCTCTATCAAACTAGAGATTTGTTGAATGTTTTAGCGTTATTCGTTTGGTATTTTTGGAGTTATTTTAATAGTGTGATGATTTGTAGAGATTACTATTGGAATGTCATTTAGAGACTAAATACGTAAACAGAATAGACCAGTTAAAGTAAGATGTCTGCAGAGCATTTATAAATTTAATTAGAGACACCCTATAAATATATATCTAGGTATATTAATAAATACAAATTTAAAGCCAGTTAAAAACTTAATAAATAGAGATCAATAATTATATTTTATTGATACTTTTTGACAAAAAGAAGGAAATCAATAACCTTGTTGTGAATCTCTTTTTCTGAATTTATCTCATCAGAAACCTAAAGTCTAAAGGATAAAAGGATTTGAGTTTTTAATCAAAGCTCATGCCTAGATTATGACTAAATAATTATTATTAGGAAAGGTAAGCACTTGTTTTAAGTTTATATACATATAGGAATAGTTTTCAGTGAACAAAAACGTAAAAAAAAATAAGTAATGTATTGTACAAATTTCATAATATGTCCAACATATGAATACTTATATTAATCTGTTGAGCGATTAATTAGAGTAGAAGATAATTATAGTTCATTTAAAACAAACCATTAAAGATTTTTTTAAACCACGTAATAAAATTTGAAAAACCTTAAAATTGAAGATGGAAAGTATGATCTCTCAAATAATTCTGACATATTGTTATGCGTTTCCATAAACAGGTGAGTAAATCGAATATCTATGTAGATGTATCTGTTTTAGTTTACATATCACATACCACAAACAATTTAAAAAATAAACATCATCTTTAAACCAGTTCGACCATTACACTCATCGCCCATCAAAAACAAAATTAACATCTCATTAACTAAACTCATCAATGGCTCGGATCAATGCCAAACAAAACATCAATTAGACAACTCATTGAATTGCAAAACGTGTGCGCCCGCGCAACCACACTCCACGCTTATTGGCCGACGAAAACTGGGACGTATCATCCACGCCTCTCATTGGTTCGCGATAAGAATTTGGCAACAGTTCAAGCGGGCGGAGCTTACACAAGAAAAATAATTCTAAATTCAAATGAGTCTGTTGTCATAATGCCATTCTACATTTTATATAACAGTAGTTTATTTATGACAAATGACAGAATGACATTCTCTTGTTTAATGACAAACATTTGTCAGAATATAGATGACAATTTGTAATGAGCCGGGCAGTAGTTTATTGCCAATCATTTTAAAATACATTATTAAGGCTTGAGGATGATTAGGACTTGCTATTAGTAAACGGAATGTCACTGCTATATGCCTGACATGCTTCTCCTATTGCACACTATTCTAATCGATTTTGGGTCTCTTGCATCCAGCTCCTACCAGCCTAGCCTAGCCTAGGATGGGACGCTAGTCGTCATTCAAAATGGCTTTTAGTTAAAAATATCAATTTAAATATATGATTGTATATTGCATGAAAGAAAACACCCAAACTCAACAAACAAACTCAAACAAAAATTTGCAGATCATACAAACATTTGGTCCGACCCGGGAATCGAACCCGTACCCGTACTGTATGTAAATGTATCATATCTTCATCTATTTTAATGTTAAACTTGTAGGTTTCATGAATTGCCATATTTCCAAAAATCGTGAATAGTTTAGGTATTATTCAGTTTTGAATTGTTTTAAGTTTTAGAAGTTTATAGTAAACTTAATTTCCTTAAAACTCCATTTTTAAGAAAGTTGTTCTTTCTTCAAATTTTTAACAGCTAGCCAGTATTTGTAGAAAATTTTCGAAAAACGAACAAAAGATACGTGCGAATTGTAAACCTTAAAATCAAAAAAAGAACAAATCAATCTTAACCTTCTCTATAAACCTATTTAATTTAATTTACTAAATAAAACTAAATCCCTTTAGTCACACAAAATTGTACAATTTAAACGCACTCAATAAGGTCTCATTATACAATAAAATAAAACAACCGGGTACTCGAACCTTGCATTTATCGGGGATCTTAAAATAACCAGGGACCATGGTGCTAATTAAGCCTAATCGGGAGCGCGTGTGCACTCGCCTTTATGGAGATAAGATTGAAAAGATAAGAGTAACTTTGGATGTAGATATTTGTGCTAAAAGATGGATATATTGGTATGCAATGACATCAAAAAATGTGGTTGAAAACTGCATAGGGCTTACCGTTTGCCAACAAGTGCGACGCGTCAAGATTTAAATGTCGCAATCGTGTGTATTAACTTCAATATAACAGGTTTGATTCTCATTAATCCTTTTACTAAGATTCTTAGTACAAGCTACTGTGTATTTCTTTTCGGGTTTAGCGATGTTACTATAAGGATTTCTCTTTTTCCATTTCATTTCTAAGCTTTCTGAGCCTAAGTACGAGTATATACGTTTGTTTCTTTTCGTGTAAGAAGGTCCTAAGGTCGTACAAAACGTAGTTATTTCTTTTAAATGTGTCTGTCAAATTGACTCTAGTATTTAACGCGTCTCTGCCTTTTTTTTTTTTTTACGCCTGGAAACCTCCTCGGACCGTCACCCCACCGGGGTTTGCGGCGGGGCGGTGTGTCGGAATCGAACCGACTAAAACCACACGGTGTGCCAACTCTGCGCCTGAGAAGGGAGGGGTCCGGGAACTGCAGTTATTAACACGACCGGACCCAACGCGTCTCTGCCTACCGCTACCATGTCGATATCATTTTATTCGAGACATATCAGTGGAATTTAAATAATCGTGATCTTAATGAAATTATAATCTTTTCAGTGTGTATTTTAATAACGGGTAGGAAATTCTAAATTGAAGATTTCTCATTTAAGATGTAGGTATGCATAATTTAAATAGAGGCATGTCCAGATGTCCAGCTGTGGACTAATACAGGCTGTTGATGATGATGCTGCTATTAATCTATTAAAACTAATTAAATAGCATCCCGATCTTGATATCAGTTAAAGATATTGATCTTAAACATGTGATGATCTTTTATCGAAACTTAATTACCGTCATTAGAAGCTGGTAACATAAGAAACTCGTGACTGGTCTATATATACCTACTTACATAACATCACGCTTTTATATTATCCTCGAAGGGTAGGGCAGAGTTGTCTGAAATACGTGTTTATTACGAGCAGCTGGTCAATTAATTTGTTTTATATTAATTTCGTCCGAATACGATGATTAAAGGAAAGGTAATAGGTTTGGTAATCTATGTATGTTTGTGTGTTCCACCATTGGGCCTAAATTTTTTCGAATGATATACCTAAAAATTCATACAAATTTCTCAGGTGAAATGGATTATATAAATGTTATCATAAAAATTGCTTTGCATTGTTTTTCTAATTGATCATAACAACTTCGCATATTTCGTTTATTAAGTACACGCAAATAATTCATACTATTTTTCACAATATTAACATCATATTCTATATTTCAATGTCCGCATTATAATTGAAGCACTATCAGAAATTCAAATCATTCATTGTTGACAACTCAATATTGCATTGATTTCCATTTCAATCTATCAAGCCCAGTTTAAAGCGACTTACAATTATTATAAGTTTAAGTCTGTTAGTAAAAAGACCTAAGGTATTTTCTATGCATACAAAACTTTCATTTATTCCGACAAGTAGTTAAGATAAGGATCTGAGGAAATCCCGATATCGCCGTCTCCAAGGTAGTCCTATTCGCGCCGCGTCCGGCAGCGTCCGGTCCGGACGGGGACCACCGGCGCTGACACATTAGCATAAAAATGCCCGGACACGAGCCTTAATTGATTGTGTTTAAGCCCTTAAGTAATGCCGAGAACAAAAGTGGTAGAATTTAATGTTTAGTTAAAGGTACGATCTTAAAATTGTTGTAGTATGTGTAATTCGTTTATCTTGGAAGTTAAATTATTATTATTAAGATAGAAGTGACCTCAATGTACAAAAATAACTCTACATAGTATAAAACATAGCCACTAGATATTTCAAACTATGCATCGGCGTTTAATACTATTTCAAACAACACAAAGTTATTTAAATTTTGTTATTTTGTATATCAAACTGATATACTAAAATATTGCATATATAAACCTTAATAAGGTTTCGATGTTATATTAATGGGCTGGTTTCGGAGGGCGCTGCACCTACCAGAGCGCCGTCAGAAGAAAACTTTATTGTACTATCTCTTCATATATTATATATCTCCTAAAGTCTGATCATAATAATAAGGGGTGTTTTTTTAAGCTAAATAGAACTTTAAATTGTAAAAAGTAACACAAAAAATTAAATTTTGATGAAACTTTTTTTTTTATTTGTTTCAGTATACTCTGACAAATCATCATGAATAGAATCACGCTTGAACAACGCTACGAAATTATCCAAATTTACTTTGAAAAACAGTCGTCGATTCGCGCAACTTATAGACGACTTCGTCATTTGTATGGCGTACATAATCGTCCATCTGAACAAGCCATTCGTCGAACTGTGGATAGATTTCGTACCACATACTCTCTAGAGGATGCAATAACACCAGCACGTCGAAGGAATGTGCGTACTGAAGACAATATCGCCGCTGTAAACGAAAGTGTGGAAGAAGATCCAAATTTATCGATTCGTCGTCGGTCGCAGGAATTGGGGCTCTGTCCGTCCACTATGTGGAAAATTTTGCGCAAAGATCTCGGCCTACACCCGTATAAGATCCAGCTGGTGCAGGAATTGAAGCCACGAGACCATTATATGCGTTGTTCTTTCGCCGATTGGGCTCTAGAGCAGTTGGCAACTGACCCGTTGTTTTATCGCAAAATTGTGTTCAGCGATGAGGCGCATTTTTGGCTTAACGGGTTTGTTAATAAGCAAAATTGCCGCATATGGAGTGAGACCAATCCACAACAGACCCTACAGACTCCATTACATCCAGAAAAATGCACCGTATGGTGCGGTTTTCACGCTGGTGGCATCATCGGACCTTATTTCTTCAAAAATGAGGCCGGAGCTCGCGTTACGGTCAATGGAGATCGTTACCGCACCATGATCAATGATTTTTTGTTTGAAAATATGGATGACATTGATCCGGAGGAGATGTGGTTTCAACAGGATGGCGCTACGTGCCATACGGCGAACGCAACCATCGACTTCTTGAAATCAAAATTTGGCGATAAGTTGATTTCGAGAAATGGACCTGTCAATTGGCCTCCAAGGTCGTGCGATTTGACACCTCTCGATTATTTTCTGTGGGGCTACGTGAAGTCACTGGTTTATGCTGATAAACCAGCAACAATTGACGCCTTGGAGGCCAGCATTGTTCGTGTTATTCGTGACATACGGCCAGCAGTGCTCGAAAAAGTGGCCCAAAATTGGACGTCCAGAATGCACTTCGTCAAGAACAGCCGCGGTGCCCATATGCCCGAAATCATTTTCAAATGTTAATGTCACGTATTGATCTTTCGAATAAAAAAAAATTTTGATTACAATTTAATTTTTTGTGTTATTTTTTACAATTTCAAGTTCTATCGGGCTTAAAAAAACACCCTTTAGTATCCATAATTAATCATTTTATACTGACCCCATATTAAACCTACTTGGACAGGTAGTAATAATAAAATGTTCTCCAATCGAATCAAATAAATATTTATTTCAATCAACTTCGTAATTTATATTAAGACATCAATTACACATGTAACTTAAAAAATTATCACATAAATATAAGAAATAAAAATATCACACCCAACTTTGAATAATGATTTTGCAACAATTGTGTTCAACACAATACACATACCTACACACAACACAACACACGAATTAAAACCAATTGCGAAGACCTATTATTTTACCTGAAGTTTCAGTGGAAATGAAGTGACAGCTTCTACTTTTTGGCAAAGATAAAAAAAGCGTTAGGAACTCGATTTTACGAATCGAGTCGGCACGAAACAAATTATAGTGAAAAACTATTTTCCTTCATATTTAGGCACATATTGAGACCTACGTAAAACCTTTGAAATTATTGGAAATATATTATGAAAACCCTACTTAAAAATTACGTAATTCTCATTCATTTAGTTCGTATAACCTAACATTAAAATATTTTACAATACATTTTTCATTATGTCATTGCAACTATTATATTGACCAAAAAAAAAACATGGACCATTAACATGAAAGCGTAATAAAAATCTTCCACAATAACCTTCCAAAATACACCTTCCGGTAGCGTTTCCAGAAGACCTTCTCTGTTCATTCTGTTCTATAAATATTACCATCATCTGGTCACAAAGAGTATCGATCAGTCAAAAGCAAAATTAAATAGGTAACTATTTAATAACATAAGATTATAAGTATTTTGTGTTCAAGTGTACATAAATCTGAGTTCAGTGCGGTGGCAATGTAGCGATGGTACAATTAGGTGCCGCCTCGACGTGCCATTTAAATGTTTTGTACTCGACTGTGCCCGGTTCCTTTTGTCATTAATCGATGTTGTTTTAAGTGGTTCTCGGGCCTACCACGTTTTGTTAGAAGTATTTAATTAATGTCGTACAAAATACATTAGTGATCGAAAGGTAAGGTAAGGTAACAAGTTTGGACTCTTGTCAATGCATTATTGAATTGCTAAAATAAGATTGATCCTACGTTATGGTATACTTTCCTTGTAGAAATTGTAATTTAGAAGTATTTCTTATGTTAGTAGACTTCGAGAGGTGGAAGATTATTTAATATTATTTTAATTAACTGTAGTTTTTACAAGTATATAATTTGCCATCATCATCGCTCCAAAATGTGTGGACTGATGATGTGGTTTGGTTCTTTTAATTTAAAAGATGACTTGATCAACAAAGAAACCGTCAAACAAGTAGAGCCTATAGACAGACTTTTCAGTTTAAGATAGATATATTTATATCTACACTAGCTGACCCACGCAACCTCGATTGCGTCTTCAATTGCCCGTAGCGTGAAAATTTCCCCCGTTTTTGAAACATTCTTCATTGGTGTTCCGTTCCTATTACTATTAGCGTGATGATATATAGCCTATAGCCTTCCTCGATAAATAGACTATCCAACACTGAAATAATTTTTTAAATCGGACCAGCGGTTCCTGAGATTAGCGCGTCCAAACAAACAAACAAACTCTTCAGATTTATTATTAATATAGATACTATATCTATATAGATCCTACTTTCCCGTGAAAATATTCTGTCAATAAGCCTAACACATTGTAGCACCACAAATAGGCTACAACTTCGAATAATTTTGGGCTACAATCCTACTAATATTATAAACGCGAAAGTTTGTGAGTATGTAACTATGCTCGATGCTCTTTCACGCAAAAACTACTGCTTAGATTTTGATTAAACTTTACAATTTATATATCAGAATAACACAAAGGCACAACAATTTATAAAAACACACAACAAACAATTTATAAAAATACTAGCTTCTCCTCGTAGCGTTGCCCGCGGTTACTGTCGTACCGCTGGGTTTACCTAGTATGAATATATTATAATAGTGATAGGCAAACACGTGGCGTGTTAACATTACAACATGATCATATATACATATATATTTAATACACATGTCAATTGGTATGTACAAAGCGACCGCAAGTCAATCAGAATGTTGTGGTTGGCCGGCACGCGACGGACATGCATCCCTTAACATGTTACGTGTTAGATTCACACATGCATACATAAGCTAATTATGAAATATATTTAGGCAACGACGGAGATTCCATTAGTATTGTGATGAACATTTTGTAAACTGTGTACTACAGAAAATGCTGTTTAAATACTTACATATTTTACATAGAAAACAACTAAACTCCGAAACAAATATTTGCAGATCATAGCATAAACATTAGGTCCGACCCAGGATTCGAAGCCGAGACGTCAAGCACAGTAATTGTCTTCTATAAGTTTTTTTTTTAGAGCTGTTCTCCTGCATAGTTCGTTCCCTCAGTCGCCTCATAAGACACCAATGGAATTAATACGGATAGTGACTCTTTGTATCCTTAAGAAACTGTATGATAAGTAGGATCATACATTTCGTATTTAAAACGTTTCTAAAAATCTTGATGGCTTCTAAAACTTGATCGAGACATGAAATTATTTGAAATAAAACTCGTAGTCTAACTCAAAAATAAATAGTTTCAACTAAAATATAATACAATCATAATGATTTATATTAGCACTTGAAATTAATAACAATAAATCGTTCCGTCGACGAACAAAGAACAGAGACCACTACAAACGAACATAAGCATACAATATATATAGCTGGATTATAAAATTTTGATGTTTAAACGAGAGTTTTATTGCATGAGTAATGTGATTTAGTAGAAAATATATACTGTGTATTGTAATAATGCGTCGTTATTGTCCCTAATAATGAGCACTTAATAATTTTATTACAGGAACAGCGTAAAATGGCTTCGGAATATTATAACAATTATAATAAAACCATAATTATGTTTCAAATAACATTACAGGCGTGTTACTGTAATGTGATATTTGAAACGTGAATGACTCGACATTTAATTGTCTAATATTATTATGTTAACACTAAAGAGATATCTACAATGAATTGATATTAATCTAAAAACGTTTTCACAAATTACTATTTAAAAATAGATAAGATGTTTGAGCTTAGCTCTGATACACGTAGACCTAAATGTCTCTTCGAACCTTTCTAGTTTGGGGTCGACTTTTAGCCCATTGGCTGGCTGAAGTTCGATTATTTACGTGGAGCTACTGCCATCACAACCCAAGAAGTAGACGATATTGAAATTCTGTAGAAAGACTTGTCCAACTTCTTAGACTAACTGTAACGATTGCCAAAGATGTTCCAGGACTGACGACTGTTTAACATGCTCTCCGAGATACGGAGGGTCTCAATATGTTAAGAGAAGACTGACCTGGTACGATTACTTAAGGTTGCAGTACCTACTCTATTACCACTGAGTCATCTAATACTATTTTTAAATACCTATTGTTTGTACTTACTTTTACGCTGGGATTATCGCAGTAAACAGTAGGTAGCCTATGTCATTCCTTCCTTATCAAAGTTCATTGATTTGCAATTTCATTCAATTCGATCAAGTTTTTTAGCCGTGGAAGCATCAGACAGACAGAGGTAAGAGACTTTCAAATTTATAATATTACTAGCTGAACCCCGCGGTGCTACCCGCGGTACGACCATAGCAGCGGGCAGCTAGTATCTTTATAAATTGTAGCATATGTGTTATTCTGATGTATAAGCTATATTATTGTAAAGTTTCATTAAAATCCATTCAGTAGTTTTTGCGTGAAAGAGCAACAAACATACTCACGTACTCACAAACTTTCGCGTTTATAATTACAGAAGATACACGGATTACAATTTTACTTATTGATAATTTATCTTTATGATATTTACGAAACAGTACACTAGATAGGTTTCACATCCCGCCTGGTTATAAAACCATTGTTAGAAAGTTAGAATATCGTATTCAGAGATCCTTAGGTTCCGCATGGAGTTCTAAGATTTCTAGTCACGTTAGTATCAATAACAAATTGTGAATTGAGTAGCTATTTCCCCATTTCTTTTACAAATTTCTACTCTATTTGGTATTCTTCTCCTCTATAAAGCATTTATTAAAAAATCGGACATCTAACACATATCGCCATCTAGTACCAAACTAAGCTGAGCTTGTATTATGACTATGTATGTCTAGGTAACTGATATAAATACATATATACTTTGTAAATAAATACATATAAAAATGCATAGAAAACACCCGGGAATCAAACCCACTCATGCACAGCAATCGCGTACGCTACCACTGCGCCAACGAGGCCGTTAAAAATTAAAATCAGGTTCTATTCAACCATATTTCAACTAAAAGAAATTGTTTCCCCATCATTAAATAAAATTTCAAATTCTTTTTTAGCAGTAATAAACCAATTAACAAAACCATAGACTCATCATTTTCCCTAAACAAAAAGACTACCATTGTACGTCATTAACAACCCCTAAATGACGGGGTGGCAAGGGAGATCGAGGGATGATAACGCACGTATACTCTGCGGCAAATTTAGCACGCATTTTGATAGCAAGTGGCGTATTGTACGCTCAATTCTTTATAAAATCTGATTTAGTAAATTTTATTTTTTGTTTGGTAGTAAAATTGATAATTTTTTGGGTTCTGTTGCTAAAAGTCTAGAATAGAAATCCTATACAATCACGCTAGTGTCTATGTAAAGACGCCGTTTGTTAAGAATTTATGGAGATATCAAATTATTTAAATTTATTACCGAAGTATAGTAACGAAGATTTTTTTGCACGGAATCCTCGGTAATTGACTCAGACTTGCATTTGCCCGGTTTTTGCAAAGAAAGATAAAAAAAGAACTTTAAAGTCAGAAGTTTCAGAGATAAGGTACACTCTTGATTAAATTACATTTAACAGTTACTTGTTATATGAACAATAACGGTAGAAGATGTAGCAGCAGTAACTTCTTAAAAGTCTATCCTATACCTCCCCTCTCTTCACCCTCTAATTTTATGGGAGGAAGCAAAAGGTGGCAACACTTACTAACTTATTAATAGATCCGTCTTTTAACCCTCTATAAGATAATATAGTTAACAAAAACTAAAAGTACGCTTACAAAAGTCGGTCGCAAACCAACAAATAAACGAAGAAACATACAGAAGAAGCTAATTAAAAAAGGCGTGTTAAAAGGTGAATAAGTAAAATCCGGACTAAAAATGAACACAATTAGCAATGTGTCAAATTGTGGCCACAAATATCATGGTTTGTGTCGTAGTTAATTACAATTATCACCAATAAACATCAAAACAAAAGCATCTAAAATTGTTACTGTTTCCCGGTACAGCATTAACAAGGCGTGTGTTATGAAACACGGGGGATAAGCGGAATTCGTTCGATTTGTGCTACACGGAACCAAGTGGGGCTACACGGAACCATGTGGGACTACAGTGAATGACAAGTGATAATCGTCTTGCCGTAATTGCTACTATTCTGTGGTTAAATAGGAATGTTTTACAGTGAGATATTTGTACAAAAAACTGTAAAAAGTTATCGTAATAAATGTACTGTGTAGTTCAATAGCTTACTTTCAATTTAAATATTGTAAATAGTTTTTTATATTAAAAATAAAAAGACTTCATAACTAATAAAAAGATATTACCTTAGTTAGGTAAGTTCATTCATTCGTTCGTTCGTTCCGTGGCTCTACGTTCAGCATCGTTCGTTATTGCATGTTCGTAGCGTGATGTTGTAGCTTACATATTATTCCTCCACAATTAAACTATCTAATACTAAAACAATTACTTGAATCTAAGCGATAGTTCCAGAGATCATCGCGATTTAAATAAAAAAGCTCTTGAACTAGAATTAATATAAATACACTTTAAGACATATATTTTCAAAATCAAAAATTAGTGTTGCTATATAACACGGCTTAGCATCCGATAGCTAGTGTCCGCCCGCCCTAATTCCGTCGCGTCAAATAAACACTACTGAAGCTTCTGAAATTCCTGTAAACTCATTTTTCAGCGAAGAACATAGCTCTGGCTGTCGACGGCTCGTGTCGTTACCGATTAAAAAATAAAACTTCACAGAAATCTAAATTAAACAAATCTATCCCAACTTCTTTAATATTTGGATCAACACGGAATTTAAGCAAATTAATCTGTTAGATGTTAAGAGGAATTAGTGGCTGTTACATGGGATTAATTAACAATTTGTATTAAATAAAAAAGTTGAAATTTCTTGGAGTTTCATTTTGCTAGTTTACGGTTTGTACACAATTCTAAGAAACTTGTTTTTTTATATTATAATCGTTTTTGATTTCAAAACAGGAATAGGTCAACTGTCAATTATGTCAAATTGTATTTAGTCGAATTTAAGTGCATATTTTATTTTTGCGAAAGATGGTCCCCTTTTCATTTCATCCATATTTTTTATCATTAATTTCACGACGACGAAGACTCGTACTTAGAATTGAAGACTTTAAATACTTGACATTGGCATAAATAGCTGGTTACCATCTCATCCAAAAAAAGAAGTAAATATTTGTTGACGGCTTTGTGTGAGATGTGTTATTGGTCGTAGAGTTAGGGACAAATAACTGGATAATATAATAATAACTTTGAACATCTCACACACGTTAGTCTGAACCCAAATTAGGCAGAACCTGTGGTATATGGTACCAGGCTTCTATCATCATAGACATATCATAAATAAATAACACTCAGACACAGAACTGATTGTGCTCATGACACAGTATTAATCCTAGCTGGTAACGATCCCACAATCTCTGGCTTAGCAGTTACGTCACTAAACCAACACACCTGTCAACTATAAAAAAATATTATTTTCTATTAAAATACAAATATCTAGGTTTTTAAAATAACAGCAATGTTAATCTTAATCTCATCTTATCCATTATCATCTTGTCGATGGTTACAAAAGCAGTGTTCCGACAGAAAAAAAAGTCTAGTAAACTGTTGACTTAATTATTACTAGTCTTTCAATCGATTTCAAATGGTTCCATGAATCGATATGTTTTACGCGAAATGCAATACACTCCAATCGATTGACTACTGGGAAATATTCCTACACGGACAGTTAGCAGTATCGAACAATCTCTCCAATTACCAACAATGTGGTTCCATCACGAATATAAATGGTTTTGCAAGTAGGATGTATATGTGTAGATCTATTATTCACACCGGCAGCAGCATGATATCCTTCCCGTCCACTCCGAGGGTCAAATTGAAATACAAATAATCACTATGCTACATCAAAAAAATCACTGATATCTCGGGTGATGATTTGTCTTAGGTATGCTTAGTAAACAACAGAAAACCAAGTTATATTTAGATATCACGTCCCAGAACAAAAATATCGGTAATATTCGTAACGTAAGATTATAATCTTACTTAATTTACTTTCTGCTACACTTAGTTGAGTGAAGTAATAAACTTATATCATTGATGTATACAAAAGGCATCAAAACATTTACGTTATTCATATCTACAAAATGCCGCGTGTCTGTGTTAATTATCTTAGCTTATTTTGTTGTTTGTGGTCAATTTCCACCTAAAAGTGAAAAAAGCCAATTTCGCCTCTGCTTGAGAAGTGTTATGAAACTTATTTTAAAATTGCCATTAAAAATAAGACAAATCATGGGTACCGAAAGTGTGTTGTTTAAAATGTTATAAATATTTGACGGGTTGGTACAAGGGTAATATTAAACAGATGCCTTTTGGTGTACCAATGCAGTGGCGTGAACCCAAAAATTACGTAGATGGCTGTACTTCTGTTTAACAACTGTGAAAGGGTTTTCAAAAAAGTCAAAACATTCGGTGAAGTATGCTACTGTGCCATCAGTGTTAATGCCGCTACCACATTCTCCAGATATTCCAGTATTGAAAAGATTTTGTAGTTCTTCAAGCTTATCGAGTTCGATTTTTATTTCTTAAAACAAAATTTCCTATGCTAAGTGAGGCAAAAATTAAAGAAGGTATTTTAAACGGTCCTGACATAAGAAAATTGGTCAATGATCCTGCTTTTTTATCGAGCCTCAGACCTATTGAAAAAAATGCATGTTTGGCTTTTGTCGATGTTACAAAAAAAAATCTTGGTAATCACAAATCACCGGATTTCCATGAAAAAATTGATCGGATGCTGAATGCGTATCAGAAACTAGGATGCAATATGTCGTTGAAAATTCATTTTTTACACTCTCATTAAGTTTTTTTCCTGATAACATGGGTTCAGTAAGTGATGAACACGGTGAAAGATTTCATCAAGAAATTGCAGAATACGAGAAGCGTTACCAGGGAAGATGGGAGCCAGCCATGCTTGCAGACTACTGTTGGAGCCTCCAGAGGGATACTGCCATTACTGACTATAAGAGAAAAGCCCGTCGGTCAGAAAAAAAAAATAACGTAGAATAACAAGCTTATGTAACTAATTATGTAGATGATTTTAAGTAAAATTAATAAATCCATGTCACTATTAAACTTGATGTGATAGAACAATTTTATTTCGATTTTTCACATAGTTTTAAGGTGGCAAAACATAATTACATACTGTGTACCCAGTGATTTTTTTTTTACTTTGTTGCATAGTGAAGTGAGGAATTTAAATTTATTTTCACTTTAGCAAAAGAATTTAGTGTTTTTTGGAGTGGGCAAATGAGTAGCTAGGTCATCTAATACCAATGTAAAATAATAACTTTAAATCACTGTTTACTTAATTACGGTAAACATAAAACTATTCACACAAGCGCACAGTATTTCGGCCGCTCGGGCTCAAAAGGGGGCTCAATGACCAAAATTGGTCAAACAATTTTACAAGTTATAATCATAGCAAGCCGAACCATTCGCAAGATAATCTTTTACCTATTACAATCATTAATACCTGGACATGTTTTGTTTTTCTCTTTGAGAATATTTCTTAGAAGGACAAAGGCCCGAAGCAAATACATAACATATCAGACCATCTTTGAATACGGACTAAGTTAAAGAAGGATTTCTTTTATATTTGATATTAGTATATTGTACTATATTCATGTCATATTAATCATAACTAATATTATTTATAAATAAAAATGTGACAGATTCACATTGTTACATTTTCGTGTCTTTTTTGAACATGTGGACCTACTACACTAGTTATAGGCGTAATACTGAATTTAAGAACAAAATCCGATTAATAATAAAATCAGGCAAAATTGTGAGGATGAGTTTATGGATGTTTTATATTCTTTTCATTCATTATCCTTTTTACTTTCTTAAGAGACAACGCCTGTTTAGGAATATAACCCGTGTCGCGGAGAGACTTACTCGTAAAAACATTGTGTGGATGATAGAAAATATTGCCCCATGTGGGGTCTTGAACCTACAACACTCGCGCAGTAGAAAGTGGCGTGGCCATCGCTCAAAGCACTACGCCTTCTGTGCAGTACAAATATTGGAATACGCTAAACGGCTGAACGGATCATGATAAAACTATCGCAGTACCTACTAGTTTTTGATTATGAAAAAAGTCGACATCAATAAAGTATTTCGCGAGTACAAGCTAGTCGATAACAGGAAAGTTCATATCTAGAGTTTAACATCCAAGGGATAACACATATTGAAACTAATTTCCCTTCTTAACAATAAAAAAATATGTAAAATTGTATACTGAATGTTTAAAATAATTAAGTATTATAGTTTTTATGGTGTTCCAGTTTGTTGAACATATGTTTGTGTTCAAATCAAATGTGTATCTCAAGAAATTAAAAAAAATAAATCATGTCCTAACTGTCGTGACGTTAATTTTAAGGTTGTTGGGACGCAGTCACGCATGAAAAACAAGAATAAAGAAATAAATGTAAGTATAATTATAAAAGTAACAAATTATAACCTAGTTACAATTAAAAACTGGTCATCCTATTACCACACTCAACTCGTCCTCCTATTTTTTATACTAGCTGAACTCCACGGTGCTACCAGCGGTACGACAATAACCGCAGGCAACGCCGCAACGAAGTTAGTATTTTTATGAATTGTAGCCTATATGTTATTCTGATTTATAAGCTATATTATTGTAAAGTTTCATCAAAATCCAATCAGTAGTTTTTGTGTGAAAGAGCAACAAACATTTTTACTCACAAACTTTCGCGTTTATAATATTAGTAGGATTATTCACTCCATCAATTCTACGCTAAATAATGGAAGTAGCAAAAAAAGTTTTAAATATTTAATATATCTCAATAATGTTTCGATACTGCATAGTGCATAATTAATGTGTAATATTGCATTTTTTCCTATTGCCTTATTTAAAAAATGCGATTTAGCTTCCGTTGCACGAATCTCTTAACAAGTTAAGCGGACACCTCGCCGCACCTCTGTTGTCCTGGGTTGTTATAACGCTTTGTAGGATTTAATTACCACAGAAGGCCAGGAAGTAGCACTAATTGGTTATTAATTATATTGGAAAAACAAATAGAACAAGAGATATTAGAACAGGAAATTAATAATATTTCCTATTAATTCATCGTTATGAATTTCTTTTCTTAAAGGAAAAAGTGACACAATTATATCAATATACATCTTCACAAGCGTTTGTCCTTTAATTAGGAAGTTTATAATTAAAGCAGACACGTTCCAAAACATTAAATAGCTGAGAGAACTTAATATGTTTTTAATTTTAATAGAATTGATTTCTCAGAAGGCTATAATGGTTGGACAGCGCGATGGCAAATGTTGGAGATCAAAACACTGCGTATCCGTCATGCGGCGCAAGCGCAGTGGTGCTCAGATCTGCAACTAGGGTTGACACTTTCATCCAAATCAATTTTATCTTTAACTCTAACGTTATTATTATGAATAACTACAGATTGTCACGAACAATGAGCTTAAATACTTAGAGGAGTTTTGAACTTTTTTATTAAGTGATTTTCTCAATAGATAGTTTACGAAAATGCCATAAAACTAGAAAGTTGTTATGTCTACTGATTATGCATCTAAAGCATCAGAATTGTTTACAACATTATTACAACATACATTTAATCTGCTAAAGAAAATAACTTCTTAAATTAATTTTGGAAAATACCACTTAATTCTTTTTTATTTATTTTATTTTAATATCAAATTAAACCAAACAATGCAACATACAAATCCTATATTTATTAAGTATTATATATAATAGAAAACCAATCCATTAATTATAAGACATAGTTTAATTGTGTATTTACGAATATTATTATCATAATTTTCCTAGCCTTTATTGTTTCCAAGATTATTTGGGGTCGGTTACTTCAACCGGTTCTACCTGAATATCAGTTTTTCTACGGAGTGACTGACATCGGACCTCCGCATCCCTGAGGGTGATCTAAATTGACTGGAAACACCGCCATCTTTCATACGGCTGCTACTCAGAATTTCTTGTAAGAAAAACCCAACAGCAGTCCGACCCGGGGAATCAAACCCGAGACCCCTTGATCTGCAGTCGCTTACGCTAACCACTTAACCAACAAAGCAATACGAATAATATGAAATTAAAAACAAAATGTGACAACCCTGGAAATGTAACCCGATGACGGGAAGCGCACAATTATCGTGACGGGTGCGCGGGCGCAGGCAGTCGACACAAGGAGATCTGCTCACCAATACGGTCCATTTTATAGGGTTAACATCTCTTTAAGTGGTACCGATGAAAGTTCAGTGGCTTCAATAAACACTTTGCTTATTTGTATAACGAGAGAACTAAAATTTGCCAAGTGTTATGCAAATATATGTGGTAAGATTGGTTTAAAAGTGCAATTTACTCGTAAAAAGTTAGAGTCTCAGAATCTTAGAATTTTAATAATGTATTTATTGATTAATTTCATCAGCAACTGTTTATTAAGAAGAAAGTGATAGAGGTACAGCTTTCGTACGAAACAATATTCTTTTAGAAGAAAAACATTTCATAAAATTTGCCTACCTTCAAAAGCACATTCCAAACACATACCTAAATAAATGCTATATAATTACGTAAACAGTCAAAGATGAATGTTATTTCCTGTCTCCTCCGCCACGATTGTCACCCGGTTGCCTAAAAAAGGGTGGCACGGGGTGGTAGGGGGTGCCACCTAATTAACCCTTGTCGACTGTTTCGAGCATGAAGACGGAGGGGTTAATATCGTAATGTTCGTAATCGGTATAATTATGACGGTTTTAGGGAAACGGATATATGTATGTTATTGGATGAACGATACCCAATTATAATGTTTATTGTTTATTTTTGACTTATCAGCAAACAAGAAAAAACATTGTCAATTCGGTTGTAAATTTTCTGAAATTGGTTATTTCAAAAATTGGACGTTTATATACCATTTTGAAAAAACCTTGGTTTTACCTTGAATAGTTAAAAAGATAATCTTTAGTAAGCCCCAAATGAAGAATATAGGTTATTAGCTGGCCGACCCAACTTCCTCTGCATCTCTTTTCAATTATGCTACGAGTATATATAGGACACGCCTGTTGGTTTTAGCGTGATATTAATATCCTATCTTAGGCACACGAGCGAATCATATATCATTAAATAAAAAAACCAGCTAAGTGCGAGTCGGACTCGCGAACGAAGGGTTACGTACCATTATCTAACTAACTAACAAAACCGAGTAAAATAGTCATGTTTTTTGTATCAGAGCCTCTTTTTAGTAACAATCGTGGGAGAGCTATGCTTCGGCATGAATGGGTCGGCTCAACCGGAGTGATACCACGGCCTCACAGAAAACCGGTGAGAAATAGCGTTTGCGCTGTGTTTCACCGAGTGAGTGAGGATACCGGAGGCCTATACCCAACCCCTCCCCCCATCCCCTTTCCCATCCCCCAAAAAGGCCGGCAACGCACTTGTGATGCCTTTGGTGTTGCGGTTTGTTATAGCCGCCATAGAAATACATCTTCTCTGAAAATTTCAACTGTCTAACTATCACAGTTCATGGGATACAGCCTGGCGATAGACAGATAGACGTAAAACGAAATCTTAGTAATAGGGTCTCGTTTCATCCTTTGGGTACGGAACCCTAAAAGACGGGAAAATCAGTTAGACAGTTTCGGAGTTTATTGTGGGGAATGATATTTGGGAACTTGTAAAGATGTCATTTTAAGCACTACTTACAATCAATCAATAAGCAAATCCTTTCCGCCACTACGAATAAATTGCGTGTTACGTGATAGCGAAAGTGCTGAATCGCACAAAAATAGTTTTCGCCAACATCTGTGTACTGTACTCGGAGTATTGAAACATCTGACATGTAAAATCCAACCGTTCAAATCGTAAGTAATAATCCCAAAGACATACCGAAATAGCTGCGGTGATTCAGGTCTGCTCGTCAACCGCATTAGCTGGTCATGGAGCTTCGAATGCTATGTTTGATGCGCTTGCGCACCAAATTGCATACTCCAGAACGTAGTGGCAAATGTCCCGACGTAAATTGTTCGTGGTACGTGGATTGTGGATGTGTTAAGAGGCAGTATGCTCTAACATTTTATTATTATAAATAATTCTTATAGTCGTCGGGTAGAAAGTAATATATTTCCTACATAAAGAAAACTCCTACAAATAAATCAGGTGAACTTTCCTTTAATTACTTATCACGAACTGCTTGAGAAATGTCATTGCACGATGCAGAATTAGCAACTACATATGTCAAAGCAATAGTTTGAAACTACTACTATCAGTTCTGGATAACACACAGTGGAAGAATCGGAGATCATACTTCTAAAAATACTTGGTGACCATGTTCGGCTAGTGGAGAACTATCATTGCACCATACAGGATTAAATTCTTAATGTGAAAGACCACACAAAAGTATTATAGCTTCCGGGTATAAAAAAATAACGTTCTTAAATAAACAATTTCAGTTTCTGTGGGAGAGCCACGCTTCGGCATGAATGGGCCGGCTCGACCGGAGTGATACCACCGCCTCACAGAAAACCGAAGTGAAATAGCGCTTGCGCTGTGTTTCACCGAGTGAGTGAGAATACCGGAGGCCCATACCCCAACCCCTCCCCCAATTCCCTCTTCCCATCCCCCAAAAGTCGGCAACGCACTTGTGACAAACTTGTGTTTGTTCAATAAAAAAAACAAAAAAATATTGCCATATTAAAACAAATGTCACCGAATGTTTGGTTATACCTATACGCACGTTTTAACAATAAACCAAAAAGTCTTGCTTTTAATGCTATGCTAAAGGGCCACCGCAATATGTCAGTGATCTATGAACTAAATCTTACTTATTAGACGCAGAATGGCTGCCGCTCGACTTGTTATTACCGAGTAATACGAAGCCAGTATTGAATATGTATGAGGAGACTTCGGCCAATAGGTCTACCTGCAAACTTGAAGAAATAATGCACCTTGCATTTTACAATTTAAACAGACACTGTATTGGTGGTCTAAAGTAAATCCTTTCAAGGCCAGTAGCAAAACGAAAGTTTTTTATGGTAATACTAGCTGACCCATACAACCTCGTTTGCGTCTTAGGTATATTACCCGTAGCGTGAAAATTTTCCGCCGTTTTTGAAACATTATTCATTGGTGCTCTGCTCCTATTAGTAGTAGCATGATCATATATAGCCTATAGCCTTCCTCGATAAATGGACTATCCAACACAGAAAGAATTGGACCAGCGGTTCCTGAGATTAGCGCGTTCAAACAAACAAACAAACTCTTCAGCTTTCTTATTAGTATAGATAACATGACTGAGAAAATTGCATGCTAGAGAGTTCTGTTTTGGAATATTAATGTATATAGTAGTAGTAATCATTAAACTATTTTTTTTTTCTGAATCCTTCTAAATCCTGGAATAACAACAAATTTGATCATTATAATACAGATCGTATGTATTTCAAAAAGACACAAAATTTATTAAACAATCTACCATAAGAAACAGTCTACCTCTTAACCAACATTTCCGAACATATTACTGTCGCGTACGTTATACAACGACGTATGAGTACCCTTTGATCTGCTACTACTACTACATTCAGTCTTATTGTCAACTGAATACAGTTCAAACTCAATTGTACCAAATTTACAGACGTTTGTATCATTACCATTTGAAATGCGTTACGCTTAAGGATTATATACTTTGTGTACCAGATTTAAAAGCTACCGAATATTTGACCCAATCTGTTGGATTGTGAAAAGTTGGGTTGTTATTAAGAAAATTTGGTCAGCCCAACTTGAGCCAAGTCTATGTGTACAAGCAGCTGATCAATTGTGTCGATATATCAGAAATGGAATGATACAATTCTTTAAGGTTCATTTTCCAATGGCAAGTTTTGTAGACATGCAATACCGAGTGTGTTTGACATACGTATAATTGGCGAGAAATGGGCTGCTCTCTCCCTTTATAAACTGTTGCTTAAGGGTGCTGTTACATTAGACCGCAACGACAAAACTATAAACGTTTTGTTCGTTTTAGATATAGGTATTATAGATATAGAAGTTTTAGAGCTATTGAACAAGATTACTTATTTATTTGAAAAGAATGAAAGGAACTGTCATATTAGCAGACTATCGTAAACTTTTTAATCAAATTGTGCAAAGTGTTTTAAGTGTGGTATAATGTGTATTTAGACTATTGTATCGTCATTATATTCCTAATTTTTTTTGTGTCCACAATAGTTACTATGGGGTTGTCTGTTGCCTAGCTTCTTATTTTTGACGAAGTGGAAAATCCCTTCGGGTCTCCGGCTTCTCGAGGAATGAGGAGCCAGGTATGTGGTGATTCCATGAAAAAAACCAACCCGGCGGCCTGTCTCAGGCGACCTGCTCTGGGGAGAACCCGGACCATGTTATTTCAGGTACCCCCAGGATCGATACCGCGTCTATAAGACTCTATCCTGGGGGCAATCTATAGATTCTTCACCTAAGGTTAGGAAAATGAAATTAAAATAAATGATTTCATTTGATGCTAGTTGCGGGGCACATACGAGTAGTTACAATTTAGTCAAACAGGTAAAAAACTGTTTGAGTTCATTTTAAAAATAAAGTTTTAGACCCTGTTTCACCTATTAAAGATAAGTTTCCGATAGCTTATCTGACAGATAATCTGACACAATTTATATGGAAAATACAGCAAATTATCTGTCAGATAAACTATTCGAAACTTTACTGCAACCCGTGAAACAGGACATAGAATTTAGAATCTAAATATTGCATTACTGGTGCTTATGTTAGTGGCGCCAGACCTTTATTGTTCCAATTTAGCTATTTTGATCAAATAACCGATTCAGAAGGAACCTGATCGTTCCTGATTATGAACTTACCCTCGACCACTCGTTAGCACGTTTTAATATTAATTGCTTATATTATCTGTTTCGTTCTTTCTCGCTGCTCCTGTAAGGTGTGAGCGAGATAGTGGGCAGATTTGGGATCGTGTCGGGGTGAATGGTAAAGGATTAGTGATGTTCCCGCTATAATTAATGTTGAATCGGCTGGAAATATACTGGGTGGGGAGGAAATGATTGTTACCATATTATTGTAGGTGTGGATTATATTGATTTTCAGAGTGGCAACATTCCATGATTGATATTTTTACACGACAGTAAAATCAGATTGTTGAATTATGAACTTTAAAAGTTATAAATTGGGTCTTAGATAAAGGTGTTTTTTGTTTAATGGTAAGTTATAAGTGTATTGATTGCTTTTTAATATGATAGAAATAATTAATTTTATACCACAGGGAACTCAATACAGTCACGTTGAAAGTTTCAGCTATAACTGATTCATCACCGTATCGCGTACTTTTGATAAGAACCCTTATCAGGTGTATTATGACTATGACTGATTCCGTGGTGTATACGACTGCTGTGCTTGAAATTTCGGTTTCGATTCCCATGGCGTACCAAATGTTTGATCTAAATACTTGTTACGGAGTTTGAGCATTTTCTATGTATATTGGATCTATATATTGAAATAAAAAGGTATATATGTCTTTATATCAGTTGCCTAGGACCATAGTTCAAGCTCTGCTTGCGTGTGAGACTAAATGGCGTTGTGTGTCAGATGTCCGAAGATATTATTATTTCTAAAAACTAAATAACTGTGGGAACTGCCACATAAAACACAACAACAACCTACTACAGCGCCATCTTCCGAAGATACACTGAACTACGAAGTAACGCACTTCACGGAGTAACTACACATCCTGAATCGCGTAATAGAAGTTCTCGCGCCGATTATCATATATACAACATCCCAACACCAATTTTTGGGCAGTGGCCCGCCAGGCATGATCACCTCGCCTGGTCGGAGGATCCTCTCTTTGTGTTGGAGGGACCCGTTTCCCCACATAACGTTACAAAACAAATATAGGTCTGTATAAACTGCTTCCCCACTCTCGTTTTAGGCACGAACCATAAAATAAACCATACACTTAAACACCATATTCCATGTTATTCAAAGAAGTGTTTTATAAGCCATATATCACGTGTCCTCTGGCAAGAAATTAATAAAACAATCCACATATATTTGTTCACGAACAAACCAAAAACAAATACTTCAACGTATCAACGCTCCATTGAATCCCAAATCGTCTCGAGACCATTACATTATTATAACTCCATAACCAATACATCTCGACCCCCACCCCTTCGCTTACACTTCACAAGTGAGGCGACAAAGGGGTTAATGTTCAACAAACGGAGATCAAACGATAATGGTCGTTTTAACATTCGGCCGTAAACAATTGCTTGAGAACTGACAGTTTTATTTGAAGCACTTTACGACATCGCCCGTTGCTTATTAAAGGACCAATTTAAACCATTATAGTGTTCATAAAAGCGTACATCATCCTGTTTTGTTTTAGTCCCGCTTGCACTTGTCCAAAAATTGTATTTTTTGTCTCGTTCGAAAATGCCGAGTATGGTTTACGGGAATCCGAATTGAGGAGGTGTATTTTTAAATTGATAGGGACTGGCTGTTGTCGATATATTAATTTATTTACAATATTTTACTCGTATATCGATGAAGTTTGGGCAATACTTATGGGTGAGATAAATAATCATCATTGTTTTTTTGAGTTTAAAATACCAGTAGCATCATGGTATTGATTTATATTACACTACTTTTAAATTGACTCCAAAAATCGATAAAAACAATATTTAAAGAGGTTTATATATGTATCTTTTGTGTTATAGTCCACGGGCCCACGTACAAGGGATTTCAGTGATTAATAATAGGCTGAAAGTTTATAAACAGCTTCGTTTTGACGAGACCCCCAACTTTTATTATTGGACCAAATTCTGATAGTGGCAGGAAAAAGCGGGATAGGGAGCGAAACACGTCGATTTGATGAGTGTCCCAAATTAATAAATAACAGTTTCTAAAAATCAATACTTCGAGAAAATACGATGGAAAACTGAGAAAAACTTGTGGCATACAAAGTGAATGGTACCTTCCCAAGTGACCCCCAGCTCTAACATGTCAGAATGGTGACTTGAAAAATTTTATTCATTTTCATTAATAACAAACTGATTTTTGTTTTGGGGCTTGCAAAATATATATTTTACATAAAAAATGCATCGGCATACAAATTCGATGATAATTTTTTTGAGACCTACACTCGAAAGTTGTCAAGATTATGTTAATATTTTTTCACATGTAATGACGTACGGTGCCGAGACGTGGACATTAACCCTAGGATTATTCCAGAAACTGAAAGTCGCTCAGCGTGCCATGGAAAGAGCTATGCTAGGAGTCTCTCTGAAGGACAAAATTCGTAACGAAGTAATCCGTCAGAGAACCAAAGTGACCGACATAGCTCTGAAAGTTGGTAGGATGAAGTGGCAATGGGCTGTTCACATATGTCGCAGAACAGACAACCGCTGGAGTAAGCGTGTCTTGGAATGGAGACCGCGTCTTGGCAAACGTAGTGTTGGACGCCCTCTGGCCAGATGGCGGGATGACTTGCGTAGGAGGGCTGGCAGCGACTGGATGCAAAAAGCAACAGACCGGGCTCTGTGGTGTTCCTTGGGAGAGGCCTATGTCCAGCAGTGGACTGTAACGGGCTGATGATGATGATGATGATGATGATGATGATGAATAAAAGTTGGGGGTCTCGTCAAAACCAAGCTGTGTATAAACTTTCAGCCTGTTATTAATCACTGAAATCCCTTGTACGTGGGCCCGTGGACTATTAACTTTTGAGTTCCATCGGAAAAGAACTTATTGAGTTTTTGAGGTACGCCTCCCTAACATTGTTTTTCCATAAAAATTAAAAAGAATATTCAGGGATGGCTCATCCTTATCATTTAGCCGATTCTCAGACCTACCCGATGACACACAAAATTTAATAAATGTCGGTCCAGCCGTTTCGGAGGAGTTTGTTAACAAATACCACAACACGAGAATTTCATACATTAGATTTACATCCACACAGAAGCAATGATCTTGCTCATCATTTAAATTATTTGTGGTGGCTGGGAATCAACTAACAACATCTGTGAGGCAATCGAAACCGCTTTTATAATTATATCGATGGTTATTTGATGATAAAATTTAATAGTCGCTTATTAAATGATTTTAATTAAGTGTTTGTTGATATCCTAAAAGTGGTGTGTCAAGTATAAGGCCATATATCATTTATCATATGATAATGAATGATGAATACATTTAATAGATTGTAATCTAATACGACGCTATTTGGCGAGTTCGTAAAATAATACCGGTTATTCAAGAAAGCTCAAGTCGTCTTGTAATAAAAACTAATATTATATAATATGGACATCCTTATTATAGTTACAAATAACTTTGTTTCATAAAATTTTACCTAATGGTTTTTTAGAGATAACCCAACATTTTAATTTCTCCTCTCTCTATATTTAGAAATGAAATAATTTCGAGTTGTTTTTTATTACGCTCCTAGTTTGGGTAATTAAATGGTAATTGGTGACACCACCCATGGAAATCTGATAGTCAAGAGATAAAAGTGATTCACCAATATGTGTTTTTTTTTTTTTTTTTATATTTCGGACATCTAACACACAACGCCATCTAGTCCCAAGCTAAGCAGAGCTTGTGTTATGGGTACTAGACAACTGATATAAATACTTATATACTTTTTTTTTTTGTAAATATATACATATTATACATAGAAAACACCCAAACTTCAAAAGAAATATTTGCAGATCATACAAACAATTGATCCACACGCGCTACCACACGCTACCACTACGCCACGAGGCAGTCTTAGTGTGGCGCAATATAATTGAACTTCAGGTACGTTAACGTTACCTTTTTGTTAAATCGAAGTAAAAAAAACTACATCAGTTTTGATATTCTTAATAGCGTAGATTTCGCAAAAAAATATCGATAAATCATCACACACATCCCTATGTTATTCACAACTTTAAACTGACCTTCAAACAAATATATTGTATTCAAAATTAAACCTTATTGCTTTGCTATACGAGTTTGAGTCAATTTTATTGAATGTTATTTTCAATTGATTGTTCACATAAGTGGTCGATGAATAGTAGCTCGTCGTGATTTTATTTGATTGTTTATTCGTGTGATTTGTCTTGCCCTCCTCTCTCCTCCTTCTGGGGATGGTGCACATTCCTTGGAAGTATGATGAACTGCCTGTAGTTATTCTTGATTAGCACTGCCGTTTTCGTTACCAATGTTTACTAAATTTATTTAGCCTTTTGAGGGATTTTTTATTATCTTATTAGGTTTATAAGAAACTTGTAATTATAACGAATGGAAATTTTAAGGATTAGTAGATAAGATTATTAGTTTAGATTAACACAATTAAATGTTGTTTTTATTTTTAAACTTCATTTGAATTATTTATTTATTACGAATTATGTAAAATTGGTAGTACATATGATATTTTGATAGGTAATCATTTGTGTTTTGACTTGTAAGTAACCGGTACTAATAAATGTATATTATGACTATTAATATTGTTATCGTCATCAACAACAACAGCCTTCAATTGTCCACTGTTGGACATAGACTTTTCTAGAAGGATATTTCCGCCAATAGCTGTTTATCCGACGGACGAGTACTTTTTTTTTTTTTTGAAAGACAACTCCCACATTAGGAATAAACATACTGTGTCGTGGGGAACTTTACAAACATACATGAAACGGACAGAAAGAACATCCAGACTCGGGACAACAATTCGTGGATCACACAAAGTGTTGTAGGTACCGCGTGGGATTTGAACCCACGACACTTGGCGCAGTAGCAATCGGCATGGCGACCGCTGACACCACTCGGCCAACCGTGCAGTCTAGGTAAGTAGTAGTTGTAAGCTCCATTGTAGCGCCTAAACTATTGAACCGAATTCAATAAAGGAGGTCTCAATAGATTGATAATAATGGTTGCATAAATTTTATCAAAACTATTTTTAATATTAGAGCTGCCAAAATGACTACCCTGCGTAATGGAAAGCAAGAATGGTGGTCACCATATTCATTGTGAAGTCCAGACAATCTTCTTTAAATACTAAGGACATTCTATCAGTAAATAAAAGCGATAATCTATACTAATAATAAAGGTGAAGAGTTTGTTTGTTTGAACGCGCTAATCTCAGAAACCGCTAGTCTGATTTGAAAAATTATTTCGATGTTGGATAGTCCATTTATCGAGGAAGGCTACAGGCTATATATCTTCACGCTACTACTAATAGGTGCGGAGCACCAATGAAGAATGTTTCAAAAACGGGGGAAAATTTTCACGCTACGGGCAATATAAAACGCAAACGAGGTTACGTGGGTCAGCTAATTAGATATAATTTGAATCACACTATCATATTTTGCTGGAAGATAATTTTAAACGTTCTTCTTTAATCTAGTTCACTGCTAGGCGTGCTGCCTCTCCTTAGCAAAGAGGTTTAACTACCTACCTATATCTATTTATAAATAGCCATAAACTATACAATATACTTTCTTCCTCTGCCCGTCAAACGATGTTTTTGATTTTTATTTAGAGGCCATTAACAAGCTTTATTGATGTCAATAATTTAATGAATGACGGTCGATTTACGACCTCAGTGCGGTCTAGTTATTGACAATGATTGCTTTATTGACACTTTTACAATATTTTTGGCCATGGCAATCATTCGTTAAAAAATGTTAAGAGTGACCGCGATACGCTCAATTTGCCAAGATATAAATTACCCTATGTGCTGTTCTAGACTTTTTTATAAAGGAGCAAACCGATTACTTGATGGTAAGTGACTTTCGCCGCCCATGTATACCACTCAAGAGTTACAAGTGCGTTGCCGTTCTTTGAAAACCTCACTCAATCGGAGAAGAGCAACGAAAAAACCTCTTTACTATGAGCCACGTCCACATGTGCCGCAGCATAGCTCATGGAAATTTCATCCAGATACATTGATCCATTATGACGTGATGTACTCTTAGCAGACATCAACCACGATGGCTTGTGTCGACAGAAGTGTACAAACACAGGTGCACTCTCTGTTCCCTCACTCTAACAATTCGATGAGACGGCTATTCGACACGATCGGAAGCGATCAGGCGCAAGACAGACAGCTTTATGTGCTCTGTGAGGCACGGCGAAAAATCCTTTAACTTCTAAGCTCCGGGCTGTTATTAAGTTAAGTATTTTTTTTTTTTTTTTATTATTGTATAGGGGGCAAACGAGCAGACGTATCACCTGATGGTAAGCGATTACCGCCGCCCATAGACACCCGCAACACCAGAGGCGTCACAAGTGCGTTGCCGGTATTTCTGTAATCAACAAAACACTCAATAATAACTCTTTGATTCGACTCGAAAATGAAACCCCAAACCTCTCGATCGTGATTCGTGATTTATTAACAAACGTTTATCCTACAACCTGATGATGAATATCAAAATAACAAATTGTTATGATATTACAATTACAACCAGTGCTAAAGATATCACTTTATATGCCCACGGGTATCAAGTTCGATATTCCGAGAATACTCCGTGCAATATCCCAACATCACGAGAAAAGCTGTTTTATAAACATCGCGTTACATATAAAAGCTTTCTGATACTTGACTTATATTAACCGCCCTTTGCATAACCGTATACATTTCACACTATGTAAATAGTGACCAAGATCTGGATAGTTTGCGGTCTTTAGGCATGCCTTCATTCAGCAGTGGACGGCACTCGGCAGTAGAAGACATAAATATGCCTGGTGTGGTAAAAATCGAATTTCAAACTTTCATGAATTGATTTCAAAATTTTAATAACAAATGATAAAAAAATAATTTTTACACCTCTACACAAAAACCAACATAAAATATTTCATGATATTTTCTCAGATTTCTTTAATGCAAAGGGATTATTTCCACATCCTTTTATTATTTAAAAAAAAAAATAAAGTGTTTAAAAGTATTAATCTACTAATCTTCATTAACTCAAAATATTGAGACCTATACCCCGACGCTACCGACTCATAAATAAACGAACTCAGTTCTAAAATAAATAAGCCATAAATAATCTAAAATCCAGGTATAATTATCACCCTAATTCATCACGACAATTAGCCATTAAATCATAATGACAGAAGGCCTGTCGTATTTATGGCGGTGTGTTCCCGGTTAGAAAAAAATAGCATTTGATACATATTATGAAACAAAATAAATTGCTGACATAATGTTATTATGTGACCTGAGCTCGAAATAAAAAAATACATTCAATTTTGATGACCTTTTCGAAATTTAATTTATACTACTTTTAGGACAATATTTTTAATCATGTTTTTATGGTATGATAAATAATGCAGCATACAAGTCAGCCCCCTGGCCCTTGCCTAGCTACAAATGTAAATCTTATTAGAAAACTAACAAATATATTGAAATGACGTCATCTCAACGGTAAGCCTCATGGCCAAGACAAAATATCAGCCAAAAATACAAGAAAGTAGAAGCATTAGCTATTGTAGAAAGAGAATCGACACGAAGCATCTCGACGATGATGATAAATGTCGAAATAAATGAATTTTATTTCTTTCAATGGATATGCAAGCTCTAGACTCAATTTATCTTATATGTAGGATTACGTTCTTTCGTAAGTATTTGCAAGTTTTATCAGATAACAATTATTATATGTTCTAGTATTGTTTATGAAAGAATTGACAATGGATACCACTTTCTTGTTTCTAAGACAATATTAGTGTGCTTTTATCTGCTCTAGTTCGATACCCAGCAGAGAATGGCGCTGGTAAATATTGCTACTATACGGAGATCTAATCCAACACATCAGGTTTTGACCTCTGATTGTCTTGTCTTGAACCGTTCGTGGGTCGCTGTCAAGACAAGACAATCAACACCAAAAATCTTCTTAAACATTTGATTACTATTTCAACTCAAATAAATTCAGAGCACGGAGCATGTAGATTGTGAGCTTTGCAGAGAAACCTTAAACCACACGTATACTATAATAGCATTTCTAAATGTCAACAAAGGGACATGGATAACACGATGTGTCACGGGCCGCCGCGCCATGTTGTAAATAAATGTTATAATTAATCAACACACATTATAAAGCCTTTTATAAATAATTTTGAAGGCATGAGCAACGGAGCTCGTGACACGGAAAGTGTTAGATGCAAAAGAAGCGAAGTTAGGTCCAGAAATGTCTAAGCGTAGGTGTTGCGAACGATCAAAGGTTCGATCCAGTTGGACGTGTAATGAGAAGTTGACGTTGTTTAACCATTAGGGTAGCAAATGACCACACCACACATCTCGTTGAAATAACTAATACTAGCCAGTTAAAGTCGTCATAAAGTCTACTATTTTTAAAGCTTTGTATGAAATCTATCTCCTGTTAAAGAACTTTTTATAGTGGTATTTCTTCTTCCATAGTTACGTTTTTGATCTCATGGTAAGTGGTAACCAGTATCTCTAAACGTCAAAGTGATATCAATAAAAACCTATCAAGACACTACTTACTAAATTCTACAGAATTAAGACTATGCCGTATTCACTTTCATTTTATATGTGGTGTTCCTTAAGTCGTTTATATGGTGCAAAGTATTTCAATTTTATCCCTTAAAATCATCATAAACAAATCAGGATATAATACTTCCTGTGAAATAGCAACAACAACTTACTATTCACCACAAAAATAAAACGTAGTGTTAAACACCCACCGCAATCTACAAACCTGCAGGGAATCAACAGACGTAAAAACAAAACGCATCTAAAAACATCATAAACTGCATATCAAAGAGGGTTAATATCTCTTGACAAAGTGCACTTCAAACCGATCAAAAAACATAACGTACTATAGACAAACATATATTTAAAACTACAAAGCATTTTTGTCCAACAAAAACAAACCATAGACACAAAGAATAACTAAATCATGAGTTAATCTAAACCACAATAATAGCGTCCAGGATTTATAACCTCTATCCAAAGACAATTCCTCCGGAAAAAAAAAGAAATTGAAACATCACTTTATTATTTTTCATAGCGATGATATAAATTAATAATGTTTGGTTAATAGGCGAGCTAAAGCGGCGCGCGCGCAGCCGGTCTCTTCCCACTTCGGGAAGTTACTGTTTCGTCATATATTTTATTCGTGATTTATAGCAAGGCATTTTCTTTTAGACGGTGCTCGTAAATGTATAATAAAAGTTTTGTAAATATGTTGATTGCGGCTACTTTATATTGTTTTTGGTGTGTATAAATGGAGACATTATAGGTCGTTAACATAAAAACAAGTTCCACATCCGATATGGTCAACTCTTGTATGGTATTCAAAGTTTAACTAGGTAGATACTAAAACTTATTTTAGTCAGGATAATACGCTTTTGTTTTTAAAAACGTTTCTAGTGTTATTCTAAGTTTTCTTGTTAGGTACCTATTCAAAAAGATTTGTTCGGATTATTTTTAATCATTTTTAGTTATACGAGTTGCAATTTCGATAATCAATACTAATGTTATAAAGTTAAAGAGTTTGTTTGTTTGAACGCGCTAATCCCAGGAACCGCTGGTCCGATTTGAAAAATTCTTTCAGTGTTGGATAGTCCATTTATTGAGGAAGGCGCAATCATCACGCTAAGACCAATAGAAGCGGAGCACTAATGAAGAATGTTTCAAAAACGGGGGGGAAACATTACACTACGGGCAATAAGAGACGTAAACAAGATTGCGTGGGTCAGCTAGTATAAGTATATATTGACGATTAAATAAGTCATCAAGAATCAGAAATGACGTAATGTTTATTCATATCAAGTTTTCTACTTATCAAACACATTTTTACATTTTATTTTTATATATAAACCTAACATTTATAGTACTTACTAATAAGTTTACTACGAGTAGTATTTCAGTGTACCTGTTCCTACCTACCGATATGATTCTAATTTTTATGCGATAATTTAAAATATTGAAATTGTTTGATATAGTGGGAAGTTGCGTGTGAAAATTCGAATTAAGTTTCATGCTGAGAAACAGTGGGTGTCTTTATCTTTAAAAAATATTTTTTCTAATGTATATGTATATATAACTTTATGCTTATTTATACTTATTTAACGTGGGTAGGGTAGACCAAAACATCGTTTCGAAGGCGAGGCTTATATCCCACAATAGACTATTAAAGGATTTTGATGTTAAACATTTAACAATTTCATAGCAATTTTAGTTATGGTACACTTGTTATATCGCTTACTGAATTTATCAAATGAAGTCGCCGACGGGTAGAATGTCATGTAGCATTCATGTTCGTGCAATGTTAAATTTAGGTTATACATTAAATAAATATATTAAAATCTTCATAAATTCGAAGGTACGATAACTCTCGCCAAAAAAACCAACTAACCCAACAGTCTTTCTTGTTCAGGTAATAACTGAAAAATATGCAGTCGAATCTTTAAATACAAATAGCAATTATAGCAATATCCTTATCTGTTTGATCAACTCGCATTGAAAGAAAATATGAATAAATTCTTAATAAATTATTTAAGATTCTTCTCCTAAAATACTCGTTTATTACGTTCATAAATACTATTCCAATATATAGGTTATAGGTAATCTATACACAAAAAATACTACATTCATCGAAAATATTTAAAAGATAAAATAAATCAAACACAAAACAAATAATAAAGTATTTTTGTCAACCCTAGTGGGTTTATTTGTGGGCTAATGAGACGGCGGTATCCATTTGAAGCACAGGGCTGTCGTGCCACGATTAACGTTCAATCCATCAAAATTTAATGGCTCACCGAGGCGCCCCGTGGACAAACGCCATTCTTTTATGTTGAACCTTTTATTGATATTGATTTTTGAGATGTCATTTATTTTTATTGGGTTTACTTAATTAGTTATTATTATGTGTAACGATCGTTACGATTGTGGTTTGAGTACTTTTTGTTTTTATTATATGTACATATTTCGGTAATATACTATGATTTACTTTTTAGTCTAATGGGTAGAAACCAAAGCCGTAGCACAGGTTCTGCTTAGTATAGGATCGGATTGCTGAAACACCATTAAATTAGAAGATGATTGTCCGTGGACGACTTACGCTTCGTTCGGCATTAATGGCCGGCCCATTGACTCGACCGGAGTGATACCACGACCTCACAGAAAACCGGTGTGAAACAGCGCTTGCGTTGTGTTTCACCGAGTGAGTGAGGACACCGGAGGCCCGTATCCCAACCCCTTCCCCCAAAGGCCGGCAACGCACTTGTGACGTCTCTGGTGATGCGGGTGTCCAAAGGCGGCACTAATCGCTTAAAATCAGGCGTTGCCCTTCGTTTCCATAAGAAAAAAAAAATCAAATACACTGTACTTATTAACAAGTTAGTGTTTCTTTGTACCAGTGGTATAATCTCCTTTTAATGAACGACGTCTAGTAGTGAAGAGTGAAAGTGGGCTATCCGGGCAGAAGTAGGCATAAGAATGTGGCATTAGTTTCACTTAAAACAGGAGAAAAAAGAAAGGTAAAACAAGAAGGGAAGCCAGTCTTTCTGCACACTGTGTGGTTCCACAGTTCAAGACCCATTGAAGATCTAGGAGACTTCCTTCCTGGGTTATACCCTTACAATAGAATTACTGTAATAAAAAACCGGTCAAGTGCGAGTCGGACCCGTGCACCGAGGGTTCCGTACAAACCTGTAAAAATATTATACGATGTAACTAAACATTTATGCTTTTTGCAGTTTTTTTTTATATGTGCTATAAGACATTGGTTCATACCAAATACGAAGATTCTGAGTTCACGGGAAGTACCCTATAGGTTTTGATTCCCTTGCGAGTGTCGAAATTTGCAGCCTCAACGGCTGTATCTTTCATTTATTTATTTATTTACTAGCTGAACCCCGCGGTGCTACCCGCGGTACGATGATAACTGCGGGCAACGCCGCGAGGCGAAGCTATATCTTTATAAATAGTAGCCTATGTGTTATTCTGATGTATAAGCTATATTGTGGTAAAGTTTCATTCAAATCCATTCAGTAGTTTTTACGTGAAAGAGTAACAAACATCCATACATACATACATCCATACATACATACATCCATACTTACAAACTTTCGCCTTTATAATAGTAGTAGGATTTCTTACTTACAATATCCTTACAGACTACATCCAATGCGATATTGTAGTTACATAATTTTTAAAACTAATTAATCCTAACAATAACAAATTTTGCCCAGAGCTATCAATGTGAATTCACTCAGAGTACAATAAAATATATCTACCTCTTTAGTTAAGTGTGCGCAGCGCTTTTGATTGCGTTGGCTTAGATTTTAAATTTTTGCACAGTAGACCTAAGTATTTGATGTAAATTTTAGTTAGATACCTCCGCGCGTTCCTGAGAAAAAGGGTCTTGACAAACAAACGGACAACAAAGTGATTCTATAAGGGTTCCGTTTTTTCCTTTTGAGGTACGGTACCCTAAAACAGTGTGAATTTAGGAGGTTCTTATCTGATATAACAATTTAGGTCTCCACAAAAGCGATGTCTCATAGAGGTAGGTATAATATAAAAAATATAGAAAATAACTACAAAACGATTTCGGAAGTTGTTTTATTTACGAGTTGTGAACAAACTTCTGACCAACGCATTATCTTAATTCGAAGGATTAACAAGAAAGAATTCTTTAATAAACCTGATATACATATTTAACAAAATTAAGACATTTATTATAATAGCGATAACAGGTTGACGCTATACGTAGAACTAGAGTAATTAAATATTTATAATACAAGTTTTGAATATAATCATTTCTGTCTCTTTATTATCTTTATAGATTCATGTTTAATAAACTAACTGACAAAAAACCCGCTATAAACCCAATTGTGTATTTAAATTATCACACAAATCTCTTAATATTTTCTATTAAGTAATTTAAAAAAAATTAAAACGCGGATAACTGTACTTCAAGAAAGGAATACAAATTTAATTCTTATGTCGTTGGAAACAAGGGTAAATCTCGCAAAACGGTGTTTTTAAATATTTTCAAATTTATTAAGAAGGCTCTCTTCTAATTTCCTGTTGCTTGGAAACCCTGGCCTTTAAGCGAAGATTTTTTTAATACCCTCACTTTTAAATTGTAAGTGACGAGGAAAACGCACCCCTCTACTGCAACCCCTAAAAGATATCAGAATCCAAGAATAGAAAGGATCTGTGAATTCCCTTAAGGAAAATGTATTTGCCTACCAGATATAATATTTATTTTTGTCTAGCAGTCAGATGTCGGTGTCCCTATGAATGCATTTATTGTAGAATAAATGTGCGTCTATGTTCATCTTCAAGAATCAAATGATCTCCATTCTGAATATTTTATTATTATTATTATTATTTATTATTATTATTCTTCAATTCCTTTAACCGTGGGAGAGCTATGCTTCGGCATGAATGGGCCGGCTCGACCGGAGTGATACCACGACATACACGGTGTGAAATAGCGTTTGCGCTGTGTTTCACCGAGTGAGTGAGGATACCGGAGGCCCATACCCCAACCCCTCCCCCCATCCCCTTTCCCATCCCCCAAAGGTCGGTAACGCACTTGTGACGCCTTTGGTGTTGCGGGTGTCCATGGACGGTGGTAATCGCTTACCATCAGGTGATACGTCTGCTCGTTTGCCCACTATTCAATAAAATAAAAAAAAAATCGAATTTATAATATTACTATGGATGGATCTTGTTAAAAGTTATTTGTCACATATAATGTATGTATATATTAGTTTATCTAGTAGTACCACCACACCGACCACAGTATAGGCTATGCCTAATTTAACTCAATTAATTACGTTTAAAATATGATTAAGAAGTTATTGATAATTTGTGAAACAACTATACT
The DNA here is from genome assembly GCA_916048165.1 of Spilarctia lutea. Lineage (NCBI taxonomy): Eukaryota > Metazoa > Arthropoda > Insecta > Lepidoptera > Erebidae > Spilarctia > Spilarctia lutea. The sequence goes on from OU696491.1 coordinate 817,054, forward strand.
AGAAACTTTCGTGAAGTTTTCTTTTGCTTTCTATTTTTTGAGTGACAAAATATAACAGCCTGTAGTTTTAAAATGCGACTAGATTTCAGGTTTAAAAAAACTAAAGCCACAATATAAATGACTTGACAGAAGTATCATAATGAATAATAAAGCACAGGGTGTTGTTTTTTCGTCGAGTTAATAGGAACGTCGCCAATTAGTAATGTTTATTTATCTGCCACCCCAACGATGGATGAACACCGTTCAAATAGGAAGTGTGGGGCTTTCATGGGATTATTTTGTGAAATATATGCGTGTGTTTGTGGAACGAGCTTTTTTCCAGTCAGCTGCATTATATCTGTGATATAGTATTTATTATTTTAACTTAAAAGAGACAAGTAGCATATTGTGTACACGATAATGACGTTCAGTTTTAAGACTAGGATTCGTAAGATCTACTTTTTTATCTGTCTGGTCTTTAATGAATGATCTTTAGGTGTAGACTTAGATAACTATTTTTGAGACTGTATGTAATTCTATGACTTACGAAGTAAGCACCAAAATAACTAAGAAACTGAATCCATATTATAATTGAATGTAAACTATAATATCACTGGCTGAGTATACAAAGTTATTAAATAAATATTAAACAATCATCGTACTATTGACGTAACGTAACTACATCTGCAATAAAATAATTATTTCACGCGATGCACACCAGTATACTAACACTTTAGCTAGATCGTGAGCGTTAAGCACGTGAGCAGTGTGACGAGCCGGGGGGCTAGAAAAAAGCGACGCACTTAACACATGACATATGGTGTCAATAGGAGATTACACAGGGTGTGAAAATATACATATACGCGATTAATATTACATTTGAATATTCTCGTCAATCCATACTGATATTATGGTGGAAAACCGCTGGGATTTCTATTAAATTTTGCATAGATATACTTTTTACCATGATGTCCAATATGCACGCCGGTCGAGTCGCAGGCAAAAGCTAGTAACGTATATAGACACTAGAACTAAGCGAAATATGTTATTAAACTATTTCTCTACAACACGAGCATGGCCTTCATGCGTATATAGTCATATTATTCACACACTAGTCCTAGTTCAGAATCGAAGCAATTTTCTTTATGTTGGCAAAGTATTTTATTTCCAAAAAGTAATTTTCCATAGTTTGTAATTATTTAGAAGGTTATTATTAAAAATGTAAAGGATAACACAAAACAAGGTTGACAACATTATTTTCACTTTCACTCATCCTCTTCTAATATAATAATATTTCTATTGTCTAGACCTAAGATTGGTTCATAAGATTTAAAATTTGTACACCAGAAGTGGTAGAATATTAGGAACGTATTATAATGTGATAACATTTTTTGTACTATATTCTAATTTATCTATATATATCTAAATAAATATTTCTTTTTATTTTCATTCTTCACTTTCAACAGTCAGTCTGTTAAGATACTTCAATTAACAGATTCGCAACAAATCTATCAACTATCGAATTATCGAACGTCTAGACCCACTTAAATCGAAATTTTTTATTGCCATTTAAGTTCTTTTTGCTCTAAAATACTTAACACAACAGAAAAACAAACAATTATTGTAATAAAAAAACGTTGAGAAAAAAACTAGCAATTAAGCTTTTAACTCAACCTGTATAATGGAATCCCTGCGGACTGCATAGATCAATAGTACAGTCGCGCTCACAAATCAAAAACTATTTTACTACGATGTGCATAAAGTCTATTTTAGTTTACTTTATGACAATTTAGTGGGAAAACTGACTCGTCAATTAATGCGTTGACTGTTTAAGAGCCGACCGCTCTTGTTATAGCAGGGGACACGTGTCTCTCTTTACAATTTGCTAAAACAATAGTATTATAACAATAATGTTTTTGTAAACTAACTACTGTTTGAAGTAATGCGAACATTTTTCTAGTTTCCTTTATAATTTGTGTATTGTAGACATCGTGGGTGCAGATTATATGGGTTACAAATATATAAAATGCGTAAAATAAAGTAAAAAAATATTCGAATTTAATTATACGTGGCTAACACCAAATTCCTAATACAATCTTCAAGATATTTATGATGATATTTCAGTTATATGTCGAATATTTTATTCTCACGTACAATGTAGGTACATTTTGAAAAGTCTATCGGCGTAATTATAAGTCATTATGAGTGCTGATTCAACTAATTTAAAGTTTGATTCAAGCACATCACAAATATTTTTGTATGAGTACAATCATTTCTTGTATTTGAGAGGAATTAATCTACATTTATAAATTATATTTAATTATATTTATTGTAGGTACGTGCAAATTGACTATTTTCAGATTAGACAACCGTGTGCTTGAAATGATTGGTTTTGCAAAAGCAATATGTCTGAAAACAATATATATGAATAATAAAAATGAAAATAAATATGTTATCAATACATTTCTTAAATAATAAAACCTAACACATTCGCAAGCCATGCTTCTATCACGAAACGACTGGGACCCAATTTTTTCGTCGACTTTTTTCCCGTTCGTTTTTATGTCTCTATCTCGTTAACGAGGACATTAGCGGATAATAGACTTCCTATCGGTGACACGTGGGCACGTCGTAATGACGAAGGTCTTTAGAAGATGAATTAATTATATATTTTTCGGATGTTTCGGAATAAATTAATAAGATAAGCGCTGATAAGAAATTTAAAGATTCTTGTTTCGACTGTTAAGTGTTTGGACCAAATATATTTAAGATTTAAGAACATTAATATAATGTATATTGCTGTTAAAGTATGAGAAAATTATCATAATATTTCAATAATGCTTAACTTCTTAAGTAGAATCGTTTGGTTTTTGCTTACTAATTTATTTTATTCTTATTTGATTTTATGGTTAATTTGCCCTTTCGTAATAAATGCCGTTTATTTTTATTGTATATTAGAATGCTATTTTCTAACTGACTTTAAGAAAGGAAGAGTTTCTCCATTCGACTGTATTTTTTTTACATTTATTACCTCTGAACTTTCGACTGGGTGAACCAATTTTCATGGTTCTTTTTTTAATTCAATTTGGTTATGGTTCTCAAAGTTGTATTTTTTTGTAAATTTTTTTTTTCCTCCGCTATGTTATCAACACTTATGTGAGAGATAATCCTGTTCTAAGAAGTTAAGAAATTCTTTAAACTAGAACTTTAGCAAATGGAAAGCTGGAGGCTCAGTCAAGTTTACTTTTGAATGTGATACAGATATGTTTATCCATAGATATCCCATTGCATCTATTTAACCAAAATTTGAGACTTCCTAAAATATTCAGTCCTCTCAAGTGGTAAATGTGCACTTAACCAAAAATCTATCACTATGTAAAGTCACGACACAAATAATCGCTTGCATCAAACCAACCAGCTCCGAATCCACTACACAGTATACACAAAGCAGGCCATAGTTTTAATTAGTACCGCCATATGTGTCGACTCACGTCGCGGGGGCCGCCCCGCCCTTCACCCATCTGCCACCTTGGTGATAGTATAATTATCTCAGAACGTTTAATGTGCTGGAGTAAATCTTAAGAGATGGCGATAATTGTTTATTGAATTATTGTTTAAGTTAAATACTTTAAAGGTTACAGTTTTCAGTTATATATACATAATTAAACGAACAAACATAAAATTATAAACTTTAGTACTTTTAACAATAAATAAACATATTCTTGTAACATAAAAATCTAATTTTACAGAAAATTTAAAATAAAGACTATTACTACAGACTAACTTTGAAATCGAATCGAAATTACACCGCACACTAACTTTGATTTTTGATTGGTAAATGCTACATGCGTAAATACATGAAAAGTGACATAATTATGTTTAGAGGCGTCCTAATACCGTACCTAATATTATCATAATAACGTTATCATATACGTATAGGTATAAACGATTATGATATCTAGGGTTGGTCATGAAAGTTGCTTTTTCTTTGCAGTGCTTTGTCTTTTAATTTGATTTGGATTACCATGGTTTAATTCACAGTTTAAAGTACATTTAGTCAAACATTAATAATAATTATATTAACTAAATTATATCAGTGTGACAATCGCCTTCTCCTATGACTGATGTCACGTCTGAACTCCGACAACGTGTGGGTTACATTCGAAAACGTTTAATTTCAGAGATTTCGTGGAACGGTGACAGCAGGCGCATTAAGTGATTTGTACAATAATAATTACTTAATTGACTAACTAAACATTTTGGGTGACGACTGTACTTTTTATTAATACGAAATAGTGTTGCACTTTTAATTAGTAGGTGTTGAATGTATATTTTTTAATGATAAACGATCAGACGTATCGCCTGATGGTAAGCGATTACCACCGCCCATGGACACTTGCAACATCAGACGCGTCACAAGTGCGTCGCCTGTTTTTGGGGGATGGGGACGGGGATGGAGGAAGGGGTTGGGATATGTGCCTCCGACATCCTCGATGAAACACAGCGCAGGCGCTGTTTCACACCGGTTTTCTGTGAGGCCGTGGTATCACTCCGGTCGAGTCGATCCATTCATTCATCTTCCACGCAATTGTGTACAGAAATAAATGTTTTCTTATTGACTCCTAAAATGATCAAATACTTACCAATGCTCTGTCTTTCTTTCCATTTTCTTAACATTATAAATAAAATACATAGCATACGTTTAATATAAATTACATAAATACATGCCAGTATACATATACTTATTTATACAACATTGAGACAATGATGTTTGGATAGAAAAACTACTTTTATACAATTAAAGTAACGCTTCTACTCTCTCGACTAATTCTCTCTAGAAGTACAGTCAACCGCAAATAAGTCGAATAGATTTCATTAGAAGGTATATGTTATGAGATTATTAAATTATACCTTTCCTTTAGAGTATTGATATAAAATACACTTAAAAGTGCTTTATAGCATTAAAAACGGAAACAAATTCATAAAACAGCAAGATTTGTACAAACATTTTAATTTTACTAATCAGATTTACGTAAAAACATGACGGCGCCATTTTTATTACATCCTCCTTCTTGATAGATACCATTTAAAAGTAAATATTGTTTCCTAATATTAAAAGAGCTTATTTACATAGGACTTTTCGTTTAATTATTTCCTTTATATACCAAATATGGTGCGTATACAATCTCTTTTGCAAACAGTGTATCAATTAAAAGCTATTTTTGATTGTCGTTTATGTATTAAGTTGTATTTTTACGCTATTTAGAAGAAAAAGTTAATTTAAATAGTTATTTATGTATTTTTATTAAGTAATAAAGTTTTAGACATAACTATTAAGGAAACTAATAAAGAATGGTAATATATTAAATAATTAACATTCTAATGAATTTGTTTTTGTATGCAAAACTATGAAATTATGCCAACTTGGGTAGAGCTTTACAGAATAACTGCTAATTTATTATTTTTTGATGACTTGATAATATCAATCGAGGCTACTTTTATTGAAAAAAAAAAGTTGCATGTACTAGCGTACACTCGTAAGAAGTGAAACTTCTTTATGACGTTATTTTTCAAAAAATAAATATCATATGTCGACGTAAGGTATAACGACAAAAGACTTATAAACCAGCAATATTCGTGACAATTCTTATTTCAAGTGCAATAAAAGTTAAGGAGCGAGACCTGAGTAAATATTTCGCGATCTGTGGTGTGAATGAAGTAAGTTTGTGGAATGTGATGTGTGTAGTTATTTACATTGTGGACTAAATAAAATAATATTGTTTGTAATATGATATTTCATTGTAGTATTAATTTGGTCCTGTTTGTGTTTGAAAATGTTTTTTGTTTTATTTCATAAATTTGACGCGTAACGTAACGGATAAATGTTACACGTAACGTATCGGATAAATGTTACGCGTAACGAAAAAATGTTACACTAAATTTTTTGACAACCCCGATAAAGAAGTTTCACTTCAAAAACATATGAGTTACGTGAAAGCTTAGTTAAACCGAATGAAACAATAAACAATATCCGATTCAAAAGCTACACAAAAGATACAAAACCACGGTACAGCTAGTAACTAATTCCTAATCTTTCTTATTATCTTAATTTTTCATTCGGTTTCTTTGATTCCAGTTTCATATCACAATCTCAAAAGAAACACTGTTACAGTAGCAAGCAGTCGTAGTTAATATAACCATTTACTTCGATCAGTTACGAGTATGATAACGAACCGACGTAAACGGAAAAATTTGTAATGAACATATTTTTTTTATTATTATTAAATAGTGGGTAAACGAGCAGACGTATCACCTGATGATACCTCGTCCTCTCCCCCCATTTCCCTCCCCATTCAACAAAGGCCAGCAAAGCACTTGTTTTTTTTTATTTTTATTTATTGAATAGTGGGCAAACGAGCAGACGTATCACCTGACGGTAAGCGATTACCGCCGCCCATGGACACCCGCAACACCAAAGGCGTCACAAGTGCGTTGCCGACTTTTGGGGGATGGGAAAGGGGATGGGGGGAGGGGTTGGGGTATGGGCCTCCGGTAGCCTCACTCACTCGGTGAAACACAGCGTAAACGCTATTTCACACCGGTTTTCTGTGAGGCCGTGGTATTACTCCGGTCGAGCCAACCCATTCATGCCTATGTGTTGCAGGTTTCCATGGGCGGCGGAAGTCGCGTACCATCAGGTGATAGTCTGATGGTAAGCGACTACTGTGATAGTCTGGTTGTATGCCCATTATTCAATAAAATAAAAAAAGAAATTAAAAAAAAAAAGACACTAACCTGTGTTTCCGTAACATTCAGCAGTTTCGCCATATCAGCTCGTTCCCCAGACGATAGGTACTTCTTAACCTCAAACAGCTTCTCCAGCTCGAAGATCTGCCTACCCGTGAACGTAGTTCTGGCCTTCTTCCGTCTTCCAACTCCCGTTTCTTCTCCTTCTTCGCTGGTTAAAGAGCCTTCGCCTCCGAGTGGAGATCTGACGTCTTCAGTAGACTTCTTGCGTTTGATTAGCTTTGAAGGATCTGGAAAACAAATATAGTACTTGGTTTCAATTGCATTCTCTAGAATTATTTTCCAGTTCCAAGATGCGGCTTTATTACGGATAGTAAGCTATGTATTTAAAATAATAATTTCAAAAAAAAAAACAAAATAGAGTAGAGAAACACAATTTTTAAGTACAATCCTACTACTATTATAAAGGCGAAAGTTTGTAAGTATGGATGTATGTATGTATGGATGTTTGTTACTCTTTCACGTAAAAACTACTGAATGGATTTGAATGAAACTTTACCACAATATAGCTTATACATCAGAATAACACATAGGCTACTATTTATAAAGATATAGCTTCGCCTCGCGGCGTTGCCCGCAGTTATCATCGTACCGCGGGTAGCACCGCGGGGTTCAGCTAGTTTCATAAAAATAAAAAATTGTCTGTGGCATAATATTTTAAAAAGTCAACTTAAAAACCACAGTTATTAATTATATTTAACACATGTTTGACATATTTAATGAAAGTGATTAATATTCTAATCATGCTGAAATAAGACAGGTTCTCAATTAACCAGATACCGTCGTACTGTAAGTAGGGTGACCATATTGGATAGAGATAGATGGACACTTAACTCATCTATACAAATTAATAAAATTGGAGTGCCTGTTTGTAATATTGATATAACCGCTTTTTAATACATGCATTTATGTGTATATGTTACCGTGAGATTGTCAATACCGCTAGATTGTAAACAGTCGAAAAATTGTGTACAGTAACATACTGCTCATAATTTAACGTATTATTTTTATTAGAATTCTATGTGAATCCGTCAAATTGTGATATGGTATGCTACGTATCGCATCTCGCGCGCTGATTGGTTGAACAGGATATGTCCCGCGCCGCCATATTTGTTCATTAATTCGTTTGTTGCCGACTGTTAAGTATTTTTGAGATTGTAAATTGATTTCGTGTTGTAAATACCTCATAGCTTTAGAATTAGTTACATATTTTTTTGTGACAGTAAAATTAATTTGTGACTTCCTTGCGAAGCCGGGCCGGATCGCTAGTAAATATATATTTCACAAGTATCGTACGAACCTTATGTTATCAGTCCTCAATTCCTTTAAACGAAGCATATTCACAAGTAACTCTCAGATAATTTCTTAAACTTCTATTAGCCGCAGATGTAAATCAGTGGTACAGACATTAACGGCTCGTGGTAAACCGTTCACGAGTTTATTGCTAGTTTAGAAATTACGATTTATATTACTACTTAAGGTCAGTTGTTACCTAGTGATTAGAACTGCTTTCTACGTACCTTCACATCTACTGTATTCAGACTTAGGTGTTTTATTGGGTATATCACATGAGTCCCATGGTGTTATCGTGAGACAATTGAAACTTTTTCGTTCCAGTATCCTCATAGGACAAGTGACACTGGTAATCCAGTCCCAGATGTCCCACGAAACAACTCCTTTTAGTCAACACAAGTGTTTTGCGTAAATTCTCTTTCTACAATTGCTAACTCCTCTACTCCATTATGATATTTTGGAATAATTCCTGTGTAGCGGAGGTCTTTACAAACATACATGAAACGAACAAAAAGAACACCCTGACTTAGAACAACAATTTATGGATCACAAAAAGTATTATTCCATGAGGGATTTGAACCTGCAGTGGCTAAACGTGCAGTTAATGTTATTGGCTAATATTTTGTTTTGACCACGTGACTTAGCGTTAAGATGACTTCATTCTAAAACATTTGTTAGATTTCTACTAACGTTTGATTAGATTTCAACTTGTCTACTAGAGCTGGTCACCATATGTTACTACCACCATCCATGGTCACCTGCATCCAGCGGCGTCTTTACCTATAGTGCATGGAGTGCGCACTGCACTGTAAGAAGCGCCAGCTGCGGCACTTTTAATGGATTTGCTTACTGAAGGGCGCTACGCTTACTAAAAGGTGTCTCACAAGTCATAAATGCGTTGCCGCTCTACTGTTACAATATTTTTATGAAATTCTACTACCACACTAGGAATATATTAGAATGTATTCAACTCACAACATAAATTTTATTCGTGAATCACACAGTGGTGTCCCATATAACAATCGAAGTAACAATACTTAACACAGTAGGAAACGACGAGTAGAGGCGTGCGATCACCATGTCTATACATATATTATATTTATCATCATAACCAATCATCATATTTATGCGGAAATCCACCTTACTATTACACTTCCACATTAATATGTAGAGATAAACATATACATACGAAGAATAGAAATATGAGGAGGTAGATAGTTACAGAATGGAATAAAATAAACTTTATTGTCCACCAATTAATACAGTTTACATTTAGGAGTAGGTTTATCAATTTAAAAACCATGTACAAATAGCGGCCTTATTGCTAAAAAGCAATTTCTTACAGATAACCTGGATGGACCAACTGACAGTAGAAAGAAAACAAATTCAGATTTCTTTATATTCTTCGTATTTTCGTAAATTTACATTAAATTTTTTCTAATTTTTTTACAACATTCGTGTAAATATGATAATGTTTAATACTATAGAGACTGGTGCCTAGGTGCTAGGCTCACAGCCTGTATTTTATTTGATTCAAAATTCCAATTTTCTTATTATTTTTTTCAACAAATACTCTTTTTAAGGTAAATTCAGACCGTTTTTAAGAACTTAAAACTCTAGTTAAAACTGGAGATTGCTTATTGAAAATGTTCGTATGTCTATAGCTTGCTGAGGGTAGAAAGGTCAGTGTGTTAGCTGCCAAGTCTCGGTGAATTTCTGTCGTTTTAATTGCTAACGACGGCGCGGCTGAAAACTTTGAGAGCACGTAGCTTTCACTGATAATGTTTCTGTTTAACAAAATTACGAACGATGTAAGTACAAAAATGTATTTAATAAATTAATTGAAGTGTACAATGAAAATTTTAAGAAATATATCTAAATTACTAGTCTTTTCCGGTGACTTCGTTTGTTATGAAAATATGTAGGTATGTAAAACAAAGATTTCGTTGATTACAATATAATTTCACAAATTTAAAATTAACACATAATGTTTTTCTAAATACAAATAAATTCATGCATAAACCATTAAACTCAGTCACAGAAAAAGCGTTAGTTCTCATCATACAATTGTTTCTCATATCTAGGAATGCTGCGTAACCACAACGGTTCTCATGTTTTGTTTAACATTCGGAATCACTAGCCATTGTACTATCAACAAAACACCTCGGACTCGGGTCTCCTCTAAGGAGAGGGTTAAGGCCATACGTCCCCATCCTGGCCGAGTACGGGTTGAAGATGCTCACAGTATCATGTCACCAGTCACCCATCCAGGTACTGACCACACCGTCGTTGCTTACTCTCGGTGATTGTTTCTAAACAACGAGCGCAACTGGGCCATGAGAGCCTCACTGGGCTACGAACGCCACAAGACACCTAAACAATTTAATTCATGATGTACCTAAATATATTCGTATATTAATAACGAGAAAGTCGTTGTTCCCAAAAATCTTTGAATAAAGTGTTCCTACAATGTAAACTGTGGTATTTCGCTCTATATAATTTTATATTCCACACTAACACTCGAATTTAAGAGGCAATTTCCGACTTATTTTCTACTTTGATATTATATATAAATGAATAATTAAGTATCACAAATATCAGCAGCCATTATTAGTACACCGCTGGACATAAGCTTTTCACCACATATTTAATGAAAGTGAATAATATTGTAATTATGCTAAAATAAGACAGGTTCTCAATTAACCAGATACCGTCGTACTGTAAGTAGGGTGACCATATTGGATAGAGATAGATAGATATTTTTATTTGCCATCCACTACCTCCATTTTATGGAACATCTTAGAAAGGAGGTTTCAGGCTACTATATCAGTCAGCTATCAGACGGAGCTTATTTAAAGTGTTCTTTCCTTTTTTCAGGGCTATTATCCTGTGTAGTGTTGCTCCCTTAGACGATTTTATCTCACAACACCCATGGCGTAAAAGGGAAAATGACACTCTGTATTTTTTTTATGGAATAGAGGACAAACAAAACGTATCGCCTGATGGCAAGCCATATCTGCCACCTATGGACACCCGCAACACCGGAGGCGTCACAAGTGCGTTGCCGCCGTGGGGTATGTACATAGCGCAGACACTGTTTCACACCGGTTTTCTGTGAGGTCTCCGGTCGAGTCGGCCCATACCGAAGCGTGGCTATTCCGCGTCTTTTCTTCTTTATCCACGTCACCACACGGGGAATTATTATCTTAGTTTCTTTATAATAATAATCTTTCTTGTTACAAATAACCTTTTACAATTTCTTTGGAGCTAAATATAGGGCAGGTGACACCTTAGTCTAATTAGTGTCTCTTTATCATCTTACCTAGCTTTAATATAGGTCTAACCTAGATCAAGCAGACCACTAATTTGAAATATAGACCATACTTAATAATGCGATTAAGAATTGTAATTTGATAGTAAAACATAATAAATACATAGTTCTAATCATATATGTATTTGAGAATGAATATTTTGCTTATATTAAGTTAAGAGTAAACCTCTTAGGAAACACGAGTACCTTGTATATTAAATTTGGAATAAATTTTATTTTATTTTATCTGTCAAAACGAAAACTTCGCATGAAAAATGTACTAAATACTCTAAAGTCCTTGAACGTCTTATTCACATGCAGCTAAGCTCATTTCTCTCAAGAAATTGTCTCCTGAATCCACTCCAATCAGTTTTTCGTCCCGGTCATAGCACCACTACCGCACTCATTCATATTACGGAGGATATCCGATTCAACATGGAGGAAGGAAAGTTAACGGTCCTTACCTTACTGGATTTCAGCAACGCATTTAATACCGTTGACTTTGATATCTTACTTGGAATATTGCGCTCTCTTAACATATCTCCATCAGCAATTGACTGGTTTCATAGCTACCTGTATGGTCGTCAGCAGCGTTCCTGTATTGAAAATAATCACTCCTCTTGGTGTACTACATCTGCAGGCGTACGTCAGGGCGGCGTGCTATCCCCATTACTCTTCGCAGTTTTTATTAACTCCATCACTGATCGATTACTTTCTTCCTACCACCTTTATGCAGATGATCTACAAATATACACCAAAGCATCTCCTGCTAAAATATCTGAAGCTGCTGATGATATAAACAAAGATCTGATACAAATATGCACTTGGAGTAAGGAGTATGGATTAAAACTCAATCCAAGCAAAACACAGGTAATTATAATAGGTAGTCGTAGGATGAACTCCGCAATAAATTGGCTGCAATTACCTGCCATATCTTGTGATGGGTCAAATATTCCATATAGTGACAAGATTAAAAACCTTGGGATCTATATGGATAAATACATGTCCTGGGCCCCCCAAATTAGTGAAGTTAGTCGTAAATTGTTTGCTACAACGGGATCACTGCGAAGACTTCGTAATTTTCTTCCTGCCAACACGAAAATCGCCTTAGCTCAATCCCTTCTCCTTCCTACCCTTGACTATGGTGACGTTAGCTATCTGGATCTCACTGAAGAACAACTGAACAAACTTGAGCGCCACCAAAATGTCTGCATTAGGTTCATATTTGGTTTACGTGAATATGATCACATCTCCGAATATCGCGTTAAGCTCAAATGGTTGCCTATCCGCCTTCGCCGTAATGTTCACATTCTCTCCATTTTGTACAGTACTCTGTTTCTTCCGCATACGCCTCCCTATCTCAAACAACGTTTTGAGTTTCTACACAGTTCACATTGCAGGCTCTTGAGATCATCGGAGAATCTGAAACTGAAAATGCCCAGCCATTCCACACAATTTGCTGATAAGTCATTCTCGGTGCAAGCAGTTAGACTGTGGAACAACTTGCCTGAGGCAATTAGACAAGCTCAATCTCTGCAAGTTTTTAAGAAGCAAGTCACAGATTACTACTTGACAATGTAAAGGCTTCTGGGGGGGGGGGTATTGATTGCTAATGGTGAGAGGTATGCAGTTTATTCATTGTTTTCTATGTGTAAAATGTATGTATTTGCGGGGAAAAGTATATAAGTATTCTATCAGTTGCCTAATACCCATGAGACAAGCTCTGCTTGGCTTGGGATTAGATGGCGTTGTGTGTTAGATGTCCAAATGTTATATATTAGGTATTATATTATAAATTATTCATGACAATTATGTGTATTTTATACATATATATGTATGTTATCATATTTGTATGTATGTATTGATGTTATATACATATATTAAGTTTACCTATTAATTATTTATCAGATTATTTTAAACAGAGATACACTTTAGACTACCCAAAATCCAATTACATAATATCCGTTTAAAGGTTGTCTGGAAGAGATCGCCGTGAGTGATAAGACCGCCTGTTGTTATCACCCATTTTAGTATTTTCCTGTAATTATGTCTGTAAATTTTTGTTTCTTTTTGTGGTGTTCAATAAAGCTGTATAAATAAATAAATACAAACTTGTGACGTCACAGTTTTAGACCACTCAATTGAGCAATATATTCCAAAGTTCATTTGTTTAAAATTTGTAATAGAAATGAAAAGTTATTATATACATTTTCTGAGATGTTTTGTAATATTCTTTTTAATGAAGGAGACACCGGTATTTATTTACGATACAGCCATCTACCCTATCGAATCGTATTTGAAAATCAAAATGTCACAACCGCAAAACAATTAAATAGTTACCTCACCGAACAATTAACAGTAGCTGTTGATACAATACAAATTGTATGTAATACAAATACAATATAACGGTTCCAGGTAGTGTTGTAATTGATATTTGACGTGTGACTCAGAGATGTGTCAGCGATCTTAGGTGTAGTGTAGATGACACGGTGAGAAGCGGAGCGATAAGCGGGTTAAATGTCACTTTCTAATAATACGAAGATACAAATTTACTATTTTTCAGTGAGTATTATGTAACCCAATAGTTTTAACATCAAATAGTATCTAATAGTTATATACTTTGAATGCCTCGGTGGCGTAGAGATAGCGTATGCGACTTCTGTGCTTGAGGTCTCGGGTTCGATTCCCGGGTTTGGGTTGTTTCGGAGTTTGCATGCTTTCTATGTATAATATTTATTTATTTACAAAAAAGAGTATATAAATATGTATTCATATCAGTAGTCTAGTTTATTTTGGGCAAGCTCTGTTTATTTTGGGTACAGATGGCGTTGTGTGTTAGATGTCCGAAATATTTATTATTATTATACGCGTAAACCAGTAAAAGGTTTTCACAGATAAGACCACAATATAGGTATGTATTACTTAAGTTAAACACAATTATGATATTGTTTGTAAACAAAAACAGGAAGAATGGAATCTCGCATATGCCAATCTTTATAAACTGTCAGATATACTAATTGTAATTAATAACAATTAATTACAATTAAAAATGACAAGACGAGGAGGTCAAATCAAAAGATGGGTGGATGATTTACCAAAAAGATGGAGAAGGTCTGCCAAGGATAGAAGGAGATACGTGGAAACGATTGGGGGAGGCCTATGTCGACAGACAACTGACAAAAGTGGTTGCTAATAAATGTATTATTTTTGCTTATAAATTATATTTAAGAATGCTACTGTTTTTAAGAATAGCATATAAGATAAAAAGCTCAGCGAATAAAGGCTTTTATTATTATTATATTATAGTATTTTGATAATTAATGTAGTAATTTTTGTGTCAGGTAATATTATCTGACACAAAAATTAAGTATTTTTGAAATTTTAAATAATTAGTGTCTAAAATCGCCTTTTAAAGTAACAAGTGAGCTTCCTTACATTTGAGATACCGTTGGTACTTCGATTTGATAAACATTTCTCACGTACGAGATTAAATGGGTGGTCGATTAACTAGCGTGTTAATTATTATCACTACGTATCATATCAACACACAACACACATCACATCAACAGCTTTTAAAAAGTCCACAGCTGGACATTTGCCCCTCCTTGAAAAGTAGAGTGGGAATAACTAAAGTTATATTATCTTTACATACAAGTTAATTAAATTGAAGTGTCTGTTTGTAACTTCAAATTAACAGTTTTTCAGCAAAAGCAAATGAATGTATTTACACTAATATATAAAGCTAAAAAGTTGGTTTGTTTGCTTGAACCCGCTTATCTCATGAACCACTGGTCCGATTTGAAAAATTATTTAAGTGTTGGATAGCTAAAGGCTATAGGAGCGGGCGAAAATTATAACGCTACGGGCAATAGGAGACGATACTTGCATAAAATTTATTTTTAAAATTTTTGGCCTGTCCGTTCCGGCTAATCTCTGGAACAGCCGGACCGATTTTGACGGACCTTTCACTGATAGGTAGCTGATGATATAAGGAGTAACTAAGCTTCGCCTCGCGGCGTTATACTCGGTTATTGTCATAATACCGCGATAGATAAAGTAGTTAGCAACTTATATGTTTGTGTGAACAAAAACATTCAAAAATCAAAACTCACTTTAGATAATCGCAACGCACATTATAGTTGCTTATAAATTGCTCTTACAACCAGAAAAAAAAACAAATAGGTATACAGGATATAAACATTACTGTATGCCTTAATTACTGTCGATAAACGGTAATATACAAAACAATCTGTCAATATAAAAGATGGCGGCCATTCCTACAATAAAACACGCTGTATAAACACGGGAAATAATAAATTTCTACAACACTCCGTATATTGACACGCGGTTTAACGCGAGTAAGTGCACCTGCACAGCGTGTACCGTGTTCAAGTTTATGAGCCTAGCAACATATCACGGTGGATTAGTTCGGGTTTGGTTCTTGAGTGGCACATTTCAGTTGTAGATTTATTGGATTTTTTTTGGAACGTCTTGCATTAAACAGTATGAGCAATAATCTACTATAAATAATATGTCAAGTTTTAAACCGACTACATAAAAAGGGAGTGATTCTCAATTAGAGTTTTTAATGTTCGTTACTTCAGAACCCCTTCTTCATGAACTAGTTTGGAAAATTATATTTTTATTTTGACTGCCCCGGTGGCGTAGTGGTAGCGTATGCGTCTGCTAAGCTTGAGGTCTCTGGTTCGATTCCTGGTTCGGACCAAGTGTTTGTATGATCTGCAAATATATGTTTCGGAGTTTGGGTGTTTTCTATATGTATGTATTTACAAAAAAAAAGTATACAAGTATTTATATCACTTGTCTAGTACCAATAACGGAACCTCTGCTTAGCTTGGGACTAGATGGCGTTGTGTGTTAGATGTCCGAAATATTTATTTATTTATTTGGTTGCGTATAGTTGCCTTAAAAAACAACCTATACACCTGCAGAAAATGCAACAATGCAGCATGGTGACCCACACTATGGCAGCCTATGGAGCTGCCTCTGCATCATAGGGCCTCCGGTCTCGCACTCACCAACGAAATACGACATCATAAATGCTGTCACTTTAGGTTGGTCTTCTGTGCGAGGTTAGTACCGCCCTGGTGACTCTACCACCTTTTTAATTACGTGTACAATGAGAGTTCAATTCATACTGGTAAGTGTCATAAAACAAAACATCCAAAATGGTCGAAATTACTTTAGAAATATTCATAAAAGTTTTAAAGTTATTCGTAAGCTTCATAAAATATGATACATACAATTTTAGATTCTATGTGCATACGTTTCAGGTTTAAGTAATTTTTTTATTCACTTACACCCTTTTGAACATGGAAGCAGAGAAACTATCTGTTTTCTGGATAAACTCCGAAAGAATCATCATGAATGTCTCCTGCAGTGGGTTAGACTAATAGAGGGTGTTGTAAATCACGCCGACACAGGATGTGGCTTTAGTTGTAAATTAACTTTCGCTGTTATTTTAGGCAACACTCTGTAATACAGGAAAAGAAATAGACGTATTACTCTTAAGAAATTACCTATTTAATTATTTATAATAGCATTGTGTAATACCTGAATGAATTATTGCACGTCCGTCTTAGAGTAAAAGTCTCAAAAGTTTTTTTTAATTTACAACTCTAAACACTTGTGTATGTGGATACAACGGCCGATTTACTGCCCTAATCATTTTCTACCAGCCAACCTTTGAGTGTGGAAACTTAAAAAGGCCCGGGTGACGACGCGAAAGCGTAGGTGGCCCTAGGTACGTCGGGGTACCAGGGTTTTCCTTTCTAGGGTGCACCTGGTTCCCTGGCATCTAGTACCCGTAGTATCGGCATCTAGTAGTAGACGGCGTGCGGTTTTAGTCGGTTCGAGTCCGACATATCCGAGGGGATTTCCGCAAAGAAAACAAAGGTTCATCAAGGTTCAATAGTTATATACTTTTTTTATCGAAAAGTATATTTAATAAAACTAGCATAATATACGATTATACACACACACACATAAATCTTTACATCGTACAAAATAAAGTCGTTTCCTCTGTCTATTCGCTTGGATCTGTTAAACTACTCAACGGTTTTTAATGCAGTTTTCAGCAATCGATAAAGTGATTCCAGAGGAAGGTTTATATGTGTAATACAGGCATTTCATGATAGAATAAATTCGAGAATTTAAAGACAAGATTTTGCGAAGCTGGGCTGTGTCGCTAGTATACATATAAATACACAGTATATACATATTTTATATTTCTGCTTTGTAAGTTATAAAATATGAGAAAGGGATGTGGCGAATTCCACATAACATACTACAGCGCCATCTACCGATACACTGAACTACGAAATAACGCACTACACGGAGTAACTAAAAATCCTGAATCGCGAAATAAATAGTTCTCGCGCCGATTAGCATATATACAACATCCCAACATCAACTGTTGGGCAGTAGCCCGCCAGGCATGATCACCTCGCCTGGTCGGAGGATCCTCCCTTTGTGTTGGGTGGAACATGATATCCGTTCCCCCACAGGTATACTATTAGTTACCATCTTAAATAGTAATTATGCATATGGTTCTCAAAACAAGAGGTTACGTCTGTATATATTACAATAAGATTATATATTCAAATTGAAATCAGTTCCCAAATAGCAAAAATAACATATAACACACAAAAAACTATCGAATTGAGACGTACTTTTCTTTTAAAAATCGAATAAAGAGCTATTAATCAAATAACGTTAATCAACGTAAATTCTAACATCGTGTACCACAATTTCAACTGATATAACATCAATCCACATCTTATACTAACCACTAACCACCAAAGTACACAAACAGGAAATAATACACATAATTACAGACAATCAATGAACCACTTAACGTGCCCAACTGGGAGCGTGTTATGACTAATAAATCGGGACTCGAACCTGGGACCGTGCCAGTACAGCTCGAGATCTTTTGAAGTCAACGGTGATTTACATGGAACGGGCGAGTGTGGTGGTTTATGAGTGTTTATGGCACCCATGGGTTATTGTTTTTGTTTGACAATGTGGCTGGCATTCTGCCGGATACTGAGTTCGATGTGACAGATGTTGAAGATTTTGTTTATTTTACGATGCTGTGGCTTGTAATGACTTAATGGTTATAGGTTCGGAGTTCGATCAACAGGTTGCGTGATCTTTTCTGGTGAAGAACATAAATTGCTGAAACGTGGCTCTGCCACGGTATTCTCGTATTGTAGTGTCTTAAAGCCTATATTTTTGCTTTTAATATTGTAGTATTGACTTTTGCAAGTGCACTATAACAATGCTTAAAGAATATTAAAGTTTCACTTTGATCATACAGTTGTGTGTCTTTAACGAGCTTTATTCTCTTCATTAGGAAACTAAGTTGTTTTTTATTTTAATCTTAGAAATCAATTTTATTTAAATTTCTAATTGCCATATGGAAATAATACTCTATATGTAAGGTACAGAATTATTAATTAAAATACTATGGTACAGTATCTTAGAGCTAATATGATGATGCAGTCAGAAATTGGACATTGGAACTCTTTAGTAGCTGCATGTGAAACCTTTACTAAGACCAGGATGGTTTTTGGGGGAGGCTTTTGTTCAGTAGTGGACGGCAGTAGGCTTAAGTATAAGCTAATTATATTTAGTTTCACACATACTAATAGACTGGGTTTAATAAAGATGGTCTCACGATCGGTCCCAGTGAAAGATAAAGAAAGGTATTCTTTTATAAAGTTAGTTTGCTAAGACATAATGTTCCCCTTTTGTTTTTTCTGGAATTTTTTGACAACATGTATGTCAATAATTTAAAATTAATTGTTTTAATGTTAAACCAAATCGTAATTTTAGTAACTCTATTGAATGTTGCTCTCGTTTGTTAACTTCTGAAACGTTCATAATTAAGTTTTAGGGTACCTAGAAAAAAACATAGTCTTCCTTTCATCTATAAAATATCTTGCTTCGTAATTTTAGCTGCTAAATTATCCACTTATTAATATAACATAACGTATTAAGAAGATAATACCATATATTAAACCATACTATTTAGATCAACGAAGCGTTATAATAAACCGCCACCTAATTTATCGAATCAATTCAACGTTAATTTTGTAACGATTATCCGTTATCATATAACGTTATTTATTAACATCGTTATGGCTCATCACTTTGAGTAGATTTACCAATGAAAATTATACTCTAAGCGGCTATAAATAAGGTTAAGTTTCCAATGATGTGTGTTGGAGAGTGCATTTTGAAGTGAACCCTCGAACATTAGCGTTCATTATGAATGTTATTAATCTGTCGTGACAATGCAGATGCGATTATTGCTGTAAGTTATTGCAGTTGTGTAGAATAATATATGGTGTGTTGACAACAATAGGCAGGTGACTGGCTAAGTCGAAATAGTGTACCGACGATTAAAATACTCCATAAAATTCGCTAATTTATAGAGTATTTTCATCGTCGGTCTGCTGTATGAAAATTAGATAAAAACAAGCACTTAATGTCGCTACACACGCTCATCGATAGTCAACTTGAAATTTGTCAGAATTGGTCAAATAAAACAAAGTTCTTTGAAAGCATTTCATTGGATTTGATAATTAGTCTAGTGGTTAGTATTCCTTTTTCGTTTAGAAATATACAAATTTAGATATCAGCAGCAGTTGTTTATCACAGCACAGGCACAACCTAAATGACGGTGTAAAATTATATACTCAAGGTGTAATTGAACGACGATAGAAAAAAAAAATTGAAATTCACTTGTACAAATGTTTTTACTGAAGCTGTGGATGAAACTACATACTAGTTTAATATTTGCGCGTAACCAGAGAATCCAAAAAAAAAGTAACAATTTCTAAATATTCATCCCGCCCATCTCTACGAATATTTTTAAGCAAATGATTGCCTCCAAGTTCAAAGCGAGATCAGAAGATCACCAAAAATCACCACTGAACACGTATACGTAACGTAACAAAGACATATTAACCAATAACGTACATCGCAGCTGCGAGTGAGTGAGTGATTTACGATGTCTGCCTACGCCCGCGCCGCGGTGACACGCCGTGAAGATTAAAGCCGAGCAACCCCCCTGGGACGCGGCCCGGCCGGCTGTATTAAATTTAGATGATTACCTATGTATACTTTAACTTCAATGGTTCACTGTTTGGGTAGCTGAGTGTAAATTAAGATTTAAATACATACATGCATTATCATACCTGAAATGTGTATATATATTTTTTTTATTGAGTAGGGGGCAAACGAGCAGCTATATCTTGTGACGTCTCTGGTGATGCGGGTGTCCATGGGCGGTGGGAAACATTGGTTTGCCATATTTAATAAAAAAAAATTAACTCGACAATAACAAGAAATTGAAAATAAAAACTTACGTTATGGTAGTCTGGAAGAGATCGCCGTGAGCGATAAGACCGTCAATTGTTGTATATATGTATTTTATGACTCGTTTTATGTATTATTTTGTAGTATGTACGCAATAAAGATAAATAAATAATAAATAAATAAATAAACTTGACACTCCTTACACCCGACAGTCTGAACAGAGTGCAAATAAACACACTGACATCTTACTAAATTCACACGTACATATTGCATCTAAAACAGAAAGGATAAGCTTGATCAGCTTATCGTTTTTTTTTTCATAGTCGAGAATAGACCCCATGACCTGTGGTTTCATAGTCAGCATCACGTATTTACTAGACCAACAGGCCATTTCAATCTAAAAAAAGAATATTCTACACTAACTCCATTGGATTATAAAAGACAAATTTAAAGTCTGCCCTGAGGAATACCAATACTAAAGTGAGACCAGTACAAGACAAAATGAACCACTAATGGGCCTATCAACGACTACAACGTTGTTCTATTTGCGGGCAACGCCGGGGTAAAACGTTAGCAATGCGTTTATTTTGACACGCCTTCATTATCGATGGGACATTATAAGGCTTGCATTTAGCTGAAGCTACGCGATGTTGAAAATACATACACTTTGTATTTTCTATATATTTCCCTTGAGTGTCATGTTATAGAGTCAATTTTATTCTTTTTTTTAATACATATGAGGCAAATGAGCAGACGTATCGCCTGATGGTAAGCAATTACTGACGCCTATGGACACCCGCAACACCAGAGGCGTCACAAGTGCGTTGCCGACCTTCAAGGAAGGAGTACCCTACGCTCTTATATTTAAAAAAATCTAGGTAGATACTACTGCTATTGTATTGCACTATTACTTTTCTCTTTCTTATAAAAACTCGACACATCACTATTTAAGCTATAGTTTTTCTTAGCCAAACAATATTATTTTATTTTTCAGTGCAGTCATTCTTTTGAAATTAATTTAGGATAAGACAATTTTATCTTTAGACATATGGCGACTTCCACATATAGCGCAACAAGAAAAACATACTAGAATGCTACCTACTGAAAATACCTCGTACTACAGAGTAACGATGGAAACGCAGAAACCAATCCTGAACCGCGCAATTACTTTAATAATCATATATATAACATCCCAACATCAACTGTTGGGCAGTACCCGCCAGGCATGATTACCTCACCTGGTCGGTGGAACCTCCCTTTGTGTAGGAGGAACATGACACCCGTTCCTCTACAAACAAGCTACATATGTCACGTTTAGGTTGCCTTAAAAGAATAAATATCTTAGCGACAATACAAAATACATGAAACAACGAGTTATGACTTTTCAAATTTAAACAGCGTCAGAATAATTGTAGCCAAGACAGAGTCTTTAGTCTTCTTCACAGCCAAACTGCTGGACATTGGCATCCCTTAAGTGCTATAATGCTTAGGGTTGGCTACTAGTTCAAACGGTTTTAACTGAATATCAGTTTTTCTACGAACCGACTGGCATCACAACCCGCAACCTTTAAAGCGAACTGAATTTTGAACTAGTTGTCTGTGTATTTGAGGGCACTGACTTCCCAATAACGATTGCCATATATATTATGTTCATGACACATATGCCACAATAATTATTCATGCGCCATCCTGCTATTTCGCATCTCTACCTAGAGTATATTATTGTTTATACTCTTTATTAATACATCCATATTAAAACACATCATATAAGCTTTGCTAAGACTATCCCGGACATAAAAGTAGACAGGTTTAAAGATAAATGTCACCTACAAGTTGTGCCAATAAAATATATGTTAGTATAGCTTTCGCGGACAGTGGAGAAGTGCCCCTGATGCAATATCGAGCGGTAGTCTAAACAAGGGACAGACGAGTAACAAATTGAACCATTGCATTGCGAGCTGAGATCGTGCAAGTAACCGTCTGTCAAGGATGTCTCATTGCAATAATAGGGTTACTAGATGCTGACCCAAACTCCGAAACAAATATTTGTAGATCATACAAACATTTGGTCCGACCTGGGAATAGACCCGAGGTCTCAAGCACAACCGTCGTATACACTACCACCGCACCACCAAATGAAACCATAAAATGTTGATGTTACACCGTGGGAGAGCTATGCTTCAGTATGAACGGGTCGGCTCGACCGGAGTGATACCACGGCCTCACAGAAAACCGGTGTGAAATAGCGTTTGCGCTGTGTTTCACCGAGTGAGTGAGGATACCGGAGGCCCATACCCCAACCCCTCCCCCCATCCCTTTTCCATCCCCCAAAGGTCGGCAACGCACTTGTTACGCCTTTGGTGTTGCGGGTGTCCATGTGCGGCGGTAATCGCTTACCATCAGGTGTTGCGTCTGCTCGTTCGTTCACACTGGTTTTCTGTGAGGCCGTGGTATCACTCCGGTCGAGCCGACCCATTTATGCCGAAGCATAGCTCTCCCACGGCGGCCTATCTATTACATACTAGTGGAAATTAATACGTTCTCAAGGGTTTTGTAAAATGATGTCTAATTATTATAATGTAAAGCAAGTACTTTGTAGGCCAATTTACGAAAATTATGCGAACGGAGGAGTATGAAATTTGGCACAGTTAACCTTTGTGAGGAGGATTAGTGCAGAAACCAATAAAACAAATCATTATGGTCGACTTTCGAACACTGGGGTACCACTAATTTAATATGTTTTATCTAATTAAGGTTTAAAGTATTAGTTACTAGTTGAATCCCGCGGTGTTACTTGCGGTACAACGCGGAGCGAAGGTAGTCTAAAAAGTAACCTAAGTTACGCATTATATAAGATCTATCAGCCAGAAAAAGTATCGTCAAAATCGGTCCAGCTATTCCAGAAAGTACCCGGAACAAACAGACAGAAACATTTTTGTTTTAAAATCTTGCTTTTTTTATGTAAGTACCGTATTTACTATCACACATATTTAGTAAAAGTAAGCTCTTAATTTGAAATTACAAATACACTTCAATTTTCTTTATTTGTACAGATAGATTAAATACTTTTTTTTAATAATAATTTATTTATTACTCTTCCACAAAGGTTTTAAGATTAGTTTGGTAATATGATTATTCAAGAAGGAAGTGGTTTGTACAATTATACGTTACCTATAATAATGTAACACAAATATTAATTTTATTATGTATTTTAGTGTGTATTCTATAATATATTCCATAAGTGTTTTCTACCGTACTGGACAGTGGGTGAGCGGTTGCATGGTGCTAAACATTTAATATTGAATAGTGGATAACTTACGGATAAATCTGCATACCGTCATTAACTGTATTATCTTGTGCGGTCTTGTTAAAACGTGTGACGACACGGCACTTATGACATTCTTGTTGTGAAGTTCAACTTTCTAGCTATATAATATATTTAGGCTACAAACAAGATTACTTGGACTGTATATACAAATATAAATTGGTACATTTATATACTTGGGGCTTGTCGGTTTATCTGTTATCATCTTTCTTCGGAACATAGTTTATTCGCTCGTATTCAGAATGAAGTGTGCCGGGTGTATGAGGAGTATCAAGGACCCTAATTTACTTAAGTGTACGTCTACTGCCTGCGATAGGAGTTTCTGTACGCTATGTATTAATGTTACGACCCTAACTACCGACCGCAAGAAGCAATGGAGGTGTCCTGATTGCTGTGCTTCGCAAAAAAAGGGTGGCGATAATAGTCTTACTCCAGTTCGAGTTGGCTCAGACAATGTCACCCTTAGGAAAAAGACTGAACTAACTTCAGAGTGTACGCAACCTGCGGATCTGACCGGGCTTACCGAACAGCTGCGAGCAATGACCGATGCTTTTTCAGCCCTTAAGGCACAGTTAGAGAATGTGACGGTTTCTCTGTCTCACTCGTACGAGCGATTGGATGAGCTTGTGCTGAAGCTTGGTGCGGCTGATGAGCGGTTGAAGTATCTAGAGAGACGAGACGCAGAATTTACGTGTTTACAGGCTACGGTAACTCGACTGCAATCTGAGTTAAATGTGCAGGCACAGTCCGGTCTTCGTAATGAAATTGAGATAGTTGGAGTACCTGAGATTGCCAATGAAAATGTACATCACATAGTACTGGTTACAGCTAAGAAAATAGGGATTGAACTCGAGGATAGGGATGTAGACTGGATATCACGAGTGGGACCACGCCGCCCCCCTGTGACCACATCACTACCAGAGGATGGAGCCAAAATGCCACGACCAATAGTCGTTAGATTTTTGCGTCGATCAAAACGGGACGGGTTTCTCAGGGCTACTAAGTCGCGAAAGAATCTCAATAGTTCTGATCTGGGCGTGAGTGGTACTCAAACACGAAGGGTTTTCTTTAATGAAAGACTAACGAAGGAAAACAGAGTCTTATTTCGTTCTGCTAGGACCCGTGCCAAGCAGCTCGGTTACGCTTTCTGTTGGTGCAGTCAAGGTACTATATACGTTAGGCAGAAGGAGGGCCGCCCAGCTGTTCATATACGATCACATACCGATTTGGAACGTCTTCTTTCGCCTACTACAGCGACTGAAGAGACCGGGAGGGAAACGACTTCTACGGTTCCTGCGAGTATCCCGTAAAATAAAATTTAATTATTTTTTTTGTCTGAACCTGGATCGACTTTATTTATTTTTTCAAACTAGAATTGTTATTATAGTACCCCTATTCTGTAAATACAGAATAGGGTTAAAAATTTGTCTGTCCATACTTATATTTTATTTCGTATCATTTTTTGTTTTGCCGCTGTGTAATCCGATCACTACTGTAACGAAATCACACTTACAAATACATACATTCACTTACATACTTATAATAACCACACTAGAATTATATATGACGGACATTGTCAGTTTATGGTCACTATTTTTGTACGGTTATTTCATTGTAACATATACACGTTTGTTATTGGTTTATAGTAATCAATACTTGTTGCCTGTAATAGCTGAACGTATACTGACTTTTGTCTTTGTTGATATAAATACATTAATACTCCACTTTCACATAAACATACCATACATTATTTACATAACACTCCATATGTTCCTAAACTACTACATCAAAAACTACATACAAACTTACTACATTAGTACGATAAACAAAACAAGTTATAGACACATCTTTTATGTTTCCATTATTTATGCACCTACCCACCATAGCCAAATAATTAAATTTATAAAATGTTTTAAGAATATTTTATGTCTCAATCTTTGTTATATTAAGAGTCCCTCACAGATTATGAAACTACCCTCCTTATTGCTATTGAATCAAAACTTGATATTTTATTATTTATTAAACAAAATTTAATCAATTACATACTTCAGTAGTAAACGATGTTGATAATGACACCATTGAATGTAGAAGATTGAGTGAGCCTTCAGACTGTTTGCAGTTGATATCCTATTCAGATAATAATTCTTTGTTAATACTGACTGTAAACATAAGAAGTATATATGCTAACTTTGATATTTTTCTCATGTTTCTTACTAAATTTGGCGTAAAGATAGATGTTCTAGTGTTGACAGAGTGTTGGAGTAATGAAAATTTTATACCGCCATCTATTAACAACTATAAAATGTTTAGATCAAGAATATCCCTGAATCAGAATGATGGAGTTGTGGTGTACGTTCGTGAAGTCTTCGAAGCAACGTCTACGGAACCAGTTTGTTCTGAAGGCAATTGCATTGTGGTCAGTCTTTCGAGTGCCCTATACATTATCTGTACATACCGTCCACCCAGTTTTAAGAATCCGCACAGTTATTTAAATTCTTTAAATTGCATTTTAACCACATTTAATAAAAATGAAACTATTATTGTTACTGGGGATTTGAATCTAGATATTATGCCTAACAATCTAAGCACTAATGCTGCTTCATATTTAAACTTGATGGCCAATCACGGACTTAGGCAGGGTATTAATTGTCCCACTAGGCAAACTACGTGCCTTGATCATTTTATGATTAGAACTACTTCCAAAGTGCGAACTTATGTCTTTGATGAACTAACCGATCACTCACCTATTCTGTTGCACATTGATACTTCATCTGTTCCAAAGCAAACTATATACGACAGTAAAATTACCGTTGATTTTGATGGTGTGGGTGAGTGTTTGGAGAAGGAAACATGGAGTGATTTATATTCTACAACTGATGTCAATCACGCTGCACTAATTTTAACAGAAAAACTAGCAAATATCATTAATGTCAACACTACTAAAAGAAAAATTGCTAAACGTTATAGACCTCTAAAGCCTTGGATTACCATCGGGGTTATTAAATCAATACGTAAAAGAGACAGAATGCATAAAAAAGCAAAGGGGGATCTTAGTTCAAACATCAAAAACATATACATTAACTACAGAAATACATTAAAGAAAATCATTAAGAATTTAAAACAAAGTTACTATAAAGATAAACTAACTACAAGTAAGGGAAATATAAAGGAAACGTGGAATATTATAAAGGAATTGTGTAATATGAATACATCAAATACATCATCATCGGAATTACTTAACATAGAAGCGACTGCTGCTGAATCTCTTGGTAAGGTTAATAAGTTTTTTACATCTATTGGCCCAAGTCTTGCAAAACAAACTTTACAAAAATTAAATACTGATGAGACAGCACTAGCACAAAAAGCTAAAACAACAGATTCACCGTCAAAATCAATGGCGCTGTTTCTGTCAGACCCGGTTGAGGTTAGGGAAGTGATCAATGGTCTGAAAAAACATAGTGCTCCTGGCATAGATAAAATCACAGCGAATATTTTACAAAAATTTCGTCACTGTCTTGCGAGGCCCATATGTCACTTAATTAATTCAAGTTTTGAGCAGGGTGTTTTTCCTAACATATTTAAACGAGCTGTTGTATGTCCTGTTTATAAATCAGGTGACAAATCACTTCCAACAAATTATCGACCAATTTCTCTTTTAAGTTGCATCTGTAAAGTTGTTGAAAAGGTCATGAATAAACGATTGATTGCTTACCTAGAAAGCAATAATATTCTTTCAGAAAATCAGTATGGGTTTCGCCGCAGTCGCTCTACTGCTGATGCTGTTCTACAACTCACTACAAAAATAACATCACACCTTGACCAAAAGGACAAATGCATAGGAGTATTCCTGGATTTACAGAAGGCGTTCGATACAGTTTCAACTAAAATATTAATTACCCGCTTGGAGAACATCGGAATTAGAGGGAACGCACTTCTGTGGTTCAAGGACTACCTAACAGAAAGAAGGCAATGTGTTAGAGTAGATAATCATGTCAGTGACTACGACACGGCGACATATGGGGTTCCGCAGGGCAGTACCCTCGGTCCCACGCTTTTTCTGACCTATATCAACGACTTATGCAAGCAGCAAATCGAGGGGGCAGATATACAAATGTTTGCAGATGATACTGTCGTACTTTTTCACGGTAGCTCTTGGAGCCGTGCACAACAAATAGCAGAAGAAGGTATGTCTGTTATCACAGCATGGCTTGAAGATAGTTTACTATCACTAAATACTACTAAAACCAAGGTTCTTTGCTTTAGCAAAACAAAGGCTTCTGCGCCTATCAATTTTCAGATCCGTGTGCACGGTTACCCATGTAATCGAAGTTATACTGTACCTTCACATTGCTGCTGTCCCACTTTAACAAAAAGTGCTGACGTTGGATATTTAGGCGTAAAAATTGATGACAAGTTAAATTGGAAGAAGCATATTACTATGGTTAGTGGTAGACTGAGGAAACTTATATATATATTTAGAGACTTGAAAATGATACAGGATCCTATACTTTTGATCCAAACTTATAAAGCATTGGCTGAATGTGTGGTTACTTATTGTATATGCTCATGGGGTTCATCGGCCAAGACACATTTAATTGAGCTTGAAAGAGCACAACGTGTCGTCCTTAAAGTTCTTTTGTGTCTTCCATTTCGCCACCCCACACATTTAGTATATAAGAAAGCTAATGTTTTAACTGTCAGAAAACTATTTGTCTATCAAACTTTACGTAGATACCACAAACTTACTGTGCCACTTTTAAAACCATCAGGCAAAAGGATAGACAAATGTCCAATCCCAAAAGTAGCAAGCAAATTCGCACAACAACATTATAGTAATCTTGCCCCTAGACTTTACAACAAACTCAATTTAATTTATAAAACCAAAACCTTAACTAATTTTAAAATAAAACTAATAATTAAATTGTGGCTTAAGGGACTGGAATTTGATGATGTTGAAAGCCTTTTAGAAATAGTGAAATAATGGAGGCTTGAATAGTGTCCCACACACCTTCACCACATACACATTTTAGCTGATAACTGCAAAGACATAGCACACACACACACACACGCACACGCAAACGCACACACACACACACACACACACACACACACACACACACACACACACACACACACACACACACACCTCATACACATACACCTACACCTACAAGCATATATTATTATTATTGTGTCCACCATTGCATTGTAACAATTGTATTTTTTGTCTTTGGAGGGTAACTGACTCCCAACACACAGCTAACGCTATTTTGGGAGTCAGGGCTATACAGAGTTATGTAAACGTTTTCTTTTTGTTACAATAAAGATTTTATTATTATTATTATTATTATTATTATTATTCAAATTTTAATGTCAATTACTGACGCTTGTTATGGAATCCATTTTGATCTATAAAAACAAGATTTTCTAGTAACGAACTCATTTCCAATCCGTGTTTTGATCAGAATACTTATATTTTCAACTACATCTATAAAAAGAAAGAATTCACAAATTTTAATCCATAATGTGACAACCCTGAACAACATTAACATAGACAAATCGTAATACCAACAAACTCGCGATTGACGCAATAAGCTCACATTAATATTGCCACCATTAATCCATATAAATTTAAATGCTAAAAATAAATTGGCAACCCTAAGCGCAGCTGCAACAGCCAATAGCTTATTGCTTGGACGTTCCACGTTTGAATTACATCTTACAAACACACGAATATAGTCGTTTATATAATAAATAACACTTATTACGGCCCAATAAAGTTCAATTTAGATTGTAAATTAGTTTAAAAGGATGTTATTTCGACGAGTTAGTATTCGTCTCGATTAAAACGATAGAAATGCAAAGGCTATTCGATATTAGTTATAGTGAACGGAGTATTTCTCAACTCTAAACTCGATAAAGATTGACAAATAGAGAACATACTCCTTGTTATGATGGTTTGGTATTGCCTCATTAATTAATACAATCGATTATTCGTAGATATTACATATTGAACGTTTTTCACGAGATGTCCCTCATATCGTTTATTGCGCTTTAGATATAGGCAAACTATTATAACTAGCGTAAATATGACCTAGTTTACCTAACCTACCTAATAATGACATAAGTACTAGTAGGGTCCGAGAAATGAAACTAGAACTGTTCCCGGATCAAGCTTACCTAGCATTTCTATACTAATATTATCAAGCTGAAGAGTTTGTTTGTTTGAACGCGCTAATCTCGGGAACCGCTGGTCCGATTTTAAAAGTTTTTTCATTGTTGGATAGTCCATTTATCGAGGAAGGCTATGTTTTTTTTTTTTTTATACTTGAGCTACCAAAATGACTCTGCCCTGCCTGATGGAAAGTACCAGCAGAATCCAAGAGTAGTGGTCACCATCCTCAATGCAAACAAGGACAGTGTAGCATGGTGACCAGCACTATGGCGGCCTAGTGAGATGCTTTTTCACGCCCCGCTTAAAGGACCCGGGATCATAGTGGGACGGAAGTTATATATCATCACGCTAAAACCAATAGAAGCGGAGCCCCAATGAAGAATGTTTAAAAAACGGGTAAAAATTATTACGCTGCGGGCAATAGTAGATGTAAACGAGATTGCGATGGTCAGCTAGTCATATTTATAAATCACACCATCATTATCTTCCTAGCCTTTATTATTCCTAAGATTATTCGGCGTTGGCTAATAGTTCAACCGGTTTTACCTGAGTATCAGTTTTCCTACGAACC
The DNA here is from genome assembly GCA_916048165.1 of Spilarctia lutea. NCBI lineage: Eukaryota > Metazoa > Arthropoda > Insecta > Lepidoptera > Erebidae > Spilarctia > Spilarctia lutea. The sequence continues at coordinate 847,862 of OU696491.1, forward strand.
GACTGGCATCTGACCTCCGCAACCCTGTGGGTGAACTTAATTCAAGGGTTGAATATTTGAGGCCACTGAATTCCCAACAACGATTGTCATAGATGTTAATGACAACCGGACCCGACTGCTTAACGTGCTCCCCGAGGCAAGGGCGGGATACACCACCATCTTCACATCTTATTAATCACACCAAATTATTTCATACTACTGTGGCGACTTCCACATACAACACAACAATAACCTACTACAGCGCCATCTACCGAAGACACACTGAACTACTAAGTAACTACACGTAGTAACTACCAATCCTGAATCGCGCAATAGAAGTTCCCGCGCCGATTATCATATGTACAACAAGCCAACATCAACCTTTGGGCAGTAGCCCGCCAGTCATGATCACCTCGCCTGGTCAGCGGATCCTCCCTTTGTGTTGGTGGGACATTGACACCCATTCCCCCACACCACTACAGGTAAAGAAGCGCGGCTTAGGCGAATATATGTACATGTTGAAAGCACTTTTTAACTTAATATTAAAAAAAATTGGTCGTGATCACACGCCAACAGACTTTAGGACTCCACGGCTGGACATAGACCTCAACTTAGAAAAAAGGTATTGGCCTACTATAAAACACTGACCAGACAGGGTGAATAGGTACATGTAAACTAAATTATTATACTACCTATACTTTGATTCTTAAGGAACGTCCATACAACTTACATCAGCGTTGTGACATCCCGATTATAGCGGAAAGTCCCGCTTTTTAATCAAAATTTGTCAGGTTTTGTCTCGTTTTTTGGGGATAACTAGCCGGATGCGCAAAGTGAAGTTAGTTAGCCGTTGTGCTTTATCGTCAATAAAATTGGTGGGCAATTCACGAATCTGGCAACACTGACTTATTTATTTACTTACTTAAGTAATTCGTAGTGTCTATACCATCGAGGGTAATGATACACGTGATGCATACTAAGTAACTCTGTTATTAGTACCTACTTCATTTTCAGTATTATAAGTCATTATCATAAAAGTAATTGCCGTGAAATTGAACTCCGACTCTACTTGTCACTGCAGTATCATGAAACCAAAAAGTTTAATAATCAAGAAGTAAGTTAAATAATAATGAGGCTGTTGATACCGTGGTCGTGAGTTCTATTCCCAATTAATACATACAACTTATTAATCTAAAATCAAGCACGAACGGACCAGCTCTACAGAAGCGGTACCACTCTCTCACAGAAGACCGAAGACTTATTCCGTGGGAGAGCAGCTTAAAATAGCGATTGTGCAGTGTTTCATCAAATGAATGAGAATACCGGAGGCCCATACCCCAACCCCTCTCTCCATTCCCCTCCCCATCCCCTAAAGGCCGGCCATGCACTTGTGATGCCTCTGGTGTTGCGGTTGTTAATGGAACATACGCATATAAAAAAAAATCCAACCTCAAGTGACAACATTTGTGATGTCGTGTTTCGTTGGTGAGTGCGGGACCGGAGGCCCAATGATGCAGAGGCATCTCAATAGGCCGCCATAGTGTGGATTACCATTCTTGTTTATTTTTTCTCGATTATAATGACTGTGAGTCAAAAGTAAATGTTCATTTTAAGAAAAATTACTGAACTTTAAATGAGTCAATAATCCCTGAGTTTGTTTGGTCCTATTTTCTCAGAGCTACCCTTCCTAGAAGGCCGAACACATCTGCTCAAAAAATATTGACATGCACAAGTGGTTTCGTAACTTAATAGCAGAATAAAATAATTTCCTTTGATTGTCTACATTCGCAATTAATATGGTGAGCATTGAACTATGGTGATTTTACCATAAACCAATTTCCTAACATTATTAACAACCATATCGATTTAAAAAAGCCGTAAATAAAACTGCCTTGCAACAGTTACGGAGAATAAACTGCAAAAGAATCGCACAATATAAAGAGCGATAAAAAGACAATACGATGCCTAACAAGTAAGGTTTGGTACGCACTATGCGACTAAAACTGGACGTATAAATTTCATACTCATAATATTATGATCGTTCGAAAATCGAAGTTCAACCGCGTAACCGTAATAGACTTAAAGCGGACCCCGACGTAATATGGGAAAAAACTCTACGGCAAAAAAAATATATAATGCTGAAAATGTGTTACCCCTTAAACGAGTACTTAAACTGAGTTTTGTGAAATTTCTATAACATTTTTTGTTTATTTTCGAAAAAATAAAAATCCCATCAAATGGAACAACAATATAGTCCACCAATTACAAAATTATAGGCTATAATGGGCCTCTCTTCCACAGAGCAAACCTTTAAAGTTTTCGTTATGAAAAAGGGAAGTAAAACTTGAAATGAACTCTAAACAAATATTTAAAAAAGTTATGTAATTAGTAAATTGCTACCTGCGCATAAAACAGTTGAGTAATTTAATAAAATAATATGATTACAGTCAAATAATATGCAGAAATGTCACGTACTCATAGTTGTAACTGATTCTGATATTTTCTATGATTTATTTTTGTGATCTATCTTCTAATATATAAAATTCTCGTGTCACGGGGTGCGTAATCGAACTACTCCGAAACGGCTTGACCGATTTTGATGAAATTTTTTGTGCTTATCCGGTATCTATGAGAATCGACCAACATCTATTTTTCATCCCCCTAAATGTTAGGGGTAGTCCACCCCTAACATTTTTTTTTTATTTTTTAGACAAAATTTTTAATTTCTATTTTTTTATGATACAGCATTAGTAAATACATACAACCCTAAATTTTCAACCCTCTAAGATCAACCCCTATTTTTCCATCGCGATTTTTATTGACCCACCTCTACAACATATATTCCCTTTTATGGCAAAGCAACGTTTGTCCGGTCAGCTAGTCTATCCGTAAGAATCATACTATTAGTTAATTGTTGAAGATTGTAGAAGTAGATTAATCTTGGTAAATAATGTCTTAAAATAAACTATTTATTTATTAACAAATTTTATGGACTAAATTTGTACATCAACGGACTTAATTCCCAGATTTCCACACAACCCTTGGGGTCGTGTAGAAATCTTATAGGGTAGATGTATAGAGGTTACATATTATGTAGTGAACTACAATGTACACCGTTTATACTTATCTATTGTACGAGTATGTAGTACATACATACTATGTACCATCGCCAAAAACGTTTAATACGCATCTACTGCACCTAAACCTCCCCTTAGAAAGTAGTTTAATTAAACGCTGGACATTTCATACCAACATTTTACTGCACGGTTGGCCTAGTGGTTTAAACGTTCACTACTGCGCCAAGTGCCGTGGGTTCAAATCCCATGTGGGACATCACTTTGTGTGATCCACAAAATGTTGTCCTGAGTCTGGGTGTTATTTGTGTCCGTTACATGTATGTTTGTAAAGTCCCCCGCGACACAGGATGTATATTCCTAATGCGGGAGTTGTCTTTTAAAAAAAAAAATAAAAAAAAAATACATTAAAATAAAATGCCGACAGGATAGTGACTTAAATTCCTTACTATTTTAAATAAAAAAAAATCGACAGCATCATTCCCCGAAATTAAATTCCATATTTAAATATTAACAATGTTAACAGATAGTTTAAATAAACAAGTTATTAAACCCAAAATATACAAATACTACACTCCATTCACTACAAAGACAAGAAAAATAAACACTTAAAAAACGCAGCATTCGAGATCGTGCGCTGACCCTTACAAAAACAATCAGTCGCATCTGCGCGCATTGGCATGTACTAAAAACTGTAACGCTACTAAAAAGAGAAGCAAACCAACTGGAGGTCTTCGTACTAATTGAGTGTGATTTACAACTCGGTCGGGTTGTAACCTCGTGAACTTCGCCGAAGTGTGTATTGTTTATTTGGCAACGTGTGTGGGATGGTAATGGACGCAAACTTTTGTGTGGTTTATGAGCTCACAGTTTTTAAAACTTAATGATGGTGGGTTTATATGCTAAGCGTTTTTGTAAGTAGCTCTTTAAATTTACTGAGTAAGTGAAGTTATTGAGTGAAATGGTGATTAAGGAAATTTTAAGGAGTTGGCTCGAAGGACCATGTAGAACGGAGTATGATATAGTCAATTGGAGTAAATTGAGACATATGTGAATGTGTTAATTTGACCCAATGCGGCGATGATAACAGGAAAACATAAATAAAGTAAGATTACTTTCAAACTAGACTGCACCGTTGGCCTAGTGGTTTAAGTGGTCGCCATGCCGCTTTCTACTGCGCTAAGTATTGTAGGTTCAATCCCACATGGGACATCACTTTATGTGATACGCAAATTGTTGTTCTGGACTAAGTGCTTTTTGTGTTAGTTTCATGTATGTTTGTATAGTCCCTTGCGACATAGGATGTATATTCCTAATGCGGGCGTTGTATTTAGAAAAATAATAAATCAATAACGCACTATTCCTGAGGAACAGTATGTTTTTAGGATAAAAGGAATGCTAAGAATATAATATTGATCTTAACCTAGTCCTAACAGTTTCCTAATCCTTAATTATTTTCTTTTGAAGTTCAACTTTTTATATTACATCTACGAGAATTAATCTTTGCTAGGTCTACAAGCAACTTTTCTTTTATGTTTACATATTTATATTAATTATTATTTCTACTTTATTATTCTGACATTTTGTTATGGTTTACAATATCCAAAAGAAAAAGGTCTGAAGTTTACAATTATTTGCCATATTTCGAGGTATTTTGTAACTCTAATTATAATTCATGAGCAGCGTCATGTGAAGACATCTATGTCTATACAAACAAGTAAATAAAATTGGAGTGTCTGTTTATAATATTAATATAAGGTAAAAAAAAATGTATGTCAGTCAGGTCAGCCTATTCTTTTTAAATGCCTGCACTGATTTTGACGGGACTTTCAATGGCATATGGCTGATGTAATAAGGACTAACTTAGTTTTATTTTATTAGACTAGCTTCGCCCCGCGGTTTTACCAGCTTTTATAAAGTTAGAACAATATCCGCGGGAAGCACCGCGGGACTCAGCTAGTATTAAATATTCAACTTCATTTTGATAAAATTGATAAATATTTGATTGATTGCTATTTTAGTTAGTAATCAAAATGAACATTTAAAAAATGACTAATAAAGTAATCGCAATTGATAATTATTAGTCAATAAAAATGTCCCTAAAATGACCAAGTTATACACACAAACAATCACTAACTTATCAAATTTATTTTATAAAAACACCATCAGTATCGATTAATCCCCAAAACTCAATATATCAACCCCTTAATGTCTCTTTCAACGCATTTGTACCTACGCAAGTTCATTGCATTTAATTTAAGGGTTGAAAGAATTCTACCGTATGATAGATAAACCATGTTGCTTTAGAGGGTTCCGTACCAAAACAAACCGAGTACGTCAAAATTGCTAAATCATCGTCACCATGTGCCATAATTGTTATATGGCTTCGAATGGATGAAGATATTATATTCTACGAGTTTATTAAGCTATTTATATAAAATACATAAAATAATATATCTACCTAATTAATACACCATTTTTTTGTGCGGAAATCCCCTCGGGTACCACCTCCTGGTGGCATGTCGGACTCGAACCGACTAAAACAGCACGGTCGTCTCGTACTAGATGCCGGGGAACCAGGTGCAACCTAGAAAGGAAAACCCTGGAACCCCGACGTACCTCGGGCCACCTACGCTTTGCAGATGGCCACCTACGCTTTGTAGATGGCCCCCTCCTGTGTGGGAACCCCAATGCTCCCGCTACTGTCCCCCAGGGCGACCTAATTATTAAACCTAAACTTAAAACTAGAAAATGTTTAAAAATGTTTAAACCACCAACTAATGATTATATCGGACTCAAACCGCACACCGTCTCGTATACTAAAAGCCGGGGAACCAAGTGCACCCTCGGAAGGAAATCCCTGGAACCCTTGCGCAGAAAATCAACGTAAAATGACAGCATTCGTATGTAACGTTGGTGAGTGCGAGACCGAAGGCCCAGTGGTGCAGAAGCTCCGCAATGGGCCTTCATAGTGTGGGTCACCATACCATTATTGCATTGACTGCATTAGTGACCAGTATTTTTTTTTCTTTTTTTTTTTATTAGTATAATAGTAGGCAAACGAGCAGACGTATCATCTGATGGTAAGCGATTACCGCCGCCCATAGACACCCGCAACACCAAAGGTGTCACAAGTGCGTTGCCGACCTTTGGAAAATGGGAAAGGGGATGGGGGAGGGGTTGGGGTATGGGCCTCCGGTATCCTCACTCACTCGGCGAAACACAGCGCAAACGCTATTTCACACCGGTTTTCTGTGAGGCCGTGGTATCACTCCGGTCGAGCCGACCCATTCATGCCGAAGCATAGCTCTCCCACGGTATGGTGATGGTGATCACTATCTTTGAATTCTGCTCAAACTTTTCATCAGGCAGATTGGAGTCACTTTGAAAGGCTATAAAAATAGATATTTCATAGCCTGACATTTGATTCAGTATTCAAGCAGTAAAAGCTTCATAAACAAACAAACATTCATATAAATAACATTAATAAGTAGGTACATATGGAACCAGTATCAAAATATAATTTATGTAGAGTTCATTCGCGTCACGTCAGTTCACGCCCACGCATTGTTATAATTGAGCCAATTAATCTCAAGCAATTAAACTAAATCATCTCCAAAATTAGTTTTGGCGTGCACAGATTAAATATCTTTGGAATAAATGTAACAAGGCATTAGTCATTTAGGTAGTTTGGTAATCAAACTCGATTTCTTGCATGACTGGGCTTCTATCGTAAGTATTTAGCTAAGCTAGAAAGATTAACAAACTATGAATGTATCGCCAGAACCGTCTATTATCTTTTTATTTATTTTCAATTTTGTTTCAAATTAACTGTTACATTAAGGAGAAATTAAATTGAAATGAGATGATATTCTTATCGTCTTCTTTTCTCCAATTTCTATACTTCTGTCTTTCTTTTCCTCCTATTCCCTTATTTAATATAATATGTGTTTTCAAAGTGCAATAAAATTGTATTCACATATAGATACTTAAATATCATATATTACACACAGACACCAAACAAATGAAAGTGCTCATCAGTTATTTGTCTTAGGAAACAATCGAACCCGTCAAGCTTAACAGTCTGAAACCCTAATTACTATACCAATGGGCCTTAAGCAAGGGTTTTACTAGTATGGCACTAGTAAAACCTCTACCCTTGATCCTGGTCTCAAAGGAAGAAAGTGGGAGAAAAGTCTCAAAACGAGGAAAAATTCTCCAAAGTCAGCACAACTTGTGAGCCTTGATTGTATATTTAGCTATCGAAAATATAAGGTGTATTACTTAATTCACAACCTACCTTTAACCATCCTCTCTTCATCAATCCACCCCGGAGAGTCTTTCGACTTTGGTACAGACAAGTTCAGCGGCTCTTCACACTTGTGATACACTTTTTCATCACTATCACTAGTTCTAACACCCTTTTGCAACAACTGTTCCTGCAGTTTATTTTTATGCACATTTATTAATTTTCTATCACTTTCAACTTGTATACTCTTCTCTTGATTTCCAAAAGACTTTTTTACATCGAAATTAATTTTAACATTCATTAGTTGAGACACTGTCGATTTCTTCTCACTTTTATCTATATTACCTAATATGTAATCAATTGAATGCGGTGTTGGTTTCTTAGGCGGTTTGCCGTAAACGTGTGGATGCCATGACGGTTCGAAAATTTCCTCTTGCTTTGCTTCATTGACGGTAAATTCTTCATCTCTAGTGTCTATTCCATCAACATTAAGATCTATCTCATCCCTTGATTCATCTATTATTAATTCTTCTTTATCTTCTTCGATATTAATCTTTTCGTTTGAAGTGAGCCGGTCATCGTAGAAATTTTCGTTGGTAAAGTGTTGTGGGTCTATCAGAGTATTATCATCTTGGTGAGGGGTGTAATTAGACACTACAGTTTGCATTTCTTTGTTTTTAATGTTCTCGGTCATGTGTTTAATGTTGTTAATTTGTGCGGATATAAAACATGTTTGGTTTTATGATTGTATTAGTGTTTGATTGGTGCGCGGGCGTCGTTTGATGTAGCACTTTGATGTTGGTTTTGATGTGTTCATTCGTTTCCTGCAACAAACACAGATTTAAATATTATTTAGTGATTTGAGATCGAAATAGGTTTTTAGAGATCTCGGTTTGACAATTTTAATGTCACAGTATTAAACTAATAAATGGTGGCGAGTACTGAAATTTATACAAGCAGTTTAGAGTCTCATATTGTGAAGACGATGATAACGATTGTATATTTATAAGTTATGAATACCTTATAACTATTGTCATATAAATTGTATATGTATTTAGATGTCTATGAAAGATAAAAATCAACTCAGAGCAATAGTTAATAACATAATTAAAATAAATTAACATTAATTATTTTACAATTATTTTCAGAATAAATTAATTCTACTGTTGAACTAGAAAGTAATAAAATATATTCATACATATTTAAAATATATTCATATGACTGCCTCGGTGGCGCAGTAATAGCGTATGCAACTGCTATGCTTGAGGTCTCGGGTTCGATTCCCGGGTCGGACCAAATATTTGTATGACCTGCAAATATTTGTTTCAGAGTTTGGGTGTTTTCTATGTATGATATGTATGTATTTACAAAAAAAAAGTATATAAGTATTTATATCAGTTGTCTAGTATCCATAACACAAGTTCTGCTTAGCTTGGGACTAGATGGCGTTGTGTGTTAGATGTCCGAAATATTTATTTATTTATATTTTACTCATGTATGGAACAATATAAATTTAATTTACTTGGAAAGATGTATGTTTTCTGTTCAGTTCACGGTAATATATTTACCTCATATTACGGCGATAAGACGAAATCTAAAGGCAAATTATTGCCGTTTACTCCACGAGAACAAATATACAGTGCACAAAAAATCAGTTTAAAATAAATATATTTTATTGATATTACCTATACAGTTTACCCCTTCTATTTCAGTACCGATAGAAACTTTCATACACAACAAACACTATATATTTTTTAATGGAATAGTGCCCATGGACACCTACAACACCAGAGGCGTCACAAATGCGTTGCCGGCCTTTGGAGGATGGGGATCTTGGGGTATGGGCGTCTGATATCCTCACTCACTCGGTAAAACACAGCACAAACGCTGTTTCACAACGGTTTTCTGTGAGGCCGTGGTCTCACTCCGGTCGAGCCGGCCCATTCATACCACGGTTAGAAATAAACTAAAACCCGCTGAACAGAACAGCTCCTTAACACAGTCGGGTGAAAAATCTTTTCCACAAAACGAATTAACCGATACTCTAACAGCCCAATAAACCTGCGTGCCCTATCTTGTAGCAGCCCCTACTCCCTATTCAACCGCCCCCGCGCTTCAACCCCCTCCCCCATCCCGCGGAGTCACCCCACACACACCGGGATCAAGTGATCGGTAAGCGCTGATTGATTTTTATTGGATTCACATATCAGGGTTGTCAAGAAAGATTTTTAAATTATTTTGAACCAGCTGACCCTCGCAACCTCGTTTTCGTCTCCTATTGCCCATAGCGTAATAACTTTCCCCCGTTTTTGTAACATTCTTCACTGTGTGCCGCTCGAATTTTTTTTTTCTATTTAATTCCGAGCATTTTTATATTTATTTATCTTTTAAACCTTCCCTGGACTACGACAAATATTTCTAAAACCAAAATCAGCTAAATCGATCAAACCGTTTTCGAGTTTTAGCGAGACTAACGAACAGTAATTAATTTTTTATATACATATATAGATATAGATAGAAATGTATAAATCAATTTTATAATTTGTTAAGAGTTTTATAACAAAAATTAATCAAATAAACAGGTTAATTTTGTTAATAATTACAATGAGATCTACATCGTTATAAATTTTGATAATTATTGTCGTTTAGCTTTTGCCAGCGGCTTTGCTAGTGTTGCTTTAGACTTTGTCAATTGTTTGTTTTCGATAAATAGGTAACTTAAATAAATAAATATTTAGGACATCTGACACACAACGCCATCTAGCTTCAAACAGCTTTTACTATGAAAGTTGGATTAACTGATAGAATAATTATATATTATTTTTTTAATACATACATATATCGTACATAGAAAACTTTAAATTCAAAAACAAATATTTTCAGATCATACAAACATTTGGTCCGACCCGAGAATTGAACTCAAGACCACAGTAGTCGCATACACTACTACTGTGCCAACGAGACAATCAAATCTATATATCTCAAATTTCCTAGAGATAATTTCAGCCAATCTGAGATTATTAAAATTATATTTTAAATATATTGTAGGTAATGAAACTACTTGTAAACGAACTAAATTAACAATATTTTTTTTGATTTTTTTTTTATATATAGACATCTCCCGCATAAGGAATATACATCCTGTGTCGCGTGGGACTTTACAAACATGCATGTAACAGACACAAAGGACACCCAGACACAGGTCAACACTTTATGGATCACACAAAGTGACGTCCCACGTCGGATTTGAACCCACGACACTTGGCGCAGTAGCAAAGGGCGTAGTGACCGCTTAAACCACTAGGCCAACCGTGCAGTCATATGTCAGTCAGTTGGCATATGATTGACATTACACGTTATTGTGGGACTGCTAGCAATCTATTTGTTGAAGTAAAATAAAATATACAAATAAATGTGTACGCGTGCCAACCCTAGAGGAAACAAAGCTCCAACACAAAACATGATACAAAATTACAGTACAGGGTTTACAGCGTGAATCGTACACACTCTATTTGAATCAATACGGTTTTTAATTATAGCTATTACACACAACATCAATACGTATAATAAAATCGGAAGTGGTCTCTGTTTGTCATCATCATCATCATCATCAGCCTGTTATAGTCCACTGCTGGACATAGGCCTCTCCCAAGGAACACCACAGAGCCCGGTCTGTTGCTTTTTGCATCCAGTCGCTGCCAGCCCTCCTACGTAAGTCGTCCCGCCATCTGGCCAGAGGGCGTCCAACACTACGTTTGCCAAGACGCGGTCTCCATTCCAAGACACACTTACTCCAGCGGTTGTCAGTTCTGCGACATATGTGACTCTGTTTGTACATGGAAGATATTTCAGAAAAAAAGATTTTTACAATTTTTGTCTGTTTGTGCGCGCTAATCTCAGAAACGGCTTTACCGATTTGAATGCGTTCACCAATCCTTTGTGGTTTGCTTCACTTAACATTTAGTGTCTCTTTCATCTAAATCGGTTCATAAATAAAATAGTTATGTCAGTTTGAAGAATCACTGAACCGACATTTACGCGAGCGGAGCGCAGAGAAAAGCTAGTATTCTAATATATTCTGTCAATCTACACGTGGTTCGACACAATTCGAATGCTATGTCAATCATCAGCAGTCTTTCACAGTCCACTGCTGAAGTTAGACGTCTAATTACGGATATATTTCGGTAATTTCACACACAAGGCCATCTAGCTTCAATCCAAGTAAAACTTGTATTAAAGAACATATATGCTTTTTTTGTTTCTAAATAAATACATATTTTACATAGAAAACACCCCAATCTCCGAAATAAATATTCGCAGATCATACAAACATTTCGCCCGACTCTGGAATCGAACCCAAGACTTCAAGCATAGCAGTCGCAAACCCTACCACTGCGCCACTGAGGCAGTTTTGGTCTAGTATACCGCGCTGAAAGACGGCTGTCGAAGTTCATTTACGTTAGTGCAACTTGCAAAACTAATATTCATATACGTTGACGGACAATTTTGCTTATTGAAATAAATTAGATTGGAGTGTCTATTTGTAATTTCAAATAAACACATGTATACTAAATGAAAGGTAGTTCCATAAAAAAAATATTTCGAAAATTTTTGTCTGTCTGTCCGTTCCGGTTAATCCATGGAACAGCTTGACCAATTTTGAAGGAAGCGCTAAATTCAGCAGTGAACTACTATAATGATAACAATAATTTCGTTTAGAAAGTGTTCGTCAAAATATTTTTTTAATGCAAAATTTACTTATATTAGAACTATAATATTAACATATTTCTGTTAAGGTAATAAATACACATAAAGACAAATAATCACATTCCAAGCGGTTAATTAATTTCTCACATCCGAACTTTCGAATAATTTAATTACGCACACAAAATTATATAAACAATATTATGTTAAACGAGCTGACTCAGCAAACTTCGTAACGCCATACTCTTTTTCGTGTATATTTTCTAAATTACCGAAAAACTTATTTTGTATTTTAACCTGCCTTAGGTGCCCTCAGGGCTGCTGTGTATCTATAGAACCAAGTGGACTAAGAAAATTTAACACATCCTGATAATAACAAATACATAAAAAAGAATTATTCACACAGTGAACATGATGGTGCTGCGGATCTGCTTCTTTGAAGCCCAACACAAAGGGAGGATCCTCCGACCAGGCGAGGTGATCATTCCTGGTGGGCTACTGCCCCACAGTTGATGTTGGGATGTTGTATATATGATAATCCACGCGAGAACTATTTATTGCGCGATTCAGGATTTGTAGTTACTCCGTGTAGTGCGTTACTTCGTAGTTCAGGGTATCTTCGGTAGGTGGCGCTGTAGTAGTTTTTACTGTTGTGTTATATGGATGTGGAGGTCGGCACACTTGTGTTATAGTACTAGACAACTGATATAAATACATGTATATATTATGCGTAGAAAACACCCAAACTCCGAAACAAATATTTGTAGATCATACAAACATTTTGTCCGACCCGGGAATCGATCCCGAGACCTCAAGAACAGTAGTCGTGTACGCTATCCCTGCGCCACAGAGACAGTCGATTATTCATGTAAAATATCATTTATAGAAACATATCTACACTAATATTATAAAGAGGACAACTTTGTTTGTATGTTTGTTTGTTTGTTTGTTTGTAATGAATAGGCTCAAAAACTACTGGACCGATTTTAAAAATTCTTTCACCATTCGAAAGCTACATTACCCACGAGTAACATAGGCTATATTTTATTTTGAAAAAAATAGGGTTCCGTAAGATATTGGGGTTTTTCGGACACAAAGTGTAAAAAATCAACCAGATAAGTTACTTATTTTGCGTACGCTGCCTAAACGGTAAAAGATAGAACCATAAAATGTTCAATTAATCGTAGATCTTATAAATATCTACAAAAAAGTCCGCGACACACTATACCTATCTATGTCGAGTGAGGCACAACAACCATTTTTTTATTTAAAAATCTTGAATTTTGTTTGGACTACATTTAAACGCGTTTATTTTACTCATGCTATCAATACTTATAATTCTAGAGTCACGTTGTGGGCTTGTGGCTCACGATGAACTACAAAACTATGTAACCGATTTTCACGTTCTTTTTAACTTTTAGAAACACGTAACGTTAAAGGAACGTTTTAGGTAAGGAAATAGAAATATTTAAACCCTCTGTCTATGTTTATCTTTGACACTTTCGTCGAGTATCTAATCAGTGAGCAACAGTAAAAGTTAAAACCAGAGATTAATAGAGTTTCTATTTAGTTCACGTATTAATTAACACACAAATTTACGATTAAATTACCATATTCAAAGGCGATATATCAATTCACAACTGTTCTGCGCGAGGTCTAATTGATTTTCATTTTATATTTCATATTATTTTTATACATTCATTTGACTGCCTCTGTGGCGCAGTGGTAGCGTATATGACTGCTGTTCTTGAGGTCTCGGGTTCGATTCCCGGGTCCGACCAAATGTTTGTATGACCTACAAATATCTGTTTCGGAGTTTGGGTATTTTCTATGTATAATTTTTTTTATTATTATTAATTAGGGGGCAAACGAGCAGACGTATCGCCTGATGGTAAGCGATTAACGCCGCCCATGGACACCCGCAACACCAGAGGCGTCACAAGTGCGTTGCCGGCCTTTCAGGAAGGAGTACGCTCTTTTCTTGAAGGTATGAAGGTCGTTTATGTATTTACAAAAAAAAAGTAAATATGTATTGTATTTATATCAGTTGTCTAGTACCCATAACACAAGCTCTGCCTAGCTTGGGACTAGGTGGCATTGTGTGTTAGATGTCCGAAATATTTATTATTATTATTTATTATTACATTTCGCAGTACTATGTACTTTATTTACCGACTTAAAAAATGGAGGAGGTTCTCAATTCGACTATACTTTTTTATGTTTGTTACTTCAGAACTTTCCACTGGGTGAACCGACTAGATCGATTTTGACGAGACTTTAACTGGCAGATAGCTGAGGATGTAAGGAGTGGCTTAGGCTGTTTTTATTTCAGTCTAGCTTTGCCCCGCGGCGTTACTCGCAGTAAAACAACTCTTCAGTTCGACAACTCGAGACCCTACCGTGGGAGAGCCACGCTTCGGCATGCATAGGCCGGCTCGACGGGAGTGATACCACGGCCTCACAGAAAACCGGTGTGAAATAGCGCTGACGCTGTGTTTCACCGAGTGAGTGAGGATACCGGAGGCCCATATCCCAACCCCTCCCCCGGCCCACTCCCCATCCCCCAAAGGCCTGCAACGCACCTGTGACGCCCCCTGTGTTGTGGGTGTCCATGAGCGGCGATTATCGCTTACCATCCAGCGATACGTCTGCTTGTTTGCCACCTACTCCATAAAAAAACCCCTATGATGATTAAGGGTGACACTACGCATATATTTATCGTCACGACATAATATTTTCATTTGGATATTGCAATTACATAAATGATTTCAACACAAACGTGACTAAATACTAATAAAGTAAGTAATGATTTGTTCGCAGATAATTTCTTAGTACGTTTGATTAGGTAGTGTTGGTATGTAATACCTATTTGTGCGTGTGATTTGATTGAGATGTGTAAGATAAGAAGTATCTTATTCTAAAATGTTATGTATACTTAAAATTCTTTAATTTTGAAAATAACAATAGTTATCGTGCACACTAAATAAATTTATTTTAGGGTTGTGTTTTTGGGTAGTTTCTTCTATAGCCAGTTGTTTATCTATCCTAATTTTATTAAGCTGAAGAGTTTGTTTAGTTGGTTAAACTCTCTAATCTCAGGAACTTATTAGGTTTTAAATCTATAACTTTTGTGTTGGATAGTCTACTTATTAAAGAAGTGTGTAGTCTATATATAAAACCAATAAGAGTCGAGCATCAATGAAAAATGTTCCAAAAACGAGGAAAATTTCACTTCCCCCATCCCCCTCCCCATCCGCCCGAGGCCGGCAACGCACTTGTGACGCCTCTGGTGTTGCGTATGTCCATGGGCGGCGGTAATCGCTTACCATCAGGTAATACGTCTGCTCGTTTGCCTCTATACAATAAAAAAAACAAAACACTTGGCGCTGAAGAAAGTGTGGTGACCATTTAAACCACTAGGTCTACCGTGCAGTCAAGTACTAACCACTATCTGAATATGCCTGCCAAATACCATATGTATATGATCCACCTTTCTAAAACATACCCAATAAGAATATATGAATGACAGAATGCAGTAAAAGCCATAATATTTTTATTTTACACTTTACATCACAAAGATTCACTCAAGATATTCAACAATTGGTAACACCTGCAAATGACTATTGTTTAAAAGAATTTACGAGATATGTAGCGGAACAATAAAATAGATGCTCGATTCATATCATATTAATACTTTTACAAATTCAGTCAGGTGTTATAATAAACACCTATATATTAAATCTTATCATTATAGTTCTCAGAAAAGAACCGATGTTTTTTTTATCGAGAGAGAACTCCTTAAGTATCTTCGACTTCCTCGGTGGCGTAGTGGTAGCGTATGCGACTGCTAAGCCTGAGGTCTCGGGTTCGATTCCCAGGTCGGCCCAAATGTTTGTATGATCTGCAAATATTTGTTTCGTAGTTTGGGTGTTTTCTATGTATAAAATGTATGTATTTACAAAAAGTATACAAGTATTTATATCAGTTGTCTAGTACCCATAATACAAGCTCTGCTTAGCTTAGGACTAGATGGCGATGTGTGTTAGATGTCCGGAATATTTATTGTCTTAGTAACACTCCTCAATCCATTTGTACCACCAACATTCCATATTCAATAAACGAAATAATAAGAAAATACTTGTTTTACCTAGCTTTTCAGAGGCAGTACTACCCTCGCATAGAAGATCAACGTAAAATGACAGCGTTCCTGCTGTCTTGGTTCGTTGGTGAGTGCGAGACCGGAGGCTCAATGATGCAGAAGTATCACTAGGCCGCCATGGTGTGGGTCACCATGCCGCTTTGTTACATTCGCAATGAGTATGGTGACCACCACTCTTGTATTGTGCTTATGCTTTCCATCAGGCAGGACACTTTAGCAGGCCCATGCATAAAAAACTAAGGCTAAGGCAAAAGGAAGGAAACTAGTTTTTAAGTCTATATGTTCCACCGTAGCGCTGAAACTACTGAGTCGATTTTAATGAATGAAGTGTCAATAGATTTGTAATCATGATCCGGGTGACATAGGCTATATGAATTTTATTAACAGTTTTTACCTAGACGAGTACCTATATTTTTTTAAACTTTTTGTTGTTTGTCTTATGGTAAGAGTCTACAAATGAGTCCATGGGGGACTATTACTCAGTCAAGAATCAAGGTGGTTTTATCCCTGTGATTTAAGAAGACCATTTCGGTACCACATCACTGGCTGAATAGATTTTAAAATGGAATAATTCAGCACAATAGCTTGATTATATTGTAGTAGATGACTACAATAATAGGCAGTGCTAACAGACTACAATCTTATTAGAGAAGTGTTTATATGAGAATATAAACACATTTTTTTCTGTAAATTTTACAAAAATTATTTTTTAAAGCTTCTAACTTTATTTATTTACTGGCTGAACCCCGCAGTGCTATCCGCGGTAGAAAAAAACGCGGGCAACGACGCGAGGCGAAGTTAGTATTTTTAGAGTATCTTTATAAATTGTAGCCTATGTGTTATTCTGATGTATAAGCTATATTATTGTAAAGTTTCATCAAAATCCATTCAATAGTTTTTGCGTGAAAGAGTAACAAACATACATCCATTCTACCATTGATACTTACAAACTTTCGCGTTTAAAATATTAGTAGAATTAAATTAGCTGTTTTGTCCTTGTGTGCGTAAGAATGAACAAACTGAACTAAGTCTGTTGAACGGTGTCCATTCAAAATCCGGCATTGTCCTTTCCACATATAATTCCTGAAGTACCATGAAGACGGTTACAGGTTTAATCGCTATTATATAAGTGGGATTAATAGTCATTATATACGAGTTTGTTACGGTTGTACTTATCCATTACAAGGTAGGTATTCATACAATTAATATTGTATTAAATTGTAATAAAGTTAGACATTATATATTCACTTATATAAGGTTGTAGTGAAGTTAATTATCAGTTAAGTATTATTAATAAATTGTTTGTTTCAGTAATGTATTTATCCTCCTGCTTTGAACTCGTATTCTATACTAATTTTATAAAGCTGAAGAGTTTGTTTGTTTGTTTGTTTGAACGTGCTAATCTCAGGAACCGCTGGTACGATTTGAAAAATTATTTCAGTGTTGGGTAGTCCCTTTATGATCACGCTAATACTAATAGGAGTGGAGCACTAATGAGGAATGTTTCAAAAACGGTGGAAAAGAAGTACGCTACGGGCAACAGAAGACGCAAACGAGGTTGCGTGGGTCAGCTAGTATGTTATAAATTTGAGGTTCAAACCGGCCAAATAAAGTGAAAAACATGCTAAATCCATATAAACGAAAGTGACGTTCCGACTTGCATCTTTCTGCGCTGCTCCTAATATTTCATTTAGGGTAGGATTGCGAAACATTTTTCCTGGTATCATTTATGTTCGGTCACTTGTCTAACATCAATCCTCGAGAGAAGGAATAAGGAAAATATATTTTTTCGCGTGAAATATTCTATTGCAAATCCACAACACGAACTTTCTTTTTACGTGTATATTAGTCTAAATATACATTACAGAATACAATTGAAAAGACAAACAACATCTATATATGTATATTAGTTGGCCTGCTATATATAAAAAGTCTACTAAATTAGTCGTGTGTGTTTGTCGACCGTTTTTTCATGGCGAGTGTGTAAGGGCTTTATAAATACATTATGCGTTAATGCACATCGATTTAATAATTATAATATAATGCTTACATACACACTCGGATTGACGTCAATAGATCGGCCGTTCTACATAAACATACGTATATAAAGTAACTATTTGTACATCGATAATAACCCTTATTCACCGACATTTAAGGTGGATTATTGTGAGAAGGAACACTAAAGGCTTTTACTTGAATGCGTGTAGTATTTCAAGAAATTATATTTAGTATATGTTTGTGGAAATTGTTTACCTGAGATGTTGTGTGATAGCTTATTTTAGGTTTGGGTACTTACGTACTGAGTATCTTGTTTCAAAACTTGAGGAAACGCTTTCTATTTTCTTTTAAAAAAGGTTTAATTTAGGTTAGTTTGATAGCAGTACATGACATAAACAACATGGCTGTCGGGTCACTTGATAGTAAATAGCTACTTTTTTGTATGGGATTGGGGCAAACGAGCAGATCTATCACCTGAAGGTAAGCGATTACCACTGCCCATGGACACTCGCAACACCAGAGGCGTCATAAGTGCGTCTCCGGCCTTTGGGGATGAGAAGGGGGATGAGGGATGGGGATGGGAGGAGGCGATGGCGTATAGGCCCTTTTGTATCCTCGCTCACTTCGTACAACACAACGCAAGGGCGATTTCACACCGGTTTTCGGTGAGGCCGTGGTATCACTCCATTCATACCGAAGCACGGCTCTGCCACGGTAGGCTCATGAAACATAAGGCTTAGAAGATAGAGTAGAAAAGGTTTCAGTATCTCGTAACCACTTATATTCGATGAAAAATGGTAGAAATAGGTAAGGAGTTTGAGTTGTGGGGACAGGTATAGAAGTTTTTATCCCCAAAATAATCCCTCAAAGGGCTGAAAAGGGGATGGAAGTGCGTACGAGGTACAGTCGCGGGCAAAAGTATCTAATAAGTATTTAGTAAGTATATCTCCGTTAAGTGAGGTTGGGACGGTGACGAAATATCGGATGTTGTATATGTCACTGAACACCCACAGCGTCATCACAAAAACAGTATTTTCTAACATTTCCTGATCTCATAACATTCCGCTTTGATATCTACAATTAATTTATATCTTTTTCATATGTTTTTGATGAAAGCCAAAGTGAATTTGTTTTTAATAAAAGTGCCAGATGTGTTCTTTTGATATTTGTGGCGGTGTTAATTGTATAAGTGGATTATGATGACGGGGACGGAGTTTAACTTATTGCTACCACTTATTTTTGGATTTTTATTCACCATGAATTGACAGGAAATGATATTTATCAATTATGTATGAAATTATGCAAATTATCACAGTTAAATTAGAAATGGCAAATGGGTGGATTGGCGGCCATTAAAAGTACCTACAGCAATCAGACGACCGTATCGTCTTTAAACTATATATAGCTACAAATTATTTCTCATTCGTTTTGGAGTGGAATTATAAGTTTTATTATATAACCAGTGTACATTTTGTTATATTAAAAAGAAAACTAGTTGTGAGGAATGACCAAGTTTCGATTACCGAGGTTGTGTAGTACAAATTTATAACAGATTTAAAGATTAAAAACAGCTCTGATAAATAATTATTTATCAGAGCTGTTTTTAATCTTTAAATCTTTAATTAAATCCACATATTCAATTTTCCTGGACATATCTATCCTATGATCTCAACATTTATTATACCCCCTATTACTTTCTCTGTCATCTTAAAAATTGAACAACAAAATGTTTTTCATTCCAACCAATTACGACAAAGGATTATGACATTAATTGGTAACGAGGCGAGGACAAACATCGGCCGACACCGGCGGACTCAGTCGGACATCGACGGACTCGGCGGACACGGGCGGATAAAGTCGCGGAAGTCGATGTGTGTGGTCGGCCTTTGATGTCACCGGCAATATTATGTTGTAGGCTTGTGTGTGGATGACGATATAAGGGTATTGATGCACTATGATTTAGTTTATGGTTATTATGAGGGAGGGAAAATGTTTTTGATGTTGTACGCTGTGTTGTTAAGAAATTGATGGTTATGAGAGACACTGTTGACAAATAAGATAAGTTACAATAAAGAATAGAAAGAAAAATCGTGTATTCTGACATACACAGAACCAACACATAGCTTTATACAGAGTTAAGGTAACGGAACCCAATCAATTATAGCACCCTTTCCAATGCCAGAAATGCATATCTCAGCATATTGTTGTTTTAAATTTAGAAGTTATGATGGCTGTGTTTCTATTCTTCCATTTTATCTGAATTAAAGATGATGAAAAATTCAAATGTCTCAATTCCATAGGAGAAAACTTATTCAGAATATAAACACTCTCCTTTCAGAGGAGTAACAACAAACATGTACATTTAAATTAAAAATTACCATTATCTATATCAATTGAACAAATTATAGGTTAATTTGAATTGTCAAGACCCCCGACGCAAAAAGAGAGGTGTCATAAGTTTGACGTCGATGTCTGTGTCTGTCTGAACAGCTCTTAAATGAATGAAATAGTTTCGAAGCAGTTTTTTTCACCTGAAAGTTAGTTTCCTAGGTGGTTCTTAGCTATATTTGATTAATATCGGTCCAGCAGTGTAAGAGTATCAGCTCTCTCTCTCTCTTGAAGTGCTCGATTAAGTGCTTGTAGGTATTTTTTAATTTTAGCTTCAATGTGGTTTAGGTGCCTTTGTCTAAAAAAATAATTAAAACCATATTATCGCTGCAGAGTTCGGTCAGTGATTAGCCAGAGGCAGCGTGGTATCGTTCCAAAATCTCCTTTCTACTTAGAGGTCTATTTGGAGGAGGATGAGGCCAGCCAGTAAATTATATCGTTGTAATTTAATTAAACACCTCGTCACCAAATACGGTAAATATAAGAAGTTCAAAGTTAAATTATTTGCCAATTGGAAATGACAAAGATATTGTCAAATTAATTTTAACGTGGGAGAGCTTCACTTCGGCATGAACGTGCCGGCTCGACCGGAGTGATACCACAACGGCCTCACAGAAAACCGATGTGAAACAGCGCTTGTGCTGTGTTTCACCAAGTGAATGAGGATACCGGAGGCCTGAAGGCCGGCAATGTACTTGTGACGCCTCTGTTGTTGTAGATGTCCATGGACGGCGGTTATCGCTTCAGGTGATACGTCTGCTTGTTTGCCCCAAATTCCATAAAAAATATGTTGTTTCAAATTAATTAAGGATTAGATTGTATATGGATTTATATATGCGTCATACAAGTAGTATTCTAATCCTTTATCAAATAATTGATTGATGCGTTAACATCAAAAACGGAGCTTTAATGTTTTCTCTTTTAGCCAGTCGATATCACCCTACAAAAGATACCGGTATATTAATACCGACGCATTTCTATACTTTTTAAGATCATATTGATAATCTTAAAAAGTGTTGGACAAAATGTCTAATGTTTCAGATAACAAATATAACCACAGAAAGAGGTGTTAGCTACAAATAAGTCACCATGATGTGAAGTGACTATGATGATATTTTCCGAGACCAAATAACACAACAGTTGCGTGGTGAAATTCTTTAAAACTGACTTATTTTTACACCTCCTTAGATTACAAACTTATTCTTTTGTATTACTTTATCTAAACCCTTTCATTCTTCTTCTTCTTCCTAGCCTTTATTATTCCCAACGGCTACCAGTTCAACCGGTTTTACCTGAATATCAGTTTTTACACAGAGCGACTGGCATCTGACCTCCGCAACCCTGAGGGCGAACTGAATTCGAAGGTTGAACTAGTTGTCAGTATATTTGAGGGCACTGACTTTGCCAATAACGATTGCCATAGATGTTCATGACAACCGGGACCGACGGCTTAACGTGCTCTCCGAAGCACGGGCGGGAAACACCGCCATCTTCCATACTCCGGGCTGCTATTAGGAATTTCTTGTAGGAAAAACCCAACAGCAGACCGACCCGGGAATTGAACCCGAGACCTCTTGATTTGCAAGCCTCTTACGCTAACCACTAGACCAACGAGCCAGTTATCTACACCCTTTCATTATTATTATTAATTTTTATTTCCATAATGACGAGGTAATACAACACTTAAAAGTTTAATACGCCTCTACGTTTCTCTTTAGAAACCATAATAATAACAATAAATATTCCAGACATCTTACACACAACGCCATCTAGTCCCAAGCTAAGCAGAGCTTGTATTATGGGTACTAGACAACTGATATAAATACTTATATACTTTTCCCCACAACCTGGCCTTTATCTCCTACTGCACGTAGCGTGATGTTTTAAATTGTGAACAAATTAGGTCACCACAAAAATGTTAAAGTGAAAACAGTGAAGTGAAACAATTGATTTCATATATTGTTTTTGATAACTTTTAACTGTTTACACAGCGCACTAGAAGCTCTAATAAGGTATAGTTTATTATTTAACATATTTCATTGATATTCCGCTTCTTTTGATCGTAGCTAGATTAGAATTTTTCAAATGGACCAGTTATTCCTGAGATTAACGCGTTCAAACATGCGAGCTTTATAATATAAGTAGGTACATGTAGATACACTATAGTATTAAGATAAGAGTATTCTCTCATAAGAGCTCTGCGTAATGTAAAAACAATCGTACAAAGTACACGCGTACCCAAAATCATTTAATTATCAATCGTAACACCCAACTATCATTTGACAACCTTATAAAGACGTACCCATAAACAAATGACCCCACTTCAATTGTCATAAATTAAATGACATTAAATACACGTACTTGACGACATGTAATCGACAATAATTATGATAAACATAAATGTACAGAGATATCACGATTATTTTATCGTAATGATTATCACATAATATTGCACGGAATGGATACTTTGGTTTGTGAAATTAAGTTTAAAAAGTATAGATGACATCATCAATTGTAATAAATTGTGTTCTTTATTATTTTGCTCTTAGGGATGATAGTACATACCTGCATGATTGAGTTTTGTTCGGTATTTTCTTTTTGATAAATTTTCTAAAAACAAAACTTAGATCGATTTATCGTCTCCGAAACCCTTTGAATACTAAATTGCATGAAAATCTTTGCAGTCGTTGCCGAGCTACCGATTATATATATGTAACATTTTTTTTTTCACATTTGAATGGGGTCAAATGAGAAAACCCTGTGAAGTTAAAGTAGAATTTTCCAAATTAGAGATTAAACGTTAAAGGTTTTAAAAATTATCTCTTTTTTAAGTCGGGTAATTTAGATTGCCAATTATAAGTATTTACTCAATATGTATTAACGTGTTTGCGTATTCGTGGATGACTAGTTTCGGAGGACTACCCAACGGGAGCACACAGTGTGGCAGCTTGAAGCTTGACGCGTAAGTAAAACTTTTTCTCATTAAACTATACATCTATACAAATAAATAAAATTGGAGTGTCTGTTTATAATATTAAAATAACCGCTTTTTACTAAATACATATATATCTATACACGGTATGTGTAACAAAATATTTATTTTACAACTTTGTGTGTCTGAGATTAACGCGTTCAAGCAAACAAAAAAACTCTTCAGCTTTATAATGTTAGTATAGATTAAGTTTTTGTCCAGATTAAGTATAGAACTCATGACCTTAGGTTTAGCAGTCTGGATCGCTAACTATAAAGTCAACGAATTCCTCATTGCGTATATCTACATATATTTATGTATTATTAGGGTAAGTCCGGAAATATATTATATAGAACACAGTTTATCAATGTAAAGATTGCATAATTGATTAGTAATTATATTTTGGCACACGGCTGATTTAAAAATAACTTTTAAACATGTACATTGTACAAACATGACTATACAATTATAATTAGTCATCAGCAACTTTCATATTCGCTTGCTGTACTATAATAATAATAATAATAATAATAATAATTTTATTTCTCTTCTCACAATCACCAAATACATGCAATACATTTTTTTTATCACAATGCAAAACAGGACAACAATACAGCAATTGTAAGAGGACTGGTGTCTGAATTAGACGTGAGTCTGTAGCTCTATAAAGTCTTACTAGTAATAGATGAAATATAAAAATAAGTAGGTGCTATAGATGTAATGTGTGTTATTTAATTAGATTCAAAGACTCTTCTAAAGAGACACAGGAATTTATAAACTAAATAATAATAATAAAAGAGTTTATTTGTCTTAGAACATTATGAACAATCATTTTTTAAGCTAAATATATGCACGAAAATTTACATCAGGGTACTAGCAGTGGTTCCCAAACTAGGTGCAAACTAGGCTTGAACCTGTATTTTGGAAGTCAGTTCACAAATTGAAACTTTTGAAGTTTGAACATGATGAACAAATGTTATGTAGATAAAAAAAACTGTTTATTTATTTAAGGTACTAGATATTTAAGGTAATAAGCCACACTGATTTTAGCACGAACGGGGCGGTACTACCTTCGCACAGAAGATCAATATAAATTACAGCGTTCTTGCTGTCTTGTTTCGTAGGTGAGTGCGAGACCGGAGGCCCAATAAAGCAGAAATATCACTAGGCCACCATAGTGTGTATGTATGAGTATGGTGACCACTACTCTTGGAATCTGCTTATGCTTTCCATCAGGCAGAGTACAGACGCTTTGGCAGGTCCATAGATAAGGGAAAAAGGTGCTATTCATTTACCCGACCATCGTGAACATTGGAAACTCGTTACCATTTTTATAGCAAAACCTTGGTCCTAAACTACGGAAAATATACTTTTATTTATATATATTATATATATTTTATTTAGAATAGTGATTCCGGGGCCAAAGATGAGATGACAAACTAAACCTAAGTTTAACCTTTAGTTAAGTTGGAAAAACTAATCTTACACCAGTAGAGGTTCAGGAAAACCTTTGACTAACCCATATATGTTTAAAAGATGTTTAAAATTTCGACTAATGTAGTATCTCTCTATCGATAAACAAATTGGTATATGACTGGCCGTGGGTCACGCTCTTCAAATGTCAGGTATAAAGTATATTATAATCATTCCTGGCTTGGGTTCCTGACCACTGAAGATATTGACCGATAAAATTGCTGAATCGAAAAATTCCGTACCGGGCAGATACAATTCTAAGATAATTTCTACAGACGAATTAAAAATGTAATTCAAAATATAAAAATTGGCTATCTAAGGTATGTTTTTAAGAATTTCTTTTTAGAATTCGGGGTCTTAAAGTTAAATTTAAATTTAAAAAATATTCAGTCATCTAATACACAACGCCATCTAGCAGCCTAAGCTAAGCAGAGCTTGTGTTATTATGGGTACTAGACCACTATTACGAACTATCTGAGCCTCGTGGTGTTACCTGCGGTACAAAGACAACCGCGGGCAATGCCGCAGGGGCAGTGCTAGTCTAATTTACTCCTTATATCATCAGCTGTCTACCAATGAAAGTCCCGTCAAAATTCGTCCGGCCATTCCAGAGATTACTCGGATCAAGCAGACAGACAGAAAAAATTGTCAAAAAAAAAAATTTTGGTACACGTACCGTGTAAACATTCATATGTATTTAGTAAAAAGCGGTTATTTTAACATTACAAACACACTCCAATTTTATTTATTTGTATTTTATAGATTTATTACTTTGAGGCGATACACACGTGTTAAAAAACATCACTATAATTAATCACCTTTAAATAGTTCACTTCTCGACACATACTTTTTCGTAGAAAGAAGGTTTAAAAGCACAATACATTTTTATTGTTTAGATTATTATCTTTATCACTATTATTTATTATTATTCGGTTATTATGTTTTACGAAAGAATATTTCTGGCTAGCGTGGCTTAGTAGGCCAAAACCTCCTCACTAAGTTGAGGCCTATGCCCAGCAGTGGAAAGTTTAAAGCTGTTTGAATAACCACAACTCTATGAGTAATAATAATAATAAAAGCCTTTATTCGCTGACTGTCAACTCTATGAGTATGTGATATTAAGGCACAATTATTAAAACAAAATAGAATGAAATAATGTCTAGTAGTCTTAACTATTGTTCGACATTTTCAATTAATTCGATTCGAATTTCAAAATGAAAAACACTTAAGTATTTTATTTTTTTTCTTTTCAGTGATTGTCGCGCAAAAAGACCTATACCGACACAACCTAATATATATAAATATACATAGGTATATCAGTTTATTACTTGAATAAAAACTTTATACCTATTTTAACTAAAATTATGCGAACGGAGACGTATAAAATTTGGCACAGTTGAAGTACGAGTATATATGGAAGAGGAGGTTAGATAGGTAATAAAAACATTAATTAAAAGAATTATGGTCGAATTTCGATCATAGGGAGATCACCAGTATGTGTAAATAAGGCAATGATCGCGATTTTAGTTACAGATAATAGTTTTTTATTTATTCTACGTTCTGATAGAATGGCACCGACTACATAAACTCGACGAAGACGATTTAAATATATCCCTGTGTTTAACGAAAGTCCCGAAGTATTAACTTTTTTTTTTAAACTTTATTCTCTTTTGTACATTGTTGGATTTACCCAAGGCATTCGTTTCCTGTCAATTTTAGATGTATGCTACATAATAATAAAAGTTTCAAAATAATTAGAAGTAATATAAACATTAGTTGGAGCTCATTTTCCGCCATAGGATTTTTTAGAGGTTATACTGTTAAAATACTATAAAAGATTTTTAGAAGTGTATATAAATGAAATTTAGATATCTACTGTGAGGAGTTCTAGAAGAAACACTTTCTAAATGAGCTTCAAAAACTTAACCCGTACCTACATACCTACTTAAATAGGTATAAAGAGTTTTAACAACAACAATACACAAAAACTATGATCAGCTTAGTATGTATCATATTTAATAAAGTACTAAGTATAGGGTTTTGATAGTAAAAGTATTAGAAAAACTATGACTTAAGAATATTTTGTTGATATTTTGTTATTGTGACTATTTTGTAGACAATAACATTTGTTATTATCTAATCTAAATAACTCTAATAAATCTCGCAAAAAACTTCTATAAGATAACAATTATTTTAAATACAAAAGATTAAGTTAATAATTGTTAGTACTTTGCAATATTTTTGTATAGAGACCATTATATTTAATTTATCTTTAGAACTATAACCCGTCCCATTTAATCACTAATAATCGATCAATCATCACTAGATTACAAACGTTCTACTTTAATCACAAACATACATTATTAAAAAAATACACAAAAACAGTTTAATTGATAATTTAAACATACCTTAGGCAAGTGATCCGTGTAACAAAAACATCACAGTCAATAAAAAAAAACACAATAATTGTCACAGATCATAAATGTCAAACGTCAAATTACACTTCCGAAAGCATTATGGCGGGAACGAACGAGAGAACGAAACGTATTCCAGGCGATATGACGTTGTACTGACGGCGCGCGAAGCCTGCACCTCAGTGTGTGTGATGCCGAACTGTGTAAAACACACGGTGTAGTCGTGTGAGTATGTGCGAGGAAGATAGCTAGCGAACTGTTAACTCGACGATCCTCACAGTTAGACTAACTCACATCCAAATCGCTTAATTTTATGAGTTGTTGCCTTCTCCACCCCCTCGCTTGGGACGTACGTTGTGACTTTGCAGTGGCGTCTCGTAGCGGCAATTTGAGATCGGTTGTAAATATATTGGTTTTTAATTAGTATTTGTAAGCACTGTTCTTAAATAAAAGGATCTGCTCTGAAGTATTACCTTTTTCTGTTCAGTATCGTTATTTGGTAACTTATAGAGCATTAGTTTTATATTAAAGAAAGAGCAGGCTTTTTCAAAATACTTTATAGGTTTAAATGAGTTTTGGCAAAATTTGAATATCTACTTCTAGGCAACGAATTCTATTAAAGGAATGGTTTATAATTATGTCGAAAACTACTCAAGATCATTAGAGCGTCTCTTCTGTATAGGTTATTCGCTGATAAATCATGAATTTGAGAAAGCAAAAGAATGTGAATTAAAACAGGTGTTGCCGTTGATGTACGAAAACACTTATAAATGTACATATACAGCCCTATTGGTATCTTTTATTTTCCTTTATTACTTAAGAATCTTTAATGGAAAATAACCGTTGATTGTAAGTGAAATAATATGTAGGATTATTGCATTGTTTAAACAACATTTTGAAACACTTATCCCATTCAAATTGCGTCACTAAGTAATTAAACTGTATTACCTGGTATCACAATTACTTAAATCCTTTATTAATTTCAGATATCTATATGAAGATAAGTTATTTTGTCCA
This sequence comes from Spilarctia lutea, assembly GCA_916048165.1. Lineage (NCBI taxonomy): Eukaryota > Metazoa > Arthropoda > Insecta > Lepidoptera > Erebidae > Spilarctia > Spilarctia lutea. The sequence goes on from OU696491.1 coordinate 876,288, forward strand.
AATCATATCATAAAACATGTAAAAAATGTCGAATGAGGCATTCACATTATGCCAATTACTGTAGATATCAACTATTGAAGTAATCGCCTACTTATCGTTAGCAATTTCCATATTATATGATAATGAGTGATTGCAATAAACATAAGTTTACATATACTTTTTAATTTATTAGTATATGACTAACTTTTTAATGCACAAATTTAGATTTGAGTAATAATCATGCTTTAATCAATATCTAGTAATGTAACTTGACATGAAATTATTTTAACAGTGGTGTGATGTTGCTTTGATAAGTAAACAGTCTGCTTAGTGTATCACAAACAAATCTTTTTATAACTACAGTATTGTTATTCCGGTATACATCACTAATTACGACAAATATGTTAGTTACGTGAAAAAAGTAATCTATATCCTTCTCAAAGGTTCATATCTATGTCGAAATTCATCCAAATCGGTCCAGGTGTCATAAAAGCGTTACAGAAAGACATTATTTTCGAATTTATAATATTAATACAGCGGAATAGATATAATAAATACGTCTAGTTTCACACTTGAAAAGAACGGATCATTCAATAACATGGGAATCTAAACTCCCCCAAACAAGGTCACATCACTCAAAGCATTTAGCGCCGGTACAGTAGCAATAACTCAGCGCAGGAAATCACGTCATCGCTCTATTACAGCACCCACACAGTCAAAGCTACACACATAGACATTTTCATATCGGACGCGCGGGAAATGTGTTCGACTAGAGAGTGTGGCGAATTTAATTGGTGGTTATTTTTTTGTACTTTATAAGTAGAGATGTCATAAATGTGAACTTTTTTTGCGAATTAGTAACTTTAGACATGAGTATTGAAGTTTGAGGTTTTTATTAAACCTTTTTAATAATGAGAAGAATTTAGTAATTACTGTTTTTAATGGTTTTTGAATAAGAATTGGCTTGCTAATTATCATAGAAAATGGAATCGATTAAGGACTTGGAAGATGTTTTATTATCGTATAAACATTCCGGAAAATTATGTTAGTCAAAATCAAATTTCATTATATATAACTGAACGGTGTATTTTGTCGTTAATATTCGATTCGATTTTTCGATTTTCTCTATAAATTATTGTTATCTTTAGAGAAAATAAATGTCTTTAACCACAAAATTCATTGCACCGTCATCTGCTACTTCTCTCATAAATTTTAATCCATCGTAAGGTTGTCTGGAAGAGATTGCTATTTGCAGTAAGGCCGCCCTTTGTTCATTAAATATTCGTCATCTTATGTACTCTCTTGGCAATATGTAACACGGTGTACAAATAAACAGATTTTTTATCTGCCATCTATCGGCAGTTTAGAAAAAACCTTATCACGAAACCAGTGCCCAGAAATATACTGACTAGTTCAATCTAAGAATTTAGTTTAATCTCAGGGTTGTTGAGGTCGGATGCCAGTCGTTTCACAGAAAAACTGATGTTCGGGTAAAACCGATTGAACTAGTAGCAGACCCTAAGTAATCTTGGGAATAATAAAGTGTAGGAAGCATAAGTTTAGAAATAACCTAAGGTGTCCCAACTTGGTATCTGGCAATGTGGTTTTCTGTGGTTTCCTTATGTTAACACGAGCAAACGAACTGTCACCTGCGGTATTCCTGGACCAATACGACCCTCAAACCTAGAAAAGAGCGTACACCTTCTTAATAGGTCGGCAACGCACTTGTGACGCCTCTGGTGTTGCGGGTGTCCATGGGCGGCGGTGATCGCTTACTATCAGGCGATACGACTGCTCGTTAGCTTTCTATTAAAAAAAATCGTCAGCTGATGGTAGGTAGGTAGTAGAGTCGAGGTTCTGGTCAGCACTCACAGCGAAAATTATAAAATAAAATACAAATATTTCGGACATCTGACACACAACGCCATTTAGCTTCAAATTTAGCAGTAGTTGTACTAAAACGGCTAGATTGACTTACAATACCTATTTTAGTTTTTTTTAATCTCTCTCTCAGCCTATTGCCGTCCACTGCTAAACGAAGGCCTCCCCAAAGAGCGCCAACCATCCCGGTCTTGGGCAGTCTGCATCCATCCGTTGCCAGCCATTTTCTTCAAGTCGTCGGTCCATCGTGCCACAGGGCGCCCTACATTGCGTTTGCTTTATCGTGGTCTCCACTCTAACACTTGTCGGCTCCAGCGACCTTATTTTTTTTTATTTCACGTATATTATACACAGAAAATACTCAAATTCCAAAACCCCGACCTGAAGCTTCACAGCAGTCGCATACGCTACCCCTGCGCTACTGAGGCAGTCCAATAAAAATATGTTATTACCGTTGTTACCACCTCTAGGAGATAGACAGAAAGCAATACATTCATTACTAACTCTTACTACTAAATCTAATTTTACTACCAAAGATATAGTATAAATATCCAGTAAATGCATTACCTCATAAATTACCAGGAAATGCATTTTGTCCTCGAAGTTTTCACGATAATCACTTAATAAATTGTTTTTTGATAACAAAATGTTGTTACAATAACTATGACAATAGGTATATGTATCTAATTAGACCAATATTATATATAAGCGATAAATAATGATAGATAACACAGATGTAATATTTTAAAGGTATTTTATTAGGTCGTCTGCAACGGTGATTATTATCAAGGCAATCGCAATCTATTAGTTTATATAGACTCTTACCTAGTACTCATAGGAAAAACTTATATTCTCGTATATATTGTCACTAATCGCTAGTGATGTGACTACACGGATTGAAAATATTTAAAAAACTAATATCTTTTTGAAGTCAATCTTTATATGTCTTTATATGTATAGATAGTTCACCTGACAATAGATCCAGTTTCTTGGAACTATGGTGATAATAAAGTTGGAAAGTTGAGCTATCCACCTGGTGGATAACTGAACTCCTTAAAGGCTACCAAGCTACTCGTGGCTGAGCTTAAATGGTTTAATGCAGTGTTTAATAGATTGACTTAAGGATAACCTGATTATAGCGTTAAAGCTGATCAGAGGATGTTTTTTGTGTGTTTGTTCTGTTTATAACCAACATTTGTGTGTTTTTTGTGTTTTCAAACCATATTCAACCTTATTCCTTTAATATTTTTAGAATAGGATATTAATTATTGATATTTAATATGATATATGACGATAAATGCAATTGGTAAAGATTCCAGACATACAAACGAGTTTATGAGTTATCAATGTTTATATAAAGAATAGCGAAATAAAATAAATAACCTTAGCCAATAGTAGCTTCTAGGTTATAATAATCTACAATAACAAAAATAAACAATCAAGTCTCGCACCGTATTTTAGCGAGCGTATTATTCTCCTAATTGAGTGCGCGCCATCACATCGCATTGTTATTACTATGTATCCATTTGAAATATTAACGGCACACGTTATATTACACGCGTATTATATAACAACATAACAAACATTACAAGTATAACAATATAACAGTAATTAAGGCGAATGTGTTCAAGTGACGCACGATGCTCTGTCAGCTCAAAATAACTCATAGTTAATATTTCTTAATACTTTGTAAATAGCAACTAAGTTGGTCTGAATAAAGGGCTTTATTATTATTATTATTATTATTATTACTTTGATTCTTAAGGAAGGGGGAACTGAAATACACGTGGGTAAAACTAGCTTTAAATAAAGTATTTTACAAAAGTTTTAATTCTAAAATCATTAACAGTCTTGAACAGTCCACTACTGTCTACTGGACATAAACCTCTCCTTAGAAGGAAGATTTTCGCCTACGATACCACACTGGCCAGACGTTTCTAGTGTTTCTTCTGTTTGCAGTGCTGTTGTCCTGTGTAGTTTGGTCTGTTTTGTTTGTTTGAATGCCTCGGTGGCGTAGTGGTAGCGTATGCGACTGCTAAGCTTGAGGTCTCGGGTTCGATTCCCGGGTCGGACCAAATGTTTGTATGATCTGCAAATTTGTTTCGGAGTTTGGGTGTTTTCTATGTATAATATGTGTGTATTTACAAAAAAAAGTATATTAGTATTTAAATCAGTTGTCTAGTACCCATAACACAAGCTCTGCTTAGCTTGGGACTAGATGGTGTTGTGTGTTAGATGTCCGGAATATTTATTTTAGTTATTTATTTGTTAATCGTCCCCAACGACACCAACGAGACGAATAAAGAAAAGAAAATGGCCTAAACAGAGTTAAAGATATAAATAAATTGTTCGTCGATATGAAGAAGCTTAATAATATATTGGTATGGGTCTTTAATTGATGGGGTGCAAAGTATCAACGAGATAGAAATCAGGAGGGTAAATTTCCTATTGCATGCCTCCGTGAGGGTAGGGACGCGAGCTCAATGCTGACTGAGCAAATAAAGGATAGGGGACAATCTTCAATGATTTAATGTCTTGACAACCTTTTTCAACTTAGATGTACCCATTTGAAATTTAAGAATTCTTACAGGTGCCTGCTGGCCAAGTGATTTGTGATCCTAACTGCTCAAATCCCACCCAGGACAAATAAATTTAGTGATAGATAGATAGAAAACTCTTTATCGAATTTATAATGTACAAAGAGCGGCCTTATTGCCGAAAGCAATCTCTTCCAGGCAACCTTAGGATGGATCAAAATATATCGGAGAGACAGTAGTTGATAGTGCAATGAGTTTTAAAGAATTATAATTTTGTAATTAATATAACTAGAGACACACACATATATATATTTACACTTACATACAACATACTATTAACTATAACTGCTTAATTATACTTATTTTATAATATAATTATATATACATACATGATAGCTGGTAATGCATACGTTGCAATGCAACGCATGCGTCATACTCGTGGACGGGCGCTGCTTGGGGTGACTGGTCAGCCTAGTCAGCGATGCTTCAGCCAATACTATTATTTTGAGTCGTTCAACTGCAACTCTAGCCTCTTAATCCAGTCATGATCTATTTTTAACAGTCAATTTTGCAACTGAATGTGAGTAGATGTGCACCTTTAAAGGTTTCTATGTTTATCAAACCTTAAACGATATCACTGAGAGATATTTTTTTGTTGGTACGTTAGCTTCTGGAGTATTTCTATAAAATTAAATTCAGGGTGCACACTGTTTACCTTTCATGTCTTACTAACACTACTGTACCTGAAAGTCTGCCTTTTAAAAAGAGTGGCCATGAGTTTCTTTGCCAGTATTCTTCTCATAAGGCACTACGCATTTTTGAAACTGGAAGTTATGGATCAACACGAGCAGGCAGTAGAATTTGGTGTTTTCACCTAATTTACATTGACAATCCAGTACATGCTGAGGCGTCTATATCTATTTTGTGTCGATCTATGATTTTATGGGCCTTCGGTATCCTCACTCACTCGATGAAACACAGTGCAAGCGCTATTTCACACCGGTTTTCTGTGAGGCCGTGGTATCTCTCCGGTCGAACCGAGCCATTCATGCCGAAGCGTGGCTCTCCCACTTTATTGAGTACCCGCAAGTAGATTTAGAAAAAAAAACATGTAACACATTTTTTCTATCCAATAATAAATGTAATTTATATGTTACAAGCATGACTTCCTTGATAGCGATGTTAATTTATTGAGCGGTAATTAAAAGAGGCTTCGTTCGTGTGAGTGTAAACTATGTCAATCACTTCAGCTGCTTCTTGCGAAACATGAGTTTTTTTTTCTTCGATAAAGTATTTTTGGGGTTCCGTACCCCAAAAGGAAAAAACGCAACCCTTATAGGATCACTTTGTTGTCTGTCTGTTAAGACCCTTTTTCCCAGAAACGCGTCGAGGTATCAAGCTAAAATTCATATCAAATACTCAAGTCTACTATCCCTTAAAGCTGTGAGAAAATCAAACTTCTAAGCTAACTCAATCAAAAGATACAACTATTTATGAAGCAAATTTTCGACACTCGCAAGGAAATCGAAACCTACAGGGTACTTCCCGTGAACTAAGAATCTTGAAATTTGGTACGAAGCAACGTCTTATAGCATAGATAAAGAAAAAATTGCGAAAAGTAAAAATTTTACTTTTATACCTACAGGTTTGTACGGAACCCTCGGTGCGCGAGTACGACGAAATTTCATGATGATCAAGGACGGAAAAACACGATTTCTTTTTAAAGCTCCGCAGAAAAGGGGTATTATACGTAGGAGATGTCTGTGTGTCTGTCTGATATCGTACACGAATAGAATACTTATGATGAAGTTTTTTGTTTAAAAGTTGACTTAATCAAAATGATTCTTGGATATAATTTGATGAAGATTATTAGCTTGTTTCTTTGTTAATGAAGGCATCTCACTAACTTACTCCGATTGCTTATTTCCATGACATGGTTGCTTAACCCAAAAATATAATTGCTACTCGTATCTGAGGTGTCCTAAATTTAGATTCGTGCTTTATATTAAATTATACCAATACTACTATTAAAAACGTTATTACTTTACCCGATTTATAACTTGCTAAAACTATTCTAGACTTCTTTATAACGGTTATTAAACACAACAGTTATAACTAGACAAATATAACTTGACTTCACACTTTTGCTTACCCTCATATCTCCAAATGAAGTATACATGATACTCGAGTACCTCTACAGCCAGTAAAAGTAGGTATGACCTCTGGTACAACCGTTTGAGCCACACTTATAAATAAGCTAGTCAATTTTAAGGAACTTTACACTTTATCTTACCCCTACATCTTCAAAGAAAGTACAATTGACATTCGTGTACCATTCCAGCCAGTAAAAGTACGTGAAAGTGAAACGGAAGAATAAAATCTATTACATCAACAGTTACTCAGAACCAATAAAGAAAATTGAAAAGATAAGATAGTACATACGCAATATCAATTAAAATACGTACATTCATATTTAAATCTAATCAGATAATCAAATTTATAATTCAATATTAAACTGTGAGCCATTTTATCGCCTATAAATAGTTAGAATACTAATGAATAACTTATTTCCTCCACTGACGGAAGCATATTTAATATAACTGGTTATGGTTTCTATAACGTTATTCATTAACGATCCGTGAGATTGGAGGCTTTCGTTTCATAACTAGTTTCAATTAATCAGAGTGTAAATTTGTTTGTTAATAAGAATAATAGATGATTAAACGATCGATTAAATTAATGTCCCCTGTCGATTAATTATACATTATTGGCGAATGTGATAATTTTGTTTTTAATATCTATAATCTATAACTGCCTCGTTGGTCTTACGGTTGACGTATGCGACTGCCGATCAAGATGTCTCGGGTTCGAATCCCGGGTACCAAAAATGTTATTAAGTTTTTCTGAGTATAGAAATACTTAACAACAGATCGGAGTCTGGACATTCGGATCTGAACCACCGTGCCTCAAGGAGTACATAAAACTGTCGGTCCTTCACTTGATCTCATCCCGATCGTGTCGGTTAACCGTCCTATCGGATTATGAGAGGGAACAGAGAGTGTACCTGTGTTTGCGCACGCACTATAATATCTCCTGTGAAGTTGGCTGGTCTCCGTTGAGACTGGTCGCCGTCGTGGCCGTTATCGGCTAGTATATATGTTTGTGAAATGTTCGACACAGTGCACTCTCACTTGTTGAGTGGTTAGTGACGCTCAATACTAAACCACGTGTTTGGTTGTATAACGAGCGAGTTTCCTTTTTCGTCTAGTAAAAATATGTCCACTATAATAATAATAATAAGCTTATTTCATCTTAGTAAATATGCTCTATTATATGATTATTTTTAAATGTAAAAGTATATTTATAAGTCTAACTGATTTTAATAATATAACTGTGAAAGTTAAATAAAACTAGTTTTCGCCAATGGCTCAGCATGCCTGTGTGTCGAATATCGCAGTAAAAATAAGCCTATGACCTTCTCAAGAATCAATATACCAAATTTTATTACAATCGGTTCAGCATCATCATTACTAGGCATGATTTCATGTTAAGTTTCTTGAATATAGATACTGCCAATGTAATTAGAACTCAATTAATAAAACGTGCGTCCCCGAAAGGCCAGCAACGCACTTGTGACACCCCTCTGGTGCTGCAGGTGTCCATGGGCGACGGTTATCGGTAAATCCACAAAAAAAAAACAAAAAAAAGTTATTCTGCGACTTTCTCTCTCTCACACTGATATCTAAATGCTTTATTCTTATTATTTCTACATCTGGCAGATATCCTGATACGATATTTTTTTATAAATTCAAAGAAGAAAAGTGGCAATAACGGTAAGCCACGTTTTCATATTCCAAACAAAACGACATTACGGGAACCCCAAATAAAGTTGTTAATACTTCTGTAAAATCATAGAGACGATGATGTTCTTACGATTTTAGTATTTTTCTGTGTAGTTCAAATGTTTTCTTGTTATAGAATTAACAAAAGTGTCTTCGTGATGCGCCATGAGCGCTTGCAGTCTACGTTGTGTCGTAGCTAGGTCTACGTGCTACGACTCTGATGCAGCTGTGCATATTATTGTACTACATGGTTTGTATATTACATCCCTAAGTTCCTAACTATGAAAATAACACTAGCTGACCTTAAAAAAGAAGAAATTTAGAATCGATTTGTTATTAAGTCTGTTAATGAATTAAATTATATCTCAAATATCCAAAATAGTCAATCCGTTTGGGCTGTAGTCCATACATACAATCATAGATACAAACGCTCAAAAATATTGTCTTCCTTCTGACTCAGTTGAGTAAAAAATGTCCGAGTTTAAGTATTTTTACGAGTTTTCGTTGGATATAAACGGTCCAGGAACGCATCAGCGGCTTCTGGAGTCCTACCTGCCGTAACTCACTATTGAGGTACATCCTCGGCTCACCGCTCTACACAGTAAAAGTCGGAACACCGACCCACCTTAGACGACACCCTCCGGCCGCACAGGGGTGTCAACGGTCTCTGGTTTGTAGCGGCCACATCTCGACTGTCACCACCCCTAGCCATCCCGTACTAGCAACTACTACTAGTATAGCAACTACGCTGGATAGCAGCACTGCAACGAGAAGGAAAACTTGACACAAAGCCTATTTCAACCCGTTTGCCAGTGTAGTATAGTGGACTTAAAAGACCTTCCTAAAGGCTGGTCTATGTCTTGCAGCAGCACTATTAAAGACTGTAGATGGTGATGAACTCTTTTAACCTACTTGAAAACAAAGAAGAGGTATGAATTTGTCGAAATAGTTTTTTACGGAAAGATATTTCGACGCTCCCAACCAAAAACTCTGTAATATAGCATATTATAGGATTTTTGCTGTTATGCCAAATTCGGCATCTATCGACAGGCATACATGGTTATAACGTAACCTAGTTAGCAGATCAGAACTGCACGCACATAATTGTAACATGTTAGTTATTTTACAATGTTGCAACTATTATACCCATGTACTGCAATATTTGTAAACTGTGAATAAAGTTATTATTATAAATACACCACCACACACAAACAAAGTGCATGTTACCGAAATGGGAATGCTCAGATGGTCTGCAGGCGTCTCACTTCTAGATAAAGTTCCGAATGTGTATATCAGAGGCAGCTTCAAAGTGAGACCAATACCGGAGAAGCTCAAAGAGATGCGTTTGAGGTGGTACGGTCACGTCATGCGTCGACCTGACGAACACATGACCAAGAAGGTGCTGCAACTGGAGTCGTGACCAAGAGGACGTGGCAGACCCCGATCTACATGGATGTCGACCATTAAGAAAGACCTCGAAGAAGATAAGGTGGACCCTACGACGACCCAGAACAGATGTCTCTGGAGAAGAAGGATAAGGAGAGCCGACCCCGATTAGAAACGGGAAAAGACCAGACGAAGAAGAAGAAGACACCTAGGCATTTTTTTTCATATGTTTTCAAATAATATTTACAAAGATATCGTGAAATTAAATTTTATTCGTTAATATCAGTATTTTTTTACTTTTTTAAAATAAACATTTAAAAAATTTAGGAAGCTTGGGTGCGTCAATTTATCATTTTAATCAATGTTCAGAAAAGTACAAAATAATTACACGAGGAAAACCAACTTTATCAGACTTATGTAATCATTTATCAGGTAATGTAATGATTTTGAAGTTGTGACTATGAATTTCACTGAAATGATTCAGATATTTCTTTTAGTTTATTAACTACTCACTTCTGCACGTAACTCGGGACATGTACTATACCAGACTGTAGTGTCTTTGTACCAAACTTTATACAGATCTTGTTAACTTGTTGGTTTGGGTGTTGTTTGTGTTTATTTCATGTATGTTTGTAAAGCCCCCGCGACAAAGGATTTATATTCCTGATGCTGGTAGGGGTAATGTTCCCTTGATATCAAAATGAATTAAAAGAATGAATATTCTTAGAGAAAACTTTCTTAGAGAAAACTTGGTACTATTTTTCATTTAGTATTTGTGTAAAACCCTTTTTGATTGCAATAAAATAACACAACAATTAATTATTTGTCCCGAGAATCGAACTTGATACAACCGCAAGCATTAACTTCTAAGTCAAACATTTAATAGCATCGAAACACATTAATATAACTTAATATTTTCAAAAACACATTTACAATAATCACTAAAATTCAACAATAAAGTATTCTTAAACCATAATTTATTGCTTTTTCTGGAATTATATGGGGTCTGAGTCAACTGAGGGTGCATGTAAAAACGTTATGGACTATTAAAAGGACCGGGTTCATTGTCTGTCGGTTGTAAAATGACGAACGTGCGGTGATTATTTCCTAAAGTGGTTATAACACTTAAGTAAGTCGTTATCACGTGTAATATTATGGTACGCAGCGGCTCAGTGGTTATTTACCTTGTTTGTTGTGGGTTTGATTACTGTTTTCGGTATTTAAATGGGAGTGGTTTTAGTGACTTCTCTTATACTTTGTATTTATACATAGGCCGGAGGCCCAAATCCCAAACCTTCCCCCCATCCCGCTCCCTAAAAGCTGACAACGTACCTGTGTTGCGGATATACATGGGCTTCGGTAATCGCTTACCATCAGGTGATACGTCTGCTCGTTTGTCCCGTATTTCATAAAAAACGCCATAGAACTCGATATGTGCTTTTCGCATCCAGTCTTCGCCGTCCCTCTTATGAATGTCGCTCGCCACCTGGTCGGAAAACAAAACATTACACCAAGAAATATATTGACTAAATAAATAAGTATAGATTAAAAACCTAAAAAATGTGATGAAATGCTGACGAAAAATTTAACATTTTGAATAAATTATTACTTTGGTTTAATTTACAGATAAAAAATAACGTATGTGGCGGCCACCACCTACAACATAACATACTGCAGCGCCATCTACCGAAGTTACACTGAACTACGAAGTAACGCACTACACGGAGTAACTACCAATCCTGAATCGCGCAATAGAAGTTCTCGCGTCGGTTATCATATATACAACATCCCAACATCAACTGTTGGGCAGTGGCCCGCCAGGCATGATCACCTCCCTTTTTGTTGGGTGGAACACGTAGTTTTGGGAAAAAGTAAAAGAGGTGTAATCAATAAATAAAATATTAGCCATAACACGTAAAAAATTCAAGATTCATACTCTAACATTACCAATTCGAAAGGACCTTTGTCCGTCTGTGATACAGAATATCAGTACATAATACATTAAGAGAAACAACTGACTGATTCAAAAATTATAAGAAAAACACGAAGTTATAAAAAACTTAACTATCTATACATTTAAATAAATAAAATTGAAGTGTCTGTTTGTAATATTAAAATAACCGCTTTTTACTAAATGCATATGTACACGTACATGTACCAAAATAACATATTTTTAAATTTTTCTTTTAGGTTAATCTCTGGAACAGCTAGACTGATTTTGACGTAACTTTCACTAGCAGATAGCTGATGATATAATAAGTAACTTAGGCTAGTTTTTTTAGACTGGCTTTGCCCTATGTGTTTCCTGCGGTTTTAGACCGCGGTTCAGCTAGTTAACGAGAATTATGGTTACCATAAATAAATCTATATATATAAAACAAAGACGGGTTTGTTACAGCACTTATAACTCGAGATCTGCTGAACCAATTTTCATGGTTATTGATTCGTTGGATTTGTCTCCGCCCGAATAGCATAAAACATTTTAAAAACAATGAAAACTAGATTACTTAATCATTTCAATAAATGCTGATTTGTTTATTACATGTCAAACGTTGTATGTCAAAATGTCTTTTTATAGGATGTCTATGATTTTTCTTGATGAGCTATTCATACGTATAGTCCGGCCACTCAGAGAATGCGTTCCTGACACTTGTAAATTCGTCATGAGTAGTGATGTACCATGAATAACATTAATAATATTTGGTAACAGTATTTATACTCGTAGCATTCATTATGCATAATTATTCAATTTATATATATTTCATTATATTTCAAACACAATATTAACAAAATTGTTGATGGATGAATTAAATTTAATCGTAATTTCTGAATGAAACAAAGGGAAAGAAAATAAAAATACTGTATTTATTGGAAAATATATGTTACGAAATACATAGTTTTAAGATTTCAATAATGTCAAATCAAAATTTAATCCGACTCCGATTCGCTTGAGGACTCGCTGTCATCTTCACCAACTTGTATAATTATGTTATTCTCAATCATAGTGTCTATACGAATATTGCGGTTAAAGTTATCAAATATATATTTTTTAGTTTATCAACAACCTTTATCCAGTCATCTCTTGTGACTTTTTCGCATGCTTCTTTTAAAAGCGTCTTCATCTTTTTTATGCCATATGGTGGAGACGTATTATGGCGGGCTGCATAACCTTTAATTTGAGCCCAGATTAGCTCTATGGCATTATACTACAAGCCACCAATTCCTCTTTTGTTGCTTGAGAAGGTGCTTTATTTATTTGCTTATTTATTTGCACCGAATGATAAGGGGCGTTATCCATTATTCCATTATTGCTTGATTATTAGTTCACGGGTTTCACTTTTCAATGGATGACCGCTTTTCGACATTATTGTTACGCACCAAAAGTACAAAACAGTAAAATTCTAAACAAATTAGCGCAGAGGTACAAATAAACAACAATAACAATCACGAGAAAACCCCCCACAACGAGAAAACTGGAAAACGTAGTCTATGCGCGCAAGACGACAAGAGATGACTGTTTGTGTATGTCACAAAATGACGGTCCTCACAACGCTATTTTGTATTACCAATTTTTTACCAGAAATATAAAGGGATAAAAATAGTTTTCCATTTATTTTCAATTCATCTGACTGATATCACGACAATTATTTTATTAAGTTTGGTTTGGTCGTACTTATATTGTATTATAAACTATATTAAATATGTGTTAAATACACACTCTCGAATAATTTCTCCGATGTCCCCAGGAACTTTATTGTCGTTCGTATAAATGCCCAAAGCATTTCGGCACATTTCCCTGAAATGGTGACAACATTCGACTGTACGACATCCTTACATACTTTGTAACTCATCTTGTTATACTGTTTTTTTGTGTATTCAATAAAGATAAATAAATAAAAAAATAAAATTATATGTTATAAATTAGAACGTTTTATTTAACAATATATCGACCGACAGAATATATTACGATTACAAAAATACTCAGTTACAATTACCTATTATATTTTGTCACATCACTACAAAAACAAACTGTTGACATAACCTTGAAACATCGCAGTTTGACGTCGTTAGACTTTTAAAAATTATTGTTCTTAAATTAATTAATTAATTAATTGTTAATAACTTTAGCCCAAAATAAAACGTTTATTGTAAGTTGGCATGATTATTCAGTTTTTAATGTTATTACTCATTATTAAGGTTAATAAAAGATATTAAAAATTTTGCCATAAATTGTACGCCAGTTCAAAGTTACATCGCCCATTGGATCACGACCTGTCAGAAACGCATTCTCTCAGTGGCCAGACTATAGTGGTTATATACTCTTTGAGCTATTGTCTATGTCTCGAAAGTTCAGGCATTTATTACATGTCAAACATTTGTTGTCCAATCCTGTCAAATACTGTAACAACTATTCATGTGTGCGTTCAGAAATATTAATATTAATAACAATGCCGCGTCCTAGAAGATCTATTCTTTTCCAGCGGAGCCGTAATGCAATTAGGCAACGGAATATCGCGAGTCAATCATTATCTGATGAAGAACGAGAAATTGCACGAGAAGAGCGCCGCGTTAGTATGGAGCAAAGAAGGGCCTTAATTCGTGCTTCTCAAACACAAGAGCAAAGAGAGACAGCCCGTGAAACGGCTAAGTTAGAAACGAGAAATCGTCGAGCTTATCGTACAGATGAACAGAGGAATAATCTTCGAAGTGCAAGAAGAAATGGTTCAAGTATTGATTTGAATCGAGCAGCGTTTCTATATGATTGCACCATCAACTACAGCTTGCATCGTTTAGTTTGCATTGGTCCTATGGACGTTGTTCGCTAGCATTGTGGAGCATTGAAGTTTGCTGGTGAAACGCCTGGTTTGTGCTGCCTTAGTGGTAAAGTGAAATTGCCATTATTGGTCCCGCCACCAGAGCCATTGTGCTCCCTGCTTTATGGCGAAACACTAGAATCACGACATTTTCTATCGAACACTCAAAAATTCAATGTCTGTTTCCAAATGACTTCATTTGGGGCGGAAATTATCGAAGAACACGGATATAATCCGACATTTAAGGTAATTTACGTTAAAAAAATTATTTTCTATTATTGCAAAAAAAATCTAGAATGTAGTTTGTTAGATTTCTGTATTTGTCTCTGAAATAAAAATGGCATGTTATTATTTGAAAAAAACAAGTACTATGGCTTCGACTTAATAGATTCAAGGCCAGATTTGCCATCGCATTGGATCATTGCAACCTATAGAAGATGCACAGCATAAATTCTTGCAAATATACTTCATGGGCAATATAGAAGAACAACTTGACCGGCGTCAAGGGATCAACACAGCTACAAAAAGAGCATTTCTCCAAGATCTGCAGCAAATGCTTCATGAACATCATGCATTGGTCAGGCTGTTCAAGACTGCTTTAGAGCGCATGCCAAGTGATGACTATAAAGTTGTGATCAGAGCAGATAAAAGACCATCTGGAACACATGAACGCACATTTAATGCTCCAACAATCGATGAAGTGGCAATTGGTAAAAACTTGGGAACACGTGATATTTGACTTACACGACGCAATACTGGGCAACTACAAAGAATTTATGAAACACGCCGTTCATATGACGCGTTACAATACCCGCTGATGTTTTGGCAAGGAGACGATGGATATCACTTTAATATCAAAATGATTAATCCATTGAATGGTAAGATCAATATTGTTGTTTTCATTTAAACTTGATATACATTTTACTCTGTTTGCTTTTAGTACTCAAAAAAAGTTGTAATTTCTAATTTAGTACAGAGTAGCTGTAAGAGTCGTTAACCTATTAGGGGTTTTAAAATACAATTTTTACTGCATTTGTTTCAGGTGAGGAAACTACCAAGAAGGTTAGTTCGATGAATTATTACGCATATCGTTTGATGATTCGTGAAAATTCTGACAATTATTTGTTGCGATTTAGTCGACTGCTTCAACAATATTGCGTTGACATGTACGTTAAAATCGAAACGGAGCGCCTGACTTTAATTGGGTTGAATCAAGCTAAATTGCGTTCGAAAGAGTATATTCATTTACACGATGCAATTAGCACAGAAGGAGATTCAGAAAATGTTGGTCGATTGACTATTTTACCGGCGACATACACAGGTAGCCCGCGTCATTTGCATGAATATGCGCAAGATGCAATGACATATGTTCGTCATTATGGTCGGCCAGATCTATTCATTACATTTACATGTAATCCGAAATGGATAGAAATTATTCAATTGCTGCTTCCCGGACAAACATCAAGTGATCGACACGACATCACCGCACGTGTTTTCAGGCAAAAAATTCGGTCACTAATGAATTACATTGTTAAGCAACACGTCTTTGGGAATACTCGATGCTCATCCTAATTTGGTTAGTCGAAAGAATTCGGCCAGATCAAATAGATGACATCATATGTGCGGAGATCCCTGCTCCTGAAACCGATCCAGACCTACATGATGTTGTAATCACGAATATGATTCATGGACCGTGTTGCACTATCAACCGCCAATCACCGTGCATGTTCGACGGCAAGTGTTCCAAACGGTATCCACGAAAATTGACGGCCGAGACCATTACAGGCAACGATGGTTATCCATTGTATCGGCGTCGATCGCCCGATGATAATGGTAGAACTATCACAACTAAAGTGAAAGGAAACGATTTCGTATTTGACCACAGTTGGATTGTTCCATATTCGCCACTTCTTTCCAAAACATTCAAGGCACATTGTAATGTTGTAATTAAGTAAAGTAAAGTATTGCAATTCGGTCAAGTCAATTAAATACATTTGCAAATATGTCACGAAAGGGAGCGACATGGCGGTTTTTTGGTATCCAAACATCCAATATCAACGATGAAATCACGCGCTATCAAGTTGGTAGATATGTGAACTGCAATGAAGCAATTTGGCGTATATTTTCATTCCCTATTCACGAACGTCATCCCACTGTTATACATTTGGGGGAGCATCTAGAGAACGGTCAGAGAGTATATTTCACAGCTTTGACATGCTGCTCAACGTGCCGAAACACCTCCAGCGACAACACTGACCAGTTTCTTTGCGATTTGTCAAAGCGATCTGTTCGCACGAACTTGGCTTTACTCAGAAATGCCAAGTTATTACACTTGGAACGCTACATCGAAGAAATTCCAACGTCGGAAGCAAGACGATGCAGTTCCTGGTCACCCAGATATGCGTTCTACTGATGCTCTCGGTCGTATTTACACAGTTCATCCGAAGAATGATGAATGTTTCTATTTGCGGTTGTTGCTGGTACATGTTCGAGTGCCAACATCATTTGAATCACTACGAAATCATTGTATTACGTTCATCAAAGCCTCAATTAGTTCAGCTAAAAGTTAACACGATATTCATTGACTGTTAGGCGGTACGAAGTTCGCCGGGTCAGCTAGTAAATAATAAATAAATATTCCGGACACCTTACACACAACGCCATCTAGTCCCAAGCTAAGCAGAGCTTGTGTTATGGGTACTAGACAACTGATATAAATACATACATACTTTTATACATTGTATACTTTTTTTTGTAAAGACATACATAGAAAACACCCAAATTCCGAAACAAATATTTGCAGATCATACAAATATTTTGGTCCGACCCGGGGAATCGAACCCGAGACCTCAAAGAGAGAGATCAGTCTATTTGAGGATGCGGAAAAGGTGATGTGGGTTAGATGCCAATATTTACATTTTAACATAACTTATTTAAATGTTGATTTTGAAACAGAAAACAAAATCAAAGTGTAATCAAGAGCTTTATATAACAACTAGTTGACCCACGCAACCTCGTTTTTTACCCGGATCGTGAAAATTTTCCCCCAATTTTTAAAACATTCTTCATTGGTGCATCGCTCTTATTAGTGTTAGCGTGATGATTATAGCCTATAGCCTTCCTCGATAAATGGACTATCCAACACTGGAAGAATTTTTCAAACCGGTGGTTCTTGAGATTAGCGCGTTTCAACAAACAAACTCTTCAGATTTATATATTAGGATACATATGTAATATGTTCACATAACAACCACAATCATAAATGCTTTTTTTAATTTCACGTTGTATTACTCTGTGTGTATGTGTGACATAAATATGTACATATTTAAATGTATGTAGGCGTTTCGGACATCAAAACCGGATGACCATTAAAAAAGGCCTATTAAACATTTCTTAAAAGTTAATGAATATTTACATTGAAATAACATAAATGTTAATTTCTACCTAATTACAATTAATGTGAGACACTCATTTAAACTATATTGAGAAATACTAATCATTTATTGATTCTGTTTATATTTTCTAGTAAATTTTATAGGTATTATGTTTTCCAATTAGATATTTTGGTGTCAAGAATGTACGAGACTAATTTATATAAATTGGTGGTAATTTTATAGTTTTAATCGACTTATCTCTGTTGGCTTATGATATTAAAATATCTAACAGCTTTGATTGTACAGCTGACATAGGGGTTTAAGTAGTCGCCACGCTATTTCCTGCTGTGCTGAGTGTTGTGAGTTCAAACCTCACGTGGTACAACCCTTTTATTATATAATCCACAAATTATTGTGCTGAGAACAGGTGTTCTTTTTCTCTTTCATGTAGGTTTGTTAATAAAATCCCCTGTGACACAGGATATTATAATAAACGATTACCGCCACCCATGAATACCAGACCGCGTCACAAGTACATTGCCGGCCTTTGGGGGACGGGGAAGGGGCTAGGCTATGGGCCTCCGATATCCTCACTCACTCGGTGAACCACAGCGCAAGCGTTATTTCACACCGGTTATCTGTGAGGCCGTGGTATCACTCCGGTCGAGCCGGCCCATTCATGCCTAAGCGTGGCTTAACCACGGTCAAAAACTCTTCACAATGAACCTATTCAGGATTCCCTAGTACCTACCCATTAAAATGTGTAACTAGTTACTTCCAACTGATAATTATGAAAATAATAAAAAAATATATTAATGGTTGAATGACCCTTTTATAAAATACTCGATACTTGAAAACGGTAGAACGTCTTCTTCTTCCTAACCTTATCCCAAGATTATTAGGGGTCGGCGAATAGTTCCACCTGTTTTACTTGAATATCAGTTTTTCCACGAAGCGACCGGCATCAGACCTTCGCAACTCTGAGGGTGAACTGAATTCGAAGGTTGAAACTAGCGTCAGTATATTTGAGGGCACTAACTCGATTACCAAAGTTTCATGGCAACGGTAGAACGTATCTGAAAGAAATTGGGCAAATGATAGTTTTTTATTCTGGCAACATTACCAATAAACTTCATATTAACACGATCAAAAGTTCGGATAAAATAAAAGCTACCATATTTAGTATATTATTTAATTCGTTTTAAGTGTGGTTTCTTCTGATGCCTCTCAGATCATCAGAGATCGAATGAACTGATTTTCAAATAATACCTCTTCTTGTATGACTGATATATTAATAAGTAATTTTAGAAAAATAATAAAATATTACCCTAATGCAATAACAAATAGTGAGGGCGATAACGATTGAAACAAATCTTAAAAAAGTACTACCTTACACAAATATTTTATTGTACGTCGATGCACTAAACATTATAGCCCTCGATTTCCCGAGTAAAAGGGACGAATACATTTAACGATCATATTAAATATCTCATAAATATAAAACTCTTAGTACTAAAGGGCCCTTGATAAGTTGATGACTGCACGTATGGCCTAGTGGTTTAAACGGTCGAAACGCCGCTTCCTACTTCGCCAAGTGTTGTGGGTTCAAATCTTACATGGGATATCACTTTGTGTAATCCACAAATTGTTGTTCTGATTCTGAGTGTTCTTTGTGTCCCTTATCAAAGAACACCCAGATTAAGAAGAACAATTTGTTATACATGTACATGTTATAGTCTGGCCACTGAGAGAATGCGTTTCTGACAGGTCGTGATCCAATGGGCGATGTAACTTTGAACTGGCGTACAATTTATGACAAAATTTTAAATATCTTTTATTAACCTTAATAATGAGTAATAAAATTCAAAATTGAATAATCATGCCAATATACAATAAACGTTTTATTTTGGGCTAAAGTTATTAACAATTAATTAATAAATTAATTTAAGAACAATAATTTTTAAAAGTCTAACGACGTCAAACTGCGCTGTTTCAAGGTTATGTCAACAGTTTGTTTTTGTAGTGATGAGACAAAATAATAGGTTATTGTAACTGATTATTTTTGTAATCGTAATATATTCTGTCGGTCGATATATTGTTAAATAAAACGTTCTAATTTTATAATATTTTATTTTTTATCTTTATTGAATACACAAAAAAAACTGTAAAACAAGATGAGTTACAAAGTATGTAAGGATGTCGTACAGTCGAATGTTGTCACTATTTCAGGGAAATGTGCCGAAATGCTTTGGGCATTTATACAAACGACATTAAAGTTCCTGGGGATATCGGAGAAATTATTTGAGAGTGTGTATAATGTACTTAATACATATTTAATATAGTTTATAATACGATATAGGTCCGACCAAACCAAACTTAAGAAAATAATTGTCGTGATATCAGTCAGATGAATTAAAAATAAATGGAAAACTATTTTTATCCCTTTATATTTCTGGTAAAAAAATGGCAACCCAAAATAGCGTTGTGAGGACCGTTATTTTGTGACATACACAAACGGTTATCGTCTCTTGTCGTTTTGCGCGCATAGACTACGTTTTCCAGTTTTCTCGTTGTGGGGGGTTTTCTCGTGATTTTTATTGTTGTTTATTTGTACCTCTGCGCTAATTTGTTTAGAATTTTACTGTTTTGTACTTTTGGTGCTTAACAATAATGTCGAAACGCGGTCATCCATTGATAAGGGAAACCCGTGAACTAATAATCAAGCTTCAAAGTTACTTTGAGTTGGAAAGACAAGAGCGTATCTCTCACGCACTTGGAGTAAGCAAACGGACGATAAAAAATATTAATAATAAAGAAAAGTTCGGCTCATCTGGCATGAAAGAAAATATTTTAAGAACACCTAAAAAGAAACGCAGAACTAAACCTATAACAGACATAGATAGATTTGACGCCGATGCAATAAGGAATCATATATATATAGTTATTATGCCAGGAATGAATACTTTAATAGGTCGACGCTTCTAGCATCTTTGAAAGCAGCTGATTTGTTTAGGGTAGGAAAAACTGCTTTATCCAATATTTTAAAAGATATTGGATTTCAATATAAGAAAACAGACAAAAGGAAAATCTTTTAGAAAGAAATGGCGTAATATTAAAAAGAATTACTTTTCTAAGAGAAGCAAAAAAATTGAATATTGGGACAGTGTCGTTTTCATTGACGAGACATGGCTGAACACCAATCACGCGCATTCTTGTTCTTGGACAGATGACACTCAAGCGTCGGAGTCGAAAGTGCCAATCGGTATAAGAGCACGTCTCATAATATGCCACGCTGGTCGTGCGAAGTATGGTTTTGTGGAAAATGGTTTATTGGCATTTGAGTCAAAAACTACTACTGACTACCACGAAAAAATTAATGCGGATGCATTCAAGGAGTGGCTCTAGGATGTGTTGCTACCTGGCCTTCCAGAGCCTTTAATTATAATAATGGATAACGCCCCTTATCATTGGGTGCAAATAAATATAGCACCTAATAGAAAAGAGGAATTGGTGGCTCGGCTGCAAAGAAGTGGCTTTGACGCAAATATGTCAATGCTAGAAGCGGAGCTGGCTCTGGAGTACGGTCATCGCGTTCTCCGAATTTCTCCATATGTCTGCCAGTACAATGCCATAGAGCTAATCTGGGCTCAAATTAAAGGTTATGCAGCCCGTCATAATACTTATCCACCATATGGCATTAAAAAGATGAAGATGCTTTTACAAGAAGCATGCGAAAAAGTCACAAGAGATGACTGGATAAAGGTGGTTGAAAAAACTAAAAATATGTATTTGGTAACTTTGACCGCGATATTCGTATAGACACTATGATTGACAATAACATAATAATACATGTTGGTGAAGATGACAGCGAGTCCTCAAGCGAATCGGAGTCGGATTAAATTTTGATTTGACATTATTGAAATCTTAAAACTATGTATTTCATAATATATATTTGCCAATAAATACAGTATTTTTATTTTCTTTCCCTTGGTTTCATTCAGAAATTACGACTAAATTTAATTCATCCATCAATAATTTTGTTAATATTGTGTTTGAAATGTAATAAAATATATATAAATTGAATAACTATGCATAATGAATTCTATAAATACTGTTACCAAATTTTATAAATGTTATTCGTGGTACATCACTACTCATGGCGAATTTATAAGTGTCAGAAACGCATTCTCCGTGTGGCCGGACTTATAACATGATTTATTCCTAGTGCAAACATCAAAAATGAATTTACTTTTATAGGATTTAGATTATAAACGACTACGAGCTGTTAATACTTTTGTTTGGCTAGAGATGATTAAGAATGTAATTAGTGTCTAATTTGTGTGTTTTATGATTAAAAAAATATTATTTTTAATGTTTATCAATTAATGTGCTCTCGGGAAAGTACCTGAATCAATGCGATGAGTACCTATCAGTAACCTATGATAATTCGACGCGACATTACCAACTGTACATAATTGATATGAAAAGAAAATAAACAGTCATATTCACACCAGCGCTATCAAAGATCAATGCTTATATTTTTCTAATTCACATTCCTAGCCTTTATTATTCCCAATATTATTTGGGGTCGGCTACTAATTCACCTCGTTTTATCTAAATATCAGTTTTTCCACGAGCGACTGGCATCTGACCTTCGTAACTTTGAGAATGAACTGAATTCGAAGGTTGAACTATTTGTCAGTATATTTGAGGGCACCGACTTCCCAATAACGATTGTGATAGATGTTCATGACAACCGGGACCGACGGCTTAAAGTGCTCTCCGGGGCACGGGCGCGAAACACCGCCATCTACCACGTACGGGCTGCGATTAAGAATTTCTTATAAGAAAAATCCAACTGCAGTTCGACCCGGGAATCGCACCCGAGACCCCTTGATCTGCAGTCGATTACACTATCCACTAGACCAACGAGCCCACTCCGATCGAGCCGACCCATTCATGTTGAAGCGTGGCTCTCTTACGGGGAGATGTCCCCTTGCTTTTTATTTTGTCTTGTTGTTTTGTAATTCCAATATTGCTATGTTAATTAATGTATATTATAATTTTTTTCACTGCTTTAATAAACTATAAAATACATAGATAAAATAAAGGATGGTTGTTGTGGAGAGCCTTGGAGAGGCTTATGTCCAGCAGTGGACGTTCTTCCGCTGATTGATGATGATGGTAATTTTACCGGAACCGGAAATATGTTAAGGAGAATGTTTTAATTTATTATTTGCGAGTTACAGAGATCCAAGGTAAGCCGTACTTACACACCTAGTGACCATACCTCCATACCTCCCTCCCCTGTACATAAAAATGTAAATAAATAACCAAATACAGTAGAATTCAAATCAATGTTGTTCACAACATTAAAGCAACAAGAAAGGGGCATTAAATACCTAATTTTATAGAGGCATGGTATTTAAAGCGCGGGTGCCGCGTAACTACAAAAACTAAACATGTGATGAAGACATAAAAAAACTTTTTTATAGCTTTTTTGTAGGAACGATTAACAAAATGGCCGCCTTAATTGGTCCCCTTTAATAGTTTGACGAGTTCAGAGGCAGTTTTTTTTTATCTGTCCTCTTGTGGAATCTAATGAATTTGATTGACAAAAATGGGTGATTTATTCTTTACCTGCTCTTCTAAGTAGACCTGTCATGGTGAAGATGTTTGTTTGTTAACCGGTTTTGTTGCGTCATCATTTAATTTGATTAAATAACTTTAATTTTGATCCTGGTTCCCCGGCTTCTAGTACTCGAGACGGCGTGAGGTTTTAGTCGGTTCGAGTCCGACATGCCATAAGAGGTGGTATCCGAGGGCATTCACGCACGGGTAAAAAGGTGGACATTGAATCAACCGTGGAAGAGACACGCTTCGGCATAAATGGGCAGTTCGACCGGAGTGATACTACGGCCTCACAGAAAAATTCCAGGATTATTTTGAGGTCGACTACTAGTTCAACCATTTTACCTGGATATCAGTTTATCGATGGAACGGCTACCATCAGACGCAACCCTGAGGACGAACTATATTTTTATTTATTTATTAAGGTAATTTAACTGCCTCGATGGCGTAGTGGTAGCTTATGTGACCGCTAAGCTTGAGGTCTCGGTTTCGATTTCCGGGTCGGACCAAATGTTTGTATGATCTGCAAATATTTGTTTCGGAGTTTGGGTGTTTTCTATGTATAATATGTATGTATTTACAAAAAAAAGTATATAAGTATTTATATCAGTTGTCTAGTACCCACAACACAAGCTCTGCTTAGCTTGGGACTAGATGGCGTTGTGGGTTAGATGTCCGGTATACTTATTTATTATTAATTTATTAAAAAAAAAAGAATTACAACAGGTAACATACAAGGCATCATTTTTAGGATAAGTACTGATTGGTACCCTTCCGTAATCACACAACATGATATTCAAAGTAAGAATACAGAATAACATTTATTTTTAGCTAATTAGACCCAGACAGATACAATGATAATGCGCATTTGGATAGCTCATTTATCGAGGAAGGCTGTTGACTATATAACATCACGCTACGACAGCCAAGTAGCCGAGTATCAATGTCACGAAAATGGAAAAAAAATGTTTTGGAAGACGCACATCAAATTGCACGGATATTTGAAATATGAAAAACTTACATTTTGTTTATTAGTTGTAAAAATGATAAAATCAATCCTACTGACTATCTTAAAGTATATTTTCGTTTAACAATAAGTTGGGATATAGTACAGTATTGTATATGTATGACAAAACATACATCTACATAGCCAACATTCCAAAACGCTTATAAAACCACAAAACGTTAAATCACTGGCGACATTCTAATGGACAGTTACAAAAAAAACTAATTAAAAACAGATTTTAGCAGTGGCAATACTAAACATCATTATTAACCATAGAGACTGCACTACTATTTTGTTAAATAGAACCTTATTTGTGTTCAGTTAAGATTGATATTTCTTTGTGTTTATATATTTTAAGACTGGTTTGTAGATATGGAATCGCGTCTATGGTTTACGATCATCTCAGGTAGCTTTGGGTAATAAAAATTAGTGAAACCCTTTATAAAGGTTGGGGTCCGTAGCAATTTATTAAAAACCCTTCGTAGATAAATTTTTTAAAGATAATATTTTTAGTGCTATATTCTGATACCAGTAATATGTGGTTTAAATAATGTAACCCTATTACAAAAAGGGGGCTGGGATAAGATTTGTTTTGGTAGAAGGCATGCACAGTATTCAAGAGTGGTGGTCACCATCCTCAATGCGAATAAAGACAATGCAGCATGGTGACCCACACTTTGGTGGCCATGCAAGCTGCTTTTTCACGCCCCGCTTAAAGGACCTGAGATCACAATGGAAGGGAAACACGTGTTCTGGTAGTGAATTCCAGGTTTAATGTGTGCTCTGGTATGTCTATCTGTACATCGTGGCTCTTAAACAGCTGAACCAGTTTTGTTGTTTAATTAATGGTTCTATATAAACATTACATAATCGCAACTTATCTAAATATATACTAGTAATCGTTGTACTTCAATTTTTATCATTTTAATCTTTTTTTCCGTCTAGGTATGTGTCAATGTTATTTTTTGTTTTCGTTTAATTATGTTTATGGCTGTCTTTATTAATATTATTTTTCATTGTATATCCGATATAAGGTAATTCCAAAAAGTTTAATAAAGATACTCTTAACATTTTTTTTCACCAAAACACCAAAGACGTCACACATGACACTCTCTTGGAATACTTTTCAACGTTAGAACACTCTATTAAAGCTTAATATCTCTATTTAATAAAACAAACATTCTAAATTATCAGTTTTGGGAGCTATGATAGATACACACACGAATACCCTTCACACTTTGTGTAGGGGCTTAATTAATGTATAATATACTACCATCCCCCGTTTTATCCCCAAAAGGTGGTTGAATTCTAAAGATACATTATTAGTACACCTCCACAACATCCATAAAGCATACATTTTAAATTTCAAGTCTCTTACTTCAAAAACATAGGAGTTTCATACAAACTTCAAACCCCCATCTTACCCTCTAGAGGTGAAGTTTCGTAAAAACCGTTCTTAGCGGATTTTTACACTCTATAAGGAACCTACCTGCTAAATTTTAAGTTTGTACGTGTTATAGTTTCTGAGATTTCGTGATTAATCAGTGAGTGGTATTTCGCTATTACATATATATAGATATTAACAACAAAATTATATGTATTTATTATCTAATCGAGGAAATTCCTTAAATTAATGTAGTGACAATTACTCATTTTGAAGATCTCAATTATTGATCACTTAGCTACGTGTAACGCCATCTAGTGAAAGTTTAAGAAAACTTGCTCTACTCACATAAACCCGGAACATTAAGGTTCTTATCCCAAAGAGGAATAATAATTACTTATTTCTAAGGACAACAGCGCCACAAATAAATCTTTACACAAACCCTATACCTATCAATCTGTTAGCTAGCCTGTAATGTAGGCCAAAACCTCCTATCTAAGGACAACGTAGAGGATGAACAAGGTTAGGCTGCATGCTGCACGTAGATTGATATTGACTCTCAGAAAAAAATACCAAATACACAAAATACCTAACTTATGATCATTTAATTCCTCTCTCAATTTCCCGAAGTAGATTATCCGACATTTCTCAATCAACGGGACCCCACGCTTGAGGGCCATTAAACCGTTTAATAATACTTTATAAGTGGTTAATAAAACTAAAACAATCGTCGCGTACACTTACCTATACGCAATTAGCGGGACGCATTAACGATCTTTTATTGTAATGGACTTATATTGCTTTTGCAATAACTTTATAAAGCAATTTTGCTCACTATAGTAACAATATTATACAGAATACTATATACACTCGTATATCATAGCTGTTTTATTTTTATACACAATTGAGGGGCTCGTAGTTAAGTGGAAGCTGAGTAGCAAAGTTAAACAGCCCTTGCTACTATAGTATTGGGATCCCGCCGTGTTGTGTCGAGCCCGTTCGTTCATCCCGGTTGTCATAGTTCAGCAGTCGGTATGGGTAGCAGAATATCTAGAAAGTCCAATAACAATCTTTCTGCAAGATTTCTCAGGATATCGTATCGTGACAGATTTTAAAATAGATTTGAAGCTGCAAAGCACAACCGAGTTTGGCCCGAGGTGGATCACTATGTCGCTCAATTTCTTATATGCCACGGTAACTTTAAAAACAAACTACACTCATTTGAATTGGTCGATTTGTCCCCACATCCTTAATATACAGGACCTTTAAATTACATAATCGTGTTGATTCCCATGTATGATCATGTACATTATAAACATTAAAATATTAAGATGGTTTGTGTCCCCTTTAAGAACTTCTACACTAATTGAGATCAAAATTTGACTCGATACAGAAACCTACAACAAGCTTCAAAGATATAAAAATAAATAATAATAATGTTTATCTAACAAATCATTTTACAAGTTTCTCTCGTACTGATACTACATAAAATAGTGACACATTAGAAAATAGGTTGCCGTTGACAAACGTCTAATATAAATTGTATTACAGTTGTCAGCACATTCCACTCGTTAAAACGACAAACGTTTTACGGTGCAAAAACGTATTCCTAAATATCAAAATAATAATTACAAAGAAAATATACAAAAACAAACATTATAAAAATATATAAATAAATAAATATTCCGAACATCTAACACACAGCGCCATCTAGTCCCAAGCTAAGCAGAGCTTGTGTTATGGGTACTAGACAACTGATTTGAATACATAAATATACTTTTTTTGTAAATACATACATATTGTACATAGAAAACAACCAAACTTCGAAACAAATATTTACAGATCATACAAACATTTGGTCCGATCCGGGATTCGAACCCGAGACCTCAAGCACAGCAGTCGCATACACAACCACTGTGCCAACGAGGCAGTCAAATTAATTATTAATAAAATTAGGATTGAATACAATGGTATATAATATAATAAAAAATTGTATAACATATATATTACATTCATAGCTTTATTAAAATAAAAAAAAAGACGTGTGGCACTCGGTGACTGCCGCGGTAAAGCTATTGCATAGCATTTTTTATCAACTTATGCAATTATAATTATATATTTATTTTATTTATGCAGTATTTTTTTTTCTTTGTTTTTTTTTTCTTTTTAGTTTTCGTTTTCAACAAAAAACAAACCAAAAACAAAAATAAATTCTATTTCGTTTTCGTTTATATATTTAATAATAATAATAAGTTCTGGTATTTATCGATAGATGGAAAAACTAAAAATTATCACCGCTGTCCCGGTCGGAATCGGGGGTGTTAGGTTTTTTTCGTTACGGAATTTCTGTCTTTCGGTCTCCATGCTCAAGGTCGCAATAGAAGCTATGCAATAGCTTAAAAATATCTAAATTTAAAAAAAACAAATATAAGGTGGTTTCCATCTATCTTCTGCAATCACAATGAGCAAAAGTGATTTTTTTTTTTTTTTTTTATTGAATAGTTGGCAAACGAGCAGACGTATCACCTGATGGTAAGCGATTACCGCCGCCCATGGACACCCGCAACACCAAAGGCGTCACAAGTGCGTTGCCGACCTTTGGGGGATGGGAAAGGGGATGGGGGGAGGGGTTGGGGTATGGTCCTCCGGTATCCTCACTCACTCGGTGAAACACAGCGCAAACGCTATTTCACACCGGTTTTCTGTGAGGCCGTGGTATCACTCCGGTCGAACCGACCCATTCATGCCGAAGCATAGCTCTCCCACGGTTAAGCATAGCTCTCCCACGGTTAAAAAATGAAATGTGGCAGAGTGCCTACAGCTATATATTACGTACCATAAAACGAAAGTTTCAAACTTAGCATAGTTTTAAGGAGTTCCTTCAGATCAAAACACTTTCAAAGCAAAGAAATTAAATTATTTTTCACACAAAAATTCCTTTAGAAAAGTTTAGGGCCTCCAATCTATTTATTGCCCTCGGGGTTTATATAAAAATATAACTGTGTACATTTGTACGATGTCTCCAGGGTTGAGTTACTTCAAAGGTGAGAAGGTCACCTCACATTGAACATATAAATAGAAATCCTCAAGATATTTTAGGTCTTTTTGACACGTTTTCTTAATTTCACCATGTTGTAAATTGAGGTTTTATTTTGTAAACATTATTTCAATTTAAACTGATTATTATTGAACTTTTTTCTTGTCTTTTTTTATGGAGTAGGGGGCAGACGAGCAGACCTTCCAGCAAGAGCTTCACAGGTACGTTGCCGGCCTTTGGGGGATGGGAAGAGGGATGAGGGGAAGGGTTGGGGTATGGGCCTCCGGTATCCTCACTCACCCGGTAAAACACAGCGCAGGCGCTATTAAACACAGGTTTTCTGTGAGGCCGTGGTATCACTCCGGTCGAGCCGACCCATGCATGCCGAAGCGTGGCTCTCCCACGGTATTCATATCATTACTTTGACATAATATGTAAGCGTCTTGGTGCATGAACTGTAAGCTATTGTTTATAGATGTAATTAAATAAATTATATAATAATTATATTTAATGCGATCTTTGCACGTGATTATTTAAATGTCGGATTGAATTGAAACTCCGCACTTCGCACTCATTTCAAGAACATATAAAATACAATAATTTAACAAGTTTGTCCGATTAATTTGATCGGGATCTTTAGGATTAACGATTTTAACCATATTTAAAAACACGTTAGTGTGTTGTGCCACGCTAACGAAAGCGTATGTATCTTACTTACTAAATACTTGATTACGGCCAAGCCCAGCCGATGATTATGGAGAGCCCTATGTCCAGCAGTGAACTGTGGTAGGCTTATGATGATGGCGACGAAGCCAAAAGTGTGCGATTTTCCCGAAACTTTCTGCCGCGCACAACAAAACTGTGGAATGAGCGGTCGCCTGTTATTTTCCCGAACCAATACGACCTTCAAACCTTCAAGAAAAGGGTGTACTCCTTCCTAAAAGGCCAGCAACGCACTTGTAACGCCTCTGGTGTTGTGGGTGTCCATGGGCGGCGGTAATCGCTTACCATCAGGCGATACATCTGCTCGCTTGCCCCCTATATAATAAAATAAAAAAAGGAAGGGTAAAAGTTTTAACAGTCTATGTACGTTAATCCGTATAGGACTCACTACTAAACCAATTTTTATGAATGAGGTGCCAACAGATTCGTATTAATGGCCCGAGTGATATATTTTTTTTTAGAAGTTTAAACACGGTTATACTTTTTAAACTTAAATGATAAATTAAAAAACAAAAAATAACTTTATTAAAAATAAGAAAGAAGAAACCAAATAAATAATTCTTTATTCAAAAAAATATTTTAAAAAAAGGTAAGGTAGAATAGGGATTTCATCCGAAGAAAATCGAGAGGTGTTTAGAATTTTTTTTTCATTCATCGAAGTCACATTAAAAGATTACAAATTATAATCATATGAACAAAAATATTGATAGCCTCGGTGGTGTAGTGGTAGGGTTCGATTCCCGGATCGGACCCAATATTTGTACGATCTGCAAATATTTGTTTTGGAGTTTGGGTGTTTTCATGTATGTATTTACATAAAAAAAAGTATGTAAGTATTTATATCAGTTGTCTAGTACCCATAACACAAGTTCTGCTTAGCTTGGGACTAGATGGCGTTGTGTGTTAGATGTCCGAAATATTTATTTATTTACAACGAAAACTTAAAATATATTCATTCAATCAAAGATTAATTTTGAATGACGTGTGAAATAATAACCGGCTAATTCTTTTAAGAGTGATAACACGAAACTTGTGTATTTAGGAAGCGTAAAACATAGGTGGAAAGAACAAAAACTCAAAATCAATACAATTAGATTTCAGTAGTGACGCGACTGTAAAGAATTTATATCGATATTGATAATTTAAATTGTTCATTAATGATTTATGAAATAATTTCTTGAATACACTAGATTTATATGGATTATCGGCATTTATTTCCAAGGTTGTTATTATTATAAATATCTTTAATAACTATGTAAATAATTAGTCTTTAATTAGTAGATAAGGTAACAATCAGAATTGTAATATCACGCGCTATTGTAGTGATCTACTATATTGTTCTCCGAGGCACGGGCGGGAAACACCGCCATTTTCCATACTCTTAGCTGCGATTAAGAATTTCTTGTAAGAAAAATCTAACAGCGATCCGGTAATCGAACCCGAGACCTCTCAGTTTGCAGTCGCTTACGCTAACCACTAGACCAACGAGGCAGTGTATAACCTACTAATATTATAAACGCGAAAGTTTGTGAGTATGTAAGTGAATATGTTTGTTGCTCTTTCACGCAAACACTACTGAATGGATTTTGATGAAACTTTACAGTAATATAGCTTATACATCAGAATAACATATAGGCCACAATTTTTAAAGATACTTGCTTCGTCTCGCGGCGTTGCCTGCGGTTATTGTAAAAACATGTATCAGAGTGTAAAATTAAGTGAAGGATAAATTAAAATCCCTTAATCCCTGAAGCTACAGGTGATTTTGTTTTGTTGTATCATTTCCTTGGGCTTAAGTGTCTTACTTCGTGACAAATTGTATGTTTCTAGGTCAATAAAAAATACCCTTTTAGTTCTGATTTGCGTGTAAAATTCATTTTAAAACTTATCAAATTTCGATAAAACAATTTTGTTCGATGACATTATACTTAGATATAATTATTATTTTTAATTAAGAAGGTTGTCCTTTTTTGCAAGACATACTTGACATTAAATGTCTATGAATTTCAATAAAAAAAGTTCCGTCCAAAGTCAACATAGGCAAATAGACAACCAATCGATATATAACTATGATAAAAATTCCAAATAGCCTTTTGAGATCATGAAGATCAAATAAAATTAAGCTCCTGGGCCTAAAGAATTCTCAAGAGCGTTTACTGGATGGCCACTCTTGGATTCTGCTCATGCTTTCCACCAGGCAGAGTAGAGTCACTTTAGCAGGCTCTTACATAAGCAAAAGCTTGAACATTGGTTGTGTCTGGAGGTGGAATTTATCTATACTCCATACAATTAAATAAAATTGAAGTGTCTGTTATATTAAAATATACACGGTACATATACCAAAATAAGATTTTTTCAATTTTTGTCTCTCAGTCTCAGTCCGTCTGTCTGTCTGGTTATTCCGACTAGTCTCGGTAACAGCTGGATCGATTTAAACGGGACTGTCACTGATAGGTAGCCGATGATATAAGGAGTAACTAAGGCTACTTTTATTAGACTAGGTTCGCTCCGCGGCTTTCAGCTAGTCATATATATAACAATAATATGTACAACGAATGTGTTTTCTTAGAACTGTAAGAACGAGTGCAACACGTGCGTAAGCCCTTTTTGTAACCACGAGCAAGTTTAATCGGATTTGTTGTACAAATCGCCTATCTACACGATATTTGAAAAAAACAACTCATAATCACCATAATTAACTGATAATGTTGGGATTGTCGATCGATCCTTTCATAATCTTATCAAAATAGATATTATTAATTAACTTTTAATACCAGTACTTGTAAGGGAATGATTCAAAAACACACAATAATGACTCAAAAATTACGTCAAGTATATAAAATGTATTTGACACACCTATAAAGGAAAAATAATAACATTATAAATATAGTATTTAATGTGAAAAGTAATCCTAAGTTTATAGATGTCCTAATAATTATATTAAAATACTAGGAAATAAAAATAACCTCCGCTACATCGCCTACTGGTAGCGCTCCTAAAGGAGATGAATGAAGGAAAAATAGCTTATAAATAAAGAAAACGTTATTGATTACATAACTGAAAAAAAGTATATCTAAATAAATATACAAATCAGTTAGGTACATTTAAGATTTTGTTAAATTTTAAAAGAGTCTTTACATGGTTTCGACTTAAAACCATCTAAATACGTATATTATTTTAACATCTCATAATAAAACAACATTCAAGAAACAGCAAATTTTCGTCCAAAGGTTAAGTAGGTTTTAGTAACCACTTGCCAATAAATTATTTCTTCATAAATACGCACAGGTAGGTACTTAACTAAAATACATTTAGATTATATTGATAGAACAAAATCGTGAACAATATTCATCAAATAAAGTTGATTATAATGTTAATCTTAATCACATGCAAATCGCTTAAAAATAAAACAAACGAAAACGGTAAACGACCAATTATGTGAACGAAAACTCAAAATGAGGGTAAACTCACCGATTGTCGACCGCTGTATTTGAAGCAAATACAACAGACAAAGGGAATAAAAGGGGTTTAAAAATACCCCAGGCCCAATTAATTAGAGACAATTAGCCGCCCTTCCTCCAGCAACAAAAGGTAGAAAAACTCTTCTCATTAATTACGGAGGAAAGAGGGCGAAAGGCGAAACACGAACGTAGGAATTCTCCCTTTGTTTTTAAAGAGAAATCTATTTGAGAGACAGATACGAGTTGTGGAAAGAGGGTGGATTGCGTCGATTTGCGAGTACTGTACTTAGACAGGTACAATTATGACGAATAGCCTACAGATACTAAGTGCACTTGAGTGGAAAAATATATTTGTTGAACTACTTGTTGCCCTTGGTGTTCTTTACATCAATATTGAACTTTTTAAAAGCTTAAAAAATACTTTCTTGCCCTTCGAGAACTTTACATTTTCATGAGATCAAAGGACTATACTGTTCGCATACAAAACTCGATTATAATACTGCACAATAAAAATAATAACAATCTTTCTTTCCTCCGAGTCTTTTTTCACAATGTGGTTTGGAGTCGGTATTAACGGCCATTTTCAATATCCTTTCACCAGTTTTAACTAGAGCTAATTTATTGTAAAAAGGTCTGAATTTACCTTAAAAATAGTATTTGTACTTGTTTGACAAATAACACTCGTCAAAAAATAAGTATAATTGATCCTGCGTATCAAAGTAAAAAAGTACTGAAACAATCATTTTGAAAAAAAAAACAAAAATATAATATCGATATCTGTACAAATATCTATACTCTATACTAATATATAAAGCTGAAGAGTTTGTTTGTTTGAATGATAGTCCATTTATCGGGGAAGGCTATAGGCTATATATCATCACGCTAATACTAATAGGAGCGGAGCACCAATGAAGAATGTTTAAAAAACGGAGGAAAATGTTCACGCTACGGGCAATAGAAGACGCAAACGAGTTTGCGTGGGTCCGCTAGTATAATATAAGACTATCTCTAATTTCAATATTACGCGACTGCCTTCAAACGTCCAAAATTCAAGAACTAGGAGATATCGAAGTCCTGTAGAACGACTGTTGATGTATTTTCTAAGGCTACAACTACCCGCAACGATTGCCAAACATGTTCGCATGTTCCTAAACAGTATTATTTGATAACATTGGCAGCAAAAGTCTCGGAACTTTTACACGAATGAGACTAATATGATTACGAGTACATTCGACTAACATGTTTATGTATGTGTGCTGTTAGCTGCTGATATTCATCAGAGATATAAAAACACTAAATCTAAGCAGATCGTTGATAAATAAATTATTAAAACAATACAATGTAATGTCTTAAAACATTACTAACATACGTCATTAATCAGAGCAATCTTTTAAATTAGTATCACCGGAAATATTTGTTATAAGCCGATAAATACGAGAGCTTTTGCAATTATTTATTGAAATTGCTTTAGACAGGGAAAATTATTGAAAACCTGGTATGAAGCCGTGTAAGTGAGCAAGACAACATCACAGCAAAGAGAGGTAATATAAATATTTCAGACATCTAACACACAACGCCATCTAGTCCCAAGCTAAGCAGAGCTAGTGTTATGGGTACGAGACAACTGATATAAATACATACATATTATACATAGAAAACACCCAAACTCCGAAACAAATGTTTGCAGATCATACGAACATTTGGTCCGACCCGGGAATCGAACCTGAGACCTCAATCATCACGCCACCGAGGCAGTTGCAAATGCTTGACACAAACCTTACAAGCGTCTATAAGTAAGGCTATTGATAAATTACACTATGCAACAAATTTAAAAAAAATATATTTCACTGGTTTCACAGTATGTAATTATGTTTTGCCACCTTAAAACTATGTGAAAAATCGAAATAAAATTTTTCTATCACATCAAGTTTAATAGTGAAATGGATTTCTTAATTTTACTTAAAATCATGTACATAAATTTGTTATTCTACATTTTTTTTTTATTTTTCTGACCGACGAGCTTTTCTCTTATAGTCAGTAGTGGCAGTATCCCTCTGGAGGCTCCAACAATAGTCTGCAAGCTTTGCTGGCTCCCATCTTCCCTGGTAACGGTTTCGTATTCTGCAATATCTTAATGAAATCTTTCACCGTGTTCATCACTTACCGAAACCATGTTATCAGGAAAGTAACTTAAATGAGAGTGTAAAAATGAATTTTTAACGACATATTGCATCCTAGTTTCTGTTACGCATCCAGCATTCGATTAATTTTTTCATGGAAATCCGGTGATTTGTGATTGCCAAGAATTTTTTTGTAACATCGATAAAAGCCAACCATGCATTTTTTTCAAAAGGTCTGAGGCTCGATAAAAAAGCAGGATCATTGACCAATTTTCTTATGTCAGGACCGTTGAAAATACCTTCTTTAATTTTTGCCTCACTTAGCATAGGAAATTTTGTTTTAAGAAATAAAAATCAACTGTGAAAGGGTTTTCAAAAAGTCAAAACATTCAGCTGGACGGACAGCTTGAAGAACTACAAAATCTTTTCGGTACTGGAATATCTGGAGAATGTGGTAGCCGCATTGACACTGATGACACAGTAGCATACTTCACCGAATGTTTTGAGTTTTTGAAAACCCTTTCACAGTTGTTAAACAAAAGTAACAGTTATCTACGTGATTTTTGGGTTCACGCCACTGCATTGGTACATCAAAAGGCATCTGTTTAATATTACCCTTGTACCAACCCGTCAAATATTTATAACATTTTAAACAACGCACTTTCCCATGATTTGTCTTAATGTTTAATGGCAATTTTAAAATAAGCTTCATAACACTTCTCAAGCAGAGGCGAAATTGGCTTTTTTTCACTTTTAGGTGTAAATTGACCACAAAAATTAACAAAATAAGCTAAGAGAATTAACACAGACACGCGGCATTTTGTAGATATGAATAACATAAATGTTCCGATGTCTTTTGTACACATCAATGATATTAATTTATAACTTCACTCAACTAAGTGTAGCAGAAAGTAAATTCAGTAAGATTAAAATCTTACGTTACGAATATTACGTTATTTTTGTTCTGGGACGTGATATCTAAATATAACTTTGTTTTCTGTTGTTTACTAAGCATACCTAATACAAATCATCACCCGAGATATCAGTGATTTTTTTGATGTTGCATAGTGTTATTTTTAATGATTATTTATTTATATAATATTCAGAAAACTTACAATTAAGACCAATTAAGAATTAAGACTACAATATTCATAAAGCCGACTACAAAAAAATATACATAGGTACATACATATATTCGAAATATTTAACCTACTTTCTGGCACAGGTGAATAAAATAAGAAACATTTTTTTAGAGGCTCATGACCAATAAGTAAATGATAAATGATATTTATTTTGTAAGTAAATATTTATAGATATTTTTACACGTCGGACTTTACAGCTAGAAGAGGTGCGCATTTCCTAAGACTCACTCCGGGAAGAAATGCCGAAACAAACCACAGAGGTGTCTTTTTTTTAAGATATACATTTATTAATTACAAAATAATATAAATCATTGCGAGCACATTATAAGATCTACGTTGGCGAAGTGGTAGCGTATACGACTGCTAAGCTTGAGGTCTCAGGTTCGATTCCCAGGGCGGACCAAACGATTGTATGATCTGCAAATATTTGTTTCCGAGTTTGGGTGTTTTCTATGTCTAATATGTATGTATTTACAAAAAATAAGTATACAAGTATTTATATCAGTTGTCTAGTACGCATAACACAAGCTCTGCTTAGCTTGGGACTAGATAGCGTTGTGTGTTAGATGTCCGGCATATTTATTTATTTTTTCTACTTACGAAACCATCCAAAATAATTTAACAATAATTTGTATTAATACAGCAAAAGTTCGTGTATGTCGATAAAGCGTATGCCGTATGATGAATCTGACTGATTCCTAAGTAGACTAAACCTGTGCAGGCTTTACTAACAAGACTACTGATATATAACCATATCTTTATAAATCACTCATTTTTTGTCGTAGGCAATAATAAAACTCACGCTTCGAGCATACTAAATTTCACCTAAAATCGTAGGAAAACCAATAAACTGGCAACACAACCTGTAATTCACATCGATCAAATTAATTTTCGAATGAAATGAAGACAACATTAAATAGATGTGTAATTGGTATTTAATTCCAATATCTTATAAGATATGAGACTGTACCGAATTTGTACCAAGTGTGCACGAAATGAAAATGTAAATAATTAATATATAATCCTAAAAATATGTATAGCTTAATATCTGTGATTAGTGGCTATCATAACTTTGTACAAGCTTGTTTGCAATTTTATATTACATCACCTATATTTACATTCCTTATGTTCCAATTTTATCACAAAAGAACTGCTATGCAAACTAATATTATAAAGCTTTTTTGTCTGTTTATATATTACACTTACATGGCTAAACTGCTGCATCGATTATAATATTTGTCATCGAGATACTTTGCCGCGATAACTGACATACACGCGGGTGGAGCCGCAAGCAAACACTAGTACATTATAAATATAAAATACATAATATGAAACCAAGTCTCTTCCGTTGTCTGTTCAATTAGTACTTTTAAAGTACATAATGAATTTTAATGTAGTTTTAAGCAATAGGTACAGTGACAAAAGGGAGGCTTTTATGTATAAAAAATAAAAATTACCAAATCCCTGATGATCACAATTAAGTACCTATATCTAAATACGTATTATAAATAAATCACACACAGACACAACAAATGATTATATTTACCATGACATAATAAAGGGACGAGTGTTAAAAAAATGAGTCTTGTGAAATCTATAAAATGTACGAGTATATCGTTGTTGTTGCCAAGAAGATTGGTTTGCGGTGGGTGGTGTATTTGAATCAAAACATAAAAAGCCACACAGTGTTCCACTCTACGCCTGGAATTAAAGGTACCCCAAAACAAAAATATTAAGATCTCCAGAACCTCCGAGACTGGTATCCTAGCCTAGTTCACTCAATCTACTATCCATACTCCAATTTACTTCCTGCTTTTATCCTGCCTAAAATCATTTAATTCCCAAAAAGTATTAGCATCAGGTAGGCAGATAACCACAAAATAAACAAGCCTAAAACCTTTTGCAATCATGCCTGATGATGTTGTACAACAAGCAATCAATACATTACCTACCAAATATGCCACGTCTCCCTGTACGTCATCCATTATTGAAAGTGACAAGTCCTCCTCTCCGATGCTAATTAAAAGCTTTCAATAAGTCAGATTACATATCATCACCATTATCTACACTAATCCTACATGACATCCTAGAAAAATATACCTAAGTGCCTTCCACCATTTTAATCGCAATAGATTAAAGCCCTCCATTAAATAAGTAGCTATCAATTACAACAGTGTAACTGATAATGTTTGGCAGCACAGATAACTGATAAAATTCGAC
The DNA here is from genome assembly GCA_916048165.1 of Spilarctia lutea. NCBI lineage: Eukaryota > Metazoa > Arthropoda > Insecta > Lepidoptera > Erebidae > Spilarctia > Spilarctia lutea. Next base: position 914,825 of record OU696491.1, read on the forward strand.
AGTGTTATACTAACCGTCGTCATGTGCGCGTGTAGACAAAAGAAATCATTCCTCATCGAGGACATACTCCAAGATGTTAAAAAGAAACCCTACAAAACTTTAAGCCAAGAACCCACGAAACCGCTCACCTGCAACGGAGTCCGTCCAGTCGAAGAACTTAAGATCATTGAAACAAAAATTCTCGAAACGAATACTGAAAAACCTGACACGAAAGTTAATGTCGAAATACAGAACAGTGACACAAAAATTACCCTAGATCATAGAAGAAATACTTATCCCATTTACCCCATGCCGATCAAACCGAATACCCCTTGGCCATACACCAGAAAGGAGTCCGGCTATTTAGAAAGACCGCCATTCAGTTACTACAGCACTCCGATATTAAATTCCAGCCAGCTCTTAAGAACTCAGTTAGCAGCGAATAGATTTATCACGCATCCGTATGCGGTTCGGCAAGCTTATGGATTTGAGAGAGGTAGGTGATAAGCTCTTTAAACCTAAATCTGTTACTCATAGTGTATTTCAGCGAACATCATCGATATATTTAATCTGTACAAGGTAGGGTTGCAACGATAAAAAAACAAATATTACTATTCTTACATCGAGTTAGATAACTAATCGATTTAATCGTTTCTACGATTTTGTACAAGCGATGATTATTAAATCAATGTTTACGTCATGATGTTTCTAAGTGTAATATTTTATGCTTTCACCTGTCATATTTGTCTGTTTGTTTGACAAGGTTTATTCAGATGATATTATCGAAAATTTTGTTGTAGACAATTTGAGAAATGATTGTTGTAACTGGGTTGGTAACCATTAAAGTCTGTAAACATTCCATTCATATTTTATTTATCAATACAAATTAGTGTAACCTAGAAAATGAAATAGGTGTGTATTTGGCTATACGAAATAAACAAAGGTTTTACTAAAACCGATAATAATCATAAACAAGTAATGAATGATTAAATAAACAACCCGACTGCGTATAAATTTTTTTTGTTTTTTTTTTAATTTTCGTATACCCAATGTCACTCTCACGACTAAGATGAATCTATTGAGACCACTCATAAAAATACGATAAGCCGTTTAGGCTCTAAGGTGTGCCAAAGAAATTTACATACATACATACGTACACTCGAAAAATATAACCCTCCTTTTCGCAGTCGGGTAAAAATACGAGTTTACTCACATATGAATTTCTGAACTCCCTACCTACCTACCTAAATACCACTAGTCATTAGTTCAGAGTATCAACATAGTACATATTATAAATATGCCGCTTTTTATTTCATGAAGACGATTTTCTTTTATAGTAAAACACTGAATTTTTTTCACATAACGTATTTTCAAATAAAGTCGGGCAAATCCTTTTAATTTTCCTCCACAGAACACATAGAATGATATTTTTTAGAATGTCTCAGTAAGAGTAGGAACAATTTTCGTTTATTTATTTATTTTATTTTAATAGGGGGCAAAGATGGTAAGCGATTACCGCCGCCCATGGACACCCGCAACACCAGAGGCGTTACAAGTGTGTTGCCGGCCTTTGAGATTTTAAAATTAAAACACATAGTTTTTAAGAAAGTTGTGCTTTTTTTATTGAATTGTAAAGACGTGTTCCGATTAAGTGTGGAATAAAATATTCGTGAAATGGCAAAATATGAAATTTGTTCAAATTGTACATCGGTCTCAGGATAATATTCCGAATTGTTGTATTAAGTTTCCAAAATTGTAGCGAGTTGTTTTTTTAAAGCGCTTCATTTTTAATAATCGGAATAAATATATGATACAACTGCAAAATGTCAGAGTTGCCACATGCACAAAGAAAAAATGACACAAAATTTAAAAAATGCACTCTTATTGAAACACTTTATATTAAGTCAAATATCATTTACAATAAATAAATAAATTTTCTTAAAACGAATCCTAGCTAGATCAATTTATCACCCCCGAACCCCCTGGCTAGTACATAACCTAAGAATAGTTGGAGCCGTTACCGAGAGTAAAATTTATGATTCAGATTCAAACCTCGTTTAAAAGTATTATATTTATTTCTTTGCCGTATTTTTTAACACAGAAAAGAACTTAGAGTAAAGTATATAACATTTTCAAAATTTTAATGTAACTAACAACTACTGTCTCTCAGGAACATCTGTCTGTCTTTCATCCATCCATACTAAGGTTGCCTGTCCGCTCTTTACTGAGTACACGAAGCATAGTTTTAACCGTGGGAGAGCTATGCTTCGGCATGAATGGGTCGGCTCGACCGGAGTGATACCAAGGCCTCACAGAAAACCAGTGTGAAATAGCGTTTGCGCTGTGTTTCACCGAGTGAGTGAGGATACCGGAGGCCCATACCCCCATCCCCTTTCCCATCCCCCAAAGGTCGGCAACGCACTTGTGACGCTTTTGGTGTTGCGGGTGTCCATGGGCGGCGGTAATCGCCTACCATCAGGTGATACGTCTGCTCGTTTGCCCACTATTAGTAACTGTTAGTTAAAAGCCTTTAGTTAAAAGGAGGTTGACATATCTACCTATAATATAAAAATGAATCGCTCAATGTGTTGGTAAGCGCATAACTTAATAACGCCTGGACCAATTTGGCCAATTCTTTTTTTTAATGGAGTACATAATCGTTGGATAGTCCATTTATCGAGAAAGGCTATAGGCCATATGTCATTACGCTAATACTAATAGGAGCGGAGCACCAATGAAGAATGTTTCAAAAACGGGGGATTTTTTTTACGATACGGGCAATAGAAGACGCATACGAGGTTGCGTGGGTCAGCTAGTTATATAATATAAAGTATTCCTTCTTTTTGCAGTGCTTTTGTCATGCGATGTATAAATAGGGTTGCTAACTCCGCCAATTCAAAATGAGTCAGTTCTAAACACCAAAGTTGTTTTATCATCCTTAATGTATATTTTTTCTCGTGACCTCCCTAACAAAAGCATTAATCAAACTTGTTGATACTTCCATCATTACAAATAAAAGAAATCAATGTACAGGCTTAAGCCTAGGATATATTCGGCTTTTAGATAACAGCTTATCTGCTTCGATAGAGCAACAAGCCATGAAGTTTTCCATAATGTATAGATACGACTTTCATTACACGATAGCTATTAATTTGTGTTATAATTAATTGTTGCCCGTTTAGTTTTAATCCATTTTAAGTTACTTAGTTGAACAACAGGTCTAAATTTTTGACCGTGCCACGCTTCGGCATGAATGGGCCGGCTCGACCGGAGTGATACCACGGCCTCACAGAATACCGCTGTGAAATAGCGCTGGCGCTGTGTTTCATCAAGTGAGTGAAGATACCGGAGGCCCATACCCCAACCCTTCCCTCCATACCCTCCTTATCCCCCAAAGAATGGCAACGCACTTGTCATGCCTCTGGTGCTGTGGGTGTCCATGGGCGGCGGTAATCGCTTACCATCAGGCGATACGTCTGCTCGTTTGCCACCTATTCCATTAAAAATAATAGTTAGAGTGTCTGACTGTTAAGCCGAGGATCGTGGATTATCGATTTCCGCTCAATACGAGTAGAGTATATTAAATGATATACTTTTAAAAAACTTTGACCGCCTCCAATGTGTTTAACGTCGTAATGAATTATAATAAACTTAACATTCAACCCTTATTAGCTGGGTGCAAAATAAGTGGTGGGAAACCACGAATCGATCGCAGCGCGCATCGTGGCAAAAAATAAGGAACTTTCGGCAGACCAAAAGTCGCTTTTTACTAGCGAAATTTAAGTATCCGTGCATTTTAATTAAAAATAATCTAAACATGTGTCACGACACCTGCTGTGTAGTTAACTTCAAGAACAATGGCAAAAATGGTGATCAGAAATTCTATAAATTTCTACAAGCAAGTTGGAAAACAAAACAAACATTTATTTAAAGTATTTCTCTTTTGAATACTTTACTTTGGCGAACTCTCTGGCACTAGGTTTCCTCCTTTGCTACTCTTTATCGGTTTTTTTGAAACTTTCTTTGAGGTTGAGATAGTATTTTTTATGTTTACATCTGCTCATAGTCCAGACGACTCATTACTTATTGTACACACAATCATATTTTCCACTCGTAACATAACGACTGGAATCAATCAGTATAAGTAAATTATTTCTTTACATTATAACACTAAAACGGGTCATAGTATGTAAATACTACGTCAAAATTTGCAAAGATACCACTGAATTTTCACGAATTACGCGCCTTCAAGGGTGTTGCTCATATATTTTTAAATTAATCTTGGACAACTCATTACAATACACATTTAGTAATATGATCTTCACATTTGATTTATTTTACCTCTTGCAGATGTTGAGCCTAAACTAATTGTTTTCCTTTTATTGTTGTTTGTTGTTGGAAAGATATCAACACACGACATCGCTTCGTATCCAGTTTTATAATAATTAATTTAGCCATTTTAACTGAACATACATAAAAAGCTGCATTAACATTGAAACTAAAGTCATAAATGATCGTCTACAATACATATAACTGCCTCGGTGGCGTAGTGGTAGCGTATGCAACTGCTGCGCTTGAAGTCTCGGATTCGATTCCCGGGTCGGATAAAATGTTTGTATGATCTGCAACTATTTGTTTCTGCAAAAGTTTGGGTGTTTTCTATGTATGATATGTTAGTACTTAGAAAAAAAAGTATATTTATATCAGTTCAATTTTTTTTTAAATTTTCTAGTTTGAATAAGAATTGAAAAATTTTAAAACAAATTTTAAACTTAAATATTTTGCGGTAAATATTTCATACACTGAATCAAAATCGATGAAGTCTACTTACTATCTTATTTTTTTAATTGAACTATATTCAAATTTTACTATAAAATACAAAACAACTTAGAATACCTTTCTTAGTTTTTAATAGTTTATTTTTTGGAACTGGCATACGGTGTGCGTAAAAGTTAAAAAAAAATAGAATAAAAAAAAAATGTACGAAGGTATAGTTAATGCCATATGAATTCTCTAAATTCATACAACATACGCTATGCTCTATATATTTTTGCTACATCATCACGACAATGAGTGGAAATTGCCCTAGTATCTGTGTACATAGATATGAATTAGTAATATAATCAGTAAACAAGTGTACAGTTTATATATACTTACTTACATAACTATAAATCTATTGACTTGACTGCCTCGGTGGCGCGAGTGGTAGCGTAAGCGACTGCTGTGCTTGAGGTCTCGGGTTCGATTCCCGGGTCGGTCCAAATGTTTGTATGATCTGCAAATATTTGTTTCGAAGTTTGGGTGTTTTCTATGTATAATATGTATGTATTTACAAAAAAAAAAGTATATATGTATTTATATCAGTTGTCTAGTACCCATAACACAAGCTCTGCTTAGCTTGGGCCTAGACGGCGTTGTGTGTTAAATTGTCCGAAATATTTATTATTATTATTATTATTATTGAAGTAAAGTGACCTAGTCAAAGTCTATCAAAGTCCTAGAGCCTGTGAGAGTTATTACATCAGTCTGTAAATAATTCACTACTTGACGTCGTCTTTTTCTTAAAAAGGGGGTCTTAATGACGAAGGCTAGAGGGGTTGGTATTTTTTTTTATTGTATAGGGGGCAAACGAGCAGTCGTTTCGCCTGATGATATGCGATTACCGCTGCCCATGGACACCTGCAACACCAGAAGCGTTACAAGTGCGTTGCCGGCATTTTAAGAAGGAGTACAGGGTTAGTGTTCTTCCTCTTCGCAGTAATTTGTAAGTCCCGCGTAGTTAGCTCCGTTGGTCGTCTCTTACGATACCATGAATAGGAGTAGTGATATTCCGGGTTCTTGATACATCTCCGTATACACATTAGAGCCATACTTCAGCACATAAATCGGCTCGACTATAGCGATACCGGGACCTCACTAAAAACCCATGTCAAGCTCTTTAGTTTCTTTTCACTGAGTGATGTTGACAGAACCCCAAACTAATTGTCACCGAGATTCCGCAAAGGCCTCAACGGCTAGCAAAGCACTTGTAACTCTATTGTGAGTATTTGTGAGGTGCAAAACTCTATGTGCGATGCATGTGATGTTAATCCAACGGCAACGGTCGAATGCCATCGGTTCATTCGTCTTCACTTTTATGCCGCAAAAAAAATATAAATTTAGTAATTAATGAGGATATTTTGTGTCCATTTTGCTTCCCTACTTAAAAGGGCACATGTATGCGTCGTACCTATGGCTATTTTTACTTCAGTTTTATCTCCTGCTTTGCTGAGGAGGAAGTTAATTTATTATATTCCTTCTTCTCAACACTTTTAGTTAGCTTTTCTTAATTTTTTAACTTATTCCAGGAAGATTATGTCCAAGTCTCATAAACAAAATCTTCCTGATCGCTTTCATCGAGCCAAACCTAATCTATTATCTAAGTAACAAAATGTAAATAAGCAAAAGTTCAGGCAAATTATGTTGAAGATAAAAGGTATTCTAATCTTATCTCATTGTGATAAGATTTACTAACCCTTGAGAACTTTTATTTACTCTTCGACATGTGTTATCGAAATTGATAATTATTTATACTTAGTATATACATTAATATTTTTATTACAATTGTAATATAATGATATGTGCACATATCTTTGTGTTATCAGAAGTATTGTTACAGCCTGATACAAACTATTTAAGTATCTATATTATAAGAATGTTTTATTAACTGAAGTCGAGGATTTTAATTCAATTGGGAGTAGTATTTTTATCTTTTTTTGTTTTAAACAACACAATACTACAACAAGGCAACGTAGAACCTATGCTTAGGGCAGTCAGTTAATTTGCTGATTGTCATGCAGGATTCAAACTCATATACAATATATGAGTCTTGGGTGCAGTCAATTTTGTCTAATTTATTTATTAATAGACGAATCTGTGTTCTGAATTTGTGCTTTTTACATAATTATTTTTGTTATATATGTATAATGTGTACGTATTTACAAGAAAAAGTATTTATATATTTATATTAGTTGTTAAGTACACATAACACAAGCTCTGTTTAGCTTGGGACTAGATGACGTTGTGTGTTAGATGTCCGAAATATTTAGTATTATTTATTTATTAAAAGCTTTTAAAGAGACTAAATAACATTTATTATTATACTTCAGCCTACTGCCGTCAACTGCTGAAGAAAGGCCCCCAAACAGTGTCAACCATCCCGGTGTTGGGTACTCGGCAAAAAAAATCTTTACTATCGTTAAATGTAAATGGATGCTCTTTGGCGTAGGCCTTCATTATGTAGTGGTTGCCCATAAACTGAAGCATATATGTTAAAACCTCTTATGCAAAGCTTCGGTCCGAGCCCAAGTCATCAGATTCACACATGCATACATTTTTGTATACGAAATTTTATCACTATCAACACGACAAAGTAAACATAGCTAATCTTTTGTAACGTGGAAGCGATACATAATAAAAACCAAACGCTAGAGCTGTCCATCAGATCGGAAGTCGGTCAAATCGGACGAGATCTCTCCCTATCAGCAATCTTAAATGCCAAAAATGAGAAAAGCCAGCACAGTAGTCTCTTTTCGTAAAAGTGAAATGCTGCTGAAAGAGCATAATATAAACAAATTAGCGTTCACAGTACTAAGAAAAGTAAGGAGCACGATATCTGCATTTAATGTTTTACTTTTACTGAGTAACAGATTATCAGATATGAGTAGGCTGGGCTGGCCGTACCCACTTGCTTCCTATGCCAATAATTCGTAAAAAATACAATCTATAACCTCAATAACACGTTATCTGTTCCAATTAAAGAATACATCAATTCTTATCGATTAAAAACCTATTTAATCGATAACAATATTGGTTATTAGTGGAAAAATATATAAGTTTCCTGTATATTATCATTTTGTATCTGTGAATATGCTGTTTCTGGTGTTTGTTATTACATAGGAGTTAGAACAAGGATTTTTATCTGTTTTGTATTGGTCTAATTTGTTAAATTGAAGCAATTTTATCGATTGTTAGATTGTAGACGTATATATATGAGATAGTTATCGAATGAGTAATAGTTTCTGGGCGTTAATTACTATTTGTTAAAACAAGTTAAAATATACTCTATGACTAAGTTTCAAGTAAGTTTAAAGTTATAAGTAATACCTATGTAAAAATATATCAATACCTGGGGAACGAAACCATAATTGACATATTAGAAATATAGTAAACTAGCTGAACGCAGTTATTAGTTTACATAGTTATATTTTTTTTTCTTATAGTTAAAATAGCCTAAATTAGTCAGTGATAATGTAGCATTCAAATGGTGAAAGAATTTTTAAAATACGTCCAGTAAGTACTTTTTGAGGCAATTCGTTACAAACATACTTACATACAAACCTTTCCTCTTTATACTCGTAGATTATTTAAGAGTATACTATACCTTTTATATCCCAATGTTTCAAGCAGGTTTATCTAAGGTGTGCGGCTTAACTTATTCAGATGTCTTTAACAAATAACGGTATATTTTAACCAACACACTCAAAAAATTTATAAATTATTTATAAAAAAACCTTCCTCAAAAACCACTCTATCTATAAGTAAAACCCGCATAAAAATTCGTCCAATAACTTCCGAGTTTATCGCGAACAGACAGACAGACAGACGCAGTAGAGGACTTTGCTTTATAAAATGTAGTGATAGTAAATATTACATAATTTATTACTACTTATAAAGTTATACAACGTTAAACTAGTAACTTTGAAAATTTTTACGTGTTAGTGAAACTCATTTCGGATATAAATATACACATGAGCAAAACATGCCCTCAAAGCACGACAGGTAAATTAGGTGCAGGGTGATAGCGGCTCCTACTGATACTATTAATTCTTAGTTACGATTTTGGGAAGTTAGGTTTCTTGGATGTAAGGCATCTCTCCCATTGCGGCATCTATCCCGGTTTTACCCTAGTTCCGGGGCCTTCGTTTAAGTAAATAAATGCTCATACCTATCAGGCAACTTCGCTCTTCAATAGTTATTTATAACTAGCTGAGCCCCGCGGTGTTACCTTTGCAGCAACGTTAGGTAAAGCTGCGGATCGAAGTTAGTCCACAAAAAGTAGCCTATGTTACTTCTTATATAATTAGGTATCTGTCAGTGAAAGTCCCGTTTCAGGGATTAGTGGAAACAAACAGACAGACAGACAAAACATATTACATTTTATTTTTTTATACCGTACCTATATAGTTTTATTTGCATTTTGTGAAACGCTTTTAATTACAAATACACACTATCATCTTATTTGTTTGTAAAAATTTAATGTGCAGTTGGTTTCAGAATAAGATTTTTTTATTTATCTATCACGTTGTTTCCAGTACCGCCTAATTGCTGTAACCCGTGGTGGGGGTTAGGTGGGAGGCGGAAGGGTGGCCAGGTTCGGTTCACGGCGGTGCAGACTGGCGCACTGGAACGTCGATTCAGTGCCAGCAAGTACCTCAGCCCTGATGAACGAAGAGCCTTGGCGAGTACACTCAGACTTAGCGACCGACAGGTTAGCGCTACCTTAGTCCAATATTTTTTTTTTACTTTTTTTATAAAGACATCTCCTTAGGCATCCTGAGTCGCGGGGGTGTTTACAAATATATATGAAACGGATACAAAGAACTCCCAGATTTAGAACGACAATTTGTGGATCACACAAAGTGTAGGATTATTTCTTTTTTTTTTCTTTTTTTTAAAAAAGACAACTCCCACATTAGGAATAAACATCCTGTGTCGTGGGGGACTTTACAGACACACATGAAACGGACACAAAGAACATCCAGACTCGGGACAACAATTCGTGGATCACACAAAGTGTTGTAGGTACCGCATGGGATTTGAACCCACGACACTTGGCGCAGTAGCAAGCGGCATGGCGACCGCTGACACCACTCGGCCAACCGTGCAGTGAACTACAAAAATATTGTTCAAATAGGACCTCATAGAGTTGTAAATCCTTGATGATGTCGTTTAGGATTCCATGTCTTAAATAGAGACATAGGAACTGTCTGTCTGCAGACTCGCACTCGCAGACAGCTTAGGAACAATACTAATTTGTACAACAATCCTGGACTGAAGCAGCCACCAACGATCTAATAACCTGTTTATCGTTTGTTCACCAATCCCATATTTCTAATTATCTGGTATCTGAGTAATAAGTACTCAGAATACACCATGGGAGAGCCACGCTTTGTCATGAATGGACCGGCTTGACCGGCTTCACAGAAAACCGGTGTGAAATAGCGCTTCCGCTGTGTTTCACCGAGTGAGTAATGATACCAGAACCAGATGATACCAGAAGCCCATACCCCCATCCCCCAAAGGCCGGCCACACACTTGTGACGCCTCTGGTGTTGTGGGTGTCCATGGGCGGCAGTAATCGTCTGCTCGATTTCATCCATAAAAAAAAATACCTAGTTTAAGTTCCAGCTGAAGATTACAGTTAACTGCTTTTTACAGCAGTACATCTAACACTCTAACTAAGGAATTTATTATCATTTTATTTTATTAAATCCAGGAAGAGTCTAGTCTAGTACTAGTCCTCGAACGACTCATTTCCGATATTTTATAATGTGCTATTATTTTATACTTTAAAATTTATCTTTCAGGTCAAAACCTGGTTCCAGAATCGCCGCGCAAAGTGGCGTAGAACAGCCCCAGATTGCGCAGACGCAGGCAGCCCGCCTACAGCCGACGACGAATCTGAAGATGAAGTAAATAAATATACTGACGAAGACTGATTCAACCAAAGAACTTTACAGATAATCCTTCTGGAATATTCTAGAAAATAAGGAAAATGAAAATAGGATCTTGTGTGAACTTGTTTTTTCCGAATGAACGACTTACTTTTTCGATAATTATAAAAATATATAAGTTTTCAACTGTATATTTTGTTTATTTTCCATTGCTTATTATTTTCTTAAAATAAATAGGTGTCTAGATCACCACATTTTCGTACTTCCCTAAGATAGTGCAACCTTTATTCATAGCATAAAGCATTCAATAAAAATAACTACTAATAGCCTGCTAGGAGCCTGGTTTTGTGAAAGATAACCACCAATTTATCTGAAATTTTATTCTTCGTAGGCAAAGTGAATTTTAATTTAATCAGATATTTACCAATGTATCCATATATCACTGTATGTGCAGTAAGTATATGCATCTTTCTTGTCGCGATAAATTCGCTTAGATTATAAATTAAAAAAAAAACAATTCAACATGACATTACGTTTATTTGACGTAAGATTGATAAGTGACGTTTTAAATTGCTATGTCATTAATGCATTCGTAAAATATCGTGAGCTTAGAGAGACACGTCATTCAACTCTATCTTTCCGCCTTTATTTGTTTAGCCGGGTCTTAAATGTAAAATTTTGTGATATTATTCGGAATCATTAATTCCAGTGCTTAAACTCCACATACTTAGTGTAGTCTGTAGTCCAGTACAGTTATATTAAAAACAAATGCGTACATTTTTCTTTGCGGAATACAGCTTAAATCAATAGACAGGTCTTTGTCTTTTGTTCTTTTCTTTCTTTTTTTTGGTGAATGGCAACCAGCCGGATCACTAGGATCAGCTATTTCTGCCAATGTCAAGTATTTATCGTCTTCAATTATCAAGTCTTCGAGTCTTCAAGTCGTCGTCGTGGTGAAATTAATGATACAAAATATATAAAATGTGGATGACATGAAATGGGGACCGTCTTCCGAAAAAACAAAAAACGATCTCCCTTGTCTTTTGTTCGTAAGTGAATACGACCAATAGACACTTTCAATTCAAGCGACACCAGAAAGCTGTCATACTTGACAGCGTCCTGTATAGAGCGAGAAAGAGGTCTTTAGTAATCAGACTCACTTGGTGTTAAACAAGGGTATAATTACCTAACTCGCCCGTGCAACCGTGATATTTATCCACGGAATCTTGGCTCTGTCGCGTATTTTTGATTTAATGATTTGCATTTTATTAAACTAGGTAATGAATAAAATCAATATATTAAAAGAATATTAGCTGTCTTCTACCATGCGTAAGATATGATACGACCCTAATTACCACAAATCTAGATCGATTACTTCCTAATATATATTAACAAATATTTATTATCTGTCCGATAGTACCTTAGAACGTGCAATACATCTACATCTTTGAACACTTGAGTTATTAATCCACGCTATCATTATTATTTGATAACTAATCCGCAGATAATGGCCAAAACATAGTCATATGACTTGGTTATCCACCCTTTATTTCAAAATCAATAGGCTTTTATTTCAACTTTACAGGTACTTTCTATATGACTTTAGTTGCTCGGTTCCAAAATGTTAATCCCACGAAAAAAAATCGCCAAGAATGTCTATACGTTACTCTTTTCAAAATAGATATTCACAATATTTTGTGTACATTTTATTATTTATGTCAACAACGTTTCTAAAAAAGAAGCTTTATGAAATCTTGGAAAATTAAAAGAAATAAATAAAAGTAACCTGTACATTGACTAAGATTTATGCTTTTGAAGATGTACAAAGCATATAGCACCAAAGAGTAAAAATAAACATTAAAATATATTTATAAAACTTTTATTTTAAATACAATAAATATGGAGTCTTAATTAAATCCCTGACGGGAATGTCAAGGCATGTCAAAGCTTCTAGGAATAAAGTTCAGTACCTGGATGACCGATTTTCCTTCGTTTAGTAATTAAAAAAAAAAATGAATCCAAGCTTGATCGATTTATCGCCCGCCAAAACCGCTTGCTTACTTTCATGAAAAGTCGTTGGAGCCGTTTCCTAGACTCAGTTTATTTATTATATTTAAGAATTGCTCGTTTAAAGTTGTTAGATGTTTCGCCATTTAATAACTTTAAAGTAAAGTAATATAGTTATAGTAGTGACCAGCTGTAAGCAAAGCAAAGTAATCTAGCAGGCCGCGCCAGGGAGACCGCTTGCGCGGAGAAGACACTATGTCCACGCGCGCTTATCCTCCATATCTATACAAATAAATAAAATTGAAGTGTCTTTTTGTAATATTAAAATAACCGCTTTTTACTGAAAGCATATGTATGTATACACTGTACATTATTTTTATATTTTTCATTGTAAATTGCCCCCTACAAACGAGCTGACGTATCGCCTGATCGTCGCAACACCAAAGGCGTCACAAGTGCGTTGCCGGCGTTTAGGGGATGGGGAGCGGAGGGGTTGGAGTATGGGCCTCTGGTATCCTCACCTACTCGGTTAAACATGGCGCAAATGCTGTTTCACACCGGTTTTCTAAGAGGCCGCGGTATCACTCCGGTCGAGCCGGCCCATGTATGCCGAAGAATGAAAAATGCAGGAACAACTGGCATCCACAAAATCGTAGTACCTAACTTGACTTTTTTTTTAAGTTTTATGTATTTACTAGCGGAACCCCGAGGTGCTTCCCGCGGTACGACAATAATCGCGAGCAACGCCGCGAGGCGAAGCTAGTATATTTATAAATTGTAGCCCATGTCTTATTCTGATGTATAAGCTATATTATTGTAAAGTATTTTGCAACTCACTTGTGACTCTTGATTAGCAGATAGGACACACAAAAAGGTAAACCCGTCTGAACTGCTTCGATGGCGTAGTGGTAGCATATGCGAACCCTGTGCTGAGGTCTCGTGTTCGATTCCCGGGTCGGACCAAACGTTTGTATGGTCTGTAAATATTTGTTTCAGAGTTTGGGTGTTTTCTATGTATAATATGTATTTACAAAAAAAGTATAAATATATGTATTTATATCAGTTGTCTAGTACTCATACCTTAGCTTGGTACTAGGTGGCGTTGTGTGTAAGATGTCCGAAATATTTATTATTATTTTATTTATTAGCACTCCTATATTAAAAAAGAAAACGTATAAAATGCTAGTTGTGTTTCAAACTTATTATCATTGTAATCCATTACAGGATTACGTCGATTAAAAACTTATAATTGTTATTTCTCATTAAACTATAGATACGGTAGGATTTCAATCTAGTTTTTAATCGTGTTATCTTTAAAACATTTTCCTTGTCATAATTTTATGTAGTTTTAATTTGAATTCGCCAACAATTCGCGCCTTATGCATTTCAATGTTTTTACAAAACAAGATATTTCCAATGGACTGGTGTCTATTTTTATATCTTTCTCATTTATTAACCCAATTCATACGAGTATTTGAGTACAATCGGTTAAAAGCGTACTCCTTCTTAAAAGGTCGGCCACGCACTTGTGACGCCTCTGGTGTTGCGGGTGTCCATGGGCGGCAGTAATCGCTTATATTTGCGCCTATTCAACAAAATAAAAAAGTTTTTATAAAAAAAAGAGCAACCTCTTTGGTAAGAAAGTTAAAGAAATTTCACATCTAAGTCTGTATGAATGTAAATAAAATTACCAGAATGCAGTCATGTATAAGGAGACCTTATTTGCTGAATTTCTTATTGTATTTCGTATTTACTACATGAAATATCAATTGGTTACACTAGTTAAAATAAATACACATGAATTTATTAAAATATTTTATTATTAAAACAAATAGAATGAGGAAAAACTTTCAAAACAAACACTTAACGCTATACATTGGACTTGAAACGTGTCGTCTATATACAAACTTACACTTACACACGTGTTCGGTTTAGGCCACAAATAAATAAAACTATAGGTACATTTGACAGACTGGTTGGCCAGATACACTGTCAAATATTCGTTTTTAATAAAAAAAAATATACATAACTGAACCCATTTTCCGTCAAAATTCATCTAGTTTATTCCAAATTTCTATATTTAAAATTAGAACACCGCGTCAGCCCGCACTTCTAAAGCGCGGGCTTTATGCTTATGATTCTTTTAAAAACATTCATGAACATACTTTAAAATAAAATCTTACGGACGAAATTAATAATAAATAAATTCTTTCATCGTTAATATCATTTTTTATTGCTTATTAATTTCCAACGTTATTCGTTATATATATAAAGAAAAATCTTTGTCATGATTTTATCAATTACCTTGAGACACGTTGAAACAATAACACTATTTGAAATTCAACTATTCAGTCAAATTTGTTCACGACTCTCTTGAAAACCCTTTCGCCATTTTAAAGTTTTCTGCAAGACACACTTTAAAAAGTGGAAAATATTATATTTAATTGCAATTTGTTTTAAAATCTAACAGCTTTACATAATCATATACATGTAAGAGATAAGTACTAATTTATTTATTTACACATAAATAACAGCAAAGTGATTTAAGAAATATATTAAGTCAGGGACAACTTACAATAATTATTTTAACCAGTTTTTCGTTCTAGCTTTTTACGCGGGACTTTTATTATTAATTCCGTAGTTAGCAAATAGATGTAACTAGTTGTATCATAACAATTTACTTCAGGAGCAATAGATGGCGCTTTTAAACTCATTATTCTGGTTAAAATTATTTTATCCCTGAGACTTTAGAATTCAAAACTCTGTTTTTATTACATACAGTTATTAATAAAATAACTTTATACATGTATCTAAAATATACATTGAACTACTTTTATACCATAGTACTTATTATATTGACTTTTACGGGTCTACTGAAGATTGCTGGAAATTGTTTGCTATCCATCATTTTACTTTATAAAATTTCTAAAATTATGTTCGTCAAAACATCAATGGATAGCAAACACAAGAACTATTAATTGTAAAGTTAATAAATATATTTATTTACAGTTTTGTTACGGGTTTTAGCCTGCTGTCTTTTAATAATTTAACCAATTTATTATTTTCAAATGTACATAGTTTATATGAAAATATAATTCTGCATACATAGAAAGATTGCTGTCTATACAATTTTTTTCTGTCTCTTTCGTTCTTTATAAACCCCAAATACGTTTATTGTAAAGAATAGGCTATCTAGCTTTGCCTGATTAGTTTAAGACCCGGTGGGGACTATTTTTCTATATAGTTGTACAATGACTTCACAAACCGTTGTTTCATGCACATCTAATGATTTGTTTATTCGAACTAAATGCTAACTAAATACTACTTTATTACATTTTATTTCATTGAAAGAGCAGTCTCAACTCTTGGGGCTATAAGTCATACTAAGTTGAAATTAATGAAATCTCATATAAAATTATTTTTAAGATTTTATAGTACGAAGGCGGCGGTACGCCGTGACATGAAACACAATGATAGTAGAATCGTTTAAGAAGGTAACTATGAGTTTAAATTGAATACTTTTGGAAACTATAGAGGAGTTTGGACACTCTTAATAAAAATCATTAATTTCCCATAAACGAATGATAGCTATTTGTAAGGCTGAGGACTTGTCGAAATAGGTAGTGTTAATTACACTACCTGTTTCTAATCCATATTAACATATTCTAAAGTAGGTCTGTTTGTCTGTTATCCTTTCACGGCTAAACCGCTGCACGGATTTTCTAAGATGATCGTCTTTGAGGATACATAGGGTACTCCTTACTGCAATAACCAATATAGACGCGAGGTGAGCCGTGGGTAAAAGTAACTAGAAAATGAAATTAATATAAGGTTTGAAATCTGAAACTAGTCAGTCGCTAACTAATATTATAAAGCTGAAGAGTTTGTTTTTTTATTTGAATGCGCTAATCTCAGGAATCGCTGGTCCGATTTGAAAAAATATTTTGAGTGTTGGATAGTCATTTATCGAGGAAGGCTAAAGGCATCATATATCATCACGCTAATACTAATAGAAGCGGAGCACCAATGAAGAATGTTTCAAAAACGGGGGAAATTTTTCACGCTACGGGCAATAGAAGTCGCAAACGAGGTTGCGTGGGTACTACGCAACCTCGTTTACCTACCATTTTCACGTTTCTATAAGAAATATTGATTTGAATGTCAACTACAAACCTATTTTCATATAAATCGTGTACAAGTCACATAGATATTGGCAGTGTGTGAAGTGAAAGGGATAGAGGAAGATGGAGTGACTAGTCGCCTTTCCTGAGAGCTCCCCTCGCACGCCACGCCTTGAGCAGGTTGTAGGAGAAGTAGAGCTGGAAGAAGTGGATCTGGGACGCCAGGAGTATGAACGCGTACCACAGCAGGCCGTATGGGTAGCCCTGGAAGCATTACATAGAAAATGTTCAGATTAAAGGAGTTCTGTATTACTTGTGGTTAGCACTAAGTAGGTACCAGTGTCTAATAAATACTCACACCATAGAAGTCACCAAACTGAAGCGCATTCAGTATGTTAAGAGAGTCATTTAGGACTTACTAAAATAATTAATTTACAATGTGAAATGAATGGTCAACGAAAGATAAGGATCTTCACAAAAGTTCGAACCTTCATCGATTCCCCCCCCTCCCTCCCCCCCATACCATCACTACAAATTATAAAACAACGTCCTCCGCCGTCTGTCTGTCTGTCTGTCTGTTGTGCGATCAACTCAAAAGCTATTGCACGGATTTTTAAGCGGTTTTAAAAATAGATTTATTCTTGAGGAAGGTTTTCGTACATAATTTATTATTTGAAGACCTCGGGCAAAATTAAGCCGCATACCTCAGAGAAACATAGGCTATAATGTATTCACCGTGCGAAGCCGGGACGGGTTGCTAGTTAAATAATACAACTATACGAACCTGCCACAACTCGATTTCCACTTCGGAGCTGTCATCCTCATCAACATCACTAGAGAGGTACCGCCACACATCCCCACAGTAGTACAGTACACAGTACAGCAGTGGACCAAAGCCCAGGGCTGTCACTCCGTACATGTACTGCCTCAGTTGCTTTATATTGTTGCGTTTGATTGCTGATAGGCCCAGGAAGGACAGCAGTAGAGACAAACACCAAATGTACTCCCACCAGAGAGGCTGGAAATATTTAAGAAAAATGTTATAAAATTGAAAAATAAATCGGTTTCTTTGCAACCATTTCATGCGTTTTTTTCCCTAGTCCCCCACTAGGTTGTATATATGATGAGCTTGTTATGCTCTGCTAGCATAACAGTGCTCTACACACTCGGCAAGATCGCTCCACGAATGTCTCGGCGAGACATTCGCGATTGCCGCTCGCTTCTTTCGTGGTCATCCGAACTGGACCGCTCCGGAGACGAGGCGAGACGGCTCGAGCGCCGTTAGGTCACGTCACGTCTCGACGGGAGTGTACTGCTAGCATTATTAATTTCATCATGAAGGACTCCACTTATGTGACCTTGGGTCCCGTTTAAACCGCTTATGCAAATCAAGTTACATATTCATATAACTTTATCCAGGTTTTTCTACCATTTTCGAGGGGAACTCGCCCTGCTCACCGATAGGACAACCATAAGCTGATAATGAAGAGTTAATTACCTGTGGTATCTGCAACTCCTCAATCTCAAGTATGAAAATATCAAGCTTGTCTAGAATGTCAGCCGATAGTTTGGCCAGCATCGCCAGGAACATCATGTGATGGAAAAACACGCAGTACTTCAACCTGGACTTGTTTAGAGCACTGGAACACAAAAGATTTATCTTAAGTGTACATTACACTTTAATTTAAATAACTTAAAATGATAATAAAAATAAAACTGCAAGAACTGGACCAAATTGAATAGGGCCACACGGGAAGCACCAGCTTTCAAATAAAAAAAGATTCATCAAAATCAGTTCACCCAATCGATAGTTATGAGGTAACAAACATAAAAATACACAGTCGAATTGATGACCCCCCCCCTTTTTTGAAGTCAGTTAAAAAAGGATGTGATTGGTAGAGACCAAATCTATTGAGTATCAACACCTCATTCATGTGTGGTTCATGCAAACATATACGTAATATAAAGAATCAGGCAATATGTTTGTTCGTTTGCCACATATTCCATTACTGGTTTGTCTTAATTTGATTACATCCCTATAGTAAGTTTGTTCTGTATACTAAAACATTCTTTATGGCTTTTAGGAGAGTTAAATTTGAATACAAAATAATGTATATATAATTAATTTGAATTATTCCATTCTTCACTAAAAGTTAACAATTCATTATCAATGGTTATTAGTGTTTTGTTTCCACCACACACGCAAATAGGCGCACTGAAGTCGTCAAATTTATTGATTAGAAAATTACTCACAAATTCTAAATGAGTACATTCATACTATGCGTTCACTCTTTCTGTCAACAAATCTATTTCAATCATATCTTCTACTTTCATAAAAATATTAATCTTTAATTAAAAGAATTAATATAATTAATATAAGGCATTAATAAATATTACTAATATCTTAACATATATATTGAGTCAGTAACATTTTAAAAGAAACATCTGAGGTTGAGTTTACTGATTTGTTAAATGATTCATTGAGGAAGTTAGAAACTATAAAACTGTATGATGTTTGTAATCTGTGCCAAGTAACAAATAAAAAAAGTAAGCATTTAAATATTTCAAAAATTAAATACAATTTTCCAAATTCAAATTTTTGAATCTAGGGTATAGTTAAATTATAGATAACAGATATTTACAAAACTGTATAGCTATGATTTACTAATTATGTTTTTAGTTTTCCATTTTTTTTTTCCATATGCTTTATAAAACAAGGTAAGCTTCTAATTATAGAATAATAACATGATAACAAATATTTATTTTGGGCAGCATATTCACATAAAACTGGTCTATAATTTTATTTTAATTATGTGTCTTCTATTATGCTCAATAAAAACACTTTTTTAAATAATTGGCGCGAAACATAATTCGCTATCGACTGCTTTTGTCTAAAAATAATTTGACGGAACTTGGTCGAAAGAAATATAATAACTGCACATCAAATACATATTCGACACTCGATTAAAATCATAGGCACGGCCTTAAATACTTGTAAATAAGCCAAATTACCGTACCTGATCTGATATTGTGCTGCTATTTTCTCTCTATGCTCGAAATCGGCACCGTTAGTACCAGTCACCATAACACCACCGCGAGAAGCCATTTTCCTAACTAAATTATGTTATAAACAAATGAAATAAATCCTTAATAACGTTCTCAAATCACTCAAATGACATCATTCAGATAATCCTGGCAAAGATTTTTCTTTTCGATCAATTCATTTTTCCCATCTGCCAAACGAGAGCCAACGAAATGCCAAAAATGCCAACGTTTCAAGGTTTCATTACGTTCCTTGTAACGCAATCGTTTTCAAATAAAATACATTTTGACCTCTTAATTTTTTAAATGTTTATTTAATTTGAAACTGAAATTTAATCTTTTCTTGCTTTGAAAAAATGCATTCGTAAATAATCCAATAATACTAAAGAATATTTGTAAGTTCCACTCCCAAATCTAACGGCAACGAAACGTGAACTTGACATTTGTATAATAGCGTTTCGTTCGGATACTAAACGCATAAAAATTTTGTATTGCAATTTGCAATTAGTTTTTACTATGGAGGGTAGAGACAAGGAGTGTTATCTTATATGGAAGAAAATTGAAAAAAGTGTCCAGCATAAGCTGTAAATAACAGTTCAAAAACCTTCCAGAATGGCGCTGGTGTAGACACAGGGTATGGTATGAAATGAATGTAGCAATTGTGAACGAATTGATGTACGCCGAGTTAAAAAATTTAACATTATTGTCACTACTTGCGTATTACAAAATAATGTAGTAAATATATTTTATTTTTTGAACTGTGAATAGTACGTTTATTATTTTTTATCATTCAATTTTATGAAAAAGTGTGTGTATTGATTGTTATGGTATGAATGTAGCAATTGTGAACGAATTGAAGTACGCCGAGTTAAAAAAATTAACATTATTGTCACTACTTGCGTATTACAAAATAATGTAGTAAATATATTTTATTTTCTGAACTGTGAATAGTACGTTTATTGATTTTTTATCATTCAATTTTATGAAAAAGTGTGTGTATTGATTGTTATGGTATGAATGTAGCAATTGTGAACGAATTGAAGTACGCCGAGTTAAAAAAATTAACATTATTGTCACTACTTGCGTATTACAAAATAATGTAGTAAATATATTTTATTTTCTGAACTGTGAATAGTACGTTTATTGATTTTTTATCATTCAATTTTATGAAAAAGTGTGTGTATTGATTTTAAGAAGTTTACTCTGATGCTAATGTGGCGCCACCCTAATTTAATGCATTTCAACGGACACTTTTCATGTACACAGATGATACTCCTTATCTCTACCCTCCATAGTTTTTACTGAGTTTCAACTTACCTGAAACGTCACTACAATATAATAGTGACTGATAAGTATCTTTTTGAACATTTAGCAATAAAGTTCATAATTTTGTATACTCATGCGAAAAAGAATGCGTAAATTGGGATATATCCATAAGTTTGACAAAATACCTTTTTAGAGTTCCACAGTTCACGTCTCGGAACATTTATGGTTTCAATTCGTATATCGCTTTATATAACTTTGTGAGTTCAAGAGTCAAAGAGGATAACAAGTAAATTGTGCACACTTGGAAAACTTCGTACAAAAATAATAATATATTAAGTAATATTAAAATAACATCATAATAATTATCTACTGGATTTAAATTATATATATACATACATCTTTTTTTATTTGTTAGGTAGGTACCATCGCCGATAAAAGCTCTCATACATATAGTGCATTATTTGTAACCCTCCTAATGGATAATATACTACAAACATAAATCGTAATAACGTGTCCGTATACTCCCCCATCCCCCAAAAGCCGGCAACGCACTTGTGACGTATCTGGTGTTGCGTGTGTCCATGGGCGGCGGTAATCGCTTACCATCAGGCGATAAATCTGCTCGTTTGCCTCCTATTATATAGAAAAAAAATACAATCAATACTTTTCAGAATATTGATTTGTTACCAAATTTGATCCCAGCCCCCTATCCAAGTTACAAGCGTCTTTCTTTCTGCAATCGTTAACGCCTAAATTCTCGTGTGTGGTTAGCTAATACATTACAGAAAGAAAAACGCTTGCAACTTGGCTACGTGGGGACGTGAAAAAACGTCTCATTACGACGCCATGGTGTCGGTCACCATGTTGCAAAGTCTGCATTGGCAAAGAGAATGGTGACCACCATTCTTGGATTCTACTTATGCTTTCCATTAGGCAGAATAGTCATTTTGGCAGGCGTTTATTTATAGTCATTTGTACACGGTTGCCATTTATACATAGCCATTCAATAGATATATTATTTTTATGTAAACTGAATTAGCTAGTCTATACTAATATTATAAAGAGGAAAGGTTTGTATGTAAATATGTTTGTAACGAATTGGCTCAAAAAGTACTGGACGGATTTTAAAAATTCTTTCACCATTTGAATGCTACATTATCACTGATTAATATAGGCTATTTTAATTGTAAGGAAAAAAAAACATAAAAAGATAACAATATGTAAACTAATAACTGCAGGTAACACCGCGAGGTTCAGCTAGTATACAATAAAGTTTGTTCTATTCTAGTGAAAAAACAATTAAATATTATATAATTATGCGTTTGTATGTATACGAGAAATAATCGAATTACGTAGTATACAGTACATATTATATTATTTGAATTACTTGCTTAACTCGTAACTCCTGGTGGTCTATGGGATGTTTGTGAAAACAATTTTTTAGGAGAAAATAAATAAATGAAAAATAATTGATATGTTAGAACTGTACGGATGGTGCAGTGGTTTGAGTAGTCACTTCTTCAATACGTGTTGAGTGTTGTGGGTTCAAACCCCAAGTGGGATAACACTTATGTGATCAAATTTTGTTGAACGTTGACTGTTGTTAATATGAATGTGAGTGTTCTTTGTTTCCGTTTCATGTTCGAGTAAGCTTGTAAAGTTCCCCGCGACACAGGAATGATCCCAGTGCAAGAGTATCTTTTACAGAAAAAAAATTACACTTTGGCTTTTGGCCGTTGTGACAATCTAACCATGACCAATGTTACATCTTTGCAAACCTTATTGTTTTATTAACCATACTTATTTAAATGAAACCTTAAAGTTTTTGAGGCACTTGGATCGAGATTGAGTCATAGATTCTGTGAGATGATGACTAACTGATCGATTATACACGTGACCAGAAGGTAGGCCTTTTTCTAACACAGGGAATTAGCGTTTTCATTCAACAAATGGTGGTAACCTTTTGGGTACACTAAACAGTAGGCAACGATACGGCCCCACTAGGAATCATTGCTGCCAAGCTGGCGAATAAGGAAGGCTGGGGCGCAGTGGTCTCTTTCTGTAAGGTTGTAATGTTTCAGAAAGAGACCGCTGAACGGGATCGTGAGGACCTCTGGTAGCAGATTAATTGATGCGGTCAGCAGTAGGATAAGAAGGCGGCCTGGTCTGCTGCGGTCAGGCCACAACATATTATGATTGGAGCGACGGGAAGGTAAGAGTCTTGGTAGACGCGATGTCAACCTGAACATGGTTCGGGTCCTCCTCAGAGCACTTCAGAGCAGGGCCCCTGAGACGGCCTCGGGTGGTTGTTAGTGGAATCACCTGGCTCCTGTCCCCGGGGAGCCGGAAATCCGAAAGATTTTTCGACTCCATCAACAAAAAAAGGCAACGGTACGGCGGAATTGTTAACATATGTTACATTAAAAGTATTTTTTCTTTTATTGGATAAGGTGCAAATGAGCAGACGCATCACCTGATGGTAAGCAATTACCGACGCCCTTGGACACCCGCAACACCAAAAGCGTCACAAATGCGTTGCCCTTTGACCTTTGGGGAATTGGGAGAGGGAATGGGGGGACGGGTTGGGTATGGACCTCCGGTATCCTCACTCACTCGGTGAAAAACAGCGCAAGCGCTATTTCACACCGGTTTTCTGTGAGGCCGTGGGACCACTCTGGTCGAGCCTTTTATGACGAAGCGGGGCTCTCCCACAGAAAATTTATAATATTAAAGGAAATCCGTTTTAATTTTTCAATATTTGGCAATAAATTGATTGATTTCTTACTAACTGCAAAGCCAGTTGATTAAAAAAATAATCAAAAAATAATTAGCCATGACATTGATTAATTATACATTACACGTGTTTGCAATAGAATTTGCCGCATCTCAATCGCATTGTGAGCTATTGAAAATCTTAGTTTAGTTTTGTGGACAGGGTAGCCATCATTTTTGGTCCACATTAGGAACAAGACTAGAGATAGAATGAACTAGAGGTATTGTTTTGTTTGTTAGGTCTAAAACATTGAACAAACTGAAGCAATGACAACAATGAAATGAGCTCATGAAAACTGTAGGTATGCTTAAGTATGGAGATAGTAACTTCAGTACTTCACACATTTAACAATAGATAGATTAATCATTGAAGTCAGTAGATTCGATACTGGGAATAAAGTGGAAGTGTGAATGCGAATCGATTTTACAGTTGCGAAACTACTTTTAACGTATAACTCTACGTCAATAAGGGAATGGATAGACTAAAAGTTTTCATGGCTAATCTACGCATAATTTTTGCATGTAATAATTAGAAATTTTACTAATTTACTTCCACATCGTACCCCAATTAGAATTGATCAGTAATATAGTAATCATGATAAAGCGAAAATAAAAGACCTTATTTTCTTCTTTAAAATTCTTATTAGCAGTAGACAGTAATACTTTGTATGTTGGGGTATGAGCCTCCGGTATCCTCACTCACTCGGTTAAACACAGCTCAAGCGCTATTTCACACCGGTTTTCTGTGTGGCTGTGGTATTACTCCGGTCGAGCATGCCGAAACGTGGCTCTCCCACGGAAAATCTTCTCGTTATATTAAAAATAAAATTTACTAGGTATACTTACTTACTATGTAAAGCAGTTCTCGGCTCTGAAAAACCTTAAGCTGTTCATCACCAACAGCCTTTACCAGTCTGATGTAAAATATAAATAGGTTCCTCCTTATAAAGGAGGTTTCATCCAGATGTGTTGGTATAGGATCTATTTCAAGTTTTCCTTCTCTTTAGAGTGCTATGGTCCCGTGAGTTTTGCTCCTTTAGTCGATTCTTACGACGCCCATTCCCTTTATTCATTCCGTGGGAGTCGACCCTCAGGATTAAAAAGGTAGTGACTCTTTGCGTTCCTATTCCGTCACCACACGGATAGCTGTTGACTCAAAGGCAATCTCTAAAATGTAAAAAAACATTTTAATAAAACATGGCTAACGTATTGGCTGACGTCATCGACATGGAAAAATTACACATGTACGCGCGGTAAATTGAAACAAGTTCATACTTCGATAACAATTTTAATTGTTCGAAGGCTTTGTTTTATAAACAGAGCTCATTATTGTACGAATCATAATAGCTATTTTAGTTACGAGCCAATCAGGAGCTCGCTGCAACTGTTATAAATTAGACCGAACACTTCTTGAGGTTTTATTGTCGATAAGTTAGACACTTGTGAATATGAAGGTAATCGTGGCTGTCGCTCTTTTCGCCTTCGTGGCTTTACAGGTAGGAATTATTTATTTTAATTTAAAAAGTGAACGTGTTAAATAAATATAAAATAATATACCTTAATAGTTTCCGGAAGTTCGGCTACATATCTAAAAAACCTGAGTTTAAAAATATACTTTTAAATACTATCGCGAATCGTACAAAAATGGGAGTTTCTAGATTACGAGAATATGGGTCTGCAATCAGTGAAATTTAATTTTTATTCATAGATAATGTTGCCAATTTTAATAAATTAAATTTTATTTCGTAGTGAAACTTCACCAGAAATACCCAATAACTTTTTTGGCAAAAATTCTAAAATAAGTATATCACTAAAAAGTTTTTAACCGACTTCATTACACACATCACAAGTACCATGAAATTCGGCATTTCATTCTTTTAAAATTTTAGCTATGCAACTATATAAAAGTACCTAAATCTAAATAAAAGTAGTAAAAAAAGAGTACCTATTAAAATATCTAGTGCTTAAATTAATTACTACCTATTATTAATATATCAGATCAGTATGGAATATGTTACTTACTACAGGAGATGGTTCTAGTTTCAATATTTTAAACCCAATTTTTTTACATTTATACAAAACTCCTAAAAAGTACTGGCAGGCGACTAAATTTGTTGACTTAAGAAAGACGTAGATACAACTGTAACTCGAGTCTTAATCTTCGACTAGAATTTTCAAAAAGTAGGAAGTTCTATACCGAATAATATAAATGCAGCCTGTGTAAAAGTAATATTTAGAATAATATAAATGTTATGAAAATAATAAATTATTGAACAAAACAAATTTTCCTATGATTTATTATTATTGTTTTAAACGTGTATGTACGCAGGACGCAGTGTAGCTTAGTTAAAACTTACGTTTTCAGATTACGAATATGCTATGCTACATGTTTCAAAGTGTCCATTACTCAGCTCCGTAATTCTTTCAAGGGAAATTGTGTGCATATCTTTCAAATTTGATGTTATATAAATCATCTGCATGGATGACGTAGAGGCATTCAAATATTCAAAATAGAATTGTATAACTATTGTGATATCGCACTAATAATACAATAGTGTATCAACTCAAAATCGATCATTTTTCAGAATCAACGAAAAACTTATTACTCACTTCCTATAATAGTTGCAAATTGAATAACTGCCATATGAGCTATTAAACTGAATTGAAATTAATAATATGTTTACAGAAAATAAAAAAGAATACAAATAGTTTAATTATTTAGAAATTTTGAGTTAAGACTGTCTTCGTCCATAAACTTTTTTCAAAATGAAACATTATTTTTAGTTAAATCATTATTGGTGAAATATTTTGTGTTGTTACAGTCTGAATAATCATTTTTTCCTACGGTTTTAACTTAGTTTTTGTACATACAACATAGATGAAAACCGATTCCTGGTGTATGTCTTTACAATGTATGTTTATCCAGTTTCTAATATCCATAGAACAAACTCTGCTTAGGTTGACACTAGATGGTATTATCTGAATGCAGTAGAATATTATAGTTAATATTATAATTATATACATTTGAATAAGATAAGTTGTTTTATATGAACTGTTTATTATTTTGTTTTGAATATTAATAAATAAAACCAGCTATTTTTTATTAAAGATTATAATTTAAAGTAAATTCTCATATTTAATCAATCAGTTACTGGAGTATTACACATGAAATAGACATTTAGATAAAAGAACAAATACTTAAACGAATTGACAAACAAACATTTCGTAAAAAAATAAGATCAAGTCTTCTTAAACAAAAACAGTCGTTACTACTACTAATAACTTTAAAATACTTATCACACTGGATGTATTCCCGTGACGTCTGGGCTCTAAGGTAATGGGATTCGACACGAGGTATAGTATTTATAAAACTCTTGACACCTTCATAGACCTCCAGTTCCACAGTACGTTGCTTGCCATGTTTCCCCCGTAATTCTTCCTGTATGAAACCGCACTATGTTTTTTTTGACAAAGCTGTAGCAATAGGTCTGTAGTTTATTGCCAGAGTATTTTTAAAAAACGTTTTACAGACTCGAATATGTACGTCGTTGTCTAGAAAATGAAATGCAGTGTTTAATTTACGAAAATTTTGAGTACTCGAGTACCTGTATTTTGGTTTAATGACTGTAGTGTGCCTAATAATGAATTCTCTTTGTTTTTGTAAGTTGCCTAAATTCCAATATTTTTCAAAAAGTTCCTGTCTTGAAGTCTCGTTTATTTTTGAACTACAAATTAACCTGCATTTTTCACCACACGTAGAACCAATTTTTCTTGCAGGTACTTGTTTTTCATTTGCAGATTCATACGCTTTGCCAGTATTACGAAGTCGTTTAGCTACACTATGTTTCCAGGCTTCGACGTTATGTACCCTCTTCCTGCACCTGGTATTATTGCTTTGGTCTTCGGTTGAAATATTTGATTCGGTAGTCAAGCTACTGGTTCCAGCAACGGGACTTAAATTATCCACAACTCCTTCATCCGAACTGTTTGATGAAGAGCTACTGGATGAAGAGCTTCTTGAAGAAGAACTACTTGGCGATTTTGTTATTCGACCTCGAAGCAGATTGGGAGTTTTGCTTTTCGTATCAGGAACAAAATGCGGATCATTATCAGAATCATCAAAGTCACTCTGGCCTGAGTGGATGGGTGAAATGTAATATTTCTTTTGGTTGCATTTTGTTATCAGACTAACGTTACTAACCATATTTGGAGAACTGTTTACGTCAGTTTCTTGAAGTACTGGATGAATTGTTGATGACGATGGTATAGAAAGTGTCGACTGTTCAATCGCAACATCGCTGTCTTCTCTCTGTGTATTTGTACACACTGATGACAATAATGACGGTGACGAATTCCTGACAAGTTCGTGATTTTCCTTAGCGTGGTGGCTGCTTGTAATACTTCTTGCCATATCAACACGGCCACGATGCATACTGAACCTACAAATAAATAAAATTATAGTCAAATAAATAATTGATGCATGCCTGTCAAAAATAGTGTATTAACTCTAAATTAATAAAATAATAATTCTAAGTAAGCATTTTTCTCATAATACTTTTACACATTCGAATGAGTTATAAATATTACTGCAATTGACAAATAGATATTATGAATAATACATTTATAAACCATACAAAAATCAACTTAACCTCATGACTCAACAAAACTGTATCATATCAAAAACTACTAACCGAATCAATTATAGTGTCATAAGTAGAAATAATACTTTAATTATTGCTTTTGTAGATCATTAATAGTGTAATAACTCGAAATAACACCAAGTGCGTGTTTAGGTCAAATCAACAATACTGTGTTAATTCAAAATAAAAATATAAATTTTACATACCTGATTAAGTAATACTGTTGCAACTCAAAATATTACGCCAAGCGGCACGTGCTCTCTCGATCACTGATGGTCGCAACTAAAGATGACGCAATATTGCGGGAGGGGGAGTGGCAACCGAAATGTCATAAATAGTGACTTATAGCGCCATGTCTTATCTATTTTTTGCACTATTCGAACGACGGTTTTAATGACGTGTGAGGAATAAAATTTTACGTGTGTTTATGGTATTATGTCAAGTACGACGTATTTTGAGTTGATACACTATTGTATTATTAGTGCGATATCTGTGCGTTGTAGTTTAAACATCGCTTCCTTCTAAGTGTTATGGTTTCAATTCCCACATAGATCAATACTTTAGTTGTCCACACGTCTTTCAAAAGAAAAGAAAGACAGTTGTATTTAGAGGTGCACTAAACGTACTGTAGCGAGTTGCATTAAATTTATGTTTTCTTTTACAGTTAAGCCATGCCGCTCCCGCACCTGAGGAAGAGAAGAAAGTGGAGCTAGCAGCCGCTAAACCAGTTGAAACTGCGGCTGCTGCACCAGCAGCTCCTGTCGCAGAAGTCAGTGCCTATGAAAACATTGTCCATTTTTTCTTCCCGCTTCTTTGAATACTATTTTCATGCATATTCTTTTCCTAGACTATAAGAAAACATCACCTAGTTGTGAGGTTTTCTTCTAGTCTATTGCTGTTCAGTAGATCAGCCGTCATTCTCGGACAGACTAAAGTCACACGGAATGGAAGGCATTCATCAGATCTTTTTCTACGGATACTTTTATGTTACTAACTTTTGCCTGGTGTACCACTGCCGATACCTAAAGATTACTCTATGTCCTTTCTCCAGAATGAAAATATCTCCACACTGAATTTCAGTAAATCGGAGTGATTTTGCCGTGAAAGCGTTACATACAGACTATACAGATAAAAATTTATATTTGTTCATATTACATCGCTGTTACCATCATAACGTCGGTCAGTATCGGCTTACAGAGAGTTTCTTTCGGGTGTCAGTATTACATAACAACAAGCAGTTCCCTCATTTCCCAGCCGTCATAAAAAAACACGAGAATCACAGAACAGTATTCATTAAATATCACTATGCTGAGACATAGTGGATATAAGATGTTCTTTTTAACTTTTGTAAAATAATGTATCGCTGATTCAACATGGTGATTATCTTCATAAAAATGTATTTAAAAATACAATCTTTGAAACAAAAAATATAATTAATAATAAACGATGGAGTTCTGCTGTATCATCTAAGTAACATAAAAATACAGCCAAGTTGAGGTTGCGGATAGCCTTTAGATGCGAGGAACACAAGATCGGTTGTACCGAATTTTTATAGACGTTCATTGATAGACGTCAATGCAATGCAGGACATATCCAATGGACGTCTTTCGGCTAAGATAATGATGACGAAATGGGTAAAAATACTTCGTGATCATGTACCATAATTATTCCTCATCGTCTGCTATAAATTACGTACTATGAAACTGATTTCCTTATCGTACCATCTTTAACATTCTTGGTCCTTATTGCAGGTAAAAGCAGCGGTCCCTGCAGCTGATACAACGGTGCCTCCAGCAGTTACGGCGGAAACGAAACCAGCCGAAGAGAAGAAAGCTTAGCTTATACTATAGTACTTAAAGCGAAAATGGAGGCGGCTAAAATTTAACAAACTCAAGTCTGTCTGGCGCTATAATGTATGATGTTTATAAAAAAATCGTCGGAATAAAGCATATTTAATATTCCGAAAACTTTGTAGTTTTTTTTAATAGAAACACAGCTGTAAGTGCAATGAATCCTTGGAAAGCCAGATTTAGAGCTGACCTGGAAGTGTTGACAGATGAAACAGAAAAATATGTTTAATAAATGTATTGGGGCCTTTCCAATTACAGAATGGATATACGTATCTATATGAATGCGACTGTCCTCTGCCAGCTACTGCAGACACTCCTGTCTAGGTTATGTTTCTCTGTCTTTTTGTAGTATCTTTTACACCAGCCCTCTCAATTCAGCTTATTCTTTTGGTATGTAAACGATTCTGGCTTAACATTCCCAAAGGTTGGTGCCATTCCGACAACTAGCAATAACACAAAGAAGATATTACATAAACGCCAAACCTACATAAAATACACAATTCACAACTTTGTCACGGTACCTCCAGGACCTGTGCTAAAAATGGGAGTTGCACAGGGAGTCACACTTGGCCCATTTTTTCTTAATTTACATTTGTAACGCCCATCAACAACTCATAACGTCCCACGGCTAGACTCGGGTCTCCTCTCAGGAGAGGGCTAAGGCCATACGTCCCCATGCTGGCCAAGTGTGTGTTTGGGACTGGCAAGACAACGTTGCGGCTACGTAATGTTGCCCTTGGATGTTTTTAAACCGACCAAAGGCCTCCAACTAAGCTTCACGACTGTTAATCCTATGATAACAACCGGGACCGACTACTTAACCTGCGAATCACGGAGACGCTCATGGTAACATGCCACCAGCGGTCACCCATCTAGGTACTGACCGCGCCGTCGTTGCTTACCCTCAGTAATTGTTTCTAATCACCAAGTGCAACTGGGCTATGAGCGCCTGTACTGTGACTTACCACACTTTGTTAAGAACAACCATGAGATAATTT
The DNA here is from genome assembly GCA_916048165.1 of Spilarctia lutea. NCBI lineage: Eukaryota > Metazoa > Arthropoda > Insecta > Lepidoptera > Erebidae > Spilarctia > Spilarctia lutea. The sequence goes on from OU696491.1 coordinate 946,215, forward strand.
TTATGGATGGACCTTGTTAATTTCGATATGTAGTGACAGATTAAGAATACGGAGTGTCACAACCTCTATTCTTTTTTTTTTCTAAAAGACAGCTCCCACATTAGGAATAAACATCCTGTGTCGTGGGGGACTTTACAAACATACATGAAACGGACACAAAGAACATCCAGACTCGGGACAACAATTCGTGGATCACACAAAGTGTTGTACCGCGTGGGATTTGAACCCAAGACACTTGGCGCAGCAGCAAGCGGCATGGCGACCGCTGAAACCACTCGGCCAACCGTGCAGTCAATTCATACGGTGGTTGGTGTAAGAGGAAACTCCACTCTTTCCCATCCACCCCCGTCTAGCCATCGTGGTCTAGTAGGCCAAGACCTCCTTTTTAAGGATATATCCAGCAATGGACTACTAACGACCATTGACGATGATGTACCTACCTAGTACCCAATGCATATTTGTTAATCTTTCTCCAAATTTCATATTATTATTTCAAAGTGACATAAGTGCTTGCATGGAGGAGGAGGAGACAGCCGCCCATGTCATTATGAAATGTCCTGTGGTGGCAGAATACCGGGCGAGACACCTCGGATTACCGAGGTCACTTCCTGAAGTCGTCGGCAACGTGAAGGGTCTGCTAGGCTTCTTGGAAGGCGCAATGAAGATGTCGAGTTGCGGAAACCCAGCCCGCGAGTTTCAAGTTCAAGTTCAAGTTCAAGTGACATAAGTTTCATGTTTCATATTATTTTGTGACTGCCTCGGTGGCGCAGTGGTAGCGTACGTGACTGCTGTGCTTGAGGTCTCGGGTTCGATGCCTGGGTCGGACAAATGTTTGTATGATCTGCAAGCATTTGTTTCGAAGTTTAGGTGTTTTCTGTGTATAATATGTATGTATTTACAAAAAAAGTATATATGTGCTATTATCAGTTGTCTAGGACCCATAATCCAAGCTCTGCTTAGCTTGGGACTAGGTGGCGTTGTGTGTTAGATGTCTGAAATATTTATTTATTTAAAGTTTAATAGAATTTCATTCGAACAATATACCTAGATAAAACCCAAAGCCATTTTGTATTCATTACTTAGTTCTATTCAAGGATTCCTTTGTCGTAAAGAATTACCTATCTCATTAAGTAAATTAGTTACAAAAGTAACCATCATTCATTTTCATTGATTTGTTTATTACACAACACAATACATAATATTTAAATAATTTACGATGTTTTCATACAAATATTGGCGTCTTGCAAAATAAATAATACCACTTTAGGTACCTTTATGTTGTGTAAAAAGAGTTGTGTAGTTTAGATAATTGCATATCAGTGAAGTTCATATCTCAGTTATTGTAATTCTCTTCTCTTTCTCTTTAAAAAGACAACTTCCGCATAAGGATTTTAGATCCTGTGTCGCGGGGGACTTTACAAACATACATGTAATGGACACAAAGAACACCCAACAACACAACATTTTGTGGATCACACAAAGTGATGTCCCACGTGAGATTTGAACCCATGGCACTTGGCGCACAGCAAGTGGCGTAGTTACCGTTTAAAACACAAGGCCAACTGTGCAGTCAATTGTGTATTCCCTATGATACTAGTGCAGTATATAAGACCAAAATATAAAGTACCCGTTACTAATAAATCGTGCGGTGATGGATTATGAATACAGTGTGTCACCGTTTCATTCATCCCGTGGACGGTGAATTAACATTAGAAGGACTTACAAGGTAATCGTATCACCTGATGGTAAGCGATTACCGCCCACTATTCATTTAAAAAAAACAAAGCAATTTTATCAAAAAATGGTAAAATTGGCCCTGAGAATTTGATCGGAGTAGAATTGAGACTGAACTTTTATGACGAGAATTTCCCTGCAAAGTGGTGAGTGAGGTTTCAAAATAACACACAATTAGAGGTATAAAAGCTTGTATATTTGTCAAGAGTTAGTTGGTGGTGAAGAAGAGTATGTCCCTGACGCTCCCTCCAGAAGGCAGGTCGAGTGGTGCCAGAGCCACTGCGCCCGCGCTGCTCACGCGGTAGCGCGACGTGCTCTCCATACCCTGGATGTACAGGGTCACCTGACACATCAGTATACACTTTTAAACATACTTGGAATTGTACTGACGGATTAAGAATACAGAGTGTCAAAGACGATTAATAATCACAATTTTATACAAATAAAACCGACTCCATTTCTTCCCAAAGTGAGGGCGCTTTCTAGTTGTTTCAATTTTTTTTTTTCAAAAATAAATATAATTTATCCTCTACACATAGAACATTCTCGCGATTAACAGAACAAGTATAATTTGAACTTAAAAAAATGAACAAAAAAAACGAACTTCAAAAACTGGACACACGAAGAACCAGCTTTCAAATAAAAAAATAATCATCACAAGCGCCTCCTCCTTCTTTGAAGTTGGCTAAAAAGCCAACTACGCTGGACAAAATAACTGCAAAGAGAAGAAAAACTTGAAAATAATCTTATACGGACCTGCCTGGCTAGCGTGATTTAGTAGCCCAAAACCTTTTTGAGGTGAGGTCTATCTACAGTCTACAGCAATGGTCAATGGACTACTGAAGGATGTTGTGTCTTGTTTTTATTGCTATAGCGACATTCACATATATGTATCACATATCTTGGATCTAGCGAAAACTTGCAAAAGCTACATAGCAGCCCTATATCGCGCAATGAATGGTGAACCGAATCAGGCCCGGCAGGGGAAGGAAATCAGTTTGCTATACATATAGCATACATTAATAATAGCAGATGACCATAATTATTGTAATTTTTTGTAAAAAAATATTTTAAAACTCTTCAAAATAAATAAAGAACACTCGGATCTATCATTATTTTAACCCTCTAATGGCTGTTGCCGCGATGATCAAGCATTATGACAGTTAAGTGAATATTCGCCGGCACGACCGGAGTGATATCACGGCCTTACAGAAAACCAGTGTGACTGACCGGTGTCACTCACTCGGTGAATAACAGCGTCTGCGCTGTATGCTGCAATAGTATAGTGCAAGATACTTCGAGTATACAATACTTTACCTATATATAAAGCATACATAGGCGGACAATATAAAAATATTAATTGCATTATAGTTTTAATGGCTACGACGAACAGTTTGTACAGGTTTCAGTAATTGATAACATTAATTTCCATTTAATTATAAAACCATTTTAAATATGTATGTATATGGATATAAATAATTTATTCAACTACTACCGTCTCTCTGAAACATTCTATTCATCTTAAGTTTGCCTGGAAGAGTTGTTTGTTTCTCTTGGCAATATGGCCGCCCTTTGTACACTGGACATCGGACATTTTATGTAGGTACTAGCTGACCCTCGCAACCTCGTTTACGTCTACTATTGCCCGTAGCGTAATAATTTTCCCCCGATTTATAAACATTCTCCATTGAGGCTCCGTTCCTATTGGTATTAGTGTGATGAAATACAGCCTATAGCCTTTCTCGATAAATGGACTATCTAATATTGAAAGAATTTTTAAATCGGACTAGCGGTTCCTGAGATTAGCGCGTTCAAACAAACAAACTCTTCAGCTTCATAATCTATATACCTACGAGTATATAAAAATGTTATGTTGGTTTGTGTACGCTTCAAAAACTCAAAAAGTTCTGCACCGACGAGCTGAAATTTTAGAATGATATATAATCCGCATCAAGGATTGTTTTTATCTAATTTTTGCATTAGTCACATATCCGCGACCGCGAAAAAACACGAAAAAACCGACATAAACGCGGGCGGAGCCGCGGGCAACAGCTAGTATTAGTATAGATTTATTTATCTTTATTGCGATTTATTTATATTAGTATAGATTTAGTTAGTTTAGAGTTTTCGTTAAATTAATCTATAAAATTAATCTTAACTACTTTTAACAGATGTATGAGTGAGTTTCAAAGTTGAAATATATTAAGAATGTGCAACCTGTGGCGGAGGTCCGTGTCGGCTGGGCTCGCCCGACAGCGGCACGGAGCGAGCCTCGCGGCGCCGGCGCTTGGGGGCGGGCCGCCGCGCCTCGTGCCTCTTGCGGGCCCCCGACCCGCCCGAGGAGCCGCCCGTCGGGACTGAATCTGCGAGGAACAAAGACGAACAAACTGCTGATCAGCTTATTGTGACACTTGAGAGATAATTTAACCGTGGGAGAGCCACGCTTCGACATGAATGGGCCCACTCGACCGGAGTGATAGCACGGCCTCACAGAAAACCGGTGTGAAATAGCGCCTGCGCTGTGTTTCACCGAGTGAGTGTGGGTACCGGAGGCCCACACCCCAACACGTTTCCCATCCCTCTTCCCATTCCCCCAAAGGCCGGTAACGCACTTGTAACGACTCTGGTGTTGCGGGTGTCCATGGGCGGTGGTAATCGCTTACCATCACGCGATACGCCTGCTCGCTAGCCGCGTAATCCAAAAAATAAATAAATAAATAAGTGCAGAAAAAACAGAAATGTGGTGAGGTGAGGGCTTAGGTGACTGTTAAAAAGGAAAATCATTAGTGGCAATCAAATGTTCCATTCCATCATAATAGTATTGAGGGTTATCCTTACCCTCGGTGTTGTCCGTGTCCCTGGGGTCAGGAGGTGGCAGGGGCGTGGGCGGGGAGGTCACACGAGACAGGGCGTTGCGCTTGTTGTCCACAAGCCGCTGCAGGCAGTTCAAAGTCGCTTGCTTGTTCTGGAACGGCATTTGATACTTTCACTTATACCTTCCTTACTTCGTATACGAGTTCGTATCATCAAGAGAAACAGGAAAAATTATACCTAATGTTGTTCATAATGTTTTCAAGTAATAGTGTCAGCTTTGTAACAATCTATCGTTTATATTAAGGTTGTAACGGGAGACATTATCACCGGAGGCGGATGCGGAGGCGACCAGTTTCACCCAAGTTCCTTTTTATTTCTTCAAAGGGACAGCGGATTGGCACTATTTAGATGATGATTCGTAAATAAACCTCCGTTATAACTTCGCAAAAGTAGTACAAAGGCGGTAGCGGAAGCGAATATACGAATTCTTGCGGAACTCCCGCAGTAACTTTACCGTAAAAATATGTATGGTACCGTAAAAAATGGCAAAAATACGAACCTCCACCCCTAAGGGGGTAAAACAGGGGTGGAAGTTTGTAACAAAGTCCTATGTTTTTGAAGTAAGAAACTCGAAATTTAAAATGTATGCTCTATACATTGTGTGGAGGTGTACTAATAACGATCTTTAGAAATAAACCCCCTTTTGAAGTTAAAACGGAGGATGGTAGTTTGTATAAAAGTCCAATGTTATAGAAGAATTTGAAATGGTATTTAAGTATAAGAATTATCATATAAATATACTAGCCGAGGCACGTGGTGCTACCCACGGTACTACTACAACCACGGGTAACGCCGCGGGGCAAAGTTAGTAATAAATAATAATTTTTATATAAACTTTAACTCTGCCAAATTTCATACTTATCCGTTCGCATGATTTTCTTAAAAAGGGGTACAAAGTATCTTGCTTTACGTATTAAATATAATATTTACAATAAATAGATAGAATCAGTAGACAGTGTCATATTTCACTTTTCAAATTTTGCCGACTATAACTTTAGAGTTAGTATGTAACTGGGGTCAAGCCTGTACTGTAAACCAGAGGAAAAACGGAAGTGTAACAAAGGAAAACTGAGCAAAAAGGAAAATAAAGTGATAACAAGACGAATGTACACACACAGATCTGGTCACCCAGCAATCAGTTATTTGTTTAACCTTAACGTACCTTAATCTCATCGACTAACGAGTCAAAAGCAGCAGGATCAGTGGCGTCCTTGAGCACCTCCCAGTTCTTGAACAACTTCCTGTCCGACAGACGTACAGTGTTCTCTAGTTCTCGAACCTCTGATAACAAAGTGTGAAGTACAATAGCAGACCAACTACCAATTAGAACACGGTTTGTGCAAAATAAATTTTGTTTAAGCTTTTTTTTTAGAAACAACTCCCGCCTTAGGAATATACAACCTGTGTGGGGTACTTTACAAACGTACATGATACATAACTCAGAACAACTATTTGTGAATCACACAGTATTGTCTCATGTGGGATTTGTACCCTGATTTGAAGAACACGCAGTAGAGAGCAGCGTGGTGACCGCTTAAACCACTAAGCCAAGCGCGCAGTTTATGTTTAAGTTTCTGATCCTTTTTATTGCTGTCCGCGGATGTGATTTTGTGAAAAGAAACGCAAGTACTGTTACAAACAGAAAGCTGCTGATGCGTTCGCCATTTGAATCGACTAATGAGCGTCGATCGAGTCGACAGACCAAAATGGAGTCGATCAGATATTAAGTTATACGTTTGATGACAGGTACACATCATATGCGTTCATTGTAAGGTTTACTCGATTTTTTAATTTCGAGAACCAAAACGTATCAAGCGTCACGAAAGACCAAGTAGGTACTTTCTAGCAATATCAGATGCTAAAAATACATATTTGTAACTGGTACGATAGTTTTAGCCGTTAATTTTTCCTTTAAAAACATTGCGTGACTGACCGGATTCTCTGAGAGTAGCAAGCGTGGTGACAATCTGTTTCTTGTGGATGCGCAGTGCACGTCGCTGTGCGCGAGTCCGAACCACAACGTCACGCGCGTTACGAGCTTCAGCCGCCAACGCGGCCACTTCGCGAGCCTCTGCCTCCAGCCGCCGTTCTAGCGAGCTGATACGGAATCATGAGCTAACTCTCTCTTATCTCCATAAAATATATTACCTAGAATAGCAATCATTCTCTCTCCACTAAAATGTTTTTAGAAAAATAATACCTGAAGAAAACAACTTTGATAAATCAGAAACCTTCAATTCTGTACAAAAGTCAAAATACATATACAATACACTCACGTTAATATACTGTTGCGCCATAACCAGATGAATCTCGTGTCCACTAGAATAATCGAGAACTGTCGAGGACAACGCCATCTAGTGTCGGAAAGCGCGCAACTGTGTGCATTATGACGATTACTCGACGCTAGATGGCGCTACAAGCAGCTCTAGAGTAATCTATTTAGCCTAGAAACATCGATCGAATGTTTTCGTAGTTTCGAGTAATTTCCACGGCCATATAAAAGCGGAACGTGTTGGCCGTAGGGACAGTATTGTTTCACGATACAGCGGATAAACATCGAAGAGATCTTCTAGTGCGACTAACAAGTGATTTAGTGATTTCTTATTGTAAAAAGTGTTATTAATAAATATTATGTTATTTTTGGTAATTAATCGACTACTTTAATTTGGTCAATACCCAGCTCGTAACAATTTGGTGTCAGAAGTGGGATTAAAGTATGCCGGTATTACCAAAAGAGGACACGGAAGGTATCCGAACCAGGAGTCAGCGCCAGCAAGAGGCTGATCAGAGGCGATTTGGAAGTGCACAACTGCCTACATCGGAAGATCAGCAGCCAGTCATGGAAACCACGCCGTCCACGTCGGCATGGGCAGCAGCTCCAGATATCACGGCCCTAATGGCGATGCTCCAGGAGCAGGCTCGCCGCTTGGAAGAGCAGCTGCAGCGGGACAAGGAGGAGCAGGCCCGCCGCCAGGACGAGCAGACCCGCCGCTTGGAAGAGCAGCTGCAGCGGGACAAGGAGGAACAGGCCCGCCGCCAGGAAGAACAGATGCTCTTGTTAAAAGGCATTCATGAGACTTTCGGCAAAGAAATCAAGGTAGTGAAGGATCAGGTTCTTCAACACGAGAACCGTATCACTGAGGCCGAAACTCAGATTGCTGACGTGAAGAAGGCCTTAGGAAACCTTAAAGTTGCAGACGGAGTGGCGACTACAGTAACTGCTGCTCCTTCGGTGCGGGGGTTCAAAGTACCGCCGTTTGATGGAACATCTTCGTGGTCAGCCTACAAGATTCAGTTTGAGGCTGTTATGACGGCAAACGGCTGGACAAAGGAACAAGCTATGACCGCGCTCACCTTGGGTCTTCGAGACCAGGCTCTAACCGTCCTCGAAGCCCTCGGTAAGAAGGTAACCTATGAGCAACTGCTGGAGGCATTGGAAGCAAGATATGGTGACGCTCATCTGGAGCACGTGTTTCGTGCACAGCTGAAGGATCGTGCCCAACGCATCGGTGAAAACTTGCAACAGTGGGCTCTGGAAGTTGAGAAACTGGTCCGTAAGGCATACCAGTCTGCACCTGCGCTCGTTGACGGGAATCTGGTGCAAGCTTTCATCGATGGCATTCGTGACCTCGAAGTTAGAGCTACTGTGAGACTTGGGCACCATGAAACTCTCAAGGACGCCCTGGCCCATGCTTTGGAGGTGGAAGCTGTGAGACAAGACCATCGGTCTCACCGGGTCCGGGAGGTTGTGGCATCACCTCCGCGGGACCGATTTAAGGGGTACAACCCTAGATGCTACGCCTGTGGTGAAAAAGGTCACCTTCGGTCCAATTGCCCTAAGCGAAGCATAGGAAGAGAATACGAGCGGTTTCAGGAGAATAAGGCGGTTGATAGTACTGCCCGACAACAGCAGGGCAGAGCTGCTGTGAGACAAGACCATCGGTCTCATCGGGTCCGGGAGGATGTGGCATCACCGGTGCGGGACCGATTTCAGAGGTACAGCCCTAGATGCTACGCCTGTGGTGAAAAAGGTCACCTTCGGTCCAGCTGCCCTAAGCGAAGCATAGGAAGAGAACACGAGCGGTTTCAGGAGAATAAGGTGGTTGATAGTACTGCCCGACATCGCAGTGGAAAGTCTCACGGTAACGCAGACGCAGTATCAAGAAGACCTTGCCTTGAAGACTGCAAGCACTACGCCAAGCAAGAAGTAAAGGAAGCTGTTCCTATAAGGACGATAAAGACGGACCTTAGCAACGAATGGAAGGAAAGCCTACAGCAAGCACAGCAAGAGGATGCAGATATCAAACCAATTCTCGAGTGGATTAAAGCTGAGACTCCTAAGCCACACTGGAGCGAAGTTGCATCGCTGAGTTCGAACGCGAAGAGTTATTGGGCTCAATGGGATAGTTTAGTCATCCAGGATGGAGTCTTGTGCCGTAAATGGGAAAACACTCGAGGAGACAGCTGTCATCTGCAAATGGTTGTTCCTAAAGCTAAGATACCAGTGGTCCTGCAGCTCTACCATAACGGATGTTCAGGAGGTCATATGGGAGTTAAGAAGACATTGTTAAAGATAAGGGAAAGATTCTACTGGATTCATTGTCGTGATGATGTTGAGGACTGGTGTCGCAAGTGTACCAGTTGTGCGGCCGTGAAGGGACCTCATACACGTAGCAGAGGCGCATTGAAATTGTACAATGTTGGTGCACCCTGGGAAAGAATTGCAATAGACGTAGCGGGACCGTTTCCTGAAAGTGAAAGCGGAAACAAGTACTTCATGGTCGTAATGGATTACTTCACTAAGTGGCCAGAAGTCTTTGCTATTCCCAACCAAGAGGCATCAACAGTTGCAGATAAATTAGTGCACGAAGTCTTCTGTCGTTTTGGAGTGCCTTTAGAAATCCACAGTGACCAAGGAAGAAATTTTGAGTCTCAAATATTTCAAGAAGTTTGTCGAGTGATGGGTGCTCACAAAACCAGGACCACCTCTTACCACCCACAATCGGACGGAATGGTGGAACGATTTAACCAAACACTAGAGAGGTATCTGGCAAAAGTAGTTGAAAGTAAGCAAAAAGATTGGGACAAACACATCCAACTGTTTCTTCTGTCATACCGAAGTGCAGTCCACGAATGTACTTCCGTAACACCAGCTTTTGCAAACTTCGGAAGAGAACTACGGTTGCCTGCAGACTTGATCACTGGAATACCCCCTGATACCCCGCGAAGTATAACGGAGTACGCGAATGACTTGCGGAACAAGATGCATGACATTTATGAGCATGTCAGACAATCGGGCCAACAAATGTCTGAAAAGATGAAAACCCGTTATGACCGGAAAGCGAATAATAAGGGCTTCGAAGAGTGTTCGCTAGTATGGCTACATAATCCAGTTCGCAGTAAAGGGAGATCTCCGAAGCTACAAGCAAAATGGGATGGGCCATACCGGGTAGTCACTAAAATCAATGATGTTACCTACCGGATACAGAAGTGTCCAAGAGGCGCCCCAAAGATAGTTCATGTAGATCGACTGGCGCGATACTATGGAACCGATAATGCTCGGGACGAGCATGTCTTAGGAGGGGGCAGTGTTGCGCCATAACCAGATGAATCTCGTGTCCACTAGAATAATCGAGAACTGTCGAGGACAACGCCATCTAGTGTCGGAAAGCGCGCAACTGTGTGCATTATGACGATTACTCGACGCTAGATGGCGCTACAAGCAGCTCTAGAGTAATCTATTTAGCCTAGAAACATCGATCGAATGTTTTCGTAGTTTCGAGTAATTTCCACGGCCATATAAAAGCGGAACGTGTTGGCCGTAGGGACAGTATTGTTTCACGATACAGCGGATAAACATCGAAGAGATCTTCTAGTGCGACTAACAAGTGATTTAGTGATTTCTTATTGTAAAAAGTGTTATTAATAAATATTGTGTTATTTTTGGTAATTAATCGACTACTTTAATTTGGTCAATACCCAGCTCGTAACAATACCAAACAGAGTACGCAGAAGCCGATTAAACTTAGGTCATATTAAGCTGAATATAATTTTTATACACTGTAGTAGTGCGGAGACGAGGCAAAATGGTCATTGTTATGTCGTATCGGCATAACTATCTAATATATAAAATTCTCGTATCGCGGTTTTTGTTACTAAACACCTCCGGAACGGATGGACCGATTTTTACCCTTAATTTTTTTTTCAGGCAATACAATGTTTCCCGGGTTAACTAGTTTATTATAAGCATGTTTAAGTAAAGTTGCGTAAGACCTTGTTAATCACAATCTGTCGTAAAATTCGTTTTTGTTGGCGTCTCTTACTTATAAACTGCGGTATTTCTGATAATGTCAAAGTTAGATAAGTACCCAATCTGATAGAAGAAACTAAAGAAATTCATGCTAAACGGTGCGAGTCTGTCCGAATTTGTCCATTCTAATCTGACACCTCCGTTCCTTTCCGTTCTTAATTTCAGATACCCGATAAGTTTGTTGATGTGATTTATAAATAATCTTTAAGTACCTTGGATATTCTCCAGTAACTTTAGCGTACGATTGTATGTTCCGAATCACTTCTACTAAATGATGGAGTTGATCACAGAACTCTGGCAGCTGCTCAGGAGTTAAGTATTGGCCACCGTATCTAGAAAAACAGATTTACATCACCTTCTTTTTTATGGAATAGGAATATGAGGATCACCTAATAATTCCTCCACTCCTCCTGAATAATTGTTCAACAGCCGTTTTCTCAGAGGTTGTCATGTCACTCCGGTCGAACCGACCTATTTGTGACGAAGGGTTACACAAACGGTTTCAGGGATCAGGTTCAGATAACAGGTAGGTACGGCACATAGATTTAGGCAAATTATATTCGTTATGCATACAAGTCTGAACGTTTAACCATTTATCAACAATGTCTGATTCAAGAAACAGCTCTGCCTTACCACAACAACTTCAGGTATTGAAGATTTAGGAGCTATCAAAACGCGTTTCATCAGACATTGCTATTAATAATTGAGTAGGCGTTCGGCGTCTTTTCGCATTAAAACTTACTAATTTTACAGGTAAACGTTTTAAAGGCTTAACATGTAACATTTTTAATAATTCTGATCTTTTCAATTTTTTTTTTGAAGTGGAACTTCTTTATAATCATGATTTCAAACCAGATGCAACGGAAAAAACGACAGGTAAGAGACACAAATACAAAAATGTGTAGGATGAAGCCGGCAAAGAATGAGACAGAAATACACATACTATTTTATTTATATATTTTTTAAGTTTTTGATTTCTATAAATATAAACAAGACTTAAGTTAGTTTGCCAAAGCAGTTTCACTTCTGACATGTGTACTTTGTACGCACGCACTTTTGTTTTGTTTTTATTGTAAGTACCTATCATACCTCGTTACATCAAATTTCAAAGTACCTAATAGACTATTCTTGTCTCTCGCTCTCTCTCTTTTCATCCTCAAATTTATTGTGAAAAGTAGATTATAAAAATCACAATTTACATATAATGATGACTAGATACAGGAGAGGTTAAATAGAGATTGTAAGAACAGTTACCTCAAGTCGATATTAGCAGCGAACTGAGTATCATCGATCGGGCACGAAGGTTTTGGCGAGGGTTCAGGCGACAATATTCGGGACGTCTTAGACGACACTACGCTCTGACCAACCGGTGTCTCAGATTCCATGTCTTCGTCACCATTTACGCTGCCAGCACCCGTGCTTTCACTCATGCTAAAGGTTTTAAACTCAACATCATCACAATATTTAAGGGTTGATACTGATTAAGAAAAGCCTTTCTGATTTGTACAGCGTTCAAATTTGACAATGAAATTTGGTCTCACCGTGGTACTACTACTAAATATAAGGGGTCCTAATCAGGGTAACTATTTGTTAGGGTTAGTGTTTAGTAACTAGGGTTACTAATAAGTAGAGTCACTCTTTGTTACTAACTACTAGGGTTACTTATTAGTAAATTAAAAAACCTAATATTGGTATATGGAATACTTATTATTAGGTTTTCTCCAATTATGGAAACAATAATTTAAATATTTGTCTGATCACGTTCTAACATAAAAAATTGACTGTCTATAAAGTCGGTTTACGAATGATAATTTTACTTGATAACGTCATAAAAAAACATTCATGAAAAATATGCTTCACAACACGCTTAGGCCTAATCGTGCCGATAGAGATATCGCTTGTTCCGCGCTCTCGCTTGCACGATCGACTCAGGTGGAACATCACAATGAGTCATGCTTTTTCGTACATGCAGCCGGCGTTCGTCGATATAAAAGACGTTATCACGTCAAAAATTTAGTTAACTGTTTGTCATCATCTTCAGTAATTTGTAGTTTTATTATATTCATATATAACTACCAGATTGCAAAACAATAATATTGGCATTCACGATATTCTTCTCCATCAATTGGCGAGAAAGAAAATTACGCTTGGATACCCCAAGGCAGGTGTTACTTTCAAATACTTTCAACTGGAAAACTGGAAGACTGGAAGACTGGTGGGTAGGTATAGGAACCGACTCTATTTTGTATTTTTTAATATATTCTACTCTGTGTCATGGAAAGCATAAATAGAATTCAAGAGTAGTGGTCATCATTCTCATTGGGACTGTAGACAATGCAGAATAGGGATTCACACTATGGCGGTCTTTGTTCAGTTAAAGATACCATTTTTTATGGTATCTTTGGCTGAACTTATGAAAAGAAAGGTAGAATCTTACGTGTAAGGATAAGTGAAGGAATATCCGTTATCCAGGGTATTGTTGAGTTTGCCGTGGTGATCACCCCTGAGTTTGCCGAGCAGTCGTCCAAGTAGCCGCGACTGCCGCCCCCCTCCCTCCATACCGCGACGGCTGTAGTGCTGCCCCGTTTGGTTGCTACCGCTGATGATGTAGGTTACTTCATTATGAACTCTCTTTCTCAAGTATCATCTAATCCCAAGCTAAGGAAAGTCTGTACTACGAGTACTAAGACAACTAACTATCTATATACTTTTTGTAAATATACACATATTTACATAGAAAATACCTAAATTCTTAATCAAATATATACAGGTCATAAAAATTTTTGATCCGACCTGGGATTAAAACTCGAGATCTCAAACGCAGTAGTACATATTAATGGTTATATGAGATAATACCTTTTGTCTGTGATAAGCACCCCCTAGTTCCCAGTCCTCTATGGTGCAGTTGGGGTATTTTGGCAGCTGCCACAGAGTGAAAATGGATGGAAATTGAGATAAGGTTGGACCACTTTTTGTACTTTGCTTGATTTTGTAGCACTGAAAGAGATTATTATCATTATTAAGAGAGCTTTATAAAATCGACTGTAGGTACCTCCAATGGTTTTCTGTAACCCACTTCCATCATATGAAATCATAATCGAAAGAACCGAAGAATTTTTGACTAAAGGAATAAAACGTATAAAAGATAGACTAAGACTGTCTTTCTGAGGAGTAAAGACAGTGTTGCCTGAATAGGTAACTACTGAGTAATCTATTCATATTCCGAAGTAACTCATTAAAACATATCTACGTCTACTTACATTTTAACAACGCCGATTGAAAAAGCGTTTTTCTCTTCGTATCGCATGAGTTCCAGTATTAGCCATGTTTTGCATTATTTTTTCATTTTTAGCGTTTTAACATTTTTCTAAAGTTTTAAAGGAAATGTACTTTTATAACACCTGGAATTTGACGTATAAGGGGACGTTTGTGACTGATTATTTTTTTACAGAGTTCACTTTTGGAAAAAAAGGTTGCATGTTTGTTTATTTTTTTCTTTTCACTGACAAAGGTTAAAATTTTTTTGAAATGAAGTTAGGAATTAAAGCGATTCAGGAAATTCAAAGGTGGACGAGTTGACCAGGTAGCACTGCCCGAGACCGATTCAGCCTTATGTCCATGGTTTATGAGTACTGTGCCTGACCCTTATGACGGACTGTTATCCCTGTTGTGTCTATGTCTAGAACTTAGAGCATTAAACCAACCGGAGAAGAAATGAGCACCAACTATCTATGCGAATGTGTCTGCCACTTTCTGCGCGGGGGACAAGCAGCGCACACAACAAATCATTACATACTAATGCATTTCCAATCACGTCGTTATGCACGCACACGACAAAATTTTCAAATACAAGCATAAACTATACGCACACATGTATGTATACATATACAGGGACAGTCTTTTTTTTACGTGGGAAATGCTTTTCGCACCAAACCCTTCGTTCGTGGGGGAGACGAAGGGCGTGTGTGGGACTCCCGGAGGACCAGTTTACCCACTAAACCACACGGCGGCCTACCTCCACAGTCAGGAGGAGCTCCAGGAACGATCAGCGGCTTATGGAGTCCCCCCTGCCGCACCTTACGACTAAGGTAAAGACTATAAAATATATTTATTTATTTATTTTTAAATTTCAGTAGTTCAAATCTAGAATCTAAAGATATTAAAAACACGATTCTAAATAGAAAAAGAAACACTTATACCTAAACACGTATTAAACACAGCCAAAACTTATTATAATAACGAAACATGAGATAATATTCTGAAATTTTAAATACATCACTTATTTAAAACTGTGATACATGCGTGCGCGACAAACCTTCTTAGGTTTGTGGAAAAAAATTTTATAAATAAAACTAAATTAAATACGTTTTCAAAATTCTTTATTAAAAACGAAAAAATATATATGATAGGTACACACAAAAAAAGTGAATGTGAGTTGCTATTGATTTTTATAATGTATTACTTTTATGTAGATATGCCTAATATAAACTAAAACTACTACTACTACTGATCTTACATTACAGTTTTATCAAAGTTTTAAAAATTATTTTCCAAAAAGAGACGTCTACCACGTTTGCAGTTTCCCGCGCTTTTTTTCCGACCCTGTGAGTACATATTCATATCTATGAGTTTGTCTTTCAAAATGACATTGGTAAAATTGACATAATTGTGAAGTCTCGTTTACAGAACACGTCAAGTCTCATCACTGTACCAGTTGTAACCAAAAGTTGAAGTTGAACAAAATAAAAGTTATAGTCTCGTTTTGCTGTATTTTGTAGATTCGTCTATTGTTTAAGATGTTGCATTCACTACGTAACGTATGTTATTTGTTTGATTTATATTCTTCAAACTCACATCACAGATCCTGTGGTTTACTCTGGTGTTTACATTATGGTTGCAGAATATTATGACTGCGCAAAAAATATTTATTCCCACCAGTTATCCGGTGCGATCATTTTGGGAATATGTAAACATGATGTTTAATAAACCAGATACAGACCGCATTAAAGAATTTGGCCCAGACAGGACTTGTGCGGAATGGGTGCTTCGTAACGGAGGAAAGGTAGTTTGGTCTGATGGACAGACTTTAGCAGATTATAATGCGTTAACACCTGAAAAATTACACTCAAAGAAACAATTGATTGCTATAGATGGAACGGACTCATCCATTTCTCATTATGGATTTCCACATCTAAGTATGATCCTAATGAATTCTCTTGAAATGTAATACTGTATATATATTGTGCTTACTATAAAATAGTTAAATTTTCAGTTGGGTGCACAATGTTAAAGAAAATAATCCTTCACAATAACAATTATATTGATGACAGAGCATTGAAAGGACTGTCTTATGGTAGTTCATCTTTAACTTATGTCCAAATCTCCAAATGTCTTAATGTAACAGATGAAGGATTAAAATCCTTGCCAGCACTGACCCATCTTCAAACCCTGATCCTGTTTAGTCTGGAAAGTGTTTCAGATTTAGACGGGTGCAAACAATTTTTGAAAGAAAAATTGCCCAACTGTGAAATTGGAGGTATTAATTAATACACATAATTTTTATATTCTTATCAAAAAGCCTGCCTAAGTAACTCTAATCAGCCTGATATGCTACTATACTCACTGCGAATGCATACAATGCAGTATGGTGACTCACACTTTGGTAGCTTAGTAAAATGCTTTTACTACCATTATTTGCAATTCTAGATAACAACTAAAATTGCTGTATAGATAAAAATGTCTAGTAATAACTTCATAAAATTAATCCTCAACGCTTCAGGTACTTATTGATCATAATAAGTACCTGAAACTGAGGTATAATATATAATAATAAAGTAAATAAATATTAAAACTTATATCATTATAACTACACTAGCTACTCTTTTGAAACATTCTTTACTTTTTTGATTTTCAAATCAGACCAGTAGTTCCTGAGATTAGCCGGAACAAACAGACAGACAGACAGACCAAAATTTTAAAAGACGAGACAAACTTCTTAGCACTCCATGGATTCACCGTGCGGGTGCCGGGTCCATCGTGTGGCAGAGGGAGAAACTCAAAGCAGTTCCCAGGACTTACGACCTAGGTGTAGGTTTAAGGAGGCCCCCTTTAAGATACGCATCAACGGTCACCTTCACTGCTCGAGTTTCCCGCCCTACCTAGCCAAATTTGGTAGGAACCTGTTAGTGCAGCCTTGGATACTCGTTCTAAAATAGAACTTACTGCAGATCTCGACAGGCCAAGGTCTTTCAAAAGGTTATAGAGAGATTTAGCTGGTATACCTCTCGCTCCCACTTCTACCGCGTATAAATTAACCACATAGCCATTTTTGTTAAGTTCAGTTGTTAGATCGTAATATGTATTTTGGTATGTGTTCCGTATATACATTCATATGCATGTAGTTGCGGTTATTTTAATATTACAGACAGACACTCCAATTTTATTTATTTGTATAGAAAATATGCTGGCTTCTACATAAGAGGTGATGAGGTAGATGTATGCTGTCGCAGAGTTTTAGTAAGAACTATTTCAGATGAATAATACTACAGTACATTGTTATCATGTAACTCCATCGGTTTGGGCAGAGCACACCAAGATAGTTCTCAGAGAGCTGATTTTGTAGTTATCTTTATATTATGACTAAATTATAAAAAAAATATATAAATTTGAACTTATTATGTTATTCTGATAATGCTATATTACTGCAGTGTCATGAAAATCTGTTCTGTACTTTTTATGTGGAAGAGTAACAAACACACACACATCCTTACAAACTTTCGCATTTATAATATTAGTAGGTTATATTTAGAACTATATAACCATTAAATAACCAAAATGAGATACTAGTCATTTAACCCATATAGGCGTACCATACCATATGTGGTACAGTAACTTTGAAAAATCTTTTGTAGTACTCAAAAATGAAGGTCTTCAAGAAGGAATGTTTCATTTCAATGTTTTCTATTGTAAATTATGTTATTTAAATGTTTTATTTTGAAGACTAGGTGCAATCCTTATAAAACTTATACACAAGTTCCACTTTCATCATTTTTGTTAGGTGTATACAGTCCTAGATTAGGTGTTTTTTTTTATATCTAGGCTACAGTAGGTCTATGCATGGTATATAATAATAATAATAATCGCTTTATTGTACACCAGATAGTTAGTACAAAGGTAACTTAAAGCTAAGAGGTACAATTGGCGGCCTTATCGCCCGAAGGCAATCTCTTACAGGCAACCATTATATATACCTCGGTCAATTCACAAAACCTTTTATTTATAATTTTGTGTTTTATTTTAGATCATTGAAATTACATGATTTTGCTTGAATTCTTGGGGAAAATAATGTGTTTAGCAAACCGAGGCAAGATTTCTCATTTTTATTGCCTCCACTTGCAAATGATGACTAAACTGATGAGGACTCGGGTGAAGAATGTCTGATGAATAATTTTCCTAGATGTTTTCTTAGTGCTCCAGCAGAGCTTGTTGCTTAACCCTAACAAAAGAAATGAACTGAAGACCAAAGCCTTGGAAAAAATGTGTCATGAAGGACAATTAGTGAAAACGAGACTTGCAGCTCCGATCTAGTATTTTGCAGCGTCTTTATCATATTCCTATTGAAAATAAGTGTTTATAATGATTACTATTAAAACTAATGGATACATAAACTGTTTACCTCAAGACTATAGTTGAAAAGCTTGGTACTGTTTTTGTTAGACAGAAGAATGTAGTGGGAAAATGCAGCTGATCCAAGAATAGTTTTGTGTCGAGTTAGATTTTCACTAATTTATCCTAAGAATCTAAATTTAGATGGATCATTATGACAGCAAATAACTCGCATGTTACAAAGCATTAAATGAGGAAGAGGTGTTAACAAAGCAAAGTGCAATATGGGTGTCTAATTAAAGTGCTTTATAATGTATTCCACTGATAAGTAAATAGAATCTAATTGGTAACATATTTGTGTATACAATAGTCCTACTGTACCATATGTGGTAAATGGTACTGCTCCTCTTTCCTTTGCTTCTTACTAAATATTTTTTATTTATCTGCAAATATTTTTTTTCAGAGTTTGGTATTTTTTATGTATAATGTGTTTATTTACAAAAAAAGTATATATATATTGATATCAGTTGTCTAGTAGTTCTAGTACCTAACCATAATACAAGATCTGCTTAGTTTGGGACTAGATGACGTTGTGTATAAAGACATCCGAATATATTAATGAAATATTCATAAAAATAATTTTAGGTCTAAATGGGTTAATTGACTGAAAACGTAAAGTAACAACTGACAATAATCTTTTAACTTTAAACCATTTCTTTGTGTAAAAAAAATATTTCTTCTTCAGATATAAGCAAAATAAAGGACAAATAATATGAAAGTACTTGGTAGATACGAGGTACTAGTCATTTATGGTATTACCAATTTTTTTTTTTATTGAATAATTGGCAAACTACGTATCACCTGATGGTAAGCGTTTACCGCCGCCCATGGACACCCGCAACACCAAAAGCGTCACAAGTGGGGGACCTTTGGGGGATGGGAATGGGGGAGGGGTTGGGGTATAGGCCTCCGGTATCCTCACTCACTCGGTGAAACACAGCGCAAACGCTATTTCACACCGGTTTTCTGTGAGGCCGTGGTATCACTCCGGTCGAGCCGACCTATTCATGACGAAGCATAATAAAACAACTTTAAATCTTGTAACAGTTTTTATAATAAAAGAACAAACTATTTGTTTTCAGATAAAGCAAAATAAAGGACAAGACATTATTATGAAAGTACTTTACTAATCAACAGACTTCATTCAATTATAATTATGAGTGAAATATTTAAATATAAAATTTGTAGTGTTAAAATATAAAGCTTGTAGTGTTAAAATATAAATTTGAACAACATATTGTGTTATCGAATTCCTTTTCCAACAGCTTCATTAACATTACTATATCCATCTTTAATTAACAGTTCAGCTAATTCTGTTTTGATTTTTGATACCACGGGGGGACCGTGATATATTAAAGCTGTATATATTTGTACTGCACTAGCACCAGCCAGGATTTTTTCATAGGCATCTTGACCAGAGAACACTCCTCCAACGCCAATAATTGGTATTTTTCCTAAAAAAGTTAATGAAAACATCCATTTTATAAAAGACATGCTAACTAATAAGATTACCTAATAATGGCACTTGGGGTCAAAGGGTTTGGGTTCCATTTGAGATAAAATTATATTCGTAAACATCACTATCATTCAACTCGATTAGTAAAAAGTTAAATGAATATAATGGAATAATGAGTATAATAATTGCCTCTTTGGTCTTGCTGTTGACGTATGCGACTATCTATATACGGGTTTAAATCACCGGTCGGGCCTAACGTGTTATTATTGAGTTTTTCTGATTATAGAAATACTTAATAACAGCTCATAGTTTGGAAGTTGGGGTCTAAGCCCCGTGCCTCGGAGAGCACGTAAGGCTGTCGATCTTGTCTCTCCCAATCGTGTCGGTTAACCGTCCCATCGGATTATGAGAGTAAGGGAACAGAGAGTGCACCTGTGTTTACACTATACACACTTGGGCACTATAATATTGCACTGCACGGTTGGCCGAGTGGTGTCAGCGGTCGCCATGCCGCTTGCTACTGCGCCAAGTGTCGTGGGTTCAAATCCCACGCGGTACCTACAACACTTTGTGTGATCCACGAATTTTTTCATGTATGTTTGTAAAGTCCCCCACGACACAGGATGTTTATTCCTAATGTGGGAGTTGTCTTTTAAAAAAAAAAAAAAAAATATATCTCGTGCGTAATTAGCTGGTCTCCAAAATTCCATTAAAGGCCTGCCCTACCCCAAGTTGACATTCTACAAACATAAATAATAGTAGAAAGTAATAAATGTATGGGAATGACATATCTCAATGCTATATATCATGTGGACAAAACAAAATATTAGCCAATAATGCAAGACAACAAAATCATTAGGGATTGTAGAATGGGAAGCTGGAGAGAATTGCAGGTTTTTCATGGAAGAATTACTTCAACGTCAACCAATTCGTCTGTGGCACGTACTTATGCCTAAGCATGGATTTCATGTGTTGTCTCAAGACCTGTGTTGCACATACAGACCTAACTACTAACCTTTTGTCATTTTGTAAGTTGTTTTAATCATTTCTGTAGTTCTATTTGCAAGTGGTTTTCCACTCAAACCACCTTCTTCATCACTGAAAGTGGTATTATTTAGTTGAGATCGATCAACAGTTGTATTTGAGATAATGAGTCCATCAACACGACTCTCCTGTTTAGAAACGACTGTCACTATTTCTTTTAATTCTTCTGTACTGAGATCTGGAGCAAGTTTGAGAAGAAGTGGAGCCTTTTTTTCCACCACTATAGAATCTCTAGTCTTATTTATTTCAATCAGAAGTTGTTGTAATTCTTCTTTCTTCTGTAAAGTTCTCAAACCTGGAGTGTTAGGACTGGAAGCAAATTATAATTAGGTTAACAATTGTGCAATGCGATCAAATCATAAACTAAAGAAATACATAAGTATCTTAAGCAGATTATGACAAAAAAAAACAGGAGTACCTGCTTATATTAATTACAAAATAATCAGCTACATTTGAAAACTTTTTTATTCCTAGAACATAATCCTTAATGGGGTCTGATAACTTATTTTTTCCTAAATTAATACCCAACAAGCCTTTGTCTTTAAAGGACCCTTTTATGTTTTCAATTTTTTTATAGACTCTTTCATGTCCTTCACTGTTAAAACCATATCTGTTAATAACAGCATTATCTTCAGGTAACCGAAACACTCTTGGTTTAGGATTACCAGGCTGCGCTTCAGGTGTTACTGAGCCAACTTCAACAATAGAGAAGCCTAGATTTTGCAAGCCTATGACAGCATCACCATGTTTATCAAATCCAGCAGCAATTCCAATCGGGTTCTTTAAATTATAATCTAGTAATTTTGTGTTCTGTAAGATAAAGCATAAAGATTTTAGCTTAATGATCTGCTACAGTTTAAATTAAAAATGAATATCAATCAAATGAAAACCATACTAAGACTTGTGGATCTTCTAATTTCTCTGGAGGAAAGAAACCATATTTGATAGCTGCAACACCAATTTTGTGTGCTACTTCTGGGTTCAGATATTGGCTTAAAGGCTGTAACACATTTTCATAATATCCATTGAAATCTTTCTTATAATAAATGTACTGATACGCTACAGCACCGCCTAGCGTCACAGCACAGAAAGATTTAATTTTTTTCTGAAACAAATAAGTACATTCTTAGGTTAACAAAATAATTAAAATGTATATTAAAATATGTAAATTAACAAGTAATTATTTATTTACTATAAGAGCGTGACAATTTGAACAGTTTAATTCATAATTTTAAAGAAAACTGAGTAAAGATAAAAAAAATAAGATTTAACATACTATTGCTTTTACTCTAGCAGCCATGTGTGGAATTTTATAAAATGTAAAAAATATATTTAGTACAATCGATATAAAATTTATTAAATACTGCGGTGTTTTTTCTTCAGTAAATATCGTGCACAGAGTACTATGTATATATTATAGAATATCGTGTACTGAATATAATTCTTTGTTTTGTATCACCAATCTATAACATGTCATAAATATCCCATGTTTTTCTTCTTTTGACAGTGTTGCCAACCGGGTCTTCTTAAGACGATATCGATATTTTTTGTGCTGATCTCTGATCTGATTTTCCTGCAGTGTGGTCTGTTTTTAAATAAAAAATGAATAATTTCGGGATAAGTTAATCCGCACAAATTTTATTGATCTTCTATAAAAATAAAATGAATCACCGAAATATATGTACTCGCATAACTTCCGATCGACTGCACGAAATTAGAAAATTCTGACTTTTATGTGTTCGTTATTGTCAGGACAAGGTTTGTACAGAAAAAAATTAAAAGAAAACAGCCTTATATTTTTGAAGTACGCCATTGCACACTACCCGTGGTGGGCAGTGTTCAGTGGCGAAGTAGGTTTAAATACTAAAAAAATATGGTTTCCATGGGCGGCGGTAATCGTTTACCATCAGGCGATACGTCAGCTCGCTTGCCCGCTATATAATTTAAAAAAAAATGCGAAAATTTAGATATTTACTAATAAATGTATGGTGGTGGTGGTAAGCCTCAAAAATACTGACAAGTTCAATTCAGTTCATGATTGCGAAGTTCTCGCCGTGTAGAGCCGGAATAGAATAGCTTCACCCCATCTCCTCCCGTGGGTGTGAAAGTAGCTGTGCCGCCATCGCCTCGTTCGCTGGCTAGGATAGTAGACTATATTTGATTATGATTCAACAAATTAGTATCCAGTTGTTTTTTGATAAGAATTTAGCACTAGTTGTGCTCGCTGTTGTTTCTTTTCCTAATTAATATTACTATAAGTACCTTTGTACTTTGTACTGAAGGTATTTTTTTATTACCTTTTTGACGCAATGTTGAAAAAATCGAAATTTAAATTGTTCTTTTGATGAAATGGCAACTAGCCGGACCACTCGGATTCGGATCAGCTATTTCTACTAATGTCAAGTATTTATTGTCTTCAATTATCAAGTCTTCGAGTCTTCAAGTCGTCGTCGTGATGAAATTAATGATAAAAAATATTTTAAATGTGGATGACATGAAATGGAGACAGTCTTTCGAAAAAACAAAACGATCTCCATTTAAAATGTTATTGTCGGTGATATTAGCAGCCAAATAAATACAAAAACAATACCTACAATGACATACGCCGGGCGTTACAAAGTCCCATATAAACCTACTATTGTTCTTTGTTGTGTATAGATTAATACACAAGTACCTGCAATTGAAACATATCAGAAGTCATGTACAATGTCATATGCAGCTACGATAAAATGGTAACAGATAGTGCAAGTCTGTGCGAAGAATTATAAACTCCTATACAAACTGATGTAAAACATCTACTTAATGCAGTAGGGACGTCAGTTGGCAGATTATAGCCTTTCTGCACCGTGAATAGTACTTTTAGTTGATGACAAGTCATTTATTTTTTTAACCGACTTCAAAAAAGGAGGAGGTTCTCGATTCGACTGTTTTTTTTGTTTATTACCTTAAAACTTTCGGGTGAACAGATTTTGATGATTCTTTTTTATTTGAAAGCTGGTGCTTACCGTCTGGTGCCATTTCAGTTTGGCCCAGTTCTTAAAGTTTTTTTTTTATAAAATTATTCTTGCTGCTAATACAAAATAAAACACATAATACTTTTAATAATTTTGTAATTCATATAAAAATACAATTATCATTATTAATATACATAATCGCATTTGCCAAAGAAGGCATACAATAGTTACTTTCAATAAAAACAATCATTGCAAAACATTTAATGTTACTATAGAGACATTTTAAGTACATCCAAATTGAGAGGCATGTATCAGTCTGCTTACGCCCTAACGCCATCATACATTCACAATTCTAAGCCTTAAACAGATATTAATCTCAAGTCACACTTCAGCCCGATACTTGCAATAAAAGTAGTCAAGATTTTTTTCAATTTGGCCTTAGAAAAATCCTATTTGATATTGTATACCTCTAGTCTAATAGAGAGTTTGGCTAGCTTCGTCTTGACACTAAAGCTGGATATGCAAGATTAAAAAATATGAAAATAAATCCCTAACTATAATCGTAAATAATACTAGCATTGAAAAATGTATTCTGTTCAGTAAATATTAAAAAAATCCTTTATGCGAGGACTATAAAAGAACCATTCGTTTACTTATCAAGCAGTCTTTAGACGCCCGACCGGGAACCAGAAGCGATCGTATTTTTTAAACAAAACTATATCTACAATCAACATTTTTTTTGAAATCAAAGGCACAGCATTCTCCTCTTCATAAACCTAACGGCTTGTCCACATTATGCGATTAGATTTGATATCTTTTCTTGTGCGGATGTTTCCTCAACATTTATTTCACGATACCGTGTTGCTCTTCCGTTATTTTACCCTCACGTTACTGTGCAGTTCCTATACAACTAGAGATAGGGCTCAATCATCGACATAGTTGTAAATGACAAAGGACTGTCTTTAGTTGTTGGATATGGGAGAAAAAATGCTAAACTGAAACGTATACACCGCAAGCAGAAAAATGCGTAATATGAACAAGCGTACTGGCCCCACCGGGAATCTTCAACGCGACGAAACAAAGCTGAATCTGGCCCAACCTTACCAGAGCCCTGAGGAGAAACCACCTGGCGGTACACGTACGCGTTTGGGGGCCTCTACCTTAGGAGGTAGGGCAGCTGGCTCAGGCTGTACTACTGGACTGGCTTGTTTGGGTTCTGGAGCAGGTTCTTGTGGAGTGCTTTGACCATTCTGGCCGTTCTGGCTGGGCGTCTCTGTGGCCTGTCCGTTTGTTGGTTTTGGCGCTTCTTGAGCTGAAAGGGTGATACAGATTTTATTAAATGGCAATCATTTATTTAATAAAGCTAATCCTAAATTCTACCTTTTATGACAGAATTTTATACTATAGCTATCATGAACTCTTTGTACTCTTCTGTAAGAAATTACATGCCCAAGGATGATTAGCACCGGGCAGATTGGTCATAAAACCATTTACAATGTAAGATATTTCGTCTAATCGTCTAATTTTTTTTATTGAATAATATAAACGCGATTAAAACAATATCAAAGGTATTTTAGCAACTTTCCAGTACTTTACGCCACTTTATTGTGACTTTTAGGTAAAAATGGTCACTTGGTGTTTACGTATCATTTGACTAGGTAGGAGGAAGTGGGGAGTCAAAAATCTCCACAAAATACGTTACCTAATATCAACTTTCAAAAGTTTTCAATATGTACTTACCTACAACGGCAGCAATGCCGGACGAGGACGGAGGTCCGCGTCTTCCAGTAGGAGCTTGAGGTTCAGGTTCCCCCCCAAAGATATCAGTGTGGCCGCCACCAGGCGGACGGAGTACCCGGCTGGATGACCGAGTGTTGTCATTTAGACCAACGTTGAAGGATGTGGAAGTCATTCTTGAACCTGGAATATATTACACAGTTGTCATTTACGGTGAAAAGATACAGTTAATAATGTAAATAGAGAAGAGATAAGAATAGAATAGTCTTATGGCTTGACTGGTGTGGATGTATAGAAGAGATTGATTTTGGTAATAAGGCCGTCATTTGTATACGAGTATTATATGTATACCTGACATTTATGTACTCTCTTGTAAATTTGTAATACAGTGTACAGAGTTTTTTTTTATCTATCTCTATATACAGGGTCTGTCGTAAATAATGGATAAGTCGTAAACTGGAGTTGGTCCGGCTATGAGACTATTAGAAAATCGTATCTTTTTGCCAGGGTTTCTAACCGTATGGAAATGGCGTAGACTTTTATGTTTTTTTAAAATTTCGCTACTCTTTGCATTCATTCCGTTGCCATTTCGTTAAATTTAGGTATTTCTGTGTCATTTTTTTTGTATTATAGTCTTGAAGATGTGTATTATTTAGTTTTAGTACTGTTTTAGGCGTTTTTAACGTTGGTCATTTTCAAAATTGTCATTTTAAGATTTTTTATGTTTTTGTTTTACTTAGGGTCAACTTTTGATCATTTACTGTGTAAAAAAAAATACGGCGCTATAGCTGCCCATGATCTTAATAAATTATCTAGTATGTGTAGATTCTAAAAAGGTATAACAATGCATACTTCACAAGTAATATTAAGCTACATGAGCGAGATCAATATCAAGGTGAGAAAATATTTTTTTCATGTAATGTTGTAAATGGTTATAAAACTTCGTCATAATGATTTATTTCTGCCAAGATTCTTTACACAAACACTATGGGGCCACTATTAAGGATATTCAAAGAAAACTAGGTAGTTTTTTGTCAAAAAAATTTCATGCCTCCTCATTTCATAAAGGTGTTTAATTTTAAAATTGATGTGCTCTAATAGTTACATGCGACAAACATGTTACAAGTTTATTCGTAAAAAGGATCATCAGGTAAAAAAATGAACAAAGACAGCAATACAAAGGGTCTCCCCGCGTGAAAAGGACATTGTTACTAGGCACACTGCATGATGCACCGTCCCTTTCACACTCACGATGTGTGAAAAGGTTAGCATGCGTTTAGCTAGGGCGCACTCCTGATACATCTCTCAGTGTGATTTTGACCATCGCATGTGCTCTCGTTTTCATTACTGTCGTCAATTTGTTACTGCTTTCTAATATCGGACTTAGATTTTCTTTGTGATTTGGACTTGTTAACCTGGTGATATTGACAACTCAGCTCTCATTTATGGGCATCGTGTTGTGCTATCGATTGCAAGTGTTATTTTGGAAAATTTTGTATATCATGCCTCAACAATACACGCCGGCCGAATACGTAAACATGCATTACATTTATGGTTTATGTGATGGCAACGCCAATAGAGCTGCTAGAGTTTATCGGGAAAAATATCCAAATGCCCGGCATCCTGACTATCGTGTCTTCATAAGTAGCAGCGAGAAAAATTGAAGAAGCCGGTTATGTGCGCCGGATTAAGCGATCGTTTATTAGGCGATGTAGAGCGTGCATAGCTGCCGGCGGAGGACACTTCGAACATTTAGTTTAAGTTGTTGAATAAATATTTTTACGTACTAAAACAACCTAGTTTTCTTTTGAATATCCTTAATAGTGACCCCATAGTGTTTGTGTAAAGAATCTTGGCAGAAATAAATCATTATGACGAAGTTTTATAACCATTTACAACATTACATGAAAAAAATATTTTCTCACCTTGATATTGATCTCGCTCATGTAGCTTAATATTACTTGTGAAGTATGCATTGTTATACCTTTTTAGAATCTACACATACTAGATAATTTATTAAGATCATGGGCAGCTATAGCGCCGTACTTTTTTTTTACACAGTAAATGATCAAAAGTTGACCCTAAGTAAAACAAAAACATAAAAAATCTTAAAATGACAATTTTGAAAATGACCAACGTTAAAAACGCCTAAAACAGTACTAAAACTAAATAATACACATCTTCAAGACTATAATACAAAAAAAATGACACAGAAATACCTAAATTTAACGAAATGGCAACGGAATGAATGCAAAGAGTAGCGAAATTTTAAAAAAACATAAAAGTCTACGCCATTTCCATACGGTTAGAAACCCTGGCAAAAAGATACGATTTTCTAATAGTCTCATAGCCGGACCAACTCCAGTTTACGACTTATCCATTATTTACGACAGACCCTGTATACATCTACACCAGAATACTTGAATGGACGGTCGCTGTCAAAATACACATACACAAAATGGCACAGTCAAAACAGTTCAGTTATAAAGAGACTTAAAAGAAAGTATGGCTCTCATACACCGTTACTATTTTACGAAAGTGGCGCGTAATGGGAGAAGTCTATGATGATAAGACAGAGAAGAAAAAAATATTTCACAGGTAAACAACAACCAGAAAATTGAATAATACTATTTATAATCTTTAAGCAAACATTACGCCTAATTTTTGCTCAGCGCAACTTGCATTTTGAAACAGCAAAATCAAAACTGACATATGACATTGATTATCGAGATTATAAACGTTTGACAAATATATTTGTCAATAACATTTCCGACTAATATTTATAGCACATCTCTACTCATAACATTGTCTATGAAACAAAACATTAAATTGCAATTTACCGCTACACGTTCTAGACAATACGTTCATGTCACCTGATATAGTGATTGTCTAACGAAAAAGCGTTCAAATATTGTTCAAACTATATAATCTTATGAATTTATAGATGTAATTTTGAATTCGAATGAAAGACTCATTAAAATTATATATTGTCCCATCAATAAAATCGAATGATGTAATTTTAAACATGACCTTTATTTAAATCGAGATCAAATCGATATGATTAGAATCGAAGTAATGGCGCGACAAATCACATGGTAATCGATCAAACGACAAACGACTATTAATCAGAGCATAAAAATCTAGGAATTTTCTAGAAGGCAATTGTGTTCTATGAAATAGTATTAACGTTTACGAAAATGGACATTTTATTTTCAACGATAGTGTGTACATTAACAAGAAATATGATAAAGGCTTTCATGTAACAGAATATTCATTTAGGTGTTCCAAAAGAATCCTGACAAGTTAACTCTGTTTATTTAAAAACTATGATTTTCCACAATATAAAATCAAAATCAATAAGTTTTTAATTCAAGTAGGCCTTTTCAGGTACTTTCCAAACGTTACATTATTGACTGTAGTTGTTTGGTCTCAAAATGACATTCTTATGGAGAAGGTTCAGCAAGAAACTCATTAAAATAAAAATGTAATAAAAAGTCATCGATTGATTTATATTATTATTTATTTAAAACATGTACCTAATTGAACTACGCTTCGATGCGCCTCACAATAGCATCTATTTTTTATATAAATTTATCTTTTACACATCTTAGTAGTGACTAGTGAGCAATATTCATTGATAAGAATTTCCTTAATCATCTAAAATTCAATGACGCTTCCTACGCGGAACAACAACATTCAACAATCATAATATCGGCCTAATTCGCAATACCTGGTATTTTTTGTTGTTTAAATAACGTTTGTGTTTACAGTATAATCATATTAACGATAACAGATATTGATAAGTTATATAATAGACGTACCTATTCCTTTTTCAATATATGTGTCACTTATTACTGTTACTCGCCTCTGAATCACGTCTTGTGAATAATATTTTAATCTAGTGACTAACTATCGGTTCCCGGTATTGTTATAAAAAGTATGTGACTGGATTGATTGTTATCTTTCAGATACCTACTCATCTGGGAACATTGATCTTAAACATTGGGCAAGACAATAATAGTATGACGCTACCGATTCCCATGAAATACTTTGGCAGTTCATTAATTCTTGATAACACACTACTGCTTTAAAGTGAAAATTTGAATGGATTTTATTTACTCAATTAAACTTAAATGGCTGAAAAGATTTGGAGGAAACTGCGCAGACGGCAGATGTAGCACAGAATACAAAGCACATATTGTGTAAAGATTAATAAAGTTCACACACACACACCAATGCATGAAACGCAGACTGATTGACTAAAATTGCAGATTAATCATTATTGGTTACCAAAACACAAAGGTTTTTTAACTTAGTCTAGAGTTTGGGGGCAAAATGAAGCTGTCGTTAGACATTTTCGGCAATTCAAAATAAAGAAACACGTTTTGCTTTTATGTAAACCTTCTTGGCATTTCTATAGTAGAAAACATGCGCAAATGTATGTAACAAAAATTCCACGGCTCAGGGAAATCGATATAACTAAGTGAGTAAGGTAACTCTATGTTTACGCAAATACTGACCGCATGACTGAAGATTGATATAAACGCGGCCTCTGACACAACACCGCCATATTGTAACAAAAAAAATACAGCTGTCTTTGGCTAACGACACAAAATCCCTCCAATAATTTAAATTTCGAACCTATTATGTTTTTGCAGCTGGTAAGTTGCAACTTTTGAATACAGAACAACAGTTGTAAGGATCGATGATTTTTATTGTAGCTTAAAATCGACATTCGATAGCTATACGGGATCTTTGGGAGTCCCGATCTTAAAACATCTGCCACCTTTTTTTATTTACTTATTCTATTTATAGGCACAGTTGGACTTTATTAAGTAGGTACCTACTTGACATTCAAGACACAGTTGCTGAATAAAACATTTCTAGATATGAAATGTATAATTACCAATGCAATAAAAAAATTCCAACCCAATAGCACTATATTATTAATTACTTATGGTTTAAGTTCCTTTTTCTCTACATGAACATTTGGTAATACGAATCAGTGTTGCGCGAGGTGTGTCTGAGACGTGAAGTCATAAACTTACTAATCTTATCTTATAAACGATATAAATAAGCGAGTTTGAATAGATTTTCGTTAATCGTTACCATCCGAAGATTACAGCGAAATAGACAATACATAGATACAGAGATAGTCTGGAAATCAGAGCAAAAAAGACACGGGTAACCGCTTATCTACATCGTAAATTCATCAAAGTGGTCTAGCCTCCTAAATAGACTTGACAAACCTTCGAGAACATTCGTAACAAAGACAAAATAAACAAACTGATTCATCATAACATTATCACATCATGAAAAAGCGTGACATGGGAATCAAAATTCCAGTAGGTAGGTAGTTAGACAACATTATTTTAGCGTGATGCGCGACAATCACCCATTCTATAGTGGCACGATATAGACTCATATCATTACATTTAGTTCACTGACCCCTGTTCCAAACCCTATCAGACTGAAATGCAATTAGTTTATTTGTGCCACGGAATATAATTTATTTAACTGTTCGTGTTAACTACGTATCAAAGTAATACACAACTACACATATAAACAAAATAACGGCTCTTATCCGTCGATTTCGAAATAACCACAAGAAAGTTACGTATTTTGACATTTTTAAGTGTCAAGGTGCACAAAGAAAGGCATTGCTTTGTGCGTCATGTTTGCGGATCTACGCATGAATTGACCGATTGCAAGAAATACTGACGTAAAAAAAAAAACCATTGTTCTGTAGTAAAGAAATATGTATAGACACGCACAGACAAGCAAAGAAAATAGGCACCAAGAACCATAAATGGATTACATACGGTTAAATGCTAACTTGTACGATATATTAAAGTCGATGACAGATAACAATATTGACGAAATCAATATGGCTTGTGACTATAACAATTCCATAAAGGCAAGTTTTTTGTTCCATTATGATGGGGTACACATAACCATCAAAGAATCTAGACATCAAACAAATTATAAAGCATATATAACCGTATCCAAACAGTGAACAAAGAAAACATGTCTATACACGTTTATAGTCTATTGCAATTTCATAAACTGACTAATGACAAAAAAATCAAGAAAAGGAACGTCTAGGCAATTGTAATACCGAAACCGCAAGTTGACTGCGCAACCACACAGAGGCTAACAACCTTCAACAACTTCAAGTTACAGTTGCAATAAATTCACAAAAAGCAATACGTAGTCTCAGACAGTTTTGAATCCTATCCAAATTTGCCACGGGTTCGGAACTCAGTTTCGTTATGTAATTCGGGGAGAAAAATACTGCCTCGATTCAGGTCATGCTTATTTTGCAAAGCGATTCTTTTTGGTATATGGGATACAACCCATCTTAAATCATCGCTCAGGAATATCAATACCTCAGAAGCACTATCTCATTGCTGCCTTTCGAGACATTTTCCCAGAACTTTTTTGTCTTCCTTATTCCGAAAAAGTAACGAAATAATTGGTGAAACACATCTATTCTGTATAGCTGTGGTATTGTTACTTCGATCGAGGAAATTCATATATATCACTCAAAGCATATCTCTATCCCACAAAAATAATGTAAACAAGTTAAGAAAAACTATAAACAGACTAGGCAAAAACTTTTAATAAAAGTTACATAACCTAATAATGAATTAACACCTCATTCATTAAAACCAGTTCAGTAGTTTAGACGCTACGTTGGAACACAGCGAAAGCCTACACTTACAGGATAGGTTTAACCGATGAATCACGAACTATGCAGTGAACTCTATTGCATTGCATAACACAATATACAGCGAAGTATAATTCCAGCTAACTACGGAGTACAACCGGTCATTTGATCTAGGAAGCCTACGGAAGGTGTATTCCCGTTTGAATCAATAATGTTTGACTCATTGAAGGCGTGACTGTATGTCTGGACTTCTAATCGTATTAAATTTTAGATGGTTAGACAGCACACTATAGTAATTCATCAAAGCTAATGCAGATTAATTAGAAGATTTGATGACAATGGAATTCTTTGTGAGAAATTTATGAGTGTAATCCACACCCTAATGTAATTAGTCTGTTTTGGAGCTTAGTTTCTCGGTAGGTATGTCGTTCTGGATATCAGATTTCTAAAATAGTAAATATGTTTGTACGTTTATATTTGGCTGCCCTGTATGTATATAGATTTTGGATCTGAACGGCTAGGTCTGAGATTCGGCCACACAGGACAAATATGGTGTGATGAACAGGATCGTTTGTTGTGTGTCTTGGTGTAGTTTATATAATGTGTATGTTCATCAGTAGTCCGTGCCTAATATGGGATCAGATTTCCGTGTGCTGGATGCGTCTCTTGCTTATCAAAATGAGTGTTAAAATCATGACGCAATTGATACAGTAGTAAGTGAAGATTAGAACCCGCAAATGTTTCTCTTTTAATAGAAATAGAAATTCACAATATCAAGATTACTTAGATTTCCAAATAAAAAATCTTTAGCAGTATGTCTTAATCAGCCGGATTTCAGTTAATCGAATGTCAACTTAATTGAATTAAGTCAATTAATTGCATGTCTAAATTCTAAGTAAATTGAGTAATCAGTTGGCGATTAATCCACTAATCAGATTTGGTATACCAGCCGACCTTCCCCCCCTATCAGGTCAAAATACGATTATTCAAACAATCTGGTTGTACGACCATCAAAGGCGTGTTTAATGCAATCTGTGTCGTTTATCTCCGCCTGCACTTCACTTGTTTTAGTTTAAGTGGTTACGTATGTACAGACAGACAAGCCTCATTACTTTGGCTGGGTATGGATGCAAGTTGTTAGTGATTTTGAACATTTCGATTTATTAAATTATAAATAAATGAGTTGTAAATGGCATGCTATTTTGGTTATTAAGAAAGTATATTTACAGTTTTAGAAAGAAAAAGATACTGAACGTTTTGTTTTTAAGTTACATTTTCGGCCGTTTTCGCAGTAGATCGTATTTCACCAACCAGCATAACTTGTACCATGACAGCTCGAAATATACACTGGACTCGATCTCCTACAGCTTTATATAGCTTTTTTGTATATTTTTAACTAGCGACCCGCCCTGGCTTCGCACGGGTGGATTTCAGATGCACCCACCTAGACACGATGCGAGCATTATGATTCTGTAATATCTTCGAATATATTCATTTAAATTACATACTGTAGGGCCATAATGATCTATATTAAATTATAAAATGCACAATGTATTTAAGGTACTTAATTGAATAAGGATTAATGATGTATTCCTTAAATAACTTCGGTAATAAGCCATTATTTCTCGTAAAAAGCCTTCCTTAAGCACATAATTTTGATCGTAGGTTTCACCCACCGTTTGCAATGTATACAAGTATTATACAAATAAACCTTCCTCTTGAATCACTATCTATTAAAGAAAACCGCATCAAAATCCGTTGCGTAATTTTAAAGATCTAAGCATTTATAGGGACAGACAGACAGCGGAAGCGACTTTGTTTTATACTATGTAGTGATGACAGCACATTAACGTGTTTAATTACTTATGTTAATTAATTTTTTACATATCTGTTACATATAATTCCAGGATATTGGCCTTAAAATATATTTTAACATTAGCCTTTGCTACTTGTGACTTAGGAGTAGCCTGTATATTTGCCTTAAGAATCAATAGATCTAAATGCCAAATTTCATTCAGATCAGTGCAGAAAGTAGATAAAAATATATTTCCTAAATGGAAGTAATTTATTAAGGCTTGCAGTCAATGTTACACATACAATAATAGCATTAAGGAATGTGATTTTATCGAATAATATAATATTCTTAGTTATGTATTCTGTGACGAACCGTTGATAATGGCGATAATCTCGTTTCGTGCCGTATTGGAATTCAACATACATCGCCGACTAAACGACCTTCAACTATCGCTTTTGGAAATAACATCTCTATGTAGGCCTGGCTGGTGATTATTACAATATTTTTTTATATGGTAGGTACTAGTACCTACAAGCTTTTGCTCGCTGCTCCGGTCCTTCCTCAGGAATCAAAATATCTACAAGTGTGTGTGTGTGTGTGTGTGTGTGTGTGTGTGTGTGTGTGTGTGTGTGTGTGTGTGTGTGCGTGTATGTGTGCGTGTATGTGTGTGATAAACGCTTCTTAATTTCGCTAGGACAACATTATTCTAATGCGTTAAGAGTATACGATTCAAGGATACAATCCGTTACGGAATGTGAGAGCCACGTATACGAGACATGATGGTCACAGTCACCTACTACTCAAAAATCACTAGAGCGTTGACACCCTTCGAGTCACCCCACCCGAAACAGACGTGGCAGGGGAGTTTTTGGCCTTGGATTTATAAGTACTATTTTTTTAATTTTAACTTTACATGATACACGTATAATTATTACTTAACGGTTGAATAGTTAGGAAATGAAAAGGTATGTAACATATAAGTACTTATTAACATACATAACAAGCGCACACTTGCAGCAGATTTAGTTATTCCATTAAAGTTGCCTATAAGTGCCGTCCCCTCTTTTACGAGATTATATAATATACTTTTTCGTTATATACGAACTCTAGACATACTATTAACAGTTATCATATCTCCAGGGAAAGTGCCAAGGTATACGCTGCCTTTCCCCAGTGCTGTGACCTGGATTGACAACGGAATAATTCAAGAAACTTTCGCTGAAATTCCCAAGAGCTTATTCAGTTCGTGGCCGTTTTTTAATAAACTATATGAGGAATATCTTACGAAAATGTTAAAGGAGCAAGCGAAAATAAAATATTCAATATAGATATATTTATCTAAACATATTGTTTATCTATTCGTAACATCAAATTTTAACGGGTCGATGTCTATTTATAAAAGATATTGAAGGAAAAACTCAAAACAATAGTTTTATGAATTTTTGTCAGTATGTTTGTAAGCGATTATCCCAGAAGTGGCTTAACCAATGTAGATGCCGTTTTCACATGCGTATCGTGTTAAACTTCGTTTAAAAATTAGTTTCGTTTTATTATCAATCGATTAACAAATAAAAAGTAAGATATAACTGTTTAAAGAATCAGATCATTAAAAGTCGTATTGCCAGTATGTACGCGAGTGGAGCTACTGACAAAAGCTAGTAACTTTAAATGCGTCAGATTGTAGAGTCAAGTTTCAATTGTTTTCTATTAGTGTAAATAGAGTAGGTATTTCATTTAAGAAACGTTGAGGTTATTTCACTTCAAATGCCAAAAAACCTTTAGATTTACACCAGCGACTAATTGGACCGAAAATGTGAATTCAATTCGTTATTTCGTTTTCCTAAGTTCCACTAAACTAGAAATATTTATCTGTACTAATATTATAAAGCTTAAGAGTTTGTTTGTTTGAACGCGTTAATCTCAGGAACCGCTGGTCCGATTTGAAAAATTCTTTCAGTATTGGATTGTCCATTTATAGAGGAAGGCTATTGGCTATATATCATCACGCCAAGACCAATAAGAGCGAAGTCCCAAAGAAGAATGTTTAAAAAACTGGGGAAAACTATTACGCTACGTAAACGAGGTTGCTAGGGTCAGCTAGTGTTTTATACAACTACTATCCAAAAGTATCGTATAGTATAAAGATGCAACCACCGATTGTCTGATACATGTACATGTGAATAAGTTATACACGTTATGATGACTATTTGTATGCCTGCCCAATTAATTTAGGAATCTTTGATAGCCTGTCTGATGCCCCAAGACAACTTAGAGAGTATTAATAGGAGTAAGGAAACTGATGGAGTAAATAACTAATTGAATAAATACAGTAAGTGTTAGATGAGTAGATTATAGTGTTTTATGGCAGATTACTATCTAAAACTTTATCAAAAACTATTGTAACTGATCCTAAAATAATAAGTCCGGATCTAAAACGTACAATCTGGTAGTTAATCCAGTCAACTTTTTTATTTGGTAAAATCCATTAAAACATAAACCAAAAAAAGAAATTAATAAGTTATTTAAATCAAGAAATAGGAAGGATACACGTTTTAAGTGTATAATTACAAGGGCGCAGTTCCATGGAAAACAGGGTTTGAAGGACACGCCCGTATGGCGCGACAACATGCCGTCCGCCTGGCCTTTCGCGCCGATAAACACCGGGAATATTAAATTGGTATTGGGATTTCCTATATGCTATGTATTAGGGAAAACCATTCAAGTTTGATGCTCGCTGTAACTCCTGACACAATAAATCGATAGTGTTTAGGCAATTTCATATCCTAATTGTTATTTCGAGGGTATAAAGATAATTGAATACCTATAACGTCTCAATATAATACTTCATATTACACATCTAAGCGAGATAATATAACAGTGTTTCTAATTTAGAAGCATCAGATATATAGCTCTGTTTGTATTACAATTTGAAACAATTAAAAGTACATATCCTCATTAACCTGATTTAAGATTGCGTGACCAAATTAATTATAATTTTAAACGTAGGTAGGTAGTCTTAAATAATTCAATTTTAATCTCACGATTGAATTTAAAGAGGTTTTTAAAAGGTATATTTAAAACTGATATCAACATCTTGAATTTTAGAATTAGAAGCCTCAATTTCAATTTTTTTTAGGAAATTAGACCTAAATGGAATTTTTACAAAGCAGACTACCAATTATTGTATTCCATGCTCGCATCCATAGACTGGAGCACAATGTATGAGTCCTATAACGTTGAAGAAATATTGAATATTTTTTATGATAAACTTAATACTATTTTAGACTTGTGTGTTCCGCGTAAAAAGCTAAGCTATAAAACTTCACAGTATGTTTACCCCGAATGGTATACTATACAAATTATTAAAGACATTCAGATGAAAGCCATTCTACATAAAAGATTTAAAAGAACTAAGCTCAGAAGTGTTTATTATAAATTTTCTCAGTGCAGGGCCCGTATTAAAAAGTCAATAGAAGTTGCACACAAAGAACACTTACATAAAATACAAGGTCAATTCGTAAAAGATCCAAAATCATTCTGGCAATATGTTAGGTCAAAGAGGAGTAGAACAGATAAACAGAACATTGTATACAATGGTCAATATCTTTCGGATGACGATTGTGCAACGCAGTTTGCAAATTTTTTTGAGTCCGTTTACAGTACTCAGCGACCTCAACTTGACGCACGGGCCGTAGCAGCAGAGGTGGGAGCGAACAGCGCAAGGGTGCATTTAGAGACTTTAAGTCTTCAAGATGTTAAGGATGCACTTCTAAGTCTCAAACCAAAATATTCCTCTGGCCCGGACGGTATACCGGCTTTTTTGTTTAGAGACTGTGGCAGAATATTAACCGAACCATTACATCATATTTTCAATGTCAGTCTAACACAAGCGACGTTCCCAGTTCGGTGGAAGATTACACGAGTGATCCCAGTACCAAAAGGCAAAGCAGGTCCAGATGTCAGCGGCTACAGACCTGTGGCAGTGTTGTCAACACCAGCAAAGATATTCGAATCAGCTATCCAACATAGAATGCAAAGACAGGTAAGTGCGCAATTGTCGGATGCGCAACACGGATTCCGGCCGGGACGTAGCACTGTCACAAATCTACTTAATTTTATGGTGAAGGTGGTGCCAGCAGTGGATGCAGGTTTACAGGTGGATGTCGCATATTTTGACTACAAAAAGGCATTTGACAGCGTCGATAATGAGATATTATTAAGAAAATTGTCAGAAATTGGATGTACCACACACCTGTTACAGTTTTTCGTTAGCTACATGGAAGACCGACAGCAGTATGTGGACTATAATGGGTACGAATCTGAACCGTACTACACTAGGTCTGGCGTAAGCCAAGGTAGTAACCTGGGACCTCTCCAATTTATTATTATGGTAAACAAGTTACCGGAGGTCGTGAGGCATGGTTCATGTTTACTGTATGCAGATGACCTTAAGTTGTTATTAGAAGTCAGGGATGAGTCAGACTGTGAACGTATGCAGGATGACATAAAACGAGTGGTAGACTGGAGCCATAAGAATAAACTATGTTTAAATGCGTCTAAATGCTCGGTGATGACTTTTTCTCGCGCACGAACATGCATAAAGTACGAGTACAAAGTAGAAGACACGCCCATGCAACGAGTTTCGCAGGTGAGGGATTTAGGGGTACATCTCACTCCGGATCTAAGGTTTCGAGAACAGGTAGTAAATATATGTAAGAAAGCCTACAGAAACCTCGGGTTTTTGCTAAGACAGTCTCATGGTTTCACCAACATTACAGCTCTAAAGGTATTGTATGACGCATTAGTTCGTAGCCACCTGGAACATAGTGCGGTCATTTGGGCTCCGCATGAAGCAAAATATTGTGACATGTTAGAACGGGTTCAGAATAAGTTCACAAGACACTTATATTTAAAACTGTACGGGGTATACCCGTTCTTCCCATTGATGTACCCAACTCTGTTTGTGCTGGGTATGGTCGGATATAACAAACTAAGAGTGCGACGTGAATACACCCTTGCTGTGTATGTAGTAAAACTCCTACGAGGTCTAGAACATAATCCTGGGGTACTGGGCCACCTGAACCTGTGCGTGCCTGATCGGTACGTGTGGAGGCGCCGACGCCCGCCTCTATTGGCTTTACCAGTAGCCAGAACTAACTTACTTGAGAAAGCACCCCTAACGCGAATTATCTATCTAATTAACGAAGTTCACAAACATTTTGATATTTTTTCATGTCAATTGAGTGTACTCGCAAAATGTCTTTTAAATTTAATTTGTTTTAAAACCTAAAAGAGTTGCAATATTTTGTTTTTGTTTTATATTTTTTAATATTAAGATAGATTGTTAGTTTTATTGAGTTTATATTTCGTTAATGTATGTGTTTTTTTTTGTGTATGTCTGTGTATGTAATAATATAAATGTAAAGTAGCCTCTCTATCGCATTAGGGAAACCTGTAATGATAGTAAAGGTGATGTGTATACATAAATAAATAAATAAATAAATAAATAATAAATAAATTTATGGTCTACAATAATACATAATTTAAAATCTTAATCCGATCTGTAAACTAACAAGATGTTTAATGTCAATATTCGAGTTTTAATTCCCTACTGTTGAAATATTAAAAATGAACAAGCGGCTTATGGATTTTCAAAACATATTGATAAACTGGGCTTTGCCAAAATTTGTAAATTAGAGCCACTCCAAAAGCTAACTTGTAATCAACTTTTACTTCAATTGAACCGGTGCCAAATGCGGATAAGCAATAGCGGAATCTCGGTCTTTGGACCTAAAAGAACAATATTGCTGATAGTAATCAGCAACAAAATTGCCTACAGCAATAAAGATAGCAGACCCGCTATGGCAATAAACTTGCTCAATGCCATGCCTTTATGCTTTTGATGTCAAAATAACACAAGATACATTCAAAGCCATCTTTTATAAACTTATCAGGAGGCATCCAATCGGTTAAAGATCTTAAAATTCTGATACTTCTCCTGTTTTTATCATTTTACTGCCCGTCTTTTTCATTAAACCTCAGGCAAGCTATCCTTGTTTCTTTCATGGTCACTGGTCTGACTCTTGCTGTATCTGGCAAAAAGCTAAACATTGCCGTAACTCGAAGACTCTTGGATTATCAAATAGAACCTGCCATTGGAGCGGCCTTCAAGGATATGGACCTGAACAGAGTGTACAGGCTTCCAATCCTTTATAGCAATTAAAAAAAACACCCGTTTACCTCGTTTCAAGAAATTCATTTGCGTTATTTTTTCATAGTGTCCAAATTTCAGTATCATCTCAAAATATGGAAAAATAATTCACTATTCACGGTTGGTCTGCCAATGCTGGGTTCGTCGAACTACAGATATTTTTTAACGACGTTACGCTACCTAGGTCTATTTTTAGTCGCGTGGCAGGTAACTTATGCATCTCAGGATCAATTGCGATGCTTCGATAAGTAACTCTAGTTATAAACTGTAATAGTATGAATTTCTTCGAATTATACAAGAGTGGATCTAAAAAATATCACTTTGAACGCAAGCGTTTATGGCATTCAAAAGTACGCAACACCTACAAGATGGTCAAATATCCGAATATGGATACATAACTATATAGCATGGAACGCGAAAGCTTAAAGTAACAAATACTTGGATTTGTCTGTCATATAAACCAAGTGGTTAACAAATACATATTAACTTTTAGGTTGAAAACATTAACTATCTAAGATTTTTACAGAGTAATACAAAACTAGCAAAAAAAATTTGGCGTACGTACATGGGTCTTTCCCTGGTAACAACATTTTAGATTTAATTTTCAAATAACCAGTAACCCTTGACCTCTGGTAGAGAATGCCTTAGGCATTAAGTTCGCCAATGTACCTTAAATAAATATCATAAGGAGAAACCAGTAAGGACTGAAGGGAATTTAACTAGTGGAATAAGTACAGGTGAATTTAA
Source organism: Spilarctia lutea (assembly GCA_916048165.1). Taxonomy (NCBI): domain Eukaryota; kingdom Metazoa; phylum Arthropoda; class Insecta; order Lepidoptera; family Erebidae; genus Spilarctia; species Spilarctia lutea. Next base: position 987,412 of record OU696491.1, read on the forward strand.
TTATATTATTCAAGTGTTATGTTACAATTATATATATTTATTATATAATTATATATACCGCCGACTACCCAAGGGATCATTTCATAATATCCGTACAAAGGTTGTCTGGAAGAGATCGCCGTGAGCGATAAGACCGCCTATTGTTATACCTGATGTCGATGTCCGTTTATGTATCTCTGTACAAATGTTTACTGTAGTGGTGTGCAATAAAGTTTATAAATAAATAAATTATAATGTATATATAGCACTTGAATTCTCACAGAGAAAGTCGTTATATTACTTGAAAACACTTATTCCACGATGAAGAGTACATACTTCATGTATGTAGTTATTTATATCTCTGGGAATGTGTAAGTATGTTGACGACTTTGTGAACAAGATACGGAATAATAACACTATACAATGTACAAAAACAGTTGCAGGACAAATGCTACTGTTATATCGAACACGATACACAATAGATTGACAGGATAATATGCTCACTACAATAAACAAAGCGCCTTCCACATAACAAACGTCATTAAACCAAAACAGACCATATTTAACCAACTTCTGACCATTTTTATCGGTTCCTGTCTGAACATACTCAGGAGCGCGTCATTACACCATATTTGAAATTAGGTACGTACATGCTATTGAGTTCGCCTTCCTTGTTTAATGCATGCAACTTAACATTCCTAAGTACAAGGTAGGTATTGTTTTTATTCTTTTTCTTTCTTTTCTTTTTTTTAAAAGACAGCTCCCACATTAGGAATTAACATCCTGTGTCGTGGGGGACTTTACAAACATACATGAAACGGACACAAAGAACATCCAGACTCAGGACAACAATTCGTGGATCACACAAAGTGTTGTACCGCGTGGGATTTGAACCCAAGACACTTGGCGCAGTAGCAAGCGGCATGGCGACCGCTGAAACCACTAGGCCGACCGTGCAGTCGTTATTCTATCTGATTGAGAACGAAGTGTCAACACCCCTATTCGTCGTCGATGTCGTACAAACAGGGAGCAGGACAATAAAACTACAAAGATAAAAAAAAATTAACAAAAACCCCATACCTACAACATCTGGTCAGAATGGGACAGTAGGCTAAACCATTCTTTGTAATGAGAGACCTGTATCTGACAGTGGACTTGTGGAGGCTGTGGATGAGTTTGTCTGGAGCAAATATTTTTCACGTGGTACCTAAGCACTTGTTTTCCCTAGGAAGTAAAACGCCTCTCTTTGGAAAAATACAGCAGACCCATGATCTAAATAGAACAATTTTACTATATCAGTCTCCGAGACTAAATTCTCATTGGGATAATTTTCCCGGAATTAAAATATCAGTGGTCTGGACATGTGTGAACTGACACACAGAACTGTAAGTGATAAAATATGGGTGTTTAATTTGCCTTTAAAGATTGCCTATTCATATTTAGCACAATACCGTGCAGAGAAACACTTCAACTAAAACAGAATGATTCATCACACAATTACTTGTCGGTGAGAATTAAATCCACAACCTTGTGACTTACCACAAGACCAACAGAACAATTTGCGGCTAACTACCACACATCTACCGTAGTAGAAGGTGTGCCAACTGCCTCGTTGGCACAGTGGTAGCATACGCAACTGCTGCACCAGCAGTGGACTACCAAGGCCATTGACGATGATGTACCCAATGCATATTCGTTAATCTTTATCAGGATTTCATATTATTATTTTAAAGTGACATAAGTTTCAAGTTTCATATTATTTTATGACTGCCTCGGTGGCGCAGTGGTAGCGTACGCGACTGCTGTGCAGAACTCGGGTACAATTCCCAGGTCCGACCAAAAATTTGTATGATCTGCAAATATTTGTTTCAGAGTTTGGGTGTTTTCTATGTATAATATTAGTATTTATTTACAAAAAAAAGTACAGTTCCCATAATAAAAGAACTGCTTAGTTTGGGACTAGATGGCGTTGTGTGGTAAATGTCCGAAAATAGAAATATCTGGTTTTAAACTAAACAGAACTTGAACTATGGAAATTATATTGACTGATAGTACACTTGTATAATTTGTTTTGTAAACATATACAGATGAATAAAACCAAACAACTGATATAATAAACGGTAAGTAACTATACAATAATTAATTAGTTGTAATTTGATCTCCTTTCAATAACATTATTATATTACTGTGAACATACAACTTACTATCATATAAACAAGTTTGAAGGAAAAAGGCCATTAATATTACTTTTACATACATACCTCATCAATATCCTATTAATATCACAAAATAAGCACTTAATTCATGTCGCCTAAAGGTATAGGGAAAACAACACAATTTTATATATACATATGTTTATAACTATGATATTCACAATAATAATAATCACCAAGGACAAATGTGTCATGTTTTTATCATATACATAACACCCATAGGAAAAATTTAGGTGGTAACTTCCATATTGTTCCAATTGTAACACGGGGCTCAGTTACTATACATATAAACCTTCCCCTTGAATATCTGCTTTAAAATATGACAAGTAGTTTAAAAAATCTAAGCCAACAGACAGTGGAAGCAACTTCATTTTTATAATATATAAAGAAGGGGTCTGATCAAATGTTTGTATAATCTACAAATATTTATTTCAGAGTTTGGGTGTTTCCTATGTATAATAAGTATGTATGTATTTACAAACAAAAAAGTATATATGTATTTATCAGTTCAGTATAGATCAGTTGTCTAGCACCCATAACACAAGCTCTGCTTAGCTTGGGACTAGATAGATGGTGTTGTGTGTAAGATGTCAGAAGTATTTATTTATTATTACTATATTATAAAGCTGTAAAGTTTGTTTGTTTATTTTAATGCACTAATCTCAGGAACCGCTGGTCCTATTTGAAAAATTATTTCAGTGTTCGATAGTCGATTTATTCAGGAAGGCTATAAGGCTATATATTATGACGCTAATACTAATAGGAGCGAAGCACCCATGAAGAATGTTTTAAAAATGTGGTAAAATTTCCACACTATGGGCAATAGAAGACGCAAACGAGGTTGCGTGGGTCAGCCTTATAGGCAATGGTTTAGCCTTATAGACAATGGTTTAGAATAGCAATATTTTTAAATATACCATATTTTCCATTTGTTCCTATTCTTATTGGAAGAAAATCACTACTTCCAATAAGAATAGGAACAAATAAATAAATAATATTAAAAAATAATAGGGAGAGGCATAGGCCTTAAGACACAGCTTCAAACGGTGGAATGCAATAGCCTAACGATGAATAAGGTGAAACAAATATAGACAGAATAAGCAAAATAAAACCTGTGTGATATAAAATGGTCCTTAGTTCATTACAGTTCTGCTCTATATAAACTATGTGCTATTTTGAAAAAGGTAGTTAAGAGATAAGGTATCATTTAGAAAACCATTTGAATGAAAATATTACTTAACTAGCTGAACCCCGCGGTGCTACCCGCGGTACGATGATAACTGCGGGCAACGCCGCGGGGCGAAGCTATATCTTTATAAATAGTAGCCTATGTGTTATTCTGATGTATAAGCTATATTGTGGTAAAGTTTCATTCAAATCCATTCAGTAGTTTTTACGTGAAAGAGTAACAAACATCCATACATACATACATCCATACTTACAAACTTTCGCCTTTATAATAGTAGTAGGATATTATAAACATAAAATAAATTTTCCTTCATCAAATACAATAAATTGCATTATATTTTTATTGTTATGTATGCATAACCATAATGAGGCTCTTGGTTTAGTAGGTAGTGACTGATCCTGACTACCAGAGGTCTTAGGTTTCATTCACCTCCAAGTCAAATAATTGTGTGACGAGTATGATCATTTGTTCTCTGTCTGGGTGTAAATTATGTATAATATGTATTTAGAAATACATAAGTGTGTTTATCAGCCATCTGGTTATCATAGTACACCCGTTGCCTTGTTTGTATCAGACAAGTGTGTGAGATCTGTGAAATTATTATTTTATCATAACTGTTACTGAAACTTTTAATGTTTTTCTCCTGTCATGTTTGATAGTCTTATGTTTGATTGTATGATTGATGGAACAGTTGAGTGACATAAGCAATGATATTTGTATGCTTTTGTAATGCTGAAGTTGTCTTTATAATAAGAGAAAAAAAAAAAAATTGGGAAATTTCCATGAATTGGATGTTTTTTTTTTATTTATTAATTATTTTATATATATCTATATAAAATAATTTTTGTTTCTAAGTTGTTTGTAAGTTTTGTTCATTTTGTTTCCAATAAGAAAAAAGAACATTGCAATTTAAAGTGCAATAAACAAAAATTTGTATCTAGGTAGATTATAAAAAAAAAATATGTCAGACCATAGTCAAAAGTAGATAGCTTAAAATCACCAGGACCAATGATGACTGCAACAACACAAGTTCAGCAGATGTTTCAACCTAATTTTGATATCCATTCATGTTTATGGCACATGTGTGCCATAAACATGAATGGATATCAAAATTATCAATTCATGATCCATCTTAGCTGATTGACACTGATAAACCATTTGATCAAATAATTAATCAAACAACATAATATAGCAACTAAAAATTTACAGAACGATAATCCAGTAAATATGTATAAAACCGGTAGAATTGAATCAATGACTCAGATGAAATATGTTGATAAAACAAATGTTGTATTCGCTTATCATACAAAAGCGATAAAGTTAATGCAAAAAACAAGGAACCTTTGACGATCCTGCTAAATATTTTATTTATAGAACCTTCTAGAGACATTCCCGACAAGGAAATTTAAACATAAAACAGTAGATCATTGAATCCATAACGGCGCAAAACGTGTTGTGCAAGCTGCGAGAGCAAAAAAATAGACATGAACACCGGCAATTACATCTTATTTTAGACATTCTAACTGTAAAAATAATGAATCTAACGTACATGAAGTGTCGGTCACTCCATTCATGCGGCAAACAAACTATAACGGTTCCTTCAATTCTTTTGTTCTATTACTTCGCGGTAATGTGATTATAATCCGGAGAGAAGCGAATATGAATTCTTTAAGAAAATAAGTGGTGTAATCCAATCCGCATACTTATGCCCAGCAAGCTGGATACCTCGTCCTGCGACATCAAGGCACATTGACCTTTAAAAAAATCTTAAAAAATAACGGCTCGCGTCAGACTAGACTGCGGCCGGTGTCACACAAAAGAATAAAATAATCTCACTCACCCGACATGAAAACTTCTATTGATGCACTAACCGGTTTTCAATGGAAATAGTGAATTTAAGAATTTACTAAAGTTACTTTACACTATTTTAATCGAAGAAAACGATTACTCACCAACTGGTCGCTTCCCTTCTTTCTGACGGAACCGAAACCGTGTGCACGAAAGAGATAGGAATCTAAAAAAAAAACCAAGGTGTTGCTGGCTTAAAATAAAAAAAGGTACTACAAAATACCGATTTGAAACCGTTACAACTTGTAAAAGGAACGAGTAAACATTTGATTTTAATATTATTATGTGGGTGGTACAATAATATAAATTGTATATGTAAAAAACATAAACTTAAGTCTAATTTATTAAATATGGATGAACATTTGAGATAAGAAGCCACTGTGCGCACGATTCACGACTGAACGATCCTGTTTACCTATTTCTTATAAGATAGAAATGAAAAAGGATATCTCAAACGTACTATTATTGATTGATGGAGAACAATATAGGGATTTTGAAAAACAATAAATCATCAATTATCACAGTGTAACTAAACGGTTCGAAATAGAAAATACCATATCTCAATATTTTGAATTTAATTCACTCTTCACATTCACTTGAATCACTTTAGTTTAATTTCTTTAATTAAGTTTTTCCCGAGTGTTTATAATAGTTTAAAGGCTATGACATAAAAACTTTGCACGATTTGAGGTAGGTTACCACTTGTCATTTATATTAAAATGTTTCTAATTAGAAGTAAAATTATCATCTGGCAGCCTCTTATGGATTTTCCGCAAAAAACTGGATTACACCGGTTAATTCGTTCAAAAAGGAAAATAATTGTTGTAACGACAAAACTTAGGGCATATTAACCAATAATCCAATATCAGTTTTTCCAGCAAATTTTAGACTAAAAATATAACACTAGAATAAAACATTTTTTTTTAATAAACAGAAATAGTGTTGCTATAAGAAAATACTAGTGTGTTCTACATTATTGATTTAATTAATTGAATAAGTGAGTATTCTTGAAAAATTAATGCTCTATTAAATATTTAATTACGAAAATTGTTTTATAATATCTTAATGTATGTAATGTATCAATGTATGAAAGAATATTTTACGTGAAGTTGTTAAATCGATTTTTAATCATTTTCACTCATCTGATCACAGCACTAGAATATATTTCATATTACAAAACTTCTTAGGTGGACAACCCTAAAAGAAACGTCTAGTTCCGTTTTGTTTAGAAATATTTTATGAAAGATAAATTGTTTTAAAATGGAAACAGCAACAGAAGATACTCAAAAAGAAAGTGCAGATACTGCAAATGTAAGCAATACGGCTAGTGTAAGTATGAAATATAGTTTTAATTTACATGCGGTTTATAAATAGAATGCTATCGGATATCGGCAAACAATTTACCCTCTTTATTTATTCAAATTCTCTGCATTTACCGTTATTAATTTTATTTTGAATGTAAAATAAGTTGCGGCGTTTTATCTGATTAATTATAAATAGTTAAAGGTTTAAATAATATCGAAAAAAGGTGATATTGTTAACCTAAAAGAAAGTTGGCCCCCAGCCAATTTCCGTAATGTTTTTGGTATTTTCGTTCAGAAGAACGATTCACATGCTTTCTGCTTTTATGGTTGACGACAATGCAATTTGTTATCCAACATTTTTTTGGTGATATCTTTAATCTTATTGGTTTCCAATAGCAACATAGGAATTGACTGTTTACCATAGATGTACAATCAGCAGCTATTGCCACTTACGAATCAAATTTCGTAATAACAGAATTCTAAATATAAATAAAGGTTTTGTTACATTATCTGTAGGGAATGGGTCTATTTAGGTCAAATATTTGTATGAATTTGGAATGTTTATAAATAGAACAGCATTGTCACCTGTGTTTTAAAGAGCCAGGGCAAACCTATGTGGAGATATATTTAGAGTTGTATAGGTTGTAATGTAGTTTGAAGACATGTGTAGGTTGTACTTGGGAATATGTAGATACAAAGTTAATTTTTCTATAAAATAAATTTAAATAATGTATGCCATTTTCTACCAATTTGTTAAGTTACAAGTAGAAATCTATTACCCTGTATTTGATCTTATTTTGTCTGTCGTTTTTTATACATCTCATTCTATAACAATTAAGTTACCACTGGTTAATTCTTATTGGTTTTTTGCTAAAAACCAATAAGAAAATAAATGATTTATTTCATCACCCCTTTTTTCTTACTTCCTTTTATTGTAATACAAAACCATAGAGCATTAAAGGCCACCAAATGTTTTGGGAGTAGCCATATGATCTTTATCTGATACAAACAGACTTTCATTTTTTTCTGGGAATAAATCTTCTACATATTTTGTCATACAAAAACAATTACTTATCACTTTAAACACATATAGCAATTAAAACAAAAGATTCTGTATTTTACGCACACATACATACTTTCTGTGTTATAACAGTGTAACACAAATGCACATTTAGATTATACTTTTGAATACCTGCATATTAGCCATATTACTGCCTACCGTGTTGTTCTCGGGACAAAACAATGTGAATAAGTATTTAAAGGTATTCTTATCTGAAAAGTGCATGTTGCTAACTAAACTATAGACTAAAATATATCTAAACTCTCTCAAAACACACCTGTGGCAGGTACCACTCAAAACCTGTACTGTGCCAACTTCACTGCTAGTCGTACATCAAACTTCTTAAAAAAAATCAAACACAATTTTATTAAACAAACAATAGAAAATATTAGTCATCTATAGGCTTGAAAATAACATTGGTAAAAATCTATGAAAATAATAAATAAATAAATATTCCGGACATCTAACACACAACGCCATCTAGTCCCAAGCTAAGCAGAGCTTGTGTTATGGGTACTAGACAACTGATATAAATACTTATATACTTTTTTTTTTGTAAATACATACATATTATACATAGAAAACACCCAAACTTCGAAACAAATATTTGCAGATCATACAAACATTTGGTCTGACCCGGGAATCGAACCCGAGACCTCTTGCTTAGCAGTCGCCTACGCTACCACTACGCCACCGAGGCAGTTAATATAGTTACTTAACGCACAGCAGTGGTAATACCTTACCATCAGGTGATACGTTTGCTCCTTTGCTCACCGTTCCATTAAAAAAAACGTTTAAGTTTATTATTTCTAATAAACAAGACCATTCACCATTAGCCTATTACAGTCCACTACTAGACATAAGCCTTTTAATCCAGCTCCTGCCAACCAAGCAGAAACACTCACTCACTACTCAATATAATCTTTGAAAAACCTCCTTATTGTGCATATTTCAGAATGCTGCAATACCAGCCCCATCTGAACAAAAAAAGCCCAAAAAAGATAGCCGCAACAAAAGAGATGATAAAAATCTAGAACAGTTCATGAAAACGCTTAACCCTATAGCAACAGTTGACGAGAAGTTGGCTCTGGTCTGTAAAAAGTATGTGGAGTCTGCAGATGAAATTAAGAAGATGTCATTCTATATTAAGCAGTCGGATAAACGTCATGTGTTGGTGGTGAAAGATAAGGAGCAGCTACAGTTGGAGTTTAATAAAACTGTTTTAGTCAAATCTAAGTTAGAGAACCTTTGTAGAGAACTGCAGAAACAAAATAAAGCTATCAAGGTAAGTAGTAGCCCCCTTTAATAATACTTAACTAGCTTTAACCTGTGTCTCCGTCCGCGTCCGCCGTGGGAAATAGTACCCTATGTCCTTCCTGAACTATCAAAGTATTTCCATGCCAAATTACATTGAAATCAATGCAGCGATTTTGCCATTAGTGAAACAGATTGTTATTTTTAACCGTGGCAGAGCCACGCTTCGGCATGCATGGGTCAGCTCGACCGGAGTGATACCACTGCCTCGCAGAAAACTGGTGTGAAACAGCTCCTGCGCTGTATTTTACCGAGTGAGTGAGGATACTGGAGGCCCATACCCAAACCCTCCCCCATCCCTCTCCTCATACCCCTAAGGCTGGCAACGCACTTATGACGCCTCTGGTATTGCCATCCACCATCGGGCGATACGTATGATCGTTTGCTCGCCACAACAAAAGAAATAAAAAATCGGAGAAAAATATTTTTTTGTGAAACAACGAGACCCTGGTGTATTGTTTAATATCTGATTGAGCAAAAATTTTATCAAACTCAAAACAATCTGGGGACAGCTACAGAGTGATTTCTCTTTCAATAAAATTACATCACATAAATAAAAAACAGAATACATTTGCAATGTTTTGTTTAATATTCTTATTTTTTTAATACAAATCTAATTTTCTAATATGTTAGCTGCTCATTAAGGTGAAAGTGTGGATTGCTACCACCGTTTTTTCTACAAAATAGCAAATAGCATGCAAATATTATGCGCAGACATGAGACAGTTTATTTGATACCTACTGATGCTAAATACATCTTCAACTTAAAGAGACACAAATGTACTTCCACTTCCACTTCCACCTTTTATGTGTTTCCAGACCCTAGTGTTAAAGAGATCTCCCCATAACTTCACGTATGGCTTACATTTGAAAAATTCTGCTTGCAAAATGTAAAAATTCTTATAAGATGCTGCACAACTTAATAATGTATATTCTTTGATAACATATTTCTTTTTTTATGGAATAGCGGGCAAACGAGCAGCCGTATATCTTGATGGAAAGCGATTATCGCCGCTCATGGACACCCGCAACACCAGAGGCACACACACACAAACAACACACTCACAAGTGCATTGCCGGCCTTTGGGGGATGGGGATGGTGGTGGGGGAAGGGATTGTGGCTTCGGCCGAAGCCACGCTTCGCCATGAATAGGCCGGCTCGACCGGAGTGATACCACGACCTCACAGAAAACCGGTGTGAAATAGCGCTTGCGCTGTGTTTTACCGAGTGAGTGAGGATACCAGAAGCCCAACCCTTTCCCCTCCTCATCCAAAGGCTGGCAACGCACTTGTGACACCTATGGTGTTGCGGGTGTCCATGGGCGGCGGAAATCGCTAACCATCAGGTGATACGTCTGCCCAATATTCAATAAAAAAAATGTTAAATAAATGAAATTATTTTTCAATTCAAACAAGTAGTTCTTGCTTGATGCTGTGACTAAAGAAAATAGATGTCCATTTTTATGTATTACTATTTTTTATGTTACTTTACAGGAAGAGTCACTGCTAAAAATCCGAGAAGAGGAGGAACGTCGTAAGGAGACGCAAGCCAAGTTCCAGAATACCCTGTCTGAGATCACAGCTATGCTGCAGCAGAACAACGAGAAGAATGCTAAACTGAGGGACGATAACATCAGTATGACTGAAAAGTTCAAGAGTGTTGTTACTCAGTACCAGCTGAGGGAACAGCAGGTAAGACTGACTGACTTTTTAATCAAAATTGTAATGTTTCGCGCGGGACAGGTTTTGTCCTGCTTTTTGGGGATAACTGGCCGGACGCCGAAAGTGAAGATAGTTACTTAACCGTAGTGTATTTTTCGTCAATAAAATTGGCAGGCAATACAAAAATAAAATTTTAAAGAACCGCCACCATTATACGAATCGGTATACCTACAAATAGAAAATGAGACTTGGAACTAGTTATTTCAAGAATTGGGGTGATGTATCAAAAACTTAGTATTGCGAACAACCTTTTTTCTAAAGAATCCAGTTTTTTTCATATTTCAAATATCTGATTTGCCAAAAAAATAATCTTGCAACACTGACTGGTATGCACCCACAGCTATATCTCATAGAGAGATTTCTCGGAATTCGGATTCAATAATCGAATAGACGCCCTTATTAACCGACTTTAAAAAAGGATTTTTTTTTGAATTTGTTACCACTCGCTCGCTTTACATTCATAACTTTCGACTGAATGAACCGATTTTGATGATTCTTTTTTTGCTGCTGGTGCTTCCTGTGTGGTCCCATTTCAATTTGGTTCAGTTCTTGAAGTCGGTTTCTTTTTATTGTTAAAATTTGTGATTATTTTGCCAATTATGGTTTTAGTATGCGTAATAAGTTGGATAATCTTTATATGATAATCGGCGCGAAAACTTCTATTGCGCGATTCAGGATTGGTAGTTACTCCGTGTAGTGCGTTACTTCGTAGTTCAATGTAACTTCGGTAGATGGCGCTGCAGTATGTTATGTTGTATGTGGAGGCCGCCACACATGATAATATGATTTAAACACCCGGGTCATTATTCCGAATCTATAAACAACTAATTCATTAAAATCGGTTTAGTAGGTAAGGCACTACGAGTGAACTTACAAACTTATGTGTAAACTATTACCCTACCTTTTGTCTTCGCCGTAGTCGAATTCATCTATTCGTTTAGATAGTGTCTGTACACCCGCACATAATTGTGGTTATTGGTGTAAAATACGAATATCTTAAGTCATACAACGGCGCAAACTGACAAATCATACTTGCTTGTGGGTGTGCAGGCGGGCCCTCTGATTTCGTGGCGGCTTGCCGCACGTACGACGGTCGCGCGATCTAGGGGACAGTATTTAAGCGAATGGACTATACATACTTTCGGCCTACAGGATCGCATACTTTTTCTAATTCAATGCATTATTTTATTTTAGGTGGATAAAATGTCGAAACAAATGGCTTTAGAGAACCAGCTATCAGAAGCCAAGATGCAGAAGCAGAATCTCGAGCACCAGGCGGATAAAGAGCGTCTTTTGGCCGAAATAGAACAGCTCAAGGTCACCGTGGCCACGTATAGAGCCAAGATGAAAGAGTTTAAGGGAGTTGAAACCAGTAAGTATCTATCCAGGTCTAAACTTACGGTATATACGTATGTGACTTGAAAATATGACATAACTAGCTGACCCACGCAACCTCGTTTAGTAGTAGCGTGAAAATTTTCCCCCGTTTTTGAAACATTCTTTATTGGTGCTTCGCTCTTAATAGTATTACCGTGATTATATATAGCCTATAGCCTTCTTCGATAAATGGACTATCCAACACTGAACGAATTTTTCAAATCGGTCCAGGGGTTCCTGAGATAGCAAAGTTAGTCCAAAAAGAAGCCTAAGTTACTCATTATTACATCAGCTATCTGTCAGTGAAAGTCCCTTTAAAATCGGTCCAACCCTTCTAGGGATTAGCCACAACAAACAGACAGACAAAATATTTAAACATTGTTATTTTGTTACATGTACTGTGTATATATACAAGAGTGATTGATTATTTTCCCTCTCATCTCCAGGTCTTCGCAGTCAGCTGGAAGTGTACACTGACAAATATGAAGAATTTCAGAATGCCTTAGTCAAAAGCAACCAGATGTTTGGAGGATTTCAGGAGCAGATGGACAAGGTGAGTGATTAAGCGAAGTATCCTTTCGAAGCCTATAGAGTTTTTAAAAATGTTTGTTATTGATTAAAAAAAAAAGTCAAAGTTTAAGTGTCAATTTAAAGATTCGACTGCCTCGGTGGCGCAGTCGATTGCTGTGCCGATACCCGGTCTCGGGATCGATTCCCGGGTCGGACCAAATGTTTGTATGATCTGCAAATATTTATTTCGGAGTTTTGAGTGTTGTCTATGTTTAATATGAATGCATTGACCAATAAAAAATAATACCTATGCTATGTATTGTACAAGCTCTACTTAGTTTGGACTAGATGGCGTTGCGTGTTAGATGTCCGATATATTAATATTATTGTAATGATTGCAAATGCTCAATATACAGACAATTCATTTAATTTTTTGGTGAACCGATTTTTATGATTCTTTTTTTATTTGAATGCTATTGCGGCTTCCCGTTTGGTCCCATATCAATTTGGTCCAGTTCTTGAAGTCGGTTTTATTTTTGTTAAAGTTTATGACGGTTTAAAATTGTACTTTCTTTTTACAACAGATGTCAAAGAAGATCAAGAAGTTGGAGAAGGAATCTCTTTCATACAAGACCAGGTGGGAGACGTCCCAGACCGCCCTCCTGGACATGTGCGGGGAGAGGCAGGCCAGCGAGGAGAGGGCGGCTGCCTCCAGCCGCCAGCTGCAGCACATGCAGAGCTTGTGCCGGACCTTGCAGGTCACTCATTACATTATTTACAGAAAAAATACTAAAGACAATGTGAATTTCTTAAAAAAATAATACTTGATATTTTCTCTATCTCTAGTAGTCGATAGCTTTGTCAAATGTAGAACTAATAAAATTAAACTAGGAAATATGTACTATCATAACTGTTGAAAGTAAACACATGTACATATATATTTTCACATATATAGGTATATTAACAAACATTATTTTTTTAACTAGCTGACCCACGCAACCTCTTGTGCGTCTCCTAGTGCCCATAGGGTAGTAATTGTCCCCCGTTTTTGAAACAATATTCCTTGGTGTTCCGTTCCTACTGGTCTTAGCGTGATTATATATAGCCTATAGCCTTCCTCGGTAAATGGACTATTGGATAGTCCATTTATCGAGGAAGAGATCACTGAAACAATTTTCTACAAATCGGACCAGCGGTTCCTGAGATTAGCATGTTCAGACAAACAAACAAACTCTTCAGCTTTATAATATTAGTATAGATATTGTTAAATGGGGGATAACTATCAGAGACGTGTGAAAATGGCACTAAATTAAACAAACTCATGGCCACTCTTTAAAAACACTATAGATAGTTTTGCAATAATACAACAAATTATGAGTATGGAAAACTAAAATTAATCAAATGAAACTTAAAATACTCATCATCACCATGTGGTGTGATCTTCAAAATGTAATTTGGAGGTCAGCAGCCAGTATCACTCGCAGTCAGGAGCGGCCTCTTTCAACTGGTGATATTTTTCTAGTTCAGTTCAGGCCCTCGTGTCATCTATCCACTTTCTTGGTCGAACTGGTGTCTTGCTGCCAGGTATTTCTCCTTCTAAAAGAAGCATGGGGAATGCATGGCCTTCCACTCGTCCTCCCTTTGTATGACTCCAAAGAAGGCCACTTTCCTCTTCACAATATTGTTACGAGCTGGGTATTAAATAAATTGAAGTAGTCGATTAATTACCAAAAATAACACAATATTTATTAACAACACTTTTTACAATTAGAAATCACTAAATCACTGGTTAGTCGCACTAGAAGATCTCTTCGATGTTTATCCGCTGTATCGTGAAACAATACTGCCCGTACGGCTAACACATTCCGCTTTTATATGGCCGTCGAAATAACTCGAATGTACGAAAATATTCGATCGATGTTTCTAGGCTAAATAGATTACTCTAGAGCTACTTGTAGCGCCATCTAGCGTCGAGTAATCGTCATAATGCCCACAGTTGCGAGCTTTCCGACACTAGATGGCGTTGTCCTCAATAGTTCTCGATTGTTCTCGTACAAACGAGTTCCATCTGGTTATGGCACAACAATATTAAACACCAGTTCGCTCAAAAATACTAAAACATATAAAATAGATATTGGAAAACATAATAACTATTAGCTCACAGTATAAGACTGTTGTCATTAGATGGGATCTTTTATTTCAGATTAGAATAAAAAGCAAAATTAGAGATATGGTCTTAAGATTACACAGTTTCTAATCATCAGTAGCAAATATATGATATATCTAATACCCAATGTTTACTTACAAGTGATGTGCTTACCTATGGGTACATCACTATCACAACATTGGCAGATTAACTTGTGGCAATTGCACCTACCCTCCCTGTGGAGGATATGGATCTCCAGTTCGCATACATTTATTTTATTACTAACTGACTCGGCGAACTTCGTACCGCCATTTTGTTTAAATTATTTATTAAATTGCCGAAAACTTCATTTTTATTATTTATGCTCGCCCTAAGCTTTCTACGAGCAGTACAGTCATGATTAAAAAAAAATGCTTCCTTTTTTCCTATATTTTTTTTGAATACATATTTTGTCCTGATAATAATAAACACATAAAAAAGAATTATTCAATTTGATGTAGTCTGTGGGAGTTATGTGTGTACATACATTTCAGTTATGGAGGGTAGAGGTAAGGAGAATCATCTGTGTACATGAAAAAGTGTCCGTTGAAATGCATTAAATTAGGGTGGCGCCACATTAGCATCAGAGTAAACTTTAAAGGAAGTCAATAAACGTACTATTCACAGTTCAGAAAATAAAATCACTCTAGCTACGCCTTTTCTCATAATAACTCTTTAAGGTTATATTTATAAGTAATAATAACAGCAATAAGTAACTACTTTAGTCGACAATAATGTTAAATTTTTTAACTCGGCGTACTTCAATTCGTTCACAATTGCTACATTCATACCATACACTGTGTCTACACCAGCGCCATTCTGGAAGGTTTTTGAACTGTTATTTACAGCTTACAGCTGGACACTTTTTTCAATTTTCTACCATATGAGATAACTCTCCTTACCTCTACCCTCCATAATTTCAGTGATTAATTTTTATTTATATAGATATGACCAGATATAATTATGTTTTTTTTCTTAAAAGTGGTTTGCTACTGATTTCTATCGCAACCTAATTCGTAGAGGTAATACTGTCAGTATTGTGGCATTTTTGCACTTGTAGAGATTGTAATATTAAAATTTTGTCAGTACACGTAAAGTTCTTATGTGATTTTTTTGTTAAATGTAAAAATATTAAATATGCATTTAATGAAATTGATGAAAGGACAAACATTGGTTATTTTAAAACAAGTATTTAGTTACGTTATGACAGATTTGCAAATGTATATTTTAAGAGTATTCGGTATATGAAGGCTTTTTAACCGATTTAAAAAAAAAGGAAGTGTTCTCAATTCGATTGTAAAATATATATATATATACAGTAATACCCCGCTTAACGCGAGGGATACGTTCCGAGAAAAATCGCGTTAACTGAAATTCGCGTATATCGAGGTTTATGATTAAACATAGTCAAAATTGAATACAAAAAAATACAAATCATTTAAACAATCACTTTAATTCTAAGAACACTTTATGCAATACATACATACTCTTAGATTCTGAGAGTCCAAAATCTCTGTCAACAATTGTTACTTTGCCTCTATTTTCCATTCTTCTTAACACTTTCATCTTCAATTCCAAAGTGACGCTTTTACGCTCTTTTTTCTTTACAGGCGGCATTTTTAACGTAGGGTTAAATTATGTATGTATCTCCAATAAATGTTAAAACAAAACTGCCAGCCGACCGAACTAACATTACGGAACAAATGAACACACGAAACGAACGAGGAAATCCCCATAGAACAAAGTCGAAGGACAGGGAATTCCCAATTCTTCAAAGAGAATATTCAGAGAAATCGGGGATCCCGCAACCATAGAGAAGTTAATGACTACATTATGTTTATACGCACTCTTTCGCGTAATGCGAGGCATTTGAGCGCGAAATTTGAAAAACGCGTTATACTGAAACCGCGCCTAACGGGGTCGCGCTAAGCGGGGTATTACTGTATATATATATATATTTATATTTTGACCTTTATTTCTTTTGATGAGATGTAAGTATACTGTATTTTTTTCTATTTAATCGACTTTACGTTAGTCCACAGGTATATTAAACGGCGGTGATACTCATACCTCGATATTTTTTTTTGGTGTGCTTGTGGCAATATGTAGAAGTGAGTGTGTGGTGCATGTTACAGGCGGAGCGGAGCGCGCTGCTGGCCACGCTGAAGGAGCACAACATCGAGCGGCCGCCGCTCCCGCCGCCCGCGCCGCTGCCCGCTCCCGCGCCCGCTCCTTCTTCCGCTGCCGCGCCCGCCTCCAACGCCAAGGTCTGTCAACTTGTATTGCTATTTTTCTGCTTTATTTTTACCATCACCTAATGTAGATCTTGGGCAACCGCTGGATATGGGTAGAAAGGACGGGTTGTGGGTAGGAGCAGGCCTATGTCTAGCACTTGACATCTTTCGACTTCCTTGCCATTTCTTTTTGTCAGAGCGCGATTTCTTCTGTAAAGTTATGATGAATGATATAAAATGATAACCTCATCAACCTATCTTTATCCACTGCTGAACTAAAGCTCCCCAAGGAACGCGAGCCAGTCGGCATCAATCTACTGGCAACCTCTGCCTTCACTATAGTTCTTTCCACCATTTCTACTTTATTATATTAGTAATTTTTATTAATATTAACCATTTCTATTGTATACTTTTAGGTGGACGCGATGGCCGCGAACTGCGCTCAGTTACGCCAAAGTCTTGCACATCTACAGACACAACTGAATGTACTCACCAACAAACAAAACGAAGAAACACCCAAACCAGAACCAAAACCAGAAAAACAGGAAAAGAAGAAATCAAAATCAAAGAAGAACAAAGGTGAAAAGAAGGCAGAAACTATTGCGGCTAAAGAAGCAAGCGATTTAACGGATGAGAATCAAACCAGCGCTAGTGAAAATTTGTCTCAAAATACGAACAAACCTGATGAGACAACGCTAGAAACCTTAATACAAGCTATAAATAATGCCAATATTAATCTTTGTGATTTAGAAGTTGTTAGTGATGAAATTGCCGAAACCGTAAAATCAAATGTTGAAATCAAAGAAGTTACTGATGAAGAAATCGCGGCACTTAAACTAAAAACTAAAGAAGTAAGTCCTAATGTAGAAGAAATAGTTGTAAATGCAGAAATTAGTTCTGAAATTGACGAACTTGTCCTAAATGAAGGAAACAATTCTAAAGATGACACAGTTATTCTTAATGAAGTAGTAGATTCTAAAGTTGACGAAGTAAGTTCTAAAATTGAAGAAATAAATCCTAAAGTTGAAGAAATAAGTCCTAAATTTGATGAAATAAGTTCTAAAGTTAAAGAAATAACTTCTAAAGTTGAACAAGTCACTGGAAATGTCGAATTAGGTCCAGAAGTTGCATTAAATGAAGTAAAAAATACGTTAACAAATTTGAATTTGAATAGTCCGCAGAAGCCAGCTGAGGATAAGGTTATTCAAAATGGAGACAAATGTTTCTCAGATCACGTAGAGACCAAAAAAGGAGTAAGTGTAGAGGCAGACGATCCTAATGTGTCAGTTGTAGAGTCTGTCAATGACGAAGTGTCGCATATAAATGAAGTGAAACCGATATTAAACAATGCTTGAAGTGATTTGTAAATAGTGTGGACTGATTTTTATGTTGTTTTAGACGATTTCTAAGTCTTTTGTAATTTTATTTTTTTTTCTATTGGAAATAATAAGTGTTTGTTCGTTGTTGGTGTTAAATATTGTCAATTCAATATCAATGTTGCTTTTGCCTAAAGACTATTGCAAATACAAACATTTACGAAAACCGGGCCATTCTTTTTGAAGAAAATTATACACATACAGTCGTACGAATTAAATAAACTGCCTTTTTTGTAGTCGTTTAAAATGACATCAATATCTTTCTTAATTTAAGCGGAAAATATTTGAATCGTAAGTTTGTCATATGGTTGATTTAAGTGTGTCAGAAAGATTGCCAACAATGAAAAAATAAAAAGAATAAAATAAAACCCTGTACAATATACTTCTTACACTATATTTTTTTATTATAGTGTACTAAATGTATAATTGTAAAAAAATGATAATTTTTTATACATATGAACCACAAAATGTCAACTTTTAAGTGCTGTATACGCAGTTTAGAACTAAAGAATAATTATTATCACTATTCATCATATATTGTCCCAAAACGGTCTTATTATTAAACTCTATGAGGTCTAAAACGTCAATAAAATAGACTAGATACATATTTGTATCAATTACTGAAATGTGACGTCACAAATTAGCTGTGTGCTAATGTCCGGTTCCTATATTTAACGAATCGTCATCGTGTAAAAATTTTCTACAACCGACTACGAGTCGTAAATACCGTTCCTCAATTTATTTCTTATAGGAGCGATTTTATAGGACCTTACGCCCCGTATAAAATTCTATTCGTACCTAGAACAGATCGTTTTTCAAATATAGGAACTGGGCATAAGTTGATTTGAAAACATTATACAAGAAAAGGTTGATAAAGTATAACCCGACTAAATTTTTGACCCCATAAAAATTGTCACCTGGCCCTTTATAACGAATCTATTCACACATCATCATTTAGTCGGGTAATAACACAGTACATTTTTTGTATTTACTATGGTGTGACGTCACTATCTAGTTGTCAATTAAAGTACTTTTAAAATTTGATATTTAAAATTAGAATATTATCTACATTTACACATTAAACAACACGGGCCATTGACTAGAGGGGAGTAGAGATTACTTCTTTTCCCGAGACAAAACAGTCTCCCATTTTTTTGCGGGGAAAATTTTTACACACACACATTTTAGATTCCCATACACAACAATCGCCTGTCACTACGAACTCACACATAACAATTCAAACAAAACATTCAACATTTCACGCACACAAATACATTCTGTAACAGTGTCACGCGTAGGCCCATTTGTGCTCATACTTTGACATAGGTCAATGCCTTTGTATGACTAGTCGATATCGTGTTGCTCGTATGCCCTACCTTTCAAGGATCAGTATTCTGGAGTCAAATATTTGTAATTGTATTAGTGATTATTGAGGCCTACACTAAACTGATATTAAATTAGATTGTGCAGCGTTTAGTCGTACTGACAGTATTATTGTATCGTTTCGTACACGTGTCCAATGTAAGTAAATTTGTATGAAATAAAAATGATATTTGTAATTGTTGTTTGTTTTTTTAAAATGCTACTGCTGATAAAAAAGGTCTCGAATTAAATTCCAAGGTCGGGCCAACAAGTGTTTTTAGGTCCTCTTAGGCTTAGGGCTTAGATAGAGTCCGAAGTATGGATGTGGCATCTATGGCAATGGTTATTGAGAAGTCAGTGCCCTCATATGTACTGACAACTAGTTTAGTCTTCATATTCAGCTCGCCCTTAGGGTTGCGAAGGCCCAAAGCCAGCCACTCCGTGGTAAACCCACGTGAACTAGTAGCCGTCTCCAAATAACCTTGGAAATAGGAATTTCTTGTAAGAAAATATAGCAACTATAGGTTAGGTAGACCGAAGTGGTAGTACGGTCTCAGAAAGCCGGTGTTAAAAAATAATTGGGTTGCTTTCATACAGTGAGGTGACAGGAGTAACAAACAACTCCCTTTACTCGTAATTGGAATGTCGGGGAAGACCCCTCCTCCCATATTCCAAGGGTCAGAAGGCAGAGCAGGTTTTTTGTGTGAGTTGTAAGATTTTGAGACTTGCAATATCGGAACATTGCATCGACCCCAAATTAAAGAGCAGGAAAACAATGTAAAAGAAAATTAATTACCAAAGAATAATAATCTTATGTTATTATTATTTGGTAAATCTGTACAAATAAATAAAATTGGAGTCTATTTGTAATATTAAAATAACCGCTTTTTACTAAGTGCATAGTATGTAATGTATGTATACATGGTACATTTACCAAAATAACATTTTTTACAATTTTTGTCTCTATCTGTCGGTCTGTCTGTCTGTTTGTTCCGGCTAATCGTTTCTACTTCGGAAATCTTACACACAATGCCATCTAAGCCCCAGCTAAGAAGAGTTTGTGCTATGAGTTCCAGACGGCTGATTTAAAGATTTGTAGATCATACAAACATTTGGTCCGACCCGGGAATCGAACCCGAGACCAGCCAGTACAGCAGTCACATACACTACCACTGC
The DNA here is from genome assembly GCA_916048165.1 of Spilarctia lutea. NCBI lineage: Eukaryota > Metazoa > Arthropoda > Insecta > Lepidoptera > Erebidae > Spilarctia > Spilarctia lutea. The sequence goes on from OU696491.1 coordinate 1,008,260, forward strand.
GCCACCGAGGCAGTTGATGATGAAATGAAAGAGACACTAAATGTTAAGTGGAGCAAACCACAACGCAGTAGTGAAAACCCCATTAAATCGGTCAAGCCGTTTCTGAGATTATCGTTCAGAAAAGTACAAACATACAATTTTTAAAAATACATTGTTTTGTGTTCTATTGCGTTCATTAAGTCCTACTATAAAAGTTTTTCTTATATATATCTGCCATGTACAGACATCGAGCAGTTACGATTTTATTATACGAGTTTGTATTGATGTGTGGTGATTACGACAATAGGCTTGTCCACTATTACATAGGTATGACTAAATTATTGCAAAAATATAAAGAAAATTAAAACTTTTTTTATATTATAATTCACAAAACTGATGCAAATCTCACTCACATACATAGTGATAACATAAACATAGTGATAACACAGAGTGATACCACGGCCTCACAAAAAACCGGTGTGAAACAGCGCCTGCGCTGTGTTTCATCGAGTGAGTGAAGATACCGGAGGCTCATGCCCCAACCCCTTCAACCATCCCCTTCCCCATCCTCCAAAGGCCGTCAAGGCACACGTGACGCCTCTGGTGTTGCGGGTGTATGGACACACTCTGGTCGCTTACCATCAGGTAAAAAATAAAATAATACGTCTCTATCAACCTCTCTGAGAATAAAAGGCGTGAGTATATGTATACGTCACAGTACTCAGACTTACCAGCAAGGGTTTACCCAAAATGCATAATGGGTAAGAGGGGTCTCATAATGCACATTCGCCTGTTGCATTGTTGGTTAGTTATTCAAGTAATGTTGACAGATATTAATAGGTTTTAAGAATATTGCACTACGTTTATAGAAATAGTTTGCGTAAGATTTTCACTTAAAAAACAGTACCTAAACTATTTTAGTGTTTGTTGCAAATTGTTATATTTTACGTGGTTCCTTTTATCTGATGTTGAAAGCAAAGGTTCTTATTAATTTATTTAGTTTACTTATTTTAATTTTGACACGTTAGTTAATCTTCAAGAAAAAGTGAATTGCGTTCGTGTACCTATGTCGTTTACCGCTTTAAAGTGATTCAATAAGTTTTTCTTTCAGAATCAGAATATCTTCTTCTTTTGATGAAATGGCAACCAGCCGGATCTCTCGGATCAGCTATTTCTGCCAATGTCAAATATTTACAGTCTTCAAGTCTAAGTCTTCGAGTCTTCAAGTCGTCGTCGTGATGGAATTAATGATAAAAAATATATGAAATGTGGATGACATGAAATGGGGACCGTCTTTCGAAAAAACATCAAAATATCCCCATGCGAAATTTCATGAAACCAGTGCAGCGGTTTTTAGCTGTCAAATTGTCGCAAACAGACAGAAAGACAGACTTTCGAATTTAAAATATTAGCAGGGATTGACAGAGTTCCATTCCAATCTTCGCGATGAATACGATCATCTATAGTATAGATGTCCGTATTCGCATCGTCGCTTCTTTCGAAACTTAGAAACCTTTTTCTTCCACTTTGTAATTGATTGAGTCGTTGAACCTCTCACTAGGACAAGAAGCCAACCTTTTCTTAACTAATTTATTACAACAAACCAATTGTAAACCTATATTTTAGTATCTCGATGGTAAAGGGGGCAAAAGATACTTGCGGAACATATTTCAACAACGATTAACAAACAACACCACGTGATGGCCGTCTCCGTGACTGACCGTTGCAAAACCACTCATTGTTCACTCTCATCTTATTTCAAAACAATAAGGTTCATTATAGATTGACAAATTGCATTTTAAATCTATAACAAAGGTAGGTTTGACTTCTTTGTTGGTGTACAATCTTCCTTCACGCTTCTGAAAGTCAATATTGTATTATTTTTGAAAAGATTTTCTTTCATTCTTGGATCGTGGTACAATCTGATATAATAACCGAACTTAACTACAACATTTCGTTATCTTAAGTAACACGAAGATTCTTACAATTTAGGTTATTGTAGTAGGTACTCAATGAACCTCGTTCTATAAAGCAATGTTTTATAATAAGATTTCTTGACTTTGGGTTGTCAATCACTATTTTTTTCTTTTCATTTCATTAGATTTTTTTATGTGATTACTCTGCCTGATGGAAAGCATGAGCAGAATCCAGCAGTGGTGGCCACCATACTTTATTTATATATTTATTACTTTATGCACAAATACATGCATCGGCGGACTTATTGGAAATAAAAAAAAAATTGAGAGATGTCAAGGGTCACCCGGATAGAACGAAGTTCGAAATACAAAGACAAAACGAAAATATCCGGCTTGCTTTCTATAAGAGAGAGAGAGACAGACAGAGAAAGGGTAATGATTCCTGACAATTTCAGGGTGTGCAAGGGGGGACTAAAAAATGTCTCCGAGCGATATTTTTTTTTTTTTTTTTTTTCTATTGAATTGGAGGCAAACGAGCAGACGCATCACCTGATGGTAAGCGATTACCGCCGCCCATAGACACCTGCAACACCAAAAGCGTCACAAGTGCGTTGCCGACCTTTGGGGGATGGGGAGAGGGAATGGGGGAGGGGTTGGGGTATGGGCCTCCGGTATCCTCACTCACTCGGTGAAACACAGCGCAAGCGCTATTTCACACCGGTTTTCTGTGAGGCCGTGGTATCACTCCGGTCGAGCCAGCCCATTTATGCCGAAGCGCGGCTCTCCCACGATGTTTAAGGGTATCTTCCTTAAGGGATGATTTTAGGGGGTGGGGTGGAAATGAGTAACTTGCTAGTTAAACGTGATATCCGGGGATAACTAACGGGTTGAAAATATGTGCTGTGTGTAACTAGTGTGGGTGGGGGAGGATGAAGTTACTATCAGTGGGGAGGAGAGGTCAGAAAATGACCAGTCTGGTGGGCGAAAGGGTTAGGTGTGCTGTGCTCGTTAAAATGAGTCCAAGCGCTAAGGTGCTGGAGTAATTGATTCAAAAGTTAGGTTGAGGGGGTGAAGTATTTTTTTAGCGATAGCTTAGTTTCGGAGATATGTTAGGGGGTTGGGGTGATCAGGGTAGTGCGGTGAATGGATTGGGGGTGCTACGCTAGATAAATAAGCCGCAAAAAAGGGGTTGAAAATATAGGTAAAGGGTTGGGGGGTGAAAGTATTAGGGGGGGGGGACCTCGACTGAGAAGTATGGCGGTATCGAAGAACTCGACTTCACGATGTGACTAAGTAGGCGATCCTGGAATATGTGGGGAAAATTTAATCCTCCCTGTGGTATCACTAAATTTCTTGGGTAAACACACAATATGGTATAATAAATTCGTCTTGGCAAAATGTGTCGTTGACATATGTCAACGATACATTTTGTGCAATAATTAGAAAATTATATTATAGACAGATACAAGTATAAGCTGCATAAATTTTATGAAAAGTTTTCACGTAGTTAGGTTATAGTTTTTAAAAATTAAAAGTAGCTGACCCGGCGAACTTCGCATCGCTATATTTAGTTTTGTGAATATTTTCTAAATTACCGTTGAAAATCTTTAAGTAAGCCCGTGTCAACTGCCCGCAGGGCTACAGTATATAGCACTGAGCGAACTAAAAAATATAACTCCATAGGTTTTTTTTTAATTTTTTACAAACCTTGTCCTGACAATATATAAAATTATTCAGAGTGCAGTCGATCGAAAGTTATGGGCGTAAAACATAATCATGACACGAACATTAATTATTATTTTCTAGTTTTTACTAACATATTTGTGTTGGGATTCAAAGTTTTCGTAGTTTCCCGTGTATATAGTTTTTTGTAGTTTCACCTCGGCTCAGAAAACGTGGTTCGTTATTGATATTGTAATCAGTAAAAGTGTAAATATCGAGATCATGGTACAGATTTTTTTTTCATAAAACTTTAAAAGTTTAATGCCTTGAATAAAACTTTTTTTAAACTAAATGTATATTAATATTTTATTGACTGCCTCGGTGGCGCAGTTGTAGCGTATGTGACTGCTGTGATTGAGGTCTCGGTTTCGATTTCCTGGTCGGATATGTGTGTATGATCTGCAAATCTTTATTTCGAAGTTTGGCCGTTTTCTATGTAATATGTATGTAATTACGAAAAAAGAAGTACATAAGTATTCTATCAGTAATCTATCTTTAATAATACAAGCTCTACTTACGTTACTTAAGTTTTAAGCTAGATGGCGTTGTGTGTAAAATGAAATGAACCAAATATTTATTTATTTATAAATGACTATTAATAGTATAAAGTTTAAAGGCATCTTGGTTATATATGATTCCGCATTTGTGTTTAAAACGTTTTGACTTGAATGACTAACTGCATGGATGATGAAGTGGTTTAAACGGTCTCCTCGTCGTTTCCGACGGCGCCAAGTGTTGTGGGTTCAAAACATAAAAGTTAAAGTTAAAGTTACAGACAATATAACATCTCGCTAAGACTTTTAGGACCGGAGCAGAGAATACAGAAGTGGTCGAAGCTGGTGAATAATACAATGTTATTACACCATCGAACAAATAAGTTATTGATTGTTTATTTGTCAAGCACGCTCACCCAAACGATATAGCATTGTTCTCAAGGTCACCACACTGTGTACCTACTTTCCCTTTCTTGACATTATTTATTCAGAATAAGTTTTTTTTTTTTATTGAATAGTTGGCAAACGAACAGACGTATCACCTGATGGTAAGCGATTACCGCCGCCCATGGACACCCGCAACACCAAAGGCATCACAAGTGCGTTGCCGACCTTTGGGGGATGGGAAAGGGGATGGGGGGAGGGGTTGGGGTATAGGCCTCCGGTATCCTCACTCACAAGGTGAAACACAGCGCAAACGCTATTTTACACCGGTTTTTTGTGAGGCCGTGGTAACACTCCGGTCGAGCCGACCCATTCATGCCGAAGCATAGCTCTCCCACGGTTAAATAAAAGTAAAGTTAACTTGGTTAAAGTATTTTTTTAACTATATTTCTATATTCCAATCGAGGTTTAGTGGTTAGTAAGAAAACCAGGTTTGGTTTGTTGCCCACCCGAGACAAATATTGTATTTTAAGTGTGCTCGTTTGTTGTGTCTTGGTGTAACTTAGAACTAAAAAATATTATATTACTATTTTTTGCCTGTTGTATGTCGGTTATCGATCTATCTCTATACCGAAATTCATCCAAGTCGATTCAGCGGTTTGGCTGTGAAAGCGTAACAAACAGACAGTTAGAACTATATATTATGCGTTTTGCTACTATTATTATGCGTTTCAAATTTATATTATTAGCATGGACTATTTATAAATGTACCTCGGAGAGCACGTTAAGCCGTCGGTCGCGGGTGTCATGAACATCTACGGCAGTCGGTATTGTTAAGTCAGTGCCCTCAAATATACTGACAACTAGTTCAACCTTCGATTTTAGTTCACCCTCAGGGACGCGTGAGTTCGATGCCAGTCGCTCTGTGTAAAAACTGATATTCAGGTAAAACCGGTTGAACTAGTAACCAATCCTAATAATATTGATACCTGGTCTGCTCTCTTCCTGTAACCTATATCTAATCTCAATACCTACGTTTGGCTAAAAACAACTGGATACAAAATCAAAATATCTGTACATTCTTAGAAATTTATTTGGCATAAATTGTATTCCTCGTTTATCAAGCTCATTATTTTATCAAAAGTATAGATTTTTGCACGAAGCCAACACTTTTATTATTGTTTTCAATATCACGTTTTATAAGAGTCTCCCAACTTTCTAATCGTCTTCATAGTTGATTAAGAATAAAGTTTTGTTCATCAACTTTTTTGTTCAATTATTAATTTTAAGAACAAAGAAAGAAATAGACAAGAAACAATATACCGTTTCGAAAGTGTAAAATATTAGAAACATTGTCTAATGTTGATTATATTTCAAATATTTTTTTTTTTACTTTCATACTTTTATTATATTTTATAATAATTTTCAATATGGCCGTCTTGCACCGTGTGGTGAGCAGTAAGCACCGACGCCGACGCTGCGGATAACAGCAAGCATTGTTTTTGCTTTCAAATCCAATTTAATATATTGATACAACTTAATAACATTTTTGTAGCGTCATGTTACATTCTAAGACAACGTTTTGTTAAAAATAAATAGGCTTTAAATTACAATAAAATATAATAAAGCACACTACACACTAGGTCGTCTAAACTTTAACTAGACAAAACCCACAGAGAAGGGTTCCTTTAAAAGAACTTGTATACTATATTTCTAAATACTCAAATAATAAGGTATGAAGGTTTAAACCACTGTTTTGGAGTCAGAATCACGAATCATTAGATTAATTTAGACTGCCTTGGTGGCGCAGTGGTTGTGAATGCGACTGCGGTGCTTGAGGTCTCGGGTTCAAATCCTGGGTCGGACCAACTGTTTGTGAGATCCACAAATATTTGTTTCGGGGTTTGGATGTTTTCTATGTATAATATGTACGTATTTACAATAAAAAGGATATATGTATTTATATCAATTGTCTAGTACCCATAACACAAGCTCAGGTTAGCTTGGGACTTGATGGCGTTGTGTTACTTCCGAAAAAAAAGAAAAAGAAAAATATCCCTAATATATACTACTAATTTGTCTCTAAAACATACTTACATTATTAAAATAGGGGATTTTAATGGTTACATAAAATTTACCTATTTCCCCCTCCAAACCGTGTATTACATTAATTTCTGCAGTGAATCAAATATAATAAAACTCGACTATTTAACGTCTCTTCGTGACAATGAGCACTTATGGATTTTCCCCTAAGTACATAACACTGCTTGTGTAAAGAGGCATATGTAACAAAAATTATCGAAGTTCATCGTGCGGCTAGTATCTCTCGGCTAGCATACAATTAACACAATTGCTTTCCGGAAGAAACATTTGTGTTTTCATATCTAATCAAGCAGACACGAATATTTGTTTGTGTATATATAAAAGATTGGATTCGGGTAAACTGTACTATCATCATCAGCCTATCTCAGTCAACAGCTGGACATAGGCTTCTCAAATTGCAGATAACTTGGTTCGATCCTCGGCTTCTCGCATCCAGCTCCTGTCAGCCGTCTTGCAGAAATCATCACTCCACCTAGCCTGTGGACTTTCTACCTAGTAGTCCACGATATTACGTATATTATGTATTTACATACAAATAAATAAAATTGGAGTGTCTGTTTGTAATATAAAAAAAACATTTTTTTAATAAACGCATATGTACACGAAACATGTACCAAAATATCATTTTTTCAATTTTTGTCTGTCTGTTTTTTTGTTACGGCTCTGGAACGGCTCTTGGCTTACTTTTTTTAGACTAGCAACAGTCTTTACCCGGGGTTACAGTTGTACCGCGGGTAACGCCGCGGGGCTCAGCTAGTATACTATAAGATATTAGATTCATATTTAAACTCGAAGAAACTGAGGTCACTGCTCCATCCAAAAGGATTTTACTTTTTATTTTACTAAAAAAAGTTCGTTCAAAATACAAAGGTCAGATCTACACTCAATCTCACAAAAGTAATAACGTTATTCTTGTAGCACTTAATGTAGTGTGTAATAAATTATAAACTAGCTTTCGTCCCCGGCTCCGTTCGCGTATATGACTTTCTCAAGAATCAAAGTATCTCCATGCCAAACATTGAAATCAGTGCAGCAGTTTAAAATAGGCGTGAAAGCGTAACAGACATACAGGCAGAGGTGCTTTCAAACTTATAATATTAATTGGAGTATAGATTATTACACTTTTCATAAATATATCTTACAAATAAATAGTTTTTTTCATTATAAATGAAAACGTAATGGCAAAGGGAACAAAGATTGCAAACTTATTTTGTCTGTGACTTATGTCGATATTTAAAAATAATTTTCAGAACTATTATTTTATCACTCAGAAACGCAAAAAGATTTTTGAAATAGACGAACTATCTACATAAGTTCATACTGAACCGTTAGCAGTGAGTTAGATTCACACTTACGAGTATTATTAAATGCAATCTTAATTTTTTTAAATGAAACAAACTTTTTAATGCAATTTATAAAACCGGTAACGGACTGACACAGATATAAATGTTCTTTGTGGTTTATTTTTTAATTAAATTACAAGAATATCATAACTTTTTGCATTAAGTTACATTCAGTTGGATTGGCCCTCGTATTCTAACGAAAACTGTCTAGAATTGCATAGTTACAAATTAATAGAGTTACATAAACCAACCTATTTCTATTGCCAAGTGTTTTGTGACGAGATCGCAATAGTTCTCTTAGTAAACCAATTTGTACGTAACAGACATTCTTTAAATTAATAAACTGTTTTTTTTTCATTTTTTTTTAAAGACAATTCCCGCATTACTATATATATCCTGTGTCGCGGGGGTCTTATAAACATACATGTAACGGACACAAAGAACACCCAGACTCAGGACAATATTTTGTGGATCACACAAAGTGATGTCCCACGTGGGTTAAACCCACGACACTTGGCGCAGTAGCAAGCGGTATAGTGGCCGCTTAAACCAACCGTGCAGTCAAATGTCAAATTATATTGTATGTTTTTTTGAAATGAGTCTTCCAAAACGCCTCTACACTGCCTTATGGAAAGCATAAGCAGAATCCAAAAGTAGTAAACACCATACTCACTGCGAATGCAGACTATGCAGCATGGGTAAACTATGAACATATTGAGATGCTTCTGCGTCATTGGGCCTCCGGTCTCGCACTCACTAACGAAACACGACAGCATAAATAGTTAGGTTAGTCTTCTGAAAGAGGGTAGTCCCCGGTCGAGCCGGCCTGTTCGTGCTTAAAACAGAGTGACTCTGAACATATATTTCACCTACCTTTGAAATGTATCTTCAATATTTTCTTATTTCTTAATTTTTTACCCCATACTTATTTGTTATAGCTGATCACATTTGTGAGATTTCTATCAAATAATCCGTAAAAAGATTGTCTGGAAGAGATCGCCGTGAGTGATAAGTCCGCCTATTGTTATACTAAATTGCAGTTTTTCATGTAGTTATGTCTGTATTTTATTTTAGTGTTGTTCAATAAAGTTGTATAAATAAACAAATATAAAATATACCAAATTCGACCGCTTGCCTTTCTTATCCATTAATAACCTTAATTCAATGCCGCTTATTGTTATTTTGGCAATAAAATTAACTATTTAATCTAATATTGACATCTGAAAGTGGTCAAGACCTTCCATGACAAAATCTTATCAGTAAGGGCAAACACACGCTTGATTGCGCCAAAAACAAAAAGTGATAGCCATGCCTCTTTGTTTTATTGGTAAACGCGCCTCTTTGAAATAACTAAACCGACTAAACGACCTAAAAAACAGGACTGCGTTAAACAAACTAATCAAAATCGACTTGACAATACTTTTATTTGTGCAAATTCGGATACCTCCTACCAGACGATGGAGGTTTTTGCTACAGACTCAAGCTGACTGAAAACGGCACACTGTCTCGGGTACCGGTAGCCAGGTAATAATTAACCGATGATGTAAACCCCGGGCCAGAATTAACATTATTAACATAACATGACCAACTTATGCTATATAGGCAAACTCGAATAGCAATAACAGTGTAAATACGGGCCCCCGCAGACTGCAGACTTTTTATCGGCAGCCCAACCCGACTAAACTATCGAGTTTAGTCGGGTTGGGCTGAAAGTGCGCACACCGAGCCAACTAAACAGTTTGGTTGGTGAACAGGGCGCAGACTATCCAACAGCCGGCCGACTATTCTCGAACTAGTTTGTAACTGACTGTTGAAGCAGTCGCACAATGAGAATATTGTCCAGAAAAGTTATTGCTCTCATCATACTCCGGAGGAGGAAAATCAAGAAGAGATTCCGAGAGTATTGGGTGCATCCCATTCTCAGTGATAGATTAGTTAGTGGAAAATTTTACACTATGCATTCCAAATTACTTGATTACCCGAAAAAATTTTTCGCCTATTATCGAATGAGCATTACCAGCTTCAATGAACTTTTTATAAAGCGCAGGTCTTTTCTCGACTTCTTCAATCAACTTTTCGACGGAACTTTCTACAATCAACAATTGTAATTTGGGCGACGCCATATTCAAAATACACGTACATGACGCCAAATCACAGAGCGAACTGAACTATCGGCCGACTAAACAATCGTCATGTATGCGCAGGCGTGTATGCGCCAATACTGATTAAACAGTCGGCCGATAGTTGGCCGACAGATTAGTTTGAATGTAATCGGGTAGCCCATCAAACTTTTTTATCGGCCGATACTGAATCGCTGTAGTGTGCGCATATGCATTACTCTCCATACTGATTAAGAAGCCGACCAAACTATCGGCCGATAAAAAGTCTGAAGTCTGCGGGGGCCCTTAAGTTAACTGTGACAGATGAACGAGGTGATACATTATAATTATGATAGAATTGTTTAAATAAGGTTTACTAGTTCAATACTAACTGCCTCGGTGGCGCAGTGGTAGCGTATGCGACTGCTGTGCTTGAGGTCTCGGGTTCGATTCCCAGGTAGAACTAAATGTTTGTATGATCTGCAAATATTTATTTCGGAGTTTGGGTGTTTTCTATGTATGATAAGTATGTATTTACAAAAAAAAGTATTTATGTATTAATATCAGTTGTCTGGTACCCATAGTACAAGCTCTACTTAGTTTGGGACTAGATGGCGTTGTGTGTTAAATGTCCGAAAATATTTATTTATACGCTTGTTTGAGTTGAATTGGCGAACCTTACTGATTCGACATGAGAATAGTTTTGGTTTAAACAAACAATTTTTTAAGAGTATTTATTTATTTTAGCAATGTCGAAATTAAGATTGTCAGTCCAATAAACAGAAAATTTGTTTGATAACTATTTGGCGAGAAAAAACTTTGAAACATTCTTAACGAAACGTGGTGTATTTGTCTGGTTATTTTACTAATAGAATCTACACACGCAAAACAATACAGATTGTGTTGTACTCATTCATTGGAATATAACAATTATGCTATGTATGTAGTTCCTCGAGGCGTTTGAGAATAATGTTATACAACTGGCCGGCCTGATTGATTTAGTGATCAACTGATGACTGACTAACTAGTCGGGTTCGATTTCTTCTGAATACTAATAATGGAATGATGCATGAGTGCTGCCAGGATCATTTTCAGAGGAGTGCATATTCATCTACACATACTATTAAACCATATAAAATGAAATTAATTTTATACCCATAAAATGCTGTTTTTATGTGAACTAACTGTGCCAGGGGGTGTGCAAGTACACCCTCTTGTATAGCCGGGATGGCGCCTATCGTGTGACGATCTTAAATAACACTTTCATACTGTCATTTTAGCTTGTCAGCTTGCTGATATAGCATCATAAGTTGTTCCAGGATACCTTCGATTTAAGGTACTACTTGAATTATTTGTGGGTTCGATGAGGACGTACAGCTTCGCAACCTCTGCTCTCCAAGCCAAGTTGACATTCTGCAAACGTAAACGATAATATAAAACTAACATATATATGAGTATGACGTCATCGCTAAGTCACGTGATCAAAACAAAATTTTAGCCAATGATACCAGAAAATAGAGAAGATAACGATTGTAGAAGAGATTTGACGAGAAACACTTGTGTCTTAGCTGAGGGGCTGAGACAAGTGATTAATTTAAAAAGTATTTTTTCCTAATAACAAGCTTTTATTATTTGTTAATAAAAAAACAATTTTAAGCCCTTTCATTTGATACCCATATTGGGTAGGTTGTTCAGAAATATGTACGCCGCCATTTTGTTACGGCGGCCATTTTGGATTAATAATAATATCGATTATATATAATTGCATTGTAAAGGTATATTTAAAATTTCAGATCAATATTTAACAGGTCGAACTATATAAAAGCTTGTAAAAAGGTGATATATATATATGCTGATAATTACACGATTTCCTTTATCATTTTATGATAATGTATGAAGTATTACCACATTAAAAGGAGAGATAAACCAGAAAAAAGCCACAAAATCATTATGACTGTCGTCGAAATAACTTACTTCTCCCACCCGTCGATACCGGGCAAATTATTAGAACAGAAACTACGAGTATTAGGTATAATGACATAAGCATCTTGCGTATCCTATCAGGCTATTAAATAACTAACATTTTCTATCTAGTTGCACCTCAAACCGTGAAATTCTAGGCTTTTCTTATCATTTTTTAACAACTCAATCGTGTGCATCGAGACATCCCTAAAGATTTCAGTCAAAGAATAATTATGTAATGATTTTGCACTCAATTGCGAATATCTATTTACATAAGAATTAGTTAATTTACTCAAATAGTTTTGCCCGAGTTCTAATCGAGGCTTGGTAATCTGTAGGGCACCTATTTTTTCTTTTAAAAGGACTGGGAATATCCGATACAAAAAATTACCAGTCCCAAACAATTTGTGAATCACACAAAGTGTTGTCTCATGTAGGATTTGAACCCACAACACTTGGCGATGTAGGAAACACGACAGCGGCTTACTGACCTCAACCACTAAAGCCAAAAATGCAGTCGACCGTGGTACTGCCGCCTATTAATATAAGTGGGACCTGGACATTTGATACGACTCTGGGACTGTTTTCTCCTTCAGAGATAAGAGATATCAATGTATGTAGGTATGCATGTAGAAATATTCTGACTACCAACTTGAAGGCTGTAGAAAGCAGTTGACCACCAAATATGTTTCGTTTCTTAATTAAGGTTTCTATATAAGTATTTTCAAATTACTAGATAGCCTTGTCCTGTTTTCTCTAGGTGGTGTTGACCTGGTGTCCTGTTATAAACTGCAGACAATTCCAATTCTTGTTAGTTACTTTATTGATGCTTGAAATGGATGGTCTGTTGTGTTTATATCTTTTGTGACGAAAATACTCTGAGAAAGATTTCAATACATGATTCATTTCAGTTAAAAAAACGCCCACTGTGACCAACAGAGCCTTTACCCAAAAAAAACTTGAAATCTCAAATAAATTGTGTACCTTTTAACCGTCTTAAATGATAATATATTTTGCATGTAATTTTATTCATAATAAATTTAAATTTGCATCTCAAGAAACTTAAGGGAGGCCCCCCTTAAGTTTCTCTATAAAACCAATCTTGTACTGGCCGCGTACAACGGTATCCTGCGACCTTGACAAGGTTGTCGGACCACCTACCGATAAATTATACCTACACTTAGAATTAGAATAGATAATTGCAAAAAATGATGAAAAATTTTGTCAATATTGAGATGCAAATTTAAATTATATTATTACATGTAAAATATATTATCACTAGCTGTCCCACGCAACTTCGTTTGCGTCTTCTATTGCCCGTAGCGTGAAAATTTTCTCCCGTTTTTGAAACGTTTCATTGGTGCTCCGCAAATTTACAAAATATACAAATCCAACAAGAGCAGAGTTTCTTGTTTTTTTTAAACAATCGGCATGAATACAGAGGTCCTGCATTACACCAAGCTAATATACTCTAAAACCTATATTTATCTCCGTTGAATATCTTGACTGGGAATGGAACCTGCGACCTCTGGTTTAGCAATCAGGGTTTCCAACCACTAGACTACCAGGCCTGTCACGTAGTTATAGTCCATTCCTCTCCTTTCTCGACTCTTACAAAAGGATGAAAGGCATCACAGTTTTCAGGCTAGAGCGTGACTGATGGAGTTCGTGTAATATTAGACACTTTCTATAAAATGCCTCTTAAAAAGTATTTAGCAAAGTTTTCGGCGAAGAAATTAGTAATGCTTTCTAAACGTCTAAAGTAAAGCACGACTTTATAAGTTGAAGTATAATTGATGAAATGTGAGAGAGAATTAGTTATTTCATAAAATGTATGATTAAATTTGAATGTACATCCACTTTGTCTGTCTGTTTTTTAAGCTTTCACGGCTAAACTGCTAAACCTATTTTACTTAAATTTGGCTTGGAGATACTTTGGTTACTACCTCGTTGGTCTAGCGGCTAGCGCAAGCGACTGCCGATCAATTTACAGCAGCCTGGAGAATGGAATATGGCGGTGTAACCCGCCCGTGCATCGGAAAGCACGTTAAGGCGTCGGTCCCGGTTCTCATGAACACATATGACAATCGTTATTGGGAAGTCAGTGCCCTCTAATATACAACAACGTGACAACTAGTTCAAATTTCGTATTCAGTTCATCCTCAGGGTTGCGGAGGTCAGATGCCAGTCGCTCCGTGGAAAAACTGATATTCAGGTAAAACCGGTTGAACTAGTAGCCTACCCCAAATAACCTTGGGAATAATAAAGGCTAGAAAGAGAGATACTTTGGTCTACTTTTTACCGTGATATCCGCCGCGGTTTTTTTTATTGTTGTATAAAGCCAATGGCGGCGTAATGAATATGGCGTCCGCGTCATTAGCGTGTGGTTAGTATGAAAATATTCCGACCTAACGATGATACTCAGTCATTTTTTTTCTACATAGTCTCGTTGCAACTCACTCACATTTCTTAGCGATGCAAAACGCGAATGTAAAAATGCACAACTACGTTCACTAGGATCTATTATATACCAACTGAATTCGCGGTGCTACCCACGGTACGACAATAACCGCGGGCAACGCCGCGAGGCGAAGCTAGTATCTTTAAAAATTGTAGCCTATGTGTTATTCTGATGTATAAGCTATATTATAGTAAAGTTTCATCAAAATCCATTGAGTAGCTTTTGCTTGAAAGTGAAGTAGTTTAGGCAACAAACATACTCACTTAGGTACATAGTTACTTACAAACTTTAGCGTTTATAATATTAGTAAGATTAACGAGAGACTGACTGGCTGCTGCTATCTTCACATTGACATCGTAAACTTTTCAACCACTTAGTACTTTGCTCATAATTTAGACAAAAAAAAACAAAAATAATAATTGTTACCTTTTAAAAGTTCTAAAATAAGTCAATGTATCTTTCAAGATTGACTTAGTATAATTTATAACATCACGACAAAAGTAGACGCTGACGAAGTTCCGGGGGTCAGCTAGTCCTATTAGCTAACCATCCAGAGCCCGCTGGACGCTGGATCTGTCCGACAGACATCTCCGTAATTCGCCACACAGGAGTACGGGCAGCAGTTCAAATTGTGAATCCAGCACATACCATACGACCGACGTATCTTGGCTCTGTAGTCTGAACATAGGCTCTGCGAACTTTAACGCATGTACACTCGTGAACAAAACTGTTATTGTAATTTTTTTTATACAGCAATGAATTAATAAAATTTCCCTAATACACGTACAACGACAAGTACAAATTAAATAAATATCAAAAAACTATATAAAAAAAAATGTGCAACCTTCTGCGCGAAGTTCGGACTCGCCAAGATACGTCGGCCGTATAGTACGGTTGTTTGTAAAAAAGTCTATTTCAAAGCGTAAATGACTTCGTATCTGCAGCGGGATTGATTTCGTTGCATTTCTCGACCAATTTTTCTACAGCTTGTGCCTTTAATACTTTATTAGGGTACAATTGCTTATCGTTTGCTTACTATAAACAGATAAAGACTTGTAAAGCGACGTTAACCTACAAACCCGCCCCGTGTCCGATCCGGTCGATTTTAGCACGGGCAGGGGGCAGACACCCGGCGTGCAATTCCGTGTCTGTTCTCACCATACGAGTACACCATAGCTAAGAATATGTATGTACTACCATACACGCACGAATCTGTCCACCAGCAGTATGATTAGCTAATATAATAGGGTCCGTCATTATGAAATGACTGTTTAAGTGGTTGCCACGACGATTACTGTGCCAAGTGTCGTGGGTTCAAATCCCATATGGGACAATACTTTGTGTGATCCATAAATTGTTATCCTGAGTCTGGATCTCCTTTGTGTCCGTCATATGTATGTTTGTAAAGTCCTTCGTGACACAGGATTCTTAATGGAGGAGTGAATAAAAGAAAGCTAGACTTTCATGTTTCTATTTTTTAAACTTACTGTCGTTAAATATTAATATTATATTTATACTCTAGTAACTCTATAATATTAAGGGGTGTAAATAAAGATGTTTTCTATTTTATTAACCGACTTCAAAAAAGGAAGGAGGTTCTCAATTCGACTGTACTTTTTTATGTTTGTTACCTCATAACTTTCGACTGGGTGAACCGATTTTGATGATTGTTTTTTTTATTTGAAAGCTGGTGCTTCCCGTGTGACTCATTTCAGTTTGGACCAGTTATTAAAGTCGATTTATTTTTGTTAAAATTTGTGACTATTCTATTTAATGTAATCCGCATATTTATCTCGATAACTGCATTTAGACGTATTATGCATTCAATCAAGCATGATTAAGCATTTTGATGTTTTTATTAACACAGATTATATAATTTTTACAATCACTAAAAGATCACAACAAATAAATGTTATGGTTCAAACGAATTTATATTTTAATCCACTTTTTGCGTTTCCAACTGAAATTAGACGTCTGTATTGTTTTTGTATTTATTTTTGAAAGTTGAACATTACGATATTGTATTTTCAAATATTAATTTACAGTTACTATATCTAAAAGGCGATCATAATCATTTTCTCGAAAAGTACTGTCTTTTTTCTTTTTAGTAGGTAAATGCATTCGACTTAAACGTTCTTTGTGATTATATTAATGTCAACAAGAAAATGTATTCAGCATCAGCCTTCTCGTGTACCCTGGTTTATTAATAGCAAAGTGAACAAAACTATTATTGTTGTGGCGCATAGACTCCGCTCAGGACGCTATCCGTCTAGGAAGTTTGGACATCTTATGAAGAAAGTAGATACACCGAACTGTGAGATATGCGGGACTCTTGATGATGTCCAACACTTGCTGACGGAGTGTGTCAAGTATCGAACACAAAGGGAGGCGTTGGAGCGTAGATACAATTTAAATAGATACGATATTGGTATGTTTATCAACATTTTAGGAAACCCAACCTCAAATGCTGCACTAGGATAAGGTACGATGGGACTAACATATTACCATGTAATAAAAGTCTCCTAATTTAATAAAGATATATAAAAAAAAAAGAAACCATGAACCGACCACGTGAAGGCTTTTGATAAAATTTAAATGGCTTATCACTCGGGCTATGGTGGAACATAGAAACATACATAGCCTGTTAATAATATTATCGTTCCTTTTGGTTTAGCCATAATCGGGTGAAAAATACTTTTAACCCGACTATACCAAAACGACGAAAAGGCCTAATTGAACGTAACGCTTTTGCCTATCTTCGAGAATAGAACTTATGAAAAAAATCTTATCAACAGTCTTTGATAGGTCCTCTTTTTAGAAAAAGAAGATTTAAAAATTATGAACGTAATGAAAGCCTCGTAATTACTTTTTAACCGACTTAAAAAAAGGAGGAGGTTCTCAATTCGACAGCATTTTTTTTATGTTTCTTACCTCATAACTTTCTACTGCGTGAACCGATTATGAAGATTCTTTTTTATTTGAAAGCTGGTGCTTCCCGTGCGGTCCTATTTCAATTTGGCCCAGTTCATGAAGTCGGTTTTTGTTGTTGTTAAAATTTGTGATTATTAGACAGTTGTGTTACTCAAAGTTCAATAACTTTAATCATTCTTTTCTACATGGTGTAAACGTGGACACTCGAACAGAGTCTTAGGAAAAGCTGTTTCTGGATTCCAACTTTAGGCAATTAGTCTTCTTTTTTTTTATGGAATAGGTGGCAAACGATCAGACGTATCGCCTGATGGTAAGCGATTACCGCCGCCCATGGACACCCGCAACACCAGAGGCGCTACAAGTGCGTTTCCAGCCTTTGGGGGATGAGGAAGGGGATGGGGAAGGGGTTAGGGTAGGGCCGCCGGTATCCTCCGGATCTGAGAAGAAGAGGGATAGGAAGGAAAGGAAGGAAAGGAGGAATGCCAAGGGGCAGTTCCGAAAGGCAGACGAGCAATCGTCTGCCGAGGAGGACGTCCGGTCCGGAACGCCCATTTCGGTGGGGCTCCCAGAAGTCAGACATCTGACTCCTGGGAGCCGAAGAACTTCGGAGCGCACGCGCTCCAGGTCCGCCACTTCTGGTGCGAGTGTTAGCTCCAGTGCGATTGTGGACGCACTGGAACTGATGGAGACGGAGGCCTCGGACACCCGCAAGCGCGGATTCTCCAGGGACGGCGGCGAAAGCGACACGTCCCAGGAGATGTTGCCGCCCAAAATTGGGAGTGGTCAGAGGGGGAGGTCCCGTCTTCAAGCCTCGGCCCCGTCAGGTTCCGCCTTTAGCAAGGCGGAATCTTACAAGCGGGCCAGAGCCGACGGTGAGCTACAGGCGGAAGATGAGATGGCCGGTCTCATGTTGAAGATCAGGAGGCCGGCCGATGGCGATTTGGAGCCCCAAACACCGACCTCCTTGCAGGAGAGGGCGCAAGCGGCGGTGGCTATTATCCACAAGGTAGCCACCAAGTCGAATAAAATGAAGGGCTCTTTTGTAAGGGCCCTAAAGGAGTCGTCTTCTGCCATTGCGGGGGTGGTCGAGACCCTAACCGACGACGTGGCCCGCCTCCAGTCGGCCAACGACAGGTTGACGGGACAGGTGGCCGAGCTCAGTGCTCAATTCGCCCAGTTCCGGGCGGAGCGAGAGGGTTCGGCCCCGTCAACATCCCAGCGGGCCGCGTCTACATCCCAGCGGGCCCCGTCTGCGCCGCAACCGTCATCTGCTGGCCCCGGGATAACCGACGCCCAACTAGCGGTTATCCTGGATGCATGCCGGCGGATGATCGAGGGCCGTACGGCCGGCCTAGAGGCGAGGCTGCCTGCGGCCCCTGTCATGCGGCCGCCGCTTGCGGCGCCGAAAAGGGTGGCCACGTCGTCGGCGGCGACCCCTCTCCCTGTGGTGGGGGGTCGCGTGTCGTACGCGTCGGCGACGGCACCACCGGCACCTGCGGCTGCCCGAGGGGCTCGTCAGGTGGCCAAGGCTCCGGCCAAGACGGCTGCCCCGAGGCCGGGGCCGAAAGCGGTGGCAAGGGCTGGAGCGGAGGTTCCTCCGCTCCCCGCTCCAACGCCTGTAGCTGGCCCCTCCACATCTGCCCCCTCCAATGAGGGTTGGCAGATAGTTGGGGGGTCAAAAAAGGCTCGCAAGCGGGCCAGAAAGGCTGCCCGCAAAGCGGCCTCTGGCCTGCAGTCGCCACCGGTGGCAAGGGCCACCCCAAAGAGCCACAAGCCGCGGAAACTGCAGCCGCCTAAAACCGCGGCTGTAGTGGTGACCCTGTCACCGGAGGCGGCTACCGGCGGACTGTCCTACGCGGCCATTTTTAAAAAGGCCCGGGACAGTCTCGCCGGCGAGTATGAAACGGCCGGTGTCCGCTTGCGCCTCGCCCAAACGGGAGCTCGAGTACTCGAGTTCCCTGGGGTTGATGGCGCTAAGACGGCGGACACCGTTGCCGAGAAGCTTAAGGGAGCCTTCGCAGCTGTGGATGGTGTCAGGATCTCCAGGCCCACAAAGTGCGCGGAATTGCGCATTTCGGGCCTGGACGACTCGGTCACGACCGACGACGTCTGCGCCGTAATCCGTGACAAGGCGGGTTGCGGCGCGGACAGCGTCAGGGTCGGCACCATCCGCCCCGGTCCGGGAGGCCTTGGTGCTGTGTGGGTCAGCTGTCCCGTGGCGTCGGCCAAAATATTGGCCGATGCCGGCAGGATCCTCATCGGTTTTGTGAGTGCTAGGATCACAGTCCTGGCCGCAAGACCGATGAGGTGTTTCAAATGCCTGGCCGCTGGACACACACGCACCAAGTGCGATAGCTGTTTTGACTGCAGCGGACTGTGTTTCCGCTGCGGTCGACCGGGGCACAAGGCGGCAGAGTGCTCTGCCGCCCCTCACTGCCCCGTGTGTGCGGCGGGCAACAAGCCCACCAATCACCAGATGGGGCAGGGGGGCTGCAAGCCTCCCCGAGCTTCTCGGCAGACGTCGGGGGCTAGCCTGTCGACCCAGGCTGCCTCCGACGTCGTTCGTGCGACCACGTCGTCGCCCATGGAGGAGGTTGTAGAGACGATCCAGTAAATGGATCAAGTCTCCAACCTCCTTGTCCAGACGAACCTCAACCACTGCGCCGCGGCGCAGGATCTCTTCCTGCAAACCGTGGCTCAGTGGTCGATAGGTGTTGCCGTAGTCGCGGAGCCCTACTACGTCCCTCCCCGTCCAAACTGGATGGGTGACCGGGACGGCTCCGTGGCAGTCGTCGGCTCCTCGGCGGCTCGTTCCTCGCCCTTGTCGCTAAGAGACAAGGGCTCTGGATATGTGGCCGCCGAGTGGGGGGGAATAACCGTTTACGGTGTTTACTTCTCCCCCAACCGGAGTTTGAGCGACTTCGAGGTCTTCCTTAACAACTTGGAGACCTCGATGCGGCGACTAGCGTCTGGGCACGTCCTCGTGCTAGGGGACTTCAACGCAAAATCCATTGCGTGGGGTTCCCCAGCGACGGACGCCAGGGGCGATGCCGTAGTGGAGTGGGCGGCTTCGGTGGGCCTCTGTTTGCTGAACAGAGGCGCCACCAACACGTGCGTGCGACAGCAGGGGGGGTCGATAGTGGACCTTTCGTTCGCTACCCCTGCTGTTGCCGCACGAGTAAGGAACTGGTGTGTCCTGGATGAGGTTGAGACGCTCTCGGATCACCTGTATATCCGATTTGAGCTCTCCCGGTCCCAGGGCCCCAGTAGGGGTCACGTGGCGCGGCATTCCTCCCGCTTTCCGCGGTGGGCTGTTGCCAAGCTCAATAGGGACCTGCTAGAGGAGGCGGCCATCGTTCAGTCATGGCTGTCTCCGCGGGCCCCGGCCGAGGAGGTCGAAATGGGGGCTGGCCGCTTTCGCTCTGCGATTACGCAGATCTGCGATGCGGCCATGCCCCGCGTTCGGGGTTGTCGACCTTCACGGAACGGGGTCTACTGGTGGTCCCAGGAGTTGGCGGACCTCCGTGCGGCCTGTACTCGTGCCCGGAGGTCCTACACCCGATGCCGGCGGCGACGCCACCGCGTAGACGGGGAGGAGGGCCAGCTTCATGAGGAGTACCGCGAAGCGCGGAGGACTCTGAAGCTGGCCATTTGCCGCGCCAAAGAGGCAAAGAGAAAGGAGATGCTGGAGAGTCTCGACCGTGACCCCTGGGGTCGCCCATATCGTGCGGTGCGTCAGAAGCTCCGCACGGCGGGCCCCCCCCTTACCGAGACTCTCCAGCCCAGCTTCCTGCAGCAGGTGGTCGAGGGCCTATTCCCGCAGCGGGCGGGGCACACGCCCCCGTCGATGGCCTACTCTGTGGCCAGAGACGACGGGGGCAGAGAGGAGGATGTTCCGCCCGTTAGGGAATCAGAGGTAGGGGCGGCTGTTCTAAGAATTCGTTCTAAGAACACCGCCCCCGGGCCGGACGGGGTACCACCCCGAGTGATGGCCCGAGCCCTCGACCATATGTCGGACCGCCTCAGGGAGGTTTTGGACGCTAGCCTGGCGTCCGGACGCTTCCCTGAGTGCTGGAAATGCGGGAAGCTGGTCCTGTTGCCGAAGCCGGGACGGCCGGCCGATTCGGTCACGGCCTATAGGCCCATCATGTTGCTGGACGAGGCGGGCAAATTGTTCGAGAGGATTCTCTCTGCCCGCATCGTCCAGCATCTCAGCGAGGTGGGGCCCGACCTGTCGGACGCCCAATTCGGGTTCCGAGAGGGGCGTTCGACGGTCGATGCCGTGGTGCGCCTTAGGGCCGTGACCGAAGAGGCAGTGAGCTGTGGCGGCGTGGTGTTGGCGGTGTCCTTGGACATCGCCAACGCCTTTAATAGTCTGCCATTCAGCTGCATCAGGGAAGCACTCCAGTACCATGGAGTGCCAGAGTACCTGAGGCGGCTGGTGGCAGACTATTTAGAGGAGCGTACCGTCGTGTACGAGGACCGAGATGGCGTCTTGAGACGGCGACCCATGTCGTGCGGCGTTCCGCAGGGGTCTGTCCTTGGACCACTCCTGTGGAACGTGGGGTACGACTGGGTCCTTCGTAGTCGTCTGCCCCCCGGGCTGGGCGTAATTTGTTACGCCGATGACACACTTGTCACAGCCCGGGGGGCCAATTTCCAAGAGGCGGCGCGCCTGGCCACCAGGGGTGTTTCTCTGGTGGTTGGGCGCATAGAGGCGCTGGGCTTACGGGTGGCCCTTGACAAGACGGAGGCCCTGCTTTTTCATGGGCCCCGTCGTGGTCCACCCCCCGGCGCCTCAATCGAAGTCAACTCGGTCCTC
This sequence comes from Spilarctia lutea, assembly GCA_916048165.1. Lineage (NCBI taxonomy): Eukaryota > Metazoa > Arthropoda > Insecta > Lepidoptera > Erebidae > Spilarctia > Spilarctia lutea. The sequence goes on from OU696491.1 coordinate 1,030,476, forward strand.
GTACCGGTTCGGGCCCAGATGAGGTATCTGGGCCTGATCCTCGACGGTAGGTGGCTCTTCGACGAGCACTTCCGACAGCTTGCCCCAAAGCTGGTCGACGCTGCCTCCGCCCTTGGGCGACTCTTGCCCAATCTGGGTGGAGCCAGCGTCGAAACAAGACACCTCTACACGGGGGTGGTCCGGTCGATGGCCCTTTACGGGTCACCGGTGTGGGTCCCGGCTCTGACCGCCCAGAATAAGGCACGCCTCTGGCGGCCTCAGAGGGTATTGGCGGTCAGAGCCATACGCGGATACCGCACCGTGTCGACGGAGGCGGCGTGCGCCTTGGCCGGAACACCCCCGTGGGATTTGGAGGCGGAAGTGCTCGCCGAAGTTTATCGGCGAGCGGCTGAATATCGGGCGGAGAACGGGTATCGTCCTCCGCCCGAAGAGGTACGCGATTGGCGTGAAGCCGCTCGCCGAGCCACGATGGCTCGTTGGTCTTTCCGGCTGGAGGCTCCACGCGCTGGTTTTGCCCCGCCTGGGCGGAGCAGCGCCGGGCCCTCACTGCAGTCATCGGAGGAGATCTGTCGCTACCGGCCACCATACGCTCCATGGCCGGTAGCGACAGCAGTTTTACCGCGGTCGCATCCTTCTGCGAAGACGTAATTTCGCAGAAGGAGGCGGCGGAGAAGGCCCGGGAGGATGATCTCCACTCGGACCCGATCCGCCGCCGGCGAACCGGGCGGCGGAGGCGCGCCCATCTGCGCCTCATGCCGCCCTGAGTGTGGCTGCGGATGGACGGGATGGGTTTTCCCGTCCATCCGCTTTAGTGGCCAGCCGCGAAGGGGCGTCGTACGCGTGTGCCGTGCGTCGCCTAATTTGAGAATTGAACAGCAGACGGTGCCCGCTTCAGTGCGGGCAGGCGCTGGGAGGGGTCCGGTTTGCGTTAATAACAGCGATCCCGGACCCCTCCCTTCTCAGGCGCAGAGTTGGCACACCGTGTGGTTTTAGTCGGTTCGATTCCGACACACCGCCCCGCCGCAAACCCCGGCGGGGTGACGGCCCGAGGGGGTTTCCACACGTAAAAAAAAAAAAAAAAAAAAGGGCCGCCGGTATCCTCACATACTCGATGAAACACAGCGCAGGCGCTGTTTCACACCGGTTTTCAACTCTCCACTTAGCCATGATACAAATGTAAATGTTTCTCATCAAATCTCTTTCTACATTCGCTAAGGCTTCTATTGTCACGTATTATTAACTGATATTTTGTTTGGAGCATGTGAGTTTTCAATTATTGTTTATGTTTGTAGAATTTCAACTGGCTAGGGAGGCTGTTTTGTAGTTTGGCACATCGTTTCATTTAGTTCGGGTACCAGGATTTTCTAAGCAAGAAAAAAAAATATGACATATCGAAACATTTACATTCTGCCTTCACCCATGAGGTGACAAAAATAATATATCTTCGAAATACGAAGTTTTTGTTCCTAGTAGCTATTACTTCGAGAGATATCAGGTTATGATCTGCGTTCTCAGGAATGAGAGTTGAATAAAACAAAAAATATCATTAAATATTTTGAAGTCTTTGTTATGCTCATCTGACATGTTATGTTACCCACTCAAAATATCCGGGTCATTATAATAATAATAAGCCTCTTTTATTTTCAATAACTTTAAAAAAGAAACACATAATTTATCCTATAGCTATTTAAATACTAGTTATTGTTGGGGAACGGGTATCATGTTCCACCCAACACAAAGGGAGGATCCTCCGCCCAGGCGAGGTGATCATGCCTGGCGGGCTACTGCCCAACAGTTAATGTTGGGTTGTTGTACATATGATAATCGGCGCGATAACATCTATTTGCGCGATTCAGCATTGATAGTTACTCCGTGTAGTTACTTTGTAGTTTAGTGTATCTTCGGTAGATGGCGCTGTATGTGGAGGTCGCCACATTATAATCTATTATTTGAACCCCACTTTTGGGTATAGGCCTCCTCCAGCTTACTTCATGTTTTTCTGTTTTTTACTTTTGTTCTCCAGTCTGTGCCCGCTATTGCCATTATTTCATCAATCCATCTATTCCTTGGGTGACCTCTTTTTCTTTTTCCGCTTGATACTTTCCATGTTGTTGCTTCTAGTGTCCATCTGTTGTCCTGATACCACGCAACATGATCCTGGTCATTATGTGGTGACAAATGACAAACAACCACTCTTAGATTCTGTTCACGCTGTCCATCAGGCAGAGTAGAGTCAAAGACAGCTTTTACTGTTAAAAAATACGAAGATGGAAGAATTTTAAGGGTTACCAGCCCTGTTCATCCTGTTAGAGCAGTTTGATTCGACTAACGAGGCAAACCACGTAGGACAATAGCACTGCAAATGAAAGGAAAACTTTGAATCCCTATTTTTAACGTGTGAAAACTCTCTCGGGCCGTTACCACACCAGGGTTTGCGATGGTATGGTGTGTTGTAGTTGGACCGACTTAATTCACACGGTGAGCTACTGTCGAGGAGAATTCGGGAGCTGCTGTTATTAAACATCCAGACTAAAAAGCGTAAGCGCTAAGCGGGTGCTAACTCATTCCAGTCTTTGTGTTTGCTTAACGCTCGGCTACCACTGATTACATGATTAAAAGGAATGCTTTGAGATTTCACTTTTTAATATTTTAGTAATTTTTATAGACTACATACGATACATATGAATACGTATTCCCTCGCATATTTGAATGAATGCATTGTCAGACCCTTTATTTATTTAATGAGGGCTTAGTCACGAAGTGATTATATTGTTACTACCTTTCATCATCAACAACCCATAATTTTCTTGGATCTCCTCTCAGGGGAGAATTAAGATCATACGTCCCCACGCTGGCCAAGTGCGGGTTAGGGACTGGCAAGACAACGTTGTGGCTTCGTAATCTTGCCGTTGGCTGCTTTTAAGCCAACCAAAGGCCTCAGCTTCACGACTGTTCTATCCTACGATAACAACCGTGACCGACTGCTTAACATGAACTCCGAATCACGGAGACGCTCATGGTAACATGCCTCCAGCGGTCATCCATCCAGGTACTGAGTGCAACTGGGCTATGAGCGCCACTGCCACCTTTATCAGTCCCGTATACCAAAACCTGCGGTATCCTTTCCTCCGGTATCCATATTCATTCCGTCTAACGTTAGAAAATATTTAAATTTCTCTTTTTCTCCTTTTTTTTTTCTCGTGCGGAAATCCCCTCGGATACCACCTTCTGGTGGCATGACGGACTCAAACCGACTAAAACCGCACGCCGTCTCGGGTACTAGATGCCGGGGAACCAGGTGCACCCTAGAAAGGAAAACCCTGGAACCCCGTACGTACGTCGGGCCACCTACGCTTGTAGATAGCCCCCTACTGTGTTGGAACCCCGGTGTTACCATTATTGTCCCCACTCTCTTTCTCCCCCTGTCTTCAAATATTCCCGTATATGACATAATCGATTAAAACCACTGTTAGTTCGCCTCTTCTAGGACGCCAGAGTCTCAAAGTTAGATGAACATATAACTTCCGATATTTTAGACTGTTGTTATATACTGCATGTTTGGTCTAGTGGTTAAGCGGTCGCCACGCCGTTCCCTACTTCGCCAAGTGTTGTGGGTTCAAATCCCACATGGAATAATACTTTGTGTGATCCACAAATTGCTGTTCTAAGTCAGGGTGTTCTTTGTGTCCGTTTCATGTATGTCTGTAAAGTTCCCCGCGACACAGGAATTATTCCAAGTGCGGGAGATGTCTTTAAAAAAAAATATTATAACACTTACCAGTGTTGTATTGATAAATGAACACAAAATACATTAAACATCTTCGTCTCCCCTTAAATCTATCAGTACAACGTATGAACGAAAGATCTCCGGATCCTCGGAGTCTCTTTGAAATGCAGTTGACAAAGAGAGACAAAACCTGGGTCACGCGCGTACTTTTGTGCACAATGATATAATTTTTCTCCACCCCGAGATTACAAGCACAAAGTGTAACGGTAGACATACTCTAGAGATGATAATACCATTACACGTTATTTATTACATGAATATTTAGTATTTTTATGCTGATACAATCAACAAGTTGATGATCATTTCTTTTTAGATTATTCTTTCTAACAGAACTCTTTATTTCTTTGAAAATTGGCCGAAGTTTCCTCGAAGTTCTATTAATACGTAGAAAACACAGCTGTTAATGAGGGATGATTATGCTGATGCGAGGGATTAACGTATATAAAATGTCCTAAAATATAATAATAACGTAACCTAATCGTTGCACTTGGTCTGCATATTCCACCAGGACGTGCCATGAGGTATTGCGTGGACAAAGTATTACCTCGTATCGCACTCTTAGGAAAAACCAAAACTGAACCGGTAACGGCATATAAATATATTGTGTGATGGGTAAAGTGATATCATATCACAATTATCATCACCTTTGTTCAATTTACTCGTACTGCAGGAGGTCACTGCAATGTCATTACATGGAGTGCGGACAAAACTCTTTATACTAATCTTTTTTTAGACGAAACGAAGGAGGAAATATAACATCGATCGTAAAGATGTGTAAAGAATGGTATCATATATAAAGAAGACAGAATGTAACGGGTGCCTCAGATCTTTTATGAAGAATTCGTTATCAATAGGATCTTTTAGGAATAGAGGTACCGAGTATACGAACCTTAGGTAACGAAGAGGTTGAATCAAATGTATTTTAAAACCAAACCGGCTACTTGAAGATCTTAACATTACAACATGATAAAACTGGCGAAAAAACAATTTAATGTTTTTTGTTTTCGGATTAACAGCGCTATAGATATATTCTTAGGCCAGCGGTTCTTTCGCTTGACATAGCGTTCACTATAAATACAAGTAAAGATTGTCCGTCAATACATTGCCTCACAGAACGTAGAGCGAGGGGCTCTCCTTACCCCCTACCTAAACCGAAATAAATTAAACTTTTGTGAAAGTATTGGAAGGTAGACACATAGATTCGAGTGTTAATTGTGCTTAATTCTTATTTATTTTTTGCTTTACAAGTGATTTTAATAAATTTTGTGATTTTTTGCTTAATAAATTCGTAAAATATTGCTTTTTTTACTTTTCTTTTTTATAATATTTAAAAAGTGTTTATTTATTTTTTATTTACAAAATTATAAATGGTGTTTTTCAGTCCGACTGTTTCGAAAATGAAGGGTTTTGCCACAGTATTATTATGTATGGGTAAGTGTTGATATATGTACTTAATTTATATTTTGATTTATTAAGCGTCCACCATACAATCCGTATTTATTTTCCACTAGTAACTATAGAATCTTTTGACAAGACCGCATAAAAGATGTTTAAAAAAAATATGCGATGAATTATTCAAAAATATTACTTCTACTAATAATTAATTTGTATATACAAAAATAGTTTATTGAAGGATATTAATTAGGATATCCAATTAATATCCTAAAATCAATCAATCATTTTTATACACATAGTTAAATGTCCTACTAATATCCTACTACTATTATAAAGGCGAAAGTTTGTAAGTATGGATGTATGTATGTATGGATGTTTGTTACTCTTTCACGTAAAAACTACTGAATGGATTTGAATGAAACTTTACCACAATATAGCTTATACATCAGAATAACACATAGGCTACTATTTATAAAGATATAGCTTCGCCTCGCGGCGTTGCCCGCAGTTATCATCGTACCGCGGGTAGCACCGCGGGGTTCAGCTAGTATTATTATAAACGCGAAAGTTTGTGAGTATATAAGTGAGTATGTTTGTTGCTCTTTTACGCAAAAACTACTGAATGGATTTTGATGAAACTTTACAATAATATAGCTTATACATCAGAGTAACACATAGGCTACAATTTATAAAGATTCTAGCTGCTCCTCGCGGCGTTGCCCGCATATTGTCGTATTCATAGATTATAGTGTACTTAGTATTTACCTAAGAATTAAAAGTTTTGAGATTTGTAAATCAATCATGTGAAAAAAAAAAATTTAAATTGACTCACTGTGGGGAGACTTTAAAAATACTCTTCTGTAAATTATGCCACTATATTTCCTAAAAACACGTTCAAATCTGAATAAACTTTGACAAAATTTACTATAACTTTGCATTTGTGGTTTTTGATTCAAACAGAATAGATTACAGTCCGGAATAGCATCTAAACTATTTTATCCCGGAGAACTAATTAAAAACCACTAGTAATCCAGGTGAAATTATAATATTTTAACTGAATTATTAATTAATAAGAGTATCTGATGTAAGAGGTATGTTTCATTTTATTTAAATTTTAATCTCCTAAAAATATTATTCGTCTATATATATATATCTTTGTCTACGTCTAGGATGAATATTTAAATTACTTAATATTGATAATAACTCGCCGGCCCCTTCTAGCTGTAAAGTCCGACGTGTAAATGTATCTGTAAAGATTTACTTACAAATTAAATATTATTTATAATCCATATCTCATAAACAGTCCTTTTATGCGAAACTAGACTGACCATGTGCTATGGTAACGAGCATGGTAATATTTATACTTATTAATTTGTATGCTCACGATGAACCTGAAACTCTCTAACCAAATTTTACGTATTTATTGAAACATGTGTTTCATCACGCTTTAATCAATAGCATGGGTCACTTAGTTTTTTATGTAAACGCGTACTTAGATCTAAATAATATTTCAGTCATCTTACACACAACGCCGTCTAGTCCCAAGCTAAGCAGAGCTTGTGTTATGGGAACTAGACAACTGATATAAATACTTATATGCATTTTTTTTGTAAATACATACATATTATACATAGAAAACACCCAAACTCCGAAACAAATATTTGCAGATCATACAAACATTTGATCCGACCCGGGGATCGAACCCGAGACCTCAAGCACAGCAGTCGCATACGATACCACTGCGCCACAGAGGCAGTCAGATCTAGATGAATTATACCTCACGCAGAATAAATGACCCTGCTCATCATAGACTTATTTTTTACGAGATGGGAATCGTAACAATGACCTCTATCTTAGAAATTACGTCTTTCACGTGTTACCTTTCTTTCGTCATTTTTATCAGCAGTACAAAGCCTAGGAGACAGCAATAAGTTGGTCCCACATTGCACGGAAAAAAATATGTCTCTCTTCTGGCTTTAAAATTCTCAGAATATAAAAAATCTCTGGCAGTCTAACACGCGATATGAGAGTTCCATACATGCCTATATGTATATAGTTAAATCTCGAGAATTGTTTCTCGAAGATTTTGGTCGTTTCTTCTAGAGGCAAACTCAATTTGTTGTTCTAAATTACCTTCTTTTTCTTCTTCCTAGCTTTTATTGTTCCCGAGATTATTTGGGGCTACTAGTTTTATCGAAAAAAAATGATCAGCGTACAAAAATACATTCAAGTTAGATAAAAAATAATCAGAACCCTATTGTCTTCTGTTAAATTCAGATTAAAAGGAAGGGGTTGCTCATTTATCTGCAATATGTAAATGTATAACGTGATGATCAGCGTACAAAAATACATTCAAGTTAGATAAAAAATAATCAGAACCCTATTGTCTTCTGTTAAATTCAGATTAAAAGGAAGGGGTTGCTCATTTATCTGCAATATGTAAATGTATAACGTAAAATGATTATAAGATTCAAATTGTCCTATATTTTATCAATGGCGTTTAAGTTGTTCGGAGCTCAGACAAGAGCTCTTGGATTACATGAATAGCTTTTCTTATCCTTCAAGTTTGAGAAATATGTAGTACAATAATTAAGTGGTTTTAAGAAACTCTAAAATTAAACCTACTTACGCTAAAGACACCGTACAAAGTAGTAATTTGGGTTCACAATTACTTTGGCAGAATTTATCAAGAAACACATAATCAAAACACCCCAAGCAACTTCTAGACACTAACATGGCCATAATAATGACAGCATTGGAAGAAGAAACAGTTCTCAGAATATACATTTATCATTTTCTTTGATCTTTGAATAGCATAGCATAATAATAAACAATACACAAAAATAATTAAATTCAAAACTCAGCTGTTCTCAAGTTTTCTATAATTGTTTTTGGTCAACCAATAGTACTAAAAGTTTATATATGTATACACAATGTTATTTAATAACAACATAAGGTAAACTGCAAATTAAATCCAACATACTTTGTAATAACATAGTATAACATTACTTAAATACAATTAGTTTTATATAACAAAGAAATTGTTGGCCATATTGGTCTATTAAGGAAATAAAGATGCTTCCTCACGCAATACGATGAAAAACAGTTTTCCTTTACGCACGGTCGATTAATATCGTGGCCATTAGTTCGTATAATTATATTAGCTCACTGCCCGTGTGGTTATTGATTAAGAAAACCCAGTGTCACCACCCCTTTATTTCTTATTTTTTACATTCATAGGGGAAATTCATCCCGTGAGTGTAGTAAGATTCGACTATGAACAGCATTGTCTTTGAAATGATATGGTTTGGTATAGTTTACTGAAAGATGCCGCTCATGATCGCGAGACTACCGTCTGCTGACCTCCAAACTTCATTTTAAAGAAGGCACCCCATAATGATGATGGTTTACTTTAAGATTTCTTCTCTCTAGAAGAAAAACTTGGAACAAACAATACCAAAATCTGTCCAGCTTAGTATATTAGGCCAAAAATCTCCTTTCCTAATTATGTCCATATGTCATATGTAAATATTATGTGTTATTGTTGTATTTACTTATTGTACAATAAACAATATACTCTTGTAAAAGTATTAAAGTTATTAGTCGATATATACTTGAAGGGGTCTGTTGATCTAGCGGTTAGAAGTCTCGACTGCTAAGTCAGAGGTTGTCGGTTCGAATCCCACCCAAGACAATATTGTGTGATGAAATACTAGGAATAATTTGAATTTAGAAATTTATATGTTCGGTAGACGCCTTGTTTCCTCTGCATAACGTAAGTGGGACTGATGTTGTAGTCGGCAAAATGTGATAGTTTTAATACGCCTCTGTCTTAGACCTTCTTTCCCTCTGGGGGTATAAGAGATGAGTTCTAATTCATATGAGTGTATTTATAAGGCATTTCTAAAATCCTAAAATAAACAAATATGCCAAATTGTACTTGGGAGTTAATAGACGTAAATCTTCTAACTGCTACTCATATTTCAGGCGCGCTTTGCCTAGCTGCTGCTGCTCCAGTACCCCAAGAATACGAATACGACTACGACCACCATCCAGCCCAAGGCCATGCTCAACAGGCTCAAGAACCCCAAGAATCAGCCAGCCATTACGACGCTTACATCCAAGATGTTAAAGCGGCTGCAAGCGGAGGTGGAAACGGCGGCAAAAAGGGCTTCTCTCAAGGCTCAGGACTCAGAACCATTGCGGTAGGATCAGCTAATCAAGCAAAGACTGCGTTAGGAAACCAAGCCGCTGCAGGATACCAAGCTGCTTATGTTGCTAAGAATACGCTTGCCCAGTCAGCTGCTCAGGCTAGTGCGACCGCTCAAGCAGCGTTAGCTGGTAAGCAAGTCATCTTGTCTGGGTTGGAGCAACAAGTGAGGGATGCTAAGGTCGGTCTGCAAGGTGAAGAGATGCAGTTGCAGCAAGCTAAAAGATCTGCACAATCTGCGGCTCAAGCTGCTCAACAAGCTATGCACCAGGTATGTTGAACAGTTTAATGTTATTTATATTTCGGACATTCTTTGATTTACTACAACACAATCTATGTATTATGTCAGTATTATTGAAACCTGTATCATTTACAGTATAAACAGCATTAAAATTTCATAACATAATTTATTACACTTCTTGTATCGATTTACAGAAGGTTTGCAATCAGCTTAGCAAGTCGTGATCTGTCTTTTGTTGATATTTTTTTTAAATGTGACTGACATATTAAACATTTTACCGTACTTCATAATTAAGGGTCCTAGACTCATGATGTTCAACTAAGACAATAAGAGTCAGTTAGTATCCTGGGCAATCCTAGGAAGAGTGTTTTTTCCTCTATGAAAATTTCCACAGAAAAGTCCCTTTTAACCGACTTAAAAAAAGGGCAGTTGTCAATTCAGTTATTTATTTTAAATGATACCTACGTTGGTTACTTACGTTTAATATTTAAGAAAAATAATATCATTAGGGGTGGAAAATTAAATACAAAGAGTGCAGTATATTATAATTCGTAATGAAATAGGCGTATTAAAGTTAGCGTTACTTTTGAAAAACTTATTTATTTTTATCCTTGTTTGCGCATTCAGAAAGGAATATAATTAAACGCTTAAATAATTTGGGCGTAAAGGTATATCAAAGAAATAACGTTCACATCACTACATATTGTAAAACAAATTCTTCCGCAACGTCGATCTGTTCGAAATAAACTCAAAGGCTGCTACTGCACGGATTTTGATGCGGTGTTTACCGATAGATGAGGTTATTTTTAAGGAATTTTTTGTATATAATTTGTGATATTTTTGAGTATATTGCCTAAAATATAACGATATTTGTTGAAGACGTCGGAAAAAATTAATCCGCACATCTTCTCGGAGTAACATTGGCTATATTATATTTTCGGTAAAGAGCTTGTGCGAAGCCGTAGCGGGTTGCTAGTCTACAATATTTGATAGTATTTAAAAACCCTAACCTTTTCTAAAACTTAACCATCTTACACACAGCAACAGATCCCTAATGTAGGCGGAGTTTCTGCTGTGGGAACAAGACCGCTGATTAATATATTTATAAATTTCTAAACTCATACAAGTACATACCCCTAAACTACATATTTAATTATTTTCCCAAGATGGGATTCAATCTAACGACCTTGGCTCAGCAGTAAATTTCACATACCAACACACTAATAAACGTGTTAAATTTACTTTTGTTTTACATTCTACAATATTAATGTTCCATTATTTATATCTGTAACAAAATAATTTATCGAGCAATTACAGAAAGCCGTAAAACCCGTTTTAAAAGTAGTCGACGGTCATGACCAAATAGTTGCATAAAATTATTCGCCACAATATTGGCAAACTGTCCAATAATGTACGCGCATTGGCAATGAACCGTTTAAAAAACCCGTATCTTAACTTTTTACATTAAAAATAACGAAATATAAACAATAAAATGTTGAAATAAAATGTTGCTACGTAATGAATAAAAACCAGATTGTGCAAATCTCCGCAAATGAGTTTTACAACTAAGTACGAGAAAATAAAAAACAAACGGCAGTTGAAAAACATCTGAAAGTCGTTTTAATTGCGTCAGTGTTCGTTCGGTCCAATTGCTTCGTCAAATTAATAGATAGTTTTCAATAGTTTATAATTAAAAATACCTAATAGTAAAAGATAACAAGGACGTCGAGTTGATTGACAATTAAATACCTTTCGTTGTTTTATAGATCACTTTCTGTTTGTCATTTGTTCCACATATATATACCTACGCAGGAACTGATTTATTTTTATATTCATGACGATGGGACTTCCTGAAAACAAAAGATTGTCTGATGACAGTAGTGAGAGTATCATCGTCAACAAGGTTTTTTTTTTAAATATGTTAAAATATAGAAAAGTGGGTGTGTAACTCATACACAAATACCTACACGTCTCTCAAACTCTCAGTTAAAGATAATTTCGGCTTTTCTATATCATCGTCATCAGCTTATAGCAGTCCACTGCGGGACCTGTGTCCTCTCTCCAATTGCACGCGTATTATCACGCTTTCCTATATCCATCTACAACCCATAATGTCCCAATGCTGGGCTCAGGTCTCCTCTCAGGGGTCCTCCCCTGAAGGCCATATAACAATACCTAATTTGTAAAACTTCTCGTGTATAGAATGTAAAGAATACTATTGACTCTTACTAAATGCACTTGCGTATTGAATCGTCTAAAAAACTAATCATCATAATATTGTTAGATCTCGGAAAACATGGGCAGTTGTCGATCCTAATATTTAAAAAGGCAGGCCGTATAAATGGGAACAGGACTTTGACCTATTCCTTGTCCTTACTCAACCTCCATCCTTATTCTTAGTCTTATTAATATTCGTAACGAACGTTCCTAAAACATAACAGAAAAAATAACTACATTCCTTGGAAGAATCGCCAGGCATGTGGCCAGGGCCTAAGAAATCAGTGAAAACTTTTTGCAATATTATGTATCATAGAGTCGACCATAGACTAAATTTAGAGAAAGGCGGGAAGAAATTATATGGAAGTTTAGATAATACTTTAGACACGGTAAGCTTATATTTTCTCCATTGTTGCGCTCATGCCAAAACTTAGTTTATAGTTAAATTGGCAAACAAAATCATCACTTACGAATGAAGGTATGGACAACAGATATTATATTAATAATTATATTCAGCTCCATCTTGAATAGAAACATTTCTTAAAGAGACCATTACGTACCGTTGTCATATTAATTTACCGAGCAAATTGTTAAATCGATTTTCTGTATAACGTTTGGTAATATTATTGAAAAACTTATCTCGCAACAGAAATCTTAGGAAAGAAGTTGATTCTGTTGAAATTGAACTGAGATAGCTACCTTTTTTGTTGTTGAGTTCAGACTGAGACATTGATTAATAGACTATTAAGAAATATCTTAGTTAGAGGGCTTGAACTTGCCGTAAAAAATCTATTTTGAATAACAAATATACCTCTTTACCTGTTTGAAAAATCAGTTTGATTAGTGTAGTGGTTTAAGCGTCATTTTCTACTGAACTAAGTATTGTGGCTTCAAACCCCACTTGGTAAAGTTCTTTTTATGATCCCCAAATTTTTGTTCACAATATTATGTATGTTTGTAAAGTCCCCCGCAATACAAGATTTTTCTTGCTATATTTCCCATCTGCATATTATCCAATTTCGCCATTGAATCCTTTAAGAGCTTGGCTAAAGTGATATGATTTTCCCTATTACGTTACTGCTATTAAATTTTAGTTAACAAAATGTGTAGTTATGTAAACAATTAATACACAATCGTTAAATCTACGTAATATCATAATAATTATAGTATATACATAACGTTATTGTGTAATAACTATTATTTATACATATGACATGACTTGCTTTGACTAACTAATCCTTTACGTAGAGTCTAAACCACTGGGGTTCCAAACTTGAAATTTTAGCAACAAGCACCCACTTAAGGAAGTAAAATAAGTTATAAATAGTTATGTATGATAAAGATACAGAAGCATCACTAGGCCGCCATGGTATGGGTCACCATGCTGCATTATTTTATTGTCTGCATTCGCTATGAGTATGGTGACCACCACTCTTGGATTCTGCTTATGCTTTCCATCAGGAAGAGTAGAGTCATTTTGGCAGGCACACATAAAAAAAAGTTCGTCATTTTTAAAATGAGAATCATTAAATAAAAACACGTGTACAATGATGGTGCTATAGTTTATATTTATAGTTCACTCACACTTGCATCTCGTGAGCTGAATGTAGCTTTAGGAATACATAGTTCACTTTAAACCATGGGAGTCGGATGCTTGGTAGCTCCTATACCATAAAAGAAAAGAAAAACTATTCATAATATATATCCCATGTCAAACGGGCTGCTATTTCGAATTTATCGACACAGTTAACATCTCAATAATTAAAATCGATTTAGTAGTTTAAACACTGGGGTGGAATAATAGACCTTCCTTTTAGAATCGCCGTATTCGGATAAAAAAAAAGATTTTGTTTAGTCATTATAATCCTACATTGTGTTGTTGCGTGTTTACTCTCAATAATGATTTAGTGGTATAACAGGTCTACAATATTGCATTAGTATTTACAAATTGGATCTAAAAACGCATTCAGTCAACCACTGCGTGAAATGTTCACTGTTGTATAATTCTTACAGTATTTTTCATGTAATAATGGTTTCTTGTTTATTTAAGAACTGCATCGGTGCATAAATTCAACGGAAAAATGATCTCTATATTTAGTTCATTATTTTTTTTTGGAGGTAATAAAATAAGAGTTCGTTATTCGTATATAGGTATATATAATTAAATAAGGGTCCTTTATGTATGTACTTCTCAGAGTTAGAGGTAATCTTGTTATTATTATTCTGCTTTACCTTTTTAGATATTTTACCATTTCGCTTTTCACAAGTAGGTTACTTTAATCTTTTCGTCCGAGATGTCGTCATTATACACAGATTTTTTTCCTTTCATTTAAAGTAGATTTATTTTAAAACTTTTAATTACTAAGACGACAGTTTTAATCAGCAACAATTTCTTCTCACTTTTCTGCAATCTATGAAATGAATTTTGAAAAGGAACGGAAGTGTGTTACAGGAAGCCGGGAAAGCGCGCACTGTTTGATTCGGTCAATGAACGCGACTAGTAGATCAACTCTAGATCATTAGAAAATTTAGTACAGGTGTCACCCAGATACCATAGACCGCTAATAAATATTATAGTTAAGCTCGCTTATTTTTTCCATCTATCTTATTTTTATATCCTCGTATTTAAAACCTGCATTCGTTGACACTATTTGCATAAGAAATCGCCTATTTTTTCCTTAAATTAACAAAAACCAATCAAACCCCGAAATAAGATAGATGAAATCACGATTATTAACGGTAACATTGAGCAAAAAGCATTTACAAGTTCATTATTATTTGCGACACATTTTAATTTATCACAAATGACACGCTCTATTTCTGGTGTTGCTATTTACAACATCTATCATATCACCAAGGCTTTGAGTTCAGTGACACATTGACACATTCTTAATTTAAATGATAGAGGTACACATTACAATGAAAAGTTTTTTTTTTTATTTGAATTTAGATATTTGTCGATTAACCGTGAAACACGTATTGCGAAAGGTAATAAAGTTATGTAAAATACGGAGTTGCGGAACGAACCCAATCTCAATGTATATTAAGTGTCTCGCATATAACAGTTTGAAGAAGTTGTTCGGTCTAGAAAAATGAATAAAAACTCTTTTTAAACTAAATTACAAAGAAAAAAAAGTTTCACTCTCTAGGCTCTACAATCAAATCTCAAATGTAATTAGTAAAAAACACGTTTGTAAACTTTTTTTATAAACGTTTTAATATAAATATCAAGAATAAATATTGAGAATTATGAGCTTTTTTTACGAATTTACCCGTAAGTTTAGACAAATGTACCGTATTTTATCACAGGAAACAGATCGTTATTAAATGAAATAGAAGCATGTTAAATGAAGCATGCAAGCATCTCTGTACTATCCATAACTAAACGAAAGGAAAACTGAAATAAGATCCATCAGATGTAGCAACTTGATCTTGCATCGAGTGAAGTTTTCTTCCTGTGTAATTTTAATTGTGCATTCGATTAGAAACTTTCACTGTCATAGACCTTTCCTTAATCAATAAATATGTAGATATGTTTGTAAAAATGCACCAATTGCGTGTATGACAAGTACTGTTTAGTTTTCATACTTTCTGTACTTAACTAATCTATTTCACGTATTTTATTTTTGTATACAACAAACAGCAGGTAGCTGTTAACATATTCCATGTTAAAAAGCAATAATTTCTGAATAAATTTTACCGGTAACAAAAACTACGCCTTCTTGTATGCTAGATTTAAAAATACATACTTTTTTTTCAATCATCGACAATCCATAACGTCCCACGCCTTTAAGGCCATAAGTCCCCACGCCTGGCCAAGTGCGTGTTGGGGACTGGCAAGACATCGTTGTAGCTACGTAATCTTTGCCGTTGGATGTTTTTGAGGCGCCTAAAGGCCTCCAACTAAGCTTCACGACTGTTATCTTATAGTAACAACCGAGACCGACTGCTTAACGTGACCTCCGAATCACGAAGGCGCTCAGGGTAACTTACCACCAGTAGTCACCCGTCCAGGTGACCCCCAATCTGTAATTGTTTCTAATCACCAAGTGCAACAGGGCTATGAACAGTTGGATGTGCCTAATTGTTGTATGTGGCTATGAAAATCAAACTACGCAGTTTCTGTGTCGTATTTAGTAGCCAGAGTTTTGAAAATAACTACAACATACTAAATACATACTTACATTACCTACACAACATCGATTTAATTGTCTCGGTGGCACAGGCAATTAAATCTACCTCGGGTCCGATTCCCGGGCGGATAAAATGTTTGTATTATCTGGAAATATCTGTTTCGGAGTTTGGGTGTTTTCTGTGTACAATATGTAGGTATGTATTTACAAAAAAAGTATATATGTATTATTATCAGTTGTCTAGCACTCATAACACAAGTTCTGCTTAGTTTGGGACTAGATGGCGTTGTGTGTAAGATGTCCGAAAATCTATAGGTATATATTATTTGGTCGCGATGCCGACGCCCAGAACAGCAGTCATGATTACTACTATTTTTTGCCCACAGGTGAACGTGATCCAAGCTGCCCTTAACGCCGCTCAAGCCACCTCCGAGAACGCCAATGAGGCTGCTTCCCAAGCCGCAGGAGAACTGGGTGCTCAGACTGCCATGGTAGGAGCTGCCCGACAGAGGCTTCACGCTCTCCAGGAACAGCTTCATGGAGTCAGGATCGACTTTGAGGCCACACAATCTGCGGCCAGGAAGGCTCAGGTATGTATTTATGAAATTTATACTTTAACTCTTATTATCGGAGTACATTTTTATGGGTAATTATAAAAAATAGCTTAAAAGACAATGTAGGTCGCATGAATCATGAATGAATGAATCATACACTCAAGAGAAATTAATTCGCGTGACATAAAAGTACACGAAATGCTGTGAAAGCATTAGCTTATTGAGAAATTACTAACGCTTTTTCTGGAGATTTCTCGAATTCCTGAAACCCCCGTTTTGTCATTTCATGCAGCTTTCGAGCTCATTTCGTGTATGCTTGATAGTGATGAGTTTTAATATTTGTATTGTCCCTATCATATCCTGGCTAACAATTATCTTTTAAGAAGCGCAATCCGTCTTAGTTTTTTTGCCCCTCAGTGTCATGTCAGTCATTTATAGACAAGGTATTGTGGATCTATCATTTTTCCTAAGTAGTGACAGAAAATAGAAAGTTGTTTCGTAAATTTAGTAATAAATATGTTTTCCTAAACAGGGAACACAGAAGGACACTGCGAGGATGTACATTTTTGAGGATGTAACGATTTCTATGTTCTTCTAACTTCTTGTGGATGAAGACAATTCTTGTGCTGCCACCTTTTTGTACACACCACTTCTTAATAAATGTTAACTAATTCTACCCTTCTTTGTTGTTCTTTTCATGCTTACAACTTGAGATTCAGACGCTACCATCTATACAAGAAACGAATATTTTATATGTAATTTAAATTTGCCAGAATTACGATTCAAATCGTTTTTTTTTAATGTGTTCAACAATGGGAACATCAAGCTTTCACCTTTATGAGCAGTAACTGTACCTATGTTTTATGTTTTTTTTGTGAACCCATTCAATGTCTTTCAAACTACATTTAGGTTTTACCAAGGCGTTCTTGCCTTCGCATATCGTACTTTGTTTAGTTATCTTCTATTTCCCTAAAAACTTATGATCACGTATTTAAATTTCAGGCGGCAGCTCAACAAGCTCAGGCTAACGCAGCGGCTGCAGCAGCCAAGGCAGCTGCTGCAGGATTAGGTGGTCAGCACAAGGACTCTTCTAACGAAGGTACAGCTCCTGAGGAGTACAAGGTGGCGCCACAGAGCCCAGAACAAGATAGCCAGGAATACTATACGCATCAGTCGGACTACCATCACTAGTAACATTAAGGTTTTAGGTGTTAGGTTCTGAAGTTCTTAGATTTTTTTTACTTTATTATCTTTTTTTTCATAAGCATCAGATAACACTTCAAAGTATATTTTAGCGTCTTACCTATTTACAACTCTATATATGTATGTATTAATTTCTTTTTGAATATCTTTAAATCCTATGATTTCTTTTTTATCTTTCTTTCGTCTTTATTGTTTTCTTAATAATTATAAATGAAAAAAGTTTGAGAACCTCAGAACTAAGAATTTAGGTTGATATTAGTATAGGAAATGCATAATTTACACAAAATATTTATTACACCTACCAATCCTATTCTAATCTTAACTTATAGGTACAGTTGTTGTAAATAAAAAAAATTGTAGAATATGTGATAAATGTTATCTTATAAACATTTTATACTTTTTTATATGAAACTAGATTATTTATGTTGAGTTTTGAGTGGTTACTGTATACAGCAAAAATGTTAGAGGACATTTCGATTTGCAACATGACGTGCAACATAACTATACTATTCCGTGGAAATAAAATTAATATGGCAACTCTGAAAATGTGACTTCAAAAGAAAAGAGAACTCATAAAATGTCATTGCTTCTTCTTTACAAAATATTGCTACTTCTACCTAAATTTTTTATCGTTGTTATAAATCTATATCTATTATCAAAACAATTGTTCATAATGTAACCCATATAATTCTTTGTTCTCTGAAAAAAAATTGCAATTCGTAAAGTTTTGTAGCACGGTATGTTGCGTTACATGTTACGTTTTAACATCCTTTTTAGTACCTACTAACAAAAATTAAGTGCGATGTCTCAAAGCCATAGTGTCGACAAAAGTGTGAAAATAAAATACTTTTTTTGTTACTTCTGCTCTTTCTCTTTGAATTACTATGACTGACTTAATACTTAACTTGACTTGACTTGACTATGTCTTCTGACTGCAACTGACATCTCACTTAGTAAATTGACTCGACTTGACTAACCTACACAATCCTTCACTTATATAATAATAATAACACCTGCACGCAATCGAATAATTTTATTGTCTATGACAACCATAGTTCTAAGGACTCGATTCAACTTTTTATGACGAATTATTTAAAGATTTAAAATGTTTACACTGCTACAAAATTTTCTAGGCCTGTTTTGAGTACATTTAAGCTCAATCATTCGATCCGATCTCGGACGGAATTTGAAATATTTAACACAAGACAGGCACATACACTAGCAAATTATAGGTTAGATTTGGACTGTTCGATATCTGAAAAACTTGGTCAATTTTACCAAATATTTCTTCCTAAAGAAGTATTGGAACCAAAGAAAACCAAATTCTCAGAGAACAGAAATTTTGGACTCATCGGGATTCCGGAAAACAACGAGTCCAAAGTGAATGGGTAGTCCAAGAGTTTATAAAAAATAATTAGGAATTTAGGGTAGTTAGGGTTTAATATAATATATAAACAAATAGTGATAGTAGGTAGGTGCACTCACTTTTATTTTTCATTTCAACTTGTATCTGAATATTTATGCATGGTTCTTAGGTCTATCTTTAATAACCTCTTGACCAATTCCTTTATCTATGGCTTTGTTTCATGGCTCGCAGAACGAATCTAAACGATTCGTTAAGTGAATGCTTTCGTATTTCAGAATCATACGCCTTGGAACAGTCCGCCCAGATCAGTGAAATCCGATCCTTAGAATCTAACGAAGCCACCGAACCCACTGAACAGTTAGATGAATCCACTGAACCATTAGACGAATCTACCGAAACAGTGATCGAACTAATCACGCACGAACCAGAACCTAAATTGATCCCAACACCTTCTCTAAAACCGAAACGAAATAAACACAAGCACATTGCCAAAATTCAATTCCAACCGCTCTATTCCAATTTTAACCAGTATAAGTCGAACAATCACAACCTGTCCTCTGCTAATAAGGCTTTGTTAGCTAAGCCAGCTAAGTTTGTTAATACTAGAACTTATCAGAAAGTTTTCCCCGAAACACATGTAAACTTACTAGATAGCTTTTATAATAACAATGAAAGCCAAAACCCAAAGCACATTGGATATTATACCTGGTAGTAGAAGCGAATCAATATTGTAAGTAATTTATTGCTTTTATTTTATTTATTTAAGTATTCATCAGGAGTGGTAATTTTGTTATTTAATTTGTAAAATTGTTGAAATAAAAAGTAGGTAGTAAAATTGTTTAAAAAATATGCCCCATTTGTACCTACTCACAGTATGTAACTTAAATCAAATATATGAACTAAGCACATAAGTCACTTGAGTCAGATCCCTTACATTTATGTACCTATCTACTTATTTTTTTAGATAATTTCCCATTGTTATGGTTAGTTTGACCAGATAAACCCTCGAAAAGCTGATGGACTGAGCTTTAATCCATACCATCCTTTCTATGGATAATCTTGCGTAGATAAGTCTTAACATATGAAATTGATTTGCTAATAGCATTTAAAAATGTACTTCGAGTTTTGTGATTCCTATAATGTGCTAAAATACTAGATAGCTAAATCAGGATAAGAGCATTGCCCTAGTGGTCACTATGATTAGTCTATAGGTATAGGGTATAGTTATTTATATAATGCTCAATGTATTTCAGAGCCAGTGAAAGCGAAACCACAGCAAGAAGCTGTGGAGTATGAAGAGGAGGAGGAGGAAGAGGACGAAGATTGTGAAGAAGAAAAGAAGAGGAAATAGAACTACCCAAATGCCATTTTAGTTCGATTTTTAGTCTGTAAATCTTGTTACTTATTTTTAAGTTGTTGGTAATTAGGAAAAAAAAATCTTTATATTTATTTTAATACTCATTAAACTAGAAGTACAAAATAAATGCTTTGGATTTTAATGACTCTTAATATCTAATTTTATCTAACCATGTACATATTTTTAAATTTCACAAACCCGTATTTTGAAGTTTTGGCGAAAGATAAAACGTTCAAGAATACATTTATACTTACGTTCCTGATTACATAAAAGTATATTACTTCAAAAGCATTGTTAAATGCTCCACTGTTCTTTAAAATATATTTTCAATTCCTATAATACTATGACTATAAATCTTACAATGAAGAAAACATGAAGAAATAATGAAAATAAAATACTAAACTTCAAACAACTTTTTTTTTTGTTGCTGACACTTGTTGCCATTCCGTAAAACGGAATGTTTCCTTTCAAAACGTAACTTGACGTGCTGAAGATAACGTGCACGTTAGTAAAAGATATTAAATTAAACACAAAAATGTCTGTCGTAAAAAAGAGAAAACGTGTTTCTAAAAAGAACAAAAAGGCGTGGGGAAAATATTGTGATATTCGCGATGTGGAGGAGTTTCTAGAAGATCAACGATTGGAAGAGAGATTAGGGTAAGGTTATGTTGACATCATGTGCAAAATATAATGTTTATTATAATATATTCATCTTTATCGAGAGAAAATGATACATTGCAAAATAAATTATAGAAGTGTCAGGACTGGAGACTAAAAGAGAAGATAGATTTCTTCTATTCGAGCTATATAGTTTACAAATTAATTGCGAAGTTTAACAACTGTAAAATTTATTAAAACATTAGTATTACCTACTTATTAGCTTTAAATGTTTTCTGCAGTACAAGATGACTTTAGATATGTACAGGATTAGTACAAAAGGTTTCGTATTTTTTTTGTCAATATTACAGTGTTGTTCAGAGGTTGCACCAATGATTGTAATCGAAACGTTGGGCTATTAAGATTAGGGTTACACACAAGGTACCAAATTGATAAATGGTGAAACGAAATTATTTATTCTGTAAATAGGTCACATCAACACTTGCAAGTTAAAAATTTTTTGAGCAAATGAGTTTGACCGTCACTAGCTGAATTTGTACGGTGCAACCATACATTGCAGCACCTTAGTATTACAACGGCCTAATGCAAATCTATTCTTCACTAATTTCAAAAAGAAGATGTATTAACAGTTGAAAACACACTTGCAACTGTTGAGTTGCTGTTGAGCGACATTAGTCCTTTTCCGCCTGGTTGACTTGTTTGATAATTAGCCCTTCAATACCATAAAAAACCCACACAAAATATAGAATAACTAGAAAACATCTATTAATAATAATAAATATTTTGGACATCCTACACACAACGCCATCTAGTCCCAAGCTAAGCAGAGCTTGTGTTTTTTAAATTAGCTCATACAACATCTAACCTCTGATTAGAGTCAGGATTTCTAAAATTTAGCCCAGCAGTTCTATCTTAAAATTAGTTACGTAGATTCTTTCTTTTTCTTTCTTTATAAAAGACAACTCCCACATTAGGAATAAACATCCTGTGATGTTCTGTGTGACACAAAGAACATCTAGACTCGGAACAACAATTGGTGGATCACACAAAGTGTTGTAGGTACCGCGTGGGATTTGAACCCACGACACTTGGCGCAGTAGCAAGCGGCATGGCGACCGCTGACACCACTCGGCCAACCGTGCAGTCAGATTCCTTAAATAAACACACACACACAAGTGTCACATACATTTAAGTTAACTACAGTTTCTAATAACTTTACACTTGTTATTTCAGCAAGTTTGAAACAAAGCCAGATAACGAGCTGTTTGTGGTAGACACAGGAGGGGAAACTAAAGTTGATGATGAAGTTGAAGACAAGAAGCCTCTGTCAGCTAAATTGCAGAAGAGAGCCAAACTGAAAGAGTTGCCGAGATGCTTTGAAATACTGACTCCAACTTCCAAGGTATTTTAATACTGTTTTATGTAGACTTACAAACTTATGTTACTTAATTTACTTACTTTTAGAACTAACACACCCTGTCTATACTAGTTAAGTTGAAATTTTACCATGGGAGAGGTACGCTTCGGCATGAATGGGCCGACTCGAATGGAGAGATACCACGGCTTCACAGAAAACTGGTGTGAAATAGCGCATGCTCTGTGTTTTACCGAGTGAGGGAGGCCCATACTCCGACCTCTCCCCCCATCCACCTCCCCATCCCTCAGAGGCTTCAGCGGTAGACTGCACGGTTGGCCGAGTGGTTTCAGCGGTTGCCATGACGCTTGCTACTGCGCCAAGTGTCTTGGGTTCAAATCCCACGCGGTACAACACTTTGTGTGATCCACGAATTGTTGTCCCGAGTCTGGATGTTCTTTGTGTCCGTTTCATGTATGTTTGTAAAGTCCCCCACGACACAGGATGTTTATTCCTAATGAGGGAGTTGTCTTTTAAAAAAAAAAAAAAAAAAGAAAGGCCGCCAATGCACTTGTTTATTTATTTATTTATTTATTAACTTATTGCACATGAAGTACAAAGGCGGACTTAATGCCATTAGGCATTATCTACCAGTCAACCTTCAGGTGTTGTAGAAATATGATGCGGTAGGTGCAAGGACAAAATATTAATTTCGATAAATAGTGATTACGTACATAATATATAAACCAACATCAGATGTAGCAAATATATACAATTATAACAATTGTGACACCTGTGGTATTGCGGGTGTCCATCGGCGGCTGTAATTGCTTACCATCAGGTGCATCTACGTTTGCGCGTCTGACACCGAATCTATAAAAAAAAAATCTCATGCGGAATAAGCTAAAATACAGGTTTCTCTCTAATTAGGCAACGGAGGCGGATATCGCGATGTGTGCGTGTATTTGATGTGTAACTTAATCTAGTTAAGTTTTTTTGTTTTTGTTTTACTAAACCTTAGTCATTCTTCAGTACGGGCTTGACTGGCAATGTCACATTGCACTCCTGGCTGATGCACAGATGACAAAGTGGTTTGAGCATTCACTTTTTTGCTTTCTACTGCACAGAGTATTGTGAGTTTAAATCCCACATGGGACAATGCTTCGCTCACTCCATGAGTTGTTGTTCCAAGTCTGGGTATTATTTGAAACAAAAAAAGACACCTCTGTGGTTTGTTTCGGCATTTCTTCCCAGAGTGAGTCTTAGGAAATGCCGGCACCTTCTGGCTGTACAGTCCGACGTACAATAATATCTGTAAAGATTTAATTAGAAAATAAATATAACTTATCACTTTTATAATTTTGCACTGAGTGAGTACTAGGCATTTACTGGACACGGTCATTACCAGGTCATACCTTATTGGACCTATCTTTACATCTCTCAAAAGATAAATCTACCATACAAGATTAAAAAGATTTTTCAAATCCTACCAGTAGTTCATTAAAATGCACTAATTCCTTCATCACTTTATTTATTTTCAGGTTCAAGATCCAAATGCAAAACGTAATCGTGTAAATCCAATTGGGTTCAAGAAAACAGCACTAAGCAAATTGACTGAAAAGAGGAAAACTGAGAAAAAAATATTCGAAAAGAAGCTAGAGGAAGCTAAAAAGAATAGAAAAATAGCTAGAGATAGAAAAAGGAAGGAAAAGAAAGTTAGAGAAAACTTTAATTTGGATTTGTGGGAAAATAATTGTGAGTATAGAGAACAACTGGAAAATATTCTTGTATTATGTTCATTGGCACAAGTAGCGTAAGCGACTGCTGTGCTTGAGGTCTCGGGTCGGACCAAATGTTTGTATAATCTGCAAATCTGTTTCGAAGTTTGGATGTTTTCTATGTATGATATGTATGTATTTACAAAAAAATAAGTATATTTGTATATCAGTTGTTTAGTACCCATAACACAAGCTCTGCTTAGCTTGGGACTAGACGGATTTGTGTGTTAAATTGTCCGAAATATTTATTTATTGTTTTTAAGGCTCAACACACAAAAGGTAAAACGGGTCCAGGCTGATCTCATGTACCGTGATATTTAGACAGTTGAAATTTTCACAGATAATGTATTTCTGTTACTCCTGGACTCCTCTGTACTGGGACTCCCATACAACAAACGTGATTATTTTAACGTTTTTATAGATAATCCATTTTTTAAGCATAATCTTATTCACTATACCAGATATTATGACATATCATCAACAGCTTTAAACAGTCCACTGCTAGATAAAGGTGAAGGAAAGCGGCAAACTCTTTATATTAGTCTGCAAGCTCTCATGAAATGTCTGTCATTTTGTTTTTTAACTTCGTACTTATTACAAATGCTTTATTTAGTCATGTCTTGTTCCAGTACTAGAGGCCAAAGGTATACCAGAAACCCTGTGCGAAGAGTTCATCTCGCCCGAAGCCCAACTGCATAATGTATTGACCACACAGAGACTTCGGCCGAAGCCACCAGTGGCTAAAACTTTATCCACCCGGGCAGCTGTTGAAACACCCCATCCGGGAGTCAGTTACAATCCGTCATTTAAGGTAAGAAAATTAGAATCTCATGAGGATATTTTCCTTTCATATATAGAGACTATATTGGAGCGTCAATAAATCACGGAAGCTAGTAACCAACAGATTTTTTACAGTCACCTTCAAGTACACGATGTGAAATATAACAATGCATGTTACTAAAACTACATTTTTTTGGTATCACCTATACAATAAAAATCTACTTTCATCTGTAAAATAATAGTGTTCTAAATCTCTGACAATCAGAATTCAAATTAAATGATTGTGTTTTATTATCAGTCTATCGCAAGCTACTGCTGAATATAAGCCTCTTCAGTTGGACGCGACTTGGTCCGATCCTCAGCCGATATGTATTTTCGACCTGCCTATTCGGCCGCTACTACTTAGTTTTCACCCTTTTAAAATTTTCTACATACATTGTTATAATAGGAATTATATTTAACAACAATGAACAGCATTTTTTTTTAAATTAATTGCCATTTATTAATAAAAAATATTTGCAGATTCTGTAGCCAGATCTAAGACTATAAGCTTTCCCGTGTACACATTCTTTTTGGAATTACAGAAGAATTTGAAGTAAATTTCATTGTACTATAATTACCAATTCTTTTTTAAAACTAAATCTGCTATTCTTAAATGTCATGGCATCATTCATATGGATATCTTCTATTCTTTCAGGAACATCAAGAACTTCTACAACAAGTAGGCCAACATGAACAGAAGATGATGAAGCGTGAGGCGCACCTTCTCAGGGTCACCACTGGCATGTTCCGTAGGGTCACACAGCAGGAAAAAGAGGTAAGTTATAAACAAATATTTAACTAGAGTAGAAACAATTTCTATAAAAGAAAGAAAGTATTTTCATTTGTTAGAGTTACCGTCTCGGTGGCTCAGTGGTAGCGTTCACGACTGCTGTGCTTGCCTGTACTTGAGGTCTCGGGTTGGACCAAATGTTTATATCATATTTGTTTTGGTGTAAAAAAGTATACATGTACTTATATCACTTGTCTACTATCCATATTCAAGCTCTGCATAGTGGGCGCTGTGTTTCACCGAGTGAGTGAGAATACCGGAGGCCCATACCCCAAACCCTCCCACCATCAACCTTCCCCTCCCCATCCTCCAAAGGCCGGCAAAGCACTTGTGACGCCTCTGGTGTTGCGAGTGTCCATGGGCGGCGATAATCGCTTACCATCAGGCGATACGTCTGCTCGTTTGCCCCAATTACATTAAAACAAAAAGTAATCATCACCATATTCCAGAATCAATGGAAAGAAGAGATGTCAGCTGGTCTTCCTCAGCCACATAACCCTGCTAAGGATCCTGAACCAGAATCAGAAACAGATAACGAGTACAAGGCTATCAATCCGCCGGTCAAAAATAAGAAGAAAGACCACAAAGCTAGGAGGAAACAAAAGGAGCAGATATTGGAGAAAGAACGGTTGAAGAGAGAGAAAATCAATAAGAAGAAGATTACAGATCTTTACAAGTGAGTTTTTTTTAATAAAATTTTACCAAAAAAAACAACTTTAAGAACTGAACCAAATAAACATGGGATCATACGGGAAGTTACAGTTCACAATTACGGAAAGTTCTGAGGTAACAAACATATAAAAATACAAATGGTTTGAGAATCTCCTCCTTTTTTGAAGTCAGTTAGTAAAACCAAACTACATTATGGTGAATTATAATAGGCTTATTACAACTATACTCGAGAAAATAAAAATGAATTTCATAAATAATTGAGTTACGAGATAACGAATAAAGCTAAATTGAGAACTTCTTTCTTTTTTGAAGTTGGTTAAAGTTTCTTTTAATTGTAACTCGACAATAGAATTTTTTTATAGAAAAGTTTACAAATTTTACTTAATAATGTAGTGGTACAATGTCTTTCGTTATACTTTATTTAATTTGCACTTTTTCCAATGATGATCTTTTATGCAAATTGCAGTATCTGTATAGTATATAATAATAATTCGCAGACTCCGGCAACTCCAGTCGTCGATCTCGGAGAGCGAGCAGAAGCAAGCGAGCGAGCGCGAGAAGCGCGGCCAGGCGCGAGCCGAGCGCGAAGCCACCGCCCTGCCCGCGCTTAACGCTCACAACACCCCGAAGCCAGAGCCCGACTTCGTGGACCCCGCACTCCTCAGCGGGGACTTGAGGAATATCAAGACCAACTGTGAGTATTAGGACTAAAACCTATTTAATAATAATAATTAATTATCCCTTTTTTGAGCACCACATCACTTACAAAGGTAACTTAAAGCTAGGAGTTCCAATAAGGTAGTTGACTGTGGGGCCACCTACAAACTGGAGGTGGCCCGAGGTATGTCGGGTTCCAGGGTTTTTCTTACGAGGTTCCCTGGCTTCTGGTACCCAAGACGGTATGTGGTTTTAGTCGGTTCGAGTCCATTAGCAACCTATGTGTATTATTTTACTCACATGACTCCAGAGTCATGTGAGTAAAATAATACACATAGGACAGAGTCCAGAGTCAGGACCAACTTTTATCTCTTTAAGAGCTTATGGCTAATTAAGGAAAAATAAATATCCTGACTACGTATTTGAACCCATAAGATATAACAATAAAAACCATATGTTATGTGGCCAACACTACCATAATCTTTGATGGCTCCACTAGGACAGAGGGCTTTGCATATAGAGAATGAGTCGAGTATCTACCTGACTGAGACATAACTTTTTATCCGTACACTTACACTAAGCTGACCCACGCAACCTTGACTGTGTCTCCTATTGCCCGTAGCGTAAAGTTATAGTACCGTGAACAAATTTGTTAATCCATACTTATTAATGCCAATGTAACTGTCACGTTTTCACGGCCACACTGCTGCACCGATTTCAATGAAATTTGGTGTGGAGATACATTGGTTCTTGAGGAAGGACTAGGCTACTCTTTACCGCGATAACCGACACACGGACAGAGCCGCGCGCATGAGCTAGTCATATATAAAAAAGGTTATAGTGAGCCAACCTTAAAAGAAAGTCATATTTTTTAAGAACTTTTAAAGGGTAATTTTGAATTTGAAAAAATTAGGGATTGATTGAAATTATTCACAAAAACAATATGTTTTGTATGATTCCTAAACATATTGTTTTTGTTTTCCATTCTTGCAAATATTTTTATTGATACAACCCTCCTATTGAACGTAGCGTGATGATATACCTATATCTAGCCTATAAACTTCCTTGATAACTGGGCTATGTAACAGTGAAATAATTATTCAAATCGAACCAGTATGAATCTTGAATCTTGAAACTCGCGGGCTGGGTTTCCGCAACTCGACGACTTCATTGCGCCTATTTTGCGTGATGGGATGGCTTCATACGTGCCACCCCAGTTCTTCAGGACATGTCATAATGACATGGGCAGCTGTCTCCTCCTCCTCCATGCATGCCCTGCACAGAGGACTGTCTGTTACACCTAGAGTGAAAAGATGTTTGTTTAGTAATGCATGACCAGTTATTGCTCCAATTAAAAGTCGAAGCAGCGGCCTCTTTAGTTGTAACAGCTTCCGTGACAATCTGGGGTTGATCGTCGGGAGGGCCTCCTTGGTCTGCCTGCATACCTGCAGGCAGGGAACAACCCAAGGTTGGACATATAAGTTTGGTGTTCCACCTTGGTGTTTAGTTGCAGTGACCTTCGCAGCCAAGCAGATGGCAGAGGCAGTATTGGTTCAGGGCCTATTGCCCTTGCTACCGATCCAGCTCTTGCCTGTGCGTCGGCTGCATCGTTCCCGCGCGAGTTACTATGCCCCTTTATCCACTGGAGAGTTATACTGTTTGTGGTACAGTGGACCAAATTGATTCATGACCCCCCTTAGAGTCATTTTCCTACAATTATTCTATACCATTAGGTTGAAATTAGCTTGAACATACATTTCATAAGTGACGAACCATTATCATTCTACTAGACACTGACAAAGCCATGACATAGACATAGACGTATACTATGATAAGTATTGCACGAAAAAGTTTGTTAGCCAGTGAACGTCCTTATCTATAGGTATATTAGGAAAGATTTAATTGTATATTTGTTTGAGACATAGGATTGACTTTATTTCGAACTAGCTGACCCCCGCAACCTCGTTTGCGTCTTCTATTGCCCGTAGCGTAAAAAATTTCCCCCGTTTTTTAAACATTCTTCATTGGTGCTCCGCTCCTATTATACAGGGTCTGTCGTAAATAATGGATAAGTCGTAAACTGGAGTTGGTCCGGCTATGAGACTATTAGAAAATCGTATCTTTTTGCCAGGGTTTCTAACCGTATGGAAATGGCGTAGACTTTTATGTTTTTTTATAAATTTCGCTACTCTTTGCATTCATTCCATTGCCATTTCGTTAAATTTAGGTATTTCTGTGTCATTTTTTTTGTATTATAGTCTTGAAGATGTGTATTATTTAGTTTTAGTACTGTTTTAGGCGTTTTTAACGTTGGTCATTTTCAAAATTGTCATTTTAAGATTTTTTATGTTTTTGTTTTACTTAGGGTCAACTTTTGATCATTTACTGTGTAAAAAAAAAGTACGGCGCTATAGCTGCCCATGATCTTAATAAATTATCTAGTATGTGTAGATTCTAAAAAGGTATAACAATGCATACTTCACAAGTAATATTAAGCTACATGAGCGAGATCAATATCAAGGTGAGAAAATATTTTTTTCATGTAATGTTGTAAATGGTTATAAAACTTCGTCAGAATGATTTATTTCTGCCAAGATTCTTTACACAAACACTATGGGGCCACTATTAAGGATATTCAAAGAAAACTAGGTAGTTTTTTGTCAAAAAAATTTCATGCCTCCTCATTTCATAAAGGTGTTTAATTTTAAAATTGATGTGCTCTAATAGTTACATGCGACAAACATGTTACAAGTTTATTCGTAAAAAGGATCATCAGGTAAAAAAATGAACAAAGACAGCAATACAAAGGGTCTCCCCGCGTGAAAAGGACATTGTTACTAGGCACACTGCATGATGCACCGTCCCTTTCACACTCACGATGTGTGAAAAGGTTAGCATGCGTTTAGCTAGGGCGCACTCCTGATACATCTCTCAGTGTGATTTTGACCATCGCATGTGCTCTCGTTTTCATTACTGTCGTCAATTTGTTACTGCTTTCTAATATCGGACTTAGATTTTCTTTGTGATTTGGACTTGTTAACCTGGTGATATTGACAACTCAGCTCTCATTTATGGGCATCGTGTTGTGCTATCGATTGCACGTGTTATTTTGGAAAATTTTGTATATCATGCCTCAACAATACACGCCGGCCGAATACGTAAACATGCATTACATTTATGGTTTATGTGATGGCAACGCCAATAGAGCTGCTAGAGTTTATCGGGAAAAATATCCAAATGCCCGGCATCCTGACTATCGTGTCTTCATAAGAGTGCACAACACATTTTTGGAAGGACGATTTCCTGGGACCGGCGTAGGCGGGGCGAGTGAAGGACGACCACAACGCCACAGTGCAGCCGAAGTACTGGAAATAGTTGCAGAAGACCCTGGTACGTCCATAAGTGTAATTTCAAGGCGCACCGGTATACCTCAAAAATCTGTACACAGGATTTTAAAAAGGCATGAATTATATCCCTATCATTATCAAAGGGTCCAAACATTAATGCCAAGGGACGCTGCTGCGAGAATAACATTTTGTCGCATAATGCTGCGAAAGATGAGGGAAGACCAAAGTTTTTTTAATAAAATTTTATGGAGTGACGAGTCAACGTGTCGAAAAGATGGTTTTTTGAATCTTCACAACATACACAGCTGGCAACTCGAAAACCCAAGACTTATCCGAGAAGACCGATCGCAATATCAATTTAAAATTAATTTATGGACTGGCATTATTAATGGCAAAATCATTGGTCCATTCGAATTGCCGGCAATATTAAATGCGGATATGTATTTGAATTTTTTAGCAAATACTTTACCTAGTTTACTGCAAGACGTCCCACAAGAGATAAGAAATGAGATGTGGCTACAAAATGATGGGTGTCCAGCACATTACGCTGTTCGTGTCAGGGAACATTTAAATAATACTTATCCAGATAGATGGATAGGGCGATTGGGGCCAATTTTATGGCCTCCACGTTCGCCAGACCTGAACCCCTTGGACTTCTTTTACTGGGGCTGTATAAAAGAAAAAGTATACAGTGAAACAATAAGTTCTGTAGAAGAGTTGCGTGCGCGCATTCAAGTAGCAGCGAGAAAAATTGAAGAAGCCGGTTATGTGCGCCGGATTAAGCGATCGTTTATTAGGCGATGTAGAGCGTGCATAGCTGCCGGCGGAGGACACTTCGAACATTTAGTTTAAGTTGTTGAATAAATATTTTTACGTACTAAAACAACCTAGTTTTCTTTTGAATATCCTTAATAGTGACCCCATAGTGTTTGTGTAAAGAATCTTGGCAGAAATAAATCATTATGACGAAGTTTTATAACCATTTACAACATTACATGAAAAAAATATTTTCTCACCTTGATATTGATCTCGCTCATGTAGCTTAATATTACTTGTGAAGTATGCATTGTTATACCTTTTTAGAATCTACACATACTAGATAATTTATTAAGATCATGGGCAGCTATAGCGCCGTACTTTTTTTTTACACAGTAAATGATCAAAAGTTGACCCTAAGTAAAACAAAAACATAAAAAATCTTAAAATGACAATTTTGAAAATGACCAACGTTAAAAACGCCTAAAACAGTACTAAAACTAAATAATACACATCTTCAAGACTATAATACAAAAAAAATGACACAGAAATACCTAAATTTAACGAAATGGCAACGGAATGAATGCAAAGAGTAGCGAAATTTATAAAAAAACATAAAAGTCTACGCCATTTCCATACGGTTAGAAACCCTGGCAAAAAGATACGATTTTCTAATAGTCTCATAGCCGGACCAACTCCAGTTTACGACTTATCCATTATTTACGACAGACCCTGTACATATAAACGAAAAACGCAAATATCTTACGGAACCCTATTTAATCGGTCGGTAAAAATAAAATCGGTCCAGTACTTTTTGAGTTTATTCGTTACATACAAAAATACAAATCTTTCCTCTTTATAACATTAGTGTAGATAGTGTAGATAATGGGTAGACTTGAGGTAGGAGGGTAGAGGTACCGTAAAGGTAGCATAGGGTACTGTAGAACAAAAATAGAAAAGCATTTATTTAACAGAACGAAGTCTGTCGAGACAGCTAGTCATACATATTAGTAAAATAAAACAGTAAAATTAGAGACCTTTGTTTATTTCATATTATTAAATTAAAAATAATGGCATTCACTTCGTAAAGCGAATAAAAAAGAAAACTTCTCAATAGTTAATTTTTGGGTTATAATGGTTCCAATTGTTTGGGTCTGTAGGATTACTGGTTAAACCTAAAACCGAGTGTAAGCGCCATGGTTTTCAATAACGTCTAATAATCGATTACGCATAGACCCGATTAGACGACTGCAAATGTCACTTCCCCTCATGAAATCCCAGATTTCGTTACAATGCAGCTCGATTGCTTCTTTAGTTCTCTCGTTCCTGTTATCCCACATTTGAACCATCAAACCCCATAAATTTTCTATTGGGTTAAGATCTGGTGACCTAGACGGCCATGGAATGAGAGTAAATTCATCTTCATGCTCCGTAAACCAATTTGAGACAATTCTGGCAGTATGCACTCGACAGTTATCATGAACATAGGAGAATACTGGCACATCTTCACGGGGGTAAACTGTTCGCAAAGTCGGTAACATTGATTCTTCCAATAAATCGACATAGTTGATAGCGTTATGACGAGGAGAAATAGGAACAAGTTCGCCTATGTTTCCAGCATCCATCCATGCCCACATGTTAGCTGAAATACGGCCAGAAGATTGGTTAGGCACTACGTGGTCTTCTGTGTATCGCGTGTTATCGTAACGCCACAAAGTTAAGCGACCATGTTGAGAAGAGCGAAATGATTTTTCGTCTGTAAAGATGGTGTTTGTCCAGTCGAAATCTAAATAATTACGTGCAAAATTCAATCTCACAGTTCTGTGTGCATCCGTTAAATGAACTTTCTTAGCATGATGTCTGTAATGCAGCCCAGTGCGGTGCAAATTATTTCTAATTGTTTCTAGACAAACCTCGTAACGTGCTGCAAAATAGCGGGTACGAGTAAAAGGATGTTCTTCGTCGATTATATTATTTGAAATTCAAATAAGACTGCTGTATCAAAAATATATCTTGTTCAGTGGTGACAAAGGTTTAAATTGCATTGACATTTAACCCGTAATGACGCATTTATGTTTATATCTAAAACGTACTATGTGCAAATAGCGAAGAAAACCTAACTACATTTATGATTACAAAGGAATAATTGTCAAGGTGGGTCACCTTTCAATTTGGTCGATAGTACATACCTCTGTCAGGGCTTTGTGGCATTCGTAAATTAGCCCTGATGTTGTCGAATGACTTTGCAGGGCTTGCAGGACTGATCGGCTATCGGAGAGTATGCGGATGGGGTACTCCGTCACTCTCCTGGAGGTGATTGCATGTGCAGCCAATATTATGCCCATACACTCTGCCTGGAAGACTGTGTTGTGGGGTCCTAGTGGTTTTGAGATGTGTGTTTAGGTCCTCGGAAAATACTACCGAGCCAGTGCCTGACCTTGTTTTGGATCCATCTGTGAAGACATTCAACTCTTTCGGGTGAAGCACTTCTTGTGGGTCCTCATGTAATTGTATTTTGTACTTCTTGTCAAATACAAATTGCTTTGGTAACGCATCGGTCACCGCTTCCATGAGCGGTTCCCTTCCAATAGCCTCATAGAGGATTTCGGTATGCGGTACCCTCGGCGGTCTCCAGAGATTTTGTTTCTTTAGCCGCGCTGCCGTTGCTAGAGCCTCCTGCCTTATAAAGAGGTGGAGAGGTGGTAAACCTATGATGGCTTCCAGAGCCGCAGTCGGTGTAGTCTTCATGCAGCCCGTGGTCGCCAGACAGGCCAATCTCTGTAGTCGTTGTAATTTAGCTTCGACTGTAGATAGCTTGGTCCGTGGCCACCATACTATCGCGCCGTAGCTTAAAAAATCGAACCAGTATTTCTTGCGCGTTCGACCAAACAAACTACAACTTTATAATCTACTAGCTACCTGCGGTACGACAATAACCGCGGGCAACGTCGCGAGGCGAAGCTAGTTTTTGCGAGAAAGAGCAACAAACATCCTCACAAACTTTCGCGTTTATAATATTAGTAGGATATATAGATAATATATACTTATCTTGCTGTATGTTTCATTTGACATAAATTATATTTATTTTCCAGCAAACCTCCTTCGCGAGCGCTTCGAGTCTTTACAACGTCGCGGAGCCCTCGCAGCTTCCAAGGTGATGATGAAGAAGAAACGCAAACTGAAGAGTTACTTCAAACCCGGACACAAAGTCACCGACAATGACATCGAAAAGTTCTTAAAAAAAACTGCAGAGAAAAAGTGATTTTATTTACTTGTGTTAAGGGAAATTATTGTCTATGTAAAACGTTGTACGTAAGATACTTTATTAAAGTAATTTAATGTATATTTACGTGGTTTGATTTATGGATACTTCTATTAGAACTTCTTGGAATAGAATAAAGTACATTCCTAGTCTTCTAAAGAGTTTATCAGAAGAGAGAGTTGCAAAGACGATTCTTGTTCAGTTTTAAGAATATATTTCTGTATATAATATTTTTGTAGTTATTGGCGACATTGATTTTCTTAGTGATCTGCAAATTCCCTTTTGTAGCAAGAATGTTATTATGAAATATGTTGTGGAAGAGCCATGCTTTGCCAAGCACCTCTTTCGTTGTTATTCACTAAATGACTGTGTTACTGGAGCCTAGCTCCCTTTCTCATCTCATTTTCCACATCTCTGTTGGTGGAATAAGCCTTCGGTATCCTCACTCACTCGGTGAAACACAGCGCAAGTGCTATTTCACACCGGTTTTCTGTGAGGCCAAGGTATCTCTGTCGAGCCGGTCTATTCATGCCAAAGCATGGCTCTCCCACAGTAAACACTGACTCCTTACTTCAACTTTTGATCATACATACACACTTAGACAAGACTCTACCTTTAATGAATGACTTTAAGGGACTAACAAGGACTTTCAAAATTGTCATGAGACAAAATGATGAAGAAATTTTATAAAGAAAACAAAATAGTATTTCATACAAAAATTTACTAAAAAATATCTAACATATAATACATTTAATAATAGTCCACTTACGATATATATTACAGTATCATTGTGGCAGCGTAACGGTTACAGTACGAACTAAATTAAGCATAGATTTAGGTAACTCAGCGAATAACCTAGTGTCTCCTACATAATAGGCATAATTTTATTCCTATAAATAAAATACTATGAGTAAGTCTATATAGTCGAATTGTTCAATAGTACTGATAAAATAAGTTAACTAAATTATTTACTAAGACAAGTTATGGTAATACAACATACACATTTTTGAAGGGCAGATTTATAAGGTCCGGTTTCGCACGGATCTTTAAAATTCTTGGATTTTCACTATTATAATATTACATATTTACCTAAACCTTCCTCTAGAATCACTCTTAGCTTTAAATTCGAGAAGTGACAGTGACAGCTTTCATTAAAGAATCGTCTAGAAACAGCGTGGGATAACATTATCACTTGATGGCACTGAAGCACGTTATTGTGAGTTGAGACAAAAGGCAGGAATATTTATTTAATTACTGTGTAAAATGAACAATTGTACTTATAAAGTTTTTAATTAATATAGTTATCAATGTGTATGTTGTGATACTGTAACCATATTCTAGTTCAGAGTGAGCAAAATTTCAAAGTCTCTGAAAATACTGATGTTGACATCAATTTAGTTTAAAGTTCAAATACTCCTATATACAGAATCACATGTACAGTTTATATTTAGGGATTGAAATTGCATTCTAAAATTTATTTGAGGAATTTAGACCTTTTTGGATAAGTTTCTGATCACTAAAACCATTCATTATTGAAATTATTAAAGAATCAACCCCTAAATATAAAAATAAATCCTTTAAATTACTAGTTTCACATCAACCCCATCTTGCTGCGATGGTGTAAAGTGATCTCAATAACTCCAATGCTCTTGTATCAGCGGCGGTTTTTAAATCACTGGACTCTGAAACTCTTGCTTCTGCCTTCGGAGTATCTACGACTTGCTCAGTTTTCGGGACTTCGACGAAACTGGCCTTGGTACTGGTAGGTTCTACTGTTGTTGCTTTCGAATGAAACCTTTTAATACCCCTTCGAGTCGGAGTGGTTCTTTGGGGATTGAAGGTTGTTGCTGTAGGTTCAATATCCTCTATTGTGGTCTTTATACTGTCAGTAATTGCAGTATTGGTGTTAGATAAAGAATTTACAGCGCTTGGATCAAAGTTAAGGCCCTTACCTCTTCGCTCTCCGCGCGGTCTTTCTATTCTCTCTATTCTTCTAAATGTTGTGGACCTGTCAATACTGTCAGAATCAGTAATTTCTTGGTCTTTAACCATGTCTTCCATATCTTTCTGGGAGACAGCCATTAGAGCTTCAAGTAAAGCTTTTTTTGATGCCTCTGCGGTTGAGTTGTGATCATCATCGCAAGTTTGAATCAATAATAATATTAATCTCTTGACTGTTTTTGATTTCGTTTTTTTCATAACATTCATAAGTTTCTCTGCTGTTGTGACGTTCATGATTTCTTTAGCTTTTTCTACAACAGTGTCTGTGATTGTTGTTAGATCTTGGGCTGGTTCAGTAGAAGAATCTTTGAGTAGTCTACCAGTCCTGACAATTACGTTATTTTTATCTGGTATGCTGACTTCAATAGTCGTGGGTGAAACGGTCTGTTCTGTGGCGAAATAATCACTAGGCGTTGTTGCAGTGTTGGGAACGTAAGTGTTTTCTGATAATCCTTGATTTTGATCTGGTGCTGTTGGGCTTAAGCCATCGTTTAATGTAATTGGGTCAATGACTGTACTCTGCCACGTACCATAAGTACTGGACCAAGTGAATTGACTTGTTGTCTTATCGCTATCTGGAGAAGTAAAAACTATATCAGGCATTGCTGTGGTAGTTAAAGAATCCGTAGTTGGCTGTTGTGTCGTTTGTATCGTAGTTATGGCTTCGTCTGCTAAAGTGGGAGCTTCAAGGTCTTCAGCTGGCTTTTTGATGGCTTCAGAAGTAAAACTGAGCTGTTTGCCATGACGAATACTATTACTTTCGGGATCTTTGAATGACTGGCTGTGAGCTCTTTGCAATTCTTCTTCGTTTTCTGATTCTTCACTTTCCGTCTCGGTGAAGTATACTGCAGTAGTAGTAGGTATTGCGGTAGTTGTCCTGATTTTCTTGCTTTCAAAACCACTGACTGTAGACACAGAAGCATCAACGCCCCAAGCAGTGGGTAAATTTGTAGCTTCAACATAGTCACTCAAAGGTTTGCCTTCGGTGGCACTATTATCGCCGTAAGGATTATCATTGATAGTTAGAGCATTGTTTTGGAAGCCCCCAAATTTATTCGGAGAATAGTCGCTCTGAGTCGTCAATGCTGAGTTATTTTGAGGAACTATGTTAACGTTGACCGATGCAGTGTTCGTATATGATGGAGTTGAGGAGGTAGGAGCGGCAGAAGTGTATGAAGCAGATATTTTGCCGCAGCATCTAAATGGATTTCTGACTGTTGTTGATGACACATATGCGGCAGACACGGGTTCAGTTACGGGTCTGACTGTAGTAGAAGATTCATAGGTAACTGGGAACACAGTGGAAATGCCTATAGCCTTTGGTTCCCTAGCAGTCAAAACATGGTCTTCTTTATGGTCATCGGAGAATCCTAATATTTCATCGTCTTCTTCGTTAACCGTGGTTGTCGGTTCCGTGTTTGTATATTCTTCAGTGGTGCTCAAAAGATCACCAAAAGATGGATGAGTAGGTCTAATATCTGAAAGAACCTTTCGGAATTGGACCGGGTCTTGAAGGTATGCAGATAAGGCATGGGTAAAAACTTGAGCCAGTTCCCGTATTTGTGGTGAAGTAGCAATGGGGTTTTGACTTTGTTGAACTGCAAGATCATCAATTAATTCGTTGTAAGTTCCATTAGGATCTGCCTTCATTTCTTCAAGTAGTTCTGCGCTGGGTGATTGATTATGGAATAGACTGCTGTACTTATTGATAGTTTGACGGCTGAATAATGCTGGTAGTACTTCTTCCATAGCCTCATATTCATCGAATGCAGGCGTTGCAGTTTCAGCTTCCTCTGGGTTCGTTGTTGTAGATAAATTATCAACAGCAGTAGCATAGTATATTGCCAAGCTATGCAACATTTTAGGTGTCAAGGACGGCTTGTTAGCTTGTTCTCCATTGTTTCTGTCAGCTGCAAGTTCGGCACCTGTAGGTATATTATCCAAGTTTAGTTTCCTCATGAGTCTTTCGCGGCGTTCTTTATACGATGATTCTGTGGTAGATTTGGCTTGTTTAGTGGTTGAAAATATGTCATGTCTATCAGATGATGCTGTTTGCGTATGAATGTCAAATCTAGTCGTGTGAGGTATTTTAGTAGCGGACTCAAAGTTGCTCTTAGTTTCAGTCACAATTTTGGTGTCTCTTTGAGGTTGATCGTTCTTTTGTGCAGTCACTTGGGCTTTCTCCGTTGAAGCTAAAGTTGTCTTATTCTTTTCTTTTTGAAGGTAGGTTTTCAATAGAGATACTCCTGGTCTAGTGTAAGGTTCTTGTCTCACAGTTATTTCGCTCCTGGTGTATGGTAGCAAAGTTGGTCTTTTAGTTGTAGTAGCTACAGAAGAATGTGCCGCTTTGTTTGTCTGTTTCTCACGTATGTCATAGAGCGTTGTCAAATTAGGGTTGTTTTTAGGTTTTGGTTTAACCGTAACAGTTGGGTGGAAGACTGGGTACGGACGGAAATTTTTATTATTCAAGTCTTGGAGAAATTGTCTATTGTTGTTATTTGCGAATGATGCAGTTTCTGCGGCTACTTGCATTTCTTTGATGTGATAGTCTGATGCGGTTGCTGAGTTTCTATACGCTTGATTATTTTGATATGTGGCGGGAGTTGTCGACGTTCTAGTATTACCAAAGTTAGTGTTAATCAGTTGTACCAAATTTTTTCTTCTCTGTTCAAATGCTGTTGTAGCGGCTGTTCTCTGTGTAGAACTGAAGCTATCAGGGAACAATGACTGATAGGTTTTTGCTGTTGCTTTAGGAATCTCAGTCTGTCTTTGTCTGCTTCTTAGGAAACGTTCAGTGGTGCTTGGTACGTTGACAGGTGTACGCCTTGTTTCTGCCCTAATATTAGTTTCTGCACCGAGTTGTTGCAGATCTTGGTTTTTGCTTAAACTCTGTGTGATCTTCTGACTCTTTTTCTGTTCATTGGAGTAGTATTCAGCGCTGGACTCGTAGAGGGCGGGAGCTGAGGCGCAGTCCACCTTGAACCACCAGTCACATATGAGGTGCGATTGGCTGAAGATGGTGCCGTTGGGACATAAGAACGAGATCTTACGAGATGTGTCGCATATGTGGAATACCTGAAATATAAGATATCAAGTTGATTATACCGGTCAAACACATGCAGCTTAACCTATAGATTCTAAATCTTGTAAATCACCTAATTTGAGGGTCAACGACTAACCAATCCACATTTCCACATTGTGTCCAGTATACCTGGATTAATAACATTTACTCTGAACAGGGGTTAATTTGTTTAAGGGTTGCAAAACTCATAACTTATATTGCATAAATGTATATCATGTTCTTTAAAACTATTTTAAATGATCTTTGTGTGACCACAAGTGATCTTTAATAACCTTTTTCTTTTCTTTAATAACCTTCTAGAGTTCTAGTATTATTTAAAAAATCGGTGTCGTACCTGGCAATCAGTTTCCAAATCAGCGTAATATCCTGTAGGCACATTTTTGCAGTTGAAACTAGTCGCGGGGATGTTTGGGTACGCTGGAAAGTCAACACCAGCACGGCCGATGACTCCTGGAAATGGTTAATTTGTTTTTAGACAGCTTTTTGATGAATTATGCTATTAGCTTATGAAATATTCGGTGGTGATTATTTGGAACATCTACTTTACGATTCTCTGCAGGCATAACCCAAATGCCGTAAGTAAATTCGAAGTGAGATATTCAGACTTACTAATTTACAAAGTTATTAGTACCGAATGCTAAAATTTTTGGCAGTACTTTTATATGTATGTATGATTGTATGTTCCACCGTAGCGTCTTTACTACTGAATCGATATTAATGAACGAGGAGTCCATGGATTCGAAATAACAGAGCAGGTGATATAGGCTATTTACATTTTATCAAAAAAAAATCCAATCGGGTTATAAAGAGTGAAACTTTTTCAATATATGTAGATCTATCTATAAAATGTTTGCATATGTCTCCATAGATCCCCCTGCTATCAAAAGATTTAAACTAAACTGTAAGATTGTATATCCACAGATTAATGATCAATACATGTCCTACCGATTTATCAAATTTTTACCATAGAGGTATGTACAGACCTTGGTACTCAACGACGTCCAGATCAGGTTGACTGTTCGCAGGTATAAGCCTCTTGACCAGCGCCTTCCCCTCCGTGTAGTGCTCGAAGCCAGCAGCGCCCATCGCCTCAGCTATCTCCTGTAAACTCTCAACGCTTGGCGAGGGCGCATACAGCTGCGAGTCCTACAAACAATCATGCCTGGTCTTGGTTCGAGGTTCGTTGGAGAAGTGTCATTAATACTGAGAAGTGTTCAATAGAGAGGTTATAGAGGAAAAACACCCTTGTGAGAATGCAAGAAGATCGATATTATAGTATTGAAAAGACCAGAACAGTACAGATAAGTGGACTCGTGTGCAGTTTGGTACAGTCGGGAACAGATATTTGCTGAATTTACAAACGTTATGTTGTGGTACGTATCAAGTTTTCTAAGCATTTAATTAAATGTCAGTTTGTTTTTATCGACAACATTATTAGACTTCAGTTGTGATTTTAGGACTGCTTTTTTACACAAGAGACAAAGAAAGTGATGAAAAGTTTGACATGCATTTAAAGAATCGGAATGCTTATTTTATACATATTCAGCATTATATATATTTGTTACTAACTGCACATTCAGGATGAAAAGATCAAAATGAAATGATGATAGATGATATCAAGCTTGTTTTTAAACCACACGTGTTAATAACAAACTTAATAAAACACCATTAGTTTTGTTACCAGATTCACAACTCAAAACACACCATGCAAATAATAAATTTGGAAAAAAAGCAGTTTTAAACATTTTAGAATGAGACTTTTTTTTTGAAGTGAAACTTCTTTATCGGGGTTGTCAAAAAATTTAGTGTAACATTTTTTCGTTACATCATCATCATCATCATGTCAGCCGAAAAACGTCCACTGCTGGACATAGGCCTCCCCCAAGGCTTCCCACAACAACCGGTCTGGTGCTGCTCGCATCCAACAGACTCCTGCGACCTTAACCAGGTCGTCGGACCATCTTGCAGGGGGCCTACCCACGCTCCGTTTTCCAGTACGTGGTCGCCACTCCAGAACTTTTCTGCCCCATCGGCCGTCTTGTCTGCGAGCAATGTGCCCTGCCCACTGCCACTTAAGCCTGGCAATTCTACGGGCAATGTCGGTGACCTTTGTTCGTCTGCGGATCTCCTCATTCATTTTCTTTTTTCGTTACGCGTAACATTTATCCGTTACGTTACGTGTAACATTTATCCGTTACGTTACGCGTCAAATTTATAAAATAAAACAAAAACCATTTTCAAACACAAACAGGACCAAATTAATACTACAATGAAATATCACATTACAAACAATATTATTTTATTTAGTCCACAATATAAATAACTACACACATCACATTCCACAAACTTACTTCATTCACACCACAGATCGCGAAATATTTACTC
The DNA here is from genome assembly GCA_916048165.1 of Spilarctia lutea. Classification (NCBI taxonomy): domain Eukaryota; kingdom Metazoa; phylum Arthropoda; class Insecta; order Lepidoptera; family Erebidae; genus Spilarctia; species Spilarctia lutea. Next base: position 1,072,463 of record OU696491.1, read on the forward strand.
AGGTCTCGCTCCTTAACTTTTATTGCACTTGAAATAAGAATTGTCACGAATATTGCTGGTTTATAAGTCTTTTGTTGTTATACCTTACGTCGACATATGATATTTATTTTTTGAAAAATAACGTCATAAAGAAGTTTCACTTCTTACGAGTGTACGCTAGTACACGCACACATTTTTATTGTATAGTGGGCTAACGAACAGATGTATCACCTGATGGTAAGCGATTACCGCCACCACAGCGTCGTCACAAGTGCGTTGCCGACCTTCGAGGGATGGGGAGAGGGATGGGGGAGGGATTGGGGTATATGCCTCCGGTATCCTCACTCACTCGGTGAAACACAGTGCAAGCACTATTTCACACCGGTTTTCTGTGAGGCCGTGGTATCACTCCGGTCGAGCCGGCCCATTCATGCTATGCATGAATGCATGCAAAATAACGTGGCTCTCCCATGTTATTTTTTGCCATTGACATTGACAATAAAAGCAATTAAAGTTTAAAATAGACTAAACCATTAAATATAAGTGACAAAATATATTTACCAGACATTTGTTATCCTCTATTTAAATATGAAGTATGTTAAGATGAGTTTAATTCTAAAGTATGAAATTGCTAATATGAATTAAAAGATTACCCAAGTGCGAGTCGGACTCGCGCAGGAAGGGTTCCGTACCATTTTCTATATATTTGAAGCATTTATCTGTTGCAGTTATCAATATCGAGCTAAAACGTGCAAAAAATCAAGTTTGTTGTATGGAAGCCCGCTTAAATATTTATTTTAGTCTGTTTTTTAGTATTTGTTGTTATAGCGGCAACAGAAATACATCATCTATGAAAATTTCAACTGTCTAACTATTATGGTTCATGAAATACAGACGGACGGACAAACAGATGGACAGCGAAGTCTTTATAATAGGGTTGCGTTTTAAACTTTTGAGTTCGGAACGTGTAAAATGAAATATCCAATGTGCGTTGAGATAATGTCGTGGTCTGTTATTGAGGAATTATTTTACCTGTCGCCGTTGAGCTGGTCGACGCGCTCCATCGCAAGCGCCTGTAAATAAATGAAATCAAACATTATTATCACATAAATAATTCAGACCAAAAGAAAATAAACCAATCAGGTGCAGGCAGCATGAATGGGCCGGCTAGATCGGAGTGATAGCACGGCCTCACAGAAAACCGGTGTGAAACAGCGCTTGCGTTGTGTTTCACCGAGTGAGTGAGGATACCAGAGGCTCATACCCAACCCTTCGCCCGATCCCCCCATCCCCCTCCCCATTCCCAAAGGCCGGCAAAGCACTTGTAATGCCTCTGGTGTTGTCCATGGGCGGTGGTAATCGCTTACCATCAGGTGATGCGTCTGCTCGTTTGCACTATTCAATAAAAAATTAAAAGTTTTCAAAACACGCCGCCATGATATTGTCACTTATAACTAGAATCACCGGTCATGGTAATCTCTAACCGCCAGTGGGTGTCAAACTATCAACACTTCCGACGATCAGAATCGAGGTTAATTACTCAAACGAGTTGACAACATAATCCGTGTAATCAACATAACAATATAACCTGTGGATTTCTAATACAACTGTCGTACATCGAACATCGTATCGTGGTGTGTTGGAATGGGCCGGGGATTCCGCGGTGATTCACGATCCGTACTAATATTAGGTTGTGGTTTTAGTAACGGTATTAAAGCGGTTACTATAAATATCTATATTTTTATTATTATATTAAATTGGAGAATATAAAACAAAATGCACATTTACATCCTGCCTGGTTAAAGACGATCAATTTTGTACTGGTAAATGGTACAAAATTGTTCATATTTAATCAGGCATAATCTTGTTATTTGAACAATTTTAAACCGGTACTATTTAATTTTAACAGTACAAAATTTATCAAATAACAAGTATATAATTGCCTCGGTGGAGCAGTGGTAGCGTATGCGACTGCTGTGCTTGAGGTCTCGGGTTCGATTCCCGGGTCCGACCAAATGTTTGTATGATCTGCAAATATTTGTTTCGGAGTTTGGGTGTTTTCTATGTATAATATGTATGTATTTACAAAAAAAAGTATATATGTATTAATATCAGTTGTCTAGTACCCATAGTACAAGCTCTGCTTAGTTTGAGACTAGATGGCGTTGTGAGTTAAATGTCTGAAAATATTTATTTATATATTATTTTATAATTGACCCGCCTATGCATTTACAACTGCAAGGCATTGTTAATAGGTTTTAATTTTCTTAAGGTAGTTTCTAATTCTGAATGAAAAAAAGCATTATTTCATTAAAAAGAAATTGATCTGAATTCATATGCAAATGAAATGCTTTGAAACTGAATCAGCTTTAAAGCATTTCTTTTACTCAACTTATCTCTGCAGGTTGTCTGCGTACAATTAACTCTCCAATTTTTATAAATCTTAAAACATTAATAGATGTTATAGTTTAGCATTAATTGTTTTAAATTAAAATTACAAAAAGAACTAAGAATATATCTCATCGAGTTTTAAAAACCTTTCTGGTAAAAGTTAAAGCATTATTAACACACATACACAAACACCTAATTTAGTTATAGTTTGTCTATTTTGTTTTGAATATGTTTTGTTTTTCTCTGCTGTTTTACCTTTTACCTTTTTCGAATTAATATCACTACTGTTTGTGAATTTCCACACTTGGAAGGCTCTGATAGTTGTCATACAGTTAATATTAGTACAGATGTCAATGTTCAATGTATCACAACTATTGTATTAAACAATTAGTAAAAGTGATATCCAAACTGTACAATTATCTTGATATTAATAAAGTTTTTCTTAATAATTGTTATTAGATAAAAATTGCATTCAACCCGCTACTCTGTCACTAAGCTCACACCCGTAACTCATACACGATCGCTAGTGAAAGTATCGATGCATTTATCACACAGCTCATGCTACGATTATTGTCGACTCATTACTCGACTACAATAGCTGAATAGAGGTTATCCGTTTCTCGATATTTAACGCCCATTATGGTAACAACGAGACTAATTTGAAGTGGGTTGTTTGTTTTTAACTAATAGAGAACTGTGAGGTAATGTTTGTGTTATTTAATACCGATTGAATATATAGTAGGTATTGATATTTGGCTTCAATGATTTTTTTTCTTCTTTTATATTGAATTGGCTTTTGCCTGAGGGTACCTAGAGTCGTTTATATCGATTATTTCGATAAAGAGTAGCATAATATATCGTTCCTCAAGTATCAACATGCCACATATTCATATTAAAGTATATACCTACCTACGGCATTACCATCAATAATAATTTTCACTTTTTAGTCTGTCTGTCTGTTGATCTGTGAGATTTGTCGGAACAACAAATCTCTGGCATGTTTGTAACGGTTTTGAAGGGACTTTCACTTCTATTTTTTTAGGAAACAAAATAATGAACAGTAATAGAGAACAATAAAACCGCGAGACACAGCTAGTCTATGCAAATGAATAAATATAAAGAGTATTTTTAATTTAAAATTAAAAACTTTTCACTACCATTTGAAAGTATATACGGTACTTGTCAAAATTAAATTTTTGTTAACCGATTTTGATGAGACTTTCACTGGCAGATAGCTGAATATAAAGGGTAACTTAGCTTACGTTAGTAATACTACACCACGGGGATGTGCTAGTTTATAATAATCTGATATGAATTATGTTCTGTAATTTGCGAGTCAACTTTCGCTAAGTTAAGCTTGTAACATATTGGCGTGTAACGAGTCAGAATTGATTTCTGATTGATCGCTGCGATACATCATGTTATTTCTATTGTGTTCTGTAATCATTTGTGAACAAGGGCCATGAGCTTACCACTCGATGGCATTATTATTGATTAATGAACCAGTTAGTTTATAAGGCAAGGCAAGCAAGTGTGAAAGCGCCATCTAGTGTAGTCATTCCTACTAGTAACATATTTCAAAAATATATTTATATTTATATAAACTTATATGTAGTATACATATTATACACTAGCTGACCCACGCAACCTCGTTTGCGTCTTATATTGCCCGTAGCGTGAAAATTTTCCTCAGTTTTTGAAACATACTTCATTGGTGTCCCACTCCTATCGGTATTAGCGTGATGATATATAGCCTATAGCCTTCCCCGATAAATGAACTATCCAACACTGTAAGAATTTTTCAAATCGGACCAGCGGTTCCTGAGATTAGCGCGTTCAAACAAACAGACAAACAAACAAACAAACAAACAAACTCTTCAGCTTTTACTTGATGGTATAGATATGTTTTAAGGCTTTATAATTAACATTTACTAGGTGCAAGTGTATAAAAACCTTTACAGCACTTATAGTGAGAAGAAGCGTTGATCTGATAAATGTCTGCTAAACATTAACAGCCGTAAGCTGAACATTGTTTAACGTCGTGAGAGTTGTTCCTCCTGATCTTTGAGTTAAGGACCCTGACCTCACGGCAAAAGGTTAAACGACTATCAGCAGGAACATCTATCAATCTATCTTGAGGTAATGTATTAGTTTGAGCTTTGGTTGAGTTTAATTAATTATTATGAAACCGAAGCTCGTATATATACTTTTGTGTAAGATTTAGGGGGAAACGACAGGTCAACGGACATTAAGTATTTAGGCCCGGCGTTATTAAACAAAGAGGGAATAGGTTGATGATATTTGGCATGGAGATACTTTGATTTGAGGAGATACATTTTTCCGTGGGAGAGCCACGCTTCGGCATGAATGGGCCGGCTCGACCCGAGTGATACCACGGCCTCACAGAAAACCGGTGTGAAATAGCGTTTCACCGAATGAGTGAGGATACCGGAGGCCCATACCCCTCCCCCCATTCCCTTTCCCCATCCCCCAAAGGTCGGCAAGGCACTTGTGACGCTTTTGGTGTTGCGGGTGTCCATGGGCGGCGGTAATCACTTACCATCAGGTGATGCGTCTGCTCGTTTGCCCCATATTCAATAAAAAAAAAATACATAGGCGACATTTTATGGTAATTATAAATTTTTATATAATTTTACGTTTAAATTAAATTTGCAACTCACGAAAGACAGTCTCAGTCTTACATTTAATGAGATGATCATTTAATTTATTATTAAATAGACAGTATAACACAATATTACATATTCTGTAAGTGAGGAATACGACCGCAGACCGCATCCGAGAAAATATCGCACTTCCTCCATTACCAGTAATTGTGTTGGGGTTGTAGGGTTGTGTAAACAGCGTCTTTTTTTAAACAACTCCTTCACTAGTAATAATAGGTCTTTACCTATGAAATTGCGTTTCTTCAGTACTGGTCATTTCAAATAAAAAAAAGTTTGTAATGGCTCTGTATTCTAAATTCAAATTAATTTTGTTTTAAAACCATGACATTCTATTTACAAACTCAGTCTTTTGTTTTTTGATTAGCGTTGTATTTTCATTACATTTGATCATTTTTCGTCATAATGGATACTTTAAAAATTCGTGTAATTATGGAATATGAGTTCCGTCGTGGCACCAACGCGACACAAACGGCACGTAACATCAAAAACGTTTACGGAGAGAACTGTACAAACGAACGCACAACCCTTTATTGGTTTTCCCGGTTCCGTTCTGGAAATTTTGACTTGAAAAATTAAGCTCGTGGTCGTCCGGAGACTTTGGTTAACAATAATGAATTAAAGGCGATTGTGGAAGCTGACGAAACTCAATCTACAGCTGAGCTAGCAGCAGCTTTTAATGTAAGCATCAAAACAATATTGATCCATTTGCGACAAATTGGCAAGGTAAAAAAGCTTGATAGATGGGTGCCCCATGACCTTAACGATCGCCAGCGCAACGTACGCGTCGAGACCTACCTTTCGCTGCTCAACAGGCAAAGAAATGAAGGAATTTTGAAACGAATAGTTACGTGCGACGAAAAATGGATTCTGTTCGACAATCGAAAGCGCTCAGCAAGTTGGTTAGACCCTGGTTCAGCACCAGAGCAATGCCCTAAACCGAAAATGACCCCTAAAAAGGTGATGGTCACTGTTTGGTGGTCTAGTGCGGTAGTGATTCACCACAGCTTTTTACAAAACGGCATGAGCATTAATGCAGATGTGTACTGTGAAGAACTGGAAAGAATGATGGAGAAGCTTGTACATCTGCAACCAGCTTTGGTCAATCGGTCGTCCCCACTGCTCCTTCACGACAACGCGCGACCCCATACTGCGCAACAGACAGTCTCCAAGCTGCAAGAGCTGGGGTTGGAAGCTCTCCCTCATCCGCCATACTCACCAGATCTTGCACCTACCGACTATTACTTTTTCCAAAATTTAGACAACTTTTTAGTGGGTAAAAAATTCAATTCCCGAGAGGCAGTACAAAATGCCTTTGAAGAGTTTGTTGCCTCCCGTCCAGCTGATTTTTACAATAAGGGCATCAATAAACTGCCAATGCGTTGGCAAAGATGCGTCGATTGCATGGGTTATTACTTGGAATAACAGAAATGAAAAAGTTTGAAAAAATAAGTACTTTCACTTATTGCATACAAAACGGCAATTTCATAAGTAAAGACCTAATATATCTTGTATCACTGCCTCATTGGTCTAGCGGTTGACGTCTGACTGCAATCAAGAGGTCGCGGGTTCGAATCCCGGGTCGGGTCTAAAGTGTTATTGAGTTTTTCTGATTAAAGAAATACTTAATAACAGCTCGGAGTTTGGAAGTTGGGGTCTAAACACTCGTGCCTCGGTGAGCACGTAAAGCTGTCGGTCTTGTGCCTGATCTCTTCCCGGTCGTGTTGGTTAACGGTCCCATTGGATTATGAGAGTGAGAGAGAGAGAGAGAGAGAGAGAGACCTGTGTTTGCGCACACACTTGTGCACTATAATATCTCCTGCGTAGTTCGCTGGTCTCCGTTGAGACTGGCCGCCGTGGCCGTAATCGGCTAGGAGAACGTTAGTAAGTAAACAGGTACCTGTTTACTTACAAACATCTATAAAACAGGCACAAGGAATACCTAGACTCAAAACAACAGTTTGTAGATCAGACAAAACGTTCTCTGGTCGATCATGTGGGGACCTACGTCTTGACTTCTTAGGTACGCCATTCGTGCATCTAAATGCATGATACAATGGTTTATCCCAAAGACTATAATGTAAATCAAACTTATGGCCCCTGACTACACAACCTCGATCACTAACTGTTAGACCTACAACTACAGGTGAATGGTACAAAAATAGTGACGACAAGTGGCAACCTCAAGAATTACGTAGACATTTATTATCAGTGTTGCCTAACGTAATAATACAGTACATAGACAATTTATCTAACATGGAATAATATGATAATGCGTGATATTCACAATAGGCACTATTACTTTTAAATGTGCTTTTAGCGTTCAATAGTAGGCTTTAGGAATTGTATCTGGGGCTTCAATGGGCGGTTGGCGAAGCTAGTAATAAGGATATTATATAGGAAATGGGTGGGAGTTATTGTGGGGTTACAATGATCGTGTGGCGTAAAACGATTGATTGCGCAAGATTTTAAGAGTTCTGTATTCAAAGAGAGTCTTCGGGACCCTATTATTAATATGCAGTTTCGGCTGTCCGACAGTTTTGATATTATTTTTAGCCGACTACGAAAAGGAATGGCAATAGTTTTGACAGTCCATGCATGTTTGTATTCACCGTGGCGTTTGAACTAATGAACTGGTTTTGACACCTGTCAAATTTTTATGTATTCGGGTTATTGTTTCTTAAACTTTTTCTTGTTACAGAGTGTGTTTTATTTACAGACAGACAAACAAACTAATAGTTCACTACTGGACTTAGTTATCTCCTTAGAAAATGGCCTATTATACACCCACCACCACATTGGCAAACAAACCTACAAAAATAATTAAATATTAGATTAGCTTAAGATTAGTTTAGCTACAAAAATATGTATTTATATACACACTCATAGTTAATAGTCCTTAATATTTTGTAAATAGTTACCAAGTTGGTCTGAACAAAGGGCTTTATTATTATTATTATAATACAACCATCTATCACTAAGTACGGTTCCCATCCATCAACAACCAATAATATGCCACTGCTGGGTTCAGGTCCCCTCTCAGGAAAGGGTTAAGGCCATCTGTCCCCACACTGACCAAGTGCGGGCTGGGGACTGGCAAGACAACGTTGTGGCTACATAATCTTGTCGTTGGATGTTTTTAAGCCGCCCAAAGGCCTCCAACTAAGCTTCACGACTGTTATCCAATGATAACAACCGGGACCGACTGCTTAATGTGATCTCCGAACCACGGAGACGCTCATGCTAACATGCCACCAGCGGCACCCATCCAGGTACTGACCGTGCAGTCGTTACTTACCCTTGGTGACTGTTTCTAATTTGTCTTTATTACCATATAATGTAGATTACCTTACAAAAGTCTAAACCCTTGTGTAGTGGTGTAGTATTTCGGTGACTCCTTCCTTAATCGGTCAAATAGTATATTCTTTTATATAAGCATACAATACGCATATTTATGTATAAAAACAGTTGAACACTGTTATTTAAAGCAGAAACCAAGAGCCTGTGGTATAACCGTCTTATCTTTCTCTCATTCGTCAAGCCATTAGTGGTGTAAGTGTTAGTACACACTAATAATTTTCTAATATCCTACTACTATTATAAAGGCGAAAGTTTGTAAGTATGGATGTATGTATGTATGGATGTTTGTTACTCTTTCACGTAAAAACTACTGAATGGATTTGAATGAAACTTTACCACAATATAGCTTATACATCAGAATAACACATAGGCTACTATTTATAAAGATATAGCTTCGCCTCGCGGCGTTGCCCGCAGTTATCATCGTACCGCGGGTAGCACCGCGGGGTTCAGCTAGTTTATAATAATAGCAGAAACCAATTACAGCCACAGTAAAAGGCGTGAACATAATAAATTGTGAACAATTCGTTAGCGACTCATGTTCACATTTGGCATGCACCTTGGCGACAAAGGCCTTGGTTCAAAAGTCGGGTCAAGTAATTAACTTCTGATGCTTTCAGATACGAAGTAATCAAGATGATGGGAGTTGATTGTGGGGCTGCACCTAGAGCGTCCATACATGTGATGGTTGATAATAATAGTACAGCTTTCAAGGGCTTTAACGTAATGATTACTTACCTCATTATTTTTATTTATTTCTTTTTATTTATTTATAAACTTTATTGCACACCACTACAGTAAACATTTGAACAGAGATACATATACGAACACCAACATCAAGTATTACAATAGGCGGTCTTATCGCTCACGGCGATCTCTTCCAGACAACCTTTGAAAAAATATTTCTTTGCCTTATTTACAATAAGCACTAACAAAAAATACTACACGGTTCACCCTTTTTCTACTGCGTCAAGTGTTGTGGGCTGAAATTCCAGATAGGACAACACTTTGTGAGATCCACAAATTGTTTTTTTGACACAGAATATATATTCCATATGCGGGAGTTGTCTTTAAAAAAGATATATGTACAGATGACCGATTTTTGTCCAATTTAATGATTTTGTTTCTTAATGCAAACAATAGAATTATAATAAAGCTGTCACAACTTCAGGTGAAATTTCTTTCTTTTTTGATGAAATCATATCACTCAGATCAGCTATTTCTGCCAATGTCAAGTATTTATCGTCTTCAATTATCAAGTCTTCAAGTCGTCGTCGTGATGAAATTAATTATAAAAAATATATAAAATGTGGATGATATGAAATGGGGACTTCTTTCGATAAAACAAAAAACGATCTCACCAGGTGAAATACAATGTATTTTAATTTGACGTTTCTAGTTTTCATTCTGACTTAGCAATCACGGTATTTTTTTTTCTACTTTGACTTCGCACGATTTGTACATTCAGCCAATGTCGAGTTTAACACGGTCATTTACGAGTATACTCAACGATTTAGTTTTAGCCAAATTGTCATTCGATATAAAATAATTAAAGAAATAAGCATATATTTACTTTACATCTATACCTACTTACATGCTTCATCTTTACATAGTATTACACTACTCAACTGATTTCAATGCAGTTTTCAGCAATAGATAAAATGATTCAATAGGAAGGTTTATACAAAAACCTATATACATACTATAGCAGAGGCAATCCGAGAATTTTAAAGACTTTCGTGCGGAGCTGGATCAGGTTGCCAGTTTCTGATAAAATGTTCTAGATTTTACTCAATATTTGTCCTGTGTGTGCTTTGGAAATAGGTATTTGTATTACCTCATATCTATATTTATTAACTGAGATCGCAATCTCAAAACTTAATTGATAAGATGCGGGCGCGCAATTTCTATATTTAACTACTGAGTTCACCTTTTCATTTATGATGTTTCTCTTGAACGCAATATCTTTATTCAATTTTTACAAATAGAATTGAAAATTATTAAATTGATTTAATGTTTGACGAAGTCATTTCCTGTAGATATGATATGAAAGAGATAGTATGACATATCACCATCGAATTAATCCTACTAATATTATAAACGCGAAAGTTTGTGAGTATGTAAGTGAGTATATTTGTTACTCTTTCACGCAAAAACTAAGCAATGGATTTAGATGAAACTTTACCATAATATAGCTTATAAGTCAGAATAACACATAGGCTACAATTTATAAAGATACTAGCTTCGCCTCGCGGGTTGCTCGCGTTTAATGTTGTACCGCGGGGTTCAGCTAGTATGACATAAAACCTTTAGATCTTCACTGTTTATTTTAAGGAGAAAGCCAGCTGCCTATCGCCTGATGGTAAGCGATTACCGCCGCCCATGGACACCCGCATGACAGCCGACATTTTAACTAATCTATATTTACTCCCACACTCGGGAATCATTACGTTATTAATTTAATGCTAAGAATATATCTTGGTTCACTGAGGACTTCACTAACATCCATCGAAAGGACGCGAAGAACAGACACACCCAGAACAACAAATTATGAATACACCACTCAGCAGTAGAACACGGCGACGGGGCCGTTTAAACTACTATGCCATTCGAGCAATCATACTCGTAGTTTGGGGTACAATACACTTGTCTGTATAAAAGTCTACTTACATATCATCACCAGGGTGAACACAGCTAAAGTCTTCATCATGTCGACGCCTAAATTACTCTTCCTCCACCGCATTTCCGACCTGTAACAATAGATTATACAATAAATTTTAGCTTTCGACTGCAGGACTGGAAACTTATGTAAGGTATTTCTTTTTTTAGATTGTCATTAGTCAAAGTTAAAATAGCTTTATCTATATAAATAAACATGAATCACTGAAATCTATGTACCTACGTGCAATCTATTTTTGTGTTTTTATTGCAGGACAAGGTTTGCCGGGTGGATAAAAATATCGCGTATCTAATTGACCTAAGCTTTATAATCTTTGAGGAAGATTTACTGATATCAAAACTCTTTAATATAGTCAAAACTAAACAACATAGCTGTCAGTGATATTCGTTCCTGTCCCAAGTTGAAATTCTACAAGGACTTCAACGTCAGGACGTCATTGCAATGCTAAGTCTCTTAGTCAAAACAGAATATTAACCACTAGCCGACCCACGCAACCTCGTTTGCGTTGTCTATTGCCCGTAGCGTGAAAATTTACCCCCGTTTTTGAAACATTCTTCGTTGGTGCTCCGCTCCTATTAGTATTAGCGTGATGATATATAACCTATAGCCTTCCTCTATAAATGGACCATCCAACACTGAAAGAATTTATCAAATCGGACCAGCGGTTCCTGAGATTAGCGCGTTTAAACAAACAAACTCTTCAGCTTTATTATTAGTATAGATTACTACAAGATAATAGAGACGTTAGTGATTGTAGAAAGACAATCGGCGGGAAACACTTGCATCTTAGCTAAAAGGGCACGAATTAGTTAGCTAAATGCTGATCAATATTTGTTTTACTAGCTGACCCACGCAACCTTTTTTCAGTTTTTGTAACATTCTTCATTAGTGCTCCGCTCCTATTGGTCTTAGCGGGATGATATATAGCCTATGGCCTTTCTCGATAAATGGACTATCCAACACTGAAATAATTTTTCATGTCAGACCAGCGGTTCCTGAGATTAGCGCGTTGTAACAAACAAACTCTTCAGCTTTATAATATTAGTATAGATTTATGATAATATGAAGGTTTAAAGATGAAAATCTATATGAAACGGACCGTAGTGATGAAAGAAAGTTTATCAAACCACAATTCATAGCTTAAATTGTCTTCTAAAGTCTGATGAAGGTATGTTTATAACGAGTGTGTACGTGAGCAGACATCACGACCCGGCGCACGCGCAGCTACAACAGTGATCTAGAAGTTCACCGTATTGTAGCAAGTGGGTATTATGTTTTTGGAAAGCTTTCTAAGATATTTTCGTTTGCGGTAAAGGTATTGATATAAATACTAAATACTCTCACGCTTTTAATAGTGAAAGGGTAGACAGAGGCGAAATGAAATCCTTTATCAAGTGTTATCATTTAAAAGTCAGTCAAAGTAAAGTCTGTAGGTTTTGGTAGCAGGTCAAATCTACAGTAATTTTTAAAACTATCTACAATTTTCTTTAAATGGCAAACTATCATACGTATTACCTGATTGTAAGCGATTACTGCCGTCCATGGACACCCACAAAACCAGAGGCGTCACAACTGCGTTGCCAGCCTTTGGGGGATAGGGAGAGGGATGGGAGGAGTTGCTGTATGGGCCTACCGTATCCTCACTCTCGGTAAAACACAGCACAAGCGCTATTTCAGACCGATTTTCTGTGAGGCCGTGGTATCTCTCCGGTCGAGCCGGCCATTCATGCCAAAGCGTGGCTCTCCCACGGTAAGACTATATCCCTTTATGTATTAGCCCGTTTATCGAGGAAGCCTATATACTACATAGCTTCATGCTACAACCAATAGCAATCGAGTATCATTGAAAAATGTTGCAAAAACGGGGAAAATTTATTCCCTTCAAGAAACCCAACCGAAGTCGAGCGGTTCAGTAAGTTCTATTTCATAACTCAGGTAAGATGCAAAGATTCTGATCTATACCGTAGTTAATTATTTGTTATCTCATCTGATGACATTTTACGTAAGAGTGTTATACCATCTTTTAATGTATTCCGGTTTGCGAAGTAAATGGACGATCAATCAATGGAGGCTGTGCATACAAATGGACCACCTTTGAATTTCCTGGACCACCTACAGCGGTTTTATGAAAGTCTCTCTTAAAACTATTGTGTAAACTTTATGTGGTATTATGTGTTTCGTATGTATATTATTTATTAGCTGCCCTTAAAAAAGTATCGTAAATATTTATTATCATATTCCCTCTCACTAAAGAAATATATAGGCTTTTAAATACTAACTAGCAACCCACCATGGCTTCGCACGTGCTCATTATGGCATATATATATATATATACTGTATTGGCATAAGAAGATGTGTGTCTTAATTATATCCGACGTCTACTTTTGTATTTGTTATTATCGTTATATTTTAGGCAATGTACTCAAAAATTTAACAAATCTTTAAATAAAAAAAACTTTTAACAAGAGTTACTCTATCTATTGATAAAAACTGCATTAAAATCGCTGCAATAGCTTTTGAGGTTATCGCGAACAGACAGATAGATAGACGTGGATGAGAACTTTGTTTTATAATATGTAGTGATTAAAAAGTTTTCAATTTAAGTATACATATTACATAATTGTTTAAACTAGTATAAATAAAATATTTGTAATGTTTTCTTTTAGTTTTTATCACGAGTAAATACACAAGTACTCCAAGAAAAAACCCTCCTTCGGCAGTCGGGATACAAATTGAATTTATTTCCTACTTTCCAAATTTATTTCGTAAAATGCTGAACACAATTGGTTTAAACACCATATAAGACGAAGAAATTAAAAAAAAAAGTTATATATTGAGTTTCTTATCATAACAACCAATGATCGAGTGAAACCTGACTTATATCCCAATTTCAATTTAAAGGATTTGACCGCTATGAGATTAAACTTCACTGACAATAAATAAATGGTTACGTAATTCGTACATTTTCAGCTGTCTTCGTTACCTTCAAATTATTGTTCATGTTTAAAGAACCTAAATGAGAGGTTATGCAGAAGATTATCAGTTGTCTCAGGGTTATATAAGAGCAAATCACGTGATTGTAAAGACATGGAGGCTTCTGGATAATTTATGGTTCGGTCCCATCTTCCGCTCAGTTCAATTGATAGGTTCTTTTTTGTGTAAATTTTTAATATTTACTTGAATCTCGTAAATAGATTGAAAGAAAGGGGTTCGTCATACATTAAACATATTTTGCTTTATGGGTGTTAAACAGTTTGCTTTTTAATTATCTCAATTAAAAAAGTTGATAATACAAAATAACAAGATGAAAATTGAACACTACAACAAAGTGAAAATAATCAAAGCCGAATCTTAGTAAATGATATAATGTATTTATAGGGAATGTTAACAATTCAACTAAAACGTTAATTCCTCTGTCCTGTTAAGATTTCTTGCTGTTCTAGTTGGTTACAAATGTTTTGTTACCAAATATTTGTTTCGGAGTTTGGGTGTTTTCTATGTATAATATGTATGTATTTAAAAAAAAAAGTATATAAGTATTCATATCAGTTGTCTAGTACCCATAACACAAGCTCTGCTTAGCTTGGGACTAGATGGCGTTGTGTGTTAGATGTCCGAAATATTTATTTATTCATTATTTATTTATTTTATATAAGTAAATAATACCTCACTTATATACATTAAAACAACATACATTTATACAATACACATGCAATAAAGAACAGAGAATTTCTACACAACAAAGGAAGGATCAGGTATTAAATAACAATTTTAAGTTTAACTTACATAAACACCAGGACAACAAGTAAGGTATTATCGGAGTAATATTAGGTTAGCAAGCTTATTAGACTTTCAAATATTGACTTTTCGTAGAAATAACAATGCGATACTTTCGTTGCATCTCGTCGCTTGTACTTCCTATTTCTCATCTTGATAGTTTGCGAAACGTAGTGTTTTCGTCGGCTTTTCCCATGCAATAGTCGGCGTACTGCACGAATTACGATTGTCAGTGATTGTACCCGATGGTAGCTGATTGTGGTCGAAGATAGGAGGTTTCAGAAAAGGTTATGAGTAGCTAATGGAGAGGTCAGTAACTATCTGTGAGGTTATATAAATTAGTTCAGGACTTTTAGAGTAGCTATATATAGGTATACTCGTATTGTGTATACATTAAATATATCACATAGCTTGTATGTATGTCATGTTTTGTTACATGAGTATAGACCGTCATATGCTAGGTTAATAGGAATGGGCAACAAATGATTTTTGTTTTAGTAAATATCTTTACATTTACACTGTATGAGGATGGATTAAGAATGCAGAATATTGCTGCTCTTATTTATCCTATGGATGTAGCAATATACGACTAAGAGAGCATACTACGCAGAACAACACTGGAAAATAGGTAAAACTGGAAATAAACCTCACACAGAACTTTTTTATGTTTTACTACCAAAATGACTGCTCTGCCTGATGAAACTTCTACCGAGTGAGCCGGCTCGACCGTAGTGATACCACGGTCTCACAAAAAACCAGTGTGAAATAACGCCTGCGCTGTGTTTCACCGAGTGAGTGAGGATACCGGAAGCCCATACCCCAACCCCTCCCCTCATCCCTAAAGGCCGGCAACGCACTTGTGACACCTCTGGTGTTGCGGGTGTCCATGGGTGGCGATAATCACTTACCATCAGACGATACGACCAATGCGATTGAGGATAATGTAGCATGGTGGCGACGGTGGTGGCGGCGTTCTGAGATGATTTTTCACGCCCCGCTTAAAGGACCCGCTCGGCACAGAAAAGAACCGCCTTTCTGACGAGAGGTCCATGTCTAACAGTGGTCTGCTAAAGGCTGTACGTGATGGTGTGAAGCAGTTTGTTTCCTTTATTTCTTTCAAACCATCGAACGTAACGAAAGTCAGTGAAAGTCAAACCCATTGATTTCCTTTTGAAATAACTTTCATCTTATGCAACTGCAAAAAGACGTCCTGTATAACTGCCCATGCATTTTGTATTGATAGTAGCACACATAAACGTGTTATGACTTGTCACAACGTGTTTATTGGTTAACCGAGAATTCTATTCATAAAGCATATTATTATTTCATGTGAAAAGGTGTGAGATGTCGACCTTCAACCTAATGTCATACTTTCTATTAGGTACCTACTTCTATAGTTAGGTTTTTTAATATTTGGCACTTCCAATATTGATTTAGAGCCTATTATAAGCTAATCATTTCATACAAGTTCTCGCTTTTACTACAGCTCGTACTTCCATGCTTCATCCTATATCTTTCTTGGATTCAACCTTTCACTCTTTCCAGGTGGGATTCCTGTTCGTATAGTTACGGGTTGGGATATCGGCTTAATTGTATAAATGTGTAATTGGGCTACTACGCCGAAATTGAGAAAGGAAATAACTTCTATCGGGGCAGGGCCTGATGAGTCTAATATTATGAAGATCTCAAATCAGATTCAGAGGAGGGCACAGAGGTACTGTGGTTATGATTACGGGTGCTTGATTCACCTCCTTCAGTAAATACATTTCTTAAAGCGGATATTTGAATATTATCCGTAAAATGACGGGTGAAGAATACGAAGTTCACTATTCGTCCCGTTGTTGATCATGATGACGATGATTTCATACTAGCTACTTGAAAAAACTTATCGATAGGCTACCGTAGTCTGGGTCGCCATGCTGTATACTCGGCATTCGCATTGAGAATGGTGATTACCACCTTTGGATTCTACTTATGCTTTCCATCAGGCAGAGTCATTCTGACAGCTTAAACCAAAAAAACTAACCCATATAAGGTGTGCGTCCCTCAAAAAGTGTACATTTTTCTATTCAGACTCTTGAGTCAAGACTCCAAGATGCCAAGGCATGGGCCGACTCGACCGGAGTGATACCACGGCCTCACAGAAAACTGGTGTGAAATAGCGCCTGCGCTGTATTTCACCGAGTGAGTGAGGATACCGGAGGCCCATACCCCAACCCCTCCCGCTATCCCCCAAAGGCCGGCAACGCACTTGTGACACCTCTTCTGTTGCGGGTGTCCGTGGGTGGCGGTAATCACTTACCATCAGATAATACGTCTGCTGGTTTGCCTCCTATTACATAAAAAAACTTGTCTTGTTCGTCGTATCCAATAGTTAAAGTACTATTCAATTGGAACCAGCTATACGTTTTTATAGATTTAAGTCACTGAATTTCATAAGAGGCAATCAAAATCAAGCAGTTCTTGTGTGATTATTTAAATTGTGGTATTTCAAATCAATAATTATAAGTGCCCCAATAAAAAGATGCTATAAAATTGTTAGAAGTGGAGCTTGTTGGTTACATCATTCTAGATCGTGGTAAATTTGTAGCAATCGCAGGAAACAAGACCGATAAGGATCTGTACACGACTTGTTACGAGTATATCGGGTCATCTGTGGTGAAGTAATTTAATCTTAGAGGTGAAGCTGTAGTGAAGTAAAATACTGTTATGGCTATTAGGAACTTTTGTATGATCGCCCTTTTTAACAGATTTCAGAAAAGGAGGAGGTCCAGATCTTGAAGTGGGTTTCTTTTTTGTTAAAATTTGTGATTATTTATAAGCCAACTTCCACTTTAGGAATGTTCCTCTGTCCCGGCGGCCTTTGTAAACATACATGTAACTAACATGTGGGGCTAACGAGCAGACGAATCGCCTGATGCGCCGTCTGTGCCGCCGAGGCAGTCAATATTTAGGTAAAACCGGTGAAACTAATAACTAACCCCAAATAATATTGGGAATAACAAAGGCTAGGAAGAAGAAGAGGTCATTAAAAGGCGGTTGAAAATTAAGATGTGATAAAAATAGTTCATAGGAAGGCAGTCACAAGTCGGTGACAGTTTTTATAAGTTTGTTAATCTTACAAAACTTAATGACAATTTCGTTTTAACTCAGAAACTGTGAAGTTCGCTGTGAGTGCTAAGTAATAATATAATACTTTTACATCACTTCATAATTTACACTGCAATGCAACTTAAATTAGACGCAGCAAGTTGAAATACCTATTATTTAATTACAAAGTAAATTCTTATGAAAGAGAAACATTTCTTAGGTTTAAGTACAGGGCTTATATATATACCCTTTGTTACTAAAGAATATGAATTTAATTTAATTTATAACTTCAAGAAGGTTCAATAATCTTAAAAGTACATAATTAATCAAGTATATTTTAGTGTGTTATTAAAAAAAACACTAAAATAAATGTGATTAATGCTAGTCTGCTGTAGTAGTAGTAATAATTAAAAGCTAGTCTAAATAGTAGCCTAAGTTACTCCTTTTACATAATAAAGTCAGTCCAGCCGTTCCAGAGATTAGCCGCAACAAATAGACAGACGCAATTTGTAAAAGAATGGTATTTTGGTATATGTATGTGTAAAAGTGGTTATTTTAATATTACTGACTCTTCAATTTTAGTTTATTTGTATAGAAGATTTGAATGCGATAATAAACAAATAATTCTTTGCATTGAACCCACAATTTCAGGACCAACAGATTAAAGCTGACTTGACTTGTAATAAACATACTTTTGAATACAAAATACAGTCTTATTTTCTGCAGTTACACGGTACAGAATGAGAAATAAAAACACAAGTTAGTATTCTACCATTGTGCAATCTTATGATAGATTGTGGTCCCAAATCATAGATCTTCGAACATCTGATCTGTGTTTAGGGTCCAGGTGGTCCAATTTAATAACCTAGTTTTATAAATTCTTGAATAAACAGAGGCAGTTGATTTTGGCATGTAATTATTTTGACTGTCGTGGATTTTTCTATACGATAGTGATGTCTGTTATTAGGAGATTCTTAATATTGTTTTCTCTATTACTGTTTCCGCATTAGGAATACATATAAATAAATAAATAATGTAGGGATCAAATATACATAAAGCCCAGCCTCAGAACAATAATTTATCGATCACACTAAGTGTTATCCCATGTGGGATGTCTAAGTAGAAAGCGATGCATCGCTTATGCTGACGTGCAGTCGAATTTTCTATCTAAACATTTTTTTTTTACACAGCTACAGAATATATGGTCGTGCTTATCACACTATGAATGTCTATACTGGGATTTGAACCCCCGTCCTCTACCTTAGTAGTCAGCATCATTAATTAACCGTTACACCAACAGGTCACTCAGTAACATTACATCTATACAAATAAATACAATTGAAGTGTCTGTTACAAACAGATTTTAAATTAATAGAAGATATGTCTGTCTGTTTGTTTGTTTCAGATAATCTCTGGAACGGCTGGGCCTATTTTGACGGAACTTTCACTGTCAGATAGATAGAAGATATTAGGTGTAACTTGGGCTACTTTTTTAGACTAGTTTCGGTCCGGTGCTCACCGCGGAACTCAGGTGGTTTATAAGAAAAAGTATAAAAGTATTTAATATATTTTACATAATACAAGTCTTCTTATATTAAAAGTAGATTGTGAGACAAAATAATTTATTAAGTAGGAACAGTTCCTTAACGTCTGAGTGATGTTCCTATTGAATTAAATTGAATTTGAATGATGGGTGATATTTAGCGAGAATGCAATTTCGAAGGTCGATCTTTACGCTGCTGGCCACCTAATGATTCTTGACATCGTCCTATTGTAGAGATATTGGCGAACAATTTAATATTTTTATCTTATTCGTGTGTAATTGGGTGTTACTTGCATTTGGGAAATGTTGAAATAGGATTTATGAATATGTTGCGCAACAGAAGAAATATCATGGATTTTATTTTAAAAGTATGTATTTAACTGTTAGTTTTAGTGTATATTTCGAAGAAACTCGAATAATTTCGAACCCAGAGAGAGCTTTTAATCTTTTAAAGGAAGAAAGAAATATTTTAACTGCATAGAGGCATAAACGAGGCGAGAGAGACATTTTATCTGATGATAAGCGTGAATTGGGAATGATAGGGTTTATGTTATCAGTGTAGAAACGTGAATAAGTATCGAGAGTTAGAGAGTAGAGAGAGAGAAAGAGAAAGAGAGTAGAGGGGGATATTCCAAAGTGTTTTACTTACAGTAGAGTAATGAGACTATTTATATCAGGTTGCATAATTATGGAAATCAAACCACAACTTCAGTATTTCTACTTTACATTATCAACGTCTCCAAAACCTCAGAATATAAAAGCATAATGAGCGATAAATCATAAGGATGATACAGCCTCGCCTCTAATCGAAGTCTCTCTACATAGAGCTGTCTCTACCTAGAGTCTCATATATCACCAAAGTGACATAGTTACAAAATATTTAATCTGTAGCGCAGAACACGCAATTGGAGTAAACTATCAGATCGTCTCTACATGCGATCGTTCCTATAAAATGGTGTGTAGAGAAGTGTGAAATTGTACTCGTTTGTAATCTTTAGGATTGTTATACACAGAGAAGCAAGAAGTTAGTAAGCAAATGAGATCTTTTTTAATAATGACAATAACTTTTTTTGGATTTCAGTTTGATTCTTGCTTGTTACAAAACTACAGCGAAGTAAAAGGAAGGATAATAATTTTGACAATTTAAGTATGTTTCTATGTTCCAACGTTCCAATGTTTTACCGTGGGAGAGCCATGCTTCGGCATGAATGGGCCGGCTCGACCGGAGTAATACCACGGCCTCACAGAAAACCGGTGTGAAATAGCGCTTGCGCTGTGTTTCACCGAGTGAGTGAGGATACCGGAGGCCCACACCCTAACCCCTACCTTATCCCCATCCCCTTCCCCTAAAGGCCGGCAACGCACTTGTGACGCCTCTGGTGTTGCGGGTGTCTATGGGCGGCGGTAATCGCTTACCATCAGGCGATACGTCTGCTCGTTTGCACCGTACTCAATAAAAAAAAACGTAGCTTTTAAACCACTGAACAGATTTTAATGATTTTTATCAAAAGTTTTAGGTTGTCGGGGTATAGTTCTTTCAACTTTTCCTTGTTGTTTAATATTTACATGCTGAACAATATATTAATAATAAATAATGTTCTCCTAGCTGATTTCGGCCACGGCGGTCAGTTTCAGCGCAAACAGAGAGTGCACCTGACTCTCTGTTCTCTCTCTCTCATAATCCGATGGAACGAATAACCGACTTCTTCTTCCTAGCCTTATCCCAAGATTATTTGGGGTCTTCTACCAGTTCCACCTGTTTAACCTGAATATCAGTTTCTCCACGAAGCGACCGGCATCAGACCTCCGTAACCCTGAGAGTGAACAGAATTCCATAGATGTTCATGGCAACTGGGACCGACCGACTTAACGTGCTCTCCAAGGCACGGGCGGTTGACATCGTCATTTTCCATACTCCGGGCCGGTTAATAAGAATTTCATATACGAAAAATACGATACATCACTTTTGCCCGACTCGGGAATCGAACCCGAGACTTCTTGAGTGGCAGTTAGCTGCATACGCTAGCCACCAAATTAACGAAGCAGTCACGGGTAACCGACACGATATAAAAATATACCTACATATATTTAACCACCTATGAATTATTTTTTTTGTTGAAGTGTGAATACCCTTCGGATTTATACTTTTATAGTACCCTCCGAACCTCCTTTCCAGATAAGTATGAATGCTAATTCTATATACATACATCGTAGCGACTATCATATTTCCTAGTAAGGCATTTTATATTACAATTATATTTTATAGCAGTGAATGGAAACTCGCCTTAAACACGAAAGATACACAGACAGTCAGAACAATGAATAATAGCACCTGCAACCGTTTATTTGTGCTAACAAATTGCTCCCGCCTCGTCTTTGTCTCTATCTAGCTGTAAGTAAGCGGCGAATTGTAGAATTTTCGAAAAAATATATTTTTTAGAACCCTTTCTTTAGTGAATATAACTATTTGACCCATCTCACATTCATCATTCAAATAGTTATTGAGAATTTTAGGATTTTGTGATACCTGTGGGGAAGGCGTATTATGATCCTCCAACCAGGCGAGGTGATCATGCCTGGCGGGCCACTGCCCAACAGTTGATGTTGGGATGTTTATATACGATAATCGACGCGAGAACTTCTATTGTTCGATTCAGGATTGGTAGTTACTCCGTGTAGTGCGTTACTTCGTAGTTCAGTGTAACTTCGGTAGATGGCGCTGCAGTATGTTATTTGTGGATCTACAACAATTTGTGGATCACACAAAGTGTTGTCCGGTTTGGAATTTAAACCCACGACACTTGGCGCAATTAAAAGCGGCGTGGCGACCACTAAAAGCTCTAGACCAACTGTACAGTGCATTAATAAAAACATTCATGAAAAGAATGGTAGTACGAAGTTTGCTAGGTCAGCTAGTATTATATAAACTAACAAATGTGAACATATTTTACTGAAACTGTACCAATATTGACTCTGTTATATTTATTTAGAAAATAATATACATATTACCAAATCTCGCGGGAGAGCTATGCTTCGGCATGAATGGGTCGGCTCGACCGGAGTGATATCACGGCCTCACAGAAAACCGGTGTGAAATAGCGTTTACGCTGTGTTTCACCGAGTGAGTCAGGATACCGAAGGCCCATACCCCAACCCCTCCCCCCATCCCCTTTCCCGTCCCCCAAATATTGACAACGCACTTGTGACGCCTTTGGTGTTGCGGGTGTCCATGGCCGGCGGTAATCGTTTACCATCAGGTAATACGTCTGCTCGTTTGCCCACTATACAATAAATAATTAAATGGATATGTGGGGATGTTACAAGCTAGACAATACCTAGTACATATTGTGGGTAAACCCTTCGCACAAATTACACGCCTCTCTAAACCTCCATTGTTCGCTACCTATTTACTTCTGACGATAATCGAATGTTACAAAATCAGGATATTTGCAACGTTACTATTAAGTCATCTGCGATACAATACCACTGTAAACAGAAGAAAATCGTGAAAGAAACCAGATACCAATCCGTCCGTAGTACAGTACATCAAACTCTTTTTACGAACAGGCCTGTGTCTAACACTGACAGTAACTATTAAGGGCTGTGAATGTAAAAATGATGCAAAAATGGGGATGCTTTATTATTTCTTTCTTTTTGAAGTGAAATCTTCACTTTTTGGGTGAACAAAAAGCGTATAGCTCGTGCTATCGTCACCGTACGCTACGCATGAGCTACATGTATGTATGTATACTGTGTGTATGTATACATAGATATACCTTAGTACGTTTTAGCTTGTATAGGAGTCCCCAAAGACTGCCACGTATTTTTATTTTAAAGGGTATGCTATGGAATTTCATCCTGTGTCGTGGGCAACTTTGCAATATAAAACAAAAACATGCGGACTCAGAACAACAACTGGATCACAAAAGTGTTGTTCAAAGTTCGGGTGTGGGGTTCGACAGCATTTAGGGTGGTGAGGAGTCCCAGGCATTGATCGATCAATTTTTATTTTGAGAGGCAGACACAGATCAGGTAAACTAGTCTTTTACAAAATTATGATTAAGTTTTGACCTCTAAGCGACCATCAGTCCAAATAATGACCCATCAACAAACAATACAACACTTCTGACCTTGAATCTCATTTTTCGAACCAGGTACCGAAGGTCGGTTCACGGGAAGTGGGCCGGATATTAAATATGAATCTATTATTACGAAGAAACAGATACAAGGTATTGTTTTGAGGTAAGGTTCCGTTGTACGTCCTTGGTGTACGAATTTATAAATTACATGGAATTATATTTGCAAGGATTAGAACATTTCATACAATAAACCCCTTCTGAAGATAGGCCTTTCTTTAGATAAGCACAAATTTTAACAACAAAAAAAACTGACTTCAAGAACTGGACCGGACTGGATCGGTTCACCCAGTTAAAAGTTATGAGGTAACAAACATAAAAAAAATACAATCGAATTGAGAACCACCTCCTTTTTTGAAGTCGGTTATAAAGAGGTTTGTACCTACAATACCGCATTAGCAAGACGAGTTCGTATAGGGCTCGTTTCAAGGTTTCCATCTCTTGACAGTGGTTCGTATCTGCGCAGATTGCTACTTTAATCGATTTATACAACACCTACAAGATGAGTTAGTGTGCTAACACACTATATTGTTCTTTACTGTGCTGTGTTTCACCTAGTGAGTAAGGATACCGGAGGCCCGTACCCTAACCCCTACCCTATCCCTCTCCCCATCCACCAAAGGCCAGAAACGCACTTGTGACGCCTACGGTGTTACGGATGACCATGTCCGGCAGTAATCGCTTATCATCAGGCGATACGTCTTTTCGTTTCACCACTATTCTGTTTTCTGTGAGAACTTAATCCAGAAGTGGGATTAAAAAAATTACTTAGGCATAATTAAATAATCCGAGATAAATATATAGGAGACAAGAGTTTCTCATAGTTGCGCAAGTGCTCATTTGTCGATAATACGTCGTTGTTAATGAGCAACTGGTACAAAAGTAAAACCAACGCATACCATAGCGAACGCTGACTGGAGTTGCGTGTGCGCATGTAGTTTATATAGTTATGACTGTTGGGAGATTTGTGTGCTCACTGAATGATTATTCTTTTAGATGAAAGCGAGCGAGTTTAATATAGATATATATATATATATATATAAATGTTTTTATATTTTACTCAAGGTAGCTCACGCCAAAATTAATTTAAATCGGTGCAGCGGTTTAGCGGTGACATAGTAGCAGACAAACAGACAGACAGAGTTATTTTCGAATTTATAATATTAAGTGTGGGGAAATAAAGACAAAGCTGTAGTATGTTTCAACATTATTTCATTAACACCTTAAACATATTGTGATATTATATTTGTTGTTATAATGTCGTTCTTATGTAAATAAATATAATAATAATGATGAAATTAAAATAAATATTTTTGACATCTGATACACAATGCCATCTTGCCAGCTTCCAACGTTGAGCAAGCAAGCAGAGCTAGTACTATGAAAGCATTAGGCCCGACCCGAGAATCTAACCCGAGCCATTATGCACAGGAGTCGCATACGCTATCAGTGCGCCAACGAGTCATTCAAATAAATTACTTTTAAGACGGTACAATAGTACTCAGCCTGAAATCTTTCCTGCAGATATTGCTTTCTCTAATTCTGGGAAATGATGACTCGTTCTACAAAACCACTTTCACTAAACTGCAAACATCTGTTGTGGGATGCGCCAAAGTACACCCATCAAATACTCCGAAGTTCTATACGCTACTATCGAATAGTGATCATAATCGATATATCAATCCGGTTTATTCGATTACTTAAATTTTGACTCAGTATCGGTTATATACACCGTATAATTATGATATCAATCAACTGATTGGTTGGCGGTTAATTCGATGTTTGATTGGGTAATTGGTGCACTTAACTACAAACAAACCATTTATAGTAGTAATTATTTGTTAAGTAACGGATGATAATCGAACGAAGAATGGTAATGAATGCTTACCTTAAGATTCAGTTTTACCACCTTTATTTATTCCATGGGTGTTGGAAGAGACGACTAAGGGAGCAAACTACGCAAGATACTAACTAACTAACTAACTAACAGCAATGTAAAAGGTAAGGAAAACTTGATACAAATGCTATAACAATCCGTCTGAGTAATCAATCAGACTTATGTCTGTGGACTATTGAAAGGGTGTTGAGGTAATGTATAGTGTTTAAGATACTAAACGATAATTAATTTTCATGGTGTATTCGTGTTCGCACTTCGAGTGCATCTCTTGAAAGGGAGAGCCACGCTTCGGCATGAATGGGCCGGCTCGACCGCAGTGATACCACAGCCTCACAGAAAATCGGTGTGAAATAGCGCTTGTGCTGTGTTTCACCGAGTGATTGAGGATATCGGAGGTCTACACCCTAACCCCTCCCCATCCCCAGTGGTCGGCAACGCATTTGTGACGCCTCTGGTATTGCGGGTGTCCAGGAGCGGCAGTAATCGCTTACCATCAGGTGATACGTCTGCTTGTTTGCCCACTAATCAATTAAAAAATAACATTTTTGTAAAAAATTTCAGAAATACTTTTTTTGCAATTTTTTTTATTTTTTTTTATTGCTCGTGGAGTGATGTTATATTCTGTAGCATTTCTCAATAAATGGATTCTAGTTTTTGATATTAGCGCGTTCAATCAACTAAAGAAATAAAATCATCTAAGCATTAGCGAATAAGCTAAATCTAAATTAGTCTATTAGTGACTAAGTTACTAGAAGAAAAGGCGACTACAAAAAATGCAGGTAAATTGTGATTTATTTACGTACACTCAGAGTTAAAAATCTTTTAGTCAATATGTAAATGATATATCAAACCTGCATGAAATAAAAATAAATACATAGCACATTTACTAGAATGCATATTTATATATTTTATTTGCAAGCCAACTTTCTTGCAAAATTTCACTATTGCAAAATATGTCCCTTTAGCCGAGAGTAAAAGCTATTCCATGACCCTTAGGGTCAAACTTTCAACTGGTCTCTGTGAACTGATCTTGTACAGTCAACCGCAATAAATCTTTTAATAAAATGTTTTAAGATATTTTTTATAAAATAATGTATTTTATAATACTCTTCACTGCTGCAGTGATGAAATAAATAATATAAAGAATACTTTTTTTTTTTTTTTTTAAAAGACAACTCCCACATTAGGAATAAACATCCTGTGTCGTGGGGGACTTTACAAACATACATGAAACGGACACAAAGAACATCCAGACTCGGAACAACAATTCGTGGATCACACAAAGTGTTGTAGGTACCGCGTGGGATTTGAACCCACGACACTTGGCGCAGTAGCAAGCGGCATGGCGACCGCTGACACCACTCGGCCAACCGGGCAGTACTATCAAAATAAAGAATTGAAATTAACTTTAGTTTGCTGTAGCTTCATTGTAGGTATACCTTTAACGTTTGTGAACAAATTTAAATAATATTTACCTTATTTAGAGTTTTAATAGGTGACCCACGCATAATTGTCTGCGACTCTTTCCAATTATGGTTGGATCGTATAGGTCTAGACGGGATGTTAACTATTCTATCTATTCTATTCTATCTTAGGCACACCAGCAAAACATACATTTTAGAAACTAAACAAGGTAATCGGTTACTTAATTTCGAAATTCATAGTGAGGAACAATGTGGTACAAGAGTTATATGTATTATAAACATAATTATCTAACGATATAAAATAATGTTCTTAACTTAAACATTACATCTTATTTTAATGTATAACAAAGTTGACATAAATTAAATACATAGAAATATTGTGGCATCAGGTATGCAAACGTGTTCTGTTAAATTTCTCATTGTTTGGAGCTGGAGCAGTCTCTATATCACCTTACAAATGTATCAAAACAACATCAGCAACTGCAATAGAAAAGATTTTAAAGTTTTGCATGCCAACTGTACTTTCGTTACTAACTCAGCACTGTGATTGTCTGTACTTATAAGGTCACGACACGATACAAGTGTATAAATCAGTTGTGGAGTGTTCGGGGTTAGAATTGTTGTCTGAATACATAAATGATAATTTCTTAGCTTACTGTGCTGCCAGTTTGATGGAGAGGACATTTTTAGAAGCAGGTTTCAAGATTTCCTTTTATTAGTCAGTGCAAGGGAACAAACCCTGTAGAGTTGGCTCCCTTAGTATGCTCATAGGACACCCACGGGGTGAACAAAGGTTTTGCAATTCTTCAAATTTAGTTACACAACCAGACTATTTTCTTTTATTTCTTTATGAGATAGGGGCCAAAGAATCTACCAGACCCGGTAAGCGATTATGGGACAAGCCACCGTCCATGGACACCTGCAACACCAGAGACGTCACAAGTGTGTTGCCGGCCTTTTAAGAAGGACACACTTCAATTGAAGGTCTATTTTATTGATTCTTTAAATTTATTGTTTTCTTTTATGTTTGTTATGTTGTCAAATGTTTCTCTTTTATGTTTATTTGTGTGTGTGTGTTAACGTATTTTCTTTTAATTCGTCATCACACAGACCGATAAAATGAAGTCAAGTGTACCATCAGAAAGGTAGTTCTTCGCAAGAAGTTACGCATATGAAGTCTTCATCAAGAGCTAGTACTAGATATTTAAAAGTGATGGACGCAGTTAGGGCTCATTAAACAAGAGCTGTACTCCATCACTCAAGTGTAATGTTAAACTTTCCGCAGCACGAGCCCCAGTAGTGTAATTCATGTTGGATAATATCTACTGTTACGTGGAGTATCATTATGAATAATGGACTTCATTTTTGAATTGATAGGCAACGACTTTTTGTGTGCCATAAGTCGTTAGTGTGCCAGGTTATCGAATGATCTACCTGAGTATGTGCTACGGACTTTTATTTATTTATTACATTATGCACAAATACATGCATCGGCGGACTTAATGCCTAAGGCATTATCTGCCAGTCGATTGGGCGATGCTAAGAAGAGGTGCACAGAAATGATAGCTATAGTGATATAATTATAGTGGTTTTCATAAATACTATAAATAGTTTAAATAAGCTACTAATATATTGGAAGAGACAAATATATACAGTAATACATATATACGACTATTTTCACTTTTAACCGTATTATGTTCTGAAGTATTTGTGGCGACTTCCACATTTAGCGCAACAAGAAAAACACACTACAACGCCATCTACCGATAATACCTGGAACTGCGGAGTAACGATGGAAACGCAGAAACTACCAATCCTGAATCACGCAATTAAAGTTCTCGCGCCAATTATCATATATACAACCATCCCAACATCAACCAAGCAGTAGCCCGCCAGGTATGATCACCTCGCCTGGTCGAAGGATCCTTCCTTTGTGTTGGGTGGAACATGACACCCGTTCCCCCACATATGTAATAATAATGGCAGTTACAATTAAAATACATATCCATATTCATCAATAACACTACTATATACATATTGTCATATAATCTAAAACATAACGTGGACAGACAACTAAAAACACTCTTTTTAACATATTACTATGATGTTCATAACCTTACAAAATAATATTCTTTTTGTTTAAAAGATTGAAAATGCTAGGCAAGATTTTGAGTCGAATGTGGAGAGGTCTTCGGCGCCATAGAGGCCTTATTACCAGACCTCAAGAAAACGTATATTTCAGATGGTTTAAAAAGTTGGAACATCGTTAGGTGAAGTGTATCGAGCTAAAAGGAGACTAAGTTGAGAAATAAATCGCCACTTCGCAAAAAAAAAAACGTTTTTCTTTCGTAGGCCAAGTACGTATCCAACTGCTTTCGTATACGTATGCAATAATATACAGACTGTAATATAATACAGTATTAAATTGGTGTTAGTTTAAACCCCGCCCAGCTAATTCATTTATAAGTAGACATTAGACTTATCTTCTTCGCTTCATAATGTAATAGTGAAATAGCTATTGTTTATACGTTTATAGATAGGCTAACAATGCATAACGGATCACAATCAAATAATCAGCATATAATTTGTTTGAAGGTCCACTTCTTATGCAAATGTATTGTAATGTATAATTAAATCAAGTATATAGAACTCCGTTGTTAAGTATTAGCCGTTGGATACAGCGTGGTTTTGATCACTGCTCTGTTTCTAAGTTTAAAATATCCTACAATCTTTTTTTTATGAATGAGCCTGACAATTTGCAGTACGAGCAAATTCCATGACTGGTACTCACCAACGAAACATGACAGCACGAATATTGTCATTTAGGTTGATCTTCTGTGATTGTGTAACTTCATTATTATCTTATAGTTAAAGCGTGTCTAGCACATTAAATAAATAAATATTTCGGATATCTTACACACAACGCCATCCAGTCCCAAGATAAGCAGAGCTTGTGTTATGGGTACTAGACAACTGATATAAATATTTATCTACTTTTTTTTTGTAAACACATACATACATATTATACATAGAAAACACCCAAACTCCGAAATAAATATTTGCAGATCATACAAACATTTGGTCCGACCCGGGATTCGAACCCGAGACCTCAAGCTTAGCAGTCGCAAACGCTAATACTACGCCACCGAGGCAGTCAAAATTAAAAGTTAACGTTAGAAAAGAGGTTCACTTTTAACTGCATGTATAAAATAGGCTTATTTTTTAATAAGCCTATTTTATACAAGAAATATTAGCATGTCAGTTAAATGTGTAGTTAACCTAGGTTAATTTATGTCACCCGGACACATTGGTCTAGAATTCGTTCAAGACAGACGTGTTATGTCATAGGTGGTAGCGATGGCGATAAAAAGAAATGCATTTTCCTTGTATCTCAAAACGTGAGCGTGGTCCATGATGCAAATCTTCTCACGGTAATGTGGCGTGCCTCTCTGCATCGTTTGTGATCTACCTTATCATAATCTTCATCATCACGACCCGCTTACAGGTATGATATGACAAGCCTCGAGAGTTACGTAACATATTTTGTTTGAAAATGTGATTGATATTTAATAATTAACTAATTATTCGGCGTACATTACTTGATATTTTGAACAATTTATGCAATTGAGACTTGAAAAATTTGTACAATCTTTCGATATTACCTTTTTTATTGTTTTTTTTTTTTTTTGTTTTTTTTTTTTTAAAAGACAACTCCCACATTAGGAATAAACATCCTGTGTCGTGGGGGACTTTACAAACATACATGAAACGGACACAAAGAACATCCAGACTCGGGACAACAATTCGTGGATCACACAAAGTGTTGTAGGTACCGCGTGGGATTTGAACCCACGACACTTGGCGCAGTAGCAAGCGGCATGGCGACCGCTGACACCACTCGGCCAACCGTGCAGTTGTATATGGGGAAACGAGCAGACGTATCGCCTGATCGTAAGCGATTAACGAAACAGACAAATCGACTGTCTGTAACAGCAGTTACTTCGTTAAATGTACCAAACATCGATGTATGGGTTACATATAGTTATAACGCTGTATGTGTTGATAGAATCTGCGCCGGCGCAGCCGTGTGAACGTTTGTATCTGTTTGTACTGGACGTGTATGATCGTGATGATAGCTACATTATCTACATCTTGCATGCTTGTAGGTATATTTGTTGTTGCATTTCATGTCTGGATATAAGTCTACCTTTTAAGATGCTTGTGATTTTAAAGTAGTCCTATCTGATAAATAGCGGAGTGTCTGATATTTTAAATAAGATATTTATGAAGGCATTATGAAAAATATGGGAACCTAATTGAATGTAACAAAAATATTTTAATGTATTTTTAATAATAATTACCTGACAGTTTTTTTTATAATTTGTTTTTGTTTTTTAACTTTTACGCACAGCGTATGCCAGTTCCATCGTATCCTGAACAAGTTACTACATAGTTATCGTCTAAGAACCATCGACATGAATCTATCATCAAGCATCATCGCTATTTGGTTCCGATAGGATTCTGTGAAACATTCCTACGTCGGTTCCATTCAAATTTAAGTCGGACACTAAACCCTTTCTACTAGACTCATATCTGACACACTCCATTAATAAATGGTGTAAGTCTGATACATTTAATACATGAATTATGATCATTCGTCTCTGCCTAGTATCGGATCAGATAATAAATATTTTCGGACATTTAACACACAACGCCATCTAGTTCCAAACTAAGCAGAGCTTGTACTATGGGTACTAGATAACTGATATAAATACATATATACTTTTTTTTTTGGAAATACATACATTTTATACATAGAAAACACCCAAACTCCGAAACAAATATTTGCAGATCATACAAACATTTGGTCCGACCCGGGAATCGAACCCGATACCTCAAGCACAGCAGTAGCATACGCTACCACTGCGCCACTGAGGCACTCAATAGTGTGGAAGATATCTGTGGTTATTATCGTTATTGGTTATAATGGATTTTCGACCACCGACCAAATAGATTGGCCTAAAACTGAACGGTATTACAAGTCAGTGGGCGGACGACCCCACTTGTACACTGCATTGCACATGAATGTAGACACAATGAAAGGCCATAGTTTTCCATCTGTTTCACGCTCGTTTGCAAGATAACATCTTCACATCCTCCCGGGATATTGTTTACATCTAAACTAAATAGACTGTGACGTTTTATTTGCACTGCACTGTAATTAGGGGGAGATGGACAAAAAACGACCTTGCGAGTATGTTAATTGTTTTTTTGAGAAGATTAGATATTTACTTTTTAATTGATTGTGTGGCGACTTCCACATATAATACAACAATAACCTACTACAGCTCCATCTACCGAAGATACACTGAACTACGAAGTAAAGCACTACACGGAGTAACTACAAATCCTGAATCGCGCAATAAATAGTTGTCACGCCGATTATCATATATACAACATCCCAACATCAACTGTTGGGATGTTCCTCCATAATTGTATGAATATTTTTTTATGTAGTCTGTAAACTCTAAAATGGCTGAACTGAAGATATTTTGAATGAGACTACACGGATAGTGTATTAGTGTAGAATTCATCTCACTGCTAGTTAATGTGCTATATTGCGGGTTTGATCCCTATGTGGACAACACTTTGTGTTATCCACATTTGTTTTTTTTTTCGTTTTATAAATGTTTGTAAAGTTTTCGATCCATGTAATATTTCTAGTACAGTAGTCGATTTAAAAAATAATTGTAGATGTATTTTAATAAGTAGTGACCCGATCCTAGTAGCCCAATAACAGGAAAAGGGATGGTGAACTGCTCTACTTGGAAACTATTTGTAAAGTAATTAATGACCATTATTTATTTTTGTTGATGAATAACAGGATCAGGAGTTCATGGTCTATTAAAATGAAACGAGGTGTCCTTGTTCGCCATCGTAGTTGTCTAAAAAACGTATTAACTAAGAACTAAAAAGGCTTTTATTAAGGCCATGATTAGACAAATGTAATTTCCACTGTATACTTAGATAATACACCATTCAGGGTTCGAACCCGCGACCAATCAAGTTTACAAATTCGTAATATCGATACTCAACTCGTCCTTGCTTTCGATCTGTTCGTCTTAACCGACCTACTATTGCAAAACATTCGTAATGGATCTCTGACCGACGGTTACCTTTAGAAGGTCACCAGTTCGGTTCCCAGGCGGAAAAAATGTTTTGTTTTTAATTTTGTTATTGTGGT
Source organism: Spilarctia lutea (assembly GCA_916048165.1). Classification (NCBI taxonomy): domain Eukaryota; kingdom Metazoa; phylum Arthropoda; class Insecta; order Lepidoptera; family Erebidae; genus Spilarctia; species Spilarctia lutea. Next base: position 1,105,665 of record OU696491.1, read on the forward strand.
TAGTATTAAAAAATAGATGTTTTGTTTACTATTATACTGCTTTTCCCGAAGTTCTTTACGTGACAACTGGACACAGATAGCAACTTTTCTATCTTAGATCATTGATATCTCTAGGTAAGTTATGAAATATAGTGTCCAACTGTTAGCCACTAAATTCATTACCATTTCCAAAATGTATCTGTGTATAACAATTAAGTAGATAATTAATTTCTAAACAGGAACGTCACAAGCAAATTTTGATGAAAATAATTTCTGCAGAGCCGCGTCTGTCACTTTCATAATAACGATATTAAATACATATATATATATATACTTAGACCACACGCATTATATATATATATATAATGCGTGTGGTCTAAGTTATACAATCTAGCGATAAAAAATTCATACTAGAAAATTTTGATTTTAAAAATGCGTATTGGGACATTGCTTCTATGATTTAGACAAGTGTAATAGGAACGTTAAGAACTAAAATTCATAATCATATTTAAGGTAATATCAATAAATAGGTTACGTTTAACTTTGAGATAAGCATATATGGGCACGATTTTTTTAAATTGAACTTTACTGTAATAAATCGCTCCACGTAGGACATCCACGAACGGGCATCTTGACAGCTGAGTTTGACATATCACAGGAACGATTGGCATTCGCTTGCGATAATATCATCGGATCGTTTTTTGTTTTTTCGAAAGACGGTCCCCATTTCATGTCATCCACATTTTATATATTTTGATCACTAATTTCATCACGAAAAAGACTATAAATACTTGACATTGGCAGAAACAGCTGATCCGAGTGATCCGGCTGGTTGCCATTTCATCAAAGGAAGAAGGTAATATTGTCTGCTTTAGCATAACTATTGTATACCAGTCTATCTAATTCTTACCTTACCTTTAAACGAGCAATTCTTGCATATTTATAATCTGAATCTTGGGAACAGCTTTAACGATTTTCATGAAATGTATAAGGAGAGTTTCGGGGGATATAAATCAATCTGGCTAGGATTCATATATAGAAAATTTACTAAAAAAATAATTACCGATACCGGTCATCTAGGTTCTGAAATATAATGAGAATTTTCCTATGAAATAATTTATCAGCAAGTTTGTAAAGAGCTCTGGATGGATGTCTGTTAATCTTTCACGCGCAGGTTCTAAACAGAGTGGTAAGTGATTACAAACACTTTGAGCTACTCCGAAAAAAAACTCTTTTTACTTTCTCAATTTTACACGCAACTTCGTTTGCATTTTCTATTGCCTGTAGCGTGAAAATTTACCTCCGTTTTTGAATCATTCTTCATTCAATCTTCAGTATAATCGTGATGACATATAACCTATAGCCTTCCTTAATAAATGGACTTTCCAACACTGAAAGCGTTTTTCAAATCGGACCAGTGGTTTCTGAAATAAGCGCGTTCAAACAAAGAAAATCCTCAGCTTTGTAATATTGGTATAAACGATGATAGAATTATTGAAAGTGATAAACCTCCTAAATATAATTTTATCAATTACTGTAACATCACTTAAAATCACCTTTCAAAATCGATTTAGTCCAATTACATGAATGTTTTTATTTAATGAAGAAAACGACCTTCAGTGCTAAAAGCAGAAACACTTACTTAACAGAGTGATACAAATATAGTCCTTTTAAAATCCGTCGTGATGCGTAAAACCTTTAAACAAAAGCAAGGATGTATCAAGTTAAAATGTCGATGCTCTATCGATTGTCAGTCACACAGTCGATGTCAAGGATGCTGATCCAATTTAGTTAATCGATCATTGAGTCGGATTTAAATGACTGTAATTGATTTACTGGTGTGTTTTGTTGTTTTGTTATATAACTGTTTATTGCGGTTTTATAATATCTTTTATTGATAGAATAATATAATTTATTTACAATTACCACTTCTGTTGAATCTTTAATTTAATGAAGTGTTTGAAATGACATTTAGTTTGTAGGTTTTCTTTGTTTGAGCCTGCCAAGTGACTCTACTTTGTCTGATGGTAAGCAAGCTATCTTATACTTAACCTTTCAAAACCAAGTTCTAAAGGCAAAGGTTAACTAAAATTAGATAGATCCCAAAGGCCGGCAACGCATCTGTGACGCCACCGGTGTTACGGGTGTCCATGGGCGGCGATAATCGCATACCATCAGGCGATACGTCTGCTCATTGCCATAAAATCTGCCTAAAGACTGCCTCGGTGGCGTAGTTCGCTCGGTGGTTGGATTCCCGGGTTGGACAAAAAGTTTAATAAATAATAAATAAATATTTCGGACAATTTATTAACACACAACGCCGTCTAGTCCCACGCTAAGCAGAGCTTGTGTTATGGGTACTAGACAACTGATATAAATACTTACATACTTTTTTTTTTTGTAAATACATACATATTATACATAGAAAACACCCAAACTCCGTAACAAATATTTGCAGATCATACAAACATTTGGTCCGACCCGGGAATCGAACCCGAGACCTCAAGCACAGCAGTCGCTTACGCTACCACTCGCGCCACCGAGGCAGTCTTTTTTCTTTTGTATGATCTGCAAATATTTGTTTCGGAGTTTGGGTGTTTTCTATGTATAATATGATTGTAATTAGAAAAAAAGGATAGAAGTATTTATATCAGTGTCTAGTACCCATGAGGCAAGCTCAGTTAGCTTGGTACTTTATGGCGTTCGTATTGTCATTCTTCAATAGTCCACTGCTGGACATAGAGCTCTCGTCACAAAGGTCTTGGTCTACTATACCACACAGGGAAGACGGATTGATACACGACTTTAACCTTCTTGCAACCACAGCGTAATGAAGTGAATATCTTGAAACACATATTTCAGTATTACATATCACTCGTATGGAACTTCGCACGCCTATGTAACAATGTTGCGACGTACTTGACCGAATAATATTGCCGGATTAAAATATTTTTCATATCATAAAGATATAATTAGCCGTAGCCATTGTCTTAAAACTTCCCTCCCTCCCCCCCGAAGCAAAGGTCGAAGTGTGGGATAAAATTGTTGATATTCAACAATAAAAAAATCTGACGCTTCGTCAAGGGTACTTGCCTTTTTCATTGTAAAACGGATTGAATATTTCTACTTTTAATTGCTTTTTGGGGTATTTGGTTCATTGTTTGTGGTAATATATACATACCTATATTGTTTTTAAATAAGTGCCGTTTTAAATTTCTAAATGTTAAATATTTTTAAATTTACTGCTAATAACTTTAATTTGGCGTCTAATTTTTTTTATGGAATATGGGGCAAACGATTAGACGTATCGCCTGATGGTAAGCTATTACCGCCGCCCATGGACACCAGCAATACTAGAGGCATCACAAGTGCATTACCGGCCTTTTAGGGGATGGGGAGGGGGATGGAGGCTTGTTTGACCCTTATTCCATAAAAAAACGTATAACGGGGAATGTATTTATAATATGTATGTGTCGATTTAGGAATATTTAAGTATTTTTATCAGCATCGGTTACTATAGAATAGGTTTCCTTAATAGGTGTGAAGACATACACACTGACTAGACATGTTGGTTGTCAACATGTCTAGCCAGTGTATAGCAGCAGGACAACAGCACTGTATAGACAGTGCTGTTGTCCTGCTTAGTTTGCTCCCTTAGTCCCCCCTTACGACATCCACTAGATAATTTAAAGTGTTAACAATCTGTACTCCTAATACGTCAACACAAGGACGATTATGATGCATCCAATATCGAAACAATACATTATTATGACAATGCAATGCGGATGTCATAATAGATGGCCATATATGGCGGGAGCGGTAACATTTTAAAGCAATGGTCATTTTTTGTTGCTAGTAGCTTTATATTCGAAATGAAAGTATATTTTATCTCAAATCTTTAAGTTTATTCGATACGTTTACACAATAGTATTTATTACTGCCTTCCTAATAGGGAACTAACTTAAGATATCAAGTTGAGCAATAAGTGGAATTAATGGAAACATATCACCGTAGACGATTAGTTTTTATCATGTCTGCAACGATGGTGATGACTCACCACGCCACTTCATATTACCCAGTGTTGTGGGATCGAGTAAAGGGATAACATTTTACCTTATCTATAAATTGATGTTCTTAGAATATGCTCTTTGTGTTCGTTTATGTATATTTCTAAAAATCCCACCAGGGATCAGGGGAAGCAGGTACACCCTAGAAAGGAGAACACTGGAACCCCGACGTACCTCGGGCAATGGCCCGGTTTGTAAATGGCCCCCTCCTGTGTAGAAATCCCGGTGTTTCAGTTGCTATCCCCAAAAGTTGGGGCGCGAGTGCTGTGGAGCAAGCGCCTTCCCCACCCGAGCCTGCTTCTGCTAGGGTGACAGATGGCCTCTATTTCCCCTGGTATATTCCTACTTAGAGGGCAGTCTTTTTAAGAAAATGATAAATAACCATTTTTTAAGGTACTAAGGTTGCAAGTATGTCCATGCTTAATCATATTTAGTATCATACATACAGGGTCTGTCGTAAATAATGGATAAGTCGTAAACTGGAGTTGGTCCGGCTATGAGACTATTAGAAAATCGTATCTTTTTGCCAGGGTTTCTAACCGTATGGAAATGGCGTAGACTTTTATGTTTTTTTATAAATTTCGCTACTCTTTGCATTCATTCCGTTGCCATTTCGTTAAATTTAGGTATTTCTGTGTCATTTTTTTTGTATTATAGTCTTGAAGATGTGTATTATTTAGTTTTAGTACTGTTTTAGGCGTTTTTAACGTTGGTCATTTTCAAAATTGTCATTTTAAGATTTTTTATGTTTTTGTTTTACTTAGGGTCAACTTTTGATCATTTACTGTGTAAAAAAAAAGTACGGCGCTATAGCTGCCCATGATCTTAATAAATTATCTAGTATGTGTAGATTCTAAAAAGGTATAACAATGCATACTTCACAAGTAATATTAAGCTACATGAGCGAGATCAATATCAAGGTGAGAAAATATTTTTTTCATGTAATGTTGTAAATGGTTATAAAACTTCGTCAGAATGATTTATTTCTGCCAAGATTCTTTACACAAACACTATGGGGCCACTATTAAGGATATTCAAAGAAAACTAGGTAGTTTTTTGTCAAAAAAATTTCATGCCTCCTCATTTCATAAAGGTGTTTAATTTTAAAATTGATGTGCTCTAATAGTTACATGCGACAAACATGTTACAAGTTTATTCGTAAAAAGGATCATCAGGTAAAAAAATGAACAAAGACAGCAATACAAAGGGTCTCCCCGCGTGAAAAGGACATTGTTACTAGGCACACTGCATGATGCACCGTCCCTTTCACACTCACGATGTGTGAAAAGGTTAGCATGCGTTTAGCTAGGGCGCACTCCTGATACATCTCTCAGTGTGATTTTGACCATCGCATGTGCTCTCGTTTTCATTACTGTCGTCAATTTGTTACTGCTTTCTAATATCGGACTTAGATTTTCTTTGTGATTTGGACTTGTTAACCTGGTGATATTGACAACTCAGCTCTCATTTATGGGCTATCGTGTTGTGCTATCGATTGCACGTGTTATTTTGCAAATACTTTACCTAGTTTACTGCAAGACGTCCCACAAGAGATAAGAAATGAGATGTGGCTACAAAATGATGGGTGTCCAGCACATTACGCTGTTCGTGTCAGGGAACATTTAAATAATACTTATCCAGATAGATGGATAGGGCGATTGGGGCCAATTTTATGGCCTCCACGTTCGCCAGACCTGAACCCCTTGGACTTCTTTTACTGGGGCTGTATAAAAGAAAAAGTATACAGTGAAACAATAAGTTCTGTAGAAGAGTTGCGTGCGCGCATTCAAGTAGCAGCGAGAAAAATTGAAGAAGCCGGTTATGTGCGCCGGATTAAGCGATCGTTTATTAGGCGATGTAGAGCGTGCATAGCTGCCGGCGGAGGACACTTCGAACATTTAGTTTAAGTTGTTGAATAAATATTTTTACGTACTAAAACAACCTAGTTTTCTTTGAATATCCTTAATAGTGGCCCCATAGTGTTTGTGTAAAGAATCTTGGCAGAAATAAATCATTCTGACGAAGTTTTATAACCATTTACAACATTACATGAAAAAAATATTTTCTCACCTTGATATTGATCTCGCTCATGTAGCTTAATATTACTTGTGAAGTATGCATTGTTATACCTTTTTAGAATCTACACATACTAGATAATTTATTAAGATCATGGGCAGCTATAGCGCCGTACTTTTTTTTTACACAGTAAATGATCAAAAGTTGACCCTAAGTAAAACAAAAACATAAAAAATCTTAAAATGACAATTTTGAAAATGACCAACGTTAAAAACGCCTAAAACAGTACTAAAACTAAATAATACACATCTTCAAGACTATAATACAAAAAAAATGACACAGAAATACCTAAATTTAACGAAATGGCAACGGAATGAATGCAAAGAGTAGCGAAATTTATAAAAAAACATAAAAGTCTACGCCATTTCCATACGGTTAGAAACCCTGGCAAAAAGATACGATTTTCTAATAGTCTCATAGCCGGACCAACTCCAGTTTACGACTTATCCATTATTTACGACAGACCCTGTATATGTACGCACTAAATATATACGTGATATATGTTTCTTAAAATAAAACAAACGGTCGTGCTTATTACATAAATATTTGTTTTGGATGAGAATCGAAAGGGAAATCGGCTGTAGGGATACAGTAGTAATAATAATGAAATATTATTCTCAAATGATACATTATTTTAAATGTATGCTTGAACCAATCCGTAGACAACAAAGACTTGATCTAAATATACATATAAATATTAACACAGACGATTACATCTAATTTACAAAATTTAACCAACAAATCGTCCAATTTTGACATACATACCGAAATTAAACTAAAAATTTCCCCACGCCAATATCAACTCTATCAATCACAGAATATGAAACTTTTTCGTTTGTGTTGCGCACGCGCATGGCACTCGTCACGCGAACTATTATATAAGTGTTACCATTATACGTTAGTCGTGAGAACAGCTATTGTGATGATTAAATTATTGGCACACAGCCTCGTTAAAAGTTCTCAAATAGGTAACAAGATTACTCTTAAATGCACCCACTATTAATTACAATAGCACTGTTCTTATGCCTTACGACATAGAGATTCAAACGTGGAAGATATGAATCTCAGATTCAAAACATCTAAAAGGCGTTACAGTCGGTTTTGATTGTTTCGTCCTTTCTTTTCAGAGCTGGTCCAATTAGCAAAGATCGAACTCGTCGGCAAAGAAAAAGGTTTAACATGTAAAAGTGTTCATGTAACCTAATTGCAGAATAAATAATTTCATTTCGATTCCGACGTAAATGCAAATGTTTAAATGTATATTTTTTCTGCATGACAATGTTTTGTACTTGTATAGTCATAATTTTAATATAACTTTCTTGATTTTTTTTATGGAATAGGGGAGCAAACGAGCAGACAAATCGCCTGATGGTAGGCGATTACCGCCGCCCATAGAAACCCGTAACACCTGAGGCCTCACAAGTGCATTGTTGGCCTTTGGGGGATGGGGAGAGGGATGGAGGGAGGAGTTGGGGTATGGGCCTACGGTATCCTTACTCACTCGGTGAAACACCGCTTAGCGCTATTTCAAACCGGTTTGGTATTTGGAGTTTATCCACATGTGTGCAAATGTCCAAATAAATTGTTGTAATTGTGTGTTGGTGTAAAACTTTAGAGTAGTTTAGACCCTCCTCATAAGATGATTTGAAATAGTAATATTGAATGTTACAAAAACATTTTGACTTTGTCTTCAAGAGTTTAAGACTGATATAAGACAAGAAAAGAACAAGGTATATTACTCCCTCTGGAGTAAGGGTAACATAGACAAGGGGTAAAGAGTGTTGGCCTAGTGGTTCAAGTGATCGTCACGCTAATTTCTACTGCGCCAGGTGTTGTGGGTCCAAATCCCATATGGGACAAAACTTTGTGTGATCCATAAATTGTTGCTCTAAGTATTTGAGTGCTTTGTGTCCGTTTCATGTCTGTGTCCTCCGGCACAGGATGTATATTTCTAGAGTGAGTCTGTTAAAAAAAAAATTGGATCGGGTAGGAGAGGGAGCAAGATTGACAAGAGGCAAGGAGCGATCACCCCTAATAACGTTGTGGAACCACTACTTTCAAATACTGGTAACATTAATAGATGTCTAGCAGTTTAATTAATTCAAAGTGTCGAAATGGCTATCGGTCACACCGAGATAACAAAATTAAGTAATATTTTGCTTAACTGCACTATTATCGCCAACAACTAATTAATTCTAACTAACAATGTTCTACACAATGGGTGGAAATGACGTGCTACGACATATCTTTACGACTCTAACTGAAATTTAATAAACAACAGCCTATAAAAACAGAAACAAACAAATTACAATGTCAAAGGGTAATACGTCAGTTTTGACACATTCAATTTTGCATCCTGTGTTTAAGTCATTAGGTAATAATTTTAAATAAAAGTCTTGAGGTAAGTATGTCAAATTTCACATATATACTCAATATTTAACTATTAAATGCAATAAACCTGTCCTCATTTCTGAATTATATTGTAAGTTATTTATTGTCAAAATGTTTGTTGTAAAATAATTATACACTATGACACCAATAGATGTGTCTGATAATTTTGTATCTTATTCAATCTTTTTTAAAGCCTGTGTTATTATTTGTAAAAAACAGTTATGAGAAACGTTTTTGAAATAGCTATTTTTAGGCATAACGGTTATAAACAGTTTTTGCAATGTTTGAAACGTTATTTACTATGGAATAGAAGATGGATATTAGGTAACTTTTGAATATAACATATCTCCCCATATTCCTTTACAGTTATATATTGTGTAACTTGATATATATGTTTTAAATAGTACCCGTAATAAGCTTCTGACTTTGGCTGCCCTATTGGTTTATCAATTAATAGTTTTTGATAAACACGACATTAAAAAAATTGGATATGGGTATTTTATTATTTCATAATAATACATTACACAAGTTTAACAAAGTTAAACTTGATTGAATGTAAGATTTTTTTTTTTTTTAAATTGCTTGTAGGTTAATAAAATTGAGAAGTACGTTGATTTTGATATAACATATTAGGTATGCTATCGTTATTGATTACAAGAAATGCAAATAATTTTGATCACAACTTACATACGTAAAGTAAGACTGAGGGAAAACTATTTATTCATAATCTCATACATACCTCGAGACAAGTATCTGTAATAAAATCACGCAATTATTTTTGAAGTGAAACTTCTTTATCGAGGTTGTCAAAAAATTTAGTGTAACATTTTTTCGTTACGCGTAACATTTATCCGTTACGTTACGCGTCACATTTATCCGTTACGCTATCTTTTTCTTATCACAGGGATTGGTAAATGTCTCCAATGTAATTTTGCGGCCCGTTTGGAGTAGTTACGTTTTTTTTTGATGTAAATATCGAATATGCTAAAGTATTTTTTTAGTAAAAAGCTGTTAATTTAACATTACAAAAAGGCACTTCAATTTTATTTATTTGTAATAGATAGACTGTTAAAAGCCACAATAACACAAATATATAATAACGACATCAATGATGGTAATAATTCTATTACAATTAATGAAATTCAATAATAATCTTTGTAGTAATAAGCTACAATGAAATAATTGTAGAATTTGTATTTATGTCTATGATAATAAAAGCCTTTTATTAAACTTTATCTAATTTAACTTTATTTAACCAATTTCTGTAAAGTTGCATATAGTAAATTATTTTTTGAAAAATAACGTCATAAAGAAGTTTCACTTCTTACGAGTGTACGCTAGTACACGCACACATTTTTATATCTGAACATTACGAAACCGGTTCACACAATAACAAGATGACATTTCATCAGTCGCAAGTAACTTATTAAATAACCGTTTTAATATCGGTAACAGTTACCGGTACAGCGTATTACCGGATGAATTGTATAAATAACTGTTTTAAATGTCAAGGGCGTCAAGCGTCATCTGGGGCACGTACCACACTTTTTGTTGTTTTTTTAAATAATAACGCATAAGTATTTGGGTTTGTAAAATCGTCTCGTTTTATTTCACGTACTGTGATATAAATACTTACATTGACTAAACAAAGAGACTTGCAATAATTTCATCAATAATTGTAATGCAGAATAATTAATTCTTTATTTTTCTCTTCTACACAGAGATTGGATCAGAGTTACAAAAGGATCGGAGGCCCAATGATACAGAAGCATATCAAGAGGTCGCCGCCCCTTCAAACCTTCAAGAAAAGAGCGTACTCCTTCCTAAAAGGCCGGCAACGCACTTGTGACGCCTCTGGTGTTGCGGGTGTCTATGGGCGGCGGTAATCGCTTACCATCAGGCGATACGTCTGCTCGTTTGTCCCCTATGTAATAAAAAAAAAGTGTGGATCACCATCCTATATTATTGCTGCATTCCACATGAGTATGGTGATCACTACTCTTGGATTCTATTCATGCTTCCTTCAAGCAGAATAGAATCAAGCAAGCAAGCTCATACATAGACAAACCGGATTTTAGATAGATCATTTTATTGAGTACCTTCTGTCTAATCTCATTTATCGCAACGAAAGTTCGATAAAAGATTAAGCTTCGTTACAATTTATATTACTCTAAATAACTGTTTATTGCACATACTCGCAGGTATCACACGGCATGTACCAGAGTGGAGTGGACGTTCAAGCTACTGCGTTGATGGGAAGATGGCCTTTGCGTTAGCTCTATCATTAGCATACATAGTAATGACTAATGTACAGATGGCAAAAAAAGTGTAACATCATTTTATTTACATTAGTTACCAAATTTTTATTAACTTTGATGCTTGGAAGTTGGGCGCCGAAATATTTACCACTTTATTATGAGTATTGGGAAACTGAGGACATGGTGCTGAACTATAAAGGCTCCACCTCCATTGTGCAGAAAAAATAAAACAACACTATTAACAAAAAAATGTCCAAGACCGGGATTATTGGCGTTCTTTGGGGAGACCTTTGCCAAGTAGTTGAGGACGGATTAATATTGTTTTTTTTTGGTATTAGCTAGCCCATTTATTTTGGAAGTATAATTTTACGTGGTATTTTCGGAAATTAATAAGTTGATATGAAATACAAACGAAGTATAACCGAGATCGCTTTACTCTAATCATTGGCTGGCATGTGCGGCCATCCCAGAGATCCAGCATTGTTACAAATTCTGTATTAAAACCACTCATGTACCAGAGAGACAGCATTACACAAGATAGTAATAAAAAGAGCAAGCGAACAAAATACTTCATAAATAACAGTGGAAAAGTTTATGATGCAACTATGTATTAGAATAAATTATTAAAGGAAGTGAACTGGTTGCTAAATTGCCATATTACGCTATATTTATGCACACACCCTGAATGGTGCCGTAACAGTGCCTGTACTAAAATAAAAATGTGCGAATGTAAATCTACATTCACAATGGTTTATTCAGTAAATGGACTTAAGATATAAAATTAAGTCATTCAACCGTTTTCGGTGCAAATATACCGGCTCAACCTGGATGTTACCATGACCTCGCAATAATCAGTGTTAAACCAGCTTTCATCATCATTATCATCATCAGCCTATCGCAGTCCACTGCTGGACATAGACCTCTCCAATTGCACGCCACTTAGTTCGATCCAGCTTTACAAATGATAAAATTTGACTTCAAAGAAATAACTCGTCTCACATTTGAAATTTTATTAATTCTTGACTGCACGGTTGGCCGAGTGGTTTCAGCGGTTGCCATGACGCTTGCTACTGCGCCAAGTGTCTTGGGTTCAAATCCCACGCGGTACAACACTTTGTGTGATCCACGAATTGTTGTCCCGAGTCTGGATGTTCTTTGTGTCCGTTTCATGTATGTTTGTAAAGTCCCCCACGACACAGGATGTTTTATTCCTAATGTGGGTGTTGTCTTTTAAAAAAAAAAAAAAATAAAGAAATAAATTTGCAATATCAATAATTAATATTAAAGAACACTTTTTTTATGGAATATAGAGGGCAAACGAACGGGCATGGACACCCGCAACACCAGAGGCATTACAAGTGCGTTGTCATCCTTTGGGGATGAGGAAGGGGATTGGGAAAGGGGTTAGGGTATGGCTCCCGATATCCTCACTCACTCGGTGAAACACAACGCAGGCGCTATTTCACATCAGTTATCTGTTAGGCCGTGGTATCACTCCGGTCGAAGTGTGGCTCTCCCATATTGTTGAAATTGAGAACTAATGCAATCTTATTCTAAAAGACACCGGTACACTTTAAGCTTCGATGAAAGGCACCAGTCAGTGCCGGTTATCAAAAGTATATATGCTAATCTAAGTTTATCGATATGGTCTAAAATATGCAATGGACTTACAAAATCTTGTTAAAATATTCTGAGCATCTTGTGTGATAATTGCCCAATAATTTTTCTCTAAAAATTTAACAATAGCTTATCAAGTAATACTTATTAATTAAAAACCTGCTCATTGCATTTACATGAACAATTCAACCGAGTACACATGATTACTAAATATTTTTTCCATTATTACATTGCAAGCTTACTTCACAACTTCTCAACACACATCATTTCATATTCCCCCTTCCCTACAGTGGTTTAAGACAAAGACATATGAATTTTAACACGATTGTTTTGCTGTCTGTATGCACAAAGCTGTTAGTCGTCCTTGAACTTTCGCGTTGGGCAATTTTCTGCTCACACACATGTACAATTAGGGTTGGCATAAAAACATTCTATTATTTTTTATTTTTAAATTATTTCTGACAATGAGTAGCAGTTTTGTAGTGGATTGGACAATAAATATATTGGAACATATTGTAATTGTGTTTTTTATGTCATTCTCGACATAGCAGTGTTAAGACTTCCTCATAATAATTGTGGAAAATAACACGAAAGGAATACAACTAAATTATTTTACTGGTTGTTGGTTTATATACTTTAGTTTGTAAATATAAGTAATGAGTAAAAACTACGTGAGAAAATTAATGTTCTTGATCAATGAAATATAAAGAGTATCTTTATTAAAGGACATAGAAATGTAAAATTTTGTTTATTTAAAACCGAAGTGCTGCGAAAATTATGAACTTTAAAATTAACACAATTCTTGTAGCATCCCTTTATAAATTTATTTTGTATATTTGTAAAGCTCAGGGCACAGATCTATGGTTTGACGTCGTGGAGCTAATCTGATGATGGACTTCATTAGGTGAAAGAAGGCGAATAATGGCTCTTCAGTTGTCACTGATAAAGTCTTTGAGATTAGGCTCAAAATAAATCATATAGCCTTGGTAATGACGGTCTGATTATGAACATTTGCAGAGTAGATGGTATACCTTTTTATACTTTTGCCATTTCTGCGTATTTTTAATTCATTTTATTAAACAACTAGCTGACCGACGCAACCTCGTTTGCGTCTTTTATTGCCCGTAGCGAAAAATTTTCCCCCGTATAGGGTTGATTTTTTACACCTTGTGTCCGAAAAACCCCAATATCTTACGGAACCCTATTTTTTCCAAAATAAAATATAGCCTATGTTACTCGTGGATAATGTAGCCTTTGAATGGTGAAAGAATTTTTAAAATCGGTCCAGTAGTTTTAGAGCCTATTCATTACAAACAAACATACAAACAAAGGTTTCCTCTTTATAATATTAGTTTAGATGAGCTTATGTATGTTTCCCTTTTAGCAAATACATAGCATTACCACACAAATATTTGTAACTACAGTTTCAAACACAAATTATCCACTGCCTTTATGCATATAAATATATTATTTACCTTAAAATGTTATCGAGTGTGGTAAACTTAGCCGCAATCATATTGCTAGATTACGCTGTTTCTAGCTACACCTAGTCAACAGAGCTGGTTTATGGGATGATTATTCTATGGAGTAATGGTGTTTGATGATGATCACGCCGTCAGTGTAAACGATGTGGCCTCAGGTTATAAATGAACGTAAGTGGGCCGTGGAGGAAATGTCATCGTAGCCATAATTCTTCCAAAATCGTCTTGTTTTATTTCACGTACTGTGATATAAATACTTACATTGACTAAACAAAGAGACTTGCAATAATTTCATCAATAATTTTAATGCAGAATAATTAATTCTTTATTTTTCTCTTCTACACAGAGATCGGATCAGAGTTACAAAAGGATCGGAGGCCCAATGATACAGAAGCATATCAAGAGGTCGCCGCCCCTTCAAACCTTCAAGAAAAGAGCGTACTCCTTCCTAAAAGGTCGGCAACGCACTTGTGACGCCTTTGGTGTTGCGGGTGTCTATGGGCGGCGGTAATCGCTTACCATCAGGTGATACGTCTGCTCGTTTGCCCACTATTCAATAAAAAAAAAAAATCTTCGTAGTATATATCTATGTAGCTGATGTTAGCAAGCTGATTACATACTACATACATAAACCTCCAAATATATCGCAGTTAAGAGTACATGTACCTACAGTGTAATGAATTGAAAGACATATGATGGCTTATTGATGATAAATAATTTAATTTTTCAAACTCGAACTACAAATGAAAATACGGATGACGAATGAAACCCCAAACGTCCCCGGATGATCTCTAAACGACGACAAATCCGGACAAATCCGGACGAATTAACAGCCTTATATTCGGTCCGTTCCTACACAATGTTTCATGGTCTTGATATATTTTCTAGTGCCTTACCGTGTATCGATTGTTCTTGTAAGCCTTAGTTGGACATACAAACTCACTGGTAGCATTTGAGGTATACCTTAACACAATAAAATATTTTACGCTCAGAAAACACTATCACGGTCTCATTACAGTCAATTCAAATGCAAGTGAGTGGTCAGTATGTCATTACCATTCGACTAAATCCGCACCATGTGATCTTATAATTGCGTGTTGACATTTCCGTATTTTCAAAGCACTTTAATCCATTACCCTATAATGTCAATGTCTAAATACAGTAGTACAGAGTATCTAGACCACTTAGTTTTTTTAGTTAAGGTATTTAAAGATATAAATTGGTTGAGAAATAATGGCATTAATGTCGACTGACTTTAATGATGTATTAAATGTGAAGTGTAACAACCAATGATAGGGAAAGTTGTTACCGATTCCGTGACCTTCGTGATTTATAATTTATTTTAATGGAAGTAAATTAAATGTATTTACTGTTTTAGAAGCATGATATTGAATATATATCCCTCTTTTGATTTATTTTAAAAAATCCTACACTACGAACTACATAGTCAATTTGTTTTATAGCGGGATTTTAAACGTACGTTCACACTCTTTCAAGTCCGTTTTCAAAAATCAGGATGCAATTTTTTCTAAAAGCACATGAATTCCCTGAGTATATTGATTTGATGATGATTATTGAAGTGTATTGTCGCGTTTTGTTCTTAAATTATGTCGAGCTATTCGGATTTTATAAAAAGTGATATCTTTCAATAAAGCTTATAACGCTTTGTATAATGTTTTTGAATATTTGCGTTACTTACAAAAGTTTTATTCGAAATATTAAGCAAGAAATTTATATATGCAATAAATAACATTCCGTTTAAAAACTGTGTTCTCAAGTCATAGCTATTCCTATTGATTTATTTCATAAAACTGATGTTTTTCAAGGTCTATAGGACAATGATTATGCTTTCACCACCCCTTCATTCAATTGCGCAATACACCATATTACAATTTGTAATACTCCAAATGACAATGTACAATGAAATACCTACTTATCTTAAAAAATATCTCATGAAGACGGTCAAACTGACACACGCTTTTCAAGTGACGGCAGACAATTACACCTTGTCAGTTGACATACTTCAACAGAACTTTAAGAAGCTGTCATTTTGTAAACATATTATATTTATCGTGTGAACAGTTTTAATTATAATAATTATAATTAATGTTGAGAAATGTATAAATGCAATAACTTATTTGACATATTATGAGGGTTTTAATTACTGTTAGATTAATTTAAAGATAATCTTCTGACATAAATGTTATTTCAACTTTAGGCTTACCTTTGCGATAAGATTTGTTCACTGAGTGCTCATTTTTAGTAACATTACGTAGAATAATTGTTCTTACTCTGTGTTAATGATGAATAATAGATACATACGTAAGAAAAATTGAAATAGTTAATTATTTTACCAGTTTTTGCATAAAAGATACAAATGTTATGAAAATTGGGGTTTGTATAGATGTTTTTAAATGTTTCTAGCAAAAAAATATCTAAAAGGCAATACCTCGATGATGAAATAAGTAAGATACTTATTTTCCCGAAAATTGTACTATTGTTTGGACCACTTTTTGCACAATTTGACCCTTACAACATGACACGAAAGTGTAAGGACCACTTTTTGTATATAAAAAATGTCATAATGACATAATCCTTTTTTGATATTACCTTTTAAAAAAAAACAAAGATTAATATCGATTCATTGTTTAAGCTGTTTACGGCCTTTCTCGATTTTAATGGATATTTATTTGATAGAAAAGGTATTAATAGGATTCACATAAGTTTTAACTATTAACATTTTAGTTAGCAAGTTGGAAAACGCATATTTATAATTAATCATTTAGATAGCCAAACGCCTTCTCAAATGTCCTTGTGAATTCACTCTTCCTATCTTCATAATCTTCAAAAGTCCACATTTTATTCAATCAATCCACAATACAAAACACAATGCTTCCTGTGTAACTAGAAGCGTGTCCTACTTAAACATATCACTCCAAGAATCAAGTTATCGACGTACTTTCGTGATACCAAATTATGTTACATCTTACACAATGAAACCTCATTTTAACAGCGTCATTAATCGTCATTATTTACATAAGACTTAAACAATGGGACTATGGGAACGTCTACAGAGAAAATGTACGATTTACTATAAAATTTTAATTGGAATCGCGCTCGTGCAAAGTCATAGCTTGCAGATTTCATAGTCTTGGATTCCGGCACCCGTAATTAGTGTAGAATTTGTTACTAAATGTTGTTAAATAGATGTGGTTACTAAATTATTTAGTAATTATTTTTCTTTGAAGTTAGTTGCGGTAAGATATTTTAAAATGAATTTGAGCGAAAATTTTATATTTAAATGTTACTAAAATTAAGCTTATTTTGAAAGGTTTTCGAGTAGGAAGAAATTACGTTATAGGTGGCTTATTATAAATTTTGTTTAAATTACTTACCAATCTGCCTGGATATGCACTTAGTTGATTTGGATTTAGTATCTGCAAATACAAAAAGCACATTAATTACGAATAATAAAAAAAATATTTTTAACTAGCAAAGAATCACTTTATTATATATTAAGACAAAAGACAGCAATCATTTAGAGGTCGCCATTTAACCCATCCCGGATCGCCTCCGGTGGAAAGGTGCCCATTAAACTAGCAGCATTGCTGCGTTGTATGGCAATGGCCAATCTTTGCACCAGAAACGAGCCGGAACGGGAATCACCGTTTAGCAACGCAAGAAAGAATTTTTAACTAATACGATTTTTATTAGTTTAAAGAATTTAAAATTTGTTTATGTGATAATAAGCGCTTATAGCACAGTTGTCTGTGTCCAGCAGTTGACTGGGATATGTTGATGATGATGATCCAAACACGTTGTCTGTATCTGAGGGATAGGCATGTAGTTTTTGTGACGTAGACCGGTCAGCTATAATGGCCCAATTCTGCGAGCAACCCTATCCTAGTCAAAAGTTTGTAGTTCGCTTTCAGCCCTTTCACCAGTGTCATGGGGAAAGAGGTGGTATGGGTTTCGTTAATATCACTCACTCACTATGAAAATGAAAAGCCTGGAATGATGGAAGAGAAAAAGGAATAAATAAAAGAATTCTGTACATTTACTAAGATTTACGCTGTTGATACATATACAAAGTATATATATGAGTGCTAAATATCCGAAAATATATGTGTATGAATGGATATAAATACGTTAGTCAAAAATTAATCTTTAAGAAATAAACTTTTACATTTAGCCCGTTATTTCCAAATTCGTGAATGCCTCTTCTATCATTGCACCATTTTGGCATTTAAAGTGTGAATTTAAATATCGTGATTTAAAATTGCAGTTGTCTCAGATTCTAAACAATAGAGAAGATATACGACAGTGGGATGGGTCTCGACCTTTACAAATTGTGTTCGTCACAATAAATAGATGCGTTTCACCGTGAAGCTCTTCCTGTGTGCAGACAGTTGACATTTCTTTTGAGAACTTTAACCCCAGATATTAGGAAAAAAAATTATAATAAGTCTTGGTCTTATTGTAGACGGTGGGCTAAATGTCATAGAATTTTTAGAAAAATGATTAGAGATTGTCGTTTCTGCCGTTGAACCTAAGTAGGCCTTTGGAAGTTGTATCTCACGATTAAATAAATAAATAATAATAAATGAACATTCCGGCAATCTAACACACAACGCCATCTAGCCCCAAGCTAAGCAGAGCTTGTGTTATGGGTACTAGACAACTGATATAAATACTTATATACTTTTTTTTTGTAAATATATTACATATTATACAAAGAAAACACCCAAATACCGAAACAAATATTTGCAGATCATACAAACATTTGGTCCGACCCGGGTATCGAACCTGAGACCTCAAGCTTAGCAGTCGCATACGCAACCACTACGCCACCGAGGCAGTCTAAAGCATGATTCACACAGGCTTGTAATTTGCAAAAATACAGTTTACTTAGAAAATTTTGTGCTCATACTTCTTAGTTTTTCAGATATCTGCAATGCTGTATCTACAACCATTAAGGATTCGATTCCTTCTTCAACGCGCTTCTCTTCGTCCTTCTTAGCTTTCTAACATACTTAAATTCAGAATGTAGCCGAGCAAAAGTTTTTATTCCTCGGCAAAAGAAGAAAGTGCCGTAACTTATTCAGTATTTATAAAACCCGAAACAAATTTGGTATTTATACTACAATAGCGTGTCCCTTTCTTTATTTTCTTTGTGTTGTATTAAAAAATCAGCCTATTGAAGTCTGTTAATGGACATAGGCCTCTCGCATTGAGTTCTGTATTCGAAATACCAATTGTGTATGATGGTCTCCTAGCCGATTACGGCCACGACTGCCAGTCTCAACGGAGACCAGCCAACTACGCAGGAGAAATTAAGGTGCACTCTCTGTTCCCTCTCTCTCATAATCCGATGAGACGGTGAACCGACAAGACCGGGAAGAGATCAGGCGCAAGACCGACAGCTTTACGTGCTCTCCGAGGCACAGGGGCACTTCCAAACTCCGAGCTGTTATTAAGAATTTCTATAATCAGAAAAACTCAATAACACTTTTGGCACGACCCAGGATTCGATTCCGAGACCTCTTGATTGGCCGTCACATACGTCAACCGCTAGACCAATGAGGCAGTTGAATAATAATAATTGTGTATATGTTCAAGGAATTTAAGGAAAAGACCCTACCTTATATAGATTTCTTCTTTTCTTATCGAAAGTATTTCTTGTATCGCTAGTAACTTTAGAAATATTTTTTTCAGGAATCAAGTCCCTTGACATCATTCGCTTGGTGGGATCACCAATTAAACCACAGCGTAATAATTAAACCCAGTTTCCAAATTTACACCGACTTAAGTTTCAAAATTGTAACCCGACTACGTAAAGACTTTTGATAAAAAAAATATATTTGGAGTATGTCACCCGGACCATTGAAAAGAATTAAAAAACACCTCATTCATTAAAATCGGTTCAGTGGTTAATATACTTTTGGCTTCAATTTACCCATTTGTAAAAGTGAAATATAACTCTGTGCCCCTAGCCTTAGGATAATATACAGCAGTACATCCCCGAGAAAAAATTAGACGCGTATGTCAAATGAAATTGTTATTGAATGAGTGGATTCTGAGAATACACTTATTGACATGTATTATTGCGGTGCCAATTGAGACATTACTTATGTCACTCTCAAATTATGTCATAATGTATATGGAGGAAATTATCTGCGAGAATTTTCTTTATAATAATAATAATAATAATAATAATAATAATAATAATATTTATTTACTCAAATACAGGTACAGCTTATAATCTAAGATGTGGTAACAATATTTTTGAAAAATCACAAATAGAATAGTGTGAAAACGATATAATATATAATGAAGGAAAGCTTTGAATTGAACTCAGTGCAATATAATTTAGAGATTAAGGAATCTTAGAAATACACTTAGGTACACGATATGGAATGAAAACTTGAAACAATAGTTTGCAAATATTTGTTTCGAAGATTGGGTGTTTTCTATGTATAATATGTATTTATAAAAAAAGTAAATATGTATTTTCATCAGTTATCTAGTGCCCAAAGTACCTACAATTTCTGCTTAGGACTAGATGGCGTTGTGTGTCATATGGTCGCAGCATTATTATTTTAATAAATTTTTATGAACTTATTTAATCATTATTGAATAGTGGAACGTCAACCTTCGAATTCAGTTCGCCCTCGGGGTTGCGGAGGTCAGATGCCAGTCGCTCTGTGTAAAAACTGATATTCAGGTAAAATCGGTTGAACTGGTAGCCGACCCCAAATAATATTGGAAATAATAAAGGCTAGGAAGATGATGATTGAACAGTGGAACGTGTGTGTATGTTTATGTCCAATAGTGATCTGCTAAAAACTGTTGATATTGTTATGGAATTGTAATGTTTTACAATAAGGTATTAAAATAAGAATATAATATTGCTTCAGTATGCCCTTATGTCACGTGCCTTAAAGCTTATTAATGTAATTTTAAAACATGTGGATATCTAAAGCTGTAACGTACCGAGCTGTTAAGAAGTTGCCCAAAGTTATACGTGCTACAGCGAATGTAAGTGAAAATCATAAATAAAACTATTAAAGGTTTATATAAAAGGCAATAAGAAATAAACTCTCATAATAAATATAATAATCTCAGTTAAAATATTGTACGAATAGGAATTTAAAACAATCAGCAACGGAGATCGATTGAGAGGAAAATTACTTTCGCTGTAAGGTTCGATCTTGTTGAGTTTTCTTTTCGCTGTACTATGTGTTTATTTCATTATCTTCATAATAACTTATGTGTACGAGATTCGGAAATGCCAAATTACATTACAGCACATTACTACCGCAAACATTCTCTTTAACAAAACGGTAGCCGGAAAAAACATATCAAAAATTACCACTTACTTTGACCGTTTGTCTGTTACGGGTCATAAATCCTAAACGGCTCACCCTTCAGTGATTTTATGAATATTTTTGTACACTTACACAGTATTATTTAATAGCTAGCTATAATCTGTAAATTGGAGGGAAAGCAATTGCATGCAACTATGCGCCCGCGCAGATGAAAGTATGGATTACAAACGTTACAATTCATTATGAACGACATTATTACTTGTTATAGCTTATGGAGTAATTTAATATTTGTAATCTCCCATTTTTTTTGTAATTCGTCGAGTTTTTAAAGTAATTTATGACGGGTATTATTTAATAGATTACTTTGTTTTAATAAATAATGGAGGCTAACCTAAGCTGTTTTTGTAACTGCCTTAAAAAAATTACATAAAATTTTATCTAAGCTTTGATAAAATTAAAACACTGGGAGGGCTATACTTCGGCATCGGGCGCGACCGGAGTGATATCACGCCTCACTAAAAAACAGGTGTGAAATAGCGTTTGAGCTGTGTTTCACCGAGTGAGTGAGGATACCGGAGGTCCACATCCATTCGCATTATCGCTTACCATCAGGTGATATGTCTGCTCGTTTGCCCACTATTAAAAAAGAAAAGAAAAAAGCATGTGGTTTGCTTTTTATCAATCTAAATTAAAAGTATTCCAATCTGAAATAAAAATTAATAGACAAACGCATCGTTAATATTGGTTAGTGGAATGATTATCAGATAACTTTGCTCTAGTTCCATAAATTTGAATACTAAATTATGGGACCAAATAAGTCATCTGGTATGCATTTAAAGGTTAACCTTTCAAAATGTGGTAGCCAGCGAATTCGTTGGAGTTCAACACAGCAATATTGACCCACTAGCCAAAGTTAGATCAACTCTATTCAATAATAATGATTTAACTAAAAAAGGACGAAAACAAAACGCTTTTTAATAACATAAATACGCTATAAGCAAATGTAAAACACTATTGCCGATCTTATCTAAACACATCATTACCATAGAATTGTCATAAGACCAAATAGCCATAAGCTAACTGAACAATAACAATGAACGCACTAGCAAAGCCATAAAACAAATGAGAGTTGACGAAACACCGTAACAATGTGTTCTAAAACCCCATAAGGGGATAGCCATAAACTTTATTGGTTATGGTTCGGTGAGCAGACTGTAACTTAAAGTATGTCGTTTAAACAAACCATTGTTGGTGAACTATGAGTTCGGAGATTTGCTTATTATATTGTGGATTCTAACTCTGTTTTAGAACTTTGAATAT
This sequence comes from Spilarctia lutea, assembly GCA_916048165.1. Taxonomy (NCBI): domain Eukaryota; kingdom Metazoa; phylum Arthropoda; class Insecta; order Lepidoptera; family Erebidae; genus Spilarctia; species Spilarctia lutea. The sequence goes on from OU696491.1 coordinate 1,128,182, forward strand.
ACACAGAAGTACAGGATCTTTTTGTGGGAAAATTATTTATCATTCACTCATCATTATCGTCGTCATTAACAGTCTTTAACAGACCCCTGCTGGAATGGTCCTCTCCTCAGCAAAGGGGTTTTGGACTACCATATCACGCTTATATATATCAGACTTGGTTGGTATAAGATTTGTTTTAAGATTTTCTCCTCCTTAATATGTAATAGGGGGCAAAAGAGCAGACGTTGGTACTGATGGTAATCGATTATCGCCGCACATGGACACACGCAAAACCAGAGGCGTCACAAGTGCGTTGCCGGCTTTTGGGGGAGGGGGAGGGGGCAGGGGTTGGGGTATATGCCTCCGGTAGTCTCACTCACTCCGTGAAACACAATGCATTCGCTGTTTCAGGCAGTGGTATCTCTCCGGTCGAGCATATGCATGACAAAGCGTGGGTCTCTCACGATAAACGGCACGGCTCTCCTTGCAGTTAATTTGTCCTGGGTCGTTTATCCTTTAGGTGCCTCTTACAACACTCATGCAAATCTAGCACCACACCGATGTATACATGCATTTATTTATTTTTTTCTTTTAAAAAAAGACAACTCCTGCATTAGGAATAAACATCCTGTGTCGCGGGGACTTTACAAACATACATGTAACGGACACAAAGAACACCCAGACTCAGGACAACATTTTGTGGATCACACAAAGTGATGTCCCACGTGGGATTTGAACCTACGACACTTGGCGCAGTAACAAGCGGCGTACTGGCCGCTGAAACCACTAGGCCAATCGTGCAGGCATTTATACATGTTAGATACTCTTCATCAATACATTATTGAAACCTATGATTTTGAACAACCAGTAATAGCTCTCGATATGTTTAAGGAAAATACTTTTGCTGCTTATTCCGTGAACACAGATGCTGTCGTGTATCATACTCTCACTCGAATGCCAATACGAGTACATCTTCATTCTTCACTGGCACGGCACTAACGGAGCGAAACGGTTAGTTAGCGAGATGTTGTTTGTATTATATTAATAATTTGTTATCACGTAACACTATTTTATTAGATACTTAAACGTGCTACTGATTTGTTTATAATTATCTATTTTTATTCATAAAAACCTTAAGTTGGTTTCTGTAAGCTTTAAAAAAGTTCTGGACGGATTGAGCTTAGATTATACAGCCTGTTTTAAAGATTGTTTTTATTTATTTTTGTGTCAGATGTTTTCGTCATTCCTAATCATAATATATCTAATACCTCCAAGAATATGTGTAGAAAGTTTCATGATGATTGGTTAAATAGTTTTCGCTTGTAAGCGTAACAAACAAACTTACATTCACATTTATAAAAATTAGGAAGTGTAGATATGTATTTAGTGGGTATATTTACTAGCAGCTTGAAATAGTACATTTCCAGCCTAGATTGGCACCAGACGACCATGTGTGAGATGTACGAGGTAATTATTATTTCAGATATCAATTTAGGATAAAAATATATATTCACAAATATGAATGGTATTAAATAAAAAATAAGCGATGACGTCAGAAGTAGTTTAAAGTACCTAGTTACAATTAAAATAAAAGTGTAATGCAGATATAATTGGTTCGATGCTCTGGCCATGACTTTTACTGATCGCACGCAGTGGCCGTGCGCATGAATGGACTGATCTAAATACGAAAATGTTGTACATATTTGATCAGAGTTACGATTTATTGATGAGATTGGCTATCTTTTGTGCGAATACAAAGCAATTTTAGCACATTCTTAGATTTGATTCGGTTCTGATTTGAATTGGCACATCTTTTAAAATAGTGTTTCATTTTACACAATAATATTTTTGTGTGATTCAGTAAAAATTAGTTTTATTTATTTATTTCACTAGTTAAATCTGCATTATTCCAAGATTGACTGGTAGAGAATGCCCAGGTTAATGGACATTAAACACGACTTTGTAAGTTTAGAAGAATTTTTTAATGCGATACATGGTAAGGTAAGTTAAAAAGTTAAGGATAGACAAAATTATGTCAACAATCTTGACCGTGAGACACAAACATTAAAATAAGTAGGTACCTAGATAACCGGTGAAGGTATTCTTTTTTAAAAATCATTCCTAGCTAGTTAGATCGGTTTATCGCCCCCGAAACCCCTTGCATTTTTTTTATGGAATATGGGGGAGCAGACGTGTCGCCTGATGATGACGCCTAAGCGATTGCCGCCGCCCATGGACTCCCATAACACCGGTGGCATAATAAGTGCGTTGTCAGCCTTTGGGGGATGATGAGAGGGATGGGGGAAGGGGTTGGGGTATGGGCCTCTGGTATCCTCACCCACTCGGTGAAACAAAGCGTAAGCGGTCGAACCGGCCCATTCATGCCGAAGCGTGGCTCCTCCACGGTAAAACATACAAAATTTCATGAAAATCGTTAGAGCTGTTTCTGAGATTCTGATTATATATACAAGAATTGTTTTATTAGATAGATAGGTAGATATTGAATTAAATTACTTAACTAATTTAATGTGTTTGAAGAAAAGGTAATCACTAATCCTAAATTTTATGAAGCTTCCTTAATATAGCTAAAAATTTCTAATATACCAATTATTTTCAAAAAGGAGGCTTTCACAAGGGACTATACTTGGTCCAATATCAGGCAATCGGACAATCACAGCTCACAGTCTAAAAAACAACGGCAAAATAAGAATGATTCCACGCAGGGCTTTCACAGTTCACAAGGTTTTTAGAAGGTTTATGTACTTAACTGTGGCTTATGTAACTCATTTCGTGCGATTTGGAGAGCTGTGTTTTAATGATTATTGTTTTATAGATTTTTCATGATGAACATAAATTATTATAGAGAAACTGTGAGAGACTTATCAATTAAGGAATATATTTCAAGAGAACTATATCTTTTTTATTTGTAAATTTTTAATAAATTAAAAAATTAAGTAGTTAAGACAGCTGAAGTTGCTTAAATCGGATTTGAGAGATGAAAAAAGCAAAGTTGAGTTGAAACATTCCTCAAGTTATAAATCAAACCAAAGACTACTTTGGTCCAATCAAATTACTCTTTTAATAAGTATTTATAAACAATATTGTAGTCACAACTGCTTTGTTGGTCTAGCGGTTAGCGTAAGCGACTGCCAGTCAACAGGTTCGGGATCGATTTCCGGGTCGGACTGCTGTTGGGATTTTCTTACAAGAAATTCATAATAGGCGGTGTTTCCCGCCTGTGCTTCGTAGATAGAGTACGTTTAGCCATCCGTCCCGATTGTTATGAACACCTATGACAATCGTTATTGGCAGTCAGTGCCCTCAAGTATACTGACAACTAGTCAAACTTCTAATTCAGTTCTCCCTCAGAGTTGCGGAGGTCCGATGCCAGTCGCCCCGTGGAAAAACTGATATACAGGTATAACTGGTTGAACTAGTAGCCGACCCCAAATAATCTTGGGAATAATAAAGGCTAGGAAGATGAGTAGTCACTATTTGTGTAATATCTCATTCTGCAGGAGAGCCGAAAAAACACAGACAAATATTGAAAAGAATAAGTTATTTTTCTCGCGTTTCCGGTTGTTGTTGTACCTTTACAAAACAACCGCAAGTAAAGAGGCGGGGCAAAGCTAATCCAAAAATATTTTGACGTGACAACGTCTTATAAATTGGTTTGCCGGGTGACACTTCAAGAAACTGCGTTACGCTCCGCTCACGTTATGCGCTCACAATGAGAGCGAGTGAGAGGCACGCGTCCCTTCCACTCGGGCATGGTTAGCCCGCCTAAGAGCGAGAGAGACAGACATAAAAAGTGAAAGGCATGCGTCGAATTATATTTAAAACGTTAAAATTAATGTTTTAAATATAATTCTTTGTATAAATAAATGTTTTAAATTGTTACTATTATTTCATCCTTCTTCCTACTATACGAATGAATATTCACATTAAAATTATTTTACCACTCAAAGTCGTTGTCACGTAAAACTTTCGCCCGTATACCGACTTTACAGGCAACCAATTTTTTTACAAAAAAATTACTTCAAGAATTACAGCAAATTAAAATGGGACCACACGGGAAGCACCGGATTTTAAATAAATAAGAATCATCAAAATCGGTTCACCCAGTCGAAAGTTCTGAGGTCGAATTGAGAAGTTGTAAGTGTATTAAAAAAAACTAAGTGAGATTAGTGGGAACAAAGAGACAGACAGACAAAAGTTTTAGAATTTTAATTTGCATTTAGTGAAAAACTGATATTTTGAAATTATAAATAGACACTACAATTTAATTTATTTGAATAAACAAAAGGTATTCTACATCTTAAATACATAGAATTTTTGTTGTTAAGATATTTTAAATTTGAAAATATTAATCAGATATGAGTGTCCTATAATAGTTACTCAATTTAAACATTAGTAATTTATATTTTTCACGACATCATGCTATAAAGATTAACGAATAAGATAGTGAACTAAAAAACGACATGGATACAATATCGCAAGAGGATAATTATAGTTGTCGTAACGAAACCTGAGTTATTTTTAATTTGACTGACAAAACTCATTTGTAAATTGAGATACACGAAAGTTAGCTTTTAAATGGTTTTCAGAATTACACTAAGCTGGGAGAGATTATTTGCTAGCTCTAAAAGCAACTTTGAATTCGCAAAATAAGGTTTGTTTGTCCGTAAATATAATGTTAAAGATACCTTTATATTTAAAGGTAGAAGTTTTATAAATCACAAAAAGCTTAATATTAAAAAGAAGTTTCTTGGAATTTCAATATTCAGTTTAGGACATCCAGTAATATCTGATTAATAGGTATTACTATTAATTAGATAAGGGTCATAAATTTGTCGTTAATAATATATAATTAAATTATAATCCTCGATAGTACGACTAAATCGTTAGAACTAAGAAGTACCACAGGAAAATGACGATTTAAATTTGTTGTACCTATGTTAAGTGTTCTAATACGTGTACCTAATTGTATTTTGAGGCAATACGGAATTTATTTGTATTCATCTATAGTCCATTGGGCAACATTTTAAAGTACATAACGGAAATGTTCGAGTATTTAATCAATAGATTTGTGAGCGATCTGTTCCGAGTACAACTTCGCTTTTCTACATCACCAAAAAAAATTGTCAAAACGATAATATTTAGTTTAGTTAAAACGTTTTGTTGACAGCAGTTCTTACAAACTAAGCCAGTAATTTTTTAGGCTTTAACATGTTTTTTTTTTTTTTAACTTGTGGAAACCCCCTCGGGCCGTCACCCGGGGTTTGCGGCGGGGTGGTGTGTCGGAATCGAACCGACTAAAACCACACGGTGTGCCAACTCTGCGCCTGAGAAGGGAGGGGTCCGGGAACTGCAGTTATTAACACAACCGGACCCCTCCCAGCGCCTGCACGCACTGAAGCGGGCACCGTCTGCTAGTAAAATCTCAATTTAGGCGACGCACGGCACACGCGTACGTCGCCTCCTCGCGGTTGGCCTGTATTGCGGATGGAGGGGAAAACCCATCCCGTCCATCCGCGGCCACACTCAGGGCGGCATGAGGCGCTGGTATGCGCGCCTCCGCCGCCCGGTTCGCCGGCGGCGGATCGGGTCCGAGTGGAGATCGTCCTCCCGGGCCTTCTCCGCCGCCTCCTTCTGCGAAATTACTTCTTCGCAGAAGGTCGCGACCGCGGTAAAACTGCTATCGCTACCGGCCATGGACAGTACGACGGCCGGTAGGCTTTAACATGATCCCACAAGGTACCAATTAGGACCTTATAACCTTAAAGTTTTTCACGGATCATTTATAAAGCAGTATGTTTGTCGAACAAATATGGGTTGTTTTCTCGATAGTCTCGATGCGAAATAAGGTAAACAATCGAATCGAAAAGCTACAATATAATATAGATTATGCACATACTCGTACAGCCAATCGATCAATCAAACTAAAAATGAACCAAAACGACTAAATCTCATTAAAATACGCTACGCCAATGATGAAAGACCATAATTTAATGCACAAATGTATTGGTATTGCAATGGTAGGCTTTTGGCATTCATTTTTTTGTTATTAAGGCTTTATTACTGCTAATGACAATGCACAGTTATAGTTTGTAAATGAATATATGCATGTAATAGATATTAAGGTATAGAGATATTGCAAAATAATTCATACACAATCACTTCTTATGTATGTGGATAACATGTTTGCGATTGATTTAGTCCTCCTTTAATCGGGCTAAACTCTCAATATAGTTGTTTTGGAGTCTACAACGATCCAATCGCCCGTTCACAGACAGGACTATTGTTGCCAATAAGCTTGATTTTGTGTTGATAGATCGATTGGAGCGCCGCGCAATAATTGTCGATGTCGCCGTTCCTCATGACGAGAATCTCGTGAAAGTTGAAAAAGGAAAACAAATAAAATATTTGGATTAATCTCACGAGATTGTCGATATGTGGAATGTTGATTCGGCTATCATTGTTCCGATAGTCGTATCTGCTCACGGATTGATTGCCAAGAGCCTCGACCAACACCTTAAGAGGCTCACATTAGAAGACTGGATCAAGGGTCTGATACAGAAGGCAGTCCTTCTTGACACGGCACGTATAGTGAGGAGGTTCCTATCTTTGGAGCCCTAACCACTGGTTTCTTGATCCCTGTACCCGAATTCGGTGGTCTACTATTTTTTATATTTTTAAATGTATTTGTTTTTATATGTAAATTTAAAAATGTAAGTAATATGTGATAGTCTTTAACAGAGAGAATAATATTATCTTTATTTATGTCTCCTCACAAAAACCAGACCTTATACTTCAAGATATTGAGTAGAACTTAATAAAAATAGAGTTCATCATCAAAAATCCTACTAATATTATAAACGCGAAAGTTTGTGAGCGTGAGTGTTTGTTGCTCGTTCACGCAAAAACTACTGAATGGATTTTGATAAAACTTTACAATAATATAGCTTATACATCAGAATAACCCATAGGCTACAATTTATAAAGATACTAGCTTCGCTTCGCCGCTTTGCTTGTGGTTATTGTCGTACCGCGGGATACAGCTAGTTAGTTTATAAAATTTGCTGTCCATGAAAAAACATTAATATTTAAAGTTTTATAAATCGATTTTAATTAGATTTTCCTATGGCAACATCAGAAATGCATATTTGTTACACGGAATAAATAGAAAATAAACATTTTAACTTTTGTGCAGTACCTATTTTACGCAACATGATTGGTACTAAAGATTTTAATGCTTACAATGCTTTCAGCATTCAATTTTCATCTCTAAAGCTGGCGCACAATCTTGAATAGAACGTAGTTAGTAGTAAGGAAGTTTATTGACATATGTATTAGAAAACGTAATCTTTATGACTAGTTCGAGAGACCTTTCAAGCATATTATTTGTCATATAAATCTGAATAGATGTCATGGAAGGACAGAAGTAAATGAGTTTAGAGAGGGTATTTACCGATTATTTAACTTATATTTGACTTTCGTTTTAATAAACTGATTAGTAATCGAGATGGCTGGACCAAGTTGTATTCGATTAGGGAAAAATGATTATGCAATGAGTATATTCGTTTATTCTGTATGTAGATGTAATTCATCTATATATGTAAATGAATAATGTATTTTCGGACATTTAACACACAGCGCCAAATTAAGCAGAGCTAAGTTTTTGAAATCGTTTGTTCATTAAGACATGCTACCGTCTATAGGAGTTTCGCAGGCCGATTTAACTCCGTATCTCCTGTTTAAGGAATAACATTCGGGTTCCGCATAAAAGTGTGTAAAATAATAGCTTTGTTTTGGTTTCAAACCGATCCTATGCTTTTGCAATAAAAAACTTATTAGTTCCCCCCTTCAATTATACTTTTTTCTGGTTTCAACCTACACCATAACACAAATATTTACGCTATATAATTTAGACCCATTCGTTGATTTCGAATACAATTTTTAGACTAGTTATTACAACCGCAGTAAAAATTTTGTGACATAAGAATTTACATAAACAATAAAGCACTATTTCCTTCAGACGATAAACGACTCTAAATTATAAAAACAGTTATTTCGACCCCAAGTAATTTGTAGTTTATACACAATTTGCAATACATTGCGTTACGTAACAAGAGGTGCACCAGAATGGCGAGAGCACCAGTGAATGTGCACACGTAATGTCGAGTACATTACGTGTGCGGATGGAGGGGAAAACCCATCCCGTCCATCCGCGGCCACACTCAGGGCGGCATGAGGCGCTGGTATGCGCGCCTCCGCCGCCCGGTTCGCCGGCGGCGGATCGGGTCCGAGTGGAGATCGTCCTCCCGGGCCTTCTCCGCCGCCTCCTTCTGCGAAATTACTTCTTCGCAGAAGGTCGCGACCGCGGTAAAACTGCTATCGCTACCGGCCATGGACAGTACGACGGCCGGTAGGCTTTAACATGATCCCACAAGGTACCAATTAGGACCTTATAACCTTAAAGTTTTTCACGGATCATTTATAAAGCAGTATGTTTGTCGAACAAATATGGGTTGTTTTCTCGATAGTCTCGATGCGAAATAAGGTAAACAATCGAATCGAAAAGCTACAATATAATATAGATTATGCACATACTCGTACAGCCAATCGATCAATCAAACTAAAAATGAACCAAAACGACTAAATCTCATTAAAATACGCTACGCCAATGATGAAAGACCATAATTTAATGCACAAATGTATTGGTATTGCAATGGTAGGCTTTTGGCATTCATTTTTTTGTTATTAAGGCTTTATTACTGCTAATGACAATGCACAGTTATAGTTTGTAAATGAATATATGCATGTAATAGATATTAAGGTATAGAGATATTGCAAAATAATTCATACACAATCACTTCTTATGTATGTGGATAACATGTTTGCGATTGATTTAGTCCTCCTTTAATCGGGCTAAACTCTCAATATAGTTGTTTTGGAGTCTACAACGATCCAATCGCCCGTTCACAGACAGGACTATTGTTGCCAATAAGCTTGATTTTGTGTTGATAGATCGATTGGAGCGCCGCGCAATAATTGTCGATGTCGCCGTTCCTCATGACGAGAATCTCGTGAAAGTTGAAAAAGGAAAACAAATAAAATATTTGGATTAATCTCACGAGATTGTCGATATGTGGAATGTTGATTCGGCTATCATTGTTCCGATAGTCGTATCTGCTCACGGATTGATTGCCAAGAGCCTCGACCAACACCTTAAGAGGCTCACATTAGAAGACTGGATCAAGGGTCTGATACAGAAGGCAGTCCTTCTTGACACGGCACGTATAGTGAGGAGGTTCCTATCTTTGGAGCCCTAACCACTGGTTTCTTGATCCCTGTACCCGAATTCGGTGGTCTACTATTTTTTATATTTTTAAATGTATTTGTTTTTATATGTAAATTTAAAAATGTAAGTAATATGTGATAGTCTTTAACAGAGAGAATAATATTATCTTTATTTATGTCTCCTCACAAAAACCAGACCTTATACTTCAAGATATTGAGTAGAACTTAATAAAAATAGAGTTCATCATCAAAAATCCTACTAATATTATAAACGCGAAAGTTTGTGAGCGTGAGTGTTTGTTGCTCGTTCACGCAAAAACTACTGAATGGATTTTGATAAAACTTTACAATAATATAGCTTATACATCAGAATAACCCATAGGCTACAATTTATAAAGATACTAGCTTCGCTTCGCCGCTTTGCTTGTGGTTATTGTCGTACCGCGGGATACAGCTAGTTAGTTTATAAAATTTGCTGTCCATGAAAAAACATTAATATTTAAAGTTTTATAAATCGATTTTAATTAGATTTTCCTATGGCAACATCAGAAATGCATATTTGTTACACGGAATAAATAGAAAATAAACATTTTAACTTTTGTGCAGTACCTATTTTACGCAACATGATTGGTACTAAAGATTTTAATGCTTACAATGCTTTCAGCATTCAATTTTCATCTCTAAAGCTGGCGCACAATCTTGAATAGAACGTAGTTAGTAGTAAGGAAGTTTATTGACATATGTATTAGAAAACGTAATCTTTATGACTAGTTCGAGAGACCTTTCAAGCATATTATTTGTCATATAAATCTGAATAGATGTCATGGAAGGACAGAAGTAAATGAGTTTAGAGAGGGTATTTACCGATTATTTAACTTATATTTGACTTTCGTTTTAATAAACTGATTAGTAATCGAGATGGCTGGACCAAGTTGTATTCGATTAGGGAAAAATGATTATGCAATGAGTATATTCGTTTATTCTGTATGTAGATGTAATTCATCTATATATGTAAATGAATAATGTATTTTCGGACATTTAACACACAGCGCCAAATTAAGCAGAGCTAAGTTTTTGAAATCGTTTGTTCATTAAGACATGCTACCGTCTATAGGAGTTTCGCAGGCCGATTTAACTCCGTATCTCCTGTTTAAGGAATAACATTCGGGTTCCGCATAAAAGTGTGTAAAATAATAGCTTTGTTTTGGTTTCAAACCGATCCTATGCTTTTGCAATAAAAAACTTATTAGTTCCCCCCTTCAATTATACTTTTTTCTGGTTTCAACCTACACCATAACACAAATATTTACGCTATATAATTTAGACCCATTCGTTGATTTCGAATACAATTTTTAGACTAGTTATTACAACCGCAGTAAAAATTTTGTGACATAAGAATTTACATAAACAATAAAGCACTATTTCCTTCAGACGATAAACGACTCTAAATTATAAAAACAGTTATTTCGACCCCAAGTAATTTGTAGTTTATACACAATTTGCAATACATTGCGTTACGTAACAAGAGGTGCACCAGAATGGCGAGAGCACCAGTGAATGTGCACACGTAATGTACTCGCAACTTCTTTTTAACGATGATTGTTAGAACACTATTTTTACCTCTTAAGTAAATGAGAACATTTGTTTTTCTTTTTTAATTAAGTAACAAATGAGCAGCTTCTGCAAAATTAGCTCTACTCAGATGGAAAGCATGACGATAAGCCAAGACTAGTGGTACTCATTATGAATGCACTGTTAGTGACTGCCCGGTTTTATTTAAAACTTCTTTTCTTATTTATCACGTAGGCCTGGGTATTGTCTGGCCTATGAGTGCTAAAGCATGGGTCTCCCATAATACCATTTTATTTTCAGTTTCAGTATTATTATCATGTGACCAAAGGTAGGCCATACAGAGTGCGACTACCACCGCTATTTCACTAAGTTAATTACATAAATAAATTAATAATTATGTTCAAAAATACTTAAGTACAAAAACAAGTAAATTGAATTATGTTTATATTGCAATCAGTTCATTCAAAACAAAACTGAATGTCGATAACATCATTAGCAACATAACATGCGTCAATCACTTTGCATCCACCAAATGAAATTAGTGAAGATGTATTCAAAACAAAACACGCACGTCGTAATTTCACATCTCAACAAAAAACAATACATTTACTTATTTAGCACTTGCAAAAAAGCAAGTAATTTCTGATTGACTTGAAACAACTTGCGTTAAACAACCGTTGCACGATGGTTGCGCAACTGTCTGCCTCTCTGAACTCTGAACCTGCGCAGGAGTGCGTGTCGCTAATTTAATTTACCAGTTACTGTTTTGCGACGTTTTGTTCTAACCTTGAAGTAAGTAGTAACTAATATTACAAATATTAAATGTTAATTTGTCTGTTTGTTTTTCTTTTCTTATGGTAAACGGTCGTTGCCATTTAAGTGGTGCCCTTCCTCTGCCAAAAGGAACGGGGGAACTTGGATTTACCCAGCCTCAAAAGGTAATATATGAAAATTTGTTTATTAAAAAGGAATTTACAAAGTTTAAGCCGCTAAATCTTTTAAATGAACGTACATTTTTTTTTTAATTTCTAAACTTATTGTAATTTTGAAACCACATACCTACATACGTTTATATTAAAAAAATATATGGCTGACAGTTAGCTGAGTTTTAAGAGAATAAAACCGAGATAGATACGGGCGGAGTTACGGCAAAAAATAGTGTAGCAAGTATAAGTGTAGTAAAAATAAAAAATATTTAACACCTTGCGTGTGGCAAATGGACCAAGCAACTTTTTAGCACATTGCAATAATTAAAATATCCATACTTTTGGTTTCGTTGACCTCGGCAATCTTCTAGAAAGTAAAAACGCTTATATTATACCTTTCTATAAGACACGACGCGTGCCGAAGCAATTACGCTACTCGATCATTCATCGTTCTCAATCATTAGACATTATTATTCTATTGTTCGAGAAATATTTAAGCCTCGTATCTAAAAACACACTAAAATTTAGTTTTGTCCCGCCAAACGACGTTCTAAATGTCAGACATTGACTAAAGTTATGACAAAAATTTTAACTAAAGTTCTAAGTATATCTATGACCACACTTTTCTACATGTAATCTCTATGTTTAAGCTGTAATATTAATATGGGACAAACTTCTTAGCATTCCATGGATTCACCGAGCGGGTGCCGGGTCCATCGCGTGGCAGAGTGAGAAACTCAGAGCAGTTCCCAGGACTTGCGACCTAGGTGTAGGTATAAGGAGGCTCCCTTTGGGATGCGCATCAACGCTCACCTTCACTGCTCGAGTTTTCCGCCCTACCTAGCTAAGTTTGATAGGAACCTGTTAGTGCAGTCTTAGATACTCATTCTAAAATAGAACTTACTGCAGTTCTCGACAGGCCAAGTTCTTTCAGAAGGTTATAGAGAGATTTAGCTGGTATACCTCTCGCTCCTACTTCTACCGCGTATAAATTAACCGCATAGTTAAGTTATACGCGGTAGAAGTAGGAAACCTATGTTTAAGTTATAATATTAATATGGAAGAACAATTACACACTTTCTCCTAAGAATGTTAACAAATTATCAATTTCAAGGGCAATCAAATATAACTACAAAACATAACGACTACCTTCTACACTACTGATGAACAAACACAATGTTTTTATAATGATATATACAAATAAATTAAATGAAGTGTCTGTTTGTAATTTCAAAAATAACATCTTGTCACTAAATACATATGAAAATATATTAAGTATATAGGATAATCACATAAAAACCCATAATTAAGGTTTTTTCTGTCTGCCTGTTTGTTCTGGCTTATCTCTGAAACGGCTGGAACGACATACATGGGACTTTAACTGGCAGGTAGCTAATGAAATTAAGAGTAACTGAGGCATTTTTTAGACTAGCTACTCGTATCTGTTTTTGCAAAGATACAACAAGCGAGAGGCTCAGCTTCTAATTCAATGAAAATCAGAGAATGCATGGTCATCATAAATTATTATTATTCACGATGATTAGCTACGTTATGGGACCTGTAGTGCAATAAATAACTAATAACGTTATTCGAATACATTTTTGTTTTTAACCTTGTCCTAATTATGGCAATGATGCAGAAGCATCAAAACTGTGGAATGAGCTGTCGCCTGCGGTGTTCCCGGACCATTACGACCTTCAAACCTTCAAGAAAAGAGCTTACTCCTTCCTAAAAGGCCGGCAACGCACCTGTAATGCCTCTGGTGTTGCGGGTGTCCATGGGCAAAGCATCTCAAAAGGCCGCCATTGTGTGGGTCACCATACAACATTGTGGCATTGTCTGCATTAGCAATGAAGCACTATGGTAGTGGTACAGTATGGTGACCGCTACTCTAGGGGTTTTTTTTTATTGGGCAAACGAGCAGACGTATCACCTGATGGTAAGTGATTACCGCCGCCCATGGACACCCGCAACACCAAAGGTGTCACAAGTGCGTTGCCAACCTTTGGGGGATGGGAAAGGGGATAGGGGAAGGGGTTGGGGTATGGGCCTTCAGTATCCTCACTCACTCGGTGAAACACAGGGCAAACGCTATTTCACACCGGTTTTCTGTGAGGCCGTGGTATCACTCCGGTCGAGCCGACCCATTCACGCCGAAGCATAGCTCTCCCACGGTTATATGGTTCTGCTCATGCATTCCATAAGGTAGAGTAGGGTCACTTTGGCAAGCTCATTAGATCTATAATGAATATTATAAAGCTGAAGAGTTTGTTTGTTTGAACGCGCTAATCTTATCAACCGCTGGTCCGATTAGAAAAATTCTTTCATTTCATTTATCGAGGAAGGCTAAAGGCTGTTTATCATCACGCCAATAGGAGCGGAGCCCCAATGAAGAATGTTTAAAAAACGGAGGAAAATTATTACTCTACCGGCAATAGTAGACGTAAACGAGGGACGAGGCTCCGCCCGCGTTTATGTCGGTTTTTTCGTGTTTCGTTGTGTCGTGGACATGTGACTGATGCAAAAATTAGATAAAAACAATCCTTGATGCGGATTATATATCATTCTAAAATTTCAGCTCGATCGGTGCAGAACTTTTTGAGTTTTGAAGCGTACACAAACCAACATAACATTTATATATATATATATAGATTGATACCACTCAGTATTAACATTGTATACTCGTATATGATTTCAGCAGGAACGGACCTGCTAGACCAGGGCGGTACTACTCTCGCATAGTAGATCAATGTTAAATGACTGGTGTCGTGTTTCGTTGGTGAGTGCGAGACCGAAATCCCAATGATGCAGAAGCATCACTAGACCGCCATAGACCATAGTGTGGGTCACCATACTGCATTGTCTGCATTCGCCATGAATATGGCGACTACCACTTTTGAATTGTGCTTATGCTTTCCATCAGGCAGAGTAGACTCATTTTGGCAGCCACAATATACATAAATATATATAAGAATCAAACCAAGTGGCGGGCAATTCGAGTGGTCTATGTCCCTTTATAGTTTTGTCATCTTCGTCCGTCCGTTTATTAACACTATTTCTCACTGTATATTACTGCTGGAAATCTGTAATTTTGCATGAATATACATAGGTTATTAGATTTGCAGAATTAGCAGGTCGAAAAAGTGATAAAAGAAATTTAAATTTCCTTTTCTGAGAGGTGATCACTCCGCTCAAGTCATCCTGTATTCATGAATTATATATTAAATGTGTGTTAATATTCCAATGATTATAATACGAAGTTATGGTGTAGTATGTAAGGTTGTTGGGCAAGCTGGTTGCATGTCATTAGAAGGTTGATGAGAACATAATGTACTATGAGTACATCTGAGTACAGAAAGTGGTCTAATAATATTATTATATTCAACATGCGAGCATTAGGTGCTTCAAAGAAGTTCAGATTACGTTTTTTTTTATTTTTTAGGGTTCCGCACCTCATAAGGAAAAACGGAACCCTTATAGGATCACTTTATTGTCTGTCTGTTTGTCAAGACCCTTTTTCTCAGGAATGTGAGGTATCAAGCTCGGCTCGTATTAAATACTCAGGTCTACTGTCCCTTGTAACTGTGAAAAACTTTAACTTCTAAGCCAACGTAATCAAAAGATACAGCTGTTTATGCTGCAAATTTTCGACACTCGCTAGGGAATCAAAACATAGAGGGTACACCCGTGAACTCAGAACCTTGACATTTGGTGGATTTAAGAAGAATGATTGGTTTGTTGGAAGCGAATGTTGAAATTCTAACTGATTTCAAGAAATCCCTAATTACCCTGTTCTTTTTACCCGACTACGACAAAGCCGTCTTCTATTGCCCGTAGCGTAAAAATTATCCCCCATTTTTGAAATATTCTTCATTGGTACTCTGCTTCTATTAGTATTAGCGTAATGATATATAGCCTATAGCCTTCCTCGATAAATGGACTATCCAACACTGAAAGAATTTTTCAAATAGGACCAGTGGTTCCTGAGATTAGCGCGTTCAAACAAACAAACTCTTCAGCTTTATAATATTAGTATACTCGTAGATTAGTATAGATTACTCGTTCAAAGGCATTATTAGATAATAAAATACACTTAAGTATAAAATAATGAATAAAAAACACATTTATAATTTTGTTCCGCTGTTCATAAACCTGTATTTGCTATGTTGAGTGCTATAAGTGAATTTTAATAGTGTTTGATGATTGTTAACATTTTGTAAATATGATTATAACGGTTTATTATATATATTTGTGTATGTATTTAATTTGTTTGTTTAATGTATGCATACAATATATAGTTAGTAGTTCATTTGTGTTGACTTTCTACTTGTTCATTGAAGTAACAATTAAGAAAGTATAATTATTATAGGCTTGGAAAGATACACACATGAGAAATCTTTTTATTTTACCTGATGGTAAACGATTACCGCCGCCCATGGACACCCAACACAACGTAACACCAGAGGCGTCACAATTTCGTTGCCGGCCTTTGGGAGAATGAGTAGAGGAATGAGGGGAAAGGTTAGGGGGAGTGTATTGGCCTCAGGTATTATCCTCATTCATTCGGTAAAACACAGCGCAAGCGCTTTTTCACACCGGTTTTCTGTTAGGCCGTGGTATCACTCCGAGCCAGTCCATTCATGCCGAAGCGTGGCTCTCCCTCGGTAAACTCTATACCTCTTACATCCTCTTTTGAGAAAACTTTCAGTTCGATTATTTTTTACATAATTGAATAAGTTTAATATCTGACCAGATGGACGATGGTAAAACGAACAGACATAAGATGAAAAAAAAGATATAGCTAGAAGGAGAATATGCATTGAACTAAAAACATTAATCAGAATGGAAAAAAACTGATTGCGCCTGCCTGCTGTCTAATAGCCAGCCGTATTAAATACAAAAATCACAAACACTTGACATATAAAAACTAAATGTACCGCTTGAAAGAATTAACAAAGCTGACGGCTTTAATTCGAGCTGAAATCTGCTGTGCATTTCTGGATGTTATAAACCTCAGCTGGTTTTATGCAATAAGGTATAGTATGTATGGGTAATGTGTTGCCCATAGTACGTTGTGGGAACTAAGATGCGAAGCAATAAGTTTTGATAGTGTTAATGTAAAGGATTAGGTCATAAGCTGAAGCGATTATAGGAGATGGTTATTTATATGGCTGATGGTTCATTTTTAATCGACTTCAAAAAAGGAGGAGGTTCTCAATTCGAATGTATTTTTTTCTTTTATATTTGTTACCTCAAAACTTTCGACTGGGTGAACCGATGTTGATGATTATTGGTGGTGGTATTGGTATGGTCCAATTTTAATTTGGTCCAGTTCTTGAAGTCGATTTTTATTGTTGTTAAAATTTGTGATTATTTCTGTGTGTGATTAGTTATATGTTGTATGTTATCTGCCTAGGTTAAGATCAGACTATATGAAGTTATTATTGAGTAAAGTGTTATCGTGGCTAACAAATTACCGATTCAACTTCTGTTCACAATACGATAAAACTAATCACTTTACAACATCTCAATCTTTTACTATTTGAGTAAATAAATGAACTGATTTTTGAACGAATTTTTATACTTCGGAAACACATCATTTATGATAATAATTTACTAACAGTGTATAACAGATTACGATGTACCGCTTAACAAACATACATGAAACGGATATAAAGACAACCCAACCTCACTACAATAATTTGTGAATAACACAAACTGTTTTCCCATCTAGAATTTGAGCTCATAACACTTAGCGAAATAGGAAGCGGCGTCGCGTCCGCTTAAACCACTAGGCCAAACGTGCAGTCGTCGTCGTATTTAGTAAGTATTATGTCTATTAATCTAGCTATCATAGTAAAAGCCCTTCTTAGTTTGAAGCTAAATTTCTTATAAATTAAAGCCTTAATACGTCAACACACCGGCAGTGAGTACTGCAAAAAAGAAAAACCCTCTTCAGTTTATGACTTGGGCCAACCAATACAATGTTTTGCAATAATTATGTTTATTTAGGCGCTATTCGTCGGTAGCGACCTTTAAGGAAATTGCCGTCGCCATATTGCGCACCGTACTCACATCAATGTTCGCTAATCCACGGCCCTATGTCCATTAAGGCTTTTGTATGGGCAGATTGACGATGCCTTCTTTTGTATAAAAGTAATTGTGTGGTAGATTGGTGGGTGATGGGTGAATGGGTTGTTGATCATTTTTTTTTTATTTTTTATTGAATAGGGGGGCAAACGAGCAGACGCATCACCTGATGGTAAGCGATTATCGCCGCCCATTGACACCCTAAACACCAGAGGTGTCACAAGTGCGTTGCCGACCTTTGGGGGATGGGGAGAGGGAATGGGGGTAAGGGTTGGGGTATGGGCCTCCGGTATCCTCACTCACACGGTGAAACACAGCGCAAGCGCTATTTCACACCGGTTTTCTGTGAGGCCGTGGTATCACTCCGGTCGAGCCGGCCCATTCATGCCGAAGCGTGGCTCTCTCTCGTTTCGTGGTTGATGGATTTTTTTAGTGTTTAAACGTAATTTTAGTGGGTAAAGTTTAAGCGTCTGTTTGTAAATTTAAATTAACAGCTTTTCACTAAATGCATATGAAAGTATTAGTTGAACCCCGCGGTGCTACCCGCGGTACGATAATAACGCAGGCGGCGCCGCGAGGCGAACCTAGTATTTTTATAAATTGTAGCCTATGTATTTTTCTGATGTATAAGCTATATTATTGTAAAGTTTCATTAAAATACATTCAGTAGTTTTTGCGTGAAAGAGTAACAAATCCATCCATCCATACTAACAAACTTTCGCGTTTATAATATATAATACTAGCTGACCGGACAAACGTTGCTTTGCCATAAAAGGGAATATATGTTGTCGAGGTGGGTCAATAAAAATCGCGATGGAAAAATAGGGGTTGATCGTAGAGGGTTGAAAATTTAGGGTTGTATGTATTTACTAATGCTGTATCATAAAAAAATAGAAATTAAAAATTTTGTCTAAAAAATAAAAAAAAAATTAGGGGTGGACTACCCCTAACATTTAGGGGGATGAAAAATAGATTACAACCAATTCTCATAGATACCGGATAATCACAAAAAATTTCATCAAAATCGGTCGAGCCGTTTCGGAGGAGTTCGATTACGCACCCCGTGACACGAGAATTTTATATATAAGAGATTAGTAGGATTTACAGTACTTATTTTTATTGTCTGCCTGTTTGTATGTTCGTATTCATCTCTGGAACGTTTAGACCTATTATGACGGGACGATTCACTGGTAAAAAGCTGATGGCATAAGGACTAGAACCGCATACGGCGCTTATGCTAAGCGGCATTACCCTCGGTTGTTATTGTAAAGATTTGTGACGCCTCTGGTGTTGCGAGTGTCCATGAGCGGCGGTAATCGCTTAACTTCAGCTTACAGTTTAACACAATCCACCTGGCCAGCGTGGTATGTTAAGCCTAAACTACCTTCCTAAGGGAGGTGCTCATTATTGCTTTACGTTTCACGAATTTTTATTTTTTGCTCGTTGTTGCCAACATAAATATTTCTCCCTTTTTTTTTCACTATTCTCGTAATACTTCTAAAGATTACTTGACCACTAAATCATAAAGTTTATATTGCAAGGAAAAAAAATTTTTTCGAGATAAAAACAAACACTATTTTGTTTACAAAACAAAAACAGGAAACATTCAATACTTGTATTATATTAATTCTGTTTACGGTCTTGCGTTGGGTATAAGACGGTCTGAGAGAGATTGTACACTAGATTGCTGTCCAAGGATAACCGAAGAATGTCACGAGGAACTGCTGATGACGTGCCCTAGGGCAATGCGAGTGTTTGTTTATCGACTAACAAAAGGGTAACGCACCAATAACAAACCCGGTTCAATGTTCATGTTTTGTTTTTTAAGTTTAAGTTAAGGTTTAATGACCTTTAAAGTTTAATACTCATTATTTCAAACTTGCACCAATTATGATTTGATTGTGGGTTTGATTCCTACCTAGAACTAAAATTTTTGTAAGGAGTGTGATTTTATGTATAAAGTCTTGATGTTCTTTAGATTAAAATAATTCCTAATTAATTGGATACAGTATCCTACTAAAAGTGACTATGTTTGTTGCTCTTTCACGCAAAAACTACTGAATGGGTTTTGATGAAACTTTACAATAATATACGTTGTACTCGTACATTACAATAACACATACGCTACAATTTATAAAGATACTAGCCTCGTCTCGCGACGTTCCCGCGGTTATTTTCGTATCATGGGTAGCACCGCGGGGTACAGCTAGTTTAATTAATGAAAATATAGTTTTAAAAACTAAAAATCACGTACACGGTAAAGCTAATAAAATCGTGTTAAAATTCCATCGGCTAAACTACTGAACCGATTTGAATGAATTTCGGAACATTAAAAGATTGGACCTTGGAGAAGGACATAGGCTACTTTTGGTCGCAATATCCGACGTGCACGCGGCAGGAGCCACGGTCAAAAGCCAGTTAGCTCTAAAACATTACACAGTATTTCAAGAGCGAAGCAGTGACCACAAGTGCAGATAGTTTTGTGATAACTTAAAAATGGTAATAGTTAGTATAAAATCGAGTCAATATATCTCATTGAGAGTGCGTATTGTCCTCATTATTTCTGACAATTGGCCGACCAAATTAACATATATATTGCAACATTTAATACATGCTAAAACAGCTAAAAATATATAACTAATACCTCAAGAGCTGTTACATGCTCCACGTAATATTAATTATAATTACTTCCTCTGAACACATAACTTGTTATAAATATCAGTATATTCTGTCGAAACCATACCAGCCCCCTAAGTCAAGTTTTTTTTATGTATGGACCTGCCACATAACTCTACTCTGCCTTATGGAAAGCATTTATTTTATCATTGCGAATGCATACAATGCAACAATGCAGCATGGTGACCCACACCATGGCTGCCTAGTGATGCTTCTGCATCATTGAGCTGTGGCGACTTCCACATTCCAGTTATGACATAGTACGCGACTGTACATCAATACTAATATTTTAAAGATGAAGAGTTTGTTTGTTTATTAGTTGGTACGCGCTAATCTCAGGAACCGCTGGTCTGATTTGAAAAATTCTTGCAATGTTGGATATACCATTTATCGAGGAAGGCTATAGGCCTATATATATATATACTAATAGGAGCGGAGCACCAATGAAGAATGTTTCAAAAACTGGGGAAAATTTTCACGCCACGGGCAATAGAATAGGCAAACGAGGTTGCGTAGGTCAGCTAGTAGAGCATAAAATGGGCAGCAATGGCGTACATAAATATTAATATAAAAAGTTCTCCGGAAATTTAAAAAATATCCACTTAAAAATACGAGTATATATTACTCCCGCTTTAATTTACATCCTGTGTCGCGGGGGAAATTTGCAAACATACATGTTTAAATGAAACGGACAGAAAGAACACCCAGACTCAGAATATATTTTTTTTGTATCACTCTTAGTGTTATCCCATTTGAACCCACTACATTCAGCGCATTAGAAAGTGGCGTGGCGACCGCTTAAACCACTAGGCCAGCCGAAGTTATTAGGCAATCAAACAGTACAATCAAACTTATTGTTTTATATCAAACTATGATAGATATTGAATTCTTTAAATTTAAGCAATTAATCTTAACAACTTTAGAATAAAGTATAGAAAACGGTTAAAATTTCTGCTTCCCCCCCTCCCGCACAATCTCTTCCTTACACCAAGAGTTTTTCCTTCAAACGCTAATTCGAAATTTAAAAAATAAAGATTTTTACCATGAGAAAATAGACTACATCAATAGAATCTATACCAATAATAAAGCTGAAGAGCTTGTTTGTTTTTTTGAACGCGCTAATCTTAGTAACCGCTGGTCTGATTTGAAAAATTCTTTCGGGGTTGAATAGCCCATTTATAGAGGAAGGCTATAGGCTATATATCATCACGCTGCTACTAATACGAGCGGAGCACCAATGAAGAATGTTTCAAAAACGGGGGAAAAATTTCACGCTACGGGCAATATAAGACGCAAACGAGGTTGCGTGGGTCAGCTAGTATTCGATAAATTGAATGCATTATTTTTACTTTCATTTCAACTCTATAATGCATAACATAATCCTGACACTTGATAATTTTTCTTATTGTTTTGTGAATCACATTTTTACCAGATTCCGAGGAAACCAAAAGGTGTATGTATGTTTGTATGTAGTGCCCAAACTACTGAATGAATTTATTGAATAAAGTGTCAATATATTGGTAATTATGCACCGAGTGACGTAGGCTACGTACACGCTTACCAAATTTTTTATATAATTAGGTTATAGCAACTGCCTCGGTGGCGCAGTGGTAGTGAATGCGACTGCTGTGTTTGAGGTCTCGGGTTCAAATCCTAGGTCGGACCCAATGTTTGTGTGGTCTACAAATTTTTGTTTCGGAGTTTGGGTGTTTTCTTTGTATAAAATGTATGTATTTACAAATAAAAGTATATATGTATTTATATCTGTTGTGTAGTACCTATAACACAAGCTCGGCTTAGCTTGGGACTAGATGGCGTTGTGTGTTAGATGTCCGGAATATTACTTATTTATTTATATAGCTTTGAAAGATAATCTCATTAAATTCAATATCATGCACATTTCACCTCTGAGGTGTAAAATAAGGGATGAACAATTATATGGAACACGAAACAATAAATAATCACAACAGTGAAGCCTCAGACAATAGCTAGTTATTTATCAGCTTTGATAGGATAGAAGTTTGCTAAATTAACTGCTGAAAACACACACATATATACATATATGTGTGAGAATATAAAATCAAGCAATTAAAAAAAAACACAAAAAGTGTTAACTTTCGTGAGAATTCGCAACACGAAATCAATTGACAACTTCCTTTCATAAACTTAGAGTTAATTAATTATAATAAATGCTGAACAAACACTCACCCAAATCGAAATGTTCACACGTTACAGAATATGTTACACTGAAATGTTATGTCACTTGTCACTTGCGAATCACTTACACTTTCAAACTGCTTTAATTTGGAGAAACTTTTGTGTACCCAGAACAAAGAAAGAAAAATTAGAACATTGAAGAGCAAAAACAAAAAAAAGTAGAACAACATAAAAAAAATCACGAAAGTAATTTTAAATTTTAGAATAAATATTTTTTTTAAAACAAAAAATATTTATTCTAAAATTTAAATCGAGAGTGCGACGGTGACAATTATGTGTTAATTATTAACACCTAATTGATATTATAGCACAGTTCCTATATTGTATAATCGACTCATAACGTATATAGCAAGAACTAAAGTCTGTCTAACAATGATTCCCACGACTGAGAGACCTACACTTACGCAAACACATAATTAGGTTCGTTTTTTTCATCAAAACATTTGGACATTGTCTAACTCATTTGACAAAGCAATGTTAGACGTCTTTGTGAAAAAATTAAACATTGAACTATTGTCAAAGTAAGTTGGGTGAGAAGATTAGATTAGAGGTTATATAAAAAGTCGGTCAAATATATAAATACAAGATCTTTGAATTTGATATTTTATTGCATACAATGTATAAAACTTGCGAACGTGCAATAACTTTTTTTTGCCAACATTGAAATAGACCAAATCCAAAAATGGAATTGCAGAACACATTTTCAACCATTGCCAAAATACTCTTAAATTCTTACATTAAGTATATGGCTTGAAACTGTAGTATAACTGACGATTAGTATCATTTCATGGTTCTGAAGATGTAAACTTTCGCTTTCATCCATACTTTATGTGAGGAAATCACGTTTTTGCACCGTACCGCAACAAAAAACAAAAAAAAAAACACTATAAAATAAACTTTTAGAATCCTTAGAAAGTATTAACAAAGTAAAACAAAAAACGAATATAGAATTAATAAAACTGAGTTAAGAAAATAAAAACAAGACTCAAAAAAAACAACAAAATAATAATTTTCAAAAAAGTTTGAAAATAAATTCAAAAATGTAAAATACCGGGAGTGTGGATGCTTCGCGTAAAGATGCGCTTCGACGATCGTCCGTCGTCGTCGACTGTGCGATCGGCGTACGCGCAGCTAGCTAGTGGGGTTACCATCAGCGATCGTACCATTACTTAAACTTTATACACAGTACACACCGCATCCGATGCTTATGATGTTGCAAAATTTTAGCTTTTTAACTCACACTTTGTCGCGACTCTGCCTCATATTTTTTTTACCTTTATTAGTAGGTTTATCTTTTTGTGGTAAATATACAGACACTATAATATTGAAATACGATGTGTATAGGGTTAGAAAGGTCACTGCATGCGTTGCTTCATTAAGGTAACTTAAAATTTTGATTATTATTTATTCCTGTTGGTCTAGAGATCTTGACCGCAAAGCCAGAGGTCATGACTTTGACCATTACTCGTTTGTCAATAATTAGGTGATGAGCATCGGATTTGTTCTGTATCTAATAATAAAAATATGGTTATTTCCACCACAAACAACATATTGTACAATATCGATGAAATTAGTACATAGACAAAATTTGTATGTTGGGGTGGACTGGAGCCTAAACTAGGTTATTATTATTATTATTATACTATATGTGTGTGCGTGTGTGTGTCGTGCGTGTATGAGTGTGTGCGTGTGTGTGTGGCACGTGTGTGAGTTTGGGCATTCGAAATCTAAGATTTCTTTTTATTTAGTTTGTTCTATCATGGTATTATACTATGTTCTTTAATTTAAGGAAGTGTGTGTTCTTGATTAGGACAGTTGCATGCAATAAATATGCTTTTAATTAATTAAAACACTCTTTGTACGCATGTCGATCCAAGAAACAGTTTTAAAAGAAGAGAAATAAGTTTTGTTGCATTTTTAAACACATGAAATTACATTCATTAAATAATTAGGAAAAATACTAGTAAAATGTCGTATTTTTAACTTCTTTTCCATGTAAGAAGACAAGGTAGGAATATAGGAATATACACCATTCGATGACGCAATTTTCCGGTAAACACTTATTGTTAAGTTCTTCATTTGATACAAATTTTCACTCTATATATATATGACACTACTTGTATTTCTATTAACGAAATACATACGAGTCTAATGTTTCCAAAATTCTAAACTCGCTCTAATTTGCCATATATTAAAGTTAAAGTCTTGATTGACTGCCTCGGTGGCGCAGTGGCAGTGAATGCGACTGTTAAGCTGAGGCCTCGGGTTCGATTCCCGGGTCTGACCAAATGTTTGTATGATCTGCAAATATTTGTTTCGGAGTTTGGGTGTTTTCTAAAAATGTATGTATTTACAAAAAAAAGTATATATATGTATTCATATCAGTTGTCTAGTACCCATAACACAAGCTCTGATTAGCTTGGGACTAGATGGCGTTGTGTGTTAGATGTTCGAGATATTTATTTATATTAATTATTATTGTTTCAACTTACAGGGCTATAAACCACCCGAGTTTTAGTTTCTGCCCGATTGTAAGTCAAGTCTTCCTATTTTGGAACGTTTATAAATAATTATTTTAGTTATTGAAGTGTTTTAGGAAGGTGTTGGGGATATGGGACTCCGGTATCCGCTCTCACTCGGTGAAACACAGCCCAAGCGCTATTTTCACACCGGTTTCCTGTGAGGCCGTGGTATTACTCCGGTCGAGTCGGCCTATTTATGCCGAAGTGTGGCTCTACCACGGGTAAAACTTTATGAACCGGCCTGAACTTATGCTTATGTTATCGCTTTTTAATTTAGGTGCATTGTTCTACATTACTTCAAGTTAAATCTTAAATTTCTTTGTGTGTTTTTTTCAATTCTCAATTTTTATGTTACTAAAATTCACAAGTCCATTAAGCCTTCTTTAAGTGCCTTCATCTATTTATTAAATTGAGACAGGGGAGATAGATAGATAGTTTCAAAAAAGGGAGGGGATAAACCCTAACCTTTACCTAAATAACCGGGTGGTTATTTATTTAGTTGTGTTTTTATCTGTTTTGTAAATTAATTAGTTTCCGTTGTTAATTGTACACATTGTGAAAGTGATTAAAATTTAATAAACCAAAAATTTTAATCATAGGTGAAGGTTGTATATAATCATCAAATTGCGATAAATGCAATACATTGTCCAAACAATTAATGTTGCGAATAAAAAACGTATGTTTGCAATTGCAATTCATTGTTGAGTCGAAGTCATTATGTTGATTACACGTTGCTACTGGAAATGGTACGCAAATTTATTGATTATTTTACTGATGGAGCACAATATTTATGATATTAAAGATCATAAATTACACTTGTAGTCTATGGCACCTATGGCAAATGTTATGCCTTCAAAAATAATGACAAATAGTTCAATCTACAAATTCAGTTCGCCCTCAGGGTTGTGGAGGTCACCAAACCAAATAATCTTGGGTTATACCCAAAGGCTAGGTAGGTGATAAAAGGTCAATAATTACAAACGGAATTTAGATTGGTGTTAGTTCTAGAATATTTATAGACATCACTTAGATATTTTATTTTATTTTGCAATTAGGTTTAGGAAAACTTACAGCTGAATTGTTATATTATACAAACTTAATGCGAAAAAAGATGGCCAATACCAAGTTTTCACAGTTAACAGAATAAATAAGTCGACATAAATAGAAATATACATTCACAAGACAACACAGATACAAGCAAGAAAGACATTATCAATAAACAGATATCATTACTCCTGGTTGCAAGAAGCAAAGAAGGACGCATATTAATCACTTTCAAAAACATTAAATTACGCCGTCTTGTTGACAACAATGATAATTCATTTGTCATCCATATATTTCATTGTCTACACTAATATTATAAAGAGGAAAACTTTGTTTGTATGTTTGTTTGTAATGAATAGACTCAAAAACATTATCCACGAGTAACATAGGCTATATTTTATTTTGGAAAAAAATAGAGTTCTATAAGATATTTGGGTTTTTCGAACACAAGGTGTAAAAATCAACCAGAAAAGTTACTTATTTTGCGAAAATTTTCATGCTACGGGCTATATAAGACGCAAACGAGGTTGCGTGGGTCAGCTAGTAATCAATAAACTGAAGTAACTTCTAATGCAATATTCTAAAAATCTAGGAATTACATTTTTTATTGCCGGTGATATTAACAGCCAAATACATAAAAAATTCATCCCTACAGTGAGATACGCAAGGCGGTACAAAAGTCCCATACAAACCTGCCATTATCCTTTATACAGACTACAATCTGATTCACGCAACCTTGTTAGATATTGCCCGTAGCGTGATATTTTTTCCCCGTTTTTGAAACATTTTTCATTGATTCTCCACTCCTATTTTTCCTAGAAGTGTAATGAAAAGAAAAGTAGATAAGGTGAATTTAAAAGAGAAAACTTTGGTGTTCTAACCTATTAATATATTTACTCAATAATTGAAAAAAAAAACCTTTTATTGAGCTATCTTAAAATGGCTAAAAAATTAATCAAAATTCGATGGCTCTGAAAACACAATAATATAGATAATACGATTATTTCCAGGAGTAAGACTCAATTTATACATCTCTAAATCATTACAAAATGTGGCATACGATATGTCAATAAAATTTGTAACAGTATCTTATTACAACAATTAACGAAATAGACGACAGAAAATCCTATATAATTATTAGTAAGAAGAAAGACAACGAAAAAATATTTATTTATTACTGTTTACAAGATTTTCTAGTGCATAAGTTTCATATAATCTTTTGTAAAAATAACTCTATAAAAGTAAACTTTACCAACATCAACAAGAATGGTTTTTTTAAAGATGTAAAAACAGCAAACAACCAAATGAAACAACCAATTGTTTTCCCTTAATATCTCGTATTTTCTATTGGTATATAGTTTACTAGCGACCCGCCCCGGCTTCGCACGGGTGCAATGCTGATACTAAATACACGTTGTATATAAAACATAGCTGACCCACGCAACCTCGTTTGCGTCTTATATAGCCCGTAGCATGAAAATTTTCGCAAAATAAGTAACTTTTCTGGTTGATTTTTACACCTTGTGTCCGAAAAACCCAAATATCTTACGGAACCCTATTTTTCCAAAATAAAATATAGCCTATGTTACTCGTGGATAATGTAGCTTTCGAATGGTGAAATAATTTTTAAAATCGGTCCAGTAGTTTTTGAGCCTATTCATTACAAACATACAAAAATAGGTACAAATCTTTCCTCTTTATAATATTAGTATAGGTGTACAACTTCGTCTTGAGTTTACCGACACTCTGTCTAAGGCACACTGACCCCTTATTGACAGAGTTCGATCGCCTTCCGTCAAGTGTCGAAGTGTCTATAAATGAGACTTATTCACTATAAGGCTTTACTGGATTTGACGTATGAATATCTTTGAGTTTCTATAAAGGTAAGTTTGTAATGAAATCAAATACTTTAAAGAGGTTTTTGGCTAAGTATGTCACGCTGGCAAGACAGGTCTTTATAGAGTTTATTTCAAATTTCCTTCTTTTGTCAGTGATGTTGTCCAGCATACTTTGTACCCTTAGTCGCCTGTTAAGACATCAATAACTTATAACGTCCCAATGCTGCGCTCAGGTCTAGCTGGCCAAGTGCGAGTTGGACACTGGCAAGACAACGTTGAGGCTACATAATCTTGCCGTTGCATGTTTTAAGCCGCCCAAAGGCCAACTAAGCTTCACGACTGTTATCCTATGATAACAACCGGGACTGCTTAACGGAGATGCTCATGGTAACATGCCACCAGTGGTCACCCATCCAGGCACTGACCGCGCCGTCGTTGCTTATTCTCGGTAATTGTTTCTAATCACCGAGTGGAACTGGGCTATGATCGCCTAGTTACGACACCAAAGGGATGAATAGGGATGGTGACTCTCTGAATTCTTAATTCGTCACCACTCGGATGGAAACAAAAATTTATTGAATGAAGTTAATTATTATAATCATTACTAACTGGCTGACCCGGTTAACTTCGTACCGCCATATTTAAGTTTCCGAAAGACTTGTTTTAGTATTTATTTACGCTTTAGGTTTCCACGGATAGTGTTCATTCGCGGACTAAGAAAATATAACTTTTCAGGTTTCCTTATAATTTTCTTCAATACAAACCTTCCCGACAATAACAAACACATAAAAAACATTCGAATTGATGCAAACGATCGGAAGTTGTGCACGTACACACATTTCGGTGATTCATATATATTTATCTAGATGAGTTATTACTATAAAGTAAAAAAAGCTGTTTCATTTATTTTTTACGTTCGCTTCAGTCTACTGCGGAGTGCCGTCCACTACTGAATGAAAGCCTCCCCCAAATAGCGCCAACCATCCCGGTTTTTTATGTTCACGTGCTTTAATCTAACAATCATGAAAGCATTATGACATACATATGTGTGGTGACTTCCACATACAACACAACAGTAACCTACTACAGCGCTATCTGAACTACGAAGTAACACACTACACGGGGTAACTACCAATCCTAAATCGCGCAATAGAAGTTCTCGCGCCGATTACACACATGTACAACATCCCAACATCAACTGTTGGGCAGTGGCCCGCCAGGCATGATCACCTCGCCTGGTCGGAGGATCTTCCCTTTGTGTTGGAGGGACATGATACCCGTTCCTCCACATATGTTACTATGCGGAGCCTGTACTATAACCATAACGTTAACAAATTATATTCAAAAACCGAACTACATCAATAAACTATCGTGTGCATCATAGTATTGTTTCGGTGGAAATAGAAGCAACGACCTCATACTTCGCTGTAAGTTCCAACAATCGATATTAATAATATTTTACGTACATATCGTCAGGGAATAAAAGCTTCATAAATGCGAAGCATAAATGCCTTCCCCGAGTATACCACCTCCTGGTGGCATGTCGGACTCGAACCGACTAAAACCGCACGCCGTCTCAGGTACTAGAAGCCGGGGAACCAGGTGCACCCTAGTACGGAAAACCCTTTAACCCCGACACACCTCGGACCCCCTAAAGCTTGTAGGTGGCCCGAGGTGGCTACTGTCTCGAGGTTTACCTGAATTTATTGACGAAATTTACTAACATTTTCAACTGCAATGATGCGGAAACCTCTTAACAGGGCGCCATAGTGTGGGTCACCATGCTGCATTGTTGCATTGTCTGCATTCGCAATAAGTATGGTGACCACTAATCTTTTTTTATTTTTAAACATGGGAGAGCCACGCTACGGCATGAATAGGCCGGCTCGACCGGAGTGATACCACGGCCTCACAGAAAACCGGTGTGAAATAGCGCTTGCGCGGTGTTTCACCGAGTTAGTGAGGACACCGGAGGCCCATACCCCATTCCCAACCCCTATACCCCTCCCCATCCTCTAAAGGCGGCAACGCACTTGTGACGCCACTGGTGTTGCGGGTAATCGCTTACTATCAGGCGATACGTCTGCTCGTTTGCCACATTGTATTCAATAAAAAAAAAAACTTGGATTCTGCTCATGATTTTCATTAGTCAGAGTAGAGTCACTTTGACCGGCTCATACATAAAAATACATCATTCATAGTTTCCTAGGAATTAAGCGTCGTTGGTACTTTTTAGTAGCCTTCGCTAGTTTTACTCGCAACCTCCATCTTGTAAGACTCACTTTATTTTCAAATTTAATTAGTAATATATCTTTTCAGGATATGACTGAGAATGCATGTCGACAACATTCTAAGTTCTCAGCCGCCATTATCTTAGAATAATAAGTTGAATCTCAGAATCGCACGCTTCGCGTTACCTAAACAAATATCAACAGACATTAAGAGTCCAAATCTTTTCTGGTTGCAGAAGGTTACATATAAAGCCAAAGGTCAAATTAAAAAATAAACTTATATTCTATTTATATAGAAAAAGTAAAAATATAAGTAAAGGGCTATAGAGACCTGACCTTATTTTTTTATGATAACAGTAATAATTAAGTAAATATTTCGTACATCTAACACACAGCTTCATCTAGTCTCAAGTTAAGCTGAGTTTGTGTTATGGGTACTAGACAACTGTGCCGGATGTGTTAATAACAGCAGTTCCCGGATCTCTCCCATCTCAGGCGCAGAGTGGCACACCGTGTGGTTTTAGTCGGTCCGATTCAGACACACCGCCCTGCCGCAATCCCCGGTGCGGTGACTGTCAGTGGGGAATTCCACATGTAAAAAAAAAGTACAATACATTACATTTTTGTATACTCTCTAGTAGCTCTATAATACAGTATGCATATAAGACCTCCATTTGTACATGGTTATTAAATTGTTAAGCTCCTAACTATAAATCTATACTAATATAATAAAGCTGAAGAGTTTGTTTGTTTGAGCGCGCTAATCTCAGGAACCGCTGGTCCGATTTAAAAAAATCTTTCGGTGTTGGATAGTCCATTTATCGAGGACGGCTATAAGCTATATATCTCCACGCTACTACTAATAGGAGCGGAGCACCAATGAAGAATGTTTCAAAAACGGGGGAAAATTTTCACGCTACGGGCAATATAAGACGCAAACGAGGTTATGTGAGTCAGCTAGTTGTATAATATTAATAAGCGTACAAATAAAGTTTATTCAATTCTATTTTTATTTATCTATTGGAACTTAGAAGTTCAAGTATCACTTAAAAAACTTTCTTATTCAAACGAAGATGAACTCCAGCATGATATTCCCTTAGCTTAGATAACAATAGCTCACCAGTTAGCATGTCTGACTAACACCACACTAACTACACCTGATTTATGAGGTCAGCGGTTCAGTTCCCGGGTCGTGCAATCTCACGTAACACTGGATTGCACGTTTTATTTATACGCTCCTTTGGTGCACTATAAACTAACCCATTGTTGTATCTTCGCTATAAAGATCTCGTGTCTTCGTTTGTCTGTCTGTGGCGTTATTTCTGCGTAACTGTATTGATATCTGATTTTTGTTATGCTTGTGGTTTATATATTCACATAGCTCTGTTTTCGTTAGAAAGAAAGAAGTGTAGAGCCACACAAGATAACAGCGGCAATAAATAGTTTAGGAGTTACGTTAATGAAGGTCAGGAGATAGGAGAAATATCTTTTTTCAGGGTGTATTTATTGGATATGTCCTTAAGATCTGTCGTACAAATTTTTATTTTACAGTGAATTCATTAGCTTACAGGTGTTAACTTCTTATGTAGAGTTATTAAACTGTGTGTGTGTGTGATCCACAAATTATTGTTCTGATTCTGGGTGTTTTTTGTGTTCGTTTCACGTATGTTTGTAAAATCCCCCGCGACTCAGGTTGCATATATAATGCAGGAGTTGTCATTTCAAAGAAAAAAAAAATCTAAAATAGGGATACTCTCTTATTATCGGTTTTTTATTTTTTTTTAAATTGATCGTATCAATTTCAAAATTTTACAAAATTAATATAAAAAATTATATCAACTCATGGTAATTTATCATTATTATAATTTTTATTAAATTTATTCTTTTTAATCAATTAATCAGGACTGCACCTGTAGCGTAGCGTATTGGTAGCGTATGCGACTGTTGTGCTTAAGGTCTCGAGCTCAATTTCCGGGTCGGACCAAATTTTTGTATGATATGCAAATATTTGTTTCGTCGTTTGGGTGTTTTCTATGTATAATATGTATGTATTTACAAAAAAAAGTATATATGTATTTATATCAGTAGTCTAGTACCCATAACACAAGCTCAGCTTAGCTTGGGACTAGATGGCGTTGTGTGTAATATGTCCGAAATATTTAACGATTAATTAACATGACCAATTAAAATGATTAATGTTAACACATTATCATTAAGTTTGTTTATCGAACATCTCCCACTTGGCTCGTGATCACTCAGAGATGACACGTGTCAGTTTGATGAGCACCTTGAACTATAACCATCTCTTCAGAGTTGAAGGGTTGCTCAACCCATGTCGTGTGGGTGTGATTAGTGATTGTGTTATTTTTTGTGTTAATTACCGCACAAATACCAAACAAATAAAAGTATATTTTCGTTTATTTGTTAGTGGAACTTGTATAGATTTTTATTTTGGAGATTTGTTTGTAAATATCATTTTAATTAAGAATACTGACAGCTTGTCAATCGGCAGACAGCTCTACCCACCTCTAGTCCTACCTCCTGTAGTCATGGTGTTGAGGAGATGGTTCCATTTCTATTCACAACAACAATTCTACCTTTATTTATGTATTTTTCCCTTTATTTGTACTCCTACATAGGACATCACTTTAAATGATTCACAAATTGTTGTTCTGCGTCTGGGTGTTCTTTATACCCGTTTCATGTATGTTTGTAAAGTCCCCCGTGACACTGGATGTTTATTCATATTTTTTTTATGGAATAGGAGGCAAACGAGCAGACGTATCGCATGATGGTAAGCGATTACTGTCGCCCATAGACACCCGCAACACCAGAGGCGTCACACGTGCATTACCGGCCTTTGGGAGATGGGGAGGGGGATGGGGGAGGAGTTGGGGTATAGGCATCCTACATCCTCACCCTCTAGGTGAAACACAGCGCAAGCGCTATTTCAAACCGGTTTTCTTTGAGGCCGAGGTATTACTCCGGTCGAACCGGCCCATTCATGCCGAAGCGTGGCTCTCCCAAGATAAGCGGGGGTCTTTTAAAAAATTAAGTCAAGGTGTTGAGACAATTCCGTTTCAATTCACAACAATAATTGTAAGTTCCACACACATCAACAGCCTTAGCCAGTCCACTGCTTGATATAACCTCTCATTAGAAGGAACGTTTTTGCCCACTATACCACCACCAGATGAGCGGGATTCTTTTAAGTGCAGTCAAGTTGTTAAGTAATTTGTTACTTAGTCGCCTCTTATGATACCCATGGGACGAATAGAGGTGGTGACCCTTCTTTCTTCTCTTCTTCATTCTAATAAGTTCAGTTCAGTTGACCTATTGGTTTAAACGGTTGTTACGTGTTCTAATCCCACATAGAACACAGATTTGTATGATCAAATTGTTGTTTAGAGTCTGGGTATTCTTTGTGTCAGACACAGGATTAATTCCTAATTATTTTTTTATGGAATAGGGGCAAACGAGCAGACGTATTGCCTGATGGTAATCGACCGCCCATGGACACCTGTAACACCAGAGACGTTACAAATGCGTTGCCGGCCTTTGGGGGATTGGGAGGGGTAGGGGCCTCCGGTATCCTCACTTACTCGGTTAAACACAACGCAGGCGCTATTTAACACCGGTTTTCGGTGAGGCCGTGGTATTACTGCGGCCTCACAGAAAACCGAAACTAGACCTAATGCGGAAGATGTCTTTTTTTAAAAATTACATCTACCTCGGTGGTGTAGTGGTAGCGTATGCGACTGCTAAGCTTGAGGTCTCGTGTTCGATTCCCGGGTCGGACCAAATGTTTGTATGATCTGCAAATATTTGTTTCGGAGTTTGGATGTTTTCTATGTATAATATGTATGTACTAGCTGAACCCCGCGGTGCTACCCGCGGTACGATGATAACTGCGGGCAACGCCGCGAGGCGAAGCTATATCTTTATAAATAGTAGCCTATGTGTTATTCTGATGTATAAGCTATATTGTGGTAAAGTTTCATTCAAATCCATTCAGTAGTTTTTACGTGAAAGAGTAACAAACGCCTTTATAATAGTAGTAGGATTTACAAAAAAAAAAGTATATAAGTATTCATATCAGTTGTCTAGTACCCATAACACAAGCTCGGCTTAGCTTGGGACTAGATGGTGTTGTGTGTGTTGTGTGTGTGGGATATTTATTAAGATACTATTTATTATCTAGTAGTAAAAAAAACACAAAAAAAAACTCTGATAATTAGTTTTTACCTTGTATATGATTAGATAATACCTAATACTAAGGTGTACATAGTAAAAGTAGAAAAAGTACAACTGTATTATGGAATAGAGTGAACTGAATAAAAAATGGTACGTTGAAATATGATAGCGAAGAAAATTATAATTAATTTCACCAAGGCTGAGAAAAGAATTGTAAGCAATTCATAAATCCTATTAAAATCCTACAAAATTAAACTTATTATTGCCTAACTGCTAACTTAACATTGCTTAAAGTAATTTCATTAAAATTCTTTTAATTTGCGGTGTATTACCAACGTTTCAATGTCAAAGGTTCTCGCGACGAAATCAGAAAATAACTGTTATTAAGGGAATAATATTAAAGTTGCGTTACTGTCCTTGGTGTTGAAAATGGGAAATTGTGGTTATATCTACTATTCGTCAGCATGGTTCAGTTTCGGCAAGCGTAGTGTAGGACGGTCACAGGCCAGGTGGAGTGACGATTTACGCAAGTAGGCTGCCAGGAACTGGATGTAAGAAGCTAAGTATTGGCCTAAGTGACGTGCAATTAGAGATGTCTTTATATTAATAACTAGCTGACCCACACAACCTCGTTAGCGTCTTCTATTCCGCGTAGCGTGAAAATGTTCCCCGTTTCATTCACGAAACTTTGTTTTGATAGATATGATTGAATTTAAACTTTGTATAGCGGTAATAAAGTGCAAATTGACTCATCGACGTTAGGAACACACCTACATTGCTTAGACAACAGTGAGTGCTTGTAATATATAAACTTTAAACAATAGCAATAAAGCTCAGATTGACTTTACGTTTTAGCTAGAAAACGTTTGTATGGGAAAAAGAAAAGGGCTGTTTTTAGGGCTTTTCCGGCCATTATTCGAATTTTTCTCGCCGTAAAAACCATCATTGAAGTTCAACGAACATTAAAAAAAAATTGGCCGAATTGGTGCAGGCGTTGTTGAGTTATGCGCTTACCAACACATTGAGCGATTCATTTTTATATTATAGATAATGTTTAGTTCATTAACAAGTTATAACTAGAGTACATGGACAAGTACTGCAACACTTTCAGTGTATTATAAAGTATGACTAAGTGCGAGTCGGAGACGCGCACCGAGGGTTCCGTACAACGTACCATTTTACCAACGTACATATGTATGATGTAACTCAAAATTTATGCTTTTCGCATTTTATTCTGAATATGTGCTATAAAACGTTACTTCGTACCAAGTTTCAAGATTCTGAGTTTACGGAAAGTACCCTGTATGTTTTGATTTCATTGCGAGTAGCGAAAATTAACAGCATAACCGCTGTATATTTTGATAGAGTTGGCTTAGAAGTTAAATTTTTCGTAGCTTCAAGGGACAGTAGACTTGAATGTTTGATAAGAATTTCAGCTTGATACCTCTATGCGTTCCTGAGAAAAAGGGTCTTAACAGACAGACAGATAGAAAACAAAGTGATCCTATGAAGATTCCGTTTTTTTTAGTTTTGAGGTACGGAACCCTTAAAATGAAATTATTTATATGTATATCATTTTCAGCTCATTTTCATGTTATCTATAGAAGTAACGTATAGAAAACAAGGTAAATTAAACCTACGACGACAGAAGTAATTTAAAAACGAAAAATATAATTTCAAGCCTGGACTTAAAGAATTTATATCACGACAAGTAACAAGTGTTAAAACCTTATTATTAGAATTGATCTCTCGTGTCGGTCATATAAACAATTGAGTATCAGTTTTCTAATTGTATTATATATTCTTAGGTTTTATATTCAGTTTATATTATTAACAGCAATATATTAACTATGTATTTTTGATACCAACTGCCCTTCGTAGCAATTTGTAATGCCTCTAATGTCCTACATCGTTTCTTACAACACCAATGTTTGTGAAAAGTTTAAGAGGTAACCCACTCACAGACGTACATTAACAAATTATTTAATAGCTTTAATTGTTTTTACATAGTTGACAAATCGTTGCGTTTACACACTGGCGCAACTCAAAACAGTAAGCGCGAAGCACGTGCACTCGAAAGATTTCTATGGAATCTTGATGATAGAGGTAGGAGAAATTACTTTTTATTTGTTCTAGCTACTCCGTATAACCTCTCCTCCTCATATAATATCCATGTATTATACTTATAAACCGTTCTCTTGAAATATTCCATCTATTGCTGAAAGCTGCACTAAAATCTGTCGAGTAGTTTAGATATAAATTTTAATAGGTACCGTATAAATATAGGAGAGCCACGCTTCGGCATGCATGGGACGTCTCGACCTGAGTGATACCTCGGCCTCACAGAAAACTGTGAGACAGCGCTTTGCTGTGTTTCATCGAGTGAGTGAGGATACCGGAGGCACATATCCCAACCCCTCCCCCCATCCCCCAAAGGCCTCCTCTGGTATTGCGGCAATACGTCTGCCCGTTTGCCCCCTATTCCATAAAAACCCTATCAAAACTAGGCACAAGATCCCAAACTCGAGAATTAAATATTACAGAAACCATTGAACAGTCCAACTACTCCATTCAGATCCAGATCAGTTGCAATTTCCTTGAAGGCAAATTATATAATTATCTAAAGTATCAATAGCTACAAACTTATAACCTCCTGCGAACCTTTAAGAAAGGAGTGTACTCCTACCTCAAAGGCTGACTGTACACTTTTTCTTTTTTTGAGTCTTTTATTGTTTGGGGGTTTTTATCCTTTCGGATATGACAACCCCATTGTAACTATTTTAACGAACATCGATCTATGCATATTTTAATCTAAGATAGAGGAGTCACTGCGGGCTTAGTCATGCGACAGAGTATCCTTGCTTTATTAGATGTAAGTGTCGATAAAACCATTTGCGGGATTCCTATGTCACATGAGTTCACCCCCAGTGTCTCCATTACAATTTCTCTATCCCTGCGGTTCTTGATACATTCCATCAGCACATGTTGCACGTCTTCCGACTATAAGCGTCAAACATATAAAAAAACCTCCAAAATCAAAATGTAAACCTTCTAAAAGTCCGCATATTATGTAGTTCCTCAAAATAATAATTGCTTGATAAAGATTTAATTTTCGTTATGCGGATGTCACATCACATAGAAAGGTTTATCCGAGATCTCAGGTTACATCGCTTGCGTAACAGCCTACCGTTTGATTGACGGGGACGATACGAGATAAATCGCCGTCTGCGCTGTTATAAACTTAGGTACTTGTACCAAAAGAGAAATTTCAACCTTTATATACGTAATCAGGATTATTAATTTAACTGCTTCAAAAGTTCCTGAAAACTTTTCGCCTAATCGTGGATGTATTAAGTAGCATTTAAATCTCGGTTTCGTATATTGGGTCGGACTAAGTGTTTATGTGATCTACAAGTATTTGTTCCGCAGTTTAGGTATTTTCTATGTATAATATGTTTGTATTTACAAAAAAAAAGTGTATCAGTACTCATAACACAAACTCTGCTTAGCTTGGGACTAGATGGCGTTGTGTGTTAGATGTCCGAAATATTTAATGTGACTCGTCTTGTTCAGAAGGCAAATATTAAATTAGATAAAGTAAACCTCTCGAGTTTGAAGTCATAAAAACACACAATTTGAAAGAGTGACTTTAAGATCAGTGCCAGTGACCAGTCTCCCACAAAGGAATTAACAAATACATATTATTATAAGTACTAGTGTTAAGATGGTCTGATGATTATGTCAGGTTCTGGACTGTTTACTTTTTAATTTTTAGGTGAGCTGGATTTTGTACTTCTTCTTTTCTTTTGCCCCTTTCCAGCAGCAGGATAGTCTGTCCTGGGTTGACGGGTCAGGTAACTGGGTCTTCTTCATGAGATTGGCATACTAGTCCACCACGTCAAGGGCGGCCGTCCTCTTCCTTTCTTGCCTTCAGGAAGTGCCAGTGCCTTCTTAACGACATGCTCGCTGTCTCTACGTATGACGTGGCCGTACCACCTTTGGCGTGTTTTGGTGAGCTTTTCTTGAACTGGAGACACTTTGAAGCTACCTCGGACATATCTGTTTCGAATTTTGTCTAGCCTTCGAAACATAAATGTGCTATTCTAGACTTCAATCTTTCTCTGTGCTAAATTTTATCCACGTTTTTGCGTGAAAGAGTATATCTTTGAGACTGCACTGACATGTGATTAGGGTGACATATTAATAACAGCCTGGGTTTTAAAAGTTGGGGTATTAACTCCCGTGCTTTGGAGATCACATAAAGCCGTCGATTCTGCTCCTGATTTCTCCTCGTCGTATTGGCTAGCCGGTTCATCGAATCGTGAGAGTTGGAGACCAGATTGGGCACCTGATGGTAAGCGATTACCGCCGCCCATGGGGGGTGCCCATGGGCGGCGGTAATCGCTACGCCAGAAGCGCCAAAAGTGGGTTGCCGGCCTTCGCGGATGGGGAAGGGGATGGAGAAGGGGTTGAGCTATAGGCCTCCGAAATCCTCACTCACTCGTTCACCGAGTTCACAAAGCGAAGACGCTGATTCACACCGGTTTTCTGAGAGGCTGAGGTATCATTCCGGTCGAGCCGGCCCATTCGTGCCGAAGCGTGGCTCTCCCACGGTATAATATATGTTGTATCCGCGGAGGAGTGCAATGTTAGAAGTATTGCTTACAAATTCCGTGCATTATGAAATTCGACAGTGACATCTACAGTTTATTGATTTATTATTGATACCCATTGTTCGTTCGGTTGCAGAACTAGGGATCACATTGACCATTCTCTTGAGAATTCGTTGCGACAATATTAACGACCTCCGACCATTTGACTGATGGATAGAATTGATAAACGAATAAAAGCCGATGTCATTTATATACGAATACATTATGTCAGATTGTATTATATCAAAAGAAGCAGTTATGTAATGGTATTGAAACCGTTGTTGCTCGTTTGTGATTGTATCGGAAGCACCTTGTCACAAATGAACCTGTGATGTACATTTGTGAAAAAGATTGCAGTGTTGTATCTCTACGATTAGCAAATGAGTGTAAGCCACATTCGCAACGAGTATGACGACTACAACTCTTGGATACTGCTCATGCTTATCACCAGGCAGAGTAGAGTTATTTTGGTAGGCTTATATATATATATTATATAAAAGTGAGCCAATAGAAATCTGTAGCATAGGAGTATTAATGTGTTGGTGTTCTAAGCCCTTTTTAAATCTCGAATGCTCGACCGGAGTGATACCACAGAAAACCGGTGTGAAATAGCGCTTGCGCTGTGTTTTACCGAGTGTTTGAGGATATCGGAGGCCCTCATCCCCCATCCCCCAAAGGCCGGCAACGTACTTGTTGCACCTCTGGTGTTGTGGGTGTCCATGGGTGGAAGTAATCGCTTACCACCAGGCTATGTGAGCTCGTTTTCTCTCTATTCAATTAAAAAAAACAGTTGGGACTGAGGTAAGAGCCACCACGTTTTGGGACAGGCTCACTCGAGGAATACTACGTTTTCGCAGAGAATCATGTTATTATGTAGTTGTTTTAATCAAGTCATATATTGAGATTGGTGACCTTAAGTATTTATGACAACATTCTTGGTGCAAGCATTCAAAAACACTTAATAATAACTTATAATGAAGCGGGATTCCTTTATTTGGCAACTTTAATTAATGAAATCATTATTTATAACTTTAATTAATGAAATCATTATTTATAAACTTACTTAGGTACACGCAAGCCAGAGATAATTATCGCATTTAGACATGCAGATAGTTTATGCATTTTTTACGATAAGAGGCAAACGAGTTGGTAAACGAAGGGTTCTCCCGAGCGCTTACTATTCGAGTCTTGGGCAGTCCGCATTCATTCGCTACCAGCCACTATCATCAAATCGTCGGTCCTCTGAAAATCTGAAATGGTATAATGCAATTTAGGTTTGGTTTAAGACCTGTGAGGAGGTCGTATTACTCAGAACGTTCCTCCTTATTGGTCCCAAAGCATGATTCTTCCACACACTTTTCGGCCATCTGACACACAACACCATCTAGTTACAAACTAAGTAGAGCTTTTACTTTAGGTAATGACTAGAGAACTGATATAGGTATACTGAATAAATACATATTATAATTTTTTTTTGTAAATACATTCATGTTACACATATAAGAGTATTTGCAGATCATGCAAAACTTTTAGTTCGACCCAGGAATCGAACTCGAGACTCAAGCACAGCAATCGCATGTTACCACTTCGCCACTGAGGCAGGTTTGCAAGTATTAAAACGGTGTGTGACGTCATTTACACAAAATACTCTAAGACTTTCGTTAGTCAAATAATAAGTCAATATAAGACAGGAAATAAGAATAAATGAGACAATTTCAAAAAGAGTGTGGTTAATTTATTCTCACGTACAATCCGTACTTCCGAGTCAGTCAGCTTGTCGTGCCCAATTAGCATAAAAACTATGTTATTATATAGTAATGTGACGATTCGCGTGCGCAGATCTATGTAAATGATAAAGTAAAGAATATGATCTCGTTTTGAAGACGCAAAAAGCATTTGCGGTTGCGCTCGCGCAGCTCAGATGTGAGAACTATACGATAGTGATGTGATTAGTGTAGATATCGATATATTAATGTATTTGTTATATTTCCATATAATGTTTAAAT
This sequence comes from Spilarctia lutea, assembly GCA_916048165.1. NCBI lineage: Eukaryota > Metazoa > Arthropoda > Insecta > Lepidoptera > Erebidae > Spilarctia > Spilarctia lutea. The sequence goes on from OU696491.1 coordinate 1,169,432, forward strand.
TAATCCTTATTTACTTGGACAGGTCATTACACGTGAAAGGCAGGACCAAATTTAACAATTCTTTAACTGATAGATAACCTATTTATCGAGGAAGTGTATAGACTTTATAACATCAAGAAACTTTTAATGAAAAGAGACGGCACAGACGAAATTTTATGTGGCAGTTAGTTAACAAATAATTTAAAACTTTAAATTATATGATTTTCTTAAAGACACTGTATTCCAAGAGTTTTATAGCAAACTGAGGAAGTGATAGTTGGTAGTTTTATTACTGTCGGAATCATAGTAAACTCGTAAATTCGGTTTTCCACAGAATGGGAAATTGATAAAATCTCTATTTAGCAGCAATACTTGCTCACGAAAACTGCTCTTGAATACACGCACACACACACACACACACACACACACACACGCACACGCACACGCACACGCACACGCACACGCACACGCACACGCACACGCACACGCACACGCACACGCACACGCACACGCACACGCACACGCACACGCACACGCACACGCACACGCACACGCACACGCACACGCACACGCACACGCACACGCACACGCACACGCACACGCACACGCACACGCACACGCACACGCACACGCACACGCACACGCACACGCACACGCACACGCACACGCACACGCACACGCACACGCACACGCACACGCACACGCACACGCACACGCACACGCACACGCACACGCACACGCACACGCACACGCACACGCACACGCACTACGCACACGCACACGCACACGCACACGCACACGCACACGCACACGCACACGCACACGCACACGCACACGCACACGCACACGCACACGCACACGCACACGCACACGCACACGCACACGCACACGCACACGCACCGCACACGCACACGCACACGCACACGCACACGCACACGCACACGCACACGCACACGCACACGCACACGCACACGCACACGCACACGCACACGCACACGCACACGCACACGCACACGCACACGCACACGCACACGCACACGCACACGCACACGCACACGCACACGCACACGCACACGCACACGCACACGCACACGCACACGCACACGCACACGCACACGCACACGCACACGCACACGCACACGCACACGCACACGCACACGCACACCACACGCACACGCACACGCACACGCACACGCACACGCACACGCACACACGCACACGCACACGCACACACACACACACACACACACACACACACACACACACACACACACACACACACACACACACACACACACACACACACACACACACACACACACACACACACACACACACACACACACACACACACACACACACACACACACACACACACACACACACACACACACACACACACACACACACACACACACACACACACACACACACACACACACACACACACACACACACACACACACACACACACACACACACACACACACACACACAACACACACACACACACACACACACACACACACACACACACACACACACACACACACACACACACACACACACACACACACACACACACACACACACACACACACACACACACACACACACACACACACACACACACACACACACACACACACACACACACACACACACACACACACACACACACACACACACACACACACACACACACACACACACACACACACACACACACACACACACACACACACACACACACACACACACACACACACACACACACACACACACACACACACACACACACACACACACACACACACACACACCTACCACAGTAATTCTGGTTAAGCATTGGGGGATTTGGAGGTAAAGTAATCAAGTTATGAGTTATTGTTTAGTGTTGTTTAGTATTAGTTTATTGTGTTTTATAAAACCTCGTTTACGTCTCCTATTGCCCGTAGCGTAACAACTTTCTCCCAGTCATAACATTCTTCACTGATTCTCCTCTCGAAAAACAACCTTCCCTGCACTACATCACATATTTTAAAACCAAAATCAGCTAAATTGGCCGAGCCGTTCTAGTAAAAGTTGTTAAAAGTACATAATTGTAAAAAAGTGCTATTTAATCTAATGTATTGCATCAGGCGCCTATCACCATAAAAATAACCAAAATATGATATGACTATTACAAGCTGACCCTCGCAACTTCATCTGCGCCTGTTTTCAACCAGACTCCAAAGCCTAAGCGTGATGTTAGCTATTTTACCTTGGGCACGCCAGTAACGTCAAAAACAAGTAAATAGCTTCGGAGTTCATCGTGAGCAACAACGTGATGATTCTCGATTATATATTTTTGATTTATCGATAAACTGAATATCGATATGTGTACAACACGACACACGAAATCTCTTTGCGGGTGACACGGATCCCGATCGTCGTAATCGTCATTATTATGACACAGTGACGCAACACCACCTCACGGGAGGACGACTTAAGTTTTTGCTTACCGATAATTTGACTAATCTTGATTATATTTTTGTGCCTACACCTAACGAGAACCTTAGCGTGAAATATGCTTTTAAATTAAATGTTGAAGATCAACTAGGTATTGAATGAACCATTTGTTCAGATTTATTAGAATTGATAAGGTATCTTTATGTGTTTGTTCGTCTATTAAATATTCGTGACTTTTGAAGTTACAATTATGGATGGCTTCAATAGCATAGTTGCATATTAATTTATTTCTTGTAGATATATTTCATATTAAGGTACTCTTTAGAAGATAAAAATGTTACTTTCTTTAGGTACATTAAATTTTAAGTACGAATGATAATTATAAAAAAAAAAATTGTTTCGTTTACAAAGGGGTGCCAGAGTAGAGGAATTTCTTAAGACTTAGGTTTGACTGCCTCATTGACGCAGTGGTTCAATTCCCGGGTCGGATCAAATGTTTGTATCATATGCGAATATTTGTTTCGGCGTTTCGGTGCCTTCTATGTAGATATAATGTGTAAGTATTTACAAGTTAAAAGTATGTATGTATGTATATCAGTTATCTAGTACCCATAATACAAGCTCTTTTTTTTTTTTTTTTTTTTTTTTATTGTATAGGGGGCAAACGAGCAGACGTATCACCTGATGGTAAGCGATTACCGCCGCCCATAGACACCCGCAACACCAGAGGCGTCATAAGTGCGTTGCCGGCCTTTTAGGAAGGAGTACGCTCTTTTCTTGAAGGTTTGAAGGTCGTATTGGTCCGGGAACACCGCAGGCGACAGCTCATTCCACAGTTTTGCTGTGCGTGGCAGAAAATTTCGGGAAAATCGCACAGTTGTGGACTGCCAACCATCTAGATGATGGGAATGAAATTTCTGTCGCGTAGGACGATGGCGGAAAGATGCGGCAGGGATCAATCCGAACAATTCCTCGGAGCACTCCCCATGGTAAATGCGGTAGAAGATGCACAGTGAAGCCACATCTCTACGCAGTGCCAGAGAGTCTAGCCGAATTGAAAGATCCCGGCAATCGACGATACGAGTCGCCCTCCGCTGAATGCGGTCCAGAGGGAGGAGCTGGTATTGGGGTGCCCCTGCCCAAAGATGAGGACAGTATTCCATGTGAGGCCGAACCTGCGCTTTGTAAAGACGAAGGCGGTGGGCCGGAGTGAAATACCGCCTCGATCTGTTGAGCACACCTAGCTTTTTTGAGGCCAATTTGGCCTTACCCTCCAAATGGCCACGAAACTGGACTTCGCTCGATACGTCGAGACCGAGTATCCCAATATTGGCTGAGGCAGATAGGGGAGTGTGTTCGAAACGAGGACATACGACCCACGGGAGTTTTTTCAGAGAGGGATTCTCCAACGCTAGCGCAGTTGGTACCCTCCTGGGGTAACATAAGTTTCAACTGCGCCATCATAGGGGGGATAGGAGGGGTGGGCCTCCGGTATCCTCACTCACGCGGTGAAACACAGCTAAAGCGCTGTTTCACACCGGTTTTCTGTGAGGCCGTGGTATCACTCCGGTCGAGCCGACCCATTCATGCCGAAGCGCAGCTCTCCCACGGTTAAGTTTGAGACTAGATGGCGTTGTGAGAAAAAAAATAGAAATTGACAAGGCCCAATGCGAGACCCATAGTAACCATATTTCTCTGTCTAATATCTTTAAACAAGCTATTCTTGCTTATAAATTCTGAATCTCAAAAATGGGTCTCCATTTTCATGAAATTCAGTACGCAGGAGGTTTCGGCGGTGACAAATCGATCTAGACAGTATTATTTTTTTGGAAATTTGCCAAAGTAATATACTAGTCATCCAGGCACCTTGTACTTATACGATATACACACCTACATATGATCTTTTGTTACATATAAACATGTTACACAATCAATCTACACTATAAAATATAATATTATAAAGAGGAAAACTTTGTTTGTATGTTTGTTTGTAATGAATAGGCTCAAAAACTACTGGACCAATTTTAATTCTGGAAACTGGAAAATTCTTTCACCATTCGAAAGCTACATTATCCACGAGTACCATAGGCTATATTTTATTTTGGAAAAAAATAGGGTTCCGTAAGATATTTGGGTTTTTCGGACACAAGGTGTAAAAAATCAACCAGAAAACTTACTTATTTTGCGTACGCTGCCTAAACTGTCGGTGTCTGTGAATTAACCTGGGAATCATTTTGCTGACCGTATCTTTTTTGGGTCGGCTTTTTGCAGCGGTAACCGACATCCACGCGGGCAGAGCCGCGGGCGACCGCTAGTGTACTATAAAACAACTAATTCATTCGCATAATCCACTTGCAATTACTCATCCAGCTATTATATAACCGTTTTACAGCATATCTAATCATTATTGTAAAAAATATTAGCGTTAATTAAACGATTCAGTATCGCCCACGTTTGTATGGATCGCAATTGGGAGTGCCTGTCATAACAAAGTTGGTTTTCATCTTCCTGTTCACATATGGACTAAGGTTCAATAGGCGCTTCTTAGCTATTCATCAGTTGCTCAATATAGAGAATTAAGGCACCTATTGTTAATACTGGTCGACGTAATATTATACTTAATTAGGTATTTATGATATAGATTGTACATAAATATATTATTATTGTTTTAATCGAGAAACTTCGAAATAGAAGCGACACAGTGCTTGAATACCTATTTCTAAAATCAGTGACGTGTAGTGGGATGGGTCTATGTCCTCCAGAGGACTACAATAAGTTAACTTCTTTAGACAAAAATCATGGAACTCTCGTTATAGTCACCGATCACTTTCCAACTTTTCATGGGTATATATATATATATATATTTATATATACTGTGTATAAATGTGTACTTTTTGGGTACACAAAACGCGTGAAACTCTTCATCGTCACCGAATGCTTTTCATCATGGAACTAGCGTCAAAATAGATATCTACTTAGTTTTCACTACTATCGGCATTTCACAAAGACTGCCCCAAATTGTTTTGCTGTGTAATGATTGATCATCATATCCATGCTTCTTTTAAATTTATTTGTTTTCTTATCCCCGGTCCTGCCTAATACGAATCCTTTTGAGAAAACTTTTAAAGTTTATAGTCGTTTTTCTCAGAGTGGTGTGATTCAATTGCAAATTATTATATATTCTATCGTAATATTGTTCGTGACAGTTTAAAAACATTTTGCTAAAATAATGGGTTTAGTGTAGGGTTTAGTTGGACTCTCACGCTCCTACGGGTCAACAAACATAAATGGATGCCAAGCATTGCTAGGATACGTAAAGAACTGAAATATTTTCAAAGAATCGCTTGGGTCGACTTTAATTAGGTGAAAAATATCAAATTGCAAAAGCAACTGCTAAAGCTGAACTCCCAATGCAAATAAAATATTCCGGACATCTAACACTACACTACTAGTCCCAAGTTAAGCAGAGCTTGTGTTATGGGTACTAGGTAACTGATATAAATACTCATATACTTTTTTTTTGTAAATACATGCATGTTATATATAGAAAACACCCAAACTCCGAAACAAATATTTGCAGATCATACAAACATTTGGTCCGACCCGGGAATCGAACCCGAGCCCTCAAGCTTAGCAGTCGCATACGCTACCACTACGCCACCGAGGCAGTCGAATGTGAATAAGTTGGTCAATAGTCTGTCACTTCTATAACAGATTCAGTTCAGTTGATATTTTGACACAACTGCAATACTCATTATTTAGTATAGCCCCACAATTCACCTACAAATTACAATCAACATTTTATTCAGTACCGACACAATAGGATCTCACTTCGATTTCCTAACCTTACACACATATTCAGATAATTTTGATCACATCATCTCAATGATATTAATAAACTCCGTCATTCATTTGTAATTAATTTTTTCGCTATTGTTACTAACATTTCTATAAACGTCTCGACAGACGAAATGCTCGATCGATTACATCATGAAATTGACGATTGTTTCATACACTATTAGACAATGCATTGTCAATTTGAAATCCAGTTGAATTTAAACAACAATGAATCTTAATCCTACGTAACAGGGATCAGGAAATTAATACAGATTAATGTTTATCAGCAAAGAAAGTTTGTTGGGAGATAAATTATGGATATTTTGTCTAACTTTCGATCGGACTTTTGGAGGTGGGAATTGTCTTTTCCCACGATAAAATGACCTCTTGTTGTTACTACCTGAATTGTATTTAGGAGATGATTGATTCAAAGATGTTTCAGGTAAGCCGTCAGGACCAATTACGATCACATCATGGCTCTCGCAGTCTCGTCAGCTACCGTTGCGTGATATTTATTGTTTTCGAATTGATGGTTTATTGTATTGCAATGTTTGTTGTGTAATATCTAGGGATAATTATTTTTGAACTTTTGATGAAAACCTTTAGTTTGGTAATTTAGTTATCAAGGCGTTTGTCAATTAACTTACTGATACTTACGGTACTTACTGTGAAGAAACAGCAAGGCTCCCCGCAGAAGTAGCTTATATTGACAGCCTCTGTGGCACAGTGGTACCGTATGCGACTGCTGCGACTATTTCGGACCAAATGTTAGTATGATCTGCAAATATTTGTTTCGGTGTTTTCTGTGTATAATGTGTATGTATTTCAGTTGTCTAGTACCCATTTTTTTTTTTTTTTTTTTTTTTTTTTTTTTTTTTTTTTTTTTTTTTTTTTTTTTTTTTTTTTTTTTTTTTTTTTACGTGTGGAAACCCCCTCGGGCCGTCACCCCGCCGGGGTTTGCGGCGGGGCGGTGTGTCGGAATCGAACCGACTAAAACCACACGGTGTGCCAACTCTGCGCCTGAGAAGGGAGGGGTCCGGGATCGCTGTTATTAACGCAAACCGGACCCCTCCCAGCGCCTGCCCGCACTGAAGCGGGCACCGTCTGCTGGTAAAAATCTCAAATTAGGCGACGCACGGCACACGCGTACGTCGCCCCCTCGCGGTTGGCCTGTAATGCGGATGGAGGGGAAAACCCATCCCGTCCATCCGCGGCCACACTCAGGGCGGCATGAGGCGCTGATAGGCGCGCCTCCGCCGCCCCGTGCGCCGGCGGCGGATCGGGTCCGAGTGGATATCGTCCTCCCGGGCCTTCTCCGCCGCCTCCTTCTGCGAAATTACTTCTTCGCAGAAGGTCGCGACCGCGGTAAAACTGCTGTCGCTACCGGCCATGGACAGTACGACGGCCGGCAGCGACAGATCTCCTCCGATGACTGCAGTGAGGGCCCGGCGCTGATCCGCCCAAGCGGGGCAGATCTCCAGCGTATGCTGGGCCGAGTCCTCACTGCAGTCGCAGTGGTGGCAGGCGGGACTCAATTCCCTCCTAGCGACCGAATGCAGGTACTTTCCGAAGCAACCATGCCCGGAAAGCACCTGCGTCAGCCGGAAGGAAAGGGTCCCGTGCTGCCGCCCTGCCCACTCGAGGATGACCGGCTGGAGCGCCTCCACGGTGGCAAAGCCAGCGCGTGGAGCCTCCAGCCGGGACGACCAACAAGCCATCGTGGCTCGGCGAGCGGCTTCACGCCATTCGCGTACCTCTTCGGGCGGAGCACGATACCCGTACTCCGCCCGATATTCAGCCGCTCGCCGATAAACTTCGGCGAGCACTTCCGCCTCCAAATCCCACGGGGGTGTTCCGGCCAAGGCACACGCCGCCTCGGTGGACACCGTGCGGTATCCGCGTATGGCTCTGACCGCCAATACCCTCTGAGGGCGCAACAGGCGTGCCTTGTTCTGGACGGTCAGAGCCTCCACCCACACCGGTGCACCATATAGTGCCATCGACCGGACCACCCCCGTGTAGAGGTGTCTTGTTTCGACGCTGGCTCCACCCAGATTGGGCAAGAGTCGCCCAAGGGCGGAGGCAGCGCCGACCAGCTTTGGGGCAAGCTGTCGGAAGTGCTCGTCGAAGAGCCACCTACCGTCGAGGATCAGGCCCAGATACCTCATCTGGGCCCGAACCGGTACGAGGACCGAGTTGACTTCGATAGAGGCGCCGGGGGGTGGACCACGACGGGGCCCATGGAATAGCAGGGCCTCCGTCTTGTCAAGGGCCACCCGTAAGCCCAGCGCCTCGATGCGCCCAACCACCAGAGAAACACCCCTGGTGGCCAGGCGCGCCGCCTCTTGGAAATTGGCCCCCCGAGCTGTGACCAAAGTGTCATCGGCGTAACAAATTACGCCCAGCCCGGGGGGCAGACGACTTCGAAGGACCCAGTCGTACCCCACGTTCCACAGGAGTGGTCCGAGGACAGACCCCTGTGGAACGCCGCACGACATGGGTCGCCGTCTAAGGACGCCATCTCGATCCTCGTACACGACGGTACGCTCCTCCAAATAGTCTGCCAAGTTGTCTAGTACCCATAACACAAGCTCTGCTTAGCTTAGGACAGATGGCGTTGTGTGTAAGATTTGCCGAAATGTACAAAATATTTATATTGTAGTTGAAGCTAAACCGTGCCACTTGTTTTTATATATGGGTCTGTCAAAGTGACTCTACTCTGCCTGTTGGAAACCAGGACCAGAACCTAAGAGTAGTGGTCACCATACTCAATGTGAATGCAGATAATGCAAAATGCAACTTGGTGACTCACACTATAGTGGCTTATTAAGATGTTTCTGCATTATTAAGCTTTCGGGTCGAGCCGGCCCGTTTGTGCTGAAATCTTTCTGACTCTTGGTACTATTTCGAATTACTATTAATAAACTAATTGTCTCTGGGCCTCTACTTGTGGTAGCTTAGTATTAACTGTCTTATAGCCTTCATTGATATATCAGCTTATAGATATGTTTAAGTACCTCGGTGGCGCAGTGGTAGCGTATGCGACTGTTGTGCTTGAGGTCTCGGGTTCGATTCCCGGGTCGGACCAAATGTTTGTATGATCTGCAAATATTTGTTTCGGAGTTTGGGCGTTTTCTATGTATGATATGTATGTATTTACGAAAAAAAAGCTCTGCTTAGCTTGGGACTAGATGGCGTTGTGTGTAAGATGTCCGAAATATTTATTTATATTTATTAGGCTTTCGAGTCGAACCAGCCCGTTTGTGCTGAAATCTTTCTGACTCTTGGTACTACTTTGAATTACTATTAATAACCAAATTGTTTCCCCATTTTATTGAACTTTTCTCCTTGATGCTGGACCTCTATTTGTGGTAGCTCAGTATTAATTGTCTTATAGCCCTCATTGATATATCGGCTTATAGATATGATTATCCCAAACACACAAACTTTTTAGTTTTAAAGTTTTAGATATATTAATACTATAGATATATATGTGCTAACAAGAAAACTTCCTACAGTTAACTATTTTCTTCGCTTCAAACAATTTGAAAAGGATTTTCTAGACTTTCCTAGAATACAGAGCGACTTTTCTTTTAGCTAAATGATAAAGCATTTTGCCGAATATTTACCACTTTTACTAATTGTAACACCCGATCTATAGAATGCTTATTATTACTATAGACAATATTACAATAGCAGTTTTCTTTCTAGCGCCTACTCTTTATTAAATGCAACATATTACTTACATGTACCTACGTTGTGAATAGCTTTAGGCACACCATCATCAACAGTCTTTAGCAGTTTATAGACCTCTCTTTAGTAAGGAGGTTTTAGTCTGTGATATTGTCAATTACTGTTCAACTACAGAATTACTTATCGCTGTCTAATCATGCTTTTCGTAACACTTATAGGTCTTCCATAACGTTGAGGTTCTTTCTTATCTTCTTTCAAGAAAGAAAATTCCCGCACTAGAAGAATACGGTAGGGAGTAGCCATACGAAGGCATTCCCCTCTGTCACAGTATAAACCCAAATAGGCCTACACTTAACACTGTTATGACACACCATGTATTTATGCATGTGAAATGATGAATGGTTTTTTTATGGAATAGGCGGCAAACGAGCAGACGTAATCGCTTAATGATAAGCGATTACCGCCGCCCATGGACACCCGCAACACCAGAGGCGTCACAAGGGCGTTGGCAGCCTCTGGGGGATGGGGAGGGGGATGGAGGAAGAGGTTGGGGTATGGGTGTTCGAAGTGACAGCCGATTGTTTCTGAATGTGAGTCTGAAATTCTTGTTTTGTTTCAGGAAAACACCCTACGGCTACCTGTTGCTCCATCTTTTTGAAACACACAATGTCAATACATGTGAGTATCGAACTCACCACACTGTCTCCATGCAGTCATCTGTTTTTAGTCTGTCTGTTTGTTCCGGCTAATCTCTGGAACGGCTGGACCGATTTTGACGGGAATTTCAGTGACATATAACTGATGGTATAAGGAGTGACTAAGGCTACTTTTATTTTAGTTTTCCAATAAGACACTTTGTAAAAGATGCATAATAAGGGTACTCTAAAATGAAACAACAATATAACTTAAGAAATTTTATTATTATCAGACACATAGTATTACAATCCAAAAATAGACAACAGGTTTTGGGATTTAAATAAATTTAACATTTTAATACATAATAATATATATATTTGGTACGAATATAACATTCCAAACGGGAGGTGCAAAAAGCGCATTATTGGTCTTCAATAGAGTAGCTGACCATCATTTCTGAAACGATATAATGACCTGCCCTTACGATAAATTGGGAATACATTATAATCATACAATCATAATACAATTTTACATACATCTACATATATAAAAATGTTATGTTGGTTTGTACGCTTCAAAAACTCAAAAAGCTCTGCACCGATCGAGCTGAAATTTTAGATTTTTAGATTTTAGATCAGTCACATATCCGCGATCGCGAAAAAACACGAAAAACCCGACATAAACGCGGGCGGAACCGCGGGCAACAGCTAGTATTTTATATTTAAAAAAAAACTATACATGTAAGTCTGTCAAAGTGACTCTACCCTGCCTCATGGACAGCATGAGCTGAATCCAAGATCACAATATGGCGACCTATTGAAATGCTTCTGCTTCATCACTGATTAACAGACATTACTTCGCTTAAAGTTTCGCGAATCAAGCTCGGACTTAATTCGCATGTGGTCACGTAATTCTAAAGTTCAAAAGACGTATTAAGCGAAATAATTCCTGCTAGTAATGATTTTCATTCATACCTTGTGGTATTTCACACCATGAAGGGAACGGTAATCTTAATTATGGTATTCAAATAAAGAAAACATTTGTGGTTCACAAATTTTAGAGGTTCTAATATACAGAACTATCCTTTTGCATTTGACATAACTTTGTGGACTACCTATTTTAACTTCGTACTTTATTACAGTTACAAGTATTTTTCAGAGTATGGATTAATAAGCAAAGAGATAATCAGGAGACGGAAATGAATAACATGCTTGCAGGTCATTAGTCGATTTTTTTTACAGTATATGATATGTATGTATTTTTGATTTTAACCGACTTCAAAAAGGAAGGAGGTTCTTAATTCCATTCTATTTTTGTTTATGTTTGTTACCTCAGAACTTTCGACTGGGTGAAACGATTATGACGTTTTTTTTTTGAACGCTGGTTCAGTTTCGTCCAGTTCTTGAAGTCGGTTTTTTTTTGTTAAAATTTTTACTTGTATCTAATTTTATATTAATAAATTTCGTTAGGTATACAATTACTTTAAAGAACTTGACATTTTTGGACTAAACTTGGTCAACTACTCTATACAACACAAATCATCTCAAATAAAATACATATATTTTACACTTCGCTAATACGACTTAGCATAAGAAATACGTATGTATATATATATATAAATATAATAAATATATATACAAAATTCAATTGACACAATAACATTTAACATCAATTTATAAAATAGACATTTATTATTAATACTTCTTAGAATTAAAAGGATTAAGATGCCTAGTAGATTTTTGTTTTCTAACGATGATCAAAAGATACGTTTCCATTGTGTACAGTGTAACTCTTTTTGTATGGCTATGGCTTATGGCTCTACCCCATATCCGAGCACAGTAGCCTTTATTTTACTACTAAAAAACTACAAATGAAAGGCCAAATTGGTTTTTAACCGACTTCATAAAAGGAGGAGGTTCTATGTTCCACTGCATATATTTTTTTTATGTATGTTCACCGATTAGTTCATTAATTGTGGATCGATTTTGAAAATTATTTTTATCTTAATTGAATGCAGTTTTGTTAAACAAATATGAAATATGTGAAACGACTTTGTTTAAAGATAGGTTCATCCACCGCCAAAAATATAAGCCAATTATTTATTTACGTAAAGTAAGTATTATAGGCCAGTTAATTACGTATGATTTTAATTATGCAATTTTGTAATGAGCAGCATTGTTACTCAGTCGGGTTTTATAGATTTGGCGGTTGTATCTAAAAGATGTTCTTTTAAACAATTTCTCATATGTTATTATGTACAAATTGGATTGGCAAACAAACTCTTATGTATACAGATAAGTTAAAATCAGAGAGAGATATATTAATGTCTCGCTCATCGAGTAAATCCGGATTTTATAACGATTAAGCTAATTTAAACTTTATCATCTAAAGGATAGGTCGGTATTTGACTTAATACTAAAATAAGTATTATCTCCGCGCGTTGATATTGGAATTGACAGCTAAGAGCGGTGACGTCAGTATTGCTTTAGTACATGTGAAATTTACAAGAACTATCAACTGAAATCAATCAATCAAACTATCAAATTAAATTTCTTAAAAATAAACTTTTAGATTGTGTTACTAGCGTTACTATTTTGCGATGGATGACGTCACGCGGCTCTTATTATGACAAGGTTCAATCCCAATGTCAACGCGCGGGGGTTATACTGAGCGAGGATTTTAAAAACTAGGCGGTAGGTTATTATTGTTTTATAAAACATAAAACAAGTAATACAAACCAGCAAGATCTTTTAGAAGTCTGTCTGGAGTACAATGCCACTGCCGCTTGGAATATTTTGGATACTTATGTGTGTTGTGATATCAATACAAAAAGACAGTTCTTTTTTTAAATTCTTCTTTGGATGTGAGCTATGACACAACCAGTTTGAACTGGCTTGAATTTATTTGTTTCCTTTGTTTTTGATATGCCATAATGTGTATTTTTTGTTTTACAGTAACTGATCTATTCTTGTAATTATCTTAACTGTAGTAATTTTCCTTCATTCTTTACCTGTAATGTTTTAGATATCAAAACGTTTTGTGACAAAATGCTAGGTGTTGGTTATTTTTAATTTAATTCTTATTTATATTTTGTAATACCTTATGGAAACAAGTATGTTCTAATTTGTAAGGTGTTTGATAGAACTGATAGAATGATAGATCCGGAATATCCAGAATATCCGCAACATTTATTTGCATAGTGTATTATGCCATTTTGAGTACTCAAGTGTACTTATTAGACGTTTTTTATTAGTTTTGCTTATTTTTTTCATTAGTTAAGATCTTTTAAAGATATGTTTGGGATAAAAATGACTTCAAATATTTTTAGTAACTAAAAGTTTAGTGCTTGCACTTGAGCATTAAATAAATTAGCATTTTTATAATTTTTATAAAATTATTAATTTCAAGGGTTAAATAATTTATAAATATATAAAATTCAACATCTAAAATACAAATTGGTATACTGAATACAAATTCGGATTGGATAGTGACTTAGGCCTAAAATATTGTTACCCAATAGTAATTTACACTATACTGTTCATTGGGATTTCATTAAAAATAAAACTATTTTAAATTAAAGGGTTATAAAATCAGTCATACAGTTTTCTCTGATGACAGTTCAGTCATATCGCTTAGTAAGTCCACAATAGACTTGACATAACAGTATTGAGAAAAATTGACAAGTAGTTTAAATGTAACCTACATTATATAATACTCATCTTAAATGCATAAAAACCGCTAAATTATATCTTAAATAGTATAAAAACACAATATTCCAACCATTCAAGTTAACGCAGATAATTGTTCAGATGTATTTCAAATGTATTAAAACACATTTTAAACAGGGGTTTGAAAATCATGCAGATTATTTAATTTTTTTTTTATGTAGCTACGTAAAAGGTTCCTTACCCGAGTTACATACTCTAATACACAGTTGATTGAAACGGATTTTCGCCATATCTTTTTCTCTCTTTCTTTCTTCAGCCTATTGCCGTCCACTGCTCAACAAAAGAGGATAATCGTGATACTCAAGTACTGATACGAGATGCGAGCTGAAAGCCGAAAATATCCTAAAAGTCAGGTTGACTCGAGTACTTACATTTAAGCGAACTCGAGTTCTTTAAATAGGGTAATTCGGTGAGTAATAGTACACAAGTACTGATACTACTATCAACAATCCGCAAGAGAAGTCTGAACTTCGAGAATATCGATACGAGTAATGCGTCACGTCGACTCCAGTCGACATTAGGTTCCTTTCCGCTATTCTGATGCGAGTATTCGGATATCGATTTACTTAAAAGTTAATTATGTTTGTAAATTCGCCCACGACAGAGGAGTTAGTTATTATGCGGGAGTTGTGTTTAAAAATTAGAGGTACTATACCGCGTAAGTCCCAAGCTGGTGCTTTTTTTCATGTTGTAATGTTGGTAAACATTTAAATGCAACACGTTAGTAGAAATTTGTAGGTATAAACAGCGAATTTCTACTACCAGTAATGTTTAAGCGGTTTGTAAAGGTCATTTCATAGCGATTTTATAACGGAAACATTCTCTATTAACATACGTAATTGGCCATGCTAATCATATTGCTTAATGACCTTAATCAAGATGGTTACCAGTATCTTTGCTTTTAACTGCATCTTGGATGTCTCTTATATTCAAAATAAAAATTGTCGTAAAGTTAAAATGTACAATATATCATCTTTGAATAACTATACAACTTCATTTCTATATGTTTACGTGATTTGCTGCTGCGCTTGATAGTTTGAAATTTTTAAAAATAACTTATAAAATGTATGCCATATGTCGCATACTACGTTGCTTCGCTACAAGTAAATAAATAATAAATAAATAATAAATATTTCGGACAATTTAACACACAACACCATCTAGTCCCAAGCTAAGCAGAGCTAGTGTTATGGGTACTAGACAACTGATATAAATACATATATACTTTTTTTTTGTAAATACATACATATTATACATAGAAAACACCCAAACTTCGAAACAAATATTTGCAGATCATACAAACATTTGGACCGACCCGGGAATCGAACCCGAGACCTCAAGCACAGCAGTCGCTTACGCTACCACTCGCGCCACCGAGGCAGTCAAGTGTCAATTGTGTTTGGTTATTCGGAATCTTAAAGAGATATACTATATTAAGGCTATACTGTACAAACTACATTATTCACCATCATAGCCTCAGACCGCGCAGTTGTATGTACAATCGATAATCCTAAATATTTTACTTCTATAGTTATATGTAGGAGGTCGTAACTTTCTCATTCCGCATCTATTCAATAATGAATATTTTTTGTTCTAAGATATAAATCTTAGAACAATAAATTATATGGCTACAGTTTTGCATGTCGTTTGAGGAATCGTGCACGTGCATGCATGTAAAATTTTGAAGTCAGAATGATCGGTGTTCGGCATAGAGCAACACGGCAATGAGGAGCTATACGCAGACGCCTCAAAGTATAAGCCCAAATGGGCTTATGCGTTACGCAGTTATGACACAGAATGTATAAATGTCTGCGTAAAATTATGAACGTTTTGTTTTAATTGTTATGTGTGAGTTCGTAATGACAGGCGATTGTTTTTGTGTGTGAGTCTAACAAGTGTATGTGTGAAGTTTTGTATCCGAAACATCGCCATGGCTACTCCCCATTGTTCGATGGCCTATTTTGCTCTATGGTGTTAGGTTTCAATTCTGTTAAAAAATTATATTTTTAAGAGTTGAAGGCAAGATTTTTATTTTTCAAGTGACCCACTATAGTAAATTCCACGTGGAATAATATTATTGAAGTCATTGTTTTAGTTTCATGTCATATATTACACAAAAGTGAAACACGAATCCCACGTGGGACATAACTTTGTGTGATCCACAAAATGTTGTCCTGAGTCTGGGTGTTATTTGTGTCCGTTTCATGTATGTTTGTCTTTACAAACCCCCCGTGACACAGGGTGTATATTCCTAATGCGGGAGTTGTCTTTTTTAAAAATAAAAAAATAAATAAATAAACGATTGATGGATTTTCAGAACACGTTTCTTATTAAATTCCGTGGCGATCTTTTTTTTAAACATACGAAGAAAGTGAACAGAACAAGAATGTTATTATTTAAGTGATGATTAGATACAGATGCTTTGTCTCATTGAAGGGTGGCAATGACACTAAGTTATCTTTTTAGCTTAGAAATCATTGTCTTAATCACTTGTTCTTGTGTTTATTGGACATTAATTATGTAAGGTATGTAAATGTCAGTGATAGATAACTAGAGATTTTATATCAGATTTATAAAACCAATAAAATGTACGAAAGTAGACTGGTTGTTTCACTACAAATGATGGATTGTATTTGGCCACGCAATATTAAAGTCACTATATTATATTTATCCTAAACTATACACACTACATTTTATGTTTTGTTATTAGAACTCTGATACACCCGTGCGCTTGAAATCATGTAGCTACTCCTAAATTAAGTCGTCACATTGCAAGTGACTCTTACACTAACTATTTTTTTGGCTCAATCCTTATGTTCATTCAATGTACAACTTGAATCCTTTAACTATATCTAAGATTATTAGCCGATCGTAACTTTGTCACTGAATACTCTACTTGCTTAAACTTTTTGTTTGAGTTCATGTAATGTACAATCTTATAATATTATATTATAGCTAGAGTAATATAAATTTTGATATTATATTCGGGAATTCGAAAAGTACGTCGACGTGGAGGCTTAAATTTTCTCAGAATTTTTAGGGATAAATGATATTGATTTTTGTGAGAAAATTAGGTCAGTTAGCTTAGCTTCTTTCTAGAACTGAATGAATATCCTATTTTTGCTTCTTTTTTAAGACGTTTAAATTGCATGTCCTCATAATTAAACGTAGACCATTATGGGCCTCCGGTATCATCACTCACTCGGTGAAACATAGCGCAAGCGCTATTTCACACCGGTTTTCTGTGAAGCCGTGGTTTTACTGCGGTTAAGCCGGCCCTCCAACAGTGAATATGATATCGTCTTTATTGTTTAAAAGTCGTATCAGGCCGTAACAAAACATTTTTTATGTAAAACTAGCTGACCCATGCAACCTCGTTTGCGTCTTCTGTTGCCCGTACCGTGAAACTTTTTCCCCGTTTTTGAAACATTCTTCATTGGTGCTCCGCTCCTATTAGTATTAGCGTGATGACATACAGCGTAGTAGCGTAGACATATAGCGGATAGTGCATTCATCGAGAAAGGCTATACCTTTCTCGATGAATGCACTATCCAACGATTGTCTACTCCAACGCACATGCGCACACTGTTTTGATAGATATGCTTGAATTTGAACTTTGCACAGCGGTAATAAAGTGCAAATTGACTCATTAACGTTAGGAACACACCTACATTGCTTAGACAACAGTGAGTGCTTGTAATATATGAACTTTATACAATAGCAATAAAGCTCAAATTGACTTTACGTTTTAGTTAGAAAACGTTTGTATGGGAAAAAGAAAAGCGCTGTTTTTAGGGCTTTTCCGGCCATTATTCGATTTTTCCTCGCCGTAAAAACCATCCTTGAACTTCAACGAACATTTAAAAAAAAGAATTGGTCAAATTGGTCCAGGCGTTGTTGAGTTATGCGCTTACCAACACATTGAGCGATTCATTTTTATATTATAGATAGATAATGAATTCCACACACCACAGACTTGTAGTGCTATTTATTCTTGTAAATGTTACTTGTCTAAATGATGAGGAAGGTGTCTTGTCGCGTTGAACGGTAACAAATGAAACTAAGATTCTTTAGCTTAGAAATTACTTTGTTTTCAAGTAATTTCTAAGCTAAAGAAAGTGCTCTTATGTCTAAAGGATGATATTAAGAAGTTCGTTAATAATAATCAATGTACAATCTTAATTCGTTAAGCTTATATCTAAGATAATATAGCAGGCAGTAACTTAGTCACTGGATACGCCTCTTGTTTAAACTATTTTTATCAGCCATTTTGCGTTTGTTCATGTTATGTACAATTTCAGAACATTAAATTAAATCTAGACTAGAAGATAAACCTTAATGTTTACTTGCTGTACACACTACGCTTTACACAATAATTGCTCCAAATCGATATTAGCAATGGATAATCCTAACTATTTTACTTTTATAATCCCACTTTGCAAAGGATCCCTATACTCATTATGCACGTGTGAGAAAAATGTATGTATTTCAATGTACAATCTTAAGTCGTTAAGTTAGAGCTTGTACATTTCGCAACTTCCCTGCTATGTATAGTTTTAGAACATTTAAATTAACTTTGGCTAAGACAAACTTTTATTTTGCATCTTTTGTGAATTCTTTTGTACGTGATGTATGTCGATTTTTAAGTCAGTGTTATAGTAAAGATACTTCTGTGTTATAAAAAAGGTTACGTTATTTAAGGATTAAATAAATAAAATATTAAATATTGGAGTTAATCTACATATATAAATAGATATATTTATATATATATATAAATATATATATATATATATATATATATATATATATATATATATATATATATATATATATATATATATGTATATTTACTACAATGATCTTTGTAGATTGATGTCTAAGGAAGTTGGTATATGAAACGATCTTTGTGAAATACACAATCAAATAGAAAAATTATATTGATTGGGTTTTTAGTTTGTTTATCCCAGAAAAGATCGCGTCATTAAGTATTTGAAGTAAGTGAAGTAAGTGAAGAGATGTGCAGTAGACCTCCGAACTGGGTCTGTGGGCGCCGCCGTTGTCGTACTGGAAGATCTTCCGCGGCGCCCTACAGCTGACACCCTGCACTGATGCCAGCAGTACCAGTCATGTCTGCAACTTTGTGTTTAAGACCATGAATAGTTTATATACAATATTGATCGTGTCATGAAATATATCACCACATTCTGTGCTAAGAAAATAAGCCAAAGGGAGCCATAAGATGCTTAGAATTATAAAGTTCATTTTACCAGGTTGTTAAGTTAGATCTAACTTGAGTCTTAACTATAAGTACAACTTAACTAGTTTTTTTTTCTTTTTTTTATTTTTTTTTTAAATAAATAGTTCGACGTTGCTATACGTTTCTTACATATGTACACTAGTTTCACTTTTTATTATCGTGCTTCTTTTTATTCAAATTATATTTACATAATCATCAGTATTTTGTGAAAACTACAGGCCACCTCCTCGAGACATTTGAAAGCGAGTTTCAAGTTCAAGTTGATAGGTCTCGGGGTATTGAATTTGGATTTCACCAGCCGCATATTTCAAACTTGGTGTTGACATTCAATGAGTATTTTGTATTGTACTAGTTGGTGATCGCTCTCAGATTTAATAATAATAAGCACAGAGACATAATTGAATATTTAAGTATGAGGTACGCAAAACTCGAAGACTGATTCCTGATCTTTTAACCAGGTTGTTTATGAGAGGCTTGTGTACTCAGAACCCTAAACCGCAACCTTGGCGTCTCTTGCCCGAGTATTTCCTAGACCGCCACGGTTCCCTGAAATGCAGCGTTGGCGATTGCAGTGATATGGTACTGCACTGAGGAGGATACTGCTAACGATTCTTTAATATACTTTCCCTTAGTCGCCTTTTACGACACCCACGGGATGAGATGGGGTGGAGCTATTCTTAGCCGGCACCACACGGCAAAATTGTGCAATTTAGAGGATTACAACAATAGTTTTCACAAAATACGTTGGTACCTTAACTTGTCACATACATTTAAATTATTAACTATTTATTACTAATTACAGGAGCGTCACTTAGTAACTAACTCCTTGTTTAAATTCTAAAGCTAGCGCTATTTCACACCGGTTTTTCTGTCAAGCCGGCCCATTTATGCCGAAGCGTGGCTCTTCCACGGTGAATATGAGATCGTTTTTATTGTTTAAAAGTGGTATCAGAACGTAACAAATTTTTTTTTTTTGTAAAATAATGAATTCTACACACCACAGACTTGTAGTGCTATTAATTCTTGTAAATGTTACTTGTCTAAATGATGAGGAAGATGTGTTGTCGCGTTGAACGGTAACAAATGAAACTAAGATTCTTTGGCTGCGAAATTACTTTGCTTATCCCTTGTTCTTACGTCTAAAGGATGATATTAAGAAGTACGTTAATAATAAATAATCAGTGTACAAACTTAATTCGTTAAGCTTATATCTAAGATAATAGAGCAGGCAGTAACTTAGTCACTGGATACGCTGCTTGGTTAAACTATTTTTTGCAGCCATTTTCCATTTTTTCATATTATGTACAATTTTAGAACACTAAATTAAATCTAAACTAAGATAAACCTTAATGTTTAGTTACTATACACACTACATTTTACAAAATAATTGCCCCAAATCGGTATACACAATGGATAATCCGATCTATTTTTTTTATGTAATACCACTTTGCAAAGGACCCCTATACTCATTTTGTACGTGTGAGAAAAATGTATGTATTTCAATGTACAATCTTAAGTCTTTAAGCTAGAGCTTGTACATTTCGCAACTTCCCTGCTATGTATAGTTTTAGAACATTTAAATTAACTTTGGCTAAGACAAGTTTTATTTTGCATCGTTTGTGAATTCTATTGAACATGTATGTATGTCGATTTTTAAGTCAGTGTTATAGTAAAGTTACTTCTGTGTTATAAATAAGGTTATGTTATTTAAGGATTAAATAAATTAAATATTAAATATTGGAGTTAATATACATTTATAAATAAATATATTTATATATATATATTTACTCCAATGATCTTTGTAGATTGATGTCTAAGGAAGTTGGTATATAAAACGGTCTTTGTGAAATACAGAATGAAATAGAAAAATTATATTGGTTGGGTTTTTAGTTTGTTTATCCCAGAAAAGATCGCGTCATTAACTAAATCTTTTACAATGTACTCGTATCCAGGTAACATAAAAGTGTCCAAAACTTTAGGAAAATGTCATTTACTCACAAAGTTTATCACTGGAGATGAACCGTTCAAATCTTAAAGGAACGTAAAACTGTTATTAAATAAATCGGATGGAAGTAAAAATGAATGAACCTACGACACATGTAAGTGAAGTAAGTGAAGAGATGTGCAGTAGACCTCCTAACTGGGTCTGTGGGCGCCGCCGTTGTCGTACTGGAAGATCTTCCGCCGCCGCCCTACAGCTGACAACCTGCACTGAATCCAGCGGTACCATTAATGTTTGCAACTTTGTGTTTCAGGCCATGAATGGTTTATATACAATATTGATTGTGTTATGAAATATTACCATAATCTGTGCTAAGAGAATGAGCCAAAGGGGGCCATAAGATGCTTAGTAGTTATAAAGTTCATTTTATCCGGGTGTCAAGTTAGATCTAACTTGAGTCTTAACTATAAGAATATGACTTAACTTCTAATTATTTATGTATCAATACTTATTTTTTGCTCTCATTTGATTTTCTTAAAATAAATAGTTCGACGTTGCTATACGTTTCTTACATATGTACACTAGTTTAACTTTTTTATTATCGTGTATCAAGTTTTTCAAATTATATTTACATTATCATCAGTATTTTGTGAAAACTACAAGTCACCTCATCAAGATATTTGAAAGCGGTTTTCAAGTTCAAGCTGATAGGTCTCGGGGTATTGAATTTGGATTTAACCAGCCGCATATTTCAAACTTAGTGTTGATATTCAATGTGAATTTAATCAGGGTGCATAGTGTTCCTACCAAGGACATAGGAACCGAAGCCAACCTCACCTGCAAGTGATCTGAAGATGACACTGGCTGGTAAAGCATCGCGATTAGTCGCAATAGGCTTGTCACCTATTAAGTGGAACCAAAAAACTGGCGAAAAAAAAGTAGGCATTTAATATGCCTCCGCCTACCCTTCGGGGAAACAGAAGTAATTGTATGTATGTTTTGTATTTAACTAGTTGGTGATCACTTCCAGATTTAATAATAGTAGCAACAGATACATAATTAAATATTTGAGTATAAGGTACGGAAAACTCGACGACTGATTCCCGATCTTTTAACCACGTTGTTTATGAGAGGCTTGTGTACTCAGAACCCTAAACCGCAACCTTCGCATCTCTTGTCCGAGTATTTCCTAGACCGCCACGGTTCCCTGAAATGCAGCGTTAGCGATTGCAGTGATATGGTACTGCACTGAGGAGGATACTGCTGACGATTCTTTAATATACTATCCCTTAGTCGCCTTTTACGACACCCACGGGATGAGATGGGGTGGAGCTATTCTTAGCCGGCATCACACGGCAAAATTGTGCAATTTAGAGGATTACAACAATAGTTTTCACAAAATACGTTGGTACCTTAACTTGTCACTTACATTTAAATTATTAACTATTCATTACTAACTATAGGAGCGCCACTTAGTAACTAACTCCTTGTTTAAATTCTAAAGCTAGCGCTATGTCACACCGGTTTTTCTGTCAAGCCGTGGTATTACTCCGGTCGAGCCGGCCCATTTATAACAAAGCGTGGCTCTTCTACGGTGAATATGATATCGTCTATATTGTTTAAAAGTGGTATCAGGCCGTAACAAAACATTTTTTTTTGTAAAATAATGAATTCCACACACCACAGACTTGTAGTGCTATTTATTCTTGTAAATGTTACTTGTCTAAATGATGAGGAAGATGTGTTGTCGCGTTGAACGGTAACAAATGAAACTAAGATTCTTTGGCTGCGAAATTACTTTGCTTATCCCTTGTTCTTACGTCTAAAGGATGATATTAAGAAGTACGTTAATAATAAATAATCGATGTACAATCTTAATTCGTTAAGCTTATATCTAAGATAATAGAGCAGGCAGTAACTTAGTCACTGGATACGCTGCTTGGTTATACTATTTTTTTGCAGCCATTTTCCATTTTTTCATATTATGTACAATTTTAGAACACTAAATTAAATCTAAACTAAGATAAACCTTAATGTTTACTTGCTGTACACACTACGCTTTACACAATAATTGCTTCAAATCGATATTAACAATGGATAATCCTAACTAATTTACTTTTATAATCCCACTTTGCAAAGGGCCCTTGTACTGTACGTGTGAGAAAATGTATGTCTTTTCAATGTACAATCTTAAGTCGTTATGCTAGAGCTTATACAATACGGTATACCGTAAAACTGATTACTCTCATTTGGCGACTGCCCTGTTTTGTATAATTTTAGAACATTTTACTTTGGCTAAGACAAACTTTTATTTTGCATCTTTTGTGAATTCTTTTGTACGTGTATGTATGTCGATTTTCAAGTCAGTGTTACAGTAAAGTTATTTGTGTGCTATAAATAAGGTTACGTTATTTGAGGATTAAATAAATAAAATATAAAATATTGGAGTAAATATATAAATAAATACATTTATATATGTATATTTACTACAATGATCTTTGTAGATTGATGACTAAGGAAGTTGGTATATGAAACGACTTTTGTGAAATACAGAATGAAATAGAAAAATTATATTGGTTGAGTTTTTAGTTTGTTTATCCCATAAAAGATCGCGTCATTGACTAAATCTTTTCCAATGTATCAAGGTAACATAAATGTGTCCAACAACTTTAGGAAAGTGACATTTACTCACAAAGTTTATCACTGGAGATGAACTGTTCAAATCTTTACAGAAAGAATCACTGTTATTAAATAAATCGGATGGAAGTAAAAATGAATGAACCTACGACACATGTAAGTGAAGTAAGTGAAGAGATGTGCAGTAGACCTCCGAACTGGGTCTGTGGGCGCCGCCGTTGTCGTACTGGAAGATCTTCCGCCGCCGTCCTACAGCTGACAACCTGCACTGATGCCAGCGGTACCATTAATGTCTGCAACTTTGTGTTTCAGGCCATGAATGGTTTATATACAATATTGATTGTGTTATGAAATATATCACCACAATCTGTGCTAAGAGAATGAGCCAAAGGGGGACATAAGATGCTTAGTAGTTATAAAGTTCATTTTATCAGGTTGTTAAGTTAGATCTAACTTGAGTCTTAACTATGAGAATGAATTAACTTCTAATTATTAATATATAAAACCTTTTTTTTATTCTTTTTTTTTGTTTTTTTTTTTATCCGTTCCTTACATATGTACACTAGTTTCCCTTTTTTACTATCGTGCCTTGTTTAATTCAAATTATTTTTACATTATAATCAGTATTTTGTGAAAACTACAAGTCACCTTATCAAGATATTTGAAAGCAAGTTTCAAGTTCGAGGTGATAGGTCTCGGGGTATTGAATTTGGATTTCACCAGCCGCATATTTCAAAATTGGTGTTGAAATTCAATGTGTATCTAATCAGGGTGGATAGTGGTAGAATACTGCTGACCAGACTCTAGTATACTATCCCTTAGTCGCCTTTTACGACACCCACGGAATGAGATGGGGTGGAGCTATTCTTAGCCGGCACCACACGGTGTGATTGACAGATACAGCAGAATTGTATGAAGGATGACAAAGAATACGGCGTTGGCGATCACTCTGAGACGGTGCTGCGCTGAGGAGGATACTGCTGGCTATCTTCTAGTATACTATTCCTTAGTCGCCTTTTACGACACCCACGGGATGAGATGGGGTGAAGCTATTCTTAGCCGGCATCACACGGCGTGATTGAATGATAAAGCAGAATTGTATGGAGGATGACAAAGAATGCGGCGTTGGCAATAGGTAGAATGACACCAATAGTTTTAACAAAATACGTGGTACCTTAACTTCTCATTTATACTTAAATTATTAACTATTCATTACTAACTACAGGAGCGTCATTTAGGTGGTGATTCTGTTGTTGTTAACACTAAAGTAAAATTCACAAAAAAATGTTCTTTGATTATATATACTTTAATCTCATCTGCTTACAAACCGTTTTTAGATATCTCACATCTCAGATTTGACTGTGTTTAGTTCGGTACCAAACAAACGTTACTCAGAGACACACGCTTTTTAAATCCTTGAAATAGTAAAGTTTACTTTGGTATAACCAAAATTAGTTAAATTACTCAACATCACCAGTATTGTAGATACACCTTATAGTTAGGTATACCTTAAACCATTACTAACTAATTGCATGAGCTTTTGGGAACTAGCTTTTGGCTTATATTAATAAAGTTGCCTGGCACAGGTATTAACTCTAGTTTTAGTTATTTATGTACATATTACTTTTATATATAAAATATTATGTCCGAAATATTTATTTATTTATTTATTTATATATACCTTAAACTTTTAGGTATATAACAAATAAATATTCCGGACACCTAACACACAACGTCATCTAGTCCCAAGCTAAGCAGAGCTTGTGTTATGGGTACTAGACAACTGATATGAATACTTATATACTTGTTTTTTGTAAATACATACATATTAAACATAGAAAACAAAAAGATATAATATATTATCTACACTAATAGTACAAAGAGGAAAGATTTCATTGTTTGTTTGTTTGAATTGAAAAGAGACCGATTTGAAAAATTCTTTCTTCAGTAGAATCCCATATTATCCCTACATAGGCCATAGAATTTTGCAAAAACAGTTAGGGATCTCAAATCAACGAGTGCGAAGCCGGGGCGGGCTGCTAGTTAATACAGCGTCACTTAGTGCACTTGGCAAAATCATTTGGAATCATCTAGGGTAACTAGTGATCATCGTATATAATAACCACATACTATTATGAACTTGGAAATATGAATAAATAAATAAAAAAATGTCACTCAACGTCATCTAGTCCCAGCTAAGCCGAGCTTCTGTTATGGGGAGACCGAGGGGAGTTGAAACAATTTTGACATTTTGTTTCATACACCAAAGGCTATAGACCGAAACCATTTGATATTAGTACCAATCGATAGGTCATTCTGTACACTTGTGAAAGACTAACATAAATAAATTGTTAGAGTTAAATATTGCGGTGAAAAATCGACTTAACCGTAACAAGCCAACTTGTTTCAACTCTCCTCATACCGAGGTAAGATGAAACAGGGGTCGAGGAGAGTTGAAACATATGATTTTTAAGAAGTATTAAGGGATGTATAATAAAAATAATGATATAATTTACAGGTATTTATTGAAATAAAACTTTTAAAGTACGAAACAAAGTTTTTTATTAATATTTTGTACTGATACAATTTTCAGTAACGACTAGGAGTTGATTATTCGCATAATGAACTCCTAAAGTAGTTAAAAGTATCATAACGACTTATTTGTAATATACATTCTTCTTCTTCTTCTTCTTCTTCACTGTCTTTGTTTTTTCTTTGTTTCTTGCCAACCTTAGTCTTCTTAGTTTTAGTACCTGGTTTTGATCATTTTTTTGTTTTTGTTTCTTCAAAGTTAGGTTTCTTCACCTTTTTCTTAGCCATTCTAGCTGCTTCGATTGCAGCTATTTCATCTTTTACGGGAGTGTCGGTTAAGATAGCGGATTTCACTTTGCGCCTATTTGTTTGATTTTCTTTCCTTGGTGGAGCCTTTGGCAAGGGTCTAAGAGTGTCAGGTGAGAATAGAATTGCAGTAACTGAATTATCTCGTGATGTAGATGCTACAGGTATTACATCAGACGTAAAGACTGTGGAGGGAACAACGGGGCCAGTAGTTGAAGGCATCGTGATAGTATTAAGCATTATTTCAGATATCGCCAGATCAGGTGAATTCTTATGAGGGTTTTCTGTAGGCTTAGGTACGTCTTCTGTATTGTAGCTGATTTGAGGAGGAGTAGCCGGTAAATTTAAGATTGATGGACTTGGTGTACGAGACTCATGTAAAATACTGTTTGCAAGGGGACGTTCATCACTTGTACTAAAAGCAGAACATGACACGGGTTCTTCACTTCTTGAAATGCCGACCAAGTTAGAGTTGGATGGACCAGGACTAATGGAAGTTGCCAAAGATCGATCAGTAACCTGACTGGGCAGATAATCAGCGTCCTGGAATATTTCAGTGTTAACTGGCCAAAGTCCGGTATGGATGAATCCGGAAGATATATAGCGCGATGTGTCGGCTGTATCAAACGATGTTTTTACTATCCCAGGAATATCATATATAGACATTACTTTTCCTGGATTAGACCGCATCCAATTATCGCAAGCTGTGTTTACTGCTTTTTTCACCGGGCCAAAAACGGTTCTGTCCATTGGCTGCAACTTATGGGTGCAGTGAGGTGGAAAAGTTAATAGAATTATGCCATTTTTCTTGCAGAACTCGATATTTTCAACTGCAGTGTGTGAAGCGTGGTTATCTAATAACAATAGTGCTTTATTTTCCTTTGATGACCTAACTTGGTCTTTGAAAAATGTTAGAAATATATGGAAGTCTTCTTCTCGAATCCACCCTGACCCATTGGCAGTGCCAATTGATCCAGTTGGTCCATCACGTATAAAGTGATCATTAAATCTTTTTCGCGGAAAGATGAACATCGGGGGTATGTGATTCCCAAGGGCATTTCCTGCTAGTGCTATAGTAACTAGTGTTCCCCTCTCTGCGGAAGTCATGGCACTCACTTGTTTCTGTCCTTATCGGGCAATGACGCGGTCTGGTTTCTGAACAGTCATAATACCCGATTCGTCAACGTTCCATATATCCTTTGCTTGTAACTTATATTTGTCGATGACAGGTATAATTTTGAAAAAAAAGTTGCACGTTTGTTCTATTAAAACTTGTAGCTCGAGCGATACTTGTAGGTTGAGGTAGTCTCATAGAAAGAACCGGATGACGCTTCATAAAAGATCGAAGCCAAACTTCTCCAGCTATTTCATGCTCCGTCCATGAAATAGGATTTTTTTTTATATGCCACAGCCAACCTATAGGCAAAACCTCTGGCTTCCTTAGTTCTTAGGCCAAAATTAGCAGCAGCGCAATTAAAAAGATAGTCACAGAGTACTTTCTCTTCTGAAGCTGTAAAAACAGTCTTTTCTGGATATCTAACCGTTGGAGCAGTCGACGTTTCGTTAGCTTCATAAGCAGTTTTTTTAAAATATATCTATAGTGAGAGGTATTGTTAAGGTTGTAACTCAGAGCTGCGTCACGGAAACTTTTTTGTCGCAAAGTTACTTATTCTGTTGCGAGATCATATATTTCGCGACTCGCCATACCTCTATCTGTCTTTCTCTTATAATCAGTAGGAATGCTGAAACAAAATAAACAAATTAAATCAACAAAAAAACAATATTTTTTGTGCCCGTTAGTTATCGACTGCTGTTTGATAAAATTGAAAACGAGGAGAGTTGAAACAGTCTGTTTCAAATGTCCTCAGTAAAAAAAAACCTCCCAATTTTTATTCAATCTATTATCAAGAAGCAAATACACAGAAACCAATTGTACTAAATACATATAATAAATCTTCAGTTAATGAGCTTTCGAAACAAATATAACTTAAACCAAAATACAAAACCCTTATTAAAATATAAATAAAAATACGTTAAAAACTTACTTTTCACGATTTTTGTCACATAGCACGTAAAACTCCACAACCGCACGACTTACGCGACAAACACGAACTGACAGGTCCGCGGGCGGCGGGAAGTGGATATAAAGCGACGTTGCCAACTCGCTAACGGTTTTGAGTTCCTAGAAATCGGTACTGTTTCAAATCACCTTTGTTTCAAATACCCTCATATTTATTCGAGGCGCGAGACGCGAAATATATGATCTCGAAAGAAGTCTCCGTGACGCAGCTCCGAGTCATAACCCGAACCATACCTCTCCCTACAGATATATTAAAAAAATGACTGCTTATAAAGCTAACGAAACGGCGACTGCTCTAACGGTTGGATATCCAGAAAATACTGTTTTTACAGCTTGAGAAGAGAAAGTACTCTGTGACTATCTTTTAAATTGCGCTGCTGCTAATTTTGGCCTAAGAACTAAGGAAGCCAGAGGTTTTGCCTATAGGTTGGCTGTGGAATATAAAAAAAAATCCTATTTCATGGACGGAGCATGAAATAGCTGGAGAAGTTTGGCTTCGATCTTTTATGAAGCGTCATCCGGTTCTTTCTCTGAGACTACCTCAACCTACAAGTATCGCTCGAGCTACAAGTTTTAATAGAACAAACGTGCAACTTTTTTTTCAAAATTATACCTCAGTCATCGACAAACATAAGCTGCAAGCAAAGGATATATGGAACGTTGACGAATCGGGTATTACGACTGTTCAGAAACCAGAAACTGAAGAGGACATCACTTCGCGCATTGCCAAGGCCAGAGAAACCTTCGCACAGTTGCGGCCCGTGTGGCAGTCAAGGAAATTGACGCGAAGAGTGAAGTTGAAGATATTCCAGCCCAACGTCAAATCCGTACTGCTATATGGATGTGAGACGTGGAAGGTCACCAAAGATATCTCGCACCGGCTCCAGGTCTTCGTAAACCGTTGTCTTCGCCGAATTCTCGGTATTTACTGGCCCGAGAGAATCTCCAACGAAGACCTAATGGAGCGCTGCCGTGAAACACCGATCGACAAGCAGATCAAACGTCGCAAGTGGAGCTGGATTCGTCACACACTCCGTAGGGATTCCGATCATATCGCCAAACAGGCGCTCGATTGGAATCCTCAAGGAAAATGAAAACGTGGCCGACCCAAACAGATATGGCGGCGTACAGTTGCAGACGAGACGAAGAAGGCCGGGAAGACGTGGAGCCAGCTAAAATGCGAAGCTCACGACCGAACGCGATGGCGGAATACTGTGGACGCCCTCTGCCCCAACTAGGGGACATAGGACTATAAGTCATATATATATATAGATTATAAAATGTAAAAAAAACGCCTTAAAACTAAAAAACAAGCAGACGCAACTTTGCAATTTTAAATTACCTATAAAGACATGATTATTGTTAGAATTTATAATTGACCAATTCCACAAAGAACATTGACGCTTTCCCACTCTCACATAAAAATATTACATATATATGATATATAATACAGAAACACATTAAATAAACATAAGTGTAAAACTCATATGTACTAGTATGTCAGTATGTATTTACAAAAAAAAAAGTATATATGTATTTATATCATGCCACTTTGCGTCACTTTTCAGGAATAATTTCTGTAGATGGCTTTTATAAGGTTGATCACCTTCGGCGGGACACCAATTTCGATAAGTCAAGCTTCAAGAACGATGCGCAGAGTGTTGATCTGGTCGACACACGAACGATTCGAGCGAAAGCCTGCTTGCTCTTTGCGAAGTAACGGTTCAATAGCCCCCGATAATCTGTCCA
Source organism: Spilarctia lutea (assembly GCA_916048165.1). Taxonomy (NCBI): domain Eukaryota; kingdom Metazoa; phylum Arthropoda; class Insecta; order Lepidoptera; family Erebidae; genus Spilarctia; species Spilarctia lutea. The sequence goes on from OU696491.1 coordinate 1,200,259, forward strand.
AGATAATCTTGCACAAAAACTTGGAAGGTACCGAGAGCAAAGTTATGCCTCTCCAGTTGCTGCATTGGCTTAGGTCGCCTTTTTTCGGCACAGGTATAAGAAGCCCTTTGTTCCAGTCATCTGGAAGCTCCTTCACTTGTCCAGATCTTCTTTATTAAGGTTGTCAGTACCTCGACGGCGAAATTTATATCAGCTTTTAGCATTTCCGCAGTTATTAGGTCGAGGCCTGGAGCTTTACCAGTTTTGAGCTTTCGCTACTTCCTCGTGCGTCGGTCACCTTCCTTTATATATATACAGGGTGTAAAAAGACTACTACCGAAAACTTGGGGGTTGCAATCAGACCATGATACTGAATAGGTTTAGCTAAAAAAAAACGCAAAAAAAATTATAATTTATCTAAGTCCTTTTATGTTTTTATCTGCTTACATACACATAGTACAACATAATAGGACCCAAACTACCTAATTATCTCATTTAGAAAACCAAAAAACAAATAAAATCAATAAAACAGCAATGTATTTTGATAAACAAAACAGCTGGTCGGGTGAGTGCAATGACCTTGGCCGGGCGCATAGGTATTCAAGTAGCTACGCGGTGCACGCAATAATACATTACTGGCTTGTGGAATTATTAAAAATCTTGACACATTGTTTTTTCCGGCTACAATTTTTTTTAAGGACAACTGTTTTTTTTTTTTATAAGTTTTGGGGTGCTGGATCAGCCCCTTTCGTTTTCGGTAGTCGTCTTTTTACACCCTGTATATATATATATATATATTTTATTTTTTTATTGAATAGTGGGTAAACGAGCAGACGTATCACCTGATGGTAAGCGATTACCGCCGCCCATGGACACCTGCAACACCAAAGGCGTCACAAGTGCGTTGCCGACCTTTGGGGGATGGGAAAGGGGATAGGAAAGGGGATGGGGGGAGGGTTTGGGGTATGGGCCTTCGGTATCCTCACTCACTCCGCACAAACGCTATTTCACAAAGGTTTTCTGTGAGGCCGTGGTATCACTCCGGTCGAGCCGACCTATTCATGCCGAAGCATAGCTCTCCCACGGTTATATATATATATATAAAGGAAGGTGACTGACTGACTAAGATACCCAGAGATCAACGCACAGCGCAAATCGCTGAATCTAGAATACTGAAATTTTGGAAATGCCTAAGGGGATAAAATAGAGGATGAAAATTTGTATGAAACTTTTGTCCCTGCGATGGATTTGCTTAAAATTTTGTGAAAATAAAGTGGGGTTAAAGTAATGAAATATGGATATGTTCTTAAAATAGAGCTGCACTGTTTATTGGAATGCATTGTAATATCTATTTCACGCGAGTGGTGAAGACGCGGGCAAAATATAGTTTTTTTTTTATTATATACGCGGGCAAACGAGCAGTCGTATCGCCTGATGGTAAGCGATTACCGCCGCCGCCGATAAAATACTTACAGCTTACTTTTATAATAAATAATAGTAATAAGTTTATATTTCGTTAGGAACAACCTCTTAGTCTGCTATAATATCTTCTTATTTTTTTTTTTATATCCTTACTCACTAATGATCAATTTACGCTGCTCTGAGTTTTTTTATGTACAACTTAAAAGTAAGTAATAAAAAAAAATCTAAATAATTACAATATTAGATCGTGGCGATACCCAGACCCGTACTCAAACTTTTGCTACCTATGTACAACTTAAGTATAGATTAAGTATTCATTACCATAGCTAAGATCATTTAAGTTAAGACGATTATGGTTTAATATTTTCTTAAACTATTAGTTCTTTTATATCTTTATTCACTAATGATCAATTTATGCTGCTTTGAGGTTTCTTGAATGTACAACCTTATAGTAACTAATATAATATTCAATTATTATAATATTAGACCGTTGCAAGACCCTGGCCCGTACTCACACTTTTGCTATCTATGTACAACTTAAGTATAGATTAAGTTATTAGCCTAGCTATTATTTCAGTTAAGATGAAGTAAAGACGATACTGTTAAACCTAAATATTACTTTAAGTTTAATACTAATTTAAATTGAAGTTCTTAAGTCATTAGTTCCTTAGTATATACTTATTCCCTAATGACCAATTAACGCCGCTCTGAGTTTTCTTTTATATACAACTTCATAGTAATAAAATATTTATTTTAAATAATTACAATATTAGTTTGTAGCGAGATCCTGGCCCGTACTCACATTTTTGCTATCTATGTACAACTTAAGTATAGATTAAGTTATCATTACCTTATTTAAGATTGTTTAAGTTAAGACTAAGTAAAAACTATAACTTTTACTTTACGTTTAATACTAATGATAGTTTAATATCTTCTAAAATATATATCCTTACTCTCTAATGTGATCAATGTGTGATGTTGTGAGTTTTCTTAAATGTACAACTTTATAGTAACTAATATAGTCCATACTTAGTAAAAATAACTGTCTGTTTTGCTGTCACGGCTAAACCGCTACACCGATTCCAATGAAATTTGGCATGGAGATACATTTATTCTTAAAGAAGGACATAGACTAGTCTTTCCTGCGATAACCAACTAACACGCGGGCGGAGCCGCGAACAGAAGCTAGTATATATAATTAATTATCACGATATTAGATGTGGCGAGCCCCGGACCAGTACCCACACTTTTGCTATCATGTACAACTTAAGCATAGATTGAGTTATCATAATCGTAACTAAGATTATTTAACTTATAATGTAATGAAAAGGAAAGAATTATAAGAATTTTTGGAACTCAATTTTGACTATAGTATCGCAACCAATATGGATTTGCAACTCTGTTATGTATTTAATATACCAATCTAAGCTATTTAATTCACCACTTTATAAGGTTTTTTTATGGTGTAGATGGCAAACGAGCACACGTATCGCCTGATGGTAAGCGATTACTGCCGCCCATGGACACGCGCAACACCAGGGACGTCACAGGTGCGTTGCCGGCCTTTGGGGGATGGGGGCAGGAGTTGTGAAACACAGCGCAAGCGCTGTTTCACACCGGTTTTCTGTGAGGCCGTGGTATCACCCCGGTCGAACCGGCCTATGCATGCTGAAGCGTGGCTCCCCCACGGTAAAAGTATGTACAATATATGTATATTTACTTAATTTAATGACTATATGTATATACAACTTATATACGTTGTTTCACAAAAGTATGGCTGTTTTGTACTGGATTTCATTTTACTTGAATGAAACCGAACGTATATTTTCCCATACTGAATCCTTAGTTGATACTGAAATAAACTTTAAATGAACTGAAAATATTTAGTAAAACTAAGTAAATCAAGAAAATATTTGTTAAGAAAAATATTAATTTTGTTACAACAAAATCACTGAAGTTAATACCTTACTCAGGTATTATATTCAGTGATTTTCATTGAATTTAATGAGAAAAGCAAATTATTTCAATACATGACAGACATGGCGAAAGTTTTTTTTATCAATCCAGGCTTTTTGACTTGAACTATTTGTTTTATCGTGACCTCGCCTTTTTGAAACAAACTATGTGTAACACATTCATAACTACCTATAGATATAATACCTACCTTGAAAATAGATACCTATCACCTTCAACTAAAACTAAATTAAATAAAATACTTCTCAATTGCTTTAAGAGCTAGAGATGTCAGCAAATTGGTAACTACATATTTGACTTCAAACCGATAATACTACCGACTAGTTCATTTAAGTGAACAAATAATTACCTGATTATTTGTGGAGTTCTAGATCATTATACAGTTATGGTATATTCTTTAGATATATCTGTATATTTCTAATTAAGTTAAACTATCTAAATATTTAGAAGGCTGTACGCTTTACTGATATTCAATGTTTGCTCTGGTTATTATCATAATAGTCATCAAATTTAGGTTAAAATCGCACGGAGAATTTGTTTGTGAAGACAAGCAACGTTGTAACCTGCTACTTTGGGCACTTTTTGCAATTATTCTGGGAGGACAATGTAACATTGAATGTTACAATTAGTTTTTATAAAGACCGCATAAAGTGACTCTATTTTCGTCGTGATATATTGTAGCTCATATGCCTTTCTTGTAAATAATTTTGAGACTAAACTTTATTATTATTTACTTTGCCTGATGGAAAGCATGAGCAGAGGCCTATTGAGATGTTTCTACATCAATAGGCCTCCGGCCTCGCACTCACCAACGAAATATGACAGCACGAGACGAGCACGAGTTTTAAAAATACACAATAAAATATAAAACTTAGCGATTATTATTTTTTTATTTAATTCTCCTGTAGTCTGTTCAAATGTTAAACGTTCGTTACTTCCTTGTATGTAGCTTGGGGCGGTTTTGTTTCTACGCGCTATTTAATACAGTCAATTTAAATCTATAGTTCTATATAAATATTTTATTGCAAATAAATTGAAATAATGTAATGAAATTGATTGAACACGTAAAAATATAAACTTTTGGTTTTTAAGCCATATCAACTGTTTGTTAACTTCTATCTTTCCGTTGAACCTAATTGTGTTTAAAGATTTTAGTCCACCAATTTTTTTATGGTTTTGATGAAATTCGCCGGCAGTTTTTACAAAACTTATACAAATAATTTATCTACTGTTAAGTATTGTAGCATCATTTTAATATTTTTAAGGAACTATATAATATGTTTATTAATACTTTTATTATAACTTTATACATATATCCATATATATATATTTATAATCGTGTCACAATAAGCTTACAACTAATATCTACACGCATCAGTGGTAAAGAATGTAAACGGCTTCGTTTTCTTAATACTAACATCAATTAATATCTACGATTCTCTTGAAACATGTTCAGTTTTTTTGGTAAATTTAGACTTAAGTTAATATTTCTGTAACTTAGTTTATACTGAGAAAACGAATCGAGGTTTTATTTCATTTTGTATTACTTATCGTTTAGTGGAATATTTTTTATAGACGAAATCGAAGGTCGCAATATTTTTTGACGTTTAACATGTTTTTGATAGGTTTAATAAAATATTATTTAAGAATTGATATGGATTCTAATGAAGTTTGTGTTATTTTTATATACGTAAAATGTCTAGGGTATTTTTGGTGAGAAATAAATATTGTATAATATAATGCAAAACAACTGTGTGTAAGTCAGTAATCAGCCAATTTATTATATTATTTATAATATTGTGTATATATTTGCGACTGAATGCGAAAAGCAACAGACCGGGCTCTATGGTGTTCCTTGGGAGAGGCGCATGTCCAGCAGTGGACTGCAACGGGCTGATGATGATGTGTATTAAATCTATTATAGTTTGTATTTTAACCTTACTATTAGTATATACACTATCATGTTAGAACAAATATACAATAATATTTACATGCTACAGTGGAATAGCGGGCAAACGAGCAGACGTTCACCAGATGCATCACAAGTGCGTTTCCGGCCTTTGGGGGATGAGGGTGGGAGTGGGGAGGTGTTGGGGTATGGGTCTCCGGTGTCCTCACTCACTCGGTGAAACACAGCGCAAGCGCTATTTCACACCGGTTTTCTGTGAGGCCGTGGTATCACTCCGGTCGAGCCGACCCATTCATGCCGAAGCGTGGCTCTCCCACGGTAAAACATACATTGCATTATACTTTTATTTTAACTTCATTAGAACAAGCTGTACCACTGTAGTGGTACAGTGGTACAGTAGTAAAGAATGTAAGTTAGTAAAAGCTTCGAATATCTACTATTCTATTGAAACATGACCTTTTCTTTTTAATAAACTACCAAGTTTTTAATCAAATGCCCCAATAAATACTGATATTCATTTTGTATAGTAGTCATACTTATCGTTTAGTGGAATATTTTTTATAGACGATATCGAAGGTCGGAATATTTTTTGACGTTTAACATGTTTTTGATAGGTTTAATAAAATATTATTTAAGAATTGATATGGTTTCTAATGAAGTTTGTGTTATTTTTTTTATACGTAAAATGTCTAAAGTATTTTTGGTGAGAAATAAATATTGTATAATATAATTAATGCAAAAAAACTGTGTGTAAGTCAGTATTCTGCCTATTTATTATATTTTTTATAATATAATGCATATATGTGCAACTGAATGCGAAAAGCAACAGACCTGGCTCTATGGTGTTACTTGGGAGAGGCCCATGTCCAGCAGTGGACTACAACGGGCTGATGATGATGTGCATTAGATCTATTATGGTTTGTATTATCACCTTATTATTAATATATATACACTATCATGTTACAAGAAGCATACAATTAATATTTACACGCTACAGTGGTAAAGAATTTATTAGGCATCGTTTCCCTAATACTAACATTAATTAATATCACTTCTGACTAGATGTAGTTGGATCTACAATTTTTTTACAACATGTTGACTTCTTTTGATGTATTTACACTTAAATTCTTGTTTTGGTAACTTGTTTATTGATCGGTGATTAATTTTGTAAAATAAAACTATCCTACATTATGGTTCATATAAGGTTGTATTATTTTTTTTTATAATCGAATGTCAAAAAATAAAAGATTTTCAGTTCTCGGAATATTTTGAACATTCATTATCTTTTTGGTACGTTAATTATCATATTTATGCGTTGATAATGGTTTCTAATGACGTTTTTATCACTTTTGTTACTCATAAAATGTCTGAGGTACTTTTGGTGCCAGAAAGTAGTATTTTACACGGCTTTAATTTGCTGTATGCTATGTTATATACGAGTATATATTTTAATTAACAATCTAGCAAGGTTAATCTAGTATTTTTGTTTATATATTATGGTTTGTATTGTAACCTAATTATTTATAAAAATTAACTATACACAATCATGTTACAATAAGCATACAACTAATATTTACACGCTACAGTGGTAAAGATAAGGTTCGGTTTGCATTAACACTAACATTAATTAATATAAGTTTTGACTAGGTATAAGCGTATCATCTATTATCTTGAAAGATATCGACGACTCCTTTTGGTGAATTGACACTTAAATGACTGTTTCCAATTTTTTTTTCCGGTTTATGGAATAGGGGCAAACGAGCAGATGTATCTGCCTGATGGTAAACGATTAACGCCGCTCATGGACACCCGCAATAATAGAGACGTCACAAGTGCGTTGCCAGCCTTTGGGGAATGGAGAGGGGGGGGCGTGGCTTCAAATTTTTCAAATTAATACTCTCTTACCTTTTTAGTTTCTTTCAGAAGTACACAGTCTAAGTTTTTTTTTTTCATTTATTTGACAGCTTAATCCTAGTTTCTATAAAATTATCTTAACTACGAGTATTATTTAGAGGCTACTGAGTGGTACATAATCACGAAATGATGTCGAACGACTTCTTTTTAATATTATAAAATACTTTCAATTAATTATAATGATTTTAATTATCTACTGTCGTCTACATATGAAGATATGTAACGAAATGTCAACCGCATCAGGCGTTCTTTAGAATTATCGTACACTGCTTATTTGTCATTTAGACCTGTGATTTGTAAATCATCCTCTAATAGTCAGCTGCTGTACTACGTAGCCCTCTCCTTAGAAGGGAGGGTTTGGCCTACTATACCAAGAGGACATGACGGTATGGTACAGGGTTGGTTTCGAGTTTTCAGTAGTGTTATTCTAAAGCATTTTATATGGTGATGAAACTCTGTATTATTTAATTTATACTCTCGATTGTCGGCACTTGATGAAACTTGTTGCAATACATAAAATATCATAATCGTCTGAAAATAAGGTTCTGACATTTCCTCTCATATCATTATGAGTAGACTGAAATAAGCTTATATATTTTTGATGTTTTACGTAATGAACATAAATTCGACTGACATCTTGTTTACTTGTAATTATATTGATTTCTCATGATATCGGGGATAAACGAGCATGCGGGATACTCCATGGTAAGCGACTACTGACCCGTCAAAGAACACTTGCAACTCAATAGCTGTAAGTGAATTGAAGAGCTTTGAAGGCAGCTCTTTTAATGAGGAATTAATGATTCGTAAATACCGTAGGCCATTGTTAGTTCAACAGATAGTTGTGAGACTTTTTGAGCAGATTTCTTGTTGTGATCATTTAAACAAGACAGACAATTAATTTCACACTTTTATCGCAACTTGGGATCGATTTCAGCATAAAAAATTCAGCTTTTAAACACATACCTACGAGTATATATCAGCCTGCCAAAGTGAATTTACTATTCCAGGTGGAAAACATAAGCGCCATACTCTTTGCGAATGCAGACAATGCATGGTGATCTACATTAAGGTGGCACATTGAGATGTTTCTGCATCATTGGGTTCGTGCACACCAACGAAACACAACTGCACTAATGCTGTCATTATAAATTGGTCTTCTGTGCGAGGGTAGTACTTTCTCGGTCGATTCATCCCGTTCGTGTCAAATATTTCGAGTCAATTTTATTTCGAATTTATATCTACAACCAAATTCGCGTCACCTACTTTTGTCAAGTGAGCTCACGCAAGTGCGGGTTTTTAATGTTCTTTATTGCCGATTGAGTAGAAATTGATTAAATTCAATTTATTCCTTAACTTTGGTTTAATGTTGCTTTGTTTTTTTTAATTATTGCTTGTTCTTTTTTTTTATGGAATAGGGGGGCAAACGATCCAGACGTATCGCCTTATGGTAAGCGATTACCTCCGCACATGGACTTCCGGAACACCAAAGGCGTTACAAGTGCGTTGCCGGACTATGGGGGATGAGGAAGGGGTCGGGGGAAGGGGTTGGGGGTTGGGCCTCCGGTATCCTCACTCATTCGGTGAAACACAGCGTAGGCGCTGTTTCACACCGGTTTTCTGTGAGGCCGTGGTATCACTCCGGTCGAGCCGGTCCATGCATGCCGAAGCGTGGCTCTCCCACGGTAATCTTTATTTATTTTTTAATATTTGCTTGTTTTTTTATTTATTTTTTAGTTTTTGCTTGTTTTTTTTTCATTTTTTTCATTTGATTGTTTTTTATTTTGTTTTTTAATATTTGCTTGTTTTTTTATTTATTTTTTAGTTTTTGATTGTTTTTTATTCATTTTTAAAATTTTTGATCGTTTTTTATTTATTTTTTACTTGTTTTTTTATTTTTTCTTGTTTTTTATTCATTTTTGTTGTTTTTTTTTGCTTGTTTTTTTTTTGATTTTGATTTTTATGATTAACTTAGAATTCTATTTTAAGTTTATAACTATTTACCTGTACAATATTTAATTATCTTAAGTTTTACCTCTTAATTCTACTGTAAATGTAAAACTAATACAGAGGTACAACTTTAAACATTTGTGTTATTAATCTTATAGGTATTAAATATTGCCGACAAACAAAGATACGCAAAAAAGTATGTTTTAAGTTAGATCGAGTAGCAAGTATTTGACTTTCTCTTTTTCTTTTAATACCTTCGCTTTTCAATATGTCAGGTGGATGACAATATCCTTGTCCTTTATTGAGTGTGTCTGTCTAAATTATAGTTGGCAAAATGTTTATCATCACACCTGAATATCCCTTTACAACACGAATATATGTACGTATTATAGTAGATTAATCTTATGGGTATTTCTACGACTCACGTGTAGGATAAGGTGTTAATGGTTTTCTATTTAGAATGTTAATCAGAAGTAGCACGGAGTCTAGAAATACGCAATAGATTTATTCTCTATTTTATAACCTCTATGAGTCGATACCGCCGGTGTCTTAAACAGACGGTGATCAGAGGAAAGCTGTTTGTAGATCAGATGGGTAGACTCATTCAACTCTGCTCATACCTAAAAGGATACTCAGGTATGGTTTTTATACACCATGCTAACTAAATAGTATTTGTAACATTCATCTGTATTTTTTTTTTAAATCTCGAGTATAAAGTGAAGACTAATTAAAATAAAACAAAGTAATTTATTCTTCAATGAAATCATATGAATACTTTTGCAAGTTAAACTTTAAGTAGATGAGTTCGGCCTTTCCTAATTGGATTAGGCCTGAAAAGAAAGGACGAAACGAAGGTATTTTCGATAATCGGAAGATGATTATGATCATTAATATCTAGTACCTATTTATATTATTATCTATCTTAAATTACTCTTAATTAAGGCAGTGTTTATGGTGTAGTCAGCTGGTAGATTCTAAATTACATTATCTTAATGTTTTGTAGTCCAGTACATACTTATATCTATTCTCACTTTTATTTATTTAGCTAATTACTATTTATATTTACAGGCAGCAGCAAATTTGGTTACCTAAATAATTACTATATATTATGAGTATATACATTTTATGGACGGGGTGGAAAATCACTTCGAATCTTTGGCTTCTCGGAGAGTACTGCTTGTTCAAATAAACAAACATAGATCAACACGATGGGGAGTAGTCATATGCAGGCGTTCTCCTCTGTCACAGTATAAGCCCAAATGGGCCTACGCGTTACACTGTTATGAAAGTTTTGTTTTATTACTTATGTGTGAGTTCGTAGTGACAAGAGATTCTTTTTGGATGTGAGTTTAAAATGTGTGTGTGTAAAAATTCCCCCCTCGACTGTTTCGGATCAGATAAAAGGCGCAATGGTAAAACAATTCCAGCTTAAGGTTATGGATGTATTAGTATTGTGGATTTATGTACGAAAATGTGTTCCCGAGCAATTTATAGATTTTTTTTCATCCTAAACTGAATGTATAAGTTATTCGACCATGGAGGTAATCTATACAAATAAATAAAATTGGAGTGACTGTTTATTATTACTATTATTTATATTAAAATAACCGCTTTTTACTAAATGCATTTACCAAAAAAAAATTTCTTCACAATTTTTACCTGTCTGTTTGTTTCGGATAATCTCTGGAACGGCTGGACTGTTATGACGGGACTTGCACTGATAGGTAGCAGATGATATAAGGAGGAACTTGGGCTACTTTTTTTAGATCATCTTCGAAAGAATATAGTCAAAAAAATAAGAGATATTATTTTTTTCACTATATTCTTTTCGTTTCTATGTTCATTAGTGAATATAAATTTTTAAAAATGTATTTTTCTGCTGTACTTTTATTAGTTATAAGAACGTAAAACCCACGTCATAAGCTTGGTTTATCGAAATTGAATATGTTGCCAAATACTGATTTTGTTTTTCTAAAAATGTTTTGATGACTTGTATTTCTTTGATAGGACAGAGAGCGGTCACAGTACCTAAACCTTCTATGCGAACGGTCGAGTAATGTCTTATTCTCAGTATGTGTGTTTAAAATGTTGTACATTGAACGCTTAAAAAGATTTGAAATATACCAATACAGTAAATTTGAATTTGTTTTAAGACAAGATTGTTCTTTTATGCATATAATCACTTACATCGAGGTTTAATCATTTTCTGTTTTTTTTTTGTGTGTTTATGATATTGCTTATTGAATTGCACTCCTGAGTTCTTGAATTGTTCTTTTGTTTATTCAATTATATTATTTTACATCAATATCGAATTATTTTCTGGTTATATCCGTAGAATAATTTAATAGCATGGGTATACACTATTCTACAAATACCATAGATACTTTTATCTTTTGATTTCGGTGAGTATTTCTGCTAGAAGTAATTGGTACAGCTTCTATGTGGTATAATAATAAGGAGACGATTACATTTGTAGTTTTGAAAGTACGCATATACCATCTTTTTCCACGTGTGATAATTATGTATATCGATGACATAATTATGAGCTTTATTGAATAAATGTACACTATTTACATATTCAGTGTCGTACATAACTTACGTAATGTACATTTAATACTCCATAATATAATATTATCATTATATATTACAGACTACTCAATGGTAAAGAATTAATGCGTCAGCTCGTGGTTTACTTAAACTAATTATACCATAATGTAACTGTATGTATATGTTATGATGATGATATATGTAATGTAGCTACTGCGCACATCCACGTGTGTTCATGGTATAGGGCACTGAGGGGGAAGAGGATGGTATGGGCTCCGGTAACCTCACTCACTCGGTGAAGAGCAACGAAAGAGCTGCTTAACACCGGTTTGCTGTGAGGCCGTGGTATCACTACGGTCGAGCCTCGCCCACATGTGCCGCAGCATGGCTCTCCCACGACATCGTGACAGGCACGTGTATACCAGCGTGAGATTGGTGAGAAGGTGCAGCTCCTCGTGCCTGTCTTATTACGTTTTCAGACAATGAGGTAGAAAATTTCACTGTAGAGAAGAAGAGGTGCCTCATGTCCGTGTTAAGTGGAGATCGATGGTTTCTGCCTATCCCTCTGAGGAATAGGCGTGACATTATGTGTGTATGTTATATCTTTGACTGTAGAAACGTCACTTTGAGCTTTATTTGAGTGTTTTATGGAGTTCTGTATACATGTACATAGGGAGTGCTGTATTTATGACAGGAACTTCCATCCTTCTGTTGAACCTTATTATGTTCAAAGATTTTAGACCAGCATTTTTTTTATGGTTTTGATGAAATCGCCGGCTTTTTTTACATAATTTATACAAATAACTTATCTACTGTTAAGTGTTAGCATCATTTTAATTTTTTAAGGAACTATATAATAAGTTTATTAATACTTTTATTTTAACTTTATACATATATCCATATATATATACATATTTATAATCGTGTCACAATAAGCTTACAACTAATATTTACACGCGTCAGTGGTAAAGAATGTAATGGCTTCGTTTGCTTAATACTAACATCAATTAACATCTACTGTTCTTTTAAACATGCTCATTTTTTTGGTATATTTACACTTAAGTTAATATTTCTGTAACTTAGTTTATACTGAGAAATCGAATCGAAGTTTTATTTCAATCCCAAAAAAAAATTTCAAAAACAACTGACCTCCAATATCGTTTATTTACCTAGCTATAGTTTAGTGTTGTTTTTTACCAAAAACGAATGTCAAAAAAAAAAAATTTTTTTTAATATTTTTGATATTTATTAAAAATTTTTAATATTATTTGGGCATTGACTTGAGTTTGTAATATTTTTTTTTTGATATCTTTGAAATTTTGAACTGAATTTTGTAATGGGGTAAGGGCTTTCGGTATCCTCACTCACTCGGTGAAACACAGCGCACGCGCTATTTCACACCGGTTTTCTGTGAGGCCGTGGTATCACTCCGATCGAGCCGGCCTATGCATTCCAAAGCGTGGCTCTCCCACGGTAAAGTTCTTCTTACTTACTTACTTAGTTATATGACAGCGAAGTCTAATAAATTTTTGATTAATATTATTAATTAATAAATATATTTGTACATAATACTCGTATAATATTCTCTTAAAATTATATATTGCAAACTACTCAATTGTAAAGAATTCAAGTTGGACTTTAGTTTCTTAAATCTATCTAAAATTCTAAACTCATGTATAATATTCACTCAACTATAATATATAACTACGATTTCTCAGTGAGTGCGCATATTCTCGCTCACATGCATGGGATCTCCTACAACATACACACACGGGTATACCAGCATGAGGTTAGTAGGAAGGTGCAGCTCCTTATTCCTGTCTAAGGTTCCTTTTCTGGTTGTCTAGAAGTGGTGTGTTAGTATCGTAGTAAGACAAGATCAATTGTCTTTGCCCATATCCCCCTGGGGAATAGACGTGAAATTACATGTGCATGTTATTTATCTGTCTGCAGGAGCTTCACCATCCAGGCGTGGTTGAGGGATGCTTTTCTTTCAGAGTATTATGGGGTCCAGTTAATTGCTATGATGCGGGTGATATAAAGGAGTATAAGTCAAAATCAATCTTTTAAGAACCCTTCAATTATAACTAGTTATTTTATCGTTTTTTTCATATTTAAGTGGGTACATAAACTTGAAGAAAACTTTTAAGAATTGTATTTTATTAATTATGAACGAAAACGAATGTTTCGCGCGTAATCTATATATAATATTTGGAGGCAATTAATTTTTGTAGTTATGTTATAGTACCTTTCTCGTCATGTGGTTGTTATGTACATCGATGAGATCATTATAAACGTTATTGAATAACTGCATACCAACTATTTCCTTCCTTTACACCCACCTCTAGTACGCAACCTGGCTCGAAAACATTTATGTTAAGAGCTCACAGCTGTCGGTCTACTATCCGTGAATCCTGTCACTGTCTAGCTCTGGTTAGGACTGATTGCATTGTATACCTCGGCGTTATAATTGACAACCATTAAGTTGGCATGGACACATAAACAGCTTGACGTCCCGTGTTCGTGAACTCATATATGTGTTCAAAAAACTTCGGTACTCGGCTGGACTTGACGTTCTTAAATTGGTTTATTGCTCACTCTGCCAGACTATTGTGGCATACTGTATATCTGTTTGGGGAGGTGTTGCTAAAACGATTTTACTACCGCTTGAAAGGGCGTAAAGAGCGGTAATGAAAGTCATGACTTGTAAACCTTTTAGATATCCTACCACTTTGTTATACAACGAATGTTCGTAAAATCTTTGTGCTCCAAACGGTAAATTATTACAAAAACACAGAACCCTACAATATAATCCGGAAAACCAGAACACACGCAGATTGTGTAGGGTTTGCCCGAGTGTCACGTTTAGAACCGCACTTGCAGGGCGCCATTTTATTGTTATGTCGGGACATGTTTACAACACCCTCAACAAACACTGTGGTATTTATGGTCTCTCGAGATATCAAATTAAAATCAGGGTAACTAACTGGTTACTCGAGCAGGACTATGAAGAAACGGAAATGCTGCTTAAACTTAGAATTCTATAACTTACACTCACACACACACACACACACACACACACACACACACACACACACACACACACACACACACACACACACACACACACACACACACACACACACACACACACACACACACACACACACACACACACACACACACACACAAACACACTCAAACATACGTACATACACATACACCCAAATATATGCACACATGCCTGACGCAAATTTATTCCAATACACGCACATGCATGTACGCTCGCACGTTAAAAGACGATAAATGTGTATTTTGAAAAAATAAGCGCATTATAAGCGTATATTTTCTTTAGTTGAGAGAGGGACTGGTATCCACAACATAAGTTTAATCTTACTGTGGATGCCAGAGTCTGACTATTACAGTGTACATATATATAGAAAATGCTGTTTGAATCAAAAAATCTGTTCCTAATTTTGCATTAATAAATATTATTATTATTATTTACACATTCTAACTAAATGAGAACGCTTCGCACCACATCTTTTGTAATGTACATTTAATTCTACATAGTTTAATATTATCTTATCATTATATATTACAAACTACTCAATGGTAAAGAAGTATATGCAGTCACTTTTACCTTAATTTGTAAACTATCTATACTATTATATATATATATATCTATTGATTCAACTGCTACTGCATCCTTGTGTGTTCATGATACGGGGGACAAACGACGGATACCTGTACCTCAAGAGTTACAAGTGAGCAGAAGAGGTGTGTCACGACCGCAATAAGTGGAGATCAAGTCTCTATCTATTCCTCTGGGGAAAAGACGTGACATTATGTGAGCATGTTATGTCTCTGAGTGTAGAAACATAACCATGAGAAGCTTATTTGAGTGTGTTATGGAGTTCAGTTAATTGCTTTGATGCGGATGATACAGAAGAGTGCAAGTAAAGATCAATATTTTAAGAACCCTTCAATTTTAATTAGTTAATCTTTTTTTTTCATATTTAAGTGGATACACATTCTTGCAGACAACTTTTGAGAATTGTATTTTTTTAATATTTCTGAACGAAAACGAATGTTACACGCGTAATCTATACAAATTTAGAGAAGAATAATGGCCATTGGTGTTATTACATGTACAGTCCTCTAAATTTCCCCAAATCCAATATTTTTATTGTACGTAAAATATGATCTTAGTAGCCTTTTGGGTACTACCTTATCTGAGGTACGAGGCGTTCAGAGAGTTTGTTGTTTCTAATTTCAATTTATTTAAAAACTGTTTAATATTAGAGCAATATACTCAAAATATTGAACTTGTGAAAAATGGTTCACTGGCCATTTTATTTTCATCTCAATAATGAGGCGAATGATAACTTTTCCCGACTGCATCTGAAGGAGGATAATGTCTGTGGGGGAACGGGTGTATTGTTCCACCCAACACAAATGGAGGATCCTCCGACCAGGCGAGGTGATCATGCCTGGCGGGCTACTGCCCAACAGTTGATGTTGGGATGTTGTATATATGATAATCGGCGCGGGAACTTTATTTGCGCGATTCAGGATTGGTAGTTACTCCGTGTAGTGTAGTTTGTAGGTACAGTGCGTTACTTCGTAGTTCAGTGTATCTTCGGTAGATGGCGCTGTATGTGGAGGTCGCCACATCACTCCCCTCCAAGACTGGAGGTCGATATATGTTGAGTCAGCTGTCTGTGCTCTGATGCGGAGCTTGCCAGTGCCAGGAGTGAGTAGTTCCAGTGAGTCGGCACTGAATGCCGCAAGTTCCAGTGAGTCAGAACTGAATGCCGCTAGTCCCAGTGAGTCGGGGCTGAAGTCCGCTGATCCCAGTGAGTCGGGATCGCATGCGGTGCGCGGTGCTGCGGTGAGGTCCCCAGTGAGTCGGGGCGATTGCTGCGTAGTGGCTGGCTGCTGCGTAGACGGGAGAGATGTGCTCTGCTTACATGGACCGTAGGTACAGTGTGCTGTGCCTAGACGCTGTAGAGGCCGTAGGGGTTACCAGGCTGGAGCGGTTGCGTCCTGCGTGTGGTATATCCCAGTTGAGGCCGAAGTTGCTGGCTGGCTTGAGACTTGCTGTGGGAGTGAACATGATGGTGGCGCGGCTTGAAGGCTGCTTCCAATCACGTCGGGGTCACCACTGTGGGGGAACGTGTATCATGTTCCACCCAACACAAAGGGAGGATCCTCCGACCAGGCGAGGTGATCATGCCTGGCGGGCTACTGCCCAACAGTTGATGTTGGGATGTTGTATATATGATAATCGGCGCGGGAACTTTATTTGCGCGATTCAGGATTGGTAGTTACTTCGTGTAGTGTAGTTTGTAGGTACAGTGCGTTACTTCGTAGTTCAGTGTATCTTCGGTAGATGGCGCTGTATGTGGAGATCGGTACACATATAGTACCTTTCTCGTTATGTGGTAGTTATGTACATCGATGAGATCATTATGAGCGTTATTGAATAACTGTATACTATTTACACATTCAATGTCGTACATACATATAATCTAACGTAACTAATTAAGAACGCTTCGCATCATATCATGGATCATATCTTTCGTAATGTACATTTAATTCTTTTAACATTATAATTATCTTATCATTATATATTACAGACTACTCAATGGTAAAGAAGTATATGCGGTCATATTTATCTAAACTTCTAAACTATCTTACCTATAATATATATAAATATATGTATGTATTTATTTAACTGCTACTGCGTACATCCTGTGTGTTCGTGGTACGGGGAACAAACGACGAGCACCCTGAAGTTACAAGTAAGAAAAGAGGTGTGTCAGGTCTGTAGTAAGTGGAGATCGACAGTCTCTGTCTATCACTCTGGGGTAAAGGAGTGGCATTATGTGTGCATGTTATGTCTCTGACTGGTGAAACGTTCAGTTCATTTGTTTTGATGCGGATAATATAAAGGAGTGTTAGGAAAAGTAAAGATCAAGCTTTCAATATTTTTTTCATTGTTTTTATGGAGTTGTTGGCAAACGAGCAGAAGTATCGCCTGATGGAAAGCGATTACCGCTGCCCATGGTCACCCGCAACAGCAGAGGCGGTACAAGTGCATGGAGGATGAGGAAGGGGATGGGGGAAGGGGATGGGGGAAGGGGTTGGGGTAGGGCCTCCGGTCTCCTTTTCCACAAGTAAAAAAAAAAAAAAAAAAGGGCCTCCGGTCTCCTCACTCACTCGGTGAAACACAGCGCAAGCGCTGTTTGACATCGGTTTTCTGTGAGGCCGTGGTATCACTCCGGTCGAGCCGACCCATGCATGCCGAAGCGTGGCTCTCCCACGGTAAGATATATACATTATCTTATAATTATATATTACAAATTACTAATTGGTAAAGAATATGACTATGCCTCCGAGTTAACTAAACTAACTATACTATAAAATGAAACTATGTCTGTGTTTTCATGGTATAGGGGCAAACGATGGACAGGTGTAACTCAACAGTCACAACTGTGTCGCCGCCCCTTCAGTCCTCCGCCAGAATGAGGGGGAAAGAAATGGTATGGGCTCCGATTTCCTCACTCACTCGGTGAAGAGCAACGAAAGAGCTTCTTAAAACCGGTGTGCTGTGAGGCCGTGGCATGAGTCCGGTCAAACCTCGCCCATATGTGTTAGATGTTAAATGAAAAGTGTTTTTTTTTTTATGTATGAGACTGGCAAAGTGACCCTATTCTAACTGATGGAAAGCAAGAGCAGAATACAAAGTAGTGGTCACCAAACTCATTGCAAATGCAACAATGCAGCATGGTGACTTACACTATGGCAGACTATTGAGATGCTTCTGCATCATTGGGCCTCCGGTCTCGCACTCACCAACGAAACACGACAGCAAGAGCGCTGTCATTTTACGTTGATCTTCTATGCGAGGGTAGTACCGCCCCGGTCGAGCCTACCCGTTTGTGCTGAAATCAGCGTGGCTCTACTACCTTGAATAATAGTGAAGGGAAATATATTATTGTCCTTGTTATTCATCACATTCTATTGCGCGGTATTTACTTTAAATACATAACATTATCCTATATACTAAGAATTTATATTCACGTACTCTTATGTTAAGTTTAAGAATTAAGAATTTATGATTATTTTTTTATATATTTTTTCTGTTATTTGTATTGCAATGAATTTTATTGTAAAATTTTACACATAAGTAATCTGTATATACATTTTATAACTATTATAATTCGAAGTTTCTTTATTTATTTTTTTATAAGAAGGTTTGTTATTGGCAAGAACGCTGCAGGAAAGACTGAGGCAAAAGTTGAAAAGTCGAACATAAGATGTGAGCTGTGGACGCTCATGTTTAGAACGCAAGTCAATTCGATTTTAATATCAAAATGCATTTTTTATAAAAAAAAATGGTCCGTTTTGGTTGAGGTATACAATTGATATAGGTACTTTTAAATTTAATTGGACATTTGTGGAATAGTATAATAATAAACGACCTCTTTCTTGGTTCGTATAAACAAAGTCGGTAGTTTACTATTTTTAAATATTTTATTATCCTTTTTTTGATATATATTAAAAATTTCATTATTATATTTATTAGTTGTAATGAAGAAATGATGATGATGTTGAATGGAGATAATAATAATAATAATTTTTTCTTTACCCTACTATGTTTTGAAAACCTTATGTAGCACTTGATTGTCTCATTATTATATTTCCAGGGGGGGTCCGTAGCTGTAGAGGAAACCGGTGTTGACGGTGAGCCGGTCTAAGTCCCCGTCAGCTGACAGTTCAGTCTTATAAGAGTCTATAATCTAGTATGATCTAAATGACTTACAAGAAGAGATATATTTCCTATAATGATAAAGGTCTTAGTAATACTACACCTACTCATCCCGGATGATATTTTTCATCCCATTTTATATTTACACCTAAAATATAATTCTTAATTAAGTATTTACAGGATACTCAGTTGTGATGCATTTTTTGGAATTGTTTACCTTAGATTACTCTTATATAATATATAGTATGACTATGATAGATATAGGTGGAAATATGAGAAGAACGTGTTGAGAGTTATTATATATTTAAGGGAATAAAATTTTTGTGTCCACTACAATGTATAAAAGTTAAAATATATTATCTCGTGTTAAAAACATAACTAACGATTGAATTTCTTTCGCTTTATCATTTAAAAGCAAATCAGTTAAATATGTAATTTTTTACTTTATTTTTTATAAACCCAGTAAAAAATTGTAATTTAAAGAAATATAAAGGATTGAAGTGAAATTTAATTTTACACAGTTAAACTGAACATTTATGTCACCTTGATTGTAACTTATTAATTTTACATTTATATTATTAATTAATATACAAATAATCATTAATAAGAATATTCTCTGTCTGAACTTTGTGGTTTTATAATATTTACACTGTGCCTACAACTCAGTGACGTGCGTGGTATTGTACAATTTTACATTTTTGTTATTTGTTAATGAAATCTAAGCTTGGATATTTTTTTAATAGCACCAACAAGGAAAAAATTATATAAGCGAAATGTCGTATTAACGCTTCGTGTACTATATTGAAATTCTGTAATCATTTCTTTGTATCATAAAAAAAACTAATACGATTGAACACAGATGAATTTATAAGCAAACAAACGTTTGTCGACTTTTCACACAGATGTGGCTGTATCGCACTGATAACGCACTAGTTTAAAAAACATTAATTACTTGAACGAATAGCTTTGCTGTAGATGGATCGTATGCGTATGTTATAAGCCCGAACTCGACTATTCGACTACGGGCCCATATCGAAAATTGATGAGTCATTTGAAGCACCAGGAGACTTTTTTAGAAAGATACAGGGGCATAAAACAATAACATTCAGCACTATGCTGTCACTTGGAAGCTGTCCAACTAAGTAGAGGTGAAGGGGAGGGAATAGGAACCGTCGATTTTTTTCCCTTGTCACATAATTTTTGCTATGCTTGTCTGGAAGAAATCGCTGTGAGCGATAAGACCGCCAATTGTTATACATCCTTACATGCTTTTAATCATTTTGTAGTGTATACAATAAAGATAAATAAATAAATAAATATTTTTTGTACGGCGTTGCGGGATAATGGATCAGAGGAGATATTGAAATTGTATGGAACCGATGCCGTCTGAAATCAAATGACTAAATTCACACCTCTACTCAGTTGGACAGCTTCCAAGTGACAGCATAGTGCTGAATGTTATTGTTTTATGCCCCTGTATCCCTCTAAAAAAGCCTCCTGGTGGTTCACATGACCCATCAATTTTCGATACGGGCCCGTGGTCTATATTACGCTTGTTCACAAATTCATTTTGATCACTTTGACTTATTATTAATTAATTTATTTACAGGCGAATTAATTGCATGGTCTTCTAAACTGTATTTAAGCTCCTGGGTAAGCAGAATCTTGAACGGTTAACGTAAATATCAACTTTTATTGACGTTAAATGCGTTAAATTCAAAGTGTAACGATGCCAAAAAGACGATTTTAAAATGAACAAAAAATAAGCTACTTTTAAGATGGGTAAAGATTTAAAGTATCAGGTTTGACCTTAGTTGACTAATTCGTGCAATATGTAGCACTAAAGGTTCTCACAAGGATAAGTTTGATTTTAAAGTTTTAGTTTTTGTGTAAGTTTAAACTGAAAATATGTATACAAGTGCGTGCGAAACATTGAGGAAAAATTTTTACTCAAACAATTTAAAACCGAAAAAGTTTATTAAATTAAAAGAAAATGGCAGACGACAAAAATTATATTGATGATTTTTTTAAATCTATTCCCTTACATTAAGTATTATAGTTACATTTTTTTGGCATTTTATTTAAGTTTTCTTAATATTTAACTTATAAAGTATATTTGTAACGCTTACCCCCTCGGTTCCTTTAAAAACCCATATTAATAATGACAGTGTAACTAGATTAATTTGAAGTTTATTTTATAAATAGTTTATGCTAGGTACTGAGTTATGATTTCTTCTGAGTTTCGGAGAAGGAGAAGAGGTTGTGTGAGGTTACAACAGAATACTGTGTAAAATAAAATGAATAATTATTCTTGGGCAAAACATTTTTGTAGCCACTTGAATTTATGATTTTTTTTCCGTTCGCCATTAACAAAAGTAGCTAAATAATGTTTCAATAAGTTTCCTCATTGAAATAATATTTGTATGACACATTGAATAGTTCGCATCGGCTCAAGGTCTCAAAAATCTAGGAATTAATCGATCAATCTCTAGAATACCTGTGTTGGTGATGGATTGGATGCAGATTTTGAAGCCCGATATTATACTATTTCGATAGTTCACGAAGTCAGTAACATGGGAATAACAGTGATTCAGCAGTGTAGATGACTTTTATTTCGACGAAAATCAGTTTCGTCATATGTTTTGACACTCGTTAATTGTGGACACATTCTTTGCACAGTGCATACTTTTTAACACCCGACGCAAAATCAGGGGTTTTATAAGTTCGACGTCAATTTTTGTCTGTGTGTCTGTCTCTGTGTGAGTGTATGTATGTCTCTCTGTGGCATCGTAGCTCGCAAAATATATGTATGGACCGATTTCGATGTGTTTTTTTTTCATTTGAAAGCCAGTTTCCTTGCGGCGGTTATTTGCTCTGTTGGTTGGTTTTAAGAAAATGATGTAAGGCATTTTTGGCGTATAATTACTTGATTAAGAGCTTCACGCGTGCCAGTGTAATCGTACATTAACAACGCGTAATGCCTCACTACTGGGTTCGGTCTCCTCTCAGGAGAAGGTTATAACCGAGAGGAGATCAAGGAGAGGAGAGGTATAATCAATAAATGACAATTAATTGATAACTTAGACCTGATGCTGCGTAGGGTTTTCTATTATATTGAATTTATGATTGTAAATTATTTATATGTATGTCTTTATAAACTGTCAAAGTCCTAGCGTCCAACCCCTGTCCACTAAGTTCCTTGCTACTGCTGCTGTGTGACAGTAGTATATTGAAGTTTTTGGGCAAAACGTGTGAAAACGGAAACGTTATTGGGAAGTCAAGGCCCTCAACTAGTTCAACTTTTGAATTTAGTTCACCCTCGGGGTTGCGGAGATCTGATGCCAGTTGCTCCGTGGAAAAACTGATATTGAAGTAAAACCGGTTGAACTAGTAGCCGACCCCAAATAATATTGGGAATAATAAGGGCTAGAGGCAGATGACCTAAATTTAGAACATATATGTACAACCTACTACTTTGTAAATAATTTCAATACTCAATCAGTTATAAAGTTAGGTTTTTTGATCTAATCAATGTTATTTAAATTTAATCTAGGAAGGTTTTTGAGGTTTTTTTTGCAACAACATAAAATTTACATATTAAAATAAATTGCAAAATTTGTTATTGAACGATTTGTAATAGTTTCAATTGATTTATTACATTATAACTATATACTATTTATATATATTATTTAAGATAACAATATCAAAGAGATTAATAACCTGAATTATAAATGACACACTTAAGCACATAAACTTACGCAAACACTCTTACTCATACTCTCATACTACACACACACATACACTCCCCTCACGCACACACACGCGCACACACACACACACACACACACACACACACTCACATACAATCACACATACACACACACACACACACACACACACACACACACACACACACACACACACACACACATACACACACACATACACAGACACAACTATAACTTCAATACTATTTTTAATTTGTTTGTTATTCTAATTTGCACTTACGAGTATATGGTGGGTATGTAATAGTAATGGAAGGTACCAAACAAGTTAGTCCAAGAGGTGGGGGCCTGGTGATCTGTAGCACAGGTATAATTGTCACATATTATATTGTATTACCTGATCTGTACTTATTTTTGTGAAAGAGTAATAATTTTTTTTTTTTCAATTTTTTGTTATTTTTATTTTTTTATCTGACGATGTGATGATATTTTGTCATACTTATAACTAATTTATTAATTAAAAAGTAAATGTGTACATACGTCTAGAATACTTTAAACTCATATTTACAAACTGGTGAGTACTACGGTTTACATAGGTTTCTTGTCCTGGAGCGCGTCCATATGTACATTATTTCTACTCCTAACAACAATAAATTAGGTGTAACAGGTCAATCTGTGACCTGGATCTGGACAGATATGGTCGAAATGTGAGACAACTCAAAGGTATGTCACAAATATTTACGGGCGTATTTACCTACAGCGCAGGTGTACACCCTACGGGCCCAGCAGTGTTAGGGCCCACAGTACTTTTAATGAATCTGCTACGTTTAGTAAAGGGTACTAGAGTAGTAATTGTATACGGTCGCTTCTGTATCTATAACGTATCTTTTGTGTGTATGTTGTATTCTTCATTTGTTGTTGGTGATCTAGCTTTCATAGAACAAGCTGTGCTTTTTCTTTTTAATATTCCGGACAACTAACACACAACGCCATCTAGTCGCAAGCTAAGCAGAGCTTGTGTTATGTGTACTAGACAACTGATATAAATACATATATACTTTTTTTTTGTAAATACATACATATTATACATAGAAAACACCCAAACTCCGAAACAAATATTTGCAGACCATACAACCGAGATCTCAAGCTTAGCAGTCGCATACGCTACCACTACGAAACCGAGGCAGTCAAACATCTGTTTAGTTTGAAGTTAGATGGCGTTGTATGTCAGATGACCGACATATTTATTTATTTTAAAGAGCGCTCAAGAGTTAACTTAGATCGCGTCATGCATGTTTTATTGTTTTGAATGAAAGTTTAAGATGTAAATATAAAGACGTATACAGAGGTAACGGGTGTTTTTTTAAGCTAGATAGAACTTTAAATTGTAAAAAGTAACACAAAAAATTAAATTTTGATGAAACTTTTTTTTTTATTTGTTTCAGTATACTCTGACAAATCATCATGAATAGACTCACGCTTGAACAACGCTACGAAATTATCCAAATTTACTTTGAAAATCAGTCGTCGATTCGCGCAACTTATAGACGACTGTTTTATCGCAAAATTGTGTTCAGCGATGAGGCGCATTTTTGGCTTAACGGGTTTGTTAATAAGCAAAATTGCCGCATATGGAGTGAGACCAATCCACAACAGACCCTACAGACTCCATTACATCCAGAAAAATGCACCGTATGGTGCGGTTTTCACGCTGGTGGCATCATCGGACCTTATTTCTTCAAAAATGAGCTGATTTTCAAAGTAAATTTGGATAATTTCGTAGCGTTGTTCAAGCGTGAGTCTATTCATGATGATTTGTCAGAGTATACTGAAACAAATAAAAAAAAAAGTTTCATCAAAATTTAATTTTTTGTGTTACTTTTTACAATTTAAAGTTCTATCTAGCTTAAAAAAACACCCTATACATAGGCAATTTTTTTTATTGATTATTAAATGTCAAGTTTCAAGTTTAAACTGAAATGTCAAATTGTATTCCCAACTGTTTATAATCTATTCCCTTACATTAAGTACTCGTATTATAGTTAATTTTTTTTTTGGTACTTCATTTTTATTATTTTTCTTAAAATTTAACTTATCAAGTGTACTTGTAACGCTCATCACCTCGGTTCCTTAAATATATAAATAATGACAATGTTTAGTTTAACTGAATCAAGTATATTTTAGTAATATTTTTGCTATTTACTTCAGAAGACTTACCGTTAAAACAAGGGTAACTTTTCACAAAACGAATTTTGTTATATTTTTTAAGCCAAAAGCATTGTATGACAAGATAACCAACGTTTTATGTGTCAACTTCCAAAGGAGTAGAGTGTGAGTCTTTGATTTTATATTTTCATCAGGCGCAAAATTACGTTGTTAATGAAAATAAAAGGTATGAGTTTGTTTGTTGAAACTGCTGACTCAGTCAGATGGTTGGTCATGATGGGGAACCGTAAACGGTAGTTAGTAATGCATTAATAATGACTTAGAATCATATATATATATATATATATACAGGGTGTAAAAAGACTACTACCGAAAACTTGAGGGATACAATCAGACCATGATACTGAATAGGTTTAGCGAAAAAAAAACTCAAAAAAAATGTTAATTTATCTAAGTCGTTTTATGTTCTTTTTTGCTTACATACACATAGTAAAACATAACAGGACCCAAACTACCTAATTATCTCATTTAGAAAACCAAAAAACAAAGAAAATCAATAAAACAGTAATGTATTTTAATATCAAAACAGCTGGCCGGGTGAGTGCAATGACCACGACAGAGCGCGCGGGCGCGTTAAGTTGTACATTGCTGGCTTCTGAAATTAATAAAAATCTTGACACATTGCTTTTTCAAACTACAATTTTTTTTAAAGACAACTGTTTGTTTTTTTTAATAAGTTTTGGGGTGCTGGATCAGCCCCTTTCGTTTTCGGTAGTCGTCTTTTTACACCCTGTATATATATATATATATATATATATATAAATAATTGAACTATACTAATAAGGACTGACTTTATGTAACCGTAAGTTTAAGTTATATACACGCTAGGCTATGTTCGTAGCACTCCTGATCATAATGTACATGTTTCTTACTCCGATATCATAAATACGACGTAGAAAGTTACTATTTACAATCTAAAAATGTAATTATATAACTCAAACGATTCGCTGGTATTCAATAAAAAAAAATAAAGAATAAAACATGATAAAAACAAAGTGAATCTATCGAGTGTTCTGTTATTTGGGTTTAAAAATATTTGAGTTTCATCGCCGTTTGAATGTAATCTTAATATTGTAGTCTATCAATTGAATACTATTCTATATATTTCCCTGTTTTAATTCCCGTTGGCGTAAATGTTATTGAATATGTAAGTACTAAGGAATAAAAAAACTCTTTGCTTTAAATATTACACAATGTTGTACCTACATGTAATTAATATTATTACATATTATATAATTTATTATACTTAGAACATATTATGTACATGCTACTCTTTTGTATCGGTATTTATGGTTTCTTTATTCTAAATATATTATTATTTAACTCGGTTTTTTTGTATTTTAATCTAAGAGGTATATTAGGTAAATATTGAAACAGCACTAAAATGAACTTTTGATGTGTTTCGGTCTGGCCTGAACAAATAGATATACGGAAAAAAATGGTTCATTGATGTAAGTATCGTATATACTTTCATATTCATTTAGTACAAAGCTGCGGAATAAGAATCAGACACTTAAATTTTATTTATTCGCATAGATAAATATGAAAAAAAATAATTAGCAAACACTAATAGCAGACTTGATTGATGCTGCTAGTGCAAAGAATAGAGTGAGATCCCAGTCACCACAGACTTACGTCATTTTAAGAAATATGAAATTTTCAGTATCCATAGGCTAAGCTGAAAGCGGGACTGCTTTACAGTTAGCAGATATCAAAGATGGAAAAAGCCAGGCTATCTTATACCATTTTAGGAAGGCTGAATTTTATATGTACTTATTATTAAGTTTAGTATTTTCCAAGAAGATAGACAAATTTGACGGGCCAAACATCCTCCGCGGAACTGTAAACGAGTCTGGTCGTTTATTATATAGTATATTTTGTATTTATTCATAAAAACTGACAATACTTACAGTTCTTTTAGAAACTGAAAGTAAAGTGCTGGTAACTGGGATCCTGGACTAGAAAATCGACATTTTAAAATGAATTAAAATTTTCAAACGTTATGACCACTTCTAGAATTATTGACATATGAGTGACATTATACTCTCTAGGCGTTTTAGTGTGGTCATTGTTTGCCAGCTGTGTAGTCAGCTAGGTAGGTTTTAGGTTGGGTTATGATTTGTTCTGAGTTTTCGGTGGAGAAGAAGAGGTTGTGTGAGGATACAACAGAATAGTGTATAAAACAAAATGATTTTTTCACAAGTTCAAAAGTTAAGGGTAAAACGTGTTTGCAGCCTCTTGAATTTACAACGATATGCCGAGATGTAGAGAGAGAAAATTAACGAAGAGGTTTTGGAGCGACTCATGCTTATTTGTTAGTTTCCGGTGAGATCTAAAGAGCTGACATCACCATAGTCAAGGATCGTAAGTCTCGCACTAGCGAGAGCAATTTCACTATTTGTGAGAAGAAAATTCAGTAGTTTCAATGTTTGCAGCTAACTTCTCTAATCTGTGGGCCTAGGGATATGTACCATATTGTGAAGTATACAAATATATAATTGTATTAACTATACCTAAACTTACAATATATTATGTACAGGCTACTCCATGGTAAAGAATTTTGCGTTCGGTTCTTTTTAAACTACGTATTGAGTATCTAACTAGATATTTATAAATTTAATCTTATATTTACAATCTTTTATTCTAAGCTTGAAGTATATTAGTGGATATTGTCGCTATTATTGTAGTACCATAAATGTTCCTACTTTGTTATCGTAATTTTCCATTCCATTTATAAATTTGGCCCGTTTGTTCCAGTTGGTTTGAAACATGTAAATGAGGTAAAAGAAGCACTGTCTAGATAAAAAAAAATTGTTGACGTTTTTGAACGATCTAGTGTTGTAATGGCTGTCCACTGTATGCTTTGACATGTTCTATTTTTGATGATGCGAACTATTTTTGTTGTAAGTTGGTAGTACATTGACTGATGTGTGACAGTTTGAAGTTTATAGTCGTTCCAATAGTTTATTTAACTTTTGACAGCTCTAATACTTAATCAAATAGTGATACCCTGACCCGTTAATTATTCGATTTCTTTCATCGATCGATTTTATGCATTAAGAAGTTTTAATCGATTTAACAAACTCATTATTTTATAGATAATTTCGTACTTCATATTTCTATGTGTTTCAATGTGCGACCTCCTTTGTCAATATAAAGAAGAAATGGATTAAAAGAATGTTGTTCAAATATGACGGTTCTATGTCATGAAAAAATATATAATAAAAGGAACTGAATTTTCAAAATGTATTATTGTATTGTGTTGTAATTCAGTGGTTAATATTGTATTTGTTAAACTATTGATGTTCTTTATTAAATCTCTCTATGTCTATTTTAAAATAATCTACAGTATTTCAATGAGTAACCTTCAATATAGTTGAGTATTTATATTCCTCCGTATTGATTTATTTGTGAATTCTCACGTTTGGTTGAGTTGAGCGTATTGTTCCTGCCTTCGTTACTGTCAAAATGCCAAAAAAGAAAGTACTCAAAGGACAAACAACTGTCAAGTGATGGTGATTCCTTTATAATTAAAATTAGTATTACAGTACCTCTTTTGGTTGTTTTATTTTTAATCCGTAAATTACTACGAATTTCAACATTTTGTACCTGTTCATTACAAGTAGGTACCGCAGATAGTTTTTATTTGAACCAACTATAGTAAGTCTAAACAATTATTTTAGATTCATTAATTTGCGGCGAATACATTCGATCCCATTACTAGGTACGAGTACGATGGAACTGTTTTCATTACGCAAATTATTTATGCATTGAAACAGAGACATTTAGGGCATTTTAATGCAAAATAATAAAGCTTTTTACGTGATTTGATATAAAATATAATCACAATAATTTTATTGTATGTTTTATTAATATAATCGATAATCGATTTATTTCAAAACCGTTTTTATAGTCTGTGGTCATTAATTACGAATGACACATCCCTAAGTAGGCGGAGCCCGCCCATAAAGTACAGTATTATCTGTAGTACATTGTATCAAAAATTATTACAAAACTTTATGTGCGTGATCTGTCAAAAGTTAAATAAAGTATTGGAACGACTATAGTAGATTTTCAGTGTGACTTTGTTATTTTTACAAGATCTGGTGATGTGATAGTACGTTGTATTTTATTTATATCTCAATTTCTTTTCATTTAACTTTTCTTTTCATTTCATTTTTCATTTAACATTTAAAATTTTTATAGATATATATATTTTTTTTTTTTATACATCTGATGGTGTAAAGTCTGTTTTACTTATTTATTACTTCTAAAGACCTATAAATAATATATACCTACCCTGGAAAGCTCTTTCATAAAAAAACCTTCTTTTGGGTACAATGTACATGTAAAGTCTAATTATTAAGTACGTACTACATATTTACAGACTACCTTTTGTACTTCTTCCTGTGAACAAATGTCTTTTTTCTATACTTCTAACTACATTAATTGGAAGGAAAAAGCAAATTAAAGTAATAAAGTAGGTGTACCTGTGACCTTGACCAGGAAAGTCCTGATCCAAACGTGAGGCATTTCAAATGTTTCCCCGTAGATGAATGTTATTATATTGTTGTTATTAAGTAGTTTTAACATAACTGTTTTAACTTAACATAACTGTTTTAAGATATTTTAAGTTATATTTTAATATTGACCTATTATTATTAATATATGGGTTAGGATCCAAAATATCGGGAAAGAGCTGACTGGGTTTAAGACTTTAACTTTAATTGCATAACCTTTTATAATCAGTTTAAAAATTGGATTAAAATAATAAATTAACTATTAATTGAAGTGCAAAAACTACAAAAAATAAAGTATTTACCCAAGTTAAATTTAAAATACATTTTTAAATAAAAAGAAAACAGCAAACTGTGTTCGGCACTTGTTATAATCTATCCCTTAACGTTAAGAATAATAGTTAATTTTTTGGCATTTAATTTATGTTTTAGTAAGTATGTCAGGAGAAAAAAAATATGTGAGCGCATATTTATTATTTGTAGGAAATTTCGAAAACTTCGCAGAGAGAGAGCGTCTAATAGTTTGTGGGTAGGTAACTTCCTCAATCTAAAAGTCTTAGGAAAGTATCCATCCATAAATATATACAAGTATATATATATATTATTATATAGCGGGCAAACGAGCAGACGTATCGCCTGATGGTAAGCGATTACCGCCGTAAAAGGACACCCGCAACACCAGAGGCGTTACAAGTGCGTTGCCGGCCTTTTAGGAAGGAGTAAGCTCTTTAAATATAGAATTACTTACTTAAAATACTTTCTATGACTGTAAACATTAATAAATTTAACTATTATTCTGAACGTAAAGATAACGTGGATTGTAACTAGTTCCGAATACAGTTTTTAATTTTCTTTTTGTATATATACATTAATTTTACTTTTCTTAAATGTATCAATTATATCTAATTTTAGATAGAGTAAATTATGACCTTATATAATATATTATATAGGGTCATAATTTACTCTATGTTAATGTTTTGGGTTTCATCGCCGTTTGGATGTTCTTAATTGTTTGTTAATGTTGTAATCTATTTCAATACTTAACCAAGTTGAATAAAGAAATACATTCTGAAATAAAAAGAAAACAGCAAACTGTATTCAGAACTAATTAAAATCTATCCCTTCACGTTAAGGCGAACCCTACACGACAATAAATATTGTGATAATTATCACGATATTTACTTTCGTATCTCGGGCCGGATCACAGCACACCCTACACCTACAATACGGATCGCGTCAGTACTGAAGCGTTCTTTGTACGAGGCAGACGTGATGGACCCTAGACGGAGGAAAATTAGAGCTTGTGTGGCAATAATTTTAGCCCTTTCTTTAAACAAACGAGTAAAAAGAAAGCGATGGATGAAGAATTGGCTACAAAGGAGAGAAAAGTATACACATCTGAATTTATTGGACGAAGTTCACCTTCACGATGAAATGGACGACTACGAAAATTACTTACTTAACCGTGGGAGAGCTATGCTTCGGCATGAATGGGTCGGCTCGACCGGAGTGATACCACGGCCTCACAGAAGACCGGTGTGAAATAGCGTTTGCGCTGTGTTTCACCGAGTGAGTGAGGATACCGGAGGCCCATACCCCAACCCCTCCCCCCAGCCCCTTTCCCATCCCCCAAAGGTCGGCAACGCACTTGTGACGCCTTTGGTGTCGCGGGTGTCCATGGGCGGCGGTAATCGCTTACCATCAGGTGATACGTCTGCTCGTTCGCCCACTATTCAATAAAAAAAAAAAAAAAAAAAAGATGCCTGATGTCTTTATTTTTATTTATTATTTTTTTATAATTTACATGCCCGCTATTCCAAAGTTTTGGCATGGATTCTAAATTGAGAATAAACTCTTTCAAAACAATCTTGTCGCCTGTCATGGATTCTTGCTCGTGGCACGGGTTCACCGCGGCAGACGCGGTGTCACCGACGTCTCTCATCGCTGCCATCTCGCTGCGTACTGACACGATCAATATTGATGCGACACACTACATGCAAGATAAATATCACGATCCAAGATCTGGGATCAGATCACAAGGATTTCTAGAAATCCAGCGATAAATATTGTGATCCGTCAATACACTACCCTACACTTCAATAAATATCGTAATCCGATATTTTATATTGACGGATCACAATATGGATCTTCCGTGTAGCGTTCGCCTAAGAATAATAGTAAAATTGTTGGCGTTTAATTTATGCTTTATTAAGTATGTCAGGAGAAAAAAATGTTTAAGCGCATTTTCAGTATTTGTGGAAAGTTTCGTAACCTTCGCACAGAGAAACGTAACCGTCCTTAATCTAAAGGTCTCAGAAAAGTATCTATGCATAAATATTATTGAATATAAAATTCCTTACTTAACATATTTTTCTTTGTCGATACATATATATTAATTTTACTTTTCTTAAACGTGTCAATTATATCTAAACTTAGAATCAATTATATATATATATAATTATATACTCCATGGCAAATATTTTATTAACCCTTTTTTTATTCTACGTATTTATTAAAACTAGTTATAATAAATTTATTGTAAATTTTATATTTCGTAATAAAATTATTCTGTTTGGTTATGATCCAAAATATCCGGCACGACCTGATTGGATTTGAGACTTTAAGTTTTGTTGCATAACCTTGAATTATCTGTTTAAAAATTTGAACTAAAAACAATAAATTGCATAAATTGAGGTGCAAAAACTCTATAAAAATTGAAATATTTAACTAAGTTGAATATAGAAACAGATTTATAAATAAAAGAAAAAAGCAAACTGTATTCGGAACTAGTTACTACATATCCTTTTACGTTAAGAATAATAGTTAAATTTTGGTATTTCAATTATGTTTTAGTAAGTATGTCAGGAGAAAAAATTATGTGAGCGCATATTTAGTATTTATGGAAAATTTCGTAACCTTCGCAGAGAGAACCGTAAGCTTCCTCAATCTAAAGGTCTCAGGAAACTATCTATGCATAAATATTATTGAATATAAAATTCCTTACTTAACATATTTTTCTTTGTCTATACATATATTAATTTTACTTTTCTTAAACGTGTCAATTATATCTAAACTTAGAATCAATTATGTACAAGCTACTCCATGGCAAATATTTTGTTAACCCTTTTTTTTATTCTACGTATTTATTAAAACTAGTTATTATTAAATTTATTGTAAATTTTATATTTCGTAATAAAATTATTGGTTGGTTATGATCCATAATATCCGGCACGTGCTGATTGGATTTAAGACTTTAAGTTTTATTGCATAACCTTGAATTACCTGTTTAAAATTTTGAACTAAAATCAACAAATTGCATAAATTGAGGTGCAAAACCTCTATAAAAATCGAAATATTTGACTTAGTTGAATGTAGAAACAGATTTATAAATAAAAAGAAAATAGCAAACTGTATTCGGAACTAGTTACAACATATCCCTTTACGTTAAGAATAATAGTTAAATTTTGGTATTTCAATTATGTTTTAGTAAGTATGTCAGGAGAAAAAATATGTGAGCGCATATTCAGTATTTGTGGAAAAATTCTTACCTAACCTTTACAGAGAGAAACGTAACCTTTAAGAGAGAAACGTAACCTTCTTCAATCAAAAATTCTCAGGCAAGTATCCATAAATATTATTGAACATAAAATTACTTACTTAAAAATCATTTTTGTCTGTATCCCTATATATTAAATTTAATTTTCCTATATGTATCAATTATATCTAAACTTAGAATAAATTATGTACATGTTACTCCATGGTAAAAAATACGCCTTTGTTTATTCTACTTGACTTTATTCTATTCATTTTACCTAAACTTACAACAACATATGTACAGGCTACAGTTAGTAAAGATTCTTTCGTAACTTAGTTTTTATTTTTATTGCATAGCTAGTTATATAATACATATATTTAAATCGTTAGTGTTGACCGAACTTTCCCCTATTCCGATCGCTATAAACATAGCAATGAGTGTTTCTATGAATATGGCTTTTTCTTTTAAAACAGCGCATTTTGACCGGGTTGAGGTAATAATAGACAATGTTCCGATAAACTGTATACATTCGTCTTTTTTTATAAATAACTGCCATATACAAATGTCTATCTCTCACCGAAGTTGTGTTGAACTCTTTGCATTGACTTATGATTCAGTGAAATAAAAAATATCGAAACGTGAAATAGCATGCTCTAGTCGGCCAGTACGTATCGGAATTTAGTGAAATATTTTCATATGGGAATTAACTAGCTATTGTTGTAAAAAAAAATTGTAGTAGGCAGTTGTTCGTTAGAAGTTAATTTGTTGCTGTTGGATCGCTAATTGTTTTTTATGATGTTGAGATTGGATTAAGAAAGCAACAGACTTTTTCTTAATATTATGTACTAATAGAATATACATGATACCTGGTGTGCGGCGTTTTAATTTCTTACATTATATTTATGTGTGTTTCTAAGCGTGTTTTCGAGTGGAGACCGCATATTGGCAAAAGTAGTGAGGGACGTCCTCTGGCCAGATGGCGGGACAACTTATGTAAAGAGACGTGATGTTGAAAAATAATTTGATCACTATGTTGATAGGTGTTTGAACAGCTTGAATTTTGGCAGATTTTCATAACTTCAGTGAAACTGTTTTCTGCCTATCATTTTTTTAGATGAGTAATAATTAACAAAAATATGTGTATGTATTTGCGGGTAGGGTTTTAAAAGCTTTCACAGTAGACCTGAGGGGTAAACTGCTCCTGTGAAATGATTAAATTAAATTAAATTTTAATTCAGCTTATATTAAAATGTCCTATTGCCTTTACTTTCATTTTAAATGTTATCATCGTTATCTGTAAAACAAATGGTGCAAATTGTTTTACAGACAGACAGTATAAAAAATATTACGATGTCGAATTCCACACGAAACTTTTTATAAACAATCTCCATACAGTTTTAAGTATTGTGTAGCTTTTTTTGTTTTTTGTTTGGTTTTTTCTTAATATTATGTTTTAATAGAATATTAATAATACTTTGTCTGCGGCGCTTTTATTTCTTACATTACATTTACGCACATTTACGTGTGTTTCTAAGCGTTTTAAGAGTGGAGACCGCGTATTGGCAAAAGTAGTGAGGGACTCTCTCTGGCCAGATAGCGGTACGACTTGCGTAAAGAGCCGGCGACGACTGGATGCAGAAAGCAACAGCAGAGGACTGCAAAGGGCTGATGATGAAGATTTTCCAATCTGAGGATCTCAGGCCTACCTATTTATCTATCCTTAAATGTTATTGAATAAACAAATACTTTCTTAATAATATGTTCTTTGTCTTCATAATATTTTTACACTTATTTTATTACTCGTAATAATAGTAGTTAATCGTATTTCAACTTAGAATATATTATGTACAAGCTACTCCACGGTAAAGATTTTTTCTTTTCTTTTTTACGTATAAATATAACTAATTATTTTTCGTTTTATTCTATGTTTTAATATATTTTTTAAGTATAGTTGTTGTTTTCAATATTTTTGTACATTCACTTAATTATATTTGTTATAACTAAACAGCATATGTACAGCCTACTGTATTGTAAAGAATTTATGTAGTCACTGATTTTTTTATTCTATATTTTATATAAACTAACTAAATATATATTACATATATTTTAATTGTTAGTGTTGACCGAACTTCTACATATTCCAATCGCCATAAACGTAAGTAAAGGGTCTTTCAATAAATGTGGTATCTTTTAAAAAAGCGAATTTTGACCGGGTTGAGTTAATATTAGCAAACATATTCCGATGAAGTGTACACTAGTACGAAATAGAACTTTTCTCTTTTTAGTTTATAGAAATGTATGTACGAGCGTAACCTCCGATCATCTGCACCGAATTGGATGAGTGTTTTTTGTGTTTGTTTCTGTCGGTGCAAGGTTTGTATAGAAGAAAATTATAAGGAAACCGGAAGGGTTATGTTTCCTTGGTCTGCAACTGTACACCACCCGTGGAAACCCGAAGAGTACATAAATAATAGAAAAAGTTTCTTGAAAACAATATGTGCAAAGTTCGTAGGGTCAGCTAGTTCATCGTTATCTGTAACACAATGTGCACTGTAGTGCAAAAAATATTATGATATTAAATTCCACATGAAACTTTTATAAAGAATCTCCATATAGTTAAGTATTGTATAGCTTTTTTTGTCGTTTTTTAGATTTTTCTAGTAGTGTAGTGTAGTGGCAAAAGTAGTGAAGGACGCCCTCTGGCCACATGACGGGACGACTTGCGTAAAGAGCCGGTGGCGATTGGATGCAGAAAGCAACTGACCGGGATCTGTGGTGTGCCTTGGGGAGGCCTAGGTCCAGGATAGTGGACCGCAAAGGGCTTATGATGATGATTCCCCAATCTGAGGACTTCAGGAAATTACCTATCCATAAATGTTATTGAATATACAAATGCTTTTTGTTCTTAGCCTCTATTTTTTTTTTCTATTTACATTTATTTAATTATATCTAAACTTAGAATATATTATATACATGCTACTTCATGGTAAAGAATTTTTCGGTCTCATTTATTTAAGTACTAGTTACCAAGTAAGTATTTTGATTCTAAATCTAATAGTATGTACATCACTGAATATTATTAGAGTACCAACATGAAATTTGAAATGTTTGGCCTGTGGCCAACGTCATGAATTACGTAGGTAAGGTCACTCAATAAGTATGGAAAACTATTATTGAGCGAGTTGTTTTTTTTTATATATTATAAAGAAATCGTTTTTATTTAACAAAAAATGGACCTGAATCATATTTAAAATCATATTTTGTACTAGGTAGTAGTGGCTATTGTAGTAATAAAAATATATAAATATAAATATATAATAAAAATAGCTTCAAATAAAAATATTACTATAATTAATATCACCTGTTATATGAACCATTCAATTGTATAATTATATGTTGTATAATTATTTTCGTACATAGCTATTGGTAGATTCAATTAATTTTATTTTACCTAAAGTTAGAATTACTTATGTACAGGCTACTGTTTCGTTGAAATTTGTCATCTTGATCATTATATTCTATATTTTTCATTACATAACTAGAGATATATTAGGTACATATATTTAATTGTTAGTGTTAGCCGAGCTCCCCATATTCTGATTGCCATTAACATAAATAAAGGTTTTCTCAATTTCTTCAATTCATGGAACTTGCTTCATCGTTACCGAACGCTTTCCATGAGCTATTTTTTTAGTTCTTTTTATTGCACACTATTAAAAAAAGCATAGATGTTCATTTCAGGTAAGTTAAAACAACTGTTTGTTTATAGTTTTGAGTTTCGACTTCTGTTGGCAGTCCTTATGCCTGCTTTATTTTATTTTTTTAGAGCCAGAACCTTAAGCTTTTTGTCAATATATCTTTCACCTGCATTATATACTCTCGACGTAAGTTTGCATTGTATTTCATTTCAGAAGTTAAACCAAAATGTACTACCTAGCAAGTCTAGACTTATCAATAATAATGTTGTAAACTTCATTAATTGGGTAATTATTTTATGTAATCTTAAGTATAACCGTTTTACTGAGTCACTGGAACCGATTCCATTATAATATACATGTTTGTTTTGATTATATACTGCTAATATATTATGTACTTGTAATAACTAACTAGTAACTTATATTTACAGGCTACAGATGTATCAGGTTGATCACACCATTCGATAAAATCGTATTATATAACGTTATATATGTACATATTATACTCCTAACTTAAGTGGTAGAGAATGAAAGGTGTCAGAAATATTATGAACTTAGTAAGTTTTGTGACTTAGGTCAGGAGGGGCCTGGCTCAAATATGCTCAGCTAGTAACATAATCCTGTTAAAGTTCGTTTAAAGGTTGTAAGTTAAATTTAAGGTAGGTTTAGCCTACTCTAAAAACTTGTTTTGCATGACGTTTAAAAATCAAGCCGAATCTAGGCAGAGTTTTTTGGTTAAAATTTTGGTCCGATAACCCGAAGTGACGCAACATCGGGCGTGGTTAGTACTTGGATGGTTGACCGCTTGGGAATACCACGGGACTGTAGGTCCCCAACGGTAACTTCTGCTAAAGATGAATTGCTACGGTAGAGGATGGGATAGCAGTCTGATCGCATCAAGATGCGACAAGGTCACCACGCTGGAAATGAAGAAGGGAATTATTGGCCCCGGGATGGGGCCTTGTTAAGACGATTGGGACCTCGGATTTTTATTAGCATCTAATTAACGAAAAATGTTACGTAAATAGTAATATTTTGGTTTTATAGACTTATTGCTTTTCTTAACGAAATTTTGTTTTTGTATTCTAAATTAAGATTATATGTTGATCACGTCATATTGTCTTCAGTCATTTCTGCCTTCATTTTGATCTTTCAATTTGAATCTTATCATCGTTATCCGTAAAACTATATGCACCATAGTGCAAAAATATTATGATATTAAATTCCACATGAAACTTTTTATAAATAATCTTCATATAGTTAAGTATTCTAGTAGCTTTTTTGTATTTTTTTTTATTTTTTTTAATATTATGTATTAACAGAATGTACACGATATCTTGTGTGTGTGTTGCGGCGCTTGAGTTTCTAAGCGTTTTAGGTGTGGAGACCGCATATTGGCAAAATTAGTGAGGGACGCCTTCTGGCCGGATGGCGGGACCACTTGCGTAATGATCCGGCGGCGATTGGATGCAGAAAGCAACTGACCGGGATCAGTGATGAGCCTTGGGGGAGGACTATGTCCTGGATAGTGGACCGCAAAGGGCTTATGATGATGATTCCCCAATGAAAAGCGCTCAGTTGTAGACTGCCTACCATATAGATGATGGGGATGAAAATTCTGTCGCGTAGGACGATGGCGGAATGAGGCGACAGGGATCAGTCCGAACAATTCTTCAGAGCACTCGCCATGGTAAATGCGGTAGAAGATGCACAGCGAAGTCACATCTCTACGCAGCGCCTGACAGTCTAGTCGAACTGGAAGTTCTTGGCAATCGACAATACGAGTCGCCTTCTGCTGAATGTGGTCCAGGGGGAGGATCTAGTATGGGTGCCCCAGCCCAAAGATGACGACAGTATTTTCTTAGCCTTTATATTACATTTACGTTAACTTAATTAAAATAATAATAAATAAATAATGTGGTAATAGTTTTAATATCACCTGTTGTATGAACTATTCAATATTTTCTATGGTATAATTATACCCGTACATAGCTATTCGTAGTTTACTTAATTTTATTGTACCTAAACTTAGAATTACTTATGTACAGACTACTGTATGGTACTGTACTGTCGTATAGAATATTTGTCATCTTGATCCATAAATAACATACTCGTATTTTTAATTACATAACTAGAGATATATTACATATATTTCATTGTTAGTGTTAACCGAGCTTCCCCATATTCTGATCGCCATTAACATAAATAAAGGTTTTCTAAATAAGTGTGGCCTTTTTTATTTCAAAAACCTATTTTCACCGGGTTGAGATAATAATAGAAAACATATTCCGATTAAGTGTGCAAAAAAATATTCGGCACGACGTTGATTCCAACTGACCGATACTTGACGTAAAGGATATTCAATATCCGATAGAAACTCGGGTTCTTCAGATTTGCACCAATCCTCGAATTGTTGACACATAAAGTGCTTACATCATGCTTATGTGTGATATACCTATACTGTCTTAGCTGTTAAAGCGTGGAAAAAATAGTGTCTAACTGTTGCTGTGTGTTAGCTATGTAGTAGCTTTTCAATAGTGTAATCAAGTCGGTCAGTTTGTTTTAAGTTACTGTAATGTAAGTAAATGATCTAAAAGGACAATTGTGCGTGCGTTCTTAACGTAGCTTTTGTAATGGCTTTTCACAACGCAGTATAAGATGTTTTATTGTTAATAATATAATCGGATCTGTCAGTAGTGATTTCTTCGAAAATTATAATCTTCACATGCACTAATAGTTAATGTTACAAAATTTAAGTATCCTACTTCCTTTTAAAAACAGCCTTTACATGAACTGAATGATAAATAAAATAACATTTTCAAAACTTTCCTATTATTCCACGTAGATCATAATTTGATCGCTATGTTGATAGGTGTTTAAACAGCTTGATTAATGGCAGCTTTTCGTTAATTCAGAGAAACTGTTTTCTGTCTATCATTTTCTTAGGAAACCGCATGAGTAATAATTAACGAAAATGTGTGAACGTATTTGCGCGTTGGGTTTTTAAAGCTTTCACAGTAGACCTGAGGGGTAAACTGTTACTGTGAAATGATTAAATTGAAGTAAATTAAGTGGTTCCGAAAATACTCAATTTCCTATCTCAAATGTGACTCGGGTGAGTCGTACTTATCATTTCAGATATTAGCTGAGCCCCGAGCTGCGTCATACCGCGGGACTCAGTTAGTGTCTTATAATTATAATTGTAGTTGTAATTATTGAAGTGAAAACATCTTTAGGCGCGTTGAGCACGTTTTGGGTGAAAAAAAATCATGGAACTTGCTTCATCATTACCGAACGTTTAAGTGAGCTATTTTTTTAGTTCTTTTTATTGTACACTATCAAAAAAAGCAAAGATGTTCATTTCAGGTAAGCTAAAACAACTGTTTGTTTATAGTTTTGAGTTTCGACTTCTGTTGGCAGTCCTTATGCCTGCTTTATTTTATTTTTTTTAGAGCCAGAACCTTAAGCTTTTCGTCAATATATCTTTCACCTGCATTATATACTCTCGACGTAAGTTTGTATTGTATTTCATTTCCAAAGTTAAACCAAAATGTACTACCTAGCAAGTCTAGACTTATCAATAATAATAATGTCGTAAACTGCATTAATTGGGTAATTATTTTATGTAATCTTAAGTATAACTGTTTTACTGAGTGACTGGAACCGATTTCATTATAATATACATGTTTGTTTTGATACTATACTGCTAATATATTATGTACTTGTAATAACTAACTAGTAACATATATTTACAGGCTACAGATGTATCAGGTATTTCACACCATTCGATGAAATCGTATCATATAACGTTATATATGTACATATTATACTCCTAACCTAAGTGATAGAGAATGAAAGGTGACAGAAATAATATGAACTTAGTAAGTTTTGTGACTTCGGTCAGGAGGGGCCTGGTTAAAATATGCTCAGCTAGTAATGTAATCTTGTTAAAGTTCGTTTAAAGTTTAAAGGTTGTGAGTTAAATTTAAGGTAGGATTGGCCAATCCTACCATAATCCAACAATTCGTTTTGCATGACGTTTAAAGAGCAAGCCGAGTCTAGGCCGAGTTTGTGCGCTTGTGGGGGAACGGGTATCATGTTCCACCCAACACAAAGGGAGGATCCTCCGACCAGGCGAAGTGATCATGCCTGGCGGGCTACTGCCCAACAGTTGATGTTGGGATGTTGTATATATGATAATCGGCGCGGGAACTTTATTTGCGCGATTCAGGATTGGTAGTTACTCCGTGTAGTGTAGTTTGTAGGTACAGTGCGTTACTTCGTAGTTCAGTGTATCTTCGGTAGATGGCGCTGTATGTGGAGGTCGCCACATCACTCCCCTCCAAGACTGGAGGTCGATATATGTTGAGTCAGCTGTCTGTGCTCTGATGCGGAGCTTGCCAGTGCCAGGAGTGAGTAGTTCCAGTGAGTCGGAACTGAATGCCGCAAGTTCCAGTGAGTCGGAACTGAATGCCGCTAGTCCCAGTGAGTCGGGGCTGAAGTCCGCTGATCCCAGTGAGTCGGGATCGCATGCGGTGCGCGGTGCTGCGGTGAGGTCCCCAGTGAGTCGGGGCGATTGCTGCGTAGTGGCTGGCTGCTGCGTAGACGGGAGAGATGTGCTCTGCTTACATGGACCGTAGGTGCAGTGTGCTGTGCCTAGACGCTGTAGAGGCCGTAGGGGTTACCAGGCTGGAGCGGTGGCGTCCTGCGTGTGGTATATCCCAGTTGAGGCCGAGGTTGCTGGCTGGCTTGAGACTTGCTGTGGGAGTGAATACGATGGTGCTGCGGATCTGCTACCTTGAAGGCTGCTTCCAATCACGTCGGGGTCACCACTGTGGGGGAACGGGTATCATGTTCCACCCAACACAAAGGGAGGATCCTCCGACCAGGCGAGGTGATCATGCCTGGCGGGCTACTGCCCAACAGTTGATGTTGGGATGTTGTATATATGATAATCGGCGCGGGTACTTTATTTGCGCGATTCAGGATTGGTAGTTACTCCGTGTAGTGTAGTTTGTAGGTACAGTGCGTTACTTCGTAGTTCAGTGTATCTTCGGTAGATGGCGCTGTATGTGGAGGTCGCCACACGCTAAAACTCTTGTCTGATAACCGTCGTGATGCATCATTGGGCGTGGTTAGTACTTTGATGGTTGACCGCTCGGGAATACCAAGGGACTAGGTCCCCAATGGGGACCTCTTTTAAAGATGAATTGCTGCGGTAGGGGATAAGATAGCAGTCTGATAGCATCAAGATGCGATAAGGTCATCACGCTGCAAATGAAGCAGGAATTTTTTGGCCCAGGGATGGGGCCTAGTTAAGACGAAAAATGTTATGTAAATAGTAATATTTTGGTATTAATATTATAAAATATAAAATCAAAATTTCGTTAAGAAAAACAATAAGTCTATTTCGTAACGAAATTTTGATTTTTATTTCAAATTCAGCTTATATCTTTCTTATGTCATATTGTCTTTACTTTCATTTTGAATGTTATCATCGTTATCTGTAAAACAATGTGCACCGTAGTGCCAAAAATATTAGGATATTAAATTCCACGTGAAACTTTTTAT
Source organism: Spilarctia lutea (assembly GCA_916048165.1). Taxonomy (NCBI): domain Eukaryota; kingdom Metazoa; phylum Arthropoda; class Insecta; order Lepidoptera; family Erebidae; genus Spilarctia; species Spilarctia lutea. The sequence goes on from OU696491.1 coordinate 1,243,000, forward strand.
AAACAATCTCCATATAGTTAAGTATTCTAGAAACATTTTTTTGATTTTTTTTTAGTTTTTGCTTAATATTATGTATCAATAGAATATACATGATACTTTCTGTGCGGCGTTTTAATTTCTTACTCTATCTTCCCTCATTTTGACCTTCCCTTCGTAATTTTAGGGACTATCTAGACGTATGTTTTGCAAATATTATACAATTATTTTACTATTTAATTTAGCATTAATAAAATAAAATAATTTGCATTTATGTAATAAAGCGGTTTATCTAAGCTTAGGTATGGATTTTTAGAATAATTTTATCACTAATCATGTAACTATTTCGAATCTATTTATAAATAAATGTTTCAAACACGTGTCCCCCTATTTAAAGTAATGAACCTAAAACTTTCAATTGCAGGCTACGTATTACGTTGGTTATTATGTTATTTTATACTTGTAATATATACTCATATCTAAACTTAGAATATATTATGTAGGTACATGCTACTTCATAGTAAAGAATTTATTTAAGGACTTTCATTTATTTAAGGACTAGTTACCAAGTAAGTATTTTAATTCAAAGTCTAATAGTATGTACATCACTGAATATAATTAGAGTACCAACTAGAAATTTGAAATGTTTGGCTGTGGCCTTAACGCTATGACGTACGTAGGTAAAGTCACTCAATAAGTATGAAAATCTATTATCGAGCGAGTTGTTTTTTTAATAAGAAATCATTTTTATTTAACAAACAGTGGACCTGAATCATATTTAAAATCATATTTTGTGCTAGGTACTAGTGGCTATTGTAGTAATATAAGCTTCAAATAAAAAGATTACTAAGTATAAAGTAAAGAATTTGTCTTTCGTAATTGTTCAAAAACAAATTATTATAAAACACGTTCATTTTACCGAAAATTCCCTAGAAATCACAGCTTGAGACTAGTTTCAACTTGTGTCACGTAAATAAAGATCACATCTGCCAAAATCTATGCTTGAGAAATTATTTCAAAACAAACTTGTCTCTAAAATAAGCTATAGCAATTTATAATTTTTAAGATTAGATTCACGACTTAAATATTTTAAAATATGAGCTTAAAATTGTAATGACTGAAAAGTAGTTGTGAAGTTTACACTAAGTACATAAACAACCTTCCCCAGTATTGTAAACTGTGTTGCGTGTTTCTCTATAACCTCAGTATTAATCGTTTTAATGAGCGTTGGTAGGGCTGAGAGCACATTGAAATCAATATGTACAATAACTTCAGACGATGTACAAGTTTATTTGTGGACATTGTGATTACCCTAACATATGGCTGGCCGTTATGGGAAGGAATTAGAAATAAACATTATTGAAATACTACGGGACCTGTATCGCCAAATGTTTATACCAAACATTGAGAGATGTATCTCTAAATTCATTTAATTAATTATTTTTTATTTTTATTGAATAAGGGGCAAAAGAGCAGACGCATCACCTGATGGTAAGCGATTACCGCCGCCCATGGACACCCGCAACACCAAAAGCGTCACAAGTGCGTTGCCGACCTTTGGGGGGTGGGGAGAGGGAATGGGGGCAGAGTTTGGCGTATGGGCCTCCGGTATCCTCACTCACTCGGTGAAACACAGCGCAAGCGCTATTTCACACCGGTTTTCTGTGAGGCCGTGGTATCACTCCGGTCGAGCCGGCCCATTCATGCCGAAGCGTGGCTCTCTATATAATATAATATATGAGCATTTTATTCTTTTTCGGCTGATTGAATGAGGCTCAATTTTATTAAACAATGACAAACAGCAAAGTTTTTTGTACGGCATTGTTTACCATTGTAGTATTACATATAAGCTGAACAAAACAAAATGTAAAATTAAACCTTTAAAGGCCAAGAGAAATGAAAAAATAATATCTGATGAATTATTATTATTTTTGAATATATATCTAATCTTAAGTTTAAACTATTTACACACTACAATCTGAGTACACACTTTGACTTGTTCATGTTTGTTACTGTAATAACATTAGATTTACTTCTTATATATACCAGTTAAGACTAAACTATTTACAGAATACAGTTTTGTTTTTAAAAACATCTGGCACGATCATTTCAAAAATTATTATCATGAAACGTTTTTTTCATATGTACATTTTAATATCTAATATATAAAATTCTCGTGTCACGGGGTGCGTAATCGAACTACTCCGAAACGGCTTGACCGATTTTGATGAAATTTTTTGTGCTTATCCGGTATCTATGAGAATCGGCCAACATCTATTTTTCATCACCCTAAATGTTAGGAGTAGTCCACCCCTAAAATTTTTTTTTTATTTTTTAGACAAAATTTTTAATTTCTATTTTTTTATGATACAGCATTAGTAAATACATACAACCCTAAATTTTCAACCCTCTAAGATCAACCCCTATTTTTCCATCGCGATTTTTATTGACCCACCTCTACAACATATATTCCCTTTTATGGCAAAGCAACGTTTGTCCGGTCAGCTAGTCTAACTATAATATTTGGAAAAAAAATAAACATGAAAAAATTTACTCCTAAAACTCTATTATCACTATTATTCAAATAGACAGTACTAATATATAATATTTTAGTAAATTATGCTAAACTTTAATTAAGTAATAATTTTTAATCCTAACCTATTTTTTATTTACAATCTAAAGTTTCTTCTGCTTGTCACCACTCGTATTCAAATATACAGTACTCTTATCTACACTAATATTATAAAGAGGAAAACTTTGTTTGTAATGAATAGGCTCAAAAACTAATGGCCCGATTTTAAAAATTATTTCACCATTCGAAAGCTACATTATCCACGAGTAACATAGGTTATATTTTATTTTGGAAAAAAATAGGGTTCCGTAAGATATTGGGGTTTTTCGGACACAAGGTGTAAAAAATCAACCAGAAAAGTTACTTATTTTGCGTACGCTGCGTTAACTATAAAAGATAGAACCATAAAATGTTCTAATTAATCGTAGATCTTATAAATATCTACAAAAAAGTTCGCGACACACTATACGGGGGAAAATTTTTCGCTACGGGCAATAAAAGACGCAAACGAGGTTGCGTCGGTCAGCTAGTAGTAAAAGCAGATACACTCTTTTCACCTTATACCTTATCTTATGAATGTTCTTCCACCGTAATTAAAATCATTGTGAATTTTAAAAATAAATATTAAACGACAGCTTACATAAAATCTTTTTTAATCTCATAATGAGTTTCAAGGTTAAATTTTTTTCCCACTGTTATAGTTCTTAAACGATCGAGAATAAAATTGATTCAATAATTAATTGAACTTTCAATTTAGTAACAACAGTATAGTAGGGCAGAATATCCTATATATTGTGCAATGTTATTGTAGCGTCTAGAGGCCGCCTAATTGTTAACATTCGTGAGGTAATTTAGACGTATTTTGTGATTGTGTTAATGCGGGTAAAAGTTTAGGAGATATTATGTTGTTATTAGTGTATTTTTGTAGATGATTCTTTGTGTATTATACTGTGTAGTGTCAGTTTGTGGTTTTATTTATATTTGTTACGTTATGTTGCCGCTGCTTTTGTTTAGAATGATATCGTTATCTGTTTAGACTGTAAAACATTACGTTAAAAGTATATTGGTAACGCTCATCATCTCGGTTCCTGGAATAAGTTATGTAATACTGGTAACATACCTTTTTTAAATTAATTCAGCTTATCAAATCAAGTCATTTCAGATAGTAAATTAATAAATAAATAAATAAATATTCCGGACATTTAACCCAAAACGCCATCTAGTCCCAAGCTAAGCAGAGCTTGTGTTATGGGTACTAGACAACTGATATAAATACTTATATACTTTTTTTTTGTAAATACACACATATTATACGTAGAAATCACCCAAACTCCGAAACAAATATTTGCAGTTCCTACATTTGGTCCGACCCAGGAATCGAACTCGAGACCTTAAGCTTAGCTAGTCGCATACGCTACCACTACGCCACCGAGGCAGTCAAATAAATAAAGCAAAAACCACATTTTATCGTACAAAATAACTTTTGGTAGGTATAATTTTGCAAGCCGAATATGATTTCATGTTTCATGAATGTAAAAGTTTTTAGGATTAAAAAATATTTTAGTTTCTTGTCGGTTATATTATTTATTTCATAATCTATCTAAAGATGAAATGCTTATTCTATTTTATTTATAGCATTTATCTTACAACTATATTCTAATCTTAAAAAAATATTTACACGCTAAACTTATATGTGCTTGAATCATTGACGTATCATATTGATTTATGTACAGTATTCTAGTATTCTTATGTTCTAGAATATGGGAACTTAAATATGTCCTGATTAATGAAATATTTATATTTTATTGTAGGTATTATTTTAAAGTTGGTACATTAATTATGTAATCTGAAGTTTAAGTTATTTACAGACTACAATCTCAATACGAGATTCCGTCTCATTTCAATGGTTCATTTCTGTTTCTTAGATATACTTAATATTTGATTAATTTATAATAAATGATGTACTTCTAAAGACTAACTAGTCGGTATTATTTACAGGCTACAGATGTGTTTGTTTTAAAGTTCTTTCCGGCACCATTGTATTAAAAATCTTATCATGAAACATTTATTTTATATGTACATTTAAATTGCTAACTATGTTAAGAGGGAGGGAAGAAAGTTGTTGAAGCTGTTTGTTTTCGGGCAGGAAAGGGCTGCTTGAATCGTCGTCCGTATTCGTGAGACAATTTAAAAGTACTTTGTGATTGCGTTAAAGTCCTTCAAATTGCAGAGTTATTAAATTTCACCATAATTTGAGGTCACTTAGAGAGAGTTGGGTAACCCTTAGTGATATTTTCGTTTTCATCAACCTTAAGAGGACACCCAAGTGTTAAGGTATCTCTTAAAACTTTGGGGTTGACCGCATAACCTCTTCTAACAAAGTGATAAAATTAACACACGTTTTGTGTAAAATTATTGAAATGGAGGAGTAATGGAATATTTCCAAGACTGTTGAGACAATAGAGATGATAGATATCCCAGTTCATTCAATAGTTCAAGAATTCACATATTTACAAAATATGGCGATAAATATTTTGGTACAAGATTTAGGTTAACTAAGGAGAGCGTTATCTTTTTATTAAATTAAATTGAACAAATATTGGTATCTGGTGATAATAGGTAATATACTCGCTTATTTTGTAAAATTTTGAATTTCAAATCATTTATTTATTATTTATATATCTTTATTGTATACATAACATATAAACTTAGCAAAAGATGATTTACAAAGTTATAGACGTAACAATTGGCGGTCTTATCGCTGAAGGCGATTTCTTCCAGACAACCTTGAAATGGATATTAAGTGTTTAAGATTTCTAAGGCAGTTTATACACCAGTATCACACCATCACGTGAATATTCTAATTATTAAAGCAATAACTAACTAAATTTAATAGATTTTTTTAAGTTAGTATAGATGTAATATTAACTTTGTAACCTCAACGACTGGCAGTCCGTGTGATACATGGTATTTGTTTTTGGCAGTTGTCAGTTTGACATTTCGAAACATTGGATTGATCATTGGCAGAAATAGCTGATCGCCATCGCCTAGTTGCCATCTCATCATCAAAATAAATAATAAATCAGAAATAACAAACATTGGTTTATTAAATCTTTTATTTTAACAAAAACATATTATATTATATGTTTATAACCAAGAAATAACAATCAATTTCTTAAAGATAATCGACATGCAAACGTTGTTGGTTTTGGAAATCCCTACAAAGATGGTGACCCTTACTTAATCACTTAGTATGGTGAAATTTAATAACGTTTATACTAGTATTAGGAGCTACCTACGTTAGAGGACTCCTAAGTTAGTATAGGGTTTAAGTATAGTTTGTAAAACAAGCATTAGTGTATGGTAATGATTATTTTTGTGTTGTACTGTTAATTTTTGGTTTGCATTATTTACATTTTAAGAAATACTGCCGCTGCTTTTATTTTGAATGTTACCGTTATATTATGTTTAGACTGTAAAACATTATGTATATTGACGTACCGCGAAAAACTATCAAGAAAAATGCAACATTGAAATAGTTTCCAAAATAACATGAAATGATATCGAAATCTGCTTGGAACAATTTATAATCAAACTCAATTTTTTTTTTGTGATTTTCAAGTTTTTAAATGTTTTTAATTATTTTTTGTTTTTAAGTTTTTTTGTGCTTTTCAGGTTTTTGATGTTTTTTTAGTTTTCTTTTGGTGTTTTAGTATTTTCCTAATATTTAACTTAAATATATATTTGTAATTAGCTTCATTTCGGCATCTTTAATAAACTGAGTATTACTAACAATGTCCCTATTTTAAATTAATTTAAATTTATATATAAATACTCTTTCATATCCCGCGTTTATTACCATTTTTATCTTACAATTTAATTCTAATCTATTTTTTTTATATACAGACTAAAGTAAGTGATACCTAAACAATGATGTCTCATGTTTATTAATGTACAGTATTCTTATAAAGTATATTTAATCGTTGATTATTTTTTTTAATATTAAGTTTATGTAATCTTAAATTTATCTTATTTACACACTAAATTCTGAGTTGACCCAATTTTAGTGTACAATTGTTTAGATTTCTTTCTTAGATATATTAGAAATACTTAAATCGTCAAAAATAATTAACCGTGACTATAGAAAACTTAGAAGGTCATGATTTAGCGTCATCACCTACAGACGGAGAGGTGGCTAAGAGACTAATTTAGTTACTTCAACTTAAAGTGCTCCAGAATACAACTGTATTTGATGCAATGAAATAAAATGCTGGCGAGCTACTTACAGCGCATTCGAGAGGCCCGCGGCAAATTAAATACAATTCTATTCTGAAGTATTTTCAGTTGAATTTAAAATGTTGCTTTTTAGTATCTTAGCTGCCAGTCAGTCTGGTGGTACTGACTCTAATGCAGAAATAATGTATTATAGTATTAGTACATTAGTTTTCCATCCTATCTTTAGTTAAAACTGAAGATAGGTTTTTGAAAAGTGTCTTTAGAGGGAAAGAAACATGAAAATATACTCTGTAAGTCCTGTGCTATCGGTCGAATGGAACTGGAAGACAATGCGCTAGGCATTTAATCCGTCGAAATAAAAATGTGCATAAAGTAGAAAACCAAATTAGTGTTTAAAAGTTAATAATAATAATAATCCTTTATTTGCCAGAATGTAGGTGTACACAGTACGGTCTTAAATTCATACATGGCCCATATACATTCTACCAGTACATTCATGGTATGCAAATATTTGTAATGACATTAATTAAATTGAAAATTAAAAAAATATTCGAATGAACTGAACTCTGTTATGATATTGTTAGTGTACTTTTGTAGATGATATCGGTAATCAGGAGGGAATTTTTAGTGTATATATATATTGTGTCATGGAGCCCCTGTTTTTATATATATATATATACCCGTTATAATCTGTTAAAGTTTGAACTATATAACATAACATACATATAGAAATGGTGGAAAAATGTGTTATTCAAATAAAAAATAATTTAAATGACATTAAAAGCTATTTCTATCCGCTAATAAGTTATGTACCCAACTTCCACGGCTTGGTGTTCACGGTCAGGCCATTATAATAATGTATCTATCTATAAGTTTTTTTCTTATTATGTAACTTAGAAAGTTTGTTTGTAACGCTTATCACCTCGGTTCTTTAACTAAATTAAAGAAATAGTGCTTTGATTAGTATTTATTATTTTAGTCTGCTATTTATCCTACTATCTGACCGTCAGAAAGTTACCTACATCCCTACTCCACGTACGTCGGGCATACTGCCAGCGAGTGGAGCTTATGTTCACTGTCAGGTCGTAATAATCTATCCTCCTTAACATAAAATACTTACTAAGATTTTTTTGTGTTTTCAAGTTTTTTTCTTAATATGTAACTTATAAACTATGTTTGTAACGCGCATCACCTCGATTCCTAAAGTAAATTAATGTGATAGTGTACTCGTTTTTTAGTCTGCTATCTATTCTACTTTGTTGGCCGCCAGGAGCACCTGGACTCCACGAACGCTGGACATACTTGCCAGATGTAGAGCCCTGTATCTACCGTCAGGCCACTATAACCTATCTCCTCAACGTAGTACTTATTAAGATTTTTTTATATGTTTTTTTTCTTATTATGTAACTTATTCACTATGTTTGTAACGCTCATCACCCCAGTTCCTTAAATAAATTAATGTGGTGATACTTCGATAACCCTAGTCTGTTATCTATCCTACGTCTATGGCCACCAGAAGGTCACACCTTCACTCCACGTACGCCATACATACATACACATATATACACATGGCATGCTGCCAGCATGTGGGGCTTTGCGTCCACTATCAGGCCATTATAATTACCTCGGTTCCTTCAATGAATTCATGTGATAGTTTAGCTATTATAGTAGTTATTTTACGTAGAAGCCAGCTCCTCTCTATCAAGGAGGTCTAACGCCCCGTCTTATTTCGCGTTAGACTGTAAGACTCGGCTCCTGACTGGACATCTTCCCACTGGCGTTTCGAATAAACAATAAGAAACTGTGATAAGAGGCAATCAAATTTAAGATAATGCGATTATTAGATACACTGCTATTGGTTGTGCTTATCAAACTTCCAACCTTAGATTGAACGAATTAACTTCTACAACAAGATGTTTCACGCACCATTACATTAATAATGACAACATAACATTTACTTTATAATTTTGTTTGTAACGCTCATCACCTTGATCTCTGTATTTTCTAATTAATTGATTATGCAAACTTATTGTTACACATAGAATTACTGCAAACTTATTGTTACACATAGTATTAAACCTGTAACCGCTCGTTAGAGTCAAACTAGTGTTAATAATCTATGTAACATTAAAAAGATATCAATGCCTTTGGGGGATATGGAGAGGGATGGGGAGGGGTTGGGATATGGGCCTCCGGTAAACACAACACAAACTCACTCGGTGAAACACAGCGCAAGCGCTATTTCACACCGGTTTTCTGTAAGGTCGCGGAATCACTCCGGTCGAGCCGGCCCATGCATGCCGAACCGTGGCTTTCCCACGGTTAAATGTTACTTGTATATATACATGTGTGCTCCTAACTGTAGAAATTAACCGGGAAGGACAAACTAAAATAAATCTGAAAAATTAAACTAAAAAAAATATTTAAAATATTTTAGAAAATGTATGATTAAATCAAGTTTACAGTAATAGTTTTAGTATCCAAAATCAAAAAATCATATCAATATTAAATAAAACGATGTTGTACCATAATTTGACTTTAGTTTTGTTTACTTCGCAAACTTTGAGATGAAGGTTTTTTTTAAACTGTTCTTATTCAGACAGATTGTTACTCGTAGTTAAGATGGGAATCTTTAAAAGGCTCTGTATAATGCTGCTAAAATACGTAAAACTACACTAATTAGATAATTACTCTATGCTATCTTAAGTTCAAGTTATTTACACGCTAGCAATTTGATTCACATTATACCCATGTTCTTTAGAATGTACATATTTATTACTACAATCACTTTAAATATACTGCTTATAAAGACTATTAAATATTATTTACAGGCTATATTAGTAAAGTTCCTTGATCATCATGTTACTTGTATGTATGTATATACATAAACCTACTCCTGTCTATACAAGGACAGAAAAAAATATCTATACTAATATTACAAAGCTGAAGAATTTGTTTAGTTTGTTTGAAGGCGCAAATCTCTGGATCCCCTGGTCCGATTTGAAAAAAAATCGTTTATCGATTAAGGCTATAGGCTATTTATCATCACGCTAAGACCAATAGGAACCGAGCCCCAATGAAAAATGATTTTTAAACATTTTTCATTGAGGCTCCGGAAAAATGTTTAAAAAACGGCGGACAATGATGACGGGGAAACGGTATGTGACCCTTATTAGTGATCGTGTTAATCTTATTTTATTTATGTCTATACAATTATTTTTATTCAATTAAATTGAATTCTAGTATAGAATTATTGTTATAATTATGTACACTTAGGTACCTAATACCTGTTTTATTACCCCCTCGAATAACCTTAATTCAAAATAAATCTAATTTACTTGTAAAAACTAACGTAACTATTATTTACAGGCTACTCAATTGTCTACAACGCAATCACTTTGAGGATTCTTTACGTGGTTCTTAACTAGGTTCATAACCTAACTCCTAACTATAAAACAGCATTGGAACAAAATAAAAAGAAAATGTCTTTGTTTCGAATATTTTCGTAAACTGAATAATCACAAATTTTAACAACAACAAAAAAACCGACTTCAAGAACTAGACGGAACCACAGGGGAAGCATCAGCTTTCAAATAAAAAAGGAATCATCAAAATCGGTTCACCCAGTCCAAAGTTATGAGGTAACAAACATAAAAAAATAAAAAATATACAGACGAATTGAGAACCTCCTTATTTTTGAAGTCGGTTAAAAATTGGATTCTTTAAACTGATAACTATTAGATTGAGGCAAGTCATTACCGTATTTTTAACTTTCGTTGGTGATGTTTGGTTTCATATAAAACACGAGTATCAGGGTTATGATGGTCGATGGCATCGCTCTGGCGACAATCACACATGTGCCTTATGATAATTAGAACCTCATTGTTGATTGTACGTTGAAGCTTATTTTTTGTCAGCTTTTTAAAGTGTCTAACAAACAAAAACGAATATACTAACATATGGCTATAGCTTTGGTTACTTCGCAAACTTCGAGATAGGTTTCTCTTTATAAACTGTTCTAATCAAGACAGATTGTTAGTTAAGATGGGAATCTTTAAACGGCTCTGTATAATGCTGCTATAATGCGTTAAACTATACTAATTTGATAATATTACTCTATGCTATCTTAAGTTCAAGTTATTTACACGCTAGAATTTTTTTTCACAATAAACACATTTTTGTTGTAATGTACATATTTTTTACTATAATACCCTTAAATTTTATTTCTTATAAAACTATTAAATATTATTTACAGAAAGTTGATAATTAAAATGTGAGAAAATTTGTTTATTGTAATTTAAGCCAGAAGGTTTTTTTTTTATTGAATTGGGGCAAACGAGCAGACGTATCGCTTGATGGTAAGCGATTATCGCTGCCCATGGACACTCGCAACACCAGACGCGTCACAAGTGCGATGCCGGCCTTTTGAGGATGGGTAAGGGAATGGGCCTCCGGTATCCATGGTAAGGATGTATGTTTAAGTTTTACCGTAACGTCTAAACTACTAACAAGATTTTGATGAATTGCCTGTCAAAACTGGTCCGAGTGATATAAACTGTTTTTATCGTAAGCTTTTATGTAGTCGGGTGAACGTTTTTCATTTAGTTTTTATTACAAAAATGTATGCTACAATAAAAAATAAATTCTTAATTTAATTTTTATAAGTCGTAACATTCGTAACGTAGGACTTATAGCTCTACTTTTTTATACCGTATGTGTGAATCTTTTGCGACATATTTACAAACTAATAAATTGTAAGGACTCTCGTATATTTCACTATTTATACACTTATATCCAAATGTATATTATTAATAAAATCACATTGCCTTTGTTCATAATATACAATTTGAAATATACAGCTTGTCCTATATTAAGTTTAAATTAACTTTTTAGTTAACCGCACACTGTTTCAAAACCAATTTATACTAATATTATAAAGCTGAAGAATTTGTTTTGTTTGTTTGAACGCGCAAATCTCTGGATCCGCTGGTCCGATTTGAAAAATTCATTCAGTGTTGGATAGTCCATTTATCGAGGAAGGCTATAGGTTATATATCATCACGCTAATACTAATAGGAACGTAGCCCCAATGAAGAATGTTTAAAAAACGGGGGAAAATTTTCACACTACGGGTAATAGAAGACGCAAACGAGATTGCGTGGGTCAGCTAGTACTAAATAAAAATCTGTGTTCTTACTCACGTCATTCATTCTGTTTGTGTGTCCAGCCAAGTATTTATTGCTTTAAATAACTCTAAAGTTCCTAAATCATTAGTAATTTTATGGAAGTAATGTTTAAACATCCTTTTACTTAATGAAATGGTGTAGTGGAACCATTTCAATAAGTAAAAAGGGGCTTCGCCTCAAGCCTTAAATTGCGTTGGGCTATTCGGTATCCGTATGATAGCAAGCAGTAGTAAACCTGAAGCGGTAAAATTTGTGAAGTTAATAGAATGAAATATCCACACGCACACAGACACACGCACAGATTTTGTTTTGAATCATTTGGAGTAAGACATTAACCACAGGTTAAAGACTACGATTTCAATGTTTACTCTTTTTTTTATTATTATGTAGTGGGCAAACGAGCTGACGTATCGCCTGATGGACGCAACACCAGAGGCGTCACAAGTGCGTTTCCGGCCTTTTAGGAAGGAGTACGCTCTTTTCTTGAAGGTTTGAAGGTCGTATTGATCCGGGAACACCGCAGGCGACAGCTCATTCTACAGTTTTGCTGTGCGCGGCAGAAAATTAGAAGAGCGATATTGTATGAGTGCAGTGTAAGTATTCGGGATTCGAGATTTAAATCAGTATTTTAAATTTGGTTCCTTTTGGTTTGACGTGTTGATATTTGTAATCATAAATACTAATAAAGAATTTATCACTTATCCAATGGATTATATTAATAAAATTAAAATATCAAAAGGTTTAATAATTTACTTTGATTCTTTTATGTAATAACTATTTGTAAGCTTACCTGTTTTTGATAATTTATTCAAAATGATTTCGAATAAGATTTAAGAAATGTTTTAAATCAAAGTTTAAGCAAAGATACTATGTAATTCTTCTTCTTCTTCATAGTCTTTGTTTTCTTCATAGTGAAACTTCATAGTCATAAAAAGATACTGATAGATTACCACATGCAAGAAAACCTGCAGGTGCTATTACGCGAAACAAGCTTTAAAAGTTTTGTGAGGAGTTTGAATTGCTGATCAAATGATCATGAAAAGAGCTTCAAAAGAAACTAATTTCGTTTTTAGTATGAATATTAAAGTGTGTGCTGTTAGTTCTTCTTTGGAACGCGCTCCCAACCGAAGTCAGGATGTCCAAAAGTCGCTTTACATTCAAGACGAGATCTACTCCGGAATGAATTGGCAGATCAGTCACAACAATAGTTCTCCGACTGAGTAATTATATATTATATTTATGTATGTCTATATTTATGTATTGTGTAGGGTATGTTGTACTTCTATGTATCTATGTATAAAATTCAGTATTCGCTATTTCTTATTACGCATCTACCACATCATATTTCCACATCACCTTAAGACCCAAGGCATTAAGTCCGCCTTTGTGCAAAATGTGTATTAAGTTTGAATAAATAAATAAATAAAATAAAACGTTTATTTTGAACTCATTGGTTTACGATTGAAAAATACGGTTCACCCAGTGGAAAGTTCGGAAGGTAAACAACTTATAAAATAAAAACAGTTGGATTCAGAACCTCCTCCTTTTCTGATGTCGGTTAAAAAAGATATCCTTTTATATTAACTTCTATTTTTAAGTGAAATTTTAACTATATCTATTACCTAACTATACTAGAGCAACACGGTAGAGAGTAGAGATACGCAGGCGTTCCCCTCCGTCACGGTATTATACTACTCTCGGGAATAAAGATGTATTTTAGAATATTGTTCACCGGTATGATTGACAATTTATAATATACATAGGTATAGACCGAATAGAAGCGGTACGGAGGAGATTTGTGAGAGCTCTCTGCTCAAGATGTGGGCTAAGACGCAACATACCGATATATGAAGATCGATTGCAAAAAAATACCTTAAGATCGTTGGAAAATAGAAGATGAGTGTGCTTGTGAACCTTACACGAAATTGTACATGAAACAATCGATAGTAATCTCATAGAGAATATGGAAATTAAAATATCAAGAGGAACTGTACGTATGCCACAATTGTTTTGTGTTTCTGCAAGCAACAAAAATGTTTCATAAAATAATACTAATACAGTATGCTCACAGTTTGATAATCTTTCACGAAAGCCTCTACGTTTTCTCTCCTCCGTTATAGTAAACTTTAATTTTAGTGAAAATTTCAAATTCATATATCTATGTCGTTTGTAACTTCGTATCTAATATAAATAGTTTTTTTTAGTGTTTCTTTTTACTTTATGTCAAAACGAAGCACTGTCTACTGTTGATGTTGAATACAGTTGCAATTGAAAGACAGGTTTACTGTATTGTACTGTTAAGACTGTATTTTGTATTAATTAATCTGTATCTGTACCTATTAAATAAAATAAGCATAAGCCCAAATGGGCCTACGCGTTTCACTCTTATTACAAATAATTTATTTATATCTCTGCGTGAAATTCTCATTTTCATTTTTTAATTATCTTACAGCAATAATGGTAGTCTAATTTTTGAAACGATAATTACGAACATAATGAAATGAAATGTAAAATATTATTAATTTTAATACTACCTACTAATCGTTTGTAATCTAGGCGTTACTATTTTCTAATAGTTAATATTGGTTTTTATCCTAACAACTATTAGCATAATATCTACATCGCTAAAAAGTAAGCATGATATGTATGTATGTAATGTACTTACTTCTTAAATTACTAGTAAAATATTATTTCCCGACAGGTAATGTTACGTTTTATTTCTAATTGATATTTAATTATGTGATCCTCAATTTTTTTAATGTACAACTTACTTTACTTTCTTTATATATATATATATGTATATATATGGTAGGTACAAATATTTTTATTATATTAATTTAGATTATTTTTCTTTAACTATCTAACCATTACTATGTCAATAGATTTTTTCATTTACAGTTTACTAATAATTACGTGTTTGCATTGTGTTGTATTTCAGTTTTCAAAATATGCATGTTACCATTTTATTTTATAATAAAAGCATCAAAAACATAACAATCGAAGGTGCGCTAAGTTTTTGAACAAGCTGTAAATCGAATGAATTTTCTTTAAATGGGTTTTGGTATTTTGGGATACTGAGAATTTATAACTAGAAAACATAATTTAAAAAAGTAACTATGAGCTTTTATAGATATACTAGTGATGGCAATCCAAGTCTTAAAACTGAACTATGAATGATATCATCAGCCTTTAATAATCGAATGCTGTATATAAATGCTCATTAGAAAGATAGTCTTGGCCTAGTACTTTGACCAGCGCCACACGGATTGGCATAGGACGCCGCAGAAACATGCGACTCAATAATAGCAAATACGTTGCCAGATTTAAGACGCTCATATCTCGAAAGTTGTGTTGGTCCAGAAGTACGGCAGGCAACAATTTGTACGCGTTTGAGTATTTTCACGTTCGCTCCTGGATTGAATAAACCTAGTTTTTAATTCTTCAAACCTTGATCTATATAAATTTAGGTAGTTTGAGTCGTTATGTTCGTTGATGTAAATAGTATTGTTTAAAATTAGATTTATTTTTCTAGAGACTTGGATGCCAGACAGGCAGGATAAGAACCTGCTCTAAATCAAATAAGTAGGGTAAATGTATAGGATAGAATAGGAATAAGAGTACTCAGAAAATCGTGTTCATCAAAACCTTTGGAGATGATAACCTCTAAAAGTCTTTCTTTTGCTAAATAACAATTAAGAGGCAGTAAAAATATTATTTTCTTTGATTTATGCCTTAGATACGTAGATACTATAATAATACTACCTATAATTAAACCACGATCTTGAAATGTACAGTGATCGGGCACATATTTACTTAAATATTATTTAATAATTCTCAATCGATTTCCGTGTTATGTGCAACTTATACAACTATTTCCTCGTATATGTAGCTAGCTTACTAGTCGTATATATAATCGTATATTTACACTCATAAGAAGAAAGAAAGAAAAAACTTACACTAAATCTTTTTTCATTTTTTTTTACTTTTGAGATATATTAGGAAGTAATTACACTATTATGAATATGTACATTGGTATACGGGATAATATCCTTATAATAAAAATATATAAAGCATTTTAGGGGGGCAAACGAAGCAGCCGGTCACCTGGTGGTAAGTGATTACCGCTGCCCGTAAACGACTGCAACTCAGGCACATTTACGATCTTTAAGATAGGAATACGTTCTTTTCTTTAAAAAGTATTTGTTGAAGAAAGTGTGCCATATCCCTCACAAAGGGAGAATCCCAAGCGAGGTGATCATACTTGGCGGGCCACAAACCAACGGTTGGGAGGTTGTGTATGCTAATCGGCGCGAGAACTTCTATATCAAGATACGGGATTAGTAATTTTTCCGACGTTGGTTTCAATATTAAATGAAAAACATAAGGCAGTGCATTACGTAGACATAGCGTGAACTGCTTGTGGTTTTATGCTTAATATAGAAGATGTAACCCACCGCCACCCGACGCACTTTACGCTCAGTGCTTCACATTACAACTGTTCACGTCATGTTGTCGTCTCGTCCCGTTAGGAGTTTAAAGACAGTTTTATTTAAATAATTTAGTTTGCGTCAATCATTCTTGATTATAACATTACAAGTAGAAGATTGAGTACGGTATACGTTTGACCAGCATAGAAGCTGCTGTTTATTCCAAACTTTGAATCTTGCGCCAATTCTGCATCACTGAACTAAAATGTTCTAGAATAATCTTATCATATTTTAATGAAGCTATTTTCGAAATATTACTTTTGGATTTAGATAACATCTATTTTTTAGTGAAATTTCTGATTTTAGTTTTAATCTTTGACACTTTTGTTTGACAAAACTAATTTTTAGTGATGTTTAGTTTACAAAGTTTTAGCACCACTGTCTGTTATCGCCTATCCGTCTATTATAGTGGAAATCAATTATAGAAAATCTACAATGAAGCATCAAAAATGTTCTCCTTAATCTCTGTCTATTTATTTTAGGATAGAAAGGGTGATGATAATTTTACTGTGTCATTTTAATCTTTAGTGATATGGCTTTGATGAAACTGTTACTTTTTGTACAATGTCTAAATAGGTACCTAAGTGTATTCTACATGTATTATATAATCATCTAATAATTTGTTACCGAATCTAGACTTTATTTATTCTATATTTACATTAATAACCTCACGTTTGTACACTAATAAGCCGTTCTTACCGATTTTGACGCTCATTGATATATACAACTTATAGTTAAGCACGAATGTATATTTATAACGGGATGTAATTTTATTTAATACCTAGATAATCCTAAAGGGGATTAAGTATCCCTCTAGCTTTATTATACCTTTAATGTTGTTAACTATTTAATTATTAATAACCAATTTCAATTACTAGAGCTGGTGATTTTCTATAATTACTGATCTATGTGTATTTTTAAAAATTAATTTTATAGTATGTATCTTATGTAAATGAATGAAATTAAATACCCTATTTAAGTCTCTTAAACGGAGTTCTGTATTGTGTTGTTTTTCCTAATCAAAAATTAAAAGCCCTTTATTTAATTCTATCTTGAGTGTGTTAAATGCGCCTGGCCGACCACAGAGCAGTCAACTATTAGAGGTGGTCAATCTAGGGAATGGAATCTACACATATGATCGATGTTCTCATCTTTCATGTAATAATGCCCTGTTAGACAAATACATCCCAGTATTTGCCTGCTCTTTTGTATGTAGATAAAACCTTGGATGCGTTTCGTGGACTAAATTAGGTACTATTAGCGCAGATGCCCTAAGTGTGCCACCACAGTTACGGCCGACAGTTTATTATTATTATTACAACCGTACCGTACCGTACGTACGTACAACCGTACAACAGTATTGATGTGACTTAGTAATTTAAAATATATCAATATAGTTTTGTTATTATTCTGCTTGCCGCAAAAAAATATTTTGGTTATTTATTTGTTACATCAACTGCAAATATAAAAAAACTGTTTTAATATTAGTATATTAAATGCCTATTAATATCATAAATACGAAAGATTCTGCAGATGGATATTTGTTACTCTTTTAAGCAACAACTGGTGAACGGATCTGGATGTAATTTGGAAAAGAGTTAAATTATTGTCTGGACTAGTACAAAGGCTACTTTTAATTCGAAAAAATGTAGTATTTCCGTTGGATGAGCAGCAACCGCGAGTAACAGTGAGAGGGGCAGCCTGTTATATTTGATGCAATTAATTTTATTGTTGTCGCCTTATAAGTTTCTATGTCAATTTCAATTATATTTCATTTTCGGTACAACCGATAATTTTTAAGCAATGTAATGTCGAATCGTCGAAAATGACATAATGACATGGGTTTAATTGTTATTTATATGTGCACCTAATTTGTTGCTACTGAAATTTATAAATATACTGGCAGACCAACTCAAGTTAAAGTATTTGAGTTTGTTAGTTGCAAGTTTTGATGCTAAATTTTGCAACAGAAATAAAAGAATCATTTAGTGACTGTCGACGTTATATTTCTTGGATACAATTGGATTAATACTCTTTACTTACTTTCGACAAGTTTTAGTCATGTATTAAAATATTATTTGCCAAATTTGCTTCTTTTAAAAGTTGTTTATCGAAATAATTCTAGTCTTTCCTTTACGATTCTCCTTTTTGGATACGATACCTGTTGATTTTGAATACAATTTCTAAGTCACGCTAACTACCCGTTAGACTTTTTATTATATTATAAAGTTTACTTTCGGAATGGAGTTTCAGAATATTGTGGTTCTAAACTAAAGAATAAGACTCGAATAATTTGTATAGCAAGGTACGTTTTCTTTTGTTTGTAGTTTTATGGGTTTTTAATTATACGTAATTTCGTCTCATAAACGAGTGCGAAATTTAAGTATCATGAACATAAAACATTCCAACCTAGACATATATTTATTTCAAATTTATATCTACTTATATTTATTCCTCAACAAGTTCACTATATGTACAGGAACGGTAGATATACCTAATCATCTCCCAGAAATGTTATTCAACTTTATCGCTCAGAAATTTTGTACAACTTAGAGATATGCTAAACTAATTTATATCGTTTTACTATTTTTACATCTTACGTCCTTCATGTTTAACTACTTCTGTGCCAAAATCAGTTTATCTTTCAATGTACAACTTAGTAATCTATAGTAACCTATCTATAGTAAGTATTTACTTATTTATAGACTTTATTACCGCGAAGCTTTGTACAACTTAGAGATATGCGAAAGTAGTCTAAACCGTTTTACTATTTTTATATCTTATGTTTCATTACTGTGTTGCTCCACCCTAACTTATCTTTCAATGTACAACTTAGTAATCTATAGTAACCTATCTATAGTAATTATCTACTTATTTGTGGACTTTATGACCACGAACCTTTGTACAACTTAGAGATATGCTAAACTAATTTAGACCGTTTTACTATTTTTATATCTTATGTTTCATTACTGTGTTGCTCCACCCTAACTTATCTTTCAATGTACAACTTAGTTATCTATAGTAAGTATCTACTTATTTGTGGACTTTATTATCGCGAAGCTTTGTACAACTTAGAGATATGCGAAACTAGTCTAAACCGTTTAACTATTTTTATATCTTACGTACTTCATGTTTAACTACTTCTGTGCCAAAATCAGTTTATCTTTCAATGTACAACTTAGTAATCTATAGTAACCTATCTATAGTAAGTATCTACTTATTTGTGGACTTTATGACCACGAACCTTTGTACAACTTAGAGATATGCGAAACGAGTCTAAACCGTTTTACTATTTTTATATCTTATGTTTCATTACTGTGTTGTTCCACCCTAACTTATCTTTCAATGTACAACTTAGTTATCTATAGTAACCTATCTATAGTAAGTATCTACTTATTTATAAACTTTATTACCGCGAAGCTTTGTACAACTTAGAGATATGCTAAACTAGTCTAAACCGTTTTACTATTTTTGTATCTTATGTTTCATTAGTAATGTTCCACCCCGACTTATCTTTCAATGTACAACTTAGCAATCTAAAGTAACCTAATT
The DNA here is from genome assembly GCA_916048165.1 of Spilarctia lutea. Taxonomy (NCBI): domain Eukaryota; kingdom Metazoa; phylum Arthropoda; class Insecta; order Lepidoptera; family Erebidae; genus Spilarctia; species Spilarctia lutea. The sequence continues at coordinate 1,263,009 of OU696491.1, forward strand.
TATTTATATACATATTATGTGTAACATATATATAAACGCGTATTATTCATTTCATCAAATTCCTATTAGTTTTGGATACAATGCCTAAGTCATGCAATGCTATCGTTAGATTTTATATGGCGCCACATCTTTTCTTTGAGAATAAAGTTTCAGACCACATCCTGAATATCATTTGTTGAGTAGGGAAAGTAGGTTTTGGTACGATTTATAAGTTGCTTTAATGTTATGGCACTTTTAACTTTTGTGTTAATCTCTGGAACTTTCAATATGTAGGAATTTATTCTCTTAGTAATAAATATCAAACGGTATGTATGGCCAAGAAAGTGTTCTGTTTTATGAAATTTGTTTTTGAATAGTTCTATTGTGTAGTTGATTTAATGTTGAGTCTCTTTTAACTTTTGTATTAATCTATGAAACACCTAATACGTGATGAGTTTATACTTTTAGAAATAAATATCGAACGATCTGTGTCGCCATGAAATTGTTTTTCGTTTTATAAATGTATTATGTCTATTATTATAAAATTTTAATTAGTTGTAACAATTGTAACGTAAGTGTAAACTACGGTTATGAGTAATTGTCTCTAATTTTGAGTTATGCAAATAAATAAAATATACATACCTAGGTATATACTTATTTATAAACTATTTCTACATATAGTATATGCACAGGAACGGTAGAAACACCTAATTCTCTATTTTATCACCGCGAAACTATGTACAACTTGGATATATGCTAAACTAATTTTGACCGTTTTACTATTTTTATATCTTGTGTTGCATTACTGTGTTATTTTGTAACTGAGCCAGTCAGCCTGTAACCAGAGCTAATGTAACCAGGCCGGAACATTAGGTGATTCAAAGCTTATAACCAGCCCTCCAAGCAGAGCTGCAAATGTTCCACTTTTTAATTCTCTTGTATTATTATCTAACATTTTGCTTTCATTAGGACTTTGATGACTTAGCTTCGAAAGACGTCATTCCCATTAATTTACTTTCAATTCAGTTTTCTATTAACGTTTATGTTTATAGAATTTAATTTAATCTAGATAAGCGGGCTGATCCCACAAATTCTTGTACGTAAACATAATTATATAAAAATAAAACGGGTAAAAGGTACTTTAATTATTATTTTTTTTAGGTAAAATGAAATCTTTTTCAACGTGTTTCATAATATGGTGTGAAATGAAATATTTTCAGGGACTTGATGTGTAACAATAAAGTCATGTTGCTTAGAAACGTATTAAAGTGCAATCAACACAAAGGCGAAGCAATATGTAAAGATTCAATTAACTTTTTCATAATCAAATAATAAAAACAATAGTTTATTTAACATAGTTTCATTGCATTCCATATTCAAGTTAGTTTTTTAGGTTTTATCAAGTATGTCTTTGTTTTCATAGTATAGCCCTTTATAATCATCAACAATTTTGTATTTTATTATATTGATTTTGATTGATTGATAAGAATTCTTCTTGAAATTTACAAGTTCATTAATTTGCTCCTGTTATTTAAGTAGCTGTGGTTAACCAAACCTGTATAATAATAAATATTAATTATATAACCCTAACGATTAATCTACAAGTTATATTTATCATTTATATTTTATTTTTTATAAAAACTGGTTTCATAACTGTAATACGCAATTTCTCTTTTACTTATCAAGCGACTAGTTGTATAAACCTATTCGATTTTTTGTCTGATTTATTAAGTATATACACTCTTAAGTGTTTATTTACAAGTTAATTTATTCAAAGCTCAATATTTTCATATTTTAATTACACGATCCTTTTTTACAAGTAAATTAATTTACTTCTATTATTTATGCGCTATGATTTGCTTAATTATATATACTTGAACAGGTTATATACTGTTATATACATAAATATGTAATCCTAAGTATTAATCCAAAACTTATTCTATATTTTTGCATTTTATCTTCATTTTTTTTTTAAAAAAAGCTAATTACCTGTAATAAATCATTCTTTTAATTAACAAGCAAGTTAAAGCATGTGTATAATCTATTCGTTATTATCTATATGTTTATGTGTAACCTTATCTATATATTTATATGACCCTAAGTATTAAACAAGTTATATTTATTATTTGTATTAATAATAAATAAAATAAATATTTCGGACATATAACACACAACGCCATCTAGTCCCAAGCTAATCAGGGCTTGTGTAATGGGAACTAGACAACTGATATGAATACATATATACTTTTTTTTTTGTAAATACATACATATTATACATAGAAAACACCCAAACTCCGTAACAAATATTTGTAGATTACACAAACATTTGGTCCGACCCAGGATTTGAACCCGAGACCTCAAGCACAGCAGTCGCATTCACTACCACTGCGCCACCGAGGCAGTCATACTAGCTATTAATCTAAAACTTATACTATATTTTTGTATTTTATCTTTATTTTTTTATAAAAAGCTACTTTTGCTTGACCATATTGACGCCGTTATTCCCTTAAATATACATATTGATTCTAGTTCTATCTACTATGATACCTAACTGTACATACTACGGATTCTTTAGAGTATGGGAACACTTTTTCATAACCGATATATACATGCTTATATTGATAATTATGTTACCGCTAACCTAAATTAATTAGATATTCTACCGTGTGTTGTGAATAGATGATTGTTTATAATATTCCTTCAAGTTGTTTTTTCATAATGAACTTTACCAATTTCAATTTTAAGCTGATTTTTTTTAGCAAAATCCTATTGTATGAAGATTCACTTGCGTTTACGGTTGTCAATAAAATTATTTTAAACAAATTACTGCAAACTCTTGATTGCGTCATTAGAATAAAATAGTGTTAAAGTACATTTGTAATGAATCTACACTAAGTTTTTAAGTGTTTTTTTGAGAAATTATATGCAACTTCAGAGCTTTTAATGATATATATATATATATATATATATATGCTATAAGTTGGAGGAAAGGGTTTATACGGTACGGGGATTTCGGCTGAGTCGTTCTCTTGCGCAGTGTGATTTGGAATACCAGTAAAATATGCTGAAATTATACTGCTATTCCAAGTCCTATTAATCATAAGATGTTACTGATATCATCTGATGATTAATAGACTAGAATACACAGTTTACTATCTGATATGAATAATAGGAGGTCCATCTGTATATCATTTTAGTTATTAAGTTAATACTTTAATATTATGGGTTGACAAACTGTTCCATGATTTTGCTTTTTTTTTTCTTTATTTGTTTAATGAGGGCTTAGTCACGAAGTGATTATGTCGCCCTCATAAAAATACAACTTATAAACTATTTGACATACACATTTTAGCTATATCATACAGTATTCTCGCTTTCTCCGTGCAGGGAAGAGCGAGAATGCTATTACATTAAAATTAGGTTGACGAAATAATTGCTTTCTTTCAGCTTCGTTTCGGATGCATTCCATCAAAATATGATATACATCTTCAACTTTGTTACAAATTGAGCAGTTGGGAGAACCAACCTTACCAATTAAATATGCAAAGCTGTTTAGTGGGATATGTCCAGATCTAAGTCTGAAAGCGATGACTATGTCTGACCTGCTCAATGATTGTGCTGGCTAACAATTCAGGATCAAAGTAATTTAAGCCATTAGGTTTCTTAGCAAGAACAAAAGAACTCAACTGCTTTAAGAGTTTGTGTGTTACCATTAAATCTTAATACATTGCTTGGTTTATTGTTATCTTTCCTCAATACTTTTAAGTTCGGGTGGAGGTGTTTAGGGGATTGTTGTCGTATCTCAATTGTTTTAAATAAACTTGCATAGGTATTAAAACTGTAACTGTCTGAGACATAAAAGTTCTTCTATATAAGCACATTGTTCTGGGTTAGTAAACAAGTGTTGTCAAGTATAAAAAAAAGATCTTCCGTCTGTCTCAATCACTCTGTGGAGTAACGGGTATCATGTTCCACCAACACAAAGGGAGGATCCTGCGACCAGGCGAGGTGATCATGCCTGGCGGGCTACTGCCCAACAGTTGATGTTGGGATGTTGTATATGATAATCGTCGCGAGAACCATTTATTGCGCGATATAGGATTTGTAGTTACTCCGTGTAGTGCAGTTTGTAGGTACAGTGCGTTACTTCGTAGTTCAGTGTATCTTCGGTAGATGGCGCTGTAGTAGGTTATGTTGTATGTGGAAGTCGCCACAACTCCATAGATAATTCCTTATGTAGTTCTAATGTAATGTAAAAAACAGTGCAATCAAACTGAGTTTTGTTTATTCTTTCAATGGCTTATTTTAAGAAGTAATCGGATACGTGCTCTCTACAAAATGTCAATGGTAGTCATTTCTACTAATGTGTTGCTTGTTTTTTTTTTCGCTGCTAAGTAAAACATAATATTTTGACATAATAGTATACTATTAGACCCCAAGGGGATTTATTACCTAATTTAATTGTATTTCATAGCAGATAAGCGCAGACTTACTGACTGATTTTAAGTTACGGGTATGTCTTTTAGACCTTTTCGAGTTGTTACTTAGAGTATGTCCATCCGTATTCCTTCCTACCTTCATCTTTATATATTTAGTGCCTGATTAACAAAAGTAATCTTGCATTTAAATAAGTGGTACTAACTTATATTTGTCAAAATAGGGGTAGTTAACACACGTCTGTCTGTGCATGTCAGTTAGTTGTAAGGGGTAGTTAACACACGTCTGTCTGTGCATGTCAGTTAGTTGTACATTATTCGTTATGTCGTTTTTGTTCGTAAAAGACAGAGCTGCCAAAAACCCGATATCTATTTGCGTGGACTACTAATATGCTCTTAATCCCTCTCATCTTGACAGGAGGCTAGTGTCCCGCGTCAATAAATGTGTATAAGATAAAAAAAATAGCCTCCCTGCTTTCAACAACTTCTCTTACGGTATGTTTATTGTGAACTTAATTGCGAAGGCCTTAGAGTTTTTATTTACCTAATTTTTTTTAATGAGTGACTTCTATAAGTACCTAAACATACAATCATTATAGATTTTTGTTAGCAGATTTAAAAAAGTGTTATGATTTTACAAAAACCACAACTCATTGGTTATGTTCCTTTCAAACTGATTTCAATCTAATTGCTTAATAATGTAAAGTCTTTTTTAATTTAGAACACCCTTCTGTACTTACGGAGTTTGATAGTAGTATCGGTTCGGATATATTGCAGGTGCAGGTGACAATTTGTTTCATAGAATGGTTGTAAGAGGCAAAAAGTTTGTAGCATAATTGGTAGAGGGAGGGCTTAAGTAATGGCTACCATTCGTAGCATTTTGGTTGAAGAATTATGTTGGATTTAATGAAGTCTTAAGACGGTTATGCACTACGTACGATTGTTATCCGATCTGAACCCTTTAAACACAGAAATCGTAATAATAAGACACTAGAAGAGATATTGACGTTTGACATTGTCACTTAGAAGTGACAATGTCAAATTTCAATGTCTTATTATTAACAGTTTCTGTTTCACAGGAGTCCTGTACTTATTTTTCTTTAAAACCCATTTCAAATTTATGAAATTTTGGTTCTAGTTGACATTTTATGTTTCTTCAAAAAAGTTAATCTACTGTAATCAATAACGAAATGTCTAGTCTCTGAAACTTAGACTATGGTATTAGATGCAACTAATAGGCATCTTTTAGAAGAGGTACAGCGTTAATTTTGTGTTATTTTACGTGGTTGGAATATTGCATTTGTATCTTACATACTATAGTAGGATAAAACATTTATCTAATGTATTGTATTTCCTACCGTAGTCTATTTACGTTACGGCTTATTATTGAACAATATCAAATCAAATTTGCTTACATGTGTAAGTAAATTATTCTTTATAGGTTATATACGTATGTGTGTTATATTATTAATATAACGACAGTCAATATAAATATATTAATTGTATATTTATTTTGTTTCTTAATTGTAATAGGCTTGTATGATCTTTTCGATCATACTTATGTGATTTTAATATATACAATTTGTTTTCGTTGCTGTCTTATTGTTAAATAAATGAATCAACGTTTTGTTTTTAAATTATTAAATTTCAATTATTTTTGATTATTATTGTGCGTTATGGGAATATTAATATTTTTTAAATAACATGTTTTTGGTGTACGTTTAAAAGGTAAACTTACTTTTGTTTCTTTATACATTTCAAAATTTCACACATTTCATGAGCTATTAAAAAAAGCTGAAAAGTTAAATTTTGGTTCTTCCCTTTTTTTATGTTTTACACGTATTTATAATTACTTAGTAGTATTTTTTTTGTTACTAGCGATGTCTTGAAGTAATCCTTGTCCTTCCATGGTGAGGCAATCCAGACAGTCGAAGCTGTGAAGGTGCCTAGAGCTAGGTACTCACGTGGCGGCTCTATATGAAGTAGAAGGAGTGCGGCTGCAGCTCGAGCTGAGCCATCTTGGCGAGCAGGCGGTGCAGGCGGCGCTGCGAGGCGGCCAGCGCCGCGCCCCCCGCTGCCCCCTGCCCACCAACGCCCCCGGCGCCACCCACGCCCCCCACGCCCCCCACGCCCCCCACGCCCCCCGACGAGCTGAGCGAGCGGACGCGGGCTAGCCGAGCTGCTACGTGACGAGGCATCTGTATGCAAATACAATTTGCTCAACATTTTGTTACACTTCTAATTGGGACTGTTATCTAGAAATATTAAAATTCATCATCATCAGTCTTTTAAAGTCTACTTCTGAACATAAACCCGATTTCGGGATTCATTTAAAATTCATTTAGTTCAAATCTTCAAGAATAAAGTTGAACAGAGTTCACTATTCATTATCCTAATATACGAGTAACAAACGGCATTTGAACTGTCGTGTTTGTGCAGAATGTTTGTATCTCAATGGATCACCATGCAGCATTATTGCGTCTGCATTTGCAGTGAATATGGTGACCACCACTCTTAAATTCTGCTCATTATTTCCGTAAGGGAGAGTAGAATCACTTTGGCAAAATCCTATTTTAATTTATACGATTATACGACTTAAGAAATACCTAACACTTTATAGCACTCATTACTTTGTATTTTACATCCCTAAAAGTATTTTGATGAAATCATCATTTAAAGAATTATCAAACTAAAGCATATTAATGATCGTACATTTTAGTAAAGAGGTTTCCTCAAACTTCTTCAGAAATTTTACCACCCATCTAATCAATACATAATTATGATTATTAACTCATAAATAATACACACAGATATGCTAAAATGACACTTACACTAAACAGTGGCGAGTGCAGTATGGGTGTCCAGAGCGGCAGTAATTTATTAAGTACTGTCGAGTTGCAGTCCAACAAAGACTCCAACAGGCTTAGGAAGTGAAGATTCACCGTTTCAGCCAACTGTAACAAAATAAACATTTATTTAGCGGACTTTTATTAGCTTCACGTGTTTGTAACCGACGCCGCGACGTTTTAAAAGCATTTCTGAAAGAATTTAAGCTATTTAAATGTTTAACCTCTGGGGTGCGGCATTGCGGATCCGCGATTGTCCCGTCGGTGCGGCATTGCGGATCCGCGATAACCGCAGTTAACTTGCATTTTAATTAATTTTGGGTATTAAAGTTATTATAACGAAGTCTAGAAAGGTTTGTTATGCATTTGCTTTATACGAACAACATTTTAAAACATTCGTTTGTCAAGTGCGCTTCAAGAGCCGTAAAAAAAACGAGTTCCAATTTCAAAGTTGACGATGACGCAACGCGATCTGTCAAGTGCCTCTTAAAACTGATTTTTTGCCGATAAGGTGATTTTGAAGGTAGTTTGTTGTTATATTGTACTTATTATACTTATTTTAGGAACCACTATCAATACGAATTGAGGCATAAATCATGCGTAATTTTGAATTGTGTTACTCAAAAAGTTACCGAGTCTATTACCTATTGAAAAGGGCTTACTCATTTGAAGGTTTTTACGCATTTATTCTTATGTTTTTATTGATAAAATGATATAATTGCGATGAGAATCTTATATAGAATATAGAATAGCAACAAAAATGTGTTAGAAAAGCTAAATATTTAAATAAACACTAATTTTTTGCCTGACGAGCGAAATCAGACGCACACATACAAAGGGCTCCCACGCCATTACTGTTCTACATCATCATCAGCGTATCGTAGTCCACTGCTGGACATAGGCCTCTCCAATAGCACGCCACTTAAAATTGTATATCGCCGTTGATTCGTGTTTGCACGCAGCCTAGCGGGAAGTCCCGGAACTATTAACACCCACACATACACAGTAGTGACGGACAATGAACAAGACGTAAACTGATCTTTGTTTATGTTTTACTAAATTATTTTGTATTGACCATAGACTTTGTGTGTCACATAATGGAACGATCAGTTTGTTCTCTTTAGCATTCAGTCATTTTCATAGAGTTTAGAGAATTCTCAGAACTTAAAAATAATAAATGAAAACTGGTCTAGCAAACGAGTCCTTTTTTTAAATAACTTGATAAATAGGTTGTTTTTTTTATGTATTGTTCCTGTCTTTTGCACTAGTTAACTAAAAAAATAAATTATTTAACTAAAAAACACTATTTCTTCATATAAATACTACGTAATTTGGTGTTCGGCGCAAATAATAGTTTGATTGTAAAGTGACAAAATGGCGAATATCTCGACAGCGAAATGTGATTTTTACAAATATGTTTCTCAATGAATTTTTACTGCAGTTATAGTGTTTTTTATATCAGTAGATAGCTTAGTTATCGAACTTTATGAGGATAATAAGTAAAATGAATAATAAACCACATAAAATATTAAAATCATGTTTATTAACACAATAGGTGCGTAAATTAATACTTGGCTCAATTGTGAGTAAATAATAAAGCGATAACATTAGTTTAGTAATAAAATATGGCATAACCATGTACGCTTGTTATCCATCTTTTGAAAAATAATCACTTTTATAACCACCGAGCATTGTTTTTTAAAATATTTGATCATTTTCGTACACCATGCACCGTGTTGCAAAATTTTGCACTTTCGCCGCACGGTGCATGGAACCGGAAGTACCCGTTCCCGCATTCGAAAGATTAAACTTAAGTTCAGTTAGCACATGAGGTCTACTCTCCTTGTAATTATTTACACAGAAGGAGTTGTCTTGATTCGATGACAGTTGTTTCACATAAAGAATCGAAGTAGTTAACTGAAAGCCGACCCCAATATAGTTTCGTAAAAGACACGAAGGATGAAGAATTACACTAAAATATATGCCTCAGTGAAATAATGACGGTCTGAACAAGTGTCTAATGGCCGTTTTCACCAACGTCCCCTAAAGTTAAGGAACCACTTAGAGAGAGTTAGGCAACCCTTAGTGATATTTTTAGTTTCACCAATATTTAGAGGATACCTAAAAATGGTAAGATGTTTCTTAAAATTTAGGGGCTCGAATGTTGACCGCCTAACCAACCCATAACAAGATTATAAAGAAACTTGACGCACATTTTGTTTAAAATTACTAAAATAGATGTTATAGGATGTTTCCAACACAGTTGAGACTTAAGAAATTATAAATAATCCTATTTTATTCAGAAGCTCGACCTATCCTAGCTACCCGGTCTGGCTTCCAAATTGAAGTTCTCGTATTTCCCGGATCAAAATCGGCAACTGAATGAAAATCAATGGAGTAGTTTAAAAGATCTAAGCGAACAGAACAAACAGCAAAAGCCACTTTATTTTACTACTAGCTGACCGACGCAACCTCGTTTGCGTCTTTTATTGCCCGTAGCGAAAAAAAATCCCCCGTAAAGCCTTGACTTTTTACACTTTGTGTCCGAAAAACCCCAATATCTTACGGAACCCTATTTTTTTCCAAAATAAAATATAGTCTATGTTACTCGTGGATAATGTAGCCTTCGAATGGTGAAAGAATTTTTAAAATCGGTCCAGTAGTTTTAGAGCCTATTCATTACAAACAAACATACAAACAAAGTTTTCCTCTTTATAATATTAGTATCGATAAAAGATGTGATGTCACGTGTCGACGTCAGGTAATTTACTCAAACTCAAACTCAAAACTCAAACTCAAATCATTTATTTCCATTGGCCCCAAAAGGCACTTGAACACGTCAAAAATACAAACATAAAAATATAAAACAAAACTCCTAATACTAAATGCACTGAGATGATTTGAATTACCGGAGCTTAGATTGATTTCAATTCAACTCAAAGGTTTAAATTGAAATCAATCCAAGTACCAGCTCCGATGGGTATTGCATTCATGAGAAGAGCTGGTGAGAAACTCATGTGCACCATCTTTTCAGATAATTCATACAAAGCTTGTTTGTTTTTGACAACAGTATTTCTATGTGCAAGTTAAGGCAACCAAAACACAAAGGCTAGAAAGCGGTCTTATTAGACCGCTAGAATATCTTATTAGATATTAAAGCTAGGAAAATAAATTTTTTGTCTAATAAAATAATAAAAATTAGTCCATAGCATATAAGGTTGCAATCACTTACACATCAAGGAGTAAAAGCAATGTGTGCATACATACTGGTCCCAAAGAAAAAGAAAAAAACGTTCAAAATGTAATAAAATAATAAATACAAATTATTTACGCTCCAACAATGTAAACACAGATCGCCTCAACTTAACAAAGTTCAAATGTCAGGTAATAAATGCAGAGTAAGATGTCAAGAATTAATTACAATCCAATAAATTATTTCACTTTCACTCACATCCAAGGCACTGTATCAGTCAAGAAATCGTTTATCGTATAATAGCCCCCTTCCACAAGACGAGTCTTAACGGCACTCTTGAACTTTTGTAGGGGTAAGTTCAATATTTCGACAGGAATTTTGTTATAAAAACGCACACCAAGTCCTTCAAATGAATTGTGGACTTTGTTAAGGCGATAATATGGGCCTACTAATTTGTGCTTATTCCTTGTGTTTAGTGAATGATGATCACTTTTACTACTATATTTATCTATGTTTTTCCGTACAAACATAATATTAGCAAATATATATTGAGATGCAACTGTTAAAATACCTATTTCCTTAAATCGTTCTTTCAGAGAATCTCGAACTTTAAGTTTGTAAATCGCACGAATTGCCCGTTTTTGAATTACAAAAATGGTTTGAATATCAGCTGCCTTGCCCCACAGTAAAATACCATATGACATGACACTGTGAAAATAACTAAAATAAACTATTCGCGCAGTTTCAATATTAGTTAACTGGCGAACCTTCCAAACAGCAAATGCCGCGGAGCTCAGTTTCCCTGCTAGATACGATATATGGGCGCCCCACTGAAGCTTATGATCCAAGGTTATTCCTAGAAACATAGTTGACTCTACGAGATCAATCATTTCATTATTTATTATAATGTTCGTGTTAAGTTTCTTAACATTAGGCAAAGTGAACTTTATACATTTAGTTTTATACGAGTTCAATAGTAAGTTGTTGCTTGTAAACCAATCTTGGACTAGTGTAAGTGATCTGTTAATTTCATCAAAACTATTCTGGTTACGATTAACTTTAAAAATAAGCGAAGTGTCATCTGCAAAAAGTACTACATCACAGAAATTTTGCACAAAGAAAGGTAAATCATTAATATACACTAGAAAGAGAAAAGGACCCAGAATTGAGCCCTGTGGCACGCCCATTGAGACAGGTAATCCGGAGGACCTACTTCCATTTATATCCACTCGTTGAACTCTGTCCCCAAGGTACGAGGCAACCAGATCAAGTGCAGTATCCCTAATGCCATAGTGCCTGAGTTTTCGCAAAAGCGTTTGATGTTCAACGCAGTCAAATGCTTTGGATAAGTCACAGAAAACGCCAATAGCATCTTGCGCGTTTTCCCAGGCATTAAATATATGTTTTATAAGTGTTGAACCAGCATCAATGGTTGAGCGATCCTTTGTGAAACCATACTGCTCTTTATGAAATAAATTATTAATATTAAAATGAGTTTCTAATTGCTGAAGAATAAGTTTTTCAAAGACTTTACTGACTGCTGGCAAGATTGAGATGGGTCTAAAATTACCTGGATCGCTCTTAGACCCACTCTTGAATAATGGTATTAACTTACTATGTTTCATTAAATCCGGAAATACACCATTTTCTACACACTTATTAAATATTACAGCTAAATGTAGTGCTATATCAGTAATTATATTTTGCAATAATTTGACAGAAATACCCCACAAGTCGGTTGTTTTCTTTGAATTGAGCGACTTAAAAGTTTTCACCACATCATTAGGGCTTATAAACTGAAACTTAAACATGACATCACACTCTTTCACGCTGCCCCTGGCCAAGGATTCAGCTGTGACTGAGCAGGAATCCAAGGAACTGGTAGTATCAACTGGTATCTTTGCAAAATAATTGTTGAAAGTTTCAGCCAAACCCTGATTATCTTTAATAATATTGTTGTTAACCATTAATTCTAACCTATCATCCTGCGGTTTGGACCGCCCTGATTCAGTATTTATTACAGTCCAAGTTGTTTTTATTTTATTATCAGACTGTTTAATTTTGTTACTTAGAAAAATTGATTTAGCTACCAAACAAACCTTTTTAAATATTTTGGAATAATTTCTAACATATTGTACAAAAACAGGATCAAAATTATACTGTTTCATGCCATATAGTTCATACATCTTATCTCTACTTTTGTAAATTCCAGGAGTTGCCCAGTCACAGAATCTAGTATTCACATTCTTAGTAAAAGTTTTCTCTTTAAAAATGAAATCATACTCTAGTTTAATTAAATTAAATAAATTCCCGTATAAGACATCCGGATTATCCTCACTGAAATCTATGTTGGTAACCTTATCTGCAATATTTTTATTAAAGCATTTCAGGCGGTTAGAAGTCATCGGCCTGCATGTGATTTTCGTTGCTTTAACTACTTCATCTGTGGGATAAATGACCATTTGTCCACAGTGGTCAGTGGCGTTTAAGTGGCGGACGTACCACTTTGGACTGCACGGTGACCTGCAGGATGCTGGGCACGAGCTTGCACCAGAAGTCGAGCAGGATGCAGATGGTGGTGTAGTGGTGGTCGCTGGAGGGAAGCGCGGCGCCCGCCAGCTCCTCCAGGTACAGCGTCCACAGCTGGCACAGCACGAACGCGTGCAGGAGAGCGTTCATGCGGGCTCCCCAAGCCTTCGACTGCTCCACGTACGATGACATTATCGTCTGAGGAGGAAGATCCTTGATTAACCTTCATGTTTAAAAGAAGCTTTATAGGAGTTAGTGGATAGGCTGAAAGTAGTTTTAAATATTAGAAGCCTGTCCTTAGAAAGGGAGTACCTGTATGTAGTCGGTGATGTGGCAAGTGGCGTCCTGCGGCACGGGCTGCGGGGGAGGCGAGTGGGGCGAGTGGGGCGAGTGGGGCGCGTGCCCCTGCCCCCCGCGGCTGTTGCACAGCGCGCCCAGCACCAGCCACGACACCAGCCGCACGCGCGACACGCACTCGCACACCTCGCGGGACCTGCGCACACCACACCTCATTCATCGACAGCCTTTAACAAACTACTGCTGGAAATACACTTCTTTTTTTTCTTTCCTGCTCTTTACGGCACTGTCATCTTATATCGGGTCGGTGGTTGGCATTTTCGCGCGCATTTAAGAGTTACGTTCCGCCTTCATTTTAGGTCAGTACAATCCCAAGCATCGTCGCGAGCGCATTTGTTAATCGGGTATCACAGTTTCGAAGTGTCATTGATGAGCGTTGAAGATGGAATGGGACCAGGATAAAACTCTGTTGTTTATTAATAAAATATAAAGAAATTACTTTTTTATGGGACATTCATTGACGATGAACCACGCTCTATATTTATGTTTTAGTACGAGTTCGAAAACTAATAAAGTTTTGAGTGGGATTGAGAATGAACTCTCAGCTAGTCAAATCAAAGTTAGGCAATCCTAATCGGGTCAATCTATGATTCATGCCTCGAAGCACGTTAAGCCATAACTATTAAATTACAATTTAACTTTAATATCATGTACTTGGGTATCACTTGGGCTGTGGAGGTCTGATGGCGGTCACTCCACGGAACGAGAAAAAGGTAAAAAAAGTATAATAACCCGACTACTTAAAAAATTTAGGCACCCGGCCTATATTGTGGGAGAGCTATGCTTCGGCATGAATGGGTCGGCTCGACCGGAGTGATACCACGGCCTCACAGAAAACCGGTGTGAAATAGCGTTTGCGCTGTGTTTCACCGAGTGAGTGAGGAAACCGGAGGCCCATACCCCAACCCCTCCCCCATCCCCTTTCCCATCCCCCAAAGGTCGGCAACGCACTTGTGACGCCTTTGGTGTTGCGGGTGTCCATGGACGGCGGTAATCGCTTACCATCAGGTGATACGTCTGCTCGTCTGCCCACTATACAATAAAAAAAAAAAAAAAATTACGAATCTATTACTCATTCTACAACGGTAGAGTAGTTTAGATGCTACAGTGGAAAATAAAAGGAGGTGGCACAACGATTCAGAACCATCACAAGGCCGCCATGGTGTGGGTCACCATTCCGCATTATTGCATTGTCTGCATTCGCAATGAGTATGGTGACCACCTGATCTGACACGATTTTGCTTACCATCAGGCAGTGTAGAGTCATTTTGGCAGGTAAAAAAAACAAATACTGCTTTTGTCTTCGCCGTAGTCGGAAAAAAACTAAAGTTGAGCTATATCAAAGAAGAATTGTATTTTATAATATGTTGAAAAACTTACCCAGGCAACGACGGGCTAAGCCAAGGGGTCATATGCCTCGCAGACTGTGTACGGTCCGTTCGACCTCTAGAATGTTCTAGAGCCAGTTCCATGGCCACGTACTGAGCGATGCCGCCCTTCACGATAGCCCCTAGAGTGTCTTCGTTTAGGCAGATCAAGTTGCGGTTCACTATGGATTTTGATACGGAGCCCTGTTGGAGAAAGTTATGCTAATGATGATGGTATGGGACTACCGTCGTTCCTTGAAACATATAATTCAAGACACACGAGAGGATCGTAAAAGGCTGGTAACGCACTTGTAACGCCTCTGGTGTTGCGGGTGTCCATAGGTGGCGGTAATCGCTTACCCTCAAGGGATGCGTCTGCTCGTTTGCCCCATATACCATGAAAAAGAAGGTTTTGGTCAGCCGAGTATGTACAGGGTTTGTATCTATCTAGTTTTCTTGTGGTTACAGCAATGTCGTCCTGTGCAGTTGTTCCCTTGTCCTTGTAGTCGTCAGCTGTGATGAGGGCGCGTGCGGTGTACCTTGATCTTGTTGAGCAGGTGCGGGTCCTGCAGCAGGTCGAGCATGTCGGGCAGGTGCGGCCGCATGCAGTCCACGGCGCCCGCCGCCACGTCGCGCGCGTCCCCCACTCCCCCCGCTCCCCCCGCTCCCACCGCCCAGCCGCCCGCCAGCGCCGTCGGCAGCGCCAGTCGGCAGCCGTGACCTGCCCATCAACACTCTCAATAATACATGTCATCAACACCACAATAGGCTTTAAATTCAAATATTTCCTACATTCAGCACCTACCTTGTAACACGAACTGTATCAATATGAAGAGGTTATCATCAGGTATGGTGGTCTTGGTCCTGAGCGCCTGCACCAGCTCGTACACCAGCACCCGGCACACCAGCAGCTTGTCGCGGTCGCGAGAGAACACCCGCGTGCACACCACACTCAGCTCGGAGATCACCGACAGTTTCAGCACGAAGTTCTGTATACCGTAGCTGAGGATCTTGGAGATCGGTTCGAGGATGCTCTGGAACAACAATTAAGGTTTAACTTCGCATAAAAACAGCTAAAATATGTATAATGTACATGAGACAACATTTATTGAGTAAGGTCAAAGCAATATGATTGAAATGTTGGGCAATAAAAAAGTACGTAATATATTATGTTACGCATTGTACGTATACGTAATTTTCGTACGCATTTCAAAATTAGGATCTTTGAAATTGTAGGTGTTAACGGATCATATTTTATTTACCATCGTTCTTTGTCGTTACTGATATTTTCTCAATTTATTGTTTATTGTTATTTACCCACAGTCTCTTGCTTTTCTAGTCGTCACGGAACTCAAATTAATGTAAAGTGAAAATTGAAGAGAGAATTTTAAATGTAAAGTTGACGATTATTGTTCGTGCGATCACAACACTCTGGACGGTTTTTTGATTTCCAACCTTGGAGATCATTTTAGTTAAAAAGGACAGTACAGTACTGTTTTTCTTGGAATTGTGACAAGTGTTTACGATAAATTCGGGTTCAATTAGTAACGGTAATGAAGGTTATGCTGATCTCAGTATCAATGCATCATGCATACAACACAGTAGTGGCATCAGTGAGTACCTTGTGGTTGGCGGCGGCCGGCACGCGCAGCGCGGCGGTGGCGGCGCGCAGCAGCGGCAGCACGTCGTCCAGCTGGTGCAGCAGCAGCGCGGCGGCGCGCAGCAGCGCGTCCAGCTGCTGCACCAGCGCCAGGCACGCCGACAGCGGGCCCAGCGCCTCGGGCGCCAGGCACTCCAGGTACATCGCGATGTTGCCCGCTATCACCGTTATTTGCTGACAAACAAACAATATTTTTTACAATAGCGACACTATCTATATACGAGTATTTAACTATAGCCGACCCACGCAACCTCGTTTGCGCCTCCTATTGTCATAGTCTCATTTTTGAACCATTCTTAATTAATGCTCGACTCCTGTTAATCTTAGCGTGATGATATATAGTCTATACATTTTAAGTTTAAATATGTACAACAATTGTTGAGACATAAATATAATGTTTGACAGTTTGCTGAGAATGAATACTCGTTTTCAAAGTGGCTACAATAAAATCATCCTATTTAGAGGCACACAATATGTACGTATGCATATGTACTATGTTTTAACACTCACGTCGATAGGTAAAGTCTTCTTGGAGTTGAGATGCTCGACGACCAGTTGCAGAGGACCGCACGGATACAACTCGTTGAAGTCCACGAACGCCTGAGCTATGCTCTTGAAGAACATTTGACGTTGTTTTTCTGTACAAGATGATATAAACACAATATATGTATATATTGGAGTACAGTATCCAACAAAAATTAAATGTCCAAAGCTAAACGATATTTGGAGCTAATTTTAGTAATGCACGGCAATTTATATTATGTATGACAGTGTAATTAAATTAATATGTAATAATTAAGGTAAACGCTGACAGTGCCAACAGCCCCATTGTGTAGATGGCAATCGAACTTCTTGCCAACTACAAAATTGCCAATTTTTCCATCATGGAATAACGCCAATAAAGCAATTTTAAATTATTATTGGTTTGTACTAACCTGGCGTCCTCTGCAGGAATATTTGCATAAACACGTTATTAGGTGCTAGCTGGTGAAGCACGCAGCGCAGGAACTGATGCGCTACAAACACAGCACTGCCGGGCAGGCGAGTGTTGGTATCCGCCTGCCATGAGTAGTTGCCGAGTTGGACCACCCTATATAAGATATTGTAAAACTATAATATAGATAACAGAAAAAATAAGAGAAACAATCCAGACAAATCTCAGAGGTTTAGAAATCTACCGACCCGCCAGGCCCGGGAACGGGCCAGGTACCGTAGGCGACTCGGGCGTCGAAGATCTCAGAACGATCTCTGTCCTCCATAAGTGCAAGCCGGCAGAAGCAGGCTCGGGTGGAGGCACCGACGCTGCGGAGGGTGCGCGCCCCGGGGGACAATAATAGGAACATCGGGGTTCCCACACAGAAGGGTGCCATCTACAAACTGTAGGTGGCTCGAGGTACGTCGGGGTTCCAAGGTTTTCCTTTTTAGGGTGAATCTAGTTCCCCGACATCCTGGTACCCGAGACAGCGTGTGGTTTTAGACGGTTCGAGTCCGACAAGCCACCAGAAGGTGGTTTCCGAGAGGATTTCCGCAGGAGGGAAAAAAAGGGGGGGATCTAAGCAGAGGATCCTAGTGGACGGAGCCAACTATATCCATAGCTGACTTGGAGTCTACCAAGGTGGTTGCTAATTGTATGTTAGTCTGTAAAGCCTATATCATTGCCTAGAACAAGTCCAGTCTATAGCTACAAGTGTTCTAAATCATCATTTCATCATCAACAGTCTAAAACAATGGACTAGGGCCTCTCCTTAGAAAACAGGTTTTGGCCTACCATACCACGCTCACCAGACGGGTTTGCTTCAATTTTTCCTTCTCTTTGCATGAATGAAAAAGACATTTTCAATAAAATAGAGTTAGAGAAGTTAGAATCGTGGTGTGAAATTCGACAACACTGGAACGACTCAATCGACTTTTTAAAGAGTATGGTGGAAGGTTATGAGATTATGACAACTGTTCAGACATTTATTAGAATATTGGAAGATTTATTAGCGAGAGAAGACTGCCACTGTAAACATGTCTCAAAGTGCAAGGCAGTGGTAAAATAGAGGTCTTGAGGTGAGAATCGAAGGAGTAACGACTTAAAGACTGGCGGAAACGAGAAAGATTGCATAAATGAAAGGCTTTGTCGGTTGAAAACCGTTAAAAAGAGAGAAAGAACCTGGGAAAATTAGAGATAATACACACACATTGAAGTAAGAATAATCAAATACCTGCTAACGTTGTGCAGCAATGCAGGCAACATCCCAGCAGCGGCAGCAGGCTCTCGATGTACAAACGTGGCTAAAACTATTATGCACAGTCCTAACTCCTCATCACTGTACTGTTCTACTGCTGTTCCGCATTCGGCACCTATTTTACGATTAATATTGTTATTATTAATGATAATATATTTATTGGCAAAGACATTATTGAAATACATGGAAACCCTGCGTTCTGTGGTAAGTAAAAATCTGTGTTACTGGAGAATATGTCCTCACTTATTTTCTTACATCAAATAAGCCATAAAAATAAAGTTGAGAGTGTGTGTATATGTGTGTGGGCGACTGTGCATGTGTGTGTGTGTGTGTGTGTGTGTGTGTGTGAGTATGTGGGTGTATGCGTGTGTGTGAGAGTGTAGGTGTATGTGGGTGTGTTCATTAAATAAATAAATAAATATTCCGGACATCTAACACACAACGCCATCTAGTCCCAAGCTAAGCAGAGCTTATGTTATAAGTACTAGACAACTGATATAAATACTTATATACTTTTTTTTTGGTAAATACATACATATTATACATAGAAAACACCCAAACTCCGAAACAAATATTTGCAGATCTTACAAACATTTGGTCCGACCCGGGCATCGAACCCGAGACCTCAAGCTTAGTAGTCGCATACGCTACCACTACGCCACCAAGTCATTATAACAAGGTTTCACTTTGTGTGTAGTCTGAAGTAAGTAGCTATGACTTAATATTGACTTTGTGTTTTAATGAACACCTGTATAACTTTCTCAGTCATTGACAGAGGGGGGGGGGGGGGGATTCTCACTAAAGTATGGGAGTGACTCACATCGGTAGCATAGCAGCGTGTCCCCCTTGGAGTGTTGCGCGTGCGCAGCGCGGCGGCCGGCGCGGGACGCCCCCTCCCACCACCCGCCCGCCCCACCGCACTCTACAACACACTCCGTATTTTAAATCACTGAAAATAATAAACATTTCGGACATCTAACACACAAAGCCAGTCTAGTCTCAAAGTACTAAACAACTGATATAAATTGATATTATAATTTTTTTTGGAAATATATTTATATGACTCAAAATCCGAAATAAATGTTTGCAAATCATACAAACATTTGATCGAACCCAAGAATCGAACTCGAGACCTCAAGAACAGCAGTCCCATACCCTACCGCTGCACCACCGAGGCAAGTAAACCGAAGACAAATTCATATGTTAAGATGAATATACAAATACTAACCACTGTCATGTTGATGTGGAGGAGAACCCAACTGTGCGGCTTGTCTGGCCAACCGACGAGGAGACCTGCTGCAGAACAAAACAACTCTTTCTTAATCATATTAGTTACAGCAGCAATTCACCACACTAAGGACCTGTCTCACCAGTTCCTGGTCAAGCTTCAGATAGCTTTTTTTAGAAATTGTGGTGGTGGTACTGATTGTAAGCGATTACCGCCTCCCATGGACTAGCAGGTGTCCACCAGAGGCGTCACAACTTTTCTGTGAGGCCGTGACATCACTCGGGTTGTGGAAATATTCGTTGCAGATGTCCATGTGTGGCGGTAATCGCTTACCATCAAGTGATCCGTCTGCTCACTTGCCCTCTATCCCATAAAAAAGAACATGCCGAAATGGTGACAAAAGCCGATAGTGGAATTCAAAAAGTAACAGTTATAAATACCTGGTGCCTTCTGAAGCAGCTTTAGTTTTAGTCAAGTCGTGAGGTCGGCTCGAAGGCGTCGGAGTGGGTGTCGGCTCAGCTTCCGAACGGGATGAATCAGTTTTGTCGGTTGAATCATCTATCATAGAAATCGTTTCAGTATTTATTTGAAACTGGAACTGCTGTCATCAACAGAGTGTAGCAGTCCACTGCTGGGCATAGGCCTATCTTTATAATATTTATGTATGGGGACCACAATATAGAAGTCGATACTCAACATGTGAATATTATAACTATTAATTCTGATATTATATAACTATGTAGGTATGTATAGTATACAATATACATTCAAACCGTAATTTTACAAAATCTGTTTTCACAAATACGATTATACTAATTTTAAGCAACCTTTTTTATCCGTGGGAGAGCCACGCTTCGGCATGAATGGGCCGGCTCGACCGGAGTGATACCACGGCCTCACAGAAATCCGGTGTGAAATAGCGCTTGCGCTGTGTTTCACCGAGTGAGTGAGGATACCGGAGGCCCATACTTCAACCCCTCCCCCATCCCCCAAAGGTCGGCAAAGCACTTGTGACACTTTTAGTGTTGCGGGTGTCCATGGGCGGCGGTAATCGCTTTTACCATCAGGTGATGCGTATGCTCGTTTGCCACCTATTCAATAAAAAAAAAAAAGATCATAAATCCGGATGGAATAATAATAAAGCTCGAAGGACCATGCAAATGAAATTCCGAAAATAACAATGACTCTGAAACCAAAACCAATTCTTTGGAAGATACTGGTACTACTCTTTATTATGCATTATTCTTCTTACCTGGAGGTAGACTAAGAGCCTCTCTGACGCGGTCAACGAGCGCGTTAAACACCGGATACGGCTCCTTGTTGGGCTTGGGACCAATGGGTAGCAACCTGTTTATGAGAATTTGGTGGGTGCGTTACATGACCTAGAGAAACGTAACCCCGCATTCCACATCCCCGTATGTATACTAATACGAAACACTTGTGTAAATTAAATGATTGAATTAAATTAATTTTTATAATTGATCTATACATACGTATAATATTATATATATCAATAATTATAATATATTATATAAATAAAATTAAAGTGCCTATTCGTAATTTCAATTTTGTTTCCTTTTCGTTTTGTTTATTGGCGTATTGTTTTATTTTTACCACGCCATTTAGTTTCAAGTTAAGCAGATCTTGTGTTATGAGTAAATATATAAATACTTTTTATGTAAATACACACATATCATACATACAAAACGCTCAAACTCCGAAACAAATATTTGCAGATCAAACAAACATTTGGTTCGACCCGGGAATCGAACCCAAGACCTCAAGCACAGTAGTCACATGCGCTACCACTACATCACAGAGGCAGTAACAATCATTCACTGAAATTAAAATTTACGTACGTACAAACTTAGGGTTCTTACATATTTTTGTTTTGTCTGTCAGTCTGTTCCCGTTAATCTCTGAACCGATAGGGCCAATTTTGACGGGACTTTCACAGGCAGATAGCTTATAAGGAGTAACAGGCTACATTTTTATACAAGTTTCGTTACTCGAAGTTGGTGTTATTTCTTGACATTAAAATCGAGGGGCTTAAATTGTACAATATATATATATATATACATATATTACTTGGTGGAACTTGTAAATAGTAGAAGAATTAAGATACACAAGTGATTTGAATGTAAAAAATGCATTGACGTTTCTCGTTACAGGTTTGGTCGTATGTTGTTTGTTGTGGTAGCGTGTATACGTTATGTGTTTCGTATTAATAAACATACGGGGACGTGGTCATCGAAGTTCCGTATTTCTAGGTCATGTAACGCACCCATTAGTTATTAAGTTAAGTTAAATCCCTATTCGTGAGAAGCTCCTAAAGGCCAAACTACGCAGACTCGTTTATCGTATCGTCTATTACTGCAAAAAGAATACTTGAAAGAAACCAAACGTTTGGCCAGCGTAGTATAGTAGTCGAAAACCTAGGAGGTTTTCTGGTAATACAGACTCTAAATACTGCGTACACGATTCAGGTGTGTTAGGACTTGAATTTCGTTGGCTTTCAAGATTTTGTGCACATTCCATAACTTGGACGCAGGAAAGCAATCAGTTGAGAAAATTGTCCACCAATGTGGCGACTAGAAATCATAAATCCTAACCTTTCTGGTGGTGGTATGTTGAAGGGTTGGAGGTGCGGCTGCGGCAGCAGGGGCGGGGGCGCGCTCCAGGCCACCTCCATCTTGGACAGCGGGGACTCCGGGGACGCGTAGGCATAGCCGACTCCCGCTTTAGCTACAATTAGAAGATAGTCATTTATGTTTTGGAAAGAGAACTTTGTTCCACCTGAGTTTATAATTATTATTTTCGCCAGTAAATCGTAAGTCAACGTGATAAGGTTTATTTTCGACTAACAACACATTAGTGTTTACGCCGCTGTACTCAAGAACTGAGAAAAAAAACTAATGTTCTCTTCTTTTATAGACAACTCCCGCATTAGGAATAAACATTCTGTGTCGAGTGAGAAGTTACAAACATATATGAAAAAGACAAAGAAAACCCAAACTGAGAAGTGAAATTAAACAAACCAAAGTATCTTATACTACTAGATAAAAACAAATAATAGCGCGATTCAGGCAAATAGTACAACGCCATCTGTCGATGTAGTTTCGGTGGTGAACAAGGTGGTATTAAAAAAGTATTACGTAACATTTTATCGACTGCGTGAAATCCTCGAAGATCCGCTCCGATCTCAACTAACTAGAGAAAAGAGTACAGAAGTCGAGTTCCATTACTTATGGACGGCAGCAGATTGACGACAAACAAATGGGTCGGAGCGGAGCAGTGCAATGCCCCCCTATAAGTGTAGTACAGAAGCGATGCTCACCTGGGCTCTTGGCGTGGTGCAGCGGAGGCGGCAGGGGCGGCAGGGGCGGGAGGGGCGGGAGGGGCGGCCAGTGCGCGAAGGGCCCGTCGGCGCTGGACGACGGCGCCGTGTCCGGGGACGTGCTGCTGCCCACTGAGACCACAACCAACGCTCACTCTACTCTCTACTACTCTACTTTAACGATAATGTCCCCTTTTTTCTTTTTTTTTTTTTAGGACATCTAACAAGCAACGCTATCTAGTTCCAAACCGAGCAGAGCTTTTATTATGAGTACAAGACGGCCGATATAAATATATTTACACTTTTGTTTGTGAATACGTACCGTACATACTATATATGTGAAACACCCAAATTATGAAACTAATGTTTGTAAATCTTAAAAACATTTAGTCTCACCGAGGAATCGAATCCCGAGACTTCAAGCACAGCAATCGTATACGCTACCACTGTGCCACCGAGAATATAACCTAAAATCTCACCAACGGCTATATGGTTTGGGCCCACTCTGGTCACTAACCAGACTGTTGATAATCATATTAATATAATATAAATACATATTTATCACATACAGATCACATCCAAGCCCAGAACTATTCGTGCTCTTCTAACAAACATTTAAGAGTCGGAATCGAACCCATAACCTTAGGTTTTGGTAGCCAGGATCAAGGCTAATTACCATCATCATCATAATTACTATCAACACAAGAAATTATTTTACAAAAATATTCTAACAAAAATTAACCTCGGGAGCGCCTCACCAATAAATGAAAATTCGAATTACTAAAAACGTTTATTAAAACTTACCGATAATCCTTTTCTGTTTGCCAAGTAACTTAGCACGGGGTGAAGTCTGTGGTCCATGCAACTGGTCAGGCCAGATCTCGACCGATTGACCACTCATCGGTGTCGATTTCCTAATCATTAAAATTCATATACATAATATGTACTCAAAATATTGTGTACGTCCGGATGTGAGTGTTAATTATAATAATAATAAAAATATCTTTATTAAATCAAAAGAAAGCAAGTACATTGGCATTTGTTACAATTAAAATACGTCGAATATTGACACAGTATTTGTACATTATCGACATAAATATGCACTGATTCCCAAACTGAGTCTGGCTCGTATTATGGGATTGACAACAGCAGTTTAACCCTCATCTTTAGCCCCTTACATAAAAGACGTGATTTTTTAAATATCAAAAACATTTGTAACTCATGATTATTTTAATGTTACAAAGTATGATTCATAAAACAATTACCTATATAAAAAATATTTGTTCACAAAAAAACTTATATTTCTGTCATAAGGTAGGTACTGTATTAATTACAAGACATCTAAGTTGTTCAAAAAGTTTCTTAGTCAGAGCTGGAGTCCATACTAGGTTCGAAGCCAGTGGGTGTAGACCTCCAAAAATAGTTAAGGGACTTGATATAGAGACACCCGATAAAAAGTGAAGGGGGGCCATATATGTATATATATAATATATGCATTTTTTTTTTCATTGGTACATTTGTATTAATTTGGTAAATTAATGTAATACTCACAAATTCGATGAGTCACTGCCGATAGATACAGATGAACTTGTCGACAGTTGGTGAGCAGATCGAGAAGCGACCGGGGTCTGGATTAACAAAATATCTTTAGATGAGTTTGGCTGATTTGAGGCTACGCGGTTTTACATTTTCGTAGAGTTATTTTCACCCAGTGGGTATGGTTATCAAAACCCAAGGGAAGAGTCACTTCTCTCCCCTTAACAGGGGATAAAGGCAGATACTTTGGCAATTTTAAATAGTCTACTCTGATGGCCTACTTCAAATCAGGTGACCCACTTGCTTTTTTAAAGGTTTTGTAGCCCACAAGGAATAAATCAAATAAAGATCTATAGAGAATTCGGAAGTACTGCATACAGAACTTAACACATTAATTGACATATTGTTTGTCTTGTGTAAAATTTAATTAAATGTCTAAAGGTTGTTCGCTTACAATTTTGTTGAGTGTTGGGTACGGAGTAGATGTCGCTGGAGTGTCCACTTTCGGTGGATCTTCATAATGAGAGGGCTCATCGAACGATCCCTAGAATAAAGAAAATTAAATAAATACTGCACGTTTACTAAGGAACATATTCTTTTTATGTTATAGATGCTAAAATGACTCTACTGTCCCTGATGGAAAGCATGAGTAGAATCCAAGAGTGGTGGTCACCATCCTCAATGTGAACGCAGACAGTTGTGACCCACTATGGCGGCCTAGTTAGATGCTTTTTTACGCCCCATCGAAATAGAAAACATATGTAAGGTGGATCAGTTTTGATAGTCCTCGAACCTCGAAAATCTGCTTACGTTGAACTTGGACCTATTTAGTAGATTCAAGTCTACTTAGTTAGGGCACGATTATTGCTGCCAAGAAATTACCCATGTTTCTGTAAGTTAGAAGCCTTTGCTCATAACTTCGGTACATTGAATTTTTTTCCATGTTTAGTACTGTTCGACTGGATTGTACATGTTTTATTATGTGTTATTATTTCATTACTATTACTTACCGGTGCTGTACTGCCGTGTACGGTGGTGTCAGATTTATCACTAGTCTCAGGGATCGCAATCAGCTCACTCTCGGAAGATTCCTGTTCGAGACTCCATTGTTGATACCTAACAAGACAAAGGCTTAAAGTAATCTATTCCGTTCTGTTGAAAGCTAATTGGTGATGACAAATATAAGTACTAACTTGGCAGACTTGGCAGGCTCTTCCCAATGGGTATGCATATGCGCAGGAGACTTGTGTTGATGTAGCTTGGCCTTGGCGCGGTCCAGCGGTGGGAGAGGACTGGACGACGGTCGTTCCACGATTGGAGGGGGAGCGGGCTCGTGTTCCGTCTTAAGTGACGGTTGGCTCAGATCTATACCAAAATACAGTTTTATCACTAAAATCATTTCCAGTAAATCGAATGCATTTGCAAATTCCTAAAATTAACCTACAAGTGAATAGGTAGTTAATCCCAAGACAGTTTATCCCTGGGACTTGCTAAGTGTCATGGAACGGTATGACCATGGTTTACTGCTGTTTTTCTTTATATGATAAAGTAAGTAACATTGGTAAGAATATGGGCGGTATTTGTCCTTTTAAATTAAATGTTACTAAATTCAGAATATCTTACCTCTGTTGCGGGTCGTGTGAGGCATGACGATCATGGGTGGTATCCGCTTGCAGACGTGGTACTGCGCCTCCACAGAGTTTAGGACCACTCGCACCAGAGACTGTACCATTTCGCATATACTGCCAGAACCGTAGTGGTACTGAGGAAAAAATAATACTATTTTATATACTCGCAGCAGCAGCTGCTTGCAACCGCAAGACTAAGA
Source organism: Spilarctia lutea (assembly GCA_916048165.1). Lineage (NCBI taxonomy): Eukaryota > Metazoa > Arthropoda > Insecta > Lepidoptera > Erebidae > Spilarctia > Spilarctia lutea. Next base: position 1,289,536 of record OU696491.1, read on the forward strand.
AAAAAGTCTACCTCATCGTAGTGAACGCATACATTCCTGTAAATATCTTTGACTTTTCTCACTACAAATCACTTGAATTGAAGATATTATTTTCTGATCTGCTCAATATGTTTTTTCTTCTACTGTCGTCAATTTTTACACGACAATTATTATAATTTCAATTTCCAAAATCTGTCATCTCAAAGTTGCCCAGTTTATGATAATATCAATCAAAATCAAGCAGTTTTTATAGGTCAATCTATAAAATCAGTAGGACTTTTTAAACACTTTTGAAACGTAACATTTGATTAACTTTACACATGTTTAACATGTATTATACAACACCTCCGACTGATGAGTGCAGTAGTTACCTTGTAGAGGACGACGAGCAGTGCCATGAGCCAGTGGCGACGCACGTGCGGCTCGAGGGCGCCGAGCGAGTGCACGCTGCTGTATGAGTGCAGTAGTTACCTTGTAGAGGACGACGAGCAGTGCCATGAGCCAGTGGCGACGCACGTGCGGCTCGAGGGCGCCGAGCGAGTGCACGCTGCTGTATGAGTGCAGTAGTTACCTTGTAGAGGACGACGAGCAGTGCCATGAGCCAGTGGCGACGCACGTGCGGCTCGAGGGCGCCGAGCGAGTGCACGCTGCTGTATGAGTGCAGTAGTTACCTTGTAGAGGACGACGAGCAGTGCCATGAGCCAGTGGCGACGCACGTGCGGCTCGAGGGCGCCGAGCGAGTGCACGCTGCTGTATGAGTGCAGTAGTTACCTTGTAGAGGACGACGAGCAGTGCCATGAGCCAGTGGCGACGCACGTGCGGCTCGAGGGCGCCGAGCGAGTGCACGCTGCTGTATGAGTGCAGTAGTTACCTTGTAGAGGACGACGAGCAGTGCCATGAGCCAGTGGCGACGCACGTGCGGCTCGAGGGCGCCGAGCGAGTGCACGCTGCTGTATGAGTGCAGTAGTTACCTTGTAGAGGACGACGAGCAGTGCCATGAGCCAGTGGCGACGCACGTGCGGCTCGAGGGCGCCGAGCGAGTGCACGCTGCTGTATGAGTGCAGTAGTTACCTTGTAGAGGACGACGAGCAGTGCCATGAGCCAGTGGCGACGCACGTGCGGCTCGAGGGCGCCGAGCGAGTGCACGCTGCTGTATGAGTGCAGTAGTTACCTTGTAGAGGACGACGAGCAGTGCCATGAGCCAGTGGCGACGCACGTGCGGCTCGAGGGCGCCGAGCGAGTGCACGCTGCTGTATGAGTGCAGTAGTTACCTTGTAGAGGACGACGAGCAGTGCCATGAGCCAGTGGCGACGCACGTGCGGCTCGAGGGCGCCGAGCGAGTGCACGCTGCTGTATGAGTGCAGTAGTTACCTTGTAGAGGACGACGAGCAGTGCCATGAGCCAGTGGCGACGCACGTGCGGCTCGAGGGCGCCGAGCGAGTGCACGCTGCTGTATGAGTGCAGTAGTTACCTTGTAGAGGACGACGAGCAGTGCCATGAGCCAGTGGCGACGCACGTGCGGCTCGAGGGCGCCGAGCGAGTGCACGCTGCTGTATGAGTGCAGTAGTTACCTTGTAGAGGACGACGAGCAGTGCCATGAGCCAGTGGCGACGCACGTGCGGCTCGAGGGCGCCGAGCGAGTGCACGCTGCTGTATGAGTGCAGTAGTTACCTTGTAGAGGACGACGAGCAGTGCCATGAGCCAGTGGCGACGCACGTGCGGCTCGAGGGCGCCGAGCGAGTGCACGCTGCTGTATGAGTGCAGTAGTTACCTTGTAGAGGACGACGAGCAGTGCCATGAGCCAGTGGCGACGCACGTGCGGCTCGAGGGCGCCGAGCGAGTGCACGCTGCTGTATGAGTGCAGTAGTTACCTTGTAGAGGACGACGAGCAGTGCCATGAGCCAGTGGCGACGCACGTGCGGCTCGAGGGCGCCGAGCGAGTGCACGCTGCTGTATGAGTGCAGTAGTTACCTTGTAGAGGACGACGAGCAGTGCCATGAGCCAGTGGCGACGCACGTGCGGCTCGAGGGCGCCGAGCGAGTGCACGCTGCTGTATGAGTGCAGTAGTTACCTTGTAGAGGACGACGAGCAGTGCCATGAGCCAGTGGCGACGCACGTGCGGCTCGAGGGCGCCGAGCGAGTGCACGCTGCTGTATGAGTGCAGTAGTTACCTTGTAGAGGACGACGAGCAGTGCCATGAGCCAGTGGCGACGCACGTGCGGCTCGAGGGCGCCGAGCGAGTGCACGCTGCTGTATGAGTGCAGTAGTTACCTTGTAGAGGACGACGAGCAGTGCCATGAGCCAGTGGCGACGCACGTGCGGCTCGAGGGCGCCGAGCGAGTGCACGCTGCTGTATGAGTGCAGTAGTTACCTTGTAGAGGACGACGAGCAGTGCCATGAGCCAGTGGCGACGCACGTGCGGCTCGAGGGCGCCGAGCGAGTGCACGCTGCTGTATGAGTGCAGTAGTTACCTTGTAGAGGACGACGAGCAGTGCCATGAGCCAGTGGCGACGCACGTGCGGCTCGAGGGCGCCGAGCGAGTGCACGCTGCTGTATGAGTGCAGTAGTTACCTTGTAGAGGACGACGAGCAGTGCCATGAGCCAGTGGCGACGCACGTGCGGCTCGAGGGCGCCGAGCGAGTGCACGCTGCTGTATGAGTGCAGTAGTTACCTTGTAGAGGACGACGAGCAGTGCCATGAGCCAGTGGCGACGCACGTGCGGCTCGAGGGCGCCGAGCGAGTGCACGCTGCTGTATGAGTGCAGTAGTTACCTTGTAGAGGACGACGAGCAGTGCCATGAGCCAGTGGCGACGCACGTGCGGCTCGAGGGCGCCGAGCGAGTGCACGCTGCTGTATGAGTGCAGTAGTTACCTTGTAGAGGACGACGAGCAGTGCCATGAGCCAGTGGCGACGCACGTGCGGCTCGAGGGCGCCGAGCGAGTGCACGCTGCTGTATGAGTGCAGTAGTTACCTTGTAGAGGACGACGAGCAGTGCCATGAGCCAGTGGCGACGCACGTGCGGCTCGAGGGCGCCGAGCGAGTGCACGCTGCTGTATGAGTGCAGTAGTTACCTTGTAGAGGACGACGAGCAGTGCCATGAGCCAGTGGCGACGCACGTGCGGCTCGAGGGCGCCGAGCGAGTGCACGCTGCTGTATGAGTGCAGTAGTTACCTTGTAGAGGACGACGAGCAGTGCCATGAGCCAGTGGCGACGCACGTGCGGCTCGAGGGCGCCGAGCGAGTGCACGCTGCTGTATGAGTGCAGTAGTTACCTTGTAGAGGACGACGAGCAGTGCCATGAGCCAGTGGCGACGCACGTGCGGCTCGAGGGCGCCGAGCGAGTGCACGCTGCTGTATGAGTGCAGTAGTTACCTTGTAGAGGACGACGAGCAGTGCCATGAGCCAGTGGCGACGCACGTGCGGCTCGAGGGCGCCGAGCGAGTGCACGCTGCTGTATGAGTGCAGTAGTTACCTTGTAGAGGACGACGAGCAGTGCCATGAGCCAGTGGCGACGCACGTGCGGCTCGAGGGCGCCGAGCGAGTGCACGCTGCTGTATGAGTGCAGTAGTTACCTTGTAGAGGACGACGAGCAGTGCCATGAGCCAGTGGCGACGCACGTGCGGCTCGAGGGCGCCGAGCGAGTGCACGCTGCTGTATGAGTGCAGTAGTTACCTTGTAGAGGACGACGAGCAGTGCCATGAGCCAGTGGCGACGCACGTGCGGCTCGAGGGCGCCGAGCGAGTGCACGCTGCTGTATGAGTGCAGTAGTTACCTTGTAGAGGACGACGAGCAGTGCCATGAGCCAGTGGCGACGCACGTGCGGCTCGAGGGCGCCGAGCGAGTGCACGCTGCTGTATGAGTGCAGTAGTTACCTTGTAGAGGACGACGAGCAGTGCCATGAGCCAGTGGCGACGCACGTGCGGCTCGAGGGCGCCGAGCGAGTGCACGCTGCTGTATGAGTGCAGTAGTTACCTTGTAGAGGACGACGAGCAGTGCCATGAGCCAGTGGCGACGCACGTGCGGCTCGAGGGCGCCGAGCGAGTGCACGCTGCTGTATGAGTGCAGTAGTTACCTTGTAGAGGACGACGAGCAGTGCCATGAGCCAGTGGCGACGCACGTGCGGCTCGAGGGCGCCGAGCGAGTGCACGCTGCTGTATGAGTGCAGTAGTTACCTTGTAGAGGACGACGAGCAGTGCCATGAGCCAGTGGCGACGCACGTGCGGCTCGAGGGCGCCGAGCGAGTGCACGCTGCCCGCGCCGCACGCTCGGCTGCCGGCGCCGCAGCAACACTGCACATACAAACACACACAATTTTGAACACACATACATACGACATTTTATGTGAGTATTTTTCATATATATGTACCACGCTTCGGCATGAATAAGCCGGCTCGACCAGAATGATACCACAGTCTCACAGAAAACCAGTGTGAAATAGCGCTTGCGCTGTGTTTCACTGAGTAAGTGAGGACACCGGAGGCCCATCCCCTCAACCCTATGACCCTATGACGGCGCAGTTGAAACACAGATTATTATCCCAGGAGGGTAGCAACTGCGTTGGTGTTGCAGAATCCTTCTCTGAGCGTCCGCGCCCAGGACATAACAAGCCTGAACGTGGATGTCCAGCTCGCTCGAGGTAAGAGCAGTTACAGCAGGCACTCCCTACCAAGCTCGTCGTGGACTTTTGCAACAATAGGGGATTACTCGTATATAATAATCTTAATTCTGTCCATCACCACCTCGAGACAGCAAAACCAGCCTTGTTCTTTTTGACCGAGACGCAGATATTGTCTCCAGCGGATACATCCTACCACAGTTACCCTAAGTATGGACTAGAACATTCTTTATGTCTAAAGAGTATGCGTGTACGTCAGAGACGATATCAGTTCTCATCGCCTCAGCAATCTTGAAGGTAGGGACTTCTCCATCTTTTGTTTCCGTGTAGAGAACGACGACCATCTGACGAAACTGACCGACTGATTGAGCACATCCAGGTGGCTACAGACCTCGTGCAGCAACAGATCGCTTGCGCAGAGATCATCGTACTTGTCTATATAACACTCACCACCGGCTCAGCTCCAGTAAAACGGATCATGCTGGTAGATCTGTTCATGACTTCGCCCTGGCATATGGCCTGACTCAATCGGTTACCACGCCCACGCGAGTATCAGTTGTGGAGGCCAGAATTCCTCATTGTTGGACCTTCTGCTGACTTCTCATCCGGATGGATACAGAGTATACGTAAACGCCCCATTTGGCTCCTCAAACCTTTACCTTCTCCGGAGTGCCTTTCACATGCTCGCCGCGATCGCGAGTTGCACGCGGTCGTCGTATGTGGCACTACTAGTCAGCAGATTGAGATGGGATGCGACCTTCTTTGCATCCTACCCTTGGAGACAGTTGTGCTTGTCGCCGGATAATCCCAACATCGCAGCTGATTCCGTTCCCGATGTTGAGCTTTTCATTCCATCCTCTGTGGTCCCTATTGGTGGCAGGTGTAGCCCCTGGTTTGGTCCATCTTCCAAATACCAGCACTTTGAAAAAGGAGTACAATTATGCCTCCGGTTCTTCAAAAAATACATTGCAAGGGCGAAGTCGGAGCACATTGCTAGGATTGGCTAGGGGCTTGAGCATCTACCTTCGGGTACTCGAGAAATCTGGTCTCTTGCCAAGGCCATCGAAGGGAATTTCGGTAAGCCACCCCTTCCACCTCTGCACTTAGGAAATAATCAGTTGGCCTATGACGCAAAGGAGAAAGCCGATCTTCTGGCAAAACACTTTGCGTCCAACTCGACCTTGGATGATGAAGAACCGAAGCCGGCCACCATACTGCGGTGCGAGAGCCGTACGCTGGAAATCGAGTTTCACCAACCAGTGCGTTTAGCAGTTTTACCCCTGGATATCCATAAATCGAGTGGCCCTGATGGAATCCGTCCAACTTCTCCGTCCAACTACAGGCCGCTAGCCATAAATTTTCTCCCAGCCTAAGTTAAGACCTCTTTGGAAAAGGTCTCAGGTTGGAGTTTACTATATTTAGTCCAATTTAACCCCACAAAGACTCAAATTTGCGCGTTAAAATTAAAAACTGCCGTGGGTCGTCGTATATCGACATATCGAGCGAAGTCCAGTTTCGTGGCCATTTGGGGGGTGAGGCCAAATTGATGCGGTTTCGTTGTGCATCTTCTCTACCGCATTTACCATGGGGAGTGCTCCGAGGAATTGTTCGACTGATCCCTGTCACCTCTTTCAGACATCGTACTACGCGACAGAAATTTCATCCCATCATCTAGATAGTTGGCAGTCCACGACTGCGCTTTTTCCGAAACTTTCTGCCTCGCACAACGAAACTGTGGAATGAACTATCGCCTGCGGTATTCCCGGACCAATACGACCTTCAAACCTTCATGAAAATGCAACTGCAACACACTTGTAACGCCTCTGGTGTTACGGGTGTCCATGGGAGGCGGTAATCGCTTACCATCAGGCGATACGTTCGCTTGTTTGCCCCATATACTATAAAAAGAACCCACTTTTCCCCAGTGTTTTAGTCTAATCGCGATATGATGTTTACACCAACAACACTTACAGGTGAGGTTGGCTTGGGGCCCTTAGTTCTTAGTGGGAATCTTATACACCCTATGAACAGTTTTTATACACGATATCTTAAAAAGTAGATATAAATATCGTGAATCAGTAGTTTAAAAGAAAAAGTTTCAACAAATTAAAATAACCAAACGAAGAATGACAAGAATAATATCATTGTAAAATTATTGCGGTGTGCTTGCAGTACAGTTGTCCTATCGGCTTTTAGACACCCATACTGTTACTATACAGACAACCACCTCACTGTATGGAAATGTAATTAATATGGTACTTACCTGTAGCAAAAGTAGCGTAGGTTCAGCAATACTGGCGCCCATTACATGGTTCTGGTCCAGCACTTGTGGTAAATTCGCCATGAACGCGTTGAATATTGATGATTGTCTAACAGATCAAAATAATTTTGTCATTACATGCATGTTTTATTAATATTTCAAGAAGGATTTTATAGGCACAAAAAGCCGTTACATAATACTCTACTAACCTAAGCGTATACGGTGATATATGAAAATACTTCTCCACGCAGTTGTAACCCAATAGTAAGAAGAGATGTTTGAGGACCAGCTCTTGAGTTTTTGATGTCGTCTTATCTTCCGTTGGGTGTGCTTGGTCAGACCTAAACAAATCAATGATTCATATATAATTTCATGAAATATAATTAAAACGTGTCTACAAAATGCCTCCTGTAGTGTTTAGAGATGAAATCCAAATCATGGTCCTTCGAGTTTCTTTTTCGTAGGACCATAATGTTGAACGAAATCGAAACGACAATGATCAACAATCATATGATTTCTTTTATATTTCAAGTTTATTTTAAGTTCTAACAATTAATTACTGTCACCTGGATAAGAACTGCATCAGTAAAAAGACCAAAAGGTTGGTGGTCTCTCTGTCTGCTTCTTCCAAGTCCACAGCCTTGGGCACCACAGTGTTAAGCGTGTCTTCTGATCGCCCAGAAAGCGAGTGGAAACCTTCTGCGAACAAATAATCTTTTTACAGGTTGAGTTTTTGAGCAGTTCACATATGAAACACTATTTTAACAATTGTTACATTTATCATCTATAATGGTCATATTACAAACATTGCTATAGAAGTAGGAACACTCTATTTTCATTTACTTCAAATATTATATTTGTTCTCATTTTAGCTGTCTGTTGTATTATATTTGTTCTGTCTGTGGGTTTTTGATCAGTAATAGTATTTTATTTATATTGTTAATAGCCAAATTTAGATGCATTGCTGTAGAGGTGATCGTTACTCAATTGCGGGTCGTAATTGGATGAAATAGGCCATAGCTAATGAAGTGTCACTGCGAAGTTGGTGCTCGATTAGGTGGTAGACGTTCTAGGACCGGAGTCAGCATCAATTCAAATAACACCTAGTTACTTGCCCAAGCTGTATCTGTAATAAGATAAAATTGAAAGAAAGCGGACCCGTGTTTCACCTAGGTTATCCACCTAAGTGAAGCACAGGGATTATTAGGTCCCGTGCACCAACTGATGACCTTTATCAACAGGGCTGAAATAAATTGTTCTCAATATCACTCAATATTACGCAAAAAGTTAACTCTTAAGGTTAATTTAAAGCAATTAAAAAAAACCGGTAAATTAAATTCTATAGATTCATTTTAAATTATGCAATGTTTGATTAATTATAGTGCTGATCATTAGTTGAAGCACGGGGTCTCATAGGTTCCCACAGAGTGCACAGAACAAAGTGTTCTATGCACTGTACAATCTATATCTACAACTTGCATATATAATTATTAAAGATGTCACGGACGGAAATCTTGGTTCAACCCTCTGATATGTTTGAGTTAAATAAAAGTTAATATGGTATGTTGGTACTTACCCTCAAATCTTAGTCCGTTTAAAATTCTTCCGTATTAAACATGTCCTCTAAAACGATTTTACAAGAGTAGGAAAGTAATTTCTGAGAATCAGTGAAGAACGAAATAATTCTATTGTTATTTGAGATCTACCAAATGAAGTTAGCTATACTTTGCTGCAGAGAAGGTGCACTTAAAGATTTGCTTATGGTCACGCCAAATATGTTATAATAAATTTGGATAATTTAGTGGACTGTATAATGGTTTATAAAGCAAAGGCACAATGTAAAAATCGTTGGACTCAGGAAATCGTTTGTCAAATGGCGTGATCATCGCACGTACTTTACTGATGCAGGCTTGAGAAGGTTGATGCTGTTCAACTCACAAAAGATTTCAGGTTTGTGAAATATTATTAGACTGCAATTAATTTAAAACAATGCTATTTTATTTCATTACCTCAGTAAGAAAGTAAATAGCACTTAATAAGGGCAATATTTCTCAAGATGCACGGGTGCAGGTATGGGGTACCATGCTTGATATCTTAGTTCTTCAATCGCATACTACCGATGTGCGTGAACCTTTTCAAAGCAATAGACCAGTGATGCAGAAGCATGTCAATAAACCGTCAGTGTGGGTTACCATGCTCCTTTGTTGTATTTTCTGCATTCTCAATGAGTATGGTGATCACTACTCTTGGATTCTGCTCATGCTATCTATCAGGCAAAGTAGAGTCACTTTGATAGGTTAATATATTATGAAAAAGAAATAGCATTTTGATAGTGCCCATTAATAAACTCGAACTGTATTCCACTCGAATATTGTTTTGAAATTGCGAAAGATGTTTGATCAACCGTCGTAGTTTAAAATATGTATTTACCTTGAAATAATGATTGAAGATTCCTGCTGTCAACGAACGAAACTATATCAGTGTAAAAACATTGAACGAAACAAAAATCGTCTACAAAAACTTTGAGATTTGTGAAGTGAAGAAGTGAAGAGAGAGAGAAGAGAGAAAGAGTGGATTTATATCCCTTCTCTATCTCAAATGTGGTTTGCCACGTAGTGAGTGACGCACGGAAAATATATCAGTTTTTATAACCCTGAAAGAATTTTTTCTTGTGATGACCGGTTTATTCCTGAAAAAATTTAAAGGATAAGACTAAACGAGGTTTGTGTCACGTAATGATATCATGCAGAACCCATAACCGTTGAGGTAAATGTGTTCTTAAGTGGAGACCGCGCCTGGGTTAAACGTAGTGTGACGCCCATACGCTCACGCCAGTGGAGTGACGACTTGATCAAGATGACCCTCAGGAGCTGGATGCTATAGATGGAGCAGCCTAAGCAGGAGTTGCAGTTGGAGAGGCATATGTCCAGCAGTGGATTGTGTTAAGCTGATGATGATAATGATACCACGCTGGCCAGACGGATGGTAGAGAAATTGCTTCAGGTTTTTCTTCTTTATCCACTGATGTTGTCCTGCGTAGTGTTTTTTCCTTTGTTTCTTCTTTCGCAACACGTTACCTACATTATAAATATTAGTACAAATAAAGTTATTATTTCATTGCGTGCAAAAAGAAAAAGATGTTATTAAAAGTTTGGATTTCTAAATAAATTAATTTCAAATCCATATACTTACATTGATCAATCCAATATGGAACCTCAATAAGTGAATGCCAAATGTGGCTTCTATTTTGTTCATTCCGTACCAAATTTCCCTATTTTTGTATAGAATTAAGTACTTAATTAGTATACATTTTTCTTTTCTTTAAGCAGCTGCATTGTTTATTTTTTGTCACTGCATAATTTTTTGACCATATTTAATCAAATAAAATATTTTTTTGTCGGTAGGGTGGGCCTGGAGATCTGTGACACAGGCTTCGGAGCCTAGTACGGACCAACGACGAAATATTTATAGTTTTTAATAAATTAATCTTATTATACTTATATCTAATATATAAAATTCTCGTGTCACGGGGTGCGTAATCGAACTCCTCCGAAACGGCTCGACCGATTTTGATGAAATTTTTTGTGATTATCCGGTATCTATGAGAATCGGACGTAATCTATTTTTCATCCCCCTAAATGTTAAGGGTAGTCCACCCCTAAATTTTTTTTTTTATTTTTTAGACAAATTTTAATGTTTTATTTTTTTTATGATGCAGCATTAGAAAATACATACAACCCTAGATTTTCAACCCTCTACGATCAACCCCTATTTTTCCATCGCGATTTTTATTGACCCACCTTTTATGGCAAAGCAACGTTTGCCGGGACAGCTAGTATTATATATATTTATACTTAATTAAATCTTTTTAGTAAATTGTACCTTCCTTGTGAAATAAATAAAATTTATTCACATTATGATGGGAAGGGGGGGCAGGGCACTTGGTCTTGGGCAGCGCGAGAGATAAGACCTCGAGTCAGGAGCAGAGGGAGCCGTGTAAATCGTCGTTATTTTGAGTAAGTTAAAGTATATAACATTGGAGAAATCCAGGTGAGCCCCTGCCTGCTATCGTATCTTATAGGATAATGAGTTTAATAGGCATTTCTGACGCGGGTCTGAGTATCGTGGTCATCGTTAGATAATTATATGTCTTATAGTTATTATTGCTAAGCATTGCAACTGGTTTTATCGGTACCTTTGTGTGTGAAGGATGTGGGGACCTCCTTACATTGAGGTTAGCGTGTTTGGAGTGAAGAAAGCGTGATCAGAACAAACCAATTGTAATGTGTTCAATTGTGCATAATATTTCTTCTTGATCCGCGTGAGGCGTTCAATGCCAATAGGGGAATCACGAGTCAGAAGTCGGGTTCCACAGAATTACGCGGTAGGAGCGAGCGTAATCCCAATCCGCTGAGAGCAACAAACATACTCACTTATATACTCACTTACATACTCACTCAAACTTTCTCATTTATAATATTAGTAGGATAGTTACTTGAATACCGTATTATTTAGATTTTAAAAACTTAATATATAGCACTCTAAAAGTAAATAAAAGTACACGTAAACCTTTACAAATACTAATCAACAGTTCAAAAGACAGTCGATTAAGATGAGTTAAATTCTTTAAATGTGTTTCCTTGTGTATATGATATATTTAGGTGTATTCATAAATATCGGACAATGAATAAATTTTATGTACAAATAACCTCTTACAGTAACATATTTCTGGCTGCTAAGGGGCCATCCATAAAGTACGTCACACGTAAAGGGGGGGAGGGGGTCGACAAAGTGTGACATGGTGTGACAAGGGGTGGGAGGGGTCCTAAGTTTCGTGACATCACATTTTAAAATCTAATATACTGGTATCTAGAGGTACTAATCGCGTAATTTGAAATATTGATTTAACTAAAAAATATTTCCAACTCTATCTTTAGGACAATACGTTTTCAATTGTTTTGTTGATAATCAGTATTTAATCTTTTTCATACAAGGTCTGATGTAGTTCTGTTCAGTATTCGATCCGAACTTATAAGTGTTGATTTCATAAAAAAAGTACTTAATTTAAATGGAAATAAAACTAATTTCGGAACTGCTGTTTTAATTTAATAATTTTTCGATGTGAAATTGCAAAACATGTGACGTCACACTAGGGAGGGGGGGGTCTCAGAAGTGTGACCACCTGTGACAAGGACGGGGGTGGGCTCAAAAATCATGAAATTCGTGTGACGTACTTTATGGATGGTCCCTAAGGGAGCGTTCAAGTATTACGTAACGCAACTTTTGAAGATTTTTGAACCTCCCCTCCCCCCTGTAACGCATCGTAACGTTTTCCTGTTCGACCCCCCCTATCTAAACGCTACGTAACACTCAAGTGTCATGTTTATATTTTATAAATTTTTGGCTTTACACACAATTGTTTTTCTCCTTAGTATTTCTCCTTAGTTTTTGCTAATAAACTCTTAAAATAATCGCCCCTGTATCGCATCGTAACGTTTTACGAGACCCCCCAAATTGCGTTACGTAATACTTGAACGCAGGGAGCAATAAGTTGCTTCAATTCTTTAGTTAACAAACTTTACGAACACAACTAAATGTAGAAATAAAATTGATATATGTTCGAGTGTCAAATATTGACCAAGGTAACTACGAGTATTTAGGAATAAATAGAATTTTATGTTAATTATTTCTTTAAATGTAAAATTCTATGTAACGATGTTTGTCTTTCTTTAAGTACTCATAAGTTTTGCATATTGTATGTAACTTGATCTAATTTAAGTATTTGATGGTTTTATTTCGATCATTGAAAATTAAGATAAAACGAATTATCACTGACCAGATGGCCAGGTTTTCTTGTAAATTTTCTAAAACTGAATACTAGATACCCCTGCAATCTAAATTTCATGAAAATCGTTGCAGTTGTTTCCGAGATTGAGATTTTATATATACAAGAATTACTCGTTTAAAGGTTTTAGTTAATCTTAACAATCAATGAAAATTATAGAATTTTCAGTTTTCTAGATTAGCATTATGTAGACAGCGACTGATTTGAGTCTAAATTACGAGTATACCTAACCTACAATATATTTTATTACAATTATAACCCTGCTCTTCCTACCATATCTTTATTTCATGAAATAGTAATAATTTTATTTATAAATATTGTAATCGTACCCAGTATATATTACTCTGAAATTCATTTAAACATATGATAATAAACTTCAAACTCAAGATTTATCTTTACAAAAATATTGAACTGAAATTTTTTCCTGAAAATGACGTAAATAACAACAACGATGCTTGCAATATGACACTAAAATAGAGAGCATAGAATGCAACAGTTGCCAAATATGACGTCACAGCGCCTGCTCAAAACTCACACCTGTTGTAAGTTAGTACCAGACCAGTGAGCCACCCACCACACCAGCGTGGCCAAGCTGGTGGGTGGGGAGTGGCTCAGTGGTGCGGGTACGAACTTACCGTGCGTGTTGTTGGCGCGTTGGGCGGCTCCCAGCGGCTGCGGGGCGGCCAGCAGTTGGCCCAGCCCGAACCGGGACGTCTTTCGCTTCAACAGGGGAGCTGAATACTGCCGGGAGTATACTTTTTCTCGTTCTGTGAACAAATTTATATTTTTAGTGGTTTTTACATATATGTTGTGGCGGGTGCGGAGATGGTGCGCTTGTAGAGCCACTTGGTGCCGAAGGTATAGTGGTATAGTGGTGGTACTGACCGTGCCTGGTGTCGGGGTGGGGCGGCATGGTGGCTGGTGCGGAGATGGTGCGCTTGTAGGGCCACTTGGTGCCGAAGGTATAGTGGTATAGTGGTGGTACTGACCGTGCCTGGTGTCGGGGTGGGGCGGCATGGTGGCTGGTGCGGAGATGGTGCGCTTGTAGGGCCACTTGGTGCCGAAGGTATAGTGGTATAGTGGTGGTACTGACCGTGCCTGGTGTCGGGGTGGGGCGGCATGGTGGCTGGTGCGGAGATGGTGCGCTTGTAGGGCCACTTGGTGCCGAAGGTATAGTGGTATAGTGGTGGTACTGACCGTGCCTGGTGTCGGGGTGGGGCGGCATGGTGGCTGGTGCGGAGATGGTGCGCTTGTAGGGCCACTTGGTGCCGAAGGTATAGTGGTATAGTGGTGGTACTGACCGTGCCTGGTGTCGGGGTGGGGCGGCATGGTGGCTGGTGCGGAGATGGTGCGCTTGTAGGGCCACTTGGTGCCGAAGGTATAGTGGTATAGTGGTGGTACTGACCGTGCCTGGTGTCGGGGTGGGGCGGCATGGTGGCTGGTGCGGAGATGGTGCGCTTGTAGGGCCACTTGGTGCCGAAGGTATAGTGGTATAGTGGTGGTACTGACCGTGCCTGGTGTCGGGGTGGGGCGGCATGGTGGCTGGTGCGGAGATGGTGCGCTTGTAGGGCCACTTGGTGCCGAAGGTATAGTGGTATAGTGGTGGTACTGACCGTGCCTGGTGTCGGGGTGGGGCGGCATGGTGGCTGGTGCGGAGATGGTGCGCTTGTAGGGCCACTTGGTGCCGAAGGACGCGCTCAGCGTGTTCACGTTGGTGTCACGCGCTGACACGCTCAGGGCCTCGTGGGCACGACGCACTTTGTTGAGGAACCATTCGGAGCTTGTGTCGCTGCTCACCAGCTCTAAACCATACGATATATTAATTAAAAATAATCAACGATATCGCTTACAATGATTAGAATCCCTTGAGAAATCTTTGCACTTCAATCTATTCCTACTTGCCTTACTTAAAATTTCGAAGGAAAAAATGTAACATAATAAATATATTTTAAATTCCTGGTCAAGAAACAACATGTTTAAGTATATTATGAAATTAAAGAAATTGAGCCTTAAACAAAAACAAATAAAATAAAAACCTATGATTCAGACTCACCCAGTCATATAAAACGGCACTACAAATGAAAATAATTCCTGGAAATAAAATAATTAATACAAAAATAATATACAACGGTAAACAAAATAAAAAAAGGCCTTTTTGTGAAACAATACATGCAAATACTTAAAACGAAATAATTAGGACTTCTTATTTACAAATTATAACCCCAGTATCGAATCAATATTTTATTGAATTGTGTATAACAAAAAAACTGCGAACATAAAATGTGAAACATCGGTTCAAAACTGAGTCAATCCATTTTTTCGTTGCTTTTCACGAGAATAGTGGGGGTACCAGATCCCATATCTCTACTCGATTGGCCCCTTGACAAAATTACATAGGACAGAAGTCTACTGCAATTTTTATCGAAACTTACCTCTCAAATTGGAAAAATCAATAGATTTATTCGAATTGATTTGTGCTTCCAAGAACAGAGCTTCAAATCGATTCAAGAAGAAATTCCACGAGAGTATCTTCCGGTCACTGAGAGTATTGTGAAGCTGGTAGATAGACTGCAGGATCATGGGACGGTCCACGATGACCAGGTCGAATTGTGTCTCCAGACAGTAGAGGAGAAGCTAAAGGGAAAAGATAAGTTATACCGAGACATATTAGTGTAGTGATCAATGTAAATAATGTAATTTGTTTATGTTTTTAGTTCAATAGATGGCGTTATTTTGATTTTCTGTATCGCGATATTAGAAATCACGAACTATTGTATATAAGCGTCATTTAAATCAATAAACATTATCCTCGCTTGGACATGTGTTTCATTTCGTAACACGTTTCTATAGGTATTTTTTTGGATTATGGTCCACATAGTGTTGTTTAAATTCAAATTAATGCAAGTCAAATGGACTCTAGATTTCTTAATTAAATTTTTAAGCTCAAGAATTCCGCGGTCACTCAAATCCATATACCACAACCACCCCTCCGGAATCTTGCCTTACGGGAGAACCCCCTTCTAGACTTTAAGGCGGGTACGTAATTGTGAGTCCATTCACGGCGTTTGTCAAACAATTCTCAAATTAGGGACCTGCACTTGTATTTCTTACTGTCCAAGAGCTAAGGTACGCACACATCAGTAGGTGGTCTACTCGTTTGCTGACAAGAGACAACTCTAGATTATACATGTGGTAATGGAATAAAAATACGGGGCGTCATCACTCATATTCATCACTGCAAAAGAAAATTTGAAGCTGGAAACTAGTAGGGCAAAATCTACTTCCTAAACAGAGGTCTTTGTCCTACAATGGACCTATTCAAGTTGCGATGTGTTGTAGATTATTCTATATACATACATCAATGGCATTATCATGGACGGTGCCGATGTATAGCGTTGCTCTCTGGGCCACGTACACGTTGATGTCGTCCATGCTGGAGATCAGGTAACAGAAGGCGGTGGCCAGCGCCGTCTGGAGCGGCAAGCTGGTCCTTACTGGCGAACCGTCCATGAACCTAATGGAGGAAAACATCAATGACGACGTGTATGCATTCTAGACTGCCTCGGTGGCGACTGCTAAGCTTGAGGTCTCGGGTTCGATTTCCGGGTCGGACCAAATGTTTGTATGATGTGCAAATATTTGTTTCGGAGTTTGGGTGTTATCTATGTATAATATGTATGTATTTACAAAAAAAAGTATATTAGTATTTATATCAGTTGTCTAGTACCCATAACACAAGCTCTGCTTAGTTTGGGACTAGATGGCGTTGTGTGTTAGATGTCCGGAATATTTATTTATTTATTATTTGATCAAAGAGAAAGAGTATTCTGAAGAACTCTTCCAGCTGATCCCACTTTCTTCCTCCTTCTTGGAAGTTACCGTTTCTGAGTGGATTAGTAAAAAGTATACTAAAACAAGAACTGTCAAGTTTACCAATTTAGCAATAAACAATGTCGAACATTTTGATCATTAATTAAAACCTTATTCTTGAAGAACATTTTTTTTTTGGGAAATAATTTTAACTTTGTGTAACTTTGAGTGATCGTTAGTAAAATATTCACGAAAGAACTGCTGCTGAACTGCAACTTACCAATGAAGTCTTCAGCGTTGTTTTCGAAAGATTCGTGCTTATAGTATTTCATTAAAAAACAATCATCTCCATTATTACTAAAGACAAACCTGATGATGATAGTCACTCGTTCCACTGCCGTGAACCTAACATGGTAGTCGTGATGGTGGAATTGATCCCTGATGAGGTTGCAGAACACATCAGCTCCTCCAGCCAGAGTCACGCAGTGCAGAAGTACAGGAACCGCAACAGAGCATATGTGCGAATGAGATGCGTTGCACACACTCCAGAGACTAGATACAAAAAATACAAATACAAATGTGATATGAATTCCTTCCTGTGAGCCTGGAACTATGATGTTCCCCTAGCCGATTGGGCCCATGGCGACCAGTCTCAATGGAGACCAGCCCACTATGCAGGAAATATTATAGTGCACAAGTGTGTGCGCAAATACAGGTGCACTCTCTGTTCCCTCACTCTCATAACCCGATGGGACGGGTAACCTATACAACCGGGAGAGATCAGGTATTTGGTACTATATAGGTGAAGTTAAACTAGTTGGTCCCTTTTTCTGATCGCGATTATTTTATTTATGTCTTGAAAAGTCTTACTGCAGCTGAAATTAGTACACATTAGCTTTATGTATATACGTATTGCCCTATTGACTCGCTGGTAATGTAGCCTTCCATTGGTAAAATGTTTTAAATTGCGTTTTGTGGCTTAAGAATGTGAACGTAAAAAATAAACTTATATTTATAATACTAGTCAGGATAACATCAACAAACTTATACATCACGCAAAATGCACGGTTGGCCGAGTGGTGTCAGCGGTCGCCATGCCGCTTGCTACTGCGCCAAGTGTCGTGGGTTCAAATCCCACGCGGTACCTACAACACTTTGTGTGATCCACGAATTGTTGTCCCGAGTCTGGATGTTCTTTGTGTCCGTTTCATGTATGTTTGTAAAGTCCCCCACGACACAGGATGTTATTCCTAATGTGGGAGTTGTCTTTTTAAAGAAAAAAAAAAAAAAAATTGGCGCTTCAAAGTCGTCGAGTTGCAAAAACCTTACTCGCGTATACCTAAAATCAACAAAGTACCTGTAAAAGTGTTGTAAAAATGGTTTTACCAATTATTATAATGTAGTTAGATTATCCGGATTTTTTATATCAACAATTATTAGTTTCAGCTTGAGCTAGTTGCATACGAAGGAAGTTTGCCGTTCCTAAATCTACCACTTAATACTTTGTGTATTAAATTGAAAGCTAAAGAAAAATTAATCTTCAAGATCTAATGCTAAGACTTACTTGTCGATGAGCAAGTTCTCCTGGCACCAGATTAGGAAACCTCTGTGGTCTGCTAAGGCATCCGTATTTAGCACCAACACTTGGAGACATTGGAGTAAGTGGTATAATACGTCCGGTCTTGATGTACTCTTCAACTCCTATGTGCAAAGGGATATAAAATTATGATTCCTTATTTTATAGACCGCATTGGTAAACTGAAATCGATTTAATATCTAAAATTATAAGGACTAGTACATTTTTTAAAGTCACTTTTTAAAATTTGCATAGTGAATGCATCGGTGTCAACGGATATTTGATGGAGAAGAAATATATTTTTTTGTAACTTGTGGAGTTTTTAACGGTTCATCTCCATAATATTGATAGGTATTTTGGAACAGAACAACTAGAGTCATTAATGTATGTGTGTCTTTTTATTTTTGATTGCCACGATGCCCGTAAGGTTTGCAATAAATATTTTTTTAACTTAGAATTATTGAAACAAACCTGCAAAAGCTGATGTATATACTGCAACTCCTGGGGCAGTTCCTCGATGCAGAAGTGGAACTTGCCAGCGGATGTAGGCCAGAAGTTTGTCATATCGTCGTCTACTGACTCTGCACTGGCTTCATGGTCGCCTAGCAGATTTGGCGTAGAAACCTACATGAACAAAATGTGGTGTCATGATTTGGCAGAGTTTGTCCAGGATGTCCTGGCGCATATAAGACTTATGTACTATATGCTTCTTTACGGACTCCTTTTCAAGATTTGTTATATAACTATTTTTGGGTTTAGAATATTAAAATGTTATCCTAAAGCAGGACTGGATATACCGTATTTCAGTTGGTCAAAATGCAACAGTTCCTGCAAAGGTACAAGTAGACTTGGTAAAAAAGTGACAACAGACAATTGAAAATTAAACCTGAGATCAATTTTGAAAGATTGGTAGATCATGAAAGAAAGAAAGAAAGAAAAAACGTTTAATATGACATACACAGGACAATACATGGTTTTGAACAGAGTAAAGGTGATAGGACATAAGCAGTTATAATACCCTGTGCAATGTCTGAAAAGGCGCCTATCACAGCATATTTGAGTTCAGTAGGTACAAGTTTAATCCCTGTGATTTTGTGGTTCCCATACGAAGTATTACACAAACGTAAATTTTAACACACACTGCCAGATTTTTTCAAGATCTTTGTAACCCATTACTAAATATTTTTTACTGATTTTTTAATTATTTCTGAAATAAATAAAGAATATTTTAAACAATTTTGTCAATCTTGGCTTTGTCAAAAAGCTTACCTTTGAACGACCAAAATAGAAATCAGACTTTCAATTTCAACAAGGGAACGTCTTTGATTTTCGGTGATACAGTCATAAAAAATATGAAATACTTACATCAGCCGTAGCAGTCGCCACATCTGTGTCCGTCAAAGTGATAGTATGTGCAGTAGCCAAGGTTGGTGCATCAGTTGGTGGCAAAGACACGGCCATGTCCAGCTGTTCGGTGATCGTCTCCACAGTGGCCGTCATTATCTGCGCACGATACCGTCACATCATCAATAAAAACCTTGGCACAAATATTTGATCAAAGTTTTGGCGTTTTATACCAAGTGATGGCAACTGCTATGGGTGTAGGCACTGGTACTAAGTGTTTTGCACCTGCTTTTAACCTTCTTGGATGAATATTCAATCGTGTACAAAAGTAAATATTGTACTAGATTATATGATAAATAGTGTTATTTTAATAGGATAATTGAAGTGTTTGGATAACATTAAACAATGTCGTTTACTGAATATTATTTAAGGCAACCAAACTACGTAAAGTAACCAAATAGGCATTAATGTTATCTAGTGTACAATAACTGTTTTTCTAATATTTATAATTAGAAAAACATTTAGCATCGTACACATGAGAAAATACTAGATATACTTTTGTTTTGTTACAGATATACTAGTATTAGATATAATACTCAATAAACGATTAACACTTTAATATTAGTGCATTGTGAGTATCCATTTTTGATGTAGGTCTCTTTGTAAAATACATTACGAGTTTTCCATAATGTACCTGATTTAAAGACCGAGGTGTGAAAAAGTTAATTTATTGATCACAACGATTTCTAAAGTTGTTTATAATTTTTATGATGTGTTTAGGGGGTTAACTGATGTTAAGTGACTATCGTCGCTAGTGCACTCCTGGAATTCAAGAGACAGTGCGTATCTACCGAAGGGTGTTGTTCTAAAACGCTCGCTACAATAATTATAATAAATTAACTTTTTATCTTATACAACTACGTATATATATTCTAATACTACATCAGCTATTTTATTAAATACGGTAGGGTTTTACAGGATTGAAGATTTTATAATATGCATGTCAATTTTATTACTAATATAAATAAATTTACGTTAAATTGACAGATTAGTCTATTAGATTATTTGTTTACAGGACATCCATTTTGAATACATTATTTAATATATGAAAAGTGGATAAACTGAAAACAGGTGATTTAGAAGAATTTATGACATATCATAAAATCGACAATATCTAACACCAATAAAACAATACACGTTCACATATGAAAAAGCTTAAGAGAAAAGAAAGAGACAGATGCTTCGAATGTAGAACGTCTCACAGTGAAATAGGTAACTACTTAATATATACATTGTAGATGTCTGTAATTTAATTAAGTTCTTGTAAAATTAATTGTTATAGTACCAATTAATTAAAAGTGCAATTAATTGATGCAACAACTTCAAGTTGAAAACCTTTAAGGTTGGGACAGACGAGTGGCGCGGGACGTCGACGCTTCGTGAGCGGTTGAAATGTATTAGCGCAGAACTGCATTTTCGAGAAAGTGAGTCCCCTTATGAGAACATCCACAATACAACCTAATGAGATTTCGGGAAATTAAAAGGTATTAAATACCTGAACACAGCGTTAATTTCCGAACTAAAAAATAACATTCATAAAGATTATAAAGTCTTCTATTTCAAATAGTACTCGTATATCACAATTTCTTCACGTCGCGTCCCCGTCCCGTTCCGCACACTGTGTGACTCAGCCTTAAAGCTTAAAATTCTTTATACGAATACAATTTACACAAATACTTCTTTCATTGTAATAAATTCTATGAATAAAATATATTTCAAATGTGCGTCGCCTCACATTCAAAGCTAAAATCAAGTGACATACTTGCGTATCGCCTGACGATTTAGTTATCGTGGCGTCCGACCCGACCTCGCTTATGAGTGACAGTTGCATGAAATGAACAAACTATAAAACTACGTTACAAAATACAAGTAGAGAGAACTAGCACAGATACTTCGCCAGTGTAGCAGCCCTTGTACGGAACCAATGGTGGAAGTTACTGAACAACATTTAGTACATTCAATTTTAAATACATATCTCTTTAATTAAATTATTTTTACAAAAACGGACTGAGAGACACGAGTCTATTTTCGCAACAGATATCTATTTTATTTCCGACTTCAAACAAGGATGAGGTTCTCAATTCGACAGTTTTTTTTTTATATTTTTTACCTCATAACTTTCGACTGGGTGAACCGATTTTGATGATTATTATTTTATTTGAAAGCTGGTGCTTCCCGTGTGGTCCCATTTCAATTTGGTCCAGTTCCTGACGTCGGTTTCTTTTGTGATTATTTTTAGATTTAGATGTTATTTTCAAATTAAAACTATTGTCACCGTTATTCATATTTTATCAAAAATATTAAGTGATTAAAGATCACACCAAAACAGGATAGACCAATAGTGTTGGACTGCTTTAAGAACGAGTCTGTCTTGTCGTGATGGTGTTATCGACACATTTGTCATTACACAATAACTAATTGTCATTTGTATATTAATAATTTGGCTATTCTTCTATGTTCAAATTTCTTTATTTTAGTACAGATCGATCAGAAATACGCCATTGTATTTTTTATGCAAAACGTTTGTTTTATAAATTTCTCTGTCAGTTTTATAGTAGGTAGTTTGATTTGTGTTATTTGTAAGTTCGCATAAAATCTTGCATTTGATTGTTAATCAATTTAGATAAAATCTCAACGATGTTTAACAGATAATTCACAAAATGTCAGTTACGCTTTTAGTCTACTAGTAAGAGAATAGAAACAAAGGACTAAAAGAAATTTAATTTAAAGTATTACTAAGACATGCACAATGTTCCTAAAAGACTAAAAATTTACTGAAGAATTTAAAATTACAAAAACGACAACGTCAAACCATGGTGGTTTTATTCACTTATTTCTTTTAAGTATTACTTAGCCTAATGGTAAGCATAAGCAGAATCCAAAATCCTCCTCAAAGGTCGGCAACGCACTTGTGACGCCATTGGTATTGCGGGTGTTCATGGGCGGCGGTAATCGCTTACCATCAGGTGATATGTCCGCTCGTTTGCCCATTATTCAATAAAATTAAAAAAAAGTTATAATAAATAGTATTAACTTACACTCTCACTGGAAGACGGAGTGACGGTAAATCCTTTTTAAAAATAATGTAAGAACGCTAATATACACACTAGAGTGTTTATTTCTTTTTTAAATATAGTAATAGAAACGATGAATAATATTTTACAATAATTACCACCCTGCTAAAATGATCATGCACTTTATAACAATAATTTAATTATTAGAAACATTAAATGCTATTAATATAATTTTTAATATTAACTATAAATATAAAACTGTTGTACTGAGTGACAAAAATTAATCATAAAAAGTTAAGCCTTTTAGAACGTCAATTTAGTCTTGTAATCCACCATTGGTGCCAGGCTGACTACACATGTCTTTTTACGGTGTGATATGAAAAATTTAAGAACTTGTAACCTTCTATACATAAAATATGGTAAAATGAGTATGTAGTAGTAGTAATATGAGTAGAGGACTAAGGAAATAGAAAATGGATAGACTGTGTGAAAGAGGATACGTTCAAGAAGAGAGTAAGTAAACTAAGAAATGATAGAGAAGAGTTAAAGAAGAAAACTCTGCACTGACCACAAATAAAGTTGAGAAAAGGGTAAGGAGATATGATCATACTATTTCGAGGGTGCGCCTGGTAACTGAGACGGCGGGCGGTTTTAGTTCGAGTCCGACATGCCACCAGGAGGTGGTATCCGGGGGGATGTTTAAAAAAGAAAGATTATCATACTCTAAAGTTTCGCTGATTTGTTAGGATGGTTGATAAAAAATTAAATCAATGGTTCTGTTTCAAATCGACATAAAAAGGATATTTCGGATGTATCAATTATCTAGCATACTAAATTCCATATGTGTATCTTCGGCATTTGAGAACCATATCTTGTAAATTCTTTATTCAACTAAATTAATTGTGCATTCAATCCAATTCAACTTGAAGGAAATATTCTATATCTAAGAATGGAGAATTTTAAACTAATATTATAAATTTGATAGTAACGTCTGTCTGTTACGCTCCCACGGTTAAACCGCTGCGACGATCTGGATAAATTTTCGTATAATATTAAATTGGAATTTGGAGAACCGACATATATTTTATCAACCATTTGAAGGCAGAGCTAGTAGAAAATAGATGCATTGGAGTCAGAGAATGCATTTAGCTTTTAACCATAGCATAAGTGCAATTGTAAACAGCGATAGGTTGATTCTTAGGCATCTATACTAATATTATAAAGCTGCAGAGTTTGTTTGATTGTTTATTTTCACGCGCTAATCACAAGAACCGCTGGTCCGATTTGGAAAATTCTGTCAGCGTTGGATAGTCCATTTATCGAGAAATGCAATAGGCTATATATCATCACGCTAATACTAATAGGAGCGGAGCACCAATGAAGAATGTTTTAAAAACGGGAAAATTTTCACGCTACGGGCAATAGAAGACGCAAACGAGGTTGCGTGGGTCAGCTAGTAGCTTTATAAAAACATTTACACACATCAGTTACTCAAAATGGTTCACGTCACACCGTAAAAAGATGGCATCACAACACCAAAACTTAGTTACAAATATACGTACATGAGGCATGTGCACCAAGACTCCGCCAACTGAGCTCTTGTCCCCCCCCATGCCCAGCGGGTGGGCGATGGACATGAGCGCGTCCACAGACGTGGCGGGAGTTCCCCCAGACTTGCTGCGCTCGTCTTCTGATTGGCCCTTCTTGTCGCGTTGTGTTTCAGGCCATATGTCTTCTAAGAACGGCTGTTTGGAGAGGGATTGAAATATGGTGCTTATAGTACTTCCTTTTATAAATGAGGCCGTGGGCGATGGGAGAGGGGTGCAAGCACACCACTCTGGCTCAGTCAGTTCACATAACATCAGCGATTCCATAGATAAAGCCTTAATATGATTTTATATTGATTGTTGTGTGGATAAAGATGATTTGACTGCACGGTTGGCCGAGTGGTTTCAGCGGTCGCCATGCCGCTTGCTACTGCGCCAAGAGTCTTGCGTTCAAATCCCACGCGGTACAACACTTTGTGTGATCCACGAATTGTTGTCCCGAGTCTGGATGTTCTTTGTGCCCGTTTCATGTATGTTTGTAAAGTCCCCCACGACACAGGATGTTTATTCCTAATGTGGGAGTTGTCTTTAAAAAGAAAAATAAAATAAGGTTTTATTGAAGGAAAAGGTTTTAATACGGCATTGTAATGATAACTTCAAATATTTCAAATATGGTTTGGTTCCAAATTAGGCATTATTTTGTATATTCTAGATAAACTACCCACACACGGAACAAATGATCGTTTTCAGCACACAATATTTGGGTTGTCTTGGGTGGGAATTGAACTCATGACTTAAGGCTCACCAGTCATGGTCACTTATCATTAGACTGATAAGTTTGTCAAACAGATTTTGTTTACTTCTTAAAATAGACAACTTTCGTACTAAGAATATGGGGGAGTGTTTTAGGAGATATTACAAACACATGAACGTACAAAAAGATCACAACACAAAGTACTGTCCCATTATGGGTTAGAACTTTCAGTTAATGTAACAGAAAGCGTCGAGTATGAAACTGTTACATCATCCGTTCAGTATTTTTTTATTGAATTTTTGAAACAGAGAAGAAAAAGAAATTTGGTAAAAAAAATTGCCAAACGAGTTTTTAGTGTTCAAGTTGAATCTATACAATCTACACAAATAAATAAAATTGGATTGTCTGTTTGTACTCGTAATATTAAAATAATCGCTTTTTACTTAATACATATGTATACAGTATACACGGTATATAAATATATCGAAACAATTTTATTTTCAATTTTTGTCTGTCTGCCAGTATGTTCGTTCCGGCTAGATCTGCAATAACCGCGGGTCTGGGCTAGTTTGAACTAAAGGTGTGAGAGTGCAGGTAGGGAGAGTGCAGGTAGGGAGAGTGCAGGTAGGGAGAGTGCAGGTAGGGAGAGTGCAGATAGGGAGAGTGCAGGTAGGGAGAGTGCAGGTAGGGAGAGTGCAGGTAGGGAGAGTGCAGGTAGGGAGAGAGCAGGTAGGGAGAGAGCAGGTAGGGAGAGTGCAGATAGGGAGAGTGCAGGTAGGGAGAGTGCAGGTAGGGAGAGTGCAGGTAGGGAGAGTGCAGGTAGGGAGAGAGCGGGTAGGGAGAGTGCAGATAGGGTGAGTGCAGGGAGGTAGAGGAGAGCGTACCTCGGGCATGGGCTTGGGCCGGTCGGGCACGAGCGCGCGCACGAGCAGCACGGCCAGCTGGTGCCACAGCGCCGCCGCCTCGCAGTACGAGCACGCGCCCTCCGCCAGGCACACCGCTGCAACACGCCACCACCACCACACACCGTCACTAGCGCTCGCACCACCCCCCGCCCCTCCCCACCGAGCATACAGCGCTCAGAATGTGTCTGCTAGTGTAGCCATGGTGCAGGTCCTCACCCAGATGTTTGTAATGCATCATGTTTGTGTACGGAGAAAACTACTAACCTAAATTGGCCTTCATCGTCCAAAGCCAAATAATAACCATATTTCACGCGTCCGAAAAAGAACACCATCTAGTTTCCGAGTAATGCACTATGACTGATTGAATACTTATAAATCTATTTATACTAATATATCTTATAACTCGAATCGATTCTCTATCTACGATCGCTAACGCCTCCATTCTCTTGAATTACCGATTTAATATTTTGTTCTGACCACATGACTTACCGTTCAGAAACGTTATATCGATACATTTGTTACATACTCTATATGACAAGAGCTCCAATCAATTTGCTAAAAAAATATCAATAAATAAATATTTCAGCCATCTAACACACAACGCCATCTAGTCCTAAGCATAACAGAGCTTGTGTTATGAGTACTAAACAACTGATATTAATACATACATACTATTTTTTGTAAATACATACATATCATACATAGAAAACACCTAAACTCCGAAACAAATATTTGTAGATCACACAAACACTTGGTCCGACCCAGGATTTGAACCCGAGACCTCAAGCACAGCAGTCGCATTTACTGCCACTGCGCCACCGAGGCAGTTAATATACCGAGGCAGATAATATACACCATGCCCTACATTCAGTCTACTGCTGGTTCTACAAATTTATTATTTTCTCTATTTTTATTTTATTTATGCATAAAAACCACGTATTTCCATCGCATTTGACATTGGCAGAATTGTCGACATCGGCACAGTTTGCCATTTATTAAGAAGAAGAAGAATATACACCATCATCACTACGGTCTACTGCGATACGGTTCAACTTTGGTTTCGATTCGAACTCAAGTACTTGTCGGACTTCTTAGCTTAACTATGAATGCGTTCTCAATATTCTCTCCAAGACACGTGAGATGCAACATTTGAATATTCCAGTAGTAACTATTAATAGAATAATTCCTTAATTTATAAAATTACTCACCGTGTTCAATCGTATTTGTTTGGCTGGACTTGAGCATCAAGCGCAGCAGCTTCGTAGCTTCGCTGCTAACGTTCTGACTGTTTATGCGACGATGTTGTAACTCCATCTAGTGACAAAAAAATCTATAGATTTTCTTTCATAAAAATAAAAATGTTGTTTTTCCTGTTAAGAATGTTTTAAGAATATTATCATAATTTTAACGTAGTAAAGCCACCCTTTTTTATGTACAGTTGGGGCGGTTTCATTGATGAATGCGAGACCGGAGGACCAATGTTGCAGAAACATCTCCAAAGACCGTAGTATGGGTCACCATGCTACATTGTTGCATTGTCTGCATTCGCAGTGAGTATGGTGACCACTACTCTTGGATACATACCGTGGGAGAGCCACGCTTCGGCATGCATGGGCCGGCTCGACTGGAGTGATACCACGGTCTCACAGAAAACCGGTGTGAAACAGCGCCTGCGCTGTGTTTCACCGAGTGAGTGAGGATTCCGGCCCTACCCTACACCCATGCGATAAATAGGGGTGGTGGCACTCCGTATTCTTAATTCGTTACCACACATCAACAATAAATACCTAAACTAAAACTCTTGAAATAATAGCTTGACTGCACAATTGGTTTAGTGGTTTTAGCGGTGGCCACGCTGCTTTCTACTGCGCCTAGTATTATGGGTTCAAATCCCACATGGAAGAACACTTTGTGATCCACAAAATGTTGATCTAAGTCTGGGTTTTCTTTGTATGCGTTCCAAATGGCCCTTTTTTTAAAAAAAAAATATTAGGTTCAAAATCTTAGGTACCCACCTGCTTCAGTAGAATGTCCAGCATGAGGATACAGCATGTCAGATTCTGCGGTTTCATTTCTTCTTTATCGCTCTTGTCTTTTTCATTGCTTGGGGAGTCCTTAGGTTTTGCTCCGTCTAAAATAAAATTTCAAATATGATATATCTTAGATAATGTTATTTTATATGATTAAACTGTATCGTTTGCGCAGTGGTAGGTAACGTGAGAACTGTGCTTGAGTTCTCGGGTTCGATACCAGGATTTGTATAATTCTTTTGGAGTTTGGATGTTTTTTATGTGTCTGTAGTTATAAAAAAAATATTTTATCAGTCGATCTAGCTTTCAAAGTACAAGCTCTGGTTAGTTTGAAGCTAGATGGCGTTGTGTGTCAGGTGTCCTAGGTATATAGGTGTATAACTGAGTCATAATGAAAACGACCGTCTGATCCTAAACTAAACAGAACCAGTACTACAACCCCAAACTTGCTGCTATGTATGTTTATATAATACATCAGCCTTTAGAGACCCACTGTTGGATATGTGCTTCTCCTCTTTAGCCCAGTCTTCCAAGCCAGTCAGAAGGGCTTGGAATATAGTTTGTGTCAAGTTTTCCTTCGCTTTGTCATGATATTATCCTTTAGTCAGCTCTTACGCCACCCCTTTTTTTGTGGGGGAGTCCCGCTTCGGCACGAATGGGCCGGCTCGACCGGAGTGATACCACGGCTTCACAGAAAACCGGTGTTGCGCTTGCGTTGTGTTTCACTGAGTGAGTGAGGATAGCGGAGGCCCATACCACAACCCCTCCCTTATCCTCCTTCCCATCTTCTAAAGGTCGGCAACGCACTTGTGACGCCTCTGGTGTTGCGGGTGTCCATGGGCGGCGGTAATCGCTTACCATCAGGTGATACGTCTGCTCGTTTTCCAACTATTTAATAAAAAAAAGCTCTCCTACTGAGAGATACAGCATGGGGAGTTCAAAGCCGCTGATGCGTTCCTGGAGCTCCTCCCGACTGCCGAGGTAGGCCACCGCAGGGTTTAGTGGGTAGACCGGTTCTAAAAAGCATTAACCCAGAAAAAAAACTAATGATCGTGCTGACCACATAATTATTTGTCTTGCACGAGAATCGAACCTATATCCTCCTGCTCAACATTCACGATCGCCAATCACTAGAAACACGCTTTTAGTTTACTTACCGGCTGGTGTTGGTTTAAAGATTTTCTCAGGCAAGTTGACGACGCAATGACTGAAGAGATCGAACAGCTGCGATAGTGGGATCTTGACGTCCAGCAATGATATGGTCTGGAACAAATATTTAATATTAAAGAATGGCCTATGTTTAACTTATCACTACACACTTAGGCAGACATGCTTTCCATCAAGTAAGGTAGGAAACCGGAGGCTCTACACCAACCCCTTCCCCCATCCCCTTCCTCATCCCCCAAAGCCCGGCAACGCACTTATAACGCCTTTGGTGTTGCGGGTGTCCATTGGCGGCGGTAGTTGCTTACCATCAGGCGATATGTCTGCTCGTTTGACCCCTATTCAATAAAAAAAGAAGTGCCAAATCTTCTTCCTCTTTCTGATTATGGAGACGAGAGTAAAAGGGGGCAACAGATTTCTGACCCTTGAATTTCCAGTCTTCGAAAATGATTGTAGTAATTTACCATGTACCAGTGAATACAGTCAAAATGAGAACCTTTTTTGAAGTCGGTTAAAAACATTGTCTCACAGAAGACCGGTGTGAAATAGCGTATGCGCTGTGTTTCACCGAGTGAGTGAGGATACCGGAGGCCCATACCCCAACCCCTCCCCCCATCCCCTATCCCATCCCCCAAAGGTCGGCAACGCACTTGTGACGCCTTTGGTGTCGCGGGTGTCCATGGGCGGCGGTAATCGCTTACCATCAGGTGATACGTCTGCTCGTTTGCCCACTATTCAATAAAAAAAATTGTAAAATTAAAGAATGTCAGTCATACCTGGAACCATTCAAGAACAGGCAGCACGGTGTTAGGAGTTGGTGTAGTGGTGACTTTCATCACAGCGAACTTGTATAGGTTCTTTTCATCTACACCCAGCATCGCACCTTCCGGCTCCAGGATCTTTCCCAGGGGGACCTTCAGTTCCATGAGCTCCTATAGGTTAAAATGCTTATGTTAATTTAGAGAAGAAAATATTTTTAATTAGAACTTATATAATGTAAGATAGATTGACTGACTGAATACGTGTTTACTTTTTTATGTATAAATATATATTATACATCTTATAATATTTTAAAATTCTCGTGTCACAATGTTAGTTACTATACTATTACCGTGGGAGAGCTATGCTTCGGCATGAATGGGTCGGCTCGACCGGAGTGATACCACGGCCTCACAGAAAACCGGACTAAAACAGCGCCTGCTCTGTGTATCACCAAGTGAGTGAGGATACCGGAGGCCCATACCCCAACCCCTCCCTCTATCCCCTTTCCCATCCCCCAAAGGTCGGCAACGCACTTGTGACGCCTTTGGTGTTGCGGGTGTCCATGGGCGGCGGTAATCGCTTACCATCAGGTGATACGTCTGCTCGTTTGCCCACTATTCAATAAAAAAAAAAAAAAAAAAATACTCCTCCAAAACGGCTGGACCGATTTTCATGAAATTTTGTGAGCATTTTAGGTAGGTCTGAGAATCGGCCAACGTCTATTTTTTATATTTGTTTCGGAGTTTGGGTGTTTTCTATGTATAATATGTATGTATTTACAAAAAAAAAAGTATATAAGTATTTATATCAGCTGTCTAGTACCCGTAACACAAGCTCTGCTTAGCTTGGGACTAGATGGCGTTGTGTGTTAGATGTCCGGAATATTTATTATTATTATTATCCACCTAAATGTTAAGGGTAGTCCACCCCTAATTTTTTTTTTTAATTTTTTTTTTTTTTATGATGCAGCTTTAGAAAATACATACAACCCTCTACGATCAACCCCTATTTTTCCATCGCGATTTTTAAAAATATGTTGCGATGGAATTTACAAACATTTGAAAAATATATATTTGAACAGTCAAATACACAACGCTTATAATATCAGGTCTACCCTTCCTTACTCCTTCCTCTCCGGAGACAAGTACTTGTATCTCTTAAGTAAGAGCTCCCCATGTGCGTTGGTGATCACTTACCATCACGTTATCCGTTTGCTCGTTTGTCCCTTTAACCAAAAAACAATACTATCGACCTACCTTTTCTGGTACGTCGGTGCAAATGGCTTCCATCCATGCTGGCATGATATAATCCCAGATAGACTGGGTCACAATCCCGTATGGGATCAAGCAGTACAATCTAGAAACAAAAACTTTTGTTAAAATCTATACTAGTAATAAAGTGAAGAGTTTGTTAGTTTGTTTGAACGCGCTAATCTCAGGAACCACTGGTTCGATTTGAAAAATTATTACGGTCTTGGATAGTCCATTTATCGAGGAAGGCTATATATCATCACGCTACTACTAATAACAGCGGAGCCCCAATGAAGAATGTTTCAAAAACGGGGCAAAATTTTCAAGCTACGGGCAATATACGACGCAAACGAGGTTGCGTGGGTCAGCTAGTATTGTATAAATTACTTATTTTTTTCATAAAAGACACCTTTTTTGCTTCCCAAATACATCTTAAGTCGTATGGGACTGTACATACGGACACAAAGACCACCCAGACATAGAACAACAGTTTGTGGATCACACAAAATGTTTTCCCGTGTGCAGTTTAAACTACCAAGTCACCCTAGCATTCAAGCAGTAGGACTGTGCTTCGACACATATGGATGATGACCAGAGTAAGACCAGGGCGTTATAGAATACCAGTGTAATGTAATTAATTGCCTCGGTGGCGTAGTGGTAGCGTATGCGACTGCTAAGCTTGAGGTCTCGGGTTCGATTCCCGGGTCGGACCAAATGTTTGTATGATCTGCAAATATTTGCTTCGGAGTTTGGGTGTTTTCTATGTAAAATATGTATGTATTTACAAAAAAAAGTATTTATGTATTTATATCAGTTGTCTAGTACCCATAACACAAGCTTTGCTTAGCTTGGGATTAAATGGCGTTGTGTGTTAGATGTCCGGCATATTTATTTATTTAATTAGTAGTTTTTAACTCAATCTTCTCTCCCCCCTTCTTTACATTTTTAAAAGAGGTTATATATTTCTTGAGTTTTAGGTGTACATCGTCAGCTGTATTCACTTAACATTAGATGACTAAGGGTTTGCCGCCTTCACCATATACCAAAAACAAAGTACATATTTGTTTTACTTTTTCTCTCCCTCTGTTTAAAGTTTTTTCATGGTAAAAAAGACCATGATAAGACAACTAAGTTTTTTGTTCTAAGCCATTTTTTCGGAATGGTTAACTAAAAGTTTTAATTGTGCGATACAGAATCATTTACATATTAAAGTAGTTCAAACTTTCCCCACAGATGGCGCTAAAATATGTTTTTTGTTGGCGAGTGCGAGACCGGAGACCCAATGATACAGAAGCATCACTAGGTCGCTATAGAGTGGGTCACTATGCAGCATTGTTGCATTGTCTGCTTTCGTAATGAGTGTGGTGACCACTACTCTTGGATTCTGCTTCTGCTTTCCATCAGGCAGAGTCGAGTCATTTTGGCAGGGCCATACATAAAATAAAACAAAAAAGAACAAAAAATGTTGCCAGAAATGCGTACCTGTTAAGGCCATCCTTAAGGTGGTGAGTTTTGCTGGCCAAGTTGTCCCAGTGGCCCGCCTGGCGCGTGTAGTGGGGCGGATGGGGGAGTAGGCAGGCAACTAGAACGGATCGGTGGGTCTCAGCGATGTTTCGAAGCCAACCGCACACATGTTCACACTTCAATTTCTCCACGGCATTTGCAGTTTCGCCTAGTGAAAGGAATAATTTTGATGTATTTTATGACACCTTTTAATATTTTAGCCGACGTCAAAATTTTGAAGTATTTATTTAATTTGGAATGGAATTTAGAAGTTAGGCGATCCGTCTGTTAGTTTGCCATTACAGTTTATTACAATTCCTCGCTACATAAGGGCATTGAAATCGATTCTTCTTTTTAACATAGTATATAGGTACTACTATATACTTGTGAAGGAACGGGTGTCATGTCCCTCCAACACAAAGGGAGGATTCTCCGACCGAGGTGATCATGCCTGGCGGGTCACGGCCCAACGGTTGATGTTGGGATGATGAGAGATGTTGTATATATACTAATTAGCGCGAGAACTACTCTAGCGCGTTTTAGGATTTGTAGTTTCTTCGTACACTACGTTACTCGGTCATTTGGTGTATCTCCGGTAGATGGTGCTGTAAGGTGTTTTCTTTGTATGTGGAAGTCGCCACACACTATGTATACTACTAATGGTCAACTTAAATAATTTTTGTATTTTAATTGTTAACAGTTGAAAGTCACACTTACCTTAACTCCAACTAATCGTGACGACACGCGTAAAATCATCAACAAATCTTTCTTCGTAGACCCTATACAGACAACTTGCTGCCCGGCTGACTGACGATCTCTCTTAATAGAGATAAATGTGACAGACAACATTATACTCACCGATGTAAGAAAAGCTGGTAACGTGGAACCAATGAAACAACACAGACAGCAGACGACCTAGGATCTCGTCAGGAGTATCAGGATTCGGAGTACAGAGACCGACCATCAGCCACACTCCGTACCTAGAGAGAACATGATCCAATTAATATTGTTTTAATTTTAAAAAGTTATGATCAGTCTTCAACAGTCTGTTAGGATGTCACATCCCTATATGAGAGATGGAGAGCCACGTCTCCTCACCATGGGAGAGCCACGCTTCGGCAGGAATGGACCGGTTCGAAAGAAGTGATACCACGGCCTCACAGAAAACCAGTGTGCAATAGCGCTTGCGCTGTGTTTTGTCAAGTGAATGAGGATACCGGAGGCCCATACCCCTCCCCCTATCCCTCTCCCTTCCCCCAAAGGCCGACAACGCACTTGTGACGCCTCTAGGGTTGCGGTGGTATTCGCTTCCCATCAGGCGATATGTCTGCTCGTTTGCCCCTAATTACATTAAAAAAAATGTAATTAGTATGTAGAACGTCACTACAAGTGTCATGGAAGGCCTCCAGGGCCAGGTTGTGAAATAGCGTTTGCGCTGTGTTTCACCGAGTAAGTGAGGATACCGGAGGCCCATACCCCAACCCTTCCCCCCATCCCCCAAAAGTCGGCAACGCACTTGTGACGCTTTTGGTGTTGCGGGTGTCTATGGGCGGCGGTAATCGCTTACCATCAGGTGATACGTCTGCTCGTTTGCCCACTATCCAATAAAAAAAAAAAAGGTCCTATTAATGTCGGTCAGATTCGTACCTGAATACATATTTTATTCCAGGAACCAAACACAGTCTATTGCTGGACATGGGCATCTTTTTATAATGAAGGATTTGGTCTACTATACCACTCTGATCAGATGGATTGGTTCAAGTGTTCCATTTCTTTGTAGTGTTATTTTTGTAGTTTACTCCATTGGTCAACTCTTACGACACCATGAATAAGGCTGGTATTCTTAAACCGTTACTATATGGATAGAAGAAGTGGGTAGTAATAGTAAATGAAACTGACCTGCCCAAAAGCTGTCGATCTTCAACGGAGATAGGATCAGGCAAGTCCACGCTTAGCGGTGGCTTCAGTTGTTCCGTGGAACTGTCTGGGTCTTCCATGTTGATAGGCTTAGCTTCTTTTAAGAGACTGTACGTGAAATTCAAAATTTAAATTTTATTTTACTAATATGTACCTAATTCGTTTTTTTTTTTGAAGAGACATATATGGGTATTATTAGCATATATGGGCCAGGCTCGACCGGGAAGATACCAAGTCCTCAAAGACAACCGGTGTCAAGTAATTCCTTCTTTGTTTTGATGTGTGTGAACGAAGTTAGAGGAGTCCTGAGTCGTAAGTCTGGTGTTGCGGGTGCCCATGGGCGGCCTAATCGCTTACCATCTCACACACAGGCACACAATGGTCAAAAACCCACTTGAAACTCGATAGAGCCTGTATGTGATATGTGAACAAACATACTTATACACTCATCACACAATTAATTTTCCTCGGTAGGAATCGATCCCATGAATTCTCGAACGTCGTCTTTGTAAACCAGGACCAACAAACCTATGAGATCAGTACAAAGTATAGGTAGCTAAGTTAAAGATTTATTGTACCTAACATTTATTTGTTAATGTCCCATTTCAATAGTAATATCCCTACACGTTTTAAAGAAGGCCGGTTGATCCGAAACTAGTTAAAATCTATTGTACAGTTACGCTGATTCCAGTACGATCTAGCCGGCTCGAAAGGGGCGGTATACCCTTCCACAGAAGACCAATCTAAGTTACAGCATTCGTACTGTCGTGTTTCGTTGGTGAGTGCGAGACCTGGTAATGACGCAGTAGCATCTCAAAATACCTGCATTATTGCATTATGTGCATTCGCAACGAAAGGTGACCTTGAATTCTGCTCATGTTTTCCATCAGACAGAGTAGAGTCACTTTTGTAAACCCGTTTAAATCAGATATTTATTATTTAAATGATACTAAGGTTCACTAAATGAAGGAAGTAATGGTGACCTGATAATGGCTTCGACAAGGTTGGTCTGCATGTCGCTGTCCATCTGCCAGGCCAGCGGCAGGCGCGTGTGCACCACGTGGTCCCCCCCCCGCCGGCTGTTGTGGCGGTTGCCGTGGCACTGCTGGCAGTACCTGGACAACATAACCCGAGTTATATTCATACAAACGTTATAATACTTTCTGTGTGTTAGTAGGACACTCTTAAAATTCTATCGAAAACTAAAAGTCGAGGTATAAAATTTATAACAGTTCAGAAACCCGTTCCTTTTAACGGAGTATGAGAGGTTACGCTCAGTTCTGATAACTCTCTTGCTACCATGGGCAGTAGCGGTAAAAACTTACCTATGGCTTCCCGTCTGCTCGTTTGCTATAATTGGTACTCTCTCTCTATTCTACTTCTCTCTCTCTTTCTTCTCTCTGTCTCTTCTCCTTCTCTCTCTTCTCTCTCTCTCGCTCTCTTCTCTCTCCTCTCTCCTCTCTCCACTCTCTTCTTTCTCTCTCTACTCTTTATAAATAAATATATATTGTGTTACAAGACAAGCTGTTAATCCACAACTAAGACTGAAGGTCTTTAAAAATATTTTGTCTTTCTATGGAACTTTCTTTTTGTGACTATTTTCGTATTAAATTTCAGTTCTCAAATACTTAATTTTGCTGACATTTAGATTTGCCTAATAATTACAAACACATTCTACTGGTTAGTAGTGCAGAAGTGACAAAATACCCTATGACACTACTAGTAGTGTAAGTTGGCACTACTGAAGCCTTATCATTGACTTCTATCTTCTACCAATCACTTCTAAGATAATCTAGATATTTTGTTTTAAAAGACAACTCCCACATTAGGAATAAACATCCTGTGTCGTGGGGGACTTTACAAACATACATGAAACGGACACAAATAACATCCAGACTCGGGACAACAATTCGTGGATCACACAAAGTGTTGTAGGTACCGCGTGGGATTTGAACCCACGACACTTGGCGCAGTAGCAAGCGACATGGCGACCGCTGACACCACTCGGCCAACCGTGCAGTCATTTACATTACTCATTATCATAACCTTCCAAGTGTCTTCTCAATTTTAATTGGAGATTAATATACCTCAATATTGGTTAGATTGGCTTACTGAGGCAGTACGTAGTGGAGACCAGGGGGTATATAATATAAGATACATTACCTGATGGGATGGTTCCCATTGTAGCTGGCGCACTCGTTGGAGAAGCATATGGAGTACGCAGCCTTATCAGAGGATCGGCAGTTCTATAACGATGATATACATTAATTTCAGAACTTTATTCGTAACTCCGGCTAATATCGTAACTGTGAAAGTTTGTGTATGTTTTTGTTTGTTTGGTACTTCTTTTCTCTCAAACGGCTGGCCAATTTCGATAAAATTTTGTATGGTACATAAAACGTAAGCGGGTAACAGAGAGCATTATCGTCAACAGTCTTTAACAGTCGACTGTTAGACAGGCTTTTGCTTAAAAAGGATTATAATCAGAAAGCATAAATAGTAATAAATATCTTTCAGAAATCTTGGGCCCTATAGTTATAGTCCGTTCACGTTATAGATGTGTGCTCTGATCTGCTGTCGTCATTTCTTATACCTACAGAGGTATCTAGATTTTTTACCGACTTATTCTTTTACAAGACTCTCATCTTAGATTTCCAGGGTCTAAGGGAAAAGTCAAAGTCCCAGACCTACAGACCCGTTATTCCTACAAGATGCTTCCCACTATTTGAAGTCAGACAGTCAGATAAATAATTCTTTATTGTAATAAATAGTAAAGGATTACATAACTCTGTATAGCCCTGACTTCCAAAATAGCGTCAGCTGTGTGTTGGGAGTCAGTTACCTTCCAAAGACAAGAAAAACAATTGTTACAATGCAACGGTGGACATAATAAGTTTGTTTAGTAAGATATGCTTGTGTATGGATGTGGGTGTATGTGTGTGAGTTGTGTGTTTGCTGTGTATTTGAAGCTGTTAGTGCTACAAGTTTAATAAGACACATCAGAAAGAATGTCATTATTATTATGTTATCATATAACATTCCTTGAAATGAGAAATGATTTATTAAATAAGGAATTTGTCCTCA
This sequence comes from Spilarctia lutea, assembly GCA_916048165.1. Lineage (NCBI taxonomy): Eukaryota > Metazoa > Arthropoda > Insecta > Lepidoptera > Erebidae > Spilarctia > Spilarctia lutea. The sequence continues at coordinate 1,326,954 of OU696491.1, forward strand.
CCTTATTTTCGCAGACCATGGACACCTGTTGTTGAGGATGCAGTATGTCGAAGAAGCGCTGGTTTGGATGTTCCCTAGTAACAATTTTCACATTAATAGCTATTGTGCACTATGTGAGGGGTTATTCAAGATCTTAACGAGCATTGGTTATTTTATATTCTATAAAAAATTGGCAAGGGGGTTATTCGAAGTCTTCGCTAGCGTTAGTAATTTTTCATCCCATCCCAAAGCCTACTCGGTTCTTTCCTGAATTTAAGATTTCCTATGTCATATACAGATTACATTAAATCACGCCTGTTTTCCTAAAGGAGTACGCAGAGGCATCATAAAATTACACTTTTCAGCACTACTTCAGTACCACATAGGGGACGAGCCTATTGAAGGAATGTTTTATTTACCAGAGCCCCGTCGATTAATCGGTAACTGTACCAATTGCAGGTGAGGTTGGCTTGGGCAATAATTAATAATAACAGATTTTAGCTGGTCGGAGGAGTCGGGGAGACATGCTACGTCACAAATAGGCCGGTTTAGGTGAAGAGATATCATGAACTCAACAGAAAACTGTCTAAGAAATTATTTTATTGCTTTTCACTGAATTAGTGAGGTTATGATCAACATACTTAAACATTCGACTGTTGGACATAATCCTATCCTCAGCGAGAATGTTTTGGTCTATCAGACCAGATGTAATTATCGATTGTAAAGTTTTGTGGCAAGTTTTCCTTCTCTTTGCAGTGCTATTGTACAGCATAGTTTGCTCCCTTAGTCTTATGACACCAATGGGATGAATAGGGGTGGAGACACTCTGTAAACTTAATCCGTTACCACACGGAGGTCCTATACCATTCAGAGTGAGGTTAATGGAGACCCGTCCACTTCCAACCTAATTTTGGGAGCCTCATAAAACAGGGTAACAAGGAGTTTCAGAAGTCCGCAGGCGATGATAGTAACTTACCATTAGGTGATACGTCTGCTCGTTTGTCCCTATTCATCGTTAATAGCCGCCTTGAATAGTTTACTGTTGTGGTTTAGTCTTAGGATGCCGTACACGTAAATGCTGTTAAAAGTTATGTGAGTATTACAGTATTTACATCCTAAAAGGAAGTTTGTACTGCATACTCTGTTTGATCTGACGAATCTCGGAAAAAGCTGAACCGATTTTGACGAGACTTTCACTAGCAGGCTTAGGCTGCTTTTTTAAAATAGTTTCGGCCCTCGTCGTCACCCGCATTTGTCATTGTACCGCGGGTAGCACCCGCTGGGTTTAGTTGAAAATATGTTTACCTGTGTATCTCATTGGCGCATTCAATGCAAAGATACAGGGGTGGTGGACTGTCAGACGCGAAGGTCACGCTGATGCAGTGGTCGTAGCACACCTTGGCTGCTTCAGCGGAACCCGCGTTGGGACACATGTCGCGTTGGCACAGGAAGGGCACGAGATCATCTGCAAAAGGGAATAAGAAAATCGTTATGACATCGATCTTTAACAAGTGAAGTAGTGGTAGAACCATACTTTGGCACACGTAGATCGATTTGACCGAAACCTACAGCTTCACAGAGTGTTAACTAATTCCTTCGTTGCCCAACCTAATTTGGTCTCTCGAATCACAGGTGTCTACTTACCATCAGTGAGGTAAACCGTTTCTTCGTTTACTCCTTCATCATCATCATTATCTGTATATCCTACTAACATTATGAACGCGAAAGTTTGTGAGTATGTAAGTGAGTGTGTTTGTTGCTCTTTCACGCAAAAACTACCGAATGGATTTTGATAAAACTTTACAATAATATGGCTTATACATCAGAATAGCACATAGGTTACAATTTATAAAGATATAGCTTCACCTCGCGGCGTTGCCCGCTGTTATTGTCGTACCGCGGGTAGCAACGTGGGGTTCGGCTAGTAGCTTATATTAGTGTACAACTGAATATAGTCCTCTGCTTAAAAGGAAGTTAGTATAGGGTGTGTATCAAGGTTTGTCTTCCCTTTACTGAGTGATGTTGTCCTACAGCACGCCACATTCGCCGGCGCCTTCGACATGCTCAGGATAAATTAGCGTGGTGATAATCTGTATTCCTAATCTGTCACCAAACGGATGTACATACCTGTATGCTCCTTATATGTTGCAAAAACGATATGTTATACTTTTGACATCAAAATTTACACTAACTTATTTAATAGATTCAGCATCATCATCAACAGTCCATTGCTGGACATAAGCCTCTGCCAAGAAACACCACCCGGTATGTTGCTTTCTACATACAGTCGATGTCTTTTTCTAGATAGCTTAATTACTATTAATAACACTTACTAGAAAATTTGCAGAGCAGCCCCTTCCTATCGAACAGCTTAGCATCGAAGGGCGGCCAGTAGTAGAACAGCAACTTGGCAGCAGAGAGCCTTGCGCCCCAGGTGCCATACGCGATCACACACAGGATGTCCTTCACCACGGATTGCTTCATCGACATCAAGCATTCTAGGAGTTGACAGTGGTGAGCTGGAAGTTCCAACTTTGGTTAGGTTACAGCTACGACGCGAACATGTCATTTTAACACGATAGAAACAAGAATAATATGAGACGGACATGTGAAGAATTGTATTAACGATAACGTTGATAAGAAGTGCCTATCCTGCGAAACGCGAAATCGAGAACCCTTTTTTTTCTTTTTTTGTGCGGAAATCCCCTCAGATACCACTTGTGCTTATGTCGGACTCGAACCGAGTAAAAACCGCACACCGTCTGGGCACTAGAAGCCGGGTGCACCCTCGGATGGATATCCCTGGAACCTCGACGTACCTCGGATCACCCATTGTTTGTAGGTGGCCCCCTCCCGTGTAGGAACCCAAACATTCCTATACCATAAAAGGGGCGCGAGCACTTTACAGAGCTCGCACCGTCACCCCGGCCTGCTTCTGCTAAGGTGACTGGTGGCCTCACCTGTCACCCTCAGGCATGCGCTTATGGAGGACGGAGATCGTTTTGCGATCTCCGCCGCCTGAGTCGTCTGCTGTACCTGGCCCGTTCCCGGGCCTGGCGGGCAGGGAGAGTTCTAAACCTCTCCCGGTCCCGGTCCCGCTCCGCCATCGTCTTCGCAAGCATAACTTGCTCGCAGAAAGAGACGACAGAGTTCCACGCGCTCTCGCTCCGCAACATGGCCGCAATCATGTTACCGAGCGAGAGAACCCCCCACCCCGATGGCCGCCACGAGATCACGCCTTGGCTCGTCCCACGCCGGACATTCTGCCAGCGTGTGGAGCACCGTGTCCAGGGTCTGGCCATCGCAGTGGTTGCACTCAGGCGTTGGCTCTTTGCGGATCAGACACAGGTGATCTACGAAACATCCTTTTCCGGTGATCACCTGTCAGCCGGTATGTCAGGCTTCCGTGGTACCTCTCGAGCCAATCCTCCATAACGGGTCTTACCGCTGTTATATTGGCCTCACTCTTGGCCCCAACCACTGCCGCTATGCAACCCCGTTCCCTTGCAACCACGGCAAAGGGAGGGGTGCCAGCAGCAGTACCGTGCACCAGCGCTGCCGAGCCATCTAAGTCGGTAACCCAGGCAGACCCTAGACCGATGGGTGTATGGCTCGGCAACATCGGCAATGTGAATGGACCACTGTGCCATGCTCTGGAGCAGAAGATCCTGAGCGACAGCACCGTTGCCCACGTTCGCCTGGAAGATGCGAAGATGTGAATCCATTATTGGATTTCATCCATCATTCCGCCGCGAACCTTGCCGCGAACTGGCGGCACCCTTTGCACCCTCCGGAGGGCAGCTAGAAGGCCTACCCCTCCCGGCCTCAGGCCTGACAGAGCGCAGGCTTTACTGCCAACACTGGTCGGCAGATTTGCCCCCCACTGCGCACCTAAAGCACCGCAGCGGTGCTGCAGGAGACGTGCCTGCGCCCTCAGGAAACCTCCAACTAAAGTACTAACTAAGTTAATCTCATCTACACGCGAAACATCTTTCTGAATGACGAACAAGGCTCTGATGACATACGATGGTGGTATACCACCATATGTGCAGCTGAAGACTATAGCTGAAGACTATAAACCGGTAACGTCGCTGTACCCTGCTGTCGCCAACCTGCCTGCCCAGCGTGGCGATTATGGGTAAAACCTCTCATTGCAGATGCAACTAAGGCGATAGCCCCGCTATTTCTGAATACGATGACAACTAAGGTGAGCAGGAGTTGCGAAAATCTCCGGGAGTCCACAACAATTGACTGACACTGGCAGCTTACAACAGATGCATGTTACGTTTAGACTCGCATCTAACACAACTAGAAGTGGAACCAGTCAACTCTGCTTGAGACCAAAATATAAACTTTAACGTTCCAGTCAGACCTGGAAAACCGATTCGTTACCGATAGGTAATTAAATAAAGGGAAGAAAGCACGAGATTTTATGAAGTGCAGAGCAAAGGCAGGAAGTCGAAACTACCAGAAAGATTCCTAGAGCTATTGCGGATGCTGAACCAAGAGATCGGTAAGCTCGTTTGAGGTGCTTCTACTACTACTTTTTCAAACGAAAAAGTGATCTAACAGAATTCATATTAGCCGCAGAACTGACAACCATTTCATGCTAGGTGCAGTGACGTCTTGCGCCAGACGGCTGACAGGAGCTGGATGTGAGAAGCCTAAAATCAATCAGAGTGGCATGCAATGAGAGAGGCCTCCGTCCACTGCAACTCTCATACCGGCTGACGCAGTTGATCACTGGGAAAGGATGCTTCGGAGAGCACCTGTGTCTGATCCACAAGGAGCCAACGCCTGAGTGCCACCATTGCGATGGCCAGACCTTGGACACGGCATCCCACATGCTTGCGTGGGGTGAACCAAAATCCAAAATCACTCAAAGTCAATTCATAAAGCTTTTTAACTTGTTGACTTGCTATATTTTAGAAATCCTAATCCTACTGATATTATAAATGTGAAAGTTAGTGAGGATGGATGTATCTTTGTTATTATTTCACGCAAAAAGTACTGAACGGATTTAAATAAAACATTTCAGTATTACTTTTATATCGGAATGAAAATAGGCTACCGTTTAGCACGATAACCGACCACGCGAATGTAGTCCCGGACTAAAGCAAGTAGTAAGGTAAAACAAAGGGCATTTTAAATTTAGTTAGACCGAAGTCTTCTTTGTCTACGATCTGAACTATGAACTTAAATTTTATAGGTCTTCTTTGAACAAGAATTTAATATCAATTACGGACTTTCTTAACTTCATATTCAAATAGAAAACCTACGACAAAGACTTGACATGTTTTTTATTGTGCTATAAGAAACAAAGGATCTCGGGTTCATAACTTCTCAGTGTACTTTATTATTCGTAGAAACGCCCGTGGCATGAAAATGTTTATATAATCAGATTTTCTTGAGAAAAGGATGCTTAAAAAGCTATTTTATTTAATTCGTATGAAGGTTGTCTGTTACACATTGAATATACATATAATATTAGGTTTATGATTTTGTATTAGTAAATACAGTGGCAGTAAAATTTATTTTAGCTGCTATTCTTTAACTTTAGCTACCGACAACGCTATGACATCGATAGGAATACTATTAGAATCTTAAGACCTGATCTGATATGAACCTGATCGAGTGGACATTGAGCAGTGGGTAGAAACCGCTATCTTACTATACTTATAAGAGATTCCTAGACAAGAGCTTATTTGATACCACCAAAATGCCATGATCTAACGTTTATTTGAAATATAGCTAAATCACATGCACTTTCTTTGTGAGCTAGTTGATTCCAAGGCCTTAGAAATAATAATAATAATAATAAATATTTCGAACAATTTAACACACAACGCCGTCTAGTCCCAAGCTAAGCAGAGCTTGTGTTATGGGTACTAGACAACTGATATAAATACATATATAATTTTTTTTTGTAAATACATACATATTATTCATAGAAAACACCCAAACTTCGAAACAATATTTGCAGATCATACAAACATTTGGACCGACCCGGGAATCGAACCCAAGACCTCAAGCACAGCAGTCGCTTACGCTACCACTCGCGCCACCGAGGCAGTCAAGTCGAGGAAAGAAACAAAGAAAATCATTAATGACATTCACAGGACCTATGCAGTGCCAGAAAAGGCGTCTACCTCAGTATATCGCTGCGGCCAGTAAGAGACTGCAGCGCTGATCTGACTTCATTACTATAGGTAAACCGCCGTAAGCGTGGCCTTCCTGATGGTTTGCGGGGCGCGGGGCGGGTGATGCAACCGGCTATACACGATACGACGTAATGACTCGTATCTTGAGATTTAATTGATCTTAAGATTGATATACATATTTACACCTATGATATATTTTTAATGAGTTTTTTTATTTTAAGTATTTTTTAAAGTTTATTTTTAAATTTATTAGAACTAATATTAATAAACAATGGTCGTTATATATTTTATTTATTTATCACAGACATAATAATTGAAAGTAGGAAATAGAAAAATATATACATATTATCATTAATCAGAACTTTCTTCATCACATGAACTTTCTTCATTTGAAGATTCCGATGACGTATCTTGCGACAGTTCAATAATAAATGGTCTATACATATCATCGTAGGTCTTGTCTATTAGATTATCTTTTTGCATATAATCATCTTCTATTTTAATCACATGTTCAACACATTTGGCCCATTGAGCTTGAGTATAGGCAGAAAAAATTTGTTCCAATTTTTTCGACTTTTGTGATAAATTGGTAGAAAGATCTAATGAAGCAAGTTGACCTTTGACGTGGCCCCATACCAACTCTATGGGATTCAAATCCGCATGATATGGCGGAAGTCGCAACACTTCATGCCCGTGACTTTTTAAAATTTCGTTAATAACAATTTTTTTTTCGACATTTGTAGTTTGGATCAGATTATACAGTTGTGGTCTATACATGTTTGGACTGCATTCAATATTGTGCTTTTGTAACCAATCAAGCATTGTTTGCTTTAATGCTGATTTGGTAGGCTTTTTGTCAATTTCAACATTGTGATACGAAGCATTGTCCAATACGACAACTGAATTTGCTGGCAAGTTGGGCACTAACTTTTCTTCGGTCCATTTTTTAAAGTTGTGGAAGTTCATATCGTCATGGTAGTCTCCCGATTTACTTTTAGATTTAAATATGAGAAGACTACCATTGACGAATCCTTCCTGTCCCCCTGCATGAACGACTATTAGTCGTGGCCCTGCTCCTATTTCTTTCAAGTGCCCTCTTTCTATATGTTTTCTAGACTGCCAACATTTGGAAACTGTGTGAGAAGAATTTACATACGTTTCGTCTACGTAAACAATGTTCTTGCCTTCCTCTCTCAGTTTCTTTATTTTCAACAAATACATTTGCCTCTTGTTTAAAATATCCATATTTTCCATTAACAATAATCGTTTTGATTGTAATTTTTTCCATTTAAATCCGATTTTATGAAGGTAAGTTCTTAAATATTCGCGACCACAAGATAAAATTCCCTCATCCTTAAGTTCTTTTATAAGTCTTTTTATAGTAGGTACTTCTTTTTTATACGCATAATATCCATGAATCTTGCGCCTTACAACGCCTGCAAATAAATATTGATTAATTATTTACTAATAAGATAAAATTACAGAAGAAATTGAAATTTAATTTATTATTTTAGTTAATTATTAGATACCTTCGGTAAAACTATCTACTTCTATTTTTGGATTTCGTTTTCTTCTTTTGCTCGGTGACTTAATTATTTCTTCTAAGTTGTGTGAAGATCGACTCAATGATAATACCTTTTTAACGGTTGACAAAGAAACAGTGGTCGCCTCTGATATAGCTTTATTCACATTCATGTCTGTACCTGAACAAAAAAAAATGTTCGTCAAACAATGTCTAGCTTTACTATAATTTTAAAATGATGAGACAATAAATACTATATAATTAATAATTAGTAATTTTACCTTGTAATGCAGCTTGGTCTAATTTCATTTGTTTAATAAATTTGGCAACATTTAATAACATAATTTTTGATTGTCTATTTAATTTTTTATTACGCAGAGTAGGTAGGTTATCCTGATCCATGTTGCAAGATTAATATTATCGTGTGTAGCAGTCGCTACAAAAATTTCACGCGCGGACTGGCGTTCACGTCAGTCACTGCCGGCCGACACCGGCAGACTAGTTGATTGGCTGAGCGCGCTCCCGCCCCGCGCCCCGCAGACCATCAGGAAGGCCACGCTTACGGCGGTTTACCTATAGCATTGAATACGAAAATCCTATGACAGTAAAAAATGTAAGCCTTGCAAGTCATTACAGCGTAATTTTATTATCGTGGTCAAAAACGTGAGATCAAAATGCTACCCAATCTTTAGAAAATAAAATCTAGAAAAATGTCTTTTTTCAATAGAAATATTGCGCATTAGATAATTTGCATTTCAATCGAAGAAAACTAGGTTTAATTAACATCTAAGCCTAAACGAATATCTCAATCAAGATTTGAACATTAAAAGATTTATACTCTTAGTAGGTACCCTGCGTATAACCTAAGTAAAGCAAAAAATATCCGTGTTTAACACTGAAATGAACATTTACCAAGATGTTGCATTGAATCCTTAAAAAAAAATTATACACAAATATGATAAATATAGTTTGGTAGCTGCAAAACGTACCTTCGCTGTAGGAAAAAAACACAGAAATCGGCACAAGTTCATAGTTTACAGAAGGGACATTAGGGTAAATAAATACAGCAACTACATCAGCATTTATACTTTATTTCTTGAGAAGAATTCCTGAAGACGTACACAGCATCTAAAAGGTACATTTTTATGCACAAATGGACAGCCACACAACTAAACATTTGTTGCTTAGTAAACAAAATGGCGGAAGATCTGTCCTACCAACTGTAGATATTGGTACCTAAATATATTGGAAACAAAAGTGTTTTCATTGACAATCCACTTGACTTGGAGTCACTACCAGCTTTTGTTCTACCTTTTAAGGAATTTCTAGGGTGCTTTCCAAATTTTTCATATTCTCTAATTTCTCCTTTCTAGTTCTTACTTTTAATAAACAATGTCTCCGAAAAATGTGATTTACAAGAACCTAAACTATAAATTTTACTTTTCATTGGCATATCCTTTTATTCGTTGATTTATTTATTTACAACTTAATACACATATTGTATAAAGGCAGCTGAATTTTATATTTTATATTTCATAAGCTATATCTAAACTAACCTGGGTTGTTGGAGTGTTGGAAGACCATCATTATGATGGCCGCCACCGACTGCGATGCCTGGCTCTCTTCTTCCATACCAGCATATTTGCGAGCTGCGTATATACATTAAATAAGCCTTTTCTTTCCAAGAAAACAAATCTCTTATTTGAAAACAATAAACTATAGTAATAGTCCAATACTTGACATAGATTATCTTTCGAAAAGAGATTTTGGACGATAGCAAGACGGGGCGGTATCGGGTTTGTTTCACTTCCCTGTAGTGATGTTTTCCCTTATTCGCCTCTTACACAACCTACAGGTATAATAGGGGTGGTAATATTACTTATTTTTAATCCGTCACCACACGGCAGCACGGCCACCACTGAGAAAGGACTGTTAAGCAAAGTTTAGCTGGTTTCAGTTCGCCTTCAGGGTTGCGGAGGTAAGATGCCAGTCGCTCCGTTAAAAAACTGATATTCAATAAAAATCGGTTGAACTAGTAGCCGACCCTAAAGAATATTAGGAATAGTAAAGACAAGGAAGAAGATTTTCACCAAGAGACTGTGGTTCCTGAACCGCTCATTCCTGTTTTGACTCTTGAGTTGAAAGTATAAACGATGTCTGCTCTTTCGCCCCAAAATCCCCTCCAACATGTCTTGTATGTCTAAGAAGTAAAGCTAAGCTTGTGTATCTGTACCTCCTGTTAATAGAAAACCATTTCTACCGTGGGAGAACACACACGCTTCGGCATGCATTCCGGCTCGACCGGAGTGATACCACGACCTCACAAAAAACCGGTGTGAAATAGCGCTTGCGCTGTGTTTCACCGAGTGAGTGAGAATACCTGAGACCCATATCCCAACCCCTCCCCCCGTCCTATTCCCCATCCCCCAAATGCCGGCAACGCACCTGTGACGTCTCCGGTGTTTCGGGTATCTATGGGCGGCGGTAATCGCTTACCATCAGGCGATACGTCAGTTCGTTTGCCACCAACTCCATAAAAAAATGTATGTTCTGCATACAGTTCTATCCGTACATAACGAAGATATTACAGTTTACTCCATTAACGACGTATCCAAACACAAACCTCAAGTGACGGCTATGTACATGTAGATGCAATAGCCTCTTAATCCCTGTCTGCACTCGGTGCAAGAGATTGTGAATCTTAAATCTAAGAACCTTTAACTCAAATTTCAAATAACATCGTGTGAATACCTATGTGATGTTCCAGCTGCTCTGAAGCGTTAAGTTTAAGCGTAACATCAACTCAACAAAGTTAGCGATCTTAAATTTAAATGAAAGTATGCTCGTTCAAACGAAGGTTTTAATCCGTCTATTTGGGAACCCGATGTGTAGAAAAAAAAGCTATAAAAGCAATAAAATACAAATTCTAAAGTAACTCTTTTTGCTACGTTTTCGCGTGTAAACTGCTGCATCGATTTCAATAAAATTTGGCGTGGAGATTCTTGAGGAAGAACATAGACTGGTCTTTACCGCGATAACCAAAATAACAGCTCGTTTGCCCTAAATTCCATTTTTATTAAATTGCTGCGGGTAAGTGCTAAAAATTTTTTTAAGACAATTTCCGCGCTGTGTTTCCTATGTTTTGCAAACTTTAACGAAACGGACACAATTAGCGAAACACATAATGTATTGTGTCATGTGCGGTTCGGTTAAACCACTACAAGTTCCGTGCAATCGGATCTGTTTGAGTATACCTGGAGAAAAGTAAAACATTCCGCATACTGGATCTGTGAATCCATCTATACCTATTTAAAAAAAAGTACAAAGAAAGTAATACTCACTGATAGTGAACGGTAATATGTAGTAGCATAGCAGATGCAGGATCTCCTGGTGAAGCGCCACCGGGAAGACCACTACGCAGTAAGCTACTAAATACGGCAGGTTATCTATCATATCATACTCCAGGAATGGAAGGAGACAGCCGAGGCATTGCAGTATTGCTTGACCGAAGGCTGTAACAGAAAAAAAAAGTTTTTTATCATAAATGCTGAGAAATTTATTTTTCAAACACAACTCTCGCATTATGTATATCCTGTGCCGCCAGCTAGAGTCTGTAGCGCAGTAGAAATTAGCATGGCGACCGCCGACCTTAAGCCATAACACCATTCGTGCAGTCTCAGTACAAGTCTTAGGGGTTGGCGCTGGACTTCTAGTACTTGAGACGGTGTGCGGTTTTTAGTCGGTTCGAGTCCGACATAGCCACTAGTAGGTAGCATCCGAAGGGATAACCGCACAAAATAAAAATTGGTTGGAGCTGAAGTCGATAGGTAGTCGTACCTACAGTCGCCGTCACACACGTAACTTAAGATGACTCGACGAAGGAAAGTAGCTGCATATTGACTGGACTAAGGCCATTTTATCTAAGTGATGAGCTGAGTTTCTTTGTCTATACAATTTGTAAAAAAGTCCCTGTAGGGATGTTGTTGGAACCGCGTATTTTTTCCACCGCTGAAAAAGCTTACTGAAAAGGTTAAGAGAATTTAAGAAAGCTTCTCAAATTTTAAGGTTGGCAAGAAAACTTCTAGAATAACTGTGGCAATTTCTTCGAGTACACAACGTTACTAGTTTTTAATTGATGTACAGTCTAGCTAAACAAACTATTAACTTGTTTGCAAAGAGTTCACGTTGGCATTTCTTAAACTACGAATTATTTAAAAAAAATATTGTAGTAAAAACGTAGAAATTCAGAATTATCCAGTAAGTAGTCTAAGTACTAAGTCCCGTCTAGAAGATTTATATTTCATCTATTGCTTAAAAAGGACGACAAAATTAAAAAAATACGCACCCAATTATTTTATTTATTCGAAAGTTAAAGTCCAGAATGTCCTAAAAAATAATCTACTAAGTCTTGTTGAGCAGATGTGTGCTCCAATAGAGAACTGAAGCCTCAATGACTAAGGCTTTCCTTTCCAGCGAAGTGATCGGTCGAGCTGCGCAATGAAGTTATAAATAGACTTCTAGAAACCAGTAGAGGACAAAGAGAAGTACGACGTTAGGGATGTTGGGCGTTACCGGACGTGGGCGTGGTTTGAGTGGGCTTGGGAAGAGCATGCGCAGTTGCCGATACTTGCCCGGGCTCAATCGATCGAGGCCCCGAGAGTGGGTGGCGCGCACGCCATTTTGTGAACCCCGTAAGCCGGCCTTTGTCTATAAATAGAATTTTCCAGAAATTTCATAAAACACGTTTTTATTATTCTTTATGTATGAACAAAGGTCTGTTAGAAATTCGAAATTTCACTTCCAAATAAGTATTTTTAAAAGCAATTTAGTAAATCTAAAATCACGCGGTGAACAAAGAAATACCTTATAAAAAGCAAAATAACTTCAAAACTCTATTTTTGTATTACACAAATAATTGGAATTTAAGTATTTACATTGCAATATTTATATACTTAAATAAAAATGTATCAAAGAAATGTATACACGTATAACTGCCGATCGTCTGCACTAAATTGAGTTGAAGTGTTTCTTACTGTCAGTGTAACGGTTGTATAGAAGAAAATCATAAGGAAACTGGAAGGTTTATATCTTAGTCCGCCACTGTAGGTACAAATACTAGAACAAGTTTTCTAAAAACTTAGGTAGGTCCAGCAGTCATGTAATTCACGGGGTCAGTTAGTTAAATATAATTTTAGCAGCAAATTATCTTTAAAAAACCTCAAATCAAGAAGACACAAAAGAACCCTTTGAACAAAGACAATGTTTCTCACAAACCGTAAAGTGTAGTTAAGCTATCAAAAAAAATACACTATTTTCGTTTCTATACACATCTTTGATAGAAATTTAAACAATAGTTTACTAACAGTTTCAAATTAAACCCGCTCACCCTTTCACCAGCGCAGGAGTGAAGTAAGATTGAGATTAAAAGGATAAAGAATTGAAAGAAAGCGCAGACGAACTTAAAAAATCTGCACACAAAGGCTTGCATATGAGATATGCAGTTATAATAATAGTTAAAATAATTTTGATTCTAAAATTTAAAGTCTGAAGCTGCAAGTTAAAGCTCAACTAACAAACTAAAAATAAAAAAAAGTAAGAGGCGATCTCTTACCTAAATGCAGACGTCCAGGCTCGGCGAATTTAAGAATGCGACTGATTAAATAAACAATTTGATAAGTGTGTCTGCGTAGGAAGAGAATCGATCTCAGCAGAGGGCTGAGATCGATTCATCACCTACGAACCCCTATAATGATTTGTTACTATGGCAATAAGTAGCCAATTATTAGATTTCATTCTGTTCACGTGCTTATAAAATATTCCACGATATTTTCCTCATATTTTCCCGTTAAACCGTTTCGGTCTCTATAAATATTTTCACGTTTCAAAGGTATTACACAGTCCGTACAAAGAAGCCTCAAGAATGTCAATCTTTTGATACCTACCTTGAAATGGAAAATTTCATTTGATTGCAAAATAACTTTTCTTTTTGTCTTTGTAAGGCTTGATATTTTAATGAACTGGTGATTAACAGCATGGTATTAGGTTACAAATGCTTAGTAATATTGTGATGTTTGCTCTAAGCTGCCTAAAAAATCTATATCCGAATATGTCTACGTACAGAACTGTCTTCTTCATTAGAGTATTGCAGTCCACTACTTGTTAAATACCTCTCTCACTATATAATAATTAATTATAATAATATACGTATGCAACAATTTTTGATTTGATAATGTTTAAGTTTTATTTGCAGCACCCGTTCGCTTTTCCATTAAACACTTTTAATTAAGTTACTACTTTTCTAACTTTATATATTTATCACTGCTAAGTCCGATCGCTAGCCAAGAATGTCGATACTGAAATCTATTAATGGTTATACGCAAGCATTACAAAAAAAAAAAAAACAATACAAAAGTTCTAGAAGAACCTTCCAACTGCGCAGCGTGTTTGTTGAAAAAAAGGAACCGACTTATTGCGCAAACGCTTTGGACGCACACGCGCAGTTTGGATGTCTGCTAAAACAAGATGGCTACTCTGCTTCCCCGGGTCAAAAGTAAAATGGCCGCTATGTTACATTGGGCTCAAAATAAAATGGCCGCCAAAGCTTACTCTACCCCGCTTCGTTCCTCCCTTCCCCCGCATCACCACCCTTTGTCTGGCGTAAGTACATTCATATCGATCGATATCTATTATTAGTTTTTTAAACATCGGGAACACAAAGAACTATTATATCAAACTCGCGGCACTTCATTTCGTAGGTAAATTAATAGAATGATACATCACACCTATGCTGAAAATTACACACACACACATAACACATAACACATAAACACATAACACAAAAAAAGATGGCGTCTCATGAAAATTGTTATACAAAAGCATAATGGCCGTCGATGAAAATTTTCTCTTCAGTCCTTGCCTGGAAAACATTTACATAAAAATATCCGGATTTTTTTTAACAGCGCTTTATTCTCCCATTGTGTTGAATTTCTAAGAATAAGGACGAATTAGGATTAAGAAGGTCGCGTGCGCAAAGTCCCAATTCTAATCTTGAAACATTTCGGCAACCTAAAAATACAGCACAATAAATAAAAAATCTAACATCGCCAGCTTCGAAAAAAAATTAAACAAAGAACACCTCCATCTGGAACGCACCTAGCTAAAAAAATGACACAAAATCAAATTAATAGCAAGGAAATATCGTCTGAAATTACAGCAGCCAAATCACCGAAATTTAAAAAAAACTTACATTTTTTTTTTACACTAAACTGAATTCTTCAGACGGCATCCTTAAAAAAATTACTTACCTACATTCTGGCACCACAGCAGCTCTTCTTTCTAAATTCACTGTAATTTAATTGTAAACAAAAACTCTAGTATCAAAACATTAGACTGATTCACTATAACAATGAAATTCAAAATCAAAAATGATTAATGTTTCCCCGATATGCGGGACGCGTGTTGATAAAGTAATAGCTCTCAAATGAATGACGAATGGCATCCGCTGCACCGGGCCGCGAGCTCAGATTCTAGGCACAGGTCTGAGTGGGGGTTGAAGGGTGAGGAAATCCCCATAGCAACGGCCCGGGCTGCGATGCAATATTGATCCGACAGACACCCCAATAAATTCAAATCTAGGTACTCTAAATACCTGGGCGGTACAGGGAGCGGGAAGCAAATATTAAATTACCTGTAGAGCGTCCCACTTCAACATACGTCACCCCCCGTCGTCTGACGAGATTGCATCCATATATATAGGTTTTATGTAAAGAGCGAAAGGGACGTACAATCACGTATGTTTCATCGGCCCTCGCTTCATAGTTACGTAATAAACTAGGTATATGTTCAGTCTAGCTTTTATTACAAGTACATTCGTCAAGCACTAAAAAGATCTAGAATTACTTTTCTAACCTTGGTTAAGATGCTTCCATGACATGAGTCGGTGGGCTATCGTAAGTTCGACTCCCGGTTTCGACATATATTAACGACAAAAACTTTACACATCTCAGATACGTGTACATATTAAGCAAAGTTTGTGCTACAGAAACTGATAAACATACACAAAGATAAATTGCACTCAGTAACAAATAAAGGATGGTAACCCCCATTAAAAAAACGTTAATAACGAGTAACTAGAAAATGACAATGGTCTCACCTATCATACAAGTAAAAGACACTAAGTCAATTGAGGACTATCTAGTTCGATTTAATTCATTTTCAGTGCTAGACAGAGCTTTTTCGTTTACAAATCTTTTAGAAAAGTTATTTATGTACGTAATTTTTTTCGTATAGGTTCAAGAAAAGCCGAAAAGCCCCAATACGTCTACTGCTACTCTAGGTTCGTAACTTAACGGAAGTATAAAATGAAACCAAAAAAAATGGTATAAACGTTTACCCGTATTTTAAAAACAAACTTTTGCAACAATTGTTAGTTCTCTTTCAACATCTTGTTTGAACATGCTAAAATAAGCAAATAATTACCTAAAATCATTTAAGAGCCCCCACATTAAATACAAAAAAGAGTTTGCTAAAAAAACACAAACTAGTTTTATTAAACCCGCGTATAATTGATCGTGAACATTGTTGGATAAAATAGAGATAATATTTTATATTTATATATTTGCCCTTAAACTCAACGAAATAATGTGATAAAACTATAATAATACGTAAAGGAAATACTTTCTGCGCTTTCAAGAACTGAACTAAATTTAAATGGGACCAGACGAGAAGCATTAGCTTACAAATAAAAAAGAATCATCAAAATCGGTTTACCCAATCGAAAGTTCTAAGGTAAAAAACTTATAAAAATAGAATAAATATGCAGTGGAAACGAGATCGTCCTCTTTTTCGAAGTCGGTTAAAAAACAAAACGCAATATATACTTGAATACAAAGAGAATTATAAACAGCTCAAATTTTTACACAACGTATAGTATATTTCAAAATGAAAATAATGTAAAACAACTCTAAAACTATTAATTCCGAAAAGTTTATCTAAAAGATGGGTTGACACAATTTATATGGAAGATACATTATATCATCTGTCCAATAAGCTATCCGAAACTTATCTGTAACTTGAGATACAGTGCCTTAGAGTTTTAGTACCTAATTTTTACATATCCCACTAATATTATAAACACGATAGTTTGTGAGTATGTAAGTGAGTGTTAGTTGCTTTTTCACGCAAAAACTACTGAATGGATTTTGATGAAACTTTACAATAATATAGCTTATACGTCGGAATAACACAAACGCTACAATTTATAAAGATACCTCGCGGCTTTGCCTTCGGTTATTGTCGTACCGCGGGTAGTACCGCGGGGTTCAGCTAGTAAACCTATAAAATTATTAAGTCTATTCAATGAATTAAGGTAATAGTTACTGAAAATAAAACCTAATTTGATAACTAGCTCTATTTTAGATAAAAACAATGAAAATAAAGTGTTCTATTTATGTAGGCATAGGTAAATAAAAAATTTAGTAAATCGTAGGTAATTTACAATTGCAATTGCGACAAACAATCAATGTACCATCACATCAGTCAGTCCAGTATGTGCATATGTATTTAACGACGTTTTGCATATATTATAACGACATAATACTATTTCAAATCCACATTAATTAAACAAAAAATTCTACAAGTTTCCATATGAAAGTTAATAAAAATGAAATAAAACTGCAATGACAATATGTAAGAATTTCACTGCATAATTAAAAATTCGATCCTCGGCTTCTCGCATCTAGCTCCTGTCAGCCGTCTTGCTCAAATCATCACTCCACCTGGCCTGCGGACGTGCTACACTATATTTGCCGAAACGCGGTCTCTACTCAAGAACCCGTTTACCCCAACGGTTATCGGATGGATGCGAGAAGCCGAGGATCGAATTTAGTGGCGTACTCCTTCCTAAAAGGCCGGCAACGTGCTTGTAACACCTCTAGTGTTGCGGGTGTCCATGGGCGGCGGTAATCGCTTACCATCAGGCGATACGACTGCTCGTTTGCCCGTTATATAAAAAAAAACAAAATTGTAGAGGCCTATGTCCAGCAGTGGACTGCGATAGGCTGATGATGATAATGATGATTAAAAATTCATCGTGTATTGTTAATGTTCACTTTTAAAGTCTAAGTAGGGTTTGCGATATAACTTAACAATTTCTAGAAATAGTTACTAAAATAAAATAAAAATCTCTTTATTTCTTACAGATAGTGTACAATGTATATACACTGATTGAAACTTTAGAACATCACCAATACTAGCATTAATCTAAAGTTTGGTTGCAGCATCAGTTCAAGAATACCGTGTCATGGAAATACCACTAAAATAATTCACCTTCAAACCTTCAAGAAAAGAGCGTATTTTTTCTTAAAAGACCGACAACGAACTTGTGACGCCTCTGGTGTTGCGGGTGTCCATTGGCGGCGGTAATCGCTTACCATCGGGCGATACATCTGCTCGTTTGCCCCCTATACAATAAAATAAATAATAATAATATATCACTATATTGTACACCAGATGCATTACAAGGTAAGCTTAAAATTAGGGAAGTATAATTGGCGGCCTTATCGCCCGGAGGCAATCTCTTACAGGCAACCATTGGATGGATAGAAAACATGAGTAAGAGAAAGTGTTGGGTAGTGTCCGGTGTAATAGTAGGTAAGACGAAAAATAAAGTAATAAAGATTATAGAATACCGTTATAGTAATACATATTGTGGGTAATAAAATAAATACAAACAAGGAATAATAAAAATATACAGTTAGTTACATACTTAAACGCAGTAGTGTGACCCAATTGAATAGGTAAATAAAAAAAATAGCAGGTTAAGGGACGTTGATGTCTCCCAGGTAATGCTCCTTTACAAGTCTCTTGAAAGCAGTTAATGTTTGTGCTTGTCTAATTGTGACTGGTAGGGCATTCCACGACCGAACTACTTGGGTCACAAAAGGAGTGGTCTAGAAATTTAGTACAATGGCCAGGCATTTTCAGTTCTCCGACGACCTCAGTAATTCAGGATGTGAGTCGTGTAAAAAATGAAAAAAAGACATTAAAGTTCGAGGACAAAAACCATTATTTCGTTAACATTTTCTATTCCAACCGCTAACACAGCGATAAGAGAGTGATCGTTTATTTATGCTGTTTATTAATTAAAATAGTCGGACCCGAAACAATCACCATTTAATAGTACAAATAATTATAGTCGTTCCAATCGTTTATTTAACTTTTGACAGATCACGCACATAAATTTTGTAATAATTTTTGATACAATGTACTACAGGGAATACTGTACTTCATGGACGGGCTCCGCCCACTTAGTGATGTGTCATTCGTAATTAATGACCACAGACTATAAAAACGGTTTTGAAATAAATCGATTATCGATTATATTTATAACACATACAAAAAAATTAATCTTGTATGTTCTTTGAGTACTTTATTCTTTGGTATTTTGACAGTAATGAAGGGAGGAACGATACGCTCAACTCAACCAAACTTGAGAATTCACAAATAAATCAATACGGAGGAATATAAATACTCAACTCGACGTATGAAAACGTGGATTAACACTAACAACAAAATGGCGACGCGCGTCGGCTCCGCGTCCGGTGTTGCTGTTTAATAATCGATATAAGTACGAAATTATCGATAAAATAATGAGTGTGTTAAATCGATTAAAACTTCTTCATGCATAAAATCGATCTATAAAAGAAATCGAATCGGTAACGGGTCAGGGTATCACTATTTGATGAAGTATTAGAGCTGTCAAAAGTTAAATAAACGATTGGAACGACTATAGATGAGACTAAAACTATTACTTAATCTTAGTTAGGTTGGTATTTTAAATCATTTGAAGTTGTGTTCGTTAGTGAGGTTCCATCGTCAACTAACAAATGAGCTAAAGTATTCATAAATTATAGCCAACTTAGTAGAATTTTCTAATTTCGTATTAGAAGCAGTTTAAATACTAGCAGAATAATTAAATTAATATTGTCTCTACCTATATCATGTACCTACTAATATGAATCTTGTTAC
Organism: Spilarctia lutea; assembly: GCA_916048165.1. Classification (NCBI taxonomy): domain Eukaryota; kingdom Metazoa; phylum Arthropoda; class Insecta; order Lepidoptera; family Erebidae; genus Spilarctia; species Spilarctia lutea. The sequence continues at coordinate 1,346,643 of OU696491.1, forward strand.
AAGAAAAAATTACAAAAAAAAAGAACCCTATAATTGATGAAGTTCAAAAAAGACGAAACCGTGGTAGAACCACACTTCGGGCTCGACCGGAGTACTATCACGGCCTCACAGAAAACCAGTGGGAAATAGCACTTGCGTTGTGTTTCACCGAGTGAGTGAGGATACCGGAGGCCCATAAACCCCATCCTCTCCCCCATCCCCCTCCCCATCCCCAAAGGCCGGCAACACACTTGTGACGCCACTCGTGTTGCGGGTGTCGGGTAATCGCTTACCATCAGGCGATACGTCTGCTCGTTTGCCCCCTATTCCATAAAAAAGACATTAAAGTTCGTCTTGTCTAACTACCACGGACATGACAATAACAAAAACCATTATTTTGTTAACATTTTCTATTTCAACCGCTAAAACAGCTATAAAGAGAGTGACCGTTTTGTTTTTTTTTAATCTTAATTAATTTAGGGGCCTTTATTATAATGTAATATGTTAGCCCCATCGTGGCTTATTCCATGATACTAACTACCTTGGTGACAGAGAAAGTCGATGTTGTGCAAATATCTCAAATAGGTCTAACGCCGCATTTGTAATAGGATTACTTAAGATAGTGATGAAAAGTCCTACATCGTACACATCTATACTAATATTATAGTATATACTAATAATAAAGCTGAAGAGTTTGTTTGTTTGTTTGAACGCGCAAATCTCAGGAACCGCTGGTCCGATTTGAAAAATTGTTTCAGTGTTTGATAGTCCATTTATCGAGGAAGGCTATAGGCTATATATCATCACGCTACTACTAATAGGAGCGGAATAAAATAACGTATGCTGTATGGGAGCCCTCTTAAATATTTATTTTATTCTGTTTTTTAGTATTTGTTGTAATGGCGGCAACAGAAATACATCACTACTGAACTTCAACTGTCTAACTATCACGGTTAATGAAATACTGTATATTATTAATTAAATTGATTATTGCAAATTAATAGCTTTTCACTTAATGCATATGAATGAAATTTAAATCACTTTTATGTAAAAGTAAACAATGTTTCAACATTTTGATTGTCTGCCTCTTTGTTACGGCTAATCCCTAAGGCGGCTGGACCAATGTTAACGGGACTTTCTAAATCAGATAGCTGATGTTATAAGATGTATTTGAGGTTACTTTTATTTAAAAAAAAATAAAACGAATGAATTGTGGACAAAATTCAAAAGCAACAAAATGTGTAGGGCGCAGCTAGTTACATATAAATAAAGTTAAAAAAAACTAAATCACAAACTTACAAAAGTCAGTTACAAACAAACATACATGTAAAGCTAATAAAGGCTTTTAATAAACCTTCAATGTGTATTAATATTTCATAACGAGAATGGCTGGTATTGCAGTTGCGTCTCCCTCCGACTTCAACAGTAATTGGAAATATAGGTAAATAATCGATGAGACCGTGTCTGGATGGGAAGGGCTTTCCCCACCACCCAGTGGGGGAAGGGGATGGTGTCCGTCTGGACGTCGCCTGGGTAAAATCAGAAAGCGAGCGGTGGCATTAATACAGTCCCCCGCGACACACGGTATATTTCAATTAATATATTCTCCATAACTTCCGTTATCCTATATATATCCTAATTTGCTATCTGCTTTAATGTATATGCTTATATTTATATATTGGTGATGAAGGCTTTGTATCTATACCAATATCTAAAATACAATATTGAAATATATATGCATCTATTCAATTAAATAAAATTGAAGTGTCTATTTGTAATTTCCAATAAACAACTTTTCACTAAATGCATATGAAAGTGTAACAGTACTTACATTAAAAAAAATGTTTAATTTCTGTCTGTTTGTTTGTTCCGGCCGTTACCGGTCGGAGTTCGTACGACGGGTAACACCGCAGAGCTCAGCTTTTTGTAAATATAAATAAAACATTGTAAACCTCTATTTTTAAGAGTACTTTACAGTTTATTAATTTAAGTTCATAAAAAGGTTTATTTGAAATTTAACCTGTTTAAATACCAAAAAGAAAGATACGGTAAAACAGAAAAGCAAGATGTTCCACAGCTGTGTCCGGATCCCTCTTATTTAATAATACTTTTGTTGTTTATAAAGACAACACATAAAGACAAGACTTTACAAGCATACAAACGGATCTAAAGAACACCCCGACTCAGAACAACCATTTGCGAATTATACAGTGGTGTTCCAAGTGGCGACTGAACACACAACGCTCAGCGCAGTAGGAAACCGCAGGATGTTCGCTTTTACTAACTAAGTCATTCGTGCAGTCTATATCAAATATGTAAAAAGTAAGGCACATCGTATTTTTAGTCGGTCCAATCGAACACACCACCCCGTATGGTGAATGTCTGAGTAGGCTTGCACACGCAGACAAAATGTTAAATAATCAATGATGGGGATATTTCGGTCTTAAATTTTAGCTCATTCCAAATGCATTTGATGCACTTCCGACGTTCATTTCGGAAAATGTATAAAGAAAATACATTTAAATATCATTTTGAACCTTAAAGTTGCACTTTAAATGTACTATTTGTATTGTTTCTTCCCTTTTAAACATCTATACTTCCTACTAATATTATAAACACGAAAGTTTGTATGTATGTATGGATGGATGGATGGATGGATGGATGTTTGTTTCTCTTTCACGCAAAAATTGCGGAATGGATTTTGATGAAACTTGACAATAATATAGCTTAGGTATACATCAGAATAACACAAAGGCTACAATTTATAAAGATATAGCTTCGCCTCGCGGCGTTGCACGCGGTTATTATCGTACCGCGGGTAGCACGCGGGGTTCAGCTTGTCTATACTAATTTTATAAAGAGGAAAACTTTGTTTGTATGTTTGTTTGTAATGAATAGGCTCAAAAACTACTGAACCGATTTAAAAAATTCTTTCACCATTCGAAGGCTACATTATCCACGAGTAACATAGGCTATATTTTATTTTGGAAAAAAATAGGGTTCCGTAAGATATTGGGGTTTTTCGGACACAAGGTGTAAAAAATCAACCAGAAAAGTTACTTATTTTGCGTACGCTGCGTAAACTATAAAAGATAATGATCTTATAAATATCTACAAAAAGTTAGCGATACGGGGGAAAATTTTTCGCTACGGGCAATAAAAGACGCAAACGGGGTTGCGTCGGTCAGCTAGTATACTATAAATTGAAAAGTAACTCTGTCTTTCTGTCCGTTACGTGTCTTTTACGCTAAACTGCTGATTTGATTTGATCTTTTCATTCTTGAGGAAGGTCACAGGATACTATTTACAGCGATAAATGACATACACGCCGGCAAAAGCAACTCTATCAATATAATATTATATAAATTTTAATCAAAACATAAATATTAATCAAAATCAATCAAAAGAACACATCAACACAATCGCATCTAGGTTCGCATAAAGGTTTGTAATGCCATGTCCAGCACTGGACTACTGAAGGTTGTCGATGATAATAAACAAGAAAGAATAAGATGTACCAATTGATATATTTATTGGAGACCTGAACCGAAATTAAAAGGTAGTACATTTAGGTTCGCAAAGTTCATGTATGTATTCGTATGTTAGTATAAGAAGTTATGACTTGCTTTTTAGGGTTCCGTACCTACCTTTTGAGGTATGGAACCCTAAAGATGGATCACTTTGTTGTCAGTCTATCTGTCAAGACCGGTTTTCTCAGGAATGCGTGAAGGTATCAAGCTGAAATTCATATCAAATACTCAGGTCTACTGTCCCTTGGAGCTGTAAATCAAACTTCTAAGCCAACGCAATCAAAAGATACAGCCGTTTATGTAAATAAATAATCATCTAACTACAAAACTTTTTGCAAAATAATTCGTTTCGATTTTAAATGGAAACAAAAGATTTTTTTTTTCTGTAAATGCCCTACTAATACAAGTAAGACATTGTTATTACGATCTAGTCTACTGACTAATAAGTAATTTTACTTTGACCTAAATTAATAAAATAAAACTATTATAAGATTGTGTCCATTAACACTTTTCTTATTGTCTCTAATAAATTGAAACAAAAGAAATGAACTTATAAATATAAAAATAATACTCCGAATACTATTATAAAAGAAGTCAGTTATAAAGCAACAAAGAAAATGTAACTAAATTACCTCGTTTAATGTAGTCGATGAAAATTAAAAAGGACGCTAAAATGTAAAATGCGATTCATATAGGGCAAATTACATGGGAAAACACACAGCTGAGCATGATATATAAGAAACACTAAGCGTTAGAGCTCCCTTCCAGCAATTACATACTGTAAAATTCATTTACAAATTGGCACTTTGTCAAACCTTTCCTTTGTCAATGTCCGCAATTTTTATTTTATTTATTCATAACAAGCCCACTCAACCTCGTTTACGTCTCTTATTGCCCGTAACGTAATAACTTTTTTTTTTTTTTTTTTTCTTTATTTTAAGGGACTTTTACCCTATTAGGGTATGCCAGCCCCATAAGGCCTTAAGTTAAACAAATATCAATTATATATTATACGCTAAACTATACAATTTAATAGCTTTTTCTGATGTCGGTATAGCCAAAACACTTTGAATTATACCGACATCCAAACGATTCAGATGTAACTGCTTCATTACTACATTTCTTTTTGGTTGATTCTTGACACGTAATAACTTTCCCCCGTTTTTGTAACATTCATCACCGATGCTCCGTACGAAAAACAAAACTTTCTTCTTTTTAATTTATTCACATTTAAACCTTCCCTGGACTACGACAAACATTTCAAAACCAAAATCAGTTAAATCGACCCAGTCGTTCTCTAGTTTTAGCGAGACTAACGAACAGCAATTTATTTTTATATAGAAGACTAGCTGACCCACGCAACCTCGTTTGCGTCTTCAATTGCCCGTAGCGTGAAAATTTTCCCCGTTTTTGAAACATTCTTCATTGGTGCTCCGCTCCTATTAGTATTACCGTGATGATATATAGCTTATAGCCTTCCTCGATAAATGGACTATCCAACACTGAAAGAATTTTTAAAATCGGTTTAGTAGATCCCGAGATTACCCCCTACAATTTAACAAACACACAAACTTTACTTCTTTATAATATTAGTATAGATGACATTTACTTTGTGTTGACTAATGTTCAACTTGCAACTCGGCCTGACTTCGCATGAAAGTCTTTTAAATTCTCGATTGTTTTTTCTACTATAACATACATGTATCACTTATATAAACATTCCTCTTGACTCTCTATCTAATGCCGAAAATTGAGTTGAAAACCGTTGAGTAGTTTAATAGATCTAAGCGAAGAGACAACTGAAGCGACTTCATTTTATTGTACGTAAAGATCTTTTAAACTATTGTATAGCTAAAAATATGTGACTCATCAACAAAATTTCACATACATGAACAATATATGTAAATTAATACAGTTAAGTAAAAAGCAAACAGAAATAAATCAATAAATTAAAAGAACAAAATAAACCCATAACAAAGCAACATCATTCACACTAAATTAATAATGATTCAAATAATATAATACGAGAAAATATTAACAAGTTAAGCAATACTAGGCAAGTCAGTCTACGGATTGGTAACCATTCCCAACACAATAAGATCCCACCGAGTCTGGGAGAGCATGTTAAGCTGTCGGTCCCGGTTTCCATAGGAACGTCTATGGTTATCGTTACGGGTATTTTGAGCTCCCCGACAACAGTCTGTGTAGAGAACTTGTATCCATCAAAATATATTAAGTACAGTACAGTCTCGTAGGGCTTAAACTCAAAACCGACCTCTGATTGTATCATCTATACTGTCTCGGGAAATACTGATTCGATGTGTTAAATTATTTTCGTATTATATAGCCTACATCCTCACGCTACGACCAAAAAGAGTGAAGTATTTAAAAAACGTTGCAAAAAAGAATTAATCCTTTTGAAAGCTTCCATTGCAAGCGTTGTGTAAATCGTGAAAGTTTCACAAAACAATGCATTAAAGAATTGTTCCCGCGTCCTCATTTGTCTATCTTATAATGCTGGTTGGTAAAAGACAGACAAGATAGTGATTACAGTTTTAATGAAAAACTAATTTATTCCCACTGTTATAACATTACACTACAGGCAATAGGAGACGCAGACGATATTGTGTGTGTCAGCTTGTACAAAATAAGTTGTCATACAGTCGAAATATATAATTTATAAAGGTAAACACCTTATTTATATAGTGTCACAAACTGTTATAATAATAATATTCTATATATATAAAAATGGATCGCTGAAATGTATGTATGCGCATAACTTCGACTGAACCAAATTGGACATTTCTTTTTTCTATTCGTTCGTAATTGTTAGGACAAGGTTTGTATATATAAAAATTAAGATACGAGTACAAACGGATTTTTTTACTCTCGCTACTGTACGCTACCTGTGGGAAGCTGAGGCGAAGTTCGCCGGGTCAGCTAGTATATAACTTCTTAAATGCAGTCTGATCCTAAATGAGTGAGACTATGCTATGGTAACCAAACTGCTGATAAACATATTAATAAAAAAAACGTGTTTATCACACATTTATTTATCCTGGATGGGAATCAAACAACCCTCGGGTTTAACCGTCAAGGTCACTAACAACTTCATCAACATGCCGTCTGTAACTTATTACAGAAAATATCGCTTTGATGTTGTTATAAAAGAAACGAATTAAGTCGACAGACAGACTAGTATGGTATTATTACAATATTTCACAGCAATTAGCATGGTAGCAGTCAAAAGAGGCCCTTGAAAATTTGAGGGGACGATACAAAGGGAAGCTGGATTTAATCCACCCTACGATGTATCTGTGTGTTTATATGTAGATATGATTGAGGGGTGCTCGCAGACGGACGGTAGGGTGATTAATGGGGAAACAAGGTCAACTTTGTCGTTTTGCGTATGTCTAAATTCATGGTCAAGTTTTAAAATTCGAAATGATAAATGAGATTGCTGGTTTGAAATAACTTTGTAGCCGAGCTTTGGGGCATCAAAAAGAAGCGTAGATTTGGAAATTAAATACATAGTTTGGAAGCATACTGCAGAAAATATAGTTAGGTAGTAAAATTGATGATTTTCTAAATGTCTAAGGGAGTGGAAAGTTTCGAACGTATATAACTGTGGCAATGTCTGGTCGACATTGAGGTTATAAATTATGACGCTATTAAGTAGGTATAGAGAATGAGAAGTAAGTTTCTTAATATTTTGAGAATACGTACCTAAATAGATGAATATATATAGATTGATTTTTATGAAACAATGTCTCATTTTCTCGCCTTACTTTGCCACTTTCGGATATGTAGATACAAAACTCTTTATTTGTACACAGTTTTAAATATTTTCATGATGACATAAGATGACTAATATATAATGTGATGTACAAAGGCGACCTTATTGCCGAAATCAATCAATCTTCCAGGCAACCTTAGGATGGATTAAAATGTATCGGAGAGACAGCAGCAGTTGACGGTGCAATTAATTTTTAAGAATAATTTAAATTGTTATGAATATAATTGTGCACATATACATATATCTACTTATACGCACATACATACATACTCATACGATATATACATATATAAATACACATATAATATACACTAATCAACACAATCATTTAATTTTATCACGACACAATATAAAAATGAAAAACCATCATTCATACCCCATTCGTTACGTTACGACGTGACTGAATTAGTTATGACCAATAAAACTCTTGAACTATTGTCTTATAAACTAGTTATTGATTTCGCTTTTCTGATATTTATCCTCAATGCATTTCATAAGCATATAGCTTCAACCGTAAAGGACTAGCCATAGAATTTTGTGGAATGCAGAGGCATCTCCAGTCTCAAATCTTTAGAAGAAGTTCGTTTTTTTAATTTCCACTATTAATGTTTTGTACAAATAGTTTTCTCTTCAACTGAATGGGATGTAATGTGAGACATGTAGCGATTTACAGAAGCGAAACTTTCAAGATCCTAGTTTTAATCTACCTCCATACTATGTACATACATTTTAAAGATCATATCCTATCTTTACGTATTAACAAGACATTTTGTTGCTATTCGTAAACACAAATTTGTCTTAAAATTGCATCTAGTAAAACAATATGTTTAATCATCAAATTTCAAAAACAAGTTTTCATATTTTTGCACTCAGAATTCGTTACATTTATGAACCTATTCAGCAAGTTCATATTGAATTTAGGAGAATATACTTCGGACTTAGTCTCATTGAAATTTTTAGTAAAACAGGGTATCTGGTAGGAGAGACAATTTAAGAATTAAACATCCAGGTTTTACAATTCATGCGTATTAAAGTTCTTAAAACTTTTTCAACTATTAATTATCTAATCTATACTAATAATGAAGCTGAAGAGTTTGTTTGTTTGTTGGTTTGAACGCGCTAATTTCAGGAACCGTTGGTCCGATTTGAAAAACTCTTTGTTGGATAGTCCATTTATCGAGGTAGGCTATAGGCTATATATCATCACGCTACTACTAATAGGAGCGGTGCACCAATGAAGAATGTTTAAAAAACAGGGAGATTTTTACGCTACGGGCAATAGAAGACGCAAACTAGGTTGCGTGGGTCAGCTAGTGCTATAGATAAATGTACAGTCTACAATAATTATATTTAATTTCCTTTCCTTCATGTGACAACATTTGGAAATGAAAAGAAAACTACCTGCGTCTATCTTTTATACAAATAAAATCGTAGTTCAAGAGTAGAGGCTTAATTATAAAGTTTAAAACCTATTTCATAACTCCTTTGAAAGTTTTTATGTTATTTATTCAGCCATTCCAGAGACTAACCGGACAAACAGACAAACTCTCACGACTAAAGATACGAAAAGCCGTTTAGATTCTAAGGCGTGCCAAAGAAATATACATGCACTCGAAAAATACTCGTATAATCCTCCTTCACAGTCGGGTAAAAATACAGATGAATTGAGAACCTCCTCCTTTTTTTAGGTCGATTAAAAAGAAAGAATTATGGTAGACTTTCGACCACTAAGCGGCCATTAGTATTACTAATACATGACACTCATATATAAAACAATACACGCCTTCATAAATACAGGCGTGAGTTTATAATAAAATTCGACTAATTAATCTTGATCAAAATACAACCACCTAATCGTTTTAAAACTAATAACTTTCAAAGCAATTAAGTTCACAATTGAAAACTACCCACAAACAATGTTTAAGGGTTATTTTATAGAATTTAAATCAAATCAGTTATCGACAGAGTCTGAACGGTCTGAACTCTACATCCCCCGCGGGGTAGTGAAATGTCAATGAGAATTAATTGCTTTTCGATTTATTACAGAAGTTCTCAAGTGCCGACTAATTAACTGAGCATCGTGTATTGCTATTTTGTATTGAAGCCTTGTTCGTTTCATCGACTTTGAGTTCTGTTACAAATTTAATGCTTATGTTTAGATTTTTGTATATTTAATTAAAATATATATCTTTTTTTAAATGACATACTGAGTATTTAAAAATTACAAATATGAAAATTGTCAATTGGTACATTTTAAGTACCTGAGTACATATTTATTTTGATCTTCAATAATTTTTGGCTGTTGCTATTACTAGCTGCCCCATAGTATCTATTCCTAAAAGGTATGACATACCATTTCATTTCTGTTACGACTTTATTGTAAGAGGTTTTTTAAATATCTTGTATCAAAAGAGTAACTTATGTAGGTTCTTGCCGATTCTTATACATCTCGTAATCATATTTTAGAACCGCGCAACTAGAATCATTAATGTAACGTTGCGAAAGAGCCTGAAAGTTCTAGTAGAAATAAAACTTTTTTATTTGATTAGTGTATTATGGTATTTTAGGCAAGCGAGCAGACGTATTGCCTGATGGTAAGCGATTACCACCGCCCATGGACACCCGCAACACCAGAGGCGTCACAAGTGTGTTGCCGGCCTTTGGGGGAATGGGAAGAGGAATGGGGGAAGGGTACGGTGTGGGCCTCCGGCACCCTCACTCACTCGGTGAAACACAGCGCAGGCGCTAATTTCACACCGGTTTTCTGTGAGGCCGTGGTATCACTCCGGTCGAGCCGGTCCATGTATGCCGAAGCGTGGCTCTCCCACGGTTTTTTCTGCTTTTTTTTATTGAATAGGGGGCCAACGAGCAGACGTATCGCCTGATGGTAAGCAATTACCGCCGCCCATGGACATCAACAATACCAGAGGCGTCACAAGTTCGTTGCCGGCCTTTTAAGAAGGAGTACGCTCTTTTCTTGAAGGTTTGAAGGTCGTATTGGTCCGAGAACACCGCAGGCGATAGGTCATTCATAACCATCTCAGTGATGGGGGTGAAACTGCTGTCGCTTTCGTTTCACACTTTCAGTCTAGCACATCAAAATATTAAAGGAATGTTAAGTAAACACTTAGAAATTGAATTGTTCGTGAGCTGTGACAAAATTGATATTTTTGTATTACAGAACATTGGCTAAAAAGTCATCAGCTTATGTTCAACTTTAGTATGCCATAGTAGTAGAAATACCGATTTCTTCCTAGAGTGAGTTTTCTTCTAGCTGTAAATTACGACGTGTAAAAACATCTGTAAAGATTTACTTACAAAATACACAACATTTCTTAATTTATTGATACAGCTAACTTCTCTTCTTTAACGTTTATTTATTTTCAATACTATCATCACAATAGCGCACAACATAACCATATTTAATACAATTTGCTGAATCTATACTAATATTATAAAGAGGAAAGATTTGTACCTATTTTTGTATGTTTGTATCTTTGTAATGAATAGGCTCAAAAACTACTGGACCGATTTTAAAAATTCTTTCACCATTCGAAAGCTACATTATCCACGAGTAACATAGGCTATATTTTATTTTGGAAAAAAATAGGGTTCCGTAAGATATTTGGGTTTTTCGGACACAAGGTGTAAAAATCAACCAGAAAAGTTACTTATTTTGCGAAAATTTTCATGCTACGGGCTATATAAGACGCAAACGAGGTTGCGTGGGTCAGCTATGTTTTATATACAACGTGTATTTAGTATCAGCATTGCACCCGTGCGAAGCCGGGGCGGGTCGCTAGTCTAATATATAAATGAAAGAATGGCCCTGGCTTTGTTTGCTAAACTTCTTGTCATAATGCTATACTATTTGGAAGATTGACATAAACATTTTACGAGTATTGTTCTAGTTTTCTTTTGTTTTATTCAAATAACATTGCCAAAGTAATCTTTTGTTGAAAACATTAAGTGATTATACACACACACACACACAAAACACACACACACACACACACACACACACACTTTTTAATCGACTTCAAAAAAGGAGGTTTCTCAATTCGACAGTATATGTATATATGTATTTTAATAAATATTTTAAAAAATTGAAATGTCAACGAGGATTAAATGTGTTTGTAGTTTAATTGGAGTACTTCTCAATTGCCGACTAATGATTTACTTCTGAACTGAGCATTATATTTATATTTTTCATGTTTTTAATAAGTTTGACCATGGTAAAATGACTCTTCTTTGTCTGATGTCAAGCATAAGCAGAATCCAATAGTGGTGGTCACTATACTTACTGCGAATGCAGACAATGCAACTATGCAGTATGGTGACCGACACCATGGCGGCCTAGTGATGCTTCTGCCTCATTGGGCCTCCGGTCTCGCACTCACCAATGAAACACGACAGAAATAACGCTGTCATTTTACGTTGATTCGTCGATTTTAGGGTTCCGTACCGTGGGCGAGCTATGCTCCGGCATGAATGGGTCGGCTCGACCGGAGTGATACCACGGCCTCACAGAAAACCGGTGTGAAATAGCGTTTGCGCTGTGTTTCACCGAGTGAGTGAGGATACCGGAGGCCCATCCCCCAAAGGTCGGCAAAGCGCTTGTGGCGCCTTTGGTGTTGCGGGTGTCCATGGGCGGCGGTAATCGCTTACCATCAGGTGATACGTCTGCTCGTTTGCCCACTATTCACTAATATTTTAGATATATATATATATATATATATATATATATATATATATATATATCTTTATGTAGATATATCAGTATTTATGTCGTATTAGTTGTATACGTGTATATATGTTTATGTCTGTGTATGGTATATATATTTTTCACTTTTTATGTAATCCTTTGCACCTCCCTACAAGATTTCTACACCACCCTAAGGTTGACTGGAAGAGAATGCCATGGGCATTAAGTCCGCCGATGTACAAAATGCATAAAGTGTATAAATAAATAAAATAAAATAAATAAATAAAGGAGTCACATGTGCATTGCCGACATTTGGAGGATGGGGAGAGGGAATGGGGGTAGGGGTTGGGGTATGGGCCTCCGATATCCTTACTCACTCGGTGAAACAGCGCAAGCGCTATTTCACACCGGTTTTCTATGGTCAGCTTACTTCTAGGTGATTTATTTTCAATCACATTAACATAATAACGCATAACATAACTATAGTATAATACAATTTGCTGAACACAAAGTTATCGAGAGAAATAAGAGGATGAACGTGACTTTGATTGTTTGACTTCTTGTCACAATGTTCAACGATTTGGAAACATGCGGTTGGAGATTGACACAAGTAGGTAGAAACGGTATTGTTTTTTCTAGTTTTTGTTGTATTTAAATAATATATACAAAGAAACCTCTTTTTGCGACGAATTTATGTATTTAGGTAGCTATATGAAACTCGAGAGGTACTTCAAGGAGGACTCCAGAGCCGCTGGGGTTTAGTGGGTAGACTGGACCCACACACGCCTTTCATCTCCCCACGAAGGGTATGGGGCACTACGTATTCCTCGCATTTATAACAAGATATACGTGAGTAATATGAAAAAAAAAACTACTTCCAATAACTGGTGACCAAAGTGCAAAATTGAATTTCAAACTTTCAATTTACTTAGCCCGTAGCAGATGTCCTGAGTTCGATTACCAAGGATAAATAGACAACAAAATTGTGGAATAAACTGTAGCCTGCGGTATTCCCGAACCAATATGACCTTCAACAAAAGAGCGTACTCCTTCTTAAAAGGTCGGCAACGCACTTGTGACACCTCTGGTGATGCGGGTGTCCATGGGCGGAGGTAATCGCTTACCATCAGGCGATACGTCTGCTCGTTTGTCCCTATTCCAAAAAAAATGCATTATGAGCACAGTTACTTGGTCTGTATAATCTAATTTCTTGATCAGCACCTAAGAGCCAGAAAATCGTTTTATTTATTTTTTATTTTTTACTATATAGGGGGCAAACGAGCAGACGTATCGCCTAGTGGTAAGCGATTACCGCCGCCCATGGACACCCGCAACACTGGAGGCGTTACAAGTGCGTTGCCTGCCATTTAGGAAGGAGTACATATGTAGTTAACCATAGGTCGTAAATATAGATGGAATAATTACTATTATACCGATGTTAGTTTAGTTATAGATTTAGAAGTAGAATGTCTGTCTGGCAGGAAGAAGGGGAGCTCTCGGCTTTATCGATCGCTAGCTATGTGGTCGGGAATTCAGTCGCCGAATTGCTCTTGAAATGTTTTATAATTTCCTCTTCAACCGTCAAAGGAAACAAGCTAATTTGTCGTTCTTAGAGTCTACAGAATCTAAAGTAAATTAGTGTTTAAATATCTATGTTTTGTAATAACCTTAAAATATACTCATAGCTTGGTATCTGTCATAGATAGCTACAAAACTGACTAAATAACTTCGAAGAAGTAATTTTGTATTAATTATATTTTCTTTACGGGCTAGTTTTATCACATACTAGCTGACCCGATGGACTACGTCCCGCCATATTTACATATCTCTCTCATCTTCCCACAGGCAGTGTACAGTCGCGGATAAAAAAATAATTTGCTCCGTGTTCTTTTAATTTCTATACACAATCGATAACCGATGGGGTAAACGGGTTCTTGAGTGGAGACCGCGTCTCGGCAAACGTAGCGTAGGACGTTCATAGGCCAGGTGGAGTGATGATTTGCGCAAGACGGCTGGCAGGAGCTGAATGCGAGAAGCCGAGGATCGAACTAAGATGCGTGCAATTGGAGAGGCCTATGTCCAGCAGTGGACTGCGATAGGCTGATGATGATGATAGTGATGACACAATCCTTGTCCTAACAATAACGAATACATAAACAAAAGTATTATTCAATTTGATGCAGCTGATCGGCAATTATGCGCGTACGTATATTACATTTTTATATATATAGATGAAGTGCAATATATAAAAATTCACACCTAAAAGAAAAAGTTTAAAAACTCTAATCGACTCCATAAAAAATCCTGATAAAAAATTATATAGCTTAAGTCACCCGGGCCATTATAACGAATGTATTGACACCTGTTTTATTAAAATCGCTTCAGTAGTTTAGGTGCAAACAACAAACATACACAGTCAGGTAAAAATGAACTTCATAAGTTCTATAATCAAAATAACAAAAAAAAACGACTTTAAGAACTGGACCAAACTGAAATGGGACCATACAGGAAGCACTGGCTTTCAAATTAAACTGAATCATGAAAATCGATTCACCCAGTCGAAAGTTTTGAGGTAACAAACAAAAAAAAACAAACAATTAAATTGAGGACCTCCTCCTGTTTTTTTTTATTGAATATGGGGCAAACGAGCATACGTATCGCCTGATGGTAAGCGATTACCGCCGCCCATAGACACCAGAGGCGTCACAAGTGCGTTGCCGGCCTTTAGGGGGAGGGGAGGGGGAGGGGGATAAGGGGTTAGGGTGTGGGCCTCCGGTATCCTCACTCACTCGGTGAAACATAGCGCTGGCGCTATTTAACACCGGTTTTCTGTGAGGCCGTGGTATTACTCCGGTCGAGCCGGCCCATTCATGCCGAAGCATGGCTCTCCTTTTTTGAAGTCAGTTATAAATGACACTATTGACAACTGATATTAAGATCGAGCCATATTTTAGGACTTCAATGGTAATCAATAGCAATGGGTGTCGATTCATTTCTTTTATCGCAACAGCTTTTCAAACATGGAAGTAAATAGTAAAATAGTTTATATCAACTTGACAAAGAGCATAGCAAATATTAAACCTAACCGTTTAATTTTAATCAGCTACACATAATAATATTGATTTGGCCTCTCAGAAAACCGATACTAAGCAATTTTTCGTAAATACTCTCAGGTGGTAAAGCATTCTCATCTTCCTAGCGTTTATTATTCCCAAGGTAATTGAGGGTCGGCTACTAGTTCAACCGGTTTTACCTGAATATCAGTATTTCCACGGAGCGACTGGCATCGAACCTCCGCAACTCTGCAGGTGAACTAAATTCAAAGGTTGAACGATTGCCATTGATGTTCATGACAACCGCTATCTTCCATACTCCAGGCTGCTATTAAGAATTTATTTTAAGAAAATCTCAACAGCAGTCCGTCCCGGGAATAGATCCCGAGACCTCTTGATCGGCAGTTGCTTACGCTAGCCACTAGACCAACGGTGGTGTAAGAATAAGAATACGATATGTCACCCCTATTAATCCCGTCGGTGTAGTAAGAGGCGACTTAGGGAGCAAAATACGCAGCAAACATCACTGCAAAGAGGTAAATAAACTTGTAACAAACCCTATTCAAATCCGTCTGCATGATATAATAGGCTAAAATCTCTTTTCTAAAGACTGCCTCGGTGGCACATTGGTAGTGTATGCGACTGTTGTGCTTGACGTCTCGAGTTCGGTTCCCGGGTCGGGCCAAATGTTTGTATGATCTGCAAATATTTATTTCGGAATTTGTGGCGACTGCGGTGCCATTAAGGTGACTGTATCAAAGCGAATGGACTATACACATATGGCTAAATTATAACCAGACAGAAAAAATGATTGTATTTATTGTACAATAGATTGTCCTGTAGGGTAAAGAAACCCGGTCCACGGTCTCTGACTCACTTTAGTGTCAATAATGTTCCTTTTCTTACTTTCATTTTTAAATTTAAAAAGACAACTGCTACATTGAGAATATACATCCTGTGTCGCAGGGGACTTTACAAACGTACATGAAACGAACACAAAGAACACCCAAACTCAGAACATCAATTTGTGGAGTACAAAAAGTGTTGTCCCATGTGGGATTTGAACCCACAATACTTAGCGATGTAGAAAGCTACCTGGTTACCGCTTAAACCACTAGGCAAACCCTTCTTGACATAACAACTAGATCAATAGGCCAATTAGTCCACCTATTTTAATTATTTATTATAGTAATACTCAAGGTAGAGAGCCACGCTGATTTCAACACGAAAGGGCGGCTCGACCGGGGCGGTACTACCCTCGCACAGAAGAACAACCTAAAATGACAGCATTCGTGCTGTCGTGTCTCATCTCTGAGTGCGCCATGATAAGAGTCACCATGCTGCATTGTCGCATTGTCGGCATTCGCAATGAGTATGGTGACCACTATTCTTGGATTCTGATTATGACTTCCATCTGTTTTCTATGTACATATAATATGTATGTATTTACAAAAAATAAGTATATAAGTATTTATATCAGTTGTATAGTACCCATAACTCTAAGCTAAGCTCTGCTTAGCTTGGGACTAGATGGCGTTATGTATTAAATGTCCGGAATATTTATTATTATTATCAGGCAGAGTAGAGTCATTTTGGCAGGGCCATTCGTAAAAAATAGATCAATACCTTTTTTCTAAGACAAGATATATGTCCAGTAGTAGACTGTTATAGGATATTGATCTGATGTGAATCACCTCAATATAATTTATTTAAGCAAATGTACATTTACAATCAGTAAAAATGTCTAAGTTATATAAGTTTCGATTTTAAAGCTAGATAGAGCTAAAGGCTTTTTCGTACTTTAATTTCTAAAACTTGAAATCAGAGAGCAAATCAAAGTAATCAATCAGGTCTTAAAAAATAATCAAGGTTCGATTTCTCAGTCGGAACAAATGTTTGTATTATCTACAAACATTAGTTTCGAAGTTTGGATGTTTTCTACGTATAATAGGTACAAAAATGTTTTTAAAAAAAGGTACAAAAATGTAATATGTATTTATATCAGTGGTCTGTAAAAAATACAAGCTCTGTTTAATTTGTGACTAGATAAAGTTGTGTTAGATGCCCGAAAATATTAATTTTTAATATTCTACGACAGTTCAATATTTTTTATTAAATAGATCATTAAATACATACGACATATTAAAGGTCAAGTAACGCTACGCTATAGGAACCTAAAAACAAGAGTACGACGACGATAAAAAACAGTTTTAAATGGAATCCAGTTGCCAATCTAAAAATATGAAACCATTACAAAACCACCAAAACACATTCGCAACGCCAGCAATAAATTACTATTCTATCACTTACATTGTATGCCGTACTGCAGGTGAGGAGCAGCATCCACCAGCTGCGATATGGAGGTGAACAGCCCTTTGTAGTCCAGGTTTGGGTACAGAGCCATTCGGTCCGCATCGCTATCAGCGTCTCTCATCATTTCCAACGGAGACCGTGGAACATCTTTGAGCACACCTGGTGAATGACAAGAGTTTTAGATATCTTGACAGCTTTAATAATGCTGGGAAAATTGATAGATGGTTGATTAACATAAGTGATGATTTTTCTACCCTCTTAGTACTCTTACTTGTATTCCTTTCGCAAGAGAGGCTTACATTCAACATAACCATAACACAAGCTCTGCTTAACTTGGGACTAGATGGCATTGTGTCTTAAATTGCCGAAATATTTATTTATTATATTTATAACTAGCTATTGCCTGCGCATCCGCCAGCGTAAAGGTCAATTATCGTGGTGATTTAAACTAATATAACTTTTTTATTTACAAATCGATTTAAATGAAGCAAACACTAAAAAAAAATTGGGTTCTATTGTGTTCATAAAGCGTACTACAATATTTTTTTAAATATATTTTCTATATACTAACAGCGCCCAGTAACGGTTTTATTATATGTATTGATGATATCGTTTAAATTTAAGAACTTAATTTCATTTCTGCTAGTAAAGCAGACCCGGGTGGCCGCGTGGACGCTGTGGAGGGTGCGCGCCCCGGGGGACAGTAACGGGAACATCGGAGTTCCCATACAGGAGGAGGCAATCTACAGTCCGTAGGTGGCCCGAGGTACGTCAGGGTTTCAGGGATTTCCTTTCTAGGGTGCACCTGGTTCCCCGGCATCTAGTACCCGAGACGGCGTGCGGTTTTAGGCGGTTCGAGTCCGACAAAGACAATACCAGTTTTAGGATAACAAAAATTGCTCATCTAGACTCTCCTAGTAAGGCTAAGGGGTCTACCTATTTCAAATATTAAACTGTCATCGGTCCTTGATAAGTATGTCAAATTTCGAGTTAATGGGTTCAAAAAAATGCTCAAAGATTACACATACTCGTACATACGAACGATTAGCTTCGTTCGTATGTATGTAACGGAATCTTTAATTTCAACTTCAATGAATGTTTTAAAACAGTAAACTGATACTTACTGAGCAGTGTTTGCGAAAAGTATTTCACGGTGTTAGCGACTTCAGTGCCCGATGGCAACGGTTGTATGTTGTGCATCAAGCGAAGCTGGAAGTCGTACAGGCTGCGAATCTTCGCTGTAACTGTACAACATTCATGTAAACACCGCAATTAGTTTCCATTTCAATTTCACATAAAACAGTAAAACTACATAAGTGCAATAGAGAATAAGAAAAAAGATAATAAGAGAGAGAAATATATGTTTTTGTTTCATTGTTTGTCATACTACTACTCATTCTGTTTGTTGTTGAGTTACTAAATATGAACAGATATTTTTTTTTCCCGTGATTTACATCCTTTTCTTTTTAATAGAATACTATTTTCTCACACACTCACGAAACGGATACACACACTCAAATTCAGAACAGCAATTTGTGGAATATACAAAGCGTTGTCCCATGTGGGATTTGGACCTTAGCGCGGTAGAAGCGGCGTGCCGACCGCTCCAATCACTACACTATTCGTGGTAATCTAGTGAGTATCGAACCCACAACACTGAGACCAGAACTGTGTAGTCAGACTTACTCTGACACTTGTCAGTACACTATTTACTCCCTCTCTAGACATTTCTTCTCTTACGCATTCAATTCACATTATCTGTAGCCGTTTTCTCTTTCTCTCTCTGTCTCTCGCGCACTCTCTCTCTCTGTCTCGCAGGCTCATCTCTCGCACACTCGTGGGCATATGGACCGAGGGCCAAGTTTTTATTTTTTTTCGAATATGAATTAGTGAAAAATAGTACCTACCGTACATACAATTTTCATTTCAACATATTACTAAATACTCTATCCTAAGTTTTGTATGGTAATATAATTAAATTGTTTATCATTTATTTACTTGTAACAAAATAACCATCACATAACGACAAAGTACTTATCTAGAATATTCTACATTGCTTTCCTTTTTCAATTCTATTTTGGCTAACGGTAACCTAAATTTTATAACGGTACTAAACCATCAGATTCTACAAGAACTAATTATTAATTTTAATAAGAATTGTGAATTTCATTAATCCAATATGAATAAGACAATAAAAATTACCAAAAATTTTTCATTTAGTTTTAGTGTTAATGGATGGGATGCTAACACAGCGGGGCTCAGCTAGTAGGTAGGTATCCTACTACTATTATAAAGGCGAAAGTTTGTAAGTATGGATGTATGTATGTATGGATGTTTGTTACTCTTTCACGTAAAAACTACTGAATGGATTTGAATGAAACTTTACCACTATATAGCTTATACATCAGAATAACACAGGCTACTATTTATAAAGATATAGCTTCGCCTCGCGGCGTTGCCCGCAGTTATCATCGTACCGCGGGTAGCACCGCGGGGTTCAGCTAGTATATAAATATACGTTACCCGCGGTACGACAATAACCGCGAGCAACACCGTGAGTCGAAGCTAGTATCTTTATAAATTGTAACCTATGTGTTATTCTGATGCATAAGCTATATTATTGCAAAGTTTTATCAAAATCCATTCAGTAGATTTTGCGTGAAAGACCAACAAACACTCACTTACAAACTCACAAACTTTCGCGTTTATAATATTAGTAGGATTATCTGGCAGATGTTAGAAGTTACTTTAACTAAACTTTTTTGAAGATTATTTTGTTGCTCGATAATATACCTTTTATAAACATATTTATCTACACTAATAAAGCTGAAGAGGTATTTGTTTGTTTGGTAGCACGCACTAATCTAAGTAAGTTAAATACCTACTGGTCCGATTAGAAAAAACCTTTTAGTGTTAGATTGCCCAGTTATTAAGGAAGGCTATAGGCTATACAGAGTGGCATTTGGTATTGTCACCTGAAGGGAAAGTACCCTTAATATTGTGGATAGAAAATTTTACTTAAAAAAACATTTCTTTATTTTTTGAAAGAAAGAAAAATGCATTTCAAAATTTCCGAAAATTCGCTTGTGTGCGTCTAAAATCTGTAAAAATTACATCCTGTACCTTTATTGCATTGATCGTTAGGGTCAAGTATGAGAATAAAATCTCTAACAAACATGATAATTCAAATGAGAAGAAAACCGTTACGTTAATAGGGGGGAAATTAATTCTTTTTAAAGCTACCATTCCATAGCGTGCGCTGCGTAAACGGATAAAGTTTTACAAAAACGATGTACGAAAGAATTGTTCACCTTTAAAAATACTAAAAAAATATTTAAGGTTGGATATTATTATCTTTTTTATAGTAAAAAAAATATTATACAATAGGATGAATAGGAGATGCGAGTAATGTAATAATATATGTAAGTTAAAAAAGAAGCCCGCGGTGTTACCCGCGGTTATTGTTTTACCGCGGGTAACGCCTCGGGGCGAAGCTAGTCTAAAACAAAGTAGCCTAAGTTACTCCTTTTATCATCAGCTACCTACCTGTGAAAGTTCCGTCAAAATCGGTCCAGCCGCTCAGAGATTAACCGGAACAAAATGATATTTTGGTATACGAGTATGTACCGTGTTTACATACATAATAATATGCATTTAACAAAAAACGTTTATTTTAATATTACAAACAGATATTTCAATTTTATTTATTTTTATAGAGTATATAACATGATAACATACAAACATAACTATGGCTTTTAACTAAATCAATCTAAAATCTACAATATATTATGTAAAAGAAAAACGTCTAATCTTTGAAGGCTGGAACAATATAAACATTTTTAACGTGGGCTTTGTTCAAGTTGTTATAACATCACACTAATATTATAAAGGTTGAATGTAAGTTTGTTTGTTACGCTTTCACATGAAAACTACCGATCATTAAGAAACTTTGTACACTACACATACTCTAAGAGATATTAAAAGTCACATATTTTTTATTAAATGCAGCAATTTATTAACATCACTAAGTTTACTAAAATAAAGTTAAAACTACTACAACACGTAAAATACCTCGCACTGCATTTTTCGAAGTCGGTTAAAAATATGGCCTGATCCTAAAGCTCTTGCCATAACTATGCCAATAAGCCCCAATAAAAAAAAAGTGACCAGTTATAATTTTAATATTTAAAAAATATGTCACAATACATCAGAAACCATTTACAAAAATTCAGGAATGTGAAACAGGTGTGATGAAGACAGAGAAATCCACAGCTTGGGACAAGCAATGGACAAACAAACACAGTATAGGCAACTTTAGAAAGGTGAGCCACACAAACAGGGACTGGATTCTGGTAATTTAATTGATAATAAGTTGTATTTAAATAATTTATTGAGGAAGAGAAGTTATATTAATAATAGTATCATTAACATGGTTACACAGGCTGGTTTTGTTTTTTTTTGAAGTTTATCTTATCTTCACTGTGCTGTTGACCTGCATAGTTTACTCCCTTAGTCTTAGAACACTCATGGGGTGAACATGCACGGAAGAAAATAATAATTAAAATAAAAAAGACGTGTGACACTCGGTGACTGCCGCGGTAAAGCTATTGCATAGCATTTTTTATCAACTTATGCAATTATAATTATATATTTATTTTATTTATGCAGTTTTTTTTTCTTTGATATTAATTCAAGTTACACTTTGAGCGTGGTGACCGATAAACAAAAACAAAAAAAAACAAATACAAAAATAAAAATATAATTAAAATAATAATAATAAGTTCTGGTATTTATCGATAGATGGAAAAACTAAAAAGTATCACCGCTGTGCCAGTCGGAATGGGGGGTGTTAGGTTTTTTCGTTACAGAATTTCTGTCTTTCGGTCACTATTTTGGATCTTTATTTTTGCTTCCATTAAAGCTTCTTTACAACAAATGTCTAAGAAGTTACCAGAAACTAAATCAAGCATACATGTATAAAAATTTACTTGAATGTAAATAGATTGGCCAGTTAAAAGTCTCCTACAGGCAACCTTAGGTTACACCTAATAAATCATTCTGAAAATTCTTTCTGAAGTATGTTTTCTTAAAATAAATGGAGAATATTGGTCCAAATTTGTGATATTGAACTACACTTGAAAATAGATAATTATATGGACATTTGGAATGAATATTTTAATTCAATATGTAGAATTAGCCCTTATAAAATAGATCAGCTTCTCGCCCCAAGATGGCGCTAGTAGCGTTTTTTAAATTTGAAATTCTTTTAAATAGAATTCTTATACAAATTTGAATTAATAAAAAGATGCTTCTTTTTACTAATAAATTTTAATTGCAATCAAATTGAGGACATCCTTCTTTATACAAGAAGGTTTACATTGGAAACAAATAAATTAAATTGTAAGTATTAGGTTGTGACTACACAACAGGATTAAGTTATAATTAATATTGGCACTCTATGGCAGCTTTGTAAACCTAATTTAATGTGTTCCATTTCACAAGTATAATTCATTAATCTGTCATTGCCTCCATTATTGAGAGTTTTAAGTTAACATACTTAATCATGCATAAATTAGATCTCATCATTGGTAGTATCCACTAACTGTCAGTAATTTTTTTTCTTAACATTGTAACACTTAAGCCAGTGCCTTTTTTGTTACTTCCTTGTAAAATTTTTTGAATATTTTGATTTCTTTGCTAAATCAAAATATTTATTACATTGACTGCATGCTTCACACTGTATAGAATCAATAAATAAAACAATAAAAGCTATTTGTCAGCCTTCTGTATTTCATATTACACTTTTTTTTCCATTTTTTTTTACAAAATATTAAGAAATAGGATGCTGTCAATTCAACATATGCTCAGGAACTAATAACAGTTGTACAGCTATAAATAAACATTACCAAAAACTCACAGTATGCAAAAAAAATGCTGTGAACATCCTATAAAAATTAAATGAAAAATGAAAACAAAGTATAAAGCTAAAAATAAAACTAATTGCTAAAACAATTAAAACTTAAAAACAATTATACCAAATTACCAGAATCCAGATTACATAAAACATTTAGACAACATTATATCACGCTTGAAGTAAGTACACCAGCGTGAACAGATATCACAGATTAAATAGACATATCAGATCTAGGGTACAGATGGGAAGACAAACACCAAGAGACCTAAAAGGATATGCACACAAAACCTAAGAGGAGATAGGGTTACCATCTTTAAATTAGGATTTACCACAAATATTATAAATGGAAGAACGGTGATTGCAGAATTCAATAATAAAATAGAGTTAATAATTTAATAATAATAAGTAGATCTGTAATGGTGATTTCATATAAAAATATTAAAAATTTAATGCAACTATATTAGTCATTTATAAAAAAAATATTCTGAATTTAAAATTATTTTAAAAGATGGTGTAACATTTCTAAATTCTAAATATCACTGTCATAATTCAGAAAGAAATTTCTACAAAATACTATGTTTTTAATTTTAAAATCTCTATGGTATTAACCATGGAATGCTATAAGCACACAGGTACCTAGTTAAAAAGCCTATTTAAGATCTAGAAAAACAAGAAATATCTAGAAAAACGTACAGGCGACACAGATGGCAACCCTAGAAAAAGGGGGACAAGCAAACGTGCCAGGATCAGGCAGTGCCACAATGTTACGAAGAACAACACCGCTCGCTTGCACGAGCTCACCTTTCCAGCTCAGAGAGTCGAATAGAACGGTCTGCATTATCCCGAGGTCTCAGCCATTAGGACACATATAAAGCACTAATCAACGACGCTCCTTCATACAACTCTGAAAAACAAACGCGTTAATGTCCATGCAAGCGTCGACAGTGATTATTATAAACAAAAAGCCTTAATTAACTACGATAAAACTTACATGCCGCCGCCCGCGTCCCCATATTTATGAGTTGAATCTTGAAACTGCCCTGCATTTGGGCGCCGAATCTCACTCACTACTAGCATACACAATCAATAAAGGTAGTTTTATGCCTTAAATGGTAACTGTGACCCGGGCGAAAGAGATAAGACCTGAGTCTAGATTCCCTGTTCTCTTCACGTTATTGATCGATCGAACCGTAGCTGTTTATTTTGAGCTCGGCGCTCGTCCCGCGCATGGGTAACTAACGTCAAACCAGTGTTCAGTTTTGTTATTGTTATGTCGACTTGTCTACTGCGCCAGCTGAAAACTGCGAGTGTCGTTTACGAACTTTTCATTCTTATCTACATTAATTGCTGCAATAATATCTTAAATTTAATAAGAATAATAGTTTTATTATTTTATATACAAGAACTGATAAAGCATACGTTTTCTTAAAAGGCGTTTGTCGCATAAAAGAAGAGGAGATTTAGGTCTAGAAAAAATGCGAGTTTATTTTTTAATTAATTGTAATTAATATAATAAGTATGTATTTAGGTGATTCTTAAAAAGGTGTAAGGTGAAGCAGTATTTCAGTCCTACTGCACAAATAAACAATTTGCGTTTATATATCCTGTTTCAGGAGCGCGCGATTCAAATATCTCTTCGAGAAATACTATCGTTAAATGTACTCTACGTAGACAAAAGTAGATAGAGAATCAGTTCAAAGTATATCACTATTTTGTTTTGTCATTGATGCAAACTGCAAATTTATAATTTACTTAAAGCATACTTTTTCTGTTAGGTATTGCAGAACTCGCTTTTGAATAGAATCGAAAATTACATTTTCTAAAATGGAATAAAATAAATACACATTTGTTGAAACATAATTTTAATGACACGATTAATATCACAAAAGAAATTATAATACAATGTAAAAGCTACAATCACAGTGTCCAGTGCTCTCTGCGTCTAACATTACTAAAATACTACTGCAAAGACTCCATTCAATTACAGCTGGTTATTAAAACCACTAAAATAATTATAAAAATTGGCCTTAAATTTTAATCTTAAATATTGTGGATAATATAGTCGTTCAAATCATAATTTGATTGAGGGACCAGCCCGTAAATTTTGTGTACACCCCTTTTGCTTCGATTTAAAACGTGAGCTAACAAAAGAACCGGATTTAAACCAGAATTTTTATAGTAAGTTCTCAGCTGTTTTAATCTTTTGTTAGTCAACGTTACGATTCAACTGTGTATGAATAGAGTCTTGAACTCCATCCTCTAATTCTACGCACCTTATTACACCGAAAATAGCAACAAAATAATGTTACTATATTTCATCATTATTCTACGAAACATTACGGTGTAACAGTGGTACAACTACAAAAAGCAAAATAACAAAAAAAAACACCACTCTAAATTTAAGTCCGCCAATACATCGAGCGATGTCGTACAATACACACTGTAGTTTATTGACTTGTATACAGTGGCATTGAAAGTAAACGGCATCCATTATATCATCAACGGTCCATCGCGCTGGAAAGCGTTTGTTGTAACACAAGCTGTTGGGCGTTTATCAGCTTCTTTAATTCTCTCACTTCTTGAGTCAACTGTTTCACATTTTCCGAAGTTTCATCTAATCTTGCCTGCAAACTACCTAACCCTGAAGTGTACCCATACTCTCGATATCCACTGTCATTGTTATTTTCATATTTCTTAAAGCAAGAATATGCCCCTGTTGTAGAACCGCTGGAAGAAATGGTGTGGCCGTATTGCTTCCGCATTTTTGCGATGTCATAAGCTGACATCATAATATCCCTGGGAAGTCGTTTTTCGCTGGGATTCAACGGTTTAACGCTTAATACGACTCTGTACGCTTGTGGGGACACCAACGCCGATGAGTGTAAGATCTTTAACAGGCATTTTGGTAGATATCCATTAAATAATGCTAATTCCATGTATGATATCAGTTTTGTTTGTCTGACAAGTTTTGAAAGGCCAGCAGTTTTCCTCAGACCCTGAATGTCATGGACAGCTATACCCACAAGCAGATTCATAAGAACTACTGTTACAAACATTAGAAATAGAACGTAAGTGATTTGTGCTGAGAACTCTAATAGGACGGGGGGGTCGTTTCCGTCTGGTTCGTTGAGCAGTAAATCCAAATTTAGTTCGCCGATCATCATTGTCAAAACTGTTATGAAACCCATAAATGGGTTTGCAAATGACGAGGAATCAGGAAATATTACACAGAAACTTATAGTGAACCCAATTAATATACAAGAATAAGCCATCAGTAGTTTCGCAAATTCTTTTTGAACTTTTTGGTACATTGCGACGTAAGTGCCAAACACTGGTAGCTGACCAATCATCATCATCAGGTTTGTCCAACCAGCCAGTACAGCAAATGCTCCTACGTGATTCTGCCAAGTGTATGTAATGTTAGTGTAGATATATGATATCAGGAAAACGCTTACGATCACGAACCACTCAATAATATTTTCAGATTGCATCAAATATTGCCTTACTGTGGAATATCCAGCTATTCCATAAACTTTCCTGAATATTTCAAAGATCGTGATACCGGCTAAAACCCACCATTGCATTTCAATAACAAAAGGATTTTTCCTTAACAGATCGCCAAGGATTGACTGTTTTTGACACAGTTCTTGTTCTTGTATAGTCTCCTCCATATCTTTACTACCATTATAGCAGTTATGTGCTAATGCCGTCAATACATATAATGTTAAACATAAAACGAAAATGAAACTTAGAAATAACCTGGCCACGTAATATTTACGTATTTTCTCCCATTTTATGTGAAGAAATGCTGAACAAAGTGGATGGAGTAAGACTTCCTTTTGCCCCTCATCGACAAATGTGTTTAAATAACTTATTTCACGTGGATAGCAGTGATGCAAAATGCTTCTAAAATCTAGTTCTAGTTCTACCTCTCTGTTGCTCGTCTGCGTATGGCGAAGCGTAATCGCACAGTCCAATTTTCTAGTTACCATCGCAAGAGACGCCGGTGTTTTTCTAGCTATTACATTAAGAGCCGAGTTTCCTTTCTTAGATCTCGTAGTTACGTCAGCACCGTGATAAATTAATGTCTCTACGCACGCTGACAGACCGTCAAGGGCGGCCAGGTGCAGTGGAGTAAAGCCATATTCATCCTTTTGATTTACATTTGCTCCCCAACTTATCAACGTCTCAATTATATCACATGCGCTGTCAGACTTGCCTATAGCAGCGTGCAAAGGTGTTCTCATGTCAAAATCGTTAGCGTTTGGTTCGGCGTTTCCTTTTCTTAGTAACGATTCGACGCATTCTAAGCTAGCCGAACGAGCCGCTAGATGTAAGGCAGTAAACCCTCTGTGGTTTTTTAAACTTGCTTCAGCACCTTTGGAGAGTAACAAATCAACACAGTCCACGAAACCGCCATCGGCAGCCAGGTGGAGAGCAGTAGACTCCCTGTCCCCTACACGTGTCCTTGCGTTGGCATCCGCGCCCGGCGTCTCCAACAATATAGTGAGGCACTGGAACATTCCCAAGTCAGCGGCGAGGTGGATGGCGTTAGTGCCACCCGGCTCAATTTGATTGACGTCCACGCCGTGAGATATGAACAGTTTGAGGCATTCCACAGAGCTGGCGCGCACGGCGCAATGCAGCAGGCCACCTTCACAGTTGACATACTTTACGGCTGTATGCACGGATGCACCTCGACTTATTAACAAATTAGCCACTTGCACTGAATTCCCAAATGCTGCACAATGAAGCGGAGCGAAGCATCGTGGCATATAATTGGGATCGCAGCCACAGGACAGAAGGAATGTGGCGCATTCTGTCGAGCCACTGAAGGCCGCAACGTGTAACGGGGTCAATCCGAGAGCGTCAAAATAGAGAGGATCGCCTCCAGTCTCGATAAGTGGTTGGAGTAAGTTAGCGAGTTTTAAGTATGCTACCCAAAAAAGACACACATTCTTTTCGGCTTCAGATGCAGTAGAGAAGGCGGTAGCGACAGATTCGGCGGTAATGACCCCGGTCTCGAGCTCGTCCAATAATCGCAGACGTCCGCCGACGGCGCGCATCTGCTCGTGCGCACTCTGACGTAACGAGTCCGCGCAGATGTGCGCAGTTAGGTCGAGCGGCGGCTCCTCGAAGCTGTCGTACATGTTGGGTGCACTTTCGGCCGGCGGCGAAGATCCCGCGTTGACATACTCGAGATGTGCCATGGAGGGGTAGGCACGCTCCAGGGACTCTTCATCGAGGGTCGGGTGTGGCTGGCTGGAGACAGTCCCGCGGGTCGGCTGGCGCCGCAGCGCGGCCGGCGGCTCATCGTCGTCGTGCCGCACGGTGCGGCGCGCTCGGAACCAGCGAGCGGACAGCAGACGTCGCGTGTTGGGCATGCGGGCGGCGGCCGAGCACTGAGCGCCGAGCGCTATTATGCACCAATTGTGATCGTACATGAATCGTGCGCACCTTTACATTCTAAGGCTGTTTGGACAAGGACCGACTGATTCCATAGTAATCCAATTAATGTGTGTCCTGAAAACACTTTTTAATCTGTTTTGATGAGGACATCCCAGAGACAGATTTGGTTGAAGTATTTTTAACCCTTTACGAAAGAAAAGGTTTTTTATATGTTTGAAGTGACTGTGTGCAGAAATGCTCTAAACGGATGGACTGATTATCCCAAAAAGATGTATTTTTCTAAGAAATATGTAGTTTTCTGAATATTACTTTCTTTGCAACACAATGATCTTCTTATAGACATATCGACGAAACTAATCTCGATCGCTTAGTTTGTGGTTGGCCTGTAACGAATCAACAATACTCCTGACAAATGTGTATATTTACTAACATATTACGTGCTGATATCAGTCTTGTTCACACCGTACAACATCGGCGCATCTCACTACTCATTAAAGTTAGCTAAAATCTAAGTTCTGCGGCAGATGTCAAGAAAATGTCTGTCTTATCCAGTCTGTTTAGGGTTTTCATTGATATTGATGAGAAAACCTCACAAAAACCGATACAGGTTTGACAAAAGAAATAGTATTATGGTAGTGTTTCTATTTCATACTATTAAAACGATTATCATTTGATTGCAGACATCAGTTTGTTAAAGAGTTTTGACTGAAAAACAACAAATTCATTATTTTTCCACTTGAGGAATAAAATCTCAAAACAATGTAAATTTCTCTAAAAAACTATTTGATCTTCATCTTCCTAGCCTTTATTATTCCCAAGATAATTTGAGGTCGGCTACTAGTTCAACCGATTTTACCTGAATATCAGATTCAGAGAGAATATCACTTTGATTTGGCATTGGACCTCTGCAACCCTGAGGGTGAACTGAATTCCAATATTGAACTAGCTGGCAGTTTATTTGAGGGCACTGACTTCCCAATAAGATTGTCATAGATGTTCATAACAACCGGGACCGACAGCTTAACGTGCTCTCCGAAGCACGGGCGGGAAATACAGTCATCGTCCATACTCTGGACTGCTATTAAGAATTTCTTGTAAGAAAAACCCAACAGCAATCCAACCCGGGAATCGAACCCGTGACCTCTTAATCGGCAGTTGCTTACGCTAACCACTAAACCAACGAGGCAGTCTAAAAAGTATTTTATCAATAGACTTTAATTAATAGTCTACTGCTAGATCCTGAACTCTCCTTAGCAAAGAGATTTTATCTCTTGGCTTAAGTTAGCTACGTAAGTTAGTAAAGGGTTTGTTCCGAGTTTTCCTTCTCTTTGTGTTTTCAACTGTTCATTCATTTTAGATCCCATAGTACAAGTTTAGTAAACCTATTCAGAGAAAGATATCAATCTATACTTAATATTATAAAGCTGAAGAGTTTGTTTGTTTGTTTGAACGTGCTAATCTCAGGAACCGCTGGTCCGATTTGAAAAATTCTTTCAGTGTTGGATAGTACATTTATCGAGAAAGGCTATAGGGTATTTATCGTCACGCTAATACTAATAGGAGCGGAGCACCAATGAAGAATGTTTCAAAAACGGGGGGAAATTTTCACGCTACGGGCAATAGAAGACGCAAACGAGGTTGCGTGGATCAGCTAATGTATTATACAATAAAATACATCGTCCCATATAGACATATGAAATTACCCACAACTCTCACGGCTATGTTAACAATCGTAAGATGTTAGAATGTCTGTAGGTACTCACGTCTATCGTTACAAATATTGTTTATTATTTAAACATTAATATAGGTAGTTGTTACAATAATATTGTGGTAGGTGTATCAAATTCTGAACGGGACAAAAGCGACAATCATCAGTAATAATAATAATCCTGTCTTTGGAGCCCTAACCACCGGTTTCTTGGTCCCTGTACCCGAAGTCGGTGGTCTACTATTTTTTATATTTTTAAATGTATTTGTTTTATATGTATATTTAAAAATGTAATTTATATGTATATACAAATGGAATAAAGTGATAATAATAATAAACTTTATTCTCTTTCACAAATGTATAACTTAATAATAGGTACAATAGTGACTTGGCTTCCGGATTCCACCTTTGTGAAAGACTGGTGCCTGATGTAGGTTATAAAAATATAACCTGTGTTACAGGTCACCAGTACCAAATCAAAACATTATGGTAATTTTCCTCTTCAGTTCTGCAGGAGAAGGTGATGTAATATCTAAGTACTGCCTCGGTGGCGTAGTGGTACGCGTATGCGACTGCTAAGCTTAGAGGTCTCGGGTTCAAATCCTGGATCGGACCAAATGTTTGTGGAATCTACAAATATTTGTTTCGGAGTTTGGGTGTTGTCTATGTATAATATGTATGTATTTACAACACACACACACACACACACACAGAGAGAGAGAGAGAGAGAGAGAGAGAGAGAGGGAGAGAGAGAGAGAGAGAGAGAGAGAGAGAGAGACACCAAAACACGCATACCGCATCTAGGCACAATGTTTCATGTACTCGTATGTTCAACTTCTAAACATTCATTGTATCACTATTTTTTTTGGGAAAGTACTGACTCCCGACATACAGCTCACGCTAGTTTGGGATTCAGGGCTTGCACTTGATTTGTATCCATACTTTGTTACAATAAATGATTATTATTAATCCAAATTCAGAACAACAAACTTGCTTAATTGCCGACATTAGAGTGTTCCCTCCTCCTAAACGATAGAGATTTAAAGGAATGGATCTTAGGTAACCTCACTTACTTATTAAAAAGCAAGGATATAATTGCTCAGTATTACCAGTTTTCTGTCAGGATTGATATCAGAAATACTGAAGCAGGTCTCTCCCATGAAAAAACTTCGTAGATATTTTTGCTGATGCCTTCTTCGATGTGCCTACATACTGTTTACCCGCTTTTCTTTAATCCTTTGATAGGTATTATGATAGGTTAAGTCATTGCTTTATGCAATATCCTAAAAAGCACTTGAGACTTGGCTATATTAAAATGATTTTACGCCTCGGTGGCGTAGTGGTAGTATATGCGACTGCACGATTGTACCTATTGTCCGAGTTGATTGACTGCCGAATGTATGATCTACAAATATTTGTTTCAAATTAATGTACTTATATCAGCTGTCTAGTATATTGTGTTATGGGTACTAGACAACTGATATAAATACATATATACTTTTTTTTTGTAAATACATACATATTATACATAGAAAACACCGAAACTCCGAAACAAATATTTGTAGATCATACAAACATTTGGTCCGACCCGGGAATCGAATCCGAGACCTCAAGATCAGCAGTCGCATACGCTACCAATGAGCCGAGGCGTTCTTTCATTGGCGCATATTGTTTGCTTGCTTGCGCTTGATAAAATTAAACATTTGTATGCTTATCTGAATACATAGAAGGTCGTTAAAGGGTATCAGCTATGGGTTATATAGTGAAATCAGAAGCTCGAAGAAATTACTGATACAACATTTTCTAAGTGTGGTTTGCACATTCAAAGTTTGCGATTATGATATCGACGCAAACATGTTTAAAGAATTGACTGAAAATTTTATCAACTCTTAAGCGGGACCATCAAAGAGGTTATTTTCTACGTAAAGATTTGGTAGATAGCAGAGACAATATATATTGGTAGAAAGCAGAGACAATATACATTGGTAGATAGCAAACATATTAGAAGAGGGACTGATAAGTTTAGCTCTTTTAAATATTCATCCAGTGTTTTTTTTTTGTAATTTCCTCGCCATTGCAGCATTTTTCACTTATTCTCGGCTCCTATTGGTCGTAGCGTGATTTTAAATAAACCACAGCCTTCTTCGATAAATGGACTGCACAATAGTGATGGAATTTTTCAATTTGAATCAATGATTTTTGAGATTAGGATGTTTAAAACCAAACAAATTTTTCAGCTTTATAATGTTAGCAACTATAGGCCGGCCGACATGGCTCGAAGTCGAGTGAATTGCTATTGATCAACGAGTAGGTAGTTGTGGTTTTCAATAAAAAAAAATATACTGTGACATCACTTTTTTCATTCTCAGAATTTCCGTAACAATCCATTATCGAGATCCGGATTTCCGCAACACCGGTCTCACCACAATGACTGACATTGTTACCTTATATGCGTGGCTGATGAGCGTGAAAATCCATCTGGTGGATCCCACACAGCGTCACAATAAGGTACAAAGTACAACTGACATAATGAATGTAATGTAGAAGATAAATCTAGAACATATCTCTTAGGCTTAGCTTTCTGATATGACTTCTAAGAAAATCACTTTTTTAAATCTATGATAAGAAGCAAAATAAATAAATAAATATTTCGGACATCTAACACACAACGCCATCTAGTCCCATGTCTAGTAGAAATATTAATTTATTATTTAATTTCTAAGTAGTAATCAAAAAATGAAACAAAAACAAAGTCATGTCGAATGATATTATTTTTATATTCATCGAAGTGATGACCGCGTCTTTATTTTGACAATAGGTATACGCACTCGATTGACGGCAAAAGGCTTTATAGTATCAAGTACGCATCATTAATCATTGTGTTGAACACGTCTCTATCTGCTCCCTTTAGAAGTAAAAGTCGTAAGTATAATGTATGTGTCAGTTTAAAACTCATTAACAACATTTCGAGGTACAGTTGATCTTACGTGCCTTGTCATGCACCTCCGAACAGGCACAAAGACAAACAGATTATCCAATTGTCACGTGTGACGTTTCGTGGAAGATCATTTTTACGATCGTCTTGGTATGATTCATATCAGTTCATGATAAGAGATCCTCTCTATATATTATATGAAATCATTTTTCTACGGGGTCACGACCTCTCCCTGAATGTGGGGCGCGATATTTTTGTGTTCAAGATATAGGGGGACGAATAAACTGTCAGTTTAGTTGATGGCTAATGGCTGCTAATAGACACCCGTCACTCAACACTACACGGTTTGCCTAGTGATTTAAACGGTTGCCACGCCGCTCTATACTGCTCCAAGTATTGAGGGTTCAAATCCCACATGAGACAGCACTTTGTACGATCCACAAATGGTTGTTTTGAGTCTGGGTCTTCTTTATGTCCGTTTCATATATGTTTGTAAGGTCCCACAGACAGGATGTATATTCTCTTAATATGGGAGAGGTATTAAAAAAAAATGCTTTTACGGTTTTGATGAGTTTTTCAAACATTGTTAAAAATTGTATTAGATCTAAAAAATGTGCAAGTTTTGTCTATACTTGGCAACAACAATGTTTACTGACCAATGTTTACAGAAAAGGCGGTGTTACAATACCAATGTTTGGTATTAAGTGTATCTACGTAAAATGACTCGATACTTAGGAATCGACTTTCTTATTTTACTGAGGATGAGCTACATGTTTGTTTATAGTTTTGAATTTACGCTTCTGTCGGCAGTCCTCATGTCTGCTTTGTGATTTTTCTATCATTTGTTATGTTCGAAATATGACCCAATTTATCTATTGTACCAGCCAATGTCCGTACATTTGGCGCGGTCAGCAATTTACGTCCACAACGTCGGTTTAAAACAAATTATAAATCACTTTCAACAGTCACAGTGTGTACTCACTAGCATTAATCATTCCACATTATATCAACTGACAAAGCTTATCTCAGCTAAGACATAATACTGTGTGCCTACATATCATTAGTTTCATAAGTCATTTTGTGTGCAACAAATAAATAACATCCAATCAAGAACGTCTATTATTCAGCAAGCTGTGTACGCGACCCGTACATATATGGTACTTCGAGCCGGATCCTCGATTTATAAGTTGGACCTAATGCCAAATCAAAGAATTATCCTTATCTCCTAATAAATAGGGTTCTTATTTAGATTTTGGCATGTTGGTGGATTGGTTCCTTGTTGCATAAGTAGGTTCATTTGTTTTAAACCGACGTTGTGGACATAAAATGCTGACCGCGCCAAATGTACGCTCATTGGCCCGTACATTTATATACATGTTAATTTCTTACGTACCTCCAAATTCTAATCATTCCAGATAACAATAACGAATTGAAAACCAACCTGATTGTTCTATACTTAATGTATTTCTTATTCATATAGCATTGTTAGGTATATTGTTTACACACGTAGAATATTGTTTTAAAATTGTTTCTATACACGTAGGTATTTTATGAGTTGAAATGCCAACACAAATAATCAAAGGTATTTTTAAAAACACAATGTGACCCACCGAGGTCTTAAAAGATCCAAAATATATTTAAATTTTTAACGCGAACGTAAACTATACCAAGAAGTTGTACCTATGTATGGTATAGTAAACTAAAATGCCGTGATTCATAATTCATCATTTAATACCTTTAAACGAGCAATTACTGTTTACTATCATTTGCGCGCGGGTTTGTCGGTTATAGCAGCAAAGAATAGCCTATGTCTTTCCTCAAGATTGAAAGTATCTCCATGCCAAATTTCATTGAAATTCGTGCAGCGGCAGTATGGGTTTTTGTATAGATAACTATATCATTTTATATTATAAATGCGAAAGTTATTCTGTCTGTCCGTCCTTCTTTCACGGCCAAACCGCTGCACCGATTTAAATGAAAAATTGTCGTGTAGATACTTTGATTCTTAAGGATGAACTTAAGCTACTTTCTGCTGCGATAACCGACAAAATTTTAAAAAAATCTGAACCTCGGCTCCAAAGATTTTCATGAAATTTAGTATGCAAGGGATTTCAGGGGCGAATAAATCGATTAAGCTAGTACTCATTTTCAGAAAAACATAAAAAAATACTGAACAATGCTCGGTCATCCGAGAATTGAACCCTAATAAAACCGGCGGTTTTAATGTACTGGAGTTACATATAACTACGTATTGCATTAGATGTTTAGTTTGAATCATCATCAACCGCATTTAATATGCCACTGCTGGACATAGCCTTTCGTTAGCAAGGTTTTAGACCACGCCTCACAGAATACCATAGCAGTTGCTGACACAGTAGCTATACCTACTAACGCCATCTGTTATAGGGTACATCAGCATCATTGCGTTCCATTGGTGGGCATATGCCTCTCCTGAGGCACATCACATACCTTGATCTACTGCTTTTGCACCCTTTCGCCCCCAGCCCTCTTACCACCACCCACCATCTGACCACAGAGGACCTCACACTATAGTCGTTCCAATATTTTATTTAACTTTTGACAGATCACGCACATAAAGTTTTGTAATAATTTTTGATACAATGTACTACAGATAATACTGTACTTTATGGGCGGGCTCCGCCTACTTAGGGATGTGTCATTCGTAATTAATGACCACAGACTATAAAAACGGTTTTGAAATAAATCGATTATCGATTATATTAATAAAACATACAATAAAATTATTGTGATTATATTTTATATCAAATCACGTAAAAAGCTTTATTATTTTGCATTAAAATGCCCTAAATGTCTCTGTTTCAATGCATAAATAATTTGCGTAATGAAAACAGTTCCATCGTACTCGTACCTAGTAATGGGATCGAATGTATTCGCCGCAAATTAATGAATCTAAAATAATTGTTTAGACTTACTATAGTTGGTTCAAATAAAAACTACCTGCGGTACCTACTTGTAATGAACAGGTACAAAATGTTGAAATTCGTAGTAATTTACGGATTAAAAATAAAAAAAACCAAAAGAGGTACTGTAATACTAATTTTAATTATAAAGAATCGTCTTCTTCGTATGACCAGGAATCATCATCACTTGACAGTTGTTTGTCCTTTGAGTACTTTCTTTTTTGGCATTTTGACAGTAACGAAGGCAGGAACGATACGCTCAACTCAACCAAACGTGAGAATTCACAAATAAATCAATACGGAGGAATATAAATACTCAACTATATTGAAGGTTACTCATTGAAATACTGTAGATTATTTTAAAATAGACATAGAGAGATTTAATAAAGATCATCAATAGTTTAACAAATACAATATTAACCACTGAATTACAACACAATACAATAATACATTTTGAAAATTCAGTTCCTTTTATTATATATTTTTTCATGACATAGAACCGTCATATTTGAACAACATTCTTTTAATCCATTTCTTCTTTATTTTGACAAAGGAGGTCGCACATTGAAACACATAGAAATATGAAGTACGAAATTATCTATAAAATAATGAGTTTGTTAAATCGATTAAAACTTCTTAATGCATAAAATCGATCGATGAAAGAAATCGAATAGGTAACGGGTCAGGGTATCACTATTTGATTAAGTATTAGAGCTGTCAAAAGTTAAATAAACTATTGGAACGACTATACGTTTGCTCAGACACGGTCTGCACTCCAAGACACGCTAACTTCAGCGGTTATTGGAGCTGTGACATGTACTACCAGCCTATTGCAACTAACAACTTCTAGAGCAATGTCAGTCACCTTGGTACTCTGACGGATCATGACGTTCCGATTTTTGTTCTTCACAGAGACTCCGGGAATTACTATTTCCATAATAATGTCTTTATTGTACACCAGGTAAATATGAAAGATATTAATATAAGATAAGTAGGTACAATTGGCGGCCATTTCGCCCGGATGCAATCGCTTACAGGCAACGAATTGTCGACTGCCAGGAATTTTCAATTCGGCTGGACTCTGGCGCTGCGCAGAGATGTGGCTTCGTTATGCATCTTCTACCGCATTTACTACGGGGCGTGCTCCGAGGAATTGTTCGGACTGATTCCTACCGCCTCTTTTCGCCATCGTCCTACGCGATAGCAATTCCGTTCCCATCACTTGGATGACTGACTTGACTTGTGACGCCTCTGGTGTTACGGGTGTTCATGGGCGGCGGTGATCGCTTACCATCAGGCGATACGTCTGCTCGTTTGACCCCTATTATTTAAAAAAAACCTTAGGATGGAGATAAAACAGAATAGGGAAAGTAGGTTTGGTCTGCTTACCTGTTCTGGACATGTTCTGGACATGTATGTAAGGCAAGGAGTATATATGTACACATACGTACAGATACGTATGTATAAATATTCTAGTTTTACTACTGTACTGAACTAAACAAAAATGGCTATGTGCTTAATTTATACGCGGTAGACGTAGGACCGATAGGTATACCAGCTAAATCTCTCTATAACCTTCTGAAAGACCTTGGCCTGTCGAGATCTGCAGTAAGTTCTATTTTAGAACGAGTATCCAAGGCTGCACCAACAGGTTCCTACCAAATTTGGCTAGGTAGGGCGGGAAACGGGAAACTGCGCATCTTAAAGGGGGCCTCCTTAAACCTACACCTAGGTCGTAAGTCCTGGAAACTGCTTTGAGTTTCTCCCTCTGCCACACGATGGACCCGGCACCCGCACGGTGAATCCATGGAGTGCTAAGAAGTTTGTATCTCTATAATCTAATACATTTTAAACAAGCAATTCTTGTATATTTATAATATCTCCGAAACGGCTCCAAACAATTTCCGTGATATTTAGTATGTCGTGGGTTTCGTTGGCGATGAGTAGATCTAGCTAGGATTCATTTTTAGAAAACTTTCAAAAAAAAAATTACCATCATCCAGATAAGAAGTAAAAAGAAAAATTATAATTCAAATATTTAATGTTATACAATTTGCAGCTTATACACATAGATAATTTACATAATATGAATATAGATAACATACAACACAAAGTGCAATCACGACGGGTGTTAATCAAACAAAGAGAATATTGATCGTTACATTAGAGGGGTATACCGACTATGTTTATATAAGTGAGTGTTACAAAACAGCTTAAATACTATTGAACCTTTCTGTGTGTCTGTCGGAGTCGCAGTGACTCTAATCTTCCTGATGGAAGGCCAAGAAATAGTGGTCACTATACTCATTGAGAATATACACAATGCAGCATGTTGATCCACATTATGACGTCATCTTTTAATAATTCAAATGTCCCTACTGTAAACTAATGACCCAGGGATTAATCCCTATGATCTCCCACTATACCTAAAATCCCTAGTTTTGTTAAACGAGACTAATATTGACCAGTGGGAAATATATATAAAATACCTTTTGATTTATAGAGTCTAAGAATATATTCAAAATTAGTCTTTTTTTATTTTAAGTAGGTATCAATTCTAAGGACATTTTTTTCTTAAGTTTGTAGTACTTAAGCCATTTTGGAACAACTAAACGACAATAATAATTTAACCATACACATTTTTGGATTATTATATTTATTCATTTATACTAAAGTAATAACTATTAAAGCTAACCATTAAAACGTACAAAGATAAATTAAAAACTATTTACAAAATATTACAAAACCTTCATTTCTCATTTAATTATAGTTATTAGTACAAAAAAAACATTTATTCAATGGTATACCTTAATTATTTTCTGTTATGTACTTGTTGGGACAAGACAATATGACATGGCACTAAATAGTCCGAAATAAACCTTTAACTGACTTATAGGTAATACTGTGACAATGTCGAGAATATTCATGCATTTTTATACAATAAAGCAATATCGCTATAATGAGTTCTATAATCACCTTTAAATAATAATAAACAAAACATTAAAAGAACTAGACAGTCACGCCAATAAATTGTTTTAGAGTTGTATTTCAAGGCGGATCCATTCTTTATTTTGCTTTTTATATAGTTAAAGAATAATATCAATGTTTTACTGTTGTAATATTACATAACTAATTATAGCGAGTGTATAATAATTAGATTCTTAATCCTCAAAAGTAAAGTGACGTAAATCAAAAGCGTGCAGTAGCCGACTCAGAAACGCGCTGAGTCGCTTAGACGTTTTGTGTCTGCGCTTGTACGGCAAACGGCAAGGTAGGTCACTACCGCGCCTATGTCAATACATTTCGCACTTAGCGTAACATTTATAATTTTACAGTTAGAAGGGTTAAATAAAGTATTTTCACTTTATTTATTTATATTATTTGGCCATTTTTTATTTACAATTTATGTAAATTAGGACACAATGGACGTAACTTTTAACGCGTCGTGTTGATCGATCACTAATTTGTTGCAAAATATATAACATGCAGGGGTTCCGTTATTAGAATGATTATTCACTTTTTCCTTAGTTTCTTAATCACAAATAATGATGAGTTAAAACAAGTTTGACACGGCGAGTCTATGCGTTGCGTGTAGAGTCCAGGCGCGCGCGTGCCTCACACGGCCGAGTACTTGCGGCCGTCGTCGGAGGAGTAGCAGTGCTGGCAGTGCAGGCGCGCGTGCCTCACACGGCCGAGTACTTGCGGCCGTCGTCGGAGGAGTAGCAGTGCTGGCAGTGCAGGCGCGCGTGCCTCACACGGCCGAGTACTTGCGGCCGTCGTCGGAGGAGTAGCAGTGCTGGCAGTGCAGGCGCGCGTGCCTCACACGGCCGAGTACTTGCGGCCGTCGTCGGAGGAGTAGCAGTGCTGGCAGTGCAGGCGCGCGTGTCGCACGCGCACGTCGGCGCCGGCGCGCCCGTCGCCCAGCGCCGCGCCGCACACCGCGCACGTGAAGCAGCGCACGTGGTAGCACAGCGACAGCGACTCGATGATCATCGCCGCGCCGCGACCTGCCCGACACGCCCGACACGCCACACTCCGTTAATAACGATCGAGTGATTCTACCTTCTACATCTGACATCTCATTAGACATCGCATGTCTCAGACCATCGATTAAATTAAATATAACTTCCCTGACTACCTGCACACTTTCGTCCCTTTGCATAAAATTGATCAACATCAATAACATTTTCATACATCACAATCTTACACAGATGACAGAGGCAACTATCTTCAAATCGTCAGAACCTGTTCTAATCATCGAACAGGCTCTGATGAATTTGGGCTATTTGGAGACTAGTGCCAAAAATTGCCTAAAAGTACTAAACAAAAAGAATTACTTTCCTAAATACATTACATTACATGGACCATTCACATTTCATTCAATCCGCGTCCTCTGAACTAAAAAAATCAGTCAATTCCCTATAATTCGATTAACCACCAGATTCCTATCTAATTCGTTGACTACACAAATTGGCCAAAAATACTCTTCAAAATAAAACAAAAAAATAATTTAAAAAAAAGTATTAAAACAAATAAACATGAAACTTTCTTGAGCAATAACAAAACATGACAATAACGTTAAACATTTATTTATAATCTGTCGTACGTAACTCGAATGACGTGGCATAAAACTTCTATTTTACTGGAAAAAAACAAAAAGTATGTATGCAACTTTTATAACATACCTACTATTAACTAAAATACATAAACATAGATTGATAAATAATAGACTTGCAGCATTTTCGCGTTGTGTAGTGTATTCTTGTTTTCGCGCCAAATTTAGTTTTTGAAAATGGTGTGAAATCATTAAGAATGCATTTATTTTTTAAATATACATATAACATTATCCAAATAACATTAGTGAAACTGTGCTAGAAACGATTATGAAATGTTTTATGTGAAAACAATTAAAACAGCTGACAGTTGAGTGCAATTTTTGGTTACTGATGATGATATTTTATTCTTATTTATAAATTTGCCCTACATTAAAATTTTTTAAAGGTCTTGAGATATTTCCCTTTTAGATAATATTTAGCACCTGAATTAGATAATAAACATTTTCTAATTTAGATGATTTATGAAGTTTGTCCCGGTGTTAACCAATAAATAGTTACTGACTTTCTTATTGTTTTGAAAAAAAACTTTCCTTTGTTTCCTTTTTCTCATGGTCTAAAACTGTAGAAGTAGAGACCCTATAACATTTAGTAATATTCTTAGTAGGTTTTTAATGTTTAATGTATTGCCCTGTAGCTGTATCCAGCTAGTCCTACCAGAATTCCAATATTGTTCATGGTTGTAAAACATATATAAAACCATCATGAAAGAATCTTAATGTCAAAAGTTCAGCTCAATTGATGCAGAACTTTAAAGTGTTACACAAACCAACATACTAATATTATAAAGCTTACATTTATATTTGAGGTTGAAAGTGCTCATATCAGGAACTACTGGTCTGATTTGAATTTTCAGTTTTCAGTGTTGGATTGGATGGACAAAAATG
Source organism: Spilarctia lutea (assembly GCA_916048165.1). Taxonomy (NCBI): domain Eukaryota; kingdom Metazoa; phylum Arthropoda; class Insecta; order Lepidoptera; family Erebidae; genus Spilarctia; species Spilarctia lutea. Next base: position 1,388,427 of record OU696491.1, read on the forward strand.
AGGTTGCACTGAGCTAACTTTAAAAGAGAGACATAATGCTGTCATTCTCTTTTGGGTAACTTTGAACATTTATACAGTGCATGGAAGCTATCAAAAATAATAACTTTCCCCTATTTTTGGAACATTTTACTTTGCTTTTGATTGTTGCATTATGATATATAAGACTGAAGCCCTTTTTAATGACTGAGTATTTATATATATAAATATAAGATAGTGCAGCGAAGTTAGGAATATGTATTCGCTGCACTATCTCGTTTTGTATATATTTATCTAACGTTCCCAAATGTCTTTGTTTTGTGATTTTCTTTTTTAGTGGGTTTAGTAAGTTAGTAACACGGTTAATTGACTACTTTGTACGTTTTTCTGTTTATTTGTACCTAATTTAATTGTCAAGTTATTTTTAAATACGTAATTTTACTATAACAGTAGCAGTGTTTATTTGTAATGTTTTGTGCGAGTAAATACGGACAGATGGTTGTGTGTTATGGTGAAACACGCGGAAATGCGTTACTGGCGTTACGCATTTTTCGCGATGGATACCCGAATCACCACCACCCATCATGCAAGTCATCACGGCTGAGAGTTTTGAATAACGAGAGGGTTACGCCCCAAAAGAATGGAGGAGGTAGAGAAGTTGATCATCGAGTGGAAGAACAAGTCTTGGCTCTTATTGAGAGAAATCCTCGGGTAGGAGGGAACACAAACTGTGGCGAAGGTAAACAGAGGTCATGCAACCATAGTTTTACAAAAATACGTTGTATAAGATAACAATAAAAAATTTGGGCAAATTCTCTTCGGTCACCAGAATTGACTCGATTAGACTTTTTTCTTTGGGTTTATTATGTCAAGGAATGCGTCTTCGATTGGGAGCGCTTTATGGCTGAAGAAATAAGAAGTATCACATCTGTCCTGTCATCAGACCTGAATGCAAGAAGTGTCGAGGACCCTACGTTCCTTAATTGCGTTCATTGGTCTACAAGCTCGAGCGACCTAGGCGATAAATGATAGTAGTTTTATATAATCTTACCGAGTTCTTCTCCACAATGTGAGCACTTCTTGCGTCCGCTGACGCTGAGCAGCTTGTCTTCTCTCGTCTCTGTTCGGACTGGACGCTTTATATCGCTACATAACTGCTGCTGGCTGGAAATTGAATAATACGCTTTGTAAAGGTTGTTGCACAATTTAGATTTTAATTATCTATATTTGTAAATAATTATAGACTGTGATGGACTGATAATGACAATGAAACAATTACAATTAGGTACCTCCTAAAAACGAAGAAGCCAGTAGTGTTTTTTTTTTTTCAAAGACAACTCCCACGTTAGAAATAGTTAAAATAAATGAAACTAATATTGTTCTGTTGTACAAAACGCAGTCGAGAGAGAAGAGACTTTATTAGAGGTTTTAATATACACTATTACCATAGACCATAGACTATAAACATAAACTATAGACTAATACTAGGGTTCAATATTTTAATTTCAACACTCTCACCAAATTTGAACCCTTTTACTTACTCTTAAGTACATACATAATTTTATAACATTATACTACAGTCTGAACTCAAAAATACAGACATAACACACAACTAAGCTAGCAGACTAACCAAAATTAATAGTAAGTTTTTAAACAGCATTAGCAAACAATTTGAATTCCTTAATACCAATTTTACTCCTAAGATACTGAAACTTATCTCTAGACAAAGCCTTAGTAAATATATCAGCATATTGTTGATTGGTACAAACATAATTTAAATCTATCTGTCTTTCATTATACTTTTCCTTAATGAAATTATATTTGACATCAATGTGCTTACAACGTTTGTGATAGTCCACATTTTTAATTAAACATATGGCACTTTGATTGTCAATATTTAAACATACAGAATTCTGATTAAATTCACCAATATCAAGTAACATTCTCTTTAACCACAAAGCTTCTTTTGTCGCAGAACAAGCAGCCATAAATTCTGCTTCTGTGGTGGATAAAGCAACACTTTGCTGACGTTGTGTTGCCCATGTTACGGCGGCTCCATTTTTAATAAACACATACCCAGTTAATGACCTTCGAGTGGCGCTGTCTTTAGCAAAATCTGCATCACTATAAGCTTCAATTTTATTCTGATGAGATGATGTATAACACAGGCCAAAGTCTTTGGTTTTCTTTAAATATTTTATTATTTTCTTAACTACGTTCCAGTGAGTGTGATCAAAACAATTGAGATATCTACTCACCAGACTAACTCCATACATGATGTCAGGTCTGCTTACCACAGCCAGATGCATAAGTGATCCAACTGCCTCTCGGTATGGAATATTCTTGCTCAAAGATTCAGTGTTCTTCTCTAGTGTGGTGTGTGGTTCTACTGGGATATTATTGCAATTAGCATCTTGCATATTATATTTATACAATAGTCTCTCAATATATTTTGACTGATGAATAAAGATATGTCCTTCCGATTTTTCAATTTCTAATCCTACAAAGTTCTTTAGATCACACTGTTTTATTTCAAAATTTTGCTTTAATTCATGCATCATGTATTTAATGAATCCTTTGATTTAGAAAGAAGAAGTCCATCATCAACATACAACAATAAATAAACTTTATTATTGTTTACATTTCCAACATATAAACACCTATCTGCATGACTATTGTTAAAACCAAATTTCTTCAGTGAAGTGTCAAACTTTTGATTCCAACACCTTGGTGCTTGTTTAAGACCATAAAGAGAACGATTAAGTTTACATACCATATTTGGATTAGCATCTAAACCTTCAGGCGGTGACATATATATGTCTTCTTTGACATCACCATATAAGAATGCCGTTTTGACATCAAACTGAATAATATTCAAATTATGTTGCGCTGCTTCTGAAAGTAAAACTCGAACTGTGTCATATCTCACTGTAGGAGAGTATATCTCTTTATAATCAATGCCTTGTTTCTGATTACATCCTTTAGCACATAATCTTGACTTATAAAGCACAGCAGATGGCTCATCTTTTATTCTAAAGACCCATTTACAGCCAATCACTCGCACTCCTTCAGGTTTATCAATCAATTGCCAAGTTTTATTCTTTGCATGTGCCTGTAACTCTTCTTCAATGGATTGCTTCCATTTGGCAGCTTTGACATTTTCAATAGATATTGCTTCATCATATGTTTGTGGGATATATTCCTGTCCTGCAATATCTTCTGTACATATATAACTATTTCCTTGCATTTTACACAATCTTGCTTTAGATCTCGTAGTCACATTTGACACTAATTTGTGGTGATCTATGTTTATTTCTGGTTCATACAAAGATCCTTCATCTGAGTAATAATCATCACTGGATTGACATTTAGTATCTTCAACGCTTTCAGATAAATTCTTTATAGATGTATCACTATTAGAAATACTTTCAGTTACAGAAATATCTTCACAGGTATTTGGGGCTGACTCTGATAATGGTACCACAGCATAATTTCTTTTTACCGAGCCTTCTAGAAAAATCACATCTCTGCTTATAATAGCTTTTCTTGTTTTGGGATCTAATAGCCTGTACCCTTTGGTTTGTTCACTGTATCCAATGAATATCATTTTATTTGTCTTTGAATCCCATTTCTTTGACTTTTCTTTTGGAACATGTACCATTGCTTCAGAACCAAATATTTTCATATGTGTGATATCTGGCCTTTTACCAGTCCACTTTTCTTCTGGTGTTAGGAAGGCTAGAGCCCTTGTTGGACATCTATTTGTGATGTAAGCTGCAGTTGACACAGCTTCTGCCCAATAATGCTTTTGTAGTTCTGCATTTAAGAGCATACATCTCGATCTTTCTAACAATGTGCGGTTCATTCTTTCCGCTAAACCATTTTGTTGTGGTGTGTACGGAGTGGAGGTTTGATGTATAATTCCAGATTTCTTGAGAAAGGCTTGAAATTCACCGCTTAAATACTCAGTCCCATTGTCTGTGCGGAGAGTTTTTATTTTTAAATCAAGTTGATTTTCAACTAATACTTTAAAGTCTTTAAATGTTTGACATACTTCAGATCTTCTTTTTATTGTGTATACAAATACTTTTCTGGTAAAATCATCGACAAAAGTGAGAAAGTAGCGAGCTCCTCCAAGAGACGGTGTTTCCATTGGACCGCAGACATCAGAGTGAATAAGTTCTAGCTTTTCTTGTGCTCTGGAACCTTCTGAAGGGAATGGAAATCTTGTTTGCTTCCCTTCCAAACATGAGATACATTTCACTTTGTCTGTTCTTTCTACTTTGAATCCTGCACTTTCTGACAGTTTATTTAAGTCTTCAAAATTTAAATGTGCCATTCTCTGGTGCCATAAATAAAAATCATTCTCTGTTGATGCAGATATGTATGCTTGATTACTATGTGTAAGTAGCCGGTACATATTATTTATCATTTTAGCAGCTGCAACTTGCTTGTTTGTTTTATTCAAGATTTTACATCCTTGTTTGTCAAATTGTACTTGACAGCCACTATTTATTATTTGACTGACAGAGAGAAGATTGGTAGCCAACTCAGGCACATAGAGAACATTTTGTACCTTGATAGTTTCCAATTGGCCTTGCATGTTGACAACATTTAAATTAACTTTTCCACAGGCCTTCACAACTAGTTTCTTGTCATTAGCTACTCTTATTGTGGAAATTGGAGGTATAATTTCATCGTAGAGTAAGTTACGGTTCATTGTCATATGCATTGACGCTCCAGAATCAATGTACCAATTATTGTCGTTGTTTATTGTTGCAGATAACACAGCGACATAACCAGAATCTGTGTTCTCATTACACTTCTGTTCCTGTTTCTTATTTCGACAATTTTTGCTTATGTGCCCATATTTATTGCACACATAACACCTTGGACCTTTACCAATTTTAATTTTATCTTGAGCTTGTTTGACAAAATGATTCCTCTTGCTTTTAACATACAAAGCACTGGACTCAGAGTTTCTCACATCTTGTAGAAGCTTAGTCTTTATAGAATCAGCTGTTATTGTCACACCGGAGCTTTCAAGTGCCATAATCATCGGTTGATACATTTCTGGTAAACCTGCCAGTAATAAAGTCCCGAGCCATTCGTCATTAACTTCAAAACCAATATTCCTTAACTTATGAGCAGTGGTCATGATCTTGTTAACGTAATCTTCAACGTTGAGACAATTTTCAAGCGTTGTATTGATCAGATCTCTCAACACACCAACTCGACGTGTCAAACCTTTGTCATCGAAAGCTTTGGCTAAATTATTCCAAACTTCTTTAGCCGTTTTGGCGTCTTGAATATGTACATAATTGATGGGATGTACCAATAAGATAATTTTCGACTTCGCTTTTGTATCAAGTTTGGTATTAATTATTTCATTATCTTTCGCAGTGACACAACTCCATAGTTCCTCATGTTCCAGGTAGGTTTGCATTGCAAATCTCCACGTAGGATAGTTTTCTCTTCCAGTCAGCTTTTCAATCAGTGCCATCGTATTATTTGACGACATTTTTGCTGATAAAGTATGTTGAAAAAACGTGCCAAGTTTTGAGGTTATACTGAACTACTTTGTCAAAGTTAATTTTGTACAAATTTTAACAATTTAGCTTTTTTCACTTTTACTACTTTATTTTGAAGCAAAAACAGGTGGCCTGGGCCCATAACCTGTTAAAATAAATGAAACTAATATTGTTCTGTTGTACAAAACGCAGTCGAGAGAGAAGAGACTTTATTAGAGGTTTTAATATACCTATTACCATAGACCATAGACTATAAACATAAACTATAGAAAAAACTAGGGTTCAATATTTTAATTTCAACAGAAATAAACATCCTGTGTCGTGGGGGACTTTTACAAACATAGATGAAACGGACACAAAGAACATCCAGACTCGGGACAACAATTCGTGGATCACACAAAGTGTTGTACCGCATGGAATTTGAACCCACGACACTTGGAGTAGCTTGCAGTAGCAAGCGGCATGGCTACCTCTGAAACCACTCGGCCAACCATGCAGTCATTTGTTAGTTGTTGTTGTCAATTTGTTAATGAACTTGTTTCTATCAGTGCTAGTAACCCTGTTTCAATTCTAATAATGTATACAAGTTGTCCTATTCATCCCGTAGCTGTAAGAGCATATAAAGGGAGTAAACAATACAGCAATGCAAAATGAAGGTAAACTTGAAAGAAACCCAGTCTGGCCAGCATGTAGAAGTAGGCCAGACTAGAATCCTTATTTCTAAGGGAACTATAAAAATATAATAGCATTTTCACTCACATTTCACCTCCTTTAAAATCCTCTTTTCTAGTCCAATGGACTATATAAAGGTTATTGTTAATAATGAGGTAAAAACATTATTTTTTAAAATATCTCCCGCATTACTCCGTGTCACGAAAGACTTTACAAACAAACATGAAATTACCACAAAGAACACTCAGACTCAGAACAACAATTTATGGATCACACAAAGTGTTGTCCTATGTGGGGTTTAAACCCACAACACTTGGCACAGTAGAAAGTGTGGCGACTATTTAAACCACTAGGTCAATGGTGCATTCATTATACATAAGTACTAGCTGAACCCTGTGGTACGATTTAGCCGTGGGAGAGCTATGCTTCGGCATGAATGGGTCGGCTCGACCGGAGTGATACCACGGCCTCACAGAAAACCGGTGTGAAATAGCGTTTGCGCTGTGTTTCACCGAGTGAGTGAGGATACCGGAGGCCCATACCCCAACCCCTCCCCCCATCCCCTTTCCCATCCCACAAAGGTCGGCAACGCACTTGTGACGCCTTTGGTGTTGCGGGTGTCCATGGGCGGCGGTAATCGCTTACCATCAGGTGATAGGTCTGCTCGTTTGCCTACTATTCAATAAAAAAAAAAACGATGTAATAACTGCAGGCAACTCCGCGAATCGAAACTATATCTTTATGAATTGTAGCCTATGTGTTAGTCTGATGTATAAGCTATATTATTGTAAAGTTTTATCAAAATCCAATCAGTAGTTTATGGGTAATTATGAATAGCACTGAACTGTATCCGTATTTCCTGAAAATATTACTTTCTGAAGGTTTTATTACCTATTGCTGAGTGTCTGCATGTCGTGCAGATGAGCTGGATGCGTGGGGTGAGCTGGATGCTGTACATCCTGGTGGTAAGAGTTACGTTGCGTCGCCCTCGTCCTTCGAGCTTCTTCGATACGACGTTGCTCGGCTTCCTGAAGAAGTACGAACACACTGATTAATTTTTTTTAAGGAACAGTGCTTACCTCTGCCCTAATGGACGAGCCTTTAAGTGCTACCCCTCCAAGAATTCAAGGGACGGGATACTTCCTCTGGCAACTTTACTCACTCGGTAAAAAGTAAAGAAAGAAATACTTGTCTCCACTTTATGAAGTCTATTCTATGAGGTATATGCCTTATTATGAGGCCATGGTATCCTTCCTGTTGAGTCAGCCCCCTCCGCCTTTTTATCGCATATGGGGCAAACGAGCAGACGGATCTCCTGATGGTAAGGGATTACCGCCGCCCATAGACACTCAGAGGCGTCACAAGTGCGTTGCCGGCCTTTTAAAAATGACTACGCTCTTTTCTTAAGAGCTTGAAGGTCTTATTGGTACGGAATACCGCAGGCGACAGTAATTCCACAGTTTTATTGTGTGAGGCAGAAGATTTCAGAACAGCACACAGTTGTGGACTGCCAACCACCTAAATGGTTGGCAGTCCACAACTGTGTGTCATAGTCCACATCATATTTTCACATCACCTTAAGGTTGACTGGCAGAGAATGCCCCATGGCATTAAGTCCGCCTTTTTGCAAAATGTGCATCAAGTTTAAACAAATGAATAAATGATGAGGATGAAATTGCTGTTGTGTAGGACGATGGCGATCTGACCGTGGGAGAGCTATGCTTCGGCATGAATGGGCCGGCTCGACCGGAGTGATACCACGGCCTCACAGAAAACCGGTGTGAAATAGCGTTTGCGCTGTGTTTCACCGAGTGAGTGAGGATACCGGAGGCCCATACCCCAACCCCTGCCCCCATCCTCCAAAGGTCGGCAACGCACTTGTGACGCCTTTGGTGTTGCAGGTGTCCATGGGCGGCGGTTATCGCTTACCATCAGGTGATACGTCTGCTCGTTTGCCCACTATTCAATAAAAAAAAATAATGCGTTATTGCAAAACAGTTTATCTGTATTTATGTACTGTTGGTTATTTTGTATGTAGGCGCTACAAGAAAAAGTAGTAAATACCTGTATTAGCCAATGTTGGTTGTAATTATAGTTGGCTGGTTTCCTCGTGGCCTGGCGCGCTTGCATCCAGTCCGTGTTCGAGATCAGCTTCGGAGTAGGAGCTGCCGATAGAGCCTGGAATAGGAATATCAACGTAACATGTTATTCATAACTAGTTATCATGACGATCTCTCATAAGCTTCCACGACTGACTAGATACTCTCCATTTACACCTAAGAGGTCATGAACTAACCCAAACTATTTCTCTCCTCTAAATAAACTCCAAGCGGAGTATAATTCTATCAGTGACTGCCTCGATGGCGCAGTAGTGAATGCGACTGCTGTGCTTGAGGTCTCGGGTTCAAATCCTGGGTCGGAACAAATATTTGTGTGATCTACAAATATCTGTTTCGGACTTTGGATGTTTTCTATGTATAATATGTATGCAAATGCATATTATACATAGAAAATACATAGAAAGAAAAAAAATTGTATATAAGTATTTATATCAGTTGTCTAGTACCCATAACAAAAGCTCTGCTTAGCTTAGGACTAGATGGCGTTGTGGTTAGATGTCCGGATTATTTATTTATTTATTATCAGTAAAAATAATAATAATAATAATAATAAATATTCCGGACATCTAACCACACAACGCCATCTAGTCCCAAGCTACATACATATTATACATAGAAAACACCCAAACTCCGAAACAAATATTTGCAGATCGTACAAACATTTGGTCCGACCCGGGAATTGAACCCGAGACCTCAAGCTTGGCAGTCGCATACGCTACCACTACGCCACCGAGGCTGTCATAAGACATTGATATATTTCATTTAGGACTAACTCTTTAAAAAAACTGTCATTGCTAAGCTAGGACAAGCTAACTTATACCTTTTGGAACTTTGTGTTTGTTTATATATATATATATAATATATGTTCTCGTCTTTAATTACTTTACTTTTTAAGTTAAGGGATACCTTATGCTCCCAACTATCTGTTATAACATATTTTAGCTTTCCGTGGCAACCTGTAACTAACGCCGCCAGGAATATTTTCAGGAGGGTACATCTGGCTCGGATTTCGGTTTTTTATTTATTTTATTTCCATTAAGGGGTGCCTCAGGGTGCACTGCACTCGTCTGGGAGGAATATGCCAGGGGGTGTAAGTGCACCCACTAGCATCCACCTGTCGGCGTCCATGGGAATAATAAACTATTTACATATTTGGAGCTATCAACTAGAAATGGATGTTTGTTCATATATGTACCTGGAGCGTATGCCTGGTCATGGGATGGTAATGTTGACTGTTGCCGTTGGGTACCGGCTTCGGTCGCAGCTGCACGTTGGCGTACTCTACTGCTGAGGGGACGCGGCTACTCCTGGAAAACAATCACGAGACTTACTTGAAAACTAAACGTATAGTTACCTGTATTTAAAACTAAAGTCTACTCAATACTGTATCTATTATTTTTTCTCTTTATGAGGTGTGACAAAGGGCGGCTCTGGTGTCGAATAGCTGAACTAATTCAGTGTAACATAAAAAAGCGCGAATATCCTATAATGTTTTAGAAGTTTCTATAGTCAAGTTGTTATGACATTCATTGAAAATTTCGACTTGTTTTCAAAGTTGTACCATATTAGAGAGCTACATCAAATTGGACATATTCTAGTTCTCTAATAATGAATAGAAACTGTATAATACATTCTCTAAATATGTGGATTTGGTATATTTTCGAATTCAGACTAATTCTGATTTAATTTATTTGGTACAATCCGAGTTATATTCAGTTTAACAATAATGACTTCCTCGATGGCGTAGTGGTAGCGTATGCGACTGCTAAGCTTGAGGTCCCGGGTTCGATTCCCAGGTCGGACCAAATGTTTGTATGATCTGCAAATATTTGTTTCGGAGTTTGGGTGTTTTCTATGTATAATATGTATGTATTTACAAAAAAAAAGTATATATATGTTTTTATATCAGTTGTCTAGTACCCATAACACAAGCTCTGCTTAGATTGGGACTAGATAGCGTTGTGTATTAGATGTCCGGAATATTTATTTATTATTTATTTATAATTATATTTTAATTAAAACATTAAGTAAAGATTAAAAAACACTCACCTCATAGTGATCTCCCTCTCAATTGATTCCCGACTCTTCGGTTTCGGAGGCAATACCGGCTGAGGAACCCTTATAGGCTGTCTTCTTAAATCCTTGCCTTCATACAGCACCCTCCTGCTCTCCTCCACACCAAAATGCCTCTGCATATGCTCTTCAGAGACAAAAGGCTTTCTCTTCTCGTCTACTACTCTTTCTCCCTCCATCTGCCTTTCAGGAACAGCGGGAGGAATTGAGACGTAGTTTTCGTTTAGTAGTAAGTTTGGCATAGAATGTCTGTAGTTTTGATTTGTGATTTTGGGTCTGGCGTGCAAGGGAGGTTTCTCGGGAGAAGATGGTATAGAGGAGATGTCTTGAACTGATTTTTGAATGATTCTGTTCTGATCTCGAAGGAGATTCTCTCTTTGACGACGGAGTTCTTCTTGTTCCAACTGGAGAAGTTCTCTTTCGAAGCGGAGTACTTCCTATTGTTGCATTAAGGTTGTATTATAGTTAAGTATTAAGGTTTTTCTTTAAGATATTTTCGATTATTAGGTATAATTCGTAAGGTCCTATAGATATTTTAAACAGTAAATTTCGTACCAGTCACCGCACATAATAAGAATGATCAATTTTCCAAAGTATATTCAATGAGATTCTTTATAATATTTAGTTTGCTATTATGTACACTCTTAAATAGGGTTTTATTTAAGGGTTAATTACGGTTAATCGATTTACGGTAAAATAAATAAATTAACAATCAAAAGAATTTAATAAACATAATTGAAAAGGATTAATTTAAAAAGAATATCAAAAATACCTTTTCTTATTGTTATAGGACCTTACAAAAGTTATATTAGTTAAATTAGTGTTCATAGTTTAGTGACAATAGCATGAAGTGAGCAATTTAAGCCACCTAGCATGAATTAGCTTATTAAATTAATTATAAAAAAATGAACTTTACATTTAATTTAAAAGAAATTTCAGTTTATGTAAAATGTTTTCATTATTTATCATATTTTGATAGGTAGTGTTAACAAATACACATTAATAAAATACACTATTAAAAGTGGTATTTCTGCAAATTCAAGAACTTTATTTATTCAATTTATATTCATTGTCATACTTCTTTATATTTCGTAAAAAAAATATTGTATACTAAATGAAAACTCGACTACTTTCGTGAGGCTTCGGTTTATGGGTTTTTTATAAGATGATTCCCAGACTAGGAATATAACATCCCGTGTCGCTGGGGTCTTCACAAACATACATGATATGGACACAAAGTACACCCAGACTCAGAAGAGAGAGTGAGAGAACAATGTGTGGATCACAAGTGTCCCATGTGGAGACCGATTCCAAAACATTTAAGTTTTTTTTAATAGTATAAACTGTAATTTCTTTGTGTGTGGTATGTATGTGTAAAATGTCATTCACCTTGGTGTGCGTATCGTCATAAGCCCCGTCGGGCCAGTCCTCGTTAATGCACGCCTGCAAGACACGCCACGCCACACAATGTTATTTACATCACAATGCCCACTGGTGGGGAACCATAAAACTTATTTACGCAATGATAGGTGAATGAATGTAATTTGAATGAATGAAAATATACAGGTAATGTGAAAAAGGTCTAGCATTCATATAAATACTATTGAAAATTACAAAGAAAATATATTTTTCTTTTGCATTATATATTTATAAGTATTATGGTTCCAATATGAGATTTGAATAATAACAATTTACACATTTAGTTAATCTTAACAAAAAATAATCACGATTTTAAAATTATTCATTATAATTTAAAGATTGAAATACATGCAATCATTCTTTTTTGATATAAAAATAGCTGCGTGTCCAGTTTATATGTACAGTGCATCGTGCAAAATAATAAATAATAGTGCAATAAAATGAAAGGCAGAGATTTTATTTTAAAATAAATAATATTTATTTAAAAGAAAACGCAATATACATAGGTAGCTCATTAAATACTACTTCTCAAACTAATATAGACTTTGTTCTAAGAAGATACATTGTTTTAAGTATATAAATAAAGCGTTAAAAAGCAAAATTTGTTAATCTAGCAGCGTAATATAAATATGTCTTAAATACCACATAACATATTATAACCTATTACCTTTTAAAACTAAGAACTAATTAGTGCAACTCGATGTTTGCTATAAAACCTATTTACTGGTATGTAAATATTCCAAATTTAAATCACACTATGATTTAAATTTGGAATACTTTCTATACACAGTTTTACTGACGTTTATATTACCGCTGATTTCGGACTTGACTCTGTAAGACTCGTCTTTCGAGTCAGTGTCGTGAGTAAAAAGGAAAAATATCATTCATTAAAGTTAAAATTCTGAAATTCTTATGTATAATAAATTAATAAAGATAAACAATTTGATGTTTGTCTAATTAAACGCGTAAGTACCTTAAAACTCATTATATAAGCGTCTACTAAGAACTAATATGAGTAAGGGCAGAGGGCCTCGTTTAAGAAAAAAACGTTTGATATATCGGTATTTTTCACCACATTACTTATTAATATAAATAACCTAGAATATAGTTTAGTATAGGAAAATAAACTGTACTAATCGCACATGTTGACTAATATCGTAATTTGGTTTCTAATATCACGCAATAATCAAAATCCTCTAATATAAAACCTAACTAACAGGTATACCTACAATCTAAAATCAACTCTAACAATATAAATAAGGCTTACTTTCGATAATTTTGTACGCTTAGGTGGTATTTAAAACATTAATAAAATTAATCACATAATCAACTTTAAGTGCTATAAAAGCATACCTTACCAAAATAGCTGTGATATATATACATAGCGAAAATAACAAGATTACAGATATAGTATAAATAAATATGTAGACACTCTCGTTTCCTTAAAATACAGCCTGTTTATCGAGTTGACAAGTAGCTGTCAAATTTCACTGACAGATTAACTGATTGACACTTAGGGCAAATGTAGAAGTTTGTGAGAATGGATGTTTCTTACTCTTTCAATCAAAAAAGAATGAACGGATTTAGACGAAACTTTACAGTTATGTATTGTATTTATGGCGATAACCCTTTAACTTTTGCCAATATGATTTGAAAAACTTATACCCGCGACTCGCGGGCAACAGTTTTTCTATCATATTTGTTTCTATCCAAGATTTGTGATGCAGATAACGTCACATTAATCTATCCGGTACTTTATCTGGTGTTGAAACTGGCCCTAGCCTAGGTAAATTCTTTTTCTTTTCATAAAGGCGTTTTAAGCTGTCAACGAATGGCCATTAAATGACATTAGTAAATACTATTTATTACGACAGTAAAAAAGAAAATGGATGGACTGCGTAGAGTAGACAGACGAGAGATAGAGGAGAATGGAAGAAGAAAACTTATAGCACCGACTCTAAATAAAGTAGAAAAAAAAATTGTTATTGAAAAAACATCATTTACATTTTTTTGTTGCTCTTTTTATGGTTTAAGGAGCAAATGGTCAGGCCGGTCACCTGATGACAAGTGGCTACCGTTAATAAACATTTGTAACTCGATAGATATATATGTGTTGTCAGTCTTTCATTGCCTCCTCAATGTAAGGACAAAGTGGATTGTTTCTTATAGGTAACTTGGTGGTAACACACACTCGGTGAAATACAACGAAAGAATTGCTTACACTCTGTGATATTGCGGCAATTTTTGCATCAAGTATGGCTCTTTCACAGTAACTTGTTTTTAAGAATTTAATTAAATAGTAACCACACCTTCTTTAAGGAAAGATTCTCAAGATATACGAGAAGTCAATTGTAAGGAAAACGAAAGTCAATAATGAAATGAAACATTAATTATAAATCTCGATAAATACGGCGTATCAAAATGGAAGCGAAAGCGACTACCACAGATTTATCGCTAAATTAATCATTAATTACCAAAGCGAAAAATTCGAGAAACAACCAGTATCTTTCCCATACACAATTATATTATAATTATATAATAAAGAGATCTAGACTAAATTGTACATAATACCTTTTAGATTTCCAAATCCTTTTTAATTTCGAATTTATTTACATTGCAATAAAGTCGAATTTAAATTCAGTTTTGGTTTCTAAAAGTCACTAACTACATATACTAATAGCAATAGAAAATAATGTATTAAAATAAATAGTATATGTCGTCTATTTAGCAATTCATTTTACATGAATTGAAGAAGAAAATTAATGGTTTTCTCAACATTCCGTGTCAACACTACATTCTGTTATGACTGTCATTATTTCTTTAAGTCTTCACTTAACAGCCAGGAACTAATAATACACGATGGAAAATACATAAAGTTGTATTACACACTTTGTGAAATCAAGGCAAGAATATGGCAGATGTCACTTTATATCATCTGTCAAAATATACCAAATACAAACTTGTGACATCACCGTCCCGACTCAATTGAGCAATATATTTCAATGTTTTTTTTTGATTAAAATTTTTAGAGTAATAGATTTGAAAAGTTGTAATAATTATACTTTCCGAGACTTTTAATAATATGTATTTTATTTTAATGAAGGAGCCATCAGTATTTATTGACGATAATATAGTCAAATGAGTGTATCGTAAGTAAATACTAAAGGTGAATGAATGGCAACACAAGACGTCACGCCTTGCATTTTAAACAGTTAAGGGCAGCTATTTATTATTTCATCTTCCTCTTTGAACCTTCTCGTATTAATTTTAATCCCTCCACCGTGAATTATTATCTTAAAATATATTAAATGTCTTATATTATATACTTACGTATATAACATAGTGATAATAGAATGTAGTGTTAGCCAAAATGAAGTGAAATTACAATAACCACATCTCTTTTAAGTTGTGCAAAAAATAATTTTAAGCGAAAAGTGCAAAATTAGATAGGTAACAGTTATATAAGAAAAAAATAGATTTTTTGATGATTTTAAATTGAACAATATTATAATTGATGAGAAAGTAATCAAATTATTCGTTCAGTTACAGTTTCACAGAATTAGAATGTCGATAGAGTTTCATATTTAATCGAATTTACCGTGACTTGAGCTCTTTTTAAAAAAAGAATACTAAATTAACTTTAGTCTATCTAATACGGGTGAATATCTATCACCCATTTTAAAACGTCTAATAAACCAATATGAACTCTAGAAAAATAAATTTAAACCTTCAAGAAATAAAGTTCAATTCTCCTTGTCACAATCTTCTCCTTGTATAAACGAGTATCATGACTTTTATTAATTTGTTGAACTTAAGACAACCAGGTCAACAGGATCCGTGATTCAATTACGAAATCTGCTTTAGTATAAGGAAATGAAGTGTCGTTTTTTACTGGTTATAATTTAGACGCCTAAGGTGCTATCTCTTTCTAATTTTACACTTTTAGTAACGTCCCTTTCCCCTTTCAATTATAGTACCTGTGTCTGCTGCAGTTTCTTGTCGATGCTCTCAATTTTGTCAGCTGGTGTGTCTGTCAATTCTGTCAGCTTAGAGTTCAAGTTGGCATTGAAGACATCTCTTTTCTTACTCTGTTCTTCTTCATCGGACGTTACTGTCACATGAGTGTACGGCTGGAAATTTTAAAAGGTATTCATTAGATTAGTCTTCTTTCAGCATTCTAGCGGCTACAGAGTCTTTGTGTGTTGGTTGGACAAATAAATTTGATTCTATTAAAAGTATTGAAGTAATTATCACAGACCTTGTTCTCTTGTAAATGATTTTATCCATCACATTAATCATTACATTAACAGGTATTAACAATTCATTGCTGGACATAAACCTCTATTTAAAATGGAGATTTAGATCTAATAGCCGTGGGAGAGCCACGCTTCGGCATGCTAGTCCGGCTCGACCGGAGTGATACCACGGCCTCACAGCAAACCGGTGTGAAATAGCGCTTGCGCTGTGTTAAACCGAGTGTATGAGGATACCCTCCCTATCCCCCAAAGGTCGGCAACACAATTGTGACGCTCCCGGTGTTGCGGGTGTCCTTGGGGGCGGTAATCGCTTACCATCAGGCGATACGTGTGCTCGTTTGCCACCAACTCCATAAAAAAAAAGAAAACGCTGGCTTGATGGATTGGTATAGGGTTCGTTTCAAGTTACCCTTCCTCCTTGCAGTGATGTTGTCCTCGGTACTTTGCTCCATTAGCCGACTTTAACGACACCCACGAGATGAACAAGGGTGGAGAACACGAAGAACCACACAAGGACCTATCGACGAAATATCTATTCTCGAATAATCCTACTAATATTATAAACGCGAAAGTTCGTAAGTATAGATGGATGGATGTTTGTTACTCTTTCACGCAAAAACTACTGAATGGATTTTGATGAAACTTTACAATAATATAGCTTCTACATCAGAATAACAGATAGGCTATAATTTATAAAGACATAGCTTCGCCTCGCGGCGTTGCCAGCGGCTATTGTCGTACCGCCGCCGGTAGCACTGCGGGGAATATTAATATGCAAAGACAAAACATTGTTACCTTTTATTCTTCTTTTCTGTTAAGTAGTAACAGATATTTAATGAAAAACGACGATTCGATTAATGATTACCCACTTTAAACTACTAAATTAACACAAATAAATGCGAATTATATAATAAATAGACTGTTATTTGTCTTACACTTACACGATAACTATGAAATGGAAATAGTTGTACTAAAACCTAGATATAGGTATTTCGACTTTGTTTCCAATTAAAAAATCATTAAACAAATTACACAATCTAATTACAAAATAACAACAGTCAGCATGATCGTTAAATAAAATCGATAACATCTCAGATTCTTGTACGATTCACAATCTTTATCATATTATGTGTTTGGCTGCAGATAACCACGGTTACAACCTATGTAGTTAGGTGTCTGATAACGATAATATGAACATTCCAGGCCTGTGACTCATTAGATTTTAATTAGGCCTTGACCACGTTATACACTTTATATAAAACTAGCTGATCCACGGAGCCTTGTCTGCATCTCCTATTGTTATAACAGTGTGAACAGATTTGTTTTCTATAAAACAGGTTATAATGGCCAAATTTAATAACAAAAAGAGACCTACATATGTGTGGCGACCTCCACATAAAACATAACATACTACAGCGCCATCTACCGAAGTTACACTGAGTAACGTACCATACGAAGAAACTGGCAATCCTGAATCGCGCAATAAAAGTTCTCGCGCCGATTATCATAAGTACACATTCCGCCGTTGGGCAGTGGCCGGCCAGGTATGATCACCTCGCCTGGTCGGAGGATCCTCCCTTTGTGTTGGAGAGACATGACACTCTGTCCTCCACATATACTGCCGTGGCTTTTTATTTCAGAACTTTAAAAGAGGAACAATTCTTTCTTGCATTGTTGTTGTGATACTTTAACCGTTTACTCAGCGCACGCAAAGGAAACTCTAAACAATAATAATTACAAAATTTAACTAAAAAAAACGACTTTAAGAATTACGCTAAATTGATATGGAACCACGTAGATAGCACCAGTTATCAAAAAACAACCAAATAACAAAAAAACAACAAAATTGTTCACTCAATGCAAATGTGTCTGTTTGTGTTTCTGCGCTAACGAAATATTGATGCATATCGTACATACCTCACTATTCTGTCTGCTGTGAGGATTCGAAGTCTCCGGAGACGAATGTCCCTTATACCAGGCTTCAGCCGAAGGACCCCTGTCTACATCCACACCAGAATCTCTGCTATCTCTTAACTTAGCGTCCATATCATGAGACAGAGTCTTCTTATACAGAAGTTTCTCAATCTTGGTCTCTTCTTGCAGGAAAGAGGTGATATCTGGTCGCGGTGTAAGAGCGAGATCCACGTCTAAATAGGAGTCGTCTACTTGACCTTCGATTCCAAGGAAGCTGGTACGCTTGTTGCGTATTTCTTTCTTGATGCGGCGGGCTGAGCTGGTATGCTTGAAGTTACCCTGATAGAAGAATATTTATCAGATAATGGGAAGCTGCAGAGGTTTTGATCAACATAAGCTGTATATAAAGTTATAATTACGTGTATTACGTTATCTTAAAGAACCGGCAAAAGAGATAATACAGGATTAACATAGATTATTCTAAGTACATAATGAATGTGCATAAGAATTGCGGAAACTAATGATCATAATAATTAACGAAAAGAAGAATGTTATGCCTGATAATGATAAGGCACTCTTTTGTTTAAAATTCTTTCATAGTTTATGAAATCATTACAATCAATCATCTTCCTAGCCTTTATTATTCCCAAGATTATTTGGGGTCGGCTACTAGTTCAATCGGTTTTACCTGAATATCAGTTTTACCACGGAGCTCCTGGCATCGTACCTCCGCAACCCTGAGGTGAACTGAATTCGAAGGTTGAACTAGTTGTCAGTATATTTGAGGGCACTGACTTCCCATTTTGTCATAGATATTCATGACAACCGGGACCGACGGCTTAACGCGCTCTCCATGCACGGGCGGAAAACACCGGCTTATGGATTTCTTGTAAGAAAAACCCAACTGAAGTTCGACCTGGGTATTGAACCCGAGACATCTTGATCGGCAGTCGCTTACGCTAACCGCTACATCATCGACGCAGTCATCACTGATATCAAATCATGAAACATTTTTTTCTAAGAAGCTTTTTTACTTTAGTAAAAACTAATACTGTTTTGTTTGCAAATAAAATAAATCACACTGTATTTTAAAAAAATCTGTAAGTTAAATATGGTCACTATTTAATTGCTGCCTCGGTGGCGCAGTGGTAGCGTATGCGACTGCTGGGAGGTCTCGGGTTAGATTCCCGGGTCGAATCAAATGATTGTATGATCTACAATACACAGTACACACAATGAATTGGTTTCGGAGTGTATTTTCTATGTATGATTGTATATATTTACAAAAAAAGTATTTATGTATTTATATCAGTTGTCTAGTACCCATAACACAAGCTCTGCTTAGCTTGGGACTAGATCGCGTTGTGTGTATCACTATCTATTTTTACATACCTAAGTGATTTTGTCAGAACTAAATACGTACTTATAATCTTCTAGAATTAACCATTTTAATCTGATAAACACATAATGATATTCACACATGATACTGAGAACGAAATTATAACTTACATTTCCGAGCAGTTCATCTTCAAAGTCATCAGTCGGAGGCGGGGGAGGTTTCTCTTTCGGAGGCTCCAAGACGTTAGTGTTCATATCCAGAGTGAAGGCTTCATCAGTATTCTGGTAGAAGATATCAATGTTCTCATAAAGAGGGGCCACAGTTATCTTCTCAACAAAGTCTACATCTTTTTCAATCTTTTTAGGAGTCTCGTCCATGGTTGCGCTGTCTTCTGAGTCCAGTTCTTTGAATGCGAGCTCTAGAGCATCGAGTACCTGTAGGGTAAATTGTATGCGTTAAAAATGAATAAAAATAAAATTATTTGACAAAAAACATTAAAAATTATAATTGGAATGTAGAAGTTTTGTTGATTTTTTATTATTTGTACTTCACAATAATATGTATTTTGAAAACGATACGACTGATAAATTCATCATTATTGACTGCCTCGGTGGCGTAGTGGTAGCATATGCGACTGCTGTGCTTGAGGTCTCGGGTTCATTTCCCGGGTCGGACCAAATGTAAGTATGATCTGCAAATATTTGTTTCGGAGTTTAGATGTTTTCTATGTATAATATGTATGTAACCATTTAAATTTTTACAACATGTACAGTTTTCTAGTACCCACATCACAAGCTCTGCTTAACTTGGGACTAGATTGCGCTGGGTGTCCGGAATATTTATTTATTTATTATGGTTTTTGTTACATTTCTTTATACCGATCTTTCTACCCAACTGTGCTACAAAAAATATTATTTTTGGAATGTTTTTTCTGTATGTAGGTATGTTTTTCTTTGGCAAATTCTGTAATCTAAACGGTTTGTTGGATGTCTGCGTTTGAGATATAGCGAGCGATATAATGCGAGACCGTGTACATGGAAATCATTAAAAAAATACATACTATCGGACATAGAACATCCTGCTTTTTGATCTCGGTTAATTTATAATCACCAGTTTGTAAATAATTAATATACATTTTAATCCAGCCGGGTTTTTTTTAAGCTTGTTCCTGTTTGTTGTTTCATGGCCAGCCTGACTGATAACCTCCCTCCCTTCTTAGAATTCAAACATTTTAAGACGGGATATGGAAATTAGGTAGATAAGAGTCAAATTCAATAATGGAATTTAGAGAATCGTCATCATCAGCCTATCGCAGTCCACTGCTGCACATAGGCTTGTCCAATTAAAAGTATAGTAGCTTGATAAGGTCAAGGTGAGTACGCAAGGAGGGCCACGCTTCGGCATGAATGGGCCGGCTCGACCGGAGTGACACCACGACCTCACAGAAAACTGGTGTAAAACAGCGTCTGCGCTGTGTATCACCGAGTGGGTGAACACCCCTTCCTCATCCCCCAAAGGCCGGCAATGCACTTGTAACGCCTCTGGTGTTGCGGGTGTCCATGGGCGGCGGGAATCGTTTACCATCAGGCGATACGTCTGCTCGTTTGTCCCCTATTCAAAAGGTTACATAAAACGCGGTCACTAGGTCAGGATCAACAAATGTCGACCGTAAATGTCGACTGTAATTACCGAAATAATAATGATGATTTTTTTTTTTTAAATATATAGTTGTGTTATTTAATACCCAAATTGTAATAATAATATTTAGCATACTCAGTGGCAAACAATGACAGCATTACATCATCAATGTAAATATAATGACAAGGTACTGTCAACATTGGACAATCAACAAAACTTCAACACGCATAGAAAATTAACACTGAAATAGATCAGTAGGTACAAGAAGCTAAAATCAATATTAATAAAAAAAAAAACAGAACACGTTAAGAAAAAATAAATTTCATTTTAAAATGAGAATAAAAAACAATACTTAACCTACAGGCCGTTAAAAATAATGTACCAAACAAATACCAATCCAAAAAAAAAAGAATAAAAAATAAAAAACATATTTAACACCAAAATAGAGTGCAGAGAAATGCATGCAAAGCGTAACGTTATTCGCAAAATGAAAATGAAGCGATATTAATAATATCTTACCTTAAAGACCCACCACCATTAATTTTAACACTACACTTGCCTTTTCTCAAGGAGGCTCGCTATCAGACTAACGTCAGATGTCGCACAGATATAGCTTGTGTATATATGCAGATAACGCAACTGATTTTATAACTATCACCTTTGATTAATATAGATTGTTTTATGGTAGTAACTTATTTATAAGATACTGATTTTATACACGTGCATAATCAATAAATAAATAAATAGGTCACCTATTTAACTTCCGTGACGTTATTGAAGATGTACCGTTATTATAACGTGTTTCGGTGTAACTAGTTACAGCAATGACAAGACCATTTAGGTGTATAGATCCGAAACTATTTATTTTCACCGAAGCACTTACGTAAATATAACTGTATATTCATTAAAAATATTTATAGTTTTTTAATGGCAATAAATATTTACATAAATTACATGATATTCTGTATAGGGATTTATTTATATAATGATACATAAATAAAAGTCATATAAGTAACAATGGTAACATGTATTTGATATAATGAACTTTACAATATCACGTTGAATAAATGAATAAAAATGTTGGGTATTATACTACATATATGAACGGGTCTATATATATAAAATTGGATGAAACTAGTGCGTAACCCTGTATCTCTAAAGGCTCTTACACACGAAGTACTTTTTTACATTTGATCAATAACATTGCTGTATAATTAGTGAATTTTATTACCACTTTTAGTCACAATTTACCAACTCATAGTTTTCATGTGCATGATGCCTAAATACGGCTGAGTGCTGATATTCTACGGTTTTAGCACAATGGAGAAATTTTAGATATTAACAGATGGGAATATAAACACAATATAACATTCTAGTGCTGTTTGGGTGAGATCAGTGAGTTCTGAATTAGAGTTGACTGGCATTTTGTTACTTAAATAACACGAATAACTATTTTTATGTCGTTTTGCAATTTAAATTATATTCTAAATCAAATTTCTCCTTTGAACCTTAACCTTCCGCTTAATGCAATAAAATAGCCACCAATTCATACAAATACACCTAAATATTTTGTGTAAATATCATACACTATGCCATGATGATTCTCACCTGAGCTTGCAAAGCAATATATGAATGAGAATGTTATGGACGTTTAATTCAACACAACATAAAGATATATGAAGACCGTTTATACCAATAGCACGTTACATTCATACCGTTATTAATTGCGTTACATAATTACCGTTCCGTTCCGTTTAAAATCATAATTATTTAACATTAGTACCGTTTTTATTCTTGTTATTGCAAATGATATTATTGTTTAGTTTAAATATATAGTTACTAATGTAGTTATTTGCACGAGTATAAAAGTTGAAAGGATTTTTGTAGATAATAATAAGTATTAAACGTATACAGATTTACACTAAATATATAGTTATATAAATATATAGTTGACCCGTTTAAGATCACTTTAGTATACATATAAAGAAGAATAGACTATATTTCCTCATAATTAACATATAAAATTAAAATACGTAAGATACGTAAATAGTCTAAGATATATTTCTGTTACACGTTTTGTTACAAAAAGACGATTATTAGCCTGAGAAAAATGATAAGAAAAAAAGTTTTTTTTCCCAAATACTTTATTTTCGTGTTTTCTTATATTTTTAGCTCAAAATTTCAGGAAAATTTTACAATCCATCAAATTTTTTACAGTAAATACCAATTGTATCAGCCATTACCTCTCTCACAAAATACTTCTTTTAAAAGTATATTTAACGTTATATTTTGTGAATTTTAAAATTTGATTTTTGTTTTAAACCACGAATTATCAAACTTTAATATTAGTATTATACGATAGTTATTCACGGGGTCCTTTCCATAACACCCTGTATTAATTAAAAGTGTTTTGAAATACATTTTATTGTCTATACTTAATTCGAAGCCAAGATAAAACTATTTTGGTCAAATCGCCATTTTTAAACGATTACTGTAACGAGGCTTAGTT
This sequence comes from Spilarctia lutea, assembly GCA_916048165.1. Classification (NCBI taxonomy): domain Eukaryota; kingdom Metazoa; phylum Arthropoda; class Insecta; order Lepidoptera; family Erebidae; genus Spilarctia; species Spilarctia lutea. The sequence continues at coordinate 1,411,874 of OU696491.1, forward strand.
TTGAAGTAGGCCATCTAAAGTAAATATTGACCAGTCTTATACCGACTAAAGGTTTATAGGCCTCTTCTTAATTTAGCTGGTTTGTATTCTTGAAGTACGAACTGAGATATGACTGTAGTTATATACAATGTATAAAGATATGTTTTATTGAGTAAATACTTTTCGTGTCGATTCATTATAGAAATAGTCGATTTATGGCATAAATTTCGAATTTCTTTTTATAATTTTAATTGATTTTTATTACTGTTTCGGTAACAATCCACATGACAAGAAAACATTTATTGTAGCTATTATTACGCAACCACGAGTTTTTGTCTGAATTTGAAGTAGTGATATACAAAAAATCAATGAGTTCACAACTTGTCAACAAATACTCTTTTATGGTCAATTCGGACATAATTCTACTAATATTATAAACGCGAAAGTTTATGAGTATGTTTGATGCTCTTTCGTTCAAAAACTACAGAATGGATTTTGATGAAACTTTACAATAATATATCTTATACATCTAATACATCGCACTAACAACGGCTACAATTTATAAAGATACTAGATTCGTCTCGCGGTCTTTCCCGCGGTTATATATGTACTGTATTACCCCGTTTATCATTAATTGTATTAAGTAATATGAAATCAATGTTTTAATAGATTTCTGTTAAGTAAAGTGTATCTAATCTATACTAATATAATAAAAAGTTTGTTTGTTTGAACGCGCTAATCTCAGGAACCGCTAGTCCGATTTGAAAATTTATTTCGGTGTTGGATAGTCAATTTATCGAGGAAGGCTATAGGGTATATATCATCACGCTACTACTAATAGGAACGGAGCAACAATGAAGAATGTTTCAAAAACGGGGGAAATTTTCACGCGACGGGCAATATAAAACGGAAACGAGGTTGCGTGGGTCAGCTAGTCTATGAATAAAGTGATTACTATTAACAAATGTGTTATTTCATACTCACAGGTATATTCCATACTTGTCAGTCCGGAAGTTTTAACATTCAGAACAATATGAATTAATTTCAGATTTACATATCTACAGTTACCCAGACCATAGTTTAATTACTATATGTATATAATTCTCGTATCATGTTGTTTGAACTCCAAAACTATCTAACTCATTTTGTATGAAAATTGTGATTCGCTAGCGTGCCTAAGATAGTTAACATCAAGCTTAGATCAATAGGAGCCGAGAATGATTGAAAGGAGACCGACGATGTTACGTGTCAGCTAGCATTATATCAAAATTATATCTTTATATATTTAAATCTTCTGTGCGTGTATCTGGCTAAACTGCTCCTAAACGGCTGAACGGATTTTAATAAAAAAACGTGTCTATTTCTGAGGATTAAAGAATGGTTTAGATTCACAATTCCGCGGATTGTTACCCGCGGTTGTAAATGTGCAACAATAACCGCGGATAGCACCGCGGGACTCAGCTAGTTAATCATATAAATAGCTATCGGAATCAATGTTACCCCAGAATTTGGAGAGTAAGAATATGGTCGATTTATTTATTTATTCTTTATCTACTTGCATCAAATCTAAACACGAAATGGTATTCAATATTTTTTTTCAACTAAAAACGGCTATTCCTTATATGCATGTTGAAGTCTATCAAAGAGAGTAATTTTCTCAATACAACTAGATTCTATATTTTGCATTTTCAAAATTAATCCTCGTGGAAAAAAACCCAAGATGGCTGACGATGTTAGTGACAATGATGCAATGTAAAGCTAAGGCTTTTCATGGATCACAGTATTAGGTAATGTTTTTGTGGTTACTTTATTATTAATAAACAAAATAGTTTTTCGTCTATTCGGTTCTATTCTACGTTTAGTTCGCTTCTCCCAAAATGGATTTTCATCCTGTGTACTTACCGCTACTTCTCCACTGTTAGCTGTAATTTTAGCAGGATTTTCTATATTATTACTTATATTATCTACAAGAGAACATTCCGTAGAACAAGACAAATCAGCTACTTCATTACTTTTTAGCGATCTAATAGAAGTTTTAGGTGATATATTAGTAATAGTTGTGATATTTGAGACAGTTACCATGGGCATGCTGTTAGTAGTATTAATGTTGTTAGTGTTCCCAGCACCGGCTATGTTGTTGCGTATCTCGTTAAGATTGAGATGAATAGTCATCTTCCCCTCGAACACCACAGTATCGCTTTCCGATGCAGAAGAAACAGGCTCATTCAAACTTACACTGGTGTCCTGGTTTTCTAAACTTTTTAGAGTGTCTTCATCATCTTTGTCAAGTTGTATCTCAGTGATTTCTGTGATGCTTAGCTCTTCGGGTTGAGAGACAGCTTGAAGATAGTTGCTGGTGCTGTCGTCGTCAGTTTTAAGGTCTTGCTCCTCAGTTTCATCGACAACTACATCTTGGACTGTTTGAATAGATTCGTAATTGTTGATTTCTTCGATCTTCGGCTCCATAATGATATCATCTTTTGGTGTGCCGTCTTCGTTTGAAGACTCATATTCAGACACCTCTATTGTTGGTTCGCCGATTGGAGACGCGACTTGCGTCAAGTCAGCGATATCATCAGCTGGAACGCACGAGTCTCTAGCAGTGTGTATTCCACTATCTTCTGTTTCTATATCACTAGGTACAGTATTATTCTGCATTTCAGCACAATCGAAGTCTTCCAAAGATTGAACTCTATCAAAAGAGTTAGGAGATGATTGTCCATTAATATCCAAGCTGTCTAAAGAGCGACAGAAACTCTGCATTTGGCTTTCAATTCCAGATAAACTGGTTTTCAATGAAGTGTCCATCAGAATATCCTTAGTATCTTCAAGCTTGGGTTCAGTATCTTTGTTGTAAGATGTTTCATCGTCCACAGATATTTTTGGAATCTCCTTATTTTTCGCAGCGTCAAGACAAGAAAGACGTTCTTTAAGACTCATGGAAACCTCTTTTACTTCTGTCTTAATCAGTTTACTATCTTCCTCAGATGTCTGTGACTTCAAACTAGAAAGACGTTCCTTCAGAGATTTTGTGTTGTTTAAGTCTCCATTCGAAAGTCTCTTCATTTTCTCAGGTTCTGTAGACTTAACCTTTTCAAGTGAAGATAAGCGCTCCTTCAAAGGTTTGACTTCAGTAGGCAGCTTAGACAGATCTCTTGTGGACTTCTGCACATGTGACTCCTCTGTAAACTTCTCTAAGCTAGACAGTCTATCTTTTATTGATTTTTTGTTGACAATTTCAGCCAGTTTAGGTTTATTTGATGGTGGTTCTTGAGAATTCTCCCTTTCGAACTGTTCTCTCCTTTTGTGAATATCAACTTTGGGCAAGTCCTTTTTCTGGTTATTATTTTTGGCATCGTTAGCTCTTTCATGCTGGAAGGAGGAAACTTTTTCTTCAATTTTAATGCTCACATTTGTCCTGATTCTGTTTAGATCACCATTCTTTTCTGGAGACTTCTCTTTGATATTATTATTGACGACAGTTTTGATCATATTACTATTCGTCTGTGAGATGATACGTGACTTGTAGCCCTCGATGGCGCCTTCATAAGTGTACTCTTCGGGCTCCGGAGAGCTTATCGTGGTGGTCGTGCAAGTGTCGTATTCGTTGGCGCTGGATCCAAGCTTGCGATTTGTGTCGCAGTTGGACATATTGTCGATGTCTGAATGGTTTTTGTCCAAATCGATGCCATCGCTCTGGAAACAAAGATAATATTTATAGTATTCATTGAAAAATATAATTATTCATTCATTCATTCATTGAAAAATAAAGAGATAAATATTTTGATTGACAGATTACTGCTAGGGTATGTGTGTTCATTTTTGGCTTCAGTCTTTAAATAAAATATTTTTGTGTTTTTTTTATGAAATAAATATTCTTCGACTACACTCTGTTTTAAGATTTCTAATCATATTTATATTAAGCAACAGTAAGAATTAAAACAGTATTTAGCTCTGCATCGCCCTAAGGTTGACTGGCAGAAAATGCCTACGGCATTAAGTCCGTCTTTGCAACATCTGTGCATAAAGTTTAAATAAAAAATAATAATAATAAGCATATGTCTAATATCAATTTTATAGAGATCTTTATACTTACAGCCAAACTATGCGTATCGCAGTCTTCGCTCAGACTACTCTTGGTGCTGGAGGTGCCTATGCCGAGGTCACTCAGGTCGTGGCCATCGTCCTCCGTGTACAGAGCCAATGGATTCCGCCTTCTACGTCCAGCGCTAAAAAAGAAAAAAAGAAATATTTAACATCAATGAATATAGAATCAAACAGTTACACAGATAAAAGACTGAAAATTTAATAAAAAGATTAAAAATATTCAGATATTTCAGTACTTCAAGACCTTAAATTGTTTTCATATTAAAGTTCAAACTTAGTTGCTGTTAACCCACTAACCCACATTCAAATTTGGGTGCAGTTCTTGAATTAAAAAAATACCAAAACTCTAAGGTTTTTTTATTGAAGTTATCGTTTTCATCAACTCAAACATCCAATCCTCGGTTAAAGTTTTTGGGCATATGAATACTTATATACATACAAGTCAGTCACCTCCACACAAAGTAGATTTTCAAACTGATTCAACATATTTTTGTTTTTTTTTTATTTATTTTTATGTAATAGGAGGCAAATGAGCAGACGTATCGACTGCTGGTAAGCCATTATCGCCGCCCATGGATACCCGCAACACCTGAATCGTCACAAGTGCGTTGCTGACCTTTGGGGGATGGGAAGAGGGATGGTGGTGAAACACAGCGCGGGCGCCGTTACACACCGGTTTTCTTGAGGCCGTGGTATCACTCCGGTCGAGCCGGCCCATACATGCCGAAGCGTGGCTTTCCCACAGTAAAAATATTACTAATATTTCTAAGAAATAACTTGTGGATATTATTAGTCGCAGGTGCTCAGTCAATTTGCCCATATTTGTAATGAGATAACAAAGTACTAGATTAAACAAGCGGGCCCATAGCTTTAGTCAGATCCTGTGGTGTCAGTGTACATAGCCGAGATTCTTCAGGCACTCTGTCATGGTTCATACTTATTTTATTATGCATATCAGTACAGGTGTTACTGTTTATTCTATTTTAAATACTGGATCCGTGTAGTGCCAGATTAAGACATGCCGCGGGTAGCATAGCCGACTAAGCTATGATAAAACATTTATTCAATTATTATATACATATTTATTTAGTCTCTATAACATAGAAAAAAATATAAATAGGCTTGAAAATAGTCAAACTAATTTTCAAAGTGAAATTTAATACACAACAACAATGACAAACGCCGCCATTTTGCGCGCGCTTTTGTCACGGCCAATGACATCATTGTCATTTCGTGTTTATTTACTATTTAGTGTTTCAGTTATTTTATACTTATTTACAGTTTTAATTGTTATAAAAATCATGGAAAACGTTAATTTTTCTCAAAAACACTACTAACACAGTATTAATTCGACGCCGATAATTTCGATGAAGTCACATTTCGTTTCGACTAATAGTGACGCGTTTTGTACGTTTGAATTTCCCTCCCTTAATTTTCACTTATTAAATATTTTCGAGGTTTAAATAATCACTAAATAAAAAATACCTTTTAAGTATATTGTAGACAACAAAGAATCTAGAAATATTTGAGACAAATATAAAATTTATGCATATTCCCTATTATGTAGAACAGTAGCGCCGTATTTAGAAGGAAAACTGGACACAAACTTAGTGGGACAGAACCCCCTTTTCTAAGAAGAGGTCAGGCGCAGTAATGAACTAGAAAAGGATGAGATATTGTCTGCGGAGATAGTACTGTGTGTTTCGTTGATACGAAATACCAACCATTCATTTTACTCAAACTTTTTTACAGTCAAGGTCAAATTGTACTTGTTCCGACAATCGTGTTGCTAGAACTCAAGCACATCGGGTAATTCTGTACTAGCTAGACAAATGAGCTCCACAGAAAACAGGGCTTGACATTTCCTAAGACCCTCTCTTTCTCTTTTCTTGTCTGTCTTTTAAAAAGACAACTCCCGCATTAGGAATATACATCCTGTGTCGCGGGGGACTTTACAAACATACATGTAACGGACACAAAGAACACCCAGACTCAGGACAACATTTTGTGGATCACACAAAGTGATGTCCCACGTGGGATTTGAAACCACGGCACTTGGCGCAGTAGCAAGCGGCGTAGTTACCGCTTAAACCACTAGGCCAACCGTGCAGTCGAGTGTCTCTGAGTGTCATGTTCAACGATTTTGTGAAATAAATCACCTTGTGTTGACTTCACAGCAGTGGTGCAACGCCTACAGAATTATCATTACCATAACCCATAGTTACACGAGGAAATATAAAAAACCATAAGCATAAACCACAAATACCGGTTACCAGATGGCGTGGATATCTAACAACATTCACACTTTCACGGCCATCACAAATCAATTTCCAAAAACTTGAACTTCCCCATTTATAATCCATAATCACACTACTACATAAATTATACGAAATACTTCGATAAAAGAAAAACTAGCATGAGCAAAACAGGTTTTTAGTCAAGGTGAGTAGAGTAGCTTGCGTAAGTCACACATCACATTATCAGAAATGACATAACCAACGAAAAGTGAAAACTGATAGCACTTTCGCCTGCCTCCGTACATTTGAATAGAAAGTTCTAAATTGCATGTGTTAATATAATAATCTATATATAAATAATGTCTGTATGCTGTCCGGTGTAGGTTTAAGTTTCTAGATAAGCTAATAGAGGCATGTATTGACTGATCTAGATTATCTAACGAAGTGTTTTTAATGTATAATGACCATTTAATCTACACAAATAAAACTAACTCCGGATTTCGTTCATAGAAACAGCTAATAAGAAAGTGTCAATGCAACAGAGAAATGCTTGTTCATTTGGTACGCGAGTATATCTGATTGACCTCTAAGTTAGACAGGTCGGGAGGAAACTAGACCAACTCTCTCTGCATCTAAAGAATTATGATAATTTTGCCGCAAATATCCTTGTAAACTATTTATTAACAGTTGTTGTCGTTGCAGTAAACTAGATAAGTATCGCAGATAATATTTTACTTGCGGTTCTAAGCCCTTTCACCTGTGTTTGTACACTGTTCTGGCCCTTAAGACCGCAGCGTGATATCTTATATTCTTTCGTTTTCTTAGATTCAATAAAGTTTATTCATTTATTTTTAGAAAGACTTCTCTGGCATTAGGAACATAAATCCTGTGTCCTATAGGACTTTACAAACACATATTAAACGGATATAAAGAACACCCAGAATCAGAACAACAATTTGTGGATCTTAAAAGTGTTGTCCCACAACACTTGGTGCGGTAGAGAGCGGCGTGGCAAATGCTTTGGCCACTAAGCCAACCGTGTAATCAAAATTTATTGATAAATTCATTTTACATATGATTTTAACTAGGGTCTGCCTATTGGTGCTAAGATTGTGGGCTACACGCACATCCAGGATAAATTAGATATGAACTATACAATCATCTGTATTGTGTCTAGGTGTGGTAACGTAATACATGTATTAAAAAGGCGAAAATGAGTGTGAAATATAGTCCGAAGTAGTAGCTATATAATATTATAAGCAAGCTACAGCAACAACCGAGAGTATCAAAACAAATTTGTATATAAATTAACACCTGCATACAATTTTTTTTATTGAATAGGGGCAAACGAGCAGACGCATCGCCTGATGGTAATCGATTACCGCCGCCCATGGACACTGTTCGTTTATCTTGCTAAAACACGAGACCGGCTGGATCGATTTAGCTGATTTTATTTTTGAAATGTTTGTCGTAGTCCAGTATTTTATAAAAATTAAAAAATAACTTGAAAATCCAAATGTCACTTATACGAAGTAGCGGGCACAGCTAGTACATAACAAAAGTAGATCTATGCAGTTGATTAATACATGAGACATGTTAATATGTATAGCACGTTCGACGGAGCTTGATCTAGACAGATCTCGGTAGTTATCCTGCATCTTAATTACATTCATTATTATACTTGCAATGTCTCTGAGTGAAGGAGGTGATAACGGTTCGTTGTGATAAGAGCTACTACGTAGCGAGTCCTACGATTTTGTCAAAGGTGAACTAATTGCATGTCTGAGATTCCGGCATGGTAGAAAGTGGTCCGAGTTTACAGATTATGTTCGTAATACATTTTTATTCTTTTAATGGTATAGGAGGCAAACGAGCAGACGTATCACTTAGCGATTATAGACGCCCATGGACAGCCGCAACACCAGAGGCGTCACCAGTGTGTTGCCGCCTTTGAGGGGATGGAGGGAGGGGAAAACTCGGTGAAACACAGCGCAGGCGTTGTTTCACACCGGTTTTCTGTGAGACCGTGGTATCACTCCGGTCGAGCCGGCCTATTCATGCCGAAGCGTGACTCTCCCACGGTTTATAAAAGCGTTGACGGCCTTTAAAGGTATATGCTCATTTCTTGAAGGTTTGTGTTTATTTACTTTTCAAACTGAATTTGAAATCATTATTTGAAAAAAATATATCAATTGTTATTCCAAATCGTTTGTAGTCTTTTTTATTACTTTAATCGTGATGTCGTGATGTATGAAATTCTTATTAACCCCCCCGGAGTATGGACCATGGCGGTGTTACCCGGCCCGTGCCTCGGAGAGCACGTTAAGTCGTCGGTCCCGGTTGCCATGAACATGTTTGGTAATCGTTATTGAGAAGTGAGTCCCCTAAAATATACTGACACTAGTTTCAACCTTCAAATGCAGTTCATCCTCAGGGTTGCGGCGGTTTGATGCCGGTCGGTCCGTGGAAAAACTGATATTCAGGTAAAACTGGGTGAAAATAGTAGCCGACCCTAAATAATCTTGGGATAAGGCTAGGAAAACACAAAAAACAATGTTTAAAATTACGACATAAGGCTTCGAAATAACTAGATTGATTTTTTAATACAAAATTAAAAACCGGTTCAAGTAGTCGACCCCAATTAGTATTGGTATAATAAAGGCTTGGAAGAAGAAGGTCGATCAGTCTGTCTGTCTTACTAAGATGTTTAAATAAGGAAATTTCTCAAAACAATTGATGAAACAATAACGAGCGCCATTTTGTTTCCGAGTCAGTTTTATAACAAAATAATAAAAACACTTCCTGCCAATTCAAAGCGTATATACGGATGTAAGCGAAAAATACAAAAGGTCAAACGCAATTGCGTGACCCGAGCACTGAACTCACATACCCCTCTATACGTGTTTATACTATTATCACGCAACTACACACAACAAATTATATATATTTATGAGTTGTATGTGTTCTAGCATAACAGTTTTATAAAAGGTAAAGAAAATAATTGCAAAACTACACCGTACGTTTGATTTTACTTGCAGTTTCCTTCGTTCTTTAAAATTAGTGTAAATGCTATCAAAAACTATGATCCATTTCTGTGCCAAATACCATTCAGATCTGTTCAGCCGTTCTGGTGCATTTGAATCATAATGAATACATTCATTTTCACAAACTATATCGATAGTAACTGCCTTCGTGGCGCAGTGGTAGTATGCGATTATTGTTGCTTAGCTTGGGACTAGATGGCGTTGTGTTAGAGGTATTTTTTTAATATTTATAGTATTAATGCCACTATCATAGAGCAACACAGATGGGCGGACCGGAGAGCAGTAGCTACAGCGTCTTTTTCCGATACAAGACAGTCACATTTTTAGCGGGGGAAGTCTTCACACATAGATATTTAGTACCGACTTCCTCGCTGGTCTAGCGGTTAGCGTAAGCGAATGCTGTTGGGATTTTCTTACAAGAAATACTTAATAGGAGCCCGGAGTTTGGGAAATGCCGGTGAGTCCCGCCCGTGCCTCGGAGAGCCCGTTAAGCTGTCTGTCTCGGTTGTCATGAACATTAATGTCAATCGTTATTGGGAAGTCAGGGCGCTCAAATATACTGACAGCTAGGGTTAACCCTCAGGATTGCGCAGGTCCGATGCCAGTCGCTCCGTGGAAAAACTGACATTCAGATAAAACCGGTTGAACTAGTAACCGAACCCAAATACTCTTGGGAATAATAAATGCTAGGAAGATGATGACACATATTTAAAACCCACATACAAATATGCTTCAAAATTTTGCGAAATTTTGAAATGCAAATTTGCTCACATAAAACACTCATTATCAATTTTCCTGCATCAATCCTATTAGATGCAATCTGAAGATACTCACAACTCGCTTATAAAGCTCTACTCAAATTCATGATTCTCCCATCAAACAACCAACCTTAACAAACCACCTCATAACAAAAACACCACAAGTCTATTAGGAGAATTCTCCAACAAAAGCATTCCTACACATGGGAACTTGTAGGGGTAATTTTCACAGGGATCGAATCCTGCGCGTGCGCAAAATCACGAATCAATTTAGTTCAGTCATTATGTGAAAAAGAAAAGATTATGTGATTGCATAGACTTAGACTTTAATTCTAATGTATATTAATTTGAAAAGGAATTTGCGCAATTGAGGGTACTGTAATGAGAAAAATAGAAAAGTGCGTTGGTTTCCGCATGCGGGTTCCGTAAAAACTTATTGTATCTCGGGAAATAACTTCTTCTACAATTTACCAGTCATTCAAATTGGAATATAAAGGGTTCCTTAAACTGTTCACTGCTGGACATAGGCTTCTCTAAATAGGCGTCTTAATGGAAGTACACCAAATAAAAGTATAATTGCCAATTCATTTCAACATAAATATAATATAACCGAATGGAGACCCTCCTTGTCTTTATAATAAACATCCTGTGTCGAGGGGTGCATGCAACATGCATGAAACGGACACCAAGAACGTCCAGACTCAGAACAATTTGTGGATCATACAAAGTGTTGTTCTGTTTTGGATTGGGACTTACAACCACTAGGTTACCCGTGCAGTCAATAAACGACCCAACCTCTCGTCTTACAAGAAGATTCCAGCCAATTACCACACGTATTTGACTCAACATCGTAGATTATAAAAATATCTATAGCCTGAGCTAAAAAAAACTAAGTTTTCCCAACACAAAACAATGGCAATTGTTTCTGTACCTTACGAAAAGGTTTTGTAAAAACAGTGATAATATGCAAATACCGTCAATTAGCCGGCAATGGGACACGTTGGCCGTAAAACGTAACGACTTGGAGAGTCACGTGACGCGGCGTAAGCGCACGACTTATGTTCGGACATGTTCGTGGATTTATGCACGAAAATCGCGCGCGTGTTCTAGATGGAGTGGCTGCAGTGTGGGCGGGCTTTTTTATTAATTTGTCAATTTGTCAAAGTGTTGTGTTGTGCTGAGCCTGATGGAAAGCTTGAGTGGAATCTAACAGTGGGGGCCACTATACTTACTGCTAACACAGACAATGCAATATGGCGTCCCATACTAGGGCGGATTAGAATTAGTTTAAAAATTTGAAAAAAATAAAAAGTTATTTTTTTCAGGGACCATGGTCCCTGAAAAAATTTACTCAGGACTCATTCAGGAAGTATATAGGTACCACAATAGATTTACGACAGGTAATCAGGCGAGGTATGTGTCAAACTTACAGCAAGACCATTAACAAATTAAATACATATTTTATTAATGTTAGAGTATTCTTTTGAAATATGACAAGTCATTTGATTGTTATAATTAGATGTTGTCTCAAATAAGTAAAACGATTGTATTCTGTAATTGTATTTTTTTTAATTATATGAACCTAACATGTTACGATGGACACTGTCAAAATATGTTGAAAGGCGTTTAAATTTATGTTAGATCGTGTACAAAGCTAGATATGTAAATATTAAAATGTCAAAGTAATATAAATCAAAGTTAAAATGTTTCTGAGCAATATAAACGTGAATATATTATGCAGATATTTATTAGAACATAAATATAAGAATCTTTATCGCTGTCACTGAGGCCCCACCTTGTGTTTTAACCTGCCCATTGTAAAACATAGTTGATGATGTCGCAACATCATTTGTGAGAATTTTTATACCACAATCGCATAGTACGTGATTGAAGGCAGAGCTTGGAGTACCTACACATGTCTGTAGTCGGTTAAAGAGATAAATGAGAGACTGCATGGAGTATTTTGGAAGTTTTTATGTTTTTTGTGTTCTTGGAAATGTCTACGTCGGGAATAGGATAATTAATAGACAGTCATTACCAAAAAAAATCATTAAAATACTTAATTGAAAAAAACAAAATCATTTATTCAATAAAGATACTAAGTGACATTTATGAACGTTAAATTGAAGCTACAGTTAAAAATCATAGATCGACTTAAACAGACGCCACAGTATGTACTGGATTGTCGAGGTAAATATGGTGAAAATACCAAAATGTACTGCCCGCGTGTGTCGATCTATAATTTCCAGTTTCCAAAATGCATAGGGCCTTATGAGAAGAATACTGGCAAAGAAGCTTATAGTCACTCTTTTTAAAAGTCTGATCTTCAGGTACAATAATGTTAGTATTACATGAATGGTAAACAGTATGCAAGTTGTTGTCACCTTAATCTACTCATTTAATACTCATGACTGCCTCGGTAGCGTAGTGGTAGCGTATGCGACTGCTAAGCTTGAGATTTCGAGTTCGATTCCCGGGTCGGACCAAATGTTTGTATGATCTGCAAATATTTGTTTCCGAGTTTGGGTGTTTTCTATGTATAATATGTATGTATTTACAAACAAAAATAGTATTTATATCAGTTGTCAAGTACCCATAACACAAGCTCTGCTTAGCTTGGGACTAGATGGCGTTGTGTGTTAGGTGTCCGGAATATTTATTACTAGCGACCCGCCCCGGCTTCGCACGGGTGCAATGCTGATACTAAATACACGTTGTATATAAAACATAGCTGACCCACGCAACCTCGTTTGCGTCTTATATAGCCCGTAGCATGAAAATTTTCGCAAAATAAGTAACTTTTCTGGTTGATTTTTACACCTTGTGTCCGAAAAACCCAAATATCTTACGGAACCCTATTTTTTTCCAAAACTATTTCGGTCCAGTAGTTTTTGAGCCTATTCATTACAAACATACAAAAATAGGTACAAATCTTTCCTCTTTATAATATTAGTATAGATTATGTTAAGCACAACGAAGTTTGCTGGGTCAACTAGTATTTTATATAGGAAAATAGTATCAACGTAATTTTTTAAACCTTTCATTTCAGTATTAAGAAAGGTACAACTTCAAATCCCGTCTCTTAAAGATTTCTTTTTGGGATCAGTTTAGTGATTAGTGATCGGAAAAATACATTTTTAATGGCTATATCGTTTTTAAACTCCTGAATACATCATACAAGTCAAGTTTTTATCTTTACTCCCGTTTCTGGTAACCTCGCAGACACCAAATTCAAATTAACAAATACATCTCCCAAGTCCTACTTCTCTGCTGTTACCTCTAATGTGTAGCGTGATAAACGCCCGTCCATATCAGAGGAGACATTGGCTTTCGAGCCGCGCCTCAAGCCTGTAATTGGCACTAGACCGGTACCTCGGGAAGTTATGGGAAGCTGGTGTTTTTTGTCACTGTATTCCAGTAAGACACGGCTATTGCACTAGGACTTAAAAGGTCAGGGTTGCCACTTTGGTAGAAAATATATCATTATTAATGCGAAAGTTTGGATTAATGTTTATGCCATTGGCTGATCCCAATCAATGATGATTGGCCATCTAATCCTAAACTAAACAGAGCTTGTATTATGGGTATTAGAAATATCTTCTTTTATGTAAATACTTAATATACATAGAAAACATATATAAATAAGAACAAAGATGGAAAGAAAACATAAGAGATAGAGCAAATAGCGTAGACTAGGTTAGATGTGGGAGTCCCACCCACCAAAGGACTGAAAGTGAGAATGAAAGAAAGAAAATAGTATGAGGAATGGACTTACGAGAGGAAAGATTGATGGAACTGGAATGAGAAAGAGCAGTAGTTTCATAAAGGCTCCGATTATGTTGGAGGTAGGCTGTAATAATAATAAAAAAAAAAAAAAAAAAAAAACTCCGAAACAAATATTTGCAGATCATACAACCATTTATTTTAACACGGGAATTGAAGCACAGCAGTCGCATACTGCCCACTGAGGCAGTCAATTGAATTATAGTCTGCAATAGAATCTATGCTGCTTTTTACATCATTAGTCGCCTATTGCAGACTATAAACGGAGCATAGCTATGGGTCAAAAGCACATACATTTTTACAATACTTAGTTATAGAAGAAGAGAAGCTTATGTGCAGTAGTGGATCATTGAAAGCTGTAGACGCGAAGTATCACGTCAGGGGCTATGTTAACCATGGGGTTCCCACACAGGAGGGGGCCATCTACAAAGCGTTGGTGGCCCGAGGTACGTCGGGGTTCTAGGGTTTTCCTTTCTAGGGTGCACCTGGTTCCCCGGCATCTAGTACCCGAGACGGCATGCGGTATCCGAGGGGTACCCGTAAAAAAAAACCAGTGAGGTTACCACCACTTGCGTAACACCGACCCCATAGCTTTCCCACGGTATTTATATGAATTTCGAATGATAATATTATAATTTGTCATCTTTAAACGCATCTCATGCGGTCAGAAGGTTGATAGTGAAAGTCTTCGGGGTCTACTAGCGAACCGATCGAGTTGGTGCATTGAGCAAAAATACTTTTTTAAAAGAAGCCAGTTCCGTGGGAGAGCCACGCTTCGGCATGAATGGGCCGGCTCGATCGGAGTGATACCACGGCCTCACAGAAAACCGGTGTGAAATAGCGCATGCGCTGTTTTTCACCGAGTGAGTGAGGATACCGGAGGCCCATACCCCAATCCCTCCCCCATACCCTCTCCCCATCCCCCAATGGTCAGCAACGCACTTGTGACGCTTTTGGTGTTGCGGGTGTCCATGGGCGGCGGTAATCGCTTACCATCAGGTGATGCGTCAGCTCGTTTGCCCCCTATTCAATAAAAAAAACAAAAAAAAGAACTAGATTTGACAACCCTAAGGGCCCGCATGGCAAACTCCAGCCCGGCGGTACGTCAACTGACCCAGTCTAGTGTGAACAGTCCTTAACGCAAATGTCTCCAACTTGTTTTGTCTATACTCAGAGCCAACGGCTGTAACATTATTCATATTTTTTTATTTCAGACGTAATAGGCATAATGTTTTAAGAGTCTTTTCTTTCAAAGATATAATGGTTAGACGTTAGAAAAATTTATTTGTTTAGTCTAGATCTAGTCTAGATGTAAATTAATAAAAGAATGAAGTAACGTCATACAGTATGCGTAATGTGTATATACGGTATACAATGAACTCCATGTAGAATGTAGGTATATTAAAGTATTTATTTTTAACAATATATTATTTAACGAACCTCCAGTAACCTCAATGCACCTACCTAAAAGATTTCTAAACCACCAAAATGTTGACTAAATGAAATTTCCAGTACTCTTGGATTCTGTTCGAGCTTTCCATCAGGCCGAGTAGAGGAGCTTTGGAAAGCTCAATTAAAAAAATAATCATATGGATAACAACAGCTGTAACTCTTAACTAAGTTTACTAAACGATGTATATATGTGTAGCCAATAATGGTTATCTACAGTAGACACGTTTTTTTTTTTTTTTTTATGTAATAGGTGGCAAACGAGCAGGCGTATCACCTGATGGTAAGCAATTACCGCCGCCCATGGACACCCGCAGCACCAGAGGTGTCACAAGTGCGTTGCCGACCTTTGGGGGATGGGGAGGGGGAATGAGGGAGGGGATGGGGAGGGGGAATGAGGGAGGGGTTGGGGTATGGGCCTCCGGTATCCTCACTCACTCGGTGAAACACAGCGCAAGCGCTATTTCACACCGGTTTTCTGTGAGGCCGTGGTATCACTCCGGTCGAGCCGGCCCATTCATGCCGAAGCGCGGCTCTCCCACGTATGATGGATGAACGATAGGAACATGCAAAATTAGGGGCAAACGAGCAGACGTATCACAGATGATGATGATGGCAACACCAGAGGCGTCACAAGTGCGTTGCCGACTTTTGGGTCTCCGGTATCCTCACTCACTCGGTGAAACACAGCGCAAGCGCTATTTCACACCGGTTTTCTGCGAGGCCGTGGTACCACTCCGGCCGAGCTGGCCCATTCATGTCGAAGCGTGGCTGTCCCACGGTTAATTATGCATAATATTGGAAATACCTCAGATATTTCATCCACAAATTTATACGTTACGCAGTAGTAAAAACTAATATGAAAATACAAACAATTTTTTCAACAATAAAGTAGGTAATTTATTTATACAGCTCGTTTCTAATTAAACTAATTTGTACTCCCATCTAATCAACAAGAAACAAGATGATAAAAACATATGTATCAAGTTTAAACAACAAATTAACTATCTACAAACAACGTTGAAGTATTTCCTCAAGTATATTAAACCATTATTTAACATGGCGCTCTTATCTAGCTGATAACTGTGGATTAACTAGCCTAAGTGGATGACAAGATACCATAGGAACTAGTTTGAATAGGAAATGTATGGAGAATTGATATAGAAAATACATATTATTTGAAAGGTACTATTAATAAACTCTCAAGGTAGAGGCACGCTGATTTCAGCACGTACATACATACATACATACATACATACATACATACATACATACATATAAGTGGTTTAGTACTCATTGTACAAACTTTACTTATTTGGGACTAGAGGGCGTGTGTGTTGGGTTTTTTGGGGTATAGGCCTCCGGTATCCTCACTCACTCGGTGAAACACACTGCAAGCACTATTTCACATCGGTTTTTTGTGAGGCCGGTATCGCTCCGGTCGGAAAATTTAATTTTCTCGGATCCGATATAGAATTGAATTTGATAATTAGTAATAATTAATTATTTAGAATCCATTAGTTATCTCTGGAGCATGATGCTATGCATGACGCGTACCGGCATGACGGTTCTAGTAATTCACCGACCGACCATAATACACCGGATTCCAGGATATCTTCTTTCGAACTGTCCTTTGAACGTAACCAACTGTTACCGTAACATACACCTTTACGCCTAGATGATTCAGCAAGTAATTTTGTATTTTATGTGGCCTGTTTTAAAGTTTATTATCATTTGCAGTCTTTAGATTTTTTTTCATATTTAATCATCAATATTTCAATAATATGTTCATTAACTCTAAAATAAAAAGTTTAAAAAGTACTAGGTACTCGACTAAGTAAAAACCTTTGATAATATTTATGAAACCCATGTCACCCGGGTCATTATTACAAAACTATTGACATCTCATTCATTAAAATCGGTTCAGCAGTTTAGGTGTTAGTACATACAAACATACATAGCCTGACAAAATTATTACCCTCCCTTTGCTTTGCCGTAGTCGGATAAAAAAGTAGGAAAATACGCATTTCTGCCTAATATATATATATATAATGCAACGATTTACCCATAAATAGTAATGTATATTTATGTTACAACTCAAAAACGACAGTCACTATTTTCATGACGACATTTTTATTATATTTACAGCTATATCTATGTGTATTTAATATACACAAGAGTTTAGAAACTAATGATTTATAAGTAATAAACCAAGATAAAACTCCAATATTGCAACACCGCGCCATATTATATATATCTTTACGATGGTCATACAAAAGTGCTTGCAGTTAACTTCGCCCACGGGCCCGCAATATTGATAGTTGTTAGTCATGCCCACGCGTGGGCTATCTTCCTATTTTATCTTGTACAAATTAGTTCCCTATTGTTGTATTTATGAGATCTATTTATAGATTGTTTATTTTTAACAACTTAATTACTTTTGTTAACAATCTTTTAAACAATAATTTACACACAACGCCATCTAGCTTTAAACTAGGGATGTTGCGAATATTCGCATCCGCATCCGCAAATGCGGAGCTTCCGCATGGATTTGGATATCTGCATCCGCATCTTCATCCGCAATAATCAATGCGGATGTTCATGCGGATGAGAATGTAATACAAGTTGCGACAAGAAAGAAATTGGGCGGGGCCAGCGAATGGCGCGTGCCGTTCGCACGTGTTAATGACCAATTAAAAACCAAACATTTTGAGTATAATAAATTCTGACAAGAATTTTTCCTGGTTCTCCTAATACCAATGCCGAAGGGCCTAAAATAATGAAAATTACTGATTCCGCGCGAAGATTTTTAAGCAGCAGTATTCCTAGCGAACAACTGTTTAGTAGCGTGGGTTTAGTTGATGTTCCTCTCCGTAACCGACTTGAATCAGAAAAGGCAGCAATATTACTTTTTATTAAGTATAATGCTCCTATTTTTAACTTCATTTACTAACACGAACATTTGTTGTTAGATAATTTAAAAAAATAAGAGTATTATAGTTAATTTTAATTTTCAATAATAAAATGTAAACAATTACTTTATAAATTAATTGTTTTAATTCGATATTCATAAACTGTGTTTTTATAGTATTTTAAACATCCGCATCCGCATCTGCATCCGCGGATGTGAGCCTTTAAAAATCCGCATCTGCATCCGCATCCGCGGATGTGAAAAAATTGGCATCCGCAACACCCCTACTTTAAACTAAGCAAATTCTGTAAATGACAACTAGAATTCACATTTTTTTTTCCCTCCCTCATTCCCCCTCCCCATCCCCCAAAGGTCAGCAACGCACTTGTGACGCCTCTGGTGTTGCGGGTGTCCATGGGCGGCGGTAATCGCTTACCATCAGGCGATACGCCTGTTCGTTTGCCACCTATTACATAAAAAAAAAATCATTACGGTAACCCACACTATTGCGTGAGATGTTTTCAATAACCTTTCTCCACTTTTAACAAGAGAGTCATTGAAAACAGTTTCTTTATGTATGGGTGGCCTACACCATGGCGGCCTAGTGATGCTTCTGCATCATTGGGTCTCGCACTCACCATTGAATCACAACAGCACGAACGCTGTTATTTTACGTTGATTTTCTATACGAGGTACGAGTACCGCCCCGGTCGAGACGGCCTGATCGAGCTGAAATCAGCGTGGCTCTACTGCCTTTCTATCTTACGACCCCCATGGGATAAATATGGGTGGTTATACTTCGTATTCTTAATCCATCATCAATAGGAATATACATCCTGTGTCGCGGGGGACCTTACAAACATACATGTAACTGTCACAAATAACACCCAGACTCAGAACAACATTTTGTGGATGACACAAAGTGATGTCCCATATGGGATTTGAACCCACGCAAGCGGCGTAGTGACCGCTTAAACCACTAGGCCAACCGTGCAGTCAACAACACTGAACGCTTTGCTTGTGGGAGTATGTACACAAAATTTTGTTAATCACATGCACTTGTGTTACAAAGTGCATACTTAGATCCTAAGTGTCTAATAATATAATAGCTAAGGAGGCATTAATCAAAGCCCACACGCACTCACTAATACACTTGGTAATTTAAAGCATACATTTTGATCAGTACTCGAGGTTATAAGAAACTAACAGGTGTGGGTAACATCTTAGAATGTTTTTATAAGAAAACAAATCCATATAATTTTTGCGTGTGATGTTTTTGCGATCAAAAATAAATATTTATAAATCGGCAGGGGTAGTACTATGGTAACTAGACTACTTATAATATTAGAGAAATTATATTTAGAACATATTCTTGCTCAAACAAAATGGTAAAAGGCAGAATTAAGCCCATGACCTCTGTTTCAGCGGTTAGGATTAACCTTTAGTATAACACTAGCAAATTGTGACCTTTGCCTAAGATGACTGCCTCGGTGGCGTAGTGGTAGCGTATGCGACCACTGCTAAGCATGAGGTCTCGGGTTCGATTCCCGGGTCGGAACAAATGTTTGTATGATCTGCAAATATTTTTTTCGAAGTTTGGGTGTTTTCTATGTATAATATGTATTTATTTACAAAAAAAAAGTATTTAAGTATTTATATCAGTTGTCTAGTACCCATAGCACAAGCTCTGCTTAGCTTGGGACTAGATGGCGTTTTGTGTTAGATGTCCGGAATATTTATTATTATTTTTTTTTAAGTAATGAGTAAATTCAAAAACTGCTAACGAAGATCAGCTGAATTTATAAGTAAGTACTGGTCATGCATATCGCAATTTCCGTAGCAATATTGTGAACTCCATTTTTAGATTCAGTTTTTTAATGACACTGAGAGGCAAATGGACAGACAGGTCACCTTTCACAAGTGCGTTGCCGCTGTTTGAGTCTAATCATCAGAATGAGAGCATAGAGAGAGAGGGAGAGCAGTGAGTGAATGTATGTGAGAGAGAGTGAGCCCAATTCCTAACCTCACTAACTCAGTTAAAACAACGAAGGAATATCACC
Organism: Spilarctia lutea; assembly: GCA_916048165.1. NCBI lineage: Eukaryota > Metazoa > Arthropoda > Insecta > Lepidoptera > Erebidae > Spilarctia > Spilarctia lutea. The sequence continues at coordinate 1,432,202 of OU696491.1, forward strand.
AGTTTTAGTGAGGCTACTGTCATGCTCATGACTTATCATGTTGGCATTTGCCGCATAAATCTCGAATTTTATTAGCGTAATATTTACAAACACCAACACTAAAATGTGTTAACTTCATGCTAGTGACGAATGGCGAAATATACCTAAAGGCGTAGGCGCAGGTTCGCAATTTGATTGATTAGCTGACACATGACGCCATGTTCTTGCTTGTTTTGTAATGTTTTAACAACTTAAACAGTTGTGTTTTTGTTTTGTCTCCGTTTTTGTTTGAGGATGAATTTATAAATGACTGTTTTGTTTTTCACACAGTGCTTTATTGGGTAATACAATCGGTTGATTGTTTTAGCAAAAAGCAATTTTGACGTTTTCGATTGTATGTTGAAATTAAATCCTTATGTTCTGTTTAGCCTTTGTTAAGATTTATGTTAAAAGTAAGCAACCAATTACAATTTGCCTATTATTTCGAAGATGTTTGCTTGTAGTATTACGCTGAAAAGATTATGATTTCATTATTAGACAATAATTATGAATATACAGAATAATATTCCGAATGAACTGGAGTTCCCTTAGACTCTGTCGAGAAAATTTGGGTTATTACGGGTACGATATCCCATTTTCTCAAAAATAGGAGGCTTCGTGATCAGAATCCAAGAGTGGTGGTCGCCATACTCCTTGCGAATGTAGATAATGCAACAATGCAGCACGGTGACCCATACCATGGCGGCATAGTGATGTTTCTGCATCATTGGGCCTCTGGTCTCGGACTCATCAACCCTACTCCACTAAAATTACTTCGTGTATTTCTCTTATACTCATTTATGTAACCTCTAATAACAGTGGTGTGTATAGACAAGTTTAAGTGCCTAATTCCTGGTAAAATTAGAAATATTTGCGTGTCATGAAACTGATATATAATGAGTTGTAATGAGCACTTGTTACTAAACGGTATCGGGTATTTAACTATCCGCCCGGAGCTGGAAAATGTGTTTTGCTGTACTTTCATATTTTTTTTGTACTTTCATCGTAATATACACAAATAAATAAAGTACCTGTTTTCAATTTCAAATTAACAGCTTTTCACTAAATTTATATGAAAGTATATTTTACTTTTATAAAAACTACTATTATTGTCTGTCTGTAGGTTTGTTTCGGTTAATCTCTGGGACAGCGAGACTTTAATTTGCAAATAGCTAATGATTTAAGGCGGGACTTGGGCTACTTGTGTTTAGATTATCTTCGCCCTGCGGTGTTACAGCGTTGTTGTTGTTTGAAAGGTACATCAACAACCGCGGCTAACACTACGGGGTTCAACTAGTTTCTAACAAGAATATGCTCTGCTAAGGTATGTGGGGGAACGGGTATCATGTTCCACCCAACACAAAGGGAGGATCCTCCGACCAGGCGAGGTGATCATGCCTGGCAGGCCACTGCCAAACAGTTGATGTTGGGATGTTGTATGTATGATAATCGGCGCGAGAACTTCTACTGCGCGATTCAGGATTGGTAGTTTCTTCAGTGTTGTACGTTGCTCCGTAGTTCAGTGTATCTTCGGTAGATAGCGGTGTATGATCGCCACAGGTATGACGGGTCTAGGCTTCTTTTTCAAGAGATGAGCGACGTACATTCAAGCTACTTACGTTTATGGCTACACCATAAAATACACACGAGTCTGATGCGTATCATTGTAACAGCTCTCGAAATCGTTTTACAAACAATAGACACAACGGTATTTATAGCAGAAATAAGGGTATTGCTTTAGAGAAAGTGTCTCGGCCCAATTATGCCGCTTACCCCCCAGTAGAAGCGAGCGTAATGATAGTGCACAGTTAGAAAGTGTTCGTTCAGGCTTGAGATAACATTTTTGCATAAAATTATTCTGAATCAATACACGGTGCAACAAACATACCTACATAGACTGCCAAAACTTATACTTACTTCATCATCATCAGCCCCTTGCAGTCCACTACACTTACTTACTCTTCTGTAATTTATACTCTCGATTATTCGCACTTGAAGGAACATTTTCCAATAAATTCTAGAATTAAACTCACTTTTACTCCTTTGATAATTCCATAATCGACTGCCTCGGTGGCGCAGTTGTAGCGTATGCAACTGCTGTGCCTCAAGTCTCGGGATCGGTGCCCGGGTCGGACCAAATGTTTGTATGATCTGCAAGTATTTGTTTCCGAGTTTGGATGTTTTCTATATAGTATTCTGTATAGTATTTATATCAGTTGTCTAGGACCCATAAAACAAGCTCAGCTTAGTTTGGGACTAGATGGCGTTGGCGTAACCAGTTAGGGTCAAGGTGTAAACTATGCTAGTATGTATTACTTACCCTTGCTTAAAGTTTCGTCTTAGTCGGGTAAAAATAGAAGAAAATAACTTCATTTAAGATCTTTAGTTCTGACATTCAATAAAGATATTGACTGCCTCTGTGGCGTAGTGGTAGCGTATGCGACTGCTGTTCTTGAGGTCTCGGGTTCGATTCCTGGGTCGGACCAAATCTTTGTATGATCTACAAATATTTGTTTCGGAGTTTGGGTGTTTCTATGTATAATATGTATGTATTTACAAAAGAAAAGTATATAAGTATTTATATCAGTTGTCTAGTACCCATAACACAAGCTCTGCTTAGCTTGGGACTAGATGGCGATGTGTGTAAGATGTCCGAAATATTTATTTATTATTATTATTTATATTAGATTTGACACGAGCTATATAAATCTTAAGATTTACTAATTCTTGGTACATTTGGTAAAAATATGAACCGTTTTATAATTAATAATAAATAAATAAATAAGCCTGACGGCGCATCACTTATTTTCTTCTTCTTCTTCTTCTTAATAAATGGCAAACTGTGCCGATGTCGACAATTCTGCCAATGTCAAGTGGGATGGAGATACGTGGGTTTTATGGAAAGAAAAAATAGAGCATAGTAATAATAAAATTGTAACTATCCAAATTTTCCAAAGTTAGCAGTTGACTGATTGTGGGGCTTTTGGTGAGGTTATTACACTGAAACATCGTTCGTATGTACACAGGTCAAAGTTTGATATCATTGCATCGAATGAATATCATGAAGGCTTGAAGGAGCTTGGGGGATGAGAAGGTTAGAAGGGATGAAAAATTAATAGGGATGGGAAACCACTTATTTTATTTTGGTAACACAAGTGTCGGTAGTTAGACACTGACGCAACACCGAGCATTGAAGCGTGCGACCGATGGCAATAGGGATGGAAATCATTGCCACTTTAAAAATAATAATCACGCGTTAAGTTAATTGATGGTAGTCGATTATTTTATGTGATTAGTTGCAGGTAACAGTGACTTTGATCCCATCCCTAAAGAACTGTGGGTAGTTATAAAATGGAACGCAGCCGGAGTGCAAGCATTATCGTTTAGCATCTCGCAGTAGCATCACATGTTCGGTGGAGTGTCGTACCTAAATTGTAACCTGTATAACATTATTGATTATCGTGACTGTATTTCACTATGTATTATCATAAAGTGGTTATGACAAAGCGATTGTGAGGAAAACCATTACTATCATTCTCCTCGCCCGACAACTCACGTCTACCGTCTTTTAAAAAAAATATGGAATCTACCGGCACTCCTAAAATAGTGGTATGAATCCCTACAAGCCTTTTTATTTCTTGCTTTACAATCCTCCGTTTTATAATTATCGTTTATTAAAAAAAAGTAATTTTAAATTTTACTGGAAAATCTTAGGATTGGCCTTTGTGACGTGAATCTCTATGGTACAAAGAGAGAATGAATAAATATTTATGTGAAACCAACAAATAAATTAAATTAGCAACAATCCCACGGCAAAGTACTATCGAAGGAATAAATACCTAATTGTTTTCTAGAAAGTCTGACTTCGAATCACGATTGACGGTCTAAAGAGCAGCCGTCTGTCTGTCTGTCTGTCCTGACTTAAGTCAATTGTATTCGTATACTTATATTTACTAGCCATTTGAATTTAAGGTTGTTTAGAATTTCTATGTTTTTATTTAAGACCCCGTGTGATGTCTTATTCTATTTTAACAGCTAATTAATCTAATTATTGAAAAAAATATAAAAAAGGAGTGTACAGGTAATAAAAATCACAAAGAAATCATTTTTAGTTTTACATTTTTCGAATATCCATTGTGATAGTAAATAAAAAGAATATTGGAATACTTCCCGATCCATAATCTATTAAAATGTAAAAAATATGCCTATACATTCGAAAAGCATAAACTACCTTCTGCCCAATCGGTTAAATTGAAAGATAAACAAAGAGTTATTTAGAACGGTTCTTTCATCAAACAGTCCAATACAAAAGTGTTTGAAATATGTACATGGCCTTTTTATTAATGAAACTATCATAATCCTACCGGTGAACACATAAATTCCTAATGACGACCGGCGGAATCTAGAATGTATATTCGAGTATAATACATATGAACCCCACGGTGCGACAATAAACGCGGGTAACGCCGCGAGGTGAAGCGAGTATCTTTATTAATTGTAGCCTATGTGGTATTCTGATGTATAAGCTATATTATTGTAAAGTTTCATCGAAATCCATTCAATAGTTTTTGCGTGAAAGATTAACAAACCTCCATCCATACTTACAAACTTTCGCGTTTATAATATTAAGTAAGATTACGACAACACTAAATAAAATTCAGGAAATAACAAAAACATGAACGGCAAATTAGATATTCTTAAATTTCCTAATATTTCCTTTTAATATTTTGTAACATTACCGTAAGTAAACCATATCTATCTATCAAGAATTGCGGCACTTTTTCATAAACGTTGAAACATTGTGAAATTCATAGCTGTCGTGATGCCGATGACACGGATTATGTTATCGTGATATTTCAATCACTCATACCACCAATCTAACCTGATCTCCATCCTAATATTACATTGTATTACATAGATAGCTCATAACAAAATTGCCCCGTTCTATAAAACATAAACTGATCTTAGTCTCAATACATTGTTGTATTACAAAAGAGGCCACGATAAATTTGATATGTTTTATACAGATTGAAGAGTAAGACACACGATTTGCATCTTTCTGTTCACGCAATAAAGTTTAGTGTTGCAATGAGGTTTAAATAATTGGTTTAGTAAGTTGCAATAGTTTACGATATTTGCTCGGGTCTATGTTAGTGTTAATAGTATGTGTTTACTTTAAGGTCTATTTGGAATGCAGTTGTGAACTAATAATGATTAAAATTAAATGTTGCACTCACTGCATGCCAGACGACAACAAAACGATAACTAAATATAAATACTATAATATTTAAGCCTCTCTTTTCCTTATTTTCGAGAAATAAATATGCGAGTCTCGTATATACGTACTTATGTGTAAATTTGCTTATTTATTATTTTTTTTAAACAAGGTGCAAACGAACAGATGTTTTGCTTGATGGTTAGAGATTAACGTTCGATATTTTATCGAGATGAAATTTATAACAGAGACCTCTTCAAAATTTTCATGGGAGGCATTCTAGGTATTTACCAAAGTCCTAGGCGCCAAATAACGAAGAACGAAGTTCGAAATAGAAAGACAAAACGAAAATATCTGGCTTGCTTTCTATGAGAGAGAGAGAGAGAGACAGACAGGGAAATGGTAATGATTCCTGACAAGTTCAGGGGCAGCAAGGGGGGACTAAAAAATGTCTCCGAGCGATAGTTTTGGAGATAGAGGGGGTGTCTTCCTTAAGGGATGATCTTAGGGGGTGGGGGTGATCAGGGTAGTGGGGTGAATGGATTGGGGGTGCTACGCTAGATAAATAAACACACAATATGGTATAATAAATTCATCTTGACAAAATGTGTCGTTGACATATGTCGAAAGTGTCGTTACAATTCCGTCTAGCCCGCTTCCGAAACGCGCGATAAGGAACTTCGTTCCAAAAATAGTTATAAGGCTTTAAATGCCCATATTACATAAGTAAGCGATGTAAAAGCATACCCGGCCCTATCGTGACGACAGATTGTAGGGTGGCCAGTCAACTGAAACGAACTATGGACAGTCCGGAGCCGTGTGAGGTAATTTAAACGTGATTTTGATTATTTGTCTAATTTGTTATGTGGTTTGTCTGGTAACTATATATGTTCTCACGAGTGTTTAAAATGAGAAGGTTCATAACGAGTTATTATCACACAATAACTTTGAAAAAGTTTTAAGAGAAACGGTGTATAATGTTTCATTATAACAGAGGGTTTTTTTTATTATCTGGTTTTGTGAGTTTGTGTTGGTCTGTAAGGTAATTCTATGATTATGAAGTTGGGTATTAAACCTAGTCAGTGAAAGTTTGTTAATTAAAGTAGATTTTTTTTAAGTTTTTTAGAAATCACATAAGCAAGCACGCCGAATAACTGTATGGTATGCATAGTATTGATGTTGCATGTTTGGCATGCTTTACTCATATACTATTTTTGGTAATACATATTGCTATTTAAATACAACATTACTGCTTAATTGTTTATTAAATCTACTTATGTATGTACTACTTCAGCCTATTGCCATGCACTCCTAAACACATACACACATTTAAATTTAGTTGCCATAACTGACCGATTCATCAACGCCGGAATCAAAACGAGTGACAAATTTTATTTTGTTGGAACAACTAAATTCACGCTTACGAAGGAAAAATACGATTGAACGGTCTATGAAAGTTCGTGATTTCCGAAGTTAGAAACACTAACGAAGTCGCAGGTGATAGCTGGTTTTAAAATAGCAGAAACGAACTTCAAGTTTTTCATGTAGATTTGTAAAACCTGTTAAACTACCAAAGGTTCGTTGAAAGTGACTTACATATATACTAATCTCTATTATTTTTAATAGTACTAACTTTAAATTTACTTACTAAACACAATACTTATTAAAAGAAAAAGCATCGACTAACAGATGAAGAATATAAAATATAGTTTATTACAGAACCCTAAAATTACGTTAGCTAAGGATGTGGTCGTGGTGTAAATAAAAGGGAAATGCCTATCTCATTACGTGATGCTGCGGTCTCTTACGTGTTAACGCCAGCTGACGACATCTGTCAAATGTACAGTCAGCAACGAATTCTTTTAACTCGGCTAACGTTACAAGTGACTAACATTTATTCAAGGGCATATTTATTATTATTATACTTTCGTAGAAAATCTTGCTAAATTGAGTGTTTCATAAGAATCTATATTTTAGTTACAAACTGAGATACAATATAAAGACGGATGTTTTATGATAGCTCAATATAATAACTAAATATGTTTTTTTTTTATAAAATAGGGGGCAAACGAGCAGTCCTATCGCCTGATGGTAAGCGAATACCGCCGCCCATGGACGCCCATGACCCCATGGCTTTTGAGGGTTGGGGATGAGGCATAATTATAGCTTGTTAGTTTATAATCGCATATGTCCTCAGATTAGACGCCGGGATATTATTTCATTATCCTTTCGTTAGATCGATCATAACATAATCTATATAATAATAATTATATCAAACAATACAAAGTTTTAAAACAATAACCCATCAACGTAAAACTTTAGATAGAATTTTTATAACTTATCTCACCCGGAACATTGTTAAGAATCTATTTACACATCATTTATTAAAATCGGTTTAGCAGTAGAACTACGGCTGTGTATTTTTTTTATTATTGTATAGGGGGTAAACGAGCAGACGTATCGCCTGATGGTAAGCGATTACTGCCGCCCATCGACACCCGCAACACCAGAGGCGTCACATGTGCGTTGCCCGCCTTTTAAGAAGGAGTACGCTCTTTTCTTGGAAGATTTGAAGGTCGCATTGGTACGGGAACACCGCAGGCGACAGCTCATTCCACAGTTTGATTGCGAGAGGCAGAAAGTATATATGGACTGCCAAAACTATTACCATTCTTTCTGATTTCACCATAGTCGGGTAAATATAAGAGTACAAAAAAAACTTTGCTTTTTAAACATAAAATTTGGTCACACTACCCGTACATTCAATAGTACGAGTAGTACTTTATGCAAATGACTGATTAGCTCATCATTACCCATGCAATGAGGTAATGAGACAACACAATTGGGTCATGGCCGACAATATTGACTACAAAACCAACAATTTTGCTGTAAAATAGAAAATATTCAGTTTTTTTTTTATGGAATAATTGGAAGAAACGAGCAGACGCATTGCCTGATGGTAAGCGATTGCCGCCGCCCATGGACACCCGCAACACCGGGGGCGTCACAGGTGCGTTGCCGGCCTTTGGGGGATGGGGAGAGGGATGGGGGAGGGGTTGGAATATAACATAGCGCAAATGCTATTTCACACCGGTTTTCTGTAAGGCCGTGGTATCACTCCGGTCGAGCCGGCTCATTCATACCGAAGCGTGGATCTCCCACGATAGTTGGATGATAACTTTTATGAGTAACTAACTGAACAACAACTACCGCGGGCATCACCGCCAGGCGAAGCTAGTTATTAGTCTGTTTTAATTAACCTGTCAAAACGTACCGTCAATCAAAACCGGAAATAGGAAACAAAACGGCGAAACGAAAGCCGATCGACATATAATTGAGTTTGTATTACTTTAGCAACGATTACAAGATTACAATGACGTAATATGATTAAATTGCATACAATTCGGTACGGTTTTGTTGTAACCGATGAGGGTATTACGTCTTCGTTCATTTATTTAGGTCATTATAAATACTGGTGCTGATTAATTGTTCAGTAACGAGGCTTTTGAATACATAGAAAAGTCTTTAACCTATACAAATGAATACAATTGATTGGTCTGTTTGTGATTTCAAATTGACAGCTTTCCACTAAATACATATGAAAGTATATACAATACTTCATCAAAAAAATAATCTGCCGGCTTATCTCTGGAACGACTGAACTGAATTTGCTGAAGCTTTCACTGAAAGATAGATGATGATGTAAGGAGTAATTTACGATTACTTTTTTCCAACTAGCTTCGCCCTGCAGTGTTACCCACGGCTGTGGTTGGTGACAACAATCGCGGGTGATTGTGTAATACTGCAAATTACGTTCTTGGTGCGTAATTACTTTGGTGGTCAGGGATTTTTTCAATGAACGTCACGAAGGAAACTAAAGTGTTTCCCTAATGAGTGAGCTGCGAAGTAGCGGTTTTTCTTTGTAAGTTTGTATACACACGAAGTTAGTCAAAACTAATAACTATAATGACGAAGAGTTTGTTTGAAGACCAAGTCTTTTTCTAACTTATAAACTAACTAGTTGAGCCCCGGGTAGCTACCCGCGGTTGTTCATGCCTAAGTAATAAGTTACACCTTAGGACATCAGCTATCTACCAGTGAAAGTTCCATCAAAATTGGTCCAGCCGTTCGTGAGTTTATCTGGAACAAACAGATAGACAGACAGCCAAAACTTCTATAATTAGTTTTTTTGATGTTAGTACCGTACAAACTTTCATATGCATTTAGTGATATCTATTAATTTGGAAATTACAAACAGACACTTTAATTTTATTTATTTGTATGTATAGATATATAGATATTCCATCGGTCATGTGACGCGTGCGCATGAAACCTAATCAGTCTTGTCGCGTCCGCCGACCGAGACGGACGTGAAACTTACACCGAGCTGTCGTCACACCGACGTTGGATTTCCTTTGGGAGTAAGATTGAATTTGTAATTAAGTGTCGGATTACATATAAAAACTAATAGGGTTTCTTATAGTATTCATATTCAACAGTTTCCTTTGACGGCCGCCAGTTAAAGTAAAGAAATTGAGGTTTATGAGTCTGAGTAAGTGACTACCCCGACTGACGAAAAGCATGAAAACAGAATTTGAGAGTCACCATACTCATTGCGAATTCAGACAATGTAACAATGCAGAGTGGAGACCCACACTATCCTTAATTACGCTGATGCCAGTTATTAAGATCTTGTGGGGGAACGGGTATCATGTTCCTCCCAACACAAAGGGAGGATCCTCCGACCAGGTGAGGTGATCATGCCTGGCGGGCTACTGCCCAACAGTTAATATTGGGATGTTGTATATATGATAATCGGCGCGAGAACTTTAATTGCGCGATTCAGGATTGGTAGTTTCTTAGTATTGTAGGTTACTCCGTAGTTCAGTGTAACTTCGGTAGATGGCGCTGTAGTATGTTATGTTGTATGTGGAGGTCGCCACAATCTTAATGAAGACCAATTCCAGAGCCTCCAAAACATCTGCATTAGATTCATATTCAGATTACGGAAATATTATCATGTCTCTGATTATCGTAAAAAGCTTTAGTGGTTACCCATCCGCCCTCACCGGAATGCATACGTTGAAGAATAAGATAATTCTATATTACATTCTTTTTTATCCTTTTACCCCACCTCTTAATAATAATAATCGCTTTAATTTTTTATTTTTTTCGAGGGAACTTTTCGAACAAACATGAACCGTTTCATGGTTGTTTGAAAAGTTCACCGCGAAAAAAAAACACTGTGTGTCCGTACACAGCGAACACCCTGACTCAGAACAACAATTCCATGTGGGATTTGAACCCACAACATTTGGCGAAGTAGGGAACGGCGTGGTGAAGTATACAAAATAAAATGATTATTATTATTATAAAAGTTTAAGGTCTTGTTACCCACTTCTTACGTATATAGTTTCGTGCCCATCGCACACAAGCAGCAATTCCCACGCCAAAATCAGAAACCTATTAGAAGTACAACAACGATTTGTTGCGGTTTAGTAAAATACTCGAAATCAATTTGATACAGCACCGAAAATCGTTTATGTTTACCCTAAATACAACTGTTATAGATAACACATAAAAGGTTTTATTAACTACAAGTTGTGTTACTTGTGGTACAATATAGTCTCAAATAAAAGCCTAAGTTACTACTTAAATCATGACAACACAGATTTCAATGAAATTTAACATGTAGTATCCATCTTTGATTTCTGAGGAAGGACATAGAGCACTTTTTATCGTGATATCCGACATATACACGGGCAGAGCCGCGAACAAAAGCTAGTTTAGTATATTTGAATTCATTTCATATATAAAAAGTAAAGCAAAGCAAAGCTAAAAAGTAGTCTAAGTTACTCCTTATATCATCAGCTATCTACCAGTGAAAGTTCCACAAAAATCGGTCTTATTTTTATTTATTAGATTACCCGGCACAGAAAGAGAGAGATAAAAATTTCAAGTATTTTTTTTAATGTAGGTACCGTAAATAGGTACTTTAATATTTAGTGAAAACTGTGAAAATTTGTATGGACTAGTAGATATCTAAAACTTCTACGTACAAATATGTACATCAGATTGGTTTTTGGTTACATGTATGTAATACCTTTAAACGAGCAAGTCTTGTTAATACGAGTACGAGTCTGTATATCGGAAACGGCTGCAAACGATTTTAACGAAATTTGGTATACATTAGGTTTCAGGGGCGATAAATCTAGTATAGGAGTATTTTTTTACCGTGGGAGAGCCATGCTTCGGCATGAATGGGCCGGCTCGACCGGAGTAATACCACAGCCTCACAGAAAACCGGTGTGAAATAGCGCTTGCGCTGTGTTTCACCGAATGAGTGAGGATACCGGAGGCCCACACCCTAACCCCTACCTTATCCCCCTCCCCTTCCCCTAAAGGCCGGCAACGCACTTGTGACGCCTCAGGTGTTGCGGGTGTCTATGGGCGGCGGTAATCGCTTACCATCAGGCGATACGTCTGCAGTATAGGTACAGGAGGTTTCGGGGCGATAAATCGATCTAGATTTATTTACAGAAAATTTACCCAAAATACCGGACAAAATTAGGGGCATTTTCTCTGATATCTTTAACTGATTTTAAGCCACTTGCATAATGTGAATCACCATACTGCATTGTTGCATTGTCTGCATTCGCAATGAGTATGGTGGTCACTCCTTGAAATCTGTTCATGCTTTCCATCAGGCAGAGTAAAGTCAATTTAGCAGGCTCATATATGAGAAAAAGAACTGTAGTTGGTAATGTGCACCAAGCCTAACGCCAGCAATACAACACCGTGTGTCGAGTCAATGACATCGATATTAAATTACAAGCATTGCGAATCGATAAACTTACTACAACCGCAGTGCACCTCTACCACATTGGATTGAAGCATACTTGAATAATAAACCCTATTCTTTGATAGATAGAGTTGAGACTTACAAACATTGAAGTAGAATTAACTTTTTTAGAACTAGTTACGTATATGGATGTAATTTTAACTGTTGAATAAAAACAGAACTTAATTTCTATATGCAAAGGTTTAATTTAAATTGATGTAACTACGTCTAACCTTAAGTATGTCAATTAGTAAGTATTCGAAAGTGGACTTAGAAAGGAGAATTAAAAAGTTCAAATCGCAATGAGCCAGTGGTTTTACGACTACGACTAACGGCGATCTTGAAAATTTGAAAAATAAGTTTAAAAAAAAAATCAATGAATATTTTTTTTATGTAAAAGTATGCAATTATTTTTTGATAAATATCGATAGATCGATTTAACGCCCCTAAAACCTACATACTAAAGTTCATGAAAATCGTTGTAGCCGTTTCCGAGACTCAGATATACATTTATACAAGAATTGCTCGTTTAAAAGCATTAGATTGATTTTGTAATATAATCTAAAAGTTAAAATCTAGTAAGGTTTTGTATTAATTAAATTAACAACCCAATTTAACCAAGACGAATTTAATTCGTTAATTTTGCAACATTACAATGAAAATACACCTAATAAATATAATTTATAATCGGATACTCAAGGGCATATACCTAAAGCTGAGGCACACTTGATAAAAATCCGTACTAACAATATCCATTCCAAAAGTAACTCTTGTCTGTTAGCTTGCACGGTTAAACCGCTGCACCGATTTCAATGAAATGATATAGATGGCGAGGAAGGATATAGGCTACTCTTTACCGCGATAATCTACATACACGCGGGCGGAGCTAGTAATCCTTAAGGACTTATGCCCGGTTCCTATATTTAACGAATCGTCATCGTGTAAAAATTTTCTACAACCGACTACGAGTCGTAAATACTCGTACCGTTCCTGAATTTATTTTTTATGGGAACGATTTTAGCTTACGCCCCGTATAATATACTCTACTGTTCGTACCTAGAACGGATCGTTTTTCAAATATAGGAACTGGGCATTATAGGAAATATTTTATAGGAAATTTAACACAATACGATGGAGTTATTGAAAATTCAGAATTTTAGGTTTTAGAACTTAATTAAAGTTTGTATAAAGTTTCTTCGGCTCCGAATTGAAACGAATTATGTGGAAAATAACAGGTGATTTCACTCTAACAGAGTTTCACAAAATTTCTGCACAAAATTCAACACTAATATGCATAACTAAAGCGAGAATCCACAAGGTGTGAATAATCGCGCAATTTTTACAAGTGTGGCTGAATCTTAAACAACAGATTGCACTCAATAATGTTGAGAAACGATCTATAGGTTGTATTAGTCGTAATTGACGATGATGCAATGTAATAATAACGACTAATTTGATACGTGGTATTTGTAATAACTGATGATAAATCGATTCGCGTGAGAATCTTTTATATCGATTAAGTTAAAGATCATTCGGCATATATTTATTGCGATTTTTATACCATCAAGATATAAATTGCTTCTTATGCATTTTTTTTTCAAGGTGCAATTTAAAAAAAAACCTTTTTCATGGGGGTTTGAAAGAGAGGAAAATGGATTTGTAGCTCCATTAACCGATTTAGACTCTGAGTTGGTGAATCAGTTAGTAAGCACAAATAATATTGTACGTATAGATAAATAACTGACGGTGGCGTAGTGGTAGCGTATGCGACTGCTAAGCTTCAGGTCTCGGGTTCGATTCCCGGGTCGGACCAAATGTTTGTATGATCTGCAAATATTTGTTTCAGAGTTTGAGTGTTTTCTATGTATAATATGTATGTATTTACAAAAAAAAAAGGATATGTATTTATATCAGTTGTCTAGTAACCATAACACAAGCTCTGCTTAGCTTGGGACTAGATGGCGTTGTGTGTTAGATGTCCGGAATATATTTATTTATAACATCCAGCTAGAGATAATAAACCGTGCTCATCACACATCTACCAATCCTGTACTGGAAATTGAAGACCTCTCAGTTCAGCAGCTACATCTACAACTACTGCACCACAACATTGTTTTAGTATGCTCATCAGCCATCAAGTACTATGAACTGTTACTAGATTTCCATGTAACTACCAGGTGTGACTTGCACGCGAATAAACGGCTAAACGTATGCCGTTTCTCTTTCGTTTTATCACGACATGTGCATATGCATTAGGAGAATCCCCGACTAGTTTCAAACCCAACTGTGATCTTTCAACAATGTGTGAAAAGATATCTATTGTGTCTTTATATCAGAGAATGTATTATCATACTCTAAAACTTTTTTCCTGGTCAGATTGCCGTTCGCTTTCAGTCTAAGTAGGTACTATATGACGAAAAGCGAATGCCATCAGAGTCCTGCAACCCAATTTGGTAACAATAATTTGGTAAACGGGGTAGCCGGTACCAGTGGCGTCTCTAGTCCGTGAAGCGCCAATGTGCATTACTTGCGCGCAGATTCAGTAAAAGTGTCTCGGCCGGCACCCCTGACGCACAACCTGAACAATAAGTAAAGACGCCCTTGGCCGAGACCGATGGCATAATGTGCTTGCGGAGGTCTCTACGTCTTAAGAATGGTCCCTTTTCATAGATTGATCTAAGTTTCTCCATCAGATAATAAACGATTTTGGTTGTTTTAATAAAGGTATGATGTGATTCACTTACCGTTCTTCCATCATTTCGTTGAAGGTCTTCGACTTGCCACGGGGCTGGCAAGGTTCATGCTCCATTCGTCGCACCTCTACACACCTCTCAATTATGTGTTCCACTCGCTTCCGTCTTGAGGACTTCCAATTATCCAAGTTCTGTGAAAAAAGGAACTATTAAGGAACTATTATTACATTAAGGATGTCTGGCAAGGGGTTGCCACGATGTTTATTTGATGAATTTAGTTCGGTATATTACACATCTTAAGAACCGTTTACCTGCCAAAACCACGGTAACCCAAACTTCATAATGGTACATCGTTTTTACCTGTGAGCCTGTGTACTTTCAGCTTTTATAGAATAACGAAGGTCTGGGGTTCACGGGCTCTTGCTCTACATGAAAATCTACTTTTGTTTAAAAGCCTACTCATGGTTAAATCTAATAATACGAGTAACATACCTGAATTTTTTAGAACAATCATGAAATCGTAAAGGCTCTTTACGTATGTAGAAGTGAAGTAAAAACTATAAATGACTAAATTGTGGGCGATTGGTTTGTGTCTACCCCTACGGAGATAAAGGACGTGAGTTAATAAATGTGTATTATTATATATTTAATTATAGAGATATTAATGTTTCTCGTTCTTAAAACTGTTAGATTTAAGAATGGGTGTATTTAAATTACTGAATTACATCAAATACCTTTAAATGAACAATTCTTGTGATTAATCTGAATCCTCGACAACGCTTCCAAAGATTCTCATGAAGTTTGAATAGGTAAGATAGGACTTATTTTTAGAAAATTTACCAAAAAACAATACCGGTCACTCAAGTACTTTTTACAAAAACAAAACGATTAACATTCAAATCAAAAAGCTTACCTTATACATACGATCACGTAATTCTAATATTTTTTGCATTATAAGAATACTTTATAATATAATATATAAAGCGAACTAAGTACTTCTGCCAATCACGTTACAAAACAACTGAGCAAAATGGCCGCTTGTTCTATAAGATTAATCATGATTTATCTATTGGACCTTAGAGGTTACATCTGCATACATTATGAACATATGTAACCCACTGATGTCCTATCTAATTAAGATAATTTAATAATAATTTATGAGATTAGTGAATATATACTAATAATAAAGCTGAAGAGTTTGTTTGTTTGAACGCGCTAATCTTAGGAACCACTGGTCCGATTTGAAAAATTATTTCAGTGTTGGATAGTCCATTTATCGAGAAAGGCTATAGGCTATATATCATCACGCTAAGACCAATAGGAACGGAGCCCCGATTAAGAATGTTTAAAAAACGGGGGAAAATTATTACGCTACGGACAATAGTAGACGTAAACGAGGTTGTGTGGGTCAGCTAGTTATAAATATTCGGGTAGATAAAGAACCGTTATACCTCTTAATTGTAACAATGGAGTGTATACTAATAATATAGACAGCCTGAATCTCTGATCAATACGTCACGTCTTATGATGTTTGTTTCCTTTAAAATTTAGTACAGTTTTACGTAGTGTAATAATAACACTACTTTTCCTTAACTATGAGTTTATTATTATAAACCAGGTATACGATCACTCTTAATAATTGCTAGTAATAATATAGTTGCTCTTCTCAACCGCCAAGCAGACAATGCTCGACCCCATCGAGAACCGTTATCAAATTAATTAATGTTTTTCGCTCCCACCCCAGAAATGACGATGTTACGTCACATCCGTCATTTCTGTGCGGCAGAGCTCAAAAATACAATTATCTTATTACTTAGCCATATTTCTATTCTGATGCTGTTATTACAGGGAATAATTAAATATGTCTATTTATTTAGAATATTTTAACTGATGAACCGTTACAATACTTAAATAATATAATTAAATCAAACAAATCACAACAGTAGATCAAATAAAATAATGAAGGGAATCATGTAATTGTCAGCATATAAAAGTCACTACAGACTAAATCTTCTACTTTTTATATTAATTCGGATTGTAACCACCTGGATCGTTACCTTACCTTACTAGCCCTCTAGCCAAAAGATTACAGGAACAAGAGCCACGCTGATTTCAGCACGAATGGGCCAGCTTTAAAAGAATTTCCGATATCATGTATGTGTGTATGTTCGATGGCTGAGTGTGAGATGTCTTATAATCATAATTTAATTTATGAGAAAGAAAGTTTATTTACATTTTACTATCGAATGAACCTCTCAGAGATCACTTAATAAAATATTATTTACATTTGTTTTATGTTAGCGTTTTAGATTTTATCTTAACTGTCTCAAGATGGCGGTTTATGATCAGATAGTTCCAGTTACAATATCAAATGTCGCGTGCAGTAGCATTGGCATTTTTTTGCTATTTCATCTAAAGAAACTACTAAGAACGAAAGAACTGCATTATGTGTGGTTTAAATGAAAAGCGAGAGCGACACAACATTTTATTTTTGTATTATCATTTTATCATAAAATAAACTAACAATGAAGTGTTCTTTATTTGCTCGGAAACATAAGTTTTCTATATACTGCTGATATATGATGCAAAATTTTATTTTTTTCAGATTTTGTATCACATTTAGATATTATAGTGCCCAAGTTTAGTGTGTGTAAATACAGGTGCACTCTGTTCCCTCACTCACATAATCCGATGGGACGTTTGTCAGTCATGACCGACGATTATTAGAGAAACTCAATAACACTGTTGGCTCGACCCGGAATGCGACCCCGAGACCTCTTGACCGGCAGTCGCATACATCAATCGCTTGACCAACGAGGTAGTCAAATATATATATATATAATTTATGCTGATGAAGTAGATTAATGAGTTGTCGTATTTATTTTAGCATAGTATTTTTTTAATTTTAATAGAGTACAGTGGTAAATACACTTTAAAGATATAGTGGTTTTGTAAAGGCAATGGAAAAGTAAAAAGTAAATTCTATTTCATTTGTCTAATATTATAAAGCCTTTGATTTATTCATGTTAAAGATACAAATGCTTTCGTTTTAACCTTAAACATGCACTATTTAAAGTCGCTGAAGTTTGTAGTTCAGACCACCCTACACTAGAGAACTTAATAGACCTATTATTGAGCGGTAGGAAACGCAGATATATTTTTAAATCGCAGTGCGATTGCGCAAGTCTTGGCAGGTTAACGATGGCTAATCTCGGCTAATCTCCGCAATGGCCGCGATAATGGTACAACATGTTAAGCTCCGGTGAATGTGAATTGGTTTCTATTTAAGATTCTCTTGTGAATCATTGTGTATTCGCCGCGAATGTATTTATAAGGAGTTCGATGACTGTTTTGGGGATGGATGCAAGGGCACAGAATGTAATTTATATTTTGTATCCTTGACTAGCTGTCTGCAATGAGTGATTAAGGAGAAGATGTTACAAAAACCCGGTCAAGTGCGAGTGGGACTCGCGCACTGAGGGTTCTGTACAAACCTGTAAGTATATAATATGATGTTATCAAAAGGCTTTATGCTTTTCGCATATCTATGCTATAAGACGTTGTTTCGTGTCAAATTTCAAGATTCTGTGTTCACGGGAACTACCCTGTAGGTTTTGATTCGGGCAGCCTAATTCTTTTAACCGACTTCAAAAAAGGAGGTTCTCAATTCGATTGCATTTTTTGTGTGCAATGGTTGATGACTTTTGATGACTCTTTTTACACCATTCGAGTGACATTAGACAAGAGAGAACTGTGACGTCATTTCTAAGTATTTAATACAAATTCGTAACGTAGTAAGGTATAATAAAACGATGCTGGGTGTACGAAACAATAAACAAAGTATTGTACCTTACCTTTTTACCTGAGAAATGACGTCAGTTCTGTTCAATTATGCACAGGTAATTGTTTATGAATATAAGTGTAAAGGGGCGTTTAGGATGTCTTGGGATGATATTTGTATTGAATGTTTAAATGCTTTTTACGTGTCCTTATAATAAAATGAAGTCAATTACTCAACACATAACTGCCTCGGTGGCGTAGTGGTAGTGAATGCGACTGCTGTGCTTGAGGTCTCGGGTTCAAATCCTGGGTCGAACCAAATGTTTGTGTGATCTACAAATATTTGTTTCGGAGTTTGGGTGTTTTCTATGTATAATATGTATGTATTTACAAAAAAAAACAGTATATAAGTATTTGTATTAGTTGTCTAGTACCCATAACACAAGATCTGCTTAGCTTGGGACTAGATGGCGTTGTGTGTTAGATGTCCGGAATATTTATTATTTATTATTATTATTAATTAGTAAGAGAAGGAGGGATATAGTCGTAGAAACTGATTTCTAGGTTAGGTATTGATATACCTGTCCTAGTAGCCTTTAGGGCGTTTATAGGGAGGACGGGGGCGAGTCAAACCTCACTTAATCTAACTTTGTAAAAAAAAACTTGTTGCAACGCTTTCTTAGGAGGAAGGAGGAAGGATATATATAATCACGCTAAAACCAATAGGAGCGGAGCATCAATAAGAATGTTTAAAAAAGGGGGAATATTGTCACGCTACGAGCTATTGGAGACGCAAGCGAGGATGCCTGGATGTGTTAGTAATATATATAACTGCAGCAATAAGTGCAATAACTAAGAAATTTAATAGTAAATGAAATGTTTACAAAACGAACAGCCATTTTAAATCATCATCAACAACCCATAATGTCTCACTGCTGGGCTCGGGTCTCCTCTCAGGGGAGGGTTAAGGCTATACGTCCCCATGCTGGCCGAGTGACGTTTGGGGACTGGCAAGACAACGTTGTGGCTACGTAATCTTGCTGTTAGATGTTTTTATGCCGCCTAAAGGCCTCCAACTAATCTTCACGACTGTTATCCTACGATAACAACCGGGACCGACTGCTTAACGTGACCTCCAAATCACGGAGACGCTCATGGTAGTATGCCACCAGTGGTCACCCATCCAGGTACTGACCCCACCGTCGCTACCTTACCATCGGTGATTGTTTCTAATCACCGAGTGCAACTGGGCTATGAGCGCCTCAAATACTATTATAAATATTTTCAAATACTAGTTTATATTCAATGTCATTATAATGTCAACGTTTAGCCCAGTTTTAATGTCAATTAAACCTTACACGACAGCCCTAATCTCATTTGAAGCATTTAAAATATTCTAGTGTTTCCCTGACTTGAGGCATTTGTCACTTTACCTTAGTAATAATTGCCACATTTCCAGTTAAGAAAAGCTTAGAAATAAGGTTAATTGGGTGTTTAAAAAATACCGCAAAATGAGTTAAGTAGTACTTGCTGAGTTAAGATCAATTACTCTATAAGGGGTTTATTGGCTGCTTGTGTAGTCTACTTGCTGAGATAGGTGTTAGAAAGTAAGATGGAATTCCGATCTAACTAAGCTACTGAGCTTTTGAATTAAAAAAAAACTGAACTGCTGACCCTCGCAACCTCGTTTACCTCTCCTATTGCCCGTAGCGTAATAATTTCCCCCCGTTTATTGTAACATTGTTCATTGGTGCTCCGCTCCTATTGGTTTTAGCTTGATGATATATAGCCTATAGCCTTCTTCGTTAAATAGGCTATCTAATATTGCAAGAATTTTTCAATTCAGATCAGTAGTTCCTGAGATTAGCGCAATCAAATTCATTTTTACCGTGGGAGAGCTATGCTTCGGCATGAATGGGTCGGCTCGACCGGAGTGATACCACGGCCTCACAGAAAACCGGTGTGAAATAGCGTTTGCGCTGTGTTTCACCGAGTGAGTGAGGATACCGGAGGCCCATACCCCAACCCCTCCCCCATCCCCTTTCCCATCCCCCAAAGGTCGGTAACGCACTTGTGACGCCTTTGGTGTTGCGGGTGTCCATGGGCGGCGGTAATCGCTTACCATCATGTGATATCTACGTCTGCTCGTTTGCCCACTATACAATAAAAAAAAAAATTCAAGCAAACTAACTCTTCAGCTTTACATGTAAGTTTTATTTAGATGCAATGTCAATTTAAGAAATAAGAAAACTGATTACACAAAAGACCTGTCACGTTACATTTGAAATAATATGATCTTTTACCATATACCTGTGAGATACACATCTAAGTGTTGGTAATCTGAGTGCACATTTATGCAATGTGTTGCTTAACTGTTAATTTTACATTTGCACTTAAATGAAACATTTGTGTTAGAAAATAGAACGCTAATTATACACTGATACAGCACATTTTTCAAAATTTTCTAAGACAATTTTTTTTTTGTTTGTCTTCTGTTCTTCACTGTTGGTCACAAAGCTTATTCATACTTGAACGTAATATTATAGTTCATTTTGAATACGTAATACAACGCCATCTCGTCCCAAACTAAGCAAAACTTTTACTATGGGTACAACTGATACAAATATGTACATATATACTTTATTTGTAAATACATCCGTATTATACATACATACATAAAACACATATATTATAAATATATACATACGAACATTTGGTATGATCCTTAAAACGAACTCGAGACCAAGCACAGAATCATTAAATCTTACTACCGCCATTTTGTCGGATGCAATTTTTCGAAGCACGTCCAACATACCTTACAAGAATATCTGCATACACATCAAAGTCTATAACTATGTCTTTTGGACGTTAACGATCCCAAAATAGAATCCCAACAAAAACAGTAACTCAAATGTTTACGATGAAGAAACAATAAATCAATACCCACGCCCCACACGGAACACTGTACTTAGAGGAATGTTTACGAAATACAGGTAACTAAGCTTTTTCATTTAAACTAGACATAAAACAACACGACGCTGAACGACACGACACCATACGAAATGACATTGCACATGTACCTTCAAACCTTCAAGAAAAGACCGTACTCCTTAAAAGACCGGCAACGCACTTGTAACGCCTCTGGTGTTGCCGGTGTCCATGGACGGCGGTAATCGCTTACCATCAGGCGATACGTCTGCTCGTTTGCCCCCTTTTTTTTTGTGCGGAAATCCCCTCGGATACCACCTGCTGGTGGCATGTCGGACTCGAACCGACTAAAACCGCACACCGTCTCGGGTACTAGATGCCGGGGAACCAGGTGCACTCTAGAAAGGAAAACCCTGGAACCTCGGGCCAACCTACGCTTTGTAGATGGCCCCCTCCTGAGATGGCCTCCTACTGAACTCGTTTGCCCCCTACACAATAAAAAAAACATCGTCATCATCTCAGCCGAAAGACGTCCATTGCTGGAAATGCTTTTAAATCAGTTTAGCTATCTTACTTTCATAAACCTATACAAATTATACCTACTGTACCTCTGTATATTTAAAATTACATACATGTTTGAAACACACGCCTTGTTAGTGTTGTATTTCAAAATAAAACGTCACCGGCTCTGTTTAACGTTAGCACAAAGAGCTGCGCCGGCGCCGCCGGAAGCGCTCCACAGAAGCATTCGCGTCACTTCCTGTCGCAGCGGCGCGGCGGCAACATTGCCAGCTTTGTTATTGTTACGTGCCGATTGAGGTAATTGGCTCCAAGTTATTCTGAGAGGAATCCACAGCAATTATGACTTTAACTACCGCAGGGGATTGTTTAAACACCGCAGTCGTAGAATGCAGGATGGGTAAAAAAAGAGACTGTTTTTTTTGAGTTTGTTGTACATTGCATTTGTGTAAAAGTTTAGAAATTTTTATGAGTTCTGTTATACAAAGCTGATGGATTAAAATTAAATTGCCCGTAGTGTGATAATATTCCCCCGTTTTTTGAACATTCTTCACTAGTGCGCCGCTCCTATTGGTTTAAGCGTGATGATATGTAGCCTATAGCCATCCTCGACAAATGGGCCATCTAAGACGGTTTTGTTTTTAAATCGGATAAGCAGTTCCTGAGGTTAGCGCGTTCAAGCAAACAAACTCTGCAGTATATCTCTCTGTCTATAGTAATATAGATCCAGTACGAACTTTGTACTTCTTTTTAAGAAAATTATTCGAACGTAGGATTATAAAATTTGGCACATTTCATTATTCAGCATTAGAATCGATGTGGAACGAGTGCTTCAGTGAGGTTTCGCTTTCCAATCCTGGTTCGAACCAAATGTTTGTATGATTCCAAATATTTGCTGCGGAGTGTAGGTAAGTTTAGGTTAAGTATTCTATCAATAAATAACACTATCATAAAATCTGCTCAATTTGAAGCTAGATGGCGTTGAGTTTGAAAAGTTCAAAATATTTTTATTTATAAAACCTATATCCCTCAAAATTCACAAGATTGGGAATACGATGTATGTTAATATATTCCCACACTTTAACCATGATTGATTTGTCACGGAAAACCTTAGTCCGTATTTGGGTTAAGTTCAATTTGTCGAGAAAATTAAAAATTCTACTAGCTTACGTAACATGTTTGAAATCATATGCTCAAAGCGTTTTTAAACTACGTATATTATGTCTAATACGCAATAGTCACAGTTATTAATATGTAAAGAATGCATTAAACATGAATTTTAAACTATTTAGACGAGGCATTTACATCAAAAAGCATATTATTTTTATTTTATTGTGAATAAGGTTATAAGGCACAGATTAAAGAAAATAAATTTGAGAATTAAACTTTATAATGAATAGGAATTCATATAACATGTTTAATAAAGACTAGCTTTTAACAGTGTTTTCGGAAGCGTCAATTTTTTTTTAATTAAAAGCAGCTTACATGCTATACCAGAATATAATGTATCTTTATGTCAAAGTTCATTTAGATTCGCTCATCATGCGTTCTAGTGTAATTGACTGATAAATATTCATATATTTTATTCTCATTTATAACAACAGTAATATTTGGGGGCTCTTTTACGGTTCGGAGAGACCCTTTAATATTCTATCTTTTGTTATCTCTTGTGATTGAGAAGCTAATGATTAAATCACTTGTAATATACTTAAATCCCTTTCATCATTATCAACAACCCAAACGGTCATGGTATCATGCTACATGCACCTCGATGGGTGACCACTAGTTGAATACCCTCGGTGATTGTTTCTAATCACCGAATGCAACTGAGCAATTGAGATAATCCCAGGAGTAGAACAGTTTTAAGTCCATAGATACAGATAAAAACACTTACCGACTGCCAGTCTTCTTGTCGTTCTATACGAGCAGGATCTGTGCGCTTAGCGAGCTCAGCTCTGCGTAACTGTTCTCGGGCCCTGCTGCCGAGATCTGCAGGCCCTACTTTAACAAACTGGAGTGGGTTCCCAGCGGGCTTGCCCGGCAGGACCGCGGCGGTGTGTGGCCGGGTCGCCAAGAAGTCAGCGCTGTCTGTTGTCTGGAAAGAAAGAAAGAAAAAACTATTAACTTATGTTTCTATTCCACAGAAATTGAGTGTTTACTTAACTTCAGACTCAAGATAATCGGTATATTTCAACAGAAGTAAACATACGCATATTATTAACTTATATATTATTAGAACCTTGCTCTAGAAAGATCGTTATTTTTTGAAATATGTTTTCATCTCGACTTATATTACTTTTATCTCGACATAAACTGAAACACTACAAAGTTTTTATTGAACTTATAAACCATTGAATGCTTCGATCATGAAATCTTTAGAACAATGTATAAAACTTTATTTTATAGAATCCAATAGTCTATTACCTAAAACAGAATTAGAAATGTCACTGAATGTCAAATTACTAAATTACTCCCAAAATGGCATAGTTTAACTTAAATTAACTAAATCAGAACAAACCGTTATGTGGCAAAACACAAGAAACCCATAAACCAATTAATCTTGGTGCTTTTTGCTGGTGAGGCTTCTTGGTCAACCAGGAATGAACACCAAGGTTTCAACCCAGACCAACAGACCAAGCAAAACAAGCAAGAAAGAAGATGGAATGCCTCCTGGTTTTCTTACTACCGATACTCTGTAGCCCATTCTTATCGTGCTGTCCGTGCTTTGACTGCTGTTTCAACCAAATCATTCCAGACGACGAGAAGCTTGTAAAGCGAAGGTAGCAATAACCTCAGAAGAACCGTCAGGATTGGCAAAAATGGTCAAGATGAAAACACCCACATTCATCCAGTAAATTGCTTTTAGACTAGAAATATGTGTTGTCTATATTTTAATTTCTTATTTTTCTATTTTATTTATGAAAAATAGTAACGAACAACGAAACTGTGAGCTAAGGATAAACTTAAACAAATTGAATTTTTAATAAACTAATAAGCAACCATATTGGCTGATGTTTCTCTAAGCTGTTAGGCTTATAATATGTATAATTTGGTTGCATCATATTTAAAGTTGTGAACTGTAGCTCTAATGGTTAGCTATGTCCACTATTTAGCTCGAGATCGTAAGTTCAAATTCCACTTATGGCGAACCACGAGATGACCATGATTCTTTGCTCTGTGTCTGTGTAGTTTATCTACAAATATGTCATCAATCGACAACCATTAAAAGTTCACTGCTGGACATAGACCTCTCCTAAGAAATATGGTTTTGGCGTAATACCACGGCTTCACAGACAATCAGTGTGTAACAGCGCCTGCGCTGTGTTTCACCGGGTGACCACCTCTTGCTTAGCGACATTGCTAACCGGTGATGCGTTCCTGGAGCTTCTCCCTACGGCCGAGGTAGGCCGCGGCGGGATTAAGTGGGTAGGCCCGGTTCTCCGGAAGACCCACTCACACCCTCCGTATTCGCGTAAAAAAAATTAAAGGTTATTGGCGAGTCACTTTACTAGTTTAGTTCTATATAACACTGTATAATATTGCCAAAGAATATTGTATCAGCGTGTTTTTCTATATACCATACTAGTTAATCATCTCAGCAGTATTATAAAAATGTTTTATCAAAACCACGCAACAGTGTACAAACATAACAGCTATTACGTGCCGTAATGAACAGTCACGACGTCCATTGACGTTGAAATAAACGGCACACGAGAATTGCCAGCCCATTCGATTTCTTTGGATTATGTGAAGTTACTGTACTTTCTACTGCGATGGTGATTGAACTAGTTTTTGTATTAAATATGAATTTTCCTCACGTAATTTTACATTTCCGTCACTCATTTTGTAAGATGACGTAACATCTTTATATCAATGAATATATTTATAACGAAGAATGATTATTTGCGAACAACGATCAGGAATGTTCCAGATTATTCGCGAACAACGATCGAGAAAGTTCACTTTTGAGGCACAGAATAACGAACCTTATTTCGATAGACATAGCGTCGAATATGGATTATTTATTGCGCTATTGTTTACAATGAGTTCGCCGGTGGGCGTATCCTTGGTACAGGGAACACCCTCGTATATTCGTTATGTTCGAGAAATATAAAAAATCTATTTAAACACGAACATTCCCGGGCCGCAGGCAGTTCAGTTTGAGCTACAGTGCGTTAAACATCGAAATGATATCAGTGAGCAACCTAGCGACTTCGGCGACCATTAAGGATTGTTATTAGGAGTGATATTGAGATTGTAAGAGTGTTGTTAATAAAGTCTCTTTTACACGTCAGAAGGTTTATTTCTCAAACCTTAACATGTAACAATATTATGGATCGTTTGTCTTTTTTAAAATATTTTATGTGGTTTTTAAAACTATAATCTAAATCTATTGAGAAGTCAGTGCTCTCAAATATACTGACAACATTATTTCAACCTTCGAAATCAGTTTCGCCCTCAAAGTTGCGGCGGTCCGATACCAGTCGCTAGGTGGAAGAACTGATATTCAGGTAAAACCGGTTAAACTAGTAGCCGACCACAATTAATCTTGGGAATAATAAAGGCTATAATTGCACCCGGAACAGTTCGTTAATTTTGGCGTCATTGAGTAATGAAAATTCATCTAAAAATTTCGTGTATATTGTAGTAATTCAAAATCATTTATTTAATTAAGAAACTAAGTGACATTTATGAACGTTAAATTGAAGATACAGTTAAAAATCATAGATCGATACAAAGAGACGCCACAGCATGTACTGGATTGTCAAAGTAAATTAGACGAAAACACCAAAATGTACTGCCTACTAGTGTCGATCCATAACTTCCAGTGTCCAAAATGCGGAGAGCCATATGAGAAGAATACTAGCAAAGAAACTCATGGCCATTCTTTTTAAAAGTCAGGTCTTCAGGTACAATAGTATTAGTATTACATGAAAGGTAGATAGTATGCAAGCTGTTGCCACCTAAATTTCATTTTATTGAAATGCTCCAAAAGGTAACGTAATGTATTGTTCCACGAGAACACGAATCATGAATAAGATAGAAACTAATTTGTACAGGGTGTCTCAAAAGAAATTTTATATTTGTTTAGCTTACTGCGTGAACGCTGCGTACTTGAGGGGTGCGGGGGTTATGTCAATTGGTAGCTTGGCTCTTGGGGATTCAGTCGCTATGGAGCGTTTCTCGGGAGCAGACCGCGCGTTGTGCGTGCGAGAGTTTTACAAGAACGGTGATTCGACAACTGTCGCGCGTAGAAAATTCTGCAGTGTTCGAGGTTTTCGCCACTTAAATGATGCGCCAAGCCTTCCTCTCATTCGACATTGGGTTAAAAAGTTTGAAGAGACTGGATCAACGCTGGATAAATCAAAATCCGGGCGACCTAGGTCATCAAGAACGGTAGAAAACGTGGAGAGTGTTAATCAATCTGTACGTGACGACCCGAGCCTTTCAATTCGGAAGCGCGCGAGTGCTTTAAATGTGCATAGATCATCATTACATCGCATTATGCACAAAGATCTAAAGCTGCACCCCTACAAAATTCAATTGGTGCAAGAATTAAAGCCCCAAGATGCCGGTCAGAGGCTTAATTTCGTAAATCAGATGATTGAGCGATTTTCAACGTTTACCAACATTTTGTTTTCGGATGAAGCTCATTTTCATCTTAATGGCCACGTAAATAAGCAAAACTGCCGCTACTGGAGTTCAGCCAATCCGAAACGCAAACATCAGAAACCCCTACACTCGCCTAAAGTGACCGTATGGGCTGCCATGTCGGCGCGAGGAATTATCGGCCCTTACTTTTTTGAAGACGAAATGGGGCGTACAGTTACAGTGAATTCAGAGCGTTATGTGGAGATGTTAGACAACTTCTTGGTACCTGAACTGCAAAACTTTCCGGGCTATAACCAAAGAACATGGTTTCAACAGGACGGAGCAACTTCACACACGTCCAATATATCTCTGCCACGTGTTCGTGAAATTTTCTCAGGAAAATTGATCTCCCGGAGAGGTGACATAAATTGGCCTCCACGTAGCCCAGATTTAACCCCTATGGACTTTTTCCTATGGGGTTATCTTAAATCTAAAGTTTACGCCAATAAACCAACTTCACTGGCGCATTTGAAAGAAAATATCCGTCACGAAATGGCAGCCATCCCTCACTCCACCTGTCGAGCAGTCATAAGTAATTTTACTGTTCGATTAAATGAGTGCCAACAACGTGAGGGTTTACATTTAGACGATATTATTTTTAAGAAATGAATTCCCAAAAAGTGTATTTTAACAATAAATAAACATTTTTTCTATATACCGCTTCCTTTTTTTTTAATCAATCCACTAAATATGAAATTTCTTTTGAGACACCTTGTATTTAAAGGTCCTTAATGTTACTCATCGTAATACAGGAATCTCCTACGTCTTATGGCGTTTAAACTAATAAGTTGAAAGACAAATTTAATAGCTCACATAATTATTTTCTTCAGGACTATAACATATACTACCATATATATATATTTTTTGTGTTAGTTGGCAAACGAGCTGATGTATCGCCTGATGGTAAGCGATTACCGCCGCCCATGGAAACCCGCAACACCGGGGGTGTCACAGGTGCGTTACCGGCCTTTGGGGGATGGGGAGAGGGATGAGGGAGGGATGGGGGAGGGTCGTGGTATCGCTACGGTCGAGCCGGCCCATAGATGCCGAAACGTGGCTCTCCCACGGTATAAACAAATATAATAATGAATTAAGTCGAAAAGTAAATGAGTTTGATTGGTTATGGAGGTATTCCTGTAACCAAACAGTACCATTTTCTCCCACCGTTCTCTTTTAGTAATCTCATTCATCTTGATAGTGCCGGAACCTCACAATACAGTACTTTAAAGTGCGATGTCGTAACAATTTACCCTACATCACGTCAGCCGTAACGATTGTACGTATTATATAACATACCTAATGTTTATTTTCCGTTTAATGATGATTACAAGGCATACGGGCATTCAACAATACAAGGTTTATGTGTAGGTCAGCTGTTTGAAAGTGCCCGTACTCCACTATAACACAAATATTGTATAGTTTGAAAGTGTGTTACTTGTTAATGCACAAACAGCTGGACCAAAATTGATAAATTCAGTATATAGGTAGCCGACACCCATCACCTGCATCCTGCTAGAATGTTTTTAATAAACCTTGAATAACACAGTTATTTATAAAGGACCAGAAGCGACAAAAACTTGGCAAATGGTCTTCTACCAGGTCGATCTTACCGTGAGAGAGCCACGCTTCGGCATGAATGGACCGGCTCGACTAGAGTGATACCACGGCCTCACAGAAAACCGGTGTGAAACAGCGCTTGCGCTGTGTTTCACCTAGTGATTGAGGATACCGGAGGCCCATGCTTGCCATGGGCGGCGGTTATCGCTTACGCGATACGTCTTATCGTTTGCCCCCTATTCCAAAACAAAAAAAGAACTATCTCTAGACAGAAATTCATCAAAATCAGCTCAGCGGTTTAGCCGTAACAGACAGACAGAATTACTTTCGAAGAATTTATAA
This sequence comes from Spilarctia lutea, assembly GCA_916048165.1. Taxonomy (NCBI): domain Eukaryota; kingdom Metazoa; phylum Arthropoda; class Insecta; order Lepidoptera; family Erebidae; genus Spilarctia; species Spilarctia lutea. The sequence goes on from OU696491.1 coordinate 1,461,747, forward strand.
AGTTAGTATGGGTGCAATTGTTTTTAACATGTTTTTTGTAGAGTAAGAACCCGAGCGATCATTTGTTCCGTGGACATAACACATTTGTAGTGAAATTTATCAACCAGGACAAATAATGATGTGATGAGCGCAATAATTGAGTCTGTAGACGCAAAACACAAGGTGTAATTCATCTACAACATGTACTTATGTATTTAGAAATATAATAAGTATGTTTAACAGCGGTCTGGATGGTACAGGACAGGTGAAGACATTAGTTTTTGAGATGCATTGATTTATTATTTAATACTATATACACGAGAATGAGTACTACAATTATCCATAGTAATATTATAAATGGGAAAGTAACGGTGTCTGTTTGTTTTGCTTTCACTGTACAGATTTCAATGAAATTTGGCATGGAGTATCTCCATCTTGGATCCCTGAGGAAGGATATGGACCACTGTTTATCGCGATAAACGACATATACGCGAGCGGAGCCGCAAATAAAAGCTAGTTTAGTATGTTTGTATTCGTTTCATTTAATAAATTAGCTGAGCCCCGCGGTGTTACCGACAAAGCTAAAAAATAGCCTAAGTTACTCCTTATATCATCAGCTATCTACTAGTGAAAGTCCCGTCAAAGAAGGTCCATACGTTCCAGAAATTAGCCGGAAGTTTATTCCGGCTAATCTCTGGAACGTAGCCAGAATAAACAGACATACCGACCGAGAGACAGACAGACAGACAGACAAAATTTATAGAAATGATATTTGGATACTTATACCGTGTATACATACATATGCATTTAGTAAAAAGCGGTTATTTTAATATTACTAATAGACACTCCAATTTTATTTATTTGCATGACTAAAATATAATAATAATATTTATTGCACAAAAACGAACACAATTTGTTCAAGTTAAAACTAGGATAAGATATTTTACATCGAACATGAGATGGTCTACGTTACCAAACTAAGTAAAATCTGTATTTCCGTCCACGCGGTGTGGACGGAAATTACGCCATTACCCACGGGAACTTAACCTAACAAGCATCACTACATAGTATAAAACAAAGTCGCCTTTTCTGTCCCTATATCCCTATGTGCGCTTAAATCTTTAAAACTACGCAACGGATTTTGATGCGGTTTTTTCCAATAGATAGAGTGATTCAAGAGGAAGGTTTATATGTATAATACATGCATCATATACTAAGGCAACATTGCTAATTTTAGAGGTTTCTATTTTATGCCCGTGCAAAGTCGGAGCGGGCCGCTATGTTTTTATATACAACGTTCATAGTTTTTCTGTAGTGTATTTAATTTAGTATCAGCATTGCACCCGTGCGAAGCCGGGGCGGGTCGCTAGTAAACAATAAAATATTATCAAAAAATTGGCTGCGAGACATATTACATTGATTGCTCCACTTATGGACAAAAATAACACGTTACGTGTTTATGATATTGTGATATGATGATAAGTGTGACAGAGTGATGTCATAGACATAACATAGGGCCATAAATTGTCTGACAGTATTTCAAGTTCCATATTTTGGTATTATAAATAAATATTTTAACACACGACCAAAGTGACGAGTTTTTTTATGGTATAGGGGGCAAACGAGTAGACGCATCGTCTGATGGTAAGCGATAACCGCCGCCCATGGACACACGCAACACCAGAGGCGTCACAAGTGCGTTATCGCCCTTTTGAGTAATAAAGTTCACGTAATTCAGTTCTGTTATAATCTTGTACAAACATTTTTTTTCTTTAATTGATTGACTGGAATAATAAGCATTTGAAAACAGTTAAACAGTTTATGTTTTAAAGATTCTCAATTCTTCATAAGTATTGTTTGTTTATAAGTGTAACTAACTTTACGATAACCTTTTAAAACATACTTTTTTAGGTCTGTGTGTCACTAAAGAAAAAACTAACTTGCAATATTTACGCAAGTCGAACTTTCGTACTTAATAAACAGCAAAGCTTAGTCAATAGTATCCTGCGATTTATTATGTTCATTTCCTGTACGCCATTTGACGTCGAATGTAAAAGACAGTATATTTATTATTATTTTGCATATTCCTTGATGTTTTATATCAAACTAGAGATCGACAGGCATTCAACTCTAAGCTATTTAGCATGTGACAGTGAAGATTCGTTGTTTATAAAGGGTAAGGAGATAGTAAATACAAACGAAGATACTTTGTACTATTATTTACAGAATAAATAAATAAATATTCCGGACATCTAACACACAACGCCATTTAGTCCCAAGCTAAGCACAGCTTGTGTTATGGGTACTAGACAACTGATATAAATACATATACACTTTTTTTTTGTAAATACATACATATTATACATAGAAAACACCCAAACTCCGAAACAAATATTTGCAGATCATACAAACATTTGGTCCGACCCGGGAATCGAACCTGAGACCTCAAGCTTAGCAGTCGCATACGCTATCACTACGCCATCGGGGAAGTCCAAAGAAGACATAATATTGCAACTAAAAATGAAACGTGAAATATGTGTGAAATGAAACAGTGAAATTAATTGCAATATGATGTGGCCTCATAGAAAACCGGTGTGAAAATAGCGCTTGCGCTGTGTTTTACCGAGTGAGTGAGGCTTATATCTGAACCCCTTCCCCCATCCCTTTCCTCATCCTCCAAAGGTCTGCAAGTAACTTGTGACACCTCCGGTGTCCATGAGTGGCGTTAATCGCTTACCATCAGGTGATACGTCTGTGTATTCAATAAAAAAAAGACGTTTTATATATGTATATGTATATATCATATTTATATTTTCTAACTACTTTTTTTAATGAATAATTGGAATTCTTGGAATTCAGAACATGTTTTCGTTTTGAATTGATTTTTTTTAGAAAATTAATTCAACAATAAATGTTGGTTGTAACAATGGTGTTGGAAGGTAATGGCGCTTCAACTTCGTTACGCCTTTTACGTCTGTTATCTGTCCGTCTCATAAATTAAGTAAAACTGCTTCGCATCCTGTCTCGCCTTTTACTCAAGCACTATTATCAATATTACGTAGAACGACGATTTAATACTTAATTAACGACTTTCCCTTTTGCGGTTGTGGTAGTTTGATTGAAAAAGAAACTAAAGTACATACGTGAATATTGACTGGTCTAAGTGTTGGTAATCCAGACTAGCATTTAGGGGGTGAGTAGATATGTTTGAGACTTCCCCAGCTTTGTTTGGTGTCTGACGGAGCGAGAGTGGTTTAGAACTCTCCCTGTCTTCAGGCCCGGGAACGGGCCAGGTACCGTAGACGACTCGGGCGGCGGAGATCGCATAATGATCTCCGTACTCCATAAGCGCAAGCCTGAGGGGAGCTCTGTAAAGTGCTCGCGCCCTTTTATAGAATATAAATATTAGGGTTCCTACACAGGCGGGGGCCACCTACAAACAATGTGTGGCCCGAGGTACGTCGGGGTTCCAGGGATTTCCTTCCGAGGGTGCACCTGGTTCCCCGGCTTCTAGTACCCGAGACGGTGTACGGTTTTTAGTCGGTTCGAGTCCGACATAACCACAAGTGGTATCCGAGGAGATTTCCGCAAAAAAAAGGTGTCTGACTGTCGTATACCTTTTTTTTATAAATACCATATAACTATTTATGTAGTTCAGATTCACTAATTAGGAACAAGATGACAGTGCATAAAATGAGTCAAGTAAATATTATTGTTTTATAAAAACATACATATTTCAAGTAAATCATCTACCTTTCCTGTCTATTTACATAAACAAAACAAATATTGACTCTTACACAGAACGTGTATAGACGTCATACAAATTGTGGTTTTAATGAAAGATGATTAAACTAAAATACCTAACAAAACACAGAATTGCAAACATGCCATAATCCTACTAATATTATAAACGCGAAAGTTTGTGAGTATGTAAGTATGTTTGTTGCTCTTTCACGCAAAAACTACTGAATGGATTTTGATGTAACTTTACAATAATATAGCTAATACATCAGAATAACACATAGGCTACAATTTATATCAATACTAGCTTCGCCTCACGGCGTAGCCCGCGTTTATTGTCGTACCGAGGTAGCAGTAGCACTGCGGGGTTCAGTTTATATTTTTATAAAACAACTTGATACTCACACTACGTCAATAAACGTACTACGAATAGTGAAAGTGCATAAATAGAAGGAAAATATTTATCAACAAACAGACGACAGCAGCCGACAGCTTTCACTATCAGTGGCAATTATTATTAAACAATGATCGATCCAAGATCACGAACTTCGCACCATTAACTACCAATAAGCATCGCCTGCACGGTATCTAACATCATGCCCTGCTTTGCAGCGTTATTTAGGGTTGGTGCAAAATATTTTTTAGTTAGTTTCTTTATAACAATAAGCTGGATCTGATAGATGATGAAATGGGGTAAGGAAACCAGATAAGGGTAATAAAACAGTAGCTTCAACAGGATGGCGTCAAGTACTCGTATGTATATACATCAGGTTATAGGAATTGGTAGTAGGAAAACGACACTACCTAGTCACATTACACTGAACTTAAAACAAAATTAAATAAATAAAAAAAATTTTGTTTTTTTTTTTGACAATGCGGAAGTTAGAAAAAAGTTAGGTAATCACATCTAAAATTCGTTCCAAAACCTTAAACTTACTAAAGAAGCCGGAATCCCGTGACAAAGTTCACACTGGCAGCTGCATTCGGAGATTTAAATTTAGAACATGCAATCCGTTGGGCGTTCTATATTTCGGTTTGGTATGCAGTTTAAATTTAGAACCAGACTTAGTTCACTGTTCGACACTGTCGTTTGTCACGCTCGTTCTATTTTTAAAATATCGATCAATATTTAAAATAACGTTATGTATCACTGGTTGCGATGTCTGCGCGGTTACTGCGCCCGCGCACACAACTTTCGCAGTTTTCCAACTAAAGAGAGGGGAAAGTAACGTGTTGTGGTAATTAACGCACTATTTGAACAGTGGAAACAAGTGTATAATTGACATGTTCTGTAGATCGCGTGTTGTGGGTATGCAAATGTTATTAGCGTGATTCAGTTTGATTTACGAATACAATTTGATTACTTATGGGAATTCATTCACAGACAAATAGTACAATATTGGATATCAGGAGAGTTATTATTACGAATATTACAAAAGATGGTTTGATGATTTGTGAGTTTGATGTTTTGTACAACCATAAGGAATCTATCAAGCTATAAATGAAAATGAATCGTCAAAATGTATATACGTTCATAACTTCCGATGGACTGCACCAAATTGTTTTTTTTTTTATATTTGTTAGTGTCTGGATATTGTTTGTATGGAAGAAGATTATGCCGTGACTGTAAACTACCCTTGGGAAGCTATAAATACTGAAAATAGGGACACGGAGTTCCCCAGGTCTATTAGGGTCCTGGACGGAAATTAAACTCACAACCTCTGATTTACTAGTCAAGACTATTCACAACTGAACCAACGCGCAAATAGAATAAACTGGATTCGAGATATAATTTTCAAGCAAGCGGCCATTTTGTTCGTTAAATAACTACAAACAAGTTGTTTTGTCATTAGTTTCAGAACAATTGAATTCCAGCGTCCAATGAAATACCTATTATTTACGTTCTTATGATATTCACGCAACAGTTAACCACTGTGTATAGATTGAACCCACTACTACTAAAATTTTTGAATAACTTCTTTAGGCGCCTTGAGCACGTTTCGAGTGAACAAAAAAACATTGAACTCGCGTCATCGTCACCGCACGCTTTCCATGAGCTATTTTTTTTTACTTTTTTTTATCGCGTATTTTATTTTAAGAGCAAAGGGATTCATTTTAGGGTTCAAATCCCACGTGGGACATCACTTTGTGTGATCCACAAAGTGTTGTCCTGAGTCTGGGTGTTCTTTGTGTCTGTTACATGTATGTTTGTAAAGTCCCCCGCGACACAGGACGTGTATTATTAATGCGGGAGTTGTCTTTAAAAAAAAATTATCTAACTAATGTGTAGTGCAATATTTCACCACCCGAGGATAGACTAGTACAGAATGCCTGTGGCATTAAAACCGCCATTGTACGTTCTGTGCATAAAGTTGTTAAACAAATAAATGTTATGATTTAAAATTGAACCCACTACCTCTAGCTAAACAGTCCGAGCATCTAACCCATAGACCAATAGGCCCATCAGTCATCAATCTTGAAAAGATCAAGTTCGGAAAATTTACACGAACGTTTTCTAAGAAAAATACTAACTTACCTCAATCGACTGCACCAAGAATGCTTATAAAATATGAAGGTTTATCTTCTAATCTGTGATTATACTAAAATGTCTTCAAATAATGTAATGTCATTGGTCCCTGACAGTAAGGTGGTCCGTCCCAGGCCACGGTACACACAATAACTGAATTGTTCCAATCCCGCTACACGTAGTACACTTTCACACAATTCGTGAGTGTATTGTTAAAGCTTATTCACGCAATCACCTTGTATGTATTGTATTTAGGGTTGCCACACATGTCATCATACACGGAAAGCACCGTTAGGTATATAGGGGAAGTACTGTTCGAGAAAACGTAGAACATTGATTTGTAGTTTTAAGTTGTTTTTTAGACAAGCAACTTAATCTTCGTGATAAAGAGTGAGTGATTTTGCTGATTTTCTATGTCTTTAAAGATCATGTTGTCTTTTGTTATTACTATATATACATGAAGATATGAAATAAACATGAGTAGACACCCTTCTTCCAGATTGAAGAAAGAAATGCTTACTTTTGTAAAAAAATATAGTATATAGTAGGATATCTCAATTATTATAGCATTTATCTATAATTCGATGTATAATTAAATTAAATTTGTCGATAATATAGAATTCGTTATCAAAATATCAGTTTACTAATTTAAAAAGTTTTTTTTCCAGCATTGTACAATTGATATTTTGAATTCACGCAAACATTTTAGAAGGCGCTACTCAAGACGATATGGTCATCCCACAGATATCCCACACATCCTTATCTATTAAACTTAAGTTGTTTAGAACTTACTTTAAGATTTTCTTTAAATATCATAAGAGCTCTGAAACTCGCACACATATTGAAAAACCTTAAATACGTTATTCAGAAATTCACATAAAACTGTTGATAACCCTAGCATAAATATTCCACATACAGGGTGCACGTGGTTTTAATACTAAGTTAAAGTTATGTAGCTCGCTCGGAGAGGAATGCGAATTCGGCGATTACATGTTCGGTGGTTTTGTTGTGCAGCTGTAAGATGAACGTAATAGCTTGCAAGTGTGACCTGAGCTGTGACAAGAATATTATATAAATTTAGCTTCACATGTGAACACATGACAATTTGTCATTCTAGAATAATAAATTTCGTGAGTGGTTTTCATATTTTTAATAAATAAACGATTCTGTGTTATCCACATTCAACCAGTCTTCTATATTTTTGGTCCATGATGTTCGCCTTCTACCTCTACTGCGCTTCCCTTCAATTATTAGTCGTATGAAATTGTATTTATTATTTCTATATATATGTATATATGCCCGAAATACGCCGCTTTTCTTTCCTTGATTGTTACTACCACTTCTAAATCTTTATTTATTACTAGCAGACCTCGTTTAGGTACGTCTACTACTGCCCGTAGCTTAATAATTTTCCCCCGTTTTTTAAACATTCTTCATTGGGGCTCCGCTCCTATTGGTCTTAGCGTCTTAGCCTATAGCCTTTCTCGATAAATGGACTATCCAACACTGAAATAAGTTTTCAAATCGGACCAGCGGTTCTTGATATTAGCGCGTTCAAACAAAGAAACAAACTCTTCAGCTTCATAATATTAGTATAGATTTCTAGCATTCTTTCGTTTGATACTCGTACTTTGTCACTTTTAGCATTCTGCGATATATCCACATTCCAAAGGCCCTAAGTTTCTCAAGTAATGTTTGTTTTAGAGTCCAGCATTCTGATCCATACAGATTGGAAGAACACATCATTTCACTAATCTCTATCTTAATTTCAAGTTGAGTTTTCTGTTAGTATTATTTATTTATTTATTTTATTTTACAACGTTATGCACAAGATGTACAATAGTGGACTTAATACCATAGGCATTCTCTAACTGTCTACCTTCAGGTGGTGCGCACATGCATGTAAGGGTGCACTACCCTTTGAATAAGTTATTTTAAAATAAACAAAAAACAATAACAATATAAGTAATATATATTAGTATACAGTATAGTATACATACTTACATATATATATATATACATAAATACATAAAATAGTATCAAATTTGTGATGATTCTGCTAAGTTTTGGATGAGGAGAGCTCGTACTAAGGCCTTGAATGAATCACGAATAGTATATTATTGATATATAGTTAATGATAATACTCATAAATTCATTAGCAATGGTTTATTAACATGTCTTGTGGATAATTCAAGTAGCTATACCGCGACATCCGTGCTGACTCTCAAATGAAGTAAATATACGACTCTCGCCACTAATATTAGTTATAGAGCCGATTATTATAGGCGATAGAGAAAACATATATTTACACGGTCGCCATATTTACTTAACCATGTGGAGTGTGGCAAATTGCATATACCGAAATGAGTTGACATTTTCTAACGAATGGATATTATTGATATTCTTATCGAAACTAGAAAACTTGTTGCGATCTTTTTAACTAATATAGCCAATGTGAATGTGAGTTTTTTATATACATTAGTTATATTTTTTTTTTTTTTTTAAAGGACGACTCCCGCATTAGGAATATACATCCTGTGTCGCGGGGGACTTTACAAACATACATGTAACGGACACAAATAACACCCAGACTCAGGACAACATTTTGTGGATCACACAAAGTGATGTCCCACGTGGGATTTGAACCCACGGCACTTGGCGCAGTAGCAACCGGTGTAGTGACCGCTTATACCACTAGGCCAACCGTGCAGTCTGTATATATGTAAACCTTACTCTTGAAATACACTATATATTGCTGAAAACTGCATTGAAATCCGTTGAGTAGTTTAGAAGATTTTATACAATCTAAAGACGATGTAGTTTTTTTCGGTGACCATTGGAAAATGCCTTCGAATCTCCGGCTCCCTGTAGAATTAAAATTATGTGGTGTTTCATCTGCCAATTATCTACAACGGACACTATACTCTGAAGAGCGTACTAGGTCTAGCTCAGTTATTTCAAAGTCCTCTCAGAATGGTAGCATCAATCACCTATCTATATCTTAGTCTGGAGGAAGTTGCAAGCATAATAGGCTTTAGGATAGGAATCGAAATAAGTCTAGCATTCTACTATGATCATCTACAATTTTGAGTATTTCCTTGCTGCACGTATGCCTCTCCTGAGCTCCCAAGATAGTTTAATATTTCCTGGGCTTTCCCAAGCGTCATAACTTCGGGTGTGTTCGTGGGTCAGCGCTGTTGATCCTGATGTACAGGATCTTTCTTTCTTACTTTCTTAGAAACTAGATTTTGGCCTTTTACTATGAGCTTGAAATCCTACTACTATTATAAAGGCGAAAGTTTGTAAGTATGGATGTATGTATGTATGGATGTTTGTTACTCTTTCACGTAAAAACTACTGAATGGATTTGAATGAAACTTTACCACAATATAGCTTATACATCAGAATAACACATAGGCTACTATTTATAAAGATATAGCTTCGCCTCGCGGCGTTGCCCGCAGTTATCATCGTACCGCGGGTAGCACCGCGGGGTTCAGCTAGTATTACCATAAGACTCTGTTATATTTATATAATCATGAAACTATCAAGTGAGTTCAAAGTCATATTAATTAACACTACCATTCAATTTAAATAATCACGTATAATTTACTTTCCCAGGCATCGATCTTTGACACCTGAAGTAGCGGGGTCGCGAGTTTAATATAGCACAAGCATGCGTGTGCGCAGCCTACGCGATTTGACAGCGCAGCGTTGAGTAACCATAATGGTTGGAGAACCGATGTTAGTGACTGTCAAATAGTATAATTTATGGTATTTTCATTTATAGAGGTAATGTAATATGTAATTATTACTTCGGGAATTAATAATTTTAAAAAAGGTTGACGACGTTCCACCGAGGTAAGGTTAAGCTAAGTTACGTATAAAGCCTGGGAGGCGTCCGGTCGTGTAATATCTGCGATTCCCGGACCCCTCCCTTCTCAGGCGCAGAGTTGGCACACCGTGTGGTTTTAGTCGGTTCGATTCCGACACACCGCCCCGCCGCAAACCCCGGCGGGGTGACGGCCCGAGGGGGTTTCCACACGTAAAAAAAAAAAAAAAAAAGTTACGTATAAAGCTCTTTACAAAAAATAAAATAAAGACGTTCTTTTTGTAATTTAATTTAACAGTTTCTCACTAAATGTATATGAAAGCATTATATAAGGTACTTACATCAAAAAAAAAAAAAATTTGTTTGTTTTTTCCGGTTTATGGTGATCTTATAAGAAATAACTTAATATACTTTAATTTTTTTTTAAATAGAGTTACTCGAAAACAAAATTAAAACCAATGCAGTCCTGTAGTGACAATATCCAAACAGATTCAAAAATAATAAAAAAACCGACCAAGTGCAAGTCGGACTCGCACACTGAGGGTTCCGTACAAACCTGTAGGTATATTATTATAGTAACTAAAATTTATGCGTTTCGCAATTTTTTCATTAAATTCGGTTAAAAACATATAAAATACAGTCGAATTGAGAACCTCCTCCTTTTTTGAAGTCGGTTAAAAATTGTTTCACGTAAATTTCACGAATTGAATCACAAACAGTGAATACCTGGTATGACGTCAACTCAAGCACAGTCCAGAACTGTACTACTGCAACTAAAGTACCACTTAGACTTGGGAGTGGGAGGCGGGTCAACGACCCCGCTATCGGTCAGACGCCGCCTGGAGTTGATTGTTACGATAACAAGATTTTATATAAACTGCATTCAATGTTTACATTGTAATGTTTAAAGTTAAGCTTATAGCTTATGTATATTTACATTTATAAATATACATATATCCACGTAACCTCGTTTGCGTCTTCTATTGCCTGTAGCGTGAAAATTTTCCGCCGTTTTCTAAAAATGTTTCATTGGTGCTCCGCTCCTATTAGTATTAGCGTGATGATATTTAGCCTATAGCATTCCTCGAGAAATGGACTATCTAAAACTGAAAGAATTTTTCAAATCGGACTAGCGGATCATAAAATTAGCGCGTTCAAGCAAACAAACTCTTCAGCTTTATAATTAGTTTAGATGGTAAATATATAACAATTGTTTGGTACCTTGGTTGTCCTGTGTTGGTAACACATTCGTTTCCTTTATACTTTTTTTCGCCCGAATATATATTGATCGCGATAAGAGTTAACCTATAGGACAGCTGTTTAGCCGTGAAAGTGTAACTGACGATCTGAATAACTTTCGTATTTGAATATTGGTAAAGATTTAATGAATTAAGATCGAATTTACTCCAAATCAGAAACTAATCGAATGTTAAAACCTTTTTGCATTCCATAACCCAATTATTGAAGTTTTCTTGACTATTTAACATTACGCTACTATCTTTAGGAACAGAGCAATAGCCTTAACAATAGCTATTGTGCCATACATTGTTTTCAACATAGCAATTTCCATGTAATTGTCGTTGAGTGGTGGAAGCAATTTCCATGCAGTTCTGTTTCATTATCAGTTGGTTTTCATCTCTGCACATTGTCAGGTAATTGAGAGAAATGGACCCGAATGATATGTGTGATAGTTAATACTTTCCGCTATTTACTGTGTTTTATGGAGTTTATATCAAGCTTGCTGGCCTTCTAGTGCTTAACAATCCAGCCTATTTCCAGACTGACCCAATACAAATATTGTGTCACATCTGGGTCCTATGTATATAATTTTTGTGTCCAGTAAAGTTTGTTGTTGATTTCAAAAAAGGAGGTTTTTAATTTGTTTGTTACTTCATTTGTTTTCATGCTTTTATTTGGAAATGTATGAGTATGTATATATTAACAAATATATGTGTCAGGGTGCCATAAGAATGTCAGATTTTACATGAATGGGATTAGTCTCATTTAAGTGTTGTAACTTTATTGCTAGTGATTAACATGCCCCTGTCCAGCCCCTCAAAGAAAAAGAAGGAATTTCCAATATAAGTAGTGTCAATTAATTTCTTTCCTAAAAGAAACCATCGAATTGAGAACCTCCTCCCTTTTGTAAGTCGCTTATAAAGTCATTCGCCTTACACAACATCAACATTCCTTCCTTCAAACCCACTCTTTTATAAACAAACCAAATCCAAACAAAGCCGTCACTAGAAGCCAACTTATCCCTCTTATCGCCAGCCCCACATCTGGTATAATTAATCATACGGTTTATCCAACACACCTCGGGTTTTGTTATGAATAACTTCGTTCACTACCGTCCGATAGCAACCACCTTTCGACCAAGCTATCAATACTTCTTTATTCTTCGGTAATCCAAATATAATGTTTAGTTATACACGTTTAGTTTTCTGTAATCATTTAACACTTGCATCGTTGTATTAGAAGTATAATGTTCTTTATTCATTCGTCATTAATCAATGTCCATTTTTGGATATTGAACTTTCCTTTCACCTACCTAAGTTTCAGATTACTTAAACAGTATCTTTTACATGAATTGGATGATATTCGCAATTGGTTGTTTGGTTTCTACGTGAATTGAATATAACGTATGTTTGTTTGATATCCTATTCAAAAATATACCTAATATGTTCTTGCACTAGATACTAATAAGCACAGGACATTTAGGTAAACAAGTACCTATTAAGGATTGTGTGATAGGAAAGAATAAGGTTTGTGGAAAGCGCTTTGGTATAAAGTTTGCTTCTCTTTGAGTTGTCATAGTATATTCCCGTATATCTCCATTTTATGTAGGTTTTGTATGTTTACGGACACGAACCGACCAAAACCGCACACCGTCTCGGGTACTAGAAGCCGGGGAACCAGGTGCACCCTCGAAAGAATCCCTGGAACCCCGACGTACCACAGACCACCCACTGTTTGGCCCCTTTTTTTTTTTTTTAAAAGACAACTCCCACATTAGGAATAAACATCCTGTGTCGTGGAGGACTTTACAAACATACATGAAACGGACACAAAGAACATCCAGACTCGGGACAACAATTCGTGGATCACACAAAGTGTTGTAGGTACCGCGTGGGATTTGAACCCACGACACTTGGCGCAGTAGCAAGCGGCATGGCGACCGCTGACACCACTCGGCCAACCGTGCAGTCAGGTTTAACCTCACATTTCCCTAAGCCGCACACAAATATCAATAACATGAAAATACACAGGCCAAAAGTCTGTGTTTCATTGCATATCGCATTAACAAAACATACTTTCTTTACATTTATCATTCGTCGAAGGGAAAACACACCCAGACACGTACAATATATGTTTAAATACTTATCACGCAAGTACTAAAGGCAAAAAAAGTACGCATGACAATTCAAAACGTGTACCAAATGTCAGTGACGTGTCTATGGCATTTGAGTAACTGTTCCGACGACCCACTTCTACACTCTATGGAACTTTTACTTGACAGCTTGTCATACACTTTCACGACTGGGAATGTAAAGGCTTATATTTAATCCTTGGAGGATTTATTGAATATCAAATTAATTCGCTTTCACGAGATTAAAATACGGCTCGAAGGAGTTACTATCTCTACAATCTGTGGTCGAGTTCAAACTAGCGACAGTATTTTAAATTAATGTCTAGGTTGAACGTTTTGGTGATAGATATTAACATAATTTATTTTAATATTTATAGTGGCGCTAGCTTTTTATAAAAATGTATATTTATCAGTGAAAACTGCTAGATAAATTACAACAATTTACGTAATCTAGCAAAATCTACAGCCATGTAATGTTTCGCTGTCATAATATTTCTTTTTGATATTTGCTAACAAAAAGCTGAACCAGATTGATACGTGTTTTACATATGGATGTTGGCCATTCTAAGTTTTCTGAAGAAGGTATTAGGAGTACCAAAAGGGTTTGTCGGGTCGTATGGACCAATAACCCGACAATGTTTTAAGAATCACCTAAGCCCAAACAATCTTCACTCCGTTCCAAGGTTCCGTTCCTCAAAGGGCGGCAACGAAATCTGCGTTTTTTAGGTTCCAGGTGAGTATGCGCATCGGTAATTCCTTACCATCAGATAGCCTGTCCATTCGTTTGCCTCATTATCATATAAAATCTCTATTTCATACTAACCATTCTTTGCTAAAGACTATACGCTATTAAGAAGCTCCCACAATTAACTCACCATAAAAGAAAATGCATTTTCCTATTCCCTTGAGTTGCTAAGCTAAACTTTACTGCTGTTGATACCATCATGCTATCAAGTGCTAATCTTGAGTTCCCATGACAACAATGGCGACACAGACGCATGACCTTGGGTGTGGAGAAAGTCTGTCTTGTTGGTGATATGAACACGGCGTTCGTGATGTGATCATTTAAAAAACAAAAAGGTTATATGAGGTAATGATTAGTTATCTATTATATTGATCTGTATTCTTTTGTTTCTATGCAGTGATGGATTAGACATACAAAGTGTCACCACCCCCAAAATTCATTCCATGGGTGTCGTAAGAGGTCGCCTCTTGCGCCTTTGGGAGCAAAGGGAGAGAAGGAAAACTTAAAATCAAACTTTAAATTAATCCGTCTGGCCAGTGAAGTGTAATAAGTCAAAACCTTCTTTCTTATTACGTGGGAGAGCCACGCATCGGCATGAATGGGCCAGCTCGCCCGGAGTGATACCACGGCCTCACAGAAAACCGGTTTGGAATAGCACTTGCGCTGTGTTTCACCGAGTGAGTGAAGATATCGGAGGCCCATACCCGAACCCCTCCCTCCATCCCCCAAAGGCCGGCAATGCACTTGTGATGCCTCTGGTGTTGCAGGTGTCCATGGGCGGCGGTAATCGTTACGCACACGATACGTCTGCTAGTTTTTTAGTTTCCCCCTATTCCATAAAAAAGACATCTCATAGGCCATGAGGACATAAGCTGTTGATATGAAGATAAATAAATGAATATATCGGACAACTTACACACAACGCCATCTAGTCCCAAGCTAAGCAGAGCTTGTGTTATGGGTACTAGACAACTGATATGAATACATATATACTTTTTTTTTGTAAATATATACTCATTATACATAGAAAACACCCAAAAACCGAAATAAATATTTGCAGATCATACAAACATTTGATCCGACCCGGGATTCGAACCCGAGACCTCAAGCACAGCAGTCGCATACGCTTCCACTGCACCATAGAGGCAGTCAAATCATGGTATTAATCTTGTCGAGCCGCAGAATGACTCCCCCACGCTATTACACTAAGAATGTATATGGTGAGAAGTCCTTTGGTCAGTATGAGCTTTTCGCTACTAATGGAAACGATTATAATCGCAAGTATCATCTCATGATGCTAAATGATATTTTTATGACAACTTGGTTTCGACAGTAAACTGACTTAATTTTTTTAAAGACAAGACCAGCTGCAATAAAATCACATTTCTAGAACCATGCGCAACCTGCCGAGTCCAATCCAATTTCTAACAGGGTGTGTTGTTAAGACACAGAATTTTGAATGTTTTAGACAAGAAATTTGTTACGTACAAAAAACTGAAATAAGATTCTAAGAACTCGGTTCTGGGAAGCGCCCCCTACCGGCTCCACTAAATCAAACAACAGTTATTCAAAAACAATAGGAGTGTGTCCCTTAATGGTTTTAAAAGTCCTATTCAAAAATATCCTATGAAATACAAAAGAAAAGAAATTACCTTTTTGACATGCTTGATTATAATTGTTTCTACGTTTATATTCTATGATAAATGAATGATAAATAATATTTATTTTGTATGTTACTCTTTACATATATTTTTACACGTCGGATGTTACAGCTAGAAGAGCTCTCATTTCTTTATCTAAACAGTTTCAACAATAGATTTACTGCTAAAATATAAAAATACAAATTAAATGAACTTAAAGAAACCAAAGAACCCAAAAGGGATCTAGTTACTTAACTAAAAATGATTACAATCTACGAGTATATATGTATATAAAAATGTTTTGTTGATTTGTGTACGCTTCAAAAACTCAAAAAGTTCTGCACCGATCGAGCTGAAATTTTAGAATGATATATAATCCGCATCAAGGATTGTTTTTATCTAATTTTTGCATCAGTCACATATCCGCGACCGCGAAAAACACGAAAAACCGACATAAACGCGGGCGGAGTCGCGGGCAACAGCTAGTGTATTAAAATTATGCAAGGTTACGTACAGATTTCTAGAACTAGCTAAGCCGGACGATCTGACATACGGACAAGGCGATACTATGAGTGTTATGTGTGATACGTGGGTCCTGTGAGGGCTCAGTGTAAATTATTTACGAGTATTTTACATTAACACGGTAGTCAGCCCACACTGAAATCTTTCAAAGTCGAGAGCAATTTAATGTGAAATAAACTCACACATGGTCTTAGAACTCAAAAAAAAAATACTTGATATAAAACCACACAATGAGGATACAGACTTTATCCTTACCAACACCATTAGCTCCCAAGCTGTTTAAACAAAGGTAGTTATTATAATCCCTTGACCTCATGACCTAATTCTTATCACCATATGGACACCATGCCGTACCAAACAATCTGTAAACCACTTTCTATTTTGTGGAGCATTGCAGTTGTGTCAACAGCTGATTATAAAACTATATAGAAAATTATTTCCACTTTAAAGCACCTTTTCTTTAGAAGGTACATTCGTGGATTGAAGCTGTACCTTACACAAGACTGGGTTTTCAACACTAAAAGTGTATTAAGCATTAGTGTTTAATCTTTGGGGTAGATGGGTTTTGTTGAATGAGATTACTGATTCATTTTATTAGCATACTTAAATTGTTTATTTTATGGATTAGTAGGCAACTGAGGAGACGTATCACCTGATGGTAAGCGATTACCGCCGCCCATGGACACCCGCAACACCAGAGGCGTCACAAGTGCGATGCCGGCCTTTGGGGGGTTTGAAAGGGGGGTGGGGTTGTTGTATGTGCCTTCGGTATCCTCCCTCACTTGGTAAAATACAGCGCAAGCGGTTTTTCGCACCGGTTTTCTGTGAGGCCGTGGTATCTCTCCGGTCGATTATACATATTTTACGAGTCTTTTTTCTGTTTAGCTTGTGTTTTCTATATACCCTCCTATTTATGTACAAAATCGACACACGTTAAAGTAATTCTCACTGACATTTGATTTAACTTTTAGACTTAGAAATGATAAACAAGCGATCGCGAAGAGTCAAGTAGTCAGGATTATTCGCAAAGAAAGTCAAAAAATCTCGTAATATAGCTGATTATTTGCTTGAAAACTGTTTATTTTAGAATATCTTGAATTATTTTGTTTAATTCTTAAATATTCAATTTCATATCATCAACATGTCATGTTAGTGTTGCCAATAGCAATGTATTCACAGATATTTTGTTACTACGCTTATAGGTCATTGTTCGCTGGAAGCTTAATGTGTTCTAACAACCTTTAAATATAACATTAACAGGAAATTAAAACTTTAAATCAATTTATTTAAACCAGTACAGTTTTTTTAATCCGGCATGTTAACAAGGTCAAATATTTCTTCACACACCGTGACCAAGCCGCCATTAAAGAAATCGAAACAAACCATGCCACGATACAATTGTATGGCATTCGACACGATTACTTACAAATACTGACCTTAGTATTTAAACTAAATAACTTTATATTGTTACTGTAAAACGATTAATTTTATATCTGTGACGAGATCTACAATCCAAGGGCGATACGACAGTTACGTCTTTTGAGTTGCAATTGTTCATGCCTGGTGATAACCAATTACAAGGAGGCGTTTGTTACTCTTTTAAATGAAAAAAAAATAACTTGGTTTGTACGATAGACAGCAGAACTCAACAGGTTCTGCTCGTGTACTGTCTATTTTACAAAATAAACATACAGACTGAGAGAGACCTCCTCAAGCATTTTTATTTTATGGAATAGATGGCAAACGAGCAATTGTATTGCCTGATGGAAAGCGATTACCGTCGCCCAACGCCAGAGGCGTCACAAGTGCGTTGTCGGCATTTGGTGGATGGAGGGAGGGGTTGGGTTATGGGCCTCATATATCCTCACTCACTCGGTGAAACACAGCCCAGACGCTGTTTCACCCCGGTTTTTTGTTGTTAGTAGTTGGTTTAAAACTTGACGATTATAATAATCAAGCATCATTAAATAGTATATTTCAGTTAATAAAACCCGAGACCAAAGATTATTATTTTCGGTTTTAATTTTGACACGAGAACTCTTTTTAAGAAAATGATTTGTTGCACGAGCGTTAAGTTGATTAAGAAAAACAAATTTTGTGCCTATCAGGGTATATAGGATTTTAGTACCTATCTACATGTCATAGAGTATCATTTCATTTAGTTTTATTGTTTAGAGATGCAAAAATATTGTTTATCGCTAAAACAGTTTTTATTGATTGTTGATAAGCAGCTATTCAATTAAGATGAACATGTTATGCAAAGCGAGTGACGAATTGTAGGTAGTAGACTGCACGGTTGGCCCAGTGGTTTCAGCGGTCGCCATGCCGCTTGCTACTGCACCAAGTGTCTTGGGTTCAAATCCCACGCGGTACAACACTTTGTGTGATCCACGAATTGTTGTCCCGAGTCTGGATGTTCTTTGTGTCCGTTTCATGTATGTTTGTAAAGTCCCCCACGACACAGGATGTTTATTCCTAATGTGGGAGTTGTCTTTAAAAAAAAAAAAAAGTAGAATCATAGCCACATATCATTTGCTTGATAAAATTCAATATTCAATATTCAACATTAATTTTCTTAATATCATGTCCTTGTATCATATAATTATTACCTGCATCTTATAATTGCTTCTATTTATTGGTTGACCTTTCATGTGCTCTTGACCTTTGAGGTCAACGTTTGTCAAACTTTATTTTTATAAAAGAATGTACATGACAATGTTACAATTATTTTTACTGATGAGTTGAGACATACTCCTCCATATAAACTTTAATCGTGTCAAATTTAATTTTTCCGTTCGCATCATTTTTGTAAAAAGAGGTACAAAGTGTTTGGTTTACATAATAATATATTTTGATTATGAGGCGCTCATAACCCAGTTGCACTCCGTGATTAGAATCGATTATTGAGAATAAACAACGTCGGCGCGGTCAGTACCTGGATGGGTGACCGCTGGTGTTATGTTACCATGAGTGCCTCCGTGATTCGTCACATTAGGCAGTCAGTCCCGGTTTTTATCATAGTATAACAGTTATGAACTTAGGAGGCCTTTGGGCGGCTTAAAAACATCCAACAGCAAGATTTACATAACCACAACGTTGTCTTGCCATTGGCAGCTTGGGCAGCGTGAGGACGTATGGCCATAATTATCTCCTGAAAGGCGACCCAAGCCCAGCAGGACGTTATGGGTTAATGATAGGAATAATATATTATGTATCGTTTACTAGCTGACCCGAGCCCACTTTTTGGTAATGTGAATTTTTTACTTTAATCATCATAAAATATGGTCTGATGTCACTCCTGAATAGTGTCGTTTTCGGTTAATGAAATAATTTTCAGCACTTCCGAAGATTACCCTCTACAACCATATAAATTTAGAATCTTTACCTCTTCATAACATTAGTATAGATTAACGCAATATCACTCTTAAAAGGCAAAAGTTAATGTCAAAGAATAAGAGTCGAGTGCATTCCCACGCACTCATTACTGACCCTTAAATCCGTATCAATCGCAAGGTAAAAGTGGTATATGACCAGTCCAGCCGGCCTAGAACTCGATATGGTCAGAATTGGGCCGAACAGGCCAACGGGACCGCCTTTTCACTTTTTACCAAACAGATTTTTTATGCATTGCAACATTAACGGTATTTGTATTAAAGCTTAATTTAATTGTACGTTGTTTTCATTCATGAGTGTTGCCATGTAAAAGTGATTTCTCTTTATAATTGAATGAATGGTTTTTTGAAAGATTTTTAATTTCAAACGGTAGGTATTGTTTTATTTTACAATTCATTGTCATTCAGTTTTTGATTAAACTTAAACATGTATCGTGACAAATAATATTTTCTTAATTTATTTTAGTAAATAAAATACGAAAATATGAGATAGCACACGAAAAAAAAACTTAAAAAAAAAAAATTGAAGGTGGAACTAGTTGTCAGTATATTTGTGGGCCCTGACTTCCCAATGACGATTGCTGTAGATGTTCATGACAACGAAAAATAAAGGCCAATTTTAGAATTGTTATAGTAACTTATGTAAATGGAATTTATGATAAAGAAATATTAACATAGTACAGTGGTAAATTATTGTTACTGTATTAACAAAAACATATAAACCATTCCTTTCTCTACAAATACAAGTCTTATTTACAAACAATTAGGTTCTTATTACAATAATAATAATGACCTTTTTGGCCCCTTTCGCCCTCAATCACTAACAAGCTCCGAAGTTACATCACACAATCACACGCAACAATCATTAGCATTAAAAACGAAGACAATTGATTAACGTGTTTGAAGTTTACCGCCGATGACAATTGGATGAATTAACCGCATCCTGCACTCACAGGACAGATGTCTTATAATAATTATTTGGTACAAATACAAATAACGTTTGTTTGTTTGGGACGGTTTCACACCTTAACTAATTTACCCAGAGGTTGTTCGTTCCAAAAGAACGAGGGAAAGGTACTTTGAGGGATTTTGAGTTTACAATAATGTAATTAAACAAATAAAACGAAACAAAAATAGAATTTTTAATTAGTTTTTGCTAGTCGCTCCGCCCGCGTTTTTGTCGGTAATCGAGTTAAATAGTAGCCTATGTCCTTCCTCAGGAATTAAAGTATCTCGATGCTGAATTTCATTTAAATCGATACATACGTAGTGAACAAACAGAGCTATTTTCGAATTTATAATATTAAAGTATCGATTTTTTAATTAAAATTACTTGGAATGCCTTTTTTTTTATTCGTTCGGAAATCCCCTTAGATACCACCTCCTGGTGGCATGTCGGACTCGAACCTCGAAGTCTCGGGTACTAGATGCCGCGGAACCAGGTGCACCCTAGAAAGGGAAACCCTGGAATGGCCTGACTGATTGAATTCATTAAAGCGGAGCCTAAACAACTGAGGCTACAGACTTCATATTTTAGCAGCTGATGCCTATCATGTAGTACCCACCAAGAAAAGATTTTTTAAATCGCACCCAAGGGGATAAAATAAGGGTTAACTAACACATTTGTATGGAATTCGTCGAAGTTATTTAATTCAAATTCTCGCAACAATACAACTTCGAAACCAAATACAACAACTACACAGAGTGCGTCAACTTTAACGAAATCTACCTGCTAAACAAAACTTCTATTTTGTATGCATACACAAAAACATAATTGCATATCTCCGTCCGTCACGACTGCATTGTCTGTTAATTACTGTATATATTCAAGCAGTTTACGTGGTTTGTCGCCGGCAGACATTTTATTGTCGCCCTTGAGGCACTTGCAGAATGCGGTTGCGTTTTCCTTCAATTGTGAGGCAATAAGATGTAGATTGGTCGCACATTTAACTAAGTAGTTATTTACTAGTCAGTTGGAGTAGGATTATTTTGAATAAATGCCAATTATCTATACTAATATTATGAAGCTGAAGAGTTTGTTTGTTTGAACGCGCTAACCTTAGGAACCGCTGATTCGATTACAAAAAATCTTTCAGTGTTTGATAGTCCATTTATCGAGGAAGGCTGTAAACTATATATCATCACGCTAAGACCAATACGAGCGGAGCACTAATAAGGAATGTTACAGAAACGGGGGAAATTTTCACGCTACGGGCCATAAAAGATGCAAACGAGGTTGCGTGGGTCAGCTAGTAGATGATTAAGAAACACCATACTGTTCTATACCACCGCCCATGGTGGACACTAGCAGCTTAACAACACACGCATCTGTGATGTGACCATTGAGTTGTATACGATGCTCACTGTAACTTTTTTCAAGTTAAAAAATTTGTTCACTCTGCCATAACATCAAGCTAATAGTATAAAAGACGAGCTTGCGTGGGTGCACTAGTAGTACGTACAGTGTTGAAACATTTTCCTTACGAATAGGTATCAATAAATTCCCTAACAATCATTTTTTGTGCCTCTTGGCCAACAACCTCCTTTCAATCAATATTAATTAACAAAAAACTGTCTCAGTACCTTAAACAATGGACCTCAGACCGAGAGGGCGAACTACAAATACCTACACACTACAAATACCTACACTTGAACACAGTACCTACTGATATTAAAATGATAAAAAATAAATAAGGCTTTTTGTTCATTGCATTAACGACCTTGTTTCAATGTCGACAAGATATAGATCTGCTAACAATACTTAGATTATGCCTCTGAGAATTTGTTTTTATTGATAATATCTCGCCATAAGGTCGGAATTTAACCGCAACTTATGAAATTATTAATAAATATAAAACTCCATTAGAAATATGCAGGAAAAGGGAGTCCTTTCTATGGTAATCAAATTGTGTTTTTTATACATAGATTGCCTGGAATGGTTGCTTGAAAAGATTGCATGTTAAGCGATAAGGCCGCCATTTGTACCGACCTAGCATTAAATAATTTATTTAGTTATCTGGCGTTATTATATTATAGAAAATATAACTGTACTTCAGTTTTAATTTAAAGAATAAATAATATTGATTAAAAATAATAAGTACTGCACGGTTGGCCTAGTGCTTTAAGCGGTCACTACGCCGCTTTCTACTGCGCCAAGTGCCGTGGGTTGAAATCCCACGTGGGACATCACTTTGTGTGATCCACAAAATGTTGTACTGAGTCTGGGTGTTGTTTGTGTCCGTTACATGTATGTTTGTAAAGTCCCCCGCGACACAGGATGTATATTCCTAATGAGGGAGTTGTCTTTTAAAAAAAAAAGAAAAAAAAAGTATTAAAATATTTTTGTTTCAACTTTTTGTCCTTTGGTAATTACATTAATTAACCACAAATAATCGCTATTTATATATTTTCCATAATTTTCACTACACAATAATAATTTAGCTATTTTCAAAAAGATATCTTCCTTCATACCTTTCTTGTGAACCTCAAATGTCTCCTCCTCTGTCAAGATCATAATCTTGGCTTCGAATGCAAACCATTAATTTTATACAAACATATGAAGCATCCTAAATTTCGCCTTGACATAAATCAACAATAACAAACTCATATCATTAATCATTTGTCATTTAAACGCTTGTCCCATCGAATTATGAGTAAAACTCATAAGGTATTGCACGCATTACTCAAAAATGATATGAAATCAATCAGTTTTAGAAATCGGCGACTAAAAATCGCACACGTATAAATATTATTTTTATCTGTTACTCTTAAAGATGTATGTATATATGCAGTTATTTATATATTTAAAAAAATAATAATTGCTATAAAATATGTATTTGTATTTAATTACATACTTAATTAAAATATTAAATAATAGATAATCGCAATCACGTTTTAAAATGAGTTCGTTCATTTATTTACATTTGTTATTTTAAAAAGTATTTCCTCAAAACTTTTGGTACATATTAGTGTTATAATATTTTTAATATTATATATACTCGTATAATAATTTATGTTAAAAAATATGTTCAAATAAATGTTTACGTGTGGCAGGAAATTCCTTTTTGGAACAAAGGGCCTATTTCTTCCTAATTAATTATTTTCTTAAGTTCTTTGGTATAATAAAACTATTTTTTTAAAGTCCAAGTTCTAAATACACATTTCAAACTGCCGATACTAGGTGAACAATATATTTAAGTGCTTTAATATCATATTTATACTATGCATCGGCAAATATTCTTTACTTGTTGAGTTCATCCATACTAATATCACAAATTCGAAAGCAACTCTATCTGTCATGCATTTACGGTTAAACTGCTGAACTGATTTTCATGAACTTAAAGAAATAGATTGGAGCATGGATAAGGACATAAGGTACTTTTTGCACTTTGTACGAAAACCGAGATATAAATAAGCGGAACCGCGAGCAAATGCGAGTTTATCAAATAAAACATGATACCTGGTACATATTGATGGCGGTTTGGTCGAGTCTTTGACGCTTTACTGCTATGGTTACTGCTACTCTTGTTCATTATGAAACGTACTCGTAAAAGAGACAGAGACGTATGTGACTCAAATGACAGTGCGAATATTTGTCTGGGAATGCGGTTAGTACTGCGGATATAGCACGTATGCACTTACGACTAATAGTCGCATACAAACATATTTAGTCAAACGTAATACAAACGATATTTAGGATAATGAGTCTTAAGATATGCCAGTAGAGTATTAAAGAGTAAAACCTGAAAACGTACTTTTTTGTGTAGGAATAGATCCTTTTTAAATGTTTACCTAGTTTTTGATTTGGGTTTTTTTTTATATACTACAAATTCATACATGTATAATATGTAAGTATATGAAAAAACAAATACCTTTTAAATCTTTTTTACACAATCAAATAAATTGTATACAATTTTAAATAACAGTTATTGTGTATAACTGTATATTAATCATATTTATAAATGTTATAAGCATCCTTTATTAAGAAATTACACCACAAAATATAATTAACATGTTTCGAAGTACAAACAGCCTCAAAAAAAGGTAGAAAGAAACTGAAGTTAAACAGCTCATTATTCGTGCGGACAAACTGAAAATCTGCTAAGCCGCACTTACTTTAAACAACAGTCTCTATTGCAGATACTATGTAAATTTTACAACAAATATGACCTTCACATAAACACACACAATGCATTCCCCTACTTCCAATGTTTCATTACTAACATGGAGTAATCGCAAACATATCACGACAAATCGTGAACCTTGCGCGCCCCGAAGCGACAATGCGTGCGTCTCCTTAGTAAACATTGTGCAGAATTATAAAAAGCTATAATTAACTACATAAATGATTAATTAATTAAACAATGGAGTAAAATGATGAGATAATTATTGGTTTGTTGTGCTGTCTATTGGTAAAAGGGACATCACCTTGGGATGTAATTTTGTTTGTTTATTTGACGTAAATGTCGAATGTCGAATGTCGTAGTAAATGCGAACAAGCTTGTGATCTGTTTCGTTAAGTGCTGTTGCAACGTGGTCAAATATATATGAAGGACTTCTTGGATATATTCGGAATATGTGCAGCTCGACTGGGACGGTATTATCCTCTCACTCTTAAGTGTCAGGCAGCAGGTAATGACAGCATTCGTGCTGTCGTGTTTCATTGGTGAGTACGAGACCGGAGGCCCAATAAAGCCATCTCAATAGGGCGCCATAGTGTGGGTCGGCATGCTGCATTCGCAACGATATATGTATTTGTTGACAAAAGTAGAGACACTTGAAAAGGCTCACCATGTCCATGTATCATGTCTAGGAACATAAGTTCCTAGACATGATACATGGACATCTTTGGCTTATGACAATCATTACTGGGAAGTCAGTGCCCTCAAATACACTGACAACCTTTTTTTTTTACCTGTGGAAACCAAGGGCAGTCACCCACCGGGGTTTGCGGCGGGGTGGTGTGTCGGAATCGGACCGACTAAAACCACACGGTGTGCAACTCTGCGCCTGAGAAGGGAGGGATCCAGGAACTGCTGTTATTAACACGTCTGGACCAAATACACTGACAACTAGTTCAACCTTCGAATTCTGTCTTCCACCCCGAAATAATCTTGTGAATAATAAAGGCTAGGAAGATTATATTAGTGACCGTAGTTATAATTGCTATGTTCTGAAATAAATGCGTGTCAATTTAATTTATCTCTACTCTACTCTTCCTAATTCATCCGTTTCAGTACTCCTTTCTTGTCCCTCAATCTTAAGCCATACCCAATTTATGTCCAAATAATAAATATTTCGGACATCTAACACACAACGCCATCTAATCCCAAGCTAAGCAGAGCTTGTGTTATGGGTACTAGACAACTGATATGAATACATAATACATAGTTTTTTTGTAAATACATACATATTATACATAGAAAACACCCAAACTCCGAAACAAATGTTTGTAGATCATACAAACATTTGGTCCAACCCGGGAATCGAACCCGAGACCTAAAGAACAGCAGTCGCATACGCTACCACTGCGCCACAGAGGCAGTCATTCTCTCAATAACAAACAGATACGTGGGTATCTGACTGGGACCAAATCAGGTGCCATTTATATACGGTTGGGACTAAATTAGGTGCCAAATATTTTACATAGTTAAATTTGGTAAGATTGTGGGTTTTGATCGCACGGGCGTGAGTATATCTATGTTTCTTCTACCTTTTCTTTCTTCGCGACAAATATCTACAGATAATGATTCACTGTGGACAAGTTTCAACACGTCTCGATACACAGCAGGTCACGTTTGACAAGTGCCTTCGCACCGAAGGGTGGAATGGTCACGTAAAGATGACGAGGATTGCCGCTTCGATTATCGCTGTGACATTGACAAGCTGAGATCATTTGAGACGCAATCTGAATAATACATGCGTAAGGTAATTGCCTAACGTGTATTGTGTGTTAGGAAAGTTCTGCGTGATTCTAAATGTCACGATTGTAACACAATGACTTTACCGCATAAGTTTTTTTGTGTTATCCACGGTACGACATTAACCGCGGGCAACGCCGCCGGGCGAAGCTAGTCTGAAAAAGTAGCCTAAGTTACTCTTTATACTGTTTACCTATCAGTACGTAAGTCCCGTCAAAATTGGTACAGCCGTTCCAGAGATTAGCCGGATCAAACAAACAGGCAGACAGACAGACAACAAAAATAAAAATTGATGTAAGTATCGTATATACTTTCATTTGCATTTAGTGAAAAAACTGTTAATTTAAAATAACAAACAGACACTTCAATTATATTGTATGTATAGAAGACAGCTCCCGCACTGGACACATTCTGTGTCGCTAAGGACTTTACAAACTTATATAAAACATACAAACTCAAAACAAAAATTTCATGTATCGAACCGACACTACTCAGCGTAAGGCAAGCTACGGCTTTAACCAATACGCCACCAGTCAAGTGCATGGTACGAGTATTGTAATATAGCTCGTGTTATATAGTTAACTAGCTGACCCACACAAAGCGGTTTGCGTCTTATATTGGCCGTAGCGTGAAAATTTTTCCCCGTTTTTGAAACATAATTCATTGGTGCTCCGCTTCTATTAGTATTAGTGTGACGATATATAGCCTATAGTCTATAATCACTGAAATATTTTTTTAAATTGGACCATCGGTTTCTGAGATTAGCACGTTCAAACAAACAAACTCTTCAGCTTTATATATTAGTATAGATATGGCCTTAAGCGAGGCTAAATGAACTAATTTACTTCTCTGCTTTGTCCACTAATTCATTTAATTCGTCTCATTTACCAGTGAGTCAGTGGAACTTAAGTTTTTATTTATCACAATAATGCATATTTCTATAACAAAGGGTTTTGTGACATCACTTAGCCAAAAGCCTGTAATTGTTAGTGATATAGTGTAACCCCACTTAAGTATATGTGGGGTTACACTACAGCCTCTTTTGGCAAATCTGTTCTTATTTGTATTGTATTATAAATAATAATAATAATAAATAAATATTTCGGACATCTAACACACAACGCCATCTAGTCCCAAGCTAAGCAGAGCTTGTGTTATGGGTACTAGATAACTGATATTATATATATTATACATAGAAAATACCCAAACTCTGAAAATAAGATGTCCGAAAAAAAACCTCTTAAACGGCTGGACCGATATGACGGGACTTCCACTGATAGGTAGTTGATGATATAAGAAGTAACTTAGGCTTCTTTTTTAGACTAGCTTCGCCCCGCGGCCTTATTTGTTCGTGGTACGACAATAACTCAATTCCAGTAAACTTGGTAAAACAATAACCTATAATGATTTAATTGCAATGTTGTTTTCCCTCAGTAAATATCTATAGTAAGTGTGCAAGTGCAACGAGATAACTTAGACAAAGAAGTTGCGAGTATTGTGCAATCGTGTAGTCATCTCTGTCTCATTGAGTTACTTGTATGATTTGTTATGAACTAGTTAAATCCAACTTATATTTAACTTACAATAAATCATCATTTCTAGAACAATCTATGAGATACTATGAAATAAGGGGAAACGACAATCTGCCGAAAAGAATACCATCAAAAAAGGCCTTATTAAGGCATTTTCGGACTACTGACTACTAACTTTTTAATATGCCGATGGTTTTTTTTATGTTAAGCTGCCAAAATGACTCTGCTCTGGTAGTCACCACACTCAATGCTAATAGGGACAATGCATCATGGCGGCCTAGTGAAATGCTTTTGCACGCTCCGCTTAAAGGACCCGGGTTCAGAGTGCGAGGGAATACGTACGCAGGTTTTAACCGCTCGGCACAGGAATGAAGAACCGAAGCGGTGAGTATGAGAGTGTATGTCTAGAGTTAGTTCTTGTTTAGTTAGAAAGTTATAATGTGCGCACTCTCCTACATTTTCATACTGATTAAGACAACCAAACTAACGGCCGATCGAAGTCTACAGTTTACGGGGTTCCAAACTTAAAAAGAAAACTGAATGCAAACATTCTAAATTTAAATTTATACAGGTCGTGAGGTCATTTGTAATCGATAGCAATGAGGCCTGTTAGTCTTAAAAATATGCTTGCATGAGTATGTTTTAGCTTCAATCGATTAATTTTGTCTATGGTTAAATTTTTATTTTAAGAATGAGAATGAATGTCTAGAAGTTTCTATTTGTTCAATAGATTAATCTGTTGAGTCTAATAGGTTATAAGATAAGTATGTGTAGGTGTTGTTTGATTCACTAACACCTTTTTTAGATTTGGTGAACTGAAATGTTTCTAATTAAAAGAGAAATCAGATATTTAATGTTCTATTCTTTTTAATTCATGCGGAACTCTAAATAATTATCTTCTATACAAATAAATAACATTGAAGTATCTCTTTATGATTCCAAAATAACAGCTTTTCACTTAATGCAATGAAAGTGTAAACGATACTTAAATCAAAAAAGCAATATTGTTCCGGTTAATATTATATGGAACGGCTGGGTCGATTTTAACGAGACTTCCACTGACAAGTAGCTGATGATATGAGGAGTAACTTAGGTAATTTTCTTTTTAAATTAACTATGCCCCGTGGCGTTATCCGTCGTTGTTTTACTGTACCGCGGGTAAATCTGTGGACACTCATGAACAGCCGTATTCTTAATACAATATTCAATTTGAAAGTACATTTATTAGTATAGATATATAAAATAAATAAATAAATATTTCGGACATCTAACACACAACGCCATCAAGTTAAGCAGAGCTTGTGTTATAGGTTACTAGACAACTGAAATAAATACTTATATACTTTTTTTTGTAAATACATACATAGAAAACACCCAAAACGAAACAAATATTTGCAGACCATACAAACATTTGGTCCGACCCGGGAATCGAACCCGATACCTCAAGCTTAGCAGTCGCATACGCTACCACTACGCCACCGAGGCATTCAAAATACCTTTATACCTTTTTCATTGTATTTTAAGGTTCTTTCCAATGTCAGGTTTTAAATAAATGATCTTATAATATGGGCCTGAGTAAACACTCGCTTCTAGAACTTAATAACCGACTCTAACAGTCGCAAACAAGGTTACATACCAAGTATATAAATGCTTTTATTATGAACATAACTCAAGATAAGTCTTATAGAGCAACGTTTGTATAGTAATTCTATTTACGAGGTCGTAAAACATCGAAGTAGGAGTATTACACCACGATGCATGTAGAATGTAGATCTACTGATGTGGGATGTGCGTCTGTTTGTTTATAACGTTTTTACGCCTTACCTATTTGATCATCAAGATTAAACTTTACATAAGAGGTAAATAAATATTTTTTCAGACATCAAACACACAACGCCATCTAGTCCCAAGCTAAGCAGTGCTTGTGTTATGGGTACTAGACAACTGATATAAATACTTATATATACTTTTTTTTTTGTAAATACATACATATTATACATAGAAAACACCCAAACTCCGAAACAAATATTTGTAGATTCCACAAACATTTGGTCCGACCCAGGATTTGAACCCGAGACCTCAAGCTTAGCAGTCGCATACGCGTACCACTACGCCACCGAGGCAGAGGTACAAGACTATAAGACTATATGTGTAATAGAAACAAGAAGATAGAACTCATCCAAAATGAAGATTTCTGACATTAATAAATAGCTGACCCACGCAAACTCGTTAGCGTCTTCTATTGCCCGTAGCGTAAAAAAAAATCCCCGTTTTTAAAACATTCTTCGTTGGTGCTCCGCTTCTTTTAGTATTAGCGTGATGATATATAGCCTATAGCCTTCCTCGATAAATAGACTATAACACACTGAAATAATTTTCAAATCAGACCAGCGGTTCCTGAGATTAGCGCGTTCAAACAAACAAACGAACGGCAAAGCAACGGCGGCCAGTCTCAACGGAAACCAACTACGCAGTAGATATTATAGTGCACAAATGTGTGCGCAAACGAAGATGCACTCTCTGTTTCCTCTTTCTCATAATCCGATGAGACAGTAAACCGACACGATCGGGGAGATATAAGGCGAAGGATCGATGGCTGAACATGCTCGTCGAGGCACGGGGGTTCAGGTATTAATCCTATTTCCAGCAGTAGATGATGAAGTACACATGTATTTTTTTGTCTAACAATATCTAGACACAACAAATGAGTCTTCATATCAGGATCTAGTACTAGACAAACAGACCGACCCGTGTGTGTACTTACATAATATATTGAATTAATATAATAACTAGTATACAATATGTCGTATTTATTTCTAGATAATTATATTTTATGACTCTGTCGACAAGTATAGTCTGTTCCATGATATAAATCAACAACAGACACTGTTAGGTGTATTGTGCTAATTAATTATTTGCGAAGTTAATACTTTGGCTTTAATTATTGTATGTATTATTGATTTAATACGTTTTATCATTTAGAGAGAATTAATTTATGTTAGACATTAAATAAATCTATACTTAATAATAAAGCTGAAGAGTTTGTTTGTTTGTTTGAACGCGCTAATCTCAGGAACCGCTGGTCCGATTTGAAAAATTATTTCAGTGTTTGATAGTCCATTTATCGAGGAAGGCTATAGGCTATATACTATCACGCTAATACAAATAGGAGCGGAGCACCAATAAATAATGTTTCAAAAACGGGGGAAAATAACGCTACGGGCAATATAAATGAGGTTGCGTGGGTCAGCTAGTGTATTATATATGTGTGGTGACTCATTAACAATATGGTGTCATCACCCCTATTTATCCCAAGGGTGTCGTTATTACGACAAATTAGACAGGGCGCAAACGTGGACACTTTAGTCTTGTGTCAGATACAAGCTACGGATGCTTATTTGATTTCTACAGAACCAGTATGAAATCATCCACTCCCCTGCGCATACGTAAACATTTTTTGTGTCCAGTTGCTTCCAAATTACACATACTCATGACGATTAAAAAAATGATCGATGTCGGTAAGTGGCAACTAAAAGTCGTCAGTTGAAGACACAAGCAACATTATTAACTAATTTCCTCACAATTATACTGAGCTGCGCAAACGGAGAGATGCATTCGGTGTCTATCACCTGTGTGCGACACAAGCCATCCTCGACGTTCATTGTGAGATTGACAGAAAACAAGCGACGAATTGTGGTCAGAAGTAGCGACCGGTGGCTGTGTCCGATTGCCGCCACTGGACACAGATTATTTGTCGGATGCCCACAAAAGAATTATAAAGACAAATAGTCTTATATATATATATATATATATATATATATATATATATATATATATATATATATATATATATATATATATATATATATATATATATATATATATATATATATATATATATATATTTTTTTTTTTAACGGGCGACACGTTTGAGCAGCTCCTAACACGACAGCAACACTGCAAAGAGGTGAAAAACTTCACACTAACTCTATATGCCAACCCGTCTGGACAGCGAGTTATAACTGGCCTAAACTTCCTTTCTAAGTTTATGTTCCCCATTGGGTTGTTAAAGTTTGTTGACAATGATGAATGTACACACACTACCCAAAAAATAATTAAAAAAACCGAATATTTATACATTCATACTTACAAATTCAAGTTTCCAAATATTTACCTATACAATAATTACGAGAAAAGTAAAATCTCCGTTTCCAATTTTATTTCAAATAAATCTTTCAACCAGTCTGGTCGTCAAAGTGAAAAACGCTTTTTAAAATAATTGTCCCGCAGACTTGCGCAATTTCGCTGCTCTCTGTCAACCACAGGGGGTAGGTTCGCTCTCATCCCCACTGTCTGCCAGCCACCCTCAACCACGAGGGGTAGATTAAGTATCAACAGTCGCTATCTCATGAGTACCCGAGCAGTTAAGTTATTCAAATGAGCACTCTCATATATTATGACTTTTAGTAATTTCTATTTGATGCCGTATCTATGTTTAAATTTATACGTTCTCGTAAAATGTAACTACACATTTTAAATATAGTTGAGTGGCAAAAGTTATAAAATAAATATATATGAAGGCTGTTTTTTACATACTGTTAAATTCAAACTAATATTATAAATTCGAACAATTGAAAGACATAAGATACGCTTTACTGAGATAGCCTACATAGAAGCAGGCGGAGCCGCGAAGGCTAAAGATATATAAAACACAAACGGAAAATATAAATACATACACATGCTTGTTCTATATGAAAACCGGTGTGAAAAACCACTTGCGCTGTGTTTCACCGAGTGAGTGAGGATACCGGAGGCTCATACCCCCAAAGGCCGGCAACGCACTTGTGACGCCTCTGGTGTAGCGAGTGTCCATGGGCAGCGGTAATCGCTTACCATCAGGCGATACGTTTGCTCGTTTGCCCCCTTATTCAATAAAAAAAGTAATATATATGCCATCCAAACTCGCAACACTTAATACAGTAACCGTTGGTGACCGTTGACTACATCACCAAGTGTTCAATACTAAAATATTACTAAAGGCGTAAAGTAGAACGCAGTAAAACTAGCATGTCCTAGTTATTTGTATGGCCGCAAGTCACAAAAGGTCGTTGTACTAAGGCTTCTGTTCGTCCCACTAATTTGGTGTGTTTGCACTGTGAATAACACGTCTAAGAATCTTAATTAGATACACACATCTCTTGTGTTTCGTTCTTGAGGTCAAGTGCCTTATATGCGTTGAGCAATCTTTTCCAAGTGTTTAGGAAAATTCGTTTATGTAGATATTTTTAAATTTGAGACGAGAAATAGGCTAGTGTTCTATATATGTATTATCTTACTGAATTTTACCAAAGGATTGGCCCGCCCATATTTCAGTTGTCGCAGTAATGTTTAACCTATGTCCTTCCTAAAGAATCATAGTATCTTTATGACTTTCATTGTAAAAGGTGCAGCAGTTTAATAGCGAAAGCGTAACACACAGACAGACAGAGTTACTATCGAATTTATAATATAAGCATGGATGTAGCAATTAATGGTTCCTTTACTAGTTGAGAAATATTGTAAACGTACATCGTTTGATGTAGTTCAAAAACCCCTCACATAAGACTATCGACCGCAAAATGAAATTGAAATTTGTACCAAGCAGAGTCATGCACGCATAGACAAGTATATTTTTTTACTTTTTCTTTACGTGACCTTGTCTAGATAAACTCTGATATTATTGTGGTTTTTACAGCTTCTTTTTCAGATCAGTAGCCTTGCGGTTGTGGAGTAGAAATTTAGGAGAACCGATAGTGATCTAACTAATTAAAAGACTGGTTTCATAGTCAAATTAGTAACTGCACTTGCGGATAGGCAGTGTCATAAATAATGACAGCTAGATAGAAGAAACCACCCAAACTCCGAAATAAATATTCCGAACTCGAAACCTCGAGCAGCGACCATTGCCAACCGAGGCAGTCATACACTATTATTATCTAAACAATGTATGTGTGTGTCACTAGGGCGTGATGTTTTTCAGTTTGCTTTAATATAGAACCAGGTATTTCTCTTCGATTAGGTGTCAAGTATTTCTGCTAAGGTGTGAACGGTGTCTAAATTGAAATACACGGCTGTGTTAAGAACCCACTGATACATTTTTCGGTTAGACGGTTTGGGTTCTGGCCGATAGATGAATTGAGGTAGGTAAATGATCTTGACCTTTAGAAGGTGAACTCAAATTCAATCAAAAATATCTTGTCCTTTGATTGCCTTTGCTGTTCACGCGTGTGTAGTCTTCTCCGTACTAACTTTGGGAGTCCCATGTGAGCTGGTTCAACGCGAGTTTCAATATTTTTATTTTATTTCATCCAGTGAGAGAGAACTCCCTCTACTCTCTACTTCTAAAGAAGTTCTTTTGTAAGTACTTCTATCAGGTGTCTCTTGATTTGCCCCCATACCATAATAACCCTTCTAAACTACTTCATATATGTATAATTATCCCCAGCATAGCCATAACTACAGCACACAGATTAGTAGCGTATGAAGTGTATGATTAAGGCCTCAAAGGCCGTTCAACATAATCAAAGATAAGTGAGCGCATTGTATGAAAATCCCACGCGTACTTGCGCAGGTGTCGACGTGTAATATTACTTCAAACACAAGCCTTTGTTTTAAGTTATCATTAACATTACTCTGTCCTATATTAGACTTTACTTGAGGTTACATGGTTGTGATTATAGCTCATTCGCTTTACAAAAAAAGTGTCGCACCTAATTTCACGGTGATCTCTTGATTACCGTGAAAGCCTGTATTGATGAGCTCAGGTGAACCAAAAGTATTCTTTAAGAGGTACCTTTGGGCATCTAACAGATAAAAAATAACTTTAAATAAACTACAAATAGTAGTGATGACGAATTACGAGTACAAAGTGTCATCATCTTTCTAAAGAGAGGTTGTTAATTAAACACACACCATTGTAACACTTTTATTTTCACATATAAGAACACTTCACTAAGTCCCGTAGAGGAGGAGGCTGGATCGGGGCGGTTTGCGCCCCTGCCAGCGGTGTCTATTTTGCTGCCCCTAAAGAGAGGCAGGTCCTGGGTGTATTTAGGGGATTAACGTGGCGGTCAAGCCCGAGCCAGGTGAGACCCCAGGCGAAACCTGGGGAGGACCAGCTCGGAGCGACACTTAACATGGCATAGGTTCGGAAAACCTTTATAGATTCATGGCGATACTAAGATACCGACTTTTAATTTTACCACTAGCGCCATCTAGTTTAACGTGGTGAACTAAAACTTATCTTACCTACCTTCTTTATGAATTTAACAGAGGCTTATGTTGAGCAGTCGACTGTTAAAGGTTGATTGTGGTGATGAAGCCAGTATTGAATAATAACGGTATGTTACAACCATTAACTTGCAATTTCATTTACCAATATGCAATAAGTCTTGCGAAAATTGAAAGTTTCGGGGGTCTAGTGTATTTACACTTATTCTAAAAGGATGACACAGCTAAAAAGTAATTATCTATTGCATTATTACGTTTTCTTCGAAGACCAAGTTACGTCAGTATTTACAGTTAATATTTAAGTGCTTAGTTTCGTATTAAAATCGACAGTTTTCAGTTCAGGGTAACTCAAAACTAAGACTTGCTTTTACCTTCTTTGGAAGAATGCAATGAATACATAATGTATCGAATGGGGTTTCCAAAGATTCATGAAACGGACAAAAGAACATCCAGACTCTCTAGAATAACAATTTGAGGATCACACAAAGATTCGTCCTATGTGGAGGGTCGAGGAATTGTCCACCACTATCCGGGTAGTCAAAAAGGTAGGTTGTTTAGTGTACTATACTGCCTGCCATTTCGCCAATATAGATGTAAAAGTTTGTTTGTTTGTTTGAACGCGCTAATCTCGGGAACCGCTGGTCCGATTACAAAAATTATTTCAGTGTTGGAAAGTCCATTTATCGAGGAAGGCTATAGGCTATATATCATCATGCTTATACTGATAGGAGCGGAGCACCAATAAATAATGTTTCAAAAACAGGGGTCAATTATTGCGCTACGGGCAATAGTAGACGTAAACGAGGTTGTGAGGGTCAGCTAGTGTTTGTATATGTGTGTACTTGTATAAAATGTTTTGTTATATTTAAATATAACAATAGCAGTTTAGAGACCGTTTCACACTCGAGCGGTACAACCGGTCTGAATAAGGCCAAGTGCGACAATACAAAACTACTTCCTGATCAATTCGGTATCGGTATCGGTCACCCAGTTTCGCTATCTGGTACGGAAGCGACTGTCTATTATTATTGTTGCTATAATTAAAATGTCAACTATTGATTGCAGATTTATAGGTACTTAACGAATATTTATTTATATGATTTACTAGTTTTACTCTGCCATGCCTCATCCACCCATAATGCCCGACTGCTGACGTCCTCTCGCTGGCCGAGTGCGGGTTAGGGACTGCTGGCAAGACAACGTTGCGGCTATGTTGAATGTTTTTAAGCTTCACGACTGTTATCATATGATAACAACCGGGACCGACTGCTTGACGTGACCCCTAAATAACGAAGACGCTCATGGTATCATGACACCTGCAGTCATCCATCCAGGTACTGACCACGCCATGGTTGCTTACTCTCGGTGATTGTTTCGGATCACCGAGTGCAAGTGTGGCACTGCATGGGCATGCCTCGCTGTGGCAGAGTGCAATTGGGGTAAAAATTTTGTGTTAGTGAAGCGTACACAAACCTATCAAGTTTGCGTTCTTAAACTTGACTAATGGAGAATAATTACTATATATTCTGACTACCAACTAACTATCTAAAAAATAGAAAATGTAGAGGTAGATTATATGCATAAAATTCAAGATTTAAAAAAAAAAAATAGGTATTGGTCTAGTCGGAATCGAATCAATTCAAATCACACGTTGAAGGCCGTAACCTCCTTTCTATGTCCAGCAGTGGACTATTACCATTTTTTTATGGCATAGGGACAAGCGAGCAGTCGTATCGCCTGATGGTCAGTGATTGCCGCCGTCCCCATAGATACCCGCAACACTAGAGGCGTCACAAGTGCGTTGCCGACCTTTAGGGGATGGGCCTCCGGTATCCTCCGGTTTTCTGTAAGGCCGTGGTATCACTCCGGTCGAGCCGGCCCATTAATGGAAAATAGGCCAAATCTGGTAAGTTTTAAATATGTCTCAATCGTCATAAGGTCAAAGGTCCGTGAAATTTTAGAGATGAGGAATGCAAGTTTTTTTTTTCCAACTAAATGGGACTAACTTTGAGCATATCTATCAAAAGATTCAAATATCGTATAACACACAAAAATAAAATTGTAGAATGCAGAATCGTGTCTTTTGATGAGATTCGTTTTTATACATTACGATCAAACGGCATTAAGGCTGAATCGCAATGTTTTGAAGAACTGACAGCGTGTTACTCATAGGTCATCTATATCGAGGTCAGGCATTCAAAATAGTCTAATAACCAAAGTTTTAGAGGTAATAATATCAACATTCAGATTCGCCGTACCTAGATATTTCATATGATTAATTTATATAAATGAAACAGCACATTTTATTAGTCATTGGTTATTTTTATATACAACGAAAAATATACTTTATGTCATCTCAAAATCTACTAATTCTGCATCGCGATATAGAAGTTCTCTCTATCTTGGGTTAGGGTGTTGTACACCAGCCCTATTCCCGTCCAATCTCTTTTTCTACAATTGCTAAAGTCTCTAATCAGGTATATTAGCTAATATTTTGGTTTAACCACGTGACCTTGCAGTGAGATAACAACAATTCAATACATTCGTTAGTTTATATTTACGTTTGTTAAAAGGAAGCATATTTTGGAACTGGACTGCTGCTCTTAATATACCAATATAGAGATTTTCCCAGTGGGGATTTCGTTATGAAAAGTACACACACATGCTTCATCTCATCTGCTCAAAGTCTGTCTGACTGATTGCAAGATAAAAAAATAAAAATACGTTTGTTGTTGATACGCATTTCCTTGGAATTTTTATACTTTTAAATGTAGTAAATGAGAATAATTGTCGACGGTTGACAAAGATTAAAACTGAAAAAAATTAGAAAAACTGTTGATCTTCTTATTTTTAATTCTTTAATTCTAGAATGATCTGGAAATGTTTCTAAAGTAAGAATTACTTCTACACTAGGTAGCTTGGTAAATGTGAATTCTTAGAGATAAATTCTTCAAGGGCATATCTTAAATATAACTTATTTATCAACAGGTTCTTATCAAACGTCACATAAATTACTGTCTGTCACTTGTTACATACAATTTATGCAAAAAAAAATGGTCTTTATTGACTTACAAATAGGGAGATCGTTTTTTGTTTTCTGAAAAGACGGTCCCCATTTCATGTCATCCACATTTTATATATTTTTTATCATTAATTTCATCACGACGAAGACTTAAAGACTCGAAGACTTATAATTGAAGACTATAAATACTTGACATTGGCAGAAATAGCTGATCCGAGTGGTCCGGCTGGTTGCCATTTCATCTAAAGAAGAAGAAGAATTATAAATAAGATAGTCGAAACGGACTTAAAAAGTAAAAAAAAAAAGTTTTATT
Organism: Spilarctia lutea; assembly: GCA_916048165.1. Lineage (NCBI taxonomy): Eukaryota > Metazoa > Arthropoda > Insecta > Lepidoptera > Erebidae > Spilarctia > Spilarctia lutea. The sequence goes on from OU696491.1 coordinate 1,500,551, forward strand.
CTGACTATGGTGAAACCAAAAAGAAGGGCAACAGTTTTGGATATTTATGTTATTTTTATGGAATTGGGACCAAACGTACAGATGTATCGCCTGATGGTAAGCGATTCCGCCGCCAATGGATACCCGCAATACCGGAGGCGTCACAAGTTAGTTGCCGGCCTTTGGGGGATGGGGGGAAGGGTTAGGGTATGGGCCTCCAGTATCCTCACTCACTCGGGGAAACATAACGCAGGCGCTGTTTCACACCGGTTTTCTGTGAGGCCGTGGTATCACTCCGGCCGAGCCGGCTCATGCATGCCGCCATATTGTTGATGTCAATAGATTCGTAATGCCCAGAGTGACATAGGTTTTGTAAATTTTATAATAGCTTTTACGTATCTTGTTAGCTTACATTTATTTAAAAACTTTTTGAGCCTCGCCCCTGAAAGTGCTTTTCTCTATGCAAAATTTCATTCAAATCTGTTCAGCAGTTTTTATGTAAGAAAGTAACAAACATTCTTGAATACTACTAGTAACAAATACGTACTAAGAAATTTCAAAGAAACCAATACTTTTATGTATCTACATATCTTTTACAAAAAGAAGTTAGGTATCATAAAGGTGTCTCGAACAAGATTGAATGTTAATCCACCAATGATCACGGCATATCGTGATAAGCCACTAAAATATGTTCCAAATGTCTTTTTGAAGGTGGTACAACACCAGATGGTTCCCAAGTCATGACCCTTAGCATTTTAGAATGAATCGAACTACAGATACGTTCGAAGGCCGACCGGTGCGCCCGCGCAGTGAAATGTCAGATGATTTAGGGTTGGCAGTTTAATAAATTGTTTTTAGAATATCTTAGTAGTTGTCGATTTGTATTATAATAGGTACTAGCTGACCCACGCAACCTCATTTGTGTCTTCTATTGCCTGTAGCGTGAACATTCTTCATTGGTGCTCCGCTCCTATTAGTATTAGCGTGACGATATATAACCTATAGCCTTCGTCGATAAATGGACTATCCAACACTGTAATAATTTTTCAAATCGGACCAATGTTGCTGAGATTAGCGCGTTCAAACAAACAAACTCTTCAGCTTTAAAGTATAAAGCGATAATATTTTTTTGGCCAACAACTCCCGTCCGTTATCGATGTGCATCATTACTATTATCACAAGTCTTTAATAGGCCACTGATGGACGCAGGCCTATTATTAGTAAATACTGCCTCATTGGTCTAGCGGATGAAGTATGTGATCGCCAATCAAGAGGTCTCGGGTTCGGGCCAAAAATGTTATTAAGTTTTCCTGGTTATTGAAATACTTAATAACACTCGGAGTTTGAGCCCCCGTGCCTCGGAGAACACGTAAAGCTGTCGGTCCTGCGCCTGATCTCTCCCCGGTGTGTCGTAACCGTCCCATCGGATTATGAGAGAGAGGGAACAGAGATTGCACCTGTGTTTGCGAACACGTGTGCACTATAATATCTCCTGGTTAGTTGACTGGAATCCGTTGAGACGGCGGTAATCGACTAGGAGAACATCAACATTAGTAAATAAGTTTGGCTTACTATGTTTGTTTTAAGTTTTCCTTCTCTCTTTATCAAAGCAATTCGTTCCAACACAAATAGTTCCCTCAGTTGAATATTGCAACTGATACAATGACCGTCCAAATTGCAACTATTCTGAAATTAAAAAAAAAATCGACGGGTTGCACTCCGGGAGTGCCGGCAGAAGTGAAAACTTAAATATAAACGTTGTGCATTTTTGATATTTTGGACTGGTTAGAGAATAATTTTGTACGAATTGCTTTCATTATCAGTATAAAAGTACTATTATTTATGTGGTGGAATACAATATTCATTTATTGCGCTATCGTACACAAACATGACAATTTATATTACATACACACACGAACATTCGCCCTGCGCCGCCTGTCCTGTCACGTGACCTGACGCGAGTTTATACGTCTTCTCTTCATCCGTCTTACGAATTTTCGATCAGGTCACGTGACCTGACGCGAGTTTATACATTTTTACCCATTCCAAAAAAGTACACAGCGCCGCTAAAGAAGTTTTCACTTCAAAAAAATTGAGAATAGACAACCCTATTTTCGTCCGGGCGACAGGTGCATAAAAATAACAGATATAATATGTAGCCGAGATTGGCCATGGATCCGCGGGAAGGCAAATGTTTCATTTACCTTACCTGCTTCGTAGAATAGGGATTAAGGAAAAGATTCAACGCAAAATCCTATCCATCTTAACAGACACAAAAAAAGGTGGTTCTCGATTCTATTGAATACTCTTTTGTTGAATGTTGTGCGAATTCTTGGGTGTATCTGAACTGATTGCATAAAAAACTATTTAAAAGTTTGCTGAAAATATTCTAGACATAAGTGAGATGAAATGAGATTTGAGGAATACAGTTACGATTTGATCCTGATCGAGGTAAATTAAAATTCGTGTGTGTATTTTTAAAGTTACTTGTAGTGTAAGAAACGTCTTACATTTCAGCGGATAAAAGATTTTTTTTTGGATTTTATTAACAGATGTGTTTGTTTTTTTTTCTAAGGACCTTTGTTATAAACGATAAATAGGATATTTTTGTGTACGAAATAGCCATACTTTCTCATAAATGAGCAGACTGCACAGTAGTGATTGCACGTGCTCACAGAAAACCGAAGTGAGTGAAGTTACCGGAGGAATACTCAGCAATTATCTTTTGTAATGAGATAGAGGGGAAACGAGCAGACGTATCGCCAGATGGTATGCGATAACCGCCTCCTGTGGACACCCGTTACACTAGAGGTGTCACAAGTGGGTTGCCGGGCCTTTTAGGAAGAAGTACACTCGTTTCTTGAAGGTTTGAAGGTCTGTCTGACGATTGACTGATCCAGTATTATTGTGCGAGGCAGAAAGTTTCTGGAATAACGCACAGTTGTTGACTGCCAGCATCTAAATAATGATGATAAGACTGCTGTACATATAGTTTCGAACCCATACAATGATAACGACAGGTGGCTTCCCACGCTGGCGAAGTATTTTTGTCGTGGTAGTTTCATTCAGTGGGGTAAAAAATGCGAATGCTAGTATTAGATTAAGGAGTCGAGGGATCTGCAAATCTTAATATAAACATGTTACATCGATTTAGCATTCTTGAACCCTCCTACATACAAAATTTCATGAAAATAGTTTGAGCCGTTTCCGAGATTCAAATTATAGTTTTTTTTTTTAAATGGGATATGGGGCAAACGTACAGACGTATCGCCTGATGGTAAGCGAACGATAAAATGAGTGGAGTTATTAAATTATTATTGAACATATCTACTCGTAAAATTGAATTTATAATTCGTTTAAAACATATTAAACTATCTGTTCTACATACATATACAGGTAGACAGAGACAGGGATACAACCAGTATTAAACACCTTTCAGAAAATGAGTAATTAATGTATCTGTGGTTGGTTTAAAGGTCGTGACGTCAACCTGTACAAGGTGGCAAATAGGTACTTTCATTACAGGTCTTATGTTAATAAGTAATTGTATGCTTTCAAGGGCAAGTAACCAGTTTAGTGGGACCCTTCTCAATAAGTTAATGTCCAGGAACGAACAGGTATGACTTATTAGGTAATTTCAAATTAACTGTTTTTCACTAAATGCATATGAAAGTATAATTTAATGTTCTCCTAGCCGATAACGCCCACGGCGTCCCAGTCTCTGTTGGTGCACTCTCTGTCCCCTCTCTCTCATAATCCTATGGGACGGTTAACCGACACGGCCGGGGAGAAATCAGGCCCGGGACCGACAGCTTTACGTGCTCTCCGAGGCACAGGGTTTCAGACCGCAACTTCCAAACTCCGATCTGTTATTAAGTAAATTACAATACGGTGATTACGTCACACATTTTTAAATTGTTTCTGTTTATATGTTCCGGTTAATCTTTGTAACGGTTGGACCGATTTTGACTGTACTTTCACTGGCAGATAGTTGATGATTTTAGAAGTAACTTAGGCTAGACTAGTTTAGCCCTGTGGTGTTGCCAGCGGTTGTTATAGTACAACAACAGCAACCACGGGGTGCTGCTAGATATCATATAAAATAAGGTTATTATACCAATAAGGTGGTAATTCTGAGGATATTAAAAGTAACTTAGAAGTTATTATACTGTTCAGGGAGAAAATCATAAGTACTGCATGTTCTTACTATCATCTGTATCTGTATACACACGTTACATTTATTTGTATAAATGTAACGTGTGTATTTGGATTCACTGGTATAAACTGAATCAAGATTTACAATTAAATAAAACTTCACATTTTATGTAATTAAATTAGACCAAAATTACATAATTCTGTTATAAAATTCCACTAACTTAAATGATAGTTTTCTTTTCATATTATGGAATTCCATCCATTATTCTCATAATTCCAAATTCCACTACAATCTCATCAGATCTCTTCCGGGATTTACCCACGTAACATCCTGAAGACAATTGCCATAATTCGACACGCCAAACATTAGACAACACGGAAATATCAACATTAAATATTTGATGGTTATAATTACAACCATATTTAGATAAATGACTAAAGACTACTTTATATGGGAGCTATTACTAATAATTGACTAATTATTTACTAATAAACAACACTATTTTTAATACAGTACGTGCATGCACCCACACGCCTTTCGTGGTGCGGATATCTTTTAAATTTTATAATATTGAGAAACGGTTATTCTATCGCTTAACTCTTTATTTCTAAAACAAAAGTAGCCTTAGTTACTCCTTACAACATCGGCTGTCTGCCAGTGAAAGTGCCGTCAAAATCGGTGCAGCAGTTCCATAGATTAGCCGAAACTAACAGAGTAATATATATTCCCAAGGATATTTAACATCGAGGATCCAGTTGTGTAAAAGCCCTTATCAATATTACGCATTTCCTTAACTCGATACAGAGTTAAGATTTCAGTCTTGTATATCTACAAATCTAATTTAAACCTAAATCCCTAGAACATAAAACATAAAATTCAGATCATCTTAAGTTAATCACCATTGATTTTACCGTGAGAAAGGATGGTTAGTAATTTAAAAGAGCAATAATCGATGTCATTCGATTCCTGTCTAGTTGTAAATTCTTTATAATCGATTACGCGATTATTGCTCCATGTATGATAAATATAGTCATAAGATAAGTTATATAACGTGATTTCTCACATTGATTATATACCAATTAAGTGTTTAATTTAAAAAGTAATTATCAACACATACTCAATATAATACTTATGCAACTTTCTAATTAATGATATTATTTATAAACATTAATAGTTACAATAAAATATAATAATAAGCGGAAAGACAGATAGACGTTCTTTTCTACATTATTTTGGAAGTGATTTCGTTAAAAGGGACGGAAATGCGTAACAATAATACACTAATTGATTTTATTGAGATGATCGACAGATGATTGGAGAAATGTCAAGTAAATCCTCATAATATTCCTACTTTTGTAGATCTATACGAATTTTTGTGTTTACCGTGGGAGAGCTATGCTTCGGCATGAATGGGTCGGCTCGACCGGAGTGATACCACGGCCTCACAGAAAACCAGTGTGAAATAGCGTTTGCGCTGTGTTTCACCGAGTGAGTGAGGATACCGGAGGCCCATACCTCAACCCCTCCCCCCATCCCCTTTCCCACCCCCCAAAGGTCGGCAACGCACTTGTGACGCCTTTGGTGTTGCGGGTGTCCATGGGCGGCGGTAATCACTTACCATCAGGTGATACGTTTGCTTGTCTGCCCACAAATCATTAAAAAAAAGAAAATGTTTGTGAGATTATTAGAGAAGATGTATTGATGTTTGTTATTCTTTTACGTAAATACGATTTGTCGGATTCAGACGAAACTTTACAGTAATATACTCGTAGCTCATACGTGAATGTTACCCCCTCTCTAGATATAGAACATTGGGTTTAAATGAACACCTTCCCGAAATACATAAGTATTTGTTTATATAAAAGAATATACATAATTCATCAATCAAACCAAAAACCAATAATGTCCCACTGTTGGAGGTCTGGTTTCGACTCAGGAGAGTGTTAAGGTGTGCGGATTTAGTCGTTTCGTGTCCGACATAACCACCGGTGGTATCCGAGGGGATAATCGCACAAAAAAAGAAGAGTGTTAAGGTCATATGTCCGCACCCTGGCCGAGTGCGCGTTAGGAACTGATATCATTAATGACATAATATTAGTACTTGTAATGTTAATATAAATCTCTTCAACTCGACAACTACTGGAAGAAAGTTTCGCAAATATAATTTCACACACTCATAAAATTTCACTAATTACAAAACTATCTTATTTGGGTATAATATGTTAACAAGTTTTATGCTTGTGAGTTGTAGTCAAAACTCATAATTAGTCATAAGTCATTTTATTTAATAAAATTTGTCTATAGTACCTACTTTTGTCAGTAGGTTTTTGACAATAGTAGGTTCTAAACTAAGCAGAGGTATAAATACATATTCCCATTTTTTTTGTAAATACATACTTAAATAGAATACACCCAAACTCCGAAACAAATATTTGAAGATCATACAAACATTTGGTCCGATCGGGACTAGAACCCAAGACCTCAAGCACAACAGTCGCATACGCTACCACTGCGCCACCGAGGCAGTCAAAAAAGATACAAATTAGAGTAATCTTAATTTACGTTTATTTTACGAAAGATCAAATTACATTTTCAAATGCAATGAACAATAAATTTTGTTAGGCACATTATCTATATTATTAAATTTTCTTCATTGGATCCTTAAATAATTATAAATATAAATAATTTATTTTATAAAAACATTAAATTATATCCGGCTATAAGGTTAATAATTATGCAAATAGAACATTAAAAATATACATAATTCAACAAAACTCAACTATATAATGATCTTCGAAAGAAAACTGTAAAATAAATTATTCCGCAGCATAGTGCGTAACAAGAGAATGGATAACGGATTATTTAAAAATAATAAAAATAAAATACACACACAAAAAAAATAACGGCTATTTACGCGGAATAACGAACGACAGTGAAAGTTATTCGTAACGCATCGCTGCTTCGTTATTTAAAATCACTACAATGTTATTTTAAATTTAATATTGATTTAGTGCTAATTAATTGGCTCCAAAAAGCAGTTTATTTGGTTTTAAAGAGTACATTATCTAACATATGTTTGAATCGCGTGATAGAGAAATGTATGGTTGGGAAGTCCTGCTTCGATTTCTATGTTAAATAATAATGCGAGAGGTAAATGACCTTCAATTCTGAGAATGTGGCTTAAGATATGTAAGATATTCATGTTTGCCAAGTTGATGGCCTTTGCTCAGAGTTTTGGGATAATTTTAATATAATATGCTTTTACATAAATATTTGAAGTTATGTACGTGTTTGTGCGTGTCGGTTATATATGATGAGAATTCCATATTAATCTATATTTTTAGAAGTATCACTAATTTGTATTAAGCTTTATTCTTTATTTGATAACTTAACACTCTCAAAGAATAAATTAAAAAAATATACATTTAGTTGATTTGAGTCTTTTCGTATTAAAATCAGTTAGAAACCAACTGAAACTTTAAAGTCATAGCAAAATTAGCAAATGTATGAAAAAGGAGAAAGTTAGTGGAAATCACAGCCTCCCTATACTGAGAAAGATAACCATGTATAAGACTAAAGCAACTCCTTATGAAAATAAAATATAATTTATCAGCGAAAGGATTATTTTATTCAAATTATTTCAAACGGATATAAGAACAAACTTAACAAAGCAGCGAATATAAATGTATCTCGACTGCCTCGGTGGCGAGTGCGACTCGTGACTGCTGTACTTGAGGCCTCGGATTCGATTCCCGCATCGGACAAGATCTTTGTATGACCTAAAAATATTTGTTTCGGAGTTTGGGTGTTTTCTATGTATAATATGTATGTATTTACAATAAAAAACAGTATATAAGTAATTTTATCAGTTGTCTAGTACCCATTACACAAGCTCTGCTTAGCTTGAGACTAGATGGCGATGTGTGTTAGATGTCCGGAATATTTATTTATTTATACCTACACGTCTAAAAACATAACGTTAGGTACCTTAGCTATTAACTACAGTCGTTATGTTCGGATTAACAAGAAATTTATAAATACGATATTAATGCAAAAGTAGCATAGGTTTTTTCTATTGAATTATTTGTGTAACATGACCTTGCTTTTTTAAGTTTTTATGTACTTAATAATGTATAATAGTAAGAAAAATGTTGTAATTTGAAGGATATCTTGTCGAAAAAGATCGTTAACGGAACGTACTAGGTATTAACCGCCCAAATTTCGCAGTTTTACCTGAGTTTATAGTCACAGCTCCGCTCTTAAAGCTCGTCGTGATGTTACATCACATAATATATATAAATACGGACAACATATGAACATAATAAAATTATTTATAAGTCAAGACTAAACTTACATATTGTTTAGTAGCTACACGTCATATTCTAAATAGGTACCTAAATTCATTAATTTGATAACGTATCTGATCTACTGGTTTGTTAGTAAATATTTCACACTCGATTTAGCTCAAGGTGTACTTTGAAGTCCATTTCTTCCTGTTTTTCCGCTATGTAATCTACTCGATAGTAATATTTTGAATAAAAACCCGAATCATACGTACACCTTCCATAATACCAGCCTTTCTAGTTACAAAGCGTGAATATCGAGTTTTTAATATATTTTTTCATTACATCAAACTTACTAGTACCGTTTTTACGTGCGGTAATTGGTAAATACCGGTATTTTATGTTGGGTATCTGAGTAAAAGCAATGGTTTCTGCGTTAATTTAGTTTTATAAATTACGTTATAATTTACTGTTTTTTTTTTCATCTTAGTTAAAAAGGACGGCCTTGAGGAACTATTCGTCGTCTCGTTGATTCTCTTGGGGTTATGAAAGGCTAACTCTTGTTAATTTATAATACTATTTAGGATCCATAAAAGTCACATGGCTTTAAGATTATTCACGAGTAATCAAGGATATTATATACCTAATCGCATGTATCTACCCACCTTCACCTTAATATACACTATATAATAGTTATCTATGTATTCGAATTTCGAAAACCCTACGTACCTACTTAATATTTCTTCAAAACACTCCTGTGTAGATACCTACTTAAATAGATCATGGCAAAACCCCCCTTGTATTTTTTTGTTCACCCCATAATCATGGTTTCTTTACATCAACAGATTCGTTATTTGTTTAACCTTATTCTGTAAAACTTAATAAAAATACATAGTTGTTTATTGAACGTATGTTTACTGATACACAAATAGATATACTATCAGTATTACACGTCTTATCTGACAATGTAACCACTTCTGGTAACAAAGAAGAGCCTTACAACATGATTTAGACAATTATTAACATCCTTGAGACTCGATGACCTAATTGTTTCAAATCCGTCAACATTCAATTACTCGAGAGCAGAACTTAAAATAAACATGTGTAGGTATACAAATGTATTTTCTAGAAATAGATCACCCTTAAGTGAAAGCATTCCTAAAATATCCAAAGTTAACGAGTTTAGGATATTTAACGAGTTTAGGATATTTAACGATTATCTCTCATCATTTCCTGCGCCATTATTTCCCCTACAACGTACTGTAGTTACCTATCAAACTATGTTATAGAATCGTCTACTAGACAGACAGGTTCTTAGAGTAAAAAGAAGATAAGACTATGTACGACGATTAAGCATCACGTAAGTAAAAACAATTAAATAATAAGCTAGAACTTACTGCTTTAGAATAACCGCTGCCGGCGCTTCCATCAGATGAGTTACTCAACCTCCTCTCGCTATTAGAAGCGGGCGGGGACCACGCTGAACCACTGTCAGAAGGCATTTTTGACCACAACAACTGTCTCACATCATAGCTATCATACACTATTAACTCGTTATTAACCGTTATTCACAACACTAACACATCACTGACGGTTCCGCGGTCCATTTTACGTGTCCCGTTTACCTGCGGAAGAAAAAATATTTTAGATTTTTTGTCGAGAATACACTACATAGATCATACTACGAATCATTAGACAGATTAGATAATACGTGGTTTTACACGGTTAATTATTGGTTGGAAGAGACTCACACGAAAAATTTCAATATTTAATAATTACACAACTATAAGTGTTAACAATCTCTCGGTTATTTCGTAAATAGCCGTCGTTGTTACACAAGTACACGTCTTGTTCGTTCCGCGGCGCGCACAGCACTGCCCCGCGCGGGGAGCTCTCCGAGTTCCACGGCACAAGAGCGACGCGATAACTTATTATTAATATTATTTCTTAATGTACAACCAGTTTTGAGTAAAACTATGCGAGATTTATATTTTGCTAAATAATTTTGTTGTTTATTTAGTTTAATTAATGCTATTAATAATAAAATATATATATTTAATATAAAAATGAGGTTTTTATTGTGCATTCATTATATAACAATGATAATGCAGTCGTAACGAAACATTTCAATTGTCATTGACCAATATTTTTTCGTTTACGTTTAGTTTTAATAACATCGGATGTTGACTGACTTTCGATACTAAATGGTCTCGTTTTTATTCCGCAATCATCAACTCAATAGAAGTAAATAAATATTAGTTTTAACTTTTTTTTTCGCGATGTCTTGAAAGACGAAGGGTAGACTGTCTACAAAAGCTATGTAGTCCACCCTTTCAAAGAATATGGGACGTCCTAAATAGCGGGAGTGTTTCAATGGGACGACTCGTCCTACATAGGCTACTTGGTTGGATTTTACGAGTATCTAAACAGGGATCTATTCGCCAAGTGTTGTGGGTTCAAATCCCACATGGAATAACATTTTGTGTGATCCACAAATTGTTGTTCTGAGTCTGGGTGTTCTTTGTGTCCGTTTCAAGTATGTTTGTAGTCTTTAAAAAAACAATTACATAGTTTTTTATTAGTCGGTTACTCTACTATATCCAAACGTGCTGCATTCAGTAGCCGCTTCATTAAATGCCATTAATTAAAAGAAAGTAAAAGAGACATGCTTTAACATTTTAATTTGTTAGATTATTGAATAAATAATTAAAATGGACGGTATGCAGATTTATGGTTGACTAGCTAAGCCCCGCGGTGTTATCCGTGGTACAAAAACAAACGCGACTGGCGCCGTGGGGCGAAGCTAGATTTTAAAAAAAGTCCAAGTAACTTCTCATATCATCAACTATCTCCCAATAAGGGAGATCCACGCTTCGGAATGAATGGGCCGGATCGACCGGAGTGATACCACGGTCTCACAGACAACTGGTGTGAAATAGCGCTTGCACTGTGTTTCAACGAGTGAGTGAGGATACCGGAGGCACATTACCCAATCTCTCCCCCCAACCCCCACCCTATAGCCCCAAAAGGCCGGCAACGCACTTGTGACGCCTATGCTGTTGCGAGTGTCCATGGCGGCGGCGGTAATCGCTTACCATTAGGTGATACACCCGTTTACCCATAAAAAGTCCAGTCAATTACACGAAACAAACAGACAGACCAACAAACATTTTAATTTTATTTTTTATGTAAGTTCCGTATATACATATACTTTCATATTCATTTAGTGAAATGTTGTTAATTCGAAATTACAAACAGACACTACAGTTTTATTTGTTTGTATAGATTTTAAGTCATAGGTGTAATATTACGAAGTGTTATTTCTATTTAAGTTGGTATATAAGTTCAACAACATCGTGTATAACTACTGTTTTAAACATATGTCGGTATCCGCTTACCACTTGGTAGGCTGTTTGTCAACTTTTAAATTTAATTTATGTACGTAATTAACAAGGCCTCCGTCCTAGACCTTGAACAGGGTATAGAAACATGGTCTTTAAGCGATTTTTTTCATTTATAAATATACATGTATTGATTTCTAGTTAATATTTTATGTTAAAATAAATTTTAATTACTTTTGATCAGAATTTCTTGGAACGTAGATTTTAAATAGCTGGTTGCAAATATCAAAACATTATTTATTTACTTTTTATTTTTTTATTATATAGCAGGCAAACGAGCAGATGTATCGCCTGATGGTAAGCGATCACCGCCGCCAATGGACACCCGCAACACCAGCGGGTTGTATTTTTGAAATGGGTTGTATTTCGAGTCAAAATTTGGGCCTAAATTAAAATTTTTGAGTTTATGAGCCGTAAGTACACAAATCTTATTATCATTTTCAGTGCTAGAGTTGAGACCGCGATTAGGCAAACGTATTGAAGGACGCCCTGTAGCACGATGGACCGACGACTTTAAGACAATGGTTAGCAGCTAATAGATGCGGACTGCCCTAGGCCGGAATGGTCGGTGTTCTTTAGGGGAGGCCTTTGTTTAGCAGTGGAAAGCTGAAGTAGTAAGTTCCCTGTTATTACTCCCGCTACTTAGCTTTAAATATCACTTGCTCTGACATACTATTCAGCTTCTTAACTTTTTTTGAAATACCAAATCGAAACATTTAATGAACATACCAAGAGCTGTTCTAATTACACAGCTATATGCTGTATCTATATAATAAGTAAAGAAAGCACTGACACCAAGTCGAACCAATTGAACTAGTTATAAGCAATGACCGTACAATATGGCCCAAATACTTGACAGATCAGATCTGTGGGCTTATTAGTTAACACGCGATCAATTATCCATTCAAACGCGGAACACGTGACGCGCGAACGGCGCGGGCGCACAGAAATGGGAACCATTGTGTTATGTAGGGGACGTATGCGATTAAGGTGTGTGAGATAATCCTGCATTTGTAACCCGGTAGATTTTTCTTACATACGATTTATAGGATATTCCTTTTTTGTTTATTTAAGAAAGAATAAGAAAACTATTTTGTTTGCTTAAGATGAAAATCGCTTGAAATATATATGTGAACAGATTTTATATTTTGATCAGATTGCATGCTCTATTTGACTAACTGATTCATCAACGCAGAGTCTAAGCCGCTGGAGCAAAAACTCCAAAAAAAATATAAAATTTAGAACTTCGTCCCGGTAAAAAATATAGAATAAACTGTTAATACTGCATTTTATTTTGTATTAATAATAAATTATGAAAAATATATGAAAAAAACTTGTCAGAGTTTAATACAATCCTAAAACAATTATATCCTTTTATATTTAAATCACATTTAAACATTCTTACGTAAATGGAAATATGTTATGTTGCATTTATGCTGCGAACCTCGGAACAATGTAGCAAATTTGCAAATAATATGAATACATACTTTCAAATGTTAAGGATCATTTTAAGATCAAATGCCAAGGTATTTAAGTGAAAAATACGTGTCAAATGTTTTAAATATGTACATGTAAGTAATAATAATGATTTGAAACCACGAAGTCATTCGTTTGTTTGATTAATGCTACGTGACTATAGAAATTTATTAAAAAGTATTTTTGTTTTATGACTATGGTTTCTACAAAAAGTAATAACACTTACATAGTACTATTTTTATATATTTTTTTACTAAAATGGTGGTCTGTTAAAAGAGCGGTCTAAGACAATAGCATTGGAAGGAAAAGGAATACTTAAAACAAACACTATATCAACCCATTTGGCCAGAGCTGTACACTTAATAGACCAAAATCTTCTTTCTATTGAAAGACCTATATCCAGACGTGAACTATTAAAGGGTATTTATTGACTATGATGATAGCAACTATAAACCACATTGGTCTTTAACTTGTACTACCTTGAGTTTTGTGAAATTTATCAAGTCATCATCTTCCTAGCCTTTACTATTCCTAATATTATTTGGGGTCGGCTACCAGTTCAACCGGTTTTACCTGAATATCAGTTTTTACACAGAGCGACTGGCATCTGACCTCCGCAACCCCGACGGTGAACTGAATTCGAAGGTTGAACTAGTTGTCAGTATATTTGAGGGCACTGACTTCCCAATAACAATTGCCATAGATGTTCATGACTACCGGGATCGACGGCTTATCGTGCTCTCCGAAGCACGGGCGGGAAACACCGCCATCTTCCATACTCTAGGCTGCTATTAAGAATTTCTTATAGGAAAAACCCAACAGCAGTCCGACCCGGGAATTGAACCCGAGACCTCTTGATTTGCAGTCGCTTACGCTAACCACTAGACCAACGATTAAGTTATAATTATTATTATTCACCTGTCTGGGTTTTGGTAACATTTTATTAGCAACAAATTTTAATTGGGTCTGATTAAATTTATTTCCTTCAGTTATTCCTTATTAAATTCAACTAAGTAATAATTAAAGTTCAAATAGTGTTATTTGTATACAAAACAAAACGGGAAAACCGCAACAAAAGAGAATCCTACGTTAATTCCTGCCAGACTACGAGATAGACTGCCATTATAATTTTTTTGTTACTTATAACATTAGTAAGTTCCTCATTCGAAATACTTCCTTTAGTGAACAAAAACTGAGGTACCTCTTTATAAATGTCTGTGAAGTACTCGTAATTATAAAGTAATAGGTACAATTGATACTTTATACCTATTTATTCTTACGTCATTAGCTAGTTTGCAATCTTGACTACTGAGCTAGATATCGTAGGATTGATTCACAAGCTAAATGTAGTGTTGTCAGTAAAAATTTAATAAGACCATCTTCCTTTTCGGGGATATAGACGTGAGTTTATTTAATAACTATGTTTGTCATTAGCAAATAATGATTGTATAAATTAATACCATGATATAATTACTTTTGAAGTATGTAACATAATTCACTAAATACCATTTATTGTCACGTTTAGAATCTTAGTTATGTGTATATCTAGATAAGGCATTAAATTATTATTGCAATACTTAGAAATATGTGGCAATCGGATCATTTCGGACTATGAAATGAGTAACTGGTATCGATTAATGTAGAAAGACTATTCAATGACATTGTAATAACGAAATAAAATCATTATAGCAAAGTAATGGCTGACGAGGTAAATAGGTAAAGTTTACAGTCAGTGCAATTACGAAACAGCGTACCTTATATAATTGCTTAACTAATATGTAATTATTAATGGTTATGTGTAAAGATTTGTTTAAATGCATTTTATGCAAAAATATTGTTTTTATACAAACTACTACCATTAGTTATACTCGCCATGTTTTTATTGATATTTTTTAGTGAAAATCTCAGTTTTTCAAACTACTATTCCCAAAAAATAATTCTTTTACAAAAATAAATATAAATCGAAAATAATTAAACTGTTATTGCCACAAGCAAAAACATAAGGCAAAGTTATAATACCCTTAGCACACTAATGGTTAGAAACAGAGTCATATAAAGAATTCTAGTAATAACAAAATCGGACAAAACCAGCTTCATGTTGCTGAAAACCTATGCTAAATCTGTCATCATAACACATCTGCTCTTTGTTCTCGTACAAGCCTTGAGCCTTCAAATCAAACTTAACAAAATAAACAAAAATACAAAATTTATTCTCACATCGAACTCTGTCACAAGCGCAATTATCATTAATCTTAACCAAAAAAGGCGATTGCTAATCCGGTTACGAAGATATGTGAATCTTACGTCACTGCAAAAGTATTTGTGATTCACAATATGTTGGTCGTAGGTACTGGCAGCCAGTACCGGTGCTTACTTAGTTTGACCTTGATCTTAACGAGAAATGACATTGATAATTAGAATTTATTTTTTATTTGCGTTCTTAACTATGATATTTATTAAAGATCAGAGGACACGGCAGACTATTTCTTGCCCGAGGAAGGATATTATTTTAAATGATAATACACCTAACAATAAGGAATTACAATTAATTGAAACATATACCACTAAGTATCAAAATTAGTCTAGAGCTTTTGACTTGGTAGTTGTAACTTTTATTTATAAATTTAAAAAGGTAAATGAATGTATAAGGTTGAGTCACATGGTTTTCAACCTTCTGCCTCGGCATTACCGATTGCCAAAGCCATGCAATGATGATCAGTTTTTCCTCTTAAACAAATGTATTTTAAAAATACCCTTAAAACACTCCTCACCAAAACGAAATCCATGGCCACCCTATCAATGGGACACTTTCTACGCTAACACACCGCGTGCAGAGATAACGGCGAAATTGTCTCGACGTACAATAGAGCATAACTACCCTATTACCAAAGCGATAAGGTTCATTATCGCAATCTAAGGGCACTGTAGGTCACAGTAAGGAGAGACAAAGGGCTAACAAGAGAAATCGAGCCTGGCCCTTATTCGCAGATTTATGTAATAGAGGTTTATAACGAGGGAGTTATGGGAGCAAACTGTTATGAAATGTATTTGCTGTTTCGTTGACGATAATGTTTAGGTGCAAAATGTTAATGGCTAATAAAAAAGTCGATGTATAATGATTTTAGCGTAATAGTTGGGAGCGAGCTGTTTTTGTTTGTTAGAGTAAATAGTTATGGGTTTAACTGACGTTGGCAGTTCATGTAATGGTTTGCTTTATATCAGGGCGAATTAATGTATTTATTGCGAATGTGCGTGGGCATACAAAAGAATGAGGGGACTTCCATATACAACGCAAAAACAAAAACACACTACAGCGCCATCTACCGAAGATACGACGAACTACGGATTAACGAAGGAAACGAAGAAGCTACCAATCCTGAATCGCGCAATCGAAGTTCTTGCGCCGATTAACATATTTACAACATGCCAACATCAACCGTTGGGCAGTGGCCCGCCAGGTATGATCACCTAACCTGAAGAGGATCTTCCCTTTGTGTTAAAGGGACCCGTTCCCTCACAAGAGCATTGCGTGTGTGTATGTCTAAAGTAGAGGTTAGATAAAAAAAAAGATATGTTTTTTCAGTTAAATTAGATTATAATGTGGGGGATATTAGACCGTTTGGGTTAAGACCGTGGATAGTGGTGTTAATCGAAAATCAGTAGGTATATTCAAATAATTAGATGTGCTACAGTGACTTTGGAGGGGAGGAGAGGAGGTATTGCTTCGTCCATGATGATCTAATGAATGGTACGGTGGTGCCTTACTTATGAAAAGGTTAATCACAATATTGTTATATAGTAAACCCAGAAAGCACAATAGGTATTCGATGATTTATGTCAACAAATGTATGGTTTTAAAACCACCTACTATTTTAAACATCGATCTACAATGAGATCTCAATAAGATAAAAGATGAAGTATTTGATGATAAGTAAAACTGATAATACAAACACCAGATATCTTTTATCGGAAGATTAGATACATAGATCGAATCTTATCTCTTTCGGCTGTCATCACTTGCTCTCGAAGTAGATACAAAACAGTTACATAGTCTTGAGAAGAGATTTAAGAGTTCATCATCAACCATTAAAACCATACAGCCACTCCAACCAACCGCTCCGGCCGATTCTTGGGTAATGTTTTTTTTTTAATATTAGGGGGCAAAGGAGTAGACGTTTCGCCTGATGGTAAGCGATTACCGCCGCCCATGGACACCCGCAACACCAGAGGCGTCACGTCTTTGAGGAATGGGGAAGAGTATGGGTGGAGGGGACGGGGTATGGGCCTCCGGTATCTTCACTCACTCGGTGAAACACAGCACAAGCGCTATTTCACACCGGTTTTCTATGAGACCGTGGTATCACTCCGGTCGAGCCGGCCCATTCAAGCCGAAGTGTGGCTCTCCCACGGTAACGGGTTTATGGTTGAGCCTGACTATATGACTCTACTCTGCTGATGAAAAGCATAAGCGGAATCCAAGAGTGGTGGTCACCATACGCATTGCGAGTGTCGTAACTCGATGTGTTCCTCGGTCACTGCTGTTGATTCTGGTATACAAAGGTACAGTATTGTGGGCGTGTGGGCGGGATTAGTCCCAACACACGCATTGCGAATGCAGACAATGATACAATGCAGTATGGTGACCTACACCATGGGGGACTTTTAAGATGCTTCTGCGTCATTGGACCTCTGGTTTCGCACTCACCAACGAAACATACGAATGCTGTCATTCAAGGTTGGTTTTCTGTGCGAGGGTACCGCCGCAGTCGAGCCGACCGTTCGTACTGAAATCAGCGTGGCTCCTTGAGTATTTGATAAGGAGAGGCATATGTCCAGCTGTGGACTGCTAATGACTGTTGATAATGATTGTTTATGCACATATAGATGTGACGAAGGTCGCCCTTTGTGGATATGTGGAGCCAAGACCATGGTACCAGCAATATTAGCCAAAATGCATGTGTTTACCTCTCGTTTCTTTTATTATTGGCTAATATTTAGTTTTAGCTATAGATTTATTCTTTTTCCATTATTGACTTTGACTTTAACTAACACACAACGCCATCTAGTCCCAAGATAAGCAAAGCTTGTGTTATGGGTACTAGACAACTGATATGAATACATATATAATTCTTTTTTTTGTAAATACATACAAAATATACATAGAAAACACCCAAACTCCGAAACAAATATTTGTAAATTACACAAACATTTGGTCCGACCCAGGATTTGAACCCGAGACCTCAAGCACGGCAGTCAATGCTCTCAAACTTAGCAGGTATGCTGCCAAATACCTACTCAGTAATTTAAAAATCAGAAATATGTGAAGGCAATCATAAAATATTTATGCAGACAATTAAATCTATACAAATAAATGAAATTTAAGTGACTGCCTGTAATTTCAAATTAACAGCTTTTCACTTAATGGATATGAAGGTATGTACGATAGGACGAGGTAGGTAAGATACTTAACATCAAAAAATTCAGTTTTAAAGTTTTTTCTGTCTGTCTGTTTGTCTGTTGTTAGGAGGATAGCTCAGAATATTAGAAATAACTAGGGCTATTTTTTACTACCTGCGTCTGTCGTGAAGGTTCAACAAAGCGGGTAACACCGCGAGGTATAAGTAAATAGAGTGCCATGCATACATTTGAAGCCCAACCTTAGGTAAATATTAAGTCCGTATAATTTGCATATATTTCTGTGCCCAGTATCAATGTAAAATGTCAAAACTTAACATTTAACTTATTGTATTTGTGCATACAGAAATGTGAAGTAAGTTATTCACTTCCGAAGGTTGATGCTATACTTAATCTTTGTTTTAAATAGGGTTCCTGCATAACCGAGCTTCGAAAACTAGCTTTATTTGATAAATTTTCACTTTGACATATTTAAGTTTTTCTTTATTCACGAAGGTTTTTAGGTTGGTTTTCTGTGAGTAAATAATAACAATAATATAATAAATATTTCGGACATCTTACACACAACGCCATTTAGTCCCAAGCTAAGCAGAGCTTGTGTTATGGATACTAGACAACTGATATAAATACATATATGCTTGTTTTTTGTAAATACATACATACTTGTATTATACATGGGAAAACACCCAAACTCCGAAACAAATATTTGTAGATCATACAAACATTTGATCCGAACTGGGAATCGAACCCGAGACCTTAAGAACAGCAGTCGCATACGTTACCACTGCGCCACAGAGGCAGTCAAAGATGTATGACGTATAGATATTATGTAATTCTAACAAAATCTGTGACTCAGTATTTGGGATAATTTGTAATAAGACAATTTTCAATGTACGTATGGAAGCTTTGTCGCAGTAAATCCGGAAGCAAGTTTGTAGTAAAAATCGTATTTATTACACAGAGTATAACAGATTAATTAATAACAATTGACATTTAAAAGGAATCTCGGCTCTGCGGGTAAAGCCGTCAAGGTCGACTAGTAACATACGAACACTCACGCCCTAAGTGCAAGACACGGAATTTACACTTACATTTTTTACTGCTCAGTTAGGTAACAACTACACATACATTCCCATGTTGTCTATCCAGTTTTCTTAAAAACAAACCATGCTAGGAATATAACCTAAGTATCAAGAGACTATACAAACATACATTAAAACGGACGCAAAAAACACCCAGCCTTAGAACAACAATTTGTGGATCTCACAAAGTGTTTACGGAATCGAAACTAGAAATCTCATCGCAGCAGCAATCACTTACGCCAGACACTTGATGGTTTCATTTCAAAAGAGGACGTCAAACTACAAAGAAAAACTGTTTCATAACAAGTAGGTATAACCCGTGAAATACATTAAATAAATCATGAGCACTTCACTCTCTCCACTCGTATTTAACAATTAATTAATAAAATTACAGTTAACGTGTTACGTGTCAAAAATTTGCAAGTTACTCGTATGTGTAATCGGAACAGAAGTTTTTTTTTTTTCTTGCGCAACAATGTTCCATAGCGCGCTTTGGTGGTTACAATGTTCAGTTCCGCGCTTCGAATTTAAATTTTAACCCAGAAACCTTTAACTTTAACTCATTTATCACTTTATACCTGAATAAAATAACAATGGCCTACCGTGTATTGATTGTAATATTGATTTTTAAGCGACAAACAGGGGGAGGTTCTTTATATGAACAATTCTGTTAAGTCAGGCAATATGTTAGTGCACAAGTTTCTAAAACAGTTTTGTATGTGGTACCATAAAACTATGGTTTTTCTGGTTCTCCATCGATAGCCAGAAATATTTACCTTACGATTGTTCCCAAAAAAGTTTTTAATTATCTGACTAACCTTAAGGGAAGATGACGTCCGAACACAGCGATAGTAGAGAAAACATTTCTCAATTCAACAGAGGTCGGGGATTTCTCCAAACATAGGTAAGTAGAGGAACACTAGTGTGGTATTTAGTCAAGGCCCCTTCGTTGTATATCTTATCTTATCTAAGAATCTTATAATTTGGGAAAAAAGTAGGTCCTAAAAAAATAATTTCAGAATTCTTTGGTGAAGTTTTTGTGGTTCTTTTTATAGTAAAGAAGTAAACGAGCAGTTAGGTCCCCTGATGATAAGTGACTACCGGCGCTTACGAGCTCTTGAAGTAGGTACAATAGACACAAATAGACTGCACTGCACACACACAGGTCTAGTGATGTCAGCGGTCGCCACGTCGCTTTCCACTGCGCCAAATGTTATGGGTTCAAATCCCACATGGGACAACACTTTGTGTAATCCACAAATTATTGTTCTGTAAAGTATCCCGCGACACTGGGTGTATATTCCTGATGCGGCAGTTGTTCTACTTTAAAAATGAAGTAAATAAAAAAGGTCATTACCATCCCTTGATCTCCATTCTCCCCAAAATCAGGGAGTCTCTGACTTATGAATATAAGAATATTTTCTATTGCACGTGCTGAATTATATAATATTAGCTTTAATGTAGTTTTAGAGAATTTAGGAACCAAAATTTATACAAAAACTATGAGTGCGTGTAGATTTTACGCGCCGCTGCAGAAATAGTATTTTTTTACTTTGAGGTCGAGTATATTATAACATAACTGTTACTTTAATAGTCATTTTGAAGTATTATACTTATGAATAAACTTATATTTAAGTAATTATATTGTTTTAAATTATCACCCAAATCAATACTTAACAAAACTAAAACTTTGGACGTATTTCAGTGATAATTTTTATTGATACCCAAGAGGGTATTCCTATCTTATATATTATATCTTATTCCTAAGGGAGGTTTTTTCTACTGATTTGAGAGGAGTAAACGGGAGTTATACCGTTCCGGGATAAATGAAAATTAAGAAGTGTATTTCATAGTATTCTTTCAGTTGTACTGTTAAATTCGCCATTAGAATGAATGAAATCAATAAATTACATTGTTTCAAAAGTTTTTTTTAATACTCATATTTTTCAAAATTAGTCTGTTTGTCTGTCTGCTTATTCTGGCTAATATTAGAAATGGCTGGCTCGATTTTAACGGAACTTCCACTAGTAGATAACTAATGAGATAAGAAGTAATTTTAAACTATTTTTTCTCAGACTCAAGGGGGCTCAGCTAGTTATTATGTAAAAGTAAATTCTCCACATCTTATAACTAATGGAGATAAAATTAGATTAATGTGATTCAAGTTGGACTTTTGATCGCTTCGTATCTGTTTACCGTGAACTAGGAGTCAAGAAACTGCCTTGATACCATTTAATAGATACCGAACCGCTAAGTTATACATAACTTGGCAAATTAATAATTGTTTAAGTATTTAACTGTTTTTAAAGATCGGAGGCCCAATGATGCAGAAGCATCTCTAGGCTGCCATAGTGTGGTTTTTCCGTGGGAGAGCCACGCTTCGGTATGAATGGGCCGGCTCGACCGGAGTGATACCACGGCCTCACAGAAAACCGATGTGAAATAGCGCTTGCCCTGTGTTTCACCGAGTGAGTGAAGATACCGGAGGCCCATACCCAACTCCTCCCCCATTCCCTCTCCCCATCCCCCAAAGGTCGGCAACGCACTTGTGACGCTTTTGGTGTTGCGGGTGTCCATGGGCGGCGGTAATCGCTTACCATCAGGTGATGCGTCTGCTCGTTTGCCCCACAATTCAATAAAAAAAATAAAGAAAAAAAGTGTGGGTCAACACGCTGCGTTGTTAAATTATCTGCATTTGCAACGAGTATGGTGACCACCACTCTTGGACTCTGCTTATGCTTTCCATCAGGCTAGCATAGCAGTCGCTTTGGCTACCGCTACGCCACTGATACAGTAAGACTATTGTGGAATTTCACTGCCGACGATCATCCTCTTCCCCTAATTGTGGGAGGCAGTCAAACACTTTTGTTTCTTGAATTGTCGGACAGCGTGATACAGTAGGCCATAACATTCTTTCTACGGAGAGGCCTATGCCCAGCAGTGGGCTACTAAAGGCTGTTGATGATAACTATTCATCTTATTCTTTGCCCTTTTCATATATAAAAAAAACTACTGAATTTATAGTTTCCACAGACCCTAACTAATGTACTTAACATTAGGTTAATAGTATATTTGATTCCAAGTTGAACTATTGATCGCATTCATATCTGATTACTACGAACTGGTGTCAACAAACTACCTTGATACCATTTACAAGATACCGAGCCGCGAATTTGTAGATATTTTAGTAATAAATCTGTCACATCTCACACACGGTAGACTAGATTGAACCAGTGTTAAAATAAAATTAACTGTGGCGACCTCCACATACAACATAACATACTACAGCGCCATCTACCGAAGTTACACTGAACTACGGAGTAACCTACAATACGAAGAAACTACCAATCCTGAATCTCGCAATTAAAATTCTCGCGCCGATTATCATATATACAACATTCCAACATCAACTGTTGGGCAGTAGCCCGCCAGGCATGATCACCTCGCCTGGTCGGAGGATCCTCCCTTTGTGTTGGGTGGAACATGATACCCGTTCCCCCACAAACTTTTATTTTATTGACGTCTAACATCCCTTCTATGGCTTACCTGCAATCTGTAGTACTGATTTCGTAAAAATGGATGAGAATAGAGAGATAGACATTCGTCATCTAGATGGTTCGCAGTCCACAACAGTGCGCGAAATCTTCTGTCTTCTGCTGCTTCGCACAACAAAACTGTCGAATGAACTGTCGCCTGCGGTATTCCCGGACCAATACAACCTTTAAACCTTTAAGAAAAGAGCGTACTCTCTCTTTAAAGGCGGGCAAAGCACTTGTGACGCCTCTGGTGTTGCGGGTGTCCATGGGTGGCGGTAGTCGCTTACCATTAGGCGATACGACTCCTGTTATATTTGTTAGGCTTAAAAACACAACTTTTGCTGATAATTCTGTACAATATTCGCCATTAATGAGTGTTAGACAGCTAATTTTATCACTAATCAATGTACAAAAAGTTTGTAAACGTTGTATAATATAGCAATACACTTTTGGTATATTTCTCGGTTTCAGCGCGGCATCAGTGTGCAAACAGCTTATGGCTATTTAAATAGAAACTTAATTTTTATCAAAACAAAGCATTAATTAATTAAAACCAACAACTTTCAACTTGTCCCTAATTAGGAGGCGTTGGATGTCCAAGTTCATTAATATTGTGTTTCTTATGACAACTTATTTGCATTTTATATAAGCTCCCTAACTTGATTACGCAAAAACCACATATTTCTATAGAATCACAAAATATTGTCAAGGGTATATGAGCGTGAATTTATAAATAAAATTATGTAGAAACTGGTTAAAGTTATGCTATTTTAGAAGTTCAATAATTTGTACTGTAGAGTATTAAGTTTCTTTGAAAGATATGTGAGTCAAGTGCTTTGTGATCCTGAAGCCAGGCATCATCATTATCAACTGCACTTAATAGTCTACTGTTCATCAAGGAGGTTTTAGCCTATTATGCCACGCTGGCCAGAAGAAGTGGTTTCGATCTCCAGCTTAAAGATAAAAACAAACTTTTTTTTTATTGTATAAGGGGCAAACGAGCAGACGTAGGTAAGCGATTACCGCTGCCCATGGACACCCGGAACACCAGAGGCGTTACAAGTGCGTTACCGGCCTTTTAAGAAGGAGTACGCTCTTTACTTGAAGGTCGTATTGGTTCGGGAACACCGCAGGCGACAGCACATTCCACAGTTTTGTTGTGTTACTATTAAAGACATCGCCCGCATTAGAAATATATAGCCTGTGTCGCGGGGGACTTTACAAACAGTAGCATGACACGAACACAAAGAACCTTTGTGGATCACACGAAGGGTTGTCATATATACTTTGAACCCATAAACATTTGATGCAGTAGAAAGTGGCGTGGCGACCGTTTAAATCACTAGGCCAACCGTGCTATCAAATTAGTCTGAGTCTAGGCGTAATTTACAAGGTCTAGTAAGTTTAAAACTTAGAAATCTATTCTTGGGTAGGTATGTTTGTTTAGAAATATAAGGGCCCGGTTGACAGGAACAAACTTCTCACCAATTACTGCTTGTATGATTCTGTCTACCTTCGGTAATAAAGCCCTGTATATATGTATACATTAATATACCTAAAATATATTGTACCTCATTGACATAGGTCTTTTATACTAGTATATATTTACAGAACGAAACCAAGTCGTCCACTTAATTTCGATTACAGCGACAAATAAAAACAGCCGAGTCTACATTCCAAGACTTGCGAAATAAACGAACTGTATTACACCTTAAATGGTATTGGCACATGTCTTGTAAAGCATGCTAACCATACAACGTTTCTAGTTACATTTCAATATGCTCACGATTATATGTAATGAAGATTGTATTTTGTTTATAGTTTAAAAATAGTACTTTTCTTTTTGGATGAAAGATGATAGATACCCTGTAGTGCCGCGGTCAGCGCCATACCTCCGTCGGTCGTCGATGTACGCCGTACCTCGGGCCACCTACGGTATGTAGATGGCCTACTCCTGTGTTGTTCCTTTCCTATTTAGAAAAAGGCACACAAGATCACAAAGTAGACCTCACGCCTCCACCCCGGCCTACTTCTGCTAGGGTGACTGGTGGCCTCACCTGTCACCCCTGGCTTGCGCTTATGATGGACGGAGATCGTTTTGCGATTTCCGACGCTCCTAATACTGCTGCGCTCATGTGCACCGCACTCCATGCATTATAGGTATAGACTCCCCTGTACGTAGTAATAATAGCAAAAGTCAAAGCCATGAATTACCCACACTTTGTAAAAGATAAATATTATGTTCTGCTAGCAATTCTACTAATTCTGTCAGATTACTTGTGTTTGGAAATAAATCTTATACGATTTCAAAAAACAAGAAAGTTCTTTTTCAAATCATTTCGCAACCTCCAACATTTTAGAGGCACTAATATCATCTCATATTTAGGGCACGAAAACACTCATCTATAAATATAAAAATGAATCCCATGGTGCCATGACTAAGAAAATAAGTACCCTTGGTCATGGCAGCAAGCATGACAGGCTGCACCAAATTTACTAATTCTTATTTAAATTGCACATTTATCCAGGAAGACTATGAGCTTATTAACAACACGCTCCGGCCAATAGGAGACGATCTTCGATCGATCAATTGTAATGAAATTCCTACGATCAGATATTCTAAAAATATAAAAAAGTCATTGAATCACTCCACCATTTCTTGATTAATTCAAAGACAAAGCAACATCCAAGGATATCTTAAGCAATTGAGTAATATTTGGTCTATTAAAAACTTGTTTCCTAACAGAGAAATAAACTTTTTATTGACACTCAAGTGTGACGATACCTTTACACAGGCAACGGTGCCTGGTGGCATATGTGACGAAACTAGAGCTTCAACAGATGGCAACTTGGTGTAACAAGTTCGCGAAGCAATGTAATTTAACTCGGACTAGTGAACCGTGAAGGTATGAGGAAAAGTGATTTTGGTGTCGGATGACGCGAGATTTCTTCTTGTTTGGGATATGAAACTTTAGAACGTATTATACTGATTAATTAGGATACATTGTGGCGACCTCCACATACAACATAACATACTACAGCGCCATCTAACGAAGATACACTGAACTACGAAGTAACGCACCACACGGAGTAACTACAAATCCTGAATCGTGAAATAAATAGTTCTCGCGCCGATTATCATATATACAACATCCCAACATCAACTGTTGGCCAGTAGCCTGCCAGGCATGATCACCTCGTCTGGTCGGAGGATCCTCCCTTTGTGTTGGGTGGAACATGATACCCGTTCCCCCACAACATCATCAACAACCGATAATATCCCACAGCTGTACTCGGGTCTTCTTTCAGGAGAGGGTTAAGACCATACGTCTTCACGTTGGCCGAGTGTGGGTTGGGGACTGGCAAGACAACGTTGTTGTTGGTTCATGAAGTAGGATACCGTTGAGTCTGATTATCATTAATATGCATAACGACATCTTCTTCATATTTCTGGCCCTAAACATCATCATGGTAGATCCATACTTCTTGTGGTGCTTACCTTTTGCTTTTCATCAAGTAAGTAAGGACCTTTTCTCGACATACTTGGGGATTTTGGGACCCACCCAAGACACACAAAAGGCGACAGCGCATTCTGAGATTTGCCTTGTCCATGAGCGCAATTAGTCACTTAATTTCAAGTTACCAGTAATTTCTGATTATATATATATAAAGTTGTATATAAATATCTATATATATATATAAAAGACCCTTCAGCTCAGCTTTCGACTTCTTACTTGTACGGCCTAGCTGATGCAAACAAAACATTTAAAAGATTTTATAATTTTTAAATGGGACAAAGCGAAAGGGTAAATTGGGACAAGGAAATACATAGGGAGCTTTTTTTAATTAGATTAAAAGAAAAGTTTAGAGTGTAGGAGATTGCAGAAGCTGGACACTGGGAATGACTGAACAGGTGAGTAAGATAGGGAATGGTCGTATACATATTTATGTTTAAACAGCATAAAACTTTTACTTACAAAAGGAGTGTAACGAATTGAAAACATGAAATTATACACGCAGAGATGGAATTTTAAACTCGATTTGTTGACAAATATGCTCTTAAGTATGTTAAACAATGCTCGTTTACAAGCTACCGATGTAAATTGTTTATAATATGATTCGTGTAACACCTCGCTGTTTGTACAATGTTTAAAATTACTATTTTACATTTCTACTTTCTCCGGATTTAAAAAGGAGTCATTTATTGTTATGTGGATCTCTCTCGGTATACTTTTAATTTGAAAAAAAAAACCGATTTATTTTGCTGCGGAGTATGTTTGGGAGTTCTAATATAAATAGGCATCGAGATATTAATACAATCTCGATGCTAGTAGGTATGTTAACAGTACGATTCATCTTATTCGTCCACTCTCTGCACACCAGTCCAAAAGATATTTAATACTACTTGACCGTAATTTTCTATATAGTCCCACGGATCTACTTCTTTTTTTTAATTTAATAGTGGACAAACGAGCAGACGTATCACCTGATGGTAAGCGATTACCGCCGCCCATGGACACTCGCAACACCAGAGGCGTCACAAGTGCGTTGCCGACCTTTGGGGGATGGGAAGAGGATGGGGGAGGGGTTGGGTTATGGTTCGTTCCTCCGTTATCCTCACTCACTTGGTGAAACACACCGCAAGCGCTAATTCACACCGGTTTTCTGTGAGGCCGTGTTATCACTCCGGTCGAGCCGGCCCATTCATGCCGAAGCGTGGCTCTCCCTTCAATGCCTTATAATTATTTTACTCATATTTGTCTACTCTTAAACATGTGCCTCATAAAACATTCAGTGTTGATATAAGAGTACACAAAAAAAAATTAAGATCTTAACAGCAAATTATTTAATATTAAAATAATTTGTTCCAGTCTAGTAAGAAAGCAAAATCCGTAATTCACTTAATTCGTTTCAATATCGAAAGTAACGGGCAGGAATATCCGACGTCGGTAATATAAAATTACCAAGAGATTGCTAATATAATTGTCCAAAACCTTTGCCGAAACTACATTACAGTCTTTATAAAGTAACAGTACATAATACATAAATAAAATAATATAGATACGATCAGAGATAGCAATCGGAACGAACCCAAAACGCCGAGGTACAGATATCACAACCTATCATTTAGAAACGAAAAAACATTTGCAAAAAAGAGCACTACACATGGCCTGTACGACCTTTGAAATTCCATTGACGATGCACTAACAACCGAAAGTAGACTTAAGTGAATGGAACATAAAGATGAAATGTGCGGTGGTGGAGTTTTAATATATGATGTTTTGGGCGTGCTTAAGAAGAAAGGTAGTGTAAAAAAAGAGGAGTGTGTTCGTGAAGCGGTACACAAACGACCTTGGGGTACTGTAGGCCACGGACCGGCTGTTGCTACATGCTTCAAGCTGGTTGTTTTTGTGGGATCACTTTTTGGTTCCAGTTTGATGGATCGATATTTAGGGAACTCGATTTCAATTGTATTTTGAGTTTGATGTTATTGTGGGTTGAATGTAGATGTTAATTAAATAAGATTAAATTTTTATCTATTGCTTGAATTAATATTAAGAAATGAAATAATATGGAATATGCTACAAATTATTTATGACTTATGTTATTTCATTAATGTTATTATATCTTGAATATTGTATAAATTTGTCCTTGTAAAACAATGTTTAATTGAGCTGTACCTGGATGGTTGTACTTGAAGCAGGAAAATAGGTCTTTTACAATCATGTGTCACGTCTTTCTAGGGTTCTTAGTTCTATTTTTATTTATCTTCTTCCTTTGTCATTTAAAACGATTACATTATAAATGCAGAGTAAGAATCAGGCAGCAAATAAAGGCAGGCAGACCATAAAAGAATTCAACCAAAATCCTTCTGGTCATTAAATGTTTGTAGGAATTATAATAAAGTTTATAGAGTAACGGAATAGATGTTTCCTTTGCTTTAGTTTTGAATTCAATTCAAAATGATTCTACGTTCGACATGACAAAGAAAAAAAAATCGACGAGTTGCACTCCGGGAGTGCCGGCAGAAGTGAAAACTTGAATATTAACGTTGTGCATTTTTGATATTTTGGAATGGTTAGAGAATAATTTTGTACGAATTGCTTTCATTATCAGTATAAAAGTACTATTATTTATGTGGTGGAATACAATATTCATTTATTGCGCTATCATACACAAACATGACAATTTATATTACATACACACACGAACATTCGCGCAAGCCCCCTGCGCCGCCTGTCCTCTCTCCATCCGTCTTACGAATTTTCGATCAGGTCACGTGACCTGACGCGAGTTTATACATTTTTACCCATTCCAAAAAAGTACACAGCGCCGCTAAAGAAGTTTTAGCCCTTAAAAAAAAAACAAACAAATGAGGATCAGTTGAGAATAGAAACAAAAAGTATTGCAATAAATGTGGAATAACAATTGGGAGGAATTAAGAAACAGATGTAGTGGGATTAGCTTCAAAGGGATGAAGACTGGACAACCTAATGTTTCATAGTTTTCTAAATGCCATACTACTTTAAATATTGAAATCTAAGGCGAGATATGATTCGTTATGAATGTTAGTTTATTTTTAACATTTAAAACTGATGAGAACATTAAATCGATATCAATAAATACAATTGAAACATCTGTTTGTAGTCAAATTAACAGCTTTTTACTAAATGTATGTGGAAGTTCATTATACGAAATTTACATAAATAACCTTTTTTATATTTGTCTGTTTGTTTCAACAGATACAAATAGTTCTTCTTTGTTCGAGAGGGTTGGATGGATTTTGACGGGACTTCCTTGGCATTAAGTTGATTTTCTAAAGAATAACTTACTACTTAAATTTTAGCAAAAAAATAGAAAAAAGAAAACAAAATTAAAGCTCATGAAATAGTGAACAATGTCCCATTCAAAAGCAATAAACCCCGATGATAATAACGCAGGTTTTGGGTACTTTAATACATAGATATATTAATGCTATTCACAGTTTATTTTTAGGTACCTAAGTCAAGATTTAGATCGCAATTCAAAGATTTGAGCACTCTGTTGAAAACTCACCGACGTGTGTTGTCGTAAGTGAGACAGAAAGCAGGATTTTCAAGTTTTGTTATGTAGTTCTTACGACAAACTAACTCGTTATGACGACGTTTACACATATCACTGTACGCCGCCTTATATGATAGTGAAGCCTATATCTATCGCTACAGTAGCAAATTCTGTCAAAGTATTCTTTGCCAAAAATAAGTGCTTCTAATTTTTTGGTGTTATATGAGGCAAATACGCAGACAGAAAATCTGAAGTTATGAGATTTAAAAGTACTTTTGATTTGTGGACAAGTGGCAAACAAGCAGACGTATCACCTGACGGTAAGTAAGACCGCCGCCCATGGACACCTGCAACAGCAACAGTACGTTGCCGGCCTTTGGGGGATGAGGGAAAGGGTTGCGGTATGGGCCTTTAGTAAACTCACTTACTCGGTGAAACACAGCGCAAGCGCTATTTTACACCGGTTTTCTGTGAGGCAGTGGTATCACTTCGGTCGAGCCAGCCCATTCATGCCAAAGCGTGTACGTACTTTACGGCTCTTTACGTTTAGAGGGAGTGATCTCCAAAAATATTTCTAACATCCAGTTTTTCATAAACGTGTTGCTTAGCCCGCTTTGCCAAACATTTGAATCATAAAAATAATAACGTCTTTGACCGGATAATTAACCAATTACGTTAATATAATACTTAATTTATTATACAATTATTTATATTACTCAGTTGTTTTCTCATCGATTAAATTATATATTAAATGGCTAATTAAACAATTTCACTGGTGACTTTCGTTGTCCCGGCATACTTGTGGCCCTGTACTATCAACAACAAACTTGATTTGGCTAGTTCGGTGCGGGCGCATCTATGCAATTATAAACTTTTACTTTCTTTGATGTTTTTTGAATATTGATGCAGAAACGAGAAAGTTTCGGACTGGTGCCATGTTTATTTCTCTATTAATTTAGAGAGCGTGTATTTTTATTGATATTTTAATGTGTTTTTCTTTGAATATATTATACAAGAACGTTGACAGACATTAACTCACGCAACAAAAACCCATATACTTACCATTTCTTTATGTTTTATGATTATTTTAATAAGATAAGCCAAAGGTGTCAATGTAGGTACCTTGGCTCTCTCTTAGTAGACTATGTTAAGAGTACTTTTGTCGTTTCGGGACATCTCAAATGTATCTTCTATGTTGGAGATTAAGATTATATTGAGGTAGAAGCAACAACAGGGGAGGGCGATATCCGTCGACACGTCATTGGCATTGCGAATGGTGAGAACAATACATATGTATACATATACTAGCTAAAATTCCGACGGTCACCCGCAGTTTTAGTTTTGCCTTTACAACAATAACCACAAATAAGGTCTCGGAGCGAAGTTAGTCTAAAAATAGTAGCCTTAATCACTCCTTTTATCATCAACTAATTATTTGAAATCGTTCGCAAAGTAATAGAGCTACGCTGATTTCAGAACAAACGGGCCGGCTCGACCAGGGCGATACTACCCTCACAGAGAAAATCAACGTAAAATGACAGCGTTATTACTGTCGTGCTTCGTTGGTGAGTGCAAGTCCGGAGGCTCAATGATGCAGAAGCATCACTAGGCCGCCATGGTGTGGGTCATCATGCTGCATTGTCTGCATTCACCATGAGTATGGTGACCACCACTCTTGGATTCTGTTTATGCTTTCCATCAGGCAGAGTAGAGTCATTTTGGACGGGTTAAATTTAAAAAAAAATGGTACAAGAAACAGCAGCAAGAAAATGGATACATTCGTTTTATTCATATCTAGTCTCCTTTTGTATGTAATTAAGGTCTTTTGTCGTGACTGTAACGGGGTTTGCATCCAGTCTAACTTGTTGTAGTTTTTCTCGCCGTTTCTTTAACTGTTTAGCAAGAACCAGATGTTAATGCAAGACATTTGTAGAATACTAGTTTTGTGTTAAACTCGTTCAAGTTAGCAATCAACATGATTAAAGTTATCTAAATTTAATTGAAGTTTCTTGATGAATTGGCAAGTATACGAACGGAAAGCGAAAGTTAGTTTGATCTAAATATTATTGTGAGGAGCTCGTTAAAATGAGAATTCGACGACGACGATGTGATTATGGATTAACATTTATTTTGCAATAACCAAAAAAATAAACATTTAGTTTGGAACTCGATTCTTACTACCACAAGAGAGGCAGGCAAAAAGATTCTGACCTTCACAAGTTACTTTATAATCATTTCAAGAAATAAAATAATCTAAAATAAATAAATAAATATTCCGGACATCTAACACACAACGCCATCTAGTCCCAAGCTAAGCAGAGCTTGTGTTATAGGTACTAGACAACTGATATAAATACTTATACACTTTTTTTTTGTAAATACATACATATTATACATAGAAAACACTCAAACTCCGAAACCAATATTTGCAGATCACACAAAAATTTGGTCCGACCCGGGAATCGAACTCGAGACCTCAAGATTAGCAGTCGCATACGCTACCACTACGCCACCGAGACAGTCTGAATACAAAAACCACTAAAAGCTCCATTATATTTATTAAATACGTTTCTAAAACCATAATTTGCCTCAAGAAAAAGTGAAGACTTGAAATCACACGCTTCGAATCCCAAAAGGGTTTTTAGTGGGGACACCGTATACAGATATAGATACAGATATACTCTTCTGATCTTAAGGAGCCTGCGATCTGGAAGACTTACCTAATCGTTGGCAAAAGCCTTTGATCCTTAAGATCGAGAAAATAAAGTTTCATTTCTAATTTTTATCAACTGCGTATTCCCAATTAGTTTGATGAACTAAAGCGTCTAACCTCGAAGCAATCCGATTCAATTAAAAACTTAATTGTTACAACTACTGATGGATTATCTATATTTGTTTATGTATATTGATTATAATTGCTACCAGACTTTACGAAATTGAGAAATAATAGTTACGTAATATCGGTAAGCTATTAATATGATAGCAATTACTTAGTAAGTGTTGATCTCGATATAACGATTGTGTAAGAGCGTTGCAGGTATGAAATATTCAACAACATACTGTTGCGGTTTCTTTTGTATTCAGGCTTTGTGTTGTGATGCAATTGATGGCAACTTGCCTGGATATAAGATTGTTAAGAATTCCACAACTTTGTTCGTGAATAATAACTGTAACATCTTTCAAGGTTTGTAGAAAAAACATACCATAAAATTAAAACCGTGGGAATTCATGTGCTTGTTCGATTGCAGTAATACTACCATCTACCAGAAAACCGGTGTTCAATCAATCAAGAGGGTGAGGTTCAGAAGCCCATACCTCATCTTCTCCGATTCTAGGGGAGGGGGGGGGGCTGGTGTAGGGTGAAGATTTGACGGCACGGATAGCGCTGAGTGTTGTTGGTTCAAACCCTACAAGTGACAACACATTGTGTAATCCACAAATTGTTGTTCTGAGTCTGGGTGTTTCTTGTGGCCGTTTACTATATGTTTGTAAAGTAAAACTTGTAAGGTTTACTATTGTTTAAAAAAAGAGTAAGCACAAAAGACACTGGAAGTGAATATTGTCACTTATTATCAGGTAATTAAGGTCGAATTTACCTTTATGGTAGCTCTCTAAACCAAAAAAGGACTAACAGAAATGTAATAATATATACAATTACTCTGTGACTTATATATCTGTGTGTGTTATATATCTTATACTAGCTGACCCACGCAACCTCGTTTGCGTTTTCTATTGACTATAGCCCGAAAACTTTCCCCCGTTTTTGAAACATTATTCGTTCCGCTCCTATTAGTATTAGCGTGATGTTAAATAGCATATATGCCATCTTCGATAAATGGACTATCCAACACTGAAAGAATTTTTCAAATCGGACCAGTGGTTCCTGAGATTAGTGCGTTCAAACAAACAAACAAACTATTCAGCTTCATAATATTGGTATAGATTAACGTCACACTTTTTATTTACTTTATGCTTTCTTAATCAAAACCTTCACAGAAGTCGCCTCTAAATAACAACTTTTCTCTTCACGTACGGGGTTCGAGTCCGTTTGAGTACGGCTAATGTGACATGTTTAAGACACAGCGAGTTTCTCTACATCGCATCTCTTTGTTTATTGTTCAATACCGGTGGCTAAATTGGAATCTGCGAGTTAAATGTCTGTCGGGCTATTCCTGGAGATTGAAAAATGAATGTCACTTAGGGTTGGCACTCTTTAATACTGTCAAGAATTACACATAATATTATTTTACAAAATCACTTACAATGCGACTCTAATAAGAATAGAAACGTCAACCACCTATCCGTCAAATGTCCCTTGAAAAGTACGGTCTGCATTATTTGCGTATCAATAATGTTTTTTCAAGGTTTTTAAAGGTGTTTTATAACGTTTTTTCAAGGGACATTTGACAGATAGAGCTCATTGACGTCGCAATACAAGTCCAGGTGGAGTTATGATTCACGCAAGATGGATGGTAGTAGCTGAATGAGAGATACCGAGGATAGAACCAAGTGGCGTTGATTTAGAGATGCTTAGTTTATAATTTGGCATTTATAAGTGAACTGCGATAGGCTGATGATGATGATGATGATGAAATGGATTTTATGTATGACATACAAATATACCGTACATCCACCATAATTATGACGTACTAGCTGATCCCCGCGGTGCTACCCACGGTAAGACAATAACGGCGGGCAACAATATATGCATATCATAGTATAAGTAATCCAAAAACTTGAACGGCTAGCTCGCTAGTTTATTAAAATTTGAGATTGGCAACCCTAACGTGCGGTACTGTTTTATATACCCCGAGGAAAGAATCTTTCAATCCAGTATTACCATATAACTGTGGAGAAGTTACTTTCCAAGGAAAGGCTTATTTATTTGTATTATTCAATAGATAAAGTACTATATAACTAGATAGGTATACATAGGTATATAATTGTAGTGAAATAATTTATTAGTTAATTATTTCTGAAAAACGGTAAATACTAAATATTACCAATGTCATAGAAATTCATTTCGTCAAAGATACTTATTATACATAGAAAACACCCAAACTCCGAAACAAATATTTGTAGATCACACAAACACTTGGTCCGACCCAGGATTCGAGACCTCAAGCAGAGCAGTCGCATTCACGCGCAGTTGTAGCGCCAACTGAGTTTGGGGGTTTTCTATGTATAATAAGTAATTTAAAAAAAAAGTATGTATATATTTATATCAGTTGTCTAGTACCCATAACACAAGCTCTGTTTAGCTTAGGACTAGATGGCGTTGTGTATTAGATGTCCGAAATATATATTATTTATTAAAACCTGTGCAACGTACCTATGACGCCCCCGGTGTTGCGCCATGGGCGGAGGTAATCACTTACCGTCAGACGATACGTCTGCTTGTTTTCCACCTACTCTATAAAAAAAAACTAAGCGAAGCTTGTAATAAGATGGTTTGTTATAGGGTTCGTGTTAATTTTTCCATCTGTTTCTGTTATGACAGTGAATATTACTGGCGCCAAACATCATTATACAAAAAGGGATGTAGTGCCTACTTGAATATATCTAATTCTCTGTATCATCTGACGTGAAATTCATAAAGAGAAAGAGAGTCCTTGAAAATAGATATCGTCAACTTTATCGCAGCGCTCAAGTGCGTAATATCTTGAAACATAAAAACTTTTTGTAAACTTTTAAAAGGGCCTTCTTGGGCCTTTTTAAATACGTTTTATCAGTTCTGTTTTTCATATTTCTTACATCCTTTTTTGTTAACAGTATGTATGATTTTTGTGACACTTTTGTGCGGAACAGAGCAAGCCTATAATTACCGTATGAATATCTAAATAAATACATTAGATACTTTCAGAATATATACGTGTCATTGATGAATGACATTGAAACACGGAACAAAGAATCCTGCTCTTCGCACAATATCTGGACGAGAATCGAACCCACCTTTGACTTTCTACTTTTAACTTACATTCTTATTTTTATTAACATTTAGTTAGCCTTGATTTAAACTGTATCTGATCAGTTAAATTGGACTTTAATCGACTTAAAAAAAGGAAGGTTCTTAATTCGATTGTATTTTTCGACTCAGAACTTTCGACTGAGTGAACCGATTTTCATAATTATTTTTTATTTGAAAGCTGGTGTTTTCAAGATAGAGCTTGGTTTCTTAAATTTACAACATCGTTTACCAGGAATTAACAAAAATTTATATGCATCTAACTTTAAAATGTGTATCCCTAAAGTCAATCAACCGACTTGGCGCCACTGCCTATTTGTCAAATATTCCCAGTTGATACAAAACCCGCACATATGTGTCCACTTGTCGATTGTTTATCATCTACAGAACTAGTCGGTAGCGAGTGACGCCCCTTTTGTGTTCAACTTTAATGTACCTTCATAAAAATATTGGTAGTGAAATTGCTAACTGTTTCAGTTTGTGTGTTTGACATGAAGACAATTTTATGAGTGTTTGAGATATTTAATTTGAATAAATAAACGTTTTCTACTTTCAATTATAAATTTCTCATTGCATGTCAGTCAAAAAAAGGTTTTATTCATTTAAAACCTCGTCACTTTATAATCATATCCATTTATGAAACAGACATAATCACAAATTTTAACAAAAAAGAAACCGAGTTCAAGAACTGGACCAAATTGAAATGGGACCACACAGGAAGCAGCCAGCCAGTTTAAAAAAAAATCTTCAAAATCGGTTCACCCAGTCGAAAGTTTTGAGGTAACAAAAAAAAATACAGTCGATTTGACAACCTCTTTTTTTTAAAGTCGGTTAATAAAGAACACCCAGTCTGGGTGTTCTTAGAGCTACATATATCTTAGTATTATCTCCGCGCGTTGATATTGGGATTGACAGCTAAGAGCGGTGACGTAAGTATTGCTTTAGTACATGTGAAATTTACAAGAATTATCAACTGAAATCAATCAATCAAACTATCTTATTAAATTTCTTAAAAATAAACTTTTAGATTGTGTTACTAGCGTTACTATTTTGCGATGGATGACGTCACGCGGCTCTTATTATGACAAGGTTCAATCCCAATGTCAACGCGCGGGGGTTATAGTCACAGTAGTATTGACATGCAAAAAAACCTCTTCCTTTCAAGATTTTATCAGTGCTTAGCTGAAGCTAGGTTGCCTGTAAAGTTTAATCAATATCTTGTGCAGTTTCTGCATGAGAATACCTTACAAACTTTTAATTTAATTTATTGCCTTAATATCACAAATTTCAATTAAATAGTCATTTCACTTTAATTATATAGAATTTGCTAGTTACAACTGTTTTGCTAGTTACAACGCTCTGGGCTGTTCATAGACTAGTTTAGCGGTTACGTCATCGTCATTTAGACTATTTTAACTATGTTCAATGATAAATGATAACAAGTATATATTTTATAGAATTATAACTTTAAAATATATACTTTTTACTTGTTTTATATTCTGAGATATTGCACGAAAGGAATAGTGGTTTAAGATGTTAGGTCGTCGTTGCCTACTGTTGAGTGTCGTGGATTTGATCCTACCACGAAATAATAGTTTGTGTGATCTATAAATTGCACTTATGGCCCAGTTGTTTCGATTTCAAACGCTAAAAGGGACAACACTTTGTGTAATCCACAAATTATTGTTCTGAGTCTGGGTGTTCTTATTGTCTGTTGAATACGAGTTTTTAAAGTCGACACTACTACAAGACACTAGGTTTATTCCAAGTTTAAGAGTATTTTTTTTAACAAATAGTTGTTTTTTAAGTGTCGGTGTTCTCTATGTCCGATTCATTGGTAATAACAGTAATATTAAGTTTGTTTATTTATACTTTCTTAAATCTATTACAAAAATACTAGCGGTTGTTAAAAAATCTTACATTTGTGGGTTAACGTCGGCAGTCATAATAGTATGAACTATATCTGACACTGCCCTCCATTCTAGGAACTCATTGATGTACGCAAAGTCCCTCGCGACACAGAATATATTCCTAGTAGAACAGATAATAGTAATATACCTAAGAGATCATTTTACATAATAACACCTTAATCTAAGCGCAGATAATCAACAATTATAATTCTTACGTGCGTATATCGGTAACGTTCCGCTCTGGTTAGATTAATTGCTGGAATTATACAATTTTTGGTGAACGCCAATTCATGGTTGAGGCTAAAACCTAACTGGTTATATAGCTGTATCGTGGTGAATGAAGACTATTTTTTTTTATAGAACTCTATGTTTTAGATATATGGACAACTGTAGGTACTAAACTTTGAAGGAAATAACTTACTACGATTACTAATAAATATTAGCAAGTAATACAACAGATTAGAAGAGTAAAAGCTTGTAGAACGAGATTCGACGTGAAACAATTGCCACTTTTTAATGTCATACAGATTGACTGCCAAAATGACTCTACTCTGCCTGATGGAAAGCATAAGCAGAATCCAAGAGTGGTGGTCACCATACTCATTGCGAATCCATACAAAGTTACAATGCAGCATGGTGACCTACACTATGGCGCCCTAGTAATGCTTCTGCATCATTGGGCCTCCGGTTTCGCACTCACCAACGAAACACAACATCACTATGATAATCGTGTGTGCGAGGGTAAGACCGTCCCGGTCGAGCTGGCCCATTCGTGCTGAAATCAGCGTGGCTCTTCTATCTGTAATCTCTTGGCTAGGGGGCTAGTAAGAAAACGACCCAGGGGGCTACAATACGAACTAATATAAAAAGTAGAAGATTTAGTCTGTAGTGACCGCAAACCCCGGCGGGGTGACGGCCCGAGGGGGTTTTCACATGTTAAAAAAAAAGAAAAGGCCTTCGATATCCTCACTCACTCGGCGAAACACACTGTTTCACACCGGTTTTCTGTGAGGCCGTAGTATCACTCCGGTCGAGCCGGCCGATGCATGCCGCAGCGTAGCTCTTCCATGGTAAGTATATATATGCTGCCAATTACATGATTTCCTTCATTATTTTATTTGATCTATGCACAACTGTACTAAATTTTAAAGGAAATGAACTCAATATGGCGTGATATTTTGATCGGAGATTCAGACTGTCTTTATTATTAGTATACACTCCATTGTCACAATTATGAGGTATAACGGTTCTGTATGACTAGCTGACCCACGCAACCTCGTTTGTGTCTTCTATTGCCCGTAGCGTGAAAAATTTCCCCCGTTTTTGAAACATACTTCATTGGTGCTCCGCTCCTATTAGTATTAGCGTGATGATAATTAGCCTATAGCCTTCCTCGATAAATGGACTATCCAACATTAAAATAAATTTTCAAATCGGACCAGCGGTTCCTGAGATTAGAGCGTTCAAACTAACACACAAACTCTTCAGCTTTATAATATAAGTAAAGATACGAGTATGATTATTTGCGAGTACTGTTTATGCTATAAACTATACTTTCTAATAGTGGACATGAAGACAAAATATTAAATAGTTTTGTATTATATAGAGCAAAATATTGAAATACATTGAGTAATGAGCTATAATTTCAACGAAGTGTTTTATTTGTGTGTGTCATTATACTGCAATATTCTTTAAGTGAATAGATTTCATAAAATATAATAAATACATACGCCCTTAAAAGTAAACGGTAATCCTTAAATGGAAGCTTATTTTATTATAATTTTCCTTAAATGTTCCTCGAATTTAGCTTCACGATTTAATAAGCAAAAACATTTATTAATGGCCCTCAATTTCATGCCAATTTATAATTCGCGGTAAATTAAATAATAAATCGACAATGTGAGCCCAAAATCTCATTACCCAAAAAGAAGAAAAGAAAATTTAAGACCCAATAATTAAATGTAAAGACCTTTATCGTGTTTTAGTATCTATAATTTAGCGTTATGTTGGTAAGCCAATTGCCTCTTTTGAAATTTATTTCTCGTGCAATTTTAATTAATGTATTTAATTATCAATATTCATAAACTACATTCGTAATGTAAGGTACCTTAAGTAAGGGGAAGGTATGAAAACCTCTTAGGGCTTTTTTTTATTATATAATGGGCAAACGAGCAGACGTATCGCCTGATGGTAAGCGATTACCGCCGCCCATGGACACCCGCAACACCAGAGGCGTCACAAGTGCGTTGCCGGCCTTTTAGGAAGGAGTACGCTCTTTTCTTGAAGGTTTGAAGGTCGTATTGGCCCGGGAACACCGCAGGCAGCGCAGCTCATTCCACAGTTTTGCTGTGCGTGGCAGAAAATTTCGGGAAAATCGCACAGTTGTGGACTGCCAACCATCTAGCTAGATGATGAGGATGAAATTTATGTCGCTTGCTTTATTAGACACGCAAAATGTCATTCATTATAAATATATCATAAATAGTATAGTTGAGAATCTTGAACCTACTTATATATAGGTACCTAAATATCCCAAAAACCCAGGTCTAGTTAACTTATACATTTTTACTGCCTCAGTGACGCAGTAGTAGTGAATGCGACTGCTGTGCTTGAGGTCTTGGGTTCAAATCCAAACAATATTTGTAGATCGCACAAACACTTGGTCCGAATCAAGTGTTTGTGTGATCTACAAATATTGTTTTCGAAGTTTGAGTGTTTTTAATGTATAATACTCGTATGTATTTAATTACAAAATCAATTTGGATGTGTTGAATGGCCCAAATATATGTTTATTTATTTCAGTTAAAGTCAAGAATAGAAAGAAGGAATTCAAGTTTTCATTCCTGTCGGCAGTCATCTTGACTGCTGTGTATTTTTCTTTATTCATCATCAGCCTATCGCAGTCCACTGCTGGACATAGGCCTCTCCAATAGCACGCCACTTAGTTCGATCGAGTTTCTAATACGGTCCCTTAGAGAAACGCCGAGCATAGCCCTTTCCATAGCACGCTGAGCGACTTTGAACTTGTGGACCAGCCGTACCGTAAGTGTCCACGTTTCAGCTCCGTATGTCATTACGGGTAGGACGCACTCATTAAAGACTTTTGTCTTTAGGCACTGTGGGATCGATGATGAGAAGACTCGACGAAGCTTCCCAAACGCTGCCCAACCCAGCCGGATTCTCCTGTTCATCTCGTCCTCAAAGTTGTTTCTCCCTAACTGCAAAGTCTGCCCGAGGTACACGTATTTTTGAACAACTTCGAGAACGGCACCGTGTAACGCAACCGGTTCCGGTAGTACGTGTTCATTGAACATGACCTTGGTCTTGTCCAAGTTCATCCGTAGGCCGATGCGTACAGAAGAGTCAGCAAGGTCGTTCAGCATCTGTTGTAGGTCCTGCAGCGTCTCTGCCATGATGACAATGTCGTCTGCAAATCGCAAGTGAGAGATGTATTCGCCATTGATGTTGATTCCGCGTCCTTTCCAGTGCAGCGTCTTGAATAAGTCCTCCATTGCATTAGTGAACAATTTCGGGGATATAACGTCCCCTTGTCTCACTCCTCGATGCAATGGTACGGGTCTTGTATGCTGATTCTGTACTTGGACGGACATTGTGGCGGCTTTGTAGAGACATCTCAACACTTATATGTATCGCCAATCTACTTGGCAACGCTGCAGGGACTCCAGAACAGACCAGATTTCTATCGAGTCAAAGGCCTTCTCATAGTCCACAAATGCTAGACACAGGGGCTGATTATACTCTTCGGTCTTCTGTATAATCTGCCGTACTGTGTGAATGTGGTCTATGGTGCCATATCCGCTCCGAAACCCAGCTTGCTCCGGTGGTTGGAATTCATCGAGTCTTCGCGCAAGACGGTTCGAAATGACTATCGAAAACAGCTTGTAGACGTGGCTTAGAAGGGAAATGGGCCGATAGTTCTTCAACATGGTCTTGTCACCCTTCTTGAAGAACAAGATGACCACACTTCTACTCCACGCCTCTGGAGTTCTCCCTTCGAACAGGACAGCGTTAAAAAGGTTTTTGAGCTCCCTCAATACGGGTGTACCTCCAGCCTTTAACAGCTCTTTTTTTTTTCTTTATTATCTAGCTAAAAATAGTGGCTTGACACGATCTTGGGGCAACTAGAAAAATCAAAAACCATCTACTTCTTTTTTAGTCTTCTTAAATGTTTTTTCTTTTTTCTCTTTTATGTTTATCTGTTGTGACATAAACATTTACTTTCTTTCTTTTGGGGAAACGACGAAGACGACATTGTAACACACAACCAGTAATAATTAACCCACAAATAATTATTTCGTTGCATTCATTTCATGATTCGGAGGTCACGTTAAGCATTCGGTCCTGGTTGTTATCATAGAATACCAGTCGTGGACTTACTTACTTAGCGACATGATTAACCTGCACTTGGCCAGCGTGGGGACGTATGGCCTTAACCCTCTCCTGAGAAGAGTCGAGCCCAGCAGTAGGACGTTATGAGCTGTTGATAGTCACTTCATACTACATACAGGCTAACAGTAAAATTATGCCACATATTTTCTTCCATTAATTAGTAACTAAAATCACCATACAAAAATGTCTATTGTACAATTATAGAGAACCAATTTTCACATAATTAAATTGAATTGCGCAGAAGCCAATAAGCATTGATTAGTATAATAAAAGATTCAATCACAATGACACGAAATAGACCTACTTTAAGCAACAGTTAACAATAGATGAGATGAAATCATTACAATGGAATTGTAATTTGATAATAGTCCATGAATAATCTATTAGTTATAAATGTGAGGTTATATATAGATACATATATATCTACGTACTGGGAAAGTTCATTTTGAATTTTAATGGTTGTCTCTCAAAGCAAAAGGCTGACGTATGACGTTTTGTGGTGTAGTGGCAAATACCTGAGACGATGCTGGATATTATTCGTCGGTTTGAGTCCAACATAGCCGACCTAACAGTGGATGGCAACTGAGAAGATTTTAAATGAAAGGGGAAAAACAAGCAGACTATCTCCCCTAGATATGTAGGTATAAATTCAAAATTAGTCTTTCTCAGTGGTTCCTCTCGTAAACCCCAGAAGGTATTGAGGTGACTTCTCAGGGTCTACAGCATGTACTTTTGCAAGATTGAGCTTCGCGTGTTGGAAACTCCAAGAAGCGCTCGTCAGCCAGCACCAAATCAATGCTCAAGACTATAGTTTATAGTTAAACTTATATTTTGGGATCCCTTATATACTGTTAAATTTCATGCAAAAGGCAAATAAAACAAACATTACAGGTAGCTAACATTTTCATTTATAATATTAGTTCTTGTTATATTTGAAATTAAAGTAGCATAGACAATAGTACCGCCTTTTTATCGTAGTAGGAAGTCTTTAACAAGATAGACCTCTTAATATTCACCTTGAACTTTGTGTGTGAGAAGGCGAAATAAGATGGTTATTTCAAGTGCTATAAATGCATGTTTGATGTCTGTTAATGATGTTAAAATAACTATAAAAGAGAATGTTAATTTTCGCCGCGTACGGTTCCGGAGTTCGTTGCCCTTCGTCGGCCATATTTGACCATAGACTATGGAATAGTGTTGTCAGTTAACAGAGCATGACCATAAATTACAAAAGCCTCGTATTTGCTTGTTACTCTTGTGACGCATCAACGGGTTTTTTATTTGTATTGAGCGATTTGTTTCTTGTTTTAAGTTTGTTAAAAGTTTTTATGTTACAACGTTATGCAAATAGTTTTATTTTGTTGCCTAAAATGGAACAATTTAGATACATATATAGTGTTACTTAACAGAGGGACGCGTTCACGTTTGTTATACTTTACTTAGTAGGAACTTAAGTTATGGGAATTTGAATATTATATACATTGTAGGTTGAATTCCCATAACATATAAATATTTATAAATTCAAATATTTATTATGAATATGACTGCCTCGGTGGCGTAGTGGTAGCGTATGCGACTGCTGTGCTTGAGGTCTCGGGTTCGATACCCGGGTGGGAGCAAAATATGTTATATGATCTAAAAATATTTGTTTCAGATATGTATGTATTTACAAAAAAAGTATTTAAGTGTTATCAGTCATATTTCTCATAGTACAAGCTCTGCGCAGTTTGAGGCTAGATGGCGTTGTTGTTTTTTTTTATTGAATAGTGGGCAAACCAGCAGACGCATCACCTGATGGTAAGCGATTACCGCCGCCCATGGACACCCGCAACACCAAAAGCGTCACAAGTGCGTTGCCGACCTTTGGGGGATGGGGAGAGGGAATGGGGGGGAGGGGCTGGGGTATGGGCCTCCGGTATTCTCACT
This sequence comes from Spilarctia lutea, assembly GCA_916048165.1. Classification (NCBI taxonomy): domain Eukaryota; kingdom Metazoa; phylum Arthropoda; class Insecta; order Lepidoptera; family Erebidae; genus Spilarctia; species Spilarctia lutea. Next base: position 1,545,134 of record OU696491.1, read on the forward strand.
CACTCGGTGAAACACATCGCAAGCGCTGTTTCACACCGGTTTTCTGTGAGGCCGAGGTCTTAAGGTGATGTGAAAATATGATGTGGTAGGTGCGTAAGTATATAATGATTTTCATATTCTATTTATTTATTAAGTGATTGTATTCATCTGTATCTAATCTAGGTAGAATCTATTCTGTCTATTCTGCTGAAGCGAAACAACATTATGTGTTGCATGGATTTAAGTTCATAAGTGTTAATTTATGTGTATTACAAAGTTTTTAGCGACTCACTGCTACCCAGATAGACCCTGCGAGGTCTTAGTGGTGCAATTTTTATCACTGTGTCTGTGAATGTACGTGTATTGGAAACGATAAAACATGTAAGTATTTATCTACAAAGAAAATACCGACTTTATTATATATTAGCTGACCCACGCAACCTCGAGTGAGTGAGGACACCGGAGGCCCATACCCCAGCATCAGGGAAGCACTCCACTACCACGGGGTGCCAGAGTACCTGAGGCGGCTGGTGGCAGACTATTTAGAGGAGCGTACCGTCGTGTACGAGGACCGAGAGGGCGTCTTGAGACGGCGACCCATGTCGTGCGGCGTTCCACAGGGGTCTGTCCTCGGACCACTCCTGTGGAACGTGGGGTACGACTGGGTCCTTCGAAGTCGTCTGCCTCCCGGGCTGGGCGTAATTTGTTACGCCGATGACACTCTTGTCACAGCCCGGGGGGCGAATTTCCAAGAGGCGGCGCGCCTGGCCACCAGGGGTGTTTCTCTGGTGGTTGGGCGCATCGAGGCGCTGGGCTTACGGGTGGCCCTTGACAAGACGGAGGCCCTGCTCTTCCCTGGGCCCCGTCGTGGTCCACCCCCCGGCGCCTCTATCGAAGTCAACTCGGTCCTCGTACCGGTTCGGGCCCAGATGAAGTATCTGGGCCTGATCCTCGACGGTAGGTGGCTCTTCGACGAGCACTTCCGACAGCTTGGCCCTAAGCTGGTCGGCGCTGCCTCCGCCCTTGGGCGTCTTTTGCCCAACTTGGGTGGAGCCAGCGTCGCTACTAGGAACCTCTACACGGGGGTGGTCCGGTCGATGGCCCTTTATGGGTCACCGGTGTGGGTCCCGGCTCTGACTGCCCAGAATAAGGTGCGCCTCTGGCGCCCTCAGAGGGTATTGGCAGTCAGAGCCATACGCGGATACCGCACCGTTTCGACGGAGGCGGCATGCGCCTTGGCCGGAACACCCCCGTGGGATTTGGAGGCGGAAGTGCTCGCCGAAGTTTATCGGCGAGCGGCTGAATATCGGGCGGAGAACGGGTATCGTCCTCCGCCCGAAAAGGTACGCGATTGGCGTGAAGCCGCTCGCCGAGCCACGATGGCTCGTTGGTCGTCCCGGCTGGAGGCTCCACGCGCTGGCTTTGCCACCGTGGAGGCGCTCCAGCCGGTCATCCTCGAGTGGGCAGGGCGGCAGCACGGGACCCTTTCCTTCCGGCTGACGCAGGTGCTTTCCGGGCATGGTTGCTTCGGAAAGTACCTGCACTCGGTCGCTAGGAGGGAATTGAGTCCCGCCTGCCACCACTGCGACTGCAGTGAGGACTCGGCCCAGCACACGCTGGAGTTCTGCCCCGCTTGGGCGGAGCAGCGCCGGGCCCTCACTGCAGTCATCGGAGGAGATCTGTCGCTACCGGCCGTCGTACTATCCATGGCCGGTAGCGACAGCAGTTTTACCGCGGTCGCGACCTTCTGCGAGGAAGTAATCTCGCAGAAGGAGGCGGCGGAGAAGGCCCGAGAGGACGATCTCCACTCGGACCCGATCCGCCGCCGGCGCACGGGGCGGCGGAGGCGCGCCTATCAGCGCCTCATGCCGCCCTGAGTGTGGCCGCGGATGGACGGGATGGGTTTTCCCCTCCATCCGCATTACAGGCCAACCGCGAGGGGGCGACGTACGCGTGTGCCGTGCGTCGCCTAAATTGAGATTTTTATTTGAAGAAGGTGCCCGCTTCAGTGCGGGCAGGCGCTGGGAGGGGCCCGGTTGTGTTAATAAACGCATTTCCCGGACCCCTCCCTTCTCAGGCGCAGAGTTGGCACACCGTGTGGTTTTAGTCGGTTCGATTCCGACACACCGCTCCGCCGCAAACCCCGGCGGGGTGACGGCCCGAGGGGGTTTCCACACGTAAAAAAAAAAAAAAAAAAAGGCCCATACCCCAACCTGTCCCCCCAAAGGCCGGCAACGCACTTGTGTCCATGGGCGGCGGTAATCACTTACCATTAGGCGATACGTCTGCTCCTTATAAAAATTGAGTTGAACCTTCACCATCTCTTATCTTATGATCTCGCTTCGTATTCATACGTCTGTGGCATACATGACATTATAAACAGTTTTGCCAACAAGTTACAATCTAGTCTTCCCTCTCTGTTCATTACTTAATATTTATGAGACAAACAAGCAAAGATTTATTTGTCTTTTATCATTATATTCTCACAGTTTTTGCAACTACCTACATACTTGTTACGTCCCAACACAATACGTGGCTTAATTGAATTCCATTTGCTTCGAATACAATAGAATGTTTAAACTCTGTTTCACCTTTTATAGGTAAGTCCTGGATAACTTATCTGAGGGATAGTTTGGCACCATTTATATGGAAAATACGTCAAATAAGCTGTCCGAAATGTATCTGTAACCGGCAAAACAGGATATGTTTAATGATTTTAGTCCATTGATAAATAATGATTTTACATATTAATATCAAATTCTTTGTTTTATTAGGTGATCTGACTACTTGTAACAGTAATCTTATTTCATATTTAAAAAGACAATTCGAAAAATATAACACCGCATATATGAAAAATATAAATTTTTGAATAACTTAAACTATTGTTCCTGTGTTGATAGAACCCACAATACATAGCGCAATAGGAACCGACGAGAGTACCTCTTAAACTGCTACACCATCCGTGCTGCTAGTAGTGATGTACACCGTATCTATTAAAGTTCTTCTCATATATTCACAATTTATATCGCGACTTCAGAGCTCCAAGTGTTCATGGACCAACTTAGTAACATATTGTCAAGTGATCCGTCGACTCGACCCAAAGGGCAAACGAGCTCTTATTATACTAAATATCTATACTAATATTATAAAGAAGTAAAGTTTGTGTGTTTGTATATTTGTTAAATTGTAAGGGGTAATCTCGGGATCTACTAAACCGATTTTAAAAATTCTTTCACCAATAGAAAGCTACATTATTGCTGAGTGTCATAGGTTATATAAAAAACCGAAAAATAAAAAGGCTTCTACGTGGTAGTCGGTTTTGCAAAGTGAATCGGAGAAATTTAAACACAGCTATACTTAAAGCACGGACAGCTATACTTAAATAACTTCAATACAATGTGGACTTACTTTCAATCATAGTGTGATATCATTTTTTTTTGTTTGAGTCAACACTACCTGTATTTTATCTATTAATCATTCCAACACTTAAAATAAAAGTTGAAGTTGTCTTTTTACTTATCTTTATTGTACAAGGTTTATAAACCAGATCTGTGACATCTGACCTTTAGATAGTCTCTTGCCGATACTGTCAAAGCAATTTAGTATTATTATAACTGTAACAAGAACTGGACCCAGTGTTCAGCCTTGAGGAACGCCTAAGGCAATTTTTTTATGGCCTATTGAATTTTATGTATTTTTAATGCATTATGTCTGTTAAATCATAGACATGGATTGAATTAGACTTGATAGATTAACTATTTTGTTGAGGTAATGGTATATTTTTAGATCCAATAGATTTTTTAATCATTCTCAATTAGTGTAGAGGCGTACCAAGTTTCATATTACAGAATTATTTACTGCTTCAATCAGTCGAAGGCCTTTGATTAATCTATAAAAGATTGAGAACTATTAATTGAAACAGAACATTCGTATGTACGCATGTAGGATCCTATATAATATTTGAGAGTAATATCCAATGAAACCAACCTATTTCTTTGATTTAAGCGATAATTCATTGTCTTCTTTTACTTGCTACCTCAAAGGAGACCTTCCTTTACATTCAATGTTATAATGGATGTTTATGTGTGATAAGACTTGTTTAGTTATAGAAGTATTGTACACGTATGTTCAATGAAAATAAATTACAGTAATAATTTCTAGTCGCCTATAGAATTACTTAGATCTTAAATTCTTAATAGTTGAACCCAACCCTGCACATGATTATCTGAATAACGTAATTTCTGTAATGACTATTGTCCTATAAATTTTCCTATCCCATATCTGCCTTTGATTTAACCATTAGAACATACTGCGAGGACTTCTACATAATTTAAGAGAAGTATGAACAAAGATCCATTAGCTTCGCCTTTTAATTGCGCAGGTCGCAATTGAGCAAGGTTTGCTGTTAAAAAATACATGCGATGTCAAATTTTTAGTGCTCTTCTCTTCAAAGCAAGATATTTATGTGGTATGCTGGAATTGGATCGATTAATTTACATGGTGCGTCACTCTGCCCCTAATAAAGACAGAGTCCGAGAGAAGAATCTGGATACTTCCTGTGGCCTGATTCAAATACATAGCCACTTTCTTCGGCTGTTAACATAAATAGCGTGGGAGAGCCACGCTCCGGCATGAATGGGCCGGCTCGACCGGCGTACATAGATACTACGGCCTCACAAAAAACCGATGTGAAACAGCACCTGCGCTGTGTTTTACCGAATGTTTCCCTATCCCCCAAAAGCCGGCAACGCGCTTGTGACGCCTCTGGTGTTGCGGGTGTCCATGGGCGGCGGTAATCGTTTACCATCAGGCGATACGTCTGCCCGTATGCCCCCTATTCAATAAAAAATAATAACCTAGACTCATTCCAGTTGTCATTAATTTTAAAAAATATGTTTGCTCTAAGCGGGCATTGAACTCATGTCTTTATATCAAGATTCAGGTCAGATATATGTAGACATTTAAGTTACTGCCACTATTATAAAATTCTGTGCTAATGTTACAAAATTGGTCCCTTGCCTTCTTGCAGCCATCTTAAAGTCTTTAATAAATAATTTCTACTAACGTAACGTATCCAATTGATTCGCAGTAACTACACGATATTAACGTTATTAAGTTGTCAAGATGAGTGAAAATTGTTAATTATAGTAATTACGGATAATATAATACGGATAATAAATGGAGAAATATAATAAAATTACTGAAGTCAGTAGTTAAAGGTGTATATTTCAACACGTATATTTTGTTGTGTCTTAAAAGGTAGCTCTTGAATTAGATATTCCTGTATCCTTTGCAGCGGGGGACTTTACAAATACTAATGAACCGTTTCATTATTATACAAAGAACAACAATTTCTGAATTACACCAATTGCCCTATAAGGTATAGGAGATCGGACCCACAACACTTGGCGTAGTAAAAAGAATGGCATCGAAGGTACTGCCTTAATTTCACTTCACTGCTAACTGGCTGAAGATATTGAAAATTTATTTTTCATCCCCCCATCTCGGAAAGAGTATTTTTGTTCTTCATTAACTGAGTGTAAAATCCGTTTTTATCCGCTAGAGAGCAAAGTAAATTAAATTTAGAACATTGTGTGCACTAAGTTTGTGAATTCAAAACATCATTAAACCTATTTACTTTTTCCTCCATGGTGCCGAATTTATCATACAACCTTTTTTAATTTCTTAAAAAATGACACTCGGAATCTTCTTGGTGTTCTTTTATTAATTTGTTTTGCCCGCGCTATTTTCTTTTTGCATTTAGCCATTTTCTGGCTGAGGTGGGGTGAAAACTTACGTGGCGCACTCGAGTGCAAAGATTTTGCATCTCATTTTGATTCCCTCGCCAACGCTTAGGATTCTAATGTTTGATAATTTAGAATCCTTCGCTTGTTCGGTAATCAAAATTGAGCACGCGGTTAAAAAGCAACTTTGCACTCTTGTATTACAAATAAATATTGAATTATTCCAGGAAAAAAGCAAGCAGAAAGGTCACCTGATTTGAAGTGAATCGCCAGTATTCTCTAAACACTTATGTCGTTGGGTCGACCTAGACGATATGATACTAGGCGGGATGCAAATCCACAACCTTAGCTAAGCAGTCAAGATCACACATCAAGAGCTTCCAACAATCCACTACGTGACATAAGCCTCTTGTTAGAAAGAAGGTGTCTTTCTAGTATACCATGTTGCCAGACTTGTTGAAATAGGGTTTGTTATCTTAGGCAGCTCTTACGATACCCACGGGATGGATAGGCGTCAGTCGCAAGCACAGTCAAGATCGCCAATCATTAAATCCTGCCATGGATAGCGAATATTCAAAATTTTCTAACCTTACAATATGCTAGAGCGACTAGAACATACACCATATCTAATGAACCCACTAGGGCATCATACATTACATTTACTAGTTGATATAAATCAAATTTAGACGCAATTACGTTCTGGTCCATCGCACTCGCAATTACTGTGTTATTTTCATTATTGCCTACATTTATAACCTAAGGAATATCAATTTTGCTAGTAAATGTTAGACGCGACACTAATTTGCTAGTAATGTAATTGGTTAATTATACGTATTTTAAATCTTAACTAATCTAATCAGTGGTTTCCAATCTTTAGAAATAAACAAAAGTGAACAGCTTTTAACTAAATGCATATGGAATAATAAATGATTGACTGCACGGTTGGCCGAGTGGTTTCAGCGGTCGCCATGCCACTTGCTACTGTGCCAAGTGTCTTGGGTTCAAATCCCACGCGGTACGACACTTTGTGTGATCCACGAATTATTGTCCCGAATCTGGATATTCTTTGTGTCCGTTTCATGTATGTTTGTAAAGTCCCCCACGACACGGGATGTTTATTCCTAATGTGGGAGATGTCTTTAAAAAAAAAAAATGATACTTACATAAACAATATAGAAATTAATAAAAAAAATGTTTGCCTGCCTGTTTATTCCAGCTATGGCTGGCATTCACCTGGGGCAGTCTTGTCTCAATTATTCTATGCTATAAGCTGTGGGTAAGTTTACGACGTATATTTAGATATCTAACACACAACGCCATCTAGTCCCAAATTGAGCAAAGCTAGTATTGTGGGTATTAAACAACTATCAATATTTAATACTTTTTTAACTTCTACTTTAGGAAACTGAAGTGTATTATCACCACCATACCTTGAGAAAGGTGGAAAGTACCTAGAGAGTTTCAGGTCTAGTAACCTCATTAAGTGGGTCTCTAAGAATAATTATATAAGAATATATCTTTGCACAATTATGTTTGGTAATAGAATTTAACACTAGGAAATTTATAAATACCCAAGACAGTTTCACGAGCTGACATAAACTATACTAACATAAGAACCCCATGTGTAGTACAATGTTGTGTAATGTACAATATGTGATGAAGAAATCCTTTATAACATTAAACCTACGATGCAACGGTTCTCAAACTTTTTGTAACTTTTGTGTCATTGACACCAATCGCTTAAATAAGATTACAGTTTTGACATCAATTTTTTACAACGAAAATTTAAAACTATACGATTCCTTCTTTCGAAGGAGAGGCTTATGTCCAGTAGTACACTGTTAAAAGCTGTTGATAATGTAGATACATAATTAAAAACTATTTTAATAACGCCCACTGAATAATCATGATACAACGCTGAGTCAAAATCATAAGAATATATAATGAAATACATTGTATTCTTCACGTAGGCTTAAATACTGCTAATATTAAATAAATTATTTTAGAGAAGTAAAACTCAGACGACATAAGATGATAGAAATCTTTGATATTCTTTGAAATGTTCAGACACTCAGGTTTGCCTGTAACTGACCCCATCACTAAAATAATATTTGAGAACCGCTGTTCATCAATTAATCGCACACAAAATCTCAAGTGTAGTCCATTACGTGCCATATATGCGTTCGTATTGCGATTGCGATGTTTTGAAAGCAGGTGGGAGTGGGAGGAGCGTTCGCCTATCGCAGGACTAACGCCCACCGCTTGTTTGATATATGACTAGTGATTCAAGGGCTAGTGTTTATACAAGATCTTTGGGCTATTCCTGAGTTCAGGAATTCATTTTTATGGCACTAACGAGCGTCTGAATCACCTGATGATAAGCGATTACCGCCGCCGATGGACACCCACAACACCAGAGGCGTCACAAGTGCGTTTCCGGCCTTAGGAGGATGGGGAGGGGGATGGGGAAGGGGTTGAGGGTAGCCTAAGTGACATAAGCTACACAAATTTTATCAAAAGCTTTCCATAGTCGGGTTATAGCTTCTCAAGAATTTTAAAGAACATAGATACTACACATTATTTTCTAGTTTAGAACTAATCAAAACCCTAGATTCTAGAACACCGGTAAACATACTTAGATCCATTTTCGCACTACATTTTACGACCATGCAAGGACGTATCCACGCAAATCTGCGATCCCTCACGTCACGTCTCTCCTAGAATTATGAGACAAGAATTAACTTGTTTCACGTAGTTATCTAGGAACTGGGCCTTTCGATCGTTATAACTGATGACTCAGTTTATATCGAAGTGGTTAGATTACTTAAGCTTGGTGTACACAGTGTGAGATGCAGCTAGCCAACTAGCTGTAACATAGCGACAGATAGCTTTTGCACAGGCACTTGTTCAACTAAAAGTATCTTTTTTTGTTTTTTTTATTGAATAAAGGGCAAACGAGCAGACGCATCACCTGATGGTAAGCGATTACCGCCGCCCATGGACTCCCGCAACACCAAAAGCGTCACAAGTGCGTTGCCGAGCTTTGGGGGATGGGCCTCCGGTATCCTCACTCACTCGGTGAAACACAGCGCAAGCGCTATTTCACACCGGTTTTCTGTGAGGCCGTGGTATCGCTCCGGTCGAGCCGGCCCATTCATGCCGAAGCGTGGCTCTCCCACGGAAATATCTTGTCTGATCGAGACACTATTTATATAAAAATCCGTTTATCTATCTTTAACTGTAATGTTACGCTTTAAACAAGATTATACTGTTAAATAAATCTCAAGAGGAAGGATAAAAAGTATCTGTAATAGAGTTTGGATTATAAGAAGATTCAGATTCAACTAAGAGAATATGTCCGATGGTATTATCTCTGACTTCCTACAATAACAAATTATCAATTTATAAAAAAAAATACAGACCAATTTAAAAGATATATAATGCGCGAATGACTGGTGAGCTACTGCTGAATACTGCCGAAACGGAGAACGGGAATTCATTCAAAATTTTTGCAAATTTCTATTCGGTGTGTGCCCGGGATATTACAATATCTTTTAATACCGATAATGAAATGACCTGTAGGAATTTTCCACAGGTTAAAAAATATATAGCTGACTACGTTAGCTCATGTAGTGTGAAACAGCCATTACACCTGTTAGAGCATAGATACACGTACTCTCGCCTCATCTTTAGATGGAATAATTGGCTCTGTGCTCTGGCATCGTTTAAAGCCATATATTACTATAATTCATTTGATCCATGCATGCGACCGCATTATAAATACTTAATATAATTTGAATGGTGCCTTTTTATATTTATTAATATTATTAGATACACAAAAGACGTGGTGTATACCACGTTAAAACAGCATAGTCAGGTAAACAAATAGGTTCACTACATTGTTGTATACTCCTTTCAGACTACAGGCGTGAGTATAAATAAATAAATAATAAAAAAGCCTTTTATTTCATGCCTTAGGTACATTACATTTAAACGTTATAAACTAAATAAAGAAAAAAGAAAAAAAGTTTGAAAAAATTAATGAAATTAAACAAAAATAAAAATAAAAATGCATGAACCCCTCATTTTGTGAGGGTGAAGGCCTCCTCCAGAGAACTCCAGTGGTCTCGATCTTTGGCTTCTGTTAGCCAGTCTTTGCCTGCTATTTGTGAGATGTCTTCCGCCCACCTGGTTATAGGTCTTCCTCTTTTACGGGTACCCTTTGGGCCTGGCCATGACGTAGTGCGGATTGTCCAGCGATCGTCGCTCATTCTCGCTATGTGTCCTGCCCATCTCCATTTTAATTTTAGAGCATAGGTGAGAGCATCAATTATACCTGTCTTTTGTCTGATTATAGTGTGACGTATTTTTTGATGTTTTCTAATTTTTGTGATACTTCTTTCCATACCTCGTTGGCAGGACCTGATTTTTTTTTTAATCCTTGCGGTGAACTTCCAGGTCTGAGAGCCGTAGGTTAACGTTGGTAGAAGACATGAGTCCATCACCTTTCTTTTAATTTTTATAGGCATCTGACTTTTTAAAATTTCTTTTAAACTCCAAAACTTTTTCCATGTTGTTTTATTCTTCTATCGACCTCTATGTCATTGTTTTGTTTTTGGAGGATGTAGGTTCCAACTTATTTGGGGTAATTGTCTCTGGAGGGTTTCGGTCTTTTTCTCCCACGGTGACCGGCCGGATTGGGAGATGTGTTTTGTGTGTTGTTATATTATGTTCTTCTTTGTGGATTTCTGGGAGGGGTTGAAGTGCTCGTTGCTATGCTTTAGTGGCATCGTTTTCTTTGCTTGTATTCTTACTATTGTTGTTCTTTGTTGTCATGTAGCCTAGTATTCCCGGTTTTATAACGTTATCGGACAAACTCGAAGACCTCTGTTTCTTAAGGGATGATACGGTTTTATTCTTTTTATTTACATTTACATGAGGTATTTGTTGGGTAGAATTGTTTGGGGCATTTTCCGGCGAGTTAGGAAGGCTTCTTTTGTTGTTGACAGGCGTGAGTATACGAATATATAAATAGTACAGCCCGTCGGAAATATTTGCGAACCTGGCTTAATGACGTCATGCAAACTAGAGAGATAGCAAACAAAAACCGAGATGTAGGAGAAAAATACGAATACGAATGTAAAATTATATTTTTTTTACTTATGTGTATCTATGTAGACATTTGCGTCTCGCTTTTTCTGCCAAAGTTTGTAATGTTTTCGCTTCATTTTACTTTCATTATCGTCGTATTAGATAAACCAGTTGCTGCACACACCCTTTTTGTTGCTTGTTTAACCGGCTTACCGAAAGAGCCGTATTTTTTTCATTTTCAAAGAATTGGATTACTCTGAGCACTAAATTGCGCTTACAATACAATACTTAATAGGTAGTTTATTAATATTTCACCGAACAGAGAAACAATAAACAACAATGAGATTACGAAAGCAAGAATAAATACACTTGGGTCGACGTTTGCGTTAGCCATTGGTCCACCCAATCCCTAAAAAGGGCGATCGCTCAAATCCGACTAACTACAGGCCGATAGCCATAACTTCTCTCTTCTCGAAAATAATGGAGTCCATCATTAACCATCAACTCCTGCGGTACCTAGAGGATCATCATCTGCTTAGTGACCGGCAGTACGGTTTCCGTAAGGGTCGATCAGCTGGTGATCTTCTGGCATACCTGACACATCGCTGGGCTCAGGCGATTGAGACTAAGGGGGAAGCATTGGCAGTTAGTTTGGACATCGCGAAAGCGTTCGATCGGGTCTGGCACAAAGCGCTTCTTTCGAAGCTCCCTTCCTATGGGCTTCCCGAGAAACTATGCGATTGGGTCACTAGCTTTCTGGCATGTAGAAGCATAAAGGTCGTAGTCGATGGCGAATGCTCTGACTCCATGTCTGTGAATGCTGGTGTCCCACAAGGCTGTGTGCTATCGCTACTCTGTTCCTCCTCCATATCAATGACATGCTGCCAATCAGCGGCATTCATTGTTATGCGGATGACAGTACGGGCGATGCTCTCTACACCGGCCGCGCCAATATTTCTCGGGAAAACGTCATTGAGAGTCGAAACAAACTTGTGTCTGAAGTTGAGACCGCTTTGAAAAGGGTCTCAAATTGGGGTAGACTTAATTTGGTCCAATTCAATCCGACAAAGACACAAATTTGCGCGTTCACCGCAAAAAAACTCCCGTGGGTCGTATGTCCTCGTTTTGAAGACACTCCCCTATCTGCCTCAGCCAATATTGGGATACTCGGTCTCGACGTATCGAGCGAAGTCCAGTTTCGTGGCCATTTGGAGGGTAAGGCCAAATTGGCCTCAAAAAAGCTAGGTGTGCTCAACAGATCGAGGCGGTATTTCACTCCGGCCCACCGCCTTCGGCTTTACAAAGCGCAGGTTCGGCCTCACATGGAATACTGTCCTCATCTTTGGGCAGGGGCACCCCAATACCAGCTCCTCCCTCTGGACCGCATTCAGCGGAGGGCGACTCGTATCGTCGATTGCCGGGATCTTTCAATTCGGCTAGATTCTCTGGCGCTGCGTAGAGATGTGGCTTCACTGTGCATCTTCTACCGCATGTACCATGGGGAGTGCTCCGAGGAATTGTTCGGATTGATCCCTGCCGCATCTTTCCGCCATCGTCCTACGCGACAGAAATTTCATCCCCATCATCTAGATGGTTGGCAGTCCACAACTGTGCGATTTTCCCGAAATTTTCTGCCACGCACAGCAAAACTGTGGAACGAGCTGTCGCCTGCGGTGTTCCCGGACCGATACGACCTTCAAACCTTCAAGAAAAGAGCGTACTCCTTCCTAAAAGGCCGGCAACGCACTTGTGACGCCTCTGGTGTTGCGGGTGTCCATGGGCGGCGGTAATCGCTTACCATCAGGTGATACGTCTGCTCGTTTGCCCCCTATACAATAAAAAAAAAAAAAAAAAAAAAAAAGCAACGGTTAGCACAGACATTTCGGACGGATAGTACTTAAATGACCGAGGTTTGCTCGGTACCTATTTGTTTTTTTTTAGTAAATTTTAATAAAAATGAATCGATATATTGCCCCCGAAACCTATTTATACTAAATTTCACGAAAAAGTTGGAGCCGTTTCCGAGATTTAGATTATACCTATATTTATGTAATATAAATAGTGAGTGAGTGGGGATACCGGACGCACATGTGACGGTTGGCAACGCACTTGTGACGCCTCTGGTATTGTCCATGGGCGGCGGTAATCACTTACCAACAGGTGATATATCGTCTGCTCATTTGCCCCCTATTCCATAAAAAATATATATAAATACACAAGAAAAAGTATTGATTTTCTGCTTCTAAAAAAGGACTGTCCCGCGTTAGACCAGTCTTGTTGCTACATAGTCATTCCTGCATAACTTACAATCTGTTTCGCAACATCCTTTTTTTATGTATTTATTAAGTATATATTGGTGCAGAGGTCGTATATATTTACATATATTTATGTAAATTAAAATAAAATATAAAAACAGGTTATTAAATTATTGTTTAGTAGGTATAATTGATAATAGATTGATTTTAGATTATACCAATCTCAGTCTTTGATTTTGATTAAAACAATTTATGTTTATAATCAAGGTAATATATTTTTTCTTATGGAATAGTGGGCAAACGAGCAGTCGTATCGCCTGATGGTAATCGATTACCGCCGCCCATGGACACCCGCAACACCTGAGGCGTCACAAGTGCGTTACCGGACTTTGGGGGACGGGGAGAGGGATGGAGCTAAATTAACGATTGTTTGTTTGTTTTCCCGAGTTGTTTCCGCACTTAGCCTCTTGATTGGACCATTGTACGTGGGTTTGTCATCTTTTTACTCTAACTATCCTAGAACATCACAGAAGCTCAGCAGCCTTTTCAGGTCACTACATGTTTCCGGGAGTGATGTTGATTGGACATGTCTGCCCATTGATCTGCTACACTTCTGTGAGAACGTGTTGCGGCTTCTTCTGCCTCCATGCATCCCCTGCACAGATACTGTCTTTTGTACCTATAGTGAATAGGTTTAGGGTAATACCCAGTTAGGATACCTATGACCTCTCTGAGATAGTCCTTTTTCAGTTTCAGCGGGTTGCAGGCTACTCTTTTTGATTTCTTAAATATACGATGCAAGTACTTCTAAAGAATCAATAACGAAATCTTTGCAGATTTAAATTGAGTTTAAGTTATCGATATTCTCTCTGAATGTTTTCGTGAAATCACTTTAAAAATTTAATATCAATATATAAATTAATACCATTTTGAGAGTACGACCTTTACATTTTTAATTAAAAACCAATAAATGTTCATTTTTTGTAAGGTTTTAAGTATTGTTTTGAAGTAATTGTAAATATATTAGGTAAATCATTGATTCTAGTAACGACCAGACAGTAGTATTACGATTACATTTTGAGGAGAAGGACAGAAGAACCTTTCCTGGATAAGAAGTCTGTCTCCAACTTGAGAAGTAGATATTATCGTTTACGTCGAGCAGAAATCTATTTTTTTCATAAATATGCTTTTATTGTCTATTATTGTTCAAAATGAAATGCAATCTAACTTTCATTACCTTTTTTTGATAGTTTTACAAAGAGCACACATTGGTGGCTCGAGATTGTTGCCGAAATAGCAAACCACTGTCATGGCTGTCAACCTAATACCTAAGTTGTTTCGAAAATTTATTGCCAGAGAATAAATACAAACTTTTCTTTCATGAAACCATTTTGGATTGACGACTAATTTCAACACAAACCTCCTTTGTGAAAGTCATGTGTAGTCTTTTCTTAATATGTTTAAAAATTATCTGTCGCTCTTCTTTTGTTTGCAACAATGGACTTGTTTAATTTTTAGGTATGGCTGGATCATAAATAAAAAAATACTTTCTTCGTTGAACATGTCGACATTGACGCAAACAGAACTAGTGCTATAATACTTATAAATTTGGTGCCATTTCTGAATTTTTCGCAGTTTTTGATGATAGTACATTCAATGATAATAATTACCACAAACGGTGACAAACACGCATACATACAAGCGGTTTTACACCAATGCTTGTATACGGTATAATAAAAACACTAATAGAAGCTTTCTATCAAGTCTATAAATTCTAATAAACTTACTTTGCAAGACTAGTAAATCAAGAATTTAATCAATAATTTAATTTATTACTGATTTCGTGTACACTTAATTTTTGCGCTAATGTGTTGATTAATAAGCTGAACACGACCATTGGAAATATATAAAATTGTCATAGATATCGCAATAAATTTGTCTGACATTTGAATGCCATATAATTTATCACTTTTCTAATACTACAAAACATCTAATGACTTATTATATTCACATTTACGATATCGGGTTAAATGTTCATTTTAAAATAATTAAATTTTAACATAAATCATGTTTTTTTACTTTCGACATTTTTGACATCGTAACGAGGCGGGGTTCGCTATTTGTACTCTGCTTTGTACCAGAAATATATTATTTGTCTTAATGGTTTTAATATATCTTTTATTAACTGGCAATTAATATCCGCAATAAACAATAATTCTTACTAATGATCACTAATATAATTCTTTATTCATTTCAAGACTTGTTAACTACACTCACTAGTGTATCATAGAACTAAAATGTAGAGTGTTTTTTATTTGTTTGATTCTTAATCGACATAGAAAATTTGCCAGCTAGACTGAAATCTTTTCTATGTTTAGCAATATCTTCTACTTTCGTGAACTGATTGTAAAAAGTATCTTTGCGTATTTCCCCCGGGACAGGTCCTGATAAGGCACAGCGCCAATTCGGGGTGGACATGTTATAACATGGTCCGGTTCCTCCCAGAGAAGGGTGGGTTGTTTTTAGTGGAAACACCACATACTCCTGGCTTCTGTATCCCCGAGGAGCTGGAGATCCGAAGGAACTTTTCACCCCGTCAAAAAAAGAGGTATTTTTACGTGAGTAGGTTTTTATAAAGTATCTCATTGCGAGCCTGTTTAAAATTTTCACTCAACATTCAAATTTGAAGAAAATAATCCACATTTAATGTACAGTAAATTAAGAGAGGAAGAATACAGAAAATATAAACATATATACTAGGATTTCGTTGCATAATACACGCACTTTTTACAAATATATTTATAGATTAAGTAGTGATTTTGAATCTTTATTAATTCATTGAATGAAAAACTGTTAAACAAAAATAAGTACGTAATTTTTCAATTACAGAAATCTTTTTCGGCTTAAAATTATGGGAGATGATTAAACGAGTAAAAAATATAACTTTCTCTTTATCTCTTCAAAGTATTAACATAAACAAAGATAATTAAAGGCCTAACAGTGAAGTAGCGAAGTTGACGCATAATGCGTGTCTCATAAAAGGATGTTGCGTTAAAATTTTTGTGTGATTAAAAACACAATTAATCGCGCGATATTCGCGCAACATGCGCTTGCGCAATTAACATTTACTCCGCTCTTACCGTGCGTTATGAAAGAACTGTAAGATGTTATATTAAGACGTTACAAATAATATTGTTTGTTTTACTGTTAGAATAATTGAAGAGATTAAGTTTTTGAGATATATCTTGGATTGCACAAGATCTGCTTAGCGTGTGTTTATTTGACACTCGAGAATATTAAAAAAGGTGATGTTGGTACAATTAGCTGTTACCAATTTGTCTGTATGTAGTATCTGTAGCTTCTAATCGAATTGACGATTGTTAACTATAATTTGTGAACATTGACAGCAAATTTTTATTCATTGAAGGAATCTCATTACCGATTGACAAATCCCATTGATTTCAATGTATTTGATGTACTTTAGTGTTACTTCTATGACATGCAACCAAACCTTGAGCTGATGTTGGTAAAGAGTAGTATGGTAAACGTAAAATAAGTAGATGTAAAATTACTAGCTCTTGCCCGCGGCTCCGCCTGCGTGTTGTTGCAGGTTATCGCAGATATGAGTAGCCTATGTCCTTCCTTAAGAATTAAAGTATTTTCATGCCAAATTTCATTGATATCGGTGCAGTGATTTGGCCGTGAAAGCGTGACAGACAATCAGACTGCTTGACGTGACCTCCAATTCACGGAGACGCTCATGGTAACCACCAGCAGTCACCCATCCAGGTCCAGACCGATTGTTTCTAATCACCGAGTGCAACTGGGCTATGAGCGCCTCTCTCTCTCTCTCTTACACACTCGCTCTCTTTCTCTCTCTCTCTCTCTCTATTGTTCTAAGCGAGATGTTAACTATCCTATCTTAGGTACGCCAGCAAGAAACACATTTTAAAAAGTTGAAAATCGGTTAGAATGTTTCGGAGTTCATCATAAGAAATAAGTTGATATGAGAATTATATAATTATATATATACTCGTACATTTAATTGTTTAGAACTTTTGTTCTCTGAAGTCTGTCAGTTTTCTGAAGAAAATTGTAACTGGCAATTTATTGTTTTTTATATTAAGTTGACAGCCATGACTGTCGTCTGTTTATTTTCTTCCGGCTTAGCTCGAGCTATCAATATGTGCTCTTTGTAAAACTATTAAAATAAATGGAAAAATCTGTTCATGAAAGTAACATTGCATTTCATTTTGAATAGTCATGGACATATAAGTATATTTAATTAAATAATATGTGCTCGATACATGGCAATAGACTTGCCCCTGATACATAAAAGTAATTAAAATTAAAATTATAGCAGACATGAAATGTGGTCGTTTAAATATGTCTGTCTATATAAGAAACGTGAATGTGTGTATTAAACAAATCATCTATTCCGTGATATCACTCTATTCGCACACAAAGCTCCACTTTCCAAGTTCTCGGAAATCATCAGCACATTTCGTAATTCGACATTTCGTTAGAAACAATTTGTGATGGAACTACAAATGCACATTTAATGTTGGGTTCCGTTGCTAATTCTCAATGTAGACGAGTATGTACATCAGTATGTGTGGATAATTCGCGTGGTGGATATGTTAAGTGGGTTGGTTGTTGTTGATCTATATCTATACAAATACATAAAATTGGAGTGTTTGTTTGTAATATTAAAATAACCGCTTTCTACTACATGCATATGAATGTATTATATACGGTACGCATACCAAAATATTGACTGCACGGTTGGCCGAGTGGTTTCAGCGGTCGCCATGCCGCTTGCTACAGCGCCAAGTGTCGTGGGTTCAAATCCCACGCGGTACAACACTTTCTGTGATCCACGAATTGTTGTCCCGAGTCTGGATGTTCTTTGTGTCCGTTTCATGTATGTTTGTAAAGTCCCCCACGACACAGGATGTTTATTCCTAATGTGGGAGTTGTCTTATAAAAAAAGAAGAAAAAGAAGAAAAAACAAATATATTTTTAAAATTTTTGTCTGTCTGTCTGTCTGTCGGTTTGTTCCGGCTAATCTCAGGAACCACTGGTCCGATTTGAAAAATTCTTTCGGTGTTGGATAGTCCATTTATCGAGGAAGGCTATAAGCTATATATCATCACGCTACTACTAATAGGAGCGGAGCACCAATGAAGAATGTTTCAAAACCGGGGGAAAATTTTCACGCCACGTGCAATATAAGACGCAAACGAGGTTGCGTGGGTCAGCTAGTATATGTAATATATTTTAATAAAACGAATATGTGAGAAATAATATGTGTGTCATGATTATTGTACATATCATCACAACAAAGCCTTTAATAATCAAAAATACCAACCAAATTACGTCTATATAGTCTACGCCCCTACAAAATCTACTGTATTTATAACCATTTAAGTCTTTTTTACAATGTCAGTATTGTCAGGTCATAAAAAAAAGTATATCTATTCTTTTAATTATTAGCAATCCTGTTGTAATATTGACAATGTGATTTGTTGTAACCAAACAAGTAAATAACAATTTAATTTATTGAGATACAAAAAAAGTGTCCTCATTTTATAAATAAAGAAAACCGATCCGACATCCATGATCGAAAAAAAAGTATATATGTATTGATATCAGTTGTCTAGTACCCATAGTACAAGCTCTGCTTAGTTTGGGACTAGATGGCGTTGTGTGTTAAATGTCCGGAAATATTTATTTATTATTTATGGGATAGTAGAGTCGGTCTTTTCCATGTCCATAAATTGTTATAAACTGCATTCAATATTTCTAAGTTTCCCATCCTTATAGGTGGTAGTTTTTCTTTTAATTTAATGCATGGGCCGGCTCGACCAGCCTCACAGAAAACCGGTGTGAAATAGCGCCTGCGCTATGTTTCACCGAGTGAGTGAGGGTACCGGAGGCCCACACCTTACCCTTTCCCCATCCCTCTTCCCATTCCCCCAAAGGCCAGCAACGCACTTGTGACGCCTCTGGTGTTGCGGGTGTCCATGGGCGGTGGTAATCGCTTACCATCAGGCGATACATCTGCTCGATTGCCTCCTATTCCATAAAAAAAAAAGAATCAAATCGGTATCTTCATAAAATAAAAAAGTCTTACAAATGGCAGAATTATGAGTTAACAAATATATATTAATATAGCTTATATATCTTTATTTAAAGAACGGTTGCGAATATGTCTTTTACCTTGCTTTCGATGCTAGAACACAAATGACTTAGTGAGAAGTGTTGTGTAGTTAAGTTTCGCCAGAGTGACGTAATCTTTGTGCTCTGTACGTTTTATAACAACACTCTCATTATTACATATGATATAACACTTAGCTGATTATGGTCTGATACAGAAGAGAATGGCGACTTCTATTCTTTTTAGTAAAAACAATGATAATGTTTGGGATTAGTTAACAGTTCGTAAGGTGTTTAAATTTATTATTTAATATTAATAATAGATGGGGAATGTAACATATGATGCATTTTAATATAGATAAATCAACAACCCATAACGTCCCACTGCTGGGCTCGGGTCTCGTCTCAGGAGAGGGTTAAGGCCATACATCCCCAAGCTGGCCGAGTGCGGGTTGGGGACTGGCAAGACAACGTTGTGGCGACGTAATCTTGCCGTTGGATGTTTTTATGCCGCCCAACGGCTTCCAAGCTTCACGACTGTTATGATATGATAACAACCGTGATCTCCGAATCACGGAGACGCTCATGGTAACATTCCACCAGCGGTCACCCATCCATAACACTATTAAATAGATGAAGTTTGCGGATAAATACACGTATATCTGACATAAATAATACGAAATCTGTAGTTATTGTACAGTGGATTTTATCAGCCAGTGATGGAACTGGCCCTAAATATTTAAGATTTGCTTAAAAAATCCAAACGCTACATGCTCTTTCTTGGACCATCCACAGCTATTGTAATTGTGATGTGGGCCAGACATGACGACGGGACTAACACCCATACATATAATATGACTATAGTTTGATTGTCTTAATACATATATAAAACCAGCAGATTTATTGTACTTGGTACCTGTTTGTTTACGTGTGGAAACCCCCACGAGCCGTCATCGTATTAAGGTTTGCCGCGAGGTGGTGTGTCGGTATCAAACCGACTAAAACCACATAGTGTGCCTGAGACAGAAGTGATTCGGGAACCTCTCTTATTAAGCGATCCGGGCCATCATAGTACTCAGCCTGCTGGCACCTGGTTATGTTGGCATGGATTAACTTTATATACACATACATTCAACCATACATACACTTACGTCAAGATATAAGACTCACTAAAGAAATTTATAAAGCGAATTTGATTGAAAGTGTCGGAAGAGGTTGTGCACGGCAAACATGTACTGACCAAATTGGTGATATTCTAAAAAAGACTATGGTAAAAGCACCAGGAAAGGACGAGCATGTATACAACGATTGATGTATGTGGACGAAGCAAAAGAGGTGTGTCAGGACCAAAGTAGGTTGATATCAATTGTCTCTGCCCACCCATCTGGAAAGTCACCACTTCAGAATTCATCCCGTGTGACAAAAGGACTAGACTATTTAGGACAACTCGACCCATACTCTGTGTTCCTAAACTTGTTTGGCGCACAGCGTAAAACGAAATCGTTAACGTGACGAAATTGTAATGAAAGTCCATTTCGTTATCAACGGAATCGAACCTGTTGTACATTAACAGATTGCGCAACTGATTCTGTTATTGTCTAGAGCTACGCTCAATTTAGTTGATACTAAATTGGTGTGGGAATACAACAGACTATTCGATATGCGTGCGTGTTTTCGAACATTAGTAATATTCCGATTCGTTAGTAATACTATTTGTAATTAGTATGGGAAACAAATTCAATAGACGGGATTCGAAGTTGTCAAAATACTGGAATGAAAGGTGTTAAAAATGCCGTTAGTGTTATCAAAACACCTGTGTAGGTATAGTGTGTTTTTTGTGTCGAAATGTCTAACTACTATGACTACCTCGGTGGCGTAGTGGTAGCGTATACGACTGCTAAGCTTGAGGTCTCGGGTTCGATTCCCGGCTCGGACCAAATGTTTGTATGATCTGCAAATATTTGTTTAGAAGTTAGGGTGTTTTCTAAGTATAATATGTATGTATTTACAAAAAAAAATATATAAGTATTCATATCAGTTGTCTAGTACCCATAACACAAGCTCTGCTTAGCTTGGGACTAGATGGCGTTGTGTGTTAGATGTCCGGAATATTTATTTGTTTATTTTATTTATTTAGTTCCAGGTTCAAATTTTGTCTTTTGTTAAGTTGTAACTCTTGAGGAATGTGTTCGGCTCGACGGGAAGTATGGTAATTTTGATATTTTTACAATTCCTGAAGAGTTTAGTTACGCCGTTTTTTCTTCCCAGCTCAAACACTACAGTTACTACGTACTACGTTTTTTGTAGGACTGTCTTAATGTTAAAAAGTAACTCAACCTTATTTAGATAGAAAACTTTTGATTTCGATTCGACCGGAGTAACACAAGAAAATTTAGTAAATATTACACCGTGCTCCACCGAGTGAAGCTAACCTCCTGTTCAGTAACCTATTCCCAAAGCTTTAATTTTATGCGATCAAGAATAGCTATTAACATTTGACCGAATTTGCAAAAGTAATATCTAAATTGCTTTGCAAAAATGAACCTTAAGATCTGTCACATACATTGTAAAAGTAGGTATTTGTCTGACAAAACAAAACCCATTATAAACTCAATATCATCCTAAAATATAACACAGCTGATCAATTGTGTACTACATGATTGATAAAACATTGAAACGAATGAAATGCTTTCAATATGATATCTCTCAAGTGCTGATATGACGCATAGTATGGTTAAAACTCTCTATATACAGTCGCTATCGCTATCATTTATCACAAACAGCGAGATAAATAATGATGAAGTTGAAACCCTAAACAGGAACATAATGTTTTTTCTGTATAGGCCTTAAAATCAAAAGGGTTCATTTTTGCAAAGCAATTTAGATATCACTTATTACCTTCGTCTAGCTGCATTATCCGCAGCAGCAGTTCCCGGACCCCTCCCTTCTCAGGCGCAGAGTGGCACACCGTGTGGTTTTAGTCGGTTCGATTCCGACACACCGCCCCGCCACAAACCTTGGTGGTGTGACGGCCCGTGGGGGTTTCCACAAGTAAAAAAAAAGTTCCGCGGGGTTTGATGCTTTTTAATCGAATATTGTTCTCTATTTCATTGGATTTCATTTTGTTTTCTCGTAACTCGTAACCCTTTTTTTCTTAAATAAATGGAACATAATTTACTACTTACATTAGTTATCTGCCAGTGAAATTCTCGCAAAATCGGTCCAGCCGTTCCAGTGATTAGATGGAATAAAACAAACGGACAGCTATGATGTAAGTACCGTATGTACTTCCGTATGCTGTGAAACTACAAACATACACTTTGACTACCTCGGTGGCGTAGTGGTAGCGTAAGCGACTGCTAAGCTTGAGGTCTCGGGTTCGATTCCCGGGTCGGACCAATTGTTTGTATGATCTGCAAATATTTTTTCGGAGTTTGGGTGTTTTCTATGTATAGTATGTATGTATTTACAAAAAAAAAGTATGTAAGTATTTATATCAGTTGTTATCAGTTGTCTAGTACCCATAACACAAGCTCTGCTTAGCTTGGGACTAGATGGCGTTGTGTGTTTAGATGTCCGGAATATTTATTTATTATTTATTATTATTTACTAACATTAGTTATTTGGCAGTGAAATTATCGTGAAAATCGGTCCAGCCGTTCAAGTGATTAGATGGAATAAAACAAACGGACAGTCGGGATGTAAGTACCGTATATACTTCCGTATGCTATGAAACTACAAACATACGCTTCAGTTTTGCTTAGATTCTGCCGATTCACATTAAGTAGAAGAAAAGAGAGAACTTAATATTTCAACGTAAAGTTATCATAGCAATTAAGGACAAGACGAGATCTAGATCTCCACTATTTAATTGGCTTCTATGTACTTTGTTTTATCGTACAAATTTATTTTAGATAACAATATAAATTATCGTACATTAACTGCCGAGAAATCTGTATCGCATAATGAGGCCACTGATTACTGTCAAGAATTGCATTTGACATCAAAACACGTTTATGTGTGTATGTATCATCTACATACCACACATGGCCGTATGATCACAAACTAGGCGGTCTGTCTGGTAACGAGATTAATGATAAACATATATATTATATATTTGTAAACTTACATATAATAGGTCTTTACCTATGAAATTGCGTTTCTTCAGTACTGGTCATTTCAAATGAAAAAAAGTTTGTAATGGCTCTGTATTCTAAATTCAAATTAATTTTGTTTTAAAACCATGACATTCTATTTACAAACTCAGTCTTTTGTTTTTTGATTAGCGTTGTATTTTCATTACATTTGAACATTTTTCGTCATAATGGATACTTTAAAAGTTCGTGTAATTATGGAATATGAGTTCCGTCGTGGCACCAACGCGACACAAACGGCACGTAACATCAAAACCGTTTACGGAGAGAACTGTACAAACGAACGCACAACCCTTTATTGGTTTTCCCGGTTCCGTTCTGGAAATGTTGACTTGAAAAATGAAGCTCGTGGTCGTCCGGAGACTTTGGTTAACAACAATGAATTAAAGGCGATTGTGGAAGCTGACGAAACTCAATCTACAGCTGAGCTAGCAGCAGCTTTTAATGTAAGCATCAAAACAATATTGATCCATTTGTGACAAATTGGCAAGGTAAAAAAGCTTGATAGATGGGTGCCCCACGACCTTAACGATCGCCAGCGCAACGTACGCGTCGAGACCTGCCTTTCGCTGCTCAACAGGCAAAGAAATGAAGGAATTTTGAAACGAATAGTTACTGCGACGAAAAATGGATTCTGTTCGACAATCGAAAGCGCTCAGCAAGTTGGTTAGACCCCGGTTCAGCACCAAAGCAATGCCCTAAACCAAAAATGACCCCTAAAAAGGTGATGGTCACTGTTTGGTGGTCTAGTGCGGGTGTGATTCACCACAGCTTTTTACAAAACGGCATGAGCATTAATGCAGATGTGTACTGTGAAGAACTGGAGAGAATGATGGAGAAGCTTGCACATCTGCAACCAGCTTTGGTCAATCGGTCGTCCCCACTGCTCCTTCACGACAACGCGCGACCCCATACTGTGCAACAGACAGTCTCCAAGCTGCAAGAGCTGGGGTTGGAAGCTCTCCCTCATCCGCCATACTCACCAGACCTTGCACCTACCGACTATTACTTTTTCCAAAATTTAGACAACTTTTTAGTGGGTAAAAAATTCAATTCCCGAGTGGCAGTACAAAATGCCTTTGAAGAGTTTGTTGCCTCCCGTCCAGCTGATTTTTACAAGAAGGGCATCAATAAACTGCCAATGCGTTGGCAAAGATGCGTCGATTGCATGGGTGATTACTTCGAATAACAGAAATAAAAAAGTACTTTCACTTATTGCATACAAAACGGCAATTTCATAGGTAAAGACCTAATATATTTTTAATATATAATTCTCGTGTCACATTGCTACTCACGTTAAACACCGAAAATATCTAACCGATTTACGTTTTCAGGGTTCCCGTGTGAAATAGCGCCTGTGTGCTCCGGCATCCTCCGGTATCCCAACACTTCCCCCATCCCTCTCCCCATCCGCCAAACGTCGACAACGCCCCCGTCGTCGTGTGACGTCCCCGGTATTGCGGGTGTCCATGGGCGGCGGTAATCGCTTACCAACAGGCGATACGTCTGCTCGTTTACCATATACTCCATAAAAAAAATGATTCGAAGTTTGTGTGTTTTCTGTATATTATATATGTTTAAAAAAAAAATGTATTTATATCACTTGTCTTGTACCCATAATACAAGCTCTGCTTAGTTTGGGACTAGATAACTAACGTTGTGAGTTAGATGTACGAAAATATTTAGGTATACCCTTTTGTAAATGTAACTTAAGTCTGGGAAAAATCGCCTTGCGCGATAAGACCGCCAATTGTTATACATCCTTACATAATTTGTAACTTATTTTGTTGTACTGTTTCATTTTATGTATACAATAAAGATAAATAAATAAATGAAGTATGTATGCACCTTTAACTTGTCTTGGTTAAATAAGAACTGGAGTAAAAACAACTGCAGTTAAATTAAGCGCCGTTGTACTAGTCGTTCTAGGTCAGCCGGTTTGGTAGCAAGTACACTATTTTTCTTACTCAGAGATAGAAGGTACTTCGGACACTACAACACTGATTTCATAAGATCATACAGCAGCTAACTTAAATATTACATAACCCACACTTTCAATCAACAAAAAATTAAAAAAGCAACCAAAAGTGACCTCAAAAAACCACAAAATTAAAACAAAACTTAGATAATTATTGTCGAAACGGACGTCGACGGAATTACGTCACTGACCTACGACATTAGGCTTACTACCTTTTGTTCCTGCTGTGACGTAACGGAAGTCGTTTGAGGCTTTGAGAGTTGAATTACTAAGATTTTGATGTGTATTGAGAGTTGAAAGTGCTGATAGAGTTAGTACAATTGTATTCAGAAGTAGGTATTAATATCTCTTTGAATGATGAGTTTTAAACAGAATTGCATATTCTTATTTCATTCTTCAAAGAAATGGAAACTAATGTGAATTATAATTTGGATCAAATATAACTAGGACCAAGATGGTAGACCACCTTATACCTTCGTACGGGCGCCCCCATGGGTCTCTATCCAGTCCGTCTATGAGCTCCTTCTAGGACCGAGCCTTTGCTTCCGATA
Organism: Spilarctia lutea; assembly: GCA_916048165.1. Classification (NCBI taxonomy): domain Eukaryota; kingdom Metazoa; phylum Arthropoda; class Insecta; order Lepidoptera; family Erebidae; genus Spilarctia; species Spilarctia lutea. The sequence continues at coordinate 1,571,045 of OU696491.1, forward strand.
TAGAAATGCTTACAGCCGTTTCTCCCTGCATACTCCTGCCACCGCCGACAGGACCGTAAGCTGCCAGAGAGTGGGGACCTCGGGTAGCTGATGCGTTCAGCGATAGAGAGGCGGTCTGGTCGCAAAAGAGGAGGCTTCCCCAAGAGCAGGGCGCTTGAGACCGGCCGCCGGAGTCCTTTTTAGTGGAATTAACACATACCTAGCTCCTCATTCCCCTAGGAGACGGAGATCCAAAGGGATTTTCCATCTCGTCAACGTAATAAAAAGGCCACCTTATACGTTACGATAACTTTATAAGTAAATAGAAGGAAAGAAAAGAATACTGAGACAGTTATTTAGACCAGATTAAGGGGAAAGTGTCGGTTGTGACTTATAAGAAGGTCAGGGAAACGGCTCTTGTTTGGGAGAGATGGACAAAGCTTCATCGACAAGAGCGTAACTCTTAGGGTCCAATAGAAACATACCCACTCGAATAAAAAAAATAAAATTCGCTTAAGTTATGAGGTAACAAACAATACCCCACACCCTCCCCCCATTCCCTCTCCCCATCCCCCAAAGGTCGGCAACGCACTTGTGACGCTTTTGGTGTTGCGGGTGTCCATGGGCGGCGGTAATCGTTTACCATCAGGTGTTTTTTTTTTTTTTCTTTTTATTGAATAGTTGGCAAACGAGCAGACGTATCACCTGATGGTAAGCGATTACCGCCGCCCATGGACACCCGCAACACCAAAGGCGTCACAAGTGCGTTGCCGACCTATGGGGGATTACTTTAAACAAATATAACCTTTGATATCTAATCGATTATGCCAAGGTTGTTTTAAACGTAAACCTATTGTTATAAATCGATTAGTTAAGATAATTATCTGATCGGTATGTATACTTACCTAGATGGTGTTCGTTTAAGAATATAACACTTCCTGGATATTCTTGACTGCCTCGGTGGCGCAGTAGCGTATGCGACTGTGTTTGAGGTCTCGGGTTCGATGCCCGGGTCGGACCAAATGTTTGTATGATCTGCAAATATTTGTTTCGGAGTTGTGTTTTCTATGTATTATAAGTATGATTTTACAAAAAAAAGTATATATGTATTTATATCAGTTGTTCAACTATAACACAAGATCTGCTTAGCTTGGGACTAAATAGCGTTGTGTGTTAGATGTCCGAAATATTTATTATTATTATTCTATAAGTAATTTTCGATAATAATTATTAATTCAGTCCATACTTGCATAGTATATCCTACTAATATTATAAACGCGAAAGTTTGTGAGTATGTTTGTTGCTCTTACACGCAAAACTACTCAATGGATTTGATGAAACTTTACAATAATATAGTTTCTACATCAGAATAACAAATAGGCTACAATTTATTTTTAAAGATACTAGCTTCGCCTCGCGACGTTTCCCCCGCGGTTAATATCGTACCGCGGGATTCAGCTGGTATTATAATAATTCTGAATTCGAAAGTAACTTTGTCTTAATGTCTGTTGCGCTTTCACGGCGAAACAACTGCAATACAACTGCAATATCAATAAAATTTTAAAATTTTGGTACTTCGATTCTTGAGGAATCACATAGGCTACTCTTTATCTTCCTAAGGATATATAATTTACATAATAAGGAATACAATAAGAAATAAACTTGGTTTTTATTACGCGGGAATGCGTTTCGCACCATACCATTCGTGGGGAAACGAAAGGCGTGTGTGGAAGGAGCTCCATGAACGCATCCGCGGTTTCTGGAGTCCCCCCTGCTTACCCCATAACTGAGGTACATCTCGGGGTGACCAGTGACCCAGAGTCACCCCCGGGGCGGGACGCTGTCACGCCTCACACAGTTTTTCACAGTAAGAGGCGGGTCGGTGTTCCAAGTAAATATTTTTTTTGCTGGCAATTAAATATATGACTATACCGATGTAATCAATTTGGAAGTAACTCTGTCTGTTTGCTTTTACGGCTAAACCGCTGCATCGATTTTAATAAAAGTTGGCTTTAAGATACTTTGATTCTTGAAGAAGGACATAGGCTACTATTTACCGCGATAACTGACATACACGAGGGCAGAGCCGTGGGCACAAGCTAGTGTATCTATATTGCTGTTTATTCGTTTTGGTAAGTAAGCATCCTTCCAAACACTCGCGTATATAATAATTATTAGACATTAATGCAAACAGGATATCGATATTTATATAATTTTTTCAATGAAAGAAACTCTTTATTAATATGTATTTTCATTTAATAGATTATCTTACAAAGTAAAGGCAATTAACATAAAACGATATATCTTATAAATTTATGTAATTATCTTATTATTGAACTAACAGTGAACATAAAAGGCTCATTAAATAGTTTTATAACGGGTATTAACTCAGCAGGACGCTGTTAGCGGACTATTAAAATTCTTTGAATAAATATAAACAGCCATGCCCACTTGATTTCAAAGAAAAACTAGGTAACTTAACACAAAAGAAAAACCGTTTTATATTTAAGCAACAATACTTGCATTTTAAGCGTTATTTAAGATGAACGACGCAAGAGTATAACGTTTACGAAAAAAAAACTTAATTTAACAACTTATATTAAAATATTTTGTCACTAACAGCATGCGAAACGAGGCAAAAACCGGTGACCTCCATTCCAAACAATGGCATATCAAATTCAAGTCACAGTTGCTAGTTAAACCACGGAGCGTGACTATTAACAATTGTTGGGCACCTCTGGCCGGTTGTACTTTCGCTGAGCTGCGAAAGTATCCGCCAATAGGATATTGGCTCAACATTAATTGGCCAGTCAATCTCAACATTTTTTGAGTTGACTTTCTACCATCTTTCAAGCCCTTTTGTTAAAATTTATGATAACCTTTATTTCGCGGTGGAAGAACTTTCAAGAGAAACAGCTATTTATCGTATAGTGACGACTTTCTTTCTGAGGAGAGCCCCATATCCAGCAGTAACATTAGAGACTGTTGATGTAGTAATCCTGCATCGCGCAATGGAAGGTCTCACATGACACATTACTTAGTTCATACCCAAAGACCACCACACTTTTTTAAGCAAGCTGTCCACCACGAAATCAGAAAAAATCTCCATTTATTGAAAATATTGCATCAAATAAAATTATAGAAGAAACATAAGGCAATCCGAGGTGACTAATTTTATGTAGTGGGACTTTCCTGGACTAGTGTTTATAAGACGGTACTGTATACAACGTTTTCAGTAGCAACAACTTACTACGATATTAAAAATGAATAATTCCGGACATCTAACACACAACGCCATCTAGTCCCAAGCTAAGCAGAGCTTGTGTTATGGGTACTAGACAACTGATATAAATAATTATATACTTTTTTTTTGTAAATACATACATATTATACATAGAAAACACCCAAACTCCGAAACAAATATTTGCAGATCATACAAACATTTGGTCCGATCCGGGAATCGAACCCGAGACCTCAAGCTTAGCAGTCGCATACGCTACCACTACGCCACCGAGGCAGTCACTGTTTAAATGTTTAGTAGTTATTATCTTCGTGGTCAGGATGGTACCATTGTGCTTATTCTGAGATTATGTTGATCATGATTAGCTTGGACAGAATAACAGCGGCTGGCATGCCCTGCATCGTCATCCATATGCTGAGTTCAAGAACATTTTGTCTTTCCAGTCACTGTTTAAACACTCATAATAATTATAAGTAACTGTGTAATATAAAGCCAAATAAAGTTTTTCTTATTCTTATAAAAATGATGAAGAAATTTATTGAGAAAAAATCCTTCACTAAATTGCTTCTTGCTTCTAGTTGATCGAAGATTTTTAAAAACACGTGTAGTCCTACTATTCAAGTGTCAACATTTGATACTTCACATGGCGTCTACAAATCGTAATGTAATTAAAATTAAACAAAAATAAGTAATTCTTAGAAACCATTTGGATCGTACGACTATCATATTACCGGAAGCCATATCGCCGATCTTTGACACAAGGTATTAACGTCACCGAAACACCTATCTATATCTAAACCTTATTAGAATTATAATTAAATGAAAGAGGTTACCATAAAATATATTACGAAACTAGATCAATATAATCATTTGAAACAATATTTATGTACATAAAAATACATTTATAACATACGATTGTAAATTTAGAACCGTTTTAAATGCATTTAGGTTAAGTTTTTGTTATATAAATTTGTATAAATAATTTAAAAGGGAGAAATACCTCGAATGATATTTGTAACAATGTAAAATTCGTTGCGATAAATATCGTTGGCCGAATTTAAAGAATTCGTAACATCTAAAACAACATCACAATTCAACCATATCATTAATCTTATTATGTCGTCTAGAAGTGGGTAGTAACTATCATATTAATAAAAGCTTTTAAGAAGCACCTAATTTTCTATTGCAGAAAGAAAGTACTTGATAGACCGATTTTTGAAAAAAATTAATGGTTGATCCTGGAATAAATTTGGTAATTTTTTATATACTTTAATTGCAGTTATATGGGAGTTTCTTGTATGTATTTATAAATTGCTTCTTGGTTGAAAGATTTTGTGGACATTTGTAGTTATAATGTCTTTTCTTGTAACATTTGATTAAAGATCAAAATATTGAGGATGTTGTTTGACAAAAACACAAAGTTCACTAATGTATCGTGGGAGAGCCACGCTTCGGCATGAATAGGCCGGCTCGCCCGGAGTGAGACTACGGCCTCACAGAAAACCGATGTGAAACAACGCCTGCGCTGTGTTTCATCGAGAGAGTGAGGCTACTGAAGGCCCATACCCCTTCTCCCAACGCACCTCGTAAATAATAATAATAAATATTTCTGACATCTTACACACAACGCCATCTAGTCCCAAGCTAAGCAGAGCTTGTGTTATGGGTACTAGACAACTGATATGAATACTTACATATATACTTTTTTTTGTAAATACATACATATTATACATAGAAAACACCCAAACTCCGAAACAAATACTTATAGATTACACAAACATTGGGTTCGACCTAGGATTTGAACCCGAGACCTCAAGCACAGCAAACGCATTCACTACCATTGCGCCACCGGGGCAGTCATAGATAGATATTAATTAAGCGTAAGCGTAAGCGACTGCCGATCAATTGGTCTCGGGTTTGATTCCCGGGTTGAGCTGATGTTAGGATTTTCTGCCTACATATTTTTAATATCAGCTTCTGAGCTAATAATAAAAATGAGAACACACCGCCATCTTCCATCCGGTATGGAAGATGGCGGTGTTTCCTACCCGTGTCTCGGAGAGTACTTTAAGCTGTCAGTCCCGGTTGTCATGAACATCAATGGCAATCGTTATTGGGAAGTCAGGGCCCTTAAATATACTGACAACTAGTTCCGACTCAAAATAATATTGGGAATAATAAAGGCTAAGAAGAAGAAGACCGATTGTGTTTAGACTATATTTATACTATCTATACTAATAACAAAGCTAAAGAGTTTGTTTGTTTGTTTGCACGCGCTAATCTCAGGAACCGCGGGTCCGATTTGAAAAATTATTTCTGTGTTAGATAGTCAATTTATCGAGGAAGGCTATAGGCTATATATCATTACGCTAATACTAATAAGAACGGAGCACCAATGAAGAATGTTTCAAAAACGGGGGAAAATGTTCACGCTACGGGCAATATAAGACGCAAACGAGGTTGCTTGAGTCAGCTAGTATATGTATCAAATAGATCAACCAACAGTATGAATTCTTTAAAATAGTAATCTGTAAAATCTACTTTTAATTATAGCCACCTTTAATCGTAAATCTATATAAAATAGTCTGTAATCAATTATACAAAATAAAATACCTACAACTCGATTATCTAGATCTACAAAATAGTTCAGTCACGACCATTTTAATTAAAACGGTCAATCTGAAATATGGCCGGCTCCGCCCATAACGTACGTATGTCTTTATAGACAACGAGGGCAAATTCTCAGAAATAATGCCATTGAATTACCATAAATAAAGGCTAATCTAAACTGAGCAAATACCTACTTTTGTTTTCATTTCTAACTAGCTGCATACCTCGCTGTTACCTGCGTTTGTTTTTGTGCCTAACAATAACCGTAAGTAACACCGTAGGGGGAAATTAGTCTGAAATAAAAGTAGACTAAGTCACTACTATTATCCTATCCAGTGAAACAGATTCAGCCGTTCCAGAGATTAGCCAGAACAAATAGACAGAAAGGTAGACAGATAAAAATTATAATTAAAATTCTTAGAAATTATACATTTAAATTAGCCGTTAGGTACCATAAATAAAGGCTAATCTAAGCCGAAGAATTTCCTACTTATGTTTTCATTATAAATTCGTAATTTTATTAGACTACTCATTTAAGCTAGTTATGTACCGATTCAACTTATCATTATCAATCTCCTAATCCTCTATCAAGTTCAACTACTTTTCTTGAAAAATAAGTCACCTGGTAAAAGAGGCAACTCTATTCGTTTTCCAACTACTAAGCCAACCGTGCAATCTTTACTTCAAAATTAACCGAATTAAATAAAAAAAGTAAATGTTTCGAACATTAAACACACAACGCCATCTAGTCCCAAGCTAAGCAGAGCTTGTGTTATGGGTACTAGATAACTGATATAATTACATATATCCTTTTTTTTGTAAATACATACATATCATACATAGAAAATACCCAAACTCCGAAACAAATATTTTCAGATCATACTAACAGTTGGTCCGACCCGTGAATCGAACCCGAGACTTCAAGCACAGCAGTCGCATACGCTACCACTGCGCCACAGAGGCAGTTAATTGAGAAGTTTCTACTTTTTTACCCCGACAAATTTTTCGTAATGTTCTCTAAGGAATCAGACAAAACCGTTGTTACACATTGTGTTAGCTTCTAATAAAATCACACAAAGATAGAAACATAATGATGATTTTGTTTAAAGTTCTCAAACTCAAACTCAAATCATTTATTTCCATAGGCCCCAAAAGGCACTTGAACACGTCAAAAATACAAACATCAAAATAAAAAACAAAACTCAAGTAATCAATTTAGTGATAAATGTACTAATACTAAATGCACTGAAATTCTTGTTTATTACTTATCTATATTCCATATAAAGGTACCTATACGATAAAATTATACTTCGTATATTAGCCTGTGAGCTCACACAATGCAACCCGATCGAAACGTAAGCCAATAATTCTATAAGTCCGTAATGCCCGAAGTAACAATTATATTTACCAAAACGTACAATCAAAAAGTAATGATACTAAACCACGTATGAATCACGAGATGCACACAACACAGGAGTAAACACAGATAGTATGTGAATCGTCTTATCTTAACCCAAAAGGAGGTCAACGTACCTGAAACAGAGAAAACAAACATTATACGTATATAAGGTATGATGACTGTGCGGTTGGACTAGTGGTTTAAGCGGTCACTACACCTCTTGCTACTGCGCCAAGTGCCGTGGGTTCAAATCCCACTTGGGACATCACTTTGTGTGATCCACAAAATGTTGTCCTGAGTCTGGGTGTTTTTTGTTTCCGTTATATGTATGTTTGTAACGTCCCCCGCGACACAGGATATATATACATAAGGCGGAAGAGGGCATTAAAAAAAAAGTAAATAAGGTGTCTGTGCGATTTACACACGATAGAAGTGAAACTTCAGTAAATCAACAAAAGAATGAGACTGACATTTGCTCTCTCGCTCTGGCTCACTAATTACAGGCGACTTTTTGTATTTGTGTCTCTTACCTGTCGTTTTTTCCGTTGCATCCGGTTTGAAATCACAACGATTCTAAAGAAGTTTCACTTCAAAAAAAGACAATCCAATTTCATATAAGTAAGGTTGAGTATAAAGAAATAATAGAAACTTGAAACTCAACATCAACAACATTACACATATTTGCAAATCAAGAGTCACAAATACGTTGTGGACGTGTCACAATCAATCACAATCAATCAACAAACAAATCATGGATACACGGACCTCCGAGGTGTGTAGTTTCTTTAAATTTTTAAAGAAAACCCAACGTAAAAATATCCTCCCAAATTAAAAATAGTGTTTTGAAGTCTATTACCAAATGATACTAAGATATCTTTAAAAAAACAACTAAAGCACTAGTAATAATATACATACTGTATAGCGGGGGACTTTACAAATATACATGAAACGGACACAAACAACACCCAGAATCTAACAATTAGTGGATCACACAGTGTTGTCCCGTGTGAGATTTAAACCCAACAACACTTGGCGCAGTAGAAAGCTGCGTGGCAACCACTTCAACCACTAAGCCAACCGTGCAATCTTTACTTCAAAATTAACCGAATTAAATAAAAAGTAAATGTTTCGAACATTTAACACACAACGCCATCTAGTCCCAAGCTAAGCAGAGCTTGTGTTATGGGTACTAGACAACTGGTATAACTACATATATACTTTTTTGTGTAAATATATACATATCATACAGAGAAAACACCCAAGCTCCGAAATAAATATTTTCAGATCATATAAACATTTGGTCCGACCCCGAGACGAGGTCGAACCCGAGACCTCAAGCACAGCAGTCGTATACGCTACCACTATGCCACAGAGGCAGTTAATTGAGAACTTCCTACTTTTTTAAATCGGTTAAAAGAGAAAAACGGCTACTAATACTAAATAAATTTAAAATTAACCAAGATGTCGAGTCTTTAGTACATGGTTAATAATATTTTACCTCAATTTATATTACAACTTGCATTTGTACGCGGCTCTGGTTGCGGGTAAAAAAGTTTTCAAAATCGGTTCAGTAGATTTAGAGATTGTTTTAAACCGTGGGAGAGCCACGCTTTGGCATGCATGGGCCGGCTCGACCAGAGTGATAGCATGGCCTCACAGAAAACCGGTGTGAAATAGCGCCTGCGCTGTGTTTCACCGAGTGAGTGAGAGTACCGGAGGCCCACACCCTACCCTTCCCCCACCCCTCTTCCCATTCCTCCAAAGGCCGGCAACGCACTTGTGACGCCTCTGGTGTTGCGGGTGTCCATGGGCGGTGGTAATCGCTTACCATCAGACGATACGTCTGCTCGTTTGCCTCCTATTCCATAAAAAAAAAGATTACCTCTACAACCTTACAAACTTTACCTCTAGGTATATAGGTAATATTAGTATAAATTTTATACACAATTTACATAAGTCAAAACAGTGATATAATACTTATATAATTATAATTGTTTAGCATATAATATCATTTTAGTATAATCAAATATAAAAAAAAACTAATCGGTCTTTGTTTGAAAGGTTCTCACGTAAAAATCTTTGAACATTTCAGTTCAAAATAGTATTATTTACCATGTTAAATAATCAAATTAATTATTAACGATGTTTTCATTCGACTTTTGTTATTCAGTAACCAGTGGAAGTTGCATAAGTTAATTTTATAACTCATATCAAAGAGACATCTTTATTTTGTTACCGACTTCAAAAAAGGAGGCTCTCAAATTTGACTGTATTTTTATATACGAGTATATATAAATATATTTTCGTACATCTAACACACAACGCCATCTAGTCCGAAACTAAGCAGAACTTGTATTATGGGTACTAAATAACTGATATTAATACATATTGTACATTTCTTTTGTAAATACATAGAAAATACCTAAAATCCAAAACAAATATTTTCAGATCAGTACATTGGTAGCGCAAGCGACTGCGTACTTGAGGTCTCGGATTTGATTCCCATGTCGGACCAATTGTTTGTGTGATCCGCAAACACTTGTTACGTAGTGCTTTTTGACGTATAAAATTACAAATGGCTCTCCATCTTTTATTTTTTAAAGCTGAAGGGAGGGGTCTCAATTTATAAAGGAGTAGTCTCCCATTTAAGGAATGACCTGTCTTAGATTGCTTAACTTTGTAATGTGTTGAATTACGCAGTTGCTACTGAGCCACGGGCATCTTTGTTTTTTCTTTGTAAGCCATATCTCTCAGGAGAGGGTAAGGCCATACGTCTAGTAAACCATATCTAAAACCTTTAAACGGGCAATTCTTGTATATATGTATATTTAAATATATATAATCTTAATGTAAAAAACGGCTCCAACGATTATCATGAAATTACTTTTCAATTTTTTAGATTTCAGGGGCGATAAATCGATATAAAAAGGAAACATTTACAAAATCTATCAAAAAAAATATCGAGCAAAGCTTGGTCATCAAGTAGATATTATTCATTAAATGAAAACTCTTTTAATTGTATATAGAGAACGAGCAAAGCCACGGGCAAACACTTAATTGATTTGTAACCAACATTCATCTTCAAATAATAACTGAATATTACACAAACAAAGGAATACAACAATATTAAATATTTAATGTTTGCAATCACAATATCAGACACAGCTGGTAACTAACAATATTTGTTTATGTCGTGGGAATGTAATGAAGTATGTAAACTGTATCAAATTGTTGTGACATTTTATTTTATGAAAATTATACGATATCGCCATCTAGTGAAGATTTAACGAACTACATAGTACGAACTATTGATAATGCATCGCGCAGTTAAATTTCTCAGAATTTGTGATTGTTTTTGTGTTAAAGGAATATGGTAATTACGAATGATCGAAGTTTTTGGCTATTGCCCTAGAAGACTAAAATATCTGGATATTATTTCAAATAGGCGTAATTTCGTCTCGAAAAAGTAAAAGACCGAAAATTTTGAAATGAAAATGTAATCTTTAATTAAAATTTGAATAATGTAATTTTTTTATCGGAAACACTATTTTTATCAAAAACTTTATTAGAAATTGTTCAGTTGAAGTCCTTATAGTCTGCATAATACAAAGATTGTATGTTTTCTTTTTTATTCGTATATAATGAGATATGACTTAGAAATAATTACTAAATACATATGCACGTCAGTGGTCTACTTAATGCAAAAGTGAATAGGATATCGTAGAACATCAAGAAGTTTTGCTGCCGATATAAGACAGAATAATGATTGCAGGATTGAGAATAGGAAAAACATTGAGGTTTGCGGGAAACCTATGCCATTACTAACAAACTGTGGGAATATCTTGCTAACAAGTAAACCATTACAAGAATAATACTGTTAACCGACAGTGTAATAAGTTAGTTATGATATTACCTTGCTTAATAACACGGTGTACGCATAATGACTATTCCTAACGACTGTTTTATGTCAGAATGGTTACTTAAATGGAGTTATAGCTGTTTTTCGCGGTAAAGAAATATTTAGACATGTTTATTATGCATAAGTCTATATAAAGGTAATATTTTTTAATGTTTCTTTTACGTTCACAAGCTGGTAAGTAATTTCTGTTACCCTCTTAATTCCTGTAATTCGACCTCTTAATTTCTGCAGATGAACGCTGAAGTATCTCAAGCCTCAGTCCTGTCGACCACATTGTTTCTTCTGCATATGAATGAGATGTTAGCCCTTGGCAACATACATTGCTATACAGATGACGGCGCAGTTGGACACACTGCAGCCAAGCTGAGAGACTTTAAGTAAAAACGACAAGAGTTTGTTGCTGATCTCGACCGGGTTCTGACCCGCACTTCACAATAGGGTGATGAGAATCTGGTCGAGTTCAACGCTGAGAAAACACAGGTGTAAACGTTCTCTAAAAATTCTTCGTTTCTTCCCTTACCACTTTTCAGAGCACTCAACTGCCACTAAAGGAAGCTCGGTGTCCTGGGTATGGAAATTTCCGAGACCTCAACCCGCGGGAGTACATCGAGAGCATCACTAAGGCGACCTCACGGAAACTTGACGTACTGAATAGGGTGAGACGATTTCTCGCGCCCGAACATCACTGTCTTCTTTATAAGACCCAAGTTCGCTCGTGCGTGGAGTACTGTTCTCATCTTTGTGATAAATCCGCGCTGTATTTGCTTGATGCTCTGGATCGGTTGCAGCGATGAGTAGTCCGGATTATCAACAGTCAAGATGCCATCGAGTCTCATGAGCCTCTGCAGTTGCGGAGAAATATCGCCTCTATGGCAGTCCTCTACCGTCTTTAATATGAAGAGTGTTCTGAAGAGCTCTTCCAAGTTCACTAGTAGCGCACTTGTTTTTCTTCCACTATGGTCCTGGGTCCTTAAAGTGCAACGGGATCACTAAGCCGCCAACGGAAAGATTAGAGATCCAACGACAATGAAGCAAATTTACAGGTATAAATAGTTAAATTTGTGGAATCGACCCGTCAACGTCATAATCCAGCCGATTTTGTATGCTCTCAAAGGACATAACTACTACTTGCATAGTCGGATAAGAACATTTAAATCTGTTCACGGAAAGTATCAGATAATTGGTGTAATATTACAAAACCATTAATATTCACTCACCTCGAAAAACTTTGTCATACGCCTGTGCGTATCGGTATATAATTACATATCGTATGTCGCGAACTTTCTAGAACTTTCTATACGGTTGTAATCTGAGGAGGTCGGTCTTTGGTCGCGGCGCCAAGGGTTAAAACGCGCGCTTCCCAGATTGAGGTGTCCAGTTATATTATGGATTTCCTTAAGATTAAATATTGTTTATATGCATTTATATATTTATACTAGCTTACCCGGCTATATAGCTGCAGCTTATACTTCGTTCCGCCTAACATTCAATGAATGAGTGTCAAGTTGTTTACTTGACGATAGACATTTTAAAACGTCACCGGCCTATGTTTTCTACGCTCTACTGAAGGAAGCCGTACATCCAAGGTCGGAATGTTTAACGTTGACGTAAATCCGCTTTAGTAACTCTTAGCAATGGAAACTGGAACGGAGTACTACGCATTTGCAAGTTGTGTGGCAAACCTTTATTTCATTAGTTTTATAATGTGAGAAATTTGATAGCCGTCTGTTAGCAAATTGAGATTTTTTCACTAGAGAAAAATTAGTTACGGATAGTGAATTAATTAGCGACAGATTTCAATACAGTCCTACTAATATTATAAATGCGAAAGTTTCTGAGTATCTAAGTGTGAATGTTGCTCTTTCACTCAAAAACTATCGGATGGATTTTGCTGAATAATACATAGGCTACAAATTATAAAGATACTAGATTCGCCTCGCAGCGTTGCCCGCAGCTATTGTCATACCGTGGGTAGCAGCGCGGGGTTAGCTAGTTTGCAAGTAAATTTGTTTTTATATGGTATTTGGTCACAAACGAGCAGACGGGGTCACTGGATGGGTGCATTGCCGAACCCCAGGGGGAGAGTGGTTTTACACTCCGGTAATTTCATTCATAAACAACAGTAAAATAGGCTTTGTAGTGCCACGCTGGCCAGATGGGTGAGTTTGTTTCAAGTTTTTCTCCAAGGTTCAGTCGACTCTTACGACAACCTTGGGAATAATATCTTATAGATTTTCTGTAAGGCAGTAAATGGATACAAATTACCGTGGGAGTACCACACTTCGGCATGAATGAGCCGGCTTGACCGGAGTGATACCATGGTCTCACAGGAAACCGGTGTGTAACAGCGGCTGCGCTGTGTTTCACCCCTTCTCCCATCCCCCTCTCCATCCACCAAAGGCCGGCAACGCCTCTGGCGTTCGGTGGCGGCGGCAGCAGTAATCGCTTACTATCAGGCGATACATCTGCTTGTTTACCCGCTATTCCATAAAAAAAAAAGTTATGTGACTTCACCGAAATGTCTCTTCACCCCTAGTGAAAAGAAAGCCTTTAATACAATAACTCATGCAAATAAAAGTAAACTCATGGGAACCGCTAGACACCGCATCACATTGACGTTACATTCACTTTCTCACTTAATTTAATTAATTTAACACTTTCACAACTTTAAAATTGTCACTCAAGAAATGGTTTGGTCGATTTGATGGGATATGAAAGCATGAACCGAGTGTAATCCAAAATAAAAAAAACTCTAAATATATTACAAAAAGTGAGAAGTATCCGTAAATGAACGAGTCTCTCAGGTCTCAGGTGTCCTGCTCTGAGGAGGACCGGGACCATATTATTTCAGGTCCACTCAGAATCGACACCGCGCCTATCCAGACTTGACGTGCGATAATCTAATCGGTTGCTCCCATTCACAACAAAAAAGTGTCCGAATATCGTCAGTTGTCACCCCCCACATGTGCCGAAGAATAGCTCTCCCACGCTAGATTTAGATTTCCAGAAATAGCTTTCAATTTTCTTACGTATCATAAATCTATACATGCACCACTTAACAAACGATTGAACGTCTTTCAATTCACAATTAATCAACTTCAGTTTAATTTAGTTTTCATTATATCAAAGCGAATTCAAACTATTATGAATACGCAGATTGTTTTACCCTTCCAAAGATAGACAGCAACTCCTGATCAATTTTAGCCGAAGCCAGAAATAGTGGCGAACAATTTAAGTGTTTTGCGGTCATTAAATATCAAGTTTATCTACATTACATTTAGCAGACGAAATACGCCAAGGGCAATGTACCTTGATTCTGTGGCTATATTTAAATAACAGCTTTACGAGTATTAGGCTTGATAGAGTTGTATAGTTTGACTAGCTTTGCCGCGCGGTGTTACTCGCGGTTGTTGTTGTACCGTGAGTAACAACGAGGTGCTTAGCTAGTATAAAGATATGATAATTATTTTACTTAAATACTTCAATAACATTGAACTTTCATAAAAACTACCACAGCTGTTCGAAACGGAGGATGTGGGCTGTTTTCTCGGCTGGAAATATCCGTAGTAAGCGTGTGATGCGTAAAGTTAACGATTACGTAATTTTCTTTGTATTTGTCTGTGTGTGATTTAACTCCATAGTGGGTTGCTTATGCTGGTGATGTATTTATTTAGTGATATAGATTTATATTTCTGTTTGGTTACCATTATTTTATGATTACAGTTAGTCATCTTCTTAGACTTTATTATTCCCAAGATTAATTGGCTTCGGTTACTAGTCAAGCTTGCGCTTATGGATAATGGAGATCGTTAAGCGATCTCCGACGCCCGAGTCGTCTACTATACCTGGCCCGTTCGCAGGCCTAGCGGACAAGGAGAGTTCTAAACACATTTCCGCCGCCATCTGCTTCGCAAGCATAACTTGCTCGCAGAAAGAGACGGCAGAATTCCTCGCGCTCTCGCTCCGTAACATGGCCGCAATCATGTGCGTGAAAGAGCCCTATTCTATTCTTTATAAGAAATAAAGAATATAATAGGGCTCTTTTTTGCATTGCATTGGGGAATTGCATGGTTCAGTCAAGTGAAGCATCTTGTTTCCTCCACTACACAAAAAATAGAAACAAAATGGTATAAACCTCAAAACGCAAAGAGATTTATCAACTTTGCATTCTCGATTAGCCAATGCACTAACTTTGATTAATCAACCGAAAAATTACTAAAACATTGACGATGAATCATCTTATACTCGTACACTATTCCGTTTACAGTAAACCCACAACTTCTAAGGCTATCCAATTTACCCTGTTTTACGAAGAAATCTATTAAACTTTAGGTCAATAAACTGGCAATACAGTTAACATTGTGGGCAAGTGCTAATTTGGGTACAGAGAGCTTTTTCATACGCTAACAGTTGTATTTACAAGTCCATTGCGGAAATTGGTCCAGTTCGGTAACTTATAATTGACTAGACGAATAGCGCCATGGTTAAGGCGTTCACCTTAGCGCTTTCTACAACGCTAAGTACTGTGGGTTTGATATTCACAGGAAGGTTTCAGTACACATAAGTAAATAACTTAAAATCTAATCATCTATTATTTTTTAAACTTTCTTACGTGTAACTGTACACATTCATAGTACTTATAGTACTTAATATTTTCTATTAATTTGTAACCTTTATACTCGTATTGAATCTTCATCTAATAATAAAAAAAAAACTATTAAGTATTATTGACCAGCTTACAAATCGTAAGAAAAGCGGTCGCCTGAAACACAAGTTTACCCTTTTTTTTTTTTTTTTTTTTTTTTACGTGTGGAAACCCCCTCGGGCCGTCACCCCGCCGGGGTTTGCGGCGGGGCGGTGTGTCGGAATCGAACCGACTAAAACCACACGGTGTGCCAACTCTGCGCCTGAGAAGGGAGGGGTCCGGGATCGCTGTTATTAACGCAAACCGGGCCCCTCCCAGCGCCTGCCCGCACAGAAGCGGGCACCCTCTGCTATTAAAATTCTCAAATTAGGCGACGCACGGCACACGCGTACGTCGCCCCTTCGCGGCTGGCCATTAAAGCGGATGGAGGGGAAAACCCGTCCCCACCATCCGCGGCCACACTCAGGGCGGCATGAGGCGCAGATGGGCGCGCCTCCGCCGCCCGGTTCGCCGGCGGCGGATCGGGTCCGAGTGGAGATCGTCCTCTCGGGCCTTCTCCGCCGCCTCCTTCTGCGAGATTACTTCCTCGCAGAAGGTCGCGACCGCGGTAAAACTGCTGTCGCTACCGGCCATGGAGCGTATGATGGCCGGTAGCGACAGATCCCCTCCGATGACTGCAGTGAGGGCCCGGCGCTGCTCCGCCCAGGCGGGGCAGAACTCCAGCGTATGCTGGGCCGAGTCCTCACTGCAGTCGCAGTGGTGGCAGGCGGGACTCAATTCCCTCCTAGCGACCGAGTGCAGGTACTTTCCGAAGCAACCATGCCCGGAAAGCACCTGCGTCAGCCGGAAGGAAAGGGTCCCGTGCTGCCGCCCTGCCCACTCGAGGATGACCGGCTGGAGCGCCTCCACGGTGGCAAAGCCAGCGCGTGGAGCCTCCAGCCGGGAAGACCAACGAGCCATCGTGGCTCGGCGAGCGGCTTCACGCCAATCGCGTACCTCTTCGGGCGGAGGACGATACCCGTTCTCCGCCCGATATTCAGCCGCTCGCCGATAAACTTCGGCGAGCACTTCCGCCTCCAAATCCCACGGGGGTGTTCCGGCCAAGGCGCACGCCGCCTCCGTCGACACGGTGCGGTATCCGCGTATGGCTCTGACCGCCAATACCCTCTGAGGCCGCCAAAGGCGTGCCTTATTCTGGGCGGTCAGAGCCGGGACCCACACCGGTGACCCATATAGGGCCATCGACCGGACCACCCCCGTGAAGAGGTTCCTTGTTGCGACGCTGGCTCCACCCAAGTTGGGCAAAAGACGCCCAAGGGCGGAGGCAGCGTCGACCAGCTTTGGGGAAAGCTGTCGGAAGTGCTCGTCGAAGAGCCACCTACCGTCGAGGATCAGGCCCAGATACTTCATCTGGGCCCGAACCGGTACGAGGACCGAGTTGACTTCGATGGAGGCGCCGGGGGGTGGACCACTACGGGGCCCATGAAATAACAGGGCCTCCGTCTTATCCAGGGCCACCCGCAAGCCCAGCGCCTCGATGCGCCCAACCACCAGAGAGACACCCCTGGTGGCCAGGCGCGCCGCCTCTTGGAAATTGGCCCCCCGAGCTGTGACCAATGTGTCATCGGCGTAACAAATTACGCCCAGCCCGGGGGGCAGACGACTTCGAAGGACCCAGTCGTACCCCACGTTCCACAGGAGTGGTCCAAGGACAGACCCCTGTGGAACGCCGCACGACATGGGTCGCCGTCTCAAGACGCCATCTCGATCCTCGTACACGACGGTACGCTCCTCCAAATAGTCTGCCACCAGCCGCCTCAGGTACTCTGGCACCCCATGATACAGGAGTGCTTCCCTGATGCAGCTGAATGGCAGACTATTAAAGGCGTTGGCGATGTCCAAGGACACCGCCAACACCACGCCGCCACAGCCAACCGCCTCTTCGGTCACGGCCCTAAGGCGCACCACGGCATCGACCGTCGAACGCCCCTCTCGGAACCCGAATTGGGCGTCCGACAGGTCGGGCCCCACCTCGCTGAGATGCTGGACGATGCGGGCAGAGAGAATCCTCTCGAACAATTTGCCCGCCTCGTCCAGCAACACGATGGGCCTATAGGCCGCGACCGAATCGGCTGGCCGTCCCGGCTTCTGCAGTAGGACCAGCTTCCCGCATTTCCAGCACTCAGGGAAGCGTCCGGACGCCAGGCTGGCGTCCAAAACCTCCCTGAGGCGGTCCGACATATGGTCGAGGGCTCGGGCCATCACTCGGGGTGGTACCCCGTCCGGCCCGGGGGCGGTGTTCTTGGAACGGATCCGAAGAACAGCCGCCCCAACCTCCGATTCCCTAACGGGCGGCACCTCACTCCCTCCGTCCCCGTCGTCACTGGCCGGAACGGCCATCGACGGGGGCGTGTGCTCCGCCCGCTGCGGGAAAAGGCCCTCGACCACCTGCTGCAGGAAGCTGGGCTGGAAAGTCTCGGTAAGGGGGGGGCCCGCCGTGCGGAGCTTTTGTCGCACCGCACGATATGGGCGACCCCAGGGGTCACGATCGAGACTCTCCAGCATCTCCTTTCTTTTTGCCTCTTTGGCGCGGCAAATGGCCAGCTTCAGAGTTTTCCGCGCTTCGCGGTACTCCTCATGAAGCCGGCCCTCCTCCCCGTCTACGCGGTGGCGTCGCCGCCGGCATCGGGTGTAGGACCTCCGGGCACGAGTGCAGGCCGCACGGAGGTCCGCCAACTCCTGGGACCACCAGTAGACCCCGTTCCGTGGAGGTCGACAACCCCGAACGCGGGGCATGGCCGCATCGCAGATCTGCGTAATCGCAGTGCGAAAGCGGCCAGCCCCCATGTCGACCTCCTCGGCCGGGGCCCGCGGAGACAGCCAAGACTGAACAATGGCCGCCTCCTCTAGCAGGTCCCTATCGAGTTTGGCAACTGCCCACCGCGGAAAGCGGGAGGTATGCCGCGCCACGTGACCCCTACTGGGGCCCTGGGACCGGGAGAGCTCGAATCGGATATAAAGATGATCCGAGAGCGTCTCAACCTCATCCAGGACACACCAGTTCCTTACTCGTGCGGCAACAGCAGGGGTAGCGAACGAAAGGTCCACTATCGACCCCCCCTGCTGTCGCACGCACGTGTTGGTGGCGCCTCTGTTTAGCAAACAGAGGCCCACCGAAGCCGCCCACTCCACAACCGCATCGCCCCTGGCGTCCGTCGCTGGGGAACCCCACGCAATGGACTTTGCGTTGAAGTCCCCCAGCACGAGGACGTGCCCAGACGCTAGTCGCCGTATCGAGGTCTCCAAGTTGTTGAGGAAGACCTCGAAGTCGCTCAAACTCCGGTTGGGGGAGAAATATACACCGTAAACGGTGATTCCCCCCCACTCGGCGGCCACATATCCAGAGCCCTTGTCTCTTAGCGACAAGGGCGGGGAACGGGCCGCCGAGGAGCCGACGACTGCCACGGAGCCGTCCCGATCACCCATCCAGTTTGGACGGGGAGGGACGTAGTAGGGCTCCGCGACTACGGCAACACCTATCGACCACTGCGCCATGGTTTGCAGGAAGAGATCCTGCGCCGCGGCGCAGTGGTTCAGGTTCGTCTGGACCAGGAGGTTGGAGACTTGATCCATTACTGGATCGTTTCTCCAACCCCCTCCATGGGCGACGACGCTGTCGCACGAGCAGCGTCGGAGGTAGCCTGGGTCGACAGGCTAGCCCCCAACGCTTGTCGAGAAGCTCGGGGAGGCTTGCAGCCACCCTGCCCCATCTGGTGATTGGCGGGCTTATTGCCCGCCGCACACACGGGGCAGTGAGGGACGGCAGAACACTCTGCCGCCTTGTGCCCCGGTCGACCGCAGCGGAAACAGAGTCCGCTGCAGTCGAAGCAACTCTCGCACTTGGTGCGAGTGTGTCCCGCGGCCAGGCATTTGAAACACCTCATCGGTCTTGCGGCCAGGATTGTGATCCTAGCACTAACAAAACCGATGAGGATCCTGCCTGCATCGGCCAAAATTTTGGCCGACGCCACGGGACAGCTCACCCACACCGCACCAAGGCCTCCCGGACCGGGGCGGATGGTGCCGACTCTGATGCTGTCCGCGCTGCAACCCGTCTTCTTTGCAACTACAGCGCGGACATCCTCGGTCGTTACGGAATCATCCAGGCCTGAGATGCGCAGTTCTGCGCACTTAATAGGCCTGGCGATCCGAACACCATCCGTGGCTGCAAACACTCCCCGCAGCTTTTCGGCAGCGACGTCCGCCGTCTTTGCGCCATCGGCCCCAGGGAACTCGAGGACTCGAGCTCCCGTTTGGGCGAGGCGCAAGCGGACCCCTGCCGTCTCAAACTCTCCGGCGAGACTGTCCCGGGCCCTTTTGAAAATGGTCGCGTAGGACAGTCCGCCGGCAGCCGCCTCCGGTAACAGGGTCACCACCACAGCCGCGGATTTCGGCATCTGTAATTTCCGCGGCTTCTTGTGGGGGGCCCCTGCCACCGGTGGCGCCCGCGGGCCAGAGGCTGCCTGTCGGGCAGCCTTTCTGGCCCGCTTGCGGGACTTCTTGGACCCTCCAACTACCTGCCAACCCTCATTGGAGGGGGCAGGTACAGAGGGTCCCGGCAGAGATAATGGAGTGGGGAGCGGAGGGACCTCCGCTTCAGCCCTTACCACCGCTTTCGGCCCCGGCCTCGGCGCAGCCGCCTTGGCCGGAGCCTTGGCCTGACGCGTCCCTTGGGCAGCCGCAGGAGCCGGCCTCGACACCGCCGCCGAAAACGACACACGACCCCCCACCACAGGAAGAGGGGTCGTCGCCGGTGCGACCTTCGGCTTCGGTGCCGCAAGCGGCGGCCGAACTGATGGGGCCGGGGGCAGCCTCGACAGAAGCCCAGCCAGCCGACCGTCGATCAGGTGCCCCACCGCCACGAGAATTTGTCCCAGATACGCGTCTGGGACCTCGGGCTCGGTAGGGGCACGACGCGATGACGATAAAGACGGGGCTGGGGCCTCTCGCTCCGGGCGCTCCGCCCGAAATTGGGCGAACTGAGCGCTCAGCTGAGCCACCTGCTCCGTCAGACGGTCGTTGGCCGACTGAAGGCGACCCACATCCCCAATGAGGGTGTCCACCACTCCCGCCAAAGCGGAAGAGGAGTCCTTAAGGGCCCTGACGAAGGAACCCTTAAGGTTTACGGACTTGGTGGCCACCTTGTGAATGATGGCCACCGCCGCGTCCGCTCTCTCCTGCAAAGAGGCCAGTGATTGGGGCGCTGAATCCCCCTCCACTGGCCCGATCTGGAGTATGAGACCGGACATCTCCTCCTCCGCCTGTACTTCCCCGTTGGCCCTGGCTCGCTTGTACGACTCCGCCTTAGAGAAGGCGGAGCCTGACGAGCCTGGAGTACGAGACCTCCCTCTTCCGCCGCTCGAGATCTTAGGTGGCAACATCATCTCCAGGGACGTGTCGCTGTCGCCGCCAATGTCCCCGGAGACTGCGCGTTTGCGGGAGTCCGAGGCCTCCGTCTCCATCGGCTCCAGTGCGTTCACAGTCGCACTGGAGCTAACACTCGCTCCAGACGTGGCGGACTTTGAGCGCACGCGCTCCGAAGTTCTTCGGCTCCCAGCAGTCAGACTGACTTCTGGGAGCCCCACCAAAATGGGCGTTCCGGACCCAACGTCCTCCTCGGCCGACGATAGCTCGTCCGCCTTCCGGAACTGCCCCTTGGCATTCCTCCTCTCCTTCCTTCGATTCTTCGTTTCCGATCCATTAGGCTTGCATTGTGTCGTTGTTGTGTTGTCCGTTTCATTATTATTTTTTAAATTTAACAAATCCATATCTTATCCCACGAGTATGGGGGAAATAAGTCCATCCGGGCGGTGCCCCCTGCACCCGGATAAGCCTATGTACTGTGGAGGTCGGCCGGTATCCACAGGTTTTTTCGACTTAGCTGTCGGGTGTTATAGACTATCCTTGTCATGGGCCGGCCAATCAAGGCAAGCCCTCCGGCCATCAGGTTCTCAGCGTACCCTCTTGGAGCCACCAGTCAGGTCGTTGCTGAGCCCCTAATGGTTACGGAACGCGAGAGGGTGGCTAGCCCTCTCTCAGAGACGGTAACACTTACACAAGTGCCAGCCTCTCTGACCTATTCGCTCTCCATCACGCCCTCTGCTAAAGCAGAGGGACGCTTGGAGCGCGGCATGACGATGGAGTGTCATGTCCTTCGCGGCAGTCTCAACAGACTCCGTCTGGTATCCCATTTGGTCTGGAGTCTCACCCTGGGCCAATCCGGCATGAGTAGCTCTACCCGGCACAGCCCCAGAGATCATTGACCCACGCAAGCCCCACCACGACGACAACGTAGGGATACATTGGGGGGAAACACAAGTTTACCCTAGCTCAGGCTTGTATTTGATAGGTCCGGTCGTGTTAAAAACAGCAGTTCTCGTACCCCTCCCTTCTCTGGCACAGAGTGGCACACCGTATGGTTTTAGTCGGTTCGATTCCGACACACCGTCCCGCCGCAGACCCCGGTCGGGTGAAGGCCCGAGGGGGTTTCCACACTTAAAAAACATATTATTATTTTTATTATTTATGGAATGGTGGGCAAAACGAGCAGACGTATCACCTGATGATAAACCATTACCGTCGCCCATGGACACCAGCAACACCAGAGGCACTATAAGTGCGTTGCCGGCCTTTGGGGAATGGGGGAGAGAAATGTGGTTGGGATATGAGCCTATCCTCACTCACTCGGTGAAACATAGCTCAAGCGCTATTTCACACCGGTTTTCTGTGAGGCCGTGGTATCTCTCCGGTCGAGCCGGCCCATTCATGCCGAAACGTGGCTCTTCCACGAAAAGTATTATCTAGTTACAGTTTAATAAACGACTCTACTGTTCTACAATCAAAACTTTGAGGGACGCTGTAAATTTAGTTAAGTAAGGTTTCAATTTTGGTTTCACATTATTGGAATCGGGCACGACAGTTAGATATGCGATCTGTAAGGAGACCTAAATTTAGTCCCAAACTATTTAGTACTTGCAATATTGATCAGTTCGCATTACTGTATGTCTGCAAATAAAAGCAATAAAACGTTAATCTTCTGTTCCTTTTTTTAAGTAGTAAATTACTTCTAATAAATTATCTACTACTCATGACTCCCTCTATTTATTTTCGTCAGAAATGGCGGTTCTGACAGTTCGCATTTGACTTCCAGAACCCTGTTGGCTAACACAACAGTTTGTATTTATGCATCTTAATCACTGTTCGTATAATTGATGGGAGGGCAATCATTAACGAATAGATATTACTTGAGAAGTTATATTTAGTTTCAAAAGGCGATTTATGTTTTATTTACGGGAATTAATACTAAAATTTGAAATTAACTTTGTCTGTCTGTTACGCTTTCACGGCTAAACTGCTGCACTGATTTAATTTTTTTTGGGTTAATTTGAACGCGCTTGGGGATTGTGTGTAAAGTGTCACATTTACACATAATAACCGTGGGATGAATGGGCCGGCTCGACCGGAGTGTTACCACGGCATCACAGAAAACCGGTGTGAAACAGCGCCTGCGCTGTGTTTCACCGAGTGAGGACACTGGAGGCCCATACCCAAACCTCTCCCCCATCCCCTAAAGGCTGACGACGCCTTTAGTGTTGCGGGTGTCCACGGGCGTCGGTAATCGCTTACCATCAGGCGATACGTCTGCTCGTTTGCACCCTATTACATAAAAAATATAGCTATCAAGAAGTTTGAGTATACCTTCCAGAATCAATGGGAGTAGGGGCTTATGCTCCGGTTACCTCACTCACACGGTTAAAGTCAACGAAAGAACTGCTTAACACTGGTTTGCTGCTAAGCCGTGGCGTATTACGAATCTATTCCAATATCATTCATTAAAATCAGTTCAGTAGTTTAGGCGCCAATGCCCCTCCCTTTGGCTTCGCCGTAGTCGAATCATCATTATTAGTTCAGCAGTTGAGGAGTAGAAACCAGAAACAAACTCACATTCATAACATCAGTTAGGTTTACTGCTGCAAAGTTTTTTTTTTTTTTATTGAATAGGGGGCAAACGAGCAGACGCATCACCTGATGGTAAGCGATTACCGCCGCTCATGGACACCC
The DNA here is from genome assembly GCA_916048165.1 of Spilarctia lutea. Classification (NCBI taxonomy): domain Eukaryota; kingdom Metazoa; phylum Arthropoda; class Insecta; order Lepidoptera; family Erebidae; genus Spilarctia; species Spilarctia lutea. The sequence continues at coordinate 1,594,959 of OU696491.1, forward strand.
GCAACAACAAAAGCGTCCAAGTGCGTTGCCGACCTTTGGAGGATGGGGAGAGGGAATGGGGGAGGGGTTGGGATATTGGCCTCTGGTATCCTCACTCACTTGGTGAAATACAGCGTAAGCGCTATTTCACACCAAACGAACGTCAGTATCGAACCAAATCCTAATTCATTGTATTCAATGTACATTTATCTTATTATTCTAGACCATAATGAACTTGGACGGGTAGTTCGATCACAACGAGCCCCTGATGATATAAGTCCTCTATAAATCTTCATTAATCAACACTAAGTTAACCCAGATTGTGGAAATTGTAATGTTAGGAGACCGTGTTACTCATTTATCAACGAGATGCCGTGGAGCCATTAAATACGCGTGTACATATAATTTACAATACCGTTTTGATTTTAATGCGTTTCTATGCCAATAGGCAATTAACTGCCTCAGTGACGCAGTGGAAGCATTCGCTACAGCTATGCTTGAGCTCTCAGGTTCGATTCCCGAGTCGTAACAAATGTTTGTATGATCTGCAAATATTTAATTGTATGTATTTATATTAGTTGTCTAGGTACCCATAGTAGAAGCTCTGCTTAGTTTGGGACCAGATGGCGTTGTATGTCAGATGCACTACATATTATTCCTACATATTGCTATGTAATTAGCATGGAAGAACCAAGCTACCATGTAAAAGAACTTGCTCGATTTGAGTGACATAAGTGATAGAAATACTGCTGCTGCCGTTATGAATTATTTTTTTCCTGGATTTTTACCGAATGAGTGACGTAACCAGAGACGACAACAAACTGTCTCCTCCTTGGCACTCAAAAACTTGTGATTGTTTAGTTGCTGGTGTCTTAGGTGCGCCTAGAAGTAGTCACTAATCATTATGACGCATCGGCTTATTTCCCAACCTACTCTATTAAAATACGATTAGTTTAACAATACAGTTCAAAAAGTAGTTAAAAAGCTTGGTTAGTTTCTCTGTTACCCTTATAAGGCAAAATTAAAAGGAAAGATTAGAAGGAATTGATAACTTTGGCAGTCTTTGTATGTTCCATCGTAGCCGCTTAATTACTGAACCGATTTTAATGAATAACGTGTTATAAGGACTCGTGTGACATGGGTTATAAAAAAATATCAAAAGTGTTACGTAGTTGAGTTACAGTTTTATAAACTTTCTCCTGTCTATTATATTATAGGGGTAAATAATATCTATTTACCAATACAACATAACCTTTGGCAATTTTAAACGTTATTTAAACTTGGAGTTTAATTTACCATTCATTAAAAATCATTTTTATTATTATAACACATAAAATTTTCAAAAAATAATATTGGCAACTTATTTCGAGGCCCCAAGCGTAACCGCGGTTGCATTACACAAATCATTGGATCTATGTAGATTAATGGCTATCGAAATAACTTGGACAGTTTTAAGGTCGTAAGTCCATTAAGGCAGCAATGAAATTTGGGCATAAACACAAACGAATAGTTCTTTATTTGGTAATTTACTACAACATAGTTTCTTATCCCGATTTTATTAAGTTTAATGGCTCAAACCGAAAATGTACAAAATTTTGAACTTCTACATTGACAGTTGTAAACTCTAATTGCATAGATAATATTTTTTTTACTTGCTGTGCCCAGTGTTGCCAGCGAAAAGTTTTAACGTTTCCACAAAAAGTTTTGATTCGTAAACGTCTTGTTCAGAACTTTTTTGTACTGTGGTAATTTTTTCTACTAATATTAATGATTTAAATAAAATTTACTATACTGTAAAAATACGTGACCATACCTTTTATAAAGATATTCATTCGGTTTTGTTTCTAAATTTTGATATAATTTAATAACGTTTTAACAATTTCCTTTTGACAAATAACAAATAAAAAGTTAATTACAATAAACAATCAAATATGATAAAAACAGTTAAACCACTTTGAAACTGTACAGCGATCTCGTCGAAGGCAAATCAGCAGTGTTGCCAATAACATAAATTTTATAGCACCCACGCATTTCCTTATCCCACTTCTATAGCTAACTTATTAATAAGTATACCTTAGTGATATTGCATATAAGTTATTCGAGCAGATAATCCTAACTTGATCTCTAGATTACCGATAAGATACGTACCTGATATTATGTTTGTAAATATAACTTGAAAACATGTGTTCTGACATTTAGTTAGGAATATAGCGAGTATTTATTAGAGTATTTATAAATAATATATTTTACATTTAGAAACAAGTAATAGAAAATATTTAAAGTTAATTTCTGCTGGAATTCAAGTCGTTTTGCTTAGGAGAACAGTTGTTTTCTATGGAAACGTATTTTAGTTAACATAATTAATTTATCGTAAGTGTGTTGTTTTTTATTGCGATTTAACTAAGATAATCGTGAAGGCTGTACGATCATAGCGACGAGTGTGTGGAGGAACGGGTGGCATGTCCCTCCAACACAAAGGGAGGATTCTCTGATCAGGCGAGATGATCATGCCTGGCGGCTGCTGTCTCGGGTTCCATTCCCGGGTCCGACCAAACGTTTGTATAAGCTGCAAATATTTGTTTCGGAGTTTGGGTGTTTTTTTATATATAATGTTTATTTATTTAAAAACATAAAATTATGTAAGTGTTTACAATATATATTTATATCAGTTATAATAATATTTATTTATATAAATATTTATTTAATGAAATTTAGCATGAAGGTACTTTGATTCTTGAGAAAGGACAGTCTTTGTTGCTATAACCGATAAAACCGGGCGGTGCCACGCGCAAAAGCTAGTTATTATACATCAATATGAGTTTAAAACAATTGTAGTTAGGTCTTGAATCTTGACTATCAGAGCAGAGAAGTAGAATTATTTCACATGATTCTAGTTCTCGGAATTTAAAACTAATCATTTAGAATAAGCAACAGACAACAACACAACATATGTATATATTAATAAGATATCAAACTACAGTGGTTTTCAATTTTAACCTTAGTCTATAGCATGGATGCACAGACCGCGGCCCGCGGGCCGCATGCGGCCCGCTGGTCGAATACTGGTGGCCCGCCTACAGCAAAAATAATACTCTCGTACATTCGAAAAATATTGAATTCTATTCCAGAATAAAACCAAAAAAAATATGTTCGAAAAGTAATTTGAAACTCGCGCGCGCGCTATTAAGTGCGCTTATCGGTGCGCCGTGCGTGTGTCGGTAACAGCGGTCGGTAATATTCGTGCTGATCTCGGTTAAATTTGTTTTCTTGAGGAAGCATGGCGGCCGGCGGCGCAGCGACGACGGTAGCGCGGTGGTGGCTTATCCACGGGTTATATTGTTGGTGTTAATTTGAAAACTGTTTTATTGTAAATAATAAGATTATTACAAAATAATAAATATTAAAGTACTTTGTTTCTTTTGATATTGTAAGCGACGTCCATAAAACTTATGAAAATCATTCAAATACCGCGCCAGTTCATGAATAAAACGACGCCGCGGCCGCGCCGCCTCAAGCGATTGCAAAGGAATATAATGTAAAAAGGCACTATGAAACGCAGCATCCTACTTTTACCAAGTTTACAGGCGAACTAAGAAAGCAAAAAATGTTGTCTTTAAAACGGGAGCTTATTGGTCAGCAAGCTATGTTTACAAAACCCATTCAAGATTCAGAAACCGCTACAGAAGTTAGTTATGAAATTTCTCGAATGATAGCAAAGCGAAGTCGCCCCTTCAATGATGGGGATTTTGTAAAAGAATGCATAGAAATTGCCGCTAAGAAAATGTGTCCAGAAGCAGCAAAAAAGTTTGAGAAAATTCAACTGAATCGTATGACTATCCGAAAAAAGACGAATTATGTCTTTGTCAGGTAATATTACGGAACAATTAACTGAAAAAACTAAGATCATTCAATTTTTTTCATTAGCACTCGACGAATCCACTGATATTAGTTCCACAGCTCAACTTCTCATATTCATAGGTGGTGTTACTCAAGATTTCGAAGTCTTAGAAGAGTTATTAGGAATGTGTTCATTGAAAGGTCAAACCAAAGGAGTTGATATGCTCAATGTACTTTTGGATGAGTGTTCGAAAACTGATTTGGACTTATCAAAATTATCGGGAGTTGTGACTGACGGTGCTCCTTCGATGATTGGTGTCAATTCCGGGCTAGTTACTTTGCTGAAAAAGCATCTACAAGAAAAAAACATAAACGCTGAATATCTCATGCAGTTTCACTGCATTATACACCAAGAAGCCCTCTGTTCTAAAAAAATTGAATTTCAAAATGTCATGAAAGTGGTAGTTTCGACTGTAAATTTCATAAAATCACGAGGACTCAATCACAGGCAATTCAAACAATTCCTTGATGACATCGAAAGCGAATATGGAGATTTACTGTATTATACAGAAGTAAGGTGGCTAAGCCGTGGATTGACACTGGAACGATTTCTAAATTTAATAGAAGAAATTGGAATATTTCTGGCGGAAAAGCAAAGGGATGTCCCGGAACTTAAAAATCCTGATTGGTTGTGTGATTTGGCTTTTTTAGTTGACATTACAAATCATTTGAATATCTTGAACACACGGCTTCAAGGCAAAAATCAACTGATATCCCAGCTCTACGCTCATGTATCATCCTTTCAATGCAAGCTGACACTTTTCAGATCGCAATTGTATTCTGGAAATTACAATCATTTTCCGAATTATAAGAAAATGGCTGAAAAATTCAACAAAACTGCGATTAATTTCAGTTATGTAGAAAAGCTAGATATTTTGATTCAATCTTTTCAAGACAGATTTTCGGAGTTTAAAAAAGTGAAACCTCTGTTGGACATATTCAGCAATCCTTTCACGATTTCAGTTGAAAATGCGCCAGAGTCAATGCAGTTAGAAATTATCGACATTCAAAACGACCAAGATTTACGCAACCAATTCAACGAAGGAGACTTGTTGAACTTTTACCGCTGCATTGATAAAAATATGTACAAAGAGTTGCGCATAAACACTCTGAAATGTGCCAGCTTATTTGGTTCTACCTATATATGTGAACAAACTTTTTCAATACTAAATAATAATAAAACAAAAAATCGAAACCGCCTTGCAAATGAAAGTTTGGAAGCAGTTTTACGTGTTGCTACAAGTAAATTTGAGCCAAATATAAAAAAGATTGTAAGCACTATGCAGTGCCACGCTTCAAATTAATAAATTCCTTTTCAATTTTAATACATTATTATCAATTCTTTATTGCCTTTAATTACCTATACTTCTGGCGGCCCGCCATCAGTTCATGATTTGCCCGAGTGGCCCCTAGTCTTAATAAGTCTGTGCATCCCTGGTCTATAGAGATATAACATCGGACACAATTAGAGGCAAGCCAAACAGTTATTGAGGAAACCATCTAACTGTACCGTCTGGCATAATATTATATTATAAACAAACCAAGAGGCCCGTTTAGAAATCTTAGCCAATGTTATAAATGTCAGTGTGGGTTTGTTTGTCTAAGATTCCATAGCTAATAAAAAAGCGCCGATGAATCTGTTTTGAGTGCACGGTTGGCCTAGTGGTTTAAACATTCACTATTGCGCCAAGTGCCGTGGGTTCAAATCCCACGTGGGACATCACTTTGTGTGATCCACAAAAGGTTGTCCTGAGTCTGGGTGTTATTTGTGTTCGTTACATGTATGTTTGTAAAGTCCCCCGCGACACAGGATGTATATTCCTAGTGCGGGAGTTGTCTTTAAAAAAAAAAAAAAAAAGAGTATAAATCTAGTTAAAATATTGAAAAAGACAATAAGAGTATCCTGTGTTTTTTTTTATGGTTTGGAGGCAAATGAGCAGGCTTATCGCCTGATGGTAAGCGCTTATCGCCGCCCATGGACACCCGCAACACCAGAGGCGTCACAAGTGCGTTGCCGGCTTTTGCGGAAATGGAAAGAGGGATAGGGGAAGGGTTGGAAAGTGGCCTCCGGTACCCTCACTCACTCGGTGAAACACAGCGCAGGCGCTATTTCACACCGGTTTTCTGTGAGGCAGTGGTATCACTCCGGTCGAGCCGGCCCATTCATGCCGAAGCGTGGCTCTCCCTCGGAAGAAGGGTTTATGTATTATTAGTCCTAGAAGCCAGATGTAGTGGGTTCAGTTTCCACTAGAGATTAAATAATATGCTTTTCTGACACTAGATATAGTTTATGTACCACGGGGGACTTTACAAACATAAATGACGAAAAAATTTTAACTGTTATCTCTTAAACCGTATCGCCATCCGTGTATCATTTGTGCTTTTTGATAACAGACTTTAGATCATTTTACCCGATTGCCTCCGAAGGATAGTAATGTTTTTACTAGTTTTTCTTCCATCTACCCTACAGCTACGCTTCAGCATAAATAGGCTGGTTCGACCGGAGTGATATCACGGCCTCACAGAAAACCGATGTGAATCAGCGCCTGCGCTGTGTTTCACCGAGTGAGTGAGTATACCGGCGGCCTTACCCCAACCACTTACCCTATTCCTCATCCTCCAAAGGCCGGCAACGCACTTGTAACGCCTCTGGTAATCGTTTACCATCAGACGATACGTTATCTCGTTTGCCCCCTATTCCATTAAAAAAAGTGTCAAGAATTCGAATTATTACGAAGGAACCACTGTGGATGAAAAGCAAAATTACCCACATAGGAATGTGGTCGCCTAGAATGCAGTTGGTCAGAAGATGACTATGCACACACCGTCGGCACACCATAGGACGCCATAAGTCAGTGTAACGGTACATTTTGCACCTATGTGTTTATATTTCATTCGCAAGGTCGCACTGTCCGTCCGTCACGCGTTCCTTACTTTTTCTATGGTACAAGTTATGAGTTTGTAGCTGTTGACGTAAAAATGAATACTCATTGGCAGTTGATTTCAGATTTATTGAAATTAATACTCGTTATCCATACTAATATTATAAAGCTGAAGAGTTTGTTTGTTTGTTTGAACGCGCTAATCTCAGAAACCGCTGGTTCGAATTGAAAAATTCTTTCAGTGTTGGATAGACCATTTATCGAGGAACGCTATAGGCTATATATCATCACGCTAATGTGAATAGAAACGGGGCACCAATGAAGAATCTTTAAAAAACAGGGGTAAATTTTCACGATACAGGCAATAGAAGACTCAAACGAGGTTGCGTGGGTCAGTTAGTTAAAGATAAAAGTACTGTAAACTAGTAATTGCATGCAGTATTATAACAGCTTGAACATACTTTTATATGAAAAGGAATCCTTTTCATACTTTTCTTTAAAATAGGTGCCACAACAAACTATTATATAGTAAATTATTTTGTATTGCCAGTTAATTTCAACTATTTTACGAGGTCGTAAAACCACATATACTACACTATTTATTGAACTTATACTTGAAATTAAAATATTGATAGAAGAAATTAATATTAAGTCCATTGAATTAAATTCTTAACAGTATAAACAAACATTAAACCTATTTGTAGTTCTACCTATCTTCTATTTAAGAGCATTCCAATCTAATGATGTCTAAGTGCCTATAATGGTAACCCGTTACATCATACCGAATACGTTCTAATTAAAATTGTCGTCCCACTAAACGGTTACATCGATTTATTTCATTGACAAGCCACGCTTTGATTTGCTTTGATTTGCTCATAGTAGTTCAATATAATAATTTGTAAGTATGGTATTGACATCTAGGTATCTAGAGACACAATAGTTATACCACTAACTCGACAAAATATAATAATAATTACATAATAGAAGAGCAGACTTGATACTGTTTCACGCAGACAGTATTTTCTTTGTGGATTGAGTAGACAGAAGGCTAAACATTCAGTGACAAAATAACTTTTGAAATGAAGTGACAATTCAAAACATAGTAATGAGCAAAAATATACGTTGAAAAAAGTGACTGGCAGCGGAAGGATGTAGACTGTCTAAGACCGGGATAGTTGGCGCTCCTTACAGGAGACCTTCGTTCAACAGTAGACGGCGACAGATTAAATGGTGTAGTAGTGAGTTTGAGAGATTTGTTGTACAGCAAAGAAAATAATAAACACTAAAAAAGTTTGTTCTGTATTAGCAAAAAAGACATTCCATTAAATAGAACTACTTAGCAAAGGTCCGCAATACAGTTTCCTGAACGTTAGAACGTTCTTTGTTTCTTCAATAGAAGGAAAGAAAGAAAGAATATTTGTTTCTTTGTTTATTTATACATATTAGCTAGTGCAAATTCATTATTTGTACGGAGCGGATATCTAACCCTTGGTCTTTGAATCTGTATTAAATCGAATGCTTTATCGATGCGCTGCAGAGCGTACAATTTTTCTTTTCCGCTATCGCTTGTAATATATACCAAATCGTTCCGCTACGTTACAAGCTATGGTACATAGCGAAGAATAATAAATCGCAAACATAATACATACATTTTTCAACGTGTCATCAACAGAAAAGGTGTGTCGAATGAAATATTGAAATATATGCTCAAATAGTGACCGAGTGGTTTAATGGTTTTATAATAAGTGAAATTAATACTAAATATTGACAAGTAAGTAAAAAAATAAACCAGTTATGAGGACTGCCGACCAAAGTTGGCCGAGTGGTGTCAGCGGTCGCCATGCCGCTTGCTACTGCCAAGTGTCGTGGGTTCAAATCCCACGCGGTACCTACAACACTTTGTGTGATCCACGAATTGTTGTCCCGAGTCTGGATGTTCTTTGTGTCCGTTTCATGTATGTTTGTAAAGTCCCCCACGACAATTATTTTTTTTATTCAATAACGAGCAAACGAGTAGACCTACCACTTGATGGTAAGCGATTTCCGCCATCCATGGACACCCACAATATCAGAGGCGTCACAAGACACAAGATATATATTTTTATTTTTAATATACAGAAAGTTTGTATGGTAACAGATTAAGAATACATAGTTTCACCCATATTCATCTCATGGGTGTCGTAAGAAACGACTAAACGAACAAACTACTCAGGACATCATCACTGCAATGAGACGTTTTTTTACGTGTGGAATCCCTCGGGCCCTCACCCCGTCGGGGTTTGCGGCGGGGGTGGGAAACAAACCCTATACCAATCCATCTAGCCAACTTAGTATAGTAGACCTAAACCTCCTTTCTAACGAGAGGCGTATGTCCAGCAGTGGGCTAACAAAAGCTGTTGATAATGACGAAAATGATACAGAAAAATCTTTATTTCTATCTCGTTCTGTCTCTCTTTAGTTATTTCATTATTTATTTATTTATTTAATGCTTGTACAAAGTTTTACAATATTTGCTGATGGTACCCAAACTAAGCTACGCTTGTATCTTGGGCTGCCACAAAAAAACAAATATAATTTGATGAGGGAGCGTACAGGATACATTTTACAAATTATAGTACCTAAACTAAATTAAATCAAAAAGACAAAGTAGAATAAAAACAAAAGAAATTACGTTACCTATATGAAAATTAGCTGACGTAACTAATACTTCAATTCTAAAGTAATTATCAAGTTACTGTTGGACCCACCGAGCCATACACCAGCACCATATAATTGCAGCCCTGGAAGTATGACAATGACCTGTGATAACGGGCATTCGGCCAAGTGCGAGCCGCAATTAGTGGGTAACAGTAGTACAATTAGTTTACGCGCTGACCCAGTATTGGACACCGTCGACTACCGACAATGAACACCTTTTCAGGGTGTTTTTTGTTTTTTATTTTTGACATGATATACGAAATTATAATAATAATAATAATCGCTTTATTGTACACCAGATTACTTACAAAAGTAACTTAAACTAATAATAATAATAAATATTTCGGACATCTAATCTAACACACAATGCCATCTCGTCTCAAGCTAAGCAGAGCTTGTGTTATAGGTACTAGACAACTGATATAAGTACATATATGCTTTTTTTGTAAATACATACATAGAAAACACTCAAACTCCGAAACAAATATTTGTAGATCACACAAACATTTAGTCCGACCCAGGATTTCAACCCAACACCTCAGCACAGCAGTCGCATTCACTACTACTGCGCCACCGAGGTAGTAAGCTAAGAGGTACAATTGGCGGCCTTATCACCCGAAGGCAATATTTGGTGATAGAAAAATTATAATAAAATTGCACTGTATTATAGTACGAAGCAAAATTATAATTACATTTACTAATAAATTACAGTTTTCAATGAGGTTTTTGGAAATATAGAATTCCCTAAGTTTAAAGGTGCTTCCATGTCATGTTTAATGGTGGTTATTGTGATAAGATAAGAGATTTAGACCGTGGGAGAGCTATGCTTTGGCATGAATGGGTCGGCTCGACCGGAGTGATACCACGGCCTCACAGAAAACCGGTGTGAAATAGCGTTTGCGCTGTGTTTCACCGAGTGAGTGAGGATACCGGAGGCCCATCCCCCAATCCCCCTATGATGGCGCAGTTGAAACACATATTACCCCAGGAAGGTACCAACTGCGCTAGCGTTGGAGAATCCCTCTCTGGGCGTCCACACTCAGAACGCAACGCGCCTGAGCTTGGATGCCCAGGCTGCCCCTCGTATTCTGGGGGGGGGGGGGGGCAAAACTACGCTTCTTCATGCTCGGGGTAAGAGCAGCAACACCACGGCACCCCCTGCCACGCTAGTCGTGGACTTTTGCAACATAAGGGGTTTACACAGTAACCTTAATGCTGTCCATCACCACCTCGAGACAGCAAAGCCAGCCATGCTCTTTTTGACTGAGACGCAGATATCGTCTCCGGCGGACACCTCCTACCTCACTTATCCTGGGTACGGTTTAGAACACTCCTTCATATCTAAAGCCGGAGTGTGCGTGTACGTCAGAGACGATATCAGCTCTCGTCGCCTCAGCAATCTTGAGGGTAGGGACCTCTCCATCCTATGGCTTCGTGTAGATAGCGACGACCATCCCCGCGTCTATGCGTGCCTTTATAGGTCCCATAGCGGTGATGCCGAAACTGACCGACTCATTGAGCACATCCAGATGGCTATAGACTTCGTGCAGCAGCAGATCCCCTCCGCAGAGATCGTCGTACTTGGCGATTTCAACGCCCACCATGCCGACTGGCTCAGTTCCATTAAAACGGATCATGCGGGGAGATCTGTTCACGATTTCGCCCTGGCATACGGCCTGACACAACTGGTAACCACGCCCACACGAGTGCCAGATGTGGAGGGCCAGAATCCTTCACTGTTGGACCTTCTGCTGACTTCTCATCCGGACGGTAGCCACGTAACCGTGAACGCCCCACTTGGCTCCTCAGACCATTGCCTTGTCCGGAGTTCAGTGTCTATCACACTCGCGATCGCGAGTTGTGCGCAGCCGTCGTGTGTGGCACTACAGGTCAGCAGATTGAGATGGGATGCGGTCGTTCTTTGCGTCTCGCCGTGCTTCTCGCCGGATAATCCCAACACTGCTGCTGATTCTGTTGCTGATGTTGTGCTGCAGGGTATGGAGCTTTTCATCCCATCCTCTGTGGTTCCCATTGGTGGCAAATGTCGACCCTGGTTTGGTCCATCCTCCAGAAAAGCTTCTCGCAGGAAGCAGGAGGCTTATCGAGCCTGGGCCGACGCGGTGGCGGTGCGGGATCAAAATACCAGCGCTCTGAAACAGGAGTACAACTTTGCCTCCAGGTCCCTCAAAAGAGACATTGCAAGGACGAAATCGGAGCACATCGCTACTAGCTACATCGCGCTCCAGAGTTGGCACCGGTCTTAACGCGTCTTTTTCGACTCTCCTACTCTGTTGGCATAGTCCCGATATCATGGAGGGCAGCACTGGTCCACCCGATCCCCAAAAAGGGCGATCGCTCAAATCCGACTAACTACAGGCCGATAGACATAACTTCCCTCTTCTCGAAAATAATGGAGTCCATCATTAACCATCAACTCCTGCGGTACCTAGAGGATCATCATCTGCTTAGTGACCGGCAGTACGGTTTCCGTAAGGGTCGATCAGCTGGTGATCTTCTGGCATACCTGACACATCGCTGGGCTCAGGCAATGGAGACTAAGGGGGAAGCCTTGGCAGTTAGTTTGGACATCGCGAAAGCGTTCGATCGGGTCTGGCACAAAGCGCTTCTTTCGAAGCTCCCTTCCTATGGGCTTCCCGAGAAATTATGCGATTGGGTCACTAGCTTTCTGGCATGTAGAAGCATAAGGGTCGTAGTCGACGGTGAATGCTCTGACTCCATGCCTGTGAATGCTGGGACACCAAGGCTGTGTGCTATCGCCCACTCTGTTCCTCCTTCATATCAATGACATGCTGCCAATTAGCGGCATTCATTGTTATGCGGATGACAGTACGGGCGATGCTCTCTATACCGACCGCGCCAATATTTCTCGGGATAACGTCATTGAGAGTCGAAACAAACTTGTGTCTGAAGTTGAGACCGCTTTGGAAAGGGTCTCAAATTGGGGTAGACTTAATTTGGTCCAATTCAACCCGACAAAGACACAAATTTGCGCGTTCACCGCAAAAAAACTCCCGTGGGTCGTATGTCCTCGTTTTGAAGACACTCCCCTATCTGCCTCAGCCAATATTGGGATACTCGGACTCGACGTATCGAGCGAAGTCCAGTTTCGTGGCCATTGGGAGGGTAAGGCCAAATTGGCCTCAAAAAAGCTAGGTGTGCTCAACAGATCGAGGCAGTATTTCACTCCGGCCCACCGCCTTCGGCTTTACAAAGCGCAGGTTCGGCCTCACATGGAATACTGTCCTCATCTTTGGACAGGGGCACCCCAATACCAGCTCCTCCCTCTGGACCGCATTCAGCGGAGGGCGACTCGTATCGTCGATTGCCGGGATCCTTCAATTCGGCTAGACTCTCTGGGGCTGCGTAGAGATGTGGCTTCACTGTGCATTTTCTACCGCATTTACCATGGGGAGTGCTCCGAGGAATTGTTCGGACTGATCCCTGCCGCATCTTTCCGCCATCGTCCTACGCGACAGAAATTTCATCCCCATCATCTAGATGGTTGGCAGTCCACTACTGTGCGATTTTTCCGAAATTTTCTGCCACGCACAGCAAAACTGTGGAATGCGCTGTCGCCTGCGGTGTTCCCGGACCAATACGACCTTCAAACCTTCAAGAAAAGAGCGTACTCCTTTCTAAAAGGCCGGCAACGTACTTGTGACGCCTCTGATGTTGCGGGTGTCCATGGGCGGCGGTAATCGCTTACCATCAGGTGATACGTCTGCTCGTTTGCCCCCTATTTAATAAAAAAAATAATAATAAGCCTATATCTAACAGGGGACTTATTTCGGCTGAATTGATGACGAATGGTGATTCAGGCTCTCAGACAAAAATAACAATAATCATGTAAAAATGCTAAGAATAAACGTCATTGATACCAGACTCATTAGAAAATGGACATACATAATAGTTTTATGTAATTTGAAATTTTAATCTTTTCACAGTTTCTAGAAATATCCATATATATATATAAGAAATGTGTATTGATAATAAACATTGACCTATTTATAGTTCCGTACCCAAAGGGGAATACGGGACCCTATTAATAAGACTCCGCTGTTCGCCCGTCTGTCTGTCACCAGGCTGTATCCCATGAACCGCGATAGTTAGACAGTTGAAATTTTTACAGATGATGTGTGTGTGTTCTGTTGCTGCTATAATAATACGAGTATATATTGAAAACAGAAGACCGTACAAGGGGGCTGCCTTCGCAAATGTGATATTTTTGCCGTTTTTTAGACGCTTCAAATGTATAGAAAATATTATGGAACTATTCTTGCACTAGTCCGACTCGCACTTGGCTAATTTGTTCAATTACGTTTGGAGATAGCTTGTATAGCGTGACAAACTCTATTCATGAATAATTTAGTTATGTTCAGTTTCGTATTTATTTGGTTTCTTTTGAAATTAGCATTTTAAATTACTTAAATACTAAATACCGATTGCACCACTCGCTAATAGAGTTTCTGATAGACGAATGTCAACTTATCTCAAGGTAGTGGAGCCATGCTGATTTCAGCTCGAACGGGCCGGCTCGACCGGGGCGGTCCCTCGCACAGAAAGTAGAATGACAGCGTTCGTACTGTCATGTTTCGTTGGTGAATGCGAGACCAGAATCCATTGATGCAGAAGCGTCTCAATAGACCGCAATAGTGTGCGTCTGCTATGAGTATGGTGACCACCACTCTTGGATTCGCTTTGGAAGGTTGATACATTAAAAAATGCAAAGAAAAGTATGGAACATGAAGACTACAAAGTTCTATGTCAAGGTCTCGAGTAGAAAACGGAACGTGTTCCAACGACTTAGCGAAGGTCGCGGTAAGCCGTTAGATGCGGGAAGTGCAGGACCAGTTGTCATAGAGAGCAGCAGTGGACGTTCTTCAGTTGAGATGATGATGATCATGGACCTTTTAATGCCTTTAGTTAACTATCAGAGGAAAAAAGGAGGCAATTCAAGTCTGCATTTAATATAGATATAGATCGACACAAACGAAATAACTCCCTCACGTTTTTAAGCAATGTAATTAGCGCAAACTAATAAGTCACGCGTTTTTGTATTTGCGTATTACAGCGTTTAAAAGCCACGTGGATAACAAAGAATGGCCGTTCATAATAATGTTTCCATTTAGTTCATATTTCATGATATAATAGCCGTGTCGCGGTTTTTGTTGCTTTTAAATCGTGTATTGTTCTGTATTAAATTATTATTGTTATTATTCACTTTTGAAATTGGACACTCTTTCCTAAGATAGATACAGGTTCCACGACCTAGTTTAAGATAGAGTGTCCAATTGCCTCCTTATAAAAATATCTTTGTGAATTAAGATGAACATCAAACCCATAACACTTAGTTAAGTAGTTTTATTTTAATATAACTCCCGCATTACATTCGTAATGCGGGAGTTATACATCCCATGTCCCAGTAGTCTTTTTAAAAATATATAAAACGGACACAAAGAACACCCAGACTCGGAACAACAATTTATGGATCACCCAAAGTACATGGGATTTGAACCCATAACACTTGGCGCAGTAGAAAGCTGCGTGGCGATCACTTAAACAACCAAGCCAACCGTGCAGTTGGTCCGTGTCCGTTATTCATTTATCTACCTTTACTATATCTTTATGTATGGAGTTTGTGATCCTTAAATCCCTGTGTGGAAATAAGATAATTTCATGAAATGGTCCACCTCGTGAAGCGATCAATTTAAGATCTGATTACGAAATTTACGAACACACTGTTATTGGCACCTCGTGGGTACTAAATACGAGTAACACCAGTAGAACCTGCTTTTATGTCACCATATATATGTGTAGAACGTCGGAGAAGCCATAAAATGCCACCATTACGACTGTAAACCTTTAGAACCTTTGGAGAAATAGACATATGTAAATGCATGGTTTTGTTTTAAATTACATCTTAGTGTCAATAAGTAAAGAGAACTCTCTGAAAACGATCCTATTTTAATTGGTTAGTAATGTTGCGCCATAACCAGATGAATCTCGTGTCCACTAGAATAATCGAGAACTGTCGAGGACAACGCCATCTAGTGTCGGAAAGCGCGCAACTGTGTGCATTATGACGATTACTCGACGCTAGATGGCGCTACAAGCAGCTCTAGAGTAATCTATTTAGCCTAGAAACATCGATCGAATGTTTTCGTAGTTTCGAGTAATTTCCACGGCCATATAAAAGCGGAACGTGTTGGCCGTAGGGACAGTATTGTTTCACGATACAGCGGATAAACATCGAAGAGATCTTCTAGTGCGACTAACCAGTGATTTAGTGATTTCTTATTGTAAAAAGTGTTCTTAATAAATATTGTGTTATTTTTGGTAATTAATCGAGTACTTTAATTTATTTAATACCCAGCTCGTAACAATTTGGTGTCAGAAGCGGGATTAAAGTATGCCGGTTTTACCAAAGGAAGACACGGAAGGTATCCGAACTAGGAGTCAGCGCCAGCAAGAGGCTGATCAGAGGCGATTTGGAAGTGCACAACTGCCTACATCGGAAGATCAGCAGCCAGCTATGGAAACCACGCCGTCCACATCGGCAGCAGCTCCAGATATCACGGCCCTAATGGCAATGCTCCAAGAGCAGGCCCGCCGCCAGGAGGAGCAGGCCCGCCGCTTGGAAGAGCAGCTGCAGCGGGACAAGGAGGAGCAGGCCCGCCGCCAGGAGGAGCAGGCCCGCCGCCAGGAGGAGCAGGCCCGCCGTCAGGAGGAGCAGGCCCACCGCTTGGAAGAGCAACTGCAGCGGGACAAGGAGGAGCAGGCCCGCCGCCAGGAGGAGCAGGCCCGCCGCCAGGAGGAACAGATGCTCTTGTTAAAAGGCATACATGAGACTTTCGGCAAAGAAATCAAGGTAGTGAAGGATCAGGTTCTTCAACACGAGAATCGTATCACTGAGGCCGAAACTCAAATTGCTGACGTGAAGAAGGCCTTAGGAAACCTTAAAGTTGGAGACGGAGCGGCGACTATAGTAACTGCTGCTCCTTCGGTACGGGGGTTCAAAGTACCGCCGTTTGATGGAACATCTTCGTGGTCAGCCTACAAGATTCAGTTTGAGGCTGTTATGACGGCAAACGGCTGGACAAAGGAACAAGCTATGACCGCGCTCACCTTGGGTCTTCGAGACCAGGCTCTAACCGTCCTCGAAGCCCTCGGTAAGAAGGTAACCTATGAGCAACTGCTGGAGGCATTGTGACGCTCATCTGGAGCACGTGTTTCGTGCACAGCTGAAGGATCGTGCCCAACGCATCGGTGAAAACTTGCAACAGTGGGCTCTGGAAGTTGAGAAACTGGTCCGTAAGGCATACCAGTCTGCACCTGCGCTCGTTGACGGGAATCTGGTGCAAGCTTTTATCGATGGCATCCGTGACCTCGAAGTTAGAGCTGTTGTGAGACTTGGGCACCATGAAACTCTCAAGGACGCTCTGGCCCATGCTTTGGAGGTGGAAGCTGTGAGACAAGACCATCGGTCTCATCGGGTCCGGGAGGTTGTGGCATCACCTCCGCGGGACCGATTTAAGGGGTACAGCCCTAGATGCTACGCCTGTGGTGAAAAAGGTCACCTTCGGTCCAGCTGCCCTAAGCGAAGCATAGGAAGTGAATACGAGCGGTCTCAGGAGAATAGGGCGGTTGATAGTACTGCCCGACAACAGCAGGGAAACGAGTAAACGCCAGGACAGCGGGGCGGGTGCTGGCTGGTGTTCAAAGAGCCCCAAGGATTTCGATCTCGCAGACTCATGATGGGAACAGCCTGGTCATCAGAGGCGAAATCAACGGAACGTCATGTAAGCTGACGATTGATACGGGAGCTTCTCGCACAGTTGTCAGTTCCCAACTTGCAAATCGGTTCCTGAGGGACATTGCATGTAACCGTGAGCAAATAAACCTAGTAACAGCCACTGGTCAGCGCATACCCGTCCGAGGCGAACAGAAGGTGGAGTTGAAGTTGGGCAACCAAGTTTACCTGCATAACGTCATCGTGGCCGATATAGTTGACGATTGCATCCTTGGCCTAGACTTCATGAAGAACAATTGTTGTGAGATCGACATTAACCAAGGTGTAATGAGATGTAGTCAAGAAGAACTGTTCATGGAAGGAGCAGAGAAAAGTGTACAGCTTAAAGAACGTTGTTCTTCCTCCCAGATCAGAAACAATCATGCCAGTTAGTCTCCCTCAGAATTCTGGACGAATGCATCGGTGTGTCCTTATTGAAAGGGTAGATAATGATCTTCCATGGAAGATCGCACGAACTCTAGTAAGTACCACTAACATCTCTGCAGTACGTGTGCTAAATCTTAGTGACAAGCAACATGTGATTCATAAGGGCACACTGATTGGCACTTGCGAAGATGTGGATTGGATGCGTCGATGCCAAGACTTGACTACTTCGAATATTAGCACGGATGCACGAGTCAACGTGTCAACACTTTTAGAAGACTGTCGAGATGTCTTGTCTAGGGAAGAAATTGACAAGGCTAAGAGAATGTTAGTTAAGTATACTGATATTTTCTCTACTAATGACGCTGATATTGGAAAGACTGGTTTGGTTCAACACAAAATAAACACTGGGAATGAGATGCCTATTCGTCAGCGACCAAGAAGACTACCAGTAGCACGAGAACAGGACGTGCAAACCATGATTGATGGAATGGTCAGGGATGGCGTTATAGAGCCTTCATCCAGCCCATGGTGTTCACCTGTAGTGCTTGTAAAGAAAAAGGATGGCAGTATGCGTTTTTGTGTTGACTACCGCCGTCTAAACGACATTACGAAGAAGGACAGCTATCCACTACCTAGAATAGACGACACTCTGGACATGCTAACAGGGGTTAAGTGGTTTAGCACCTTGGATTTAAAAAGTGGATACTGGCAGGTAGAGATTGATCCCAAGGACAAAGAGAAGACTGCATTTTCGACAGGGAAAGGATTGTGGCAGTTCAAAGTAATGCCCTTTGGATTATGTAACGCGCCAGCCACTTTTGAAAGACTGATGGAATCAGTACTCACCGGATTAACTGGAGATGCCTGCCTGGTCTATTTGGATGACATTGTCATCGTAGGCCGTACGTTTGAAGAACATATTCGAAACCTGGAGCGCGTATTATCGAAAATCCGAAGTGCCAACCTAAAGTTAAGTCCTAAGAAATGTTCATTTTTCAAACGGCAGGTTAGCTTTTTAGGATATGTGGTTTCGGAAGAGGGTGTCCAAACAGATCCGCAAAAGATCGCTGCCGTCAAGGATTGGCCAGTTCCAAGAGATAAGACCCAAGTAAGAGCATTTTTGGGCTTGTGCTCCTACTACCGGCGATTCGTGAAAAACTTTGCGGATATTGCTAAACCCCTTCATAAACTTACTGAAGAGAAAAGACATTTCTGCTGGGATGAAAGTTGTGACATTGCATTTCAAGAGCTAAAAAGACGTCTATGCAACACACCCATCTTAGGGTATCCAGATACCGAAAATGAATTCATAGTTGACACAGATGCGAGTGATACTGGGCTTGGCGGTGTGTTATCCCAGCGGAAAGGTGATCAAGAGGTTGTTATTGCATATTTCAGTAAATCTTTGTCGAAACCGGAAAGGAATTACTGCGTCACAAGAAGGGAACTACTGGCCGTAGTGAAGACACTGCAACATTTCAACAAATATTTGCTTGGGCGTAAATTCCACCTCCGAACTGACCACGCTGCATTAAAGTGGCTCTTACAATTTAAAAATCCTGAAGGACAAGTCGCGAGATGGATTGAGTTATTACAGGAATATGACTTCATGATTGAACATCGCAGTGGAAAGTCTCACGGTAACGCAGACGCACTATCAAGAAGACCTTGCCCTGAAGACTGCAAGCACTGCGCCAAGCAAGAAGTAAAGGAAGCTGTTCCTATAAGGACGATAAAGACGGACCTTAGCAAAGAATGGAAGGAAAGCCTGCAGCAAGCACAGCAAGAGGATGCAGATATCAAACCAATTCTCGAGTGGATTAAAGCTGAGGCTCCTAAGCCACACTGGAGCGAAGTTGCATCGCTGAGCTCGACCACGAAGAGTTATTGGGCTCAATGGGATAGTCTAGTCACCCAGGATGGAGTCTTGTGCCGTAAATGGGAAAACGCTCGAGGAGACAGCTGTCACCTGCAAATGGTTGTTCCTAAAGCTAAGATACCAGTGGTCCTGCAGCTCTACCATAACGGATGTTCAGGAGGTCATATGGGAGTTAAGAAGACATTGTTAAAGATAAGGGAAAGATTCTACTGGATTCATTGTCGTGATGATGTTGAGGACTGGTGTCGCAAGTGTACCAGTTGTGCGGCCGTGAAGGGACCTCATACACGTAGCAGAGGCGCATTGAAATTGTATAATGTTGGTGCACCCTGGGAAAGAATTGCTATAGACGTGGCAGGACCGTTTCCTGAAAGTGAAAGCGGAAACAAGTACTTCATGGTCGTAATGGATTACTTCACTAAGTGGCCAGAAGTCTTTGCCATTCCCAACCAAGAGGCATCAACAGTTGCAGATAAATTAGTGCACGAAGTCTTCTGTCGTTTTGGAGTGCCTTTAGAAATCCACAGTGACCAAGGAAGAAATTTTGAGTCTCAAATATTTCAAGAAATGTGTCGAGTGATGGGTGCTCACAAAACCAGAACTACCTCTTACCACCCACAATCGGACGGAATGGTGGAACGATTTAACCAAACACTAGAGAGGTATCTGGCAAAAGTAGTTGAAAGTAAGCAAAAAGATTGGGACAAACACATCCAACCGTTTCTTCTGTCATACCGAAGTGCAGTCCACGAATGTACTTCCGTAACACCAGCTTTTGCAAACTTCGGAAGAGAACTACGGTTGCCTGCAGACTTGATCACTGGAATACCCCCTGATACCCCGCGAAGTATAACGGAGTACGCGAATGACTTGCGGAACAAGATGAATGACATTTATGAGCATGTCAGACAATCGGGCCAACAAATGTCTGAAAAGATGAAAACCCGTTATGACCGGAAAGCGAATAATAAGGGCTTCGAAGAGTGTTCGCTAGTATGGCTACATAATCCAGTTCGCAGTAAAGGGAGATCTCCGAAGCTACAAGCAAAATGGGATGGGCCATACCGGGTAGTCACTAAAATCAATGATGTTACCTACCGGATACAGAAGTGTCCAAGAGGCGCCCCAAAGATAGTTCATGTAGATCGACTGGCGCGATACTATGGAACCGATAATGCTCGGGACGAGCATGTCTTAGGAGGGGGCAGTGTTGCGCCATAACCAGATGAATCTCGTGTCCACTAGAATAATCGAGAACTGTCGAGGACAACGCCATCTAGTGTCGGAAAGCGCGCAACTGTGTGCATTATGACGATTACTCGACGCTAGATGGCGCTACAAGCAGCTCTAGAGTAATCTATTTAGCCTAGAAACATCGATCGAATGTTTTCGTAGTTTCGAGTAATTTCCACGGCCATATAAAAGCGGAACGTGTTGGCCGTAGGGACAGTATTGTTTCACGATACAGCGGATAAACACCGAAGAGATCTTCTAGTGCGACTAACCAGTGATTTAGTGATTTCTTATTGTAAAAAGTGTTCTTAATAAATATTGTGTTATTTTTGGTAATTAATCGAGTACTTTAATTTATTTAATACCCAGCTCGTAACAGTAATATTAATAGCTAGCCACGATAATTGTTTGTATAGTAGGGGGCAAACGAGCAGACGTATAGCCTGATGGTAAGCGATTACCGCCGCCCATGGACACAAGCAACACCAGAGGCATCACAGGTGCGCTACCGGCCTTTGGTGGACGGGGAAGGGGATGAGGGAAGGGGATGAGGGAAGAGGTTGGGATATGGACCTCCGGTATCCTAACTCACTCGTTGAACCACAGCGCAGGCGCTGTTTTACACCGGTTTTCTGTGAGGCCGAGGTATCACTACTGTCGGACCGGCCCATGCATGCCGAAGCGTGGCTCTCTCACGGTGAAATTTACAATAATAATAATTATATACATTATCACACGCGATCTTCTGTTCTCTAAGAACCTGAACTATCGTAAGCAAACTGCTGATAAACACCTTACTTCCTACTAATATTATATATTACTAATTCTACTAAAATTATCCTTCCTACAATAATATTATAAATGCGAAAATTTGGAAGGATGTGTGTTACTTATTCACGCAAAAACTACTGACCGGATTTTCAGTCAGCATCGGCATAACATAATAGATTACAATTTTAAGACATTTTTTTCTAATTTGGTTATAATATGAAAACTGTCAAGTAAATCGAAAAAAAACAGCTATCTGAGAGCTATCTCCTCGTGCGCTGCCCAAACCGTTGGAGTTACACAAACTAGTTAAAGTTCTCTTTTTTTCTTTTTTTTTTTATTGAATAGTGGGCAAACGAGCAGGCATATCAGCTGATGGTAAGCGATTACCGCCGCCCATGGACACCCGCAACACCAAAGGCGTCACAAGTGCGTTGCCGACCTTTGGGGGATGGGGAGAGGGCATGGGGGAGGGGTTAGGGTATGGGCCTCCGGTATCCTCACTCACTCGGTGAAACACAGCGCAAGCGCTATTTCACGCCGGTTTTCTGTGAGGCCGTGGTATCACTCCGGTCGAGCCGGCCCATTCATGCCGAAGCGTGGCTCTCCCACTCTAAACCCTAACCACAACACTAACAGGTCAGTGAATTTAAGCATATATAAGTATGTATATCAGCAGCATAGAAAGAACAGTCTAGTTGTGATAGCACGAGCTCTGCTTGACTGCTGATCAGAGGATAAGCTGGCCGTGTTTGAGATGTGTGAAGTTACCTATAGTTTTACCTACCTACTGCAAAATTATATTTAGCTGCTTTGTGACTAGTCATCACACGCATAGAGTAGCCTTAGTCATTGATATTTTACGACTTCCACGTGTGCCGTAGTGAGTTCTATTCTCGGATAAGACTAAACACTGAATATTGTGTATGGACTATACACAATTCGCTTAGATACGGTCGCTTTGATCGCGCCATAGTCCCACGTGTGCCTTTTTTAAAGCAAAGCTGCCACTACAACAAAGGGCCCGCCTGTGGCGTACACCCACAAGTAAGTATAATTCGTCAATTTACGCTGTTGTATGAATTAATATATTTATATTACACAACAATTACTTAGTAGTAGATGACACCTTAGTCAATAAAGTAACTTTTTATCGTCTGTCAAATCGATAACTTTGTATGGGAAATGTACAAAATAAAAACTTGTGACGTCACTGTTTTAGACTAATCAATTGAGCAATATATTTGAGCTTTTATGTGATAAAAATTTTATTAGACTAAAATATGTAAAATCTATATTTTCCGAGATGTTTTGTAATATACAGAAATGAAATAAACATCGGTATTTATTTACGATACAGTCATCTACCCTACTGCGTGCGGGTTTATCGACACTATCTAAACGAATGGACTATAGAAGCTAAATGTGAAGCAAAAACATTTTTTTTAATTTTTATTGTTTTTATATTAATGGGACAGGCCTATAAACTGTACGGCTGATGATGAGGGCAGAAAAAAAGTAGCAAATAATTCCTTCTCTAAAATTAGGGGGACGGAGGATACTCTGCCCTTAATTTCCTTCTTAAAATGTGGCACATTTACTTTCAATATAAATAGTAAAACAATTTTACATATTTTGTATATTAAATACATATAATGATTAGATTTGGTTCACAAATACTGAATAAAATGTAGTAATGAAGGCAGAATCGGTACAACAATGATTTAACAACTCTATGCTTGTTGTGTTGTAAGTTAAGGAGAATATGTCCAAGGAAGAAAGAAAAGCGACAGCAAAATAAAACCAAAAGTAACTGTTTACTTACGAGCGCGAAAGCTATTCACTACTTTGCCACCCTATTAGTGTAAATAAGAACCCAGTTGAGTAAGTAGCGCTAGGCTAAGCGCTAGTATTGTGGATCCGCGCTATAAAGGTCGACGCACAGTGGTCGCACACACCGTTACAAGATAGTATTTAGGTCGGCGCACGCGCCCGCTACAGTATGCCACGCTGGACTTGACGTCGGTCATAGGCGGAAGCGGTTTTTTAACCGACTGACCAATAGGCACGGTGGGACATTACACCAAGTGTCAGTTTAGGTAAAAATAAACATGTAAGGTACAGTATAGACAAGAGAATAAATAATAAATAAATAAAGATTTTTGGACATCTAACACACAACGTCCAACCATCTAGTCCCAAGCTAAGCAGAGCTTGTGTTATAGGTTCTAGACAACTGATATGAATACATATATAGGTACTTTTTTATTTTTGTAAATACATGTATCATACATAGAAAACACCCAAACTCCGAAACAAATATTTGTAGATCACACAAACACTTGGTCCGACTTAGGATTTGAACCCGAGACCTCAAGCACAGCAGTCGCATTCACTACCACTGCGCCACCGAGGCAGTTTAGAAAGATGTTAATTTGTTATGTAATGTTCTTTTTGGAAAACTTTGTTTATGTTTGAGCTGCCAAAATGACTCTTCACTGCCTGATGGAAATTTGAGTAGAATCCAAGAGTGGTGGTGAACATCCTCAATGCGGAGAAGGAAATTCAGCATAGTCACCTACACTATGGCGGTCTCGTTAACTGCTTCTTTACACCCCGATTTAAGGACCCGGGATTATAATGGGAGGGAGACAGGTGCTTTGATTGTAAGTTCCAGGTTTTTCTTTCGGCACAGGGAGGAAGAACTGAAACGTTGCTTTATCAAAGTTGTATTAAAGCAACTGTGCTATATAGTGTGTATATATTTATACGAACAGTGAATAAATCACAAGCTTTCGTAAAAGAGAATGACGTTACGTAGCATGACGACAGATGTAGATGATTTCTTAATCTAACCACTTTTTTATTGGTTCGCAAAAATCTTTATGAGTCTGTTATTTTTAATGTTACTGATACATATTTATGCAAGAGATGTAATTTCCATCAGATAGTCTAAATATTTCAAAAGTCCAAGGCTAATCAATAAAATTAAACGACCATATTGAAATGAAATGTTAATTGGATTATGATATTTCTTACTGCCAATAGATAAGAGAATATTCGGATGCTTAAATATGCAAATGTATGTATTTACAGCAAAATATCTAACAAATTTAGATACCATTAATATGGAATAGTTTGGTTTTAAATTTCGTATGATTTTAATAAAATCGAGATCGTAAATTGTGTGTAAACTTATCTTTTGTGTAACATATACTCGTATATCTGTAAATTCACGGCTATTATACCGAAGGAGTAGAAAGGAGTGTAGAAAAAACCCATACTTTGTTAATTACATCTTTAATAGACACCAACAGGGAATTTCAAGGATTAAGTGAATTTGGGAGTGCATTTCTGAGAGAGACCGAGAAAAAGTAAATGCATGATTTTTATGAAACAAATTATAAATATATAAGTTATTTTAATGAGATTACTAACTTCTTTAGACACATAAAACTTGTATACTCTGAACCTCTTCTGCTTTGATTTAAAACTACTTTGAGAGTCGGTTTACATTGGTAGATATACGAGTAAATCATTACATTGATAGAATACTCTAGCGTATAAATACTTCTCCAACAGGATCCAGAATTGAAATTTCTACACGATGCACAACCAAGAAAAGATTAAAAATATATTAAGCCACTTTCGGAAATTAGTTACACTAAAAAGATGTTTGTTTTGAAGCAGAAAATAGTTTTACTTTCCTGCTAAATTAATTATGAATTGTGTTTGTAAGTGTCTTAAATATTTTTTTAACAGTTATCCATTTCTTAAGAGAGACGTCTTAAATTCAGTAGCCATCTTATATCTCGAGCAAAGCTACATAATTATTTAAACGAAATATATCGCCTGTTTTTTGTAACTTACACCAAACAAGCAGAAACAGTAATCTAGAATGTTATGCGTTACGTACGTGACATGTCTAGGTTTGTGACGGAATGTTACCGATTTTATAACATACTGTATATGACAGACACCGCAGTCAACACACTGTAGTCACAACAGCTGAGATTTAATGATTATTTTTTTTGGAGAATGTTTTTTGTTTTTTCGAAAGACGGTCCCCATTTCATGTCATCCACATTTTATATATTTTGATCATTAATTTCATCACGACGACGACTTAAAGACTCGAAGACTTAGAACTGAAGACTATAAATACTTGACATTGGCAGAAATAGCTGATCCGAGTCATCCGGCTGGTTGCCATTTCATCAAAAGAAGAATACTCTTTTTTGAAATTTGAAAACACAAAGTTACCTACACAAAATCCTTTTGAACGGGCTCAAACTATGCCAAGTACAGCACTTGCTTCTACCGACGTATAGGTACTCATTTCTAACACAGATTGATTTTGTATTACAACTTTTGTAGGTAATTGACAGATTCTGACTGCCTCTGTGGCGCTATGGGAGCGTATACGACTGCTGTTCTTCAGGTCTAGGGTTCGATTCCCTAGTCGGACCAAATGTTTGTACGATCTACAAATATTTGATTCCGAGTTTTGGTGTTTTCTATATATAGTATGTATGTATTTATACTAGTTGTCTATTACCCATAATACAAGCACTGCTTCGCTTGGGACTAGATGGTGTTGTGTGTAAGATGTCCGATTTTTTTTATATTACGTTGCACTATGCAGAATCATCTCAATTTGCCACTATAGGATTCGAATCCGCTACGGATCCATTACCAGTCTACCGTTTTAAACAAAGATATATAAGATTACTAATGAGTAGATAACGAATGGCCGACGCCTAATTTAGCGGATCTCCGACAGTTTTTATTGAGCGAATGGTCACAACGTGGGGTCACTTGACCTAGATGATCACGTGGGGTCTAGTGTCAATATTGATTGGAGTTAGTTTGTTTATATTGGGATGTGAACTAGCCATTTTATTTAATAGTACCTGGATGACTGAGCAATGAATTCTACCTAGATCGATTCGAATTTCATGAAAATCGTTAGAACCGTTTCCAAGGTTCAGATTATAAATATATACAACATACATATATAATATTATATATACAATATTTTTTTAAATGTATTAGATAGATATATAGATTCATATACAGATTGTCTATGGGAGAAGCATCATCATTACAAGGTGGTCTTACGACCTGGCGAAGGCCGCGGGAATCCTTTGGAGAGCCAGAGAGACCTTTGGAGAGGTTCTTCATAAACTGGTCGATTCGGATTGATACCACATTATGACAGCCAATCGGTGATGAGTAATTTTTTCGTTGCTCACGCAGAAATATGAAAGTAATATCAACATCTAAGCCAAAACACGTCACTACCGGATATATTTTTATTTATTTTTCTTTTAAAAGACAACTCCCACACTAGGAATAATTTCTGTGTCGCGGGGGACTTTACAAACATACATGAAACGGACACAAAGAACACCCTGACTTAGAACAACAATTTGTGAATCACACAAAGTGTTATCCCATATGTGGGATTTGAACCCACAACATTTGGCGAAATAGGGAAACGCGTGGCGAACGCTTAACCACTAGGCCAAACGTGCAGTATATGTTTTTAAATAAATACTTAAAACTGGTTATCATTATCATAGCAGAATTATGTCACAGATGGATATCGAATTTACGACCATTGCATAACCATCAGGACCAATTATCATACCAACAGAGAAATGTTGGTCTAGTGGTTAAGTGGTCGCCACGTCGATAAGTTTTGTGGGTTCAAACTACACATGGGACAACACTTTGTGTTATCTACAAATTGTTGTACCGAGTCTGTTTGTGAAATCCCCCGAGACACAAAATAAAATCCTAATGCCGGAGTTGTTTTTGAAGTCTCTTCAACGATATCACTGAATGAGTCATTTTCCTTTTATTGGTATATTATCTTATGGAGCATTTCAAAAAATAAATTCAGCTGACAACAGCTTGTATACTGTTTACCATTCATGTAATACTAACATTGTATCTATTGTACCTGAATATCAGACTTTCTTTGCCAATATTCTTCTCATAAGGCCCTACGTATTTTGGAAACTGGAAATTATAGATCGACACAAGCGGGCAGTAGATTTTGATGTTTTCACAATATTTATCTTGACAATCCAGTACATACTGTGGCGTCTGTTTGTGTCGATCTATAATTTTTAACTGTAGCTTCAATTTAAAGTTCATAAATGTCACTTGGTGTCATAATTGAATAAATGATTTTGTATTCTATATGTTTCGTCACTTACCGTTAAAAATCCTAGAAAATACTCCAAGGCTGACACATCTGCAAAAGAAAATACACTAATTTTAGAAATGTGTAAATGAACTTAAATATATCTTTTTGGAAGGAAACAGATTAGATCATTCTCTATTTTACGTAAGTTAGGTATATATTCGTCATTGAATGTTTACGATAGTAAGGTCAAGTTTAGACTAGAATATCCACGTGGGATACAACGGGTCGGCTCGACTGGAGTGATACCACAGCCTCACAGAAAACCGGTGTGAATTAGCGCTTGCACTGTGTTTCACCGAGTGACTAATGGTACCGGAGGTCCATATCCAAACCCCTCCCCACATCCCCATTTCCCAAAGGCCGGCAACGCACTTATGACGCCTCTGGTGTTGCAGGTGTCAATGGGTGGCGGTTATCGCTTACTATCAGGCGATATGTTTGCTCGTTTGCTACGTTGAAACATTAACATCTTTCTCTTGTATTTACGCGCATAATAGACGTATCGTTGTAAACGCAATTCTATTATGTGACAGCTTCGGTGGCGCTGTGGTAGCGAATGCGACTGCTGTAATTGAGGTCTCGGGTTCAAATCCTGGGTCGGACCAAGTGTTTGTGTCATGTACTTGTACAAATAATAGTTTCGGAGTTTGGGTGTTTTCTATGTATAATATGTAAGTATTTACAAAAGAAGTATATATGTATTTATATTAGTTGTCATCCATATCACAAGCTCTGTTTAGCTTGGGACTAGATTGCGTTGTGTGTTAATTAGATGTAAGAAAATGTTTATTTGTAATTATACTTTTATTTGACGTTCCAAGTATTGCTATCTCTATTGCTCTCTTGCAACTTGGTTGTCTATTGAATATCGTGTACCTGTTCTGATTTCTAAAATGTTTCGCTCCTGATTCAAATAGTCCGATATTTTCTCTCACGTCAATAGAACACAGTCGATTTGAGCTAAACACCAAAGCCCAGATCTTCTTTTTTTAAATATGAATTTATTTACTTTCGTTACTGATTGTAATTCAATCATAATTATATCAAAATAATTGATTACGACTATCTTGTATCAAAATGTTTTTAAGGCCAATCAATACCGTCAATCACAAAAGATTTATAACTATGAAAAAATGCAAATTAACCATGGAAAATGAAAGTTGAAATTGGTCGAGTGAGGTTACACCCATAGAAAAGATTACGGTGACCCCAACGGCAAATAAGAATATAATGAGAAAATAATGATACTAGCGTAATTATACGAGAATCTCGAGAACAGAAAGTTGACTGAAGTTTATGATCTAAGAATACATATATACGAATACACTCATGTCTTTTGTCTCTGAAGATAACCCTTCAAGGCGACTGCTTGTTAAACAACCATGTTTTGTAGATTTACGTCTTGTTCATGCATTAGGGGTGAGCTTATTGCCTTCAATCCATTCCTTTTTTTTAAATACAACGCCCGAACTAGGAATGGTTCCTGTACTGGACTTTAAAAACACATGAAACGGATACAAAGAACATCCAGACTCGGAACAACAATTTG
Organism: Spilarctia lutea; assembly: GCA_916048165.1. NCBI lineage: Eukaryota > Metazoa > Arthropoda > Insecta > Lepidoptera > Erebidae > Spilarctia > Spilarctia lutea. Next base: position 1,624,257 of record OU696491.1, read on the forward strand.
TGGATCACACAAAGTGATGTTCCATGTGGAATTTGAACCCACAACACTTGGTGAAGTAGGGAACGGCGTGGCGACCGCTTAACCACTAGGCCAAACATGCAGCATTGGGTACACTCATCTATGAAATACAGACAGACAACCAACTGATTTTCGTTCTTACATTGATTTAAACAACGATGATTATATGCACTAAGTTAAAATTAAAAAGGGAAATTTACAATATTCTGGATCGAATTTAAAAAATCCTCCTAAAGAAAATCTGTTCGTGGAAAATACAATGTAAAGCTGAATTCTTGTCCTGTTTATAAAAATATATAAAAGTGGCGACGAGGATAATAAACATGCCAAAGGAACACGTAAACGCTATACCTCTATTTGAAAAGTACGATGAAAGTGAAAAGTTCAATAACTTTGTCGAAAGGTTGACATGCTTCTTCCTAGTACACGAGGTGGACATGAAAAAGAAAGTTCCATTGATGCTCACATGTTTCAACAAGGATATGTACGCAAAGGTAAAAATTTTATGTGCACCGAGAAAGCCTACTGATGTGTCATTCGATGATTTGATAGAAATAATCGAAAAACATATGCAACCGCCGCCATTAATTACAACACAAAGACAAAAGTTTAGACAGCGCGTCCAACAAGATGGCGAACGTTTTGCACATTTTTATGAAGATATAAAAAAAATTGCTTTGGATTGTGGATTTCAGGATGAAACACGCTTATCTGAAGAACTACGTGATCAAATAGTTACGGGAGTGCGTGACAAAAAAACGCAAAATTATTTTCTACGTACGCCGGGTTTAACACTTCAAGTGGTGCGAGACAAAGCCCTAGCGGATGAGCTAGCCTCTATGGGAGTTGCTGATCTACATTTATCAGCCACTGTGAAAAAGCTTAATAACAACTACAACTCAAGAACCAAGGTACAAAATTCTCACAATTTTAAAAACAATTATAAGAAAGGTGAGTCGTCAAATTCATACAATCCAAATAACAAGTATATGTCTGCAGTCACACCGTCTACTTACAAAAGGTTTACTTGCTATCGCTGCTTGGGTAATCATACTGCTCCGAGATGCCCACATATCAAGGAATCTTGTCATAAATGCTCTAAAGTGGGACATATTCAACGGGCATGTGGTAAAGTTAAAACTGTTATAGCTGGTCAATCATCCCAATTAGATAGCCAAGCAGGACAGTTAACACAATTATACCATAATGATGTGACAGACATTTTCCAATTAAATGAGGATCCTAAAAACAAAATTATGTTGAATGTTAGAATTGAAGACAAGGAATGTTCTTTAGAGCTAGATACAGGAAGTACTTATTCCTTAATGTCAACATCTGTATACCAATCACTTCAAATAGGAAAACCAATAATGGAGTGCAGTCTTGTTTTATCAACATACAATAAACAAAAGATTTGGATCAATAAGAAAGTCTCAGTCAAGGTTAAATATGAATGTCAAAGTTTTATTGGAACTTTATACTTGGTTGATGGTAAATTTGATTCTATACTAGGACGTGATTGGCTTTTTAAATTGAACCTGACTTTTGGAAAAGTCTATCAGGTACATGATATTAATAATCAAATAGAAAAACTTGTAAACAATTTTCAAGATGTTTTTGCACAGGAAATTGGTCTAATCAAGAAAGAGGTACACATCCATGTTAAAAGTGATGCTGTTCCAATATTTAAGAAGTCACGAACCGTACCTTTTGCTCTTCGGGAGAAAATGGTCGACGAGCTTCATCGCTTGGAGTCAAAAGGAATCATAGAGAAGGTGGAACATAGTCTCTGGGCTACTCCAGTGGTTCCTGTTATCAAGGCTAACGGTGATTTAAGGTTGTGTGGAGACTACAGGATAACTGTTAACAAAAATGTAGCACCCTCAGACTATCCAATCCCAGTTATCGAGGAAATCTTAAGCAGGATAGGTAAGTGTAAATACTTTAGCAAATTTGATATACGTGAAGCTTTTTTATCTATGCCTGTTGATGATGAGACTAGTAAATTGTTAACCATTAATACTATTCAAGGGCTATATAGAGTCCGACGTATGTTCTATGGAGTAACTTCAGCCCCAGCTGAGTGGCAAAAGTGTATGGATAGTTTATTTACACAGGAGGGCACGCAAGTATTTTATGATGATGTGCAAATTGCTAGCCCTGACCCTGATACACATGTTAAACGTTTACAGAAATTCTTTTCAATATGTCGTGAAAATGGAATTAAACTAAAAAAAGAAAAGTGCCAAATTTTAACTGATAAAATTTCATACTTAGGATTTGAAATAGATAAGAATGGTCTCCATAAAACTAATGAAAAGGTGAAAGCTATTAAAGATGCACCTGCTCCTAAGAATGTTTCAGAAGTTAAATCCTTTGTAGGACTGTGTCAATATTATGCACGTTTTATACCTAACATGGCCAAAATGTTGCAACCTGTCTATAACTTACTACATGACAATGTCAAATTTGTATGGAATAAAGCTTGTGAAAATGCTTTTATAAATGTTAAACGTGAAATATGCTCTGACCGTGTATTAGCTTTATTCGACCCTTCAAAGGAAATTGTACTTGCCTCCGATGCATCTGCATATGCTATAGGCGCATGCTTGTCCATTGTTGATAATGGTATTGAAAGACCTTGTATGTTTGTAAGCCGTACTCTCAATTCAGCTGAAAAACGCTATTCACAAATTGATAAAGAGGCACTAGCCATATATTGGAGTGTAAAAAAGTTTTTTAATTATTTGTTTGGTAGGAAATTTACATTATTAACAGATAGCAAACCATTAAAAAGTATATTTAATGCTAACGCGTCAGCACCAGCATTGAGTGCTATTAGGTTATTACATTATTCATTGTTCCTTCAACAGTTTGACTATAGTATTAAATACCGTAATACAAAAGATCACAGTAATGCTGACTTTTGCTCACGTTTCCCAACTGAATCGTCTATTAACCAGATTGATGTTGCTGAAATGTATCAACTCGAACAATTAAATGTACTACCAGTTTCTGTAAAGGAAATAGCTAAATTAACAGATTTTGATTCTGAATTTTCAATTTTAAAAAGACAAATTTTAGGAACTTGTGATCCTTCTAACTGTAATAGTTCTTATGATATGGCATTATTTACTGTGGAACATGGTGTAGTCATGAGAGGTACCCGTGTTTGTATACCTAAGGCTCTTCAAAGTAAGGTACTAAATGAATTACATATTGGACACTTAGGTATTCAGAAAATGAAAGGTTTAGCTCGAAGCTATGTATATTGGCGAAATATAGATGCAGATATTGAGAAAACAGCAAAGCATTGTGTAAGCTGTGTTTCCCGCTCAAAACAGGTTGATAATGTACCTATCCATCCGTGGTCATACCCTTCAGGTCCATGGCAACGACTTCACATTGACTTCTGTGGACCATTTATAAACTCTTACTTTCTAATAATTGTAGATTCGTACTCTAAATGGTTGGAAGTATACCCTATGAAGAGTATAACAACTGAAAATACAATTGTGAATTTACAAGATTGTTTTGCTAGGTTTGGCCTACCTGTGACCTTGGTTAGTGACCGAGGGCCACAACTTACATCTTACGAATTTGAAAATTTTTGTAAGCAAAACGGTATTAAGCATTTAAAATCATCACCATACCATCCATCTTCAAATGGCTTAGCTGAACGCAACGTACAAACTGTAAAAGAGGCTTTACGCCAAAGCATGAATCAAAAATGTAGCATGGAACTAAAATTATGTCAGTTCTTATTGCGTTATCGAAAATCACCACATGCGACTACCGGTCGTAGTCCTTGCGAACTAATGTTTAAACGCAATATTCGATGTCGTCTTGATTTAATGATTCCAGATGTTCGTCAGACTGTTCTGGATAAGCAGGCTAAGATACCTAATAGTGTAACTAACACAGAAGCTAAGACTTATTTTAAAGAGGGAGACAATGTTATTTTTCGTGATTATACTAAACATGGTAAATGGCTTACAGGTAAGATAATTAAACCCTTAAGTTCTGTAGAATATAGCATTGGGTCGGGAGATGACATTGTTATCCGTCATGCAAATCAAATGCGTCCTACAAATATAAGTGAAAGAGCTATTATTCGTAAGGATGATGATATCCCTGTACCTTTAAATTCAAATAGTGTGATGAAGGAGTCTGAGCCAGTTCCGAGACCCTTGTCGAACGACTCACTTATTGTAGTGAGTTCTTCTCCAGTCACTACTCCGCTCTCTGAACCAGTTCCAAGTTACCCGCTGCGTCGGAGTACAAGGACTAAGCGTCCACCACAGCGCTATTCGCCTTAAATTTATTTAGTTTTAAGATCTAAATTTAAATATGTAAAACTGTTATATGTGAGAGGGGGAAGTGTTGAGTATATTTAGTTTATGGTAATTTAGTTTATGGTATTAATTTTTAAGTATTTTTAAGACTGGCAACTTCTACTTTTTTAATGTAACACGGTGAATAAAGAGTAACTTGATAAAACGTTAATTTATTGGAAACCCTTATAAAAATATATAAAACTGTTCATATAGTCACGGATAAAAATACGAAGTGATGCCACCCTTATTCGCTACGCAATCAATAGCACTGCAAAGAGAAGAAAAACTTGACACAAGTCCTATTCCACTGTGGCGACTTCCACATATAACACAACAATAACCTACTACAGCTCCATCTACCGAACACTGAACTACGAAGGAACGCACTACACGGAGTAACTACCAATCCTGAATCGCGCAATAGAAGTTCTCGCGCCGATTATCATACATACAACATCCCAACATCAACTGTTGGGCAGTGGCCCGCCAGGCATGATCATCTCGCCTGGTCGGAGGATCCTCCCTTTTTGTTGGAGGCACATGATACCCCACACCACCATCTGGCCAGGGTGTTATAGTGGGTTAAAACTTCGTTTTCAAGGGAGGGAGGCTTATGTCTAGAAGTCTGATCAACAATAGAAATGCATTAATCATTTTAAGAGCTGACTCTTAAGTCGGGTATCATTTCAAGTAAATTAAAATAGCTCAGGTCTTGATTTATTTAAATGAATGGAAAATTGTTAACAAAAGGCCAGCGGTTCGTTGTTCTGTAATTGTGCGAGTGTCATTGAAATTCTTGTTTATCTATTAGCGACCGTAACCATTTCAATCATAATTAAAAATCAGGACAATGGACTGTGACAATGAACAAAACTTCAATGAATATGATTTACGGTTTTTTAATTGGAGTTCATTTAATTTATCATCAAAGTATTTTTCTAAGATCTCGTGATTGCGACAAGTGCAGAAATTGTTAATTTTCCAGTTATACTAATACTAGTTTTTTCCCGAGGTTGCACCCGCGTTTGTGTTGGTTATCATGGTAAGGAGTAGACTATGTTCTTCCTCAAGAATTAGTGCAAGTCCATGGCAAATTTCATTGAAATCCGTTCAGTGGTTTTAATGAACTTTTATTGTAAGCATGGGTTGACTCGTCCATTTAAGTATATATTTGCTTGTGTAAAATCTACATTTGGTATGCGTAGCCTAAAGTGTGACAACCAGCCGCATCACTCGGATTTCTGCCAATGTCAAGTATTTATAGTCTTCAATTATCAAGTCTTCGAGTCTTCAAGTCTTCGTCGTGATTAAATTAATGATAAAAATATGTATAATGTGGATGACATGAAATGGGAACTGTCTTTTGAAAAAACAAAAAACGATTTCCGGCTACATTTTAGCTTTTTTAAGTGATCCCTTTTATGAAACTTTATCGGAGTTGAACGAATATTTGAGAATTCTGTTGGTGGACCGTTACTGCTTATCCAGGGGTTGTGTCTTTAGTTGTCAACCAAGACAAATATTATCTAGATTTTATAATAATAAATTAAAAAGGACGGATAATATTTCTTCATTTATTTTTTTAGCATCTGATGATTGCGTGTGAGATCTGTGTAGGTACTTATTAAAAAGAAAATAGCCGCATTGACAAAATCGTGCTTATTTGAGTACTAAAATCAGTAACATACAAATCAATTTAAGTTTATTTATCAGCATATAAATAAGTTGACAATATATTATTATAATACTCCTTCTCATTAATGACAAGCAAAAAAAATCTAATGACAGAAGACTAGCCCATGAGATAAGATGTTGACAGTCCCACGACCGATATCGACTACTAGATGGAAGGTGAAATGAATGATAAAATATTAATGAGATTAAGCTCTCAATTAAGGACATATGACTGAATGCAGATCGTCTAAGTTTAAAATAATCACAAATTTATACAAAAAATAAACCGAATTCAAATTTAAATGGGACCACAAGGGAAGCAACAGATTTAAAAAAAAAAGAATCATCATTATCGCTCTCGGCTCATCTTAAATTTGCATTAAACACATTTGTATATGCATGTAAAACAAAATGGTTTTGTTGGTATTTGCATCAGTTAAAAAAATGACCGACCCTGCGCACGCGCCGCACTGGGTCAATTCGCGTGACGAATCTCAGGACACGAACTGCCCCAAAGCCCTGATTATCGAAATATTAAGGTCATTGCATAAGTGGGAGAAAAATAATATTATTAAGAATACAGAGACTTGTATAGATACAATAGAGTGCAAAATTGTAGCGCAAATTAGTAAATACAGTATATAGTAATTGATGGATGCAGTGGACTCTTCATAATTAACTTGACTGCCTCGGTGGCGCAGTGGTAGTGAATGCGACTGCTGTGCTTGAGGTGTGCAAGTGTTTGTGTGATCTACAAATATTTGTTTCGGAGTTTGACTGTTTTCTACGTATCAAATGTATGTAGTTACAAAAAAAGTATATATGTATTCATATCAGTTGTCTAGCATCCATAACACAAGCTTTGCTTAGCTTGGGACTAGACGTCCGGAATATTTATTTATTTATTAATTAATCTAGCTGCTGTAAATCGATCTAGCTAAGATTAATTTTTAGAAAATTTATAAAAATAAAACCAGCCAAAGGTGATCTAGATATGATTTATGGGACGAAAACAGTTCAATAACAATTCTAAATTAACTAAGAACTTATGTTTTAATCACGTAAGTTTACACATTTTATTGCAAGTTAATTCACGTGTCATGGGTGTACCCAGGTTCTGGGAGAAGCAAATCGGGTTTTGAAAATCACCTCGTCAAATAAATACATATAAAAAAGGTATTTTTTGTAACAAATTCTTTAATTATAGAAAAGTTATTTTAAAAACACTATCGCAGTCCACTACTGGAAATAGGCCTCTCCAATTGCACGTCACTTGGTTCGATGCTCGGCTTCTCACATTTAAAAAGAAACTTTCAAGAGTCTTCGGCAAAACGGTTTAAGATATTTCCAGTGAAAGAATCGCCTGTAACTTTAACAAATTTTTCTATATACACTGAGTAAATAAGTCTTTTTAATCTATCTTTGTCTGGTCTAGTCTCACTATAGCAACATTTAGTGTGCTTTTATCGACAGAAGAAGATAGCAGGAACATCCTACCTTGGATACGCCTATGCTACTAATCATTGCTCTCGCTTTCACTCGCGTCAACGTCATAACCACTCATTCAAAGCCTTCATCAGTCCATTGCTGGACATATGCCTCTCCTTAGAAAGGAAATTTAGCCTTCTATACCACGCTAGCAGACGAATTGGTAAAGGTTTGGTTCCTTAGTCGCCTCTTAAGACACCCATGGGATGAATAGGGGCGATGACACTCTGTATTAATTATTCGTTACTACACTAAACTCGTCACTTCCGTAATTACTTCTTATTTTGAGTTTCTGTGGGGGGAACGGGTATCATGTCCATCTAATACAAAGGGAGGATCCTCCGACCAGACGAAGTGATCATGCCTGGCAGGCTACGGCCCAACAGTTGTTGTTGGGTTGTTGTATATGTATGTATATATGATAATCGGCACGATAACTTCTATTGTGCGATTCAGGATCGGTAGTTACTTTGTAGTTCAGTGTTTCTTCGGTAGATGGCGCTATAGTATGTTATGTTGTTGTTGCGCTGTATGTGGAGGTCGCTACAGTTTCTTACTTTTTTTTTTAATTTGTTTAATGAGGGCTTAGTCACGAAGTGATTATGTCGCCCTACAGTTTCTAACTTTCGAAATGTCGATTTTCCCATTTTCGAAAATTCGTTCTTAGTTTAATGTTGTACATTGAACACGTTAACCAAGTCATAAAGTGAACGATTGTATGATGTTGCTACCTCAATTTATGCAGTTATATAGGTACATATAAAACGCAATTTCATTATTTTAAACTGTCTATGACTGATGTTTGCAACAGTTATAAGAACGCTACTCAGTAAAATGTACATGTGTCACGATAACTAAGGTATTTCATTGAATTGTACCATAACTGTTCTAGGTATTGTGGTGAATGGTATCTGATTCAATTATTTTTAGATCCAGTGAGATAGCAGTATCGCCATATTTAGAAGGTCGTTTGTGAAGTTGTTTTTCGGTAGCAGTAAATGCTATTTGATTGTGAATTATAGTGCTTCTTTACGTGGTTAGATAATTCTTTTACTTTAGGAGGCGAACGAGCCAACACTTACAGTTTAAGATTGATAAGTGCCAGCCTTTAGGTTGAGTGTGCTCTTTTTTTGCTGGTCGTACTGGTACAAAAATACAACAGAAAGTCAGTTCTCATACATAATAATATTATAAATTTGAAAGACCATCTGTCTGTAACACTTTCACAGCCAAACTATTGCGCCGATTTCAATTCACATTTGGAATTTAGATACGAGTACTTTGATAGTTGAGGAAAGATTTAGGGTACTATTTACCGCGATAGGCGAAATCAGTGTTGCCAGACGCCCATTTATTAATTAAAATTGTAATGTCCCGCGTGGGACAGGATCTATCCCGCTTTTTGGGGATAACTGGCCGGACTCCAAAGTGTAGGTAGTGAAAATGCAAAAAATGTCCACGTAAATGTCACCGGCTCTTTCAACACCAGGTATTAGGGACAATGGGTAGAAGAAAATCAGAAATATAGGGAAAGAACTTTTTTTTTTCTAGTCACTCATATACTCATATGTCATGATGATGCTTTCGACGAAAGAAAAAACTAAACTAAAAAAAATCTGGTAACACTGGCTGACAAACACGCGGGTGAAACGGCATAACCTAGTACATTACAAATATGAAAATTCACACCTAAAATGTACGTCGCAAGGTCTTAAATGGCACCTATGAGATCAAGGTATATTTAAAGGACTACTAAACCATTTATCTAATAATCTCAACATCAAACGAACTTATTTCTTTGGCATTCATCAGTTTCTCTCCAGAGTCACGCGCATCACGACTGATTTAATTAATTCGAAAACATATTTTTTGCCGCCATGACACTTCATGACCATCGTGACTCGTTAACCGCCATCTTGCAGAAAGTAAGGTAATGCCTTTGACATTTTTTATATCACCGAGTAGCTGTGAATACATACATAATTTGTATAAAAGAAAACGCTAAAAAAGCTTTTACATGCTACCGTTTTTTACAGTTAAAAGTAGAGTCAAACAAATATACTTCGTTTGTCTAGTTAGCGTAAGTGACCTCGGATTCATCTCCCGGGTCGAGCTCTTAATAAGTTTTTGTACAAGAAATTGTTAACAGCAGCCGGGAGTTTGGAAGTTGTCGGTATTTTATAACCTCGGAGAGCACGTTAGACTGTCGGTCATATGACAATGTCAACAAGTTTAACATTTTCTTAGTATGACAGGAAAAAAATAATGTATTCCATCAAAGGCAGACATCTGTTCTGACTTTAAGTGACAGCCGTTCATGAGCGGTGGTGATCAATTTCTATCAGGTGCCTTATGTGCTTGTTTTACCTGCGGTTGATAAACATACTCAGAAAAAATTGTAAATACATACATATCTTCTATAATATAAAAATGAATCGCTCAATGTGTTGGTAAGCACATAGCTCAACAACGCCTGGACCAATTTGGCCAATTCTTATTTTTTAATGTTCGTTGAAGAACAAGGATGGTTTTTACGGCGAGAAAAATTCGAATAATGGCCAGAATAGCCCTAAAACAGCCCTGTTGTTTTTCCCAAACAAATGTTTTCTAACTGAAACGTAAAGTCAATTTGAGCTTTATTGCTATTGTATAAAGTTCATATATTACAAGCACTCACTGTTGTCTAAGCAATGTAGGTGTGCTCCTAACGTCAATGAGTCAATTTGCACTTTATTACCGCTACTCAAAGTTCAAATTCAATCATATCTATCATAATAGTGTGCGTATGTGCGTTGGAGTAGATTATCGTTGGATAGTAAATTTATCGAGAAAGGCTATAGGTTATATGTCATCACGCTAATACTAATAGGAGTGGAGCACCAATGAAGAATGTTTCAAAAACGGGGGAAAATTTTCACGTTACGGGCAATAGAAGACGCAAACGTGGTTGCGTGGGTCAGCTAGTTATTGATAAATTAGCTTTTCCGCCCGCTTGCTTGTCGGTTATCGCAATAAAGAGTCGCCTATGTCCTTCCTCTAGAATCAAAGTATCTCCATGCCAATATTTTTTGAAATTGTTATAGCGGCTTAGAAGTAAAAGCGTAACAGACAAACAGACAGATACAGTTACTTTCGTTACATGAGTTACATGAATCAAATGATCATTATTATCCCCAAATTTATTTCCTGCCTTTAGTATAAAATTAACCTAAGACCTCTGGTTGAGTAGCAATTAGGAACATTATCCGCTAGAACAGCAGGCCCGATTAAAAAGCGACATCTAATTCTTTTACCAACTCTATGAAAGTAAGAGAAATTAAAACAACCTGATTATGTTCGCTCTGATTGTAGTTATATCGACTACATTAACATTTCTTAACACATGAACGACAATCTAACAGATTATCGTCAGTTTGTTCGTTCCGATCTCACGGCATACATTGTGACGTCACGATTTCTAGAACTGAAAGTAGGATTCGATTTTTTATTAACTTTGAGACTGGAACATGTATTATGACAATCGACGTAAGACTTGCATGGTTGCATCTTATTATTCTATTTAATTCGTAGGACCTACAATAGTAACTTCTATTCACATCATACACCAACAGTCTTCTGTCCACTGCTGGACATATAACTCTCCTTAGAAAGGTTCTGGGCTTCCATGCCACGCCCGCCAGACGAGTTGATAAAGGTTTTTTTACTACCTCGGTAACGCAGTGGTAGTGAATGCAACTGCTGTGCTCGAGGTCTCGGATTCAAATCCTGGGTCGGACCAAGTGTTTGTGTGATTTACAAATATTTGTTTCGGAGTTTGGGTGTTTTCTATGTATATTATGTATGTACTTACAAAAAAAGTAAATATGTATTCATATCAGTTGTCTAGTACCCATAACACACGCTCTGCTTAGCTTGGGACTAGATGGCGTTGTGTCTAAGATGTCCGAAAAATTTATTTATTACAGTGGTGTTTCGACTTGACGATTGAGATAGGCTCACGCCCTCTTAGGGGATCTGTCCGGGATAGACAGAGATGACAGGATGCTATCTACTTCTATGTTGTATATATGGATGTAATATGTTCAACATTAGTTTTGTGGACATTATTTCACTTGGTTATTTCTTTAGTATAACAAAAAGCAAACGAGTAAACATGCTATGTGATGGTAAGTTGAGTTGAGAGTTGGGGTTTACATACTCTCTTTTTCACTGACAGGGCAACAATAGGCCCAAATTTTGTCTAACAGTTTTTACCCGATTACGGAGAGGCCCAAGACGATTGCGTCTGCCAAGACAGTTTAATTTTTGCTGGAACTTCCCGAGTGTCAAAACTCGGTGTATTCGTGGGTCACTGCTGTTGATTCTTGATTGATTTTGGCAGTCTATATTTGTTACACCGTTGTGCCTAAATCCTGATAATGGCCGGAATGACAAGGCCTCTTTAAATAAAAATAAATAAATTAGATAGTTGTGTTATAAGCTAGGTTTTAAGCTTATTTATCAAAAGCTTATTTATATTATAAAAGATACAGAAAAAATCTGACTATTTAGAATTTTTCAATAAAAAAATTATAGAATACCCACATATTGTGTTAATAGTCTTCTAAAACGGCAATTATTCTTTTGCGGAAATTATTCTGTCAAGATGTTCATCCGCATTGGATTAAAACCGTCGTGAGATACATTGACACCGGTAAGTCCAAATAAAATTAATGAACGCTTAACCTAATTCACGTGGACACAAAACGTGTTTGTGTCCAAACTAGTTTTATAATCTTGTTTTTCTTTCAACTGTCTAATTAATTTCTGTTCTGGTTTATTCTTACTATGATGATATGTGTAGAATATATTCAAATGAAGTATGTAGTTTATAAAGGTATTCAAATGTTAAACTCAATTAAAGTTTATGTAACTTTGAGTATAATGTAAATGATAATTTTATTAACGATCCCGGAGAGCACGTTAAGTATCGTCGCTCCCGGTTGTCATGAACATCTATGACAATAGTTATTGGGAAGTCATTGTCCTCAAATATACTGACAACTAGTTTAACCTTCGAAGTCTTCAGATCGCCCGTAGGGTTGCGAAGGTCTAAAGCCAGTCGCTCCGTGGAAAAATTGACATTCAAGGAAAATAGGTTGAATTAGTGACCGACCCCAAATAAAGTTGAGAACAATAAACGCTAGAAAAATTATGAACGATTATTTACTCCGTGTCCGAGTGTTATTTATCTATAGAAAGCAGAAAGATGTAGATAGTACTTTGTTATATACGTAGTCTGTTACCGTAGTGTAGGCTCTGCTTAGTCTGAGATCAGACGCCCGTATGCTATTATATTGCTATTATAATGTCACTAAAATATTACTTTCTATTTGTGTATGTATGTGCCTACCAAAGTGGCTGTACTCTGCCCGATGGAAAGCAGAATTCAAGAGTGATGGTCACCATATTCATTGCGAATGCAGACAATGCTGCATTGTTGCATACTTTACTTAAACTGGTTACCTTGAGTTTTGAGCTTGGAGTAATCAAGCTGACAGATCAATAATCAAAATTTACTTGTCACGACAGTTCCAATTATGAAGGTTACCTCAGGTTCAGGCAATCAACTATAATAAGTTTCCCCTCATTTAAGTATTTTTACTGTTACTAAATTTATTAAATTAAGTTTAACATCAATCTAAAAGTAGCAATATACAAATATCACATAGGTACGTCATTAAGCTATCTATCTCTCATACATTGAGAACCAATGTCCAAATATTTGTGACAGTTCTCATGAACTGTTATCGCTTTGACAGCTCCTGTCATCAATGACAGCTCGATACGTATCAGTGAAATAGTTAGCCAGTGAAAGTGGACAGACTTAATAAATTGACCATAGATATCGAGACAAGCTGGTTTTAATGTAGGTAACATCTAGACGTGCCATATATGTACTTGACTAGACGTAAATAAACGCTCACACGAATGAAATTGTTCCTATGATAGAAAAAATTGTTTGTATTTAAACTTCGTGTACGTAATTCACGCACGCTTATCTTTTGTCGATTCTTCTGCTTCTGCTGCGCTCGTAGCAAACTCTGACGCAGATACAACTGATCTTGTTACGTGTATTTAGCACGAGAGGGATTTTCTGGAGAGTAACTAGTACCGAAAATGATATTCGGGCAAAACTTATCAAATTGACAACAAACAAACAATTCCGTGGGAGAACCACGCTTCGCCATGAATAGGCCGGTTCGACTGGAGTGATACCACGGCCTCACAGAAAACCGGTTTGAAATGGCGCTTGTGCTGTGTTTCACCGAGTGAGTGAGGATACCGTAGGCCACAAACCCCTACTTCCATCCCCTCCCCATCCCCCAAAGACCGGCAATGCACTTGTGAAGCTAAACAAAAAAAACAGCTCTATAAATATTTACCAGCGTCAGACGTACTTTAGAAAGAGAGAACAATCATTTGACAATCAGTACAGACATGATTTAAGAATACGGAGTGTCAGCACTTCTATCCATCACATGGGTGTCATGGCTCACTGAGGAGCAAACAATGTTGGACAACAGTACTGCAATGAGAGGTTTATTCCCAACAGTAGATTACTAAAAGCTAATGAAATTATTTGGCGAATGAACTATTATCTTCCTTTAAACTGCTTCATCAATTTTACTTGTCAATACCATTCATTCGGCGAATGAAACCGTTTCAATTTCCACGAGATTGTGTGTGACGTCACCTTTTTGTTATCCATTGATAAGCATCTCGGAGTAGAGCCGGCGCATGACGGACGCCATATTGTTAAATGGCAGTCAGTAGCGTGGATATTTTTACTGTATTTCTATTTTAGTTATAATGGTTCAAAAGATTATATACGGATAAGCTGATAATAATGAAAAAATATTTAGGACATCTGACACACAACGTCATCTAGCTTCAGTAATCAGAGCTTTGACCATGGCAGCTACATTGACTGATATAATACTTAAATCCTATTTTTCTTCGAATTCTTACACACAACGCCATCTAGTCCCAAGCTAAACAAAGCTTGTGTTATGGGTACTAGACAACTGACATAAATACATACATACCTACTTTTATTTATAAATACATACATATTATACATAGAAAACACCCAAACTCCAAAACAAATATTTGTACATCATACAAGCATTAGGTCCGACCCGGGAATCGAACCCGAGAGCTCAAGCACAGCAGTAGCATACGCTACCACTACGCTACCTAGGCAGTTAAGAACTGCAATATCTCAATGAACTTTTATTCTATTAAATTGTAAAGCCTGCTGTGTGTGAAAGGGAAAAAATAATTAAATATTTAGGACATATGACATAAAACGCCATCTAGCTTTAGTAATCAGAGCTTGCACTACATTGCAGCTACATTGACTGATATAATACTTAAATCTTATTTTTTTTTGTAAATTCATTTTATATATAGATAACTCCGAAACAAATATGCGCATATAATACAAACATTTAGTACGACCTGGGAATCAAAATCCAAGACCTCGAGCACAGTAGTCGCATGCGCTACCACTGCGCTACCGAGACGGTCAGAGTTCACTCATTTAACTCACTCACTCACAATAGCCAAAACGATCATATATGTTATCATCAACACCATTTCAACTGAAAGAGTACATTGCTGAACATAGGCCGTCCCCAAGGTTCACCGCTACGACTAGTCCTGTTCTACCCTCAACCAACGGTTATCGGAAAACTTTCGGAGAGGACAATGTTTCTGCGAGTAATATGACGGGTTCAAAAATCTCACAAACCATTTGTATCAACAGAAATACATGACTACAAAAACATCAAAGTATATGTATATGTGTATTATGAATTACGTTAGTCTATGTTATATAGTTCATATATTGATAACAATTACAACCTCTTACTTCCACCACAATGCACCTACCTCACAAAATTTCCACATCTCCCAAAGGTTGGCTGGTAGAAGAGAATGGCTTGGGCATTAAGCCCGCCGTTGTACATGTGTGCATAAACTTTTAAAACAAATAAATAAAGTCCCATAAACATCACTATGAATTCATTCAACCTTGAAACTACAAAATTTCTACCGACAATACCCCAAAGTATTACATGAAACGAAAATAAAACACATTAACAAGTCAACGTTCCAAATTGGTCGCACAGCCGCTGCCAAATCTGCGGTCTTGCCTGACATTGAACCTCGTTACCTGCTTACACAGTTTACGCGAAATCGTAATAATATATCACACTAGTGATCTCTATATATTCTGGTCAATATTCAATAACTTATGAACTTATATTATGTAGTAAAGTTAAGCGGTTGTGTAAATACAAGATAATTGTTTAAAACAATTTTTTCAACTCCTTTATTCTCAATTTTCTTGTTCTCTGTTATTCATCAGTTCACTGTTTGCTGCAGTTCTCGCTTTTTCACAGAGACCAAACTCCTTTATTCTCATTATTCGTGTTCTCCCGTCTGAGGTATAAATGTCTGTCAATAAATCAGGTCAGAACGGATCTTGACGAAATTTGACATAGTGATAGAATATACTCTGGGATACACATAGGCTAGAGTTTATAAAAACGGTTGATAAAAGTTAAGCAACGCCAAAGCTGAAACTTTAAAAAACGTTAACGTAAACAAACCCGTTTTTTTCTTGATTCTAGAATCAAAGGCAATTGTACTTATTCCACTATTTTAATTAAATAACACCTTCTCTTTTTTTAACGGCAATCCCCTCGAATGCTACCGACCTGTGGCTATGTCGGACTCAAAACGAATAAAAACCGCACACCGTCTCGAGTACTACAAGCCGGGGAACCAGGTGCACCCTCGAAAGGAAATCCCTGAAACCCCGACGTACCTCGGGCCCCCTACTGTATGGGAACCCCGATGTTCCCATTACTGTCCCCCGGTTTACACATGACCGGTTTCGTCTTATGGAATTCTTAAAGGAATTAGATTCTAGATTGTATTGCAACAAGTTCCATCAAGTGCCAATAATCGAGAGTATAAATACATGAAACGGCTTATTTACACTATATTAAAGCCACTTTTTGACGTTGAATTTTTGTATTCTTTTTACTTCTCTGCTGGAAATTCCATCTAGTATTTTGTTTTATTTTTCACCATAAATTTCACTCTATGACACTAACTAAGGTGTGTTCTATCTCTACATTGAAAACGCATCGTAATCAGTTAAGTATAATAGATGTGTAAACACTGTAACACAAATAGTTACTATAGATAGGTAGATAAATTATAGTATTTAATTAGTACACATGGGTGATACAGATATTATAAAGTTATTAAAAGTACAACAAAAACAACACTCAACGCTTAGCCATATGTTTTACTATTATAGCAACAATTGCAAGTAACCGTGCCAGCGAAGCTAGTCTAAAAAAAGTAGCCTAAGTTACTTTTTTATTATCAACAACTTGTCAGTAAAATTTCCCTAAAAATCGGTTCAGAATTTCCAGAGATTAGCCTTAACAAACCGACAGACAGACGGGTGAAAAAACTCTTCGTATCTCCGGCTTTTCAACACACAATCCTTTCTTTCTTTCGACTAAGATACACTCTGACGTTACTAATGTTATTTCAGGAAACAGGAAACCTTCCCGAAACGACGCCATGCCTTATTAAGCCCTATCCCAATGCGCCTTAGGTGTATTATGTATCATAAATACTGTTCGCTTTATAAAAAGAGAAGTCCCTAGTTTTTATTATTACTTCAGTTTCTTGACCCGTAACAGTTTTGAAAAATATTGAGTAAATACAACTTCTATTTCGTGATTAATGGTTCTTTAATATCGACAACTACCTTTAGTTTTTTTATTGAATAGTGGGCAAACGAGCAGACGTATCACCTGATTGTAAGCGATTACCCCCGCCCATGGACACCCGCAACACCAGAGGCGTCACAAGTGCGTTGCCGACCTTTGACAGATGGGAAAGGGGATGGAGGGAGGGGTTAAGTTATGGGCCTCCGGTATCCTCACTCACTCGGTGAAACACAGCGCAAGCGCAATTTCATACCGGTTTTCTGTGAGGCCGTGGTATCGCTCCGGTCGAGCCGGCCCATTCATGCCGAAGCATAGCTCTCCCACGGTTCCTTCTCTTTGCAGTACTGTTGTTAAGCGAATTTCTCTTTTGGTTTGCTCTTAGGAAACCCAAGGGAGGAACAAGGGTGTTGACACAGCGTATTAACGGTTCAATTAGAAACAATAATGGTCCATGAACCGTAATCTATTCCTATGTCGTGTTAAACAACTAATAGCCATTGTCTATAACCGTGTCGCGTGGTTACGAAACAAAATAATTCAATAAAGTAATTCGTTTTGCCGAAACAAGATATTAATTGTTAGAAAATAGCGTCAACGAATTGCCTTTTGTTATTTTGCGTAATCGTTTTAGACGTGGTTTGAACTGTAGCACTAGTTACCATGTTTGTACTTACAATAAGCCCGTTTAAAGATAAACCTATTACCCTGCGTGCGAAAACAGTAGACCAATACTACGGATACTTTCAAACCTGGACTTCCAAATCAAAAGCAAGAAATGCACTTGCGCTGTTGCAAGAGTTCTTGAGTTATAGTCTAAGAGAATATTACCGCACATTGGGTAACATTAGTTGATAAAATCGTATCTGGCATTCATCAACAAACTTTAACACTACCACTCTTGGATATAGGCATCTTTTTTATGTAATATTGGGCAAACTAGCAGACGTATCACCTGATGGTAAGCGATTACCACCGCCCATGGAAACCAACACCAGAAGCGTCACAAGTGCGTTGCCGGCCTTTGGGGGATGTGGAGAGAGATAGGGGTAGGGGTTGGGCGTATAAGGCTCACTGACTCGTTGAAACACAGCGCAAGCGCTATTTCACACCGGTTTTCTGTGAGGCCGTGATATCACTCTGATGGAGCCGGCACATTGCAAGCGTGGCTCTCCCACGCATCTACTTATAAAGGGAGGTTTCGTCCTACTATACCACTCTGGCCTGTATTGGCATGTGTAGGTATTTTTAAGCTTTCCTTAAGAATTAATGTAATGAGAATCAGTCACCACACGAAGGGCTGTTCTTTTAATATGACGTTTGACTGCACGGTTGGCCTACTGGTTTAAGCGGTCGCCATGTAACATTCTCCTGCGCCAAGTATAGTGGGTTCAAATTCTACATGTGTAATTCACAAATTGTTGTTCTTAGTCTGGGTGTTCTTTGTGTCCGTTTCATGTACGTTAGTCCCCCCGAACTTGGAATGTGTATTCCTAATGCGAGAGTTATCTTTTTTAGAAAAAACAATATTTCAAAATGTTTTAGAAATAATACATCTATTTCTTGAACATATTGATTTCCATTCATTCCTTTGTCATTTATCACTTGTAAGAAAATCCTTGAAAGTTACTACAGACTTCTACTTTTTTTAAATCACAATAATTTCGAAAAACACGGTTTTCACCTCTCATGACATCAGCGGTTTTATGTCCAACACCCACGCGTGAGTTTCATTCATTAATGTTGTAAACGGTACACATTCGATTCTCGTTCGAGGTCGCTATAAAAAGACTCCTGAAATATATTGGTTGGTTACTTAATCGGTAGCTTTCAACTCATTTTTCGGTCACACAGAAAGTTGGCAGAATTTCAAGTTAACACTGTTTTACGCGTGGGTAATGTATATGCACATCACGTATTTTTAGAATATAAATAAACATTTTGATGGATGAAAGATATGTGGTAGCTATAGAGATATGCAACACAGCTTTAGACAAACATCTACTCAATGCAATCAAGTGTTCTTTTATTTAAAGGACCAGAGACTAACTTCATAAATAACATGCTATCAAATGTAATTTTTTTTTATTGTATAGTGGGCAAACGAGCAGTCGTATCACCTGATGGTAAGCGATTACCGCCGCCCATTGACACCCGCAACATTAAATGCGTCACAATTGGGGGAGGGGAAAGGGGATGGGGGAGGGGTTGGGGTAAGGGCCTCCGGTATCCTCACTCACTCGGTGAAACACAGCGCAAACGCTATTTCACACCGGTTTTCTGTGAGGCCGTGGTTTCACTCCGGTCGAGCCGGCCCATTCATGCCGAAGCATGGCTCTCCCACGGTAGAATATTTCCTCATGAGTTTCTAAAAACTGTTTTGTATTCTATCATTGTCACAAAAGTAAGCCACTTTATCAGTTTTAATTCAATACCAGCTGACCCACGCAACCTCGTTTTCGTCTCCTATTGCCCGTCGCGTAATAACTTACCCCCGTTTTTGTAACATTCTTCACTGATTCTCCTCTTGAAAAACATTTTTTATATATTTATTCCCCTTTTAAACCTTACCTGGACTACAAGAAATATTTTAAAACCAAAATCAAATCGGTCGAGCCATTCTCGACTTTTAGCGAGACTAACGAACAGCAATTTATTTACATATAGATCTTTAATGTACAGACATCGACCTCTTACAATCTATTATATACTAGCTGGAATAGTGAATTTGGGTAAAATTTATACAACCTTTCATCCCCCTCCCCCTTTCAGCCCCTTACACCGTTTTTAATTTTAAACTTTAGACTATCTGTGAACCAATGCGTGAAAGCGCGACGGAGAGACAGACAGAGTTACTTTTGCATATATAATTTTAGTATTACGTATAACTCGGAAACTATTTAACCGATTTTCATGTTTTTTTATAAATTAATGTGTGTTTTGCTGATAGGTAGATACTTGTTTAGACAAACAGGAGCCCAGCTTGATTGACGCAGATGAAATTGCGTGGGTCTGCTAGTTTTATTATATACTAGCTGACCCACACAACCTCGTTAGCGTCTTCTATTGGCCGTAGCGTGAAAATTTTCTCCAGTTTTTTAAACATACTTCATTGTTGTCCCACTCCTATTAGTATTAGCGTAATGCTATATAGCCTAAAGCCTTCTTAGATAAATGGACTATTCAACAATGAAAGAATTTTTCAAATCCGAGCAGCGGTTTCTGAGATTAGCGCGTTTCAACAAACAAACAAACTCTTCAGCTTTATATATTAGTATAGATACATATGTAGATAGAATTCCAAAAACTAGAGACAATATTCGACATTATAATTCTTCTTTATTTGTCGTTGTTTTGTAAACAAGTTTATGACTCAACGATGTAGTAGTGTATGTTTAACATATAAGGGCATACCAATTGAGAATATTAATGAATTGCATTTGCATTGCGGATTTTCTACGTTGCGAAGGAATATAATGATTTGGTAAGACCACAATGTATGATGATGCAACGATGATTTCAAAGGCCATGAATTTGTTATTTTATAGTTTTGTAGAATATAAAGCTAGATATTTACTTTTGCAATACAGTTCTTGTGACCCACGAACACTGCGAGTTATGAAACTCGGCAAGTACCAGGAAAAATTAAACTGTCTTGGAGACCGCAACTTTATCAGAAGAAAAATGGAGGAGTTGGCAATATAATGCACGGTTGGCCGAGTGGTTTCAACGGTCACCATGCCGCTTGCTACTGCGCCAAGTGTCGTGGGTACAAATCCCACGCGGTACAACACTTTGTGTAATTCACGAATTGTTGTCCCGTGTCTGGATGTTCTTTGTGTCCGGTTCATGTATGTTTGTAAAGTCCCCCGCGACACAGGATGTTTATTTCTAATGCGGGAGTTGTCTATTAAAAAAAAAATGCGTTGTGGCAGTGGGTATGTGGGATTCGAAATGACTAAAACTACAGGTGTTACGTTAAGTCTTTTGCCCTTAGGTCCTTAACATGGTGCACCTGTCTATGGTCCCGAATTAGTGAAATCGAGGTAAAATATTAAAGAAAAACTAACTTGAATTGTACAATTAGAAAATATTGTCTGTATGTCTAAAGCTTGTGTTAAAAATTACTAGAGCTATTAATAACTAAAATTAACAAAAATGCCTCACATCATTTTGTAATACAGCTGATAGATACTATTACACTGCTGGACCGATATTAACCAAACATAGCCAAGAACCACCGCAAGGAAACGTGCTTTCAAATGAAAAAAAAACACATCGAAATCGGTCCGCTCGTTTGAGAGCTACAATGCATGCCACAGACAGACATATTATAACACCCCTCTTTTTGCATCGGAGGTTAAAAAACACCATTACTGTATTTACACATCAAAGGTATGAACAAGGGATAAAATGAATAAATTTCAACCCTATAAAAAACAATATTAACTAAAATGAAAACTAAACTAACAAAACAACGGAAATCAAACTCAGGGCCTCTACACGTAAATCGAAAAGTTATACCACAAAACGACAAATTATAAGCTTGTTTGAACACGCTATTACAAATCCATTTCGCATATTTCAAAAGAACTGAAAATTTCAACAACATGCTATATATAGATGTGTTGAAGGTCTGTGGACATATTATTTTACTGTTTCATCATCTATACTCTATACAGGATGTTGCAATATGTAAAATATTATAAAAAAACCTTGCGTTTTATCTAGAAATCTATTTCTTTATAATACAACACTGTTTATTACACGACATGGTGAGTTGATGCCCCTGTCCTTTTTATGTCAATCACAGGATGAACTCACAAATCTGCTCCCTTAGTTAATATTCTACAAACGTAAAAGATAATAGAAACAAATACTCGTATATGGGAATTACGTCTCCCAACGCGAAGTCTCGTTGTCAAAACAAAATATTAGCCCATAATACAATAGAGAGGTAAGTGATTGTAGAAAAAAAAATTGTGAATAACTAAAAAAAAATAACATCTAACACAACGCCATCTAGTGCCAAGCTAAGCAGAGCTTGTTTTATGAGTATTAGATGATAATGATGATGAAGATATCCTCCCAGACGTATCCATAGAAAACACCCCACAATATTTGTAGACCACACAAACAGTTGGTCCGACCCAGGATTTGAACCGGAGACCTCAAGCACAACAGTCAGCGTCCGCGACTGCGTCAACGAGGCAGTAAGTTATAGACAGCGTAACCGAACTTTGAAATGTCTAGCATGCAATAATAATGGTTTCCACGTTTAACACATGGCCTTTTGGTCTCAAACTCAAGCTGTATCTAGTTCGGTACCAGAAGGCAGTACCTAACAAGAGTATTTATTCATATATATCTAAGTAAATCATAGATAAATTACACAGGCAATATGCTTTATGCCACCTAAAGAGACTGATAGGAAACTCTTTATTTGTACACCGTATTACAAGTTACAACAAAGTATGTACTATCGACCAAATTGAAAGGTGACCCACTTTGACAATTATTCCTTTGTAATCATAAATGTAGTTAGGTTTTCTTCGCTATTTGCACATAGTACGTTTTAGATATAAACATAAATGCGTCATTACGGGTTAAATGTCAATGCAATTTAAACCTTTGTCACCACTGAACAAGATATATTTTTGATACAGCAGTCTTTTTTGAATTTCAAATAATATATTCGTTTATAATCCAAACTCTTTTCATTGCGAAGAAAAAGTATTATAATTTGTAAAATGAAATGACATTATGTGTAAGATGTCAAGTAGTAGTCAATCTGAAAATATTAAAATAAAAATCTAAGAATATATTTATATCTATAAACGAATCGTATAATGGCCAATTTGGTAGAACAAAGAGCTCGGATTGTAGTGCTCAGTGAGCAAGGTTGCGGCGTTAGAGAAATATCACGTGAGTTAAATATAAGTCGTAACACGGTCAGAACCTGGATCAGACGGCACGCTGCAGAGGGTATCCTTGAAGACCGACGACGACATAATCATGGGGTTCGTCGAATCACAAACCAACAGAGAACGGAAATGCAACACCATTACGAAGAACATCCTTTTACTCGTACCCGCTATTTTGCAGCACGTTACGACGTTTGTTTAGAAACAATTAGAAATAATTTGCACCGCACTGGGCTGCATTACAGACATCATGCTAAGAAAGTTCATTTAACGGATGCACACAGAACTGTGAGATTGAATTTTGCACGTAATTATTTAGATTTCGACTGGACAAACACCATCTTTACAGACGAAAAATCATTTCGCTCTTCTCAACATGGTCGCTTAACTTTGTGGCGTTACGATAACACGCGATACACAGAAGACCACGTAGTGCCTAACCAATCATCTGGCCGTATTTCAGCTAACATGTGGGCATGGATGGATGCTGGAAACATAGGCGAACTTGTTCCTATTTCTCCTCGTCATAACGCTATCAACTATGTCGATTTATTGGAAGAATCAATGTTACCGACTTTGCGAACAGTTTACCCCCGTGAAGATGTGCCAGTATTCTCCTATGTTCATGATAACTGTCGAGTGCATACTGCCAGAATTGTCTCAAATCGGTTTACGGAGCATGAAGATGAATTTACTCTCATTCCATGGCCGTCTAGGTCACCAGATCTTAACCCAATAGAAAATTTATGGGGTTTGATGGTTCAAATGTGGGATAACAGGAACGAGAGGACTAAAGAAGCAATCGAGCTGCATTGTAACGAAATCTGGGATTTCATGAGGGGAAGTGACATTTGCAGTCGTCTAATCGGGTCTATGCGTAATCGATTATTAGACGTTATTGAAAACCATGGCGCTTACACTCGGTTTTAGGTTTAACCAGTAATCCTACAGACCCAAACAATTGGAACCATTATAACCCAAAAATTAACTATTGAGAAGTTTTCTTTTTTATTCGCTTTACGAAGTGAATGCCATTATTTTTAATTTAATAATATGAAATAAACAAAGGTCTCTAATTTTACTGTTTTTTTTTACTAATATGTATGACTAGCTGTCTCGACAGACTTCGTTCTGTTAAATAAATGCTTATCTATTTTTGTTCTACAGTACTCTATGCTACCTTTACGGTACCTCTACCCTCCTACCTCAAGTCTACCCATTATCTACACTATCTACACTAATATTATAAAGAGGAAAGATTTGTATTTTTGTATGTAACGAATAAACTCAAAAAGTACTGGACCGATTTTATTTTTACTGACAGATTAAATAGGGTTCCGTAAGATGTTTTCGTTTTTCGTTTATATAATAGGAGCGGAGCACCAATGAAGAATGTTTAAAAAACGGGGGAATTTTTTTACGCTACGGGCAATAGAAGACGCAAACGAGGTTGCGGGGGTCAGCTAGTTCAAAATAAAGTCAATCCTATGTCTCAAACAAATATACAATTAAATCTTTCCTAATATACCTATAGATAAGGACGTTCACTGGCTAACAAACTTTTTCGTGCAATACTTATCATAGTATACGTCTATGTCTATGTCATGGCTTTGTCAGTGTCTAGTAGAATGATAATGGTTCGTCACTTATGAAATGTATGTTCAAGCTAATTTCAACCTAATGGTATAGAATAATTGTAGGAAAATGACTCTAAGGGGGGTCATGAATCAATTTGGTCCACTGTACATAAAAGGCAGATAACTACCTCGATGGCGCAGTGGTTGTGTTGTGAATGCGACTGCTGTGATGAGGTCTCGGGTTCAAATCCTGGGTCGGACCAAATGTTTGTGTGATCTACAAATATTTGTTTCGGAGTTTGGATGTTTTCTATGTATAATATGTATGTATTTACAAAAACAAGGTATATATGTATTTAAATCAGTTGTCTAGTACCCATAACACAAGCTCTGCTTAGCTTGGGACTAGATGGCGTTGTGTGTTAAATGTACGAAATATTTATTTTATGTATGTGAAGTACAACGGCCTACGGCCAACGACAAAAGTTAACCAGGCAAGCTCAGGATGGACTAAAATGTAAAAATCTAATGGCACTGTGGGGGAACGGGTATCATGTTCCACCCAACACAAAGGGAGGATCCTCCGATCAGACAAGGTGATCTTGCTTGGCGGGCCACTGTCCAACAGTTGATTTTGGGATGTTGTATATATGATAATCGGCGCGAGAACTTTAATTTGCGCGATTCAGGATTGTTAGTTTCTTCGTATTGTAGGTTACTTCGTAGTTCAGTGTAACTTCGGTAGATGGCGCTGTAGTATGTTATGTTGTATGTGGAGGTCGCCACAGCACAAAGGATCCTTCTAAAGTCATTTAAATAAACTCACAGAGAAAGTTCAACGGCTATATCACACAGTATCATTCCTCAAGAGACAACACCAGCTCTTCAATATTCAGTGCGTCATCTCAACACAAAAGGTATATAATAAGACATGTTCAGCCGCCATTACTGATGCAGCATGCGAATCTATCATTATGCATTCCTTGTACATAGGGTTGCCAGAATACAAAATTGTGTACCAATTGTGGCTTAATAATTTCCCCTTCATACTCGTACTACTAGAACGATAACATTTTTTTTTAAAAGGCAACACCCTCGTTTATCATATACATCCTGTGTCGCGGAGGACTTTATAAACATACATGAAATTGACACTAATAACACTCTGACTCAGAACAACAACTTGTTGATAATACAAGATGTTGTCTCATGTGGGATTTGAACTCACAAAACATGGCGTCGTAGAAAATGGCGTGGCCACCACTTAAACCACTAGGCTAACCGTGCATTGTTTTTGAAAGACGATTCATTTTGTGAATTTCGGGTGCGCAGATTTTTCCGACGGGTAATGAATGCTCTTTTCCTGATAAAATTCTTTTAAATTAAAAAAAAATTCACATTGACAAAAAAAAGTATTTTTTTTCACCATGTGGCAACCCTGCAAAATGCATGCTTTGAAAATGTCCTTGCGTATAACCTAAAACTTATTGCAGTTTTATTGAACCTTCACGTTATGTAATAAGGTTCAAATTCGTTTTTTTATATTTCTTTGAAGTTGTTAGAACTTTGCCAAGTGTGTCTCACAATTGTGCATGACAAGTTAGAAATAATAACAGGTAATTTTATCACAAATGTTTAGTATTCGTGTTCATATAGTAGTGTTGACTTACTATTTAGTAATTCAGCTGCGATTGTAGCTAGATGGGAACGTTGGTTATTATTGTTTCGGAATCAATATTCAACAAAAACATTTCAATATTTATGTTCTGTTAGAAAAATACACAAGTCAGTTCAGGGTTTAGATTAATACAAGTTTTTTTTTTAATATTTAGACATCTAACACACAACGCTGTCTAGTGCCAAGCTAAGCAGGGCTTGTGTTATGGGCACTAGACAACTGATATAAATACATACATATTCGAATCGAACCCGAGACCTAAATCATAACAGTCGCATACGCTACCACTGCGCCACCGAGGCAGATCTTTGTTGCGTTTATTCACAAGTTTTATAGTTTCTAGTGTGTGAGTGCGTGTGTTTGTATGAGTGTAATATATATGTGAATTATTAATATGATTTATTTATTTCTATCGAATGAATACACAACTTCTAACCATATTCTAGTCCGGTCAATTTAGACATCTGAGGTTACAAAAATTCGCTTTCGAATACAATTCTTTCAGCTTCTTGAATCATTTTATCGATGGCTCTCAGAAAAAAAAGTATTGAGGCAATTTTATGGATAATTATTTGATCTATAATTTTTGACTTACGGTTCAGCCGAAAATCGCAAAAAAGTCGTTTTTATAACCTTTGACCTCGAGTAATTTTTTTCCAGGTTTTGAATCAATGAGGACTTTTTAATTATTATTTATGATGGTGATTTGAATAATCCTATCAATTTTCAGCTGAGTGACAATTATTGTAACCTCACTCCTATTGTTTGGTTTAATTTGACCGCCTTATAAATATTGACTTCATATAATAATCGTAAATATTAAAAAAAAAATCTTTTCCTGACGTTTTAAGTGATGTAAATATGCGAGAAACTAATATATTAACCATCTAATATATAATCATGACTAAGTAACAATGTTTTATTAGAAAATGTTGACGTGTTTTGTTATAATAATAAAAATAAATAAATATTTCGGACATCTAACACACAACGCCATCTAGTCCCAAGCTAAGCAGAGCTTGTGTTATGGGTACTAGACAACTGATATGAATATATATATATACTTTTTTTTGTAAATACATGCATATTATACATAGAAAACACTAAACTTCGAAACAAATATTTGCAGGTCATACAAATATTTTCCAACCCGGGAATCGAACCCGAGACCTCAAGCATAGCAGTCGCATTCACTACCACTGCGCCACCGAGGCAGTCATAATGTTGAATGCAAAACATTGGTGGTTATTGCGAAAACTATTAAATGTATTCTGAATTACTTTTTGGACAGTCGTCCACCGTTATGGGCACAGTTATGTTATGAATATGAACATGCGGACAGTAGAAATGCGGCCAATGATTTGTGTTGAATATTGTCACACAGCAAATTGATAATTTTTTTATCTTGTTATATCATTGCTTAAGGTTTTATAAAAGGTTATTTAACAACTGTCTACCTGTAAAATTATATGATATAATAGTTTTTAATATCAATACAATGCAATCGACAGATTAAATATTTTAGTGTTACCAGTAACTAGATAAATAAAAATAAATAAAAAATATATATTTCGGACATCTAACACACAACGCCGTCTAATCCCAAGCTAAGGACAGCTTGTGTTATGGGTACTAGACAACTGATATGAATACATATATACCTTTATTTTTTGTAAATACATACATACATATTATACATAGGAAACACCCAAACTCCGAAACAATTTGAACCCGAGACCTCAAGCACAGCAGTCGCATTCACTACCACTGCGCCACCGAGGCAGATGTTTCCAGGCGGAGTGATGGTTCTTGGAGCTGACAACTGAAGAAAAAGCGAGTAGTTACTCTCTTAATTTTCTATCTATTTACTAGAAGATAAAGAATAAATATCAATTTCACCACCTAAAGTCCTAGATAGATTAATGTCGAATTATTTGTTAGATCATTTTATAAGTTTATCAGGGACTGGTGGTGACTAAGAATATTATTCAAACCTTGTTAATAAGGTTTGTATAGTATTAAGTAAAATAAGTGTTAATTTATGTACTAAAAAAACAGAAAAAAATTAAGAAATCATCGCCCTATCGGAGTCAACTACTGAACGAAGATTGAGAGGTCTTTAAATTAGCGCCACATTTTATTAAGAAATTAAGAAATATTTTCAAGAAAAAAATGTCCATTTATTTGTTCTTCTTCTTTTGATGAAATGGTAACCAGCCGGATCACTCGGATCAGCTATTTCTGCCAATGTAAGTCTTCGAGTCTTCAAGTCTTCGTCGTAATGAAATTAATGATAAAAAATATATAAAATGTGGATGACATGAAATGAGGACCGTCTTTCGAAAAAAGAAAAAACGATCGCCCCATTTATTTGTTATTCGCGACATTCAAGTGTCTATGTGGTTTTTAACTGTCAAAGTACTTGTCATTTCGATGGCCCTTATGTCAAAAATATGTTAAAGATTTTTTGTTGTCTGTTCCTTCTAATATAAAAACACAAACAGTGAACACGTACTCACAACAACCATCTTACAGTGAAACCCATCAGCAGGAACAATTGTCATTTTAATTTAAATCCCAGACACCTTCCCGGAAGGGTGTCTGGAGATACAAACAAAAAAATACTCATAACTGTAAAACATAGAGTTCATTATCCTTTGATCTCAACACCTACTACGACACATCCAATCGAAAATAAGTCTAGTTTAATCGAAATAAAGTTCAAAATAGTTTGTAGGATGTTGTTTGAAGAGTTACGTGCTCAACAGCTGTTTCCCCTCCGTGTTTTTGTTTTGTAGTTTTCGACGACATCAAGAGAGTCTTTTGTCGCGTACCTTAAACAATAGGAAGACCTAGAGGACTTTAAACATGGGGAAAAAATAGAGAACAACTAGAAAAGTACTGCAGAGAGTAATAACCTCACACATCTCACACACGGCCGTCTCATCTTAAACTACAGTCTTTAAATTATTGCTTGATCTCTGTGACAGACGGCTACGACACCTAAGGAGTAATTTTGAATAAGAGCCATATTTATATATCACCTATATTTTTATTCTTTATGTTTCAGTTTGTTTCGTCCCGACTCGTCTAAAATGGACTCTTTTTTTACCTATGTCAGGAAGTTGAAGCTGTC
This sequence comes from Spilarctia lutea, assembly GCA_916048165.1. NCBI lineage: Eukaryota > Metazoa > Arthropoda > Insecta > Lepidoptera > Erebidae > Spilarctia > Spilarctia lutea. The sequence continues at coordinate 1,653,886 of OU696491.1, forward strand.
AAAAAATTTCACGTCAAACTTTAATATGTGCACTTGGTTCTAAGGCGCAAATGGCGACAACCAAGAGACCCTTGGAGCGTGGAAAACGCCCTCTCACCATATAAATTTGGAATCACTCGTTTTTTTGTCGGAATTCTAAGCGCGGTGACGCTTTCAAAGTGAATTAGATTATTGTGAAATAAAACTTTTGTGTGGACTTTGATCAAATATCAACCCGCGTGCACCTTTATATCAGTTGTCTAGCCACCCATAACGCATTTTTTTTATTTAATAACCACGAGACTGACAGGAAAGTCGAAATTAAATAAAAATATTAATAAAGGCATAAGTGTGTGTAAATATATGTGAACCGACGTGCGATAGGTATTGTTCTATAGCACACACACATAAACATTAAATGAAACATTAACTTATACAATATATATCTATGAGTTAAACTCCTATTGTATGTAGGTGTGAGAATTCTAGAACAATACTACTAAAATCAGGAAGACATGCCTCATCAGACTAATGACCAGTGTTTATAAATAAACCACTCAAATAAGATCCATGTATACCTTTAAAAACCTAATCCGTCTACCGAAATTTGTTATACAAAGAGGGGAGCGGAAGCGCTTAGAAATTGGACATACATATTCAAACAACTATTTTATCAAGAACGGTCTGGTGTGTTTAAATTTCCGCTTTTGTTTGAAAATTTGGTCTATCACGTGAGGTAGAATAGGTCATAGTAACTGGTAGTTGTTGAACCACGCAACTTGTGCATTTCTTGCGCCTGATTGCCTTTTAAGTTGTGGGAACTTGTATTAAACTTGTGTTATTCTAAAAAAGTAAGCTAGGAAAGTAGTAAAATTGTGATTTTAATAATCTTAGGTCATAGACGCTATGCAAATATAAATATATACTGCACGGTTGGCCTAGTGGTTTCAGCGGTCGTTATGCTGCTTACTACTGCGCCAAGTGTCGTGGGTTCAAATCCCACGAGGTACAACACTTTGTGTGATCCACGAATTGTTGTCCCGAGTCTGGATGTTCTTTGTGTCCGTTTCATATACTCGTATGTTTGTAAAGTCCCCCACGACACAGGATGTTTATTCCTAATGTGGGAGTTGTCTTTTAAAAAAATAAATAAAAAAATGTACTTATATTATAGATTCGATTCGCTATTAACCAGACACTTTTAAAAGTAGAGACAGAAATATCAAATATATATTAGAAGGAAAATGTAGTCAAAATGAAATCTATATAAATAACCCTTGAATCTTTTCAAGCGTGTGGAAAATCCCTCGTAAAGTGACGTCACGTTACGTACGTAACGGACTTTATATAGAAGAAATGAAATTAAAAAATATTCACTTATACAGAATATAATTCAAAACCCTTAAGATTATCTTTTATATAAAATTCTCGTGACACAATATTAGTTACCATACTTCTCCAAAACGGCTGGAACGATTTTCATGAAATTTTGTGAGCATTTTAGGTAGGTCTGAGAATCAGCCAACGTCTATTTTTCATCCCTCTAAATGTTAAGGGTACTCCACCCCTAATTTTTTTTTTTTTAGTTTTTTAAATTTTTTTATGATACAGAATTAGAAAATACATACAACCCTGAATTTTCAAATCTCTACGATCAACCACTATTTTTCTATCGCGATTTTTATTGACCCACCCCTAAAATATATATTCCTTTTTATGACAAAGCAACGTTTGTCGGGTCAGCTAGTAATAATTAATTAAGTATTATACCACATACACACAGGAGGATTTGTATAATAATGTGGGTCAGATCGGGTCACCATGTCGGCTAAATGCGGTGTCTGTGCAGTGCTTTCAGACGGCACCCTCGAAGTGGTAATATCTTCGTGTGCACTACAGTGTTAGTATACAAGCGGCGTGTCTTGACTATAACCGAACTGTGTGCCTGTCCTCCAGAACATATCCTAACCAGCATAAACTTAAATGGTTACATTACATTGCATTAATGTTATAATAATCTACTAGAACCATATGGCTTTTCGGCATTAGTCAAAGAAACCATAACCTACATTCGTTAACCGCAATTACGGTAGCGCAAACATACCGAACCCCATGTAGCAATCAAATCTCGCGTTTAGATAATTATTGGTAATTACATTTATTGCGATTGTCGGAGTGTCGAACTTATTTGGGAGCTGGTGGCTATTTTCTTTAATTCGTTTTGACATGCTGAAATTGTTGCAATTTTCTTAATTTTCCATGTACATTTAAGAGCTGACTGTGTGCGGTGTTACTATTTTTTAAATAACATTTTGTGTTTTCATAGTATATATTCGTAATGACACACTGTTTTAATTTTTATCCTAACGTTTATATGAATAAAATTGATTGAATGACATGTTTATGCTACTGTCTAGGCCTAAAATAAATATATAATGCTATTGTCTAGCCCTACGAATACTTTATAAGATTTAAAATTTGTACACCAGAAATGGTAGAATAATAGTATAAGGAACGTATTGAAATGTGATAATATCTTTTGTACTATTAATTAAATTAACAAAAAATAAACAAATAAATATTTCTTTCTTTCTTTCTTTACCTTCCGATCGATTCACTAAATTGGATAAGTCTTTTTCACGTGTTTGTTATTGTCAGGACAATGCTTGTATATAAGACAATTAAAAGTGTTATATTTTCTCAGTATCGGAAGAGTTAGTAGGAGGCTAAGGCGAGCATAAATACTAAATAATAATACCAAATTTCTTTATTGTACACCAGCTTATATAATTACATGGTAAACTTAAAACTATTATAAAGTATGTACAAGTGGCGGCCTTATCGCTCCATGGCAATATCTTACAGGCTAACCATCTAAAATAAGTTCTTCGGAAATTTAGAAAGTATTAATGAAAAAAAATAAAGCGGCAGGAAGTTTAGTACTAGTACAGAATATAACGAGATAGCATACTTCTCATGTTACGTCTCATATTCAACACAAAGTTTAGAAACGCTATGAAACAATATTGTTATTTTTTTATATGGAGTAGTGTGGCAAACGAGTATATGTATCGCCTGATGGTAAGCGATTACCACCACCCTTGGACACCCGCAATTTGCATTGCCGGCCTTTGGGGGTTGGAGAAAGGGGTTGGGGTATGGGTTTCCGGTATGGGGTCCGGTTGTGTTAATAACTGCAGTTCCCGGACCCCTCTCTTCTCAGGCGCAGAGTTGGCACACCGTGTGGTTTTAGTCGGTTCGATTCCGACACACCACAACGCCGCAAACCTCGGTGGGGTGACGGCCCGAGGGGGTTTCCACACGTAAAAAAAAAATGGGTCTCCGGTATGGGGTCCGGTCGTGTTAAAAACTGCAGTTCCCGGACCCCTCCCTTCTCAGGCACAGAGTGGCACACCGTGTGGTTTTAGTCGGTTCGATTCTGACACACCGCCCCGCCGCAAACCCCGGGGGCTCCCACGGAATTGTTAATATGACTAGTATATGAAAATTAACATAACATAAATACACCAATTCTACTGGTACAACAATGTAAAGTTTTAACGAACCATATATGGCATTATCAACAAGTTCGAGAGTTTTAAAACATCATCTTTAATCTATTTGCAAAATATTGTATAATTCAACGCAATCTGTTTCCTTTTTCCATTCTAATCAATGCTATTTTCTATCAAGCCGTATCCCCTTTCATTCAGACTATTCAATTTAGAATTTAGGAATCCCTGTCCTAATTTTTCAACATAAATGTTAACTATCTCAGAAATATTCACTAGCTCTTAGATTACAAGGTAGGGCGTAAAAGGTTAGGTAAATGAATGTTGACGTAACTTAAACACGTTCTAGAATGGGCACTTGTATTGAGAATAGTTTCACATAGTTTCACACAGCAAAACTGTGGAATGAGCTGTCGCCTGCGGTGTTCCCGGACCAATACGACCCTGAAACTTTCAAGAAAAGAGCGTACTCCTTCCCAAAAGGCCGGCCACGCACTTGTAACGTCTCTGGTGTTGCGGGTGTACATGGGCGGTGGTAATCGCTTACCACCAGGCGATACGTCTGCTCGTTTGCCCCTTACATAATAAAAAAAAACAAGCTAGAAACAAGAATATATTCATCACTTAGATACTCCTGATAAAATCTTCTTAGCATTATTAAGAGCTGCATTTATTAATTACATAAATAAAATAATCATAATGTTACTTTTAACTATACACATCTCAGAAGCTGCCATGTACTACCATACTAGACAAAGCTGCAGAACCTGTGCTATAGTTTGAGGAAATAACTGTTTAACACTAGATAATAGTTAAATTACAGATCTTAAAAATATATCTATATATCCTACTAACATTATAAACGCGAAAGTTTGTGAGTATGTAATTGAGTATGTTTTTAGCTTTTTCACGCAAAAAGTACTAAATGGATTTTAATGAAACTTTACAATAATACAGCTAAAGATAGTAACTTCGCCTCGCGACGTTATCCGCGGTTATTGTCGAACCGCGGGTAGCATCGCGGGGTTCAACTAGTTTCTTCTATATTTTCATTCTTTACGGGCCAGTTACATCAAGCATGAAGTGCAATATATCCAAAATATATAAAAATTCACACCGTAAATAAGCCCAGTAAATTCTAAAATGTCCCTATTAAGTACTGACATAGATATTATGCTATATTTTGCGAATTTGTACTGGTTGACAAGGGACACGTTGTGATGCCATAAAAAAAAATTGGTGTGGGTGACCCGTATCATTTAGGGGCAACTAAATATTTATAAATATATATATCTATCTATACTAAGATTATAAAGCTGACGAGTTTGTTTGTTTGTTTGTTTGAACGCGCTAATCTCAGGAACCGCTGGTCCGATTTGAAAAATTCTTTCAGTGTTGGATAGTCCAATTTTCGAGGAAGGCTATACCAATAGGAGCGAAGCACTAATGAAGAATGTTATAAAAATCGGGGAAAAATATTACACTATGGGCAATAAGAGACGTAAGCGTGGTTGCGTGGGTCAGTTAGTATGTATATGTATTTATAAATTTAATATTCTCTTGTTTCTTTGAAAAGATAACTACTTAGTAAAGACATTACGAATATACATTCTGTGTCTCGGGGACTTGGCAAACACACATGAAACGGAAACAAAAAACACCCAGACTAGGACAAAAATTTTTGGATCACACAAAATGTTATCCATGTGGGATTTAAACACACAACACTTGGTGCAGTAGAAAGCGAAGTGACGACTGCTTAAACCACTAGGCCAACTGAGCAGTTGAAAGTTTTTTTTTTTTATATTTTCATTGAAGTGGCCTCGTCATGAAAACCAAATGACGAAAATGCTCCGGAAACATTAAATTAAACATGTTCATATCATGTACCCTCGGCTTTACTAGAGGTTGACCTTGCGGTACCTCTCACCATACCGTTTAAATAGAGTGGTATGTGATAAATACTCGCTTGAGTATTTATATAATACCTGTTATTAAAATACACCGATATTATTATGATTTATTTATGTACTTCGGTTAGATAATGATAATGGCGGACAGTTTCATTATTACCGATATGATTTAAATTTTTAGGGCTTTTACTGTTTTACAACTTATATCTATTTTATGCAAATTAAAAAAAAAAAAAAATTTATTGAATAGTTGGCGAACGAGCAGACGTATCACCTGATGGTAAGCGATTACCGCCGCCCATGGACACCCGCAACACCAAAGGCGTCACAAGTGCGTTGCCGACCTTTGGGGGATGGGAAAGGGGATGGGGGAGGGGTTAGGGTATGGGCCTCCGGTATCCTCACTCACTCGGTGAAACACAGCGCAAACGATATTTCACACCGGTTTTCTGTGAGGCCGTGGTATCACTCCGGTCGAGCCGACCCATTCATGCCGAAGCATAGCTCTCGTACGGTGTGTCTGTTGGAGTGAGTAATATTATAATAACCACATTTTGCATTTTTTGAAAATGTGTATTTGTAGATCATACAAACATTTAGTACGACCCGGGAATCGAACCCGAGACCTTAAGCACAGCAGTCGCATACGCTACCACTACGCTACTGAGGCAATTCTCGTATCACGTTTTTGGCCACGATGAAATTAGTAACTATGAAGCCTATCTTGATCTATTTCGTTTAAACACTAATAGGAGCAGACGAAGTTGCGTTGTTTAGTTAGTATATATGTATATGAGGATATAGAACTTCACAGTTTTGCATAATTAAATGTTCATTATAGTATGTTACTAACGTTCCGTTGATTAAGTTCTCAAAGCGATGTGGGAAAGAATTCGCAAAATCTCGCTTCAAAAACTCAAAAAGTTCTGCACCGATCGAGCTGAAATTTTAGAATAATAAATATTCCGGACATCTAACACGCAACGCCATCTAGTCCCAAGCTAAGCAGAGCTTGTGTTATGGGTACTAGACAACTGATATAAATACTTATATACTTTTTTTTGTAAATACATTCATATTATACATAGAAAACACCCAATGAAAGAATGATATATAATCCGCATCAAGGATTGTTTTTTTTTAATTTTTGCATCAGTCACATATCCGTGACCGCGAAAAAACACACAACAAAAAACCGACACAAACGCGGGCGGAGCCGCGGGCAACAGCTAGTAGGTAGTGTTTAAATCTGTGTGCTAGTTTGTCACTACAGTTGTAAAAACCAGAAATGTATCATCAAAAATGTCTCAACAACATCTAATGAGATTGACACACATAAATTAGACCTCACCTTACTCAGTTTACGAGGAACAAACACACAGACAACGAATTGGGGGACAAACAAAGCGCCCACCCCTTCCGGCTTTTTGTATGCGCTTGCGCACGGTCGGCCATTACCCACGTTATGGGCGATTGTCGGCGGATAAAATTGTTTTTGAACATATGGCGCGTATAGCATTGTAATTAATTACCTTAATAAAGGTGTGGTTTTATCGGAAACTATAAGTTTGGGGATAACATATTCGTAATAATAAGTTCACATATGGCTTAAGATGAAAAAATATATGCACCTATGTGTGCACCTACACGTATATATGTATGTTCACTACCACCCAGATAGACTCTGCGAGGTGTTCGGGATGCAGTTTTTATCACTGTGTCTGCGAATGTATGTGTTTCGGAAACAATAACAAAAAATGTGTGTATCAATTTTTTTTTTATGGATTAGCGGGCAAACTAGTAGACGTATTGCCTGATGGTAAGCGATTACCGCCGCCCATGGACACTCGCAACACTACAGGCGTCATAAGTGCGTTGCCGGCTTTTGGGAAATGGGAAGGGGGAGGGGGAAGGGGTTGGGGTATAGGCCTCCGGTATCCTTACTAACTCAGCGAAACACAGCGCTAGCACTATTTCACACCGGTTTTCTGTGAGGCCGTGGTATCACTCCGGTCGAGCCAGCCAGCAATTCAATAAAAAAAATGAAAATTAAAAATACTCGCGCTGATCCCTAATAAATACCAATCTCATATGGCCTGCGACATTACCGACTCCGTATATATCTTTTACGAGCAACAAATTTTCATTTTATACCTCAATTTAATATTAATAAACTTTTATTGGTCAATCTGTCAAGATATGTGAAAGTAGGCTTTGTTCGTAATGTACATCGTCACGGGCTTGAAGATAATCCAGTATAAGTTGCCATGAATCTCATTAAACTAACATACTTTTAGTGGCCATAAAATTATATACGGTGATGTCTGAGTACTGGAATTACGCGTAATACTCGTTTTTTTTACTGCCTCGGTGGCGCAGTTGCGTATGCGACTGCTGTGCTTGAGGTCTCGATTCCCGGGTCGGAGCAAATGTTTTTATGATCTGCAAATATTTGTTTTGGAGTTTGGGTGTTTTCTATGTATAACATTTACAAAAAAAAGTATATAAGTTGTCAATTTGTCAATAGATGGCGTTGAGTATTAGCGTGATGATAGCCTACAGCCTTCCTCGATAAATGGACTATCCAACACTGAAAGTGTTTTTCAAATCGGATCAGCGGCTCCTGAGATTAGCGCGTTCAAACAAACAAGCAAACAAACTCTTCAGCTTTATAATATCTATATATATAGATATAAATGTTATGTTGGTTTCTGTACGCTTCAAAAACTCAAAAAGTTCTGCACCGATCGAGCTGAAATTTTAGAATGATATATAATCCGCATCAAGGATTGTTTTTATCTATTTTTTGCATCAGTCACATATCCGCGACCGCGAAAAAACACGAAAAAAACGATATAAACGCGGGCGGAGCCGCGGGCAACAGTTAGTTATATATAGTACAGATAAGTACAATGTTCAAAATTTAACAAGATGTTAAACTAACAAATGAATTATGATGAAAGAGACGCAACGTTTTGAGACACCATTGTTTCCAGTTATGAGGACACCCTGTTACAACAATGACGTTGAAATATACCTATTGTATGGTATTTGTTAACGTACAACCAATCTTTGATGTAAGTGGAAAATGATAAGTGTGTAGCAAAAGAGGAAATAGACAATTACTTGACTTCAAATAAATGTTCCAAAGTCACATTTGGTTCTGTATTCAGTTTTTCTTATCGACCTACCCTTTTAATATGAACTTGGAGTCGGACTGCATCTTCTCAATTAGTATACAGGCAGTAGATAAAATCTAGTGATCTGGAATATATCTACAATACGGTTTTAAATACCAGAAACGATTTTTTTTTATGGAATAGGGGGCAAACGAGCAGACGTATCACCTGGTAAGCGTTTACCGCAGCTCATGGACACCCGCAAGAGGCATGACAAGTGCGTTGCCTTTGGGGGAATGGGAAGGAGTATGGGGGAGGGGTTGAGGTATAGGCTTCCGGTATCCTTACTCAGTTGGTGGAACACAGCGCAAGCGCTGTTTCCACCGGTTTTCTGTGAGGCCGTGGTATCACTCCGATCGAGCCGCCTGGCTCTTCCACGCTGAAATCTATCTATCAAAAAGAAGATCATCAAGATCATCAACAGCTGTTATTAATTCACTGCTGGACATAGATTTCTTCTTCGAAAGGAGGACGGTAGCATCCAAAAGAAGAGTAATAAGTGCTAACTTAGTATATTTTTCTGTTTGCGAATATTCCCTTCTGCTGCTGAAAGGAAACTTCATAGGCTTTGTGGGGGAACGAGTGTCACGTCCCTCCAACACAAAGCCAGGATCCTCCGACCAGGCGAGATGATCATACCTGGCGGCCACTGCCCAGAGTTGATGTTGGGTTGTAGTATATATGATAATCGGCACGAGAACTTCTATTGCGTGATTTAGGATTGGTAGTCACTCCGTGTAGTGCGTTACTTCGTAATTCAGTGTATCTTCGGTAGATGAGATTCAAGAGAGGACCTTTCCAAGGCTCTGGTAACCACTTCCCATACGGTTCATAGCCAAATAAAAGAGGTATGTGAAAAGACAATCCTGCTATACATTAGTGAAGGTGATTAGCAAAACATCAGTACATTTGAAATCATCTCTATGTCCTAAGAATTAAAGTCCACTACTATATTTCCATTTAATTGAAATTTGGGAGTAGCTAACAGTACCTATCTGTAAAGCAATCAGTAGCAGGAAATATTTATATCAACAATAAATTAAAAACAACCAATTTCCTCAGACTTTTTAAGATACGTAAATAATACAATTGCTTTTCCACCAATTTTGTGGTGATTTCAAACATACTCAGGGTTGTCAATGTTTGTAAAATTATTCCCTAATTTAAAGTTCCAGAAAAAGTCAATGGAAAAAAAAACTACCCCTTTTTAAGTCGTTTAAAAATATTCATCACCACAGGAACAGGAAACATCTTTGATTTAAAAATTATACAAGATTAGGTAGAAGTATATTCTGTGTCGCGACACAGTGCAAATATTAATGATACTGACACAGAACAATCAGACTAAAAAACAATCTGTTTTTTTTATGGGCTTAGCTGGCAAATGAGCAGACGTATCGCCTGATGGTAAGCGATTACCGCCACCCATGGACACCCGCAACACCGGGGGCGTCATAAGAGCGTTGCCGGACTTTGGGGGATGGGGAGAGGGAAGGGGGAGGGGTTGGGATATGGGCCTCCGGTATCCTCACTCACTCAGTGAAACACAGCGCAAGCGCTATTTCACACCGGTCGAGCCGGCCCACGCATGCCGAAGCGTGACTCTCCCACGTAAAAAAAACCCATGTAAGAATGGAATCCACAACATCAATAGAACGGTAGGCTAGATAATCACTTAACACACTACGTCATTCATGCAGTCTACCTAGTTTCACAATGAAAATCTACTAATTCCTAAATAAATTTGTCACCCAAAAGCCTACACACATAGCTTGATACTCAGACAAATTTATTTATGTTAATAATCCGCCCGAGACACAGATTCAATCTAGTTCGGGCAAATAACAATTAACGTAGTATATTTATAAATTTAAGAATTTAATTAAATTATTGTACCTTTTTAACTAAATAAATGAATTTGAATTTGAATAATCAGGTTAATTACTACGGGTGTCAACCCTATATTTATGAATCCTTTCTTGGGACCAAACGACTGTGTCCGTTACACACAAATCAATGCACTATAAATACGAAATTTCTCGAAGAATAAATTAACTTGCAAAGCGGAAACATCGTTAACACGAAAAAAATCAAGTTATGAGTTAAAAACATACATTGGGAGAAGTTATCTCGTTAAAACAGTGCTGAGTTGCCAATTTAATGGGGTCGATAACGTTGATTTAAGAAGAATTCAGTGATTTTAGTGGGTTAACTGTGAACATTAAGAGTACAGACTTTTAGATAGAAGAACCACGGTGATTTGACTGCACGGTTGGCCGAGCGGTTTCAGCGGTCGCCATACCGCTTGCTACTGTGCCAAGTGTCGTGGGTTCAAATCCCACGCGATACAACACTTTGTGTGATCCACGAATTGTTGTCCCGAGTCTGGATATTTTTTGTGTCCGTTTCATGTATGTTTGTAAAGTCCCCCACGACGCAGGATGTTTATTCCTAATGTGGGAGTTGTCTTTTAAAAAGAAAGAAAGATTTTAGCACGAACGGGCAGAATCGAACGGGAAGCTACGACTCCCACAGAAGACCACGCTTAAGTGACAGTGGTCGTGTATTGATGGTGAATGAGTGACATAGAGTGAGTCACCATGCTGCATTGTGCAATCTTTGCATTTGCAATAAGTATGGGGATTACTCTTGGATTCTGTTCATGTTTTCGTACAGGCAAAATAGGGTCACCTTTACAGGCTCATAAATAAGAAATAACAAAACAACTGATAAAAGAATTTACTAATTACATACATAGTTTAGAAAAAATACACTCAGTAATTATAAAATAATAATAAGTATTTCGGACATCAACACACAACGCCATCTAGCCTCAAACTAAGCAGACCTTGTACTATGAAAGCTAGAATGACTGATATAATACTTAAATACTTCTATTTTTTTAATAATACATACATATTATACATAGAAAACACCCAAACTCCGAAACAAATATTTGTAGATCATGCAAACATTTGGTTCGAGCGTTTAGCGAGTACGCTCCCACTACGCTATCGAGGCAGTCAGAGGCAGAATAAATGGTCGTACTCATTACACATTTATTTTTATAAAAGTGACTATCATTGACCTTCAAATGCATACGAGTATATTACGTAAACTATGAAAAAATATGAGTCTAAAACGGCAGAAAAAATAACACAATGGCACAATGGCTATCATCTATCATTAAAGTCTTTACAAGTCTGATGCTGGATACTGACCAGATTATTTTGTATAGGATTGATTTCAAGCTATCCTTCTCTTTGCAGTGCTATTGCCTTACGTAGTTTGCTCTCTTAGTCGATCTTACCGATTCACCTTACCTTGGATTCATAATACGTCACCACAAGGATGGGTACATATTGTTTCTTCCAATTAGGGTTGTCGTATGTTACTACGAACAACAATTTTCATAGGCAATGAGATGTTCTTTTGTTTATATTTATAGCTGCAGACTTTATTCAACCTGATGAAAAGCATGAGTAGAACCTAAGAGTGGGGGCAAGTGACATAAAAGCTCAGTATTTCAGTGTACGCTACGGAACTTTTGGAACGAAGTTCCTTATGGCGCGTTGTGTAAGGGGGCTAGACGGAAAAATTGTCACGACACAATTTGTTGACACGACACAATTTGTTGTCACGACACAATTTGTTGTCACGACACGACGACGACACACACAGATATTTTCGTTTCGTCTTTCTATTTCGAACTTCGTTCCATCCGGGTGTCCCTTGACACCTCTCAAGTTTTAATCTCTCAGCGAGGGTTCAATGTATCAAAATGACTCACTCGTTGTATCAGAAAATTTAATCAGTGATGACTAAGACTAAAGCTGTAAAAATACAAAAGTTATGGACAATCTGGCTCGAAATTAGGACAAACTCATGTATAAGGTATGGAATCGTGGGTGGAGCCTTGACACTGGTTTGAGAGGACACAAACAAGTAGTCGTATTTATTTTGTTAAAGTTATATGCGGTTTTATTTACCTACGCGTGTGTTTAATTCTGGCACCAACAACCAGGTACAAACGGTGAAAGTTCCGATATGTTACTTAAAGTGACTTATGTCTACAGCCGTATTTACTGTTGAATCGAGCGACGTTTTCAATCAGAAAATAGAAAAACAATTCTTTCGCTGCTTGTGATTTCTCTCCTCCGGAATAAGACGAGGTAATCCTCTAAGTTTTGGTGGAAAGCAATAGGGACATTTAAAAATTTAGAAAACTACAAATTATAAACATTAATATGTCATAAACTCATATATCCATTATATATTTTGACTTGACATGCCCAGTTCAACTTACACTGGTCCTTCAACAAGACATTCAATACTCTATGACAAGTATTAGTAATTGTACGATAATCGTATGTATGTGTCTTCTTAAATGTTTCAGCTCACTAGTTATGTACAATGTACACCTTTCACTATAACATAAATCAGATAGTGCACTCAAAGAATGGCACCGTACTTGTGTATTTTGAGTTCCAGGGTGAAGATAGTCAACTAACCGTCAGGTGTGCCAACTGCTTTACTTTCTGATCATCATAGTCAACAGATTTTAGCAGTCCACTGTTGACATAAACCTCTCGTTGAAAAGTAGGTTTATGTAATAGGTGGCAAACAAGCAGGCGTATCGGCTGATGGTAAGCGATTACCGCCGCCCATGGACACACGCAACACCAGAGGCGTCACAAGTGCGTTGCCGACCTTTGGGGGATGGGGAGGGGGAATGAGGGAGGGGTTGGGGTATGGGCCTCCGGTATTCACACTCACTCGGTGAAACACAGCGCAAGCGCTATTTCACACCGGTTTTCTGTGAGGCCGTTGTAACACTCCGGTCGAGCCGGCCCATTCATGCCGAAGCGCGGCTCTCCCACGATTTAAACACGGTTTTGGTTTATTTCAAGTTTTCCTTCTCTTTACAGTATCGGTCCTTTAGACAGTTAACACAGAGATGTCTTACTCCCTATACAATAACAATTAATAAAACTAAATCAGTAATATAACAACAAATGATGGTTCACATTTGAAGGCCACTTCCAATGGTCGTCAGTATCACTTGTGTAATTAACATTCTATTGTCGCGATATCACTATCACGGAAGTCAATAAAAACTGTTATGGCTTTTGAATAGAAATCATTTCTTAGAAGATATGATGATGTGGTTAGGTAGCGAGTCAAGAACAAAGTAAAATGAATTAAATTAGTATAAATATTGAAGTTAAATAGCTCCTCTGAGGGTTGTATACTGACTATTGATATTGAATACTAGGGAATCAATAAAACCACTGCATTCTCATCTAGCTAATAACTCATATCGCGATTTAGACAACGGTACCACGCCATTTATCGGCTTTAAGCGATATACACTCTCTGTCTCAAACATACTCATTTAGTGAAAAGCTGTTCATTAAAAATTACAAACAGACACATCAAATTATGTTCATATAAAGTATGAGCTCATTTTCTCTGCAACCATATAGTATAAATTTGACACAGATTTTCAAATGATGTATTATGCCACCTAATAAATTAGGCATCTTATTTCGCCTAATAACTTAGACTAGTGTCCGTTAATTTAGAAAGTGTTAATTTAATGATTTGTGTTGTAGTGAAAGGTGTACATTGTACATAACTAGTGAGCTGAAACATTTAAGAAGACACATGCGTACGATTATCGTACAATTACCAATACTTGTCATAGAGTATTGAATGTCTTGTTTTAAAGGACCAGTGTAAGTTGAACTGTGCATGTCAAGTCAAAATATATAATGGATATTTGAGTTTATAGCATATTAAAGTTTATAATTAGTAGTTTTACAAACTTAAATAAATAAATATTCCGGACATCTAAGACCCAACGCCATCTAGTCCCAAGCTAAGCAGAGCTTGTGGTATAGGTACTGGACAACTGATATTAATGCTTATATTTTATTTTTGTAAATACATACATATTATACATAGAAAGCACCCAAACTCCGAAACAAATATTTGCAGATCATACAAACCTTTGGTCCGACCCGGGAATCGAACCCGAGACCTCAAGCTTAGCAGTCGCATACGCTACCACTACACAGGCACTAGGCAATCACTTATAAATATAAATATTAGGTAAGTACTTTATATAAGGCATATTTCTCTTTCCTCGTGTATATCGTGTTTCGCGGTAAATAAGAACCTATCTCCTTCCTCAAATATCACAACTATCTATATGACAAATTTTTGAAGTCGGTGCAGTGGTTTAAGCACTCACTTTTCTCGTTCTGTATATAAAACTATCGATGTTAAATAACTTAAAACTACACATGACAACACCACTGCACAGAGAAGTAAAACTTGAAGCAAACCCATCTCGCCAGCATGGTATATACCCATTATTTTCTGTCTCACAATTCGTTCGGATTTCTTACAAGCTTTTAAATATTAATTCAGACGCCTACATAAATTGTGCAGCTAAAAATAACAACTGTCATATTGCTATAAGGCTTATAATTGCTTGGATAAAATTTGATCTGCACTCATCAACCCCTTTCTCTTAAATGTCAAAGCAAAAGTGAGTCCGTTTGAAAATATTGGCCTAAATATTTGAACTGGTTGTAATATAGTACGTGATAAATATTGACATCAATACGTTTGGTATTAAGGACGAAATATAGCAACGAGTAATTAATGTAAGTAGTTTTATTATTGAATCTGCATTTGCTATTGAGTGCATGTGTAAATATAGCTTTAAAAGTGAGAACAGTATTGAAAATACAGTATTGATCGTACATAATATATTTAGCGCACAGATAAATGTTGTCGATACGAATATAATGTAAGCTGTTTTGCTGTTTGAACGCTTTTCTTTGTCAGACTTCTGTGTGCACTTTTCCTACAAAATATATAAATTTTTAAATACCTACTGTTGTTGTATTCCTTGAAAGTATTTCTTTATTTCATCAACACAATACATCTACACAATACACAATGACAATCTAGACATGCTAATCTCCTGGATAGTCTAGATTTACATTTACATAGAAATATACAAAATTGTATGAAAATACAAATACATAAATATAAGAATACAGACTCACACATTACAAAGCATAACAAAAGAGCGTATCCAGATTTTACCAGTGAGAACAATACTGAAAATACATGAAAACAATTTACCGTGGGAGAGCCACGCTTTGGAATGCATGGGCCGGCTCGACCGGAGTGATCCCACCGCCTCATAGAAAGCCGGTGTGAAACGGCGCCTGCGCTGTGTTTCACACAGTGAGTGAGAATACCGGAGGCCCATAACCCAACCCATCCCCCGATCCCTCTTCCCATCCCCCAAAGGCTGGCAACGTACTTGTGACGCCTCTGGTGTTGCGGGTGTTCATGGGCGGTGGTAATCGCTTACCATCAGGCGATACATCTGCTCGTTTGCCCTCTATTCTATAAAGAAAAACTAGCTCTTGCTCGCTGCTCTGCCCGCGTGGTTTTACAATTATCGCAGTAGATGAGTAGAGTAACCTATGTCCTTCCTCAAAAATCAAAGTATTTCAATGCTAAATTTGTGATGGCATGATTGTCTATCACGCTTTTAGATCATTATGGGGTAATCTGTGTTTCAGACAGACAGACAGATAGAGTTACTTATAGATTTATAAGTATCGATTATGCATACCAATCGTAGAGGGAAAAGAAAACCATACCAAATTAAAATTTAGTTTTGAAATAGTCGCAACCATTACCCACTTATTTTAAAAACAACACACTCAAAATAATTATGGATACAATTCAAATTTCAAATGAAACCTTCACATATAAATCTCAATTCCCAATTAAGCAATCACCGTAAGTTACAATTAAGTGAAAACAAAGTTACTACATCATATATCGGAAACATCTCAGTACAGAATCAATATTTCTCTTACAAAGGCGAGTATTTTCATATCTAGTCGTTAAAAATTTGCATATAATTGTCATCGTGGCATTTGTAAGAGAAAGTAAGGCAATAAATACTATATATTGATGAAATGTAAAAGATTATGGGTTTTACGACAGTATATCATTTTTGAATAGGTACATAAATATATATGAATATCGAAAGCTGTTGCAGCAGTTCTTACTATTGAAGAACAAATACAGGCCTGTGAATACCTTTGTGCTTAAAATATTGTAAGTATTAGGGTAGTATAATCGAACCCGAGACCTTAAGCACAGTAGTCGCATACGCTACCACTGCGCCACCATGGCATATGTATTACACATGCTATGAACCATTTATAAGTAAATTTTGTAAACTAAGTAATTTGTACAATGAGAATTATCTATTTAACATAATTCCCAGGATGCATAGAGAAATAGCATTCTCTAAATCATTCAACTAAAATTAGACCAAAGAAGATAATTTTAGAGAAATTTAGTTTAGTTACTTGCCAACAAAAATTTTGCAAATTTAAATAAGTATTCAGGTCATATTAAATGATGGGAATGTCGACACACAAGGGAACTCATAAGCCACGGGAAAAATGTCTCAGAAAAGATTCAATCTCCAAGAATGTAAAGAAGTATTTTTTTGTTTTAAGCAAACAATGCAACTATCATTCTGAATCAAGAATATGTACGTGAATGATTTATTGATGTTGATGCAAATAATACGAATTAAGAAAGCAATATGCATGTATGTGACTTGAATTAGTCATAAATGTTTCCTTTAACATAACAACAGCATTTTAACTTACACTTATGTAATACCTACATGGTAATCGCCAGAGAATATTTAACCTATCCTAATATTATAAAGCTGAACAAAAAAACTGTTTGTTTGAAAGCGTAAATCTCAGGAACCGCTGGTCCGATTTGAAAAATTGTTTCAGTGTTGGATTGTCCATTTATCGAGGAAGGCTATAGGTTATATATCATCACGCTAAGACTATTAGGAGCGGTACACTAATGAAGAATGTTACAAAAAACGGGAAAAATATTACACTACAGGGAATAAGAGACGTAAACGAGGTTGCGAGGGTCAGCTAGTAAATAATAAGAGTGTCATTTGTGTAGGTAGCGGTGGTAATAATCTTAGAAATAAATATAGAATGGGAAGTCAGGCAGGTACGGGACAGTGCAAAGCGACGTGAGCGGATTGTTAAGTAGTGATGATATCGTACAGTCTTTCGTGTCAATAATACAACTGCTTGTCCCACAATTGACAATCTCTGTTGTTTGCTGGGTTAAATCACTATGATGCTAAAAATAAAGTACAGAGTTGGCTACAGGATCAGGACTACGCCCAAACAGAGGACCTACTATACTACCAGCAGTAGCATAACACAATGTCAAACACCTTAAAACACCATCATCCAAGCGATAATACACTGCTACAGATACTTCCGCATATACACCCAAATGTACCCCAAATACTTATATACATACACACCCATTACATTCATATACACACTCACATGCACTCCTCCACACATACATACCACCATATATACACACTCACATACATATCATAAATCCGACGTACATAACCACTCACTTATATTCAGTCCATCCCATATTCTTTAAATCGGAATCTAAATTCCTTAGTGTTCTTCTTTATTGATGTAAACCTAGTTACTTAGTAATCTGTTATGTCAACGACTTCCATTACTAATGATAAGGCACAACATGAAAATGTTTTTTGTATCACAATGACAGCAGGACACTGACTCCTGAGTCACAGGATTACCTAGTTTAGGAGTCAGGGTTTATATTACTCGCATTACCTTAAGTTAACCAAGACATATGTAATAATTTTAATCAAACCAAAGGTTTTTGTATCAATAAAGATTTTTATTATTTATTATTATTATTATCTGTATCAGCAGTCAAGACCATCAGGGCCGTCGTGAAGCGTAGGTGCTAGTATGTACCTACGATCGTTTCTCCATATTGAGGTTAAGTTTCAGTAATATTTAATTAAATGTATTCAACAAGTATATGCATCTATAATCTTTGTTATTCGCATTATGTGTTTTTACCAGTACAAGGTTTGCTCTAAATACTTCGTTGTTGATTTGAGGTCGAGGTTTTAAAACTTTCCTTAAATCTGTATTTATTATTTCAACTAGCTTGTGCCCGCGGCTCCACCTGCGTGTATGTTGTCGCGGTAAATAGAAGCTTATGCCCTTCCTCAAGCATCAAACGATCTCTATTGTTTTCATCCAAACACATGCTTTTCAATTTATTATATTAATAGTATGGAGTAAGGAAGGATAAATTGATAAACAATGTTAAACACGATTTGTACCTGTTTTGTGTCAATTTTTTAGTTCAATTTGAGCAAATTTTTAAAGTTTTTAAAACTTTTATAAATTCAAAGCAACTTCACAATTTAATAAATATAAATATGTATGTATCTAAAACATATATCTATCTAGTAAGTACACCAAAATGTTAAATTAGAAAAACTAATGGCCGCTCAGTGGTCGGTCGATATTCGATCATATTTTAGATTTTTCAGGCTCCTCTATTTAAACTTTAACATTGCCGAATATCATACTCTTCCGTTCGCGGAATTTTCGTTAAAAAGGGTAAAGGGTTTTGCTTCATGTATAAATAAATACCTGGTCCATGTGTTGTGTCCGAGTTGACGGCAATATTAGGCAAAATATTGGTCCTTGATACACCTCTGTCGGCCCTTTTGTGGATAAAAGACGCAAAGAAGTGTATAAATGTGTCTGTATGTCACAGACATACGACAATGTTTCATTTTTATTCCTAAATATACTGAATATGTCATATTTTGGTCTCCATTGGTAGGTGGCAACTGAAAAGCTCTTGTGGCGACTTCCACGAGTCACCACTGTGGGGGAACGGGTATCATGTTCCACCCAACACAAAGGGAGGATCCTCCGACCAGGCGAGGTGATCATGCCTGGCGGGCTACTGCCCAACAGTTGATGTTGGGATGTTGTATATATGATAATTGGCGCGGGAACTTTATTTGCGCGGTTCAGGATTGGTAGTTACTCCGTGTAGTGTAGTTTGTAGGTACAGTGCGTTACTTCATAGTTCAGTGTATCTTCGGTAGATGGCGCTGTATGTGGTTATTGTTGTGTTATATGTGGAAGTCGCCACACTCTTCTCAGATTTCTCAGACAAGTAAACAATGGACTGTCTGACCCCCTCGCAACTATTCAATGGCTTCCTGTCAATCATTTACGTTTATTTATTACTTTTCTCTAGATATCTAGGCATCTGAACTGGTCTTACCTAACTACTCTTAGATATCTAAAAATAATGATAAATCTGTTATTTGAAAACTATATAAACTTAACTAAAAATCACTAAAAATGATTTTGATCTGTTAAACAACGTTCTAATTTCAAAAGTTGACTAAAATTAGATATTTCACACTAAATATAGACGTTATCAAAATACATACGTACAAAAATAGCATTTTGGAAATGGTGTCATTAAAATAAGGGAATGAAAGATAATTTAAGAGTTAATTTAAAAACAGAATTACCCAGCACCAATAACTAAGTATGTATATCCAAAACCACGCTTAGATACATGTAGGCGAGCCTCGACTGGAGTGATACTACGGCCTCAGTCATCCGGTGTCAAGCCGCTCTTTCGTTGAATCTCACCAAGTGAGGTCACCGGGACCTTAAATTCCTACCAATGGACTGCCTCGGTAGTGGGTAGTGTATCTGCTATTGAGGTGGGGTTCTGCAAATATTTGTTTTACAATTTCAATGTTTTCTATTCATAATATGTATTTATCTATACTAATATATATAATATTATAAAGAGGAAAACTTTGTTTGTATGTTTGTTTGTTTGTAATGAATAGGCTCTAAAACTACTGGACCGATTTTAAAAATTCTTTCACCATTCGAAGGCTACATTATCCTCGAGTAACATAGGCTATATTCTATTTTGGAAAAAAATAGGGTTCCGTAAGATATTGGGGTTTTTCGGACACAAGGTGTAAAAAATCAACCCTATACGGGGGAAAATTTTTCGCTACGGGCAATAAAAGACGCAAACGAGGTTGCGTCGGTCAGCTAGTAGTAAAATAAATAAGTATATTATTCTATCAGTCAATCTAGCTTTTATACTCGTAGTACAAACTTAGTTTGAATCTAGATTACGTTGTGTATCAATTATCTGAAATAATTATGTATACTACGGTCTTATATAGCTCCGCTACAAATTATAGTGTGGCGACTTCCACATACAACATAACATACTACAGCGTCATCTACCGAAGTTACACTGAACTACGGAGTAACCTACAATACGAAGAACCTACCAATCCTGAATCGCGCAATTAAAGTTCTCGCGCCGATTATCATATATACAACATCCCAACATCAACTGTTGGGCAGTAGCACGCCAGGCATGATCACCTCGCCTGGTCGGAGGATCCTCCCTCCCACAACAGTATTCACCTGATATTTATCTGTAAAGAAATTTAATTTACCTTTGTATTATACGTTGTGGTGACAATATTATATTCAAAACACGTTTAATACCTAGAACGAGTTTTAATTCCCAGCCATAATTATTTTCTAAATTTTTTTCGTTGTGTTATATTTGTATCATATCATGATTTTAAATTTATATGTGGTTAATCAGTTAAGGTGTTGTGTGTTTTTATCTTCTTTCTTTTTTGATGAAATGGCAACCAGCCGGATCACTCGGATCAGCTATTTCTGCCAATGTCAAGTATTTATAGTCTTCAATGATCAAGTCGTCGTTCTGATGAAATTAATGATAAAAAATATATAAAATGTGGATAAAATGAAATGGGGACCGTCTTTCGAAAAAACAAAAAACGATCTCCTGTGTGTTTTTAATACATTACGAGGATCTTTCTTGACAACATAATTGTTTGATGGAAAGTGTCATTACACAGGGTGTACATAAAAATGGGACAGTACTTAAAGTAAATACTATATATTATTATATAGTAGCTTTAAACGTTTCTAGTAGGTACTTGTCTTTGGCATTCAATGTCAAAATAAGTTGGGACAGTTTTAATTTTTAGTTATCGTCAGCTATGTCGGGCACGTTTATATCCATGTTAATTAAAATAATGTCAAATAATTTCGGATAAGAGTTTTTTAAACGTGTAAACAGATCTATAGAAACTAATATATAAAGCTCAAGACTTTGTTTGTTGTTTGCTTGAACGCGCTACTCTCAGGAACTACTGGTCCGATTTAAAAATATATTTTAGCCTTCGTCGATAAATAAGCTATCTACTTATTTATTAAGGAAGGCTATAGGCTATATATCATCATGTTAAGACCAATAGGATTCGAGTACCAATAAATAGTGTTTAAAAAACAGGATAAAATTATCACGTAACGGGCAATAGAAGACGCGAACGAGGCTGCGTGGGTCAGCTAGTTATATACATTATGCATTTACATTGTGTAGATATCGTGTTTATACTAACAAAAAAACTAGGTTTTAATAAAAATATTTTTAATCTGTGGTCTATAAAATAAATCACAGTGGCAGCCAGATCGCGTCTAATTTAAAATGCAAATTAAGAAAAAAACAACAGGAAATTAAAACTTTATGCTCTTATTGTACATATTAATAGTAATTCTACTTTATACATGCTAATATATTGCATTTAAATAAATTTTAGAGAAAGGAAACCTTGAATGGCTATTCAATGAAATTTAATTGAATAGTTTATGACAACATTGATCTTTTTAGGATAAAGACGTATATAATACGAGACAGTCGCATACGCTACCACTGCGCCACTTAGTTTCAGAGTTTGAGCGTTTTTTACGTATAATATGTATGTATTTACAAAAAAAAGATTTTTGTTTTTATTGAATAGCGGGCAAACTGGCAGACGTATCGCCTGATGGTAAGCAATTACCGCGGTTCATGGACACTCGCAACACCAGAGTTGTCACAAGTGCGTTGCCGGCCTTTGGGGAATGGGGGAGGACACACCGTGTGGTTTTAGTCGGTTCGATTCCGACACACCACCCCGCCGCAAACTCCGGTGGGGTGACGGCCCGAGGGGGTTTCCACACGTAATAAAAAAAAAGTCTCCAGTATCCTCACTAACTCGGTGAAACACAGCGCTAGCACTATTTCACACCGGTTTTCTGTGAGGCCGTGGTATCACTCCGGTCGAGCCGGCCCATTCATGCCAAAGCGTGGCTTACCCACGGGGAATATATGTATTTATATCACTTGTCTAGTACCCATAACACAAGCTCTGCTTAGTTTGGGACTAGACGGCATTTTGTTTCGGAAAATGTTTATTGAAATAAATAGATAACTAATTACGTTTTATCCACGGAAACGATACCAGAGGCAATAGCGCATGTTGACCGGTATCAAAGGAGCTGTAAACTCACCATGTGCATCGGTTTATTTTCGTGCCTCGTGTAGCTGTCTGTTCTGTTTATTTCGGTTTATTTTTGGAAATACTCACTGCATTTGTATTTACAGTTCAAGCAAATAAAGGATGTATTTGGGGTTACAACCAACGTGTTTTATTATTATATATTTCATACGTAATTTGCCTTTCTTTCTTGTCTCATTATATTCGGCCTAACGGATACTCAAAGGTGTGAAAATATTTAAAATTTTACTATGAAATAATTTTTACATAATACCGTAACTAACAAACTTAATTAAAATGTGTAAATGTAAATGTAAAATGTATATTTATTAAGATGTAACTTTACTATTTAGTGAAAACTATTTATCAAACTTGGGAGTAAATTCAAGAAAAGAGTGTACTCCTTCCTAAAAGACTGGCAACGCACTTGTGATGCCTCTGGTGTTGCGGTGTGGGTGTCCATGGGCGACGGTAATCACTTACCATCAGGCGATACGTCTGCTCGTTTGCCCCCTATCTAATAAAAAAAAATGTCATTCATTTATATTGACTTGATAACCACGTCTAATGTACACTCTAGTCACAAAACGGGTATGTTTTCATGATAGTAGCTCGATAACCAATGAGCTTTAGTTGGTATTGTTTCTTTTGATACATTTTCTAAAAATAAATCCTCGTTACATCGATTTATCGCCTCCGAAACTAGATGAATAAATTTCATGAAAATCATTGGGGCAGTTTACGAGATTCGGATTAAATATATATATATACTAACTGACCAGAAAACCTTTTTTTTTGCCATAAAATAAAAGAAAAATTAGGGGTGGGTCACCTTTATCATTTAAGTATATGAAAAATAGATGTTGGCTAATTGTTAGACCTATCCGATATGCACACAAAATTTCATAAAATTCGATCCAGCCGTTTCCGAGGAGTTTGGTAACAAACACCACAACAGGAGAATTTTATATAATAGAAATTAGGTTCAGATAGATAAAGGGACAAACTAACCATGACACCTGATGTCTAGTGACTAACCTTGCTCATGGACACCTTCGAACCACTCTTTAAATCCTCCTCGTTAAGTCGGGTGAGGAGGAGTTTTCTGATTTCTTAACATCACTTACTTACCTACCTAAAAATATCTAAATATAATTACTTGAAGTATTTATTGTACAACTAACTGCTAAACGCGGTTGCTGTTGTGGCGCAGCTAGTCTAAAATAAAAGTAGCATAGCTATTTCAGATATTAGACGGTACAAGCAGACACACGTATTTTTTTTAAGTATCGTATAAACTTTGTCAAGCATTTAGTGAAAAACTGTTAATTTGAAATAGGAAATACACAGTTTAATTTATTTATTACGACTAATAAATAAATTAATATTCCGGACATGTAACACACAACGCCATCTAGTCCTAAGCTAAGCAGAGCTTGTGTTATGGGTACTAGACTACTGATATGAATACATTTTTTTTTGTAAATATATACATATTATACATAAAAAATACTCAAATTCCGAAACAAATATTTGTAGATCACACAAACATTTGGTCCGACCCAGGATTTGAACCCGAGACCTCAAGCACAGCATTCACTACCAATGCGCCACCGAGGCATTCAATTTATAAATTATTGATTTCCGTTCGTGTAACAAAATATACTTGTAAACTTTCAGGTATGTTTATCATAAATAGTTTTGATGTCCTATACACAACAGTTACCGAGATGTTGCTTCATCTTTGAATTTAGCTCTATAGTCAGAACCCACGGATGTGACGGTCTGGGCTATGAATAGATGTTAAACTGTAACCAAACATCCGCGGGCCAGGCAACTAACACACTAGTTATTTGGAGGTGATTTCTTACGTGTTTACTAATCAGGAGCTGGTAAATTATCAGAACGGTAAATATAGATTTGTATGCCACAAAACCAGTTGAAACAGTCCGATTAATATACTTATTTAGTATTTTAAAGCACATTTAAAGCGTCTGTTATATTTTTATATTGTATAACAAATTAAAACATATTTTTTTCATGCATGGGTCTCTCAATAAATAAATATTCCGGACACCTAACACACAACACCATCTAGTCCCAAGCTAAGCAGAGCTTGTGTTATGGGTGCAAGATAACTGATATGAATACATATATGTACTTTTTTTTTGAAATACATACATATTATACATAGAAAACACCCAAACTTCGAAACAAATATTTGCAGATCATACAAACATTTGGTCCGACCCGGGAATCGAACCCGAGACCTCAAGCACAGCGGTCGCATACACTACCACTGCGCCAACGAGACAGTCAAAATCAATTTAATGTGACTCCATCCTGCCTGATGGCTTAAACTTAAGCAGGTGGTAGTCGCAATGCAGACAATGCAACATCTTGACCCACACTCTGTCGGCTTTGTTCTTCTTGCTTCTATATCATTGCGTCTACGATCTCGCATTCACTAACGAAACACAACAGCACGAACGCTGTCACTTTAGGTTGATCTTCTGTGCGAATCTCTATTTCAACACAAGTTTTTTAATGCCCGGTTCCTATATTTGAAAAGCGATCCGTTCTTGGTACGAATAGTGGTATATTATACGGGGCGTAAGCTAAACTCGTTCCTATAAAAATAAATTGAGGAACGGTTGTAGAAAATTTTTACACGATGACGATTCGTTAAATATAGGATCCGGGCAAGTAAATATGTGTGGCAATTGTAGCATATTTTTTAAATACTTAATATTTGTATATGCAGAAGTGCAGCATATTTATTTAACAGTAGATACGCGTGCTGTCAACAGTAGTTGAAACTTGGTAAAATTTGATGGTATAAAATAGATAACCAGTTTATTTTGCCTCCTGTCGTGGTAGGAAAGTAAGTTTTTTATTACTGATCTATGAAATTCATTATACATTCATTCATACATTCATAACTACTGCAACTGAAAATATACCGATTCAAACGATGGTTGCTAAAGAAATGATAGCAGATGGCTGATTAAAGGTCAGATTAAAACGTAAATAAAATTATTTAAAGCGGTTGATGTAAATGGTTTTAAAATGTTAAGACCTCCCTATATTTTATACGGTGTGAGGTCAAGGCTATCTTTTAAATATACGCACGGACACAAAGAACACCTATACTCAGAACAACAATTTGTGGATTACATAAAGTGTTGTCCCATGGGATTTGAACCCACAACACTTGGCGCAGTAGAAAGCGGCGTGGCGACCATTTAAGCCACTAGGCTAACCGTGCAGTTGTCTTGTCTTAGTCATTACGTATGTATGTTTTGTACGAATATTTTAGAACTTTAAATATTGCTTTGTACTTTTTTAAATTACTGTAGCTGAATTGTAGTAAGATCTATTATTTCCTATACCTATTTCGATTTTTTCTTAACTACGAGTTGTTAACCGAATTTATTTGTTTCATTCGGTTGAATTATTTTAAGTATGCTTCCTACCTATTGTTAGTTTAATATGATAATAAGTGTTTTTTGTTACAGCAATCATTTATATTTCATAAAATCCTGTTGAGACTTAGACTACACGAATGGCACAGTGGTTTAAACGGTCGCTACACCGCTTCTTTATGAGCTAAGTGTTGACAGTTCGAACTTCACATCGAACAACCCTGTGTAATCAATAAATTGATGTTGTGAGTCTGAGTATTCTTTGTGTCCGTTTCATAGGCGTTTGACTGCCTCGGTGGCGTAGTGGTAGCGTATGCGACCGCTAAGCTTGAGGTCTCGGGTTCGATTCCCGGGTCGGACCAAATGTTTGTATGATCCGCAAATATTTGTTTCGGAGTTTGGGTGTTTTCTATGTATAATATGTATGTATTTACAAAAAAAAAGTATATAAGTATTTATATCAATTGTCTAGTACCCATAACACAAGCTCTGCTTAGCTTGGGACTAGATGGCGTTGTGTTAGATGTCCGGAATATTTATTTATTATTATTATATATGTTTGTCAACTCATCTGCGATGCAATTTATATTTCTAAGTTTTCTTTTTAAAGAAAAAAATATTCTTATTAAGTAATTTGTTTTATAGAAACTATGATTTTAGTTGTATTTTGATTCGTACGAGGAAAGCGTACTCTCAGTGGACTCTGTCTGTGGTCATCGATGCCGAGTTCTTCGACCTCGCGGAGATATCGATATTATAAATAGCTACCTGTTTGTTTTGTTGACGCCTTCCTAATGATAAATGAATATCGATATCTGGAGGCACTCAACTTTATACAATGTTGCAGGCGAATTGATTAACTAGTATAAAGTGATTATAACTAAAAATAAATGATAAAAATACTCTTGATAATGGCCATGGACTGCAGTGATTTTGACTGAAGTGACTAAGAATATATAACTTAGGTTAAGTTTGGCATCAAAACGGACGTTTTGATATCTTAATAAAGCTGTTTCTGTATCTTTATAAGTTTATTTCCGCATTATGGTGCACGGTGTAGTTTCAGTTGCAAAGATTCTAAAATAATTATGTTCTTTAATGCATATATTTTTGCCGTGGGATAGCCACGCTTCGGCATGAATGGGGCGGCTCGACCGGAGTGATACCACGGCCTCACAGAAAACCGGTGTGAAATAGCGCTTGCGCTGTGTTTCACCGAGTGAGTGAGGATACTGGAGGCCCATACCCCAAGCCCTCCCCCATTCCCTCTCCCCATTCCCCAAAGGTCGGCAACGCACTTATGACGCTTTTGGTGTTGCGGGTGTCCATGGGCGGCGGTAATCGCTTACCATCAGGTGATGCGTCTGCTCGTTTGCCCCATATTCAATAAAAAAAAATCACGATAGAATGAGATGGCCTTAGTAGATTGCCACACGCAAATGCCTTGTCTTATTTACATTTTACCTGGCTAAAAATCTGTACTAAAAGATGCTTAGTTATAAGTCCTGTGAGGTTAGTTTACGATAGTAGTTTGAAAAAACTTCAGACAAAATTACTTTAAAATTATAAACGTACAACTTAAATCACTATTAGTTTAGTAGACCTCAGTCAAAAGAACTTTTAACCGATTAAGAATTTTGACCGCAACATATACATCCGACCAAATAACTGCATGTCCAAGACTACAGATTAAAACAATGATTTGATATTATTAATAAGTTTGCGTAACACAGTAAAATATATGACAAAAGATTAACTCCTAACTGGTAGATAATGATTTAAAAATATTGAAAGTACAGCGACACAAAATGGACATGTTTTAGCGAGCGCATTTCAACAGAATTAAATTTACTTTCGAGTTTCTTCTGGCATACCAAACTTTGTAGATCAGACTTGGTGCAAAATTCTCATGAACATATACATATATATAAAGACGTTTATTAATTTTTCACAAGAGAATAATAGCAGCGCAGCGTACACGGATATTTCGTTTTGGACTCTTCTCTTTATCATGCTTTCCATCCATTGTCTCCTCAGTAAATAAACTACATATTTAAATTATTAGTCAATAATTGGTTTTTAATTATTAACATTATTATTTAGGGTACACTATTACTAAGACTCCGCTGTCCGTCAGTCTGTGTGTTCGTCAAAAATTGGGCTGTATCTCATAAACCGTGATAGTTAGACCGTTGAAATTTTTACAGATGATGTGTTTCTGTTACGATTTTAACAAAAAATACTGAAAAACAGAATAAAATAAATATTTAAGGGGGCTCCCATACAACATACGTGTTTTTTTGCATATTTTTGCTTGATATTGATAACGGCAACAGGTAAACGTAAAATGTATAGGTATTGATGATTTTTAAGTTGACATCATTTGTTTGTTTTTTATTAAAATGTTTTTGCAGTTTCTCAACGGTTCATGCTGTGTGTGTATTTGTATGTGGCGAGATGCTTAGTCCTGAGACCAGTATGTTTGCAATTACCTTCTAAATAAATCGAAATGTTGTACTTGTAATGTTCAATTAATTTTATTAATCAAGGAAAAGAAGTGACAGAATTTTAGGGTGAATTTCTGCTATATACTTAAGACCTTAGGAAGGTTTGGCAAAAGTGGACAATGTAAAATAAACTTTGTTCAACATGCTTTGATATTTTGCAAACAAGTTTTGAGAGATTATGTAGAGCATAAATACTCAATATTTGTATATTTGGAAGTAGGTTACCTATATGTATTTTACATTTATTTAAGTGTTTGTATAATTTGTATGTATTTATCTACATGGGTTTATTTGTGATTTTAGAACCTACAAGGTTGTGCTTAGTGTGTGTTTAGGTATATTTGCGTAACATAGGTTTATGTGCCGATAGGTATATATTTACTTAGTTATGTTGTACAGAAATAATATGGAAGTAAGTAGTTATTTGTTATTAAATTATAATGTCTTTAATACCTCAGTTTTTATACATCGATTAGATTATGAGTTGGTGACATTGTTTTGATTAACTATCGTTTATTGTGTTGATGTTTACAAATGCCTTAACAACAATGAGAGACGAACTTGGGCATTCCTTGTATCGGATAATATACTCGTATATGCTGTAACTTGTAGTCATACCCAGAAGGGATGTTACCGTTTTATCGTGCGTGAGAATGCACAACACAATTGTCAAATTAAAGTAATTTGTCTTAGACAGCCCTTTCATATTTTCTCTTATAAATAAATATAAACGCGTAAGTAGAAATGTATTTGAAGTTAAATCACTTCTTTTCACTGCAAATTTTTGACGATAATCAGTAGCCAAGTTATCGAGTCACACCCGTTACTCAACTGCAATTAAGAGCAAAAAATATCATAGAAAAATCTATCAGCTAAATTGTAAATTGAAAGCCAGACAATTCGCAAACGTAGTAATCTTTAGAAACGATGTTTTATACGAATCATCATCATCAAATTCAGATCGGAAATTGACCTACATAGAGTTCTGTAATTCGGATTATACAATAGCCGGCTACGAGATTTTTTTCCGCGAATACTAGTATCTAAGCAGCGTACCACGGCAAAGCATTGAAAGTACAGTTAAAATATCTTTAAAATACTCACGCGGGTGAGGACAGCACTCGTATTAGAAATATGTTTTGAAACGTTGTAAACACTGTTTATAACACACAGTTCTTAAAGTTCACTGTTTTTGGTCACAGAACGTTTCAATAGTGATTGTAATATGTGATATTTCTATCTGTTTCACAGTTTAGTTTATAAAGCGGTGTACGATTCAGTCTGATGAAGCGCGATAATGCCCCAACATACGTAGGTTCAACGCGGCGAAGCGCGGCTGACTGACTGCGATCCAAACGAAACAGCCACGATTGCCCACTCTCCCCTCACAATCGGGATTGTTGTGTGATGTTTTCTTTTTCAGATGGTTCAAAACAAAACTTCCAAACAGCAGATGTATTTGTGGATCACCTGGAGTAAACATTGCTCGCGTTTGATTGAAATAAAACTGTATTGAAAAACAACCTGGCTTTTGGTAGGTATACATTAAATGTTGGAGAGAAGGTATGGAGTTCAAATTCCTGTTTTTTTTTTTGAAAGACACTCCCGCATTAAGAATATACATCCTGTGTCGCGGGGACTTTATAAACATACATGTAACGGACACAAAGAACACCCAGACTCAGCACAACATTTTGTGGATCATACAAAGTGATGTCCCACGTGGGATTTGAACCCACGGCACTTGGCGCAGTAACAAGCGGCGTAGTGACCGCTTAAACCACTAGGCCAATCGTGCAGTCAAATATTTTCTATTTACCTGCATGTGTTGTGTGTACTTCTGAAGACATAGTCAAGGAGTCACTAGATAAGTAAAGTAAACCACAGTTGAATAGGTGAGGAGTTTCATTAATAAAAAGAATGAAAGATGTAGGTACCTGAGTTTTTTTTGTATAGGGTGCAAACGAGCAAACTTATCGCCTGATGGTAAGCGATTACCGTCACCCATGGACACCTGAAGCACCAGAGGCGTCACAAGTGCGGTGCTTTTAAGGAGTACCTACTTACTTACTTTTTGAGGGAAATGTTTAAAAAAGCTAGATTATTTTTGGTTTCAAACTTGTGTAGGTCGGTACTACATACTGTCATTGCTCTTTTATGTGATGACTAGCTTTTGCCTGCGTCTTCGCCCCTATGTTTGTCGGTTATCGTTTTAAACAGTAGCCTACGTCGTTCCTCTAGAATCACAGAATCACCATGCCCAATTCCATTGAAATCAGTGCAGTGGTTTATTCGTGAAAGCGTAACAGACGTACAGACAGACATACATACTTTCGACTTAATAATATTACCGTATGGATTCTAAAAATGTTATAAAGCGTTATGTAGGTATATTATTCATTTCAACTTATTTTTGAACACAATGTGGTTTCCTATTAATCTAAATTCAAATGTATTCTGCAATTCATGCTTGAGTTATATTTTATTATAGTTAGAAGAACATAATATTTGTAGATATTTATAAATTATTCTAGAATATTTTATAATCTACATCAATCTATAGATATTAATAATCTTTAACCTGCGGCTTCCCCCGAGTATTTGTCATCGTGGTCAAATAAAACAAATACTACTAATAAAATCGATCAAGTTGTTTCTGAGATTAGGGTGCACAAACTGCACAAACCTACAGACAAACAGACAAAAACTATAAAAACATTGTTTTAAGTTCTATTGCGTTCATAAACCTATCAGATATTGAAAAAAAACAATTGTAGATTACATGAAAGTAGTAAGATTGTAAGATCAGGTCAACTAGTGTACCGAATCAAACCTGTATTTTGTAACTCAACCTGGTGAAGGTCTGAATTTCTATAAGCTGTCATACTAATATTATATGGTCTTATTATAAAATAGAGGAACGACAATAAAGTGAATTCGAGAGCACTAATCGCAATAGTTGCAATAGTACATAGCTTGGAGAACCGATGGCCGATGGAGCAGAAAGGTTCTTGAGTGGAGACTACGTGACGGTAAATGCAGCGTAGGAAAACCTCCCGCAAGGTGGACGGACGACCTGGTTAAGATCGCAGGTACTCGTTGGATGCAGGCCGCTACCGACCGGTCAATGTGGAAATAAATAGGGGAGGCCTACGTTCAGCAGTGCACTTCTTACGGCTGATATAATGATTATGATGAATCGCAACAGGCAAACAGGCACCACTATTAAAATACAACTAGCGCCACCTTTCTGAACGTCATTGCACTTTACCTTCAAAACCAGGTATTGCACCAATTTTCCTATGTAAAGTTAATGTACATATTCTGTAAAATATAAATGTATTTACATTTAAAATATGTAAAAGACCCTGGTCACCTTGTACTGCCTTGCGAATGCAATGCCTACGCACTATAAATATTGAAACTGGATTGACACGAGCAATTTGTCTTGGTGAACGATGTCGGCTGATTATTCAATATTATGTAAGGATACATAAAGTATTTCATCTGGTTTTAAGTTGCCGAGAAATAGCAAAATTTGGTTTAGTGACATCTAGCGACAGCCAGCTCAACTACGTGATCATTACTAGTCCTGCATCGCACGTTAGTAATATTTATATAAATTTTCT
Source organism: Spilarctia lutea (assembly GCA_916048165.1). Lineage (NCBI taxonomy): Eukaryota > Metazoa > Arthropoda > Insecta > Lepidoptera > Erebidae > Spilarctia > Spilarctia lutea. Next base: position 1,686,389 of record OU696491.1, read on the forward strand.
GTTTACTGTTTCTTTCGTGTACTACACATCGTCATTATGATTTAACTTCACCCCATTTTACTTTTACCTTAGCTTTGAATTCCCTTTTTTGTATCAAACTTTTGTTTCCATGTGGTGAGTAATTAAGAATACGGATTATCATGTCCTTATTCATCCGGAGGGCGTCGAAAAAGCCGACTAAGGAAGAAAACTATGCAGAAAAATAGGGCTGCAAAAAGAAGGCAAACTTGCCACAAACTCTATTCCAACCCATCTGATCAGTGTTATATTAAGCTAAACTCTTCTTTGTGAGGCATATATGTTCAACAGTAGCCTATTAAAAGCTGTTGAAGTGATGTAATGCATCCAGTCTAAGTACTAAAATCTGATAGATTCTTTTTGATTTTCTTCGTACTCGCTACCCCGTAGTTCAAAAGATTAACAAAATTAAACCTTTCTAAAGGAGATTCTTGTGACCACACATAGGTGTATATCAGATAATGATTGTAATTTCACAACTGTTCTATCATAAAAGTCAAATACTGCTCAGTCGTCGGATAAAAAAAATATTGGGGTTTGCTCATTACCTATAGAAATGTTTAATAAAAATTCGGAGTTTGGAAGTTGGTGTCTTAGCCCCGTGCCTCGGTAACGTAAAGCCATTGGTTCTGCGCCTGATATCTTTCCGGTCATGTCGGATAACCATCCCATCGTATTATGAGAGTGAGGGAAAAGACAGTGCCTATACCTGTTTTTGGACTCACACTTGTGCTCTATATAAAATCTCCTGCGTAGTTGACTGGTCCGCGTTGAGACTGGCCACCGTGGCCCAAATCGTCTAGCAATATCTAAGCAAATCACTATTGTAATCTGATAAATTTTGCTTCATTTAATAATGTAATTTTGCCCCAAACTTTTTTCTTTTCTCACCATCTAAAGATGGATAAATTATTAAACGTTCAAGAATTATAAAATAACTATTCAAGTAAATTGCGTCGTACACATACCAGGCTCCCTGATCTCAAGGAAGTTTTAAATAATTTTATGACAGCACATTAAATGTACATGATTTATTGATCTGTTTACGCGTAGCCCGCATCACCGTATAACTACTATTGTAGCAATGTGATGCGACGGGAACTATAGCTATAAAGTTAGTTATTAACTCAACCATTTCCTAACATACCTGCTGGTATAGATGTAAGTGATGATCTGCTAAGCCAGAAGTCATAGGTTCAATTACCATCCAAGCTGATGATGAACAGGTTTATTGCGAGGCGTTTTTATTGCCACTCTGTTCTTTTGACATCTTTGTTGGCTTGGTAGGACCTGAATGTAGAGTGTATCTTCACTGATAGAGCGTAACGTAGATTCAGGGAAAACATTGGAATCTCATAGTCCAGATCTTTCTCTTAAGAGGTTGACCGACCGTTTATTGTGGAGAACTCACAGAAAACCGGTGGGAAACAGCGCTGGCGCTGTGTTTCATCGAGTGAGTGAGAATACCGGTGGCCCATACCCCATCCCCTCCCCCATCCCCCTCCCCATCCCCTAAAGGCCGGCAACGCACCTGTGACGCCTCTGGTGTTGCGGGTGTCCATGGGCGGCGGTAATCGTTTACTATCAGGCGATACGTCCGCTCGTTTGCCCCCTATTCAATAAAAAAAAGAAAACCACAATAACTGCTAAATAATATTTAGTTTGTAAGTAAATCTTTACAACTAGAATAGGAATCCAAAGACCCAAAAGTAACAAACAAAAAAAGCATTTGTAATTTAAGAAAGAAATTCAAAAGTAAGGACCATTATCAGAATGAGGCGAATTTATACAAGAAAAATAAAACGCCATCAAATACAAAATTTACTATCAATAAATACCTTTACCATCAAATCCAGATCAACAGCTTCTGAGATAAAAATCAGTATCAATTAAAGCACGCATTACAATTTTCATATTCGTTCGCAACGGTAAAATTACGATCCAGACAGTTAAAATAGCGGACACGGCGGCAATCTGGTATATACGTCATTTCCTTTATTCATTAGACGCAGAAAATTATAAGGATATATCTCTAACTCTTGCTGGTTATGGATGCCAATTTTCCAATGATTCCGACACTATTTTTGCTACGATTGAAGTTAATAAAATGTCTCCCACATTTAATAGTTTTCAATATATTTCAAATGCATTTGTTAATAGTCGTTAAGAATATACTACAAATAAAACTGATCTTATATCCTAGAACTTATTAGTTATTTCGAAATAATGTAACTAATACAATGACTTCGCAGAAAACCTGTGTTTAACAATGCTTTCTTTGTTTATTGAACACGAACTCTGCGAGTTAGGTTGAAGTAGTAGAATATTTCTGTCTTTGACTTACATATTCTAAATGTGCTTTGAAATTCAATATCGCGCAAACAGATAAATCAAAACTTATCTTAGCAGCTTCACCGTATTTTTAAAAGACCCATCTACGCTGTATGTATCCCAAAATTAAATATTTTGGATAATTGGAAATAAACTTTATACCGATCAGTCGGGCCAGCGTGATATAATAAGCTTAAACCACATATCTAAGGAGAAGTCTATGGACAGCAGTATACTGTTAGTGGCTGTTAAAGATGGTATTGATGACGGTCAGTTATTCACTGAGAACTTTCTTCAGTTAATTCAAAGATCATTAGTAAATTCGAGAATTAAAGTAACTCGTACTTATTTTACTATCTTAATTAACTTTAATCCTGACCGATTTCGCCCTATGGCATTATATATCAAAGGTTTGAGTACAAACGAATTTAATTCTAGAATGTATTTCAACAAGTTTCATCAAGTGCGGGCAATCGAGAGTATAAAATGCTTTTAAGCATAATTTTGGTATAGGTACAAGATGACGAACAGAATGGAGAATTGCATCAGAATATTTAGCTAGTAGATGAAGAGATGCCACCTAGCTTATGCATGCTCTTTAATTATCGCAAGTTACATCCCGTGATTCGCATCTGATAACGGCATCTCCATACCAGTGAAAAACTTATACCTCTTATTGCTGCGGGGACAGGAGGAAAATATTGTGACGATAATATTTATACAACTTAACTAAAACAGAGTTTATTCCAAAATAAACCGTTCCATATTTCTCACAGAAAACCTTTGTTAAGTCAATCTTTCTTTACTTTTTATCAATTGAATGAACTTCTCGATAGCTCAACCTTCCCCCTGCTCCCCTACACGGGACTCGACTCATCGTCGGACAGGCGGGTAGTCATCATCGAGTAACCTATTCGCTCTTTTACCACCTCATCTGCCTCGACTTTATTATTCACAAGATTATTTGGGGTCAAACTCAAACTCAAACTCAAATCATTTATTTCCATAGGCCCCAAAAGGCACTTGAACACGTCAAAAATACAAACATAGATAAATACAAAACAAAACGCAAGTATACAAAACAAAATTCGGTGATAAAAGGTACTAATACTAAATGCACTGAAATGATTTGATTTACCGGAGCTTAGATTGACTTCGATTCAACTCAAAGGTTTAAATTGAAATCAATTTAAGTACCAGCTCCGATGGGTATTGCATTCATGAGAAGAGCTGGTGAGAAACTCATGTGCACCATCTTTTCAAATAATTCATACAAGCTTGTTTGTTTTTGACAACAGTACCTACTTTTATGTGCAAGTTAAGGCAACCAAAACACAAGGCTAGAAAGCGGTCTAAAGAGATATTAAAGCTAGGAAAATCATTTTTTTGTCTAATAAAATAATAAAAATTTGTCCATAGCATATAAGGTTGCAATCACTTACACATCAAGGAATAAAAGCAATGTGTGCATACATACTGGTCCCAGAAAAAAAAGTTCAAAATGTATTAAAATAATAAATACTAATTATTTACGCTCCAAAAATGTAAACACAGATCGCCTTAACTTAACAAAATTCAAATGTCAGGAAATAAATGCAGAATAGCATGTCAAGAATTAATTACGGTCGGCTACTAGTTCAACCAATTTTATCTGAATATTAGTAGTATGGGCTCTAGGGATCAAGTCCTGTACTTGTATAATTTTGAAACAATAAGGAAATAATAATAATATTTTTTTCCACTGAACGACTGGCAACGGATCTATGCTTTTTTTTTTTACAGCGGGTAACGAGCAGACGTATCGCCTGATGGTAAGCGATTACCGCCGCCCATGGACACCCGCAACACCAGAGGCGTTACAAGTGAGTTGCCGGCCTTTTGGGAAGGAGTACGTTGAACTAGTTGTCAAAATATTTGAGAGCCATAACTTCCCGAAAACGATTGCCATTGATGTTCATGACAATAAGAACCGACGGCTAAACGTGCTCTTAACACGAGCGTGAAACATCGCCAAACTTCCATAGTATGGGTTGTTATTATGAATGTCATGTAAGAAAAACTCGACCACACTTTTAGCCCAAACCGAAAATCCAATCCGAAACTAGATCAGCGAGACAGAGGTATTTTTATCACTTTAAAAATTCGAAATTTGAAAATCAAAGCTTATATGATATAGCGTGGTGCATATATGTATTTATTATGCTAGTTTACCTACAAGTATACTAATATAAAATGCAATAGCGAATCAAAAGCACCTGTCAATGCGTGGTGTGCGCAGGCGCCTGTCAGAAGTGAATGTGCGACAGTGACCTTGTCTGATGTCACGTGACCAGACTGTGGGTAGCAGACTCTTGTGATTGTTGTTACAAATCTAGGTCTTATTATAATTCTAGAGGGCTTTAAAAAGATAATAAAACCAGTTCAAGAATGGACAGAATCTCGTCAAATCGGTTTATAACTGCCTCGTTTTAACTGCCTCAGTGACGCAGTAGTAGCGTATGATAGTTACTTTGAAAGGCTCATACAGTGAAGGCCTGGTTTCTTAACATATTTTTAGGTTGTACTATACTTCTTTTGGTATTCAATAAATAAAACAACCAAGTCAAAAAAGTAGATGATAATGTATCATGAAAATTTTTGAAAATCTAAAATAACATTATGTGCATCTAGCGACATCTAGTAAGAAACGATTGAACCACTTGAGCTAATTGACTTTGAATCGCGATATTAAAACAGCTTTACTGATTACACCATGTGGCATAAACATGTTATTATTTAGAGCAAAATATTACATTGTGTTTTTATAAACACCATCTACCTAAAACCCTAGTTGGTTAGAGGCTTGTTTGTCTATCTATACGCGCTAATCTCTCCGCTCTCTATCCGATTTGCAAAATTATTTCAGTGTTGGATAGTCCATTTCTCAAGGAAGGCTATAGGCTATATATCATCACGCTAATACTAATAGGAGTACCAATGAAGAATGTTTCAAAAACGGGAGAAAAATTTCACGCTACGGGCAATAGAAGACGCAAACGAGGTTGCGTGGGTCAGCTAGTGTTATTATAAAGTAACAAAATAACTATTTATTCTTCAAACCGTCGATTATTCCGGCATTTAGAAGGTGGTATTATTACATGGTTTGGTAAGGTGAGACGAATTCACGAATGTTACGGTCACCAAGCCTGTCATTATTTGTATGCAAATTTAATCGGTAACAAATTGGATGCTGGATTGATCGGTTCTAATGCAGAGTAATGATGTTCGAAAAAACTTAATTATTTCTTTTGCATTGTATTTCATTTATAAGTTTAATCTATATGTAGTTAAAACTAAATTACTCAAACGGAGGAATATTAATTTAATTAGTATGCGGAAGAGCAAAAAGATAAATATTTTATTAAATTTAAATGGGATAATTTTCTCGTAAATATAACGTATATTAGTAACGAACATCTGTAGTTAGAGCTCCGGTATATATGTTGAAATTTAACTTACTAGCTGAACCATGCGGCGCTATACACGGTACAGCAATAACTGCGGGCAATGCCTCGAGGCAAAGCTTTATCTTTATAAATTGTAGTCTGTGTTATTCTGATCTATAAGCTATATTATTGTAAAGTTTCATCAAAATTCATTAAGTAGTTTTTTCCTGAAAGAGTAACCAACATTCATCCATCCATACTTTCAAATTTTCGCGTTTATAATATTAGTAGGATGAAAATAGGATTGGACATCTGCAATTGAAGCGTCGCGTTGGTACCTTTTGAGTCTACCGCGGAATATTTAATAAAACAGGGACTTAAACTTTGGTTACCTCAATTACTCCGTGAAAAGCAATGAAAGTATTCGTATACAGCAGTTTCCTGTTGGCGGGAAGTTCAAACAGCAATAGTGTGTAATGCCTTCTTAATAGTGAGAAAGTAAATATCGCTTCCGTCTCGTCTTTTAATTTAACCATTTCAATCAATCAGGTAACTTCACCTAAGGTAAATGATAAAGATTGTTATTATTTGACTAAAAGCAACCTTGGGATTCATACACTGCTTCTGCATTAAATATTTAATTTGATACTATGTAAAGTATGTATAATCATCATAACATAACCGTGGGAGAGCCACGCTTTGGCATGAATGGGCTGGCTCGACCGCAATAATACCACGGCCTCACAGAAAACCGGTGTGAAATAGTGCTTGCGCTGTATTTCACCGAGTGAGTGAGAATACCGGAGGCCCCTACTCCATCCCCATCCCCTTCTTCCATTCCACTCTCAATCCCCCAAAGGCGGGCAATGCAGTTGTGACGCCTCTGGTGTTGCGGGTGTCCATGGGCGGCGGTAATCGCTTACCATCAGGCGAGATGTCTGCTTGTCTGCCACCAATTCAAAAAAAAAATCAGGAAATGACAGTCCAATATTGGTCATATAGGCCTCTTCAAATGGACGCCATTTTGTTCTAGAACTTTTCTTTGTTCTGCTCTGGTTCTGAGATGCATGCGTCCATACCGTAGCATGTATAATCCCAGCCCTTCTAAAGTTGTTCAACATAAAAGTAATTACTTAAAATATCTCTACTAAGGAACCTTGTGTGACCTACGACACACTTGTCAATTTTTTCAACTGTTATTAAGAGAGATGACATGCTGCAATAACTATTTGTTGATATTTATGTAGCCTCAAATATTTTTGTTTCTACAAATAACAATAGACATTCTTATGATCTTTGCATTCACTGTTGCAACTTTAAAATGACATTATTACTCGACTACGGTGACGCCAAAAAAAGGTTAGTTTTGATAGTCTATGTATGTTTGTATGTACCGTACCGCCTAAACTACAGAACGGTTAATAAATGAGGTGTCAATAGACCCGGGTGTAACAGGTAATATAAATTTTATCAACAGTTTATACATAGTCGGTTTATGGTTTTTTAAACTTTATCTTTTTGAAGTGAAAACTTCTTTAGCGGCGCTGAGTACTTTTTTGGAATGGGTAAAAATGTATAAACTCGCGTCAGGTCACGTGACCTGATCGAAAATTCGTAAGACGGATGGAGAGAGGACGTATAAACTCGCGTCAGGTCACGTGACCTGATCGAAAATTCGTAAGACGGATGGAGAGAGGACAGGCGGCGCAGGGCGCTTGCGCGAATGTTCGTGTGTGTATGTAATATAAATTGTCATGCTTGTGTACGATAGCGCAATAAATGAATATTGTATTCCACCACATAAATAATAGTACTTTTATACTGATAATGAAAGCAATTCGTACAAAATTATTCTCTAACCATTCCAAAATATCTAAAATGCACAACGTTAATATCCAAGTTTTCACTTCTGCCGGCACTCCCGGATTGCAACCCGTCGATTTTTTATTGTATTTAAGAAAACTTAATGGCCGATTATAAAATAAAGCTTGTTATGGGTACTAGACAACTGATATAAATACTTATATACTTTTTTTTTCGTAAATACACACATATTATACATAGAAAACACCCAAACTCCGAAACAAATATTTGCAGATCATACAAACATTTGGCCCGACCCGGGAACCGAACTTGAGACCTCAAGCTTAGCAGTCGCATACGCTACCACTACGCCACCGAGGCAGTGTTGTTGCTAACGAGCTGTTGATAACGAAATCTTACATTAAACTAAGTTCAAATATAACTAAATGAAAAGGTAAGCAAGTACCAGGATATTTCTCCAAACAATATTTCTCTGAAGAATGTAGTTCAAGAAATATTTGTTAATCTGTTGAGCTGGTATGCTAATAATAGCCACTGACAACCATTAGCTGCTCTACAGCATGCCTGAACTGACTAGATGTCGTATTAAATGAGTTTTATAGCATACACTCTGATTTATAATATTTACTCTGTTTGGAGCAAGTGAAATGCGACAGGAGCATAGACGGAGAACGTTTAGTTTAAGAGAGTGACAACATTATTGGAACAAAGTTCCTTATCGCGCGTTGCGAAAGGGTGCTAGACGGAAAAAATTGTAACGACACTTTTGTTGAACTTGTCAGGAATCAGCACTCCTCAGTATTTGCCTTTCCCTCCCTTTTTTTTTTCACAAATACTTCACCCCCCCTCAACCTAACTTTTGAATCAATTGCCCCAGCACCTTAGTGCTTGGACTCATTTTAACGAGCACAGCACCCCGAACCCTTTCGCGCCATTAGACTGGTCATTTTCTGACCTCTGCCCCACACTGATAGTAACTTTATCCCCCTCCACACTAGGACCGCACATATTTTCAACCCGTTAGTTGGATATCACGTTTAACTAGCAAGTTACTCATTTCCACCCCCACCCCCTAAAATCATCCCTTAAGGAAGATAACCCCTCTATCTGGGAAACTATCGCTCGGAGACATTTTTAGGCCCTCCTTGCACCCCCTGAAATTGTCAGGAATCATTACCCTTTCTCTGTCTGTCTCTCTCTCTCTCTTATAGAAAGCAAGCCAGATATTTTTTAGTTTCGTCTATCTATTTCGAACTTCGTTCCATCCGGGTGTCCCTTGACACCTTTCAATTTTTTTAAAAGTTTGTAACGGTGCTGCTGTAGTAACCACGCAGAGAAGACCAACGCAAAACTACAGCATTTGCGCTGTGGTGTTGCTTTGGTGAGTGCGAGACCGGAGGCCCAATGATGCAGTAACATCTCAATAGGCCGCCATAGTGTGAGTCACCATGCTGCATTGTTGCATTGTCTGCATTCGCAACGAGTATAGTGACCACCACTCTTGGATTTAACTCATGCTGTTCATCAGGCAGAGTAGTCATTTTGGCAGACTGCCGCGCACAGCAAAACTGTGGAATGAGCTGTCGCCTGTGGGTGTTTCCGGTCCAATACGACCTTCAAACCTTCAAGAAAAGAGCGTACTCCTTCCTAAAATGCCAGCAACGCACTTGTAATGCCTCTGGTGGACACCCGTCCATGGGCGGCGGTAATCGCTTAGCATCAGACGATACGTCTGCTCGTTTGCCCGCTATATAATAAAAAAACCACCAACACCAGAGGCGTTACAAGTGCATTGCCGGTCTGATGGATGGGGAGAGGGATGGGGGAGGAGTTGGGGTATCCTCATTCACTCGGTGAAACATAGCGCAGGTGCTGTTTCACACTGGTTTTCTTTGAGGCCGTGGTATTACTCCGTTCGAGCCGGCCCACGTATGCCGAAGCATGGCTCTCCCACGGTCAATAATAAATTATAGATCTTGATGTCAACTGAACGTAATATGAGCATCATGACTTCAAGCTTGTACCCATACTTGTAACATACAATATCCTGAAGTAGGCGCCATATTATTTCATCAGTAGAAACTGGGATATATTTGTGAAGCGTCCGGCTATCATCGAATGTGTCTCAGTTGAATTATGTAATATCTCTCGCCATCTGTAAAGAATGCGACTGTAACACTCGTATGTCTTCACTGTCCGGTTACTTTACTTGGCGAAATATGTGACAGTAAATGGAATATATAGGCTAATGAAATAATGGCTGTTTTCTGTCCGGTGGCACGAAATATATTAATATTAAATAGATCCCTTTAATTTTGTTTTTTTATGGATTATTTGGTAAACGAGCGTTCGTGGTGTCCGTCCGCCACCCATGGACATCCGCAACACCGGGGGCGTCACTGGCGCCTTTGGAGGATGGGGGGAGGGTTTGGGATATGGGCCTCTGGTATCAGTGCATGCGCTATCTCACATCGATTTTCTGTGAGGCGTGGCTCTTTCACGGTAGAAAATTAATATACCCTGCCTGATCCTGAATTATGTGTGTACCTGTGCTATGGTAACCAGACTACTTATAACCGATCTTCAATATTTTCAAATTCATAGATCTTTTAGATAAATTACAACCAAAGGTACAAACGAGCGTACTCATCAAACAAATTCCATTCATCATTCATCAATGTCCTAGATGGGAATCAAACACGTGAGCTGTGGCTACGAAGTTAGGGTCAGGGTTACTAGCTACTAAACGAACAGGCCGATCGATATACTTATACACTTTAAACTTTAAGTTTTTTATTTTATCTGATACTTTAAAATGATGAGTCTCGACGGAGACCAACCAACTACGCAGGAGATATTATAGTGCACAAGTGTGTGCGCAAACACAGTGCACTCTCTGTTACCTCTTTCTCATAATCCGATGGGACGATTAACCGACACGACCGGAGAGAGATCAGGGGCAGGATCGACAACTTTACGTGCTCTCCGAGGCACGGGGGTTCAGACCCCAACTTCAAAACTACGAGCTGTTATTAAGTATTTCTATAATCAGCAAAACTCAATAACACTTTTGGCCCGACCCGGGGTTCGAACTCGAGACCTCTTGATAGGCAGTCGCATACGTCAACCGCTAGACCAATGAGGCAGTTAAAATAAGCAATACTTATATATATATATATAGACTGAATCCCGCAAGCAGCTCCAACGATTTCCATGAAATTTTCTACACAGGGGGTTTTAGGGGCGATGAATCGATATAGGTAGTATTTGTTTTTAGAAAATTTACCAAAAAGGAAATACCGAGCAAAGTCATCTTTAATTTTTCACAACTTGAATTTTCATCGAGAACTGCAGAACTAATAGTTACTCCGATGATTCGGTGTCTGCAATACGATGACCTGTAACGTTTCACCTTATATCTTGTTGCATTTATTTACACTTAAATCATGAAGTAATTAAAGGTTAGAATTATTTATTTCTCAGAGATTACGAATCACATAAGAAATAAACATAATTAATAAAAGTAGGTACATAGTTCAGAGCTCGTTTACAATAATAACTTCTTCGTAGTTAGGCGAAAAAATTGACGCATAAAATGGACTATTCACACTCATTGGATTTCATTATTTATTTCGTAGATTTTTTTCACTTTTTATAGTCTTTCAAGATGTGACATTTTAATTTTTTTTAAATAAACGTAAGATTCTGTGTCCTTAATTTCCTTAGGTATTGAATTATAAGTTTGTGCTCCTTCGTATTTAATATCTCTTTTTCCGTCATTTGTTCTGGGCTTTGGTATGTGTAAAACAAGGTGATGGACTTGTATTGTAGTACGATTTTGTGTTTTCAATTTTTTTGTGAATATTAACTGTGTTTGTACGTCACCAGATAGAGTTTTTCAAATTAAAAAGCACATCTTAAATTCGATAAATTTATATTAATAATACTCTACTCTCTTTGAGTTTTATAACTTGCACCAAACATAGGTGAGCCGGTCTCCGTCAAATCAGCTCTGTAATCTGGGATTAAATACCCAAAGAATGTGCAGATTGATGAAAGGAAAACGGAGCTACTACACATAAGTTACTCCGATAAGCTGTTTTAATATAGTCTCATATCTTATTTCAGTTAACATTACCACCAGTCATAATATATACTATTTATACTCCATGCTAATATTAGGAATACATTCGAAAGTAGGTAACTCTGTCTGTCTGTCTGTTACACTTTCAAGGCTAAACCGCTGCACCGATTTTAATGAAATATGACATTGTGATACGTTGATTCTTGAAGAACAACATAGTCTACTTGTTATTGTGTTAGCTGACATTAACCTTGGCAGAATCGGGGCAAAAGCTAATGTTTTATAAGAACAAAAATATTTAAAATTGCCAGTTCGCAAAAATATCGGGTGATACTGTACCGGTTCAGTAAATTTGTATTAAGAAATTTTAACCACGAGTATTTTGGATTGTTCTTGGGTCAACCTTCTGGGATTGTTTTAATCTTTAATGTAAATCTTATGAAACTATTTATTTTCAATGTAACTTATAAATAAATGAATACTAATATTATACATTACAAAGCAACATTGTCCGTGTGTCTATTGCGCTTTCACGTGGTAGGTACTTTGACTCTTGAGAAAGAACATAAGCTACTGTTTACCGATATACACGCAGACGTAGCCACAGTAAAATCTTGTATATAACAAGGATCAAAAAATAATAATTACAAAATTTTATAAACAAATAAGTATTAAAAATTTTTGTCGTAAAGCTAGGATTAAGGATGGTTCTCATTCGAAGCAGTCTAACGAAAACCATCCTTAATCCGGAGAACTGTCGGAGTCTTATGTCCGTTTTATGTGCATCACGACCATGCATCTGTCATGATGCGCACTGATACTGTTAGTTCGCTTTAGAGCTGACATGTGCGGAATGCTTGAATATGAATCCTGTTTACGGCTGGTTTAACTTTGAGATCAGACAGTTTGCTTTTCTTTTTCTTCTTCTTGAAGTGAGGACACTATTCAGCGTAGTTTAAACTTAAGAATATATCATTACGATATACTGTTTTAACATAATATAATAGTATTGATGTGAGCAATCGATTTGGTAATACAACTTTTGCAGAACCTAGTAATACATGCAATCAGGTGGGGAAATTTGTCCGTGGGAGAGCCACGCTTCGGCATGAATGGGCCGGCTCGACCGGAGTGATACCACGGCCTCGCAGAAAATCGGTCTTTTCAGACCGATTTTTGCTTGCGCTGTGTTTCACCGAGTGAGTGAGGATACTGGAGGCCCATACCCCAACCCCTCCCTTCATCCCCTTCTCCATCCCCCAAAGGCCGGCAACGCACTTATGATGCCTCAGGTGTTGCCAGTTATCAGTTACCAGGCGATACGTCCGTTCGTTTGCCCCCTATTCCATAAAAAGGCCTTTTATTTTGGAGAGATCAGGCGCAGGACCAAAGACTTTAGGTGCTCTCCGAGGCACCAAGGTAATGACGGGTTAGTTCAACTGGTGAAGCATTATCTGTACTGAAATCGTATTATATAAAGATCGCTTATTTGTGATCTGGCCTGAACTATATACCTACCATCTCTACTGCCTCAGTGGAGCAGTGGTAGTGAATGCGACTGCTGTGCTTGAGGTCTCGGGTTCAAATCCGGGGTTGGACCAAAATGTTTGTGTAATCTACAAATATTTGTTTCGGAGTTTGGGTGTTTTCTATGTATAATATGTATGTATTTACAAAAAAAAACTATACCTATGTATTCATATCAGTTGTCTAGTACCCATAACACAAGCTCTGCTTAGCTTGTAATTAGATGGCGTTGTGTGTTAGATGTCCGAAATATTTATTATTATTATTTATTATTTATCTTCTGCCGGCGACTCCGCTCGCGTGTATTTCTGTTATTGCGACAAAAAGTAGCCTATTTCCTTTTCTAGGGTTTAATCTATCTTATAATGAAATTCATCTATATAAGTTTAGTGTTTTAGATGTGAAAGCGTAACATACAAACAGACAGAGTTACTTTCCAATTTAATAATATTAGTATGGATAGTAATGACATTATTTGATATCATTAAACCTCTTGAAACAAGGAATTACTCAAACATGATATTCATAAACAACAATTCGAACAAACCAAATGCATTTGATAAATTCTAGTGCTCATTCATTACAAACCAGGCAGCGGCCATGATACAGCGCCTAAGGGCCTTTACACACTGTAAATCATTTACGGTTAGGTCTGGACAGCTTTGCGAGTAGTTAGTATTGCCCCTTAGGTTATCTTAGGGATGGCACTTATTCAAGGCTTGCAAAGTCAACTAAAATATTTACTTATATTTTCTCACTATAGCTATAGCCAATGGTTCTCATTTTCACTTTAGTTAAGTAAGGAAAAAGTTAAATAAAATATATTATAAAGAATAAGGTCAATAAGGATTAGTGTAGTAATTATAAACAATTTCTTTACATAGTATAATATATATATATATCTGTGACACAGGCCTAGAGCCTAGTACGGACTTCAGCTCTCACCAAGGAAATTTTAGAATCTTTTTTATTTTAATTAGATTAACTAAAGCTAAATTATACCTTTCTTGTGAGAGAAAATAAAGTTTATTATTACTATTATTATTTCCTTTATTAAGTTGAAATATACATATAAATTACATTTTTAAATGTATATATATATAAATAAATACATTTAAAAATATAAAAAACAGTAGACCACCGACTTCGGGTGCAGGGACCAAGAAACCAGTGGTTAGGGCTCCAAAGACAGGTACCTCCTCACTATACGTGCCGCCGCGTCAAGAAGGACTGCCTTCTGTATCAGACCCTTGATCCACCCTTCTAACGTGAGCCTCTTAAGGTGTTGGTCGAGGCTCTTGGCTATTAATCCGTGAGCAGATTCGACTTTCGGAACAATGATCACCGAATCCACTATTATTATTATAAAATGAAGTCTCTTCCGCTATCTGTTCACTTAGATCTTTTAAACTACTTAACGGGTTTGAAGGCAATTTTCAGTTAAAGATGGAGTGATTCAAGATGAAGGTTTATATGTGTAATACATGCATATTGTAGTAGAAGAAATTCAATTCAATACTTCCGTGTGAAGCCAGGGCGGGTCGCTAATAATTCATATTTCATACAGAATCCATTTGCATCTCCTGCATATCTGATAGTGTTGTTCTTTATTTATAAACTTGACACGCTGAGAAATATCATATACAACAACTGAAGTACAAAAACAATAGTACGAGATCCCGCTATGAAACGACCTTCACCGAGATGTTTATTTCATGAAACGTATTTTATATTTAAATTAATATGTCAATAAATATATTGCATATGGGTTGCCTAACAAATTTTAGTCCAGGGTATTTTTAATTAATAATTAAAATAATTAATTTTTTTAAACTTTCCACCGGTTTGATTATTAGATAAATTTTATACCAATCGAAAGTATGAAGCCCATAGAATATGCAAACGTTAGGTTGCCTATTATTTTCCGGTCACAACTATCGGGTAGCCAGGTATAAACAGGTAAATCTATACTAGCATTTTGCAACGGTCTGATTATTGAATTGAAATTAAATAAAATTAAAGATTATTTTATTATGAACACGGTGGTATAGGGTTGCCTGCAAAAAATCAGTCTCGAATTCCGGTTGTCGAATTTTTAAAAGTAAAATATCGCTGCGAGTGAATGTGTGCGACTGAGATGTCCCAACCAACCATGCCATGCGATAGAAGAGGACACAGCATAGCAGCTGTTTGAAGCTAAAGAAAGAAAGTGCGCATGCTATTTGTGATTGAAACTGAAAAGGATATAGGAATCAAATTATGTCAAAGTCTTCCAGCCTTCCATGCATTTAAGGGTTGCGATTACACGGCAGCATTTTACAATAAAGGGAAAGTAAAACCTTTCAGCTATTTTCGAAAAATGAAAAATATCAAACAGTTTTTGCATCATTAACAGATGCTGCTGATATTGAGAGTCAGTCTCTTACCCACAGAGATATTAAAATTGAATTTAGGGGATGATTGGCCCCTTGGATCGGTCTGTCTTTTTGTAAGAGGTTTTTTTTTTTTTTTTTTTTTTTTTTATTTTGGGAGCTTGAAAGCGTCTGTTAAGCAAATCGGCCCACGGAAAGTGTCTGGGAGTATTGGCGACTTATTTTTAAGGATAGCCTAAAATATACGTGAAAATCAGCTTTCAGAATTTACGTGAGGTTCGTTATGTTTTTAAGTACCTTGATTACCTGATACCTGAAAATTGGCCGTCTAATCAAGTTAGCAGGTAGGCATACGTTCTTAGTACATACTACCACTACGCAATCAGCCACATTTCGTTCGTCAGAAAATACGTGACGTCTGGCGGCCCTGGGATCTTGGACTAGCAGTACAGAGTAGTATAAATAAATATTTTTGAACATTTAACAAGATGGCGTTGTACCATCTAGTCCCAAACTAAGCAGAGCTTGTACAATGGAAACTAGACAACTGATATTAATACATAAATAGTTTTTTTTAAATATATACATATTATATCATACATAGAAAACACCCAAACTCCGAAACAAATTTGCGGAACATACAAACATTTGTTACGACCCTGGAATCGAACCCGAAACCTTAAGCATAGCAGTCGCATACGCTACCACTGCGCCACGGAGGCAGTTAAAGTATCTCCATGCCAAATTTCATTGAAATCTTGAAAGCGTAACAGCAATACTTACTTACGTATTGATAATATTAGTATAAACTAAGTAGTATGCTGAAGATGGCAACCTTAATAATTCGCAACGGTAAGGGTTCGTGTGCGTTGCGTAAGCGCACGCAAAGGGCATTAGGTTATATACAAGATCAAGACATTTACCTTCTATTTGTCATTTTGAATAATTTCGGTTTCCAAATCTCATAGACAAATATTATTATACCTAAGCGACTAGTATTCTGAGGTTAAGTTTAGGCTACTCGGTTCCTGGGGAATCTGTTTTGAGCAATGATGGTCTATTCCATTTCATCAACAGCCTTTAATATAGCTGGTGGCCATTTCTCTTCTTAGAAAGTAGGTTATGGCCTACATTACCACGCTAAATATAACAACAGATCGAATACAAGTAAATATATAGGAGCACAGAGAAAGTAGAAAGAGAAGAAGGATATTTTCTAGTTAGCAGTTGGAGGCTTACCAGTGACTATTGCCAGTCGAGGTTGGGGCTTAATCAGGTGGAGGTCCTAATAACAGCAGAGGCGGGATCCCTTCTATTTCAGTCTCAGTAGGTCCGATTGCGACATACCAGCCGCCGCAAACTACGGTTGGGTGAAGGCTCGGGGGGGGTTTTCACAGGTTAAAAAAATGATCGGTATTGGGGTTCATCGTTGCCGCTTGCTTCAGAGCCGCTGCGCGTTCAACTGCAGTCGCTTCAGACGGAGTTTAGTGTATGGACTTTTTGGTATATAAATCTGTCGTCTAGGGGAAGGCACGCGCGGTGCGCGGGACGGGGAGGACTGGCCTACCGACCGCCGCAGGGTGAAGACGTGTGCGGTTGCTGCAAGCCGATATCTATCAGTAGGTAGGACCTCAGGTAAATAGAGAATATCACATGTGTACATTACACGGTGCTTGATCCGACGTGATTCCTACTGGATGATGTATTAAGATATTATTATAAAGTGGGTTTTATCAAAAATGTTTTAACTGCTGAAAGAAATTTAATGTCTTGAAGTAATAACGATTCATATAACCTTATAGCATGTATGGCTACAAATAATATTTAATTAGCATAGAAAATTCGATAAGAAGCTCTTAATTAAAGTGTTGTTTTCACGACTTTTAAATTTTTTTTTATCATAACTACAGACCGAACGTTTACAGTTTAAAAACATGTATATTATGTTATATTTCTTTGTTTTATTACAAGGTAAGGGCGATAACTTCCTTAACTTCCATTTTCTCCTGGATCTTCTTCAGTCTGTTGCCGTCTAATACTGAACGAAAACCTTCCCGAAATAACGCCATTCATTCCGGTCTTGGGAGTCCACATCCATCTGACAACCATTTTCCTCAAGTTCTTAGTCCATCGTACCACAGGGTTTGGTCTTGTCTCCGGAGTGAATTCTTTAATAAACATTACAGTATTTTTTTATACGTAGAATAAGATAACTGCATTGAATAATATTATTTCTTCATTTCCAGGAATAAACCTCTCTTTAGAGAATAATGTGAAAAAAAAATTTACTCCCGGAATCGGAGGTGTTGACCATTATGTAGAACATCTTAAAAATCTTGGTGAACATTCCCTTAAACATAGTGGCAAGATTATAATTAAAAATATAAATGTAGAAATAGATATGTCTACGGAAATCAATGCTATGAGTGAAAAATATAAAAAGCAAATACAAAATTACTGTGACCATATGACTGAAACATATGGGAGTATAGAACATAAATACACTCGTATAATTGACAGTGAATTCTTGTTTCGAAATGTTTTAGAAACATCTTGCAAGTCTTTGTACCGTGCCCAACGACATTTACTAAAAAGGATAGCTAAGAAAATAAATACTACCAAAGACAAAGTCGAGAAAATCCATCGTATTGTTGAAATTATAAATATAGAATATATAGAAGTCAAAAAAAGAGAACTGAAATATATTTGTAACAAATATGAGTTTTGCTCACCGTACCCTTCATTTACCGATTACATGGAAAACTTTGTAATTGAAATACTGAAACTATCTGATGATAATTTAACAAAATTTATGTATCTTTTAAAAAATGTTTTAGGAAAAAATTATGAGTTTCAGATTATAACCTATAGGGTACTAGCAAAAGAAATGGATATTATTAAAGAAGCACAATATTTTTGTGGAGATCGCACCATAAGGGAATGCTTGAGAGCAGTAAGAGCAGTCCTTAATCAAAGATTCAAGATAATTGTTTGTCCCGACAAGACGATGTCTGTTAAAATTCAAGCCACTAGAATCCTTTTGAATGTCATAGATAAAACCTTTCATCAGAGTAATGAATTCGATGCATTGTCAGATTATGGAACCATTATCAACGCAATACAAACATGGAATAAAAATGAATCGTCTTTACCTGAAACTGTTATAGAGCTCTTTATGAACAAAATTCTTAAAATAATAACACTGAGTGAAAATTCCTTAAAAGGCGCTTTGATTGAAATCGTAGTGACAGGAGAGCCTGACTATGATGGACTGAATAAGTTGTGGTTTGTGACGGGCTACGGGGGCGTGTACGTTAATATGACAAACCCGGTAAAGGAAAGTACAAAGTCGTATTTTGGATCATTCGAGTATCTGTCAAAATTCTTGTGACAAGTTAAGTCACTATTGTCTTGACGTCATTGCAATGGATCTCGCAATGGACTGGGATGATTATTTATTCTTTGGTTGTTTCCTATTTTTTTGATCTTTGGATACTTGAACTAATTGAACTTGCGTACAAAAGATAAATCTCATAAAAATTGTTGTCTATGTTTTCTTTGACAAGATATCTCTAGCTATATAAATATATCCTGTGTCATGGGGGACTCTACATATGCTTATGAATCGGATACAAAAAAGCATTCAAACTCAGTAGAAGAACAATTCTTTGATCATAGAAAGTGTTGTCCGCTGTGTGATTAGAACCACGGCCACTGTTAGAACCTACAACAGTCAGCGCACTAAGAAGAGGCAAGGTTACCGCTTAATCCACTACCCCATTCATCCTGTTCTAGTAAAATTCCCAAGTATAGGATTGAGATACAGGAAAGTGACTTTGGATTTCTTAAGCTCCTGCTGCTTTAATCTCCTCTGCTATTTCCTATTTAGCATACTAAAATTATTATTTTTTATTAAAGACCGTAAATGTTCGATCATGTAATCATCTGAATCAGTATTTAATAAGTTTATAAAAGTAATAAAAAAAATACTTTGCAATCGTTCCCGTTCGGCATGCATG
This sequence comes from Spilarctia lutea, assembly GCA_916048165.1. Lineage (NCBI taxonomy): Eukaryota > Metazoa > Arthropoda > Insecta > Lepidoptera > Erebidae > Spilarctia > Spilarctia lutea. The sequence continues at coordinate 1,705,989 of OU696491.1, forward strand.
GGCCGGCTCGACTAGAGTGATGCCACGGTCTCACAGAAAACCGGTGTGAGACAGCGCAGGCGCTGTGTTCCACCGAGTGAGTGAGGATACCGGAGGCCCATACCTCAAGCCCTCCCTTCCCCAGAGTCCATGTGTCCATGGGCGACGATAATAGCTTATCGTCAGACGATACGCCTGCTCGTTTGCCCCCGATTCCATAAAAAGCTTCTTAATATCTCGACAGAATTAAAATTAGATTTAAATCTATTTATTCATTCTACTAAATTCAATTGCTACACTGGTATGAGTACTGCACCTTTATAGGATGTAGGAAATTACCATTCTTAATAGTTATGGTATCGTAATTTTAATTGTTTCGATAAAAATGCATTAGACAAAAGAAACAACCTAACATTCATAACGAATTTCTCCCAAACAATTAATAAACAAAAAATTTACAATAACTTACATTTCTTATAATGTATTGAGTAAAGAATAGGAAATTATGTCTTGGTATTTATTTAATTTATTTTACAGTGTATTCATTTTACTGCAAGGTAAGATAAAAATATTATGCTAGGTTATCAATATTAAACATTTTCTGTATTTGACTCCTTTTATGCAAAATACTGAGTTATAATAGTTTTCTTTCTTGAGTCATGATTTCTGATGATTTAAAAAAAATGCTTAGCATTGCTTCCGAGCCCAGCAGTGGGACGTTATGGGTTGTTGATGATTGGATTTCTATGGGCCGGTCGACTCGGTTTTTCCACGATTGTTCTGCCACGATTTTGCCAATCGCCTTTAGGTTACTGTATATTTATTCCTATTGAATGTTTTCAGCACCATCAGTTTCTTTGGCATTAGTATCAGAAAAAGTAGTCACAAAGAGACTACAAGCTAATAACACAGTAAGAACCTTCATCGAACAGCTCGATTTACCTGAACATATTTTTCCTACTACCAATTTATTAGAAATTTCGAGAGATGGAAAATTAGAGCATTTTCAAGAATATATCGATCATCTTAAGAAAATAGGAGAAGATGTATTCATAAAGACAAGTAAGCAAATAACGAAAGAAATAAGCCCAAACAAGAATATTGCAAAAGATATAGAATCAGCTATAGATAATTACAGAAACAAAATACAAAATTATGCTACTGAAAATTATATCATTCTAATTAAATCACAGGTTTTAGTAGATAAACTATATATGTATCTAGATATTTTAAACACTGCCTATAGGTATCTTTTGAGAGAACAAAGAAAGCAATTCCAAGACCTGGAACCCGAAATAAACATAACCACTCTTAATAACTCGACAAATGATACTACAGAAATGTACAATATCATTTTTATGCAAACACTTCAGTTTAAAAAAGAACAATTGTTGTATCTTTGCAATCATTACCAAATTTGTAAACCTTATTCTGCTTTTATTCTACAATTTCACGGTTTCTTAAACGAAGTAATGTCATTAGAAAATTTCAAGTTCAGAAACTTTATTGAGCTGTTGAACGAACTTATAAATATGGATGAAGATTTTGCAATACTTATAAATGGAAAAGACGATATTTTTAAAAGTATAAAGTCAGTTTTGGCAAGTCCTGATAACGTAAAAGAATCTTTGGAGGTGTTAAGAGCTCTTCTCATTCATAGATATAAAATAATACACATTCCGGATCTGAAGAGGAAAAGAAAAATTCAGGCTGCAAGGACTATTTTAGACACATTAGAGAAAGTGTTAAGTTTTGATCATGGCAATGAGTATGACATGAATGTCAGTGTAGCAATAAATGCTCTCAAAACATGGTCCAAGGTTAGTATGTTTGAAACTGAAGATGACTTCATTGATGATATATCAGACTTTATAAATAGTATATTTAAAGCATTATGCAAAAGCGGAGATTATTTTATTCCACATTTAATTGACACTATACTAACAGGTAAAATTATAGAGCAAGAAGAATACAAAGATTTGTTTCGTGATGGCTCCAAAAATGTGTTTGCTGCCGATTAATCGTTCTAACAACAAGTGTAGGTATAGATTTTAAGAAATCCTTTTAAATCTCAAGTACCAAAATTTCACAAATGTATTTATTTGCTTGATCTACGTATTTTAAACATAACTAGTTTCACGGTTTATGAATCAATTTTACTACTGACTTTCCATAATATGTATTTCAATTTTGTTATACATTTACTTTCAACACACTTAAATCAGACAAAGTCATTAATGCAATAGTTTTATAATATTTTTATCATTAAAGTGTTAAAAAAATGATATCTTGCACAATAAATAATAGAAAAGTTTAAGGGTATTAAATTGTATCTTTCTTTTTATTTTCATCAAATATTTACACAAACTATTTAATGAGATGTTTTAGTTTATGTTTAAGAAGTCCTTGTTAACCAACATAAACCAAATTTAAATTTCATATTTAATGATTTATGTAAAGGAACCAGAACATAACAGATAAACCTGACGAGAAGTTGCTTGCAACTCGAAAGACACAAGGATTGTACTATTCTTTGAGTATAAATTGAGCTGGCGCCAGTGGTGTTCCCGGACCAATACGACCTTCAAACCTTTAAGAAAAGAGCGTACTCCTTTTTAAAAGGCCGTCAACGTACCTGTAACGCCTCTGGTGTTGCGCGTGTCCATGGGCGGTGGTAATCGCTTACCATCAGGCGATACGTCTGCATGTTGGCCCCTACACAATAAAAAAAAATGAAGAAAGAGTTTGGGCCTCTGATAAACCACACTCGTTTGGTAAAATTTATGTATCAGTAAAAATCGATAGTGTTAGTACACAATTTTTCTTAACCAATGTTAATAGTTTACAGTATTACTATTTACTTTGTGGCTTATTTTAGTAACATTCTGACTACCCTTTGTATAATAGTCGAATTGTATTTCTTGGCTATGGTCTATAGAATGCAATTACTGCTATTCTTCGAACGGTTGTACGCTTACGTACGACGGTATGGAAGCCATCCAACATCGCTTCAAAGACCATTGTAGAAGCACTACAGTAACGAGACAGCTTTGATAGCATCCTAAAGAAATTATTGTACTAAACCACAGGCTGCTCGCGTAGAAGGTTGACAGTATGATTTAATTAGTTTCTTTGAATTCATCACTGCAACGAGGAAACCTACGGGCTACCCTATTACGCCTAATCGTCATTGCCCTATGCTCCTGTTCCAGTTCCATCTGATCATCAAGACCTTTCGAGGCAAAGATTAATATTGAGCACTACTTTTCGGTCGAAGTAGCTCGTATGCCCGAATCATGGCTCTAACATGGAGACCTGTTGTTATCCTTATGTCTCATATAAAATATTCATTAAGCATTTTACATCTTTCATACTTGTAAAACTAATTATGAGTTGTTTTTATTAAGAACTTAAATTATTTTCTGATAATCATTTTTATTACTGAAAGTGCTGCGATTGTATAAACTCTTATATAATTTGTTTTTAAATTAACAGTAGCAAACTTACAGTTAAGAAAAATGTATTTAGTTAAGTTTTTTATTATACTGCAAGGTAAGTTTAGATGACAATATAAAACGAGAAAAATACTTGAGAGTTTACAAAATTTCGTGGTATACCGAAACAAATACCTTTTAGCATCATCTAGTTACAGTAAATTGAACCTCTCCCTGTCTCGCACAATAGATAATAATTTTTGCGTTAATAGTCCGCCATAAGTACAATATGAACTGGTTATGGTTATTGTTTTCCAATCTGTAGTTGGTAGTACTGTGCTGTGTCGCAGAATATAATAATATTCTCCGTCCGAATATTGTTTTATCTGGGCAATGTACACAAATTACAATTACATGTCTCATAACTGTTCAAGAAATATTCCATCTTCTAACCGCTTACCTCTTAACTCCAGGATCGTACCTAATTATAATATAACTTTCTAGGTAACATCTTCTGAAGAAATTTCAAATTCAGTCAGAATTTCCTCCTCTTGTCCTTTTATTGTTTGAAACATCCATTTATTAATGAAATTGTATTTTCTATGTATAATATGTATATATTTACAAAAAAAAAGTATTTAAGTATTTATGTCAGTTGTCTAGTACCTATAACACAAGCTCTGCTTAGCTTGGGACTAGATGGCGTTGTGTGTTAATGTCCGGAATATTTATGTATTATTTTATTTATTAAATCTTTTCATTTCAGGGATATCACTTTCCATATCATTTGATATAGAAATGGAAGGAGTTCTGAGGTTGAGGAATGGTTTCTTAGATAGTTTTGCAAACCAGCCTAATAATGACGACATTGAATTACCCCATCCGATCACTGTTCGATCTAAACCAAATCTTCAGAAAATTATCTCACGGTCATCCATTATGAGAGCAAACACAGTTGGAATGAATAGATCTGACGAATTCTTCGAGTTTGTAAATCATATTAAGTCTAAAGGTGTTAAAACACTAAAATCTATTGCTAAACAAGTATTTAAAGGGATGAAGTTAAAAAAAACCTTTACACGTCAGATTGAAACTGTAACTGACGATTACAAAACAGCAATTCAAAACTACTTAGAGCATATCATGGGTGAGAAAACGAGATTTACAATTAATGAGGATTTACTCTTTCTGGACATGGTAGAAACAGCTTGCAGACTTCTTTACCGAGAGCAAAAGAAAATTCTAAACTTTGCAATCACTGCAGCGAAGTTGATTCAAAATACCAATGAAACTAACATCTCTACTAATAAAGATGGAAACGAAAAATTTAGTAACATTAAAATCTCAATTGAGAAGGATATACAAAGCATGAGTCAAATAATTTATAGACAGGGTGTAATAACAAAAAGGGAAGAATTACGACATATATGTAATAAATATGATATTTGCAGACCTTATCCTGCATTTACTGATTACTTGGCAGATTTTATAGTTGAAATTATAAAACTGTCAGATGAAAAACTGGAAACATTTGTTAAAGCCTTAAGACTTATCGGTCAAACTAACGAAGATTTTTTAAACGGCTTTGTTGATAAAAATGACATGGAAACTGTGATAGTTCCACATTTGTCAGAACTCTTAAACAATTTAAATGGCTTTCAAGAAACGTTATTGATCTTAAGACGTCACCTTACTCAAAGGTTCAAGATAATAAGTAGTCCAAACTTGAAAATGAAGATAAGAACACAGGCTGTTCGGATTCTTTTTGATATTATGAACCAAGTTTTTCAGTATGAAAATGATGATATTATAGCAATGGAATTTGATACTGTCGTTAAAAATATTAGAAGTTGGAATAATGGTCATAGGCATTTTCCTGAATCATCTGTGATATTGCTTTTTAACAGTAACTTTCAAACTATGGATTATAATTTGAATGCCGAAGCAAAATCAGAAATTAAAGTTTTGATAGAAACACTTATAAGGGGCAGTTCAAAAAACATAGAATTATTTAGTAAGTTATTTAGTGAAGGCTCTAAATATGTTAGAGGTGAAGATATAGTACGCGGTATACAGATAATATAATAAAGTCTGCAAGCTTAGTAGAAAAACAAATTTAAAATCCTTACCATTCTTTTTGTTCCAATCCAACTCCAATTTTCTTCTGATTACGTTCTTCGTGGATTCCAAGTAAAAATATAAGAAAAAATATATCCTGGACTTCCCGAGTGTTACTCGGTATGTTCGTGAGTACTATTGTTATTTCTTGAGATTAGTTCTAGTATAATTTACTATAAATATTTCCTAATTACTATTCCTACTTCCTATTTACTGCATTATCTAAATGTCATCCTTTGTTTCATTATTTGGTACTTTATGGAGTCGTGAAATGGGATGTAAATGTATAATAGAAAGTGCAACAGAGCCGTGGTAGCACGCTATACCATTTGCTTTGATAAAAAAGTGCGAATGATTCTTTTCATTTGCCGTTAGACGTAGTTTAGATTTCAGTTGTTAAATAATAAAATATTTAAAGCCACTTAGCTTTAAACTACGCAGACCTTTTATTAAGAGTACCAGATAATTGATATAATTATAGATTATTGTTTTGTAAATAAATGTGTAAATACACAATATTCGCAGACCGTATTAATATTCTTTTCGACACGAGAACCCATACACTTATGAAAATATGGTGAACAAGTGCAGTAGGACTCGTGCAGCTCTTTTCTACTCTCAAATGACCTTAAAAACTCACTTCTGTTACATAAGTTGGTATCATATTAATGAGATTAAAACGTTTGCATCACTTATTCAGTAGATTAAGAAACTGAAGTTTTTTTTTATGTTGGCGCATTTAAAACTATCTATGCATTGTACCGTGACCTGACTGCTGTATTATTCAGTAGTAAATTAAGTTACTTTTCAAAAGACAAAGCAATTCACAGTTAGACACGGGGCTTAGAACCCTCATGTAAACCGGTGTGGTATAATAGAAAACCAGTGGTGAAACAGTACCTTTATTGCTCTTCACCAGAATCCAAATAGTCCCCAGGAAATAAGGGAAGGTGGAAGGGCATGGGCTTCTTTTATCTTACTTGTTGAATTGAATAGAGAAAATTTTGTCGAACAGCGGTTTACGGGAACAGTTTTCTAGAACTTTGAGTACAAGGTATGTTTCATTATCATCTATGTTTTCTGTACTTACATTATATGCATACACATCAGATATACCAAAAATGATATGCTTTCATGAGTTATGTTTATTTATAAATAGACACAAAGAATTATCCTTGTTAGTTAATTTCCTATTAATATGACCACATGGATTCATTCATTTCATTCATGACATTGGTGTAGTGGTACAAAAGACCACACTGGGGGCACCCACCCACTTTACTGCGGTGAGTCTCGTGGTTCTTCTCGTAGTCACTCGTGGGGTCTCGGGGTAAATTTTCAGGTTTTCGGTCGGTTACAGTAATTTTGCACGCCGCCTGCAACTACAGGTGGGTCATTGGGTTGGGCCCGCAAGCCCGTTGGCAATCTCGGGGTGTTGGTCCGGTGGGAGCGACGTAGCTAACTATCGACTCGACCTGCTAGTAATGCCCAAGTCTTAGACAGTGTGGTGACCTATGCTTAGCGAGGTCAAGCTCCTAGGGGTAAGGAGCGCCCGTCAGTCAGCACTAGGTCGGGTGTTGGGGATGGTTAGGGAGGGGTGATATGACTTCAAACCCAACACGGGATAATACATTATGTGTTCTACAATTATCAGAACAAGCATCTTGTGTTTGTAAGGTCCCCCACGTCGGAGGAATAATCCTAGTGAAGGAGTCGTTCTTTTAAAAGAAAGAAAGAAAGCATTGCTTACTTAATTCAATTGACGATTAAAACAATATTTAAAAAACTTACATAACTGAGGATCATAATAAATTTAGGAAAATTAATTAACTGTTATGATATTAATTAATTTCATGGTTTTTCATGTCGTACTTTATGTACATTGTACTGAAGCTTCGAACTACTCGTAACTTCCATAAAGCAGTAATATGTATTTACCTGGTATTTTTATTATATTTAATGGTGAGTATATGAAGTAATAGTATTTGCCTTACGCCCCCGTACATGCTGCATATTGCGGTTAACATTTTTCAAAATCGGTCTGCACTTCTTGCAAACAGATAATCTTTACCTCTATATAAAACATACGAATACATATTTACACAACAAATATAAATTATTATATCATATAAAAAACTAATTTTGTTAGTATATACCTCACATTTCAGTTTTTTGCATATATCTTCATTAAATATGTATTAGGTTTTTTTATTACAAAAAACATGTGAAATGTATGGAAGTTAAACAACACGATTTATCATCATTGAATGAGTAATTCCTAGGCATTGGATATTTATTTATGTAAGATTTTCTTTGGTAGATTCGTATAAAGGAAAGTTGGACTAAGGGTTAACGTCAAAAACAGTTTTGCTCTATAGCTACGGATCCCTTGGAAAACATAAAATATGTATTTGTGCATTATAATAAGTATGACGTAATATGAATGTGTTTTTATATTTTCAGGGCTGTTTATTTGTTATTCATATGGTGGAGTTTCCGTAGGAACACTCAAGTCAGTCAAAAATGACTCCAAACTATCTCAAGTTCCAAAATCCCTAGATGCAAAATCAAAAGTTCCTAAAAAATTTTTGCCACCCTTACCCATATTACCGGTTCCATTCCACACTTACGAAACTGATAGACTTAATGATTATACGAAACATGTCATGAAACAAGGTATGAACATTATAAAATATTCAGCAGGAAAAATGTTAAACCAAGTTGAGAATTCATTGGTAGTTTACTCAGTAAACGCAGACTATGTGAGTAAGGTACAAGACTTCCTAGACCATCTTAAAGAAAACCATGGGAAATGGTCAAGTCAACCTGTTGGAGAGGAGTTTATGATAATGAATATGCTAGAGAAATCGTGTGAAATACTCTATCAACAGCAATGGTTGCTATTAAGCGCAACAGCAACGAACTCCTCTAAAGAGTATATAAGCAGCATTCAGAAATTAAGCAAATTCATCAACGACCAAATAAAGCACTGGAGAAAAGAAGAAATGCAATATATTTGTAGCACCTTTTCGATTTGCAAACCCTATCCAGCGTTTTCAAACCGCTTGGAGTATCTTATACTTGAATTGTTGAAACTTTCTGATAGCAAATTAAATATTTTTGTTAATCATATGAAGACTATAGTAGCAAGGAATAAGGATTTTTTGGGTCTAGTAGGTGGCGTACAGGGTAAAGATAGGACATTTAAAAGGATAAACGATCTATGCCAACAGAAAAGTTTAAAAGAATCTCTGATCTCAGTGCGAGGAATTCTTAGCCATAAATTCAAAATTTCTAAATCACAACCAAATACTAGAAGTCAAGCCACACAGGTTCTTCTAGACATTATTGATAAAGCATTTCTTTTTAATCGTGATAGAAATATTGTTTTCAATTTCGAAAAATTCGATGAGGTTATAAAAAAATGGGGTAAAAATAAAGCACAGTTAGACGTAACACTTTTGGAGAAATTAATTAACGCCGTGTTTAAAACAATTAATGCCATTAATAATCCCGTGAAAACTACATTGATCAAAACTGTAACATGGGTTGATTAGATACTAAAAGCATTTTACATTACTTTATTTGTACATGTTTTCTTTATGTGGTAAATGACAAATGAGCAAAACCTGAAAGTGAATGACTATAGATTCCGAGTTGTTTCTGAATACCTATCATTTTCGTGTATCTTTCAGAATTCGGAGAAGACCCTCACTTCTCCAAATCCTGAAGGGGATATGTTTCTTTGATAACTTACACAATCGGTGAATAATAGCGTAATGATAGCCACTGTTGAAAAACCACCGTTGCCTGAGTGACCCTGGTATCACTCTATGTTTGCCATAGCATAACTTTTTCACGTGTATAGATGCACCTTTTCAATAAAAATATTTTATGTCTATTACTCCTATTTTTTTATTATTATAATCTTGGACAAGATTAGGATTGTAATGATGATGTTTTCGAGTTTCATCATCATTGTCCTCTCCCATTGCACGCTGCTTTGATTGATTTTGGACTTCTCGCATCCAGCTTGTAGCATGTGCGACTCCACATGATCTGTGGGCGTTTTAGCATTTAATAGTAATGGGACCTACAGGTATGTATGACTATGAAGGGTGTCTTTCACGTGTGAAATATTGTAATAGTACTTCGTATCATACTTTTAAATTACTATTGCCACGGCAAACGTATTGGTGAATATTTTGTGTAGAAAGCAACACACTAATCTACAATAATAATATTATTAATTTATATATTTATATATATATTATATATATTATATTTATATATAATAATAATATTATATTGTTTTGATGACCGTGCTAATATTAGGAACTACTGATACAAACAGAAAAAATAAGTAGTATTGGATAGTCCAAAGAAAAAATAAATAGTTCTAATAGATAACTCCCACACTTAGGATATTACTGTGTCGCGGGATACTTTTTAAACAGACATGAAACGGACAAAAGAACACCTATATTCAGAAAAACAATCTGTCCCATGTGGATGTGGTTATGCGCCCGTTCCTGCTAAAATTAGGGTGGTTTTACTACTTGTTTAATAAACCTAGGGTATTGTTTGTTAAAAAATGTACTGTTTCTATGGGTCATCATGGTCCACTCAGCATAGTAATGTTCATTTAACTGTATTGCTAATTAACAAAGAAAATTTGCAAAATAAATGGTTTTGATGACGTTTTATCGGTTTACGATATACTTAAATATAAATTGTTATATTGTTTACAAGCGTTCTGGTTTGTGTAATGCATCGAATTACGGTTTTCATATTTCTATTTTGTAAGTTATAACATTTTTGACTTTAAATTATACTAAAGTACTTAGTACCCTTATCAGCAGCACGTTAGTGGTTCTCGTCTACAAATTTAATATTTATAAATATAAATAAATTATTGACTACTATCAACCGAGATAGTTGGCGCTCCTTGCTAATCGAAGGGAGACCTTCGATTAGCAGTCGACAGAAATATGAAAATTAATTTGTTTTGTTTATTTTGTCAGTGTCATCAGTTTTCACAGAATTCAGGACTGTTATTTCTTTAGACACTATTATTATGTGTTTAGTTGTAAGATCTGTAATTGATATTCACGAATAAACAACTGCTTATAGTGACACAATATCGAAAGAAAATTGCTGTCCTCACTCACAGCTTATCCAGTCGTAAGACGGACTTATCAAACGTGATCATGAGACTGTTCGAGTGACGGTACAATCCAGTACCTGATGTACTAAGAAACAATTTGTCGTATTATCAACATCAGTATTTCATAAACAGTTTTTAATTGTTCACTAATGGAAATAAGCCTCTCATTTGAAAAGAGATTTTGTTCTACTATACTATGCTAGGCAGACGGATTGATATAAGGATGTTTGGACGATTGTTCCTTCTTGTAGTTTGCTCCCTTAGAGCCTCCTCGTCTCAAAGACGTACTCAGTAATAGAATAACATACTATTATATTTGATAGCAATTTGCAGTATTTACCCCGGGAAAGAAATATGATGCTTATTATGATATCTTTTTTCAGTTTCAGTTTCATCTACATCATTGGAAACAAAAGAAGATGTCAGAGAAGATGCACTTTCAGAACTTAACGTAACTGCACCATTTGCAGTAATGACAGAAATCTCTAGAGGTAGTAAATTACAAGACTTTATAGAGTATGCTGAAGATATTCAAAAGAGGGGAAGTGTATTATTGACTGATCTAAGTAAGCTTATAATGGAAGTTTATACCTTGAAAGTAGGTGAAAACCCGAATATCAAATCTTCGATCGAAAATTTCAAGAATAATATACAAAACTCTCGTGACTTTATTACTAGATTAGACCAAGAATTTGGTATCGATGACGTGTATATGTTCAAGGATTTGTTAGAAACGGGTTGTAGGCTCATCTTTGTGGAACAAAAAATGTTTCTTCATACTGTAGAACAAGTAAAGAATGACTCCTATGATATAAATGGAAATGTGGTCTTGGAACTACACCAAACTATTTTCAAGCGTACTTTGAATTTTAAAAAGAATGAGCTTTTATATTTATGCAAAAACTACGGTATTTGTGTACCGTATTCGCCATTAACCCATTACCTTGAATACTTTATTGATGAAATCCTACTGCTACCAGATACTGAAATAGGTATGATAATAATGTTACTCGGTGAACTTGTGAGAAAAGATAACCATTTCTTGAGGCTTGTTAAATCAGACCCTAAAATTGTATTGTTGGTAAAAGAAAATTTTAAAAAGACATACAAAATGAAACAATCCATAATAATTTTAAGAAATTTGTTAAAGAAAAGACATAATCTATTTTATGCTCCGGAGTTTAAACACCAAATAAGGATTCAAGCATTACGTGCATTGCTAGATACTATGGATAAAACGTTTTATTTCGATCATGGCGACAAGTTATCTATTGACATCTACCCTACCATCAAAGCTGTTAAAGATTGGGGCACAGTAATGGAAAATTTTACATTCAACAATGATAAAACTGATATAGACCTTTACAAAAGAGCAATTAGAAAATTTATAAATATCATATTTCAAGCTATTAACTTCAAGAAAAACGAAATCAACAGTTATTTAATCAAATCTTTAGTGACAGGAACGTTAGAAAACGGATCCGAATATAAAAAATTGTTTAAGAATGGCTTTAAAGGTGTTTATACAATACAATAATTTTGCTTTAACTTCGATTCCAAAAACCTTTAGCAAATGACGTCAACGTAATTTTTTTATCAATTAATTTATTGAAGTGAAACTTCTTTATCGGGGTTGTCAAAAAATTTAGTGTAACATTTTTTCGTTACGCGTAACATTTATCCGTTACGTTACGCGTCACATTTATCCATTACGCTATCTTTTTGAAGTGAAACTTCTTTATTGGGGTTAAAATAAAATGTTTTATCATTATTGAGAGTAGTTATATACAATCCTTCAAAAAAAAATTATAAAATAAAACAAAAAACATTTTCAAACACAAACAGGACCAAATTAATACTACAATGAAATATCACATTACAAACAATATTATTTTATTTAGTCCACAATGTAAATAACTACACACATCACATTCCACAAACTTACTTCATTCACACCACAGATCGCGAAATGTTTACTCAGGTCTCGCTCCTTAACTTTTATTGCACTTGAAATAAGAATTGTCACGAATATTGCTGGTTTATAAGTCTTTTGTCGTTATACCTTACGTCGACATATGATATTTATTTTTTGAAAAATAACGTCATAAAGAAGTTTCACTTCTTACGAGTGTACGCTAGTACACGCAACTTTTTTTGTGTTAAAAACGGTCTAGGTTACAGTCTTGGTTAGACTGTTTTAGTTTGTAAATACGCGCCGATTCAAACCCCTGGTCGATAAAACTGTAAGCGTGTTGTACAGGGTGTCTCAAAAGAAATTTTATATTTGTTTAGCTTACTGCGTGAACGCTGCGTACTTGAGGGGTGCGGGGGTTATGTCAATTGGTAGCTTGGCTCTTGGGGATTCAGTCGCTATGGAGCGTTTCTCGGGAGCAGACCGCGCGTTGTGCGTGCGAGAGTTTTACAAGAACGGTGATTCGACAACTGTCGCGCGTAGAAAATTCTGCAGTATTCGAGGTTTTCGCCACTTAAATGATGCGCCAAGCCTTCCTCTCATTCGACATTGGGTTAAAAAGTTTGAAGAGACTGGATCAACGCTGGGTAAATCAAAATCCGGGCGACCTAGGTCATCAAGAACGGTAGAAAACGTGGAGAGTGTTAATCAATCTGTACGTGACGACCCGAGCCTTTCAATTCGGAAGCGCGCGAGTGCTTTAAATGTGCATAGATCATCATTACATCGCATTATGCACAAAGATCTAAAGCTGCACCCCTACAAAATTCAATTGGTGCAAGAATTAAAGCCCCAAGATGCCGGTCAGAGGCTTAATTTCGTAAATCAGATGACTGAGCGATTTTCAACGTTTACCAACATTTTGTTTTCGGATGAAGCTCATTTTCATCTTAATGGCCACGTAAATAAGCAAAACTGCCGCTACTGGAGTTCAGCCAATCCGAAACGCAAACATCAGAAACCCCTACACTCGCCTAAAGTGACCGTATGGGCTGCTATGTCGGCGCGAGGAATTATCGGCCCTTACTTTTTTGAAGACGAAATGGGGCGTACAGTTACAGTGAATTCAGAGCGTTATGTGGAGATGTTAGACAACTTCTTGGTACCTGAACTGCAAAACTTTCCTGGCTATAACCAAAGAACATGGTTTCAACAGGACGGAGCAACTTCACACACGTCCAATATATCTCTGCCACGTGTTCGTGAAATTTTCTCAGGAAAATTGATCTCCCGGAGAGGTGACATAAATTGGCCTCCACGTAGCCCAGATTTAACCCCTATGGACTTTTTCCTATGGGGTTATCTTAAATCTAAAGTTTACGCCAATAAACCAACTTCACTGGCGCATTTGAAAGAAAATATCCGTCACGAAATGGCAGCCATCCCTCACTCCACCTGTCGAGCAGTCATAAGTAATTTTACTGTTCGATTAAATGAGTGCCAACAACGTGAGGGTTTACATTTAGACGATATTATTTTTAAGAAATGAATTCCCAAAAAGTGTATTTTAACAATAAATAAACATTTTTTCTATATACCGCTTCCTTTTTTTTTAATCAATCCAATAAATATGAAATTTCTTTTGAGACACCTTGTATTACCCGCTTATAATCAAGCTCGGTTGGGTATATGTTTGTCTTAGTTGTTTAAAAAACCTTGCTCCTTCCTACAAGTAGCTACGAGAACGATAAAATCAATAACGAACTGACAGATCTATTGTTGTTTTCTTTTTCACCCAACCTTATAGTTTTTCCAAACAGATCGATTTCTCTTGTAAGACATTTCGCAATAAAATACCTAGTAACTAAATTATTTCTTTACTAAATGCTTTTCCTAGATTTTCCTATTTCAGAGGTGATCTAGAAGTTTAATTTGATCTCAGCATGAGATCAATATTATTTTCATTTATTAATTTAGGATTGTTTAAATTTAACTATTAATATTAATAACTACTACTAATTTTAATATTATAATATTAAAAGATACAATATTTATTAGAATTACAGATAATACAGATTATGTAATGGGTTTTGTGATTACTATCCTATGACACACATAAGTGAAGAGTTGTACCTTTATTGTACACAATCAGAAAAGCAAACCCGCCCAACTTCTTCTTCTTCCTTTATGAAGAGAGGTCTAGAGAGCAGTGGACTGAAAATCAAAAAGGTTTATATAGATCTGTTTATGTACCTGTGGAGACTTCCACATATAACACAACAATAACCTACTACAGCGCCATCTACCGAAGATACACTGAACTACGAAGTAACGCACTACACGGAGTAACTACAAATCCTGAATCGCGCAATAAATAGTTCTCGCTCCGATTATCATATATACAACATCCAACATCAACTGTAGGGCAGTGGCCCACCAGGCATGATCACCTCGCCTGGTCGGAGGATCCTCCCTTTGTGTTGGAGAGACATGATACCCGTTCCTCCACATACCTAATAACCGTTTTTGCCCGAATTCAATAAAGGTAAATCTCAATTCTACTATATTTTTTTGTTATGTTTGTTACCTCAGAACTTTCGACTGGGTGAACCGATTTCGATGATTCCTTTTTGTGAAAGCTGGTGATTTCCGTGTCTGGTCTATCGTTGTCCCATTTGAATTTGGTTCAGTTCTTCAAGAACTGAACCTAATTCAAAGTCTGTTTTTTTGGTAAAATTTTATATTATATGAACTTAGAATTAATGTATGTCGTCAAAAAAACTCGACTATTTACTTTGACTGAGAGTGTCTTGACCAATTTTACTTATTTCTCCTCTCTTTTCTTCGAGGGTTATCAATAGAAACAAAATGAGACCTTAACAAGTCATTTATCAATATTGAATTGAGCAGCTAATTAATCTCCAACGGATAGTACCAATAACTTTATTGATAACCCGAACAAGACAGCAATAATAAGGAAGTCAAAATTACTCTTATAATCTGACACTTGAAATGGCACATGCTGTACGATTTTAAGGCGAGTCTCGCTACGAATCATGGACACCTTTTCAATCTTGTTGCATTCCAACCTTTGCATTTTGAATGTTATAATGATCACGATGATTCATGACTGTTCGATATTTTTAAAGCAATATCGACAGATAACTCTAGCTCGTGGTATTTTTTTTTGGTAAATTTTGTCACAAACAAATTGTGTCTTCAATAGAGTTTCCTACACTGACAGACTTTAATTTCTCAAATTGCCTTAATTATCAACGTAAAATCCAGTATTTATTATTTCTTCACAAACTTCTCAACAGTAGAGTTACCTAAAGTCAACTCTTAATCAACATTAAATTAACGGTAGGTACGAAATAGAATTCTGGGACTGCCTTATCATTAAAACTTTTCATATTCCGTTATGCAGAACAAACGCCGCCAAATATTCACTAATATTGTGTACTTGTGTCGAATTATACCTTAAGTGGTCGCTCAGATGATCTTGACATTATTAACGATTCCTTCAAAGTATTTAAGTGAAAGATAATTCAGTGCTAGATTTGGTTATCTCTTGTGAAATTAATTTTATTCTTGTTTTTACATATGTTTTTATTTTTTTATAAATAATATGTTTTGTTAAATTTGCGTTATGTATATTTTGTGTTCGAATTGTATTTTGTATTCTGTTCAAGCAATGTTGTTTACATCTGTAATAGATATACATATAAGATTTAAATTTAAACTTCTAATGTAAACCGCTTTTGTGTATATATATGTATATTGTAGATGTTTATTAAAATGCGAAGTTTATCAAATGGCAGAGTTGTCAGTTAGATCATAATCTAAACGAAAATGTCACCATATTAGGCAAAAAGACATTATATTCTAAGAACACTTTTGCAGATAGAGATGCTTCAACAGTCTCTAATTTCAAAATCTAATTTAACTCAAGTTTAATTCTACTCAATTTATAGAATTGAGTAAATGCCTGTAATAATGTATACAGGTTTTTAAAAAGACCATGGTTTCACGCTATTGCTACCGAGCTGCGCAAGCGCAATGTAAAGTTCAAAAGTCATATAAACGTCACAATGTTATTGCGGTCGGCACGTGCCACCAGTACGCTGGCTACCCACTCGCATTATAACTGAATCACTATGAGCTGAAACAGTAGGTCAATTTTGAATTACGAGTCAAGGATACAGCAAGGTTACTCTAAACCTATAAAGAAATGATGATCTCTGAGTCTTCTCTTCATCTCAGGGCTTGTTCACCTTTTGTCACCACATCTTTACTTTAATACAAATCGGCTGCCTCGGGCAGAGTGATACGAAGAAATAACAGAAGATCGATGTCAAAAAAAATTTGCTTTCATTGCATTACATCGAGTGACTGAGATAACAGAATCGAAAAAGTTTCCAAATTAAGCCGGAGTTCATAATTCTTACTTGTGAATTTCTAATATTATGAAATTTCATTCAAATTTCAGGCCGTTTCAAACTTCTTTTTTATTGACGAAGTGGAAAATCCCTTCCGCCGTATCTCCGGCTCCCCAGGGATTAAGAAGCCAGGTATGTGGGGATTTCGCTAAAAATCACCACGGCGGCCGGTCTCAGGCGCCCTGCTCTGATGAAGACCCGGACCATTTTATACCAAGTCCCCACCTAGGAACGTCTATGTAGACTTTGTATATATATAGACTTGACCCACTCATTATGTGTTGCGGCCTGATTGCACTTCTGCGACCACTCCGGCCCTATCTTTGACCGCAACGTCGTTTCAAACCTAACTTACTTAATTTATCGTAGTGTGAATTTCGAACAATGCGCCTGGAATGTTAGGTTTGATTGCAACTCGGTTTACAACTGATTGTTTGTTTTCTGAACATTTCCTCAGCGGACTTGTTACAAGTATTGTATTGAACTTTGATTAAGCACTTACTTAGGCCCTGTGTGTTTACGCGGCATTGAATTTCAGGATTTAAATCTTAGTTTTGCCGTACTATATAGGCCCCATTTTATAAACAACGTGGAACATTTAGGCAAGAACACATAACAAGGCCTTTTTAAGCAATGTTTTTAAAAATTACTTTAAACGACTAAATAGGTCAGCTGAAAGTATTTAACTACAGCTGCCCCACGATACTTGCAACTGAATAAAGTTAGCTACTACTTGGATCGAGTTATGCAGAAAAAAGCCATGTACCGTGTGTGCCATGCTGCTTTATGAGTTACAAAATTGAATATTACACACAGCCATACTAAATTAAATATTATACTTACGCACTCCGCAATGGGGCAAACAAGAGCAATTATCGCAGCTTTGCCTTTGCTGTGGCAGTTTACTGATGTCCTTCTTGAAGAAATCAACAGGACAAGAGGCAACGTATCCTTCAAGGTATTTTGTACTGCCTCTGGAGCTTGTGTGTGCTTTTTTTGTTTAACTAAATTCTGGGTAAAGTAGAAGTCTGTAGAAGCAAGAAGTCTGTCCTTTTTTAGCAGAGAAAAAGACTCAAACTCCTCCGGACCTCCGGTATTCTCACTTATTTGATTAAAAGGAAATCTTGTACCGAAATATGTTAACTCTTAAAACTATGGATCTTTCTTCCAAAGGCTATTTCAGACCCTATACTGTACTCCCATAGTTTTTATTTAATCAATGTTAACTCTGTGCTTTGTTTTCGCAATTGAGTCTTAGAAAATGCGAACAAGAGGCGTTCGCAACTGCAAAGTCCGAAGTGTAAAAATATCTGTAAAATATTTACTGACAAAAATGATTGTGTGTTAGTAGAAAGGAAAGGTAGATAAAAGGAAACGTAACAGTCGGAACATGTTTTTACTTCTACGGAGTAGGTCAGGGTAGCATGTTTGTTACTCGAACTGGTTATTGCCGGAAAGCCAAAACCCCGTGCCCTCTAGCTATTGGCAATAAGCCGGGAGGATATGGTTACAAGACCTCAGATGAGTTATACGTTTATAAAGAACACTAACATTCTAATCGTTCCGCGTAAACTGTACGACAGCATTTTATACATTTAGATTTACACGGTATTTCAAGGTAGTAGAGTCACGCTGATATCAGCACGAATGCTCTCACAGAAAACCAACCTAAAATGACAGCATTGGTGCTGTCGTATTTCGTTGGTGAGTGCGAGACCGGAGACCCGATGATGCCGAAACATCTCAATAGGCCGTCATAGTTACTATGCTAAATTGTTGCATTGTCTGCCTTCCACCACTCTTGGATTCTGCTCATGCTTTCCATCAGGTAGGATAGACTCACTTTTTCAAGCTCATATACATAAAAAATACTAATACTAAAAAAGAAAGATCTTGCCGAGCACATTATGAAGATAATATCTTTGATTGATTTTTTGTTGTTAACATTTATGTTGTTGTAAGTTCTTGGAGATGTTTTTTTTTTATTTTATAATTTTTATAGCTGCTAAAACTGTTATTCTTCCTTTTTAGCTTCAATGCATGTTGGGTAAAAAAGATATCTATTAAAATATACACTTTTTTATTTTATTGTATAGGGGGCAAACGAGCAGACGTATCGCCTGATGGTAAGCGATTACCGCCGCCCATGGACACCCACAACACCAGAGGCGTTACAAGTGCGTTGCCGGCCTTTTAGGAAGGAGTACGCTCTTTTCTTGAAGGTTTGAAGGTCGTATTGGTCCGAGAACACCGTAGGTGACAGCTCATTCCACAGTTTTGCTGTGCGTGGCAGAAAATTTCGGGAAAATCGCACAGTTGTGGACTACCAACCATATAGATGATGGGGATGAAATTTCTGTCGCGTTGGACGACGGCGGAAAAATGCGGCAGGGATCAATCCGAACAATTCCTCGGAGCACTCCCCATGGTAAATGCGGTAGAAGATGCACAGCAAAACCACATCTCTACGCAGCGCCAGAGAGTCTAGCCGAATTGAAAGATCCTGGCAATCGACGATACGAGTCGCCCTCCGCTGAATGCGGTCCAGAGGGAGGAGCTGGTATTGGGGTGCCTCTGCCCAAAGATGAGGACAGTATTCCATGTGAGGCCGAACCTGCCGAAAGCTGAAGGCGGTGGGCCGGAGTGATATACTGCCTCGATCTGTTGAGCACACTTAGCTTTTTCGAAAATAAAGGTTAAATGTTAAATATATATTTACCACATGATACATGGCATGGTTAATATCACTAAATAATGTCAAACATGTATAAATCCTATGTGTAACTAGTTGCATTCACATTAATAGCTATTCATTCAGATTAATATTATGATAACATGTTTAATAAGTTAAAGTTTATAATTAATGCAAAATGTACATCCCGTCTAGATATAAGCAATAGACCAGTTGGAGCTATGCGATAAATTCATACTTATATCATAAATGCGAAAGTAGCTCTGTACGTCTTTCACGCTTACACGGCTAAACAGCTACACCGGTTTCAATGTACTACTTAATAACTTTGTTTATCTGTCACGTTTTCACAACTAAACCGCTATACCGATTTCAATACAATTTGGCATATAGATACCTTGATTCTTGAAGAAGAACATAAGCAACTCTTTATTGGGATACACGATAAACACGCTGGAGGAGCCGCCGGCAAATGCTAGTGGAAAATAAATTCATGATTCAATTTGTGTGATTTGTATTGGAAGGCTATAAATAGTCGCCCTATCACAATGAATTGCTCTACGACAAGCTTAGCGCGCTAGCTCTTATTGGTGAAGCAATTGCCACCTCTATATTTCCTACAATCTGTTTAACACCGAACAATACGTGCTAACCTTGGGAGGCACCGTTTCAGAGTGGCAGAAATACGCTCTGGATCTAAAGGGTTCGGCTCTTCTTTCTTGTGCCGAGCATTCAAAAACTGGAACTTACTACCAATGCACGTCTTCTCTACCATTATGATCCTGGGTCTTTTATGCGGGGTGAGAAAAAGCATCTCACTAGGCCACTATACTTTCATATTATATTGCCTCAGTGGCGCAATGGAAGCGTATGCAATGATCTGCAAATATTTTTATCGGAGTTTAGGTATTTTCTGTGTATAATATGTATGTATTTACAAAAAAGTAAATATGTATTTATTTCAGTTGTCTAGTACCCAGAACACAAGCTGGAACATTTATTCTGATATTAGTATAATGAGGCTTTAGTCTACTTTAGTGCTGTACCCAGACGGGTTCGTATAAACTTTGTGTTAAGTTTTACTTCTCTTAACAGAGCTTATCCTACATAGGTTGTTAGGATTCTTAGTACGCTCTTAGGACACCCACGCAATGAATATGGGTGGTGACACTCCTTCGACAGCAGACGAACCTCAATATCTCAAGTGCCTGTACTTCATTACTTATTTCGAGAAGAACTCTCCGTTAATATCTGTCGATTAATGGTACATAGATCGACAGGTAAATGCCTTCCTTATGTCCGGGTTCTTTATCAGGAGGTGTGCCTCTTCCTTCTTTAGCTGTACACCAAGGCGTTGCTCAGCCTCATGCCTTAGTGCCCCAAATACGGGGCATTCAAAAATTATATATGCAGGACGGTCTCCTCCTGGGCTGGATTGCAGATATATGACGGGCTCTCCCGACACCAGAAACGATGCAAGTATTGGGAGAACCCCCATATCTTGAAGTTAGCTTGCTAGCTCTCAGCTATTAAAAGTATCCTAGACTGTGCTCAATCCGACAGCGTCACTTAAACTAGTCTTTTATCGATGGGGCTTAATTAAAATCTGCTTGGTGAGGCCATAAATCATTCAGATAGGGCCTGATTGACATCAATACGGGATGATTATTTTTTGAGTATTAAATCATTAGATGTAAATCGTAATATTATCGGGTTAATTTTAACTTCAATTTGTTGAAAGGGTTAGTAATAAATTGTTTAAATCTGAAGAAATCGTGAATAGAAGTCTTCTTACTAACTATCTTTTTTTCTTTTTTTTCTCTTTTTTTTAAAAAGAGAAAAAATCATGTCGAATGTTGTTATCAATACGAATTAGAGTAGGTATGTATTTTAAAGTAGTATGTCCAGCTCTGGGCAACACGGTTTTGATAAAGATAATAATGAAATTCTTCTCATCGTTACACAAATTTATATGATGTTGAACTTTGAATGGTAAATGTGACTCAAATTAGACATTTAAGTAACTAGACTTTTCTTGGTGCTGCGACCGCGTGTATCAAAATTATCGCAATAAAAGTAGCCTATATCCTTCCTTAACAATCAAAGTATTCTCATGACAAATTTCATTGAAATCGGTACATCGGTTTAGCCGTGTAAGTTATTTTTTATGGAATAGGGGCACACGACTAGACGTATCACCTGATGGTAATCGATTACCACCGCCTATGAAAACCCACAACACCAGAGGCGTCACAAGTGCGTTGCCGGACTTTGGGGGATGGGTTTGGGGTATGTTCCTCCGGTATCCTCACAGACGGTTGTTTCACACTGGTTTTATGTGGGGCCGTGGTATCACTCCGATCGAGCCGGCCCATTCATGCCGAAGCGTGGCTCTCCCTCAGTTACTTTCGAATTTATAGGTAATATTAGCATAGACATATAATCTTCTAAGTTCATCTTCTGAAAAATAATCAACTTATTGATGGTTTTCAAGCCAAGCACACAGTGTTACAAAGAACGTTATGATCATTAGTATGTAGGCGAGAGCTAGTCTTTGTATTTCATATAGGTTCTTAGCTTCATTACAAAGCTATTGTCATTAGTTAAAACTTCAACACCCTTGTTTACTAAAATGTCTTTAAGCATGCATACTATACATAGCCATGATTATACATACTAACTCTTGATTTATACATCCCGAGTAAATATAAACAGTAGTTATTTCTGTAGTGTACAAGGTACGATGAGATTCATAACCTTTCGTATTGGGCAATGAACTTAACCGATTCAGGAGTTTGGTTGGCTGTATTTCAGTGTATGTTCGCTCTCGATAAGAGGCCGGCGCCAGTAATATTGGCATTTGTGTGTTGTGCTATTGTTTATACGATACGAGGATTGGCAGGATTAAGAAAATATACGTGTGTTGACGAATGAAATAAATAATGTATTTTTTATTTATTTCATTCGTCAACGTCATAACGTTACATTACTGGCTTATAGTTGCACGGTTCCAAAATGTAATAAAAATAATAGATACAGAATTAGCACCTTTAATTATCTTTTAATTGAATACTGGGCAAACGAGCAGACGTATCACCTGATAGTAAGCGATTACCGCCGCCCATGGACACGCGCAACACCAGAGGCGTCACAAGTGCGTTGCCGGCCTTTGAGTGATGAGGAGAGGGATTGGGGAGGGGTTGGTGTATAGGCCTCCGGTAACCTCACTCACTCGGCGAAACTATTTTAAACTATTTTACACCGGTTTTCTGTGAGGCCGTGGTCGAGCCGGCCCATTTATGCTGAAGTGTGGCTCTTAAATGTTGACGGTGGTTATTCCATGGGTGTCGTATGAGGCGACTAAGGTAACAAATTTCGAAAAAGAAGGAATGCTTGAAACAAATCCTATTTCAGCTCGTTTGGCCAGGTATTATTGTAGTATAAAACATCTTTCTATGGAGATATTCTACGTCCAGTGACGTTCTCCTAGCTGATTACGGCCACGGCGGCCAGTCTCAACGGAGACCAGCCAACTACGCAGGAGATATTATAGTGCACAAGTGTATGCGCAAACACAGGTGCACTCTCGTTCCCTCTCTCACATAATCCGATGGGACGATAACCGACACGACCGGGGAGAGATCAGGTACAGTCCGAGGCAAGGGGGTTCAGACCCTAACTTCCAAACTCCGAGCTTAAGTATTTCTATAATCAGAAAAAACTGAATAACACTTTTGACCCGACCCGGGATTCGAACCCGAGACCTCTTGATTGGCAGTCATATACGTCTACCGCAAGACCAATGAGGCAGTTATTGGTCCAGTAGTGGACTGTTAAAGGCTATTGATGATGATGAACTAAATTGTAATGAAAATTTGAGCTCTTTTCATCTACAAAATTGCTAGAGATAATTAAAAGGGTAAAAATAATTGATAAAATATTAAAGCGTAAATATATGTATTATCATACAATTTGGACAGCCTCGGTGGCGTAGGGATACCGTATGGCAATACTGTGCTGAAGTTTCGAGTTGGACTAGATGTATGTATGATTTGCAACACTATTTCATCCATACAAATGAATTCAATTGAAACTTCTGTTTGTAATTTTAAATTAACAGTCTTTTACTAAATAATTCCCTATCTAATATAAAAAATAAAACAAATTACGCTTATGCACCTAAATAATATTAATTCCCGAGTTTAAGATAGTACTATCGATAATATTTACTGTTAATATCGAATCAATTAAAAGGTTTAAGATAAACACTAATAGCATGTAATCATTACGATAGTCATTTCACATTTCTACTTTAACGTTATGTTAATAATAAAAATGATATTTCAGTAACTTTGTATGTTCATTGCTTATATAGTAAGACTTTATGCTACAATAAATATATAAGGCAATTAATCTTTATGATAATGGTATTAAGTCAATAACAAGTGATGCTTAAGAATGGTAGATGTTAAAGTTATTTTAAAGTGAGACTAAATAAGACTGAGCATAAAATTCTGGCTAGTTTCTTTTGAAGTATGTGTGTTGTGAATTTTAGTAAGAGAGTTATGAGGAATATAGTATATAAGAGAGCGTTACGGATTCAAAGAAGATGTAGTAACAAGGATCGAATAAGGCATGCTTCGATGGTTTGGTCACTCAGAGATGGATGATAGAAGACTCACTAAAAGAGTTTATAGAGCAAATGTGTGTGGAATTGTCGGAAGAGATCGTCCAAAGCGAATTAACTAAATTGGTAATTTTCTAAAAAAGGTCTATCGAACAGACGAGCATACATGCAGCGATTGATGAATATAGATGATGTAAAACAAGTGTGTCAAATCATTACGATAAGTGGGCATCGATTGTCTCTCCCTTCCCGTCTTGGAAAGTGCTCTATGTAAAGGTACATATGCATAGGTGTATATTTTCTTCTGCTTAGGGATAACGAACGATAATGGCAATACATCATCATCAGCCTATCGCAGTTGGATCTTCTTCTCGCATCTGATAACCATTTCAACCCCTGACAACCATTTTACCTAAGTCCCCAGACCTGGTCTGTGGAAGTCCTTCCATGATGATAATCAATCTGTTAGTCCTTTGTTGATTTTTTTTTCATCCATAAATTCGTCGCTTTTGTAGTGACGATTATATGTAGTTTAAAATTGTTTTTTTTCTTTTTGATGTATTTCTTTTATTTTTCGGAGTTCGGAATGCGGTTACTCCAAATTAAGCTGTTTTTTAAAGCCTCGACAAAATGACTCTACTCTGGCTGATGGAAAGCATAAGCAGAATCCTAGAGCGACTCATTGAAAATGCAAACAGTGTAACAATACAGCATGGTGACCCACTCCATGGCGGTCTAGTGATTGAGCCTCCGGTCTTGCACTCGCATTTTACGTTGATTTTCTGTGCGGGTAGTACAGCGGGGCAGAGTTGAGCCGGCCTGTTCGTGTTAAAATCAGCGTAGCTCTACTTAATTCAGACGAAATGTAACTATACTACATACATATATTTATTATATCTGTATAATTTTGTTTGGGTTAGGACTAGAAAGGTGGGAATATAGTATAAAATTATCATATTATACCTAAACGTTTTACTGACATTTTCCAAAACAGACTCATTCAAAACGTAATTATTTTATTCATAATTTATCGATAAGCATCGATCTCATTTTGAACAATGTTAAGTTAAGATTCAAAAGGCAAGGTGAAAGTTATTCACAAAATATTTTCATGTAAACGAATCTGAAACACATCATAACAAAAGAAGTAAATCAGACAGATTTATGATGCACGCTTTGTTTTTACAACCAGCAAAAGTAAACTGTAAAAACTCATTCATGAATAAAAAAATACATAGGCGTAAAACAAAAGAATGAAAAGGTACGAAAATAACATGTACTTTAAATAGAATGTATGAATACAATACAATTTTTGTTTAATTTTGGTCAATATATTAAATTTAGAAGAACCAACGAGCAGACGTATCACCTGCAACACCAAAAGGTGTCACAAGCGCATTGCCGGCCTTTGGGGGATGGGGCGGAGAATGGGAGAGGGATTGGGTTATGGGCCTCCAGTATTCTCACTCGGTGAAACAGCGCAAGTGCTATTTCACACCGGTTTCTGTGTGGCCGTGGTATCACTTCAGTCGAGCTGGCCCATTCATGTCGTGGCTAATATCCGTAGCTACATCGTGATCACCATTTAACAGTCCACTGTTAAACATAGGCCTATTATTACAAAGGAGGTTTTGGCGTACTATACAACGTTGGCCAGATGGGTAAGTATAGAATTTATTGAGAGTTTGCCTTCTTGTTGATGATCTCCGTATTCCGCTTACTAAACCCTTGTGACTAATAGAAGTAGTGATACTCTATATTCTTTATACTTCACCTATCACTACGCGGACAGCCTATTGAAATATAACTCTTTCATAGCTGAGTGTCACACTATCGTCCTTTCTTGAAATTGTAATAATAATAAATATTTCGGACAATTTACACACAACGCCATCTAGTCCCAAGCTAAGCAGAATTTATTTTATGGGTACTAGACAACTGATATCAATACATATATAAGTTTTTTTTTTGTAAATACGTAAGTACATCGTACATAGAAAATATCCCAACTACGAAACAAATATTTGCAGATCATACAAACATTTGGTTCGACCCGGGTATCGAACCTGAGACCTCAAAGCACAGCAGTTGCATACGCTACCACTGCGCTACAGAGTCAGTCGAAGAATTATTTCAATAAAAAAGAGCAGGAAAGTACAAATATAACGGCATCGAACGTACAAATAAAACGCGAGATCTGTAATCAAAATTAAGTGCTTCTATTAAAATCTGGATACTGTACTATCTTACATCGTAATATTAATATACTCGTATGTTAATTTGCTAATGTTAGATATATTTTATAACATGATAAGAATTTGACAAGGAAACTGTAAGGTATTAGAGGTTACGCTACGCTAATGTAATATTTAATTTATAATATAAAACCGAAGGTTAATGATATCATCAACAACCCATAATGCCCCACTGCAGGGCTCGAATCTCCTCTCAAGAGAGGGTTATAGCCATACGTCCACACGCTGGCACATATTATTGTTCTTCAGTAGAATATTTTATTAAATCCACTTACTAAACTCTACATTACCTGAAATCTCGGTTTATCTTCCTCCTTGACACACATTCCAAATGGTTGAGATCGACAAAGAATTTGCAATTCACAATGCCAGGACTTACAACCAGATTCCTCGACCACTCTTTCTTTGTCCAAGCAGTTCGCCTATGGAACGCCTTACCAGTTTCAATAAGACGTTCGAAAACATTGACTGCCTTCAAGATACATCAATATTCCATAGTTGGCAGAATTGAGTGTGTGAGAGTGAAGAGAGTGAATTGAGTGAAGACAAGGTATTCACCTTTGTGTATGCATTTGTTAGACATTCCATACAGTTTCCATATGGTGTGATTCACTCATTTATTTGTATGTATTTACTCAATCCTTCACACTACGTATTGCTATTGTAATATGTTAATTTTACTTTACTTTCTTTTTCCATCTTTTTATAATACCCCAGGCCCTATGATATACTTTTTCTTCTGTACTCTTCTTTACAACCCACGGTTGCCTGTAAGATATTGCTTTAGAGCGATAAGGCCGCGACTTGTACTTTTTCTAGTTTTAAGTTAAACTTGTAATTATATTATATTACTTACCGATATTGCCGTATCTTTGCTACAACCTCACAGTGGAAGAGCCACGCTTTGGCATGCATGCACCGGCTCGACCAGAATAATATTACGGCCTCACAGAAAACCGGTGAGAAACAGCGACAGCACTGTGTTTTACCGAGTGACTGAGGATACCGAAGGCCTATACCCCAACTCTTCCCCTATTATTCTCCCCATCCCCCAAAGGCCAGCAACGCACTTGTGACGCCTTTGGTATTGCGGGTGTCCATAGGCGGCTGTAATCGCTTACTATCAGGTGATACGTCAGCTCGTTTGCCCCCTATTCCATAAAAAAAACAACCCTAGTTAACACTGTGGGGTGAAGTTGGTCAAAAAAAACAAATATGTTTATGATGTAAGTGCCATGTATACTTTCATAATAATTTGTATTTAAGTAAAAATTGTTAATTTGCAATCATATATAAATATAAATTACTTGCTCCGACGATTGAATGGCAACCGCTCGGACTACAAAAATGTAAAACATTTATATAAATAATCCCGTTCTGCAGTAGATTCAAATTATGGCCATACTGCTGATCTCAGAAAATACCGACGGATTTAATTCTTTGTTTATAATTAATTAATATTCTGGAGAGAAAAACATTGCAAATCAGTAACATCTTTACACAGCTGTGGTGCTTTAGTAAGCATTGTTTGTTATGCAAATAACTTAACAAAAGTCATAAGTTGTAAATTTTTAGTGATGTATGTTAGTGCATGCATTTTAATCTGTCAGTCTATCTGTATTTATTGTTATTACACATCATATTTGGCCTCATAAAGTATTTATGTGAATGTAATTGTGAAATGAGAGTAAAATATTTGAAAATTGAAGGCAAAAATTTTGATACTTTTATTTAAAAGAAAGACTTCTTATGTGAGGGTAAACGGCTTCGTTACGTAACGCGTTACGGTGCCAGTCTGTCTGGTTTCCCTTTCTCGCACGCATACGGTAGCGGTAGACAGGCTCCTCCTCCCTCACTCTAACCCACAGCGCTAGTCGTATTTCGGGAAATAAAAACCTAAGCTTTTCTCGCGTTAAAAAATTTCAATATTTAATCATTCAACTTAGATTAATTCGGTTAAGTTATCACTTCTGTCGGGCGTCCCGAGATGCACAGGTTTTTTTAATGCAAGTACCTATCGTTTGTGTATATCCATCAACTGACCGACAGACCTTACCAACGTCTGTACTAGCTTGAAAATAACACGAATATCTACTGACTAATAACCCATTATCGTATCATATTTCCCCTTAACATGTCCTAACGGTATGGCGACCGTCACCTCGGTCTTCGTTTCAGTTCTCGGTTGGGTGGCCCTGTCTGATTAATTGTCACTGATCCTGAGATAAAGATTGCTACTCAAATATACTGAACTTGACATTGATAGGTGGCTGAATGTTGTTGCACAAAGAGTAGGTAGATACTGTATGCGCTTTTGTGGATGTTATTGAAAACTTCTGTGAGGCACTCTTAATTTAGAAGACGAAATTAGTTTTTTTTTTATTAACAGAGAGGCTGGATCAGATTTTTTTCTTCTATTGTATAGGGGGCAAACGAGCAGATGTATCACGTGATGGTAAGCGATTACAGCTGCACATGGACACCTGCAATACCAGAGGCGTTACAAGTGCCGGCCTTTTAAGAAGGAGTACGCTCTTTTCTCGAAAACTTGAAGGTCGTATTGGTCTGGGACACCGCAGGCCTCAGCTAATTCCACAGTTTTGTTGTGCGAGGCAGAAAGTTTCAGGCAAAGCGCACAGTTGATTGATATATTGATTTGGTTTTTAGAGTATAAAAAACTTTAGGAATATGTATCGAAGTTGAGTTATTAAGTGGCAACTAAATTGAAGTTTAGTCTGTATCTGGTATTCATAGGAGGAGTACCAGTGAACCCACTACCGCTCAGTAGATATTCGTGTCATAATATTCGCGCATTGTTCTTGCTTCGTTTGATTTATGAAAAATAATTGGAATAAGTTACCAATATTTAGACACTTTCCATATCACTTTTCACTTGACAAGACGTCGGTCTACATGAAGAAGAAGAGCTAGGTTACTTGTGCATGTGATGACGTGAAAGAATAATAAAAGAAACTTAAAACAAAGTCAAATCCAAAGCAGCTGCCCAGAGTGGTACAGTGAGCCAGAAATTTATTTCCAAAGAGAGGAGTCTAACAGTGTACGTAGCGATGGAACAAGGGTTTTGATCGACGAAGTAAAAGTGTACCATAAAGTTAAATATTTTTAAGTAGCTGTATAATCTATGGTCACCGTATCAGTATAATGTCTAGTGTTGCCTTATCTCACTATCAGTGCAAAGTAGAAAGTCTAAAGTATCTTTTATACTGCACGACTATTGATAAAATCTTAAATTAAAAATATTAAAAATATTCCGTGGGAGAGCCGCGCTTCGGCATGAATGGGCCGGCTCGACCGGAGTGATACCACGGCCTCACAGAAAACCGGTGTGAAATAGCGCTTGCGCTGTGTTTCACCGAGTGAGTGAGGATACCGGAAGCCCATACCCCAACCCCTCCCCCATTCCCTCTCCCCATCCCCCAAAGGTCGGCAACGCACTTGTGACGCTTTTGGTGTTGCAGGTGTCCATGGGCGGCGGTAATCGCTTACCATCAGGTGATGCGTCTGCTCGTTTGCCTACTATTCAATAAAAAAAAAAAAAAAAAAAAAATAAAGTAATGTATCGTTTTAGTATTATTTAACATTTTAATATTGCGCGCTGTGATATTTTATTGTATTTTAATGAGATAATATTTTCTGACATCTAAAATAATCGGTTTCAAATTAAGCAGAGCTTGTACCATGAAATCTACGAGTATATTGACCGATAGAAATAATAACATGCTTTAAAAAAAAATAAACAGAAAAGGTAATTTAAATGAAGACAGAAATCTACGTTATGTTTACCCGACTACGGCAAAGCCAAAGGAGGGTTATGATTTTAACAGGCTATGTATGTATTGTATGTTCATCTGTTCCCTCATAGCTCCTCAACTACTTATTAAAACTGGACAAATGAGATATCGTTAGTAGCATCTTCATCGTCCGCTCGTACATAGTATAGGGTATATGACGTGTCACTAAATCTGAATATAAAATTACGAATATCTAAAAATATTTATGTTAATTTAATTTAGGGTAACTCCCGTTCCGGCTCGTTCCTGGTGCAAAGGTTGGCCATTGCGATTCGACGCGGCAATGCTGCTTATTTTTATTAACTAATAAATTGTATCCAACTTTAAATATGTTTAAAAAACCTCGTTGAAAAAGTATAAAACAAGTTTGAAAAGCCGCAATCACATGTTACATGGAAACGTACTATAACACTTTAACAACATGTGACTATGTCTTTTCAAATTTGTTGAAGTCTTGGAAAGATCTGCACAGTTGGCCTAGTAACTTAAGCGGTCGCCACTACTATTGCGGCAAGTGCTGTGGGTTCAAATCATATCCATGACAATACTGTGTGTGATCCACAAATTGTTGTTCTGAGTCTGTGTATTTTAGTGTCCGTTTCAGGTATGTTTATAAAGTCCACAGGATTACTTGAATTACTTTTTTCAAAAGTAATTAAAAAGTATACAAGTATATAAGTACAAGTATATAAGTTAAAAAGTATACAAGTATGTAAGTACAAGTATATAAGTATTAAGAAGTACTTAAAAAGTAATTCTTCAAAAAAAACTACTTCCATAGATCATTTTTTTTCATTTTTTATCTATTTTACTAAAACATATGCCACAAGTATTGACGGTCCGTCTCTACCCAATTCTTATATATTTTTTATTTATTTATTGCTCTCTGTGTTAATATATAAATGTATTAAGTGGAAATAAGTGAAATCATATATATTATATCTCGTTAAATTTTAACAAAACTTAATAAATATTACTACCTGTTTACATTTTATTTTTCTCTTTTAATCAAACACATAAGTGTTACCATAAACATACATATTATGGAAGAAAGTGTCCCGAACCGATCACGACACGATATATCGTGTACACTAAAGTGAAAATAAACTAGTTCTTATTTACTGGCCCGTGAGCTGTACAGCTACGATTATTGACATTGTTTAATAAAGCGAACTAAATAAGCGCTTAATGCGTTCAACGATGAAAATATACACCACAAGAGTTACTGGTTGGCTGACTTTTTTTATGTAATAGGGGGCAAACGAGTACGGCTTGACATCACCTAGGACCACTTAAAACTACAGAGGCACAAGTGCGTTTTCCCACAATTAAGGAAAAGGGGATTCCCTTTCGTTAGGGGACTAACCGCTACACTCGGTAAAAGAACACGAATTAAATGCCTTAACCGATACTTGGTGATATCACTCCAGTCAAGCCAGCCAATTTGTGGCAAAACACGGTATCTATAATTTCTATTCTATTATGTCTCTTCGTTTAGTTATTTTTATAATCTTCGGTATTTTTATACCTAATCTTCAGTTTATTGAAGTCAGGGTATAATTTTAGTTTCGAGCTCTAAACTTAATAGATTTTAAAAGACAAAATAACTTCCTTCCAGCTAAAACTAAGGCTACGCTTATGCAGTCCTTAATTGTCCCCTTGATCGACTATGGTGATGTGTGTTATTTCGACCTGAATGCAGACCTTCTCAATAAACTAGACCGACTTCTCAATAACTGCATTCGATTCGTTTTTAATCTTCGCAAGTATGACCACGTGTCTGCTTTACGTTCCCAATTGCAATGGCTCCCAATTCGCCAGCGCCGCAATTTGCGAGCGCTGACTTCTCTTTTTTCTTTCCTCATCTCTCCATCGTTACCTGAATACCTTGCACCACACCTTCGTTTTTTATGCTCCAACCACGACCGAAATCTTCGTTCCACAAACAATATGCTCCTTCAGTGCCCCTCTCACACCTCTGACTTTATCCATTTTTCCTTCTATGTGCAGTCTGTTCTTCTCTGGAATGCGCTCCCCACCGAAGTCAGGATGTCTACAAACCGTATTACGTTCAAGTCGAAAGTACGTGAGCTTCTCTGGAATGAATTGGCAGCACAAACACATCCTTAGCACCTGACTGTGTATCATATAGGTACCTATGTATAGTATTATATGTATGTATATAATATTTGTATTGTGTGTGTAGTATATGTAGTGGTAAATGTACCTATGTTTATAATTTATATTTAATGTAGGTTTATATCTTTTTACTAAATTTATTTTCTTTGCACCTACCAGTTCTTATTTCTCATCACCTGAAGGTTGACTGGGAGAGAATGCCTCAAGGCATTAAGTCCGCCTTTGTACAACATGTGCAATAAGTTTAAATAAATAAAAAATAAAAATAAATAAATAAAATAACAATTTTAGAGGTTTTCTAATTTAGTATTATTAGTTTTACACTTTAAGGTTTTTATTAATATTATTGTTACAAGTGTTTTTCTTCTTCTTCTTTTGATGAAATGGCAACCAGCCGGATCACTCAGATCAGCTATTTCTGCCAATGTCAAGTATTTATTGTCTTCAATTATAAGTCTTCGAGTCTTTGAGTCGTCGCGTCGTCGCGATGAAATTAATGACAAAAAATATGTAAAATGTGGATGACATGAAATGGGGACCGTCTTTCGAAAAAAACGATATCCCGTGTTTTACGTTCCAATATATTATTTTTAATATGTCATAATGACATCTGTTGAATCCCATTAACGTTCCGTTAATACAATATTAACAGGACATAAATTACTACAGATATTTATTTTCATCATAGATACAGACTAATTCAAATAAAAAATATTAAAGTATAAAACATACAAATATTTGAAATGAGCGGACATCGAACTTACAACTGTTACTGATGTCCTACAGTATCCCATAAGTCGATAATAATACCTATATAAATATACTTCACAAACCTTCTAGCAAGAAATAAGAAACAACAAATGAAACAAATACTCAAGTCACAAATATTTGTTAGTTTAAGCCATTATATCGTGATGTATAAATGACGAAGCGCCATTTGCACAGTTAATTTTTCAAGCGATAAAGGACTTTTACAAGATCATAGGAAAAATATTTAACTATCTACTACTACTATAGGAAATAGTAATATGGTGTAGAGAAAGTTGGACGATTTCCTAGCAGGTGGACTGGCGGTGTAAAGAAAGTCAGTTTATCAACAGACCATTGCTAGACATATTCCTCTCCTCACAAAGGAATTCTTGGTCTACTACAGCACGCTAGATAGTCGGGCTGACATAGGATTTATTTAAAGTTTTCATACTCTTTTCAATGGTTGTCCTGCGTAGTTTGTCCCTTAGCCGCCTCTGCCCATACCGACCGGGTTTCGGTGACTGCCATACAGACATGCCATACCACAAGACCACTCCGTACCAAAGGTTACCGAATTACGCCCTACTCCTGACCTGGTGGTGGCTGACGGGCGCTACTATGGATCCCCAACCCTCGCAGCTCGATCTCGCTAAGCACAGGTTGGTTGGTGACCCCGCAATCGACTTCGTTGGCTGCGCCCTCCCCAAGGGACTGACACCCCTTAACTATCAATAGGCCCAACTGAACCTAACCCAGTGACCCGTCTGCTATTGCAGACTCCAAAACAAATATTAGCTGATCATACAACCATTCTTCCGAACGGGGAATCGAACCCGAAACCTCAGCATAGCAGTCGCACACGCCACCTCTATACCACCAAAGCATTCACTGCTCATTGTTTGTGAAAGTGTGCCTGCAGCCTTAAACACAAAGTATAATAAAGGTTATGTACAAATATTTACGCAGACTCTCGACGAGGTTGATGTACTGTCAACCGTCAAGTGTGACAGTTCCTAGTAATGTTATTAGAATTAATGTAATAAATATGTTGTTATAAATATATACTTAAAGTGGTAAGACTAAATTTTATTTATGTATTTGACAAATTCATATACTTGTATACATCGGCGGACTTAATTCCTATTCTCTACCAGCCAACCTTTGAGGGGTGTTTCCAATTGTTTTATGTTGGTAACTTTTGTGTGCCTTTGTCAATCTATGCAAATACACCAAAAATCAATTTAACAATCAAAATTGGATCCTCTGTCTGTCTATATATTCCAAATAATCTCTGTTACTGCTGGACTGATTTTGACGGAATTTTTACTGGGAGACAGCGGAATCATAAATCTTAATATCTAATAACTTTTATAACAATTAAAAAAATATTTGAAAATGTATCAGAGACATGTCTAAGATAGTATAGATAAATTTTAACTCTAAACCATACTTTAACTGCACTGATTGCGTAGTGGTTTAAGCGATTAATTCACCACTTTCTACTGCAGCTGCAACAATAATTGTGTGATCCCCAAATTGTTGATCTGTCTGGGCGTTCTTTGTGTCCTGTTCATGTAAAAAACTCCTTCCAGAATGTAATACGATTAATTTCATAATTATAAATGTCAATGTAAGTTTGTTTGTGCCGCTTTCACGCAAAAACTACTTAACCGATCATTCTGAAACTTTGTACACATATTCTTGGAGGTATTAGAAGTAACATAGGATACTTCACTCTCGTAATTCCTGTAGGTAGGTCTCGGGGTAACTTTTCCAGGTTTACGGCCTGTTGAAGTAATTTACCGCGCCGCTTTTCCAGAAGTGCATCGGAACCTTCTCGGTCAGAAGGCTATACCAACCTTATTTTACCTATTAATACAGTTTGCAATCCTACCAATATTATAAACGTGAAAGTTTGTGAGTATGTAAGTGAGAATGTTTGTTGCTCTATCATGCAAAAACTACTCAATGGATTTTGATAAAACTATACAATAATATAGCTTATACATTAGAATAACACATAGGCTACAATTTATAAAGATACTAGCTTCGCTTCGCGGTTTTGTCCGCGGTTGTTGTCGTACCACAGGTATCACCGCGGGGTTCAGCTAGTAATACAATATAATCAAAGCAATAGCTATACAGACTAAGCATGCATAAGAAACAATGTCTGAATAAGCCTGCGTAATAAATACTACATAATTGTACAGAAAACAAACAAGAAAATTTTGTAATCTGTAAAAGTAATGAAAATAATTTAATTACTACATAATTATAAAAATAGCTTCATAAATCATCATGTCAGACATATCTCAATGAGACTAAGCTCTCATAACACAAAGATAAGATAAAAACATGCGCTAGTATTCAGTCACATAACGATCATGGACAACTTTGGGTACCGCGAAATGGGTTGGGGCTCACCTTTGCAATCTCCGGTACAGACACCGACAAGATCTCGTTTATCAAGCAGTACTAGATCAAGAACTATGGAACCTGAAGAATTACCACTGGCTTACAAATATGTTCGGAATATCGATCTTTTGGAGTCGGCTAAAGAGCCAGAAAAACCAAAAGAGTATCTGTTTGTGGGTCCTTCTCCACCAGCAGAAGAGCCACCCAACATGTACCACAGCTTCGATATTATGGCACCAGACCCGGAAGCAATATTGACTGAAGAAGCGCTAAGACGTGGTCTTCGTGAACGGGCTTTAGTGCTTGGAGCAGCCAGGTTTTTTGATGACGTTGAGTGTGGAATTATAACTTCAGAAAATATTGAAGAGCACCTCAAATCAGCACCAGAAGTGGTTGTCAATTTAACTTTGTTATGGGCGTCCTTTCTAGGAAGAGATGAATTGATGCCGGCTATTCTACTCGCTGGAGCCGATATTCACTATTATGAGGCACCTGGATTAACAGCGCTCCATTTGGCATCCTTCAACGGTACAGGCAGGGCTGTAGGGTTATTAATATCTCGAGGTGCAGATATTGAATTCGCTCCCAAATACTTTACACCCCTTCATGCCGCTGCATTTGGTAATTCTTTAGAAGCGTCAGAGATTTTAATACTTAGTGGTGCTTCGTTACATGCTGTTGTCCAGAGAGCGGGTTGTGAAGATAACCTTGTGCATTGTGCAGTGAGAGCTGATGCTGTAGAGTGTATGGAACTTTTCATAGAAAGAGGTGTAGATCCTGCTTATACTACTTCATCAGGGTTTAATGCATTGCACCTTGCTGCTGAACTAGGCGCACAAAGGTGCCTCTCATATTTACTTAAAGAAACAAAGATAAGTGTAAACAGTCTTACCAAACAAAGAGATAAGGAATGTACTGCATTACATTTAGCAGCAGCTCGAGGTTACACAGAATGTGTGGAATTACTTTTATCAGAAGGTGCTAAAGTAAATACGAAAAATTACAGAGGATTTACGGCATTACACCTAGCTGCGAGATATTCGAGTATCGAAACTGTGGAAGTGCTCCTTAGAGATGGCAACGCGGATTCAAATGTCGAAGATTATGATAAGAGGACTGCATTGCATGCATCTATTAACCGATCTGAGAGAGCATGTGACGTTATTGATCTTCTTGTCAGTTGGGGCGCACAAGTCAATAAGAAAGACGAGTACGGTTATTCTCCGCTCCACTTAGCGGCAACCGATGGTTTGAGTCAATGTGTTGAGACTTTAATTTTTCTTGGTGCCGATGTTACTTCTAAATCAAAAAAAGGACACACCGCCTTGAGTCTTATTGCAAGAAAGATGCCTAAATCATTAGCCATCTTGAAACACCATTTGGACTCAGGTATATGTTTTAATCAGGCATCGGACAGTAGTGAGGAGGTGCAAATAGAGTTTGATTTTGGAAGGCTTCTAAAATTTTCTTATCCCCGAGAAATTACTTACTTAAATAGTTTAATAGATGAAGGACAGAAAGACATTTTACTTCATCCTCTTTGTTCAGCTTTTTTGTTTATGAAATGGAAAAAGATAAGAAAATTTTATTTGGCCAGGCTTATTTTTTCTTTCCTGTTTGTTTCATTCTTATCAATATATGTCTTAACTACTGTAGTAAAAACATGTAAGGGTACATTTAATAAGAAATATGGAGTTCTTAATGAACTTTGTCAAACGCAATCATATTTAGGAATGATGCTGGAAAAAAATCCCATTGAATTCGAAAGATGGGTTCTTTTAGCGATAACAGTATTTGAAATTCTGAGAAAATTAACAAGTATAACTGGTTTTTCGAGTTTTTATCATTATTTTACTAGTTTTGAAAATCTGATGGAGTGGTTTGTATTACTGTCAGTATTTTCTTTGTATCATATTGACAAGAACTACAGCTGGCAAAATCATGTTGGGGGATACGCTGTGCTAGGCGCTTGGACCAATCTTATGTTGATGATGGGCCAGTTGCCTATGTTTGGTGACTATGTTGCAATGTATCAAAAGGTGTCATCAGAATTTTTAAAATTACTATTAGCCTATATGTGCCTATTACTTGGTTTCACAATTTGCTTTTGTATTGTCTTTCCCAATGAAGAAATGTTTGCGAATCCTCTTGTAGGTTTTATAACTACCTTATCTATGATGGTTGGTGAATTAAACCTAAATATTTTGGTCAATGACCCAGAACAGGTAGACCCTCCTTTGGTTTTAGAGATATCATCACAAATTATATTTATTTTGTTTCTTATGTTTGTAACCATCATTTTGATGAACCTTCTTGTTGGTATAGCGGTTCATGATATTCAAGGCTTGCGAAAAACTGCTGGATTGTCAAAGTTGGTTAGACAAACAAAACTTATTTTGTTCGTAGAAATGGGGCTGTTTAGCGCTTGGCTACCGAATTGTTTGCACAAATATGTATATAGAACTGCACTTGTATCACCCGAGGCTGGTAAGGTAATTTTAAGTGTTAAACCATTGAATCCTCGAGAAAGAAGATTACCGACTGATATTATGATGGCTGCATACGAAATGGCACAATTAAACAAAGTAAAAGCTGGTCGATCTGTGAAAGAAGTTTTACATAAAAACAATTATATATCAAAATTAAAAAATGACGAGCATAACTTTGGTTTGGAAATAAAAGGGATGCAGGAGAAAATAGATCAGGCAACTTTCAATCTAAAGAAGATAGATCAAGAAATGCGTCACTTGAATTCGTTATTGATAAATCAGCAGAACCTTCTAAGCAATGTCTTCAAATATATTGATGTGATGCCCTACAAATCCAATCATGTCGCCACACCGGTTTATGCCATAGAATCGCCTGTATTTCAACCTGCAAATGTTGCTGATATTACCAAGTGATTAAAAGATGTTGGACTGAGTAGGTAAATCTAAATAGCATCTGTTCTGTAAGTGTTTCTGTTGTTATATTACTTTGTATACAAATATAAGGGAAACAGATATAAAAAATTACTGTGTGCGCATAAGATGCATTATATTTTCTTAACAGCTCACAACAGTGTGAACGAAATTGTATGTAGCTTTATTTAAGGAGATATCTTTATAGTTATATTAAATAATTAAGAGATTTCTGTGATTATATTTTGTAATAACATATAATTATGAGACTAATCTATTAAGAAAAGAGTCAATTCACAAAGTAGTCAAATTAATAGGTTAATTTGTAACCAATAAAAAATTTGTATTCTGAATTTTCTTTCACATGATTGTGACGAAAAAAGAATTACTATTATAATAAGTGACATATTTTAATATTTTTTTTAAGTATATTAAAAGTGATAATTTACGAACAGTAGTTTCATTGTCGAATATTAAGGCTCAGGGGAATCTTGATCAAATAATTTTAAATGTTCTATGTACTATTACTATTGTCTATTGGAGAGGCCTATGTCCAGCAGTGGACTGCGATAGGCTGAAGATGATGATGTACTAGACAGTTTCTGATAGTTGTTGAAGATTTAAAGGTCACTATGATGTGTTTTTCTTGTTTTCAATCTCGTTGACGTAATCTGCCGTTTGAATGAAAAATGCAGAACACGTCATGGTTGGAACAAGAAACAAGATAAGTCTTTCTGATGTTGTGAATTAAAAATCTTCCTAAATATTAGGTACGTCAAGGTTGACATTAGTATGATTAATTACACTGTGGAGATTAGTGAATTGAGATTATGAGCCTTGCCTGCATGCCAAGCGTGGCGATTATGGCAAAACCTCCACTGACTGGCAAGCCAGAGGTCTTTTAATTCTCTGTCAGGACAAATGTCTGTGTGATATAAGCACTACCATTTTGTTCTGTGTCTAATTTATTGAGGACATTAATATGTTTATAAATACGTGTTTATCGGCAGTTTGGGACCACACGACTGTGTGTGTTATTATTTTTGACTACAAAAGTGTCAAAGTATATAATAGTACATTTTATTTCGTAAATTATGACTAAATAAATGCTATCAACTTATCACAAATTATCACTGTTTTAACACGTGAGGAGAATGATATCACGCTTGATACGTTTTTAGGTAAATACAAACAGACATTGTGGTCGTTACAATATATACCTATGCTTTTAAAATTATATCATAGCATGTTTTTAAAGATTTAAAACCATTTTTACTGATTTCAACTTTTAGAGTTTTGTAAACCAAACCAAAATACTCTGTCTGATGGAAAGCAAGACCAGAATCTAAGAGCTACTCATTGCGAATGTAGACAATGCAACCATGCAGGATGGTGACCACACTATGGCGGTCTATTGCAGATGCAACATTG
Source organism: Spilarctia lutea (assembly GCA_916048165.1). Lineage (NCBI taxonomy): Eukaryota > Metazoa > Arthropoda > Insecta > Lepidoptera > Erebidae > Spilarctia > Spilarctia lutea. The sequence goes on from OU696491.1 coordinate 1,746,059, forward strand.
AGCCTACGGTCTCACACTCACCAACGAAACACGATAGTACAAATGCTGTCATTTTAGGTTGGTCTTCTTTAAGAGGGTAATATCGCCCCGGTTGAGCCGAGCCATTTTGTTGAGCGTGACTCGAAAACCTTGAAAACCGTACAAATTACAAGATATGAATAACAAAGAATGTTCATATTGCTACAAGTGTTAAGCTGAATAAACAACTGTATTTTTTACATGTGAGTTACAAGTTTTATAACTACGTATTTATGAAATCTCAGAACACGATTTGGTAAACATTATGTCAGCCACCTGCTGATAACAGTTAATATTCAGTAAACACAGCCAACGTGCGCAGAATACTGTCCATTTATCAGGTTTGTAAATAATTTATTCTATTCTAGTAATAAATGTGTTGTGGTATGTAGTATATTGTTTCTCTCGATCTTGTGCAGTATTTTTTTTACGTAACGTCATCTTGTCCCAATCTAAGCAAAGCTTCAAGATGAGTACCCATAACACAAGCTCTGATTAGCTTGGGACTAGATGGCATTGTGTGTAATATGTCCGAAATATATATTTATGGCTGCCTATTGAAATTCAATTTCACGCGGCCCTTTTTGGCACGAAGTTCCTTATCGCGCGTTGTGAAAGGGGGCTAGACGGAAAAAATTCATACGAAAAAGTTGTCACGACACTTTTTGCTATTTTAAATTATATTTGTTATTAGTTTATTTTTCTTGATTCACTATTTTTGTTATGGGAACGAAGTCTAAATATTTTTTTATTAAGAAAATATTGTTTTGTATTATTTTTTAAAGAATTGATGAAAAACATTTTTCAATTTTATATATAGCGCCATCTTTTGAATAGAAACTGAACTTACATTTACGTGTTATAGTTGTCGTTGCCAGTAGTTTAATATTAATAATATAGATGTCGCTGTAAATTAATGATTTTTAAAATTATGTATATCAAATATAAATACAAAATATATCAATAAATAAGTTTAGCAGTGAACTGCGATAGGCTGGTAACGACACTTTTTGCTACAGTAAGCTATTGTAAGCCGTGCGGCGTGCGCATGTTTCTCTGTCTGTCTCTCTATCTCTCTTATAGAAAGCAAGCCAGATATTTTCGTTTCGTCTTTCTATTTCGAACTTCGTTCCATTCGGGTGTCCCTTGACACCTCTCAAGTTTTTTTTTTTACTATATAGGGGGCGAACGAGCAGACGTATCGCATGATGGTAAACGATTACCATCGCCCATGGACACCCGCAACACCAGAGGCGTTACAAGTACTTGGGATCATAGAGTGGCAGATAAAGACGTGCGATGGTAGTGAGTTCCAGGTTTTGAATGCTGAACACAGTTAGTAATCCAAATTTTTTTAAATAGATTATTAGAATTACGTTGATATTTATTTTGGCTGTCACTGACATCTGCCTTCGAGAACTGTGTTTATCTCTCAACTGAAAGGGAACTCTGCCATTTTGCCGTACAACCAGTCGGAAATATCTACGAACCTGGCTTAATGACGTCATGCAAACTAGAGAGTTGATATTACACTGAACAGAGAAACAATATACAATAATTAGATTACGATAGCAAGAAACGATATACGTGTGTCGGCGCTTGCGTTGGCAACGGTATATAGGTTGACTGCCTCAGTGGCGTAGTGGTAGCGTATGCGACTGCTAAGCTTGAGGTCTCGGGTTCGATTCCCGAGTCGGACCAAATGTTTGTGTTTGATTTTTCTGATCTGCAAATATTTGTTTCGGAGTTTGGGTGTTTTCTATGTATAATATGTATGTATTTACAAAAAAAAAAGTATTTAAGTATTTATATCAGTTGTCTAGTACCCATAACACAAGCTCTGCTTAGCTAGGGACTAGATGGCGTTGTGTGTTTAGATGTCCGGAATATTAATTTATTTATTTATTATTTATTATATAGGCGAAAGCGGGGCGATGCGTGGGGAAGCGAGAGGTGAAGAAGAGGTGAACAAAATTATATCTTACACAAACCTGACTTATGGTTATATCACCATGGACATAGTTTTATTACCTACTAGCTTTTGCCCGCAGCTTCGCCCGCATGTGTTATGTGTGTTATGTGTTAAAGTGACAAATGTATAAATTTTGATAAAAGGTCGATAAATATACTAAAATGTGCATTAAAAAATATCCTATTTAATTGAATTTATGGTTAGTATTTTGGTAATAGTGACTTCCACACAAGAGGTAGCTTTATGCTGTCCCAGACTTTTATTTAGAACTATTTAAGGCAAATAATACTACAGTATATTATTATCATGTAACTCCAACGGTTTTGGCAGCGCACGCCAGGATAGCTCACAGAGGGCTGATTTTTTTCGACTTACTTGACAGTTTTCGATATATTATGACCAAATTATAAAAAATCTCTATAAATATCTAAATTTACTACTAGATACTAAATTCTACAAAGTTTTATGAAAATCTGTTCAATAATGTTCACGTGAAAGATTAACAAACACACACACACATCCTTACAAACATTCGCATTTATAATATTAGTGGGATTTTACGATTAATTTACTTAGTTAAACACAAAATTGCAATCAACGGAAATTAATCCTTCGACCTCTGATTTCGTATTTGAATCTTCGACTTATAGCTAAAAATGTTTTCTAAGTTAACTACTGTAATTAATACTAGTTGGTGAAGTTTATAACCTTAACTTACGCAAACATATTGAAGTCAAAATCAGAAAATGTATTTCGATCAACTATTATTACATTGCAATGTTTTTAGGTAGTAAGGTTTTAGTTTTTGAAGTGAAACTTCATTAGGCTCATGAATGATGGTTAAAATTTTTACGGATGAAACGCGTCACGAAGATGTGCAGCGTTTTTGTCGAAGAAGAGGGAGAGAGCGTTTGAGACCGATTGAGAGAGAGTGAGAAAGGGCGAATTTTAATTTAATATTAATCATCTGAGATTTTACTATTTTATTTTTTAAACAATATAAAATAAATGTACCTATTTTAATAATTCTCTTCAATTATTTTTATTAATATTTAGTTTGCCAAAGAGGTTTCCCTTCTGACATGTGTAGTTTGTACGCACGCACTTATTTTTTAAACTTTTCTTTTCCGTTGTATATTTGGTTTCAAATAATTCCTCATTAAAACTAATTTTACCAAGAGAGAAAGGGCCGCGGTGTACTACCCACCCGGTGCCTCGCTTTAAACTATTCGCCCGGGGCCTCGCAATGTTAAATTCATCGACCTCGCAAATATTATCTGTTTATCCAGGAACTCGTAGTAGCTGAGGTTGTCTTCGATCTCATGGCATTATTATTATTACTGAGAGCAGTAGTAGGATGCAAGCGGCTTCCTTAGAAGATTAATTGTAATAAAACATTAATTGATGTATGAATTACAGGGCGGAAATCCGTCATTAAGGAGTAATAACGCTGATAGACTACTAACTTTAAGTATTCATTAAAAGCATGTCAGCTAATTTATTGCGATAGCTTCTATAAATTCAGATCACTATTAAAGGTACCCATAACACAAGTTAATACGAGAGAGAACCGTAGTTGACTAATAATAAATTTCAGGAAACGCTTTTATATTACTCGTAGCTTTTCATTCGTGGGAGAACCACGCTTCGGCATGCATGGGCCGGCTCGACCGGAGTGATACCACGGCCTCACAGAAAAACCGGTGTGAAACCGCGCCTGCGCTGTGTTTGACCACTCGAGTGAGGATACCGGAGGCCCTATTTTGAAATTTGTCAAGGATGCCACGCTGATTTCAGCACGATTGGGCCAGCTCGACCGTGTAGGTGCTACCCTCGCACTGAAAATTAACGTAAAATGACAGCGTTCGTGCTGTCGTGTTTCGCTAGTGAGTTCGAGACCGGAGGCCCAATGCAGAAGCATCACTAGGCCGCCATGCTGCATAGTTGCATGGTCTGCATTCGAAATGAGTGTGGTGACCATCATTACTGGATTCTGATTATATTTTCTATCAGGCAGAGTAGAGTCATTTTGGTAGGGACATAAATAAAAAATGGCCAAGAAGAAGAAGGTCAGACGATCAAGGCCTTTTCTTTAAAATTAGAAGCTGTGTGTATTCGGTGAATTTCTTTTATATCCAACTGTATCGTATTAAAATGTATTAAACAACAAAATATTCTATAACTTACTACAAAGACATAATTTAATACGAAAAGTAGATATACTCGTATAGTTAAAAAATCTTAAACCTTGAATAACTTAGTCACAAATGAGTGCAGAATTTGCTATCCTAAAACTGAATTAACTTCAAACAAATCCATTAATTTCTTGTTGTGAGTGTTGTTTACGGTATTACAAACTAATTAATGTAAAAATTATAATTATATTAAATAGATAAGGCATGAAAAGGTAGGAATATATATTTTCTATTTTTTTTGGTATCTTGTTTAAATTATTAGCCCTGTAAAAATTCTGGGCAAAATCTTCAACAACTATCATATAGAAAAAGATTAGAACAAAGTTCAGTTCAATGGAGAGTCATTTCTTAAAACATACAGTTGTTCGAACACCAGGATTGCTGTATTTCAATAAAATAATTCTTCTTAAATAGAAAGCTGTTTAATTTCTTCACAATGATAATAATCACACCGCAAAATAAAACTTAAAACAATACTCTAGAAGAGAACAAATCTACAATCAAACGTTTTGGAAAGTGTTATTTCATTGCTCAATGACATGCCTACAAAATACGACTTACAGCTTTGTGTAGTCGGTCAATAGCAGCATCTTGACATCTCTCCACATGCTACGTGAGTGTAGACATCACAGCCCGTATAAAAATAACCTATATTAATAGAACATCTTATTTGTATTCTTATATATTCGCAAATTTATCCTAGTCTAGTATAAACTTATGTTCTACCTTACATTCTAATCGTATTTCTATCAGATTCTGTTTTCTGATAGTGTTTTACAGATTCTGTTCTGATAGTTCTGATAGTGTTTTATACGGTGTTGTCAAGGATCCATTGCGTGTAAGGAGAAATAGCAGTACTGACTCCTGGGTAGATTTCACTAGCACAACCGCGACCCCAGGATACAACACCGACTAGAACATCACCGTGAGTGAGAGGACCACCGGAGTCACCCTGGCAGGCATCACGACCACCTTGCGGGTACATCGCACAGATCATATTTTCAGTGACAGTTCCAGAACCTGAGTAGACATTCCTGCACACTGCGTTGTTGACTGTGTAGATTTCTGTCTCTAAGAGTTCGGGGTTCACGAAGCCTCCTTGCTGTGAAATAAATAATAAATAAATATGCCGGACATCTAACACACAACGCCATCTAGTCCCAAGCTAAGCAGAGCTTGTGTTATGTGTACTAGACAACTGATATAAATACTTATATACTTTTTTTTTGTAAATACATACATGTTATACATAGAAAACACCCAAACTCCGAAACAAATATTTTCAGATCATCCAAACATTTGGTCCGACCCGGGAATCGAACCTGAGACCTCAAGCTTAGCTGTCGCATACGCTACCACTACGCCACCGAGGCAGTAAAATAAAAAGGAATATAAATTATATATGTTTTTAAGTATCTACACTTTATCATAATGTCTTCTATGATTTATGAAGAAGATAATTATTTCTGTTATGACACGTGGAATAAACAAGAAATAGCAGAGCCCTGTGACTAGTTGTACCTTTACAACAACAACCACAGATAATGCCGTTAGTCTACAAAAAGTAGCGTAAGATACTCCTTATATCATCAGTGAAAGTCTTACCAAAATCAGTCCAGCCTATCTAGAGGTTTGCCTGAATAAACAGACAGACGGTCAGATGGACAGATTTTTGCATTTAGTGAAAAGCTGGTAATTTGTGAATTACAAACACTTTTATTAATTTGTATAGGAATTTGGTTAGGTCAATAAATAGGCATCATTAATCAACATTCAATCGAGGAGGTATAGGAGGATTTTAAATTTTGGAAAGTTGGTTTTCGTTAACAGTTTTGAATTACAATTGTTATGTTATAATAATTACTGGATTTTAGTTGCGACTCGACGACTGACAACTTAGTTCTTGTAAATAGTTTTCAATTCTAATATCTTAAACATAAGTTTCTTAGCTCGACCTGTATGTTTGTTTGTTTGTAATCGACTTTTGTAAGCATGTTCTTTAGTTTTTTAAAATTATTTTTAATATTTTGAAGGCAACTCACGCACAAGGAATAAATACTTTGTGGTCTTTACAAACATGCGTGAAACGTATTCAAAGAGAAGTAAAATTCAGAATGACTATTTTCTAATTAGTCAAAGTATTTTTCATATGGTGATCTAACCTATATTACAGATGCAGTGATTCTGACCTGTATCTTATAATGTTAAAATTAAACTATGAAGTATTTTAAAGTAGTACATACCGATGTAGTGCCCCAGCCGGCGTGTTTAACAGCTGAGCCATCGGGCACTTTTGAATTCAGATGGGGAATGGTAGCCTTAGCAATTGCGTCACTGTACACTAACGGGGTTGCCAGCTTCACGATTGTGATGTCACCATCGAATCCTAATCCTTGGCCATAGGAAGGATGGTTGAGGTACCATTCCACTTGATGGATTGTGCCACCGATGTTACGGGAAGCGCTGCCGGCACGGATCCGACGATTTGTAGGCCTGTTATTGAAAAAATTATTCACACGTTACTGTTTGTTCATACGCATTTCAATGCAAGCAACAGAATGTACTTGGATGAAATTTGTTTGTATTTGAAACTAAATTGAAATTTATAATGTAAAAGTTTGAACATTTACCAGTTTTGATAGAGAAGCTAATACTACTTCGTCATAAATTAACAGCAATGATTCGTGAATTTTCAGAAATTTACTGTAGTAGAATGGGACACAAATTATCAAAAATTAGATCTGGTGGTTAATGGACTCGAGAAAATGCTATTGAAAAAGGAATGGCCTAATGTGTGTCTTTTAATCTGGTGTATATATAGTAATGTATATAGTATATACACCGGATCCTAATACTACTAAGTAGCATGTGTGTTCGTTTAATTTAAGGCTTTGATAAAGTTATAAATCAAAAATATAAAGTACTTACGAGCCCGCGTAACAATGTGCAGCAGACAACACAAACTGGGTATTTAGAATGTTAGCAGCACAGGATTGGGACCAGAAGCCTGACCACATACTGAAGGAATCACTTTGGACAATAAAAGGCCACTCTTCTATTGTGGTTTTCCAGCCGCCAACTATGCGATTTGGTGCAGAACTAGCTAAGCCTGTGAAAATATAGATACAATTGGAATTTTAGAGGTATTGTCACAACAATTTACAGGCATAGTTACTGTATGCGGAGAAAAAATTTATTTGAAGGTCACAGTATATTGACTACAAAATCAAATTAGCGTAAGTAATTAGCGTCATTGATAATACACGTCGAGATGTTAAATACCTTTTGGAATTCATAATGCTAATTTAAACTAAATAAATAAATATTGCTAGATAACTGACATAGCAACACTAGATTAGAGACACAAGTGCGTTTTTGATTTTCAAAATATGAAAAGTTAAGGTAAGGTAAAAAAATACACCGGTTTTCTATTATAATGTAATTACACTGCTGTAACCAGGTTCAGCCGGCTCCGTGTCTATAAGTGCCTTTACTCTCATGGTAAAGTTTTCGTCTTGATGAAATTCTATATCACGTAAATTGATTTACTAGCTGACCCACGCAACCTCGTTTGCCTCTTATTTTGTCCGTAGCGTGAAAATTTTCCCCCGTTTTTGAAACATTCTTTATTGGTGCTCCGCTCCCGTTAGTAGTAGCGTGATGATATATAGCCTATAGCCTTCCTCGATAAATGGACTATCCAACACTGAAAGAATTTTTTAAATCGGACCAGAGGTTCCTGAGATTAGCGCGTTCAAACAAACAAACTCTTCAGCTTTATTATTAGTATAGATAATCTTTTTGATCACAAACCTGATAGAAGTGCCAGGGCGAGAATGGTTACAGGTGACATTTTGTGTACTAACTATTGGAATGATCCTGACGGTTCCTTAATTTATACTAAATGATATAAACCATTGTAAAGATTAAGAAATCTATGTAGGTTTGGCATTTGAATGTTATCTCTGACTATCTACGCGTTAATTGATGATAAAAGATGTATGTCAAGTTAGTAGCAATTATAACATAATCCCAAAAGATTAAAAATTATATTTCCGATCACATACGAAAAGGGCAGAATATATGATTTGTTTTAATGTCACTCGTAATAATCAGATAGTGATTTTTTACTTGACTGCGCGAAAAGGAGGTTTCATATGTTTGGACTATATGTGTCTTTATCATATCATGTTAACTATGTACTCGTAGTATAACCGGCTTCAATTCAACGTTTTTGTTTCTTTTTAATGGAATAGGTGGCAAACAAGCAGACGTATAGCCTGATGGTAGGCGATTACCGCCGCCCATGGACACCCGCAATACCAGATGCGTCACAAGTGCGTTGCCGAGCTTTGGGGGATGGGGATGAAGGGAGGGGTTGGGGATGGACATCTGGTATCCTTATTCACTGAGGCCGTGGTATCACTCCGGTTGAGCCGGCCCATTCATGCCGAAGCGTGGCTCTCCCACGGCATCTTTCGATACGTTTTAATTTTAAGTGAAACACAGTCATGTTTTTAAATAGACATTTTTACTCAGTCTTATTGTTTTTCCAGTAATTGATATTCCCTTAGCCGATTTCGGCCACGCCCAGTCTAAACGGATATATTAGGTATAGTGCACAAGTGTGTGCGCAAACACACGTGCACTCTCTGTTTTCATTCAATTGTAATTTGATAGGAGGACTATCCGACACGATTCAGAAGAGATCGGATGCAGTACCGCAGGCTTTACGCGCTCTTTCTTTCAATAATTAGTTGGTTTCCTTAAATGTACACTGATGCTTTTGCCGCCCCTGAACATTTGGAGAACTGGGGGGGTTCCTTAGAATCTGAAATGTTTGGATTGTTTGGGATCTGATAACCTTACTTGTTTTGTTAAAAGTAATGTATCTTCTTGCTTATTCTCTTTTTAAATGATTGTTACATTGGTGGCCAGATGACTTAGTTTGGTTTGTGTAAATGATTCCTAAGTTAAAGGTCGCAGGTTGAATTCGCGGTCAAGTCAAACATTTGTGAGCATGAACATTTAATGTTTGATGTGCTCTAGGTCCTACTATTAATAAAATGTATGTATTTACAAAAGAAAATAAATAATTATGTATTAATATCAATTGTCTAGTACCTACCTATAGGAAAGTTCATGGTTTGCTTAGTTTGGGATTAGATGGCGAAGTAATTGGCTTAAGCTGAAATCAACCTAATTCTTTCAAGGTTACAAATTGCGCGTAAGATTAATATTTTTTGCGATTTTTATTTAGAGCGACGAAACGTGTGCATTATATTTAAGTGGGTCATGGGTAGAAGCATTCAAATTAGATACTATATACGTAGATAAAATAGTACACAAACATAACGTTTTGGTATTGATCATTTTCGAAATTCAATAATTTATCTGTTCGCCCTTCTTTTATTGGACATCATAACTGCCTTAAAAAGACTGCAATATACAGCCTTAGATATACTCGTAGAGTTAAATAGATATGTAAGTTTTGATATGTGACACCATACTTAGAAAATATGCAATGTAGTATGCGAACAAAAACAGTTATACAATTTGCGGTCTTATCACAGTCTGCGATCTTTTACATATAAACATACGTACCCGTATTAATCCATAGAGCATATAGTTATTACTCAGAGAAGTATAGATTCTAGGCGAGTTTTTAAAGGTACTTACAAACTGTGTCCTTCTTATACCTTCTGTGAAACTGATTTGCTATTCCACACTGAAGATGTTGTGAAAGGTGACGGAATTTCTAAAGTTTCAGAATCTCAAATAAGAGGTGAGAGTTATCAGTTATTATATTTTATTATTAAAACTAAAATAAAAATGACGGTTACAGTAACCGGCATCATTTATTACAGATATAAACTCAAAGTACGTAAGTAAATAAATAAATAAATATTCCGGACATCTAACCCACAACGCCATCCAGTCCTAAGCTAAGCAGAGCTTGTGTTATGGGTACTAGACAACTGATATAAATACTTATATACTTTTATTTTGTAAATACATACATATTATTTGAAACAAATATTTGCAGATCAGACAAACATTTGGTACGACCCGGGAATCGAACCCGAGACCTCAAGCTTAGCAGTCGCACACGCTACCACTACGCCACAGAGGCAGAGGTAAGTAAGTAACGTATCGTAAATAAGTTAAGTAATTAATAAGAAAATATTGTATGTGGTATTATCAAAGCATTTAGCTTTATTCAGTGAAATTGGAGACTACGCTAACAGTTGTTGACGATTATCTAGAACAAACTGTCCTGCTAGATGAGTCCAATTTTAATAGGAATCTAATCATCGAATCCTATTCAGTCGAATGGCGGGCGGTCGGGATACTGCGCGACATTTCCTCATCCCAAATACTGAAGTATCTCTGAACGTAAGTTTTTGACCAATGTGTGTTGCCAATGATGTGGTCGCTCACAATAGGCCTTATAAGACGAACAAACTCAACAAAAGAGCAATGGAGAAGGCATTGCCCAGAGTTTCTATGCGTGATCGAATTAGGAATGAGGAGATCTGCAGAAGAACCAAATACACCGACATTGGCCGTAGAATTAAATAAAAAATATTTCGGACATTTCACACACAATGCCATCCAGGTTAAAACTGAGCAGAACTTGTACTATAATAGCTAAATTGACTGATAGAATTCTTACTTATTAACCCAAACTACAAACAAATAGTTGCAGATCATACAAACACTTGGCCTGACCCGGGATTCGAATCCGAAATCGAGCATTGGCTCGCAGAAAATAGATCAATTCTTGTGACGAGATTTGAGGGAGGCCCATGTCCAGCAGCGTAAGTCTTAAGCGATATTACGGAACGATATGTAGAGGAACGAGTCCCTCCAACACAAAGGGAGGATCTTCCGATCAGGCGAGGTGATCATGCCTGGCGGGCCACTGTCCTACATTCGATGTTGGGTTGTTGTAATCATAATATAATAGGCGCGAGAACTTCTATTGCACGATTCAGGATTGGTAGTTACTCTGTGTAGTGCGCTACTTCGTAGTTCAGTGTATCTTCGGTATAGGCGCTGTAGTATGTTATGTTGTTGTTGCGCTGTATGTGGAGGTCGCTACAGATAAAATTTTCAACAAAACTAATATATAAAACTAAATAAAGTACATACCACATTTTTAAAGATACAGGATAAAATACCTACTGCTAGTCTCATTTTCGCATGTGTAACGCCTCATAACTCAAGGTACCAATGTTTTCGAAATCGGTAAATTTCCATTCCTCTCAAGGATAAAAATGAAGAATTACCGTCAATGCAAGTATCAGAGTGGTCAAGAAAGTAGTAACCGATTATAGAATAGGATATCTTTCTATATTAATTTACATGTTTAAGGTATTTATTTATGTTTGTATTTAAACCTATATGCTTTAGTTGTTTGACTAGTCATGTAACCTTTGTGCGCCTGCCTTAACTGATTTCTACACAAACCCAAAGTTTGACTGGTAGAGAACGCATTTTTTATCTGTGCGGGAATCCTCTCGGGTACTACCTCCTGGTGGCATATCGGACTAGAACCGACTAAAACCACACACCGTCTCGAATACTAAAAAGCGGGGAACCAGGTGCACCCTAGAAAAGAAAACCGTGGAACACCTCGGGCCACCTACAGTTTTTAGATGGATCCTGTGTGGGAACCCCGATGTTTCCGATATTGTCCCCAAAAGGGGAAGGGGGAGGGGGGCGTTACGCAGCGTTCGCGCTGCCATGTGTGACCCAGGTCTGCTTTTCCTAGGGTTACAGATAGACCAGAGACACCCTCAGGCTTGGAGATCTCCGGTGCCTGAGTCGTCTGCGTTACCCGGCCCGTTTCCGGGCCTGACAAACCGGGAGAGTTCTAAACCTCTTACGGTCCTGCTCTGCCATCTCCTTGGCAAGAATGCCCTGGACATAAAGTTCGTCGATTGACAAAAGTGCATAAAATAATAAATAAATATCTGTTGTTTCATAAGAATAACAAAAGTTTGCAAAAGGAAGACATAAGAAATCCATACAACAGAGACTACTTTAAGCCTGCTGTTATAATAAGAGCAATCCGCAGAAACATAACGGAACAAGAGTTATTTGATTTAGACTATGTGAGTGCCTGTAAGAATATTAATCGCAATACATCTGACCACACAAAATAATGAATTCTATTTCTTTCACCTTAAAGTAAACTTTATCAAGTAGACTTTTCCATTGTACAAACTCTGCTTAGTTTGGGACTAGATGACGTTGCGTGTTAAATGTACGAAAATATTTATTTTATTTATTGCGTTTAATGACCCAGTATTCCACACCATGCACCAACATTATTATATTTAAGATCCCTTTAACAGACCCATATTATATTTATTCGAATGAAACTCTGTCTTTGCCGGTTTCACGGCTAAACATAGGAAAGCTAAGAGTTTTTTGTCCAAAACTTTACCTTAAAATATATTAGGTTACTATATTTTCTCTTAATTACATTTAAATATACATAAAAAACTAAATACATTTTAAAATATTAAAAATAGTATACCACCGACTTTGGGTACAGGGAACAAGAAATCGGTGGTTAGGGCTCCAAAGACAGGAACCTCCTCACTATACGTGCCGTGTCAAGAAGGACTGCATTCTGTATCAGACCCTTGATCCAGCCTTCTAACGTGCCTCTCTTAATGTGTTGGTCGAGGCTCTTGGCTATCAATCCGTGAGCAGATACGACTATCGGAATAATGATCATCGAATCCACATTCCACATATCGACAATCTCGTGAGATAGATCCAAATATTTATTTGTTTTTCTTTTTTGACATTCACGTGATTCTCGTCATGAGGAACGGTAATATCGACAATCATTGCGCGGCGCTCTAATCGATATATCACCACAATATCAGGGTTATTGGCAATAATTTACTATATTTTATTATTATATATAGTTGTTGGTTTTCGCCAATTCGCGCAATATGATTATCCTGTGGCACACTAGTCTTCTTAAACACACATTAAACAACCCGTATTAAGAACAACAATTTCCTAATCACACAAACTTTCCCCTTTGGGTATTCAATCTACAAAACTCAGCACAGCAAAGTCTTCTAAGTAATCAATGAAGTAAAACATTAATCCATTAAACAACTTAAAAAAGGGGGCACGTCTTTTAATCAAAAGAAAAGTAGATTATCAAAAATAATATAATTAATCAATACAGATATTCAATATTATCTTGGTAATCATTTCATCTTCAAATCTTAAATCGCAATGGCGATGACCCAGCTAATGTAAGAAGACACAGCAGTATACACACCAGGTAAAGTATTAATATCACATCCTTTATTAAAAGAAAATATCCCCACGATAATGTCTCCTTGAGTAGGGTCTTCGAAGTATAAAGGAGAACCTGGTCCACCCTGGCAAAAAGTATTATTATTGAAGTTAACGCCTGCGCATATCATGTTCTCAGTAACGCCGGAAGGTCTGCTTGACGTTAAGTAACGTGTTGCACATACGCGGTTGTTAACTGTGATAACATCGGTTTTCAAGAGCGTCGGATAAAGGTACGTTGCCTGTTGAAGAATAGAAAAAAATATGTTATATATTTCGTTTTATTTTCACTTTAATTGTAATTTAATTGTCCTCTTAGCTACTCTGCTCTCTACCTCTCACATCGTTCTATGCCACCGTACAGAAATACGAACGTATATGCATATTATTACAATAACTAGGTTTTCGTTCATAATAGTTGTTGTTATACATGGATTGTTATTATAAGATATCTGACATACATAATATAATAATGAACCGGTAATAATGAACTGTATGTTTGATATGCGAAACAAAGACAACTTTAATACTACGATGTATTATATACTGAATCAAATACTTTTAAAACAAATGTACTAAACAAAACACAACCACAAACGAATGACACGTCTGTGGGATGATTAAAAATACGAAGTGTCACCACCTCTAGTCGTCCCCCGGGTATCGCAAGAGTCGTCTTAAGGAGCAAACTACCTAGAACAATCGGCATGAATGGGCTAGCTCGACCGGAGTAATACCACGGCCTCATAGAAAACCGGTGTGAAATAGCGCTTGCGCTATGTTTCACCGAGAGAGAGATACCGGAGGCCCCTACACCTCCCAATCTCCCAAAGGCCGGCAATGCACTTGTAACGCCTCTGGTGTTGCGGGTGTCCATGGGCACTAGTCGCTTACCATCAGGCGATACATGTGCTCGTTTTCCCCCTATTTAAAAAAAAAAAAACAACAGAACTGCAAAGAGAAGGCAAACTTAAAACAAACCCTACACCAACACATCTGGTTAGCGTAGTATAGTCTGCAAAAACCTTCTTTCCAAGAAAGGGTCTATTGTCAGTACTGAATTATTAAGGACTATTGATGGTTTTAGTACGTACGTAAATGTAATTCCAACCCACGCTCCTGACTGATAGATTATCGGGCACTCTTGTACCATGGGTAATGAACCGACCCTGTTGAACTTTATCACTATAAATCAAAGGTTCTATCAATTTCACGACAGCGATGTCACCATCCATTTGATAATGACCATAGGAGGGATGATTATATGCCACAAATACGGTATGAAGAGTTCCTCCACCGCGACTGTGTGCAGAACCGGCTCGGATGCGACGATTTCTTGGAGTGTATAGCCTGTTACAGAAAGTTTTTATTACATTTTGCAGTATCTGAATCTACATAGCCGACTAGGGGAGTAAACACGCAGAACAAAAGCACGGCAAAGAGAACAAAACTTAAAAACAACATTGCACCAACCCCCACTATTGTATTAGACCAAACCCTTCTTGTTTAAGAAGAGATTTATTTCCTGTAACGAACTATTAGCCGTTGATTTCTAATAGCAACTTTATGATCACTTTAATATACTACTCTAAGATGACTTTGTCTAAGATTAGCCAATGAACAACGGGAATTGAGGCGTTAACGATTACAGTAAGAAAACGCTTGCAACTTGACTGGACATAAAATCTTAAAAATGAAAGGTGCAAAATGGATCTTGTCAGCATTTCTCGTAATTCGTAGCATAAATGGAGGAAGAAAAATTGCTGATTTGAATTATAAGTACAATTTGTAATGCTTCTTGATAAGATGTAAATCCACGCTTCGAACAACATCTGTAGATATAATTAATATCTCTCTATTTTCCTGAATTTTTCTTTTATACCTAAATCTCTTTTTTTCAATCTTATTTTCGGCAATCCCAATTAAAAGCAAATCTCGCAACGAATGTGTAACTAAAGTCATATATATAAGTGGCTAACTTATGAATTGTTAATTCTTGCCCTACTAATTATTAATTGTTCCACTGCTATGTGTTATTTCGTGCATGTAGATTAATTATAATTAAAAAAAACAGAATGAAACGAGGAATGTACACTAATTATTATTACACTTATTATTGTATTGTATACAGTAAAAACTCCTTATTCGCGGGGGATACGTTCCGTAAATATGCGTGACTATGGGATGGTAATTTATATATAGGGGATACGTTCCAAGGTAACAAAATAAAAAACAAATAAACTATAAATAAAAAAACAGTTACACGAAAAATACAAACTAACAATTTGATGAACAACCATTTTAATTAATTATTGTCGTCATGCTTAGGCAATGGTTTAAAGAATTTTTAATACTTGGCAGTTTTTGAAAGTATGTACCTTCAAAATTCAGTCGGATATTAAGAAATTTGTATTTTTTATCATGTGGAAGCATTGAACAATATACTTTATTCATTGAGTTATGAAATTGCTTTCCTGAATCATTGTATTTGTTTACATTCCTAAAAATACCAACCGCTGCGAAGGCGGCTAATGACAAAGGCCGATGGCATATAACAATTAGATGAAGAAGTAATAAGATCTATTAAACTCTTTCTTAGTTCATTTGATGATTTGAATCCTTTTTATTAATGTGTATGTAGGGAATTAAGGGTTTTTTGCCACGTATAGGGAAAACTCGAATATAGTAAGCGCCAATAAGGAGCTTTGACTGTACCGTTTTTCTTGGTTAGCATTTTAAAATGCTTCCGCCTATCTCTTTAGAAGTAACCTGTGAGTATATGTGAAAGAAAAGACAGAAATGTTAGTTACTTATATATATATAATGTTAAGTGAACTTTACTTTCTGCCGCGCACAGCAAAACTGCGGTGTTCCCGGACCAATACGACTTTCAAACCTTTAAGAAAGGAGCGTACTCCTTCTTCCGTTCCGTTATGCTACATTCAGATGTGACAGAGATCGAGTCGCTACAGGTAAACAAGATGGTGGCGGAGTTCTCGTAGCTGTCTCTCGAGAACTTAAAGCATCAATTTTCTACTTGTCGCCCCGTCTCATTTTGCCTGAACATGTAATAGTTAAAATCCTAATGAACAATAACAATTATCACTTAATATGCGCAACTTATATACCACCGAATATCACATCTGAAACTTGTATAAACTTCCTTGTCTCTCTTTTGCCACTATTCGAGCAGTCCTGCGTGGAGACTGCTATCTTGACTGGTGATTTTAATATGCCATATCTTGACTGGGTACAGAAATCTCCGAACCTTGTGGAATGTGCGACAGCTACCTCCCATACAAGTGTGTCACGCGAACTATTTAATTTTAGTTCCCATTTAGACATGAAACAATATAACTGTGTAACCAACGGCAATCGACGTATACTGGATTTATTTTACTGCAATAAACTCTCTTTGTTGCATGAGGCTGATGCTCCCCTAGTACCAATAAATAAACACCACCCCGCTGTTTATGTTGAAGTACCATTTGACACTACGATTTCATCACAAACACTCAGACGTAAATCGCCCAACTCTTTCAATTATCATAAAGCTGATTATGAAAAGATAAACAGGGATATAGGTAATCTAGACTGGAATGGCATACTCGACAACCTTTCACCTGAAGAAGCGGTTGCTATGTTTTACGAGAATATTTATGGAATAATCAGGCTGCACACGCCCACACGTAAATATAAAAATACTAATTTTCCTGTCTGGTTTACTAAAAATTTGATAAATATTTATAAACAAAAAACCGCGGCGTGGATAAAGTGGAAAAAGCGTAACAACATTGTTGATTACGAAAAATTCTCTATATGCAGATCTAAGTTCAAAAAAGTATTGTATGTATGCTATAAAAGCTACATGGAGAATGTAGAGGAATGCATTCCTAAGAACATTAAGGTTTTTTGGTCATACATCGCCAATCGAAAAAATACTAATAAAATCCCTTCTAAAGTCCACTATAAACAAACTACTACTGATGATCCTATTTTAGCATGTAATCTCTTCTCTAATTTCTTCCAATCAGTATATGAGCCTTCTACATATCAAAATGAAACGTGGGAACCACCTCCTGCAAGCACAGAACATGACATAAATATCTCCAAACTATATTTCTCCATAAACAGTATACGCTGCGAATTGAAAGCACTTGATCCCACTAAAGGACCCGGTCCGGATGGCATCCCTTCATTATTTTTGAAAAACACTTATGACACCATATGCTATCCTATTTCTATTGTGTTTAATAAATGTGTCTCGAGTGGGGTATTTCCTGAGATATGGAAACGTGCAAATATTGTCCCAGTACATAAGGGTGGATCAAGGAATGATATAGAGACCTATCGCCCTATCTCTATTTTATCAGCACTCTCGAAATTATTCGAAAAGCTCGTTCACAGGGAGGTTTATCCGAGTATACGTCGTATTATAATAAACGAACAGCATGGTTTTATTCAGGACAGATCATGTATGAGCACTCTTCTTTTGTTCTCTACTGATCTGTTTGAGGGGATTGACAACAGGCAACAAATAGATGTGGAATATACGGATTACCAAAAAGCATTTGACAAGGTGGATCACACACTATTACTCAACAAAATCGCTTATAATGGTATCAGGGGGGACCTTCTACGTTGGTTTGTTTCGTATGTGACAAACAGAACACAAAAAGTTGTGGTTAATGGTTTTGAGTCTAACTCTTTTAAAGTGACTTCAGGAGTGCCTCAGGGCTCAATATTAGGACCCTTGTTATTTATACTTTTTATAAACGACATTAATAAGTGTTTCAAAAATTCTAAATTTCTTTTATACGCTGATGATTTGAAAGTCTTTAAAGTCATACACAGTGATTCCGATTGCATAGAATTACAACAGGATCTCGATAGGCTTTCTAATTACTGCACTCTTAACAAGTTACACCTTAGCCTGCCCAAATGTAATAACATCAGTTTTACTAGAAAAAATTGTCCGATTAAATTTGAATATAGACTTATTAATACTGTTTTACACAAAGTTACCGGTGTCCGAGATCTTGGCGTATATCTTGACTCTAAACTCAATTTGGACATCCACGTTGAGAACATAGTCAATAAGGCTTATCAGATGTTCGGTTTTGTAATGAGAGCAACCCATGATTTTCGTCAACCAACCACATTCCTACATTTATATAGGTCCATAGTCAGACCACAGTTGGAATATGCGGTACCTATTTGGAATCCGCACTACGTTAAGTATAGGGAAGCTATTGAACTGGTACAACGCAAGTATCTTCGCGCAATGCAGTTCAGATGTTTTCATAAAAAAATGTCACACTACCCACTTCTTAAAAAATATAATTTGTTAACATTGGAATCTAGAAGAATTCTCCTCGATACCATGACTCTATTCGGCATCTGCCGCAACAAATTCGACTGCCCAGACTTGGTAAATAGATTGAGCTACCTGATTCCTCGAACGGTGCGGGGGCGCGGGGTGCGCACTAGACGATTATTCGCCACTGGTATTTGTAGAACCAATGCTGGTGTGCGCTCTCCGCTGCACCGCTTAGTTGATACTTACAATGGGATATTTTGTGACATAGATATATTACATTATAGTAAGTTACGTTTTAGAAAATGTGTAATTGAAGTTTTGCGCGATCGGTAGTGGGCCTAACGGCTAATTAGATTATTTTTATTGACGCTGTTTATTTTTTGCTCTTTTTTTTTTTTATTATCTTATCGGCACTTTTATATTAAGCATGCAATGTATCAGGATGCTGTTGATATTTGTAGTACTGTTGTTACTGGTATGTCTCACACTCTTGAGAGGTTCCGGCTAATATCTCGCTGGTGGCAAATTACTACTTATATTATTTTATAGACAACGAAGGTTTTATGTTTTTCTGATGTTTCTTTTTTCTTTTTTTTTTTGTTTGTTAATTACCAACTTCGCTTATAAACTTGAACCCCCATAAGTAATCTGTGGAAAACGTAGTGGGTAGTATATTTGTTATGTTTAGTTTACTTAATAACAACCCTATGTACATTTTATATGCTACTGTTTGTGTTCCCTAATTGAATAAATAAATAAATAAATAAAAGGCCGGCAACGCACTTGTAACGCCTCTGGTGTTGCGGGTGTCCATGGGCGGCGGTAATCGCTTACCATTAGGCGATACGATCGCTTACTGTAATTTTCTATAAGCAAACGTAATATAGTAACTTTTAAAATAATATGTATGTTTCTAAAGGCAACTCTTACATTAGAAATATATCTGGTGTCGCGTGGGGTGTCAAATGAAATAAACTGTGGACCACACAAAGTGTTATGCAGGATTGGAACTCACAACACTCAAAATATAAAATTACTTACGACCCAGAAAAGCATTGAGCAGCAGATAGAACATAAGTTGAACGAAGAATAGCTCCGGAACAAGAGTGGATCCAACCAGGATGATTTCTTAATTCCACTTGGACTATGGAAGGCCACCTGTTCACTGAAGTAGCCCAGCTGCGGTCATGGTTTGCTTGAGCCACAACTAAAGAAATGGCTGGAAAAATAAAAATTGATTTCTCATACTTAAAATGTTAATGTAAATTTAACGTTAGTCTAGTCTAGTCTGGTTTTTTGTATTTATCTAAACCTCTAACATTATCGGAGCCTTTGCTATTTCTCTATACGTTCATGCCAGTTCTCACTAGTATGCCTCTCGCACTTCCACTCTGCATCCCTATTTCTTCTAACATTCGTCTGTTCATTCTACGGGTGGGACTCCCGTCTATTTGCCTAATCTATCTATTCTATTATCTATTTTATCTTTATTTCTTGATCATCTTGTCGTTACGAACGTTAGTGTAATGGTTAGAGACCCTGACTGCTTACCAGGAGGTCATGAGTTTGATTAGAAGACAAATAATGTGATGAGAATGATCGTATGTTCTGTGTCTATGAGTAAACCCATAATATGATAAATTCGAAATAAACTCTTTCTGTCTGTTTGTTACGCTTTTAAGGTTAAAGCACAGATTTAATGAAATTTGTCATGAAGATGTTTGATTCCTAAGGAAGGACATAGGTTAGTATTTACTGCGATAACCGAAATACACACCCATAATTGGAATTATTTGACTTTGTTTATTAGCCGTCTAGGTATCATAGAACAGGCTATGTCTATTTTGGGACCATATCTGCAACGTCTGTAGTTATTATTATTAAATTAGGAGGACATACAAAAATAAAGCCCTTTGAGTTAATTAAATAACAGTGTGAAGTAAAGAAAATACTACCATTTAGTGAAGAGTATTAAAAGAGCACACGAATAGAGTGTCCTCAATTAATTAGAGACTATAAGAATATTCTAAATGGGAACAATCTTATCATAATAATGTTTTATTAATTTAGGTCAAAGTAAAATTACGCATTGGTCAGTAGACTAGATCGTAATAGCAATTTCCTACTGTATTAGTATGGCATATACAGAAAAAAAATTAAGAAGAAAATGAGAGTTTATATACAGGATGTAAGTGCGGTGCGGTCAGTCTCGTTTTCTATACAAAGTTTGTGGCAGCTCATAGAATTCATCGTATTGTCGTTATTTCAGAATTTGCTTCTGAAAAAGTACATTTCAAATGAACTAAACAAGAAAAATAGAATACCTATTTGCAATTGAACCGGCGTTATATGGAATCGAAAACAGAGCAGATAATCAGCTGACAATATATGAAAACAAACCGGTATTACCCGTAAGTATTTTTGTACTTTAACCAAGTTATGGGTAGAGAAGCTTTTGAGACGGGAAACGTGGTTCAGAATTCCGAATTCGAAAATGTCACTTATCGTAAACATAGCTTTATTTGTATAATTAAAAAAAAATGCAGATAGTACTATCACAAGACAAAAAAGTCCCGATATATTACACAAAAAAATATGAGGGAATTCAGGTTTTCGGTCTCGTTCCCAAAAGTGTCGACCCAAAGTTATCAAAAACCTTGAAGATACATTCACCCAATCAATGACATTGGGACGCACTTCTATAGCGTTTGATAAAGAACTTGTAACTAATCACGATTACTGTTATTTGCCGTTGTTTACAAACATGTAGTATATGTTATGTAATAATGAATCCTTAAGATCAGAAATGCTCTGCATAAATAAGTAATCTAAAAATCCATGCTGTATTAATCTGTATAAAATCTAGTTGTGCCACGCAACTTCATCTTCGTCTCTTATCAATTATGTTCAGCTCCTGTTTGTCTAAGCGTGATATTAACTATCTTATCTTAGACACTCCAGCAAAACACACATTTAAAAAAACTTAAAAATCGATTAGATAGTTTCGAAGTTCATCGTGAGCAACAAGGTGACATGGGAATTATATATAATAGATGTTATACTCTTTGATGTTCAAATACGATGATAATGACCTGAATAACTGAAGAGTTTGCTTTGAATTTTTACTTTTTTTATGATATTCAAAACTAGAGACATTAGTGTATATACGCCTATCTAGAATATGGGAGGAAGGTAGCCTTCCAGTGACCTAACTTGACACGATTCGATTAAATTTGATTTTTTTGTGAGGATGGAGCTAGCGCAAGTGCATCGTATTTAAACATAACTCCGTCACAGCACACTACTTAAACTTTAGTAGAAACTAAATATTAAGGTAATAGGTATTAGGAGAACCTAACATTTATCGTCGGAATTATTGCAGTTTATACCAAAACTTATAAAAATTAACCGTATACTCGGCTCGGTGAAAATAATCGACTTTTGCTGTATTTTCAAATTCGCTGTTCTAATTTAAAGTAATATATTAAATACGTAAAGAAATATTACCTGCTATTATTGTAGCAATTGATAAAAAAAATTGAGGCGCCATTTTCCCAGAACAGAACGTTTACGTACTACCTACTGTAATGCTTTAATATGTAATTTTATGACATCTAAAATCCAACTTAAAGCCCTCTACACATCCAAGCGTCCGGATCGGCGGCTTTATCCGTTGACCGGCTGGCGCGTTGAGCGGGCACGCTCCACTGTATAATTAAATACTACTAAATAATACCGAGATACTAGATAATTCAATGGAGTTCTCTGGTATACCGGAAACAGAGAGAAAAATGCTAACTTGATAAAGTGGGCCTAACCGTTTCCTATTTCCGGGGATATACCAATGATAATTTAACATTTATAGTCCAACGTTGCAACTATACCATCAAATTTATAATTATAGTAATAGTAGCAAAAACACTAACAACCTCTCCCTAAACTTGGTATTTACTAACTTTTGAAATGCTCGTACCACCGACAATTTTTTTTCCGGCTTACAATGTTCTAATACCGCCGGACAAACCCACCGACATGAATCGGCCTTAAAACGCTGCCGGCTTAGTGTGTAGAGGGCTTAATAATATCTAATCACCTGGTAAACATATTATTAATTTATCATTACTTATCAATCAACGATAAGTAATTAATTCACTTGGCTTTATATCGATAATAATTTTTGAGCCGAGTTTTCCTCTCGAACTTGCCCTGTCAAGGTCAAGAACCGATATCTTTTCTTTTCTTCTTTCTTTTTTTAAAAAGACAACTCCCGCATTAGGAATATACATCCTGTGTCGCGGGGGACTTTACAAACACATGTAACGGACACAAAGAACACCCAGACTCAGGACAACATTTTGTGGATCACTCAAAGTGATGTCCCACGTGGGATTTGAACCCACGGCACTTGGCGCAGTAACAAGCGGCGTACTGACCGCTGAAACCACTAGGCCAACTGTGCAGTCATTGTCAGTCAGATTTGTCTTGAGCTAGTGAACTGTAGTGCTGAGAGTAAAACGTATTTGACCATTCAAGGATGATATTAAAACACAATTTTAGCTTCAGTATTGCATATAGTATGAACTCTACAATAAAATATAAATTCGATGTGCCGAATTCAGTCTCACAGAAGACTAATTATAATATAGTTTCAATAATAATCATTGACTGTATAGATCTTGAAAAAGAAATCTACAGAGCGTTGCCATAAGATATTAAGATTTTTCCTTTAGAAGACTTACTTTTGAAGTGAAACTTCTTTAAAATCGCTGTGATTTCAAACCGGATGCAACGGAAAAAACGAGAAGTAAGAGACAGAAATACAAAAAGTCGCCTGTAATTAGTGAGCCATATACATCATCATCTCATTCTTTTGTCGATTTACTGAAGTTTCACTTTTATCGTGTGTGAATCGCACATACACCTTATACAATTTTTGAAGTGAAAACTTCTTTAGCGGCGCTGTGTACTTTTTTGGAATGGGTAAAAATGTATAAAGTCGCGTCAGGTCACGTGACCTGATCGAAAATTCATAAGACGGATGGAGAGAGGACAAGCGACGCAGGGCGCTTGCGGGAATGTTTGTGTGTGTATGTAATATAAATTGTCATGTTTGTGTACGATAGCGCAATAAATGAATATTGTATTCCACCACATAAATAATAGTCCTTTTATACTGATAATGAAAGTGTGAAAAATTCGTACAAAATTATTCTCTAACCATTCCAAAATATCAAAAATGCACAACGTTAATATTCAAGTTTTCACTTCTGCCGGCACTCCCGGAGTGCAACCCGTCGTTTTTTATTTTTGTCTTCAAATCGGTTGACGTAATAGTTTTATGTAGCAATTTATTATATAGGTAGATACACAATTGCAAAAAAAAAAAATTTTGCGTCACTACGTTACGCCCTATTTTATACTCAAAGAAAGTAAAGAACGTTTTCTTTATTCCATAAAAACAATTCTATTTGTTATGGACTGATTCTCCGGTAAACTCACTTTATCTCACTTTTTTTTTAATAAACTGCCATCTAGGCAAAGTTTTAGCTATTGACGTTGCTGTAAGGAATTATGTGCTTCAGTAATCCAAAAGCTCACAACCATTGTCTGTAGATGGCGCCTTTACCAATTTCTTTTTGGATTAGCTTATCGAACTAAACGTGATTAAAATTATACAATTTACTAAATATATTTAAGTTGATCAATAAAAACAATACGTTTATCTGTTCACTAAGCTAATAAGTCTACATAAATAGGTACATAATGTGAATTACTATGTCAGGAGATTTTATCTATACTAATATTATAAAGAGGAAAGATTTGTACCTAATTTTTTTGTATGTTTGTATGTATGTAATGAATAGGCTCAAAAAGTACTGGGCCGATTTAAAAAATTCTTTCACCAATAGAATGCTACATTCTTCCAGTTTGACATAGGCTACATTTCATTTTGAAAAAAATTAGAGATCCTTGGTAAAATTTGAACAATATAACCGAAGGTGTAGAAAAATGAATCTTAAAATGTCTTTCGTCGAATGCGCTGCAGAAAATATTAGCGATAGAACAAAATAATGTATGACAATATTGAAGAACATCATAATGTCTACAAAAAACTCCGCGGTAGCATATGTCCAACTATTGTAGTTATGTCACTACAACAACTTTTTTCATTTTAAAAATTAATGAAAATGCTAACCAAATTCAAACCATGCTATTTATGTGTTTATATTAATCCTTATCCAAATAAATTATTTTATGGTCAAGACCATTTAACTGCCTATAAAATAGTTTTTAAATTATTTAAATTGGACTTTCCATTCAAAAGATATTACGAAATAAAAAATTCTAAAACTGAATTTGATCAACGAATTGCAGACCATGTTGAATAGTCACAACGTTTACATACGAAGTTTTAAACAAAGTATCGAATCAACATCTCCAGAGAATTTAACATTAATTATTCACGCTGACCGCACACCTCAAGGAGAACACCGAGGCAGATACAACGCGCCTTCCGTCAACGAAGTGGCCGTTCTCTTGGTTGATGAAGACAAAGGCCCCAGAGATATAGTGCTGCACGGTAGAGACGGGCAGCTGAAGCGAGTGTCGGAATTGCATAGGGCTTATGATCCGTTACAATATCCGCTAATGTTCGTATCAGGAGACGACGGATATTACTTAACTATTCCTCAGCAGGATTCCTTAAGAAATAAAACTGTATCATGCATGCAATATTACGCATACCGCTTAATGATTAGGACCAGTCAATTTAATTCGCTGCACTATTACAAGGATTTGTTTAGTCAATATTGTGTGGATATGATGGCAAAGATGATTTCGGAACGATTAAATTTTATAAGGCGAAACAAACAAAAACTTAGAGCAGATGACTATATTCATCTGAGGGATGCTTTGAACCAAGACGCAAGCGTGAATGCCGCCGACATCGGACAGCGCGTCATCTTACCGTCATCATTTACTGGATGTGCGAGGTTTCTAAACGAAAAGACGCATGATGCTATGTCCTATGTGCGCAACCACGGCCGGCCAGATCTATTCGTCACTTTTACGTGCAACCCTGAATGGGAAGAGATAAAGCAGGAACTATTCCCCGGCCAACGGTCTTTCGGCCGGCATGACATCATTGCTCGAGTATTCCATCTAAAAATGAAAAAAAATATTAAAATATTCACGAAAGACGCGATTTTTGGACCGGTCAAATGTTATATGCTTAGTTTTGAATGGCAAAAAAGAGGATTGCCGCATTGTCATATGTTGTTTTGGCTGGAGACAAAAATACAGCCCGATCAGATCGACGAAATAATCGTCGCTGAGCTGCCTAATAAAGACGAAGACCCAGTGTTATTTGACATAGTCACAAAAAATATGGTACACGGGCCATGTGGGCAAGAAAATTTGAATTCACCATGCATAAAGAATGGCATATGCTCAAAAAAATACCCACGACGATTCATAAATGACACCCAGACCGGTGAGGACGGATATCCCGTATATCGACGTCGCGACTCCAGCAACGGAGGTCAGGTCGCTACTTTAAACATCCGAGGCAGAACGGTCAACATAGACAACAGGTGGATCGTTCCATATTCTCCAATTTTATTGCGATTTTTTAATGCTCACATAAAAGTTGAATTCTGCCATTCCGTCCAAGCAATTAAGTATATTTGCAAATACATCAACAAAGGATCGGACCAAGCCACTTTCGGTGTCAGAAATGCTCACGACGAAGTGGAAAATTATTTGAACGGACGGTACATTAGTACATCGGAGGCAGTGTGGAGATTGTTAGAGTTTCCTATTCACGATCGACACCCCACCGTTGTACACTTGGCTGTACACTTAGAAAATGGGCAACGGGTATATTTTTCAGCTGAAAATATACAACGTGTAATTGAAAATCCACCAAAAACGACTCTCACGGCGTTTTTTGACCTGTGTCGCAGTGATGAATTTGCCAAAACGTTACTTTATCATGAGGTCCCTCATTATTACACATGGGCCAATAACAAATTCTCAAGAAGGAAACGCGGCCAAGACGTAGTCGGTCATCCCGGTGTAAAAAAAGATGCGGCGTTGGGCCGAGTGTACAGCGTCCATCCTTCTCAATCCGAGTGCTTTTATCTCAGGATATTACTTCATCATGTGCGTGGCCCGACATCGTTCCAAGACTTAAAAACCGTTGATGGCATTGTTAAAGAAACATACGAAGCTGCTTGCAGAGATTTAGGTTTACTAGAAAATGACAACCAATGGGAGATGACTTTGAGAGAAGCTTCGGTTTCTGACTGCCCGTTAAAGTTGAGAGAGCTGTTTGTGGTCATTTTATTATTTTGTTTCCCCTCTGAACCTCTCAAATTATGGGACACTTTCAAAGACGATTTGTGTGAGGACATCAGACGTGCAGCTCAACAACAAGATCAGGATTGTGACGTACACAACGAAGGCTTGATGCAAATATTCTCGTCCGTAGCTTTGCTAAAGAAAGACGTATTTTATATTTTAATTCCAACTCTAGAACAATATCACTATTTTAAACCTAACCACTCAAGTTATAAAGTGCAAGTTCACTAGAAGCTGATATTTTAATACGCCTAATACATACTAAACTTGTTTGAAGTAATTGTGATATAGGTAAAAATGACAGATAAAATGCAGACTGATGCAAGTCAGTCAAGTAAGTGTGGATCTCAATCGGCACCTGTACAACAAAAGCAGGAAGTTGAAAGTGAGCAGAATACAAGTGTGGCTAAACGTAAAAATCCTGCCCAGAAGCACCTCACGGAAATGAAAGATCAACTTATGCAATTTTTCAAGGAATTAATGAATGTCGAGATTGCTGAGATAAAAAATCAAAACAGTATGATACTTGAGTCCAATACTCGGATTTTGCAGTTACTGGAGATGAGTACTACAAATTATAATGAAATTAAGAACAATATACAGGCTATGGAATTAAAATATGAAACAGTAGTGGAACGTGTTAATGAGTTGGAAACACTCTTAAATGTAATGCATAAGCAATCTATGAAGAATATGGTAGAAATAAGAAATATACCCCGGGACAGCAAGGAGAATGTGGATGAGGTTGTGAGGAACTTATGTAATGCTCTGGACATACATGCTACTGACGTCGCCGCAAACATATACCGTAGAGGTAAAAATAATGGTCCAATCGTCATTGACTTCAAAGATATTAAACAGAAAGAAAGACTATTGAGAGCTGTTAAAAAGTTTAACTCTGATCATCAAGAACGACCAATAAATACAGAACATCTTGGGTTTAGTGGCCCTGTCTCACGAGTTTACATATCCGAATCGCTAACTCCGATATCGAAGAAGATATTGGCAGCTGCCAGAGAACTTGTCAGATCAGGTAAATATAAATATTGTTGGACGTCACGTGGTAATGTATTGTTACGTAAAGAAGAGGGTTTACCGGCTATTGTTCTCAACTCATTAACACAAGTCAAGGATCTTTATCAGGAATGACTACCTGCTGGTAAATATCTTCTGTCATTAGAAGAATCATTCTTGTCATTTGAAACTATATTGAATAAGTATCACGGTGACACTTGCTGTTTCCGTTATCATAATTTTTTTTGCATGTTTGATTTTCCTCTATTTATGTTGATTTATAAATATTATCATAATGTTTTAAGGTACGTATGTGAGTGTTATATGTATTATTATATTTATTTAGTTCGTTTTACATGCGTAAAATCCAAAAAAGCTCTTACAATCCGCAATAACATCACGATTAGTATTATAAACTCGGTAACTCTTATTTCCAGCCAAAAATTTACACTACATTTTTGTTACGCCCACCATAGCTATTATGGGTAGCAATCTAGATGATGTCATCACCGAGGTTGATAGTATCAACGTTGGTGATTCTTTTTTGGTTGGAGATCCAGAAGCACTTACAGAATATAGGCTTGACACTAATCTTTCCCTTAAAATTATTGTCCAAAACATAAGAAGCATAAATAAAAATTTTGATGACTTTCAGATTCTTATGGCCAGAACTAAGCTTGACTATGATATTGTAGTGCTCACTGAATGTTGGTTGCAAAATACGAGTTTAATACCTCAAGTACCACTATATAATGCATTTCATACTAATAAACATCATAATCAAAATAGTGGAGTGGTAGTATATATAAGAAGTAATCTAAACAATGTCGTCGTTTATGAGCCCAATACTATTGATGCGGATTGTTTGATCATCAAAATAGGAAATAATCATGCTTTCATTTGTACGTACAGATCGCCGTCGTTTATAGCAGTGAATAGTTTCTTTAACTTCTTAGATGAACTTTTAACTGATCTTAAAAATATACCAAATATTTACTTTTCTGGTGATATTAATATTGATATAAGTAACAAAAGTGCTGACCAAACATCTGATGAATACTTGGATTTACTTGCTAGTCATGGTCTCTTTCCTAGTCATTTATTTCCTACTCGTATTGATAGTTGCCTCGATCACTGTTTTGTCAAATCAAAGTATAAAATTCTCACTGTTGTTTGTGAAACATCAGTAACCGATCATAGCAGTATTTACTTTAGTGTGCCTATGACGTTGCGATGTATAAATAGAAGTAAAAAGAATATAGCAAAACTTAATCAAGACAAAACTTATATTGCATTAGAAAAATTTGATTGGTCAAGTTTACTTTTGGTAACAGACCCCAATAAAGCGACTGAAAAATTCATTGAAATAGTAAAGGATGTTATTACAAATAACACTATCTCATATAACGTACCCAACAGGCAGCAAGTTTATCGGCCTTGGTTAACGCCTGGTCTTTTGCGTTGCATGAGATTTAGAGACACATTGCGTAAAAGGCATTTGAAGTCACCTGATAATCTGGATTTGGCTATGACCTATAAACGTTACAGAAACCACTGTAATAAAATTCTACACAATCTAAAAAATGAACACAATAAGTCGGAATTGAGACATAGCAAAAATGACATCAAGAAAACCTGGAATGTTATAAAAAATGTATGCAATTTAAAAACATCAGATGCATCCCAAGTACCGTCTGAGTTGTTAAAAATAAAACCATCTCCTCAACAATCCATAGATTATATTAATAATTACTATGTAAATGTGGGTGCTAATTTATCGGCGGACATCCTACATAAGTTACAACTAACGGAAGATGATCTAGTTTCTAATTTTAAATGTAATTCTTCACCATTAAATTCGTTTATGCTACTGGAAACTGATGAATTAGAGGTATATAGAGTAGTACTGTCGTTAAAGAATACAAACTCTACAGGATGGGATGGCATATCTGCTGTGTTCATGAAAAAATTCATTAATAATTTAATAGCACCTTTAACATATATAATTAATTTGTGTCTGTCTTCTGGAGTGTTTCCAAGAGTTCTTAAGGACTCTGTTGTTATACCTATTTATAAGTCGGGGGAAAGGAACAGTATCACCAACTATCGTCCGATATCACTGTTGCCTACTATGGCTAAAATTCTGGAAAAAATAATTAACAATAGGCTCGTTAAATATTTAGATAAATATAATATTATTTCTGAAAATCAATTTGGTTTTAGGCAGGGGAAATCAACGATAGATGCTATTGAAAACTTGGTTAATGGTGTTGTGGAAGGTCTTGACTGTAAAAAAAAATGCATTGGTATCTTTCTAGACTTAGCCAAGGCGTTTGATACTGTTTCTGTCTCCCTACTGATTCGAAAACTAGAATCTGTGGGTATAAGGGGATTGCCACTTGAACTTTTTAAAGACTATTTGAGTAATAGATTGCAATCGGTAAAGATAGGCCATGTTGTCAGCTCCAAGCAATCAGTGAATTTCGGTGTTCCTCAAGGGTCAGTACTGGGACCCACATTGTTCATTATTTACATAAATAGTCTTTGTAACATAACACTACCAAATGCAAAAGTCATTACGTTTGCTGATGACACTGTAGTTTTATTTGAACAGTCCACATGGAGAGAGGTAAGATCGACGGCCGAGATGGGTCTTTGCAGAATTATTGAATGGCTTGATTACAATTTATTAACTTTGAATTTACAAAAAACTAAATATATTACTTTTAGTATAAAGGAAAATCTGCAACCACATTCAGACTTTATGTTGAAGGCTCATTTGGAAAACTGTTTACGATCCGATGATTGCACCTGTTACATATTATCTAAAACAAATAGCACCAAATACCTTGGCATTGAAATTGATAAAAATTTAAATTGGAAACAGCACATTACTAACCTAAAATCTCGTGTACGTAAACTTATCCCTATTTATAAAAGAATAAGAAACTTAAAAGACGACAACGTCAACAGAACAGTGTATTTAACGTTGTGTCAGTCCATAATTATGTATGGTATTACTGTTTGGGGCGGTGCTAAGAAGAATACACTTATCAAAATTGAAAGGGCGATACGTTGTATAATTAAGATTATAAATTTTAAACAGTTTAGATATCCTTCAGCCACACTATTTAGAGAGTTTAATGTTCTAAATGCTCGTCAACTTTATATCAAAAATATTGTTTTAAGACAACATACTCGAAAAAAACGTACCAATGTATCTGATAGAAGAGCAAATTATGTTATATTTGACGTACCTAAATGCAATACTAGTTATGCTCAGAATTTCTTTCACTTCTTAGGTCCATTATTGTATAATCGAATAAGCAAAATAAAGTCTCTAAAAGATAGGTCAACGTTTGGATGTAGGAAGGCACTGGATGAGTTACTGAGTGATTTGGATTATGAACGAACTGAACATTTTATACAAATTTTGACATAATCTATGTAGTTTATTTATATGATCAACTTTTGCGCTTTATTTATTTGCTTTGGTTTATTTGTATAAACCACACAAAATGGCACAAAAAATATGATCATTTTATCATGCATGATAATTATTTGTACATATTGTTATATGTAGTTTACTTATGTAATAATGTTATAATAATATGTACTGTAATATGTAAGTAATAATGTAATAATATGTATGTGTGTATGTGTAAATAAAGTTATCCGTTAAGAAATGTTAAGTAAAAGCATTATGTATCTTACTTTGAAATGTATCTAATTGTTTGTCTTTTTTTCTTGCTTATACTACATGTTTACATTAAACTGTAACTTGATATCGAAAAAAATTGTCATCACAAAATGTGTCTTTAATCTAATACATACAGCTGTTATTTGTGAAACGAGAATCTTACCTTGCCGTAACACAGTCTTGACTAGCACGGGAGGTAAAGAAACTTTTTTCTTTGTATACCGTCAATTGACATCATATGTTATGCATAATGTAATGTACCTACTAACTAAAACTTTCAATGATTCCTGTTTATTTTCAAAGTGTTAATAATTGTTTTGTGCATTTTATAAGGAAGGAAAGAAAGATAAAGTAAGATTAAATAAATATTAAAAATATTATTAAAAAATTTGTTTCTGCACCCCAAGACACAGGGAATCCTAGTGTGGGGATCAGAGATAGTTTTGGTTCAATAGTAATATTTGCTGATAAACTATGTACCTACATTGTTTTGTGATCAAACTTTATATGAATAAAACTTTATTATTATTATTATTATTATTAAATAGAAAACCAGCTTTTGGAACTGAACGACAAGCATTTAGCAGATTTTGGATTGCCTTCCCCGAATCGGCAACAAAACATCGTCCATGCGATACCGTGCCGTCCGCATGATATTAACGAGTTGTCTGTATTTGTCAACACGCATGTACCCAAGTTAGTGGCAGATCAAAAAATAGCATTCGATGCTATAGTACAGAGTGTTGAAAATCACAGCGGTAAACTGTTTTTTTTGGACGCGCCCGGTGGAACAGGCAAAACCTTCCTTGCCAATTTAGTGTTGGCAAAAGTACGTCAATCTGGAAAAAAAGCTGTCGCAGTGGCATCGTCCGGAATTGCTGCAACCCTATTAAATGATGGAAAGACTGCTCACTCTACATTTAAATTACCATTGGCTGTGTCTTCGGAACAACAATCTGTGTGCTCGATCCGCAAAAACGGTCCGCTGGGGCAGCTCTTACAAGACACTTCGCTGGTCATCTGGGACGAGTGCACCATGAGCCACAGGGCGCACGTGGAAGCCGTGGAGCGCACGCTGAGAGACATCCGAAGCTCAGACCGTATAATGGGGGGCGTGACGTTTGTTTTAGCTGGAGACTTTCGTCAAACATTACCAGTTATAACAAAAGGTACTCGAGCTGACGTTATTCGAGCTTGCCTTAAATCATCAACTTTATGGCAATCGATTGAAACTCTTAATCTGCGCACAAATATGAGAGCACATTTAAGTGACAATGACGATAATAATTTCTCACAAAAACTTCTAAAACTTGGAGACGGAAAATTACCGTCTCCGGTTGCAAACAGTCCCCAGGTATTGTTGGATAACGAATTGGGTCAAATCGTTCAGAGTCTAGAAATTCTTGTGGACACAATATATCCGGACATGCAAAATCTTACGGAGAGAAATTTCAATTGGCTCTGTTCGAGAGCGATAGTGTTCCCGCGAAATGAATCGGTTAATGAGATTAACAAAATTATTATGGAAAAAGTACCCGGTGAATTTAAATCTTACAAATCTATTGACACAGTATGCAACATCGAAGATACAGTGCACTATCCACAAGAATTTTTAAATTCCCTGAATCCTTCCGGCTTGCCGCCCCACGAACTACAATTAAAGGTAGGGACTCCCGTAATG
Source organism: Spilarctia lutea (assembly GCA_916048165.1). NCBI lineage: Eukaryota > Metazoa > Arthropoda > Insecta > Lepidoptera > Erebidae > Spilarctia > Spilarctia lutea. The sequence continues at coordinate 1,779,653 of OU696491.1, forward strand.
CGGCTGAGGAACCTATGCCCTCCCAGCATGTGCAATGGCACGAGACTTCTGGTGAAGGAATTGCGGGAGAACGTCATAGTAGCCACTATAATCACCGGGGCCGCGGCCGGACAGCTCGCCCACATACTGCGAATCCCCATGATTCCTACAGACTTGCCTATAACTTTTAAGAGGTTACAGTTTCCTCTAAAAACATCATTTGCCCTCACAATAAATAAGTCCCAGGGTCAAACATTTTCGATGGTTGGCATCGACCTAAGAAAAGAATGCTTTTCTCATGGACAACTATATGTTGCCCTTTCTCGAGTGGGATCTCCTGAAAATCAATATATTTTGTTGCCATCTACAAATACCACTGCCAACGTAGTTTATAGTGAAGCTTTAAGATAAAAACTGACAAATATAAAAGTAAAAAACGTAATCACACTAGCTGACCCACGCAACCTCTTTTGCGTCTTATACTGCCCGTAGCGTTTTTCCCCGTTTTTGAAACTTTCTTCATTGGTGCTCCGCTCCTATTAATAGCAGCGTGATGATATATAGCCTATAGCCTTTCGCGATAAATGGACTATCCAACGCAGAAAGAATTTTTCAAATCGGACCAGCGGTTCCTGAGATTAGCGCGTTCAAACAAACAAACTCTTCAGCTTTATCTATATCTATACTAATATTATAAAGAGGAAAGATTTGTACCTATTTTTGTATGTTTGTATGTTTGTAATGAATAGGCTCAAAAAGTACTAGACCGATTTTAAAAATTCTTTCACGATTCGAAAGCTACATTATCCACGAGTAACATAGGCTATATTTTATTTTGGAAAAAAATAGGGTTCCGTAAGATATTTGGGTTTTTCGGACACAAGGTGTAAAAATCAACCAGAAAAGTTAATTATTTTTCGAAAATTTTCATGCTACGGGCTATATAAGACGCAAACGAGGTTGCGTGGGTCAGCTATGTTTTTTATACAACGTGTATTTAGTATCAGCATTGCACCCGTGCGAAGCCGGGGCGGGTCGCTAGTAACGTATAAAGTCATACGCCGCCTGATCTCCGCTTACTGTGATCCTGGCACATGCATGCTCATCGGTTCCTGGTGCTTTTCTTCAGACCTTCATCAATTAGGTCGCTAAATGGTCGCCATGGACCTCTCTTCTCACACTTCCACATACATTTCCTATATAAATTCTTTTGGTGAGTATAGGAGACTCCGTCCTTTGTAGGTGGCCAAACCATCGATGCATATCTATTTCAATCGTTTTTCCTTATTATATTTCATCGTCAAACTCCGGGAAGCACTTTTGTCGGCTGGAGATTACTGCTACATGATAAACCGTTCATTTTTATAAATACAACTATGACATACCTTACGGCACGAAATTTTTATTTATTGATGCATTATTCTAATCTAAATATTAACGAATAAAATTTGACCACGACTACGGCGTGGTCAGTTCGGTCAGATATATCTATTTGACCGAACTGACCACGCCGTAGTCGTGGGCAAATTTTGATATCTCAAATGATGTATAAGCATTACTAGGCCACCATGGTGTAGGTCACCATACTGCATTGTTGCATAGTGCATATCATCATGATGATTGTGGCGACTTCTACATATAACACAACAATAACCTACTACAACACCATCTACCGAAGATACACTGAACTACGAAGTAACGTACAACATGAATAAACTACCAATCCTGAATCGCGCAGTAGAAGTTCTCGCGCCGATTATCATATACATAACATCCCAACATCAACTGTTGGGCAGTGGCCCACCAGGCATGATCACCTCGCCTGGTCGGAGGATACTCCCTTGTAGTGTGAGGATACGGGACATGATACACGTTCCTCCACAATGATGAGGATGATGAACATCTGCAGGTTACACTTACAAGGATATCCCGACCCGAGAAGGTTCCGTCACATCACGGGACGTTCTCATACCGACTGAGGCAGGTGATTACTGGCAGAGGATGGACAGCTTTCAATACTGTTAGTCGTCTCATCATCTACATATTTACATCTAATGATCTCTTCAGAAGTGCTGGAACTGGAACCAATACGACCTTCAAACCTTCAAGAAAAGAGCGTACTCCTTCCTAAAAGGCCGGCAACGCACTTGTAACGCCTCTGGTGTTGCGGGTGTCCATGGGCGGCGGTAATCGCTTACCATCAGGCGATACGACTGCTCGTTTGCCCCCTATATAATAAAAAAAGAAAAAAAACTGTTCTCAACCCATCACCAGGGACAACAAGTATTAAATTCGAATAATTAATTGCCGTAATTGCCGAAAATTGGCGAAGAATTCGGCAATTCGAACTTTGCATTGACTTTTGTAAACATTAAAATAAATAAAAACATTGCCTCTACCTAATACCATTTCACGTAATTTAAAGAAACTTGAATGAAATAATAACCAGTGATGTCAAACTTTTCGCTCATCTAATCAGTAACACTATAATCAGATAAAACTAACTCATAAATCAATCAGATATTACTGAATAAACTAGCTTTTCCCCGCAGCTTTCTCTTTTCCTCTCTCGGAAATAATATTTTGCGTTTGATACTTCTTTTAGGAACATCGGTTAAAGATAAATGAAGGTAACATTTATCTGTCCGTTTAGTAGCCATCCATCACCATCCCCATCATCTAGATGGTTGGCAGTCCACAACCGTGCGATTTCCCGAAACTTTCTGCCGCGCACGGTGTTCCCGGACCAATACGACCTTCAAACCTTCAAGAAAACAGCGTATTTTTTCTTAAAAGGCCGGTAACGCACTTGTAGTGCCTCTGGTGTTGCAGGTGTCCATGGACGGCGGTAATCGCCAACCATTAGGCGACACGTCTGCTCTTTTGCCCCCTACATAATAAAAAAAAAGTGGATAAAGTAGTTTTGATGTGAAATCATAACAAACAAAACTCACTAACGCATGTATTTTTTAATTGGTTCGTCCCCTAGGTATTATAACGGAGCCAACTGCAGAAGATAATATTAAAGCAAAAAGAAGGAAAATTTGAAAAATAAAACAATATTATACCCTGGCAATCGATTAGGTCCTACAGTGAACTATTAAAGGCTAAACCAGTGCTTGCATTCACTTTACGACCCATATCTATGTGCATGAAAATATAATAAACAAATCACTTTCGTATTATTTAGTAACAATGTTCATTTTGGCAATAAAATTAATTTGCTAAGGGCCAGTTTAATCCCCTACGTAAAATTCCTAATAGGCTATTATGCACTTATATGTCACGCACATATTTATATATCAGCAATTTATCTATCTAAAACTTTATGAGGAACTGATGAAACTGTATATGTATAAATTATTCTGTAAACCATAAAAAACTATCGTACTTAGCGGTATAATTTGCAGATAAAAAACTAACATTTAAAAAACCCAATCAAGTACGTAATAGATTATTTCATGTCTTTGAGCTATGACGAGTCTGCCTGTGTCAACGAAGTCTTGTTAGAGTTCTTCGTCTGCCTATCTTCTTTTGTTATTAATATACTTTAAAAAAGGAGCAGGTTCTCAAATCGACTGTTTTTTATGTTTGCTTATGACTGGGTGAACTGATTTTGATGATTCTTATTTTATTTGAAAGCTGGTGCTACCCGTGTCGTTCCATTTCAGTTTGCCCCAGTTCTTAAAGTCGGATTGTTTTGTTAAAGTTTAGTAATATTAAACTAGTATTAGATGTACCTCTACTTTACCAATAAATTATGCAGTGCGAACCTACGAGTATAAAGACACGATACTTGGCTATGCTCGCTCTCTTCTTGTGCAGGCAGCGCTCGGTACGGACGTGTTTTTGTTGGGTCGTGCGGCATACGTCAACTATATCTTGTCGATTAATTTCATTTCGTTGTAAATCTATTTCTTTCATCATTTAACTGTCGATCTGCTATGTACTTCGTGAATTGCTTGTAATAAAATTTCGAATTTTTAGAATTTATTTATTTCATTTATTTATAACTTTTTGCACTTATGTACATAGGCGGACTTAATGCTCAGGGCATTCTCTACCAGACAACCTTAGGGTGGTGTAGAAATCTTGTGAGGTAGGCGCACATAGGTTATGTAACTTCGGATCCAAGATATACATTAGACATACATAAATTAGCAACATACATACATACACTGTTGTAGGTACTGATTTTAAGAAATTTCGGCACTTTTTGAATGTTTTCAGATTTCCTTTTTGCCTTTCTCGTCTTCCACAAACCTGCTAAACTAAAACAAAACTACAATAAGTATAAAATCCAAAAACAATAATTAACAGATATTACACTTATTAATCGGACATTCTACATATTTCAAACTAGCTACTTCTCTTACCATGATAGCTTAGCTAGATTGACTAATAGACTACTTATACACATACTTATGATAGCCAGATTGACTAATATACTTCTTATATACATACTTGAAACAATACTTCACTAAACAGTGAATGCGTAACATAGTATTAATACTCATGCCTATATAAAATGTTATCTAATACAAAAATATATTTTTATTGCAACTACTAAAAGGCAATCAGGTGTACGATCATATAGCTAATCTTAACAATATTACGTACGTTACGTAGCACACGTATTAATTACTTAGTTTAAGTTAATCCTTATACAAAATTTTTATCTCTCATTCGTTATAAATATTGTAAATTAACATAACAGAAAATTACAATATCTCAGTGTAATTAGTGTTCTTTCTATCATGGTAATTTTGGTCAATTAAATCTACTTAATACCTTGCGGTATTTCAGTACAATTTCATAACTCATGCCCCATTCTTGCTTTTTCGTTTCCGTTGACCAATTTACATATTGTTGACCATTCTACACCTATTTATTATATATACATGTATAGGTGTACTGATTCACTGACTGCAAATATAACTTTGTAGTCCTATATATTTACATGTGTATCTAGAACACTGGAACCGAAATTGCGAAATATTTAAGATTTTCCTTGATTTATACACTAAATACTACTTCTAGTCGTGGTTACTGAAAATTCAGGTTTCTAATTGTATTCACAATAAAGTTATAGAGAGTCGAAAATCGGTAACATGATTGCGGCCATGTTGCGGAGTGAGAGCGCGTGGAATACTGCCGTCTCTTTCTGCGAGCAAGTTATGCTTGCGAAGGAGATGGCGGAGCGGGACCGGGAGTGGTTTAGATCTCTCCCTGTCTACCAGGCCCGGGAATGGGCCTGGTACCGCAGACGACTCAGGCGCCGGAGGTCGAAAAACGATCTCCGTCCTCCATAAGCGCAAGACTGAGGGTGACAGGTGCGGCTACCAGTCACCCTAGCATAAGCAGGCCTGGGTGGCGGCTCGAACTCTCTCGCGAGCGAGAAGTGCTCGCGCCCTTTTCTGAATAGAGGGTGGGAATATTAGGGTTCCTACATAGCAGGGGGCCACCCACAAACAGTGGGTGGCCTGAGGTACGTCGGGGTTTCAGGGATTTCCTTCCGAGGGTGCACCTGGTTCCCCGGCTTCTAGTACCCGAGACGGTGTACGGTTTTTAGTCGGTTTGAGTACGACATAACCACCAGTTGGTGGTGTCCGAGGGGATTTCCGCAAAAGAAATGGGGTCAAAAATGGCTTGAACAGCTTCGAGTAAAAGATGGTACGGTAGTGCAGTTTTTTTTTATGCTTGCTCAACTTGGCGGGGGCATTGCCGTTCCCCCAGATTCTATCATTACTATGCTTCTTGGTTTTTTATATACGATTTCTTGGCTGACCTGAAATAATACTTATAGTCGTTCCAATCGTTTATTTAACTTTTGACATATCACGCACATAAAGTTTTGTAATAATTTTTGATACAATGTACTCCAGGGAATACTTTACTTCATGGACGGGCTCCGCCCACTTAGAGATGTGTAATTCGTAATTAATAACCACAGACTATAAAAACGGTTTCAAAATAAAACGATTATCGATTATATCGCAAGACAAACTCTCTTGTTCGTCCTTTGAGAACTTTATTTTTTGACATTTTGACAGTGACGAAGGGAGTCCAGGAACGATACGCTCAACTCAACCAAACGTGAGAATTCACAAATAAATCAATACGGAGGAATATAAATACTCAACTCGACGTATGAAATTGTGGATTAACACTGACAATAAAATGGAGTCGCGCGTCGACTCCGCGTCCGGTATTGTCGTTTAATAATCGATAAAAGTACGAAATTATCTACAAAATAATGAGTGTGTTAAATCGATTAAAACTTCTTCATGCATAAAATCTATCGATAAAAGAAATCGAATCGGTAACAGGTCAGGGTATAACTATTTGATTAGGTATTAGAACTGTCAAAAGTTAAATAAACGATTGGAACGACTATAGGATAGCAAGTTTTGGAATTATTTTGGGCACGTAACGCGCTATTTTTTTCGATTAGGAGATGAAAACCCGTCTCCACCATCCGCGGCCACACTCAGAGCGGCATGAGGCGCAGATAGGCGCCCCTGCGCCGCCCAGTTCGCCGGCGGCGGATCGGATCCGAGTGGAGATCGTCCTCCCGGGCCTTCTCCGCCGCCTCCTTCCACGAAATTATGTTTTAATTTCGTGGTAAATGTAATGTCCCTTGGGGATATGAATAAAACTAGCGTGCTTCCTGTAGAGCGTATAATGTCGGACTGCCCGCCGATACGTTAAGTGGAACACTTCATATTATATTACACCTCCACCACTAAATTTAGGCCACATTAATACTAAAATAATAAACAATTTTAACTTAATTCTAACTTAACCTAATCATATTCAAATCCATATCTAATCACTGGTTTTCGATTACGCTTAGGACGCGTTTGCAGGCTTCCAGTAAGTGGTGAACTAGAGGTAGTGGGTTCATTGTTTGTCATACTACTTTTTTCTACCGGTGCGATTTCACTTTCAGATACCGGGTTTTCTTTAGGTATAATACTTTTGCTATGTGACTGTTGCTCGTTTAAGCCACTATTGCTCTCATTCACCACTTCCTCCCCTTGCGAAACGACATCCTCACCCCCTTTTGTCGGAGAGTCACCCGACTCAACATCAGGGCAGGTAACATTCGAAATACGAAATCTGTTCCGCATCTGATCTATATGGCGCTTTGTAAATTGACCGTTATCACTTTCCACAACATATCTACGAGAACCCTCTTTACTGGTTATCTGTCATTTAACCCACTTATTTTGGTTACCGTAGTTTCTTACCCAAACTGCATCCCCTTGCCTAAAATCACGCTCAGTACCCCTAGCATAATGTGCCTGATTGTCCTGTGCCGAACGTACTCTATCTAGCAAGGCTTGGTCGTTTCTCAGTAGGTCAAGACGTGAACGTAATTTACGCTTTTGTAGTAACATAGCAGGACTCTCGCCGGTCGTATTATGTATAGAATTTCTATAGAACAACAAAAAAGTTTGAATAGCTACCTCCACATCAACATTGTCTATGTACGCCTTTTTAATGGCCCGTTTACATAGTTTTACTGCGTTTTCTGCAGCGCCATTTGAAGAGGGGTGGTATGCTGGTGAAAAAGACTGCTTAATACCATTATTTTTTAAAAAGTCACAGAATTCTTTGCTCGTGAATGGTGGCCCCTGATCAGACACTAGTTCCACCGGGAGACCGAATCTGGCAAAAGTGGCTCGCAACTCTTTAATAACCGCTGGTGCATTCGTTTGTTTCATTTCAAAAACTTCAATCCATTTAGAAGTTGAGTCTACTAATATTAAGAACATTTTAGTTTTAAATGGCCCTAAGAAATCAATATGCACCCGAGTCCACGGCTGAAGGGTATACGGCCAATGCTGCGGTGTTGAACGAGGTGGTGCATCCGCCTCCCGCGCGCAAGTCTCGCAGCCGCGGCATAGCGTCTCCACCTCGTCGTCAATTCGCGGCCACCACACGTAACTCCTAGCTAAACTTTTCATTTTAACAATACCCATATGACTACAATGTAATTGTTTCAAAACGATCTCTCTCAAAGATTTCGGTATAATCATTCGATAGCCCCACATAATACAACCGCCTTCGATATATAATTCCCTTCGTCTATCAAAGAAAGGTTTTAAGCAATCCTCGTTACAGAAATTTGGCCAACCAGATTCGATATAAACTTTAATTCTGCTTAGTGTTAAATCTCTTATCGTAGCTTTATTAACCTCTGAATTTGTTATTGGTAAGAAATTTTCTATAAAGGTAACATAGGTGACCTCTGTCGCTTGTTTATTGTTGGGAACTTTAGACGGCAATCGAGATAAAGCATCGGCACAATTGTTTTTTGATGCTACGTACTCAATATCGTAATTATACCCCGATAAAAGAACGGCCCATCGTTGCAAACGGGATGCAGACATAATAGGTATACCGACTTTGTCACCAAATATGTATGTTAAGGGCTTATGATCTGTTCTTAGGATAAATTTTCGGCCATACAAGTATTGGTGATATTTTCGTATTCCATACACTATCGCTAAAGCCTCCCTATCAATCTGCGCGTAGTTGCGTTCAGCAGAAGTGAGAGAACGCGACGCATATGCTACGGGACGCTCACCGGCTGTCGTCAGCTGCGATAATACCACCCCCACCCCTACACTACTGGCGTCCGCCGTCAGTATCAGAGGTAAATCAGCAGAATAGTGCATTAGAACTTCACTACTCGTTAACGTAGTTTTAACCTTTTCGAATGCAATTTTACATTTAACACTCCACACATATTTTGACCCCGGTTTCAACAATTCATACAACGGCGCTACCATCGTGCTTAAATTTTTAATAAACTTAGAATAGTACATTATCATTCCTATAAACGATCGGAGTTCCGTTATATTTCTTGGTGCGGGCGTATTCGCTATAGCTTTCACCTTATCGGGACAAGTATGCACACCCTCTTCACTTATAACGTACCCTAGATAGGTAATGGATTTTGCAAAAAATTGACATTTATCTTTTTTAATTTTAAGACCTGACTTTTCCAAACGTTGAAAAACCTTATGTAAATTTTCTAAAAAAAAAAAAAAAAAAATACGAAAATCCTGTTATAATTACGTCATCTAAGAACACCCCCACTTGAGGTAAATCGGCGAACAATTCTTCTAAACGACGCTGAAAAATCCCCGGACTCGATGACAGTCCATAAACCAGACGATTATATCGAAACAGACCTTTGTGAGTGTTAATAACCGTATACTTTTTTCAATCATCTAAAAAAAATTGAGAATAAGCCTGTGACAGGTCAATTTTACTAAACCTTTTGCCCCCATGTAATCGGACCAGTAAGTCTTCCACCCGTGGTAGAGGATAACGATCAACCTCCAAAACTTTATTTAAGGTCAATTTATAATCAGCACAGATTCGTATGTTACCATCCTTCTTGACGACGGGTACAATCGGCGTCGCCCAATCTGAACGTTCGACAGGAGTGAGGATGCCGTCCCGCACGTGTTGCTGCAGCGCGCGCTCCACCGGCTCGCGCAGCGCGTACGCCAGTGGGCGCGCGCGCTTGAACACGGGCCGCGCTCCCTCTCGTAGGTGGATGCTCACCGGCGGGCCCGTAAAGCCGCCGAGACCATCCGCAAACACGTTATAATATCTGGAACTGAATTTATCTAAATCAAATTTCTCGTCTGACAGTTTATTTACTGACGCTAATTTAACTGTTGGTAACTGAATACATAGTTCTAACATCCATTGTCTACCAAGTAAAGCCGTTTTTCCCTTATCAATAATATATAATTCTAAGTCTTTAATTTTATGATTATACACGACTGCCGGCGTTATTACGCCGATAGGGTACACTAATTCGCCTGTATAATATCTTAAAACAATGTTACATTTTTTTATGGGCAAATCTTTAAACATTTCTTTATACATTTTATAACTAACGCATGACACCGCACTACCAGTGTCACATTCCATATTTAATAATTTGTTATTAACACGTAAACAAATCATGAACGGTTTGCACTGGTTTAATGATAACGATCCCCTCGCATACGTCGTAGAACTTACTTTCTCGTCTGTTGTTGTTGTTGAGCTCTTCCTCTGCCCTCTTATGCCGTCTATGACCTGACAGTCAGCTGTTGCCCTAAATTCTGACGCCTGTCCTTGCATAACCGCCGCCGCATCTTTTTCAGCCGATTCTAAACTAATCGCTAAACTGTACGCTTTCGCAAACTCAAGTTTGGATTCCGCAAATAGACGCTGGCGAATCGTCTCACAGCTAATTCCACAAACCAATTGATCGCGTAGACTTTCTTCGAGCCACGCCCCGAATTCGCATGTCTTCGACATCCTTTTTAGAACCGCCATATACTCGGCTATCGATTCGCCACTTTGTTGAGTCCTCTTTCTAAACTTGTATCTCTCGGCAAGCTCGCTAGGTTTAGGTTGTAGATGTTTCGTCATAATGTCCACTATTTGTATAAAAGTTTTAGAGCTTGGTTTGTCTGGCGTACACAAACTTATCAATAGTTCATAACTTTCCGCACCCATAAGTGTAAATAATGTCGGTACATATAGTTCACTTTTCACTTCGTTTACTAAAAAATATTGTTCTAAACGCTCGATATATAACTTCCAATCATCCTTATGGGTGTCAAACTCCGTAATTTTACTGATCGGCATGTTTACTATAACTATTTAATGCACACGAAACGCAAATTTTGAATCCTCGTCGCCACTGTAATGTCCCTTGGGGATATGAATAAAACTAGCGTGCTTCCTGTAAAGCGTATAATGTCGGACTGCCCGCCGATACGTTAAGTGGAACACTTCATATTATATTACAGTAAACTACCGGAGAAAGCTGTCGGAAGTGCTCGTCGAAGAGCCACCTACCGTCGAGGATCAGGCCCAGATACCTCATCTGGGCCCGAACCGGTACGAGGACCGAGTTGACTTCGATGGAAGCGCCGGGGGGTGACGACGAACGGGGCTCATGAAACAACAGGGCCTCCGTCTTATCCATTGCCACCCGCAAGCCCAGCGCCTCAATACGCCCAACCACCAGAGAGACACCCCTGGTGGCCGGGCGCGCCGCCTCTTGGAAGTTCGTACACGTAGGTACGCTCCTCCAAATAGTCTGCCACTAGCCGCCTCAGGTACTCTGGCACCCCATGATAGTGGAGTGCTTCCCTGATGCAGCTAAATGGCAGACTGTTAAAGGCGTTGGCGATGTAAAGGGACACCGCAATCACCACGCCACCACGCGCTATCTAGCCTAACCTAAAGAGATCTTGTGTTATGGGTACTAGGCAACTGATATTATATTTAGAAATAAAAAGTATATTTGTATTTACTTATTTAGTTACATAGAAACTTTGAAACAAATATTTGCAGATAATACGACCATTTGGTCCGACTCGAATAGTTAAAATAATGCTGATAACAGTAAAATCAAGAAAAACAAACCATTAAATGCAAACGCTTCACCTGTGAACTTCGTAATATCTATACTACCAAAGTTCCATTTCGCAAGAAGCTCTGAATGCAATTTCGAGATGGATTTTGGCATCTGTAGGCCAAGGAAGCCATGAGTCTCAAAACGACGATGATTTTACAAAGTAGTAGAATAATTTATATGCGGTAGCTATAGTTGCATATTTTTATAACTTTTCTTCAATTTGTACATATTGATTCTTCACAATTTCTTTAAATTTATAGCCTCTTACTATTTCTTTGTCAAAACTGGAAAGCCTTTTTAAGTCATTTATTTTTCGATTGATTTATCAATTTATTTTTTGATTCTAGGCCATAGTCTAGAATAAGCCGCTGCATCTGTTTATGCAAATTGTAAAAATCTTGACATTTTTAAGAGTGAACTGATTAGGATTTTTAAGGATGGATTTGTGCCATGTGCGTCAGCAGAGCTACATTCTATCAGATGAGTCCTAAGACAAAGGCAGAGACTAGAAAAATGAGAACGCATAATCAAATATTAAATACTAGCAAAGTGATTGTTAGTTTATTGGATATAATTATTAGGGCATCACGTGGAATATTCTGTATAGTATCACATAGTATCACACTCTCTCTTAAAGCATCACCTTTAATGGGAGTATTTTAAAAACTTTCATCCAATCTAACCTCTGCCATGCTTTTCATTTCACCGTTAGCTTTTAACGGATTAATGTACTTTGGTTACGTAAAGCACTTTGTGGAACATAACCATCAATTACTGATATGCTCATGTATTTCCATATGTCTGTTTTTTAACATTTTTGGAAATCTCTAGACACTTCCCCCATCATTGAAAGGGGAAACATTAAATGCCATTAATTTATTCCACCTTCCAACCTTTCAAAGCCACAGATCTCGCTCGGTTAAATCCGCATTTATCATTATGCAACGTATTGAACTTTTGCACGATATTTCGAAATTGTTGAGTAAAATCTGACATAGAGGATTTTATTTATAAAAGACTAGCGACCCGCCCCGGCTTCGCACGGGTGCAATGCTGATACTAAATACACGTTGTATATAAAACATAGCTGACCCACGCAACCTCGTTTGCGTCTTATATAGCCCGTAGCATGAAAATTTTCGCAAAATAAGTAACTTTTCTGGTTGATTTTTACACCTTGTGTCCGAAAAACCCAAATATCTTACGGAACCCTATTTTTTTCCAAAATAAAATATAGCCTATGTTACTCGTGGATAATGTAGCTTTCGAATGGTGAAAGAATTTTTAAAATCGGTCCAGTTGTTTTTGAGCCTATTCATTACAAACATACAAACATACAAAAATAGGTACAAATCTTTCCTCTTTATAATATTAGTATAGATTTTTTTTTTTTATCGTGTGGAAATCCCCTCGGGCCGTCACCCCACCGGGGTTTGCGGCGGGGTGGTGTGTCGGAATCGAACCGACTAAAACCACACGGTGTGCCAACTCTGCGCCTGAGAAGGGAGGGGTCCGGCAACTGCAGTTATTAACACGACCACAGACCTGTAATTCAAAAACGGGCAATTCGTGCGATTTACAAACTTAAAGTTCGAGATTCTCTGAAAGAACGATTTAAGGAAATAGGTATTTTAACAGTAGCATCTCAATATATATTTGCTAATATTATGTTTGTACGAAAAAACATAGATAAATATAGTAGCAAAAGTGATCATCATTCACTAAACACAAGGAATAAGCACAAATTAGTAGGCCAATATTATCGCCTTAACAAAGTCCACAATTCATTTGAAGGACTTGGTGTGCGTTTTTATAACAAAATTCCTGTCGAAATCTTGAACTTACCCCTACATAAGTTCAAGAGTACCGTTAAGAATCGTCTTATGGAAAGGGGCTATTATACGATAAACGATTTCTTAACTGATACAGTGCCTTGGATGTGAGTGAGAGTCTGGCATTGGCTCATGTACTGGTTGGGGTGATTTATTTTTATACGCAATGTATTTATTCACTTACAATCCTTAATATAATTTATTTGATTGTAATTAATTCTTGACATCTTATTCTGCATTTATTACCTGACATTTGAACTTTGTTAAGGCAATCTGTGTTTACATTGTTGGAGCGTAAATAATTTGTATTTATTATTTTATTACATTTTGAACGTTTTTTTTTTCTCTGGGACCAGTATGTATGCACACATTGCTTTTACTCCTTGATGTGTAAGTGATTGCAACCTTATATGCTATGGACTAATTTTTATTATTTTATTAGACAAAAAATTGATTTTCCTAGCTTTAATATCTTATTAGACCGCTTTCTAGCCTTTGTGTTTTGGTTGCCTTAACTTGCACATAGAAATACTGTTGTCAAAAACAAACAAGCTTTGTATGAATTATTTGAAAAGATGGTGCACATGAGTTTCTCACCAGCTCTTCTCATGAATGCAATACCCATCGGAGCTGGTACTTGGATTGATTTCAATTTAAACCTTTGAGTTGAGTCAAAATCAATCTAAGCTCCGGTAATTCAAATCATCTCAGTGCATTTAGTATTAGGAGCTTTGTTTTATATTTTTATGTTTATATTTTTGACGTGTTCAAGTGCCTTTAGATAGACCCCTGTGGAACGCCGCACGACATGGGTCGCCGTCTCAAGACGCCATCTTGGTCCTCGTACACGATGGTACGCTCCTCTAAATGTGCTCCGCTCCTATTAGTAATATTTTAATTTTGCCATAACTTCAAAACCAAACGTCCAATTTTTATAATTCAAAGACCAAATATTATCTACATAAACTGTAGTTAGTGATGAAATAATTTATTTTGATAAGGATTGATAGCATGAGTAAAATAAACGCGTTTAAATGTAGTCCAAACAAAATTCAAAATTTTTAAATATAAAAATGGTTGTTGTGCCTCACTCGACATAGATAGGTATAGTGTGTCGCGGACTTTTTTGTAGATATTTATAAGATCTACGATTAATTAGAACATTTTATGGTTCTATCTTTTACCGTTTAGGCAGCGTACGCAAAATAAGTAACTTATCTGGTTGATTTTTTACACTTTGGGTCCGAAAAACCCAAATATCTTACGGAACCCTATTATTTCCAAAATAAAATATAGCCTATGTTACTCGTGGGTAATGTAGCTTTCGAATGGTGAAAGAATTTTTAAAATCGGTTCAGTAGTTTTTGAGCCTATTCATTACATACATACAAACAAACATACAAAGTTTTCCTCTTTATAATATTAGTGTAGATAAGTACCTGAATAGAAATGAAAAATGACAAAGAGGTATGTCTATAAATAGAATGAACCATAAGATCATTGACGAGGTAAAAATAAAAATTTCTTGCCAGAAACGTATTTGACTGAAAAGTTTAAAACTTTTAAAACAGTTTAATTATCTAACAACAACACAATGATTGTAAATAAATAACAAAATTCAATTGATTCATAGATAAATGTTAAGAATTTATCTATCTTATGGATTATCCAGCATTAACGTATCTTGTGCTGCCGTAAATTGAGGACCATATAAAAGCTTAACATTTTTCATTATCATCCACTGTCGTTATCGGTAACAATGGCATCACTCACATGGGCTGTTATTCTTCTAGCAGGTAATTTAATTAAACACTCTAAAATACACATAAGAATAGTCACTTTCAATATTTCGATTTCTTAATTTTGACGATGGGGCTATAAATTCATTAATTCAAAAATACCATCTGCATCATTACAATTAAATAAAGAATTAGTTGTTTTCATACTAATTTAAAGTTCAAGAAAGCTTTTTTAGATTAAATTATTAAGTCCATATTCGAGTTCTATCATATCTTACGTTTGGAACATTTTTTTGATTTTGTACCATAAATAGAGTGAACAGAGTGAACAATCGATTCTGTGAATCGAATCGTGAGTCTTCAATGACAGCACTATCCCCCTCTTACTAAATCTAATCTTCCATTGTGAGTATCATTTATCCTGAACCTTGTAAATCTAGATTACACTAGGTGAACTCTGTCCGCCATTAGATTAGTCATCCTAAAGTTAGAAACGCATTTAGTTTCAACAATCTTGTGCTTGTTCATGTCTGCTTTTTTGACCGAATCCCAAGAAAGAAAAAATAGTTAGTATGAAATGTCATGTGCAAAATTTGTTTTATTTTTATCAAAATGTTAATCATTGTATTAGCGTCAGGTATGAGACTATTATGATTATGACAAATAATACTCGTATTATGTTTGATGTGACGTTATATCTTTTTATGATTCCTCAATTTGTGCACGTTCAGTTTTATCAAATTGTTTAAACTGCTACATCAAGTCAAATATAATTCAATTCTATAAAAATGATTCCAATTCTTTATTTAGAAACATTTTTATAGAATATATTATATAAACATGAATATTTATTTCGCTTAGTTTTTTGGGTGACAAAACTTCTTTTTTCAGAAGTGATTTAAAAAACCTTATTTAATATTCATCGTAATCTGATCGATACTTTAGAAATGCATCTTGAACAAATATACCAATATTCACTTTTAGTATTGTCGGTCTACCTGCCTGCCTATCTATTTAGGACTTTCCATTGATTTGTGTAAATTAATTTTTGTGACAGCTAATTTAAATTGTTCATTCAGTTTCTGTATTAATAGTGAGTGATATGACATCACACATCTCAGAAAACCATTTTCAAGCAATTCTGTGGTGAGTCTCAAAGGGCTATAACGCATTCATTTCATCCAACTCGATCTATTACTGTAGAAGCAATTTCAATTTGCTTGAAGCTCAATTTACTGACTTACGCTAACTATTTTTAAAAGGTCTTGTTAAACGTATTTTAAATTCAAACTAGGCAATATACCTCAATCTAATGTCTGCAGCCGTGAATTGTAAAAGTTGCACTAACCATTACTGCATAAAATTTCTATTTTTTCAGGTTTGACCTGCACTCAAGGTTCGGGAGTCCAAACCCCTATTCAAAATTTACCTAGCATTGCCCAGATAGAGTTTGCCCTTGTTACCACATGGAGGCAACAGTGCGTCGCTAGCATCGTCACAAACTACCATTTAGTCTGCATTGCTTCTTGTTTCCAAGCTAGGTAAGAGACCTGTCAACTTTATATAGATATAAACGGATTTGATTAAATTATTTAAAAACAATCTTCTAAAAAATGCGTTTAAATTCTGATATTATAACAAAGGTTTGAATATTTTCAGTCCCTCTGTCCGTCGTATCCGTGTTGGTAGTGACCGCAGAGCATTCGGTGGTATCATTCGTGAAATAGCTTTGGTCGCTAACCATCCCACTTTTGGATCCAACGGTAACGATGGAGATATAAGTATAGTCCGGGCAGCTTCATCCTGGGGATTTGGACCATTCATTCAGAATATTCCCATCGTAATCCAGGACTACATCGTACCTGCCAACTTTGACGTGTCTGTTGCTGGATGGGGAATTACCGCTGTAAGTAGATAATTTATTACCGTATCTTATGCAAATACTTGCAATTCCACTTGGTTTAAGCGTCATGTCTAAAGTATTATTGGTTAATTTGCTAGTTTCCGTTTAGGTTTCCTCAAAAGTTATATAAACTGGGATTCTTGCTTTTTAAATTTATAATCTTAGTATCAAGCTACGTTTAGTTTTAAGACCAAGGCCATAATAACGTAGATAAGTGTAACTTAGATCACTATGAAATATATCCTGAAACATGTAGTCTATAGCTTGAAAGACCGTGTGTACTACTTTATTAATACTGGTGTCTTCAGATGTTAAGAGAATCTATTCAATAACGGAAATGTAGTCTTATTTTCTAATGGAAGTAATAAATTCCAGCATACCGATAGTAGAAACGAAGTAGTAATTGTATTGGCCAACTTTAAAACTTTCGAAACAGTCTTCTCTGCTTAATACTATGAACTTTGTGCCCACAGCAAGGAGGCATAGTTGCAAACGACCAACTCTACGTTGCTGCCGTACAGACGAAACCTATCATCGATTGCATGTCACAGCACTCCGGCCGCGTCACTACAAACATGCTGTGTGTCGGTCGTGTAGGCAGTACTGGTCTTAACTTCGATCCCAGTGATGCTGGAGCTCCTGTCATCTACAGTGGTCATCTCGTTGGAGTACTCTCATTCGGCGTATCTGCTAGTAATAATAATGAGTTGCCAGCTGTTTCTAGCGCTATCGGTAGTTACTCCAATTGGATTTTGGATAATGTTATTTAATATGTTTATGTCTGGTCACTATGATAAGAAAACGCTGTAGAAGTACATAATACAATATTACTAAAATATTTCGATTGATTAATTTATTTTCCAATAATTTTAGTAAATAAATAGCTAATTAACAAAAAGGCATACAACATTTTTTTCTATCTCTGTCATACTTAGAAACATATTACTGAGTACATATGTTTTAATTTCATAGAGATAGAGTGAACGTCAGTCTCTTTGATAGTATAAAGAAGACACAGGCGTCGTCCTCTTACAATTTACATGATTTTCAATGTGGGGTCAATGTATTCTCCTAAATATTTAATACTGGATCAACAATGCCATCGGAGCTGGTACTTGGATTGATTTCAATTTAAACCTTTGAGTTGAATCGAAATAAATCTAAGCTCCGGTAATTCAAATCATTTCAGTGCATTTAGTAACCTTTTATCACTGAATTGATTACTTAAGTTTTGTTTTATATTTTGATGTTTGTATTTTTGACGTGTTCAAGTGCCTTTTGGGGCTTATGGAAATAAATGATTTGACTTTGACTTTGACAACACGATTTCCATCCCCACCCTTAAAAACAGGTGTGACTAAGGCCTTCTTGAAAGACTTTGGCAAGATACCGTTTCTGATACATAAATTACAAACGTGCGTGATTGCTGGAACAAGAACGTGCTTGGCAGATTTAATAACAAACGTAGGAATATCATCATGGCCAACCGCAGAATTATGTTTTAGTTCTGTAATTATGTTATCAATTTCTAAGTTCATTCGTTTCAATAAATACGAATGAATTACCTAAGGGATTAATTAAACCGTTGAATTACAAATACACAAATGAATAAAAATAAATGTCTGCTTATAATTTCTCAAGTACAGTGTAAGTAAATACGGTTTTTACAGCTTTTTTTTTATTTTCCTTTATGTCTGTTTGTTCCGGCTAATTTCTGAAATATCTGGACCGATTTTCAGGGAAAGAATTTCAATGGCTGATAATAATAATATTATAAAAATAATAAAGCTTTATTTAATTCCACTTAGCCTACTACAATACATTCAAGTATATTAACAAATTAAATAATTTATTAACAATGGCTGATAGATGATGATTTAGAGAGTAAATCAGGCTACTTTTATTTTAACATCGTAACATTCTTCCTTCCATCAGCTTCCTTTGGATGTATCAATTAATTCAATAGTCTCACACAAAAGATATTCGATAAAAATGGTAAGTATTTTGTACTTAAAGTTTTGCTTTCTCTAACACATTAATAAAAAATATAAATAAAATGTTGGTAAAAATAAAATTTACTATACCTATTTGTATTTTAACTGACAGTGACTCGGTGGTGCAGTGATATGCGACTCCTGTGCTTGAGGGTTTTGGGTTCGATTCCCGGGTCGAACAAAATGATTGTATGATCTGCAAATATTACATATACCAGAGCCTGGGTGCTTTAGTGGGAACGCTATGCACCCTATGATATGATAACTTGAGAGGTGTCAAGGGACACCCGGATGGAACGAAGTTCGAAATAGAAAGACGATACAAATATTATATTTACTTCAATATTTTACGTAATTTCTAGTTTTATGATATATGTGTACACAATAATATTAATAATAATAATAATGATAATGATGATAATGGTGAAAATGATGAAGATGATGAAAATGATGAAAATGATGAAAGTGATGAAGATGATGAATTGATGAAAATGATGAAAATGATGAAAATGATGAAAATGATGAAAATGATGAAAATGATGAAAATGATGAAAATGATGAAAATGATGAAAATGATGAAAGTGATGAAAATGATGAAAATGATGAAAATGATGAAAATGATGAAAATGATGAAAATGATGAAGATGATGAAAATGGTGAAAATGATGAAAGTGATGAAGATGATGAATTGATGAAAATGATGAAAATGATGAAAATGATGAAGATGATGAAAATGATGAAAATGATGAAGATGATGAAAATGATGAAAGTGATGAAAATGATGAATTGATGAAAATGATGATTATGATAATAGTGATGATAATGTTGATAATGATGATATAGCAATGAAAAATAAACTAATAACAAATAAAATTGAAAATAGCAAAAAGTGTCGTGACAACAAAAAGTGTCGTGACAACAAATTATGTCGCGACAATTTCCGTCTAGCCCCCTTCGTTTTTTCGTTCATATCGCGCGATAAGGAACTTCGTTCCAATATATATATATTTTTTAAATACTTGACAGAGAATCTATGTTCGGAATCGCTGATATTATCTACTGCAACTATAATACCTTTTTTTTTAAACATTACTTATTATAAGATCCTATATGTAGATCATATACATACATATTTATATTTCCGGATATAGCGTGCACTTTAAGGACAAGTCTGTATTCATATATTGAAAACTGATCAATCGATAAAGGCAACCATATTTAACTATAATCTACTCTAAATGATATCCAACACGTAGACGTCTTAATAGAGGTTTTCTTTCTATTTGTTGACGGTGTGAAAAATCCCTTCGCATCTCCAGCTTCTAGGGAATACAGAAGTCAGGAGTATGTGTGTCATCTTAAAAACACCTCGACCACCGACTTCAGGCGCCCTACTCTATAAGGACCTGGATAAATTCAGGTCCTCGCTGAATTGACGCCAGGCCTTATCAGGTCCTGATCAGGGGGGAAATTGTTTCTCCCCCTCAATTCTACCGCGATAGGCAGACTGCAAATTTATATAATCATGCCGCTATCCCAACCACAGCCACCAAACTGCCACCAGAGATGCCCATTCTTGTTTTATGTAATAGTGGGCATATGAGCAGACGTATCGCCTGATGGTAAGCGATCACCGCCGCCCATGGACACCCGCAACACCAGAGGCGTCACAGCTGCGTTGCCGACCTTTCGAGAAGGAGTACGCTCTTTTCTTGAAGGTTTAAAGGTCGTATTGGTTCGGGAACACCACAGGCTCATTCCACAGTTTTGTTGTACGAGGCAGAAAGTTTAGCGAAAAGCGCACAGTTGTGGACCAGTCATCCAAGTGATGAGGATGAAATTGCTGTCGCGTAGAACGATGGCGAAAAGAGGCAGCAGCAATCAGTCCGAATAATTTCTCGGAGTACTCCCCATAGTAGATGCGGTAGACGATGCATAACGAAGCCACATCTCTACGCAGCGACAAAGTGTCCAGCCGAATTGAAAAATCCTGGCAGTCGACAATTCGAGCCGCTGCAGGCAATTTCGAAAGTGCCTGGTCTATCGGTTCAGAAATTTAAACGCTTTGTCAGAACATATAAATACTCATACACTGCCAAAATTGTTTACCTTACGTTTGGCCTATATACCGGCACAAATTTTGTTGAGGCAAATAGGATGTTACAGGAGAGTTATCACGACTTCAGAAACGTGTATGATAGCAATTTTTTTGCAGAACTAGCGGATTTAAATATAGAATGGCATTTTAATGCCCCATCATGGCCCAGTGAGGGCGGTTTATGAGAAAGGGCTGTAAGAAATTTAAAGCACCATCTAAAGCAAATTCTTGGAGAACAGAAATTAAAATTACAGAAATTTAACATTGGAGGAGTTTACCACCGTCTTAGCACAGATAGAGGTTTGTTTAAACTTTTTGTGCGTTAAGCGAAGATGTCGAAGATTTAAACATTCGAAGAATCCATTCTTAGTCGTCGTTCCGAATTGACGTGCAATTTAACAAAATTAAAAATTTACATTTCTGTATAATATTGACCTAGTTTTTGGTGTGTCTTTATTGCATATGTAAGCGCATATGCAGCTGTAATTATTGGTTTTCTGTGCAAACAATGTACATTACAATTAAGTGATAAGTATAAGTGATGAGTAATAGCCCCTTTAATAGGAGCGGCATAACACGCCAGACTCCTCCACCTACGACTTCTCGCCAAGCTACTCCTGAGCCCTATGACAGTATGGAAGTTATATCAACCTGTGATATTCAGGGATGGTTGGAATCTATTGAGCAGTGTCTAAACGAAGTTTGTTCTGTTGCATCTGAAGGCAAGCTCAACTCGGACCAAAAATTAAAAATAAATACCCTTTGCCGTAAAGTAGCATCCGGAGTGGCTAAAACTACTATACAATATCAGTCACTCAAGCAAAAAGCCCTTCATGCACATAGCTCTTTACAAAATGCTGTGAAAATTGTAAAAACACAATACGCAATTGGTTACAAATTTTGTCGAATGAGCAAACTGAGCAGAAACTTGAAATATGTAAATAAAATTATTTTGCTGAGCTGTCTTAGCGCATTATTTTTGATCCACTTATTTCTAGTACTACAAAATTGCTATGTATATTGTTAAATTATATTGTTACTTTAAGCACTAATTATGTAAATTTAAGTAAATAAAAATAATTGTTTTGTAAGCATTTTCTCCGCCCGAGACACAGATTCAATCTAGTTCGGGCAAATAACAATTAACGTATAGTACGTTAATTGTATTATTGTATTTATAAATTTAAGAATTTAATTGTAAATTATTGTACCTTTTTAACTAAATAAATGATTTTTTTTAAATTTTGAAAACGTTTTAACCCCTGCTCATATCTTGATCAGAAGAGGTAGCACTGGTATTATAGAAACAAAAGAAGACGCTCGAACCCGGTGGCACCTTTCGGTAAGATTGGTTAACGATATTTCGAAGAGGTGGAGATCTGAATATTTAACGCAGATGTCAGTTATAAGCAAATGGAAAAACGTTGGAGATTTGGTGACTATCCAGGACCACAATTTGCCACCTTGAAAGTGGATGATGGGTAGAATAGTAGAGACTCATCCCGGTCAAGACGGCTTAGTTCATGATGTAACCTTAAAAACAAGATCCGGACTTATCAGGAGGCCCGTGGTTAAGCTCTCAAAACTGCTGATATTATCAACTCATAGTAATATGGAAAGCCAGCAAGAAAATAAGACTAGCATGAAAAAGCCTTTAAATCACACCAGATGTAATAGGTTGAAGTCTTACTTGGCATCCCTAGCAATTTCTATAATGTTTTTCATTTCAATATTTACTTCATCTCAAGCAGCGTTTAACTTTTCTGGATTACCTAGCAACAAATCACTTTATTTTGAGTCTATAGATCACACGCAAGTCATTCAAGATAAATTGAATCTTATAGTTTATTATGACGTGGAAATCTATTGGGAAGGGAATACCGCGGCAACAAAATTTTTAGAATATTTAGAAAAACTCTGCTTAACCCTGAACGACAAAACTCATTGAAGTAAAATAACGTTACAATTGAATCACGACTATAAGGAATTACAGCACTATAATAAACTTATGCTTAATCAACATTTTAATACGCGTAGCAGACAGCGTTGTAGATTAATCAATGGTATCCGTTACGTGGCCAACAGCTTGTTCGGAGTATTAGACGAACGATTCGCGGAACAGTATAAGAAAGATATACAACAAGTAAAACAAAATGAACAATATCTAACATCCTTGTTACTTAACCAGACCTCAGTCATCGAGGCCAAATATAAAATATTAAAAAGAACCGAGCAAACTATCCAATTACAACATAAAACTATAAACAAACACTTGAATCATTTAGATAATGCTGTAATTACCTACACTAAATAAGGAAGTTGAAAGCTTAGCAAAAACACAGGATTACTTGTTATCATCAACAATCAGCTATAAATTTGATTCAAAATTAACCTTTTTATATTATCTCATTGGCCCGGGAGCATGTACGATGCAACCGTACACTAAGCCGAGTAAGCATTTTACGTTACTCGGCTACTTATTATAAATTAAGACAGTACACGTTTATGATTAGCGGTGATCGTGTGTGCTCCCTCGCTCCTTTACAAAACATATTTTGGTCCTCAATAAATTAGCATATAGGTATTATATTCTGACCGCATTATTATTTCGCAATTTACAAACTTGTACATGTAGTGATATGCGCGGTTACGTAGATAAGATATTATTCAAATATAAATAACTAATTGTAATCCACTAATATCGCTAAGGAACCTGCTAGAAAAGGATTAAGCATTCGTTTGTCAGTGCAATGCAAAATGTCAGATTAGAAGAAGAAATATTAGCACTTTTTATATCCTATACATATATAAAATCAATTGCTGTTCGTTTGTCCCGCTTAAACTCGAGAACGGGTGGGCCGATTTAGCTGATTTTGCTTTTTAAATGTTTGTAGTAGTCCAGGGAAGGTTTAAACAGTGAAAAAAAGAAATAATTAGAAAATTACAATGTCACACGGTCGAAGTAGCGGGAACAGCTAATATACAGCGTGGAATTTTGTAATGCTACTTGAAGAGAAAGTACTCTTAATATTATACATAGAAAATTTTACTCAAAGAAAACATTTCTTTATTTTTAAAAAGACGGAAAAATGCATTCAAAATTTGCCAAAAACCGTTTGCCACACTCTAGAATCGAACCGGCTAAATTCTGTAAAAATTACACCCTGTACTTTTATTGCATCGATCGATGGGGTTAATAATAAGGATGAAATCTCTCTTAAATACTTAATAAATGTCTACATTCCTCTAAACCATGGAAAACCATGAAATCTTAAATTATTTACAAAAAATGGTAAACTAACTAATTAGTTACTCGAAATGGGCTCCATTTTCTTGAATACACAAATGTATTCTTCTAACGAATACACACAAATGATCCTCATTTGTGTGTACCACAGAGTGAAACCACGGCCTCACAGAAAACTAGTGTGAGGGTACCATAGGTCCATACCCCTCCTCCCATCCCGTCCTCATCCCACAAAAGCTGGCAACGCATTTGTGACGCCTCTGGGGTTGCTCATGGGCGGTGGTAATCGCTTATCATCAGGCGATACGTCTACCCGTTTATTTACTATTACAAAAAAAAATTATCTACTGACTATTGAATATTGAATGGCCTGTTGGTTTTGATTTTAGTAAGCCTGACTTCTATTCGGCGTCTCCATTGAGGTCAACTCGGTCCTCGTACCGGTTCGGGCCCAGATGAAGTATCTGTCAGTGGAGGCGCTTCAGCCGGTCATCTTCGAGTGGGCAGGGCGGCAGCACGGGACCCTTTCCTTCCGACTGACGCAGGTACTTTCCGGGCATGGTTGCTTCGGGAAGTACCTGCACTCGGTCGCCAGGAGGGAATTGAGTCCCGCCTACCACCACTACGACTGCAGTGAGGACTTAGCCCAGCACACGCTGGCGATCTGCCCCACTTGGGCGTCACAGCGTCGCGCCCTCGCTGCAGTCATAGGAGGAGATCTCTCGCCGGCGAACCAAGCGGCGGAGTCGCGCCTATCAGCGCCTCATACCGCCCTAAGTGTGGCCGGGATGGGTTTCCCCTCCATCCGCTTTACAGGCTAGCCGCGAGAAGGTGACGTACGCGTGTGCCGTATGTCGCCTAAATTGAGATTGTTAACAGTAGACGGTGCCCGTTTCAGTGCGGGCAGGCGCTGGGAGGGGTCCGGTCGTGTTAATAACAGCGGTTCCCGGACCTCTCTCTTCTCAGGCGCAGAGGGGCACACCGTGTGATTTTAGTCGGTTCGATTCCGACACACCGCCCCGCCGCAAACCCCGGCAGGGTGAAGGCCCGAGGGGGTTTCCACACATAAAAAAAGGCCAGATTCTCCTTTATTTGAGGTCAGATAACTGTGTGTCAGATAATAGAAAGAGAAAGGATGATCTCATTATATTTCTTTCATTTGACTGTCACATTTGTCAAATGAGAATACTTATTATAGTCTATCCGGCTGTAGAATCAATGCGGCAGTAGTATTCAACGTATGCGCAATGCCTTTAAAGCATCGTACAGCTGGCAATCGCTATCCTCGTCTGACTAGTGATGTTACGCGCTACCTCTCTTTCACTCTATCTTTAATATTTAGCATTTATAAACAGCCAGCAACCCTTATTTGCGGCCAGATTTAATTAAGCAACCGTATATCATAATAAACAGAAAAAATATTGCTTTAATTTAATATATAAATAATAAATGTACGTTATGAACGTATAAATGTATCAAAATCATACCTGTTTACACCTGGCTGCTAAGAGGTGCAGCCAAGTGTGCAACGGCAACCGTAATTTTTCAGAATGTTTATGTATATTGCCGTGAAGTGGACGATATTTTATTTAAAAAACAAATCTTTTTTTTTTCCGAAAAATCAGTTAGCCATAATAAAAATAAAAGTATTAGCGGCCACATTTTGATAGGAAACTTGGTAGATATACATTCTCCTATTCATAAATATGCGTAAAAATTTGGTTCTTAGCGCATACTCGATGAATGTACTGATTCTGCTGCCGGATCTCGTACTATTATAAAAAGATACGGTCGTATGCAGGTAACCTACAAAATCGATTTTAAATATAGTTCAATGTTTAAAATTTATCTACATTAAGGATTTATCAACCTTTTCTGCATTAACGTATCATGTTACCGCCAATGGAGAATTATATAAAAGCTTAACACTTTCATTATCACCTATTGTCATAATTGATTACAATGGCCTCACTCACCTGGTTTGTTCTGCTCCTTGCAGGTAATTAATTTTAAATCTCTAAAATCTTTAAATTAAAACAATTTCATTTTTTCATGTATGCATTAAGTTGTTAATTCAGTACCATTGCTTATCCACATATAATCTAAAAAGAAAAAATCCATAAATTCTAAAATCATCAATTCGAGTCCCAGTTGTAAGCCATGAAAATTTAGGCAAGCCACAATATTGGTAGTAAGACCTATCATGAAAAATATATCCCATATTGTACTAACGGTTAAAACAAATATGGATCAAGTGTGACTATTTCGGAAAGTATATAGGACTACTCTCTGAAAATCCATACCGGACCAATAAGCGGCGAATGAAGAATGATCACCAACTTCTCAGATCACTGCATTTGTTCAACGTTGAGACAGCGTGTTACTCTAGCAAAAGTGAGCCTAAAACGAGACGCCTATCTGCGTGTAATGGTTTGCTGCCCTTGGTGGCCAGTTCCTATTCAGATTCTCGATTTACTTGGGTATTCTTAGGTCACTTGCACTAGTCCTAGATGTGTCAGAATACATTGTGGTTTGATAAACTCGTAATTTTCGTACATGCGTCCTGAACTTTATTTATCGTTTTATCTGTTTTCTGTATGTTATCGCTCTTGGATTGCACTCATATTTTCCATAAAAAACGTTATGAGTTGAATTGCCATTCTAAATGGAATAAAGTGACACTTAATATTCTATCTTTGTGGTAAAACATCATCCAAATATTTACCATATATTACTCTTGATAAAAACTTTATTTTTATAAATATTATAATATAGGGCATTATAGGGAATATAGGACAAACGAGCAGACGTATCGCCTGATGGTAAGCGACTTACTGCCGCCCGTGTACACCCGCAACACCAGACAACACACAAGTGCGTTGTGGGCCTTTGGGGTATGGGGAAGAGGATGGGGGAGGGGTTCGGGTATGGGCCTCCGGTATCCTTACTCACTCGGTGAAACACAGGGCAGGCGCTGTTTTACACCGGTTTTCTGTGAGGCCGTTGTATCACTCCGTTCGAGCCAGCCCATTCATACCGAAGCGTAGTTTTCCCATGGTAAAAACTTTAATAAGTGTGAACAGTTTTAATAATAATAATAATTATGTGGTTTTCAGTCACTGAAGTCTTATGGTGAAGCCTTATAGATATTTCGGCTCTTAGCATAAAAAATTCATTACCCATAAAGAAATAATTTTTTTTTCAATTATTTACATTCATTCATACAGAATCACATGATAAAATAAAAAAATAGCTAAATATTTTAGTTTAGGTGCTGACTGTACGTGAAATATCTAACTTTAATCTTTCGCGTTCGATATTATATTTATTGAGTACTTGTGATATAGTCAATGTACGAGTAACTTGATTAAAACCTTAGGCAATTCATAGGTTAATTTATAGTTTTTTGTTTTTAAATTTTTCTGGTTACTTCGTCCGTACATTTATTATTAATAATTTCCCGTTTTTTTTTTCCTCGTACGGAAATCCCTTCGGATACCACCTCCTGGTGGCAAGTCGGACTCGAACCGACTAAAACCGCACGCTATCTCGGATACTAGATGCCGGGGAACCAGGTGCACCCTAGAAAGGAAATACCCCTGGAACCCCGACGTACCTCGGGCCATCTACGATTTGTAAATGCCCCCCTCCTCTGTGGAAAGCCCAGTGTTTCCGTTGGTGTCCCTAAAAGTTGGGTCGCGAGTGCTGTGGTGCAAGCGCGCCTCCCACCCGAGCCTGCTTCTGCTAGGGTGACGCTAGGGTCTGCTAGGCTCGGGCGACGGAGATCATTCTGAGATCTACGGTATCTGGCCCGTTCCCGGCCCTGCATTATTAATTTACCTGAACATCGTATTGATGCGTTTATCATTATAAAATGTTAAATTCGTTCACCATCATTCATTAATTTCGCTTCAGCTTTATCTATTTTTAACAGACTTCAAAAAACGACATTTCTTCATGTGACTGAATTTTTTATATACGTTCGCGTTCTTCATCATTTTGATGATTTTTTTGTTAGAAACGAGATTTTCCAACGGTGGTACCATGAAACTAGGATCTGATAATGGTATCCCAGAGAAATCGAGGGAAACCTCCGAATTCGTAGGGACGCCTAGTTAACTAGAAGTAGTTAACAAATACTGTTAATTTTTTTATCATTAAGTGTTTCTCGTGTCAACCATAATATATCACAGCGATATGGTTTGGCCTTGAAAGATTTTGAGCATCCTGAAAATAATATTCCTAAATTTTGTTTCATTGTGATCAAAGAACGAGTAACTTATAGAGAACAAACACAGCATTGATTCGAACTTTTACGAGTGTCTTAAGTCACTGCATTACAATTACGATTATCTAGAAACTGGATTATTTTAAAGTATATTAATAAATTCAGGCCTATCTACAAACAAAAGTAGCTCACGTAGACACAAACACTCACATTTATTGACACTAGAGCGATAGACAAAAGCATAATTTTGCGGCATGGATGGCGTAGTGGTTTAAGCAGACGCCACACCGCTTTTTACTGGACTGCGTGTTATGGGTTCAAACCCTACATGGGACACTACTTTGTCGGGTTGTTCTTTGTGTCCATTTCATGTATATTTGTAAATTTCTGGCAACACAGGAATGCCAATGCGGGCGTGTTTACCAGATAATTTTTAGTCAATTATTATATGTATATCAAATAAAGTATAAATTAAATATTACATTACTACTTATTATTGATTATTAAATGGCTTAATTTAATTTATTACATACCTATAAACATAGCCTTTATCTACAAATGTGTTTATCAGAAAAGAAAATTTTGTTATCGCACCGTATGTACTACTTACCTACTATAATACTTGAATTGGGATTATCAGTTAGGTATGACAAATATTCTTATATGCCATTTTTAACAAAATGAATCGCTGTTTGTATTTTTTCAGGTTTGACCTACACCCATGCCTTGGGAACCCAGACGTCAATATAAAATTTACCTAGCATTGCTCAGATAGAATTCAGATTAGCTTACGCATGGAGACAACAGTGTGTCGCTTGCATCATCACCAATTTCCACGTCTTGACCACCAAGACCTGCGCTGGTAGCGAGTAAGTGCACTGCCCTTCATGGGTCCGTTTTTCTAAATGGGACTAATCCCGCCCACACGCCCATCACTGTAACTCCTGTACATCAAGATCATTAGTAGTAGTCAGAAGAAATGGAGGAGTTGGAAATATAATAAGTCCACTTCTCAGGCAAGCGGAAGACAGAATGAAATCACAATAGGCAGATACCATTTTCAAACCGGGAAAGATAACGGATAAAATATTGTGGCTCCAAATTAAGCTATATTTGATTAGGTACTATGGTATGTATGGATCCGTACATTGATGGGTTTTTTGGTCAGTAGCCAGAGATTGTATGTACGTTTCCACCCTGTATAAATAGTTTATAATGGGCTCGTGCTCATAAAAAAAATAACATCCTGACAGAGAGAAAATGATCCTTCATTTTCTCTCTGTCTGGGTGTTCAACCCTAGGTGGCCTATCCCCATGGTAGTTTTTAAAGTGAAAGCGTTTGGGAGATTTTAAACCACTAGTGAACATAATGATCGTGCTACGTGGTGAGAGATTTTTAGGTTAAGTAATGACAGGACAGCTGAAAACTAATCACGGCTAAGGTACAAGATACAATAAGAACAAAATCTACTGCGCATCATCATCACGACGACGACTCAAAGACTCGAAGACTTATAATTGAAGACTATAAATACTTGACATTGGCAGAAATAACTGATCCGAGTGATCCGGCTGGTTGCCATTTCATCAAAAGAAAAATATTTCATGCCAAAGAAGAGGCGGTGTTACTTAATCGATTATATAATGAACGGGACGAAACACTCGGTATGAACCTATAATACGCATTATATTAAGATGTATTTTACAACGTTTAATAGCAGGTTTCGGCTAATTAGGATTATTGAACAGTCGAGTGAGACGGATATACCACCCGATATACAGGCCTAATATATCAACAGAATTGGCTAAACTGTTTAAACCTACAAAGAAGTTAAGCAAAATTAGTTTTGATGAGCTCCAGAATAGAGGAACGGCAGCACAGAATAAGACGTTAGCAATGGCAGTGGGATGCTGCAGTGAAAGGTAGGTGGATGCATCGTCTCATACTAAAATTTTATATCTGGCTAAATCAAAACCAAGGAGAAGTCAACTATTACCTGACACAGATGCTCTCAGGAGTGCCCATCCTGTCAAGGACTTTAAGAGGACACGGAACACGTGTTCTTCGTGTGTCCTTATTTTAACTCGATGCGCAACAAGCTGGAGTCCTAGAACTGACCATAGAACCAGAAAGACTAGTGGACGCAAGCTTTCCTCTGGATAGCTTTGTAATAGAAGTACTACTAGACCTACGTTCGATTGAAAGACGTGCCGAAAATTAAAATACAAATAGAAAAGTCCGTTAAAGGAAAAATGCAATGACTTTTACCAGCAGGAGGAAGAGCAAAAGCTATATCCTCTTCCCACGACTAACGACGGGCCCGTTGGGATTCAGAGGCAGGTAAAAGAGGAAGTTTTTCAGTCGGTATTGTATAAAAAGAAATACATACACACACACACACACACACACACACACACACACACACACACACACACACACACACGCTGTGAACGCTAAAAAAATAAATTGTATTGTTTAGATATTATTCCTAGGCAGAAGATAACCGTATTGTTTGATAGCCACGACACAGGCTCTGGCTAGTGTGGCTATCACACTAAATGTTAAAATTTGTGCATAATTTTCTTGAAATCAAAATAAGTCATATCTCATTTTAGAGCCGGCAGCCGTAGAATTCGTGTTGGTAGTGCCATAAGCGGGGCTTTGGGTCTCCCTTATGGGGTAAACACTATAGTCAACCATTCCGAAGCAGACTTGAGTGTTATGCGAGCAGTCTTTTGGTTTATTTATGGACCCACAATCCAGAATATCCAAATCGTGCCTCAAGGTTTCCTGATACCTGCACACATCAATTTATCTTTAGCTGGATGGGGTATTACCGCTGTAAGTATTTTATATATTTAACACTCTTTTACGCAATACGGTTTTTGTTCTTTTACGCAATTTGACGCTCCGGTAATATCACTACTGACTACATTATACCACTACCCTAAGTTACATAATTATTTTATCGAAATTCTATTCATTGTAAAATGATTGCAACAAAAATTTTACCGAAACTTTAATGATTAGTGTGTATTTTTTTTTTTTTTATGGAATAGTGGGCAAACGAGCAGACGTATAGCCTGATGGTAAGCGATTACCGCCACCCATGGACACCCGCAACACCAGAGGCGTTACAAGTGCGTTGCCGGCCTTTGGGGAATGAGGAAGGGGATGGGGGAAGGGGTTGGGGGAAAGGGTTGGGGTAGGGCCTCCGGTTTCCTCACTCACTCGGTGAAACACAGCGCAGGCGCTGTTTCACACCGGTTTTCTGTGAGGCCGGTATCACTCCGGACGAGCCGACCCATTCATGCCGAAGCGTAGCTCTCCTACGTTAAATTAGTAACAAACTATTTTGCTATATAATATTAGTATATACATAACTTCAATTAGAATCCACCGCTATAAATTATGCCTGAACTCTATGTTTAGGATTCCGTACCCAAATGGGAGCCTATTACTAAGACTCCGCCGTCTGTCACCAGGTTGTATCTCTTTAACCGTGATAGTTAGACAGTTGAAATTTTGATTGATGATGTATTTCAGTGGCCGCTTTAAGGTCAAATAGGTACTAAAAAACAGAATAATATAAATATTTAAAGGGGTTCCCATAAGCGAACATGATTTTTTTGCCGCTTTGCCCATGACTGACTTTTTTTTCTTTAATTTATTACTATAAATTTTGTTTTTCAGCAAGGAGGCTTAATTGCAAATTACAACCTCTACAAGATTAATTTAGAAAGCAAGCCTATCACAGTGTGCATGGCTCAGCATCCCGGCCGTGTCGGTGTCACGAATCTGTGCATCGGTCTAGTTGGCAGGCCAGGTCGTGACTTTGATCCCAGTGATGCAGGGGCTCCAATTATTTACCTGAACTTCTTAGCTGGAGTTGCCTCATTCGGTACGTTTACTAATAATGATGAGTTGCCCATAGTTACCGTCGCCGTTGGTGCTTACACCAATTGGATCGTTCAGGCTGCGGTTTAAGAAAAGCATTTCAAGACCTCGGTGTATGTAATGCTTATGAAGAAACAATGTTATTTTTTACTTTACTTTATTAAATAAATGTTTTAAATATATTCACTGTTGTTTGGGAGAGTGTCCCTTATCGTGGGAGAGCCACGCTTCGTCACGCATGAGCCGGCTCGACCTGAGTGATACCACGGCCTCACGGTGTGAAAACAGGTGTGGAACAGCGCCTGCGTTGTATTAAGTGAAGATACCGGAGGCCCTAACCCCTCCCCTCATCCCTCTCCCCATCCTCTAAAGGCCGGCAACGCACTTATGACGCCTCTGGAGTTGCACACTTATGACACCCGTCAATGGACGGCGGTAATCGCTTATCATCAGGCGATACGTCTCGTACGCTCGTTAGCCCCATATTCCATAAAAAAATTCTTCAATTCAAAGTGTATTTTATTTAATGAAATATAATAACCTAATTTTATTTCATTTGACATTACATTTCAGGTAATCTTGTACTTATTAGTATCATCAGTATGAAGTTCATCATTTCATATATTTTTAACTTGTATGTAGAGGAACGCGTGTCATGTCCTTCCAACACAAAGGGAGGGTCGTCCGACCAGGCGAGGTGATCATGCCTAGCGGGCTGCAGCCCAACCGATGATTTTGGAAAGTTTTATATATGTAAACCGGGGAATTTCTATGCCGCGATTCAGGATAAATAGTTGCTTCGAAAAAAAGATGCACCGCGTTAGTTCGGTGCATCTCCGTGCATAGTTGCATCTCTGATAGACAGCGCTATAGTATGTTGTGTATGTTATGTATGTACGACTTCCATGTGGAAGTCACTACTATCATATTAACCTTGGAAGGTGCCGAGAGCACCTTTTTTGGGCACAGTCATAAGAAGCCCTTTGTTCCAGTCATCTTGAAGTGCACTCATCCAGATCTCCTTTATTAAAGTTGTCAGTTCCTCGACGGCGAAGCTTATGTCGGCTTTTAGCATTTCCGTAGTTATTAGGTTGAGACCTAGGGCTTTACCAGTTTTAAGAGAGAGTGCTGCCTTCGCTACTTCTTCGTGTGTCGGAAGTTCGACGTTGATGTCAAGAGGCCTTGGTGGTAGAGGTGTACCTTGCGGTACATCTGGCACGATCCATACTGTGGTACCGAAGACCTAAACGTATTTACTCCAGCGTTCCAGTTGCCCTTCTGGTGTCACAGTCAGCTGTTCATTCTTCGACTTAAGAGGCTTATTATTTTATTTATTTTTAAAAGACAACTCCCACATTAGGAATAAACATCCTATGTCGTGGGGGACTTTACAAACATACATGAAACGGACACAAAGAACATCCAGACTCGGGACAACAATTCGTGGATCACACAAAGTGTTGTAGGTACCGCGTGGGATTTGAACCCACGACACTTGGCGCAGTAGCAAGCGGCATGGCGACCGCTGACACCACTCGGCCAACCGTACAGTCATTATGAAAACGGCTCTTTCCTGCCAAAGTTTTAGTTACTTTATACAGCTCTCTGATTTCTAGAAATAGCAACAAGTTGGGAGTTATCAGCGATATTGTCAGTCTCCTATCTTTCCGTGAACTGCGATAGATTTTGCTTCGAATCTGGCGGAAAAAAACGGTTACGGAGTTCAAGCCAGAACTTGATGGTGGTGTCAGGAGTTTTCATATCCGAAATATTATTAAGTACCTACTAAGATAGTCATGGAAGAGCCCTATGTTGGATGGCTAGTTTCTTCCAACAAATCAAATGTTCGGCAGAATAAATTATTTAAATACTAGCCAAGTCAGATTTTGAGTTTCAATATATTATCCTAAGTTTCAAGAAGATGTGATATTTTAAGTTGTTTTAAAATGTATGTTGTTATAATTAAATTTCAGGACTGACCATTAAACTTGGCATCAATTTAGATGTTACTTTTTTGTCTTTGAAGTGAACAACTAAGACATATCATAATACTGAAATTGCCTTTCATTTCACATTCATGTTTTTGATGGAATATCATTACTTTTTGCACAGAAATTATTAGTAGGTACTGCTTCGTAATAAACTTAATACCATTTGGTTTTTGTTAACTTACTATGTATTTTCCTACGTTTCCGGGGTCCTCCGGTATCCTCACTCACTCGGTGAAACACAGCGCAAACGCTATTTCACACCGGTTTTCTGTGAGGCCGTGGTATCACTCCGGTCGAGCCGACCCATTCATGCCGAAACATATATTTCACAATGTTTAATAGCAGGCTTCGCCTAATTCAGATATACAGACCAATTATATCAACAGAATTGGCTAAACTGTTTAAACCTTACACAAAGACTAGTTTCTATATAATGGACTACCTGAATATAAGTTATAGTTTATTAGCTGACCCGACGAACGTTGCTTTGCCATAAAAAGGAATACATATATATTTTGGGGGTGGGTCACCCTTATCATTTAAGGGTATAGGCAAACGTAGTTATTGAGAAAAAAATCATAAGTTAAGGAAATTATTAAAAATAAAAATCGCGATGGTAAAATAGGGGTTGATCGTAGAGGGTTGAAAATTCAGGGTTGTATGTATTTTTAAAGTTGTATCATAAAAAAAAAATAAAAAAACATTATTTTTATAAATATAAAAAAAATAAAATAAGGGGTACTACCCTTAACATTTAGGGGGATGAAAAATAGATGTTGTTCGATTCTCAGACCTATCCAATATGCACACAAAATTTCATGAGCACCGGTCAAGCCGTTTCGGAGGAGTATGGTAACTAACATTGTGACACGAGAATTTTATATATAAGATAAAATAAAATTTAGAATTACTGCAATTTTTAGAAAACATGGTTTTCACTTTAGCATTTAAGACATAATATAAATAAAACTTTTGCTATGCCGATGCCCTACAAAAATGATAAATTCGACGATTACGTTAACGTTACATGATCAATGGCTGACGATTACGTTAACTTGGCAAATTCTATTGTGATAGTTTTACATTTAGAGACATTGATATTCTCCGTTACCTTATTACCTATATGCTATACTGTTGGTTTTCGCCAACGTACATGTCGAGTATACCGGTTTAAATTAGCCTACTTTAGCCAAATTTTATTTAAATCAGTAAAACGGCTAACCGTGACTTTCGAATTATAAATAATAGTATGGATTTAGTATTATCATCCTCCATAAGCATGACTAATAACATGAAATAGCTTTTATGTTTCTCTTTATTGTATGAAATAT
Source organism: Spilarctia lutea (assembly GCA_916048165.1). Classification (NCBI taxonomy): domain Eukaryota; kingdom Metazoa; phylum Arthropoda; class Insecta; order Lepidoptera; family Erebidae; genus Spilarctia; species Spilarctia lutea. The sequence goes on from OU696491.1 coordinate 1,815,339, forward strand.
ATTTTTTCTTACTTATTATTCCCAACTTTAACTGCGATTTATTAACGCAATTTGAGTCATAATGGCTTAGATTTAGAATAAAAAAACTAACGTTTGCACGAAAAGTGGACATCTCTTTTGTACAACCTGATAGCATCATGAAGTACAAAAGTACCAGACTAGCATCAAAGTTAAAGACTTTATTTCCAGCTTAGATTACATTGGTACAGAACAATTTTTACTACTACTAAACTACAATTTGATGAGTCATTGGATATATATACACATACAGACGACGATGTGCAGACGATGTAGCGGTGATGATCGTTGCGAAGCATCTCGATGAGAAAAATCAGATGTTTAACACCGCCTCTGCACAAATCAACCAGTGGATGAATACAGTGAACCTGCGATTGGCCGAACACAACACCTAGGCAGTTTTCATAAGCAGAAAAAGAGTACAAGTCATTAAGCTAAAAGTTGGAGAGCACGAAATTACATCACAACCATTTATCCGATATCTGGGAGTGATGATTGATACTCGACTTAATTTCAAGCAGCAGGTAGAACACGTATGTGTCAAGATGTTGGCACTCAGAAGCATGCTGCCGGGGTGCTGCTACGCTAACCGAGGAGATACAAGCTCTCTATCGATAACAATCACCTATGTCGAATTCTAACGAGCTCAGAATAGAGGAACGGCAGTACAGAATAAGACGTTGACAATCACAGTGGGATGTACATCGTCTCATACTAAAAATTGATGTCTGGCTGAACCAAAGTCATGGAGAAGTCAACTATTACTTGACACAGATGCTTTCAGGACATGGCTGTTTCCGGGCGCATTCTCTATCGCTTTAAATATTTTCACACATAATATGTATATTAATTCCCCTAAGTGCCCTCGTTTAACGTGCATGTGTTCTTCGTGTGCCCTCGTTTTAACTCGATGCGGACAAACTGGAGATTGTCCTAGAGCAGACAACAGAACAAGAAGGACTAGTAGACGCAAACTTTCCTCGGAGACAGCCTGGAATGCTGCAAGTGGTTTTGTAACAGAAGTGCTACTAGACCTACGTTTAATTGAGCGAAGACTTGCAGAAAATGGAAGTGTTAAAGGAAAAATGTAATGACGTTTACCAGCTGAAGGAAAAACAACAGCTAGATCCTCTCCAAGCGACGTAATGCCTAACGGCGAGCCCGTTGGGATTCAAAGGCCGATGAATTGTATATATAATTGTTTAGATATACAATTCACCGGCCTTTGATAATCATAATGTTTGATAACCACGGCATAGGCTCTGCCTATCACACTAAATGTTGAAGTTTGTGCATGATTTCCTTCAAATAAAAATAAGTCATTTCTCATTACAGAGCCAGTGTCCGTCGAATTCGTGTTGGTAGTGACAGAAGCGGGGTTGCGGGTTTCCCTTATGGAGTAAACACTATGGTCCACCATTCCGAAGCAGACTTGAGTGTTATGCGAGCAGTCCTTTGGTTTATCTTTGGACCCACAATCCAGAATATTCAAATCGTACCTCAAGGTTACATGATACCTGCACACATTAATTTACATTTAGCTGGATGGGGTATTACCGCTGTAAGTATTTTATACATTTAACATTCTTTTGCAAAATAGTTTGCCCCCTAGGCTAACTAAAAACTATTTTGCTATATAATATTAGTATGTACCCAACTTCAATTAGAAACAACCACTATAAATTATACCTATACTCTATTACTAAGAATCCGCCGTTTGTCACCAGGCTGTATGTCATGATCCGTGATAGTTAGACAGTGAAATTTTCATTGATGATGTATTTTTGTTGCTGCTTTAAGATCAAATAGGTACTAAAAACAGAATAAAAATAGTTTTTTTTCTTTAATTTATTACTATAAATTTTGTTTTTCAGCAAGGAGGCTTAGTTGCAAATGACAACCTCTACAAGGTTAATATGGAAAGCAAGCCTATCACAGTATGCATGGCTCAGCATCACGGCCGTGTCAGTGTCACGAATCTGTGCATCGGTCTAGTTGGCAGGCCAGGTCGTGACTTTGATCCCAGTGATGCAGGAGCTCCAATTCTTATACTGAACTTCTTGGTTGGAGTTGCCTCATTCGGTTCGTCTGCTAATAATGATGAGTTGCCCATAGTTACCGTCGCCGTTGGTGCTTACACCAATTGGATCGTTCAGGCTGCGGTTTAAGAAAAGCATTTCACGACCTTGGCGTATGTAATGCTTATGAAGATGTAGAAACAGTGTTATTTTTTACTTTATTAAATAAATATTTTAAATATTCACTGTTGTTTGGGAGAGTGCCCCTTACCGTGGGAGAGCCATGCTTCGGCATGCATGAGACGGCTCGACCGGAGTGATACCACGGCCTCAGAGTGTAAAAACCAGTGTGAAACAGCACCTGCGTTATATTTCACCGAGTGAGTGAAAATACCGGAGGCCCATACCCTAACCTCTTCCCCATCTCTCATTCCATCCTCCAAAGGTAATAAGCTAATGTGCGACTAAATCGAACGTAACGAAGCTATCCGTACTTCAACCACCTACTGTAAACGAAGTTTGCCGAATCATTGATAATCTCAATTGTAACACGGCTGTGGGTATTGACGGCATCAGTACAAAAACAATTAAATGTGTAAAACATCTAATTATTGAAAACTCGACCAAATGTATAAACAAATGCTTCGAGCAAGGTACTTTTCCTGATAGTTTAAAATTGGCCAAAGTTACTCCAATACATAAATTAGGTAGTAAATCGAATCCCAGTAACTATAGGCCGATGTCGGTGCTACCTGTGATATCAAAAATATTTGAAAAGATTTTATACAACCGTCTTGAAAAATTCTTAAAAGCAAATCAAATTCTATCAAACAACCAATATGGATTTAGAAAAAAGTCTAATATACTATCTGCTACAATGGACTTAATTACCAAAATAAAACTTAACATAGACCAGAAACATATTGGGCTAGGCATTTTTATAGACCTGAAAAAAGCGTTTGATACTGTAAGTCATACAATCTTTCTGAAGAAGCTAACCGACATAGGTATAACCGGCTCTGCACATAGCATACTTAAATCTTACCTTTCAAATCGTAGCCAAATAGTTAAGGTGGGGAATCACGAAAGTCATCCCAAATCTATAGCGTACGGTGTTCCCCAAGGTTCAATATTAGGACCTTTGTTATTATATACATCAATAACATACACGATCTGAGCCTTAAGGGTTACGTTACATTGTATGCTGATGATACGTCTATTTTAGTTTGGTCACTCAATAGATACGATTATATCTAAAGCCCAAGATGTTCTTAATTTAAAATAACCTACTTACCATAAATATATCGAAAACAAAATACATGCTCTTCAAGGCTAAAAATAAGAAAATCTCTGACTATCCTTCTCTTAAAATAGACAACCAAAGTATTCATCGAACAGACAGCGAAAAATATCTTGGGCTACTTATTGACAGCAATCTTACATGGCAAAGTCACATAGAAAAACTTAAATCCAAATTATCATCTCTTACAGGAGTTTTGAGGGGTATCCAACGACTTCTTACCCGTAAAGTACGTTACTATATTTATAACTCTCTTGTAAAGCCCCATATTGATTACCTAATAGAGATTTGGGGCACTGCCTCTAAAACTAACCTAAACTCGTTGCAAAGAGCTCAAAATAAGTTAATTAAGGTTCTTTTTCATTTTGATTATTTAACACCTACAAAAGAGGTATATAGAAATACAAAAATACTAAATGTAAATCAGACTTACGTGTATTATACCTGTTTATTTGTACATAAAGTATTGGCCGGGGATACACATACACAAATAAGTTTCACCAGAAAAAAAGTCGTTCAAAAGATTCAACTAAGAAATGCTAGTAACTACCTCGTACTAACTCCGGTAAAAATAATTTCATGTGTGAGGGCGCGAACTTATATAATATGCTTTCTAAAGATATAAAGGAGTTGCGACCCATCACTTCCTTAAAAAAATGATTAAAGATCATGTCATCAAAAACTATAATTAATTGTTAGATTTTTGAAGTGAAAACTTCTTTAGCGGCGCTGTGTACTTTTTTTGGAATGGGTAAAAATGTATAAACTCGCGTCAGGACACGTGACCTGATCGAAAATTCGTAAGACGAATGGAGAGAGGACAGGCGGCGCAGGGCGCTTGCGCGAATGTTCGTGTGTGTATGTAATATAAATTGTCATGTTTGTGTACGATAGCGCAATACATGAATATTGTATTCCACCACATAAATAATAGTACTTTTATACTGATAGTGAAAGAAATTCGTACAAAATTATTCTCTAACCATTCCAAAATATCAAAAATGCACAACGTTAAAATTCAAGTTTTCACTTCTGCCGGCACTCCCGGAGTGCAACCCGTCGATTTTTTTTTTTATATCCTAAGACCAAGACCAATAAACGTTTTAACTTAATTATAAGCCATTGTTTTGATTTTTACAACTATTAGTATCATACATAAAAAGGAAAAAAAAAAAGAACGAAAAAATTATATAAAAATTAAAATGTCGCTTCTAGTGAAGCGCACTAAAATCTTATAACTTTGTATTGTGATGGCCGTCAATGGTCGCAGTTGTGTCAGCGAGGGTAGTAATGAAAAATATATTATTTTGTTACCGCTTTTATGTACGCTCTCAAGCAAAATATGTTTATGTATTAGTCATTAGTATGTTCTCATGTTAAGTGAATTGTATTATAATTCTTAATGAGAATAAATATTTAAACCGAAACCGAAAGGCCGGTAACGCACTTATGACGCCTCTGGAGCTGCGAGGGTCAATGGGCGGCGGTAATCGCTTATCATCAGGCATTTATTCCATAAAAAATAAACTTAAGATAATTTGCATTTGGTGCATGTACGAACATCAAATTTTACGCTTTTACGCATTATTTCAATTCAATGTGTATTTTATTTTAATGAAATATAATAACCTAACTTCATTACATCTCAAGTAATATTCATTTACTTTAGTAACATTCAGTATGAAGTTCATTATTTCATATATTTTTAACTTGTACGTAGAGGAACGCATGTCAAGTCCTTCCAACACAAAGGGAGGGTCGTCCGACCAGGCAAGGTGATCATGCCTGGCGGGCTGCAGCCCAAACTATGATTTTGTAAAGTTGAATATTTGATAACTGGGGAATTTCTATACCGCGATTCAGGATAAATAGTTGCCTCGTATAGTTGCATGGAGATGTACCAAACTAACGCGGTGCATCTCTGGTAGATGGCGCTATAGTATGTTATATAAGTACGACTTCCGTGCGGAAGTCACTACTGTCATATTAAACTTGGAAGGTACCGAGAGCACCTTTTGTTGGGCACAGTTATAAGCTCCAGTCATCTTTAAACTCACTCATTCAGATCTTCTTTATTGAAGTTATCAATTCCTCGACGGCGAAGCTTATGTCGACTTTTAGCATTTCCGTACTTATTAGGTTGAGGCCTAGGGCTTTACCAGTTTTAAAAGAGAGTGCTGCCTTCGCTACTTCTTCGTGTGTCGGAAGTTCGACGTTGATGTCAAGAGGCTTTGGTGGTAGAGGTGTATCTTGCGGTACATCTGGCACGATCCATACAGTGGTACCGAAGACCTAAACGTATTTACTCCAGCGTTCCAGTTGCCCTTCTAGTGTCACAGTCAGCTGTTCATTCTTCGACTTAAGAGGCTTATTATGAAAACGACTCTTTCCTGCCAAAGTTTTAGTTACTTTATACAGCTCTCTGATTTCTAGAAATAGCAACAAGTTGGGAGTTATCAGCGATATTGTCAGTCTCCTATCTTTCCGCGAACTGCGATAGAATTTGCTTCCAATCTGGCGGAAAAAAACGGTTACGGAGTTCAAGCCTGAACTTGATGGTGGTGTCAGGAGTTTTCATATCCGAAATATTATTAAGTACCTACTAAGATAGTCATGGAAGAGCCCTATGTTGGATGGCTAGTTTCTTCCAACAAATCAAATGTTTGGAAGAATTGACTGACAAAGAAGAAGTTGCGCAGGTCAGATAGCAATGAAAACATATGGGAATGTATTAATTCCACCATACTTTAAAAGTCTTATAAAATATATACAGCAATTTGAATAGAAACGAAAGTGGTTTCTGTACCTACTTCATTCTTGATTATACGCTCGCGTTTTACCGTAGAAATGAAGCCGAAATAATTGCACAACTATTACAACACGTTCGGGAAGTTTTTAACAACAAAAAAAAACTCCGTCTGACCCAAGCACTGAATATGTCTCAAAATAACTTTCACGTAACAAAGGCTTTTGTTCTGACTTTAGTCGTCTTATAGGTACATAGAAGTTCTCGCGCTGATTATTATGATTTATACAGCATCAACCTCGCCTGGTCCGAGGATCCTACCTTTGGATTCGAGGAACATGACATCTGTTGCTCCGTACCTCATTTCTAAGAAAATGCCTATGTCTGGTTTGAAACCGGTAATATGTACTTACCTGGCAAAGTAAACACACGAAATATGTTATCATGCATACTGATAGCGTAACACAGTTCATAAGGACAATAAACAGTTTATTTATTGAATCATTTCTTAACAACACATATAAATATTTATGCACCAATATTATATTAAGTGCTCTAATAATTCCCTTCACAATATTTTTGTCACTAACAGTTTTCAATTTTAATTTTCTTATGCAGCTATTTGCATTGCACGATTTAACTCAATGTCTGTTTTAAACCTGACTAGGAATCCTGGCCTCAGTGCCATACATCATTCATCATGCCTGCAGCTAATCTAACACATTAATTGCCTCAGTGACGCAGTGGTAGCATATGCGACTGCTGTGTTGTGAAGTTTCGGGTTCGATTCCAGAATTGGACAAATGTTTGTATGATCTGCAAATATTTATTTTGGAGTTTAGGTGTTTTTTATAAAAAAAGAATAGGTACATGTATTTAATTCAGTAATCTAGTACATAATACAAGTTCTACTTAGATTGAAACTAGATGGCGTTGTGTGTTAGATGTCCTTAATATTTATTTATAATTCTGCAACTGTAACATGAGTATAGGTAATTAGGTTAATTCTAATTCATCTCCTTTGACATTCTAGCCGACATGTACGCGACTATCTAATGGACACAAAGAACACCCAAACTCAGAGCAACAATTTGTGAGAAAACAATCTGTTCTGGATTCTGATCCAATCCCTAACACTCAACTCAGAAGGAAACGGTAATTAGACTGCCTCGGTGGCGTAGTGGTAGCGTATGCGACTGCTAAGCTTGAGATCTCGGGTTCGATTCCCGGGTCGGACCAAATGTTTGTATGAACTGCAAATATTTGTTTCGGAGTTTGGGTGTTTTCTATGTATAATATGTATCTATTTACAAAAAAAAGTATATATGTATTAATATCAGTTGTCTAGTACCCATAACACAAGCTCTGCTTAGCTTGGGACTAGACGGCGTTAAATAAATAAAATAAATAAATAAAAATGTTTATTTTTAATAGAGAATAAATCACATGAGGGTGCTAGCACTGGTTCCCAAACTAGGCTTGAGCCTGTATTTTAGGAGTCAGTTCACAAATAGAAAACTTTAATTCTACCGCAGTCAGTACAGTGAACACGATTTCATAAAATGATTATTGTAGCTTATAATATGTATATGAAATAGAGTATAGAGTGTGCGAGTGTGTTAGTGTGCGTGTGTGGTGTGTGTGTGCGTGTGTGTGTGCATGTGTGTGTATGTGTGTTTGTGGGATAAATGCGGATAATTATTCTAAGAATTTGAGTAATGCCTCAGTATTTTCATAATCTAGTTGGAGAAGCCAACTAGTTGCTTTATTTTTGATCTCATAGCTATTGAGTCCAACAATATCCTCCCATTTGCCTAGAGCATTATAAAGCTTGAGACTTAGACTCTTAAACTGTCGCTTGGCAAAAGTGGTTCTGCAAACGATATCCAAGACAAATCGATCTCCCACTACGTTTTTTCTTATCATTGATAGGTATAGTTTTATGAGTTTTCAATATTGCTCTTAGGACATACAGCTGTCTCACTGTCAGAACTCTGTTGTGTGCGTAAAGTTGTGTTGTTGGGTATCTTATAGGTTTTTTGTTCATAACTTTAAGAACGGCTCTCTGTGCTATTTCCAATCCCAGTAAGTGCTTTTTGGCAGTCCCTCCCCAAACCGGAATGCAGTACTGAATGACGGACTGACATAGGGCAAGAAAGATCATTCTTAATTTTTCTGGGGTGGTTACATCACGAAGAGTGCCGAATAAGTGGATTAACTTTTTGGTTCTCACTTTTAATACTTCAACCTGAACATCCCACCTAAGTCTACTATCTATATGAACGCCAAGATATTTGGTATTTGCAGTTTGAGTTAGTTCTTGACATGTACAGTCGCTATCAGGTAGGCAAATGTGGGCTTTTATAGCGAAATTATTGGGTGGAGAATTGATGTTAGTTATTGAGAAAGGACATAGAGTGTTTTATCCAGGTTTATCGTAAGTAAATTGCCAGAGAGCCAGCTCATTATTTGTCTGAGTGCGAATTCTGCTCACTCTCGAACCAGCGCCCAGTTAGGACCCTCCACAACAATCGCAGTGTCATCAGCGTAGGTGAATATATCAGTGTGTGGAAGAGACATAGTACAGAGGTCATTTACGTACAGTTGGAAGAGTGTAGGGCCTAGGACACTTCCTTGAGGGACGCCGTAGGAAACAGAAAACTCATTACTCAAGCGGTCTGAAATTTTAACCATTTGTCTTCTATTTGTTAAGTAATCTTTAAAAAGATTGTATGTAGAGCCTCTTATTCCAATTTTTTCCATTTTACTCAGTAATATTGGGACAGAAACCGTGTCAAATGCTTTGGATATATCCAAAAATATGCATAAACATCTTTTTTTATCGTCTAAGTTCCTCACCACCACGTTAACTAGGTCCAGTACAGTATCCTCGGTGGAGAAATCTGATCGAAAACCATATTGGTTTTTCGCGAAAGTTTTATATTTGCCAATATAGTTTTGAGCGCATTATTTAGTATCTTCTCTAGAATCTTTGACAACGCAGTAAGTACTGAAATGGGGCGATAATTATTCACACAGTCTCTGTTTCCATTTTTGTAAATCGGGTGAACGATTGCCCTTTTGAACGCATCGGGGAAGACCCCACTGTTTATAGCTGTATTACAAATGTGGGTTATAGAGGGGATTATAGTTTTTCGGTTGTTTTTTAATACTTTGGAAGATATACCGTCCCACCCCACAGCACAGTCTAATTTAAGCTGTGCTGTAATAGTTTCTACTTCCGCTTCGGTAACTTCTAATAGAACCATTGACTTACTGGTATTAATTGAGGTAGTGGTTGATGTTAACGCGTGGGCACTCAAGTCATCACCAGAGGAAGTTATTTTTGCGGCCAATTTTTTTCCGATAGAAGAAAAAAAGTCACAAACATTGTCAATAGACTGCTGAGGGTTTATGTGCGACAAGAGTTCTGTAGGACTATTTTTTGGTTTTTGGGTGTTGGCAACGGTTTTTATAGCTTTCCAGAGAGCTTTAGGATTGCCACCTGCTTGTGTCAGATGTCCGAAATATTTCTTTATTTATTATTTATTGTTCTAACTAATTTAAGTATGCGCTTAATCTCGCGTGTGCGATGACACTTGTTTACATAAAAGAAGAGTATTAGCGTCAATCCCGTGTCCATTGAGAAGGGAAACCCCAGTAATGATGATATTTTAAAATCGTATAATCACCGTAAGAACTGTTATACTTTGATTTAAGTACAATATGCATACTTACTAGAGAATGTATATTCCTGTGGGGAGGTAGTTATTAGACTTTTGCATATATTGAGATTCTGTTATCTGATATGTACCTGTGTACAAACTCCTCATGTATTAGTATCTGTTTATATGAAACAAGTTCTTGATTTAATATATTTTCTCTTAAAGAGTTAATTAAACACTTCAAAGGTAGCTTTTATTCTTCTTCTTCTCAGTTGACCTCTGCTGTATACAAGCCTTCGCCAATACAACTGGATACAAGTAGCGTTATGCTACTCGAATCTAGCTTATTTTAAACTAGCTGACCCACGCAACCTCATTTGCATCTTATATTGCCCGTAGTGTGAAAAATTTCCCCCGTTTTTGAAACATTATTCATTAGTGCTCCGCTCCTATTAGTAGTAGCGTGATGATATATAGCCTGTAGCCTTTCTCGATAAATGGTCTATCCAACACTAAAATAATTTTTCAAATCGGATTAGCGGTTCTTGAGATTAGCACGTTCAAACCAACAAACTCTTTAGCTTTATTATTTGGATAGATATATAAAATATAATGTTGTAACTTACAAAGTAACTTATAGTGGAACCGTGTCTAATGAATGCCAATCGTTTAGTAAATAAAATACCCGTAATAGATCTAATTTTATGTTATTAAATCTTCTGATAACAAAATAACATATTAATGGCGTTACTGTAGATAAGATGAAAACAGTTTAAGTCAGGTGAAATGAATAGAAGAATGAAAATGACAAGAGAATGTTATAAGTATGATCGACACTTTTAGGTATTGGAGAAATCAGCCATATTACTAACTAGCTGACCCACGCAACCTCGTTTGCGTCTTATATTGCCTGTAGCGTGAAAATTTTCCACCGTTTTTGAAAAGTTCTTTATTGGAGCTCTGCTCCTATTAGTAGTAGCGTGATGATATATAGACTATAGCCTTCCTCGATAAATGGACTATCCAACTCTGAAATAATTTTTGAAATCGTACCAGCGGTTCCTGAAATTAACGTTCAAACAAACTCGTCAGCTTTATAATTAGTATAGATTACTTTGTGGTAAGAATAGTCACTATTATTATTAAATTAAAGGATATATGGTCTACACAAGATAATATGGTCTGGAAGGGAAGTAACAAAATTTGCAATATTAGTTTCATGCATAAAACAAATTGTGATTTAAAGTAATGGAGCAAGTATGTGAAGTCAGTTTATTTATATACGTGTAATCACTGATAAAGTTAACTAAGATATTTTAGGAGGTTAAAGTGATTATTACCAATAGTTTTTAATATGAAATGCCGTAGCCTAAACTTAAACGTATTCAAGACAATGAACTTTTAAATTTTAAATATTTCAATTTAAAACTTTAATTTTTCTTTTGTCAACTATCTGCTTCGGCTCGGTTCGTTAACTACAAAATTTTGCTAATAGACATCATAACTTAATAATAATAACGGAATAGTATAGTAATTGCACGGCACGTATAGTGAGGAGGTTCCTGTCTTTGGAGCCCTAACCACCGGTTTCTTGGTCCCTGTACCCGAAGTCGGTGGTCTACTATTTTTTATATTTTTAAACGTATTTATTTTTATATGTATATTTAAATTTAATAAAGGAAATAATAATAATAAAAATATAAATATGAATTGTAGTATGTAAAATTTTGGCTATAGTTTAAATCTAATCCCGTGGAAGAGCCACGCTTCGGCATGCACGGCCGGCTCGACGGGAGTGCTACCACGGCCTCACAGAAAATCAATATGAAACAGCGCTTGTGCTGTATGTGAGTGAGGATACCGGAGGCCCATACTGTAACCCCTCCTCTCTTCCCCCTACCTATCCCCCAAAGGCCAGTAACGCACTTATGACGCCTCTGGTGTTGCGGTTGTCCATGGACGGCGGTAATCTGAAAAGTCTGCACGTTTGTATAACATAAAAAAATTAAAGTTAATGTCTTGAATAATGACAGATTTTTGTGTGTGTGATAGTGTTTCATAGTGATAATAATAAGTATAATGGCAGGACATTGCTATGAACATGTTAAACAAAAGCTCGAGGTATGTAATGATTCTGCATCTACTGTTTTGATCATAAGCACGAGATAGATGGAAAAATATTCTTGATACTATCCTATTGCAAATGGAGGAAAGAAAACGAGTTAAGTTAACATTGGCTGATCAGATTTTGAATATTTATGGTACTATTCACTGTCAATATTCACTGCTTTTTTATTTAGATAGATATGAGTTTTTTTCAATATACAGACTTCCAACACCAAAACAGCAAAACAGGCGATAGAAGACCAGCTTTTGCAGAAATTGTACACAATCTTGTAATTAAAGTCAAAGTCAAAGTCAAATCATTTATTTCCATAGCCCCAAAAGGGACTTGAACACGTCAAAAATACAAACAACAAAATATAAAATAAAACTCAAGTGATATAAGGTACTATACTAAATGCATTGAAATTATTTGAATTACCTGAGCATAGATTGATTTCGATTCAACTCAAAGGTTTAAATTGAAATCAATCCAAGTACCAGCTCTGATGGGTATTGCATTCATGAGAAGAGCTGGTAAGAAACTCATGTGCACCATCTTTTCAAATAATTCATACAAAGTTTGTTTGTTTTTGACAACAGTACTTCTATATGCAAGTTAAGGCAACCAAAACACAAAGGCTAGAAAGCGGTCTAAAGAAATATTAAAGCTAGGGAAATCAATTTTTTGTCTAATAAAATAATTAAAATTAGTCCATAGCATATAAGGTTGCAATCACTTACACATCAAGGAGTAAAATCAATGTGTGCATACATACTGGTCCCAGAAAAAAAACGTTCAAAATGTAATAAAATAATATATACTAATTATTTACACTCCAACAATGTAAACACAGATCGCCTTAACTTAACAAAATTCAAATGTCAGGTAATAAATGCAGAATAAGATGCCAAGAATTAATTACAATCAAATAAATTATATTAAGGATTGTAAATAAATAAATACATTGCGTATTAATATAAATTCTTTCAATTAGTACATAATAAGTTAATACTAGATTTTCATTCATATCCAAGGCATTGTGTCGGTTAAGAAATTGTTCACTGTATAATAGCCCCTTTCCATAAGACGATTCTTAACGGTACTCTTGAACTTTTGTAGGGGTAAGTTCAAGATTTCGACAGGAATTTTGTTATAAAAACGCACACCAAGTCCTTCAAATGAATTGTGGACTTTGTTCAGGCGATAATATTGGCCTACTAATTTGTGCTTATTCCTTGTGTTTAGTGAATGATGATCACTTTTGTTAGTATATTTATGTATGTTTTTTCGTACAAACATAATATTAGCAAATATATATTGAGATGCTACTGTTAAAATACCTATTTCCTTAAATCGTTCTTTCAGAGAATCTCGAACTTCGAGTTTGTAAATCGCACGAATTGCCCGTTTTTGAATTACAAAAATGGTTTGAATATCAGCTGCCTTGCCCCATAGTAGAATACCATATGACATGACACTGTGAAAATAACTAAAATAAACTAGTCGCGCAGTTTCAATATTAGTTAACTGGCGAACTTTCCAAACAGCGAATGCCGCGGAGCTCAGTTTCCCTGCTAGATACGATATATTGGCGCCCCAGTGAAGCTTATGATCCAAGGTTATTCCTAAAAACATAGTTGACTCTACGAGACCAATAATTTCGTTATTTATTATGATGTTCGTGTTAAGTTTCTTAACATTAGGCAAAGTGAACTTTATACATTGAGTTTTATTCGAGTTCAATAGTAAGTTGTTGCTTGTAAACCAATCTTGGACTAGTGTAAGTGACCTGTTAATATCATCAAAACTATTCTCATTACGGTCAACTTTAAAAATAAGCGAAGTGTCATCTACAAAAAGTACTACATCACAGAAATTTTGCACAAAGAAAGGTAAATCATTAATATACACTAGAAAGAGAAAAGGACCAAGAATTGAGCCCTGTGGCACGCCCATTGAGACAGGTAATCCGGAGGACCTAATTCCATTTATAACCACTCGTTGAACTCTGTCCCCAAGGTACGAGGCAACCAGATCAAGTGCAGTATCCCTAATGCCATAGTGCCTGAGTTTTCGCAAAAGCGTTTGATGTTCAACGCAGTCAAATGCTTTGGATAAGTCACAGAAAACGCCAATAGCATCTTGTGCGTTTTCCCATTCATTAAATATATGTTTTATAAGTGTTGAACCAGCATCAATGGTTGAACGATCCTTTGTGAAACCATACTGATCTTTATGAAATAAATTATTAATATTAAAATAAGTTTCTAATTGCTGAAGAATAAGTTTTTCAAAGACTTTACTGACTGCTGGCAAGATTAAGATGGGTCTAAAATTACCTGGATCGCTCTTAGACCCACTCTTGAATAATGGTATCAACTTACTATGTTTCATTAAATCCGGAAATACACCAGTTTCTACACACTTATTAAATATTACAGCTAAATGTAGTGCTATATCAATAATTATATTTTGCAATAATTTGACAGAAATACCCCACAAGTCGGTTGATTTCTTTGAATTGAGCGACTTGAAAGTTTTCACCACATCATTAGGGCTTATAAACTGAAACTTGAACATTACATCACACTCTTTCACGCTGCCCCTGGCCAAGGATTCAGCTGTGACTGAGCAGGAATCCAAAGAACTGATAGTATCAACTAGTATCTTTGCAAAATAATTGTTAAAAGTTTCAGCCAAACCCCGGTTATCTTTAATAATATTGTTGTTAACCACTAATTCTAACCTATCATCCTGCGGTTTGGACCGCCCTGATTCAGTATTTATTACAGTCCAAGTTGTTTTAATTTTATTATCAGACTGTTTAATTTTGTTACTTAGAAAAATTGATTTAGCTACCAAACAAACTACGAAATATTTTGGAATAATTTCTAACATATTGTACAAAAACAGGATCAAAATTATACTGTTTCATGCCATATAGTTCATACATATTATCTCTACTTTTGTAAATTCCAGAAGTTGCCCAATCACAGAATTAAGAAAGACATCATCGTTTTCATCGTGGGAGAGCCACGCTTCAGCATGAATAGGCCGGCTTGATCGGAGTGATACCACGCCCTCTCAGAAAACCGGTGTGAAACAGCGATTGCGCTGTGTTTACCGGAGGCCCATATCCCATCCCCCAAAAGCCGGCAACGCACTTGAGACGCCTCTGGTGTTGCGGGTGTCTATGGGCGGCGATAATCGCTTACCATCAGGCAATCCGCCTGCTCGTATGCTCCTATTCAATAAAAAAATAAAAATAATAACTTACCGCTAACTTCAGATAACTATGATATATTTATTGTTTGAAATTGTTGGTCATACACAATATATATTAGGCTGTAAACATGAATGATCCAATATATTGAACAAAATCCATAAACATTTATCTCTAATTATATTGCGATGTTTGGCAGATTATTCACGTATTAGATAAAAAAACATAGAAATCATATATATATATGGGCTTGAAATTTATGAAATGTTTCACATTAGCAAGCAACGACCATGGCTTATCTTACTTGGGCTATCATCCTGCTGGCAGGTAATATATTAACTTGATTTTTCTAGAAAAAAAACATGATAGCACACCACGATTGTTTGTTTTACTTATTTTTTTTTTTCATCACACAGGGTTGGCCTGCACTGATGCTTTGGGCACACGAATCAGCCTTCTACAACGACCCAGCACCGTTCAGGTTGAGTTCCTCGTTTTTGACAGTTGGTCCCAACAATGCATGGGGAGTGCAATTAGTAGCCATTTCATCGTGTCTGCAGCCACATGCTTCGTGAATGTGTAAGCAATAATGATAATCTAATACAATTGAACAACAGAAATAACAGTGCTCTCACAATTTATCTGTTATGTTTTTCACCAATGTAGCGGCTACAACTACCGCCGTATCCGTGCTGGAGCTGATGTCCGCGGCGTTGGCGGTTTGATTGCTGAAATCGTTAGAATCCGCGACCACCCCAGCTTTGACTTATATACCTTTCAAGGAGACCTTGCTCTAATTAGAGTAGAACCTTATTTACCTCCTGGACCGCTAATATCTCCCGTTCCCATCGCGCCTCAAGACTACAACCTTGTACCACAGGAAAGAGTAGACCTTGTCGGTTGGGGAAGTACTGCGGTAAGTGTTAAGTATTGACTTATTCACCCGCTCATAATATCATTATTTTGTAGTGGAATATTGTGCAACTGTTTTTACAAGTTGATTCTAATCTGTTACACCAATGTCGGTAGTATTTCTTGAATTAAGTGCCCATGGGTAAGTGTTAGTCACTTGCATGGGTGACCCTTCCGTACTTTTGTCTATAAAAATCTAAAAGTTTAAATTTAAGCACGTACATTCATCACTCAATTATTAAAAAAAATCCTACTAGTTTTAAATCTGTCGGGGTACTTTTATTAAATAATCAATATTCCTGTCTCGTAAGTGTCAGAACTTACACTTATGCGAAACATAAATTACGATAACTGGTTAATTCATGACGTTCATACCTACAAATGATTAAAACTTTATACCCACATAAATGTACTCAAAACTGAAACAAGGTAATACACCTCATTCTGAAATTAAATTAATTAAGTAATTATCTGCATGGTGACAGATTAAGAATACGGAATCTCACCATCCTTCTAAACGTTCCGTAAAAACCGACTCACGGAGCAAACACCTTCAAACCTTCTAGAAAAGAGCGTACTCCTGGTGTTGCGAAGGCCGGCGATACGTCTGCTCGTTTGCCCGATTCAACAATAAAAAAAAGAAAAAAAAAAAACAACGCAGTACGACAAAACTTTAAAAAAAAGAAAACCTTGAAATAAATGCTGTACCAGTCGGTCTGGCCAGCGTGGTATAGTAAGCCAAATGTTCCTTTCTAAGAGGTCTAAGGAGACCCCTTAGAAAGTACGCTCCTGGATTTAATTATATATAAGGATATATAATTAAATCCAGGAGCGTACTGTTATAGAATACTGATGATAATAAAAATTAAGTTTTTTTTTTATTTACAGGAAGGAACTTTACTCAGTAACAACTACCTCTACAGTCTCAATCTCGTAGTCAGAAGTTACTCCGATTGCCAGAACTTGTACGAATCTCGCGTAATTACAGCAAACATGCTCTGTGTCGGCCTTAGCACTTACGGAGGTCGCGATTGGGACCCAAGAGATGCGGGCGCTCCTATCTTCTACCACAATGCGTTAGTTGGCGTCGTCTCCTTCGGTGTTAACCACGGTCAGGATGCAAGCCCGATAGTAGCCACGGCCATAGGTCCATTCTCCAATTGGATCCGTTTATATGCTGATTCCGATTGGTGGTAATTGGTAAAGCGGCAATTGATAATGTTGTATAATAAAAGACTTGAATGCTAATGATACTGTATTTTATTTGTAAACCACTTGTAGTATTATGGCCAATATTAATATCTTATTATTATACAAGCTGAACCCCGCGGTGCTGACCGCGGTACGACAATAACCACAGGCAACGCGACGAGGCGAGCTATATCTTTATAAATTGTAGCCTATGTGTTATTCTGATGTATAATCTATATTACTGTAAAGTTTCATCAAAATCCATTCAGTAGTTTATGCGTGAAAGAGTAGTAAACATCCATCCATCCATACTTACAAGCTTTTGCGTTTATAATATTAGTAAGATTATTTCATTGTTCACGCAAGTAGATTGGTGAATGATATCTGTAAAAAAATTACGAGATTGAGGTATGCCATCACAAGGAAAAAAATGTACATCTCAGATTTTTTGGTTCCGTTATGGATGGACAAACTAAAAGAATAACTTTATTGGTCCATGAATCTTCTAGTTGTTTGGTTTCGATTATTCCATACTAGCAATCCACCACTGCTTCACACGGGTGGATTTCAGATGCACCCACCGACGACACGATTCGTGCATTTTATATCCGTAATATCTTAGAATATATTTCTTTCAATTAGACACTGTTAAGGGCTATATTTATTTATTTATTTATTTAAGGATCTCACAACGAGGAATACACAAAAACAAAACAAAAGTAATTAGTAGGATAACAAGTTATGTGCTCCCTCACTTATAGGAGACCACATCATGCACAAGCAAGTTCACACAAATATAAAAAATAGAAATACAATAAATTTTAAATGTAATAAAAGTGTAAATAGGGTACATAATGTTATTATTATCCCCCCATTGACACCTCCATCATCACCTTTACAAACTTAAAAATATGCAATTGACAAATTGACAAATGAGACCTGTTGTAATACAACTACCTATACTTAAGGACCAAAAAGCAATTCAGATAAAAAAAAAAAAAGATTGATCTATATTAAATGCACAATGTATGAATGGGTGGAAGATATTCAGCAAAGAAGTAAATAATCTTGCATATTCCTATGAAGAAAGAAGTAGACTTGCATAGATAGATATATGCAAGAATAACTACTTCTTTTCTGAATAAGCTATGTGTAAAATGGTTTTCTACAATAGAGGATATACAAATAAAATTTGGTTAATGGTTCCTGAATGTATAAATGAGTATTTCCTTCACGGGGTACATCAATTGTATGTGTTAATAAGAAATCTAGATTAGGCTAATATTTAAGTACCTACCTAAAAATTTAAGTGAAATTGAGGGGAACCACAGAAAACCACCAATTTTTACTTTTCAAGTCTTTGTTAATTCAGTAACTGTCTGTCCTTCGTGAAGTCTCTCTCGAAGACCGCCCGTTCCTCCACCCCGCTTACTGCAGCTCGCTACAGGCTAGATAGGCACCATGATATGTAGGCATTGCAAGGGTGTGGGAGGCATGTCATTGTATATTCACTTAAACCTTCTGGACTGACACCACGCGAATTGACGTGAAAAATAGGAACGCCAATCATGCTTTTTTGAGAAATTTAAGTCCCCTAACATATGCAACAAGACGAAGCTAAGTATTAAAGAGTTTTGAGGAATTTTTGTGTGACTGTCTGTCGGTTTGTTTATTCCGGCTAATCTCTGTAACGGCAGGACTGATTTTGACGGGACTTTCACTGCCAGATAGCTGAAGTAATAAGGAGTAACTTAGGTATTTTATTTTAGACTAGCTTCACTCCGCGGTGTTATCTGCGGTTGTAAAGGTACAACAACAAGCGAGGATAAAACTGCGGGACTCAGCTAGTTTTTAATAAAATTTAAAGATATTTTATAGCTCATGTCACCCGGGTTATTATAACAAATCTATTGAAAACTCATTTATTAAAATTGGATAAGTAGTTTGCCAAAACTATTATCCTTCCTTTTAGCTTCGCCGTTACCGGGTAAAAAAAGAAAATAACATAAAGTAATGATAATAATAAGTTGGCAAATATCTCACTTCCGATTTTCTGCTCTTTAATCAATGCTTTATAAAAAGTGTTACAGTGATCGGATCTAGTTCAAATATGCGCCGTTTTGTTCGATAATCTGTTTTCATCTAGACGGTAACTTCATAATACCACCCTCGTAGAAGCCCCCCTCCTTATTTGCGAAGAACTCGGACAGCCACTTTTCACAAGCCTCTTTTGAGTTCAACTTTACACCACCAAGGACGTTCGCCATGGACAGGAACAGGTGGTAATCATTTGGCACTATGTCCGGGCTATATGGTGGATGCGATAAAACCTCCCATCCGAGCTCCCGTAGCTTCTGACGAGTCATCAACGAAGTGTGTGGTCTGGCGTTGTCCTGGTGGAACACTACACCCTTCCTGTTGGCCAATTCTGGACGCTTCTGATCGATCGCCTGCTTCGAGCGGTCCAGTTGTTCGCAGTAGATGATAGAATTAAGCGTCTGGCTATATGGGAGCAGCTCATAGCGGATGATTCCCTTCCAATCCCACCAAATACACAGCAAAACCTTCCTGGCCATCAATCCCGGCTTGGCCACTGTTTGGGGTGATTCGCTGGCCTTCGACCACGACCGTTTTCGCTTGATATTGTCGTATGTGATCCATTTTTCGTTGCCAGTCACCATCCGCTTCAAAAATGGGTCGAGTTTGTTCCGTTTCAGCAGCATATCGCAGGCGTTGATTCGGTCCAGAAGGTTTTTTTGCGTCAAATCATACGGCTCCCAAACATCAAGCTTTTTTTGTATCCAGCCTTCTGCAGTTGGTTTAAAATAGTTTGGTGACTAACTCCCATCTCCTGGGCGATGTCACTAGATACCACATGTCGGTCTAACTCGATGTTTTCCATGATTTGATCGGTATTCGTAGGCGGAAGGGGGAAGATATTTGCCAACCCATTATCAAAATTGTTATAAATAAATAATGACTGGTAGAAAATGCAAAATTAATATACTGTTATAAGCGATAGTGGATGTAGTAGCGGATATTGGTCGCTACAGGCAGTGTTAATAAATTAATAAAAAATAATTAAAAAAAATATCTTTTATTATGCTATTTTCTTATCAAGCTCCAACACGAAGTGTGAGGGGTGTTAAGTATGAGTTTGACGTGTAACTATATATGTCTGTGTGTATCTGTTTAAAATGGTTTGGTGATGCATTTGCTGTCTGTGGGTTGTTGTGGCATCACAGCTCCCAAACGTATGATTTTCATTATTTGGCTTGGAGAGTTTGCTAATAATTTATAATATTGATTTTTTTTGTTAAATACCTATATCTACACTTGTGAAGCCGGGGCGGGTTAAGTACGTAGATAGATGGATGGAAAACTTTTCATTGGTACACCATATTACAGGTTTACAAGAGAGTACATATAATGTCGGAAATTAGTGTACAAAGGGCGACCTTATTGCCAAAAGCAATTTCTTTCAGGTAACCTTAGCATGGATCAAAATGCTTCCGTAGAGACAGTATTTGGTTAATTAAACGCTCACACTATTGTAACACGTTTATTTTCACACTAGCTGACCCTCGCAACCTTGTTTACGTCTACATGTCATTCAACATTCAAACATTCTTAAATTGGGGCTCCGCTCCTATTCGTCTTAGCGTGATGATATATTGCCTTCCTCGATAAATGGACTATCCAATACTGAAATAATTTTCCCAATCAGTTTAGTTCAAACAAACTCTTCAGCTTTATAATATTAGTATAGATATATGAACACTTAACATAACGATGGTTCGGGATACTTTTATAGATACATGACGATACCAAGACACCGACTTTTAATTTTACCACCAGCGCCATCTACTTTAACGTGGTGAAAACTGAATTTCGTTTCGTTATGAATTTAAGAGTAGTTGTTGATAGTGCTTTATAAAATAAATAATAAATAAATATTCCGGACATCTAACACACAACGCCATCTAGTCCCAAGCTAAGCAGAGCTTGTGTTATGGGTACTAGACAACTGATATAAATACTTATATACTTTTTTTTTTTGTAAATACATACATGTTATACATAGAAAATACCCAAACTCCGAAACAAATATTTGCAGATCATGCAAACATTTGGTCCGACCCGGGAATCGAACCCAAGACCTCAAGCTTAGCAGTCGCATACGTTACCACTACGCCACCGAGGCATTCACTGCGAACAAATGTTTGTATTCATCACATAATAATGGTTCTGGCATCACACATTAATTTAATGGCGAGGTGGCAGGCACCATCATTATGACTCAGTTGTTCGCTTACTACTTACATACTTCTCTAACTATAACAGACTCTTCATATATCGTTCTGGTGATGGATAAATAAAATACGGTGTGGCTCTATCCCAATTCATACAATGGGTATAAGCACTCCCAAAACTACACGAGACAACAGCAGTGGAAAGAGACACAATTTTGGAAGAACCATATACAATATCATTTGGGTAACGAGAATAGTATACAGGAAGCTGAACCTCCTGTCTAAAATTCACAGTTCGGAGATTAGGATTGGTAAAATATCTCCAGTTCGATTGACTTCATTGTTTTCAAGTAGGTACAGATAGAGCCGAGTCTAGAGAGAGATTTAGATAGGAAGAGTAGGTTAAGTTGATACCGCACCTAAAACAATAAGAACAATCCATTTCAAGAAAGAACAGAAAGACCGTGGGAGAGCTATGCTTCGGCATGAATGGGTCGGCTCGACCGGAGTGATACCACGGCCTCACAGAAAACCGGTATGAAATAGCGCTTGTGCTGTGTTTCACTGAGTGAGTGAGGATACCGGAGGCCCATACCCCAACCCCTCCCCCCCGTCCCCTTTCCCATCCCCCAAAGGTCGGCAACACACTTGTGGCGACTTTGATGTTGCGGGTGTCCATGGGCGGCGGTAGTCGCTTACCATCAGGTGATACGTCTGTTCGTTTGCCTTCAATATTCAATTCAATAAAAAAAAAAAGAACTTATCGAGTTTTCATCCGGTAATGTAAAATGACATCAAATACAATATTAAAATAATTAAAACAATGAATGGGTTGTATCTGTAGAGATAAGATATTAAATTTATTGTTATCCACTCATAAAATGAATGCTCGGTGAGCGTTCATAAACGTAGTTAATCCTAATATTAAACGTAATAAAACATATGTTGTGTGTAAAATGACACAATTGTGGGCAACAGAGTGGTCTAAGGAAATTAGAGATACTTAGAATTCATGACGTAAATAACTTTTTTATCTGTTTATATTTTTTTTTTTAATTGAATAGTGGGCAAACGAGCAGCCGTATCACCTGATGGTAAGCGATTACCGCCGCCCATGGACACCCGCAACACCAAAGGCGTCACAAGTGCGTTGCCGACCTTTGGGGGATGGGAAAGGGGATGGGGGGAGGGGTTGGGGTATGGGCCTCCGGTATCCTCACTCACTCGGTGAAACACAGCGCAAACGCTATTTCACACCTGTTTTCTGTGAGGCCGTGGTATCACTCCGGTCGAGCCGACCCATTCATGCCGAAGCATAGCTCTCCCACGGTGTGTACTTTATTTCCCCTGTGGCAAGCGTAATTTAAAAGTCATTAAATTAATTATAAATGCATTTTTACAGAATAAAACCTGAATATGAAAACCAAAAAAAAAAAAAAGTTGCCTGAAATAGCTTTTGGTAATAAGGTCGTCCCTTGTACGCTACATAAATGATTTTATTTAACTTTCTTGTGCAAAAAAAAGAGTTTTCTATCTACCTTTCTGTAGGCAGAATATGTATCCTGGTCATCAATTGTACCTACTTATCTTAAATTAAGACCTTTAGAATTTACCTGGTGTACAATAAAGACATTATTATTATTATTATCCGAACAGGTCTTGGGTGTATAATGATGAAATCAGCTTTTTAAGAGTAACTTATGTATTTCCTTACCGTTCATTAAACATAGAATTGATATTTTGGAATAGAGTATCAATTAATGTAACATTTCGAAAGTATTTGAAAAGGTCTACTGAAAATAAAAGCTACTTGATATTGATATTCCTCTGACCCTGAACCAAAAACAGGCTTTCAGCCATCAATCCGACAGACAGTAATTCATAGAGGATGTGAGAAGGAGAAACGATTGCTAACGTAATACGAAGAAGTGGTTACACCACTGGCAAGTAATACACTATTACAAAATCGCTGTTAAAAGGCTGAGAATGCTTCTAGAAGGATCTGGGTTGGCTCACTCAGTCCACTATACCACGACGCCTTAAAAAACCGTCTTGTAGTTTGTTCTACATATACACTATAGCTAGGAATGCAAGCAGAATAGAGTGGTTAATTTTATTAGTGGACAGTCCGAGTAATCTTTAATCACTATAAATCATCTTTTGTTGGTTACGGGTGGAAAATGGAGGTGCTTTCAGCTATGCGAATAAGTGTATTAAAGTGCATCTCGCAACGATCAGGTGGTTTGCAACAAATAGTTGGTTTGAACGATATAAATCTTAATTAAGCCTTATCTGTGATGATCTATGATTGTCTGGTAAATAGTTGAGATCAAAAGATAACACTCTCGATCAAATTTAACGTTAATAGTTCTAATCAAATTAGATCACAACAATCTTTGATAATACTTTAAATTTCATCAACCACATTATCAAGGTTCTGCTTAAGTTCTGGAACTTACTCGTACCATAATTTTTCCATAATCCTTTTGTTATTCTTAAATTTCAAATCCCATATTATCCAAGAATAAGTGGTATTTTCATAAAATACAGTTATTATAATATTTAAAACACATATTGTATGAAAATTATTCTCGATTTGCGTACTTTTTCTACATATAAACATGAAGTATGGATGCCTTTATTTAGCAAGAGAGCAATCATTTTATCATGGATTAAAATAAGAATAGAAGTTTTAGCGGCTTATCTTCATTGTATATTATAAATATACTATCTAAAAATAGATTTATATTAGATTATGCCTAAAATCGTTAGTTTTACATACAAAATTGATATTTTTATCGTTGTAAGTGTTAATGTTGAAACTGCTTGTGTATCCTACTAATATTATAAACGCGAAAGTTTGTGAGTATGTAAGTATGTTTGTCGCTCTTTCACGCAAAAACTACTGACTGTATTTTGATGAAACTTTACAATAATATAGCTTGTACATCAGAATAACACATAGGCTACAATTTATAAAGATACTAGCTTTGCCTCGCGCATTGCCCGTGGTTATTGTCGTACCGCGGGTGGCACCGTTGGGTTCAGCTAGTACAAAATATAAAGATTAGTAACAAAATTTTAGAATTTGTTTAACTTTCACGCTCCATGATTATTATTGAAGGACTTCTGATTGCCACTCTACAAAAAAACTTTGGGCCTATCCAGTATAAACCCGAGAGTTTCTTCCTTCCTTCCAAATAATCAAGATAATTTTACCGTGGGAGAGCCACGCTTCGGCATGAATGGGCCGACTCAACCGGAGTGATACCACGGCCTCACAGAAAAAAAATAGCGCTTGTGCGGTGTTTCGCCGAGTGAGTGAGGGTACCGGAGGCCCATACCCCAACCTCTTTCCCCTTCCCCTCCCCATCCTTCAAAGGCCGGCAATGCACTTGTGACGCCTTTGGTGTTGCGTGTGTCCATGGGCAGCGATAATCGCTTACCAGCTGTAGTGTTGGTCATCATGCTGCATTGTTGCATTTTTCAATGAGTATGGTGTGAACTACTTTTGGATTATGCTATGCTTTCCATCAAGCAAAATGGAATTACTTTGGCCGGCCCATAAACAAAAAAAAACATAGAACTGAACTTATCGTGTGACTATAAACGGGGCTTTCTGGGGTATCTTTTTATCAGTTAAAATTTTAATATTATGTCATCTTTTTAACAAAATCCATATTATTACATCTCAATAAAAATACGGTACAATGTACGTCAGCAATAATATAATTTTATTTCTTGATAAATGTAAAAAAAGTTATCTATCTTAATGATTATACCCTATACGATTAGAGCACAGTATAAAAGGTTGACACTTTCAGTAATATCTATTGTCTTCTTGTCAAATAGGTTACAATGGCATCACTTACCTGGGCTGTTCTGCTCTTAGCAGGTAATGTATGAAAAAAATATTTCTTTAATTTATCTTGATACTATTATACATTTCTTAACTGCTGTAATCAGTTTTTAGCTTTGCTTTTATAAATTAAGGTAATAACCTCAGTACATCTTATTCCTCGGAGCTTTTTAACAAATTGGGTTGGGGTCGATTTTCTGTCTACCACGAATCTTTAATTTTTTTTTTTTTGGTGAAGTTTCTGCCACCAGACCTCTAGGTTCCAAGCACCAGACGACATCGAAGTTCTATCGTCGGACTTTTTAAGTCTCCAAATACTCGTAGCGATTGCAACAGATACGATAAATTATGTATTACCGTGTAACAATTTTACTATCACTAGCAATTTAATCAATTACTGCATTTTCTCAGGTTTGACCTACACTAATGCTATTGGGTCACAGAAACCAATAGGAAATTTGCGCAGCATTGCCCAGATTGAATTCCGCCTTGCTTCAACATGGAGGACACAATGTGCCGGCAGCATCGTCACTAACTATCACATCCTGACCTGTTGTTCCTGCCTCCAATCCAGGTATATGCACCTGTACACTATACTGTAAACTGATTATTATAATTTACTTGATTACTAAAATTTTATCCCTCGGGTCTATATATATAAATATATTTGCATTACTTGCTCATCTCATGATATCGGGATAAAAGTGCCTATGTGTAAATCTACATTGTCAGTTACCTCGATTGAAATTTTATCAAAGTTGGAGCAAACAAGCAAATACATATACACTTAAACGTGTTTTTTAATCGTAAATTGTATAAATTTTAGTAAAATTTAATTCTTATATTCATCAAATATATATATGAAGATTTTTTTCATTTCAGCTCCAGCAACCGTGCTGTCCGAGTAGGAAGTCCCAATAGGGGTCACGGTGGTGTCGTCCGTGAGGTGGCTCTCATCGTGAACCACCCAAGCTGCGTTTCTGGCAGCAATGATCACGACGTTGGTATTATCCGCGCAGCCTCCAGTTGGAACCTCGGCGGACCCGAGATCAACAATGTTGTTCTTGTGCCCGAGAACTACTACTTACCTCCTCACATCGCGGTGACCATTGCTGGATGGGGTGTTACTGCTGTAAGTATCATCAACAGCCTTTAATAATCCACTGCTGGACATAGTATTATATTAAACGGCCTCATTTTAAATGATTATAAATTAATCCCACTTACGTAACATGTAAAATTGGATATGTTAACATGATGTATCTGGCTGTTATATGAATATTTTAGTGATAGTTTTGTGTAACTGGCGAAGCTAGTCTTAATAATCGTAAATTTAAAATTTTAAAACCCCCCTACGCAGCCTCAGGTCGAAGTCATTAATTAATTGTTATTTAACGATTATGCTGGCACGCGTGAAGCACTTAATCCAATAAATATACGCCAAAAACGCCTTACATCATTTTGGCAAAGAGCTGATACTCTTAACCCTGCTGGACTGATATTAACCAAACATAGCTAAGAACCAACCAAGGAAACTAGCTTTCAATTAAAAAAAAAACCGCATTGAAATCGGTCTATCCGTCTGAAAGTCACTCTGTCAACCAGGCACATACGTAAATACGTATAATAATTTACGTACTACACGTAAATTACACTGAGACATAAAAGAAACAAGATTTTACTCGTCATATAATATTTCACACGGATCAGAATTAAGCCTTTGACTCCTAGTCAGTATTACCGACCACTAGATCATTACGTCTGCTTTACGATGTATCATAGTTTCTAATTAAAAAAAAAAGTATGTTCATGTTTATACATTTATTATTTACAGCAAGGAGGACTCGTTCCCAACCAATACCTCTACTCAGCTGTCTTAGAATCCAAAGCCAGTCAGAGCTGCGCACAACAGTTCCCCGGCCGCGTTAACTCCAATATGGTGTGTGTTGGTCTTGTTGGTAGGCCTGGCCGTGACTTTGACCCCAGTGACGCTGGAGCTCCCATCCTCTACGAGGGATACCTTTATGGAATTGCCTCTTTCGGTGCCTCCTCTTCAAACAATGAAAACGCTATTGTTGCTCAAGCCATCGCCGCTTACGGTCCCTGGATTAGGGATACCGCCAGAGCATACTAAAAATTGTAAAGACGTTCATTATTTGTCTAATTCTTTGATTAAATCATTTCAATTTTAAAGGTTGTTTGAATATTTTTATTACAAACTACATGTAATCAGTGTTTTAAAGGAATATGAAGAATTGTATTGAGGTGGATAGATATACATATTTTATAAGGATGTTCTGATAATAATTTAGTAACAGAAACTTTAAACACATTTCTACAAATGATAATGTTATCCTAGCTACCAGTGGCGAAGCAGGGGGGGTAAGCGCCACCATTTTACAATTGATGATTTTTATAATCATACCAAATAAATATTTTTAAATCATCGGAACGTCGTTGCACAATAGACACGTTCATACATAAGAGCAACAAGTAGTAGACAAAAAGTTGAATTGTTTGCAAGACTGGTTTTTAATGTTTTTATTGTGTACTAGCGACCCGCCCCGGCTTCGCACGGGTGCAATGCTGATACTAAATACACGTTGTATATAAAACATAGCTGACCCACGCAACCTCGTTTGCGTCTTATATAGCCCGTAGCATGAAAATTTTCGCAAAATAAGTAACTTTTCTGGTTGATTTTTACACCTTGTGTCCGAAAAACCCAAATATCTTACGGAACCCTATTTTTTTCCAAAATAAAATATAGCCTATGTTACTCGTGGATAATTTATCTTTCGAATGGTGAAAGAATTTTTAAAATCGGTCCAGTAGTTTTTGAGCCTATTCATTACAAACATACAAAAATAGGTACAAATCTTTCCTCTTTATAATATTAGTATAGACAATGTAAGAGGGGGGGGGGGGGGGGTAGATGAATGATGAAAACTTGACCTTTAATTTTTTTGCAAAATTTACACACATGATTCGTTGCACTCTTTAGAAAAATCATAATTCGTGAAATTGTGAATGCGGGGTGGTTTAGGCAGTGTTTCTTTAAAAGCTTGCGCTACGCTACGGTGCGTGCGCGCCCTTGAGGACGGTAGCGGGAGCATTGGGGTTCCCACACATGAGGTGGCCATCTACAAAGCGTAGGTGGCCCGAGATACGTCGAGGCTACAGGGTAACCTTTTAGAGTGCACCTCGTTCCCCGGCATCTGGTACCTGAGACGGCGTACGGTTTTAGTCGGTTCGAGTCCGACATACCGCCAGGAGGTGGTATCCGAGGGGACCTCCACACAGAAAAAAAAGTCGGTAGAGTGGTAGAGCCACTCTCCAAGCCCGACTGCTATATATTTGCACAAATGCCAACGTTTTAAAATTAACAAAAAGTGTTTTTATTCAATATATGGCCAGACCTGCGCCTTATAAAGGCGAAGGCGATGGGCCAGAGTAAAATACCGTCTCGATCTATTGAGCACGCTAAGATTTTTCGAGGCCAATTTGGCCTTACCCTCCAAAATGGCCACTAAAATGAATGGCGGCGTGCCGATCGCGCGCACCACTCGTGGTCCCGTCGATCGTGAATCATCAGGTAAAATCACCGCGCGCGGGCAACATTCTGGTTTTTCAGCGCTTACGCTGACACTCTATTACTCTATACTCACACACTCTCGCTATAATCAGCTGATAACTTTACTATCGCGTGTCAATTTCATTCATTTGTTTCTATAATTTCAATGTCATCTTTTCGCGCCTTAAATCTATCCTGCTTTGTTGTACTACTTCTTTGACCGTGATCTGTTGGAGTTGCAGATCTGCGACGCGGCCTTGTCCCTTATCCAGGGTCGTAACATAAACATTGTACTCTGTGGTTATAGGCGCCGGCGCGGCTCTCGGCGCGCTTTTAATCGCGCAGGCGTGACCTATCCACAAACGTCCAGCCACGTGATTCTTTATATTTTAAATAACATTTATGAAAACAAACACTAAATGTTAAGTAAAGCTTACCACAATATGTTAGTGAAAACCAGATTTAAATCGGATAAGCCGTTTCTGAGATTAGCGTGCACAAACGCACAGGCAAACAGATAAACAAACAAAAATTCTAACAATCATTATTTTGGTTGCTATTGCGTTGATAAAGATCCTAATATTATTTTGTATCACATATCTTTCTAGTACAGACAGCGATACGTTACATTTTTAACCGACTTCAAAAAGAAGGAGATTCTCAACTTGTTTGTATTTTTTGTATGTATATACACTGATTACTCCGTCAATTATGGACCAATTTTGATAATTCTTTTTGTATTCGAAAGGGTGGTCCCATTACCACCACCAGGATCTGAATAGAATCCCATCATAAGGATCTGATGATGGAATCCCAAGGAAATCGAGGGAAACCCTAAAATTTGTTAGGCACAGACTATGTTTTTATATATTTTCTAAAACTATTACAGTATTTATATCCCGTATTCATCATTTTATGATAATGAACTGATGATGAAAGATACAACTCCTCGACAGTTAGGAGATGGAGGATATTTCTTTCAATTTCATATGTATCTATAGATCTATTAGTCGTTTGCTTTTAAGTTAATCAATTGAGCTGATGATTGAAGGTAAAACTCCTTAACATTTAGGGATTAAAGGATGATTTCAATATCATGCGTACGCATCGACATTAATTTGATTGTTATTAATTCATTGACAGTAATTCACATGAGCTGATGATAGATGTGGCGACCTCCACATACAACATAACATACTACAGCGCCATCTACCGAAGTTACACTGAACCACGGAGTAACCTACAATACGAAGAAACTACCAATCCTGAATCGCGCAAATAAAGTTCCCGCGCCGATTATCATATATACAACATCCCAACATCAACTGTTGGGCAGTAGCCCGCCAAGCACGATCACCTCGCCTGGTCGGAGGATCCTCTCTTTGTGTTGGGTGGAACATGATACCCATTCCCCACAATAGAAAATAAAACGATTAGGGACGAGAGGATGTTTTTTTTATTATTATTATTATATAGTCAAACGAGCAGACGTATCGCCTGATGGTAAGCAATTACCGCCGCCCATGGACACCCGCAACACCATAGGCGTTATAAGTGCGTTGCCGGCCTTAAGGGGATAAGGAAGGGGATGGGGTTAGGAGTTGGGGTAGGGCCTCCAGCATCCCCCCAATGTATCCCTACGTTGTCGTCGTGGTGGGGCTTGCGTGGGTCAATGATCTCTGGGGCTGTGCCGGGTAGAGCTACTCATGCCGGATTGGCCCAGGGTGAGACTCCAGACCAAATGGGATACCAGACGGAGTCTGGCTGCAGACTGCCGCGGCACTCCAAACGTCCCTCTGCTTTAGCAGAGGGCGTGTTGGAGTGCGAGTAGATCAGAGGGGCTGGCACGTGAGTGTTGGTCCCATCTGTGAGAGAGGGCTAGCAACCCTCTCGCGTTCCGTAACCATTAGGGGCTCAGCAACGACCTGACTGGTGGCTCCAAGAGGGTACGCTGAGAACCTGATGGCCGGAGGGCTTGCCTTGATTGGCCGGCCCACGACTAGGATAGTCTATAACACCCGACAGCTAAGTCGTAAAAACCTGTGGATACCGGCCGACCTCCACAGTACATAGGCTTATCCGGGTGCAGGGGGCACCGCCCGGATGGACTTTCTTTCCCCCATACTCGTGGGATATGATATGGCAAATGATCAACTAAATTCAAAGGAAACCGGACTGGAAAACAAAACTACGACAACTGGCAAGAACAACGGACATGAGAAAGAAGGGAAGAGGAGAGAGAGGAGGGAGAGGAGAAATGCCAAAGGGCAGTTTCGGAAGGCAGACGGCCACTCGTCAACCGAGGAGGACGTTGCGCTGACTGGAACGCCCATTTCGGTGGGGCTCCCAGAAGTCGATCTGACTGCTGGGAGCCGCACCCGAAGAACGTCGGAACGCACGCGTTCGAGGTCCAACCACTCGTCGGATAGCACAGGTGGTGCCTCCTCGGAGGCAATGGACCTCGAAACGTGCGCCCACCGCAAGCGCGAACTCTCGAAGGATGGGGGCAGTGACACCTCCCTAGAGATGTTGCCGCCCAAAGTCGGGAGTGCCCTGAGGGGGAAGCTCCGAACATCAGGCCCGGCTCCGTCAGGTTCCGCCTTTTGCAGGGCGGAAGCTTACAAGCGGGCAAGGACTGACGGCGAACACCAGGCGGAGGAGGAGATGGAGGGTCTCCTACTCAAGATCAGGAGACCGGTCGATGGGGACGTAGAGCCCCAAACACCGTCCTGTTTGCAGGAGAGGGCACAGGCGGCGGTGGCCATTATACACAAGGTGGCCACCAAGTCCGTCAATCTTAAGGGCTCTTTTGTGAGGGCCCTTAAGGAGTCCTCTTCTGCAATCGCAGGAGTGGTGGAGACCCTAGCCGGGGACGTGGCCCGCCTCCAGACGGCCAACGACCGTTTGGCGGGGCAGGTGGCTGAGCTGAGCGCTCAGTTCGCCCAATTCCGGGCAGAGCGCCCGGAGCGAAAGGCCCCTGCCCCGTCTTCATCGCGAAGTGTCCCCACCGAATCCGAGGTCCCAGATGCATATCTGGGACAAATTCTCGTGGCGGTGGGGCACCTGATCGACGGTCGGCTGGCCGGGCTTTTATCGAGGCTGCCTCCGGCCCCATCTGTTCGGCCGCCGCTCGCGGCACCGAAGTCGAAGATCGCATCGGCCGCGACCCCTCTTCCCGTGGTGGGGGGTCGCGTGTCGTACTCGGCGGCGGTGTCGCCTGCCGTGAGGCCGGCTCCTGCGGCTGCCCGCGGGGCACAGCCGGTGGCCAAGGCTCCGGCCAAGGTTCCGGCCAAGGCTCCGGCCAAGGCTGCTGCGCCGAGGCCGGGGCCGAAAGCGACGGTAAGGGCTGGAGCGGAAATTACTCCACTCCCCACTCCAACGCCTGAGCCTCTGCCTGGACCCTCCACGTCTGCCCCCTCCAATGAGGGTTGGCAGGTAGTCGGGGGGTCAAAGAAGGCCCGAAAGCGGGCCAGAAAGGCTGCCCGCAAGGCGGCTTCTGCCCAGCAGTCGCCGCCGGTGGCGAGGGCCACCGCTAAAAAGCCGCGGAAACTGCAGCCGCCGAAGACCGCGGCTGTAGTGGTCACCTTGACACCGGAGGCGACAACCGGCGGGCTGTCCTACGCGGCCTTCTTTAAGAAGGCCCGGGACAGCCTCGCCGGTGAATTTGGAACGGCCGGTGTCCGTTTGCGCCGCGCCCAAACGGGAGCTCGAATTCTCGAGTTCCCTGGGGCTGACGGCGCAAAGACGGCGGACACTGCTGCTGGGAAGTTGCGGGAAGTGTTTGCCGCCGTGGATGGTGTCAGGATCGCCAGGCCTACAAAGTGCGCTGAACTGCGCATTTCGGGCCTGGACGATTCCGTCACGGCCGGGGATGTCCGCGCTGCAGTTCAGGAGAAGACGAGCTGTAGCGCGGACAACGTCAGGGTCGGCACCATCCGCCCCGGTCCAGGAGGGCTTGGCGCCGTTTGGGTGAGTTGTCCCGTAGCGTCGGCCAAAATTTTGGCTGATGCCGGCAGGCTCCTCGTCGGCTTCGTGAGTGCCAGGATCACAGTCCTGGCCCCGAGGCCGATGAGGTGCTACAAGTGCCTTGCCGCGGGACACACTCGCTCGAAGTGCGCCAGCTGCTTCGACTGCGGCGGACTTTGTTTCCGCTGCGGTCGACCGGGGCACAAGGCGGCAGAGTGCTCTGCGGCCCCTCACTGCCCCGTGTGTGCGGCGGGCAACAAGCCCGCCAATCACCAGATGGGGCAGGGGGGCTGCAAGCCTCCCCGTGCTTCCCAGCAAGCGTCGGAGGCTAGCCAGACGACCCTGGCTGCCTCCGTAGTGAATCGTGCGACAACGCCGTCGCCCATGGAGGGGGTTGGAGAAACGATCCAGTAATGGATCGAATCTCCAACCTCCTTGTCCAGACGAACCTCAACCACTGCGCCGCGGCGCAGGATCTCTTCCTGCAAACCATGGCGCAGTGGTCGATAGGTGTTGCCGTAGTCGCGGAGCCCTACTACGTCCCTCCCCGTCGAAACTGGATGGGTGACCGGGACGGCTCCGTGGCAGTCGTCGGCTCCTCGGCGGCCCGTTTCCCGCCCTTGTCGTTAAGAGACAAGGGCTCTGGATATGTGGCTGCCGAGTGGGGGGGGAATCACCGTTTACGGTGTGTATTTCTCCCCCAACCGGAGTTTGAGCGACTTCGAGGTCTTCCTTAACAACTTGGAGACCTCGATGCGGCGACTAGCGTCTGGGCACGTCCTCGTGCTGGGGGACTTCAACGCAAAGTCCATTGCGTGGGTTTCCCCGGCGACGGACGCCAGGGGCGATGCCGTTGTGGAGTGGGCGGCTTCGGTGGGCCTCTGTTTGCTGAACAGAGGCGCCACCAACACGTGCGTGCGACAGCAGGGGGGGTCGATAGTGGACCTTTCGTTCGCTACCCCTGCTGTTGCCGCACGAGTAAGGAACTGGTGTGTCCTGGATGAGGTTGAGACGCTCTCGGATCACCTGTATATCCGATTTGAGCTCTCCCGGTCCCAGGGCCCCAGTAGGGGTCACGTGGCGCGGCATTCCTCCCGCTTTCCGCGGTGGGCAGTCGCCAAGCTCGATAGGGACCTGCTAGAGGAGGCGGCCATCGTTCAGTCATGGCTGTCTCCGCGGGCCCCGGCCGAGGAGGTCGACATGGGGGCTGGCCGCTTTCGCACTGCGATAACGCAGATCTGCGATGCGGCCATGCCCCGCGTTCGGGGTTGTCGACCTCCACGGAACGGGGTCTACTGGTGGTCCCAGGAGTTGGCGGACCTCCGTGCGGCCTGCACTCGTGCCCGGAGGTCCTACACCCGATGCCGGCGGCGACGCCACCGCGTAGACGGTGAGGAGGGCCGGCTTCATGAGGAATACCGCGAAGCGCGGAAAACTCTGAAGCTGGCCATTTGCCGCGCCAAAGAGGAGAGTAGAAAGGAGATGCTGGAGAGTCTCGACCGTGACCCCTGGGGTCGCCCATATCGTGCGGTGCGTCAGAAGCTCCGCGCGGCGGGCCCCCCCCCTTACCGAGACTCTCCAGCCCAGCTTCCTGCAGCAGGTGGTCGAGGGCCTTTTCCCGCAGCGGGCGGAGCACACGCCCCCGTCGATGGCCGGTCCGGCCAGTGACGACGGGGACGGAGGGAGTGAGGTGCCGCCCGTTAGGGAATCGGAGGTAGGGGCGGCTGTTCTAAGGATTCGTTCCAAGAACACCGCCCCCGGGCCGGACGGGGTACCACCCCGAGTGATGGCCCGAGCCCTCGACCATATGTCGGACCGCCTCAGGGAGGTTTTGGACGCCAGCCTGGCGTCCGGACGCTTCCCTGAGTGCTGGAAATGCGGGAAGCTGGTCCTGTTGCCGAAGCCGGGACGGCCGGCCGATTCGGTCACGGCCTATAGGCCCATCGTGTTGCTGGACGAGGCGGGCAAATTGTTCGAGAGGATTCTCTCTGCCCGCATCGTCCAGCATCTCAGCGAGGTGGGGCCCGACCTGTCGGACGCCCAATTCGGGTTCCGAGAGGGGCGTTCGACGGTCGATGCCGTGATGCGCCTTAGGGCCGTGACCGAAGAGGCAGTGAGCTGTGGCGGCGTGGTGTTGGCGGTGTCCTTGGACATCGCCAACGCCTTTAATAGTCTGCCATTCAGCTGCATCAGGGAAGCACTCCTGTATCATAGGGTGCCAGAGTACCTGAGGCGGCTGGTGGCAGACTATTTGGAGGAGCGTACCGTCGTGTACGAGGATCGAGATGGCGTCTTGAGACGGCGACCCATGTCGTGCGGCGTTCCACAGGGGTCTGTCCTCGGACCACTCCTGTGGAACGTGGGGTACGACTGGGTCCTACGTAGTCGTCTACCCCCCGGGCTGGGCGTAATATGTTACGCCGATGACACCCTAGTCACAGCCCGGGGGGCAAATTTCCAAGAGGCGGCGCGCCTGGCCACCAGGGGTGTCTCTCTGGTGGTTGGGCGCATCGAGGCGCTGGGCTTACGGGTGGCCCTTGACAAGACGGAGGCCCTGCTATTTCATGGGCCCCGTCGTGGTCCACCCCCCGGCGCCTCTATCGTAGTCAACTCGGTCCTCGTACCGGTTCGGGCCCAGATGAGGTATCTGGGCCTGATCCTCGACGGTAGGTGGCTCTTCGACGAGCACTTCCGACAGCTTGCTCCTAAGCTGGTCGACGCTGCCTCCGCCCTTGGGCGACTCTTGCCCAATCTGGGTGGAGCCAGCGTCGAAACAAGACACCTCTACACGGGGGTAGTCCGGTCGATGGCCCTTTACGGGTCACCGGTGTGGGTCCCGGCTCTGACCGCCCAGAATAAGGCACGCCTCTGGCGGCCTCAGAGGGTATTGGCGGTCAGAGCCATACGCGGATACCGCACCGTGTCGACGGAGGCGGCGTGCGCCTTGGCCGGAACACCCCCGTGGGATTTGGAGGCGGAAGTGCTCGCCGAAGTTTATCGGCGAGCGGCTGAATATCGGGCGGAGTACGGGTATCGTGCTCCGCCCGAAGAGGTACGCGAATGGCGTGAAGCCGCTCGCCGAGCCACGATGGCTCGTTGGTCGTCCCGGCTGGAGGCTCCACGCGCTGGCTTTGCCACCGTGGAGGCGCTCCAGCCGGTCATCCTCGAGTGGGCAGGGCGGCAGCACGGGACTCTTTCCTTCCGACTGACGCAGGTGCTTTCCGGGCACGGTTGCTTCGGGAAGTACCTGCACTCGGTCGCTAGGAGGGAACTGAGTCCCGCCTGCCACCACTGCGACTGCAGTGAGGACTCGGCCCAGCATACGCTGGAGTTCTGCCCCGCTTGGGCGGAGCAGCGCCGGGCCCTCACTGCAGTCATCGGAGGAGATCTGTCGCTACCGGCCATCATACGCTCCATGGCCGGTAGCGACAGCAGTTTTACCGCGGTCGCATCCTTCTGCGAAGACGTAATTTCGCAGAAGGAGGCGGCGGAGAAGGCCCGGGAGGATGATCTCCACTCGGACCCGATCCGCCGCCGGCGAACCGGGCGGCGGAGGCGCGCCCATCTGCGCCTCATGCCGCCCTGAGTGTGGCCGCGGATGGACGGGATGGGTTTTCCCCTCCATCCGCATTACAGGCCAACCGCGAGGGGGCGACGTACGCGTGTGCCGTGCGTCGCCTAAATTGAGATTCTAACTGGAAGAAGGTGCCCGCTTCAGTGCGGGCAGGCGCTGGGAGGCGTCCGGCGTGTTAATAACAGCGTTCCCGGACCCCTCCCTTCTCAGGCGCAGAGTTGGCACACCGTGTGGTTTTAAGAATTACTAGGCAGTCTTAATATAATTGTGTGAATTACGGACCTATCTATCATATTTTCGAGTATCAACTTCATAAATCTTGATCGATACATGAGGTAGAAAGAGATTCAGTAAAGGAGTGATAAAATTATGTCAAGAGTAGAAGCCTACGACACACCTAAAACCATTATCTTATCTAGTAACTTCATTATTAGATATCATCAGTATGATTGCATCTATTTTTAAACCCTATCAGATAGATAGTTGCTAAAAATTTGTAGTGCACAACTGTGGATGTCTGTTTTACACGAACGCATATTATATCTATACTACTTAAGCATATGCTTAAGAGTTTGTTTGCTTGTTTGTAAGTACTAGTCCGATTCGAAAAAATAAAACTTCTAAATAGCCCATCGAGAAAGGTTACAGGCTTTTTATCATCATGCTACGAGCTAAATCAAATCCTAGTTATCGTACTCGGCACACACAATTACTAAATGTCCCATCGCATTCTACAACATATGGGCAAAACGCCGTGATGACCAGAATTGCACGTTCATATAACACCACATTTAACTCCATAGAACCATTCATTATGACTAAAATGTCATTTATGTCTAATATAAAAAAAATATATAATCAGCGATAAATAACAGTTGACACACACACTCATATTACTATATAATAAAAAAAAAGAAAAAAACTGCTACAGTAACTACTGTGAGAGGGAAATCAGAAATCACTCTGGTGTTAATTTTTTGAAAATAATTTCTGTGATGGCACTTACTTACCATTGTACCACCCACAAACCGGTCTTGAATTCCGATCGAGCGGCGAGTCGGTGATAGTTTACACTTGTTTACATTCCAAAATGCGCTAATATTTTAATTTGTTTATTTTTTACAAGTTCTGCAAACTGTTTAATTTAGTTTAACAATGTAAAGTTTATTAAATAGAAAAGTAAATTGTAAATGTTTTAGGTTAACCGTGTAACTAACATAAATCTGTTCTTTGCAGTTTTTGGAAATTTCGTGTAAAGTGGATAACTATAATTGGTCATATCCCAGTAATTATAATATAAGTATTTGACTCTGTAAAAGACTGTTGTTATCCTGAATAAATAAAAAAAAAACACAAAGCAGTCATAAGCACTGCCGGCAGAAGTGAACACTCATAACTATAAACAAACGGTTGTTTTAACTTACCTGAAATGAACACCTATGCTTTTTTTAATAGTGTGCAATAAAAAGAGTGATTGTAATTTTTTCACAGAATACATTTTGTAAATAGATCATGAAATATTTGATTATATATTTTTATGACTAGCCAAGTCAAAATTCTTAATAATATTATGAATATTAGTTTATTTCGTTTTTCCCTATATGTTAAGGCCCTAATCCACTTAACAGATTTTTAAAAGTCATTTGCCTATAGAAAGTTACACTATAAGTATACATTATTAGTTATTTTATTATTTTACATTATTAGTTACACTATACTTTAAAGTACACAGCGCCGCTAAAGAAGTTTTCACTTCAAAAAAGTACCAATTATTATGATTGTAAGTAGTAAATGGAAGTAAAGCTTTGATAATCCAATAGATGTCGCTGTTTTCAAAAAAATTGTAAACAATCTTTTTGATTTACAAAAGGTTTTGTGTAAGTAGAAAATCGTTATTTTAATTTTTTAATTTATTGTAAATCACTTTAAGATACTGAAATATTAACTTTAAGTACATAAAATCATATTGAGAAAGGACCACTATCTAGAAAAACGAATGCTACCAAAATATATCGGTAGATGGCACTGTTAACAATAAACATCCGTCTTACGAATTTTTTCGATCAGGACACGTGACCCTGACGCGAGTTTATGGTCACGTGACCTGACGCGAGTTTATACATTTTTACCCATTCCAAAAAAGTACACAGCGCCGCTAAAGTTTTCACTTCAAAAAAAAAAAAAAAAGGAGCGGAGGGTCAATGAAATATGTTGTCGAAACGATTTAAAATTATTGCTTTTGAAAGCTTCGTAAGCGGTTAAAGTTTTATAAAAAATGTACTATAATGGGTGGACGATTTCAATGCAGTTTTTTTCATTTGAAAGCCAGTTATCCCTGCGGTGGTTCTTAGCTATGATTAGTTAACATCCGTTCAATAGTGTAAGAGTATCTTCTTGTCCAAAATGATGTAAGGTATTTCTGGCGTATGATTATTCGTTCAATTGCCACACGAGTACCAGTATAATCGTCATATTACATTTAATTGATAACATCGACCTGATGGTGTGAAGGAGGTTTTTTTAAATTTTTATTTATGTATATAATATACAAGAAAGAAATATACTATGCGATTTAATTATTGTTCAAATATTATTCGTTTAGCTTAGAACTAAGACAAGTCGCAAATTGAGTAAAATAAAACTTCCGTTGTCAAACTAGGTAAAAATCCGTATTTATTCGTACTTAGAGAGCCATTTCCCATTAATTTAAACTTTGCTTTGGCTAGACCATGCTCTTTATATAAGCAAGAACAATCATTCTAAAGTAGTGTGAAGTGAATCTCTTTTTACGTGTAAGTTTGTGAATGTGTGTTTGAGAGGTTATATAATGTACTAGCGACCCGCCCCGGCTTCGCACGGGTGCAATGCTGATACTAAATACACGTTGTATATAAAACATAGTTGACCCACGCAACCTCGTTTGCGTCTTATATAGCCCGTAGCATGAAAATTTTCGCAAAATAAGTAACTTTTCTGGTTGATTTTTACACCTTGTGTCCGAAAAACCCAAATATCTTACGGAACCCTATTTTTTTCCAAAATAAAATATAGCCTATTTTACTCGTGGATAATGTAGCTTTCGAATGGTGAAAGAATTTTTAAAATCGGTCTAGTAGTTTTTGAGCCTATTCATTACAAACATACAAACATACAAAAATAGGTACAAATCTTTCCTCTTTATAATATTAGTATAGATTTTTTTTTTATCATGTGGAAACCCCCTCGGGCCGTCACACCACCCCACCGGGGTTTGCGGCGGGGTGGTGTGTCGGAATCGAACCGACTAAAACCACTCGGTGTGCCAACCCTGCGCCTGAGAAGGGAGGGGTCCGGGAACTGCAGTTATTAACACGACCGGGCCCCTCCCAGCGCCTGCCCGCCCTGAAGCGGGCACCTTCTGCTAATAAAATCTCAATTTAGGCGACGCACGGCACACGCGTACGTCGCCTCCTCGCGGTTGGCCTGTATTGCGGATGGAGGGGAAAACCCATCCCGTCCATCCGCGGCCAAACTCAGGGCGGCATGAGGCGCTGATAGGCGCGCCTCCGCCGCCCGGTTCGCCGGCGGCGGATCGGGTCCGAGTGGATATCGTCCTCCCGGGCCTTCTCCGCCGCCTTCTTCTGCGAAATTATGTCTTCGCAGTAGGTCGCGACCGCGGTAAAACTGCTGTCGCTACCGGCCATGGATCTTATGACGGCCGGCAGCGACAGATCTCCTCCGATGATTGCAGTAAGAACCCGGCGCTGCACCGCCCAGGCGGGGCAGATCTCCAGCGTGTGCTGGGCCGAGTCCTCACTGCAGTCGCAGTGGTGGCAGACGGGACTCAATTCCCTCCTAGCGACCGAGTGAAGGTACTTCCCGAAGCAACCATGCCCGGAAAGCACCTGCGTCAGCCGGAAGGAAAGGGTCCCGTGCTGCCGCCCTGCCCACTCGAGGATGACCGGCTGGAGCGCCTCCACGGTGGCAAAGCCAGCGCGTGGAGCCTCCAGCCGGGAAGACCAACGAGCCATCGTGGCTCGGCGAGCGGCTTCACGCCATTCGCGTACCTCCTCGGGCGGAGGACGATATCCGTTCTCCGCCCGGTAATCAGCCGCTCGCCGATAAACTTCGACGAGCACTTCCGCCTCCAAATCCCACGGGGGTTTTCCGGCCAAGGCGCACGCCGCCTCCGTCGACACGGTGCGGTATCCGCGTATGGCTCTGACCGCCAATATCCTCTGAGGACGCCAAAGGCGTACCTTATTCTGGGCGGTCAGAGCCGCCACCCACACCGGTGCACCGTATAGCGCCATCGACCGGACAACCCCCGTGTATAGGTGTCTCGTTGCGACGCTGGCTCCACCCAAGTTGGGCAAGAGTCGCCCAAGGGCAGAGGCAGCGCCGACCAGCTTCATGAGTTAAATAAACGCGTTTAAATGTAGTCCAAACAAAATTCAAGATTTTTAAATAAAAAAAGGGTTGTTGTGCCTCACTCGACATAGATAGGTATAGTGTGTCGCGGACTTTTTTGTAGATATTTATAAGATCTACGATTAATTAGAACATTTTATGGTTCTATCTTTTACCGTTTAGGCAGCGTACGCAAAATAAGTAACTTATCTGGTTGATTTTTTACACTTTGGGTCCGAAAAACCCAAATATCTTACGGAACCCTATTCTTTCCAAAATAAAATATAGCCTATGTTACTCGTGCGTAATGTAGCTTTCGAATGGTGAAAGAATTTTTAAAATCGGTCCAGTAGTTTTTGAGCCTATTCATTACATACATACAAACAAACATACAAAGTTTTCCTCTTTATAATATTAGTGTAGATTAATGTAAAAAAGTTATCTATCTTAAAAATTATACCCCACACGATTAGAGAATCGTATAAAAGGCTTACAATTGCAGTAATATTCATTATTTCACTGTCATTATTGGTAACAATGGCATTACTTACCTGGACTGTTCTGTTCCTAGCAGGTGAGTAATATATTAAAAGAAAAATATTTTTATAGTAGCAGTTTACCAAGCACTGCAACCAATTTTGAACTTTGCTCCCATAGATCTAAACCGTTTAGATCAATGGGATCAATCACTAGGCTGCAATAGTGGGGTACTAATACTGCAATGTCTCCATTTGCAGGGATTATGGTGATCACCACTCTTTGATTCTATTCACGCTTTCTATCAGGCAGCAACGGTAACTAAAGATGAAAACTTAACTCAAAGTATATAGGAACTCGTCTGACCAGCATAATGTAGGAAGTCAAAACCACTTTTCTAAGGAGAACCCTAGGTCTAAAAGTTGATTGTTTAAGGCTGTTTTTACTCGCTGTTTATTAGCTTAACCTATATTTATTTATTTATTTTATTTATTTATAACTTTATGCACATGCACATCGGCGGACTTAATGCCAAGGGCATTCTCTACCAGCCAACCTTTGGGGGGTGTAGAGATCTAGTAAGGTAGGTGCATCGAGGTTAATGTTGTAACCTAAATTAATCTAACCAACAAAAAAAAAATCATATACTTAAATACATACATACATCCATACAAAAATAAATATAAATAAAAAATAAAACATATACTTACTAATCGTACACTGGAAAGCAGACTTTGAGTAGGAGTACATTTAAATAAGTCATTCCGCGATTTGAAGAAGGTGATTGTGTACGCTCTTTTTAAAAATGTAACGGTTTGTGGACATCCTGATTTCGAGTGGGAGCGCATTCCAAAGCAGCACTGCTTGCACAAAGAATGAGGCATGAACGAAATCGGAGGTGTGGGAAGGACATAGGAGGAGCAGATTATTCGTAGAGCGGAGGTTCCTATCGTGATTCGAGGAAAGAAAATGTAAATCGGCATCAAAATAAGTAGGTGAGAATGGGGAATTAAGGAACGAAAAGAGAGAGGTCAGCGCTCGCTGATTACGACGTAGTCGGATGGGTAACCATTTTAATTGGGAACGTAAAGCAGATACATGATCATACTTGCGAAGATTAAATATGAATCAAATGCAGTTATTGAGAAGACGGTCTAGTTTATTTAGGAGGTCTGCATTCAGGTCGAAATAACACACATCACCATAGTCGATTAAAGGAATAATTAAGGTTTGCATGAGTGAGATTTTTGTTTTGGGAGGCAGGAAATTTTTTAAACGATAAAGTGTGCGCAGTGTCCACATTAGTCACTTGAGCTCTCCAATCGAGCGTTGAGTCGATGAGCAGTCCTAGGTCTTTGACTACAGGGCTCCAAGGTATAATTGCGCCGTGGAGGACGACTGGTGGGAGTGAAGTTGTGTCAACTCTGTGCATCATATTTTTGCTACCCACTACGATTGCCTGATATTTAGTAGGATTGATTGACAATCCGAACCTCTTCGACCACGAGTTTATGCGATCTAGGTCCTTGTTGATACTGTCGATGGCTCGTGATATGCCCTCGACTCTTTCCTGTGAATAGATCTGCAGGTCATCCGCATACAGGTGATACGC
This sequence comes from Spilarctia lutea, assembly GCA_916048165.1. NCBI lineage: Eukaryota > Metazoa > Arthropoda > Insecta > Lepidoptera > Erebidae > Spilarctia > Spilarctia lutea. The sequence goes on from OU696491.1 coordinate 1,858,223, forward strand.
ACACTGAAGATGTTGGGTTAAGAGGTTGATGAATATAGAGAATAATAGGGGAGATAGAATACCGCCTTGAGGGACGCCAGCGCTGAGGTCACACCAGCTGGAAGTGGAGTCTTGAACACGAACACATTGCTGACGTCCTTGAAGATAAGAGGAGAACCATTCCAATGCATCTTGGGTAATTTTAAAATACGTAAGGATAGATAGTAGAATTTCGTAACTGACTGTATTGAAGGCATTGGAGAAATCAACCAGGACTAAAACTGTAACTTTTGGTGTCCTCCATGCCTTTTCGAATATCGCCAGTTACTTTAAGTTTGTTAGTAACCGACTCCGTTGAGCTTAATATTTTGACGCACTTCAAATGGTCAGAGTTCATTTAAACTTAGTAGACTCCTCGAGGGCCGATGACAAAACAATAATTTGAAAAAAAAAATTGTAATGTTAGAAAGGGTCGGGTGATATCTGAAAATATTTTAATAATATCGCCCCACGCTTTTATACATTAAAATTATTTCAAACTTTTAGTTTGGTTTGGCTTTAAAACACGCTTTGTAAATAATACAAGTGTAAGTGTACCATCTATCCACTGTAACCTGATTATTATGAATAACTGGCTTTATTCCGTGATTTTATCCACATAATAGCAACGGGAGCAAGTGAAACAAAGTGCCTGTATGTGCATCCCGCATGTCAGCTATCTCAATACCGACTTTTATTAAAATTGGTTCAGCTGTTTGAAGTTACAATCACACACACTCACGAACTTCCGCTTTTACAATATTAGTATAATTTGAATAAATCATAACAAAGTGAATATTTCTATGAAGATACTTCTCATTTCAGCCCCAACAACCGTCGTGTTCGAGTCGGAAGTCCCATTAGGGCTTTTGGTGGTGTCGTCCGTGAGGTGTCTCTCATCGTAAATCACCCCGGTACTTCGCCCACCGGTGTTTATGTAGATCTAAGTATTGCCCGAGCAGCCTCCAGCTGGAACCTCGGTGGCCCCGAAATCAACAACGTTGTTCTTGTGCCCGAGAACTACTTCCTACCTCCATACATCGCTTTGTCAATTGCTGGATGGGGTATTACAGCTGTAAGTCTAAGTAAAAGAACTACATATTATTGCTAAATATAAAATTTTAATAAAATCCAAACTGACATTAAGAACTGGACCAAATTGGAATGGGACAACACGGAAAGCATCAGCTTTCAAATAAAAAAAGAATCATCAAATTCGGTGAAAGTTCTGAGGTAACAAAGATAAAAAAAAATACAGTCTATTTGAGAACCTCCCCCTTTTTTGAATTCGGTTAAAAACTCAGGTGAAACAAGTGATCCTGTTCATTATACAATATATGTCCTGGGTTGGCATCAAGCCCGTGATCTCTCACTTAGCAGTAGAGATCACTAACCTCTAGAATAATAATTCTGTGTGTTACTGTAAAACTCGAACTGTTGTATATTAACAGATTGACAATGACAAAAGTCCGAACCGTTCTATAATCGCTTATGTCAAACTTTTGATCTATTTTTTTATGGGATAGGGAGGCAAACGAGCAGTCTTATCATATGATGGTAAGCGGTTACCGCGACCCATGGATACCCGCAACACCAGAGGCGTCACAAGTGTGTTGCCGGCCTTTGGGGGATGAGGATGGGCATGGTGTGAGGGGTTGGGGTATGGGCCTCCGGTATCCTCATTCATTCGGTGAAACACAGCGCAAGCGCTGTTCCACATCGGTTTTCTGTCGGGTTAATCACTTTTTAACTTTTTCTTGTTACATTTAGGTGTTTTTACTTAACTGGAGTAGTGACTCCATTATAACGAACGACATTTCAAAACACTTTGGAACAATGTTTTGGAATTATTTATATTATAACAAGTCTAAAGTGTTGTGTGTCCAATTTCACACAAAATATTAATGCTACATAATAATTATTTTCAATTACAGCAAGGAGGTATCGTCGCCAATCAATACGTGCACACCGCTATCTTAGAAAAAAAGCCCTCAGCGTACTGCGTGCAACAACATGATGGCAAAATTAACCCTAGCCATGTGTGTATAGGTCTTGTTGATAGGCCCGGTCGTGACTTTGACCCCAGGGACGCCGGATCTCCCATCCTCTACGAGGGATACCTTTACGCAGTTGCCTCCTTCGGTACCTCCGCTTCAAACAATGAAAAGGCTATTGTTGGTGAATCAATCGGCGCTTTCGGTACATGGGTCAGAGACACCGCCAGACAATATTAAAAATTATAACGATAGCAATGTATTTTGTATTTTTCTAATTCTGTGAATAAATTATTTTGGTAATAATAGTTGTTTTAATATTTTCTTACAATAAAGCAAATTTTCAATGTGTGTTTTGTCCTTAAATAAAATAAATTGCACTCCGGGAGTGCCGGCAGAAGTGAAAACTTGAATTTTAACGTTGTGCATTTTTGATATTTTGGAATGGTTAGAGAATAATTTTGTACGAATGCTTTCATTATCAGTATAAAAGTACTATTATTTATGTGGTGGAAAACAATATTCATTTATTGCGCTATCGTACACAAACATGACAATTTATATTACATACACACACGAACATTCGCGCAAGCGCCCTGCGCCGCCTGTCCTCTCTCCATCCGTCTTACGAATTTTCAATCAGGTCACGTGACCTGACGCGAGTTTATACATTTTTACCTATTCCAAAAAAGTACACAGCGCCGCTAAAGAATTCCGTTTTAATTCGTTATTGTATTAATTCGTATTACCTTCTTGAATTTTAAGTAGAATAATTTGTTATTGGTTTACAATAAAGTATATTCTATTCTATTCTCCTCTGTCTCATCGAAAACATGCGTAGGACCCAGAAGTAGTAGTCACCATACTCATTGTGTATTGTACTCCCTTACTAAAGAGAGGCATATGTCCAACAGTGGAGTAAGTATTAAAGGTTGTCGATGATCATGATGACTGTGTGACCTATCTACCAATTTACCCTTTACATTGTAAAAATTGCTTCAGTTTCGGTGTAGATTATGCAAGTATAGATAAGATATATAGTGACAGATATTTTCCGTAATCAACTCGTAAACAACATCATGTCCGCAATATGTTCATAACTAATAAACACGCTTATCTTAATATGGTTCGCAATAAAACGTATATATCAGTTTTAATTTATTTATTTCTTTAGAATAGGTATGCAATCGACTTATTTACTACTGAATTCCGCATATAACATGAGTATCTATCAATATCTATGATAAATACTCATATTATATGCGTATCTATCATAGATATTGATATGCTGACCCACGCAATCTCGTTTGCGTCTTCTATTTCCCGTAGCGTGAAAATGTTCCCCAGTTTTTTAAACATTCTTTATTGGTGATCCGCTCCTATTAGTATTAGCGTGATGATCCTCGATAAATGGACTATCCAACACTGAAATATTTTTTAAATTGGACCAGCGGTTCCTGAGGTTAGCGCGTTCAAACAAACAAACTCTTCAGCATTATAATATTAGTTTTAAAATTTATTCTTCATTTGTTTGACAAGGATAACGACAGGCACTCTTGAATCTGATCGGTGTTTTACCGATACAAAACAACTAGATAACAGTCCTGTTTTCTATAAACCCTAAGTTCTCAAAATCAAATAATGGTAATAGGTCTTTACCTATGAAATTGCGTTTCTTCAGTACTGGTCATTTCAAATAAAAAAAAGTTTGTAATGGCTCTGTATTCTGAATTCAAATTAATTTTGTTTTAAAACCATGACTTTTTTTTAAAAAATCAGTCTTTTGTTTTTTGATTAGCGTTGTATTTTCATTACATTTGAACATTTTTCGTCATAATGGATACTTTAAAAAATCGTGTAATTATGGAATATGAGTTCCGTCGTGGCACCAACGCGACACAAACGGCACGTAACATCAAAAACGTTTACGGAGAGAACTGTACAAACGAACGCACAACCCTTAATTGGTTTTCCTGGTTCCGTTCTGGAAATTTTGACTTGAAAAATGAAGCTCGTGGTCGTCCGGAGACTTTGGTTAACAATAATGAATTAAAGGCGATTGTGGAAGCTGACGAAACTCAATCTACAGCTGAGCTAGCAGCAGCTTTTAATGTAAGCATCAAAACAATATTGATCCATTTGCGACAAATTGGCAAGGTAAAAAAGCTTGATAGATGGGTGCCCCACGACCTTAACGATCGCCAGCGCAACGTACGCGTCGAGACCTGCCTTTCGCTGCTCAACAGGCAAAGAAATGAAGGAATTTTGAAACGAATAGTTACGTGCGACGAAAAATGGATTCTGTTCGACAATCGAAAGCGCTCAGCAAGTTGGTTAGACCCTGGTTCAGCACCAAAGCAATGCCCTAAACCAAAAATGACCCCTAAAAAGGTGATGGTCACTGTTTGGTGGTCTAGTGCGGGTGTGATTCACCACAGCTTTTTACAAAACGGCATGAGCATTAATGCAGATGTGTACTGTGAAGAACTGGAGAGAATGATGGAGAAGCTTGCACATCTGCAACCAGCTTTGGTCAATCGGTCGTCCCCACCGCTCCTTCACGACAACGCGCGACCCCATACTGCGCAACAGACAGTCTCCAAGCTGCAAGAGCTGGGGTTGGAAGCTCTCCCTCATCCGCCATATTCACCAGACCGTGCACCTACCGACTATTACTTTTTCCAAAATTTAGACAACTTTTTAGTGGGTAAAAAATTCAATTCCCGAGAGGCAGTACAAAATGCCTTTGAAGAGTTTGTTGCCTCCCGTCCAGCTGATTTTTACAAGAAGGGCATCAATAAACTGCCAATGCGTTGGCAAAGATGCGTCGATTGCATGGGTGATTACTTCGAATAACAGAAATAAAAAAGTTTGAAAAAATAAGTACTTTCACTTATTGCATACAAAACGGCAATTTCATAGGTAAAGACCTAATATTATGATACAAATAGACAAATAATATTAGGAATGGTGTCGACGTATCGAGCTAGTCCAGTTTCGTGGCCATTTGAAGGGTAAGGCCAAATTGACCTCGAAAAAGCTAGGTGTGCTAAACAGATTATTATTATTATTATTTATCATTTTATGCACAAATACATGCATCGGCGGACTTAATGCCTAAACAGATGGAGGCGGTATTTCACTCCAGCCCACCGCCATCGGCTTTATAAGGCGCAGGTTCGGCCTCACTTTGAATACTGTCCTCATATTTGGGCAGGGGCACCCCAATACCAGCTCCTCCCTCTGGACCGCATTCAGCGGAGAGCGACTCATATCGTCGATTGCCAGGATCTTCCAATTCGGCTAGACTCTCTGGAAAAACTGTGGAATGAGCTGTCACCTACGGTGTTCCCGGACCAATAGAATCTTCAAACCTTCAACAAAAGAGCGTACTCCTTCCTAAAAGACGGGCAACGCACTTTCACTGTGTTTTACAGAGTGAGTGAGGATATCGGAGGCCCTACCTCAACCCCTTCCCCCATCCTTTTCCCCAACCCTTAAAGGCCGGCAACGCATTTGTGACGCCTCTGGTGTTGCGGGTATCCATGGGCGGCGGTAATCGCTTACCATCAGGCGACCCGTATGCTCGTTTGCCCCCTATATAATAAAAAAAAATAAAAATAACATAATTACACATTTTAAAAGACATCAAAATGTATAATAAACGTCTTGACCTTATGTCGTATGGACCAGTGAGGGAGCATAGGGCGTTCACTATATATTTATATATATAATAAATATTCTAAAGAGAATAAGAGTATAAATGTTTCTATACATATTGTTTGACATATTTTATTCAGTCTTTTAAGGCGCGTATCCACCGAAATTATTGGCAAATTCAATGTTTCTAACTCTTCAGAAAATCGCCAACTTTTGATTTAATTGTGTCTACATCGAGTCGCCAATAACTCACCGATCAATTAACAATTCGATTGATTTGCTCATCCACGTCTCATGCATGTTTCTTTTTGTTTCCAACTAAGCGTCTCCACAGAGTCAATCAATATCAACATACGTATTCTTTTGATGTTTACCCTCAAAAACAGAAACACGGTTCCCCACATTTGTTTACAATTTTTGTTGGCAACACTAGGAAATTACAGAAACTTTTGTCACCAACACGTGTTGACAACACAAAAGTTGTCAACTTATGTTTGGTGGAGACTCGGCTTTAAAAACATAGAGAGTATTATTTTAAGAGTCCCGTTTTTGATGTACAACTGTCAGAGCTGGAAGCAAACAAGATAACGAAGTACATAAATAATCTCAAGTAACTTTACTGTATTGTTCAGTAGTAAAACGTGACATGTTCATAAGATCTCACTGGTTCTCAAAACACAGGCCTTGCTTAGCTTGAGAATCAGCAATGTACAATTATTTAGTTTTTCTTTTTCTGTATGATTCTTATTTTTTAGGGAAAAATGTAACATTTCGCGAAATAAACGTTATTATTATTATATTATTATTATACTAAAAAACTTGAGAGGTGTCAAGGGACACCCGGATGGAACGAAGTTCGAAATAGAAAGACGAAACGAAAATATCTGTGTGTGTCGTCGTCGTATCGTGACAACAAATTGTGTCGTGACAACAAATTGTGTCGTGTCAACAAATTGTGTCGTGACAATTTTTCCTTCTAGCCCCCTTACATATTACCCTTACCCTTACCTTAATAATAAAGCTGAAGATAATGAGCTACTAACTGTTGCCATGGCTCTGCCCACGTGTATGTCGGTTCCGCAGTGAATTACTATTCAATGTTTGCCAATGTTGTTTATAACAAAAACAGCGCAGCACGTCGTTACACGCCTTCACTGGCCAATGAGAAATGAAAAAAAACCCTTGAATATTATATATGTATATTTCATATAATTTAAATCTCGGCAACGGCTCAAACGATTTTCATGACATAAGTATGCAGTAGGTATTGGGGGCCGAATCGATCAAGTTAAAACTTTACCAAAAAAATACCGAGCAAAACTTCTTCATCTAGCTACTTTATTTGATTTTTTAAGTAATAATTAAAATATAAATAGATGAGGTATAAGTACTGTCCTTTATTTGTTAATTTTATTTATCTTTGTAATTATCATTGTTAGCTGACTTTAAACTAAACCGCCATAGTTTGGGTCATCATGCGGCATTGTCCCTATTAGCATTGAGGATGGTGACCACCACTCATGGATTCTGCTCGTGCTTTCTATTATACTTTTAAATGAATTCCAACAGTTAATAGTGATAATCGACAATTATAATATAAAGTAAAAGAACGTAATATTCAAATCTTAGCAAGTTAAGTTTTGCAATCTTTTAAATTACTTGCGTAACTTAACCGCCTTGGGATATGAAAGTTATTAAAACTCTGTTACTTAGCCTACTAAAGGTTGAGTCTAATTTAGCATTTAAGATTAATTCCACTGTGGTTTTTTTTAGATTTTTTTATATTTATTGAGGTAAATAAACAATCACACAATACCAACGGTATTTACCACATATTAGCAAACATATTTTTGTAGATGGGTAATGGTAAAAATGGGAAAATGTATGTAAACAATTACGTAGCGTGTCCAGCACACTAACATTTTAATTTATTTTTATTATTCCCTAAAAATATTGTCTCACAATAAAAAGTACAGTCAATATACTATACTACGGTAATAACATATCTAAGCGCTAAATAACGTGGTCAAAACAAAATATTAGGCAATAATCCTAAAGAATATAGGCATTGGCGAATGTAGAAAGACAATCAACGCGAATCATTTGCATCTTGGCTAAAGGGGATACCTAAATATTTAAGTAACATTTGCTTTTTTTAAATATTTGTGAGAAAGGCAACGAGCTCATTTCGAGTTTTTTGTATCTACCATCATTTTCTGGATCATTACACAAAGGTTTTACAACGTTACGAGCTCTTATAAGGTTATCCTGAAAAATATACAGTACATTGCTTTTTTGCCGTAAATAGGAATGAACCTCTTATAATATCCTTCTCCTCCCTCCTCCTGACTCCCAACACTTATGTACAAATATTTTGTGTTGAGTTTGTGCTTCAATTCTCAACCCTTTCCATAATACAAAAGAGAAAGCCGCATCTAAAACGGTTAAGCCACTTCTAAGATTAGCGTGATTTACAAACAGACATGCAGACAAAAATTCTAAAAACAGTTTTCGTGTGTTCATTGGTTTTTCTTCAACATCTTTAATATAAATTTAAATTAGTTAAATGATGTCTGTAACATCATTTTACAATTTTATTATGTGTGAAGAAATTAAATTTTTAACGAACTTCAAAAAAGGCGAAGGTTCTCAATTCGACTCTATTTTTTATGATGTGACCTCAGAACTTTCGACTGTGCTTGAGTTGTTATTATATAGACACGAACGTCTTTGTCGTATGATTAAGCTAAATTATAAACATACCATTGTTAGTTATATAATGCGTGACAATTTTTATAGAAATTGATCAGTACTGATTTTTACCCATATCTCGACTATGCTTAATTACTTTCCCTGTAATATGGCAAAGGAGATGATAACTGATCCATGCGTCATACTTGTGAATGGGTGCTGCTTGGGATGCTGGTCGGCCTAGCCAGCGATGCTTTAGACTATACTATTATTTTGGTTCATTTAACTGCAATTCTAGCCTCTTAATCCAGTCACGAATTATTTTAAACAGTAGATTTATCAACTGAATGCAAGTAGATGTATACCTTGAATGATTTCTAAGTTTAATAGGCTCAAACCTTCAACGGTATCACTGAGAGTTTATTTTTTGTTGGTGCGTTAGCTTTTGGAGCATTTCAATGAAATTCAGGTGGCAACATTCAAAACTGAAATTCAAATTCAAAATTCATTTATTTACTTCAAAAGGTACAATAATTTACAATTAAATTCTTAAATTTATAAATAAAGTACGTTAATTGTTATTTGCACTAGATTGAATCTGTGTCTCGAGCGTCGAAAATGCTTACAAAACAATTTTATTTACTTAAATTTACATAATTAGTGCTTAATGTAACTATATAATTTAATAACATACATAGCAATTCTGGTTAAGATCGCGGGGACTCGTTGGATGCGGACCGCTGCCGACCGGTCAATATGGAAGTCAATAGGGGAGGCCTATGTTCAGCAGTGGACTTCTTGTGGCTGAGATGATGATGATGATGATGATGATGATAGCAATTGTGTAGTACTAGAAATAAGTGGGTCAAAAATAATGCGCTAAGACAGCTTACATACTGTACTTGAATATCTGACGTTAATAAAATAATGGCTATGAGTTTCTTTGGCATTTTGGAAACTGGAAGTTATACACAAATTGTCTGACTGCTTGTGTCGATCTATGATATTTAACTGTAGCTTCAATTTAACTACCTAAATGTCACTTAGTGTCTTAATTGAACAAATGATTTTGAATTGAATTGACTGGGTGAACCGATTTTGATGATTCTTTTGTTATTTTACATCTGGTACTTCTCGTGTGATACCATTTCAAAACATGGTCCAGTACAAGCAAAGTCGGTTTTATTTTAAATAAATTTTTGTTATGTTGCTATATCTTCCGTGATTGTAGAATGATTTTTTTATATTTCAAAGTTATGTAATAATTTAACTATTTTACATTGTTATTCTATATATAAATAATAATATACACATTAATCTGCCTTTGTTAATAAGTAACTTAGGGAGTGTTTTGTAGGCTCTTCTCCATAGGAATGATATTTTGGAACTGATACAACTACAGTCAGTAATGTAACGATTTAAAAGTGCCTGAAAAGGCCTACTTCAAATAAAATCTATTTCATTTTGATTTCAATCTCTCTCAGCGTATTGCCGTCCACTGCTGAACGAAGGCCTCTCCAAAGAGCGCTCCAACCATCCCGGTCCTGGGCAGTCCGCATCCATTCGTTGCCAGCCATTTTCTTCAAGTCGTCGGTTCATCGTGCCGCAGATTTGATTTCAGTACAAAATTTAAATAAAAATGTTATATTTACAATTCATCATATATCTGATAGGAGGCTCGTTCAGCAATCTTACTTAAATCAGTGTTATGAATTGTCGACTATTTATTTTTACCTCCACCGACCGCGGAGAGGAAATTCAGCAGTCGGTGCCGATTGACAGATCAGAACATCGATTAAACCACGAGTATAACCACAAGACAATCTTTGTAGAGAACTCTAACTACATACAACGTACACATAGATGTCGCTCATGAACACTGATACTCGTATCTCGGAACGGGCACAGTGCGAGCTCGAGAGACAGTTCTGATTTTTTTTTGGAATCATGGTACACATAATACATTTTATTAAATCTGTTTATTTGAGGGATATTTGAATTTAAATCTATACAAATGAAGGAAATTATAGGTTGTTTGAAATTTGTAATAAACAGCTTTTCACTAAATATACGAGTATATGATAGTAAATACGGTACTTCATCAAAAAATCATTTTTATCAATTTTGTCTGCGTATAGGTTTGTTCTGACTAATCGCTCGAGCAGCTGAATCAATTTTGATGGGACTTTCTGGGGCAGATAGCTCATATTATAAAGAGTAAATTAGGTTGTTTTTTGTGTTGTAAAGGTACAACAACAACCGTAGGTGACACCGTAGGGCTAAGCTAGTTAATAAACGAAACTAAATATTCTATGTAATAAATGTTTTTTTTAATAGATGCAAGAATAGCGTTCAAATAAAGATAAAGTCATTATTATTTATTTTATTTTCAATAACTAATTAAACAACTGGATATTTGTGACACTATTTTATTTCCAAATATCAGAGTTGAAAACTCTAGTGCGAAAGCCGAGCGGAGGTACGAAAGGTAAGTGTAAACGTAAGCTTAACTTCTGTACATTAACTGCTTTGTGGCATAACCAAATCTAATTAAAAATATTATTAGCTCGCTGAACCCCGCGGTGCTACCCGCGGTACGACAATAACCGAGGGTAACGTGCGAGGCGAAGCTAGTGTCTATATAAATTGTAACCTTTGTGTTATTTTGATGTATAAGCTATATTTTACCGTGGGAGAGCCACGCTTCGGCATGAATGGGCCGGATCCGACCGGATTGATACCACGGCCTCATAGAAAACTGGTGTGAAATAGCGCTTGCGTTGTGTTTCATCGAGTGAGTGAGGATACCGGAGGCCCATACGCCATTCCCTCCCCCCATCCCTCTCCTCATCCCTCTCCCCATCCCCCAAAAGCCGTCAATGCACTTGTGACGCCTCTGGTGTTGCGGGTTTCCATGAGCGGCGGTTTTCGCTTACCATCAGGCGAAACGTCTGCTCGTTTGCCCCGTATTCAATAAAATAATATTAATACTCGTATATTATTGTAAAGTTTCGTGGAAATCCATTTCGTAGTTTTTGTGTGAAATAGCAACAAACATACTCACAAAATTTCGCGTTTATAAGATTAAGAAGGAAGTGCCTCGCAAACTTTGTAGATATTTTGTCAAATTACAATACTCTTTCGAAGTCGGTCATACAATTATTGGTTAAATTGGTGCACAATCGCATTTCTGGCGCATTCGAATAATTGGTGAGTTAAAAGAAAATCATTTAAAATGTACATAAAAATAGTCTAAAAACGATTACAAAATATTTTCTATTAACATACTTTCTATTTATTTAAGTAATAGCTATGAGTTCAATAAATAAATATTACATTAAAAGTTTAATATAAAAATATATTTTGTATCAAAAAATACATACAATAGTATACCACTACTCTATGTATTTCAATTGAAAACTATAAATCTAAAAAATACTACAAAATCAACCCACAAAGAGTGAAGAAAAACGTATTTTACATTTACCATATTTTCCAATAAAACAAAGAAACCAACATAATATAATCACGTTGAATTCAAACAGACTCGTTAAAAGTGAATGTCAGAAATCTCAACGAAAAAAGCATGGAAACAGCGCAGAAACAATAGCTCAGTGCTTGAAGTCTAGATTCAGATTTCCAGGTATTCCCAGGCCAACGATCAATAGTTCCCGCCTATCCCGCGCGCTCTACTACGCAGGCGCGGCCGCCATCTTAACGGGACAGAGCAAGATAAACCGGGACTCGGTCTATGCAGCGTTAAAAACAAAACATTGTGTGTTTGAGTTTACAAAAATGTCTCCAGAAAGAGAATCAGAAGGTATGCAAATTATAATTACAGTTATTATTTGTTTTTCTTTGTTTGTATGTAATTCCGTGTGTGTTTTGGTTTTTGTTTTGCAAAGATCGTATGTGGTAACCTCTGTGAATTGTTTTTGTGTTTAATTATTACATATTTTGGTCTTATTTAAGTAAAATTTGTAATAAGCATGTATTTTAAATGAAGTGTTGTGGAAAAATAGTGTCTTTTACGTATTCTTGTGGATTTAAATTATAATTTTGTTAACATGAGTAACATGTTATTGACAAGCGTACAACCGTACTTAGCAATAGATACTGTATTGCTACTGTCAAAGAGGTATTTTTATCATGGCAAGATATCTTTAAAAACGTTGTATGCGTTCGGTATAGAATGGTTTTCTTTTTAATCGCTACTTGAGTATAATATTGGTTGTTTTAAATCGAGTGGTGAGTTGCTGAATGTTCCATCGGCGTTGTTTAGTTTAATACTTGTTGATATTGTATGAGCTTGGCAAAATATACCTACTTGTTTATAGTGAATATTAAGAAAAACTATTATTGACGATTTACGGAATCGCTATTGAAAACGATAGAAACAAATTTGGCAATATTTGAAACAAAAAAGAAAAGGTTTGTGTTTGAAAATTTAAATGATAGAGTTTGACGAGACTATCCGTCTTGTAGTTGATGATTTTGACTCCTGAGCTAAGTGTAGTTGTGTAATAAACATGATGATTTGTGCAGTGTTATTCACTTATAAAAGCATTACACGCTTTGCCTAGTTTTAGGTAACTCCGCATTTTAATCTATACTAGTATTATATAGTTGAAGAGTTTGTTTGTTTGTTTGAACGCGCTAATCTAAGGAACCGCTGGTCCGATTTGAAAAATTATTTATTAAAATATATCATCATGCTAATACTAATAGCAGCGGAGCACCAATGAAGAATGTTCGATAAACAGGGGATTTTTTTTACGCTACGGTCGTTAGAAGACGCAAACGAGGTTGCGTGGGTCAGATTGTTCTTAATAATCGTAGAAATATAGTCAAACTAATAGTTCGACTACTATTTTGGTAATTTACCAATGAATCACAATTAATAATTCTTGATATTTATAGCTATCAATTATTAGCGACCATGTTTTGTATTATTCTCGTTTCAATAAGTGTGAATTATTTTATTATACTTTTGTTTTCTTTATATTTACAGTACACAGTGACTTTAGTTTCAGATTATAAATTACATTCGAAAAGTTAAATTACACTATAAAAGTTGATTTCGAATTGAATACCTCACCAATAACAACTACTATATTAATTAGTTTTCGTTACCCGATAAATTGGTTAGTCCATAGTTTTTTTTTATGGATTAGCGGGCAAACGAGCAGATGTATCGCCTGATGGTAATGGGGAGGGGTTGGGGTATGGGTCTCCGGTCTCCTCACTAACTCAGTGAAACGCAGCGCTAACACTGTTTCACACCGGTTTTCTGTGAGGCCGTGGTATTGTAGAGGAACGGGTGTCATGTTCCACCCAACACAAAGGGAGGATCTTCCGACCAGGCGAGGTGATCATGCCTGGCGGGCTACTGCCCAACAGTTGTTGTTGGGATGTTGTATATATGCTAATCGGCGCGAGAATTATTTATTTCGCGATTCAAGATTTGTAGTTACTCCGTGTAGTGCGTTACTTCGTAGTTCAGTGTATCTTCGGTAGATGGCGCTGTATTATGTTATGTGGAAGTCGCCACAGTATCACTCCGGTCGAGCCGGCCCATTCATGCCGAAGCCTTAATATAAGGCATTAAGTAGTTAAGTTTCAGATAGTTATCTACCATATAACACTTTTTAATAGGTAAAAGATGCTGGTCAACATATGTGTATCTTACATATATATTTATATATATATCTACCCAAGTCTTGTGAAATCGAAATTCGTAGTTTATCTTTTTTTTTTTATTGTATAGTGGGCAAACGAGCAGACGTATCACCTGATGGTAAGCGATTACCGACGCCCAATGACACCCGCAACACCAAAGGCGTCACAAGTGCGTTGCCGACCTTTGGGGGATGGGGGGAGGGGTTGGGGTATGGGCCTCCGGTATCCTCACTCACACGGTGAAACACAGCACAAACGCTATTTCACACCGGTTTTCTGTGAGGCCGTGGTATCACTCCGGTCGAGCCGACCCAATCATGCCGAAGCATAGCTCTCCCACGGTAAATTATCTGGCAAAGTGTAGTTTATTTCTTTTGGCAGCCAATTTATAAGAAAAAAACTGTCTCTCAGGATGATAGTTCTGACCTTCATTATATGTTGAATTGATTGAATTGAGTTGAATGATGTAATGGACCTGGTTGGTGTTTTCAGATAATAGTTTGTTAGTAATTTTAATGGACTGGTATTAGCGTCTACGATTGACGAGTTGCATATCGAGAGTCGCATGCTTATCCTTTTAAACAGCAAATATTTTTAAACACGCATGTGTCTAGTTCTCATTAGTCTGAATATTTCTACCTATGTTTGTGTATCGTGAATCTATAAACGTGCTTATTGATATCGACGCATCACTAAACCGCCATGGTGTGGGTCACCATGCTGCATTGTTGCATTGTCGATATTCGCAATGAGTATGGTGACCACTTCTCTTAGATTCTTTCTTCTCTTCATTCACAAGCTTTCCAAAAGGAAGAGTAGAGTAATTATGGCAGTCTCATATACATGTTTATTTAAAACTAGCATATGCGTGCGTCTCCGCCCGAATGTGTGTTGATTATCGTAGCAAAGAGTAGCTTATGTCCTTCCTCAAGAATCAAAGTTTCTTCATGCAAAGTTTCATTGAAATCGGTGTTGCGGTTTGGCCGTGAAAACAGGACAGACAGATAGAAAAACTATGGATTACAACTCCCACACTAGAAATTTATTTTATGACTCAAGAAACATACGTGAAATGGTCACAAAGAACCCCTAGATTTAGGACATGAATTTGTGAATCTCTCTGAATGCGAAACTCCATAACATTTTTTGAATATCGAATCTAAAAACTAATCAAACTGTTTTTCAGCGTCCGAGGACATGCTGGAATCAATAGACGAGCTTAAACAGAGGCTATCATCAATGAAGCGGATGATGGAAGAACGGAAGGCAGCAGGTACTGGCACCAAGGAGCTCTTCCACGGCCAAGCGAAGAGCCTACGAGGTGCCACCATGATCGATGGGAACTTCTTAAGTTTTGTCTTCGGCGGTACTTTTTTCGTTATAGTTAGTGTATCTTTCTACGCCTTTTATAACCTATATTTTGCTGTCCTCAAAAAATTCCCATCTGTGCACACCGAACTGTAACTTATAGTGACTGTGTTAAGATTCATTTTGTGACAAACTGCGTGAACGTAGACAATACTCTTGATTAAATGATTAAAAAATAATTTAACGCTGCATTTAATTTCATTTCACTGTTAAAAGAGAAGTCAGGAGAAGAAGATTATTGCATTTTAAGAAGGAACTTAGTATTTATAGATAATATATCCTATTTGATTGCATATTTTTGAACGTGTGAACGACACAATTGAATAGATACAAGTACATATACCCCCCTAAAAAGGGGCAAACAAGTTTTAAAGAAAACAGTTTACGAGCTATATTAGTTATGTAAAATTTGCTCGTACATAATACCTACAGCATAGTATAACTCTCACGCGATTAAAGATATTGATATTATCAAATCTATTTCCTAATAGACAATTTTTACCCTCCTACAAAGGGAGAATTTTAATGAAAACAACAGCGTTACAACGAGAAGAAAAGACACAAAATCTATACTAACCCATCTGGCCAGAATGGTGTATAACAAGCCAAAACCTTCTTTCCAAGAAGAGATAATATTAAAATATGTTGCTCTGATTTAACATTTATAACTCATTTTATATTATTTTTATTGATCTTGGTAATAAAAAACAATGCCAGATCAAATGAAACTGGTTTAAAAATAAAATAGAACTTTCAAAACATTTAAAACTTAACAGTCTTGCTAACTTTCTTTCAAGTTTCAATGGTTAAATAAATATAGTCTGTACATTCAATATTTGAACCCAAACAATACAAAATCATAGTAATAGATAATGGAAACTAAGTTAATGTGTAGCACTATAACGCTACGGACGTAGCATTACTGCTCTACGATCGGGGCATCGCAGCACTACGAGTGTAGCAAGAGGGTCAATTTCGACGACAGGCCTGAAGCAATTGACAGAACTTAGGGAGATGATGGTTGGACATTCTTGTAATATAACTGATCTTACAACTTGTATGATTGAATCATATATTCATATGTTCAGGAAGCACTTTCTGGAATTAGCTTAAGGAGATAGTAAGTTTCCGTTACCTCTTTTATTCAGTAACTAGCTGAACCCCGCGGTGTTACCACCTACCAGTGAAAGTTCCGTCAAAATCGGTCCAGCGGTTCCAGAAATTAGCCGGAATAAACAGATCAACAGACAGACAAAAAATTTTAAGAAATGTTGTTTTGGTATACGAGAAAACAACATTTCTTTAAACCGTGTACATACATATACTCGTACATTTAGTAAAAAGCGGTTATTTTAATATTACAAACAGACACTCCAATTTCATTTATTTTTATAGAAAAGCAACAGAAGAATTGATTAACAGTCTTTTCTAAACTCTTCCCTTTTTTGTAGAGTAGACACAAATGTACAAAACGTGACTCTTTCATGGTTATTATTATCTTTATTTTCTATTACACATACACAATCATGTTATCTATACAAATAAATAAAATTTAATTGTCTGCTTGTAATTTCAAATTAACAGCTTTTCAGTATACGCAGTACTTACATCAAAATTTTATTTTTATTTTTTACTGTGTGTTTGTTCCGGCTAATCTCTGGAACGGCTTGACCAATTTTGAAGGTACTGTCACTGGTAGATATCTGCAGTTAAAAAAAGTAACTTAGGTACACCGCAAGGCGTAGGTTATTTCAAAAAGGTGTATAATATCTAAAGTTAAAGAACTTTACCCGTCTGTAAAAATAACTTTGTTTTCAGCAAGTTGAAATCTGAAACTGTAAATATTTATATGTGCGCAAATAATATTTCTGTCCTAACACACCCACATATACACATGTACACTATCGTAAACCTAAAAATTTTGTTGTCAAACACTGCACCCTGTGGGATACCGCTAAAGTACGCAAATAGTATGCCGCTTCTTCCAAATGCAACCTTCACACGTCGACTTACGGTTCAAAATCCTTTGTCGTTACTGAAATTTAATTTTCTCGAATTGCGCCACATAACTCCCAATAAATGCATAATGCATGTTTGTCTAATGTTCAGCTCAATGTGCACGCTCCTAATAACGTCGATGTTTCGTCATTTGGAATTCAGTCTGCATTTTGAACAGTGTTTTAGTCTGTGTATACTGAATAATTTAAAGTAATCACATCATGTATTTGAATATTGTGGTTGCATGGAGAATGAAGAACATAGTGGGTGTATAAACTTATACATTTCACACATAAACCTCTGATCTGAAATGAGCCAGAACCTGTATCTATGGTAACCAGGTACCTGAAATCATACTTATATACCTAACCTTCAAACGAGCAATTTTTTGTATCTAATTTATACGGTACGACAATAACCGCGGATAACACCACGAGGTTCAGGTAGTAATAAATATGTGATGACCCTCTTGTACTGGGAGAATCCATCATCAAATATATCCACGTCTTCAACGACTTTCAATTTGTTGTATGTACGACAAATCCTCACGATAAATCACTAAATATACATATATAGAAGAATTACAATAAGACACAGAAGTTATGTTAGTACTCATTACACAATATTTGTCAGCGGTAGGATCGACCCGTGACTTTTGGCTAAACAGTTTTGATTACTACATCCAGTCTACCTAGTATTTACAAGTTATCAGATAATGATAGAAAAATTGTAAGAGATGAAATAGTTTTTAATGAAATCCGATCTAATTTAACTTACGAAAAGTCTATCGTAGGAGAGGCTATTTATTTAGAAGCTAAGTAACAAATATTTGTTCACTTGCAGCGTAGTTATGCAGTAATTATATCCCTGCTTATTAAAACCAAACGGGAGCATTTGCCCAGTTTTAATCCTCTTTATGGTCGTGGTATTTATGTGGTATTTATACCATGAATCTAATGGTATGAGGTTCGTAAATGTAGTTTCTGATGTTGTTATTATAAGTTTTGTAAGAATTAAGGCTAAATAAATCTTAAAACCAATTATTTTATTAATAGATACAGTAACAAAAATACAGTACTTTGTATTAATGTGGTACTCAGGTATTGAAAACGAGTTAGATACAATACTTGTATCTAATTCATGTCAATTGAAGTACACACATTTACTTTTTTTTTATTCTGTAAACTGTTTAAATTTTGCAATCAAAAAATTGTAAAAAAATCCTATATTAAAATTAAATAAAAATAAAAATAATTAAAATTAAGGTAATAATATTTACGTACAAGGATCAAAAAGTTCGTCCGTATCATCGCCTACCAGTAGCATTCCCAAAAGACTGACAGCATTGCCACCTTGAATGGCAATGCTAATTTTCTGTGATAGAAAAAAGCCGGCCTTCTGGTCACGAGAAGCGTTAATCAGTTGCTTACGACGCCATCAACCAAGCATCTCGACCCCAAATGGAAAAATGTTACCCACTATTACATTAATCGTTTAAATATTTACTTTTTCTTTTTTGTTACTTTCTAAATGTGTTTTAATCTTCTTAGTTATTTGTAACTTTTGTTTTGTTGTAATAATTTCTATTTACTTGCTGTGATCTCCTGTAAGTGAAGGTGTACATCGGTACAATACCACTCCAGTCATTTACAATAAACTTTCCACCATCGACCGATTCGACAGCAGTTTCATCCTAGTTGGCAATCCACATCTGTGCGCACCCACAAAAATACTATGGAATTAACTGTCGCCTTTGGTATTCCCGGATCAATACGACCTTTAAACCTTCAAGAAAAGAGCGTACTCTTCCTTAAAAGCCGGCAACGCACTTGTGGTGCCTCTGGTTGTACAGTCAGGTGACACACCTACTCGTTAGCCCTATTTCATAAAAAAAAATAGTTGAATAAATCCTTTGTTGGCAATCCTAACTTAATAAATAAATAATCAATGAATTAAGACATTACGACTCTACTGGTTCATTAATATTTAGTTGCTGTTCACCGTTGAGATTACTGGAAACCAAACCCATGTCTTGTTTTTTGGTAGGAATTCAAAGAACGGCAATGTTCTTGTAACTCTTCAGTTGCAAGTATAAATAAGCGACAGGCTTCAGGTTACTCATATATTCTTTGGCATAAACCACACACGTAAACCATAAAAGTATATTTTTCGACTTTCTACACTTATTCGATTATTTATTTAAAATGTTATGAAACTAAAACTAGGACATCGCATTGTACCCGGCATCAAAAGCTTGACTGGGGTGTTCCCTCAGGGAGCCATACTGGGACCGTATTTGGGAAATTACCATTTGACGACTTCCTTACCGGATGTAGCCAAGGTATTTTACTCGGACCAACCATTACTAAAACGGATCTAAAGGTTTTAATGTTAATATGTTTGAGCTTAGTTTTACGATAGAGTAAGCGAAACCTTTTAGGTTAAGGGTCCATATAGAAAAGTTAAAACCGGTACCCTATTGTTAAGACTCCGCTGTCCGTCTGTCTTTTCGTCCATCTTTCAGTAGCTAGACAGTTGAGATTTCCACAGATGTGTGTGTGTGTGTGTGCGTGTGCGTGTGTGCGTGTGCGTGCGTGTGTGTGCGTGCGTGCGTGTGCGTGCGTGTGTGTGCGTGCGTGCGTGTGTGTGTGTGTGTGTGTGTCTCTGTGTGTGGGTGTGTGTGAGAGAGAATGACTGATGAAACTCTTTTAACCACTCTAAGGGAGGTTCTAAAATCTTTAAGAATGTTGATTTTACTCCAGTTTATTTATTTACGTGTCTATGTATTGGCATGTGGATTAAAATATGAAGTGTGTTCTTTTTCCAAGTGCCTATAAATTAAACCTCAACAATATTTTATATCTACAAATTACGAATCTTTATACTACACCGATCCATTTTGAAGTAAACTTACAAGGAAACAAAGTAATGTAAGACATAAACTGAGACTTCATTATGTGTACTGTATGAAGCGCTGTTCTAGACTTACTCTCAATGTCGCTGTATACTTTGCAACTTAGTTAAATAAATGAAGCAACAATAGTATTTGCAGCAACAGTAAACAATAGTAAAAACTAGTACTGTAAGACCATACAAGGATGCTATTAAAACGACAGCAAGGATTAATATGTGAATAAGCTAGCTAGTTTAGTAAATTTATTGTTTCCTATGTATATTGATTTCATTTTGAAAATACCTTAAAGCTTTACAATTAGTTACATAACATTGTTGTGGCAGTAAAATTTATTTGTGATTATTCAAAGTAGTTCTCACCTAATCTTACTCTATGGCCATAGAACGGCCTACCGTACGAACAACCAATTTAGGGACAGTCGACAATTTCATGCGCGACAGATTGTTTTTAAACGGTTTAATTTCGAAATATTATAATCTAACGAAAAATAGTACGTTAAATCGTAAGCAGTATGTCACAGTTTACAATCACGCTAGGTAGATTATTAACAGTATTTACAATCTTACGGTGACAAATATATAATATATACTGCAACAAATATTATTTGTCAAAAATAAATCCATAGTAATAATAAATCTGAAGAGTTTGTTTGTTTGTTTGTTCGAACGCTCTAATCTCAGGAACCGCTGGTCTGATTTGAAAAAATCTTTCAGTGTTGGATAGTCCATTTATTGAGAAAGGCTATAGTTTATATATCATCACGCTAATACTAATAGAAGCGGAGCACCAATGAAGAATGTTTCAAAAACGCGGGAAAATATTCACGCTACGGGCAATAGAAGACGGAAACGAGGTTGCGTGGGTCAGCTAGTAAACAATAAAATTAAACAAATAAAACTTATCAAAAGACTGTACGTTGAACACAGCCTCTTAATTTACTTGTATTAACTTATTGTTAACTAAGAAGGTTTTTTGTACTAAGTCTGTATCTGTGTTAACTACATGTACTATCTTTCAATTCAGGGCATGGCTTGTAGAAACTTTGTATTCAGCAATCTTTTGGAACTTCAAAGAACTCATAAATAACTTTACCTAACGATTGGCGAGTAGGTACCCACCCTGATTTGTACAGAACGCTTTTACAGATGTAAAACTTAAGGTAAAAGGGAACAGAAATGTACATTTATTTGTTTAAAAATGAAAGTATTTCGATTAATTTATACACACACACACCGACATTTGCTCTTTCGCTCTTGCTCACTAATTACAGGTGACCTTTGTATTTGTGTCTCTCACCTGTCGTTTTTTCCGTTGCATCCGGTTTGAAATCACAACAATTCTAAACAAGTTTCACTTCAAAAATACTTGTTCATTATAAACCTTTTGCACTTTTACATTTTTGTTCCTCTTAGCTTTAAGTTACCTTTGTGAGTTATCTGATGTACAATAAAGCGATTATTATTCTCTTTATTTAATTATATACACATATTAATTACATTTTTGAATACATAAAAAAGATAAACAATAACATATTATATATTTAAAAATATAAAAAATAGTACACCACCGACTTCGGGTACAGGGACCAAGAAATCGGTGGTTAGGGCTCCAAAGACAGGAACCTCCTCACTATGCGTGCCGTGTCAAGAAGGACTGCTTTCTGTATCAGACCCTTGATCCAGCCTTCTAACGTGAGCCTCTTAAGGTGTTGGTCGAGGCTCTTGGCTATCAATCCGTGAGCAGATACGACTATCGGAACAATTATTGCCGAATCCACATTCCACATATCGACAATCTCGTGAGATAGATCCAAATATTTTATTTGTTTTTCTTTTTCGACTTTCACGAGATTCTCGTCATGAGGAACGGCGATATCGATAATAATTGCGCGGCGCTCTAATCGATCTATCACCACAATATCAGGCTTATTGGCAACAATAGTCCTGTCTGTAATAATAGATCGATCCCAATATAATGTAGCCCGACCATTCTCGAGAACTGGGTCGGGCACATACCTGTAGTATGGCACCTCTGAGTTCACAAGATGGTATTTAAGGTCAATTTGCTGATGTACGATTATTATTATTATTAATGCCTTTAATATATAATAATTTATTGTTATTCTCCTACTTTTAAGCATTTTAGTCTTCACAACGATAGTATATTACTATTTTCATCACAATTAACAATTTTACGTTTCAAATTCAAATCACAAGTGGTAATACACTACCACATCATATTTTCACATCATCCTAAGGTTGACTGGCAGAGAATGCCATATTGCATTAAGTCCGCCTTTGTGCAAAATGTGAATCAAGTTTGAATAAATAAATAAAATAAAAATAATACAACATGTTACGTCGTCCCAAGTTAAAATTGGGTCACAAACGTTTACCGTATGGTAAGTTTGTTGTTCTACACAGAGGTGGTTGGCACTCTTAGACACCTAATTCACTGTTTCATATTATCGTTAACAATAAACATATTGCTTGTTTTACGTAGTAAAGTTTTATAGGTACACCGAGATGGCATCTCTTTGGGTGTATAAGACTTTCGCTTGGACGGACTTAGTTGGTTCAAATATTGTTTTGAATTTGGAAATATTTTGATTACCGTGGTTGAGCCACGCCTCGGCATTCATTGGCCCGGTTCGACCGGAGTGATACCACGGCCTCACATAAAACCAGTGTGAAACAGCGCCTGCGCTGTGTTTCACCGAGTAAGTGACTCCCCATCCCCCAAAGGTCAGCAACGCGCTATGTTTTATGTGTCGCCACAGTACCAACAAAAAATGAAAACATATCCGTATAATAAGTAATCTATTTTTAGCAAGCTAAACCTTTCACAGAACCCCCGGTACTTGAATTTGTTTGTTTCAGTTCATTATTGGTTTTCACTCATAAAGCTCATTCTTAAGGTTATATGTCATTAGAGAATACCTGCTCCTAGTGAATGCCTCAAATACATGGATGAATAAATAGTGCTCAGACACTCAATGCGTGAAAAAGATAATATTATCAGTTTCTAAAGATACTTAAATAGTGTTACAGTAATAATAATATATATTGCCTTTTGTCAAATAGCTTTGAAACTAAGATAGAAAACCTTATTACAGCAGCATTCTGGACTTGTACGTTTTACTTAATTATTTTTCTTTTTATAGATAACTCTCGCATTAGATATATATTCTAAGTCGTGGGAGACTTTAAGGAAACATATAAAGAACGTACATGTCGGCGTGGCGTCACCAATAGGGTTCTCGGAATCCATATCGTCGAATAAACAATTACTACACACTTACAAGTAACTTTTATATTTAAAGAAATGTAGAAAATACAATGTAGTAGTTCGGGTAGTTTTCAACAAATTGTGTCGACCGCTAACAATATTCGCCTTTTATACATGAACCCATTTCCGTCCAATTATATAAACTCAATAAAATATTTAAAACTACATCCCAATAATAATTAATCTTGTTTATAATGTTTATTCGATAGAATAAATACGAATTGTAATAATAATTCGTATTTAATATATTAAAGGAACCTTTTTAAAACAGTCATTATTGCTTTGCATTATTATCTTTCAATATGCAAATCCTAAAATTGATACATTTCAAATTAGACAAAGATATAACTACAATTAAATATTATTTTTAAGATTATCAAAACAATATTCCTTTATTATAAATATTACACATATTAGTGCTAGTATGACGTCAAATCCATATTGGATTAATGAAAGTCAATACATGGCCGATATTATTATAATTGTTAATAAATTTTGAATTAAACAAAGTGGTTACTGTAATTAAATATTAAGGTTAAAACAGATTTTAAATAGACATTTCTATAATTTTAGTTTATGACGTCATATTAACATTTTGTTAATTTAAAATCAGTACAGCGCCCATATACACAAGACTCAGAACAACAATTTATGCATCACACAAAGTGTTGATCTGTGCTAATTTCAAATCCATAACTCTCAGCGCAGTAAAAAGTAGCAGGGCATTGCTAAGATCACTACGCCATCAGTCCAGTCTTTCTATATTCCTAATGTACTTTTTACTGGCAACACAATTACTAGGTTCAAAAAACTTAATTGTCAACCCCATTTATTCCATTATCAAAATACGTACATGCGACAAAGCAATAAAGGCTAATGACTATTACAGAGGACAAACATGGCTAACTTTCCCGCAAATAAAAGCTGTGTAATTAATTAATCTCACGGTTATGAAGAGGAAAAGTCTTAAACACGCCCTGCCATATCGGTATGTGGAATAGGGATGTGAGGAGATCTTAAACGGCATAATATTATGTTATTATATACTTTTTTATGGAATTGGAGGCAAACGAACAGACGTAAGCGTAAGCGATTACCACCGCCCATGGACACCCGCAACACCAAAGGCGTCATAAGTGCGTAGCCGGCCTTTGGAGGAATGGGAAGAGGGATGGGGGAAGGGTAGGTTGTGGACCTCGGGTATCCTCACTCACTCGGTGAAACACAGCGCAGGCGCTATTACACACCGGTTTTCTGTGAGGCCGTGGTATCACTACGGTCGAGCCGGCCCATGTATGCCGAAGCGTGGCTCTCCCACGGTTTTGATGTAAAGAAATCTCCGTGTCATCATCCTATGAGTTTCATAAGAGGCGACTAAGGCGACTAGTAGTAGAATTATGCAGAATTCAGCACGATTGGGGTGGTGTTATCCTCTCACAGAAGATCAACCAACCAGCGACCCAACGATGGAGAAGCATCTCTATAGGCCGCCATAGTGTGGGTATACTGCACCTTTCTGCATTGACTGCATTCACAATGAGTATGGTGATCAACTCTCTAGGATTCTACTCATGCTTTCCATCAGTGAGTATAGCCACTTCGACAGGCTCTCAAAAAACTACGCAAGACAACATTATATGAAACAAGTGATGAATTTAAAAAGGTTTTTTAAAAACAGGGCTTTATTACTTGTTAATAAATGTGTGGGGAAACGAGTGTCATGTCCCTCCAACACAAAAGGAGGATCCTCCGACCGGGCGAGGCGATCATGCCTGGCGGGACACTGCCCGACAATTGATGTTGGGATGCTGTATATACGAGTATGATAATCGGCGCGAGAACTTCTACTGCGCGATTCAGGATTGGTAATTTCTTTGTGTTGTATGTTGCTCCGTAGTTCAGTGTAGCGGTAGATGGCGCTGTAGTATGTTGTTGTTGCGCTATATGTGGAAGTCACCACAAATGAAGTAACTTTATGCCTGCCTTTCATTTGATACCCATATTAAATGGATTGTTCAGAAACATGTACAACGCCATTTTGTTACGGCGGCCATTTTGAATTAATAAAAATATTGATTATATATAATTTCATTGTCATCAGACCTAAAGGTATATTTTAAATTTCAGCTCAAATGGAAATTGGGAAGTGAATGAAATTAAACTTGCAAGGTTTGATTACAGACAAACTTCGGGACAGGTGAAACTAAATAAAAGCTTGTAAAAAAAGAAAATTTGAAGCAAATCCTATATTAACCGTAGGCCGTGACCTCCTTTCTAAGCAAAGACCTATTTCCAGAAGTAAGCTATTAAAAACTGTTGATATGATGTATGTTTTCTACAAAAATGAAAGCAAGTGCTTAGAAAAATTAAACAAGGAACTTAATAGGTTCCCACATAATTATATACCTCGTTAGCGCAGCGGTAGAGTATGCGACTGCTGTGTTTGAGCTCTCGGGTTGGATTCCCGAAACAATTATTTGTATGATTTGTAAATATTTGTTTGGAAGTTTGGGTGTTTTCTATGTAAAATTTGTATGTTTTTAAATCTTATATATAAAATTCTCGTGTCACAATGTTAGTTACCATACTCCTCCAAAACGGCTGGACCGATTTTCATGAAATTTTGTAAGCATTTTAGGTAGGTCTGAGTGGGTCACCCCTAATTTCTTCTTTTTTATGGAAAGATAACATTTTACGGGTCAGGTAGTATATATATATATATATATATATATATATATATATATATATATATATATATATAGATCAGTTGTCTAATACCCATAATACAAGCTCTGCTTAGTTTGTTACTAGATGGCGTTGTGTGTGTGTGTTAGTGCTACCCGCGGTACGACAATAACCGCGGGCAATTCCGCGAGACGAAGCTAGTATCTTTAAAAATTATAGCCTATGTGTTATTCTGATGTATAATCTATATTATTGTAACGTTTCATCAAAATTCATTCAGTAGTTTTTGCGTGAAAAAGCATCAAACATACTCACTCACATACTCAGAAACTTTCGCGTTTATGGTATTAGTAGAATATCACATATAATATCTGACATCTCGCCTACCATGTTGGTTAGTTAGTGTGTGTTCACTAACCACTAACCGATCAAGAAGCCAATAAAATAAAGAACTTTGAAAAAGTACAAAAATGTATTTACCAACAAACTAAACCTAAGGGATGACAGAAATGTTAAATTCAATTTTCAAAAACTAAGCTTATTAAACTTTTATGTAATTTGGAAAGCTTGTAACGTGGGCGGAAAAACCTCACGTGACAACCCTACTGAGAACTGACTCACGCTTCTGCTCGTTAACAATAGTAGTTACGACTTATATCTGTCTCTTTTACGCTTATTCATGATTTGTATAGTAACAGTGTGTGCGAGTAGGACGGCATAAAGTTAAATTATATTACAGGGTGGGAAAATGTGACGTGAACAGAATGAAAATATGGCTAGGGCAGATGGCACGTTATGATGGCACCGTAAGATAAATGATACCGTTACGATTACTCTGTCGCGTATTTGGAACTGTCATTTTAATGAGGATATTTAAAAGAGCATATGTTTGTTAAAAATACCTCATATTTATCGAATAACGCATGACAGTAAATATATTTGAATAAAATGTGGTATGAAGGATGTTCGCAAAAGTAATAAATAATATTATAACAGGTCATCTTCACACATCGACATTTGGGCCTAAACTAAACAGAACTTGTTCTAGACAACTGAAATAAACACATATGTATTTATATCACTTGTCAAATACCCTTTTGCTAATTCATGACAAGTTTCACTATTAAAATGGCATATAAATATTATGTAAGCAGAGTTAATTAAACCACAAGCACAATTTGATATAAGGTTTAAATATATAACATTTTTATTTTTACAACTACGAAATAAAATCTTCCTTTTAAACCTTAAATCTAAACCACATTTATATTTAACATAAAACATCTATAAAGACATATTCGCAACACATATTCTAAAGTCAAAGTTACCTGTGATACCAGTATTAATACCGAGTAATACTAATACCTAAATAACAGATATTTTTCTCCCCTAATACTCCTCCTTAACTCATCCCTAACATGTAACAGGTAAAGGTACTCGCAACAGTAGTCTTTCGGCGGTCTCGTTCAGTGTCGTTCAGACAGCCCACAGGCACAGACGCGCGGTCGCGAACTTACTAAAATAGATATTTTTTTGTCTTTTGAACGTTTTACAAATAAATTCTGTGAGCGATCGTCGTCTTTGCTGAGTTTGGTGACTACCAGCTGAAGGTAAGACTAGAATAAAATGTCACAAAATTTATACTTTTTAAACAAAAGAGCCCGCCATTCGATTTATTTGAAAAGTGAACATAATTTTATTGTAACACTGAAATAAAAAAGCTTACCATATTTTTTTTGTTTTATACCGTAAAAAAAGGTTTGCGTCTTTCTTGATGGCCAGCCATAAAATAAAAACATGGAACAATAGAGGCATAATGATAAACACACTGAGGCGGAAAACCGATAAAATGGAAGCAAAAGCATGAACAAAGGACTGGAACTGTTGCGCGGGTAATCAACAAGTAGAGAAAGAATAAGGATTTTTACGTATCAATATATATTTAATAATAATATTTAAATGTGGAGAATACTGCGTTTTAGGACTATTTTTTTATTAACTGTATGCAAAGTTTGTTTATAGGAAAACTGGGACTATAAAAAAATTAGTTTCGATTTTTTTCCATGTTAAGAATTTTTCATAGAATTTAGATTTCAAATATAATATTTGTCAATTGGTTTTGTACTGAATTCGACATTTTTATAACAATTTACAATATAGCGACAATGCCTGCTGACCTCCTTTCGCCTGACCTGCCTTTTGTTCAGAACATCATCAATTTATAACCATTACCGGCGGGTTTGATGACGGACTTTGAAACAAAGTATGACACTTATAATCCATTAAAAAACACATAATCCTGTTACACACACGCAAATGAAAATATTAATTTCAATTGAAAAATTCCTAACTTCCAAAGTTGGATAATGAATTACTGACTATTACTATTTATGTTTTTATATAGCATAGACTTATATTTATACATCAATATAAAAATCTTTATATAAATTAGTATATCCAAAAGTGAACTATTCAATGATAGTGATAAACATTGGTTCCAAACTATTTATTAACGGCATTTAAAAACGTGAAATTACCAAAAATCTTATTCCACCATTAAGTAAATTATAAAAGTTCAACATCTCTTTATATAATGAGATGTTAAAGTAAAGTGTATTTTCCAATTCATAAAATAATTTACGGTCTTTTTATCAGGATAGGAGATCACATAATTTCATCTAAACTAGCGATGCTCTGTCTTTAATCAGTCTGTTTGTGAAGAGTATTTTGTTCCCGGGAATAGCGAAATATCTATAGCCGTCTACTAATAAAGTTCTCTTAGCCAATAACGGCTACGGCGGCCAGTCTTAACGGAGACCAGCTAACTACGCAGGAGATATTATAGTGCACAAGTAGGTACGCAAACACACAGATGCACTCTCTGTTCTTTCTCTCTCATAATACGATGGGACGGTTAATTGACACGATCAGGGAGAGATCAGGCGCAGTATCGACAGTTTTACATGCTCTCCGAGGCACGGGGATTCAAACCCCAACCTAAAATAACGAGCTGTTGTTAAGTATTTTTTTAATCAGATAAACTCAATAACACTTTTGGTAGCCGTCTATTAATCAGTATGCAGCAAACATAATTGAAATTCCTAATGAGCAACTTCACCAGAAGCTCAAAGATTTCAGAGAATATTCTGAGGTCTTTAGCAGGGTAGATTATATCACAGTCACATCACTGCTATTTATCCCATGGGTGTCGTTAGAACTGATTAAGGGAGCAATATGCGCAGGACTACGCACTGCTATGCTGTAAAGCAGCTGAAGGATAAGTTACCATTAACTCTCTGCTAATTCATCTGGTCAGCTCTGAATAGTAGACCAAAACCCTATCTAGGAAGAGGTCGATGTCTGTCAGTAGACTTTTAAAGACTGTTTTGTTAAAAATATAATGATGGGAAAGGTTTTTAGCTTTCGCTCGCGACTTCGCACACATCTACACTATCTACACTAATATACACTAATATTATAAAGAGGAAAGATTTGTATTTTTGTATGTAACGAATAAACTCAAAAAGTATTGGACCGATTTTAAAAATTCTTTCACCATTCGAAAGCTACACTATCCACGAGTAACATAGGCTATATTTTATTTTAGAAAAAAATAGGTTTCCGTAAGATATTTGCGTTTTTCAAGAAATAAGGTGTAAAAAATCAACCAGAAAAGTTACTTATTTTACGATTTACAATAATATAGCTTATACATCAGAATAACACGTAGGCTATAATTTATAAAGATACTAGCTTCGCCTCGCGACGTTGCCTGTGGTTATTGTCGTACCGCGGGTAGCACCGCGGGGTTCAGCTAGTTTAATATAAAATCCTATGTTTTAATAACTACAAGAATATGTGTACAAAGTTTCATGACGATCGGCTTAGTACTTTTCACGTGAAAACTTAAGAAATAAGCTTACATTCACCTGAGACCTTTATATTATTAAAGTGTGATGTACATATATACTTATGTACATAGTACTAGTAATAGTACGTACTATTTATATTGTCGTGTGCCCACACCCTCTAACCGAACGTTGACGTGTTTGATTAATTACATTTTACTGTACTATTTAACAATAAAAACGTTTTATACTGAGCGTGGAGGCCTTACTGAAAAGAGAATTTATAGTGTAGGTACGTTACATTTTCCTTCACCCCATACTTACGGCAGGAAATTAGTTTAGCTGTAAAATTTCTGGACTAATCTAGAAGTGTTGTGTTCGATTTCTATCCAAGAGGAATATTTTACGATTATTGGGGTATTTTTAAAATTATAAGTCTACTACTTTACGCAAGGAACTTCATCTTCCCTTCTTTTAAATATGCTCGACTCTTATTAGTATAAGTGTGATGTTAACTATCCTGTGTTAAGCACGCCAGCAAAATACACATATTGAAAACAGTTGAAAATTTGTTAGATTGTTGCGGATTTCATCGTGAGAAGAGAAAATCAATATGATAGATTTGTTAAAAAACCTTCACTAATGCTAGAAATAGATAAAGTTTTTGAAAGTAGTTTCAGTATTACAAAAGTATATTGTCCCTGAGTGGTATAAATGACATTCGTATCGTCTAGCGGACGGAACCCTGGGGCATCAGCTAATATAGTATTGATTGACGATAATAAGCTCTTAATTATGTAAATTTTACTAAAACTATGATCGGAAAAATGTGGACTTTGGGTTGGCCAATATCCACCCCTCCGGGGATAGAGACTACGGCATATTTATGTAAACAAGTATTTATTTCCGGGTATAAATAAAATTTCAGGGTCGAAAGAAATTGAATCGTAGAATATTTTGGCAGGTAAGAAAGATAACTACAAAAAAAAATCTATTGCTTAAAAAGTAAGATAGACTAGACGTACACTTCTTTTTTTTTTAATTTGGTAACTCCCGCATTAAGAATATATCCTGTATCGTGGGGTACTTTACAAATATACATGAAATTCACGCAAAGAACACCCAGACTCTGAGTGGGTTTTAGACCCACAATTCTTGACGGAGTAGAAAGTGGTGTGGTAAACGCTTTAATCACTAGGCCAATCGGTCGGAACATACCAGGAATAGGGTAGGCGTAAATAATGTATAATAATATAAGCCATATAGGTGTATTCAGCCATTATTTTTCGCTGTCGTCAGTATGAATTTAGAATTAAACAAATTGCATGAGACCGACAATTTATTATAGAACTACATGCCATGCCCTGACCGTTGCGTTATACCTAACTATGAGTATTTTTTTATATCAGTAAAGTTAGGGGTGTTGTATATAATAATAATAATAATAATAATCATTTATTCATTATTTTTTACATAATTTCTCTGAAATCCCTGACTTCTGAGCTAGGTAAAAACCTGTGTTACAAAAGTCAGTGCCCTCTCACAATTTAGTTGATACACTTAGTGAATAAAAGAATTAAAATAATAATTATAGGGTTAAGTTTATTTATGATTGTATATTTGAGTGCGCGCGTGTGTGTGTGTGTGTGTGTGTGTGTGTGTGTGTGTGTGGGTGTGTGTGTGTGTATGTGTGTGTGTGTGTGTATGTGTGTGTGTGTGTGTGTGTGTGTGTGTGTGTGTGTGTGTGTTGATGTTCAGTATGGGTCTACTTTTGTGAGATACAGGGAGTATTAATTGGCAAGCAATAGCATTTCTGTTTGATCGTAGTTTAGTTGAAGCAACCACTTCTTAATTTTGATTTTAAATTCTCTAATAGCAAGAGGATGCATGTTTATTATCTTATTTATCCTATTATATAAGTAAGTTGACCTATACGATTGCTGTCGTCTAGCCGTAGCCGTTCGACACTTGACAGGTAAGCACACATTGCCAATAACACGTTTCCTTTTATACTCATTTGCATTGTAGGGAGTAAGTCTATGTTGTTTTGTTATAATTTGGAATATATACAATTGTCTGATTGTTAGTAGTTCGCAATTTTCATGTAGTTGTTTAGTCGGATATCTATAGGGTCTAAAGGTCATTACCTTCAGTAAAGACCTCTGAGCCCTTTCCAGTTGTATCAAATGGGACTTACAAGCACCACCCCAAACCCCCACACAGTATCCAAGTATGGATTGGGCTAAAGCGTAATATATATTACGAAGTAAAGAAAATTCCGCTACATGTCTAAGTTTACTGAAAACCCAAATCAACTTTCTGGTACGACCAGTAATGAGATTAATATGGGGTTCCCAAGACAGTCTCTCATCCAAGATAATGCCTAAGTATTTGACACGTGTGGCTTTTGTAATAGAAGGACATGAGCAGTTAGTACTGTTAGGATATTCGCAAGAATGGGCCTTAATACTCGTATCAACATTTTTAAGGTTAGTTTTAGAAAAAGAGAATTGCAAAAATGATGTTTTTGAGATATTGAGGGTAAGAAGATTGGCACTAAGCCATTGGCTAAGTTGATGGAGGCCTTTTTCAGCAATTTGACGTACCTCCTCCCAAGTCTCCCCATGAAACACTGCGGCAGTATCGTCAGCATACGTAAATGATTTACCGTTCCAGAGAGTTTGAAGACATAGATCGTTAATGTACACCAGAAACAGACTTGGTCCGAGGATACTACCTTGGGGAACACCGTAGACAACATTTGCCACGGAACTAATCTGTTTACCAATCCTTACATGTTGTTTACGGTGACATAAAAAGTCTTCAAAAATTTTTAGAGCTGTTCCTCGTACGCCAATGACTTCCAACTTGTTTACGAGTGCAGGAATCGGAACCGTATCGAATGCTTTAGCTAAATCAAGGAAAACACCTATACATTTTTGATTTCCGTCAACTTTAGTACAAATAAAATCTGTAAGCTGACTGACTGCATCTTCAGTGCCTTTAGACGCTCTGAACCCAAATTGTGTTGTAGCCAAAATATTATTGTTTTCAAGAAATTTAACGAGTCTACTATTAAGTGTTTTTTCTAAAAGTTTTGAAAGCGAAGACAGTACAGAGATTGGCCTATAATTCGGTACCTCGTCCCGATTCCCACCCTTGTGCACAGGAGTAATGAGAGCTCTCTTGAACACTTCCGGAAAGATACCTTGAGCATAGCAAAGTCCAAAAAGGTAAGTGAGAGGAGGCACTAAAGTGTTTTTACATTGTTTAAGTACCTGAACTGGAATAGAGTCCCAGCCAGTGGCACAGTTATTTTTTTGATTCATTATTAATGCTTCTATTTCTGCTTCATCCGGTGGTAAGAGTACAATAGAATTAAGGTTGCGCGAGATTACAAAATTATAATTAGGGGTATGCGTAACAGTAATGGAGTCAGCAAGTTGCTTACCCACTTCAGCAAAATAATTATTAACTGTATCAATATTATTTGAAGTCAATAAGTCATCGGCAACTGTTTTATCTTCGCTACAGTTTACAATGGATTTTATTGCTTTCCATGATTCTTTGGGAGTTTTGGCCTTGCAGAGTAAGGACTTTTCATAAGTTATTTTAATTTTTCTTAACAAGTAGTTACAATAGTTCCGATACCGTTTATATGTGATTTCTAAAGTGTAATTAATAGGATATTTTTTGTGTTGTTTATGGAGTCTATCCCTATGTCTAATACAACGTAAAAGCCCACTCGTAATCCATGGTTTTAAAATTCTTTTTTTGTTAGTTGTTTGGTAGACTTTAGTATTCGCTTTATTATATATTTATGTCCGAAAGTTTATCCACAAAAACTGTTGCTGCTTTGTTAGCATCTGAAATAGATGTAATAATGGAGAGATCGACAGCTTCTATTTCATTAATACATCCATTTATATCCAACTTATTAATACTATGATTTTTGGTTATATTTTTACTTTTAGACATGCTCAGTGAAACTATAACTGGAGAGTGGTCCGTTACAGAAGAATCAATGACGCATACAGTCGCAGGATATATGGTTTTCATCATGATGTGATCGAGGCAGTTAAGCTTTCTGGTGGGATAAGTATGAGCAGGCAGCAAACCAAGTTCTGCCATTAAGTTCAAATACAATGTGCTGTGTCTATCTGTGTTATCACTCTTGATGTCAATGTTTATGTCCCCGATAACTATGACATTTTTATTAGAATTTACTGGGCGCAAAATATGTTCCAATGAGTCTAAGAAACTATCTATGCATATTATAGACGGAGATCTATATGAAGCTAATATAAATAAATCGGGTTCAATGTGTAATAATAAAAAGTTAGCACCAGAACAGTTCGGCTCCACTACAGAACATTTGATTGACTTTTTCACATAAATTACAATACCGTCGTTCTGGTTAAGATAGTTGTGAGAAATATATGTTATATAGTTATTAATTGATGGAACATCTTTATTTGCGTGTAGCCAACATTCTGTTAAAATAATTACGTCATTTTCGAAAGTTAGACTCTGCAACAAGACTAATAAATTATCTAAATTTTTATATATACTACGAATGTTCATGGAAAAAATGTTCAGTGATTTATTGTTACTACTAATGAGAGTATTACAAGTCAACGTGTCACAATTATAATATAATTTTTTTATTAACCAGCCCGGAGTACGGAAGATGGCGGTGTTACCCACCCGTGCCTCGAAGAGTTAAGTTAAGTCGTCGGTCCCGATTGCCATGAACATCTATGGTAATCGTTATTGAGAAGTCTGTGCCCTTAGGGTTGCGGAAGTCTGATGCCGGTTGCTCCGTGAAAAAACTGATATTCAGGTAAAACTGGGTGGAACTGGTAGATGACCTCAAATAATCTTGGGATAAGGCTACGTAAAAAGAAGATTAAAAGAGATGGTTGTGTATAAAATGTTAAAACTTTTGCAGACTTTGTGGCATAGTATTAAACTGACACGCATTTATATTGGTGTATATATGACACGCATATTTTTAGGGTAAATCGTTCTTTTATGGAAGAAGGGGTAAACGAGCAGATGTATCACCGAGGTAAGCGATTACCGCTCCCACACCAGAGGCGTCGCAAGTGCGTTTCCGGCATTTTAGAAGAAGTACTTTTCTTTCTTTTCTTTTATGCTAGGCTTTGTACGCGTATCCGTCCGCATGTATGTAGGTTATCACGGCAAGGAGTAGTCTATGTCCTTCCTCAAGAATTCAAATATTTCCATGCTAAGTTTCATTAAAATCAGTGCAGCTAATATTAAAGTTTTTGACTATTAAATTTCAAAACTACCTGAGCACTACACTACCTGGGCAACACGCCCGTGGTACAACAACAACCGTGGTTAACGCCGCGGGGCATAATTAGCCTAAATTACTCCTTATATCATCAGATGGAACGTACAGACAGACGTACAGAGAGACAGACCAAAATTGCATATAGTAAAAAGCGGTTATTTTAATATTACAAACAGACACTCTCAATTTTATTTATTTGTATAGATTATACTCAATTATAAGATGAAGTTAGTCATCTTTCAGACTCTATACTTCAGTTCGTGCTAAGGTCATTATAAGTTTAACGATGTAGTAGAGCACGTAAAGCTGTCGGTCTTGCGCCTGATCTCTCCCTGATCGTGTCGGTAAACCGTCCCATCAGATTATGATAGAGAGGTAACAGAGAGTGCACCTGTGTTTTCGAACACTTGTGCACTATAATATCTCCTGCGTAGTTTGCTGGTCTCCGTTGAGACTGGCCGCTGTGGCCGTTATCGGCTTGGAGAACAACATATCTATAATTATTTGTTTCTTTTGTGTGTTTTAGTTAATAAATGTACTTTCTTCTTTGCTTTATCTACACAGAGATTCGCAATACACAGCGGAACTAACGTAAAAGCCACATTAGGAATTCAGTGTTATCTCGTTCCGTGATTGTGATGTAGTGTTTTGCGAATTTAAGCGAAAGTGCAAACAGACTTCGTACGAACAATATGAAACAGAATACATTAAATGAAATACAAACAATGTTTGTGGATCTCAAGTCCATAAATTTTAGAAAAACAACAAAATAAAACTAAAATGTTGGGTAGAAACTGATTAAACTGATAAAATATTTCCTTCGAAGCCATTTTGTTAAAGTTTTCCATAAGTTTCAATCTTAGAATACATTTTGTTTTTCTATGTTAGCGTAAGATCTATCTAATATGAATTGTAAGTGAATAAGTAAAGGAGTTATATTAAACTGGAGATATTATAGTGCACAAGTGTGTGCGCAACCACATGTGCACTCTCTGTTTCCTCATTTTTATAATCTGTTGGGACGGTTAACCGAAACGATCGGGGAGAGATTAGGCGTAGGTCCGACAGCTTTAGATGCTTTCTGAGACACGGGGGTTCAGACCCCAACTTCCAAACTCCGAGCTGTTGTGAATTATTTAGATAATAAGAAAAACTCAATAACACTTTTGGCCTGACCCGGGATTTGAATCCGAGACGTCTTGATCGGCAGCCGCATACTTCAATCACTTAACCTACGAGGCATTTATATATATATTTTGTTGGGGTGGATGCTCTAAAACTACTCTTCTGCAATTAGAAAGGGCACAACGTGCTGTACTTAAAGTGATACACTTTAAGCATTTTATGTTTCCAACATCAGAGCTGTACGAAATTTCTAATACTCTAACCGTAAGGCAACTATTTATTCTACAAACTGTCCTGGACCAACATAAAAATTCCTACGCTGTTGCATCCATTGGTAATAGGCGGCGCAGAGACAGGGTTTTCTCGGTTCCGTTATGCAGAACAACTTTTGCGCAAAGATTTGTTTTATTTCTTGGGCCTTTCCTTTATAACAGACTAGCTAGACTAATTCAGGATCTTCCTAATCTAACAGTAAGAAATTGCAAAGGGGCTGTTTTTGGCTACCTGGGATCCCTAAATTATGACGCCACCGAATCTTTACTTAATACTGTAAGCTAAATCTGACATTAAATTAAAAAGGCCATTTTTTTTTATTTACATTTTTTTTTTATTGTCTCTCACTAATACTTTATACAGTTACATGCATACCTAAACTGATGATCCAATTATGTTACAAATGTACCATCTCCACGTATTTGTAATTTACAATATTATTAACTCCGATGAACTGTTACCTTCTGAGATACAGTATCCACTAGTTCAGAAGGTACGGAACATAATATGTACAAATAACCTATGTAAATAAAAAAAAATTTAATCATCATAGTGGAGCCAACATAATATATACGAATAATGTAAATTAAGAAAATTCTCTCCAATATTGTATTAGGTTTATTATAAAAATAAAGTTTATTATATTATTATTATTATATAAGTAAAGACAAAATATATTTAGTTAAATTTAATAATAAACAAACATCAGCACCAATCATCTTTAATGGTTTACTAATCGACGTAGACCTTTCCTTTGACAGAAGGTTTATACGAACTGATCTTCAAATAAAACCGGTTGAACTAGTAGCCGACCCCAAATAATATTGGGAATAATAAAAACCAGGGATCTTATGAGTTCAAAATACACTCATAACAGTAGCATTGTGAGCAAAATTGATTAAAAAAACACGTGGTACCTTGGATCTACCTTGCCTACCCTGGAGGTCTCCTAGTGCTTCTGTGGGAAGAACGTGTGCTATGTTCCACCCAACACAAAGGGACGATCCTCCGACCAGGCGAGGTCCAATAGTTGATGTTGGGATGTTGTATAAATGTTAATCGGAGCGAGAACTTCAATTGTGCGATTCAGAATTGGTAGTTACTCCGTGTAGTGCATTACTTCGTAATTCAGTGTATCTTCGGCAGATGGCGCTGTAGTAGATTATTGTTGTTTTATATGTGGAAGTCACCAAACTTCTATAGTTGAAGGTGTCAAAATCGGTGCTATTCACATTTCATTTCATTTTCAGTAGCTAACATTTCCTTCGAAATAAAACGACCAACCTGAGACATATAGGTAATAAAATCAATTCAATATGAATATTGAATCAGAATTAGGCGACTTAGTGCGGTTAGCTCCACTATGAATAGAAATAATCTATTGATCCGTCTAAATGTGACCTTACTGTTTCAGTCTAGATAAAGAGTCTGATGTAGATACTAAATACTGCCCGTAGCCTGGTCAGTTAGATCAATATTAGTGGTTCTATTTTAAGACTTACTACATTACATTTTAAGGCTGTATTCATTTGATAAAGTGTCTGTTTTTCTGTATTACCATTTCATTATGCTAATTTTTTAACTATCCACTGGACGGTAATAAGGAATCTGAGTCCAGGATCACAACTTCAGAAAGTATTTGATGTCTTAATTAAAATCATGTTTCGATCACATGTTTTGTATCATCAACAACAGTTTTTAGTAAACCTCTTATTAGAAAAGAGGTTTTTACTAGCAACTATACCATTCTAAATTAACGGTTTCTTTCAAATTTCCCTTCTCTTTCCAATATTTATTTATTTATTTATTAAAACTTCCTGCAAACATGTTGCACAAGGCGGACTTAATGCCACAGGCATTTTCTTCCAGACAAACCTTTGGGTGTTGCGAAGTTATTTGTGGCAGGTGTGTGTTTATACGACACGAGAGACTAAATAAAATTATTTTATGAAATACAATGATTCATACAGATAAATAGGTGCTATATATACATACATTGAATATAATTTATACATATACAATATAAATATAAAAAATAAATAAAAGTAAATATATATATATAATATATATATTACATATATAATAGACACTTTTAAGTGTTATTCTGATGCCTCCGTCAGCAGGTCCCTAAAGTGCTTACGTACTTTGAATTTAAAAGATAATCGGCTAGTAGCCGTCCTGATTTCTAGTGGGAGTGCGTTCCACAGAGTGACAGCTCGAACAAGGAAAGAGGAATGGACTGTGCTGGAAATATGTGCAGGACAAAGAAGGAGAAGATTATTAGAAGACCGAAGATTCCTGTCATGGTTAGAGCAGAGATATTGGAGCTGGGATGTTAAGTAAGTAGGTGAGTTCGGTGATTGGAGAAGGGCGTACAACATAGACAGAGCCCTTAAACTACGGCGTTGTCTTATGGGTAACCATGACAGTTGTGTACGGTAGACAGAAATATGATCATACTTTCGCAGGTTGAAAACAAATCGAATGCAATTGTTGAGAAGCCGGTCTAATTTATTGAGCAGATCTGCATTCAGGTCGAGATAACACACATCACCATAGTCGATAAGCGGAAAAATTAAAGTTTGCACAAGCATCGTCTTTATTTTTATTGGTAGAAAATTTTTAAGGCGATAAAATCCTCGTAATATGTTAGTGACTTTCTGACAGACACTGGCTACCTGGATCTGCCAATTCATGGTTGTATCAATATGTAGTCCAAGATTCTTGACCGAAGCACTGATGGGCAAAACAGCATCATTAAAGATGATTTCAGGAATACCATCAGGATCAATTCTGCCCATTATTCTAGGACTCCCTATGATGATCGTTTGGCATTTTGATGGGTTCACCGTTAAACCAAACCTGCTGGACCAGTTTTTTATGTTTTCTAAGTCTTGGTTAATACTATTTACAGCTCTGTCCAAATTATCTACACTAGAATGTGAATAAATCTGCAGGTCGTCAGCATACAAGTGATACGAACACTGAAGTTCACGGGTAATGAGATTTATAAATAAAGAAAAGAGAAGAGGAGAAAGAATACCGCCTTGTGGAACACCAGAGTCGAGTTCGGCCCACATCGATGAAGATTCATCGGTTCGGACGGACTGCTGGCGTCCCCGAAGATAGGACGAGAACCATTCCAGTGCATCGGGAGAAATCATGAAGTGGGAAAGTATTGCTAGAAGGATATCGTGACTCACGGTATTGAAGGCGTTTGAGAAGTCAATTAGAGCGAGTGCAGTTACTTTGCCCTCCTCTACCGCCGCCTTGATATCGAGTGTCACTTTGAGCAACGCTGTCTCTGTACTATGTCCAGGTCGAAATCCTGACTGATACATGTTGAGCAAATTATGCTTGTGAACGAATTGAGAGAGTTGCTTATGCACGCAAGCTTCTAGGACCTTGGAGAGGAAAGGAAGTATAGATATTGGTCGAAAATGGGTAGGAAGAGAGGGGTTAGGTACTTTGGGTAATGGCCGTACGTAAGCCTTGCGCCATAAGGATGGAAAAACATTACAGTCGAGGGAATAATTAACCACATAAGTGATGACTGGTAAAAGTTGATCCAAGACAGTTGTCACCATGAAGCGGCTTATTTCATCGCAGCCAGTGGCGTTGGATTTAATGGATAGGATAATTTTTTTGACTTCTTCTGGTGCAACTGGAGAAAAATCAAAGGAGTTTATGTTAGGCTTCGGCAGATGGGCCACATAGTCTAAGGTTTGAACTTTGCTTTGATGATTCAATGTAGTGGATGTGGTGAAATGGAGATTGATGTCATCTAAAGCAATGCTCGTTGGAAAGTCTGCATGGCGCTCTCTACCAATGCCAAGGGTTCCTAAGAGCTTCCAAATATCAGCTGATGAGGATGAAGAAATACTGTCGAGAATGTAACGGCGTTTGGCGTTTCGTATCACTTGATTACATCTATTTCTAGCAGTCTTATAGGCGAGCCAGTTATTATCGCAACGAGTTTTCTTGAAATGTCGAAAGGCGTGATCCCTGTTCCGCATTAAGTTGCGAATGCTATCCGTTAGCCAAGGTGCCGGAGGATGCTTTAATTTAATTTTTTTTCACTGGCGCATGAACATTACATAGAAGTAGGATGTTATCGTTTAATATTGTAATTTTTTCGGTATATAACAATATCTACTATCGTTATGTAAATTCTGTTTCCATAATCGTTTCACTGCCTCGTTGGCGCAGTGGTTCGATTCTCGGGTCGGACTAAATCTTTTCTCTATAAACTATGTATGTATTTAGAAATAAAAAGCATAATATTTATTTCAATAATATCAGTTATCTAGTACCCATAATACAAGTTCTGCTTAGTTTGGGACTAGATAGCGTTGTGTTAGATGTCCGACATTATTTATTAATAATCGCCTTTTACGACACTTACATAATAAATAAAGACGTTCATATTCAGTGTTCTTAATCACTCAGCACTCTGTAATTTTTTTGTGGTAAATCCATTAAAACACCATTAAAACATACATATTACATAACCATGATACATCTTGCATCCTCAAACTACATCTTGATTTATGAGTATTTCCTAGTGCCTTGTATTAGAGAATCCACAGATGGCTGCTTCCGAAGCACGTGTTTAATTTGCCCGTCCCCTTCCATGGTGCCCTTGGGAATGGCAAGAATATTACCGAGCCCTATTTTCTCACTTACATGGCAAAGTTTCCGTAGATAAGGGCAACTGTGGCACTGTAGGTAAATATTTTTGTAAAATATTTATAGTTGTGTTATTTCTTTGCTTTTTTTGTTGGGAATAATATTATGTTGGTATAATGTACCTTAAACTATAAATAATAAGGTTCAATAAATTATTTTTTTCTTCACCATTTTAGTATGTTCGTAATAACATTGGGATATTTATTTTTTTTATTTACAGGCACGGCCTTTTAAGAAGGATTACGCTCTTTTCTTAAATGGTCAAAGGTCGTATTGGTCCGGAAATACCGCAGACGACAGTTTATTCCACAGTTTTGTTGTGCGAGGGAGAAAGTTTTGGGAAACGCAGTTGTGGACTACCAACGACGAATTTTATTATAATTTTAAATTCAATTATTTATAAAATCTAATATATCTAATCTAATCTAAACTACTATCTATCTATACTCCTAAATTACTCGAATTTATTACTGATTTAAAAGTAAGAATGGTCAAGATACCACCAATTCACTGGTGTCCATGGGTCATGATGATCACTGACCATCAAGTTAGTGTCTCCAATAGATTAAGAAACAGCCCATAACGTTATGTTATACAACGTGAACAAAGATTACCACAAAAAGAGTTAGTGAGAAAATTAAATGATTTTACAAGAACTTTTAAAGAGCATAAATTTTTATTATCTAAACTACTAAACGCAGCTCCTTTTGATTGTAGTGCAATAATATATAACCTA
This sequence comes from Spilarctia lutea, assembly GCA_916048165.1. Taxonomy (NCBI): domain Eukaryota; kingdom Metazoa; phylum Arthropoda; class Insecta; order Lepidoptera; family Erebidae; genus Spilarctia; species Spilarctia lutea. Next base: position 1,900,509 of record OU696491.1, read on the forward strand.
TAGCCTTCCTCGATAACTAAGCTAACACATTTTTTTTCGAATCTAATCAGTACTTCCTGAGATAGGCACGTTCAACCAAACAAAAAAGCTTTTCAGGATTAGGTAAAAGTAAACAACATCGTGCAAACAAGTGCAGACGCTGTATTACACCGGTTTTCTGTGAGGCCATGGTACCACTCCGGTTGAGCCGGCTCATGCATGCCGAAGTGTGGCTCTCCCACGGTATAATATACATAGTGTGCTCCTGGCCTTACACATAACCCTGTTTACTTTCTTTCTTTCTGCGTAATATTCAGGTATTCCCAAGACATCGCACGTCACATCAGTACATATTTCATGAGTCTATTCGAATCGATATTCTCGACGTACCTACATAATATTGATACAAACTCGATGTTAGTGGTATGCCCAATTGTTATTCATAGTTTTATGATTGATACCACATAGATCCATTGTCTCTATCTTGATATTGTAGCAAAATACAATATTCTATCTTGTTTATATCGGATATTTCAATAAGATTCGACGTATTATTTTTATCTTGTTTTCACAATATAATAAAATGAAAACAAACGGAGTTGGAATCTTCTAAATAATTCTCGAACTATGTTTAGTAATAAATTTAGTTGAAATCAAGAATTCTTATCGTACTTGTATTTAATGTGTGTTTTAAGTAACAATAAATTATTTAAATCGTATGGTAGTTATATTTTGATCATAATTCATAAAATAAAATGTTTAGTTTTATACTATACAAAAATAGTACGAATTCAGTCAGTAATTTTAATTATTGTAGGTATAGACTTCCCGGGCCAGGAAAGGTCATGTTAAAACACAAAATCTTGAAATTTGGTACGAAGTAACGTCTTTTATCACAGATAAAGGAAAAATTGAGAATTGCAAAAATGTTTAGTTACGACATATATACCTACAGGTTTGTACGGAACACTCGGTGCACGAGTCTGACTCGCACTTGATCGGTTTTTTATTTATGTATGAGTATTTCATTACGTATGCCAAAGTGACTCTACTGTGCCTGATGGAAAGCATAAGCGGAATCCAAGAGTGGTGGTCACCATACTGATTGCGAATGCAGACAATGTAACAACACACCATGGCGGCCTAGTGATGCTTTTGCATCATTGGACCGTTATTATGCTAGTCTTAGTAATATTTTACTAGAAGAATACTTTTTATAACCTTTGTGGGATCTCGTCTTAATAACAACTAACTTTTGGACGATTTTTTCTAAAAATCAGTCAGTCTGAATTCTAATTTAGATACTAAAATATTTCGGTTATTTTTTTTTTTTTTTTTTTTATTGAATAGGGGGCATACGAGCAGACGCATCACCTGATGGTAAGCGATTACCGCCGCCCATGGACAACCGCAACAGCGAAAGCGTCACAAGTGCGTTGCCGACTTTTGGGGGATGGGGAGAGGGAATGGGGGGAGGGGTTGGGGTATGGGCCTCCGGTATCCTCACTCACTCGGTGAAACACAGCGCAAGCGCTATTTCACACCGGTTTTCTGTGAGGCCGTGGTATCACTCCGGTCGAGCTGGCCCATTCATGCCGAAGTGTAGCTCTTCCACGGAAAAAATCTTCAATCAGAAAAAAATACAAGTTTTCACATATTTTCACCTTTCTATTTCACCTAGAACAATAATACGAAGCGAAATATTAACTGCAAACTGTAACACAGGTGTATATGTGTACCTCTACAAGTCCATTGCGTGTCTGAGGTGATACGTTATACATCGTCCTCCAAGACATGCGAGGTCGCACCCTCTAGCAAGTTATCCCATACCTGTATTAATTCTATATTTCTAGAATATCGCCTTTTTTATTCATATATTCAAGAGCCTCGGTGGCGTAGTGGTACGCATATGCGACTGCTAAGCTTGAGGTCTCGGGTTCAAATCCTGGGTCGGACCAAATGTTTGTGGAATCTACAAATATTTGTTTCGGAATTTGGGTGTTTTCTATATATAATATGTATGTATTTACAAAAAAAAAGTGTATAAGTATTTATATCAGTTGTCTAGTACCCATAACACATGCTCTGCTTAGCTTGGGACTAGATGACGTTGTGTGTTAGACGTGCGGAATATAAAAACAAGTGCCTTTACTGTGCTTCCATAATGGTGGTCACCATACTCATTGCGAATACAGACAATGCAACAACATGATATTATAGCGACCTATTAAGATGCTTCTGCATCATTGGGCCTCCATTCCCGCACTCATTAACGAAACACAACAGCACAAATGCTGTCATTTTACAGTGGTCTTGTGTGACCAGTTCTTCTTCTTTTGTGTTTTCTTACCTAATACAGTCATCAGAAGCAAGAAATTTATAGAAAAAAAAGAACCTGTTTCGTTAGTTTTCACGGAGTGAATAAGGTTACCAGTGCCCAAGCCCTTCTTGTTATGATGACCGGCAGCTGGAATCCCTTTACTTATTTTCCATTTATACCAAGAAAAGCAATCCAAAAATGGACGTAGGTATCTGAAAAACCAGTGTTGCAAATTTGTGGCACTTTGAGGTCCAGTTAAAATATTCTAATACTCTAATATAAAGCAGATATATTTACCCTGCATAATTAAGTATATTGCTTTAACCTTTCATATCTAACCTAAAAACTAAAAAGGTCAATACTGTCCACATATGTACTGTCCATATGTCCATATAAGTAAAAGAAAATATTGGATTTCAACCCACAGAGAGAAACGCCCACGCCAGCATTAACTTTAAGTGGAAAGCATTGAACCATTTTATACATTAACACTCGCGGTGTGAGAAAATATTTTGATATAAAATTCTAATAATTTGCCCGCTGCCTTTGTGGAACATGCTGACCCATGTAACTTCGCCGGCGATTCTTTAATGGAATAAATTTTCCTATATTTAACTTTCGTTATAGATCATTTGCCTCCCATATTAGTCACAGTTTGAAGTGAAATAGCCTATAGACTTCCTTGACAAAAGAACTATCCAATTCTGGAAAAAAGCCATCATTTTAGGGTTGTCAGTTTAGAGGTCATTTTCTAAATTGTGTATTCGTGTAAGGGAGCAGTGATATAGAATAAAATGTGACAACTGGACGTGACGATAGTTTAATAGCGACTGGTTATTACATTCACACTGTGATATTTATAAACGTGGTCGCAGCCACGCGTTAGATTAGAGTAATACGACCTCAGTACATTACAAGGTGTGTCCCTACAGACATTGATTTAGATGAAGTATCTGAATACAAAATGACTAAAACCAAATTTCTTATGCTAGTGTGGTTGCAAATCGAGCGTTCATAGCGACTACACGGCAACATAGAAAATAAACTTAATTACGGATTTACATAGCTTTACGTAATTTCTAAACCATCCAACAGTTCAGTGCACAAAACACTACATAAAAGAAGCAACAATTTCCTCCTATTTATGAATTTTTTTATTTATTACAGTAAAAATTTGTACAGAGATACATATACGGACCTCGACATCAGGTATCACAATAGGCGGCCTTATCGCTCACGGCGATCTCTTCCAGACGACCTATATAATATTAGTTGAAAACACATATTAACCCCTTAACAAAATTAAAACGAAATATCTAAACCGAAACGACCTACCCAAAACCATTTTCTCATTACATTGACAATTTCAAAACCCACATCATTCCAAAATACAACCAAGAAATGTCTATTGATTTTGTAAATTTTGACAATGGCCTGAAACGTCCGCCCTTGGCCTACTGCCCGAGCAACAGGGTTAAAAATTTGCTTTGCAAACTAGGGTGTCCTTCAGCTGCATTGTTAGCGCTGAAAAACACGGTTCAGAAAATCTGTGTATTTTATTTTATGAAATGGGAATTTTCAACATCATAACTAGATATTTTTTGTAGAATTACTTAGCTCTACTACATTATACATTATACGCGTTACAAATGCGTCTATGCATTTGAAATGTGTATATAAGTGTGATCATAAATAATCGTGCTCAATATTTGTGTCACGATCTCTAGGTTAGCGTTAGGCCTACAACCCAATGTACGAACAGGTATGTCTTTATTTACATTTAAGTACCATTAAGTTGTCCGTATAATGTAAATAAATAAATTAATATTTCGGACATCTTACACACAACGCCATCTAGCTTCAAACTGCATATTATACCTACATAAAAAACCCAAACTCCAAAACAAATATTTGCAACTCATACAAACATTTGGTCCGACCTGAAAATCAAACCCTTGGTACTTGTAGCAGCAGTCGCGTACACTATCACTGCGCCAGACAGTCTAAGACAGGAACCATAATGAACAAATATAAGAAAATATAGAAATATAACTTAATATATACGTCTCTAAGTCTAATGTCCTTTAATGGCTTGAAAACAACCCCGAAAACTGTGTTAAGGGAAAGAATAACCCAAACGAATACACATAGATAAACATAACATTAACTTAGTTCAGAAAATCCTTAAAGGGGTTCGAACAAAATAAATAAAAGCTTTAATAAACTTGGCTACTCATAAAATCAAATATTTACCTATAGAGCATAAACTCTACGCTTCGTAGTATTAAATATAAAATCCTGAATACATTGTGGTAAGAACACCGACAGTAAATCACGCTGTTATTAAACAAACATGTATCTTGTAGGTAGGTTTATATATTACATGCCTGCATATGTAAATCATTATAAGCACACAGATGTTATAGTATTAGCAGTCATGACGTCACGGTTAATAGCTAACAGCAATTATAATAATATTCTCCCAGCTTATAACGGCCACGGGGGCCAGTCTCAACGGAGACCAGTCAACAACGCTGGAGATATTATAGTTCATAAATGTATGCCCAAACTCAGGTGCAATCTCTGTTACATCTTTCTCATAATCCGATGGGGGACGGTTAACCGATCGACCGCAGGACCGACAGCTTTACCACTACTTGCCGAAGTTGGATCTCCCATGGCTGCTGGATTCTGACCGAAGGACACACCAACATTAATCTAAAAAGCTTATTATCTATTACGTTGAAAAGTACATAAATCGATAACTATTTACTTTTTATGGTAATTGTTTATGTTGGTTTGACGTCATTTTGATATCATGACATTTTCTGACGAGTAGAGCCACTTTAGTAGTCCCAAACGTACTAATGTCTGATGAAAAGTATGAGAATCCAATAATATTAGCCACCATACTCATCGCAAATTCAGTCAATGTAAGAATGCAGCATGGTGATCCACTAACACCGGTGTGAAATATCGCTTGCGCTGTGTTTCACCGAGTGAGTGATACCGGAGGCCCATACCCCAACCCGTCCCCTCCCCTCCCCCCTGCCCACCCCCCTAAAGGCCGGCAACGCACTTGTGATGCCTCTGGTGTTGCAGGTATCCTTGGGCGGCGGTAATTGCTTACCATCAGACGATGCGTCTGCTCGTGCGCTCCCTATTAAATAAAAAAAGCACGAACGCATGATACTTTGTGACGTGTGACGGTGATATTTCACGTCATAACCTTGTGGATTGACGTCATTGTAGATAGTCAATAAATAACTACAGACTGTTGGTAATTGTCAGTAAAGTTTATTTTAGTAATAGGGAATTTTAATGATAGGTAGTAACAATACCTGCACTTACTCCAACCATCCGTCGTTATAAGCCAGTGCGATGTTGCAGACACTTTATGGCTTTCAAGATTTTACTTGAAATACCTCGTTACATATACTCCCTGTGGTAACATATTAAGAATACGGCGTATCAACTTGCCCTTTTTATCCTATGGATATGTAAGAGGCTCCTAAGGTAGAAAACTACGCAGTGCAACAGCACTGCAAAGAGAAGGAATACTTGAAATAAACACTTTACAAATCAATTTGGGAATGTCTCTGCCCTTTATTGAACTATTATGCACTAATCCTTGATCGGTACTCTTCGTTCTAAGGTATCAGTTCTTCGGTAGGCATAGTTAAGAAAATTGTTAGTTCAAAATCTGTAAGAAAAAATTCTTTATTCTATTCAATTTCGGCACCAAAAATCTGACATAACCACCCATACCGGCGGTCCGGTGGGAGGAAACTTAAAAATGATTAATCAAGTTTTAAGATATATTTTTAAGATTTGATTTTTTTATGTAAGTACTGTATTACATGTAGATTAATACGTATTTAGTGAAATTTTATTGCATGTGAAATTACATACCGTCACTTCAATTTCATTTCTTCGTAAAATATAACATAACAGCGTTAAAAGCAACGAAACTTATTTAATTTGCTACTTATTTCAATGTCCCCGAGATGTAGGGCTCCATGAAAGTATAAAACAATATTGACGAAGCCTGTGTATGTACACCAAAGTGTATTTGTACACTAATCTATTACGTCTGCGGCTCCCAATAGTAATAACCTAAAATGTAATTTGTTTCCAATGGCCTATTGCCCACAATTTTCCCTTTGTCCTTTAGGGAATCACGAATACAATATTACACAAAAAACAAGTATTTGTAGAGAAATATATAACACTAAAACATATTTCACGCAAAATGAGAAACCTCAAATACCGTTTTCATATTATTTAATCTTGTATATGCACTTGCGTGTGCAATGCGTGAATGCACTTCTGACAGAACACGTTTGTGAGAATAATAATAATACAATAATAATAATTTATTTCATAAAAAACACATTGCAAATTGTTATCAAAATTTAAATACTAGATTACATTAACTGGTGTGTTTGCTTATGTGCACGTGTGTGTGTGTTTATGTGTGTTCGTGTGAGTGTGTTTATGCGTGTAAAATATGTATGTGTGTAAATGTATGAAATCATTTAGTTATAATAGGCTTTTTGATGACACGAAATTCTCCGTTTCCGTATAGTCTTTCTTCGAGATATATTGAATTGATGATTGAATATGTATGGATGTCTGTTACGCTTTTACACAAAACTGCTGAACTGACTATTTTACCGCGGTAATTGATATACGCGCGGGCAGAGCTATGGGAAAAAACTTGTAAAACTTGCAATATGCGTGAGTGAGTGAGTGAGCCAAGTGCGAGTTCGGCACAAATCTGTAGGAATATTAGTAAAATTAAAGCTTTTCGTAATTTTTTCTTTATCTGTTCTACAAGACGTTGCTTCGTACCAGATTTCAAGAATCTGAATTCACGGGAAATTATTAAGACGTTTTGTGTCACAAAACGTTTTAATAAATAATATTTCCAGCGTGAAAAAACCGGCGTGTTGTTTCTCATAAAGGGAAGCGCTGATTACGTCGTGTAGGATTAGTTACGTAAACTTATCTTCATTAGAACGTGTGGAGTATATCAGGTTGTTGTTTGTTTGTTAGTTGGGCTGTCTAACTTTGCATACTCAATCGATCATTATGAAAATTTGCATACAGGTAGTCAGGGGCACAGAGAAGAACATGGTTTTCTCTTTATCTAATTAAAATTCGTTCGAAAATAGTTCGGAGGGATTGGAAATTAAATTTACATTTGCAAGTAAAGCCGCTGTCAAAAGAAAGAAGTGAAATATTTGTTGTCCTTACGTACATACGTAAATAAAATATCACCGTGCGAGTCAAAAGTTGCTGTTCACAATTCGGAAGAAGAAAGTTAATTGTCTATATTATACCAGCTTTATATATGTATGTAGCATATAGTATATTGCAGTTAGGAGCAATGTATGAAATTCCTCAAGAATCGAAGCGTAACGAGGGACCGAGTTACTTTCGAAATAGATTTGAGTAGGAGTTGTGTGAGTTAGTGTTAACTAATAATAATTTGTATTTGAATGCTTGACTTGACTTGGGTTGAAATGGTTCTATGGCAGTCATTCCACATGAAGCTGGCCCTGACCTATTTAGCAAAACTTTTGCAAAAGTAGTGATTGGCTTTTCGGCTTGCTTCTACAGACTTCAGCCCTTATAGAGTATTTACGAGTATATCTTTGAAAGAACATTAACATTACACATAGACAATAAGACGTAATAAGACAGTGAAATAATTTAACTATTTTCAAAAGACGAAATTGCCTGTTACATTATAAAATGTATAATGTAACAGGGACACTATATATAAAATAGATGAGCGTCCTATGCAGCTTTTAAAAGCCTTATCACGTTGTCATTGATCCGGCTCCGGCTAGCTTCCAGTCGTTGATCAAAGGCGATTGTTCGGATATACCTTAATGAACCGATCGGAAGTTCCCTAGAGCTGCACACGTCGGTGATTTTTATTATAGAGATGAATCTGATTCTTGGCTACAAAGATGTTTCTTTTTTAAATTTTGTTCTGGAATTTCAAAATTGAAAATTGACTAAAATTAAGTTTATGTTTTAGCTTTTGCTTCTTTTTTTTTATGTGTCAATTGAGACTTTCCTTGATAAATGGGCTACCTAACACTGAAATATTTTTTCAAATCGGAACTACCTAAGATTAGCGATTTCAAGCAAACATGCTCTTCAGCTTTATTATATTAGTATTGATAATCAAAAGAGTATTCTCGTCTACCCCCACAGAAAAAATAGCATCAATCCATCCTTTTCAAAGTAGTAGAGCCACGTGTCAGTATTTTTCAGCATCTCTTGCGGAAGACCAACTTGAAATGACAGCATTCGAGCTGTGATTGTGAATGTTTCGTTAGTAAGTGCGAGACTGGACACCCAAAGATGCAGAATCATCTCAATAGCCTACCATAGTGTTGGCCAACATGCAGTATTATCTGCACTGACAATGAATATGGTAACCACTACTCTTGGATTCTATTCATCAAAGCAGAGTCGAGTCAATTTAGAATAGTAGGGTCACATAAACTAATATTATAAAAACAAAAGAAACTCTATGTGTCTGAGATATAGATTGGGTCCTGGAGAAGGATATAGGTTTATTTTTGTCGTAACAACCAATTTAGACAACAATATTAACACTCGATATAATACCAGATCACCGAGAACTTTTTAACTAAACATTTTCAAAAACAACACCTCTTACTACAACCCTATTGTCAGAATGTGTCGTCTTTATAATGAAATTACGGAAATAAATGATGGCAAACTCGACATTTTCGACTTACGAGCTACTGTTTTTAAAAGAAATATTCTAGCTCTATCGCTTTAAAAGTGTAGTAAAACCATTATCATTGTATCTGTTTGGGTCTAATTGTCTAAAACAAAAATGTTATCCTGTATTCTTACTTTGAATATCATGTTGTGTGATTACGAAAGGGTACCAATTAGTACTGAACCTATATTTATTCTAAAAATGGTGCTTTGTTTGTTACCTGTTGTAATTACCTTAATAAATAAGTATGTCACAACGAGGTGTGCCATGTTCTAGCTAGTTTAATACAGGGTGTCTCAAAAGAAATTTTATATTTGTTTAGCTTACTGCGTGAACGCTGCGTACTTGAGGGGTGCGGGGGTTATGTCAATTGGTAGCTTGGCTCTTGGGGATTCAGTCGCTATGGAGCGTTTCTCGGGAGCAGACCGCGCGTTGTGCGTGCGAGAGTTTTACAAGAACGGTGATTCGACAACTGTCGCGCGTAGAAAATTCTGCAGTATTCGAGGTTTTCGCCACTTAAATGATGCGCCAAGCCTTCCTCTCATTCGACATTGGGTTAAAAAGTTTGAAGAGACTGGATCAACGCTGGATAAATCAAAATCCGGGCGACCTAGGTCATCAAGAACGGTAGAAAACGTGGAGAGTGTTAATCAATCTGTACCTGACGACCCGAGCCTTTCAATTCGGAAGCGCGCGAGTACTTTAAATGTGCATAGATCATCATTACATCGCATTATGCACAAAGATCTAAAGCTGCACCCCTACAAAATTCAATTGGTGCAAGAATTAAAGCCCCAAGATGCCGGTCAGAGGCTTAATTTCGTAAATCAGATGATTGAGCGATTTTCAACGTTTACCAACATTTTGTTTTCGGATGAAGCTCATTTTCATCTTAATGGCCACGTAAATAAGCAAAACTGCCGCTACTGGAGTTCAGCCAATCCGAAACGCAAACATCAGAAACCCCTACACTCGCCTAAAGTGACCGTATGGGCTGCCATGTCGGCGCGAGGAATTATCGGCCCTTACTTTTTTGAAGACGAAATGGGGCGTACAGTTACAGTGAATTCAGAGCGTTATGTGGAGATGTTAGACAACTTCTTGGTACCTGAACTGCAAAACTTTCCTGGCTATAACCAAAGAACATGGTTACAACAGGACGGAGCAACTTCACACACGTCCAATATATCTCTGCCACGTGTTCGTGAAATTTTCTCAGGAAAATTGATCTCCCGGAGAGGTGACATAAATTGGCCTCCACGTAGCCCAGATTTAACCCCTATGGACTTTTTCCTATGGGGTTATCTTAAATCTAAAGTTTACGCCAATAAACCAACTTCACTGGCGCATTTGAAAGAAAATATCCGTCACGAAATGGCAGCCATCCCTCACTCCACCTGTCGAGCAGTCATAAGTAATTTTACTGTTCGATTAAATGAGTGCCAACAACGTGAGGGTTTACATTTAGACGATATTTTGGAACGAAGTTCCTTATCGCGCGATATGAACGAAAAAACGAAGGGGGCTAGACGGAAATTGTCGCGACATAATTTGTTGTCACGACACTTTTTGTTGTCACGACACTTTTTGCTATTTTAAATTTTATTTGTTATTAGTTTATTTTTCATTGCTTGAAGCAACCCAGATACTATATATATATATCTATATATATATATATATATACTATATATATATATATATAATAGATAGATAAGATTTCGAACTTTTATATATACATATCATCATTTCATCAATTTCATAAATTCATCATTTTCATCACTTTCATCATTTTCATCATCTTCATCGTTTTCATCATTTTCATCATTTTCATCACTTTCATCATTTTCATCATCTTCATCTTTTTCATCATTTTCATCATTTTCATCAATTCATCATCTTCATCACTTTCATCATTTTCATCATTTTCATCATCTTCATCATTTTCATCATTTTCATCATTTTCATCATTTTCATCATTTTCATCATTTTCATCATTTTCATCATTTTCATCACTTTCATCATTTTCACCATTTTCATCATCATCATTTTCATCATTTTCATCATTTTCGTCATTTTCATTATTTTCATCACTTTCATCATTTTCATCATTTTCATCATCTTCATCACTATCATCACTTTCATCATTTTCATCATCTTTATCATTTTCACCATTATCATCATTATCATTATTATTATTATTAATATTATTGTGTACACATATATCATAAAACTAGAAATTACGTAAAATATTGAAGTAAATATAATATTTGTATCGTCTTTCTATTTCGAACTTCGTTCCATCCGGGTGTCCCTTGACACCTCTTAAGTTTTTTATTTTTAAGAAATGAATTCCCAAAAAGTGTATTTTAACAATAAATAAACATTTTTTCTATATACCGCTTCCTTTTTTTTTAATCAATCCACTAAATATGAAATTTCTTTTGAGACACCTTGTACATACATTTTTAAAACTGCCAAATATTTAAAAAAATATTTATGTTAATAGTTAAGTCTATCTATGTATTAATTATTTGCTTCTGAATATAGCATTGTCAATAGATCTAAATAACTCTACACCTGGAAACTAAATTAACAATTACAATACAATAGACGAATGTGGACCATCGGTCATCAATGAGACCAACAACCATCAGACCCAAAGGATCGAGTCAAGCACCGAAAAAATATTAAAATATTAGTAAAATACCGTTTCGTCCAAGTGAATACCGTTATTACCATAAACAGACAAAAATACCTATTTTCCACGTTCCTCTACGAATATTTTCTTTGCATAAATACACCCTTAGGTCGAGCGCAGCTGACATAACGAATGTTCGCACGAAATATTCATGAGATCCGCTCTTTGAGTCATATTTACTGAGGAACAAAAATAGAACATTGTAAAGGATTTTTGGGAAATACTAAATATGATATTTTTATATATAAAGTGACTCTCCTCTGCTGTCGGAAAGCATGAGCAGAATCCAAGAGTAATGGTCACCATACTGTTTGCGAATTCAATAATGTAGCATGGTGACCCACATAATAGCGGCCTGTTAAGGTGTTTCTGCATCATTGGAATACCCAGATTTTCAATATAGTTCAACAAATGGCTAGCATAACATTTTCATAAAATTTTATTTTTTTCACATTTACACGGCCCCACCAATGACCAAACTAATCACATTTCGTACTATGAGTAAAGGACAAGCGATATCAATGCGTTTATTTGTCTATCTATAAATAATAATAAATACTTCGGACATCTAACACACAACCCCATCTAGTTCAAAGCTAAACAGAGCTTGTGTTATGAGTACTAGATAACTAGTATAAATACATTTATACTTTTTGTTAATACATACGTATTATACACAGAAAACATCCAAACTTTACAGATCAGACAAACACTTGGTCCGACCCGGAAACAGAATCCAAGACCTCAAGCACAGCAGTCGCATACACTACCAATGCGCCATCGAGGCAGTTCTATACTTGCTTTACTAATTTACAAAGCAGGTGACTACTAATCTACTGACCTCACATGTTATGTAATAACTTAATAATAAATTAGAATCTAATTTCAATTCTCGTCAATTTACTGATATTTCAGTAAAATAAGCACAGCGAAATAAGCATGTGTCGGATTCGGGTAGACATTTTAAAATGACTAAATAGGTAATATCGCAATTCCTTTTCATCCGGTGGATATCAAAAGCCGATTAATGCACAACAGCACTGCAAAGATGAATAAAAATTGACACAAACCTTAACTGACCAGTCTGACCAGAAGAGTGTAATAGGCCAACCCCCCCCCCCCTTTTCAAAGAATCATATTTTATATGGTATAGTAGGTAAAATCCTCCTTCCTAAAAATACACAGTAACATGTGTAAAATCTTGATACGTACTCGTACGTATATATTACGATACGTAAACAGCCAAAACACAAACTTAGAAATGCTTAGGTATAAATTATTATTCTCTAAAATAAATCCGTATTCGAATATATGATTCATAACTATAAGGAACATTGTTATTCAGGAGCAGACCACAAACACCACGATAGAAGTTTTAACAAGATTTGGTGAACTTTGTTCGGAAAATGTAATTCTTTGCACGCGTACAGTCTGAATTCTGAAAACGTTATGTTTTATCTTCTTGGATCTAAATTGCGTCGGTCTTTTGTAAGACTGTATAAACGTATTTATTTATATTTTATGTTTGTTATATTGTTCTAGTTTCTGATGATTTGTGCGCCTTACAAACCTAAGATGACCTAACAGAAAACCGGTGTGAGTGAGTGTCGATACCGGAGGCCATATCCCATTCCCTTCCCCCATCCCCTTGAAGGCAGGATTATTTCTAAATCTATGTTTAGTCTGTGATCTTCTAGGTATTGCCGGTGGCTTCACGGTTAACAAATATTCCAAGTCCGTCTTTCCTTATCAAAGTTTTTTCTCTATGCCAAATTTTATTAAAATAGGTTTAGCGTTTATCTATGGAAGTGTAACAGTGGGGTTACAAGACTAGGTTTACTACTGGACACTTAGCTCGAGGATGCCTATTTATATAAAACATCTGTTTCGCTCTTTGTTACAATTCTTCACCTACTTTGCACAATGACTGTTGGAGTGGAAGGCGCTTGACACAATGTTGTACACTTGCTCTGTTATGAAGGGCCTTAGCAATCTTATAACTATTTTCTGTGTTTTTCTCAGATATTGTACAAACAATAATTTTAAGAAAAAAAAAAAGAAATATAACATCTATTCATTTTATTTGGAATTTTGAGGTTTATGCTAGTTTTATTTTGCCACGCTACTTTTTTTATGTGTACCCCCGCAGGCTGTCATGCCTACGGGGTTTGCGACGGGGTGGTGTATCGGAATCGGACCGACTAAAACCATACGGTGTGCCACTCTGCGCCTGAGAAGTGACAGAACCGGGAACTGCTCTTATTAACACATCCGCACACCACCCAGTGCCTTCCCGCACTGACGCGGGCGCTGTCTGCTGGTGGACTCTCAATTTAGGTGACAAACGGCACACACAAATGTCGCCTCTTCGCGGCTAGTCACTAAAGTAGATAGAGGGGGATACCCGTCCTTCCGAGGCCACACTCAGGACAGCATGTGGCGCCCCGCCGTCTGGTTTGTCGGCGGCAAATTGGATGCGAATGGAGATCGTCCTCCCAGGCCTTCTCCGCGGCCATGGTAAAATAGTTGCCGCTACTGGCCATGGGGCATATAACGGCCGGTATGATAGGCTACCGTCTCAATATGCCATTCTCGAACCTCATACATGACGGTACATTTTACCATGGTCCTATATCAACCGCTATGAAAACTTAATTATTTTGTAGCTAAGCTGTAGGTATGTGTATTAATGTTCAGTCCTACTAACACTATCTACTACACTAAGCCTATCTGCGTATATGTAAGTTTATAGTTTATAATAATACACAGATTTCACAAACACTTATTTAATGTACAGAAGGAATTACACACAGCGCGAAACAAGAGGTTAGAAGGTACAGTACAAGCAAAGAATAGAAAATACGATCACTATAATTAACACAAAGGCACTTGGAAGAAAGCGTAAGCACAGAGCAAAAGTAAGCGGTCAAGCAACGTGGATTCGCTGTGAGAGCGTACGGCTGACTGGCGCGGCGAGGTGGCGCCGGAGGCGCGTAGTAACAGCCCCGCGCCGAGGGGTGGGTGCGCGCAGCTAACGGCTGTTGTATTTGAATGAAATGTTGTGTTGCTAGGTGCTACAATTTATTAAGGTCTGACGAAGAAGAAAAAAACTTAAAAGGCCACAGCTAAACTAGCAGGGAACAACTACACTACTGAAAGTCACAACAACTTTTACCCTTGATAATCATCTGGATGGAAGAAGAGAAGTGGAGATCTGTGCTCAAAAAAAGGTTCAGAAGCCTTATCCACACGGCTATGTGTTATAAATTGTCTAAATAAATTACTATTTGGAAATTATAAAATTATGGTTGCTAACCACACCACACCACTACTTTACTTAGGTTTTGCTAAACTAATTTTCCTAAAACAACCCTGACTGTATATTAACGATAAACTAACTTAATTGACAATTTACAACCATTCAAAAGCTTATCCAATATGAATGCCTATTAACAATGAATACCGCATAAACTATTAATAACTTAATAATCCTTAATTGTGTATAAATTGTGACTAATGCGAAACAATAGGTCCGCTCTTTGTTCCAAAAGCAATTAGGTTTAGAGTAAATATATCTTGGTATTACAAAATCGTAATGGAACAAAATTGGCCAAAATAATTGATCATTGACATGAAAAAAGTTCGTCGAATCGAAAAGAAATATTGAAATGCTTATTAACATGTACATTACTTATTAACAAATCGTTTATTGCCCACTACCAGCTACTTTTACTTAAAATATTATCTTTAATTGGGCAATGAGGGAAAAAAATAATGGTAATCAGGTCGGGAGATTCGTATTGCCATAACAGAAAATAGAAGAACTTCTCGCTAAACCAACTCTGAACCGGGGCTAAGCAAAATTCTGTAGAGAGAAAAATAATAATATTTTTTTTTAACAAATCTACTGTTAAACTTGCCTGTTTTTGCAAGCTTTTGGCTTATAGCTTAAACATGTAATTTGGCAGCGCACAACTGCCTTATTTCAGACACATTTAACTAGTTTAGTATCGCTGTCGGAGTATATTTACATCAGGAAATCCGTTGTGGTAATAATTCAATGTGAAACGGTCCATTGGGACGGATACTGTAGCCAATAAATCTAAGTTATTTACACGTTGAAAGAGAGTACGGTTCCGTTTGGGAGTAATGTTTGACATAATTAAGATCAACTGCATTTGTCAAGCTATCAAAAACCACCTACTACTCGTAGATTTGAATATTTTTATGACAAATCAATCGACCAATTGCTAGATTTGCATATTAGGCCAAAATCTATTTTACATGCTTTTTCTAACGTCACCTGTATGTTTGTATGCTTGTTTGTAACCGACTCATTTTGACCCACTAGTCACACTAGTGACTCATTGAGTCTCACCTCCAGAACTGGAGGGTTTGCGGCTCAAATAGCCTTAATAAAAAAGAATTGCTTGACATCAAGTTTCTTTGAGGCCATGGAACTGCAATCAAACAGGCCTTTTTTCACATGAATTAAAAAGAAAAATAATTTTCATGAAATAGTATAGAAAACCGACAATAACCATAAAATAAAACAAAAAGAAATACCGATTAAACGAAATCAGATCGACATCTTGGAAAAATTAACTGCTTAGCCTATTTTTTGTTGACGAGGTGGAAAATCTCTGCGGATCTCCGGCTCCGCGAGGACTGAGGAGCCAGGTATGTAGTGATTCTACTAAAAACTACCCTAGCCGATTTCAGGCGCCCTGTTCTGAGGAGGATGCGGGCCATGTTATTTCAAGTCCTCTCACTGTTTAGTCTATGTGGCGACTTACACGGAGTAACTACAAATCCTGAATCGCGAAATAAATAGTTCTCGCGCCGATTAGCATATATACAACATCCCAACATAAACTGTTGGGCAATAGCCCACCAGGCATGATCATCTCGCCTGGTCGGAGGATCCTCCCTTTGTGTTGGGTGGAACATAGCACCCGTTCCCCCACAGTCTACATCTCTTCTTAGAAAGGAGTTTTAGGCTTACAATATCACGCTGGCCAGATGGGCTAGTATAGAGTTTGTCGGAAGTTTTCCTTCTCTTTGCGTAGTCCTACGTAGTTTGCTTCCTAATTCGGCTCTTGTGACACTCACGGGGTACATAAGAGTGGTGATATTCTGTATTCATTATCCTTCATCATACGAAAAGACTACGCAACTACAGACAACACTTAATAAATATAATTTTGAAAAAAATATTAACGTACATCCTTTTATATTCAGAAACAGATCCGTCACCTAAACGTCTTTCACTTAATATCCAGAAAGACGTTCCGACGAAAAGCGTATTCCCTCAATGAATATTCTAAATACATAAATGTAAGCTTCTAAAAGAAACATAAAAATTAATTTGATTATAAACCACTCAACGTAATGGCGAACATTTTTCATTACAGCAAGTGTTTCGCCACATTTGAGGTGGAGCCCCAGTGCGGGCGGGTAGCGATTATAGTTAATTGACGTGGCGGTTTTTTTGGCCTCCTCACTATTATATTATGGGGAATGGTATCGCGATAAGTAAAGATTATTTAAATAATTAATACGCAAGGACATTTTATTAATCCAGCCAGTCACTCATTCTCATTGATTGGTGCAGTAAAACTTAAAGGATGGTTTTTTTCAATGATAAGGCGACGAAAACCTATCTTTTATCGCAATAGTATTGGTAATCTTTACAAAAGGTATGCATTTTCTATAAATATTAACAGTAATATTAAATTAAATATAAATAACATTACATTTTATCTCCATTTTTTTTATGGATTAGATGGCAAACATTCGGACGTATCACTCGATAGTAAGCGATTACCGCCGTTCATAGACACCCGCAACACCAGAGGCGTCACAAGTGCGTTGCCGGCCTTTGTAGGGATGGGGAAGGGGAGAGAGGGAGGGATTGGGGTATGGGCCTCCGGTATCCTCACTCACTCGGTAAAATACAGCGCAAGCGCTATTTCACACCGATTTTCTGTTAGGCCGTGGTATCTCTGCGGTCAAGCCGGCCTATTCATGCCGAAGCATGGCTCTTCCACGGTAAAATCAATAATGTATTTTTTCAATTAATTACAGTGACTTAAATTAGTTATATTTATTTAGTGACGCAATGCCAATAATTCGCATATAATTTCTGATTAATAGGTGATCATAGGAGAGCCGACCCCGATTAGAAACGGGAGAAGGCCGGACGAAGAAGAAGAAGGTGATCATTGGTCACCAATTGGTCAAAAAAAATAAAAAATAAATAAACTGACTAAATTGTAATAGCAATATCGTTCTATGATCACGTCATTATCCTCCTTAGAAAGGACGTTTTAGTAAAATATATCACACTTTACAGACCATACAATTTATTAAAAAATTTTTCCTTCTCTTTGCAGTTATCCTGCACAGTTTACACCCTTAGCGGGTTCCGTATTTTAAATCCGCCACCACGCGAATACTGTGACCACAAACAGAAATATATTAACAACTTTGTACAGAAATGAACATACTCTACGTCTAATAAATAGTATTTGTCCCGAAGGACATAAAAACTTATATAATGTAACTGCGGCCAAGGTAAGTAATTTATAAACCTACACATGACATTTCAAACATATGAGAGTTCTTACTTAAATGTCACTCATTTTTGAAGTAAAAACTTCTTTAGCGGCGCTGTGTACTTTTTTGGAATGGGTAAAAATGTATAAACTCGCTTCAGGGCGTCAGGTCACGTCACCATAAACTAGCGTCAGGTCACGTGTCCTGATCGAAAAAATTCGTAAGACGGATGTTTATTGTTAACAGCGCCATCTACCGATATACTTTGGTAGCATTCGTTTTTTCTAGATAGTGGTCCTTTCTCAATATGATTTTATATACTTAAAGTTAATATTTCAGTATCTTAAAGTGATTTACAATCAATTAAAATAACGATTTTCTACTTACACAAAACCTTTTGTAAATCAAAAAGATTGTTTGCAATTTTTTTGAAAACAGCGACATCTATTGGAGTATCAAAGCTTTACTTCCATTTACTACTTACAATCATAATAATTTTTAGTTCTTTTTATTGCACACTATTAAAAAAAGCATAGGTGTTCATTTCAGGTAAGTCAAAACAACCGTTTGGTTATAGTTATGAGTTTTCACTTCTGTCGGCAGTGCTTATGACTGCTTTGTGTTTTTTTTAATCTTTGTGCATTCATGTACATCGGCGGGCGGGCATTAACCTAAGGAATTATCTACCAGCCTACCTTTAGGTGATGTAGAAATTTTGTAAGTTAGTTGTGTCTTGGTGGAAGTCAGAGGTTATAATTTTCTTGAGTAAATTCAGGGAACTCACATAACATAAACTAACAAATATAACTACACATACACAAATGAATATGGATATATATACACACTAATACGTAACCATTACATTCATACGCTGTGATTACCAGATTGTATTTTAATTATTGTTTTCCTGCCATCTAGTCGTATTTTTTAAATGCGAAACAACTTGTTAACTTATAAAACCTTTTGGAAGAAATTCTCAGTCAGTAGTTTTTTTTTATTGTATCACCTACCTACCTAAAAGTTTCGTCATTTATGAACCAATAAAAGTAATATAAAATCGCTCTGTTTTAGCATAATTTTTCATTTATTATATGATAGTGGAACCATCCTTGGTTCAACACTAACACAATTTTTAAAATTCGAAGTAAAGCTCCGAAATTGGCGCGTTCAACCAAACTAGCTCTTCAGCTTTATAATATAAGTATAGACTTGTTTTTGTTATTTAGGAGTACATACTTTCCATATAGCCCCATCCAAAATATACAACACATATATAGACCTATTAAAGTCGGTGGGATAGCTTTTGTTACTTGAGTAAGATTAATTTCATAGGCCGCAAAACGTGGGGCTTAATGTAACTATGACCACTCCTCTGGAAAGTGAGTGTAATGTAGTGTTTTGTGGTCGGTGACACTTTCAGAAGTAACCAAATCATTATCATTAACCCGCTGGAGTCCACTGCGGGTTATAGGCCTCTCCGAAGACACTACAATGCTCGGTCTGTCGTAATCTATTCATCTATACAAATAAATAAAATATTAGACGGCGTTGTGTGTTAAATTATCTGAAATATTTATTATTATTATTATTAGTGTCTGTTCGTTTGTTCCTGCTAATCTCTGGAACAGCTGAACCAATTTTGACGGGACGGGAAGGACTAATTTAGGCTACTATTGTAGACTAGCTTGGAACCGCTGTGTTACCCGCGGGTGCAAAGGTATATCAAAAACCGCAGGTAGCACCGCGAGACTCGGCTAGTATTAAATAAGAATGTGTTTGCTACCATAACAATAGACTTAATAAATATATATTTACAAAAAAAAATGTATTTATGTCATTAATCTAATAACCATTATAACAAGCTCTGCTTAGTTTGGGACTAGATGGCGCTGTGTGTTAGATATTAGAAAATATTTATTTTTAATTGTTTTCAGCCCAACTTGGCCGAAGTGATACTACAACCTCAGACAGAAAACTAATGTTAAAACGATTTTATTTGCATTTTACCAACTTATTGATGTCATATACAATCAGGTTGGCTGATTTGCCCTGATTTGAAAAAAATACTTTATGTTCAGCTCTGTGTATCTACACAAGTATTACATAATAATAATAATAATAAACTTTATTTTTAAAATAAACCTAATGCAATATTGGAGAGAATTTTATTAATTTACATTATTCGTATATATGTTGGCTCCACTATATATATATATATTATTATTATATATATAAACCAATCATCATCATCTTCCTAGCCTTTATTATTCCCAATATTTGGGGTCGGCTACCAGTTCAACCGGTTTTACCTGAATATCAGTTTTTACACAGAGCGACTGGCATCTGACCTCCGCAACCCTGAGGGCGAACTGAATTCGAAGGTTGAACTAGTTGTCAGTATATTTGAGGGCACTGACTTTCCAATAACGATTGCCATAGATATTCATGACAACCGGGACCGACGGCTTAACGTGCTCTCCGAAGCACGGGCAGGAAACACCGCCATCTTCCATACTCCGGGCTGCTATTAGGAATTTCTTGTAGGAAAAACCCAACAGCAGTCCGACCCGGGAATTGAACCCGAGACCTCTTGATTTGCAGTCGCTTACGCTAACCACTAGACCAACGAGGCAGTATAAGTTATAAACTAATAACTTAGCTAAAACAACTCACTGCAAATTCCGTTCTTTACAAGACCTACTACATGACACCCTAATTTCAACCCCTATAAATACATAAATTAATTATTCCCACAGAAAAGTCGTTCAGTCACCTCAGTACGCATCAATAATATAATTACCTTAAATCGATAAATTACGTACATATCATATATACATCCCTTTTATAATATAGGCTATAGGTTGACGTTCAAATGAACACGCTGTCATTATACGCAGAATTAATAAATTATTACTCAAGTAAAATTAACCACAAATGTATAATTATAGGCGAATTCAAAATGGCTTATCCACACTAATATTACAATAGGAAAGATTTATATTTTTGTATGTAACAAATAAACTCAAAAACTGCTGAACCGATTTGAAAAAATCTTTCGCCTTTAGAATCCTACATTATCGGGAACGAGCACTACGCAGGCGAAATTGCGGAGAGTGGCTAGTAATAACATATGCGAGATATTATAATAATAATATCTACTATATTAGGAAAACCTGTGCTACACATATTAATCCCCCTTCAGTCTGTTGCAGTCCATTGCTGGACTTAAACCTCTCCGATTACACGTCACTCTTACCGATTTTGGACTTCTCGCATCTAGCTCATGTCAGTTATCCCCTCGGATACCACCAGTGTTGGGCAAATTTTAATTGCAATTAAAATTAATGACTAACAATCGATTAATCGTGAAAGGACACTATAAAAACTAACAATTACAATCGATCAATTTTTAGTTTTTATAGTGTCCTTTCACGATTAATCAATTGTTAGTCATTAATTTTAATTGCAATTAAAATTTGCCCAACACTGGATACCACCTCCTGATGGCATGTCGGACTCGAATTGACTAAAACCCCACGCCATCTCGGATACTAGGAGCCGGGGAACCAGGTACACCCTAGAAATAGAATTAAAATTAATAGAATTAAAACTTACAGAGTACTTCCCGTGAACTCAGAATCTTGAAATTTGTCACGAATAAACGTCTTATAGCACAAATAAATGAAAAATACAGAAATAACATAAGTTTTTAGTTATATCATATAATATACCTACAAGTTTGTACGGAACCCTCGGCGCGGGAGTCCGACTCACACTTGGCCTGTTTTTTATTTTCATAATTTACTAATCAACCACTTGAATGGATCTGCTAGTTAAATCCATTGTCTTTTTCATTGAAGTTTATTGAAAAAATACTTTTTTTAAAATAAAGCCTTAGTAACTAAGCAGTTGGTCAGCGCTTGCCCTTGAATATTAACACTGACATTTCACATAAACCTGATAGCATCTTGTTGAGTCCGCACGTCACCGCGATAACAACTGCAGATAACAATGTAGTTTTCGGCCTTAAATAGGATCAAGGTTTGGCCGAAACCCACAATTATAAATATATCTAATTCTCGTTAGATGTGTAAAAAACAACAGTTAACAATAATTGTATAGTAGTTTAACTACATCATCACAACACATTTATAGGAGGAAGTATAAGAAGAGCACTCAAATATATATATTGTTAGCCCAGAAGTGATAATTGTAGAAGAGGGTTGTGTGAGACGCGGTGGTAGGTAGCGATTCTATATAAGAGGCAGCACGCTCATTCGGGATCATCGCGCGCTATAGTCAACTTACAAACAAGGAAGCTCTGTCATTTTGTGAAGCGAATCTGCCTATCTTATTATTGTTACAATTAGATTACTTAGTTGATCGTATTTGTGTCTTTAATTTGTTTTGTAGGTACAGAGTGCTGTTTAAAGGTTGCAAATCTTTATTTTTATTATTTCCACCTTTGTTTCTCCTAACAATATATACATTGCTCTTCCTACGCCATTAAATAGGGAGGTCAGGTCGTCGGTCACTCACTCTGGAAAAAGGAAGATTGTTAACTGAAAAACTAGTTTCATTAAAATTGTGAATAAGCATTTTTCAATGATCTTTATATAAGACTAGTTGCCGCAAGCAAATTTCCCAGTTTTTTACATTAAAAATTAAAAATACAACTGTTCATCTCTGATTTTACTCACCTCTTAGTAGATGCTTATAACTTAAAAGTATCAGCTGCCTCGGATCTCCTCTCAGGAGAGGGTTAAGGCCATACGTTGTTATCCTATGATAACAACAAGGACCGACTACTTAACGTGACCTCTGAATCACGGAGACGCTCATGGTATCAGGCCACTAGCCGTAACCCATCCAGGTACTGACGGCGCCGTAGTTGCCTACCCTTGGTGATTATTTCTAATTACCGAGTGCAACCGGGCTACGAGCGCCGATATGATATTAGGTATGGAAGTACTCATTACTGAGATACATTTTTCTATAACAAATACACAACATCTCAACAATATAAATAAAACAGACACTACGAAATTACCTCTAACAAACATATTACCTTTTCATATGTTTCATTTTATGACATTTAACAGATGCTGGTATGTTTCAACATTCGACTCAATTTACTCCGAACACACACGCATGTAGCTAGATAATTTGCTTCTCATGTACTGTCAGTTTCAGAAGCTCTGATTTAAATGAAACGCCAAAATGTACCTTACAAATATTTAGTTAAGCCTCGTTTAAGTGGAAAAGTAGCTTGCTTTAGAGTTGAGGTGTTATCTGTCTGTTATACTTTAACTTGAGGCGCTCATGGCCCAATTGCACTCGGTGATTAGAAATAATCCCCGAGGGTAAGCAATGACGGCGTGGTCAGTACCTGGATCAGTGACCGCTGGTGGCATATTACCATGAGCGTCTCCGTGAAGGTCACGTTAAGCAGTTGGTCCCGGTTGTTATCGTAGGATAACAGTCATGAAGCTTAGTTGGAGGTCTCTGGGCGGCTTAAAAACATCCAATGGCAAGATTATGTAGCCACAACGTTGTCTTGCGAGTCCCCAATCCGCACTCGGCTAGCGTGGGGACATATGGCCTTAACCCTCTCCTGAGAGGAGACCAGAGCCCAGTAGTGGGACATTATGGGTTGTTGATGATGTTTTTACGGCTAAACTGCTGCACCGATTTTAATGAAAATTGTCACGTAGATGGCCCTAGGCTGCTGTTTACCGTGATAACCAAACACGCGGACGGAGCAGTGGACAAATGCTGATTTATTTTATATTCTTTCATTTATTAATAGTATATGCAAAAGACTTTATTATGATTGATCTTTTTTTTATTGAATAGTGGGCAAACGAGCAGACGTATCACCTGATAGTAAACGATTACCGCCTCCCATGAACACCCGCAACACCAGAAGCGTCACAAGTGCGTTGCCGACCTTTGAGGGATGGGAAGGGGGATGGAGGGAGGGGTTGGGATGGGCCTCCGGTATCCTCATTCACTCGGTGAAACACAGCGCAAGCGCTATTTCACACCGGTTTTCTGTGAGGCCGTGGTATCACTCCGGTCGAGCCGGCCCAGTCATGCCGAAGCGTGGCTCTCCCACGCTCTCTTATATCGTAAACTTCCTGTAACAGTCTGCCTTTGTAGTTATTTGGTAATGGTAAACAGTTTTAAAAGCAATAGAAGAGAAGAAATGCTTCTTATAACAGGTATTATTCGCATTATGCACGTGAGCATAATGAAACTGTTCTGTATTTTGGTATAATTAACATACCATCAACTTATGATAATCGGTTTGCTTACGCCGAACCAAGATTATATTTGTGGCGACTTCCACATGTGTTATATGTGGAAGTCGCCACATATTTGACGATATGTGGTACAACATTAATAGAAGACGTGTGTTTTGAGGTATGTGTTGTATTTCATCTACTATAATTATAATAGTGACTCAATGTAATTTTGTTATTACAAATTCAATAATATAATTATGTCTAAGTGGCCGACGTTTGTCTTAGTGACTAACAAATTGAATACAATTTTTTTAAACAACTAAATTCTAATCATTCAAGGTCCTAAAATTTCATATTTTTTTAAATATTTCTATTCCAATAATACATATAAACAAAAACAATTTAATTTAATAACTGTCTTTCGACGAATTACTATAAATTATCAATGTGTTTTTTTAATTTTTTTTTATTGAATAGTGAGCAATCTAACAGACGTATCGCCTGATGGTAAGCGATTACCGCCACCCATGGACACCCGCAACACTGGAGGCGTCACAAGTGCGTAGCCGGCCTTTGTGGGATGAGGAGAGGTATGGGGAGAGGGATGGGGAGAGGGACTGGGAGAGGGATGAGGAGAGGGATGAGGAGAGGGATGGGAGAGGGATGGGGAGAGGGATGGGGGAGGGGTATATTCTTTCAACTCGTCAATAATGAATTATATTTAGTAAAGTTTCAGTAGTCACTTTGTTCAAAAACCATAGCTTATTAAGCAAGACCTCTTCATGTATTACCAGTGAGGTATTCAAGCATAAAACCTATTCAAACGCAGCATCAATCCCGTCTAAAGATATTAACCGTTCTTGTTGTACGATTTGTGTTCGTGAACGCTGTCTGTTGCTTCACTTGACAGATATAATAACTTTACCTTAAAGGATTTGTTATTACATGACTGGTTTCAGCGAGATTGTGAAAGGTATTACATTTCTTCTATATATATATACGTATATTCACGGAAGTAGAGCCATATCTAATAGCATTCATGAGTCGGATCGACAGGGGCGGTACCCTCTCACATAAGACCAAATTAAAATGAGAGCATTCATGCATTACAATAGTCTTTTAACAGAACCTCGATTTTTTTATTTATGGAATAGGAGGCAAACGAGCAGACGTATCGCCTGATGGTAAGCGATTACCGCCGTCCATGGACACCCGCAACACCAGAGGCGTTACAAGTGCGTTGCCGGCCTTTGGGGGATGAGGAATGGGATGTTTCACACCGGTTTTCTGTGAGGCCGTGGTATCGCCTGTGGGTGGATTTCACCTAGTAATTGGATTGTGGAGGTCTGGTGGTAGTTAATTCGCTTAGAAATATGAAAGTTTAGGTGTATCGCAGTAGACTTAAAGTTAAATCCAACGTAACATGGAAAAAAGTAAGACACAGTTGGAAGTTGACCTCCAAGTTTCGGTTACATAACAAACACTTGAGTTTATTCGTTATTTATACGCAAAGTTAATAAAATCGTGTTAAAAATGTGATAAGGGCTTATATGCATAATTTTGATACAAATCTTTTTATACTAGGTAATTTATATTTCCCTTTAATAAGAATAATGTTTTGACTGACTTATTTCTTTAATTAGTACTTCATAAACTTCCATTATTAAATTTTCACAAAAAAGTGTTTAAACTGATGAACTGATACTTCTTTTTTAAGTTACCTTCAATGGAGATATTTTTAATTGTCCAATTCTCTGAAATTTCCTTTGAAATATATAGTAATAATAATGTTCTCCTAGCTGATAACGGCCACGGCGGCCAGTCTCAACGGAGACCAGCCAACTACGCAGGAGATATTATAGTGCACAAGTGTGTGCGGAAACGCAGGTGCACTCTCTGGTCCCTCCCTCTCATAATCCGATGGGACGGTTAACTGACACGATGGGGAAGAGATCAGGCGCAGGACCGATAGCTTTACGTGCTCTCCGAAATATGGGGGTTCAGACCACAACTTCCAAACTCCGAGCTGTTATCAAGAATTTCTATAATCAGAAATACTCACAGTTTTTGATAGTCTATTTATCGAGGAAGGCTTTAGGATATATATACATCATCACGCTAATACTAATAGGAGCGGAGCACTAATGAAGTATGTTTCAAAAACGGAGGAAAATTTTCACACTACGGGCAATAGAAGACGCAAACGTGGTTGCGTGGGTCAGCTAGTTATATATATAACAGCTCACTTTATACACAACACTAATAGCTGAACATCATAGTACCGACGACATCTCGGAAAATGTGTTGACCCTTATTGACAGCCAACTTCTAAACTATGCATACATATCAAAATTTGATGCGTCATCAAGCACACAAGATTTCCTGCTCAATAAAATAAAACAATATACTTAAGGACCGTCTCCAAGAACGACAGAATCGCGACGGAACTGCGTTTCTATCGTTGAGTAATTTCTATGAACGTGCTATTATTTTTTCAGTGTTTCTTTGCGACTCGTAACGGAATCGCCGAGAGTATAAAAATACATAACACGGCGATAATATCGCCGCGATACTCTCGCCCATCGAGACGGCTTTTTAAAGCAGCCGTCGTTCGCATCGTCTGATGTAATTTTACTTCGTTGCATGAAATACAGTTATATTCTGAAGGACTTAAGGTTTAATTTACATTGTTATTGATTTAGTCTCTTTGACAACACTGCGTCCGTTAGCACTGACCCTTAAAGGTCGACATTTGACCTCCAAAGGATCTCTAGTTACCATGTTTTTATGGATACATTATTGTCTGTATAACTGGTAATTAATTACACCGACCTTTCAGGACAAACCTTGAGAGTTAATGGTTGACGATATTGACATAACCCTGGATGTCAATGTTGACAATATTAGTGGCAATGTCTTTTTAATTTGATAAGGGTGTTTTCATAAATTCGTATAATAGGTATATTTAAGGTAAGGAATTATAATAATGTTGCAGAATGACTTTTGTGTGTATTGGTATTTTACCAAGAGAGATGTAACAATAATTTCCCTGTCCGTTAACAAAAGATCAATGGTCGGC
Source organism: Spilarctia lutea (assembly GCA_916048165.1). Classification (NCBI taxonomy): domain Eukaryota; kingdom Metazoa; phylum Arthropoda; class Insecta; order Lepidoptera; family Erebidae; genus Spilarctia; species Spilarctia lutea. The sequence continues at coordinate 1,928,163 of OU696491.1, forward strand.
TACTTTTTTCTGTTCACTTGTACCTGTACACATACAAGCAAGCATGTTTATTTAGTTTTCATAATCATCATAGTTTTTACTAAATATCTGTTAACCGTCAACAGCTTCATTGCCCTAAAAATATACATAGTTTGATCACTGTGCCAATTGTCAAATTAAAATAACCGCTTATTACTAAATGCATATGTGTGTATATACGGTACATGTACCAAACTATCTGTTTGTTTGTTCCGGCTAGCTGATGACATAAAGAGTAACTTAGGTTACTTTTTAGACTAGCTTTGCCCCACGGCGTTACCTGCGGCTATTGTTGTGCCGCGGGTAACACCGCGGGGATCAGCTAGTAATAGTTAGTAGACATAGGCGTTCTGTTAGTTAGACGCGTTGAGACAGGGTTTTATTTTTATTTTATTTTATTTATTGGAACAAAAACAGATACATGTTAGATTATAACTAGATACCATATACACCAACTCCATTGTTCACAGATTACCAATTCAATAATTGCTTCTATATTACAAAATCGACTTTATATATTTTTTTCTATTTCACTATACCTTCGCTAATCTAAACGGATTTGGATGAAATTGGCACACTGTCCTGAATAAACAAATAATTGAGACGAGGATCGAAAACCAATCCTCGAAACAGTGGTGAAATGGGCGTAATCTTTGGAATAATTTTTTCAAGTTCATAAAAATGGACTATATATCGTTAAACTTAGAGAAAGTGCTAATTAAAAGCCAGACATGAAATAACCACAAATCCTGGATAGCATAGGGACAATAAATAAGTTATTTATTCTAATATAAAAGCAAGCCACAACTTTATTACTCTGAGGAAGTAAAATTTACGATTCTTGTTTGAAAAGTGCTAAATTCGCGTATCTTTTGTCATTGTGCTAAATTACTTGACAGTACAAAGTAACTTCATTTCTTCACTTATACGAGTATATTTGCAAATATTACCTTTTGTTGTCTGAAAAGTATTTCGTTTGACGAGTTTTACACGTGAAAAGTATTTTATTTACGATGATTTATTTATTACTAGTTTTTTTGGCCGCGGTTCCTCCCAGTTGTATTTATAAATGATAAAAATATATATATATACATCCTAAATCTCGCTGTTGTTTTTAAACTTATAATACTAGTATGGAATACAGATGAAGGACCCCCTACAAAAGATAGACACAATAGATACACAAAACAAAATGATGACAAATTGAAGGGAGAAATCTAAAAATCATGAAAACTGTCATTTGCTTGTTTTGTTGCTTGATTTGTTGTGGTGGAAATAGATTGATCTATCTGCACGTATTGGTAACCAATAAGTATTGAACTTATTCTCTAATCATATAAATAAATGAATCTTTGATAATATCATGCTCATCATAGACATACCCGTAAAATCCTACTAATAATATAAACGCAAAAGTTTTTGAGTATGTAGGTGAGTATGCTTGTTGCTCTTTCACGCAAAAACTACTGAATGGATTTTGATGAAACTTAACAATAACATAGCTTATACATCAGAATAACAGATAGGCTACAATTTATAAAGATATAGCGGGTAGCACCGCGTGATTCAGCTAGGTATTCATAAATCTATTTAAAAGCTATTTAACAAGCAGAATTTACCTTTTTCTGAGAGCTAAATGTTTTACTCTAGAGAACATCACAAGACGTTCTGCTTCAGATAACTTTCAAAGCTCAGATTATTCTCAATGTTTTTTTAACTAATCCCAAGGCTAACGTATAAAATCCATTTATTAATTTATTTTACTCTCCAGGTTTTTGAACCAACGTTTCTAGGGATATAAATCTGAAATTACTTTACTTAGCACATCCTCGAGGTCCCAGTGGACGTTTAAAAGAAATAAAAACTGCACAGTGAGAAACCACGGCATAAACACTGTCTTCAAGTTTATTGAACTATAACACCGTATATAAAAATTGCGTGATAAAATATCATTTTATGTGTATTACACCTTTACCGACTATTTACGACTGTGAAAGGGTAATTCGTATGTGTTTTGCGTATACGTATGACCCGCAGTTACCCGTATTTTTATGTTGGAACACTTTGGCAAAAATGCATAAAAACACATAGGTACCTATTTTACGGTAATAATATGCAGTTATTATGTACAGTAGGAAATGATTTTAATAGGAAATTAACTTTATTATATATTGTAGTATATTGATACACGAGTTAGCAGAGCCGCGAGGCTATTTTTTGTGGCAATAATCAATATTATTGTCACAAAAAATAGCCTTTATCATTCTCCCATGTCCAATCTATGTCTGTACCCAAATTAATCGAAATCGGTTCAACGTTTTTTTACAAGAAAACGAACAGACATCTTTTCGTGGGAGAAACACGCTTCGACATGAATGGGCCGGCTCGACTGAAGTGATACCACGGCCTCAGAGAAAAATGGTGTGAATTAGCACTAGCGCTGTGTTTCACCAAGTGAGTGATGATACCGGAGGGCCCTAACTCAACATCTTCCCCCATTCCCTTTCCCATCCCCTAAAGTTCAGCAACGCACTTGTGACGCCTCTTGTGTTGCGGGTGTCCATGGGCGGCGTTAATCGCTTACCATCAGTTGATACGTTTTCTCGTTTGCCCACTATTCAATAAAAGAAACAAAAATCAGACAAAGTTATTTTAAAATTTAGAATATTAGTATGGACTTATATCTATCGTGAAAATCATGTCGATGAAAATATCAAATCGAGTTTTAAGTTTATTTAGATTTTTTATGGGGCAGACGAGCAGACGTGTCTCCTGATGTTAACAATAACATCTCAGTTCACAGCAATAACAATAACTGATAAATAATGTATCAGACTTGACAAAATGTTCCCTTCATTATCAAAAACTAATGCTAACCGCTCAGAAATTGTTTAGTGCTTCCATTCATACCTAAAAAGAACAATTCAAAGATTTGAGAATTATCCCAGAAATCAGTTATTTACAACTAAACTTGTGTTAAATAGTTTGGAAGTATAACCCTTGTTAGTATAAAACTTTTAATTGACTATTAATTTTGATGTTCTAACTTAAAAATTATATTAATAACACTAAGCAAATCGATATTGTTTTAAACTAATACTTCACAATATCGAGTATTTAACCAAGAATCAAAATAGAAAACAAATTTATTAAAAATATTCATGTATTCCTCCAATTATGATCCCGAGTATTTTAAGGAAGGGGCGTGAAAAATGATCTTACCAGACCGCCATAGCGTGGTTCACTATGCTGGATTGTCCACATTCACAGCGAGGATGGTGGTCACCACTCTTGAATTTTAATCATGCTTTCCATCAGGCTGATTAAAATCATTCTGACAGACATGAAAAAAAACTAATTAACATAAAGGATACCCTACTAGCTCTAACTCAACAGTGATCCTTTAAGGTGTCAAATGGTTCAGCTTGATGGTCACGTTCAAAACCTTTCTCAAATGCTTATTGCTTATTAATCCTTGCTTGCTATTTGTAAAGAGTCAACAAGAACCACTTAATAAGGACCACATACTAAACCGATGTGGAGTATTTCTATCACTGCTTCTGTCTTCCATTCTGTGCAAGTGTGGTTACTGCGGCCCCAACCATTCGCCTTCCCGTAGTTAAGGGGGACCTATTGGTAAATCTTGAGTTGCAAATTGATTATTATCTATCATTGTAGAGATAACCTGAAACAAACATACAAAAAAATGTAAGTACCGTACTACATACTTCACTTTTATATGCAATTACTGAACAGCTACACACTTTAAATATCTAGTCGCTGCCAGCCCTCATACGTAAGTTGTTCCACCATCTGGCCAGAGGGCGTCCTACACTACGTTTGTCAAGACGCAACAGACGCGACGGGGCTCTCCAGTGTTCCTTGGGAGAGGCATATGTCTGGACTGCAACGGGCTTATAATGACGTATGATTATAACAAGCTTAACGTAGACGAATACAGTAAATCAGGATTAAGTTCTGAGGCCACTTAAAGCTGTCCATATTAAAGATTTAACGCATGCAAAATTTCAACAGCATTTTCACGCTAAAGTACCGTTTTAAACATTAAATTCGATCGTGATAAGTAGGCGGGCGATACTTCAATACGATTAAATAGCCCACGTGGGGCTTTACGAGCTGATAGCTTATTCCAAATTCCATTTTGATGTTTCATTTAACGATGAGCGCTCGGGGAGTCAATTGTGTAATTCTGTATTCTAGCAAAACAGGTTGAAAGACAATTATTAAGATGGTCTTACTTGATAAACATAAATATTAAGTTTAAAAACATGGCTTATAAATAAAATTCTGGCCAAACACAATTTTATTTAATAATCAGTTTATAAAAAGTATATTGCACAGTGGTTAAAGTGTTCTTTGGATTAAATATAGAAATGTACTACAGGTAGTTTTATATTATTGTGTATTTAATTTTTAAGAAAAAATATAAACGGACTCAGAAAAACATCTATCGAAAATTCCTTTCTTAGAAACACGGACAAATTGAGACCCTCACCTTTTTTTAACTTGGTTAAAAAACTTACATAAATAATTATCAAAAATGAAACGATATTTTACATTAAAAAATGAGTTTGTAGCAATATTTCAGTTATTGCTACCACCTAATTAATTTCTGCTCCTCTCTGTACTCGAACTGAGTAATACACAATAGTCGAGCGTACTCAAAGAACAAAGATAATGTTCTTGAATGAATACTATACAGGCCTAAGCTCGCCGGCTTCATAGATACGTAATGTGATATTTGAGTATCTACTTCAACACTAGAATAATGATCTACTCAAGATGACAAAGTTATTGAACAGCGGCCAATAATAGCTATTCAGAGACTTCAAAACTTTTTCTTTTTTTTATTGAATAGGGGGCAAACGAGCAGACGTATCTCCTGATGGTAAGCGATTACCGCCGCTCATGGACACCCGCAACACCAAAAGCGTCAGTGTCAAGTGCGTTGCCGACCTTTGGGAGATGGGGAGAGGGAATGGGGGGAGGGGTTGGGGTATGGGCCTCCGGTATCCTCACTCACTCGGTGAAACACAGCGCAAGCGCTATTTCACACCGATTTTCTGTGAAGCCGTGGTATCATTCCGGTCGAACCAGCCCATTCATGCCGAAGCGTGGCTCTCCCACGGACGTTTCACTAGCTTTTGTTAGATTTATTCTATTTATATTTTTACTTAATTGGTATATTAATGCCTCGGGTATACTCTCGCAGGCAACAATAGAGTGTATTAAAAATAAAAAGAATGAGTGTGTATTTATGAGAATGAGTGTTTTGTATTAATCTCTATTGATATTTTGTATACTCTAACTAATGTGTCGTGTGTTAACTACCCAAATATTTTAAACAGCTGATGTTCGTATTCTGCTGGTCCACCAATTGTTATATTTATGTATATTGTAATTCATTTCCTTGAATTTTTTGAATAAATGAATACAATAAAGATAAGTAAATAAATAAAATAATACTGACAAACAAAATGGAGACAAAAGGACTTACTGAACTTAGAACTGACTACACTCAAAGCTATCGTGATATTGGAGCCAGGAGTAAATTATTCTGCAAGGGCTTTAAATTGTATTACATGAACCCTACCTTCTTATATTTATTATATTTATTGTGAAATCTTAAAATGTCGCTAGCAGTACTCATAGTTAAAGATCTTGTACAGAAAGTTAATAATTGTACTTCAAACAAATTTTTAAGCTTATCCGTTTCAAAAATAAAAACAAACTTTTATTTCAAGTAGAAATTATCAGTCACTTTTGCAACATTACATTAATGACTCTAGTTACGCGGTTCTAAACTGTCATCAAAAAACTCTGTAAGTAATACTCAAGATATATTTGGGTCTGACTGTACTTGACAAATAAAATTTTAAAATCCACAAGTTATTTTAACGTCTAAGAAGATATTCTGTACTAATACAGCGAAGTACTTTGCAAATTAGTACTTAAATAAATTTGTGAAGCTTAGATATTAACTTCAGTTTGTTGATCTGGAGCAGACAACGTTTTAGTTGACTTTCTAACTACCTCACAACAAAGATTAACTCGTCTGGATGAATTTGTAATCTCACGTTTAGTTTTGCTATGTTTAGATTTACAAATGATTTGTGAATTCTCTGGGGGATAGCAAAGTTAATCAACTTCATCTGATATTTCATTAAATAATAAATAAATAAATATATATTTCGGACATCTAACACACAACGCCATCTAGTCCCAAGCTAAGCAGAGCTTGTGTTATGGGTACTTGACAACTGATATGAATATATATATACTTTTTTTTGTAAATACATACATATTATACATAGAAAACACCCAAACTCCGAAACAAATATTTGTAGATCACACAAACACTTGGTCCGACCCAGGATTTGAACCCGGGACCTCATGCACAACAATCGCATTCGCTACCACTGCGCCACCGAGGCAGTCAAAAGATTTACTTTTTCATTAAAGAAATGTGGCATTACTAAGTGTATAAATGTTCAACTAGTTATAAACCTGATGATGTCACTCGGACATGGTCTCTTGCCATCATTTTTCAACGTATAGAGGCAAAGGAATGAATGAATCTTCTGTTGGTAAACCATTACTACCGTCCACCACATCTAGAGGAGAGAGAGGGCACGGTAAGCCGTCGATTCGTATTGGAAAGTCAGTGCCCTCAAATATACTGACAACTAGTTCAACCTTGAAATTCAGTTCATCCTCAGGGTTGCGGAAGTCTTACCGGTCGCTCCGTGGATAAACTGATATTCAGATACACCGGTTGAAGTAGTAGCCGACCCTAATTATATATCGAAATAAGGAAAATGATTGCTGCCCTTTGAGTATCCTCCCATAACCCAGCAATAAGGGAAGAGAGAGTTTTCGGCTCTGGTAATCGTAATTACTCTGTAAATAACAAATAAAATACTCCATTAGCCAATTGGTTCTTTTAAATTTTCTGTTTATTTTCCTCTATTCTTCTCATAGTACCTTTCAAAATACAACACATTTATATATCACCATCCAAATAATATCGATTCGAAATGTATGAACCTTTTTATTCTGCAGTACAGACATAAAAATTCAATGTGAAAGACCGCTACTGATCCCATTATATGTCATGTTCCTTCCAATTTGACACAATAAATGATGTCGGGATCCTTACGACCTCTCATACGAAACATTTATATTAAATTTTATAGTAGCACATTGCAAGGTATTTGTGGATAGTAATATAATGGAGCTGGACGGATTTGTTTGTTTGTTAATACACATTGAACGTATTAGTTACATTTATACGATTCTTCTCGTATCGATTATTTATTTATTCCAGCACTGTGAGCAGTTTCTACTTCAAACGAACCAAAGTTAATAAATGTGTCTTATCTTTAATTAATTTTAGTCTTAATTTGAACTTGGTATGACATTACATTAGTCGTATTATAAATAACTTACCGACTAATTGAAATATTCCTAAAATTATTTATTAAAAGAAATTTTAACAATGAATTGATAGTAATTAAATATTTACATATATATATATTTTTTGTAACTTTGACATGTTCGTAAATCAATAAATATCAGTATAATCTAGATTAAGTAATATTAAATTTCCTTCAGTTTTTCAGAACTATTCTTTTCTTGCTAAGAGAAAAACCCAATATTATATTTCTAAGTGTTTTCTCATATGGATAATGTTGTGTATACCTGTAATGGACATGAAGAGTCTATTGTATGTGTGTGCTGTTGGTAAACCATATAAATAAATAAAAACAGCTAAAAGATTTTAAGTTTTTCTAGCTTAACCGACTCTTCATCCACATTGTACCAGATTATGTAAAAAATAAGAATATAAAATATCATAGCAACTAAAATTATCGATTTATACATAGAGTATAAAAAATTGAAACATGTGTGTGACAATCAGTAACTAAATTCATTTTCTTGTCACCAACTATTCTGTTGAACACACAACTTCGACCATTCCTAAATTTAAAATGTCAATCAAGCTTTGTTTTGACCAAAATCTGAATATGAACGTTGAGAAATTCAAACTCGTCACAAACTAACTATCACCATATTGTGACAAACTTCGTGGCTGTATACTCAACGGTTATCAATTAAAGACGGTTTTGATAAAGCAGAAATTGACTAAGCACCGCTCGTACTAAGAAAACTAGATTGATAGAATACTTAAATACCTTTTTGTGGAAATGAATACTTATTATGCATGGAAAACACCCAAACTCCGAAACAAATATATGTAGATTATACGACCCCAGAATCGAACCCAAGACCTCACGCATGGCAGTCACCAACTAAGTAGTCAAAAAAATAAGAATAAGAAAATAATGATAAAAAGAAAAGATATAAAAGTGTAACATTTGAATATGAATATCTTATTGGTAGTACAGCAGTGGACGTCCTTTTGTTTGATGATAATGGTGATCATTTATGGTAAAGTTATAAATTACACCTCCTCCTGACTTTATATATCACTGACTTTATATATCATTATCATTTCATTTTCTTATTTATTGTACACAATCAGTAACATAATTTTAAAGAAGAAATAGAATATGTAGAAACGAGAACAAGTCTAGCACTGAGTTTTCTTCTAAATCCTTGATTACATTTACAAGTAAAAATAAATCGAGATTTCCCAAAGTAAATATCTCGCCTCAGCGAGAGTTTTTATTTCAACACAAACCGCGTTCCTAAATTAGAACTGGAGTAACATAAAAAGAATTATAATACTTTTTCTTCTGCCTATTCCTAAGCCCTTACACACACATAACTTCGCCCTTACGTTGTCCGCTATCTTCTTTTCACTTCGGATCAAGTTCGTTGAAAAAAAAAACAGTTTTGGTTTGGCTCGTCTTTGTACATGTTACTCAATCTTATTACTTCTACAATGAAGAAGAAACAACCAAATGAAAATAAGCATAATCACAAATTTTAACAAAAAACAACCGACTTTAAGAACTGTACCAAATGGGCTCACATGGGAAGCACCAGCTTTGAAATAAAAAATAATCATCAAAATCGGTTCACCCAGTTGAAAGTAATGAGGTAACAAACATAACATAAAAACAGTCGAATTGTTAAGCTTCTCTTTTTTTGAAGTCGTTCAAAAATGGAAGAAATCAATAGCAAGATTTGTTACATCCTGAATTAGATGGATACAACTGAGATACACACGTAATTAAAATTACTTGAGTAAGTATGAGAACTTCTCTAAACGGTCAAGAGCCAGATTTTTTTTTAATTTATACGGGTGATTACGAACACATAGAAAGATGAAGTGTTGTATAGATAACACGAGGCATCGGAGAATTATGACCAGCCCCCCCAAATACTGGCCTACTGTGTAGAAATGAACCACATCCTCCTGATATATACTCCACAAGTATACCTGTAATATTTCATGAAAGATTATCTTATTTTTCTTAAGTATAACTTGACTATGGTAAAAGTTTAATAAGTTTGAATACTTGGCAAAAAACTTATGTAATTTACAAATTTTACATGTGTAAAATAAAATTTAGTGAATTCGTGAAATAAAACTCGTGGACGAACTATGAATAGGCTTCTTATTTTTTATGAAATATAATATCTGCTTTATAAATAAAGTAGTTGTGCTTTTGTTAATAAAAGGCTTTAAACATAGGCAAAGGCATACTAGGTATTATATTATTCCACGAAATTTATTTATCACTATGCTATACAGCTCTTTTATGTAGTGAGAAAATTATACATTTTAGACTTATGTTCACTTCAACACACAAAGGCCTTTGACTATAATATTCATAATCATCGTCTATATGACTGTCAGCATTATAACTAAACAACTCATTGTCCTCACATATTCCTTAATATCCTCAAACAAAACAGAGCTCAGCACACAGTTATGGACTATTCACAGACACATAGGTAATCCCTTGGGTCCCAGTCCTGAAATACTCCCATTGTGCTTCGAGATCATCTCAATAACGTATTCATAACGAAAGCACAAAGGTTAAGGGTTCATACTAGGCTGTGGATAAGCGTTAAAGGGTTAAATATATTTCTAAAAATATTTTAGTGATATTGACTATGAAAACATGCTTTATGAATAAATTTTGAACTAAAAGATGGAAAATTTGCCCCCTGTGTGTTAATGAAATTATTTCATTCTATCATATAAAACCAAATAGATTTTTGGCATATGAGACACATTAACACACAATTCAAATAATTGTATATAATACATTTAATAAGGAATACACATTAGTTTTTTTTTTTTAAGGTTTTTTTTCTGATCTAATTAACCGACTACTGCGAAACCAAAAAGGAAGAATTATAGTTTAGGCACCCTGGATCCTGAACTATAGAACCGATTTTAATTAATGAGATGTCAATAGATTGGGGTCCCAATGATGCCTTGGATACTAATGTAGATAACAAACTAGAAAAAATAAGAACTTTTTTTTAATAAATATCTCTACGAGAGAAAAAACATTTGACAATTATGCTCTATACGAACGTTCAACATACAGTGGGACAAAATGACTAATTTCTCTTGAGGGCAAAGCCAACAAACTAAATAGCTTTACCGGGGGTTCAAAGGAAGTGCCGAGTCCGTAAATATTTACTTTACCTAGAAATAGATTATTCTAGGTCTGTGTGCGTAGGCACTTTGGGCACGATCAACATTCTAATGACGTTTTGTCGGTAAGCCGTGAACGTGTTGAGCATCTTATTTGTGGCAAACTGTTTGTCTTTATTCCAGGTTTAATATTTGTTAAACAATATTGTAACGGTAGGAAGATTTAAGATTATTAAACACAGCTAGAATCAAAAATCACAAGTAAACGATTTTGGTGTTCCTTTAGCAAAAAACTGAGAACTTCTGACTACGCTAGGTGACCGTAATGGTCGACTTGTTGACCCACATTTGATTTGAGAAAGTTATTTTTGCTAATCTGTACAATAACTGTATTTTGTATATTATGTACTTTTGTCGTACTACTTTTTATTTCAGTTTATATTTAATACACAATCTACGTCAGTCGGTAGATGGCGCTAACTCACTGTCTATAATTATAGATCCTTCGCTAAGTTTGAACGTGTCCTTATATAATTAAAGTTTGTACGTATGTATAGACATGTCAATTGGTTTGTTTGTAATGTCTGTATGTCAATCGCAATCTATGTAGATTGTAGGTATGTGTTTCACGTCACCGACAAACGTTTGAGAATACAAAATAGGTCATGTATTGGTAACACTGACTTCAACGAGCTATTCCAGTGGGATTAAAACATTTTAGAAGTAGATCGTAAACAATTAATACTTAATTATATCTCAACTAATACTATACATTACGGTAGTGTGTTTTATTACAACGTGATAGAGTTGTATTTTTTTTTTGTAAATATAATTTCTGTGACGCAAAGAACGCCCAGACTCAGAACAACAATATGTGGAACACAAAGTGATATCCAATGTGGGATTTGAACCCACAATACTAGACCAGCCGTGCAGTCAAATAAATATTGTCTATTGTGTTTTGTGCATTTTATTAAGCAGACAGTTTTTCTTCGTAGTGTCAATAGATGAACACTCCCCCAAACTTTTCCATTCAAAATTGCACCACAGCTACTACATTGCTTTTTACAGATTCCTCCATTGTGAGTGGGGATACCAGAAGCCCATACCCCAACCCCTCTTCCATATCCCTCTCCTCATCCCCCAAAGGCCGATAACGCACTTGTGACGCCTCTGGTATTGCGGGTGTCTAATGGGTGGCGGCGGTAATCACTTACCATCAGGCGATACGTCTGTTTCGTTTGCCCCTTGTTCCCTAAAAAAACCAACATATATTTGTGTAAAATGTGGAGACAAATTACTGAACGCCCTATAAATATTTTACAACCAAATAACAACTAAAGACAAAAACTTTAAATGTTCAATGTTTCAAGCTAGGAACAATTTTTATTGAAAAAATAATGTTACTCGTTGAAATTTAAAGCATCTTTTTTGTATAAATTTATAAACTGAACAAGCCTTTAACATTTCATGTTTTATGTTATCAGTTCGCATAGAATTTAGTTTCAAGGTACTGTCTTGTTTTTCTGATAGACATTTACTAATAAATAATGTCTTACACATCAGCGTTGTATTAAAATTAGAATAATTAAAAATACAACTACAAACACGACTGAGGCTACACCTCTCTATCGCAATCATGCTTCCAATATGGCCCTTCATTGCAAACTATACTACATGTACATTATTATCTCTCTACATTACCGTGGGAGAGCTATGCTTCGGCATGAATGGGTCGGCTCGACCGAAGTGATACCACGGCCTCACAGAAAACCGGTGTGAAATAGCGTTTGCGCTGTGTTTCACTGAGTGAGTAAGGATACCGGAGGCCCATACCCCAACCCCTCCCCCCATCCCCTTTCCCATCCCCCAAAGGTCGGCAACGCACTTGTGACGCCTTTGGTATTGCGGGTGTCCATGGGCGGCGGTAATCGCTTACCATCAGGTGATACGTCTGCTCGTTTGCCCACTATCCAATGAAAAAAAAAAAAACATACAAGGTACTCTAAATAGGTAACCACGATATTAAATTTTTTTGTTGATTAACTTGACGACTCAGTGAAGTTCTCATCACCGTGGGAGAGCCACGCTTTGGCATGAAGGCTTCCGCTCGACCGGAGTAATACCACGGCCTCACAGAAAACCGATGTGAAACCGCGCTTGCGCTGTGTTTCACCGAATGAGTGAGGATACCTGAGGCCCATATCTTAACCCCTCCCCCATCCCCATTCTTTCATTCATTTGCAATGACAATGGTCACTACTACTCTTGAATTCTGCTCATACCTTTAATCATGCAAAGTAGAGTCAATTTAGCAGACCAAAAAAAAAAAATGAAACCTCGAGCAGGAGAGTTTATCATATCCAAATGGCTTCCTTCCAATGGATAATGTTGGAAAGTTCAACATCTGTAAAATATATAAAAGTTAGAATTAAAGATATTGTATTATAATAAATTCTGAAGCATATAAGACTTGTGGCGACTTCCGCATACAACATAACCTACTTCAGCGCCATCTACCGAAGATACACTGAACTACGAAGTAACTACACGGAGTAACTATCAATCCTGAATCGCGCAAATAGATGTTCTCTTTTTTTTTTTTTTTTATTGAATATTAGGCAAACGAGCAGACGTATCACCTGATGGTAAGCGATTACCGCCGCCCATAGACACCCGCAACACCAAAGGTGTCACAAGTGCGTTGCCGACCTTTGGAAAATGGGAAAGGGGATGGGGGAGGGGTTGGGGTATGGGCCTCCAGTATCCACACTCACTCGGTGAAACACAGCGCAAACGCTATTTCACACCGCTTTTCTATGAGGCCGTGGTATCACTCCGGTCGAGCCGACCCATTCATGCCGAAGCATAGCTCTCCCACGGTCGCGCCGATTATCACATATACAACATCCCAACATCAACTGTTGGGCAGTAGCCCGCCAGGCATGATCACCTCGCCTGGTCGGAGGATCCTCCCTTTGTGTTGGGTGGAACATGATACCCGTTCCCCCACAGACTAAAGCAGACCAGTTTTCTTACTTCAATTAGAAATAGTTCATGATACACACTTCTAAAACCAATGGTATCCATATTATATGTATATTTAACTCAAACGACGCCATTTCGAATTCAATTGTTACTTATAACTGTAATATCAAGCTCGCAAGTTTTAAGTATAATGTGGAAAGTCTACAAGTACTACGCATGTAGCAATAAGGTTACGCGGCTACGAAACCGCTACGTAAATCAATTTACTCAAGAAACTTGAGCGTACTTAAGCCGTGGAAACGTATCTTCTTTCCTATAATAAGCTGGCAGAAACAGAAAGTAACGTAATTACTATTATGTCGTATATATATTTTGGGCGACTTGTTTCCTTTGCCTTATGTATCTCTCGTATCTGATTATTTTCCTGTGAATAGTTTACTAATATAAAAATATAGTTAAGTTTTAAAGCTATTCCCGTTAAGAGGTTGGAAAGACTCACTATATTACAAGCTTTTATTTAGTTTTACCTGTCCCGATGTTTGTCTGTTATCAAATTTTGCAAGTCAAATTTGATTCATTTCTCGATTTCCGATTGAGCTGAAATTTGAATAATCTTTTAGTTCTGATGACAATGCAATAATATATAATCGGTATTATTATTAATTCAAAATGGCCGCCGTAACAAATTGGCAGCGTTCATATTTCTAAAGAACCCACCCAATATGGGTATCAAATGAAAGGTATAAAAGTTATTTTTAAGCCTGTTTTTAAAAAACTTTTTAAATTAATCACTTGTTATTTATTATTATAAAAAACTACAGACAAGATTCGTGTCTGTATTTTTTTATGATTTCGATAATGAAAACTGTGAATTTTTCAGTTGATGATGATGATCATTTAATTTGAAAATTATAAAATTATAAAAGTGTACTTTTACTATTAAAAGACAATAATCCAGATTGAATTACCATTGATATTAAAATGTTGCTGTTTTAGAACAAGATATAACAAAATCTAATCAAAAATAAGTATAAAAGAAATTGAGAAAAGTTACAAAATCTCAGATAAACTTACTAACGACAAAATGTATTAGAAACTTTCTTGTTCCACCCCAAAAACTTCATCGCTCCTTCGCGGTTATAACTTTAGTATTTTCTTCCCCAAATCCAAGAGATTCTCTACTAAAACTATTACTGTACGAAACTTTGGGGACACGTAATTACCGTGAGAACGCTTGTTTAAGTTAGAACCCTAATTTGAATATTAAACTTAATATGATTTATGGTATTTTACTTATGGAAACATTTCCTTTTCTTATATTATTTCTTATATTTATATATATTATTTGTATTTGACGAGTATATTGTCCTAGTTGGTATTAATTGAATTTTATACCAGATAAAAATAATTCTGTGTGGAACTATAATCTATTTAATAAAAAAAATTGTGAGTATGTATGGATATTTGTTACTCTCCCACGTTGAAACTAAATAGCATATACATACATTAGAAGTACACATAGGCTACTATTTATAGTTGAACAAAAACCAGTATATCTATATTTAGAATAATATAAATATATTAAATATGTTCTACAATAGACTGGTTACTATGATACTACTAGTTCTGTCCAGATTGTCAATCCAATATCTATACTCAACGCTGCTATACATTTATTATTACATTTTATAAAATTAAAAATTAAACAAATTAAAACAAAATATATTAAATACTCAATAGTACATGGATGGGATGGGTTATTTCTTAAGAGTAAACTTAACTAAAATAAGCTAAATTTTTTCTTCATTCTTAAAAATTTATACGATTATAACTAAGTATTTATTATATCTCTCTACCAAATTACAGTTCTTAAAATTCATTGTTAAGTAAGGTCTATATTTCAAATCAGTGATCGACCTGATATAGGTAAGACTTTGTTTCCGGCAATTACTGTTCCTTATAATTACTCTCATACTATAAAAGAATCGATTTTTCTTAAACCAGTAGTAGAGCCACGCTGATTTCAGCACGAGCGGGCCGGCTCGACTGGAGCGGTACTACACTCTTACAGAAGATTAACGTAAAATGATAGCATTTATACTGTCGGTTTTCGTTGGTGCATCACTAAGCCGCCATGTTGTGGGTCACTATGCTACATTGTTGCATTGTCTGCATTCGCAATGAGTATGGTGATCACCAGTCTTAAAATATGCTTATGCTTGCCATCAGGCAGAGTAGGGTCACTTTGGCAGGCCCAAATAAATAAACCAGAGGATATAACTAAGTGTAAATGTAACAATACTATCATATTTTCTACGTTCATATTGTATTCAAAAGATGTTTTCAGTGTCTGAATAGTTTGAGTGTATATTATAGTTAGTATAACAACAGTTGAGAAGAAAACTTGATCATTGAACTATTGGAAATAATTTTAGTAACAATTATAACTACATAAGCGTAACAATTAAGGTTGTAAATTGTAACCAAGTTTACTCTTGTTATGATATCATATTTCAAAGCCGAGCTCCATATCTTTGTGTTAAGGACACCTGTTATTGGAATATCAGTTTCATTCACCTTAAATCTTCAAAAGCAGATAAGTGGTATAGTATTTCATTACCTACATCTAAGTGGGGTTATTTATACTAAACAATGAAAACAGCCTCGGGAATATTCAATCGATTAATTCGCCTTTTGATCATGGTTTAGCTGGCAATAAAGTGGCCTAGCTATATATTAATACTTGAAGCAAAAACTTTGTACTATATTTTTTTCGAAAATTGTCTTTTTTTTCGAATCTTGTAAATAAAAAAAAGACTGTTCGGATTATGGCCAGTCACATATCCTTTTGACACGAACATAGTTGATATGATACAGAGCTAGGGAGTAATAATCTCAAACGATATGTCACAACAAAGATCACGTCTTTAATAGAGACACATTTAATAACACAAATTTGTAATGAGGCAGACGATCTCTCAAACGGATTATTCCAGTCTTTTCTATCCTCCTATATATTTCTATGCGTGCCGGGAGAAGCCGAGCATCCGCCCATGTATCGTGAGCACGTGACCGCGCTACCCACCAGCGATAATGGTGCGAGCGACAACCACGCTCTGTGCGTATTAATTTCACCGATATGTACATCAAAAACTTTTCAGCCGCTCTAAGAATTTGCAAATATTGAATTACCGACCCCAAAAATATTAATTTCGACCTTCACAAACGACGTGAACCCTTTCAGTAAAAAAACTGTTTGTTTAGGCACTTTATTTTATGTAAATATTTCTTTTGTACCTTTCGTTTTATAAAATATATTTTTACGAAAAATTGATTTTATCAGAAACTGGGCTTGACTGCTTAATTACCAGGATTAAAACTATGATCCAGTACAAATGGCCAAGTTAAATCGGAGTGATAGCTTGGCCTCACGTAAACCCTTTTTTTAATTATTATATAGTGGGCAAACGAGCAGACGTATCGCCTGATGGTAAGCGATTACCGCAGCCCATGGACACCCGCAACACCAGAGGCGTCACAAGTGCGTTGCCGTCCTTGCCGTTCACCCTCGAGTGACGCTCTTACACAGTTGACCCCAGTACCATAAAAAGTAGCGTTAATGTAGATTTCGTTAATCGATTAAGAAATCCCGCGAAAACCTTTCTTTAGTTGCAGCACAAAGCTTTATAGTGTATTTGTACTTTGCTCGAAAGGCTCTAAACTTTTTTCCTCAATTTTCTCCTTTGTAATCTAAGTAAGTCGAGAGAATGTAATGCTTTCATCCTAAACACATACTTTCACATTTTATATATTAGTTAAAATGTTACCAAAATATTTTTAGGTAAACAAGTGCCTTTCGTGTAATAACAAAAATTTTAAATTAAAATTTTGTTTTAGTATGAAAATTTCATACGAAAATAATACGCTCTTCTCTATAAAGATACATACCATATGTTTACAATATTTGTATGATCTGAAAACATTGGTTTCGAAGTTTGTGAGTTTCTAAATATAATATGTTGTGTTACGTGTTTGGGTTCGATGGATTTGGGAAATAAACACTCTTACAATATCACTCCGAATAACAATCCTAAATAGTCACCGAGGTCGCTGGGTGACCGAGTACTCTCCTCGATATTTTTTTTATTCGGTAATTTTTCTAAAAAGCTCCCGAAATCCCCTGCATACAAAATTTCATGAAAATCATTGGCGTACATATAACATGCATATTTATATGTAATGTAATGTAGGTATTAAGTCGCAACAATTATGCATAAAGACTTAAATAAAAAATAAATAAATATACAAGAACTTCTCGTTTAAATGATGTAGGAGAATTATATACTGGGTATCAAAGGTGAAAGATAAAATAAAATACTTTACGTTGGGAGAGCCACGTTTCGGCATGCATGGGGACGGCACGTGTTTCACCGAGTGAGGATACTGAAGGCCCATGCCCCAACCCCTCCCCCTTTCTCTATCCCCTAAGGCCGGCAACGCACTTGTGACGCCTCTAGTGTTGCGGGTGTCCATGGACGACGGTAATCGCTTACCATGAGGCGATACGTCTGCTCGTTAGCCCCCTATTACATAAAAAACCATCGGAGAAATATTCTTTGACGTAGACGGACCTGCTCAACTATTACCACAATCCCACAGTAAACCTGTAGAACTAGCAAGGTCTAAAAATCTTGATAGATTACCTAGAAGTATGTGTGGCGTTGAATTACCGTATTAACCGTGGGAGAGCTATGCTTCGGCATGAATGGGTCGGCTCGACCGGAGTGATACCACGGCCTCACAGAAAACCGGTGTGAAATAGCGTTTGTGCTGTGTTTCACCGAGTGAGTGAGGATACCGGAGGCCCATACCCCAACCCCTCCCCCCATCCCTTTTCCATCCCCCAAAGGTCGGCAACGCACTTGTGACGCCTTTGGTGTTGCGGGTGTCCATGGGCGGCGGTAGTCGCTTACCATCAGGTGATACGTATGCTCGTTTGGCCACTATTCAATAAAAAAAAAAAAAGAATTAGGAATACTGAGTGTCACCACCCTTATTCATCTCACTGGTGACGTAAGATTCAACCAAAGAAGCAATTACGTAAGATAACATAACTGGAAAGAGAAAAAAACTTGAGAGATGTCAAGAGACACTCGGATGGACGGAGTTCGAAATTGAAAGACGAAACGAAAATACCTGGCTTGCTTTCTATAAGAGAGAGAGAGAGACAGACAGAGAAACATGCGCACGCCGCACGGCTTACAATAGCTTACAATAGCAAAAAGTGTCGTTACAACTTTTCGTCTTAATTTTTTTCCGTCTAGCCCCCTTTCGCAATACGCGCGATAAGGAACTTCGTTCCAATAAAACTTAAACCCAAACTCAATATCGACATGTCTGGCCATCGTGGTTAACAGGCCAAAACTAGGAAGTCAGGAGAGGCCTATGTGCCAATAGCGTACTGTTAAAGGCTGTTATGTCTATATATACCTAACACTGTATTTATATATACATATATATACACACATATTGTTCACAAAGCTCGGCCGCAAAAATTTCAATATTTATATTGAAAACAGATATCCGAAAACAAATATTCATTTCTTTTTTACCCAAATTCTACAGATTTTTTGTGTTACATTTTGAATTCCCTCGCACGTAGAAAGGGTCAGATTACAATACACAACGTAAAAAACAAAATAATGTTTTTTATTCAAGTGACGCTTTTTTAAGGCTACAAAGCAAACAAGTAAGTCAATATCCGCCATTTGGGGGGTGGACTGGTTCGCGTCCGTAGGAAGATTACCTAAAGAATACCCTACACGTACTCCCTGGGTGGTGCCAAACGAACCTCAACGCCGAACCTCGGGCGGCGGTTAACTAACCCGATCTGGCCTAACCAGCCAGTTAACAGTGGGTGTTAGGAAATGAATACCCACGCCCGCAACCGCAAATCAGCGATCGGGAGTCTTGGCTTCATTGTCCGGACTGAGAGGAAGAAAAGCTCTTAAATAAATCACCCCAATTCCACGGTGGGACACGTGCCAAGGGAATGCATTACTGGTGGGAGATCAGTACCGAGCGCCAACCTCGGCGGACCTGGCAAACGTCGTTGAATATCGCCCTCTTGGAGGAATGGGCGTCACCCTTCAAGTGACCTTTTATGACGGCCCTACTCGTGGGAACAAAATGAATCCGAACAATGAAAAACAAAATCAAAACAAACCAAAGATGACACAACAACTACTACAGAAAAGCATATTTACACGTGTAAGGAGCAATTCAATTGGTGCTTTATCAATTGAAACACGAAAACAAACAAGTTCAAATGACGGGGTATATGTAGAAACAAGCATATCTGACACGAATGATGATCGAGCCAAAGAAAATCAACGGTGGCAAAACGATCAGGTGCCTATAAAAAGGAAAGCGGAGGGTAGTCCCGAATGGACGAAGAAAAATAATAAGGTAAATAAGACAACTTATGCCGTATCAACAGAAAACAGATTTCAAATATTGGAATCTGTAAATAACGATGAACCCAGCCCACAACCTAAGGAGCCTAAACCGCCAAAACCAGAACCGATATTTGTCACGGCAGTAATGAATATAACAAAACTAAAAGAACTTCTGTCCTCGATAACAAGCAACGATAAATATACTACGACAACTCTGAGGTCAGGACACATAGTCAAAGTAATGCCTGGTGACGTAGATACATACAAAATCATACGAGCTAACTTTATAGAGAACAATGTTAGTCATTATACATACAAACTTAAAAGCGAAAGAGCCTATAGAGTAGTACTGCGTGGTTTGCACTCATCAGAGAACACAGATCTTGTTAAAAAAGAGCTTTTCGAACTTGGACATGAAGTACGGCACATCACAAACGTAAAACATAAAACCACAAAACATCCGCTACCCCTGTTTTATATAGATCTTGAGCCCAAACACAATAACAAAGAAATTTTTGAAGTCAATAGAGTGAATTACGTGAAAGTTTCATTCGAAGCACCATACAAAAAGCTAGACATCTTACAGTGTAAAAGATGTCAAAGATTCGGACATGCAAAAAACCAATGCAATAGACCTTTTCGATGTGTAAAATGTGGGGAGGAACACCCAACAACAAGCTGTGTAAAGAGACCTGACACTGAGGCAACTTGTGCGAACTGCCAAGAAAAACACCCAGCAAGTTACAAAGGCTGCATGAAATACCAACAGTACAAAGAATTAATTACAAAAAATAGGATAGGCAAGAGCAAAGAAACTGATGAACACAGAAACACCATAATACAAAATCGCAAAAACCAAATACAAACTGTAAAAGAAAACCATCAAATTAAGAACTATAGTACATTCAATCATTCGAAACCAAATGTGACTTATGCACAAGCGACGAAACATGAAAACACAGCAAGGTCATTAACAGACATCAAGGACTCAAATAATTATGGGGAATTGCTGGACGCCATGTTTAACAAATTTCAAAACACAATAAACATTATGTTAGACAACATGATGGATCGTATGATCCAATTAATTACAGGCCTTTTAAAGCACCCCTAAACCTTAGAATAATCACCTGGAATGCCAATGGGCTAACAGAACGTCGACAGGAACTGGAACTCTTCCTGAAACTTGAAAGAGTCGACGTAGCGTTAATTTCAGAAACAAGATTTACACCAAAAACTCATTTTCAACTAAAAAATTACATGGTGTACGCTACAAATCACCCTTCAGGTAATTCACATGGAGGGACTGCAGTCATAGTAAGAAAGAACATCAAACATTATCTATTTGGGAAAAACAAAACCGACAAGATACAAGCAACTTCGGTCAGGATCCAGGACAACAAAACTGAAACAACAGTATGTGCTATTTACTGCCCACCCAGACATCTTATCACAAGTGAGGAGTTTAAGGCCTACTTTAAGACGCTAGGAAATGGATTTATCTGCGGTGGCGATTGGAACGCAAAACACGTTTTCTGGGGTTCCAGACTAACCTCGCCACGAGGTCGTCAACTTTATGTAGCTACGAATGACCTAAATCTCCATTGCGCATCACATGGAGTTCCTACGTACTGGCCTGCGGACCCGAAAAAGGTTCCAGACCTATTAGACTTCTTTGTCACCAAAAATATACCGCACAGACAAATATACGTAGAAGAATGTACAGACCTGTCTTCAGACCACACACCAGTAATTATCAATTTGCACTATATGGTCAGACAAACTGAGTACCTACCCACAAAGGCTGTACAACCAAGGAACAGACTGGGACAGATACAGAACAATAATATCAGAAACTTGTAACTTGAACTTGCCACTAAACGACCTAGATAGCGTTGAAACAGCTATTGAAAGGCTCAGTAAGCCTATTCACTCAGCGGCCAAAGAATCTACGCCCTCACTAAGGCCAAAAATAACTCAAATAGCACATTATACCAAACTTATCAAGGATAAAGTAAGTGAAAGAAGACTACTGCGGAAAAAATGGCATTCTACGAGATATCCTTGTGATAAAAAAGCTTTCAACAAGGCCTCTGAGGCACTAAAACACATGTTATGCCAAGCTGAAAACGAGTTACTACAAAAGCAATTACACGATCTCACTCCCAACAAGGATACCAACTATGCTCTATGGAAAATAACAAAAAGGCTCAAACGACCAAAAGAACATATACCACCCATAAAAGCTCTAGATGGCAAGTGGGCAAAAACCGACCTTGAAAAGGCCCAAGTGTACGCGGAGTACCTAAAAACTGTTTTTAGCCCTTTACCAAGCAAAAATCCTGAACACGACAAAGAGATCTCCGAATATCTGGACGCTCCACTGCAAATGAGCTTACCCCTAAAAATTGCTAGCCCTAAAGAAGTATGGAGAGAAATCTTTAAACTACAGAGGGGGAAAACACCTGGCTATGATTTGATCGACGCATAACTGCTGAAGCAGATGCCTATAAAAGGCATAATTCACATCGCGGCCATCTACAATGCCTGCCTAAGGCTAGCGGTTTACCCTACTCAGTGGAAAATTGCGCAGGTGATAATGATACCCAAGACAGGCAAACCGCTGCACGACGCAAGCTCTTACAGACCCATAAGCCTGCTTCCGGTGTTGGGTAAAATCTTCGAAAAAATTTTGCTAAACAGGATGCGCCCCTACCTACCGGAAGTCATTCCTCTTCACCAATTTGGTTTCCGAGAGAAACATGGCACTATAGAGCAGATTCATCGTATCACGGATACTATAAGTCGTGCACTAGAATGCAAACAGTACTGTTCTGCTGTCTTTCTTGATATTAGCCAGGCGTTCGACAAAGTGTGGCATGAGGGACTTCTCTACAAACTTAAGAAGCTACTGCCCCATTCTTTCTTTCCGATTTTACGATCATACCTATACAGTAGATGCTTCGAGGTGAAATTTAATAACGAAGTTTCCCCTTTAAATAAAATACTCTCAGGAGTGCCACAAGGAAGTATATTAGGACCCATCCTATACTTGCTTTTCACTGCAGACCTTCCAACTCACGCTGATACTATAACTTCCACTTACGCGGATGATACAGCCCTTTTATCCGTACACGTGGATCCCGCGATAGCAACAGCTACCATTCAAAACCACATCCATAAAGTGGAGAAGTGGTTAGATAAATGGCGTATCAAAGTCAATCAAGGAAAATCTGTTCATGTGACCTTCACCCTGAGAAGGCAGACTTGTCCCCCAATAAAATTACATAATGAAGAAGTTCCTCAAGCTGAGGATGTCAAATATTTGGGTATGCATCTGGATCGAAGGCTCACCTGGAGAAAGCATATCTGGACCAAGCGTAAACAGCTGGATACAAAAGTCAGATCAATGTACTGGCTGATAGGACGCAAATCAAGCCTGTCACATGAAAGCAAGGTAGCTATTTACAAGACCATCCTTAAACCAATCTGGACTTACGGAATCCAGCTGTGGGGTACTGCTAGCAATAGCAATATAGAGATTCTGGAAAGATTTCAAAGTAAGACATTGAGAGCCATGCTAGATATACCATACTATGTGAGCAATAGATATATGTACGAAGACCTAAAGGTCGCAACCGTCAAACAGGAGATAGCTAGATATAGTGAAAGCTATCAGGCGAGATTATCAACTCACGTCAATGAACTAGCATCCAAACTAGAAGGCACGGGAAGTATCACACATTCCCGCTTGAAACGACACAGTGTCTCTACACTTACCGTGAGATTTGACGACATCAGATAAAGGGGATTTACAGGAATTCCCTCTGATAACATGACATAGGTGAAAACGTCATCCGAATGGCTTATTGTGTGGACACAGATTGCCAAGTTACAGAAAAAAAAAAAAAAAAAAAAAAATATCCGCCATCTTTATTAGATTCAGGTTGATTTTTTAAATATTTTTTAATTTTGATGTATCCAGTGTTACTCTCACGACTAAGACGAATCTATTGACATCACGCACATAAAAATACAAAAAGCCGTTTAGGCTCTAGAGCGTGCTAAATAAATATACATACACTCGAACAACATAACATTCCTTCTCTCGCATTTGGGTAAAAAAACGAAGCTTGCGAATTTCATATCGCTGAAACAGTTTTATTTTTAATTAAAATTTCTATTCTGTCGCTTTTAATTAATGTTATTTGTGCGGCATTCTCTGAAATTTGCTGGAATATGATCGATTTATATGCAAAGTCTACGCTTATGTGTCATGTCAAGGTTTAATTCTCTAGCGGATATGTATCGCAAATATACCACGAGTTTCAGGAAGCTATTAGCATATTTTTGGGAATGTTTAGTAATTGTATTGTACTAGCTGAGCCCCGCATCATCGTAGGCAACACCGCGTGACGAAGTACAAAAAAGTAAATAGAATTTTCTTTTCGTGATTTTAAATTAACACTAAATGCACATAAAAGTATTCTGCGATTCTGCGATCAATAAAACATTTTTAAACATTTTATACTGTCTGCCTGTTTCTTGCGGTTAATCTCTGGAACGGTTGGACCGCGAGACTTCCACTTGTAGATAGCTGATGATATAAAAGGAACTTAGGCTAGACTAGCTTCGCACCGCATTATTGCCCGCGCAATTGTTGTTGTAAAGGAATAACAACTATGTTAAAGAAATAGTGTGTAATAATAGTATTAAATTTCCATCGACTGCCTCTGTGGCCCAGTGGTAGCGTATGCGACTGCTGTGCTTGAGGTCTCGAGTTCAAATCCTGGGTCGAACCAAATGTTTGTATGATCTACAAATATTTGTTTCGGAGTTTGGGTGTTTTCTATGTATAATATCCCTTCCCTTCTTCCCTTCTTTTAAAAGACAACTCCCGCATTAGGAATATACATCCTGTGTCGCGGGGGACTTTACAAACATACATGTAACGAACACAAATAACACCCAGACTCAGGACAACACTTTGTGGATCACACAAAGTGATGTCCCACGTGGGATTTGAACCCACGGCACTTGGCGCAGTAGTGAACGTTTAAACCACTAGGCCAACCGTATTTACAACTGTATTTACAAAAAAAAGCAGTATATATGTATTTTATCAGTTATCTAGTACCCATAACACAAGCTCTGCTTAGCTTGGGACTAGATGACGTTGTGTGTTAGATGTCCGAAATATTTATTTATTTATTTATTTAATCTTAAACTCGAATAACTAAAAAATATTAAAGAAAATATTTCGCATAATTACTAAAGTAATTTCACAAACTTTGAGCACTAAAAGAAAACATCGTTGTTTAGAACAACAGAATAATATTCAGTTCACGTCTTTAGTTTTACTTAAATTAAACTTTTAGTATTTTAATACTAAAAGTTGAATTATAATGAAGGTCCAAAATACGCATTACGCATAAATAAATTCAATTTATTTTTTTAATTTAAAGTACTACCAAAATCATAAGATTATTTTTGATATTCCTAAGTACTAATGTTACCCTGAGTTGGCTATTAGTCCAGTGGTCAAATATCGCATGACAAGGAAGCAACCAATGACTGTTTTAATTTTTTTTTTTTTTTTTTTTATGTAATAGTAGGCAAACGAGCACGCGTATCTCCTGATGGTAAGCGATTACCGCCGCCCATGGACACCCGCAACACCAGAGGCGTCACAAGTGCGTTGTCGACCTTTGAGGGATGGGGAGAGGGAATGAGGGAGGGATTGGGGGGAGGGTATGGGCCTCCGGTATCCTCACTCACTCGGTGAAACACAGCGCAAGCGCTATTTCACACCGGTTTTCTGTGAGGCAGTGGTATCACTCCGGTCGAGCCGGCCCATTCATGCCGAAGCGCGGCTCTCCCACGATATTATCTCAAATATTAATGCAGTCGCATGCTTATAAATGAAAAAATCGTATTGAAATCGTTTGGTGTTTTTAGGAGTTTGTCGCTTTCAGACAAACTGAGTGTCAAACTGTATGTTGCATCTTTCCTCCTTTTTTCCTAGCCTTATCATCAAGATTATTTGAGGTCGTCTACTAATTCAACAGGTATTACTTGAATTTAGATTTTCCACGGAGCGACCGTCATCGGACCCCCGTAACCCTGAGGGTGGAAACTGAATTCAAAGGTTGAACTATTGTCAATATATCTGAGAGCACTGAATTCTCAATAACGATGGCAACCAGGACCGATGACTTAGGGAGAAACACCGCCATCTTCCATACTCCGAGACGGTTAATAAGTATTTCATATACGAAAAACACGATATATATCTTCTTGATTGGCAGTCGCAAACGCTAGCCGCCAGACCAACGAATCAGTCAGCAGAAGTTTTCATTTAATACATACTGGTAATAAATATTATATATTTATATTTCATTAATTAAGGCGATAAAACTGAGCTGCTATAAATTTAAGTAATATTATGTAAATATGTCATGTTTATTCATAAAAAGATTTACGATAAAAGCTTTAAATTATGTTTATTTAAAGTCGAAAATACGTTTATATTTTACTGCTGGTACTGAATAAGTAAATATTTCGGACACGTAACACACAACGCCATCTAGTCCCAAGCTAAACAGAGCTTGTGTTATGGGTACTAGACAACTGAAATAAATACATATATACTTGTTTTTGTAAATATGTACATATTATACATAGAAAACCATTTGCAGATAATACAAACATTTGGTCCGACCCGGGAAACGAACCCGAGACCTCAAGCACAGCAGTCGCATACGCTACCACTGCGCCACCGAGGCAGTTCTAAGTTTTGTTGATTTAAATTTAAGATTGTTTTATTTATTAAAACAGCCCTAAGCTTTCCATAACTACGAGTAAATACGTAAAACACAGTGTTTTTATGATAAATAAAAAGAGAAATTAATGCCTCATTTTAATAGTTAATATAAACGTAAATTTAAATATATAATGTTCCGTCAAGGAGTAAAATACAACGAAAAATTTATTCTTTATGAACATGGTGACAATAAAAAATATACGGCAGACGTTAAATTAAAAAAAATAAGTATATGTTTTCGTTTGTAGTCGTGTTCAGCTAGATTACAAATACCAGAAAATAAATTTCTAGTAATTAAGCGTGGTTCACGCGGTTCCTGCTCGTTCGAACTAATGCAGTCTCATTTCCCCATACAAGACTTTGTCTCTCGTCTTGCGTTATCTCTTTTCTTTGCTCTACTGACTCGTAGTAGTCGTAATCATGAGGTCTACGGTTCGAATCTCAGCTCAGGCCAAGGTTTTTTGAGTTTTTTTGATTAAAAAAAAAATAATTTCGATTATGAGAATGAGATAACAAGGAGTGCGTAGTTGGTTGGTCTACTTTGAGACTGGCTGCTGTGGTCGAAATTGTCTACAAAATATTATCTTTACTTCAATTTTCTTTTTAATTTTTTCTTTCTTTTTTTATGGGCTAAGTGGCTAACGAGCAGACGTATCACCTGATGGTGCACCTGCAACACCAGCGGTGTCACAAGTGCGTTGCCGGTCTTTGGGGGGATGGGGAGAGGGAAGGGGGAAGGGTTGGGGTATGGGACTGCGGTATCCTCACTGACTCAGTAAAACACAGCGCAATCGCTATTTCACACCGATTTCTGTGAGGCCGTGGTATCTCTCCAGTCGAATCGGCGCATTCATACCGGAGCGTGGCTCTCCCATGTGTATATATGTAATGTATGTATGTATCTAAATACGATTACAAATTTAAAGCCGGTTATCAAACATATAGATATGAAAAAACAAGTCTAACCTTTTCTGTGTACTAATTTTACACCGACCCAGATTATTTAGGGAACTTTATTTATTTATTCATGAAAGGTACGCTTACAGATTACAGTCAGAATATGTTAAACATTAGGAGATAGAAACTTATAAGTCTAGAAAGTAATACAAATTTAGCAAACACAACATGAGTAAAGGTAAAAAACAAATATTTTCCAAGCTTTATCTACAACATAATATATAAAATTAAAACTATATCTTTATAAAATAACAAAAAGCATCTCAAAGGAATAAGAAAAGGAATACCCACTACGAACATTGTGTATTTAGTACATGCGAGATGACATTATTGTGCCTGGAGAATCTAACATTAAATATATCAGTTCGCTGTATATACGACACTTCCTCACAATAGGGACAAAGAAAGACGTGTTATTTTGGTAAACATGTATTAAACATACGTTGGAATTGCGTGACCCGTGCCTGATATTTATATAACTGCAGACAGACAGACAAACCTGGCGCATCGATGGTGGATTGAATAATTTTGTGAAAGCAAAGAAAATCACACCATCTAAGACAAGCTTAAAGAGAATTAAACCGTGGGAGAGCCGCGCTTCGGCATGAATGGGCCGGCTCGACCGGAGTGATACCACGGCCTCACAGAAAATCGGTGTGAAATAGCGCTTGCGCTGTGTTTCACCGAGTGAGTGAGGATACCGGAGGCCCATACCCCAACCCCTCCCTCATTCCCCCTCCCCATCCCCCAAAGGTCGGCAACGCACTTGTGACACCTCTGGTGCTGCGGGTGTCCATGGGCGGCGGTAATTGCTTACCATCAGGTGATACGCCTGCTCGTTTGCCATATATTACATAAAAAAAAAAAAAAAAAAAAAAAAAAAAGAAATCACATTAAACTCAACTAATCTATCACTATAGTTTTGCAATGATCTACCATAGCTAAATTAGTATAATATGTTTCTTCTTTTGACTAAATAAATGCGTTGTTACTAATTCTATCGTGCATTCTAGTACTTAGAGGACTAAGTAAATATCGATTTAAATTTAAAAGTGCAGGGCCAGTTTCACCATTTATTGTTACATTCCTGATAGATTATTTAGGATTTATCTGCCAGATAAACAAGAGGTTACGGTTTTACAAGTCTTGGACAGACATAATATCTCCATTAAGGTAGTAGACCCACGCACGGATCGATCGCGGCGGTACTACCCGCTTATAGAAGATCAACGTAAAATGACAGCGTTCGTGCTGTCTTGTGTCGGTGTGGATCACCATACTGCATTTTTCCATCGTCTGTATTCGCAACGGGTGTGGCAATCACCACACTTGTGTTCTACTTATGCTTTCCATTAGGCAGTGTAGTGTAATTTGGCAAGCCTGTACATAATCATCATTAACAACTCATAATGTCCCACTGCCGAGCTAGAGTCTTCTCTCAAGAGAGAGTTAAGGCCATACGTAATATATACATATAATATCATCACATCAGATAATATCATCTGCATAATCAACAACCTCAATCTGTTATTTTTTAATTATTTTATTGCTATTACTACTTTCATAATCAAAACAACGGAACCATTATAAGATCACTTTAATGTCCGTCTGTTTGTCTGTCAAGACCTTTTTTTAAACAACACTTCACAAAAGTCGATTATTATACTTTTAAAGTATTTTCATTTTCTACTATCATCGTTTAAACTACGTTTGAAGCTCGTACATTTTATTCTCGACTCAAATCTAAAGCTATATTAAGTTTTAATGAATAGTTTCTTCTCTAAGCGTCGTTTTATTCATTGATATTAATTATAACTATACATCCAGAGGCATGGCGTTGTTGTAATTTATAGTTTGTATTAATTGGAATTTTAATTAAAAGGGGAATGTTTCTGAAAATATACTTAGTAGTTTGACCTTTAGCTAAGAACTCATCGAAGTCTCGCCTGAGCTAAAAACCACACAATTAAAACTATTCTTGGATTAGCTTCAGAACAATAAACTTTGTAATAAGACTTTTCGAAACAGACATTTATGTATATGAGATAACACTGAGTTGGTGTTGAAATCAGCTTGGCTCTACTAGCTTTATTTAATTTGTGTTTGTTTTTAAAATATAACTTTTTATGTATGGGAAGTATAATTTTAAATAGATGGCACTATTCTCATACAGTTTATTAGGCTAGATTTTGGCTCGGGTACCCCTATCCCTCTCCCCATCCTCGCAAAGGCCGACAACGCACTTATGACGCCTCTGATGTTCTTACCATCAGGCGATACCATTGCTCGTTTGCCCCCTATACCATAAAATAAAAAGAAGAACCAAGTATTTATGAGCCAATTTCTACTTCAGCCTTTAACTCAATCGCATCCTTATTGAGAAATAATACTCAATAAGGATGCGATTGAGTGAAAAAAAACATCTTTATTACATTAGAACAGAGCCAGTATCGTTTTCCGCCACAGGCTTTGAGGGTTTGAGTCATAAAAGCAATTATTTCAGAAGCTTTTTTGCGATATAACATTTTTAAAATTCTTTATAATTTCAGTAAAGTAGTTTAGGCTTTTAGAATATTGACTTTGAACAACCACACGTTTTAATCTCCTAAAACGTTCATACTCAGAATTATATGAAATGGTTTTAAACGGAACTCTCTTAATCGAATTTATACATGTTATAAATTCGATTTAGATAAGAATGTTTCATATATTTATGTGTTCTATAAGTTACATACATTTTTAAAATGTTAAAAAAAAATCTGGACTAACACAACAGGTTATTTAGCGAGGTTATAGGGAGTAATCTCTAGATCTACATAACCGACTTTGAAAATTCTTTGACCAATAGAAAGTCACATTATTTGAGAGTATGATAAGCCATATTTCAACTAGAAAAATGATTAATGCGATATTGGATACACACGCTAGCCGAGCCGCGGTCAAAATCCAGTATTAAATATATACTTAATCGCGGTTAAAAGTAGCCTAAGTTCTATCTCAAAAATCTGCATACCATTGAAATCGGTGCAATATCTTCGCCGTGAATGCGTTACAAATAAACAAAGTTACTTTCAAATATTTATATGGAATTATGGATTAGGATTAACATTCCCCATACTAAAACAAATATACACACACTTACGTAAATGAACCTGATGATAAGTGAGTATTCATTTATTAATTAGAATTCGTGCTGTCGTGTTTCGTTGGTTTGGGTCACCGTCTTTACCGCCATGGTGTGGGTTATCATGCTGAATTGTTTCATTGTCTGCCTTCGCAATGAGTATAGTGACTACTGCTCTTGGATTCTATTCATCCTTTCCATCAGGCAGAATAGTCACTTTGACAGGCTCATATATAACAAAAAAAACAAATATGCTAACGGAGCACTTAATCCAACTTAAATTTTGTAAGAAAGATATACCGAAGCAATTAACCTCTACCGTGGGAGAGCCACGCTTCGGCATGCATGGGCCGGCTCAACTAGAGTGATACCACGGCCTCACAGAAAACCGGTGTGAAATAGTACTTGCGCTGTGTTTCACCTAGTGAGTGAGGATACCGGAGGCCCATATCCTAATCCCTCCCCCCATCCCTCTCCCCATCCCACAAACGCCGCGACGCACCTGTGACGTCTCCGGTGTTACGGGTGTTCATGGGTGGCGGTAATCGCTTACCATCAGGCGATACGTCTGCTCGTTTGCCACCTACTACATAAAAAATAAACCATATAAATAAATGCCTAAAAAACCTATATCATCTTAATAGCGCTTTTAGTCGCGCCACATAACCTTGTTAACATCTAATCTCAACAGTCTGAATTTACAAGATATTCAAAGGTTACTCTCATTATATCGCTCTAAATTGCTGAAGCAACTCTGTTGGGTATTTATTACAAAAGCTCGCAAATTGACAAACGCCGAGCTCAAATTGAATCAGGCGGTTACGACGTTTGTAAAGCACCAATCACACGCCCCTCTTTAGAAGTTGATAGCTTTTATAAACAGACTAGATTTTAGCGATGACTTTAGATGTTTTTTTGTTTAAGTTTTCTTTTTTATGAGATAAAGGGGGCAAAACTTCCATCCCCCATCGGTGTAGGCTAGCGGCTAGTGTATGCGACTGCTGATCAAGAGGATTCGATGGAGTCAGATCCCAGTGTCAGGTCAAAAGTGCTATTGCGTTACTCATACTAGAAATTATCAACAACAGCCCGGAGTATGGAAGTTTGCGGGTGATTTACGCCTGTGACTCGCAGAGCACTTTAAGTCATTGGTCCCGATTGTCATGAACATCTATGGCAATCGTTATTGGGAAGTCAGTGCCCTAAAATATACTGACAACTCGTTTAAACTTCGAAATCAATTTACCCTCAGAGTTGCGTCCGATGCCAAATTTTTTAGGTAAAACCGGTTGGACTTGTAATCGACCGCAACTAATCTCGGGAATAAGAAAGGTGCAAACGAACAAACAAGTCACTTGATGGTAAATAACTTCCGTTACCCATGAACAGTATCTCAGGAGTCACAAATGCGATGCTGTCCTAGGACTCCCTTCTCCTATAGTCAGGAGAATTAAGAGTTTGGAATCTACTAACCTCACAACTTCTCGTGAATAAAAGAGATAGTTAACTGTCGGCTCCTCGGGGATAAGAGCTCAGAGTATGTGGTGTTTCGACTACAAACCACTGAGAGGGCTGGTCTCAAGCACCCTAATATAGGAGGATCCAGACTGTGTAATTTCAAGTCCTCCACGAATCAATGCAATGCCTTATCAGACAATGCCTTCGGGGCAAAATACTTACCCTCTAAACAACGGATTGAGACTCTTTTATGAGATCAGGCCGCTTTCTACCGCACGATTAATCTACCACCAGAGGTCTCCAACCATACCACCGCCGATGTCTTCTTTGTTCGGTCGGTCGCTCTCGATCCCTTGGACTTTATCTTATTGATAAAGGGTGTATATAATGAAAAAGAGCCAAGATGACATGATATCATATTATGACAGAAAATAGCAAACAAAAAACAAAATCCATTATGAAACATTGACCAAAGCTCACACAGAAATGAAATACAGGCAGACTAAACTATCGAAGCCCGCAGATTTTTCGTAAGTGGTAGGTCTTATAGTCCGGCTACTCAGAGAATGCGTTTCTGACACTTGTAAATTGGTCATGAGTAGTGATGTGCCATGAATATCATTAATAATATTTGCTAACAGTATTTATAGCATTCATTATGCATAATTATTCAATTTAGATATATTTTATATTTCAAACACAATATTAACTAAATTGTTGATGGATGAATTAAATTTAATCGTAATTTCTGAATGAAACCAAAGGAAAGAAAATAAAAATACTGTATTTATAGAAAAATATATATTATGAAATACATAGTTTTAAGATTTCAATGATGTCAAATCAAAATTTAATCCGACTCCGATTCGCTTGAGGACTCGCTGTCATCTTCACCAACATGTATTATCATGTTATTATCAATCATAGTGTCTATACGAATATCGCGGTCAAAGTCATCAAATATCATTTTTTTAGTTTTTTCAACCACCTTCATCCAGTCATCACTTGTGACTTTTTCGCATGCTTCTTTTAAAAGCGTCTTCATCTTTTTTATGCCATATGGTGGAAAAGTATTATGGCGGGTTGCATAACCTTTAATTTGAGGCCAGATTAGCTCTATATCATTGTACTGGCAGTGATATGGAGGAATTCGGAGAACGCGATGACCGTACTCCAGAGCCAGCTCATCTATTTCGTATTGAATATTTGATAGCTTATGGTCGTTGACTAATTTCATCAGCTCAGCTTTTAGCATTGACATATTTGCGTCAATGCCACTTCTTTGCAGCCAAGCCACCAATTCCTCTTTTCTATTAGCTTGAGTAGGTGCTTTATTTATTTGCACCGAATGATAAGGGACGTTATCCATTATTATAACTGAAGGCTCTGGAAGGCCAGGTAGCAACACATCCTGGAACCACTCCTTGAATACAGCCGCATTCATTTCTTCGTGGTAGTCAGTGGTAGTTTTTGACTCAAATGCTAATAAAACATGTTCCACAAAACCATACTTCGCACAACCAGCGTGGCATATTATGAGACGTGCTCCTTTACCGATTGGCACTTTCGACGTCGACCCTTGAGTATCATCTGTCCAAGAACGAGAAAGCTCGTGATTGGTGTTCAGCCATGTCTCCTCAATGAAAACGACATTGTCCCAATTATCAATTTTTTTTTGCTTCTCTTAGAAAAGTAATTCTTTTTACCAGAAATATAAAGGGATAAAAATAGTTTTTCATTTATTTTTAATTCAGCTGACTGAAATCACGACAATTATTTTCATAAGTTTGGTTTGATCGTACCTATATCGTATTATAAACTATATTAAACTTAACTCGTATGAATTAAGTACATTATACACACTCTCGAATAATTTCTCCGATGTCCCCAGGAACTTTAATGTCGTTCGTATAAATGCCCAAAGCATTTCGGCACATTACCCTGAAATGGTGACAACATTCGACTGTACAACATCCTTACATACTTTGTAACTCATCTTGTTCTACTGTTTTTTTGTGTATTCAATAAAGATAAATAAATAAAATTATATATTATAAAATTAGAACGTTTTATTTAACAATATATCGACCGACAGAATATATTACGATATATTCGATACATTCCAAAAATACTCAGTTACAATTCAGTATTATTTTGTCTCATCACTACAAAAACAAACTATTGACATAACCTTGAAACAGCGCAGTTTGACGTCGTTAGACTTTTAAAAATTATTGTTCTTAAATTAATTAATTGATTAATTGTTACTAACTTTAGCCCAAAATAAAAGGTTTATTGTACATTGGCATGATTATTCAATTTTTAATGTTATTACTCATTATTAAGGTTAATAAAAGATATTTAAAATTTTGCCATAAATTGTACACCAGTTCAAAGTTACATCGCCCATTGGATCACGACCTGTCAGGAACGCATTCTCTCAGTGGCCAGACTATAATATCTGTATGCGTACATAAACATAAACATCTATTATCCTATTTTTAACACTATATTGTTGTAATGGTGAGCTATATGTGTTGGGAAAGCTATAAAAG
This sequence comes from Spilarctia lutea, assembly GCA_916048165.1. Lineage (NCBI taxonomy): Eukaryota > Metazoa > Arthropoda > Insecta > Lepidoptera > Erebidae > Spilarctia > Spilarctia lutea. The sequence goes on from OU696491.1 coordinate 1,963,147, forward strand.
CCGTAAGCAGGTTGATTGATTAAATAAATAAAAAATAAATATGAACTTACTAAGTAGAGATACGCGAGGAAAACAGCATTCAGTACAGACACCTTTTTACAGTTTTTTATTACATAATAATACGTATCACAACAACCTTTATGTTTCCACCCCTTTACACCCTTATGAGAACGTCAAGTCTTGTAAATTAATTTACCCGTCCCACGCGAGATGAAACGAGATGTTGATTAATTAATATTATTCATCTAAGACTCGTGTCTGATGAACTTAGATGAAAATTTAATGTGCAAATGTGGGTAAGTGATAAAGAGGGATTAGATTTAAAGATGTAGGAAGGATTCGAGGAGCCGAGGATCGAACCAAGTTTCGTGAAATTGGAGAGGTTTATGTCCAGCAGTGGACTGAGATAGGCGGCTGATGAAGGAAGCTTGTGTTCTTCAATTTATTAAGGTTGTTTTATTGACAGATTTCTAGTAGGAGTTGGGGTTGCCGTATACCGCAAAAACTACATACTGGTTAACTATTTTATCAATCTTAATGAAACATCTTAATAAACATGAACATAGTGCAGTCATTTGGGCTCCGCATGAAGCAAAATATTGTGACATGTTAGAACGGGTTCAGAATAAGTTCACAAGACACTTATATTTAAAACTGTACGGGGTATACCCGTTCTTCCCATTGATGTACCCAACTCTGTTTGTGCTAGGTATGGTCGGATATAACAAATTAACAAAGTTCACAAAGATTTAGATATTTTTTCGTGTCAATTGAGTGTACTAGCAAAATGTCTTTTAAATTTAATTTGTTATAAAACCTAAAAGAGTTGCAATATTTTGTTTTATATTTTTAATATTAAGACAGATTGTTACTTTTATTGAGTTTATATTTCGTTAATGTATGTGTTCTTTATTGTGTATGTCTGTGTATGTAATAATAGAAATGTAAATTAGCCTCTTTATCGCATTAGGGAAACCTGTAATGATAGTGAAGGTGTTGTTATAATACATAAATAAATAAATAAATAAATAAAATCTTTTACTTCTTCGTCCAATCCGAAAGACTTCACTAATGGATTTTTAATTGGTGTATGTATAATAGTATTAATATGTTTGTATATGTTGTGAACTATGTACATTTTAACTGACTTCATAAATATGTAACCTCTATGCACATACCATATAAGATTTCTGCACCACCCGAAGGTTGACTGGAAGAAAATACCCTGAGCATTTAGTCCGCCGATGTACAAACTTAGTGCATAAAGTTAATAAATAAATAAATAATGGACGTAGAATAGGTTAAATGATGGCTTCTAGAACTAATATACGTACCTAAACACATTTCTGACAAATATTAGGTGGGCCTTGTTAATAATATTTTCCATTAATAATAAACATTACTGCTCCTACGAATTCCTGGTGTAATTAATTTAAATGAGGAGTGTGCCGTTGAAACGCAAAGCTCTTTAGCAGCACGTAAACACGAAACGAATGAATAGAATAGTTAAAGTCTTACAATGTAAATACATTTTATTTCAAACATTCATCGTATATTCTAGCTTTATAACCTTAATTTTACCATCAAGCAAGTTGTGAAACAGTTCATTCAAGCCGTGCAATTCACTGAATAAATAAGCTGACTAGACCAACAACCCGGAGTCCTAGAATATTTAATCCTAACCGACCATAGCCCACGCCCAGGTGAACTAAACCTTTCCGTCTTGTCTCCGGGTTTTCAACACAAAGAAACGGTTACACAAAGGAATACAAAAGTGAGTCTTAATTAACCTTTTGTTTTAAAATTAGAATTAAAACAGTATGTAGGTATAAGACCTGAAAAAAATCAACATTGACGTTGTTCCTCATTTTAAGTAGAACTAGTGTGTGCCCGTCTAAGTCCTACCATAATTCATTTAATTTTAACTTAACTTTCTCCATTCCTGCTCCAAACTAAACTTTAACTCTACCAAATTCCTTATTTCTCATTTCGTATAATTTTCATAAAACGGGTTAAAATATTTTTTTTATATATTTATATATGGATGGAGGAATCTTAATATTGTCTATTTCACTATCTATAATGTTCGTTCTCCTAGCCGATAACGGCCACGGCGGCCAGTCTTAACGGAGACCAACCAACTACGCAGGAGATATTATAGTGCACAAGTGTGTGAGCAAACACAGTGCACCTGTTCTCGCTCTGTTCCCTCTCTTTAATAATCCGATGAACGGTTAACCGACACGGTAGGGGAGAAATCAAGCGCAGTACCGACTCTGAGCTGTTATTAAGTATTTCTATAATCAGATAAACTCAAAATAACACCTATGGCCCGACCCGGGACTCTAACCCGAGACCTCTTGATCGGCAATCGCATACATCAACCACAAGACCAACGAGGTATATTTTGTATAGTAAACTAGTACTAGTAAATTAAATACTAACAAGCTGTAATGAGATGCGTAGAATGTTACATTTTGAATGTACGATTTGAAATGAACGAGTGACTTATTACATTTTTATAACTAACGCTGTGATTAGTCAACGTACTACTTTAAGAGTTATTTTTAAAATAATTAAAACGAAGATTTCTGAATAAATAGTTAATTCCCAAAACGCCCACCCCCCACATAGATATAACTTGAATTGACTGAACTTATCGACGACGTTCTAGTAAAACAAGAAATATATTATTAACCTGGCTCAAAACAAATACTCCACTTTAAATCATATTCAAATAATAATTGAAATTTATTTTCAACGTTTTGAAACCCTTGAAAGACAAGACAGGTTAAACTTTAAATATACACGATTGTCTGTGTGGTGTAGTAAGTTTATTTCGAAGTTTTTAAGTAATGTCTAGGGCACAAATAACTTTGTAGAAACAAGTTGAAACGTATACGTTAGTTGAAAATTTTAGACGTATAAAATATTCAGGCACATACCGACTAATCACCTACAGTTTGTAAATTCAATTTTAACGAGGCATTAGTATCATTATCAGACTTAAGCAGTCCAATAGCCTTTGGTCCTGGTAAAGTGGGCCAAACCTCCTGTATAAGTAGAGGACAGATATTATTTTTAACTTCAATATTCATATTTAAGTTTTTTTTTTTTTTTAAAAAGACAACTCCCACATTAGGAATAAACATCCTGTGTCGTGGGGGACTTTACAAACATACATGAAACGGACACAAAGAACATCCAGACTCGGGACAACAATTCGTGGATCACACAAAGTGTTGTAGGTACCGCGTGGGATTTGAACACTTGGCGCAGTAGCAAGCGGCATGGCGACCGCTGACACCACTCGGCCAACCGTGCAGCCAGCATTTAAGTTGGCTCCACAATGATGATATATTAATAATTTAATTCACATAGGTTATGAGTTTTGCTAAAAAGGAATGGAACGCAGCAGATTGGGTGTAAAGCTCCAGGCTAAAGTCGCGGATGTAGGCAAGAAGGCTGCCAGATTAAAATGGGATTGCGCCGGACACATATTTCTGATGAATCCGGACCGGTGGGCCAAGGTCGACAAACATTGGGTGCCTCAGGGTGAACGCCGACGACAAGGCAGATCCCGTAAAAGATGGCGCGACGATCTTGACGCCTATCGAAGGGACTGGCCGGACCTGATCTTGGATAGAGAAAAGTGGTTTGTTGCAGGAGAGGCCTTTGCCCAGCAGTGGCTCTTAAAAAAGTTATTAGTCATAATGTTCCGTAATTTATGCTCTCGATTGTCGGCACTTTATAGAACTTGTTGCAATACATTCTAAAATCAAACTGCCTTGTACTTACTCCACTATTTTTATCAAGTTTACACCTGACCGGTTTCCCTTTGATAATGCGAAAGGCGAAACCGGTCAAGTGTAAACTTAATACATTTAGTCGAATAAGTTCAAGTGAGTTTGATTCTAGAATGCTCCGTACTTTCTGAACTAGTATATAATGTATCCTATACTGAACAGTAATGGATTAATAAAGACTTTTTATGTGTTGTTATTATTTTCAAAATTTTGAAACACTTTAAAGACAAGACTGTTTAAACTTTAAATAAACACAAATATCTGTTTATTTCGAAGTTTTTAAGTAATATCTAGGACAGAAATAACTTGGAAGAATAAGTTGAAACGTATACCTACGTGAATTGAAAGTTTTAAACGTATAAAATATTCAGGCATATACAAACTAGTCACGTACCGTTTAAATATAAACGAACTAATCTATACTTAATATAATAAAGCTGAAGAGTTTCTTTGTTTGTCTGTTTGAAATCTCAGGAACCGCTGGTCTGATTTGAAAAATTATTTCAGTGTTGGATAGTCCACTTATCGAGGAAGGCTATAGGCTGTATATCATCGCGCTAATACTAATAGGAGCGGATCACCAATGAAGAATGTTTCAAAAAAGGGGGAAAATTTTCACGCTACGGGTAATAGAAGACGCAAACGAGGTTGCGTGGGTCAGCTAGCACTATATACTTGTCAGCTTGCAATGAAGGCATCTTGACACAGCCTATATGTCGATTATCTGGCTTCTTCAGTAACGTTGTTTAATCCAGTTCCTTGAAAGTCTTATATTGTTTCAATAAAGTAAAAATTTTATAACAATCTCATCTAAAGGCAAGTCGAGTGAATACAAATAATGAATAACTTTATCGAAAATATTTTTCTTATAATTTTAATCAACAAAGTTATTTTTCGTGTTTTCTTTCTGTTATTTATTATTTGTTAAAAATTCACGAAGCTCAACTGCCATACTTATAACTTTTTAATGGAAATAGCTACTTTGTTACAAAATCATTTACAATTATCCTGTCAATGTCAGTTAGAGAAAAGTTGAAAATGGGTAACGCTGTTTTGACAGATTAATCCTTAACAGAACTGAGAACTTTGTTTCTTTTTAATAACATTTTTTTTCACTTTTACAAAACTTGTTTTTGTTGTATTTCTTCACTTTAGTTAAACGCAGCTTTCACTAGTAAGTTTGCAGAAAAATGATTTTGTTCTTTGAAAATTGAAACCAGGGATTTTTCTTTGATTATTCGCAACAAACAAATAGCTAGACTTTTTTGTTGATAACATCAAATTAAGATTGTATGCTGATTAATACAATTCAAATACAAAATTGATGAACCGGTATAAAAACTGTTGTTTTGTGACATTTCAATTGGTATTTCTGTGTACACCATATAAATATAAAAACATTGTACACAAGTGTCGTACGTTTCTCAAATATGATATGCCTCCAAGCCCCATATTTGTTAAACATATATTTTATTTTAACTATGTTTATTTTGTTGAACGTCCTCAAACCTTAATACCTAAATAAATAAATAAGGATAAAACAAATAATTTTCGTCTTATTTTTATTTAAAGGATTCTTCACAAGGAAATACCAAAGACAACCAGCGGTGCTTTTCAAGCGGCAAATGTACATCGCGTACACGCTGACAGCTTGATATTTATAAAAAGGAAAATGGCTCCTCTCATAAGACTAAAACAATTGCAGTGTTTTCATAACATGTAACATACAGTATTTACTTGTAACTTGACAATGTTTTATTGCCGCTCTTTTTACAAATATGAGTACATTTATGAAATAACTGTATGGTTTTAGAAAGAATGCTTTTAGAACTTCTAGACGAAGTATTTGAGTAGTTTTGAGAAAGTGTTTGGATAATTTTGTTTAATTTTATTTTTTGTCACATTCACACAACGCTGTTTAGTTCTAAACTAGGCAGAGCTTGTTCTATGGGTATTAGACAAACGACATAAATAATAATAATAATAAACTTTATTCTCTTTTACAAATGTATAACTTAATAATAGGTACAATAGTGGCTTGGCTTCCGGATTCCACCTTTGTGAAAGACTGGTGCCTGATGTAGGTTATAAAAATATAACCTGTGTTACAGGTCACCAGGCCCTCTGCACGGTAAGAAAAGGAAGGATGACAATAATAAAATAAATACATGTTATTTTTAATTAGTATTATTTACTTATATTGTAAATACAAAAAAAAATGGTAGAGGGGCAAACGAGCACACGTATCGCCTGATGGTAAGCGATTACCGCCACCCATGAACACAATTCCCCAAAGGCGTCACAAATGCGGTGTCGCTCTTTGGGGGATGGGGAGGAGGATGGGGGAGGGGGTTTGGGCATAGGCCTCCGGTATCCTCACTCACTCAATGAAACACAGCGCAAGCGCTACTTCACACCGGTTTTCTGTGAGGCCGTGGTATCACTCCGGTAAAGCCTATACATATTTTACACAGAAAATACTCAAACTCCAAACAACACAATAACACTTGGTCTGACCCTGGAATTGAAACCGAGAACTCAGCCACAGCAGTCACATTCCCTATAACTGCGTCACCAAGGCAATCCATTAAGTTCAGGATTACCTGGTGTTAACAGAACATAGGTAGAAAAATGCGTAACGTGATTTGAACAGATAGTGTACCTGTGTTTGCGCATACACTTGTGCACTATATTCCACTATTCTTCTGCGTAACTGGCTGGTCTCCGTTGAGACTTTCCTCAGTAGCTGAAATCAGCTAGAAGGTCATCATTATAACAGTTTAAGTCAAAATATTTGAGGTAATTTTAAATATGACGTAAATATAATATGTAGCAAATAGTTACTAAATAAATAAATACATTTTCACAAACTTGGGAAGAATGAAAACAAAAATTTGTACTGATAAATTTATCATCATTTCAACCATTTGCCTTCCACCACTGAACGTAGATCTCCCCCAAGGAGCAGCACTACCCCGGTCTTGGGCAGTCCATATCAATCCGCTGCCAGCCACTTTCTTTAAATCGTCATTCCACCGTGCCGCGGGGTGCCCTACACTATGTTTGCTTAATCGCGGTCTCCACTCAAGCACAATTTAGCTTCACCGACCATCGGTACGCCTAGAGACATGACCAGCCCATTCCCACTGCAGCGTACTGATTCTCCGTTCGATGTCGGTTACTCTAATTCACTGTCGAATAACCTCGTTCTGAATTGTATCAGACAGAGATAGATTTATGATTGAATTTTAAAAAACTTCATCGACTTATTTAACAACAAAATAACAAGAACTGAGTATAATAAGACTACTTCGGATCTTTTGGGTTTCAAAGCTCTTAAAGGAATTCAGGGACCCGTGAATAAATCGCGCTTGTCACGGCAAATTGTAAAAAATGTGTTTCTTAAGTTCCCTTTTGCTTCCAAATTCTTTGATACAATTTAAATTAAGTAGAGCCTACAATGTTACCTTGAAAAATCATTAGAGATAAATTTTGGTACATTTGTTCGCTAAGAAAATACTTTTTTTTATTTATTTATTTATTAATAGGTTTGTCTACAGTTGTTACACATTTCTTAAAAATTACACATGTACAATACATAAAATATACCTAGGTGTACAACATAAATCGGCAAACACAACATTCATAAAAAACATTCGGATTCTAGTACAAACAAATGTCGTTGAAATTGGTAATCAGTTTACAGAAAATAAATTTAAAAATAAACATGCCGTAAAAGGAAGACAAAGACAAATAGTCATTTATATAATTGTGGCTTAATTTAATTGGCCCACAGTTTATAAAACCAATATAATTAATACAGTTTAAATGAACTTGATACTAACTGCAGTTATTTCTGCTGTAAACTTGGCTTTTAAATTTATAAAGGCTGGTGCCAAGCATGTCGACTTGTTTATCGAACTTATTATAAAGTCTACTTAGTCTTGGTATTGGAGAGTTGAAACCGAGGACTGTTTTACGTGACGGTGGGTACAGTAGATTGACCGGCTTTCGGGGGCATCTACGAGGGACATTAAATTGTATACCTGACAATAATTGAGGGCAGTCGACGAAACTATTTACTATTTTATACAGAAAAATCAGATCCAGTGAGTCTCTTCGTGTTTCGAGCGATATTATCTTAAATGTTTGTAATCGTTTAGTGTAACTTCGCGTCCTCTTTGCGATGCCAGTGGAATAAGCTAAGTGACTCAAAAACCTTTTCTGAATGCGTTCTATTCTGAGAGTATGTGTAGCATAGTGTGGACGCCAGACAACCGAGCAGTATTCAAGAATGCTTCGAACAAAACAGTTGTATATTAATATTTTAGTTCTGGGATTGTTAAAGGGCTTAGTGTTGCGAATTACAAAACCAAGCGCCTTTGAAGCTTTTTTAATAATTGTATCAATGTGAGGTATAAAAGTAAGTTTTCTATCTAGAATAACTCCTAAATCCTTTATACTCTCATTTCTGCTCAAACAACAATTATTCATGTAATAAGTTTTATCTATCCACTGAAGTTTGCGGGTGAAAGTAACTTGGCAGCACTTATTGATGTTAAGTTGCATGTTATTTTTTGCACACCAATCTAAAAGATTACGTATATCCTCTTGCAGCAATACTGTATCCAAATCAGATTCTATTACTCTGACTATTTTTAGGTCATCTGCGAACAGGAATGGCACTGAATTCTTCAAACAGTCCGACAGATCATTTATAAAAATAATAAACAATAGTGGACCAAGGTGCGAGCCCTGAGGTATACCAGAAGTTATTTTATATGTATTTGATTTATATCCATGGGCTACAACGTGAAATGATCTATCAGTTAAGTATGAAGAAAGCCATTTGAGAAATGACCCAGCAAAACCATATGCAGCTAACTTTGCAATTAAGATATCATGGGGTACCTTATCAAACGCCTTGCAAATATCAGTGTATATAACGTCGACTTGTTTATTTGAGTCCACTGCTTCAATAACATGTTCAACAAAAGACACCAAATTACTACAAGTTGATCTACCCGGAACGAAGCCATGCTGTTGATTCGTTATGTATTTCTTAAAATAGATTTGAACTAATGGACATATCAAAGATTCGAAAACCTTAGCCAAAGTTGACAGTATGGAAATCGGTCGGTAATTAGTTACCAAATTACTTTCACCAGCCTTATAAATCGGTACCACCCTTGCCACCTTCCATAGATCAGGAAAAACCCCAGCAGCAAGAGACTTGTTAAATATTAAATCTAAAGGTACCGCAAGTTCATCAGCACATTCCGATATAAATTTTGGTGGAACTTGGTCACAACCCGAGCCCTTGGTAGTATCCAAAGATTCAAGTTTTTTTACTATATTTTTGCGACTGATATAAGTTATATTAAAATATTCAGCATTATTGACACCCGCAAGATGATTAGTAACCCCATCCATGTCCACTTGCCGGCTAGATAATGAATAAACACTCGAAAAGTATGAACCAAACATGTTGCATATATCATCCCCATCGCTTGACGTTATTGACCCATCAAACATCGTAGCCGGGTACGATTCTGCAACACTGCGCTTTGTTTTTATATAAGACCAGAAAAGTTTTGGATTATCCGAAATCTTTTGTTCTATATGTGCGATATAAGAGTTATAGCATTCCACTGATAACCTTTCACACTGCTTACTACAGGAGCGAAAAGCAACTTTATCCATTGGGTTTTTATACTTGTTATACCTTTTTCTATAGTTGTTTTTTTCACGAATCAACCTCACAAGACCTTTACTAAACCACGGTGGATGTGAGCTAGATTGGACTGTGGTTAAGGGTACATGATGCTTAATTACTTGATTTATAGCACCATAGAATAACTCAAGCATATCATTAGGGTTGTCATGACCACGGAAAACCTCGTGCCAGTTTATTGTATTAAGATCGTGTTTAATAATAGAATAGTTTGCCCTTCTAAAGTTCAATCGGGTGATCTTGTCTTTATAATTTAAGGTATAATTTAATTTAGATTGTAAGGTAATTTCTAAAGGAGGGTGATATGGGTCAATTCTTACCAAATTGTGATTAGCTTCTTCCACTCTGCATTGTGTGTACTCAGTAAGTACCAGGTCTAAAACCTTAGCCTTGATATTTAAAACACTATTAAATTGCCTAAAGTTATTTACATGCACAAAATCAATCAGAGTTTGGTTGATTTTACTGTTAGTTGTCATAGAGAGTCGCCTAAGAGGGTCGTTAGTATCGTTTACACTCGACCAGTCTATGCCACCGAGGTTGAAATCCCCAATTAAGATGTTATGAGATTTATTATATTCCGACACTAAGTTAAATTTATCTATAAAGTGCTCCAACATACGGCACTGTACTGGGGGTGGTAGATACACTGTACAGATAGAGATTTTAAAATTGGGCATCACGTTCACAGTCACCCACAAATCTTCGCATTCACTCTCCCAAGCAAAGTTTCTAGTGGCAATGAACTTCTTAGCAACAGCGATTAAAACCCCGCCTCCATCTTTAGTATTATGAAAACCTGTGGCTTCCCTATCACGCCTAAAAACGTTATACCTTTCATCAAAAAGTTCGACACTAAGAATACAATTATTAAGCCAGGTTTCAGTTAATACCAAAACATCATATTTGGTACATGCCAGGTTACGATAAAATTCAACAGTTTTTGATCTCAGTCCTCGAGTATTTTGATAATATATGTTGAGGTAAAAGAATTTTTAGCAAATAGTACCTTGATAATATCACGCGTATATAAAAATTAAAAAAAAAAAAAATGAAAATATATATACATAATTTAGGTTATTAGGCTTAAAGAATTAAAGTCTTTCATAATCTTATTTTCGGAGCTCTCACTTTTCTTCACGTAAATGCGCCCATTTCGGATCCACACGTACTTATAGCCTCTCTCTTTTGCCTTGAGACGGGTGGCTGCATGCAGTGCCCTATTATTTGGACTCAGGTGCTCACCAATGTAAATAGGAGACTTATCACCATCTAAGCCAAGATGCGAAGTATTTAATTTTTCCTTTATTGGCTTAGATTTATTAAAGGTTATCGATGCGGCTAAAAATGTGTCTCGCAGTCTAGGGGTGTTGAATTGAACAATAATCGATTTAGGACGATTGTTGGCATTGTTTTGTTTCATAATACGAGTACAATTAGTAACATTCTCCTCCTTAATGTTACAACCTATGGTTTCACCTAACCTGGATACAACGCTGTACAAATTCTCATTACTTTTCTGAGGCACACACTGAATTTCCAGATTATTTGCCCTGGTATACTGTTCTAAGCTGTTTATACGAGCAGACATATCCCTGACAGTGGTTGTCAGTTTAGTATTTTCGTCCTGCAGTGCTTTCATCATTTGTTTACATTCATCTCTATCTCGCAACATATCATCATATTGGTTGCCGATGAAAGCGACCGAGTTCTTCAAGCTCTCAATATCCTCACGCATAACGCTCAGTTCCTGGCTTATTATGGTGCGCATATTACGGGTAAACTTCTCCAACATGACGTCCATTTGTGAATTCATGACATCCTCGATTATATCGCGAACGCAATCCTCTGTTATTGGTAGGTTTGATATGTTTGGTGGAGATTGCAGCGCTGGTCTTTTCTTGGTACGTACATTCGTGTTCGTATTGAACCGAGAAGGCGTCAGTTCATTGATCTTGTTGCTACTAGTGCAGGAATGACAAGTCCACTGAGACAGCTCGCATGACAGATCCAATCCTAAGCACTTGTGATGGAAAACTTTACCACAAATATTGCACTGCAGAGACTTACCACCCGTATTTTTCAAGGCACAGCAACCCCAAGTAACCATCGGTTCAGTCATGTTCCCGATAGAACAATTCAGAAATACAGAACAATATTAATAATGTGAAAGCTCACAGCAATAAAGACTCCGGTACATTCACTATCGCTCACCTAATATTATTTTTAATACATTTGCACACTAATAAAGGCTCATGGAATCACGGTACGCAGCGGTCGCGGCAAAAAGGTCGTAAGTGCGCGGCATACAGCGTCGCTTACGCGTTCGACCAAGTCTCTCGTAATAAGTTGTTAGAGGGTATGCTAAATATTTGTCCTATATTTATCACACTTAAAACTTGAATTATCCTAAAAATCACGACACTTAAGTAAAGTTTAATTCACTCACACATGCTACGTGGTCTTTAGCGATGTTTTTGCTACAATAGTTGACTGTAACTTCACTTTTAGCACTTAAATAACTTTAAATTTGATCGAATGTTAGAAATACAACTTATCAATCCGATGTCCGATGTGGGTATTTTTTAGAATATACCTATAACTTTTTTTAGAATATTAATAAATATTTCGCACATTTCACACACAACGCCATCTAGCTTCAAATTAAGCATAGCTTTTACTATCATAGCTAGGTAAACTAAAAGAATACTTATGTACTCCTTTTGTAAATACATACATATTGTACATAGAAAACACTCAAATTCCGAAACAAATATTTGCAGACAGAAACATTTGTTCCGACCCTGTAATGAAACCTGGCCTCCTAGTCAAGTTGCAAGCGTTTTTCTTTCGGCAATTAGCGCCTAAATTCTCGTGTATCATTGGCTAATACTTTGTCTAAGATTACGGCTTTATTCTATGACACATGAAAATTTAGGCGTTAACGATTGCAGAAAAAAAACGTTGCAACTTGCTAGGGCCCCTGAGACCTAAAGTATTTAATACCATCGGCATTGATATCTAAAAATCTAGTGACAAATGCTTTACCGACGTTGAATACTGTCCCGCCATTTGGATAAGTAGAATTAAGTTTCTAGGCACCATTATAGCTGAATTTTCTGTATTGACATTTATATCTAAATATCTAAATACCCAGACATTGCCTCGTTGGTCTAGTGGTTAGCGTAAGCGACTGCAGATCAAGAGGTCTCGGGTTCAATTCCCGGGTCGGACTGCTGTTGGGTTTTTCTTACAAGAAAATCTTAATAGCAGCCATATGGAAGATGGCGGTGTTTCCCGCCCGTGCTTCGGAGGGCACGTTAAGCCGTCGGTCCCGGTTGTCATCAACAGCTATGGCAATCGTTATTGGGAAGTCAGTGCCCTCAAATATACTGACAACTAGTTCAACCTTCGAATTCAGTTCGCCCTCAGGGTTGCGGAGGTCAGATGCCAGTCGCTCTGTGTAAAAAACTGGTAGGTAAAATCGGTTGAACTGGTAGCCGACCCCAAATAATATTGGGAATAATAAAGGCTAGGAAGATGAAGATGATGATCTAAATACCCAGATATATACACACCCACAAATTGAGTGCAAAACGAAATACTTATTTCCCAAAAGCATAAAGTGCCTCGGTGGCGCGAGTGGTAGCGTAAGCGACTGCTGTGCTTGAGGTCTCGGGTTCGATTCCCGGGTCGGTCCAAATGTTTGTATGATCTGCAAATATTTGTTTCGAAGTTTGGGTGTTTTCTATGTATAATATGTATGTATTTACAAAAAAAAAGTATATATGTATTTATATCAGTTGTCTAGTACCCCATAACACAAGCTCTGCTTAGCTTGGGACTAGACGGCGTTGTGTGTTAAATTGTACGAAATATTTATTTACATTTATAAAGTCTCTCTCTAAATTTGTTAGCAAACTGTTGACTACAACTTATCTCTCAAATACTAAACCAATAGGTCCAACATCTTCATCCTAGCTTCGTGGTACAAATCCAAAACTAATACACGCCTTGATTGGAACTCTGCCGCAGGACTAAACTAGTTTCCTGCAGTTAAACGAAACTTGAACAGCAATAAGAGCTTCCACGAAATAGCGGCCCTAAGACAAATTGCTAGGTTTCTCTTTATAAAGTTACAAATTGGTATAATTGTGGTTATCTGATATTGGAAATGTAAATCTTCTTAACGAAAACGTTTTGTTCTTTGTTTGTTGTACATAATCGACATGTTTTGCAAATGATTGTTTTAAGTTTAACCTTTGTGTTGTTACAAAGCAATTAAATTAGTTTATGTAATAAAAATACATTACCTGGATTATAAAAAAAACGAATTGAATTGGATTGTGACTCGTATTCTGGGTCACGTTACAAAACGGTCCTAAGCAGGTAGTGTTTACTACTGAAACTAGAATATATATGGACCATTTAAATATTTCTAAATGCATAATAGTTAATTAAAGAACAAGTATATAATAGCACTTATATCCATTTTGATTTATATTATAAATTCTAAAGTAACTCTGTCTATCTGTAAGTTCCGCTTTCAAGGCTAAACTACTGCACCGATTTCTATGAAATTTGGTTTGGAGATACTTAGATTCTTGAGGAAAAATAAAGGTTACTCTTTACTGCGATAACCGATCTACACGCGGTTACAAGCTAGATATTTATCCAATGTCACTTCAAGGTCCAAGAACATTAAATATGCACTATGATAAAGACTACGATAATGACTAGTCACTGAGTCATCATCAACGTCAGTCTGTGGGGGAACGGGTATCATGTTCCACCCAACACAAAGGGGGGATCCTCCGGCCTGACGAGGTGATCATGCCTGGCTGGCTACTGCCCAACAGTTAATGTTGGGATGTTGTATATGTGATAATCGGCGCGAGAACTATTTATTGCGCGATTCAGGATTTGTAGTTACTTCGTGTAGTGCGTTACTTCGTCGTTCAGTGTATCTTCGGTAGATGGCGCTATAGTAGGTTATTATTGTGTTATATGTGGAAGTCGCCACAAATCTATCACAGTCCACTGCTGGACATGGGCCTCTCCAATTACACGTCACTTGGTTCGATCCTCGGCATCCAGCTCCTGCTAGTTACTGTGTAATTTCTTTAAACCTAAATTCTTTATGGTTTACTACTTACACTACACAAACCAGTAATTGAAAAAAGTCGTAATTGCATACCCATATATCTTCTAGAACTCTCTTACCTTCTCGTATTTGAAAGGCGAGACGTAGAACGGACAGAGTGCACTTTAAACAAACTTTAATTAGTTTAAAACTTCAACAACTCTCACTAGCTCTAGCAAAGGTATAGTTAAAGTTCGAGTCCATTCACAATATCGTATGTAAGTAGTTATCTTGGGAAAATTTTGCTTCAACCCTACATTTCAGAGATTACGGGGATACTTACAAGACGGCTAAAGAGCTTATAAGATAATAAAGTTGTAAGGCCATTTTGCTAAAGAGCATTTTCTATTTCACTATCACAAAAATAACTAACAGCTATTCAAAGCAATGAATATTCATTAAGAGTACCAGTAGATTCCAAATTCAAATGTAATAGTTTTGTACCCGACTACGGCAAAGCCAAAGGAGAGTTATGATTTTGACAGGCTATGTATGTATGATCACTGGTTTCCTCAAACCTTCCAACTAGTTGTCAGAACTGGACAAATGAATTATCGTTAAAACGTCTTGATCGTATGCTGGTTATATACATATGACGCGCTGTTAAAGTGTTAAGGTATGTTTCAATGTAACGTGTGACCATGGCTTTTCAAAGTTGAATATGTGTATCTCTATAGTATCAAATCGTATGACATTATTATCAACTTGCAACGAAGGCATGTTAGTAGAGTATATGTGTCGATTATCTTGCTTCTTCAGTAATGTTGTTTAATCCAGTGTCCTGAAAATATTGTTTCATACTTTTTCAGCGTCGTATTTTGTCGTGGTTGGGTTTTAGTTTTTATTTGTGTATGAGCCTGACAAAGTGACTTTACTATGCCTGATAGAAAGCATGAACAGAATCCAAAAGTGGTGGCCACTATACTCATTGCAAATGCAGGAAATACAACAATGCAGCATGGTGACCCACACTATAGCAGCCTATTCAGATGCTTCTGTATCATTAGGCCACTAGTCTTGCACTCAGCTATGCTTCGGCATCAATGGGTCAGCTCGACCGGAGATACCACGGCCTGACAGAAAACCGGTGTGAAATAGCGTTTGCGCTGTGTTTCACCGAGTGAGTAAGGATACCGGAGGCCCATACCCCAACCCCTCCCCCATCCTCTTTCCCATCCCCCAAAGGTCAGCAACTAACTTGTGACGCCTTTGGTGTTGCGGGTGTCCATGGGCGGCGGTAATCGCTTACCATCAGATGATACGTCTGCTCGTTTGCCCACAAATGCTGTCATTTTAGATTAGTCTTCAGTGAGAGCGTAGTACCGCCGCGGCCGATACGGCCCATTCGTACTGAAATCAGCACAGCTCTACTACCTTGAGACCACTTTTCTAATCTCGCCCATGTCCAGCAGTGGGCTGATAACGGTGCTAATGATGATAATGATAATATTACTTATGGCTAGACTAATAATACCCAATATATATAAATGATTCATCGAAATGTATGTACATGCATAGCTTACCATCGTCTGCACCAAATTCTTTTTCTTATATGTATAACGGGACAAGGTTTGTATAGAGGAAAATAATAGTAAATAGTCATATTTTCTTAGTCCGTGACTACCTGACGTGACGTGAACCTAGAAATCTGAGGACATAAATACTAAGAATAGTTTTTCGGAACCCTAGGCATGGCGGTACAATGTTCGCCGGGTCAGCTAGTAGCATCTATACTAATCTATACTAATAATAAAGCCGAAGAGTTTATTTGTTTGTTTGTTTGAACACGCTAATCTCAGGAACCGCTGGTCCGATTTGAAAAACTCTTTCGGTGTTGGATAGTTCATTTATCGAGGAAGGCTATAAGCTATATATCATCACGCTACTACTAATAGGAGAGGAGCACCAATGATGAAGAATGTTTCAAAAACGGGAAATTTTCATGCTACGGGCAATATAAGACGCAAACGAGGTTGCGTGGGTCAGCTAGTAATAAATATTAACGTATTTTTTTTCAGTTCTTAAGAAATAAATATATTTATCAAATTTACTTAAGCTTTGGTTCACTGAACTTACTTATTGAATGACCGCATCACAGAAATAGGTATAAGAATATAATAAGAAAAATATCATTTGTGCTAACTCGCCTTTTTGCCCGAATCATATTGTGTTTAGAAGGCTTTTTGTGACGTTATTTCATTGTGGGCTCAGATGTAACCTACTTTTGTAGGTTTTGACTCCCAATTTATTTATGCTGACATTTCTGTCCCTAGCCTACAGTAAACATTTACTTTTCATTTAATCCTCTTCTTTGAAAATAATATACTTTTTTCTTTACGTTTGTTGGAACTCGAATTGATTTAAATTTACAAATCGTTTCGAGACACTAACTTCTTTTGTTAGACTTCTTTCAGAATCGGAGAAACTTTGTCTATGTATATACATTATTTTATTATTTTTGCCGTGTACGTCGCCATCGTCCTACGCGCTAGAAGTTTCAACCTCATCATCTAGATGGTTGGCAGTCCATAACTGTGCGCTTTTCCAGAATCTTTTTGCCTCGCACAACAAAACTGTGGAGTGAACTGTCGCCTGAGGTATTCTCGGACCAATACGACCTTCAAACCTTCAAGAAAAGAGCCTACTCCTTCTTAAAAGGTCGGCAACGCACTTGTGACGTCTCTGGTGTTGCGGATGTGGTTGTGCGAAACGTCTGCTCGTTTGCCCATAATTTCATAAAGTAGCCTAAGTCCTCAAGAATCAAAGCAACTTCATGCTTAATTTCATTGAAATCTATGCAGCGATTAGGCCGCGAAAGCGTAACAAACGGACAAAGTTAATTTATAATAATAGTATGAGTTTTCCTTGGAGTGCCATCATAAAAAATAAATAAAATTTCAATCCCAGGGGTAATACAACTGCTAATTAATGTTTCAAGTTTTAATTAAAGTCAGTACTGCATTTTTAAAAGAAAATTACGAATGTATCTAATAAATGAGGTCTTTTGCTCGAACTATGCAAGCAAAGTCTGTGTGTGCTTAATTATCTGCTAGCTTTCTCTTTAATATTACTATTAATGATACTGGGTGCTCTTTGTGTCCGTTTCATGTTTATTTGTAAAGTCCCACTTGATTTGAGATTTACATTATTTTCATTTGAAAGCTGATGCTTCCCATGTGCACTTATTTCAATTTGTTCCAGTTCGTGAAGTCGGTTTTTTTCCTTAAAATTTTGTATTATCTTTACAGCGCTATTGTTATGTGCAATTTACTCACTTAGTAAGTTTCGTGTTATATACATATTAATGGGTATATAAAAATCGTTTTTATTTAAAGAATAAACGTGTGGCACTCGGGGACTGCCGCGGTAAAGCTATTATAATTTTTTGTTTTTTTTTATGAATGTAGTATTTTTTTATATTAATTCAAGTTTGTTCTTTGATATTAATTCAAGTTACACTTTTTGAGCGTGGTGACCGATAAGAAAACATTTTTTTTTCTTTTATTCAATAACTGAGAAGTTAATATCGTTTAAAATATTTTTATTACTCATACCTTACAATACAAGTAGGTTAAGTTCAGGATTTTTTTTCATTGAAACTATAGGTTTACGGTAACTGAAATAAGAAACATAAGTTTAAGACTTGATATCCTACAAATATCTGCAAAAGAGTGTGGTATTATAAAGATATAATAGATACCTATACACCTATATACTTTCTCCCAAACAGCTGCTTACGTATTCGTCCGATTTTGGAGCAGCTCGTCTCGATCCGTGCGAGTTTCGTACAGTCGTACCATATACATACACGTCAAGCGAACGCTCGGCTGAGCTACATGGTAGGTAGAGTGGGGGGTGTTAGGTTTTATTTTTGTTCCGGAATTTCTTGATTCGGTCGCCGCGCTCAAAGCCCACGGTAAAAGCTATGCAATAGCTTAATAAAGTTTCCGAAGCTTTGTAACCCACGTTAGGCCCTTATTTGAATATCTTCGCCAGAATGTCACCGATTAGGTCCAACTGTACAATTATATGCAAATATACCCGAATTTCTCGGAATTACAGGAATGAGTAAATGCATTACAATTAAGATCCTATTGTTTAGTATATAGACAACAGTTATACAAGATAGGTAATATTCGTATTTTTTGATCTACATACTTGCTTTTGTCCGCGGCTTCCCCGCATGTGAGTTGGTAAAGTAAAACTGCATATTAAATTAAATTGAAATCAGTGCAGAAACAAGGTTATATGTATTTATTCTTGAGACGACGATATGTAAGGTGAGTTTAATTAAACAAAAGTGAAAGTACAGAAACAAAAGAAACTATCCTACTAATACTCGTATTATAAACGCGAAAGTTTGTAAGTATGGATGGATGGATGTTTGTTACTCTTTCACGCAAAAACTACTAAATGGATTTTGATGAAACTTTACAATAATATAGCTTATACATCAGAATAACAGATAGGCTTCAATTTATAAAGATACTAGCTTCGCCTCGCGGCGTTGCCCGCGGTTATTGTCGTAGCGCGGGTAGCACTACGGGGTTCAGCTAGTCTATACTAATATTATAAAGAGGAAAGGTTTGTATGTAGGTATGTTTGTAACGAATTGGCTCAAAAAGTGCTGGACGGATTTTGAAAATTCTTTCACCATTTGAATGCTACATTATCACTGATTAATATAGGCGATTTTAATTGTAAGGAAATAAAAAAAAACACACAAAAAAAAACCATATGTAAATTAATAACTAACTTCCTCTAAGTTATAACAGGGGGCCACGGAACTTTTCAACTTGATACTTGCACAGAGAGGTTACATTTGTTCCTCTTGTATAATAAAATGAATAATGGTTCGTAAATTTCCTCAAAATTTTAGGCTTTCCACCGTGATAAGGTGAAACAGCCTAATTAAAACTGAAAATGGCTCGCAACCGTTACGCTAACCCTGTACGTCTGAATTTCAGACGGTTTTGCCTTACATATAATTAAAATTAACCCACTTAGGATTAATAAAGCTTTCTCCTTATTTTCTTATTCCTTCCTCTACTTAGCTAATGATAGTAAATAAGTTTTTTTAATGATTGATCATTTTCTTGATAATTTCTTGAGTTCTTTTTTAGAAACGAACTCGTGATGGGTAAGCTTTAAGCTTCATTCATGTTCTTCCATCCTTCAACTAAGTTTATCTTTGTTTGTTACAGCCATGACTGGATGCCGTGTAGCGGCATGTGTGGCTGCGCTTGCGGCGGTAAGCTGTGCGCTGCCACACACTGTTCTCGCATTGGACCTGAACCGTCTCTATGGTCACCATACCAAACGCTCTGGTAAGTTTTTTTAAACCTCACTGTACCTAAAAGCAATGTTACAGAGAGCAACCATACGCTTACGTTCCCCTCTGTCAAAGTATAAGGCCCATTTGGCTTACGCATTACACTGTTATATGACACAGAATATGTTTATACGTGTGTGTAATTTGGAATGTTTTGTTTTATTTTTTATGTGTGAGTTGAAGTGACAGCTATTGTTTTTGTATGTGAGTCTAAACTATATATGTGTGAAGATTTCCGCCTAGCATAGCTACTCTCCTCCAGTCCGCCGGCCTTTGTTAGTTTATGCCACTGTACTATGAAATACACCCATATTTACGTGTTTTTTATGTGTGGCCGGCCAAAATGACTCTACACTGTCTGATAGAAAGCATAATCAGAATCTAAGTGGTGGCTACCAAACTCATCGTCGTGCAACAAGCAATGCAAGTGTCATTAATCATCGTTAAGTATTTTAAGCATGGAGTACATTATGCCCTGAAGGTACCTCGAAAATATCTTATACCTAAGCTTCGGATCGAAGTTTTATTAAATAAATACTAAAAATTATTGTACCTACTTATTGAAGTAACAATACGACCTTCAAACCTTCAAGAAAAGAGCGTACTCCTTCCTAAAAATCAGGCAACGCACTTGTAACGCCTCCGGTGTTGCGGGTGTCCATGGGCGGCGGTAATCGCTCACCATCAGGCGATACGTAAGATCGTTTGCCCCTATATAAAAAAAAAATCCGTGAATTTTCGTATAATCAATAAATTGTATTAATCATTTTTGTTATCCAGGTATGATAAACGTCACAAACAATGAAATAATAATATTAGTACTATAATAAGGTACATAAACATAAGATATTATGTCGTGTTTTGAGACTTATAAACTAGATTTAATATATTACTTTTTATATACACACGTAATGGATATTACATAAATTTAAATTGCCCAACATGTCAGTGGTCACAAAGTCAGACATTTTTTATTAAAATTTTCATTAATAACAAGTTTTTTTGCAATAGAGAGTTTTCGTTTCGCTAATCCAGTGAATGAATAGACAGACCGATAGAACCTTATCTAGATAAAGTGGGTTTCTGGTTAGGACTAGAGAATCTTGTAAATATTTGCGTATATTGAAAATTAGGAAAACATTTTAACTTCAAAGCTCTAGTTTGTATACATAATTTATTTATTTACCTAACTTTTACAAGACCAACATAGAAACAATTATATCCCTCGAGGTAATATTGAAACTAGTTTAACTATTGAAATTAAATAAGAAATATATTTGCCAAAGAAATCAGAATTCTATTTGTCAACGTATATTGTTTATTTTAACTTTGACAAAAATATTTCTTGGTACCTTTTTCATACAAGAGAAAATATTACAAACGGTAGTATAAATAGAAAAAAATTATATTCTTCAGTCGCGTTATTTTCCAAAAAGACTTTATCGAAACCTCGGACCCAATTATAATTTAATTGATTACATTTCTGCTGAAATTTGCGAAATTAAAGCTTCAATAAGCGTTAAAAAGGTAGACTTTGTTAGCATTGCTTGTTTTTATTCAATTTTTTTGTGCCAAAAAGACTTTAGGCGACAATTTCTATTTGATATTGTAACCACGTACTCGGTGGTTTGTAATAAATTTATAAAAATGCAGATTTAAATAATCCTAGCTGTAAATTTATGTATAAAATATATTATTGTGGTAGATTTTCGATTTATAAATTCAACACAACCTAACTGACAAACCTGACTGTCTCGGTGGCGTAGTGGTAGCGTATACGACTGCTGTGCTTGAGGTCTCGGGTTTGATTCCTGGGTCGGACCAAATGTTTGTATGATCTGTTTTCTATCTATACTACTAATAAAGCTGAAGAGTTTGTTTGTTTGTTTGAACGCGCTTTCAGAGAGATGAGATTTCAGGAGCCGCTGTTCCGATTTGAAAAATTCTTTTGGTGTTGGATAGTTCATTTATCGAGGAAGGCTATAGGCTAATATAACATCACACTACTACTAGGAGCGGAGCACCAATGAAGATGTTTAAAAAACGGGGGAAAATTTTCACGCTATGTGCAATATAAGACGCAAACGAGGTTGCGTGGGTCAGCTAGTGTATAATATGTATGTATTAACAAAAAAAAGTATACTCGTATATGTATTTATATCAGTTGTCTAGTACCCATAACACAAGCTCTGCTTAGCTTGGGACTAGTTGGCGTTGTGTGTAAAAACAATCAATCAATCAATCATTTATTTCCGGAAACATAGGTTTGTTACAGATCGTAGGCTTATTTTAGAGGTACACTATGTCCTAACACATTATGCGGTATGCAAATATTGTTATAAAAAATTTATTAAATCTAATTACAATAACACAAAAAAAGATCGAATAATGTGACACAAAAAAACACACAAAACAAACATTATAAACGTGTATGTTTATAAAGACTGTTTATCCAGCTTGGTACGTTGGCCGAAACCTCCGTTCTAAAACCATTGTCTAGCTTTGGATTACGAGTATCAACTGTTCGCTTTTAGAATCTAAAATTAATTTTAACAGACGTGAAACAACAACAACTTCCATTAAATATACCAATACCCAGAATCGAACTATTTAGACGAAACTGCGTGTATATGACTCGACTTATAAATAACACAATACAAGTGGATAACTGACCTAAGACCCAAGAGGTTTTGTGTTGTGGTTAGAAAATGGTTGGTAGAAAACAGTTATTATTCCGTCACGGAATTCCCACAAAAATATTCGTGCTCGTCGTATCATTTTCGAAATGCATTGTAGGTGTTGTATTGTATTAAATTGTTTTTTTTAGTTGAGTAGTTATTGTCCATTTAGCAATTAATTTAGTTTTAGCAATTTATTAACTATTTTACGAAAGACTGCAACACTATATTCGTATGCCTTTTACTGGCGAAATGCGTTTCGTGCATATTTTTATTTTTTACCGTCCTTTTGTAGCACATTTAAGCGAAATGAAATAATCAAAATGTATTTAGATTTACGTCATATTATATATTATCGTTCGCATGCTGGATACATAGTTTCTAGTTACTAAGGAAAATCTGTTATTGGCCATACTCTCTGTGTATTTTACTGTATTAAAAATTATTGTATCGATGTTGATTTTCAATAAAATAAAAAATAAAAATAAAAATTGAAATTATGTTTCTCAACATTTTACATTACATTAGAAATTCGAATTTCTGAAGACGTCTGTTATGCGCTTTCACGGCCAAACCACTGCAGCGATTTCAATAAAAGTTGACACGGAGTCAATTTGATTCTTGAGTAAGAACACAGGCTACACTTTACCAGGATGGTATTGGTCTCTTAACAGAGCCGCGGTCAAAACCTAGTTAAGAATAAATTTAATAAACGAGTAGAATCAGAAATCAAATATTCTAATGAACCTAACTTGGTAGAATAAAAATAAATCTACCAGGCAACTCTGTGTTCGCTCAAATAACAAAACCCGTTCGCGAACACTCATCATATTTTTACTTGGATAAACAAACGAGATCGCATTTGTTTGATTTATATATTAAACAAAGCCTAATTTTATACAAACGGGGAATAAAAATATCCATTTTTTTTGCTCTGGAGAAGAGTATAATATTATTTTTTTGTAAAATTTTAGCTTTTTGCCATCAGTCCTCCACGAAATAAGTAGCTAAGTGTGATACGAGGTCGGCTCCATGTAATTAAAACTTACAAATATTGGTTGCCTTGTTAGATTGAAACAATAGTCTAAATACAATGACTACATTCAAAAAGGTCTTCTCATAAGGGTCTGACATCGCTAATAAATTGTTTGAGTTATGGAGCGTAAATTATACACAAAACATTATTTTCCTTTTAAACGCAGTCATGAGAACTCTTCAACATCTGGTTGCGATAAAATAGGAATAGAATTCTAAGTGAACGTAGTAAAAAAGGTCTCTACCTCCTCTATCTGAGATATGGTGAGAGAATACGGGACGGTCCTCGGGACAGTTGGGTTTGAGAATCGCGGGAGAGAGGAGTGAGTTTAGAACTTTGGAAGGGAAAACACGTGGTCTTAGGCAGGCGGTGAGACAGGACTCCGAGTCCGAGTCGGGGGTCGACGAGATATTGAGTAAGTTAAAGTATATAACATTGGATAAACTCCCTACAGTCCCTACAGTCTATCGTATCTTATAGGATAATAAGTTTAATAGAAACTGTATCCCGGTCTGAGTATTGTATAGATTTTTAATAGCTAGAAGTAATTTCACAGTTATTGAACTAGTCATTGCAATTGGTTTTTATCTGTACCTTTGTTTGTGAAGAATGGTATGTTCTAAGTCGTGATGTATATATGTGTATGGATGTCGTGGTTGCGTGTGTGTAGGTTGTGCTCTTGAGTGCTAGGAGTCTTAATGTTTGGATACATAGGGCTGCCGTAGGTGAATTAGGCGGTATCTCGGGTTAACGTCGTTGTTGGTGGTGGGAGAACTCGGGTTCGGTCCCCGAACGTGAAGGGATGTCCAGATAATGGCTCCCAGATACTGCTGTATCTAGTAGCGATAGCATATGGTAATGTAACCACCAAATAATACTTAATTCGGTTGTTGTTTAATCTGCGTACGGTTAGCCTAGAGTAAACGAGCTTTGATTCCACCTAGATCTTGAGTGCACAATGGGAGAAAGCGCGATCAGAACAAATCAATTGGAATGTGCTTAATTGTCCATAATCTTTCCCTTTATTCCGCGTGAGGTGTTTAAACCAGTGGGGGAACTCGAGTCAGGTGACGGTTTCACAGAAGTGCGCGGGGTGGAGCGTATCTTTCAATTCTTTAAAATAAGAGTTGCTGGTGATGTTTTAACGATAACGCCTCGTCCGATAGTCGATCTATTACGTTACTCAGACTAGGCCGCTAGGAGACATCATCTCATATGGTCCCGTGACCGTTATTTAGGCTAGACCGCGATTAGGCATCATCACATAAGTACCGCATCGATTGTCATAGATGTTCGGAACGGTAAACATAGTCGCACTCAAAAAAGTTGGCCTTCTTCTTTCAGTTATCTTAGAATAATATAGGCGTGTCTCCTGCTCCTAAAAATGTCATAACATTAGACTAGCTTCGCCGCTTCCGCGAAATAATATGAATTATAGTGGCACACCAATAATATTTAAAATCGATCCACAGATAATCATAATTTAACATGTGGGGGAACGAGTATCATGTTCCACCCAACACAAGGGGAGGATCCTCCGACCAGACGAGGTGATCATGCCTGGCGGGCTACTGCCCAACAGTTGATGTTGGGATGTTGTATATATGATAATCGGCGCGGGAACTTTATTTGCGCGATTCAGGATTGGTAGTTACTCCGTGTAGTGTAGTTTGTAGGTACAGTGCGTGACTTCGTAGTTCAGTGTATCTTCGGTAGATGGCGCTGTATGTGGAGGTCGCCACAAACATAATTTAAAAATATTTCCATCAGGATAAATCACGTCCACTTGTAAAGTGATTAAAAGGTAACCACTATACTCACATTTAATTTGTTTCGTTCGTGACAATCACTATCATATCAATAACACAAAAACATGAGCCCCCACTGAATCATTTGAAATCATTGACATTATACTAATCGTTATTTGAAACTAGGTTCTTTATAACATCATCTATACACATGATAAGTATCAGAACTTTCATCAACGACGCTTTCAAACATATTCATACTTTATTAAAATACCAATAGCATTCAAATTGAGATAACAACCGATAGCTTTCTGTGGTGAAATTCGCTTTGTGATATAACCATTGCTGCTATATCGTGACCGCAACAAATTAATATGAACCGTATACGGTCGATGGAGTGTGTTCAGCTTTCAAAGTGAGTGTTTGCCTTTGACGATTTAACCCTCGAATAGCCTTTAACCACTTTGGTATACTTGTCTCTGTGTTGGCATAAACGTCTTTCAAAGTTTAGGCATTTCAAATGTCTGTTATCTTAGTTTGAAACTTTCGGGGTTCAAGATGTACGAGTATTATTATGTAGTTACAAGGAATTGAATTTCATCAGTTAATGACCAAGGTTAGTGTAATAACGTCTAATATCGATATATATATATATATATATATTCGACTGCCTCGGTGGCGTAGTGGTAGCGTAGCTTGAGGTCTCGGGTTCGATTCCCGGGTTGGACCAAAAGTTTGTATGATCTGCAAGTATTTGTTTCAGAGTTTGGGTGTTTTCATTGTATAATATGTATGTATTTACAAAAAAAAAATATTTATATTTATATCAGTTGTCTAGTACTCATAACACAAGCTCTGCTTAGCTTGGGACTAGAGGGCGTAGATTGGCGATTGGCGTGTTAGATGTCCGAAATATTTTTTTATTATTAATATTTATTATATAAAAATTCAGTAAGTCATTAATGGCCAAATATTAATTAAAAACAATTATGATTAGTATTTCATTTTTTACTATAGTAGGCGTGAGTCAATATTAAAGAATAGATATAAATGAGCCAAAATAAATTTTAAACCACGTCTGAGCAAACGTAGTGTAGGACGTCTTCGGACCAGACGGAGGAATGATTTACGCAAGATAGCTGGCAGGAGCTCGGTGCAAGAAATCGGCGATCGAATTAAGTGGTGCAATTATAGAGACCTATGTACAATGATGAAAATATTCTTGGAAAACTCTTGGAGCTACAAACTGGGACTTCCTTCCTAGAGACCCTTACAATAGACTCGATTTCTCGATGGGTAATGGTGTAGCATGTGCAAATTGTAATATAAAACAAAACAAATTGACTGCACGGTTGGCCGAGTGGTGTCAGCGGTCGCCATGCCGCTTGCTACTGCGCCAAGTGTCGTGGGTTCAAATCCCACGCGGTACCTACAACACTTTGTGTGATCCACGAATTGTTGTCCCGAGTCTGGATGTTCTTTGTGTCCGTTTCATGTATGTTTGTAAAGTCCCCCACGACACAGGATGTTTATTCCTAATGTGGGAGTTGTCTTTTTAAAAGAAAAGAAAAAAAAAAAAAGATTTAAATTTCACCTATATCTTGACTGATATGCAAACTTTATGAACGTGTAGTGAGCTGGCGTTATTCGAACAGTTTTAGTTTGCCGAGCTCCTATAAACCTGTTCGTAATAACTTTCTCGTTCGAGTTACGAAGAAAAAACTTAACGAATATCCACCCAACTTAATTCATTTTGTTAGGCAGAAAATAAAGGGTTAAAAAGGAAGCCCGCATAATTTACTTGATATATATATATATAAAGTAAAAATTAATGAAAGAGTTACAGAGTTCTGTCTATAACTGTTAGCTTAAGAAGCACCGTGATTATCTACAAACTTTTTTTTTATGAAATAGGGGACAAACAAGCAGATGTATCAACTGATGGTAAGTGATTACCGCCGCCCATGAATACCCGAAACACCAGAGGTCACAAGTGCGTTACCGGCCTTTGAGGGAAGGGGAAAGATGGGGGGTTGAGGTATGGGTGACACTCACTCGGTGAAACACAACGCAGGCGTTGTTTCACACTGGTTTTCAGTGAGGGCGTGGTATCACTCCGGTCGAGCCGGCTCATTCATGCCTAAAAGCGGCTTTCCCACGCGGCACTGTTAGTTGCTAAGATTGTGCAAACAGTTTTATCAAAAATTTATGTGTTGAATACACATAAGTACATAGTAAAAAATAGAAGATAGTACTGAATGCAAAAACTGCAAATGGGCTCTGTAGCGTACCTTGGGCTGGGCGTGGGCGTACCAGCTGTGAACAGCTGGAGATAGGCCGTAATGATGATGTCATATGTCAATAATAATATTTGAAAATCGAAGCAGTCAAATGTTTATTTATTTAAACATAGACAATTAGTATTTTAAGTATTTAAAACTAGCGTCTTATCTTGATGTACTATATAAATAAAAAGACAGCTTTTTTAGTTCAATCTCGTTATATTTATATCTGATCAACTAGCATTAACAGTAAGCAGGTCATGTCGTCTTCTGACATAGGTCTTCTCTAATTCCCTCCAATTGTTTTGGTCTAGCGCTGTTCTTCTCCATTCCTTTGGCAGATCGTCTTTTCATCTTTTTACCGGCCTCCCTTTATGTCTCTTCCTATGATGTACTATATATCTATACTAATATTATAAAGAGGTAAAGTCTCTAACTTTGTTACACGGGCCGGCTAGTATGTATATATATTTATATATACGGTAAAGAAATATTTTCTTTGTAAATCCACAGACTATATACATCGCTAGCTGACCCACGCAACCTCGTTTGCATCTTATATTGCCTGTAGCGTGAAAATTTTCCCCCGTTTTTAAAACATTCTCCATTGGTGCTCTGCTCCTATTAGTGTTAGCGTGATGATATATAGCCTATAGCCTTTCTCGATAAATGGACTATCCGACACCGAAATAATTTTTCAAATCGGACCAGCGGATCCTGAGATTAACCTGTTCAAACAAACAAACAAACAAACTCTTCAGCTTTATTATATTAGTAAAGATTAAAAATATTAATAATTGTAATTTTTAATGTAATTCATCATAAAATACGGTGTTATTTTCTCCAAAACACATTTTAAATATAATCTTCAATATTCTCAAAATCCCAAGAGAGCGTAAGGTGTTAATGACAACACGCTAATGAAACTAACGAAATTAAGTATTTAGTCTTTATTAAAGTGGAGTCTTTAGTTAATATAATGTTCGTTTTTAATTAAAATTATTCGTGAAAATTGTAACACTAAATTAATTTTCAGAAATAACGTTGCATTTTTAAGAAGATCACGCTAAAGTCAAATTCGAGATAATATGTCAAATGTTAAATGAAAAATAAAGTATATATTTGAGCTAGAACCAGCTGAGCCCTGCGATGTTAATCGCGGAGCGAAGCCATTTAAAAAAAGTTACTCCTTATACCACCAGCTATAACCACCAGCTAACTGCCAGTGAAAGTCCCGTCAACATCGATGCAGCCATTTCAGAGATTAAACCAATAGCCGACATTTTTTTTTGTTATGTTGGTGCCGTATATGGTTTCATATATTCCTAATGGCTTTTTTTG
The DNA here is from genome assembly GCA_916048165.1 of Spilarctia lutea. Lineage (NCBI taxonomy): Eukaryota > Metazoa > Arthropoda > Insecta > Lepidoptera > Erebidae > Spilarctia > Spilarctia lutea. The sequence continues at coordinate 1,992,247 of OU696491.1, forward strand.
TTTACGCATGGACGATCAAACTAAATGGCGTGCAGAGAGAGACCTATGTCCAGCAATGGACTGCCATAGGCTGATGATGATGATGATTCTTAATGAAAAGCTGTTAATTTGAAATTACATATAGACACTACAATTTTATTTATGTGTATAGATGTAATATCAAAACTACTAAACGTAACTACAGTTAAACTGTTATACGATGAAGTCTCCAATAGTCCTATATACTAGCTGTCAACTTCAATACAGTTCAATATATATATATATTTATGTATATGTGGTTGCTGCTGCTAGGCTAATTACAGATCCCTAACCTACCGGCTGATCGTCCACGATCTCTCAGACGGACGGACCGTTAGTTACGTCTAAATGCTCCAACGTGTGATAGCATTTCTAAATTAGTACGAATTCATTGGATATTTCCCTACAGAGCCTTTGAAGGGGAACTACTTAATTGCGATGAAGCTGTGTCGGCCCATTGCTGATTTTTTGAATTAAGAAACTTAGTATTTGAGACGAATTCTAATTGTTGCTTCTTGTCCCCAACAGAAATGCTTGATTTAACACACATACTTTTACACTAGTATAGCAAAAGTGGAATATTTTAGTAAAATATAATGTTTGTCCATTCTCATGTAACATTTATATTAAGAGTGTTGTTTGAAACACTTTAATTTTTGACTGCACGATTAGCCTAGTGGTTTAAGCAGTCACTACGCCCCTTGCTACTGCGCCGAGTGTAGTGGATTTAAATCCCACGTGGAACTTCACGTTGTGTGAATCACAAAATGTTGTCCTAAGTCAGGGTGTTCTTTGTGTCCGTTATATGTATGTTTGTAAATTCCCCAGCTACATAGAATGTGTATTAAAAAAGCGGGAGTTGTCTTTAAAAAAATGATAGTACACGAATCCTGTTTAACTGACCTAACAAAGATGGATATGCCAAAGAGTAAAACATTTTCGAGGGAGAGCCACGCTTCGGCATGAATGCGCCGGCTCAACAGAAGTGTTACCACGGCCTCACAGAAAACCGGTTTGAAATAATGCTTGCGCTGTGTTTCACCAAGTGAGTGAGGATAACGGAGGCTCATACCCCTCCCCCATCCCCCTTCCCTTCCCCCACAGGTCGACAACGCACTTGGGACGCCTCTGGTTTTGCGGGTGTCCATGGGCGGTGATAATTGCTACCATCAGGTGATACGTCTGCTCGTTTGCCCATTATTGTATAAAAAAAATGTGTAGTTACACCAGAATAGATATTATGGTTACATAAATTTCTGTTTTAAAGTCTACTCAACCTTCGTCCTCCACATTTGTCTGTGTACTACAAAAAGTGTGATAAAAATATGAAACATAACATGAATTATATGATAAACAGATTTTTTATTATAAATTGTATTTTCTTTAACTGAATTTTATTCCTGAGATACAAGAATAATCCCAGGATTAATCTCAGGATTATAATAAATATCATCTCTAAGCAATCCCGTTTTCCTCGGATTAGTGCAAAGCCCCGGATTCGAATTCCCTAGACCCGATATAAAAGCAATATATTTATAGAATATCGCGTAATTTAGTATGCTTGAACTGTCTTATTTTTTGTATTTTTTTTTTTATGAAATGGTAACCAGCCGGGTCACTCGGATCAGCTATTTCTACCAATGTCAAGTATTTATCGTCGTCAATTATCAAGTCGTCTTCGTGATGAAATTAATGATAAAAAATATATTAAATGTGGATGACATGAAATGGGGACCGTCTTTCGAAAAAACAAAAAATGATCCAACTGTCTTATATTAGTAATTTATTAAGAAAGGAAGTATAACCTTCTTCGCTTCAGTCAGGATCATTGTCGTCTTTACTTATAGTGCAGGGTGGGCGATGCACACGGGCGCATCAGTGTTTGGGGGCGCCAGCCGCGACACTTTTAATTAATCTACGCGCTTACTGAAGGTAGCATCGCTTACTAAAGGGTGCTGGAGTGAACATAGGCCCTTCACGGATTAGAGACGCCTCCGGTCAGGATATAATGCAGCAAGTCTAAGAGGCGAAATTGACATTTTTGACACGATGAAGATCTTGTGTAATTAATACTTCAGTACGATTCTATATGAAAGCATGTTCATATATGTTCAATTTTACATTCATATGTTTCTGATACTAACAGCGTAACCATTTTGTGACTGATATGATTACCAGCTTTTGTGCATGTGGGATATCGCAGTAACCATTTTACGGGTTAATAATATATTAATAAAATCGTTCAGTACATCCAGATTTTAAAGGTAGTAGATCCACGCTGATTTCAGCACGAACAGGCCGGCTCGACCGGGGTGGTGCTACCCTCACACAGAAGATCAACCTAAATTGTCAGCATTCATACTGTTGTTTTTTTTTTTTATTATATAGGGGCAAACGAGCAGACGTATCGCCTGGTGGTAAGCGATTACCGCCGCCCATGGACACCCGCAACACCGGAGGCGTTACAAGTGCGTTGCCTGCCTTTTAGGAAGGAGTACGCTCTTTTCTTGAAGGTTTGAAGGTCGTATTGGTCCGGGGACACCGCAGGCGACAGCTCATTCCACAGTTTTGCTGTGCGCGGCAGAAAGGCTGTGTGTCTTGGGTGAGTGCGAGACCGAGGGCCCAATGATGCAGTAGCATCACTGCCGCCCTAGTGTGGATCACCATGCCGCAATGTTTTATGTCAGCATTCGCAATAAGTATGGTGACCACTCTGCTTATGCTTTCCACGAGGCAAATTAGAGTCCCTTTGACAGACACATAAAAAAACTACCTCTTTATAATATTAGTATAGATTTATCTATTTACTTATATGTTTATCTTGCATTGTCAATGATATAAAATAAATTTTCAGTACACAGATTCAACTATTAAAAAAAACAAAACGAAATAAAAGATTTTACCAAGGAATCACAGAAGTAAATGAAACGACGAATTGTTCTTTTCACGAAAACTGTGTGGCTTTTAGAACATTCTACGAACGCATAGAGCTCTCTTTACAAAGCACTCCACTTAGGAATTCATAAATCCATATGAGGTACAGCGTGCCAGCAGCGCTTTTGCCTCAGCCAATCCACAAACGTATATTTCTCACAAAATGTTACCCCGTGGTACTTAACCAGTTCTGTCAGCATAATATATGGCTGTAATAAATGAACTGAGTCCATTTTACGTCTTCTTATTATATATATAGAGTTTGTTTTTGTATGACTCACATGGGATGTTACTGGGTGGTTCATAAGTCGTATAGATATGCTACGGGGTCTTGGTGTTTGTCCTGAAATTACACGTATCTTTTGCGATATTGTAATCAGTTCAGAAAATTACGTATGTAATGTGAAATAGGTATTAAAAAAATATATTTCTGACATTTGAAATACAACGCCATCTAGCTCCAAACTAAGCAGAATTTATACTATGAAAGAGATTGATTAATAGAATACTTTTATACTTTTTTTAAATATTTATACAAAAAAGCACCCAAACTTCGAAACAAATATTTGCAAATCATATAAACATTTCGTCCGACCTGGGAATCAAACCCGAGAACTCATGCACAGCAGTCGCGTTCGCTACGCCAGTGTTAATAAGGCAGTTCATTTGCCCAATCTTTGTTCCTTACGTCACTTTTTTCTTTTGACCTGTTTGAAAACGATGATATTTTTTGTCGTACATATATGCATTATTACCTTATTACCATACTAGAGATTGTATATGAATTTATTAAAAAATCAAACAATTTCCCTTCAAGTGATTTCTAACTAATAATCTACTAGCTGACCCGGGGAACTTCGTATCGCTATATTTATTTTTGAGAATATTTTCTAATAACATTTATTGCACGAAAACAAAAAATACAATATGTTCAAATTAATACTAGTTTGATTTATAAATCGAACGGGAATTTCAACTTAACTAGTTTAATAGGTATAAAGGAAGTATAAAAATATATATAATATAAAAATAATAATTCGAAAATTAGAAAAACAAAATTAAAAATGTGAAGTGAACCTCTCTTTGTGTGTATGTGTACGGTGTGTGTAGGAGTGAGAGTGCACGTGGGTGTTTGAGAGGATGTGTATCAGTTAGAGGTGGGAATTCATAAGAGAGTAACAGAATATTAAAATTAGTATAACCAATATACACTTAGTTGAACGTAATTAAAACTTTAAATGAACAATCTACGATAGCACTGCTTTAACCTCTTCAGTTTCCTTATAACCTAAACTATGAAACCAATCAGTAACCTTAAACGTGCAGTCTGTTTTGTTAAGATGGTAAATAAGGATAATACTATTTATCTTATTATAAAGAAATTGACCCAATGTACAAAAAAAATATAGGGCTTACATACTAAAAACGCTCGCTTTCATGCACTTGTGCATGAAAGCGAGCGTTTTTCACATTCACCACACAAGATTAAAACAGGGACACATCAGTTTGCCTTCAGAAAATATTCTGTGTTAGTATGGACGTTCACGTTATATGGCTAAATGAAATCGAACTGTATATCGAAAATACGATGTTGGGAGAAAAATGTACTTGGAGAACGTAAGCACTAATATATGTACCTATAGTCTTATATATAACGTAAAATGTAAAAATATTTTCTACAGATGAATTTCAAAAATAAGAAATGCAAAATGTTGAATAAAACTTCAAGCGATATTCCAAATACTGTTAGAGACAGCTGCAATATTCTTGAAATATGTGTACTCAGCAATACATGCATACGTGGGTAGTTGTTGAACGCAGGTGGGGTGAAATGTGATTTGAATATAGTAAGATAAAACGAGTTATGGAGATATATAATAACAAGCGTTTGTGCGAGTAGATCATTGTTATTTTTGTAGGTTCTGATACTTATATTATACCTAAAGTTGTAAGATAGTTAATGTACAAAGAACTTTATAAATCATAAAAGATAAAAACTCTTTCTAGCTCAGTAACAAGTAGATATCTTCAAAATTAAAAATTTATTCTATCATAGTTTAAAGAATAATTTTCACTTTTGTCTTTTTCATGTTAATAAAGAAAGACTAGATTATTTTTTTACCGTGGGAGAGCCACGCTTCGGCATGGTCCGGCTCGACCGGAGTGATACTACGGCCTCACAGAAAACCGGTTAGAAACAGCGCCGGTGTTGTGTTTCACCGAGTGAGTGAGGATATCGGAGGCCCCAACCCCCATACCCTAAAGACTAGCAACACACCTGTGAAGCCTCTGGTGTTACGGGTGTCCCTGAGCGGTGGTAATCGCTTACCATCAGACGATACGTCTGCTCCTTTTCCCCTATTCCATTTTTCGTTGCTTGTAAATAAATATAATATAAAACTTAAACAAGTTTTTTTTCTTGTTATAAAATATGTATTCCTACTTAAGGAGCTTTACGTGTAAGTCCAAAATACCAATTTAGCGCCATTATTTAGTCGGCAGTCCAAGTTCCGTCCAATCTTAATTTATTTGTGTTTAAATGATTATCACACTGTTGAAGAAAAAGTACAAACGAAGTGGATACACCGAGTACCCTTCAATTTATTTTAAAGGATCATTTCAATGAAACCCTAATGACATTTCATCAAATCCCTTGGTATCAAATAGATCCCTACTTATAATTTCAATATTATTAGTAATTCATATTAGTCAGTATTCTAGCTAATAAGGGATAGACTGGGAACTTAAATATATCACTCTCAAAAAAGTGTTAAATTTCTTTTTTTGCAATGGTATTATAATTATTTATGCAACTGTAGTAAAATAATACCTAATTATGTATTTGTAATTGCATACAAGACTTTATTTACACCCATGATATGAATTCTCTATAAAAATACATTTTAACTAATATCGAAAAAAAATGGCGGGATACGTCATTAATTCGAAAAATCGTTCTTTTTTCCAATTTGGCGGTATTTCAGGTAGTGAAAGGCGCGTGTCCGACAATGTTCGTTTTTTGAAAAAGGAGTTGCATTATGAAATTTAGTACAACATTATAATACTCGTTTGAATGATAATTATTTATGGTTACTATGACACAGAATGTTTTAATGTTGGCTATAAGCTAGCTGTTTCAGAAACTTTTAAAGAAGATTTATAGCGAGGATCGTTTTTTGTTTTTTCGAAAGACGGTCCCCATTTCATGACATCCACATTTTATATATTTTTATCATTAATTTCATCAGGACGACGACTTAAAGACTCGAAGACATTGAAGACGATAAATACTTGACATTGGCAGAAATAGCTGATCCGAGTGATCCGGCTGGTTGCCATTTCATCATCAAAAAAAAAGAAAAAGCAGAAGATTTATAGCATGGGTATAAAGTATTTTATATAACACTTGCCAGTTCTCACCAATATTTCTTAGTTATTTTAGAAAAGGTAGCAATAAATTGAAAATAGGTTGGGCATCGCCATAGTTATTGGCAATTCCCGAGTAATAAAATGTTACAGCTGAAATATGTTCAGACGTTTAGGAATCGCAATACTGTTAAAGGTAATTTAATGGGTTTTAACATGAATTTTATTGAATTTTTATTTTATTTATGAGGTACAATGTTTTTATTCGGTTAGCTATATAATTTCTACGTTATAGAGTTCCATGTAATAAGACGGAACATTTGTATAGATGAATTCATTATTGATATGTATATAATATATCAATACCCGTGGTGTTTTCCGTGGTATTTTTTGGTACCTTTACATTATGGAGGAACGAGTGTGATGTCCCTCCAACACAAAGGGAGGATCCTCCGATCAGGCGAGGTGATCATGCCTGGCGGGCCACGGCCCAACAGTTGATGTTGGGATGTTGTATATATGATAATCGGCGCGAGAACTTCTACTGCGCGATTCAGGATTGGTAGTTTCTTTGTGTTGTGCGTTGCTCCGTAGTTCAGTGTATCTGTGGTAGATGGCGCTGTAGTATGTTGCTGTTGCGCTGTATGTGGAAGTTGCCACAATATCATCAAAAGCGGGTAACACCGAGGGACACAGCTAGTCTAAAATAAATGTAACCTAAGTAACTCCTTATATCACCAGATAAATACCACTTCCGTCAAAATCGGTCCATACGTTCTAGATATTACATAAACAGACAGATGGACAGACATAAAAGCAATAATTTTAAAAATAAAATTGCTTTTTTGATGTAAATACCGCATTTACTTTCAAATGCAATTAGTGGAAACAGTTAATTTGAAATTACAAACCGACATTTCAATTTTATTTATTTGTGGGGTCGGCTCATCCGGAGTGATACCGATCTGAAACAGCACCCGCTATGTTTCACAGAGTGAGTGAGGATATCGGAGGCCCATACCCCAATCCTATCTCACTTCTCATCCCACAAAGGTCGGCAACGCACTTGTGACGCCTCTGGTGTGGCCTCACACTAAAATTATATAACTAGAAATCCAATGTTACTCTAATACACACATTTAAGAATTAACGTATACACAGGCCGTAATATGGCTTACTAATTAAATCTCATCACATCGTATCTTCTGATTATATAGAAGAGGATAGCCATTTTGTATGTCGTTTATTACCGCGAATATGAAAACTTATCTTTTTTTCTCTTTTTTGGCAAAATCAAGGGTAAAACGGGACCCTATTACTAAGATTTTGCTGTCCGTCTGTCACCAGGTATCTCATGAAACATGATAGTTAGACAGTTGAATTTTTTTACAGATGCTGTATTTCTGTTGCCGCTATAACAACAAATACTAAAGACACAGAATAAAATAAATATTCAAGGTGGCTCCCATATAACAAACGTGATTTTTATGCTCGTTTTTGCTCGATATTGATAACGGTAACAAATGACGCTCGAAATGTATTGATGATACGGAACCTTTCCTCCGCGAGTCCGACTTGCACTTGGCCGATTTTTTATTACAGTGGCAAATAAAAAGTAATATTATTAATACTTTTTAACAACAATTTAATAGGAAACAGGTTTATTGTCTCTGTTAGAAACTTTTTGTAATTCTTAATTCTAAAATGTAAAAAACGTGTAATACATATTTACTTTTGGCAAATTAATAATATTGTCATAGACATATTATGTCATATTACATATAAAATAGGAGATCGTTTTTTGTTTTTTCGAAAGGCGGTCCCCATTTCATGTCAACCACATTTTATATTTTTTTATCATTAATTTCATCACGACGACTTGAAGACTCGAAGACTTGATAGTTGAAGACTATAAATACTTGATATTGGCAGAAATAGCTGATCCGAGTGATTGCGATGAATTGCTGGTTGCCATTTCATCAAAAGAAGAATATATATTTAAATAGACTACTCTAAAATTAATATACTGAAAAATACATATTTTCCTATTTTTTTGTACTTACGTACTACTAGAGTGGGATAATGAGATGTCGACATTGTTTCGATCTTTTGTCTTTTAAATAAAAACAGTGCTCGGCAAATATGTCCATATCTAACAAACATACATGAGATTTTAGTCGCAACTTCAAAGAAGATAACCATTGACTCCGGACAAATCAACAATGCCTACAAGGTACGAGTACTATACTAACATGAGAATATTTTCATAAAACCCTGCAGTATACGTAAATTTTTCTTTGATTGCATTATTTTTCCCAAGTTAACACAGTAAACAAAAATATAAACTCTGTACTCCCGTCATTAATTAACCAAATGTTAGTTAATTACGAGAAATGTTGTGATAAGCTGTCTGTCGTTGTGGCAAAGGCAACCTTCGTTACGCCGGATTAGAGTGACAGCTGTCATTTTGGCGGAACGTCACTCGGTAGAGCTAGGCGGCCATTTTGTACCACAGAACTTCAACAACAGTCACAAGCAAGTCAGAAGCATTTAATAAACTTTAAACACATCTGTTTAATACTTATTTAATTGATAGAGTTTAAATAAAGATTTTTCTCCATGCAATGGTATTCTTTCGCACAGATAAGCTGGCTACATCGACGTGATATAATGTTTCACAGAGGATACTATTAAGCAATTATTGCCTGATTAGGTAGCTTTTATATAGTCCTCTCTTATATATATATATATAGCTTTAATGGCCATCCAGTTCTGTATATCAATGTGACGCCGTCAATATAATAATATTCCCTGACGACCAACCCGAAATAACATATGACCGAATGAGATAATGAAAATTTTAGTGACAGTCATTTGAGTGAATGGTAATAGAGTAATATTATGTTATTAAAGTAATATTGTGTCACTTAGTAGTGTTTTAGAGTACGTGAACATAACTGTGGTGAGCTTTTAGTGGATAGGTTTATGATTAACAAAATTGTATTTTACGCAACTGCCGAAAGAGGAATTAAATATTCTCTAGGTTTATGCAGGTCCGTTTCACGTTAAATAATTTAGTACGTGCTTTTAATAGTATGACAGACATATACTTTGTTAATAATAGAAACGAAAAACTTTACGTATATTGTATACGCAATTTACTTACTCAACTACAACGAAGCCAAAAAAAGGGCAATGGTTAGAGTCTAAACTACTGAACCGATTTTAATGAATGACGTGTTAAAAGATTTGTAATAATCACCCGGGGGCATCGGCAATAAATCAAAAGTTCTTACATAGGTTCAAACGAGCAGACGTATCGCCTGATGGTAAGCGATTACCGCCGCCCATGGACACCCGCAACACCAGAGGCGTCACAAGTGCGTTGCCGGCCTTTGGGGGATGAGGAAGGGGATGGGGGAAGGGGATGGGGGAAGGGGTTGGGGTAGGGCCTCCGGTTTCTTCACTCACTCGGTGAAACACAGCGCAGGCGCTGTTTTACACCGGTTTTCTGTGAGGCCGTGGTATCACTCCGGTCGAGCCGGAGATTAAACATAGGTTAAACATTTTCACGTGAACATCTATTTTTTAAGTAATTTATAAAAACAGTCAGTTACTATGACAGTCAACGCCTTCTTATGACTGAAGTCGCTTTAAAAATTAGTTATACAATACCTATGTAATGGTTCTATCAATCAAAACCGTCAGTAAACGACCCTCGGCGTGATAGCTCGCATTATAGCGCTGTCGGTCGTATTTCACTATGTCTTGAGGTCGTTAGTGAATGTTATTATATTCTAGTTACGACGACATTGATATATGACTGATTTGTCTGTCTAGTCTGGTCTAGTTGGAGTTATTTTGAAGAGTTTAATATCTTTATTACATTAACAGCCTCGGTGGCGCAGTGGTAGCGTAAGTGCTTGAGGTCTCGGGGTCGTTTAGCGGGTCGGAATAAATGTTTGTATAATCTGCAAATATTTATTTCGGAGTTTGAATGTTTTCTATGTATAATATGTATATATTTACAAAATGGATATATATATTTGTATCAGTTGTCTAGTACCCATAATACAAGTTCTGCTTAGTTTGGTACAAGATGTTGTTGTGATCACCCTCATCTATCCGACGCCTGAGTCGTCTGCAGTACCTGGCCTGTTCCCGGGCCTGGAGGACAGGGAGAGTTCTAAACCTCTTCCGGTCCTGCTCCGCCATCTCCTTCACAAGCATAACTTGCTCGCAGAAAGAGATGGCAGAGTTCCACGCGCTCTCACTCCGCAACATGGCCGCAATCATGTTACTGAGCGAGAGAACCCCCACCCGATGGCCGCCAAGAGATCACGCCTCGGCTCATCCCATGCCGGACATTCTGTGTGTGGAGCGCCGTATCCACGGTCTGGCCATGGCAGTGGTGGCACTCAGGCGTTGGCTTTTTGGGGATCAGATACAGGTGATTTCCGAAACATCTTTTTCCAGTGATCACGTGCGTCAGCCGGTATGAGAGGCTACCGTGATGCCTCTCGAGCCAATCCTCCATAACGGGTCATACCGACCTTATTTCCACCTAACTAATAATATAATTCTAATTATTTTAATTTCATCTTTTCAATGTGAATAAGAAGCTTTTGCACTAAGCTCAGTCTAACAATTGTATTGATGTTTTTCAACAAGAAAGATTGCGCAGAATTATTCTGTGGTCTCAGAAAATCTCGAATTAAGACGTCTGTTTTATCGGGCAATAAATAATGTACCTCATTGTCTTAAGATAATGGGTAACATTCCTATTATTTCAATTAATAATAACTGTTTAATTACCTCGATAAAATATAGTAATTTATATATTTATATTGTTATCATAATTTTAACGGCTACTAAAAACATTTTAGGGGTTGTTCTCTAAATTTGTTTTAATTTCATATTGTTATTTTCGGTAATAAATCTGATATTTCAGTAATTAAAAAGAGATTTAAATCTTTGTTAAGATCAGGACCGTCATTTATTTTGTTTCAGAATATGTGCTATCAAATTTCTAAAATTAATATTTAGTCATTACCTATGCCTCGCGATGTTGTTTTTGAATATTGTCTACTATACCAATAGTTTTATTTAAAAAAAATGGGTAGCTCTATATTTATTCTAAAAATACTGTTGCCCAATTTACTACTATCAACTATCGACAGTAAAAGTCCCGTCAAAATAACATACTTACTCTAGGTCGCTATTAAGAATTTCTTGTAAAAAAACCCCCAACGAAACATGGCCCGACCCGGGAATCGTACTTGCGACCTCTTGATTGGCAGACTACATGTACTACACACTACACGTATACATTATAAGGAAATCCTTCCGTGCTCTATGAATGCTAAGTTATCGTACAAGAAAAGCAATACTCGATTGCCCGTTCTGTTATAAAAACAATTGATATCAATAAAAACTTAAATTAAAAAGTTAATTAAATCATCAAAAAACCCGACGGCGTAGAAATCCAATTGCTCTTAGAGATGTGAAAAAAAAAGTATTTCTAAAGTACTTTAATTAAATAAAAAATTTATGTTCATATCTTCAGAGGATAAAATTTATTAGATTTTTGACCTTTTTGGACATGAAGTTCTAATGTGCTATATTTAAACAAGCTTCCTCTGCAATTTAGTCTGTATCTCTTTTCAATCATGCTCGGCTACGATTGATCTAAGCGTGTGTTTACTATCCTATCTTAGGCACGCTATCAAATATACTCGTACACTTAGAAACAAACGTGCAAAATGATCTACTAGTTTCAAAGTTTATCATGAGCAACAACGTTACACAAGAATTATACCTTTAAACGAGCGTCCGAATCCTACTACTATTATAAACGCAAAAGTTTGTGAGTGTGTAGTGAGTATGTTTATTGCTCTTTCACGCAAAAAGTACTGAATGGATTTTGATGAAACTTTACAATAATATGGCTTATACATAAGAATAACATAACATAAGTTAACATTTATAAAGATACTAGCTTCGGCTCGCGGAGTTGCCCGCGATTATTTTCGTACCGTAATTAGCACCGCAGGGTTCAGCTAGTATTAACACAAAATGTTCAATTCATTGCAATTTCTATAATACAAGATCGCAAATTAATAGTAGAAGAGAGAAAAGAAGTACCTCCTCACTATACGAGCCGTGCCAAGGAGAAATTTCTTCAACATCTCACTCTTCTTATGTGAGCTTTCGTGGGTTTCGTTAGGTTTGTAGAGGCTCTTAGCTATTTATCTGTGGACAGATACGACTATCAGAACAATTATCATCGCATCCACATTCTACAAAATCTCGTTTTTTTTATGGAATAGCTGGCAAACGAGCAGACGTATCGCTTGATGGTAAGCGATTACCGCCGCCCATAGACACCCGCAACTCCAGAGGCGTCACAAGTGCGTCGCCGCTCTTTGGAAGATGGTCCTCCGATATCCTCACTCACTAGGTGAAACACAACGTAGGCGCTGTTTCACACCAGTTTTCTGTGAGGCCGTGGTATCACTCCGGTCGAGCCGACCCATTCATGCCGAAGCGTAGCTCTTCCACGGTCAGGCAAAAATCTGATAAAATCTTGCCAGGCAAAAAAAAAACAATCCCTACGATCAAATTACCCATTTACTTTGTTTTGTTTTAGCAAAAAGTTGAAAGGTACATACGTATAGCACTTTTATACAAAAAAATAAATAATCATTCTAAGAAAATACTAGTCACTCTCGTTTCACACGCAACGGTATCAATAACAGAGGGTTTCTTATAACAACAAAAAACAAGAGGTGTAATTCAACCCCCATTTCTTTGTCTACAACATAGTTTATAATTTTTCTATTTCTTTTTAAGACAACTCCTGTACTAGGAATAATTCCTGTGTCAGGGGGAACTTTACAAACATACATGAAACGGACACAAAGAACACCCCGACTTAGAACAACAAGTTGTGGATCACACAAAGTGTTATTCCATGTGGGATTTGAACCCACTTGGCGAAGTAGGGAACGGCGTGGCGACCGCTTAACCACTAGGCCAAACGTGCAGTTGTATACATATGCATAATTTTATAGAACAGGGGGCCCCATAAATAATAAAAAAATAAAAAAATGGGGGGCAAACGAGCAGACGTATCGCCTGCTGGTAAGCGATTACCGCCACCCATGGACACTCGTAACACCAGAGGCGTCACAAGTGCGTTGCCGACCTATGGGGGATGGGGAGGGGGATGGAGGAAGAGGTTGGGGTATGGGCCTCCAGTATACTCACTCACTCGGTAAAACACAGCGCAAGCGCTATTTCACACCGGTTTTCTGTGAGGCCATGGTATCACTCCGGTCGTCAAGTATCATAAGGTACATACAAGAATTAATTACTTGTTTAAAGGTATTAGAAGTGAATATAAAGTAACGAAAAATTTTCTTTCCAGCACCGACAAACTGACAATTTCAGTACAGATAAACTCTAAAACTGATTTATTTCTTCTTTGTGTCTGTTTAATCTCTTTAGTTCAATCATTAAATTTCCTGAGTTTCAATTTCGTCGCGTAAATTTTATACGACTTTTAATAGTTATTTTAACAAATAAATTTGAAGATCTTAAAAGTTTCACCGAGATCAATTGACAAATTTTGAATCATTATAATTTTTCTCTCTCAACGATGGTATTTCTACTCGAATAGTATCAAACGGTATTTTTCGAAATTTAATATAATTTCCTAAATTGGTTCATACATGAGGCAGTTCAGAGTTCATTCTTAGAAAACTGTTAAATTAAAGACCTTTTATCGAAGTCGTCTAAACAAGTATCGAAAAAGTGTAGACTGCTTCAACAAACAAAACTGTCACGATAACTCAAAGTGAGTTTCACAAAGTCGTTTGACTAAAAAAACTCACTGTTTTAAAATGTCACTGTATTTTCAGGTGACATTTAGGGAGTTTCCGCTCGCTTAGCTCGGTGCGGGGCGTTCAAAGTCAAAGGTTTGCTCACGTAGAGTGTTCAAAGGGAAAATATTAAATTACAGACTTACCTAATATGAAAACAGAGCATTCGAAGTCAAAGCAAGACTTGCAATAGTAATATAATATTTATTGATTTATTAAATTAGGATCTCCAACATCCATAAAAAGATACACAAAATTATACAGGACTAGCTGAACCCCGCGGTGCTACCCGCGGCACGACAATAACCGCGGGCAACATCGCGAGGCGAAGCTAGTATCTTTATAAAATTGTAGCCTATGTGTTATTCTGATGTATAAGCAATATTATTGTAAAGTTTCATCAAAATCCATTTAGTAGTTTTTGCGTGAAAGAGCAACAAACATCCATCCATCCATACCCACAAACTTGCGCGTTTATAATATTAATAGGATCAAGTTGAATAAATGGTTGAGTAATTATCTTTTGTCAACACAATTATATTACCTCAATAATAGTGTATAATGGCGTATCAATTTTGCCTGAGTGTAATTTATCTATGAAAAATATGTATCTCGAAAGTATATACATATATGTTGAACAGTAGTGTGGTTGCAACAATACAGGCTCTGTCCTATTTGAAATCAGACGATGGTATGCGTGTGGAATGTGTCAAGTTAAAAATAAAATGGAACGTGAACGCGTCCCACGTACCCTGTGTATATATACGTAGGTATATTTAACGAGTGATCAACGAAATTGTTACATAAACTTACAAATTGAAAGTAATGTAATTTGTCACTATCCTACTTAATATTATAAAGGCGAAAGTTTGTAAGTATGGATGTATGTATGTATGGATGTTTGTTACTCTTTCACGTAAAAACTACTGAATGGATTTGAATGAAACTTTACCACAATATAGCTTATACATCAGAATAACACATAGGCTACTATTTATAAAGATATAGCTTCGCCTCGCGGCGTTGCCCGCAGTTATCATCGTACCGCGGGTAGCACCGCGGGGTTCAGCTAGTATATTATAAAACGAAGTCCTCTGCCGCGTATGTCTGCCTGTCTATTCGTGATAAACTCAACAGCTACTGCACGGATTTTGATGCAGTTTTTATCAATAAATTTGGTAAAAATTTTGAGTATATTGGCTAAAATATAAATTTATTGAAGACGTCGGGATAAAATAAGCAGCTCATGGTCGGGGTAACTTACTCTTAGGCTATATTCTATTTTCCGTAAAGAGCACGTGTGAAGGGTGTATTGCTAGTATTACGAAACATACATATTTTGGTAAACCACACAAGTGGGCGAGATGTAAATGAAAACCATTATCAGTCAAGACCGATTAATCCTAGACAACCTTTAGTCGGAATATAATATCGTAGAGTCACATTACTTGCCAAAATCTATGTAAATACCTACTAAATCGCAGCCAAAACTATTACATATCTAGCATCTTGTTGAAAATACGACTAATTATTAAAACTAACAGCGTTAGTGACGACTTAATATTCGCTTGTACAATCTATTTCTAGTTAATGCGGTGATTTCTACAACAGTTTGAAACCCGTGGGCGAACTTGATATTAAGTTAAGCACATTATGTGCGCACTTGATGGGTAAAAGGACGCGTTTTATAGCATCTAACACTAAATTGCTAGGTAATAAAGCCGTACAACGCCTCTTATATCGAAAACCTAACTAAATAGAGGTGTTGTTACAATGGGCTAGACTTTTAATGGCCTCTCTTTATACTCACAAGAATGTAAGTTAATTTTGGCAAGTAATTTTTACGTATTTCTAATTGTCGTGCCGAAATGAAACTTTTGTATTATTGTAGATGTTATTTTGATGACTGAATTTTGTAAATTGGAAACATAGAACATCTGATGTTAGAGCTGGAGAAAGGATAATAACACTCTTCAGAGTCTACTATTCAGCCTTTGAATTTAGTAATG
Organism: Spilarctia lutea; assembly: GCA_916048165.1. Lineage (NCBI taxonomy): Eukaryota > Metazoa > Arthropoda > Insecta > Lepidoptera > Erebidae > Spilarctia > Spilarctia lutea. Next base: position 2,008,457 of record OU696491.1, read on the forward strand.
ACAGTCAGGTAATAAGTCTGCACACTGCACCACCGAAATAGATTATTCAAAAGTCTTTAAAGGTGTTAATAGTATAGTTCAACCACAAATTATTTTGATTCGTATTTTGGCTCCGTGGCCGGTACATAGGCTAAGCTTCGGTTTAGAAGGGAAGTTTTAGCCCGGTATATACATTGTGGAATTTTGTAATGCCACCTGAAGGGAAAGTACTCTTAATACTGTAGATAGAAAATTATACTAAAAGAAAATAGTTTTTTTTTTTGAAAAGCAAAATTCAAAATTCCATTAAAAGATTTCCGAAAATTAGCTTGCGACACCCGAGAGTCGATCCGACTAAAATCTGTAAAAATTACACCCTGTACTTTTATTGCATCTATCGTTAGGGTCAATTATAATGATAAAATCTCTCTAACATAGTTATCTCATGTTAATCCTACTTTTTACTACCACTGCCTCGGTGGCGCAGTGGTAGCGTATGCGACTGCTGTGCTTGAGGTCTCGGGTTCGATTCCCGGGTCGGACCAAATGTTTGTATGATCTGCAAATATTTGTTTCGGAGTTTGGGTGTTTTATATGTATAATATGTATGTATTTACAAAAAAAAAGTATATATGTATTAATATCAGTTGTCTAGTACCCATAGTACAAGCTCTGTTTAGTTTGGGACTAGATGGCGTTGTGTGTTAAATGTCCGAAAATATTTATTTATTATTATTTATTTTTTTATTCTAGCACCTCCAACGTTCTTTGGGGCCTATTACCCTTGTTACATCCATATTAGTTCTCGCTAGTGCTATTTCTCGTACTTTTATTCAGCAAACTGTTTCTTCCTTTCACATATTCTATTTACACTCTCCATGTGTTATTCCTGGCTTCTCTCTATTCTGTCTCTTTGTTCTTATTTTAATGGGGTAGTAATTTTTTACACAATATTTATTCATGACATTCAGTATCCTTATTTCTAATTATACATGTACACACTATATCCTGCGATTAAATTACAAGTATTTATGTCATATTAATGGTTGAAATACGATCCAGCAGTAAGTGAGCAAAATTACCGCGTTGATCATGGTTCATTACGGTCGATCAAGATTGTCAAGTTCAGGACTTGATAGAGTCTAGTGAAAGTTATACCAGCCATGGAAGAGAGCTGACCAAGACTGGAGGAGGTAGCAAGATTGCCAGAGTGCACATTCTTTTTTTTGGAATTGTCGAATCGAAGTCCTAATTTTTATCATCAGAGTTCGTAACATGGCCTTAGTGGCCACGGTCTTTGCTAAGCACCAATCACTAACAGTTCTGTAGATAGTATTCTACGTCTTTAAGGGTTTTGAGAGAGAAATAATTTTCATACCAAATACAACTTTAGTATTTTAGGTTACGCAAACCATCAAATTTATTCTATTAATGATACCGATATTTCCTTGTACCGTCTTAAGGGATATCTGGAACGTTTGTTCCCTGTTACAACTTCCGAATGAATTAGGCCCATTAATATCTTCGGGGACGCAACTTCCCCAAATTGTTATTGTTCGCCTTTTCCCAGACATTTCTTTGTCGAGAGCTCACTAAATTTGTTCCGTTAATAAGACCCGACAGGATCTTAAATTTAAAGTGTCAGTCTTTTAAATGTGAAGCCAATTTTTCTAACACAGAATCGTGTATTTATAACCTTTACTTCGACGAACGAAGAAAAATAGAATAGAATAGAATAGAAATAGAAAGAATAGATAAAAAATGCTTTTATTCATACTAAAACATTTTATTGTAAAGTATATTGAAGCTTTTCGAAATTGTCAAGGGTTTTTTTATATGAATGAATTTCAAAGGCATTTCTAACTTTTGGGTTAAATGGTAATAAAGTGTTCTAAGAGGAAATTTTTGTGAATTAAACTTACATATATATATATTATAACTACACATTATACACAAATGAATATGGATATACAAATTTACACAGTAATATTTACTATTTACAATTATGGTTTTCCTGCTATCTTGTTAATACCATTTTCGTTTATAAAGAATAGAATATGTTCCATTTAGGAAGACTGTTGGGAACTAACTTTATTAATTAAATAAGATTATTTAAAAAAAAAGTTAAATGTTAAAAAATAAAATATAACGGTGATGCCTTACGTTATGTCAACCGAAGAAAATGATAACCTCTGACTTCCACCATTGTGGATCTTACAAAAATTTTACATCAACCCAAGGGTTGGTAGAGAATGCCTAAGGCATTAAGTCCGCCGATGTACATGTATGCATGAAGTTTTAAAATTAAATATTGAAATAGGAATGATTATCCATATCTAATAAGATTTTGGTACTAATTTCAAGCATTTTCATCGGTGATTTTATTGTACAATAAAGATTAAATACAAATATGTTATATATCTTTGCCTCTAGGCAAAATTTTATATTGACAACTATATTTTCGTGTGCCACTCCTATGAATATATTCTATCAGAAACATACACTTTCAAACGCATAAATCGCTAAATGAAAAAGTTCTGACACAGATTATCCCAACTGCCGTCATAAGCCTGTAAGATAACATTAAATAAAAGTCCTCGTTTTAAAACAGAAATCCACATTAACTCGGCCAACTTAGCTACCTCAACTAGTCTTTATCCTCGTCCTCGGGTCGGAAAATGCTGACGAGAGTAAATCTACCAATTAGTACATTTGAAATCCGATAAATTGCAGACGGGTTCCAGTAACGAGGACAGAGTTAGAAAACATTTTCTTTGAAAGCAAAGTAGAACTTGGACTGTAATTACATTGCGGTTTCTATCAGACTTAGTCTAAACAAACGAAGATGATGTTAATTATTTAAAGGCTTCATTCGGAATACACTGTCTTTTAGGAATAGGTTTCATCGTTATTTAAAGTCTTTTACAGACTACTGATTAACAAGGTCTCCTTAAATAAATAAATAAATATTCTGGACATCTAACACACAACGCCATCTATTCCCAAGCTAAGCAGAGCTTGTGGTTTGGGTACTGGATAACTGATATAAATACTTAAATACTTTTTTTTGTAAATACATACATATTATACATAGAAAACACCCAAACTCCGAAACAAATATTTGCAGATCATACAAACATTTGGTCCGGGAATCGAACCCGAGACCTCAAGCTTAGCAGTTATTTCAGTTGTATAGTACTCGTAACACAAATTATGTTTAGCTTGGGAGTAGATGGCGTTGTGTGTTAGATGTCTGAAATATTTATTTGTGTTTTATTTAAGCTAAATTGTAAAGTTATTGTTTTCAGGTATTAATGTTATTATATTCTAGGCTTGTTATATTAGTTCCTATTTAGTATGTTTCTGGTGGTTTTGAGCATTTCTGCGGCCTACCCAAATGTCCTGCTTGTGGCGTTAATCTTGAATAATATCGGTTAGGTAACACGATGTCTGGGGGTCGTATACCGTATCTAAGGACAGGTGACTTAAAACTATAGTCCTTTGTTGAAACGGCCAACACAGACCCTTTACTGTACTTTTTTCATAGTTTTTGTTAAATCAATGTTCACAAACTTAAAAAAAGACACCTCATTGGTTTGTTTCGCCTTTTCTTCCCAGAATGAGAGTTAGAAACTGACGACGCTTTTTAGTTGTTAAAATATTTGTAAGAAATTTACTTCCAAAAACAAATATAATTTATCCTCTACACAACGAACTTTCTCGCGATTAACAGAACAAATATACTTTATACTTAAAAAAAATAAACAAAAAAACGAACATAAGTGGGTCGCCACCTTTTAAATCGTTCACCTCTTCTGTCCTGTCCTTTGTCCTTGTCTTGTGGACCAATTACATCACCTAAACGTGTGTGAAAAAGTCCTAACGATATCTAATAACAGGAAGGGTATTCTCCTAAGTATTGCCATTAGAAATAACAGCGGACTGAACTGGACTGAAGGTAAAACGACTCTAATAGACCCGTCTAATTGCTCCTCCAACACAAATGGTCTGAATTTTCTTTCACAAAATTTCTTAAGCACTCCCGAGGACGTTTGAATGCTCGTAATATTAACATTTGTACGTGGGTTTTTTCCAATTGGTAATCTGATTTGGGTAAATGGAAAGAGTTTGTGAAAAAAATATAAATTTTCGTTAAAATGTTACATTTTTCTTTATTTGCCTTACAATCGGAACTTGAATTCACTGTGATTGAATATTTATGAAGTTTAGATTTGAATCTGTGTGGTTTAACATAAAGATAAATTAAAAAAATATTGAATAAGCGGCAAGCGAGCAGACGTATCGCCTGATGATAAGCGATTACCGCCGCCCATGGACACCCGCAACACCGGAGGCGTCACAAGTGCGTTGCCGGCCTTTGGGGAACGCGTTGGGGTATGGGCCTCCGGTATCCTCACTCACTCGGTGAAACACAGCGCAAGCGTTATTTCACACCAGTTTCCTGTAAGACCGTGGTATCACTCCGGTCGAGCCGGCCCATTCATGCCAAAGCGTGGCTCTCCCACGGTATGATGGTTTTAAAATAGATTGTAAAAAAACAATGTCAAGAAACCACAAATAATGAAATGTATTTTCTTCGTTTTCAGAATACTGTCATCCGTATGAGCCATTCAAATGTCCCGTGGACGGTAATTGTATCTCGATCCAGTACCTCTGCGACGGTGCCCCGGACTGCATCGATGGCTACGACGAAGATTCCAAACTGTGCACCGCTGGTAAGATAGAACAAATGTTATGAACTCCTTTTGGCGTACTGCGATGTAACGATCGATATTTAGTTTTTTTTTATATATGGCTCTGCCAAAATCAAAATGACTCTACTCTGGCTAATGGAAAGCATAAACAGAATCCAAGAGTGATGGTCACTATACTCATTGCGAATGCAGACAGTCTAACAATGCAGCATGGTGACCCGCATGTACCGTGTATACATTATGCATGTAGTTATAAAGCGGTTATTTTAATATTACAAACAGACACTCCAATATTATTTATTTGTATAGATATTAATAAAGTATCAACGAACGATAAATTAATATCTCCATATCTTTACTTTATTCTTCATAACTTTTCCAAAGTAATTTTCCACTTTATATTAGTGTTTAATAATTATTTTGACCCAGACTGTTTAAATACAAGTGTTTTATTAAAAAGTGTCAATCACTTGTTAAACAAATTATTCCAAAATGGCTGCGGGCACGAAAGAAATCTCGTCCACATTAATTCCCGAGTTTGTTTAGGTTAAATGAAAAGACTAATCCTCTATTTATTTGTCGCCTGGCGAAAATTGATTTTATAATTAAAAAAATATTTTGGGCTCACGAGTGAATTAATGGAATTTCTTGAAAGATATAAGTATTCTTTATTGCACACCTTATTATTAAAAATACAATGTTGTAGATACACAAGTAAGAAGAGTGGTAAAATGGGCGGCCGTATCGATCTCTTTCAGACAACCTTAAGATGGACTATTCTGACTATTTTGATGGACAATAGTAACCTACTGCAGCGCCATCTACCGAATATACACTGAACAACGAAGTAACGCACCACACGGAGTAACTACCAATACTGAATCGCGCAATAGAAGTTCTCGCGCTGATTATCATATTAACAACATCCAAACATTAACTGTTGGGCAGTGGCCTGCCAGGCATGATCACCTTGCCTGGTCGGCGGATCTTCCCTTTGTATTGGAGGGACATGACACCCGTGCCCTCAAATTACGTGTAAAACTAATATTACCTACATTTTAATCAATCATTTTAATCAAATGTCAATCACAAAAGTATATTAGGGTCTCTCAGTGTAGTGACGGATTAAGAACACAGAGTGTCACTACGCTACCTCTATTCACCCCATGGAGGTCGGCAGGGGCGACTAAGGAGATAAACTAAGCAAGACAACATTACTGCAAAGAGAAAAGAAGAATTTAAACAAACCCTTTACCTACTAGTCTGGCCAGCATAGCACCTTTAGTAGGGTAAAACCTCCTTTCAAATGAGAGGCTTAGATCTGGTAGTGGATGATGATATGACAATTATCTGCGACACTGGCTAGTAGTTTACTAAATAGGTAGTTTATTAATATTTCACTGAACAGTCAAACAATAAACAAGAATAAGATTACGAAAGCAAGAATAATACACGTGCGTCGGCGCTTGCGTTGGCAAAGATACTGGATAGGCGAAGGCGGGGTGATGCGTAGGGAAGCGGGAGGTGAAGCGCATTCCAGCCGGGTGCGCAGATATTTCCGACAAGTTGAGTTGTAGATCAAAACCTCCTTATGTCTAGTAGTGAATGATGAGATGACAAATATGTAGATACTTAGTACTTATTGCTGCTCAATCTTCTTTATTCAACATCTCAATAGCTCTAATGCAATTTAGAGTCAAATTACTACTAATATTTTGAATGTGAAAGTAACTATCAGTCTGCTGAATCAATTTTAAAGGGTAAGGGTATTTTTAAGAAAGGATAAAGTTTACTTGTACGACAATTACCGACAAACACGCAACACCATTATTAATAAATTCTAATTTGTTGCATCTGAACAAAAGTTGTTATTTTTTCAGAAGCTATTTACCAATGTAAATTGGCCTATTCAATTTAACCGTTAGCAAGACATCGTGCAACATTCACTTAAAATGCTAATTCCAAACTCCTTTTTTATATTTTAACGTTTTCACCGCAATGGGTGACGAAACATGATTCCCGGCCGGATTAAGTCTGACCTTGCCTAGTAATTAAAAAATAATGGTTTTTAACAAAAGCTTTTGTATATAACATTCATTTATTTATACAAATAAATAAAAATTTAAGTGTCTGTTTGCAATTTCAAATTTACAGCTATTCAACAAATGCCTATGAAAGGATATACGGTACTTACTTGAGAAAAACAGTTTTTTTTGTCTGTCTATATGTCTGTTTTGGCTAGTCTCTGGAACAGCTGGACTAATTTTGAATAGACTTGGATACAAAGAGTAACATAAGCCACTTTTTAGACTAGTTTGACACCGTGGCGTTACCCTCGGTTGCTTTAAAAGGATATAAAAACCGCGGGTAACAACCGAGGCTTATTCATTATGAAAGTCTATAAAAGCAGTGTTGAGGTAGGTGTCATAAAAATGAGGAAATTAACTGCATGAGGAGTCGCACCCACGGAGTACTTCCACCGTGCTTAATGTACCCGTACTTCAGAGCCTCGCTGTTGAAATAGGTATGGTAATAACTTATGTTTTATGATTCCCTGAAAACATACTCGTGCAAAAATACATAGGTATAGGTTTTTATATGCATCCATTTTGTTTTTAACCCGATTTCAAAACGAAAGAGGTCGTTAATGCGACTAAATGTTGCATTTTTGTTAGTAGGATACGCGATATTGGTACTATATATTAATAAATAAAAAATTGGTCATGTATATTGGAAAAAAAGCACAAAATACAAAATACAACATGCTCTTGTATACATACTTTTTAACTTTCTGCACTCTTCCTTCATATAAAATAAATAAATAAATATTTCGGACATCTGACACACAACGTCATCTAGACCCAAGCTGAGCAGAGCGTGTTTTATGGGTACTAGACAGCTGTTATAAATACATATATACTTCTTTATTGTAAATACATGCATATTACACATAGAAAATACCTAAACTCTGAAACAAATATTTGTAAATCGTACATACATCTAAATCGAACCCGAGACCTCAAGAGCAGCAGTCGCATACGCTACCACTACGCCACAGAAGCAGTCAACTTGGGCAAAATTCATTCTCCTCCGTTCGCAAAATTTCCGTAAAACAGGGTACAAAGTTTTAGCTTCACGTATTAATATATAGATTACACACAGTCAACCGAAATGACCTTTGTTCATAGCACGATTATTTATCGCAGGCAGGAATCGAACCAATCATTATTTCACACACACCTACATGTCAACCAAATCACATTTCTGTGATGACCACATTCATTTGTTCGATATACAACAACAAATTTGAATCATGACCCACTTACATTCTTACAGATGTTGAAATACAATTCACACATTCACAATTACATTTGCATTGTAACAATATTTTTATCTGTCATTTAAATTTTTGTCATTAAATTGGTTTCCATGTATGATTACTATTGCTGTTTCTTATATTATTTCTACCTATATCTAATATATTATCTAGTGCAGTTATCATAACAGTAACTATTTCATGGGTTTTTGACCACTATTGACGTGGCTTGCTAGATATTTAAAACGTCTTAAGTGTGGCATGCACTGTTAAGGAGGGAAATCTTTTTTCCTTTGACGGTTTCAAGCGAATTATCAGCGAAGTGGGTCATGATTCAATTTTTTTTTCTTTTTAAAGATAACTCCCGCATTAGGATCATACATGCTGTGTTACGGAGGACTTTACAAACATACATGTAACACAAAGAACACCCAGACTCGGGACAACTTTTGTGGATCACACTAAGTGATGTCCCACGTGGGATTTGAACCCACGACACTTGGCGCATTAGCAAGTGACGTAGTGACCGCTTAAGCCACTAGGTCAACCGTGCAATCGTATATGTATGATATTTAGAAATATATATGTATGATCATCAGTAGTTTAATTACCATATTACAGGATCTGTCTTATTTAGGATCAGATTATCCTGTGTACGATGGGCATGTGTGAAATTTTAATATTTTAGTTTGCTGAACAAAAGTCTTGGAACTCGCGTCATCGTCACTGAACGCTTACCATGATCATATTTTTTTTACTTCATTTAGGGTGAGCTTAAACAACTGTTTGTTTATAGTTTTGCGTTTTCATTACTGTCAGTAGTCCTAATTTCTGGTTTGAGATTTTTCTACTTAAGCACGCATTCCAAACCTCACATTTTGTAGCTTATTACAACATACACGCGTTTTGTGTTAATATATTATGACTTAACCTACAAAGGGTCGCACGCAACCCGCGTCTGACATATGATGTCATGTTCCATCAGTATGACTGTATTACATTTATGTTGTAAGCGGGTACGAAATAATTAAATAACACGAGATTAATAAGATGAGACGATGCTGTCATTTTGGGTTTAGATCCCGTCCTCTTCTCAGTAGTGTAATAACGTCATTGAAGAGAAAGACAGTCGATCAATCTTAGAAATTAAATAAACTTTATCCTATATTTCACCTTCTCCTATTTTATAAATGTGAATGTAAGTGTGTTTGTTACGCTTTCACGCGAAAACTACCTAACCGATCATCATGAAACTTTGTACACATTTCTTGGAGGCATTAGAAGTGTGGAGGAACGGGTATCATGTCCCTCCAACACAAAGAGAGGATCCTTCAACCAGGCGAGGTGATCACCGAACAGTTGATGTTGGGATGTTGTACATATGATAATCGGCGCGAGAACTTCTATTGCGCGATTCAGGATTGGTAGTTACTCCGTGTAGTACGTTACTTTGTAGTTCAGTGTATCTTTGGTAGATGGCGCTGTAGTAGGTTACTGTTGTGTTTTATGTGGAAATCGCCACAGAAGTAACATAGGATAACTTTTCATTAAATGCAAGCAAATCCGCGGGCGAAAGTTAGTTAAATGTAAATTAAATATATATAATAGGTACACAAGTATAAATCAAATAAATGAAGATACAGGGTGTCTCAAAAGAAATTTTATATTTGTTTAGCTTACTGCGTGAACGCTGCGTACTTGAGGGGTGCGGGGGTTATGTCAATTGGTAGCTTGGCTCTTGGGGATTCAGTCGCTATGGAGCGTTTCTCGGGAGCAGACCGCGCGTTGTGCGTGCGAGAGTTTTACAAGAACGGTGATTCGACAACTGTCGCGCGTAAAAAATTCTGCAGTATTCGAGGTTTTCGCCACTTAAATGATGCGCCAAGCCTTCCTCTCATTCGACATTGGGTTAAAAAGTTTGAAGAGACTGGATCAACGCTGGATAAATCAAAATCCGGGCGACCTAGGTCATCAAGAACGGTAGAAAACGTGGAGAGTGTTAATCAATCTGTACGTGACGACCCGAGCCTTTCAATTCGGAAGCGCGCGAGTGCTTTAAATGTGCATAGATCATCATTACATCGCATTATGCACAAAGATCTAAAGCTGCACCCCTACAAAATTCAATTGGTGCAAGAATTAAAGCCCCAAGATGCCGGTCAGAGGCTTAATTTCGTAAATCAGATGATTGAGCGATTTTCAACGTTTACCAACATTTTGTTTTCGGATGAAGCTCATTTTCATCTTAATGGCCACGTAAATAAGCAAAACTGCCGCTACTGGAGTTCAGCCAATCCGAAACGCAAACATCAGAAACCCCTACACTCGCCTAAAGTGACCGTATGGGCTGCCATGTCGGCGCGAGGAATTATCGGCCCTTACTTTTTTGAAGACGAAATGGGGCGTACAGTTACAGTGAATTCAGAGCGTTATGTGGAGATGTTAGACAACTTCTTGGTACCTGAACTGCAAAACTTTCCTGGCTATAACCAAAGAACATGGTTTCAACAGGACGGAGCAACTTCACACACGTCCAATATATCTCTGCCACGTGTTCGTGAAATTTTCTCAGGAAAATTGATCTCCCGGAGAGGTGACATAAATTGGCCTCCACGTAGCCCAGATTTAACCCCTATTGACTTTTTCCTATGGGGTTATCTTAAATCTAAAGTTTACGCCAATAAACCAACTTCATTGGCGCATTTGAAAGAAAATATCCGTCACGAAATGGCAGCCATCCCTCACTCCACCTGTCGAGCAGTCATAAGTAATTTTACTGTTCGATTAAATGAGTGCCAACAACGTGAGGGTTTACATTTAGACGATATTATTTTTAAGAAATGAATTCCCAAAAAGTGTATTTTAACAATAAATAAACATTTTTTCTATATACCGCTTCCTTTTTTTTTAATCAATCCACTAAATATGAAATTTCTTTTGAGACACCTTGTATATATATAGGTGCATATGAACTATGCATGATTATAGCGTTGCAAAAACCAGCGTGATAAAGGAGAAAACGAGCCTCCTTGCTCAAAAGAGGTCTAACTGCGGATAGGGCAGTGGCATTGAAAGACAGTTTACTGTACAAACTTCACTGTACACCAATTAATATATAACACACCAAGAGTATATCAAATAAATGGCCATAAACGTACTAAATTAAATTCAAAGCAATCTTTATGCCTTTTTAATTGATCAAGAGGCAAGTATGTTGCCGCTCTCTGAGTGACTACGGCCGCGGGCACAAAGGCAGCTTGAGCGGGGCAAGACAAATTTTTAACAATGTTGCTAGAAGTACAGAAAAAGGTACCGTTACTTTAGAAACTTTTGCAGTGGCAACTTTTACAGCAAGGCGAGTAAAATTTAATCATTGATATTAATATTCAGACGGTAATTTTTGAAAGTACAAGTCCAACTTGAGATGTTCTTTGCATTATTGATAGGTCGTTTCTAGAGGAAAGTCATGTACTATATAATTTCACGCTATAGCTTTTAAGGGTAAAGTTAGGATGAATACTAATAACACATCATTAATTAATTTCTGACAAGAAAATAATTATAATAAAGCAAGAAAATTAAATATTTTCTTTCAAGTTTTTTAAATAAAACCGTAAGCGCTACGAAACAAAAGTGCAGGAAATACGTAATATAAATTATTCAAGTAAGAATTTACGACGTTGAATCGTCTATTAAAAAAGTTGGGTTCATTTTATTGCCGCCGTTTTAGTTTTCCCCCTCTTTCCTGAAAACTAGCCAAACACGGTAGGGTGGGGTATCTGATAGGTTTACCTGCAGTGACACTCGTCCAGTAACCTTGAGCCGAGTAGAAGACATACCTGCATAGTTGTGTGTGAAGTGGAGTACCCGGAGCGTCTTTTTCGGATACAAAACTGTCTGTAATTTTTAGTGGAGGGAAACCTTCACACATACACATTTTAAACTCACATACAAAAACAATCACCAGTCACTACGAACTCACACATAAATAAAACATATCGAATTTTACGCACACATAAATACGAGTACATTCTGGTTCATACAGTGTACGAGTATAGCGTAGGCTTGTGGGGGAACAGCTATCATCCTCCATAAGGTAACATTAATATTTAACAACCGCTTTGAAACAACTATCAGACACATATTTTTCTATTTTAAATCCAATTTCGTTTGAACAAGTTTTGTTTGAAAGACTTGATAGAAAAATTCAATTTTCTTTCTTGCTTTGATGTATCAGGTATTTATGGTTCGTAATAACTTTAGCGATTCTAATTTTTCTTTCAGAAATTAATGAATGATGTGATATTAATATACTTTTAAAGTTTGGAGACAAAATACCTTTTTGTATATTTTATAATATTTATATAATGTACACGGTTGGCCGAGTGGTGTCAGCGGTCGCCATGCCGCTTGCTACTGCGCTAAGTGTCGTGGGTTCAAATCCCACGCGGTACCTACAACACTTTGTGTGATCCACGAATTGTTGTCCCGAGTCTGGATGTTCTTTGTGTCCGTTTCATGTATGTTTGTAAAGTCCCCCACGACACAGGATGTTTATTCCTAATGTGGGAGTTGTCTTTATAAAAAAAAAAAAGAAAAAAGAATTATTTGTCCTGCGAGGATTCCAAAATCGATCCCACAACTTCAGGCTCGCTAGTTAAGATCAGCAGCTTAATCAACAAGCTAATCTGTATTCATAAGCTTTTATAGGATATTTTATTCTTGAAGTTAATGTTTCTTTTCTTTTTCCACTATCTAAGGACATAAATTAGTTTTTATTGAGTCCGCAACACGCGAACGAGTGATATCCTTTGTACTGCTATTTCGGACTTTTGAAGGGTCAGTAGGAACCTTGGAATTATAAACAGCCTTTCAAATAGCCTAGAATAAATCTTTGAAATGCAAAAATCGTTTTTGAAAACAAAGAAGTTTACATCACACACAATAAACTAGGAAGATTGAAAGTTAATAAGAAGATATATTGTATTGTGTACAATGTGTTCTATTCAAACCTAGACGTCAACTGTGTGAAATTGTTTTTTTATTCTATAATGTGCAAACGAGCAGACATATCACCTGATAGTAAGCGATCACCGCCGTCCATGGACACCCGCAACACCATAGGGATCACAAGAGCGTTGCCGACTTTTTAAGGAGGAGTATGCTCTATTCTTGATGATTTGAGGGTCCGGGAATACCCCAGGAGACAGTTCATTCCACTCACACAATCATTGAATGTTTTAGCCATGCTTTTATAATTTAGTTTACTGGTAACGATCTGAAATATTTTCGAGTTCAGTCTTGTATTTATCTATAAGAACTTCATAGTAGTATAGTGCGAAAAAGTTTCACTCGATAATCTTACACCATGAAGGTTTTATGTCAAAAGCTTTTACTCAAACCCCTATTATAATTACAATCCACCATAGTGCACTATGGCAGGATACTGCTAATATAATACAAAAGACCTGGATGACCAAACTAACCAAGCTTTGCTCAATTATAGATCAAATTCTTTTTTTGGTAATTTTTCTAAAAATTAATCCTAGCTAGATCGATTTATCGGCCCGAAACCCCTTGCATACTGAAATTCACAAAAATCGTTGATTCGAGGTTCAGATTATAAACTCAAGAATTACTCTTGTGGCGACTTCCACATACAACACAATAGTAACCTACTGCAGCGCCATCTACCGAAGATACACTGAACTACGAAGTAACGCACTACACGGAGTAACTACCAATCCTGAATCACGCAATAGAAGTTCTCGCGCCGATTATCATATATACAACATCCCAACATCAACTGTTGGGCAGCAGCCCGCCAGGCATGATCACCTCGTCGTCGGAGGATCCTCCCTTTGTGTTGGAGGAACATGATACCCGTTCCTCAACACTCTATTAGATTAGATAGTATCAAATGTTAATGTGAATGTTAGAGAAAATGCTTGATTTAAGTACAGCCCTTGCAATATCTGAAGCAAATACCGTGACTTAAATTAATTATAGCAATTATTACGCCACATATTAGACAGGCTTGCAAAATTTTCTATTAATAAGTTATAGGTCAGGTAATATAATGAAATTGATCGATTTTTATATAGGTATCATTCTTTGAAGTCGTTTAATCAAATGTAAGTAGGTAGGTATATAAAGGCGTGTATTACTTCAAAGTAATTAAGTTAGTGAAATGTGGGTTTTTAATATACTTCTTCTAAACTACGTGGATGATAAGGGCGTTAGTTTTTCATATACAATAAGGACCTATAAGTATTTTATACATAACGTTTTTATTCCATACTAATATTTTAAATTCGAATGTTATTCTGTCTGTTTGTCTGTTACGTATTCATGGCTAAGATGCTACACTGATTTCAACGCATTTTGACATCGAGATACTTTGATTCTTGGGGAAGGACAGAACCTACTCTTTACTGCGATAAGCGACATATACGCGGGCGGTGTCGCGGGCAAAATGTAATAGTATAAAGACACTACTAAAACGCATCTCACACACCACCTAATCCCAAATTATGCCGAACTATGGTGACCAGACTGTACAGTTTATTTAACACAAGCATAAATCTATACTAATATAATAAAGCTGAAGAGTTTGTTTGTTTGAACGCGCTAATCTCAGGAACCGCTGGTCCGATTTGAAAAATTCTTTCGGTGTTGGATAGTCCATTTATCGAGGAGGGCTATAGGGTATATATCATCACGCTACTACTAATAGGAGCGGAGCAACAATGTTTCAAAAACGGGGAAAAATTTCACGCGACGGGCAATATAAGACGCAAACGAGGTTGCGTGGGTCAGCTAGTATACATATATATATAGCTACATTCAGATACTATACAAATAATCGTACTCATCATAACCAGACCAACAAAGCCGTCACTAGGATGAAAGTATTCCATATATAATATAAACTATTACCTTTTACAGCCAAGAGGCCACCTGTTGAAGAAACGGCATCATTCCTCCAGTCACTACTGGCATCCCACGGGCCCAACTACTTGGAGAAATTGTTTGGAAGTAAGGCTAGAGATGCCTTGGAACCACTTGGAGGAGTCGAGAAGGTCGCCATTGCTCTATCAGGTAATTCTACGAGTATATATTTACGATCGGCACTAGAACCATCAAACTTTATAGTAGAAATATATTTTCTAAATTACATAGAAGCTTCTACATAGTCCATTTTATAATATGGGAATATATATAAAACAGATCTCATCGGAATAAAACATCTGAAAGGTTTTTGACCAGCGACCCTCGACCTTCATTCCTAACTCCAATATGAATATTGTAAATAACAGACTACAGACTTTTACAAAACGGAGAGCTACTTTATTAATTTTAATGAAATAATGAACTGAAACGCGAATAGAACACATAATAACAATTAAAGAAGAGTTTCTTCTAAACTTTGAATTTTAAGGTAAGCAAAACATATGCGTTCAAAGGGGGTAATATACTCGTATATCATCTCTGTTACATATTTCTTAAAACCTGACTGGTCACAAGATTAACGCCGATTTTATAACTTGTTTATTATTAAATCATCATGTTGTACGCCCTTCTCCAATCACCGAACTCACCTACTTACTTAACATCCCAGCTCCAATATCTCTGCTCTAACCATGACAGGAATCTTCGGTCTTCTAATAATCTTCTCCTTCTTTGTCCTGCACACATTTCCAGCACAGTCCATTCCTCTTTCCTTGTTCGAGCTGTCACTCTGTGGAACGCACTCCCACTAGAAATCAGGACGGCTACTAGCCGATTATCTTTTAAATTCAAAGTACGTAAGCACTTTAGGGACCTGCTGACGGAGGCATCAGAATAACACTTAAAAGTGTCTATTATATATGTAATATATATATTATATATATATTTACTTTTATTTATTTTTTATATTTATATTGTATATGTATAAATTATATTCAATGTATGTATATCTAGCACCTATTTATCTGTACGAATCATTGTATTTCATAAAATAATTTTATTTAGTCTCTCGTGTCGTATAAACACACACCTGCCACAAATAACTTCGCAACACCCAAAGGTTTGTCTGGAAGAAAATGCCTGTGGCATTAAGTCCGCCTTGTGCAACATGTTTGCAGGAAGTTTTAATAAATAAATAAATAAATAAATAGTAATTTAGTGAAGTAATAATTTAGGCTACTTTTTATATCCTTTCAGTTAAAAACATACGAAAATAGAGCTAAACTGTACAATCCATAATACCATATTAATTTTTCTTTGTCCCACTAACTGTAGACTTATATTTCCAGAATCGCAGACCATCGAAGACTTCGGAGCTGCCTTACACCTAATGCGGTCAGATCTGGAACACCTACGCTCCGTATTCATGGCTGTGGAGAACGGCGACCTCGGCATGCTCAAATCCCTCGGCATCAAGGACTCAGAGCTTGGAGATGTTAAGTTCTTCTTGGAAAAGCTAGTCAACACCGGATTCCTGGACTGAATAGGACCGGAGTCTGCCTCTGATTACTATCACGTCGTCCAATTTGCCCCCATAAGCTCATCCTTCTATAGCTACCTACCTTATGATTCTATCAAGTATAGGAGAAAGTAAATACCACTTTTTCCATACCTATCCTGAGAGATTGTTGGAATGCTTGTTATCAGAAATCCAAACAAATATTTTATTCAAGAAATGGTTTTGAAAGCCCTAATCGACTTCTACAACCGGCCACGTAGACGCGAACGCTTTCAAAAATCATTTCTGTTTTACATATATAATGTTTTGCTATCAGTGAAGAATTAGAGAAAGGGTATTAATTTTCGAATAGTAAAGTGATATTTTTATATGCAACGCTTAGTGAGGTAAACCAATATCATTATTTAGATTACCTTTTTAGATGTTATCAGGGTCCAATACTCGCGTCAATCATAAGTGTTGATTAAAGGCTGGGACTTTAACAAGATTGTTCTAGTTAAAGTAAAGCTTATTGTACGTCACACTTCATGATGACTCTGATGATATATCATTGAATGTGTGTGTGTTGATTGTCGCCCTTAAAATTTTATCCTTCCTTCTTGGACTAATATCAGAGGCGACTCCATTGAAACTCAAGCGTCCATTCTAAGCGAGATATAAAGCTAATAGTCGGTTGATTTGAGATGTCCTTAGATTAATAAAAGAAAAATTAAAGAATCGTTGAAAGAATGCATGCGCTTTATATCTGGCTTTTGGGAAAATCCAGAATAGGACTATGAAAACATATCATTGTAAACTTAAAGTTAGGTGAAAATACATATCGTAGATTATAATCAGTAGCATATAAAGTACAATTATTTTAATAATTGATATTGTAGTGTACGAGACATTTTATAGACCCTTATAGGATATACTTTTTTCGTCATTAAAAAAATAATTAACAAAATGAAAAGCATAGTTTAAAGGGTGCTGCACTTACACAAAAACATATCAAAATTAATGTGATTATTAAATACATGTTAGATTTATTGTATGTTACATATTCTAGATTAAGAAGTAGAAATGTTAAATTTATAGATATAATTAATTCTACTCCATTAGAGTCCAATTTCTATCACTTATAATCATCTTTATACTACGATTGGTGTTATAATGGAACTTTTGTCAAATGCGGGCTGGTAAGACAACGAATAGAATTATGACTTGACTTTCAATGAGAAAGCGAATTAGAAAAGGTACATAATATAATATTGAAAGGTTGGTAAACAGATTTTTTTCTTTTAAACAGTATAACAATAACTCACTAACTAATGCATGTTATGTATGTATTTACGACAAAAAAGTATATATATTTATAACAGTCGTCTAGTAACCGTAACACAAGCTCTTTGTAAGAAGGCGTTGTATGTTAGATGTCCAAAATATTTATGTATTATATAAATATCTATTATGTCGCCATAATGAAAACTTCTTATTTCTCTATAAAACAAAAGGAAATTAAATACATTTACCTATCTATATTATTATTGATAATACATATTTTGAAATTAACATTAATAATGATTTCATACAATTAAAATTAGGCTGGACACTTTCATGAATATTGGATAGCTACAGTTAAGAAAGTTACTCCGGTTTTTATTGTCAACAAAATCTGGTGGCATGTCTAGAAGGCATTCAATTAATGTTTTTTCTGTTTCAAGATTATTTGCGAATGGCAAGCCTGTATTTGTCAGAAGTTATTTAACACGTTAAAGATATTTTAATAATTCAATCGCCAAAATTTCGTCTCTCAATCACAATGTTCAGTGTACCTACCTATCAGTAGAAACCTATATAGTTGTTATAACTTCATAAGATTTTAACTCATAATTAATATTTTACTTACACGTAGTTAGTATAAGTGAATTTTTATGAATACATATCAATTGTTTAGTAGTTAGGTTGTTAATTTTATCTTACGTCGGATTTCTACAATAATATTCTACAAATGGCGATCTTTGAACTATGTTAGATGCTATTATGTGTTTTGAACTAAGTATAAATGAATGGCTTATTGTTCTTAAATAACAAACCAATAAATGAATCATCTTGAATTCGTCTTTTATTTCAACTAGGTACCCATCATCTTCCTAGCCTTGATTATTCCCAATATTATTTGGGGTCTAGTTCAACCGTTTTTTACCTGAATATCGGTTTTTCCACGGAGCGACTGGCATCGGCCCTCCGCAACCCTGAAGGTGAACTGAATTCGAAGATTGAACTAGCTGTCAGTATATTTGAAGGCCCTGACTTCCCAAAAACGATTGCCATTGATGTTCACGACAACCGGGAGTGACAGCTTAACGTGCTCTCCGAGCCACGGGCGGGAAATATCGCCTTATTCCATACTCCGAGCTGATATTAAGAATCTCTTATAAGAAAATCCCAACAGCAGTCCGACCCGGAAATCAAACCCAAGACCTCTTGATCGGTATTGTTAGTTAGATAAGATTTTACTTGTTTATTAAGTAATACATGTTTTAAAATGGCTCAAGAAAGTTTAAATTTAATCCAAATAACTTTTGCTTTGTTTGCGGTTAAATTATTTACAAAGACGAAGAGCAGTAAAACATGTGTATTTTCAATACTTCCAAATTCTTATATATCTACTAGCTGACTTATGCAACTTCGTCTGCTTCTCTTCAAAAGAAATATTTTTTTCCCAATTAGTAAATTGTGATATAAACTATCCTATCTCTCAAGTTGGATCGAACTGCACATGGTGTGCGAATTTTATTATAATCGGTAAAGTGGTTTAGGAGTCCATTGAGGACAAACATTGTGACACGAGATTTATATATATATCTATATCTTATACTTAAAAAAAAAGGGTACCTAGACTTGTATGTGAAAATTGTAGAAGTATATTAACTAACTGGGCTGTAGAAAATAAAAAAATACTTGCAATTTGGAGTTCCAATGATGAGGAGAGAACCAACAAATCACGCTATGGACTTTGCTTAACAAAAACAGTTATCGTTATGCTAAGTATTTTGCATCGAAGGATGAACATGCCATGATATTTGTGGCCTTTTCAAGTCTATGGGCCAGACTTACGATCCTAAAGATACACAATCCCCTAATGAGAAAAAATGTGATTCTAACTTCTTAAGAATTTTGTAAAACCACTTGAAAAAATTGATTGTAGGTCCACAGACAGAGCCGTGGCAGAGCCACGCTTCGGCATGCATGGGCCGGCTCGACCGGAGTTATACCACGGCCTCACAGAAAACCGGTGTGAAATAGCGCTTGCGCTGTGTTTCACCGAGTGAGTGACGATACCGGAGGCCCATATCCCAACCCCTCCCCCTATGCCTCTTCCCATCCCCCAAAGGCCGGCAACGCACCTGTGACACCCCCGGTATTGTGGGTGTCCATGGGCGGCGGTAATCGCTTACCATCAAGCGATACTTTTTTATTTTTTATTGAATAGTGGGCAAACGAGCTCGTTGCCCAAAAAACAAAAATATTGAAGGGAAACAATTTTAACCACCACTTACCCAGTGGTATTCTTTGGATGATTCTTCGATCAGGATGATTACATAAAACGACTGAGAAAACCAACCTTCAATTATGTTTCTTTGCTATAGCCAGTATAGGCACTTTATTGAGACCAATAAATAAAACAAACCACTAGAGAATATTCTGTGGTACAATCGGTTCAGTTTTGGACTGGGACAACTTGGTTCTTAATCCTTTTTAAACATATAGGACATCACCAAAAATAACGATTAATTTTTCTAAAAAATTTAAATATTTCCAAGGGATAGAAGATATTAGAGATTCTAAGTGTTTAGACGTATTATTTGATTAATTCCTGGTGATACCATGGATTACAACTGCCGGTTAATGGCAACACTTATTCATTACACATATAAAGGTGTTGCCGGTACCTCTCTGTCCAATATAGTTGGCAATTCTTAATGATCATTATCTTTTTACTTATTATGAAAACCGATGCCTACATCTTTTAAATTCAAAATTCTTTTAATGTTAAAAGGCATTCATTCGTTTACTTGACTTATATGTTGCACTCATTCGCTATTAGTATCTTTTATTGCCATATTAATTTTATTTTATAGAACGAAATTTCACTGATCTCGGTTGTAAAACACATGATATTTTGACATTATCAATATATAATTAATAAACTTAAAAAAATTAGGATGTTCGTTCGTTTATTGACACGCTTTTTCGTTTCACCTCATACCATGACAAAATCTTATTTAATAAAGCCAGACCTCAGGCTGAACCGAAAAACGGTCTCGTAACCTAAGGCCTAAGGCGATGCTTCTCAATAGGTCACCTTAAAAGGTAAAACATCAGGTGGAACATCAGCAGACCTTCGGTAATACAATGTTAACGAAAATAAACTTAGTATTAAAAACTTAATGTTATTTACATCACCTAATTTTCTAAGCCAAAAGGCGTCCACTGTTGGGACTTAGGCCTTCCCCAAAGGTGAACGATGTATTTCGTATTTATTTTTTCGATTCATATAATTAACGCTGGAATAAAAAAATAAATAAAACTAAAATAAACTCTTATAAGTATTATTATTTAAGGCTGTCAATATGAATAACAATGTATTTGGACAAAATATTCACAATAAAGAAATAAAATTTAAAGCTTCTGTTAATTAAACATCATATTTTACTTTTGTCTTATACACGATCCTATAAAATTAAATCAATTGTTACAAAAGGTGAAACCGACAGGTGAAAAAGTGGAATAAACCCCACTTTTTCACCTGGCGGATATCACCTGGGTGAATCAAGTATTTGGGTTTCTTCGTTTCGCCTTGGAAGTATTTTACCTAGGTGATATCACTAAGGTGAAATAATTTTATGTGGAAATGATACCCCTAGAGGTGAAATGAGGAATCCCAAAAGTCTACTATATTCACCTGGATGATTTCACCCAGGTGAACAAAGTCGAATAAACCCTACAAATCACTCGGTTTATAAAACACAATGTGCAAAAGACATCGTACTGATGGAATGATACGAGTACATTAGCATCTCAGATTACATAATATAAAATATTAAAATGGCAGTAATACGACTAAGTATAACACATATAATCATATGACATTCATTTATTTGAATATGTACTATATAAAGTAGGTATAGATCTATTAAGGCTCCTACACACCATGCCGACTGCCTGCCTGTCGATGAGTTTATGCCACGCGGGTATGCCACTCGCTGCCCGCGCAACCCACCGGCTGTGCCCTGGTGCATGAACAGTAGGTTAAGCAGACAACTAATTGTTGTTGCCCATAGACTCAGATCTGGACACATCCCATGCAACAAATTTTGTTATATGATGAAGAAAACCGTTTCGCCTGATTGTGGGGAATGTGGAGTTGTTGAAGACTTACACCATTTGTTGATGGAGTGTGTCAGATATGAGTCTAGTAGAAAGAGTTTAGTGGCCGACTTGAATTTGAATGGAGCCGACGTAGGAATGTTTCACAGAATCCTATCGGAACCAAATAGCGATGATGCGAAGGCTCTGTTCAGATTCATGTCGATTGTTTTTAGACGATAAGTATGTAGTAACTGGTTCAGGATACGATGGAACTGGCATACGCTGTGCGTAAAAGTTCCAAAACAAAAAAGGATAAAAAAAAAAAAAACCCACCGGCATGACAACGTGGTGTGAAGGAACCTTTAGGGTGGCGGTTCAAATTTAAAAATATACATCGATAAACAAAAAAATAAAAATAACGTGGACAAACAACTAACGTTACTAAATACTATTTTTACAATACTATATTCAAAAATTGATGTCAATTTTCTTATCTTTTGTACAATTTTGTTATTCGGTTTACTTTCAAAGTGTAGTGAAGCTGTAAGATTTTGTTACACAATATTTACCATGTTAAAAAACGCGAAATAAACAACTCCTCTTGGTGAAAAAAAAGTTGCCAGTAAGAAAATTAAATGAGTCTTTGGCTGACACTTCTTTTTCATAAACTACTGTCATGTTGTAGGTACTTATGAATTTGTTTATTATTTTCTTAAACATAAGTTTCATGAAATATAATTATTATTACTGCTACTAAAAGTTTACTGTGGGAGCGTCTAACTTTAACATAAACGGACCGATTTCTCTTCACCTGTCCCTTGGTGATACCAGACTATTTAACTATGATACAACCATTTAACGGACCTTTTTCAAAAGGTGGTTGTAAAAGCTGCAATGGCGTCAGCGCCCCAAACATATTTTTTATCCGTATAACCAGGTGTATAACTCTAGAAATTAATATTCTTGAACTCAATACTGATCAATAATTAATATGTTCTGTTTTCAGAAAGCTTTTTAGACCAATAAAGGGTATCACACAACAGTGTTACCAGATAAGTAAAACTACAATCTGAAAAACGAAACAGAACAAGACAAAAGAAAGCTTAAATTTTCAAAATTCTGTTTGTAATATGCATCATAAATACATTGTTACTTGATATTACCATTTCCAAATAGCTTTTAAAATGAACTAGGTATTCAAAATTTGAGGTGGCAAAGATAGTCTTTGAAACCTGTATGGTACAGTAGGCCAAAACATTCTCTCTAAAGAGAGGCATATGTCCAGCAGTAGACTGTTAAAGTCTGTTGGTGATACTATTGTTATATAATATGAAATGAAGTTAGTTTTTGTAAGCTTACATTGTACAATCTTCTCATTGAAATTTAATGCGGTCACCGTCAATAAAGAGAGTTATTCAAGTGGAGATTTTTAATAATACATGCATATTGAGGTAGAGAGAACTCAGGTTGGGTCGCTAGTTTCAGATAAATGCGATATCAAACGTATTGGCGTGAAAGTTTTACTCAATGCTGTCCCATTACACAAACAATTTAGTATGCTAATTTCTGTGACATATTTAACAATTTTCTTTAAAGAACTTGTTTTAAACTAAATCTTAAATATATCTACTCCTATAATAGCAATATAACAAACCTACATTCAAATCATTCAACAATTATCCAAATTAAAAATATCTTATTTTTTAATCTACTATTTACAGTAAAAAAAGTAACCAATTTCTTTTGCTATTATTTAGTAAAGAGTTCACTAAAGGCATAAAAATCTTACACACGTAACTTCTTCCAGCAATGTTGAAATTTTTTATAAACACTCGTAACCCACCACAAAATCTTAACATCTCTTATTTATATTACCGTTTGTCTTCTTCAAGACTGAGGCTGATCGCTATTTCCTTGGCTTCTTCTTTGCAGTTTTTTCCAATCGTATCTGATCCTCCTCGTCCATCTTCGAATAATGAGATTGTATGTGTGCTACCAATTTCTTTTCTCTGGTAAATTTCTCATTACACATATTGCATGAATACTTATCTTTTTCTTTACTTTCTGCAGGTTCACGCTCACGCAGAACAGCTGAAGAGGTGGAAATTTGTGATTCCTGTATAATATTATCAGTTGGAAGTACATACGAAGGCTGCAAGAGTGGGTCTACATTGATAAATGTGAAAAACCCTGTATCCTTTGGATGTGCAACATCTTCTAAAGTGACCGTGAAGGGCTCTTTAGAGCTAGTATCTTCTTTTGTTTCATGTTTAGCTTTTTTTTGACGTTTTTTGGGCACTTCCACCTCAACGGCTTTGGCTTTAGTTGATATCAACAGTTTACTGGGATCACCAGTTTGTACTACTGTATATGACTGCTTCTTCATAGCAGGAGTTGTAAACGTTGGTGGTGAGGGCTGTGAATGAGCAACAGTTTGGAAGAGACCAACCGGATATGGCTTTGCTGGGTCGTCCAAATCAATTATTTCTGGGATTTCTAACTTCTCTTGGATCTGATCTTGAAACTTGTCATTTGTATTATTTGCAGTATCAGATTTTCGTTTTTTACTTGTTTTCTTAGTATCTTGAGCTGGTGGAACTGCAGGGTTAGCAGGTAATAAAGCAGAAGTGTCTTCTACTAAAGAGAACATATTATTTGGGCCAGGAACTAATTTAAAACGACTGTTAAGGTTAGGCATTGATGGAATATGAACAGATGGCACCGTTGAAATAGCAGGTGTGCTATTGGTATTTGATTCTAAGGCTGAGTTTTGAGATACACTCGGTTCTGAATCAATCATATTTCGTTTAGTTTTGCTAGCAGGGCCTGCTTTCGGTTTTGTTTTAGGTGGAGCCACAGTCTTTTCTGGCTTTGTGTTGTTTTCATTACTTCCATTTTTCTCATTTTCATGTTTTTCAGCTAATTTTACTTTTTCAGTGAGTGTTTTCTTCATATTGTTATCAATTTTTATGTATTTAACAGAGGACACTTTGGGTGCTTCTGGAACTGGGACAGATTTGGGTAACTCGACCTTAGGTACACCATTTTTGGCACAACTATGAGATTCGACAACATCTAGTTTTAAGAAATTTCTGTTGCATAATTTACATTGAAAGAGTACACCTACACCATTCACTTTAATCATGCTAATATAGTCCATTATATTAAAAGGTTTTTGAGGTTCTTTTTTGTTTTCTTCTTCGCTATGTCTTACTGCAGTTGGTGCATCATAGTCGAAACTAAGACTATTTAAACTAGACATAGAATTTTGTGTTGGGGCTTTTTCATCATCTTGTGTATTAGATTCTAGCTTTATAGACTGCACTGTATTTGATTTCTTAGATTTTTTAGCTTCCGTTTCTACTTTCACAGTTGTTTCCAACTTCACAGTGTCTATCACACCCTGCTTACTAGATCTTGTGACTTTAGTTGGAAGGGGTTTTGTATAATTTTTCTCTAAAGAAAGTTTAACCTGTCTGAGTGTAAGCTCATCACTTTCATTGGGTTCACTTACATCATTTTTCACTACTGATTCTTTACTTCTCGTAGTTCTTTTAGTTTCTAGGGAAGATTCTTCTTCATCTATTGATGAGGCAGATGGAAAAGCTTTTATTCCCTCCATTGCCTTCTTAATTAAAGCATCACATATATCATCGTTAGACATATTAGATTTATTTAATTTCTCCTCCCATTGTTTTTTACCCATCTTAGACTTGGTTAGAAATGAACCTGTCTTGCTTACCGCACTGCGTAAACTTTGTTGTGTTTTAATACACTTTTGTATGAACTCATAAAGCTCTTCCAGTTTAGCTGAACATCGGAAACATATTTTGTGTGGTAGATCGTCATTTTCAGTGACCTGTAAATAAATATATTTCAAAAATTAATACTTATAACTCACTATTTATTGAAACATTATAAAATCTTAATATATATAAATCTCGTGTCACAATGTTTGTCATCAATGGACTCCTAAACCACTTAACCGATTATAATAAAATTCGCACACCATGTGCAGTTCGATCCAACTTGAGAGATAGGATAGTTTAAATCTCAAATTATAGTCGCAATTTTAATTTATTGCTAATTATTTGTCTGTTATTATTTGACAGTCACAATTATCTGTTAACTCCAAATGATTCTAACAGATGTCGATACCTTTCGACTGGGTTGAGTAAGTAATCAATAGATGGCGCTGCTATGGTAAATCTATAGGCTATATTTTATTTTGGAAAAAAATAGGGTCCCGTAAGATATTGGGGTTTGTCGGACACAAGGTGTAAAAAATCAACCCTATATGTGGTAAAATTTTTCGCTATGGGCAATAAAAGACGCAAACGAGGTTGCGTCGGTCAGCTTATATGTATATATTTAAACACTGTTTGCCTTGATAACTTCCACAATTTTATACTTTAATTTTGTAATATATTTATTAAAAAAAAATTGATTTCAGTCCAACAATATGCAGATCACAGTGTTGTCACCTGAGGGATTTGAACCAGCAATACTTGGCGCAGTATAGTGGTGTGGCGACTCCTTAAATCAAGACTACCAACAAATGATTAATATTGTACCACATTCACATAATAGATAAATTATTGAGAAAATACATATTATACATAGAAAACAACAGTCACCAGTACACCTCTGAGGATTACAATCATTAAAATTAAAATAAGCTTTTTATTTTTTACTTTAATGATACTTTATGCTCATTATTTTTATCTACTGGTTCACATCACGTCTACAGCTTTTAGCAGTACACTGCTGAAAATATGATTGTTCTTAGAAAGGAGTCTGAAGTCTACTATATCTATGCATCTATACTATATATATGCATCGCATTGATGCAGTGATCTATAGGTATAGATAATTGTTCCTTTCCCAAAATGTTCCTTGCAACCAAAATTTCATCCCTCAGAATGTCACTTTCTCAGCTTGTCCCAATTCATGTGTTTGAACAGGCCTTAGACTTTTCAGTTTTTTTTTATTGAATAGGGGGTCAAACAAGCAGACGCATCACCTGATGGTAAGTGATTACCGCCGCCCATGGACACCCGCAATACCAAAAGCGTCACAAGTGCGTTGCTGACCTGTCGGGGAGAGGGAATGGGGGGAGGGGTTGGATATGGGCCTCCAGCGCTTATCCAACCAAACCAATGTTTCACCGAGTGAGTGAATCCTCACTCGGTGAAACACAGCGCAAGCGCTATTTCACACCGGTTTGCTGTGAGGCTGTGGTATCACTCCGGTCGAGCCGGCCCATTCATGCCGAAGCGTGGCTCTCTCAGTGGAACCAAATCTATCTATGCATATTGCATGCATATAAATGGTATTTCTAATACCAGGCAACATTTCGGGAAAGTAACATTTTGGGCATAAACTTATAAAATATGTCTGTTACACATGAAGGACAAATTAATTAGTTTTGTAGTAGTATTGTAAGAGGTTTCATTTTTGTAAAAAACTTTTGTAATAAAAAAAATCTTACACTAAAAGGCATCAGGTCATCAATCTTTTTTGCCGTTAATTTATCAGCTTCGAAGATGTTTAGGAAGGGTCCATCTTTACTTTCGCAGAGCCGACAAACTTTTAAGAACACCGGTATTAATGGAGGAGTGGCGGCGCTATAGGCAGCTGCTATCACATCTTTAGTTATAATATCATTAATAGGAATTGGCTTAGCTACTTGTTTGCCTTTAGTTTTAGGCTTTTTCTTGGCCATTTTGATTGACAACTAATGTTTCAATCAGTAGAATTAGTCTCTTGAATTACGGTTCATTTAAAATTGTCGCACATTTATTCAATAAACATAAACTTTTATTAGCTATAGCGATTATTAGATCATTCAGCACATTTATTTACGAATTTTGTATGAAAAGAACAACATGGCTGGCTGGTCAAAAGCTGTCACTCATTTAGTACCATAACCAATTCATAGAGTACAATTATGGAGCATAAGCCCAATGTAGCACACTATAGAGTAGCTACTAAAGTAAATGTATCTTAGCTGTGTGGAGCGTAAAAAGAAACACAGATTTACTCATTTGCTAATGTACTTTAGCTTTTACTTGAAGAAAAAATAGTGACAAAATAATTTTTATTCATAACATTGTCACGGGAATAACCAATAAAGAACTCCTAGGAGAATAACAAGATGAATATCACCTCTCATCTTAGAATATCCAGCCAATGTTTTGAATTCTTTTATTCTGGACCCATACAGTGGTTTGGTGAGCATTTGTTCAATTTACCTTTACAATTTAATTTATTGGAACTGATATGTTTAATGCAATCTCTTCTCTTAGTTTTTTTATAAGGTCCTTACATCAAATTGATGTTTTGTCTCCTGGCCACTTTGGTTTCAAATTTATGGAATAGAATAGAATAGAATAGATTCTATTCTATTCTATGAAATTAATCCTCTTTGGTTAAGAAACCCATATTTTAAATTATAAATTAATTTAGCTTGTATATTTGAGTTTCGGAAACAGTCATTCCTTTGTTTTTTTCCTTTATTACTTTTTTCTTTGGCATCGCTCATCTTGCACAAGGGAAAACTTAAAATATCGCTTTATTTACGAGTTCTATCTTGGCATTATTGCTGCAGAAACAGCTCAAAGGATTAACAATATGTTTGGCGCTGGTGTCCCAAAAGAAAACAAGTGTTAGCAATCAATGAATATTTGTTAACTATTGCGATTTAATAAAATATATATTTATATAAATAAATGATTTAATACAAATTACATACTATAAATAAAGTTAAAACATAAAGCATTTGTATTGGCACTTAAGTGGCATTCAATAAGAGTGATTAAAACTGTTCGATCTATTTTTGTTGTAATTAATACAAAGAAAAGTAATTATATGCTTTAATATAAATTTAAGATTTATTGATGTTATGGAATTACTTTATAAATGTTAATTGAGAATAAAAAGGAGAATAATTGAACGATAACGGTAAGATGTGGCCGAACGGGGAGGTCGGCCATTATGAGAAGCGAAGCGAGTGTGGAAGGACGGATACTGGTGCTGATTTACATATTTGATATTGTAATAAGTCTGTAAGCTGGAAATAAATGTAAGTAAATAATTCTGAAAGTGTTATTACTCGAAATTCTAATATATCAGAAGTGGGATTCGAACGAGGAAGTTGAGGTATGTGTTTTGTTTACCTATTATCTAATTTTGATTTACGTACACTCAATTTACAAGTTAGAGTCACTGTACCGTATTTGTGATAACTTGAACCATAAATGATGATCAATATATATAGCCTTGCGTATAACATATCTATTGTGCAAATTAATCATGTTATAGATTGGATTGTGGAATCAGGTAGGTAGTTAATAAATTATAAACGTTCCCACTATAGAAGGATTACCTAACGTTTACACAAGTACCCACATAATAGAACATGATGAATAACATAAACAAAATAATAAAGTGGCCTCTATGCAAATCGTTTGGAATTAACTGTTATGTTCTACTGTTACTTCCTGCAATAAATAAATGTGCACCTACCGTACCTACCTGCGAATATTTTACTAATCTCAATTTGTCTATCTTCCCTCTTCTTACTAACACCCTTCAATTTAATAATTATTAATTAGTATTAGTTTCAACTACATATTTAATTGTTCGGGTCTTACGAGTGAAATATTAAATAGGTTTACCTACATACGTTTAGAATAGATATCTAAAGAGGTTTATAATGGAGCGGAAGAATAGTAGGTCAGTTAGATCAACATATACTCCTCCTATACAAAATATCACGCGGGAAGCTGAGAGAAACTCCAGAAGTCGCACCCGTAACAGAAGGCATAAGAGACGGAGACGGTCGGATATGGATTCGACTGTATCGCGAGAACACCTAAGCGGGCACGCTACTCACCGCGATATCCGCAATCGATCCCGTCACAAAACCTCACATGACTCACAGGTCACTTTTAGTTCTAGTGATGATTCAGTGGATCGCGATGATAACTATAGGCATCGCCGTCAAGGAATAAAGCGATCTATTCAGCCGGAGCGTCACCGTCGCGGTCGGTTGTACCGCCGCAGATCCATTACATCGAGCTCTGATTCCTCGATGCATGATGACAGCAGCGAAAATAGAGATACTTCGACACGACGTCACCGGCATTCGACTGATCGGTCCTCCACCGACACTATGAATCATGAGAGACGTCATCGAAGGAAGTCACTTCATTTCAGCAGAAAGAGGAAACGAGGGAAAGACTCCTGGAAAACAGCAAAAAGACCACGGCATTCGAGATCAAAGTCCTCATCAGTTCATAAAAAAAATGATTTCTTTAAAAAGTTCGCGCGATTCATTGATAGAAAAGATAGGACGTTCGAAGGGTCACAAAATGTCATCCCTGAGTTTGACCCTGATACAAATACCCAAACAGCTGCCACTTGGATACGGAAAGTCAACCAAATAGCAGATATGTATAACTGGAGTGAAAAACAAATAATCTATTATGCTATACCTAAACTATCAGGTTACGCGAAGAAATGGTACCAAGGTCGAAGTTCCGTTAATCTAACGTGGCGGCAGTGGCAACATGAAATACTCGACACTTTTCCAGACGACCGGAACTACGCTGATAAACTGTATGAAATGTTAAATCGTAAGAGTAGAAGGGAAGAATCATTAGAAGAGTACTACCATGACAAAGTGAGGCTTATGAAGATGTGCCGTATTAGGGGTAGGAACGCCGTCGACTGCATTATTAACGGTATTTTCGACAACAATATTAGACTTAATGCTCAAGGTTCAAGTTTTAGAAAACCAACGCAACTACTCAAGTACTTACGACGCATTACTAAAAAGACTTCTAGCCAAATTCAGAAACCGATTCAAGGACCTAGGAATCATGAAGCTAAGGACAGTAGAATAGGTAATAGTACGACTTATACTACACAATCGGCCTCGGTAGGCAATTATAATCGTTTTAAAAATACACGTTGTTACAATTGTTTGGAGATTGGGCATACCGTTCGCACATGCCCAAAACCACACAAAAGGTGTGAAAAATGCTCGCGCTTAGGTCATGTCGCTCAATTCTGTACTGCTTTCAATACTAAACCTCAGCAGACTGAATCCGGTGAGAAAAACGTGGTTGATGTTAACATCAATAACACTAAAAGAGTGCTACAGATCACAGATGATAATAAACAAAACCGCAAGTATTTTAAGTCTATCTACTTAAATGGTACACCAAGGTCTGCTTATATCGACTTCGGAAGCCAGTGCACTCTCGTTAGGGACAAAATAGCTACAGAATCTAAACTACATCTTGATAAGTCCGGGCTACCTATCATTAAGGGTTTCGCATTTGGCAGTGTGGTACCACTTGGTCGGGTTACGGTAACGATTGAAGTAGACGCAGTGAAAGCTGACGTAGATGCATACGTCGTAACTGACGATTTATTAAACACTGACGTCCTCATTGGACAAACACTCACAGAATTACCATCGGTTACAGTGTTCTGAATTGACTCTGTGCTGCGATGATTCAAACGCAAAACGACTAAACGTGTTTAATTCCTTTGACTCCGTTGTTGAAGGTCTAACACATATTGTTGTACGTACCGAAGATAGTGATTACTCCGGGCTGCTATTCATACCTGGCAATGTTTGTTTGAAAGACGAAAATGAATACAGCACATTACAAGGGGTATACCAATTTGAAAAGGGTACAGGACGTGTAATTATAATTAACCTTTCAGGCAAATCTTTAACATTTTATAAAAATAAAATCATTTCGCGCGCTGTAAAATTACCTAATATCGACCAATTCGGACCCAAACCATTAGGAACAACCGTTAACTCTATTTCTAAAGGGGAGTCTTTTGATGCACCCAAAACTCTTAAAGAATCGAATACCATGGATATGGTAAATATAGGTCCCAAAGTAACTGATGAACAAAAACATCAACTTTTAGAACTTTTAAATGTGCACCGCGATTGTTTCGCTTTCAATTTACAAGAACTTGGTACAACCGGTCTTACTGAGATGACCATACAACTTAATGATGATACTCCAGTAGCATATAGACCTTACCGGCTCCCTTACAGTGAGCGTACCGTTGTTAGGGAGATGGTAGGCGAATTACTCGCCAATAACATTATTAAAGAGTCCCATTCAGCTTACGCTAGCCCTATTGTACTTGTCCGCAAGAAAAATAATGAGTACCGACTTTGCATTGACTACAGAGCATTAAATAAAAAGACGGTAAAGGATAGCTACCCCATGCCTGTCATTGATGATCAACTTGATCGTTTAAGTGGGAAAACATTCTTCACTAGTTTGGACCTTGCATCGGGTTACTATCAAATACCGGTATCTAAAACATCACAGCACGTCACGGCATTTGTAACACCAGACGGACATTACGAGTATACTCGGATGCCATTTGGACTGATAAACGCGCCTGCTGTCTTTCAAAATATGATTAATAGGGCCCTGGGAAACAAACGATTCGAACTAGCCATTCCATATTTAGATGACCTATTATCGGTAGGTAGTACGTTCGTAGAGTCATTTCGAAAACTAGAGGAGATCCTCGAGCTGCTTTCAAAAGCAGGTCTTACGCTTAACTTGAAAAAATGCTATTTCTTTCAATCCCAAATAGATTATTTGGGATATGAAATATCTGAAGCAGAACTAAGACCAGGAAGCAAGAAAATTCTGGCGGTGTCAGAGTTCCCCACTCCAACGAACGTTCACCAAGTAAGACAGTTCGTTGGATTAGCTAGTTTCTTTCGACGCTTTGTATATAATTTTGCTACTATTGCTAGACCGCTGACAAAGTTAACAAAAGTGGACGTACCTTGGCAATGGTCATCGGAACAAGAGACCGCTTTTCAAACTATTAGGTCAAAATTGGTGACCAGACCAATACTTGCACTGTACAATCCTAACTACGAAACGGAGGTACACTGTGATGCAAGTAAAGTAGGTATCGGGGGTGTTCTGCTCCAAAGATCTGAAGATAAAGGTCCATTACGCCCAGTCGCATATTTCAGTCGACAAACATCACGAGAGGAGGAATTTTGGCATTCCTATGAACTGGAGACAATGGCCGTTGTTTTATCTTTGAAAAAGTTTCGTGTTTACCTAATTGGCCTAGAATTTAAGGTAATGACTGATTGCAATGCTCTACGCGCTACGCTTACCAAACGTGACTTGCTACCAAAAGTAGCGAGGTGGTGGCTTATGTTACAGGAGTATAACTTTACTATCGAGTATCGTCCTGGTCATAACATGCAGCACGTTGATGCATTGAGCCGCAATCCAGTTCTACCAGCAAGCGACTGTGAAGAACTTGACGTCTTTCGAATCACAGCTAATGATTGGTTACAAACTGTACAAATGTCTGACCCACGTTTGAAACTAATTAAATCTGTCTTAGATATTTGTACTGAAGACCTTAAGGATATCACGAATAATTACGTTATTCGTGATAACAAGATTTATAGACGCGTGGGTCGGAAGTTCAAGTGGGTTGTACCACATGGGGCACGTTGGCGCATATGTCAAATTAATCATGATGAAGCGGGTCATTTTTCCTTAGAAAAGACATTGGAAAAAGTACAAGCTGATTACTGGTTCCCAAAAATGAATCGCTTCATCAAGAAATATGTGACAGCCTGTATAAATTGTGCATACAACAAAGAGCTATCTGGCAAGAAAACAGGCTATCTCCACCCAATCCCTAAAGCCGGCTCGGTATTTAATACTGTGCACATGGATCATTTAGGACCCTTTATAAAAAGCAAGCGGGGTAATTCGTATATTTTAGGGGTGATAGATGGATTTAGCAAATTCATATTTATAAGGGCGGTTAGAAATACCAAATCAAGCACAACTATAAAGGTTCTTGATGAAATATTTTCAACTTTCGGTTATCCAAAGATTATGGTCTCTGATCAAGGCACTAGTTTTACTTCCAAAGAGTTTAGAGGTTTCGCGAAATCCATCGGAGCGAAGCACACATACAATGCTGTGGCTACACCTAGAGCAAATGGCCAGATAGAACGCTATAACAGGACAATTCTGAACTCACTTGCTTCAATGAATCATGGACTTGATGAAAAAGACTGGGATAAAAATATATTAAAATTGCAATGGAGTTTAAATAACACAATCAATAAAGGAATTGGAAAGACTGCAGCGGAAGTTGTTTTTGGTCAGAGAACAACTGGCCAGTCTGAGAGTCTGTTGAGGGGAGCAATAAACGAGTCAATAGAACAAGTATCAGAAGGTGAAAGGGAAAATATAAGAAAAACAGTACAAGACAATATTGAGGAAAATCAGAGAAAGATGAAACAAACATTTGATAAGAAAAGGGCTCCTACAAAAATATTTCATGACGGTGATTTGGTTATGATACCTAATCACAATCCGGATAAGGGAAAAAGCAAAAAGTTAGCGCCAAAGTTTCGTGGACCATTTAAAATAACTTCGGTGTTAGATAAGGATAGATACGAAGTATCTAGTATTGAAGGTTTCTCTAAAAACAAATATAAAAACATTTACCCGGCAGACCAATTAAAATTATGGGTCACGTTTCAATCGTCACTGTCAGGAAGCGGAGCAAGCAGTTGTAGTAGCGATGAAGAGTGACCCTCATTGTAAAATCTGAGAGATGATTAAGTTAAAGAATTTAAACAAGTTAAGATTAAATAGGATCGTAGAATAATAAAAATAATAATAACTACTCACTAACACTTAGTACCTATATACAACAATATTTATATAGAATGAAAGCAAAATTAAAATAATGGCAACATGGACCCTCGAATATCCTGTCCCTACCTTTCCTACCTAAATTAGGTACCTCAGTGGAGCAGGCCGTGTCCCAAGTGTGACAAACGGCCGAGTCATGAGCAAGCATGTCCCAAGTGTGACAAATAGTAACCTTGTGAGCAAACCGTGTCCCAAGTGTGACAAACGTTAATGTCATTAATAAATCAAGTCCCAAGTGTGACAAGTTGTAATTTTATGAGCAGACCGGGTCCCAAGTGTGACAAACGGTCACGTAGTAAGCAATGTCCCAAGTGTGACAAACCGTGACATGGTAAGGAGTGTCCCAAGTGTGACGAATATTGTGAACAGACCGTGTCCCAAGTGTGACATACGGTATTGTTTTTAGCAAGTTATGTCCCAAGTGTGACAAATTAATGAATAGACCGGTCCCAAGTGTGACAAACGGTAACATCGTAATCAATGTCCCAAGTGTGACAAACAGTATCATCGTGAGCAGTGTCCCAAGTGTGACAATTGGTAACCTCGTGAGCAGACCGAGTCCCAAGTGTGACAGCGTCATGCGTGAACAGGCCCTGTTCCAAGAATATTGAATATGTATATGAGGATACTAAGAATCGTGTTATTCAGTATAATAGTTAATAAGTCATCAATTTTCAGTTATGCCATATTATTGTGATTATGTACGAATTTTATCATTACTATCTAGTTAAGTTATTACGAGTATATTATTATATCAATTAGTTAGAGTACTTTATTATTGTATTGTATGCAATTGGAGAGTTAGTTAGTGTATGAGGTCATACCCTTTAGAAGGACGGCCGAGCTTGAATTAGGAATGGGGACATTCCTACGACAGAATGGCCGTCTGTTAGCAATCAATGAATATTTGTTAACTATTGCGATTTAATAAAATATATATTTATATAAATAAATGATTTAATACAAATTACATACTATAAATTCGATCTATTTTTGTTGTAATTAATACAAAGAAAAGTAATTATATGCTTTAATATAAATTTAAGATTTATTGATGTTATGGAATTACTTTATAAATGTTAATTGAGAATAAAAAGGAGAATAATTGAACGATAACGGTAAGATGTGGCCGAACGGGGAGGTCGGCCATTATGAGAAGCGAAGCGAGTGTGGAAGGACGGATACTGGTGCTGATTTACATATTTGATATTGTAATAAGTCTGTAAGCTGGAAATAAATGTAAGTAAATAATTCTGGAAGTGTTCTTGGAAATTCTAATACAAGGTACATTTTTTGTTCCAACGTTTTCGTTCTGGAAATTTTACCTTCATAACAAGTTTCGTGGATGGCCGAAGACTACTGGTGTACATTCCGCCACACCAAACTTCTCCTAGTACTCGGCTAGCATACGATTTCTGGTGAAGCAGTATTGAGCCATCTGACTTGTAGGTTTTGTAGTAAGCTTAAAGTTTCGTAATACTGATTGATGCAATCAAACCATCATCTCCAATTTAAACAAAGCATAAATATATAAAGAGCAAGAACTATCTTCTCTCCCCTCTTTCTAGTAAATAAACAAAGAACTCATTTAGTTTAAATGAATCCAATAATAATAATTGAAATCTGTATTTCAGCACAATGGTGCTTGTTTTAGCCCATAGAGACTTTTCCAGCTTGAAAACTATTTTCTGATTATTTGAATAGCCTTCTGGTGGCTTCATAATATCATTGCTAGTATAAAAGGGTCGTTGACACATCAAATTGAGCTAGACTTAGCTTTTCCTTTCCTATAACACTTAGTAGTGCTCTTTTTGTGCTACTTCTGACATCGAGACTGAAATGCTCTTAAAAGTCAATATCTTTTTTCTGTGAGTACCCTTTTAGTACGAGTCTGGTTTTGTACTTATCAATAGTACCATCTTTATTCATTTTTATTTTGAACCTCTACTTGCAGAGAATTTTATCACGCGCATACTTCTCGTCATCTCCACAACATTTCGGTTCTTATGTTCCGTGGTATTTTTAGTAGTAGTATTTTAGTTATTAATACCATTTGCATTGTCTGATGTTGGGTCTAAACTCGCACTCGTTACGAACTCACTACAACCACTGCAACTTGAGTAGTTCTAAAATGAAAAAAAAAATAGTAATATCTTCGCCTATAAACACATTCAAATTCTCCCCAGAGTTTTATTATTACTCCAACAACGGTACGAAAGCTGACAGTGGCTATGGTAACTAAAATAGAAAGAAAACCTGTGCTCATTTCATTACTGCTAGGCTAACAGACGTAGTTTACCTTCGGTACTTATATTTACCGGCTAATCAGCTAGGCCGGTCAACCGCTGTCATAAAATAACATGAAAAAAAGGGAATTTATAAATAATCTATCTCGAACTTTTCTGGTATTTCAGCTAGCAACATTTCGTTAGCCCATTGAGCCCATTCCGCCATCTTGAATTTAGTATTGTGCCAGTCGGGGGGGCGGTGACATATTTTTACCCGTCATCGTCGTAATTTTGTGAATTTGTTGGAAAAAAGCGAAAATAAGTGTCGTTATACCGTGTAAATAGTTTATGTCAGGACTGAACGTGAGGATGGCGGGTCAGACTATTAATGATAGGCTCTTAGCAGCCCGTCACAGCATTGCCGGGCAGGGATTAGCTAAATCGGTTTGCAAAGCTACCACCGAAGAAATGATAGCACCCAAAAAGAAACATTTAGATTGTAAGTACTGTAATTGTAAATGTATACATTAGAGTGTTAGTATCGTCACATTTAAGTTCTTTTTTCGCTCGATAATCTCGACGTCGCGACAATGACTTGGCCAGTGGTCGATAACATTTTTCTTATTGGAATTGTGACGTTCGCACTCAAGTTTATAAATTTAGTTTTGTCGTTATACAGTAAATGACAATGTTGATAGGGTTTAAGTTTAAAATGGTAAAGGACATCATCAGTACCTAGTCTCACTAATATTGCTTGATAAACGTGTATATAGTTATGTCATGTATTACTAGATACTACCTAGTTAAAAAAAGAAGTCTACCCACCTATTTATCGATTTTATATAATATCCAATGAACTGGTTTGTATCACTTTTATCAATATTTTTAACTAGCCTAATATGGTTTTCTGGTACAATGTTGTAGCTAACAAGTTCAGACTTAATTATTATTTAGAAAATTTATTTACGTTTGAAGAGAAATGTTATGTGGTTAAATTCCTGTAGTCAAACCTCATCTTACTAGTTTAATTTTCAGTTTATTTGAGAAATGTAATTCTTCAAAGTTTTCATCAATCACTATGAAAGTCTCTAATTATAAAAAGAGGACATGACTGATTATATTATCTGAGCTGTATTTACTTTCGTGATTAACAAACAATAAAATCATAAAAGATATGTGCCAACTACCTTGTTAAAAAAAATAGAAATAAAGCAACATAGGATGCTAGATAACTACACATAGCAATTAATCTTAACTCATTTTCAATAGAGATAAAAGTAGCCTATGTCCTTCCTCAAGAATCAAATAATAATAAATATTTTGATGAGTCTGAAGTTAGCCGAATTTTGGACATCTAACACACATCGCCGTCTAGTCCCAAGGTAAGCAGAGCTTTGTATAGTCGTCTAGTCCCAAGCTAAGCGGAGCTTTGTGTTATGGGTAAAATACATACATATCATACATAGAGAACATCCAATCTCTGAAACAAATATTTGCAGATCATGCAAACATTTAGTCCGATCTGGGAATCGAACCCGAGACCTCAAGCACAGCAGTTGCATACACTGCCACTGCGCCCATGAGGTAGTCGCAAAGAATCTCTATGCCAAATTCTATTAAAATCAGTGCAGCGGTATTGCTATGAAAGCCTAGCAAACAGAGTTTTTTGATTTTATAATATTAGTTTGTATTACAGATTTGATAACTATTCACTGTCATCATCACCATTGCCAGCTTTTAATAGCCTCCTACTGATATAAGCCTTTGCTTAGAAAAAAAATAAGGTTTTTACAAACTACATCTCAATGGGCACGCATATTGGCAAAGGGTTTGTTTCAAGTATATCTTCTCTCCTTTTATCTATTAATTTGAACAAGCTGAACCCTGCAGCGCTACCCGTGGTACGTCAATAATCACAGGCAACGCCGCGAGGCTAAGCTATATCTTTATAAATTGTAGCCTATGTGTTATTCTGATGTATAAGCTAAGTATATTATTGTAAAGTTTCATCAA
Source organism: Spilarctia lutea (assembly GCA_916048165.1). Taxonomy (NCBI): domain Eukaryota; kingdom Metazoa; phylum Arthropoda; class Insecta; order Lepidoptera; family Erebidae; genus Spilarctia; species Spilarctia lutea. The sequence continues at coordinate 2,047,297 of OU696491.1, forward strand.
AACCCATTCAGTAGTTTTTGCGTGAAAGAGTAACAAACATCCATGTATTCACTCTTACAAACTTTCGCGTTTATAATATTAGTAGGATTTTAGGTCTAAATCTCTAATAAATAAAAATTCTAATAAGAATCTTATATGTTTATAAAACTTGATTTGTATACAAAAGAGTATTTAACTGTGTCATAAATAAATATCAATGTCTCACTCCTTTTATGTAATATTACAAAACATCTATCAAAAAATATAATTATTACAGCTTTTAATTTCTATTACAAATTTTAATGAAATTAACATTGAAATATATTGCTCAATTGAGTAGTCTAAAACAGTGACATCACAACATTGTATTTAGTACATTTTTCATAAAAAATTATCATTTTGACAGGTGATAAAAAATAATTTTTTTGACTAAGTTGTCAACATAATAATAAGACAATTTAGGCATTTAATAAGTTCTGAAACTACATGATCAATACATATAATAAAATCGTAACTTGTCTGTATATGGAAATTATATTTCAAAAAAATAGTATAGTGGTCTTTATGAACTCTATAGAACCTAAAACAATTATTTTTAGAATTATTATCTGTTTGTGCACAATAATCTCAGAAAGGGCTTAACCGATTTAAATATAGTTTTCACTAATGTTTTGTTTCGATAACCGCCGCCCATGGACACCCACAACACCAGTCACAACTGCATTACCAGCCTTTTAAGAAGGAGTATGCTCTTAATAATAAGAATCCATATTGATATTATTAATTATCACTTCGCTAATCATTATAACCTGAATATGGCCAAGCCAACAGTAATTTTTGCCAGCCTCTGAAGGCTTAAATGTTCCACTGTAGCGCCTTATCTACTAATTTTCAAGAATAAGGTTTCAATAGATTCATAGTAATGGCCTTGATGACATCTATACTAATATTATAAAGCTGAAGAGATTGTTTGAACAAGCTAATCTCAGGAACCGCTGGTCCGATTTTAAAAATCCTTTCAGTGTTGGATAGTCCATTTATCAAGGAAACTATAGGCTATATATCATCACGCTAAGACTAATAGGAGCGGAGCCCCAATGACGAATGTTTTAAAAACGGGTGAAAATTATTACACTACGGGCAATAGTAGACGTAAACGACGTTGCGAAGGTCAGCTATAAATTTAATTTTATTTTTTTACATGGTTATAGTTAAATATTATCTTATAGAGATAGAATAGAGAGGTTACTAACAAAATGATTCACATTAACCTTTTCTAGTCACTTCTCCCTCAGCTTAATTTTTTTTTTTTTTTTTTTTTTTATTATATTGGTGGCAAACGAGCAGACGTATCGCCTGGTGGTAAGCGATTACCGCCGCCCATGGACACCCGCAACAACGGAGGCGTTACAAGTGCGTTGCCTGCCTTTTACGAAGGAGTACGCTCTTTTCTTGAAGGTTTGAAGGTCGTATTGGTCCGGGAACACCGCAGGCGACAGCTCATTCCACAGTTTTGCTGTGCGCGGCAGAAAGTTTCGGGAAAATCGCACAGTTGTGGACTGCCAACCATCTTGATGATGGGGATGAAATTTCTGTCGCGTAGGACGATGGCGGAAAGATGCGGCAAGGATCAATCCGAACAATTCCTCGGAGCACTCCCCATGGTAAATGCGGTAGAAGATGCACAGCGAAGCAACATCTCTACGCAACGCCAGAGAGTCTAGCAGAATCGGAAGATCCTGGCAATCGACGATACAAGTCGCCCTCCGCTGAATGCGGTCCAGAGGGAGGAGCTGGTATTGGGGTGCCCCTGCCCAAAGATGAGGACAGTATTCCATGTGAGGCCGAACCTGCGCCTTATAAAGGCGAAAGCGGTGGGCCGGAGTGAAATACCGCCTCGATCTGTTGAGCACACCAAGCTTTTTTGAGGCCAATTTGGCCTTGTCCTCCAAATGGCCACGAAACTGGACTTCGCTCGATACGTCGACACCAAGTACTCCAATATTGGCAGAGGCAGATAGGGGAGTGTCTTCAAAACAAGGGTATACGACCCACGGAAGTTTTTTAGCGGTGAACGCGCAAATTTGTGTCTTTGTCGGGTTGGAATGGACCAAGTTAAGTCTACCCCAATTTGAGACCTTTTCCAAAATGGTCTCAACTTCAGACACAAGTTTGTTTCGACTCTCAATGACGTTTTGATAAGAAGTTTCAACAGTATACTCTTCTTCTTCTTCAACAGTATATTTCTGTTGGTTAAACATACAACTAGTTTATCTCCAGACCAATGCCTAAGCTGCTTCACCATTCCTTAGTAATAATGATTCATATCTTGTTAGCAATCAAAGTACTGAAACTTATCAATATGATTACTTTTTGCTTAACAGATAGCTAAGGAATAAGCTTTATTTCATTGATAACGCTGTTATCTTATAACGTTCATATCAAGAAGTAATGTAGAAGTACCCGCATTACTAAATTGTGATAATGTATTTACTAATTTTATATTTTTTTTTGCATATTAATTGTGTGTGTGTGTGTGTGTATAAAAGAATGGTTGAATGATTATTAGAAACTAGCTCCGCTGTGTTAACTGTGGTGTTACGTTGGTAGTTGTTGGGTGAAAGCTGCGTCATAATTGGTCTAGCTGTTCCACAGATAGGCTAAGACAAACAGATAGACGAAAATTTCATAAGTTGAATTTTTATGTGACCCTGGATGTGATCCTGGTACTCCCCTAATTTTCATTACTTTCAATGCTGTGACTATCTTACTTAAAACCCCTCAGATCTAATTTTTTAAAGATACCAACTAGTTTTCATTATACCTGTGTACTTACTTTTTTCGGATTCTTGTCCATAGGAATTATATTTTAGAACCAAGCAAGAGCGAGAGATAGAGTAATTAATGTAACATTTCAAAAGTGCCTGAGAAAAATATTAATGGCAATAAAAACTATTTGGTTTATTCTAATGTTCACAACTAATTATGAGAAACAATCAGTGATTTCCCTTTTAATGTGTCTAATAACTATTTGCAATGTTAAATGTTACAATAATAAGGAAACCTCATGCCTATGATTTGGTTCTGTGTGTAACGTTTCCTATAAGACTTATCTTTAGGCAACTCCAATTTCCTTTGTGCCTTGCATGTGTTCTCCGTGGGTCTTGTGTGAGTTTATTTCACAACTACCCCCTTTTACATGATGTAACGGTTCTGTGTAGCTAGGATTGCCTCTGTAGCGCAGTGGTAGCATATGCTACTGCTGTGCTTGAAGTTTCGGATTCCATTCCCGGGTCGGACCAAATGTTTGTATGATCTGTAAATATTTTTTTTTAAAGTTTGAATGTTTTGTATGTAGTTAAAAAAAAAGTATTTATGTATTTATATTACTTGTCTAGCGCCCATAATACAAGCTCTGCTTAGTTTTAGACTAGATGGCGTTGTGTTAGATGTTTGAAATATGTATTTAATTTATTCGTGTTATTGTTAAAAACAAGTTAAATAACATTTATAAATCAGGGGTTACGCCATTGTCAAGGTGAATAATTCCTTTTCATCAGATATGTGGAAGCGTAAGAAATCAAATAATGGTAAAATAGTCCGCTGCTGAATTGGTGAAGATTTCAATGCAGGCTATTTTAGGCCCTCTGATCTATTGTAATGTAAAAATACACTTTTTTTTGTTTCATGCTATACATGATACACTACTTTTTTAAACTAAAAGAAGTCTTTTACAAAATAATTTTGTTTTTCATACTTACTTTCTGTTAGGTACTTACTCGCGTTATAATTATTTAAATGTTGTAAAAGTCGCGGATGTTTTTCATGTTCTGTTAATTTTAGGAATAAACATCCTGTGTCGTGGGGCACTTTACAAACATACATGAAACGGACACAAAGAACATCCAGACTCGGGACAACAATTCGTGGATCACACAAAGTGTTGTAGGTACCGCGTGGGATTTGAACCCACGACACTTGGCGCAGTAGTAAGCGGCATGGCGACCGCTGACACCACTCGGCCAACCGTATGAAGTCTCTCAGTTTGTTAGACTCATTATTTCCATAACGGCACGACATAATTTTTAGGACTATAAAAATGGCCAGCAAAACGTGGCTACATCAACTTTGCCAATTTGTGAGTTGGGTATATATTTAAACTAGCTTTAGCTCGCGGCTACGCCCGCGTGTATGTCGTTTAGCGCGATAAAAGGTAGCCTGTGTCCTTCTCTAGGAATCATAGTATGTATTTAAATAGAGCAACTACCTCAATTGATCAAGAAATATAATCAATACATTTGTTGTGTGCTCTTATTCCAATAAACATACATTAAGGAAAACATAATTACTTATGTTTGTGTTTATTTTGTAGGATTTAACCTCTTCACACTTGAGATGATTCATAAGGTCCTATTTTCCTTTTGATCTCATTTAATTATTTTTTTAAAAGAACTTCCACTCTAGTAATACATATATCCATACGAATATACATGGATCATTCTTGTATCATCAGCTACTTACCAGTGAAAGTCCCGTCAAAATCGGTCCAGCCTTTCCAGAGATTAGCCGGAACAAACAGACAGAAAGATAGACAGACATTTTTTATTGATTTTTGGTGAAGTATCGTATTTTCATTAGTATTAAGTGAAAAGCTGTTAATTTGAAGTTACAAACGGACAAGTTAATTTATGTGTATAGATGATTATTAAGCAGGATTTGCATATCCACGTGGTGACGGATTAGGGTCAGCGTCGAAAAAAGGAGTTCTTCAGGATACAATTGTATTTGATGCAATGAATTTAAATGACTGGTAGCGACTGTTAATTACAAGAATACAAAGTGTCGCCATTCCTAGTTTGATTTTTCCTGATCCTGGTTTTGTCATCTTCTTACAACCATCCTAGATCATCCCAGAAGCTTAGCAGTCCTTTCAAGTCCATGTTTCCGAGAGTGATGTCGATTGCAGGATGTCTGACTGTTGATCTGTCACACTTCTACATTCTATGAGAACCTGTTCGGCGTTTCTTTTGCACCTAAAGTGAATTGGTGCTTATTTAGGGGACAATGTCCAGTTAGGGTACCCATGACCTTCCTGATATCGTCCCTTTTCAGTTTGATGAAGTTGCGGGCTAGTTATGTAGTGTCGCTACTCCTATTCATCGGATGGGTGTCGTGAGAGTGTCGTATATTCATATAATAAGGCAACAAACAACGCAGGACATCATCACTACCAAAAGAAAGAAATCTTGAACCGTCCCGTTGCATAGCAGGTTAAAAATTTTGAACGTTGACGTTTGAAACAGGATTTGATTATATATACAAAAGCTGTTTCTATCACCATACAGTAACAATACATTGTATCTGTCTGGTTGATAATTGGCATGATTGGAGTGAAATATGATACACAGGACAGACCGGTTTCCTGTACACTTATCATATCAAATTGTCGTGATATTATGTGACCATCCATAACACTTGCATTCTAGATAATTAATATTATAATAATTAAAATGGATATTTATCCCCTTTTCTATATTTTAATCTGTTTGTTCTCAAAACTCTCATTGGAATTTAGTAAAAGTGTGGTGCCATCTTCTTTTTACCGTGTTCTGTGTCTGAAGATAGAATGGGACAAATAATTAAACTACAAATGCATTTTTTTTTAGTAAAGGCGGCTCTGCCTTTACGAATATCCATCCTGTGCCGCGGTGGACTTTACAAACATTTTAAGGACACGTTTGTCGTCTACATTCAAATTTTGGACAGTCTATAAAATTTTCAATGGCTGACAATAAATGTAAGATTAGTAAAACTACCAATGCTTTATTAGTTGACTTTTAAATTCCCGTATTTATTATTACGCGTTTGGTTAAACGCGCTAATCTCAAAGACAACTATTTCAAATTAAACAATTATTTAATGTATGATAACCCATTTATCTAGAAACACACTATTGCCTTATATATCATATGGTCTGATACATAGTCTATACAGTAAAACATCACGCTATGACCTACAGGAGGCGAGCATCAAAAGAACCGGTTGCAAAAAACAAAAAAAAACGACTAAGGTGCTCGGGTTGGCTAATTATACACACATGCATACTATACAGGTTGTTACAAAGAGGTGTGGCTTTAATCAGATTCAAAAATACGTAATCCAAGTACCTTATATGTCAGTGGATTTTCTGTATTTTATTGTAGTTTTATTATGGTATTTTTACGTAAGAATATTACATCAGTAAGGTTATAAGATTGTATTGGAGAGTCATATGTCCAACAATGGACTGTGATAGGATGACGATGCTGAAGATCTTTGAGCTAATAAATACTTAGATTTTAAAAACTACACAATATTTTTTGATTCGAGTTTCTTTAATAGATAGAGTGGTTCAAGAGGAAGGTTTATATGTATAATACATGCATAATATAGTAGAAAAATACTGATAATTTTAGAGATTTCTAATGTGTTGTTGTAAACAAACACATTTTTTTGCAAACGCTTGATGTGCCCTACGAGATAGATCTGTATATCTCTTAGCGATAACCCACAATAACCATTTTTATTCCTTTCTTATTACGAGAAATAATGGCTTATTTACGAAGCGATTTTAAGCAAATACAGCATGAATCCTGATCCAGTTAAGTACCTTAAATAATCTAATTTAAATAAATATAATCGAAGATATTACGGATTTAATATGTACGAATCGTGTCGTCGGTGGGTGCACCTGAAATCCACCCGCGTGAATCCATCCAGGGCGGGTCACTGGTTTGTAATAAAACTCATAATAAACTTGGCAATAAACTGTAATTTGTATTTATATTCATATTTAATTTGTATTTACTTAATGGTACTAAATCGTGAATATATTAGTGTCATTGACAACCGATTAAACACTATCCTTAAGCTTCAAGCCTTCACTTAATGAGATCATTTATCTGTGCTTTGAGACGACGAGCCAAATTTTAATTAAAACGGGCCTGAATAGTTCTGATACTCAATGACTTCTGTAAAAAGAGATATATTTATTCTTTAAAAAATACTTTAGTTCTAGTTCAAAAGTATTGATTTCTTTTAAATTGGGTCAAGCATAACTGTCGTAACTAGCGTTATGTGCCTGGTGTAAGCTTTTGGAATCGCGCTTCTATGAAAATATTTTCGAAGATAATAGGAGGCGTCTACATCCATTCTGCCTCCTCCCTTCATCTACACTCTTTACTTAGGCTTAGTTTTGGCACCCCTCCAATTAAGGCATTATTCGGACTATAAAGTCAATATTTCATTTTTATATTGAACAAACTAAACCCCGCGGTACTACAATAACTGCAGGCAACACCGCAAGGCGAAGTTATATCTTTATAAATTGTAGCCTATGTGTTATTCTGATGTATAAGCTGTATTATTGTCTAGTTTCATCAAAATCCATTCAGTAGTTTTTGCGTGTAAGAGTAACAAACATCCCTCCTTACTTACAAACTTTCGCGTTTATAATATTAGTAGGATACATGTTTTCTCATGTATACGAGAAGCTCTCGGAGGTTCAACTTCTAGAAAAAATTGTGTTGTATGTATCAGAATGAAGCACGTATGAAAATTGAATCTCGGGCTAAGGCCGTATCGAGCGATATTGTGACAAATAATCTGGCAGTACTCCTAAAAGTACTGGAAGTCCTCGTAAATCGTGTCTGCATTTATAGCAACCAAGCCGTTACCACAGTAGGCTTATAGCTTCATAAAAATAACCCATCACTTCTTCAATCAGATAGCTACATCTCGCTCATGTCTCGCCACCAGGATCCACCTAAACAGTTAATCCAAATACTCTTAGGATTCATTACGGTTCCATTTTACAGGTTTTTTATTTGCCGCTGTTTGCCTAAAACTCACTGCCGTATTCCACAGGATTAAAAGAAAGAGTCTAACCGTCGGGTTGAATCTGCTTTCTTTAATAATTCTTGACTTTAATAGCTCGTTTATTAAGACTCATTCCCTCAATATACAAGCCTTAATAGAACTCTGTATAAAGAAATGTTCTTCAATCATATGTAGCTCTGAATATTTGTCCTATTCAGCCCTTAATGTGATTATTCCCATAAAGATTCGACCACGTAATAAGAATATATTCATCTCTATATACTGTGTTAGCACTATTGTTCGACAAAACTGAGTCCTATATTCTCTAGTAAATTCGTAACCGGACAGTTAACCACTAACATAGTGGATTCGTTAATTTCGATCGCAATACTGAGTTCTATAGAATGACTTTCCACATTACGACTTGTAGAAGATTAATGAACGGTTTCATGGTTCTGTTTGAAGGAAAACACAAAGGCTGATTTCATTGTTTGCCTAAAACTCAGTCTCATCTAATCCTTAGACATTTTATGTACCGATATGCTTATCCCTGGAAAGTGATGAATAAGACTTATACTGAGATCCTCTCTACTGTAGATATGTATTCCTCTATGACACCCACATTGTGTGTAATAGATTATGGTGACCACAAAAGCGTTAAATGCGATAAAGTTTTTGCTTTATGTGCTTTTAAGTGAAACTGGTATTTATTCAGTGGTCGATCGACAATGCTTATGTTTTAAATTTTTTACATCTTTCATCAATCATTTGGATCGTAAATAATGTATTTACTTAGTGTCTATGAGCCATATAACACATATTTCTGTTTATAGCCATAAATTATGTGTATTTCATATAATCGTTCAAAATTCATATTCGTAAGTAAATTATTTGTTATATCAAACAAATATATAACCTTATTTTAAGCTGTACCATCTAAGTTTATATAGATGTACTAGGAATAAAAAACGCTGTATATTTCCCCACAAAACAAACACTAAAAGACACATCATAAATTTGTTCACACTGACTCAAAATAAATGCAATAGATTTTTTTATTTAGTGTTGCGAGTTTGTACTTTGTAAGTGGCCAGAGCGATTAACCATTGACGACTCATCACATAGGTTTATACCCAGTTTGAGGGTCTAAGGAGTGTGTAAATCCTTGTATTTCAACTAGACATTATGCACTTATTTTGTAAAATTACCTAAACAAAGATTTTATTATTATCATGAAACGAATACAAAAATTGCTGCACTCAAAGTTTTTTCATGATATAAGTGAGAAGAAATGAATTCATGGGTTACTTGATAGTAAGCAACTAGTAGTAATAAGAACTCGAATGGCAATAGTAATTGCAATAAAACTTCTACCTAAGCAAATTCGCCAAATAATTTTTTTGTCCTCAGCTTTTAACCTTTTAGTTGCCAAAATTACATTCTGTAGATTCCTAGGCACATAAATCATTATATCCCGTTGGTAATGTTCCAAATGTCTCTCGGGTAACGTAGCCGTCTGGTCCCTTTCTTAATTAAATTAATTCAGTCCGCGTAGACTTATAAACGCTATGTGAAGTTATTTTTGACACCATTATTCTGGACTGTATTTCAGTCATTATTTTAAACGTACGTGCTACATCCCCGAAAAGGAAAGAAGAGGCAAGTCACCAACAGTTTGATTATAATTTTATTCCAACTGGCGTAATGGTAAATAGGGTTCCCCATTAATTGGGTACTTTTGGGATGAAATGGGAAAATTGAAAAATCAATGTAAAAAGAAAAGCAGATAATGGATAAGAAGGTAAAATGAAGTTAATAAATGATCTTCTTCTTCTTTAAGTGCCGTTCCTACAGTAGGTTGGCCGTCAGCCGGCGAAATGTGTCCTGTCCTGTGCCAAGCGGAATAGTTCTTCGACACTTGCGATATTCGTCTATTACGGATGTTGCGGAGCCAAGACTTTCTTCTTCTTCCAGCCCGTCTCCTGCCACATACTTTCTCATCATAATGAGCTAGAGCAGCCGGTAACGCTCATTTTGTAGCACGTGGCCGAGGTATGCAACTTTCCTCTGCTTGATGATGGGCAAAAGTTCGCGATTTCTCCCGACAAACTCTAGCACGGATACATACGAATGATAGGGAATTTTAAGGAGAAACTGGAGTATATATAATAGTCAGGTTCGCATACCTTTAAATCCAAATCAGCTTTTGCCGTTAATTCCTGGAAGCATTCTAAAAGAAGAACAAGAAACTTGCGATTCGAAATATCGACGTAAGCCATTTTGGAAAAGAAGATATGATCATAATGTGAACTAAATCAGAAGATAACAAGTAGATAATTTACTTACAATTCAATGTAATAATGTAGAATAATATAGATAATTCTTACGTTCACAGCCGATTCTGAGTCAATATCGATATACGATAACAAATGGTTAATAAATAATGATTTGCAGGTTTCATAACACCTTTTAGAGTTTGTATAGTTTTCATTGGCTCACTAATAGCTTTGTGTAAATAATATAGTTTATGCGAGTGTACTAAATAAGTTTGCCAAACTGTCGTAATTTTGACTATGTTCATTTTAGGTCATTTATGTGTACCTATACAAATACGAAGAGTCGCTTTACAAACAATTTATGATTTACACTCCAAAAGATTTCGACCTCAGCGGCCATTTTTTCTGTCTGATATATGGCGCGTCTACAATCTATAAATTTTACTCAACGTTATTGGTTATTTACGTTTCTCATGAGTTCGATTCACAGCCTAGAATAAATGTGTGACGAACATGATTATTTACTGTGTGTTTAGGTGTAATTTATCTTTAATTATCCGGCTCGGCAAACTTCGTACCGCCATTTTTTTTTTCGTAAATATTTTCTAAATTTCTGAAAAAAGTTATGTTAGTTTATGCCCGCCTCAGCATTCCACAGGCAGTGTACAGTTACGGACAAAAAAAACTCTTTCAATTTCCTTTTTTACAAACCTTGTCCTCACAATAATGAACACATAGTAAAAAGAATTATCTAATTTGGTGCATAGATCGGACATTATGCGCGTACATACATTTTGGCGATTAATTTTAATACTTATAGATAGATATAATATGTATGTAAGTATGTAATTAGAAGTATTTAAGTTTATTAATCACCAATACAATAGCATAGCTGTGGCACATTTAATATAGTACGGACTCTGCCTAGGTTGAGATCAGACTTCCTCGTGTAATAAATGTGAAGTTATTGTTATTATACTTTAAAAATAACCTGAAAATATAAAAATTATTCACTCACAATTGTCGTAGAAGCATTTAAAAAGTAATTCCGCCTTGCAAAGTAGTGAAGGTCAACGCAGTCCCTGACCTGGCTCAATATCTCATTATCGTGTTGAACATCTGAGTCGTACACGGAGTGCTGTGTTCTATTTAGGTTCAATTAAAAAAAATATTACTGCAGCATTGTAGATATGCTATTTACCGAAAAACCCCTAGAATGAAAGAGAGGAAGAGAAAGACCGAGACGAAATTATATCGATCAGAATAAAGAAAAATTGGCAGTCGCGACATATAACGAGATCAAGGAAACAGCTCTTGTTTGAGAGAGCTGAATAAAGCTGCTTCAACAAGAGAGAGATCTCTTAAATAAATTTTGATCAAGTGAAGGCTTTACAGTATTAAAATATCGTGATAGCCTGTAATCAGTTTAAAATAAAAATCGCAAAATTTGTTCATTCTCATAAATATGACCATCTGTGACAAGAACGAGGGTAGGTATCAAAGAATAAAGTAACGAAGGCCCCTTATAAATAAAACTATTGATCTACCGTCCCACTGCTAGTCGTAGGCCTCTCCTTGGAAAGTGTCGGCTTATTATCACGTTGCTGAGACAAGTTCGGTATGGTTATTTAAGTTTTCCTTCTCTTTGTCTGGTATCCTGCTCAGTTTACTCTTGTCGTATCTAACGTCACCACATGGTTATTAATATACAAGTGAATCCAATGAAAAAAATCTCGTGCATTATTCCACTTATCGTTGCTTCGTTTCATTGCTGCTCATTGTATTATCGTTACGTAAACGTTATGACATAGATATTCACGCTAATGTATTGCATGATCCCACGTGTAATCGTTTAAATACTAGAAGTTATGTTGCTACCTATATTAGAAATGCTTCTATTTAATATACCACCAATCGTTCGTATTGGTTGTGGGTTCAAATCTCACATAGGACAATACTTTGTGTGATCTGCAAATTGTTGTTCTGAGTCTTGGTGTTTTTTGTTTTCGTTTCATGTATGTTTGTAAAGTTCCCGTGACACAGAACGTATATTCGTAATGGGAGTAGTCTTTAAAAAGAGAATGAATAATACGGAATATCTCCTTCCCTGGCCTTTGTTTAGTAGGTAGATGATGATATATTAGGATATATAGGGTATTTCAGACAGTTAATTTACGATTGATTAATGTACCTAGTTAATAGGGGCTCTTGCTATCAATTGCATATTTATGCCTAAAAAAAGACGATTACATTTATTAAATTTTGCTTGGATACAACGAATAATTAAAACTTCATTATTAAATAAGTAAAATAGGTATTAGACATATAGGTAAAATAAATTTTGCATGTTGTAAATTGTCAATTTAGTATATAAATCTGTATGCAGGAGGGCCCTTATTACTTCTAGAGGTGATTACCACTAACGAATATCACGGAACTCCCAGCGCTATAAACTTATGTTTTAGTTTCACTCTAAATCTTTTAAACGCGTATAATCTACGTGTATCATTTAACTGTAGACTATAGGAAACCCTGAACTTTGGAGAAGGACCAACGAGAGTCCTGGCAGCTTTTCACTTCATAAGCACGCCGAACTTCTTCTCCCGCAGCTATTATTCAGTCTCTTATAGGCTTAAGGAATGTCAGAGTAGACTAAAAGAAAATCTGAACTTTAGAAAACACTAGGCGATTGACCTCAAGTAGTCTTCTGAGTTTCGAGCTTTGTAAGATTTCTAAGTACGCTTTTCCAGAAGCCATTACAACAACTATAAAAGTTTTAAAGTTAGCAGTTTGCAACTGCTTTTAGTCTGTTGTATGTATAAAAGGCTAAATTTCCTTAAAGAATCAAATCTTTTATTCTCTTCCATTTCGTATTTATACATATATTTGCATTTATTTATTGTATGTATATTTCAATTAAATTGAATTTTTCATGATCAAAGACAATGTCTCACTCGTCGGTTTTGACGTCACCACGTTGATTCGTGACTTTCACCAATCGAGACACATTCGGTTGAGACACGCTTTTTTGACGTTTCGTAACAAAAATAATAGTTGCATTACCAGGTCAAGTGCACTGTTATAAAATAGCAATTTTGTTACGCTGTCCAGTTTGACCTTTATATATATAGAGGTAGTTATAATGTAGATTGTTGCTCGTAAAGAGAGAGGATGCTAAGAATTTTATCGTTGTAGTACCACTTCGCAAAATTCCCGCAAAATTAACAAATTCATCAGAAAATCGACCGTGAAAGAGCTGTGCTTCGCCACAAATGGGCCGACCTGACGCTGTAATAATACTACGTTATAGACATATCGAGTCTTTTTGAGTCCTGTTCCCTCTGTCTAAGGGGGAAGGGACTTGATAGACGGCAACGCTCTTGTAAACTTTTAGTTTTAATATTTAATGACAAAATCAAGAATATTTTCTTTCAAGTAGCCCTTTTTAGGCACTTTCAAAACGTTATATTACTCACTCTAGTTACGCGGTTTCAATATATCATTCCTATGGAGGAGAACCGTCAAGAAACTCTTTGTATCAGTATACCTAAAACTCAATTCTTTCACAATTATATCTTTTATTACACAGAGACTTCGTTAATTTATTTTTCTCCTACGTACCGACTTTAGGAAAGAAAAACAATGGTAGTTTGTAGATGTTGTTCATACCCGTAAATAAGGGACTGTAAACAGTGACTTAAGAAGGTTTCAAGCTCTTGGTCATAGAAGCAGGGAAATGTAGAAATCCACTCGTTACAAACTATTATTTAGAATATAACTTTTTCCCGCGGCTCTGCCCGCGTTTATTTCGATTATTGCGATAAATTGTAGCCTAAATAGTGTTCTGATGCGTAACTTATATTACTGTAAAGTTTCATCTAAATTCGTTCAGTAGTTTTCGCGTGAAAGACTAACAACTTTTGTATTTATAATAGTAGGAGTCACCGTTAAAAGCTTAACATAAGCCAAGTGTTTGTCTTCGACTTCGCCTAATTCAGAATCGCTACAATATGGTTAAAGGGCTATTCAAAGATTCCCGGTAATAGATATCCCTCAGTCTAAGTAGCATAAGGACACCGTCCGTGATCAGGGCAACGGCCCTCCAACCACAGATTCAATTATATCCGTTAGATCTCATTTCTGAGATGATTTGATTAACCTTCTGTAGGTCGGTCATCTTCAAAATTCGCGTCAACATCAAATATGTATGTATGGTTATTGGATTTTCTGATTATAATATATTTTTGGATGTCAGGTCAGTCCCTTTGAACATATATTTCTGTGATCGTCTCCTTGTATCTTTAGTGAAAAAAATCATACTTCCTACTAATATTATAAACGTGAAAGTTTGTAAGTATGTAAGTGAGTAAGTTTGTTGCTCTTTTACGCAAAAACTACTGAATGGATTTTGTTGAACCCTTACAACAATATAGCTTATACCACCTTATATAACACCTTGACTACAATGTATAAAGATACTAGCTTCGCCTCGCGGCGTTGCCTGCGGTTTTTGTCGTACCGCGGGTAGCATTGCGGGGTTCAGCTAGTATATTATAAATGCAAAAGTAACTGTCTGTCTGTCCTGCTTTCACGGCCAAACCGCTGCACTGATTTCAATGCAATTTGGTTGCATTACTTTGATTCTTAAAAAAGGACATAGGCTACTCTTTGCTGTGGTGACCGACCAACACTTGGGCGGAACCGCGTGCAAAAGCTAGTTCTTAATATTTTTTGAGTTTAAAAATATGGCTGCAGGAACTGTTGGTGTAATACTATTTATGAGAAGAAAACTGCTTTGTATAAAATAAGTATATTTATCAGGGTATGAAGTGAGTTGATTTGACTCGTCTGCAGAATTATAATTACACACATGCAGGATTATAATTACATTACAGTTGAAAATAGGAACACTAAGCAATGAAATTTGTCCGCATTGGTTAACTGTAACTGACAAGTAACATTAATGGTTGACTAGCGATTAATAATTGCAGTTTTGAACCTGTTCACTAAAAATACCAGGAGAAGTACATATACAAAAAAATGTTGTGTGAAATATTATTGCAAAATTTAAGTACCGACAAAACACTAAACTTTCAATATCGCACTACCAACTACAAACGTAGATACAAAGTTGTTTTCCAACTTAGTGATATAGAGAAGTTGTTTTGACTGAGAATTCTGTTTTTTCCATATTTCAGTATTAAATGTCTCAGATAAGTAAACATCGGACAGACAATTTGAATCGGGAAAAACCTATGTGCAAATAGATTGCGTTTTTTATGTAGGAAATCTGTACCTCTAGTGATTATCTAAACCTTGTGGAAAGGTCAATGCAAATGCCGCATAAGTATGTTGCCATAACCTGCATTCTATTTATATGCACTGTTGATGCACCATAGTATTCGCTTCAATTATTATTCGATATCGATTGTGTAAATTTTTACACAATTTATTGATTGAAATTATAAATAATCACAAATTTAAACACCAAATAAAAACCGACTTCAAGAACTGGACCAAATTGAAATGGGACCACACGGGAAGCATCAGCTTTCAAATAAAAAAAGAATCGTCAAAATCGATTCACCCAGTCTAAAGTTATGAGGTCACTAAAATAAAAAAAAATAAAACAATCGAATTAAGAAGTTCCTTTTTTGAAGTCGATTAAAAATAATACTTTCTGAATTTAGATGAGAAGGTTTTATGTGGAGTGGGTTACCTAAGGGCGAGATAATCACGGCGATATACGTAATCTTCGTGCTGTTCGTGCCAATTATTTCTATACGATACACTGAAGTAACAATCCTTCGTTCGTGGAGATTACCCGACGATAGAAACGTAGATTTGCGATTCTCTCGCTTGCAGAGGCCCCCTCGGATATATTTTATATAATATTATATAATTACATATATATTATATTTCGCACATCTAACACAACGCCATCTAGTCCCAAGCTAAGCAGAGCTTGTGTTATGGGTACTAGACAACTCATATAACTTTTTTTTTTCTAAATACATACATATTATACATAGAAAACATCCAAACTTCGAAACAAATATTTGTAGATTACACAAACATTTTGTTCGACCTAGGATTTGAACTCGAGACCACAAGCACATCCGTCGCATTCACTACCACTGCGCCACCGTGGCAGTAAAATGGTATTCTCATTCTCGAATCATGTCAGACAGTTTATCTGTTTCACAAACATTTGTGCTTATCCATTTGTGTGAAAAACTATCTTGGAGGGAATACGGTAGCTGATGGAAATTTCTAAAGTAAAAGTAATTATTCATTCTTCACCCTTAGCCTTCGTTACTTCTTAGTAATAACAATACCATTTGTTTTATCTTAATCCCGAAACGTCTAACTCCGTAACTAAAGAATAGAATAACGGTGTCGGTCGTTTCGCTATTTCAATTCGTCCGACATAATTTTACATTCCCAAAACGGGCTATTTTCGGAAAATTCTACACAGTAGTTCAAGGTAGTAGAGATACGCTGATTTCAGCACGAATGGGCCGTCTCGGCCGGGGCGGTATTACCCGCGCACAGAAGATCAACGTAAAATGACAGCGTTCGTGCTGTCATGTTTCGTTAGTGGGTGCGAGACCGGAGGCCCAATGATGCAAAAGCATCGCTAGGCAGCCATGGCGTTCGTCATCATGATGCATTGTTGCATTTTCTGCATTCGCCATGAGTATGGTGACCACCACTGTTGGATTCTGCTTTCCATCAGGCAGAGTAGAGTCACTTTGGAGGCCTACACATAACAAAAGAGAACCGGAGTAACCGATTTCACGTTTTCTGATGTCACGGACTGATGGTCGCTGGAGCCGACGAGTGCTAGAGTGATTAGGCAAAGTAGTTTAGAACGCCCTGTGGCACGATAGACCGACGACTTGAAGAAAATGACTGGCAGCGGATGAATGCTGGCTGCGGGCCTTGAGACCGGGATCGTTGGCACTCTTTGGGGAATTCCTTCGTTCATCAGTGGACGGCAGTAGGCTAATGAAGAAGAAAGCAGGCCATAACTAAGTGTTTTGTCACCTACCAAACCTACCATTTATATAAAATTGGGAAAAAGACAGAAAGGCGCTTATGATGATTCATGCAACGTAGGTATATCTAAACTTGAATGCTACACTGTGTAGCAACACGTTATTAAGCTCAAATAAAACCTGTTTTAAGTGACATACACTGTATATAATAAACCACACGAGTCTGTTGTTAGACTAAATAATCGTATGATCCTAATACAATGTATCTGGCGGTGTTACATTACTAAACTAGTTCACATCTGTGCCTCTAATCAACAAATTTACGCCATTTAGATACTAGAATGTCTGCAATTAAAATAACAAAATTAACATATAAATGATGCTAGCTTAGCTAAGTTGCAAATATGATTTAAAGTTGTTATAATATTCTGTCATTGGAACGCGTTTCACATCTGGAGAAATGAATTGTTTGGAATTACATTTCTTCGAAAGTAATATCTAACAACTGTCATTCCGGATTTTGAAATTATTCCAAACAATATATATTTAGATGAGCAATGTTTTAGATATAAAGTTGGGTTTTAGTCGCGGTTTTCGAATGTGACCACATTTAGGTAGGAGAACAGATGTAAGAATTTTCAGGGACCGAAAAACAACTCTTAATATTATGTGTGTGTAAATATCGTTACAAAGCATCACATGGTAGATTTTAAATTGTTGGTTGTTAAATACTCAAAGATATAATTAGTTGAAGTCATGTAGATTTTAGACTACGGGCTAGTGTCGAAAATTGATGGGTCATGTGAACCACTGAGACATTTTTAAAAAGTTACAAAAAAAATAACATTTAGCACTATGCCGTCACTTGTAAGCTGTCCAACTGAGTACTGATGAAGGGTAGGGGGAGGCAACCCTCGTTTTTTGCTGCCTTGTCACATGATTTTTGTACGACGTTGCGAAATAATGGATGCTGGACATGGCCTCTCTTTAGAAACGAGGTTTTGGCCTAATGCCATGTGTTGTTATGGGGTTTGTTTCAAGTTATCTTTATCTTTCCAGTGCTATTGTCTTACGTAACTTTTCCCTTTATTCGCCTCTCACAACATCCACTCGAGGAATGTGGATAGTGATAGGTATGTGGCGACTTCCACATATAACACAACAATAACCTACTACAGCGTCATCTACCGAAGATACACTAAACTACGAAGTAACGCACTACACGGAGTAACTACAAATCCTGAATTGCGAAATAAATAGTTCTCGCGCCGATTATCATATATACAACATCCCAATATCAACTGTTGGGCAGTGGCACGCCAGGCATGATCACCTCGCCTGGTCGGAGGATCCTCCCTGTGTCGGAGGGACATTACACCCGTTCCCCCACAGTGGTGACCCCGACGTGGTTGGAAGCTTTGAATTAATCTGTCACCAAACTCTGATTTGTAAATACTTCTTTCTTTTATTTCAGATCTAGTCCACTGCACAAACGAGCCCAACGTGTCTATACCACAGCTGGCCAACTTGTTGGTCGAGCGCACACAGAACACGAACTGGGTGGTCGTTTATAAAGCTCTAATCACCGTTCATCATCTACTAGCATATGGGAATGAGGTAACTATTGTGTTTCCTTTCTTTAAATACGTTATTATACGGTAAGGTTAATATAAACGGCCTGGGGGTGACAGGTGAGGCTATGTGTCGCTCTAGCAGAAGCAGGCAGAAGGAAAGGAACACCAGGTTTCTGCACAGGAGGGGGTCTACAAACCGTAGGTGGCCCGAGGTACGTCACCTGGTTCCCCATCTTCTAGTAATGGAGACGGCGTGCGGATGTTTAAGTCGGTTCGACTCCGGTGGTTGGATTTGGTTTCGTGGATTTCCGCAAAAAAGGGTTAATATAAACAAAGTGCCACCGATTACTGCACAAATGTTTACTTACTCACCTGCGTTGAATAAATAAATAAAATATTTCAGACATCTAAAACACAACGCCATCTAGTCCCAAGCTAAGCAGAGCTTGTTTTATGGGTACTAAACAACTGATATAAATAGTATGGTCCTCGGTCCTCAATAAGTCTACAAAGTTTAAATTAAATTTGACCGTTTCAAGTGGGTCGAAACCTAGTCCTAAGGAGTCGAATATAAACAAACATACAGGTGAAGCTAATTAAAAGCGTGTAAATAGAATAATCCTCCAATAATTTGCGGTTGTACTAACAGAAATTGTACTAAAGTCAGCATAATTGGATAGATGTCACTAACACGTAAGTTATTGTCGGTTACTAGAACGCGTAATATATTTTGTGTTAATATTATCTTATGTAATATTGCCTACTATTTTGTCTATGAAAGGTTAGAGTTACGTGGCTCCTTATTATATTATTCCTACACTAACAGTTCCTTGCAGGTTCCCACGCGTATATGGTCAGTGCTGCTTATCTCTGAGGTCAATCCGTGATTTTGATACTTTGAACTCTCTCAATAGTTAGGTTAATCTTACAATCTTGTCCTAAATGAGGCAAAACCTATACCAGTCCAATTAGATATTATAATTTGTTCTGGGTGGTAATCCGAATCCATGACCTCTAGTTCAGAAAATAATGATTCATTTGAAAGCCACGCTTAATACCACTAATACGGGTGTACCACATTAATTGATTGTCTGACACCTGAGTCACGTGGTTTGGTTCGATATTTTGGTTATAAACTTTTATTTTATAGTATAGGGGGCAAATGAGCAGACGCTGACAGTCGACGCAAAAGGTTTTAACCTCAAAGGTGCTGCAAGGATGCTTTAGTCGTTCAAGCGCCACGTCGATATTTTAAACTGAGCTGACTGCTGGGTCCCTTACACAGGACAACACTTTGTCGTAGCCGCAAATTGTTGTTCAAGTCTAGGTGATATATTGTACGTTTCATGTATATTTGAGAAGTCTCCCGCAACACACTCACACAGGAACGTTCAGAACGCTATAGAAAAGACATACCTACACATAAACAGTGAAACTTATAACGCCACTCTATTGCTCCGATATTCAGGCTTTAGTTACTGGAAATATTTTTTGCATTTCTTAATTATTATTCTTCTCTATCGTTCTACATAAATATTGAGCGAACGGCTATTTCCTGCACGTCACAAGTCAAAGTTTACGAGTTATTAGAGATATGTCGGATGTATTTATGACGCTATGTTTATGACTTCTGGGATTTCGAGTGTATACAGGTATGTACGAAAGAGATAAACATCTTGTTTCCGAGAGAATCTTGACCCTCTGTGACGTGTGTATTGTTTTCTCACTCTATTACGAAGGTGAGGATTAGTGTAATATAATTAGAGGACTTTGCGGTTATAAGTTCGTTATGTATTGTTTTTAAAACATACGCAAGCGTTTGTAGGAAATGTCAGTGGGTCATTTACTTCTTGTGGGTTTACTGCATTTATTTTAAATACGAGATACTTTAAGTATGACTGCCTCGTTGGTCTAGTGGTTAGCGTAAGCGACTGCAAATCAAGAGGTCTCGGGTTCAATTCCCGGGTCGGACTGCTGTTGGGTTTTTCCTACAAGAAATTCCTAATAGCAGCCCGGAGTATGGAAGATGGCGGTGTTTCCCGCCCGTGCTTCGGAGAGCACGTTAAGCCATCGGTCCCGGTTGTCATGAACATCTATGGCAATC
Organism: Spilarctia lutea; assembly: GCA_916048165.1. Classification (NCBI taxonomy): domain Eukaryota; kingdom Metazoa; phylum Arthropoda; class Insecta; order Lepidoptera; family Erebidae; genus Spilarctia; species Spilarctia lutea. The sequence continues at coordinate 2,068,088 of OU696491.1, forward strand.
GTTATTGGGAAGTCAGTGCCCTCAAATATACTGACAACTAGTTCAACCTTCGAATTCATTTCGCCCTCAGGGTTGCGGAGGTCAGATGCCAGTCGCTCTGTGTAAAAACTGATATTCAGGTAAAACCGGTTGAACTGGTAGCCGACCCCAAATATTGGGAATAATAAAGGCTAGGAAGATGATGATGACGAGATACTTTAAGTGTTCACTTAATGGCAAATGGTTTTAGTAATAAATTTGGTGAACAGGCTTTAAGGAATTGTCTACCTTTATAACTAGTAATTAAGAAAACCCCCTACAAAAACACTGAATCGAGAAATCATACGCCAAAACTACCTTACGTCATTTTGGAAAAGAGCTGATATTACACTGTTGGATCGATATTAGCTAAACATAGCTAAGAACCACCGCAAGGAAACTTTCATACAAAAAAAACAGCATCGAGATAGGTCCTTCCGTTTTGAGACCTTCGGCATGCATGGGCTGGCTCGACGGGTGTGATACCACGGCGTCACAGAAAACCGGTGTGAAACAGCACCTGCCCTGTATTTCACCGAGTGAGTGAGGATACCGAAGGCCCATAACAAAACCCCTACCCCGCCCCTCTCCCCATCCCCCAAAGGCCGACAATACACTTGTGACGCCTCTAGTGTTGCGGGTGTCCATGGGCGGCGGTAATCGATTATCATCAGGTGCTACGTCTGTTCGTTTGCCCCCTATTACATAAAAAAAAATATCTTACCTTGAATCTCAAAGACAACGCTAATAGGTTTTTATAGTAGTCATAAGAATGGGGATCTATCAAGCAAGGATAGTTTTACCAAGGTTATAATTTTCTCACTTAGGTACATGTAGTTATATTCTCATAAACGTTACGCGGTTGTATTGTTTGTTGATAATGTATTCACGCCTTTATTCCCACGTTTAGACAGCTGTGCGTACTCTGTTACAGCTTTGTATATAAGAATTTATTGGTGTGTCACGGTTTTGCTTAAGAAACTTTGTTACTACAGGTTTATTATTATTATCTTCTTTATTACATTTAAATATACATATAAATTACATTTTTAAATAATAAATAATAATAAATACATTTAAAAATATTATATATATATATTATTATTATTATTAAATGGGTCAAAATAACTCTACTTTGCCTGATGAAAAGCATAAGCAGAATCCAAGAGGTCACCATACTTATTGCGAATGCAGAGAATGTAATAAAACAGCACGGTGACCCATTGAGATGGTCCCCATCCTTCCTAATTATTATTAATGTGAATGTATGTTTGTTTGTTACGCTTTTACGCGAAAACTATTTAACCGATCATGAAACTTTCTACACATATTCTTGTAGGTATTTGATGTAACATAGGATACTTTTATTTAAATGCGAGCGAAGTCGCGGTCGAAAGCCAGTATGTTCATAAATTTGTAAAACGATGATGCAGGGTCATGCTTTAAATTAATCCTGCTACACACCTACAACTCGAGAGTGAGGTCAGAAGTCAGGGTCAAGGGGGGGGGGGGGTCATATATAGGCTCTAGTAACCTCATTTACTCAGTGTGAAGCAATGAAATACGAGCTTGTAGCGGTTTTCTGTGAGGCAGGCTGGTATCACTCCCGTCCAGCCAGCCGTATTGTCCCACGGTTATGTGCAAATTTTATCCGCTTTGAATCCAATATTTTTTAGCTTAGTAGTTTAAGCTAACGCCACGCCATTTTCTACCACTCTTAAGTTTTGTAGGTTCAAAGTGTTCAAACCATACATGGGAAAACACATTGTTATTCTGCGCCTGGAAAATGCCCACGCAACATAGGATTTATTCGTAATGCAGGAGTTGTTTATTATACAAGTTAAAATAAGAAAATAATCTGTTAGTGCCCTCAATGAAGATATTCTCAATAACTTCTATCATAATACACAATACTATGTTGCATATTGAAATGCTATTATACCGTTTCGCAACATTAAAATGATTATCAAATGCCTGTGCTAAAAACAAGCAATCATAATTGGTCAAATGTATCATTTGGCATCATTAAATCACGAATAGAGGACGAACCGTTTATCTACAGTTCACACAACTTTGTGTTGCTATCTGCATTAGCTGCTATATTTGTGTCATGCAGTTATTGATACGATAGCCTGAAATTAATATAAATATATAGGTATATATATATATTAAAAAATCAGTTAATACAACTGTAACCTGAGACGGAAGTAGAGAAAACACAAGATCCAAAATCAGTCTATTAATTTTATTAGAATTCTTCTTCTTCCTAGCCTTGTCCCATAATTATTTGGGGTCGGCTACTAGTTCCACCTGTTTTACCTGAATCTCAGTTTTTCCACGAAGCGACCGGCATCATACCTCCGTAACCCTGAGGGTAAACTGAATTCGAAAGTTGAAACTAGAGTCAGTATATTTGAGGGCACTGAACTTCTCAATAGCGATTACCACAGATGTTCATGGCAACCGGGACTGACGACTTAACGTGCTCTCCGAGGCACGGGCGGGTAACACCGCCATTTTCCATACTCCGGGCCGGTTAATAAGAATTTCATATACGAAAAACACTATACATCACTTTGGCCCGACTTGGGAATCGAACTCGAGACTTCTTGACTGGCAGTTAGCTGCATACGCTAGCCTAGCTAGTATTCCTTGGTATTTATGTCAAGTACGTACTGTATGTGTGTACATCATATGAAACATAACATTCTAGGAAAAGAGTTTGTACATTTAAAACTCTACAGGCTGCCTAAAGGCACAGGAGCAAAACTTCCATCCTTAGACATCATCGGGCTCTCGCCACAACTTTTCAAATAGCGTTTAGTTACAATTTTTCTATTACCTCAAACACAGGACTTGTAGCCCACGATTTTTCCAAACGGAAACAACCTTTAAACCATTACAGAGATAGTTTTCATAGACCAGCAACGTTCTTTAGCATTATTTAGGCATGTAAAGACCTAACGATCGCTTGATAGTCAAGTTTAACTATTGCGAAAGCGACAGTGGCAGTTGGATGAAGTTGCGGTAACCTTGGTAATTAAAACCACAGTTGAATTAAAGACGAATCTGTCTCTGAATGTTTCGTGAGCAAGATGATCTTTATGTTGACTTGACCTGTGACTTAAGCAGTTATAGAATGTTTTTGAACCGTACTTGTTTAATTTTTATTTTTATTTTAAAAAGACAACTCCTGCACTTGTAATCATTCCTGTGTCGTGGGGGACTTTACAAATATACATGAATCGGACACAAGTAACACCCTGAATCAGAACAAAAATTTGTGGATTCACAAAGTGTTGTTCCATGTGGAATTTGAACCCACAACACGTGGGGAAGTAGGGAACGGCGTGGCGACCGCTTAATCACTAGGCTAAACGTGCAGTCCTCCTCCATATTGGGTTGATTTGACTCATTAGTTTAGTAAAAGATTTTCCGCGACGGAATTCTTACATCTAGTATATTAAAAGCGAAAAATTTGTAGACTTCCCTGAGTTTTATGGATATTAATATAAAGTAGAGATAGATACATAAAGTAAGATGGCCATTATTATACAAACATTCGTGTATTAATTTTTCATACGATTTTCACTTTATTCTTTCATTTGCTTATCAATAAAGCCTAACAAATCCATTCTCATAGCATAACACACCACTTAGTATCAATTTGTTAATTGGATATGCGTGTATTTTTAGCACGCGTCTCCAAAACAGTTATGCCATCGAAGTGCTGTTGCTAGTACCACATTGCGCTTGCGCCGATAATCATGTACGTGAAAATTAATACGCATGACGTGACGCGTAAAATTAATGTTTGATAAGCAATATGTTCGGTTAAAAAAAAGTTTTCAGCGAGAATAATGTTACACGGTATATTTAATATTGTTGCGCCATAACCAGATGAATCTCGTGTCCACTAGAATAATCGAGAACTGTCGAGGACAACGCCATCTAGTGTCGGAAAGCGCGCAACTGTGTGCATTATGACGATTACTCGACGCTAGATGGCGCTACAAGCAGCTCTAGAGTAATCTATTTAGCCTAGAAACTTCGATCGAATGTTTTCGTAGTTTCGAGTAATTTCCACGGCCATATAAAAGCGGAACGTGTTGGCCGTAGGGACAGTATTGTTTCACGATACAGCGGATAAACATCGAAGAGATCTTCTAGTGCGACTAACAAGTGATTTAGTGATTTCTTATTGTAAAAAGTGTTATTAATAAATATTGTGTTATTTTTGGTAATTAATCGACTACTTTAATTTGGTCAATACATACATGTAACAATATTGAATTCGTTGCTATGGCAATGAAAACAAGCCAGTTTTACAAATTTACTTATGGATTAATTATTATTTTGTTTCGTTGCATTACGCATAATATATGTATTGTAAGGATTGAATAAAAGTTGATAGATCACGATACACGAATAGCGAGCACTGTTTCACGCTGCTTTTTTAAAGCTATGGTATCACTCCGAGCCGGCCCATGCATGCCGAAGTGTGGCTGTCTCACAGTAAATTCGTAGCGGGTTCCAAATACAGTTTAATTTTTCCTGGGAATCCCCGAGTATCATAATTCGGGGGTTGGTCCTGTTGTACAGGAGTTATAGTGGTAGTGTGTGGGCGGTCTTATTCCAGAAAACATTTACTCGTGAATAAAAAATTATATCTCCTTGAAAGGGAACAAAGATTAAATGTGATTCAATGCACGTAATTACGCAAGTCTATTACGGTGTACCTAGACACCTTCTGAATTAATTTCGGTTAATTGAGACTTGAAATTGGAAGGTCAGTAAAGCAGAAAGGTAGTGGAATGAAAGAGAAATTATTTATACCCTCAAATGGCATGAGGAATGTTAGTTATAGCTCGAAGAGGTCAAGGACGCATACGTATAACCCTGAGTTTATACAGTTATGAAAGTGTCTCACAACACATGAATATTCCTACTGTGGGAGTAGTTCTTTTTTAAATATGTTTTTCAGCTTTTAGCTTCTGTTTAGACTAGCAATTCTTCGATTTTCACCCAGGAAAAATATTATTCATCATCATCATTATCAGCCAAATGCCATTACGTTGGCAAATGGTAGGCGTTATTATACATGTTTAATACGCCCCTTTCTTGCTGAATCTTTCAACTAGGGACCTCATTAACATTGTAGGGTTAATGGGAATTAAAATGAGATTTCTATATTCAATTGCGACATTTTTTTTCATGAAAATTGTAAACAAAGCACCAAACACCATCATGCTTTTGATAGGTAGTTAAAAAAAGAAGAAAACTGCGTCAGATACGTGTTCGACGTTCAAAATACGCAAAACAGTATTATTTTTAAACACTTTAGACGCAGGCTGTGACGTCACATGAGTATTTATTTCTACATGTTCTTATAGATGTAACCGTTCGTTGCTTACGTAGAAACCCCGCCTCTCGAATGCGATGAATATAATATTACGATTGATGTCCGAATCGTACGTAAGGTGCAGAGGTCATGTCGATCGTAATTGATATTGGGGACATGATCGATCATGTTTCTTTTTAAGAAGGTATTTTGTCATAATCGATACGACGTTAGGTTGAATATTTATTTTCGGTCTTCGTTTCTTAATAGAAAGTAAATTTTTATTTGTGTAGGTAGGTACCTGTTCTTTAAAGCTAGTAAGCGTATGACTGCGGCTCCGCCCGCGTGTATGTCGGTTAGTTTTGGTTATCGGCATACATAGGCATGTCCTTTCTCAAGAATCAAAGTATCTACATGCCAAATTAATTAAATTCGGTGCATCGTTTTTTTTTTTTTTTTTTTTATTGTATAGGGGGCAAACGAGCCGACGTATCACCTGATGGTAAGCGATTACCGCCGCCCATGGACACCCGCAACACCAGAGGCGTCACAAGTGCGTTGCCGGCCTTTTAGGAAGGAGTACGCTCTTTTCTTGAAGGTTTGAAGGTCGTATCGGTCCGGGAACACCGCAGGCGACAGCTCATTCCACAGTTTTAGCAGTGAAAGGGTAACAGACAGACAGACGAAGTCATTTTCAAATTTATAATATTAAGTATGGGTTATGTCATAGATTTTGTAACTAATATTTTATGTTACCTTTTAAAAAGACCATTTAAACTTAATTAAGTATATTTTACCCACATATGCTAAAATTTTCATAATGAACATGTTGATTTAATCAACATGTTCGATAAATATTTTCGGTGTAATATTGAGTGAGTATTTCTGTATGTATTTATTCATCATACTGCTAGAGAGATATATGTACAAGTAAACTGATTCCTTAGTCTCGTTTATGGATTATCTATTTTTCTGGCTAGTCTATGCTTTTTGTCATAATACTGTCAGTCGTATGATATACTTTGTTTACACACCTGAGGCATTCAACCTCTTTAATATTCTTCCAATGTCATTCTTTGTATTCACCGATTACTGTAATATAGTAACAATCACCACAGTGGTATGCCCTTTTTGTCCGCTTGTACAAATATTTTTGTGATTCACTTTTCTGTTTTATCCAAAAAGCAACACGGAGTAGCCATACGCAGACATTTCCCTCCAAAGTGTAAGCCCAAATGGGCCTACACATTAGTATGTGACATTGGGAATGTTTGTATTGTTATGTGTGAGTTCGTATTGACATTCGATTGTTTTTGTATGTCTAAAGTCTAAAATGTGTATGTGTAAAGATTTCCCCCGCAAAAAATGACATACCGTTACGTATCGGAAAAAGACAATGTGGCTACTTACATCCGGTCCGCGCGCCTGTCTGGCTCTATAGTTGTATCGTAAATAGAATACCATCTGATATCCTAACTTATATGAATAAAATATTCTTAGTAACGACAATATTCGGAACAAAAATGTTAGAAGTACGTTGTATTTTGAATCAACCTAAAAAGCCTGGCAAATGCCAGACCCAATAGACATTCGGACACGACGAAATTATAAGGGTTGAAACGGGTACGAAACGTAAAAAAAAGGTTGTTTTCAATTCGTCCGTATATTAGTACTTTTATTCGTTGATTCTTCGTAGATTCTGTTTTGTTAGGAAGACGTTAGGTAGAGTTAGTATAACAAATTCAAAATAAGACAAATGTATCTATACAAATAATTAAATTGAAGTGTCTGTTTCTAATTTCAAATCGTATCAATTGTATCTCAATAGGCCACCACACTATGGGTCACCATGCTGCATTGTTGCATTGTCTGCATTCGCAATTAGTATGGTGACCACCACTCTTGGATTCTGCTCATGCTTTCCATCAGGCAATGTAGAGACACTTTGGCAGGCTAATATATATTAAAAAAATACTTTTTATTAGATTATAAACTAATAAGGCAGCAAATAATCATAATGGTTTTGAGTTACGCTCACCTTCTTTCGCTCACCTATCGTCATTTTCAGTGTTGCAAATTAACAGACCTTGTGTCATTTTAAACCTTGACGTGATCGGTCATTCGAGTTTTTTGTTTTTATAATTTTTCGCACTACCTAGGTAGTATTAAATGTTATAAATTCAAAATTAACTCTGTCTGTCTGTTACGCTTTCATGGTTTAACCGCTGCACCGATTTTATTACCATTTTGATTCTTGAGAAAGGACAGACTCTATTCTTTACCGTGACCGACGACACACGACCGTGGCTGCGGGCAAAAGCTAGTTAAATATAAATAGGTTTATTGTTTTACCTAAAAAGTAATTTTATATACATAGTTTGCCGATGATACCGCTATTATGGCGATAGGTTGTAGCCATGAGGCAGCTGTTGAATAGGTCCAAATAGCAGTAAATCAAGTTCTTAACTGGACTAAAAAATGGCGTATCAAGCTAAATGAAAGCAAGTCCATTCACGTTGACTTCACAAATAAAAGAGCGCAATATTTTCCTGTATTTATTAATGGCCAACAAGTCCCTTACTCAAATACAGCCAAATGTCTTGGTATGACTCTTGACGCTAAACTGCGCTGGAAAGCACACGTCAAGAAAAAAAGATCGGAACTGAATATACGTTACCAAAAAATGTACTGGTTGCTGGGAAGACACTCTCCTCTATCAGTATACAACAAAGTCCTACTATACAAACAGGTTCTGATGCCTGTATGGACTTATGGTATCCAGCTCTGGGGCTGTGCCAGTAAGAGCAATCGTCAAATAATACAACGTTTCCAAAATAAAGTACTCAGGGATACAGTTAATGCACCCTGGTACATTCGGAACTGCGACCTACATCGGGATTTAAACATAGACGTCGTAGATCTTGTTATACAAAAATATGCCGAAGCTCATGAAAACCGACTTCATCAGCACGTGAATGTTGAGGCAATCCAGCTTCTTGACATCACTAATATAGTAAGAAGACTGAAACGGACAAAACCGTTCGAGTTAGTGTAGTGTTTTAGTGACAAACAAACAATATGGTGATAAGTGCCGCGTACAAAGAACACATGAACAAAGTGTCTTCGCCTTAATAAAAACTAAGTAAGTGTTAATGGACGCATTCTTAGAATTATGATCACGTATTAATTTAGGTGAAATGTATTTACTTATTAGTCAACTTGGCTAGATTGTAATATAAATAAAGTACTGAACATACTTTATTAAAAAAAAAAAAAATATATACATAGTATAATATTATATAGTCTTGCAAGAATCGTGTAGTTAGAGGGTAACCTGAAAAGTTTACCGGGACTTTTGAAAATTGGTGATATTATAGATAAAGACGTGCTCTTTTAATTTTTTTATATCTTGTATCTTTGCCGCTTCCGCCGCCATTTTGGAAAAATGGCGCTCAAAAACAGTTTTTTAACTTCGTTCAGCCGGAACATTTTACGATAAAAATAGGTAGTTAATAAATTAAACTAGGAAAAAAATCCTACGATTTATGTAAGTACCTTTTTTTTTGTAAATTTAATAGTTTCAGCGTACGAGAGCCGCAAGTCCACTCCAACACGCGTTTTGACCAAATGACTTATCCACACCACCACTTGATAGAGTATGTGGCGCGTTTTTTAGTGGTAACCCGAGCAGACCTAATCAACTTGGGCACTATTACAAAATTTAGCGCATTCTCCTTCCCTTCGCTGTTCTTGATGAACCAGGTTTTGAAAGTTCACCGTCTTAGGTACTGAGCGAAATGTGACACAGAAATTTCTTCCACGTTGATTTATTAGCTTCGTTGTGGACTACTTGTTACTCGATTTCGTTAAATGTTTGCTCGAGAATAGACTTTGTTTCTTCCTACTCATCTTTTTTTTTTTTTTTATTGAATAGTGGGCAAACGAGCAGACGTATCACCTGATGGTAAGCGATTACCGTCGCCCATGGACACCCGCGACACCAAAGGCGTCACAAGTGCGTTGCCGACCTTTGGGGGATGGGAAAGGGGATGGGGGGAGGGGTTGGGGTATGGGCCTCCGGTATCCTCACTCACTCGGTGAAACACAGCGCAAACGCTATTTCACACCGGTCTTCTGTGAGGCCGTGGTATCACTCCGGTCAAGCCGACCCATTCATGCCGAAGCATAGCTCTCCCACGGTTATCGATATCTTATAGTGGATTGGGCGAATTATAACAGGTACAATTGCAATTGGTGCATATATCGGAGCACTTTCATCCAACGTTAGGCCATCCACAGGCTTCCTGACATCCCTTTATGCATTTGCAAGAAATGAGTTTCGGAAAGCTTTCCGGAGCTGAGGGCTCGAGAGTGGTGACAGGAATTAGCCCATATACTTTTCCCGTCCCCCTTGATCTGCATTTTTTTCTGGGGTCTGGGTACCTTTTATGTTCTTTTCATGTATGTCTGAAAAGTCCTCTGTGGCACATGATATATTACTAGTGAGGAAATTGTCTTTTTGGACAATCAAGACGAAGTCAAAAGCAAAAAAACATAATATCTTGGGAAGTCTATGTTTGTATGTTCCATAGATCCTAAACTACTGAGCCCAGTTTATAAATCAGGTTTCAATATATTCGTAATAATGGTCTAGGTGACACTGACTAGATAACTTTTATCAATGGTTTTTACGTACTCGGATTATAGTTTTTTAAACTGTTTTCTTGTAAAAATGTATTACCTACTTGCCTCTAATACTTGCTTAAATGTCCTTCATGATGTTTTGTTGGTTTATCAAGTAGGTACGTTATTGGTAAATTGCCTCTGACAATTTAAGGGTCCGCTCTTTATATTGTGAATATACCTATTATCATCTGATCATTCCTATGAATGTAATATAATAATTTATAATCGGAGATTTTAAAGGGTTGTCTAGCAGTGTAATACTTGCGTTAATGGTTTAAATTTTATAGTTACAGTTTCGTTGAAAAATCGAACTAAGTTTCCAGTTTTCGCTACAAAATCGTTTAAGGAAGACATCTTTCGGTTGATGTCATGATGACGATTTTAGTAAGCCCACTGCAGGGAATAGAACTCCCTCAGCAGCTAGACACGGTGGCAGATGACCCCACATTTTTCAGCTCGTCTCCTTCATGTACAGTAATATTGACAATATGTCAATATTACTGTATACTGTCGTCGACTGCCCTCAATTATTGTCAGGTATACAATTTAATGTCCCTCGTAGATGCCCCCGAAAGCCGGTCAATCTACGGTACCCACCGTCACGTAAAACAGTCCTCGGTTTCAACTCTCCAATACCAAGACTAAGTAGACTTTATAATAAGTTCGATAAACAAGTCGACATGCTTGGCACCAGCCTTTATAAATTTAAAAGCCAAGTTTATAGCAGAAATAACTGCAGTTAGTATCAGGTTCATTTAAACTGTATTAATTATATTGGTTTTATAAACTGTGGGCCAATTAAATTAAGCCACAATTATATTAATGACTATTTGTCTTTGTCTTCCTTTTACGGCATGTTTATTTTTAAATTTAATTTCTGTAAACTGATTACCAATTTCAACGAAATTTGTTTTTACTAGAATCCGAATGTTTTTTATGAAAGTTGTGTTTGCCGATTTATGTTGTACACCTAGGTATATTTTATGTATTGTACATGTGTAATTCTTAAGAAATGTGTAACAACTGTAGACAAACCTATGATTAAATAAATAAATGTCCACGTCGCATGGCTCACGGTGTTCTATATTTTTTTTGCAGTATCTCCCTTATGAAGTGCACCAATGTAACTCTTTCCATTAAGGATATTATATTAAGGGGTTTTCAAGGTAATAGCGCCACGATGATTTCAGCACGAACGGACCGGCTCAGCCGGGGCGGTACTACCCTCGCATAGTAAACCAACGTAAACTGATAGCGTTCGTGCTGTCGTGATTTGTCGGTGAGTGCGATACCTCAGGGCCCAGGGGCAGAGTAAAGTCATTTAGTTTGGCAGGCCATGGAACTCTGTAATTATTTTTTTATGTTTATGTAAAATTTGTGTAAATATTTTTAAACACCATGTGCTTAAATAAAGTACATATGAATTAGGTGAAAAAAATATTTATACCCCTTTTTTCCAAAAAATATGTATTAAATTTGGCACACTTAAAGTTTAATTTATATGTAGGAGGAGTGCAGATAGCTAAAAAATAATATTGACGGCCGAATTTCGAGCACTCGGCGACCGCTGTCGACCGTATAGTTAAATCAAATAACCTTTATGAAACAATGATCTCGCCTCAAGTTATGCTAATAAACCATAATCATCAATAATTGGTTCACTCACCTTCGAGATATCGCTAACAAAAACAATTACCGAATCGTAGAAATTGAAGTAATAACAGAGAAACTTCAATTGGAGCTACCTGATTTTATCAATATCTCAATTTCTTTTCATTATATCTTTTCTATCTTAGCAGTACGATGAACAGAGCTACACCATAAGTGAAAACCTGCTCCATCTATAAAAATAAATGAAAATTGAAGTGTCTATTTGTGATTTCAAATGAACAGCTTTTCACTAAATGCATATGAAAATATATACGGGACTTACACCAAGAAACCAATTATTAAAAAAATTGTCGGTCCATCTGTTTTTCCTCCGGGTAATCTCTGAAGCGGTTATCATCTAGCTTGTAGCTGATGCTACAAGCTAGATGATACAAGAAGTAACTTTTTTAGACTAGCAATCGCCCCGTGGCGTTACCTGCGGTTGTTGTTGTACCGCCGGTTGTATATAATATATCAGGCGAACCGTGTTCTTGTTTTGAAGTCTTATGGATATAAAACTAAGCAACTAAAAATAAAGTATACAAATATTTATCTACCAACAGCAACTCTTTGATGCCGTCTTAGCATTTTGTAACATTAACACCAAACCGGGAGGATATAAGGCTGCCGTGTTTAAATTACGCCATCTTGTAAACGACCTAAAAATTGTTTCTGGAACATTCTATTTTGGTCCAGTACAAAAGTGTTTGACACGAACCTATCGCCGGGACGTTATTTGTCCAAGAATATACATATATTCTAGTGTTGATTGGTGTTAGGACTCAACTTCTTAATAATGAATACTAGTCTATATTGGCTATTGTGTCTATCTGTTACTTCTTCACGCTTAAACTGGTAAACCGATTTAGATGAAATTTAGTATAGAGGTAGTTTAAGTTTCGGGTATGAATAAGGATAATTTTTATCCCAGAAGTCATCATTTAAGGGGTGCAGGTTTGTATAGGAAATCAATAATTATAATTTTGCTGAATGGATTTAGGTGAAATTTAGTATGGAAATAGTTTGAGTTGTGGGCAAGTTTTTTTCTTCTTAGGTTTGGCCCTGCCAAAATAAATGTACTCTGCCTGATGGAAAGCAAAACCAGAATCCAACAGTGGCGGTCACCATACTTATTGCGAATGCACACCATGGCGGCCTAGTGATGCTTTTGCATCATTGAGCCTTCGGTCTCGCGCCCATCAACGAAACACGACAGCACGAACGCTGTCGTTTTACGTTGATTTTCTGTACGAAAGCTGTACCGTCCCGGTCGAGCCAGGGTCTTCTACCTTACAAAATATAAAATAGTTGTTACTGCCAGAACTGCTGAATCCCGGGCAAAAGCTAGTGACTAATAACACTCTGTATTATTCATCCGTCCCCACGCGGATGGACACAAAAATCGGACATTGCAGCTAGTGCAAGCAATTTGTGTAAAAATGAGTCACGTATATATCATGTCAGTCATCGTTATACTTTGTGAGCTGGCGCCATATCTATTAAGCTTTTACGACACATAAACCGAAGATCTTTGTCAGGTTCTAGTTTTAGAAAATGTTTGATTAAGTCCGAAGCAACTATTTAAGCCAGTGTCGCCAATTTTATACTCTAACAAAGGTGCAGTACTTTTGCATCGTTTTGTAATTCATTATTAGTATATGTAACGTGTTTAATCTACACTAATATTATAAAGAGGAAAACTTTATATGTTTGTTTGTATGTATGTAATGAATAGGCTCAAAAACTACTGGACCGATTTTAAAAATTCTTTCACCATTCGAAAGCTACATTACCCACGAGTAACATAGGCTATATTTTATTTTGGAAAGAATAGGGTTCCGTAAGATATTTGGGTTTTTCGGACCCAAAGTGGTAAAAATCAACCAGATAAGTTACTTATTTTGCGTACGCTGCCTAAACGGTAAAAGATAGAACCATAAAATGTTCTAATTAATCGTAGATCTTATAAATATCTACAAAAAAGTCCGCGACATACTATACCTATCTATGTCGAGTGAGGCACAACAACCATTTTTATATTTAAAAATGTTGAATTTTGTTTGGACTACATTTAAACGCGTTTATTTTACTCATGCTATCAATCCTTATCAAAATAAATTATTTCATCACTAACTACAGTTTATGTAGATAATATTTGGTCTTTGAATTATAAAAATGGGACGTTTGGTTTTGAAGTTATGGCAAAATTAAAATATTACTAATAGGAGCGGAGCACATTTAGAGGAGCGTACCGTCGTGTGCGAGGACCGAGATGGCGTCTTGAGACGGCGACCCATGTCGTGCGGAGTTCCACAGGGATCTGTCCTCGGACCACTCCTGTGGAACGTGGGGTACGACTGGGTCCTTCGAAGTCGTCTGCCCCCCGGGCTGGGCGTAATTTGTTACGCCGATGACACACTTGGCACAGCCCGGGGGGCGAATTTCCAAGAGGCGGCGCGCCTGGCCACCAGGGGTGTCTCTCTGGTGGTTGGGCGCATCGAGGCGCTGGGCTTGCGGGTGGCCCTGGATAAGACGGAGGCCCTGTTGTTTCATGGGCCCCGTCGTTGTCCTACCCCCGGCGCCTCCATCGAAGTCAACTCGGTCCTCGTACCGGTTCGGGCCCAGATGAGGTATCTGGGCCTGATCCTCGACGGTAGGTGGCTCTTCGACGAGCACTTCCGGCAGCTTTCTCCGAAGCTGGTCGGCGCTGCCTCTGCCTTTGGGCGACTCTTGCCCAACTTGGGTGGAGCCAGCGTCGCAACGAGACACCTATACACGGGGGTTGTCCGGTCGATGGCGCTATACGGTGCACCGGTGTGGGTGGCGGCTCTGACCGCCCAGAATAAGGTACGCCTTTGGCGTCCTCAGAGGATATTGGCGGTCAGAGCCATACGCGGATACCGCACCGTGTCGACGGAGGCGGCGTGCGCCTTGGCCGGAACACCCCCGTGGGTTTTGGAGGCGGAAGTGCTCGCCGAAGTTTATCGGCGAGCGGTTGATTACCGGGCGGAGGACGGTATCCGTTCTCCGCCCGGTAATCAGCCGCCCGAGGAGGTACGCGAATGGCGTGAAGCCGCTCGCCGAGCCACGATGGCTCGTTGGTCTTCACGGCTGGAGGCTCCACGCGCTGGCTTTGCCACCGTGGAGGCGCTCCAGCCGGTCATCCTCGATTGGGCAGGGCGGCAGCACGGGACCCTTTCCTTCCGGCTGACGCAGGTGCTTTCCGGGCATGGTTGCTTCGGGAAGTACCTACACTCGGTCGCTAGGAGGGAATTGAGTCCCGCCTGCCACCACTGCGACTGCAGTGAGGACTCGGCCCAGCACACGCTGGAGATCTGCCCCGCCTGGGCGGTGCAGCGCCGGGTCCTTACTGCAATCATCGGAGGAGATCTGTCGCTGCCGGCCGTCATAAGATCCATGGCCGGTAGCGACAGCAGTTTTACCGCGGTCGCGACCTTCTGCGAAGACATCATTTCGCAGAAGGAGGCGGCGGAGAAGGCCCGGGAGGACGATATCCACTCGGACCCGATCCGCCGCCGGCGAACCGGGCGGCGGAGGCGCGCCTATCAGCGCCTCATGCCGCCCTGAGTGTGGCCGCGGATGGACGGGATGGGTTTTCCCCTCCATCCGCAATACAGGCCAACCGCGAGGAGGCGACGTACGCGTGTGCCGTGCGTCGCCTAAATTGAGATTTTATTAGCAGAAGGTGCCCGCTTCAGTGCGGGCAGGCGCTGGGAGGGGCCCGGTCGTGTTAATAACTGCAGTTCCCGGACCCCTCCCTTCTCAGGCGCAGAGTTGGCACACCGAGTGGTTTTAGTCGGTTCGATTCCGACATACCACCCCGCCGCAAACCCCGGTGGAGTGACGGCCCGAGGGGGTATCCACACGATAAAAAAAAAAAAAAAAATCTATACTAATATTATAAAGAGGAAAGATTTGTACCTATTTTTGTATGTTTGTAGGTTTGTAATGAATAGGCTCAAAAACTACTGGACCGATTTTAAAAATTCTTTCTCCATTCGAAAGCTACATTATCCACGAGTAACTTAGGCTATATTTTATTTTGGAAAAAAATAGGGTTCCGTAAGATATTTGGGTTTTTCGGACACAAGGTGTAAAAATCAACCAGAAAAGTTACTTATTTTGCAAAAATTTTCATGCTACGGGCTATATAAGACGCAAACGAGGTTGCGTGGGTCAGCTATGTTTTATATACAACGTGTATTTAGTATCAGCATTGCACCCGTGCGAAGCCGGGGCGGGTCGCTAGTTAATATAATATACTGGGAACAATTATAAAGATAACTTCATCATCTTAATAACATTAGAACTATAAGAAAGTCGATCATTTTTTCAAATCATTGTTTTTGTGTGTCATTTCGTACACTATTGCACATTTTTGTCGTAAAACGAAAGCCATAAAGCGAATCTATCTATCAAATACCTTTAAACGAGCATTTCTTTTTTCTATCCGAACGATTTCGGCCACGGCCACCAGTCTCAACGGAGACCAGCGAACTACTCTTGAGATTTTTTTTTTTATAATACTATCACCTCCAATGTTAATTTGGAGCCTACTTTAAAACTAATCCTTCCATACAAGTTCTTTTATGCCTCTCGTACTTCTATTCCACATACTTATTCTTTCTCTCACTCTGCCTTTCATGCTTTGTTCCAGTTGGGATGCCTGTATTATATTATTCTATTCTATTCTGAACTATTTTATGTTATACTATTGTTTATTATACTATTATTATTGGTTTATATGTCCGCTTTCCTTTTTCTGCGGGGTAATAAATGTTTAGACACAGAGGTTTTTGGTTTATTTTTGAAAAATTCTTATTCTAACTTAATTATTTAATTAACATACAATATTTTAGTAGAAATAATATTAGCTAAGTAATCCATACTTAGCTAATATTATTTCTACTCTTGGGATATTATAGTGCACTCTCTATATCTCTTCACTCTCCTGATTCGAAGGAACGCTTATATGACACCGTCCGGTTTTTCAATCTAGCTAGGATTAAAAAAAAAAACAGGTCCGTCTGGTACCGGTCATCTAGGTACTCTGTCCTAAAACGCTGAAGCCGCAGAGGCTTATCATCAGGTGAACTATCTGTTCCTTCGCTCCTTTAACTCTAGAAAAAAATATCCATAATTGGTTTTTATAATATACTAACATGTGTTTTTTTTCCTCTTTGCAGAGATTCACACAATATCTAGCATCGAGTAATTCTACATTTCAACTTAGTAATTTTCTAGACAAAAGTGGAGTACAAGGTATGTACAGTAATATATTACATATTAATTGTGTAAAAAAATAGTAACATTATGCGGATACGGATACTGCAAATGAAATCGTATTAATTAATATCTAAAATGAAGCTGAGTGTTAAAATTTATGTGCTTCGGGAAATAGAAAGTATCGTGCCTTTTAAATAATTCTATCGATTCTTACACTGCTGAACCGATATTAAAAAAACATAGCTAAAAACCACGGAAAGGAAACTAGCTTTCAAATGAAAAAAAAAACGCATCGAAATCTGTCCATTCGTTTGAGAGCTACGATGTCACAGATACACACACACACACACAGAGAGAAAGACATCGACGTCAAACTTATAACAGCCCTCTTTTTGCGTCGGGGGTAAAAATACAATCAGAATATCTGACACTATAATACAGACCTCCAGCTATCCCTTGGGAGACTTTCGAAATTTTATTTTATATACAAGAAATCTGCGTCACTCTATCCCTACTGCGTATATACGTTTTCAATCTACGCAGCTTCCTTTTCGAAGCAAACGGCCAATACTTTTTTATTTGAAGATAAACATTTTTTCTGGAACAAATTTGAATCTCAGTGTATTGTTATTTTATTTTGCTTTGCCTATTTTGGCAGAAAATGTATTACGTAAATTGTATGGTATTAAGTAAATTCATTTATTACTCGATTTTAACCATTTCGATTATGGCTATTACACTAACTGTGTGCTGTTTAATTGATGCGAAATGAACTAAGATGACAATTAACCAACTAAATAAATGAAGACAATCTTTGAAGCTGTATATGAATCGTGTAAAAACTTAAGCTAATAAGTGCAGGACTTTTTGAGTTTTTGAAGCCTAAACAAGTCATTTTGTCTGACATTCCAGACATGTATTAAACATAGAATGGAATAAACCTAATATTTCAGATCGCTACATTGCTTATGCAGTAATCGACTGAAGTTAAATTACTCTTGATAAAATGTCAAAACAGTACTTTCTGTAAAAAAATGTATGATATAATGAGCTAAGACATCATACCCGAACTATTGCCAAAATATTTGTATAATAAGAAGAATTTTAGAGTTGAAAACGAATATAGTTTTACGTGATGTGCAATGTCCAGCAGTGGACTGCAATATGTTGTCGATGATGATAATGAGACTTCTATTTTTCGTTCTATATCATACATATTTTAATAAGCTGGTCTCCCCGTGGTAACATCCTGACTTTGTGTTGTAAATGCAGTGGCGCTGTTGCGTCGCCGTCCACAGGGCGTCGCGCCAGTCATTAAACGACGGCTCTAAACTTCTGGCAATTCCTCACCCCGATGACCATCAAATCTTTTACGGATTGAGCCAGGATGAAGTGATATATCGACTCAAACAACCTTTTTCAGGTCTGACCAGACTATTCCGGCGTTAGCAAAATATCTGCTTAGTAACTAGACGATCACAGGTCTTCCCATCTCATTTCGTTATTTATCTCTTGGCTCCGTCAACAGACCAGGTCCGAATAGTCTTTCAAGCTACCTATACTTACAAAGACAATTTGAAGCTGATTACAAGCTGTGGCGGAAGAATGCAATTGTGATTGTAGCTTCTTTAGCCATTGGCAAGTGGTTGAACATTGGGTTGCTTTTAAGTTGGGGCAAGAGTTCGACAGACCTAATAGCGCGCCTTCTCCTCTAAAGAGCGAAGACAAGACACATCAATGAAGATCTTCCACCTCATTAACCAAAAAAGATAATTTCATATAATAATAAAGTCGTACGTGTAAATTATAGGTATATTATATAACAAAAGAAAATTCTTTTACATAATAAGCAACAAATCTTACTCTACTATGTTGTTACTAATTATTTTGTTTAATAATTGTTTACTACCTACTAATTAGTGTATTCTTAAACATCTTCCCACAGTAACGGTGATTTTTCCGGAAAAAAAATAGCTTTTGTATCTCATTAAATGCAATAAAGGTGTTGAGCGGTATTGTTGTTATTCGATCGACTGATTGTGGGCACCTATTCTTTTTAGTTGATTGCCTAGGTGGCGTAGTGGTAGCGTATGCGACTGCTAAGCTTGAGGTCTCGGGTTCGATTCCCGGGTCGGACCAAATGTTTGTATGATCTGCAAACATTTGTTTCGGAGTTTGGGTGTTTTCTATGTATAATAAGTATGTATTTACAAAAAAAAAGTATATAAGTATTTATATCAGTTGTCTAGTTCCCATAACACAAGCTCTGCTTAGCTTGGGACTAGATGGCGTTGTGTGTATCTAACACACAACGTCCGGAATATTTAGTTAACTATGACTGTCGACACATAGCAAATTTTAATAGTAAGGATTTAGTGGGAGGGTTATACAAGATGATGATGGTCCTCGGCTAGTTTCACTAAGTCAGTGTAACTAGGACCCATAGCTTCCTCCCCGCCTTTTAATTCAAAGAACAAGAACACTTTTGGGAACACTCAAAGACCGGCAACATAACTTTTGACACATGGTTGTCATATCACAGTCAGGAATCATTTCACCTTTTTGCTCATTTGACCCGAATACCATAAAAATATAGGTTCACGATAAAATTGCCGTACTACGAATAGTACCTGTTTATTATTTATCAACATGTCGCTATATGTACGTGGGCGGTGGCACGTTTATCGATATTAAGAATCGATATGAAAGTTACTCACGATTGCCCCTACTATTGACTATTTATTAAATTTGAAATTTTTGAAATAATTTCATTCGTCATACCGAAAATAATCTTGATTAAACATTTTTATTTAATATCATATGCTTTATTTTTATTATGAAAAGCAATTCTAACAACAGTTTTTTTGATAATTTCATATACTACTAAATAATTTGTTATACTAATATTATTTAATTGAACTCGGCCACATACAATCGCGCAAACAATAGTCCTACCCTACAGTCTATAGTCCTAGAGAAAAGACTCCTATGGAAGACTTGGTTAATCAACATGTCTGTAAGTTATTCGGGTATATGGAGTATCAAGAGCCAAAAGCCTAAGGAAAATCAAAGATGCGATTGAGACACAATGAGCCAGATAAGCCACTGTTTTTACTAGTGAACTATAGTTCCGATGAAATGCTACTTTCAAGCGACTCGATACTATCTCTCAAATATCTTAAGTTTTAAAGCCAACAAGAAAAATGTTTGAAACTGTACGACTACGTAAAAATGTTTGATACTTCAAGTTAAAATAGCCAATGGCACCTAACCATTATTACGTATCTATTGACCACTTACGAGTATTTATTCAAATTGGATCAATAATGTACTTACTACGGTGGGACAAACGTACGTACACAAACTGCCAAAACTATGAATAAAAAGTTAAAAATAAACATCATCGACTTCAGTTTGCCTACGTAATTAGGGACTTGAAGAAATTGTAACCTGAAATAATGGTTTTGTGAGGTGACAAATATGAAGCGAAGAATTGCAGGAAAATTGAGAAGCTGCTTTCTTCAAATCATTTAGGTATTTTAAAACTTTCCGTACAATATTGAAAGTTTACAAAAGAAGTGTTGTAATGTGACGGAATTTTACAAATACTATTGAGAAGATTAGAAAGATATTCATCTTAACTCGAATAATAAGTTTGAGCTCCAATTATATTAATCTTTATTTTTTATATTTCTCAATGTGATGCTTGTGAAAGCTATTAATTATCGCCATTTTAATTGTTTATAATAAAAAAATAATGACTACACTTAAATAAATAATTTACATTTTTGTTACGATTAACTAATTCGTTTGATGGTTTTTAATCATAACTTTTATTGATATTAACGTAATGGGTTTACCCTTTTTTACGTGAGATACATTGAAATTATAGTCGCAAAATGTGGGCGTTCAAAAATCTGCTCAGGGATAAAAATCGTGTCTATGTATATCACTCAGTAATTTTCTATTTGGAGTTCAAACGTGCAACCTTTTTTTATTTGCCAAGCGAACAAAGGATTACGTCTGGAATAAATTAAAAATACAACCTAAAAGCTTTTAGAAGTTTTAATTGTATTAGAACCATTTAAAAAAGGATTACTTAATCGATCTTGTCTAAAGGGTTTATCCGCGAGCTAGGTACACAACGTCCTGGCGAAATGTTTAATTTCTTTAGTCGAATAAAAGTTCTATAAAGTCTGTGCGACAAACAATCGCTTATCCCGGTTACGTAATACCATTAAATTCGATTTTCTCACTTTGGAATTTCGTTATCTTTGTGTTTGGAATACTGATGTGCCGGTTATCCATATCTGCATTTGGATCGGCAGATATCCGATACTAGAATAATATCTATGTCCGTTATGTTTATGTGAAACTTAAACGGGTTTATTCCATTTAAATTTAGTTTTAACATAGAAATTAAAGATTAAATTCACCAAAATTAAACCAGTAATGCAGTCATAACGCACTATTTAAATTTCTAAATAATGAGTTCAGACACTTCGCGGTATGTGTGTTGCGCAGTGCAAGTCGAAATATGTCATACTATGTATTTAACACTAAGAAAAAACTTCAATATCCGTATTTGTTGACCATGAATCTAATATATACGCATCTTTGTAACGAGCACACGGCACATCACTAATCAGGGTTTGAAATTGTAAACCCGTTTTAATGATCGGAAATAGCCACGAAATATTTGTGGACTCCAATCCCGCAATAATATTTAAGACAATAACATAAAATAAATTGAAATTGCAAAATGACAGATTGAATAATTTTTTTTTTTCTTTTGTCGACAACGGAGGGGCATCTTGGCCCTGTCCTACCATTATTAACAGTAATCTCTCTGAATTTATCAACATTTATCCACAACCGTTTGTATGTATGATGAAATATTTGTGCCTTTTAAATCTTGCAACTGCGTTTAAATCTGACATCAACCAATAATATTTAAGTTATAGATTTAGTTTGAATGATAAAAAGTAAAAAAAAAAATTTGCAGGTGGGATTTATTTTTCTAAGTAGTTGATTGTCTTTAAAGACTCCTATTGCCGACAGCAATTTATGAGCAGTTACATCTTCAATTTCTACATCATAATAACACAAAACTTGTACAAATGCCATAACCTTTTGTTTAGCTTCGTGATTTCAAATGCGAATTTCAATCGAGTTTCATACGAGTATCTATAGTAGTGTCGAAAAGGTATTACGTAACGGAGCCAGTGAATCGCGCGTGTACTATTTCCGCTTCATTACGTATACTTGCCAAGATAGTTTATGTACACATTGCCAAGTGATATTGGCGTCCTGCTTTCATATATGGCGCTAATCCCAATTTCAGTTATTCTTCTTTCTTTAGTTTATTTTTCTAGAATATCTTTGTGTCGATGATCTCGCGGTCCGAGGGTTTAACATGAATACCTTACAACACTTGTCATACCGTGGGAGAGCTATGCTTCGGCATGAATGGGTCAGCTCGACCGGAGTGATACCACGGCCTCACAGAAAACCGGTGTGAAATAGCGTTTGCGCTGTGTTTCACCGAGTGAGTGAGGATACCGGAGGCCCATATCCCAACCCCTCCCATCATCCCCTTTCCCATCCCCCAAAGGTCGGCAACGCACTTGTGACGCCTTTGATGTTGCGAGTGTCCATGGGCGGCGGTAATCGCTTACCATCAGGTGATACGTCTGCTCGTTTGCCAACTATGCAATAAAAAAAAAAATAAAAAAAATACCCACTTGTGACAATCGTTATTGGGAAGTCGGTCCCTCAAATATATAGACAACAGGTTCAACCTTCGAATTCAGTTTACCCTCAGGGTTGCGGAGTTATGGTGCCAGTCGCTCCGTTTCAAAACTGATATTCAGGTTAAACGGGTTGATCTAGAACTTGACCCAAATAATTACTGTAGGTAAATAATATTAGGATATACCTTAATCAACAGCATTTAATAATCCACCGATGGTTCAATTAAGATAATTCTGTACGTCTGTTACGCTTTTACGGGTAAAGCGATGCACTAATTTCAATGAAATTTGACACATAAGGACATACTTTTTAGAGACTTTTTACTATGATAATCGTCATACACACGACCGGAGCCGCGGACTAAACTAGTAGTACTATATCGACACAACCACGATATGATTCCGTATTACGCTGGAGTATTTCTAGGGCATTCACACATGGTGTATTGGTTGACCGGTGACCTTTGGGTTCAATGACACGACGGCCTCTCGTCACGGCTGCTGCGTGGTTTGTGATTTTCTTACATTTGCATATATATTCTCTATGGGATGGCGATATTATTGCGGTTTATGAACTTGTGTACTGCAAAGGAATTTTTATTATCTCCTTTGAACTAATGGGTTCTTCTTCACATATTTTTTATTTTTTTTTTATTGAATAGTGGGCAAACGAGCAGACGTATCACCTGATGGTAAGCGATTACCGCCGCCCATAGACACCCGCAACACCAAAGGCGTCACAAGTGCGTTGCCGACCTTTGGGGGATGGGAAAGGGGATGGGTATGGGCCTCCGGTATCCTTACTCACTCGGTGAAACACAGCGCAAACGCTATTTCACACCGGTTTTCTGTGAGGCCGTGGTATCACTCCGGTCGAGCCGACCCATTCATGCCGAAGCATAGCTCTCCCACGGTACATATGTACTAAACGAATGATTAATGTCATCAATCAGCTTTTTCCCGCGGCTCCGTCCTAGTATCCAAGTTTTGTCGTGTATTGTGTAGTAATTATCGCGATAGCTGATTTCCTTCCTCAAAATCAGAGTATCCCCATGACTTGTTGCGGTTTAGTAATGAATTACTATGGAGATATGAAAAAAACATATCTATTCATATACGGACAAGGAAAATTAATAGGATAAGTATTAAATTAAAAAGAATATTTACATCAGTAAAGAAATAATGTAAACACACATAGGTATTGATAGACAATCATTATTAAAAAAAAAATATAATTAAGTCTGTAAACTTAATTCTAACTTTATTTAAACAAGTATAAATATTAAGAATTATAAAATGAAAAGAAATAAATAAACAAGCAAATAATACTCGTAAGTCTGCATAATTAAACTAAAAAATATAAATAGAAAGTGAAATACATTATAAATGACTTACCTCTTTTATTTTTTATTTTTTTGTAAATAAACAGTATTTAAAATTTGTCTATAATTATACTAGCGACCTGGCCCGACTTTGCAATATCAGACTTTCCCTTCTTTAATATAAACCTTCCTTTTGAATCACTCAATCTATTGCTAAAAACTGCATTAAAATGCGTTTAAAAGATCTAACAGTCAGCGAAAGCGACATTATTTATAACCAACTTAAAAAAAGGGGGAGGCTCTTAATTCCGACTGTATTTTCTTTGTTTGTTTCCTCAGAACTTTCCACTAAGTGAACCGATTTTGATGATTCTTTTTTATTTGAAAGCTGGTGCTTCTGATGTGGTCCCATTTTAATTTCGTCCAGTTCTTGTAGTCGGTATTTTTTTTTGTTAAAATTTTATACTATGTATAGATACATGCATACGTATTCCATAAGCATTTAATGTGTATCATGTATTTACATCTAACACAACGCCATTTAGTCCCAAGCTAAGCAGAGCTTGTGTTATGGGTACTAGATAACTGATATAAATACATATATACTTTTTTTTGTAAATACATACATATCATACATAGATATCACCCAAATTCCGACACAAATATTTTTACATCATACAAGCATTTGGTCCGACTCGGGCACCAAACCTGAGACCTCAAGCACAGCAGTCGCATCATACGCTACTACTGCGCCACCGAGGCAGTTTAATATGTCCAGCAGTGGACTGTTAAAGACTGTTGATATTCCGTTATAAAACGGTTTTTCACCTTTCCTTTTAAATTCGTGCAATAAAGTTGTTCTTATTAAACTTGATACATTTCACCGATTTGACCTCGGCAGTGCATTGTGCTAGGGCCATAACACGAACGCCACTTAACTCCTGAAACATTTTACGGCGTCAATAAAACACTTTGATTGCCGATTTTATATGCAACGCAAAAGATAACTTTCCGTAACCGTCACAAGGTACATTTTTGCGTGTTTATTCATTGAAAAACGATTTCATTTGCAGTGTTCATCTGTAGATATTTGCATTCTGAAACAATTTAGATTAAGGTTTATTACATCTAAATAGTCTACGATGTATTGTATCGATGTATAAGAGAATGTCAACAGATTAGTCCTTTCTTCACCTGTATTTTGATCATAATTTTGTCGGTTTACGGCTTAAAAAAACTCATAGAATCAATTCAAAAATTTAGGTATTAACAGCTCTTAAATGTTTTCCTCGGTAGGGTTGCTCCTAAATAAATTTACAATAAAATTGTACGTCTCTATTCCGTTATAGATTTAACTTTTAGTATATTGAAAATATGAAAGAAATACAGAGGTGTTTATGGGCTAGAGTTAAAATTGAGATGCGAACTTCATTATACCTAATTAACTTTATGCACGGTGTACGGCTTCGTGTAAAATTCAATAGTGTCGAAAATAATATAGAACTCTGGAAAAATTGACTTCATACTTGTAGTTTTTAAAAGATTATCTTTTGAATATTACTACTATTTAAAAAAAATGGCAACCCTATCTGTGTACCCATTCTTACTCAACGTATTAAAAGCAGTTAATGCACCGATTTAATCGTCGTCGGCCCTATGTTCTAGAAAGATAAAACACTTCATTCAAGAGTTATTATTAATGCCGTGTGTTCAACGTTATAAAGAATATTAGACTTAATGTCAATAACATGAAGTGCAATATTTTTTGTTGTACTTTTGATACAACATTGTCAGTACGTTTTTATTTGTAGACAACCCTAGCATTTATTAGTTATGTAGTTTTCAAAGGATTAATTTCAGAGTTCCTAAAGGTTATTTTATTTTGTATAAGATGAGATGTCTCATAAGAGCTTTTCAACTGAATTAACACCAGAACCGTACGAGTTAAAATTGTAGCATTCGTCACGGGTCTTGAATACAAAAGTGGGTCACTTTCATTATTATTTTTCAGCAATTTTGTTGCCAAGCAAAATAAAAAAATAACAAAATTAAAATTCGCATGTTCAATTTTTTTACGAAGGTTAATGGTTTAGTATATGAAAATATTACTTCATAAAGTTTTAAGGTAAAGTATCTTGCTTAGTTAAAGCACAGCTTGCACTATGGGCAAGTACACACTCACACTGGCAATAGATAATGAAAATGCTATGGGTGTTTTTTGCGACTGTAATTTCTAAATATTTCGTACAATCTCGTAGAAAGAGTACACTATGATCCCTATTGTACTTACTGAAGTTTCAAAGGTTGTTCTCATACTACGAATAGTTAGTATCTTATTTAGGATCACAGGTATTTTATGTGAAGCACTTTTTATAATATTTTAAATTTTTCATTCAATTTAAATACTGCTAAATGATTAGTAATTAGTGTCTGTAAAACAATATCTAATAGAGTTTAATTTTCCCTAATGCTTGAAAAGGCGCGGCCGGGGCGAGGATCGGTGAGTTTCAAAATAAAATGGCGGCTTTTTGTAAACGTCTATCCGTTTTTATTTTCGTAGCTTCACGCTTGGATTGGGTGCAATTTTTCGTTTGTTTCCTTTTGCACATATTTTGTGTTAGGTTTGTGTCGTACGCTTTTCTTTATGATTATTATTATTAGGTAAGTGTTTCGTTTACTCAAGGATTTACGTTGATTAGTAAATTCTTGAATGAATATTAGATTTAAATTTAGAATACATAGTCATGTAAGTTTTTTGTTTATAGGCATGTATGTGCTTGCTATTTCATGTCTTGGCTACGGTATCACAAGAAAACATGATACCGACGAATTGGGTTAGAGATACAGTTCTTTTTTTTTTATTTGTTTTCATTTAAACAAAATATAGATGGCCAGCAATGATTAGTCCTTCATTATTTTACACCATCATTTATTTAATAAAGTAAATCAATATCATACCAATAAACAATATTAATATAAATTATTGTAATAGATATTGCACAAATAATTTACGATATTTACTGTAAAGTTGATAATAAATTAGTTGATATACCTAGTTTATAGTTGAATCAACTAATCGCTAGATGTATTTAGGTCACGCCTAGCAGATTGATAAAATTGTAATTAAGCTATTTGATACTTACATCCATGTATGTTCGACTGATTTGTTTGTTACCTAAAGCTACCATCGAATGATCAAAGTTTGAATTAATTTAGTAAATTCTTATGCGGTCAGCGATATGGGGGCGCAACATATAACGGTTGGGCCAACAGGCAGGAGGAAATCCAGACTTCTTCCAGGATAGAGTCTCTATAGACGCGGTGTCGTTCCTGGGGGGACTTGAAATAACTTGATCCGGGTCCTCCCCAGAGCAGGGCGCCTAAGAACGGTCGCCGGGGTGGTTTTTAGTGGACTCACCAAATACCTGTCCACAGTCCCGGAGGAGCCGGAGATCCGAAGGGATTTCCCAAAAACGTCAACAAAAATAAAGGTCCTAAAACCAAACACACTGTCTAAACACAGAGATTTGAGTTATGTGGTTTCCACAAGCTACTTAAGTGTCTATTTTTTAAACCATGTAAAGACCGTACAAATTCTTTTAAAACAATGATGGAAGCAATTCTTATCTATTATTTTCTTAAAAATAATAAGAAAAAGAATTTTCTTTGTTTGTCTGAAAAAGAAAAAATACCAAACAAACTTTTTTTGTTAAATACCATGATGAATAATAAGACTTATTATGTTTCATAGCAAATATATTCAATTAATCATACTGGTTTATTGATAATTTAAATATGGCTGGTATTTAAATTACGTCATAACAATAATTGTACTAAAAATGTATACAACACAAACCATTAGAACATACATAGAATTTTTAAATAGATATGTAGTCATTGTTGCACAGTTTTATAATAGCCTTTATGCACAGTAGAATATAGTTGATTTCTAAAAAAACCTTCATTTCAATTAAGTACTTTAATACCAATACAAATGACACTCTAAATAGTATTCAATGGCATAACATTACACCATTTTGAGGGTAGTTGGAATTCCGACAATATTAAAAGAGTGGAAAGAAAAATTGCTCACCAATTCCGCCATTAAAAGCCATGCATGTTATTTTTTTTCTCTTGCACTAGCACAAGCATTTTAACATCTTTGGATATACATGGTGTTACAAAGGTGTGGTCAAATTTTAAGAGCTTTACTTGCAAAAGGTAAATTGTTGATCTAGTTTAGAAAGGAAAGGGTTTGTATTTTTTATTTTATGAAGATATTTTCGAAAACATCTTATAATAATAATAGTAATATATCTCTTTATTGTACACCTTGATAATTAAATAAATTACTTAATGCTAGGTCAGTACAATATATTTCAACAAAATTGATGTTATATACACACACAAAGTTATGTTATATCACTTTCATAAAAAAATATTGGGTACACCAATGTCTCAATTATCAAAAAGCTATTTTCGGATTTAAATATAACAAATTTTATTAAGACTGTTTCCGGTACACATTTACCACTAGGTCTTACTTATAGACCTTAAAATATGACCACACGTTTTGTAACAGCCTGTATATTAAAAAAGGCATATTTCATACTGTTTCTATGTGTAGGATATGACATGTCTCCGTTCATCCGTCGGTACGCCAAGTACCTCAACGAGAAGGCGCTGTCGTACAGGACTGTTGCCTTCGACTTCTGCAAGGTCAAGAGGGGGTAAGTATTCAATACATGATCACAACCTTGTTTTTAATTGAAGGTCAATAAGTTAAACCATTGCCTACTGTTGTGACGGTAATCTAGTGGTTAATAAAACACATCATTAACTAATTTTTTTTATGTATGAATGCCAGACTACTCAGCTTGATAGAAAGTATGTATAAGCGAATTAAATGTTCTTTAGTGCTTATTCAAAAACAATATACTCGAATAGATAATTTACTCAAGCAGTCTATCATCGGATACAGTATTGAATGAATGAATGAATGAAAATGAAAACTATCTCCAAATCCAAAAACCAACCTGAGGTAGTAAGCGAGCATACTACACATAGTATTTGTCTACATCTTAACTAAACGATACCAGACGTTTCGAACGATATAAGTCTTATAAATTGTCGCGTATAAGTCCCGGTGTTCTAGAGGCCACTTTAAAACAATGGTGCAGAGTGCACACGGGTGCAGCGATAAGGGCGCGCTACTAACGCAAAAACTACCTATACATAATGTATGTGTAAAAGTCGCGAAAGTGTAAAAATAAGTATACAAGAGCCGGTAGTCCTTATTGATTGATCAGAGGGCAGGAATTGTATCGTCACTATTTTATTAACGCGAATAAAAACGTTTAGTGAATCTCAATCTAGGATTAGTCAGTAGCTGTAATAAAATAATGGTAGTTTGAAGATACGTTGGTCAATTTTAACTCTAATTGTTGATTAAATTACAAAATCTTCGCCAACAGTAAAGAAGAAGGCTCCCTCCGTATGATGAATGCCGAGAAGCTGCTAAAAACATTGCCGGTACTGCAAGCACAGCTGGACGGCTTACTGGAGTTCGACTGCACTGCCAATGATCTTACCAATGGCGTGATCAATATGTGCTTCATGCTACTATTCAGGGATCTCATCAGGTAAACGCTTCTCTATTTACTTACCTGCCATTAGGTTGAAAAGAAAGATACATATTTATAAAACCACCTGAAAAATACAGAGAGGCAAAATAAGGTGTGTGTGCGATTCACACACGATAGAAGTGAAACTTCAGTAAATCAACAAAAGTATGAGACCGACATTTGCTCTCTCACTCTGGCTCACTAATTACAGGCGACTTTTTGTATTTGTGTCTCTTACCTGTCGTTTTTTCCTAATGAATATATATAAATTTATTGCATCAAAAAGTGTAGCCGTTTCATTACAATTGCTATGAAGTCCCTGTATTCCATTATTTAAATTATTCACACTACACTTATTCCAATACAAAATAAATAGCTTGCCAAT
This sequence comes from Spilarctia lutea, assembly GCA_916048165.1. NCBI lineage: Eukaryota > Metazoa > Arthropoda > Insecta > Lepidoptera > Erebidae > Spilarctia > Spilarctia lutea. Next base: position 2,098,114 of record OU696491.1, read on the forward strand.
GTTAGCTAAAGCGATTACGAGAAAAAGACGTTACGACCCACCTTTAGTTAGCTTTGTCTGGTTCTTCGATTACATGAAACTCAAATTGTGAAATTTCATTTCACAGCCGTTAAAAGTGGACTTTTAAAGGAACGCAATCACTGGTCTAATTCTGGCCTCGCCTTACAAAGCATCGTATACACAATTTTATAATAAAATAAAATTTAGACACAATTGCTAAGCAAACAAATGCAGCAAACGAGTTCTGGCATGATCTATAAATAAACAAGGGCTGTTTGTAATTACAAATGTTAATGCATTCTAACGACCGAAACTTGTAATGTTCCAGATTGTTCGCCTGCTACAACGATGGTATAATAAACCTATTAGAGAAATACTTTGATATGAACAAGAAGAACTGCCGCGAGGCTCTCGATCTCTATAAGAAGTTCCTCATCAGAATGGATAGGGTTGGAGAGTTCTTAAAGGTATGTACTGTGTAGAAATGGTTGTCCTGGAATAAAACATCGAACTTTCCGGTGACGAATTAAGAAGAAGTGCCATGCCATGCTCACTAAAATGTAATTGCTTGCGGTGTCGTCGTGGGGCGGGTCGTTTCTTTCCCTTTAATACAGCGAAGGAGATGATAGCTGGTCCATTCGTCATACTCTTGATCGGGTGACTGGTTGGCCCAGTTAGCGATGCTTTAGCCTAGCCTCTTAATCCAGTCACGAATTATTTTTAACATTCGATTTTGCAACTGAATGTAAGTAGATGTACACCTTGAATGATTTCGATGTTTAATAGTCTCAAACCTTCAACGATATCACTGAGGGAATTAATTTTCCTTTAGTTAATACGTTATCTTTTGAAACATTAAAAAAAAACTGATTACAACAGCTTGAGTTAAATTAAATACAGCTTAAAGTTTCTTTGCCAGTAATTCTTCTCATAAGACCCTATGCACGCACGTGCATAAGTACTGGCGTATGTTTGTAACCTATTTTTCATAGCATGGTACATAGTAGCGCCTAAACTACTGACCCTATTTTATGTGTCAATACAAATATCATTAGTTTTTTTTACGTAGTCGGGTATATAATATACTAGCTTTTGCGGTTCCGCCCGCGTGTTTATTGGTTATCGCAGCAAAAAAGTAGCCTATGTCCTTCCTCAAGAATGAAAGTATTTAAATGCCAAATTTCTTTAAATTCCTCCTTTCCTAAATATATCAGCCAGATTTAGTTAACATTAGAAATTAGTTCGTCTATCTCAGATTTAATTTTTAAAATGTATTTAATATATTTTTCCAGGTGGCAGAGAACGTGGGCATAGACAAAGGAGACATCCCGGATCTCACGAAAGCCCCCAGTAGTTTACTCGACGCGCTAGAGGGACACCTCGCTTCTCTGGAAGGGAAGAAGGGATCTGCTGCTAATACTCCCACGCAGACTGCCAGGTGCGTATTGCTTTTAATGGAATATACTTCAAATGAGTGATGAAATGATTGAAGCTGTCGGTCCTGCGCCTGATCTCTCCCAGGTCCGTGGGAGAGCTATGCTTCGGCGTGAATGGGTCGGCTCGACCGGAGTGATACCACGGCCTCACAGAAAACCGGTGTAAAATAGCGCTTGCGCTGTGTTTCACCGAGTGAGTGAGGATACCGGAGGCCCATACCCTAACCCCTCCCCCCCATCCCCTTTCCCATCCCCCCAAAGGTCGGCAACGCACTTGTGACGCCTTTGGTGTTGCGGGTGTCCATGGGCGGCGGTAATCGCTTACCATCAGGTGATACGCCAGCTCGTTTGCCCACTATTCAATAAAAAAAAAAAAGGTCATGTAGGATAACCGTCCCATCAGATTATGAAAGTGAGGGAACAGAGAGTGCACCTGTGTTTGCGTAAAACACTTGTGCACTATAATATTTCCTGCGTAGGTGGCTGGTCTTCCTTAAGTTGAGGCCGCCGTTTCCAAAATCGGCTAGAAGAACATTATCAATATACCACCATATAACCACTACTGTACTATTTCCAGCGCCCAAAAGAACGTAGCCAGCGTGATGGGAGCGCTGTCCTCAACGTCTTCATCGTTCGGCAACGCGGCTGCCTCCACCCGCCTCGACAACCAGCCCAACGGGGCCTCACCACTCTTCATCGACGACACCCTGAAGCAGCAGGCCTTGGCTGAAGAGGAAGCTGCTATGAACCAGTATAAGGTAATATAATAACCTCACACGTCCGATCCCAAAAGCTTTGGTAACCAGAACTGGTATATTATAGACTAGCTGAACCCCGCGGTGCTACCCGCAGTACGACAATATCCGCGGGCAACGCCGCGAGACGAAGCTATATTTTGATAAATTGTAGCCTATGTGTTATTCTGATGTATAAGCTATATTATTGTAAAGTTTCATCACATTCCATTCAGTAGTTTTTGCGTGAAAGAGTAACAAACAATCATACTTACAAACTTTCGCGTTTATAATATTTGTAGGACAAGATCTACCTATACCGACATATACATACATCTTTACATATACAACGGGTAACAAAAGGTCTACCTGTACATTAAAGATAAATTAGACAGAGCACACTTGATCGTGCTCGTCGTACAATTATTTATCTACAAAACCAAATCCAAGACCTTTACTTGAATTGTCAAACTCCTTAACCAATAAACCAACAGGTCAGTCTTAACCCTATTTCCTAATAACTACTATATGATTATGTTTTATTTAAAGATTCAAGTTTCAAGTTTTCCTCGTTGGCTCAATGGTAGCGTATGCGACTGCTATGCTTAAGATTTCGAGTTAGATTCCCTGGTCGAACCAAATCTTTGTATTACCTGCAAATATTTGTTACGGAGTTTGGGTGTTTTCTATATAATATGTATGTATCTACAAAAAAATAAAGTATATTTGTATATATATATATCAGTTGTCTGATACCCATAACTCAAGCTCTGCTTAGCTTGGGACTAGTTGGCGTAGTGTGAAAAAAAAAATAACCTCGATCAAATCGGACAACAGTTCCTACCCTGCTACGGCTATAATATGAGGATTATTCAAGCAATATGTCATTTTTACTAGAATATTTTTTTAATACAAAAAATATTTATTGTAAAATGCGTTCTGTGCGTAATGGAATAAGAACAGTTTTAATAAATTCAAAGTTAGAGGCATCTTGTTTCTAAAATAGTACCTATTTGATATTTGCGGCAAAGAACCAGGTAAGTTTCAGTGGTAGAGTAACTCACATGAATGAACATTGCAGGTCCGATTATACCAGGGCGGGGAAGTGACGGGCGAGGAAGCCGTTTCTGATCTTGTAGTAAGATAGTTAACAGTTCAGGGTATACAGCTTTCGAGATTGTTCTCACCGGGCTTTGGTTGTGGCAAACAATATGTTCTGTATATGTATAAGCTTACAGAAAACGTTTTTCTAGTGTGTATATACTAAAAATGTTTGTGTGTACGTCATAGGGATTTCATGGTCGAAGTTCGTTGGTCTATAACTTATAATATATATCGCGATGTCACTTTCTAGAACTTGCCCGTTAGCAATTCCAGAGATGCCGTGGAAGACACAATACTTCGGTACAAATAGGCTGGCTATATCGGAGTGACCACTGACCTCACAAGAAAAAACTGTGTTTATTATTTTTCACTGAGTGGGTGGTGTGTGGTGAATCATCCCTCCCTTTTTTTATGGTGTATGGGGCAAACAAGCAGACGTATCGCCTGATGGTAAGCTATTACCGCCGCCTATGCACACCCGCAACACCATAGACGTTACAAGTGCGTTGTCGACCTTTGAGGAATGAGGAAGGGGATCGGGTAAGGGTTTGGGATAGGGCCTCCGGTATCCTTACTCACTCGGTGAAACATAGCGCAGGTGCTGTTTCACACCGGTTTTCTGTGAGGCCGTAGTATCACTCCGGTCGAGCCGGCTCATGCATGCCGAAGCGTGGAAAGGGAAGGCATTTAACCCTCACATTCAACTTTCACTTGTGCTGCTTGAGTTACAAGCGCATAGCGGTAATAACTTGAGATTAGGTGACCCACATGCTCGTATTTCCACCTATACCACAAGAAGAGAAGAGAATACAAAATCATGAACTTCATTTTATTCATTATTATCATCATCAACATAACATCGTGGGAGAGCTATGCTTCGGCATGAATGGGTCAGCTCGACCGGAGTGATACCACGGCCTCACAGAAAACCGGTGTGAAATAGCGTTTGCGCTGTGTTTCACCGAGTGAGTGAGGATACCGGAGGCCCATACCCCAACCCCTCCCCCCATCCCCTTTCCCATCCCCCAAAGGTCGGCAACGCACTTGTGACGCCTTTGGTGTTGCGGGTGTCCATGGGCGGCGGTAATCGCTTACCATCAGGTGATACGTCTGCTCGTTTGCCAATTATTCAATAAAAAAAAAAAAAAAACTTCCCCACGCTGGCCGAGTGCGGGTTGGGGACTGACCTCATTTTATTGTTCTCGGTAAAATGTTGCTTGAATCCTAGTTGAAGGTCATTTGTTGCTGGGTAAAAGTTTGTTGTGTGTTTCATTGTGTAATTATATAATCTAGATTCGGTATATAATGTATAATTATATATGCTTTTATATCTACTATAATATTTATTATACACACGCATCGGAGGGCCTAGTGCGAGTTTAGTTCACATCAACTCGCTCACGCCGTTGTTCGTTCGGCATTGCAATCGCTCCTCCGAACCTGCTATACCGTGTTTATAATTATCGTACTAAATCTGTATCATTATCTGTTCGTTACAGACATATGTACTTGATAATTATAGTATTTTATTATTTAATATCAACCTACAGAAATAATTTATTCATTTAACTAGTATTATATATTACTTTTTCCTTGACTAAAGGTGTGTTATCAATTTGTAATTATTGAGATAGGTATGTAAGATATTGCTATATTGCTTCTGTATGATCGTGTTCAATTTGGATATAATTGGAAAAAATAATTATCGATTTTCAATATTTATATTATTGCAGATAGATGATCAAGTATTGATAGTATAACTAGCTATTAGACGGAAATACTACAACACATATTTGTAACAAATTTTCCTTCCATTCATTAAGTTCTGTGTATCTCGTTCTGTCGTTTTACTGCTCCAGAATATTCAAAATGTTCTTGTCTCAATCATACATGTATAATATGTGCAATACACATCTATCAAGTCAATATCATCTTGGAATAATCCATATTTCAAGTTATGTGATCGGTGGAGGTCCGCACCACAATTACGTATAAAAAATAATGAAAACAAAATTTTATTCTCTACAGAATAAAGTGCAATCTCCCACGAATGCCGCGAACAATCCTTTCTTGTCGTCGGCGCCGAACAATCATAACCAATCCATAGTGGATCTCTTCGGGCCTACTCCTGCAGACAATTCTAGCACTACCAGTAAGGCTTCAGAAGATCTACTCTCGTTGAGTAATCCATTCGCTGATATGTTTGGAGGTAAGAATTTTGTTAAAAAAAATGTTTAAAATTATTTTGACAGTTCATCAATGATTATTTGCGTTGATACAGTGTTTTTTTATATTTATCTTCAAATTCAATTTCAAAGATAAATAACTTGTCTATCATAATGTACAGTTACCAAAAAAATATAGTAAAAATCATAAAAATTAAGTATTAATGAACTGTAAAAAATGCATTATAAATATCAATTTTGTTTCATAGCGTTTTTATACTTTATTGGAGATTCCTGTTACGTTTTAGTCTGTCTACTTAAACAATCAACAAAACAGTTACTAAAATGTAAATAATAACTAAATACAATTAACAACTTCACTAAAACCCTGTTATTAAGATAACTTAGTCATTATCTTTTAATAATTCCTAAGTCCTAACATATAAAAGTCTAATACTCTCAAATTTAGTTATTTTTTTTGTAAAATATCCATATTAATTGAAATATTTCTGCACAGCAATATTGTTTCAAAATGTAACTGAAAAATTGTTAAGAGGGCTTATCTTCACAAGAATCCTAGTTAAAGGAAAATAATTTTGTGTATTTCTTTATTTAAAAAAATCAAGTATTATTAACTTTCTATTAAGATGTTTGTAAGAAACAGTTTCATTTAAAACAGGTTAACAGTAAACTGCATATGAAAAAAACATCTGTAAATATCTTTCCGGGCTTGTAGAGTTAAGAGATATGGGTACAGCACTACACATAAACCTTACACTGTATAATAAGCACATCCCGAGCTTTGGGGATGGTTCCAAGCACTATACACTCTATTTCTATACACATATAAAGTATATAATTGAATAACCCGTTGAAAAAGTAAATAGAAGTTGAATATCGATGCAATATATAATTATTTATATTTTCTTAATAATTAATTCTTAGGATAAGTACTGGTGACCTCTAGAAAGATAAAACAATTCATAAATGGAAAATGCTTTTTATAGTGTACAGTCAGCTCTTTAGTCTCTGAAAACACTTAAATAATAAAATGACAGATGCTAAATGAGAAATAAATTCATAATTTCTCTTTTGAAGGAGACCTACTAAACCCATTAAGCAATTTTTGCTGCTGACTGTACATTAATAACATTTCAATTTTGTACATTCCATTTTATATCTCTATAGGTTACTAAATACTTAACCTAATTAAATAAATTTACCACTTTGGTAGAACTGCATTGTTATTACTGAGTTTACATACTGACTTCAACTCAAGAACAAAGAAGTAGCGATAGTAAAAAAAAGGTGTGTGTGTGATTCACACACGATAGAAGATAAAAGTGAAACTTCAGTAAATCGACAAAAGAATGAGACCGACATTTGCTCTCTCGCTCTGGCTCACTAATTACAGGCGACTTTTTGTATTTGTGTCTCTTACCTGTCGTTTTTTCCGTTGCATCCGGTTTGAAATCACAACGATTCTAAAGAAGTTTCACTTCAAAAATAAAAATGTATAGGTCTAGACGTTTCGGTATGTAAACTCTATGTATCTGCATACTGGCTACATCTTTTGCTACCTACTTGTGCTATTTAGCGTCCGATATGACATTTTCTGTATAAAATTTAACTGGGATAATGGTTTTTGTGTATATAATTTACAATTATTGAATATAAATGTAAAAAAATAAAAAATATTTTTGTAAGTTTCGTGGCAAAAAGAAAACGGTTTCTAATCAAATATCCTTGAATAAAAATTTTCACTCCAAGTAACAGAGGCTCCTCTTGAGAAGAAAGAAAGAAGATAAAAAATTAACCCAATGGGTTGACCTGTACAAACAAGACGAACGACCTCCCAATATTTGTGTCATTGCAATAAAACAATCTCAGCAATAACACTCATCACCGAAAACGCTTCTCAGATCTTTGTAACATATTCATTTTGATTATGAAATTATGGCAACGGGGTTCTGTCCCTTAAAAAGCCTCTCATCATCCCCCTCGTGACGTAAACTCCAGTCCAGAATTGAACTCATGAGAGTTAACTCCAAAAAGAAAAAGCTTTTATACACTCGTATAGGAAGAAGGAGCCCTTGAGCCATATTCGTCATATGTGTGTAATACCACACCCGTACTTGGATTTCGAATAAAAAACCTCATGATTTGTAAAATAATCACGCTGAAGTGGGTGCCACAGCGTCACAGAAAACTGGTGTGCAGGAATTCTTCCTTTGCTTTTCATTGAATAGGTTACTGGAAAAGAAATCCCCTTCTAGCCCAGATTAAGGTGAGGAAGCACTTAAAGGGCGGCTATACAGTTGTGTCCCTTGACTAGCATGTATCTTTAGACAGCAGTAGTCACTGTGGCAGGTGTGTGTCACGTGACAGGTCATGACTCAAGGTACACCTCGACATACTTAGGTAGTCTTGGACAGAATAACATATACCTAAGGGCGCCTCAGTATAGCTCGAAAGTCTATGGCTAAGTAAGTCGTATACTTCGAAAACCAAGGATCTTAAAGCAACCCTGACTAGTTTTGACAGTTTTCGAGAAACCGTTGCATGGACTCAAAACTGAACGTAAACTTGAAGACACTGTCACTGACCTTTAGTAAGAATAGCAACGGACAATGACGACTGTTCGCTTGCAACATTGTCCCATGTCCTAATTATACTAGACAAGGCTATTGCGGCCGGATTCCTATGCAGTCCTTGTCATGCCTGAGAACTCCTCAACATTCCTAAGCAGACTTCGAAGTACCTGAGAACTCCGAGTCGTTCTTAAGCATACCTCGACCTGTCTGAGAATTGTTTGGCATTGCTAAGCTCATCTGGCCATGTCTAGTCTAAGTTTAAGTATTGTGACGAATCCCTTGCCATGCTGGGCGTTAGTGGGCGTTAGTGGGCGTTGGCCTTAACTGATACAACTCATTGTGCCGTTGACAGTAACTTAGTGAAAGAAGACCATAAATAAAGGTAAACGTTGCTCAATGGGTTAAGGAGACAACTGTACTTGGAGATGCAAATGAAAAAAAAAAGATACAAAAAGAAGAAACCGCATAATTTGTAAAATAAATCACGCTAAAGTGGGTGTGGGTTATTTATTTATACTTTTAGTATAAATAAATAACACGACGAAGTGTATATAAATTAAAAAAACGGGCTGTTGACTTTATAGCAGTAGAAAATATAATTTTTAGTAAATAGCTATTGGAAACGGTTATTTAATATTTTAAATAAATATCTCAATCGGTACTTAATTTTAAAGACGAAACAAATCAGAATAGTTGAATTTTTTTTATAATTTAGGTTCTTACTTAAATTAATTTATTATGAAGTTTATGTTAAACGCGTTGTAAATTTTTTGGGCAAATCTCCAGAAAATTAAAATCAAAATAATATATTTCTGTCTGCTGTAAATCAATTTAAAATTATTATTGTTTCACTTAACTACATACCGTTTAGAGATTAGGTAAGCGTAACTTGGTATAAATATGTAAATCGACGCAAGGAACTCTAAATTTACAAGTACCCTATTTTTAATTAAAATTAAAAAACACCTTAATACCACAATATTTTCGTCATTCTTTCATTAAGAGAGACATATAATTATGTCGATCGACGCAAAAAGATCTGAACTCAAAACAAACCGATATAAGGACGCTCAAACGCACTATACGTTGTAGGGTAGCAAAGAGTATCTAGTAGGCGGTTGTTAGATAGGGCGTGCACGTTCTAGCAGCGCCCGCGCCCGCCCCCGCGCCCGCCTCTCAGCTGTGGGCGCCGGCCGCACCCGCCGTGTCGTCTGCGCCGCCAACAAACGGCTTCGGCGCCTTCCCGCAGAACAACAGCTTTGTGTCCGAGGCTAACTTCTCTAACGTTTTCGATAACACTGACACCGCAGGTGAGCTTACACTCTGTACTTGTGTCGGGGATGTCGTGACATTACAACCTATCCGTTCCTCGTTCTCTGCTGAACGAAGGTCTATCCCAAGGAGTGTCAATTATCCGTGACATTTGGCTCTATTAAAAATATTCTGAAAGGCATATTCAGAGCAATTGCTGCTGTAAATTAGATTTTGTTACAAAATATTTTAAGTTCAGTTAACTGCTGGATAAAAGTCAATGTTGTTTGGCGAAAATATTCATATTATTGAAATTTTATTGTAGAAATGTGTGAATAAAATTTTGTTTTAGATTGTAATTCCACGCGAATTATACACAAAATAAATCAAATGACACGACATCCCCACCCTTGCTTTAATAAATCTTCATCTGGTTATGGGTATTATATGTACTGTAATATAAAATGTCAACTGTTTCTCATGCAAGCTGCCGCGGCTAACCCTTTCATGGGTATGGGAGACCCCACCCAACCGATTACAGCCTCTCCTGCCCGTCCTCCACCTCCTGTCATCCCTCCTCAACCAAAATCAGCCTTTGATGATCTTGAAGATGTCATGCGTATGTCTCTCGGAGGCTCCCCAGCCAAATCCCAGCAGCCGATTACTCAGCAGCCTCAACCAATGGCAGCGCAGCCCTTCAATGACGTCATGTCGATGCCGATGTCTCAGCCAATGATGTTCGGCTCACCAGCGCGACAACCAATGATGCCGATGGCAGCCACCGGTTCGATATTTGAAAATATGAATGATCAGATTTTCGTTGTTTTTCTAATAGCTTGCAGCCAGTGTCGGCATCGTGTTTTTTTAATAAGCGAAAAACTCATTCGAACGCTATGGCGCCTTTTGTTTTTGGTACCTTATACCAGTTAGATCATTTTCCTTAAAATATTATCTAAAGAGAACATTTAAAAAAATACTTACTAATACTTACTAAACGGTTTGGTTTATAACCTAACCCTTTTAGAAATAACCGAATATCCCAATTTACATTTAAACAAGTGCATTAATGATTGTAGTAATTGCTTTTAAAAGCTGACATGTTTATAAAGGATACCAAAAACGGAATGGCGACTAAAACCCGTCCACCAAATTAGGTTATTTATTTTTTTATTTATCCCTTGCACAGGTTTTATGTGGCATTAATATGTAAATAAGCCAGTATTTAGTATTAACTTGTGCAGCCTGATTTCTTTCAAACACCACTAGAATAACTATGGATAAACTCTTCACACCATTGATGAAAGGTAGCGCAATAAAGTACATTTAATTTACAATAATTGACTACTTAAGTAGTTCTTACGTTTCTTGAGTTAACTGGAAACCAACCTTTCCTACAACTAAATCTGGTGAAAGGACTGAAGGAAGGTAACTCATTGGACTCCTGGAGGACACACCATTAGGGAACCCGTCTGCTCATTTGCCCATCAAATAATATTCGTACAGAATCCTAAAAATGCTGCCATAGCTTCCATAATAGGGTATACCTGACAGTTTCGCTTACACAGTTACATCTGTCAAGTAAGCCTGAGCTGAGTAGAGGACCTGCACAGTTGTGCAACATACTGGCGATCTGTCACACAGGTATCAAACCTAGCTCCGACTCCAGCTCCCAACAAGCTTCTATCTATACTATACCCGGGGCGAAAAATCCCTTTGGATCTCCAGCTCCTCGGGGACACAGGAGCCAGGAGTATGTGGAAATCACCCCGACGACCGGCCTCTGGCGCCCTACTCTGGGAGGACCCGGACCATATTATTTCAGGTCCACCTCGAATTGACGCCGTGCCTTATCAGGACCTGTCCCGGGAGAAAAATTATTTCCCCCCTCGATCTCAGCAATGTAGGCTGATTGCACGGCAATGCCGCTATCCCGACCGCAGCAATCATTCTGCCTCCAGAGGTCCTCATCCTCCGGCGGCCCGCGGTCCCGTCGACGGTTTCTTCGTTCGGGATCAGCTCTTTCCCGATCCCGTTAAGCTGTCTCTTTCTGGAGCATAACAGCTTCGCAGAAAGAGACCACTGCGCCCATTTATCCTATACCTATTTATAAATATGAGTGTAACTGTACTGTACAAGCAAAACTTTCAGGTATACACTAACATGTATGGCTACCTGTATATTATATTGTTTAAAAAATCGGCCATGCTTACATCATATTGGCTTCAGTGAAGTTTAATAGTTACTGTAATAAAAAGCATGACGTTATGTTTATGTTGTATTGTTTATTTATTTAGGTTTAGAAATTTTAAAAGTTCATTAATATTAGTACTGATGCATCTCAATAGGCCGCCATAGTGTAGGTGTGACCACTACTCTTGATTCTGTTCATGCTTTCCATCAGGCAGAGTAGAGTCACTTTGAAAGGCTCTTACATTTAAAAAAAAATTGCTCCTCAGTATGGCTAAGAAGTGTACTGACTTCTATTTTGTAAGAACTAGCCATAATGACGTGTTTGTAGCCACACGAAAACATACCGTATTTGTATCTAATTTAAGGGTTATTATAGGTCAACAGCCTCAACAACAGCCAGGCAAAGTACTGACAGGTGACTTGGACTCGTCACTCGCTTCTTTGGCGAACAATCTGTCCATCAACAAGACCGCCACTGCGCAGAAGTAAGTGGCAATATTTATTGTTGATATTTTTTTATATTGGTCACACTCATTATCATATGCTAAGTAGTTTGAACTTGTTTCAGTCAAAAGTAACATATACACAGATTAAATATTTTTGTTTTGAGTTTAGGTAACAGGGTAACAAGAATCAATGGAATTTACTATATCGTGTAAATGTCAATCTTATTGACTTATCCATTAAGATTGAATTTTATATAACCGCTAAAATTCTTACTGTTTGTCTCGAGTGAGTTATTATATAGTTTAAATCCAATAATGACAGCACCAAACGATATTTAATATTGGACTTTGAAATGTTGATTTGCACTGTAGATATGAGATAATTTTCGCCAAATGTATGGTCGAAATATGACTGGTATTCGTGACAACAACGCTAATCTTAATATTAAATAAATAAATATTCCGGGCTAGATATCTAACACACAGCGCCATCTAGTCCCAAGCTAAGCAGAGTTTGTGTTATGGGTACTAGATAACTGATATAAATACTTATATACTTTTTTTTTAAATACATACATATTGAGAATAAATCATATTGAAAGTCTTGAATTAAATATTAAACAGATGGGGGAAGGTATTGTACTGTATCTACATTGGTTAGAAATAGGACGTGAAGATGTGTAACTAAGCCTTAGGACCAGGCTTGACTTTATAATCACGTTTTCTTAATGCATGGTTTGAAAAAAAAAAATTTTTTTTTTCTACTACTACCATACGGCGGTAGTTTATTATCACTGGATGATTGAAACAGTTCACTCGCTTTGTAACGTATCACAAATATATTGTTATTACTTTTTGACTGAAACAATGCGCAGTAACATTGTCGAATGGCGTCGCGTGATTAAACATAGCTAGTTACGTCACGGCAGTTATTTTTGAAATGTCATGACGAGCACCCCTTTTTGAACTATTATACGACCGTGAACTAGTCGCCTTTTCTTATAAACGTTAATACACTTTGTGAAACCACATATTTCATTGTCCAAAATATCGTGTATTAATTATTTCGGTAAGATAAAGGCTACTTGTATAAGCGAAAGCATTTGGATTGAGTTTCTCGAGAATTTATACATCTTTATACAAAACAAGTTAGTCTGCTCTTAAAAGTCCAGAGAGTTATCCTAAATGCTTTCGCCCTGGTCGAGCATGACAGTACGTACTCACACCCTTGTGGTGATAGACCGATGCAGTGGAACTCGCCGAAGAATGCGTCCAAACCTGGCACCACGTGGACTCCACAACCCATGCAGGCAACTACTGGAGCTGGGTACCGACCTATGGTAAGAACAATATAGATAGTTCTATAGGAACGAGCTAAACGACTTCTTAGATCATTGCACATTCAACTTATGATATGAAAATTGTTAGTAAATTGATAAGGTTTTGTTTATTATTTCTCTATATTTTAGTATGGTTATATCCCTCAATTTCGCCAAATTAGGAGATAGAAAGAGCAGGGTAAACAATATGATAGAAAAGTAAACAAGTGTTTGAATCGTATTATATGATGATATATACATGAATAGTATATTAATGTTGATCAAATCTAAGAAGTACCGTTTGACATTTCATACTGTTCAAACTGTTTTTTTTTACATCTAAATCACATCTCTATCTAGTCCCAAACTAAGCAGAGCTTGTGTTATGGATACTAGACAACTGATATTAATACATGTCTACTTTTTTTTTGTAAATACATATTATACATAGAAAACACCCAAACTCCGAAACAAATATTTGTAGATCATACAAACATTTGGGGAATTAAACCCGAGACCTCAAGCACAGCAGTCGTGTACGCTACCACTGCGCCAACGAGGCAGTCAAAATTTAATTTTATCGGTTATTTATTTAATTACAATCGAATTACTGGGAAAAAATTACAATCAATTATAATATAAGGTTTATATTGAAGATCACAATTTAATTTTATCTCTTATTTCAGACAGTTATATTAGACCGGTTGGTCTTGTAAACCGCTAGTTATTCATATAATCTTCCTCTTGAATTCCACTATCTATTGCTGAAATAAATCTCTATTGGAATCTGTTAAGTAGTTTAAAAAATCCAAGCGAACAGACATTGTATGCCACTTCATGTTATACTGTGTAAATGTGGTTATGTGCGTTATTTCGATTTTGTATTGTAAAGTAGTCGCAAGTTTTTCTAATGAAGTTTGGAGGTTATTTACAATTATAGTCAGTTTTAAACATACATTCTCTCTCTCTCATTCATTTAGACTGCGCGGTTGGCCTATTGGTTTAAGCGGTCACTACTGCTTGCTGCTGCTTGCTACTGCGCCAAGTGCCGTGGGTTCAAATCCCACGTGGGACATCACTTTGTGCAATCCACAAAATGTTGACTTGAGTCTGGGTGTTCATTGTGTCCGTTACATGTATGTTTATAAAGTCCTCCGTGACACAGTATGTATAATCCTAAAGCTGGAGTGTATTTAAAAAAAATCTTAACACATGTGTTGATATGATAACACACTCCCATCCAAGTCACTTCTGTTTCAACTTACTAAAAATATATTAAATCAATTAATCATATATAGATACTTCTTCTTCAGTAATAAAGTTAATAGTGATATTTAATTTAAAAAAAGTACAAAGTATACATGGGCACTTAATTTAAAAGCACTTTTTGTTTTTCGTTTAGCTCGTTCCTATTATCCTAATTGTGAAGATAGATAGAAATGTATCCGCATACCTTTTGGTGCCTACCTGAAGTAAACTCCTAAAATATTGGCATTTCAATGTTAGGTATTATTATAACGTCTATGTTGGGTAATTAAACAAATATTTTAATTTGCAAAGAAAACGAAATAGGTTGATTCCATCATTATTTTTTTATTTTGCTTTAGTTCAATCTAATTGTTTTGATAAACAACATTGCTATTTTACCTCGGTCCTATTAAATTATGTATAAGATTTTTATTGCTTCTTATATACAAGTAGCAATAAAATGTGTTCTGTAAATACATCTGAGAAGTTTAAGTACTTAGGTCAAGAAATGAGACGTACATACGAACATGAAACATTCATTATCCAACATTATTTATTATAAAATATAGAAAATAAAAATATGCATATCATAGATGCATATTTTTATTTTATTTTTATATTCACTGCCTCCCATTTATTATTTTTAATAGATAAATTATTCGCCTATTATTTATATACTTTTTTTTATTGTTAAAATGTTGTATATTTTTCGATACCAATGAAATAAAATACCGTCTAACATATAAAAAAAGTCAGTATCGTAGGTAGTTAAAAATTAGGAAAGATTAAACGTAGGAATTTTATTTGTTTCGAAGTAAAAATTTCTTTAGCCGCATTGAGCACTTTTTGGTAGGAGAAAATCTTATGGGTTCGCGTCACCGACATGCTGATGTTTGGTGTTGATAATTTTAATTTAAACATTTAAAAATTTATAATTTTACACATTTTAACACATTCATTTCACTTCTATCGGCAGTACACAGACTGCCATTTTTTTGTTTACTTAAGTACCTAAACCTTTCAATACCTAGCAGCGATGAAAACCTTGAAAACTGTAACTTTATAGCAAAGACGTTAGCTACTCTTTTGCTTTTAATGTCGCATTTTATATTTTTGGCTTTAGAAACCGCTCAATCCGTTTCTTTTTTTATTTATTTTCTTTTTCCGTAGCATGCCAGCATCCTTTTTTGTTGCGTTTCAGGGCCCAGGCATGACTCTCCCGCCATTGCCCCACACTATGCCCCATACATACCATACCCCGCATTATATGATGGTAAGTTTTGCTCATTTTTGTTTTTTTTTTTTTTTTTTGCTTGTATGTACGTAGGTAGTTTATACGTTTTATTTGATTTGTTGCCTCTACAGCTTCATCTTTATTTGACGATTTCATTGCAATTTTGAGGGAATTTAAATTATTGAGTTGTTTTCCAAAAGTTATTTAGTAACGGACATCAGTTCTAAAATAGGTTAGGTTGTTTTTGTAATTACAAAGCTTCAGAAAGGAGATAAGATTTTACGTTACACGGTTTACACACACTAGGAACAAAGGTAAATAGTTACAGTTTGAAAGGCTTTGCATGTATGTGTGTATGATTGCAAGATTTATTTGCATGAATAGTGTAACCTCATTTCACCATACACTTTCTTTCGAGAATGTTCTGTCTGTGATTCGGTGTGTTTTTTTTTTTACGTGCCTCTTATTTTCTCTACTCCTTCTTGTCTTCCAAACCTTTGTAGCACCAAAAAACGAACACCACGAACAAAAATTTACACATAACAATAGGTAAGGTCTTTATCGAATTAAATTTTTTTTGGAGAATTACTGCTCTAAAATGTTAGTATTTTTTCTTATTTTTTTAACATTTATATAATTATTTCCTACAGCAACAGTCAGGCATGGTAATGGGCATGCCAGGAGCGCAGATGATGCCAATGGGTATGGCACAACCGATGCGACCAGCCGTGCCACCCCAACCAACCACCAACCAATTCAGTTAAACACCACCCTTATTTTATGAGGTTTTATTTTCTGAAGCGGCCCGACTGCCTAGTTTTAAACTTAAGATCGGTACATGTAAACTAGTATGGCAACACCATATGGGAAAAGTATGATAAGACGAGGTCTAAATGATGTATAAATGCATCATTTATAATAAAAGAAGATATATGTAAAATGAAAGTATTAGTTTTTGTGTATAATACTTGTTGGAATTGAAATTTCTAGTTAATTTTTAATTTAAGCTCAATTTTTATTGAATTTATTATATATGAAATATTAAAAATATAAATATTAAGTTTTCTTTTAAAAGTTTAGGTCGCCTATCACCATACTCTTGCATGTATTTATTACAATAAAAAAACATATATTCATTGTCGTGGATGCAAAATGCGCGATGTCATTTAATAATATTCGTAAAACAATGCGAATTAAAGCAGTCGGGTCTAATGTCAAAATCAACTGACATACAAAATGTGGCATTTTCTTTGTGTAAAACTTTGTTTGCGATTTTTAAACGAATAGAACACTGACAATGTCATACACGATTTTGATGTTAGGGTTGCAAGTTAAAAATTGAAGTCTAGTTATTCAAAAAATTAGATGAATAGTCAATCAAGGAATGCAACATAATTTGGTAGCTTATATTTATTTATTTATTCCTTGCAAAACTTTCGAAGGTATTAAATTAAAAGAAAGGAATATTGATTTTTTTTTATTATTTGTGTTTATCGCATAATGAACACAGGTTAATAAAATTTCTAGAAAATTATACTTAAGTATAATTTTGTTATGATGCATAATGAAATAGTAATTTACTGTCTCTGTGACAATTTATTATTTATTAATATATTTATCGTACATATGATTTAATGAAATTGTCTTATGAAAAAGGTGCGTAAATACGTTTAGTTTTCAAAATTGAACACATCACATTCCATAATTGTACAAAGAAAAATAATAAGATATATTTATCTTGTTGTCTAGATTTGTTTTATTGCTTATTACCTAACTACCAGCATTTACAAATTGGTTTAAGTAAATTTATAATATTTTTCTAAACTGTAAAAGATATAAATCGTTTAGCGACCGATGCGAAATTATATCGTATTATTTTATTGGCCAGAGTCATATATATCCTTAATATAAACACTTACCTTAAACTTATATTATCTGTATAAATAAATAAAAAACTTGCATATTTAGTCATATACTAAGCGTACGTGTTTTAACAGCGGATGTCATTTTGACCAAAAACCGTTTTTTGGTACAAAATCCATTCAGTTAAAAATACTTACTTCCATATCCTCAAGTTATGTAAAAACTGTATTTGTCATATAGAATATGTATAGAGGGTTACTGCATTAGATTGTTATAAAATTAGATGTTACGGGTGTATAAATATTAATGTATGGCTGTTGTGAATATATGAACTAGGTGCTTGCTACTGAATCTACCCCATTCCACGATAATATATATCCAACATTTCCCCGTGTGTATGGGATTTAAAATTTACTACGAATACTCGTGTAATGCACTTGAAATTATTATTTGCCTACGATAATATGGTAACACTAAAAGTACAGTATCAAAAACTTGGTTTTAATTTTAAAAACGGTTAGTATTTTTTTGAGCTGACAACATTTGATAACAGCAGAGGAGGTTCTCATAATTATTTTACTAAATGTAAATAATATTGCTTTATTCCCTACATTGTGTACAAAATACTTTTTTACCGGCTGCAATTGCAATTGCATTAAATAAAAAAAAATATACAAATATTTGAAAATGGAAACTAAAATTTTATGTATTAAAAATCTTCACATTAAAATTGCTCTTGTATCGCTGTCAGCCCAATCTTATGTACTTATGTACTCTTAACGGTTGAAACAATACATACTAATCAATGTTTCTTAAAAAAACACCCCTGATATTTGAAATGATTTAAGACCATCTTCAAACTGTCAAAATATTAATAAAATGATTCATTTAAAATTCCTTTAGTTCCGACAAGGTGTATAATGTTGCCATTATAAATAATACCCATTAGTGGAAACGTCAGTCGTTATAAAATGATATATTTACAGTGTGTCTTGGCTCGCGATAAACTCATTGATTACAGTAGAGTAATAGTGATTAACAGCTAAACCCTTGTACGTTTCGATAGTGTATGTAAATAAATAAATAGGCGTTCGCATAGTACACAGTGCTAATAAATTTATTAAGTGTAATATGTTACGTCATTAAGGCTTTGTTATTGGTCTTAATTCACAATGCTTCAATCTATTATAGATTATTGAATTTGCACTTTAAAATATTAGTAACACAGAAGAAGTTATGTGTATCCCGTTGTCTGACATGGTAACATAGGTGTAATTAAGTTAGCATTGAATAGTGCTGTTATGTTATTTGCAATCAAAATTAATGATATATGATATCATTTTTGCAATTTGTATGAGATCTGTTGATTGTTTCATTAATCGAAATAATTGCTAGTATTTTTGTGCAATATTATTTTTTGTAATTTTTTTATGGCAACACTCTTTTCGACTTGCCAGAACTTCCACATATAGATCATGGCTTATGTTTTAAATGTAACCAATATGAAGTCCATTGAATTTGTAGTTTTTCAGTTGGCCATAATGTACTTCGTCGAATGCTGTGATGTCAGGTTCAACTGATAAGATGAAATAGTAGGGTTCGCTCTTAGTTTACAATATAAGTTTGATTTATAAGAGAATGCTAGTTAAACCACATTTTTTGAATTAGTGTTAGTACTCATAGCCTTTGAAATTTTTAAGTTGTAAATTTTATTCATTTTTATTTTTATGAATGTACCTAATGAGTTACGTTTTATGTAAATACCCATTCTATGTTATTTACTAGCCCTGTCTTTAGATATTCAATTTAGTTTATTTATGAAAATAATAAATAAATCAATTCATATTTTATTTTGTTTTTATTTAATTTTTACGTCCTAAGTTTTTAACCCATGGGTCCATATTAAGCCTATCCGAAAATGGATGAGTCATCAGTTCAAAAAGTTCTAGAATTTGGTTTATAGAGTAGAAAGTTAAATGTCGACTTATCGCCTACATAGACGGTTTAAGTACCGCTACCATTGCCCAAAAATGTATGCGGGACTAATCTAAGTAGAATGTTGGTCGTACATACAAACATAGACAATTTATAGTTAGTAAATATTTGTTTGTCTATAATAAAGTTATGTCTGTTTACCTCTTAATCCTGTGACAATACAAAGAATTTGTGTAACGGCCTGTTGTATGTGTCTAAGAAATAAATATTGGTCTGTCCTAGCGAAAGCTTTTGTATTGTCATTGATTGCAATGGTCCCACGTTTTCCTAGGACATTCCAATAAAGCCTAGTCGTATATTCAAGATCACAGTATTAAAGTAGCACTTTATAGGTGTCTATATGAGATTATTGTAATGCTGTTAAACCTTAGCTGATTTAAGTACCTTCGGGTGACATTTTAATAACTATATACATTTTAAGCTAAACCTTTCCTGGAAAATCTTTCTTTGGTTTTCTTTAAATTCTCCATGAAATGTATGTAGTAATTTAAAATGAACCTAATTGAAAATATATTTTTGTTAGAATTGGAGTAGTATCTCTATGTATAATAAGCTAATAATTTAATTATAACGAAGGCACTTCGTTAGGACTACTCCAAAATGCTTACTGAACTCGTGTCCTTATCTTGTTGAATCTCAAATAGTGGGGCGATTGATCTATCTATAAACACAATAAATTAATAAAGTTGCAACACTGGTGTTTTATTCCTGATTCCTGGTTTGAAAAACTTCTGTCTATGTTATAGATAGTTGTTCGTTTAATGACGTAAGAAGAATACGAAGTACCACCGATTCTATTCATTCCATTGGTGGCGTAAGGGAGGACTAAGGGAGCAAACTAAGGACAAGAGCATTGCAAAGATTAGGAAAACTTGAAACAAGCTATACAGTCTACCATGCGGGCCAGATGGTCTGGCCATCTAGCCCGCATTGTGTACTAAAATAAATAAATTAATATTTCGGACAACACACAAGCCATTTAGCCCCAAGTTAATACTCCGAGATCCCAGTCACGACAGACGTACGTCATTTCAGGAAAGATTAAATTTCTAGGATCGGTAGTCCCAACAAATACTCAGACAAGAATTGACGTTTTACAGTTAGCAAGTATCAAAGGTAAAAAAAAACCACGCCAGCTTACGTCATTTTAGGAAGGCTTAAATTTTTACCCGACTGCGAAAGAAGGAGGGTTATGTTTTATGTATATTATTAAGTGCAATATTTTAAAATACTTTCCAATGAGCCAGATAAATCTGATGGGCCATACTCTCAGACTCGTATAAAGTTGAAAGAAAGGTGCGCCTTTTGTGCGGCAGATATACGCGTCATGTGTATTGTTATACAGGGTCTGTCGTAAATAATGGATAAGTCGTAAACTGGAGTTGGTCCGGCTATGAGACTATTAGAAAATCGTATCTTTTTGCCAGGGTTTCTAACCGTATGGAAATGGCGTAGACTTTTATGTTTTTTTATAAATTTCGCTACTCTTTGCATTCATTCCGTTGCCATTTCGTTAAATTTAGGTATTTCTGTGTCATTTTTTTTGTATTATAGTCTTGAAGATGTGTATTATTTAGTTTTAGTACTGTTTTAGGCGTTTTTAACGTTGGTCATTTTCAAAATTGTCATTTTAAGATTTTTTATGTTTTTGTTTTACTTAGGGTCAACTTTTGATCATTTACTGTGTAAAAAAAAAGTACGGCGCTATAGCTGCCCATGATCTTAATAAATTATCTAGTATGTGTAGATTCTAAAAAGGTATAACAATGCATACTTCACAAGTAATATTAAGCTACATGAGCGAGATCAATATCAAGGTTGGCCCGTTGGCACGGTTGGCCGAGTGGTGTCAGCAGTCGCCATGCCGCTTGCTACTGCGCCAAGTGTCGTGGGTTCAAACCCACGCGGTACCTACAACACTTTGTGTGATCCACGAATTGTTGTTCCGAGTCTGGATGTTCTTTGTGTCCGTTTCATGTATGTTTGTAAAGTCCCCCACGACACAGGATGTTTATTCCTAATGTGGGAGTTGTCTTTTTTAAAAAAAAAAAAAAAAGGTGAGAAAATATTTTTTTCATGTAATGTTGTAAATGGTTATAAAACTTCGTCATAATGATTTATTTCTGCCAAGATTCTTTACACAAACACTATGGGGTCACTATTAAGGATATTCAAAAGAAAACTAGGTTGTTTTAGTACGTAAAAATATTTATTCAACAACTTAAACTAAATGTTCGAAGTGTCCTCCGCCGGCAGCTATGCACGCTCTACATCGCCTAATAAACGATCGCTTAATCCGGCGCACATAACCGGCTTCTTCAATTTTTCTCGCTGCTACTTGAATGCGCGCACGCAACTCTTCTACAGAACTTATTGTTTCACTGTATACTTTTTCTTTTATACAGCCCCAGTAAAAGAAGTCCAAGGGGTTCAGGTCTGGCGAACGTGGAGGCCATAAAATTGGCCCCAATCGCCCTATCCATCTATCTGGATAAGTATTATTTAAATGTTCCCTGACACGAACAGCGTAATGTGCTGGACACCCATCATTTTGTAGCCACATCTCATTTCTTATCTCTTGTGGGACGTCTTGCAGTAAACTAGGTAAAGTATTTGCTAAAAAATTCAAATACATATCCGCATTTAATATTGCCGGCAATTCGAATGGACCAATGATTTTGCCATTAATAATGCCAGTCCATAAATTAATTTTAAATTGATATTGCGATCGGTCTTCTCGGATAAGTCTTGGGTTTTCGAGTTGCCAGCTGTGTATGTTGTGAAGATTCAAAAAACCATCTTTTCGACACGTTGACTCGTCACTCCATAAAATTTTATTAAAAAAACTTTGGTCTTCCCTCATCTTTCGCAGCATTATGCGACAAAATGTTATTCTCGCAGCAGCGTCCCTTGGCATTAATGTTTGGACCCTTTGATAATGATAGGGATATAATTCATGCCTTTTTAAAATCCTGTGTACAGATTTTTGAGGTATACCGGTGCGCCTTGAAATTACACTTATGGACGTACCAGGGTCTTCTGCAACTATTTCCAGTACTTCGGCTGCACTGTGGCGTTGTGGTCGTCCTTCACTCGCCCCGCCTACGCCGGTCCCAGGAAATCGTCCTTCCAAAAATGTGTTGTGCACTCTTATGAAGACACGATAGTCAGGATGCCGGGCATTTGGATATTTTTCCCGATAAACTCTAGCAGCTCTATTGGCGTTGCCATCACATAAACCATAAATGTAATGCATGTTTACGTATTCAGCCGGCGTGTATTGTTGAGGCATGATATACAAAATTTTCCAAAATAACACGTGCAATCGATAGCACAACACGATGCCCATAAATGAGAGCTGAGTTGTCAATATCACCAGGTTAACAAGTCCAAATCACAAAGAAAATCTAAGTCCGATATTAGAAAGCAGTAACAAATTGACGACAGTAATGAAAACGAGAGCACATGCGATGGTCAAAATCACACTGAGAGATGTATCAGGAGTGCGCCCTAGCTAAACGCATGCTAACCTTTTCACACATCGTGAGTGTGAAAGGGACGGTGCATCATGCAGTGTGCCTAGTAACAATGTCCTTTTCACGCGGGGAGACCCTTTGTATTGCTGTCTTTGTTCATTTTTTTACCTGATGATCCTTTTTACGAATAAACTTGTAACATGTTTGTCGCATGTAACTATTAGAGCACATCAATTTTAAAATTAAACACCTTTATGAAATGAGGAGGCATGAAATTTTTTTGACAAAAAACTACCTAGTTTTCTTTGAATATCCTTAATAGTGGCCCCATAGTGTTTGTGTAAAGAATCTTGGCAGAAATAAATCATTCTGACGAAGTTTTATAACCATTTACAACATTACATGAAAAAAATATTTTCTCACCTTGATATTGATCTCGCTCATGTAGCTTAATATTACTTGTGAAGTATGCATTGTTATACCTTTTTAGAATCTACACATACTAGATAATTTATTAAGATCATGGGCAGCTATAGCGCCGTACTTTTTTTTTACACAGTAAATGATCAAAAGTTGACCCTAAGTAAAACAAAAACATAAAAAATCTTAAAATGACAATTTTGAAAATGACCAACGTTAAAAACGCCTAAGACAGTACTAAAACTAAATAATACACATCTTCAAGACTATAATACAAAAAAAATGACACAGAAATACCTAAATTTAACGAAATGGCAACGGAATGAATGCAAAGAGTAGCGAAATTTATAAAAAACATAAAAGTCTACGCCATTTCCATACGGTTAGAAACCCTGGCAAAAAGATACGATTTTCTAATAGTCTCATAGCCGGACCAACTCCAGTTTACGACTTATCCATTATTTACGACAGACCCTGTATAAGTTAGCGTAGGCGTTCATACGTATACAAATTTCATCTTTCATAATATGACTCAAGTCTGTGGTGACTGGGATCTCAGTCTATACTATGATATATATAGAAAATACGCAAACTTCGAAACAAATATTTGCAGATCATAAAAACATTTGATCTGACCCGGGAATCGAACCCGAGAGACCTCAAAATCTTCACAAGGAGAGCAGTGTTCATCAGTGGACTATTAAAGATTGTTGATGATGGTGAGGGATTCTTAAAGCTGAGAAAATGTACTCAATAAAGTACTACTTCGTTTTTTTTTAGTAGGTACCTACTAAGAAAATATTCAAGTACATAATGAAGACTTAAAAATGCATACTGATTGTTAGACATTTTGGGACTTTTTTATTGAAAAGGGGGCAAACGAGCCGAGGTATCGCCTGATGGTAAGCGATTACGGGCGCCCATGGACACCCGCAACACCAGAGGCGTCACAAGTGTGTTGCCGGTCTTTTAAGAAGGAGTACTCGAGAAGGAGAAAAGATTCTTGAAGGTTTGAAGGTCGTATTGGTCCGGGAATACTGCAGTCGCAACTTCAATCCACAGTTTTGTTGTGCAAGGCAGAAAGTCGACTGCTAACCATCTAGAAGATGATGGACATGATACTTCTGTCGCGCAGGACGATGGCGGAAAGAGGCGGCAGGAAACAGCACTTCGTTCGATATGTCGACACCAATGGTATACGGTTTTATAATAAAATTCTTATAGATGTATCGGCTATTGATAAATTTAAGTTAACTGTAAAAAATCGCCTTATTAGTAAAGTCGTGTAAAGTAGATAATCGTTGATCATTTAATAAATCAAAGATTATTTAAACGATTAACACTCGTGGGCTTAAGGTGTAATTAGGTACATACTCGTACGTACAAACTTCTTTGTCTTATAAATAAGCTAAATTATAACAAAATATTGTTAGTTTTAAGGGTTGAAAGTAATGCGTGACGATTAATATGGTAATTTGATTAGTAGTGACTTTTATCAGTATTTCGACTATCGTTTGTCATGCTTTCTAAAATGGCATTACTGCAGTGTCGTCCTTGGGCGGGTCGTTTCTTTCCCTCTAATATGGCGATAGAGATGATGACTGGTCCATGCGTCATACTCGTGAACGGGTGCTGCTTGGGGTGATTGGTCGGCTTAGTTAGCGAATCTTTAGCCAATACTATTATTTTGATTCGTTCAACTGCAACTCTAGCCTCTTAATCCAGTCACGAATTATGAGTAACAAAATTTACCAACTGAATTAAATTTAACGTTCATAAATGTCACTTTTCATAAGTGTACTAACTAATTAAATGATTTTGAATTCGAATTAAATACATACACAGATACATACACTTCTGAACACTGTAGATAGTGATTATAAGGAGACATACTCGTAGGTACTATTGATTCGGTGACTCCGCCATCTCAAGAAGGTAATCATTCACGTTTTTAAAAAATGTGTGACAGTTAGTGGGTATCCAAGACATGATTTCAAGATATAGTGCCTTCCAGAGCTCGAAGTCGGAGTGGTGTCGTTGAGCGAAAATTTCTGTTGTGATTATAGGACAGGAAACGCAAATAGAGATCTAGATAGTTGGTGAGATCGGGGAGTTGAGGAATGAAAAGAGGGTAGTCACACTACTTCACTTAGTTTTAATATGATGTAATGCACATAATATCACTTACAGTTCTATTGGTACGTAGTACTTTTTTAATACATACTGTTAGTAGATAATCTTAATACTACTAAGTACTACTCAATAGAAATGCTATTATAATAATTGTACGATGCAACCGTACACCGTGAACCAAGTGAAGTGAACATAGACATAACCAGTGCGGACTCTCAGAGGAAACGAAATAAAGTTACATCTCCGATTATTAAAAGTAGTAGTATAGTTTTATTTATCTTATTAGCCCAGGAGCATGTACGATGCAACCGTACACTAAGACGAGTAAGCATTTTAAGTTACTCTTCTACCTTCCTTTACGAAACATACCATTTTAGTCCTCTATAAATTCGTATCAATTATATTCTCACCGCATTATTATTCCGAAACTTACAAACTTCTACAATAACAATAACTTTGATATACCATGGTGCTTTAATGTTTTGTGAGAAAACAACTTGCAAGAATATTTTTTGATGTAAAAAAACAATTCTCTGTTTTAGACCGCATTCTTCATGAAAACTATCCATAGTTAACGTGCGGCGCTTAACTATAAAACTCATCTCATTGGATTTTTGTGAACGCATGCATTCTTGTAAGAATTCTACACTAGCAACACAAAATCAATCGATGACAGCGACGGATTTTCACATTTTGTCGCTGACGACATTTTGTCAATAAATTGTAGAGTTAAAGAGAATTTATTAAACTTTATCTTAGTGTGTAGTGTTAAATAAGCCACGAAGATGGCAGACAATGAACAGAAAGCTATGCAGTTA
Organism: Spilarctia lutea; assembly: GCA_916048165.1. Taxonomy (NCBI): domain Eukaryota; kingdom Metazoa; phylum Arthropoda; class Insecta; order Lepidoptera; family Erebidae; genus Spilarctia; species Spilarctia lutea. Next base: position 2,124,540 of record OU696491.1, read on the forward strand.
ATTGCAGAAGCGGAGAAGAAGCTGAGTTCATCGAAAACCTTTTTTGGATCGCTTTTCGGGTGAGGACAATGAATTACTCATTATTTTGTTGATATTTGTTTAATTACGACTTAATTAGATTCGTTGGCACGTATTATAACACTCGTTAAATATTTATCTTTGTTTTTGGGCATATAAAACCACTATTTGGGATATTAAACTCATTATACGGATTTCATTGTGGGCTACTTTTCTAATAAGACTTAATTGAGAGGACGTGCTGTGAAGGAGTTGTGAACAAGGAAAGCTAATTACTCTTTAAAGGCTTTTATATTTGCATACTGATCTTTTTAACACTGACATCAAGACCTTGCATAGTTAGAATAGGGTTTTTTGGATGATTCATCTGCATTAAACATAGTACTTGACTAAAAAAAACAAATTAAAACTATGTTATGCAAGTTAGTTTAAAGATTGCTACTTGGTTATTCAATTCTTCTATATTTTGTTCTTAGAATCTTTTGTAGTAGTAGGTAATATACTCTATTTGCATATATCTAGAAAATTGTAGAATTGTTTATAACAAGAGCTCACATGTTTTCATCTGAACAATGCTAATAAGAAATACAAATGAACAGAAATAATGTTGTGCTAACATACTGAAGTATGAAGTCTAATGTATAAATATAATATGAATTTTGGAAACAACTCCAAAACCATTTTCATGAAATTTATTATGTTGGGGGTTTCGGAGGTGATAAATCAATCTATCTAGGATTCATTAACAAAAAATACCAAAATATTAAATTGTTCAGACATAAATGAATTGCATAGTGATTTAAACAGTCGCCACACCATTTTTTATTCAAAGTGTCTAGTCGTCCGATAAACGGACGAATAACATAAATTAGTCGTCCGATAAATGGACGGATAAATAGGCAAAATAAAGTTCACTGTCAATTTGTTCGAAAAAATATTTTTTTTTGGTTAGGTTAGGTTTTTTTTTTTTTTTTTTTTATTAATTAAACTTGAGATGACAGTTGATAGAGGTCAAACTGGTCAAAATGAATATGCCAAATTGTGTTATTTATACTCTTGATGGAACTTCTTGAAATACATTCTAGAATTAAACTCACATGCATGGGCGTACCCAGGGTAGGGCAGGGGAAGGCAGCTGCCCCCCCCTAGATATTGACGTTCCTACTATTTTCTTCTCTCGATTATATATAAAGCACACTCAGACGCGTAAAAACGTGACTAACATCGACTATGGACAAAGACAGATTTACTTTGTGTTGTTGTAAGATCGGCAATCGGCATCGGAATCAGTCCTAGGGTTATGCGATGTTCGAGCGTAGGGACGATCAGAGCGTGCTCTTTAGCGAGGAGAACTACTCATCATAGTCCTAAGATATCAAATCTTCCGAGTCGGTTTATGTAGTTTTTATGGACAGCTGACATGCCCATTCATTTGGAATGTATTTTAGTCACTACAAATAATTCTCGGAAGCAAAACATTATCGTCTGATATATCAGAAATTTGTTGTCCAGTAATAATTTGTAGTTTCGTCCTAGCACCCAGTACAGGTTTTTGTGCCGCCTAGATATATCACCTTATTTTGCTTTGATATGGTTTCTCCACCGGTCTAAATGTAAGCCCACATTGGCTCGCTCTCGAAGGCCGATGGGACACCATTTCCGAAGTCTGAATCCCAAGCTGGTGCAGCGCGTGCTTGGCTCGGTTGCTGCTAAATATGAGGGGGCCTGATAACTCCTGCAAGAGACTATACGCGGGCGTTGTGCGGTCCCCAGTATAGGCTGAGGTCCTGAAGGCCAGCAATATCGGGTTATTGCGACGTTCGCAACGAGTGCTGACCTTCAGGTAGGAGACCTAAGACTCGAGAAATCGAAGACCAGAAATTTCAATTCCACCATGTTCTTGTGGAGGAACGACTTGGGCAACCGAGTGCTGCGCACACCGTTATTGCGGCGGTAAGACCCGTTATGGAGGATTGGCTCGAGAGGCATCACGGCTGACACAGGTGATCACTGGGAAAGGATGTTTCGGAGAGCACCTGTGTCTGATCCGCAAGGAGCCAACGTCTGAATGCCACCACTACGATGACCAGACCGTAGACACGGCATTCCACACACTGGCAGAATGTCCGGAGTAGGGAGAGTCAATGCGGCCATCGGAGTGGGGGTTCTCTCGCTTGGTAACATTATTGCGACTATGTTGCGTAGCGAGAGCGCGTAGAACTCTGCCGTCTTTTTCAGCGAGCCAGTTATGCTTGCGAAGGAGATCTTACCGTCCGCCAGGCTAGGGAACGGGCCAGGTGCCGCAGACGACTCGGGCGTCGGAGATCGCCAAACGATCTCCGTCCTCCACAAGCGCAAGCTTGGGGGTAAAAGGTGAGGATCACCCTTTATTTATTTTTTTAACGTGTGGAAACCCCCTCGGGCCGTCATCACAGTGGGGTTTGCGGCGGGGTGTGGGAATCGAACCGACTAAAACCACACGGTGTGCTAACTCTGCGCCTGAGAAGGGAGGGGTCCGGGAACTGCAGTTATTAACACGACCGGGCCCCTCCCAGCGCCTGCCCGCACTGAAGCGGGCACCGTCTGCTGTTTAAATCTCAATTTAGGCGACGCACGGCACACGCGTACGTCGCCTCCTTGCGGTTGGCCTATATTGCGGATGGAGGGGATAACCCGTCCCGTCCAGTCCGTGGCCGCACTTAGGGCGGCATGAGGCGCTGGTATGCGCGCCTCCGCCGCCCGGTTCGCCGGCGGCGGATTGGGTCCGAGTGAACGTCGTCCTCTCGAGCCTTCTCCGCCACCTCCTTCTGCGAAATTACGTCTTCGCAGAAGGATGCGACCGCGGTAAAACTGCAATCGTTACCGGCCATGGATCGTATGATGGCCGGTAGCGAGAGATCTCCTATGACTGCAGTGAGGGCCCGACGCTGCGACACCCAGATCGCCAGTGTGTGCTGGGCCAAGACCTCACTGCAGTCGCAGTGGTGGCAGGCGGGACTCAGTTCCCTCCTAGCGACCGAGTGCAGGTACTTCCCGAAGCACCTGCTTCAGTCGGAAGGAAAGAGTCCCGTGCTGCCGCCCTGCCCACTCGAGGATGACCGGCTGGAGCGCCTTTACGGTGGCAAAGCCAGCGCATGGAGCCTCCAGCCGGGACGATCAACGAGCCATCGTGGCTCGGCAAGCGGCTTCACGCCATTCGCGTACCCGAGAACGGGTATCGTCCTCCGCCCGAAGAGCCGGTATTCAGCCGCTCGCCGATAAACTTCGGCGAGCACTTCCGCCTCCAAATCCCACGGGGATGTTCCGGCCAAAGGTGAGGATCACCCTAGCAGAAGCAAGCCGGGGTAGCGGCGCAACCTCAACAAAGTGCTCGCGCCCCTTTTTAAAATAGAAAAGGAGCATCAGGGTTCCTACACAGGAGGGGGCCATCTACAAACCATAGGTGGCCCGAGGTACGTCGGGGTTCTAGGGATTTCCTTCCGAGGGTGCACCTGATTCCATGCCAATGCCTTATTCATATCCATTTATTTGACGAGGTGCTTTTAAAAAAACCCGATTTGCCCCCCCCTGGCCCAGAACCTGGGTACGCCCATGCTCACATGTACTTATTCTACTATTATTATTAACTTGAATCTTGTTTTGTTTCACTCTATGACTTTATTAAAGACTATGGTTAATATATATTTTTACGAATGCTTCCAGCATTTAATACTAGACTGTATATCTCATTATATAGTTACTTTTTTGCTTTGAGAGTTGTCTGTGTGTTAATGGATTAAAAATGTTAAGTGTCATTACACCTATTCATACTATGGGTGTTGTAAGAGCCGCCTAAGGAAGCAATAAACACAGGACAAAAGCACTGCACAGAGAATTGAAATTTGAGATCACCTTTGTGGACTCCTTGTTTTTGTTACAGTGTATTAATCTAAAGAGGGCATTATTTAGGCAATGCAATGTTCCTAAATATAAACAATAGAGTTGAAAATTGTATGCAAGCAGGATAATCTAGATAAGCATTCACAAGTTATACAATTTTTCACTTTATTGTAATGTGATAAGGTTCACATAGACATGTATGAACAAAAAGATTATTTACTTTTCAAACGGTACACAGAAACATTTAGTCATTATACCTACACATTATAAATTTACATCCATAATTCAGTAGCAGTAATATATAATTATTATTTTGCCTCGGTGGCGCAATGGTAGTGAATGCGACTGCTGTGCTTGAGATCTCGGGTTCAAATCCGTCGGTTCAAGTCGGACCAAATGTTTGTGTGATATACAAATATTTGTTTCGGAGTTTGGGTGTTTTCTATGTATAATATGTATGTATTTACAAAAAAAAACAGTATCTATGTATTTGTATCAGTTGTCTAGTACTCATAACACAAGCTCTGCTTAGCTTGGGGCTCGATGGCGTTGTGTGTTAGATGTCCGAAATATTTATTTATTTATTTTTATTACATTTGCATGTTTTTGTACTTGTAGTGTAATATAATTACTTCAAAATGGTTATTCTTAGTTATCGAGTGTCAAACAGTCCATGTGCCATCATTCGGTTTTAAAAAGATACATTAATTGAGTGTATGTCATGTAAATGTATTCTATGTTCCTCCTTCAAGGTCAATGTACTCGTATGGTCATATTGAAATTCGAAAAATTGTTTTAGCAGTTTTGCCATGAAAGCATAACAGATAAACAGACAGACAGAGTTATTTTCGAAGTTATAATATTAGTATAGATTTTAAGTTGTTATAAAACTATACAGCTGTTTTGTGGTGAGATTTTAAAACTTTAACCACACAATAAAACATGTGTGTTTATACCTATATAAAGTTTAGAATTTTGTAGGTACTTAAAAGTTGATAATTTAGGCACATATAATTATTATTATCACAATCAACATGGTAATCTGGTAAACAATATAACTTTAAATTGTTTCAATTTCCAATTAGGTATTAAAACACTAACCGTATCTATCGATCACTTTAATTTCAACCTTACGATAGTTGTAATAACGGTTACATTTCAAATACAATAAAAGTGAGCGAACTTTGGCAAATTCTACGCCTACGAAAGACGCTACGTGATAATCTGTGTCCAGAAGCTACGATACTACATACGTACAAGTATCCTAAAATCCGGATAATTGTGTCGGACAACCGTCCCATATGAGAGTGAAGGAACAGATATTTCACCTCTGTGTTTACGCACACATATGTGCACTGTAATATCTCCTGCGTAATTGGCTGGTCTCCGTTGAGACTGGCCGCTGTGGCAGAAATCGGCTAGGTGAACATCATTATCATTATATCAAATACCCCTACGCTGAATTGTAAAAATATAATGCTCTTTCCAGTGGCTCATCTAAAGTCGAGGAAGCAGTAGACTGCTACCTTCGGGCGGCGAACCTTTTTAAAATGGCGAAGAAATGGCCTCAGGCGGGCCAGGCTTTCTGTAGTGCTGCTCAGCTTCATCTAAAGGCTGGTGTCCGCCACGACGCTGCCACAAACTTCGTCGACGCTTCCAATTGTTACAAGAAGTGTGATCCTAACGGTAAGTTGATCAAAGTAAAGCCCAAATTAAAGCAGTTTAATTAATTGACTTTGGAGAATGTCACCGCTCCCCTTCGAGACCCGTCGCAATCAAAATCGTGTGATAGGTTTTGTAATTGTCTTTCCGTCGCCTCTCTATAAGGAACAAACCTCTCTGAGTATCTGACGCAAGTGTTTTATTAAGTGATTGTCTTATATCGAGTTGAAATCTCCTTTCAAATTGAATAGTATTTGTATTGGTGTTAATATGAGTTTTTAATGAATACAAAGTAAATTGTCGATTGTGTAATCAAGAATACAGCAAAAGAAGCCGTTTGGTAGATGTGGAACGTCTAAATTATGTTGTAGAAAACGTACCTATATTAAATTCTCCACACCAATCCTCATTAGAGGTTTAACCACAAAAGGGGCGCTTAATTAGTGTAGACAGACTATAGTCGCTACGGTTCTTATTTTCCGTAAGGTTTAGTACGGGAAGTCCATAAGTCTAGACTTTAAAAGCAATTTTAAGAAAAGGGAAAAATAGTTAAGAAGGTTTTTTTAAAGTCATACGCAACAACTTTGTAATATCTAAATACGAAGCATCTGTCCCGTTATCCCAACAACAGTGGCAAGTAATTTAGAATGTTAGATTAGAGAAAAAAATAGCTTATCACTACAGTACACTACTGCTATAACACATTAATTAACCTTGATGAATGTTTGTCAAAACTAAAATTTTGTTCCTCACCAATAAATTATACAAAGAAATCGTTTTGTAATGTCATTTCCGAAAATTATTCAACATGACATACGAATTTTTTCGCTCGTTCTTTAACAGACTTAGATCTCTTGAAAATACACGATCTGACACGGTCTTGGTTTAAGTATTTCATTTAAAACTTTTGCCTCCAAAACACATTATTTCGTCCCGACAAAGCTTTGTCATTTTCGTCCATGAGACTCGCTTAATTTTTGAGGTTACTTTTCTAATGACAACACAAATTTCTACGGAGTTTTTAAATATAAATAACCAGTTGCTTATGTTGATGTCAGGGAGGTTATGAAAACAACAAAGTGGTACCACGGCCTCACAGAAAACCGGTGTGAAACAACGCCTGCGCTGTGTTTCACCAAGACCCCAACTCCTTTCCCGCATCCCCTTCCTCATCCCTCAAAAACCGGCAACGTAGGTACTTGTAACGCCTCTGGTGTTGCGGGTGTCCATGGAAGGCGGTAATCGCTTACCATCAGGTTGCTCGTTTGCCACCTATTCCGCAAATAAAACCCTTGCTTATTTGCATCGTGATTAGTAGCTACGCAAATTAAAATCGATAGTCCACAAGATAAATATTAGCACACATTATATTTGCCTATAAACACTGCCAATGATCTTCCCAATTTATACAGCTCACGAAAAGGGTTACCTTGGCATTTGATTTTTTACTTATAACCTATTCTTGGAACAACCATTGAAAATGATTTGTATTTCAAACCAATAGGAAGTTTATCCTCATTGTTATGTTAAAATATAATGGAAATTCATTCACAATTTACTTATATTGTCGGATCAGAAGACTGATTGACTGAGTTTATTTAACACTTTTCCTAAACTGATTCCGAGGATCAGTGTCTTATTTTTTTGTTTTTATATGGTTCTGCGAAAGTGACTACTTTGCCTGATACAAAACATGAGCAGAATTCCAGTGTGGTGGTCACCATACTCATTACGAATCCAGACAATGCAACAATGAACCTTGGTGACTCCCACCGTAGCGGCCTATTGAGATGCTTCAGGTTATTGGGCCTACGGTCTCGCAGTCACTAGCGAGACACGATACCACGAATGTTGTCATTTTAGGTTGTTCGTTCGTACAACCCGTTTGTGCTGAAACCAACATGGATCTACTACCTAGTATCCAAAGCTTTAGATAGATTTGGTAGCTTAGAAACACAGGTTAAATGAACCTATAATTTCGTTGCGGGATCCAAGTACAGTTCGACAGAACTCGATGTGTTCGTGGGTCACAGCTGTTGATATTGATGTACAGGAGTTACAGTGACTGGCGTGAGAGCGTGAATAATATTAATCAATGAACCTTGTAAATATATAAACTATGGTTAAACGATAGTTCGTCACTCGACAACCCTCTTGGACTGTTGTCTCATCGAGACACATTCCAAGAGGGTTTCCATTATGTCAGAGTCGAATCTAGTAACACACCATACCATACAGAAACACTGACTTTTCGTGCCGTCTTTCTCTCCCTATCTCGTAGGAGAGCAAAAATTCATAAAGTTTTCGAGTTGCAGTAAATATGACGTAATGTCAGTAATTTAGGCAAATACGTAATTTTTCGTTCATATTTCTCGTTGGGAAACTGTTAAAGCTATCTTATGAGGGGCACACTCACGTAAATAAATCTTACAGGATAAGATACTGAATGAGGCGCGGTGATGTCACATACATTTTAATATAAGATATCTGGGAATTGAGTAGGTGCCCCGAAGACGACTATTCACATTCAGACTGAAAACCGATAAAACATGAATTTTCGTTTTCTTGTTTTTATTTCATAAATAACTTTTTGAATCTGTTGGTAAGTGGGTTATAAAAGTAAAGGTTTTTTTTTGTATAAAATACTTTCAATTTCGATTTTTCGTTAAAGTAAAATGATTAGGTTTATTAGACAACAGAGCTATCGTCTAAAATCGATAAGTAGATGAAACTGGGAACAAGATTATTATTAAACCCGAACGCAAAAAGGCGTTATTCTTACCTTTAAAAAGAGGTGTTGGTGTTGTTTAACTTTATTGTCGAAACTTAAGGCCTAGTAGAATCAGTGTGTAGAGGAAATTGTCGTCTGCTACATTTTCGGAGACCTAGGCCTTCAAACTCTTGATAAATTAATTTATTGTCACATTAAAGGACTCTAGAGTTGTATTATACAAATCCAGTCAATTATATCAGACTAGCTGAATCCCGCGGTGCTACCCGCTAAAATCGAAGCTAGAATCTTTATAAATTAGCCCATGTTTTATTCTGATGTATAAGCTATATTATTGTAAAGTTTCATCAAAATCCATTCAGTAGTTTTTGCGTGAAAGATCAACAAACATACTCACTTACATCTCACAATATTTCGCGTTTATAATATTAGTAGGATTACTCGTTTCCCTCTACGTCATAAAAAAGAAAAGAACGACTCAAATACGTCTACAATATGACTCCTAATCTATGAAACATTACAAATCACACGACTACAATTTACATTATTATGTAGACGCTGTTACACAATTCGTTGCATGTAGACGTAGAAAAAAATATTTTAAGTACAGAGTAGAAGCCTTCACGATCATTTGGCTGCCGTCCAAGATGACCACGGGGAACTAGTGCGACGTTATTTTATATGAACTCAAAGGGATACGGCGCGGCTTTGCGATTAGCCCGCACTGAACCCTTCACCAACTGCAACGTTAAATGCGTGTTGATCTGAACAAATTAATAAAATTGAAATATATTTTTGTAATTTTAAATTAACAGCTTTTCACTAAATGCATATTGAAGTATCTACATATCTAGTTTTATACATTAAAAAATGGTCAATTTGTGTGCTTCTTCCGGCTAATCACTGAAATGACTGAACCGGTTTTAACGGGATTTTCACTGGCAGATTATAGATTATAAGTAGTAACTTAGACCGTGTTTATTTTAGAAAAAAAAGAGTACCGCGAAAACAAAATTAAAACTAATGAAATAGTAAACAATGGCTCATTCAAAATCAACAAACCTGCTGATAAAATTGTTCGGACTGATCCCTGCCGCCTCTTTACGCCATCGTCCCACCATCTAGATGGTTGGCAGTCCACAACTGTGCGCTTTTCCCGAAACTTTCACGCACCGCGCACAACAAAACTGTGGAATGAACTGTCGCCTGCGGTGTTCCCAGACCAAAATGACCTTTAAACGCAAGATAAGAGCGCATTCCTTCTTAAAAGGCCGACAACGCACTTGTAACGCCTCTGGTGTTGCGAGTGTCCATGGGCGGCGGTAATTGCTTACCATCAGGCGTACGTCTGCTCGTTTGTCGCCTAAACAAAAAAAAAAGTGGGGCGCAGCTAGTGTAAAATAAACTCGACTAGACCCGGTTTTCAACTAATTAGACTGCAGTACTTTTAGGATATGGCTTCACAAGCCTTTTAATATTTTATTACGCCACCTCTTCTGTTAGGTTGGTATGAATAGTCGCTGGATTGGATCCAATTAAACGACACTATGCAGGCGACTGTATTTTACTCGTTCGTGTTTTGGTCCTATTAATTTTAACACTTTATGAGTATAGTTGCCCATTATTAACTACATTTTATACAACGTTTCGTTTGCTCCCCTAACGTTAATAGTGATTTGGTAAATTGGTTTTCTGGGAAGAAGATTATCCTATGTGCTATTTCAGAATATAATCTCATTCTGTACATAATTTCATGCAAATCATTTGACGCGTTCTAACGTGCCTAAGTAAGAAATAACATACAAATTTTCACACATATATTGTAGTGAGATACTGTTTTTGGTCGGGCATTCTTCGTGTTACTGTGGTTTTCAGTATTTGAAAGAAAAGAAAGAAGATTTTATAGTATACAATTGTACAGTAACATAAATTTCTGTTAATATGTAATTTATTAGAAGACTAGCTGACCCACGCAACCTAGTTTGCGTCTTCCATTGCCCGCAGCGTGGAAATTTCATCCATTTTTTGAAACATTCTTCATTGGTGCTCCGCTCCTTCCTCGATAAATGGACCATCCACTGAAATATTTTTTAAATCGTACCAGCGGTTCCTGAGCTTAGCGCGTTTAAACAATCAAACTAACTCTTCAGCTTTATAATATTAGTATGGATTAATAGTTAATGAACAAAAATAAAATTACAAAATATAGCAATTAAATTACGTTGGGAATCTGTTAACGTCATTTCGTTTGGAAATAATCGACGATTAATTTACTCTTTACTGTAGGTATACAAGTGCTATAATTGACACTGATTGACAAATGGTGACGTCATGTCTACGACGTGGCGTTATAAGCAGACGCCATGACACCACCGAGCGTTTTGGCGTGAATTTTATACTAAAATAAATCGCATTTATTCCTACTAAAACTTTATTTTTTATAAAAATATGATTATTTTTGGCATAAGGAGATACTGCCGAATATCATAAAACAGTTTTTCAAAATTAATCTTTATGCATTATGCCCCCAAAAGTCAAAATTATTTAACAAAAGTTTCGACAACCAAACCGTTCAGGTTAAGAATGTCGCTGTCCATGAATGTCCCATGGTTTCAAATAGTCTCTTTCTAGAAATCTTCTAAATGGTAGTCATTTCGGATTATTCTAATATTTGACATTCATTCAATTGAATTAAATTCAATTTTATAAAACATACAATAATATTATCACTCAAAGAATATTTCTTCCATTAAATTCGTGGTGCTGCGACATTCCCAGGAGGGAAAACGTCCAATTATTTATTATTTTTCCCGGCCGTTGGATATGGCTTTCCTTTCCGGAGGATATTTTATTTAACAACTTGAGGAATTAAAATGCTGCCGAATCCACGCCACTGTGTATCTGGAAAATTATTAAGTCACGTACAGAATTTAATTTAGTTGTTTTTCTGTTGTTTAAAATTCCTAAGTTATTTTTAATATTCTTTATACTCCTTTTTAAAAAAATATAGAGACAGCGCATCTAATTTTTAACCCCCGACGCAAAAAGAGTGGTGTTATAAGTTTGACTTCGATGTATGTCTCTGTGGGTGCGTGTCTGTCGGATAGACCGATTTCGATGCGGTTTCTTGCATTTGAAAGCCAGTTTTCTTGCAGTGGTTCTTAGCTATGTTTAATTAATATCGGCCCAGCAGTGTCAGCTCTTTTCCAAAGTAATGTAAGACAGACATTATTAGATTAAGTGCTTCACGCATGCCGGTATAATCGTTAAAGGACAATTAAATGATAACTTCGACCTGATGCTGCGTAGGGGGTCTTTTAAATGATTAAATTTATGATAATGTACTAGGTACCTAATGTTTGTTTATAAAGTAAAATTTTGTTGTCACTCTTTGGAGGCCTTCGTTCCGCAGACGACGGTAGGCTGATTATGATGTGTCATTATTTTAATATCTGTATTTTATACAAGAAGTATTAAGACCGTGGGAGAGCTATGCTTCGGCATGAATGGGTCGGCTCGACCGAAGTGATACCACGGCCTTAGAGGAAACCGGTGTGAAATAGTGCTTGCGCTGTGTTTCACCGAGTGAGTGAGGATACCGGAGATCCATACCCCAACCCCTCCCCCCATCCCCTTTCCCATCCCCCAAAGGTCGGCAACGCACTTGTGACGCCTTTGGTGTTGCGGGTGTCTATGGGCGGCGGTAATCGCTTATCATCAGGTGATACGTCTGCTCGTTTGCCCACTATTCAATAAAAAAAAAAAAAAAGAAGAATCCTGGATTAATACCAATAGTCCAAAAATACATTTTTTTTTCGAATCTTCTCTAGTAGGTATATTCCTTATTAACATTCTGTTATGAAATCAAACGATTATTTTAATATTTTTATAGTTAATTTAAATCAAAACTAGTAATATATTAAAGTTTTCATTGGTGTTATTCATAACTACTAAAGTTGTATGCCTAACCTCATGACATCCTTTTCAACCGACTGCTCCAGTAGGAGAGTAGCTTTTCAAGTACAGACGAAACGTTCAGTCGAAAAGTCTCAATTAGTTTGGGCTTGAATGGAGTTGTTTGATTCGTACCAATTGTAAGAGTGAAACTCGTTGAAAGACAATTATAAAGCAACATTTTCACACGGTCGAGTTTTTTTTCTCATGTATGGGCTTGATGAAGTGACTGTACACTGCCTAATAGAAAAAGCATAAGCAAAATCTAAGAGTATTGGTCACCGCATTGTGACTGCATATATTGCAATTTTTTTACGCGTGGATACCCCCTCGGGCCGTTCGGCGATGTGTCGAAATCGAACCGACTAAAACCACACGGTGTGCCACTCTGCGCCTGAGAAGGGAGGGGTCCGGGAACTACTGTTATTAACACGATCGGACCCCTCAGAATACCGGAGGTCCTTTTTTTTTTTTTTTTACGTGTGGAAACCCCCTCGGGCCGTCACCCCGCCGGGGTTAGCGGCGGGGCGGTGTGTCGGAATCGAACCGACTAAAACCACACGGTGTGCCAACTCTGCGCCTGAGAAGGGAGGGGTCCGGGAATCGCTGTTATTAACACGCCGGACCCCTCCCAGCGCCTGCCCGCACTGAAGCGGGCACCTTCTTCTAATAGAATCTCAATTTAGGCGACGCACGGCACACGCGTACGTCGCCCCTTCGCGGCTGGCCACTAAAGCGGATGGAGGGGAAAACCCGTCCCCACCATCCGCGACCACACTCAGGGCGGCATGAGGCGCAGATGGGCGCGCCTCCGCCGCCCGGTTCGCCGGCGGCGGATCGGGTCCGAGTGGATATCGTCCTCTCGGGCCTTCTCCGCCGCCTCCTTCTGCGAAATTACGTCTTCGCAGAAGGATGCGACCGCGGTAAAACTGCTGTCGCTACCGGCCATGGATAGTACGACGGCCGGCAGCGACAGATCTCCTCCGATGACTGCAGTGAGGGCCCGGCGCCGCCCAAGCGGGGCAGAACTCCAGCGTATGCTGGGCCGAGTCCTCACTGCAGTCGCAGTGGTGGCAGGCGGGACTCAATTCCCTCCTAGCGACCGAGTGCAGGTACTTCCCGAAGCAACCGTGCCCGGAAAGCACCTGCCGTCAGTCGGATGGAAAGAGTCCCGTGCTGCCGCCCTGCCCACTCGAGGATGACCGGCTGGAGCGCCTCCACGGTGGCAAAGCCAGCGCGTGGAGCCTCCAGCCGGGAGGACCAACGAGCCATCGTGGCTCGGCGAGCGGCTTCACGCCATTCGCGTACCTCTTCGGGCGGAGGACGATACCCGTTCTCCGCCCGATATTCAGCCGCTCGCCGATAAACTTCGCCGAGCACTTCCGCCTCCAAATCCCACGGGGGTGTTCCGGCCAAGGCGCACGCCGCCTCCGTCGACACGGTGCGGTATCCGCGTATGGCTCTGACCGCCAATACCCTCTGAGGCCGCCAGAGGCGTGCCCTATTCTGGGCGGTCAGAGCCGGGACCCACACCGGTGACCCGTACAGGGCCATCGACCGGACCACCCCCGTGTAGAGGTGTCTTGTTTCGACGCTGGCTCCACCCAGATTGGGCAAGAGTCGCCCAAGGGCGGAGGCAGCGTCGACCAGCTTTGGGGCAAGCTGTCGGAAGTGCTCGTCGAAGAGCCACCTACCGTCGAGGATCAGGCCCAGATACCTCATCTGGGCCCGAACCGGTACGAGGACCGAGTTGACTTCGATAGAGGCGCCGGGGGGTGGACCACGACGGGGCCCATGAAATAACAGGGCCTCCGTCTTATCCAGGGCCACCCGCAAGCCCAGCGCCTCGATGCGCCCAACCACCAGAGAAACACCCCTGGTGGCCAGGCGCGCCGCCTCTTGGAAGTTGGCCCCCCGAGCTGTGACCAATGTGTCATCGGCGTAACAAATTACGCCCAGCCCGGGGGGCAGACGACTTCGAAGGACCCAGTCGTACCCCACGTTCCACAGGAGTGGTCCGAGGACAGACCCCTGCGGAACGCCGCACGACATGGGTCGCCGTCTCAAGACGCCATCTCGATCCTCGTACACGACGGTACGCTCCTCCAAATAGTCTGCCACCAGCCGCCTCAGGTACTCTGGCACCCCATGATACTGGAGTGCTTCCCTGATGCAGCTGAATGGCAGACTATTAAAGGCGTTGGCGATGTCCAAGGACACCGCCAACACCACGCCGCCACAGCCAACCGCCTCTTCGGTCACGGCCCTAAGGCGCATCACGGCATCGACCGTCGAACGCCCCTCTCGGAACCCGAATTGGGCGTCCGACAGGTCGGGCCCCACCTCGCTGAGATGCTGGACGATGCGGGCAGAGAGAATCCTCTCGAACAATTTGCCCGCCTCGTCCAGCAACACGATGGGCCTATAGGCCGTGACCGAATCGGCCGGCCGTCCCGGCTTCGGCAACAGGACCAGCTTCCCGCATTTCCAGCACTCAGGGAAGCGTCCGGACGCCAGGATGGCGTCCAAAACCTCCCTGAGGCGGTCCGACATATGGTCGAGGGCTCGGGCCATCACTCGGGGGGGTACCCCGTCCGGCCCAGGGGCGGTGTTCTTGGAACGAATCCGCAGAACAGCCGCCCTTACCTCCGATTCCCTAACGGGCGGAATATCGTCCTCTATGCCCCCGTCGTCTCTAGCCACTGGATAGGCCATCGACGGGGGCGTGTGCTCCGCCCGCTGCGGGAAAAGGCCCTCGACCACCTGCTGCAGGAAGCTGGGCTGGAGAGTCTCGGTAAGGGGGGGGGGGCCGCCGTGCGGAGCTTTTGTCGCACCGCACGATATGGGCGACCCCAGGGGTCACGATCGAGACTCTCCAGCATCTCCTTTCTTTTTGCCTCTTTGGCGCGGCAAATGGCCAGCTTCAGAGTTTTCCGCGCTTCGCGGTACTCCTCATGAAGCCGGCCCTCCTCCCCGTCTACGCGGTGGCGTCGCCGCCGGCATCGGGTGTAGGACCTCCGGGCACGAGTACAGGCCGCACGGAGGTCCGCCAACTCCTGGGACCACCAGTAGACCCCGTTCCGTGAAGGTCGACAACCCCAAACGCGGGGCATGGCCGCATCGCAGATCTGCGTAATCGCAGAGCGAAAGCGGCCAGCCCCCATGTCGACCTCCTCGGCCGGGGCCCGCGGAGACAGCCATGACTGAACGATGGCCGCCTCCTCTAGCAGGTCCCTATTGAGCTTGGCAACAGCCCACCGCGGAAAGCGGGAGGAATGCCGCGCCACGTGACCCCTACTGGGGCCCTGGAACCGGGAGAGCTCAAATCGGATATACAGGTGATCCGAGAGCGTCTCAACCTCATCCAGGACACACCAGTTCCTTACTCGTGCGGCAACAGCAGGGGTAGCGAACGAAAGGTCCACTATCGACCCCCCCTGCTGTCGCACGCACGTGTTGGTGGCGCCTCTGTTCAGCAAACAGAGGCCCACCGAAGCCGCCCACTCCACAACGGCATCGCCCCTGGCGTCCGTCCCTGGGGAACCCCACGCAATGGACTTTGCGTTGAAGTCCCCCAGCACGAGGACGTGCCCAGACGCTAGTCGCCGCATCGAGGTCTCCAAGTTGTTCAGGAAGACCTCGAAGTCGCTCAAACTCCGGTTGGGGGAGAAATACACACCGTAAACGGTGATTCCCCCCCACTCGGCAGCCACATATCCAGAGCCCTTGTCTCTTAACGACAAGGGCGGGGAACGGGCCGCCGAGGAGCCGACGACTGCCACGGAGCCGTCCCGGTCACCCATCCAGTTTGGACGGGGAGGGACGCAGCGGAAACAAAGTCCGCTGCAGTCGAAGCAGCTGGCGCACTTCGAGCGTGTGTGTCCCGCGGCAAGGCATTTAAAACACCTCATCGGCCTCGGGGCCAGGACTGTGATCCTGGCACTCACGAAGCCGACGAGGAGCCTGCCGGCATCGGCCAAAATTTTGGCCGACGCTACGGGACAGCTCACCCACACGGCGCCAAGCCCTCCTGGACCGGGGCGGATGGTGCCGACTCTGATGTTTTCCGCGCTGCAACTGGCCTTCTCACAGACCGCAGCGCGGACATCTTCGACCGTCACGGAATCGTCCAGGCCCGAAATGCGCAGTTCCGCGCACTTTGTGGGCCTGGCGATCCTGACACCATCCATGTTGGCGAATACCCCCTTCAGCTTCTCAGCAAAGGTGTCCGCCGTCTTTGCGCCATCGGCCCCAGGGAACTCGAGGACTCGAGCTCCCGTCTGGGCGAGGCGCAAGCGGACACCAGCCGTTTCAAATCCACCGGCGAGGCTGTCCCGGGCCTTCTAAAAACGGCCCCGTAGGACAGCCCGCCGGCAGCCGCCTCCGGTGTCAACGTGACCACTACAGCCGCGGTCTTCGGCGGCTGCAGTTTCCGCGGCTTTTTCGCAGTGGCCCTTGCCACCGGCGGCGACTGCGGGCCAGAGGCCGCCTTGCAGGCAGCCTTTCTGGCCCGCTTTCTCGCCTTCTTCGATTTTGCCCCTCCGACTACCTGCCAACCCTCATTGGAGGGGGCAGATGTAGAGGGGCCAGGCAGAGGTGTTGGAGTGGGGGGCATAGGTGTTGCAGCTTTTGCTGCCGCCCTCGGCCCCGTCCTTGGCGCAGCCGTCTTGGCCGGAGCCGGAGCCCTGGCCACCAGCCCTCGGGCAGCCGCAGGGGCCGGCGCTGTTCTCGTCGTCGACGCGTAAGACACGCGACCCTCCACCACAGGGAGAGGGGTCGGCGTCGACGACGTGGCCGTCCGCTTCGGCGCCGCAAGCGGCGGCCGCATAATCGGGGCCGCAGGCAGCCTCGCCTCTAGGCCGGCCGTACGACCCTCAATCAGCCGCCGGCATGCGTCCAGGATAACCGCTAGCTGGGCGTCGGTTATCCCGGTGCCAGCAGGGGACGGCTGCGACACAGACGGGGCCCGCTTGGACGTAGAAGCGGCCCGCTGGGATGTTGACGGGACCGGGGCCTCACGCTCTGCCCGAAACTGGGCGAACTGAGCGCTCAGCTCAGCCACCTGCCCCGTCAAATGGTCGTTGGCCGTCTGGAGGCGGGCCACGTCCCCGGCCAGGGTCTCCACGACCCCCGCAATGGCAGAGGAGGAGTCCTTCAGGGCTCTCACGAAGGAGCCCTTCAGGTTCACGGATTTTGTGGCCACCTTGTGGATGATGGCCACCGCCGCCTGTGCCCTCTCCTGCAGAGAGGCCGGTGATTGGGGCTCTAAAACCCCATCCGCCGGCCCCCTGATGATATGCAGGAGACCAGACATCTCCTCCTCTGCCTGCAGCTCCCCATCAGCTCTGGCCCTCTTGTAGGATTCCGCCTTGCTAAAGGCGGAACCCCACAGGGCCGAGCCTGGGGTGCGGGACCTCCCCCTCTGACTGCTGCCAATTTTGGGCGGCAGCATCTCTAGCGACGTGTCGCTCCCGCCGTCCACGTCCCCGGATAACCCGCGTTTGCGGTTGTCCATGGACTCCGTCTCCATTAGCTCCAGCGCGTCCACAATCGCACTGGAGCTACCACTCCCACCAGAAGTGGCGGACTTGGAGCGCGTACGCTCTGATGTTCTTCGGCTCCCAGTAGTCAGATGTCCGACTTCTGGGAGCCCCACCAAAATGGGCGTTCCGGACCCAACGTCTTCCTCAGTAGACGATTGATCGTTCGCCTTTAGGAATTGCCCCTTGGCATTCCGTCTCTCCCTCCTCTTACTCTTCGTTTCATGTCCTTTTTCGTTGCATTTAGTCGTTTTGTTTTTTGTCTGTTCGTTTTCATTTTGTAAATTAAGTTTATTATCCATAGCTGAACCCACGATTAGGGGAGAACTAAGAGTCGACCCGGGCAGAGATCCCCAATACCCGGGCAAGCCTATTACTGTGGAGGTCGGCCGGTATCCACAGGTTTTTTCGACTTAGCTGTCGGGTGTTATAGACTATCCTTGTCATGGGCCGGCCAATCAAGGCAAGCCCTCCGGCCATCAGGTTCTCAGCGTACCCTCTTGGAGCCACCAGTCAGGTCGTTGTTGAGCCCCTAATGGTTACGGAATGCGAGAGGGTGGCTAGCCCTCTCTCACAGACGGAGCTAACACTCACGTGCCAGCCCCTCTGTCCTACTCGCTCTCCATCACGCCCTCTGCTAAAGCAGAGGGACGCTTGGAGCGCGGCATGACGATGGAGCGTCATGTCCTTCGCGGCAGTCTCAACAGACTCCGTCTGGTATCCCATTTGGTCTGGAGTCTCACCCTGGGCCAATCCGGCATGAGTAGCTCTACCCGGCACAGCCCCAGAGATCATTGACCCACGCAAGCCCCACCACGACGACAACGTAGGGATACATTGGGGGGAGAATACCGGAGGTCCTACCCTAACCCCTTTCCCCATCCCGGGTGTCCATGGGCGGCGGTAATAGCTTACCATCAGGCGATACGTACGATACGCCCGTTTGCCCCAATTCCATTAAAAAGACAGCACAAATGCTGTCATTTTAGGTTGGTCTTCTCTAAGAGTCGAACTGGCCTATTCGAGCTAGAAATAGCGTGTCTCTACTAATTAAAACTAGGTGTTTAAATTAGTTTGCGTTATTGACCCTCTAACACCCCAGGAGGTTCCAATTTCTGAACAAGGATACTTGTGTGTAAAATCGGTAACATAAGCGGTATTTGCAAATCACGATTAAAAAACTTGAGTTTCAAAACATAATAAAACGTAAGCAGATATGAGTGATGTTATCCGAGCGCTATATTCGCCGATAAGCGACCGATCAGTTTCAAGGGCAGGGCTTCACATTACATTATCAAGTGGTAATCTGTTTACCGAATGACTAGGTAAACTACAGGAAAATGATTTAATTATTATCAAAGAATCGTCAAAGAAGAAGAAAAGTTTTTATGTAATGAATAAGACAGTGTGTAATTATGAATGTACGGCAGAATAGGATAGATATATATTTGTGGGAGAACCACGCTTCGGCATGACTGGGCCGGCTCGACCGGTGTGATACCACGACCTCACAGAAAACCGGTGTGAAATAGCGCTTTCACTGGGTTTCACCGAGTGAGGATACCGGAGGCCCTTCCCCCATCCCTCAAAGGTCGGTGATGCAGGTATCCATGGGTGGCGGTAATCGCTTCCCATCAAGCGATACGTCTACTCGTTTGCCCCATATTCCAAAAAAAAAGATAGGTTAGAGATTAATCCATAGTAACGTATACAAAAATTGCAATCGAATTGAGAAACTTCTCCTTTTTTGAAGTCGTTTAAAAAGGGTGCTGTAACGTACACTATTCACCTGAAATACTACACTATCTACTGGTATACTTATATATCGGCTCGCAATAATCACACCCGTCTTTATCCCGCGGCGGTCGGACAGCCAATGCCCCAGCCCCACGCCTCGCGCACCGCGGTTGTCTTACTCGAGATGACAGGGTTATACCAGAAAGTCCATACACTACATGTGCCATCGCGGGATGTCTGACATAAATGTGAAAAAATTTAATTATGATGTCGAAATAATGAGTATGTATTAATGAGACTTTTGTATTGTCTGCATTCGCAATGAGTATAGCGACCAACACTCTTGGATTCTGCTTATGCTTTTCATCAGGCATAGTAGAGACACCTTGGCAGGCCCATACATAAATGCATGTGCCACCGTACCGTATAAACTATAAACTACTGAACTGTTTTTAAGGAATGAAATGTCAATAAACTCCTAAGAATTACGCGGGTGATATAGGCTATGTTAATTCTATCAACAGTTTTTACATCTACGTGTTACTACTTTTTCTAATAATGCGTCTCATTAATAACCGCTTGAATTTAGGTGTTTTTTTCTTACAGAGGCTGTATCATCTCTACTGAAGGCCATCGAAATATACACAGACATGGGCCGATTCACTGTAGCCGCTAAACAACATCAGGTATTTATTTAACAGTATTCTGCTAGCATACTGGTATAAAGTGTTCTCATGGAAGCAATTTATGATGTCATTTATGCCATATGAGTCATAAGCTTGCCTATTAACCCACTCACTGCTTAGATAAAATAATGATTTTAACACAATTGAAAGTGATAAGTTGGTTGTTTGTGTAATGCCAGATTGAGAATACGTAGTGTTGGGTACCTACAGTCAGGATTTAATGAAAAATGTTGTCAAGATACAGCCTTGTATTATATGCTTTAGCAGATCCTTTCAATACAATCATTACATATAATCATTATTAACAATCTTTACTATACTTTACTAGGTTATTCTTATTACACTTGTTACTCTGCTAAAAAGTAAGAAACGAATGTCCCTCCTGCGGGTTCGTGAGCCTCTTTTAACAACAATCTTATGCTCCGTCCTTTGGAGCCGTGTGACAACTACTTGACATTTTATGAGAATTAGTGTAATAAATCATTTATATAATATTAACATAGAGGACTCGACCCTTAGAGATAATTATTCTAAACAACATTTATACGATACTAGCTCATCGAACTAATAAGCTGTAACAGTAGTGTCACCACCCTATTTATTGCATGCAGTGAGCTGACTAAAGGAGCATATTTATTTATTTTTATTTATGGAATACGAGGCAAGCATGCAGGCGTATCACCCGATGGTAAGCGATTAGCTCCGCCCATGGAAACCCGCAACAGCTGAGGCGTTGCGGACCTTTGAGGGAAGGGGAGGCGGATGAGAGAGGAGTTTGGGTATGAGCCTCCGGTATCCTCTCTTACTGGGTGAAATAAAGCGCAAGCGCTGTTTCACACCGGTTTTCTGTGAGGCCGTGGTATCATTCCGGTCGAGCCGGCCCATGCATGCGTGGCTCTCAAATGCAAGAACTGCTAAGAGATGGAAAACTTGACACAAGTCTGATACCGTATCTGGTCAGCGTGGTACAGTAAGCTAAAACCTCCTTTCCAAAGAGAGGTCTAGGTCCAGCAGTCGACTGTTAATAGTTGTTGGTGATGCTTTATTATATCTATATGCACTGTAACAGCTTATAAATTATTTCAATTCTGTCGGTTATCATCATAAAGAGTAGCCTATATCCTTCCCCAAGAATCAAAGTATCTCAATGCCAAATTTCTTCAAAATCGATACAGCGGTTTGGCCGTGAAAGCGTGATAGACAGAATTACTTTCGCATTTATAATTTGACTATGGATTAATACCACTAATACAATAAAAGAAATAAATTTATTTCTTCTTTCCTTTAAATTCAATTCAGAACGATACAATTAAGTGGAAATGGAAGAAATTTTTTCTAACCTATCACTAAATATTATAAAACAAAGCCTCCTCCTCCGCGTCTGTCTGTCTGTTCGCAATAAACTCAAAAGCTACTGCACAGTTTGTGATAGGGTTTTTACCAATAGATAGATTGGTTCTTGAGGAAGGTTTTCGTAATAATGTGTTAATTTTTTGAGTATATTGGCTAAAATATAACAATATATATGGAAGACATCGGACGTCGAAGCCGCGACAGGTTGCTAGTGTCTGATGAGACAAAGAAAACATTACAATAGGGATCAATAACCTTATCGTAGAAACACGTGATGCCATATCGAGGTCTTTCTAACCGCTCTGCCCTTTAGCAGCAGTGGAAGGGCGTTTTAATAAATAATAATTAATTAATGAAAATAAATCTTTGTACCCATTCCGTTTGTACTAATTTCCCGTCACGTAGACATGTATAATTAGAAATAAATTAATGGAAATGTGTTCTCATTTAAGAATGAAACAACGTGAGTATAAATTATATGTCATTAAATAAAATACTTATGTGAAATAAATAAAATTGAGGTGTCTGGTAGTAATTTAACTAAATTAACGGCGTATACGAGTACTTAATGCATTTGAAACCAGATACCGTGGGTGAGCCACGCTTTAATCGGCTCGACCGGAGTGAGACCACGGCCTCACAGAAAACCGATGAAAAAGCGCTTGCGCTGTGTTTCACCGTGTGAGTGAGGATAACGGAGGCCCATACCCCAACCCCTTCCCCATCCCTCTCTCCATTCCCAAAGGTCGGCAAAGCACTTGTGACGCCTCTGGTGTTGCGGGTGTCCATAGGCGGCGGTAATGGCTTACCTTAGCTTTTACGCTTTATAAAAAAAATCGATGTGATATTTACATATAAAAATATATTTATAAATTTTGTCTGTCTCTGTTTGTTCCAAGTAATCTTTGGAACGGCTGGACCAATTTTGAAGAGACTTTCACCGACAGTAAGCTGATGTTATAAGGATTAACTTACGCAAATTTTTTTAGACCTGCTTCGCTTCGTCAAAATCGGTCCAGCCGTAACAGTGTTTAACCGGAACAAAGAGACAAAGGAATTAATTGGTTTTTTGATGCACGTACTGTATATACTATCATATGCATGTAGTGACAAGCTTTTAATTTGAAATATAAACATACACTAAAATTGAATTAATTTGTATAGATCTATTAAAAAATTAAAATTTATCACGATTTTTTACACACAATTGAACAGAACATAGCGGAGTTGTACGAAACGGAATGCGTGGACTTGTCGCGGGCTATGCAACATTACGAGCAAGCGGCCGATTACTTCCGGGGCGAGGAGTCCACCTCGTCTGCCAACAAGTGCATGCTCAAGTTGGCGCAGTACGCCGCCCAGCTTGAGCACTACGACAAGGCTATACAAATCTATGAGCAGGTATGTACTGTACTATACATTTTCAATGTTTAGTATATATAGTAGCACTATAGATTGACGATTTGGAGAAAGTGGCTGGCAGCATATTGATGCCAAAGACCGGGATAGTTAGCGCCACTCAGGGGAGTCCTTCTTTCAACAATGTACGGCGATTGCTTGTGTCTTCTTCTATTATTTGTAGTGTAGCACTTTTCAATCCTTTGTTTATTTGACGGTAGTGGGTAATAGGCAATTGACAAAGCGGATTCTGATCCTGCAGTTGTTTGTGAAATAATTTATCATAGCTATTGCACTCCAATCCAGAGAAAGTACACTACACTTATTTGCCTGGCGTTTCGGGCTATGGGCATATGGTGTGTGAATGGTGTCATCCAAGAGGCTGGGAGGGAAGTCTTGCCGAGTTGAACGAGAGTAAAAAACAACTCCCTCACTCTGAACAATAGGGTATATGGCTGTATAGTAAATACATTCAGATGTCTGCTTCATTAAAAGTAATATTACACAACATCGCGGCAAATATAGTTATTACAGCTTTTCCTTTCTATTACACATTTTAATCAAATAGGTACATACAATACTAGCTGATCCATGCAACTTCGTTTACTTCTCCTATTGCCCGTAACGTAATAACTTTCCCCCGTTTTTGTAACATTCTTCACTTATGCTCCGCTGAAAAACATTTTTTTTTCAGATATATTTATTCACCTTTTAAACATTCCCTGGACTATGACAAAAATTTTAAAACCGAAATCAGCTAAACTGACTTTTCAATAACGATTACCATAGATGTTCATGGCAACCGGGACCGACGACTTAACGTGCTCCCCGATTCACGAATGGGTAACACTGCCATAATCCATACTCCGGGCCGGTTTATAAGAATTTCATAAACGAAAAACATCGAACCCGAGACTTTTGACTGGCAGTTGCGTTGCATACGTTAGCCGCCAGATCAACGAAGTAGTCAATAATGTTCCACCTTATCAATATTCCAAGCTGGCTATCTCCACCTTACAGATAGCCAAGTCATCTCTAGACAACAGCCTGTTGAAGTACAGCGCCAAGGAGTACATGTTCCGAGCGGCTCTCTGCCACCTCTGCGTCGACATACTGAACGCACAGCATGCGCTCGAGAAGTACTGCGGCCTGTATCCCGCCTTCGCTGATACACGGGAGTGTAAGCTGATCAAGGTGGGTTTAAATCCTGGAAATTTTTGTGATATAAGTGGTCGCCACGCCGGGTTCAAACTCCACTTGAGACAATAATTTGTGTGACCCACAAATTGTAAGTCCCCAGCTAAGTAGAGCTTGCGTTAAGGGTACTAAGACAACTGATTTGAATACAATTTACTTTTTATTGTGAATACTATTACATATTGTACATAAAAAAATCAAAACTCCGAAACAAAAATTTGTAGATCATACAAACATTTGGTCCGACCCGGGAATAGAACCCAAGACCTCAAATATAGCAATCACATTTGCACCCAGACTGCCTCGGTGGGGCAGTGGTAGCGTATTTATTTATTTTTTTATTGTATAGTGGGCAAACGAGCAGACGTATCACCTGATGGTAAGCGATTACCGCCGCCCATGGACACCCGCAACACCAAAGGCGTCATAAGTGCGTTGCCGACCTTTGGGGGATGGGAAAGGGGATGGGAGGAGGGGTTGGGGTATGGGCCTCCGGTATCCTCACTCACTCGGTGAAACACAGCGTAAATGCTATTTCACACCGATTTTCTGTGAGGCCGTGGTATCACTCCGGTCGAGCCGACCCATTCATGCCGAAGCATAGCTCTCCCACGGTAAAATATATAGTTCCTTGGGTATAACTTTGATCATTAGTGACTTAAAATAATATGTGTACGTGAATTATTTAATAGCGAAAACCATCCACAATTTCAATATAAAAAAACTGCTGAAGTTTTATATTACAATTTTGTATTCAGGAACTGATCGAACACCTCGAGGAGCAAAACGTGGATGCGTTCACTGAAGCCGTTAAAACTTACGACAGCATATCTCGACTGGACCAGTGGTACACTACAATGTTGGTCCGCATCAAGAAACAGATCAACGACAACCCCGACCTGCGTTGAGTGAGTCACTCTGCTGCGACTCTGGCGCCCCCGACCGCCCGCTCTGGCCGCCTGACCGCCGTCTTTCTACCCCGTATGTGTTGCTAAATATACATTTAAAATTTAAATTTCGAACGCATTTTCTTCGAATTTGGTCATTTTGTTTTAAGCCTCCGTACAGTACAGACGTGTGTTACCACTTATTGTAACTATATTAAGCATTAAATTGGCTGTAATCTAGTTATGTTTATATATTAACTTTATTTCTATTAGAATTACAGTTAAATTGGAAAATACTGCAGTTTTAAATATACCCTCAAATGTATCTAAAAAAATTATGGAAGCAAATACTTGCTCAATATAATATGTGATTGCAACAACGGGGTGGGTGATGTCGGGGGTTGACACTATATTTCCGTTTTCTTCATAAACTCTGTAGTATATATCATTATGCCTATTTCATTGTAACGTTTAGGCGACAATCAGTCTGTGTTACATTTTTACCAAAAATATTTACTTGCTTTAATTTCTCTTACGACCATTTCATCGTTAGTTTGTGTTAAGTTTCAATGGCGAAACATTCTTCAATCATTTAAATAAATATGTAGTAAAAATGGTCGTCTTTTTTCCCATGTACCTAAGTTTAGATGACAAATGCATTGTCGTTTGGTCTTTAGTTCCGACCAAATATAAGCACATTAAATACGTTATTAAATCATTTTCATCAACTTCTTGTGTATTATGTAAAATATTTTTAATTCTAAATTCATTTAACGGTGAAGGTATTGACTGATAGGTGTAGAATTGATTGGACAGTGTTTGTTTTGTGTGATTTCTTGTGGATTCGATGTTTAGTGATTATATTGAGCATATAAATATTGAAATAGATAAAAATATCACAAGAAAGAGGTTTATATAAAAAAAAAAGCGTTTCTAAAGACATTTAGGGACTTTTTCAAGTTTAGACGGGGTGATCAGGGGGTTCTAATTGGGGTAAAAAATAATATATATATTCACGTTTATATTAGCAATCTCATGATATAACTGTGAAAGTAGATTTTATATTTATAAATATCCTGTCAATGTTACTATCCTGCCTATTGGAGTATGAGCATAATCCAAGAGTAGTGGTCACCATAATCATTGTGAATGCAGCAATGCAGCATGGTGATCCACACTACGACGGCCTCTTGAAATACTTCTGCATCATTTGCCGTGGGAGAGCCGCACCTCGGCATGGATGGGCCGGCTCGACCGGAGTGATACCACGGCCTCACAGAAAACCGGTGTGAAATAGCGCTCGCGTTGTATTTCACCGAATGAGTGGGGCCCATAAACCCAACACCTCCCCCCATCACCCTCTCCATCCTCCTTACCCCCGTAATCGCTTACCATCAGGTGATACGTCTGCTCGTTAGCCCACTATTCTATTAAAAAAAAAATATTCTGATCTCGCACTCACCAACGACACAAGACAGCACGAGCGCTGTCAATTTAGGTTGGTCTTCTGTGAGAGCTGAAATCAGCGTGGTTCTACTACCTTAATTAAAGTACAATTTTGTAAGTGTTATTATTAAAAATGGTAAAAATGTAACACAGATACTTTAGTATTCAAGATTTAGTGAATATAATTAGAATTTAAGTCGGGAAATAATCATTATGGAGTATGTTATTTTTTTTTATTCTGTGAGTTTAACTTCGCGTGGAGGACAGTTATTTGAGTATGTACTCGTTATTTGTATTACATTTATTTGTATTGTGAAGCCGACGGCGTTTTTTTTTTGTATATATTTATTATTTCAATGTAGTGTTAAAGCAAATTACCCCTGTACAATTTAGTTGTGTCTGAGAGTGGTAATGGCCGTTACTGTAATGTAATGCAACGTTACATTTTGAAGAGCGTTTTATTTTTTATGTACCTGTCCCTTGTTTTCCTGCCATGGGATGGAACTATGTAACAAGAAGTCTCCATACTTGAATTGGCTGTCAGATAGCAGGTTAGATGTCAGATGTTACAATCACATACGACTGTGTGTACAATTTGTCCCCTTGTTCTGCCATGGGACGGAAGTATGTAACAGGAAGTGGCTATATTTGAGTTGGCTGTTAGATGACAGGTAAGATGTCAGATGTTACAATCATAGAGACTAGTGTGATGACGCTCGTTTTCTTTTTAGTCTTCGTCGGTTAATGAACTCCAAAATATAAATATCTTTTTTAAAAACGCAGTAAGAATTTACATCATTTATATTTACATAATAATGTGCACTGAACACAATGTACCTCGTATTTAAATATTATTTTGAAAATACTTTTTTGTGTTATGCATCATATATTTTACGAAAACAAGATTCGTATCTAGAACTCATAAATTATTCAACATTGTTAGTAAAACAGGTAATACAATACAATATATTTGTCCTCCATGTAAGCTCTTTCGAAATTGACTTTTGTCGTGAAGTTGAAGTGAAGCTTCAAACGAAACAAAGCTTTATTTAAGGTTAAATACAGTTGTTTTTAACCTAAAATGTTTGATTTCAAACTATCGGGAAAAGAATTGAACCTGTCGTTGTCATGTGTGAACTCGTGATAGCTCAGCGACGCTTCTAAGAAAGGCAAGTTTCGACAACTACCCACAAAAGTAAAACAAAATTCGTTTAAAACATCGAGTAACTTTCAATTCTTATCAACGACATAGAGTAATTAGTTAATTATATTACATTCTGTATTTATTTCAATCACTGTTTGTTTTGAGGGCTTTCCAACGTTAACGGATAAAATGCAATCTGTATCAATACATTCCTCAATAGTATTTAATAGTCCATTCGCTTTAAGAAAATAACCAAGCACTGATCAATCAGTTTACAAGAGAGTATCGTTTTGTACGAAAGTTTAGAACCCAAAAAGTGTTGTTAAGTTGTTATATTAGAAATCCTTAACAACAACCTGGAGTGTGGAATTTGACAGTTATTCACGATCATGTCTCAGAGTACGTTAAGACATCAGTCCCGGCATGAACATCTATGGCAATCGTTATTGGGAAGTCAGTGCTCACAAATATACAGACTAGTTAAATTTTCGAATTTATTTCGCTCTTGTTGCGAAACTGCGAAGGTCCGATGCCAGTCGACCCCAAATAATCTTGGGAGTAATAAAGGCAAGGAAGATGATAAATATGAAGACATAATCTTGAAACTTGATTGGTCGGGGTGTGTCACTATTTTCGCGAATCGACTATATTTATCGACTAGTTAATTGTTATCGATTATGTTCCTACAATATAGCGGTATATAAATATATTGAATAGTTTGTTTACATCATGGCGTTATCACTTCTCAAATACGGTTTCCAATAAACGTGATTTATAAAGGTGATGTGTAATGGGGCCTATTCTCATTTAGATTTAATAATTAATGTTTATAACATTTTATTTTTTGTTGTTGTAAATAATGTCCTGTTTCGTTAATAAATTTTATATTTTTAATTTCTATTTTATTATTTTATTCCTTTTTATTTAAGTCTTGGAGATAATTCAGTTTTTTTATTGCTTTTAGTTTCAATTTTTTTTCTAATTTAGACAGACTAAGTCGTGAGTTCTGTGAACTCAGAGTACTTTTACTCCTTTCGTTGACAACTTAAGTATTTCTAATAATTTTTATTAATAAAATGGGCAAGTAGAAATCTACAAAATAATAGTAACACACACCAAAAAACAAATTCGATTTGTAGGATTACCCGACAAGAGCGTGTGTCATCAGATGATTACGAATACTTTTAAATTGCCATATTGTTTCATTAAGAACTGTCTCCTGGACCAACCCAAAGTTATATTACGATTAGCATCGACAAGATATTGTCAATCGATGCTAATGAAGTGAAAGAAAATATTAAATTTCCCGAAAAATATACAATAAAATTTCCAATTAATGCTTATATCTAGACCAGTATGACATTCTCATTACCATTGCAAGTAATATAACACGTTCTCAACTTAGACAATGACAAAATGAATTTTAAATATTTGTATTTCAAGGTCTTTTTTTTACTCGTCGTGTCTTTTGGCCTTTTCATAGAATTTACCAAATAGCATTAAAAAAAAACTCATTTATTTCAATACAATATGTATTCAAGGGAATGAAAATAAATTTTAATGATAATTCCATTGTTGAAAATTAATAAAAATGTATTCTGACATCTGAAGATTTCACTTCAATTTACACAACGTTTGTCTAATTTTTGTCATGTCAGATTTACCTGACAAAGTTTGATGATTATTTGACATGTGATAAATATCTGACAACTTTGACTAATCAGTTGACATGTGCGTTACAACTGTCATTTTTGGGGAAGGTGATCCTATCGAATAATTTTAAAAAGTTACCGTTATTCAAATGCCTTCCTTAATATATTAGCTAAAGTATTCACGCTTGCGTTTCGTCGCAAGTGTTTTAGATTAATTGGTACGGTATACAATCGAGGTTTATCGTAAGTTCAATAATAATGTCTAAATTCGCCTTAATGTTAGGCTTATAGTTTTGGTAAAAGGTAAATATTATGTAGTACGCCACATCTAATACTAATATCGAAATATTATAATGATATTTTATCGTATCATGAATTTCCATTATAAATCATGTTATGCGTTGTCTTATTATAATATTTAGCATAGTATATTCTTAACGTGAAGGTATTTGCCTGAATTTTTTTAACGGTTATCTACTTGTCAAATAATAAACGTATAAGTTTTAAGCCATAATGCTAAAATCCAAACTTCGATACGATCTATGTAAATGTAGAAATTTTATTATTTGACTTTGACAAAAGTGATGAAAAGAAATGTCAAAACATAGAAAAAAAAATACTAAAATGTATAGTCACGGTTAAATTACTACTAAAATTATTGATTATTCGACATTTTAGAATTATTGTACTTACTAGCATTCTTTAAAAGGGTCTTGTCAGACAAGTGTTGTGTTGGGTCTGTACTAGTAAAATACAGATTAATAAAAGCAATAACAATCGTGTAACAGTCATAGACAACATTGAGACTTCGCGTATAGGTAGTAAGACAGCCACATTCTATTTTCAAAATGAATACTTATGGCGGGAGCGCCATTTTTTTAATTCTTGAGGAGTTGTGTAAGGGAATTTAATATTTATATATAGAATTTAATTTAAATTTACAGCATATTATTATAAAATATTAATATTAAATATAATAAATTTTAATATTAATATTTTATACGCTGAGATGTGGCATACTATAGTACAGTATATAATAAAGTTTCGCAATTATACATTACCATAGCAACAGCAGTTATGTATCGCATTGTATGGCACACGATATTCGTTTAATGTAAAAAATAAAGTGTTATTACAAATGCATTGTTTTTTATTTATAATATACAATATTTATAATTTTACAATAAAATATAATATCGAAAACTGGAAGACACCGTGGGTAGGTCTCCTACAAGGAGATCCGACAATCTGGTGAAGATGGTGATGGATGAGCCGATGGTTGATTTGTGGTGTGTGTTGTGGTGAACATTGGGAAAACTATATGTTCATCAATGTACTTCTTTCGCCTGAGATGATAATGACGAATTTATTATAAAATTCATATTTAGCGTGTTTAGTATAAATAAGCAATTAGTCCTACTACTATTATAAAGGCGAAAGTTTGTAAGTATGGATGTATGTATGTATGGATGTTTGTTACTCTTTCACGTAAAAACTACTGAATGGATTTGAATGAAACTTTACCACAATATAGCTTATACATCAGAATAACACATAGGCTACTATTTATAAAGATATAGCTTCGCCTCGCGGCGTTGCCCGTAGTTATCATCGTACCGCGGGTAGCACCGCGGGGTTCAGCTAGTTGATAATATTTCCGTAGGTACGTATGCAAACTGATGATGTTAAATATCCAATTTATGAATACTTTAATTTAGTACAAACGACAATAGTAGCTCAAATCAGTATATTGGAATAATTATTAGTCTCTCTACACTAATTATTCGAAGTTTAAATACTAGTAGTAGGTAGGTACTAGTGACACTCTTGCTTGCTTAACTTGACCACCATCTTGGATTTTCCTTCTCTCGCCAAATATCACAATTTGTCGGTTCAAAGGTTGAAAGGGTCTATAGGTTTCCGATCTAGTGTCAGTCTAACCAGATTAGATACGCTTATATCTTAACAACTAGGGCCCCTAGCGAAGATCTTTTTTCTCCCAAATTTTGTTAGTAGTTATTCGAAATTTGTTCTATTTATGCAACGGCCACGCGATCCGGACCTCGCCTAAAAAGATAATATACCTGAATTTGGTACGCGATAGGATCCTTCCTATTTTCGGCGCAGAATGGCACATATTATAATTATAGTCGGACTCGCCAACCCAACTCGTCCACACGTAGAAAGGTGTTTGTTTGATTTGAATAGATAATTAATTAATTCAATTATTAACTTAATTTTATTACATTCTCCTTCAAAATATATAATACACATTTTTGGTAATTGTGTTGAAATTCCTACCTACTATGTTATTTAAACCTAGAAAGTGACATAGCTAAGGTTAAGTAGGTACAAGGCCATAATTATTTTAACAATGACTCGGAAGTTTTGATCAAAAAGCATGTCTATCTACTTTACGTGTGGTGACAACGCAGTAGTGCTTGGCACGGCTCCTCGCAGCTGGCCTCTGAAGCGGATGTAGGGGAAAACCACTCCCGCTCAGTTTTGGCACATTATATCTTGGCTTAGCTTATTATACATGATGGTATAGGGTTTGTTTCAAGTTTTCCTTCTGTTTGCAGTGTGTTGTCCTCTGTAAATCTTTTTCATACGATCCTGTCAAAGTGACTATTCTACTTGATGGAGAGCATGAGCACAATCCAAGAGTAGTGACCACCGTAATCATTACGAATGTTAGACGAATCTCATGACACCCACAGGATGAATACGGGTGGTGCCACTCCGTATTCATAACCCTTCTCCAAACGAACTATCTTCTTTTGTTTTTTTTGGTGGTAGACGTATCGTCTGATGGTAAGCGATTACAACTGCCCATGGACACCAGGGACATTACAAGTGCGTTGCCGGCCTTTGGGGGATGAGGTGTGGGTAGGGGTTGGGGTATGTGCCTCCGATGTCTTCACTCACTCGGTGACATATAACTCTCCAGTGGATAAAGGGGCATAGCAATACACGCGGGAACGATGCAGCCGATGCACTGGCACAAGGGCAGTAGGCCCATCACCAATACTGTCCTTGCCATCTGCTTGGCTGTGAGGGACACTGCAACAAAACACCAAGGTAGAACACCAGATATATTGGTCCAACCTTTGTACCTGCAAGCAGACCAAGGAGACCCTCCCGACCCCAGATTGTCACGGAAGCTGATGCAACTCAAGAGGCCGCTGCTTCGCCTCTTAATTGGAGCAATAACTGTATAAGCATATGTCAGCAACTCGTTCGTTACTTTCCCTAAGTATTTATTCATAAGCATTACTAGGCCGCCATGGTGTGGGTCACCGTGCTGCATTCTTCCATTGTCTGCATTCGCAATGAGTATTGTTGGTGACCACTACTCTTGGATTCTGCTTATGCTTTGCATCAGGCAGAGTAGAGTCACTTTAAACTTAAAAACAAACCATATGAAATAGTTAGGCAGTGGAAAACTGCTCAAGACGGTAACAACTGGTGAATTTTCGCTTTCAGAATACTTTTGAATGGGAGCCATGACACTCAAAATTGAGGATAATGATATAAGGAAGATCAAAAATTTAGAATAAATCTGAATTTGTAGGAAATCAGTTGTAGTCTGCCTGATGCATGAGCAGAATCAAAGGCGGTGGTCAACATAATAATGGCGACTGCAGACAATGCAGTAGTGATTCACAGTCTACATTAGGCCTCCGGTCTCGAAATAACCAACGAAACACGACAGTACGAATGCTGACATTTTAAGTTAGACTTCTGTGTGTTACCAATTCAAATCGCTTATCTACCTACACTAAATTATTATTTTTCTTAGTGCGCCAACTAAAGAAAAGAGAAACAAGAAGATAATCGGCTGATGATCTGTCAAAATTATTGCGAGTACGACATATTTTCGATTTGTTTCTTATCAAATGGCTCACGAAAAAAAATCTATTTTCTTCAAAGGAAAATAGAAGATTTTTGTTTTCACTTCGTCATACTCTTTTTATAGTATAACTAGCTGATGTATTAGCGTGATGATATATAGCATATAGCCTTCCGGGATAAATGGACTATCCAACACTGAAAGAGTTTTTAAATCGGACCAGCGGTTTCTGATATTAGCGCTTCAAACAAACAAACAAACAGACAAACTCTTTAGCTTTATTATTAGTATAGATAATATAATAGAAAGTAATAGTATATAATAATACGGGGACACTGATTTTTGAAATACAGGTTAATAAATCTAGTTCAGGGGACTGAGTTTTCATATTGGTGCGTGCTTAAGCCTTAGAACGTTGTATCTGACTTGTGGCGACTTCCACATATAGCGTAACAAGAAAAACACACTACAACGCCATCTACCGAAGTTTCGTCGAACTACGGAGTAACGATGGAATCGCAGAAACTACCAATCCTGAATCGCGCAATTAAAGTTCTCGCACTGATTATGATATATACAACACCCCAACATCAACTGTTGGGCAGTAGCCC
The DNA here is from genome assembly GCA_916048165.1 of Spilarctia lutea. Lineage (NCBI taxonomy): Eukaryota > Metazoa > Arthropoda > Insecta > Lepidoptera > Erebidae > Spilarctia > Spilarctia lutea. The sequence goes on from OU696491.1 coordinate 2,158,288, forward strand.
GCCAGGCATGATCACCTCGCCTGGTCGGAGAACCCTCTCTTTGTGTTGGAGGGACATGACACCCGTTCCTCCACAGAGTCATATATTTTATTAAATAAAGAAAATTATTATTATTATTTCTATAAATATATCTATTTAATCAAATAATTAATCCTATCTTGAAATATTACAGTCAATTCGAGGATTGTTAATGGTTTTCTCTAACTAAGCATAAATATTATTCAAGGGTTTTGTTTTAATCTTATCGTAACTATGATGACCATATAAATGTATGCTCTCTTCCCGACTATTCCTAAGTTGCTCTATTTGTGACACTTCATCCTCAGAACTGTCAACAATGTGTACGTCATCGGCATCTTCTCTTAGTACATCTCTCACTTCTGCTTCTGGTTCTAAAGGATCGTCGAGACTGGTCTTAGTGTTTTCTGGATTAATGCCTAACTGTTCCACGAGGTCATTGAAGAGCTGGACTACACCTTGGCCCACATCCAAGTGTCCCTGGACGTGGATACCAGCCTTGGTGTGTGGTAGGAATAGTACTGGAGAGTATGAAGAAGGAATATTATCATTAATTTATTTACCACAGTTAGAATAATAATAAAATTTCAAACTGACTCCCATTAATATTTTTTTCTTTTTTTTTAAAAAAAGACACCTCCCACATTAGGAATATACATCCTGTGTCACGGGGACTTTACAAACATACATGTAACAGACACCCAGACTCAGGACACCATTTTGTGGATCACACAAAGTGATGTCCCACGTGGGATTGGAACCCACGGCACTTGGCGCAGTAGCAAGCGGCGTAGTGACCGCTTAAACCACTAGGCCAACCGTGCAGTCATACAATTACTAATCGAATCAAAATTAAACCAATTTAAATAATGAGTTTACTAACTGAAAGGAAATATTTAAAAGTAAAAAGACTTTAACCTGTAATTACTAATTCATACCTACATGAATTTGTTTTTGCTCGCGTTTCCACCCCGTCGTCCTCTCTCAAGAATCAAAGTATCTAAATGCTAAATTCCATTGTAATCGGTATAGCAATTTAGCAGTATAGCGTATCAGAGAGTTACTTTCGATTTTTTATTATTAACATGATGTTTAATTATGATTATTTTATTTAAATAAATAAATATTATCCATGGTTGCCTTGCACAGAGCTTGTGTTTAGGGTACTAGATAGCTGGTATAAACACATGTTGTCATTACATTAAATTATACCCGGTTGTTATCATATGGTTACAGTCGTGAAGCTTAGTTAGAGGCCCTTGAGCGGCTTAAAAACATCCAACGGCAAGATTTCGTAGCCACAACGTAGTCTTGCCAGTTCCTAATCCGCACTTGGCCAGCATGGGGACGTATGGCCTTAACCCTCTCCTGAGAGGAGACTCGAGCCCAGCAGTAGGACGTTATGGGTTGTTAATGAAGATGATACAAACATTAAGTGCGGCAATCGAATCCGAGACCTCAAGCATAGCAGTCGCACTACGCCACCGAGGCAGTTACATACATAAACACTAACAAAATTATACACTTCTTCAATGTAGAGTTATTTGAATAAATCCTGGTTAAGATAACTAAACTCGTTCAAACTCAAAATTATACACAAATAACATCGAAGTGAAATGAAGTGCCCCCTACTCTTAATGAGACAAAAGAGTCCACAGGCCAGGTGGAGTGATGATTTTCGCAAAGTGGCCGGCAGTAGTTGGATGCGAGAAGCACAAAACCGATCAATGGCGTGCAATAGAAGATGCCTAATATAATGATCTGAAAAATACTGACCTCAATATAAGGGCTGCAGTACTCATTAATAAAACAAGTGAATATAGGTTTGCATCTCTGCATCGTGTAACGTGTGTAGAGTTACAAGGAGACTAAGTAGAAAAGAAAATAAAAGAAACCGGCCAAGTGCGAGTCGGACTCGCGCACTAAGGGCTCCGTACCATTATCTAACTAACTAACACAAACGAACAAAACATCACGTTTGCTGTATGGGAGCTTCTTTAAATATTTATTTGATTCTGTTTTTTAGTATTTTTGTTGTTATAGCTTCAACAGAAATACATCGTCTTTAAAAATTTTAACTGTCTAACTATAGAACACAAACTAACATGGTTCAGATAGAGCCTGGTGATAGACGGCCTGCGAAGTCTTAGCAATAAGGTCCTGTTTTACCGTTTACGGAACTCTAAAAAACGTTACGTCGGAAAATTTCACACTGCAATGGAATGATGATGAAACACTCAAGAATTGAGGTGGAATAGTTACAGTTATTACTCACAAAAATACAAAATGTTGTAGAAAACCAACATTATCTTGAACAAAATATATCAAAGCTACATAATTTAAAATACAACGAACCGAGTTTATTCAACAATTTGTGATTAGGTCGTTGCAATGTTATTTGTCATTAAATTTACGTGAAACATAATTAAAATGCTATTATTTCCGTTAATCAGAAATGCTAAATGGTGTGCATACATCAACTTTAATAATTTGTAAACCACGATTCAACCAATTTAAGTTCATCATTACGAACCAAGCGGCGTGCAATTGGCGAGGCCTATGGTTATCCTCCCCTAGTATCAGAAGCAGGGAGGGTTTCAGGGAAAGTACTGGAGTAGAAACATGGTTCTCTCTCTGAGGAAACTACGATCGTCATCATATACAACCTTTAACAAACAACAGCTGGACATGGGATGCTCCTTATACAGAAATCCTTCTTTACTAAACTGTGGAATGAACGCCTGCGGTACTCCCGGGCCTATGCGACCTTTAAACCTTCAAGGAAAGAGCGTACACCTTCTTAAAAGGCCGACACGCTTGTGACGCCTCTGCTCGTTTGCCGTGTATACCATAAAAAAACGACGTTTGTTTCAAGTATTCCTTCTCTTTGCAGTGATGTTGTCTGGTGTAGTTTGCTCGATTAACCGCCTCATGATACACCCATGGGATAAATAGCATATTGGATAGGTGGCAGTTCTGAATCGGTCATTACACTACGATACTTCTTTCGAAACACAAAATAAAACTTCAAAATTCAAAACTAGATAGAATGCATTCTTTTGTCATTTTTTAAATAAAACAAATCCTCTACAAATGTATTTCCCGCCAAATCCTATAGGTTGATTCAATTACAGTGACATCTATCTGACGTTCGATGCATTTTATAAATGGAACACAAAGCATGAATTGTTTGAGCTCTATTTTCTATTCATAGCGTTCCCAAATCAGCCCTAATGTTTATAGTTTAAAACTAATAATGGACTCTTTCACTCTGCATGTATTATACGTATAAACACAGGTATAACAGACGTGGCGTTAAATGCGAGGGAAGGCAAGCCATACTTCTGACGCATTGCAGTCACTCGTCTGGGCGCTACCGTTGTAAAACTATCACAACTCAAGAATCATAGTTTTTGTGCCATGAAATATTTTCATACTAACTATTGTTCATGGTAAATACTTCTTATAAATTATAGTACAGTATATTTATTGTATATTTACATTTTTCTTGTAGTATGCATTTATTCCGTTCAATCCCTCAAAAGGTTTTACTTTATTTATGGTGGACTTATAAGTGATTGAAAATGAAATATTCCCATCTGCAAATTATTATTGTTTCTCGCTAAATTTAACCTCTATAGTTAGTAAAATGAGGATTTTTATCTTAAAACTGAGTTTCACTCTTCATCCTTGGTTATGACAAACCTCTGCAATCAGGATTGAAACAACGGCTCTTAATGGACATACCACTGACCTTAATAAACTATAGACCAAGAAGTCAGTCGATTGTGAGAGTGAGGGTATAGAGAGTGCACCTATGTTTGTGCAAACGCTTGTGCAATATAACATCTTGAGAGTGGCCGCAATCGGCTAGGAGAACATCGTTTATTATATGTATTGAGCGGGAATCGAATCGAACTATCCACCCAATCAACGTTGCAATATAAAATGCTCTTTCACTGCACCACATAGATCATCACACAGAAATTTTGTTAATTTATTAACTTATCTACTTTTCCCATCGACGCTACATGTCGTGACGTCATGGTAACCAACCAATCAAAATCCAGAACCTGCATCACGATATGAACATTTTCTATTAAACTTATCATATGAACGATTAAACGAAGTCATTCATTCGAGGGTCCGTAGCTGTAGAGGAAAGCGGTATTGACGGTGAGCCGCACTAAGTCACCGTCGAACTTTGAGTTTCTTACATCATGCTAATCGTAAACCCAATGTGGTCATGATTATTAACACTAAACGATAAACGATATACCGAACGGAACAATCAAGGACTTTGGACAAAGGTACATTGCCTAATGGATAATTCATTAAGAAACTATTGAGTTTAAAACCTCACACACCACTCTTACAGCTGATTAGACCCTTATTTTTATCCTTTTTGGCGAAGTGAGTTCGGTTCCCGGATCAGACAAAATTTTTGTATGATGATGTTCTGGGTGTTCTTTGTTTCTGTTTCACGAATGTTTGTACAGTCCCCCGCGACCGAGGATTTCTATACTAATGGAGAATATGCATACATTTTTCATTTGTCTTATTTTTTTTTAATTTTCTTTGTTTTTTTTACAATATGCGTGAAAGGTATTTTTTTTATTTAGTGATTATTTACACCACGAAACTATTAAATAAACAGTGAAAATGAAGGGAGGGAAATTTAGACTTACAAAACGCGTCACTATTGGTCGTAACGAAATTAATCATGTTAATACTCTAAATCTCGGATACATATGCAGAGGATAAGTCGACCGAGTTGGCTTCATTTAAAAAAAAAAACAAAAAACCGTGTATAGTCTATCTGGTCTATCTAGGTACTATTATCGGGAGTTATTTTTTATAGAGAAACTCGCTCGCGCTCCTTTCATAATTGGTCCTTTATTAAAAAGCCTCTAAGTAGTCGGGTACTGTATAAAAATTACATTTACATCATACACATCTTGTTGATGTGAAGTTTATTTCTTGTTTACTATCTATATTTTTGGTCATTTTATCAAACGATGCTAGTATTACCAGGGTACTGGGGGAGCTGAGGTGAGAACGTGAGCAACACTTAAAATTGGCTTTGCGGGAAATAGTTCTGAATTAAATCTACATCTAAGTATTTATGAGTTTGACCCTGTGATTTATTTATTATCCTGGTAAAATATAATTTCAGAGCACTTTCTCAGATCAAATAAAAAAAAGTAGATAACGCAGAATCACTACATAGTATAAAACAAAGTCGCCTTTTCTGTCCCTATATCCCTATGTGCGCTTAAATCTTTAAAACTACGCAACGGATTTTGATGCGGTTTTTTCCAATAGATAGAGTGATTCAAGAGGAAGGTTTATATGTATAATACATGCATCATATACTAAGGCAACATTGCTAATTTTAGAGGTTTCTATTTTATGCCCGTGCAAAGTCGGAGCGGGCCGCTATGTTTTTATATACAACGTTCATAGTTTTTCTGTAGTGTATTTAATTTAGTATCAGCATTGCACCCGTGCGAAGCCGGGGCGGGTCGCTAGTGTAGAATAAGAAAGTGAAGCCATTTTTTTAATATGTGTGAGTGACTGAAGTGTTTCCACTTTTTTTTAAAAAGTACCTGGAAATTGCATGAAAATAGGTAATATGCGAAAATAAATCTCTTTGTTTTTTATAAATTACAATATGATTGTACATATTTAAAGTACGTTTAAAGTACATTATAAAGTACGTCATTAAAAAAAGTAATACTTATGTCTCACTCTCTACTTCATTATTTGACTATGAATTTCCCTTTTTTTTCTTTATTTATTTAATGAACATAGTCACGAAGTGATTATGTCGCCCTCATAAATGAATTTACCTTGAAATGACTTAACCAAATTTCTTGGCTAAATACCTACGAACTCCTAGCAATACTTTCCCAATACGCCTTTTGAGTGTGCGAAATATTATATCATTTAATTGCACGAGACGGCATTTTGTTGGTATAATTACTGCACGACAACAATACTAACGGAAAGTAGTTTAGTTTATTGCATGTGTGTGCGTTAACGCGTGTGTTTACTGAGTTTTTGGCTTCAGCAAGAACAAAGTTCGTGTCTTATCTACCTTTTTTATTTGATCTGAGGTTACTCTACGCCTTATTTTTTTTATGGAATAGGGGACAGCGAGCAGACGTATCGCCTGATGGTAAGCGATTACCGCCGCCTATGGACATCCGCAACACCAGAGGCGTTATGCGTTGCCTGCCTTTGGGGGATGAGGAATCCTTATCCATGAGTCACAACAAAAAATGTTGGCTTATTTATTTAAACTTTTTCAAATATAAACAAAAGGCGAACTTAATGTCTTTGTATTGATAATCCTTGAGAAGCTTTCCCCGTTTTTGAAACCTTCTTCATTGGTATTCCGATCCTATTAGTATTAGCGTGATGATGTATAGCCTATAGCCTTCCTCGATAAATGGACTATCCAACATTGAAATAATTTTTCAAATCGGACCAGCGGTTTCTGAGATTAGAGCGTTCAAACAAACAAACTAACTTTTCAGCTTTATGTATTAGTATAGATATAGATTACACACAACAACTCCCTACTAAGAAAATTCCTGTGTAATGTAAGGAGAGGTATACAAAGATTTTTATTATTAAATCATTTTTCACTTACCTGTAACGACAGCAAACAACATTTAAAGTCTCTACTTCAGGTGTAGATTTATTTTACAATATCAATATCTAATTTAATTCTTATTATATATTTTCAACACATTCTTTTTTAGTTCTCTTAAATATCACTTTCAAAGATAACATCTTTAAGTATTTATGGTCTATCCATCATTGGCATGCATGGGCCGGCTCGACTGGTGTGATATCACGGCCTCATAGAAAACCGATGTGAAACTGCGCCTGCGCTGTGTTTCACCGTGAGTGAGGATACCGAAGGCCCATACCAACCAACCCCTCCAACATACCTCTCCACATCCCCAAAGGCCGGCAGCGTACTTGTAGTAATTAGACCCTACCCATATACTCTAGTGTAACATGTAAGTGTTTTTAAGTCTATGGACTTTGTGTTTTTTTATAAATGAGCCTGTCAAAGTGACTCTACTCCCCCTGATGGAAAGCATAAGAAGAATCCAAGAGTGGTGGTCACCATACTCATTGCGAATGCAGAAAATGCAACAATGCAGCATGGCGAGCCACCACCCTCAAGACTGCCTTTAACTCTCTGCACATAGCGCGAATCAATTCAACATATTAATCCTTCCTGTTTTAAAACGTTGTTTGGCAATTACTAAGATAAATAAATAAATATTCCGGACATCTAACACACAACGCCATCTAGTCCCAAGCTAAGCAAAGCTTGTGTTATGGAAAGAAATAAGGTAAATAAATATTTTTTAACAATTCGAAATTCTAATTCGAAAATCTAATAATTTGAGTGTGTGGCAACCCTATGCTATGATTTTTCAGCATTCTCTTGTGATTTTGTTAATGGTGATGCACATTAAAACAAGATAAAGATACTTAATTACAATATGCGACACCATAAAAAAAAAAGAATAAAAATATTAATAAATAAGTTCTTGCTTATTATGTTGAGATAGAACGAAAAGATGAAAATAATTGGGAAATCTTATGACACATTTACCAATTAATTTTATTTTATTCGTAACTAATTAATTTTCATGCAGTTTTTTATTCTACGTGACCAAACCTCATTTTAACTGGAGGAATTCCAGTTAAAGCAAATTACAATGTTTGCTATTGACCGTATGCTAGCTAATATTTTTTTATGTAGTACTAGCTGCACCCCTCGGTTTTACCTGCAGGTTTTGTTGCTTTTAATACGGACTTTGTTCGCTATGTCATTGATTATAATTTGATACTAAAATATTTTTCTATGCAATAATTATATTTTTCAAAAATTTTTTGATGTTCTTCGTCTGGCTTTTTCCCGTTTCTAATCATGGTCGGCTCCCCTTATCCTTCTTCTCCAGAGACATCTGTTCTGGGTCGTCGTAGGGTCTACTTTATCTTCTTCGAGGTCTTACCTGATGGTCGACATCCATGTAGCTTTGAGCTTACACATCTCTTTGAGCTTATCCGGTATTAGTCTCACTTTGAAGCTGCCTCTGATATACACATTCGACACTTTATCTAGAAGTAAGACGCCTGCAGACCATTTATGCATTCGCATTTCGTTGACGGCCACTTTGTTTACCTGCGCTTTTAGAAAAATTATAAAAATATAATAAAAAATAAACATAAATATCAATGGGAAATGGAGGTCCCTCCTGAGAGCCCTATGTCCCTGATAAGGGATAAGAGGACATTAAAGTAAGTAAGTAAAATCAATGAGACGGTTGAGGCTGGTAGGGTTTTAACAATCTACTAATATATATACGAGTATATATATAATTATGATGCCTCGTCATTGCTAGAACACCGTCTGTAGCAACTGACAAAATGCAGTTGGGAATCTTGGGAGCTACTACATCTTTAAACTACTCAACGAATTTCACTTCAGTTTTATACAGAGTGATTTAAGAAGAATGTACCGAGAAAAAGAACAATTTCTTTCCAAAACTAACGAAACCAAACAGGTTCCTTTCATAAATTCGAATTTGAAAAGCTTTATTTTTGAACAATTCGAAAGAATATAATAATTTGAGTGTGTGGCAACCCTATGCTATGACTTTTCAGCATTCTTTTGTGATTTTGTATATGGTGATGCACATTAAAACAAGATAAAGATACTTAATTACAATGTGCGTCACCATTTTTCCCGCGGCATTATATTTGCCGGAGTTAGAAGATCAGAACTTCTCAACAATAGTTAGTTATCAAAAAACAAGTGTTTCGCGTTGATTCACTACAACCGCTGACGTCTTTATACTCTTGTCTTGTTGGCTAATATTTTGTTTTCACCACTTGGCACTGAGATGACGTCACTCATAGACGTTTGTTAGTTTTCTAATAAAGTTTGTTTGTAGAGTACGAGCTCTTACTTATAGACTACGGGCCCGTGTCGAAAATTGATGGGTCATGTGAACCACCAGGAGACTTTTTTAGAAAGATACAGGGGCATAAAACAATAACATTTAGCACTATGCTGTCACTTGGAAGCTGTCCAACTGAGTATAGGTAGAGGGGAGGGAGTAGGAACCGTCGATTTTTCTCCCTTGTCACATAATTTTTGTACGGCGTTGCGAGATAATGAGTGTTTAAAATGCCTGTGCTCATCCTGGATATGCGTGTTCAAGTTTCAAGTTTTAGTGGCCGCCACGCCACTTTTTGATGCGCTAAGTGTTGTGAGTTCAAATCCCACAGGTGAAAACGCTTTTGTGCTTGTAAAACAAGATCTTAGCGCCCTCTTATGATACATCTCTCCGAGAACTTGTAAAGTAATATTTCGTTATGTGTGTGTGTGTCTTCGTGTTTTTGAGTGCACTTGTTAAGTAATAGATGTAATTATAGAAATATAAGTTAGCCTCTCTATCGCATAAGGTTAACTTATAATGATAGTGAAGGTGATATAATACAAAATAAATAAATAAAAGTTTTTGTCAATATCCCCCCCGTACGGATATCCCCTCGGATACCATATGTGGTGGTAAAACCTACGCCTTGTAGATGGCCCCTCCTGTGCGGAAAACCCAATGTTCCCTCATTTATCACCCTCAGGCTTGCGCTTATGGAGGACGGAGATCGTTCTGCGAGCAAGGTCCCACCCTAAACCAGTCTGAACAAGTCTTAAATTTTAAGTAAGTACCTAATAATTATAATATTACAGTGTTATAATATCAAAATGTAGAGTAAATTTCTAAGGCGTTTCACGTTTCTTTTCAAACTATTATTATCACTAATAACATACAAAAATATTCAACAATATTGACGCAAACATAAGCTATCGCGCCCATCATTTCTACGCCTATTTAAACACTGAACTTTTGTAGTTCGATATACATTATAATTGTGTAGTTTTTGGTACAGTTCGACTATATTTAAGTACGCATATATGAGTTTCTTTCAATAGCTCCTGTTAAATAATTCAATTGGTTCATAGGTCCTCCATTGATATGCAAAATTAAGTACACTGTGTAACAAAGCTGCGTCGACTTGCAACCAGTTTCTTTCCGCATCTTTATAAGGCGCCACGGTAGCTAATATTTATTTTAAGTTTTATATATCTAGGTTTTTATCTATAAAGATGTACCAGGAGAATGAAGTCGGGGATAAATTAGAGAAGAAAAAATTTGAGGCTTCTATCAGTGAATTGAAGAAAAAGAATTTCGTGTCGTTTACAGAGATTGAACGTTATGGTGAGTTTATTTTTTAAAATAAACTTTTATTTATGGTAGGTGTAAGGTCAGAAATATTAAAACTTTTTATTATTTAACATTTAAATAATGCAAAACTAATAATATTAAATGTAAATGTTTATTTTATTTTTTCACTAAACTGCGTAAAGTTTAGCAAGCTTAAAATATTTGACCGTTATGCCGCGTAAATGAACAATTCGACATTATTTTGACAAACATTAATTAAATTATCTATCATATCATATGACAGGACATAAATAATAGTTTAAAATGAATTATATATTTATAATAACTAAACTATAGAAAATAATTTTAAATTAAATAATTTTAATGTAAAAAGGCGTTGGACGACATAATCGAAATATTTTCAAAAAGCACTTTGGTTTATTTAATAAAGCGTGTTTTTGTAGTTTCTTTAAACCATTGTTTATTTTTTAAATTATTGTATTATCATCGGTCCTCGATAAGTCTACATAGTTTAAATAAAGTCTGACCGTTAGAAGTAGATCAAAATCAAGTCCAAAAAAGTCGGTTACGAACAAAAATACAGGTGAAGCTAAGAAAACCGGCTAAGTGCGAATAGTACTCGCGCACCGAGGGTTCCATATATAAATTTAGGCTTTTCGCAATTTATCCTTTATCTGTGCTATAAGACAGTGCTTCGTACCAAATTTCAAGATTCTGAGTTCACGAGAAGTACCCTGTAGGTTTTGACTCGAGTGTCAAAAATTTGCGGCATAAGCAGTTTCAGTATCTTTTGATTGCGTTGGCTTAGAAGTTTGGTTTTTTTTACAGTTACAAGAGCCTTGAGTATTTGATATGAATCATCATCAGCCCGATACCTCCATGCGTTTCTGAGGAAAAGGGTCTTGACAGACAGACGGACAACAACCTTATCCTATAAGGATGCCGTTATTTTCCTTTTGAGCTACGGAACCTTTAAAAACCGTGTATAAATCTCCTGGTGCACATAATGTGATGATTGACTCCTGGTTGATTCAGAATAACGATACCTTGGTTATAGTAGTATAAATACTTTACCCTACTACAGCGAAGCCAGAATAAAGGGTGGGTAATTATTTTGGCAGTCTATGTATGTTCCACTATAATGTCTAAACTGCTGAACTTCTTCTTCTTCTTTGTCCTAGCCATTTCTCATTATTTGGGGTCGGCTCTCCTCGTTCTGCGGCGCCACGACAATCTATCCTGGGTTGTCGAAACGTTTGTTTGGGCAAGCTCTAAGTCCTTGCCCATCGTGGACCACCGGGTGGCTAGTGGGCGTCCTCTACCTTGCCTAATATTTGGTAGCGCCAGGGCTTGTTTCACAACAAACTGCTGAACTGATTTGAATGAATGTTTCGGGACAGCTGACGGTCTTGCTGACCAGTATGGTTCGTGATAATACTCAGCCCTATACTATGCCAGCTGACTGATGAATGTATGATGATGAGAGAGATGAGATCAGCTGATCAGCCTTCGTACCGTTAGTTAGAGTAGTAGTGAGCTCGGAGGAAGGTTCATCTCATTTTGTTTATTCGACAAAATGCCATTGAATAGATATATGTATATGTATACAATAGAGTTTTACACCCATTTTTTAATTAGATTCTATAGTACTATTAAACCACTAGAAACATGCCATTTAAACGCAATAAAATTTTACATTTTCAAATTTCGTTACTATACTCATTGAATCGAATGCAAACAATGCAACAATGCAGCATGGTGACTCACATCATAGCGGCCTAGTGATGATTCTGCATCATTGGGCCTTCGGTCTCGCACTCACCAACGGAACACGACATCAGGAATGCTGTTATTTTACGTTGATCGTGCGAGGATAGTACCGCCCCGGTCGAGCTGAAATCAACGTGGCTTTATAATTTGTAACATTGTCATAGAACAAGCTCTGCTTAGTTTGAAGCTTGTTGGATTTATGTGTTACATGTCCGAAATATTGATTACCAGCTTTCGCCTGCAGGTCCGCCCACGTAAAGGTATTGCGGTGATTCTTCAAACTGATATAACCTTTGCATTTATGAACTAATTGAAATGAAACAAAAACTAAATAACCTACAGACAAATAGATAAAAATTATTAAAATCATTGTCTTGAATTTTATTACGTTCTTAAAATCTCATGTATCTTCCATGGACAGACAACGACCAGTTACGATTTTAGTAAATGCATTTATTACTGAACATATTAGGTAACTAACAATAATTAAGAGATAACGAGCGAATAGTGTTGTAATCTACATGAAACATTCACATGGTTATTCTCTGTGGTACAAAAAATATTCAAGTTCTAATAAATATAATGTGAACTAAAATTGTAATTGTGTAAAATATTTCAATATAAATGGCACATAATCACAATAGTTATAACAATGCTTGATGCCGATGCATTTTTTATGAAAAATATATATTTTGCAAGCCCCAAAACAAAAATCAGTTTGTTATTAATGAAAATGAATAAAAATTTTCAAGTCACCATTCTGACATGTTAGAGCTGGGGGTCACTCGGGAAGGTACCATTCACTTTGTATGCCACAAGTTTTTCTCAGTTTTTTCTAGATTTTTAGAAACTGTTATTATTTAATTTGGGACACTCATCAAATCGACGTGTTTCGCTCCCTATCCCGCTTTTTCCTGCCACTATCAGAATTTGGTCCAATGATAAAAGTTGGGTGTCTCGTCAAAACGAAGCTGTGTATAAACTTTTAGCATGTTATTAATCACTGAAATCCCTTGTTCGTGGGCCCGTGGACTATTATATCGACTAACACAGGGAGCATTCTGACAAGCCTGCGATTCTAAGAACTTCATATCGGAAACGCTTCAGAATTTACATATTCTAGTTATTTACTGAACTCTACTTCTACTTCTGGTCCAGGTGAACTCAATAAAACTTAAAAGAACATCGTTTTCGCGACATTTTAACTGCCTCGGTGGGGTAGTGATAGTGTGGACCAAATGTTTGTATGACCTGCAAATATTTGTTTCGGAGTTTGGGTGTTTTCTATGTATAATATGTATGTATTTACAAAAAAAGTATGTATGTATTAATATAACTTGTCTAGTACCCATAACACAAGCTCTGCTTAGCTTGGGACTAGATGGCGTTGTGTGTCAGGTGTCCTAAATATTGTTTATATTTATTTTCCTCTATTAATACTGGTGGTTAAATGGGCTGTGATACACCGGAAGAATTTTTCAAAACGAATCAGTTGTTGCTGAGATTAGTGCGTCAACCAAACTCTTTAGCTTTATAATATTGGTAAAGATTACAGCAAGCCACCGATGATATATCTATTGTTTTTTAAGTAAAACAGAAATTAACAATGGATGAGATACGTGCGTTAATTATATGTGCTTTAGGGCTATTACGCACTGTCGACTAGTCGCAGGCGACTCAGTTGTCGACGACTGTAATATTGTATAGTTTAAATAGGTGTTTACGCACTAGTCACCGGTTGCCCGGGCGACTCGGCGACTCGCCGCGCAGTGGCGACGCACAGGCAACTGCCGGTCGCCGGCGACCAATAGGAGCACGGTTTCAAATGAAAGCATTCACACTGCGAGCAACTGTCGTAACGACCGGACGGCCGCGCACAATGAGTTTTGACACGGATAAATTTAAATTTTAATGTACTTGGATACTGTCGCTCGGCTCGGTCTCCGGCCCTAGTTTCCCATGTTTCGGTCGCCGAGGGACTGAGTCGCCGGCGACTAGTCGACAGTGCGTAATAGCCCTTAAGTATGCTAGTACTGCACATGTTCAAGTTGAATAAATTAATTTTTAATTAATCTATACAAATAAATAAAATTGAAGTGTGTGACTGTTCTTTCAAATTAACGACTTTCACTAAATGTATATGTCAGTGTATTGTAGTGAATCATTAATTTTTGTTGTGTAAAATGATTTGTCAAAATTATATAAATCCTTGTTATATAAAACTTAAAATCGCCCTAAAATTATATGCAACAAAAATATAATATACATATAAATAAATGTAAATGTATTGTAAATAAATGTTTGTTAAACGAACAAACAGATTTTGTTTATAGTGATTTACTTATATAATATACTAGCTGACCCACGCAACCTCGTTTGCTTCTTCTATTGCCCGTAGCGTGAAAACTTTCCCCCGTTTTTGAAACATTCTTCATTGGTGCTCCGTTCCTATTAGTATTAGCGTGATGGTATATAGCCTATAGCCTTCCTCGATAAATGGATTATCCAACACTGAAAGGATTTTTAAATTCGTACCCGCGGTTCCTGAGATTAGTGCGTTCAAACAAACAAACTCTTCAGCTTTATATATTAGTATAGATTATACAAGAATTGCTCGTTAAAGGCTTAGCTAAAGAGGTAAAGTTTGTGAGTTTGTAACGTTGTAGGGGTAATATCTGTATCTACCGAAGCAATGCTGAAAATTCTTTTAAAAGCTATATATTGCGAATACAGAATTTTAGGAAGGAGTACGCTCTTTGTGTCGGAGTTTGGGTGTTTTCTATGTATAATATGTATGTATTTAATAAAAAAAAGTATATATTCATTCTTATCAGTTGTCTAGTACCCATAACACAATCTCTGCTTAGCTTGGGACTAGATGGCGTTGTGTGTTAGACGTCCGAAATATTTATTTTATTATTTAAAGCACAAGTTTTATGAGTAAAGTTTAAAATTCAATTCGTCACTTTCAAAATATTATTGGTTGTCAACAGCACTACCCCCTTTTCAAGTTGGCATTCTACTAACGTATACCAAGACTATCAAAGTCATTCAATTCTGTATTCGCAATATATAGCTTTTAAAAGAATTTTCAGCATTGCTTCGGTAGATACAGATATTACCCCTACAACGTTACAAACTCACAAACTTTACCTCTTTAGCTAAGCCTTTAACGAGCAATTCTTGTATAATCTACACTAATATATAAAGCTGAAGAGTTTGTTTGTTTGAACGCACTAATCTCAGGAACCGCTGGTACGAATTTAAAAATCCTTTCAGTGTTGGATAGTCCATTTATCGGGGAAGGCTATAGGCTATATATCATCACGCTTATTTTAATAGGAGCGGAGCACCAATGAAGAATGTTTCGAAAACGGGGAAATTTTTTCACGCTACGGGCAATAGAAGACGCAAACGAGGGTGCGTGGGTCAGCTAGTTATTTATATAATCTGAAACTTGGAAACGGCTCCAACAATTTTAATACAGAATGTATTGTCTTTCCAAAAAAACAAAATAAATAACAAAAAATAACATTTAATTGCATCAAATTAGCTGAAACTTAAGTTACTTTGTGACAAACCCGAGGCTTATTTATGAATGTGCTGAAGTTAATTAGTAATTTACGTAACTAGTATCATGATGACATAAACGTAAAATAAATAAATAATAATGTAACAACAATAGTATAATTATTTAGAAGAAAAAAAAAACAATGAAACTTTTCAGTTTCTTCGTTTTGTAAAAAACCTAGTTCACCCAAGATATCATTTTATATTATTTTTCAAGTTGCATTAATTGCAAGAATGAAAAATAAAAAGAAATATAAATAATTAAAATAATAAATTAGCTTTATTTGTTACACACCATTGTTTTTTTTCTAAAGGTACACAGCAGTTATATACACACACAACAATATATAAAACATTCTGAAGCATGATAACATTTTATGACATTTTAAACATACGCTACAACATGTCAAGAATGTTATATGTCGCAAACTCTCTTGCAACAAAAAGACAGAGACAGACAGACGTGACAGAGTAAGCATACTGCAAACGCGCGAATAACCTCCTCCCCGCGCCCTTCCGCTAACGTCCCGCTGAGGCTCGGATGACGTAATGCAACAGTTATAATTTGTTTTATAATGTTGTAATTATTTGTAACATTTTGTTACATGAAGTTGTATAACATCATTAACAATTTATAACTTTCGTTACAATTTGTTAACAAAAATTAGACAACAAATATTAAGTAACATTATGTAACGTTATATAACCACTGTGTATCAAACAAACATTTTACTACTAAATAAAACTAAAAATATGTAGATGGGATAGATGACTTTAATGTGAACCCCGTCAGGATACAAGCCTCCTCAAATGAGTTCCATTTTTCTTTATGTTTGGCGGTGTTCATCCAATCTCGTCCTGCCACCTGGCGCAAGGACGACCTCTCCTTCCCACGCCATTCGGTTCTTTCCGTTTTGTGGTGTTAACTGTCCATCGATTATCAGCGTATCTCGCAACATAACCAAACCATCTCCATTTTAAACTTTGAGAGTAATAAAGAGCATCATTGACTTTGGTTATTTTACAAACTTCTGTGTTTCTAACTCGGTTCGGCTCCGTTTAAAGTTTCAGCAGCTCCTTTCCATTGCTCTCTGTGTAGTCTTGCCATGATATGGGGGCGTCCATAAATTACGTTAGGTGTTTTCTTAAATCTTCTGTAATGTCGTGAGATTTTATTCAACCCCCTCCCCCATCCCCCAATCTCACGTGAGATTTTTCAAAATGTTGGTTTCTTAAGTTAACGCGTTGGATTGTTATTGTAAAAAGAAAAAAAAATGCTTCGTGCCTTTATTTACGACTAGTTAAGACTAGTAATCAATATTGCTGAGAGTTTAATTATAAGTGTAATAAAAATTTAACAATAGAATACTTAAATCGTAACTACTGTGATTGAAAAAAATTGCGTGATATTTGCCGAGACCCCTCCTCTCTCCAACGTAAAATTAGATGAGATTTGACTCGACCCCCTCCCCCCCTAAAACATCTCACGTATTTTATGAACGCCCCCTATCATAGGTCCATGCTTAGCAGCCGTAGGGGAGAGTAGGAGACATTGTAAAATTGTCGTGTCTAAAATACTAAACACAAACATATTATAAACGTTACGAATATTCGTTCTATGTCTGGGTGCAATTTATTCCTAAGGACCCGTGGTGATGACCATCAAATGACATTCTTCACCTATTAAACTAGTTTAATCTTTAACCAACAGGAGAAAGTGGAGTCACCCCAGAGTACCAGGAAGCCCATCGTCGCTCTCTCAATGACCCGGAAGGCTTTTGGGGCGAGGTCGCACAAGAGTTGGAGTGGACCAAACCTTGGGACCAAGTGCTTGATAATAGTAACCCACCTTTTACGAAATGGTAAATTCAAAGTTTTTTTATGTGTTTAGGAGAGCACGTTAAGTTAAGTCGTCGGTTGTCTTTAACACCTGTGGCAATCGTTATTAGGAAGTCAATGCCTTGGAATATATTGACAAGAAGTTCAACCTTTGAATTGAGTTCACATTCAGAATTGCGGCGGTCCGATGCCAGTCGCTCCGTGGCAAAACTGATATGCAAGTAAAATTAATTGAACTTGTAGCCGATCCTAATTAATCTTCGGAATAATAAAGGCTAGGGAGATGCTGGAACATGCTGATGAAGAGAAACTTCATCAGCATGTTCCAGCATCGACTCGATCGACATCGACAGGATTGCACGGTTGGCCGAGTGGTTTCAGCGGTCGCCATGCCGCTTGCTACTGCGGCATGTGTCTTGGGTTCAAATCCCACGCGGTACAACACTTTGTGTGATCCACGAATTGTTGTCCCGAGTCTGGATGTTCTTTGTGTCCGTTTCATGTATGTTTGTAAAGTCCCCCACGACACAGGATGTTTATTCCTAATGTGGGAGTTGTATTTTAAAAAAAAATTAAAAAAATGTGTGCGTGTACTAGCGTACACTCGTAAGAAGTGAAACTTCTTTATGACGTTATTTTTCAAAAAATAAATATCAACAAAAGACTTATAAACCAGCAATATTCGTAACAATTCTTATTTCAAGTGCAATAAAAGTTAAGGAGCGAGACCTGAGTAAATATTTCGCGATCTGTGGTGTGAATGAAGTAAGTTTGTGGAATGTGATGTGTGTAGTTATTTACATTGTGGACTAAATAAAATAATATTGTTCGTAATGTGATATTTCATTGTAGTATTAATTTGGTCCTGTTTGTGTTTGAAAGTGTTTTTTGTTTTATTTTATAATTTTTTTTTGATGGATTGTATATCTCTCAATAATGATAAAACATTTTATCATGGCCGAAAAACGTCAACGTCCACCATCGATTTACAAGCAGAATTTAAACGATTGTCTCTGAATAAAGTAGAGACTATAAATGAACAATTGTTTCAGTTTATAAATAACAGGAAAAAAACGTTTCACTTCAAAAAACAAAACTTAGATATGCAATTATATCCTGTTAAAAGGAACTGCAGATAAGATTCTTCGATCGGTTGAGATGTTTACACCTAGAGGGTTGTGGTCCAACGGTTAATGTTGGGAAGTTGTATATATGCAAATCGGCTTGACAACATTTCATATCACGATACAGATCTAGCTGTGACTTCGTAGTTCGATGTCCTTTTCAGATGTCAATGAATTATATTTTTATTTCACTCTATTTAAAAGATATTCGTGTTGCGAGGGATTAAGAACTCGTCTAAGGGAATAAGCGGGACAACAGCACAATCGTATATGGACCCGAATGGCCGGTATGGAGCAGTGGGCCAAAATCTAATTTCTAAGGAGATGCCTATGTCCAGCTATTTAATGTTAGTCATGATGATATAGAGTTCCATAAAATACCTACTTTTATTACATTTAAAAAATAATTGTTTCGGAGTTTGGGTGTTTTCTATGTATGAAATATGTATGTATTTACAAAAAGTAAAGTATATCTGTATTAATATCTGTTGTCTACAAGCTTAGTTTGGGACTAGATGGCGTTGTGTGTTAATGTCCGAAAATGTTAATTATTATTATATCTAAATGTTACATCAGTAAAGAAAACCAAAAATTAAATATTAAGTTTTAAGTCTTACCCAATTAATCGTTCACCTAAATTATTGAACAAGAGCTGACAATAGCCTAAGTTCCTCTCTACGTTAAGTCTATTTAAAATCCAGTCAAAATCGGTCCAGCCGTACTTGATATGAACCGGAACAAACAGATTGACAAAAAATTTAAAAACTGACTTTTTGTCATATATACTTTTACCGTTTATTTTAATAAATAAAATTAACCAAAATGCAACTACTTCCTATTTTTCTTCATCGTCCAATGGTTAACTGGTAGAGAATGCCGTGTATATTAAGTCTGCCAATGCACCATGTATTAAATAAATAAATAAATATTAATAGACAGTCTACTTCCAGGTGGGTAGGAGGTGAAATGTCTGTGTGTCACAATGCAATAGACAGACACGTGGCAGCTGGAAAAGGCGACCAAGTAGCGTTAGTTCACGACTCCCCATTGACTGATACCGTCAGGAAGATCACCTACTCCGAGTTCAAAGACCAGGTCAGTTACGTTATCTTGTTGTGAAATTGTAACCTGGTCATGGAAAATCGGCGTTAAGTAGCTCTTTCGTTGATTTTTAGTGACCCGTGGTACAACATTGATCGCGGGCAACACCACAATGCAGACTTAGTCTAAAAAAAGTAACCTAAGTCTTTATATCATCAGCAGCACCTATCAGTGCAATTCCTGTCAAAATCTGTAGAGCCGTTCCAGAGATTAGCCAGAACAAATAGACATACAGAGAGATACAAAATTAAAAAAATGATTTTTTGATGAAGTATCGTAGATACTTTCATTTGCATTTAGTGTAAAACCTTTAATTTTAAATTATAAAAAGACACTTAAATTTTATTTATTTGTGTAGGTTAAGGTAACTGCCCCTAATTGTAGAGGTCACAAAAGGATAGTATTACCTTTATAACTCCCGAGTGGTAGTCTTTTGTGAAGGTAAACTTTTTTATAAAAATTACCCAGCTGACTTGCTTTGTTACCCTAATTTTTTCAGCCTTTCTCCTATTGCAGGGTACAATCTATCTCTGTATCAAATTTCATCTAGATACATTTAATTTTTGCGTGAAAGTAACAAACATACATCTTTAAATTGTAACTGGAAAGTTACTCCGTCTGTCTGTTACTCTTCCATGGTTAAACGGCTGCATAGATTTTAATGTTTTGTATGGATATATTTTAAGTCTTGACGAAGAACTCCTTACCGCCATTTTCAATAGGTATTAGTAAGATTATAGTGTCTCTAAATTTAAATACAAACCTTACGTGACTGCCTTGGTGGCGCAAAAGTAGCGTATTTAACTGCTGTGCTTGAGGTCTCGGTGTCGATTTCCTGGTCGAACTAAATTTATGATCTGCAATATTTGCTTCCTAGTTTAAATGTTTTCTATGTATAATATGTATGTATTCACAAGAAAGAAGAAGAAGAATTTATGTATTAATATCAGTTGTCTAGTACCTATAGTACAAGCTCTGCTTAGTTTAGGACTAGATGGCGTTGTGTGTTAGTTGTCCGAAATATTATAATGATAAAAAGAACTTCAGTTGTCTAATAAATATAAGTTGAGTACTAACGCGACAACGTGAATGAACCTTTAATGTATCAACTATAGCTACTAAATTAGACGAATATTCATGAATGCAATGTACTTTCTTATATAAAAGGTCAAGTGACAGTAAGCGTTGCCTTTTGATAGTTTTAACAATAATTTAATTAACGGTTACAGATCTAAAAAAGGAAAGACGTTTTTTTTTTTTTTTTTATTGAATAGATGGCAAACGAGCAGACGTATCACCTGATGGTAAGCGATTACCGCCGCCCATGGACACCCGCAACACCAAAGGCGTCACAAGTGCGTTGCCGACCTTTGGGGGGATGGGAAAGGGGATGGGGGGAGGGTTTGGGGTATGGGCCTCCGGTATCCTCACTCACTCGGTGAAACACAGCGCAAGCGCTATTTCACACCGGTTTTTTGTGAGGCCGTGGTATCACTCCGGTCGAGCCGACCCATTCACGCCGAAGCATAGCTCTCCCACGGTAAAAGACGTTTATCAGTCACACACATTCAAGGAGAAAAATTAAACGTTTAACAAGACTAAACACTCCAACCCGCACTCGGCCAGCGTGGGGACGTATGGCCTTAACCCACTCCTGAGAGGAGACCCGAGCCCAGCAGTGGGACATTATGGGTTGTTGATGATGAAGACTAAACAACAAATAAGACCTAGATAAGATCGCAGGGACTTTTCGAAACGAACAGATCAGATAGACCTTCAAATTTATAATAGTCGTATGGATACATCGTGCACTTTGGGTGCGTAGGCGGAGTTAATGCCTAAGGCATTCTCCACCAGTCCACCTTTGGATGACGCAGAGAAAATGGGAAGGATTAGGTTGAAGTTACTTTTGATTTTTTTTTATTATTGTATAGGGGGCAAACGAGCAGACGTATCGCCTGATGGTAAGCGATTACCGCCGCCCATGGACACCCGCAACACCAGAGGCGTCACAAGTGCGTTGCCGGCCTTTTAGGAAGAAGTACGCTCTTTTCTTGAAGGTCGTATTGGTCCGGGGACACCGCAGGCGACAGCTCATTCCACAGTTTTGCTGTGCGTGGCAGAAAATTTCGGGAAAATCGCACAGTTGTGGACTGCCAACCATCTAGATGATGGGGATGAAATTTCTGTCGCGTAAGACGATGGCGGAATGATGCGGCAGGGATCAATCCGAACAATTCCTCGGAGCACTCCCCATAGTAAATGCGGTAGAAGATGCACAGCGAAGCCATATCTCTACGCAGCGCCAGAGAGTTTAGCCGAATTGGAAGATTCTGGCAATCGACGATACGAGTCGCCCTCCGCTGAAATAGGTCCAGAGGGAGGAGCTGGTATTGGGGATATATTTGTAGTAACAGCAAAAATAAACATTGCATTAGAAATATATACTTAAAAATGATTTCATGTTAGTTAGTCCTAGTTCCGAGTTTTAGGAAATGGCTGAACCAATCTTGCTAATTTTGGTGTCAAAATATCTGTGGAAGTCCAGGGAAAGTTTAAACGGTGTGGAAGAAAAATTCATAAATTTCACCTAATGTAGTACAGTTTTAAGTTTGCTTGATAGTAGTAGTTTGGCTTGATTCACAAATTTCAGAAAATAGTGGTTTCTTTTTTTAACCATTTATTGCTGGATGGCCCAGTTTTCGAGAACGGCTACAGACTATATAACATCACGCTACGACCAATAGGATCTGAGCATCTAAAAAAATGTTGCAAAACTTTTAAAAGATTCCGATCTGCCAAAGATAGGTACGGGTCAATTCTCGCTTGAACAAAGTTTTCAACCAACAGAAGTTTTTAGAACATTCCAGAACTTTCCAGCCATGAATTCATTCATTTTATGCAAGCTTGAAAGCAGTGACCACATATTAATAATATGCCTGCAAAATCTAGGAGACACCTGTTGAATAGATGTACAACTTGACTTGTATTCACACAATAGTGACCCAAGGGGTGAAGTGAATTAATTTATAGAATATATTTTTGAATGAGCATCAGTAATCGAATAATTTTATACTCTAAGACAGTTGTTATAAGAACCATTGTTTATTGAAGTGATTGTTTTGATTGAGTTCTATTGAGAATTATTACACTATTCGTAAAACACACTTATTAGTAAATGTAAAGGGTTTAAAATGGCGGTGGACTGTATTTCTGGTGGTTGGTTCGCCAGGTACTAATACATGTCTAGGTCTAAAATAAAAATTGAGAGGAGTGCCGGCCGTTGTATTGGATGTGAGGTCGCGCCGGTCCGGGTATATACCCCGCTCGCCGCAGCGCTAATGACAGTAAATGCAGTAAATAAATACATTTATTTCTAAATACATGCATTTTATAGATAAATTCTAACCTTTTGCGATGCGAATCATCATGTTTATCACACGATCATATGTGCTGGATGGAAATTGAAGTTACAGTCTCCAACTAAGCTAGGTCATTATTACACCATGAATAATTCTATCCGCAGTCCGGCCAGCCTGTATGGTAGACCTTCCTCAGGAATCAAAGTATGGCGATGCCAAATTTCTTTGAAAAATGTAACAAGAAAACAATTTTGCTTTCATATTTGTAACTAACTTTTGCTCGCGAATCCACCCGCGTATATATCGGTTTTCGTAGTTTAGTTAGTTTCGGTATGGAGGAGGTTATATCCTTCGTCAACATTAAAAGTAACTCCATTGTAAATTTCATTGAAATCGGTGCAGCGGTTTAGTAGCGAAAGCTTAACAGACAGATACTTTCGAATTTGTAATTGTGGTAGAGATAATGTAATACGCAAAACGATTTCCGTCCTCCATAAGCGCAAGCCTGTGCAGAAGCAGGCCCGGGTGACGGTGCGGACGCTACGGAGCGTAGCGTACGGACAGTAGCGGGAACATTGGGGTTCCCACACAGGAGGGGGCCATCTACAAAGCGTAGGTGGCCCGAGGTACGTCGGGGTTCCAGAGTTTTTCCTTTTCTAGGGTGCACCTGGTTCTCCGGCATCTAGTACCCGAGACGGCGTGCGGTTTTAGTCGGTTCGAGTCCGACTTGCCACCAGGAGGTGGTATCCGAGGGGATTTCAGCACAAAAAAAAGGGATAATGGAATAGTGGTTCTCCTACTGCATTTTTTTAAAGGTATCTCGTCTAGCTGGTAAACTGGCAGCTCTCGGAGTAACGAGAGGATCCCGCGTGCTCATCTATATGCCTTTGATCCCTGAGGCTATCTTCGCTATGCTGGCGACCAACAGAATCGGAGCTATTCATTCTGTCGTGTTTGGAGGTGAGATTTTAATGCTGTAGTAATAAAACAGTATATATATGCTCTGTATGAAAAGAAAAAACTTAAGGAACTAAAAGTTGGTACTAACAAGTGTGGTTTAGTACACCTTTATCCGATTCTTTGGGGAAAAATACTTTGCAGTATTATGCATATATGTATACCTATTACTTTAATACAGTAGTGGAAAGAGCAGGGAAGTTAAATTTTGTTTGATTCCAAAAGTTTAAACTTCGCTCGGTATGAAAGTAGACATCTCTTTGATGTAGGGTATTACGATGCAATTATCAGCAGCCTTTTTAAAAAAAGTTTTTGATCTAATGTACAAATCTGCCCCGATTGGTTGGTATAGAGTTTGTTTCAAGATTTTCTCCTCTATAAAGCTTTCAGCTTTCCTCTTTCAGTACTATAACTCCCACGAGATGAATAGGATTGATGAGGTAAAACTCCGTTTTCATAATCCGTCACTACACGAAAAAAATATACCTATATAAGTATATATATTTTTATGGAATAGGGGCAAATGAGCAAACGTGTCGCCTGACAGTAAGCGATTACCGCCGCCCATGGACACCCGCAACACCAGAGGCGTTACAAGTGCGTTGCCGGTCTTTGTGGGATGAGGAACGGGATGGGAAAGGGGAAAGCGCAGGCGCTGTTTCACACCGGTTTTCTGTGTTATTTAGGTATAATTTACAACATTTGGACACCTTAATAGATTTTCTTCTCTTAAGGTTTCGCGGCTCGTGAGCTCCGGACGAGAATAGAACATGCCGAGCCAACAGTTATTATTGCAGCTAGTTGTGGATTAGAACCTAACAAAATCGTCAGGTACTTAAACAAATCTTAAAAAAAAGCTTGTGGTCACCTTGATGATTCTTACTGCGTTTAGTATAAATATAATGGTTTCGATTGCCAGATCGGACAACACTTCATGTGATCAATTAGGGTTTAGCTGAGTCTGGGTGTTCCTTGACTCCATTTCGTAAATAACTTTTTTGTTTAACTAATTTCTGCGAATATTCATGCGATTTTTTGTTGTAACATGTGACCAATTCCAATCAGGAAATGAATTAATAATTTCGTAGAAACTGGTCAACAACGTGTTACATTCGCATAATTATTTTTCAACATTAGACGTATAATTATATTTTAAAGTTGAATAAACAGGTTAATTAAGTGAAAATTATTTCTAAATTACCATTTAAATTCCATAACTTTGATGAGCCTGGGCTGTTTCAAAAATAGGTAGCGATATGAAAACTAGTTAGAGTATAGTAAAAGTATCTCGGATAGAGCATTTTAATGGTCTTCTAGCGGTCCACTGCGTTGAAAAAAACCGCTATAGTTTATTATTAACGCTCCGACCGCGAACAACTTTTGTAGGCAAATCGTCCTCTTCAAACACCCATTGCGTGGATTGCTGCTTCGTGAGAGGAACGTAGCTATATATCCATGAATTATCAGTTGTAAGAATGTAGGATACGTTTTACGAAGTTCTTCCTTCGAACTTATAAACTTAAAAAAAAACATAAATTTGCACTAATTAACACGACGCCAACTTTGCTCATCGGTGGAATGCCATGGTGGAAACTGCCTGTGGTCCAATGTTTAGTTCAGCCTGTCTCTCACGATGTGTAACAAGTAACATGTCTATTCTCTCGCAATAGCCACTCTACCCTGATGACGTTTTCATGAGTTACTGCAGTTGGTGGTCATCGTTTAATTTCTCTCGACCACGTTTAAATTCACGCAAGCAATAAATAATTTTGCTAACACAAGGGCAGACTATTACGTATTTAATTGTTTGCATTTCTAACTCCAAATTACATTTAAATATGTAAGTTGTATATATTTTAAATAAATTTAGGAAACACAATATTTTATAACTTCATTCGATAAATTTTTAAGAATATTATCGTCAGTTTGGGTAATCTGCGTGTTGGACACAGGCTTTTCCCGAGAGAGGAATAGAATATGTAATTTCCGTCATTAACACTTTTAATAGTTTTCATATACCCAGTGTCAAAGTCGTTTAAAGAAAATTGTCGCCTCCCATCATGACTCGACTCTTCCTGTGCTCATTAATTCACTATTAACGCACGTGTTTTCCTTCTGCTTTCAATCAGGCCGTGCATTCATTTTGGAAGTTTATTTCAAAAACAATTACAAATGTTTCCTTAGATACAAGGATATCTTGGACGAAGCACTCTGTCAGTCTGCACATCAGCCGAAGAAATGTATCATCTACCAGCGCCGTAGGGTTCTAGAATGTGTTCTAGAGCCGCAAAGAGACATATCCTGGGAGGAGGCTTTGGAAGCGGAACCCGTACCCTGCGTACCTGTAGAAGCAAATGAACCTCTTTATATATTATATACTTCTGGTGAGAAATTCATTAGTTATTTACTTGAATATGTAAGGATACGTAATATCTCACGCTAGCTGATAATGATGAAATTTTACATCTTTTTGTTGTAGGTTGTATCGGGCTTGGCCATAACACTAGTAGTGCAGAAATTTATATATATCTATATTTATATGGCCAAAGTAACTTGGCCTCTGCCTAATGCAAAGCATGAGTAGAATCCAAGAGTAGTGATCACCATACTGATTGTGAATGCAGATAATTCAACAATGCAGCATGGCGACGCATACTATGGCGGCCTATTGAGATGTTTGCATCATTAGGCCTCCGATATCACACTCACTAACGCAACGTGACAGCACGAATGCTTCTATTTAAGGTGGTTTTCTGTGAGAGGGTAGTACCTTCCCGGTCGTGCCGGCCTGTTCGTGCTGAAATCAACGTGACTTTACTATCTTGAAAACTGAATTAGAAAGAAGGTTCATCACAGACTAGGAAAGTGTCATTACTTTTTGTGACTTAGTTTCGCTTTGGACTGAACTATCACTGAACGAAATCAGGGGTTCATACAGCTCAAAAATATAATAAAACTTGTATTCTCGATTCACATTTCTCACACAAAAACATTTCTTCGAGGTATTTACAAACTCTCCGGTCGCGAAACACTAGCACGATTCAGCCAACTCTAACAGCACCATCTATAGGTTGACAATTAAAACACGAAATAAAATTGCAAAGTAAACTTATAATTAACTTATCCACTTATACAGTAAAATATAAATATATTTGTAACATCATGCTTTCATATAATAAAAGAAGTAAACAGAGTAATTGAAAATACATAAATAAACTTATTAAATGATTGACCTAAACAATCACACACTATTGGCATTAATAGTGTCATTTTATTACGTACCGGATATCTAGCATGATGGATTCAACACCCAGATGGTCAAACTACCCAGTGACCATGGCAAGCATATAAAATAAAATTATTTTTATCACAGGAACAACAAGTGCCCCAAAAGGTGTTCAACGACCATGTGGTCATGCTGCAACGCTTTGTTGGACAATGCGAACTGTATACGGCCTGAAGAAAGGAGTGTGGTGGGCTGCTTCAGACCTTGGATGGGTTGTTGGACACTCTTACATATGCTATGGGCCCCTACTTGCAGGAATGACATCCATTCTCTACGAAGGGAAGCCAGACAGGACTCCTGATCCAGGGCAATATTTCAGGTAATTCCATTTTGATATAAATATTTATATTAATTTACTTCCAGGTTGCGGAGGTCCAATGCCAGTTGGTCGGTTGAAAAACTGATATTCAGGTAAAACCGATTAAACTAGTAGCCGACCTCAATTCATCATGGAAATAGTAAAAGCTAGAAAGATGACGACATACATAATATACATTAGATAAATTGCACCATGACCCATCACACAATTATTGCACAATTGTCTCGGTGTCACAGTGGTAGTGAATGCGACTGCTGTGTTTGAAATCAGTTTTAAATCCTGGGTCGGACCAAATGTTTGTGTGATCTACAAATATTTGTTTCTATGTATAATATGTATATATATTTAAAAAAAACAGTATTTACGTATTTATATCAGTTGTCTAGTACCCATAACACAAGCTCTGCGTTAATTGGGATTAGATAGCGTTGTGTGTTAGAAGTCCAAAATATTAATAAATTAAATTAGCTATTTGTAATTTTTCCTTGCTCAAAAACGATGCATCTTTTCCCAGAATAATTGAGCAGCATCGAGTCAATGCTCTCTTCACAATTCCCACAGCGTGCAGAGTTTTGAAGCGAGCTGATCCGAATGCGAAGTACGCTAGGAGATATTGCAGCAAATCTTTGAAAACTATCTTCATGGCTGGTGAACACTGTGATCAAGATATAAAGGTAAGTAACCTTCCCTTTGTTTTCCTTGATAGAAATCCAGGTATGACGCAATTTAATAAAACTACCAAGATTTGGGCTACTTACGGTTTTGGCCATTATGAAATATTTTTATTATGTTGCCAGCCATGATTACATCTGACTTGTGCCAAACCGTATGGTCCTTCGGGCCTGCAGAAAACTGCTCTCTCAAAGTTTTTGGTCTGTCTTGGGTTATTCAAATACATGTAGATGTTCGCTAGTTAAGTTACTACGCTCTAAAATATTTATATAAATTTCACTTGATGGATTGTTTGTAAATTAGATCATTATAGCTAAAGTGTCAATGACTCTGACGTGAGAATGTATGTGTGCTAAATGATATTTAAGTTTTGAATAGTAAATACATGAAATGATAATTTAAAATCGAACAATAGGGGCCCCTTTTGGGGCTTCACGGCTTACTACTTCAGTTCATGATTTTTTAAATGGTCTTTTTCCTAGTCAGCTTACCAGATCACTCGTCAACGTAGTTTAAAATGTTATTACATTGACTGCCAGTTTTTTTTGTATGTATGCCCTAACAAAATGACTCTACACTGCCTGATTGATATCATAAGCAGAATCCAAGAGTGGTCGACTACAGACAATGCATCATGGTGACCCATACTATGGCGGCCTAGTGATGCTTCTGCATCATTGCACCTCCAACAGTCACAACACACTAACAGCCCAACACACTAACAGCCCAATTCAATCCTTCCTGATATTATTCATTCGAAAGTATTCTGTCTGTCTAAGTGTACAAACAGTAGTAATAAACAGGCGAGCTGCGGGTTAAAGCTAGTTAAGATTTAATTCTCAACATCATAATCGGCAACATGCAGGAAAATATTCTGTTGACGTATGACCCGGTTCGATTAGAGACCGATACACCGAATACAGATAAGCAATGTGAAGCGATTAATACGTTGCATTTTAGTCTGACATTTTATCGGTTAATCACTATAATAACTGTGGGTTTGATCCCCAGATGGCACGATACTTTGTGTGATCCACAAACTGTTGTTCTGAGTCAGGGTGGTCCTTGTGTCCGTTTGAAATATGTATGTAAAGTCTTTTGCGATATACTACTATATATTTATTTCTGAAGAGTCTTCAAATAAAAAAAAAATCTATTTGTCTTTCTCAAGCAATGGGCAGAACGTATCTTTGGAGTTCCAGTACTAAACCACTATTGGCAGACGGAGTCAGGGTCACCTATTACAGCTGCGTGTCTGGGATACGGCGTAAATGCGGTGCCACCACATTCTGCAGGGTATGCGGTTCCTGGATACGATAGTGAGTGCCTATTCTTTTTAAACATTTACTTTTTAACAGATGAAAGTAGATGTTAACTCTGTTTAGAACCTTTGGAAAATAGATGTTGGCCGATTCTCATACCTACCCGATATGCACACAATATTTCATAAAAATCGGTCCAGCCCTTTCGGAGGAGTTTGACAACCGCGATACGAGAATTTATATATTAGATACATGTACTTTTAAATATGACTACTATTTATTTATGATGTATATAATTGCAGTTCGGGCTCTAAAGGAAGATGGGCAAGAATGTCAGACAGGAGAAGTAGGCAGGCTTGTTTCGAAGCTTCCCTTGCCACCTGGGTTTGCGTCCACGCTATGGGAAGCTGACTCTCGTTATATAGAAACATATTTCGAGTCTTATCCAGTAAGTCAGCCCTATCATGCCTTACTATACGCCTAAAACAAAAAGCCAGGTTTGTGGGAAAAGAGCAATCATCGTCATCAAAGTCCAAGGACGTCCACTGCTGGACATATGTCTTCCCTAAGGCTCTCCATAACAATCAGAGCTGTGCTGCTCACAAAAAACTTCTTCCGTGACCTTCACTAGATTGTCGGACCTCGGGAGGAGCCTGCGCTCCGCGTTCACAGAACCTAGGTCATTTTCCGCCGCGGTCTCCTTCTGTGAAGATGTTATGCTTCAGAAGGAGTCTGCAGAGCGGGATCGGGAAAGTGCCGATCCCCCTAGCAGGATACGACGAAGGGGACGCGGTAGAGGCCGTTAGTTCCCCAATCGTCGCTTAAGGGTTGTTGTGGCCACATCTAGAGGAGATGTGGCCGCTGCAAACGGCCCGAGAAACGATGAAACCCCGGTGCGACTGGGGTGTCGTCTAAGGCGGGTCGCTGTTCCGACTCTTACTGTGTAGAGCGGTGAGAGGCGTGACAGCGATCACATCCTACTCCAGAATTCAAAGTTCGAATGTTCAAACAACGTTCCAAATTAAATACCAGTCTATAGAAAACTACTAATAATGCCAAATTCCAGGGCTACTACGATACGCAGGATGCAGGTTGGATAAGCGCCGAAGGCTCGGTGTGGGTAGTGTCCAGAGCCGATGACGTCATCAATGTAGCAGGCCACCGACTCTCAACGGCGGCTCTAGAAGATGTGGTGCTGAGACACGCGAGAGTTGCTGACGCTGTGGTGGTTGGAGCACCGGATCTTACCAAAGGAGATGTTCCTTTATGTCTGTACGTGATGCGACCTCCTCAAGACAGTGAGTAACAATTATGTTTGTACAATAACTATCTAATAATCATATTATTATATTTTAATTACTACTAACTATATTTATCCCCGTTTTTTGTCCACAGACGAAGAAATAGTAGCAGAGAGTACAGTGACACAAGAATTAATTGCATTAGTTCGTCACCTAATCGGTCCCATAGCAGCCTTCAGAAAAGCAATAGCGGTCCCTGCCTTACCTCGTACCAGGTCTGGAAAGGCTCTTCGAGGGGCAATCGCCAAATTAGCAAGAAGTCAATTGGTCAAACTGCCATCCACAATTGAAGACCCAACGGTCTTTGGTGAAATAAAAGTCGCTTTGCAGAAATGTGGATACGCCATTGACGCTCCTGACCCAGAATTATAAAAGAAAATGAAAAAAAAATATAACATCATAACTATATTAAAATATTTTTGTGTTCTCTGTGATAGCAGGCTATTTATATATTTATTGTATTCAAAATAAGTAACTAATTTGATGACAAAACACGTTATGCATATGACGGCGCATCACTTATTTTATTTGGTAACACAAGTGTCGGTAGTTAGACACTGACGCAACACCGAGCATTGGAGCTTGCGACCGATGACAATAGGGATGGAAATCATTGCCACTTAAAAAAATAATAATCACGCGTTAAGATAATTGATGGTAGTCGATTATTTTATGTGATTAGTTGCGGGTAACAGTGACTTTGATCCCATCCCTAAAGAACTGTGGGTAGTTATTAATTGAACGCAGCCGGAGATAGTTATAAAATGGAACGCAGCCGGAGGGCAAGGATTATCGTTTAAGCATCTCGCAGTAGCATCACATGTTCGGTGGAGTGTCGTACCTAAATTGTAACCTGTATATCATTATTGATTATCGTGACTGTATTTCACTATGTATTATCATAAAGTGATTATAACAAAGCGATTGTGTGGAAAACCATTACGATCATTCTCCTCGCCCGACAACTCACGTCTACCCGCATTAAAAAGAATATGGAATCTACCGACACTCCTAAACAAGGGAACAAAAATCCCTACACATATAACTGTATTATTATTTATGAGCATCAATTCACATGATCTACTTTTACTAAAGGTATGTAAAATAAATAAGAAAAAAATAAAAAATAACTCTATTAATACTATTTACTTTATGGTTAACGTTGTTTTACGTATTTTGCTACTTTAATAAACGTTTTTACGAGGCAATAATTAAAAAAAACACAAAGCAGTCATAAGCACTGCCGACAGAAATGAAAACTCATAACTATAAACAAACGGTTGTTTTAACTTACCTGAAATGAACACCTATGCTTTTTTTAACCCTCTATATCATGATGTAGACTGTAAGCAACATACCGTCCGATCTATCACTACATCCATACAATTCGTTTTCTGACAATACATCGCACTGTATACTGTAGTCTCCAAACAGAAGTAACGAACAAGTTTAAAAACTAATCACTAGATGGCGTTACTTGAAGTTTTTTTACAAAGTCGTTAGTGGTTTGAACAAGTGCGCGCGTGCTCCGAATTGAAAATTATTTAAATATAGTTATTTCGAGTTTTAAGGCTTTATTTTCAATAACATGAACAGGTAAGTGTTTGAATATTTAATATTTGACGTTATCAATAACATTTATTTTCATTATATTGATCTTTTTTTTGAATTTGTGTTTGTTGCCCGTAAGCTACATTGACGGATAGGGGTATTATTTTGTGTGTGTATAGATTATATCATGATCACTCGATATCATGTTTCAGGGCAGCTCGTAAGCGTCCTCATCGAGTCCTTTTAGAAGAGGATATTACCTCGATGCTGCAGGATGATGATGACAGTGAGGACGGTTTGGATTTCGACGATGACAGCCTCGCCGACCCAGATTTTTCCCCCGAATTAGAAACTTTTGAAGACAATACTTCCACCTTAGATATCGACGTTGATTCTATAATAGAAACCTTAGAAAGTAACCACGAAAGCTCAGTTCCATCACCTCCAAGCGCTGAAACTGCATCACACGGTCCTCTTCCTTCATCAGCTCAAAGCAATCAATCAAATAAAACTGCAACGAAACCTACTAAATTGAATTTACGCTGGAAGAAGAAGAGCCTACAGGTAAATTCTGAGCAGCTTAGATTAATAATAATAATAATAATAATAATAATATGTTTATTTTACACCAAAGTCTCAACATTTGAAATCTTACAATACAATAAAAAACACTTTACAGTTTGATTGTGTATCAGCATACATAGGTACAGGTACTGGTTCCCAAACTAGGCATAGCCTGTATTTCGGGAGTCAGAATTCAGTGAAGTTGAAGGTGACGCTGCTCACAATGTACGCGTGTGCGTGTGCATGTGTATGTGTGTATGTGTGTGTGTGTGTGTGTGTGTGTGTGTGTGTGTGTGTGTGTGTATGCGTGTGTGTGTGTGTGTGTGTATGCGTGTGTGTGTTATGAAATAAATTTGACAAGGTCCTCAGTCCCCTCATAATCTAGTTGGTGAAGCCAATTTTCAACTTTATTTTTAATCTCATGTTTGTTAAGACTCACAATATTTATTTTTTTATTTATGTCATTATAGACTTTAGTACTTAGACTAATAGGTTGTCTTCTCGCGAAAGAAGTTCTACATTTGACTCTGGGATATACAGACGACGTCCTGCGCCTTTTTGCCCTTGGAAGAGGTACATCTTGATGCTTTTTCAGCATCGATCGGAGCACGTACAACTGGCGCACTGTCAGGACCTTACATTTGGAGTAAAGGAGCGTTGTTGGGTATCTGAAGGGTTTTTTTATCATTACTTTAAGAACTGCTCTTTGTGCTCTCTCTAGACGAATAAGATGGGTTTTTGCGGCGCCCCCCCAAACCGTGATGGAGAATTGTATGACAGACTGACACAGTGCTAGGTAGACCATTCTAATTGTTTCGAATGGGAGCACGCTTCTTAATGGTTTAAAAACACAAATTAGCCGTCTCAGTCTAGTTGTCACCAAGTCAATCTGCTTGTTCCAATTTAATCCACCATCTATACATACCCCTAAGTATTTAATATGTTTCACTCGCGCAAGTTCCCGACATGAGCACTCGTCTCGGTTTGAGCAGTCATGTGATCTTACAGAAAAGGCATCTGGCGCTTGATTACTTTCATTAATGGCAAAGGTTAAAAAGTGAGTTTTATTTAAATTTAATGTTAGTAGGTTTTCTGTTAACCATTTTTTAACTTTGGAAAGTGACTGCTCTGCTTTTGCTTTAACGATTTCCCAGTTTGCTCCCCAGACAAGAAGAGCAGTATCATCTGCATAAGTAAAGATAGTGGTGTTGGGTAGTTGCAGAGTACATAGGTCGTTCACATAAATCTGGAACAGAGTAGGGCCCAGTACGCTACCCTGCGGGACGCCATAACGTATAGTACCCTCATCACTAGTGTGGTCGCCCACTTGTACACAAATTTTTCTATCTACAAGGTAGTCTTTAAAAATTTCGTAGGGAATTCCTCGTACACCCATCTTCGAGAGCTTCTCCTGTAGAATGGGAACAGAGACCGTGTCAAAAGCTTTCGAGAGATCAAGAAATATGCATAGGCACTTATTTTTGTTGTCTAGATGTTTTACAATTGAGTTAGTTAAATCTAATATTGCATCCTCAGCTGACATTTCCTGACGAAATCCATACTGATTTGGAGCTAATATCTGAAATTTCTCTAAAAATGTTTTGATTGACCTATTTAATACCTTTTCCAATATTTTAGAAAGGGCAGGCAGTACAGAAATAGGTCTGTAATTATTGACACAGTCTCTGTCCCCGCTCTTATATACTGGGTGGATAATTGATTTTTTAAATGCCGCAGGAAATACACCAGAGCTTAGAGCAAGATTGCAAATGTGGGTTATGGATGGTACGAGCACATGGTGACATTGTTGTAATACTCTAGATGGGATGTTATCCCATCCTGAAGCACATTCTTTTCGCAACTGCAAGACGATCGATTGAATGTCGGAACAGGTTACTTCCAGAAGTACCAGGGAATTAGTTGGGCTATTTAGGACACAGGGTGTAGAGACTGTATGATGGGATTCAGACTCATAAGAGACCATGGATTGGTGAATCTGATCAGCCAAGTTTCTGCCTATGTCTTTGAAGAAATTACAAACGTGATTTATCGAGAATTTCGGGTCATTGCAGATATTCAAAAGTTCTTTAGGAATGGCTCTTATTTTACGGATACCTGAAATGTCTTTAATAGTTTTCCATAGAGATTTGGGATTATTACCAGCTTTATCAATTTGACACTTAAAATATTCAACTTTCAGCCTACGCAATAGACTGTTACAGAAGTTCCGATATCGAACATAAATTAATTTTGCCGTCATATTGTCTGGGTTTTT
Organism: Spilarctia lutea; assembly: GCA_916048165.1. Classification (NCBI taxonomy): domain Eukaryota; kingdom Metazoa; phylum Arthropoda; class Insecta; order Lepidoptera; family Erebidae; genus Spilarctia; species Spilarctia lutea. Next base: position 2,193,542 of record OU696491.1, read on the forward strand.
CTTAGACTTGCAATGGAGTCTATCACGGTTCCTAATACATTTTAACAAACCTGGTGTCATCCACGGTTTCAACATTCTATTACGTCCGGCAACTTTAATAACCCGAGTATGTTTATGTATAACACTAGAGATCAGGGATACAAACCTATTTGTTGCTACATTTACGTCAGTTTCTGCCAAAATCTCACTGAAATTTGTTTGTTCCAAATCTGTTTTTATTTGGGTATAGTCTGAAATATTATTATTTTTATCATTACGTGCAGTGGTGACTTCTTTTTCTAAAATGAGGACAATAGGCATATGATCAGTTATGTAAGTTTCCAGTACTAAGGTAGTTGAATCTAATTTAGTTTTAATAATGAAATGGTCTAGACAAGATATGTTCCTTGTAGGGTAGTAATGGGACGGGTAGAAGCCATGGGAAGCATTGAATGTTAGATATTCATCACATAGTGGATCTGAACTGGTTGGGCCTATATCTATGTTAATGTCTCCTACAAGAACCTTGTTTTGGTTTTTCAGGTTGTTGAAAGCATCATTTAAGCTGGTTAAAAAATTATCAAATTGATCTCTGGATGATAATGACGGCGAACGATATACTGCAATAATACTTAGGCAATTGTCTACTTCGCAAACGAGACCATTTCCGCCTTTGAACAATGGTTCGTGTATTTTGCATGTTAACTGTGAACGGGTATAAATAACTATGCCATCGTTTTGGTTAAAATTAATTTTAGTGTAATGTGCTGTATAACCGTCTAGGATTGGTAGGTTGTCAGTTTTTAAAAGCCAACATTCCGTCAATATTATGACGTCAAAAAAAATTTTTGTCGTAGCTAATAACATATGAAATTGATCGAAATTTTTATTCAAACTTCTTATATTCATGAGACAAACTTGAGACAAACTTCTTAGCACTCCATGGATTCACCGTGCGGGTGCCGGGTCCATCGTGTGGCAGAGGGAGAAACCCAAAGCAGTTCCCAGGACTTACGACCTGGATGTAGGTTTAAGGAGGCCCCCTTTAAGATGCGCATCAACGCTCACCTTCACTGCTCGAGTTTCCCGCCCTACCTAGCCAAATTTGGTAGGAACCTGTTAGTGCAGCCTTGGATACTCGTTCTAAAATAGAACTTACTGCAGATCTCGACAGGCCAAGGTCTTTCAGAAGGTTATAGAGAGATTTAGCTGGTATACCTCTCGCTCCTACTTCTACCGCGTATAAATTAACCACATAGCCATTTTTGTTAAGTTCAGTTGTTAGATCGTAATATTTATTTAATTTGATTCTATGGTCTTTAGGAATATTAGTTTCCCACGGAACAGTAAGCTCTACTAATATTATGTGTTTAATTTGTCTAGAGAAAAGGAATATGTCCGGTCTGGATGACGAAACACCAACATCCTCTGGGATTTTATAGTGCTTATCATACGTATCCATCAAAATAGTCCAGTCAGGTGCAGTACCTAGGATTGAGAAAGGCTTGCTTTTAGATTTGGTAGTTGAGCCATCCTTTATAAAGTTAATTTCTCGTTTATTTGTAGTCAATCCTTTTTGGGCTCTAGCTACTGAAAGACTTACTGCTTCACGTATGATTTCTAGTACTCTATCATGTCGGCGTGAGTAATAACCCCTATCAAGCAGCACCCTGCAACCTACCAGTAAGTGCCTAGCAGTACCTACTGCCTCACCACACGTATAGCAAGATTTTTCAGATGCTTTCCCCCATCTCACTAGGTTACTTTGGTCTGGGAGGGTCATTTGGAAGGCATTCAGATAGAATTTTAACAGGGCAGGAGACCAATCATATAGCAAGGTGCGCCATTTCAGGGCTAACGGGATGCAGAACTCACCTATAGTTAACCACTCATTTTGCATTTCTAGATTCATTGCATGCACTTTATAGATATCATTTTCATCTTGTTGTATAAAGGATTTTATTATTTCTCGGTCTCCCTTCTTCTTTGCGAAACCCAGCCCGACTCTATTAAACTGTGCACCAGCCATAAATTGTTTATGGAACTGAAGTCTTGACTCAAGCTCTGTAACATATTTATCTTTTGGGAGTGATGAGACTATTTCATCCTGGGATTGTCCCAAGACATGCATTTTGGTAACTCTGAGGTGTTTATAGAGTTCCGATGGCTTCTTTAACTTCATCCCAAAATTGTTTTGATCCCTAAATAGAGTTGAGGGGTCAGCTGAGTGTGCAATTCCGAGCCATAACTTCAATATCTTTTTGACATTTGCATCTAGTTTTGCAAGGAGGCTTTTACCGATGTCATATACAAGGAAAGACCAAGTCAGACGCGACGTAAGATAATTGTCGTATATCCAAACTTTTTTAATATTGTTTAATGGTTGTTGGTCTACCTTATTTAAGTCATTAAGAAAATTTTCGACAGTTATCTCTAAGGATGGTGTACGTCCTTTGTAATCAATCTTTCTACCAAGAAATTTGAAAGGCACTGCTTCAGCAATCGTGGTTACACATTGTCCTCCTATTGAGAGTCCCGGATCATATGAGGTATATTTGGTATTCCGTCTACCCAGACATAAACAGTGGCATTTACTTGGCTTTGCCCTCAGTCCGTCAGTCCATGTACAAAACTCATCCACTTCAATTAATAACTTCTGACATTGTTTTGGATTACGTGTCAGTATTGCAAGGTCGTCTGCAAAGGCTAAGATGGACTCTGTGTATTTGTTGTTTATTTTAAACCGATAGCCCCATTTTTTCTCATGACTTATTAACTTATCTATAAGAATATTTATAATTATATTAAAAGCTATTGGTGACAAGCAGCAGCCTTGGAACAACCCTACATTATAATGCAATGGTTCTGTGTGTTCCTTGTTTGCTGCTATGGTAAATTGTAATTTAGAATAATAAGATGTGATTATGTCGATAACCACAGTAGGAAAGTTATACCACTTCAGGGCGAAAATCATCAGTTCATGCTGTACAGAACCAAATGCGTTTTCAAGGTCTATCCAACAGACCGTTATTTGCCTCTCATGCATTCTGGCATCTTTCAAACTTTCCGCTAATAATGAGTTATGTTCCAGGCAGCCAGAAATACCGGGCAAGAACCCTTTCTGGTGGTTTGGCCTGAAATACCTATTGCTGATCATGAACTTTGTCATTTTTGTTTGTAGTACGCTAAAGAAAATTTTGGAAATTGTATTGGTTAGTGCTATCGGTCTAGTATCTTTTGGGTGAATTACTTCGTCTTTTTTTGGAATGAGGACAAAAATTGCTTTGCCAAATGATGTTGGTATTTGCTTCTTTGACCAGATTTTACAAAATACGTTTAAGAGATGTTTACGAACCGATGGACATTTTTTGTACACTATATAAGGAATACCGTCAGGGCCCGGAGCTGACTTGGATGTTTTCTTTTTAATTTGATGGTCTACTTCCTCTAGGGTAGGTGGACAACTTTCAAAATCGACAAGAGGATAATGAGGTTTTTGGACGTTTGGATCCTCATACCGTCTCCCGCGCTTAGGCACTTGGTATGTGCTTTTAAAGTGGTCGTAAATCTGTTGGTTGGTCAAAAGAAGCTTTCCCTTTTGTTCATTGAAAATGTTTTTCGAGTATTGAAAAGGGTTTTTATCAAAGTCTACTTCGTGTTTAGCTCTGTTAAAATTATCGCGATTTTTTGTGATTTGCAGCGATATTCCTTGAATTAATTTAAGGATCGATCTTAATGCCCTAGACAGTTGGTGACTTAGATGGTTATCGCCCATGGCCTTGGCTTTTCGAAGTTGTTTTATTAACTCTCTTTTCTTTCTCCGCATTTTCGATTTAAAGGTGTTTTCTTTATCTTTATGCGCATAAAAATTTGGTGGTGGATAGCGCTCACAAAAGTATGTATATACCGTGTCCTGCAAAGTTTCTACTTGGCTGTTCAAGTCTTTCTTAGATCCCGGGTGTTCCAGCAGGATTGCCAAGTTTTCATCATGTACTTTCCAGGTGGAGTTTTTTAAACTAGGAATGCTAAGACGTGTCCTGATGGCAATGGACTCCTGGTGATTTTCACACGATGGCTCACCTTGGGATGTATGAGGGTTAACTCTATCCGCAGTGTTTGTTAAAGTACTGACCGACGACTGTCGTGCTTCAACTTTATCGTGCGTTTTTAAATGTTTGAGATACCAGGCTCGTCTTTTGTAAGTTTTCCCGCACTTAGGGCATCTCAGTTCCGTATTCTCGCCGGGGTCGTCATTTATATCTATCGGTGGACAGATCTTCCGCCCCCCCTCTCGGACTGTCCCAGGGGTATTACACTTTTTTGGACTTTTAGCTTTTGGGTTTCCCGGGTTAGGCTTGCTAGGCCATTGCCCTCGACTGTCTTTCCAGCAGTCAGATGTCTTTCCACCAGTCAGGTGTCTTTCCACCATTAATGTAATAGGTTTACCAACTTTTATAAATCTTTGGCATTCCCCGGGCAAACAAGTATAAGCCCTACCCACCTCAGTTGAATCTAGAATGTTATTAATTTTTATTATATCATTCATTTATGAAATGTAATTTAAAAAAGTACGTGGATCTTAATGTAAGGTACGTTCTAGTATGTAGTAACATGAAGGAAAGGACCCTATTGGAGAGATCGTCGTATTTAATTGTGTGGTAATGGATGTATGTTTGTAATATGTATGAGTTATATTTGTATGAGGCTAGGTATAGAATGTTTGTAATCAATATTTGGCAAAGCGTATATCTTTGTGCTGAGTTATATGTGTGTAAGGTCTGTAAGTAGTATTGTACTTTTGTGTTATAGTGTAAAATACAGAATAAATGTAAAAATAAAAGCATGCAAAAGCTACAAAGAAGAAACATCAAGCCCAGAGAGAGTCACTTAGGAGGCTTAAGGTCCAACAAAATCCGCTCTGAAGACACGAGTATAGGCTTATCTCCATCCACCTTACGTATAAAAACATTACCATTTGTTGTCCAGCAATATTGGTAACCGTAGCTTTTAGAGAACTCCCGGGACTGGAAAAATAACTTTTTGGTACTTGCTGGGAGGTGATCAGCTACATAGATTGCCTGGCGCTTACCCGCTATTTTTAGATGATCCGTATTTAGCTTATCAGCAGCTGGTTTGTTCCTATTATAATCTCGAACGGCGGAGACAGCTCTCTGTTTCATTTGCACTGTAAGGAATTCAGCAACTATCGGACGAGTCAGCCCAGGTTTGCCGGGAATGCGATAAATGTCTCGAAGGTCTGTAGGGGAAATTTGCGCCCCAACTACTTCCCCGATCCCGCAAAGCGCATTAACCAGGTCCGTATTAGTCTCCTTCACGCTGGGAGGAATGTTTCTTATCTCAATGCTGGAGGATCTTGATTTCAATTGCAAATCTTGCACTTTTCTTTCCAGACTTTCAATACATAAGCGCTGTTCCAGCCGCTCCTTCTGGAGACTATCTAGACCAGCTCTAATGCCCTCGTACTGGTTATTAATAAAAGCCATTGATTGAGCAATTTCATCATTCGAGGATTGAATTTTAACAACCTGTGTTTTTAAATCACAGATATCGGTGGACAGTTTCTTTATTAAGGAATTCTGTTGGTTATTAATATCATTTAGTTTTGTATCAAGTTCCGATTTCCAGCTGTGCAACAGTCCCATAATTTCTTGCTTTAGTTCATCAGAATGTCCAGGTGACTGAGTCGGTTCCGGGCGCGGACGTCTATTCCGTTTTTTAGTGGCGTTGGAGCCTTCACTCAGTACATTTAATTCCGGTTCAGACACGATGTGTTCCATATAATTTGTCGACGTCTTAGGTGGAGAGCGTTTCACGGACATTTCTATGTAATTCTTAATAAGCTGTGCAAGGAACCAAAAGCAACATAAAAGTTTTTATTAAAGGTGTAAATAAATTGTACAGGCCTCTAAGATTTGTTTTGTTTATTTACGTAGCACAGGTATGCAGCGGAACTTTACCAATCCACAACTTGACCCTTGCACAGCCCCCAACGCCCGATGTCACGATGTTGAAGCGGCAGTAAACACTCGTAGTCGTAACAAATCGTATAAAATGTTGCTGATTGTATTGATTTGCAACTTTTCTGCAGACACCCGATTTACTTAGCTTCGATTTCGTAAACGTGATTTATGTGACCGTTGCCAGAAGGTCGTAGATATTATAATTTGTCGAGTATGTAGTTCTTTTTTTTAATTTTATATTTACATATTTAAAGATAATGTTTAGAAACTACACAAAAAGTGATAATAAGTTAGGCGGGGTTTGAACCAGCGGCCCTCCGAGTGACCCTGCGGTCACCCCGTTTTACAATTAGCTACGTGAACGTTGATAGAATATCGCGAATTACAGTGTCACTTGGTGATAATAATGTTTTTTTAAATAGCAGAAACGGTTATTATGAGTCACCGCTTAGGAATTTTTTTCCGCATTCCAATCACTTGGCACATATAAATTCTCACCAAATATTTAAAAGTTATGAGATTATGCTCACCAGTATATTGCACTGATGTAAAAATTTCACTGTTTATATTATCTCAAATTTCAACACTACACTTTAGATGCTTTAGGTTTAGTTAGTATATAAGTTCACTATTTAGTGTCAATGATTTACTTGGTTTTTCTAACGTATATGGATCTATTAACTTTGTCACACTTTTCACTTATTTACAGAAGTAGTTTTACGGCGAAATTTTTATGCTTGAGGCACTATAAATATTTTTAAATCATTTTTCTCAAACAGATCACTTTTTGCAAGACCTATAGTGTACAGCGCCACCTAGCGAGTATTATCAAGATGATATCAGAAGAGACCAATCTTTACCAAGTTCAGAATGATCCTAATAGCACTTTTCGTGTGACAGAAATGGATATCAGGCAATTTATGGGCGTGGTTTATCTAATGTCTCTTATCCGATTACCCAGAGTTACGAACCACTGGAACCCAATACTTGGTACCCCAATAATACAGGATACTATGCCATTGAATAAATTTGAGAAAGTGCGCCAAACGTTACACTTCAATGACAATAGTAAAAATCTACCTAGAAACGATCCTGGTTATGATAGAATTTTCAAAATAAGACCAGTGGTTGAATCTCTAAATGCAGCTTACAAAAAGGTTCCTTTGGAAGAACACCTCTGTGTTGACGAGCAAATGTGTTCCACTAAGGCACGGAATGTGTTGAAGCGATACAACCCTCAAAAGCCACATAAATGGGGTTATAAAATTTATGTGTTGAGTGGCGTTTCTGGTTATGCCTATAGAACAGAAATTGAAACTGGTAAGGAAAACATTACTCTTCCAGAAGAGCCAGATTTGGGCGCAGCATCCAACGTCGTCATGAGGTTAGCGCGTTTAATTCCAAGGCATCAAAATTACCAATTGTATTTTGACAATTACTTTACCTCTCTTCGTCTGTTGGAATATTTGGCCAAAGAAGGCATTCACAGTCTTGGTACGATTAGAAGAAATAGAATCCCAGACTGTAAGTTGCAACCAGAAAAGATACTATTGAAAAAACCCAGAGGACATTCAGAAGAATATGTAGCTGACGTCAATGGCACCGACATTTCTAATGTGGCATGGAAAGATAACAAAATTGTCACTCTGGTTTCTACTTTTGCTGGAATACAGCCTGAAACTGATGTTCGCAGATGGGACAAACAGAACTCTAGGTACGTGAGCATAAAACGTCCGAACGTTGTAGGAGAGTAAAATCGCCACATGGGTGGTGTTGACCTCATTGACAGCATCATGGCGATATACAAGATACAGTTGCGTAGCAAACGATGGCAAATTCGTCTATTTTATCATTACTTGGATCTCACAATGGCAAACGCATGGTTGCTTTATAAAAGAGTCTGTAAAGACAACGGCCTTTCGTGTCGTTTATCATCAGCAGATTTTCGTCTAGATGTTGCAGTTACTCTTTGTAAATTGGGCATTGGACAAAGCCTAGTATGTCTAGTCGCCGTTCGCTGGAAAACGAGATACAAGCCAAAAAACATAAAGGACCTGCACAGCATGCACCTCCTATGGCAGTACGGCAAGACCAGATTGGGCACTGGCCCCAATGGTCTGACAAAAAAATTAGGTGCAAGTTTCCAAAGTGTACTGGATTTACTCACAATACATGCGAAAAATGCGGGGTTGCTCTATGCTATACCAAAACCAAGAACTGCTTCAGGAACTTCCATCTCTCATAACTTCCTTTTATATGTATAGTTTTTAAGATTACAACTCAGTGTTGCCCCTAGGCAACGCTCCCTATTTTTCAATTTTTTTCGGAAAATAATTACAATAAATAAAAACTATGAAACACGTGTATTTTTATTTTGGTTTAATTACCCAATAACAACTAAAAAAATAAAAAACATGTTATTGAGTTATAGAGGGTTAATAGTGTGCAATAAAAAGAACTAAAAATTATTATGATTGTAAGTAGTAAATGGAAGTAAAGCTTTGATACTCCAATAGATGTCGCTGTTTTCAAAAAAATTGTAAACAATATTTTTGATTTACAAAAGGTTTTGTGTAAGTAGAAAATCGTTATTTTAATTTATTGTAAATCACTTTAAGATACTGAAATATTAACTTTAAGTATATAAAATCATATTGAGAAAGGACCACTATCTAGAAAAACGAATGCTAACAAAGTATATCGGTAGATGGCGCTGTTAACAATAAACATCCGTCTTACGAATATTTTCGATCAGGACACGTGACCTGACGCGAGTTTATGGTCACGTGACCTGACGCCCTGACTCGAGTTTATACATTTTTACCCATTCCAAAAAAGTACGCAGCGCCGCTAAAGAAGTTTTCACTTCAAAAAATATGAATGTAAATAATATGGGAAAAATAAAAAACATTTACTGCGCAGATGCTAAGATATAAGTTAGAATCCAAGAGTGGTGGTCACCATCCTCATTGCAAATGTGGGCAATGCAGCATGTTGACCCACACTATAGCGGCCTAGTGAGATGCTTATTATTTCGAATAACTTAGTTATTTTACTTTTTGTTTTACCTTTATACAATCTGTTAGAAATATTTCAAATCAACTACAAATGTGACCGCGAATAAGACCCCTTTCTTTTACCCGTCTACGGCAAAAGAAAGGGTTAATAGTTTTGATAGTTGATAGTATTGTATGTATATATTGTATGTTCCACCGTAGCGTCAAACTACCGAATCCATTTTAATACATTAAGTGTCAATAGATTTGTAATAATGAGCTGGGTGATATTGGCTATATTTTATCCAAAGTTTATACGTTATCGACTATAGTTTTATAAAGAAATTGTTATCGTCTAAGATCATCACTGAATTTATTTAAACTGTCGATTAAGTTTATAATTTATTCATGATTTTTGGGTGCATGTAACTTTGATTGACAGATATGAAATAGATGAATAAAGTCTTCTAATAGATCTTGCAGTTTTAGTGTTAATATGAATCTAAATAGTTTTAAGTAGGTACTGAATCTTCGTCGGCTATAATGCTTATATTTATTAGCTCTGTATACCATAGATATATAGTTACGGTCGTCTTAACCTATAATGTAGGGCTTGTACGCCACAAGGGTGTTAGGAGCGCCGGCCACAGCACTTCTAATGAATCTGCTGATTGCATTACGGGCTAGAGACGCCTCTATGGGATATCACCCATCTATATATATATATATATATATATATATATATATATATATATATATATATATACTAATCTATAGGATATATAAATGGATTCATAGTATGTTATCGGATTTGTGATAACTTAGTGGGATATTTTGTAATAAATGTTGTCTACAGACCTTTATTACAATTACAAAATATCCCACATATTTGTTGTTATTTTTTGTTTACAGTTAAGTAAACAAAAAATAACAACAAATATGATCACTTTTTATAAAAAAATATTATGAAAGCATATATCTAATAGAGTTTGTTTAATCGTAACAAAATTTTAAAAGTACAAAAAATTATTTTATTTCGTAAAAAAAATTGACAACGTTACAAAACCTCAATTGTATAGGTACAGTCTTTTAATTAGATTTGTAATAGGTAGGTACCTGTATAGTGAATTTATGAATAAATAAACTGTATTAAAAATAAATAATATTTATCATGTCTTTTATTAACAACTAGCTGTCTCCCTCGCAATCTCCTCAGCGTCTCCTATTACTCGTAGCGTGATGTTACAAATCGTGGACTTTGGTTACCATAAAAAGGTTACAGAGTCAACTTCAAAAGATAGACATATGTCTAATATGCTGTCGCGGACTTTTTATAGGTCTTTCAAAGGGGAACAATTCTTTAATACATTGTTTTTGTGTGTGTGCTCTCAAAAGGAATAATTTTCCGCCGTTTTTGCAACATATTTCATTGATACTCTGCTCTTTTTGGTAGTATCGTGATGATAATTATAATTATGACCTATGGTCTTTTTCGATGACTGCGCCATCTAACAGTAACATAATTTCTTGATATTAGCTCTTTCAACCACCAAACAAATTCTTCAGCTTTATAAAATTAGTAAGTATCGGTCATCCAGGTATAAATATAGGTATAAATTTAAATAATAAATATAATAAATAAATACATATTCTGGACATCTAACTCACAACGCCATCTAGTCCCAAGCTAAGCAGAGCTTGTGTTATACTACTACTAGACAACTGATATAAATACTTATATACTTTTTTTTTTGTAAATACATACATATTATACATAGAAAACACCCAAACTCCGAAACAAATATTTGCAGATCATACAAACATTTGGTCCGACCCGGGAATCGAACCCGATACCTCAAGCTTAGCAGTCGCATACGCTACCACTACGCCACCGAGGCAGTCAAATATACAGAAAACGTCTTTATTGAGAAATTCTAGGTACTTAGGTATGATTAAAGTTTATCATTTTGTATGTCGCGATCGTGTTTAAGACATATTGGTTTATTATCAAAAAACGTACGGGAATTATAGTGACAGATTGTTTTGTCTATTTTTTTTAATATGTATTTATGCATGTTTCAAAATGTCATACTACTATTTAGCAAAATATTGCTTTAGAAGCATTTGAGTTAAAACAATATAATCTCGGCTCTAATTCGTGACATTGTTTTTAACACATTTTTTGGTGGTAAAGTGATAATAAAACTTGAAAGACTTGGAAAAATAGGGTCACTAAAAGAGTAAGTGAATTCTCAAAAAAATGTAGTGTAACGTCGTGACTTGACATTGACAGATGACAGTAGCTACTAGCTGTCAACGTAAAACAAACTTTTTGTGACGCATCGCGGGGTATCGCCCTTGTACATAGGAAATTAAATTGAAATTAAACTGGTGTGATATCTCGTATATTAATATATGTTACAGCAACATCATTTCATGATATAGAGAAGTGTTACTCGTGAACTGTGATGATAGTGTAAAATAAAAACAGTGGACGCACACTACTTATTTCAAGAACCGGCTCGTTAGAAAGGTAAAATTTAACTTTCCTTTACTAATATATGTTTGTAGTATTTTTAAAAGGCTATCAAAAATTTATACTGCGTGTAGATTGAAAATTTAAACTTAAAAACTAAAAACAACATGAATATTATTGAAAATATTTTTCGTGAACATGAGTCAGAAATTTACTATATATCAAATCTCATTTGAAGATAGTAATAGATAATCCGCCACGTTACGACTGATAGTATTTGTGATGTAATCATTGCCAAAATATATTATTTAAAAAGGTTGGTTTTGTCATTTAATTTATTCAGGGATAATTGTTTTCTGTACTTCTGATTATGCAAGTTTAAGGAAATTGATGTGGATAATAGTCCTATGAGTACGAATATAAATAATATATTTATAGAATTGGAACACTTACTTAATATATTACTTACTTGGTTTATTGGTCACTTCACTAGTTTTACTCTGTGTGTTTTTAGACAGTTTGATTCGGACACACTACCCCGCCGCTAACCCCTGTAGGGTGACGGCCCGTGGGGGTGATGGCTCATGGGGGTTTCGACACGTAAAAAAGAATTCTTTTAATATTGGTTTATAGGAAAACTAGCTTTTACCCGCGGCTGCACCCTTATTTATGTTATTTATAAGATAAAGAGTAGCCTATATCCGTTCTCAAGAATCAAAGTTTCTCCATGCCAAATTTCATTGAAATCAGTGTAGCAGTTTAGCTGTGAAACTTACACAAGAGACAGAGTTACTTTTGAGTTTATAATACACTAGCTGAACCCCGCAGTGCTCTGTACTCGCGGTGCAACAATAACCTAGTATTTTTATAAATTGTAGCCTATGCGTTAATCTGAATTTTAAGCTATGTTATTGTACAGTTTCATCAAAATCCATTCAGTAGTTTTTGTGTGAAAGAACAACAAACATACATAGATACTCACAAACTTTCGTGAATATAATATTAGTAGGACTAGCTTTAACTAGCGTCTTTGCTCGAATTTAATAAAAAGTATTCTATGCTAATTCTAATGCAATTGGTTTAATAGAATTCGCGTGAAAGCGGAACAAATAAACTTACATTCTCATTTATAATACTTAATTAGGATAATTAATAATATGATTAGTATTCAGTATTTATCAATGTTCTTAGGAAACAATGAATTAACTGTTAGTTAAGAGATAATAAAATAAATAAATATTTTCGGACATCTAACACACAACGCCATCTAGCCCCAAACTAAGCAGAGCTTGTATTATGTGTACTAGACAACTGATATTAATACATATATACCTTTTTTTTTGTAAATACGTACATATTATACATAGAAAACACCTAAACTCCGAAACAAATATTTGCAGATCATACAAACATTTGGTCCGACTCGGGAATCGAACCCAAGACCTCAAGCACAGCAGTTGCATATGTTACCACTGCGCCAACTAGGCTGTCAAATAAACTATTTCTGTAGTAGATTCCACATATATTTTTAGATACAACATAATTTCCAGGATACATTGTTTTGTTGAGTAGGTATGTTGGTAGAATAAGCATATCTAACAGCTTGGCAACATCTAAAGGTTTCATCTTGAAGAGAATTTAAGCCCACCCTTGTGCAATATATTTTAATAAATAATTATATCTTTACTAGATGTGGAAAGCTGCAACGGGTGTGAAGCCACCAGCATTGGCGGAGGCTGATGATTGGGAGACAGACCCTGACTTTGTAAATGATGTCACAGAGCAGGAACAGAGATGGGGACCTGCAGGAAGAAATGTTGAGGCTATTGAGTAAGATTGCTGAATATTTTACTGCTAAAGTTCCATTTTCCACTGTAACTAGCCATAAACCCCTATACTCTAGGTCTCTCACTTATGATTTTCCCTGTCCCATCATAAACAATCGCTGTCCCAAGGAGGCAACCGGCCATATAACAATTCAGGCAAATATTTTAAAATCAACGACCTAGCCCGACTTCGAATGGTTGTCTTTGAAATCCTTGCATTTCCTGTACTATAATATGTATGTATTACACATAGAAACCTTCCTCATTCCATTGCTAAAACTGCATCAAAATTTGTCGAGTAGTTTGAAATATCTAAGCACGCAGACAACAGAAGCGAATTCATTCTATACTATGTGAAGATGAAAATCAGAAGGACTGTAATTGATGTAAATTTTTAACCAACTTCAAAAAAGGAGGTTCTCAATTCGACTTTATTTTTTTTTATGTTTGCTACCTCATAATTTTCGACTGGGTGAACCGATTTTGATGATTCTTTTTTTTTAAAGCTATTGCTTCCTGTGTAGTCCCATTTCAATTTGGTCCAGTTCTTGAAGTCGTTTTTTTTTGTTGTTAAAATTTGTGATTATTATAATACATATTGACATAATTGACTTGTATAATATATATTATTTACAACGAAGTTCAAAATGTAATATAACAAAGTACATACCTATTACATAAATAATATTGAAATCAGATACCTCATTTCCTCAAAATGCATCCAGTAATAATAATAATAATACTATGTAATTAAATGATTGTTTATGTTGCCAATGTCCCTGTTGGCTCACTCTCAGTTCAGAATTAAATTAGGGTGCTGATAAACTGGAGTGTTCCCTTGTAATAATTTTCAATTCGGCTGGACTCTTTGGCGCTGCGTAGAGATGTGGCTTCGTTGTGCATCTTCTTCCGCATCTACTATGGGGAGTGCTCCAAGGAATTGTTCGGACTGATTCCTGCCGCCTCTTTTCGCCATCGTCCTACGCGACAGCCTCCATCCTCATCACTTGGATGGTTGTCAGACCACAACCGGCGCTTTTTGCGAAACTTGCGTGCGTGGAATGAACTGTCGCCTGCGGTATTCCCGGACCAATACGACCCTCAAACCTTCAAAAAAATAGCGTACTCCTTCTTAAAAGTTCGGCAACGCACTTGTGACGCCTCTGATGTTGCGCAGGTGTCCATGGACGGCGGTGATTGCTTACCATCAGGCGATACCTCCTCTCTTTTGCTCCAACTAAATAAAAAAAATCGGGCATTCTTGCCTGAGAAGTTAAAAATGTTGATTTATAGAGTTGCGCTGCTCTTCGCTAGAATAATGTAAAAAAAAATATAACAATGTTTGACTCTGTTCCTTATATTGATCGTCAAATTTAAAAACGGCGAATGTTTAATGTTCAATCACAAGTGAACATTCAAGTGTGTAAGCACCTTTATGTTGAAAAATCAAAGGGAAGTGTGTGGGCGATGTCTGATGCGTCATATCATTTAGAAATGTCTTCTGTTATTGTTTATGTTTGTTGTCTGCCTGATGTGTTCATAGGGCTTGTTTCTTTGTCTAATCGTAACATTAAAACAAAATGAAAATCTACTCTCAGTCGAAATTCGACCATAATGCATTAAGTATAGGTGTTGTATTTGATCAGTGTAATAACAGGCATCAATCTAATCATACTTTCTATACATGAATGACAGTCTCCTGTTTTCGCGTCGCTCGCATTTCATAAAAACTATTCTGTATTACTTCTAATACCTCCAAGAATTTTGTACCTACACATATGTAGGTACAAAGTATCGTGATGATCGGTTAAGTAGTTTTCGCGTGAAAGCGTAACAAACAAACTTACATTCACATCTATACAAATAAATAAAATTGGAGTGTCAGGTTTGTAATATTAAAATAACCGCTTTCTACTACATGCATATGAATGTATATACGGTACACATACCAAAATATATATTTTTAAAATTTTTGTCTGTCTGTCTGTCTGTCTGTTTGTTTGTTCCGGCTAATCTCAGGAACCACTGGTCCGATTTAAAAAAATCTTTCGGTGTTGGATAGTCCATTTATCGAGAAAGGCTATAGGGTATATATCATCACGCTACTACTAATAGGAGCGGAGCACCAATGAAGAATGTTTCAAAAACGGGGGAAAATTTTCACGCCACGGGCAATATAAGACGCAAACGAGGTTGCGTGGGTCAGCTAGTTTATAATATTACTAGATGAACCCCAAGGTGCTACCCGCGGTACGACAATAACCGCGGGCAACGGCGTAGCCTATGTGTTATTCTGATGTATAAGCTATATTATTGTAAAGATTCATCAAAATCCACTAAGTATTTTTTGCGTGAAAGAACAACAAACATACTCACAAACATTCGCGTTTATTTAACACACAACGCCATCTAGTCCCCAGCTAAGCAGAGCTTATATTATGGGTACTATAGTCGTTCCAATCGTTTATTTAACTTTTGACAGATCACGCACATAAAGTTTTGTAATAATTTTTGATACAATGTACTACAGAGAATACTGTACTTCATGGACGGGCTCCGCCCACTTAGAGATGTGTCTTTCGTAATTAATGACTACAGACTATAAAAACAGTTTTGAAATAAATCGATTATCGATTATATTTATAAAACATAAAATAAAATTATTCTTGTATGTCCTTTGAGTACTTTATTTTTTGGTATTTTGACAGTAACGAAGGGAGGAACGATACGCTCAACTCTCAAATAAATCAGTACGGAGGAATATAAATACTCAACTCGACTTATGAAAATGTGGATTAACACTAACAACAAAATGGAGTCGCGCGTCGGCGCCGCGTCCGGTGTTGCTGTTTAATAATCGATAAAAGTACGAAATTATCGATAAAATAATGAGTGTGTTAAATCAATTAAAACTTCTTCATACATAAAATCGATTGATAAAAGAAATCGAATCGGTAACGGGTCAGGGTATCACTATTTGATTAAGTATTAGAGCTGTCAAAAGTTAAATAAACGATTGGAACGACTATAGACAACTGTTATAAATACTTTAAATACTTATATATATTTTTTTTGTAAATACATACATATTATACATAGAAAACACCCAACCTCAGAAACAAATATTTGCAGATCATACAAACATTTGGTCCGACCCGGGAATCGAACAAAAGACCTCAAGCTTAGTAGTCGCATACGCTACCACTACGCCTCCGAGGCAGTCAAATAATAGTCGTTTAGTAGTCTGCTAGACATAAACCTCACCTTGGAAAGGATGTTTTATCCTACTAACACGCAGACGACTTTGTTCCGTGGGAGAGCCACGCTTCGGCATGAATGGGCCGGCTCGACCGGAGTGATACCACGGCCTCACAGAAAACCGGTGTGAAATAGCGCTTGCGCTGTGTTTCATCGAGTGAGTGAGGATCCCTCCCCCATTCCCTCTCCCCATCCCCCAAAAGTCGGCAACGCACTTGTGACGCTTTTGGTGTAGCGGGTGTCCATGGACGGCGGTAATCGCTTACCATCAGGTGATGCGTCTGCTCGTTTGCCTCCTATTCAATAAAAACAAAAAACGATTCAAGTTTTCTTTCTCTATGCATTCCTGGCTGTTATCCTGCATAGTTGGCTCTCTCAGTCGACTCGTACGACACACGGGATGAGGAGGGGTGATGATCCCCACATTATTCTAAGTTTTTTTTTTTTATTATTATATATCGGGCAAACGAGCAGGCGTATAGCCTGATGGTAAGCGATTATCGCCGCCCATGGACACCCGCAACACCAGAGGCGTTACAAGTGCGTTGCCGGCCTTTTAGGAAGAAGTACGCTCTTTTCTTGAAGGTTTGAAGGTCGTATTGGTCCAGGAACACCGCAGGCGATAGCTCATTCCACAGTTTTGCTGTGCGCGCCAGAAAGTTTCAAGAAAATCGCACAGTTGTGGACTGCCAATCATCTAGATAGATGATGGGGATGAAATTTCTGTCGCGTAGGACGATGGCGGAAAGAGGTCTGATGATTAGTCTGTCAATGCACGGAGCTTATGCAATCAAAATAATTTAAATAGGAAAATGTATATCTTATTCGGTAAAAATATTTCTTATATATTTTCTGAAAGTACTTCTAGGAAAAGAATACGTGGGGCTTTGATCTCAGTATCCTTTGTGAGCCGAAAGGTCCATGATATATCAAGCCCTAGTAACACGCGTATAACACACTCAACAAGGTAGCTAAATAATATGTAGATTTGTTTTCCTGTTTGTTAGTTCAACGAATACGATTAAATGTGTAGAAATATAATTCAGGTTTAATTAAAATAATATGTACAATATCAATTTCTCTAGCAATTGATATTTCTAGTAAAAACATTTATAATGTATTGTACATCCTTCTTAAAGACACAGTTTCGGGTCTCTTAACTTACTGTTAAACTTTTGGAGACCGATTTTGTATCTGAAGCCTCAAGTGAAAATGCAAGCCACCAGGCAATAGATATGTGGGGGAGCGGGTATTATGTTCCACCAACACAAAGGGAGGATCCTCCGACCAGGCGTGGTGAACATGCCTGGCGGGCCACTGCCCAACAGTTGATGTTGGGATGTTGTATATATGATAATCGACGCGAGAACTTCTATTGCGCGATCCAGGATTGGTAGTTACTCCGTCTAGTGCGTTACTTTGTAGTACAGTGTAACTTAGGTAGATGGCGCTGTAGTATATTATATTGTATGTGGAGGTCGCCACAGATATCATATAATAATATAGGTACAATAATACCTAATCTCTATCTCGGAGATTTAAACCAAGGACTCAACTCGATTGTTTTCCGTATGACAAAATATTTTTTCCGTGCAATTTTTTGCCAGTCTTGTCAAATCGAATGTAATGAGCATTCTCGAAACTAATCTAGGTTTACTAATAATAAAGCTGAAGAGTTTGTTTGTTTGAACGCGCTAATCTCAGGAACCGCTTAGTCGATTTGAAAAATTCTTTCGGTGTCCAAAAGTCCATTTATCGAGGAATACTATAGGCTATATATCATCACGCTACTACTAATACGAGCGGAGCGGAGAATAATGAAGAATGTTTTAAAAACGGGGGAAAATTTTCACGCTACGGGCAATATAAGACTCAAACGAGGTTGCGTGGGTCAGCTAGTAGGTTATAAATATGACTACCGATACGACCCGCGAGTTGCGAATGATTTATTTATGAAGACAACACTCGCACTTTGAAAGTATTCTGTGTTGCAAGGGACTTTAGAGACAAGTATATGAAACGAATGGTGTGGTGTCAGGTGTCATTAATTCGAATTCCAATTAATTTATTTGTTTTAGCATGGCCAAACTAAGGGATGAGGTACTAGAAGCAGACACACAATCAAAGAAGAAACAGTACGAATCTGGGCCGAAATCATCATTCGGGTGTGTATATGATATGACTTTCTTTTAGACTTCGTGTTTGACCTCACTCTAACCGACCCATGCCAATGCATGGTAGTATTATAAATATCGTAACGTGTTAGAGTTCCATTCTAGAATCAAAGTCACTTGTACTTATTACACTTATTCTAGAATGTATTGCAACAAGTTCCATCAAGTGCCGCCAATCAAGAGTATAAATTACAAATGTTAGTCTCAATAATTTAAAAAAATATACGGAATAATTAATGATTTTATCACTTAGATATTTATCGCATTGTAGCTCAAACTGAACTGGCTTGTGGTTGACGAGACCCCTTTTTATATTAGCCGCCACTGGTCACTGGCTTATTCTAGAAAATTCGAACTGCTACAGGAATATGACCGTTCCCGAAAAATGTAAATAAGCCTATCGCGCGACAATCAATGCATATTCGACCTTATGTTTATTTTCGTAAGGTATATTCTTCTGTGCCGCAATGCAGTTCTCGATGTTTCTTAACAATATTATTACAAAAACATATGCTGCGTTCAAAGTACTAGGAAAATTTATTATCTAACAATTTATTAAAACTCTGAATTTAATTTTACCAGATATGGAGGAAAATTCGGAGTACAACAGGATCGTATGGACAAATCAGCGGTCGGACACGATTATGTCGGCAAAACGGAAAAACACGTTTCACAGAAAGATTATGCTCAAGGTAAGGTTTTGATAAATACCTATTCTGCCTTTCTACGTTTTAAATATCTGAATTTTTTTATACAAATGGGCCTCACAAGAGTGGTGGACACCATACTCGTTCTGAATGTACTCAATGCAACAAGTAGCATGATGACTCACACTATGGCGATATATTGAGATGCTTCTGCATCATTGGGCCCTTTACCCTTGTATTCATTAACGAAACACGACAGCACGAATATCATTTTAGTTTGATCTTCTATGTGAGGGTAGTACCGACCACTCCTGGTCGAGCCGCCCCGTTCGTGCTGAAATCAGCGTAGCTCTACTGTTTTTTTGTTTTTTTTTTTATTGAATAGTGGGCAAACGAGCAGACGTATCACGATGGTAAGCGATTACCGCCGCCCATGGACACCCGCAACACCAAAGGCGTCACAAGTGCGTTGCCAACCTTTGGGGGGATGGGAAAGGGGATGGGGGAGGGTTGGGGTATGGGCCTCCGGTATCCTCACTCACTCGGTGAAACACAGCGCAAGCGCTATTTCACACCGGTTTTCTGTGAGGCCGTGGTATCACTCCGGTCGAGCCGACCCATTCACGCCGAAGCATAGCTCTCCCATCTTAATTAGAAATAAAAATACGTTGGTAGTTGCTATGGTCGAATTCTCACCCCTATAAATAAAATAAAAAAGTACTTTAGTATTTAGTAATGTGTTTTAATATACATATTATTTCTTGTTGTACCAGGTTTTGGCGGTAAATATGGTGTTCAAGCAGATCGCATGGACAAATCGGCGGTAGGACACGATTACGTCGCTAAAGTTGAAAAGCATGTCTCACAAACGGATTACGCTCAGGGCTTTGGAGGAAAGTACGGAGTGCAAACAGATCGAGTTGACAAGGTCAGTAAAAATAACTGTTATATCCTGTTAAAACAATAGGAATTTAATAAATAACATTGTGAGTCAGTACCTCATTTATATTTTTCATTTAATTTCATTGACTTAACATAACTTTTTCTTTTACATTTTCTACTCGTAAGATTTTTATATCACAGTATTTTTTGAAATATTTTCTGGTATTCAACACACAACGCTATCTAATTCCAAACTAAGCAGAGCTTGCATTATGGGTGTGACGACTTCCACATACAACTCAACAGAAAAACACGCTACAGCTACCGAAGATACACCGAACTACAGAGTAACGGTACTATACGAAGATACTACCAATTCTGCATCGCGATATAGAAGTTCTCGCGTCGATTAGGAAATATACAACTTCCCGATATCAACCGTTGGTCCGTGACACGCCAGGGTCATCTCGCCTGGTTGGAGGGAGGATTCCCTTAGTGCCCTCAGTCCCTCACTACTGAGGGACTGGTACTTTCATAAAAAGGCCAATCCAGATCCTATACTGTGCTAGCATGGATTTTTATTATTTTGTAATTAATCAATGTTCATGGCCTTAAAAAAAAGACATCCCTGTGGTTTGTTTCGGCATTTCTTCCCAGAGTGAGTGTTAGGAAATGCCGGCCTCTACTAGCTGTAAAGTCCGACGTGTAAATATATCTGTAAAGAATTACTCACAAAATAAATATCATTTATTATAATCATTATGGTGTCCTATAGAGTGCAGCAGGATGGGAGCATAAAGAACAAGTGGAGAAACACTCCTCGCAGAAGGACTACTCTGTAGGCTTCGGTGGAAAGTTCGGTGTGCAGGCCGACAGGAAGGATGCCTCCGCTGTCGGCTGGGACCACAGGGAAGATGCCCAGCATCATCAGAGCCAAAAAGGTATTTTTAATAAATATTTTTTAGCATTCGTCCGTTCTAGTAAGTCACCTTTTAGGTTACCATACCTCTATGGGACTAATCCCATCCACACGCCCACCACAGTAACTCCTGTACACCAGGATCAACAGCAGTGACCCACAAACACACCGAGTTATGTCACTCTTGAAGTCTCAGAAAAAAAAATGCTGTCTTGGAACCCGCAACGAAACTAATCAGAAGAAAACTGGAGGAGTTCCATATCTTTAAGTATTATTCAATTCTTTAAATATTCTTTCTAAAAAAATATCTGTTTAATTGTCCGATTCTGGACTACGCCTGCGTGAGGCAAGCCCAGTTCGAACAATTGAACTCTTTCTCAATTCATTCTTCTTTACAATTATTCTTCTTATCTTGATGTGGCGGCCTCTACATACATACAACATAACATACCCCAGCGACATCTACCGAAGATACACTGAACTATGAAGTAACGCACTACATGGAGTAACTACCAATCCTGAATCGCGCAATAGAAGTTCTCGCTCCGATATTATATATACAACATCCCAACATTAACTGTTGGGCAATAGCCCGCCAGGCATGATCACCTCGCCTGGGCGGAGGATCCTCCCTTTGTGTTGGTGGGACTTTGTCACTCGTTCCACTACACTATGTTAAAACAATGTATATAGTTTGACAGCACTTTCTATTTTCACCTAATTCTATTTTATAAAACATCCACTCCTTATACAGTTTGTGGAGTTTAAAAAAAAATGTCCTCCCCATAACTTCTGATACTTAAACTAAATACATGAATTTTTTATATATTAAATACATCCAGACTTTGAACCAATAACGCAATGCTCATCGCAAAATTATATACTAATTACTCCATATATTTTTCTTTTTTAGATTATGCCTTGGGTTTCGGAGGCAAATTTGGTGTACAAACCGACAGACAAGATGCCTCAGCCCTTGGCTGGGACCATCAGGAGAAGACTGCGGCCCACGCCAGCCAAGTTGACCATAAAAAAGTGAGTCGTCTGAAACATACGATTTTTTTTTATTAATTTTGTTTTTAACCAACTTCAAAAAGGAGGAGGTTCTCAATTCGTCTGTATTTTTTTTTATGTTTGTGACCTCATAACTTTCGACTGGGTGAACCGATTTTGATGATTCTTTTTTATTTTGAAAGCTGGTGCTTCCCGTGTGGTCCCATTTCAGGTCATTGGTTTTGGTCCAGTTCTTGAAGTCGGTTTCTTTTTGGTTAAAATTAGTTTTTTTTTTTGATATTAATATTTGTTGTTATTAATTTTGTTGAGTATCATCATTATCAACCAGACTTTAGCAGTCCACTGTTATACATAGGCCTTTTCTTGGCAAGGAGACCGCTGGCCAGACCACCAGAGAAGGTAAATTTGAAACGAACCATATACGAATCCGTATATGGTTTATACGGCAAGCAAGCTGAAGTGGCAGTGGGCAGGGCACATAGCCCGGAGAACCGAAGGCCAATGGGGCAGAAAGGTTCTGGAGTGGAGACCACGTGACGGCAAACGCAGCCTAGGAACATGCGAGGTGGACGGACGACCTGGTTAATATCGCAGGGACTCGTTGGATGCAGGCCTCTACCAACCGGTCTATGTGAAGGTCATTAGGGGAGGCCTACGTTCAGCAGTGGACTTCTTGCGGCTGATATGATGATATGGTTTATTTCACATTTTCCTTCTCCTTGCAGTGGTGTTGTCTCGTCTCGTTAGTCCCTTAGTCCCCATGACATCCATGGGATTTGTTTCTCTGAACTGGTTTACTAGTTTCAATGCACGGTTGGTCCAGTGGTTTGAGTAGTCGACTCGCCGCTTTCCACTGCGCCAAGTGTTGTGGGTTCAAATCCCACTTAGGACAACGCTTTGTGTCCACAAATTATTGTTCTGAATCTGGGCGGTTTTTGTGGCACCATTGGATATATTCCTAATGCGGGAGTTGTATTCTTTTAGAATAAGAAAAACTTTATTTGCTTTTATATTACAGAGTTACTTATAATTATTAACAGTGTTTGAACTGTATGACTGGAAAGACCAAAATTTTAATAAATAAAAATTAAAATACCTTTCTAAATGACAAGTTATGACGTCATAGTTTCACTATTATCAAAATCATTTATTAATGTTTCAAACAGGGTTTCGGTGGCAAATTCGGTGTAGAAACGGACAGAGTGGATAAGTCGGCTCACAGGTTCGATGAGGTGGAGAAAGTCGGTACGAACTACACCAAACAGAAACCTGACATTGGAGGCGCCAAACCTTCCAACATACGCGCCAAGTTTGAGAATATG
Source organism: Spilarctia lutea (assembly GCA_916048165.1). NCBI lineage: Eukaryota > Metazoa > Arthropoda > Insecta > Lepidoptera > Erebidae > Spilarctia > Spilarctia lutea. Next base: position 2,217,016 of record OU696491.1, read on the forward strand.
GCTAAAGAAAAGGAACAGGTGAATATAGTTTCGTAACTACTTTAGATAACGGTGGTCGCTTACTATCAGGTGACTCTTCTCGTTTCATAAAGCAACAAAGGCCGTCGGAACGGTCTTTTCCTGATAAGGACTGCACGGTTGGATAGTGGTTTAAGCGGTCACTACGCCGCTTGCTACTGCACCAAGTGCCGTGGGTTCAAATCCTACGCGGGACATCACTTTGTGTGATCCACAAAATGTTATCCCGAGTCTGGGTGTTCTTTGTATCCATTATATGTATGTATGTAAAGTCCCCCGCGACATAGCATGTATATTCCTAAAGCAGGAGTTGTCTTTAAAAAAAATGTATGTAATTATTTGAAGTCGGTTCAAAAAATTACGAGGTTTCCAATTCAACCGTATTTTTTTATATTTGTTACCTCAGCAGTTACGACCGGGTGAGCGGTTTTGATGATTCTTTTTTTATTTCTAATAGTGGTCCCGTGTGGTCCCATTTCAATTTGGTCCAGTTCTTGAAATCGTTTTTTTTTGTTAAAATTTATTGTAAAGTAAAATCTTCATATATACAAATTTTAGACTCACATACAAAAACAATCGCCTGTCATTACTAACTCATACATAATAATCAAAACAAAACATTCAGAATTTCACTCACACATAAACTCATTGTCTGTAAAGCATAGGCTCATTTGGACTTATACTTTGACAGATGGGAACGTTTGCGTATGGCTATTCCTTACTGTGTTGCTCTATGGCTCTTTTGCTCAGTGCAATTTTTATTAAAGAAATCCGACTTCTAAGTGTTTTATTTTTCTTTTAAAACCTACAATATCTTCTTCAAATTTAAATGGAATTCATATTGAGTGCAAATTAATTATAATATATACGTGATTTTACAGGAAGCGTTAAATTCTGTCCAAAAAATTAGACAACAGAGGGAGAAAATGGACAAAGATTTGTCACAAAAGGTATGTAACATTTATAATTTTCTAATCTTAATACAAAGCTGTTTCTAACAAACAGAATCGTTTGAGATAATTTTCAATTTATAACCTGAATTGTATCGTAATGAACTTTAATAAACAACAGCAGTTTAATATGGCCCTTTTGATTGAAACCGATTGAAAACCTTAAATTTATCGAAATAAAGTATATACCTATATATAACGTATATAAAAAAAAACTATAATTTTACTTATCACCTAACTATTTTAGCAAATGCAATAGCTTTAGGTTATTTTCAATTTAAAACTTTATGGTTATCGACATAAGGTTCAATATCATATGACTTATGATTATATACTTATATAAGACCTTTGGGGAATAGACAGACTTATTAATCTTTTCTTCCTTACAGGAAAAAGATCGTGAAGCCAAAGAAAAAGCAGAAGAACCTTCTCCAGAACCGTCACCAGAACCCGTGACTTATACACCAGCACCTATTAAGCAGCCAGAAATATTCAGGCAGGCAGAAGTAGCCAAACAGCCAGAGGTTTTCAAACAGCCAGAGGTTGTCAAGCAACCAGAAGTGGTCAAGACCCCGCCAGTTCAGGCTACGGAAACGGATAGTACTGTTGCATCCCGAATGTCAGAGGAATTGAAGCAACCGAATTTGCCGGATGTTACGTTAGTAGGAGAACCGAAGGATGAGAAAGAAGAGGTTAGTAGACAGGAGAGGATGGCCAGAGATCTTCAAAGGAAGTTTAGTGTTAAAAAAATTAACATTTCCAATTTCAAATGACAACACTCGTGCTGTCGTGTTTGATTGGTGAGAGCGAGACCGAAGGCCCAATGATGTAGAAGCATCTTTTGGCCGCCATATTTTAAGTCACCATGCTGCATTGTTCCATTGTCTGCATTCACTATGAGTATGGTGACCACCACTCTTGGACTCGGCCCATACTTTCCATCAAGCATAGTGTAGAATCACTTTGGCAGGCCTTTATGTAATATAATCAACGCATTATCTACCTTATTACAATACTAGAGAATTTCTTTTGCATTGAACTATCGGTAATACCGACTGTGACTAACATTACTTATTTGTCAGGCTGTATTTAGACTTAAACACGTATGTGTCTATATATGTAAAGTATATACGTCATAACACATATCCCTGGCAATCGATTTAGAGCTTTATTTCATAAGAATAAAGTCTTACTTTTAAGTAACTCATAAAAAAAACAATAGAATATTAATGCTTCGTAATTTGTCGTACAGGTGACTCGCCAACCCACCATCGTAGTTTCCCCAGTAGGGTGGGAGAGTGAGATGGCAGGAGAAGGCGAGGTGGAAGGAGATGATGAAGATGGGTATACAGCGCGAGCTTTGTACGACTACCAAGCGGCGGCGCCTGATGAGATCTCCTTCGACCCTGATGATGTCATCACTAACATTGTCATGGTAAGTGTGGAGTTCAATAAGCAGGATACCAGGCACTGAGGCTTTTTTTTATGTAATAGGTGGCAAACGAGCAGGCGTATCGCCTGTTGGTAAGCGATTACCGCCGCCCATGGAAACCCGCAACACCAGAGGCGTCACAAGTGCGTTGCCGACCTTTGGGGGATGGGAAGGGGGAATGAGGGAGGGGTTGGGGTATGGGCCTCCGGTATCCTCACTCACTCGGTGATTTCAACACGGATGTACGGTTACAGGACTTCAGGCTATCTTGTCTCTTAGCTCCTCCACCTTATCCCGTTTTCTTACCCCAACATATCTTCTGTTTTTGTCTTATTTGAAAATTATTAGTTTCAAAAAGTGTTAGCATTATGCCATATTATAAATACCATTAAAAAGTATATTAGAGATAATGCTCCGACTCCAAATTCTTCTCATTTAATTCCTGTGATTGTCTTTTCTTGTCTTTGATCTGCCTCTGTGGCGCAGTGGTACCGTATGCGACTGCTGTTCTTGCGGTCTGGGGTTCGATTCCCGGGTCGGACCAAATGTTTGTATGATCTACAAATATTTGTTTCGGAGTTTGGGTGTTTTCTGTGTATAATATGTATGTATTTACAAAAAAAAGTATCTATGTATTAATATCAGTTGTCTAGGACCCATAATACAAGCACTGCTTAGCTTGGGGCTAGATGGCGTTGTGTGTAAGATGTCCGAAATATTATTTTCCAGATCGACGAAGGTTGGTGGCAAGGTTTATGCAAAGGGGCCTACGGTTTATTCCCCGCGAACTACGTGCAATTGCAAGATAAGTGAACAAACACATTCCCATAGACACGCTAGCTTATATAGTAGAAAATAAGGATATCTTTAAACTGGGGTAACTTTGACATTATGGGGTAAATTTGACATTGTGCGGGTAAACTTAAGATTTGGGTAAATTTGACATGGAAAATGAATTTTTCAATGACACTTTAAAATTTTTCATCTCGTCCACATTCTGTATATTTTTTTATCATTAATTTCATCACGACGAAGACTTGAAGACTTCTAATATTTGACATTGGCAGATAGCTATCTTGGCTGGTTCCATCTCATTAAAAAAAAATCTGATATTTTGATAGGACTATTGTATGTTTTGCACCCCATAATTAATAAAATTATAAATAAAAGAAAACCACATGTGTTTCAAAGTTACTCCAGTAAACCGCAGTTCTTATACAAATCTTATGAAATTATTAAATATGATTTATTAAATAAATTTTCTACAGAAAGTTGTTATAAATATTCTAATTTTTGCAAGACAAATGTTTTTTTTATTATTAATACAAATCTTTTTAAGTACTTACGCAAATTTTGTGAGAACAGGCAATATAAACCATAAACGAGTGCGAAAGAGACAGATGTATGTATAGTGATGTAAGCTAGATCATATTGTTATTAAAAGACTTTAATTTTGATAAAAAATTAAAAAAACTATATAATATGTGGTAAATAGTTATTAAGTATCGACAGGTTTCAATTATAATTTATTTTATTAATGTTTTAAATTAATTACTGTTTTATTGCAATCGTATTTGTGTAATAAGATGGATTCCACAACGGTTAAGTTTTGTTAAAAAAGACATAAGACAAGACCTTTATGGAATTCAGGCTAAATAACAATATTTTATTTGACTATTTGATTGACATTTGAATTTTTAAATACTTTCCCGTGTGGTGTATTATTTTATGTTTAAATTATTTAGTGACATATTCTTTTAACAATTATACATTTCAATATTATCATTGTGAATACACAGTTTTAAGGTTGATATCGTGTTTTTTTAAACCTTTTTATGGTAATTCAAATAATTGCTCCTCAACTGGTTCACTATATATTTGTGGTATTAAACATAACTCAAAGTAAGGACACCTACAGCTTTACGCTCAGCATATTTGTCTTGAATATCTCGGTGGTCATGAACATCTATGGCAATCATCTTTGGGAAGTCAGTGCCCTCAAATATACTGACAATTAGTTCAAACTTCGTATTCAATTCACCCTCAGAGTTGCAGAGGTTGGATGCCAGTCGCTTCGTGTAAAAAACTGATATTCAGGTCAAACCGGTGGATCTAGTAGCCGACCACAAATAATCTTGGAAGTAAAAACTAGGAGGTTTATGAATTATACCGTCAGTATGTCTATAAAACATGATCGTACGGTAGATGAATGAGTATAACCGAATGCCACGACAGGCATAATCATCTCGACTGTGACATGTTCAAACATGAAATAACTGCTAAAAATACAGAAAGATTGCGTTGACAGCGTATTGGTTTAAGCGGCTGCCTTGCCGCTTCCTATTGTACTGAGAGTTCATGGTTCGATACACAGAGCTACATGGGCGGTAGACCGGAGTGGAGTAGCCATAGAACACTTCTAAAAACAGTCTATGGGGGAAATCTTCACACTTACACATTTTACTATCATACGAACTCACACATAATTATAATTAGAAGAAAACATTCAGAATTTCACGCACACATATATTCTACTAGCTGACCCACGCAACCTCGTTTGCATTTTCAATTGCCCGTAGCGTGAAAATTTTCCCCCGGTTTTTAAACATTCTTCTTTGGTGTTCCGTTCGTTATTAGCGTGATGATATATAGCCCATAGCCTTCCTCGATAAATTGGACTATCCAACACTGAAAGAATTTTTCAAATCAGACCAGCGGTTCCCGAGATTAGCTCGTTCAAACAAACAAACAAACTGTTCAGCTTTATTATTAGTATAGTATTCTATGTCATAATAGTGTAATGCGTAGGCCCATTTGAGCTTATACTTAAATAATAAATAAATAAAATCGTTTATTAATTCTCTCTCACACAGAACAGTTAACAATATCAGATCACAAATTCAGTATTATAAAAAAAGAGCTGGGAACGCCTGCGTATGGCTCTATGGCTGAGACTGAAGAACATATACGAGTACACACACATACACACATACACTCGTACCTCTGTTTGTAATTGGAAATAAAAAAAATAAATTGACAGAAAAATGTTCTCATGGATTAAATTTTAGAACTTGACAGTCCACAAAACCTTTAGAAACTGTGTAATTCTACAGGGTCTGTCGTAAATAATGGATAAGTCGTAAACTGGAGTTGGTCCGGCTATGAGACTATTAGAAAATCGTATCTTTTTGCCAGGGTTTCTAACCGTATGGAAATGGCGTAGACTTTTATGTTTTTTTATAAATTTCGCTACTCTTTGCATTCATTCCGTTGCCATTTCGTTAAATTTAGGTATTTCTGTGTCATTTTTTTTGTATTATAGTCTTGAAGATGTGTATTATTTAGTTTTAGTACTGTTTTAGGCGTTTTTAACGTTGGTCATTTTCAAAATTGTCATTTTAAGATTTTTTATGTTTTTGTTTTACTTAGGGTCAACTTTTGATCATTTACTGTGTAAAAAAAAAGTACGGCGCTATAGCTGCCCATGATCTTAATAAATTATCTAGTATGTGTAGATTCTAAAAAGGTATAACAATGCATACTTCACAAGTAATATTAAGCTACATGAGCGAGATCAATATCAAGGTGAGAAAATATTTTTTTCATGTAATGTTGTAAATGGTTATAAAACTTCGTCATAATGATTTATTTCTGCCAAGATTCTTTACACAAACACTATGGGGCCACTATTAAGGATATTCAAAGAAAACTAGGTAGTTTTTTGTCAAAAAAATTTCATGCCTCCTCATTTCATAAAGGTGTTTAATTTTAAAATTGATGTGCTCTAATAGTTACATGCGACAAACATGTTACAAGTTTATTCGTAAAAAGGATCATCAGGTAAAAAAATGAACAAAGACAGCAATACAAAGGGTCTCCCCGCGTGAAAAGGACATTGTTACTAGGCACACTGCATGATGCACCGTCCCTTTCACACTCACGATGTGTGAAAAGGTTAGCATGCGTTTAGCTAGGGCGCACTCCTGATACATCTCTCAGTGTGATTTTGACCATCGCATGTGCTCTCGTTTTCATTACTGTCGTCAATTTGTTACTGCTTTCTAATATCGGACTTAGATTTTCTTTGTGATTTGGACTTGTTAACCTGGTGATATTGACAACTCAGCTCTCATTTATGGGCATCGTGTTGTGCTATCGATTGCACGTGTTATTTTGGAAAATTTTGTATATCATGCCTCAACAATTCACGCCGGCCGAATACGTAAACATGCATTACATTTATGGTTTATGTGATGGCAACGCCAATAGAGCTGCTAGAGTTTATCGGGAAAAATATCCAAATGCCCGGCATCCTGACTATCGTGTCTTCATAAGAGTGCACAACACATTTTTGGAAGGACGATTTCCTGGGACCGGCGTAGGCGGGGCGAGTGAAGGACGACCACAACGCCACAGTGCAGCCGAAGTACTGGAAATAGTTGCAGAAGACCCTGGTACGTCCATAAGTGTAATTTCAAGGCGCACCGGTATACCTCAAAAATCTGTACACAGGATTTTAAAAAGGCATGAATTATATCCCTATCATTATCAAAGGGTCCAAACATTAATGCCAAGGGACGCTGCTGCGAGAATAACATTTTGTCGCATAATGCTGCGAAAGATGAGGGAAGACCAAAGTTTTTTTAATAAAATTTTATGGAGTGACGAGTCAACGTGTCGAAAAGATGGTTTTTTGAATCTTCACAACATACACAGCTGGCAACTCGAAAACCCAAGACTTATCCGAGAAGACCGATCGCAATATCAATTTAAAATAAATTTATGGACTGGCATTATTAATGGCAAAATCATTGGTCCATTCGAATTGCCGGCAATATTAAATGCGGATATGTATTTGAATTTTTTAGCAAATACTTTACCTAGTTTACTGCAAGACGTCCCACAAGAGATAAGAAATGAGATGTGGCTACAAAATGATGGGTGTCCAGCACATTACGCTGTTCGTGTCAGGGAACATTTAAATAATACTTATCCTGATAGATGGATAGGGCGATTGGGGCCAATTTTATGGCCTCCACGTTCGCCAGACCTGAACCCCTTGGACTTCTTTTACTGGGGCTGTATAAAAGAAAAAGTATACAGTGAAACAATAAGTTCTGTAGAAGAGTTGCGTGCGCGCATTCAAGTAGCAGCGAGAAAAATTGAAGAAGCCGGTTATGTGCGCCGGATTAAGCGATCGTTTATTAGACGATGTAGAGCGTGCATAGCTGCCGGCGGAGGACACTTCGAACATTTAGTTTAAGTTGTTGAATAAATATTTTTACGTACTAAAACAACCTAGTTTTCTTTTGAATATCCTTAATAGTGACCCCATAGTGTTTGTGTAAAGAATCTTGGCAGAAATAAATCATTATGACGAAGTTTTATAACCATTTACAACATTACATGAAAAAAATATTTTCTCACCTTGATATTGATCTCGCTCATGTAGCTTAATATTACTTGTGAAGTATGCATTGTTATACCTTTTTAGAATCTACACATACTAGATAATTTATTAAGATCATGGGCAGCTATAGCGCCGTACTTTTTTTTTACACAGTAAATGATCAAAAGTTGACCCTAAGTAAAACAAAAACATAAAAAATCTTAAAATGACAATTTTGAAAATGACCAACGTTAAAAACGCCTAAAACAGTACTAAAACTAAATAATACACATCTTCAAGACTATAATACAAAAAAAATGACACAGAAATAGCTAAATTTAACGAAATGGCAACGGAATGAATGCAAAGAGTAGCGAAATTTTAAAAAAACATAAAAGTCTACGCCATTTCCATACGGTTAGAAACCCTGGCAAAAAGATACGATTTTCTAATAGTCTCATAGCCGGACCAACTCCAGTTTACGACTTATCCATTATTTACGACAGACCCTGTATATAGATATAGTTGTAATATAAAATTAACTGTATGTAACGTACTTATGACGTGGAATAATGAGTAACCTCACTACGATAATGTGGAATTGATATATTTTTAATATTACCTAACGCATAGAATAAAATATATATCCAATAAAATGCAAATATGAACGTTATTACAATAGATGTAATGGCGTGTATTGTATGAATGTATTATTTAAGTAAATTTATCCGTATTAGGCTAATGAAATCTCGGAAAAACCATTTAAACCGGTTTTATTCTTCTTTTTTAACTAAGTCGATAAAATTCATATTAACAGATGTAATAATCCTGATAGTAACTGTTTTAAGTAAAACCATAAAACCAAAGAAACGCACTGGTTTATGGCCCAAATTCAATTTGTTCAAGAGTTTAAGAATTCAGAATAACGTAATCTAATTTATGGCTGTAAAGTTTATTTAGTTAAGTGTTAGTTTTCTTTTAAAACACTGCCTGATTTAAGTGCTATTTTTAGACACAAAACCTATTAATGAAAGTAGGTTTTATTAATTCACTAGCTGACACACACAACCTCGTTAACGTTTCCTATTGCCCGTAGCGTGAAAATTTGCCCCCGTTTTTGTAACATTCTTCATTCGTGCTCCGCTCCTATTGGTCTTAGCGTGGTGATACGCTATAGCTATAGCCTTCCTCGATAAATGGGCTATCTAACACTAAAATATTTTTTAAATCGGACCTGTAGTTCCTGAGAATAGCGCGTTCAAACAAACAGACTCTTTATAAATTAGTATAAATTATGATAAATCCAGAATTGTGTTTTATTTTAAACTAAATTATTTTAATTCCATATTTTAATGTAGAAGTGAAATTAATAGAAATGATTATATTGTCGTAATTAAGTACTTAAATTAGTTTTTTTCTAGTTGTAGTTCAATTGCATACCTAAGTTTAAGAAAATAATGATTTTGTTTAGTTGATTGGCGCCCTTAGTCCTAATACGTTTAGAAAAAGGGTTGGGAAGATCAGACAATCAAAATATAGATACTCTGCCTGGATATATAGACTGCCTCGGTGGCTTAGTGGTCTCGGGTTCGATTCCCGGATCGGACCAAATATTTGTATGATCTGCAAATATTTGTTTCTTAGTTTGCGTTTTTTCTATGTATAATATATATATATATATATTTATAAAAAAAAAAGTATATAAGTATTTATATCAGTTGTCTAGCACCCATAACACAAGCTCTGCTTAGCTTGGGACTAGATGGCGTTGTGTGTTAGATGTCCGGAATATTTATTATTTATTTATTATTATATTCAGTTTACCAGGCTTTATAATTATAGAACTTTAGTAATGTAGTCATGTTTTAAAGTAATTTACGTGTATTTTGACTTTGTCATGCCATGTTACAGTTAACTATTAATATTTACCCACTTATTCATAAATGTCATTTAGTTTTAAACAACAGTCCTGTGTTATTTTCAACTTAAAACTCATAGTCTTAAAGTTGGAAATATAGAAATCCGTTGCTTTCAGTTAAATAAAGTTTATAAATAAGAGGGTAGGCTACAAAGGACACTATCACGTAATAAGGGTACGGAAGACAGCGCAATACGTGGAGTAGTCTTGATTAAATTTAATTAATGTAGAGCATAACAGGTATATAATGCCGTACTGTTTTGTATAAAACAATTTTATTGTTTAAAGATGATTAAATAAATATTTTCTAGCTATTCTAGTGTTTTATTTTATTTATCAATGATAAATAGTAACATTGGAGAGTTTTGGTATATGTATGCTGACTCGACTGGAGTGATATGGGTGCTTTGAAGGAATGCGGTGGAAAGGACTTCTTAAGTTGCATTTTGCCTAGAGTGACGTTACTAGAGGCTCACTTGATACCTAAGAGGTGACTCAATATCTGTTCCTTATACCATAAATAAAATCACAAATTTTAACAAAAAAACAACCGACTTCAAGAACTGGACCAAATTAAAATGGGACCACATGGGAAGCACTAGAACTTCAATTAAAAAATAATCATCAAAATCGGTTCACCCAGTCAAAAGTTATGACGTAACAAATATAAAAAAAATACAGTCGAATTGATAACCGCCTGCTTTTTTGAAGTCTGTTAAAAATACAACACATTAGTATGTGTATTTTCGATTTCTGGGTCGTGCGGAAATTGTTGTTGGGTTTTCTTGGAAGAAAACCTCAAAAACTGAGTTGTAAGTCAGTTATTGAGAAGTCAGTGCCCTCAAATGTACTGACAGGAGTTCAACCATCGAATTTCATTTTCATCCAAGGTTTTGGAGGTCCGATGCAAGACTACTACCTAAAAATATCCGTTTCTTCTTAGCATGGCTATACAAAAGATTATCGCAAAATAAGTACACTCAAAACACGTACAAACCAATTTAATGAACCACATATAAAATAACAACAGACAAACATGATAGTTTAATCGTCGAGCACACGACGTTCGATACACAGGTTCATCAATCCAGTTCTGGTACGCTGCAACTCTGGTATAAAGCCGAGTTTTATCACTATTCTTCCCGCTCGCTATACCGATTAACACATAATTACTATTATCGTCAGTCTTCACCGATTCGCGGCGGGTTAGCGGACAAACTAGAGGTCCTCCAGCATCGCCTTCGGATATATCAGTAACTACAGTGTCGCTACACACAAAGTGATCCATATTCATCCCCCAAATAGCGGTACATCTTTCTTTAGCAATAAGGTGTATTTCGGCCCAAAGTAAAATCTTCAATACCCTTTTATCCACTATACCTACCTGACCAAATCCAGCAGTAAAACACGTTGCTTCGTATTCTGGGTTATTCCGATACGCATTGTAACCAATAATTCTTTTATTATCAAAGGGAATGTCAATGTGTATAATTGCGATGTCGTTTACTGGAAAGTGGAAATCGTAATGGAGTTGAACGTCGGTGATCTGCCGCCATTGTACTCCTTCTTCGTCTGTAGTGAACCCTGGAAATTAAAAAAATAAGATCGTTCAGAGTTAAGCAAAACAGAGATTCAAGGTGTAATATAATATGAAGTGGTACACTTAACGTATCGGCGGGCAGTCCGACATTATACGCTCTACAGGAAGCACGCTAGTTTTATTTATATCCCCAAGGGACATTACAGTGGCGACGAGGATTCAAAATTTGCGTTTCGTGTGCATTAAATAGTTATAGTAAACATGCCGATCGGTAAAATTACGGAGTTTGACACCCATAAGGATGATTGGAAGTTATATATCGAGCGTTTAGAACAATATTTTTTAGTAAACGAAGTGAAAAGTGAACTATATGTACCGACATTAATTACACTTATGGGTGCGGAAAGTTATGAACTATTGGTAAGTTTGTGTACGCCAGACAAACCAAGCTCTAAAACTTTTATACAAATAGTGGACATCATGACGAAACATCTACAACCTAAACCTAGCGAGCTTGCCGAGAGGTACAAGTTTAGAAAGAGGACTCAACAAAGTGGCGAATCGATAGCGGAGTATATGGCGGTTCTAAAAAGGATGTCGAAGACATTCGAATTCGGGGCGTGGCTCGAAGAAAGTCTACGAGATCAATTGGTTTGTGGAATTAGCTGTGAGACGATTCGCCAGCGTTTATTTGCGGAATCCAAACTTGAGTTTGCGAAAGCGTACAGTTTAGCGATTAGTTTAGAATCGGCTGAAAAAGATGCGGCGGCGGTTGTGCAAGGACAAGCGTCAGAATTTAGGGCAACAGCTGACTGTCAGGTCATAGACGACATAAGATGGCAGAGGAAGAGCTCAACACGAGGTACTATGGAATACCGAGGGCGTGGAACAGACGAGAAAGTAAGTTCTACGACGTATGCGAGGGGATCGGCGCGGGAGGACGGGCCGCGGGGTGCTCAAGTGCCCCGTGGGACGCGGACCATTTCAACACAAAAAACTCCAATGACGGCGCAGGCGGCGCGACAAAACATATTGTGTCAAGTGTGCGGCGGGTCCCATGAAACGGACACTTGTCGATTCAAGCGGTATGTATGCCGTGCGTGCAACAGGATAGGTCATTTGAGACGCATGTGTCCGAATTTATCGAACCAGCACTACGCCGCAGCAAAATCGACCGTAAGGGATTTTAGTAACAGTGACAGTGACAATAGCGAGGAGGTAATTGACTTTGATTTAAACCAATTATCATTAAACCAGTGCAAACCGTTCATGATTTGTTTACGCGTTAATAACAAATTATTAAATATGGAATGTGACACTGGTAGTGCGGTGTCATGCGTTAGTTATAAAATGTATAAAGAAATGTTTAAAGATTTGCCCATAAAAAAATGTAACATTGTTTTAAGATATTATACAGGCGAATTAGTGTACCCTATCGGCGTAATAACGCCGGCAGTCGTGTATAATCATAAAATTAAAGACTTAGAATTATATATTATTGATAAGGGAAAAACGGCTTTACTCGGTAGACAATGGATGTTAGAACTATGTATTTAGTTACCAACAGTTCAATTAGCGTCAGTAAATAAATTGTCAGACGAGAAATTTGATTTAGATAAATTCAGTTCCAGATATTATAACGTGTTTGCGGATGGTCTCGGCGGCTTTACGGGCCCGCCGGTGAGCATCCACCTACGAGAGGGAGCGCGGCCCGTGTTCAAGCGCGCGCGCCCACTGGCGTACGCGCTGCGCGAGCCGGTGGAGCGCGTGCTGCAGCAACACGTGCGGGACGGTATCCTCACTCCTGTCGAACGTTCCGATTGGGCGACGCCGATTGTACCCGTCGTCAAGAAGGATGGTAACATACGAATCTGTGCTGATTATAAATTGACTTTAAATAAAGTTTTGGAGATTGATCGTTATCCTCTACCACGGGTGGAAGACTTACTGGTCCGATTACATGGGGGCAAAAGGTTTAGTAAAATTGACCTGTCACAGGCTTATTCCCAATTTTTTTAGATGATTCAAAAAAGTATACGGTTATTAACACTCACAAAGGTCTGTTTCGATATAATCGCCTGGTTTATGGGCTGTCATCAAGTCCGGGGATTTTTCAGCGTCGTTTAGAAGAATTGTTCGCCGATTTACCTCAAGTGGGGGTGTTTTTAGATGACGTAATTATAACAGGATTTTCGTACAGGGATCATTTAGAAAATTTACATAAGGTTTTTCAACGTTTGGAAAAGTCGGGTCTTAAAATTAAAAAAGATAAATGTCAATTTTTTGCAAAATCCATTACCTATCTAGGGTACGTTATAAGTGAAGAGGGTGTACATACTTGTCCCGATAAGGTGAAAGCTATAGTGAATACGCCCGCACCAAGAAATATAACGGAACTCCGATCGTTTATAGGAATGATTATGTACTATTCTAAGTTTATTAAAAATTTAAGCACGATGGTAGCGCCGTTGTATGAATTGTTGAAACCGGGGTCAAAATATGTGTGGAGTGTTAAATGTAAAATTGCATTCGAAAAGGTTAAAACTACGTTAACGAGTAGTGAAGTTCTAATGCACTATTCTGCTGATTTACCTCTGATACTGACGGCGGACGCCAGTAGTGTAGGGGTAGGGGTGGTATTATCGCAGTTGACGACAGCCGGTGAGCGTCCCGTAGCATATGCCTCGCGTTCTCTTACTCCTGCTGAACGCAACTACGCGCAGATTGATAGGGAGGCTTAAGCGATAGTGTATGGAATACGAAAATATCACCAATACTTGTATGGCCGAAAATTTATCCTAAGAACAGATCATAAGCCCTTAACATACATATTTGGTGACAAGGTCGGTATAGGTACCTATTATGTCTGCATCCCGTTTGCAAGGATGGGCTGTGCTTTTATCGGGGTATAATTACGATATTGAGTACGTAGCATCAAAAAACAATTGTGCCGATGCCTTATCTCGATTGCCGTCTAAAGTTCCCAACAATAAACAAGCAACAGAGGTCACCTATGTTACCTTTATTGAAAATTTCTTACCAATAACAAATTCAGAGGTTAATAAAGCTACGATAAGAGATTTAACACTAAGCAGAATTAAAGTTTATATTGAATCTGGTTGGCCAAATTTCTGTAACGAGGATTGTTTAAAACCTTTTTTTGATAGACGAAGGGAATTATATATCGAAGGCGGTTGTATTATGTGGGGCTATCGAATGATTATACCGAAATCTTTGAGAGAGATCGTTTTGAAACAATTACATTGTAGTCATATGGGTATTGTTAAAATGAAAAGTTTAGCTAGGAGTTACGTGTGGTGGCCGCGAATTGACGACGAGGTGGAGACGCTATGCCGCGGCTGCGAAACTTGCGCGCGGGAGGCGGATGCACCACCTCGTTCAACACCGCAGCATTGGCCGTATGCCCTTCAGCCGTGGACTCGGGTGCATATTGATTTCTTAGGGCCATTTAAAACTAAAATGTTCTTAATATTAGTAGACTCAACTTCTAAATGGATTGAAGTTTTTGAAATGAAACAAACGAATGCACCAGCTGTTATTAAAGAGTTACGGGCTACTTTTGCTAGATTCGGTCTCCCGGTGGAACTAGTGTCGGATCAGGGGCCACCATTCACGAGCAAAGAATTCTGTGATTTTTTAAAAAATAATGGTATTAAGCAGTCTTTTTCACCGGCATACCACCCTTCTTCAAATGGCGCTGCAGAAAACGCAGTAAAACTATGTAAACGGGCCATTAAAAAGGCGTACAGAGACAATGTTGATGTGGAGGTAGCTCTTCAAACTTTTTTATTGTTCTATAGAAATTCTATACATAATACGACCGGCGAGAGTCCTGCTATGTTACTACAAAAGCGTAAATTACGTTCACGTCTTGATCTCCTGAGAAACGACCAAGCCTTGCTAGATAGAGTACGTTCGGCACAGGACAATCAGGCACATTATGCTAGGGGTACCTACTGAGCGTGATTTTAGGCAAGGGGATGCAGTTTGGGTAAGGAACTACGGTAACCAAAATAAGTGGGTTAAAGGACAGATAACCAGTAAAGAGGGTTCTCGTAGATATGTTGTGGAAAGTGATAACGGTCAATTGACAAAGCGCCATATAGATCAGATGCGGAACAGATCTCGTATTTCCAATGTTACCTGCCCTGATGTTGAGTCGGGTGACTCTTCGACACATGGGGGTGAGGATGTCGTTTCGCAAGGGGAGGAAGTGGTGAATGAGAGCAATAGTGGCTTAGACGAGCAACAGCCACATAGCAAAAGTAATATATCTAAAGAAAACCCGGTATCTGAAAGTGAAATCGCACCGGTAGAAGAAAGTAGTATGGCAAACAATGAACCCACTACCTCTAGTTCACCACTTACTGGAAGCCTGCAAACGCGTCCTAAACGTAATCGAAAACCAGTGATTAGATATGGATTTGAATACGATTAGATTAAGTTAGAATTAAGTTAAAATTGTTTATTATTTTAGTATTAATGTGGCCTAAATTTAGTGGTGGAGGTGTAATATAATATGAAGTGGTACACTTAACGTATCGGCGGGCAGTCCGACATTATACGCTGTACAGGAAGCACGCTAGTTTTATTTATATCCCCAAGGGACATTACACAAGGTACAGAAAATGATACTCCTCAATCCTGTTTACATGTGAGTAGGTTTTAGATCGCTTTTCGTCACTTTCGAGATGGTATTAAGGACAAAGACGCTAACGATGTCTACAGTGGTGATGATGATGATAGTGATAGCGTTGACGTCATCTATAATGATTGTGGCGACTTCCACATGTAACACAACAATAACCTACTACAGCGCCATCTACCGCAGATACACTGAACTATAAAGTAACGCACTACACGGAGTAACTACAAATCCTGAATCGCGCAATAAATAGTTCTCGCGCCGATTAGCAAATATACAACATCCCAACATCAACTGCTGGGCAGTAGCCCGCCAGGCATGATCACCTCGCCTGGTCGGAGGATCCTCCCTTTGTGTCGGAGGGACATTATACCCGTCCCCCCACAATGATAATGACGATTTAGGCGTCAGCGTCATCTACCATGATGAAAGCGCGCGAGGGAATTGACGTCGTTTACGATAATTATGATGACGGCGAAAGCGTCAGTTAAAACCTCAGCATGTATTATTTATTTTTATTTTTTATGTAATATGGGGCAAACGAACAGACGTATCGCCTTATGGTAAGCGATTACCGCCGCTCATGGACAACCGCAACACCAGAGGCGTTACAAGTGCGTTGCCGGTCTTTGGGGGATGAGGAAGGAGTTGGGGTAGGGCCTCCGGTATCCCCACTCACTGGGTGAAACACAGCGCAGGCTCTGTTTCACATAGGTTTTTTGTGAGGCCGTGGCATCACTCCGGTCGAGCCGGCCCATGCATGTCGAAGCGTGGCTCTCCCACGTTTTAAGAGAATAATGTAACTTTTGTTTCAAACAAAGAAAATAAAAATACAATGGGTAAGCAACGCATAGTGTTTTCTTCTAGAAGTATATACGTACCTACCTATTTAAGAATTTTATGGAAAGTCTTACCTTGATGTTCAATATCATTTTCGGTACTGCCTGCGACGACACGTAACAAGCTAAAATGAGTTAAATAAAAGAAACTTTTCATGTCAAAGCAATGAGCGGCAGTCAGAACTTTTGTAGGGTGAATTATGCTCCCTCCACAATAAGCACTCCATAAGTGTTTCGTCTCCGAGACTTTCTGAAACGACCGTTTTATTGATGCTAAGTATGAGAAGTGGCCCTTAGGAACGACCCGACCGCGAATATTGGTTGTTTGGACACGAAATCTTGAATAATTTAAAGTTGTTATTGTGCGTGCGTCTTCATTATTTTGTTCTTCGTTTGTTTGCACTGATATTATTGAGAATAACACTAATAATTTGCATGATAACATATTACGTTAATTTGAGCACATTGTATTTACAAGGTCGGTCAGGGTTCCCCTGACTGGTGTATGTTGATGACGCAATACTAAGAGGATAATGTCGAGTTTAGGGTAACCTAGACATCAGGTATTGGGAAAGGTATAGCCGGATACACAGGAAAAAAATGACAGTTTTGCGATTGTCAAAAATGTGAGAGTATGCTATGATATCACAGATAAAATACGTAAAGACAAGTATCTATATAAAAACTTGAGAGGTGTCAAGGGACACCCGGATGGAACGAAGTTCGAAATAGAAAGACGATACAAATATTATATTTACTTCAATATTTTACGTAATTTCTAGTTTTATGATATATGTGTACACAATAATATTATTAATAATAATAATGATAATGATGATAATGGTGAAAATGATGAAGATGATGAAAATGATGAAAATGATGAAAATGATGAAAGTGATGAAGATGATGAAAATTATGAAAATGATGAAGATGATGAAAATGATGAAAATGATAAAAGTGATGAAGATGATGAATTGATGAAAATGATGAAAATGATGAAAATGATGAAGATGATGAAAATGATGAAAATGATGAAAGTGATGAAAATGATGAAAACGATGAAGATGATGAAAATGATGAAAGGGATGAAAATGACGAATTGATGAAAATGATGAAATGATGATTATGATAATAGTGATGATAATGATATATATATATATATATAGTATATATATAATAGATAGATAAGATTTCGAACTTTTATATATACATATCATATATTATATATATATATATATATAGATATATATATAGTATCTGGGTTGCTTCAAGCAATGAAAAATAAACTAATAACAAATAAAATTTAAAATAGCAAAAAGTGTCGTGACAACAAATTATGTCGCGACAATTTCCGTCTAGCCCCCTTCGTTTTTTCGTTCATATCGCGCGATAAGGAACTTCGTTCCAATAAACAGGCTGACTCATCTTCGTCGTCTCTTTTCATTCACGGTCTGCTCCTATTGGTAAAGTGTGATGTTAACTATCACGTATCTTATACACGACAGCAAAACACATTTAAAAATAACGTGAAATTCGATTTTGCAGTTTATCGTGAACACGAGAATTATATGTAATAGACTAGCTGAAGCGACAAACGTTGTTTTGCCTTAAAAAATAGGGGTGGGTCTTCTCATTTAGGGGTTCATACCTACATACATAAATAGATGTTGGCCGATTCTCAGGCGTACCCGATATGCACACAAAATTTCATAAAAATCCGTCCAGGCGAGACACGAGATTTTTATATATTACTAGTTGACCCGGCAAACGTTGTTTGCCATTTCTAGGAAAACATAAAAAAAATCTTGCAAAATAATTAAAGTTCTTAATTAATAAATTAAAAATAGGGGTTGATCGCAGAAGTGTGAAAATTCAGCGTTGTTTGTATTTTTGTATGCTGTATATGTTTATTTTTGTTACAAAAAAAACTTAATTGCAGCCCGGAGTATGGAAGTTGTGTATCACACCTGTTCTTTAGATCTCGTTAAGCCGTAGTCCCGATTATCATCAATGCCTGGTAATTGCTATTGGGAAGTCAGTGCCCTTAAATATATTGACAACTAGTTCAACCTTAGGAAAACTAATATTCAATTAAAACTGGTTGAACTACGTAGTAGTTGATCCCAAATAATCTACGGAATAATAAAAGATGGGCAGAAAAAAACTCAGATATAGAAAAACCGATCTTGCTGAGCAAACAAAATCAAACGCTGGTTTAGCAGTCAGGAAGGACAACACGTAACTATACTATCTACGAATTTAATAACGAATTCAATCATACAATATTTTAAAACCTTTAATCAGGCTAAACAACAAAATTGTTATTCTACACTCAAGTACACAGGAACCATTTGAGTCAATCCACTTTCGATATGCTGAAACACGCGTGTACAAAGTCGTTTTATCATAATTTCTCCCACTCACTATTCCCACAAGTAACTTCCCACTACCAAACTTTGAAGAAGGATCTAGAGACTCAAAGCATGCTACAGGACCACCAGAGTCACCCCCACTCACTCCCTTTAAGATGTTTGGACTGCACAAAAACGAAATCATATTCATTTCCCAAACCTTGTTGCATTCTTGCCTGGGTAATAAGTTTACTTCAGCAAAAAGCAATTTATCAGAACCATCCCCTTTTTGATTTGGTCTCGTTTGGCCAAATCCTGCAGCATAACATCGGCTAGCATAGTCGGTGTGATATCTTGCAGGAACTATGAAGTTTATGCTCGTTGGGTTGTTAAATCGAAATGGTTCGTCGACAAATATAAGAGCAATATCGTTCATGGGAAAGTTGAAATCGTTATGTAATTTTACTACTTTGATTCGCCGCACTTGACGTTGGTTTGAATTTGAAGTGTTCCCTGTAAAACACACAGTTAAAACATTACATACGAGTAGTAGGCATAAAATTAAGTTTCTTGCCCTTTGATATAACAATACTGATAATACGAGAAAAGCTTAGAATTTCAAATATTTCCTTGCGAAGCCGGAGCGGGTAGCTATTGATTCTATTCTGTTCCTAAGGGTCAGTGTTAAAGGGATGGGATGATAAAAGGGCAAATCACCTGAATGATATAATTTATTGATCAAATTGCCTGCTACAACGCGCAATTTATTTGGGTGATAATAATAGTCGTATTTGTTCATTTCAAAGCAATGGGCAGCTGTGACCACTTTGTTAGCGTTTATTATACTCCCTCCGCAGTAATTTTTCCATAATTTGTTTGTTTTTGAAAACATCTGCACTACTCTCTTTAAAGACACCAGAAATGGAAAGTCTCTTGCCTGCGCAACAATTCCCTGAACTATTTTCGGCTCCACACGCAAATGCGAATGTATCAATGATGTTATAATTCTGTTGTCTTCATCTGGTTCAGATGTTTCATGTTCTTCGAATTGGTGAATGTCAATTGGCATGTGCAATTCTCTATAGAACGATACAGTAGCACTTTGTGTCCATGTCGAAAATATAAAATATTCTTTACTAAGTGTTTCCATATCTTGGTCACCTATTTGTAAGTGTCTTTTATAATTTAACTTCCTCGACTGCGAGTTCTCAGTTTCTTCTAATTGTAGTTTATTGACACCTTTTTGGAGTTGAGTATTACTATATTCTTGAATTAGATTTAGCCAAATTTTATTTTTACTAAGAAAGGAAGAATTTTCATTGGTTAAATCCAATGTTGTACTGTCTTCATTTGCCAATTTGAGCAATTTTAAATTGTCGTCAATTGACATATTAATTGTTATCGACTCAGGCAATACAGGTATTATATTATCAGCCATACATGGCAGAAGTGTAAATAATAACACGAATAAGAACATAAATATTTGCGCTCATTGTGGTTAGAGATAAAATGTCAACATGACTTACAAGAGAATATTATCTATGCTCGTAGATATGGGTGCTTCGGACCAAATGAGGTTTAGACATTTCTTGGAAATGTGTATGTATATGTGTTGTGGAGAAACAGGTATTACTCATATGTCGCTCCACTATAAATGGAGAAACATGGCGGGCGGGTCGGGGTCCTACAGTTGATGTTGGGAAGTTATACACCTGCTATAGACATACACATGATACATGACTAACAGGTACTCCATAGTTGGGTTTACCTTCAGCATTGTTTTTTTATGGAATAAGGTGCAAACGAGCACAATTGTTGATGGTAGCGATTACCGCCGCTCATGGACACCCGAAACACCGGCCTTTGGGGGATAGAGAAGGGCCTCCGGTACTCACTCGGTGAAACACAGCGTAGGCGCTGTTTCACACCGGTTTTCTGTGAGGCCGTGGTATCACTCCGGTCGAGCAGGCCCATTCATGCCGAAGCGTGGCTCTCCCACGGCAAAAAAAAAATGGTTTGTTGCACTTTATGTGGAATTCCCCACAATGTACACATTTTCAACAATAATTATGGACTATAACGGTAAAAAATATATAAAAACGGCCATATAACACTGCTGTATTATATATACTTATATATTTAGTGCTATCATTGTACAAAAGTCTTTTCTATACCAGTTCAATTTATATTGGTCATGATACCAGTCGGTCTCCGGTATATTATTATTCTGCTTGCCATCTGACCTTACTTTACAAAAGCAAAAGAAATCTAAGCTATCAATTATAATTTAACGATAATTCTATACAAATTGTCACCCACTTGTTCTAAGGGACGGCTATAATTAGAAAGTACTTCGTGAATCATTTGTCTTTGTTTGATTTAATGAATAGGCTCAGTAGAGGCTCAGTCCTTCTATGGAACAACGGCTGTAGAGTATTGTAATTACGATAAACTAACTGCGCCCCACGGTATCACCCGTGGTTGTTGTAAAGGTATGACTAAAACCGCCGATAACACAGTTTTTAGCAATAGATAGCAATAGATAGATAGATAGTTAGAAAGTCTGTTCGGTTAGGTCTTGTAAACTACTGTTTACAAGACCAAATCGAACTGACAGCGGAAGCGTCTTCATTTTTAACCGACTTCAAAAAAGAAGGAGGTTCTCAATTCGACTGTTTTTTTGTGTTTGTTACCTCATAACTTTCGACTGGGTGAACCGATTTTGATGATTCTTTTTTTATTTGAAAGCCGCTTCCCGTGCGGTCTCTTGGTTCTTGAAGTCGGTTTTTTTTTGTAAAGTTTTGTGATTATATATTATGTAAATATGATATTTTTAAATATATGTTAGATTCTAGAATATGTATGTGTATGTTTTTAGTCGAAACCTTATTTCTAATTTCGTAGTCTGAAAGCTATGTTTCAGTCTATACTTGTATTTACTTTTGATCGCGTCTCCACCAGTTTATGTGTATATCGGTTATTGCGGTAAAAATCCTATGTCCTTCATCTAGAGTTTCATTGATATTGGTGCAGCGGTTTAGCCGTGAAAACGTAACAGACATACAAAGTTACTTTCGAATTTATCATATTAGTCTCGAAACAAATAATACCTAAGCAGGGATGAACTAACCTAGAAGTTATTCTTTGGTAGAAATAAATATGAGTTTAAATGATAATCGCAAAATTATGGAAATATCGATTTATATTTTGGATTACAACTTACGAATATAAATATTTAGGTATGATCACGTTAGTGTACATTTTTTCCAAGACTGTAATTTAGAACTGTATAAAATTTTATTCCAATCTATTCAACTGTTTAACTGTAATTCAGTCACAAACATACGAAAGATTCCCAGTTATAATAGTAGTATCCCACTGAAGAATTACTAGTACATAAATGTGAGAGGAATATAGAAAAAGGTTGTAAAGAAAATATAAATAAATATTAAATCGTATTCTAAATGGTAATGGAAAAAAGGTCTTATTAAAATTTCTATTCTACTTCTATACACGAATAAGGTTTATAATCTCCCCAAATATCTTAACAACCCAACAAATGACAGTAAAGAATGCAAGAAATGTCAGAGGCACTATTGCAGCACAAGATTTTTTTTAATATGATTGTTAAATTTCCCGTCGTAATTTTAGGACCGAAATTCTAATGAATGTCCTTATAATTCTCTCGTTTATATTCCAACCAACACTGTGTGACTACGACAGACGTGTGGTAACAACACTCAACCACTCTAGAAATAGACCTGATGTGGCTCTTACTGTAGTCAATGGAGAACCAGCCGGCAACGGCCAAGTGCCTTACCTGGTGTCTTTGAAAGAACCGGTTCATAAGTACGAGGAAGGAAAGGTGGCGTGGAAGAATCTTTGTGGTGGAAGTATCATTGACGCAACACGCATTCTCACTGCAGCCCATTGCTTCGAAGCCAGTGACTTCTACTTTGCAAAACGACCCGACCTGCTGCGTGTAGTCGCAGGCAATTTACGTAACAGTTTGATTCATACAGGAGATTCGGAAACAACCGATGATGCACAATGGAGGCAGTTGAAAAAGGTAATCATTCATCCAGAATTCCATTTTCCAAACAATGATATTGCCGTCGGATATGTTGATGAAAGGTGGTCGTTTACTGAACTAGTCCAACCCATAAAACTGGCTTCTTCAAGTACGGATTACAATGGTAAATGTGTTGCTGCTGGGTACGGCAGAGTCGGGCCTGATCTTCGTGACGCTGTCTCCCCTGTTCTGCTCGTGGCCCAAATTGCTGTGCTGACTAGATCGGAATGTTCCTTACTTTGGGAGATGGATATGAACAATTTCGTGTGTTCCGAAACTTCAGTAACAGATGTCGCCAGAGGTGATTCTGGTGGTCCATTAGTGTGCTCAGAATCTGATCCTTTAAGAGAAACACAAGATGATGTGTTAGTCGGTGTTGTGAGTGGAAAAAATTATGACAAAACCTCTTTGTATACACGTGTATCTACTTTCCGTGACTGGATAATGAATGCCGATAGGGGCGCACCGTCTACAAGAGGTTCCTCTCTTTTGGTTTGGAGTCTTTCAATATATGCTATGTTGCACTATGTATTCATTTATCACCTTATTCGTTTGCTAAAAATTTTAAATTCTTGGAAAAGAGTAGTTCACTGTCATCTGTACAGCTTTTACAGATTGAAAATAGTAAAATCTCCTCCAAACTTATAAAAGGTTTCATCATCATCATCATCAAAAACCCATAACGTCGAACTGCTAGGCTCGGGTCTCCTCTTAAGGTTAAGGCCATACGTTCCATCGCAGCGAGGGTTGGGGACTCGCAAGACAACGTTGTGAAAACTAAATCTCTAACCTGAACCAACTCTCAATCAAAGCTATAGGAAGGTCCTTTAGGGTGGAAGAAAATGAGTTCTGAAATAATTTATAGATACAACACAATTTAGTAATAGCTGAAATTTCATGCAATATCAAGGTGACATTGTGTCAAGGAATTTTATGATATTGCATGCACAAAATGCTTTTTAATAGTGTAGAATAAGATACTGATTGGCCCATTGGTCTAGTGGTTAATGATCTTCGTTTTGGATTCGATTCCCATCTAAGACGAACATTGTGATAGCATTTTTATCCTGCATCCAGGGACTCTGAAGGGCTTGTTTGCCGAGTAGTCCGTCGTTCGAACGCAACGTGCCCACGTCGAAATACACACAAACGATTGAGAAGTGAGATTCATGCCGTTGTCTTCGTATACGTCGAACAACACTCACACGCACACAACACAACTAAAAGCCCACTCAAACTGCAGACTTTCGCTCGGCCGATAGTTTGGTTGGTTTCTTAATCAATATGAAGATATATGGAAGTGCGCACATAACGATTCGGTATCGGCCGACAAAAAAGCCAAAAGTCAACCTGATTAAACCATCGGTTGATTTAAAAGTGTGTGGTCTACGGGTGCTCGTAGACTGCCCGTTTGGTCCGCTTCAAATTTATGGAGGTGGGAAGAAAAGAATCATGATGTAAAGGTACTGAAATAGATCATAATAATTTTGAAAGAGTTAACTAAAGAATAATTACTAGCTTCCATGTGTCCATGTCGGTTATCACTTTTAAAAGAAACCAATAGTAATCTACATTTTCATATTTGTTTTTAAGGTTAGGTGTAAAAGCGTAATTAACGAACTCAAAATCAAAATCAGTTCAACGGTTTAGTTGTGAAAGCGTAACAGACCTGCAGAGTTATATTCAAATTCATTACATGAGTATGTAAGTTAGGATAAACTTGCCTAGGTACCTTTTTTGGTGACAGGGTGAAAAATGCCTTCGGATCTCCAGCTCCTCGGGGACACAGGAACCAGGCGTATGTGATGTTTCCACTAAAAATCACCCCGACGACCGGCCTCTAGCGCTTTAGGTTCCTTTTATTTTTTATTATTATTTTTATCAGGACCCGTCCCCCGTCCCCGTCC
The DNA here is from genome assembly GCA_916048165.1 of Spilarctia lutea. Lineage (NCBI taxonomy): Eukaryota > Metazoa > Arthropoda > Insecta > Lepidoptera > Erebidae > Spilarctia > Spilarctia lutea. The sequence continues at coordinate 2,242,098 of OU696491.1, forward strand.
CCGTTCCCGTCGATCTCAGCGATGTAGGCTAATTGCACGGCTATGCAATATTGCCGTTATCACGACCGCAGCAGAAGATTTTAGGTACCTAACACAAATTATTGTACTACTATTTAAACGAATAAAGAATTATGTGAGGAATGTGGAGTTGTGTAAGACTTACACCATTTAGAGGAGTGTGTCAGATATGAGTCTAGTAGAGAGAGTTAAGTGTCCGACTTGAATTTGAATGGAACCGACGCGACGTAGGAATGTTTCACAGAATCCTATCGGAACCAAATAGCGATGATGCGAAGGCTCTGTTCAGATTCATGTCGATTGTTCTTAGACGATAACTATGTAGTAACTTGTTCAGGATACGATGGAACTGGCATACGCTGTGCGTAAAAGTTCCAAAACAAAATAGAATTGAAAAATAAGAGAATTAGGCATAGACAATATTGTCACATTACATTTTTTTTTTTTATATAGATATCTCCCGCATTAGGAATATACATCCTGTGTTGCAGGGGACTTTACAAACATACATGTAACGGACACAAAGAACACTCAGACTCAGGACAACATTTTGTGGATCACACAAAGTGATGTCCCACGTGGGATTTGAACCCACGGCATTTGGCGCAGTAGCGAGCGGCGTAGTGACCGCTTAAACCACTAGGACAACCGTACAGTCAAATTTATAAAGATCCTGTTTATTTAACGTGTTTTAGTGTTTCTAGGCAGGGAGTTTGTTTGATGTTTTTTTGAAGTCTTTTTTTTTTTTAAGTTTTTATAATACCATCTTCGATTCTTAAACAGTTTTATTCTTTGTCTCCAATTACTTCTATTGAAGATATGACTATTAAAATGAAATGATAGCTCGTTTAGCATAGAAATGAACCTGTTATTATTCTAGAGCGATTCGTATCGGAACCAGCAAAGGGTAATTTTTCATTTCTAAGAGGTTCATTTGAAGTAACAATGCTATTAGCTTTTACTTTGGCTTTACTTAGGTTAATGTCGATTTGTTTGTAAATTTTTCCTTGATAAAAAATAGCTTTTTTTTTTTATTACCATACCCCTATGCAAACGAGCAGACGCATCACCTGATGGTAAGCGATTACCACCGCCCATGGACACCCGCAACACCAATAGCGTCACAAGTGCGTTGCCGACCTTTAGGGGATGGGGAGAGGAAATGGGAGGAGGGGTTGGGGTATGGGCCTCCGGTATCCTCACTCACTCGGTAAAACACAGCGCAAGCGCTTTTTCACACCGGTCCGCGGTTGCGTGTATGTCAAACTCAAACTCAAACTCAAATCATTTATTTCCATAGGCCCCAAAAGGCACTTGAACACGTCAAAAATACAAACATAAAAATATAAAACAAAACTCCTAATACTAAATGCACTGAGATGATTTGAATTACCGGAGCTTAGATTGATTTTGATTCAACTCAAAGGTTTAAATTGAAATCAATCCAAGTACCAGCTCCGATGGGTATTGCATTCATGAGAAGAGCTGGTGAGAAACTCATGTGCACCATCTTTTCAGATAATTCATACAATGTCAGTTTTCGCCGTGAAGAATAGCTTATGTCTTTCTTCAAGAAACAAAGTATCCATACCCAATTTCATTATAAACGTAACAGCGGTTTAGCAGTGAAAGCGTAACATACAGATACTTTTAAGACAACGCTTAAGAAGACAACTCCTGAATGAGGAATATACGTCCAGATTCGCGGGGGACTTTACAAACATACATTAAACTGTTACAAAGTACACCGAGACTCAGAATAACATGCTGTCTCATGTGGGATTTGAACGCACAACACTTAGCGCATTGTAGAGCGGCGTGGCGATCGCTTAAACCAGTAAGGCCAACTGTGCAATTAACTTTTGAATTTATAAATACTAATGATCGCCCAGTGGTTGATATTCGACCATAATTCCTTTTTATTTTTTAGCTTTGAGTTTTCACTTAGAATTCTATAACACAAATGAAGTCACGGACTCAACAAGTACATAATAAAAGTCAGTAATTTTTCCTAAGTACTAGGATATTGTTGCAAACTATTGCGCTGTATTGTAATAAAGGGGATAAACAGACTTCATTGAGCCCAGGACGTGCGTATAGAGCATAATAATGAACCGATTTTAATAAAATACTTATTACTTAGCAACTGTTTCTCAAACTTTGACCGTATTAGTTTAAACATTTTGATTTTGACAAAGAAAACAAATATCGATGAAAAAAGTATTTTTGCAGATAAAACATAAAAAAAAGTGAATGACTGGCAACTAAAAATTGCAAGATATTTATTCCAGCAATTTTTATTCTATACTAGCCTTTGTTCGCTGCTCCGTCTGCATATTTGTCACTTAGCAAAGAGTAGCCTACGTGCTTCCTCAAGAATCAAAGTATCTATTTATAATACAGGTATGGATCATTGTACTATTTAAGAAGTTATACCCCGTTAGTTTTGGCTCCGATTTGAAATACGCATAGCGAGCATACGCTTATACTAATAGGAGCGGAGCACCAATGAAGAATGATTCAAAAATGGAGGAAAATTTTCACGTTACGGGCAATAGAAGACGCAAACGAGGTGGCGTGGGTCGGCTAGTTATACATAAAAAAACCCAAACTCTGAAACAGAGTATTTATAGATCATACAAACATTTGGTCCGACTGGGGAATCAAACCCGAGACCCTAAACACAGCAGTTGCATACGCTACCACTGCGCTACCGAGGCAAGCAAATTTTGTAGAAAAGCGATGAAAAGTCCATGCTGCCTAATGGGCATGTAAATTTAGACTATAGTTAACTTTGCCGAATATTAACAATTCTAGAGTGCGTAAATTTATAAATGTTAGTTGTTTGTGCCTACCTGTCTCAAATAAGGAATACTTTTTTCGCCTCAGATTATATACTTTGTCAAGATTTTCCTCACAATTAGAAAGAGATTACAGGAACTTAGCGTTAATCCTGACGGAACAGTGGTCCGATAATTTGTTTTCAACTAGAAGTCTGTGTAACTATTCTTCTAAAACATTTACTTCTTTAAAAGAGACAAATGAACTCTAAGTAACTCCAAAAATAGCCAAATATTGTTATGGTATCCAGTTTAAGAGCACTGACATTTTTAAATTTGATAAAATTAAATAATATAATTTCAATTAATAATAAATAATTTTCGGACATCTAACATACAACGCCATCTAGTCCCAAGATAGCTCTAGTCCCAAGAGCTTCTGTTATGGGTACTAGACAACTGATATAAATACATATATACTTTTTTTTGTAAATACATACATATTATACATAGAAAACAGCCAAACTCCGAAACAAATATTTGCAGATCCTACAAACATTTGGTACGTTACCTCTACACCACCGAGACAATCAAATGGTTAAGTTATATTAATATTTGTGTATTTTTCAGTAGCATTCACATGTGTTATTATTTCATAGAGGTTCCGTATGTCATAGAAGACATTACATAACTTAAGATTATGATTGTAATCGAAATGGTAGTGCCTCGGAAAGCACGTTAAGCCGTCGATCCCGGCTGTCATTAATATCTCTGGCAATCGTAATTAGGAACTTAATGACCTCAAATATGCTGACACCTAGTTAAACTTTCGAATTCAATTCGCCCCAGGGTTGCGGAGGTCCGATGCCAGTCACTTTGTGGTAAAACTGTCATTCAGGCAAAACCGGTTGAACAAAGAGCCAACCACAAATAATGGTAGGAATACAAAAGGAATGAGAATTGAAATTTCCTTTTGCGTGACAATCCATGTCTATTTTAATCATGTTCAAACATCCATTGAATGTTCACTAGAAATACGTTATCAGTACTAACATATATTTATGTGACCTAAAGTTTTAATTTTCATCGGTGCGAAAATGTATGCTAAACTTTGAGAGCCTCTGTTCAGAAATCATTGCTCATTTAATGAAACGCCGTCGCGACAATATTTTTCTCATACATCGTTTACACGTATGGTGGATGAAGTCATCACACCACGCGTATACATTTATATCCAGCTATGAATAACTTGAATAGGAACTGAAGCGAAATAATTTGAATAAAGATTTATCATTTTTAGGGTTTCTTACCTAAAAAGGACTTCAGTTAGAGAGCCCATTTTTAAGACTCCACTATCCGTCTGTCTGTCACCAGGCTGTATCTTATGAACCGTGATAGCTAGACAGATGATTTTTTAAAATTATATTTCTATTGCGTCTATGTTAACAAATACTAAAAACAGAATGTACAGAATACTAGCTGATTCACGCAACCTCGTTTGCGTCTCCTATTACCCTTAGTGTGATAATTTTCGCCCGTTTTTGAAACACTATTGATTGGTGCTTTGTTCTTCTTGGTATTAGCGTGTTGGTTCGATAAATGGGCTATTTATCACCAAAATAATTTTTCAAATCGGACCCTACTGGTCCGATTCACTTCCTGAGATTAGCGCGTCAAGCAAACGCACAAACAAACTCTTCAGTATATAATTATTCTTCCAAATGCCACCACCCAATACCAATTCCCGATACAAATTATATTTCTATTTCAATACAAAATATAAAGGAATATCACATTATCATCAAACATCTAAATTTCTGCCTCCACTGAAGCCTGAATCGGAGATATCAAATTATTTCTCTAAATCCAGAGGTATAAGGTACTAAAGGAATTTATAATAAGTTACAAATCGACATATTGCCTAGGTGTAGACGATATATTTGAAAATAAATCTCATAAGGAAGGCGATATTCATATATTAGGTGAATAACTACGCGATTGGATTGGTGGCGCAATTCTTTACGACGTGTTAAAAACGTGGATATGCTTGGGAATATTTTGTATTTTAAAAAAAGCAGCAATGTTCACACATTTAGAAAACGATGTATTTCTTGAGGATTCTTGATACGGCTACATCTAGACTAGACGAATCGAAATTTTCGTAATAACACTGATACAAAACTTTTAATATCGAATAAATTGTGAACTACATATTTGCCATATTGCAACGTAATTTTTTTTATGGAATGGGGGACAAACGAGCAGATGCCTGATAACACCAGAGGCGTCACAAGTGCGTTGCTGGCCGTTGAGGGATGGGAAGTGGGATGGGGGAGGGTTTGGGGTATGGGCCTCCGGAATCCTTACTCACTCGGTGAAACACAGCGCAGGCGCTGTTTCACACCGGCTTTCTGTGAGGCCGTGGTATCACTCCGGTCGAGCCGGCATAAGTAATTGCAATAGCTAAGTCTTGCTAATACTCTCTATGCTTCTAGCCGGTTCGTCTACATATGAATGAGATTTTGTAAGCAACTAGCCAGTAATGTAAAAAAAATAAAGTGCTTTAAAGGAAAACTTTTTGGTTTTTAGACAAATTTTTATGGTAACGAGAATAAAAACAAAAAAATCTTTGAAAATTGATTGTTAAATAAAAATAATACAATACTTAAACAATGAGTCGATAAATTGACGTCGATAATATAAACAAAACAGAAGTTAACACTCAGAATCTCGCTGCTTAAGAGCAAAGCATGAAATGTTGCCACAACAAAAAAACAAACATTAACATTTTTATACCAGGTATCACTGGAGACATCGTAAAAGAAAATTGGGTTCGTAAGGTGGCATGTATTTTTAATTATTATCTGCGAGGTGGAAGATACTACGTGTTTAGATATTAGGCATATAAAAACTAACTACACTGCTTTATCTGTAGTGAATCAACTTTAAGTTATAAAAACTTTTTCAAAGAATCTCTTTGGAACCAATTTCCGAAAAATACTAAACTATAAAACGATTCTTGTCAAAAACTATTAACCAAACATTTGTTACAGTACCTTCATTGTGCTAAAAATTTGTTATATAAATATAAGTATTATAATATAGCGATTAACTAAAATTTGCAGATATAATTAACTTTCAATTTATGTCAGCAATTTAAGTAAAAAACCGGCCAAATGCGAGACAGACTCGGGCACCGAGGGTTCTCACAAATCTGTATGTATAATATATAATGTAACTAAAAATGTATGTTTATCTGTGTTTTAAGAAGTTGCTTCGTATCAAATTTCAAGATTCTGAGTTCACAGGAAGTACCCTGTAGGTTTTGATTCCCTTGCGAACTTCGAAAATTTGAAGCATAAATGGTTGTATCTTTTGATTATGTTGGCTTAGAACTTCACAGCTCCACGGGACAATAGGCCTGAGTATTTGACATGAATTTCAGCTGAATACCTCCACGCGTTCCAGAGAAAATTGGTCTTGACAGACAGACAGACGGACAACAAAGTGATCCTATAAGGGTTTCGTTTTTTTGCTTTGCAGGTACGAAACCCTAAAAAAAAAAAGTTGCGTGTACTAGCGTACACTCGTAAGAAGTGAAACTTCTTTATGACGTTATTTTTCAAAAAATAAATATCATATGTCGACGTAAGGTATAACGACAAAAGACTTATAAACCAGCAATATTCGTGACAATTCTTATTTCAAGTGCAATAAAAGTTAAGGAGCGAGACCTGAGTAAATATTTCGCGATCTGTGGTGTGAATGAAGTAAGTTTGTGGAATGTGATGTGTGTAGTTATTTACATTGTGGACTAAATAAAATAATATTGTTTGTAATGTGATATTTCATTGTAGTATTAATTTGGTCCTGTTTGTGTTTGAAAATGATTTTTGTTTTATTTTATAAATTTTTTTTTGAAGGATTGTATATAACTACTCTCAATAATGATAAAACATTTTATCATGGCCGAAAAACGTCAACGTCCACCATCGATTTACAAGCAGAATTTAAACGATTGTCTCTGAATTAAGTAGAGACTATAAATGAACAATTGTTTCAGATTATAAATAACAGGAAAAAAACTCAAAACGCGCCGCAAAATACATTGGAGACATTTACCAATCCCTACTCCGCTGGAGAAAGTATACTTCGAATCACGCGTGGTAGGGATAAAAAAAAGATGGCGCGTTACGGATAAATGTGACGCGTAACGAAAAAATGTTACACTAAATTTTTTGACAACCCCGATAAAGAAGTTTCACTTCAAAAAAAATCTAACTACTGGACTAATTTTTTATAACATTTGAATGAAACATTGACGGAGGATTTGATCGTATGTCACAAAAGTTAAATATGTTACAATAATATATTTTTTTGTTTAAAAAAACTCGTTTTAAAAATGATGGAGTTTTGAACAAAGATAAAAAATTGACAGAGTCACAAACTTTATACACTTACAAACTCACGGGTACCAGTTATGTATGATATATATATGTATCCAATACTAACTTTTGTAACCGCCTCTTTGGCTTAGTGTCTAGCGTAAGCGACTACCGATGAAAAGATCTCGGGTTCTACTCCCGGGTCGGGTGGGTTTTTCTTACAAGAAATTTTTAACAGCAGCCCTGAGTAAGGAATATTGCGGTGTTTCCTGTCCGTGCCTCGCAGAGCTCGTTAAGCCGTCAGTCCCGGTTGTAATGCACACCTATGAATATTATTAGGAAGTCAGTGACGTCAAATATACTGACAACTAGTTCAACCTGCGAATTCAGTTCACCCTCAGGATTGCGGAGGTCCGATGCCAGTGGAAGTGCCGCTCCGTGGAAAAACTGATATTCAGGTAAAACCGGTTGAACTAGTAGCCGACTCCAATTAATGGGAATAATAAAGGCTAGAGAGGCCGTATCACTCCGATCGAGCCACCCCATGCATACCGAAGCTTGGCTCTCCCACGGGTAAACTGTGAAAGAGTAACAGACCGACAGACAGAGTTTATAATATTAGCATGGAATATGGATTAGCACTTTAAATCAGATTTGCTCATGAAAGCTGTTAGTCAAATCTATATTTTAACAATATCAGCACTTACAGAAGCTTATGAATGGACAACAAGTGCAAACGAATTAAATTCGTCGTGTTATCTAAATGAGTGATAATGGAATATTGACACGCACTTTACAAGATAAGTGCTAACAGACAGTGTCACACAGTGTTAAATGACACATCCGTTGAGAGATTTGTTGATCGATGTGTTAATTAATGTTTAACCGACTTAAAAAAAGACTGAAGTCTTCATTAGAAATTGTTGGTTAAATGAACAAAGACCTTCCAACAAAAAAAAACATTTTTTCTCCTTTGTTTATAGAAATATAGAACTATTTTAAACGAGGATTCGACAGATTAAAGGCGTTCAAAATAATGATGATTTGATTTAATTTCAAACTTTTAAGTTTAGTTATCTTTGCTCAGATAAGAAGTGTTGGAGTAGCGTCTTTGACCGGTACATGCAAGTACCAAGTAGCTGATAACCACACTCCCAACTTATACTTTTAAAATGCACAAGCGTCTGTTAATTTAACTTCTTTCGTGAATATTCATGTTCAGTGCATCTAGGGGTGTGCAATTCTATATAAGTAAATAAAATTGCAGTGTCTGTTCGTAATATTAAAATAACCGCTTTTTACTAAACGAATATGTATGCGTACACGATACATATACCAAAATACCATTTTTATAATTTGTTCCGGCTAATCTCTGGAATGGCTGTACCGATTTTCACAGGACTTTCACTGGTTTTATGAGACTAGCTTTGCACCGTGGCTTTTTGGCGTGGCACAGTTGTTGTTTCATACGGTAAAATATAAAGTGTAGCTATACTGAAGAGTATAGAGTATAAGCTGAAAAGTCTACGTTATACTTTTCTAGCTTTAGAAGTATTTTTGACACTTTATCTAGCTTATCAAGTCTTGACTTGTTTAAGTGTTTGTGAAAACCTATTTCCTTAAATAAATGACTAGGACTTTTCAAGGAATGAATCAAGTTGTCAGAGCCTCAAATCTCGTCTCTCTGCAGTTCTAGGTGAGTAGTGACTCAAAGCGCAGTAAGGCACTTGTGACTCAAGAGAGTTACAGTTCTCCAAGGGTGACTCGTTTATTTGTAACCCCCATCCTCTCTATACTCTAATAAAACGCAGTTCATGTTAACATGGTAAATTGACAGACTACATAGTACGCCTAACAATTGCTATTAAGCCAAGAGGTTCTGGAAGTGAGAATACGAAGGTGCACAATATGAATTTTACGATACACTAACTACAAAACATAGACTACGAATTAAGACTGCGAAACATGCACTACGCAACATAGACAACGTAACATGCACTACGAAATATGGACTTTGAATTAAGACTACGAATTAAAACTGCAAAACATGCACTACGAAACATGGACTTCGAATTAAGATTACGAATTAACACTGCGAAACATGCACTACGCAACATAGACAATGTAACATGTACTATGAAACATGGACTTCGAATTGAGACTACGAAACATGCACTACGCAACATAGACAACATAACATGTACTACGAAACATGGACTTAGAATTAAGACTACGAATTAACACTGCGAAACATGCACTACGCAACATAGACAACGTAACATGTACTATGAAACATGGACTTCGAATTAAGACAACGAATTAAAACTACGAAACATGCACTACGCAACATAGACAACGTAACATGTACTACGAAATATGGACTTTGAATTAAGACTACGAAACATGCACTACGCAGCATAGACAACGTAACGTGTACTACGACACATGGACTTCGAATTAAGACTACGAATTAAGACTGCGAAACATGCACTACGTAACATAGACAACGTAACATGTACTACGAAACATGGACTTCGAATTAAGACTGCGAAACATGCACTACGCAACATAGACAACGTAACATGTACTACGAAACATGGACTATAAAACACGAACTTCGAAACATGGACTACAAAGATTCATGTTGCGTCCACTCATCAGGTTCGTGAAGCTCTACATGTACTATAATAGAAATTATTAGACTTTTAAAGGTGCTGCCTCAACCAGTAATGTAGATACTCGTTTTTGTTAATCTTTAATTTTGATCCTCCCAACCCTGACGTAAGAACAGACACACATGTAAGATAAAACAAAATATTGTGTGTGTGTGTCTTGTGTGTGTGTGAGTGACTTGAAAACTTTATTAATAAGATGCTTCAATACTTATGAAACTGGATAAATTAGTTGGTAGGTTATATATTAATTGTGTACTATTATTATATTTAGTATTTTTGGGTTTATAAAGAACGAGAAATAATGTTACTAAGTTAGCCTAATTATGTAATTTCGACTCGTTTTATTATTTTTATATAAGAAAGTCAGTTTTAAAATCATCTAGCTATTGCTTGTGACTTCACGAATAGGAAGGGTAATATTTTTGGGTCTATGTATGTTTGTATGTTTCACTGTGGTGTGTAAACTGCTGAACTGATTTTGATGAATGAGGTGTCAATAGATTCGTAATAATAGCCCGGGTGATCCAAAGTTTTTACGAGGTCGGCTCGGTTAATAGTTTTTTAAACTTTTTCTTGTTTTCTCATCCCTTATTTTATTTCGTTACTTATTTTATTTCACCCCTTATTTGATTTTATTTCTTGAGTGAATTTTCAAAAAACACATATTGAGAGTTGGCAACATTAAAAACATTAGATGATAAATTTTCAATTTTGTATCCCCATCAGTTTAGGCTCTGATGAGTTAGTTATTTAGGGCATGTAAAATATGTATAGATGAATTTTATTTAATTAACATGGTACAATCAACAAGTTTCATTACATAGCAGGAACTAAAAACCAATACAACAGATAAAGGTCGTACCATTAATTTGTGATAAACACATTAGAACAGACACACCTACGACCGAAAATAAATAATGTACTGTAATAAAACCAGGAGCGTAGTCACACCTTGCAGATGTTATGTTACCGACTTTGCGCGAGCTAGGAAGACGTACTATAAATCACTTAATCTGATAAAAGTATAAATGTATAGCCTTAAATACAGGTTGCCTCTTGATTGGGCCGTTGTATGTGAGTTTGTCATCTTCCTACTCCAACCAACCTAGTTCGACCCAGAAGCAGTACTACATGCTTCCGGGAGTGATGCCGATTGGAGGATGTCCGCCCGTTGGTCTGCCACACTTCTACATTCTGTGAGAAAGTGCTGCGGCGTTTCTTCCGCCTCCATGCATCCCCTGCACAGAGAACTGTCTGTTGCGCCTATAGTGAATAGGTGCTTGTTTAGGAGACAATGCCGTGTCAGGATACCTGTGACCATCCTGAGATCGTCCCATTTTAGTCTAATCAGGTTGCGGGCAAGTCTTTATAATGCTACCGAAACTGCACTTTTTTGTTTGCCTCCATCTTTCAAACATCCTTCCTTAAACACAGGTTAAAAAGTTACTTATTAGATTAGGTTCTAACCATGTAAGTGAATAAATCAATCAAGTTAATTTTAAGCCACTTTTTTGTTGTTGTTGTATAAAAATAATAATAATATTAATAATAATAATAAAGCTTTTTATTGGGACAACAGATTTACAATTTGTTTCTTAAACTAATTCACTACAATATATGTACATTTTTTTTTTTTTTCATTTTAAATTATTCACGTATTTGATGCTTCTTTACTTTCTGTAAGTCCGTTTGCCAGTTGGCAAAGGCCTCCTCCAACTTGCTGCAACATAGATTTTTGATCTTCTGTGACTGTTTTCGCCATTTTTGTAATTTTCGTAATTGTCGTAATTGTTTTTCTGTGTTGTTGGAGGGTTGTGGTCTTCATAAAAATAATACATTATAACTAATAGTTAACTGACGATGAAAATTACATGTTTATTATTCAAAATTTGTCATTTTGTCTGCCATTTGTAGATGAAGGACAGAGATAGTGGTAATCTTTATATTTAATTTATTTTGAACCTTAAAATGAACTAATTTTCAGTTTTCGGAATTCAATTTAAAATTTCCTACATACATTTTATAAAAAATAAATCATATATTTGAAATAATTGAAAGTATGCATAGCGTAGCGTTTGTGGCGATTTTATGCCTACTGTATTCGTTATATATGTAACGTTATTATGTTCAACAAACTATCGTTGGACGGCATCCTGGGGTGCCGAGAGTGCCCCGTAAATGTCGTTTAGCAATCTGTTAATCTGTTGTATTGGGCTTTTAGGGTCATATCGATAAAAACATACAGGCTGTTTTCTAGTACAAGGCTTTAAATTAAATACAGGACAGATCTGTACCTATTTATCAAAATAGGACCTGTGTCCTCTTTTGATAAATAGTAGTTACTAGTGTAAGGAATGACAATTATAGCCGCGTCACAAATACATAAACATATACGTATATACACATCTATGCACAGCACACACATTGCTAACCAAATTTCCCTCTACGTGGAACCTTCTATTAAACATTATCCTTGGGGATATATGAGCCAGAGAGCCTCTGACAGCCTTCTTTGAAGAGGACTCGAATCATGTGAATTTAGTTTCCCTCCCCGGACCTATCCTCTCCCGCTCCATTTAGAACCAAATCGTCTTCAAAAACTAGCTATGATGAGGGTAGCTGTATAACTAGTTTCCTTATTATATTCTTGTGGATAGATCCACCTAAAGAGGTAATAAGACGTTGTCTAACTACCACATATAAAAGATATTTCCAGACAAGAAGACCATCAAACTTAATGATTACTGCTTCAAATAATTCTTCAAAAGTGAAGTTTATTAGTAATTATTATATCTAAAGAGGGAGCAACGCCCTTTTAATTCTGTAACTTGACCATGATATCGTATGTGGGAGAGGAATTGTCATCTTTTATTGGTTTACTACTGGACATAAGCTTATGAAAGGAGGTTTTGACCTGCTATACCACGCTGGCCAGACGTTAAAGACTTTATTTCAAGTTTCCCTTCTTTTTGCTGTGTCCTACGTAGTTTGGTCCCTTAGTCGTCTCTTACGATACGCAAAGGGTAGAGAGAGAACAATGCTTTATCACAAACAGGTCCCCGACCGGATTGCTACTAGGGCCTCACAGAAATCCAGTACTAAGCAGTTGTTCCGTTGATTTTGACGTGACAACGTCTTATAAATTGGTTTGCCGGGTGACACTTCAAGAAACTGCGTTACGCTCCGCTCACGTTATGCGCTCACAATGAGAGCGAGTGAGAGGCACGCGTCCCTTCCACTCGGGCATGGTTAGCCCGCCTAAGAGCGAGAGAGACAGACATAAAAAGTGAAAGGCACGCGTCGAATTATATTTAAAACGTTAAAATTAATGTTTTAAATATAATTCTTTGTATAAATAAATGTTTTAAATTGTTACTATTATTTCATCCTTCTTCCTACTATACGAATGAATATTCACATTAAAATTATTTTACCACTCAAAGTCGTTGTCACGTAAAACTTTCGCCCGTATACCGACTTTACAGGCAACCAATTTTTTTTTTACCATGTGAATGTTGTTGGCAGAAGCCTTTCTCTTCCTACAACTAAAGCGCTTTTTTTTAATTAGACCCTGACAAAGTGACTCTACTCTGCCTGATGGAAAATAGAAATAAAATCTATGAGTGGTGATCACCGTACTTAATGCGAATGCTAACAATGTAATATGGTGACTTACCTACACTATAGTTGCCTAGTGAGATGCTTTTTCACGCTGCGATTAAAGGACCCGGAATTATAGAGAGAGGGAAACACATGCAATAAATAAATATTTTTTCTGACATCTAACACACAACGCCATCTAGTCCCAAGCTAAGCAGAACTTGTGTTATGGGTACTAGACAACTGATATTACATGTATACTTTTTTGGAAATATTTACCTATTATACATAGAAGACACCCAAACTCCGAAACAAATATTTGCAGATCATACAAACATTTGGTCCGACTCAGGAATCGAACCCGAGACCTCGAGTACAGCAATCGCATTGGCTACCACTGCGTCACCGATGCTAGTGAGTTCCAGATTTTGACTTTATAACTTGTTTGTTTTTTTTTGTTTTATGACTTTTTGGTAATGTGACTACCGTCTATGGTATATTATAGTGTCTCTTATGTTTATTTCCTAAATAGACAATTAAATACTACAAAGTAGAACCACTTTAAAATATCTGCATCAAATTAGGCTTAATACGGCCATTTCTCTTGAAACAAGTTCAAGTGCTTATCCATACGCCCTCGAATGAATACAGGCACTCTTCCGAAGGCTTATAAGTAACTACTTCAATATGAGTATTCTGTCACGTATCATTTACATATTGTTTAACCCTTCGCTGCTGTTATATCTCAAAAAATATTTAAAGTGAAAACTTCTTTACGCGCGATGAGCATTTTTTGGGTGAACAAAAATTTTTGAACTCGCATCATCGTCACCGAATCCTTTCCATGAGCTTTAATTTAACACAAAATGGGCGAATTCAAGAACTGGATCAAATTGAAATGGGACCACACGGAAAGCCAGGTTACAAACAAAAAAAATAATCAAAATCAGTTGAAAGTTCTGACTTGAGGTAGCGAATAAAAAGTCCTTTTGAAAAGTCAATTAAAAAGAGGTTAATAATCTTAACATAGAAGGAACTAATATATTGCTTGTTATGTGGTCGTGAAGACGTTTAATCAAATAAATATTCATTTTCATATATATATATATATATTTTAACTCAAAATATCTACCTGCCTACCAAATTAATAAATTTTAACGACAATTTACCACAGATCAGAAAGCGGCACATAAGTGAGCTATTTAAATATATAAATATGTGGATATAAATTGCAAGAAAGTAATGGATTTCATAATCTTGGAATATACTTCGTAGCCTTAACATTTAATTTAATTATAATACGATAGCTAAGCGCAAGTTTGCCATCATAGTGGTGGACATACAACAAAGCTCTGGTGCTCACAAAATTGACGTGCATTAATGAGCTAACAGAAATACAAAGCACAGAGAAAAAAAAAATCTTTGATTAAACTAAAAGAATTTTTCCATTACATTTCAAACTCCCACGTAAAATCGTATGTCTCACTATAAATTAAATAAGTCCCCAACACCAAAACCAGAAAGTACACCAAAATAGAACAAAGAAGAAAACCCTCAGCAGTGAAGGGTTTGTTCAAAAAATAACAATTAATATCCATCAAGTAGCAATGCCAATATGTGTGCAAATGTAGGCTTGCAGTGGGCGGGGGCTGAGCACCCGCTACGAGATATAAAGCTTCGCACGACGCTACGACAAGCAGAAGCGTAGCTGGCTCGTAGTTGTGTGTAGACCTGACAACGTGACACTCCACTTACAAAAAATGGCATCTGGGTAAGTGACGGTGAATATTGTATATTTTTTACTTTCCACTTGTTTAATGTAGGAACGGTAACTTTTTTACAAATGTTTCTTTATAGAAAATGAAAAATTAAATACCTAAATTTAACTTCATATACAAAATAATAACAACAAACAAAATAATACAAATAATAATGACAAAATAAAACATTGCTTTAATGTATTTTTTTTTAAAACTACTAGTAACCCGCCCGGCTTCGCACGGGCTGTTTACGTAAAATATAATATAGCCCATGTTACACCGAGAAGATGTGCAGTTTAATTTTTCCGTGGGTTTCAACAAATATCTTCATATTTTAGCCCACATACTCAAAAAATTTACAAATTATATACGAAAACCTTCCTCAACAATCACTCTATCTATTGGTAAAAGCTTAAAAATCGCATCAAAACCCGTGCAGTAACTTTTGAGTTTATCACGAACAGACTGACAGCCACGGAGGAGGACTTTGTTTTATAATATGTAGTGATAGTTCATAACTGTACAACTTTTAAATAAAAAAAAATATTTGTTACTATTACATTTAAATTTAAGATACAATAGGTAACTTATTACATTAATTCTCCCCACACAGTGAAATACAACATTAAGTCAGTTTTCTAATGTTTGAGGTTCACAAAAGGTCAAAACCTTATAGTTTGTCAAAGTTTAATATTCATTAAAATATTTATGACAATATTAGTTCACTTTAAAACTGGTTGACCTTTTAAATTTTCGTTACATAGTTCGATAAGTTGACTGGCAGAAAATGCCTCAAGGCATTAGTTGCCTGCATAAATGTTGCAGTCCGTCTCTGCAACATCTATGCATAAAGTTTGAATAAATGCGGAAAGGAGACGTAAAATGTCACATAAAATTATGCGTTCTATATTTAAAATATATTATAACATATTCTTAGATTTTCAAATAAAAATAGATAAGCATTGATTAAAAAAAACTTATTATTTTTTTTTGTATGTAATATCAATTCGTAACTTGAAAAGGTTTTCTTTATTAAAAAAAAACATTAGCTATTTTTCACTATGGTTTTATTCCAAGAGCAAAAAAAAAATATCCTTACACATTGTAAGTAGGTATATTACATCATTTTCTTTGATGAATTATTTAATGGCAGGGTTTTTCATTAACAGCATTTTAAAGAGCACATTTTATTTTATTTCCTGCTATGAACTATTGTTTAGCTCCAATCTTATATTTAAAAATCAATTGATGTTCGTTTGTCTCGCTAAAACTCGAGAACCGCTAGACAGATTTAGATGATTTTGTTTTTAAAATGTTTGTTGTAGTCCAGGGAAGGTAAAATTAAACGGCGAAAAATTTGAAATAACTTCAAAATCCAAATGTCAAGTGTACGAAGTAGCGGGTGCAGCTTGTTTTAAATAAAAATGAAGAAGTGTATAATTTTCTGTTGATTTCCATTCATAGAAAATTAATCAAAAACTAAAAAAAATGTCCCTATTTAAACGTGCGCTCCTCACTCGACATATTTTATGTGTTTAAAATATGAATAAATATTTTTAAATAACGACGAATATACACAGAACTACTAAACGTACAATTTCCGATAAACCAAGGAACAATTAAATTCCCTCACAGACATAATTGAATGTGAATCTTGTGCAGTGGCTGATAAGCCTATATAGGCTAGGGAACAATGCGGTTCCCCATCTCACTCAGTTCTTGATTATCTTAAACCTAGATTTTTCCTTGTTATTTTTTACGCGTTCATTATTTGAAACTAATATGAAGAAAAGATATGAATTGCAGCGCGCTCTTTGCCATTACATATTTTAAAAAAAACAAACGATTCGAAATTTGATTGAAAAAAAAAGAACGAAATTTTTTTTTATGCTTTTTGACTACTATTATGTAGTACATTTTCACAATTTTTTTATCAAAAGATATTTCCTGCAATAATTACATATTGTGTCACGAGGGACTTTACAAACATCTATGAAATATACACAAAGATCAACTAAACTAAAAACAACAATTTGTGTATCATACAGTGTCATCAATAAAGCTCAAACCACTAGGAAAACCGAACAGTAATTCTAAAAAATCTCCCAAAAAAATATAAGCAGCAAGATATATTTTGGCTTATAATGTTAACAAAGTCTATTCTGTTCGTTCAAGGTATACCTACCTACTAAGGAATAAACCCAGTAGCCTACAGCAATAACTTAACGTTGATTACTTTAGGCAAACTTATGAAATGTCTCTTGTGCTTATGTCATGTTTCGTCTGCTATATGTCAGTATTCGTACCACGTAAGATTATTCTTAACAGATAAATTTTATGTCAAGCAAGCCAGTATCTTCAAAATGAAAACGCGAGTTAATCTAAATTTAAAATACGGTTGCAGAGCCGATTCAATTCGTGATAACGCTCATAAAATTTCCCAAGATAATGACAGCCGCTGTTACTTGCAAAAGTTGTAAATGGATATAGTCGTAAACGTGGGTTTAGAGTTTGGCTCTATGGTTCAAAAACTATTAAAAGTCAGGCATAAAATAAAAAATAAAATTTTGAACACGGAACGAGATGAAATGGTAAATGTAATTTTAATTTTGTACTGTTTCATGTGATTGTTTATGGATCTAGCTAGATGTTCTACATTTAAACAAAAGTTTGTTGCTGTGTTTCTTAGTTAACAGAAATAGGCACTTATAATAGGACTTTCCAGAATAGTAAGATCTAAGTCATCTAACTATGGACTTTATAAAGTCTACGTTAAGTCTCAAAATTTTAAACTTAGTAGTCATCTTTAAAAAAATATATAGGACCAAATATTACTATATAATTTTGCCTTTGCCTTTGGAAGTATAAATTACACTTTGAGAAAAAGGCAATATTACGGAAAGCCGATTCTTATAGTTTCACCGTTTTGTAGCTATCCTACTGATAATACAAACGCGAAAGTTTGTGAGTATGTAAGTGAATATGTTTGTTGCTCTTTCGTTGCCCGCGGATATTTTCGTACCGCGGGTAGCACCGCAGGGTTCAGCTAGTTGACTTATACTTTCTATTTTCTTTCATCTTTTAATACTAACTTCGCTAACGTTAAAATGAACTATGTTAATCAATTTCATTTATTTAAATATTGACATTTTGAAATAGTAAAAAAATTAAAGGCGTTGACGTCTAAATCTTATTGACACTATGAGAATACTTATGTCAACACACAGATAATATAGAACGCACGAATTAATTTATTTTAATTATTGTGAACCCTTCGTCTGGTCTTAGTTTTCTCAATACTTCTTCGCCGCAGGCAGTACAAACACCTGTTGCTCTGAACGCTTGAGGAACTTTCATTATTTTCTTATTCCCAAGGCAAGTGCGGAAAAGGATGCCAATCTAGCGTTCCATATTATAAAAATATAGAGATATAAATCTATATGTAATAGTGTAAACAAAACGTTATAATGTTACCTTCTTACTTATAAAATGACGATTTTTAATACTAGCAGGACCAAATGTTCTTTCATCTACGATCTTTAAATCTAATGAAATTTCGAAATTTGAACCCTACCGCCATCATTAAAACAGAATTATATTATTAAAGATTCTTTTAGCCGTTTTTGCATGGTTGAGATCAACAACAGTTGGATAAATCTCCTTGAAAATTGAATTAAATTGCACAGCCTGTTGAATTAATTTCTTAATAGAAATCAACTCTTAAATACTTTCCAATCGGCATATCTCCGACAGTGGCTGATTGGAATCAGAGTTACCTGTTTGGACAAAGGCAGCGTGTGTGCCTGGGAGAATCTTTATGTTCCTGGTGCAAAACGTTTGCTGGGTCCTACAGGGCAGCGTTTTATCTCCTTAACTGGTCATTATATTTAAAAACCACCTTTATGCAGATGACTTTCAAATTTATACACAAGCACCGTGACATAATTTACCGGAGGCCTTCTCAACTATTAGTTTCAGTATGGCGTGCGTATGTAAGTGGAGTAATAGTTATGGAGTTGTAGTGAATGCGTCGGGGTCTTTACGCAGATTTCGTAATTTTCTCCCAACAGCAACAAAAATTGCGCTTACACAATCCTTTCTTCCTATACTCGACTATGCTGATGTCAGTTATCTCGCAACAACTCGACGAACTTGAGCACCTTCAAAACTTTTGCAGCAGATTCATATTTGGACTACGCAAATAAGGGCATGTATCTGAATATCGCAACCTACTGCAGTGGCTCCAAATTCGCCTTAGACGTAATGCTCATATTCTTTCCATACTTAATAGTATTCTATTTCATCCCGTGCACTCCACCTTATTTGAAGGAACGCTTTGTTTTCTCAGTAACACACATTAAAGATTCTTGAGGCCATCCGAATAAAAAAATATTTTTATGAAGAGGTTAGTTTCTCACATTTCGTTTTAGTTTAGTTTTTAAAATGAGATTGTAATGGAATGCGCTCATTCTTAAACAAGTCGGAAATTATTTCAACTAGGCAAATTTAACGGCTTACGTACAGAAATAAGCTGAAATACCAGCAACCGAACCTTTGTGTACCAAATTGGTCGTTACCACGGCAATTTTCAGCAGCTGTATCGCTCTTTGAAAATGTTCTTAATATTCTCTTGCAAGTAAAACTTAATTTTGTTGTGGGGAAAGTTGTTCTTGCCGAAATGGGATGTTACAACTTGACCTTAGGCAACATGTTTAGGGATATGAATTGTCTTGAGGACATTCTCTGGTTAAAGTTTTGTCGTAATCAAAAAGTATTTGTTATTGTGTTCTTGGTTAAGGAATATTTTGTTAAATTAGAAATGTTGCTGTTATTATATTGCTTCCCTCACACTTTCTTGTACTTCAAAGTACAACGTAGCTTAGTCAAATAGCTCAGGCTAATATAAATAGATAAATACCAGTATAAGAAAATTAGAAGACATGGAAAAAGTATACATACTTAATGCAATTAGATACGTATTATTTCTAATACATCAAAAAATCACTTTGTATCATTCAAATGTCAACCAAATAAAACATTGAGACACTGGTGAATGCACAGAAAGGCCAAGTTCTCCTGCCTAATAGAGAGAAAAGAAAACATGCCAGTGTCCCAATGACAGAAACAAAAGACTTTCTAATCAAATTATACTATTATTTTAAAATTAGAAAACTTAAAAGACAGCCTCGGTGGCGTAGTGGTAGCGTATGCGACTGCTCAATTAGATCACTACGCCATCCTTCCAATCAACATAAATATATAAATCAACTGCAATATAATTGCCTCGGTGGCGCAGTGGTAGTGTACGCGACTGCGCTGCTCGAGGTCATGGGTACGATTCTCGGGTCGGACCAAATGTTTGTATGATCTACAAATACCTATTTGTTTCGGAGTTCGGGTGTTTTCTATGTTGTAAGTATTTACAAAAAAAAAGTCTATAAGTATTTATATCAGTTGTCTAGTATCCATAACACAAGCTCTGCTTAGCTGAGACTAGATGGCGTTGTGTGTTAGAAGTCCGGAATATTTGTTACTAGCTGACCCACGCAACCTCGTTTGCGTCTTCAATTGCCCATAGCGTAAAAAATATTCCCTCGTTTTTGAAACATTCTTCATTGGTGCTTCGCTCCTATTAGTATTATCGTGATGATATATAGCCTATAGCCTTCCTCGATGAATGGACTATCCAACACTGAAATAATTACACGAATGCTCATCGCAAGCCACGTCACTCAGGTGTCATTCACAAAAAACATGCACCCAATGAGACGTGACCGTCGCTCTGTTGTAATTTTCAAATAAATAATTAACTAGGTTCGTGTCACTTGAGACATACAACTGGATGTACTGGACTATGTTGATGGCTGTTCGATCTTCATTAATAATTTCGCTTAAGTTCTCTTTGCCATTCCTTATTTACAGTCTATATAATATAGCTTGATCTATGTGATAGATGGCTTCGGAATAGACAAAGTTACTTTGTAGAAGCGATTTTACCGTGGGAGAGCACGCGAATTGGCTGGCTCGACCGGAGTGATACCACGGCCTCACAGAAAACCGGTGTGAAATAGCGCTTGCGCTGTGTTTAACCGAGTGAGTGAGAATACCGGAGGCCTATAATCCATCCCCTCCCCCATCCCCCTCCCCATCCCCTAAAGGCTGGCAACGCACTTGTTACGCCTCTGGTGTTTCGGGTGTCCATGGACGGCGGTAATCGCTTACCATCAGGCGATACGTCTGATCGTTTGCCTCTATACGATTAAAAAAAAAGCTGTATTTTGAACTATATGTGAGAGTTTTATCTGCCTCGTTGGTCGGTTACTGTGAGCGACTGCCGATCTCGGGTTCGATTCCCAGGTCGGATTGCTGTTGGGATTTTCTTACAAGAAATTCTTAATAGAAGCTCTGAGTATGCGAGATGGTGGTGTTTCCCGCCCGTGTCTCGGAGATCACGTTAACATTTGGAACAGAAATACCTTGATTCTTGAGGAGGGACATAGGCCACTCTTTAACGCGACAACTGACATATACACGGGCGCTACCGACGAGACAAGACAACAATGGTTAGAGGTATCACAGTATCTTAGGATAACTAAGAAGCCCTAATTAACGGGGGGCCTAGATTACTTTAATGGTTATACGACGGTCGAATTGTAAGACTAATTGAATTCTGGAAGAGAGTAATTTAATGCTTCAGAGTATTTGTATGTTTTTTTCATTTTTAACCGACTTTAATAAAGCAGGCGGTTATGATTCGACTGTATTTGTTTTTATGTTTATTACCCCAGAACTTTCGACTGGATAAACCGATTTTGATGATACTTTTTTTGATTAAAAGCTGGTGCTTCCTACGTGGTCTCATTTCAATTCGGTCCAGTTCTTGAAATCGGTTTTGTTTTATTAATATTTTTGTTTATAAACTCCTATAATCCATTTATATTTCCGACAACTTTTCATTAATTCTAATTAATTTCGTTGCGTTTAACTGTTAAGTTTAAGACAGTTTATCTTCCCGAGTGTCATAACTCGGAGTGGTGGGGACTATATAAAAAGCGACTTTCAAATAAAATCTATGGTAATAACGTCAAACATATAAAACATAATTCTTTCCTCTGAATATATAGAACTGTATAAATAAATAATCCATTTGCTTCATATTTTTTCGCGAATGTTTTTACAATTTTTACATACATCAATATTCCATCTTTAACAGAGCGGAATTCTTAATATCAAATTTGATTTGTACCTTTCAACCTTTGAGTTATACGTTTCAAAGATGCAAAAGATTAATTTACATGTTTTAAAATAGCCTACTTCCTTGTATTGCCATAAACACCTATGACAATCGTTATTGGGATGCCAGTGCCCTCAAATATACTGAGAACTAGTTCAACCTTCGAATTCAGTTCACCCACAGCGTTGCGTAGTTCCGATGCCCATCGCTCCGTGAAAAACTGATATTCAGGTAAAACCAGTTGAACAAATGATCGACCCCAATTAATCTTGGGAATAATAAAGGGTAGGAAGATGATATCCTTTCTTGAAAAAGATTAAAAGCCAAAAAATCTTTCTTTGTTTTCGGTTCAATAGACAATAGAGAATTTTTCAATTGACGCGATTAATTCGACTGTACTAAAGGTAATTATTAGTATATAAAACTTCAACTATGAAAAGGATACTGCAGTCAATGGCGTTTTGTAATCAAAAATTTAAATTAAAACATAATTTAAATTCAACTTCATAATTGTTTACCGTTTATAAAAATAGTATCAAAATTGTTCTATAAATATTCAAGATAATTGTGAACATTTGGTCCGACCCGGGAATCGAACCCGAGACCTCAAGCATGGCAGTCGCATACGTTACCAGTGCGCTACCGAGGCAGTCGTTTATATATATATATATTAATTTTACCCCAAAAATTAGTTCTTGAAAGTTTTTAAATACTATTACAAGAAGGGGTACCCTTGGACCTTAGGAACCTTTACCCAATACAAATGTGGTACGTTTCGTTGAAAAGGTGAAACTGAAACAGCTCCAGGGAAATTAGAAGCGGAACCAAATATCTTTGAGTAAATATATTACGGTAATACAAATATAGGTACCTATTTTATAAGTTCGAAAGATATTTTAGGTATAGCCTTGTCGATTTTTTTTGAAAAAAGAAGAAAAATATTTGAATTCATTTCATTTATTTGCAAAAATGTAGCAAGCGTAGTAAAATATCATTGTACTAAACCATGTAATAAACACTATCTGAAGTTACTTTTATTTACTCAAATGCAATATATTCAGACAGCTACTCAAATAAACCACCAAAGTAACCTTTATTTGGCTGAATCACAATTTATCTGTACCCTTATACATTTCAATTACGTTTCGTTACAAAAGCCAGGTAAATCCAATACCTTGCAGAAAATGACAATTAATCGAGTTCCCGCAATAAAATGGCCGCATATGTTCACGCCATGAGAAAACGCAATGATCGCCCCGCGCGACAAGACAAATTGAAAACTAAACAGTTACCTGTCTACATAATTGTAACAAATCGACTATTTTCCGCACTACGGTAAGGATTACTCGCCTCACTGACTAATGAAGTCGAGACAGGCTGACGTTTGAACAGTAATTTCCGATCAAGAAAGATCTTTTGCCTTCATCACGGCGTCAGTATGTTTTTGTTGACACTGGCCGAAAAAAAAACAATAAAATAATTTGTTCGAAATATTTTTTTTTTGTTATAGTGAGAACCAGTCAACTGGTGTTTTATGTTTAACGAAATTTATTTTTATAAAATCTATTCTACTGATAAACATATGATATGCTTATTTAATACCAGATGCAATATTTTTTAGTCTGAGTTTTGCTTTACTTTTCTTACTCTATATAGTAGGCACTTTATAATGTAAATGTCAGCATAATAGTCTAGCGGTTGGCGTATATGACTGTCAAGAAAGCAGTATCGGGTTCGATTCCGGATCGAGCCTAAAGTGATATTGGATTTTTCTTTAGCGAGTATGAAAGTTTGGCGGTGTTACGTAACTTGGGGAGCACTTTAAGCCGTCAGTCCCGGTTGTGACGCCACAGATGTTCATGAGAAAATAATAATGTCTTGATCGTTATTGGAAAATTAGTGCCCTTACAAAAATTTTCAGACATTTAACATATTTCGTCTCAGTTTTTCCAAATAATAAATTACACGAGCAATAAATAAAAAAATGTCTGCTTAAAAATATGTTGAAATGTCACCTTTTAATCATAAGTTATAATATGACTTTTAATAGAAGAAAAGAAAAAAAATCCACAAAAATTAATCTTAAAAGTGTCATGAATGACAAAATAATGCTAATATATATTATATACACGTATCAACTTGCTGCTTTGAAATGCAAATGTGCCCTTACACGTAAGCAATTAAACGCAAAATGTCCACTGCTAACTAAACGTAATGTCATTAACATTTTTATTATATGTTTTTAAAACCTCCCGTAATAAATAATCATACTTTTAGTAAAAAAAAACCGGTCAGTTATTAAAATTTTAAATGAGGTGGTAGGAAACCCTTTTTGGAATGAATTTGCAAAGCAACTTATTGCAGCAATAGGGATGAAAGCTTCCTAGGTATGAAAAGTATGTAATATTAGCACAGAGGTCAAAAAATATATAACATTCAAAAATGGAACTATTAATCAAATAAAACATTGTATTACAAATAGAGTAGGTACTCGTACAAAGACACACGTGACTCATTCCACACGTGAATGGAATGCCTGAAACGAATAACTACAAAATCCAGTTGATTGGTCGATTCATCCGCGACTAGTATTCACTAATTACCGCATCCGGAAATCTGATTAGGAGTCAACGCGCGTTTCGCTCTAAAAAGTGACAGTTGATGTGCGTCCGCCATGATGGCCGCTATTATGCAACGACACGACCGCGTTCAGCCTTGTTAATTACATCTCCGCTAATTACTTTAACAATATAAATGATGGTCACAAACCGGTTTGCACTTTAAAAGTTTAGAATGCCGTTTTAAATAAACTTTTTTTAAATATATGTTATTTCTGGTACAAGCATTGTTATGATTTCCTTTTATATTTTGATTGTGGCACAATTTATGATTGTTCGAAAGTAATAAAACCTCTTTTATTTTCAATAAAGCTTTTTAATTTAACAAGTAGAGTTGCTGCAATATTGAAAGTAAACGGAAAGGTATTTCCCTAGAGATGTCCTATGTATATAATTGGGGATACAATGCAAACAAAATTTAATAACTTCTGTATGTTATGTTACTTTACAATTTTGAGTTAAGACCCACTCATCGCTAAGTGACTTTAATCCCAACGGCTTTGACGTTTATAATGGTTTGTCGATTGGGTCACATGAAATACTTCAGATTTTTCAATTTTTTATTCGCCTAAAGAACCTCGCGAACGGAATGATTAGTATTTTTTTAGTTAACACGAAACAAATTTCAAATTACTTAAGACTTATGTATTTTGCAATTTTTCTAGCGGTATGAATAGTTAAGTAGCTAAACGATTTAAAAAAAATATGGTAAAGACACGACACTAAATAGCTAACTTCTGTAACTCATTTCCGAGCGAAGAAAAGCTATTATTTCAACAAAGAAACGTATTACATCAAAGCGTCTGAGATTTACACTGTTAGCGCTTGCAGGAATATTGTTAAAGTTTCAAATTGGTATCACTTTCAACATCAAAGCACGACTCTCACAGCAAATGTGAAATTCTTTATCGCTTTGTTGTGCACTATGACTTAAAAAGTAAAGTGTCAAGTTGTGAGACCCTGTCTTTTAAACCGATCACCACATAAAATACACTTTTATGTTACATTATTTTACAGTTTTAGCTAATATTGATTTTTTTGGTTGACTAGACGATAAAACTCAAAACTTTGGACTTTGAACTGAGGAAGAAGTAATTCTCTACTTTCTGCGGCAAAAGGGCGGCAAAATACTAGTGGCTCTCGAGATACAGTCCCGTGGGTGATAGTAATCACATACCATCAGGTGATCTGTCTGCTCATTTGTCCCCTATTACCTACTTATTTTTTTTTTTATATTTTCAAACCCTTATCATCACTCGTAACGTGAATTTAGAATACTTGCCATTGGACTATTATCATCACCATTATCAACTCTCGTTATTAAAAACAAAGGTCTCTTTTTAGGAAAGAGGAATTGACTAAAAGATGAATAGAAAAATATCTATATGTACACATAAATAAAATTGGAGTATCTGTTTGTAACATTAAAATAACCGTATTTTACTAAATTCATATATACCTACGGTACCGAATTGTACCTTTTTTTTTTTCAATTTTGTCTGTCAGTTTGTTAGTTCCGGCTTATCTCTGGAACGGCTGGACCGATTTGGATGGGAATTTCACTGGTATATAGTTGATAATATAAGGAGTAACTTAGACTTTTTGAGACTAGCGGTACAACAACAACCGCGGTGCTCAACTAGTTATAAATATAAACAAAACCTATTAATTCCATCACTCTCTGGTTGTTTACGAAAGCTAAACACTGTACAAGTTGAGGCTTGTGTTGAATACTTTCAACAAAAGTAAGTTAAAGCAAGATACGAAGTGATATGACAAGCATGAAGTTATGTCACTACACAAGTGTGGAGTTTACTAAGTTTAGAAGGTGAGCGGGCCGTGTTACTAAGGCTTTGTAAAAGATTAAATTTATTTTAAAGTGTAACTATCTTTTGCACTCGGCTCCGCTCGCGTTCTTTTCGGTAGAGTAGCCTATGTCTTTATTCAAGATAGAAGGTATTTCCATATCAAATTTAATGAAATGGAACAATGGGAATCAGGGAATCTAACAAAGAGATAGAATTACTTTCGAATAATAATAATAAATATTTCGGACAACTAACACAACGCCATCTAGTCCCAAGCTAAGCAGAGCTTGTGTTATGGGTACTAAACAACTGATATGAAATAAATGTATACCTACTTTTTTTTTGTAAATACATAGAAAACACCTCCGAAACAAATATTTACAGATCATGCAAACATTTGATCCGACCCGGGAATCGAGCCCGAGACCTCAAGCACAGCAGTCGTATACGCTCCCACTGCGCCATCGAGGCTGTCATTGGAAGTTTAACAGCAAAAAATTGAAGCAGTGGGCTGCCATGGTGTGGGTTGCCATACTGCATTCGCAGAGTGGACTCACATAGGCATGCTCTAAAAAAAAATAAGGATACAGTATTTTGAATTGTGTACCAAAAAATAAACTTCGAAATATTTATTTATATTTACATTGGGTTATCTATAAAGGTTACTAAAACACAGTGGATAAATAACCCGAGACTCAAACAACTGTACAATAATTAAGTAATATAAATTAATTTCTTGTTACAGTAATTTTCATAAACTAATTATACATGTTATTTAAGGAATTTAATGTCGAATAATATTAACAAAGGTTTAAAAGGAATACAAATAGACTTGAAAATTTAATATTGTACAAGAACATCACGAAGGGTAAAAGCCTTTGCCGGGCTCTTTCAAACGTCTTTGCTTTAAGGGTTCATTGTCGGATTAGGAACATTTATATTCTTTACCATGTCCGTCTGTCCAACTGTCTGTAATTTAGAAAAAAACCGGCCAAGTGCGTGTCGGTCTCGCGCACCGAGAGTTCCGTATAAACCTGTAGGTATATTACACTCTTTTGCAAAAAAAACGGGCACTTAAGCAAAGAACTATTTTATAGTTACTATTAGTTTGTTTG
Source organism: Spilarctia lutea (assembly GCA_916048165.1). Lineage (NCBI taxonomy): Eukaryota > Metazoa > Arthropoda > Insecta > Lepidoptera > Erebidae > Spilarctia > Spilarctia lutea. The sequence continues at coordinate 2,270,091 of OU696491.1, forward strand.
ACAATTTTAGGTATTGTTATCCTCAGAATTTCATAAATTAATTAGGAAGGAATAGGTATCATCAGTTTTATCATAACATTTTGATTAAATTATTGAGAAGTAATGTTTAAGCTCAAAACACTATTATTGTACCTGCTCGCTAAATAAAAATGAAACGCATTAATTTCTTTGTTTTTCTTGAATACATTAAAAGCAGATAAAAGTTTAGTATTGAGTGTGACCCCCTCTTGCTGAAATCACGGCTTGCATTTGTCTGGGCATGCTAGCGAGTATATCTTTTATGGTTTCTTGGGGAATACGTTCCCACTCCGCGGTAATCACATTATTTAGCTCTCTGATGGTCTGCGGTGCCGGCTGCACTGATCTCACTCGTCGCTTCAGAACGTCCCAGACATGCTCTATGGGATTGAGGTCCGGAATTCTAGCTGGCCAGTCCAAACGACGAATTCCGACTTCTAGCATATACGCTTCCACATCGCCAGACCGGTGGGCGCGAGCGTTGTCGTCCATAAAAAATTAGTTTTCGCCAAGAGCGGTTAAAGCAGGTTGTGCATAAGGAATTAGAACTTCCGTTATGTATCGGTGTCCAGTCAGTGTACCGTTTTCGATGAAGACTAACTCCGTACGATCCATGGAATTTATTCCTGCCCAAAACATAACAGAGCCCCCTCCATAAGGTGTGATTTCTTCAAAACATGCCTCTGCAAAGCGTTCTCCTCGTCTACGTAGCACTCGCCGACGTCGGTCTTCACCATGCAGAGATATCCTGGCTTCATCGGAGAACAATATCCTATCCCAGTCTTCATGAGTCCATGACACACAATTTCGAGCGAAGCTAAGCCTGGCAACTCGATGTCCACGGAGTAATTTAGGGCCGCGTGCCGGGCGATGACTGTGTATATTAGCAGCGAGAATCCTCCTCCTGACCGTCCATAGACTAATTTGCACATTTCTTATTTCTTCGAGGCTGTTCTTGAGGTCCACATAAGAAGATTTGCGATTTCCGCCCGTTTTTTTGTGAATGATGAGTGTATATGAGGTAACTAAAAAATTATGCTTTTCGCAATTTTTCCTTTATAAGCTATAAGACGTTACGTCATAACAAATTACAAGATTCTGAGTTCACAGGAAATAACCTGTAGGTTTTGATAGCCTTGAGAGTGTCGAAAATTTACAGCATAAAGGGCTGTATTTTTGATTGCGTTGGCTTAGAAGTTCACAGCTGTAAAAGACAGTAGACCTGAGTATTTGATATGAATTTCAGCTTGAAATCAGCACGCGTTGCTGAGACAAAGGGTTTTGACAGATAAACAGAAGGACAACAAAGTGATCCTATAAGTGTTCCGTTTTTTCTTTTGATGTACGGAACCCTAAAAATATTTTAAGGTACATGTGAAATTCGAATGGTTTTTTTGTTTCCTGGCTATCCTATAGTGTGGAATATCCTGTGACGATACTAGTCCCCAACACCTATGGACTCCTGTAATTTAAGAATCATAAACAAGTTGCCTCGCTTTGACCTCTACTTGGAATTAGGGGATGATGAACTCATCATCTTCAAAGAACAGCTTTTTAACCGACTTTAAAAAAGGAGGAAGTTCTCAATTAGTCTGTTTTTTTATGTTTGTTACCTCATAACTTTCGACTGGGTGAACCGAACAGTTCTTGAAGTCGGTTTCTTTTGTTGTTGAAATTTGTGATTATGTTATTTCTTAAGCAATAAAATAAAAGATGACTTAGAGTTTGAAAACGTCTTAATTTGGGTCACTGTTAAAAAAATGACATCACTGGTAATCCCAATAAGTAGATATTTGTAAGTACAGTCACCATGTTAAAAAAAACAAAACTACGAGTTTGATTGATGATACCTGGCAGTATTTTGAATGGGATATTCAAGTACCTACAACTAGTTTAACTCGCATAAAAAATATTCTCGTTCGATAATTCAAATATTAAAATCAGAACAAAAAATCTGAATCATCATTCTTTGCTGTCTCCACTGGCCATCGAAAACTAATTGCGGAAAAAAAAGAAATGACATATCCTTTGGCGCCAGAATCAGTAGTCATAGTTTGAACTCATAAACATTCTTTATTTGAAACCAAAAAAAAAAAATGGGTGAGCAATGAATTTGTATGCCCATATTAAAATAAAACTATTATTGATGATATGTATGCCTACGACCAAAGTTGACACAAATGATAGCTAACTATGTAAAAATCTAAAAACTATCTTAAATAATGCCGAAATAGATAAAATTCATGCAGTTTTTTTGCAAACTAAACGTTACAATTTGTGACTAAATCTCTAACTATCTCGTCTCTTCAAAATTATTAAAAAAACATATTTTGTGGTATTCTTGTTTATGAATTTTTGAAAAAAGGTTTTCAATAAAATTTATTTATAAATGAAGTATGCAAGTAATGTTAGACAGTATATACTAGACTACATTGCCAAAGGTATCAATTTATTTCTGAATTCAAAATAGGCTTAAAATACCTACCCTTTGTAATTTTTTTTTCTTAAATACCTGCAAGTGAGAAAAAGAAACAAATTCTTTATCTATGATGTATACTCTGGGTTTTTGTGTATGAAGCTCAGAATGACGTAAGCAGTGACTCTAAGTCTGCAAGAATTAATTTACTTCCATCCTCCGTAAGGAATTTAATCAGAATAAAAAGTGGAGCATATTGCGTCTCGTGGCAGGAAAGTTTGACTTAAGTGCATGCATTATTAATCAGAAATACTTGTCATGGGTTCCTGACTCGAAAATAGGTAATAAAGCATCTTGGATTCATCTATATTATCTTCTAGACTAGCTTACATAGAATTAGCGACAATCCCCGGCTTCGCACGTAAATCTTTGAAATACTCGGATTTGGATGCATGTATTACACATATAAACCGTCCTCTTGAATCATGGTATCTATTGCTGAAAACTGCATTAAAGTCCTTTGAGTAATTTAAAATATCTAAGTGAATATATAGCAAAATCTATTTAATTTTAAACTATGTAAATAAGGAGCAGTAATTTCTGAAATTAACGCAGATATAACCCATTTGTGTCCGTTTCATGTATGTTTGTAAAGTCCCCCACGACACAGGATGTTTATTCCTAATGTGGGAGTTGTCTTTTAAAAAAAATTAAGAAATATATATATATATAAGAATAAGAAAACTTTATTTGGCTTTATATTACACAGTTACTCATAATTATTAAGAGTGTTTAAACAGTGACTGGAAAAGTAAATTATTTTTATTACTACATCTGTCAGCTTTTCGCCCCAATTTCGAATGGACCAGCATAGCTTGTAAACATTTATTACATTACTCATAAACTAAATAAACTCGTCTGATGGTAGCTCTACACCACTAAACACTGGGTTTTCCCTTACGGCTGGGAATTTTAATACAGCTAACATTCCTTTGAAAGCGGAGGTAAAACTCATAAGTTTTGTATCTTTTACGCAACTGTTCTTTTTTTCATGAGGATAAATTTCTTTGCTAAAGCAAGTTAAAACTAGGGTTAAGTTTAGTACATTAAAACTGACCTATACGATGATTAAGAGCTTTGGCCCGCTCACGTGTATATCAGATATCGTAGTGATAATATTTCGAGTTTATATATTTAGCTTATGATACTTACAAATTTTGTGGAAATCAGTAGGTTTCAGAGATTAACCCCTATATATAACCTCACAATCTTTACCTATTTATAATGTTAAGTATATAATACGTACAGGTTAACCCCTGTAATTTCTCCATGATTCGCTGATAGCCCTCGTGTGTAGCGCAAAGCTAAGGCAAATTCTTGAAGTGTACGATGTTAATTGAACATGAAAACTACTGGCATTATATTTAAAGACGAAGAAAGACGTACATTTTGAGAGTTATCCACATTTTATAAAATTTTTATCATTAATTTCATCACGACGACGACTAGAAGACTAGACGACTCGAAAACTTGATAATTGAAGACGATAAATACTTGACATTGGCAGAAATACCTGATCCGAGTGATTCGGCTGGTTGCCATTTCACCAAAAGAAGAAGATGTACAAAAAAGCCTGTCGTCACAGTTAGTTATGCTGGTCAATGACATAAAACAAGACATTTAAAATGGTCCAAAATACGAACTATTCGGCAGTCTATAGTACCTATGTAGAAATGTCGACAAAAACCACGATTTATGTTTATTTTTAAAACTTTTCTTAAGCTATTTGTAGCCACTATACACATTTGCAATGGTAAAATACAAATGCAAGGTATGCAGAGACAACAGCTGTTCATCACTTCCTTCTATCCTTACATACCTTAAAAGAGTCTTCTATTTCAATACAAATATACATGTGTGGGTTACACACAAATATACCGATTTTGAGTATTTAACCCTAAACGGCTCAATTACCGAAACAACATTCTATGCCGCTATACAAATAAAATAGAATTGTTTAAAAGTAATTTACGTATAACGAATCATATCAGTCAAAACCAGTAATACGATCAGAATGATATTTTATATCGGTTTCAACCGGTCAAAAAATTTTACCGGGAACCGCATCTTACCGATGAGTGTACACTGCTATAAAATATTTGGCGTTCTTTTAATATATTACGACAAGGGATTATATTCCTAATTACATAAAACCCAGAGATTAAATTTCGGTAACGTACAATATTCACTTTGTGGTTTAGCCAAAGTCTATTTGTCCTCCAACAGAGAAGTTCCAAACAGGGTGAGTAATGTATGACGTTTGTCTGGTTTTGAATATAAATACATACTTAGAGTCAGTACAAATAAGGGCACATCTACCAATTATGTTCATTTTTAACCGACATCAAAATAGGAGGAGGTTATCAAATCGACTGTTTTTTTTTATGTTTGTTACCTCATAACTTTCGACTGGGTGAACCGATTTTGATGACTATATTTATTTGAAAGCTGGTACTTCCCGCGTGGTCCGATTTCAATTTGATCTAGTTCGTGAAGTCGGTTGCTTTTTTGTTAAAATTTGTGATTATTGTAACTAAGGTCATATTTTCCGTAGGTCTAAAGTTATTCTTTGGACTAATTTAAGTAAGAATTATTCCGAGTTCAATTATTCCTTTAAACTCTTGTGTATATTATTCAATAACAATAATTATACAAGAAAAAATCTTGTAACCATACAGAACGAGGCAGACGTTTTGTGAAGACAAAATATCTTTTGTAAGCAGGAACGGCGATGTAACAGTTGACTGTTTTACGGCTTGGCCACACGACAGCTTATTGATTGCATAATGAATAAGGCATTATTTTCAAAACTAATTATATATTATTGAGCTTTTATTACATCCAAATGAATTTATTAGTTACAACTTATTACCAAATATGTTTTATAATTATAAAAAACACGTTTATGTTTAAAGATCAGTGTATTTTTGAAATGCAGAACTTCTTTGTTATACGCAATAATATAATAAAAAAACTTGAGACTAATGTAATATTAATAATCATGCACTTATTTATTTTAATCTTTACACACGCATAACCTAACTGTTTATAAAACAAGTTCGAAATTTCTAGCTCAACATCACATTACTATATTTATAAATCGATTAAATATTAAATATAATCGGGTTTATTTTTATCGATTTTTACAATCGATTTAAGGAAAACACTACTATAGGTAAATAGGTATTAGATTAGACTCCGAGTCTCTTAGTAGCTATAATGATGTGCAAAGCGATAGAAACTAACGGGATACAACATAATAAATAATAACAGTCCTTGGACCAAGTAATAGTATCGTTTATCAATTACAAAGACCGGTCTTTTAGTTCCGAGACATCGCTTTAAAGGGTTAGGTTACAGAGTTAATGAACCCGCCATCTTTTTTTACTAGCTTTTTAACTACCTGTAATTTAATAAGGCTTTTACTTGTTACGCTTTATTTGAGGTTGTCTTTGCTCCGAAAAACATTCCAACAATTATTGTTCTTTTTTTGAAAACGTAGCTTCATACCAACTGTTTTTTTTCCTGCCGTAAGTAACTTTAATGCCTGGTAAAAATTTTGTTCAAGGTCCGAAATTATTATATTAAGTATTTTGGTGAAAAAAAAAGTTTAAATACTCGTATGTCAGTCTGTATTAGTAGGTATTATATTAATTATATAATATGGTAGATGAATGTTCTTTGTGTTTAGTTAATCTTATGGGCTATTAAGACGTTTAAAGTCAATGTTTTCCAAGAAAACGTTTAACACACGGACGTAAATCAAAATATTTTCATTAATAATCCACACGTGCATCAATGATCAAATATTATAAACAATATTAATGATTCAGAGAAAATTGCTTTAGAGAAATGTTACAATCAATTGAATTTATGCCTATTGTTAACAGGTTTAAAGTTTCAATTTAAACACCAAATGACAATAAAACTTTCATTGTAGTTTAAATTTAGAATACCTAATTTACAATCAAAATAGTCTCTCAGTTATGAAATAACCCAAATCCTTGCAAATTTTATTTCAAATATCGATTTTATACCTAAAAGGAATAAAGTCGAAAATTAAACAACAATTACTAAAAGAGCTATATGTTATTGCAAGTACTTTATGTTTTGATTAAGTAATATATATATAATTACCAATTAAATACATTAGATAGCTTAAAGCCGTTTAAGTAGAGTTCCTATTTGATTGAGTATCATACTGTTTGAATCAAATATGGACCTGTGGCGACCTCCACATACAGCGCCATCTACCGACACAGACCTTTATAATTTTACCCGAATACAGTTAATAGATTGATAATAGGAATTTTGCGTGCAATTTAGCACGTACGACTTGAAATAGGGATGCACCGCGTATAGGTTTTCAATATCGATAAAATTTTACTGCACTGAAGTATGTCGGCATTGTTTCTATACAAATAAAACCTTTTCTTTTGTTAATGGGAATTACTGAATTAAAGATATTTATTATAAAAATTGATGTATAAATAGATAATGTTTTTACGTAATCGCTTTTACTTGTCTAAGTTTAATAAGTAAGTAATTAACTATTTTATGATCACTATAGATATGAAATATGGATACAAAAGTAAAAAGAAATAAAGACAAATTGTTTCAAATTAATTTTGATGAATATGTAAATTTCAACGGAAACCATTTGGTGTCTTTTTAAATTCATTTTCCTTAATAAACTGTATGCACAGATGTACCACTAAAAATAACAACCAGCACGTCATAACATTTACACCGAAGTTAAGTCAAAGTAAAACTGTACAAATTCTTGGTAGGACAGACTAAATAGAAACTCACATACCACTATGTATAGTTGTCAAACAACAAACCACGATGAAGTTTGCAAGAGCGGCCTCAACGTCGACTAACCCAAAGCTATTCGCGTTTATCTCTTCAAAATAGTTTGTCTATCAATCTCACATTATCCGTTCCCCTCGAGTGCATCAGCATGCAATTATAGGCACTAACACCGTTGATTAAAAGCTAAGAGTCTCTTTTATTTTTACAATAAGTCCTTCATACCATTGAGTTCAGTTAAAAATAAATATAATTGTTCCATTTATTTACATAACAAACATACATATATGTCTGTAAATGATTACCTTGTGTAAATAAGGAACTCTTATTATAAATGTCCTCACACACATCGTCGTGCGAAATGTAGTGTCGTGACTTTACAAATATTATTAAACATAATTGCTTCTTTAGAAAGTCAACAATACTCTTTAGCGCTTTATCTTTTTGTAATTATAAAGTTAATTATAGAAATGAGTGTCTTATAAGGAGGTGTTTACTACCGATAATTTTTTAATTGATATCGACTTCTTATGGAATACTTATATATGCCTTAAGTTATCGCATCTGCTTTTATTTTTTAATTAATTAAGACTTAGTGTGTATATAAATTATTAGTTCGTTTGAATTTCATATACTTAGCTGTGATATTCTCAACTGGTAATCATTTTTTTATAATTGGTACATAATAACAGATTTTGGATATTCATCATCCTGACAAAAAAATGAAAATCAAAATGTTAAATTTTTTTTCTAAAATATCTATACTACCTCATGTTGGAATCAACTACATATTAAAGTAGGGAATCTTAGTACGCTAGTGGTTATTTAGGGTTGATAGTCATTGTATGGTACTAATGTATAGTTACAAATTAACCAAAAAAATCTACACGGGAAACACCAACATTCAAATAAAAAAAGAATCATCAAATTTAGTTTACCTAGTCGAAAGCTATGAGGTAACAAACATAAAAAAATACAGTCCAATAACCTTCTTTTTTTGAAGTCGGTCAAAAATTGAATGTGAAGGAGAGTCCCAACGGTTTTCCCGTTGAATATACCTAGCGATTTATATCTCAAATTTTCTCAAATACTCTTTTTCTGTTATTGTTTCCTCTATGTCCTTATGTAATAGTAATATTCATTATGATATTTATTAAAACGCAATACATAAGAATTTTTGGTTGCTTTTACCTTTTATTACAACGGATAGTCATCGCATAAAAATATGTTTTATTACTAAAAAAATTGCTTAGTATGACAAGTTCGCAAGACGTCATTGATCGCACTGGGGGCAAGAATCAAAGCTGAGTCAACCACACAGTTCAAGGCGAGAAGTCATTCTACCATATATTATGCAATCAAAATACAGTTACGTCCGCCAATCAAGGCTGTGATAATGATCTTGACGTCACCATTGACTTCTCTTAGCATATATTTATATAACCGCAATTTCACTCACGGTAAAGTACATTTAGTCACTCAGTTAGTCCTCTGGAATTCAACTTTTTTTTATTGCCCTGGGTAGCTTAAATACATTATTTGCATTAAAGATAAGGTAGAGAAATTTTATTAAGAAAGTAAACTTTAAAAAAAAAATTGCTTAACTAATTTAGACAGAACCAGAACATTTCTACACTGAAAGGTAGAAAAACTTGTACGGCCTTTAGAATAATTTTCTTACAAACGAAAATTATTATTATTATAAGTGTTTGAAATTTCATAAAGATTGTTGACTTCATCCATACTATCACATTATAAAATTTGAAAGTTCCTCTGTCTGTCTGTTACGTATTTACAACTAAACCGCTGCACCGATTTCAATAATATTTGTCGTGACATACGTCAATATTTAAGGAAGGATATAAACTAATCTTTAATGAGATACACGTGAGTGGAGCCACGGGCAAAAACTAGTGATAAATTAAATTTAGATTCATATTTATGTCGATATAAAGCATTATTTTTATCAAGTTTAGAGATTTAAAGTGGTATACAAAATTAATTTAGAAGGTTTTTAAAGCTGTGTTATACAAATCTTTTGTTTCAAATTACTTGAGTACTACTCAAAGCTTTGTTATGTTAAAGTTTCATGCATGTTTCGTTTGAAACTTTGCTGTACAATAGTGTCAGAACGCCAGCCACCGTAATATACTTGACGTTGTTCCCTAGAAATAAGCACTTGATATTAAATAAGTTAGAACGCAATACTAAACTCTACGTAAACGTCCATTTTAAACACACATTTATATTTGGACGCGACAGAAAATTAATGTACAAGAATTTAATTAATCAAAGTTGTCAATTCTTTAAATTCAAATTTATATTAGGCAGGATATGACACATACCACTTCGGAATGCATTAAAAAAACCCACGAATTGTCTATCGACCGCAAGGTGAATCCCTAAAGCGATGCGTGAACAGACGAGATAAAATAATGCGTATCCCACCACAGCCTCCAGTGGACGATGGTCATGCGCACGCGTCGCGTCCCTATCTCCTTCTAATATCAACGTCGTTCAAATCGATAACCTAAATTATAGACGGTCCATCACTATTTTTAAATGCAGTGTAGACTTTTTAATCGTGCATATTTTTTTATGAAAAAGTGAGTGTTGTTAATTTAAATTTGGTGGAAAATGTGATTTATTTTTGGACGAACTGGCAATAAATTAAAAGGATTAATGACGAATATTTTGTAAGTATTACTTAATTTATTTTAAAATGAAAACATACAATTTACATAATTTGAATAGGAAGTTATGTTACAATACAAAGAAAAGAGAAATCGATACATTTCGTTGGAGAAAGCAGGAAAGTCAGTTGGAATTTGTTTGGTTTTTCCACATACTCAAAGAATACATCTTTTCACTTTATTACATGAAATCCCCGAGGCACGAAGTACCTACCTACCTGTAAAACATACATATGATCTAATACAGTGAACTAATTATTTTAAATACTTAGCTAATACTTACAGAAAAATTAAAAAAAAAAATGATTTAAAAAAAGAATTTTTTTAGAGCCCGTCAATTTTTTTTTTTAAAATAAGTAATTATTTTTATACGCAATTGTATAGAGGCTTAGGAGGTAGTAATTGTAGCGTTAAATATAATATTAAAAATAATTCCAAAACCATGAATTCTTTTTTTACTTAGAAGCAAAAAAATATATTTACCATATTATTTCAAATAAAATCAAATCTTAATATTTTTGTATTCCTAAAAGAGCTAAACTAACTAAAACTCATAATAAGAGTTTAACATACTTCACTACATACTTATAAAGCATATTTGAACTTTAATCTATCGTAGAACATTTCAAAAATATGACGCACAAAGCTGAAATGTTAAGCAATATTTTGGGAAATGAAGCTAAAAATTATGTAAAACCCTCTACAATCCTTTAGTAGAATCACTGTAGTGAATAAATAATTGATGGAATGAAAAACAGCAATAATTTGTAAAGTCAGAAAATTTACCATAAAAAACCATGTACCTATTGTTTCATAGAAACATTTTCTGTGACCACATTGTAACAACAAAATAGGTTTTCGCGCCATTTCTATCAGAAAACATTCCGCCTCTAAGTAAAAAGACACAAAAATGTAATATATTCGCGGCCTTTTCATCCAAAGAAATCTTTGTCTACGTTTTATTGTTACCCGATTTAGCGAATAATTTGAATAATTTCATCGGTTTTGCCCTCACGACATTTGAAATTGCAAAACATTTATGAATTCTTGTGGGTGTGATTTGTTATATTTATTTATTAGTATGTATGGATTACTACTCCTGATATTTCGAAAAGAAAATTGTTTCCACACTTCGTTAGATTATACAAATTACACATTCAACAAATATGTTAGGCCACAAATGGGGTTATAATTATAATTAAAATTTACAAATACATTTTTCGTCAAACCTCGAAGAGATATTAATGGAAACGAACTTTATAATCATGTCTACTAACAAAAAGTATGAGTTTTATTCAAGATTGTGATTAAAAACGTTGTAAATAATGGCACACTTACCAAATAGCTTTTTGTGTTTTTAATTTGTTAAAATACACATACAAATAGCGAAGTCATCTTATTTCTGTCAATTGGAAGACAAAAGGTAAGGAACAGAGTAGTACCTAATAATGTTTCGGGTACCTACTGAAATTAATATGAACGAATTTAGAAAACAAAAATAAAGTAAAAATAAGCGATTCGAGTACCGATATAACACTTGCATTTCATGCTACTTATTAATTTTCTAATAGTTTTTTTCGAAAATGCAATTTTTGAATATGGAATACGTACTATTTTTTTTAAGAAAATATTGCGTTTTATTTTTGTATGAACTTTGAGTTATTCTGCTTTTTACTGAAGCGAAGCCAAAAGTAAGAGTAATTGGCAGTTTATGTATGTTTGTATGTTCCACCTTAACACTTGAAAAACTAAACCGATTTAACTTATTTATTTATAAAACTTTATTACACACTATTTAAACATTTTTATAGAGATACATCAGGTATTACAATAGGCGGTCTTATCGCTCACGGTTATCTCTTCCAGACAACCTTTGAATAAAGATTCTATAAATTCGTAATAATTATATATATATATATATATTTATACTCATATATAATAGTATAATAGTTTTTTAAAATCTACTTTTTGCATATAGATACTCCCTAATATGAAATAACAAATACGCATAATCTCTATTAGTTAACCTAATATTGGTATTCAATACACGTAATAATTAAATGTTATACACTTAATGTGAACATAACAATGGACTATTATGACTGACATTAAATTATTATGATAATTTTGTAATATACGATATTAATATACTGCTTTGTTGAATTTATAATAACATACTATATTTAGCAAACAGATATAATTAAATTATAGATTATTCATGTATAGACACAAAGACAAACAAATCGTTGATTTATTTTCCTCTGTGAAAACAAATAAGACTCAAACATACTAGTAAAAAAACTGTTTACTTTTTCATACACAGGCAATGACAAATGAGTAAAGAGCCTAAAATCAAAATCAAATAGCCTTTATTTCAAGTGGGTCTTTCCAGGGTTTCGAAACGTTACATTAATGACTCTGGATGTTCGTATCTAAAACGTCATTTCTTAAACGTCTGTATTTATTTATAGCGTTAAAATTTTCCACCGTTTTTGAAACATCATTCATTAGTGCTCCGCTCCTATTAGTATTAGCGTGATGATATATAGCCTTTAGCCTTCCTCGGTAAATGAACTATCCAACACTGAAAGAATTTTTCAAATCGGACCAGCGGTTCCTGAGATTAATGCGTTCAAACAAACAAACAAACTCTTCAGCTTTATTTATTAGTAAAGATTTGTGGTTAAATTTAAACCGGTTGCCAAACTGTAGGTTAAATTAATCGGGGTCAATTACTTCTCGGTATACCTTCTCGCATGATGCATCAGGGGTATTCCAGTGCGTCACACATGTGAGACTAGCACCTAATTAAATATTGACTCTTCTTCACACTCGAAGTAGATATTTAAAACGACCATTTCGTCTTAATATACCTACACTATATTCGTGTCCAAAAAGTATTTAATATTTGTTCTCGTTTAATAGATCTGTCTGGAGAGAAGTCGTCAATATTTGAAATATATCTAAATATAAAGTGGTATCGAAGCTTAAAAACCTTTGTAAAATATTCTAAGTAAGCATTACTGAAATCCTTTAAAAGTATCTAGTATTATATTAAGAACGGGAGCATTAATAATAAACAGTTCCAGTAACTATCACTGGTAAAGATGTAATAGTTTGGCACATAGCCAAAGACAATTTAACCATGTAGGTACAACGTTTATGGTTTAAGGAACACAGTTTCAGATTCATGAACAAAAAAGATAAAGTTAATAAGTCTATAGTCCGACTTCGTAAACTTGTTTTTTTTTTTAATGAACAACTCCCGCACTTGGAATAATTCCAGTGTCGCGGAGGACTTTACAAACATACATGAAACGGACACAAAGAACACCCTGATTTAAAACCACATTTTGTGGATCACACGAAGTATTATTCCACCTGGGATTGAACCCTCAATACTTGGCGAAGTAGGAAACGGCGATTCGAACGCTTAACCACTAGGCCAAACGTGTAGTTAAACTTTTTATACAAAAATGTAGCCTATGTAAGACATTTTTAGGCATCTATAGACACCTTATTCATTAAAATCGATTCACACAGGGCCATTCTGCCTCCATAAATATCGGTCTATACTAAAGACCAATGACTATGAAAGAGACTAATGACTTACTCTAAATATTCTTATTAACCGACTTCAAAAAAGGAGGTGTTCTCAATTCGACTGTTTTTTTTATGTTTATTACCTCATAACTTTCGACTAGGTGAACCGATTTTGATGATTATATTTTTTTTTAAAGCTGGTGCTTCCCATGTGGTCCCATTTAAATTTGTTCCAGTTCTTGAAGTCGGTTTTCTTTGTTGTTAAAATTTGTGATTATTTTCAATTTCATGGCTACATCTTAGTGCAATGATTAACTGAGCAATGACTGCCTAGTTTCCTAATTAATATACAAAAGGAAACAACTGATTCAAGTAAGTGTCTCATCAAATGAAGAATGACCTCACTTCAACTGGATTCAAGGAAAGATGTTCGCAATGAAGACTATTTGAATTGGATAAATATGCAACAGTTAAGAAATACCTAATTCATTGCTTTAATGGTAGTGAGAACATAATAAAAATCGTTTTTTTTGCAATAAAACAGTTGTAACAGTCATATTATAATGTTTACAATAGTATTTATGGGACATTGTTCAAATAAAGAACAGAATGTAACTGGACAGATCACGTGGGGATTTCTGAAACAAGAATAAGCCCATATTACTTCTGGATAATTCGAGTAAGGATATTTTATTTACAAACATAAAAATACAAAAAAAGTGTATTCAAACAGAAAAATATATAAATTAACAGATTCATTAGAAATATATCTGAAATTGTAAAAGTTTTTAGAAAATTTTCGCTGAGTTGCAGTAAAATAATAATCCATATCGTTTTATTTACAAAAACATGGTATATGAATTAAATTCCTAACCAGATTGGCAATAAAAAAAATATTTTCTTTAAAACGGCGCGCATGTATCATACGAAATTACATTCTTACAAAAAAAGTCATTAAAATTCCAGCAAAAAATATGATACGGAAAATTCGAACTCGCAAAGAGTTCCCATAACTGGAGCTAAAATAATGTTTCAAATTAGAGGCCGAATTACGGTGGGTATAGCATGCGCAACAGGTTGTTTAAAAAAACTGCTTCGACTCGTTTTGGCGGTTCGCGCTCGTACAATTTGAAATGTAACTGTCATGATGTGAAAGTGAATTTAAGAGATTAATATTGGTTATCTCACGTAACAGTATGTTTAATATAATATCTATGGCTTTGTGGCTTCATATACTTTAGTTTCGTGGTCGGAGACATCGGTGAAATATTTAGGTACCTAGTAAATTTTGCTTAAAGCTTTCTCGAGTAGCTTTTTTCACAGCTTCGTTTGTGATCTTGTCGTTTTTATTAATACTTTTAGATTTGTTTTAGATTACATATTTACACAAAAAAGTTTTAAAAATGGTCTTGGTTTACGGGTTTCTCTGTAAACGTAATCTCAATAGGGAACATGTGCTGTGTCACTTTTATTAATGAAAGCTTTTGCATGAAATTTGAACACCGATATTTGTATCATTACTCAAAATCTTTATATTTACCAAAGGTTACATTTCATCACCATTATTTGCCGCACTTTTCTCAATATAAGTGGCACATAATTATCGGCAACTCAACTCGTTTTTCTTGTCACCGAATGATATTAACAAAAATATAAATAGATTACTTAAAACCCAGGCAACCTTTAAATATACTCGTATCAAAATGGTTCCAAATTGAAAGTCTATTTCAACTTTGAAAGCTATAATTAACAATGAATATAAATTATAATAAATATTGTTCTAACCTAATTAAATGTGACTTTTATTAGTTTAGTAAGTAAGCAGAAATAATGTGACCACGAATAAATTGGCCGCGAAACTTCTCGCAAGCCGTTTAGGGCCGTTATTGGATAACAAAGCTCCGCTCGCTAAGCCGTTGGCAAACAAAAAGCAAATCCAACCATAAGCCCACTCGACTAAGTACAAACTCATACTTATCAAAAGCCTATTTTTATCGTATTATGAACATTATAAAAGTCTTAAGCAGATAAAGACTGTTTCAAACTGGTTTTTCGTAATATCCTCTTTAGTCCTATGTCAGTGGGAAGTGTATTTGGGGAAGAAATGATACAGATGAATGAATGAATAGGAATTCAATTTGTTCGCTTATAATTTACAATGTAAATGCATGGAATAAAAAATACACAATAGAAACAGGACAGGACCAGTATGATGATTGGTACAACGGGGGGAGTCAACCGCTGATATTCTGTCCCAGCCCGTAGTACATAAAATAAAACATTGTGTATAGAATTACAATAGAATAAAAAAAGATTCACATATTTAAGGCCTATATACTATACGGCCGACTTTTCTTGGCGAGTCCGAACTTCGCGCAATAACTTTTTTGGTTGGACCAAATGTTTGTATGATCTGCAAATATTTGTTTCATTGTATTAACAAAATATATGTTTATATATGTGTGTGTATTTATACCAGTTGTCTAGTACCCTTAACACAAACTTTAATATTATAATAGTATTTAGTAGATTAGTAATTACTATATATTATATATGTAATTCGCTATATTTCATTAGGTAGTTAGTGTTGAATTAAATTTCGTTTTCGCTACTATACAGAACAAAATTTCAAAGACCAATTCCTTCTAAATATGGTAACCGGATATTCCACTGCGTGTTAATCAATACAGTTAAGACAGTTCAGTTCTTGTGTTCAGATCGTTTAAAGTTCAACTAAATGGTTTCTTAGCAATTGTTATTTATTGCATAAAATTAGGACACGTTAATAGGCATGATTTATAAATATATATACATATATACTTTTTGAACAGGAATTGCGTCATATAAATTGATTTTTTTATTATCACCTGTGACAATACGGGCAAACCAATGTTGCCATTTATCTCCAAAATTACTACTCCGATTTTGATGCGGTTTTCAGTTATGTATTTGGGTTTTTACAACATCAGGTTAAGTTTCTGGCTTTGCCCTACTGGAAATTATACGCTATACTTTATTATTACAAAACTTGGAGTCTAGTTGTATTCAAATTGATTGATATGAATTCACTGTCTTAGTAATATTATAATTCTGCTATCACGGCCTAAACTGCTGCACCGTTTGGCATAGAGATACTTTGATTCTTGAGAAAGGACTCATGCTACTCTTCTCGCGATAACCGACAAACAATATAAATTAATTATACAATAGATTCTAAAACCAATCAATAACGATTGTCCGCCATTACTAAGAACGGATATTGTCTCTTCTCTATCTGGCACAAACACGTTAATTCCAATGACAAAGACTAATACCTAGTACATTATGAACTCTATGCATAACACGACGAAAATAATCCAAAAGATTGCCAACAAACAAACATTGCAACTGTAATAATGAGTGTCAAAAGACTTTGTTGCAAATTCGGAATGTTTAAATGTCTAATAAACTACGTATTTAATGAGTTTAATGTTGTTTTTTGGTTGCTCATCACTTTTAAATGATGTAATTTATTTGTTTTAAAAAAAATAGTTGCATTCTTTGCTCATATATTCTTGCTTGTTGCATAACGGTAAAGAAAGATCGATTTGGAAAATCTTTGCATTGTGTGACATTTTTAATTGCATTGTATCTTAGTATTAAATTTTGTGAGTATCATGCAAGTATTAAACATACATATAATACTATCTTCTGAAACGCACTATCCGAGATTTAACCGTTCAAGAGGGGGCAGCCATTTTATTTTATACTCTGTAAAAATTACGAATTAATTCTTTATAAACTTTTTTTTCATTTTAAAGCCTGCCAAACGTCTGACTGACCTGACTCTACTATGGATCTATGTGATGGAAAGCATAAGTAGAACCAAGACTGGGTAACACCAACCACTATACTTATTAAGAATGCAGATAATGAAGCATGACCCACAATATGGCAGCTTCTTGAGATGCTTTTTAACGCCCCTCTTAAAGCACCCGGGAGCATAGTATTTACATATCATATTTGTATAAAGCGATATATGAATGAGTTTACAGTAAATATATATTCCAATTTAACGACAATAGACTTGCCTCTTCTTACATACGTGGACTAAAAATTATACCAAACAAAATGTAGACACTTGATACGTTTTACCCTTCTGGGGATGGAAACGTAAAAATATAAAAGATTTTTTCCCAATGACCATAGATCGAAATTCAATCGTAACTCATTAGGGTTAACTTTCAATCTCTTGACATCTATTTGTAATATTAAACTTCCAAAAACTAGTTTCGACCAAAGACAAATCCTATTTCTTTTCAAAGTGTCACATTTCTTACGTAGCGGACGTAACGACATAACGCGCTATTACAGACAAAGCCAATAAAGGATTATTACTTGAAGTCCGTGTACAAAGGAACTACGATACTTTTGAGAATATATTTGGTGTTCTTGAAACGAAATAATTCTTAAAAGATATTACGTAATTATGTAAATGGAATATCCTAAAATACATAAAGAAAATAGAAGTTGTCAGCGTTCAAAGATACACAAGTATTTTATCTTTGGCTAATTTAAGTTTTTAAGGCACTGACAACACCAGTATCAAGTCAAGCCCTAACAGACCGACCTTTTGCTGTAACTTATTAAAACTTTGTTCACTTTTTTACATTTTACTAATTTGCACATTAGTCTTTATAATCCATGTTGTTTATTAATATTCCTCACGTACCTATTGAAGTTAATTAAAAGTTGTTAAGTATTAACTGTATATTAAACGCTTAGTGATAGATTTATTTATCAATTGGTAACACTCAGGCGTTACCATAGCGTAGTACATGAATTTTAAATAAAAAATGTGTCAAATATGCTTTAAAATGCATATGACGCAAAGATGCTTCCTATTTATGCATTTTATAGCGTGTCTGATATTACAACTTGCTGTAAAATGGTTGCACGTTCTCAATGGCGCAATTTAAATACATAACCATAAACATAAATAATAGGTTTTCTTTTTTTAATGGTATTAGGGACAGACATCTTCGTGTGGTGACTGATTAATGATATAAAGTTTCCATAGGTGTCGTAAGATGCGTCTAAGGAAAAAACATCTTCATCTCAACCGAAAGACGTCCACTGCTGGACGAAGCCCTCCTCCAAAGCTCCCCATAATAATCGATCCTGTGCTTCTTGCATCCAGCGGTTTTATGCGACCCTCACCAGGTCGTCGGACCACCTTGTAGGGGGGCCTACCCACTCAATGTTTTCCAGTACGTGGTCTATATGGCCCCAACGGCCATCTTTTCTGCGAGAAATATTCCACGATTAGATTCTTCTAAATGCAGTGTAACAATGTATGAATAGAAATTGACACATTACACAGAATATTTAGTACTTATCTTTGCTAATATAAGTTACAATATGATATTTAAATGGCGTCTAGTTTTGACATAATTAGGACGGGTTAAGTAATCAATCCATTATGTTGTTGATAGTGTATCAGTACGGCATGTCTGTACGTTGTATTCTAAATACGAGTATCTCGTAATTACATCAAATTTTAAACTTAAAGATGAACGAGAGACATGTTAGTTTACATTGACCATGGAAAAAATTATCAAGAGGAAATAAGAAACTAAATCCTTTTATCTTTGCCAAATTTAATAAATAGGTATCTACTAATTACAATATCTTAATTTCATAGAATTACGACCGTGAAACGAAAAAAGATTGACAAAATGATATTTAAAAACATATTGAGGTCTAAAGAACAACATCAGTCAAGAGAAAAGGAAAAGAGAAATATCAGTTTCACCCTCCGAATACAACAACCAGTCAAAAAAACAACAAACTCTAAACACAACCAAGTCTAACCGAACAAATGCTTTTGACATAATGAGATCCAGATCTGACTCCCTTCCGAGTACAATCAACACTAAGAGAAACCAATAGTAACTAAAAAATCGCAAACGGAAACCAAAACCAACCAAGGAAACAACCAACAAAGAAACAACAAAACAACAAACTCCCCCAAGCCGACTGGTCCTCGTGGGGGAAAGAGACCACAACCCTCCAACACCAAAAGTTATTAAGCACCAAGAACTAGTAATATACATAGCATAAAGAGTGGAAAATGTTGGAGGAGGCCTTTGCCGATTGGCAAACAGATCTAGGAAAGATTAATAAGCAACAGATATTAGCTTAAATAATTGATTTAGTATAAGAAACCAGTGTTATTATATTTTCATTTAAATGCATTGTAATTAGTAAGATATCTGAATAAAAGGCTATATTATTATTATTATTATTATTTCAACTTTTTTTCAACTCCCTTTATGGGGTAAGATTTTCTGATTTCACGGGCCATAGCCAAATGTAATCAGGGTTTAAGTTATGGTGTATGTGGATGAAACTGAAGATGTTGTGAGGAATTTTCTAGTAAGTCTGCAGGTGTTTAATAAAACTGCTTTCTGGAGCAGATGTAGTGAATGTTGCGGCATTTCTAAAATGTCTAAGCTGTGTTGAAGGCTTTTGGGTATTATTCCGGTTGAAGATATTACTATTGGAACTATATGAATGTTTACTGCTCGCCACTGCCGTTTTAATTCTATTGCCAGATCTTGATACTTAGTAAGTTTTTCAGCTATTGTCGATTGAACGTTATGAGTGTTCGGAACTGCTACGTCTATTAGGTATACAGCTTTCTTTATTTTGTCATGAAGTGTGATATCCGGTCTGTTGAAATGAATGGTCTTATCTGTTAAAATCGTTCTGTCCCAGTATACTTTGTAGTTGTTATTTTCTAGTACTGTCTCTGGCTTGTATTTGTAATAGGGTGTCTTTTTGTCTATAAAGTGATGTTTGTGGGCAAGATGTTGATGTACTATGGCGGCTACTTGGTCATGTCTGTGTTTGTAGTCAGATTGAGCTAGAGATTTGCAAGCTGAGGTTATGTGTTGAATGGTTTCGGGACAGGCATGGCAGCGTCTGCAGGCGTCAGAGGTGAGATTTTGTGCACGAATGATATGCTTCTGGTAGTTCCGGGTGTCAATGACTTGATCTTGAATTGCTATCATAAATGCTTCTGTCTCAGGAAACAAGTCTCCACGCCGCAGCCATTCGTTCGACGCAATTATGTCGACGGTAGGTTGCTGCAGGTCGTGGCGATGTCTGCCGTGTAGGAATTTCTGTTGCCATAGAGTTATTTTTTCTTTTATTTCAACAATACGTTATTATTATTATTATTATTATAGAAACGAAATAGTAAACCTCCTTTGTATTTAACAGCAGATCTGATATAAAATAATCTCTGATTTGAGATAGAATAATTTTAAAAATGGAACATTGTTCTGCACACGATTTGTTTATTTATACCTAAAAGGAAAAATTTTAGTATCCAACGGTCAGTCTTAATCTAAACGAAGTTAGTTACAACACATTCGAAAGTGGCAATCATGTGTATTTTACAGATAGGGTCTAACTTCATTGCAAACACAGTCCGAACACGTTGACACCCAATTTAATTTAGAATTCGGATCGTAGGTGTGGAAATAACATTATAGAAAGGTACAGTGTAATTCAGAGAAAGTTTTAAGTCGATATTGTTGTAGAACAATCGAGTTAAAAGTTATCGAGTTCGGAGGGTAACATTGGCTTATTGTTATGCTACACCGAGTACTGTACTGCATTCTTCTAAACTTCTATTTAAGGTGCAAATAGGTATACCGATTAATTAAAAGAGTCAAAGATTTTTATTTGTTCTCTCTGTATTATGGTAAACAGTACTGATAAACATATTTATTATAAATGAATTTCATACACCCAGACATAAAACATCCGCAACAACAACAATTTAATCCGTGGTAGAGCCACGTTTCGGCCTGAATGGGCTGGCCCGACCGGAGTGACATCACATTAAACCGATGTGAAACAGCGCTGGCGCTGTATTTCACCGATTGAGTGAGGATACCGGAGGCCCACCCAAACGCCGGCAACGCATTTGTAACGCCTCTGGTATTGAGGGTGTCCATAGGCGGCGGTAATCGCTTACCATCGGGCGATTTATCTATTCGTTTACCCCCTATTCAACCCATGGAAACGGTACTATTTCAACCCATTAGTTCCGTACATGGAGCTAGTGGGAATAGATATTTTAAATGGAGGTTTATTCCTAGTAGTTCCATGAAGCAAGATCTACATAGAACTGATGTAACTTTAAAAATACCTATCATTTTTTCAATTACTGAATACGATCTTCTCACCATAAATAAGGTGTGACTAGTGACTGTGCTATGCAAGCATGCTTTTGAGAATTTTAATAATATGGTACTTTTGTTATCAAAAGTTATAACAAAAATAATTAAGTACAAGTCGGTCTCTAAGGCAAGAATATTTCTGCAAAATAATTGACGTTTCTGATGTCTTCTTCTTCTTTTGATGAGGTGGCAACTAGCCGGATCAGCTATTTATATCAATGTCAAGTATTTAAAGTCTTTAAATTTCAAATTATTCGAGTCTTCAAGTCTTCGTTGTGATGAAATTAATGATAAAAATATACAAAAAATGTGAATGAGATAAATTGGGGACCATCTTCCGAAAAGACAAAAAAATGTTTACATATTTTAATATATGACTAATGACATCATGATAATATTCAAAACAAACTTAGGCATTCAACATAATATTGTTAAATTAACATATTTCAAATTAGTATTTAAAAAATATTAATTTAAAACGGCTCTAAGCATTATTTCACTGAATAGGTTTTCGACACGTTTCTTTTTCCGATCAAACGTAGGTATACTAGTAAAAAACAAAAAGCAAAAACTATACATATTTTTTTACATTTAAAAAGTAACAGCTTTGTTTCATACATTTCAACATTCACAGAAAAAAAAATTTTAATCGGATTGGATTGAAACTCTTCATAATATTATAAGTTAGAATCTATATTTATTAACATTTTATCAAATTGGGCGCTAGTATTCACTTGTATATTTATTGTGTCATGTTATTTGGCTACTGTTTGGAGCTAAACACTAGTTATTTTCCTAGTATTAAAGTACGGCATAAAAATAGCATTTTGTACAGACATATAATGTTTTCAATGTACAGAAAAGTAACAATACATGTTCCTTGCGATAAGTATATTTGATAAGACTTGACGGCCGATATTGCTTTCTTACGTCATAGTTTGTAAAGGTCTGGCGGGTTGCCTATGGTTCACTGACTACTAGCTTCAATTTAAACTCTAGGTATTGCACGTAATTATTTCTTATTTAACTTTTTAACTTAGCGATCATTTCAATAGGCCGCAATCGAGTGGGTCACCATGCTGCATTGTTGCATTATCTGCATTCACAACTCTTGGCTTCTACTCATGCTTTCCATCAGGTAGAGTAGTGGCACTTTGGCGGGTCCATATATATATAAAAATAAAGAAGTAGAGAAAGAGAAAACGTAAGAAGGAATGAAATGCCGTTGTCTACACAATCCTTATGCTTTAAGTAGTATGTGTGGTGTGATGTAATGTTTGTTTGTCCGCAGTGGTGACGGTTACCGCGGGGCGCTAGTGTGCGCGGTGCTGGCGGCGTGCGCGTGCGCGTCGCTGTGCGCGCCGGCGCAGCTGTGCGCGGGCGCCGCCGACGACGACCCTCGCGCCGCGCGCTTCTGCCAGGCCCTCAACACCTTCCTCGAACTGTACGCAGAAGCTGGCGGAGAACAAGTCCCTGAATACCAAGGTATAGCATCGCATCCCTAAACTTACTATCTGATGATTCAATTCTCAGAAGGTTGAAATGTGACATCCTCTATAGGTTATGAGTTATTTTATGTTTCCAATTTTCCCTTTATTCTTAATATTGACTGCAAAGATGACGCAATTGTTTAACCGGTCTTCCTATTGTGCTTAATGTTGAGAGTTCGATTCCGACATGAGACAACACTTTGTGTGACTCACAAAGATCTGAGTCTGAATGTTCCTTGTGATATGAATGTTTGTAAAGTTCTCCATGACTTGTGGATATATTTTAAATACAAGAGTTGGATTTATTATTTTAAATTTAATTTTAATTTATTCAATTTGAATAAATCAAATTATTTTAGACCAAACCAATAATTTCACCGACACACAATCAAACCATAAACGTAACACTCCGACTAGTTCTACTATTACTAAAACTAGAATACTCAGTTCACTTTAGAATTCATTATAATAAAATAATCTTCGATCCTCAGCTCTCGTCCGCGACTACCCTCAGCTCCTCGACACTGGCATGAAGAGACAAGACGTGGTGCACTCGTTCTTGCGGTTCGGTCGCCGCCGCTGAGGTGTCGACGCTAACCCCACACCCACTCGCAAGAACCAGGCTTAGATTATTTGCTAACTAACCTAATACATAACGTTTAGTTTTTTACGTTATTTCGTCCAAAATATTTAAAAGTTCCTTTATAATGTAAGTTCCAATTGATAGGTATCCGAACACTGCGATTTAAAAAAAATGTCATTCGATCATAAGACGTCGACAACATCGGACGTCTAAACCTCTCTCTCCAAATTTAATAGTCTAGATTTTAGACTTATTATAATGAAATGTACTTATTGCTAAAAGTATTAATAGTATTTAAGGTGTAATTAAACGATCTTGTTGTCAACATTTTTGTGGCATTTCATTTGATAAGTATAAGACTATTTAAATAATTATTATGATGTTTTAAATAAATAAAGTACGTATTTATGTGAGCCTTTTGATTTTTTCTAAACTCTAAACTTACCTATTTACCTTTGTTTATAATACCAGGAATCGAACTTGATCATTAGGTAGCGTTTAAATCATCCTTTCATAACAATCGCTGGACATAAGACTTTTCTTAGAAATGAGACTTTCGCCTACGATACCATGTCGGCCAGACGATTTGTGATAGGCTTTATGTCAAGTTTTCCATCTCTTTGCTGTGCTTAACTCGACTGTTACGACACACATGAAATTAATAGGGGTGGTGGTAACACTTTATTTTCTGAATACATTAACACACGTACATAAATAGTCAGTGCGTATATACGAGTACATACATTCAAAAATCCTCGAAGAGGAGGACAGTGCAATTGACTCTGTCGCGTGACTATAATTTTGAGTTGACTTCTGTTGCCGTTCACTTACTAAAGTGCCCTTAAAGATTTAGACAGAGACAAAAAACTATACGATTATAAAATGGAACATTATCAAAGGAACAGAAAAAAACATCAGGTAATCGATTATTGGATTACCAGTCTCAGTTTTAAAGTAGCGAAACTGCCGACAAATTTGCATAATTTTAATAGACTTGAAAATCTTTTTTTAAGAATAACAATACACTCATTTTATTATTTTGTCCCCTAATAAGGAGGTGATATATACATATCTATATTTTTCAATTTACCTAAAATACCTTAAATTAAAATAAGAATCTAAAAATACGTTGAAAGGACAAAGGTCAAAAAATGTTAAACAAGCAATTAATATTGATGAACAAAAGGAAAATAAATAACAAGAAGTTAATAATTTTTCGTAAAGCAGACCTAATTAGGCTGACATTACAAGAAACTTAATTCATCTTGTAAAGCTGATCGCCCATGTCACTAACCAATAAAAAACATAATGCAGAAGTTTATAGATGGTCCACGGTGGCCAAGGACCCAACAAACCAAAGAACAACAAAAAGAAGGAGGCCCAAACAACGGCGCCGCAGAAAGAGGTGAGCCGACCTCAAATAATGGGAAATGGCTAGGACAAAGACGAAAAATGCAGAAGAATAGTCTTGTACAATATCTAGGCTATATCTGATCTTAGAATTAGGGCTTTCTTAAAACTGTTTCGCAGCTACTTTATCATTAAACATAATCTATAAAAAGAGCGAGAGCGGGATGCGAGAAGCCGAAGATCGAACTAAGTGGCGTGCAGTTGGAGAGGCCTATATTCAGCAGTGGACTGCGATAGGCTGATGATGATGATACGAATGAATAAAAATGAAGTGTCTACTTTAAATTTCACTTAAAAGCTTTTCACTAAATGCTTATGAAAGTATATACTGTTTGATTTTTTTTTTCATTTTTGTCTATCTGTCTCTGTTTGTTCCGCTCTCTGAAACGGCTGAACCGATTTTCACGGGACTTCCACTGACAGCTGATGGCCTAAGGAGTAACTTAAGATTTTTTAGAATATCTTGGTTCTGCAGCGTTAACCACGGTATTTTTTGTTAAGGTACCGCAAACGCGGGTAACATCGCAGGGTTCAACTAGTTGTCATACATTTAAATAGAAAAATATGTAGCATATTTATTTGCAAAGATTGTACATCGATTACATGTACCTAATAGGTGATTAGAAAGGTAACGATTTGTATTCCACCTATTAAAATTATGAACCTGAATACCCTTGTAACGAAGTTCGAAGTTTTTAGCCAATTTACTTACATACAAGCTTATTAACATTAGATATTTTTTTTAAATAAAATGATATAAATATAAATATTTTCGGACAACGCCATCTAGTCCCAAGCTAAGCAGAGCTTGTGTTATGTGTACTAGACAACTGATATGAATACATATATACATAAATACAGACATATTATACATAGAAAACTCCCAAACTCCGAAACAAATATTTGTAGATCACACAAACTCTTGTTCCGACCCATGATTTGAGACCTCAAGCACAGTAGTCGCTTTCACAACCACTGTGCCACCGAGAGATTGTCATTAACAGCCTTTAACGGTAACAATTACTGGACATAGGTCCTTATAAAGAAAGGTACCGTCTACTATACGTCTATACCTCGCCAAACGAGTAGGTTTAGGGTTTGTCTCAAGTTGTGTCAAGTTTTCTTTCATATTACACTGTTATACCTAACTAGCTGACCCACGCAACCTCATTTGATTCTTCTACTGCTCGTAGTGTGAAAATTTTTCCCCGTTTTTGAAACATTCTTCATTGGTGCTCCGCTCCTATTAGTATTAGCGTGATGATATATAACCTATAGCCTTCCTCGATAAATGGACTATCCAACGCCGAAAGAATTTTTCAAATCGGACCAGCGGTTGCCGAGATTAGCGCGTTCAAACAAACAAACAAACTTTTCAGCTTTATAATATTAGTTTAGACGAGTAGTTTGTTCCCTTAGTCGGTTCTTACGATACCCACAGGATTAAAAGTGATGGTAACACTGTGTCTTCTTAATTCTTTACTACATGGACAAATTCAAGTTCAACCTAGTTTAAATTCCATACTGTATTAAAAAAAAGAGCCAAACATGAAAAAGCAATTACATCGGTAGTACAAAGCCTAAGTAAGCGTAAAGTAATAAGTTGTACTTTATGTCTGTGTGTTAATGTGCAAACATTGCTGAGGATATGTTGCAATATGTGTTTATTAAATAATAACGTTAAATAAACGTCGTATAAAAGTCGTGGAAAGTTTTTATAATACGAGTATTTACAATATTCTTTACTGAATATTTATTTTTCTCATACCGTTGGGGATTCCCATACTGTTGGGGGTTGGATGAGTAATGTCCCGCCATCCCAAACTATACGCGATAGAGGGGAGCTGTATGAAAGAAAATGTTTGCTGCTTACCAGTGAGGCTGATCCCTCTTCAATTCGAAACCCTGTGACTATCTAAGAGTGTTGTATATGAACATGACTGCCTCGTTCGTTTAGCGATTGGCGTAGGTATACAACTGCTGATCATCTCGGGTTTGAATCCCGTATCGAGTCAAAAGGTGTTATTGAGTTTTTCTGATAAAAGAAATACTTAATAACAGCTCGGGGTTTGGAAGTTAGGGTCTTAGCTCCCGTGATTGGAGCACGTAGTCTTTGGTCCTGCGCCTGACCGCCCACCGATCGTGTCCGACGTGTGTAATGGAACACCTGTGTTTGCACACATACTTGTGCACTATAATATTATTATTAGCGCGATCAACGACGCTAATATTACAAACTACTCTACTCCATCTAGTATACATTGTAGTTACAAACATTGTTAATAAAAGAATCTTTGAAAAGAGTTGTAGAACATGTCAAAATATAAACTCAATCGATTAAAAATCGGTCGAGTACTTTTGAAAATGTACACAAACCAATTTAACATTTACATACATCGCATATGTATATAGGTACACATCGTTGTATATCTATGCTAGTACGTGCTAATCTCAGAACCTATCCGATATGAAAAATTATTTCAGTGTCAGATTTTTATTTCGTCTTTTCGCCATCGTCCTACGCGACAGAAATTTCATCCCCATCATCTAGATGGTTGGCAGTCCACAACTGTGCGATTTTCCCGAAACTTTCTGCCGCGCACAGCAAAACTGTGGAATGAGCTGTCGCCTGCGTTGTTCCCGGACCAATACGACCTTCAAACCTTCAAGAAAAGAGCGTATTCCCTCCTAAAAGGCAGGCAACGCACTTGTAACGCCTCCGGTGTTGCGGGTGTCCATGGGCGGCGGTAATCGCTTACCACCAGGCGATACGTCTGCTCGTTTGCCCCTATATAATAAAAAAAAAGAAAAAAGATAGTCCATTCATCGAGAAAGGCTATATATCATCACGCAAAGACCAATAGGATCGGAGCACTAATGAAGAATGTTTCAAAAAACGTACGGCAATAGGAGACGCAAACGATGTTGCGAAACTTAGTTATTAGATTATATAACATACTAACTGCCCCACGCAACTTCGACTGTGACCCCTTTCAATAATTCTCGGCTGCTATTGGTATAAGCGTGATGTTAACAATCCTAATAATAACCACGACCTGCTAAATTGTAATTGATGCGAAAACTTTAACCTGTTTAAAGCTCATTAATTGAACCATTCTAAGGCAGATTCTGCCATAAAATAAGTTCAAATCACTTGCTGAAGTAATATATGTCTTATTTATGACATGAGGCTTCTATCCTTTTTGTTTTAAAGCCTTCAAGGAAAGGTATAAAATACCTTGCGAGTGAAAATTGTGTTAAATCATCATCAAAATTATGAGACTTTTATCTATTACTATCTGACCCACGCAACGTCATTTGCGTCTTATGTTGCCCGTAGCGTGAAAATTTTGCCCCGTTTTTGAAACATTCTTCATTGGTGCTCCGCTCCTATTAGTAGTAGCTTGATGATATATAGCCTATAGCCTTCCTCGATAAATGGACTATTCAACACCGAAATTTTTTTTCAAATCGGACCAGCGGTTCCTAAGATTAGCGCATTCAAACAAACAAACAAACTCTTCAGCTTTATTATTAGTATATATTTGATTCAATTAAAGGTAACAGATATTTACAGAAAATTTTAACAAAAAGTGTTCTTGAGCTTTTTGGACCTTTCTTAACTTGGTAAAATTAGAGTCACACAGCTGACAAACAGTGTTGTAACTTTGATCACGACATCTTGTGGGGTAAGGAGACAAATAAATGTGAGTCTTCTACCAGGCGAGGCCACCATGACTCGCCGTGGCAGCAAGCTTGGCATGCCATGTAAAAGTCACCTGTCCATTAAAGCATAATGTTGTGGAGCCTTCCGTAGCATTTGAAATCAAAAGATCACTCGTCCGTTCAAACAATATATTTCTTTCAGCTTTTTTGAAGTGGGAGTTTAAGGTTTTTATTTAAAACAATAAAATTAAAATGAATTAATATATTTAGGTCTATAACACACATTTGTATACATACATAGACAAAATACATAAAGACATCCAAAAAGATTTTTAAACACTTTTTTCTAATAAATACATCAAGACAATTAATATGAATTGTATTATAAGTGGGTAAGTACTCGTAGACTCTTAATATATTTGTATTTTTTTTATAATGACTACTCATTTTTATTTTAGTGGCAACATTGTATCTCTGTAATTTACGACAATAACAGCGGGCAACGTCGCGAGGCGAAGCTAGTATCTTTTTAAATTGTAGGCTATATGTTATTCTGATGTATAAGCTATATTATTGTAGTCTCATCAAAATCCATTTAGTAGTTTTTGCATGAAAGAGCCATAATCGTACTCACTTACATACTCACAAACTTTCACGTTTATAATATTAGTTGGATTTGCACTAAGCACACAACGTGACTTCCCCTCGAAAATGAATAATGAAAGAATTTATAAAATTGTTTTCTTATGAAATTCTTATTTTTACGTATGCGAGTTTAGAAAACAGCTTTGCAAGTTGTTTTATTTTAGTTGATAGTGACACGGTTCTCTAATTTACATGGATTTTATTGAACAAAGAAATCAATATAGATATATCACATTTATTGATATTTACGAGTACCTACATAAATACATATTATGTACGATAAGTTCACAATAAGTATATACACAACGACTTGGGGGAAAAATACAATGCGTTTTGTAGACGTCGGAACAAATTATTTTCTGACCAATCTTTTGTTTCATTTACAAAGTTGCCAAGTAATAAATGTTGCATTCATCTGTCAAATATCAAACAGGGAAACGAAGTATGTCAAATTAAACAAAAAGCTATACCCGTCTCTCTTTAACATGTTATTATTACTATATGTAAGAGGAGTATATATATTGGGGAAATTGTTCCGGCGTCTAAACAACAAGAAGTTTTACATTTAGCACCATACATTAATACTTAATATTTTTATAAAGTAGAAACAATTAAACAACTTAATTCTAACTTCTATTTGTTTTTAACTGTTGTTATTCAAAAGGCTAGCCGTGGTCCAACTATTACAAGTGGCATTAGAGTTGAAAATTTCAATTGCGCGATTCAAAACGACTTCTTTTCGAACTATACTTTTTATATCAATATATAGCATTACGTGTATGATATTGGACGAACGAGTGAACGGTGATGAATCGATGGTAAGCTGCCGATCACTGACAATTACAACTCAAGTGCTGTTTAGTATTCCTAATTGGATCGAGTTCTGCAGAGTTATGCCATGCTGCTTTCTGCATAACTTGTAATAGCGATATGGCTGTTTTCTGTATAACTCGATACAATTTGATTGGAAATGAACTATTGACTTAATAATCCTCTTAAATAGTACAACAGTCAAATACAATAGAATGAGCGACATTTTTACTAATAGAGAGTTTGTTTTAGGCAAGTAAGTATATCTGTATAATCTTTCTCCTATACAGAATTGAACATTTTAAATATGTTAACAAAAATAGTTGTGTATGTTTGTATGGCAAGAAAGGTTATATTAATTTTATTTTTATTTAAATAATTAAAAGGTAAATATTTTACATTATTATTAATTTTGTCTTAGAGTTGGGGCAGACAGCGAAAGCGATGTGAGCATAGGTACAGCTCCGCACTGTGACAATCAGGTTGCAATCTTTTGTACGAAATTACAACTTCTAGAGACCTGATTTATCAGGATGAAGCTTATAGTAAACAATAACGAAGATGTTATTCAGTGCCGTGTCTCACATCGCATACACTTCACCAGCTGTCGTTGCTTCACTGTCCTGTCCCGCCAACTGTCAGCCCCTACCTTAAACTGTGTAATTTAAAAGATCCTGTGCAGATAAAGAAATAAATATCTACGTTCACTTTGTGTTACTTTATTGATATTTTAGAAGTTTTATACGAGGTAATAATTTTAAATTATTTCTTTATGTGTTTTAAATAGATTTATTGACTTTTATCGTTCATTTTAAACACAATATATAATTATTTTAAGTCAAGAATATTTACAAGTGTCTGTTTAAAAGTGGATTATGTGTCCTCCAATTTACATCTGATTAATTCATTGCGGATTTTAAGATAGTTTTTGAATTGATAACTTCTTATGGGAGGGTAAACGGCTATGTTACGTAATGGTTTACGGCACCAGTCGGTCTGGCTTCCCTTTCTCTCACGCATACGGCTGCGTCCCGAAACGCACACGTTTTTTTTTTCAGACTTCTTGAGCGTTATAACAAGCTGTATTCGTGGGCGGAAGAAATTGGTACTATTAAAAAATAATTCAATAAGTTTTTCATATAAACAGATCAGACGCAAATAGACAATTTATACGATTGGCATTATAAAAATCGATTTATATTAACACACAAATTTACTTACAAAAACATTTGCAACAATTTTCATAAAGGTCATTTAACTTTAATCAACGGTTCTGTGTTACTTTAAACTTATAACCTTAAAGTCGTAAATAAGACAGAAACATTGCTTAAAGTTAAGTAACATTTATGAGTAAGGATTAGATAATAAAATTATAATCAGCAAACCAACAATAACTTAGAACATACTTAAATAACTAGTAACTTAAATTTTTTAATTATACTAAATGTTGACAACGGTTCGACCGCTACAAGTTTAAATAAATTATATCTACAAAAACATTATTTAAAAATGGAAAACCAATGTAATAGATATTAAACTAAAAATTTTATTTTCAGACATCGGAGACAACGCCATCTAGTTTCAAACTAAGCAGCGCTGGTACTATGAAAGGTAGATTAACTGATAGAATATATACTTATAGACTTTTTTGTAAATAAGATCATTTGATTCGACCGGGAATCAAAGTCGAGACTTCAGAACAGCACACGCATACGCTATTAGCGTGTGCTGTTCTGAAGTTGGTTGGTTAGTTTTAACCTTCAAACACTAAATGTCAAAAGATATCAAACGGTGACAGCTCAGTTGACAGCTGTCATTTATCCAATTGTCAGTTTAATATATATTATTTTTAGTTTTCCAAATAACACAATAATATACATTAAACAGTCTCTCTTATTACTAACACGAAATTGACGTTTAGGAAAATTTCGAAGCTTTGTGCAATAATATTGTAATGACAAGAAAAATTTACCGCCTAAAATTTTATAGAGATCGAAAAAGTTAAGGTTGTACCTCACTAATTACGTCAAAACGAAAACATTAAGGCTGTACCTCACACATTCCGACAAAACGAAAATATTAAGGCTCTACCTCACATATTCCGACAATAATAATAACATTACACGTCTCACACAAGGCTGTCTGATCCCAAACTAGACAAAACCCTGTACAACCCTTTGGAAATATCTGCGAACCTGGCTTAGTGACGTAATGCAAACTAGAGAGATAGCAAAAAAAAGGAGAGATGTAAAATAAAAAAATATTTGTTTCTATATATCAATTTTTTTTTAAACTTTTATACAACTTTTATATCAATGTGTACTTCACAGAGTAAAAAATACAAACAATACACAGAAAAAATAAAGAGCAGGAAAAAGTGACAAACTTTGTAATTATCGTCGTTTCAGATAAACCAGTTGCTGCGCCTTTTTTGCTGCTTGTTTAACGGGCATAATGAAAGAGTCGTTGTTTTTCTTCATTTTCGAAGAATTGGATTACTTTGAGCAACTTAATTCCGCTCTGCACTATGTATAGTCCCACCCATCTTACAATACAATACTAAATAGGTAGTTTATTAATATTTTACTGAACAGAGAAACATTGAACAAGAATGAGATTACAAAAGCAAAAAAAAATACACGTGCGTCGGCGATAGGCGAAGGCGGGGCGATGCATGGGGAAGCGAGAGGCGAAGCGCAATCCAGACGGGTGCGCAGATATTTCCGACGGATAGTACTATGGTAGTCAGACTGCAAATATACTTTAATATTTCTAAATACATACATGTTATGGAGCAATTCCATCCAAACGCAGAACAAATAATCATGTTCATTGCTCAAGTATTTGTCCTAGCTGGAAATTGAACTCACGACATCCGGCTAAGCAGTCAGAGCAACAGGCCCACTCACAGGGCTGGATCTCAAGAACAGGGCCAACTAGCGACTGGAACCATAGTTAAGAAGTCGTTACGGCTCAATCGTACAAGCCGTGAAGTGGTTGTAAGAATATGTGAGGTTTCAATTCAAATAGTAAATATACAAAAAAATTACAAATGAATACAAAATATAAATTCGGATTTTAACAAAGAAAATAATGTTTTGTTATACTTTTTAGAAAGATACAAAATATTACACATCCTAAACTCCGCTCACAGATATGTCATGTATATAGGTTGTAAATAAAACAATTCAATAAGTTATATGTACTACGTCTCCGCCCACAGATAGCAGACATTGGCCCTGTGAAAAAAACAATGAGAAAGATGAAAAAAAAAAAAAAAAAAGATTATTATTAATACCAATTAAGTTGCTTTTAATATGTATAAGGTTGTTTTTGGTATTAAGTGTAAAACTATCCGTTTATATAAGTATATAACTTCAAAAAATTTAATTCATCTCATCGAAATTGACTACCGTCGTCCATGCCCCCCTGCGACTCAGAGTCAGAAGAGCAAGCCCATTCTTGGAGTTCACACCCCTCAAATCAAGAGAACGGGAAGGTTTGGGCTACGGTGACCCTTTGTTACTCCGCTCGAATCCCAGGAATAAGTCTTTTATGGCATGGCTTTATGAAGATAAAGTAGAGAATCCACCATCGTCCTACGCGACAGAAATTTCATCCCCATCATCTAGATGGTTGGCAGTCCACAACGCGCACAGCAAAACTGTGGAATGAGCCTGCGGTATTCCCGGACCAATACGACCTTCAAACCTTCAAGAAAAGAGCGTACTCCTTCCTAAAAGGCCGGCAATGTACTTGTGACGCCTCTGGTGTTGCGGGTGTCCATGGGCGGCGGTAATCGCTTACCACCAGGCGATACGTCTGCTCGTTTGCCCCTATATAATAAAAACAAAATAATCCACAGAGATTTAATGCATACCTGGTTTTTATGTGCGTTATCCTGCAACATGAGCTGTGTGATGTAGAACGATGTGAGCGCGTTACCGCCCAAAGCCGCGGTGTAAGCGCGAGCTATCGCCAGTACCTGACAACAAACATTCACTTCTTTAACTAACACGATGTGTCTAGTAAATATGGCGCTTTTAAATATAGTGCAATAAAAACACGCTACAGCACCATCTATCGAAGACACACCGAACTACGAAGAAATTCTTGCGCCGATTGGCCTATAAACAACATATTATGTATAAGACTGCCTCGTTGGCGCAGCGGTAGCGTATGCGACTGCTGTGCTTGAGGTCTCGGGTTCGATTCCCGAGTCGGACCAAATGTTTGTATGATCTGCAAATATTTGTTTCGGAGTTTGGGTGTTTTCTATGTATAATATGTATGTTTTTACAAAAAAAAGTATAAATGTATTAATATCAGTTGTCTAATACCCATAACACAAGCTCTGCTTAGTTTGGGACTAGATGGCGTTGTGTGTTAAATGTCCGAAAATATTTATTATTTATTTATTATTATTCTATTAACAGCAACCGTTGGACCGCCAGGCATGATCACCTTGCCTGGTCGGAGAGTCCTCCAAAGATTACCTGTGTACCTACTTTATTTGTATTGTTTTCTTATTTTAAAGACAACTGCAATAGGAATATACCTTGTGTAAAAGAACACCCCAAACATATTTGCAACGGACACACAGAATGTACAGCAACAGTGTGCAAGGACGAACCTCAACAGTCACCGCAGTAGAAAAAGTGAGGTGACATTTTTTTTTTTTTGAATAGTGGGCAAACGAGCAGACGTATCACCTGATGGTAAGCGATTACCTACTTTGGGGAATGGGAAAGAGGACGGGGGGAGGGGTTGGGGTATGGGCCTCCGGTATCCTCAGTCACTCGGTGAAACACAGCGCAAACGCTATTTCACACCGGTTTTTTTGTGAGGCCGTGGTATCACTCCGGTCGAGCCGACCCATTCATACCGAAGCATAGCTGTCCCACGATTGAGCTTAAACCTTTACGCTATCTCAGTGCAGTATTTTACAACTGATGATGATAACGAATTCAAGCAAGTTTTAGGAAAATGTACTAAAAACTTATGACGTCACTGTTTTGGAGTACTCAATTGAGCAATATATTCATAAAAAATATAATAGATAATTTATTTTCGGAATGTTTTGTAATATTCGTATAAAGGAAAGAGACATCGGTATTTATTTACGATACAGTCAACTACTATATATATATATATATATATATATATATATATATATATATATATATATATATATATAGTAGTATATATATATATATATTTTATTTTTTATTTATTTTTTTCTCTCTGCTACTTGGCGATCTGTGTTGATACAATCATTCGATATTTGTTGAAATTACTTACTATATGATTAATGAAATATTGATACTCACTTCACAAGTGAAAGTATGTAGGAACCCGCTGAGCCCGCCCAGTTCCCTGACGGCGGTGGTCTCCCTCACGAACAGCAGCCTCAGAGCGCACAACCTGCGGGCGAAGCGCCCTCCGCTCAAGTGACTTAAAGATGTTAAAGACACCGTGGCTGGTAGCTGAGGTACACAACAATCGTATTATATATACATACCTATTATATCAATTACGCCCAGATGAAAGAAAATGTGTGAAAAAGGTTTTTATTTAATAAAATTTTACATGATAAATTGATCCAAGTTTTAATAAAAAAAGTCAATTGAAGAACATCCACTGTTTATTATTATTTTTTTAAGATTATTATTATTTATAATAAGTATATTTGTGATTGCTGAATGCTATCTATCAACAAGTAATCCGTATACCCTTTCCCGAGATAAAGGCAGTACGAACCCATTTTTTGATGTAATTAATTAAAAAAATATTAAATTACAGATGAATTTTGTAAATAGCTGACACTACAGAGACAAAATCGATGAAGTTTATAATCATCAGTGAAAAACAATTCATAATTATTCGTACCTGTCCATTAATACAGCTCTTCTCTTCCACCGCCTCTGGTTGAGTAGAAGCTTTTACCAGCTGCTCTTCATCTAAAGTGAATATATCATCATCAGTTTCACCAACTGCTTGGCCGCTGTGGTGACTATGGTTGGTAGTGGTTTGACTATTGTGGTTGTCTACACCATTGCTGTCTACTGAATTCGGATCTTCGAGAGGAATCGCTGCTCCAGAAACTACGAGCTGAATTTCGTCCTGGGAAAAAATAATTTATATGTGTGCGTTATTCACATGTAGCATAAAAAAATGTTATAGCGCCATCTACCGAAGACACACCGAACTACGGAGTAACTGCTAATGCTGCATCGCGGTGTAGAAATTCTTTCTGTACGCTGATTTGCATGCATGCATAAACACGATCACCTTGCTTAGTCGTAGGATCCTCTCTGTTGGAGGGAAATGACACGCGTTCCTTAACAATGGTAACCCCGATGTTATTCGAAGCAGCTTTTAAAGAAGCCGATCAGCTGATAGATTTTTTATTTATGAGTTCATCAAAGTAATTCTACTCTGCCTGATGGAAAGCATGAGTTGAACCCAAGAGTAGTGGTCCCACACTATGGCGGCCTATTAAGTTACTCTTGCATCATTGGCAGATATGCAACATATTAAGATGCGTATCATACTGACCTCAGGCAGTTCCAGTCGGAAGGTGGGTGTGACGAGAGCACAGGGCTGTAAGCGACGTAGCTTGTAGGCCACCCCGTCCAGAGCTCGACGTACGTGACGTTCTCCAGCAGTACTCCATGCACCTCCTGATAGAGCCAGCCTACCTCGCCATACCTACACGACCAAAAAATGCAACTAAATATATTAAAGTAACTTAAAGTTACGATTTTGTAAGTTGCGGCACGCTGGACCGACGATTTAAGATTGCACATTAAAGGAAATCTCTGTAACATTTCTGGAGCGATGCGACCTTCAAGAAAATAGCGTACTACTTCTTTTCCAGAGGTCGACAACGCACTTTTGACACCTGAGTTGAAGGCGTTCATGGTCGGTGGCAACTACTCTCCATCAGGTGAAACATCTGCGGTTATCCGCTTTACTAAAAAAAACAGAACGAATTCGCATTCAACTGCTTACCGTGACCGTCGGAACATTCGATAAAAAAAACTCTATTCGAAAACTTTATAAGCTATCGTTTTGTTTCTATCTGAAATTTGCCCAGCCTACTGTCACTTCATTGATCTTCGTTCATCTATGGATCCTCTTAATACTATATCGATCACGCAGAGAAACTCCTAGCTTTGGTCCATTGCTCCTGGAGTAACTTTGAGTCTTCTTGTGGAGATTTTATTAATTTATTACTCTATGCACAAATACATGTATCGGCGGACTTAATGCCTAAGGCATTCTTTGCCAGTCGATTGACTGAGCGATACAAAAAAAATGAGGTAGGTGAACTTACTAGAAATGATAGCTATAGTGATATAATTTATAGTGATTTTTAAAAATATTACAATTAGTTTGATTAAACTTCTAATATATTAGTCGAAACAAATATATACAGTAAGACATACATACACATATTTATACATTATGAGCTGGTTGACCTATAATTATATACTATGTCAGGCCACTGAGAGAATGCGTTCCTGACAGGTCGTGATGCAATGGGCGATGTAACTTTGAACTGACGTACAATTTATGGCAAAATTTTAAATTTCTTTTATTAACCTTAATAATGAGTAATAACATTAAAAACTGAATAATCATGCCAACTTACAATAAACGTTTTATTTTGGGCTAAAGTTATTAACAATTAATTAATTAATTAATTTAAGAACAATAATTTTTAAAAGTCTAACGACGTCAAACTGCGCTGTTTTAAAGTTATGTCAACAGTTTGTTTTTGTAGTGATGAGACAAAATATAATAGGTAATTGTAACTGAGTATTTTTGTAATCGTAATATATTCTGTCGGTCGATATATTGTTAAATAAAACGTTCTAATTTATAATATATAATTTTATTTATTTATCTTTATTGAATACACAAAAAAACAGTATAACAAGATGAGTTACTAAGTATGTAGGTAAGGATGTCGTACAGTCGAATGTTGTCACCATTTCAGGGAAATGTGCCGAAATGCTTTGGGCATTTATACGAACGACATTAAAGTTCCTGGGGACATCGGAGAAATTATTCGAGAGTGTGTATAATGTACTTAACACATATTTAATATAGTTTATAATACGATATAAGTACGACCAAACCAAACTTATGAAAATAATTGTCGTGATATCAGTCAGATGAATTGAAAATTAATGGAAAACTATTTTTATCCCTTTATATTTCTGGTAAATTTTGATTTGACATTATTGTAATCTTAAAACTATGTATTTCGTAATATATATAGATACATATTTTCCAATAAATACAGTACTTTTATTTTCTTTCCCTTTGTTTCATTCAGAAATTACGATTAAATTTAATTCATCCATCAACAATTTTGTTAATATTGTGTTTGAAATATAATAAAATATATATAAATTGAATAATTATGCATAATGAATGCTATAAATACTGTTACCAAATATTATTAATGTTATTCATGGTACATCACTACTCATGACGAATTTACAAGTGTCAGAAACGCATTCTCTGAGTGGCCGGACTATAGTAGGGTGAGAGAAATGAAACCACAACTGTTATTTAATCAAAAACTACTAGTGCAGCTAAACAAACAATAGCGCGATTCAGACGAATGATACAACGCCATCTATCGATATATGGTATAAACATGTTTGTACTAAATTAGATAAACCTGTTTTGGTCGTGAACATAGTTTTATAAAATGATGTGATAACTAAATAATCTTGTTGATTCCGCCAATTCAACAAGTAAAAGCTCATTTATTTTCAACTTAAAAGCGTACCGATTTCTTGCCATCATAACCTCGAGGGGAAGATTTCTCCTCTTCCTCGCATTCCACGAGATTTTATACCAAGATCAACAATAAACAGCTATCATAGCTACTTTTTTGAGTTATGATTGAATACCAGATCGAATAGATGAAAAAGGAGAAATAATAGATGATTAGGTAACGTACCTGGGCGAATGCATGTGGAGGCGCTCCGAGGACTGGCTTGAGTGAGCTCGTGAACACTTGCATGTTCACGTGGCGTTTGGCCAGAGCCCGAGCTGTTTCCACCTAATAATATTGTAGGAGTTAGAATAAACTCGAATGTTTAAGACTATATTAAGCCTAGCAACACTGGCGGTATCTCAAAATTCTTTTCACTAAACTAATGTGTCTGCATTTGAAATATGTACACACGGCTAATAAAATATGTGCTTGGTTAGGTTTAGTCATGTGTTATTTCCGTAATTAAATTACGAAATTTTGAAACATTTACGTATGTGTGTGTGAAATGTAAATTGTTACTTTTTTAACTTATACAGTTGTAAAGCACTATGGTTTGAAAACCATTACAAGTTATTACTATTGATATTTCTTTGATTTTGATTGATATCCGAAAATATTTATTTATTTATTTTGTAATGGTTTATTCAAATCACAAGTATTTCGTACTACTGAAAGCCTTGCTTATTTCACATCAACTTCGGAGCGCTTCGGAGAACTTCTGTAATATTAACCAATTGCATCGTTGAACGCTAAGAGCTAGAAATAAACTCACACTAGATTTAGGTATTCGATTCGA
Source organism: Spilarctia lutea (assembly GCA_916048165.1). Lineage (NCBI taxonomy): Eukaryota > Metazoa > Arthropoda > Insecta > Lepidoptera > Erebidae > Spilarctia > Spilarctia lutea. The sequence continues at coordinate 2,310,067 of OU696491.1, forward strand.
TCGCTTCGTGTACGAACGAGCCAGATAAAGGTAGTGTTTAAACTTCAGAGTACCTGGATTACCGAACATTTATTTTAAGTTAAATTTTCTAAATATAAATCCTAACTATATCGATTTATAACCCCCGAAACCCTTTGCATACTAAATTTTATTAAATCATTAAATCGTTTTCGAGATTCAGATTATATATAATTAAGAATTGCTCTTTTAAAGGCATTAGATAGATGTGTAGTCCATTCGCTTAGATAAGGTCTTATATATCGCGCCGCCGCCACTAAATCAAATAGCCCGTCGGCGGCGTACACCCACAAGCAAGTATGATTTGTCAGTTGACGCCGTTGTATGAATTAATATATTCGGGTGCATTGACACTATTTAAACAAATGGACTATAAAGCACTTACATCTTCAGCTTCATCCAGTTCCAGTACGCAGGCGTCCTTGTCCGCACACAGATCGAGTGCAGGGGGGTCGTCGCCCTCCGCCTCGGGGAGGGCCCCGTTAGTATTATGGTCCGCATTACCTACGGACGGGGAGATTTCATCGTAATATATCATTATTATGTATTACCTAAGTGACAAGTCTAATATGATTCGCAAATTGTTGTTCTGAGTCTAGGTGTTCTTTGTGTCCATTTTATATATCAGTAAAAAATTCTGCAGCATAGAATATAGACCTAGTACAGAAGTTATATTAAACAAAAAACTATTAACTGCCCGACTCACTCACCTACATCGAACCCGTTGGCAGTCCTGTTGGCTGTGAACGAGTCCCAGAGAGCTTTCTGTATTTCCAAAGCGTCTTTATCACTTTCTAATGCCTGTAACAAAACATGGTTTCATTAGTTAATTAGAACAAAGGAATAATTGTATGGTATATTTACTTTTATCACTCGCCGTTGGCAAATTAATTTTGGAAGTCGCTGTCTATTTAACCTCTCGGGTGCGGCAACACGGATCCATGTTTGTCCCGTCGGTGCGGCACACACGGATCCATGTTTTTCGCAGTTAACTTGCATTTTAATTAATTTTGGGTATTAAAGTTATTATAACGAAGTCTAGAAAGGTTTGTTATGCATTTGCTTTATACGAACAACATTTTAAAACATTCGTTTGTCAAGTGCGCTTCAAGAGCCGTAAAAAAAACGAGTTCCAATTTCAAAGTTGACGATGACGCAACGCGATCTGTCAAGTGCCTCTTAAAACTGATTTTTTGCCGATAAGGTGATTTTGAAGGTAGTTTGTTGTTATATTTTACTTATTATACTTATTTTAGGAACCACTATCAATACGAATTGAGGCATAAATCATGCGTAATTTTGAATTGTGTTACTCAAAAAGTTACCGAGTCTATTACCTATTGAAAAGGGCTTACTCATTTGAAGGTTTTTACGCATTTATTCTTATGTTTTTATTGATAAAATGATATAATTGCGATGAGAATCTTATATAGAATATAGAATAGCAACAAAAATGTGTTAGAAAAGCTAAATATTTAAATAAACACTAATTTTTTGCCTGACGAGCGAAATTAGACGCACACATACAAAGGGCTCCCACGCCATTACTGTTCTACATCATCATCAGCGTATCGTAGTCCACTGCTGGACATAGGCCTCTCCAATAGCACGCCACTTAAAATTGTATATCGCCGTTGATTCGTGTTTGCACGCAGCCTAGCGGGAAGTCCCGGAACTATTAACACCCACACATACACAGTAGTGACAGACAATGAACAAGACGTAAACTGATCTTTGTTTATGTTTTACTAAATTATTTTGTATTGACCATAGACTTTGTGTGTCACATAATGGAACGATCAGTTTGTTCTCTTTAGCATTCAGTCATTTTCATAGAGTTTAGAGAATTCTCAGAACTTAAAAATAATAAATGAAAACTGGTCTAGCAAACGAGTCCTTTTTTTAAATAACTTGATAAATAGGTTGTTTTTTTTATGTATTGTTCCTGTCTTTTGCACTAGTTAACTAAAAAAATAAATTATTTAACTAAAAAACACTATTTCTTCATATAAATACTACGTAATTTGGTGTTCGGCGCAAATAATAGTTTGATTGTAAAGTGACAAAATGGCGAATATCTCGACAGCGAAATGTGATTTTTACAAATATGTTTCTCAATGAATTTTTACTGCAGTTATAGTGTTTTTTATATCAGTAGATAGCTTAGTTATCGAACTTTATGAGGATAATAAGTAAAATGAATAATAAACCACATAAAATATTAAAATCATGTTTATTAACACAATAGGTGCGTAAATTAATACTTGGCTCAATTGTGAGTAAATAATAAAGCGATAACATTAGTTTAGTAATAAAATATGGCATAACCATGTACGCTTGTTATCCATCTTTTGAAAAATAATCACTTTTATAACCACCGAGCATTGTTTTTGAAAAGATTTAATCATTTTCGTACACCATGCACCGTGTTGCAAAATTTTGCAATTTCGCCGCACGGTGCATGGAACCGGAAGTACCCGTTCGCGCATCCGAAAGATTAAAACCATACTGTGTTGTTTTAATATCTCCAATTTACTAGTTATTTCGTTGTCCTAACTGTGTATTTCGTTTGTAGTTTGCACATTTATCTAGATAGAAATAATCCTTTCATTGTTTGACGGCGTAGTGTATGGGTCAGTCAGTCATTTCATTCACTCACTCATTGAAGTGTATGCGAGTGAAAGAGAAGGAAGTATTATGTCATCTCTAGCGCACGTGCGGTTGTGAAACAGTCCAGTCGGAGGTGAGAAGCCGCGTGCGTCTAAGAGCTAACAATATAGGAGGACATTTAAATGGGATAATCTATACAAATAAATAAAATTGGGATGTCTGTTTGTAATATTAAAATAACAGCTTTTAACTAAATGTATATTTTTCAAATTTTTGTTTGTCAGACTGTTCCGGCTAATCTTTGGAACGGCTAGACCGATTTCAACGGGACATTCACTGCAGATGGCTATTTTTTTTATTGAATAGTGGGCAAACGAGCAGACGTATCACCTGATGGTAAGCGACTACCGCCGCCCATGGACACCCGCAACACCAAAGGCGTCACAGGTGCGTTGCCGACCTTAGGGGGATGGGAAAGGGGATGAGGGAGGGGTTGGGGTATGGGCCTCCGGTATCCTCCCTCACTCGGTGAAACACAGCGCAAGCGCTATTTCACACCGGTTTTCTGTGAGGCCGTGGTATCGTTCCGGTCGAGCCGGCCCATTCATGCCGAAGCATGGCTCTCCCACGGTAGGCTATTGATATAAGGAGAAACTTAGGCTACTACTACTACTTTTTTTAGACTAGTTTTGCCCTGCGGTTATTGTTGAACTGCGGGTACCACCGCGGAACTCAGCTAGTAAGTTATATTTTCTAGTTTTACTTTGGCATAAGACACTATTTTCTGGTAGTATCTGATGAGTTAATATTGTATCCTATGTATGTAACTATGGATGAATAAACTATTATTATTACTATTATAGTTATCTGCGAGTTGTAGAACTATGTTGTGTACACTTCCTAGTATAGTATAGGTACATATAACACAGCAGACCTTGATCCTAGGAGGAGTGGGTGGCGGCAGGGCTGCCAGCCTCACGGCGGCGCCGCTGGCCAGCGCCATCACGCAGCGCTCGCCGACCGCTATCTGAGTTTGGAGAGAGAATAACGCATTCGCACCCTGCGAACAAACACTCATATTCATATATTTGTACACTAAACTTAATTGGCATAAAAGCAGACATTTTTCAACTTGTGCTTCAACTCATAATAATCTGTGCCGTAATGGACTGCCTCTGTGGTGCAGTGGTAGCGTATGCGACTGCTATGCTTGGGGTCTCGAGTTCGATTCCCAGGTCAGACCAAATGTTTTCAGTTTAGATGTTTTCTATAATATGTATGTATTTACGAAAAAAGGAATTTATGTATGTACATCAGTTGTCTAGTACCCATAACACAAGCTCTGCTTAGCTTGGGACTAGTTGGCGTTGTGTTAAGTGTCCGAAATATTTTTTTTATCTTTGGATTTTTTGCATAGCTTAACTAGTATATTTAACTCTAAAACGTAGTTATTTATATAAATTAAATACTTTCCCATTTCAATAATTAACTCATTATTTTGTGCCTTAGTTTCCTGCTGTAGACTGTTACGACTCTCACGGGATGAATATTATTAACAATTTAATTTATACTCTCGATTATTTATTGGCACTTGATGGAACTTATTGAAATACATTCTAGAATTACAACTCATTCACTCTTGTACGTATTTCACTTTTATTATTAACTTTAGTCCTGACCAGTTTCGCCTTATGGCATTTTCGAAAATTAACTAATTAAATAAAGTAGTTTTATCCTAATTAAATTTAATATTATCACAATAAAAATTCAAATAAATACCTGCATTCGAAGCTTGGCTAATAATAATTTGTGTAATTCGTATTCTAAGAATGGAAGCTGGTCGGAGATGTCCCTGGCGCCAGGCTCCGACGTGGGAGGGGCTCGACGAACACGAGAAGCTGGAACAAATGATACATTGAACACATAAATAATAAAGAGGAACCATAAAATATTGAAGGTTTTTTAGGAAGTAGAGCCACGCTGATTTCAGCCCGGTTGGGCCGGCTCGACCGGGGCGGTACCACCGAGTTTGTGCTGTCGTGTTTCGTTGCTGAGTGCCATAGTGTAAGTCACCATGCTGCATTGTTGCATTCGCAATGAGTATGGTGTCCACCACTCTTGGACTCTGCTCATGCTTTCCACCAGGCAAAGTAGAGTCACTTTGGCAGAGTCATACATAAAAAAGGTCAGCTGTTGAGTGAGGTCGATTCTCAAATAAGTTCACTCGTTCTTAAATTTAACGGAAAACAAAGCAGTACGTAACCTTTAAGTTTGCAGTTGGATACTCTGCCAGTGGACTCAATAAGATAACTAATTATGTACGTCAAGATAATTTTCTAAACGTTACAATAATTAATCTAGTTGTTTGGTTCCAAAATGGCTTTTGTATGGGGAAGAACCGGCAATAAACTCCATTACACCAGACACAGGAACTCACCAACGGCAGTGAGCGTGACTGCTTTAGCTTGTGAAGTTAACTTGTTAGGTTTGGCGCACGTCGCGAGCAACACGGTGGGGACACGCGCTCGTCTGAAATGTACATTATAAATATAACAGATGGTAATAAAAATAAACATAAAAAACTCATTTCTAAACCATTTTAAAGGAACGTCGAGTTTTATGAGAAATATGTATATAGTCCACTCGAATTAGCCTGAAAAATAGAGATTCCCTTATATAAATACCCAAGAAACTGTAAATTTACAAGGATGTTAGGGATACTTTTACAATGAAATTGTAAAATGGTTTCATCTATCCCTTGTGTATATAAATTTCATTCAAAGTCAAAGTCCGCAAAAATGGATATTTTAGTATTTTTATACAAAACGGTTGGTCCTATGATAAAAATAGTTCCAACAAAGATTATAGATCACGCAATTATCTACATAAATTGTCCTTATACTTTTTCGGTTAAGATTCTGTATTTCGGAGAAAAAGTGATTCTAAACTTTAAGCTTCCTTTGTGCATCACTGGACGCATAATATAAGTATAACTAATAGTCTACAAAAATTCAATGTGCAGCGTATTGCTGTAGTATTGCTGCCAGAGACAACACGAAAATGAAAAGTCAATACATCTAAAGTAAGTCCTCCTAATACTAAAGCGTGTGTTAGGGAATTATCTTCGTTGGTTGGGAAAGAACACAAGAATAGCAAAAGAAAATAGCTAAAAGATTAATTTTAGTTATGCGAAAGTAAATTTTACTATTTCAAATAATAAACATGCGTGTACCTTTGATCAATCTTTTATTTAGTAGGTACTGAACTAAATATGGTGAAACCTAAGATTTGAGATATAGAATAATGGACTGTAAGCAAATGAGATTAAAGTATATAATGCAACAACTAATTTTAGTAAATTTTAGTTTAGTGATGTCAACAATAGAATTAGCACCAATATATACGTATTTACTTAAATACTTGATGTTAATGAGTTTACCTGCAACCTCCACAGGTGGAAAGTTCAGCTCTGTAGGGCCCAGAGCCTGGCGAATAGGGCACGTGCGCCATACTGCACGATTCGTTCTCCAACTCGTCTATCGTGTTTCTCGAGCCGGCGTTCACTATTCAAAAAAGCAGTGTTTGAATTAAAGTCCGCCAAAAAGCTCATCAATAGCAACAGTCCATTGCTGGACATAGGAATCTCCCTATAAAGCAAATTGTAACCTATTTTAAAATGCTGGCCACTCTAGGATTGAGCTCTTATTAAAAAAGAGAACCAAAGTAACCTAATTTAAAAATAATAATATAAATTTAAAAAAAAATAAAAGAAATGGTACCTGTTATCATATTATCAGTTTCAGCATTAAAATCACAGTCTAGGTTGATGACAGCTGCCGTACCAGATGCTGAGAGTACACATACATCTTCACTGAAACAACACTTTTAAGATGAAACGATGTTATCATAAACGTATAATGTATTTTGAGTTACAACGTATGTCAGACGTCTTGACATAAACAGTTATTCGTTAACTAGTTGCTATCCTGACTATACGGCGACAATGGTCACTATAAGGATTTAAAAAAAAAATGGTTGTCCGTAAAGTCGGTTTACAGACAATAGTTTAACGTGACATCGTCATAACAAAACATTGATGAAATGTTTGCATACTTTTATGAATAAAATTTAATACTTTTTATTTATTTTACTTTTTAATTATCAGTATTTTGTACGGATACAAAAGAGTGAAATGAAATCTACAATTTAATTGATAAATTTACTTTTAGATGCACTCATTAATTCAAATATGTTTACGACTATTATTACGACGCACAGGCCAATCGAGTGGAAGAGAGTCAGATGCGGCGCAAGCGTACAATGAGCGTAACGGGACAGTGAGCGTAACGATACAATGAGCGTAACGGGACAATGAGCGTAACGGGACAATGAGTCATCCTTTATTGGGCGTGCAGCCGGCGTTCATCGATTTATTAGATGTTGTCACGTTAAAAAAATATAATGTTTTATTTGATCAGACATGATTGGACACATCGATGCGTCACTATATACTCACCAAATAGCAGCAGTGTCGCTGTAGGCGATGACGGCATTACAGCGAAGTGCTCGTGCGTGAGCGCGCAGTTCCGTTCGTAGCTCAGCCCACCAAGCTGAGCGGGCTGCTCCCTCCCCGCCTTCAGCCAGCTTCACTGACCGCGCACATACCGTTCCACCTGGACATCAACAACACACCATTATGACTGCACGGTTGGCCTAGTGGCTTAAACGTTCACTACTGCGCCAAGTGCCGTGGGTTCAAATCCCACGTGGGACATCACTTTTTGCGATCCACAAAATGTTGTCCTGAGTCTGGGTGTTCTTTGTGTCCGTTACATGTATGTTTGTAAAGTCCCCCGCGACACAGGATGTATATTCCTAATGCGGGAGATGTATTTCTCAAAAAAAAATATTAACAGGCCACTGTTGGACATATGTCTATCCCTCCTTAGAAAGCAGGTTTTGGACTACTATACAGCGATATCCAAAGATATTGTTTCAAGTGTGCTTTGCAGTGATTTTGTCCTGTATAATTTCCTTCCGTAGTCGGCTTTTAAAGGCCACGGGATGAATAAAGATAAACGTATGCTTAATACGTCTTCACACGACGTCTTTGACGAATAACGTCTGAACTCACAGAGAGATATGGCAAATTCATGTTGAATCAGTATAGCTAAAGGGTAAATACGGTATCGCTTTCATTATGATTCTAAATGTTTTAAAAGTATAGTTTTTTTGGAACTAATCCAAGACTTCTCATATAAAAAATATATTTTAAGTTTCAATTTGTGAACTGACTCCCAAAGTACAGGCTCAGGTTTGGGAATCAGTGCTAGTACCTCAATGTAAAGCTCCGTGCATATATTTAACTTAAAAAAAATGTTTGATAAAAAAAATATTTTCTAAGACAAATAAACATTTTTATTTTTTATTTTATATTTAAAATCTAAACTCGACTTCTGCCTTCGACTTGACTCGAAATTCTGTTGCGAGTTAAGAGTCAGAAGTTCTTTACTACCTTTAGAATCGTTCTCCTTGTAATCAGTGGCATTTCCATAACCTCAGTCACTCGGTGCGATTCACGAGAAACTTGTCTAAACAAGGTGTTTTTGTGTCCACTTACCAATATGGACAATAAATCCAGGCGGATATTCAGTCATGGTGAGGAAAGGATACTCCAGCATATCGAGGTTGTTGCTGTTCATCGATGGACGCAAGATTGCGCCTCCACCGCTCCCGACGTTACCCGCTGACGTGTTTAGTGAACCGCCTGATAGATTAGGAATAATAAAAATATGATGATAATGTGTTTATTATTTCTTTCACATTAAATAGTTATAAGAACAGACTCAAACTCAAGTGTACGATGTGTGTGTGTATGTATAAGTATATATTTACATATATATTTAAATAAAATTAAATAAATAAATATTTCTGACATCTAACACACAACGCCATCTAGTCCCAAGCTAAGCAGAGCTTGTGTTATAGGTACTAGACAATTGATATAAATACTATATACTTTTTTTTGTAAATTCGTACATATTATATAGGGTGTTTTTTTAAGCTAGATAGAACTTTAAATTGTAAAAAGTAACACAAAAAATTAAATTTTGATGAAACTTTTTTTTTTATTTGTTTCAGTATACTCTGACAAATCATCATGAATAGACTCACGCTTGAACAACGCTACGAAATTATCCAAATTTACTTTGAAAATCAGTCGTCGATTCGCGCAACTTATAGACGACTTCGTCATTTGTATGGCGTATAACACGAACAATGCTGGCCTTCAAGGCGTCAATTGTTGCTGGTTTATCAGCATAAACCAGTGACTTCACGTAGCCCCACAGGAAATAATCGAGAGGTGTCAAATCGCACGACCTTGGAGGCCAATTGACAGGTCCATTTCTCGAAATCAATTTATCGCCAAATTTTGATTTCAATAAGTCGATGGTTGCGTTCGCCGTATGGCACGTAGCGCCATCCTGTTGAAACCACATCTCCTCCGGATCAATGTCATCCATATTTTCAAACAAAAAATCATATCGTGGTGCGGTAACGATCTCCATTGACCGTAACGCGAGCTCCGGCCTCATTTTTGAAGAAATAAGGTCCGATGATGCCACCAGCGTGAAAACCGCACCATACGGTGCATTTTTCTGGATGTAATGGAGTCTGTAGGGTCTGTTGTGGATTGGTCTCACTCCATATGCGGCAATTTTGCTTATTAACAAACCCGTTAAGCCAAAAATGCGCCTCATCGCTGAACACAATTTTGCGATAAAACAGTCGTCTATAAGTTGCGCGAATCGACGACTGATTTTCAAAGTAAATTTGGATAATTTCGAAGCGTTGTTCAAGCGTGAGTCTATTCATGATGATTTGTCAGAGTATACTGAAACAAATAAAAAAAAAAGTTTCATCAAAATTTAATTTTTTGTGTTACTTTTTACAATTTAAAGTTCTATCTAGCTTAAAAAAACACCCGTTACATAGAAAACACCTAAACACCGAAACAAATATTTGCAGATCATAAAACATTTGGTCCGACCCGGGAATCGAACCAGAGACCTCAAGCTTAGCAGTCGCATACGTTACCACTACGCCACCGAGGCAGTCGAATTTGTACTTCTTACTTTATGTCAATTGTATCTAGTTCTAGACAACTATAACCTCGATACAACTACCGTACTAGATTTCTACACCCCCAAAAGTTAGATGGTAGAGAACGCCTAAGGCAATAAATCATAAATAATTGAAGTCCGATGTACATAAGTGCATGTGGTTGTAAATAAATTAATAAAAATCAGTTGATAAACTTAGTGTTACATAAGCAAACCTAACATAACCGTTTGAATAAGATTCTAAAATATGCAACGAAATAGCAATGATAAAGTGAACCTAATTACTACAAGTTATGAGATTTCACAGTATTATGGCTTATAAAAAATAAAATCCACTATTGTTATCGCACTTATCGCTGTTCAAGGTAGTAAAGCCTCTCTGAATTCAGCACGAACGAGCCACCTCGACCGAGGCGGTACTACCCTCTCTCCAAAGATCAACCTAAAATGATAGATTTTCGTGCTGTCGTATTTCTTTGGTGAGTGCGAGACCGGAGACCTAATAATTAATTAAATCTCAATAGGAAGAATTAGAAGCGTGAGTAGTGTGAGTCACCATGTTGCATTGTTTGCATTCGCAATGAGTATGGTGACCACAACTCTTGTTCTGCTTATGCTTTCCATCAGGCAGAGTAGTCACTTTGGTGAGCTTACACAGGAAACAAAAATGTAGTTCAAAGAGTAACACGTCAATCTTTATGTATAAAAATATTAAGAATGTTACCTCCTTACTAACTGTACCCTGCCACGATTCGCTAAGGTTTTATTCATGATGTCTCAAACTATCAGCTCAATCGCTGCAGTACTATTTGTGACTTAAAAAGTTCATAAACCAGCTTAACATTCATGATACATAAATTGTCATTACCTCAATCATTTGAGATTAAAAAATAATCGTGGTCATTTTTTGTTATGCTATGGCAAAAAGAAAGATTAATAACAGACTCACCTTTTGGAGTAACACTGAGATCCGAATCGGAGGACCGCCTATGTATACCCATAGGCGTCGAAGAGGCGTTGAGCGACGAGTTCTGCGCATGTCCCGGTGGCGGTTCTCTCCCGCCATACGATTCATGCCTCGCATGTCTCGGTGATCCTTTGTCTTTGTCGCACTTATCTTCCGTACGTCGTTCTCTCTCGCTCCTGTTGGAACCGCACACGGCATGCGAGTTATCACACACACTAATGTTAGTTTCCTCTACGGAATCATGGTCTAGACTGCCTTCAGGCAATGAAGGTATGGTTTCTAGGACTCCAAGTGTTGGATGAACAGGCGTTCTAGTTACTTGGCATGGTGATGTGTTAGAATTGTCGGACATTTTAGGCGTTTCGTTTTCTGTTACTGAATGTACACTATCTTGTCGAGTAAGTTTTTTACTTTTAGATCTTTTAACACCCTCTCCTTCTGTAGTGGTATCTTTTTCATCAATATTTTTTATAGTTGTTAATTGGACTTTATCAATAACGTTACTATTTATTTCAGTGTCGATTATACCAGTCGGCTGTCCATTATTTGGTATATCATCTTCGTTTTCTGCACGAGGGCTTAAAGAATCAACATAACTGTTATTGTTATTTGCCGAAACATCGTTGTTATTCTTAAGTTTTTCACCGATTACACCGATTTTTTTATCTAATGGTTCGACTTTATCTAGCAATACTGTTTGAACAGTCTGCACTAAGCCGGGTGATTTTAAATCATCATTCTCTGATTTGTTGTTTGTGAAATGTTTTGGTTCGACATATGTCATGCCAGGTTTATCTACTAAGGAATGAACCTTATCCATAAGGACTGTTTCTATGGTAGTATTTATGGGACCCTTATCTATGTCTTCATGAAGTTGTTTATCACAATTGTCATCAGTGTTATTATTTGGTATTACTTGGTTTGGAGGTGCTGGCGTACCAAGTCCGGAAACATAAGCATTATCTAAAATAATTGTTTCTACGCCACTTTTTGCATGTCCTTGAGAAGTTACATCTTCTCTGCTAGCTTCTAATGCTTTTGATACTTCAGAATATGTTTTCGGTTCCACGAATGTTGCACCTGGTTCACCGACTAGAGAATGAACTTTGTCCATTAAGATTGTTTCCATTGCTGTATGCGTCAATCCAGAAGAAAATTCGTCTTTAAGTTTTGTTGGTTTATTATCGTCCTTTTCAACTATAATAGGATTTGGTACATTTGCACCAAGTGCGGAAGTGTTAACCTTGTCCATTAAAATAGTCTCAACAGCAGTATGAACGAAACCACTTTCCTTTAAGTCATCATGTGTTTTGTGAATTTTTGTTTTAGGCATCACAGGGCTATCGAAAACGTTAGAATAAACTGGTTCGGGTGTTTCAGGACCTAACACAGACTGTACTTTTTCCATTAACATGGTCTCCATAGCTGTATGAACGAGGCCGCTGGATTTAACTTGATCCTTTTTTTTCTTGTTATCAAAAGACTTTTCAGTCGGCGATGATGGTTCTGATGATTTAGAAGTAAGTAAAGAATGAATTAGATTAAGTGGTTTTTTGAGTTTACTCTTAGTCATGTCATGTCTCTCAAAGTCGTATCTCTCATTGGCATCAAAATCAGTGAATATAAGTTCCGGCTTTGGTGAACCAGGAGTGGAAGGTACGAGTACTGATTGTACTCTATCCATTAGCATTGTCTCCATAGCTGTTTTCACTAACCCTGAATTTTTATCTTTTTTATAAATAGTGCTGACTATAATAGGTTTAGTGTTTACAGGTGGAAGTTTAGACATTTTTAAAGGTATTGGTACTAACTTTCTCTCAACAGATTCTTTACGTTCTGCCTTATATCTATCTTTAGCTACCTCGTCTAATTTCTCATTTACATCAGCAAAAAATTGTTTGGTTTCTTTAGAATGATAATCAGGCGAAGTTGGTACCATCAAATTCTGTACCCTATCTAATAAAATAGTTTCCATAGCCGTATGAACTAAGCCTGATGATTTTAGACCTACCGAAGACTTCTTGCTATGATCATGAAGTTCTTCTTTATGTTGTGAAAACATAGAGCCACTAAGCGAAGCTCTAGATACAGGTTCCGACCCGATATACATAGAGACTTTGGATCGATTGAATTCATCGCTCTTGTGCAATTTGTTATTGTCGCGGCTTTCCTTATCAAGACTAAGTAAATCATTATAAGACAAGAATGTGGAACCTAAAACAGTGTCGCTAGGGGCTTTGGACTGGATATCAGTAGTCGACGCTGGATGACTAAGCGGCGTTTTAGTGTCCTTCTTTTTTGGATGTAAAGAGTAATGTGAAATACTTTTAATCATATTACTATTAGATAGTTTTGAAAATTGACGTTTAATGCGCTGTGAGGAGCGATGTACAAAACTACTTTTCTCTACGGGTGAGGACGGCTCACTAATGCTATTTGAATGTTTTTTGTGAGAAAAGGGATTATGGAACTTAAAATGATGACTATTGGATTTTGTTACACACGTGTCATCCTTCACCGATGTTGTTGAAGCTTCGTTCGATTTTATAAGTTTCTCTTTGAGTTCATTCTTTGAGGGAACTTGAACCTGAATCGATTCTAAAGATTTACATTTATCAATGAGTAATTGATTATCGAAGATTTGCTGGTCTAATTCAATTTTCTTGTCAAGCTCTTGCTGTATTTCATTAGGCTGGGAAGTTTCAACAGGGGTAGAGATTTCTGTGACATTTAATTTGCTATCCATATTTGCCATCACGGCCTGGCGGTCTGGTTCTTGCCTTAACACCGAGTGAACAATAGAGCTGGTAGTCTCTATTGACTTATCTGTGTCCGTTTTTACATCAGAAGTTTCGTCTTCTTCATCGGTGCTGGTGTCGAGCTCAGAGCTTTCAGCAGACAATGCAGAAGAAATTGAACCAAAATAGTTATCGTCTCCAGGCAGAGCGAGATTTTCGCTTCTATTAGGCATAGGTGTCGCTGGACATGATTCAGATATCTTTCTCTCTCTAACTGGTTTTGCCTCCTCAGCATTAATGTTACTGAGTGATGTAAACGTTTTATCGCTTTTATTTAAACTGTCAGTTTCTTTGTTCATTGTAGGATTTTCCTCATCTGAAATGTTAATTGTAGGCTCAGACTCGCTAGTACGTCTAAGCGTTGATCCCGGCGATTGTTCAGAATCTTGGGTTTCTGCGATACAAGCAAGACTTGTATGAGCGTGTATGACAGATCTAGCTAAAATGGATGCCATGCCTTCCCCTTCGTCATCTTTGTTGACTACAACTACAGGTTTAAGAAATATAGGCTTTTTGAATCTTTTGAGTTTTTTAAACTCATTCTTTATATCCACTAAAGATAAACGTGATGTTTCAGATGAATTAGATTTTACAGAAATTGAATCATCTTGCTTATCAGATTTCTTTGAACGTGTAGAAAATCTTTTAGAAAAGAAATGAGTCTTTAAATTCTTTATCTTTTGCAATGGTCCAGATGAATCTGAATCATCACTGTCTCTATTCAAAAGTCTGTTCAAATCTGTCTGGTCTTCAGTCAGATGTCTAAGATTTCTATGGTGATAATATTCATCCTGAAATACTGAAACACTTCCAGCATAACTGGTAATACTCGACTGTCGTCTAAAGTCTATACTTTTTTCATCGTCATCTAATGCATCAGTTTCGTCTAACATTGACGAAGCATTAGGATTGAGTATGACAAGCATCTTCTGTAATTCTTCTTGATGGGTTTGATAGTATAGACTCAAATCAGTTAAATTCTCGTTATCAGTCGCCAAAATGTCCAAATATTTTTTTAATTGTCTATTTAAGTAAGCAGACGGACACAACAAACCATGCAAAAATGAACTATCAGTAAATTGTTCGAAAACTAAATTATAGCCTATAGTTCTTAATGTTGATATGTTATGCAACTTTTTAACGCATATTTTGTATATATTAACTAATGGGTGTACATTAGTAAATATATAGAAAATCTATATTTCATTTTAAATTATATTTTTCCTTAAAAACGATTAAGGCTCGGACACTGGTTCTTAAAGAATGTGCTTCATCGTAAATTGACAAAATCTAAGTAAATTTAAATTGCTTCAAGGGCAGTTAATAGAGTCTAGAATCTTTCGAATTACGAGTAAATAACATAAAATCATAAATTAAAGAGTCTTTTCGTTATGAGAACATGGTCATCATAATAACGAAGTACTTGTCACGACCAAATAGAGATTAATAAAGAGAGAACAAGAGTTATACTCACTGTTGTGTACAAGGCGGCATGTTGATGGGTTGGCTAGGCATCGGTATCGGCGTTATACTAACAGCAGTACCTGAAATGTTTATGAATTTTAATTGAAATATACATATGTATTTGTCGTTGAAAGATTTAAGCATATAAAGGATTTATATTATAATGATTGAATCATAGAACTTCAAAATCGGTTGATTATAAGGAATCAAAATAAATCTATTATCTTCCTAGCCTTAATTGTTCATAATATTATTTGTTCATGTTAACCGGGACCGAATGCTTAATTTAGCTCAGCTCTCCACGTCACTGCCGTGAAACATCGGGAATTTTCATCCTCCGGACTACTTTTAATTATTTCTTGTAAGAAAAACACAATAACAATTTTTTTGGCCCAGCCCATAAATCGTGCCCGGGACCTCTTAATTGGCAGTCGCATTCGCTAACCGCTGTACCAACGAGCAGTTTTGGTGTTTGAATAAAAAGAAAATAACAAAAGTTTTTTTTTTATTATATAGGGAGTAAACGAGCAGCCGTATCGCCTGACGGTAAGCGATTACCGCCGCCCATGGACACTCGCAACACCAGAGGCGTCACAAGTGCGTTGCCGGCCTTTTAAGAAGGAGTACGATACCCGAGTCGGACTTACTCGTTTGTACGATATGCAAATACTATTCTCGGAGTTTTAAGTGTTTTCTATGTATAATATATATCTATTTACAAAAAATATACATATTCGTAGTACCAGCTCTGCATAAATTATTATTATTCTTTGTACAAACAAATCACTTTATTACAATGAATTTCAGGCAAGTAGTTTTAATAAATTACCAATTCTGAGATTAATTTTAATGGACAAAATATGTAAAAGTGAAAATACATACAATATTTAAATTCAATTGCATACCGATAGCTCTGGCGACTACACCAGCCTCCCCTTCTAAATCAAAGTCTTGCTGATAGCCGACCACGGCGTTCGCGCCCAGTTCAGCTGCCTTCAAACCAATTAATCGTTGTACCTGAAATGAAATATAGGTGTCATTATATGTTACTCATGCATAAAAATTGCCAAATGTGTTGCTAGACAAAAAATAATTGAAAAGGTATGTGTGCGATTCACACACAATAGAAGTGAATCTTCAGTAAATCGGCAAAAGAATGAGATGAATGTATATAACAAGGGTAGGATAATTACAAAGTTTATTTGTTTACAAATTAAAGTATTTTGATTAATTTAAAATAAATGTAGAAGAAGAAAAGTTATCACTCTCCAATATACGAGTATTTTAATTTATTTATGTTACGTTATATGTAGGCCGATAACTTTTTAAGGTAAAACCGATTGAACTACTAGCCGGCCCCAAATATTCTTAAGAATAATAAAGGCTAGAAGGATGATCATCATCATCATCATCATCATCATCATCAGCCTATCGCAGTCCACTGCTGGACATAGACCTCTCCAATTGAAGAAGCATGATGTCAGCCGATAACTTTTGAAAGAACAAAGAAATTTATGATTATTAACTCGATATTTAATAACCTCATTATCAGCCTATCGCAGTCAAATGCTGGACATACGCCTCTCCAATTGAATAACCTAATCATAATTTAGTAAGGTCTAGTTAATAATTTATCCTAAACTAACTCTCTCTTAAGAGACTTATTATAGTAATTCTACCCGCCGCATCTTCCCACAGGCATAAGACAATCGCGGACAAAAATAAAAGATTTTCCGGTATCTTACGATTTTTTTCTGGACAAACCTTGTTCTTACAATAACGAACGCATAGAACACAAGAATAATCCAAATTGGTGCAGTTGATCGGAAGTTATGCGCGTGCATACAATTCGGCGATTCATTTTTATTCATAGAGATAGACGATTGACCGGACATAGACCTAATCATTTTTATTTTTAATAGTAGCAAACCAGCAGACGTATCGCCTGATGGTAAGCGATTACTGCCGCCCATGGTCACCCGCAATACCAGAGGCATCAGAAGTGCGTTGCCGGCCTTTTAAGAAGGAGTGTGCTCTTTTCTTGAAAGTTTGAAGATTTATGTAATGAATAAAATTAATTGTCCACTTATTAACGTTTAATACTAACCTGATTGCTAAGTTTAATAAACGCAACCTGCCTCGCCTCGTTAGACGCTCGAGGCGTTCTGATCTTATCGATCCACTGGTACTCCGGATCATCGTTCATTACCAACTCTTCAACAAATCCATGGATTGATGTCGTTCTATATCCTGGTGGTATCGTAGGACCTGGTAAGGAAAAAACCTGATTACTTTCTATGATCCTGGATCATTACATAGTTTTATTGTTTATCTCCAAAGACCTTAATCAGGTAATAAAACTTTTTTACATATCTTTCAAATATACATTCAAATAACAAAAGCTCCATCTGAATCAGTGCAGTAGTTTTTGAGAAAACCCCAAACATGTGTACGGGTGTAATACATTTTTTTATCAGTTAAATTAAGCACGCATGCATGTAGGCACACATGCACAGAAGTCAGCATGAATGTACGCACGCAACTAAGCATTTTCGTGTATTTAAATACAATATTTGCCTTTCATTTATACATAAAGTAATTTTACTATTTGAATCGGTTACTGTTGCACGCGATGCATCGTCATTTGGCAACGCTTTCATCTGAATAATGTGCCAAATACTATGTCATATTCGCAATATACACGTATTGAATAAATGTCTAAGAGCTAACAGGAACCGAGCACACTTGAAACAACATTTGTAAATTATATACACACTAGCGACCCACGCTGGCCCAGCACAGTAATCTTTGAAATTCTTAGTTTTCTCTACTGTTATATGCATATATATTGTACATAGCAAAGTCAATCTAGCTTTCATAACTCTAAGCTCTGCTTTCTTGGAAGCTAGATGGCGTTGTATGTCAGATATACGAAACATTTTATTTTAAACATTCGGGTTCGATTCCCGGATCGGACCAAATGTTTGCATGATCTGCAAATATTTGTTTCGGAGTTTGGGTGTTTTCTATGTAAGTATAATATGTATGTATTTACAAAAAAAAGTATATAAGTATTTATATCAATTGTCTAGTACCTATAACACAAGCTCTGCTTAGCTTGGGATTAGATGGCGTTGTGTTGGATGTCCGGAATATTTATTTATTTTATTTATTTATTTATTTTTATTTATCATATAAATTGCTGAATGTCAATTTAAATCTGTTGAGTAGTTTAAAAGAACTAAGAGAACAGACAGCGGCAGTGACTTTATTTTATCTAAAGATAAATACACATCACCACATCGAGTAGACTTTAACAATATTTGCTGGACATAAGGTTTTTTTATTCATTTGATAGCCTACCAAAGTGACTCTGCACAGCCTGATAGAAGGCTCAAGCAGAATCCAACACTGGGGTTAACCATAGTCACTGCGAAAGCAGACAATGTAGTACGGCGTCCCACACTATGTCTAGTCTGCTTGTAGAAAGATTTTTGCCTACTATTATATGTACTATACTTTTAGACCGTTTGAAACAAGGTAAGGCTATTGCCGTCGATCGAATGCATATACTCCTCAATAAACAATTTCAATTTAACTTAATTTCTAAATATTAGGTCTTTACCTATGAAATTGCCGTTTTGTATGCAATAAGTGAAAGTACTTATTTTTTCAAACTTTTTTATTTCGTTATTCGAAGTAATCACCTATGCAATCGACGCATCTTTGCCAACGCATTGGCAGTTTATTGATGCCCTTCTTGTAAAAATCAGCTGGACGGGAGGCAACAAACTCTTCAAAGGCATTTTGTACTGCCTCTCAGGAATTGAATTTTTTACCCACTAAAAAGTTGTCTAAATTTTGGAAAAAGTAATAGTCGGTAGGTGCAAGGTCTGGTGAGTATGGCGGATGAGGGAGAGCTTCCAACCCCAGCTCTTGCAGCTTGGAGACTGTCTGTTGCGCAGTATGGGGTCGCGCGTTGTCGTGAAGGAGCAGTGGGGACGACCGATTGACCAAAGCTGGTTGCAGATGTGCAAGCTTCTCCATCATTCTCTCCAGTTCTTCACAGTACACATCTGCATTAATGCTCATGCCGTTTTGTAAAAAGCTGTGGTGAATCACACCCGCACTAGACCACCAAACAGTGACCATCACCTTTTTAGGGGTCATTTTTGGTTTAGGGCATTGCTTTGGTGCTGAACCAGGGTCTAACCAACTTGCTGAGCGCTTTCGATTGTCGAACAGAATCCATTTTTCGTCGTACGTTAACTATTCGTTTCAAATTTCCTTCATTTCTTTGCCTGTTCAGCAGCGAAAGGCAGGTCTCGACGCGTACGTTGCGCTGGCGATCGTTAAGGTCGTGGGGCACCCATCTATCAAGCTTTTTTACCTTGCCAATTTGTCGCAAATGGATCAATATTGTTTTGATGCTTACATTAAAAGCTGCTGCTAGCTCAGCTGTAGATTGAGTTTCGTCAGCTTCCACAATCGCCTTTAATTCATTATTGTTAACCAAAGTCTCCGGACGACCACGAGCTTCATTTTTCAAGTCAAAATTTCCAGAACGGAACCGGGAAAACCAATAAAGGGTTGTGCGTTCGTTTGTACAGTTCTCTCCGTAAACGTTTTTGATGTTACTTGCCGTTTGTGTCGCGTTGGTGCCACGACGGAACTCATATTCCATAATTACACGAATTTTTACAAGTATCCATTATGACGAAAAATGTTCAAATGTAATGAAAATACAACGCTAATCAAAAAACAAAAGACTGAGTTTGTAAATAGAATGTCATGGTTTTAAAACAAAATTAATTTGAATTTAGAATACAGAGCCATTACAAACTTTTTTTTATTTGAAATGACCAGTACTGAAGAAATGCAATTTCATAGGTAAAGACCTATTATTAACATACTATAGATAAATTACATCAAGATAATAATAATATCCTACCACAATCACACAATGCCATCTAGTCTTAAACTAAACAGATATTGCACTACGAGTATGAATACATAAATACTTTTATATATGTATATATGTATATACGAATGATTAAGGTCATTACATAGCATTTAATTAGGTGTTTATGTAACTCATTAGCCCTCAGCAGGAGTATTGTTGATAGCATCTTCTTTGTCATTCATCTGTCGTCTTGTTGATGACATAGACATCAGAAACATTTTATAACATTATTATTTATGATCACAAGAATGGATATTAGTGTCACTATTATGTCACTAGTCAGACAAGAACGGAGCAGTAAACGTCATTTATATATTTACTAGCTGACCCACGCAACCTCGTTTGGGTCTTATATTGCCCGTAGCGTGAAAATTTTCCCCCGTTTTTGTAACATTCTTCATTGGTGCTACGCTCCTATTAGTAGTAGCGTGATGATATATAGCTTATAGCCTTCCTCGATAAATGGACTATCCAACACCGAAAGAATTTTTCAAATCGGACCAGCGGTTCTCGAGATTAGCGCGTTCAAACAAACAAACAAACTCTTCAGCTTTATTATATTAGTATAGATTACGAAGGATATTGTGTAGAGAAATAACTAATAAAACAAGAATAGTTACTTAGAAACAAAACGTAGGGGAGAGGGGGGCATCAATCAGCAGTACTATTACGTCTACCTACGCCTCAATTGACATTTGTACCAAACTTTGCAACAAGGGACCAAGCCACACAAATGTCAAAATCGAAAATAGAACCTTATCCACAAGGAGTTAAGGATCATTATCGCGATTTTGGAAAAAAGCAAAAAATACAGCTACACAATGGCTATAGGGTACCAGTATAGGTTTTTTCCCGTCATCTACACTAATATTATAAAGAGGAAAGATTTGTATTTTTGTATGTAACGAATAAACTCAAAAAGTACTGGATCGATTTTAAAAATTCTTTCACCATTCGAAAGCTACATTATCCACGAGTAACATAGGCTATATTTTATTTTGGAAAAAATAGGGTTCCGTAAGATATTTGCGTTTTTAAAGAAACAAGGTGTAAAAAATCAACCAGAAAAGTTACTTAATTTACGATTTACATATTATAGCTTATACATCAGAATAACACGTAGGCTATAATTTATAAAGATACTAGCTTCGCCTCGCGACGTTGCCTGTGATTATTGTCGTACTGCGGGTAGCACCGCGGGGTTCAGCTAGTACTATATAAAAGTATAATTATAGAGATAGCTCCAATAATACTGGTCACAGAAATAAAACAAGAAATTCTGATCTCTAGTGAGGTTAAACTTACAATGAAAGAATTGGACTCCACAGCTAGATGTCTTGTACTTATTGAAGTCGGAGAACAGTTCCACCTTGACAATGACATTCAGCTCTCCACGGATCCCGTGCATAGTATCGAAGACTGGGATCCAGCCAGACATTACAGCACCTGAACAGAATCAGAAGATATGTTAATAGATTTGTAATCGAGTATTTTCGTATTGTAATCGAATGTACTGTATCGGATTGAATCGACCGAATCGATTATCACAAACGGACAAAATAATGATGTAAGATGATGATGATATTCATGTAAGTCATTTGGGTGTTTATGGAGTTTGAAAAGTCGCAATAAATAGTTCTACCTTTTAGGTGTGGGAAGTATGACTTGAAAATATGTACCTATGTGGATTGTGGTACATATAATCAGGGTTTTTTAAATGAATTAAATCCGTGTATATTTTCGCATGAAATTTTAATTTACCTATGTAATGTTGCGTAGTAATATTTTCAAGTTCTATGTCAAGGGCTGCGACTCCCCAGCGCTTGACCTGGAACTCGAAAGTAAAGTTTGTTCGTTACTTACTTACTTACTTACTTACTTCGACAGTAAGTAAATACCAAGCAAACTTAATTTACTATCGATTAAAAATCGATTTAAATAATAGCGAAATCCCGGGTTAAAGTTCGTAATAAATATGATGTGTGTGTTCTTGAATTCAGTACGTGAAATGACAAATTTTACGGTACCGATTGTTCGACATTTATGAATAGTGGTTTATGATGCTTCTAAGTGACTTACGACAATTTTCGTCTGTCAACTCATTTTAAGTGCAGTTCCGACGTTTATACTCTTCAAATGTTGTAAATTTTATGACTTAAATGTGTTTTGCATCATTGTTCCATTATAATATTAAATTCTCTCAGAATAATTCACGAACTAACATAGACATTATCGTACTCTATTAAAAATATTATTGAAAAACAAAAGAACCGACTTCGAACGCGGAAGATTAAAATCGGTTATGTAGGGACAGTGACATTATCTTCTCCAAATGTCTATATACGAGCTCGTACATCATTTGATGACTCCGCACTTAACAATTATACCTATATAGATCTAGCTGATCCAAGCAACCTCGTTTACGTCTCTTATTGCCCGTAGTGTAATATTTTTCCCCGGTTTTTGTAACATTCTTCATTAGTTCTCCGCTCCAATTGGTCTTAGCGTGAAATGAAATTCCTTCAGTGTTCGATAAATGGACTATCCAACACTGAAATAATTTTTCAAATCGGACCAGCGGTTCCTGAGATTAGCGCGTTCAAACAAACAAACAACCTCTTCAGCTTAGGTCGTCGCTTAGTATAAAATGACTGATTGGGCAAACTTGTAACAATCATTTTATTAGTACAAATAAATCGGGTTTCGCGTTAACTACAGCACACTCCAGTTTCATCTGAACACTACCTACAACGGAGATACCTCCACTGCTCCACCAAGTATCTGATGTCACTGTACAGTCTATCTGATCTATGTATTATACATTAACAGACTCTGGGTTATGGTATAACAAAGGTTTTGTATTTGCCATTTTGTCTCTCCCTCAAAACTACATGCCGATATGATTCTACTGAATTATTAGTTCAAATTCAAATAGTTGCATTGTCTATGTTTAAAGCTCTGCATCAGAAATTAATTCCTATTAATATTTGAAAATGAAACAAGCTTCTGTCGTAACGCTCTAAGGGGTAAACTGCTAGACTAATTTTAATGAAATTTGGCACTGATGAATTTAAGGGTTGAGGATGGACATAGCGATAATCTACAAAATATCGCATTTTTTAATCCAGTTAATTATATAAAAGTTCTTACCACCATGCGGAGTGGCAGTACTCTTGGCATTGTTGGCTTCTCTTGCCAAGAGTGGTGCGAGGCTGATCACAACCTTGCCAATTGCATCGTTGGCTGAATACGTGTCGTGGTCCATGAGACGAAGCTGTAGCGGTTCATCTTGTAGTTCAGATTCGTCCACCTAGAAGTAGAAGATTAATTTAAAGTTAAAAACTTTAGCAAAACTAATACGAGTATTTATGGGCCTGGTACTCTAGTTGTACTATCCAGAGCTGAATGCTAAGGCAGGGGTAGTTGGGGATCACATGGTGCGTGTCCGCCTTAGAGTAGGGAGTCCGAAATCGGCTTCCGATGTGGTTTAAACTGAAAATAGCACACTACCGATACCAAAATAGCCGGGGAATCGAAGGTATTTAAAAAAAATCTCGTTCACAAAATAAATTCGGCGCAGTGTAGTTTTGAATATAATTAGCGCACCACTGCCTCGTTAGCGCAGTGATAGCGTATGAGACTACTGTGCATGAGGTCACGGGTTCGATTCCCGGATCGGACCAAATGTTTGCATGATCTGCAAAGATTTGTTTCGGAGTTTGGTTGTACATACCTACATATTATACATAGTGTGTACATTATACGCAGTGGTAGTGAATGCGACTGCTGTGTTTGAGGTCTCGGGTTCAAAGCCTGGGTCGGACCAAGTGTTTGTGTCATGTAGAAATATTTGTTTCGAAGTTTGGGTGTTTTCTATGTATAATATATATGTACTCGTACTTACAAAAATATAAGTATAGGTATATGTATTCATATCAGTTGTCTCGTACCCATAACACAAGCTTTGCTTAGTTTGGGACTAAATGGCGTTGTTTGTCAAATGCCCGAAATATTTATTTATTTAAATCCTTGTGAGGAGGAGACCTATGTCCAACAGTGGACTTCTAAAGGCTGTTGATGATTAGAAATCGAAACCTATTTTAACTATTTTTACCCTTAGAGAGCCACGCTTCAGCATACATGGGCCGGCTCGACCGGAGTGATATCACGGCCTCACAGAAAACCGGTGTGAAATAGCGCTTGCGATATGTTTCACTGAGTGAGTAAGGATACCGGAGGCCCATTTTCCTTTTTTGGAGTACTTCCACGCCGGAACGTGGATTGACCACGGTTTACGGTGAGTGGATCGCGCGCTGTCCATGAGTGGTTCACGACCGTACTCCCCGTTATTATAAATCCTCGTGTTGGATGCATCGTATTCTGTTCAAAAACTTTTTGTCCTCCCATCGACACCAAGTGACAACGTAGTGATGGTCGTGAATCGGGTGTGTCGAATGAGTAATCTTTATTGGACCAATAAGTACGCGCGTTTTTGGACGTCAAATGTTATACGTCATACAAGTGCTGTAAATTTCACTCGTTTCTTTTTTTAAATTAGTTGCTTTGTTTTTGCATTGGGAAAATGACAGCCACGGCGGTCAGTCTTGACAGCCAACTACGCAGGAGATATTATAGTGCACAAGTGTGTGCGCAAATATAGATGCACTCTCTGTTCCCTCTCTATCATAATCCGATGGGACGGTTAACCGACACGACCGGGGAGAGATCAGGCGCAGGACCGACAGCTTTACGTGCTCTCCGAGGCATGGGAGTTTAGACCCCAACTTACAAACTCCGAGCTGTAATTTTCTAAGTATTTCTATAATCAAAAAAACTCAATAACACCTTTGGCCAGACCCGGGTTTAAAACCCGAGACCTCTAGATTAGCAGTCGCATACGTCAACCACTAGACCAAGGAGGCAGTTGGCAAGATATAAAACGCAATATACAATGTAGAAACATAATTTTTAAATACATTTATGAGTGTAGTGATATAATTTGTGCTTACGCGTTCACAAAACACAATAACAACGTCAAAATTCTAAAAATGCTATGAAGGTCGTGTATATTCAGATTCAGTCTGAAATTGTTTTAGTTTATAGATAATACAAACAAGTATATTTTTGTTTTGTACAGCTACGAATCTTGTAGAGAAATATTTTATTGTAATGGCAACTTTACAATGCCACGTTTTGCTGGGGCACTTTGCGGTTGCAAAGAATAGATAAAACCAGCTTTGAAATCTATTGTGTCAAAGTTTAAGCACAATCTGTGCAGAACTTTTCGAATTTTTGAATCGTACACAAACCAACATAACATTTTTATATATATTAGCGGTGTTACCCACCCGTGCCTCTGAGAGCACGTTAAGTCGTCGGTCTGTCACCCTCAGGGTTGCGGAGGTCTGATGTCGGTCGCTTCGTGGAATAACTGTTATTTAGATAAAACAGGTGGAACTAGTAGCCGACCCCAAATAATCTTGGGATAAAGCTAGGAAGAAGGAAGAAGATACATTATATATATTAGAAATATGAAGAAAACTGACATGAAAATTATACAAAACTGTTTTTGAAGTACCTGGTTTGTATATCCTGCCTATGGACATGCCTGGAATTAAGCTTTTGTGACAGAATATCCTTTGAATGACTACCTCGCTGGTCTAGTGGTTAGTAGTCCAGGAGTATTAGGGGTTGAATAAACCTTGAATAAACCTTTATTTTGACAGCCTAAATATTATCTCAAAACCCTACTTATCGTATGGTGTCTGCGTCTATAGATAATCCAAACTCATAGGAAAAAATATCGAGAGAAAGGTAGAGACGATGATCACCGAGTTTGTTTCGTCCCTTTTCTCAGGGCTAATCCAGTTAGGTAAAGCCGAACTCATATACTTCAAAAAGTTTTAACTTGCAAAAGTGACCTAATTGCAGAATAATGATTTCATTACATTTATGACTTTCGAGCCATTATTACGAATCATTTACACCTTATTCAATAAAATCGGTTAAGTAGCATAAACGTTACGGTGGTACTGTATACAAACATACATAGACTGCCAAAAATGTTACCCTTCCGTTTGGCTTCGTCGTAGTTGGGTAATAAATAGATAAAAGTAAATAAAAAATGGTTTGTTGTAATTAGCTCATTTTTTTCTGGAATAGGTGGCAAACGAGCAGACCTATCGCCTGGTGGTAAGCGATTACCGCCGCCCATAGACATCCGCAAAACCGGTGGCGTCACAGGTGCGTTGCCGGCCTTTGGAGGATGGGGAGAGGGATGGAGGGAGGGGTTGGGATATGGGCCTCCGGTATCCTCGCTCACTCGGTGAAACACAGTGTAAGGGCTATTTTACACCGGTTATCTGTGAGGTCGTGGTATCACTCCGGTCGAGCCGGCCCATGCATGCCGAAGCATGTCTCTCCCACGGTAAAAATCGGTTTTCTAATTTATATTATGACTAGCTTTGCCCCGCGGCGTTTACACGCGGTTGTTGTTGTACCGTGGGTACCACGGGGCTCAGCTCACTAGTATATATTTATATGATAATTCTTATACATAAATGCCATTTAAAATCCTTGTGCCAGGATTACTTTGACTTCAATAACATTGGACTTTCATACAAACTACCATCCCCCGTTTTAACCCCAAAAGCGGGTTGATTTGTAAAGATACATTATCAGTACACCTACACACAATCTATAGAGCATACGTTTTCCTTGTGACTCTTGGTTACATAATAATGGGTGTTTCCATACAGGCCATTGGCGCCGGGTTAAATTCAAATTTATGACCATCTGTCTAGGGACTCTGATTACAATTAAGTAGACGATTCGTTGAAGCATTGTTTATACCATTATGATCATTTTGGATCTAATAGCCAATGCTCTTTGTTTGCAAATGCTGAAGATGTTCGTCATAACCTGCCTGCGACTGCTGTGCTTGAGGTCTTGGGTTCAAATCCTGGGTCTGACCAAGTGTTTGTGTAATCTACAAATATTTGTTTCGAAGTTTGGGTATTTTCTATGTATAATATGTATGTATTTACAAAAAAAAAGTATATATCTTCATATCAGTTGTCTAATACCCATAACACAAGCTCTCATGCTTAGCTTGGGACTGGATGGCGTTGTGTGTTAGATGTCCAAAATATTTATATTATATTTATAGCCTATTAGTTGAGTTGTGGAGGTATGATTGCAGTCGCATCACTTAAAAAATCGAAGTTCAGCCGTATCTAGTAAAGTTAAAATATTTGGGATCGGCTCAATTAGTTTTCTTTTTTCATTCTCCTCTATCACTATCCTCTATCAATGCTGAGTTATTCATAAATCAGCTATAATTATTATAACATGTAGGTACTTATATTATTTAGGTGATAGGCCGATGATAACATATAATTTCGGAAAACATTGAGATTTAAAAAAAAAACAAATAAGTAATTATTAACATCGAAATTCGATAACAATAATTTTTAAGCGACTTTAAAAAAGGAGGAGGTTCTCAATTCGACCGTTTTCTTTATGTGTGTTCGCGGATATCTCAGTCGTTTATGAACCGATTTTGATTATTGTTTTTTTAATGGAAAGAAGATAATACGAGTATACTAACAGTGGTACTATGATAAGGACACTAGGATCTGATGATAGCATCCAAGAGAAATTGATGGGAACCTGCGAAACTCGTAAGCGCGATTAGTGCATTTGTTATTTTTTTTCTGGTGCTCTCGGTTTTTTTTGTGTTTTTTTTTTACTTTACTTAACTTTCCTCAAACTACTTTCTTACTCCATTAAACCGTCAAACTTTAACCGTACCCTTTTTTCGTCAAAAATGGTACAAAGTTTTGCTCTGCATATTAATATATAGATATTACAAACATCTATTTATTTGACAAGAAATTGGATGCTCAAAATGGACCGGATTTACGTAAAACTACGACGCAAGGTTCATTAACAGTAACCTTCAAAAATTTAGGGCAACAGAATTCTTGGCACAGAGTTCTTAAACATGCTCTCGTCCCTCCACTGGTAAACAAGTATGAGAGAACCACTTTTTTATGTTAACATATCTATACTAATAATAAAACTGAAGAGTTTGTTTGTTTGTTTCAACGCTAATCTCAGGAACCACTGGTCCGATTTGGAAAATTCTTTCAGTGTTGGATAGTCCATTTATCGAGGAAGGCTATAGGCTATATATTATCACGCTACTACTAATAGGAGCGGAGCACCAATGAAGAATGTTTAAAAAACGGGGGAAAATTTTCACGAAGACGCAAACGAGGTTGCGTTGGTCAGCTAGTTTCTTATACCTATATGTATTTTGCGCATAACTTTCGATCGGTTGCATCTAATTGGATAATTCTGTTTTTTATTGTTATCATCAGGTCAAGGTTTGTATAGAAAGAATTAAAAGAGAACCAGAGGTGTTATATTTTCTTAATCCACTTAATCTTGCGGTACGAAATTCGACGGGTCAGCTGGTTGTATATAAAAACAATTAAAAATTATTCAACTTAAAGGCGAGTTTAGCCCATGCTTAGTTATCTTCCGGGAAACTTTACCTTTTTACCACATTTACACTAGATTCTTGATTCTGTCACTTACATTACATACTTCTTCTTCTTACTTCTCAATACTTTTCGATTTCAAAATGAGTACATACAAGTTATTGTACATAAAACACACCGAAATACTAAATAAATTCTCCTCATAACACATATTCATCGAGGTCAGAACCAAACCAGAAAAGAGAAAGAAAGTTCGACTTTTAAACCTTCAAGAAAAGAGCGCACTCTTTCTTAAAAGGCCAGCAACGCACTTGTGACGCCTCTGGTGTCCATGGGCGGCGGTAATCGATTACCATCAGGCGATACGTCTGCTCGTTTGCTCCCTATTCCATAAAAAAACTAAAATTTTCCTAGCAGTTAGGATCTCTGAATGTTGATCACCAGGTCCATCAAACATAATAATTAATTTAACCAATAATGGCCAGTCTTTCACTAAACTTGGCATTTATACCACTCATGAATAACAAAATAAGTGTCAGTACGAAAAAATGCGTGTGTTCAACTGTTTGTTTATCCTTAGGTACGTAACAGCTGAACTGTTTATGAGATAAATTTACTCCGGCAATAAATTCTCACAATAGATTAATGGACTCTAATCGCTAATATATATTGATGGCCGACAGCTGATCAAAGATTGAAGACGGATAAACTTGGACGCCGTATAACAACAGTTTAGGCACAACAAAACATAATATAACGGAGTATATAGTGTAAATTTATTACATTTACTATTTATAGAAGACTAACGTCTCATTCTGACGTATTTTAATTAAATCTAGAACAATTCATTCTTTCAGGTTGAGGGTTCATGTTTTATTACAGAATTATGCTGAGTGTATTTTGTCTACCTCGGTCTAGTCTAGTCACAGCTCTGGTACACACATTTGGATTATTTTGTATTAACATAGCGTGTTATGTGCATTAGATTTCTTGGATTCCAAAAGATCTATTATGTTCCACACAATTATATAACCTTTTTTTTATGGAATAACGGCAAACGAGCAGACGTATCGCCTGATGGTAAGCGATTACTGGTATGTCTCACATTCTTGAGAGGTTCCGGTTAATATGTCGCTGGTGGCAAATTATCTACTTATATTATTTTATAGACAACGAAACTTTTATGTTTTTCTTTTTTTTTTGTTTTTGTTATATACCAAATTCGCTTATGAACTTGAACCCCCATAAGTAATCTGTGGAAAACGTAGTGGGTAGTATATTTATTATGTTTAGTTTTCTTAATAACAACCCTATGTACATTTTATACGCTACTGTTTGTGTTCCCTAATTGAATAAATAAATAAATAAAAATAAATAGATTACCGCCGCCCATAGACACCTGCAACACCAGAGGCGTCACAAGTAAGTTGCCGGCCTTTGAAGGATGGGGAGAGGGATGGGGTTGGGGTATGGGTCTACGGTATCCTCACTCACTCGGTGATACACAGAGCAGGCGCTGTTTTAGACCGGTTTTCTGTGAGGCCGTGGTATCACTCCGGTCGAGCCGGCCCATTCATGCCGAAGCAATAAACAATTATTCTTTACAGTAACTTTTAATAAAGTATCATCCATTCTGACTAATTGTACTCTTAATTTTTAAAATTTTCACCAGGATTTTTTCTCCAAATTAGAATAAAACCAAGCGAGAGGTAAAATATATTTCATCAAAAGAATAGAGAATTTTCCAAACCCATCTAAAAATGTTCTAGCTCTCAGGTTAACTAATAAATAAAATAATACAGCTGTATTGAGAACTTACTTCTAAACGTGTAATTTATACATGGATCTAAGCAGCAATATAAAATGTAACTCTTTCTTAACAGATGATTTACTGCAGGTCCTATTATACAAGTTGGCCGCTTTTACCAACGAATTTCTTTTTATAATTAACATGAGATCACTTATAATTTTGTGCTCAATTTTAACGTTAAATTTCCTCTCACGTTTAGCCAAATTCTTGTGACGTGCACCCACACACATCATATTGACACGTGTCAAGTTTCAATGACATTGTGCAGTCCCGATAGGTCTAGATATAGAAGTTGGTAATTTGGGTAGAAAATAATAATAAGTATATATATTCCTATACTAGCCGAACCTCGCGGTGTTACCTGCAGTTATTAGTTTACATATTGTTATTTTTATTGATTGATTGTCCATTTATCGAGGAAGGCTATAGGCTATATATTATCACGCTAATACTAATAGGAGCTGAGCGCCAATGAAGAATGTTTCAAAAACGGGTAATAGAAGACGAAAACGAGGTTGCGCGAGTCAGCTAGTGTCTCAATAAAGGCAGTTTCCGGATCTCTCCTATTTCAGTCGCAGAATGGCAAACCGTGTAGTTGAGATTACGGCCCAAAGAGGTTTCCACAAGTAAAAAAAACTGCAAACAAGACTGATGAGAATTATTTCGTAATCAACAAGTTTCTAGAAACTTCTGATAGACAGACAGCCTGACAAAGTGACTCAGCCTGATGGAAAGCTTGAATAGATTCGAACAGTGGGGGCCACCATACTCACTGCGAACGCAGACAATGCAGTTAGTTTAAAGAACCCAGGATCATAGTGGGAGGAAAACACGATCGCTGGTAGTGACTTCCAGTATTTAAATCTACAAATTGTTCCATTGTAAGAGAATGTGAGTCTGGATACATAACAATGTGATCATTTCATAAAACGATGGAACGTAGCTCTGATGACTTGGCAAAGCGTACTGGCGCCACACTGATTTTAGTGTAAAATAAATCATTTTTAGCTCAAAGATCTTTTGCCAATTTTGAAGTTAGATATTTTCTTTCGTATTAAATGCCATGTTAATTACTGAATTGATTTTCTGTCTCTAGTCATGTTTTTTTTTCTACCTGTAATCATTTTTTATGCCACTAACTGACCCACACAACTTCTGCTTCTTTTCAATGATGCTCGCGTTCTATTGGTCGCAGTGCCATGAGCCTTTCTCAATAAATTAGCTTAGTGTCTGTTTTACACTAAAATATTTGTTGAAATTAGGCCAGCCGTTCACGTGTGATGCTGTGACTGAAGCAAATAT
The DNA here is from genome assembly GCA_916048165.1 of Spilarctia lutea. Taxonomy (NCBI): domain Eukaryota; kingdom Metazoa; phylum Arthropoda; class Insecta; order Lepidoptera; family Erebidae; genus Spilarctia; species Spilarctia lutea. The sequence goes on from OU696491.1 coordinate 2,341,630, forward strand.
GGATTAATTTTATACACTTATATAGATAAGGAGTAAACCAGTAGAAGGGGTCACCCGATGTAAAGTGACTGTTGGTCCCCATAAATATCTGCAACGCAGGAGTAACAACCGCGTAGCTAAGTTTGAAATAGGAGGACACGTTTTTCTTGTAAGAAAGATTATTTCTAAATTTTATCATTCAGATTTTTTATTGCTTCCTTTTCATCATCAGTACATAGCTACTTCAATCCACAAACATCACAGAACCCAAAGAAAATGATATAATATTTATGGCACTACGCAATTTTAAACTCATAAACGTTTTAATATTACAGAATATACATATTAAAAACCGCGCATAAAACTATACCAATAAAATCGTATTTGGCGTGCGTCCAAAACAATATTGAATCATTGGTACCACATTGTGGAAATATAGTACACAAACAAATATCTTAGCAGACGAACGCCAGACGTTGGACAAAAATACTGGTAAAAGCATTTTGCATATCACAGCGTGACGTAATGGGCAGTACATCCGTCGCCAAATATCCTAGCATATCTATTTATTAATTAAATTAAATATAATAATACTTCGTTTACGCAGAAGCAGAATCCCAAAAGTAGTGGTTACCATACTCATTGCAAATGCAGACATGCAACAGTGCAGCACGGTGACCCAAACTGTAGTGTATGCGTCTATCCAGTCACTTCACTAGGTTACTCATTCATTCGTTCACTCACTCACTCACTCGTTCACTTATATATAGACGTAGTTTCGTAACGCAACACAGTATTGTTGCGAGAGCCGCCGGCGTGGGTAGGCGTGTGTGCAAGTCAACGTTACGTATTTATATTATATGTACATCTCCAAAGGGAGAATGCTTTACACACTATTATGCCTTTTTGAGCATCCCTATTCTGCATCATTGGGCTTTGAGACAAAACCCCAAAGACTTGAGAAACTCTTTAGAATTTTGAAAAAGTATGACACAAGAAAGCAATATTTTCTTCTTATAAGAGAAACTGGTGATAGTAGATCGGCACAAGTTACAATACATTTTCTATAGGTATACATTTTTTTATCACCAACAGCCTTTAACAGTATAATATTTTTACCGCGGGAGAGCCACGCTCCGGTATAAATGGGCCGGCTCGACCGGAGTAATACCACGGCCTCACAGAAAACCGGTGTGAAATAGCGCTTGCGCTGTGTTTCACCGAGTGAGTGAGGCGATACATTATATTTGGGGTATGGGCCTCCTACTATGATGGTAAGCGATTACCGCCGCCCATGGACACCCGCAACACCAGAGGCGTCTTAAGTGCATCGCCGGCCTGTGGGGTATGGGCCTCCGGTATCCGTTTGTGGTTGTTCCTAAACTACCCCGTCTGGCCAGCGTGGTATTATTTAATTAGCTAACAGCTAACAACTACTACTAACTACTAACATGAAGCGACACTATTCAGGAGTGACATAGACTATATTTTATTACGATGGAACAAAATATTCAGTCAAAAATAATAGTATTTGTAAATCAAGTCGAAGAAAAGCGGACGATTGACGCCCAACGAAGCGGGCACAGGTCGGCTAGTATAAGATAAATTTCGAGTGTAAAATTTTTAATTTCGGAGAGTGCGATTATGGCGTTGAAGACTAGAACAGAAGGTATGATCGATAAAATTGATTAACATTAATTTAGCTCAGTTTGTTTATTTTTGTTGGCAACACCAGTCATATTGAATCTTGTTTGACTTCCTGCAGAGTTATCCATGCTGCCAAACAACCACATCAATTCAGAATCATTTGAGTCTTTAGTCACTTAATTAAAAGTAATTATGAAGTGAGGACCGAATTACGGAGATGTTATTAGTAAACATATGATTAACAAACATGGTATATATTAGGTCTTTACCTATGAAATTGCTGTTTTGTATGCAATAAGTGAAAGTACTTATTTTTTCAAACTTTTTTATTTCTGTTATTCGAAGTCACCCATGCAATCGACGCATCTTTGCCAACGCATTGGCAGTTTATTGATGCCCTTCTTGTAAAAATCAGCTGGACGGGAGGCAACAAACTCTTCAAAGGCATTTTGTACTGCCTCTCGGGAATTGAATTTTTTACCCACTAAAAAGTTGTCTAAATTTTGGAAAAAGTAATAGTCGGTAGGTGCAAGGTCTGGTGAGTATGGCGGATGAGGGAGAGCTTCCAACCCCAGCTCTTGCAGCTTGGAGACTGTCTGTTGCGCAGTATGGGGTCGCGCGTTGTCGTGAAGGAGCAGTGGGGACGACCGATTGACCAAAGCTGGTTGCAGATGTGCAAGCTTCTCCATCATTCTATCCAGTTCTTCACAGTACACATCTGCATTAATGCTCATGCCGTTTTGTAAAAAGCTGTGGTGAATCACACCCGCACTAGACCACCAAACAGTAACCATCACCTTTTTAGGGGTCATTTTTGGTTTAGGGCATTGCTTTGGTGCTGAACCAGGGTCTAACCAACTTGCTGAGCGCTTTCGATTGTAGAACAGAATCCATTTTTCGTCGCACGTAACTATTCGTTTCAAAATTCCTTCATTTATTTGCCTGTTGAGCAGCGAAAGGCAGGTCTCGACGCGTACGTTGCGCTGGCGATCGTTAAGGTCGTGGGGCACCCATCTATCAAGCTTTTTTACCTTGCCAATTTGTCGCAAATGGATCAATATTGTTTTGATGCTTACATTAAAAGCTGCTGCTAGCTCAGCTGTAGATTGAGTTTCGTCAGCTTTTACAATCGCCTTTAATTCATTATTGTTAACCAAAGTCTCCAGACGACCACGAGCTTCATTTTTCAAGTCAAAATTTCCAGAACGGAACCGGGAAAACCAATAAAGGGTTGTGCGTTCGTTTGTACAGTTCTCTCCGTAAACGTTTTTGATGTTACGTGCCGTTTGTGTCGCGTTGGTGCCACGACGGAACTCATATTCCATAATTACACGAATTTTTAAAGTATCCATTATGACGAAATATGTTCAAATGTAATGAAAATACAACGCTAATCAAAAAACAAAAGACTGAGTTTGTAAATAGAATGTCATGGTTTTAAAACAAAATTAATTTGAATTTAGAATACAGAGCCATTACAAACTTTTCTTTATTTGAAATGACCAGTACTGAAGAAACGCAATTTCATAGGTAAAGACCTATTATTTAGCAAAGTGGTTGTACAATACAATGTATAACTAAATAATACGAATAAACACATTCGCGAACAGACCCATACGTGCACGCACACACACGTAAACGCACGCACACAATTAATATTCATACTATTATCATTATAAATGCCTGGATAAAGCAAGTTTAAAAGAAATTAAATATTTTCATTTTCATCGCTCCTTTTGAACATACAAAAATAGGGCTTATTCCACTAGTGATGTCACCCAGGTGAACATAATGGAATAAACCATAAACAGTAGAATAAGTAAATACTAATTAAACAACAAGATTACTCGTGTAACACTCAAGGCTTATCGTCTACTCGTGAATCGATTGCAGATGGCCTATAATGTAATGGAAACATTTATCAAGTAGTATTCTCTAGCACAAAAGACAGTCACGGTATTAAAAGGTGTACGGTAGGTTTAGTGGTTAAAGCGGTCGCCACACATACATAGAAAACATCTATTTTCAAATTATACAAATATTTAGTACGACCCGGGAATCAAACTTGAAACCTCAAGCACAGCAGTCGCATACGCTACCACTGCGCCACCGGGATAGTCATATTATATATATAGAAACCAATATGCTTATATAGTTTAAATGAAATCGCTATTTGTTCTTGTGTGCCTGAGCTAAATTAAGCTTGTACTCGTTACGAATGGGTTTATGTATTTACTAGCTGAACCCCGCGGTACGACAATAACCGCGGGCATAGCCGCGTAGCGAAGCTATTATCTTTATAAAATGTAGCCTATGTGTTATTCTGATGTATAAGCTATATTATTGTAAAATTTCATCAAAATCCATTCTGTTGTTTTTGCGTGAAAGAGCAACAAACATACTCACTTACGTACTCACAAACTTTCGCGTTTATAATATTAATAGGATAAACATTACAGTACCTATACCCTACGTGTCTTTGTTTGTCTACCCACTATGTTAGTACCTACTTACATCAGGTAAAACGAAAAAGTATAAGTTATTTTAAAACTAGTAGTCAGGCTAGGCAGAGGTAGATTTCCAGACACACCATCGACGACGATTATATACCATCGTATTTATAATCTGATTTTAATAGATGTCAAAAAAAAAATTCGAGAGATTCAATTTGGTTGTAAATGTTTTGAGTTACATTACCTCAGAACTCCGACTTTTATAACCTGATTTGGAATATAAGTAATAAGTGTAATTGTATATAGGTACATATATTATATGTAAGTTTATATCAGTTCTATAACTTTTTAAGACAATTTGGATCTACTTATGCAATAAGAAACCAATCCATACACATACTAAAATCAATGAATTATCCTTATCTCCTTATAAATAGGGTTCTTATATAGATTTTGGCATGTTAGGGGATTGGTTAATTGTTGCATAAGTAGGTCCAATTATAACCTCTGTCTGTCTGAATGTCTACGACATTTAGTGGGCCGATGTACACGTGTGCATAGAGTTTCATAGTTAGAGTCAAATAAGTTACAAAATAAATATTTAGTTGAGAGTATATTACATTATTTGAAACCCATTTTCAGAAAATAGGTACCACCAAAAATTCAGAGGTAAAGAACACAGCTTAATAGAATTCGTCATGATGCAGGCTCAGGCGGTCTTTGATACGTTTTTAAAAGTAAATTAATTTGTTATAACTGCCTCGTTGGGCTAGTGGTTAGCGTAAGCGACTGCAGATCAAGGTCTCGGGTTCGATTCCGGGGTTGAACTGCTGTTGGGTTTTTTTTACAAAAAATTCTTAATAGCAGCCCGGAGTATGGAAGTTGGCAGATTTTCCAGCCGGTGCCTCGGAGAGCACGTCAAGCTGTCGTTCCCGGTTGTCATGAACATCTATGGCAATCGTTATTGGGAAGCCAGTGCCCTCAAATATACTGAAAACTAGTTCAACCTTCGAATTCAGTTCACCCTCAGAGTTGCGGAGGTCCGATACCAGTCGCTCTGTGTAAAAACTGATATTCAGGTAAAACCGGTTGAACTAGTAGCCGACCCCAAATAACCTTGAAAGTAATAAAAGGAGGAAGATGATGATTAATTTGTAATGAAAATGTACCGCATGTGTTTTAATGTTTTAGAGAGTACACACAGAAACAAATAATCTAAGTATCATTGCTATAATATTCGCGTAGTTTTTGGTCGAGGGCCAATTCATCGTCATGCGCAATTTTAATCTAATAATGTTTTGGAACCAGGTGCTATCTCTTTATAGTTTTTATTTGTTTATGGTACCTGCTCACTACATTACCACGCGGCTGACAAATTCTAGTGATGTAAGGTCTTAGTAGGTACAACGCGATTTTTACAAACATAATGTTAGCTTGACTTGAACTTGTACATAATAAAGTATGTATTACATATCTAGGTAATTATGTATACATCTTTTAAGAAAACATTTAATAATTATGACATGTCCATTCAACATAAATATTTCAACACGTATCGTCAATCAGGAATATAGAAATAGCAAAACAAAACAAATAAAAAGATATGAGACGAACAGATTCAGTTATCATTCGACTGAACAGAGCTGAAATTGGAAAAGTGGGAATGCAAATCCTTGGGCACTAATTTCAAAATCCGTTGCGGAGGATTGGCTCGAGAGACACCATGGGATCGTCTCATACCAACCGACGCAAGTGATCACTGGTAAAGTATGTTTCGGAGATCACCTGTGTACGATACGCAAGAAGCCAACCCCTGAGTGACAAAACTGCGATATCCGCATCATGGACACAGCACTCCATATATTGGTAGAATGTCTTGGGTGGGGATGAGCCAGTAGAGGCATGAACTCGTTGTGGTCATCACAGTGGAGATTCTCTCACTCAGTAACATGATTGCGGCGATCATACGGAGTGACAGTGTGTGGAAATACGCCTTCTCTTTCTGCGAGCAAGTTATGTGTGCAAAGAACACGGCGGAGTGAGACCGGGAGAGGTTTAAAATTCTTGCGGGTACCCCTGGCCCCGGAAAAAGGCAGGCGCCGTAGATCACAAAACGAACTCCGTTCTCCATAAGCGCAAGTCCGAGGGTAACAAGTGAGGCCATCTGTCATCCCAGAAGAAGCAGGCCAGGTTGGCTGCGCGAGCACAGCGGAACATCGGGGTTCTAGGAGGAGGCCATCTACAAGCCATAGGTGTCACAAGGTACGTCGAAGTTCTAGGGATTTCCTTCCTACGATGTACCTGGTTCCCCAGTTACTAGTACCCAAGGCGCGTGATTTTTGGTTCTAGTCCGACATAACCATAAATGGGTGGTATATGGGGAATTTCCGCTCAGAAAAAAAGGAATACAAATCTTCATTGGATTTAGATTCTTAAATGAAATAGAGAAGGTAGTTCTGTGATTTAAAAAATATGCAATCTGGACAAAGGAAGCAAAATCGATACATCTCACTTTATCCTTTTTTTGAAGGGGCTGGTGGTCTAGTGGTTAGTGCCCCCAAATATACTGAGAACTAGTTCAACCTTCGAATTCAGTTCACCTTCAGAGTTGCGGAGGTCCGTTGTCAGTCGCTCTATGTAAAGACTAATATTCAGGTAAAACCGGTTGAATTAGTAGCCAACCCCAAATAACCTTGGGAGTAATAAAGGGAGGAAGATGATGATAAATTTGTAATGAAAATGTACCGGATGAATTTTAATGTTTTAGAGAGTACACACAGAAACAAATAACCTAAGTATCATTGCTATAATATTCGCGTAGTTTATTTCGTGATCTTAAATGCTAAGCCAGAGTCCACATCGGGTTCAATTGCCATACTATTTTTTTTTCCTCGTTCAGATATCCCCTCGGATACCACCTTCTGGTGGCATGTCAGACATAAACCGAATAAAACCGCACGCCATCTCGGGTACTAGGAGCCGGGGAACCTGGTACACTCTAGAAAGGAAAACCCTGGAACCCAGACTTAATGGCCACCCTGGACAAATCTTTGTGTGACAAACACAAACATTTGTTCTGTGTGTGAGTGTAAATTATCTATATTGTGTACGTATTTAGAAATATATCAATATGTTTATCAGCAGTCTGGATACCATAGGACAGACTTTATCTAGTTTTGGATCAAACAGCCATGTGTGTGATGTGCGAGGATATTATTTCTTACATTAATACAACAAATATATAATAGACTAGCTGACCCACGCAACCTCGTTTGCGTCTTATATTGCCCGTAGCGTGAAAATTTTCCCCAGTTTTTGAAACATTCTTCATTGGTGCTCCGCTCCTATTAGTAGTAGCGTGATGATATATAGCCTATAGCCTTCCTCGATAAATGGACTATCCGACACCAAAGGAATTTTTCAAATCGGACCAGCGGTTCCTGAGATTAGCGTGTTCAAACAAACAAACTATTCAGCTTTATTATTAGTATAGATTACATTCTGTTCTAGATTTATTAACACTCAACCTATATCAATTGACAACTTTAAGGGATAAGAAATTTTTGTGTTATAGTCAATATCCAAGGGTACTTGGAAACGGAGATAGAGATCATCTCAAATTTAAAAAACAGTAAGTGTAAATTCGAGGTATGACTGAATATCTAGTTAACTCAATTGCCTAGATTTTGAACTGCCCTATAAAAAAAGTCAGTTCAGAATTAAAATACATTTCGAAAAAAATCCTATAAAAACTATTTGTGTTTTTTTTTTTTTTATTATTATTATATAGGGGCAAACAAGCAGACGTATCACCTGATGGTAAGCGATTACCGCCGCCCATGGGCACCCGCAACACCAGAGGCGTCACAAGTGCGTTGCCGGCCTTTTAGGAAGGAGTACGCTCTTACTTGTCTGTATTTTTATCCGTTGACAACCGCCATGTTTCTGGTAGATTGGTCTGACAGATATCTATGGGCAGATTACTTTTATGTTTTTTTTTTCATTCTAAAGACAAGTATTTTTTTTGTTTATTTTGCTACTGCTTAAGTGCCAATTCAATTGAAATGTTGTCAGTGAGAATCATTTGCATTCCTTTTAGAGTAGTAAAAAATTAATTTACTTCAGTAATTCCTTGAAAATTTTCTTTCTCTAAACATTTATTCTAAGCTAAAGCTTTATTCAATGAAAATTCTAAAATAATAAAAAAAAAAATGGTTTTGTATTACTACAAAACATTCTAATTAGATTTATAAAAACTTTAGTATTTATGGAGTTCAAATACCCATTTACTTACCTCAAACCTGTACCATTCTGTGCTGTTCCAGTGTGGATTTAGAGATTTCCGGCACACATCAGTCTTGTGGGTAATACTACCAAACTTTATCTCCACGAATGCGTCCGTAGTTTCACTAGCCCTGTCCATTACAGGGAGGTTCCGACCCGCCAACACTTTCACCTTTATTTTACCGGGCATTTTGACTGTACTTAACACACTTAACACTTCAAACTGCAAATTCTTAAGTAAATAGTTGTTGAGTACTACTTAAACAATATTATGAAACAAATTATCACCTCTTTTCACAAAATATTATCAGTTCCGAACTTCTAATCTAAAGAAAAATAGAAACACGAATTCTTATCAATACACTGATTTATATAGATCACTGTTATATGACACGGTTGCATAAAGCGCAACAATACTTGCCAAAATTATTTTAAACAATATTTTTTGTTGTAATGTGTACTATTTTGAAATAAAAACATTTTCGGCGCACAAATTTCGCGGTACGTATCACATAAAATTGCGCGCTTGTGTTATAAACACTGCACCTTGGAGCGCCCCAGCTGTATCTAAATGTTGTTCTAAAGGTAACTGTCGGTATATTAATAGACAAAATGTGATATTTTAAAAATAAAATCGGCAAGACGAGCGACACGCTCGATCACAAGCTGTCAAACTAAACGTCAACAATAAGTGCGTTCGTTTTGGTTTGTACTTTCATTCCTTTTCAATTAATGTTTTTTTATTTTGAATGTTTCAGTACACAAGACAAGTACCATAAAATAATCAGCATAATGTAATTATAGTTCTAAAAATTTTATTGAATAAAAGAGTGATTTTAGGCAATCTTCCATACTCTCAAATATTTTATGCTTCACCTACTTATTTATAAATCGTCTATCGTATAATGAAACATGTTGTTTAGTTCCTTGCTCGCTTTAAATATTCAATAATCAAAGGTTGCCTCAAAGTTCTATCAATTCTTTATTGTGATTGATGTTAACTGAAAATTACTGTGAATGTGAAAAACTCTCTTGCTAGAATAGTTGCTGTACTTACTTTCGTGTACCTACCTACTTACTAAAAGTTAATGTATAAAATAAGTGTCAATATGTAAACGTTTGTATACACAGACCTTTACTAGTCCACTGCTAGGCTTAGGCCTCTTCTTAGACAGGTAGTTTTGGCCTAAAATACTACGTTGATATTTTAATTGACATTTCTTGGTAAGGTACTGTCTTTATCATACACCGTGGGAGAGCTATGCTTCGGCATCAATGGGTCTCACGAATCACGGCCTCTCAATGGATACCATGGCCTCACAGAAAACCGGTGTGAAATAGCGTTTGCGCTGTGTTTCACCGAGTGAGTGAGGATACCGGAGGCCCATACCCCAACCCCTGCCCCCATCCCCCAAAGGTCGGCAACGCACTTGTGACGCCTTTGGTGTTGCGGGTGTCCATGGGCGGTGGTAATCGCTTACCATCAGGTGATACGTCTGCTCGTTTGCCCACTTCAATAATAAAAAAACCCATACTTGTTTTTCTTGTAAGTGGCAAACATTGTAAGCAACTATGGCCGTGGAAAGTACGTAACAAAACGTCAACATTGTTCAAGTGTGTTGCTGCCTTTTCAGTTCATATTGCTAGAATCAGAAGGACGTTTAAATTCAAGCATTATTTTACCCGACTACGGCAAATTCAGAAGGAAGGGTAATAATTTTGACAGTCTGTATATGTTCCACCATAGTACCTAAACTACTAAAAAGATTTTAATAAATAAGACTACTTAAAAACTAGAAATGTATGAATCGTTTTTACATAAATAAAACCAAAGTAAATAACTTTATACACACATATTTATTGTACGTAAAATAAACCGTTAGAAACAAACTTATCTTTTTTTTTATGCATAGGGTTCTATGTAGGATACATTATGAAATTAAATTTTAAGACTAATATTTGAGGCAGAATTGATATTGTGCTAAGTCTGTGATGTTTTTGTAGGATATTATTAAAATTAAGTAGTCTTGTCTATTTGACTAGCAAATAGTTCTCAGTTCTAGAGCAAATACAAATATACAGCGGTTCTACCGCCTCTTAATTTCATTTCTAAACCACACTTATTATGGCAAAAGCCAAAGAAATTACGTAAAATACCTTACAAAATTTTTATTTTTAGTTCAATACGGGTTCAGCGAAGAAAGCAATCAACAAAAACAAAACGTCCAATAAATTGAACTGCCGTGTATGGGAAGTCTATAAAATTATAGCTCAATTTATATTGGTCGACGTAATAAATTAAACAATAGAACTTAATAAGTTGATTTGATGATGGAATGACAAAAGTTCTCTTAAAATTCAAAAAGAAAAGATTACAAATGTTTTTTATAACGTGCATTAAAATAGACAAACACGATTAACGTTAATTTTTTTTATTCTCTGATCAAAACAATCGACAAGAAAATAAAAAGATTTTATGTAGGTACTAGCTGACCGGACAAACGTTGCTTTGCCATAAAAGGGAATATATGTGTGGGTCAATAAAAATCGCGATGGAAAAATAGGGGTTGATCTTAGAGGGTTGAAAATTTAGGGTTGTATGTATTTACTAATGCTGTATCATAAAAAAATAGAAATTAAAAATTTTGTCTAAAAAAAAAAAAAAAATTTAGGTGTGGACTACCCCTAACATTTAGGGGGATGAAAAATAGATGTTGGCCGATTCTCATAGATACCGGATAAGCACAAAAAATTTCATCAAAATCGGTCAAGCCGTTTCGGAGTAGTTCGATTACGCACCCCGTGACACGAGAATTTTATATATTAGATGTTCTTAAAAATCTGTTTATACATTAGAAAAACACAACTATAAACAATTTTCTTTTTCATTCAAAACAATCGATAAGAACACTTACATTTTATATGTACATTCTATAAAACGTGCATATGCATTTGAAAAACAAAATTATAAATTAATTATCAAAGATATATTTTCCAAATTAAAACAGACTAAAATTTGTTTTTTAATCACAACACAATGAGATTTTCACCATTCCCTAGGTGTACGCCGCAAGCGGGTCTTTTGATTCCGTGGCTTTGACAAAAAGCCGCAAGTGCGACGGCGGTGCGATCACTCAACTGTCGACACTTGATGGATAGGTTTGATAATGCCATAGGCCGAAACCGGTCAGGGGAATAAGTACGAGTATCATTGTAGAATGAATATTTTACCAATAGAAAGCACTTTTTTTATGTTTTAGCTGCCAAAATGACTCTACTCTGCCCGATGGAAAGCACGAGCAGAATCCAGGAGTGGTGGTCACCATCCACAATGCAGCATGGCGACCCACACTATGGCGGCTTAGTGAGATGATTTTTCGCGCTCCGCTTAAAGGACCTGGGTTCATAGTGGGAGGGAAACATAGTTAGGTAGGGAGTTTCATAGATATATTAACCCTAAAAAATACAGCAATCGAAGTGAACTCAGGTCTGCTAGTTTTTGATAAACATTCAGTAGTCATATAACACTCACTGAGATATTAAGGTTGTTAAATATATGGTTCATCATGAATGGCCTTTAATAGTCCACCGTTAATCATAGACACCTCTTTAGGAAGTCGTTGACATACTGTACCACGCTGGCCAGACAGTTTGGTAATATGATAACACTGAAATATTTATATCTCTATTTTTTTTTATAGAAAGTTGGGCAAACGAGCTGACTTATCGCTGAGATTTGTGAAATTAAAAACTGTAATTTTCTGATAGACAAGTATAGTAGTCAATCAGGGATTTTAATAGGTGAAACTTATTTGTACTCTAAATACGCAATCAATTACATATATAAATAAAGTAGGAAAATTACAGAGGAGTCAGTCCTCACAGTCAGACATCACACATACCATATACGGCAGTCTTATCCCAAACCAGGCGGAGTCAGAGCTATGGTAACGTACTACTAAATGAATTTCTAAATTCAGACATAGATAAAATAACCAAACACAGAAGATATGTCCTGGGTGGTATAGAACTAAGGACCTCCTCTTAGTAAAACATTAATAGTCTCCCCTAGTTGAGAGAAATGTTTACCGCAGAAGTCACGTCAGATGGGGTTCAAACCTGCCATAATATCCCCGCAACTACAACATCCACTATATTTATATCCTAAAATATACTTATTTCCTAAAATATCATATGGTTATTACGTTTTTTAAAGTACTGGTTATATAATTAAGACCACTCCAAATCAAATTTGGAGCATGGCAGAAAGATAGTGACAATTTATCGTTTCTTAAAGACTAATAATAATAATAATAATAAATAACGCTTCTTTGGCCGCCTGAAAAAAGTACTTAAAAGTCTTTTATCAGGTGGTAACAGGGTGCGAGCCTACAATGGTTGGGTCATGCCGGTTCTGATGTATTCCTTTAGTGTACTTAGATGGACTCAGACCGAATTAGATGCCCTAGATAGGAGAGTCCGTACATTGCTGACTGCATTTCGAATGGATCACCCACGTTCATCGGTTATGAGGTTGTATATCCCGCGAAAATTTGGGGGTCGTGGACTTTTAAATATCAAGACCCTACACAATCGTGAGGTATACAATCTTAGAGAATATTTTCTACAAACTGATGTGGGAGTGCATCGTAGTGTGGTTACAGTGGATACCGGGCTCACTCCGCTCGCTCTGGTTAAAGAGAATTGGCGCAAGCCTGTAGTACTTGGTACTAATGATCGCAGGGAAGTATGGAAGGGCAAAGTACTCCATGGTCGGGCCCTAAATGGGCCTGATCTAGATTTCAAAGCATCTACATCCTGGCTACGGTATGGTGATCTCTTCGGAGAAACCGAAGGTTTTGTCTGTGCGATTATGGACGAAGTTATCATGACGTCAACTATCGGAAATATATCCTGAAGGATGGTACGGTTGACATTTGTCGGGCATGTCACCGTCCTGGAGAATCTATCAGGCATATTATTTCTGGTTGTTCTCGTCTTGCTAACGGTGAGTATTTGCACAGGCACAACCAAGTAGCTAGGATCGTACATCAGCAACTTGCCCTTAAATACAATCTTGTGAGTTCAGAGGTACCATACTACAGGTATGTGCCCGATCCAGTTCTCGAGAATGGTCGTGCTACGTTATATTGGTATCGGTCTATTATTACGGACAGGACTATTGTAGCCAATAAGCCTGATATTGTGGTGATAGATCGATTAGAGCGCCGCGCAATTATTATCGATATCGCCATTCCTCATGACGAGAATCTCGTGAAAGTCGAAAAAGAAAAACAAATTAAATATTTGGATTTATCTCTAGAGATTGTCGATATGTGGAGTGTGGATTCGGTAATAATTGTTCCGATAGTCGTATCTGCTCACGGTTTGATAGCCAAGAGCCTCAACCAACACCTTAAGAGGCTCACGTTAGAAGGGTGGATCAAGGGTCTGATACAGAAGGCAGTCCTTCTTGACACGGCACGTATAGTGAGGAGGTTCCTGTCTTTGGAGCCCTAACCACCGGTTTCTTGGTCCCTGTACCCGAAGTCGGTGGTCTACTGTTTTTTATATTTTTAAATGTATTTATTTTTATATGTATATTTAAAAATGTAATTTATATGTGTATTTAAATGTAATAAAGGAGATAATAATAATAAAAAGCTAGCAACACTTAAAGCCGTCAGAATTTCTCAAACTAATTTTACTGTTTAGAACAGCACAAAATAACAAACAACAACAATTTTCAAGCTGATTAAACATTCCATTGTTATAAAATAAATATCACGAAGAAATAAAATGCATACATCAAAAATGAAACATAGAAATATCTACTCAACAAGACATGACGTTTAAACGTAAACGTCATGTCAAAACAATATTTGATAAATTTTAATAACGACGATGCTAACAAAAGCTAGACGGAGAGCACTGATAACATCCCCGGACTCGTCGCTCCGCTCCGCCTTGCCATCTCCGGAAGAAGCAATAGAAGTTCCGGCTGGTGCAGAGGCGTCGAGCTCTTCATCAAGCGACGATTTTTTCTCGCCGCCGACGTCGCCAACACCTGTGCGTCGGCAGGGGAGATGCCGGCCACCAGACAGCCTGGGACCCCGAGGACCACTGACCTCGAATAGGGCCCCCGCTACCGGTGGTAATGTGCACCGCATGAAGTGGACACATTCAATTAATGAGAATGTCATGCGGGCATATTTTCGGGCTACAGAGTTGGGGACGAACCTTACTGCGTACCGTGTTCGACTAGTCTCTCTGTTTCAGGAGCTTGAGCCAGCTATCAACGTTTCGGCACAACGATTGTCGGATCAACTGCGAGCTATACAGCGATGTCACCTGCTGGATGATGCCGTACTTGAAAGGATACGCTCTGACATACGGAATAGCTTGACTGTCCCTTCTTCGTCACATGTTGTGGATGTGGTAACAAACACCACACCACGGGTACCACAAAATGAAGATGTTAGTGAATTAGTGGACAGTGAAATTATGTCCGTAAGTACCCAGTATAATGATAGGATAAGGAGCACTTTGGAGGATGTGATTCGGAATACCGATATGCAAATTTTAAAAACAGAACCCGTTTGTCCCGTTTGCCCATCCATAAACGAAATTTAGCGCTGGTGAGTGCCTTGGATTCATTATTACCGGATTATTTCAGTAATAGCGAAGATCTCAGTGATACACACTCAATTCTGTACTGTGCGGCTGTTGCAGTTTGTCGAGTAGCTGTTGTCAAATTTGCAGAAAATACAACCAATCAGAGCGCCACGCAATGATTGTCGATATCGCCCTTCCTCATGACGAGAATCTCGTGAAATTCGAAAAAGAAAAACAAATAAAATATTTGGATTTATCTCACGAGATTGACGATATGTGGAATGTGGATTCGGTGAGCATTGTTCCGATAGTCGTATCTGCTCACGGATTGATAGCCAAGAGCCTCGATCAACATCTTAAGAGGCTCACGTTAGGGGGCTGGATCAAGGGTCTGATACAGAAGGCAGTCCTTCTTGACACGGCACGTATAGTGAGGAGGTTCCTGTCTCTGGAGCCCTAACCACCGGTTTCTTGGTCCCTGTACCCGAAGTCGGTGGTCTACTATTTATTATTTTTAAATATATGTTATTGTTTATCTTTTTTATGTATTTAAAAATGTAATTAATATGTATATATAACGAAATAAAGAGAATAATAATAACAAGCACTGAAAGCAGATGGAATTTCTGAAACAGATTTCTCGTTAATTTATTATCTCAGTTTTGAAACATTTTACAATAAAGGAAATCAACCAACATAAGTTTGAATAATATTTAAAATGAAATATTGGCACCGAAACAGAATAATGTAAAAAAGGCAATTTAAAAGAAAATAGCTGTGTAAGACATGACGTTTTAAACGTCATGTCGCAACAATGATTTATATAAGAAATTCTTAATGCTAACAAGAGCTAGACTTAGAGCACAATTATCACCCCCAGACTCGTCGCTCCGCTCCACCTTACCGTCTCCGGAAGCAATAACAGAAGTTCCGGTTGGTGCAGAGGCGTCGAGCTCATCCTCAAGCGACGAGTTTTTCTCTCCGCCGACGTCACCAATACCCGTATGTCGGCAGGGGAGAGGCCGGCCACCGACCAGCTTGGGATCCCGAGGACCACTGACCTCGAACAGGGCCCCCGCTGCCGGTGGTGATGTGCGCCGCATGAAATGGACACATTCCATAAATGAGAATGTCATGCGGGCATATTTTCGGGCTACAGAGTTGGAAACGAACCTTACTGCGTACCGTGTTCGACTAGTCTCTTTGTTTCAGGAGCTTGAACCATAAGTCAATGTTTCGGCACAACGGTTGTCGGATCAAGTGCGTGCTATACAGCGTTGTCACCTGCTGGATGATGCCGTGCTTGAGAGGATTCGCTCTGACATACGGAATATCTTAATTGTCCCTTCTTCATCACATGCTGTGGATTTGGTACCAATCAATACACCCCAGTTACCACATGATCACTATGTTGATGAACTAGTGGAGAGTGAAGATATATCCGTAAGTACCCAATGTAATAATAGAATAAGGAGTGCTTTGGAGGATGCGATTCAGGAATACCCCGTTACCCCGTTTGCCCATTCATAAACGTAATTTAGCGCTGGTAGGTGCCCTAGATTCGTTATTATCGGATTATTTTGATAATAGCGAAGATCTCAGTGATACACATTCGATTCTATACTGTGCGGCTGTTGCAGTCTGTCGAGTTGCTAATGTCAAATTTAAAGAAAATATGACTTATGTTCGACCCAAAAATACTATACCAGCTTGGCAGTGTAGAATTGAACGTCGTGTTGCTGAGACTAGGACACTTATTGATAAACTAGTTAGTTTTCGATCAGGCAATACGCGACCGAGAGTAATGCGCTTTGTGAAACATGCATTCTCAGGGACTACTATTAGTCTCGGACAGTAGGTACATGTCATGTGTCACAGAGCACATAGACTTTCTGAAACAAAAAGTTTATGCATGGGCAAATAGGATAAGACGGTATAGAAAACGAGTCGATCGGTATAATCAGAATCGCATGTTCCAAAGAAATGAGAAGTGGGTGTACCGAAAATGGGAGGAACCTAGTCCGTGTATGAGTGATGGGCAATTTCCAGATGACAACGCCACAAATACTTTTTGGCGTAACATCTGGTCAGTGCCTGTTACTTATACAGAAGATGATTGGTGTCGGGATGTCGAGCGCTCATGTGAGTCCATAATATCTATGGAAACTCTTACTATTGGTAAAGATGATGTAATTTGTGCAGCCCGTTCATTGCCAAATTGGAAATCACCTGGTCCAGACGGACTGCACAACTTTTGGCTCAAGTGGTTCCGAAGCTCACATGCGTGTTTGGCATCTCAATTCCAAGCCGCAGTGGATTCCAGTTCATTACCCCAGTTTTTAACTACTGGTATAACTCACTTACTCTATAAATCTGGTAGTGCTATGGATCCCAAAAATTTTAGACCTATTACATGTTTACCAACCATATATAAACTTCTAACATCTATTCTGAGACTCAAAATTTCTACACATATTAATAACAATTCGATAATTTCCATTTCTCAGAATGGAAGTAGAAGTGGGACCCGTGGCACTAAAGAGCTCCTTATTATGGACATGACTATTAGCCAACAAGTACCTACGTCGTAATCGTAAGAGTCTGGCGACATGCTGGATAGATTACAAGAAGGCTTACGACTCGGTTCTACATACATGGCTTTTGAGGGTGCAGGAGTTGTATAAAATCGATACAACTCTATGCACTTTCTTAAAGTCGTGTATGGGGCAATGGAGAACGGTACTTCGCTATCCTGGATGTCGGCAGACTGTGGTAAATGACGTACTTATAAATATCGAGCGGGGCATCTTCCAAGGTGACAGTCTGAGTCCCTTGTGGTTTTGTCTAGCTTTGAACCCTCTAAGCACTCTGTTGGAGGGTTCAGAGTTGGGCTATAGGTTGCGGAAAGATGATAGAGCTATATCTCACCTTCTTTATATGGATGATTTGAAACTACTTGCCCCCACTAAATTACAATTGACAGAGTTACTAAAGGTCAAAACTTTAGCATTTCTATCAAGATGGAATTTGGTGTAGACAAGTGTGCAGTCATGTATGTAAAGAAGGGTTTGATAGTGGAATCTGAGGGAATAGAACTTTCAGATTCTATAAAACTTCGGTCTCTCTCTGCCACCGAAAGCTACAAGTATCTAGGTTTTTCACAGTCTTTGGGAATACCGGAATCGGACATGAAACAGGCGTTGCGGGAACGCTTCTTTGGCCGCCTGAAAAAAGTACTTAAAAGTTTTTTATCAGATGGTAACAGGGTGCGAGCCTACAATGGTTGGGTCATGCCGGTTCTGATGTATTTCTTTGGTGTAGGTACTTAGATGGACTCAGACCGAATTAGATGCCCTAGATAGGAGAGTCCGTACATTGCTGAATGCATCACCGCAAACCTGTGGTACTTAGTACTAATGATCTCAGGGAGGTATGGAAAGGCAAGGAACTCCATGGTCGGTTTTATCGGGCCCTTCATAGACCCGATATAGATTTTAAAACATCTACGTCCTGACTACGGTATGGTGATCTCTTCGGAGAAACCGAAGGTTTTGTTTGTGCGATTATGGACGAAGTTATCATGACGAATAACTATCGGAAGTATATCCTGAAAGATGGTACGGTCGACATCTGTCGGGCATGTCACCGTCCTGGAGAATCTATCAGGCATATTATTTCTGGTTGCTCTCCTCTTGCTAACGGCGAGTATTTGCACAGGCACAACCAAGTAGCTAGGATCGTACATCAGCAACTTGCCCTTAAATACCATCTTGTGAACTCAGAGGTGCCATACTACAGGTATGTGCCCGACCCAGTTCTCGAGAATGGTCGTGCTACATTATATTGGGATCGATCTATTATTAGACAGGACTATTGTTGCCAATAAGCCTGATATTGTGGTGATAGATCTATTAGAGCGCCGCGCAATTATTATCGATATCGCCATTCCTCATGACGAGAATCTCGTGAAAGTCGAAAAAGAAAAACAAATAAAATATTTGGATTTATCTTACGAGATCGTCGATATGTGGAATGTGGATTCGGTAATAATTGTTTCGATAGTCGTATCTGCTCACGGATTGATAGCCAAGAGCCTCGACCAACACCTTAAGAGGCTCACGTTAGAAGGGTGGATCAAGGGTCTGATACAGAAGGCAGTCCTTCTTGACACGGCATTTATAGTGAGGAGGTTCCTGTCTTTGGAGCCCTAACCACCGGTTTCTTGATCCCTGTACCCGAAGTCGGTGGTCTACTATTTTTTATATTTTTAAATATATGTTATTGTTTATCTTTTTATGAATTTAAAAATGTAATTAATATGCATATATAAATGAAATAAAGACAATAATAATAACTTAATATTTCTTACACACAGATGTCTGATCCAAATTAGGCAGAGCCTATAGAAACCAGGCTTCTAAAAAATATACTTATATTTCTAAATAGAACAGATAAACACTCATACAAATGATTGTCTCACCTAGATACGCATGCAAGCACACACGTATACGTACACGCAAATGCGCACGCACACACGTATACGTACAAACAAACGCACACGCACGCACACTAAGTCACTGAGCATTTGCAATCTTATCTTAAGAACTATATTTTTCAATAACTGTGTCATTGATTGTT
Organism: Spilarctia lutea; assembly: GCA_916048165.1. Lineage (NCBI taxonomy): Eukaryota > Metazoa > Arthropoda > Insecta > Lepidoptera > Erebidae > Spilarctia > Spilarctia lutea. Next base: position 2,361,246 of record OU696491.1, read on the forward strand.
GTTTTATTGTACATGTAGATTTGTGAAAATATTTGTATATTCACAAATCAACAGAAAGAAATGGTGATACAAGTGTGACAATTCAAATTCTGAAATCTTCTAAAGGTTTATTGATAGCTACAAAGTTAATTATTTAAGTATAAGTAGTACAACTAAGTTGAATGTTGAAAACACTCACACATAAATATGATTATAATGACACAATATATTAATAGTGTAAGATACAACTAAATACGATTGGAATGGTGACACGAATGGTATAGTGGTTTAAACGGCCATCTTGTCGCTTTCTACTGCGCTGCGTGATCCATCTATGCTAATACATGTAATGTATTATAAAGAAGTAAAGTCACATACCTTACACTACACATAGATTCTAGAATCAAACTCACTTGTAATTATTCCACTATTTTTATTAAGGTGACACCTGACCGGTTTCGCCTTAAGGCATTATTTAAAATAGTGGAATAAGTACAAGAGAGTTTGATTCTAGAATGTATTGGAAAAAGTTCCATCAAGTGGCGACAAGTGGTAGTGTATGCGACTGCTACGCTTGAGGTCTCGGGTTCGATTCCTGAGTCGGACCAATTTTTTGGAGGAACTGCAAATATTTGGCAAATATATTCTGCAAATAATGTATGTATTTATAAAAACAAAAAAGTGTTTATATTTATATCAGTTGTCTAGTACCCATAACACAAGCTCTGCTTAGCTTGGGACTAAATAGCGTTGTGTCCGAAATATTTATTTAAATTACTTAAGTTTCTAACTTTTTTTGTATGGTTGTAGGGGATAATCTTTGGAAGTACTGATCCAATCTTGAAAATACTTTCACGAACAGAAAGCGAAACTATTCAGAAGTCACATAGGTCATATTTTATTATGATTAAACAAAATGTCAGTTAAAAATAATAGTATTTGTAAATCAAGTCTAAGAAAAGCGGGCGGATTACGCCCAACGAAGTGGGCACGGGTCGGCAAGTAAATTATATTGCTGTTCTGACTCTGGGTGGCATTTGTGTCCGTTTCATGTATGTTTGTAAACTCCCACAACTGCACCTGCTACTTGCTACAATTTGAACCGGTGGTTGAGAACACTAGCATTATTTAAAACAAACAAATGAATGATTTTTTTCTCAAAAATCAATTAGCAATAATTTAATTAAAAGTATTAGCGGCCACATTTTGATAGGCAACTTAGTAGATTTACATTCTCCTAATCATACATATGCGTAAAAATTTGATTTTTAGCAAACACTCGATGAATGTACTGATTCTACTGCCGGATCTCGTACTATTACAGCTACTTAAGATGTAAAAATCTGTATCGCAGGGGTCTTTACATATTATACATGAAACGGACACAAAGAACATCCAGACTCAGAACAACAATTTGTAGATCAAATGTGTTGTCAAATATGGATATCAAACCCACTACACTCAGGTAAGTGACCGCTTAAACCACATCTTAAATATAACACTGGGTATTGAAATATCAAAAAAGTTTGCATATAAAGTACTACTCGATACAAAAAAAATCTTACATTGATCGATTTAATTTTCTTTGCGTTTCTTGAACATTGTCTCAATGTTTTGGTTACCGGTTATGTTAGGCCGCTTCAGCTTGTGTTTAGCAGTCACCCGTGGAATACCAGGTTTCTTGGGAGAGTTTCTCGGAGATCTCCTTGGGGTTGGGTAGGTGTCTGGCCTGGAGTGGCCTCCCATGCCATCGTAGGAGATGTCCAAGACAGAGCTGGTAGCAGATGATTGAATTTTCATTGGCTCCTTTTGGTGAAATATGCTGGTAGTCTTTTGGGAATCCACTTTGTTTTGGTTGGCTTTCTTTATTAAATTGTGGTAGTTGTGTTGTGTAGGCTGTGAATAAGAATAGCTGTTGTTAAGATATTTATAAAACTGATTATATGTGGTGGGAACCGATGCCAACAAAGTTAGTAATGTAGGTAATGAAACAATAAACGAGTAAAAAATTTAAGAGTTTTGGCGACTAGATATAGGTTTTTTTTTTATGGAATAGGAGGCAAACGAGCAGGTGTATCGCCTGATGGTAAGCGATTACCGCCGTCCATGGACACTTGCAACACCAGAGGCGTCACAAGTGCGTTGCCGGCCTTTGGGGAAATGGAAAAAGGGATGGGGGAAGGGTTGGGAAGTGGGCCTCCGGTACCCTCACTCACTCGGGGAAACACAGCGCAAGCGCTATTTCACACCGGTTTTCTGTGAGGCCGTGGTATCACTCCGGTCGAGCCGGCCCATTCATGCCGAAGCGTGGCTTTCCCACGCATAAAGGTTGAGTTACAGAGTAAAATAAACGGAAACTGTTCATTCTATCTTAGTCTCACTTTCTCATTTGTGTACAGGAAAGAGTAGGTTAGCAAACAAGCTAAAAATATGGGATTTCTTGGAATAAACTAATAACCGTTATTTTATTCATTTGACTGCCTCGGTGGTGCAACGGTAGAGTAAGCGACTGTTGTGCTTCAGGTCTCGGGTCGATTCCTGGGTTGGCCTAATAGTTTGTATGATCTGCAAATACTTGTTTCGGAGTTTGGGTCTTCTCTATGTATAATATGGATTTATTTACAAAAAAGTATATTTTTATGTATTTATATCAATTGTTTAGTACCCATAATACAAGCGCTGCTTGGTTTGGGACTAGATGGCGTTCTGTGTTAGATGGCTAAGATATTATTATTATTCAATTTATTCTCTCAAATAGGTGAAGCACTTTTTACCTTTGATCCTTCGCCTATTTTGACTGCACAACGTTGAAGAGCCGTTAAACTCAGAAGGCCTCCTCCTTGCTTTAAATTCAGATACGGTGAATCAGAATTTTGAATATTATTTACCATTGTATTCTGGAAATAGAATGTGAATATTAAATAATCTGCAAGTGTTAAAATATACACTACTAGCTAACGCGACCTCGTTTATCTCTCCTATTGCCCGTAGCGTAATAACTTTCCCACGTTTTTGTAACATTCATCACAGACATTCCGCTCGAAAAAAAAAAAATTAGTTCCTAGCATTTTATATTTATTTACCTTTTAAACCTTCCCTGGACTACGAAAAATATTTTAAAACCAAATCAGCTAAATCGGCTGAGCCGTTTCCGAGTTTTACACACAGCAATTCATTTTTATATATATAGAAGATAAGTATAAAATAGTAGACATGATTATTGAGAAAAAATAGAAAGCGCTCTTATTTTATGTATTTGAGCCTGCCAAAGTAACTACTCTGCCTGATGGAAAGAGTACTAGTCACCATACTCATTGCGAGCGGCGGCCTAGTGAGATGCTGATATACACAGTGTGGCGACTTCCACATACAACACAACAATAACCTACTACAGCGCCATCTACCGAAGATACTGTTGCGCCATAACCAGATGGATCTCGTTTATACGAGAATAATCTAGATTGAATCGAGGACAGCGCCATCTAGTGTCGGCTAGCGCGCAACTGTGGGCATTATAACGATTTCTCGACGCTAGATGGCGCTACAAGTAGCTCTAGAATAATCTATTAAGTCGAGAACAATCGATCGAATATTATCGAACATTCTAGTTATCTCGACAGCCATATAAAAGCGGAACGTGTTAGCCGTACGAGCAGTATTGTTTCGAGATACAGCGAATAAACATCGAAGAGATCTTCTAGTGCGACTAACGAGTGATTTAGTGATTTCTATTTGTAAAAAGTGTTGTTAATAAATATTGTGTTATTTTTGGTAATCAATCGACTACTTTAATTTATTTAATACCCAGCTCGTAACAATACACTGAACTACGAAGTAACGCACTACACGAAGTAACTACAAATCCTGAATCGCGCAATAAATAGTTCTCGCGCCGATTATCATATATACAACATCCCAACATCAACTGTTGGGCAGTGGCCCGCCAGGCATGATCACCTCGCCTGGTCGGAGGATCCTCCCTTTGTGTCGGAGGGACATTACACCCGTTCCTCCACAACAGTATAAAATATATAATTTAGGATACTTACGAAGCTGCTATTATTACTCGAACATGCCATTGCGTCATTCAGTCCCGGTGACTTCTGGCTTGCACTACTTGCTTTCCTTTTTCGTGGACTCTGATTTGGTGAGGTGGGTTCTGTAGGGGATTTGTTTTTGTTCTTCCTAGGAGATGTTCTTGGGGGTGTTAGTCGAGCTTGTAACGATTCGATTGTAGATGCACTCTCTCTTAAATCAGCTTCCAATTGTCTGCAAGGAAAGTATGAATTAAGTTATTCTATGAAAATTTATTTTCCATGACTTTGTTCGTATTGTTACGAAGCGAACAAACCAGAATATTCTGGTAAAAACTGTGACAGCCAGTTCCACTATACAAGTTCTAATAATAACAAATGAACACAGGCACAGAACAATGAACTTTAATAGAACAAACATAAAGATGAATATGGATTACATTTCTCGGAAACGGGTATGTTCGAGAATGCTTTGGTTGGTAGTTAAGCGGTTGGAATGTTCTAGAACGGACGTCATCTAATATAAAAAAGCATCTCGTCGACTGGAGTTCAATTTGAGCTGTTAGATTATTAATACGAAAGTGTAATCTTTTACGATTACACGGCTAAACCGCTTCACTTTTAGTTCATTGACGCAATAATCGAATTAGCACCAATGATGAAAAAGATCAGAAGTAAAAAGGTTGTTTTACTTTTTAGTTATTACTTACATTATTTTATTCTGAAGCTCACCTTCTGTCTTCTTGCCCGATGCCAGCTCCCTTTTAATCGCACATAATTTATCTCGATATTCATTCTTTTTGGTCTCTGATTCACAAAGCGCCCTGTAAAACAAATATTTTTATTATTATTTCACGGGCCTAGTGGTTAGTGATTCTGATAGCTAGGGGCAGTGGGTTCGATTCCCACCCAGAACAAATATTTGTGTGATCAACACGATCATTTCGGTCGGTTGGGTCGAAGTTTTAAGTTCCATATGTGTGGTAGGCACTTAACATTAAATGATTGATCGCAGGCTAAATTTTAAAATCGTTTTTTAAGCAGTGAACACCAAAAGTATACAGTTTTAAGTAACCTTTTAAGTGCAGTAGCGAACGTGGCAATTGTTCGCACATCTGTATAACCCTGCAGCATCTGTTCAACTTCACCACTGGTCGCGTTCAATATTGTCTGCATCCTGTGAAAATGATATTCATAGTTGATGAATTAGACTTACATGAACTATATATATATATATCTCTCTCTGTCACTCACTCTCTCTTCTCGACTATTACCACATGATAGTAGGATCAGTCCAATGTCAAGATAACATTTAACTTTAAAATCCATACTAATATTATAAATTAAAAATTTTTTTATGGTATAGGGGCAAACGAGCAGACGCATCTCCTGGTGGTAAGCAACACCAGAGGGAGGAGTCACAAGTGCGTTGCCGGCCTTTTAAGAAGGTCAAGAGAAAAAGAGTGATTAAATTTATTCTTAAGTCTGTCTGTTTCGCTTTCACGCCTAAACTGCTTTATCGATTTCAATAAAATTTGGCATGGAGAAACTTTCATTCTCGAGGAAGGACATGGTCTATTCTTAACAGTGATACTATGTACACTACTCTTTCTTTAATTTCATCCTTAGGTATGTATTTTTTGTATTCAAATTTGAATAAGATCACACTGTAAGTGATATATGATGACCTTCCAAATAAAAAAATATATATAATCGTAACGAAAAATTGGAAAGACAAAATGAGAATGTATTTTATGTTTTAAGTCTATTTATAAATATATGTTCAGCAACAAAACCTCAAAAAATATATTCTATTTCCTACTAATATTATAAATGATAAACTTTTTGAGAAAGTACGAGTACTTATGTATGTTTGTAACTCTTTCACGCAAAAACTACTATACATCAGAATAAAACAGAAAAGGCTAATATTGTTATAATGAAATGGATACCGTCGTAATAAGACGTGCGAAAACATTAACTGTGTTTATGAGACTTGTAAAGCAATATTACTTGAGAGAGGTCAATGTCCCATTGTTTGCTATACTGCATCGAGTGTCTCGTATGTTTCACTCATCTATTTGTATGTATAATCCTTCACACTACGTGTTGCTATTATTTTACGTAATGTGTAAACTCTATTTTAATTTCCTTTCCACCAACAATACACCAGCAACTATCATATACTTTTTCATCCCTACTCTTCTTTCCATCCCATGGTTGCCTATAAGATATTGCCATGGAGCGATAAGGCCGATATTGTACATCTTTATAATATTTTTAAGTTTACCAAGTAATTATATAAGCTGGTGTACAATAACAAGATTTATTATTATTACCGACCACCAGTAAGTAACTTATTTTCTATATTTCTGTTATTATATTACAGTTACCCATTCAATGTCGTCATAGTTTTCTTTAATTCTTCGTTTTCTTCTTTGTACACCAGCGCCTGTTTAGCTTCCACTTGTGCAAAGAGCAACTCACCTTTAGCACCCTGCAGCCTACTGTTGATGACCATGAGTTGGTCTTCATATTTCTTTACCAGGGCTCTGAAATCAAAATATTAAATTTTTTTAATGATGATGAAAATGTTCTAACCGATTACGGTCACGGCGGCCAGTCTCAACGGAGACCAGCCAACTACGCTGAAAATATTATAGTGGCCAAAGTTTCCCCCCTTTCATAATTCGATGGGACGGTTAACCGACACGATCGGGAAGAGATCAGGCGCAGCAACGACAGCTTTACGTGCTCTCCGAGGCACAGGGTTCAGGCCCCAACTTCCAAACTTCGAACAGTTAATAAATATTGCTATAATCAGAAAAACTAGCATTAGGATTATATCGACGGCCTCGGTGCCGCAGTGGTACCGTATGCGACTGCTGTGCTTGAGGTCTTGGATTCGATTCCCGTGTTAGACCAAATGTATGTGTGATCTGCAAATATTTGTTTCGGAGTTCGGGTGTTTTCTATGTGTTATATGTACGTATTTACAAAAAAAAGTTAAGCATTTGTGTATTTATATCAGTGGTCCAGTACCCAATACAAGTTCTGCTTAGTTTGGGACTAGATGGATTTGTGTGTTAAATATCCGAAATATTTAGTTATTTATATACCACGTGTCGCGGGGGACTTTCCGAACATGCAAGAAATACAAAGAACTTACAAGAAACACAAAGAATACCCAAACTCGGCACCACAATTTGTGGATAATACAAAGTGTTGTGCCATATGGGGTATGAAACCATAACACAGTAGAGAGTGTCGTTGTGACCGCTTAAACCACTACGGCAACAATTTTATTTTCTTTTATGGCGGGTTAATAGTACATTATTATCCATTATTTAATTTTAAAATTAAATAATTTTAAAATTGAAAATAAGTACAGTAAAAATAAATTATAATTGTAGTAGAATTTAGTAAGGCGAAACCCGTCAGGTAAACAAACTTTAAAATCATTAAATAGTGGGTTAAATTTCAAGAAGTAAAAATAAAAACAACATTTATTTTGTCAGTGGTTTGAAATGCAACTTTTGCATTCTTCATTAGATTTTAATGCTTTCAATTCCAGAGCTTATGTTCAGCAGTGGACTGACTGACTGACAGACTGATGGTAGAGGGGAGGAGGGAAGGGGGAGGGAAGGGGGAGGTTAGGGGGAGGGGGAGGGTGAAGGGGTCCTGGTATGGGCCTCCGGTATCTTCACTAACTCAGTGAAACGCAGCGCTAGCACTATTTCACACCGGTTTTCTGTGAGGCCGTGTTATCACTCCGGTCGAGCCAGCCCATTCATGTCGAAGCGTGGCTCTCCCACGGGAAAAGCGTGATACCGTTTGTCGCGTTCACAAGGTAGTAATACCACGATGATTTTAGCAGGAACAGAAGACACCTAAAATGACAGCATTCGTGCTTGCGTCGTTGGTGATGAGACCGGAGGCTCAATAATGCAGAAGCATTTCAACAGGTCGCCATAGTGTAATATGCTGCATTCATTATGAGTATGGTGACCACTACTCTTGGATTCTGCTCATCAGGCAGAACAGAGCCACTTTTGCAGGCCCATATTTAGGTTGTACAAGCAAGCTGTACATATATTACGTTTTGCTGATATCGCTTTGGTCAGCACAACGTAAGTTTTTTTTATGGAATAGAGGGCAAACGAGCAGACGTCATGATGGGGATGGGGGAAGGGGTTGGGTTTAGGGCCTCCGGTTTCCTCACTCACTCGGTGAAACACAGCGCAGGCGCTCTTTCACACCGGTCGAGCCGGCCCATTCATGCCGAAGCGTAGCTCTCGCACGGTAAAAGTACAGCTTGCTTGTACATAGATATATAAAAAAAAAGGGTCGCGTCGTATTAGTCGCCTACTTAAGATCAGGCAGCATCCTACGCAGGAACCAAGACTGCTAAAAGAAAGAATATTTGAAAAGTATCATATCAACGTGTGGCCGACGTAATATTGGTCAAATCTCGATTCTATTACAGTAATACCCCGCTTTACGCGAGGGATACGTTCCGAAAAAAATCGCGTTAACTGAAATTCGCGTATATCGAGGTTTATGATTAGACATAAGTCAAAATTTAATACAAAAAAATACAAATCATTTTAATCAATCACTTTAATTCTAAGAACACTTTATGCAATACATACTCTAATTGGGGTTAAATTATGTATGTATCTCCAATAAATGTTAAAAAAAAACTGCCAGCCGACCGAACTAACATTACGGAACAAATGAACACACGAAACGAACGAGGAAATCGCCATAGAACAAAGTCGAGGGACAGGGAATTCCCAATTCTTCAAAGAGAATATTCAGAGAAAGCGGGGATCCCGCGACCATAGAGAAGTTAATGATTACATTATGTTTATACGCACTCTTTCGCGTAATGCGAGGCATTTGAGCGCGAAATTTGAAATTCGCGTTATAGTGAAACCGCGCGTAACGGGGTCGCGCTAAGCTATTACTGTACTGCTGAAAGACAAAGAAGCGATTACTAACCGACAATTGTTCACCTCGTGTTTAGCCATATGCAGCTGATGTTCTTGCTCTCTGAATAAGTCCCTCTCCCTTTTCGCTTCTAGAATTGCATTGTCCAGTCTGCTTTGCAAAGAAGCGTGATCTATAGCGTTCACATTGAAGATCGTTGGGTAAACCCGGAACATACACCTCTCTGTCACTTTGTTTCTGCATTGCGGACAGGTTTTTGATCTGGAAATTGTTTTGTTCAGTTACAAAAAAAACGGATTTGAAGATAAAATGTGGTCTGATTATAATATACACCTAGTAGAACCAAAGGTCATTTAAAATAAGAACTAGTAAAAAATTATAAGAGGAATCTATTATATATTGGTGGGGCATCTACAAACCGTAGGAGGCCTGAGGTACGTCGTAGTTCTCCTGGTTTCCGACTTCTATTACCCGAGACGTTGTGGGGTTAAAGTCGGTTCGAATCCGACATTGCCACCAGTCGGTGGTATTAGGGAGGATTCACGGACAAAAAAAGGGGGAATCTGTTATTTCAAGAAGGTAAAATGATATAAATTAACAACTACCTGATACAAAATAAACATAGGTTACAGCAAAGTAACTCAATAATGATAATGCAGATTAAATTATGAATAAAAAGTTTTGCGATTCATGGATAAAGTTTAAATCCTACTAATATTATAAATGCGAAAGTTTGGGAGTATGTAAGTGGGTATGTTTATTGTTCTTTCACGCAAAAACTACTGAGTGGATTTTTATTAAACTTTACAATATAGCTTATGCATCAGAATAACACAAAGGCTACAATTTATAAAGATACTGATTTGACTGCCTCGGTGGCGTAGTGGTAGCGTATGCGACTGCTAAGCTTGAGGTCTCGGGTTCGATTCCCGGGTCGGACCAAATGTTTGTATGATCCGCAAATATTTGTTTCGGAGTTTGGGTGTTTTCTATGTATAATATGTATGTATTTACAAAAAAAATGTATTCATATCAGTTGTCTAGTACCCATAACACAAGCTCTGCTTAGCTTGGGACAAGATGGCGTTGTGTGTTAGATGTCCGGAATATTTATTTATTTATTTATACTAGCTTCGCCTCGCGGCGTTGCCCGCGGTTATTGTCGTACATCTTTTATTTATATCAATATAAATTTTATAATTTAATAAAATGGTGGGTTTTGATTGCATTCCAAATATATTTTATTCCTTTTAGAGCATTTAAATAAAAGCTTGTCTTTAATTTTTTTTTTAATTAGGTAATATTTTATTTTATAATTTGGTCATAATATATTGATAACTGTCAAGTGAGTCTGAAAAAAAACAGCCCTCTGAGAGCTATCTTGGAGTGCGCTGCCCAAACCGTTGGAGTAACAAAGATAATTACTGTACGATTATTCGTCTTAAATAGTTCTAAATAAAACCCACGACAGCATATATCTACCTTTTGTGTGGCAGTCACTATGACCAAAATAGTGAACCATAAATACAATTAAATTGGATCATTTTTACAATGCACATTTTAGAATACTTATCAAACTCCTATCAAAATTTATACATTTGTCACTTTAAGTATTGAATGTAGTTAAACTTTGTCTATTACACTAAGTAATTTTGACGAATAGTTTGAAAGTTAGCAGGGTAATACAAAAAATGTTGCTATAACGATGGAAAATAATAAAATTCCTTTTGAGATTTACCATTGCGTGAACTGCATAAAAGGTTAGTTTTGCAAAGATTTTATTTGAAAGAATTGTGTAAAATGTTCTCAAAAAGTTCGCAATAGCAAATGTTTATTTTCTACTAAACCATTTTTATGGTAGTATTTCTTCACCCTGTGTAACTTCAAACTATGGGTGATAGGAGACAGATAAGGTTGAGCATGAGTACACACACAGACACAAATATACACATATACCAGGTGCATGGTTTATATGTTTGCCATGTTTTTTTTTTCATTTCTTTAATTAGAGAAAGTTTTGTAAATAGCATATAGTTATGTATTATCTATACTAATATTTAACACTGAAGAGTTTGTTTGTTTGAATGCACTAATCTCAGGTACTACCGGTCCAATTTGAAAAATTCTTTCACTGTTAGATAGCCCATTTATCAAGGAAGGCTATATATCATCATGCTAAGACCAATAGGAGCCGTGCACCAATAAAGAATGTTTCAAAAACTGCATGCAATGGAGACGCAAATGAGGTTGCATAGGTCAGCTAGTGTATCTATGTAATACAAAGACACTGAATTACATACTTTACACTAGTTCATGGGAGGGAGTATTCAAATTATTACAATAAATTTATTATACACTAGCTGAACCCCGCGGTGCTACCCGCAGTACGATGATAACTGCGGGCAACGCCGCGAGGCGAAGCTATATCTTTATAAATAGTAGCCTATGTGTTATTCTGATGTATAAGCTATATTGTGGTAAAGTTTCATTCAAATCCATTCAGTAGTTTTTACGTGAAAGAGTAACAAACATCCATACATACATACATCCATACTTACAAACTTTCGCCTTTATAATAGTAGTAGGATTTATGTCACTAAATAAATAAATCTATCTAATATCTTTGAACAAGTAATTCTTATATATTATATATCCTGAATCACAGAAATGAAGCAAAGAGTTTCGGGGGCGATAAATTGTCTAGCTAAGATTCATTTCAGGAAATTTACCCAAAAAAAATACCATGCACAGCTGGGTGATCTAGGTACTGTAATGTAAAGCAAAGACACTAGTCCCTGAATTACACAGTTTACACTAGTTAAGGGGCAGAGTATTTACATTATATGTGCCAACGTAATGTCAACAAATAAATTTACAATTAAATGTAAAAATATACCTGTCTATCCATTGTGCCAGACAATGTTGATGAAATAAATGGCCACATTTTATCGCATATAGATTCTCATTTTTATTCACAGCATCACTGCAGATGGTGCACATAACATTCATCTACAAAAATAAAGGACTTTAATACACTTGTAGGTTACATTAAAATTCAAATTATTTGGGCTTAATTATGAAAAACCAAGTAGTTTTTATTTTCAATAAGCACTTTCAAAACGTTACATTAATAACTAGTTTTGCGCAGTTCCAAAATATTATTCCTATCGAAAAAGAGCGGCAAGAAACTTCATAATGAATCTGTTTAGTTATACTACTAAAAAGGTGCATATAATATTAATACCTTGGTATCTTAAAAATAATATCTAATTGAAAAATGGTTATTTCAACACTTCGACTAAGTAACTACTATTAATTATTGATTTAAAATCCATGAAGAAGGTGCAAGACACAAGTGCATAGATCGATAGCACTTCACTTGAGTTCAATCGACATTAATGATACTTTATTTTATAAATAACATATTATTATATTATTTTCTTAGAAGATAGAATAATAATATTGTGAAAGAACAGGTGATACGGCATTTTAAACTGTTTGTGTCAGATTCAAATTCAACTTGAACAGAAAAGAAAAGATTTTCTCACACTAGACATTGTTTATGACAGTCTAAGTCAAGTGTTGCCTTATTTACTTTGGGATGCCATACACAACACAAAAATTTTTAAAAGGCTTCTATAGTTTGCACCACAATAAATAATACTATATTGGCGAAGAAAAGATCGTCTGCGCGGCTCTAGCGGTTAAATTTAGAAGTTGTTTAAGAAAGAGAACGACTCCTTGCTAATAAAAATGAGGATTATAAGTTTAGACATAATCAGATGGATCACCATTACATCACAGAAACCTGTTCTACCAGAAACCTACTATAATCAGAAATACGGAATATTGCTGCGTTTCTTACTGTTCTTTAGTTTTAATCCAATCCAAAAGACCAAATTATGAAGAGAAAATGGGAGACTGATATAAGAACAGGCAACCCAAATTTCACTATCAATGAGAGATTGTTCTGAAAAGCCTCAAACTATTTTTTTAAAAGACAACTCCGCCGCCTTTGAAATATACATCCTGGGTCTGTACAAACATAAACGAAACCAATATAGAGAACACCCAGACTCAGAACAACAATTTGTGGATCACACAAAGTGTTGTTCTATGTGGAATTTGATCTCATAACACTTAGCGGAGTAGAAAGCGACGTGGCGACCACTTAAACCTATTGAAACAGTTATTTCAATACATTAATGAAAAGAAAGATATATAAATGCAGTACTGAACTTCTGGATTGAAGCTTATTAATGTTATTTCCTCAGATTACGAAAAAAAGTCAGATGGACTGTAAAGAACACGACAATGAATCTAAGTAAATATGAATTAGAAAGCAAATACAATCTCGCGGCAGTGTTTAACAAACCGCCATTTGTGTTCACGTCACGAGTGATTTTTATTTTATGTTCAAAATGCCATCTTGCGTCATTAAACATTGTATGAGAAGTTCCCAAAAAGAAAAAAAAGAAGATGGAATATCTTTTCACAGGTAAATACAGATTATTTGGTTGCTATAATTATTTATTTACCCTTTATACTGTTCTGTTGTGTCGGAACACAAAACCTCAACCGTAGTTCGACTGTGATACCAATTTTTGAGTATTTTTCCCCTTCAATTAGGGAAATTACTTGATAGTACAGAGATTAGTAAACCTCAATTTTTGCAATATATGCCTAGCAAGCAACCCTTATTTGCGGTGACAGACAGACCTAGATAATTGTTTAATTAGTATAATTTATTGTCCTTACTTGATTTTTTGTTAAAGCGATGAATTTATTTTCTATTTTAGTTGGTTTCGTGTATGTTTGTATACACACACGAAAACTATAATGTTTTCGGTCATCTGATGCAACGCCATCTTGTTTCAAATTAAGCATAGGTTCTGTGAAAACTAGATTTTCTAGTAAAAACATAGTTACATATTTGAATAGAACCGTGGGAGAGTCACGCTTCACAGAAAACCGGTGTGAAACATCATCATCTAGATGGTTGGCAGTCCTCAACTGTGCTATTGCCCCGAAACTTTCTGCCGCTCACAACAAAACTGTGGAATGAGCTGTTGCCTGCGGTGTTCCCGGACCAATACGACCTTCAAGGAAAGAGCGTACTCCTTCCTAAAAGGCCGGCAACGCACTTGTAACGCCTCTGGTGTTGCGGGTGTCCATGGGCGGCGGTAATCTCTTATCATCAGGCGATAGGTCTGCTCGTTTGCCCTGTTACAATAAAAAAAAAATTAGCCGACTCGAAAATCGAACCTGAGACTTGACCTGAGAAAGGATTATTATAGGCACTAATTAAAACTATTGTGTTATATAGTAAGTATGCATATTTTAATTTATAATTTATAGTATTAAATACAAAGGCTAATTTCTAATGTAGATATAAAATCTACGTTATAAACATATTTATAAAATATTGCCAAAAGTTTTCTAGAAGGAATGTACAAGCCACTCAACTTAAGTAGGTAACATATTTCGGACATCAAGCACAAAACGTCGTCTAGTCCCAAACTAAGTAGTGCTTGTATTATGGGACCAGACCATACTAGACAACTGGTATAAATACATAGGTATATACTTTTTTTATGTAAATACATATGTATTATAGGTACTTAGAATACAGATCATACAAACATTTGGTCCGACTCGGGCATCGAATCTCAGACCTCAAGCGCAGCAGTCGCATACGTTACCATTGCGCCACAAAGGTAGTCAAAAATGGCAACGAGTATTAGAAGTAATAAAGGTGTTTATTACTGATTTAAAAAAACCAGTCTGAGTACTTAATACTTCTTCATACATTGACCGTGAAGTATTTTTGGATAAAGTTGAGATATTTATCTTATATATAACACCATTTGATGGATAAATGTTGCTGAATTGTGGCTATTTGGCATATTTGTCGCTCTCCAAGACGTGTGAAACCAAAATCTGTAGTTATCTGGCAGATAGGTTCAAAATTGTTTATCAGAAAGTGATTTGCCTAACTGGCCCTAAAAGTTTAATCAAGTCTTATGAGTGTAACTGAAGGCCTATTTTCCTAATAAAAATTCGTCCAAAATTCAGTTTTGATGTATTTTCGATGATAAAACATTTATTTATGAAATGGCCAGTAGATCAGAACTGCACGGACTGGACTTTTATTAAGAAAATTACATACAAACATGACCGTAAAAAAAGGAAAATTCAACCCAACTTGAACACAGAGCAACACGATACGAAGTAGCCATATGCAGGAGTTCTACTATGCAAAAGTATATGCCATAAAATGAGTTTTTTTTAATTGAATTGAGGCAAACAAGCAGACGTATCGCCCGATGGTAAGCGATTACCGTTGCCCATGGATACCCACAACACCAGAGGCGTCATAAGGAAATTGTGATTTTTTTGTGCGAATTCTTACTGACTTGTGATTGCATTTATATAATTACTAGCTGACTGGGCGAACGTTGTTTTGCTATTTTTTTGTGTTGTTATAATATCGACAATCAGTTCTAGGGTTATGAGCAGATGTGATGTTCGAGCGCAGTGACATGTACAACGTGCCTTCCAGCGAGAGCAACTACTCATGCATGGTAGTTTAAAGCTACTGACGGGTCTGTAGTCCTAAAATATCAAGTCATCAATCGTCAGCCTTAAAAATAAAAAAGAGTATTTAAGGGGTGGGTTACCCTTTATAAGGGTAAATGATAAGAATCATTTAGGGGTATGAAAAATAGATGTTAGACGATTCTCGGACCTACTCTGATATGCACACAAAATTTCATAAACATCGGTCCAGTCGTTTCGGAGGAGATTGGTAACAAACCGAATTTTATATATTTAATGACGTTTTTATAAAGACGCTTTGGCTACTACACTCCGGTACATGCGGCTGTGTTGCTCTATGATGTAAACACTATCAATTAACAAAGTAAAAAATAAGCTTATTCATCAAGCTCCTCCATTTTCTTATAAGCCTTCTTTAGTTCTTCCAATAGCGTCTTGACTTGGGACTTTTCCATGAGTAGTTCACGTTTCTTCTGTTCTCCTGTGAAGACATCATCGCTGTGCATCGTGAGGGTTATCATGTCCACAGTGCCTTCTGGACCAGGAGAGGCAGAGACGTCCGTTAGTTTATTAACTGTAAGTAATAGAAATAAAACAAAACCAATTAACAAAAATATTGAAATAGGACCACACGTGAAGCACCAGCTTTTGGTTCACCCAATGGAAAGTTCTGAGGTAACAAACATAAAAAACAGGTACAGTCGAATTGGGAACCTCCATCTTTTTTTTAAAAAAAGTAATGACCTACAACAGTCGTCATCAGCCTCTAAGCAGGTAAGGTTCATTGGATCTTAGAAAAAGAGTGAAAGAATTATAATACTTTTCCTTTCTAGTTAAAATGATTTGATATTGATGACCTTGTCTTTAGAGTACCAAAGTCCAATAAAAAGTTCATTTCTTATTATCATCGATTCTATATACTACCAGTAAAGTCATATAGACATTTATTTTCTCACAACTTAAGAACCTTTAGTCATATTCATTACCAGTCAAGAATTAGCTATTGTTTGGCTAGACAGCGTTGAAATTTCTGGTAGCAAAATCTGAAGTTC
Source organism: Spilarctia lutea (assembly GCA_916048165.1). Lineage (NCBI taxonomy): Eukaryota > Metazoa > Arthropoda > Insecta > Lepidoptera > Erebidae > Spilarctia > Spilarctia lutea. The sequence continues at coordinate 2,377,822 of OU696491.1, forward strand.
TATAAGCAAGATTTACGAATATTTAAAATACTTATCTACTCTAATTACTAATCATCGGGTTTTTGCTATGAGATAAGGGTGATCTAAAATTTGGATATGATTCTAAAAATTATAAAAACTTACTCATAAACCCATTAGCCTCCACATGCGCTACATGCTCTGGCCTATAGTTGTCCACTGCATCAGCTAGAGCAGATGCATGAGCTCTTGGAACGCCGAGCACTAGCAGATCGCGCGTCAGTTGCGCCCCTCCACATGCGCACGCGCAGGCCTGTTGGACCACCCAGCGAATGACAGCTGCAGCACGGGCGCCTTCATCACGGGATGAGAGACTTGTGTCTTTTAAGATTTCCATAATTCCATCATCCTATAAAAACAATCATTCACATTAGGTACTTTCTTTTGCCCGCAACTCCGCCCGCGTGTTTGTCGGTGATCATGACATAAAGTAGTTTATGTCCTTCTTCAAGATCTCAATTATCTCTATCATAGAAATCGGTTTACAGACAGACAGAGTTACTTCCGAATTAATAATATTATACTAGCGATCCAACCTGGTTTCGCACGGAAGTCTTTGAAATACCCGGATTTCTTTCCCTACAATATACATGTAGGCACTACACATATAAACCTTTAATCACTCAACCTGTATTGTGGCTATTCCAAAAATTGTAATTAACTTAGTGAATGAGAGAAATAAATAAACTATCAGTACTTAGTATTCTATCTATTGCTGAAAAGTGTATTAAAATTCGTTGAGTAGTTTAAAAGATTTAAACTACTGTCTGTAGCAGAAACGACTAAATTTTATACTACGAGTATGTAAAAATTTAGTATAATTCAAATTCAAAATCATTTGTTCAATTATTATGAACGTTAAATTAAAGCTACAGTTAAAAATCATAGATACCTACAAACAGACGCCACTGCTTGTACTGAATTGTCAAGGTAAATTTGGTGAAAACACCCAAATCTACTGCCTGCTTCTGTCGATTTAAAACTTCCAGTTTCCAAAATGCGTAGAGCCTTATGAGGAGAATACTGACAAAGAAACTCATGGCCACTTTAAAAAAAGTTAAATCTTCAGATACAATAGTATTAGTATTACATGAAAGGTAAACAGTATATAAGCGTAAAGAGCGTACTCCTTCCTAAAAGGTCGGCAACGCACTTGTAACGCCTCTGGTGTTGCGGGTGTCCATAGGCGGCGGTAATCGATTACCATCAGGCGATACGTCTGCTCGTTTGCCATATATATAAAAAAAAAAAAACTGTTGTCACCTGATGGTGCATCTGTATGGAGTTTGGACAATATGGAAGTATAGGTTAGATACAATAATAATCCGCGTGGTGACGGAATATCACGACCCTTATTCATCCTGTCGGTGTCGTAGAAGTCGACTAAGGCGGCAAACTATACAGGACAATGGCATTGCGAAGAAAAGGAAAATTTTACACAAACCCTTTATCAGTCCGTCTAGCCAGTGTGGTATAGAAGACAAAACAACTTAAATATACATAATTTATACCTTTCTCCCCTGGGTTAATAATCCGTCATCACAAATACAAATCTCGCAAGATTGAAAGCCGAAACACTTGTTAGTTATTTACTACACGCTAAAATTGTATGTTTCAGCGCGCTTGGCAGCTGGTGTAAAAAGAGATTAAAATTATAATGTTAAAAATGTTATGGAGATCGTTTTTTGTTTTTTCGAAAGACGGTCCCCATTTCATGTCATACACATTTTATATATTTTTTATCATTAATTTCATCACGACGACGACTTGAAGACTCGAAGACTTGATAATTGAAGACGATAAATACTTGACATTGGCAGAAATAGTTGATCCGAGTTATCCGACAAAAAAAAAATGTTATTGTTTTTTTTAATCCCACCACGTGGAGAGCGACTTAGGCTATAAAGTGAAACGGTATCTCACTAGGCCATCATGTTGTGGGTCTCCATACTGCGTTGTCCACGTTCGTAATGAGGATAGTTACCATCACTCTTGTTTTTAACTCATGCTATCGATCAGAGTTGAGTGATTTTGCCAACTAATAAATAAAAAAAGGTTTTAACGTAGAGGGTTATAATTTATTAAACTTTCTTTCATTTATTTATCACTTAATACAAGATATAAAATAAGCCATAACACGCACCGAGGTCACTTCCAGAAGTCGTCGACAACGTGAAGGGTCTGCTAGGCTTCTTGGAAGAACTGGGCTGGCACGAATAATGCCAACACATCACGCAAAATAGGCGCCCTAAGGTCGTCGAGTTGCGGAGACCCAGCCCTCGAGTTTCAAGTTCTAGCCATAACACGATAAACCTCTAAGGTTTGTGTTGTGTTACAAGTTATTTGATATCGCATATTTATGCGTGTGTTGATATATCAACACGAGAGCCAGATACATACGTCCTAAATGGGACCAGTTACATCTAAAAAAGAAGAAAACTTAACCCTCTAAAATATAAATATAAATAATTCAACTAAAACTAATGTAAATAATGTTTATTATCCGTGATAAGGTTACATTACTTAACTATTACCTACATAACACTATTCAATTATCTTGATAACAAAGGGAGTGTGTGAGCCCGTCAAATGGACTAAGATATCAAAACAAATTGTCAAAGGACATCGCGTAACAACATTGTAACGGAATAACTTGGGGTTTGTTGCGACTTGAAATAGAAATGTTTCTGCGACCTTTGATAATGAATTCTTTATTTTATTTCTTTCACGTGTGACAAATAAACGTAGAATAAGATCAATGAATCAATGGGTATCTGTTGTTGTACCTAGAAATACCTATTTATCTAAATTACCATTCCATTAATTGTTTCATGGGATAAAAAAAGATAAAACGTTTGTATGATCTGTAAATATTTGTTTCAGAGTTTGGGTGTTTTCTATTTATAATATGTATGTATTTACAAAAATAAAGTATATATGTATTTATATCAGTTGTCTAGTACCCATTACATAAGCTCTGTTTAGCTTGGGACTAGATGGCGTTGTGTGTAAGATGTCTGAAATATTTATTATTATTTTATTCATTTTTAGTTTATCCTAACCTAAACCCTAAACCTAAAAAAGAATCTATGGAACCTAAAAAAAGACTGCCGTATTTATCAACAGCTTAATGTAATCTGAATAGGAGACAGCAGTTATGGAAGTTGTAGGCCCGCGTGTACGCGATGAGGAGTGGCCTGCCTCAAGAATCAAAGTATTTTCATGGAAAATTGCATTGAAATGCGTGCAGCGGTTTAGCCGTGAAAGCGTAACAGACAGAGTTACTTTCGAGTTATATTACCTTTATATATGTGAGCAAACCGCTGTCACCTTTCATTCCGGAGTAATAATAATAAGATTAATTTGACACATCACACGGTTGTTTGATCCTATAATAGGCAGACCTTGTTATGGTGGCCGGACTACTGATAAACTTACAAATATATTTGTAGATAAAAACATTATCAACAACCCATAATATCACACTGATGCGCTCGGGTCTCTTCTCAGGAGAAGGTTAAGGCCATTCGTCCCCACGCTGGCCAAGTGCGGGTGGGGACTGGCAAGACTACGTTGTGGCTACGTAATCTTGCCGTTGAATGTTTTTAAGCCGCCCAAAGGCCTCCAACTAAGCTTCACGACTGTTTAACGTGACCTCCGAATCACGAAGACGCTCACGGTTATATGCCACCAGCGGTCACCCATCCAGGTACTGACCGCGCCATTCTTCCTTACCCTCGGTAATTGTTTCTAATCACAGAGTGCTACTGCACAGATAAAAACATACAAAAATATTTTTCAAAAGACAGATTTGGTATTTAACTAACAGTAACCTGTAGCTTTGTGTAATTGAAGACTACAGGTTTGGAGCCGCCGTAGTGTGGGTCACCATGCTGCATTGTCTGCATTCGCAATGAGTGTAGTGACCACTATTCTTGAATTCTGCTCATGCTTTCCATCAAGCAGAATAGAGTCACTTTGAAAGGCCCACATATAAAAAGAAACAGGGCGACGAAATTTTCTATTGCCTATTTCATATTTTTTTGAAGCGAAACTACTTTAGAATCATTGTGATTTCAAACCGGATGCAACGGAAAAAACGACAGGTAAGAGACACAAATACAAAAAGTCGCCTGTAATTACTGAGCCAGAGCGAGAGAGCAAATGTCGGTGTGTATGTATAAATTAATCAAAATACTTTAATTTTTAAACAAATAAACTTTGTAATTATCCTACCCTTGTTATATATATTCATCTCATTCTTTTGCCGATTTACTGAAGTTTCACTTCTATCGTGTGTGAATCGCACACACACCTTTTTAATGTTTTTGCCGAATAAGCACACATCTGAAATACGTAACATTATTTACCTAGAGAATACTTCAGTCTATTAATATTGCAGTTAGTTATTTCACATAATAAATGAACATGGAACTTAGCAAAGTAGGTGTATCTTATTAACATTAGAGGTATAGTATTGAATATTTACGATTTGCTTACAAAAGGCCCTAAGGGATTGTTAAAAATTCTTTTTACTTAAAGTACACTCAATAGCGACGAATAAATGTAAATGAGCTATATTAAAAACATTGAATATTATATTTTGGAAAATTTCTATCAGGTCGTTTATTTTAGACAGAATATGTTTCTGCATCTATTAAGGTCCGATATTTATGGCCGAAGATGGGTTTATTAAAAAAGCATTATGGGCATATTGTTGAATTTTTGCTTGTTTCAGTGTCTGATGCCAGCAGAAGATGATATGAGATGTTGAATTATTCATTTATTAAAAAATACCTTTCTATCAAAAGTCAATAGTGCATTACCGGCCTTTGGAGAGAGAGTGCCTTTTTATTTATTTATTTATATTATATATTTTTTTTATTCTTAAAGATCTGACTGTCGTATTAGACCAGAAATATTACAAGGGTTACAAGGTTTACAAAGTTTACGCAAATCAGCAGTTCGCATTAGAAATCTTCTAAATTTAGTATTCCAACAAGTTTTTAATATATTTTGTGTCAATGAATGATGAATAAGTAGACTGCATGATTACTTATGTAGGAGTATATTTATATATACTCCTACATAAGTAATCATGATTGTATTTAGTCATTTTAGTTGTTAACTCGGGGTGGGATTTCTCTCGCTCGGTAACATGATTGCGGTCATATGGCGGTGCGAGAGCGCGTGGAACTTCGCTGTTTCTTTCTGCGAGAAAGTTATGCTTGCCAAGGACACGACGGAGCGGGACCAGGTGAAGTTTAGAACTCTCGCGGTCCACTAGGCCCGGAAATGGGCCAGGTACTGCAGACGACTTAGGAGCCGGAGATCGCAAAATAATCTCCGTCCTCTATAAACGCAAGACTGAGCGTGATAGATGAGGCCATCCGTCACCCTACCAGAAGCAGGCCCGGGTGGGCGGTGCGAACGCTGTGGAGCGCGCGCGGCCCCTTTTGGGGACAATAACGGGAACATCAGGGGCCCGAGGTACGTCTGGGTCCCAGGGTTTCCCGTTCTAGGGTGCACCTGATTCCCGATGAGAAGCGGTTCTAGTACCCGAGACGGCGTGAGATTTTAGTCGGCTCCAGTCCAACAAGCCACCAGGAGTTGATTGACACCCGAGGGGATATCCGAACAGCAAAAAAAGTGTTGATGTTAACTATTTTTTTCTCACTTATCATGATGCAAGACAATTTCGTTAAGAGGGAAGGATTTTTTTTAACTTGCTTATTCTGAAGAGTAAATTGGAATCACACAATTAAACACATACACATTGTTACACCTTTCGTTTAAGATTCACAGCATCCAAAGTCTCATCGTTTGATTATTTCTATAAGGTCATGGACAACTGGTTGAAGAACCAATTGGAACAATATGAAAATATGATAAAATTCAATTTAGTGTACGTGTCAGCCAGTACGTGTGACAAATATCTACCGGCAGACGCTTATTCTCGTCAGACAGTACCAGATTATTGTATTATATCAATATGATAGATATTTTTCGTAATATCCTACTTAGTAAACGACCTTAACTCACATATTGGTCACAATAAAGTCTTAGGTAATGATTGTTAACACTCGTCAGCAGCATTCGATTAAATCATTGCTCGAGCAGAGCAAGTTTTTCTTCTCTTTGAAATGATATTGACCTTCTTACTTTGCTTCTTTAGTTGGTCCTTACGATACCCACGGGATAAATCAGTATCTTTGTTCAAGCAGTGCCTCTCTGGAATGCGCTCCCACTCGAAATTAGGATGTCCACCAACCGATTTACGTTCAAAAAGAAAGTACATGAACTCCTTCTAAATGAACGAACGATCAAATTCATAGCATACCTCACGTTACAGGGTTTTACAGTGTATAAACAAATATGGTATTTATGTATATGTTAATCTATATTTGTATATATTCATATATGTATGTTATATTTAGGTCTATGTGTGTATGTATACGTTTAAATATATTGTGAACTGTATACGTCTTATAGGTATATAACCTATGTATGTACACCTACCTTACAAAATTTCTACACCACCCGAAGGTTGACTGGAAGAGAATGCCCCGGGCATTAAGTCCGCCGATGTACAAATGTAGTGCATAAAGTTTTTAAATAAATAAATAACGGCGGTGAAACTATTCTTAATACATCACTTTTTTTATTGAATAGGTGGCAAACGAGCAGACATATCGCCTGGCAACATTAGAGTCGTCACAAGTGCATTGCCGACCTTTTAAAAAGGAGTATGCTCTTTTCTTGAAGGTTTTTGAAAGAAGATCACTACAAAAAAAGCAATGAAAATAATGAATACATTATACTTACAGGCTGTTCCTCCATCACATGTTGCAGTAAGGTCTTAAACAAAGTAGAAGGGAGGCTGCCAAGGGCGTGCAGCGCTGCCAAAGCCCATAGTGGGCAGTCACCATCCGAGCAGAACTTGAATTTCTGTTAAATAATACAGAATACTTTAAAACGTAGAAGAGCCACGTTGATTTCAGCACGAACGGGCTGGCTCGACCGGGGCGGTACTATCCTCGGACAGAAGATCACCGTGATATGATAGCGTTTGTGCTGATGTGTTTAGTTGGTGAGTGCGAGATCGGAAGCCCAATGATGCAGAAGCATCACAAGGCCGCCATGGTGTAGGTCACCATGCTGCATTGTTGCATTGTCTGTATTCGCAATGAGTATGGTGACCACCACTCTTGGATTCTGCTTATGCTTTCCAACAGGCAGAGTAGAGTCATTTTGGCAGGGCTGTACATAAAAAAAGGATCACCGATTTGAATAAACGTAACCATAGTGAATTGTAATAAATAATTGTTATTAGTTTTATTTCTAATTAATCAAAAATTAATTTCATCGATCGGTGCATGAATAAATTAATTCTGAGGTTTTATATTTGTTCTATAAAACCTTTTTTGAAGTTAGATTGAAAAGAATAGTTTCAATACGAATTAGATTAGAAAAGTCATTTCAAAGTGTATGTTCACTCGTACAAGCTTAATTAAGCCGGGGTGTCTAATTAAGGCCTGCATGAGACGGAAACGAGTAATGTAAGATGAGATAGTATAAGAAAGTCTTAATGTAAAGAAGGCTAGGTTTTGCCCGTGGCTCAGCCCGGGTCTATGTTGTTTATGGCGATAAAGAGTAGCTTATGTCCTTAATCAAGAATTAAAGCATCGCCATTGTAAATTTCATCCATATTGGTTTAGGGATTTAGCCGTGAAAGCGTAACAGACCAAGTAAATTTCGAAATTATAATATTAATGTATACTGTATTAGTTTAGTTTGAAGTAACCATTATATTTTTTTTTTTTTTTTTTAAAAAGACAACTCCCACATTAGGAATAAACATCCTGTGTCGTGGGGGACTTTACAAACATACATGAAACGGACACAAAGAACATCCAGACTCGGGACAACAATTCGTGGATCACACAAAGTGTTGTAGGTACCGCGTGGGATTTGAACCCACGACACTTGGTGCAGTAGCATGGCGACCGCTGACACCACTCGGCCAACCGTGCAGTCGTAGCTGACCCACGCAACCTCGTTTGCGTTTTCTATTGCCCGTAGCGTGAACATTTTCCCTCGTTTTGAAGCATTCTTCATTGGTGCTCTGCTCCTATTAGTATTAGCGTGATGATATATAGCCTATAGCCTTCCTCGATAAATGGACTATCCAACACTGAAATAATTTTTCAATTTGGAACAGCGGTTCCTGAGATTAGCGCGTTCAAACCAACAAGCTCTTTGGCTTTGAATCAAATAGGAATCCATTTGCTTAGTATTTAAGATGTCAGACACAAACACACGATTTTAGAAAACTACTAACTTTCTTTTAATTAAGATCTGTTTTATTTAACATATTAAAAGTTATGAAAAAACATTACTATTGACATGACATTAGACACGAATTACCTAAACAACATTTAGAACTCAACCCACTCAGTTTTAGGCAGTTTTCTTTTCCTTTTACGACCTACGCACTGCAAACGGATCGACACATCAATTTACTAGGTAATAACGTCCTACAACAACAAAACAATGGAGTATGGTGTGCTATAACCTTTACAGTGACATTGAATTACTCACCATGGCTTAGTAATGTATTCAAACTGCGATATCTGAAACAAAATAGTAGTACGAGTGATAAAATTAACATTTAAATATCTCTACTCCCTGACTTAAAGGGTTGAAGTTATATAAAGTATGGACAATTTAATTTTACGTGTTTTAATGGTACTTGTATTGTTAAAGTGATATCTGTATGGAGTGAGTATTATGGAGAAATATGTTCTGTTGCGAACCGATATACTTTAGAATTGTAACAACATCTATATTATTAAAAATATAATAATAATAAATCTCTTTATTGTACACTAGACTATATAATTACATGGTAAACTTAAAACTATTAGGTATAAAGTATGTACAATATCGGCCTTATCGCTCCATGACAATATCTTACAGGCAACCATGGCAAATATGTACAAGATGTCTATGAAATTATTGGTATTAATTCTTTGAAATGTGTTTTAATAATTCGACTGCCTCGGTAGCGCATTGGTAGCGTATGCGTCTCGAGTTCGATTCCCGAGTCGGACCAAATGTTTGTAGGATCTGCAAATATTTGTTTCGGAGTTTGGGTGTTTTCTATGTATAAGATGCACATTTACAAAAAAAGTATTAATGTATTTATATCAGTTGTCTAGTACCTACCCATTACAACATTATAATAAATAATGAAATGATTGATCTCGTAGAGTCAACTATGTTTCTAGGAATAACCTTGGATCATAAGCTTCAGTGGGGCGCCCATATATCGTATCTAGCAGGGAAACTGAGCTCCGCGGCATTCGCTGTTTGGAAAGTTCGCCAGTTAACTAATATTGAAACTGCGCGAATAGTTTATTTTAGTTATTTTCACAGTGTCATGTCATATGGTATTTTACTATGGGGCAAGGCAGCTGATATTCAAACCATTTTTGTAATTCAAAAACGGGCAATTCGTGCGATTTACAAACTTAAAGTTCAAGATTCTCTGAAAGAACGATTTAAGGAAATAGGTATTTTAACAGTTGCATCTCAATATATATTTGCTAATATTATGTTTGTACGAAAAAACATAGATAAATATAGTTGCAAAAGTGATCATCATTCACTAAACACAAGGAATAAGCACAAATTAGTAGGCCAACATTATCGCCTTAACAAAGTCCACAATTCATTTGAAGGACTTGGTGTGCGTTTTTATAACAAAATTCCTGTCGAAATCTTGAACTTACCCCTACAAAAGTTCAAGAGTGCCGTTAAGAGTCGTCTTGTGGAGAGGGGCTATTATGCGATAAACGATTTCTTGACTGATGCAGTGCCTTGGATGTGAGTGAAAGTGAAATAATTTATTGGATTGTAATTAATTCTTGACATCTTATTCTGCATTTATTACCTGACATTTGAACTTTGTTAAGTTGAGGCGATCTGTGTTTACATTGTTGGAGCTTAAAAAATTTGTATTTATTATTTTATTACATTTTAAACGTTTTTTTTCTTTTTCTCTGGGACCAGTATGTATGCACACATTGCTTTTACTCCTTGATGTGTAAGTGATTGCAACCTTATATGCTATGGACTAATTTTTATTATTTTATTAGACAAAAAATTTTTTTTCCTAACTTTAATATCTTATTAGACCGCTTTCTAGCCTTTGTGTTTTGGTTGCCTTAACTTGCACATAGAAATACTGTTGTCAAAAACAAACAAGCTTTGTATGAATTATCTGAAAAGATGGTGCACATGAGTTTCTCACCAGCTCTTCTCATGAATGCAATACCCATCGTCGCATATGTTTGTATTTTTGACGTGTTCAAGTGCCTTTTGGGGCCTATGGAAATAAATGATTAAAAAAAAAAAAAAAAAAAAAAAAAAAAATATTACACAAGCTCTGCTTAGCTTGGGACTAGACAGCGTTGTGTGTTAGATGTCAGAAATATTTATTAGTAATTGTTGTGTAAAGTTTAATAAATAAAGTTGTAATAAGTAGAGACCATAAACATTGTAAGGTTAAATCTATTTTATTTTTTTACTTCTGAATTTTGACTATTGTAATATCAGTGTTAGGCTCTGCGTTATAAATCAGTCAGTATTATAACAAGTATATATATATAGGTAATTATATATATAAAGATTAATTTTTGGACCTTGAAACGACTATGAGAATTCATTTTAAAATAGCATACTTTCCTTAAATACCTTATGCACAATAATACTTTGTTTTCAGTTACATAAACAACAATATGCTGTCTCATTAGGAAGTAGAAAAGCAAACTAACTCCGGACAGACAGTCGAGAACATTGAAACTTTCACGGAGTTATAACATTGGCATTAAAGCCTTCTTTCAAGTGAACACAATGAGCTTGTGTTGACTGTCTTCCATATTAATACAGACGATCTATCGGCGGCCATCTTGTAATAATATCTATTGTGATACAATAGTTATTATTACAAGAAACTTTCTGCCTTGCACAACAAAACTGTGGAATGAACTGTCACCTGCGATATTCCCGGACCAAAACGACTTTCAAACCTTTAAGAAAAGAGCGTACTCCTTCTTAAAAGGCCGGCAACACACTTGTGAAGGCTTTGGTGCTGTGGGTGTCCATGGGCGGAGTAATCGTTTACCATCAGGCATAACGTAAAAAAATTAAGTCGGTCATTGATAAACAATTCTAAATATGTATATTTTGATTATTTTAAAAGATTCATATGATAAACTGGGCAAACGAGTAGACACACTAACTAATCGTAAATGTCTGACACGCAACTTAAGATTCGCAAGTGCAATCTTTGAAACAGAAATTACGCTCTTGTGAAGGTTTGTAGTTTTTTTTTGTGTATGAGCCTGCCAAAGTGACTACTCTGCCTGATGGAAAACATAAGCAGAATCCAAGAGTAGTACCCATACTCATTGTGAATGCAACAATGCAGCATGATGACCCACACTATTGCGGCCTATTGAGATGCATCTGTATCATTGGACTTCTGCATTTACAAACGACACAGCTGATATCAATCCTGGCTGCTGACGTCCGAATACTGCAGGCCCGAATATTTTTTTTATTTTGCCCTTTGCTCTATACCTAATATTGCACGCTTATGTATTCTCACATGTCTTCCGTGCATAGTAAACACTATACGCACACTAAGTCCCAACACGACTAAACTTTTTTTTCAAATTAACATATGGCTAAGTAATTTAAGCATACTTCACACACACACACACACACACACACACACACACACACACACACACACATATACACACACTAATACTACACAAGCGAGACTACTCACCGCGCTATTAGATATAAGTTAACTGTATTATTCTAAAGAATAGTTTTATAGATACCCACATTATGTAAAATTTATTGTAATGCATGTAATTTGTAATTTAAAACTTTTTAAGGTAGAGGGTTGATAACTTGTGATACAGGTTTTACCTAGTTCAGGTATCAGCCCACCATAATCAGATTCTGTGTTAATGTAAGATAAAATTGTACAAATGCACTTTTGTATGGTTATGGTGAGAAAATAAATATTTATTATTATTATTTATTTACTATTATTCTTTAAAAAATATACTACATACTACAAGTACGGACTAGATATACCGAAATGATTGAAATGGTTTAACAGAAAACAAGTGTTGGCAGTGTGAGTTGGGTAGGGGTAGTGCTGTGGTAGCGTATGTGACTGCTGTGCTGCTATCGGGTTCGATAACTGTATCTGTATTATATGTATTATGTGCATGATCTGTAAATATTTATTTAGAAGTTCCATGAACGGGCGGAGCCGCAAACAAAAGCTAGTATATCTATAATAATATTAATACAAATAACACTTTACTTTAGCGTAATGAGTTGTAAGCACATTGCAAATATACGAGTAATTAGTCCTGACCAAATAGTTGTAAGTAACCATTATATTTATAAATACTTATGTATATCCATTAGATGTTACCTTTGATTACAGACAGACAAAGTATTCATTTGTACTTAATTCTTAGAATTATTACTTAGAGCTTCGGAAGCTACAACAGAGAGCATTAGTATTGCGTACATTCACGACTTTTACCCCCAAAATGGTTAATAAATGAATATTTCGGACATCTGACACACAACGCCATCTAGCTTCAAACTAAGCAGAGCTTGTACTATAAAAGCTAGATTGACTGATAGAATACTTATATGATTTTTTATGTAGGATGAGCTTACCAAAGTGATTCCAAGTGGGGGGTTTCACATTCATTGTGAATGCAGACATCACAACAATGCAGCATGGCGGCCTATCGAAATGCTTTTGCATCGTTTGACCTTCGGTCTTGCACTCATCAACCAAACACTACAGCACGAATGCTGTATGCATTTTAGGTTGGTCTCCTATGCGAGGGTCTAGCTCTCTTGATATTTAAAAAAAAAAAGATTCTTTTTTGTGAATACATACATATCTCTCCTTTACTTGGTTCAGTATTTTCAGTGCTAAAACGACATCTGAATTCAAGAGGTAAAAATGCGTCGCCATACTTTGAATACGAGAGGGGAGGACGGGGAGGTACCTCGCTTATTGCGTGAAAAGCATGTGCAAACTTACTAAACATCAAATGAGTTGCATGGCTCTGGTCACACTTTAGCTGGTATTTTTTTTTGTTAGAAACTGCCTATATGACTCTTCTCTGCATGAAGGAAAGCATGAGCAGAATCCAAGAGAAGTGGTCACCATCCTTATTTAACATGTGGACAATGTAGTATAGTGACCCACACTATGACAGCCTAGCGAGATACTTTTTCGCGTCCCGCTTAAAGAATCCGAAACACACACATACACAATTTTACTTTACTTGGTTATGCTTTCTTTAAATAAATTTTATGATTTACAGTTAAATTAATCTTGGCTCTTATGTGAAAATTGTTAGGCTACGCCTCTACGTAGGTGCTACGAGCGTAGCTTTACTCACCGAATTGAGCACTCAAGAATTAAGTCTTTTCGTCAAGTGGGAGTGAATTTAATTGATATTTGCTATTTCATTTCAACCCACGTCGATTATCCATTTGAAAATGAGATGCATATATTATGGTCGTTTGAATTTTAGATTTTTTGTAAATTTTTAGGTATTTTTTTTTTTTTTATTGAATAGTTGGCAAACGAGCAGACGTTTCACCTGATGGTAAGCGATTACCGCCGCCCATGGACACTCGCAACATCAAAGGCGTCACAAGTGCGTTGCCGACCTTTGGAGGATGGGAAAGGGGATGGGGGTAGGGGCTGGGGAATGGGCCTCCGGTATCCTCACTCACTCGGTGAAACACAGCGCAAACGCTATTTCACACCGGTTTTCTGTGAGGCCGTGGTATCACTCCGGTCGAGCTGACCCATTCATGCCGAAGCATAGCTCTCCCACGGTAAATGTTATACTTTTTTCTTTTATCTAGTATATTGTCTATTTCTTCTAAAAAGGAAACAAGACATTGAGGCAAGAAAGAGACAGAAAAGTAATTGGATTGATGAGAGGACCATGTGGGTTGGTGGTGTTAGATATAAAAAACGAATTAATCGACAAAGAACTTACTGTTAGGGACAAGATACACTTAGTAAATTGGAAATTTAAAAAAATACATTTTATTAGCTGTATTTTTTATTATTTCTATCTTAGTTCCCTTAGCCTGCTTTTTACTTTAATGGATAATAATTATTTGTGGCATAAATTTAATAATAATGTAACAATTCTCAGACTATGCGATGATACCGAACTAGACTGCTGATAAACATACTTATATATTACTAAAAACTCGCATATTCATTATTATACAATACTAGCTAACCCACGCAACCTCGCTTACATCTCCTATTGCCCGTAGCGTAATAACCTTCCCCCCGTTTTTGTAACATTCTTCATTGATGCTCCGCTCGGAAAACGAAATTATATTTTTTTTATATTTAATAATAAAATTAATTATTTTACCTTCCCTGGACTACAACAAATATTTTAAAACCAAAATCAGCCAAACCGGTCGAGTCGTTCTCAAGTTTTAGCGGGACTAACGAACAGCAATTCGACAATTCATTTATCATATATATAAAGATAATGTACAATCCCATTAATACAAGAAATGATTGTGTTCATACAACTATTTGCTTCTCCGGTTTAGAAGTAAGGCCAGCCAACTCTTTTAATGCCTTCAGTTATTTAAATAAAAAACAATACACTCACATATGAACACTGTACATAAACCTCGAAAACATTAACATATTTTTGGACAGACAGCAAACTAACATCCTACCTTTTCTTTTTTGAAGTTAGTCGTGTCCATACGAAGAAATCCCTCTTCTGGAGTACTCTTTATCCTTCCTCAAGAATCAACGTATTTGGAATAAATAAAATCGATGCAGCGGTTTAGCCGTGAAAGCGTGACGGACCAACAGACAGTTACTACCAAATTAGTTTAAGTAGAATTAGAACTCGTTAGTATGGGAACGAACTCTGAAATATTACACGTCATCTTATTGCACAGATAAAAATTAAACCGACTCTTAAAAACATCAAACGCCTAGAAACACTTAACTGGCTTAAATTTCTAGGTACCTAAAATCTGTTTGAAGTCGGTGCCACAAAAAATAATATTCCGCCGAATTGATATGCTCCTCCTTTTTTGAAGTCGGTTAAAAACTAAGAACATACTACAATTTCATCGAGTTACTCTTGTCCATACGAACAAATACATCTCGTCCTTATCAAAGGTCCATTTTTACTTTCCACTCCTTTACTTAATATATTGGAATGTTTTCATTCAATCAACTGTTGTATTGGCTGGTCTCAGGTGCTTCTTCCATCACTACTAACTAATATAGCAATTGTTATTGATACGGAGTTGTTGGACCTTGTGGATATTGAAAGTACTTTGTTAGTTGCTATGGGTTTTTTATTCTTTTTATACAAAAATAATTATTATTTCTTTCTGTCTAGAATCCATACTTGTATTTTAAATTCGAAAGTTACTCTGTCTGTTTGTTAAGCTTTCAGTATTGAACCGCTGAATAATATTGAATGATTTTCGGTATAGCTATAGATTGGACCTTGAAGTGATAAATAAAATAAATAAATATTTTAGACATCTGACACACAACGCCATCTAGTCCCAAGCTAAGCAGAGCTAGTGTTATGGGTACTAGACAACTGATGTAAATACATTTGTACTTTTTTTTGTTAAAACATACATATTATTGACGCATTCCAGAGAAGAACAGACTGCACATAGAAGGAAGAATGGATTAACTGACTTAATCCATTCTTCCTTCTATGTGCAGTCTGTGTGAGAGGGGCTTTGAAGAAAATTGTTGTTTGTGTAACGAGAATTTCGGTTGTGATTGGAGTATAAGAAACGAAGGTGAGGTACATATTATACATAGAAAATACCCAAACTCCAAAACAAATATTTGCAGATCATACAAACATTTGGTCCGAGGATCGAACCTGAGACCTCTACACACACGCACAGCAGTCGCATACGCTATCACTGCGCCACCGAGGCTGTCAAAACAAGCAGGCTGAACTTCAACTATTATTTGGTGAAACAAATATCATTAAACCTCCAAACCCAAGATACTAGGCTATACGAAAGTTACATAGAAAGACTATTACTGGATTTTCTGAGGCTCCAACTACTTGTAACTATTGCCACATGTATTCGTTTGACACCCAGCAACGTAAGTGTATGGTATTGAAATAAATACAAATATAATACTATTTTTTTTTAATTCCGAGACGACGTGTTTCGGACTTCAACTCATAAGTCTTATAAGTCCCACACATTACTGATTCATTCTTTAAGTCAATGATGCGCATTATATAAATGTACGCGCTCACAAATGTTGAAATTTAAAACCACCTCAATAATTCGAAGGGTCCGAAGGAACATCAAATAAATGTATCATAAAACCCGAATTTGATACGCCGATTGGTTATTTATTAGCAATGGCTTATTTAAAGGAGTATTGTCAGAATATTATTTTATATTGGACAGTTCATAAAATGGTAAGTTGGGACGAGATATATGGGTTCGTTTACCGGGGTTTCTTTTTAATGATATGATGCTTTAAAACTTTATTTTTATGTATGGCCCTGTCAAAATGTCTGTACTCTGTCTGATTGAAATCATAAGCAGAATTTAAGAGTGGTGTCCCACACCATGGCGGCCTAGTGATGCTTCTGAATCATTGTGCCTCCGGTCTCGCACTCACCAACGAAACACGACAGCACGAACGCTGTCATTTAAAGTTGGTTTTCTGTGCGAGGGTAGGTTATTGTAACACAAGCTGAGCGCCGTGGTGCTACTCGCGATTGTTGTTATAAAGGTACAACCATCATCACAAGTTAATGTAGTCTAAAAGTAGCCTAAGTTACTCCTTATTTCTTTAGCTATCTGCCAGTGAAAGTCCCACCTAAATCCGTCCAGCCAGAGATTACGGAACAAACAGAAAGACAATATTTTAAAACTGAATTTTAATATTTATTTTTTTGATAAAATTTTCATAGCCTATATCACCCGGGCTATTACGACAAATCTATTAACACCTTATGTATAAAAATCGGTTTATTGATTGCAATCATCAGACTATTGCACTCAATTGCTGGACATAAGACTCTCAATTTGCATGCCACTCTGATTTTGGGCTTCTAATAAAACAAACAGACATACATAGACTTCCCAAACTATCCTGTCCTATCCCCCAACCCTCTTCCTATTCCTCCAAAGGCCGGCAACGCACTTGTGACGCCACTGGTGTTGCGGGCGACGGGAATCGCTTACAATCAGGCGAAACGTCTGCTCGTTTACCTCTATTTCAATAAAAAAAATCGTTCTAGAAATAAATGCTTTAGTGCTTCACGAATTTCAACCTTTCAGTTCCCTATAGTATTGTCGTTATATCTTTATACAAGGTCTTGTATTTCCTCAGGTCGTGTTTTAATCCATTAAAGAAGATTATATTATGAATATGAAATGTAAGTTGTGAACTAGCAACGTTTTAATTCAAAGTGCATTTCTCGAGGTCTTTGACTGTCTTTGAGAGTTAGCTATGTCAGCTCAGACAGTTAGGTCAACAGTGAATTATATGTATTAAATGTCATGTTTCTGAACTGGGTAAGCTGTTCTATTAGCAATTATACTACATATGTCTAGTCCTAGTTAGATACTCTTCGTCTCCGCACGTCTCCAAAAAGAAGACGTATAGATTGTTGCTGGAATTTTTTATGTTTGTCTAGAATTTCTGATACATACTCGTATTAACAAAAGGCATAAGCGTGAATTTGATGCGCTCGCCAAGTATTGTTATTTTACATAGTTTTTTAACTCGAATAGATAATTACTTGTGATTTTAAAACGGATTTTTTATGGAAATATAACTTCGTATGTTACGTGATTCTTTATCAACCATCTTATATCCTACTTCCTACTAATATTATAAACGCGAAAGTTTGTGGGTATGTTTGTTGCTCTTACACGCAAAAACTACTGAATGGACTTTGATGAAACTTTACAATAATATAGCTTATACATCAGAATAACACATAGGCTACAATTTATAAAGATAGGTACTAGCTTCGCCTCGCGGCGTTGCTCGCGGTTATTGTTGTACTGCTAGTAGCACTGCGGGGTTCAGCTACCTAGTTTTAAATAATATTAAAGAGAGTTTTTAAAGACATTACATACTCAAAGCAATTTAAAGAGATCGGTTTCGTTTTAGAAATTTTCACAGAGGCTAAATCACAAAATGCGAATTACATGGAGCATCAGTTGGAAATTCAATTATTCTGTGTCTTTTGTGGTGCACATTGATTGCCTGATTAGTAGGGCTTGTGGCTATGGGGTAACCGAGTAGGTTGACACAGTGGTAGTTTAGTAATCCTAGCCAGGACATTCTATTGATGGGTGACCATTTCTTAACACATGAGACCAATCTGTGCCTCAGAGAGAATGTTAAGCTATCGTTGCTGTGTGGCACACTAACACCTGTGGCAATCGTTACAAGTAGTTGGAGCCTCAGAAAATACAGTAATAGTTTTTCTACATAACTTTCATATACTCTCGTCTCTTGGATGTGGAGGTTTAATAGCAGTTTTAGCAATTAAAAAAAAGCGCTCGCTTTCTGAAAAAGCGTGTTCAACACTTCTTTCGTGGCTTTTCGGGGAGGTAATTCGAGGAAATTCTAAGGGCTGGAAAAGCGTTCAAAGGCCCAACGTTGCACTTTTATTTTGCACAAGTTAATGGGCAGCTGTAGACAACAGGTGGTTGTCGCTAACATAATATATGTATCAAGAGGTTTCGGGTTCGATTCTCAGATTAGGTTAAAAAATTGTTCTTGAGTTATGTATCCTGCCAAGCTCAGCCAGGTTTTACTTAAAACTGGCCGCCGTGTCTAAAATCGGCAAATAAATAAGAATAAATACATAAATATTTCGGACATCTAACACACCACGCCATCTAGTCCCAAGCTAAGCAGAGCTTGTGTTATGGGTACTAGACAACTGATATAAATAAAAATATCCTTATTTTGTTGTAAATACGTACATTAATATATATGTATTTACATAGAAAACACCTAAACTCCGAAACAAATATTTGTAGATCATACAAACATTTGGTCCGACCCAGGAATCGAACCCGAGACCTCAAGAATAGCAGTCGTATACCACTGCGCCACAGAGACAGTCGAGGTTAAGTGAGAAAAAAACAATAAATGCTAGAAAAATACACTCTGAATTTGTTAAAATGAGGTTTTCATATAGAAGGAGTAGGTCATAATCATAACTATAGAAAACAAGGCGATGAATATGAAGAGTGTGTTGAAACAAGACATTTCGTACTAAGAGATACCGCAGAATAGCCTGTTGCAAGTCAACCGTTTGTAGTAGTACCGTCAGCAAACAACATCCAACTTTAAAATAATTATTTGATTTTTTTAATAACTTTAAACTTAACTTCATAGTAAAATAATGTAAACATAAATAATGTCACACACACCTTTACCACACACGATTCTTAACTCATAGCCTTAAATACACAGCAAATAATACATGCTCACACACTTATACTGAAACCCATACACAAAATATATTTTTTTTTATGAAATAGGGGGCAAACGAGCAGACGTATCGCCTGATGGTAAGCGATTACCGCCGCCCATGGACACCCGCAACACCAGAGGCGTTACAAGTGCGTTGCCGGCCTTTGGGGGATGAGGAAGGGGATGGGGGAAGGGGTTGGGGTAGGGCCTCCGGTTTCCTCACTCACTCGGTGAAACACAGCGCAGGCGCTGTTTCACACCGATTTTCTGTGAGGCCGTGGTATCACTCCGGTCGAGCCGGCCCATTCATGCCGAAGTGTAGCTCTCCCACGGTATGTATATTATTTAACTATACAAACTAAAGTTAGTGTTTACTAATGTAAACTATTAGTTTGATATTTTTGTCTCTGATTAGGAACTAACTCCCAACACATAGCTAGCGCTAATTTGAGAGTCAAGGGTGTACAGTGTTTTGTAATCCAGTTTTTGTTACAAGGAAGAATTAGTGTTGTTATTATTATCTATACTAATATTATAAAGCTAAGGAGTTTGTTTGTTTGTTTGAATGTGCTAATCTCAGGAACCGCTAGTCCGATTTTAAAAATCTTTCAGTTTTGGATAAGTAATAGCTACGGGCAATAGAAGACGCAACCTCGTTTACGTCTCTTATTGCCCGGTTTTGAAATATTCTTCATTGGTGCTCCGCTCCTATTGGTCTTAGCGTGACGATATATAGCCTATAGCCTTCCTCGATAAATGGACTATCCAAAACTGAAAGTATTTTTCAATTCGGAACTGCGGCTCCTGAGATTAGCCCGTTCAAACAAACAAACAAACTCTTTAGCTTTATTATATTAGTTACATTTACATTTTTAGATGTTCAAACTTAAGCGTCTGAGTCGTCAATAACTAAGACTGACGTCATAACTCATTACATCCTGGTAGATTTTTAGTTAGTACCTATACTTTTTCAAATTATTTACCTTATAAAAGGTATTTAAAAAATCATCAACATAACTGCCTCGGTGGCGTAGTGGTAGCGTATGCAACTGCTGTGCTTGAGGTCTCGGGTTCGATTCCCGGGTCGGACCAAATGTTTGTATAATCTGAAGTATTTGTTTCAGAATTTGGGTGTTTTCTATGTATAATATCTATAAATTTACCAAGAAGGTATTTATGTATTTAAATCAGTTGTCTAGAACCCATAATACAAGCTCTGTTTACTCGTAGCTTGGGACTAGATGGCGTTGTGTGTTAGATGTCGGTAATATTTATTATTTATTTATTTATCATGAACAGCCTTTAACAGTCCACTATTGGACATAAGTCTCTCCTTAGCAAGGAGATTTTGTTTTGCTATATTCGTATAGGGTTTGTTTCAAGTTGTTCTGCGTGGGTTTCCTCTTACGACACTTATGGTATCAGTAGTAATGGTGACACTCCCCATTCTTAATTTGTCACCACACGGTCTATACGGATAAAACAATAAAAACATTAAATTCGTAATGGAGTACAACTTGTCCTGTGCTTACAGGTACTATAATTTTATTTGAAACAAAAGAATTCACCCGTATTCGACTGGAGAGTCAAATGTTGTAATTATACAACTCATTCAATAATGAAAAGTGTCTTTTCATAAAATTCACAAAAAGAAATTTTAAATCATAAATTCAAGGACGTCCAACCCACACATTTTAACACACTAAATAAAAGGAGGAGGTTCTTAAGTGGTTCTTTTAAGTACACCACAGAACTCCGTTGCTTATAGAACGATTAAGATTTTTTCTCAGCCTTCCTTACCATTAGGTGTTGCTAAAACAAAAAAATGTATACCCATAAGAGTGTGAAATTAAGAAATTAATAATACTGTTTACAAAAGCTAGTATTACTCTTTAAAATATTATTTTGCATTTATTTTACGTGTCGGTTATCGCTGTAAAAATCCTTTTTTAAGCAACAGTCGATTAAATATTTTGTTAATATATTAGTTATGTTAAATATATTAATATTTAATTAATATCATAATTTGATGGTCGACTGCAAAAACTAGAAAAAGGAGCCAAGACTGGTCCTGTTAAAAAATCTGTCAAAAAATGAATAACACCCTTAAAATAATGGCATGGAATGCTAATGGACTTTTTAAACATCAAGAAGAACTTCAAGTAGTCCTAAATATAGAAAATATTGACATATGTCTGGTGTCAGAAACTCATTTCACTAGACAATGCCACGTCACCTTTAAGGGATATAAAATATACCATGCACTACATCCTAATAATAGTGCTCACGGTGGCAGTGCTGTAATAATAAAAGAAAATATATATCATTACGAAGAAACAAAACATGAACAACCAGATATACAAGCAGTATCAGTACGAGTTAAGTGTAACCTTTACCCTCTCACGATTGCTGCCTTGTATTCTCCTCCTAGACACTCCATTAAAAAAGATGAGTATGTAAGTTTCTTAAGCCAACTTGGGCAGAGATTCATATTGGGCGGTGATTTCAACGCTAAACACACACACTGGGGATCCAGACTTATTAGTACCAAAGGCCGGGCATTACACAGTGCCATACAGGCGTTAAAATGTGAAGCAGTATCTACTGGGAAACCAACCTACTGGCCCACAGACCCTGATAGGATTCCTGATCTGATCGATTTCTTCATATGCAAAAATATATCAAGAGGTGATTTTACTATAGAAGAGGGTCATGATATGAACTCAGACCATTCCACCATATTATTAACACTAAGCAGACGTATACTATGTGATGAAAAACAACCTATATTAGTCAATAAGTATACAGATTGGCAAAGTTTTAGTCTGGATCTAGATAATAGTATAGAATTAAGAGTTCCACTTAAAACAGCGGAACAATTAGACCTGGAAGTTAATAAATTTGTTGCAAATATACAACAAGCAACTTGGAGAAATACCCCTGAGAAACCAAAGTTGATTAAAAGAATTGTATATCCTGATTACATCTTAAATCTTATTATCCTAAAACGAAAACAGCGGAGAAGATGGCACTTAACCAGAAGTCCTCAAGATAAAACTGAACTTAATACTATGACGAAACGTCTTAAAAGAGAAATAATACGCTATAATAACTCGCTAACGAATGATTATTTACGCCAGTTAACCACTGACTGTAAATCTGATCACACATTGTGGAAAGTGACAAAGAACATCAAAAGACCCATCACTCAAATTCCTCCTATAAGAGAAGAAAATGGTAAATGGGCCATTAGTAACCAACAAAAAGCAGACAGGTTCGCTCAGTACCTTGAGCTCATATTCCAACCCAACATGGAATCACCAAACTCTGCTGAAATCGTAAATGTCCTACCAATATCACAAAATGATAGTTCAGGAATAAAGCTCACCACACCGAAAGAAGTCCTAAATACAATTAGGTGCCACATGAATCCAAGAAAAACACCTGGATATGATCTCATAACAGGTGAAATTCTACGGCATTTTAATCGTAAAGCCATAGTCAAGCTCACTACCCTCATAAACGCTGCATTTCGATTAAAGTATGTACCTGATTTATGGAAAGTAGCAGAAATAATTATGATAGCCAAGCCTGGCAAACCACCGCAAGAGCCAACTTCATACAGACCAATTTCTCTACTACCAGTATTAGCGAAGCTATTTGAGAAACTATTATTAAAAAGACTGAAGCCAGTAATCGATAATAGTAATTTAATACCTGATCATCAGTTTGGCTTCAGAGAAAAACATTCAACTTTGGACCAGGTACACAGAATAACTAATATAATCGAAACAGTACTAGAAGAAAACAAAGTGTGCTCTACTATATTTCTTGACGTAGCACAAGCTTTCGATAAAGTTTGGCATGAAGGTCTCATACACAAACTAAATCATATGTTACCGAAACAGTTTGCAGTCATTCTCGAGTCATATATATTGAACAGAGCATTTCGTATTCGACACGAAGACGCCTACTCAGAAGTCAAACCTATCAAAGCGGCACCCCAGCCGCAGGGAAGTGTATTAGGCCCGATGCTGTATCTATTATACATCACTGATATCCCAGTTCCTAAAGATAATCCTATAGCCACTTTTGCCGATGATACCGCTATTATGGCGATAGGTTGCAGCCATGAGGCAGCTGTTAAAAAGGTCCAAATAGCAGTAAATCAAGTTCTTAACTGGACTAAAAAATGGCGTATCAAGCTAAATGAAAGCAAGTCCATTCACGTTGACTTCACAAATAAAAGAGTGCAATATTTTCCTGTATTTATTAATGGCCAACAAGTCCCTTACTCAAATACAGCCAAATATCTTGGTATGACTCTTGACGCTAAACTGCGCTGGAAAGCACACGTCAAGAAAAAAAAGATCGGAACTGAATATACGTTACCAAAAAATGTACTGGTTGCTGGGAAGACACTCTCCTCTATCAGTATACAACAAAGTCCTACTATACAAACAGGTTCTGATGCCTGTATGGACTTATGGTATCCAGCTCTGGGGCTGTGCCAGTAAGAGCAATCGTCAAATAATACAACGTTTCCAAAATAAAGTACTCAGGGATACAGTTAATGCACCCTGGTACATTCGGAACTGCGACCTACATCGGGATTTAAACATAGACGTCGTAGATCTTGTTATACAAAAATATGCCGAAGCTCATGAAAACCGACTTCATCAGCACGTGAATGTTGAGGCAATCCAGCTTCTTGACATCACTAATATAGTAAGAAGACTGAAACGGACAAAACCGTTCGAGTTAGTGTAGTGTTTTAGTGACAAACAAACAATATGGTGATAAGTACCGCGTACAAAGAACACATGAACAAAGTGTCTTCGCCTTAATAAAAACTAAGTAGGTGTTAATGGACGCATTTTTAGATTTATGATTACGTATTAATTTAGGTGTAATGTATTTACTTATTAGTCAACTTGGCTAGATTGTAAGATAAATAAAGTACTGAACATACTTTATTAAAAAAATAAAAAAAAATTAAATATTGTAGCTCATATCCATTAATTGTAAACAATTTTAAGACAATAAACTAGATTATTATTAATTTTGCCCGCAACTCCGCTCGCGTGTATGAGGGTTTTCGCGGAATGGAGTAGCCTATGCCATTCCTCGAGAAGTAGGTGATGAATTTCATTGAAATTGGTTCTGTGCTTCAGCTATGAAAGCATAACAGATAGACACAGTCACTTTCGCATTTATAGTGTTATTAGTAGGTATAAAGCAACCGGTGGACTTGCTCAGATCACGTTTTACAAAAGTAACCGTAGTTAGTAAAATTGAACGTGGAAGATATGCGTCAAGATTGTGTAAAATTACTACTTTAAATAAAGATAGGTATCCTGGGAATATATTATTTGAATTTGCTAATTCATTTTCGATTTCGTTTCTAGTTCTTGTATAATTTTGAACCACTTTCTTTTTATATTTTAAATCTTTAAATTAAAAATACTTGTCAAAGCTCTTTGATCTACAATTTCAAATGACCGAATTAAGAATGGGGAGTGTCACCATTACTACTTATACCATAGGTGTCGTAAGAGGAAACCCACGCAGAACAACTTGAAACAAACCCTATACGAATATAGCAGAACAAAATCTCCTTACTAAGGAGAGACTTATGTCCAATAGTGGACTGTTAAAAGCTGTTCATGATAAATAAATAATAAATATTCCGGACATCGAACACACAACGCCATCTAGTCCCACGCTAAGCAGAACTTATGTTATGGGTACTAGACAACTGATATAAATACATATACTTATACATATTGCACATAGAAAACACCCAAACTCTGAAACAAATACTCGCAGATTATACAAACATTTGGTCCGACCCGGGGATCGAACCCGAGACCTCAAGCACAGCAGTCGCATACGCTACCACTACGCCACCGAGGTAGTCGTGATGAAGATTTTTTAAATACCTTTTACAAAGTAAATAATTTAAAAAAGGGATACTAACTAAAAATCTTCCAGGAAGTTGTGTCATATTAAATAATGAGTTATGACGTCAGTCTTAGTTATTGACGACTCAGACGCTTAAGTTTGAACATCTATAAATGTACTAATTAACCTAAAAATATCAAATAATTCTGTAATTTAATGAATTAGTTGCAGTTGCAGTCCACTGCCTGGATATAGGCCTCATCCAAGGAATACCACAGAGCCCAGTCTATTTCTTTCTGCATTCAGCCCCTGCCAGCCCTCATATGCAAGACGGCTCCCCATCTAGCCAGAGGGCGTCCCAAACTACGTAAGACAAAGAGGTTGGTAATAAAATGTTTAACAGTATTTAATGAATACTATTAAGCAATGTTTCTTTGTTCTTGTACACGGGGTGGAAGATTTTCATGGATTCTCTACGCCTATGTAGGGAGGGGGAAAGAGGTGTGTTGGACTCTCTGCTCTTAGAACCCACTCCAGTACCTATGTACCGTCAAATATGTATCAACCTATTTACATTATTTTAAAATAATATTTTTTTTTATCATTACAGATTTGAATATGTTATTTTTTACATATTCAAATCTTAAAATCAAAAATTTGTGTGGGATGAGATGAGGAAGGAGATGTTCTTCCAACTAGGCGAAATGAACTATACCAAAATAATCAGTGCGAGAACTTTTCTTGCGCGATGTAGGTTTAGGAGCAACTACGTTTCTCGATGTGTTTATTTTAAATGGAATTGAACTATGTTACTTGTTTCTTTCTTTCCACGTGGTAGTCCTCATACATTCTTTACTGAGAAATATATTTAATATTAGGTCTTTACCTATGAAATTGCCGTTTTGTATACAATAAGTGAAAGTACTTATTTTTTCAAACTTTTTTATTTCTGTTATTCGAAGTAATCACCCATGCAATCGACGCATCTTTGCCAACGCATTGGCAGTTTAATGATGCCCTTCTTGTAAAAATCAGCTGGACGGGAGGCAACAAACTCTTCAAAGGCATTTTGTACTGCCTCTCGGGAATTGAATTTTTTACCCACTAAAAAGTTGTCTAAATTTTGGAAAAAGTAATAGTCGGTAGGTGCAAGGTCTGGTGAGTATGGCGGATGAGGGAGAGCTTCCAAGCCCAGCTCTTGCAGCTTGGAGACTGTCTGTTGCGCAGTATGAGGTCGCGCGTTGTCGTGAAGGAGCAGTGGGGACGACCGATTGACCAAAGCTGGTTGCAGATGTGCAAGTTTCTCCATCATTCTCTCCAGTTTTTCACAGTACACATCTGCATTAATGCTCATGCCGTTTTGTAAAAAGCTGTGGTGAATCACACCCGCACTAGACCACCAAACAGTGACCATCACCTTTTTAGGGGTCATTTTTGGTTTAGGGCATTGCTTTGGTGCTGAACCAGGGTCTAACCAACTTGCTGAGCGCTTTCGATTGTCAAACAGAATCCATTTTTCGACGCACGTAACTATTCGTTTCAAAATTCCTTCATTTCTTTGCCTGTTGAGCAGCGAAAGGCAGGTCTCGACGCATACGTTGCGCTGGCGATCGTTAAGGTCGTGGGGCACCCATCTATCAAGCTTTTTTACTTTGCCAATTTGTCGCAAATGAATCAATATTGTTTTGATGCTTACATTAAAAGCTGCTGCTAGCTCAGCTGTAGATTGAGTTTCGTCAGCTTCCACAATCGCCTTTAATTCATTATTGTTAACCAAAGTCTCCGGACGACCACGAGCTTCATTTTTCAAGTCAAAATTTCCAGAACGGAACCGGGAAAACCAATAAAGGGTTGTGCGTTCGTTTGTACAGTTCTCTCCGTAAACGTTTTTGATGTTACGTTCCGTTTGTGTCGCGTTGGTGCCACGACGGAACTCATATTCCATAATTACACGAATTTTTAAAGTATCCATTATGACGAAAAATGTTCAAATGTAATGAAAATACAACGCTAATCAAAAAACAAAAGACTGAGTTTGTAAATAGAATGTCATGGTTTCAAAACAAAATTAATTTGAATTTAGAATACAGAGCCATTACAAACGTTTTTTTATTTGAAATGACCAGTACTGAAGAAACGCAATTTCATAGGTAAAGACCTATTATATAGATTCAAAAATGTATTTGTAGAACAAATCATAATCTTCATTTATTATACGATTATCCGTGAACTATTTTTTTTATTGCGATGAAGGATGACAGATCAAAGCAGGCACAGGGAACCGTTGACACGCGAGTACGAATTCGCACAGATAATAACAAAATCCATAAAGTAATTATATTCGATACTTAAAAAAAAGATGTAAAAGAAAATATATTTGACGACATTTTTATGCAAAAAGGTACCACTTCGATTACGTATGAAAAGTTAAGCCTGCTTTGTAACTTGTTTAAGCTATGTTGTATACTTTTAAATCCTAATTCATATTATAAATGTATACATAATTGATTTAGTTTGTTCAATATTAAACACAGAAACGATCTCTATGAAATTTTAAACACGTTGTCTGGGACAAATAAAATTCTGGAATAGGGCATGTATAGGCATCTATTTGAGAGTGGGGCGGATATTTGTGTATCTATATATATTTAGTTTACGAAATTATATACTCCAGGTCCTTCTTAGAGTAAAGCTGGTCTGGTCTTCCACATATGCCTGGGTGCTTTTTTGTGTAAGTGTTCCTAAAATGACTCTACTCTACCTGATGGAAGCATGAGAAAAATCCAAGAGTGAAGGTCCCCATCCTCATTGCGAATGTGGACAATGCAGCATGGTGACTCACCCCATGGCGGACTAATTAAATCCTTTTACGCCCCGTTTAAAGGACCTAAGATAATGGGGGCAGGGAAACGCGTGCGCTGGTTCCAGTTCCATGTTTTAACTGCTCGACACAAGAAGGGAGAGCCAAACTGTGTTGCATCGCGACGATGACACCTCCCGAGAGCCGAAGATGTGTAAGAGTTTTCTATCCCGTCACAAAAATTAAAGGCATAATAAACCAATAAAGACCTTGAGAGAGGCCTATTTCCAGAACTGGACGTCTTTCGGCTGAGGTGATTACGATGACAGTAACAATTGATACTTTTCGCCCAGAAAGTAATCTATACTAATATTATAAAGCTTAAGAGTTTGTTTGTTTGTTTGAGCGGGCTAATCTCAGGAACTGATGGTCTGATTTAAAAAATCTTTCAGTGTTGGATAGTCCATTTATCGAGGAAGGCTATAGGCTATATATCATCACGCTAAGACCAATAGGAGCGGCTCCAATAAAGAATGTTTAAAAATGGGGGAAAACTATTACCCTACGGCACTAGTAGACGTTAACGAGGTTGCGAGGGTCAGCTAGTGTCTAATAAAAATCAAACGGCACTGTGAGTAAATGCTTATTCCATTTAAGGAAATCTCAGTTACACCCTTGAATATCCAGGGTGAATATAGAAAACACGCCATAATAAACCCACCCTAACAATCAGAGGGACGGACAGAGAGATCGTCATTGACGATCGCGTTTATTGCACCTACATATATTAAATTGGTGACGACCATAGTTGTTAAGGGTTCCGTTGATCAATATTTAAATAACCATCGACATCGACTATTGCAAATATTTAAGAAAATAATACCCAATAAGCTAAACCATACAGCCGTTCTCAAGCTATGTGTGTGTATTACTAACCAACAGTATTTTTATACAGATATGAGAAAAACTTCAATGTTTGATTAGTCGATAGAAAGGTCATGTGAAAGTTACCGAGATAGAATTTTGTTTAGAAATAGAAAGAGAACGAACATCAGATGCAACATGTTTCGCTATCAGAAGTGAAACCCAAATAAATGGTACGGATAAGCGCCAAGAAGACCAACAAGTATCAATAATCGCTTACACAAACAGCTCTCACTATACATAGTTCCATCGCCTAAGTAATACTAGTTAAAAGATTCACCAAACTATGAAATGAGCTGTCGCCTGCGGTGTTCCCGAACCAATACGACCTTCAAACCTTCAAGAAAAGAGCGTACTCCTTCTTAAAAGGCCGGCAACGCACTTGTAACGCCTCTGGTGTTGCGGGTGTCCATGGGTGGCGGTAATCGCTTACCATCAGGCGATAAGGCGTTTGCCCGCTATAAAAAAAAACCTCACGCAACTTCATCCTCTCTTTTCAATCATGTTCTGCTCCTATTGGTCTATGCGTACACAAATAGAAAAATAACGTGAAAATCGGTTATTTAGTTTCGGGTTCATCGTAAGCAACTACGTGAGACGAGAATTATTTATAATAGACTAGCTGACCGACGCAACCTCGTTTGCGTCTTTTATTGCCCGTAGCGAAAAATTTTCCCCCGTATAGGGTTGATGTTTTACACCTTGTGTCCGAAAAACCCCAATATCTTACGGAACCCTATTTTTTTCCAAAATAAAATATAGCCTATAGATTTACCATAGCAGCGCCATCTATTGATTACTTACTCAACCCAGTCGAAAGGTATCGACATCTGTTAGAATCATTTGGAGTTAACAGATAATTGTGACTTTCAAATAATAACAGACAAATAATTAGCAATAAATTAAAATTGCGACTATAATTTGAGATTTAAACTATCCTATCTCTCAAGTTGTATCGAACTGCACATGTTGTGCGAATTTTATTATAATCGGTTAAGTAGTTTAGGAGTCCATTGAGGACAAACATTATGACACGAGATTTATATATATTAAGATATACTGTACATATATACGTATAAATCTATACTAATATAATGAAGCTGAAGAGTTCATTTGTTTAAACGCGCTAATCTCAGGAACCGCTGGTCCAATTTGAAAAAATATTTCAGTGTTGGATAGTTCATTTATCCAGGAAGGCTTAAGGCTATCATTACGCTAATACTAATAGGACCGGAGCACCAATGAAGTATGTTTCAAAAACAGGGCAAAATTTTCACGCTACGGGCAACAGAAGATGCACACGAGGTTGCGTGGGTCAGCTAGTATTTCTATATAATTGTACTCTGACATACTTTAATAGTAAGTACCTAGATGACCGAGCTTCTTTCGTTATTTTTCTTATTAAATTATCTAAAAATGAAAACTAGCAACATCGATTTATCGCCCCAAAATCCCCAGCATGGTAAATTTCATGAAAATCGTCGGAGCTATTTCCGAGGGAGAAATACCTATCTTTATGTATAAAAATCTTCTCTGCTTATATATAGGACTAAACTCACATACACAAGGTATGTAACTAAACTCCTCCTAAACGGCTGAATCGATTTTAATTAAAAAAAAGTGTCTATGCTGAGCATTCGAGAATGGTTTAGATTCACAATTTGGCGAGGTGTTACCTGCGGTTGTAAATGTACAACAATAACCGCGGGTAGTACTGCAGGACTACCCTACGACTATATATAATAAAAATTGCTCGTTTAAAGGTATTAGATAACTTGACAATTGCTCATATGTCTGTTCGCCTAACTTTACAGAATCAGAGCCATGGTAAACAGACCGTTAATTAACATACCTACTCATATATTTCTTAAAACATACTTTGAAAGAAAAATCTAAACACAGATACAGAATAATTAATCAACTTGACAACAGAGTAGCCAACCAGTCCAAAAAAATGATATGTTCAGATAAAAAAAATAACTTCACCATCGAAATATTCGACTTCGAGTTTTCACTTAAATGATTTAGCAAGAAAATGAAGATACATTGCACATTCTACCACGAACCAATGAAAACAGTAAACTTAGTTTTAAAACAAACAAATGTCACACATATCACGGAATAGTTGACAGGGCTCACTTTTCTGCGGACGGTCCACGGAGTTGCGCGTCAACAGACTGGTAGTATATAAGCTGAGGGTCTGCGGCGAGCACATCACACCAACTCCAAGTGTCATCAAGTAAACCACCTCATATGGCTAACGGGAGCAAGTGACTAAGTGACGATTTATCCTTTTGTTTGATATTTGTTATGCTGTGATCGAATTGCGAGGTAAGTTTAAATATGAATGATTTAAAAATAAATATTAGTTTTTTTATATTAAAATTATTTTAAAGTGATAGAAGTTTTGATGTCAGAGAAAGTTCATTTGTTTTTTTTTTAATAAATAGAATTACAATATGCAGATTAATCTAAATTGAATTTAAAATAACAAACTTATTTACACATGTTCTTATTCTCTGAAGAATTCTTATATATCATAATGAAATTATAATAATATTTCTGAAATTATTTTAAACAATAAGGTATTTTAAATAAATCAATAAACAATTTTTTGAGGAACGTGTTCTCTTTTTAAGACAAGATTACAAACTATTATACTGAAGGTACAAGATTCGATAAAGATCGACTTTATTTATCTGATATAAGCAGATGAAACAATTTTTGATAAATTAACACACCTATAATGGGTTACCTATCTCAAAACTGTGATGAGTATTTGTTTTTTTTTTCATTCCCTTTACTCTATTGATAACCAAACAACTTTAGTCTCAAACGTTAATTTTCTATATATATATAGCGAATATGCCTAGTTAGGCTTGCTTACTTATTTCTATATAGAACAGGTATGATCAGATAAATAATATAATATCCAATAAACAATCGAAATTGATATCAAAGAAACGATTATAATCCGTCATATATTAGTATATATATATCCCTCATACTTATTATATCCCGAATCAAAATTTTGAACAGCCTGATATCAGCATCAACTTTAGGTTTAATTAATAATAATTAAAATAAATATATTGTCATCTCCTTCAATTTATTTTAGTTACTTATTTGTTATTTTTGTATTTGTTTCTTCTATGACATGAAACATAATCAACTCATGTTTATTTACAACATACATATTTATCAACTTTTCCAATTAAAATCGGGTATATTTGTCTTTAAAATCTTCGTTCACATTGATGCATATAGACAGTATGCATGTACATTTATAAATATCTATAGTATTATGTATTTTATACATAATATTATTCTTAGATATATTTTCTCTTACTCGTGTTTATCAGCAAATAGACGGAAACTAATAGACTATACGCAACTATAATCATTATCTTTTACCCTACCCTTTATTTATTTATGTATGGGCTTGCCAAAGTGACTCTGCTCTGCCTGATGGAAAGCATAAGCGTAATCCAAGAGTGGATAGTAGTGTAGTGGTAACCTTACTCATTGCGAAATATAGACAATGCAATAACGCAACATATTGCATAAAGCATTCATTCCGCATCATAATTTTACTTAGGACTTTGTTCCCATATTTCCATGTACATCCAACTTCAATATGATTAAAAAAACATTGATTGGAACTTCGATGGCAGTTCCCACAAATAAAATTACTTAATACTCGTAAATAAAAACTTTTAATATTCGTTTAATGTTGGATATAGCTCCCTCCTTGGACAGGAGATTTTGGACCAGTTTCTTCTTTAAGTTGTCTAATTACTACAGACTTTACCTAGCTTGGGATCGGACGTCCGTGTGTGAAGATATTATTATTGCATAGACTTATCATTTTCTTATGTTACTAAAAGTACGAAATTACCGCCAGTGAACATATTTCTTTCACATAGCCTTCTTTCTTAATATCTTCGACTCTAGTTGTATATAGCTTAAATCAAGCTCTTGCCCGTCGCTTACATGTACATCTAGATACTTTATCAAACACTATACCTCAGGATATTTTGGATCCTTTCACTACATTATTACTTATACTAGCTGTAGCACGTGCCTCTGCCTGCATAAGTCGGTTATCGCTTCAAATAGAAGCCTATGTGTTAATATTCCAGTAGACTATTAGAGACTACTAAAGGCTGATGCCGATAAAAAAATAAAATAAATAAATATTCCGGACATCTAACACAACGCCATATAGTCCCAAGCTAAACAGAGCTTGTGTTATGGGTACTAGACAACTGATATAAATACTAATACGCTTTTTTTTTGTAAATATATACATATTATACATAGAAAACACCCAAACTCCGAAACAAATATTTGCAGATCATACAAACATTTGGTCCGACCCGGGAATCGAATCCGAGACCTCAAGCTTAGCAGTCGCATACGCTACCACTACACCACCGAGGCAGTCTAACATCAATTGAACTTATTTTTGGTGACGGGATCGAAAATCATGTTTGCTCTAGAAAGCCTAATTTTGGACAGCCCTTACTAAGAAATATAATTTTACCGCGACAAATCAATGTCTAAATTTTCAATCACCTTAAAAGATGCGTTTGTCAATTACGAAGAGATCGTATGTGTGATGTAACATGAGGCGAACCGCTGATTGGCACACGTGACAATGAAAACATAGTATGGTTTACTTTTTTCGCGTGGATTCTACCGTGCGAATCCAAGCTCTCACTAGCATAGGTGTTTACCTTTTTTCACCCATTGTAGTCACTGTCAGCTTGGCGAGAAATCGTTATAACTTGAAACATAATCTCAACAAGAGTGTATGATAGGTATCATTATGAAATCCTACTAATATTATAAACGCGAAAGTTTGTAAGTATGGATGCATGGATGTTTGTTACTCTTTCACGCAAAAACTACTGAATGTCCACTATTTTATACTTATAGTGTATATTTTAACACACAACTTAACATTTTATAAACACAGATTTATAGAGGTACTAAGCTTAACCCCACGGTGCTACCCGGGGTACAACTAGTATCTTTATAAATTGTAGCCTCTGTGTTATTCTGATGTATAAGCTATATTATTGTAAGGTTTCATTACTTGTGTTAAAATATACACTATAAGTATAAAATAGTAGACTCTTGAGAAAAAATAGAAGCCGTTCTTATTTTATGTATATGAGCCTGCCAAAGTAACTACTCTGCCTGATGGAAAGAGTAATATTCACCATACTCATTGCGAGCGGCGGCCTAGTGAGATGCTGATATACACAGTGTGGCGACTTCCACATATAACACAACAATAACCTACTACAGCGCCATCTACCGAAAGTATACTGAACTACGAAGTAACGCACTACACGGAGTAACTACAAATCCTGAATCGCGCAATAAATAGTTCTCGCGCCGATTGTCATATATACAACATCCCAACATCAACTGTTGGGCAGTAGCCCGCCAGACATGATCACCTCGCCTGGCCGGAGGATCCTCCTTTTGTGTAAGTTGAACATGATACCCGTTCCCCCACAGTGTGCTTAGATTGAGTTCTCCCCTTTGAAGTGAAAACTTCTTTAGGCGCGTTGAGCACTTTTTGGGTGTCGTCACCGAACGCTTCCTAAGACCTATATGTGTATGTATGTACATAGTTATACCTCCGTGCGTTAATAATAATAATTCAATAGCCTGACGATACAATTCACAAGTTACTTAGTTTCCTATCGGCAGTTCCCAAATACTACCACGCATTTTTTAAAATATGCAGTCCTGCCTAGCCAAGATGTAAGTGTTTCGCTTCGGATCTCTTTCTACACTCACTAACGTCTCTATACTCTTGTATTATTGGTTAGTATTTTGTTCTGATCACGTGACTTAGCGTTGAGATGACATCAATGTTATATGTTTCTTTACCAGCCCAACCAACCTGTTCTGTACCAACAGTGCAGCGGAAATTTGTGACTAATTTGTTAGTTTGTTTGCCTAGAGAACTGAATTTTTATCAATGCAATCATTATATGCAACAGTAATGCGTGGCAAAATAAGGAGTAAATAATAAAAATAATATTGTGCGACGTAGTACATATTACTATCCAGTGGATGACTTTTTTTTTAAAGAATAAGAGGCAAACGAGCAGATGTATCGCCTGATAATAAGCGATTACCGCCGGTCATGGACACCCGCAACACCAGAGGCATTACAAGTGCGTTGCCGGTCTTTGGGGGAATGGAAAGAGGAATGAGGGAAGTGTTGGGGTGTGGGCCTCCGGTATCCTCACTCACTCGGTGAAACACAGCGCAGGCACTATTTCACACCGGTTTTCTGTGAGGCCGTGGTATCACCCCGGTCGAACCGACCCATGTATGCCGAAGTGTGGCTCTCATTTTATACTGGGCGAGTCCAATCTCAGATTGGACTAGCGGCCTCAGGTTCATAGAGCTACTTAGAGCAAATGTCGGTCTCATTCTTTTGTCTATTTACTGAATTTTCACTTCTATAGTGTGTGAATAGCACACACACCTTTTTTTTAATACATACATTTTATATTAAGTCCAATACAACACAAAAAAGTTTGTAAAACACATACATAATAAAAAAACTTGAGAGGTGTCAAGGGACACCCGGATGGAACGAAGTTCGAAATAGAAAGACGAAACGAAAATATCTGTGAGTGTCGTCGTCGTGTCGTGACAACAAATTGTGTCGTGACGACAAATTGTGTCGTGTCAACAAATTGTGTCGTGACAATTTTTCCGTCTAGCCCCCTTACACAACGCGCCATAAGGAACTTCGTTCCAAAAAATGTCCGTATATTCAAAATGTCAGTCAGAAAAACAGTATTGTTTCTCTGACTGACAGACGACTTTCAAGACTTATTTAATTAAATGTATTAATTCATGTTAAATACCACTCTAGAACTTATGTCTAAATATAGAAATAGTTTTAAGATATTCATACTCGTGTTATAACCATACAAACGCCCATGTCCTTCTCAGAGACTGATTATTACAACTTGAAATAGTAAGATCTCACACAGACATCCCACACTATTATTTCCCAAATGTATATTAAGTACGATGGCTGACTCATGGCATTTCTCATTTAGTGTGTAGGTAACTAGCAACCTGGCCCGGCTTTGATTTCTCTGAAACTCTCAGATTTCCTCCACCGTAATATGAATTTCTTACACATATAAAGCTTCTTCTTAAATCACTATATTAATTGCTGAAAACTGCATTAAAACAGCATGGCGTGATACCATGAGCATCTACGGGATTCGGAGGTCACGTTAAACAGTCGGTCCCAGTTGTTATCATGGGATAAACTGTCTTGAACTTTAGTTGGAGGCCTTTGGGTGGCTTAAAACATCCAACGGCAAGATACGTAGCCATAATGTTGTCTTGTCAGTCCCCAACCCGCAGTCGGTATCGGTAGGTATACTCTTTATTTGAGGTAAATTTAGACCGTTTCAAGAACCCATCTCTAGTTAAAACTGGAGATAGATTATTGAAAACGTAAGTACGTCACGTTAAAATCATCTCAGTAAGAACTCGATTTGTAACACGTAATGATCGATTAAATAATTTCCGTGCCGCGGGGTGAATTGGGACTTAAACGAATATTAGATGCCATCAATCCGGACTTAGCATTTAACTTGAACGATAACACCCAGATCGCGGTGACGGGTTGTATGTTTATATATATATATATTTTATTGAATAGGGGGCAAAATAACAGACGTATCGCCTGATGGTAAGCGATTACCGCCGCCCATAGACACCCGCAACACCAGAGGCGTCACAAGTGCGTTGCCGGCCTTTAGGGGAAGGGGAAGGGGATAAGCTAGTAGTTAGGCTATTTTTTTTCTTTTTTTTATTATATAGGGGGCAAACGAGCAGACATATCGCCTGATGGTAAGCGATTACCGCCGCCCATGGACACCCGCAACACCAGAGGCGTCACAAGTGCGTTGCCGGCTTTTTAGGAAGGAGTACGCTCTTTTCTTGAAGGTTTGAAGGTCGTATTGGTTCGGGAACACCGTAGGCGACAGCTCATTCCACAGTTTATCCATATACAATTTCTACATATGCATAGGCACATGCTACTAAAACTCAGACGATCGACCTAAAATGATAGCATTTGTGCTGTCGTATTTTTTTGGTAAGTGAGACCGGAGGCTCACTGATGCAGAAGCGTCTCAATAGGCCGCTAGAGTGAGTCACCATGCTGCATTGTTATATTGTCTGCATTCGCAATGGGTATAGTAATCACTACTCTTAGATTCTGCTCATGCTTTCCATCAGGTAGAAGAGATTCACTTTGGAAAATCCACATATTTTTTTTTTTTGGCGTCTAACACACCACGCCATCCAGTCCCAAGCTAAGCAGAGCTTTTATTTAAGGTAATAGACAACTGACATAAATACATATAAACTTATTTTTGTAAATACATACCTAAATACATAGAAAATACCCAATCTCCGACACAAACATTTGCGACCGACCCGGGAGTCGAACCCTAGATCTCAAGCACAGCAGTCGCTTATAGAAAATAGTAAAAAAACTGCTACTTATTTACTTATTTTGGTAAGCTTTACAACGTGCAAGATTTGAATGCAAGAGCAAGAATATAAATATATTGAGCTCTTGCATTCAAATTATTGTTGCAAGAGCATCAATTAAACAAACATTTCTAGTTTCACGATTATAAATTCGACTTGTCGACTAGCGTATTCCCGAAACCATGACTTCGTGTTTCGTTTGGCAAGTGCGAGACCGGAGGTCCAATGATGCAGAAGCATCACTAGGCCGCCATTGTGTTGCATTGTCTGCAATCGCAGTGAGTATGGTACCACTTGGATTTTGCTCAACCTTCCAGTTGAGTCTCTTTGGTAGACTCATAAATAAACAAAAAAGGTCATAAAAGTACTAAATAATTACAGACTGATAGCTTATTTCAGGTTTACAAATTCATTAAGAAGAGGTAATATTTTATTAAGTTGTGTTTTAATGACATTTTAAGAATTCTCTATGTAGAACTAAGATGAATGTTAATTTATTCTGTTGAGAATGTACCTGCTTTTAGATATCTATCTTCTTAAATTTGAATCCGAGAGATTTGGCGCGGGCTTGGATTGCTAAAATATGCTTTATGTATGTCACTTATCATAACTCGTAACTAACTGATCACATATTTGTAAATAAAGATCCTTATGATCAGTTTAGAGTACATTATGTTTCAACTTTTCCCGTATCATAGACCAAACATTTTATTTTTTAAAATGACGAATGCAGGATTTTCCCGCGCTTTTTTACTGGTATGCTTTGACACTATATTTATTAAAAAATGCTTTACGTAAAAGCGTCAAACCCTAATCGTGTTTAAACAATAAAACAAAGGTCAAAGGGCACAATGGTGAAATAAATACCATTGCTTCAGTTTTACAAACTAAAAAAATATTATTGGAATAGGAATTGTCTACGCTTGTTTTGTGTGAAATAGGTGACCATAAATACGCGCACTTTTATTAACAATTGGCAAATAAACTTATCACACAAAGGCTGAAATTAGGTTAGGTCCAGGTAAGACAGGCCGGTGGACTGGAGGGGAGTAGCTATAGGGTCTTTTCCCGATACATAACAGTCTGTCACTACGACTTCACACACAATAATTAAAACAAAACATTCAGATAATCATACACACATAAATACAATCTCTGTCATAACAGTGTAATGCGTAGGCTCATTTGGGCTTACACTTTAGAGAAGATCATCTGCATATGGCTAGTCCCTAACGAGATTCTCTATGGGTCCAGGTGTTGCATTCAAAATACACGAGACTTTATAGGAACACATATCAAAATTTGGACTTTATTTTTATATTTATTAGGTTAAAAATTTATATTGTAGGATAACCACATTTCGACCTCAGCTTTACAGAAAATTTCACCGAATTATGAGACTTTGACTACACAAAGAGGGGGGGATTTCCCCCTTCGGGACTTAAAAGGCGGCGACGTACTTGTGACTCGTTCAGCCGTAGATGTATATGGTTTATGGAATTTACATCTTTAGTGACTTCTGCGGTATAGGCGTTCGAGGGCCTCGGTAGTCGTTTTTATCCAGGCTTTTTGGGTTGCCTTTGCCCCTAATGTTATAAAAACAATTTAACCTTCTTCTATAGGTATAATGTTAATAATAATAATAATAATAATAAAGTTTATTAGATGGCATCTAGGCCCAATGTGTTAGTAACAATTTACTTACATCTAATATTAGTAAAGGAAAATACATTTTTTTTTTTTTCATCCTGGCCGCACTAGGACTGTCATTGCATGACGTAACCATGGTGCCTCAAGTCTGTTACTTAGCATCATTAGGATACCGTTGGAACTAGACCGCATTCTTGTAAGCAGCGAGTTGGTTTTAATACGGATAATTGAGTAAAAGTCGTTTGTTCGCGCTGTAGCGAACATGCCTGATGCGCTACAGAAACGCGGTAGTCCCAACAACATCCTAAAGCAATTGTTGTATTGCACCTTGAGTGTCTCCAACGACCGCTTGGTATATTTAGTCCACAGATTGCTCGTATACAGAGTCTGACAATATGCTTTAAAGAGAGTAATTTTAACTTCTGGACTACACTTAGCAAAACCTGTGTACCAGCATGTTGCCCCTGACCGCCAGCGACCTTCGTTCACGTTCAATATCAGCATCGTCTCTAAGGTCTCCGGTAACGATGTGCCCAAGGTATTTAAATTGAGAAACTCTTTCGAGTCGTACACCGTTCAGTCTAATAACCGGATCACGCGACACATTCCTACCGGAGGCCTCAAAGACCATACAAACACTTTTCTTTACATTATACACAAGTCCATGTTTGACCGCATATTGTTCACAAATATGTAGCAACTCTCTAATCGAGCTGGCCGTTGGGCCCAATAGGACCATGTCATCCGCATAGCTTAAGTTGTTTACACAAACATTATCTACCCAACAACCCACACGTCTACTACTGAGCTCAACGATCAGCTCGTTCATATATAAATTAAACAGCTTAGGGGAGGTCAATCCACCCTGTCTTACTCCACACTCTAATCTATAGGCGTCTGACAGTCCATCTCCCCAACGCACATGGTTTATTTGATTATTGTACCAGTATTGAAATAGCGTTGTGAGTTCACTGGGTATACCTACTTCCCCCATCTTCCTCCAGAGGACGTCGTAGGAAACAAGGTCGAAAGCCCTTGAAAGATCAAGGAAGCACGCATACACGGAGGTGCTTCTGTCCACATAGTATTGTGCAGTCTGCTTAAGAGATAAGATTGCGCTCTCAGTGGATAGATTGGGTCTAAACCCAAACTGAGCATCATTTAATTTTATATAATTACTTAATTCATTATCAATCAGACTGTCCAAGACCTTTGCCATTACCGTAGCCAGAGATATTGGTCTGTAGTTGGATGGATCAGAAATGTCACCTGTCCTGTCCTTCACAATCGGTACGACGATAGTCCTCATCATTTCTGAAGGTAAATAAGAATGACTAATACAGAGTGTGAAAAACATGGACAACAAACTAGGCAAATGCACACCTGCATGTTT
Source organism: Spilarctia lutea (assembly GCA_916048165.1). NCBI lineage: Eukaryota > Metazoa > Arthropoda > Insecta > Lepidoptera > Erebidae > Spilarctia > Spilarctia lutea. Next base: position 2,418,697 of record OU696491.1, read on the forward strand.
TAGATGTTCGATACTGAGGTCGTCATGACCGGGTGACTTGCCTCTACTCATTTTGGCTATGATGCGGGCCACCTGTCTAGCTGAAAAGTATATTCGAGACTTACCCTGCATGATCCCAGCATCGATCGACTCTTTAGATGGTCCCAGTGAAGATGACATTCCAAATTTCTTACAAAACATATTAGCGATGTCCTTAGGCTTTGTGCATTCACCCACGCTCACAGGGAGGCCCGGCTTGAATTCAAGTCTCTTGGTCGCCTTCCAAAACTTAATAAAATTATTCGAAGATCTTTGTGATGCCAGATTATCCATCTTCAACTGTTCTTTATGTTTTTGACACCACTTTAGTTTACTTCTAAAGATTTTCTGACTCTCTCGCATCTCCTCCCAAGTACGACCCGTCGATGGATTACCGTGAAGTCTCCACGCCCGAAACTTCATCCGAGCGTCCCTGTGAGCGCTACGTACATATCTGCTCCATCCAATCACAGGAGCCTGTCTTAGTGTGCGCGCGCCCTCAAATGTATTTATGGCAGCGTTAGATAAGGCAGACACAATTTCACTGTACAACTCATCGAGTCCTTTTTTATGAACCGCAATGCTACACATTTTATCTGCACACTGCGTATATATTTCGGGAAAGCGTATTTCCCTAAGATAGCTGTGACAGAGATCATGGTATCCATCTTCCTGCGAGCCACTGCGCACACCCCAAATCACCTTATTTAAATTACTGCCCTTAGTAACATTCTTTGGTATTAATACCTGTAAATTACACTCTATAATCATAGGCAAGTGATCAGACCAGGAAACACCATAATCTATATACACGCTAATAACCGTCTGATATGCCGCTCTAGTCACAATACAGTGGTCAAGCCATCGTCTACTTCCATTAATGTCACTTATATATGTGTAATTTTCTAGGTTATTACGTAGCATCTCCCAATCAGCACATACCCACTGTTGATCATGACTAAGATTACACAATTCATTCCAAAAGGACTGATTCGGATGTGAATTATAGTCACCCAGCATATATATAGCCTCTACCTCATTGTCAATAATTATAGCACTCATTTCACATAAACAGTCCGTGAATTCCGACATATTTTCTGGATTATCTGTGGGCATGTATACACTAAACACCATAATAGATCTATCACACGTAGTCACTTTTATAGCCGTAAGTCTTACACTTTCACATTTCACAACCGACACAGATTGAAATACACCCTTCCGCCATAACAACGCCACTTCACCGTAAGGACGCCCTATGAGCATCCCCGCTGACGCATCCACAGCAGACTTGCCCGTGAACGCGAAGTTGTTGTCGATAGTCCCTAATAGTGGTATATCGTGTGACAACAACCAAGTCTCTTGAAGCGCAACTATATCGGCGGTTTTACATATCTGTCTCACATTTTCTATGGAACGTTTAATTGATTTACAATTAAATGTTACCATGGTGCACCTATTACTTGTCGTTCGCTTGTAATCCATTAACTATATTATTGTTTTTATTATTCCTATTAATCTCATTCCTGTTCGGTCTTGTCTTGTCACTAAAGATAACAAAACGTCTAAAACAAATTCCTTCTGGCCATAAGTCGTCATTTAAAAACATCTGTAATTTATTTCTGGGAACATATAATTTATAAGAATCATAATGTTTTTCCTTCTTTGACTGTATTTTTTCTAAGCTAACCCTTTCTTGAATCTTCTCCCAGATATAATCAATAATATCTTCTTCTAATGTTTGTTTACATACATTAGATATGTAAAGTGGCAATATCAACTCTGCTGCCTTAAATTTTGAGTCTAAATTAGTATATGTACCCGTACTACTAATAAACTTTTTATGTTTCCTTTTAACAACCTGCCATTCCTTATCATAGTTCTTCTTATTGTAATTCCATTCGCCTTGCTCTTTGAGGGCTTCTGCCATTGTTTTCTTTGTTTTGGACTGGTTATCAGCGCTCGTGTGGCTGATCGGTTCAATTTCATTCACTATAAAATTATTTGTAGTATGAAGACAAGCATTTTCCACCCCACGGCCCACAGATGAAGAATCAGTGTTCGCAACCTCTGTGCACGACTCCACGTATTCCTTTTCTGCATTAATATTGCATATCTGTGACGTTTCCTCGTATGAAACCGCAGTGCCGGCCTCCACGCACACTGAAGGCGACCGCACCTCCCTGCCTCGCATAGTTACAAGCGAGACAGCGACATTGTCGACACTAGAAACAAACTGTGGGGTAGGCCCAGTTAATTCGCTGTTATAATTTGAATAAAAAGACTTCACTGGTAAGCTATCTTGCTGCTTTTCATTATCGCTATGCTGCTTCATACGTGCCAAGACATTATCACATTGATAGTTATTAGTTAAATTTAAACTATTGTTCTCACTAAATATTTGCGAACTCCTACCTTCATTTAGTTCACTCGATTTTAAATTTTTTAAATCTTCCTTCGATATATATTCCATTTTTATAATTTTCACTTCTTGTTGTAGCCAAAGTATGTCTTTAAGCAAACGTGTCGCATCAAGGTGATCAAACGTTACCGGAGGGAGTCTGTGCAATTCTTTTGCCACGAATATGGGAATTTTTTGGGGATCTGCTGCATCAGTTAATTTCAGTAACTCAATAATATCTTCCAAATCCCTGTTTGTTTTACCTTCCCTTCGACGCGTTTTCATTTTTTTACTCGACAAAGCTTCAAATAGTAACTTTTTTGCCTTTAGAATCTCCTCCGAATCAAATGCTGTACTGCAAATTCTAATTAAAGTATTTTCATCCATCACATTCATTTTATTATGCACAAAAGCTAGCACTTCATTTATCACTATGTTGCAGGAGCAACATTTTACAAGGTCCGAGGTCATAATAAACACTTGTATGCACTCGGTTAACAAGTTTACGCACGCGCGGTCAGCTGACGACTTACTTCCTTCTTTAATATACAAATTTGAACTATTCTTTATTTTAAATTCTTGTATGTAAGCGTTTACTTAAGAAATATGTATAAGAATTCTCTTCGCTTACATAGATTGCGTTCGAATTTTAAAAATGTGTGCCAGCACTACTTACGATAATTTAGCATCAGCTGTTTCTGTACGTTTATGTTTAATAATGGTTACAGTAACGCGATTGGTTGTTCTCAAAATCACGTCATCTGGAATGAGTTAAATGACCAATCACTTAATTAGATTTTTTGGATATTAGAATATACCTATTTTTGATTCATTTTTCGAATGTGTAAAGTTTTTATCTTTAAAAAAAATCAAATGTAGTTCATAAAGGTCAGGCTCACGTACTAGTTTGTTCGTCCTATGATTAGAGAGGGTATTCACACATCAAGTATCCAATTTTATCGTTACTAAAATCATTATTATTTAATAATAAACACCTAGACACAATATAATGCACTGGATTTATATTTTGCCACCCATTTAGTTTTATAACCATCGTCCGCGTTTTATTACAGTTGTGGGGCGTATCATAACAAAACCGAAGATGCACGAGCATCTCGATCGTGCTATTGTGATAACAAATGCAGGTGAAAGTAAATATATAGATGATCGCTACATATAAATTCAAATATTGCTATCCTTTATGCCTTATAATCTAATCACGTATTATAATTATACCTGCAGTACTTTAAACTCTAAATTTACAATTGAATTTAAGTAAACTTTGACGAGTTGGAAAGACTTGCGAGCGTAAATTGGTTAAAAGACATCGTGAAGCCTTTGAATGTTATAATAGACTTGGAGAAAAACTACCTTATGCTATTTTTATATTGGCTGCCTCGGTGGTGCAATGGTAGCGTATGCGACTGCTGTGCTTAAGGTCTCGGGTTCGATTCCCAGAATCATTTGGTCCGATCAAGTGATCGTCGTTTTTTCGGTCTCCCTACCCTTCTTTTGCCAATGGCACTTTCCACCTTTTGTATTAATTGTTTTGATATGTAAAGTTGGCCAAAAATCAATAAAACGCCTGTCAATAAAATATATAATCCTTGAACTAAAGATTGTACAGAAAGTATTATCGCCAAAACTCATATATTTACATTATAGTGTGTTCTAAAACACAACTTATGACGTGTGTTGTCACATGACTCATCTCAGTTGTAAGAGGTAAGGACGCGAGTAGGCTATCTCGATGTAGTAACTGTTTTAATGACTATGATAGGCTATGTAGGCGTTATGTATGTATCATTTTATTACGATTCAGGCGCTTTGAAGTCGGTGAAATTTGATTTGGTTAACAGATTCTCTTTTGTCATTTGAGTTTTTCTCACTCATTGCCGAGGTACGTCGGGGTTCCTGGGTTGTCCTTTCTAGGGTATACCTGGTTCCCCGGCTCCAAGTACCTGAGACGGCGTTCGGTTTTAGTCGGGTTTAGTCCGACATGCTACCAGGAGGTGGTATTCGAGGGGGTTGCCGCACGGGAAAAAAAAAGGGCACTTGATGCCGTGTTTTTTTTTAAATCAGAAGAAGATCTGTACTGGCATTATACATATGCTTTATAAAACTCCTGAGACCATAGATACAGAGCAATTGCTAGCTTGTCTATGACCTTCAGAGGTGGGTATTTAAATGAGGTTATGCTATATCTAACTTATGACAAAACAAGATAAAGTTACATTTAGAAATTCGAGGAAGGGAGGCACTATTAACGAATAAGGCGTATTGAATGTTGTGCTAGGAATTTGAACTATAACTATCAAATAGAAGGTGACTAAGTTCAAATGTTAGTTTCTAATAATTACTAAAGTTTTCGTATAGAAAACTATATCATAAGATATTTAATTTTAATATCTTTAACTTGAAGTGTCAATTATTATGTTTGTTTAAATGACTTTAAAAATAGAATCACGAAAAATTCCTACTCTTAAAGCGATTTTCCCTTAATAAAACAAAATCTGAAATAGTCGTAGAACTGTTGTCTATGGTAGGGTATGTACTTGCTCCGCTATCCCTTACCCCAATTTTTTTTCCTGATATTCGCTTACGCATTCACGGCTAAATCGTTAGCACCGATTTCAATGAAATTTGGAATGGATTTGCTTTGATTCTCGAGGAAGGACATAGGCTACTCTTAACTGCGAAAACCAAAACAGGTGGGCGGAGCCGTTACTTAATATATTCAAACAACTTCAGAAAATAGTAGATTCTTATTTATTATTATTCTTATACAGAGCATATTAACGTGTTCCTGTCATCAAGTTCAGTGACTGTTCTTTTGTTTTTATGGTGTAAGTGACAAACCAGCAGACGGGTCCCCTGATAACCTGGTAAGTAACTATTACCGGCCATGGACACCTACTGTTCAAGAGCCACAAGAGTGTTGCCAACCTATGAGTCCTCCCGGAATTATTGGAGGTTGAAATTTCATTCATTCGGTCACTAGCTGACTCCAATGTTTCAAGGTAGCCATACACATATACCCATCAGATTTGTCTGCACAGTTGAACTTTACAGGTATACCAGAGTGTGTATGTTGCACAGGTATGTCCTCTATTCAGCTCCAGTTGACGGGTGTGACCGTGCAGGTAATCTTGTCAGGTATCGTGTATGGTTAGTTTTATTAAAACTAGCTGTATTTAGCCACGTTTCACCATGGCATATTGCGTTTGCGAAACAGATAAAAACCATATTTTTACCGTGTTATATGTTTATTATTTTTGCAGCGTACACAGCCCAACTTAACCTTTTTCATAATAATAAATACTGTTCGTCGCTTCGTAATACATTTAGTTTTTTTTTAATATTTCTGTGCAAGAACACGACTTTAGAAAGCCTAACAAGTGAAGCTGAAGCCAGATAACCCCTTATCTGGCGTTGCTACTCTCTCGAGTCGAAAGATAGATACGATTAATAGGATAAAAGTTCCTGTGTACTTTTCTGCATATATTTTAAGTTGAATGAAATATTTGATGATAAACAGTGGCTTGAAAAAAAAAACGGTACTTTTGCTTTTGTAACAGAAATTAGTTACGAAAAACACGTGTCACAACACTTATATTATAATAAATAATTATGCTATAATAATTTATTTTACATGATTATCGAAATGTTGAAATGAATTCGGGAAAACAGCAAAGTAATTATATCATACTAGCTGAACCCCGCGCGCTGCGAGCGAAGCTACTATGTTTATAAATTGTAGCCTATGTGTTATTCTGATGTATAAACTATATTATTGTAAAGTTTCATCAAAATCCAATCAGTAGTTTTTGCGTGAACGAGCAACAAACATACTCACTTACATACTCACAAACTTTCGCGTTTATAATATTAGTAGGATAATGACATACCTATTTACAGATTAACTAATGACCCGACCCAGCTTCTTACGGTAATCTCAGAAATGTACGGATTTCCTCTGCTAGAACATGCATGTATTTTATAAAATAGAGTTTCCTCACGAATCAATTCTCTCCCTTAGTGAAAGTGGCATTAAAATTCAGTGGACTGGAGTTACAGGCTGTTAATGAATGAAAAGCGACTTTAATACTATGTAAACATTATAATTGTCTGGAACAAAGAACAAATGATCGTTCTTATTATACAACAAACTGATCCGTGCCCATTTTGTTAAACATTCTCAAGTTTTTTAAAGATGCGTTAGGGATATACGTCCTGTAGCGCGGGGGACTTTAAAAGCATACATTAAACGGACACAAAGAACTTGACAACTATTTGTGCACACACAAAGTTAACGTTGTCTCATGTGGATTTGTCCCACAATACTTGACGCAGTAGAGATAAGCGTCTATGTCTCACATGCAGTCAAAAACTACCACGAAAAAGTCTTCATTCATAGCCTATGACATTTTCTAATAATGTCGCTTTCTATTGGTAAGAGCATTTTCAAAATCACTTAAGTACATTTAGAAATTACCCCCTTCAACCTCACAAACTTTAACTCTTTGTAATATTAGTATAGATTATTTCTTTTGAGTGGAAATCGGACACAAGACTACTGACTGACCAGTCAAGATTACTGACCACTAGAGATACAGACCAGTTAAAATTAATCTAATAACATTTAATTAGCACAGTCCCATATACATATTCCTAACATACCATAGAAAATATCGACCAAAGGACCTGTTGATTTAGGACGGCAGCACACTAATAGTAAGGACTTAATTCAATTAAAATCCATTTGGTTCTCTGTAACGTGTGAGTCGGACTTTATTGTGTGAGGGCCAACTTCTTAATTATAAATTATCGATATGTGTCTTAAAGGAACAGCTGTAGTCACAATAATTGATGTCTCAATCAAGCGCACTTATATTTGAACATTATTACGAAACATTTTTTATTGCGAATGCAGACCATACAACAATGCATCATGGTGATCCACACTATGGTAGCCTATTAAAATATTTCTGCATCATTGGGCTTCCTGACTCAATAATATTAAAAAAAGGGTTTTAAAAGCAATACTTTTTCCATAAATAGTCCACATTCACGTTCACATTCGACCGTGGGAGAGCTATGCTTCGGCATGAATGGGTCGGCTCGACCGGAGTGATACCACGGCCTCACAGAAAACCGGTGTGAAATAGCGTTTGCGCTGTGTTTCACCGAGTGAGTGAGGATACCGGAGGCCCATACCCCAACCCCTCCCCCATCCCCTTTCCCATCCCCCAAAGGTCGGCAACGCACTTGTGACGCCTTTAGTGTTGCAGGTGTCCATGGGCGGCGGTAATCGCTTTCCATCAGGTGATACGTCTGCTCGTTTGCCCACTATACAATAAAAAAAAAATAAAAAAAACTTATCTATATAGAATACACTGTATACTGAGGTACCAAGTAGACCTATCCAACGATTACCCGCGGCACCGCCCCGGTATATATCGTTTATCGCAGTAAAGAGTATTCTATGTCCTTCTAAAAGAATCAATGTATCTCCATGCCGAATTGCAATATAAGACGCAACAGATAGATAGAGGTACTTCCGAAGTTATAATATTAGTATGAATATTTATTTCTTTTCCTGTAAGCAATACAGAGGCTGTCTAGTAAATGATCATAGGGCCGTGTGTAAGACGTCTCAGGTTATTTTTGTTATTTATTTTATTTTCCGTATCGAAAGAACGAACATCTATCACATTTTGTCAATTGCAATAGTCTTCTCGTTACTGTGACTGTCTTGATTTCTTACACAATATGATAAAAATGTCAAAGCTAAATTGTTCTGTACGCTTTCTTTTCTGACAATAAATGTTTTCTTTTTACTGGCAACTCTTAATTTACATTAATGTCAATATTGTTCTAGAAGTACTTAAATAGAGTCCGCCTTAATTATGTAAACACCTTAGAGTGTTTAAATCTCGATTGTCTGTTATTTTCTTTTGACAGTACAGCCATTGTTTATCAACGTTGTACGGATTAAGAAATGTTTAACACATCTCTGTTGGACTTTTTCCCACGGTATCGCTTAAGAAAGAAAATGATAAGTAAATGAATCAGGATACCCATGGGTATGTACATCATTGTGCATCATTTCAACCGTGGGAGAGCTATGCTTCGGCATGAATGGGTCGGCTCGACCGGAGTGATACCATGGCCTCACAGAAAATCGGTGTGAAATAGCGTTTGCGCTGTGTTTTACCGAGTGAGTGAGGATACCGGAGGCCCATACCCCAAACCCTCCCCCATCCCCTTTCCCATCCCCCGAAGGTCGGCAACGCACTTGTGACGCCTTTGGTGTTGCGGGTGTCCATGGGCGGCGGTAATTGCTTACCATCAGGTGATACGTCTGCTCGTTTGCCCACTATTCAATAAAAAAAAAAAAACTATAAAAGGTTGACCGAGCTTTGCTTAATTTGGTAAATTTTCTAAAAATTAATCCTAGCTAGTTCGATTTATTGCTCCCGAAACCTCCTCCATATTTAATGTTATGGAAATCGTTGGAGTCGTCCGATATTGTTCTGGAGGATAAACTTTGGAGGGATCCTGAAAGACCAGTAATACACCGGTGACTCACGATTAACAGGAGATAATTAATTTCTGCCGGGTGAACTTTCTGTTCGCTGGTCTCATTTACATTAGGTATAGAAAAACCCTTCACGTGAACATTCAGTTTAGCAAATATAAAATAATAAATAAATATTTTCGGAAATTCAACACAACGCCATCTAGTCCCAAACTAAGCAGAGCTTGTACTATGGGTACTAGACAACTGATCTAATACATTTATACTTTTTTTGTAAATACATACATATTATACATAGAAAACACCCAAACTCCGAAACAAATATATGCAGATCATATAAACATTTGGTCCGACCCGGGAGTCGAACCCGAGACCTCAAGCATAGCAGTCGCATACGCTACCACTGCGCCACTGAGGCAGTTATGTATATGTATATCTATATATATACCTATGTGTATATGCATACTCGTACATATTTTTTTCGTAAGAAAGGCATTACTCCATTGGTTTTATTATTTTTTAAATATTCTTTGTATCATCATCTCCATCTGCCTATCCAAGTTCACTGCTGGACATAGTCTTCTCCAATTGCACATACGTAACTGTTCTTTTATTATTAAGGACGTGTGATAATGGACATCATTAAGCTGTATGAACGTTTTTTTGTTATTCGAACTAAGATCAATTAATTAATTTTAAAGACAAGGGTGTTACTGACAATTTTTTCACAGCTTGCAACACTAACAATCTATGCTATGTGTTAGTAGCCTTTTCGTTCTTCCCCCATCTTTGAATGATGTCGATTCCAATCATTTTTTTTTTTTTTTCAATCTTTATTTAAGGAGTTATAACCAACATGGTAATGCCACTCCATTGGGCCAGTTCACAATCATATGTTTCATCTAATCTAAATAAAATCTAAGTCTATAAACAATTGTTGACACAGGTTCTTCTTCGAATACCTATATTAACAATCTTATATAGTAATGTGGCTGCTGTAGATAGCGGATATGATAGAACGGAATTGCATCTCCCCACTTCTTTTAAATTGGGAACATCATACAACATTACACTGTACCTAACGTCCTCGTTTCGTACACACTCCACTAGAATAGATTCCAATCATCATCTTGCCTACTTTCCCTGTTCGATGCTCTCTATCGTGTAAATAATTTCTTCCAACAAAAATCCTGCCACAAATAAATATAAATACATTTTATCCAATACGTGTGCTATTATATTAACAGGTAATATGTCGAAAATCAGAACCGTTAATGGCAATAACACGACACGAGCTCAACATATGATCGGAATTATATCAATGTGTAACTGGGCAAATATATTAGGATCATTAATAAATATAATATAATAATAATAAAACTGACTGCCTCGGTGGCACAGTGGTAGTGAATGCGACTGCTGTGCTTGAGGTCTCGGGTTCAAATCCTGGGTCGGACCAAGTATTTGTGTGATCCACAAATATTTGTTTCGGAGTTTGGATGTTTTCTATGTATAATATGTATGTATTTACAAAAAAAAACAGTATATTTATTTATATCAGTTGTCTAGTACCCATAACACAAGCTCTGCTTAGCTTGAGACTAGATGGCGTTGTGTGTTAGATGTCCGGAATATTTATTTATTAATAAAGTACAGTTACAATAATGTTTTTATTTTTAATGGTTTTGAAATACGAGTGTTCATTTCAATTTTTAGTGAATATAATGAGAGCCAATTACGAATTGAAAACTCAGTGGTCCAAGTAATATTTCTATTCGAAATATACTTATGATTTTTTTTAAATTTACGATTTTCCCGTTTCCCGAAAGTTTTTTCTGCCGCGCACAGCAAAACTGTGAAATGAGCTGTCGTCTACGGTGTTTCTGGACCAATACGACCTTCAAACCTTCAAGAAAAGAGCGTACTCCTTCTTAAAAGGCCGGCAAGGCACTTGTAACGCCTCTGGTGTTGCAGGTGTCAATGGGCGGCGGTAATCGCTTACCATCAGGCGATATGTCTGCTCGTTTGCCCTCTATGCAATAAAAAAAAACTTTGAGACGATTTAATAAAAAGTTTCGAATTTAGTTGCGTTGTGATATATTTTTCGACTTAGAATACACAGTTCAGTAATATACTTTTATTGTACCAGTCGGTGGGTTCAAAGGGTGACAATTTATATTTTTTTTTGTATATGAGCCTGTCATAGTAACCCGAATCTGCCCGATGGAGAGCATTAGTAGAATCTAAGAGTAGTGGTCACCATACTTACATACCGTGGGAGAGCTATGCTTCGGCATGAATGGGTCGGCTCGACCGGAGTGATACCACGATCTCACAGAAAACCGGTGTGAAATAGCGTTTGCGCTGTGTTTGACCGAGTGAGTGAGGATACCGGAGGCCCGTACCCCAACCCCTTTCCCATACCCCAACCCCTTTCCCATACCCCAAAGGTCGACAACACACTTGTGACGCCTTTGGTGTTGCATAGATGCCCATGGACACCCGTCCATGGGCGGCGGTAATCGCTTACCATCAGGTAATACATCTGCTCGTTTGCCCACTATTCTATAAAAAATAAAAACAACTTATTGCGAATTTAGACAATGCAGCGTCTTGACCCATACTATAGCGGCCTATTGGGATGCTTCTGCATCATTTGGCCATCGGCTTCGCTCTCACCAAGATTGGTGTTGTTTTAGATTGATCTGTGGGTAATACCACCCCGGTCGAGCCGAGCCGTTGGTGCTGAAATTAGTGTGACTCTACACCTGTTAACTTGAGGCTCTTGGTTGCAATTTCCATTGACGATGGTAGTCACTGAGGACAAGGTCACTCGTTTACTAGTTTGGCCTCAATACCTTAAAATATTTCTTTAAATATCAACTGTTGAGATCAGAGGTGTCTCTGAAGCTCCCGTGTCTAATCATTCCTAGCGCCCTTTAGTAAGCGTAGCGCCTATGAGTAAGCGCGCAGATTCATTTAAAAGTGTGCACTGCCCACCTTGCACTATAGGTAAAGACGCCCTTGATTGTGATAAATGATTAAAGACAATGAGTCCTATGTTTAAAGTTATTATTATTAGTTGTTTATGGATTCTATCTCGCGTGTAGAGTCAACGCAGAGATTCCGCCGATGTCTAGTGTTTCGAGAGACACGTTAAAAAAAAGTTTTAAGTTGAAAGTGTCTATCAAATTGATTACATCAATAAAAAGTTTTCCTGACGTTATGTGGCGGTCATTAATCTTCTTTCTTTTTTGATGATGAATGGCAACTAGCCGGATCACTAGGATCAGCTATTTCTGCCAATGTCAAGTATTTATCGTCTTCAATTATCAAGTCTTCGAGTCTTCAAGTCGTCGTCGTGATGAAATTAATGATAAAAAATATATAAAATGTGGCTGACATGAAATGGGGACCGTCTTCCGAAAAAACAAAAAACGATCTCCCCTCATTAATCCATTTAACGTTTTAGATGTTCTTTTTTCAAAAAATGATTTCCGCGCTAATGTTATTCCTGTGTCAAAAATGACTTTACATAAAACGTACGCAAAAAACATCTAGACTCGAAATAATAATGTTGGACCAAACAAAGTGTTATCCGTGTTAGGTTTGACCCACCACCTACTACACCAACAACTCACAGCTTCAATCACTGCGCCATTCGTGCAGTCAAGTTAGAATCGCACGTGTCGCGTGGATAGGTACGGAAATGAGTTCTATATGTACCTATTTGTCTACTACTACATAACCCAGTTAAGTAGGAAGGCAACTGCTCAGAAATTCTATATTTGTTTTCATGAATATAAGATTTTAGTCGTGATACAATTCTAGCACTGTTGGTTTAAATAAAAGCTTAGCTAACATTTTTCCTGAGTAGTTACTCATTATTAAAATTAAAAGTCACGTACATAGGTATTTTTAATTTTAAGTTTAACCGTTGAATTGAAGTGTATGTCTTTACATAAAGCATTTGTGTATCTGTATTTTTATATTATTTTCTTTTTTTATTGAATAAGGGGCAAATGAGCAGATGTATCGCCTGATGATAAGCGATTACCGCCGCGCATGGACACCCGTAACACCAGAGGCGTCACAAGTGCGTTGCCGGCCTTTGGGGAATGAGGAGGGAAATGGGGGAGGGGACGGGGTATGGGTCTCCGGTTTCCTCACTCACTCGGTGAAACACAGTTCAAGCGCTATTTCATACCGGTTTTCTGTGAGGCCGTGGTATGGTGTGTTCTGTTATGAGCATGTATGTATGTACGTGTAAGTTTAAATATGTTGTGAATTATGTGTTTGACTGCCTCGGTGGCGCAGTGGTAGCGTATGCGACTGCTGTGCTTGAGGTTTCGGGTTCGATTCCCGGGTCAGACCAAATGATTGTATGATCTGCAAATATTTGTTTCGGAGTTTGGGTGTTTTCTATGTATAATATGTATGTATTTACAAAAAAAAAGTATATCGGTATTTCTATCACTTGTTTAGTACCCATAACACAAGCTCTGCTTAGTTTGGGACTAGATGGCGTTGTGTTAGATATCCGAAATAAATATTTGAAACTGCTTCGGCTGTTAGTGAACAACGGTTTGATGTACCAATAAGTAATTTATTGGACATTTGGTTTATGGTCTGAATTTATTAAGCAATATTCACTATTTCCATACCAATATGGTATCTATAGATATTACCTAATCTCGAAAGAGATGAAGTAACTACAAACTAATCTCTCAATAAGTATATTTAATACAAAACTCCCCAAAAATAAAGATCTGCAATTAATACTATAATTTTTTATTAACACAAGATTATCTTTCTTTACAGAACCATGTTGCACCAATGGCTCATCATCACGTTCTCGTGGTTCGGCTCCGTGAGCCTCCAATACATAAACGCCGGAGGTCCCGGCGCTGACGTCGGCTTTGACACCATGGATGCTCCACAGTACCCCATTCCTTATGCCAACTCACCACAAACGCGCAATGACTTCGAAACACTTCAAAACGACCCCCTCAATGAACAGTTTTACCAACGCGACGATGTTTTAACAGAACTCCAAAGGAAACGGCGTACTTCAGATACAAAAGACGATACACAACGATGGAACCCTCATCTAGATACAGATAAAACTTTATACATACAAAGTACTGATAGGAAGAATCCTTACATAATCGGTATTAGCAGAACAGTTGAAGAGAATGCCACAGCCAATGACATAATGGATACTATAGAAAAGAAATATTTTAGTCCATGGGGAGGCAAAAGAGGTATGGAAAACATGTGGACTTGGAAACGCGCCAACAACATCCGTGAACCGAGCATGCCTAAGCGAGTGCGTTTCAGCCCTTGGGGCGGCAAACGCAGTGGCCAGATGGTGTACAAACCTGGCCCCAAAACCTCAAGGATCCTATTCTCTGCATCAATTCCGGAACTAACAAGAATCGTATCGAATTTAGGTCCAAACACAAATAGATTAAACTTCGGTAGTTTCCAATTCATCCCGTCTGTTGATAAACGACATCCAATTAAAATATTAGCTCTAAGTACCAAAACGAGCGAGAGGACATTACGGGATGCATTACCCTTCAAAACATTCCTCGAATCGTTACCGAAGCTCTTTAAAATTGGACACCCTTATGCAGACGTGGATTTGAAGAAAGACGGCAAGAGGAAGGTGAAATTCAGCGCGTGGGGAGGGAAGCGTTCGCCGCCAATAATCGGACCTATATGGACACCGGCTACTGATGATATAAAAGACGCGACACTAGACACTATCCTTTTATTAAGAAACAATCAAGATCAAGATAATAATAATGGAAATGAACACAATAAAATAACTCAGGCTTCGTAATTTGGATAAAATGATAACTCCCGAACTTGCACTATCTATGTTGAGGTAGACATAAGTTTCTTGATATATATTAGTGCCATACCTATTTATAACTTCAAAAATTAAAAAAAAAAATGAAAGTTCGGGAGTTCCGTGTACCTGACGATAGGCTGGGCTCGTCAGGGACACAGTACTGAAACATTTAAATAATATCTAAGGACTGTTACTCTTATTTATTGTGCTATTTGTTAGTGAATATAAAACAGTATTAAGTTTTTGTGATCATCATTTCTCCCCTATTTTATGGTGAACAAAGGTTAATAAATGGGTACGCTGTAGAAGAAACTAATATATGCTTATTTCACACGCTTTGGTGTTAACATAGAAATTTGTGCTCTTAGGTAACAAGACCTCATGTTTCTTAAAACTCTTACCGATTCTTAAATACTCCAAAGGTTTTGAATAGGCACAGATCATAGACAATTTCGTTATTTTAATAAATCAATAAACATAGTTTACAAGATAAATAAAATATTATCCATTAATACCACAGAATAAAGGCGTTAGCGATAGTAAAGAGATTCAACGAGTGTCAAACGATTTGATAAATAACTTGTGGGGGTGTAGTATCACTGGTCGAATAATAATAATATTTCGGACATCTGACATACAACGCCATCTAGTTTCAAACTAAGCAGTGCTTGACAGCTTAGACGACTAATAGGTTTCATATTTTTGTGAAAACACATTTTAGAATACATTTTATACATAGAAAATATCCAAACTCCAAAAAAATTTCAGATCATACGAACATTTGGTTAGACCCGGGAATTGAACCCTTAATCCCAGTAGTCGCATACGCTACTACATTGCGCCACCGAGGCAGTCGAGTCGACCCATACGTGCTGAAATATGCCGCCACTATAATAGGTACCGATTTCTTTATATAACAGATAAATCTTGCTGATATATCTATATTTATCTGTCATAATTTGTCTATCCAATACTTGTATCTGTGGTTTATTTGGTTGGATAAGTTCAGAGTTCAAAAGTATCCTGAGAAACATAAATTCGACAAATATGCAGCCAATATAAAATAATAAATAAATAAATAATTTGAATATTCCGGACATCCAACACTCAACGCCATCTAGTCCCAAGCTAAGCAGAGCTTGTGTTATGGGTACTAGACAACTGATATGAATACAAATATACTTTTTTTTTGTAAATACATACTTCCATAATTTGTAGATCACACAAACATTTGGTCCGACCCAGGATTTGATCCCGAGATCTCAAGCACAACAGTCGCATTTACTACCACTGCGCCACCGAGGCAGTCATTTACATATTTACATACTTAATTTGTACAAATCTATGCCTTTAATAATAACTTACAATATTATCATAGCCATCTTGCCAGTTGTAACTACCTGTACACATCACATGTCCTGGTGCCCAATGATGCAAAAGTATTACAAGGTCGCCATGGTGTGGGTCACCATGCTGCATTGTTCTATTGTCTGCATTCACAATGAGTATGGTGACCACCACTCTTGAATTCTATTCATGCTTTCCATCAGACAGAGTACCTAGTGATTTTGGCAGTTATTATATATAAACAAAATATTAAGTGTCTGTTTGTAATTTCAAATTAACAGCTTTGCACTAAATGCATAAACTCAAACTCAAACTCAAATCATTTATTTCCATAGGCCCCAAAAGGCACTTGAACACGTCAAAAATACAAACATAAAAATATAAAACAAAACTCCTAATACTAAATGAAATGAAAGTACATAAGGCACTTACATCAAAAAAGCTATTTTTAAATTTTTTGTCTGTCATTTAATTTGTTCCAACTATTCTCTGGAACTGCTGGACCTATTTTGGCAGGACTTTTATTTTCACTCAGCTGTTGTTGTTGAAAATGTACAATATTAACTACGCGTAACACAGTGGGATGCAGCTGGTAAATTAAATCAAGACTTGGATTATAAATCCACTCAAAGTATCTAATTTAAATACAGCTTTTCGGTACTCTCTGATATGATTTATACATTAATATTTTCGGAAAACTAACACATAACGCCATCTAGTCTCAAACTAAGCAGTTTGTATTTTGGGTACTCACTAAAAATTACCAAAATTTTCTATTAATAGACCAGGACGGTCAAGTACTGCTGTTTTTTTGACTGTATAAATGTATGAGTCTACAGCCAGTATCAGAACCGACGGTATTCTGGAAACTATAATTTAATCATCAGCAACCGCGTTGCCTGTCACTATTAGTGACGAAATGCTATTTCCGACACCAGGATCACCAGAAATTAGCCTTTATGGCTTTACATTTGATATCACCTTGAGGCAATTAGACATTGTAGCTACTCAGTGTGCTTGAATCAGAACCATCAACTACTCTAGGTCAAGTAAACATCACAGCTCCTGACAGAGTTCTCAAAAAGAATCCAAAAATGCTATCTGTAACTTGGTCTACTAACTGAAATTGTTTTTTTTTTGTTTTCTATTAACTGTACAAGAAAAACATTCCCAATGCTTAGATAAAATACTTAATCAGAATTTCCAAACAAACTGATTGAAATTGGAATAAAATTGAGGTAAAGCATGAAAACAGGAAACTTTGTGCTCTTAAGTGGTCATCTACTGGTGCTTGTACCTTATGTATACTTTCTTTTTGTAAATACATACATAGAAAACACCCAAACTCCGATCAACATTTGGTCCAACTCGGGAATCAAACCCGAGACCTCCTGCACAGCAGTTGTGTATGCTACCACTATGCCAATGAGGCAGTCTGATATACTATTTAAGTTCTACAGCTGAATGAACTCAAGTTAAAAAAAACATATTCTTGTATCATACACACATACATCCTACAAGTAAATATATCTTGATATTAAAAAAAGAAATATTTTAATTATAGATTTACTATAAAAAAACATTTGCTTTTGCATTTCAAACATTTGATGATCTGATATAATATGATCTGACAAATTTGGTAATCCTCTGTATTGTATAAAAAAAAATGGTTAACTTTAAGACTGGTTAAATAAAAAGATCATGATTGTTAAGTTTTAGAATGAAAATAAGAAAACAAAAGTTTAAAGTCAACATTGTATTGGAATAAGGCATTGTTTAATCCCCTCTACAATTGAAAACACAACAAATAAACAGGAAAAGTTTAATATAACTTTACACTGATGAGTTACCAACATACATAAGTAACAGCTCTTGAGAGTTTGTGTTAATTATTGTTTTAGCAAAAGAAATTTAGACAATTATTATATCTATCATGCCAAAAGA
The DNA here is from genome assembly GCA_916048165.1 of Spilarctia lutea. Classification (NCBI taxonomy): domain Eukaryota; kingdom Metazoa; phylum Arthropoda; class Insecta; order Lepidoptera; family Erebidae; genus Spilarctia; species Spilarctia lutea. The sequence continues at coordinate 2,436,808 of OU696491.1, forward strand.
ATTATTTTGAACATCCACTTAACACTTAAGCAGTCCTTAAAATAATATGAACACCAGAATCAGTTTCAACGGGCCGACTCAACTGTCCAACCTTCAGTTTAAATGCCTCTTCTTCAAACGGAGCCTGCATCTGACCACGTCCAAACATACCTAAGTCTCCCCCACGTTTAGCTGAAGAACAATCTGAGTACTTGGCTGCTAGATCAGCAAAAGAAGCTTCATTGGCAACTATCTGCTTACGGTACCCCTTGAGAAGCTCCAGGGCTTCTTCTTTTGAGCGAGTGATGTTTTCTTCCCTCCAAGATGAAGGCCGTCTACTCTCAGCGTGTTTCACCAAGAGGTGGCTGCAACGGACCTCACCAGGGTCGGCGGGAGCTTCAGGTCTTTCCCATTGCGACTTTTTAGTGTACATGTTCAGGAAGTAGCTCATACCAGTGGAACGGCTAGTCCTCATCTCCCACCCGTCGGGTAATGGTGCTTCGTTGTCTTGACTTGACATTCTGGAATTTATTGGGCAAGGTTTTGTGTCGGTATATACATAAGATTATGATTATTGATTCATTTACATTTAACATTGAATCGAATTCGATTTTTTTTTACGATTGGTACGTTTGAGTGCCATTGGAGTACTAAAATATAGGTATAAAGACAACCCCTTCAGAAAATAAAAAAAACTTTGTTCACCATAAAAGAGGATATTGAACTAGTTTTAACAAAATAAACCGTGATAACCTATAAGTGATTTTCTAATGAATATTAAGAATATACTGTGCAGACATACCTGAAGGTTGTCGTAAATAAGGAGGCACTAACTTTTACTTGAGATTACAATAAATATAGCTTTTAACGGCACAAAGAGTTGATAGTTTCCACAAATACGTTTCCTAAAATTCGTTCGTAGTTCCTTTTAATTGACGGGACGCTAACATTGACAGCTTCATTTATATTCTGTGGAAAAGTCTTACTCTATGGATTAAGAAATAGATTTGTACTTAAAAATACAGTTGAATGCTGCCCATGAAGAAATAAATTTTATAGCTGTTTTTAATCTGTGTCCATTTTGTTGAGTGTATGGAGGGTAGAGACAAGGAGTGTTATCTTATATGTATGGAGGGTAGAGATAAGGAGTATCATCTGTGTACATGAAAAGTGTCCGTTGAAATGCATTAAATTAGGGTGGCGCCACATTAGCATCAGAGTAAACTTCTTAAAATCAATACACACACTTTTTCATAAAATTGAATGATAAAAAATCAATAAACGTACTATTCACAGTTCAGAAAATAAAATATATTTACTACATTATTTTGTAATACGCAAGTAGTGACAATAATGTTAATTTTTTTACCTCGGCGTACTTCAATCAATTCGTTCACAATTGCTACATTCATACCATAACCTGTGTCTACACCAGCGCCATTCTGGAAGGTTTTTGAACTGTTATTTACAGCTTATGCTGGACACTTTTTTCAATTTTCTTCCATATAAGATAACACTCCTTGTCTCTACCCTCCATAGTTGAGTGAATTATTTATTTTCGATGTCAAAAATCTTGCAAGAGATGGCGCTAATATAAAGTGTTTTATTGACAACATATTCATTTAAATAAATCCAGCATTTTCAATAATTTGAAAATATAATTTCTGTTACACGTGTACAATGTAACATTAATATAAAAAATAATAAAGAAATGGTAAAATCCAAACCTGAAAGTGACATCTATTATAAGTACGACTAACTAATAAAAAATCTTAGAAGTCTCAGATTCTATTCTGTTGCTGTTCTGAACAAAAATATTTATTTCTACAGATGGCATCTATTGTACTGTGTATCACTCATGGAGTAAATACAAAAAGGAGATGCCCTAAAGAAATTTTTGTATGAAGCAATGCCTGAAAATTTGAGAGGGTGAGGGGGTGCTACTTTACTCTTTTCCTACCTTACTACTAAACAATATCAAAACTACTTGCATCGTTGTTTAATGATGTTGCTATGTAGTTTAGCTATCTGACACTGAGTGTAGGATATAAGGGACGTATTCACAATTTTCTTACCATGGAGTATTTATAAACCATCTTGACATGTATTATTAAAACTTCATTAATAACGTGTTTATTATTTTTCTTATTGTGTTTTTACACGAGCAGATGTATCACCTGATGGTAAGCGATTACCGCCGCCCATGTAAACCCGCAACACCAGAGGCGTCACAAATGCGTTGCCGGCCTTTGTTTTTTCCTCACTCACTCGGTGAAACACAGCGCAAGCACTATTTCACACCCATTTTCTGTGAGGCCGTGGTATCACTCATGTCGAACCGACCCATTAATGCCGAATTGTGGCTCTCCCACTGTAAAAATTTAGATTATAATTATTTATAAATATATAGGTTACTTATATTGCAAGAGAACAAAAAATTAATTAATTTAATTTTATTTAAACGGTATAAAATTTGTACTTCAAACATTTCACTTGCTAAATCTTGTTTTACGATTTTAGATTTTCGGCCATCTTCAGCAGTATATTTCTAATAACGTTAGCAAGAACAGGGTGGTTTTGTTCTAGTAAAGGGACTCGGCGCTGCGGAACACAAACCACAGTGAGTACAACGACCATGAGCGGACATATTAATTTAGGATCAACACGAAGACTGTTCGGACAAGCCACCACAGGCCGATCACAACTAACACACTTGCTAGCATAACCTGAGCATAGCATCTTCATGTGTCCGAAGCCAAGTCCTACTGTCAAGTGCTACTTCCATAACTGATCTTTCTCGTACGTTTTGTTAGGGGACAACATTGAACAGTCCATGAATAGTGGGGTACCATCCTTGTAAGGCTTTCTTGCCCATTTTAATAAAACAACTAGTTGTTGAACGGCACTTCATGAATATTGCTTCTAAACATGATTCGCGTCTTATTTTTCTCTTTTCAGTTCATTAATTTGAAGCAATTGGGTTTTTGTTTAACAATAATATTTATTGCGGAGTGGTGACGAGTTGCCATAGCATGCGTCGCCATTCCATGTACATGCAACACGTAATGTGATGCGTTGTGGTGAAATTTCTTAAGTAAAAAAACTGAATGTTATATTTTTTAATCCATACCATATCCATGCCAATATTTTAAATTTGAAATTAACTCGATCTGTCTGTTAGGCTTTCATGGCTAAACCGCTTTACCGATTTGAAAGAATATAGGTACTTACAGAGATGGAAGGTCTACTTTGACCTTGGAGAATCGCATAGGTTACTATTTGTCTTGACAACCAACAGGCGCGCGAGCGGAGCTGCGGCCGAAATTTAGTAATACTAGCTGATCCTCGCAACTTCGTTTGAGTCTACTATTGCCCGTAGCGTAATAATTTTCCCTCGTTTTTTAAACAATCTTCATTGAGGCTCCGCTCCTATTGGTCTTAGCGTAATGATAAATAGCCTATAGCCTCGATTAATGGAATATCCAACATTGAAAAATTTTTCAAATCGGACCAGTGGTTCCTGAGATTAGCGAGTTCAAACAAATAAACAAATTTTTCAGCTTTATAATAGTACCTATCTACACTAATATTATAAAGAGGAAAGATATATATATTTAAATATATATTTTTGTATGTAACGAATAAACTCAAAAAGTACTGGACCGATTTTAAAAATTCTTTCACCATTCGAAAGCTACATTATCCACGAGTAACATAGGCTTTATTTTATTTTGGAAAAAAATAGGTTTCCGTAAGATATTTGCGTGTTTCGGACACAAGGTGTAAAAAATCAACCAGAAAAGTTACTTATTTTGCGTACGCTGCCTAAACTGTAAAAGATAGAACCATAAAATGCTCTAATGGATAGGCTTTTTGCAGCGGTAACCGACATCCACGCGGGCGGAGCCGCGGGCGACCGCTAGTAGATTAGAAATTCGAAAGTAAAGATGTTTGTCTGTTACGCTTTCGCAGCTAAACCACTGCCCCGATTTCAATGAAATTTGGTTATGCTTTGATTTTTTAGGAAGGACATAGAAGGACATGGGAGCGTTAACAAAAGCTAAAAATAGATACAGACGTCTAAATTTTAGTTTTTGTGGGTAATAAATAAATAATAAATAAATAAACATTCCGGACATCTAACACACAACGCCATCTAGTCCCAAGCTAAGCAGAGCTTGTGTTATGGGTACTAGAGAACTGATATAAATACTTATATACTTTTTTTTGTAAATACATACATATTATACATAGAAAACAACACCATACCAAACTCCAAAACAAATATTTGCAGATCATACAAAGATTTGGTCCGACCCGGGAATCGAACCCGAGACCTCAAGCTTAGCAGTCGCATACGCTACCACTACGCCATCGAGGCAGTAAAGAATTGATTTTTCTGAAAAAGAAATTTGCATTTCACTTATATGAGAATATGTTTCGATTCTTGGTACATTATACTGTTTTAAAATTAATTACCTCTTTCATTATTTGTACATTGCCAATAACACCAATTAATTAACAGTTAAAGGGAATTCGTACATGTATAAAATATTGACTGCAGTATGCAGTTATCACGTCACCGAATTCATAGCTAATTGACCGTCTCGTTGTAAGCACAGGTAATTGGTCATTCGGCCTTCACATTTACAGAATACAATGTTTGTTCAAATGTCAGGCAGCCATATTTGCTTGGATGGACCTTATTAATTAATTTGAGTGTGACGTTTAAAACATTTTTGGTACCTACATTCATATTGGTAGGTGATTAGTATTGGATTTCTAGTGGGCTACTTTTTCTGTGTTTAGTAGACTCAAGAATCGTCGTGGTAAGGTTGGAAAGGTGAGCTAGCTTTTTTCAGATGCAGAATCCAAGAATAGTGGTCACCACACTCATTGCAAATGCAGACAATGCAAGAATGCTGCCTGTTTACCCACTCTATGGCGGCTTATCGAGACACTTCTTCATCATTGGGTCACTGATCTCCCACTCACCAATGAACACGACAGCACAAATGCTGTCATTTCAGGTTGGTCTTCTATGTGAGGGTAGTACCGCCCTGCCGAATACATAGCAATGTATTATTTCCGTTACGACATAAAACGAACGATCCTTGTGTGTCAAATTAAAAAACTAAAAAAAAAATAAGAAACTATAATGTAATTCATAGCAGCGTTTCCTAAAATTTATACAGCCTATGTCACACGGACCATTATTACGAGTCGAGTGACACTGGTTGAGCCACGCTTCGGTATGAATGGGCCGGCTCGAGCGGAGTGATACCATGGCCTCACAGAAAACCGGAGTTAAAGAGTGCTTGCGCTGTGTTTCACCGAGGGAGTGAGGAGTGAGGAGGAGAGTGAGGATACCGGAGGCGATTCAAGGCATCACTCTCCCCATCCCCCAAAGGCCGCCAACGCACTTGTGACGCTTCTGGTGTTGCGGGTGTCTGTTTGCCCCCTATTCCATAAAAAAGATAGACTTTCAAGACTATAAACCCTTCTTTTTGGCTTAACTGAAGTCGGGTAAAACAAATTTGGCCCTTTCATCACAACTGTAAATGCCCTCAATAGAGGTTCAGACTATAGATAAGTATAGAGAATAGAGAACGAAAACTTAGTATAAATAAAATTTATGTCCTCAATATTACCAAGGACTTGAAATGTGAGTTATGTAAATTTTATATTAACAAAAGGTCTAAAGCAGGGTAATCATATTGTGGTTATTTCATTAGAAAATCGATTCAATATACATAATATATATTGTTACAATTTAGAACATACGTTTATGTATTTTTGATTTATTGCAAACTAGCAACTCGGCCCGGCATCGCACGAACGATTTTGAAATTCTTGTATTTCTTCTAATGTAATATGCATGCGTAACACATATAAGCCTTCCTCTTGAATCATTCTATCTATTGCTTAAAACTGTATTAAAGTCTGTTGAGTAGTTTAAAAGATCTAGCGCGAACAGACGGCGGTAACGACTTGATTTTATACTAAATCAAGATATCATCTTAGCTCAATCTTGACTGCACGAATGGCGTCAAGTTTGAGTTAATGATTTAAGCGTTTACTTCGCCACTTTCTACTGCGCTTCTTCCACATGGGACAACACTTTGTATAGTTCAAAAATTGTTGTAAGTCTAGGTGTTAATTGTATGTAATAACCATCTACCTCATAAGTAAGTTGTCCTTACAAAAAGGACCGGCTACTCGCTTGTGATTTTATGTCCTTTCATCGGGTAACCTATTTCGACCTGATCGGGGATATATTAAAAAAAACATTGTAAGCTTAATTTGCATTTATAAAAATAGTACAGCATGTAAAGCTTGTGTTAGTTTGGCAATTAGAAACTATGTAATTGATCGAGATTAAACTCATGGAAAGATATATCTATGCTTCGGCATGAATGGGTCGGCTCGACCGGAGTGATACCACGGCCTCACAGAAAACCGGTGTGAAATAGCGTTTGCGATGTGTTTCACCGAGTGAGTGAGGATACCGGAGGCCCATACCCCAACCCCTCCCCCCATCTCCTTTCCCATCCCCCAAAGGTCGGCAACGCACTTATGACGCCTTTGGTGTTGCGGGTGTCCATGGGCAGCGGTAATCGCTTACCATTAGGTGATACGTCTGCTCGTTTGCCCACTATTCAATAAAAAAAATCTAGGGGGAAGTGCCCATCGGCAGTGATCGTGACAGACCCGGGATTCGAATCTGAGACCTCTTGATCGGCAGTCGCATACATCACCAAGATCAATAAGGCAGTTGAAGTATTATTATAAACATTATACATAGGTATAATTTATATAGCCTATCACTTGGGCCATTATTACGAATCTAGAGATACACATTCATTAAAATCGGTTATGTAGTTACTGTGAACATACAAACACACAAGAACTGCCAAGACTATTACCCTTCTTCTAGACTTCGCCGTATTCAAGTAAAAATACAATTACTAGTAAGTACACATATCGAGCACGAATAAACTACAGAACCTTTATAGAAAAGCATGTGTCATTATTTGCCAGATATCTCGTCGAAGCCGTTGCAATCTCCACGCAGTACAAACAGGACAATCGACTATTTACACTGTGCAAATTAATTTACTAGGTAAACTACAACTGTAATTACTGCTATGTACATCCAACTAGATCTTAGAACGTGTATCTAGACTCTTGATGTGATACCGTTTCACAATATGAGTTTTGTGGTACAATATCGTGGCTACCTACCGCTGTCTGTTCTTATTCTTCTTTTGATGAAATGGCAACCATCCGGATCACTCGGATCAGCTATTTCTGCCAATGTCAAGTATTTATAGTCTTCAAGTCTTTAAGTCGTCATCGTGATGAAATAAATGATAAAAAATATATAAAATGTGGATGACATGAAATGGTGACTGTCTTCCGAAAAAACAAAAAACGATCTCCTACCGCTGTCTGTTAATGATAGTAACAGAAGTGTCAGTACTGACAGATGATTTTAGAAATCGGTATTTGTTTTATATTGTGTGGACTTACTGGTTATAATTTTATCAGGGCCCACGGTGCATTGGAAATCGAACTCGAATAATATAAAATTACAATTACGTTATCCTAATACCTGTGTTCTACGAGAATAATTAATAAAATAAATGATAAATAAATATTTCGGACATCTAACACAATGCCATCTAGTCCCAAGCTAAGCAGAGCTTGTGGTATGGGTACTAGACAACTGATACATATATATTATTATTTTTGTAAATACATACATATTATACATAGAAAACAACCAAAATCGGAAACAAATATTTATGGATCATACAAACACTTGGGCCGAGCCAAGATTTGAACCCGAGACTTCAAGCACAGTAGTCACATTTATACTACTGCGCCACCGAGGCAGTCAAATATTACATTCATTTTTTTTTTTTTTTTTTTCCCTTTTTCAATGCAATCTATCTAACGACATTCAGCATTACTTTGGTGTTTGTAGAGTATAGGGCTTGTACGGTATTGTTCAGCAACAATACCGCTTACTGGTTTCAGTCCATAGCCTTACAGCAAAAGATCTTGTAGGTTTCTGCGTTTAAGCCTACGTGGCTTTGAGATATCACTCATAAGATCCCTAGCAAGTACATTTGGATGGTGTGTGATTTTATTTTTGTATGCTATCATTCTGTCTGTTATTTCCTGCTTGATCGTTTTCATATCAAGATCATGATGCAATCTATCATTTGATATGTACCAGGGCGCATCTGCGATTATGCGCAGCACTTTGGATTGGAATCTTTGCAGGATTTCAATATTCGAATTTGCCGCGGTACCCCACAATTGCAGCCCGTAGCACCATATGGGTTTGATTATGGCTTTATAGATGAGTATTTTGCTTGCCATTGACAACTGCGACCCCTTGTTCAATAACCAGTACATTTTTCTAACCTGTTGTCCCATTGCTAACCGTTTTGTAAAAATGTGTTTTCTCCATGTGAGTCTTTTATCCAGGTATATTCCCAAATACCTTACTTCTTCATTTTGAGGAATCTGAACTCCCTTTAGTGTGACTGGGGGACAAATGTTACGTCGAGTTGTAAAGGTTACTTGGACTGATTTCGTTTCATTTACCGTGATTCGCCAATCCGTGAGCCATTTCGAGATGTTGTCTAGGCTATTTTGGAGTTTTTGAGAAGCTTCTTCCGGATTTCTATCAGAAGATAAGATTGCGGTATCGTCTGCAAAAGTACCCGTTATGGTGGTTTTTGAGGTTGGCAGATCTGCCGTGTATAGTAGGTACAGAATAGGGCCCATCACACTGCCCTGCGGTACGCCTGCGTGTACAGGATAGAGTGACGTGACCTCTTCGCCATATCGTACAAGAAAGTGTCTGTGTCCTAAATAAGATCTGATAAAGTTGTAATATTCAATCGGGACAGCTTTTTTTATCTTATACAGAAGCCCATCATGCCATACGCGGTCAAAGGCCTGGGTAATATCCAAAAATGCCGCTGTGCAGTATTGTTTGGTTTCGAAAACCTTATTTATCTCGTTCACTAGCCTATGTACCTGCTCAATAGTACCATGTTGTTGCCTGAAGCCAAACTGGTGATCAGGTATTAAACTTCTTTCCTTAATGATTGGCATTAGTCTTTTTAGGAATAAGATCTCTAAAATTTTCGATGGCAATGACAGAAGGCTGATAGGTCTATACGATTTTACATCTTCTGGAGTCTTACCCGGCTTCAGGATCATAATAATTTGTGCTACTTTCCATTGTCTGGGAACAGAAGAATTTCTCAATATGGCATTGTAGATGCAAGTCAGGAATCGTACACCCTCTTCAGGAAGTTCTTTGAGCACCTTAGCAGTTATTAAATCATATCCAGGTGCCTTATTTTGGTCTAAGTTTCTGATTGTTTGTTTAACTTCACCTATAGAAAAGCTATTTATTGGGAGATCCAGCTGGTGTATTTCATTTAGTGCTTCAGCCACTAAATGGCTTTGAGTGGATCCCTGGTCGGTATTTGGTATAAAGACACCTTTGAGGTGGTCAGCGAATGCCTGGGCCTTATCTGTATCTTTTATAGCCCAGTTATTGTCTGTTTTACGTATAGGGTGTCGTGTTTCCACAGGTCGTTTGATTTTCTTTATCGCTTTCCACAAAGAGTAATCTGTTGCAGCACTAGCATCTAGATCTTTTAGATGAGCTTGAACATTCATGTTGCGGTCATCAGCGAGCAACCTTCGCAGCTGGGATGCCAAAGAATTTAGGATAGTTTTATCCGCAGCATACCGGGTGTTTTGCCATTTCTTCCGTGCTTTTCGTTTTTTAGCAACCAACTCTCTGATATTTAAGGGGTACCTTTGAGCTTCAGGAATAGCTTTGCACGTTTTAGGTGTAGAATGCCAGGCTGATTGTTGGATGCAATTGTTAAAATGCTCAATCGCTTCCTCTATGTCATCGTTTGTCTTTAGTGGTAAATGTAGGTTCAGCGTAGCTGAGACCGATTCTCTGAAACTATTCCAGTCTGTGGCTCGACTATGCAATCGACATATGTCAGAGGTTTCAATAATTTTTCTCTTCAACACTATCTCAATTGGAGAGTGGTCGGACGAGAGTTCAAACATTGATTTGCATCCGAAATATGTGGCAGCTATTCCCTTCACAACCAGAAAATCAATCAGGTCTGGTTTCTTATCCTTATCGGTAGGCCAGTAGGTAGGCTCCCCAGACGAGATGCAGGTAAGTTTGAGCTTGTTCAACGCACTAAGCAGTTGTCGACCCTTCGGTGAAACTGTTCGGGAGCCCCAATATGTATGTTTGGCATTATAATCTCCGCCAGCCACAAATCGACTTCCCAAGGTATTGAAGAATCTCTCATAGTCGTCTTGTTTTAATCTATGTTTAGGAGGACTGTATACAGCCGATATTGTGAAGGGTCCAGCCCAGTCTTCGATTACTAGGTTTGTTGCCTGTATTTCATTTGTGCAATAACTCACTGTTTCGTGGTGTCTTAAATTATTTTTAATTAATATGGCGCTTCCTCCATGGCCTTTACCATCAGGATGCGATGTGTGGTATAATTTATAGGAGTTAATATGAAAATGACTTTTTTCAGTGAAGTGAGTTTCTGATACTAATAATATATCAATTTTATTAAGTTCCAGAAAAGCTTTCACCTCTAGGGTATGTTGTGACAGCCCATTGGCGTTCCAGACGACCATTTTTATGGAATCGAATTTGTCAGTCTTGTCGTGAGTGTCATTAATAAGTTTGTCATGGTGGTGAGTTGATGTATCATTTGCTTTAGCAACATTAGTAAATCTCCATTTTCACTATTGCTGTTGTTAGTCTGTAAGTCATTGTTCTGTTTGTCTGTTTTGTCTACTCCTTTAATTAGTGTGTCTCTATATGATCTTTGGTTTTGGGTTTGCGAGAGCCCGATTTTATGCTCATTTTGTAGTACTACATTTGGTCTGGCGTGCTTGTGTCGATTTTCAATAAAATCTGGAGTACCTGGTAGTTTAATTTTTTGCAGTTCTCTGTATACTTGACATCCCTTATAATTTGCAGGGTGATTTCCTTCACAAAGAACGCATTTCACCTGATCTGATCTAGTTTTTCGTGGACAATCTATGGATAGGTGATTTCCAGCACACTTTATGCATTTCGGGTTGCGATAGCAATACGCCTTTGTGTGTCCATATTGTTGGCATTTAGCACATTGGGGTATCTCCCGCTTAGGGTGGGGGGGTTCAAATGTAACTTTACATTTTAAGAGATACTTAATTTGGTATATTGTTTTGTTATTTTCATTTGGTTTTAATTCAACAACAAATAATGAAAGAGGCTTTTTAGTTTTTCTTTGTTTAATATTCCAAATATTCACACAATCATGGCCCAATTCCGATAATTCTAGTTTTACGTCATTTAAGTCGGTCGACGGATGGATATTTTTAAGGATCACCTTGAAGTTTCTTTCTTGTTTGGGCTTATACGTGTAGAACTCTGTCTTTTTTATTTCAAGCTGTTTAACTATTTCTCGATATGATTCAGGGGTTTTTGGTTGTATCTTGACTTGCGCATTGTTGAGTACCTTAAGTTCATAATTATCTTGCACATGATCATTCAATAGACTAATAAGTGGTTGAATGTTCTCAACTTTATCTACGAATATTGGCGGAGGTTTAATAGATTTTTCTCTTTGTTGAACGCCTGGTTCTTCGATGTCCTTGTCCGCGAGTTGTTGAAAGCTATTTCTTGTGGGTATTGATTGCGATTGAGCTAGCCAGTAAGTACTTAGTTTAGCTTGTTTTGCAGGTCCTTTTGTGCCCTCAGGGCTAGCCCGCAATCTTTTCTTCCCTGTTACTTCTTCCCAATTTGTTTTTGACCTATCTTGTGTATTTTGTAATTCATTATTTTCTTCCATCTCTTGAGAGACCGTGGTTGCTGTGGTTTCATTGAACGAGTGAGCGCGAGGTCTAATTTCGAACATTCCTTTATGGAGTGTTTGTTGAGTTAGCACTCTTGTAGTCGTGTTGTTTGAAGTGTTGGATTGCTTTGTTAAAATTGTATCATTCATATTCTTCCCACGAGTAGGGTCGATATAATTGGTCGCTACTGAGGTGACGCCCATTCTCAGTAGAAGGCTGTATACTACGACGGATCGCCTGGTACGTCGAGTTTTAGCGCTAACGGCTGGCTTTCCTGTCAGTCATACATCCTCTTGGCACGCTCATGACCGTAGGATTAAAGGGATTTTTTATAGAGGTTCATTCTTCCTCGCGGTCCAAATGGCGAAGTTTAGACCCCCGTCCCTAAGAGGTTTACGGTACTGAGGCGACCTTTTCAGGTCACACACTGGTTTTTCTGTTAGGGTTGTCTCCCTTAGCTAGTTAATCGGTTTTAAGGCGCCGATTGCTCGCCTTCGTCTTACTTACTTAGCTATCAAGGCCACGAGGTAGGTGTTATGTGCAAAAGCTCGTATTAGGCCAGGACATTGCCCGGGGAAAGGACGACCCACCATGTGGGTCCACTGCTTCGATGCGTCGGCATGTTAGCGGTGGCGAGGACGTGTAAGCTAGACTTGCAGGTGCGCGTCTAATAGCCTTGCTTTGCACACCAAGGCGTACGCTACTGGCTCTATCTCAGCATTTTATAGACACAAACTCCTAGCATAAGTAAGCATCGCCAAGGCCTGAACACCTACCCTCCCTCCCCAAATTACATTCATGAGCACTTTTTGCGTGAATAAATATTATAAATTTCGTGTCATCGTCAACGAACGCTCTCCATGAGCTATATATATACATTGTATAAATGTGTACTTTTAGGATGAAAAAATGCGTGAAAACTTGCATCCCTTGAGCTGTAGATACATAGATATCCTACGAGCGCTATTAGTACACATTAAATATATACAAACAGTATATTTATCTACATATACATCCATATGTGTATTTAGTTTTCACTTCTATCGACAGTCCCCAAAGACTGCCCCCATTTTTATTTTAACAATTTAAATTCAAATCACTCATTCATTTATACATAATAATTTTGTTAGCAGTGGGTGCATTTAACAAACAATTTAGCCAACATTCATTCAATTGCTGTCCGCGTAAAACTTTTAGATAAAAATGTAACAAGCTTTGCAGCGGTGAACACGCTTTCGACGCTATTATAACTACAAACTATAATAGTATATTTAGTTTTGTACTTTAGCTATGTTTTTCTATGTTTAGGAAAGCTACGTACTTTCTAGTTGATTTTGTTTGTTTCCATTTTTTTAGTGATCAGACCATAAATTTACATAACATAATTTGTGAAGGGAAGAGTATAAAATAAAGAAAACCGGTGTGAAATAGCATTTGCGCTGTGTTTCACCGAGTGAGTGAGGATACCGGAGGCCCATACCCCAACCCCTCCCCCATCCCCTTTCCCATCCCCCAAAGGTCGGCAACGCACTTGTGACGCCTTTGGTGTTGCGGGTGTCCATGGGCGGCGGTAATCGCTTACCAGGTGATACGTCTGCTCGTTTGCCCACTATTCAATAAAATAAAAACAAAAAAAGAAAAAGATGAATCTGACAGTGTGTTTATAAAATGTTTCCGCAATATATATTTGAAACTTTGCCGTGTTTTTGCCATTCTGATCTCAAGAGGGAGCGTGTTTCAAGGGTGTGTGAGCAGTACAGACTGTATTAGGAAAGTTGAGTGTACAAAGTCAGAGCTGTGAGTGGGACAGCGAAGAAGTAGGTTGTTGAAGACCTGAGGCTATTAGCGTGGTTTGCACCTAAATGTAGTAGTAGAGTGGTTAGCAGATAGGGCAACTTGGAGAAGAAAGTAAAGAGTACTGGGTAGTCAATGCTCGTATCTGTCTGCGTTGGCGAATTGGAAGTCATTTCAAATGGGAGCGATGCTGAGACACGCTATCATATTTATGTAAATTGAAAACGAATCGAATGCAATTGTTGAGGAGACGGTCAAGCTTATTGAGTAGATATGCATTCAGGTCAAAGTATCACATATCACCATAGTCGATTATTGAGAATATTAGAGTCTGAACAAGTATTACCTCAGTTTCTGATGGAAAGAAGTTCTTCAACCTATGAAGGGCCAGCAACGTGTGTATGTGGAGGTTTTTAACATATGGATGCAACTTGTTTTCGCCAGCTGAGAGTTGTGTCAATGTTCAATCCGAGGTCTTTTACACTTTCATAGTATAAAAAAAATCGACGGGTTGCACTCTGGGAGTGCCGGCAGAAGTGAAAACTTGAATATTAACGTTGTGCATTTTTGATATTTTGGAATGGTTAGAGAATAATTTTGTACGAATTGCTTTCATTATCAGTATAAAAGAACTATTATTTATGTGGTGGAATACAATATTCATTTATTGCGCTATCGTACACAAACATGACAATTTATATTACATACACACACGAACATTCGCGCAAGCGCCCTGCGCCGCCTGTCCTCTCTCCATCCGTCTTACGAATTTTCGATCAGGTCACGTGACCTGACGCGAGTTTATACATTTTTACCCATTCCAAAAAAGTACACAGCGCCGCTAAAGAAGTTTTCACTTCAATAACCATGCCATTGCACATGTAAGTGGTAGAAGTGACGCAAGTTTGAGCTGGCTCTCTTTCTTTCATCAGAATAAAATTTCTTAATTTAATGAGTAATAGTAGTAATTTATATAATTTTTAATTTTTTAATTTATTGAATAGGCGGCAGACGAGCAGATGTATCGCCTGATGGTAAGCGATTACCGCGGCCCATGGACACCCGCAACACCAGAGGCATCACAAGTGCGTTGCCGGCCTTTGGGGGAGGGGAGGAGAATGGGGGGACGGGTGAGGGTATGGGCCTCCGGTATCCTCACTCACTCGGAGAAACACAGCGCAAGCGCTATTTCAAACCGGTTTTCTGTGAGGCAGTGGTATTACTCCGGTCGAGCCGGCCCATTCATGCTGAAGCGTGGCTCTCCCACGATATGTAACGAATATTATAATAGCTAAGCTATAAAGCTAAATGTTCGAGTATACCGACTCTACAAAATAACCTTAGTAGACTCTGTTATCAGCTAGCTTATCATTTTATTGACTTGCATTTTTGTTTGTGAGTATGTTTTACATACATATATGTAATATATGTGTCTCTACGTGTCACCACGCCTATTCATTACGGGTCTCGTAAGAAACGAATATGGGAGTAAAAATTAGGAAAAAAATTCAAAAATCCACCCCAAGCCCAGCGTGGCATAGTTGACCACAGACCAGGCAGTGGACTGTTAAAGGCTGTTCATAAGGATGACATGTTTGTTTAAAATGATATTGTAACCAGTTGTTTTCAACATCATTGTTGAAGACAATGATGTTGAAAACTAACGTCTACGTAACGTAACGTAACGTCACTACTTTTATCACACATACAAGTATCCAGAGGTGTAGGTATTAAAGCTCATTTAGAATATGAAGGTTTACAACTTCTCTCAAAGTAACGTCGACGAGAAAATATTGTAGCACAAGGGGATTTTTCATCACTCGAGCTTTGTGATGTCAAGTAATGATAAGGCCGAGATAATAAAGCAATTAATGACACTGGATGACTTATCATTATTTTAATCGTAGACTTGTTTACTCCTATACAAAACATTATAATGATAGTTGTTGTAATTAAAATTTCGGGTCAAAGTGTGGTCAGACGTCATTCACTGCCAATGACAGAGTTACAAATTCTTTGTCACTGGGTTTTAATACTAGTTATTTTCCGTGACGAACACTTGGAATATTTTAGTTATGGAGTACAAACGAGTAGTCTGACTAGCTAACTGATGGTGCTTGTACCCCTTCCAACTAGAATTACGTGGAGGGAATTTCGGTAACCTTATTTGAATACATAGTTTTTTTGTGAGAGTGTGATTTCACTTCAGTCGCATTGCTTTATCAAGACAACTCCCGCATTAGGAATATACATCCTGTGTCGCGGGGGACTTTACAAACATACATGTAACGGACACAAAGAACACCCAGACTCAGGACAACATTTTGTGGATCACAAAAAGTGATGTCCCACGTGGGATTTGAACCCACGGCACTAGGCGCAGTAGCAAGCGGCGTAGTGACCGCTTAAACCACTAGGCCAACCGTGCAGTCAAGTGCATTGGTTCATAATATGTAGTTAAAAATAAATTTCTGCGCAATTCGGCAGCTAAATTGCAGAAATACTGAATCCTCATGGTTTTCTTAACATCATACCGTTAATCCATACAGAATTAACGAATCGAGAGTTTATATTTAGAAAAGACATTTGATTGTTTTTTGAACAATATTTTAGATTTTACTATAATATTCTAAATAAATTTCAGTACATGCAGTACTTTTACGAAACAGTCTACGACCAAGTACGTTATAAAGAAGAATTGATTTGAAATGTATTATTTGTTTCTATATTGAAGTTAGCAGAGCCACGCTGATTTCAGCACGAACCTGCCGGCTCGACCGGGGCTGTACTACCCTCTCACAGAAGATCAACCTAAAATGACAACATTTGTGCTGTTGTGTTTCGTTAGTGAGAGCGAGACCGGAGGCCCAATGAGGTGACCATGCTGCATTTTTGAATTATCTGCATTCACAGTGAGCATGATGGTCACTACGCTTGGATTCTGCTCATGCTTTCCTGATGGAAAGCGTGAAGTCACTTAAAAAATATAATGTTGCTTTAATTATTCTCAGCTATCCTATTTTTACTCCTAAGGTTCGCTTCACTCCACTGCTGAACGAAGGTCTCCTCCCAGGAGCGTCAACTACCCCGGTCTTGGGCCGTCCGAATACATTCGCTGAGAGCCACCTTCTTCAAATCGTCGGTCCATCGTGCCGCAAGGCGTCCTACAATACCTTTGCCTAAGTGCGTTCTCCAATTTATAGTTAGGCTCATCTATATGTAACCTTTCCTTCTTATTTTTTTAAATGGTATATATACTCTATTATATTTAGACGCTGAGACAAAAGCCGTAATAATTATATTTTGAGAAATGTTTTCTAACATTCCTTTTAATTTTGATTATATAATTAACTGCCTCGGTGGCGCAGTGGTATTGAATGCGACTGCTGTGCTTGAGGTCTCGGGTTCAAATCCTGAATCGGACCAAGTGTTTGTGTGATCTACAAATATTTGTTTCAGAGTTTGGGTGTTTTCTATGTATCATATGTATGTGTTTACAAAAAAAAAGTATATATGTATATATATCAGTTGTCTAGTACCCATAACACAAGCTCTGCTAAGCTTGGGACTAGATGGCGTTGGGTGTTAGATGTCCAAAAATATTTATTATTATTATTATTATTATTAATATAGGAGACATCGGCATTTATTTACGACTAGCTGAACCCCGTGGTGGTAGGACAATAACCGCGCGCAACGCCACGAGGCGAAGCTATAGGATTCAGTTGACTACCTTATTTTTTAGGTTTTTTTTTTTTATTTCTTTATAAGTACAAATAAAAATTATGTTACAATTAAATGACCAGCTGTTTGAGATTTTGAAGTCGCAGTATATCTAAATGACATTAACACAGGTAGAAAGATAGATAGATAATACTATAATAATATCAATAGGTTCTGGTTTCAATAGATTCGTAATGGCTTGTGTGACATAGACTAAATGAGTTTTATCATAACTTTTTACATAGTCGGATTATAGTTTTTCAAACTTTTTTGTTTCTTGTGATGTTCGATTTATAATCTTGAATTGCCATAACCACTGGTATGTGGCGCCCTTCCAGTGTCTAATTGACACATCTGTGTCATCACTTCTGGGTGGTCTCGCGAAATTTAATTTCATGTGATTAAAATGACGATATCTCTAAAGTTTTGTATAGTAGCTTTATATGATACTTATGTCTCTGGAATCGTTATGAAACAAGCTAATTTAGAAATTATGAATTAGGCCAGTCTTGCCTAGTCATGTATTATTAATTCTTATTTGAAATCAGGATTTGAGATTATTATCCTGTTTCTTGTACAAAAGTTGTTAAAATAAAAAAATGAAATCCATCTTTCAAAAAGTTTTTATTTTATTTACTTAAATATATCTTATTTTCCATTTATTAATTGAAAAAACACATCTCGCCATACATTTTTTTACACCACGTGTACTACAAAACAGCCCCTTGGACGCGATCCGAAAGCTTAGTAAAAATAAATAGGTTATGTTCATACTTGAATTCCAAAAATACTGCAAATGAAATGGCTTGGACTATTATTTCATACTTAAGTATGGTCTATATACTTATCGTATACAGAGTTTCAGCTGCTACAAGGGTTTAGTTGATAAAAAAATGGACAATAAACTAACCACTTGAAAATAGGCTTAAAAAAGGTACTCTCAAACTTTGAGTCACCGGGTAAATTTATTTGCATTTATTTTAAATACAAATTATTATTATAAAATTAGACAAAGTCCATAAATTGATAAATACAAAAAAAGGCACGTAGCCGTACTAATATATTTTATAAATCAACGCAGAATGTTTCCAATTTCTAGGAAAAAATACGATAGGCACAAGAGTAGGTACACGTCTAACATAATATGGATACGACCAATACTGTTACACCTGAACAAATGAAATTAGAAATTTCGTAATGAAATAAATCTTACTTTAATAAAAAAAGAAGAATTTTTACCGTGGGAGAGCCACGCTTCGGCATGAATGGGCCGGCTCGACCGGAATGATACCACAGCCTCACAGAAAACCAGTGTGAATAAAAAAATGAATAGCGCTTGCACTGTGTTTCACTGAGTGAGGATACCGGAGGCCCATACACCAACCCTTTCCCCCCTCACCTATTCCCCAAGGGCCGGCAACGCACTCGTGACGCCTCTGGTGTTGCGAGTGTTCATGGGCGGCGGTAATCGCTTACCATCACATCATCGGCGATACATTTGGTCGTTTATCCCATATTCCATAAACAAAAAACTTTTTATACCAATAAGGTGGCAAACAAGTATGTACTATTTAAAAATAATCCTTGACTGCCTCGTTAGCGCAGTGGCGGCGTACGCTACTGCTGTGTTTGAGGTCTCGGCTTTGAATCCTGAGTCGTACCAAATATTTGTATGATCGCCTCGCTTTAGGCGGAATCGGAGGGTTTGGAAACTTTCTCCAGTCAAAGTCAAAATTCGAAGAGAGCTGCTCCGTCATCATCAGGGGGACTTCGACGGGCTCAAGTCCACCGGCAGGAGCTGTATCAGTGTAGTCTCCTTCAGCATCCTCATCAACAATATCTTGGTCCAAGGGTGTTTCCATCATGCTCCGAAACACTCTTGGTATCAAAGGATTTGTGAAAACATCCTCGTCGTTGCTCTCATCCGATTCTGGCTCGCTGACTGTAACAAATGATAAATTGCTTTAGAATGTAGTAGGAACCAGAAATTTGGCTATGGTCCTAGGACCCAAATAAAATCAGCGTCGAGAGAACGACTAGGTGGAGGTGGAAACTGCAGTGGAGATTCCTGATATGCTACAAACCTGAAGACGAAGGCAGCTTACCCATATCTTTACCGATAAATAGAAAAATCCGTAAGCGATTTACATTGCTGGTGAAGGTACCGAACATGATGATGCCGGTGATGGTAGTGGTACACCCGCTGTTACGAGTGATGGTGATGAAGGTGGTGAAGGCGGTGCTTCTGTCGTCGATTCTGGTGCGGGATTTGATCTAGATAGACAGTTTGAATTAAAGTTTCAGAATCTTTACAAAGGACACACTCCAGCAGACCTACTTACGGTTGCCATATGCGCTTCCACTTAGGACGCAAAGCGGTCTAGAGACCCCGGCCTATGGGCATCTCGTGGAGATCGCATATTACTAGTCTAAAATACAAAACGAATTTAAATAGTAAAAAACAAATAAGTCAATTGAAAAGTAGAAAGCGCTAAACAAAAAAACTAACTCGTCAATAGTGGAAGGTTCTGGTCTTTCAGACCCTTCGGGCATTTGCGCGGCCTCCGCACTCTCGGCCACACCTGCTGGCAGGACCACCACGAGCGGTAACTACTATCGCACACCTGAATTCCTTCCGCGTCGCATACCGCACATGCCAGGGTGTCTGATCTCACTTAAAAAGCACAAAAATAAAATGTAGATAAAATATGCAAGTTTTAGAAAATAGTAAGAAATACGCAAATAAATACAAAATAATCAATAAATCATTTAAATAAAAAAAAAGAAAAAAAAATCTACCACCAAAACAGAAATGTGACTAGTCTCATCCATACTAAGTCGATCACTGCCCAAAACGTCATACAAAATGGCGGTTTACTGTATGTATCTTTTCATATATATGTTACACAAAAACTTTGCACTATTTTTTTTATTTAATACTCAGTAACATTAAAAAGATAAATAACAAAAGCTAGTCATAATAATGGTTTTTATTATTCGTAATATGTAGAAACGTACGAGCTTTCCGCCGCCATGGCGCGCTAAATGACGATGAATGTTTGTTGAAATAATTATTTCAATATTTTATTTTTTCTGCTTTCTGTTGGTTTCGTCCAATCTCTAGAACGGCTGGACCGATTTTGATGGAACTTTTACTGGTAGGTAGCTGATGATACAAGGAGTAACTTAGGCTGCTTTTTTAGACTAGCCCCCCCGCGGCTTTGCGTAACACCGCGGGGTTCAGCTAGTGTGAAATAAATTATTATATTATTACTCGTATTATCTATAAAGGCTCACTCACTTAGGTAGGTATGTGACCATACGTTATAACAATAATATCACATACTTTCGAACTAAAACAACATTATTGTTTTTTTAATCATTCAATGATTATAAAATTTATATGATTGTGTTTTGAATACTTCTGCGGTGCAGTAGCAGCGTATATAATTGCTGTGCTGAGGTCTTGGGTTCAATTCAAGGGCCGGGCCAAATATTTATTTCTGAGCTCGAATGTTCTCAATGTGTATAATACGTGTGTTTTTACAAAAAAGTACATCATTAAATCTATTTTTTATAGTTCAAGCTCTGCTTACTTTGAAACTAGATGGCGTTGTGTTAAATGTACGAAATTTAAATAATAATAGTACGTTTAAGATTAATTATTTTTAATGTCAGAATACGGGTGGAAAAAAACGCATTTATTGGAACCCTAACTTACTTCCCGTAAACGATTCTTCATTTTTTAAAAAAAATGAGGAAAAACAGCCAAATAATTTCAGTATAAATTTAGATTAAAAGCTTATTAACAATAGCATATGATCCAACTTAATTTATGACCTGCAATAATATTGGCACTTAATTTATGAATCATGATGCAAACATTGTGAACGCATCTAAGCCCCAAAAAGATATAAAAGTGATGCTCCTAATCATGTTATCAGTGGATGGTCAAATCCTATATTTGACATAAAAGCATTATGGTTAAAGCCATTCATGGCATTATCTAACGATAATGATAATTTTTCCGATAATTTGAAAGCATTTCAAAAGTGTCAACATGAAAAACCTATTAAAGTTTTTAAGTGTTTCCCCTTTACCGTGATTGGTGGGTTGAGTTGAGCGGAGGCGTATGAGCTCCGTGATTGGTCAGTCGTGTGCGTAAGTAGCGCAGTTTTCGCGCGCTTTCCATCAGTTGACGGCAACTTTCCCGCGCGTTACGGTGTCGTGACAAGTTTCGGTATAAAGTTATGAGTGTTTAACGAACATTCCTGTTGCTGTTTCCTTTGCCCAAATATAAAAAAAGGTAAGTTTACAATTTCTATTTAGCGACTGAGTTTTTGAATGGACTTTTTTTTTATTATTTAATTTTTACATTTTGTACGAGAATTTAAAATTAAGTGTTGAATTATTTTATTCATTTTCAAATTCAGATTTACGTTTAACACGATTGAGACAAAAATATATTAAGATCTCTTTGAAAAATTTCACTAAAACTGTCTTATTTTCGATAAAAGATTTAAATAATTTTATAGATTTTTTTTATAATCAAGACTACATTTGTTTAACTCATCGTTTATCATATTAATCAGTTTTTAATGTTCAAGACGCGCAACAGAATGCTAATAAGCAATAAGTTAGACAAATTGAGATACAAAGCTTATTTAAGAAAAATTTGATTCTTCGAAAAACAAATTGCCTTATCACAGGAAAAGCCAAATTTGTGAAATTATAAGTCTATTTTAAAATATTGAAAATGCAATTCAAAATATTTAAAAAACTATAAAAAATATTGACACTTATGTAGATAATAGACTTTATTGTAAACATTTTTAAAGGGCTGTAAAATCACAATTAAAATTTAAACTACGAGAACTACTCCTCACGAAACCTGTAATTTTTTATTCAAAATTTGTCAATTTTGAATCAGTTTTACAAAAAAAAAGTAGTTACTAGAAAGTAAGAAAAATAAAACAATTAACGTTCACTGTAAAAACGTGTAATAAAATTCAACTGGACATATTATTATTATTCTATTATAAATACATGTTATTTATAATATTCAACCACCACAATTTTCACGTATTTCCCTTAAAAACATAATTCTATTGGTTGAACATCGACGTCTCAACATATGTTTATTGGTTCCCATCACCTGTCAGCCTGCCGATGACAGTCTCTCAGCTTTTATTATATGCACGAGTGATCAAAGAATATTCGCCGTAAATTATTAAATATAATAACGTCACTATGATTAACAAAGTTGACACAGCACTTTATTTAAAAAAAAAAATTGTCATATTTTGAATTTGGAATTAGAACGTGTTTTAATAAAAAATATGTAAAATAGTATACATAATGCAATATTGACATTAAAAATGTATCCACATCATCGCTTACTGGTATTGCCATGTTTAATGGCGTTGTTTCGTATTGTTATTTTGGTGGGTTTTTCATCTTTAGAATTAACTTCTAATTTTTTACTCGACTGCGAAAAAAGGAGGGTTATGTTTTTCGACTGTTTGTAAGTATGTATGTATATTTCTTCGGCACGCCCTAGAGCCTAAACGGCTTGTCGTATTACTATGTGAGTGCTGTCAATAGATTCGTCTTAGTCGTGAGAGTGACACTGGTCGTAACACCAGATGCGTTAAAAGTCCGTTGCCAGCCTTTGGGGAAGAGGGATAGGCGTCGGGGTTCCAGGGTTTTCCTTACTAGGGTGCACCTCGTTCCCCGGCTCCTAGTACCAAAGACGGCATGCGGTTTTAGTCTGTTCGAGTTCGACATGACACCAGTAGGTGGTATCCGAAAGGATTTCCGCACGGAGGAAAAAAAAAGTGAGGGTTTGATGTATTGGCCTCCGGTATCCTCACTCCCTCGGTGAAACACAGCGCAGGCGCTGTTTTACGCTGGTTTTCTGTGAGGCCGTGATATCACTCGGGTGCGGCACCGGTCAATGTATGCCGAAGCGTGGCTCTCCACCGGTAAAAGAATAAATAGTACAAAATAAAGTCATTTTATTTCTCTTTGTATATCGTTTAGTCAACCTAATCCACGAAACGTGTTTTGATATAACTGTTATTTTTACTGTCAGATAATATTTCATCAAAGATATATTTATTTATTTAAACCTAATAAAGTTTTTTAGAAGAAGAAGATTTAACGTTTAAATACATTTATAAATGATATTATTAATTAGTTATGTTTATATGAAATTTATAATATCAGTTAAATTAGAATGGAAAATAGATTAGAAAGGACAAGAGAGATAAGTGTAGCTAACTATTTCTCTTTTGTAGAACTGATATATGTTCGTAAAAACACACACAATACCAGGCCGTTACTAATACCAATGCTAAACTATATACATATATAAAAATACATACATGAGCTTATTGATAGTAAATACAAGCAGAATAATTAATGTTAGTTTTGGTGACTTTGTTTGCCACATATAATCTCAAGGCTCATTCATTTGGTAATGGGTGATTATACATGGATGAGGCAGATACAGTATTATAACAGATAAATTTAATAAAGCAGCTTATTATCTATGTATTTTATTATTTATAATATACTGTATTCAATTATTCTTTTTATTTAATTGTAAAAAAACAATAAAATTTATTTGAAAAAGAAAATAATAATATGGCATCATTATTATTATCAATCGCCTTAAATAGTTTACTCTCTCCTTACTACGCTACTCAGGCCTCAAACCCACAACTCTTTTTTTATTTTATTTTACTTAGTTGAAAGTTACGCATAACAAAATAGCAACTCACAGCGCATTAGATTGCACCGTAGCAGATTTCGTAGTAGCTACGGCGTAGCTAGTATATGATGTAGTACTAAATCTACGCCGTAGACTTGAATTTGTACTAATCTCTGAAAAGTGATATAACGAAATAACTTATTAAACGCATGTTTTCCTAATAAATATTATAAAATATACTTTCATAAACAAAGTGTATACTTTATTGATTAAATGTTTATTTGTAATGAAACTGATAACTGAATTAAAGATAGAACTCATTTATCAGACTTGTAATTATAAAAACAAAGGAAACGCTTCTGTTATAGATAAAATAATTGATATATGTCTGGCTATAATAAAATCTAAATTGAGATTATTTAGGGACGAGATTAACTTTCATAGATTAGATGGATAGGTAATGATGGCTGATGATGAATAGCGGCTGGAGTGCTGTTCTTAACACCTGGGATAAATAATTGTGAAATAAACACGATCGTATAACAAATAATAATAATAAAATAATAGAATATGGTTGATAAAGGCTGCTGTAGTTAAAAAGTGTTGCAATCACTAACGCCCACCTCTGGAAAACAGAAACAAAACAAAAAAACAACTGTGTGTTCCGTGTTCAGATCCTTTTGGTGTAATTTATTTTAAAAATCTCGCATTGCCCACAGCTCAACCCAAGTGTACCAATTATCGTGGTAAAAACCAGCTTATGCTCTTCCTTAACCCAGATTTCATTGAAATTAATTCAATGGTATGGATATAAGAATATAACATACAGACAGAGTTACCTTCTTAATCAGATTTATTAATGCCTACCCAAATGTCCGGCTGGCGGTGGTGTGGCACTTCAAGTGGTAAATCTTGACTTATACGATTACGCAACACGATGGCTGTTGCTCGTCTGCCGTCTTTATGGACAGGCCGACTCAATACTAAGGTCCTTTCTTTAAAAAGCGAACCCAGACTGTACTCGCATAGATTTTTATTATGTTGCAATTAATTAAGTGAGAGTTTAAAAAAATACACCTCTGTAGTTTGCTTCGGCATTTATTCCCAGGGTGAGCCTTAGGAAATGCCGGACTCTTTTAGCTGTAAAGTCAGACATGTGAAAATATCTGTAAAGATTTACTTTTAAAACATATATAATTTATTTAAAATACGGGTTTTATTATCAATTTCGTTACCGTAGTACTTTGCTTTGCTTAATTTAGAGTCAGAAGGCCATGTGTGACATGCGTATATCAACATTATTAAATATTTACAAATGGAATGGGGAATATAAGCATTAGCTGGACTAGGTCATGGTAGGTACCTTTATAGTAAACAGATTGTAGCTAAAAATCCTGTTCTATTGAAGATATTTTAAATGGGCTGCAAGAAAATTAAAACACTTATGAACTAGTTCTTGTTAAGGTGGAGTTAGAAGCAATAAAAAACAAAAGAAAATATCTGATATAGTATAGTATAGTTGTGAAAATAAATTATTTGAAATCATCGATCCAAATGATCAATTTCCACTATCATTATATTTCAATCAATACGGAATATGTTGCGTTCAAGCACTACATTTAGTTGCCAGTTTGTTTTTAGTTTTAGAATATTATCTATTACCTAATTTGTTTTCAATTAATCCTTAATCTTATTTCAAAAAGTCAAATACCAAAACCTTCTTGTGTAAAATGTGTCTGCTGTTTAAGGCCAAAAAGAGATGTAATAATTTTAAATTTATAATTCAACGACTTAGCGGCACTGGTACGTAGGCACTTGTAATCATATTCTTCACCTCCGTATATATTGTTAGATATTATTTTAGTAATAGGTATTATAAAATAGTAAGTGATTATTGAATTTAACCTATTATACTCGTATATGCCGACTATGCTCGACTGCTGATAACACAGTAAACCTGAATACAAAACAAATGATAGAATTCGTAACTCAATTAATTGTCATGGGTACGATTCTCACCGGCGAAAACAGGGTCAGCAATCATCATTACTACTAAACCAATATATTTATTAAATTATGGTCAGTGTTCAGTATCTAAGGGCTGTCGCATATAGTTTAGTAAGTACTTAACTACAAATAAATAAAATTAAGTGACCGTTTGTAATTTCAAATTAATAGCTTTTCACTAAATGCATATGAAAGTATATACGGTACAGACACCAAAAATTCATTAAAAAGAAAATTCTATTACTGGAACTGGAAAATTTAAGGAACTTCTGGACCGATTTTAGCGGGACTTCCAGTGGCAGATAACTGATGAAACAAGGAGTAACTAAATCTAGATTTTTCAGACTAGCTTCTTGTTTTAAAGGTACAACAACAACTGTAGGTACCAACGCGGGGCTCAACTAGTACAAAAATAAATACAAAAATATAAATAAATATTTTACAGCCAGGTCTAGGTTCCTTTATGGGAACCCAACCCATTACCTGTGGGTCAGTAGTCACAATTACTATCCACTAGACGCACAGGACCGTCTAATGTTAACTATAATGTAATTATTAATTATGGAAATAATAATTTAATTATTAACTTCCAAAATAACAAAATTCAATTCATTAATATGAATGAACACAAAAAAAACTTGTAAGTAAGCAGCGTGTTATTTTAAAAGGCTTATTCCACAGCCCTTGATAGTGGAATATCAAAACTGATGATAGTGGAATAAATTTTGGTAATGACTGTCTGAAACTGAAAAGCGGAGATTTAACGCCCATTTTTGCTGACTGATTTTATAGATTCCTTAAAGCTTGAAAAACAGAATAATATGTGAGTATGTTAATTTCTTTTAGTCTAAAAAATCTAAAATATAAAAATATCAGTAATATGAAAATAGAAAATTTTATTCCACAAATGGCGCAGTGGTTTAAGTGGTCATCTCGCCGCTTTCACTGAGTGTTTTGGGTTCAAACACCACATGGAACAACACTTTGTATAATTCACAATTTGTTGTTCTAAGTTAGATGTTCTTTGCGTACGTTTCTTGTATGTTTGTAAAGTCTTCGGCGATAATGTAATTATTAATTATGGAAATAATAATTTAATTATTAACTTCCAAAATAACAAAATTCAATTCATTAATATGAATGAACACAAAAAAAACTTGTAAGTAAGCAGCGTGTTATTTTAAAAGGCTTATTCCACAGCCCTTGATAGTGGAATATCAAAACTGATGATAGTGGAATAAATTTTGGTAATGACTGTCTGAAACTGAAAAGCGGAGATTTAACGCCCATTTTTGCTGACTGATTTTATAGATTCCTTAAAGCTTGAAAAACAGAATAATATGTGAGTATGTTAATTTCTTTTAGTCTAAAAAATCTAAAATATAAAAATATCAGTAATATGAAAATAGAAAATTTTATTCCACAAATGGCGCAGTGGTTTAAGTGGTCATCTCGCCGCTTTCACTGAGTGTTTTGGGTTCAAACACCACATGGAACAACACTTTGTATAATT
Organism: Spilarctia lutea; assembly: GCA_916048165.1. Classification (NCBI taxonomy): domain Eukaryota; kingdom Metazoa; phylum Arthropoda; class Insecta; order Lepidoptera; family Erebidae; genus Spilarctia; species Spilarctia lutea. Next base: position 2,464,464 of record OU696491.1, read on the forward strand.
CACAATTTGTTGTTCTAAGTTAGATGTTCTTTGCGTACGTTTCTTGTATGTTTGTAAAGTCTTCGGCGATACTGGAATATTCCTAGTGGTCAAAAAAGTATTTTTGACAACTAACATAGGTACTAGAATTAGATTCAGAAATCACTTAACTATATGAAGTAAAATAGGAGAAGCCATAGTTTCAAATAAAGTGAAACATGAACGAGTACAAACTGCAAAGACAAAAGTCACCAAATTACATCACAAAGTTAGACTTTACACGTGGTCATATTACATACGAAGGTTAAAAATATATCGAATGCAGTTACCAAGAAGGTCTGTTTTTAAATCGAGATATTACACTGCAGTTTGCACAAACTCTTGACTTCATTGCAAAGGAATTTATATCGTTTTTTACCTTTCTTTATTGCATTACCCACTTAATAGAAGAATCATTGGTTCTTAATTTGAAACGTGTATCATAAATTCGATAGCAAGGCGTATGAAGATGTCTAAAAACTTTGGACATTGAATTTAATATTAGTGTTTTTTTTGGTATATGGGACTGCTAAAGTGACAGTATCTTACCTGACGGAAAGCATGAGTAAAATTAAAGAGTGGTGGGCACCAAACTCATTGTCAATGCAGACAATATACGAGTAGCATTGTGACTTGCACTATGGTGGCCTATTAAAATGCTTCTGCATCATTGGGCTGCCGGTCTCGTACTCACCAACGAAACCCAACATCACGAATAAAGGGTAGTACCACCTCGTTTGAGTCGGCTCATTCTTACTAAAATCAGCGTGACTCAACCGCACTTTGTTTTGTGTTTTCCTATTCTTTCTTTACTCACGTCTTTTATCCCCAAAGAGGAAAACAGAAGCGTCTATGTGTAAAGAAATAATAATATTACATAACTGGATGTAACAATCTGCTAAATCAATAACAGAAACAGTATAATTTATTATTATAATCACATAACACACACATGATAACAGTGTGTCATAAATATTAAGTTAGATCATAGATTCGCAATACTGTTTGTAAACATCTAAAGCAGTTCTGTTATAACAATCAGACACTTATAACAAACTTAATTGAAAAGGCAAGAGAAAGATAAATAAATATAAAACTAATGTTTAAAACATTATAACCATATTGATTTCTTAAAACTTGTAAATATATTGCGTAAGATAGACTAGATCTCGTTAGCGTATACGACTGCTAATCAATAGGACTCGGGCTCGAATCTCGTGTCGAACTAAAAGTGTTCAGAAAGCACGTTAAGCCGTTGGTCCCGATTGTCATTACCATCTATGGAAATCGTTATTGGGAAGTCAGCGTCCCCAAATATATTAATTACTAGCGTGGCGTGAAAACTTTCACCTGTTTTTGAAACATTCTTCATTGGTGCTTCGCTCTTATTAGTAGCGATGATATATAGCTTATAGCCTTCCTCGATAAATGGACTATTCAACACTGAAAAAATTTTTCAAATCGGACCAGCGGTTCCTGAGATTAGTGTGTTCAAACAAACAATCTGTTCAGCTTTATTATTATCGCATTGAACTAGTTATATAGTACTAGTACATCTATTACTAGTACTATACAACTAGTTCAATGCGATGGAAGTCACTTTGTGGAAAAACTGATATTCAGGTATGTACTATATCAGGATAATCTTGGGAATAATAAAAGTAAGAAAGATGAAGAAAACTTGATGCCGTAAGAAGAGGTACTCCACTAGTTTAAGCCTTTCGTAGCAAAGCTGTGTGCTACAGCAATATTTTTGAAAGTATACAGTAAGATAGAAGACTTAATTAAAGTATATTACAAAAAAAAAATACTATAGATTTATGATAATTCAATTACCTTAATATTAGAAATATGTCAGACAGTCGGCCCGTAACCACGAGCTGTATACCCATTCGAATCGCCTGAAAATATCGTAACCTTTTAAATAATTGTATCGTAAATAAGCTCCGCTGTACAAGTAAAACTATGTGAATATGTGAAAATGACGAAGATAGATTTAAAAATATGTTTAAAAATATAAATTTAACTAGCTTTTGGCTACAGTGCGCTCATTAATGCTAAATTTGTTAAATTTTAATGGCAAAAGTGCTAATCTATTCGCTGTATTGAACTTCATATCAATTCGTGGTTGCACAAATGCCCATTGAGAGAAAACTTTTATACAAACATTCACATTGACCACACCAAAGATCATCAAACCGTATAAGAATAACAACCAACCCTTGATAATTACGCTTTCGGGGAAAGATTACGCACATTTTATCACTTGATAACCACATCGTAAAAAGTTGAAAGAAAGAGTCTTTAAGAGATTATTGTAACTCAAGAATTCAGGCTGATGTCTTTAAGTTTTCATATTATCATCAAATTTCACGGACCCTTTGCGTTAAATGGCCATTTTTAAGTCATGTAATATTTACGGGGAGTTTTAAATTGTGTCACACGCTTTATCTAATGGTGTCTGTTATTTCACAGCTGCCCTTAACATTGAAAACCTGTATACGGTTTTAAAAGTTTTTAGGCGTTATTTATTGCAAAACAGTTTGACAAGGATAAGCAAAGACGGCGCGGTCAATATCTGGATGGGTGACCACTGGTGGCATAATACAATGAGCGTCTCTGTGATTCACGTTAAGCAGTCAGTCCCAGTTTTTATCATAGGATAACAGTCGTGAAGCTTAGTTGGAGGCCTTTGGACGGCTTTCAAACATCCAATAGCAAGATTACGTAGCCACAACGCTGTCTTGCCAGTCCCCAACCCGCACTCGGCCAGCGTGAGGACGTAACCCTCTCCTGAGAGGAGACCCGAGCCCAGCAGTGGGACATTATGGGTTGTTGATTGATTGAGTTCAGCAATGAAGAATATGAGTAAATATTATGAATAATTAAAAAGTAAAGAAATTAAATTTGTTTGGGTTTGAGATAAGTTATTTTAGATTCCTATTTTCTTTTCGGGATCTATGAAGATTAAAAAATGTTAAAAGACTCTAGTCGGATCTTCTAGAATGCGATCTGCAAATTGTAACCGATATTCTGACCTAGAAAAAAATATATTAAAAAGAAAAATCTAGGTTTATAAAAATGTCAACGCTGTAACAGCAACAAACGTATAAGCACAATTTTATATTAAAAGAGCAGAAAGTTTAGGCACACTATTTCATTTATCGGTCCATTAAAAATGATTTTCTAAAAGAAAATATTTAATCTGTATAAAAGCTCACTTGAGATGGGATTTTTCTATACTATTGTATCAATGATATAGACGACATTTATGTTAACAATAAGTTCAATATCATTTGATAGCTGCGATAGAGAAAATATAGCGATTTATTATATTTTGTTCGAATGAAATCAAAATTAATTGCAAAACCACAGGTGACTGTTGAAAAAGTGTTTAGCAATCCTGTGTTACACATTGAATCTCATTCTATAATAGATAATCCCGGGTCGGGCCAAAAACGACCTTCAAACCTTCAAGAAAAGAGCGTACTCCTTCTTTTTTTTTATTGAATAGTCGACAAACGAACAGACGTATCACATGATGGTAAGCGATTACTGCCGTCCATGGACGGGTGCAACACCAGAGGCGTCACAAATGCGTTACCGACCTTTGGGGGATGAGAAGAGGGATGGGGGAGGGGTTGGGGTATGGGCTTCCGGTATCCTCACTCACTCGGTGAAACACAGCGCAAGCACTATTTCATACCGGTTTTCTGTGAGGCCGTGGTATCACTCCGGTCGAGCCGGCCCATTCATGCTGAAGTGTGGCTCTCTCTTAAAAGGCCGGCACGCACTTGTAACGCCTCTGGTGTTACGGGTGTCCATGGGCGTAGGTAATCGCTTACCATCAGGCGATATGTCTGCACGTTTGACCCTATAATATAAAAAAAAATGTTGTTGAGTTTTTATGATTATAGAAATACTTAATAACAGCTCTGAGTTTGGAAGTTGGGGTCTGAACCCCCGTGCCTCGGCGAGCACGTAAAGCGGTCGGCCCTGCGCCTGATCGCTTCCCGGTCGTGTCGATTAACCAACCCATCGGATTATGAGAGAGAGGGAACAGCGATTGCACATGTGTTTGCGCACACACTTGTGAACTATAATATCTCCTGCATAGTTGGCTGGTCTACGTTGAGACTGACCGCCGTGGCTATAATCGGCTAGGAGACCATCATCATCATAATAGATCACGCATCTATTCGTATTATTGGCTAATATTTTGTTTTGACCACGTGATTCAACTTTGAGATGACGCCATTCCCACAAATTTGTTAGTTTTCTATTAAAGTTTTCTTTTGCAGAACGTCAACTTGGCTAGGAGCACTGATTGCTAACTCACCGTGTAGTACCGAATAAAAGAATACACTAAACAAAAAAGTATAAGAAAGCTATAACTCGATTACATGAAAGCTTTTGGTATAATTTTTTATAACCAATTTCACCTGGGCCATTATAACGTATTAATTGACACTTCATTTATTAAATTCGGTTTAGTAGTTTAGATAGCAGAACATACAAACGGCTTTACCATAGTCGGGTTAAATGAGAAAATGATAGTGTTTTTTCACATTTTGTTTTCCTCAGTGCGGCAATCCCTTCAGATACCTCCTACTGGTGGCATGTCGGTCTCGAACCGACTAAAACCGCACGCCGTCGTGGGTACTAGGAGCCCGGGAACCTGGTGCACCCTAGTAAGGAAAACCATGGAACCCCGACGTACCTCGGGCTACGTAACAGGGTATTTTATCACCTCGTAAAAAAATTAAGAAGTTTTTGTTAGCCTTGTATAGATTAATCTCTTACTACTTTAAGTATATAACGGTTGCTAAATAATCTATCAAGTCTTAGAATAGATTTTAAGGTCTTTGAAGATCATGATAGATTGATGAACATTAAAAGTAAGTGAAGAGAGATAAATGTCTATTGATTTTTGTATAATTTTAGAAGTATTCAGAATATAAAGTCGTGGATAATTAATGGAGTTTTTAATAGCTGTGACCATAATGTACCTAAATGTTTTCCTATTTTATTCTAAAATAAATTTTATAACTTAAATATTTCTAAAAATACACAAATGAAAAATAATAACAATTCTTATTATTGCCAGTTTTTTAATTTTGTTTTAAAATAATATAAGTTTCCACTAACACAGAAGACCCATTTGGTGATCAAACCTCCAACACAGCGCAGTAGAAAACAGCGAGGGGATCGCTTGAACGACGATTATCATGGTAACTTTCAGACGCGACTCCGCTTACGTTTATGTCGTTATCTCCGTAAAGAGAGAGAGTCTATGTCCTTTCTCAAGAATCAATGTATCTTCATACCAAATTTCATCAAAATTGGTGCAGCGCTTTAGCTGTAACAGTGTAACAGACCGAGTTACTTTGAAATTTGTTATATTGGTATAGATTAAAGCAGTTTTTTTAAAGAAACTAAAGATCTACCCCTATGTATGAAAAAACCTCCTTAGGTAGCATTAACATCAAAAAAATTTTTCACTTCAAATATTCCTCAGTGTTAGCCGTAGTCATACAAATATGCATACAGTAAGATATAAAGCAAGTGTCCAGAAAAGCACTCCATCACTCCATTCATATGCTAATTCACTTGTGTCCACGGATAGTATAACAGTGTATATGAAAAAGACACGAATTCTGTATATAAATTTATCTACGACTTAACCTATAAATTGTAAGGATTTTGCTCAATATGCGTTTTTTGCCCTGGATTTCTTGTATGCCTCTTTGGCCTAGCGGTTGGCGCATGCAACTGCTCATTATGAGGTCTCGGGTTCGAATCTCGGGTCGAACCCAAAAATGTTATTGAATTTTTATGATTATTGTTATGCTTAATAACAGCTCGGAGTTTGGAATTTGGCGTCTTAGCCCCCGTGCTCCGGACTGCACGTAAAGCCGTCGGGTCTGCGTCTGATTTCTCTCCGGTTGTGTCGGATGACCGTCCCATCAGATTATGAGAGTGAGGGAACAGAGAGTACTACTGTGTTGTGTATACTTGTGCACTATAATATCTCCTGCGAAATTGGCTGGGAGAGCATCATCATCATGTGTATGTAATATTATATGATGATCAATAAAAGGGTTAAAGCATGAAAGCGTAATTAAACTAGATAGCATACAAGGACCGAATCGTAGTGAAAACAAGACCACATAGCAAATGAGAGTAAAGCAATTGTTTTATTTAATAATGACCAAAATAGCGAAAGAATATTTTTTTCTAATCGTTGGTCATTAGACAAAAAATTGTTTTTTACGTTCACCGTTCATATTTCCCTATAGCCCTTAATATATCTAAATAACATAAATATGTATAGTATGTGAGTATCAGAACCCCCACCACAACACTAGTGCTTAATTTTCCATAAATAGTTGACAATATATGTAATTTCGAAAAATATATCACCACCATTTCTATATAAAACAAACTTGTTATTACACGTTGACATGAAAAGTGTTCTTCTTTACTCAAAAGAAATATTATGAAAAAAACTAAATAAATAAACAAATAACATGCCATCAATTCAATAAAAAAATCTAAAACACAATTTTGACCCCAATAAAACTTTCCACGACTCTCCTCATAAATAAATGTTTTCGAATAAAAACGCCATATTATCCAAATATAAACAAGAGAATAACAGTAACCCTCAAATGTCGCCGTTATTCGAAATATTCATGAGGATATTCCAACCCTGTGAATATCTGTTCGGCGTCGAACGTAAATTCTCGACACGGTCGAAGTGACCGCAGTCAATGTCTCGGACTACACTGTATCATGCCAGATTAGGGTTGACAGACGTAATCGTTTTAATTTTATAACAAAAATTTAATCCACTCATTTTTCTTTCATCATTTTAATCTCAGCAACCACAAGTTAGATTAAAAAAACATTTAGGGATGAGTTGGAAAGCGTGCTTATTAACTTAGGATTGATTTGATGGATATTTTAGGCATAGTATATTTCTATGTTGTTAAGAATGGAACAGTGACAACAATATCGATATAGCAGGGTAAAATGCATGTTTTATCTTTTACAAAAAAGGTAAAACATGCATTGTACCCTTTCTTGGGTACTAGGTTCTTTTTTTTTTATTTTTTTTTTTTTTATTGAATAGTTGGCAAAACGAGCAGACGTATCACCTGATGGTAAGCGATTACCGCCGCCCATGGACACCCGCAACACCAAAGGCGTCACAAGTGCGTTGCCGACCTTTGGGGGATGGGAAAGGGGATGGGGGGAGGGGTTGGGGTATGGGCCTCCGGTATCCTCACTCACTCGGTGAAACACAGCGCAAACGCTATTTCACACCGGTTTTCTGTGAGGCCGTGGTATCATCCCGGTCGAGCCGACCCATTCATGCCGAAGCATAGCTCTCCCACGGTACAAAACGGCTCCCCGGCATCTAGTACCTAAGACGGCGTGCGGAGTCGGTTCGAGTCCGACATGCCATCAGGAGGTGGTATCCGAGGGGATTTCCGTACGAGGAAAAAAAAACGGTCAAATGCATGTTAATCTTCTAAGCGATTATTTCATTTAAAAAAAATGCCAACAGTGTTTTTACTCTCACTTTGGGCTTATAGAAAATTTAAGGTTTGTTATTTTCGGTAATTGAATAAGGACATGATTATTGCACCCTTAAAATGTTTTGTCTATATAACGATACCCAAACAAAGACATACACAGGAAATTTATCCGATATATATTTAACTTTATGAATATATTAACGTAAATAATTAGTTTGAAATAGATGTATAACCTTCTCATACATATTTGTAGTCCCTAAATAAAAAAAAAAGGAAAAAACAAATAAAATTAAAGTTAGAAATCAATCAAGATGCTTCTAAATGGGTTTTCTGTACTTAAGAATCATTATAGACTTAACTATTCCTAATAATCGGCAACAATGAGTCGAATCACTGCGTCATCTAAACAAAAGCTCAAACAAATCAACTATTTTTGTCAATATCCACTCTAACTGGATTAGATAGATTAGGATTGCCAGAAATAACCAATTATTAGATTTATTATTTGCCATATTTATTCTTGCAATCTGAACGAGCGTCAATATTCTTTTCTTTATCAAGTCCCCAAAGACAGTACATGGAATATGTAAAAATAATAAAAATAAAATAAATAAAATAAAATAAATAATACGTCCTGCACCTAAAGTGCATGATGTATTAAATAAATAAATAAATAAAGAAATATGTACTGTCTAGTGCAAACAATGTCCTTAAAAAAGAAACTAAAGAATAAAATGACATTGATCAACTTTATTAAGTTAGACAATGGTGATGAATATTGTTAAAAAACCCCAATTTTGTAATAATTAGGGTTGAGTTAAGAAGGTCCTTTCATGCTTAATTTTAAACCACAAACTCTGAGGAACGAAAACCAACGGTTATTTAGTTCGGAGAGAGAGCTCCGTTAGAAAGTTGAAAAAGTTGGAGGTATCCATAGACTGCGATACTAAAGTTTTTAAACAATGAATGACATCAATAAAAATATATAACAACGGCTACATAAAACTATAAGGATACAGTATACAGTATATCAATACGTTTGTTCAAAAAAATTAAACAAGAAAATTGAGAGGTGTCAAGGGACACCCGCATGGAACGAAGTTCGAAATAGAAAGACGAAACGAAAATACCTGGTTTGCTTTCTATAAGAGAGAGAGAGAGACAGACAGAGAAACATGCGCACGCCGCACGGCTTACAATAGCTTACTATAGCAAAAAGTGTCGTTACAACTTTTCGTCTTATTTTTTTCCGTCTAGCCCCCTTTCGTAACGCGCGATAAGAAACTTCATTCCAATATTCAAACAAAGAATTAGTACTACTCTTACACAACTTTCTGCCTATTCTACTGTATTTACAAGTAATAATTTAAGCGATACCAATGCATATTTCTGCATACAACCATTTCTTAAATCGAATAAGCGACTTTATATATTGCAATCGAATGCCCTAATACAGAACTAAAACTTCAAACCAATTATTCTAATTAGACAGTTCACTGCTACAATGCTTTATATTCACTGCGCACATGCCTCCCGTTGCTGGAACTTCAAATGAAAGTGGATTTAAGTTCAAAAACTATTATAACAATGAGCTGGTTTAGTTTTCATACAACATACAATGTAATCATGTTCAGGAGCAATATCGCGCGTGTAATGGAGTTATCAAAGTTGATCTTCGCTTGAACCAACGTGATGCAATCATTGCCTACTTTAGTTTACAACGACATGACTGGAATGATTTTGATTTAGCTTCAATGGTAGTATCAGGACATTATATATTGACTGTTTTAAATGTCTTGTTTCCTTTCTCCGAAATGTGTAACTTCATCAATATTTGTATGGACTTTTGTAACAAGACAGGTCATAATAACAAATAAATAATAAATATTTCTAACACACAACGTCATCTAGTCCTAAGCTAAGCAGAGCTTGTGTTATGGGTACTAGACAACTGATATAAATACATATATCCTTTTTTTTCTGTAAATACATACATAGAAAACACCCATAACTCCGAAATAAATATTTCAAGGTCATGCAAACATCTGGTCCGATCCGGGATCGAACCCGAGACCTCAAGAACAGCAATCGCATACGCTACCACTGCGCCAACGAGGCAGTATATATTACTTCGTAACCTTCGTTGTAAAATATATATACGATGAGTCTGGAATAAATAGAGACCTATTTTCCTCTTTATTGTCATTATCTTCATCAATTCAATATGCAACGAAGAAATAGAAGATTTTGCTACAAAATTGTTAGGTTTTTTAATTTCGGAATAGTTAACTTTGCTAAATATAACTTGCCGCGCTAATACTCTTTACATTTTAGTTCGGTGGCGCCCTCTGAGACTAGCTTTGCGTAAACAACCTAATTTGCACACCACTTGGTTCGATCCTCAGCTTCTCGCATCTAACTCCTGTCAGCCATCTTGTGTAAGTAGTCACTTCACCTGGCCTATGGGCGTCCCATTTAATTCATGATTACTGTAAAAAGTAAAGTTTAATGTACTAAATTAATCAACTTTTTTAAATCTCAATTGAAGAGCCTCAGGCCAAATAAGTACCTAATTTGATAAAACATTTTTGGAAGGTAGACGCATAAGTCAAAATATTATCAGTTCAAAACTTTGACTTTATCGAACTGACCCAATACTTTGTGGACCCAAAACTTTTTAGAACATTCATCTCTTGCCTATCTATTAGAGTTTTGGAGTATTTCTTGTATGGACCAGCATCCATATTGACTGCCTCGGTGGCGCAGTGGTAGTGAATGCGACTGCTGTGCTTGAGGTCTCGGGTACAAATTTTGGGTCGGACCAAGTGTTTGTGTAATCTACAAATATTTGTTTCGGAGTTTGGGTGCTTTCTATATATCATATGTATGTATTTACAAAAAAAAAGTATATATGTATTCATATCAGTTGTCTAGTACCCATAACACAAGCTCTGCTTAGCTTGGGACTAGATGGCGTTGTGTGTTAGATGTCCGAAATATTTATTATTATTATTATATTAATATGATAAATGCGAAAGTGACTCTGTATGTCTTTGCTTTTGTTAATTTTTTTTTTTTTTTTAATTTTTAACGCTTTGATTAAATTGGGCAAGGAGATACCTTCCGATGCCACCGAGTCCCTTGAGCCTTGGAGTTGCGGAAAGATATCACCTCTATGGCAGTCATTTATCGTCTTTATCATTGAGAGTGTTCTGAAGAGCTCTTCCTACTGATCTCTTCTCCCTTCAGAACAACACGTGCTGGCCTTGGAAGTCACCGCCTCAGAGTCGTAGAAATACGCTCTCGATTTGGTTCTTCCTATCTGTTCCGAGCAGTTAAGAACTAGAACTGACTACGAGCGGACGTGTTTCCCTCCCAATATGATCCCAGGTCTTTAAAGTGGGGCGTGAAAAGCATTTCACTAAGCCGCCGTACTGTATTATCTGATTTCGCAGTATCATGAATGGGCCGGCTCAACCGGATTGATACTATGGCCTCACAGAAAGCCGGTGTGAAATAGCGCTTGTGCTGTGTTTCACCGAGTGAATTCCCCCTCCCCATCCCACAAAGGCCGGTAACGCACTTGTGACGCTTCTAATGTTGCGGGTGTCCATGGGCGGCGGCAATCGCTTACAATCAGGCGATACATCTGCTCGTTTGCCCATATTCCAATAAAAAAAAAGTAATAAAGAATATGGTGGCCCCCATTGTTGTATTCTGCTTGAGCCTTCCATCAGGCTGAGCAGAGTCACTTTGGCAGGCTATCAAATAAAATAAAAATGAAGATAATTGAGGAAGAAAACGGACTGCTTTTTATAATGATAACCGAGTCGCGGGCAAAAGCTAGTTGTACATAAAAACGATATTGTGGCCGATTTAATAGTTTTGTGTTTATGAGGGTACCTATGTGTAATGTTTTATTATTTTAGCAGTTCGTAATTACAATAGTGAAGTTTGTAATATCAGATTGTGTATAACCATGATACATTTTATCACTATGAATGTTGTTGCGGAACCCTAAAATTGTATTGGCAATGTTTAATCAAGTTTAGTTGATTTATTACGGTGGAAAACGTAACAAAGAAACATATTTGCCAATACGAATATGTAATGGCCTTTCCTACTGGAATAGTGGAAAAGATCATAAACAGAAAATTGAAGAGCGTTAATGTTTGATACTTTGCTACTTTTTTTGGGGTTCCGTACCAAGAGGGTAAAACGGCACCCTATCACTGTCTATCTGCCTGTCTGTCCGTCTACCATCAGGCTGTTTCTTATGAACCGTGATAGTTAGACAGTTGAAATTATCAGAGAAAACTATATACTATATTTATTTGTTGTATGCAACAAACGCATTTTTGCATTTGCTTGCTCGTTTATCCTCGATATTGATAACGGCTACATATAGACGCTTAAAATATAAAGATAATGGTACGAAAACCTTCGTTCGCGAGTCAGATTCGCTGTTGACAGATTTTTTAAATTCTAAAATTTATGATCAAAATCGATTAGGGTAGCGTGCAATGAGAGCAACCTTTGTTCAGCAGTGAACTGTAATCCTCTGATAAGGATGAAATAGGGCCACATATAACAGTTTCCGTATTGACTTTATATTTTGATGTAAGAAAATAAAACAAGTCATTTTAGGACCGGGCTATCTCCAGTTATTACAAGGCTAAGCCATCGTATACAAAACACAAAGTAAACGAAATTGCTTTTAAATTTAGACGCCCTTCTCTTTGAGCTCAATTATACATTACTCGAAGAACAAAATTCTTAATAAGGCATAACATCTAAGAAGTTAAGCATAAACTGTTGTAGTTTTAGTACATTATAAAGTTTTTATTTATTTTTTATATTTTTATTTTGTTTCCTTTGATACAAACTGCGCAATAAATACTTTGAAAGAGTAAATTAAAAGATGAGCCGTGTTTAATTAATACTGCGGAAAAGTATTTAGATGTTGACTACAGTCGTCCAGTCTTCAGTAATGTGAATTATGAATATTTTCATTGCTCTATGTATAGCCTTGTCTGTATCTACTCATTGCTCGTGCAGACAATGCAACAATGCAGCATGGTGACCCACACTATGGCGGCCTAGTGAAGATTCTGCAACATTGGGCCTCTGGTCTCGGACTAAACAACGAAACTCGACAGCACGAACGTTGTCAAATAAATATAGATACATAATACATATATTTAATTTTGGAAATCCTCAAATAAACCAGCTTAAAAAGAGCTTTAAATTCATAATGCAATGCAGAAATTTACAGCTGGAAAGCGTGACTTTTCGAAGAACATAGATCAATGTTTTTAAGGTAAATTATCTACTATATCACTTTTAATATTACATCGCGCCTTTCAATAATACTTTGTCCATAGGAATACCGCTATAAGATCAACCTTAAATACGCTGAGAGATTCTAACATCGCTTCAATCAACTGCTAACGACGTGGGAATTGAATCATAGTGGCAAATGATTGTTGATTGGTATTTGATAGTTTACCGTTCGTTTTCAACCAATCAGAGACTATTTGAGTCTGTATGTTTGCATGTGTGTTCTTGTGGACATTTATATACAGGACTGTAGACACGGAATGAGAAAAATAAAATTCTTGTCTTGTTTTGAAGAATCCAATATACATACAGGCAGACATAGGAAATTGTTTATCTATGCTAGGACTATAAAGAGGTAAGGGCTATAGTGTTATGAGATTGTAAGCCACGTGATTTGTGAGTGTCATAGGCTATGAAAACAAAGCAAAATAGAGTAATATCCGAAAAACAGGCAGGCTGAGCAAAAGTTACTAAACGGTGTTTGTTATCAAACTCCTCCGAAAGGGCTGAACCGATTTTTATAAAATTTTGTGTGCGAATCGGGTAGGTCTGAGAATCAGCCAACATCTAATTTTCACACCCCTAAATGATACGGGCCCCTAAATTTTTATTTTTATGTCAAAACAACGTTTGCCGTGTCATATACTTAAGTTTTATTCATTATTCTATTTCAACTGATGATTTTTTTAGTTTTTTTACAAAAAGAGGGCGATATTTAGAAACTGTACCTTACTCAGAAAGTTAGTCGCTTGTAATTCTTGCTATCCACCATCTATAGATTTTGGTCTTGTGGGGGGACTGGTATCATGTTCCACCCAACACAAAGGGAGGATCCTTCGACTAGACGAGGTGATCATGCCTGGCGGGCTACTGCCCAACAGTTCATGTTGGGATGTTGTATATATGATAATCGGCGCGAGAACTATTTATTGCGCGATTCAGGATTTGTAGTTACTCCGTGTACTGCGTTACTTCGTAGTTCAGTGTATCTTCGGTAGATGGCGCTGTAGAGTGTCGCTGTTGCGCTGTATGTGGAAGTCGCCACAGTCTTGTTTCACCAGTCACTGGAAAATAATTTAACGTATCTTCAATATTAATTGTTTTACTATCTGTCAGATAAGCTTTTCAGAACTTATCTGTAACCAGTGAAACGGAGCCTAATTCGTTCATTTATTTGCTATCGTACTAGTGAAAATATAAAAACTTAAAATACATAATAACGTTAGTAATATAAATATTTGTCTTTTTCAGGTACTTACTCATATTTAGTCGTCAGGCTGTGGAGGCCGCTTGGCGTGCACAACCAGGCAAGTTAGCCCTACACCATTCTGATCCATCTCGTTGTTACCACTTTTCAGGTTTCAAATTAAATTGATACACCGATTCAGTATACCAAATGCAGTCTTTTAAACAGTAAAAATATGACACATATGAAATTACACACACACATACACTTAAATCTATACCTAATATATACCCTTCCTCGATAAATGAGCTATCTAACAGTGTAAGAATTTTTCATATCGGACCAGAAGTTCCTGAGATAAGCTCATATTAGGAAAGATACTCGTACAACAATTGTTAACTTAAAGGAATTAGATTATTATTAAAACACTGATATAACTAAAAGTCAGCATCTAAATGTTAAAATGAACATTTTTAGACTTCAATCTAATGAATCAATTCAATCCACTAAGTGGCACAGTCAATAAATTCCTAAACACTCACGTTAAAACGCAAGTCATATCGGACGAAATTCCACTAAATCACAAATAAAAATACATCATAAATTGTGACGAAAAATGAGTAAAAGCTAACAGCATCCGACAGGTAACATAAGGGTACATCAGGGAATCTCGAGGGACCCAGCGCCTAATAGATATGAGCTTCCCTCTAAACCTATTTTTCACAAATGGACCAGTGGTCAACAAGGATTAGTTTTAAAGCTTTCAGGATTATTTTTCTACGCTCGACCTCTTATAAATGATTTTAGATAAAGCTTAGTAATACTATAAGAAGGCAGGGATGGGTAATAAGCCATTAATCAGTCATTTTTTACGGAATTGGCGCCCAAAAAGCAAACAATTCAGATTATAATAACCAATGTCGCCAATGAGCACATGCAAATTAAGAGCATACAAACGCAATGCTATATAAACATATTAATATTGGTGCTAATTTTATTTTTGTTTCAAAACTCTTCTTTTTGTGAGGCGATTTCCAGAATGCCAGTTTTGTATGTTTGTATTTACTTCTTCTTTTTTGATGAAATGGCAACCAGCCGGATCACTCGGATCAGATATTTCTGCCAATGTTAAGTATTTATCATCTTCAATTATCAAGTCTTCGAGTCTTCAAGTCATCGTCGTGATGAAATTAATGATAAAAAATATATAAAATGTGGATGACATGAAATGGGGACCGTCTTTTGAAAAAACAAACGTTTGACAGAACAAAACTGATGATTTTTCGTTCTATTTAGACTGTTTTCGTACAGTAGAATTAGTACCATTTTCTTTGCATTCATCATAACCTCTGCGTTTATAAAACATTTTAATGGAATTGAAGAAACTAAGAAGCATGTCTCCATCACTCTGTATCCACCTATGTAGTTTGATAGTTATGTTTTCGACACGAAGATCCAAAACACTTTAATATTTTTCAGTTATTGACGGAAGCATTACATCTATATTTTAAGTTGTTTCTATTAAAATGCCTCTGTACTGACACGGTGGAGGTAAAAAATATCTTCTACTTACTGCCCCTCGAAATTCGTCCCCACTGAAAGTGATAAAACGATTTATCACACTTAACGAACGTCTGAACATAACTATCTATAGAATGATCTTATATTTTTAAGACAAGTGTTTACCTTCGAGAACAGGTGTTTAATTTCTGTTCATGTATAGTCGTTCCAATACTTTATTTAACTTTTGACAGATCACGCACATAAAGTTTTGTAATAATTTTTGATACAATGTACTACAGATAATACTGTACTTTATGGGCGGGCTCCGCCTACTTAGGGATGTGTCATTCGTAATTAATGACCACAGACTATAAAAACGGTTTTGAAATAAATCGATTATCGATTATATTAATAAAACATACAATAAAATTATTGTGATTATATTTTATATCAAATCACGTAAAAAGCTTTATTATTTTGCATTAAAATGCCCTAAATGTCTCTGTTTCAATGCATAAATAATTTGCGTAATGAAAACAGTTCCATCGTACTCGTACCTAGTAATGGGATCGAATGTATTCGCCGCAAATTAATGAATCTAAAATAATTGTTTAGACTTACTATAGTTGGTTCAAATAAAACCTACCTGCGGTACCTACTTGTAATGAACAGGTACAAAATGTTGAAATTCGTAGTAATTTACGGATTAAAAATAAAACAACCAAAAGAGGTACTGTAATACTAATTTTAATTATAAAGAATCGTCTTCTTCGTATGACCAGGAATCATCATCACTTGACAGTTGTTTGTCCTTTGAGTACTTTCTTTTTTGGCATTTTGACAGTAACGAAGGCAGGAACGAAACGCTCAACTCAACCAAACGTGAGAATTCACAAATAAATCAATACGGAGGAATATAAATACTCAACTATATTGAAGGTTACTCATTGAAATACTGTAGATTATTTTAAAATAGACATAGAGAGATTTAATAAAGATCATCAATAGTTTAACAAATACAATATTAACCACTGAATTACAACACAATACAATAATACATTTTGAAAATTCAGTTCCTTTTATTATATATTTTTTTATGACATAGAACCGTCATATTTGAACAACATTCTTTTAATCCATTTCTTCTTTATTTTGACAAAGGAGGTCGCACATTGAAACACATAGAAATATGAAGTACGAAATTATCTATAAAATAATGAGTTTGTTAAATCGATTAAAACTTCTTAATGCATAAAATCGATCGATGAAAGAAATCGAATAGGTAACGGGTCAGGGTATCACTATTTGATTAAGTATTAGAGCTGTCAAAAGTTAAATAAACTATTGGAACGACTATAGTTGTCTTTTTTTATGAAACATGTCATATGGGCGAATGGGTTACGTACATATAGAAAGTGACAATCACCGCATATGAACGCATATAACTCGGCAGTTAATCGTTGTTGTTGACGCGCGTTCTTTTTTAACCGACTTCAAAAAAGGAGGAGGTTTAATTAAGGTAAATTCAACTGTTTTTTTTATGTTTGTTACCTCATAACTCTCGACTGGGTGAACCGGTTTTGATGATTCTTTTTTATTCGAAAGCTGGTGCTTCCCGTGTGGTCCCATTTCAATTTGGTCCAGTTCCTGAAGTCGGTTTTTTTTTGTTGTTAAAATTTGTGATTATTGGTCGTATCGGTCTGGAAATACAGATTTTTATGTATCTGTATGTGTATCTGTGGTATAGGCATTTGTTTGATGTATTTTGACTGCCTTGGTAAAACAGTGGTAGTGTATGCGACTGTTGTGCTTGAGGTTTCGGCTTAAATTCCCGGATCGGACCAAATGTTTGTATATATAAAAAAAGTTTATATTTTATTATATAAGTTGTCTAGTACCCATAATACAAGCTCTGTTGTGTGTTAAATGTACGGAATATTTATTTACTTCTTTAAGATAAAATTTATATAGCGTATGTCACTAGGGCCATTAATATGAATCCACTGACCTCTTTCATTTAAATCGGTTCAGTAGGCGCTGCAACATACAAATATACAGAGACTGCCAAAACTATTATCCTTCCTTTTTACATAGCCGTAGTGTAGTAAAATGTACACTTTGTTATGTTGGTCGTATTATAAGCAGGGTTTAACAATCGTACAGTGAAACTTCATCAAGCTTATAACCACTATTTATATGCTAAACTAGGCTTAGAAAGGGTAGCCATTGTCACTACGCCTAGTGAGTGAAATGCATATACAGCCAAAGATTTTAAAGGACTTTCGGCTTTCAAATGCTTTGTTTGCGAATGTTACTTCATAGTATAATTTGAGTATCGAGAGTTTAATTAAAAACAATGTTTTTATGCCTTTCTAAACAACTAACATATAATAAACTATCAGTTTTTTACAGTTTCAATTCTAACTTCGTTTATCGTCTGTGTTTTAATTTAAACATTCTGTATCAGAAATTAATTTTTTGTCAGTTTTCAAAAACGATTTTACAGTTATTCCGCTTCTTGGGGCACAAAAACTGATCTAATAAATAAACAAAATAATAAATATTCCCGACATCTAACACACAACGCCATCTCATCTCACGCCGACCCGGGGATCGAACCCGAGACCTCAAAAGCTTAGCAGTCGCATACGCTACCACTACGCCACCGAGGCGGAGATCAAGATCCAATTGGTTAGTAACATTTGATTCCGACTTTATCCTATACATATGTCAAGATGATATTTCGAAATAATCCGTTTAATGGAAGACATTAAAAATATTACATTTAAGTTTCTAATATTATAGTTATATACTTGTCGTTTCTTATATTCTTTATACACCGCAAAGTGCAGCAGACAAAAGAACACAACACATTAAAATAATGATATAATGTAAAACCATCAAAAAACGTTTCGATAGGACACCCAAAAGAAATGGTAAACTTTCTATTCTGTGTATGTTCTATTCAATGTATAAATTTAATTGAAAAAAATCAGGAATAATTCTTATCTTGTGTCAACAAGTGAATACTGCTCCGCCAGGCCAAATACCAGATCTCTCCACACCAAATACGAATAAGTGCCAGCATAACCGGAAAGCCCTCAAGGTTGCCACCACGTCCGATCCAAAACTTTGCCATAAATTAAACTCAACCCTTTCTACCTATCCTATCTTTATTTTGTTAGGATGAGGTTTAACTGACTTCTAATTAGTCTAGATATTTAGATGGTTAACTTTTGAAACCTCAGGAGACACGTACATGTGTTTGAAGAGGGTTCTAGGTGTTTTATCAGAGCTCTGTAACAGCTACACGTAATCTATTTAACAAGAAAAACTTACATTAACACTTCATTTGTACATTTGGTTCAATGGTTTAGACTGCCATGCTATTACCCTTCGCTGTAGTCGGGTAATAAGTAAGAAAGAAAGTCTATACTCCTAATGTGTATGTAAAAAATCATAACATAACGGTCAATTTAATGGTGAAGCCGACGCGACGTTGACGCTGAAACTGTAAACATAACAAACCAGTAAACTAATATTCAGATTTACTATAAATAAATAAATAATCCGGACATCTTACACACAACGCCATCTAGTCCCAAGCTAAATAGAGCTTGTGTTATGGGTACTAGACAACTGATAAATACATATATCATCATCATCTTCCTACCCTTTTCCCAAATTTATTTGGGGTCGGTGCAATGAGTTTGCTTTTTCCATTCTCCTCTATCACTCGTCAGTTCACTACTAACTCCCTTTCTGGCCATATCTTCTTTTACGCAGTCCATCCATTTTTTCCTTGGTCGTCCTCTACCCCTATACCCGTCAACTTCCATACCCAAAACCTTCCTAACAGTATTTTGCTCATCTCTACGCATCACATGTCCATAACACGCTAACCTTAGATCACACAAATATTTGATCCGACCCAGGATTTGAACCCGAGACCTCAAGCACAGCAGTCGCATTCACTACCATTGTGCCACCGAGGCAATCCTCCATTAATATTAAGCAGATAAAGGTATGGTCTTGTATTCGACTCCCAGACAGGACAAATAATTGTGCACATGATAATTTATTTTGTAGCTGGGTGTGATTTATTTATAATATAGTGTTTAGAAATCCATACGTATGTTTAAATGCTAAAGTCTGTCTGTCTGTCCTGCTTTCACGGTCAGACCGATGCACCCATTTTCATTTTTCGTTGAGATTCTTTGTATCTTGAGGAAGGACAATGACTACGATAACTACTGCGATAACTATATAGTTAGTTTGTATAGCAATATATATACGCTACATTTTGCTGCGATAACCGACAAATTCGCGGGCGGAGACACGCGCAAAAGCTAGTAAATAATAAAGTAAAATATATGTCGATTGGTTGATGTAAAACTCAAACGTGAAAT
The DNA here is from genome assembly GCA_916048165.1 of Spilarctia lutea. Lineage (NCBI taxonomy): Eukaryota > Metazoa > Arthropoda > Insecta > Lepidoptera > Erebidae > Spilarctia > Spilarctia lutea. The sequence goes on from OU696491.1 coordinate 2,484,464, forward strand.
AATGTAACAGGATTAGCAAGGTGAAGTGGCAGAGGGCTGGCCAGTGGCCATATTTGCCGTAGAACCAATAACCGTTGGGGTTAATGGGATCTTGCGTGGAGACCGCGTGTCGCCGAATGTAGTGTAGGACGTCCACAGGCCAGGTGCAAACTTCTGCAACTGGTTGGCAAGAGCTGGATGTGAGACGCCGAGGATCAAATCAAGTGGTTGTGCAATTGTGGAGGCCTGTGGCGACTTCCACATAACACACTACAGCGCCATCTACCGAAGTTACACTGAACTACGGAGTAACGTACCGTACGAAGAAACTGCCAATCCTAGATCGCGCAATAGATGTTCTCGCGCCGATTATCATCAGAACAACATCCCAACATCAACTGTTGGGCAGTGGCCCGCCAGGCATGATCACCTCGCCTGGTCGGAGGATCCTCCCTTTGTGTTGGAGGGACTCGTTCCCCCACAGGCCTATGTCAAGCAGTGTACTGCGATAGGCTGATGATGATAAATGTAATAGGCTTGCATATTATATTCGTATACCGTTACATATTTTTATGACATTTGAAACGGAGATCGTTTTTTGTTTTTTCGAAAGACGGTCCGTATTTCATGTCATCCACAATTTTTTATATTTTTTATACTTAATTAATCACTTAAGCTGGCAGAAATAGCTGGTCGCCATCGGCTGGTTGCCATCTCATCAAAAGAAGAAGAAGGCATTTGAAACCCCGTTTTAAAATTTTCAACTTGCGTACCTCACTTATTTTTAAAAAATTACACAATTAAAAACTTACCTGATAATAATAATGTAACAATGGTTTTCAAAAGAATAATTACTTCTAAATGAGGTAAGAAATACCCCTACTGTTTAATGTCAATTATGTAAGTAATTTTTTACCATTTACAGAGTTCTTGTAATATTTTCGTTCAATTTTAAATTGTGTTGTGAGTTTTAATGAAATAAATTGTTGGTGGTCATTAACCTGCTTTCAGTTAATCAGTTCTCAAAACTATTAGACGAAAGAATACCTTGTTTTTTTTTAAAAAAAAGGTATGTATTAGTCAATCGGCAAAACTTGCAGTCAATCGGTTAATCTACAGTGTTTTTTGAGCAATTGAAAGCGTGATTTTATGACTAATTATTTCTTTTGTTTTGGTATTTTTACGAGTTGCATGTATTATTACTATTATTACTGAGAAATAATAAAATATATTTTTTTTATGGTATAGGGGCCAAACGAGTGGACTTATCACCTGATCGTAAGCGATTATCGCAGCCCATGGACATCTGCAACACCAGAAGCGACACAAGTGTATTGGTGAAACACAGCGCAAGCGCTATTTCACACCAGTTTTCTGTGAGGCCGAGGTATGCCGTCGAGCCGGCACTACATACGAGTATATATTTACCTTATTTCTTCACACAGGATATTTACAATTACTCTTAAATTTATTTTACAAAAATCATTATATTACATATTAATACAAAGGACAGCACAAACATTTATAGGTCATTTAACCCATCCCTGATCGCCTCCGGTGGTAAGGTGCCCATTAAACTAGCAGCATTGCCGCGTTGAATGGCAATGGCCAATCTTTGCACCAGGAACGAGCCGGAACGGGAATCACCCTTAAGCATATCTTAATATATATAAATCTCGTGTCACAATGTTTGTCCTCAATGGACTCCTAAACCACTTAACCGATTATAATAAAATTCGCACACCATGTGCAGTTCGATCCAAATTGAGAGATAGGATAGTTTAAATCTCAAATTATAGTCGCAATTTTAATTTATTGCTAATTATTTGTCTGTTATTATTTGACAGTCACAATTATCTGTTAACTCCAAATGATTCTAACAGATGTCGATACCTTTAGACTGGGTGGAGTAAGTAATCAATAGATGGCGCTGCTATGGTAAATCTACGAACGTGTCATATAAGCTACATTTTAAAAGCATAATTACCACGTATTGTTGACGCTATAAAATTAATTAAATTTATTTTGTAGTGAACGAAATACCTTATAATTAAGCTAATTATTTGTCTGTTAACATTTTAATTAATTGTGTTCAACGTACTTCCCCTTCAAATCTCAATCCAGTGAATTACTGACGTAAATAATTTCATTGTACTAAAGGGTTATAGTAGTAGAAAGTCAAATAAGGAGATCACAATATTTTTTTAAAAATACCATCTGTGTGATAAAGCATAGTGGACTCCGTGACTGATGTTCTCTTATTGTTCCTCTTAGATTGTTTACTATAATGTAATATAACAAAAAATTTAGCCACAGCAACGCGTGGCCGGGTCAGCTAGTATATATATATATATACATAATGTATCGGCTACAGCTATAGTTAAACCTTAGAATATCGAAGAAAACCCGGTTTATTAGCTCAGGTAAAACAGTTCAGTTCAGGGATACAAAACATTTTGCCTTTTAGAGTACTGAGTCAATACTTGGGATGTTTGTCACTGAGATTGTTCCATTGTGCACGCTCCACGCGGAGGCAGGAGTGCTCAATTGTCTCGGCCCGAATCTTTATTTAGGCCTTGTTAATTTAAACCGAGATCCTTTACTAATATTATTATGTTAAACTTTTTAAAATCGTTATTTCTTCCAATTAAGAGATTGAAACTAGAAATAATCTGTACTTACTCACGTAGCTGTAGTAATCCAAAAAATCTATACAAATAAATAAAAATTGGAGTGTCTGTTTGTAATGTTACAATAAAAGATTTTTAAGATTTGCATATGTATGTATAGGTACTCAAACAAAATAATCTTTTTTTTTCAATTTTTATCGGACTGTTTGTTCTGACTAATCTCTGGAACGGCTGTACTGATTTTGACGAACTTCACTAGCAGATAGTTGATGTAATAAGGAGTAAATAAAACTACTTTATTTTTTACTAGCTTTGCGGGGTGATCATATTCAGGTTAATATTTAGCCTATAACGCAAAAAAAAAGAGTTTTCAAAATCGATTCAGTAGATCCAAAGGTTACACCTACAACATCACAAACTTTACCTTTATTAACCGACTTTAAAAAAGAAGGCGGTTCTCAATTTGACTGTATTTTTTGTTATGTTAATTACCTCAGAACTTTTAACTGGGTGAACCGATTTTGATTTGAAAGCTTGTGCTTCCAGTGTGGTGCAATTTCAATTTGGTTCAGTTCTTGAAGTCGGTTTGGTTTTTTTTTTAAATTTGAATATATAGTATTAGTATAGAACAGTAAAATATTCAAGAAGGCTCCTGTTCGAAGTTGACGAATATAGAATAGAATAGAATAAACTTTATTGTACACCAATTGATACAGTTATATTTAAGAGTTTAACAATGTAATAACCATGTACAAATGGCGCCATTATCGCTGAAAAGCAATTTCTTCCAGGCAATCTTTTTATGGACAAATCGACTGAAGAAACACAAATTATAGGTAGTTTTGGTGTTAAAAAATAAATACGGAATAATTGAGATAAAATTACATAAGTAAAAAATATACCTCTGATTATACCTACATAGATATTATGATACGTGTTTACATTATGACAACATATAGTTATATCACTCTTAAGATGACATCTTTGTTATCATAATTATTTACTGAAATAATAGCGTTCATCTATTGATGACTTAACTGCTACATATATACACACACTTACGTCAAATTGATTACACCGATAGATAGCTTATTGGTTGCAGCAGTCACATCGCTATTTTCTATTGCGGGTTCGTTCTCTATATGGGACAACGTTATGTGATCCACAAACTGTTGTTCTGAGTCTAGGTATTCTTTGTGTATGTTTTATGTATGTTTGTACAGTCCCCCGACACAGGCTACATTTCTCTATCATGAAGCAAACAGCACAAAACAACAAAAATGTTGCTCTTACTTAATGCGGAGACGCTTACTGTGTAAGGAATTTATTTCTCTTTAGATAAGACCTGATCCTCTTAGTTCTTCTTTTCTGAGATCTTAGTTATGTTACAAGAACTTAAATTTCAGTGTTGCAAGTGCTAAAAACTTATTTTAAGATAACAAATTGTCTTCATTGTACTACGATGTGAAGTGGCAACACTATTGTACGGATGTACAACACCCTGTTGTTTTGTAGTTATCGCGACGTGGTTACTGACTTTGGAGCGAAACAAAGTCAGATCTTCTATATAAATGTTATATATAGGTACCTACATCACATTGTGAAAGTTAGGAAATTATTTTGACTGTTTAGTTTTTTTTTTTTTTTATTGAATAGTGGCCAAACGAGCAGACGTATCACCTGATGGTAAGCGATTACCGCCGCCCATGGACACCCGCAACACCAAAGGCGTCACAAGTGCGTTGCCGACCTTTGGGGGATAGGAAAGGGGACGGGGGGAGGGGTTGGGGTATGGGCCTCCGGTATCCTCACTCACTCGGTGAAACACAGCGCAAACGCTATTTCACACCGGTTTTCTGTGAGGCCGTGGTATCATTCCGGTCGAGCCGACCCATTTATGCCGAAGCATAGCTCTCCCACGGTAAATTCGACCATTCTTTTCTTTTTTAGCTTTAGCTTAAATGGGTACAAAGTTTTTGCTTCAAGTATTCATTCTTACTTACATATGTATCAGACTACTGATGGGAATTTTTGAAATTATTCTCTGGATGCATAATAATAATAATATTTCGGACATCTGACACACAAATTCATGTTGTCCTTAACTAAGTAGAGGTTGTACTATGACAACTCATATAGACGAACTGGCATACGTTATGCATAAAAGTTCCAAAAAAAAGTCATATAGACATTTACACTTTTTTTGAAAACACCTAATTACAATGTCCCTGAAACCAGGCCCTGAAATTGTTAGGGATTGCTCGTTTAAAGATATTAGAAAGATTCAGATAGGATAAAACCTAGGTAGGTATGGGGTATTCTGGTAATATAAAATGATATAGACAAGACAACAATCATACAATTCAATATGTTTTTATTAATTGTTGTAGTCTAGTACAACGTAGGTATTGTGATATGAATCATTAATTTACCTACCGCCGTACATATTTTCACAATAATTACATTTTTGGCCACAGCCGCATGACAATCTCTGGAGACTCCTGCCTCTCTTGTAAGGTGTATTTTCTATAATATTACCCCTGAAAACAGAAAACGTTGGTTACAATTTGGAAGAAATTTATAAAACAACTGCGTCCTCTGTGTATGGATACAGAGGATATAGTTTTTTTTAAGCTATTGCATAGCTTCTATCGCGGGCCTTGAGCGAATCATAAAAATTTCGTAACGAAAAAAACCTTACACCCCCGATTCCGACCGGCACAACGGTGATACTTTTTAGTTTTTCCATCTTTTTTTTATTTTTATTATTGAATAGTGGGCAAACGAGCAGACGTATCACCTGATGGTAAGCGATTACCGCCGCCCATGGACACCCGCAACACCAAAGGCGTCACAAGTGCGTTGCCGACCTTTGGGGATGGGAAAGGGGATAGAGGGAGTGGTGGGGGTATGGGCCTCCGGTATCCTCACTCACTCGGTGAAACACAGCGCAAACGCTATTTCACACCGGTTTTCTGTGAGGCCGTGGTATCACTCCGGTCGAGCCGACCCATTCATGCCGAAGCATAGCTCTCCCACGGCATAAAAATCTATCATCATATCATCTATCGATAAATACCAGAACTTATTATTTTTGTTTTTGTTTTGGTTTTGGTTTTTGTTTTGGTTTTTGTTTTTGTTTTTAATGAAAATGAAAATAAAAACAAAAACAAAAAAAACAGAAAAAAAAATGCATAAATAAAATTAATATATAATTATAATTGCATAAGTTGATAAAAAATGCTATGCAATAGCTTTACCGCGGCAGTCACCGAGTGCTACACGTATTTTTTTTTAAAACTACTCCCACATTAGGAATAAACATCCTGTGTCGTGGGGGACTTCACAAACATACATGAAACGGACACAAAGAACATCCAGACTCGGGACAACAATTCGTGGATCACACAAAGTGTTGTATCGCGTGGGAATTGAACCCACGACACTTGGCGCAGTATCAAGCGGCATGGCGATCGCTGAAACCACTCGGCTAACCGTGCAGGCACAGTTGTTTTCTAAATAGTGTTGTTAGTTCTAAATAATTAAAAGTGGGGGTCACCTTGCTGCATTGTTGTATTGTCTGCTTTCGCAATGAGTTTGGTGACCCCCAACATACTCATTGCAAAGAAAATGGTGTACCACGTGTTGTATTACAATAAGCAGTAGTTTGTAATTTTGATAGTAAGTATGAGTAGCTATGAGAATAGTATAGCCAGTATTATAGACTAAACAGAGACTGTGTAACCAGAGAGTCGATAAGTTATCTTATTGTATCTTTATTATATACTGATACAGAAGAAATAGAACTCGTTACAGAATAATTTATCTTGAACGGGAATTGAACTCACAAGATACAGCTGAGCACTGGATTAAGAAGTTAGTTGTAGGATGCAAAACGAAACATTAATTTAATAGGTTTAATAAATCAATAATCTACTTACGCGGGGCCGTAATTACAAACGACATAGATGACCTTCTGCTTACCTTCATAAGCTTCTGCCGTACCGCAGCCGAGGTAAACTGAATCCGACCACACCACCTTAAAATAGAATATAAGAAATAAGTAAATAAGTATTTCGGACATCTAACACACAACGTCATCTAGTCCCAAACTAAGCATATCTTGTATTATGGGCACTAGACAACTGATACAAATACATATAAATAGGTATGTACTTTTTTTTTGTAAAAACATACATATTATGACATAGAAAACACCCAAACACCGAAACACATATTTGCAGATCATACAAACATTCGGTCCGATAGGGGAATCGAACGCGCGACATCGAAAACAGCAGTCTCATACACTACCACTGCGCCACCACTACACAATTGTTTAATTTCATGTTTGTATAAATTTAACAAACTTAAAATTGTTGTTAGAAATACAACTGCACTAGAAAGAGGAGGGAAACATGACATAAGTCCTGGTACCAATCGTTTGGCTAGTGTGGTATAGTAGGCCAATCCCTCTTTTCTAAAGATAATCTTTTGTCCAGCAATTTTGAAGGTTATTGATATGACATGTGATAGAATTATCTAAAACCCATGTTATTTTACGCATATTCTTTAAAATCTAATCTAATACCTTTAAACGAGCAATTCTTGTATAATTTGAATCTTAGAAACAGCTTCTATGATTTTCATAAAATTTTGTATGCAGGGGGTTGTAGGGACAGTAACGGGAACATCAAGGTTCCCACACAGTAGGGGCGACATTAGCCCTAGCGACCTACAAACGGTTTTAGTCGTTTCGAGTCCGACATGCCACCAGGAGGTGCTCTTCGAGCGGATTTCCGCAAGGGAAAACAAAAAAATAAATGTGGTTTTGGAGGCGATAAATTCATCTGGCTAGTATTCATTTTAGAAAATTTTGCTTGGTCATCCAGTAATTTAATGTTTATAGACATAATTACCTGTGTGTAGTGACCTATTGCAGGTTTGGATTTGTCAAAATCGCTGTTTTTAATCGGCCCATAAGTGTAGTTTACATATTCGTTGAACCATGCTTCTATGGCTGTGTTCGGAACGAATTTGTAATTACGATCAGTCGTCGATTTACTATACAAATTCTCGCCCGTTGTAAATCTTCTTGATGCTGTCAACATAACAAAATAATCACAAATTTTAACAAAAAGACAACCTACCTGCAAAGAATGAGACAGAAATATTATATATATTCATCTCATTCTTTTGTTACATATGTCGGTATATTTTAAGGGATATATTACGATTATACTATAACTCAAAATGTAATTCTTTTGTCAATACTACTAACAATAATGATCATAATAAGATACATTGTAATAGTAATAAAAATCAATTAATGTCACCATGTACTGTTTATAATAATTGTGATATTAAATTTTCTACTGAAAGTACCGTTTACCGTTTTACCGTGGGAGAGCTGCGCTTCGGCATGAATGGGTCGGCTCGACCGGAGTGATACCACGGCCTCACAGAAAACCGGTGTGAAACAGCGCTTTAGCTGTGTTTCACCGCGTGAGTGAGGATACCGGAGGCCCATCCCCCTATTCCCCCTATGATGGCGCAGTTGAAACTTATATTACCCCAGGAAGGTACCAACTGCGCTAGCGTTGGAGAATCCCTCTCTGGACGTCCACACTTAGAACACAACGCGCCTGAGCGTGGATGCCCAGGCTGCCCCTCGTATTCTGGGGGGGGCAAAACTACGCTCTGTCATGCTCGGGGTAAGAGCAGTACCACCATGGCACCCCCTGCCACGCTAGTCGTGGACTTGTGCAACATCAGGGGATTACATAGTAATCTAGATGCTGTCCATCACCACCTCGAGACAGCAAAGCCAGCCTTGCTCTTTTTGACAGAGACGCAGATATCGTCTCCAGCGGACACTTCCTACCTCACTTATCCTGGGTACGGTCTGGAACACTCCTTCATCTCCAAGGCCGGAGTGTGCGTGTACGTCAGAGACGATATCAGCTCTCGTCGCCTTAGCAATCTTGAAGGTAGGGACCTCTCCATCTTATGGCTCCGTGTAGACAGCGACGACCATCCTCGCGTCTATGCGTGCCTCTATAGGTCCCATAGCGGTGATGCCGAAACTGACCGACTCTTCGAGCACATCCAGATGGCTACAGACCTCGTGCAGCAGCAGATCCCCTCCGCAGAGATCGTCGTACTTGGCGATTTTAACGCCCACCACGCCGACTGGCTCAGTTCCAGTAAAACGGATCATGCGGGGAGATCTGTTCACGATTTCGCCCTAGCATACGGCCTGACACAACTGGTTACCACGCCCACGCGAGTCCCAGATGTGGAGGGCCAGAATCCTTCACTGCTGGACCTTCTGCTGACCTCTCATCCGGACGGTTACCGCATAACCGTTAACGCTCCACTTGGCACTTCAGACCATTGCCTTGTCCGGAGTTCAGTGTTTATCACACTCTCGCCGCGATCGCAAGTTGTGCGCGGCCGTCGTGTGTGGCACTACAGGTCAGCAGATTGGGATGGGATGCGGACGTTCTTTGCGTCCTACCCTTGGAGACGGTTGTGCTTCACGCCGGATAATCCCAGCACTGCTGCTGATTCTGTTGCTGATGTTGTGCTGCAGGGTATGGAGCTTTTCATCCCATCCTCTGTGGTCCCCATTGGTGGCAAGTGTCGGCCCTGGTTTGGTTCATCTTCCAGAAAAGCTTCTCGCATGAAGCAGGAGGCTTACCAAGCCTGGGCTGGCGCGGTGGCGGTGCGGGATCAAAATACCAGCGCTCTGAAAAAGCAGTACAACTTTGCCTCCAGGTCCCTCAAAAGAGACATTGCAAGGGCGAAATCGGAGCACATCGCTAGGGTTGGCGAGAGGCTTGAGCGTCTTCCCTCGGGAACTCGGGCATTTTGGTCTCTTGCCAAGGCTATCGAAGGGAATTTTTGTAAGCCATCCTTTCCACCTCTTCACATGGGAGATAATCCGTTGGCCTATGACGCAAAGGAGAAAGCCGATCTTCTGGCAAAACACTTTGCGTCCAACTCGACCTTGGATGACGGGGGGCAGGAGCCGCCTACAATACCACGGTGCGAGAGCTGTATGCTGGATATCCAGTTCCACCAACGCTCAGTGCGCCTAGCACTTTCGTCCCTTGATGTCCATAAGTCGAGTGGCCCGGATGGAATCCCTCCTATTGTGTTGAAGATGTGCGCTCCAGAGTTGGCACCGGTCTTAACGCGTCTTTTTCGACTCTCCTACTCCACTGGCGTAGTCCCGTCATCATGGAGGGCAGCATTGGTCCACCCGATCCCTAAAAAGGGCGATCGCTCAAATCCGACTAACTACAGGCCGATAGCCATAACTTCTCTCTTCTCGAAAATAATGGAGTCCATCATTAACCATCAACTCCTGCGGTACCTAGAGGATCATCATCTGCTTAGTGACCGGCAGTACGGTTTCCGTAAGGGTCGATCAGCTGGTGATCTTCTGGCATACCTGACACATCGCTGGGCTCAGGCGATTGAGACTAAGGGGGAAGCATTGGCAGTTAGTTTGGACATCGCGAAAGCGTTCGATCGGGTCTGGCACAAAGCGCTTCTTTCGAAGCTCCCTTCCTATGGGCTTCCCGAGAAACTATGCGATTGGGTCACTAGCTTTCTGGCATGTAGAAGCATAAAGGTCGTAGTCGATGGCGAATGCTCTGACTCCATGTCTGTGAATGCTGGTGTCCCACAAGGCTGTGTGCTATCGCCTACTCTGTTCCTCCTCCATATCAATGACATGCTGCCAATCAGCGGCATTCATTGTTATGCGGATGACAGTACGGGCGATGCTCTCTACACCGGCCGCGCCAATATTTCTCGGGAAAACGTCATTGAGAGTCGAAACAAACTTGTGTCTGAAGTTGAGACCGCTTTGAAAAGGGTCTCAAATTGGGGTAGACTTAATTTGGTCCAATTCAACCCGACAAAGACACAAATTTGCGCGTTCACCGCAAAAAAACTCCCGTGGGTCGTATGTCCTCGTTTTGAAGACACTCCCCTATCTGCCTCAGCCAATATTGGGATACTCGGTCTCGACGTATCGAGCGAAGTCCAGTTTCGTGGCCATTTGGAGGGTAAGGCCAAATTGGCCTCAAAAAAGCTAGGTGTGCTCAACAGATCGAGGCGGTATTTCACTCCGGCCCACCGCCTTCGGCTTTACAAAGCGCAGGTTCGGCCTCACATGGAATACTGTCCTCATCTTTGGGCAGGGGCACCCCAATACCAGCTCCTCCCTCTGGACCGCATTCAGCGGAGGGCGACTCGTATCGTCGATTGCCGGGATCTTTCAATTCGGCTAGATTCTCTGGCGCTGCGTAGAGATGTGGCTTCACTGTGCATCTTCTACCGCATGTACCATGGGGAGTGCTCCGAGGAATTGTTCGGATTGATCCCTGCCGCATCTTTCCGCCATCGTCCTACGCGACAGAAATTTCATCCCCATCATCTAGATGGTTGGCAGTCCACAACTGTGCGATTTTCCCGAAATTTTCTGCCACGCACAGCAAAACTGTGGAATGAGCTGTCGCCTGCGGTGTTCCCGGACCGATACGACCTTCAAACCTTCAAGAAAAGAGCGTACTCCTTCCTAAAAGGCCGGCAACGCACTTGTGACGCCTCTGGTGTTGCGGGTGTCCATGGGCGGCGGTAATCGCTTACCATCAGGTGATACGTCTGCTCGTTTGCCCCCTATACAATAAAAAAAAAAAAAAAAAAAAAAAAAAAAAAAAAAAAAAAAAAAAAAAAAAAGTACTCAAAAGGACATTGGTATTGCTACACGCTGTTACTCCACTTCTAAAAAGCTGGATTTTGTTAAAGCTGTTCCAAATAGTAATAATTTTTTTCGTTTATAAACATATTAATATAATTCACCAAAACATTTGCGGTCTCATTGCGAAGTCAGATTTGTTCTCTGTTTGTCTTGATGACCTGGCAGATATAGGTATGAATGCTGACGTCTTATGTTTTACTGAACACAATATGACAATTGACGATGTTAATCTCCTTCAAATTCCAAACTTCATTTTGGCTACTCATGTTTCACGTAACAAGCGACGAGGCGGAACATGTATTCTAGTGAAAAACTGTATAAACTTTACAGCGCTTGAAACTGTTAAAAAATACAGTATATCTGGTGTATTTGAATGCTCAGCAATTAAATTAACTGACCACAATATGATAATTGTGTGTCTCTATAGAGTACCAAAAAGTAGTAACTATAATAAATATATAAATTTGTTTTTTAATAATTTTAATGACATATTATGTCTTCTTACAAAATATGGGAATAACAAGATCATTATTTGTGGAGATTTTAATATTGATATGTTGAAAAAGAATAAGCACACATTAGAATTAGAACAACTCACTATAGGTTTTGATCTTAATAAAGCAATTAATGAGCCTATCAGACCAAGTATTGGTTCCTGCATTGACAATATATTTCATAATATACGTGGTGCGAAAGCATCTCATAAGGCACAATTTATATCATGTCCTGTCAAAAAACCTGTACATTAGACCATTGGTTTTCGTTTAAACGTGATTATTCTAAAGCTAACTTGGAAAAAAATTAAGGAATGCATTAAAGAGCTGAAATTCACTGAAGTTTTTGAATCAAAGGATGCAAATGTTTCTTTTAACTCATTTTATGATACATTTAGGCTTTTTTACGAACTGTGCTTTCCAATACTGAAAATTAAAAATAAAACAACAGTTCGATCAAAATGGATGTCACGTGGTATAAAAAAATGTAGTAAGCGTAAACATTCACTGCTCTGGAAATATAGAGTATCTAAAAGTAGCGTAGACAAATCTAATTTCAAAAAGTATTCTCTAAGATATTCAAAAATTTTAAAATTAACCCAAATATCTCAAAATAATCATTACATTCTTAATTCTAAAAACAAATCAAAAGCCACTTGGAATATAATTAACAGCAAAAAGCAAAATTTCCCCCCTGAGACTATTAGTGAATTGGTAGTAAATAAACATAAAATTACAGTTCCTAAACAAATCGCTGATTTGTTTAATGACTACTATATTGACATTGTTAAACCTCAGATTAGCACCATGGATAATAATGTCCAAAAAATCTCCACATGCACGTATAATTCACCTAAATCATTTTTTATGTATCCCACCAGTCCTTTGGAAATTCATACCATCATAAATAAACTAAATAACACTAAAAGCACCGGTTTTGATGACATATGTATATTAGTAATAAAATTCGCATCTCACATAATTGCACCTATATTATAAATATGTGCTTCGAACAGGTTGTTTTTCCATCTGTTTTAAAAACCACAATAATAAAAACGCTTCATAAAAAAAAGAGAAAACAGATATCAAAAATTACAGACCTATTCCCTTAACTCCAACATTTTCTAAAATAATTGAAAAGGTCATATACAATAATCTATATGACTACTTTGAGAGAAACCATATCTTTACGCCAGATCAGAAGGCCTTCCGTACGAATATGTCCATAAATTTAGCTATATATGATTTTTTGAGTTTAATATATCCTAGAGTAGATAAAAGACAACCTGTCTATGCTTTGTATATGGATATGTCAAAGGCATTTGACTACGTAGATCATGATGTATTGCTGAGTAAATTGGAAACGTATGGTGTTAGGAGTAACACTTTAGATTTGATAAACTCTTTCCTAAAAAACAGAAGTCAGATTACGAGTATCATGAAAGTAGGTCCTATTACGAAACATATGATAGATTATAAGTCCGGAAGTCGAAATGTAAAATATGGAGTTCCACAAGGTAGTATTTTGGGTCCATTACTTTTTCTTATCTATATAAACGATCTGCCGAAATCCTCTACAGATCATATGGTATTATTTGCTGATGGCTGTACAATCTTGTATAATGACGAAAGTTTAATAAATAATAGTATAAACTCAATAACGCAATGGTTACAAAATAATAATTTAATAATGAATGTCGATAAAACTAAATTAATGCAATTTAAGCAGAAAACAAAAAACACTTTACAAAAACAAGTAGAATATAATGGTGAAGAAATTGAACTGACGACTACAACAAAATTTCTTGGTGTATACATAGATGACAATTTGAAGTGGCAAAGCCACCTTGAGTTCGTTTGTCAAAGGGTATCACAGTCATCTTACGGTTTATACGTGTTAGCGAAAAAGGTCAGTATTAACACTTTACTCGTGGCTTATCATAGTAATGTTGCTTCTAGACTCAGATATGCAATCATATTCTGGGGAAATACTACCAATTGGGATAAAGTATTTAAATGCCAAAAAAGATGTGTGCGAGCTATGTGTGGCCTCAAAAGGACTGTGAGTTGTAGAGACTACTTAAAAAAATTTAAAATACTAACCGTGCCATCTTTGTATATTTTTGAAATGGCTTTGTTTATTAGACATCATCCATCCCTGTTTACACTAGAGCTTAAATCACGAAATAGAACTCATTTATACAATAATCTGTGTAGTCAATATAGGACTACCCTCTTTGAGAAAAGCGTGTTTGTTATGGCCACAAAAATCTTCAATAGGATTCCTAATTACATAAAAGAGTGTAGCAATATAAATGTTTTCAAAAATAAAGTAGACAAATGTTATTACTCTGTTGATGAATTTTTATCGACTGAAATTTTTTAATGTTGCAATTTCTTTAAAATATTTGCTCTAATGTTTCCGTACAATTTAAATCTAGTTTATGCAATTAATAATTATAATATTTATATATTTTTTTTCCGATTTTATCTACCTGTATTTGTGCATGTGAAACCATTTTTTATTTATTTTTCTCTTTTGTCATGTTTGAAAATAATGTTTACATGAAAACATTATTTTTGTATTCACATTATTTGATATTTTTTTGCGTTATTATAATTAGATTTAAGACATTTTTAAAACAATATTTGCACACCGCATAATGTGGTAGGACATAGTGTACCTCTGAAATAAGCCTACGATCTGTAACAAACCTATGTTTCCGCTAATAAATGATTGATTGATTGATTGATTGTTGATTTACTGAAGTTTCACTTCTATCGTGTGTGAATCGCACACACACCTTTTTTTATGTTTTTACCTCAAGACTTTCGACTGGGTAAACCGATTTTGATGATTCTTTTTTTTTTTGAAAGCTGGTGCTTCCCGTGTGGTCTCATTTTAATTATTCATCTTCATTTGTAGATAAATGTTCCTACATAAATTTATTTCATTTTATTAGTATCAAAATGTTTGTATATGCAACCGTCAAAATTGATTTTTTGAGCCTGTAACATTGTTTAATGTTGAATGCAGTAGTGTTGTAGTTTGTGTAATGTATCAATAGTCAAAACATATCCTTATGTAAGTGAATTGTAAAAATTTTTTTAAGAAAAATAAGTATTCTTCCGTGGAACTGAAGCGTAAACAGATTAAAATAGACTTTAATGCGGGATGATTGATGATTGAACCGGTTCGAAACACTTGATTTTTTTTTAAATTTAGACAAATCAAGAAACATTCAGATTTTTAAGTGTTATAAACACCTGGATTATGGGTCTGCCACAAGTGACTCTACGCCGCCTGATGGAAAGCCAAGTCAATGACACCGATATCGGCATACACGCGGGTGGAGCTAGAAAAGCTAGTTGTCTATAAACTAGAATAATAACAGTTCTTTTATGAAATAGAGGGCAACCGAGCAGTCTTATCGGCTGGTGGTAAGCGATTACTGCCGCCCATGGACACCCGCAATACCAGAGGCGTCACAAGTGCGTTGCCGGTCTTTAAGAAGGAGTCTTTTCTTCAAGGTTTGAAAGTCGTATTGGAAAGAAATACTTACGGACAGTTTTATCCGGGTTGTGTCTTCTCTTTGGATGAGTGTTAGCATATGCCTGTGCTTTAACAGCCAACTCGTTGTCCCAGATCTATTTGGAGAAATATATTACAATTAAAAGCCATAAATAATAATTGAATGAAAAATAAAACAAATATTTCGGACATTTAACACACAACACCATCTAGTCCCAAGCTAAGCAGAGATTGTGTTATGGGTACAACAACTGATAATATATATATATATATATATATATACACATATATTTTTCTAAATACATACAAATTATATATAGAAAACACCCAAACTCCGAAACAAATATTTGCAGATCATAAAAACATTTGATCCGTCCCGGGAATAGAACCTGAAGCCTCAAGCACAGCAGTCGCATACACATACCACTGCGCCACCGAGGCAGTCAAATTTTTACCGGGGGGAATTCGCCATAGCGTTTTTTTTCAATACATAATAGTCTATCATTTTTTAAGAGGGAATCTTAACACATAAAATTTCTCGTCAACAAAAAGCCTGATATACAGGTGCAATATGACTCATATTGGTCGGATCACTTTCCGATGATTGTTAAATGTAATTTAACCTAGTTACTGCCAAGTCATTAATCAATAATACAAACTCTGAATGTAATTTAAAACACGTTTGAGGTGTTAGAGATCGTGTTCAAATAGAATTATATTCTAAATTATGTACAGTTAAATTTTATGATTTGTTAAGTCAAGACGCTTGTGAACCTGAGTGCCCCGCACTTGGTAGTTGTACCGACGGCGATCACTGCGCTGCTATTGATAACTTTTATTCACAAATTATTTCAATTTTGCAATCTTCTGCATGTCAAAGTTCCAACGTACGTAAACGTAAAAATAAACTAATAGGTTGGAATTATCATGTAAAAGAGATTCACCAAGAGGCAAGACAAGATTTCCTTCAGTGGGTCTCAGTTGGGAAGCCTCGTTCAGGGTATTACTTTGATAATATGTCCACCTCAAGGAGAAAGTTTAAGGCAGCCGTTAAATATCTGCAGAACAACCAACAAAAAATAAAAATGGATGCGCTGGCGCGACATCATAGAGAGGCTAATTTTGTACAGTTCTGGAAAGAGACAAAAAAACTAGACAATAGAATTAGTGTGCCGTTAAACATTGAAGGCGAAACTAATAAAAAAAATATAGCTAACATGTTTAAACAGCATTTTAACAAAACTAATATAGACAACAATATCACAGTAGGGTGCAGATTGTCAGATAGTTTGAACACGAAAAAAATTCAATTGGTAGTAGCGCCTAATGACATCGCAGACATAATGTGTAACATGAGACGCGGTAAGAGCCCGGGGCACGATGGACTTGTACTAGATCATTTGCTTAATGCGGGTCAACACATATGTGCAGTCCTAGCGAAATTGTATAACCTTTGTTTTAGACATTGTTACCTTCCCGAGGAGATGATTAAAACGCTTGTTGTGCCTATCCCTAAAAATAGAACGAGCGATGTATCATGTATGAATAATTACCGACCAATCTCACTTGCAGCAATACTAGCTAGGGTACTTGAACGACTCATTCATAAAAACTTAACACCGTCTTTACACCTGGATGACGGTCAATACGGCTTTCGATCAGAAGTATCGACAGATATGGCTATTTTTGGCTTAAAACAGGTTGTTAACTACTACAAGTGTGGCCAGACAAGCGTATACGCTTGTTTTTAGGATTTAAGTCGTGCGTTCGATACTCTGAACCATAACCTACTGTGGCAAAAGCTACTACAGACATCTGCTCCGCATGAGGTTGTTGGTTTACTTACTTACTGGTATCGTAATCAAACCAATAGCGTCAGATGGGGACAGGAGCTCTCGGATAGTTACAAATTGTCGTGCGGAGTAAGACAGGGAGGGCTGACTTCGCCGGACATATTTAATACGTATGTCAACGATCTTAACGTGGAGCTTAGCGGTACCCCAGTAGGGCTTAAATTGGATGGCAGATATGTCAACAATCTTAGCTATGCAGATGATATGGTGCTTCTCAGCCCCACGATAAGAGGTTTAAGACATCTAATTTCGATTTGTGAAAAGTTTGCTAGGGGCCATAATTTAACATACAATGTTAAAAAGACAAAAATGGTAATATTTAGATCAGGAAAGGGACCTGACATCGTTCCCAGCCTGTTTCTTGACGGACAGCCTATTGAAATAGTCGAAAGCTTTAGGTACCTTGGCCACATTGTAACGTCAAACTTAAAAGATGACAGCGACATTGAACGTCAGCGGAGAGCCTTATGTATTGTAGGTGTTGAAATGTAAAATTACTTATATGGTAACACCAAACAAACATAATGTTATACAGGTAACTGGCATTGCACTGCAATTTGCTGCAATAATCTCCATACTTGTTGGGTTTGAAGTTTTTCGAACAATCAAATGTTATCGATGTAAACAAAGTGGTCATTATAGAAATCAGTGTCCGCTGGTAAAAACAGAAGAATTGAAAAGTACCAATGCGTTCTCTGCGGTATTTTTAAGTGGAACTTTTAATAAAAATGATTGGTATTTAGATTCAGGCGCTAGTGCTCATATGACTGTCAATGAACATTTGATTGTTCGAAAAACTTCAAACCCAACAAGTATGGAGATTATTGCAGCAAATTGCAGTGCAATGCCAGTTACCTGTTCAGGTGAAGTAGAAATAGTGACTTTAACAAGTAAAAGGAAATATGAAGTCACACTTAGAGATGTTTTATGTGTTCCTAACTTAGCAACAAATTTAATATCAGTAAGTACATTGATAAAGAATGGAAATACTGTGCATTTTCGGAAATATAATTGTCATATTTTTAATCAGAAAAAGGAGCTTGTGGCAGTGGCTGAACTTATGAATGGTGTTTATAAACTGAAGATGGAGTACAAGCCATGTTTATTTTCATCATTGTTGTCTAGTGCTAACAGTGAAGTGTGGCACAGAAGATTAGGCCATTTGAACTTCAAAGACATGAATGCAATGAAAGATGGTGCAGTTACAGGTGTGTCTTATAACCATAAGGCTGTAATTGATAAAAATGTGTGTTCAGTTTGTTGTGAGGGGAAGCAATCTCGGCAACCGTTTACTCACACGAGCACAAGAAGCACCAGTGCTTTGGAATTAGTCCATTCAGACGTCTGTGGCCCAATGGAGCAAGCATCTATAGGTGGTTCCAGGTATTTTCTCCTTTTTATTGATGATTATAGTAGAATGGTTTTTATATACTTTCTTAAAGCAAAGGATGAAGTGTTCAAGTGTTTCAAGGAATTTAAAGCTCATGTAGAAAACCAACAGAATAAAAAAATTAAAATATTGAGAACCGATAATGGCTTAGAGTTTTGTAGTAATGAGTTTGAAAACTATTTGAAAGTTCAGGGTATTGTTCATCAAAAAACAAACCCGTACACTCCTGAACAGAATGGTACGAGTGAACGTATGAACCGTACTATTGTGGAAAGAGCTCGCTGTATGTTATTTGATGCAGGATAGTCTAAGAGGTTTTGGGCTGAAGCTACGCATACTGCAGTCTATCTTAGAAATCGGTCAGTATCATCAAGTTTAAATAACAAAACACCGTATGAGCTTTGGACTAATACAAAACCAGATTTAAGTCATGTTCGCATATTTGGCAGCCCTGTTATGGTGCACATACCAAAGGAGAAGAGACTCAAGTGGGATGTCAAGGCGCGTAAGCTACTGTTAGTTGGTTATGCAGATAATACTAAAGGATATAGAATCTATGATTTTGCTAGGAGATGTGTCCTGAATAGCAGAGATGTGATTGTTCAAGAAAATATTTTAAAGTCTAATTTACAAGATAATTTATATGTACCTGTTTCAGTGGGGGATACAGAAATTGAAGCCCCAGTTAAAGAGGAAATTAAAGAGTCAGAAATTCATGATACCAGTTCATCGAGTTCAGATTATCAGAATGTTAGCGACTCTTATTCATCCTCAGAAAAACCTGAAGGTCAAATAATTGTAAATGAAGAAGGGAAATCAGAAACTGATTTGAATTTATGTAGAAGTAAACGTTTGAGACGTCCTCCTCAATACTATGGTTTCTCGAACTTGTGTTCTTCGAGTGATGTTATTCCAGAGTGTGACCCAGTTAGTGTACAAGAGGCTTTGAGCAGTTCCGAGCGGGAACAGTGGATCAGGGCTATGGAGGATGAACTTCAAGCTTTCAAAGACAATAACACGTGGAATGTGGTGAGTGAAATGCCTGTAAATAAAACTTTAGTCCAGTGTAAATGGGTGTTCAGAAGAAAAATTGATAGTGATAATTGTGTCCGCTACAGAGCACGTTTAGTAGCCAAAGGTTTTACCCAAATACCAGGTATTGACTATGAAGAGACATTTTCTCCTGTCGTTAGGCATTCAACTCTTAGAATGTTATTTGCTTTGTCTGTTAAATTGAAATTAAATGTTACTCATCTCGATGTGAAGACCGCATTCTTGAATGGTTATCTTAAGGAAGATATTTATATGGCTCAGCCAAATATATATAGTAATAATAGTGATTCAATTGTGAAACTAAATAAAGCTATTTATGGCCTTAAGCAGTCTTCGCGTTCATGGTATGAGAGAGTTGATGATTGTTTGAGTAAATTGAAATTTAAGAAGAGTGATTTTGAACCTTGTGTATTTATTAAAATGCAGGATAACTTAAAGATTATAATAGCTCTTTATGTTGATGATTTTTTTTTTTATTCAAATAATAAAGAAGAAACTGATAAGTTGATTTCAGTATTAAGTTCTAATTTTCAAATAAAGAATTTAGGACAAGTTCAACAATGTCTAGGAATGAGAGTTAATATTAGTAAAGATTTAAATACAATTACTCTAGACCAAGAACAGTATGTGGAACAGTTATTAAAGAAATTTAATTTGTGTGATTGTAAAGAGGCTAATACTCCCATTGAATGTAAATTAAATATTGAGATAAATAATGAATGTGATAAAAATGTGCCATATCAGAAATTAATAGGCAGCCTTATGTATTTATCAGTTTTAACTAGGCCTGACATAGCCTATAGTGTTAGTTTCTTAAGTCAGTTTAATAAAGGTTATTCTGAAGTACATTTTAACTATGCTAAAAGAATTTTAAAATACTTAAAGAAAACGAAAAATTATGGTTTAAAGTATACCAGTCAAGATAGAACTGAACTTGTGGGATATGTTGATGCCGATTGGGCAAGTTGTTCTATTGATCGTAAGTCTTACACAGGTTACTGTTTTGTCATGTCCAGTGCAGCTATATCTTGGGAAAGTAGGAAACAGAGAACAGTGGCTCTATCCAGTATGGAATCTGAATATATGTCGATTGCAGAGGCTTGCAAGGAAGCCATGTATTTAAGAGCATTACAAAATGAAATAACTGGTTGTTTATATTCAATTGTAATTTGTAATGATAGTCAAAGTGCACAGAAACTCATAGCTAACCCTGTAATGCATAAGAAAAGTAAACATATTGATATAAGATATCATTTTGTAAAAGATGCAGTTGTTAGTAAGATAGTAAACATTGTTTATTTGCAATCTAGTGAAATGTATGCTGATGTTTTAACAAAGGGACTTAGTTCCGACAAACACTATAATTGTATTAAAGGTTTAGGTGTTGTATCTTTGATTTGATTTGGTGTTTCTTTGTTTGTTTGTTGTAGTGGGGGTGTTGAAATGTAAAATTACTTATATGGTAACACCAAACAAACATAATGTTATAGTCTGTACAATATGATATATTAAAAGCTTTTCCGTTGCTGACTGTTAAAACGACAACGTGTGTTTCTTTTAAACTCCCAAATAATAGTAGGCAATATGATCTGTAGGAAATATTGTAAGTCTTCCCCAGATATTAAAGTTACATTGTTTCGCTCCTTTTGTCAGACATTTTACACTTGTCAACTTTGGACAGACTATAATAAAAAATCCATTAACAGCATTCGAGTTGCCTATAACAACATCTTTAGGCAACTCATGGGACTACCACGATACTGTAGCGCTTCCGGTATGTTCTTTGAGGCGCGAGTTAACTCTTTTGAAGCCATCCAGAGAAATCGCATGGCTCGATTCATATCAAGAGTTGACCGGTGTAAGAATTCCATCACTAAAAGTCTGTCAGATAGGAATATTACGTGTCCTGTATGTACAAGCACTGGTTAAAAACAGTCGTCTGTTATTTTTTTTTATTTTTATTTTCCGTATGTTCTAGTTTGTTTTATTGGTATTTGTATTATTATATTTTATTTTTTATTTCTTTTTCTATCTATTGATGTAAATTACCTATGAACCTAGTGTTTGAAATAAAGAATTATGATTATTATTATTTCCTTTATTACATTTAAATACACATATACATTTTTAAATATACATATAAAAATAAATACATTTAAAAATATAAAAAACAGTAGACCACCGACTTCGGGTACAGGGACCAAGAAACCGGTGGTTAGGGCTCCAAAGACAGGAACCTCCTCACTATACGTGCCGTGTCAAGAAGGACTGCCTTCTGCATCAGACTCTTGATCCATCCTTCTAACGTGAGCCTCTTAAGGTGTTGGTCGAGGCTCTTGGCTATCAATCCGTGAGCAGATACGACTATCGGAATAATTATTACCGAATCCACATTCCACATATCGACAATCTCGTGAGATAAATCCAAATATTTTATTTGTTTTTCTTTTTCGACTTTCACGAGATTCTCGTCATGAGGAACGGCGATATCGATAATAATTGCGCGGCGCTCTAATCGATCTATCACCACAATATCAGGCTTATTGGCAACAATAGTCCTGTCTGTAATAATAGATCGATCCCAATATAATGTAGCACGACCATTCTCGAGAACTGGGTCGGGCGCATACCTGTAGTATGGCACCTCTGAGTTCACAAGATGGTATTTAAGGGCAAGTTGCTGATGTACGATCCTAGCTACTTGGTTGTGCCTGTGAAAATACTCGCCGTTAGCAAGACGAGAACAACCAGAAATAATATGCCTGATAGATTCTCCAGGACGGTGACATGCCCGACAGATGTCGACCGTACCATCTTTCAGGATATACTTCCGATAGTTATTCGTCATGATAACTTCGTCCATAATCGCACAAACAAAACCTTCGGTTTCTCCGAAGAGATCACCATACCGTAGCCAGGACGTAGATGTTTTAAAATCTATATCGGGTCCATGAAGGGCCCGATAAAACCGACCATGGAGTTCCTTGCCCCTCCATACCTCCCTGCGATCATTAGTACTAAGTACCACAGGTTTGCGCCAATTCTCTTTAGCCAGAGCGAGCGGAGTGAGCCCGCTATCCACTGCAACTACACTGCGATGCATTCCCACATCAGTATGCAGAAAATATTCTCTAAGATTGTATATCTCGCGATTGTGTAGGGTCTTGATATTTAAAAGTCCACGACCCCCAAGTTTTCGCGGGATATACAACCTAATAACTGATGAACGTGGGTGATGCATTCGAAATGCAGTCAGCAATGTACGGACTCTCCTATCTAGGGCATCTAATTCGGTCTGAGTCCATCTAAGTACACCAAAGGAATACATCAGAACCGGCATGACCCAACCATTGTAGGCTCGCACCCTGTTACCACCTGATAAAAGACTTTTAAGTACTTTTTTCAGGCGGCCAAAGAAGCGTTCCCGCAACGCCTGTTTCATGTCCGATTCTGGTATTCCCAAAGACTGTGAAAAACCTAGATACTTGTAGCTTTCGGTGGCAGAGAGAGATCGAAATTTTATAGAATCTGAAAGTTCTATTCCTTCAGATTCCACTATCAAACCCTTCTTTACATACATGACTGCACACTTGTCTACACCAAATTCCATCTTGATAGAATTGCTAAAGTTTTCAGTGACCTTTAGTAACTCTGTCAATTGTAATTTAGTGGGGGCAAGTAGTTTCAAATCATATAAAGAAGGTGAGATATAGCTCGATCATCTTTCCGCAACCTATAGCTCAACTCTGAACCCTCTAACAGAGTGCTTAGAGGGTTCAAAGCTAGACAAAACCACAAGGGACTCAGACTGTCACCTTGAAAGATGCCCCGCTCGATATTTATAAGTACGTCATTTACCGCAGTCTGCCAACATCCAGGATAGCGAAGTACCGTTCTCCATTGCCCCATACACGACTTTAAGAAAGTGCATAGAGTTGTATCGATTTTATACAACTCCAGCACCCTCAAAAGCCATATATGTGGAACCGAGTCATAAGCCTTCTTGTAATCTATCCAGCATGTCGCCAGACTCTTACGATTACGACGTACTTGTTAGCTAATAGTCATGTCCATAGTAAGGAGCTCTTTAGTGCCACGGGTCCCACTTCTACATCCATTCTGAGAAACGGATATTATCGAATTGTTATTAATGTGTAGAAATTTTGAGTCTCAGAATAGATGTTAGAAGTTTATATATGGTTGGTAAACATGTAATAGGTCTAAAATTTTTGGGATCCATAGCACTACCAGATTTATAGAGTAAGTGAGTTATACCAGTAGTTAAAAACTGGGGTAATGAGCTGGAATTCACTGCGGCTTGGAATTGAGATGCCAAACACGCATGTGAGCTTCGGAACCACTTGAGCCAAAAGTTGTGCAGTCCGTCTGGACCAGGTGATTTCCAATTTGGAAATGAACGGGCTGCACAACTTACATCATCTTTACCAATAGTAAGAGGTTCCATAGATATTATGGACTCACATGAGCGCTCGACATCCCGACACCAATCACCTTCTGTATGAGTAACAGGCACTGACCAGATGCTACGCCAAAAAGTATTTGTGGCGTTGTCATCTGGAAATTGCCCATCACTCACACACGGACTGGGTTCCTCCCATTTTCGGTACACCCACTTCTCATTTCTTTGGAACATGCGATTCTGATTATACCGATCTACTCGTTTTCTATACCGTCTTATCCTATTTGCCCATGCATAAACTTTTTGTTTCAGAAAGTCTATGCGCTCTGTGACACATGACATGTACTGTCCGGGACTAATAGTAGTCCCTGAGATTGCATGTTTCACAAAGCGCATTACTCTCGGTCGCGTATTGCCTGATCGAAAACTAACTTGTTTACCAATAAGTGTCCTAGTCTCAGCAATACGACGTTCAATTCTATACTGCCAAGCTGGTATATTATTTTTGGGTCGAAAATAAGTCATATTTCCTCTAAATTTGACATTAGCAACTCGACAGACTGCAACAGCCGCACAATATAGAATCGAATGTGTATCACTGAGATCTTCGCTATTATCAAAATAATCCGATAATAACGAATCTAGGGCACTTACCAGCGCTAAATTACGTTTATAAATGGGCAAACGGGGTAACCGAGGTCTGTTATTCCAATTAACATACCGGTATTCCTGAATCGCATCCTCCAAAGCGCTCCTTATTTTATTATTACATTGGGTACTTACGGATATATCTTCACTCTCCACTAGTTCATCAACATAGTGATCATGTGGTAACTGGGGTGTATTGATTGGTACCAAATCCACAGCATGTGATGAAGAAGGGACAATTAAGATATTCCGTATGTCAGAGCGAATCCTCTCAAGCACGGCATCATCCAGCAGGTGACAACGCACGCACTTGATCCGACAACCGTTGTGCCGAAACGTTGACTGATGGTTCAAGCTCCTGAAACAAAGAGACTAGTCGAACACGGTACGCAGTAAGGTTCGTTCCCAACTCTGTAGCCCGAAAATATGCCTGCATGACATTCTCATTTATGGAATGTGTCCATTTCATGCGGCGCACATCACCACCGGTAGCGGGGGCCCTATTCGAGGTCAGTGGTCCTCGGGATCCCAAGCTGGTCGGTGGCCGGCCTCTCCCCTGCCGACGTACAGGTATTGGCGACGTCGGCGGAGAGAAAAACTCGTCGCTTGAGGATGAGCTCGACGCCTCTGCAGCAACCGGAACTTCTGTTATTACTTCCGGAGACGGTAAGGTGGAGCGGAGCGACGAGTCCGGGGGTGATAATTGTGCTCTAAGTCTAGCTCTTGTTAGCATTAAGAATTTCTTATAAAAATCATTGTTGCGACATGACGTTTAAAACGTCATGTCTTACACAGCTATTTTCTTTTAAAATGCCTTTTTTACATAATTTTATTCTATTGCGATGCCAATATTTCATTTTAAATGTTATTCAAACTTATGTTGGTTGATTTCCTTTATTGTAAAATGTTTCAAAACTGAGATAATAAATTAACGAAAAATCTGTTTGAGAAATTGCATCTGCTTTCAGTGTTGCTAGTTTATTTTTATTATTATTATAAAAAAAGGCCGCTACGGTGTTGGTCGCCACGCTGCTTTATTGCATTGTCTGCATTCGCAATGAGTATGGTGACCATCACTCTTGGATTCTGCTTATGTTTTCGAACAGGCAGAGTAGAGTCATTTTGGCAGGGCCATATATAAAAAAAATGAATTTATTACTATGGTGTTCATTTCGGAAGCATGTCCCACGACCTTAACGATCGCCAGCGCAACGTACGCGTCGAGACCTGCCTTTCGCTGCTCAACAGGCAAAGAAATGAAGGAATTTTGAAACGAATAGTTACGTGCGACGAAAAATGGATTCTGTTCGACAATCGAAAGCGCTCAGCAAGTTGGTTAGACCCTGGTTCAGCACCAAAGCAATGCCCTAAACCAAAAATGACTCCTAAAAAGGTGATGGTCACTGTTTGGTGGTCTAGTGCGGGTGTGATTCACCACAGCTTTTTACAAAACGGCATGAGCATTAATGCAGATGTGTACTGTGAAGAACTGGAGAGAATGATGGAGAAGCTTGCACATCTGCAACCAGCTTTGGTCAATCGGTCGTCCCCACTGCTCCTTCACGACAACGCGCGACCCCATACTGAGCAAAAGACAGTCTCCAAGCTGCAAGAGCTGGAGTTGGAAGCTCTCCCTCATCCGCCATACTCACCAGACCTTGCACCTACCGACTATTACTTTTTCCAAAATGTAGACAACTTTTTAGTGGGTAAAAAATTCAATTCCCGAGAGGCAGTACAAAATGCCTTTGAAGAGTTTGTTGCCTCCCATCAAGCTGATTTTTACAAGAAGGGCATCAATAAACTGCCAATGCGTTGGCAAAGATGCGTCGATTGCATGGGTGATTACTTCGAATAACAGAAATAAAAAAGTTTGAAAAAATAAGTACTTTCACTTATTGCATACAAAACGGCAATTTCGTAGGAAAAGACCTAATATAAAAAATGAATGTATTACTATGGCGTTCATTTGCGAAGCACCTGGTTGGCTGCGAACTTCTCCTTTGGCGACCCTCAGCCGCCGATTGTTGTGACCATCTACCCACTCATGGACCTCTTTGGAAGTAGCTGACTGAGCCCCTGTGGAAATATGGAATAGTTATTACAATAAAAGCTAGGAGTACACTTAATCATTATGAACGTAATTTATATATAGATTTTTTATAAAAATAAATACTTGTCGGTAAAAACTGAAAAATAGCGATTGAAGAAATTGATTACAGCATAATATATTTATTTATTTTATGGATTAGGTGGTAAATGAACAGACGTATCACCTGATGGTAAGTGATTATCGCCGCCCATGGACACCAAAGGCGTCACAAGTGCGTTGCCGGCCTTTAGGGGGATGGGGTGGGTGATAGGGGAGGGGATAGGTAATTGGCCTCCAGTATCCTCACTCACTCGGTATAACACAGCGCAAGCGCTATTTCACACCGGTTTTCTGTGAGGCCGTGGTATCTTTCCGGTCAAGCCGGCCCTCCGGTGTTGCGGGTGTCTATGGGCGGCGGTAATCGCTTACCATCAGGTGATACGTCTGCTCGTTTGCCCCCTATTCCATAAAAAATATAACTAAGTAGATACTAATTCAACACTAATTAAGGAGGATATGCATGGGAACTTTGACTGCACGGTTGGCCGAGTGGTGTCAGCGGTCGCCATGCCGCTTGCTACTGCGCCAAGTGTCGTGGGTTCAAATCCCACGCGGTACCTACAACACTTTGTGTGATCCACGAATTGTTGTCCTGAGTCTGGATGTTCTTTGTGTCCGTTTCATGTATGTTTGTAAAGTACCCCACGACACAGGATGTTTATTCCTAATGTGGGAGTTGTCTTTTTGAAAAAATAAAAAAAAAAAAGGAAAAGGAACCAAACGCCTACTCTTGCCTTAGCGGTCAGGATCACTTAAGACTAAACCAACAAGATTTCAACCAAACTAACACGGTTTAGTATTATAAAAACAAAAAAAATAGTAAACTATAGGTACTTACATTTGCGTGTTGCGAACACCAGAAAAGCCATGTAAAGATAAAATGCGTTCATTGTACTGCGACCTTGCTGACAACTCAACGGTAATGTTTGACTGTACAATTCGCGGTCTGGTTTATGTATTATATTGGATGTAATATTTATTAAATTTGATTAATAGTATAATAAACTGTTATAAAGTAGAGAAAGGTTCCGTACCTTTTACTGCTCTGAATGCTATGGGTTATTTTTTTTTTGTTTTTTATTGAATATGGGGCAAACGAGCAGACGTATCGCCTGGTGGTAAGCGATTACCGCCGCCCATAGACACCCGCAACACCAGAGGCGTCACAAGTGCTTTGCCGGCCTTTAGGGGAAGGGGAGGGGGATAAGGTAGGGGTTAGGGTGTGGGCCTCCGGTATCCTCACTCACTCGGTGAAACACAGCGCAAGCGCTATTTCACACCGGTTTTCTGTGAGGCCGTGGTGTTACTCCGGTCGAGCCGGCCCATTCATGCCGCAGCATGGCTCTCCCACGGTAGAATACTGTGGGGTCATCAAACACACAACGCCATCTAGTCCCAAGCTAAGCAAAGCTTGTGTTATGGGTTCTAAACAGCTGATATAAATACTGTGGAGAAACAAGTGACGAGTCCCTCCAACACGGGATGGGCATGGGACAAATCTTTGTTTGATCCACAAATTGTTTTTCTGAGTCTTTGTTCTTTGTAAAGTTCCCCATAACATAGAATTAATATAAACAAAACGCGGGAGTTGTCTTTAAAAAAATACGTTGAACCCCAACATTTCGTACTTATCTAGGCATTTAACGATTAATTATATACCGGTAATTAAATAGCCGTTATTAATCAATAAAGTAATATGTAAAGAATTAAATGACATGAACCTGTTATAGAGATAGTTCAATAAGCAATTAACAAACACAAATGCATACCTGCCGGAATGTGCCTAAACTTACAATATTTTTTTAAAGTATTTTCCTCAAAAGTATATTTTTTATTTGGTGGTGTAGCGGTCACGGGTTCGATAACATTATATTTATAATAATATTATTATATTATATATTATTATATTACATCAGGACATCAGACTCATACATGTGATGCGCAACAGAGAGGGATGTCGTACGCGTGCTACCTGACTCACTCTCTCCGTAATATTAGTGTCTTAATTATTACACGTATATCGTATTGGTTTACCGACCTTAACCACTACATTGACATTCACAAAAATAAACACTTATAATGAATAAATAATAAATAAATATTCAGGACATTTAACACACAACGGCATCTAGTCCCAAGCTAAGCAGAGCTTGTGAAACAACTGATATAAATACCTACTTATATACTTCTTTTTGAGATCCTTTACCAATATTATTATTTTAACTTTTTAAATCGTTATTTCTTCCAATTAAGAGGCTGAAACTAGACATAAACTGTACTCACGCTGTAATAATCTATAAATCGGTAGAAATAAATAAAATTGCAGTGTATGTTTGTAATGTTCCAATAAAAGATTTTTACTAAAAAAAACATGTTTTTTTTCCAATTTTTGTCTGACTGTTTGTTCTGACTAGTATTTGGAACGGCTGGACCGATTTTGACGGGACTTTCACTGGCAGATAGTTTGATGTAACAAGGAGTAACTTAAACTACTTTATTTTTGACTAGCTTTGCGCGGCGATTATATTCGGGTTAATATAACGCAAATAATGTGGTCTAAGAGTTTTCAAAATCCATTCAGTAGATCCATAGGTTACCCCTACAACATCACAAACTTTACCTTTTTAACCGATTTTAAAAAAGGAGGAGGTTCTCAATTCGACTGTGTTTTTTGTATGTTTATTACCTCAGAACTTTCGACTGGGTGAACCGATTTTGATTCGAAAGCTTGTATAGTAAGATCCCAGGGCCGCCAGACGTCACGTATTTTCTGACGAACGAAATGTGGCTGATTGCGTAGTGGTAGTATGTACTAAGAACGCATGCCTACCTGCTAACTTGATTAGACGGCCAATTTTCAGGTATCAGGTAATCAAGGTACTTAAAAACATAACGAACCTCACGTAAATTCTGAAAGCTGATTTTCACGTATATTTTAGGCAATATCCTTGAAAATAAGTCGCCAATACTCCCAGACACTTTCCGTGGGCCGATTTGCTTAACAGACGCTTTCAAGCTCCCAAAATAATGACGTAACTTCACGTAAATTCTGATGCTCCATTTTTATATACGTCTACCAGACAACCATTTTAAAACCTCTTACAAAAAGACAGACCGATCCAAGGGGCCAATCATCCCCTAAATTCAATTTTAATATCTCTGTGGGTAAGAGCGCGAGGGCATTATCCACACGCATGAGACTGAGTCAGATATGTATTAGGATATATTGACTTCTCTGTCTCTCTGTCTCTCTCTTACAGTTCACTCATATCAATTGATTATTAATTTTAAAAGAAAATCAGTTAAAAATTAAATAATCATGTAAATAATTAAAAATTAACTTGTAAAAAAATGCTCATTTGACTACCATAATTCTTGAATTTTATCGTCCCGGGTAAAAAAAAATTATATAATTACGTATGGAAATTGGCCCTATATAATTATATGTAATGAATTTCTTCGATTTTGTATAATTATATATAATTATGAATAATTATACGAAATCGCGAAAAATCGTTACATATGTGGTAACTTCTACATACAGCGCCATCTACCTCAAATACACTGCACTACGGAGCAACGTACAACACAAAGAAACTACCAATCCTAATTCGCGCAATAGAAGTTCTCGATCGTTCGCCGAAGTTTTGATGGTACCAGCACTGCGTGTAATCTTTACGCCGAATGTGATCGTGTCAAGTTTGAGCGGTGGCGGCTACGAATACTATTTTTCGATCTACCGCGTGCCAGTGACATTCTGTCGATTTTTTCTGTTGACATCGTGACTTGCTTGGTTAACGCGGCCATTTCAGAACATTCACTACTGCGCGACGTAGAAGCGATTGCTAATGTTGAGGCTGCTGGTGCTTGCAAGCCGATGACGTCGTTTATCCGGTCAACTAGGTCAGCCAGGACCTCCATCCTTACAGAAGAAAGCAAAGAGAAACAAACAGAAGTGTAGCAAGTATAGTTAGCACGATTCATTGGATAATTTTACGAAATCGCAAAAAATCATTACTCAACGGATACAGTAGAACACCGAATACTTTTCTTGTGAGCAGTGCTGCCGGATACTGATTCAACTGTAAGAGAGAGACAGAGAAGTCAATATATCCTAATACATGTCTGACTCAGTCTCATGCGTGTGGATAATGCCCTCGCGCTCTTACCCACAGAGATATTAAAATTGAATTTAGGGGATGATTGGCCCCTTGGATCGGTCTGTCTTTTTGTAAGAGGTTTTAAAATGGTTGTCTGGTAGACATATATAAAAATGGAGCATCAGAATTTACGTGAAGTTACGTCATTATTTTGGGAGCTTGAAAGCGTCTGTTAAGCAAATCGGCCCACGGAAAGTTTCTGGGAGTATTGGCGACTTATTTTTAAGGATATTGCCTAAAATATACGTGAAAATCAGCTTTCAGAATTTACGTGAGGTTCGTTATGTTTTTAAGTACCTTGATTACCTGATACCTGAAAATTGGCCGTCTAATCAAGTTAGCAGGTAGGCATGCGTTCTTAGTACATACTACCACTACGCAATCAGCCACATTTCGTTCGTCAGAAAATACGTGACGTCTGGCGGCCCTGGGATCTTGGACTATTGTGCTTCCTGTGTGGTGCAATTTCTATTTAATCCAATTTTTGCGGTAAGTTTGTAATACGAGTGTTAATATAGAAAACAATAAAATCTTCAAGAAAGCTTCTGTTCGAAGTTGACGAATATACCTCTGATTATACCTACATAGGTATTGTGATACGTGTTTACATTATGACAACAGAAAGTTATATCACTCTTAAGATGACATCTTTGTTATCATAATTATTTACTGAAACAATAGCGCTCATCTATTGATGACTTAACTGCTACATATATACACACACTTAAATCAAATTGATTACACCGATAGATAGCTTAGTGGTTGCAGCAGTCACATCGCTATTTTCTATTGCGGGTTCGTTCTCTATATGGGACAACGTTATGTGATCCACAAACTGTTGTTCTGAGTCTAGGTATTCTTTGTGTATGTTTTATGTATGTTTGTACAGTCCCCCGACACAGGCTACATTTCTCTATCATGAAGCAAACAGCACAAAACAACAAAAATTTTGCTCTTACTTAATGCGGAGACGCTTACTGTGTAAGGAATTTATTTCTCTTTAGATAAGACCTAATCCTCTTAGTTCTTCTTTTCTGAGATCTTAGTTAGGTTACATGAACATAAATTTCAGTGTTGCAAGTGCTAAAAACTTATTTTAAGATAACATTATTGTCTTCATTGTACTACGATGTGAAGTGGCAACACTATTGTTCGGATGTACAACGCCCTGCTGTTTTGTAGTTGGAGCGAAACAAAGTCAGATTTTCTATATAAATGTTCTATATACATCACATTGTGAAAGTTAGGAAATTATTTTGACTGTTTAGTGTATAATGGTGGTCGAAATTCGCCCATTCTTTTTCTTTAGCTTCATCTTAAAGGGGTACAAAGTTTTTGCTTCAAGTATTCAATCTTAATTACATACGAGTATGTGTTAGACTACTGATGGGAATTTTTGAAATTATTCTCTGGATGCATAATAATAATAATATTTCGGACATCTGACACACAACGTCATGTTGTCCTTAACTAAGTGGAGGTTGTACTATGACAACTCATATAGACGAACTGGCATACGCTGTGCATAAAAAAACCGAATAAAAAAAACTCGACATATATACTTTTTTTGACACCTGATTACAATGTCCCTGAAACCAGGCCGTTAAATTGTAAGGAATTGCTCGTTTAAAGATATTAGAAAGATAAAGAGATAAAACCTAGGTAGGTATGGGGTATGCTGGTAATATCAAATAATATAGACAAGACAACAATCATTCAATTCAATATTTTTTTATTAATTGTTGTAGTCTAGTACAACGTAGGTATTGTGATATGAATCATTAATTTACCTACCGCCGTACATATTTTTACAATTATTACATTTTTGGCCACAGCCGCATGACAAACTCTGGACAGGCCCGCCTCTCTTGTAAGGTGTATTTCCTATAATATTACCCCTGAAAACATAAAACATTGGTTACAATTTAGAAGGAATTTAGAAAACAACTGCGTCCTCTGTGTATGGATACAGAGGATACTGTTTTTCTTTTTTTTTTTAATTTTAAAGACAACTCCTACGTTAGGAATAAACATCCTGTGTCGTGGGGGACTTCACAAACATACATGAAACGGACACAAAGAACATCTTGACTGCCTCGGTGGCGCGAGTGGTAGCGTAAGCGACTGCTGTGCTTGAGGTCTCGGGTTCGATTCCCGGGTCGGACCAAATGTTTGTATGATCTGCAAATATTTGTTTCGAAGTTTGGGTGTTTTCTATGTATAATATGTATGTATTTACAAAAAAAAAGTATATAAGTATTTATATCAGTTGTCTAGTACCCATAACACAAGCTCTGCTTAGCTTGGGACTAGACGGCGTTGTGTGTTAAATTGTCCGAAATATTTATTATTATTATTATCTAGACTCGGGACAACAATTCGTGGATCACACAAAGTGTTGTATCGCGTGGGAATTGAACCCACGACACTTGGCGCAGTATCAAGCGGCATGGCGATCGCTGAAACCACTCGGCCAACCGTGCAGGCACATTTGTTTTCTAAATAGTGTTGTTAGTTCTAAATAATTAAAAGTGGGGGTCACCTTGCTGCATTGTTGTATTGTCTGCTTTCGCAATGAGTTTGGTGACCCCCCAACATACTCATTGCAAAGAAAATGGTGTACCGCGTGTTGTATTACAATAAGCAGTAGTTTGTAATTTTGATAGTAAGTATGAGTAGCTATGAGAATAGTATAGCCAGTGTTCTAGACTAAACAGAGACTGTGTAACCAGAGAGTCGATAAGTTATCTTATTGTATCTTTATTACATACTGATACAGAAGAAATAGAACTCGTTACAGAATAATTTATCTTGCACGGGAATTTAACTCACAAGATACAGCTGAGCACTGGATGAAGAAGTTAGTTGTAGGATGCAAAACTAAAGATTATTTAATAGGTTTAATAAATCAATTATCTACTTACGCGGGGCCGTAATTACAAACGACATAGATGACCTTCTGGTTTCCTTCATAAGCTTCTGCCGTACCGCAGCCGAGGTAAACTGAATTCGACCACACCACCTAAAAATAGAATATAAGAAATAAGTAAATAAGTATTTCGGACATCTAACACACAACGTCATCTAGTCCCAAACTAAGCATAGCTTGAATTATGGACACTAGATAAAATACACGAAAAAAATTTTCGGTCATCCAGTAATATAATGTTTATGGACATAATTACCTGTGTGTAGTGACCTATTGCAGGTTTGGATTTGTCAAAATCGCTGTTTTTAATCGGCCCATAAGTGTAGTTTACATATTCGTTGAACCATGCTTCTATGGCTGTGTTCGGAACGAATTTGTAATTACGATCAGTCGTCGATTTACTATACAAATTCTCGCCCGTTGTAAATCTTCCTGATGCTGTAAACATAACAAAATAATCATAAATTTTAACAAAAAAACAACCGACCGGCAAATAATGAGACAGAAATATTATATATATTCATCTCATTCTTTTGTTGATTTACTGCAGTTTCACTTCTATCGTGTGTGAATCGCACACACACCTTTTTTTTATGTTTTTTACTTCAAGACTTTCGACTGGGTCAACCAATTTTGATGATTATTTTTTTATTTGAAAGCGGGTGCTTCCCGTGTGGTCTCATTTTAATTATTCATCTTCATTTGTAGATTAATGTTCCTACATAAATTTATTTCATTTTATTAGTATCAAAATGTTTGTAAATGCAACCGTCAAAATTGAATTTTTTTAGGCTGTAACATTGTTTAATGTTGAATGCAGTAGTGTTGTAGTTTGTGTAATGTATCAATAGTCAAAACATATCCTTATGTAAGTGAATTATAAATTTCTTTTTAAGAAAAATAAAGTCTTCTCCCGTGGAACTGAAGCGTAAACAGATTAAAACAGACTTTAATGCGGGATGCACACCGTGTCAAAGTTTACTTGAACCGGTTCGAACACTTGATTTTTTTTTTAAATTTAGACGAATCAAGAAACATTCAGATTTTTAAGTGTTATAAACACCTGGATTATGGGTCTGCCACAAGTGACTCTACGCAGCCTGATGGGAAGCATACTGACACCGATATCGGCATACACGCGGGCGTAGCTAGAAAAGCTAGTTTTCTATAAACTAGAATAACAACATTTTTTTTATGAAATAGAGGGCAAACGAGCAGACTTATCGGCTGTTGGTAAGCGATATAGCCGCCCATGGACACCCGCAATACCAGAGGCGTCACAAGTGCGTTGCCGGTCTTTAAGAAGGAATACGCTCTTTTCTTGAAGGTTTAAAGGTCGTATTGGAAAGAAATACTTACGCACAGTTTTATCCGGGTTGTGTCTTCTCTTTGGATGAGTATTAGCATATGCCTGTGCTTTAACAGCTAATTCGTTGTCCCAGATCTATTTGGAGAAATATATCACAATTAAAAAACATATTTTTTGTTTAGCCTAATTAATTTAGAAGCTTTTATTATAAACAATATGTTAGCCTCATCGTAGCTTATTCAATGATACTATCTTGAAGATAGAGGATGTCGTTGTTGTGTATATATCTCAAATAGGTCTAACGCCGCATTTAAGATAGTGATGAAAAGTCCTACATCTTACACATTAAAGATATATTTGCACATCAACGAGTTCCTTTGGTTTCGATATTAGACACAATCAACTAGCACATTCATGCCGTCGTGTTCCATTGATGAGTGCGACACCGGAGGTCCAATGATGCAGAAGCATCACTAGGCCGTCATGGTGCAATATTGCATTGTCTGAATTCACAATGAGTATGGTGACAATCACTCTTGGATTCTGCTTATGTTTTTGATCAGGTAAAGTAGAGTCATTTAGGCAGGGCCATATAATAGGTCTTTACCTATGAAATTGCGTTTCTTCAGTACTGGTCATTTCAAATAAAAAAAAGTTTGTAATGGCTCTGTATTCTAAATTCAAATTAATTTTGTTTTCTAACCATGACATTCTATTTACAAACTCAGTCTTTTGTTTTTTGATTAGCGTTGTATTTTCATTACATTTGAACATTTTTCGTCATAATGGATACTTTAAAAATTCGTGTAATTATGGAATATGAGTTCCGTCGTGGCACCAACGCGACACAAACGGCACGTAACATCAAAAACGTTTACGGAGAGAACTGTACAAACGAACGCACAACCCTTTATTGGTTTTCCCGGTTCCGTTCTGGAAATTTTGACTTGAAAAATGAAGCTCGTGGTCGTCCGGAGACTTTGGTTAACAATAATGAATTAAAAGCGATTGTGGAAGCTGACGAAACTCAATCTACAGCTGAGCTAGCAGCAGCTTTTAATGTAAGCATCAAAACAATATTGATCCATTTGCGACAAATTGGCAAGGTAAAAAAGCTTGATAGATGGGTTCCCCACGACCTTAACGATCGCCAGCGCAACGTACGCGTCGAGACCTGCCTTTCGCTGCTCAACAGGCAAAGAAATGAAGGAATTTTGAAACGAATAGTTACGTGCGACGAAAAATGGATTCTGTTCGACAATCGAAAGCGCTCAGCAAGTTGGTTAGACCCTGGTTCAGCACCAAAGCAATGCCCTAAACCAAAAATGACCCCTAAAAAGGTGATGGTCACTGTTTGGTGGTCTAGTGCGGGTGTGATTCACCACAGCTTTTTACAAAACGGCATGAGCATTAATGCAGATGTGTACTGTGAAGAACTGGAGAGAATGATGGAGAAGCTTGCACATCTGCAACCAGCTTTGGTCAATCGGTCGTCCCCACTGCTCCTTCACGACAACGCGCGACCCCATACTGCGCAACAGACAGTCTCCAAGCTGCAAGAGCTGGGGTTGGAAGCTCTCCCTCATCCGCCATACTCACCAGACCTTGCACCTACCGACTATTACTTTTTCCAAAATTTAGACAACTTTTTAGTGGGTAAAAAATTCAATTCCCGAGAGGCAGTACAAAATGCCTTTGAAGAGTTTGTTGCCTCCCGTCAAGCTGATTTTTACAAGAAGGGCATCAATAAACTGCCAATGCGTTGGCAAAGATGCGTCGATTGCATGGGTGATACTTCGAATATCAGAAATAAAAAAGTTTGAAAAAATAAGTACTTTCACTTATTGCATACAAAACGGCATATTCGTAGGAAAAGACCTAATATAAAAAATGAATGTATTACTATGGCGTTCATTTCGGAAGCACTTGGTTGTCTACCGACTTGTCCTTTGGCGACCCTCAGCCGCCGATTGTTGTGACCATCTACCCACTCATGGACCTCTTTGGAAGTAGCTGACTGAGCGCCTGTGGAAATATGGAATAGTTATTACAATAAAAGCTAGGAGTATAAAACACTTAATCATTATGAACGTAATTTATATATAGATTTTTTATAAAAATAAATACTTGTTGGTAAAAACTGAAAAATAGCGATTGAAGAAATTTATTACAGCAAAATATATTTATTTATTTCATTGATTAGGTGGTAAATGAACAGACGTATCACCTGATGGTAAGTGATTATCGCCGCCCATGGACACCAGAGGCGTCACAAATGCGTTGCCGGCCTTTAGGGGGATGGGGTGGGTGATAGGGGAGGGGATGGGGAATTGCTGGAGGCCAATTATTCTCACTCACTCGGTAAAACACAGCGCAAGCGCTATTCCACACCGGTTTTCTGTGAGGCCGTGGTATCTCTCCGGTCAAGCCGGCCCTCCGGTGTCTCGGGTGTCCATGGGAGGCGGTAATCGCTTACCATCAGGGGATACGTCTGCTCGTTTGCCCCCTATTCCATAAAAAATATAACTAAGTAGATACTAATTCAACACTAATTAAGGAGGACATGGGAACCAAACGCCTACTCTTGACTTAGCGGTCAGGATCACTTAAGACTAAACCAACAAGATTTCAACCAGACTAACACGGTTTAGTATTATAAAAACAAAAAAAATAGTAAACTATGCTTACATTTGCGTGTTGCGAACACCAGAAAAGCCATGTAAAGATAAAATGCGTTCATTGTACTGCGATGTTGCTGACAATTCAACGGTAATGTTTGACTGTACGATTCGCGGTTTAGTTTATATATTACATTGGATGTAGGTATTAATAGTATAATAAGTTGTTATAAAGTAGAGAAAGGTTCCGTACCTTTTACTGCTCTGAATGCTATGGGTTCAATTTCTTTTTTTGTTTTTTATTGAATATGGGGCAAACGTGCCGACATATCGCCTGATGGTAAGCGATTACCGCCGCCCATAGACACCCGCAACACCAGAGGCGTCACAAGTGTGTTGCCGGCCTTTAGGGGAAGGGGAGGGGGATAAGATAGGGGTTAGGATGTGGGCCTCCAGTATCCTCACTCACTCGGTGAAACACAGCGCAAGCGCTATTTCACAATGGTTTTCTGTGAAGCCGTGGTATTACTCCGGTCGAGCCGGTCCATTCATGCCGAAGCATGGCTCTCCAACACGGGATGGGCATGGGACAGATCTTTGTTTGATCCACAAATTGCTTTTCTGAGTCTGTGTTCTTTGTCTCCATTTGTAAAGTTCCCAATAACATAGAATTAATATAAACAAAACGCAGGAGTTGTCTTTAAAAAAATACGTTGAACCCCAACATTTCGTACTTATCTAGGCATTTAACGATTAATTATGTACCGGAAATTAAATAGCCGTTTTTTTAGTCAATAAAGTAATATGTAAAAAGGTAAAGAATTAAATGACATGAACCTGTTATAGAGATAGTTCAATAAGCAATTAACAAACATAAATGCATACCTGAATGTGCCTAAACTTACAATATTTTTTAAAGGATTTTTCTCAAAAGTATATTTTTTATTTGGTGGCATTCACAAAAATAAACACTTATAAAAAATAAATATTCAGGACATCTATCACACAACGCCATCTAGTCCCAAGCTAAGCAAAGCTTGTGTTTTGGGTACTAGACAACTGATATAAATACTTATATACTTTTTTTTGTAAATACGTACATATTATACATAGAAAACACCCAAACTCCGAAACAATATTTGCAGATCATACAAACATTTGGTCCGACCCAGAAATCGAACCCGAGACCTCAAGCCTAGCAGTCGCATACGCTACCTACGCCACCGAGGCAGTCAAAACGCTCGATTGCCATGATGTTTGAATTCGGCTGGACTCTCTAGCGTTGCGTATAGATATATGATATGACCTCGCTATGCAGAATTTGGATAGCATACAATTTATTATGGGGAGTGCTCTGAGGAATTGTTCGACCCGATCCCGGCCGCCTCTTTCTGCCATCGTCCTACGTGATAGCAGTTTCATCCCCATTATTTAGATGGTTGGCAGTCCACAACTGTGAGCTTTTCCAGAAACTGTGTAATAAACTGTTGCCTACGGTACACCCACACCAATACGACCTTCAAGAAAGAGCGGACTCCTTTTTAAGAGGACACCTCTGGTGTGGCGGGTTATATCATAAACCTGATGCTGAAGCATTACTAGGCCGCTATAGTGTGGGTCAC
The DNA here is from genome assembly GCA_916048165.1 of Spilarctia lutea. Taxonomy (NCBI): domain Eukaryota; kingdom Metazoa; phylum Arthropoda; class Insecta; order Lepidoptera; family Erebidae; genus Spilarctia; species Spilarctia lutea. The sequence goes on from OU696491.1 coordinate 2,524,029, forward strand.
CATACTGCATTGTTGCATTGTCTGCATTCACAATGAGTATGGTGACCATCACTCTTGGATTCTGCTTATGCTTTCCATCAGCCAGAGTAGAGTCAGGGCCAGACATTAAACACAGTGGCCGGCATTTGGGGGATGGGAAGGTGGATGGGGGAGGGGTTGGGGAATGGGCCACCGGTATCCTCACTCACTCGATGAAACACAGCGCAGGCGCTGTTTCACACCGGTTTTTTGTGAGACCGTTGTATCACTCCGATCGAGCCGACCCAAGCATGCCGAAGCGTGGCTCTCCCACGGTAATTTGTTTTATCATTAACTTTTATAGCCATAATTTTAGCATACTAAGAGTAAATATAATACTAAAGTTATGGCTTATTAAAAATACACTTGTCACGAATCTTAATTACCTCTTTCGTATTTGAAGTCGGTAAAAATAATTGATACACTTAGTGTGTTCTAACCGGTAGCTCATAAATTCTTATGCATGTTCTTTAAGCAAAAAGTAATTAAAATTAATTCAGTAACAGTGGCAGGTATCTCGTATCATAAATTACTAATACTCTTGAATATTTACATAGGAAAAACAATATAGATAGGTAAGTTACAAGATTAAGGAAAAACCAGGTAGAAATAGGTTTCACGTATACCGGAGACCACGTTAAGCAGTCGTCAGTGCTAGTCGCCTGGATATATTATAGTGGCAATCGTGAGGGGTTATTGGAGCCCTAGAAAGTTCAACGAACAGTCTTAATCTTATATATCGATCTTATAGATCTTTTATATCGCTTTGTACTTAGGTTGAAGACGATGGCTCCGCGGAAAAGATAAAGTCCAGCTGCATCATGGTAGCTTTAAAATGAACCCGAATCTAGATTATGAAAAAAAATCCCAGATAATGATATCGAAATTGCGATTTTGATTTCCTACCGCTTTGATCACGCAATCGACGAACATACAATTTTCAAGTTCTTTTTATCACATTCAATGATTTCAAGTACACGACAGAAGTGGTATGTACATGAAGTCTTCTATGCTTACTTTTATTAAAATTTTTAATGATGTTATTATTATAATATTTTTATAAGGTTTGATGCATGCATCATACCACAAAAGTTTAGCGGAATTGAATGAAATTATGTACAAGCATAGTCTGGAATCATAAAAAGCCAAAACTACTATACGAACCTCGCAATCAGGTAATTAACTACAAAGCATTGTTTTACATTCTTAAATCTTTGCATGTAAAGGAAAACGAAGTTTCCTAAAGATATCTTAGAGAACTTGATGTATCTCAAGTCTTATAAATTTCTGTATCTAAGGTCTTCTTAATAAGAAGGTTACAGAATTTATTCGCGAGAATTACTCTCGCCATAAATATTGTTAAAAAGAAAAACAATATTTTTTTTATTGTACGTAACATTTATTAGTATTATAGTGTATTAGTTTAACACATTAATATAAAACCATAAAAAATATATAAAGCTTATTCAAAGTGGTCTCTTTTTTGGTTGTAATACTATCCTTTAAACGTTGAGGGTAGTTTTCAATAGCAGCACGCACTCTTTCTGTGCGAAAATTCTTCACTGTCAATCGTATGGATTGTTTCAGGGACTCCAAATTATATTGGCGTTTAGAGTCTAAAATAGAAGGTTTCAGGGAACAGCTGGCACCTGAGCTTTGCTCTGTTTTTTTTTTGGTATATTTTTTAATATTAAATCCTAGCTAGATGGAGTTATCCCTGCCCTAAAACCCCCTGTATACTAAATGTCATTACAATCGTTAGTAACGTTTCCGAGATTCAGGTTATATATACATATATCTACCTAGGTTGTTCCAAAAATTTATAGATACATAATAAATACAATCTCTTCTTTCATGAAACTATTTTGGATTGACGACTAATTTCAACACAAACCTCCTTAGTGAAAATCACTGGCCACCTATGTGTAGTTTTTAAATATGTATAAAGATTATCTTTCACTCTTCTTTTGTTTGTAACAATGAACGTTTTGCGACGAGCTTTTCGTGCTATGATAATATGCTATGATATAAACGAGAGTTAAATTTCAAGGAATCTCAAGAAAATTTACAAGCTGCTTTTATTACTTATTGGTTTCGTGAATTTAAACGTGGTCGAGAGAATTTAAACGATGATCCTAGACCCGTCCGACCACCAACTGCAGTAACTCATAAAAACGTCATCAGGGTAGTGGCTATTGCTAGAGAATAAACATATTACATATCGAGAGATATTCGCGGTCTGGTTTATATATTACAATGGCTGTAGGTATTAATATTAAAAAAATAGCGATAAGTTCCATACTTTTCAAAATAAAACGAAAGATAATACTGTTATATACAAATTTTATACAAATAAATAGTCTGGTTGTAATTTTAAATTAATAGGTTCTTATTAAATGCACGTAGGGTACTTAATACTTTTACTTTTTTTTAAACTTCTTGTCTGTCTGTTTTTTCTTCTTCTTCTTGGGCTACTTTTAATTTAGACTAGTTTCGCTCCACGTCGTTCACAAATTTGTTATTCTGAGTCCGGATGTTATTTATGTCCGTTTCAAATATGTTAGTAAAGTCTCCTACGACACAATAATATGTGTGGGAGATGTGTTAAAAAGTGCAGTAATCGAGACAGAGCAAGCCTACCTTATCTGAGTTAATAAACTCTGCAAGGACTCATAACCGGCCGGACTACATATAAACAATTATTTTAGCGAACCGAACCACACCCTTGCGACTACTTCGTTTAATAATTAAGTGGAACCCCAACATTTCGTACCTATCTATATGTTTAGTGATAAATAAATATCTGTAACTAAATAGTAGCTCTTTTATTCTCAAAAAGTTTTTTGTATTTATTCATACAAAATAAAAGCAAAAATTTATAAATGTGTACCCCTTATAAGAATGTTAATAATGACATGCTAAATGGCCAGCCACTTTTCGTGCGTTGCACATTTATATTAGGTCTTTACCTATGAAATTGCCGTTTTGTATGCAATAAGTGAAAGTACTTATTTTTTCAAACTTTTTTATTTCTGTTATTCGAAGTAATCACCCATGCAATCGACGCATCTTTGCCAACGCATTGGCAGTTTATTGATGCCCTTCTTGTAAAAATCAGCTGGACGGGAGGCAACAAACTCTTCAAAGGCATTTTGTACTGCCTCTCGGGAATTGAATTTTTTACCCACTAAAAAGTTGTCTAAATTTTGGAAAAAGTAATAGTCGGTAGGTGCAAGGTCTGGTGAGTATGGCGGATGAGGGAGAGCTTCCAACCCCAGCTCTTGCAGCTTGGAGACTGTCTTTTGCGCAGTATGGTGTCGCGCGTTGTCGTGAAGGAGCAGTGGGGACGACCGATTGACCAAAGCTGGTTGCAGATGTGCAAGCTTCTCCATCATTCTCTCCAGTTCTTCACAGTACACATCTACTCTCATTAATGCTCATGCCGTTTTGTAAAAAGATGTGGTGAATCACACCCGCACTAGACCACCAAACAGTGACCATCACCTTTTTAGGGGTCATTTTTGGTTTAGGGCATTGCTTTGGTGCTGAACCAGGGTCTAACCAATTTGCTGAGCGCTTTCGATTGTCGAACAGAATCCATTTTTCGTCGCACGTAATTATTCGTTTCAAAATTCCTTCATTTCTTTGCCTGTTGAGCAGCGAAAGGCAGGTCTCGACGCGTACGTTGCGCTGGCGATCGTTAAGGTCGTGGGGCACCCATCTATCAAGCTTTTTTACCTTGCCAATTTGTCGCAAATGGCTCAATATTGTTTTGATGCTTACATTAAAAGCTGCTGCTAGCTCAGCTGTAGATTGAGATTCGTCAGCTTCCACAATCGCCTTTAATTCATTATTGTTAACCAAAGTCTCCGGACGACCACGAGCTTCATTTTTCAAGTCAAAATTTCCAGAACGGAACCGGGAAAACCAATAAAGGGTTGTGCGTTCGTTTGTACAGTTCTCTCCGTAAACGTTTTTGATGTTACGTGCCGTTTGTGTCGCGTTGGTGCCACGACGGAACTCATATTCCATAATTACACGAATTTTTAAAGTATCCATTATGACGAAAAATTTTCAAATGTAATGAAAATACAACGCTAATCAAAAAACAAAAGACTGAGTTTGTAAATAGAATGTCATGGTTTTAAAACAAAATTAATGTGAATTTAGAATACAGAGCCATTACAAACTTTTTTTTATTTGAAATGACCAGTACTGAAGAAACGCAATTTCATAGGTAAAGACCTATTATTACGTTGAACGAAACCCGTAAGCGCCATAAAATTTTTCGAGCTTACTTCATTTTGCTCGCGAGAAAACTGTCCTTAATTTTGTTTTCATGGTTTGTTAGGTCTGTCTGTTGGTTACGTTTTTAGGCGAAAACTACTTAATCGATCATCATGAAACTTTGTACACATTTCCTTGGAGGTATTAGAAGTAACATAGGATACTTTTTATTAAATGCGAACGAAGCCACGGGTGAAAGCTTGAAACTAATTATAAAGAACTGCATCGTAATGCCTCCGTTAACGCTCGCATCTAAACATCATATTTTTTTATAACGCGGGCTTAATATGGAACTCGATTCTTATGGAAACCTCATTTTCCTAGCCTTTATTATTCTAGTAGTACATAAACCCTATATAATAAAAAAAACCTTTTTTTTTCTTTATTGAATAGTGGTAGTAGACGAATCTCCTAATGGTAAGCGATTACCACCGCCCATGGACACCCACAACACCAGAGGCGTTACAAGTGCGTTGCCGGTCTTTGGGGAATGAGGAAGGGGATGGGGGAAGGGGTTGGGGTAGGGCCTCCGGTTTCCTTACTCACTCGGTGAAACACAGCGCAGGCGTTGTTTCACACTGGTTTTCTGTGAGGCCGTGGTATCACTCAGGTCGAGCCGGCCCATTCATGCCGAAGCGTAGCTCTCCCACGGTAGAAAGTGTTTTGTGCAGTGTGCACTACGATACTGTCCCGTGTCGACTATAGTGCTGAGAATAGAGTAAAATTGGTACTTTACAATAATAAATGTTCGAAATTTCCTTAAAACAATATTTATGGCAAGGCGATATCCAATTTCTTATCATAAATCTCAATCACCAGGAAATGGGCAAGTAGAGTAAGGTAATATACGATTTCTATTTAATGATCAATTTCATGAATTAATATTTTTTTATTAGAATGTTTATGGAATATCCAAAAGTAGAGAATCTAAGGTTAATATTAAAATAATCTTAAGTAATAACTTATTTAAATCACTCAACTGGGACACCATTTATATCGCTCATAGCTTCTACTTTGTTATATGAATAAAATGCATGTATTGTGCAATAAAATGTTGGTTTTTATTTTTACTTTCTCTTTAGTTTCTTTATTATAATAATAATAATAAATAATAAATATTTCGGACATCTAACACACAACGCAATCTTATCTCAAGCTAAGCAGAGCTTGTGTTATGGTACTTTTTTTTCTCTCCATCCAATGGTTGCCTGTAAGAGATTGCCTCCGGGCGATAAGGCCGCCAATTGTACTTCTCTAATTTTAAGTTAACCTTGTAATGCATCTGGTGTACAATAAAGTGATCTATTATTATTATTATTATTATTACTAGACAACTGACATAAATACTTATATACTTTTTTTTTGTAAATACATTCATATTATACATAGAAAACACCCAAACTCCGAAACAAATATTTGCAGATCATACAAACATTTGGTCCGACCCGGGAATCGAACCCGAGACCTCAAGCTTAGCAGTCGCATACGCTACCACTAAGCCACCGAGGCAGTACATTTATATTGCTTATAGCTTCTACCTTGTTATATGAATAAAATGCATGTATTGTGTAATAAAATGTTGGTTTTTACTTTCTCTTTTGTTTCTTTATTCACTACTAGCTGAACCCCGCGGTGCTACCCGCGGTACGACAATATCACAGGCAACGTCGCGAGGCGAAGCTAGTATCTTTATAAATTATAGCCTACGTATTATTCTGATGTATAAGCTATATTATTGTAAATCGTAAAATAAGTAACTTTCTGGTTGATTTTTTACACCTTGTTTCTTGAAAAACGCAAACATCTTACGGAACCCTATTTTTCTCCAAAATAAAATATAGCCTATGTTACTTGTGGATAATATAGCTTTCGAATGGTGAAAGAATTTTTAAAATTGGGCCAATACTTTTTGAGTTTATTCGTTACATACAAAAATACAAATCTTTCCTCTTTATAATATTAGTGTAGAAATACATTTTATTAATTAGTTTCGAATAAAGAACACATCCTGTTAACACCGCTTTTTTCTTCTTTATTAAGAGCCAACTCCAGCATTAGGTATATACATTTCTGTGTCGCTTGGACTTTAAAACCGTACACAAAACGGACATAGGGAGTACAGATCAGGATCAGAGCAACGATTTGTGCATTACACAGTAAAAGCGTGGCGAGCGCTTTAACCACTAAACCTACCGTACACCTTTTAATACCGTGGCTGTCTTTTGCGCTATAGAATACTAGTGCACTAAAGTCATATCGCATGTTACCTCACCGAAGCATGAAGCGTTGGGTAATCAGTCCCCGTGGAAACTGTACAAACAAACTTTTTATTCAGGACTCTTGATTACGTATCGTATATTTATTTCGTTATAAATTCATAAATCAATCCTCGAAGCTTGCACAGTCGCGTTCACCTGTCAATCAGGTGTTTTCAATTACATTTTATAAAATCAATCATATCGTGTTTGAATGCAATGTACACAGATTATTTTTAACGAATTTGTTTAGATATTATTTTATTTAGCTTTTTAATATGTCTGGGAATGAAAGGGAGGTCGATTTTAACTTATAAAATACATATATATGTACATACTCATAGTATATTAGTCAACCGATTTAAGTCTGAATAAATGTACGTTATGTTAAATGTGTGTATAGAAATTGTAAGATAAGTAGATAATGACTACATTTAAAAAGAAATCAGCGAATGGACTATAAGCATAACAAATGTGCAAGTAAATGATAAATGACTTCAACAAATTAAAATGTATAAACTTGAGTTATATTTATTTTACTTGCAACACAACAATTCAGTATCTATAAGTATATAGTCTAATATTAGTATTATTAGTATAGAGATTTTTGAAGTGAAAACTTCTTTAGCGGCGCTGTGTACTTTTTTTGGAATGGGTAAAAATGTATAAACTCGCGTCAGGTCTCGTGACCTGATCGAAAATTCGTAAGACGGATGGAGAGAGGACGTATAAACTCGCGTCAGGTCACGTGACAGGACAGGCGGCGCAGGGCGCTTGCGCGAATATTCGTGTGTGTATGTAATATAAATTGTCATGTTTGTGTACGATAGCGCAATAAATGAATGTTGTATTCCACCACATAAATAATAGTACTTTTATACTGATAATGAAAGCAATTCGTACAAAATTATTCTCTAACCATTCCAAAATATCAAAAATGCACAACGTTAATATTCAAGTTTTCACTTCTGCCGGCACTCCCGGAGTGCAACCCGTCGATTTTTTTTTTTAAAAGACTACTCCCGCACTAAGAATAATTCCTGTGTCGTCGAAGATCTTTCATTTCTTTTACACAAGTTTTAAACGTTCGCCCGTACACACTCAGTAAAACCACATTTCCAGTTACAAAAAACGAATTCTTATTTCTTATTATCTATTCTAACAATTTACTTGTGTTTTCGAATTGAATATTCAGACAATCCATTACGGTCTTAGCATATTCCTGTTCCTTTTATGTCTTTTTTAAGTGACTAAATGTTGTGAAGAGTTCTACGTAACAGCTACCACGGTTTATACAAAAAGTCACGGTTCGGACAATCTTTTGAAACACAATGTAAATTAAGTTACGATTAGTTTTGTCACTTGTAAAATATTTATTTTTATTATATATCTATTGCCTTCTCATACATCCCTGATATTCCTCCACGTACATTTCGTCTCACGTTAAACAAACACAGAGCCGGGTTCCATCCAGCCTGACATATCAAACCGCATTTGACTAAAAGCCTTTGACTTGCAGCTGATAAATTATTCACCCACAGGTTAGATAACGATTTTAAATTCTACATCTAGTTATCTCGGTCACGGAGCTATTTACCAGAGTTGATACTTAAACACTCGTTAAATATAATAGGTATAAGAAAATATATGGTATAAGATGCTCAAAGTTGATAATAATTAACTATTATGTATCGAACCAAGCGTGGAGATTGGAGATCTATAATTGGCATTCTGATGTAATCAAGTGCTGTATGTGACTGTCCTTTTAGCGAAGAATAAATTCATTATTATTCTTTAAATAATTAATTCTTCAATTGTTTTATGTACGCAAACAATTTTCTTTAAACATCATTATGTCCATGTATTTGGTTTTGATTCAATGTAGATTATTGGAAAGAGTTCGGACTATTTTCTTTTGGTGTGTGACTTTAAAAAAGGAGGAGGTTATCATTTCGACTGCATTTAATTTTTATGTTTGTTACCTCATAGCTTTTGACTGGTTGAACCGATTTTGATGATTAGTTTTTTATTTGAAAGCTGGAGCTTCCCATGAAGTCTCATTATATTTGGTCCAGTTCTTGAAGTCGGTTGTTTTTTTTTTGTTAAAATTTGTGATTATTTGTTTCCTTTAAAAGTACCGCACCCACATAAGGAATACAAATCCTGTGTCGCGGGGCACTTTACAAACATACAATAAACGGACACAAAGAATACCCAGAACAACAATATGTGGGGATCAAACTGTTGTCCCATGTGGGATTTGTGTCCACAACATCTAACGGAGTAGAAAGCGGCGTGGCGGCCGCTTAAACAACCAAAGGAAAATAGAAGGTCAATAAAGTAGGGAATTAGGGTCTAGAGTACCTTCACTTTCTATCAACAATCTCGTCTGGTCGTTTGCTACCTGTAATACAAAAAAATCCTTTCCCATCCCCCAAAGGTCGGCAACGCACTTGTGAAGCCTTTGGTGTTGCGGGTGTCCATGGGCGGCGGTAATCGCTTACCATCAGGTGATACGTCTGCTCGTTTGCACACTATTCAATAATAAAAAAAAATCTTGGCTTTTTATGACTACCTTACAAAATACCTCATTTATGTCAACAGAAGAATTACAGGAGTGAGAATGACAATTTTCCTATTTTACTACTCTTTAATAATAAAACGGCGTGTTATGAGGCACTTTATTTCTTTATTACGGGAGGAGGTTTACGGGATAGCAGATAACTGGTTATTTTCGTAGTTATTATATTAAAATAATAATAGAAAAATAAAGGCCTCAAATAAAATCCGATGGAGGCTTATCTCTTATTTAAATAACTATTCTAAACTTTTTCGAATTCCATATTTTGTTTTGAACCTACTGCATATGATTTCTACATTCATCACTTGAACGTCGATTGGGTAAGAATGTCTTATGCCCTTAAGTCCACGTTAGTACAACATGTGTTTTTGCATATGCTTTGACTGCTTCGGTGGCGTAGTGATAGGGTATGCGACTGCTGTGCTTGAGGTCTCGGGCTCGATTCCCAAATATTTGTTTAGGAGTTTGGGTAATATCTGTAATATGTGAATTAACAACTTTTAACTAAAGGCAAAGAATTAAATATGGTATTTACACCATTTTATATAGCTAATGTTATAAGAAGTAACTTATAATGCTTAAATTAATTAGAAAAAAGTAAATATGCAAAACAAAATTTATATTAATGAAATTGGTGAACTATATCCAATTCAAAAGCAACAAAACCATTTAAAAAAAATATGTTGGTGTGTTTATGAATGAACAATTTCTATACTAATTAGATCAAAATTTTGATGCGATTCATATAAACCTTATCAAGAGCAATGTCTTTTAGTGAAACGTGGCAGTTCACAACGCCATTTGATAAAATAAATATATCAAAAACACGAAGCAGTAACCTAAGTTTATCATTTAGATAAAACTTTGCAAGCCGTCTCCGTCTCCGTGGGAGAGCCACGCTTCGGCATGAATGGGCCGGCTCGACCGGAGTGATACCACGGCCTCACAGAAAACCGGTGTGAAACAGCGACTGCGCTGTGTTTCACCGAGTGAGTGAGGAAACCGGAGGCCCTACCTCAACCCCTTCCCCCATCCCCTTCCTCATCCCCCAAAGACCGGCAACGCACTTGTAACGCCTCTGGTGTTGCGTGTGTCCATGTGCGGCGGTAATCCCTTACCATGAGGCGATACGTCTGCTCGTTTGCCCCTATTCCATAAAAAAAAAGATAAGTGAATACGAGTACTCGTTTCCTTTTACTAAGAATAAATACTATGTCAAGTTTATGAAAAACCTAAAAAGACGAGAATCATCTCCAGAAAACACTACCATAAAGTTTTGGGTACCCAACTTACCAGAGGTGAACTACAACTTCAAAGTCGTATATTAACGAATGTTTCGGCTAAGTTTATTCAAAGGGTTTCTTGAAGAGTTACTGATGTCTTTAAAACTAAAAGCTGGGGACAGAAAACTTTAGATTTATATCGCCAATGAAGGTACTCGTAGTTAGTGGGATTTCTAAATCTGCTGTTCGTGAACTGTGGATTAACTTAGACACTATCAATGTCTAAGTGGTAAGCGGTTTACTTAATTTAGAAAATGAATGTATCTAAAATTGCGGTAAACTGGTACGTTTAATTTAAATACTAATATTTGTAAAAGGTTCTATATTGTGCTGTTTAATTACTTACATTTATTTATATTTCTCTGACATTTCGTAATTAATTTATTTCGTTGTAGTGGGATAGTGTATGTGGGGGATCGTTCCACAGGGGCCTTCGACTTATCTGAGACTTATCTAGTGGACTGTATTTTAATAGAAACAACGGTCGGGGATGTTTCAAGAATCAGTTTATTCTTATGATGCTAACTTCTTAATGCTACGCCTATGGTTGCTACTCGCACTTGTACTGCAACACGGTTTCGATTCTTCGGTTTTTGTTCTCTTGACTATCTTGAAGTGTTCTCTTGACTATTTTGCAGTGTTCTCTTCGCTTGTACTGGAGCTCTTCGGCTTCTTCTAGGCTTCTTGTCTTCCTGTTTTCTTCGAGGCGCTCTGGACTGTTGCTGCTGTGCACTGTGTCTGCTGTTCTCTTCTGTGTTGACAGGACTGGCTGTTGACTGTCGAACTGTTTACTGAACTGTGTCTTCACTGGCCGATTACACCTGCTTATATATCTTTTCTTCGGTCGTTACTCGGCGCTGATTGGTCGCCCCACCGGTCGGCGCTTCGGTCGTCTGTCTCTTTCTTGCACTGATCGTCGGTCTCTTTCCCTCGCTCAACTACTGCAAGGGTTTACCGGAACGAGAGCCGTTTCGTGGTGGGGATGTTTATTCGAAATTTACATACATATTACAAATGCGAGTTATTGTTTTTTCCCTATCTAAATTAATTTTTACACTATATTTATACACTTTAAAACTTATATCTATCGCTAACTTAACAGGGGCTCGTCGTCGTCAACAGTCTCCCCCCGGCGAAGACTCGGCGCAGCCCTCCACCGGTAAGACGGCGAGCTTCGTAGACCGCCTTCGGAATATGCCGCTGCGTGTCCTTACGTCGGCGCTGCGTACTCCTCCATCTGGTCCGGTGTAGGCTCGCTCGACGATACCTCTTGGGTGTATGTGTAGTACGAATTCTTCGTCCCTCTCGTACTCCTTTTCGTCTCTGCTCATGAACTGCGGCCATTCAGTCTTCCTGTTCCGTAAGAAGGCTGGCCCCGTGAACCATCTGTCCTCTTGTGACTCGGGTACGTATCCTGGTCGCGTAGCTAAGTCTGCGACGTTGAAGTCGGTCGGAATCCACCTCCATTCACTCGGCTTCGTGGCCTCGGCGATTTCTCCTAACCGGTGTGCCACAAAGGGTGTGTATCTTCCACTGTCGTTCTGGACCCAATGTAACACGGTTCGGGAATCGGTCCAGTATGTGGTCTCGTCTGTGGACCAGCGATGCTCCTTTCTTATCGTAGCTGCAAGCCTCGTACCGATGACTGCCGCTTGTAGCTCCAGCCTCGGGATAGTCTGCGCGCGGATCGGCGCCACTTTTGCTTTAGCAGCTATTAACACGACGTCTGCGGTGCCGTCTTCCTTCTCTAATCTCCAATACGCTGCAGTCGCAAAGGCGTGTTCGCTCGCGTCACAAAACACGTGGAGTTGCTTGCTTCTCGCTTCTCTTCTTGGGTCATAACACCTCGGTAAGTTTAATTCGGCTATGACATTCATCCTGCCCAACCATGCTACGAAGTCTTGCGTAAACTCTTCGGGCAGTGCTTCATCCCAACCAATCCTTTCTCGCCATAAGCGTTGCAGCAGAATCTTCCCCGTGATGCTGTAACAGCTCAGTAGTCCCAGCGGGTCGTATAGCGACATCACAGCGCTGAGAGCTTCTCGTTTCGTAGGCGGTCGGCTGAGATTCTTTACCTCGTCTTTGACACGACTGAGCGTTGTATTGAAGCCCAGAGTGTCCTTCGCGGCGTTCCACTGTAGCCCTAAGGTTTTTTCGTTTGCGTCGAACCCCGAGAGTAATTGAGTTTCGACTCGTGCCCGCAGTTCCTCCGGGATCCTTCTCAAGACTTTATCACTGTTCGAGTTCCAACTCCGCAGGTTGAATCCACACTTTCTGTGTATGCGGTCTACCTCTCCGGTGATCTTCACTGCAGTCTCCTCGTCTGTATAACTGTCCACGTAGTCATCCATGTAATGAGCCTCGGTGATAGCTCTGGCTGCTTCTGGACGCTCGTCGCTGTCGTCTTGAGCGTTCCTATTACGCACGCTGTGAGCCAGGAACGGTGAGCACGATGCCCCGAAGATCATGGACGTCATCTTGTAAACCTTCGGTGGTTTTTCTCGATCGTCTCCTCTCCAGATAAACAGCTGTGCTGGTTGATCTTCTTTCCGTATCTTGACTCGTAGGAACATCTCTTGTATGTCTGCAGTGACGGCGATCTTATTCTCTCTGAAGCGGAACAGGATCGTTTGTAGAGACTGTAGCAAGTCCGGACCCTCTAGCAGGAAGTCGTTCAGGCAGACTCCCCTTGATTTTGCTGCTGCGTCGAATACAAGCCGCACCTTGCCGGGCTTGTTCGGGTTCGTTACGGCGAAGTGCGGTAGATACCACGTTCTCTGACTTTTTCTGTCTTCCTCGGAGCATGGTTCCGCGTATCCTTTTGCGAACAGGTTCTCTATTTGCTTCGTGTATTCTTTTTTCAATTCCGAAGACTTATCTAACTTTCGCTCTAGGTTCTTCAGTCTATTAAGCGCTGCGTCGTAGCTCGGTGGCATTTTCGGGTCGTCTTCACGCCATGGCAACCCTACTTCGTAATGACCGTCGACTCTCTTCGCGGTTCGTGCGAAAGTGTCTAAGGCTCTGCTGTCAGCCTTGCTTACTCGAGGTTTCGACGTTATACCTAGGGCATCGATTTTGAAGTGGTCCGCTACCATCTCTTCCAGACGCGTACTTATGTCGAGGTGAAGCACTGCATCTGGCCCCTCCCTCAACACCGTCCGTGGTAGCGTTCCGTGGATCACCCATCCCAGCTGTGTCTTCGAAGCGGCTGGTTGGTTCCTCCGTCCTACCCTGAGTTCTCTGGACACGATCAAGTCCCAGTTGTCGGCTCCGATCAATAGCTGTGGACGCCCTTGTTCATAACACACTTTCTTGCTTCTCAAATCGCTCAAGTGTTTCAGTTGCAACAACTCCTCCGGTATGGTTTGCGGTGCCAGGTTTAATTGCTTAATCGTTCTGGCCCGAATGGAGAATGGCCGTCTTTCTTCGTCCATTCCCTTGATGCCGATTTTCACTAGTTGGCTCTTCATGCCTTCCTGCCATGTATTGATGCCTCGGATGTGAAGAGTCTTGGCTGGACCTTCTGCCCCTATCCGCTTCGCGATGTCTTCATCTAGAAGTGACACCGTAGATCCTTCGTCGAATAGTGCGTATATCCTTGCCTCACCTTTTGGGCCTGATATAGTCACTGGGCATATCTTCAACATCACTTCCCTTCTCGCAGTTACAGCCGTGTTGACGTTCTCGGTTTCACTCTTGTTTTCTTCAGATGATGATGACGACGAAGCGTGAAGCGTCGATCTTGCGTCAAGGTAGCTCTGGTCGTGTAACAGGGCATGATGCGGTCGGCGGCAACCTTCTATCCCGCATCCTCTCCCTCTGCAGATACCGCGGCGGTGTTGACCCACTACACATTTGAAACAAAGCTTTTCGTCCTTGACAAGTTTCCATCGATCTTCTAAATTCATCTTGAGAAACGTCGGGCATTTCGGAAGCGTGTGTTGTCCCTTGCACTTTGGACAGCTTCTTGTAACCACTTCTGCTTGCGATTCCTCTGTAGTCGCGTACACTGGTTTCCTTTTCAATTCGTTCTTTGGAGCCGTAGAACCTCTGAAGTCCCTCTTTGGCGCGGCGGTGACGGTCGCTGTCCCTGTGTAACCGTATCGGAGTGCACGGTCGGCTTCTCTCATCAGGAAACGCGATAGCCTGATAACCTCTGGTTCAAGTGAATCTTGATTCTCTTCGGCGTAGTCGCACCATCTCGATCGTAGATGCGGGCTGAGCTTCTCGAGAATGTCTCTTGACAGCATAGGGTTATGTAGGTACCCCTTGTTGTCGATCGACTGTAGCACGGTCACATTGTTCTGCACCCTGATGGCGAACGCGTTCAACTCGCTTGCTGATGGCCCTGGGCGTGGCATGCGTTTCAATTCCTCGATTGTCTTGTCGATCACAACTTCCGGTCTTCCATAACACTGTTCCAATGTTCGCATGACGATGTTCGGATCGTCGACTGTATGAAGCAACGCGGACACTGCTTCTCGCGCCTCCCCACGCAGACAGTTTCTTAGGCGCGCCATGTTCTCTATCGCGCTGAACTTATACATGTTGGTGGTGTCCTTCATTGCGGCTTTGAAGGAGAACCACTCGAACGCTGATCCCGTGAAGAGTGGCAGCTCGTAGGCTTGTCTCGGTGGTGGTCTGGCTCTCGTCAGCTTCTCCATTGCTTCGACGAGTTGATCGATTCCTCTCGATCTAGAGGAACTGCGATGAGGCGTAGGCGACCTGGCTCGTTCATCACGTGGCTCCCCCCGTGTGGCTCTACGGGCTTGATCGAGTGTCACGTGATCAGTCTGTGGTCGTACTCCTACTGCGATGTCGGTCACGTTGTGCGTCCCCTGGATCACGCCGCTTCCAACTTGCCTCACTTGTTCACTACCAGGTACGTTGCGGGCCTCCTGGACCACGCTGTCGACGTTCCCGTGTGTTCGCATCCAGTTTTCCACCTTTTCTCTTCCATCGTTCTCGGGATTTTCTTCGGCCTCTTGAATCGTCTCTATTTCCAAGGCAAGACGTCGCCTGATTCGTTCGGCTTCGAGTTCCAATTCTTTCTTCTTCAACAAGGCCAGCCGCTCTTCGGCATCAAACTGGGCTTGTCGTATACGAGCGGTAACACTGCTTGTAGATCGTTGTGAGGCGACGGATCGCGCCGGCGATGTGTTGCGGTGTCGTGTGCGTAACGTTTGTTCTGGTGGCAACATCTGTGTAGTGACGTCACGCGCTATCGGTGTGTCGAATCCGGTGCTTGGCCCAGCGTCGGTATTCACTTCTTCCCGTCGGCCGGTGTTCGTGTTCGCTGATGGAGAACTGGGAGAGTTCTCGAAATGTATGGCACGGCGGGTCGGAGCTCCGGGGATAGGCTGGAACCCTGCTTCTTGTTCTTCTCCGGACACTTGACTGCGTGTTAGCACCATTTCTTCAACACTTGTTCACACTGATTCTCGAATATTCCAAGATCCGTTCTCGATGGACCAAAAACTGTGGGGGATCGTTCCACAGGGGCCTTCGACTTATCTGAGACTTATCTAGTGGACTGTATTTTAATAGAAACAACGGTCGGGGATGTTTCAAGAATCAGTTTATTCTTATGATGCTAACTTCTTAATGCTACGCCTATGGTTGCTACTCGCACTTGTACTGCAACACGGTTTCGATTCTTCGGTTTTTGTTCTCTTGACTATCTTGAAGTGTTCTCTTGACTATTTTGCAGTGTTCTCTTCGCTTGTACTGGAGCTCTTCGGCTTCTTCTAGGCTTCTTGTCTTCCTGTTTTCTTCGAGGCGCTCTGGACTGTTGCTGCTGTGCACTGTGTCTGCTGTTCTCTTCTGTGTTGACAGGACTGGCTGTTGACTGTCGAACTGTTTACTGAACTGTGTCTTCACTGGCCGATTACACCTGCTTATATATCTTTTCTTCGGTCGTTACTCGGCGCTGATTGGTCGCCCCACCGGTCGGCGCTTCGGTCGTCTGTCTCTTTCTTGCACTGATCGTCGGTCTCTTTCCCTCGCTCAACTACTGCAAGGGTTTACCGGAACGAGAGCCGTTTCGTGGTGGGGATGTTTATTCGAAATTTACATACATATTACAAATGCGAGTTATTGTTTTTTCCCTATCTAAATTAATTTTTACACTATATTTATACACTTTAAAACTTATATCTATCGCTAACTTAACAGGGGCTCGTCGTCGTCAACAGTGTACTTGAAATAAATTACGTCGGTTAGGATACAAGCTTACTTATAATTAAATTTAATGGTATATTACTCAGAACCAAAAGGTTTAAAACGATAATGTAATTCATTTATTTAATTTTCAGGACTTGTACAATTTTCAATGATATATTTAAAGATCGTACCAAGTTGCGTGCAATTGGAAAGGCCTATTGGACTACAATAGGCTGTTGATGTTGTTTGTTTAATTTATTTTGTCAACGAAAATCAGGTCTAATAATATTGAAGTGATTTTTTTTTCTTGTTCAAAATCTCTAACCTCTAGAACTATCAGTCCGTTTTTAATATTAATGTTTGCATTAAAGAGATTATGATCTAATGAATAGGTTATGTAATATCAAGTTTTGATAACATTTCTTAACTCTGCCTGTCGGTCTTTTACGCTCTCATAGATAAACCGCTCCATCGGTTTAAATAAAATTTGCATGGAGATACCTTTGTGGAGGAACGGGTGTCGTCATGTCCCTCCAACACAAAGGGGGATCCTCCGACCCGGCGACGTGATCATGCCTGGCCCAATAGTTGTTGTATAATAATACTCGTATATGATAATCGGTGTGAGAACTTCTATTTCGCAATTCAGGATTGGTAATTTCTTCGTTACTCCGTAATTCACTGTAACTTTGGTAGATGGCGCTGTAGTGTGTTTCTGTTTTGCATTATATGTGAAAGACGCCACATTTTGATTCTTAAGGAAGGACTATGCTACTTTTTACCACGATAGTCATGATAAAAGTGGGCGGAACCAGGGCAAAACGTAATACTCGAGAAAAAGCTTATGTTTGAATATAATTTCAAAGTTCTAGAACCTTATTGTAACTATAAGTAGGTAACAATTTTTTTGACGTATCAATGCCAACTTAACTAGATATTACTCTATTTTCGTTTTGTAATATTTTGTTAAATGTCAATACCTGCCTTTAATATTTAAAATGTGTGTGTGTCTACGGATAACTCCAATGTTTGTATAGGTTGACGGTACAGTTAATGATAATTCCATTAAATTAACGATTGTATATTTATTTTTACTTCTTGTACTGCAACGAATTATTTGAATTTAATTTTGTAATGTTATTTGCCGGTATTATATTGACTGCACGGTTGGACGAGTGGTTTCAGCGGTCGCCATGCCGCTTGCTACTGCGCCAAGTGTCGTGGGTTCGAATCCCACGCGGTACCTGCAACACTTTGTGTGATCCACGAATTGTTGTCCCGAGTCTGGATGTTCTTTGTGTCCGTTTCATGTATGTCTGTAAAGTCCCCTACGACACAGGATGTTTATTCGTAATGTGGGAGTTGTCTGTTTAAAAAAAAAAAAAAATCTTTGTTGTTTAATTATACATACCTACTTAATGTATATAACTTTATTATGCTCTAAGACAGTAATTAAAGTTATAGAGTTGATATAATAGTTTGAAATGATAGATTTAATACTTAGTTTTAAGTAAGAGAAATTATTTAAGATTTGTTATTTTTTTATTATGTTTACACAAGCTCTGCTCAGCTTGGGACTAGATGGCGTTTATTTAATATTTATTTATTCGAATAAATTAAAATTTAAGTTCGTAATTTCACATTGACAGCTTTTTACTAAGTGCATTGTGTGGCTGACGATTTGTTTATTCCGGTTAATCTCTGGAACGGCAGGACCGATTTTGGCGGGAGTTTGACTGGCAGATAGCTGATGGTATATGAAGTAACTGAGACTACTTTTATTTTAAAAAGTATAAAATTTAAAACCGATGACATAGATGAAAAACAGACGATTCAAAATCAACAAAATCCGCGGCTTATTGCGAGCCTAATAAATGTAGAAAATTATTTGTGCTCTTATTTACACAAATATGACTTAATGAAGTTATCCAAATTAGGAACAGATCGTTTATACGAGTATGTATACAAACAGTATCGCAGGCTAAAAATTTGATGAATGATTTGAATTTAAGGTAAATTATTTATTTAGAAAAGTTACAGAGAATATGATAAAGCTGTAAGCTATGAGATGTCGCCTGCTTTGTTCCGGGACCAATACGCCCTTCAAACCTTCAAGAAAAGAGCGTACTCCTTCCTAAAAGGACAACGCACTTGTAACACCTCAGGTGTTGCGGGTGTCCATGGGCGGCGGTAATCGCTTACTATCAGGCGACACGTCTGCTCGTTTGCCCGCTACATAATAAAAAAAAATGTTCTAACTCTTGAGTGTATTCATAAACGCGAGTGAAACTAGAGGGAACATCTCATACCACTTCGATTGGTTTTTCTTTCTTCCATGATAAATGTACGTTTTTACCCACTCCAAACAAAGTAAATCAAAAATTTCTTGAAGTGAATTGTTGAACAGTGAAATGTCTGTCATAAATTCTGAGCGATTGAGCAGAGTGAATTTCCTCAAGGTATCACGCGGTGTATCTCAGGTAATTGAACACAAGTAAGAGGGAAGTTATGGTGAACGTTTTATTAGCGCCTACTGAAAATATTAGGGTTGCCATTTATACAAATAAATTGAAGTGTATGTTTGTAATTTTAAATTAACAATAAATGCAAATATGTATACGTCAAAATATTTTTATTTTCGATAAAAAATATTTTAAGCACATAATTTTAACCAATAATATATATATATATAATATCAATAGACGCAGCTAGCTTAAAATATAAAAAGAGGAAAAAATATCAAAATATCTGCCAACAAATGTAATATTATTGAAGTTATACTTCTTTTGGCACGATGGAGAAAAATGATGAAAGTGATTTTTTTCGAAAGCGCGCACGCACCGACACCTGAATTCTACATCGTGAAGTTAGTTCTAGGTGGCATGAAAATCGATAACTATGTTCAAGTTGTATATTCTAGTATTTTTTATTTGTATGTCATTTTCATAATATTAATATGTATTATTTGCTAAAAACATGACATTTACCGCATATCTAACACCTTTAAACGAGCAATATATGTATAAATAATCACAATGTCGGCAACGGCTCCAACAATATTTAACTAGTATTCATTTATAAAAAAAATACACAAAAAAACTGAGTAAAGCTCTGTCATCTAGGTATCTATAATATGTGAAGGAAAAGTATTAGGCCGAATAATAATGTTTTGGGTAAGCAATAGTAATTAAACGTGTATTTTTAAACTATAATTCCTAATGAAAACTTTTAGTGTTTTTTTTATTGGCAACCCTTTCCTTGTAAAAAACATGGCAAGGTCTTCAAAGAAATAATATCTTCTAGATCAACTATAAACAAAAGCAAAAATCACTTAACTTGGTTAGCAGGTCCCTATAATACAGGTAAAGCAAATATTTTTACATGTGCCCTTTTCTTACACGGCTCGCGGAGGTGGCTTTTGTATTTGAGAATATATTTCCTGAAATAACAACACAAACTCACCCATTGTTGGCCCACGATAAGACTTTGATAAAATATTATTTGAAATTCGTAGTTTTCTACAAAGGGTCCGTATACAATAATCTATGTTTTGCTAACTAAGCTTTTGTTCGCGGCTACGTCTGCATATCTGTTGATTATTGATGGTAGAGAATCGAAATATCTCCACGTGAAATTTCATTAAAATGGTTGTAGTGGTTTAGCAGAATGACAGATAGACAGAGATACTTTCGAATTTCTAACATTAATATGGATTTAGAACATTCAAATTTAAGATTTTTATCGTGTGAATACCTCCTAGGAAAGTGGAAATACCCATCACTTTAGGCGTGCTGACTGTAAATTGTGTTGTCGGAATCGAACTGACTAATCTAATTTAATCTTTTGGCTGAAATTATGATGATAAATGCCTCCTCCTTCAGGAAGCCTCTCGTTCGGTTTCTTAATAAAAAATCAATTAAAGTCACTAAAAAAGTAAATCACTAACTATTGTCCGTAGCATGAAAATTTTCCCCCGTTTTTGAAAAATTTTCCATTGTTGCTCCGCTCCTATCGGTATAAACGTGATGATATATAGCTTATAGCCTTCCTCGGTAAATGGACTCTTGAACACTGAAATAATTTTTCAAATCGGATCCGCAGTTCCTGAGATTAGTGCGTTCAAACAAACAAATAAACAAACTCTTCAGCTTTAAAATTAGAATAGATTATTATATCTATAGGAGGGAAAAACATAAAGTGACGTCGTTTATACTTAAAGATAAAAATATAATTCAATTATATACTATGCATTTTATATCAAAAACAAACATAAAATATACTTATTATAAGTATAACTTATACTTAATATATTATAAGTAAGAAATCGTAGTTGTTCTTTCACACTTGACTGTATCAAATAAATAATTTGTTTTGATAGTCAACAAATGAATATTTCGACGCTAGCTTTTAACGCTTTCCGCCACTTTAATCATGTTAGTTAAGTGTCAGGATGTTCTTCCCACGCGGTACTTTCTAGTTCCTTCACTCCACTTGGGAACCTTTCGCCAACATCGTTATTTGGACTAAATCACCTGCTTCCCGGCCACTTACCTTTATAATGCTAATGATAAATAAATCTTCTTACGCACGGTCGACAGATCTTAAATTAGAGAGAACCTATACCATAATAATTATACTGTTGATAAACATACTTGTTAATTACTAGACTAGGCACTGCTCGTGTAAATATTACTGATTTGGTTTTTCTATATTTAAACTATATTTAATCTTTTTTTACGTCATTAAGAGTAAAATTTCTAGAAAACTATTTCTTATAGGGTGCTTACGACATAAAAATCCGCCAAATACGAGTCGAACTCGCGCTGCAAGGGTTCCGTACCATTATCTATACATTTCAAGCGTCTATCTATTGCTATTATATCAATATCGAGCAAGAATGAAAAAAATACGCTTTTTGTATGGGATCCCCTTAAATATTTATTTTATTGTTTTTTTAGTATTTGTTGTTATAGCGGCAACAGAAAAACATGATCTCTGAAAATTTCAACCGACTCGTGACAGACGGACGGGCAGACAGATAGTGAAGTCTTAGTAATAGGGTCCCGTTCTAATCTTTGGGTAAGCATAAGCAGCAAAAAAAAAATTTTGGTACGTTTGTAGCTTTAGTGGGTTAGGCTTAGGCGTTAATGAATCAATGAGACTGTTATCGCACGTAATTATATATATATATATATATATATATATAGATAAACAATAAAATCAATACACTCAACAAAGTACCATATACTAAACTTTTTATCCTACATGAGAAACAAACTCAATACCTCTAGCTCAGTAATCAGAATTCAATTTTAAACGCGTTTAATCTCGCACACATTTACTTTTTTCACTATTTTTTAGGTTGATCTAGTAGTTGGTTTTTAATCAGATTTTACTGCCCTAAATAGGTATGTGTGGGTTCAGACTCCACATGGACCACACTGTGTGATCCAGAAATTAATTGTTTTGAGTTTCGATATTCTTAATGTCCATTTCATCGCAACAATTCTGACGCTAACGCGGGAGTTGTCAATAAAAAAATAAAAGATCAACTTCAAGTTTCTCACATTAACGAATCGACTTCGAACATTTGACTTCATACGTTATGAAAAAATCCTACAAAAAAAATGATCAAAGAAAAAACCCGTAGCCGTATTCGTTTGTTGGTCTCGGTTATCAGCCCTACTTAATGCCAATATTTTGTCGAGTTGGCGGCGCAGGCAATAACTGTACACCGTAAACCGCAGGTCTTGTTACATGACGAATTTTATTTTATCGCCATAAGGCTGTGGTCCGCCAGAACCGTGACAGCGGATAAAACTGAATATAGACAGGAATAAGAAGATTTCTGAATACATTTTTTTACTTAATACTTAGTTTATTTCATTTCATAAAATATGTTTGGCGTATCTAATAAATATTAATAATCTTTTTTTTTTATTATATAGGGGGCAAACGAGCAGACGTATCGCCTGGTGGTAAGCGATTACTGCCGCCCATGGACACCCGCAACACCGGAGGCGTTACAAGTGCGTTGCCGGCCTTTTATAATTATTGTTACGTCTACAATTTTGTAACTCATCTTTTGTTTTTATTTTATGTATACAATAAAGACATATATAAAAAAAATACACAAAAGCCTAGGTTTCTAGAGATTAATACAAATACTTCCTTTAAAATTATATAATTATATTATAAAAATAATTGTAATTTTTAATTTCCATTAATCTTATTTTATATTTAGTCTTAATGAAAATGCAAAGAGAAACACTAATACGCGTGAATTTAATACGAATACCTGTTGATAGTTTTTTGGACAATACCATATAAGCTTAAATTATATTTTCAAAGAAACATAAGTGTGTCAATACTTTTCTTCCGCTCCGTTTGCAGTGAGACCTCGCCCAAAATGTACCGCAGTTCATCTTATTTGATTTTACAGGGGCGCTGGATTCAAATTACGATGTTTTATACCTGTTCGTCGTATCGTAGCTGCACAGGCTTTTTTACTAAACTATTATACTAACCTATAAAGCGTTATTACTCGTTTTTATACAAGTTAAACCCGACACTATCTACTTGGACAAGTCAATTTCGAAAAACTTGAATAGAAATGTTAACACACTTTGTAAAAAATAGCTGACCCACGCAACTATAGTTGCGTATTTCAATCATGCTCGGCCTCTATCAGTCTAAGCGTGATGTAAATTTTCCTATATTAGGTACGCCAGAAAAACACACATTATAAAAACATGCGTTATAAAAACACACATAAAAACACATCATAAAAACACACATTATGAAAACAGACATTATAAAAACACACATTATGAAAACACACATTATGAAAACACGCATTATAAAACATACATTATAAAAACACACATAAGAAAACACATCATAAAAACACACATTATGAAAACACACATTATAAAAACACATATTATAAAAACATACATTATAAAACACACATAAAAAACACATCATAAAAACACACATTATGAAAACACACATTATAAAAATCAAGAAAATCGTTTCGACTAAGTAGTGGTACCGTACCGAATATACTTTCATATGCATTAGAAAGTTGGTAATTTGTAATTAAAAACTGACATTCGAATTCATTCATATTCAAACTTTCGTTCAAACTTTAACAGAAGTTCAATATTACAATATCAACAAACCAACTTGTCGTTTCAAAATATCCGATCCCTTTCATTTATCTCCTTAAAAATATGAATAAATTTGTCTAAATAATGATAAAATAACTTTTCACGCGGGCGCCTACAGTGGCCATAATATCCAAAAGCCAAGAGGCTGAAACAAATGAACTGAATTATAAATCACTAGACTTAGTACGCAATTTGCTCTGTTTCCGTTGAGCTGTACATAATTACTGAATAAAAACTGGGTATGTGTGTGGCGAGCGATGTAGTGTATGGTTCCGTGGCGTAAAAATACTTACTTGCTTTTGCTCTGTTAGTTTTCTTACTGATTTTCTTACCGTAGCTGTGCTAGCGTATATGTCTGTTATCGCAGTCAATAGTAGCCTATGTTCAATAGTTTATAATATTAGTTTGGATTTTATTTTACTAACTTAAAACTAACAAATCAAAAAATATCTTAATAACTATCAAGACATTATTTTTATTTCTGAATCATTTACAAAGAACTTTGTAATATCTTTTAATTTAGAATCAGCAAAAAAAAAATGTATGATCCTCCAAAATTTATTTACTCTGCCTGATAGAAAGCATAAACAGAATCCAAGAGTGGTGGTCACCATACTTATTACGAATGCAGATAATGCAGCATGGTGACCCACACCATGGCGGCCTTGTAATGCTTCTGCTTCATTGGGTATCCGGTCTCGCACTCACCAACGAAACACGACAGCACGAACGCTGTCATGTTTCGTTGATTTTTGTGCGGGGGTAGTACCGCCCCGGTCGAGTCGACCCGATCTTGCTGAAAACAGCGTGGCTCTACTACCTAAAAAATATAAATAATAAGTTTAATTAAATTTCATTTTATTATGAATTTATGGACATAATTAATAGATATATATGTCGAATGAACAAGGCGAAAGTATAAGCGTTCCTCATTGAGACTACGGAACTCTAAAAGTTTGATAATTCGTTTACGAATATAGAGTAAGGTGTGGTGTAGTTTCATTTTATATTTCTGACCTTTGCAATGTCATTTTCCCTTTGTACAATAATATAATGACGTCACCCATCTCACACACGACCATCTGATTCCAATCTGAGCCTAAACTATGGTGACAAGATTATAAAAAAATAACGCCCAGTTATCTATACAAATAAATAAAATTGGAGTGTCTGTTTGTAATATTAAAATAACCGCTTTCTACTACATGCATATGAATGTATATACGGTACACATACCAAAATATATATTTTTAAAATTTTTGTCTGTCTGTCTGTCTGTTTGTTCCGGATAATCTCAGGAACCACTGGTCCGATTTGAAAAATTCTTTCGGTGTTGGATAGTCCATTTATCGAGGAAGGCTATAGGCTATATATCATCACGCTACTACTAATAGAAGCGGAGCACCAATGAAGAATGTTTCAAAAACGGGGGAAAATTTTCACGTCACGGGCAATATAAGACGCAAACGAGGTTGCGTGGGTCAGCTAGTACAAGATATAATTTTATTCAACACAGAATCAGTTGTCGTAGATGGGAACTGAGCCCGCGATCTCTATTACCACTGTAACTGTAAAGTTCTTGTCTTAATAAAGAAAATAGTTTGTAACAATTCATCATGACTCTCTTTCATTGGTAATAGTTTTTTAAATAAATTAAACATCATAAATATAAAAATCAATTACTGTCCGTTTGTCTCGCTAAAAGTCGAGAACGGCTGGGCCAATTTAGCTGATTGTGGTTTTAAAATGTTTGTCGTAGGGAAGTTCTTTCGTTTGTCTCGCTAAAAGTCGAGAACGGCTGGGCCAATTTAGCTGATTGTGGTTTTGAAATGTTTGTCGTAGGGAAGGTCTTTCGTTTGTTTCGCTAAAAGTCGAGAACGGCTGGGCCAATTTAGCTGATTGTGGTTTTGAAATGTTTGTCGTAGGGAAGGTCTTTCGTTTGTTTCGCTAAAAATCGAGAACGGCTGGGCCAATTTAGCTGATTGTGGTTTTGAAATGTTTGTCGTAGGGAAGGTCTTTCGTTTGTCTCGCTAAAAGTCGAGAACGGCTGGGCCAATTTAGCTGATTGTGGTTTTGAAATGTTTGTCGTAGGGAAGGTCTTTCGTTTGTCTCGCTAAAAGTCGAGAACGGCTGGGCCAATTTAGCTGATTGTGGTTTTGAAATGTTTGTCGTAGGGAAGGTCTTTCGTTTGTTTCGCTAAAAGTCGAGAACGGCTGGGCCAATTTAGCTGATTGTGGTTTTGAAATGTTTGTCGTAGGGAAGTTCTTTCGTTTGTCTCGCTAAAAGTCGAGAACGGCTGGGCCAATTTAGCTGATTGTGGTTTTGAAATGTTTGTCGTAGGGAAGGTCTTTCGTTTGTTTCGCTAAAAGTCGAGAACGGCTGGGCCAATTTAGCTGATTGTGGTTTTGAAATGTTTGTCGTAGGGAAGGTCTTTCGTTTGTCTCGCTAAAAGTCGAGAACGGCTGGGCCAATTTAGCTGATTGTGGTTTTGAAATGTTTGTCGTAGGGAAGGTCTTTCGTTTGTCTCGCTAAAAGTCGAGAACGGCTGGGCCAATTTAGCTGATTGTGGTTTTGAAATGTTTGTCGTAGGGAAGGTCTTTCGTTTGTCTCGCTAAAAGTCAAGAACGGCTGGGCCAATTTAGCTGATTGTGGTTTTAATAATAATAATAATAAAACTTTATTTGCTAAACACGGCATACAATAATAATACTTAAATTTAAATAATCCAACAACAAAAAAAAATAGAAGATAAGAAAAATTAAAAAAAAAAAAAAACAATTATGAGACTTGCAACAATAGTGGCAAGTCAAATGACGTGGCATTGATGACATTGACATTTGTGGTCATTTTAAATGAACTTAAACTTAAAATTAGCCTATAAAACATTACTATATAATTGAAATTGTATCGAGGGCTGTAAGCCGTGTCCAACAAAATGGCGGACTCTCAGCATTCACTGCGATGGGTGTGAGTAACCCATCCCAGTACTGATTTTCAGTGTCTACCGTAACACTCGACTTGACGCCGATAGCCGCCGCTACCACAAGAATAAAAATAAAGAAAAACAAATAAAATTACAAATCAAATCAACACACTCATCAGCGTCTCCTAACGCCCTATGCGATTTCTTACAGGGATCATAAATCGGTGATCAGGAAAGAAAATAAAAGTAAAAATTAGAACTAAAACTAATTTTATCAACTGCCATCATACCAGGCTGTGAAGACAGTGCTGTGGACACAAAAAATCATGCTACACTACCCGTGGTAGCAGTGTACTGTCCGTGGATCACAAACAAAAGGTTAAGTACCAGTTTTGAAATGTTTGTCGTAGGGAAGATCCAGGGAAGGTTTATACGGAGAAAATGAAATAACTTGAATATCCTAATGTCACGAAGTAGCGAGCGTAATTATAAAATGTCTTATTTAATAATTAATTTAAAAGGACTGTGAAATAAATGATCTTAACCACAAGGACTCGCTCTATTATTCTGACAGGAGAGTGATGGCGACGTGATAGGTACTACATTTTGAAATTATTGTACTTAGGTTTAATTTGACGCTCTAAATTTAACTTAAATGTTAACTTGTTTGAACTTTTCTAATATTGGCAAGTATAATTTTGCAACATATCACCATTGTAGCGTACGCGACTACTGTGCATGAGATTTCGGGACCGAGTAACGGGTCGGACCAAATGGTTGTAGGATCTGCAAATATTTGTTTCGGAGTTTGGATGTTTTCTATGTATTTACAAGAAATATATTATAATATGTATTTATACATAACACAAGCTTTGCTTACTTTGGGACTAGACAGCGTTGTGTGTTAGATGTCTGAAATATATAATATCCTAAGTTCGGGAGCATGCCATTTGCATGCTCCCGAACTTAGGATATTACCGCCGCCGCCGCACTTACATATGTCTTTGAGTTCGACTGCAGAGCGTAATGGTTTAAGCTTTCTACTGCGCTGAGAGTTGTGGGTTCAAACTTCACATTTTGTGTCATTCAAAAATGTATGTTCTGATTGTTCTTTGTGTCGGATTGCTTGTTTGCCCCTATCATTAACAACTTTCTTCATTCTACTGCTGGACTAAAGACTGAAACAGGAAACTAGATTTATACTGCTATACCACGTTGACCAGACGCGTCGGAATAGTGTTAGTTCTAAGTTTTGCTTATTTTCGCGTCTTGCGTAGTTTTTTTCCACACTCATCCTCTTACGGCACCCAAAGGATAAATAGGGGAGGTCACACTCCGTATACTTATTTAATCCATCACCACACCGATAAAATCTATACTAATAATAAAGCTGAAGAGTTTGTTTGTTTGAACGCGCTAACCTCAGGAACCGATGGTCCGATTTCAAAAATTCTTTCGGTGTTGGATAGTCCATTTATCGAGCAAGGTATATATCATCACGCTACTACTAATAAGGGCGGAGCACGAAATGAAGAATGTTTCAAAATCGGGGGAAAATTTTCACGCTACGGGCAATATAAGACGCAAACGAAGTTGCGTGGGTCAGTTAGTATAATATATAGATAGTTTTAAAATTATAAAAAATATTGATATAAAAGTAAATGGCTCATGTCCTCTAAACCCCAGCTTTTATCTCAGGTAAAGTACTCTTCAATTGTCGACTCCGAAGTCTTAAACAAACATTGGAAGGAGGATCTTCTATAGGACTGTTATCATAGGTCCATTTCAAGGACTCCTCGAGACAGTTTCGAAGCCATGCCACTATTTGTCCTAGAGACAATTGTATTTTTATCGATTTGTCAACAAAATACTAGAATCAGAGGCAGTATGTTCATTATTGGAAATTGTTTAAAACATCTTATATGTATTTACTACTAGCCCTTGCACAGGATCCAAAAGTATGCATAAAAATTGTTTAGTACATATTTTTACAGCCTTTAAAATATGCCTGCAAATATAAGGTTTTTGCTATTAACTTTCATTCATAACTGACTGCCTAGTGGTGTAGTGGTTGGCGTATGAGACTGCTATGCTTGAAGTCTCGAATTAAATTCCCGGTTCGGACTAAATATTTAAATGATCTGCATAGATTTGTTTTGGAGTTTGGGTGTTGTCTATGTATAATATGTATGTATTTACTAAAAAAAAGTACATAAGTATTTATATAAGTTGTCTAGTACCCGTAAAATAAGATCTGCTTAGCTTGGGACCATAGGGCATTGTGTGTTAAATGTCCTAAATATTTATTTATTTAAAATATTACTTAGGATTTACGATTATTAGAAACAGTTACAGTGTAATATTGTTATTTGTAGTACAAAAGATATGATATGATTACAAACAAATTTACACAAATTATTGTGTAAATTTTCTAATAAACAACGTTCTCAAGTCACACTAGTTCTGTTTTATTTTTAAGTTTTATTTAGCCAACGACTGCTGGTGCAATCTGGCGGTGTTGCAATCTTCGCTAAGATTGAGTTATGGCGGCTGGCTACTCCACGAGATTACTCTGTTAATCGCTTCAATTTTTACTTAGCAACTCATTAAAAGTCACGAAACAATCGCCAGGGAAACTTTACAAAAAAGTAGCCGTTGAACAGAGTAGGTTTAAGATAAGATAATTTTATATATATAATCTTTGGGAAGTATTGAAAACCATTCATTGTAAGGTTCTGTTTCTAACAGGGGTACAAAGTGTTTTCCGTCTTACAATAATAACAATAAACATTTATTTCAGACCATACAAATCCATATTTAAAGCATGCATACAATTTAAAATTAAATTCAAACATAAAAAATAATATTAAAAACATTCGAATCTAAAACCAAAAATAAAATCAAAATCATAGTTATTATCTAAATGAAAATTAAAATCCTCACAACCTCACAGAAAACCGATGTGAAATAGCGCTTGCGCTGTGTTTCACCGAGTGAGTGAGGATACCGGAGGCCCACACTCTAACCCCTACCTTATCTCCCTCCCCTTCCCCTAAAGGCCGGCAACGCACTTGTGACGCCTCTGATGTTGCGGGTGTCTATGAGCGGCGGTAATTACTTACCATCAGGCGATACGTCTGCTCGTTTGCCCACTAAGCAATAAAAAAAAACAGTCAAATATAAAATTAAAATTCATAGGCGTAAGTTACGAGAGGTTTTCTCAGGAATAGGGATAAGTATGAAGAAGTGATTTCCATCAAAAACCTTTGTTAACATAAACTATAATATTCTTTCCATCGTTTTGATACCACTAAAGGAAGAGACAAAAAACAAGAGTCTTTCCCAGATCGCAAATAAAAATCTGGAAATATTTAATCTATACTGAAAATTAAATATTGAGATTGAAAAAATACAGTTTGTAATTAGAGAAAGCTAAGATTCCGTATTCGAACTAAGTATCTACATACGGATCTGTACAGAATCTTTGATACTCGAATCTAAGTCGTATATTTTTTTGTAAGCTATTTTAAGGTTCAAAATTACTTAAATTTAACACAAACATTTACCAAAACTAAAAATCGATAAGTTAGCCTTTTTATTATTAAGCCTTTATTGCTGAAACTTTACTCAATGTACACAATATTATTTAATCTAACTTATAAACTAACACATCTTTTTCTCCGGTTTAGTGATCAGCGTGTCCTGTAACATATAGGCCTCTTACAGCTGTTTCCAATCTTTTCTGTCTCTAGCTTTTCTTGACCAGGTAGCGACTCCAACTTTCCTTATGTCATCCATCCATCTTTTTGCCTGCCTGTCTCTTTTTCTTTGATCGTCGTGTTAGTTAGCCTTGATTTGAGCCAAATAAACATGCAAAAGTAAGCGGTTATTTTTCAAACTGTCTTTACATTGATTGATGCCTAAAAATATGTGGAACATCATCATAAATCATTCATACGAAAGTCTAACTTAACCCTAACTAAAACACCTCTGGTTATTCCAGAAGCAAATAAGTAAACATTATTACAAGAAGCGAAAAAAAAACTTTTTGCATTACATTTACGCTCAATTTGTTGACTAACGAATATTATCGTCAATATTTACAGTGAACTTACCTCATGAATTATGAAACATAAATATTGTTTGGGTAACATAAAAAATTGAAATTGTTTTAGTTTCTAAAACATACACATTTTGTAGATAATAATAATAAATGTTTCGGACTTCTAACACAATGCCATCTAGCTCAAACTAAACAAAGCTTGTATTATGGGTACTAGACAAGTGATATAAATACATTTATACTTTTTTTTTATAAATAATCCGTAAAATTAAACTCCCAAACAAACAAGCAGTCGCATACGCTACCACTGCGCCATCGAGGCAGTCAGTCAGATGTTTTAGTGCTAAAAGCCGACCACTTTATGGAAAACCCGGGCACTTATAAAGTAGCAGGTAATGATTATGAAATACATATCAATATTTCCATGTTACAATTATAAATTCAAAAGTACGAGCATCTCAGTCTCTCTGTCACGACAAAACCGTTGCATGGATTTCAATAAATTTTGGCATGGAGATACTTTGATTTTTGAAGAAGGTCATAGGCTACGCTTAATGTATGTAAGAAAAATTTACATATTATTACGACTATTATAGTCGAGATAAGCAGTTAAAAAATGATAAATGAAAAAATGACAGTCACTCCTTAACTGTTTACATAAAAACTCGTTTACTCGTATCTTTTTTAAATTTAAACAGTACAGCTGCACAGAAATCTAAATTTTAATACGTGAAGTAAAACCTTACACCGTGGGAGAGCCACGCTTCGGCATGCATGGGCCGGTGTGAAACAGCGCCTGCGCTGTGTTTCACCGAGTGAGTATACCGGAGGCCGATATCCCAACCTCCCCCCATCCCTCTGCCCATCCCCAAAGGCCGGTAACGCACTTGTGACGCCTCTGGTGTTGCGGGTGTCCATGGGCCCGCCGCCCATAATCGCTTACCATCTGGCGATAAGTCTGCTAGTTTGCCTTATTACACAAAAAAAAAACCAATGAATTATGTTCAATTTTTGACTGGGTTACTACTGAGTATTGAGTATTCGTACGTTTTTAGTTAGACTGTCTTTAGAAACTTTAGTTATATTCTCTGTAGTACTGTAGGTGCATACATAAGTAACTATGTATGACAAAACATTTTTCATATTTTCAAAAGTAGTATTGTAATTTAGAACGACTCTAATTCAAAAACCTATTTACATCTAAGTTCACTTCGAATTTATATTATTTCTAGACAAATTAAACACCTTACTAGTTATTATGATATTTAACGACGATTTTCTATAGAACTTTCTTCTATTCTGAATTCGCCTGACAAACATGAAAGTAAATAACAAAATAAAAGAATACCTAACAAAATTGAATTTGTATGGCAAACCGGGAAGGAGTTGTTAATTATATAAAAGTCGAATAATGAAATATGTATACTAAAAGTTAAAATAACGAGCTACTGAGACTTAAAGTTCGTTCAAAGGTTCATTGTAATAACTGTTTCATATTAAAGTTGTGTGAAAAGGCGTTTTGAATTATTACTACAAATGTTATGAACCCAAGACACAAGAAGAATAAATACAAGAAGTTTTCGAGTATGAAAGAGAAATAAAACGTTGTTGATGTTGCTGGAACTTCGCCACTCAGCAACTCACTGGTATGGCGCAACGCGATTTAGTCCTTTGACTCGTCTTCTGTAACTCCGATAACGATAGGTTTATCATAGAAAAACCTCATCAATCATAGAGCACTCTAAATAATGCTCTCGTGGCTAGAGATAAGGCATATATTAGAATTAATATGAAACCTTTCAATATGGTGCTGATGCACGGTAAACCAACATCAATAAAAGCCTTTAGCAGGCCATTGTGGACATCACCTCTCGTCAGAGAATTTGGTCAGCTCTACAGTATTTAGGGTAAAACAATTCAATTAAATTGAAATAGTTACTTTAAATAAATTAAAAAGTATTTTCATTGTCAGTGATAGAAGTCAGTCGGAAAGCTTAACGCCAGTTTTAATAAATAGGTCCTATATGGAAGAGAAGACGATAAAAACTGTATTTAACTAGATTTACTACAATTATCTGCTTTTATCGCTGTATTTCAATAACAATGTAAGACATACATTTCAAAAAATACAGGCATATAGTACTTAGTTTAAAATAAAAACAAAGAATATTGTTTTAAAAAAGCATTTTAGTAGAATAATAATTAAACATCGGATAAAAAATCCAGCTGTAACGCAAGATTATTTAATAAACACGCTCATGGAGTAGGCCGTTACTTCCTGGCTTAATGAAGCCTTATTTTCAATTTAGTTTTTATTAAGACCTTAGAACATTCAGTACCGGTACTCGTGTTGTACAATTTTTAGTTCACATTCGTGTATAGTTGGACTGGCCTGTGGTTAGTACCCATGACTGTAAAGTCGATGGTCGGAGATTCGATTCCTATCTAATCTAACCAAATATTGTTAAAATCCAATTAACTTTATAATGAGCATTTTTTATTTTATATGTGGCCCTCCCAAATGACTCTCAATGATGGAAAGCATAAGCAGAATCCAAGAGTGGTGGTCACCATACTCATTGCGAATGTAGACAATGCAACATTGCAGCATGGTGACCCACACCATGGCGGCCTAGTGGTGCTTCTTCATCATTGGCCATGCATGATCATTAATTATTTATCTTTGTGTTTCTAATATGTATATATAGCAATTTGTCACGTACAACTTTTCGAGAGATAAATTAACTGTAATTTGAGGTATTCACCTATAGTTTTTTACGTAGAATTAAAATAGAAAACTTTTAATCAACAGTCTTTAACTGCCCTCTAGTAGACACAGATATCTCCTTAGAAGCTTGTTTATTCTAAATAAGTTTAGAAAAGGGTAGGAAGATGATAAATAAGTACAAAATTCATACTATAACATCCCTCGAACAAAATTTTCGATGCACATAAACCCACAACGTAATTAATTACCATAAGCTATGGTAAAAACTTGTACGAGCTCCACGTAATCTTGTTACACGAAAGTGGTCTCAAATCTTCTTTAAATTAAAGTGTATATCGTATAGATATAGTATCGGCGTTTCGTTTACATATTATTTTGCATCTGTATCATCATCAGCTTATAATACAGCTGAGCAACATTGACATCTCCTCAAAAACCGTGGGAGAGCTGTGCTTCGGCATGAATGGGTCGGCTCGACCGGAGTGATACCACGGCCTCACAGAAAACCGGTGTGAAATAGCGTTTGCGCTGTGTTTCACCGAGTGAGTGAGGATACCGGAGGCCCATACCCCAACCCCTCCCCCCATACTCTTTCCCATCCCCCAAAGGTCGGCAACGCACTTGTGACGCCTTTGGTGTTGCGGGTGTCCATGGGCGGTGGTAATCGCTTACCATCAGGTGATACGTCTGTTCGTTTGCCCACTATTCAATAAAAAAAAAAAAAAAGTTTTAGTCTGTATTACCACTCTGGGCAGACATGTTGGTTTGTTTTAAGCTTTCCTACCAGCAGAGCGAGTCAGCAAGCTGAAGTGGCAGTGAGCAGGGCACATAGCTCGGAGAACCGACATGTCGTACTGGCCTTACAAGTCAACATTTTAGAATGGTAGACATACGCTCTCAAACTAAACGGTTCGACTCCTTCCTGTGTCAATCAGTCAAAGCCAGGAACCCTCTACCAGCACACGTGTTTCCTTTCCACTATGATTCCGGGTGTTTTAAGCAGGGCGTGATAAATCTATCACTATAAGTATGGTGACAAAAACAATTGGATTCTTCTCATACTTTAAATCAGCCAGGGGGAAGTCACTTTGGCAGGCCCCATATCAAAATAAGGGAAAACCTTCGCCCACGAATCGTTTCCGTCCTTGGAGCACCTCTGAATTAGAGGGTTTTTCTGCTCTGGTCACCGCGCTTGCTTAGTGTAAAACTGGTGTTGGTATCACTCGGTTAAAGCCAGCCTATATGTCAAAGAATGGCTCTTTAACAAAACTGTTTATCACTTCGAAACATGAAATATATAATATAAAAAATACTGTTTACTACAATACCGAAAGTTTGCCGTACATAAAACACAATATAGGGTGTTCACTAATCCAATTGAATAATAATCCTTTTCTAAAAAATACTTTAATCTTTTTCTTAATGTAATATTTCTATGCCTTTGTATATCTGTCCCATTTTTCATTTGAGTTAAAAGGTTCATGTATATTATTACTCACAATGTCACTCACATTGAACTCCCACAAATTGTGTTAAGCTCGCAGAATCCTCGCATAATACAATTAAAAACCTACTGGCCGAAGATACATATTGTTGTATAAACACCGGATGCTTCTACAAAACTCAAAGCTTTATTGAATAACAAAGTTTTTTGGCACCACCTTAGGCTAAATTAAATTGGAATTTTAACAATACACTGTCAATGATCAGTTATTGAATTTTCAATTCTACCCGACCACGACGAAGCTAAAAAGAAGAGTAATTTGGGCAGTCTATGTATGTTTGCATGTTCCACTGTAGCGCCTAAACTACTGAAGGGATTCCAATAAATGTGATGTTTTGATATATTCGTAACAATATTTCAGGTGATAAAGGTTATTTATATGGATTTTATCAAAAGTTTTACGTTGTCGTTAATAGTTTTTAAACTTTTTCTTGTTGCTCCATGTCCCATGATTACAAAATATTGATTTGGCTCCAACAAATACTTCAAACCACACCTTACTGATACTAAACAGCATATGTAATATAAACTAAATTTAAAAGAAAATATGAAAATGAATAAGAACCAAATCATTAACCAAATCTAAGCATCAAATATTCCAGTATTTTTCCAGCACAGTAAATATTTTTATATATATATCTCAAGATGCATATACCCTTCCATATACACACACACACATACGTCACACCCAATACGGTAATAAATTGTATACACCTAATATATTCGAAGCGATAAAGCGTATATTCTCCATCAAACATCAAATACACATTTTATTACGAATAACACAAATATGCATATGAATGCATTTCCGCTACATTAGCCACAAGCGGACGCTTACTTTCAATTCTTATGGCCGCATATTAGATCTTTGTATTTCTCGTAGAATATATATTAAATGTAAATTGTCGGCATAGAAATTTAAGCAAGTCACTAGTACAATAATCACGTCTGTCGAAAAAAACACATTCTAACGACATCTAGCGAATATAAATTGAACTACGTAGTAACTTTGATGCTTGCATTGCGCAAAGAAAATTCTCGCGACAATTAGCTCATCTTGTATGAATTAATGAACCCCGCTCGTTTGTCTGACATGATAAACAAACCTCCTCGAAAAAACCTTAATTCATGATACACCATTCAATGGCTTATTAGCAATCCAGTATGCTTAATGTGCTTATTAATTATTCAATTCACATATTTATTATTATTCAATTAAATTATCATTATACAAAAGCAAAAAAATTATAAAGAAATTTGACCGTTTAACCAAACCTTGTGTTAGTAGTAATGTCTATACCGAACGTTTTAAGGTTTGAGTGAAAGCTGCTTTCACGCCGTAGATTTCTTTTTACCAATCTTTTCCAAAAATACCCAACACAGCCCCATAGCACCTGCCATTCTCGCTACATCCATCAACCAGTATTTTTCAATTGAACACGATCCTACCTTGACTCTTTCATTCCACCTCCATACATAGGTACGTGTAGATCGAATTTGAATTCAATGTGTGACGTCATTTTTCAGTGTCAAATATTGACACTGAGTTTTGACGTCACAAACATTTGAGTTTAAATTTGGAACACGTTACGATTCCTAGTAAACCAATGAGTTGAACGTTACTGCCACCAGAAATATACAAGTTGTTACAGAATGCCATTGTACTTCTTTATTTACTGTTGTCAATCCTGCCAAAATAATTCTAGAGTAAAGTGATGAAAAGCATAAGCAGAGTCCAAGACTGGTGGTCACCATACACATATCAAAAGCAACAGTTACGAAGTACTCGTACCTACATGTCATTACGTAAAAATATTGCTATTGTTCTATCTATGAACTCATAATCACGAAAATCATCTTCATAACCTTTATTATTCCCAAGAGGTCGACTACTAATTTAACTGGTTTTACCAGAATATCAGTTTTTCCATGAAGCGACTGACATTGGATCTCCACAACACTGAGGGCAAACTGAACTCAAACGATAAACTAGATGATAGAGATAGAATCATGGTAGTATACAATATTATTGTTCCCACCAGAATTACAAACAATGTCACTAATTATAAGGAAAAGACGTAGATACGTGGCATACGTTTTCCTCGTGACATGCTAAAATCTACAGCCAACCTTCCCTCCTAGCCAAGTTGACAATAATAGACAACTAAGAAATGGGAATGACGTCTCACAACGCTAGTCCAAACAAAATATAAGCCAATAATACAAGAGAATAGCGTTTGAGATTATAGAAAGAGATTTGACGAGGAACACTTGCATATTAGCTAAGCAACTTTTTAGACCATTTGTCAATTTTGCGTCTACAATTATCTAATATGCCTCGCGTGTTATGAGATTCGTCTCTTTGCTTTTAATATAGTTGTGCTTAAGTGTTTTATAACATTTTCATATTCACAGCATCATTTGTGATATTTACAGTCAAAATAGACTTTAAACTTTATAAACTCTAACATAGTCAACAGCAAATAAAGCAACGTAAAAGCTTGTTAGCGAACTCAAGCGCATACATTCAGCGCAAACTTCATAACTGCAAGTCAAGTGCACTTATTCTAGAAGTTTGTTGGAACTTTTATTTATCAAGAACTCGGATTTGCTGGAGTCACTGTAGTGGGCAGTATAACACGAACCAATTGATTGAATGGACTGAACCTACGTAAGAAAGTTAATCTTGGTTTCTACTTTCGTCGCTATGTCGCTCAAGGCGTTATTTATAGGACACAGGGGAACTCTTTATGTCCTCCTTGACTGTCGAGGTCTCCAGATACTTATGCACTGCCGTATTTTGGGTAAACCATGGCGCATTTATCAAAATCTTCAGCACTTTGTTTTGAAATCGTTGGAGAATTTCAATATTTGAGTGACTCGCTGATCCCCAGAGCTCCATAAGTCCAAATCGGTTTCAGGATGCACTTGTAAATTAGGACCTTATTTTCCAAGCATAGCGTAGACTGTCTGCCTAGCAGCCAGTATATGTCTCCAAATTTTTTTTTCACCTGTTCTTTTTATCCCTTATTTGGGCCCGCCAAGTGAGTCTTCTATCCAGGTGCATGCCTAGCTAGGTATTTAACTGTCGTG
Source organism: Spilarctia lutea (assembly GCA_916048165.1). Lineage (NCBI taxonomy): Eukaryota > Metazoa > Arthropoda > Insecta > Lepidoptera > Erebidae > Spilarctia > Spilarctia lutea. Next base: position 2,562,098 of record OU696491.1, read on the forward strand.
TCTGTTGGCAAGACAGCTTCGTCCAGTGTCACTGTGGACAGTTCCCTCTTCTTAGTGTGAACGTTATATGGACCGATTTTGTTGGGCTGGCTTGAATATGAATGCAACATAAACAATCCTTTTCGACATTACTATTTAATCACCCTACTAAGTAAAGTGAAATGCATAAATTTAATTTTACTTCTAACTTTAGAACCCGGTTGACAAGATGTTTTACACCCCTTTATGTTGTACCTTTCAATTTAACCACTGTAAAGGGGTTTATTTCAGTGGAAATGTAACAATTTAAAACTTTTCCATGGTTATAAAATTTAACCCCATTGTGGATAGGGCTGTTTCATTGTATTAGAAACACTTCATTATGTTCTTAAATAAGTTATAAAAAGAATGGGTTTTGGCAGCATGAATAAGCTATGGAGTAACCGTAGGTTTACTAACACACAGTTGAACCGACACCCTGCACCTGGGACGAAAAAAAATATTGTATGAAAAAAAATTCATCTAATAAATATTAGACCCCAAAAAGCTTCTTCAATCACCACTACACATAAATAAACTACTTTCTGTAAAATGTTATTACGATGTCAATGATTATTTAGATGACAGTTTAGACAATATGGATTTTTATTTCAAGATTTATACGCCGCTTGTGGCAGAATATGCTGTGAAATCTTATGTATTGTGGGGTCAAGACAATGCAATACGGTGAAACAGTAAATGCATGGTCAGCTAATGTAAGCTAATATATCACATCGCGAACAGGACTCCTCAGTCAGTCAGCTCCATTAATACGCGAGGTTCGGTTGTTGAATAACACGCGACCTTCTGATCACGTCGGGAGCTATAAACTAGCTCATATATATTTGGAGAACTTTGTACCATGTCATTATAAAATAATGTAATAAATCAAAAACTCAACCAGTACTTTTTTTTTACTAAATCATGCTTAAAGTGTACTAATGTGCAAGTGTTAAAAATAAATAATAAATAAATAAATATTTCGGACATCTTACACACAACGCCATCTAGTCCCAAGCTAAGCAGAGCTGGTGTTATGGGTACTAGACAACTGATGTTAATACTTTTTTTTGTAAATACATACATATTATACATAGAAAACACCCAAACTCCGGAACAAATATTTGCAGATCATTCAAACATTTAATCCGACCCGGGAATCGAACCCGAGACCTCAAGCACAGCAGTCGCATACGCCACCACTGCGCCACAGAGGCAGTCATATAATGATAATTCATTAGATCGTCACATGGAATAATTATTTGCATGACTAATTTCATTATTTCGTCCTATCTTGTAACGTGTAACGGTGTCCAATGTCACATTAATACGTATAATAAAATCGTAACTGGTCGCTGTCTGTACGTGGAACATATATAAGAAAAAGTTATAAAACCCTAAACAATTATTTTTAGTTTTGTTTCTCTTTATACGTTTGTGCACGCTAATCTCATGAAATGGCTCAACCGATTTGTATGCCATTTTCACTAATACGTTGTGCTTTGCCCTTTTTAACTATAAAAGTAATATCAGCGATGACCAACGTTTACGCCGCGTAGCAGGAAAATGCTAGTAGAAAATACTTGACTATCCTTATCTGACCAAATTATAGTTTTAGATTACATTTCGTAGACCGTGGAGATAAAAATAATATAAATATTAATACCAGTAATCATACACTACACACTACATACATATATCATATCAATACCAAAAACTGTAATTAATGAATTCTGCAATTCGGATTAGATGATTTTCCGCCAAAATTTTCCTCGAACGAACCTTGTGAAGATATTTTCTAATTAAATAAGCCAATTATTTCACAAAAACTTGTAATAAAAGGGTCACATGGGACACATTTAACACCAGAATCTTTGAAACAAATATTTAACTGCAGGGTTGGCCTGATAGTTTATGCGATCGCTACGCCGCTTTCTACTGCGTCAAGTGTTGTGGGTTCAGATCCCACAACACTAGTTGTTCTTTATGTTCGTTTTATGTATTTTCGTAAAGTGCCGACATAAATAAATATTTCGGACATCTAACACACAACGCCATCTAGTCCCAAGCTAAGCAGAGCTTGTGTTATGGGTACTAGACAACTGATTTGTATACATATGTACTTTTTTTGTAAATACATACATACTATACATAGAAAACACCCAAACTACGAAACAAATATATGTAGTTTACACAAACACTTGGTCCGACACAGGATTTGAAACCGAGACCTCAAGCACAGCAGTCGTCATTCACTACCACTGCGCCGCCGAGGCAGTAACATACATACATAAGATAGACATAGGATGTATATTCCTAATGCAGGAATAGTCTTTTAAAAAAAAAAATCACATATATAGTCATAAAAAACGCCTACTTTCTTCGCAATCGCGTAAATAAATGCAGCTAAATTCAAGTTGGTTTACAGTTATTACTTTTCACACATCTAACACAACGCCATTTAGTCACAAACTACAGTACGGCCACTCAGAGAATGCGTTTCTGACACTTGTAAAATCGTCGTGAGTAGTGATGTACCATGAATATCATTAATAATATTTGGTAACAGTATTTATAGCACGAATTTTTTTCTTAATTGTTGCTACTATACTTACCCCTGACATTTTATATTGACCCTGTGAGCTCTCCTGCGTCCCGTGGGAGAATTTGAACCTGAAAAATAAAGAAAAAAAATTTATTTTGTACTTGGGATTTTTCAATCCTGAATTTTCGTAAATTTTTAGAGGTTTTTGTCGAATTACTCTTCAACCCCTCATCTTAGAATCCCCTTTCTTACAGATTTAGACGGCTCTCATCTAGACCCGTCTAATAACACCTCCTTTTTTGAATTCCGGCAAATAATAACATAGATTTTTGATATTTAGATCAAATTTTTCTAAAATTTTTGACAATATATAAGGTTTTTGTCGAATTTTTCGTCAACCCTTATTTTCGAAGTAACTTATTATACATATTTAGTTAGATCTCATCTAAATCTACCTAATATATAGCTTTTTACATAAGTCCGGTAAATAGATTTCGAAATTTTTGATTTTGAACTCATTTTTTGGTAATTTTTGAGGTTTTTGTCGAATAAGTCGACCACCCTTAGGCCTAAAATTATTATCTTTGCAGTTTTGGAAAGGTCTCACCGAGACCCGTCGAACGACACCCCATTTGTCCAGATCGGACAAGCAGAACTGCAGAAAATCGCCTACCCACCCTCCCTGTTTTTACTGGGTATATCGACTTCGGTAGCCCGGGGTCACCAACCGTTGGTCATATTTTCAAAAATTTATATTTTTAATTTTGGGTCTTTTTGTAATTTCTTCTTTATTTAGACCGTTTTTATTTGAAAAGATTTCGTTAGTTATAAGTTAGTATCTAAGTTGATAAAGGAACTATATTCCTCTTTTTTTTTTATTTTTATTGTTTCTTTTGTTTTGTATTTCGACGTTAAAGTACAGATCTTGAACCTGGTAGGTACCTGTACATACCACCAGCTAATTTGCCTATTGACGCGCACCTCCACAATGACCAGCCCTCCATCCCCCTACGTTTGGGAGAGCCCCCAGCCCTCCTTAATACCGCGCCCCGTCTCAACCACAAACCCGGCAATGGAAGATGAGACTCCATCAATATCAGCCAGACGCACCCTCTGGCCTCTGAACACAACTTCTCTACCTCCTAACCGCAGCTCCGTCGCAACCAGATGTTGCGAAGTCATCCGGGAGCAACTATCTATCTCCCGCAACATCAAAAGGGACATAAAAAAGGAGATAGAGAACAGAGTGGACATACTTGAGAATATATTAAGAGCTTACGAAGAGGACAGGAAGAGGACGTCAAAGGGGAAAAATACAAAGACAACTCAAGATGGAGACAGGGAAAACAACTCAATGATATTGAGGAAAATAGAGGCAAACGAGAGGTTGCTGAGGGAAAATGGGAGAATCATAGAGGAGCTCAAAGAAAAGATACAAAGGCAAGATGAAAGAGAGAAGGAAAAGGAAAGGAGAGGACTGACAACAACATATGTCGACGCGGTGACGGGCCACTCTAATGCTCCGCTTCCGGTGCGTACGACCTTGCACTCGGTTGTAGTCACGTCCAAGGACGATCAGGACACGGGAGAGGAAATTATAGAGAAGCTAAGAAAAACTGCAAACGAGGATGAAGGCTGGGTGAAGGTGGAAAAGATAAGAAAAGGAAAGGACAGAAAGATAATAATTGGATACAGAACACAAGAAGATAGAAATAGGGCTCAAAAAAGACTGACGGAAAAAGGGAAAGATCTCGTGGTGGAAGAGATTAAGAACAAAGATCCTCTTCTGGTCATGTACAGCGTCCTCAAGAGTCAAAAAGATGAGGACCTAGTGAAAGCTGTAAGAAGCAGGAACCGGGAGGTGTTCCAAGACCTGACACCCGACCAAGACCGAATGTCTTGTATAGGAGGACAGCCCGAAACCCACACACGTGTCATGTGGTGCTCAGGGTCTCCCCGGCGCACAGTGGGGCAGAATGAGGAAAAACATGGCAACAATTCGGAAAAAAAAGTTTAAAATTTAGGGTTTATTTGTTATAATATATGTAGAAAACAATATTCCTGACATTTTGGTACCACAATGACCCCTCTTTAATGAGTCCCTGTTAAGTTACAAGCGTACTTCTAAAGTTTTGCTAAGCGCGTATCTCTCTCGTATCAGATGTCAATCAAAATGTATTGATTTATTTTGTTAAGATTCGATGGTTTTGAAGCAATGTTTTGAATTAATTGTTTAATTAGACATAATAAATAAACTATTTACGATTTTTAAATATTCTTATACCATTCACGTTCAGAGAACTTGATGTTTCAAACTGGGTCTTCCAAAAATCTGCATTTTTTTTGAGAAAATAGACCATAAGTTATAAGCTAGGCCTGGGTTAGTAACCTTATTTGTTTTATGAAGAGACTAAAGGGTTCACTTCTTGTACCTAAAAGGATTTTTGCAGATGGTTGCTGATGTGGTAGATATTAATAATTTTCTTAACGTTAATAGATAAATTTCTACAAAGGAAAATAATACCTTTTCCACGTACATTATGGGTACCTACTTAAACTTCAGTTTATTATTTTTTGGTTGCTATTTTTTTTTCCTTTTTGCTAAATCACGATGTCATTTACTCGTAATGAGTTTTTTCGCATTAAGAAACAAAGCGGAAAAAATAAAATAGAAGAACAATTCAATCATTTGCAAACGGAATTGCCCATTATCAATGAAAGTTCAGAAGGCAAGACAATATTCAAGAATTTCAAGCAAGTGTTAATTCAGAATAAGATGGAGCAAATCCGGCCGTACTTTAAATACTTTCATAAGAGTGAATAGTGAATGGTTTAAAGGAGAATGTAATTTGTCTCCACCAAATGCCCACAGTGAAGGCAGTAGTCTGACCCGCGGCAGTGGCCGAAAAGAACAAGAGAAAGAAGATCAAAAACTCAAAGTTTGCTTATTGAATATAGTGATGATGATGAAGAGGATTAGGAGGAGGAAGAAGTGTAAAATATAAACGTGAAGCATGATTTTGTCTAGTAATAAGGTACTAAGGTCTATTTTCTCAAGTGTTTTTCATAATTATATTGCTTCAGTTTTGGTGCTTGAGGGGTTCAAGTTCAAATAAAATTCATTGTAAAAATAGGTCGTACATTACATTTTGATAGTGATTAATAGTTAAAAAATCTCGTAAAAGAGTTACATGATAAGCGAAATATTTGTAAAAATATTACGATTTATAACTGAACAAAAAGTTTGAAAATTGAATAAAAAGTTGTAAAATGAGATGCAAACCCATTTATATATGTTATTTAATCATTTAATGTCTATTTGTTTCCTCTACTCGCGCCCTGGACAGAGGGAGGCTGCATCTCGATCTGCAGCCAATCAGGGTGGCGGATCAGTCCCCTCTGGTGCAATGCTCCCTCTGTCTGGGGTACGGGCATGTTAGGAAGCTCTGCACCTCTACTGAACCAAGGTGCAGTCATTGTGGCGGGCCCCACTTGAGGGCCAAATGCCCGGACTTCGCCATTGGTGCAGAGCCTAACTGTTGCAACTGCCAAGGGGAGAAACTGAGCAGCACAGGGCACAACGCATTTAGCGATTTGTGCCCGGTAAGAGCGAAGTGGGACGAAATCGCGAGGGCAACGGTGCAGTACCGGTGCTAAGGGCCCTTTGGCGAGCGCAGTCCTCCATCCACCACGCGATCAAAACAGTAAGAGCAAATCGACCTTTCCTCAGCTCACCATGGCACGTCCAACAAAAACTGAAAGACAAAAACACAAACAAGGATCAAACAGAAGAACTACGATTGTAAACTTAAATTTAGAAACAGTAATTAATAAAGAAAGTAAAAGTTATAAAAATAGACATTGTACAGAAGAGAATAAAGTTAGAAATGAAACAAAGCAAATAATACAGTATGATACCAAAATAATGGATTATTTTAGTTCATCATATGTAAACTAGGGAAATAAATTAAATAAGTGGATAGTACAGTAGTGGTTTCGGCACATATACTTTTTAGCATAAATTTAAGAGTGCAATAATGAATTAGTTTAAAAATAGTATAAAATAAAACGAAGAAAATAAGGATCAGATAGTATGGAAGGATAAATGGAAGAATAGACTAGTAGAACAACAGGAAACAGGAATTGGAATATGAAAGTATGAATGAAAGAATAAAGTAGCATAAGAAAGTATATAAAATTCGGAAAAAAAAAGTAAAAGGCTCCAATCATGTTTGCTACAGCGGCCCTTACAAAAAAAAAAAAAAAAAACAATATTTATAGCATTCATTATGCATAATTATTCAATTTAGATATATTTTATATGTTAAACACAATATTAACAAAATTGTTGATGGATGAATTAAATTTAATCGTAATTTCTGAATGAAACCAAGGGAAACAAAATAAAAATACTGTATTTATTGAAAAATTTATATTATGAAATACATAGTTTTAAGATTTCAATAATGTCAAATCAAAATTTCATTCGACTCCGATTCGCTTGAGGACTCGCTGTCATCTTCACCAACATGTATAATCATGTTATTATCAATCATAGTGTCTATACGAATATCGCGGTCAAAGTCATCAAATATCATTTTTTTAGTTTTTTCAACCATCTTCATCCAGTCATCTCTTGTGACTTTTTCGCATGCTTCTTTTAAAAGCGTCTTCATCTTTTTTATGCCATATGGTGGAGAAGTATTATGGCGGGCTGCATAACCTTTAATTTGAGCCCAGATTAGCTCTATGGCATTATACTGGCATTGATATGGAGGAATTCGGAGAACGCGATGACCGTACTCCAGAGCCAGCTCATCTATTTCGTATCGAATATTTGATAGCTTATAGTCGTTGACTAATTTCATCAGCTCAGCTTTTAGCATTAACATATTTGCGTCAATGCCACTTCTTTGCAGCAACCAATTCCTCTTTTCTATTAGCTTGAGTAGGTGCTTTATTTATTTGCACCGAATGATAAGGTGCGTTATCCATTATTATAACTGAAGGCTCTGGAAGGCCAGGTAGCAACACATCCTGGAACCACTCCTTGAATACAGCCGCATTCATTTCTTCGTGGTAGTCAGTAGTAGTTTTTGACTCAAATGCTAATAAACCATTTTCCACAAAACCATACTTCGCACAACCAGCGTGGCATATTATGAGACGTGCTCCTTTACCGATTGGCACTTTCGACGTCGACGCTTGAGTGTCATCTGTCCAAGAACGAGAAAGCTCGTGATTGGTGTTCAGCCATGTCTCGTCAATGAAGACGACATTGTCCCAATTATCAATTTTTTTGCTTCTCTTAGAAAAGTAATTCTTTTTGTCAGAAATATAAAGGAATAAAAATAGTTTTTCATTCATTTTTAATTCAGCTGACTGATATCACGACAATTATTGTCATAAGTTTGGTTTGGTCGTACCTATATCGTATTATAAACTATATTAAATATGTATTAAGTACATTATACACACTCTCGAATAATTTCTCCGATGTCCCCAGGAACTTTAATGTCGTTCGTATAAATGCCCAAAGCATTTCGGCACATTTCGTACGACATCCTTACGTACTTTGTAACTCATCTTGTTCTACTGTTTTTTTGTGTATTCAATAAAGATAAATAAATAAAATTATATATTATAAAATTAGAACGTTTTATTTAACAATATATCGACCGACAGAATATATTACGATTCCAAAAATACTCAGTTACAATTCAGTATTATTTTGTCTCATCACTACAAGAACAAACTATTGACATAACCTTGAAACAGCGCAGTTTGACGTCGTTAGACTTTTAAAAATTATTGTTCTTAAATTAATTAATTGATTAATTGTTAATAACTTTAGCCCAAAATAAAACATTTATTGTACATTGGCATGATTATTCAATTTTTAATGTTTTTACTCATTATTAAGGTTAATAAAAGATATTTAAAATTTTGCCATAAATTGTACGCCATTTCAAAGTTACATCGCCCATTGGATCACGACCTGTCAGAAACACATTCTCTCAGTGGCCAGACTATAAGCAGAGCTTGTACTATGAATACTAGACGACTGATATAAATACCTGTATACTTTATATATTATACATAGAAAATATCCAAACTCGGTAACAAACAATGCGAATCGAACCTGAACCTCAAGCATAACAGTCGTATACGGTATCACTGCGCCACCGAGGTGGACACCGACACTTCTTGAACTTAAAGCTCGCGGGCTGGGTCTCAACTCGACGACTTCAGTGCGCCTATTTTGCGTGGTGAATAGTACACACTTATTTCTTTAGTCGAATGAAATACATCCTACTAATATTATAAACGCGAAAGTTTGTGAGTATTTTTTTTTTATTGTTTAGGAGACAAACGAGCAGACGTATCGCCTGATGGTAAGCGATTACCGCCGCCCATGTACACCCGCAACACCAGAGGCGTTACAAGTGCGTTGCCGGCCTTTAAGAAAGGAGTACGCTCTTTTCTTGAAGGTTTGAAGGTCTTATTGGTCCTCAGCTCATTCCTCAGTTATGTCGAGCGAGGCAGAAAGTTTCGGGAAAATACATTAGATATATATGTAACTAAATATATACGTAAAGGTAATCACGTATATAATGCATAAGTGGTATTCTCATAAATAATATTTAATGGAGCGATAAGTGGTTATGCACTATTAGCCATGTATTAGTGTTATCAACGAATTATGAATACATTAACCTTATCCTGTCAATTTTGAGATCCACTGACATGATCATAAAGTCCTTATATACGTGAATAAAAGTATAATGTTATGAAATGCAAATGGAAACGAATTTATCACTCTTTTTTTATTCTACGGAATAAAGGGCAAACAAGCAGACGTAGATGGTAAGCGATTACCGCCGCCCATAGACACCCGCAACACCTGAGGCGTTACAAGTGCATTGCCGGCCTTTGGGGGATGGGGAGAGGTATGGGGGAAGGGGTTGTTGTATGGGCCTCCAGTATCCTCACTCACTCGGTGAAATACAGCGCAGGCGCTGTTTCACACCGGTTTTCTGTGAGGCCGTGGTATCACTCCGGTCGAGCCGACACATGCTCACAAAAATTTAAAACAATCACAGTTACAGAAGGGATAAGTAGCAGCACATAAAATATTATATATTTAATACATTTGTCAAATTTTTAGGGTACCGTTTTCGAAATGGTAAAACGAACCTTTATAGTTAATAGTTTCATCATGTCTGTCTGTTAGTCCGACGGTCTGTGAATGATAAAAAGACAGACGAGATTGCCGAGTCCTCTAATTGTAATTATGTAAACTTAAGGGACAAGGCAGAAGTTCATTTTTGACAGTTGAGTGCAATCTTCTTTTGGGACAATTAAGGACGTAATCAAGACTGGGTTGGACTCCTCGGAACAATGATAATTGAAGTCCACCTCCCACATTTCCATTCCATTCCTACACTCTCGTGAAACCAATCCAATTTTTTTTTCACAAAAAGGCCACTCGCGCATCAGAAGTATATGTACAAAGGGTAAAACGGGACTCTCCTTTTTTTAATTTACTTTATTTCAAGACTCCACTGTCCGCCTGTCTGTCACCAGGCTCTATCTCATGAAACGTGAGATTTAGACAGTTCAGATTTCCACAGATTATGTTTTCTGTTGCCGCTATAATAAATACAAAAACAGAACATATTAAATATTCATCCTCCCATACAACGAACGTAATTTTTGTTCTAGTGTTTGCTCATTATTGGAAATGACAAGATAGACGCTTGAACTATATAGATAAGGGTACGGAACCCTTCCTGCGCGAGTCCAACTCACACTTGGCTGATGTTTTATATACAGATTCTTGGTATAAGAATGGCGATATCGATAATCACTACTCGATGCTCTAATCCATCTATCAACATTATATCAGGCTTATTGGAGAGTAAATGGTTCTGACATGATAATATAGTAATGATAGATGGATCTCAATGTAATGTGGTCCGACTATTTCTAAGAATTAGATTGGGCCTTTAGGTCGGTACTTTTGAATTTGCTAGGTGGCATTAAGAGGGAGTCAGGAAATCCATGTTGGCAAAACGAGAACAATGCCCATTAATGCCACGTTTCGGCATGAATGGGCCGGCTCGACCGGAGTAATACCACGGCCTCACAGAAAACCGGTCTGAAATATCGCTTGCGCTGTGTTTCACCGAGTGAGTGAGGATAATGGAACCTCATATCCCAACCCCTTCCCCATCCTCCTCCCCATCCCCCAAAGGCCGGCAACGCACTTGTGACGCCTCTGGTGTTGCGGGTGTCCATGGGCGGCGGTAATCGCTTACCATCAGGCGACGTGTCTGCTTGTTTACCCCCTATTCCATGGAATAAAAAAAAGAGTGTGGCAGGCTCAAACACAGAAAAAAACTGCATCAAGTCTGCAAACCCTCAACGTAGGCTTACCTACCGATATGACAGATTCCATACTCGGCTGATATAAATAATCCTCTCTCATTACAGCAAATCTCTATCGCCAATATATTTTTATATTCACCAAATGTGTATGGAGCCTGATAATCCGATATGATGGATAGTGTAATGTATTGTTATCTAAAATCAACTGTGTTATCGGGTACTATCGATGGCAAAAGAGTTCTAACGATTTATCGGAAAGATATAAAAAAAAATGTAGTAACATTGTGACGATGGGCAGTAAAACCTTATTTTTGTGAGTACAACCACGTCGAAAGGTCAGACAAGTCAAAGTTAATTGATACATAACGTCATTCCCGTCAATAGCTTTTTACTTCGAAAACTGTCTTAGATTGGTTGCTGCCTCGAATCTGCCAAGAGGTCTCGGGTTCGATTCCCGGGTCGGACTGCTGTTCGGCTTTCTTACAAGAAATTCTTAACAGCAGCCCGGATTGCTAGGAGAACATTATTATTATTAAAAAAAAACGGTTTTGTATGCGTCAGTACACGTGACGTGGTCTACGGTGTTAAAAGAAACGACCTTTGACAATACTTCGAAAGGCTTTTTTATCGAGTGATACAATATGTCAACTTAATGACGTTCATATATTCATATTTGTAAATAAAATAGTACTATATGTAAAAACTTAAAGCATTATTATCAAGGTTAATCTCTGAACCTTAACTTTTGACTGTACACATGTTACCCCTACCATAATGTTAAGCGGTCTACAAGCCGTTCCCTATTTTACCAAGTGTTTTGAGTTCAATCCCATATAGTACAACACTTTGGGTGATACACAAATTGTTGTTCTGAGTTCTTTGTGTCAGTTCCATATATGTTTTACCGTGGGAGTGCCACGTTTCGGCATGAATGGGCTGGCTCGACCGATGTGATACCACCGCCTCACAGAAAACCGGTGTGAAACAACGCCTGCGCTGTGTTTCACCGATTCATTCTCCAACCCCTTCCCCCATACCCCAAAGGCAACTTTCTACAGCTTCACAACGCGTTAAAAATCGAACCCACGACCAAGTAGTGACTGTCACCACTATAACATGACAATGTATACCTAATGTTTCTAGCGCTACCTAACTATATTTTAAAGAAAATCTTGCATTATTTTCGCAAGAAATTTACCTCCATACAGTAAGTGATGTAGGCCATAATAATTTATCCTTGTTTAGCTACTATTACCACTTGAGAACACAATATGCAATGAATATAAGGTAAAGAGCTTCCATCGAGTAATTCTTCTGCCGTTAAGAAGTTATTTGCATGGATATTGCGTCTTTTGATTTAAAATTAACCTGTTTTATTAACTTGTATGCTCACTTCAATATATTGATATTACGAAACATAATCCATACTAATATTATAATATTCGACAGTTATTTTGTGTCTGTTACAATGTTAAACCGCCGCCGCCGCACTGAATTCAATGAAATTTTGCGTGGAGAGTGAAGATACTTTGATTGTTTAAGAAGAACAAAGGCTATTCCGATAATTATATAGTTAGTGTGTCGTAGTAACTGTCTCGTTGGTCTTGTGGTTGGTTGGTCGTATGCAACTGCCGATCAAGAGGTCTCGGGTTCGAATCCCGAGTCAGGCCTAAAGTGTTACTGAGTTTTCTGATCATAAAAATCTAAATATATAAAAATGAATTGCTGTTCGTTAGTCTCGCTAAAACTCAAGAAAGGCACGGCCGATTTAGCTAAAAATTTTAGTTTTAAAATATTTGTCGTAGTCCAAGGAAGGTTTAAAAGGTAAATAAACATAAAAATATATAAAAAAAATGATTTTCGAGCAGAACATAAGTGAACATAAACGGTTAAAGTTATTAAGCTGCGGGGAATATGAGATGTAAAGGAGGTTGCGTGGGTCAGCTAGTACTTAATAAAAGCTCGGAGTTTGGCAGTTGGGGTCTGAAACCCCGGTGCCTCGGAGAGCACGTAAAGCTGTCGGTCCTGCGCCTGATCTCTCCCCGATCATGTCGGTTAACCGTCCTATCGGATTATGAGAGAGAGGGAGCAGAGAGTGCACCTATGTTTGCGCACACACTTGTGCACTATAGTTGGCTGGTCTCCGTTGAGACTGACCGCCGCGGCCGGTATCGGCTAGCAGAACCTATAGTTAGTGTGTATTGTAATATATATACATACTAATATACTGCGTAGTTCTGGATTACAAAAGGATTCTCGGACGCAATAAAGAGCAAATAAAGCTGCGGTTACTGTTGATCTTATGCTCATACGTAAAACTATAAAAACAAGAGGTAGAACCTTTATATACCTACGGATGTAACACGAATAAAACTAACTTCTTGTTACCATAATCAGACGATTTGAATTCCCAACAGAAATAGGGATGACATAAAACAAATATAAAATATACGATTTTACACACATATTTTACGATATGTAAGAGCAAGACGTTATGTAAAGTCAAATATATGATAATAAAACACACTAACATTTAAACTGTGTTATAAAGTGAAGATGGTCGCTAAACTGTTTTGTAAATACAACTGTATACCTTGTGTTCATGAATAGTGACAATAGACAATCTGATTAACCGTTTGAGACTTTTATTTGTGAATAAAAACTCCTTCGCTCTGCTTCACAAATAAAAGGTACATACTACAGTGAAATTGGTTTTCTTTCTTTCATTGTGTACTTTGCTATTTCTACCAAGTTAAGATAACTAAACTCTTACATAAAAATATTAATAACCGAAAAACATCGGACACAAGACATCCTAACCTCAAGTTATTTAGGGTCTATACTATGATAAACTGCCTCGTTGGCCTTGCGGTTGACGAATGCGACTGCCGATCAAGAGGTCTCGGGTTCGAATCCCGGGTCGGCCCTAAAGTGTTATTGGGTTTTTCTGATTAATGAAATACTTAATAACAGCTCGGAGTTTGAAACTTGGTGTCCGAACCCCGTGCATCGGAGAGCACGTAAAGCTGTCCTGCACCTGATCTTTCCCCGATCGTGTCGGTTAACCGTTCCATCGGATTGTGAGAGAGAGGGCACAGAAAGTACAACTGTGTGTGCGCACACAGTTGTGCACTATAGTATCTCCTGCGTAGTGGGCTGGTCTCCGTTGAGACTGGCCGCCGTGGCCGTTATCGGCTAGGAAAACCTTATTACTATATTATGATAACCTGATGATTAATTAATCAATCTTAAGTACCTCTTCTTAATTACTCAGAACAAACAACAATTACACAAACAATCCCCTTTTTTTAACTAAAACTACCGTGGGAGAGCTATGCTTCGGCATGAATGGGTCGGCTCGACCGAAGTGATACCACGGCCTCACAGAAAACCGGTGTGAAATAGCGTTTGCGCTGTGTTTCACCGAGTGAGTGAGGAAACCGGAGGCCCATACCCCAAATGTCTCTTCTCCGTTCTCATAATTATCATAAGAAGAGGTACAAAGCATTTGCTTCTCGTATTAATATATATAGATTTCCACGTCAGTTTTATTGCTCACTATATTTCGCCAGCGGCTTTGCTTGCATTTAACGAAAAGTATCTTATATTACTTCCACAACCTCCAAGAATATGCGTACACAGTTTCATGATGATCGGTTCAGTGGTTTTCGCGTAACAAACAAACTTACATTCAAGTTTAGAATATAAGAGGATCGATACAAAACGTAGTGATGTACAGAACGTTATTACAAGAATACCTACATGTTTTAAGACTAAAGAACTTTTAAAAGTTTAAATCTTGTTTCTACTTTTGATTGTTACCTCAACTGCAGAAAAGAGAATGTTTTCAGCAATATGTCAAGATTACGTCCCGATACAGAGCACAAACAGCATCCAATGAGCTGGACAGCTTGCCGGCGCGTCTGAATTATAAACACGTTCTAAAAATGGTGAAATTTTGCAATTTTCAAGTTTAACTGAACTGGCTGAAGCAAGTTGCTAATTGTAAGTCAAAAGAAAACCGCAAAGGGTTGATGTTTGAAAGGGGCTGTTTGTTCTTTTCGTTTTAGAAAACGTCAATGGTGTCTCGTAAATGTTTTTACAATTAGATTAAGTACTTTCGATATATGCTGTATATAATCGTAAAAGGTTATAAAGCGCCTTTAAAAACGAAGAGTTTCTCAATTCAACTGTATTTTTTTATGTTTATTACCTCTGAACTTCATGTATTTTTTAATTTGAGAGCTGGTGCTTCCCGTGTAGTCCCATTCTAATTGAGTCCAGTTCTTCAAGTCTGTGTATTTCCGTTAAAAAATTTATTTATCAATAAACAGAGTATATAATGTAATAAGTTGTAATAATCAAGTCCAATGAAATAAACATCATTACAAACAAACGTCAAATATTCAGGGATGTCTCTGTGATCAACAGATTTAACACCGGAAGTGATCACCGACTCGTAAGAGGTACCCTGAATCTAAACATCAAAAGAGAACGGGCGCGCTTGATGAAGTCGACTCTTAGACCAACTCTGCATCAGGTCGAGGATGGATGCGAAAGCTTCCAGTTGGAGCTTCAGAATCGGTTCGCCATGTTGGAAACCGCGCAGGACGTAAACGACGCCGCTGACAGTCTGGTACGTGTCGTCCGCGAAGTGGGTTATAAACACTTTCGACCAAAGAGCATTGGACGCAAGTCAAAGCTCAACAGCGAGACTCTTGATCTCATGAGGAAACGACGTGAAACACTAAATGCCACACCCTCAGAGCGACAACAACTTAACAGGCAAATAAGAAGGCTGGTCAGACAAGACGTTCGACAGTCGAATACTCGAGTCATCGAGGATGCAATTGCCCGAAACAGGGGCTCAAAAGTTTTTGCCAAGCCTAAGACCTCCTGTTACTACCTGTCCAAGCTCAGAACAGCACAAGGCACCACCGTCACCTCCGAAACAGAGATTCTCGCTGAAGTCGAAAAGTTTTACGAGGATCTATATTCCTCACAAACCAGTCCAGCTGAGACCCACAGCGCGGATGATCCGCGTGCTAGACTGACACGCCACCTCACAGACGAGCTTCCCGACATCGATCCGGGTGAGATAAGGGTGGCACTCGGACAACTACACAATAATAAAGCTCCGGGTGAAGACGGAATTACAACAGAACTCCTAAAGGCTAGTGGAACACCTATGTTAGTAGAGCTCTCAAAACTCTTTAATTCTGTCATTCATACTGGCATTACACCGGAGGCATGGAGTAGGAGCATAGTAGTGCTTTTCTTCAAGAAAGGAGATAAAACCCTGCTGAAGAACTACCGCCCAATTTCACTCCTGACCCATGTGTACAAATTGTTTTCGAGGGTCATTACGAATCGTCTTGCCCAAAAACTCGATGACTTTCAGCCAGTGGAGCAGGCTGGGTTTCGAAAAGGCTTCAGTACTGTGGACCACATACACACTCTAAGGCAAATTATTGAGAAGACAGAGGAATATAATCAGCCTCTCTGTATAGCGTATGTGGACTACGAAAAAGCCTTCGATACCATTGAGACCTGGGCTGTTTTGGAATCTATGCAGAGGTGCCTGATCGACTGCCGATATATCCAGGTGTTGAGATGCCTCTATGAAGCTGCAACGATGACCGTCCAAGTACAAGAAAAGAGCACAAGACCAATCCAAGTGCATCGAGGAGTAAGACAGGGAGACGTCATATCTCCGAAACTGTTTACTAATGCCTTGGAAGACGTCTTCAAAACGCTCGATTGGAACGGACGGGGAATCAATATCAATGGTCAATTCCTCTCACACCTGCGGTTTGCAGACGACATAGTCATCCTGGCGGAGTCTCTGCAGGACATGGAAGCAATGCTCAACAGTCTGGACGATTCTTCAAAACGAGTGGGACTGAGGATGAATATAGAAAAGACGAAAATCATGCATAATCGGCATGTGTCCCCGAGTCCCGTGACCGTAAACGGCGTTATTATCGAGGTTGTGCAAGAATACATCTACCTTGGCCAAACTATCCAACTTGGTCGGCACAACTTCGATCGGGAGGCCGACAGAAGAATTCGTTTGGGCTGGGCGACGTACGGGAAGCTACGTCACATCTTTGAGTCGCAAATACCACAATCATTGAAGACCAAGGTATTTAACCAGTGCGTCCTACCCGTAATGACATACGGAGCCGAGACGTGGACACTCACCATTGGACTGGTCCACAAATTTAAAGTGGCTCAGCGTGCGATGGAGCGTGCGATGTTGGGTGTTTCTCTGTCAGATAGAATTCGGAATGAGGTTATTCGACAGAGAACTAGAGTAACCGACATCGCACGGAGAATCAGTACGTTGAAGTGGAAATGGGCCGGTCATGTCTCTAGACGTACCGATGGTCGGTGGAGCCGAAATGTGCTTGAGTGGAGACCGCGATTAGGCAAACGTAGTGTGGGGAGCCCTGCGGCACGATGGATTGACGACTTAAAAAGAGTGGCTGGCAGCGGATGGATGCGGACTGCCCAGGACCGGGATGGTTGGCGCTACTTGGGGGAGACCTACGTTCAGCAGTGGACGGCAAATGGTTGAAACGAATGAAATAAATAAATAAATATTTCGGACGTCTAACACACAACGCCATCTAGTCCCAAGCTAAGCAGAGCTTGTTTCATGTCATAATACCTATTTTATAATTAAATTAAAAACTAGAAAAAATCGATAACAATATTACTACGATAAGTATTAATGTTAATAAAAACAAATGCGAAAATAATATTTAACTATATCACACTTTTCGGTTGCCTTTTTAAACTTATATTTTTCTTGTTTTTCAAAATAACTACGTTAGTACATTCACTAATTATAATTTACATTTTTTTAGGAATAGTCTAGTCAAGTGGTTGGTAATACTGGCTACTAACCCGAAGGCAGTGGATTCTATTTCCACTTATTTATTATACAAGAGTGCAAAGTTGCTTTTTAACTGCGTGCTCAATTTTGATGACCGAGCAAGCGAAGGAATCTAAAATTAAAATCATGAGCGTTAGCGAGGGAATCAAAAGACCACGAGGTAAGGTTGTATGATAAATTCGGCATCATGGAGGTAGAAGTAAATAGGTTTAATGATGTTTTGAATTCACAAACTTAGTGCACACGATGTTCTAAATTCAATTTACTTTATCCTCTAGTAATTAAAAATGGATGAGGTAGTGAAAATAACTATTATAACGTCACAATTGTACGGAGACTCGATCCCCCAGTCCCACCATCAATCAGGTTTGGGGGTAAAAGGTTATGATTTGGTTTGTTTATTCTGTATAATAAATAAATTATGATATAAATATAATACTTTTGATAAATTACACCCAAACACAACAAATAACCGTTCGCATTACACAATTCTTCATTCCGGAATCGAACCCAAAACCTCTAGCTTAGTATAGATGATCACTGACCATTAAACTGATAAACCAGTCGAATTAATTAATACTAAGTTATTTACCGACCAGCGCCATCAAAATTATAACTACTTTACCGACATAAAACCATTAAGCGACTGCTAAAACATTTATACTCAAATTGGTAAAGTGGAAAGAGCAAAAGTGGTCTGTATATCACGTGAACAATTTGCTGTAACTCCACGTGGCTTTAATATGATTTTATGGAGGGAGTACCTACAGAACTTCGCATTATAACTCTAGTTACTGATCTCTATGCTATAAGCCACGTGCTGGAGATAATACATTTTAATTATAACTAAGGCAAACAAATGTACAGGACTTTTAACTTTGCTTTTTGTTTTCCAACAAGACATAATTGACTAAAGTAATACGTAAAATATTGCTATGATTAATAACTTAAGTATTGTCAGAGTCAAAAATTAATTACTTTTAATCGTACCTACAACAATTACGGTTTCAATAGATACCAGCCAACTACGTAGGAGATATTATGGTGCCCAAGTGTGTGCGTAAGCATAGGCGCACTCTTTGTTCCCTCACTCTAAAAATCCTATAGGATAACGAGGCAGTTATTAGGTACACGGTAGGAGCAAAACTAAAATTTAAGAAGAAATGTGCTTTCTTATTACTCCATAAATAGAAAATATTTCAATTTCATTTAGAAACAGACCACTAGTTATGTAAAAATGCTTTAACTATTGTTGTTTTAAGACTTTAAGTGTATACTTAACAGGTTTTCATTGAGTCAATGTATCAGCTGTCGTTCTACAGATTCCCGTAAAAAATCTCTTATGGTATATAATGGTAATGTAACAGCGAGATTATTCCGAAACTCAGTCATAATGGAAGGAGCAGGGCGCGATAACACACGTTTCAATTTGGACGTAGACTTGATGTATGTACCTATGTAAGTTTACATCTTAAAGGTCTTTGTACCGGTAAATACCAATTTGACTTGTCAGTTTTTACCTAACATAGTTAGGAAAAAGCGTATTTCCATCTGTGACTCGATTTGATCTTTGAATCCTGTGGCGACTTCCACATATAACACAAAAATAACCTACTGCAGCGCCATCTACCGAAGATACACTGAACTACGAAGTAACGCACTACACGGAGTAACTACAAATCCTGAATTGCGCAATAAATAGTTCTCGCGCCGATTATCATATATACAAAATCCCAACATCAACTGTTGGGCAGTAGCCCGCCAGGCATGATCACCTCGCCTGGTCGGAGGAACCTCTATTTGTGTTGGAGGGACATAGCACTCGTTCCTCCACAGTGGTGACCCTGACGTGATTGGAAGCAGCCTTCAAGGAAGCAGATCCGCAGCACCATCATGTTCACTCCCACAGCAAGTCCCCGCCAACCTCTTTTGAAACATACTTCATTGGCCTTAGCGTGATAATATATAGCCTATGGCCTTCCTCAATAAATGAACTATTAAACATTGAAATATTTTTTTAAATCCGACCTTTCGGTTTTTGACATTAGCGCGTTTTCTGTTTAAAGGAACTATAAACATAGTTTAGACGTTTTACTAGACAAACGTCTACAAAAAATCAAAATGGCTACAAAAAAAGTGTTGCACCATTTTGATGAAATTTGGCGTGGAGATACTGTTTCTTGAAGAAGAACATAGGCTACTTCTCCTCCTTAGAAATAAGGGTTTGATCTGCTATACTACGCTGATCAGATAAGCTTGTCAATGGTCAGAAAAACTCAATAACAGTTTTATAATGCGATGTAACTTTTCTCTTTAAGAGTTACTGAAGGTTAATTGAGTTTTTTGTCTAATGGTGAAGTCTTAAAAGGGTTTTGTATATTACCTTTCAGAAAGTATGTAACTAACTAATTCTTATTACTTACCTATTCAAGTTCCTTTAACATTTATAGGGTCATATTAGGCAAGGTTTTTCGATAGTATTTCTTGGTATGGTATTATAGAATGCTAGGATAAGTCGACAGAAAGCAGATACCAACAAATAATCTCTTCACGTACGAGTATTTCATTTCACACACGGCTGTCTAGTCCCGTACTGGGCAAAGCCTGTACAATAGTAACCAAACTATTGATAAACATTCTTATATATTCCTAAATACATACATATTAAAGACTAGCTGACCCTCGCAACCTCTATTACGTCTACTATTGCCCGTAGCATAATAATTTCCCCCGTTTTTTAAACATTCTTTATTGGGGCTCCACTCCTATAGGTCTTAGCGTGATGATATATAGCCTATAGCCTTCCTCGATAAATGGACCATCCAACACTGAGAGAATTTTTAAATCGGACCTGAGATTAACGCGTCCAAACAAACAAACAAACAAACACTTCAGCTTCATAATATTAGTATAGATACACCCAGATACAAAACAAATGGTCGTGTTCATCACCTCTGGTTTAGGAGTCAGGATCACTAACCACTGAACTAACAGGCCCGTCTCAGAACCGGGACATTGTACTTGCAACAATAACATTTTCTTGCACGAATAAATAGTTATAATATAAATTCGAAAGTAACTCTCTCTCCCTCTCTGTGCCTGTCCGTTACTCTTGCTATTACATTGCATGGAGATGTGGAAGAACGGGTGTCAAGTCCCTCCAATACAAAGGGAGGATCCTCCGAACAGGCGAGGTGATCATGCCTGGCGGTCCACTGCCCAACAGTTGCTGTTGGGATGTTGTGTATATGATAATCGGCGCGAGAACTTCAACTGAGCGATTCAGTACTGGTAGTTTATTCGTGTTGTACGTTGCTCCGTAGTTCAGTGTATCTTCGGTAGATGGCGCTGTATGTGGAGGTCGCCACAGAGACATTCTGATTCTTGAGGAAGGACAGACTATTCTTTACGGAAATAGTCGAAATACACGCGGAGCCGCGGGCAAAAGCTGGTATCTAATAAAACAGTAATACTTCATAGATATTGCCTAGAATTTCGATAAAACCTATTATTAAAGTGTTACTTAACGAATTGACTAACTGAATGTAAAAAATAAACTTATCTTCGTGTAATATTCTGTGTGTGCAATGAAAAACTAACATGACAAATTTCAGTTCAATTAATTTCAAATATACATAAAATACAAATGAACGAAAAACAAAACATTTGAACGCAAAACACGTACAGCACTGTTACAGTTTTAATTCAACTTTGTGATTGGTTCCGACCAAAAAAACTATATACATTTATTTTGAAGCTTATCGTGTATTTAGGTATCTAAAATCCATACTGATATTGTAAACTTCAAAGTAACTCTGTCTGTCTGTCTTTCAATAAACTTGCGAATGGAGACTTTGATTTCTGAAGGACATACTTTTTACCACGATAACTGCACCGCGGGCGGAGCCGTGGGCAAAAGCTCGTATTTTTTTTTTGAGAAATAATTAGCGCACTAGGAATATATCCTGTATTGTGGTGGATTTTACAAACATACATGAAACGGACACAAAGAACACCTAAACTAAGAACAACAATTTGTGAATTACACAAAATATTGTCCCATGTGGGCATACAACCTACAGCACTCAGCGCAGTCACGGTATTATCTATACAAATAAATAAAAATTGAAATGCCTTTTTGTAATTTCATACAACAGGTTTTCACTAAATACATTTGGAAGTACCTATAAACGGTGCTTACATCAAAAAAACTAATTTACACAATTTTATCTGTCTGTTTGTTCCAGGTAATCTCTGGAAAGTTTCTGGACTTTCACTGGCAGATAATTGAAGTTATAAAAAACTAACTAACTAACTTAGGCTACAATTACCAAAAATAATTACAGAATTAAAATTTTTAAGGCAATGACATAGAGAAAAATATCCGATTTAAAAGCAACAACCGTAGCGCAGTGGAAAAACGACAAAGTAACCGCATAATCTACTAGGGTATTCGTAATGTCGTTAAAAAACATTGGTACGATTAATCTCGTCTGTCTATTAGTATGAACGCATGATGGAAAAGCACTATATGTGTCTGCACGTTGTTTTAGGAAGTACGTACCGCAAATTTGTTTATGTCCAAATTCAGGAGTCCATTAGAAGCACTATGGGCGATATATATATTGCATTGCAATGTGTGTCGTGCGCCGCGATAGCTGGTGAAGTACTGGTCGGGGCCGTACTTGCAATCTTGAACCATAAATAATTCGTTTTTATGTGACTCTTAAAATAACAATAATAATCTCTTTATTGTACACCAGATTACTTAAAAGGGTAACATAAAACTAGAAGGTTCAAATGGCGGCCTTATCGCCCAATGGCATTCTCTTCCAGGCAACCATATAGAAAATAAATACAATGTATAGTATGTTTGGTTTCTTTTTGGACAGATCCCATGTTAATTGTTTTAAAACGATGGAAAATATTAATTTTTGAAGTGAAAATTTATTTTTGGTAAGAGGAAATTTTATGAGTGCTGCCATGACAGTTTCGAAGTGAAAACTTCTTTGGCCGCGTTGAGCACTTTTTGGGCGTCACTGACATGCTAATGTTTGATGTTGATAATTTTAATTTAACCCTTACGAAATTTCTAATTTTAAACATTAATTTTACAAATAACATTCTAAGTTACAAGTTTTCACCTCTATATCAGCAGTCCTTATGACTGTAAATTTTTTGTTATGTGTTATTAGTTCTGAATCTGATGTAAATGTTGTGGGGGAACGGGTATCATATCATGTCCCTCCAACACAAAGGGAAGATCCCCCGACCAGGCGAGGTAATCATGCCTGGCGGGCTACTGCCCAACAGTTGATGTTGGGATGTTGTATACGAGTATGTATATGATAATCGGCGCGAGAACTATTTATTGCGCGATTCAGGATTTGTAGTTACTACGTGTAGTGCGTTACTTCGTAGTTTAGTGTATCTTAGGTAGATGGCGCTGTAGTAGGTTATTGTTGTGTTGTATGTGGAAATTGCCACAATGTTGTTTTTACCCTACATAGTTAAATAGGAAGAGCTGTTTGTTGCCAAGTGTATAACTTAAGTAGGTAGGTAGGTACTTACAAATACTAAATATGAAACCTCACCAATAATTGGGAAAATCAGGAATACAAGGAACTATTATTTTCTTATTTATAAAGAGGATTTCATTCGATTTTTGTTTTTATCGCTGAACATTTTCATTTTAAATCAACTCAAGCTTCTAAAATCTTAGATCAAGATAGGCGCAACCGTAAACTACGCCGACCGTATACTCTTATTTTAGTTTATAATAAGAATAGTAGGCCTCGACCTCTTTTGTAAAGACTGTTAAAAGCTGTAATGACGATGACTTTGTAAGTTGTACAACAAATAAGTACATAACATACAAAAACTTTGTGACTCTTATTTTTATTGAGGTCCCAATTCATTATTCAAAAAGTGGTTTGCTGCTCGTAACATGCTCGCATAGAGTACCTCCCTGTATAAAGTTACGTTTACTCGGTAACCACCGTTTTGCCGTATATTCAAATTGACAGAGAGTTAGTTAACGAATGGGATATTTTCCACAGTTGCTTGAAAGCTTTTGAAGAAAGTAAAATAGTTCTTTGAAATTTACCACTGAATAAAATAGTTGTTAATTTATTTTGTGTTTGAAATTAAGTCTGACAGAAACGAGAAAAAATGAATTCCTAATATAAAATTTGCTATATTGGTATACACTATAAATACACACATATTTGGTGATTTAAGATTATTAGATAAAAGTAGCTGAATAATTCAAACTTCATATAAATAGTCGAACTAGATTCGCATATACGCTGTAATCGAACTGTAAAATAATCATTCTGTAATGAAATGACATTACAAGCCACCTTTTACGCTATATTGCAATTGTCATTATTCAATTAATTTTGCAAGAAGCGAAAGATAATGTAAGTGAGTTAAGTAATAAAAACAATGTACTTACGAGCTTTCAATGTATTTCCAACTTGTATAACTCTATCAGAGTGAGGCAAATGCTCTACAAAGTCAAAGCATCGTTAGAGATATGTCATGTCAAAGTTTGTATGTTAATTATTCAAGACTAGCTGAACCCCGCGGTGCTATTCGCTGTACGACAGTAACCGCGGACAACGCCGCGAGGCGAAGCTAGTATCTTTATAAATTATTATTGTAAACTTTCATCAAAATCCATTCAGTAGTTATTGCGTGACAGAGCAACAAACATCCTCACATACATACTCACAAACTATCGCGTTTATAATATCAGTAGGATCGTGGTCATCCTTTAAACGCCGAGCGACTAACAAAAAATATGTTTGATTGATGTGTTCGTAAACATAGTTCACCTTTGGCACTATTTTCCCCTTGACTTGACATAAACCCTTGATCAGGTAAGCTGCTTTCTAATGTGATATCTAAGCCCTGTAAGCTACTCGTAATCACTACATAGTATAAAACAAAGTCGCCTTTTCTGTCCCTATATCCCTATGTGCGCTTAAATCTTTAAAACTACGCAACGGATTTTGATGCGGTTTTTTCCAATAGATAGAGTGATTCAAGAGGAAGGTTTATATGTATAATACATGCATCATATACTAAGGCAACATTGCTAATTTTAGAGGTTTCTAACGTGATGTCGTAAATTACCGTGCAAAGTCGGAGCGGGCCGCTATGTTTTTATATACAACGTTCATAGTTTTTCTGTAGTGTATTTAATTTAGTATCAGCATTGCACCCGTGCGAAGCCGGGGCGGGTCGCTAGTATACAATAAAGAAAAGAATTTACGAAAATCAAAAATTTCAAACTGTGACATTTAAAACATTGTTCTCAATTGAAATATATATTGTGAAATATTGAAAAAGATAAATTATAAATTCCCATTTCAAAGAATATAAAATGAATCGTTTATTGGAACAATTGCACTCTGCCAATTGGTTCGTTACAGACTTTTATGCTGGGGCCACACTAATGAGAAATGCCATTAATTATCGCGATAATGGACGTTCACCATAGGTGTAGCCACAACTTAACGGGATAATTTGACAATGGCATTAACAATGCCATTTGGAGTTAGGCGATAGCTCAAGTGGCGGTACATCAAAGAGATTAACGCCAGAATTGATGCGATGAAGCGGCCACATTACGTATTGTCAGTGTGCATCGAGAGCGCAACGGGAGCGGACGTATTTGTTTTTTTACGACGGATTTGCCTTAAAATCGCACGATTTTGACTGGAAATACGTACTATGGCGTCCTAGTCGAGTAATCATCCACCTTCTTCTTTTTCTTTGTTTCAGTTTTCTTTTTATTCGGTAATGATTCAATAAAGTCAAATAATATAAATTTACACTCATGAGATATAGAGCTCTGTCGACGTCCATCTTGCTTGAATTAAAGTAAATTCAATGCCGTTTTTATCGCCAATAATGAGCATTCATGTTGACCGTTGAAGTGTAGCCACCCTTTTTAATGCGGTAAAAATTATCGCAATAATTATCGAGATAATGGGCATTGACGTTAAACCTTAGTGTGGCCCCAGCATAACAAAGTGACGCGTTTCCCACTGAAAATGTTCCTTTACATATTTCCGGTAATTGCTACTGTTTAATAATGAGATACGATATAAAATATTACTTCAATTCTCTTTTAAAAAAGGCTCTTAATGTGGTTTTGGCTTTTTTATGTTTATTTTCTCAAAACCCCGTTGTTTATGAACTGATTTTAACGATTATTTTGCTGCCTATACTATATACAAGGTGTCTCAAAAGAAATTTCATATTTAGTGGATTGATTAAAAAAAAAGGAAGCGGTATATAGAAAAAATGTTTATTTATTGTTTTTTTTTATTTTTTTTTTTAATAAAGTATGTTCAGTACTTTATTTATATTACAATCTAGCCAAGTTGACTAATAAGTAAATACATTTCACCTAAATTAATACGTAATCATAATTCTAAGAATGCGTCCATTAACACTTACTTAGTTTTTATTAAGGCGAAGACACTTTGTTCATGTGTTCTTTGTACGCGGCACTTTTCACCATATTGTTTGTTTGTCACTAAAACACTACACTAACTCGAACGGTTTTGTCCGTTTCAGTCTTCTTACTATATTAGTGATGTCAAGAAGCTGGATTGCCTCAACATTCACGTGCTGATGAAGTCGGTTTTCATGAGCTTCGGCATATTTTTGAATAACAAGATCTACGACGTCTATGTTTAAATCCCGATGTAGGTCGCAGTTCCGAATGTACCAGGGTGCATTAACTGTATCCCTGAGTACTTTATTTTGGAAACGTTGTATTATTTGACGATTGCTCTTACTGGCACAGCCCCAGAGCTGGATACCATAAGTCCATACAGGCATCAGAACCTGTTTGTATAGTAGGACTTTGTTGTATACTGATAGAGGAGAGTGTCTTCCCAGCAACCAGTACATTTTTTGGTAACGTATATTCAGTTCCGATCTTTTATTGACGTGTGCTTTCCAGCGCAGTTTAGCGTCAAGAGTCATACCAAGATATTTGGCTGTATTTGAGTAAGGGACTTGTTGGCCATTAATAAATACAGGAAAATATTGCGCTCTTTTATTTGTGAAGTCAACGTGAATGGACTTGCTTTCATTTAGCTTGATACGCCATTTTTTAGTCTAGTTAAGAACTTGATTTACTGCTATTTGGACCTTTTCAACAGCTGCCTCATGGCTACAACCTATCGCCATAATAGCGGTATCATCGGCAAAAGTGGCTATAGGATTATCTTCAGTAACTGGGATATCACTGGTGTATAATAGATACAGCATCGGGCCTAATACACTTCCCTGCGGCACCCCAGCTTTGATAGGTTTGACTTCTGAGTAGGCGGTTTCGTGTCGAATACGAAATGCTCTGTTCAATATATATGACTCGAGAATGACTGCAAACTGTTTCGGTAACATATGATTTAGTTTGTGAATGAGACCTTCATGCCAAACTTTATCGAAAGCTTGTGCTACGTCAAGAAATATAGTAGAGCACACTTTGTTTTCTTCTAGTACTGTTTCGATTATATTAGTTATTCTGTGTACCTGGTCCAAAGTTGAATGTTTTTCTCTGAAGCCAAACTGATGATCAGGTATTTATTTATTGTTAAAATACACTTTTTGGGAATTCATTTCTTAAAAATAATATCGTCTAAATGTAAACCCTCACGTTGTTGGCACTCATTTAATCGAACAGTAAAATTACTTATGACTGCTCGACAGGTGGAGTGAGGGATGGCTGCCATTTCGTGACGGATATTTTCTTTCAAATGCGCCAGTGAAGTTGGTTTATTGGCGTAAACTTTAGATTTAAGATAACCCCATAGGAAAAAGTCCATAGGGGTTAAATCTGGGCTACGTGGAGGCCAATTTATGTCACCTCTCCGGGAGATCAATTTTCCTGAGAAAATTTCACGAACACGTGGCAGAGATATATTGGACGTGTGTGAAGTTGCTCCGTCCTGTTGAAACCATGTTCTTTGGTTATAGCCAGGAAAGTTTTGCAGTTCAGGTACCAAGAAGTTGTCTAACATCTCCACATAACGCTCTGAATTCACTGTAACTGTACGCCCCATTTCGTCTTCAAAAAAGTAAGGGCCGATAATTCCTCGCGCCGACATGGCAGCCCATACGGTCACTTTAGGCGAGTGTAGGGGTTTCTGATGTTTGCGTTTCGGATTGGCTGAACTCCAGTAGCGGCAGTTTTGCTTATTTACGTGGCCATTAAGATGAAAATGAGCTTCATCCGAAAACAAAATGTTGGTAAACGTTGAAAATCGCTCAATCATCTGATTTACGAAATTAAGCCTCTGACCGGCATCTTGGGGCTTTAATTCTTGCACCAATTGAATTTTGTAGGGGTGCAGCTTTAGATCTTTGTGCATAATGCGATGTAATGATGATCTATGCACATTTAAAGCACTCGCGCGCTTCCGAATTGAAAGGCTCGGGTCGTCACGTACAGATTGATTAACACTCTCCACGTTTTCTACCGTTCTTGATGACCTAGGTCGCCCGGATTTTGATTTATCCAGCGTTGATCCAGTCTCTTCAAACTTTTTAACCCAATGTCGAATGAGAGGAAGGCTTGGCGCATCATTTAAGTGGCGAAAACCTCGAATACTGCAGAATTTTCTACGCGCGACAGTTGTCGAATCACCGTTCTTGTAAAACTCTCGCACGCACAACGCGCGGTCTGCTCCCGAGAAACGCTCCATAGCGACTGAATCCCCAAGAGCCAATCTACCAATTGACATAAACCCCGCACCCCTCAAGTACGCAGCGTTCACGCAGTAAGCTAAACAAATATAACATTTCTTTTGAGACACCCTGTATAACAATGAACTATTTTATAGTTATGACTAATTACATAACCGAGCCACCATGGTGGTTTTGTATTCGCTATGACATATCAGATTTCTAGTACATAGATGACCAAGGTTAGCTGGGTATTATTTGTTTGGTAAATTTTCTAAACATGAATCATAGTTATCGAGTTGAAACCCCCTGAATAAAAATTTTATAAAACTCGTTAAAGTCGTTTCCGAGATTCAGATTATATCTATACTTATATAATAAAGCTGAAGAGTTTGTTTGTTTGTTTGAACGCGCTAATCTCAGGAACCGCTGGTCCGATTTGAAAAATTCTTTCGGTGTTGGATAGTCCATTTATCGACCAAGGCTATATATCATCACGCTACTACTAATAGGAGCGGAGCACCAATGAAGAATGTTTCAAAAACGGGGGAAAAATTTCACGCTACGGGCAATGTAAGACGCAAACGAGGTTGCGTGGGTCAGCTAGTATAAAATATACACAGGAATTGCTCGTTTAAAAGAAGTAGAAAAGCTGAAGTTAGAAATAGTGAATTTTAAGCAATAAAGTTAGGAACTAGGGCTTTATAGTAGGATAGGATTGTATAAACTTGAAGACGGGAAGAGAAAAGAAGATGCAAGTACTTAAGAACATGTGGTATGTAACAAGAATACAGATCTACTCATTAAATTTTTTCAACATTTGTTTTAAAAAAATAGTATTTGGTTTGGGTTTGGGTTCAATCGCATTTTTATTTAGGTAAGTAGATCAAAACCATCAGTTCATTGCTACCCGATTTTAATTGGGTTCTTTCACTGACAGCTACCCTTTATTTTTACTTTTAAAAAGGTTAATATTTTTGTCATGCTTCTATTGAAACGAAAAGGACTTTTGTCAAAATTAAACCAGCCTCAATATCACTCCTTATTTTTCTTATTTAAATGGTTGTTAATCAAAGTTGTTTATTGATTGTGATGAAATGTGATTTAGGCAAATCTAAACCACAACCTAAGGCTTACGACAAGCATGCCCGTCATATGCTCCGAAGCACGACTCGTGAAATAATGTCACAAAAGAAATTAATCATGTAGGTATATCCAGCACCATTTTGGCGAATGTAAACACGGACAAGAACAGCTTATTTTAGAATATCCTAATAATCTCAGTTACTGTGCACACAACATTTTAATTGATTCGTTGATCATGTAAATAATGTGGGGCTGATGAGTAATTAATTTTCGGTATAGGCGGATAATTGAAAGGTTTTTGGGAAACGGTCTCGGCCCACTTTAAAATTTTGAGGGGTAAACTCTCACGTGTGTAGATACATTTTTAACTGCCTGGTAATTGTTCTAACATCGAATATAATTAAAACTAACCGACTAAATGTGATTTGTCTATTATATTTTTGTTTTCACAAAAAAATAAACAAAATTCGATTTGAAGGAAAAGGTTGTTTGAGAAAAACCTGTAATTACCTTGGCTTTTTGGATGTTCGATCAACTTGCTCCATTATGTGTGGTACACAATCACGTAAGTAATCATTGAGATGAAGTCTATGTGCGTCTGTATATCGACTATTTAGAGAATACTTCTCATTACCCTGCTGCAGAATAAAGGGAAAATATTTGTTATTTTTTAAAATCCCATCCTTATTTTTTAACATATTTTCTTGTGCAATATAGGATAAAAATACACGTCATTAACGCAAATATTGTTTTATACTCGTAATTTCATTTGTATTATTTTTTATTGTTGTCATATTTATTTTCATTTACTAATTCCTTGAAAACATCTCACTTGTTCAAAATATTTTAGTATTTCTGCGTATACACTGTACTTTTTGTAAAATAAAAATTATCAAAAAAAAAAAACAAAAATCTGTAACCCAACAAAGTAAAAATATTTCATTAGATTTATACAGTATTTCTTCATTAAAATCGGATCAGTACATAGTTTAAATATAAATAAATATAAATATTTCGGACAGCTAACACACAACGTCATCTAGTCCTAACCTAAGCAGAGCTTGTGTTATAGGTACTAGACAACTGATATAAATACACAGACATTTTTTTTTCATACATATTATACGAAGAAAACACATAAACTCCGAAACAAATATTTGCAGATCATAGAAACATTTGGTCCGACCCGGGTATTGAACCCGAGACCTCAAGCACAGCAGAACATACGCTACCACTGTGCCACAGTTTGGGCGCTATGGTGAAACATACGTACGTACACAGACTGCCATACCTGTTACCCTTTTTTCGGTTTTGCAGTAGTCTAACTAGGTCTGATTAAATAATTATTCAAGTACTTGAACATATTTACATACATGCAACTTATTTGGAGCTAAGTTCTAAGTAGAGCTGAATGTCTTCACTGTAAAATTTCCACACACCTTTAAAGTGCTTTTTAAGCTCACTACAGAATACGGGCTGCTCATTAGCCTTATCTTCTGTCTTTGTCTCTCTTATTACTTAGAATGTATCTGTCTCGCTCGTCATTCAAGTATAGCGCAGTTTAGATTTACAAACATTTTTTCTAGTAATTTAGAAAACAAAAAAAGAATATCAGTTGCTGTATTTTTCTTAGCTATAGATTTTCATATAATCTATAGCTAAGAAAAATCAGAATTCGATATTAAGACACATTTTACTAGCCTGTAGATCTACCTGTATCTTTTGTCTCTGCTCTACTCCCAACTCTGCTCTACTCCCGAAACTTGCAATTCTGCCGCGTAAAGCAAAACTGTAGAATGAGCTGTCGCCTACGGTGTTCCCGGACCAATACGACTTTCAAACCTTCAAGAAAAGAGCGTACTCCTTCCTAAAAGGCAGGCAACGCACTTGTAACGCCTCCGGTGTTGCGGGTGTCCATGGGCGGCGGTAATCGCTTACCACCAGGCGATACGTCTGCTCGTTTGCCCCCTATATAATAAAAAAAACAATAATAGCGACATTTTCATAGAGTGTATTAATTTTTAACCGATTCCAAAAAAGGAGGAGGTTCTCAATTCGACTGTATTGGTTTGTTTGTTACCTCAGAACTTGATAATTTTGTTTTTATTTAAAAGCTCCCTCCTTATGTGGTCCCAATTAAATTTGGTTCAATTCATGAAGTCGTTTTTTTGTTAATTTCTATTCTGATTGACTTAGACAATCTATTTTAACAAAAAAGACTTCTTTAACATCATATAAACATATCGGCCGTAAAAACAATACTTTACTTCATTTCTTTATTGCACTTTGAATCTAATAAAAATCTATTACAATTGTATGTATGTGAATGACAGTGTGGGATAGAGAGAGCCCAAACCACTACAATACGTCATTTACACAAACTATTCCAATCCATTTAACACACAGAAAAAGTTGAACTACCAAAAATAAATATTCATGTACACACATCTTTGAAGTAAGCGGGAATCTAACCGATGATATACGACGCCATAATCGAATACTCGACATCTACGATTTTTTCGTAACATCTATTTTTTTTTGTGAGTTCACTTTAGGCCGTGTCTCGGGGTTATTACAAACATGAAACGGACACAAACACCCAAACTCAGAAGAATAATTTTTGGATCATATAAATTGGTGTCTCCTGTGAGGATAGAAACCGTAACACTCCGCGTAGAACGAAAGGGCGAGATGCTCACTTAGATCACTACGCCATCCTTCCAATCAACATAAATATATAAATCAACTGCAATATAGTGGCGCAGTGGTAACGTACGCGACTGCGGTGCTTGAGGTCTCGGGTTCAATGCCAGGGTCGGACCAAATGTTTGTATGATCTGCAAATATTTGTTTCGGAATTTGGGTGTTTTCTACGTATGTATTTACAAAAAAAGAAGTATATATGATATTAATATCAGTTGTCTAGTACCCATAACACAAGCTCTGCTTAGCTTAGGACTAGATGGCGTTGTGTGTTAGATGTCCGGAAATATTTATATTTATTTATTTATTTATGAATACGACATAATATCCACCGCATAGCCGCTATGTCATCCACACAATGTCATTTATTAAAAGGATTTATTTACTATCCCCAAAAATAGGGTTCAGTAAAACCCTTTCATAATAGAAAAGAGACGATATTAAAGGCATAAACATGTATTTATACTAATTTTATTAATGGCGTTTGTGTGCCCTTCATCTAACATTACTATATTTCAAATATAACTGTTCATATATAAAGAAATATGTAAGTAGTTATTAAGTAATATTTTCTTTGTTATAAAAACTTGTAATAAATGAAAGAAAGATAAAAGACATTAGTTTGGCAACAACAGAAAGTAATAAAATTCATATATATATATATATATATATATATATATATATATATATATATATATATATATATATATTTTATGGAAAGGGCGTATCGTCTAATGGGAAGTGATTACCGCCGCCTATGGACACCCGTAACACCAGAGGCGTCACAAGTGCGTTGCCGGCCTTTTAATAAGGAGTAGTACGCTCTTTTAATAAATTATAAATTTTAATAATCTTATTAAATTATCTCAAATTATTTATTTATTTATTTATACATCATGCACATCTGGTGCATTGGCGGACTTAATGCCTAAGGCATTCTCTACCAGTCAACCAATGGCTGATGCAGAGAAGGCAGGTAGTAGATGCATTTTGGTTGTAATGTGTGTGAGAATAGGAAACTAAATAACATATCGAAGGAATATAATAATATATATAGATATTTACATAGACATCATAAACCTATACACATAGCAAAATACATATATTTACTTAAATAAATACATACACATACATATAGATTAATTTTGTGATTCTACTCTATCTGATGGCAATCATTAGCAGAATCCAAAACTGGTGGTCACCATACTCGTTGTAAATGCAGGCAATGCAGCACTGTAACCCACATCACGGCGCGGCGGCCTAGCGATGCTTCTGCATCATTGGGCCTCCGGTCTCGCACTCATCAACGAAACACGACAGCGCGAACGCTGTCATATTAGGTTGATCTTCTGTGCGATTTGGATCTAAATTTTAATTTTTCAGTCTGTTAGGCACATCAACTTACTTCTCCAAAAAAGGAATTGAATATTTTTGACGTTTAACAAAAGCTAGTTAAATTATATAAATGATCTGCTAAAAGCTTTAAGTCTCGAAATAGGTATAGGTGTTTTCATCGATGATGTCACAGACAATATTAATATTAACGATTGTGAAACCCATCAAACTGATACTTTGCAATTAAAAGTTAGGAGTAATTAATGGTTAAAACATTATTCAAAGGATGAGATTTTAAATAGTTATGGATCAATGAATAAGTGCGTGTGATTCGAACCCGCAACATGAGTCAGATGTCATTCCAAGACCGACTCGTTGATTACTTCATTGTAATGAAAACAAACAAGCTCTGCTTAGTTTGGAACTAGATAGCGTTGTGTGTTAGATGTCAGGCATAATTTCAAAATTGACAACTTTTGGAGCAGTACGTCTATAGTCTGGCCACTGAGAGAATGCGTTTCTGACAGTTCGTGATCCAATGGGCGATGTAACTTTGAACTGGCGTACAATTTATGGCAAAATTTTAAACATCTTTTATTAACCTTAATAATGAGTAATAACATAAAAAATTGAATAATCATGCCAATGTACAATAAACGTTTTATTTTGGGCTAAAGTTATTAACAATTAATCAATTAATTAATTTAAGAACAATAATTTTTAAAAGTCTAACGACGTCAAACTGCGCTGTTTCAAGGTTATGTCAATAGTTTGTTTTTGTAGTGATGAGACAAAATAATACTGAATTGTAACTGAGTATTTTTGGAATCGTAATATATTCTGTCGGTCGATATATTGATAATAAAACGTTCTAATTTTATAATATATAATTTTATTTATTTATCTTTATTGAATACACAAAAAAACAGTAGAACAAGATGAGTTACAAAGTATGTAAGGATGTCGTACAGTCGAATGTTGTCACCATTTCAGGAAAATGTGCCGAAATGCTTTGGGCATTTATACGAACGACATTAAAGTTCCTGGGGACATCGGAGAAATTATTCGAGAGTGTGTATAATGTACTAAATACATATTTAATATAGTTTATAATACGATATAGGTACGACCAAACCAAACTTATGAAAATAATTGTCGTGATATCAGTCAGCTGAATTAAAAATAAATGAAAAACTATTTTTATCCCTTTTATTTCTGGTAAAAAGAATTACTTTTCTAAGAGAAGCAAAAAAAAATTGATAATTGGGACAATGTCGTTTTCATTGACGAGACATGGCTGAACACCAATCACGAGCTTTCTCGTTCTTGGACAGATGACACTCAAGCGTCGACGTCGAAAGTGCCAATCGGTAAAGGAGCACGTCTCATAATATGCCACGCTGGTTGTGCGAAGTATGGTTTTGTGGAAAATAGTTTATTAGCATTTGAGTCAAAAACTACTACTGACTACCACGAAGAAATGAATGCGGCTGTATTCAAGGAGTGGTTCCAGGATGTGTTGCTACCTGGCCTTCCAGAGCCTTCAGTTATAATAATGGATAACGCCCCTTATCATTCGGTGCAAATAAATAAAGCACCTACTCAAGCTAATAGAAAAGAGGAATTGGTGGCTTGGCTGCAAAGAAGTGGCATTGACGCAAATATGTCAATGCTAAAAGCTGAGCTGATGAAATTAGTCAACGGCCATAAGCTATCAAATATTCGATACGAAATAGATGAGCTGGCTCTGGAGTACGGTCATCGCGTTCTCCGAATTCCTCCATATCACTGCCAGTACAATGCCATAGAGCTAATCTGGGCTCAAATTAAAGGTTATGCAGCCGCCATAATACTTCTCCACCATATGGCATAAAAAAGATGAAGACGCTTTTAAAAGAAGCATGCGAAAAAGTCACAAGAGATGACTGGATGAAGGTGGTTGAAAAAACTAAAAAAATTATATTTGATGACTTTGACCGCGATATTCGTATAGACACTATGATTGGTAATAACATGATAATACATGTTGGTGAAGATGACAGCGAGTCCTCAAGCGAATCGGAGTCGGATTAAATTTTGATTTGACATTATTGAAATCTTAAAACTATGTATTTCATAATATATATTTTTCAATAAATACAGTATTTTTATTTTCTTTCCCTTGGTTTCATTCAGAAATTACGATTAAATGTAATTCATCCATCAACAATTTTGTTAATATTGTGTTTGAAATATAAAATATATTTAAATTGAATAATTATGTATAATGAATGCTATAAATACTGTTACCAAATATTATTAATGATATTCATGGTACATCACTACTCATGACGAATTTACAAGTGTCAGAAACGCATTCTCTGAGTGGCCGGACTATAGTGTGTTTTATTTAAAATGTTTGTTAAAAGTAATAATTATCTACTTATTATTTTTATGGTACAGGAGGCAAACAGGCATTCCAGCTGTATAATAATCTATGATTAGTGGAAAGAAAAAAAAAATCAGCACTGATTTTCTATAAAGCTTTGGTGTCACTACAGACAAGCCAATCCTTATGTGCTGAAGCATATCTCACCCACTTTACCAGTCCATTGCTGGACATAGGTCCTACCCTATACAAATATTTATTTGTACAAGAAAAGTATATACCTAGTAATAATTACGATTCTTTTTTGATTGGACACCTCATTCATCAAAATCGGATAAGTAGTTTGAGCGCTACGGTGGAACATCCAAACATATTAATCAATAATTCATCACATCAACAGCTTCCAACAGTCCATTGCTGAACATAAGCCTCTCCTTAGAATTGAGTTGAAATCAATAATATAGTAATAAATTCTGTGAAACAGATATTGTGAGACAGACTTGATGTTCATGCTCCTTTACTGACTTACTAATTTAAAAACATGACTAGCGAACTTTTCCTGTTATCATAAAACTACCCTACATTTATGACAACTATAACAGTTAATAGGCGTACACATAAAATGTTTCGGCAACACTATTCCGTTTGTTTGTGAAACACATAGCACTTGATATGAATGTTGAATGATCAAAGACGCGATACGCAACGTACACACACCATATAATCCCATGGGCTTGTTTATGGAACGTAGTTTTAGACAATAGTCCCTTTGTGTCGCATAGCAGTAGAATTAGCTACCTACTTATTTATTAAAATAATTTTAATTACGGCAATCAAAATTATATTCCTATAATATTTGTGCATTACAAATGGGCAAAATCTATTTCATAATGAAATGAGTATTGATCGTTGCTATAAATCTAATTTCGGCATTAATTAAGTATTTTTTTCTCTCTCATTACAGATATTACAACATGGGACCCAGTCGGACCTCTATCATCTTCTTAACGATCCAACTCATCTCATTGGCCACATCCCAAGAGATGGAGAAACGGGTACCTCAAGGTTTCCTCGGCATGCGCGGCAAGAAGGACATGGAGGATGAACTCACCGAACAGTTTTACAAACGAAAACCTCAATTTTTTGTGGGCGTAAAAGGAAAAAAAAGTCTGCATGAGATCCTAGAAGCCGGAGAGGAGTTTTATAAAAGAGCTCCAATGGGCTTCATGGGAATGCGTGGCAAGAAAGAAGCACTATTCCCAGACTTTCAAAGTACCGAATACATTCCTAAAAGAGATGGATCTTTGATTGGTCAAATTGACTATACTTCCAGAACCAGGGATAATAATCACCAGGATACCTTTCCTATCTTCAATGATATACTGACGCAACTTCTGGATAAGATGACTCGCCAGAATCCGACTACGTTCATGCCTGAAATAGACAATGATGTGGAACCTGAATACGTCCCAAATGAGATAGCTAAACGTGCCGCAAATATGCATCAGTTCTTTGGTATGCGCGGCAAGAAATCTTTGTACAATAAGCGGCCTTACGACCTTTCGTTCCGTGGCAAGTTTATCGGTGTTAGGGGCAAAAAGGATTTGAGAAACTCCGGCCTACGTGAGATTAAGTTTTTACTGGACAGCCCACTGCCAAAAAGGAAGAGTCAGTTGGGCTTTTTTGGAATGAGGGGCAAGAAGTGGATGGCCGCCGACGGTAGGTTTTTACTGCAATCGTTTATTGTATTATGTTTAATATTCACGTTGAGGGATAATGAAAGGGCAAGGTCACGCACCATGTGGAATAGCGTGGTGAATAATTCAGAACGAATATGTTCTTTGCTTAAGTCATGCGTATTGTATCAATGATCTGTTTTTTCATGTGTGTTTTCGTTGATACAAGCCTATTTTGGGCTCGATGCCCATGAGAAACAACCGTTCTATTTGACGATTTCATTATAGATAATTTCTGGTTACATTTGTGGATGCATATGAATATGCTATTTGAAGTGGATCTATTTTACTTCAACACCCAGTTCAAGTCAAAAAACCTTTCGTTTATATATTTAAAATGAAGAAATTAGTATTAAATGTGCTGGATTTAGAAAACTTCTGGTTTTACTAAAAGAGTTCTTGTCCTACAAAATACAAAAAAAAACTTTTTAAGACAGAGGGGGCAAGTTTGCCTTATTCCCTTTTCCTTTGAATACAGCATAATTGGAGAGTTAGGAAACTATTCATAAAACGAAATAATATATTTAATTTAATACGAGTATTTACGTTACCTGTCTCACGTACAAAAGATCCCAACAATAAAAACTCCCCAGAACCTTAACGATATAAGAATGTATAATATAACATATTTTTTTGTTTGTTTCAGAATCCAGCCAGGAAACGGAACCATTAAACTAAGTGTCTTCAAATATTGATTATAACAAAGTTATAAATTACAATGAATGCTACCTATTTCTAACAGACTTCACTCTATTACATATCCTATAAAATAAGGAATTCTTGCCAATTACATGTAAACGAGGCTTATTTTAGCGTTATTGTCACTTTTGTTAAATAACTAACTTGCAACTGTACTGTCGGGTTAGGAATTGTACGTAAATCTTTTTATATAGTGAAGAAACATAACCCCGATTACGATTCAATTCAGGATTAATCAGTAAGAGATATTTATGTAACAATTGCAAAAAAACAGTATGTATCAGCCTACAATGTCGGTAGTGTTAAATCATGAAAGTATGTGCCATTGTCTTTTCTACATCATTAAAAGACACAGACTATGGACCTGAAAAATACATCTGGCTTAGATGATGATAAGTCAGTAGCAGATAGGGATAAGCTGATTCAATGATTGAGAAAGATCGATTGATGATTTGAGAACCATATTTGATGTCGAGTCGGTATTTATTTTAGGCCAAACCTAATGTTTTAATTACCATAATATAATTAGAGGTGGTGTTTCTTCACATATTACCTGTTGACGTAAACTCTAACTTGAATTATTGCCACATATTTCAACAATATTACGATCTAATATCTATGTCACGAGACTTGGAAGAATATGAAAACAATCGAAGCCTGGTAGAAAAATACATGCAAAACAGCATACTTTAAGGACACGTTTTTATCTGTTACAAGACCGATTAGCTTCTTTATTAGACTAGAACATAGTTCGTTTAAGGTGTAATTTGTACATAAAATACGGGTTAACTGGAGAACCTCTTCTGGTTTTCGTTACTTAACAATCTACATCAGGCGAGGTAGGTTTTAAACCAAGAACAAATTAAAAGAGTTTCACCAAGTGTTTTACTGTCAATTTAAAGTGGTTTATTTTGAACAAATGTAATCTGGTCTGATGAGAAGTCGGATCACCTACTTCGTTACATTAATAGATACAGTAAAATCTTAAGTGTATAGCTAAGTATTATATTTGATTTGTCAGCTTTTAAACTACACACACTACCTTGGCCACAAAAAAGAAAAATATTTAACTGCTATAGAAAATTAATGTCGATTTAAAAACCATCTTAATTTGGGTGCAATATAAGAAAGTTAAAAATTAATAATTCTGTATAAATAAAATCGTACTGATATTGTTGAAATACGTTATGCGATAACTATTTATGATAAAAATAATTACCTACAGTTATTTTGTTAAAATTAATATAAATTCCACTAGAATACCTATTTTTATCGGTGTAAAATTTGAACATATTTCATAATTGTTAAAAATTAATAAAATATAAATGTTAAATAAATATTAGATAGTTTCACTAAAAAATATTTTCAAAATATAAATAATATTGTAGATTTCTAATTTTAACTAAACACTACTTATACATTGAAATGGATTTTTATTTTATTTGCGTCTTTAATAAGTTAGTTATGTGTCTAATAATTATAATTTTGTAATATTATAAATGTTATTACTGTTTTGTGGATTCATTTTAAGGGCATATTAATTTCTTACTTGTTTTTTCTTTAAATTAAATTGACAAATTGATTATTATATATTTATTTAATAAATTATCGACTATTCAATTATTTCATTACCTATCTACGTAATTACAATACCTATAATCCTAATTAAAATAAAATGTTTGATAAATGTTATAGTATGTTGATTTAGTTTTAATAAGTATAACATATTTATTTTATTATATTAATTAACATTTTGAAAGGGCTGGCAAAATGTAAAACTGTATTGTAACAATAGTGAAATGAATATACCTAAGCAGTTGTCAATTTTAATGTTGATTTATTTTAGCTTATAAGTTCCCTGTAGCGAATTTTAGTTGAAGATCAAATCAAAAATCTCTACAACTTTTGCAATCAAGATTACTTGTATCTATGAAAGCATTTCTATTACGAGGCTCTAATTTTTGCATGTACGTAGTTAGTTCCA
Organism: Spilarctia lutea; assembly: GCA_916048165.1. Taxonomy (NCBI): domain Eukaryota; kingdom Metazoa; phylum Arthropoda; class Insecta; order Lepidoptera; family Erebidae; genus Spilarctia; species Spilarctia lutea. Next base: position 2,602,574 of record OU696491.1, read on the forward strand.
ATAAATTTAAAACGAGTCTGGGAGAAATAATGGCCCGTTATATTAGTCTGGCTCCTTGGAAAATATTTCATAATATCAACTATAATGGCATTTAGAAAATTAGGGCTGCTTAAAATTACGTAAGTCTGGGCTGACTGGGATCTTGGATTACATATATATATATATAATGTGTGTGTACTTTTGTGTGAACAAAAAGCGTGTAACTCGCGTCATTAGCGCTACACGAATTCATTGAACTTCTATCGGCAGTCACCAGAGACTGCCCCGTTTTTCTTAACAAGAGTTCAGATGGATAGAGTCAAGAACATATATTAGAATAAGGCCGGATGTATTGAAAGGAGCATAAAGACTCTCAAATTTCTTTAGTATCCTTCAATAATCTTTACTTAGTATTATAAAGCTGAAGAGTTTGTTTGTTCTTTCAGTGTTGGCTAGTCCATTAATCGGGGAAGGCTACAGGCTATATATCATCACGTTACTACTAATAGGAGCGGAGCACCAATGTAGAATGTTTCAAAAACAAGGGAAAAATTTCAAGCTACGGGCAATAGAAGACGCAAACGAGGTTGCGTGGGTCAGCTAGTTTACCTATAATAAAGGCAGGCCATAACATTTGAGTCACAGCAGACAGGACACGTGATTTAAACGTATTTTGCGACAGGCTTGCAATACATTTTTGACTGTTTATATAGAAAGAGAAAACGTTTCAAAATTTCCAGAACAAGATTCGTGACAATTTTTTTTGGAAAAACCATTGCTTATGAGCAATCAATGGTCAATGTCCTTAGTCAGAGGTCGACGTAGGCAGTGGTCGGTCGGTCGGTCCGAGAAGGGCGTTCGACGGTCGGCCAGACTATTTGGAGGAGCGTACCGTCGTATACGAGGACCGAGAGGGCGTCTTGAGACGGCGACCCATGTCATAGGGCGTTCCACAGGGGTCTGTCCTCGGACCACTCCTATTGAACGTGGGGTACGACTGGGTCCTTCGAAGTCGTCTTCCCCCCGGGCTGGGCGTAATTTGTTACGCCGATGACACTCTTGTGACAGTCCGGGGGCGAATTTGCAAGAGGCTGCGCGCCTGGCCACTATGGGCGTCTCTCTGGTGGTTGAGCGCATCGAGGCGCTGGGCTTACGGGTGGCCCTTGACAAGACGGAGGCCCTGCTATTCCATGGGCCCCGTCGTGGTCCACCCCCCCGGCACCTCCATCGAAGTCAACTCGGAGGCTCCACGCGCTGGTTTTTCCAAAGAGGCGACGTACGCGTGTGCCGTGCGTCGCCTAATTTAAGAGTTTTCACCATCAGACGGTGCCCGCTTCAGTTTGGGCAGGCGTTGGGAGGGGTCCGGTCGTGTTAATAACAGCAGTTCCCGGACCCCTCCCTTCTTAGGCGCAGAGGTGGCACTCCGTGTGGTTTTAGTCGGTTCGATTCCGACACACCGCCCCGCCGCAAACCGCGTCGCGGTGACGGCCCGAGGTGGTTTCCACACGTAAAAAAAAAAACACTTTACCTACTACTTTGAAGTAAACCGACCGCAGTGGTCGGTTTACTTCAAAATTTTACATTACCTACTCTAAGAAACTGGTAAAGTGTTTTTTTTAAAACACAATGAATCCTGAACAATGTCATGCTTTTAATTGCGAATTTCAATACAGATTAAGCGTATAGGTAAGTAATGTAAAAACTGTTAAGCAGAGTCGTATGTATCACGGACATTGGGTTTATAGATAGTAAATAATACACAAAATAACTTCCTTGTATTTATTTTTCGTATTAAAATTGTTTCATTTAATAAATCCATGATGTTTATTAACGCAATACAGTAGTTATATAACGCATCGAAGCCATGTCCACCTATGTGTATGATATCAATAACATTCTCATAAGACTACTAAACGTACCGATGTAAGGACTGCGTTGCACACACTCAAACACACACACAATTGCGCGGGAGCAGCGTGACAGGCCGCCATCTTGGATGATAAGTACACTTACATACACAAGTACACACGGATATTGTTAGAACATTAATTTATTAGTTTTATTCATGAATATATAACATTCGTAGACTAGGTTTATTTTGGTATTAAGTCATCGAGAATATCTCCGGGGTTGGTTAATATTCTACGCCACGAGGGGCTCATAATGATTACAGGACGACCTGCCACACTGCTTGTTGCAATATAAATATCACAACACCGAACCACTTTGTTTAGGATGACGTTTTGACAATTATAACAAACTATACAATACGGTACTAAACTGCAAGTAATTGATTCAAAAATAGTATTCATTACACGAATGGAAAAGGTTTATATAAATTAATGTAAAATTTATTGATTTTTTTGCTAAAAAGCTGATTTGTGTAGTCAAAATGGCGTGTGTTATTGTCAAAATGCCACCCTAAGTATACATTTGTATTACATTAAGGCCGTGAGACTTCTACATGATTCATTTAGTATATTTGCACGAGTAAAACCGGATGTATAAGCAAAGTAAAAACACAAATCGTACAAATGTTACCTACAAGCAATAACCGTATATTATAATAAATTTGTTAAATGACATCCACGACACATGTCAACAACGTCACATGAAAGTGACATTAATGACAGTTGTTGTAAATGTTTGTCTGCCGAATGTCGAATACATTGACCGTCTGTGTTGCTATAAAAATAAAATACAAGAATTGCTTTTTGTTTTATTTTTTTCATTTTCACTTTTGTTGTCAGCCTTACTTAAAACTATCAAGTGTTGTATACAAATTCAGAATATAAAACTCACAATACAACAATGTACTCAACAAACGATAGATAATAATTGGAAAAAAACTACTATTATTATTATTATGTGAAAGAAAATATTATGGAATATTATACAGTTTAGGAGAAAGGGCCATCCCCTTCGAGCTTAAGTTGCAGTCAGGTTTTCATACAAAATTACTATAAAATAGGAAAGTAATCCAAATCTAAAATGATGTATTGTTATAAATCTCAACACAATAAAATATTTACTAGAAAAAAAACACTCGTATGAGAACTTACCCGCAACTTTAGACTCGATAATTAATTTACAATAACTATTAAACGGTTAGAATCTTAATTTCAGTTTGAAAAACTAGATAAACGCAACCGATCCAAACCTCATATCAACTAACTACACTTTCTGTAACATCCTATAAAAAGCTGATTAACATTGGATGCTAACTACTTATAATACAAAAATTTGTATACATATATAATGTTAAATAACTTAAATTACATTATTGTAACTTTATTAAGCATAACTTTATTTTCAACCCCAAATATATACTGTTCCGTTCCTCTGTTCAGAAATTTCTAGAATCTAACTCTGTTGTTGACAAGTATAGTTTTGTTTTAACAATTTTTCTAGAAAATGTTGTCACATTTAGGTCTCGCGTATTTGTGTTCGAATATGATTGTGTGCGCATTTCTGTTGTCATAAGCCAAATAACCATTAGTTCATATGGTATACCAATTTCATACTAAACCTATGAGGATCACATTTGAACACAGATACGCTATTGTCTCTTCCAAACACAATGTTTGTGAATGTATCCAAGTTAATACGTAGAAAATAATAACAAATGTGATTATTTCAAAGCAACATACTACCACTTTGGAGTAATCACATTGGTTGAATCAAGGACTACGCTATTATTTATTAAAAACCAACAAGATTCTCGTCTTTCGATAATCATGACACTATTCAAAGAATGCGATACCTCGATTAAATATGTTTTAAGTATTTAGTTCTTGAAGATCGACTTAACAAAATACTTAATTCAAGATATTCTACAACTCGAATGTAGCAACTAATATATAAGAATTAATATATAACAAAACCACATTTATTCCTATATAATAGATGGTTAACTTAACCAGTTATTCGTAGAGCAAAATATTTGTCTAGTCGTAAAAATATACGATTCCCACCAAGTGGCTAGCACCGAAAGGAATTAAAACGATTTTTTTCTTTAAACGATAATAAACCGTGTACACAGTAATTAAAGTCTATATTACGAAGTGTGTCCGCGACCGATATCACGGAAGGCGTCAGCGGTCCAGCGGCTAGGGAATTTAGACTCTATGAACTGTGCACACGACTTAATATCAAAGATTATAAAATTCTTACAGATGCGTGCCATTCGGCGGTAGACCTCCTTCAGTGATATACAATTGATGTTAAGCTATCACCAATTCAAGGTTATGCTGTACAATTAAGCATTAAACTTATCGAGAACATATCACACAACGCAACCTGGGTAAAACAGTTTTTATAATATTGTTCAACTTATTAAATTAAACAGATGTTTGTTGTAAATTATCTGCTTTTTGAAGAGGACAGTATAAAATAATACACAACCATATTACAATATGTATTGTATAATCCAGTCATAAGATGATACACATGAGAAAGATGGTTGTGTATATTATCAACAGTTATCATTATGTAGATTGTCAATAGCGCAAAGAGAGGCGATATTAAGTTTAGTCATTAGAAGAAATTACTCAAACGTTGTTCAAACGAGTAGCACTTGAAAATCTCTCTATATGACACACAGTAACTCTCCTACGCTTTTAAATTATACAAAGTCAGTGTTGTTTAACTTAAAACAACTCTCAACTGCGTGATATACGATAATTTTTCTTTCTAACGCCGATTTACTTGTTAAGTTGACATCATTAACAATAAATTTTTTTGCAATAGTGTGTTACTGCGCACATCGTCACAAAACTCATTATTCAATAAATAACACTCATTCATTCGTTTAGGGTTATAAACATCGCCATTTTAGTACTTCTATAGAAATGGTACAATATTTGTTATTATAAGGTGTTAAACTAATATAAGACACTAATAGCGACTAATTCATGATATGAGGACATTAATGAAAGCGAATAAATATGTAACATTGATGTAAATCCTTAACCAAACATCATAAAATTTCCAATAAGGTTTTCTTTCAACGTGGATACGAGAATTGCTTGACAAACTTCATATGGATGAGTTTGATAAACCATATTAAGGGAGCGTTCAAGTATTACGTACCGCAATTTGGGGGGGAGGGAGGTTCTCGTAAAACGTTACGATGCGTTACAGGGGCGGTTATTTTAAGAGTTTTTAGCAAAAACTAAGGAGAAAAACAATTGTGTGTATTGTAAGCCAAAAATTTATACAATATAAACATGACACTTGAGTGTTACGTAGCGTTTAGATAGGGGGGGTCGAACAGAAAAACGTTTAGATGCGTTACAGGGGGGAGGGGGGGTTCAAAAATCTTCAAAAGTTGCGTTACGTAATACTTGAACGCTCCCTAACATGTTGAAGACAAATATACTTACATTGTAGGGCCGTTTTCAGAGATAGATCTATTTTTGGTACAGAAAAAAGCTATTTTTATTAACGCACAGTATTTTTATTAAACTCATAAGTAAGGCATATAGTTTCGCTTTCATTAGATCCCCAAAACTTCACAATTCAAACCAAATTGGTATATCATTAGTACATAACCATTTTCCATTGCAATAATTAAGATAAATGCATTAATTTTATTATAAAATTTAAATAATTTAGCTCTTTACATTCCGTCTGTTGAAATGGAATCTTTAAGTTTCATTTAATATTAATTATTATGTCCATTTTCATATTTATTTACAGTTTATACAGTTTTGAATAGTTTAAAGAGATAATATTTTAATTCTCTAATGTAATATTAATTGTAAATTATTGTGCATTTCATTAAATCAATAATATAGACATTGACCGTTGTTTCAAAAAATTCTTAAATTTGATATATATATATCTGCTTAGATCACCCAAATAGATGTTTTCTTATATATAGCCATTTATTTTGTATGTCGTTATTATAAAATCAGCGTCATTAATGTGAAACCCTCACCTTTAGTCCAAACTATTCAAAACTATAACAAACAACAATATTGAAATGTAAATGATACTTTATTTGTACCAGTTAGATATATAGAATAATGGACACCAATCCTGTTTTCACGAATACATATTGGCTTAGCATTTCATTTCTAACTACGCGAAAGTATCAAGATGTGTGTTACCCTGCCCCTAGACTGGAAAGTATCAAATTGTGTTGAACCCTCTATACATAGAACTTATCAACTCTTATTTCTTAGTTCAACTGTCATTTGACAGAAGAATGTAATGGATTGTTACTAATGTCAATTATTCATGTCACTGGCATTAAAAGGTTGATATTTTAATGTATTATATTCCATATCTAGTCCAATTTGTTAGTCTATCTATTAACATAGCACCTAATACTTATGGGCATCACATACCGTTTTGATACTTTATCATTATATATGATGTCCTTTATTATAGCCAAGTAATAATTAACATACGTTATGCGTTGTTACTTGAATACGATATCCGTAATAACGACTTTATAATAATACAATTTCTAAACAGTTGATCTAATAAATTGATATTCAAACTTAGAATTTCTTTGCTTTTTACAAAATTATTTCGGAATTATAAGACTAGCTTGTAGTATGGATTTTGACGAACAAGTTTTTCGAGTTAAAGGCGTCCTATTATATATAATCTATGCCAAATTTTAACTACAACTTCTCAGTTTTACTGTGTGTGTATGTAACAAAGATTCATCATGAAATATACGAATTGGGGACAACCTAATTCTTAAAACGTTCATGTCATTCTGAACTTGGCCTTTAAAGTTGTATTTCAAATCAGCACCTTAACAACAAATGGTAAGTAAGTAAGTAAGTAAGTAAGATGTCGCATTATCCTTAGTCAACAATAGAGCAAGCAAAAGTGGCCCTTCACTTGAAACGAGACCAGTTCATCCCTCCAGCCACCATCGTTTAAATAAATCGTTACAATAATATATTTGCGGTATCACTGCGGCTAAACAAAACCGTTGTCAATATAAATTACTTCATAAATATAGCGTGCTTCACAACCTCACCAGCCAATATATACGTCGTGAAAACCGACTGCATTCAATAACCGACCTTATCTAGAGTTACTTAGATAGCGTTCTGCAACGTCAGAGGGTGATTGAGGGTCGTCGAGTGACCGTTGTGCGTTGTGAAGTCATCGTCGAGAAGCTTCGGTACTTCAGACATTTTGGTTTGGTTCTCGTTGGACAAGCGCTCGGTCTGGAGGAAGTCGGCCGAGATGTGTCCGACGCTGGACAGCTGCGAGTTGCCGTTGTTGGCGGGGGGCGAGTTGTCGTTGGCCGCTAGCTTCGTGGCCGTCGTCTGCTCTGCGATTTTGTCCCCAGTCTGGGGAAATACCACAAAAAAATAATAATAAAAAAACTGCTTGTAATAAGATACTTTAAAGACTCTAAACACAGGAGAACAGTCGGTAACAAAGAAACCCTGATAAGGAACTGTCCATTAATCACGTGAGGTTTACTACTACTAAATATCGCAAGGGGGGACGGGGGTGTAGTAAAAAGTCACGTGTATTTGTTCTTTATATTTCTTGCGAAAGAGATTTTCCGCATAGTGTACTATGTACTAGAACAATATTTGTTTTTAGCATGATTAGAACATGAAACAACCTGCTACTTTTCTTTTTAGACATTTTTATCATGGTTCTTAATTTCAGAATAAAAATTAAATATACTTTATAAATACCTGTACTTAAAGATAACATTAAAAAAAAATGCTACAAATACACGTGGTTGTAGGAGGGGAGGGGTTAATTTTAAACCTCACCACGTGTCAACAAGGGGGAGGAGGGGTCGAAAAAACGCTAAAAAACGTCACGTAATTAATGGACGGCCCCTAAACACATTGCAATTTGTATGATATAAGAAAGCAAATGAACAGACGGGCCATCATCATCTCAAATGGTTTTAACAATTCACTGTCGAAGAGAGGCCCCACTTTGGAAAAGGTTTTGACCTACTATCACGCTGGCTAAAAGGGTTGGTATAGCAGTTCGAGTTTCTCTTAAGCAAATGAGCCACTTGGTAATAAATAACTAAAGTTATCTATAAACAAATGAAAGCCAAGAGTCATAAGTGCTATGTCGCCTTTTCGAGTTAACCCTTTAAAATCAACAGTAGGAGAGCTTTTCGAGTTAACCCTTTAAAATCAACAGTAGGAGAGCTTTTCGAGTTAACCCTTTAAAATCAACAGTAGGAGAGCTTTTCGAGTTAACCCTTTAAAATCAACAGTAGGAGAGCTTTTCGAGTTAACCCTTTAAAATCAACAGTAGGAGAGCTTTTCGAGTTAACCCTTTAAAATCAACAGTAGGCGAGCTTTTCGAGTTCACCCTCTAAAATCAACAGTAGGAGAGCTTTTCGAGTTAACCCTTTAAAATCAACAGTAGGAGAGCTTTTCGAGTTAACCCTTTAAAATCAACAGTAGGAGAGCTTTTCGAGTTAACCCTTTAAAATCAACAGTAGGAGAGCTTTTCGAGTTAACCCTTTAAAATCAACAGTAGGAGAGCTTTTCGAGTTAACCCTTTAAAATCAACAGTAGGAGAGCTTTTCGAGTTAACCCTTTAAAATCAACAGTAGGCGAGCTTTTCGAGTTCACCCTCTAAAATCAACAGTAGGAGAGCTTTTCGAGTTAACCCTTTAAAATCAACAGTAGGAGAGCTTTTCGAGTTCACCCTCTAAAATCAACCGTAGGAGAGCTTTTCGAGTTAACCCTTTAAAATCAACAGTAGGCGAGCTTTTCGAGTTCACCCTCTAAAATCAACAGTAGGAGAGCTTTTCGAGTTAACCCTTTAAAATCAACAGTAGGAGAGCTTTTCGAGTTCACCCTCTAAAATCAACCGTAGGAGAGCTTTTCGAGTAAACCGTTACCCTCTAAAATCGTCAGTAGGAGAGCTTTCGAGTTCATCCTCAAAAATAGAAGGTAGGAGGGGACGAGCTCCGGTAACGGTACTCTTTCGGTAAAAAGAAACTAATGAATTGTTCAAGTCAAAGTGACCCATTAGTGTACTCACATCCTGTGTGTGGGACAGTCCCAGGAGGTCGGCAGTGACGTTTCCGTTGTTGGTCGCGCTGTGCTCTGCGGGACTCACCGAACTCTCTTCCTCTACTCTCTTCGTGCTCGTCACTTCTACTGCCTTCGATTCTTCAACCTGTAAATTGAAATATGAGAATATCTTTAAAGATTTTGGTGTGAAACATCTAACGTGGAGGGTTTGACTGATTGATTGCACTGGCGACGCATCGCCACGCTAAAAGTTAGTAGCACGTAACGTTGTGTGGTGACGGGTCTTAATTTTCTTTAAATCTCATAAATCTAATTCGAATATTATTATTTTAACTATAACATAGTTTTGTTTTGTTTTTCTTATTCATTAACTATTATTTCTACAAATATTGAGATACTCGAAAAGAATAATTAATCGTTTTGAATATACTGAACATATTACCATGCTGTCGTTGTAGTAGTAGAAATAAAGAGTGTTACCAGCCCTATTAATACCATTCGTGTCGTTTAACCTCTCGGGTGCGGCAACACGGATCCATGTTTGTCCCGTCGGTGCGGCACACACGGATCCATGTTTTTCGCAGTTAACTTGCATTTTAATTAATTTTGGGTATTAAAGTTATTATAACGAAGTCTAGAAAGGTTTGTTATGCATTTGCTTTATACGAACAACATTTTAAAACATTCGTTTGTCAAGTGCGCTTCAAGAGCCGTAAAAAAAACGAGTTCCAATTTCAAAGTTGACGATGACGCAACGCGATCTGTCAAGTGCCTCTTAAAACTGATTTTTTGCCGATAAGGTGATTTTGAAGGTAGTTTGTTGTTATATTTTACTTATTATACTTATTTTAGGAACCACTATCAATACGAATTGAGGCATAAATCATGCGTAATTTTGAATTGTGTTACTCAAAAAGTTACCGAGTCTATTACCTATTGAAAAGGGCTTACTCATTTGAAGGTTTTTACGCATTTATTCTTATGTTTTTATTGATAAAATGATATAATTGCGATGAGAATCTTATATAGAATATAGAATAGCAACAAAAATGTGTTAGAAAAGCTAAATATTTAAATAAACACTCATTTTTTGCCTGACGAGCGAAATTAGACGCACACATACAAAGGGCTCCCACGCCATTACTGTTCTACATCATCATCAGCGTATCGTAGTCCACTGCTGGACATAGGCCTCTCCAATAGCACGCCACTTAAAATTGTATATCGCCGTTGATTCGTGTTTGCACGCAGCCTAGCGGGAAGTCCCGGAACTATTAACACCCACACATACACAGTAGTGACGGACAATGAACAAGACGTAAACTGATCTTTGTTTATGTTTTACTAAATTATTTTGTATTGACCATAGACTTTGTGTGTCACATAATGGAACGATCAGTTTGTTCTCTTTAGCATTCAGTCATTTTCATAGAGTTTAGAGAATTCTCAGAACTTAAAAATAATAAATGAAAACTGGTCTAGCAAACGAGTCCTTTTTTTAAATAACTTGATAAATAGGTTGTTTTTTTTATGTATTGTTCCTGTCTTTTGCACTAGTTAACTAAAAAAATAAATTATTTAACTAAAAAACACTATTTCTTCATATAAATACTACGTAATTTGGTGTTCGGCGCAAATAATAGTTTGATTGTAAAGTGACAAAATGGCGAATATCTCGACAGCGAAATGTGATTTTTACAAATATGTTTCTCAATGAATTTTTACTGCAGTTATAGTGTTTTTTATATCAGTAGATAGCTTAGTTATCGAACTTTATGAGGATAATAAGTAAAATGAATAATAAACCACATAAAATATTAAAATCATGTTTATTAACACAATAGGTGCGTAAATTAATACTTGGCTCAATTGTGAGTAAATAATAAAGCGATAACATTAGTTTAGTAATAAAATATGGCATAACCATGTACGCTTGTTATCCATCTTTTGAAAAATAATCACTTTTATAACCACCGAGCATTGTTTTTGAAAAGATTTAATCATTTTCGTACACCATGCACCGTGTTGCAAAATTTTGCAATTTCGCCGCACGGTGCATGGAACCGGAAGTACCCGTTCGCGCATCCGAAAGATTAAGAGATGACTAACTGAGCAGTTTGCACAGGATATCACTTTTTTATTTTAAAATATTTTTTCGGACAATTTAACACACCACGCCGTCTAGTCCCAAGCTAAGCAGAGCTTGTGTTATGGGTACTAGACAACTGATATAAATACTTATATACATTTTTTTTTTTTATACATACATATTATACATAGAAAACACCCAAACTTCGAAACAAATATTTGCAGATCATACAAACATTTGGTCCGACCCGGGAATCGAACCCGAGACCTCAAGCACAGCAGTCGCTTACGCTACCACTCGCGCCACCGAGGCAGTCTTTTTTTTTTTATAGGGGATAAATGAGCCGCAGAACGATCTCCGTCCTCCATAAGCGCAAGCCTGGGGGTGACAGATGAGGCCAGCAGCCGCAGGCCGGGGGGGGGGGGCGCTGATGCTGCGGAGCGTGCGCGCCCCGGGGGACAGTGGCGGGCACATTGGGGTGCTCACACAGGAGAACATCTACTAACGTAGGTGGTTCGAGGTACGTCGGGTTCCAGAGTTTTTCTTTTTAGGATGCACCTGGTTCCCCGGCATCTAGCACCCGACACGGCGTGCGGTTTTAGTCGGTTCGAGTCCGACATGCCACCAGCGGGTGGTATCCGAGGGAATTTCCGCACAAATAAAAAATAAAACTGGCATTCTTTATCAGTCGACCCTAAGGTCGTAGGTAGGTGAAGTAGACATCTTGTGAGGTAGGCGCACATAGGTTATACAATTATGGATTTAAAATGTACAGTCGACTCTCGTTAATTCAAACCTGCGATAATTCGAACCTCTCTATAATTCAAAGTTATCACGAGTTCCCTACAAAATCTCTTTATATTTCGAACTAAATCAATACATTTTTATGTACTTGGTAATTCGAACAAAAAATCATTGCTATATAACAAAACGACGCGTTAATTCGAACTCATAGGCGTCTAACACTCGACAATTCAACGTTGCAGAGAGAAAGAGGCGGAAAGATTGTAAGTTTAAAGTTGTATCAACGTACACGAGCTTTTGTTTTTGTTTTGATTAGTTTGACTATAACAGAGTTCTTTCGAAAGATTAATTAATTCACATTATGAATACATATGTATGTACACGAATTTACCTCTAAACTTTTGACATTGTTATAGAATAGCAGTTAATAAATAATAATTGATCAACACTTAATAATTCGAAGTTTTATTTATTTCCTCTCATAAATTTCGAACCATTTGATATTTCAAACACTCGATAATTCGTAATATTTTAAGAGTCCCTCAAGTTTCGAATTAACGAGAGTCGACTGTATATTATATACACATTAACGAGAAACATACATACATAAATTTGTATACAAATATGTATTTACTGTACTAACCTATATCTACATATCAAATATATATTCTTCTCCATGGGCGTACCCAGGGTAGGGCAAGGGAGGGCAGCTGCCCCCCCCTAGATGTTGACGGTCCGGTCTTACTATCTTATTCTCTCGATTAGGTATATATAAAGCACACTCAGACGCGTAAAAACGTGACTAAGATCGACTATGACAAGGACAGATTTATTTTTTGTGTTGTTGTAAGATCGGCAATCGGCATGAGAATCAGTCCTAGGGCTATGCGATGTTCGAGCGCAGGGACGATCAGAGCGTGCTCTCTAGTGAGGAGAACTACTCATCATAGTCCTAAGATAGTAAATCTTCTGAGTTGTTTTATGTAGTTGTTTATGGTTAGCTGACATGCCCATTCATTTGGAATGTATTTTAGTCACTACAAATAATTCTCAGAGGCATGTCGTATTTTCTTACTCACTTTTTTCACTGAGAGAGTTGATGCAGTTCCGCATTGGTAACAAACCACGATACATTTACTATCGACCTTAGGATATTGTTCTGAGCTCTCTGTATGACGTTTATATTGGAGTCTTTTGCGGAGTCCACAAGTGTTTGCCGTACATCCAGGTTTAATTATCGTCTGAGATATCAGAAGTTTGTTGTCCAGTAATAATTTGTAGCTTCGTCCTAGCATCCAGTACAGATATATCATTGCGTCATATTGCGACGTCCTCAACAAGTGTTGACCTTCAGGTAGGAGTCCTAAGACTCTCGAGTCTTAGGACTCCTACCGAGTCCTAAGACCGAGTCCTAAGAGTCCTACTAATCGAAGACCAGAAATTTCAATTCCAGCAGGTCCTTGTGGAAAAATGGAAGCTCCATAAAGTGCTCGCACCCCTTTTTAAAATAGTAAAGGAGCAACAGGATGCCTACACAGGAGGGGGCCATCTACAAACCATAGGTGGCCCAAGGTACGTCGGGGTTCCAGGGATTTCCTTCCAAGGGTGCACCTGATTCCCCGGCTTCTAATATCCATAACGGTGTGCGGTTTTCAGTCGGTTCGAGTCTCCGACATAACCACCAGATGGGAATCCGAGGGAATTTCCGCACAAAAAAAAACAAAAAGGTTCACACACTCACGTTGCGGTAACTTTATTTGAGAATTACCCTTTTTTCTGTACGGAAATCCCCCCGGATACCACTGACTAGTCCTGGACCACGTGCCGTCTCGGTTACTAGAAGTCGGAGAACCAGATGCACCCTAAAAAGGAAAACCCGCCAACCTACGGTTTGTAGATTGCTCCCTCGTGTGTAGAAATCCCGGTGTTCCTTTTCTGTCCAAAAATAAACGCTTATGCTGCCACCTCGGTTTGATTGCGGACAGTTACCCTGACGAAGAGTGAATGTTATTTGGGCTGATTTAGCGGCACTTGCTTTTAGCCTCCTGTCCTGTAGGCAATTGTGGACTTCAAGAAGCAAGTCTGAGGCTCGCTTTGGATTTTTGTAGCTCACAAGTACCGTTGTGAATGTTGCTATACTGACTCCAGACCAGGCAAAGATAGAATAAATGAACTTTTTAGCTCAGTGTACATAGAACAATTTGTTAACGATAACGTTTATGTTTCATCTTAAACTGTTTTGCCGGAGACTTTTGAAAATTTATTTTAAAATGTGATCGAAACAAGTGCCGTGCAATTAATTAGAGAAGCCTATGTCTAGTAGTGGACTGCGAAAGGGTTTTTAAAATAGCTATTCTATAATGAAATAATTTATTTTAAAAAATGCCTTCTTCATATCCATTTATTTGACGAGGTGCTTTTAAAAAATCCCGATTTGCCCCCCCCCTGGAGCTGAACCTGGGTACGCCCATGTTCTTCTCTGTCTGTTAAACTTTCATTGCTAAACCACTACACCGATTTTTGTGAAATTTATCATCGAGATATTTTGATTATTGGGGAAGGACATAGGCTATCGTTTACCACGATAACCGACATATACGTGGGCGGAGTCGCGGGCAAAGGTTATGATTATAAAACAAGTGACCTGTTCAATGTCGAGTCCCAGCAGGTCTGCGCTGGGCGGCTCGTTCCCGTTGTCGGGCGCGCTGAGGGCCGGGGCCGGGGCTGGCGCGGGCTCGGCCGGGGCTGGCTTCGACTTGTCTTCCTCTGCCTGCTGACGTAACAGTAAGCATTCAATTCCATATTCTACTTATGTGAATTATCAAGGTTATTTTAATATCACCTGCCAAACTGACTCTAAAACTGAAACATGAGCAGAATCCAAGATATTCATTGCGTATGCAACAATGCGTAACAACAAAAACAAACAAACAAAACTATAGCGGCCTGGTGATACTTTTTTTTATTTTTTTTTATTGAATAGTGTGCAAACGAGCAGACGTATCACCTGATAGTAAGTGATTACCGCAGCCCATGGACACCCGCAACACCAAAGGCGTCACAAGTGTGTTGCCGACCTTTGGGAGATGGGAAAGGGTATGGGGGGAGGGGTTGGGGTATGGGCCTCCGGTATCCTCACTCACTCGGTGAAACACAGCGCAAACGCTATTTCACACCGGTTTTCTGTGAGGCCGTGGTATCACTCCGGTCGAGCCAACCCATTCATGCCGAAGCATAGCTCTCCCACGGGTGAGGCCCTGCATTATTGGGCCTTCGGTTCCGCACTCATTGACGAAACACGACAGTACGAATGTTGTCATTTTAGATTGGTCTTCTGTGCGAGGGATTGAGCCGTTCTACTATATATCACAATGGTATGTGGAAAATGTGTTGAGTTCCATAATAAAAAAAACAAAACTATTGTGCAAAAAGGTCGATATGATGAGCGATATGATATTTAAATTAAAAAAAACTCACTAAAATAATTTAATCAAAATACCTTTTGTTCTTCTTCTCTAACGTCGATGGACTGAATGCATTTTAACAAAAAAATATACCTATCATATTTTATTTTACTTCAATTGTATTAAATTGTGCGTCTACAATTAATGTTGTTATCGTCAATTCTAATATCGCATATGCGTTTATTCATTAAAATACATACGATTTGATCAAATAACTGTAAAATAAACTCAATAAAATACACGCTTTTTCAAATTCATTCTTCCCTAAATCCTTATAATTTTAACTGAGGAATAATGTATCCTGTGTACTTTAACTTCTTTCATCTCAGCGTTGTGATCTTTTATACACGAGCGTATGTAACGTATCACCGCCGTGCACAGTCCGGACCACGAACATGACACATGATATAGGTTGCAAACGTGCAGACGTATCGCCTGATGGCAAGCGACACGAGCGTACGGCGCGTGGGGCGCGTACCTTCCGCAGCCTGGTGCGCGCCATGATGGCCTCGACGCGCTGCTTGCGCACGAGGCGCTCCTTCTCCTCGCGCTCCGCCTCCTCGCGCCGCACGCGCTCCGCCTCCTCGGCCGCGCGGCGCTTCTCCTCGTCCTCCCTGGCGCGGGCCTGGCGCTCCACCTCCTCCCGCACCTTGCGTTCCGCTTCCTCTCGCTCCAGCTGCTGTTGCGCCTGTGTACATCATACGTCACACATCAAAATATACCAAATATTACTTTTGAAATTGGAATCTCTCATTTTATACGATGGCTCATTGAGTTTTCTTTTGTGATATTGAAATAAAATGAGAGAGAGTGATAAAGAGAACCGAATCGCTATGATTGCATTACATAAAGAAGGTATGGAGCCAAATTCCAAAAACCAATTTTTATTTCTAACAATATCTGATGGCAGTCGTCGAAAGTCACAATAAACTTCAGGATTTAAATTATACTATAATCTACAAAAGCAGTTAATTAAATAATTACCTCAATAGCTTTCCTAAGTTTCTCCTCCTCCATTTTCCTCTGCAGCTGTGCAAGTTCTCTGGCTTCCTCCTCTTCACGCCTTTGTCTTTCTTCTTCTTGTCGTTGCCTTTCGGCTTCCTCCTCCGCTTCACGTTGAAGTCTATAAACATGTTCATTAAAGATGTTAAGCAATAAAATTTCTTAATTATACTGTGTCTTTCCTTTTAATAAAATGTTAACAGAAGCAAATTATTTTCTTCTTGTTATGTGATTCCTAATATCTATGATATTTAATCTGTGGTTCACGTTGTCCTTAAAAATGTCGATTGTTTGGTTTACCTCTAACAAGAACATTCACAGCAATAAATATACGCTTGTTTCGTAAGAACGGTTCGAACCTGCCCCCTAAGTTGCAAAGTGTGTCACGTCGACACTTTCTACAACCGCGAACGCCTTTATTTTTTTGTATTATTGGCTAATACTTTGTTTTGATTGTGGCGACAGTGCAACAACAACATAATATACTACAGCGCCATCTACCGAATATAAGTCGAACTAAGAAGACGAACTACTGAAAAACGAAGAAACTACCAATTCTGATTCGCGCAATAGAAGTTCTCGCGCCAATTAGCATAATATATATACAACATCCCAACATCAACTAGGCATGATCACCTTGTCTGATCGGAGGATCCTCCGTTTGCGTTGGAGGAAAATTAATAATCATAATTAATTGAAATAAAATTAATTCTTTTTTGACAGATGACGTACCTCTGTCTCTCGAGCTCGGCCTGTCGCTCGAGTTCCTCTCGAGCGCGCCTCCTCCTCTCCGCCAGGGCTGCCTTGGCCTGCTCCTCCGTCGTGATGCGACGGGACATCGAGGCTACACACATACAATAATAATAATTTGACACACATCTCACACACGGCAGTCTCATCTTAAATTAAACAGAGCTACTGAGCTGTACGAACAGCATTAATAGTTACAGACAGTTACCAACCCTATCTGTATATGGTAATGGTAACATGAGTTCTCTGCGAAGAGATATAGAGAGAGAGTAGTTCTCTTTTCCAGTACGCTTCCAACACCTGTTAAGGAGATTTTAACTAAAAGATTGACAAATTAATAGGATGAGCCGAGGCTTAGTGTTGGGGCATTTGCTCATTGTATCCCGAACGATGAGGTGGTTAGTGGTGATCGGTGCTATTTGCAGTGGTATTGTATTTTTGTCGGTGTTATTTCGGTGCTGTCATTTCCGACTAATTTTGGAGTTTCAAATTAATTACTGTTTGATTTGTGTGTGATTAATAAATTGTTTTTGGAATAAATATAAATCTTTTTCAGTTAAGATTTTTTTTTTAATAATTCTTTCGGTTGAACCAAAAATGTATCTAATCAATAACTTTGAACAAAATTTTAAGACTACACTCACCTGTCATTTCATTTTCTTCAGTCTTCTCAACGGAGGATTCTTTCTTTTCCTCCCTTTCTTCTCTCTTCTCCTCTTTCTTTTCAATCTTTTCTACTTTTTGTTCAACCTTCTCCTGGCTGACTGTCTCCTCATGCTTCGTTACCTGTGTTATTTGCTCGATTTTCGATTCCTGCTTATTTTCTACAGTTTCTTTGATGTCGTTCGCCTAAAACAATAAAAACAATTTTATTCCATAACGATTGCATTATATGATACATAATTGAGTAAATGCAAGAAATGGGACCAAATAAAACAGGCCATTGGTTGGCAAACCCTATACAATGGACATAAAACATATTATCTATCTATGTTTGTAAATTAAAATTAATCTCCAAATATGTCGCTAATCGCAAAACTCGAAAACGGTTAATATTATCGTTAAGGCACAATGAAGGGGAGGAGAAATAGTAAAAACGATTAAAAAAATCCCCTACAAAACAGAGTAAATTAAAAGATGTGTCAACAGAACGAAGTCTGTCGGGAAAGCTAGTAAATTTTGAAAATTGAAAGAATGTTGAAACGTAGGTGTTGGGTCACCTTGTGATTAACGTGTGCGTCCCCGTTCTGTATCTGTAGCGCCTCCAGCTTCTGCGTCACCTCCACCGCGTCCACCACCCCCGCCCCCGCCAGTGACGTACAACCGCCCCCCTCCACGCCCGCCGGCGTCTGGACAACAATAGCGTTTATGATTACAGTGATTAAAAACATCATGTAGCTAGTTATGTACTGTCTAGTTAATTTTTTTATTTTTTTTTATTGAATAGTGGACAAACGAGCAGACGTATCACCTGATAGTAAGTGATTACCGCAGCCCATGGACACCCGCAACACCAAAGGCGACACAAGTGCGTTGCCAACCTTTGGGAGATGGGAAAGGGTATGGGGGGAGGGGTTGGGGTATGGGCCTCCGGTATCCTCACTCACTCGGTGAAACACAGCGCAAACGCTATTTCACACCGGTTTTCTGTGAGGCCGTGGTATCACTCCGGTCGAGCCGACCCATTCATGCCGAAGCATAGCTCTCCCACGGTCAAATCAACTAATGTTAATAGTTCGTTAAATCAACTAATGTTACTGATCGTTACTGATATCGTTATACTCGAACACAATTTTCACAAATCCAATTGTTTTTTTTTTCAATAGGTTAGTATTTCAATAATTTACTTTTCGATTAATTTACTTTTCAATAAATGTATTGACCAAATATTTCATAATTTACACTCTCAATTGTCAGAACTTTCTGAAATTTGTTTCTTTTTGATTAATTTCTTTTTCTAATTATTTACTGCATTAATAATTTATTTAAAAAACCGGCGTTGAATGTTACTAGACGGGTCACGAATCACGAGTCACGAATCATGCACTGTATAATATAAACTACTTCATAGAAAATATATATACAGGGTGTAAAAAGACGACTACCGAAAACGAAAGGGGCTGATCCAGCACCCCAAAACTTATTAAAAAAAACAAACAGTTGTCTTTAAAAAAAATTGTAGCTTGAAAAAACAATGTATCAAGATTTTTATCAATTTCAGAAGCCAGCAATGTACAAGTTAACGCGCCCGCGCGCTCTGTCGCGGTCATTGCACTCACCCGGCCAGCTGTTTTGATATTAAAATACATTACTGTTTTATTGATTTTCTTTGTTTTTTGGTTTTCTAAATGAGATAATTAGGTAGTTTGGATCCCGTTAGGTTTTACTATGTATATGTAAGCAGAAAAAAACATAAAAGGACTTAGATAAATTAACTTTTTTTTTGAGTTTTTTTTTCGCTAAACCTATTCAGTATCATGGTCTGATTGCAACCCCCAAGTTTTCGGTAGTAGTCTTTTTACACCCTGTATATGCAACCTTACAAATATGTGCCCCGTACGGGCCACTTGGTACGTTCCAGGTACTTCGGACACGTTGCGGGTACTACGGGCACGTTCCGAGCACAGCACGTTTCGGGTATGGCACGGTTGAATTACGAGTAATTTCTAAGCCCTTATGAACTAAATTGAGGAATGAATGTTTCTCCACATACCTTAGCGACGTCCTTCTCAGCACTGTGCTCCTTGTGTACGGGTGAGGGAGACAGCGCGCGGCCCGGGGACGCCGAGTGGGACTTACCACGTCCCGCCTGCGAACGACCACATATTATAAGACAATCACGTACATAATTATTAAATCATTTCGGCCTGACTGCCTTTACTTTTTTTTTGTTTTATAGTATTAGTTTTTCCATTGTGAAGTTTACTTACCTTATCATGTTCTTTGGATAGCTTTGGCTTTCTATGTAATGGCGGCTTGCCTTCGCCCGGTACTGTCGACGGTGCTGAAATACCAAATAGTTTAATTAATAGTTTCATTGTCTTTATTTCTCTAACTGCATAAGCATCTCTGGGGTGTGTGTCCCGGGCAGTGGCGTCTTTACCTATAGTACAGGTTGTGGCACTTTTAATGAATACAGTGCGCTTAATGAACCTCGCTACGCTTACTAAAGGAAGCTAGAGTAATAATTGCACTCAGATGCTTCACGGGTTAGAGGGAGTGGGTGAGTGGTAACGTCCTTTCATTTTTGTTTAAATAAGAAGAAGAAAAATATCCCATCTTTCTAGCATTTACTAGACCGTATCTAAGCGAATGGACTATGCACTCACCGGGCTTGGTGTGTGCGTGTAGCGAGTTGGGGCGGGGCCGGCGCGGCGTGGTGTTGGCCCGGCGCGGCACGTCCCCGCCGCCCATGACCTGCGTGCTGTCGCGCGACACGCTCGGCGTGCTCGCGCAACTCTGCGCCAGTGTGTCGCCTCCGCCTACACACAACACAACAACTTCATTAATCAAACTTCAAGCGAAGGATCACAGTCGTTACCGTATTTGTAGTAGAACTTCCGTGGGTGAACCGATTTTGTTGATTATTTTTTTGACGTGAAACGTCTTTAAAATCGCGCCGAAACATACGGGTACCAGGTTTAAAAAGTGGACCGTAACGAAAAGGTCTATATCATCGTACCTTAATAATTAAAAAACTATTAGTCTTAGAAACAAAAATGTGATGTGAATATTTCACTTAAATAGTCAGCTCGCTGTTATGACATTGAGTATCTTGTTTTCATTTCAATCTTTTACTTTAAAAGCGATTCGCTAACATAGACGTTTCACGTTAAAACTAACGGCCGTGTGCCCCGGCACAGCCCCACCCGATTTTATTTGAAAGCCAATGATTCCCGTGTGGACCCCAATTCAATTTCGTTCAATTCTTGAAGTCGGTTTTTGTAGTAAATTACTTTAGTAGAAAATTAAAAAGATCATTTAACAACATCACATCACAATTTTTTAGAGAAATTATCATTGATAGACGACAAATTTACCATCAAAATGTAAATCTAAAAATATTCATAACTTTATATTATGTAACTTAAACAAATAATGCACTACATCCTAAAATTTTAAACACTGAAAAAATGTATATAACAGGATAGATACTCTATTTAACTCAAATAGTAGTCAAAATGTTATTAAATAAAAATGTTAAGTTTAGCCACAACATCGATATATTAGATACATAAATGCAGCAACATAAATATCAATGCAGCAGTCATTTTATTAATTACAGAAAATTAATCACAATTTGTTAATCACATGTTAGAGAAACAAAATAAACTCTAAAGCAAGAAAATAAAGTTCACATTAGTCTAACCTTTATTGCCGATTTCAGTTAATTTGAAAATCGAACCTTCGTTTAGTCAGACATGGAAATAGAATAACGACACACACACATCATACAACATCGATAACAAATAGTTACTTAGAATTAGTAATTTATGTGTAAAATTCTGTTTAATTAAAAATAAACCTTAAATGTTTGTAGTTAAAGATTATAATAGAATTTCCTATTTTGCAAAAAAATTCAAAACGAGAATAAGAGTAGTGTTATGAGTTCCTTTATGTTATGGGAATAAGGTATACCTCTAGGTGTATTGACTCCAGTACCGGCGATAGAAGCAGGTCTCGGCTTCCGCGGAGCTGAAGTTGGCCTTCGAATAACTCCCGTTGCATTGGACAGTGCGCTCCCCGGCCGCGATCCCGGCGTTGTGTCGCCAGATCGGGTTTCTGTATACATCGATCGCTATGTACAGACAGACGGTAGCAGCGGTGGTGTTAACACAGCGATGGAACGTGTGCAGTGCGATGGCATCGAGTTAAAGTGTGTTGTACATTGAAGATTGATTGAAAAACAGTGCAGGTGTGTTTAGTTTACATTGCTGCGTTTATACAAGCTGTTGTACTACGCCGTAATATGCAGCCACTAAGAATCCTCTTAGATCCAATGTTAGTGTGTAGATGTAATTAATAGTCAAAAAGAAGAATGGAAAATATTGAAAAGTGTTATAGATAACTTTAATTTATTTTCCAGAAGTCAAAATATATGAAATAAATAATGTAGAAATATGTAATATTCAGTCTTCAAGGTGATTTTGTATTGCAACTGTTTACTAGAAATAACAAGTACAATATGCTTAAATTGCATTTTTATTTTCTATTTGTCAATTTCTAAATGGGATCTGTGTTTTAAAATATAATAAAACCGCCGGTCTAATTAATATTTATCATCATTTTACATGTTTTTTGGGTGTACTTCTATTGTGAACTGTGTCTGTTGGTGAGTGGGTTGTTAAATAAAATAGAGGGTAGATCACCAAAAATAATAAAATGGTCATAGAGTGCGTCATGAAAGGGAAGTGCTTCATTGTAGATGTACCTTTTTGATTCAATTATTTCGATGTACCCTCAATTTATTTCCATAAAATATTACTACCACTTTGCTTGGCTAATCAAAGAGTTCACCTAATCAAACCCTTAGCATATTTTAGGTTCATTCTCAAAAGACCAGATCAGATTCATGGTGGATCTAATGAGGATATTTTTTCTCATTAGATTCATTATCTTTAACTGACTGTACAAATTTCCAAAATGAAGTTGTATAAATAAATGAATTTTGACTGTAATTGACGTTAATATTTTTACAAGTTTTTATTTTTGATATGCTTTTTATGACGTTTTTTTTTAATATAATAGTAATTTGCTTTTTAATAATTAAATGAAGCGACTAAATAATACTTTGAAACTACTATGTTTAAGGTTTATTCAAAATAAATCTAATTACTGCTTTGAATATTTTGAGAAGTCAATAAAATTTTACATTTACGTAAGAGCGTAGAAGGCTTGCTCCAAATTGATCTAACTTATTTTACTAATATAGATATTTGTAAGAACAGCAGAAAAAAAACAAAAATAATTTTAACCCTCCTGATAAGCCATGATAAAGTAGGTAATTAAGAAAAAGTTCTCTGGTATCTCACTAACAAAATCTAAAAAAGTACTTCTACACGTAAAATTGGTAAGCATGAAGCTTATTAGTTACTCTTACCTTGATTGAAGAAATCACCCGAACACCACTTAATATTGGACGACCAGAGTTAATAGATAGTAATAAATACCTGTTTAGTTGCAGTGTAGAGGAAAACTTAGCGACATACACAATGAATAGAGAAACCAAGCGACCCACAACGAGAAAGAGAACCAAGAAGTAGAAAGTGATTATTTACAATGATTGAAGTGACAAACCTTATAATTATTAATTAATTAAACTTTCAACCATTAAAAATATATAAAGACGAAGGCAGACACAGTAATATACAAGTCAAACCCTATTTCGATTTAAAACCAGGATTATAACAATTAAGTACTTATGTACTCAATCAATCAATTTTTTTTCGAATCGTTTGCCTTTAAAATCCCTATCCCATCTGTCCGTTTGTATGTTATGCTGTTAATTGTCGAATCTATGGAAAGAGGTTTAGTATGGAAATACTTTTATTCTTGATGAAAGTCAGGTTATTTTTTAACGCGATAACTGACATACCCGCGGGCGTAGCCACGAGTAAAAGCTATATCTAAGGTACTCCACACACACACATAGCTTAACTTTTATTAGATATCATATCGGTTGAACAATATTCTGACATTCTACACCAGATAATGTGGTGGAAATTGGCCATTTTTTAAATTACTTTTTTTTGTAATACATCGCTCTTTTTGTATGGGACATGATTTTAAACATAATTCGATACTATGTTTTATTGTTCTGTTAACAAATTATGTAATTATACTGTTACTTTTTAAGTACAATAGTTATTGTTTTCAAATTAGAATGTTTTCATTTAAAATTGACGTCATTGTGATTAAGGACGTATGACAACTTTCTCAGTACACGAATGGACATTACAAAGAATATGAATTAGAAACGAATATACACAACAAACAAATAATATTCTCAAAAATACGTTAATATAATAAAAGTTGTATATATGTTACTAAATATTTGAGTCTTGAATTTATAACAAAAATAAATTAGTGACAATTGAAGCACAAATAATTATGATAACATGGCACCAATACACAGCATCCCAGCGTTGCCCAGCAGCATTTGGAAGTGCTTTAAGCACAAAAATAATATTAGTGACAAACTAAGCTCAATTTCTTGTTGGGACTAAGCACAAAAACAGATTTTACTTTATAGCTCCTAAACTGAGATATATTTTAGAAGACCGATTTAATTTCAGGTAAGGAACCTAAAAACATGTAGGGAGCAAAGCTTAAAAACGAAGTTTTATTGAAGAAATAGACAAAAACCAATTTTCTTATATCAGCGACCAAAAATATATTATTATACTCTATGCGCTGTAGCATGGTGCGGGTGACAGTTTCAGTAACACTTCGTTTCACTCTTGAAAGTTGCCGCGCTTTATAAATTATGACTGAGTATTTCAGCTGTACCACATTCGCAATATATTAAATCATTAATAACTGTAGTAAATTAAATTAAACCAAACCAGAATGTTCTAATCTACAAATAAAATCAAATTTAATGAAAAATTAAGCAGTGTTATGCGTATGACGTAAAGCCATAGAAGTATTTAGTGATGTGATGTACTGCTACGATGGATAGTCGATATTTTTCATAATAAAAAACGGTAATTTTTTATTGTTAAAATTGGTCTATAATTATAGTAGTATATATTATAGTAAGGTTGCGTAAAAGGTTGCTAAGTAAAAATACATTTTATTCGTCCAAATTAATTTCAAAATCGTCATATCAGAGTCAGGAACATCTGAATTGTCACTCAATTCATCATCTGAGTCTGTGACGGATATTATTAACGAACAACAACCTCCCTGGCCTGACTACCCAAAACAGTTTATTTTTGTATGCTTAGTTATAACAGTTACACTGCACAACTGAATAACACACTCATTTTCATAACAATATTAAAGAGAACTAGATTTATGCTGCGAGTATCATATGCGATAAAAATTAATTGCATAACGTCGCATCCCTTAGTTATGAGATACTGATAGATGTCAACGTCGTACAGGCAAATGTCACCTGCACCATGCTACAGCGCAACGAGTATAAACTACAAACTAACTCACTCAAAAACTCACTCAAATCAACAAACTAAGTCTTTAATATAAACTATAATATGAAGCATTATTTATTTGCACCTTAAAACCTAGGATATAAAGCTCAATTATCACTCATTGTAAGCACACTCTTCAATCTGTTCTAGCACACTAAGCTCAGTTTTCAAATTATAACTTTTAAACTTACTTTAAAAACCTGCCAATACCTTATATGTTTTTGCTTCCTAGCGTAATGCAGTCAGCAAAATTTACTAACTACGACATAATCTGATAATTAACAAAATGTATCAAAATTTGCTATTCAAAAATATTATTTCTAAGGTAGCCTACCTATCATATGCCTAACCAAAATCTTCATTCCCATAAGATCTGGATATCTTACTGAAGTTTAAAATTAATACAGATTTATAGGGGGTATAACTTTGTAATCATGACCCTCTTAGTTACTCAGAAAATGAGTAAAAGACTGTCTAGATCTATTGATTGTATCAACATCGAATCCTAGCACAAAAACCCAAGCGAAGCGGACCCAAACAACCCAAGCTAGCACGGAAAGCTGTTCGCCAGAGGTCTTACGGGCCCTGTTGAGGTGATGCATGGAGGGAGAGGCCGAGTGCAGCGGGCGCTGCGGCGGCAGTCGGTCCAGGCGAGTCATGGAGTAAGCTCTACCTGGCGCGCGAGGGGCCGGCACCGTCGGCACCAGGTCCGTACGTCGTCGCGCCACTGACGACCACATTATCGGTTGAGGCGAGCGATCGGGTTCGTCTGAAAGACATATACCATAAATTAATCTCATATACCCATAATAATATATATATCACCATAAATAGTTAATAATGAATAGCGGTATAGTTAGCCGAAAGATTACGTAGCCATAACGATGTTTTGCCAGTCCCCCAACCTGCACTTGGCCAGCGTGGGGTCGTATGGCCTTAACCTTCTCCTGACAAGAGACCCGAGCCCAGCAGTGGGATGTTGTGGGTTGTTTAGCAGTGGGTAGGAGTTCTATTGAGTTTGTTGGTGCTATAGATAGAATACGGTTGTGTCGCTGCACTGATTTCAATGGAATTTAGCACGGAGTGTAGATACTTTGATTCTTGAAGAAGAAGATATACATGCGGTCGGAGCCACGGGTAAAAGCCAGTAGACATATATAAAACATCTTTGACATATTCCATGAAAATATTTAATTATGGCAAACGCAAGAAATGTTAACGCTATATAAATTATTTATGTAAGGAAGTACCGCGGACTGAGTGCTATATTACATTTGGCTTTATCCATGTAAAACCAAGTAGTTGATTCTAATAATTTTCTAGTAAAAATACTTTTACACAAACTCGAAACGTTTATCATGGCTTTCCTTTGCATATTGATTACCCTCTGCATACAAAAAAAACTTCTAGAGCCTCTCTAAAGCATTTTCATCCGTTTATTAGATAGACTCTTCTCAACAAAACATTCTTCAAAGATCGTTTACTAATTGAACAGCCTCACATTCATACCTACTCCAATCTCTAACGCAATAATCGAGGCTGACAGCTTCTTTATACAACGTGTAGATATAACGCCTTACTGCATGACTTACATAGCGGCTTAGCATAATCTTTTCTTAATCTTGCGCAAGGTTGCGACTAAATCGATTTTGAATATAATAGGTGCATGCTAGTAGTGACTCTTGGCGAAAAATAGTAGAATTATTATGAATATCAGTGCGCTTATTTTGACAAAATTTTGGTTGAATTTCTTTACCAAGTCCTATAATGACTATAGATAATCGGACAGAGAAAAAGGTCTGAAATGGCATGATTAACGAAGCAATAAGGCGATTAATTTAAAAACTAAAGGATCCGTCTACTAGGAACTGACACAGTTTCTTGCACATATAATTAACTTCACACTTCTCGCACACGGCATATAGTAGGCAGAGCCTGTTCAACATATAGGTACAAATACATACATTTCTAAATATAAACACATTACAGACAAATTACCTTATTCTATAATTATTTGTCTTGGGTAGGAATCGAACCCACGACCTCCGGTTTAACGGTCTCGGTTGATAGCTGAAGCTTGACTTGCCCAGAACGGTTTACTCTGGGTATGTTTGACAAGATATACAATACAATACAGTCGCAGTAGCATATGCAACTATAACTATAATACTTACAGAAACTTGTGAACATCACAACTCCTTTGAATGCAGCGTAAATAAGAAATAATACAATTTTAACACAAGTAGTACAATCTATACTAATATTATAAAGCTGAAGAGTTTGTTTGTTTGTTTGTTTGAACGCGCTAATCTCAGGAAACGCTGGTCTGATTTGAAAAATTCTTTCAGTGTTGCATAGTCCATTTATCGAGGAAGGCTATAGGTTATATATCATCCCGCTAAGACCAATAGAAGCGGAGCCTCAATGAAGAAAGTTTAAAAAACGTACAATAAACGAGGTTGCGAGGGTCAGCTAGTATATAATAATACTTTTTTTCTTTATGGAATAGGGGCAAACAACCAGACGTATCACCTGATGGGTAAGATATTACCACCCCCGTGCAACACCAGGGAACACAAGAGGCGTCACAGGTGCGTTGCCGGTTTTTGATTTAATTCGTATAACACAAAAATATTTCTTGACCAAATATTGAACCGGTTCCGGGGTATTATCTCTCTTTAATATTATCACTTTTATTTTTATGTTATGGGGGGCGGGAGGTGTGGGGGAAGCAGACGTGTCATCAGATGATAAGTGACTACTGTCGCCTATGGGTGTACCTGCAACACAAGACTCACAATCGGGTTGTAACCCTTTGAGCCCTCTCCCTATAAAAAGGTTGTTTGTGGAGGGAGGAGTTGGGTCACGAGTTTTTAAAGGATAACAAAATAAAGCAAAAGCAACAAGGCTCTATATAATACTACCTTTGTTATCATTGTCAGATGTGTCCAACTGCAAGGCTGAGGCGCGTCTCGTGAGCGGCGCAGACGCGAACATCACATTTGTAGTTGATGCCGCCCTGAAACATATTCACGCAATATTGTTACATTATGTCGTAGCAAAATAATGTAAGAGTTATTCTCGTGCAGTACTTTGTTACTAAACACCTCAAAAAGTATGAACGGAAAATTGTCTTAAAGTTTAAGTTATGATATTTATTCGATTACTAGCAACGTTTACAGGCATTTATCTATACAAATCAATAAAATTTAGGTGTCTGTTTGTAATATTAAAATAACCGCTTTTTACTAAATGCATATGTATGTTTATGTTTACACGATACATATACCAAAATAACATTTTTAAAATTGTTGTCTGTCTGGACCGATTTTAACGGGACTTTCACTGGCAGATAGCTAATGTAAAAAGAAGTAGCTTAGGCTTTTAGACAAGCTTAGACCCGCGGTGTTACCCTCAGTTGTAAAGGCACAACAATAACCGCGGTACTTAGCTAGTTGTTTATAAAAAATTAAAATCAATTATATTTTGTTTGTCAAGCTTAACAACTAAAAACTACAATTGTACGAATACTTATTTATATTTAAGCGTGTGACGTCCGCTTTAAACGCTTGCTAACGTATAACACACTACTTTCTTAAACGCCAGTTCACATAATAACAAACTTTTAAGAAAATTTGGAGACATAGTAAGTAATATTAAATGCTTAAATTAAATAATGATCTAAGAACAATAAATCTCAACTAAACATGCACATT
Organism: Spilarctia lutea; assembly: GCA_916048165.1. Taxonomy (NCBI): domain Eukaryota; kingdom Metazoa; phylum Arthropoda; class Insecta; order Lepidoptera; family Erebidae; genus Spilarctia; species Spilarctia lutea. Next base: position 2,631,470 of record OU696491.1, read on the forward strand.
ATACTAAGATTTATCTCAATGTTATTCGAATGCTAAAGCTATTTACAACAAACTAATCTACAAGTTAGTTAACTATACAGCGTCGCATTCTGCATCTGTTACATATTAATAACTAAATCTAACATTATACTGTACGGACAACTATTTGTGGATCATGTTTAGTTCGTGAACCACAATAACTTATAGACACTTACTTACATAGCTAAATATACCTAGGTTGTTCCGAAAATTGATAGCCACAGAATAAATACAATCTCTTCCTTTATGAAACTATTTTGCATTGACGGTTAATTTCAACACAAACCTCCTTTGTGTAAATCACTGGCCACTATGTGATTTTTTTTAAATATGCCTAAAGATTATGTCACTCTTCTTTTGTTTGCAACAATGGACGTCTCGCGGAAAGCTTTTCGTGCTGTGATTTACTATAATTATAAAACGAGGGTTAAACTTTTTTGGTTTCGTGAATTTAAACGTGGTCGAAGAGAATTTAAACGATAACCCCAGACCTGGTCGACCACCAACTGCATGACTCATGAAAAACCGTCATCAGGGTAGAGAGGCTTTTGCGAGAGAACAGACATATTACACATCGAGAGATACAGGCTGAACTGAACATTGGATGACGGGCAGTTTCCACCAACCTGCTTGAATACCTTTAGAATAAATTTAGCAATGCAGACGAGGCCTGCATTTTGGCGGTAATTTTTCGACCTCCCACGCAAGACACGTTTTTTAAATGTTTTGAAAGCTGGTTCCAAATGCATAAGTACATTGGGATTGCAGAGCAATATTTTGAAAAGCCGTAAATACACTTTTTTGATATTCTAACTATTTTTGGCTAACTAACTAACCCATGTATTTATCTATGCAAGTTTTTGGTAGGTTAAAAGAGAAAGGCAATGGAAACATGCCTAATAATAAAAAAATCCCTTAATATTTTTTTACCATCGACTATCTCTCACAGGTCCCTTACAGAGAAATTAAATTAAATCTACTTATCTTTTAGCAATCGCATCCACTAAAATATGCACAAAAACCTAGTAATACTTAAATGTTGCCATGTTTACCATATCCAGAAACCGTATCACCAAATTACCATAAAACTTTCTCGGCGGCTGACTAAGGCCAATCAATTGCATAACCTCAAATTAGCACAATACATTTTCTCCATTGACAAATTATCGGAAAGGCCATTGTTACAAGACAATGGGTACGTCACCACGTCTTGGGGTCAGTGGACCAGGGGCGGAAGTCGCGAACGTGGCAGGATCGAGCCGAAGGATGTATAATTGCAAAAGCGTGGTCATCGATAATAATAGATTAATATTTAACACCTCTTACGAGTGCGTATTAGTTTTGTCTACACTTAAAAAAACATTCGCAATCCTAATCCAAAATCGTGTATACTTTAATATATATATATATATGTGTGTGTGTGTGTGTGTGTGAAACACAGTAACCAGCAATAAAATTTTACATTGCTTGTGTTTTCTACCCGACTACGGCGAAGTCAAAAGGAAGGGTAATTGTTTTGAAAGTTCAACTTGTTTAAGTTAATGAATGAGGTGTCAATTTTACGTAGTTAGGTTATGGTTTTTTTTAACTTATTAATGGAACCGTGAGAACAGGCGGGCACTGTTGGCTTCTGTTAAAAAGCAACAGTTAAAATTGTGTTATTTAATAGCAGTAAAACAAAATGATGAAATGAAAGAAAAAGTTGCAATTTCAGAAACCACAGCAACTTTAGAAAGAATACAAATATACGCAAATCCGCGTTATCCCACTGTGACTTTACTCAGGCTTCTAAAAGAAGACCCTCGATTTATGCAAACACCGATATCGGCCTAAATCAATTCTGTTTTACACACTGTCTTTGTGCACGAGTTACTCAAGGCGAGGAATGAAACATTTCGTTGTCACTCCAAACCATTAATACCCTCATAAACTACGTTGCATGCTGAGGAGATTTTAAACCTTGTATTTAAGTGCGACTGACGTTGAGACAGAGTGTGTCACTCTTTGATAAAAAGCTCTTGCCGGGCTCGCAAACTATTCAGATGGTCGTATATACTGAGACCATAAATGCGAGAATGGATTTCATATGTGTTTCATTCGATTCTAGTGCTTCCTTGAGGATTCTACTGAGGGTTTGTGAGAACAAAAGTTGGACAGAAATAAACAGGAGATACATTTCTTCCTTCTTAAGATACCTACTTAAACATCAATTGTCAATTGCATATTTTTAAGTTTGTAAAGGTGATGATGGAGGTGTCAATGGGGGGATAATAATAACATTATGTACCCTATTTACACTTTTATTACATTTAAAATTTATTGTATTCCTATTTTTTATATCTGTGTGAACTTGCTTGTGCATGATGTGGTCTCCTATAAGTGAGGAAGCACATAACTTGTTATTCTACTAATTACATTTGTTTTGTTTTTGTGTATTCCTCGTTGTGAGATCCTTAAATAAATAAATAAATAAACTGTTTACAAGTAAATTTTCAATTACTCCAATTACTTCTCGCACACTGTTAGGCACCTATTTAAATGAGATAAGAAATTATATATATCTACAATTTATTTTGTACCGATTTCTTATAAATCACAAATACTTTATAGGAATACATCCTGTGTGATTGAGTTTAACACACAAAACAACGGTGAGTGGATCCCACAAAGTCTTGTCTCATTTGAACCCACAACACTCAGTATAATAGAAAACGGCGTGGCGATAACTTAAACCACTACGCTATTCAATTACACAGCTGACATAGGCCCATCATAATTCTAGGTATACTCTAACAGTATGGCCGCAAGTTACTGACCCACTTCCTTTTATTGACATGACATATAGTGAACCGGAAAATGTTATATACAACAGTGTCATAAATTCACGGACCAAAACAGTTTGTGTATGTTTCATTATGTCATCTAAACTGAAGGTATGTTGTGGTTCATTTAGCATTGCGGTCTTGTATATGCCTAACCTACTTTCTGAGGAGAGGCCTAAACTAACCTTTAAATACAATTTTTGTTATCCCTCCCTGTGTTGTTACGTTTTCCACAGAATCAGAAAGGATAGGAAGAATATTTGTTCTCCTAAATTCTAAAGCAAGAATGTCCGTGAACTACGTTACCATAAAGTACAGAGATTTTAAGACTGTTTCGTTGCCGTTGCAAAAGAAAAATAAAAATGACGTCTCTCAACGTTAAGTCACGTGTTCAAAACTAAATAATACAAGAGAATAAAGACATTAGCGATTGTATGACCCAAAACACTTGCAACTTGGTTAAAGCGCTGGATAAGATTAAGATAAAAATGGTAGAATACTGAGAGTGCCACTCATCTTCAATAAATATAAGTAAATGCCCTTATTAGCCATATCGATAAGTAGGAAAACTTTATAAAAGTTTTTTTTTAATCATTTACTAATGTGCATACGACATTATCATCACAAAATTGATATTTATTATATATTAGTATGTATGTATTTCAGTATAACTGTATATGTATATGTTTATATGTATTTTTGTATGGTTGTGTAGATTTAGCGTATTCCATTATATACAGTATTTTTGAAGTTATACTTCTTTTGGCGCGATGGAGAAAAATGACGAGGGTGAATTTTTGCGATGCGCGCGCACACCAACACCTGAATTCTACATCGTGAAGTTAGTTCTAGGTGGCATGAAAATCGATAACTATGTTCAAGTTGTATATTCTAGTATTTTTATATTTAGAACACGTGTTTCGTAACAGTACAATTAAACAGTGTGAATAAATAAATATTATTTATTTAAATAAAATCTTTTTGATTAATTTTAATATTTATCGTTAATCACTACTGCATTTTTGTTATTTTTTTTCCATACGCCAAAGAAGTATAACTTCTAACGCGTGTACATAAGTACACACACTCATATATTTTTTCTCTTTTTTTTAGCTTATTTCTTAATTTTAAGTTTTTAAAGTCCATTCTAGAATTCCTAACCGAAGTGTAGTACACCTTCTAATTCATTACCGCACCACCCGGCGGTATACCGGTAGAGAATGCCTGTAGCATTAAGTTCGCTATTGTACATTTTTGCATAAAGTTTTTAAATAAACAAATTATACTATTCTAACAAGCGCTGATTGTATTGCAGAAATTATAATAATTATATTTTAAATCAACAATTTACAGAAATTTAGATTTTATTCCCTTTATTTTAAGGAATTAATTGGTATGCTACTTGCATGGTTTACGGTGTCGTAAGGGTCGCTTTAATTAATCTCGTTAGGGCTCAAGAACTATCTGAAGGGTCCCCAAAGTTAATCTAACTTATATTCTCGTAAGGGATTCAATAGACATTGGACTTACTGAGGTTGAAAAGGAAAGCTCATATTTTATTAAATTTTATTATGTTGTTATTGCAGTTGTTATAAAATAAGTATTTGCATCACCGTGAGTGTTTCTATGTATAACATACATAGAGCAACACGGTTGGGAGTAGTCAGGAGTTCCCCTCTGTCAAAGTATAGGCCCAAATGGGCCTATGCATTGCTCTGTTATGAGACACAATGTATTTATGAGTGCGTGAAATTCCGCATGATTTTTTATGTGTGAGTTTTAGAGGCAGGTTAGATTGTTTCTGAATATGACTCTAAAATGTGTTTGCGTGAAGATTTCCCACCGCAAAAAAATGACAGAATAAGAGACACTGGCTATTTACCTCCGATCCAACAGCCTGTGTTGGTCTATAGCTACGAGAAAAACATACAAATATATCAAAGTCAACATATCAGTATTTAGAATTTTCTTTTATGTAAGGGTATTCATTTATTTACTTGGTTCACCAACAATTGTCCATGCTCTTAAACACGGAACTCTGCGTAATTTAAGCCTGAAAGGTGGAAAGGATTATCAAAAAGTATCAGGTTTTTGATTTGGAAAACACAACCCTAAATGACTGACTTCTAATTTATGCTAATACATTTTAATGTTTATATTATCGTTGCTTGTTAGCACTGATTTAATAATAACAAGTTTCTAATCGAGGGCAGTTGCTGCCTTGCTGTATTATTTGTGAGTTATGATTATGACTTGGACTTAATATACAACCCGTCGGAAATATCTGCGAACCTGGCTAGTAGTTTATTAAATAGCTATCTAGTTTATTAATATTTCACTGAACAGAGAAACAATAAACAAGAATGAAATTAAGAAAGCAAGAATAATACAACGTTACTAAATAGGCGAACCCGGGGCGATGCGTGGGGAAGCGGGAGATGAAGGGCATTCCAGCCGGGTGCGCAGATATTTCCGACGGGTTATTGTAACTTTCTTTACCACCCGTAACGGAGACTATAATTTATATTAATTCATGAGAGAACCATGCTATGGGACTGGTTAGACCGGAGGTTTACGGATACATTAAAATCCGGCGTAAAGGAATTATTTTGAGGTATTTCGCCGGGTAACCCAAGAACAGAAGACCCAAAACTGGAACAGGGGGAACTGTGCACAAATCTGTCACTTACATTGCTTATGTTTACGGATGCTGGTAGTCATTTAGCATGAGGTAACAAGTTTAATATGTGTGCAAATATCACCTCCTCAGCGATGGCAAAGAATCACACGTTTATAGAAGCCTATCACCTACACCTAAAACGTGTACGTGTATAAAAGGCATTAAATATCTATAGTCGGTAATCGGATTGTAGAACTATTTCGAATTATGCTCATTCCACAGTCTATTTCCGTATACCACACACGAAGATAAAGCTAGTGTAATACACAGCTGTGCGGTCTCAGTATACATAGGCATCTGACCTAAATATTTTAAAGTCTAGATGTTAAAGTTGAACCAAATATAACACGAATCATATAATATATATATACTAATATAAGAGTTTGTTTGTTTGTTTGTTTGTTTGAACGCGCTAATGTCAGGAACCGCTGATCCGATTTGAAAAATTATTTCAGTATTGGACAGTCCATTTATCGAGGAAACCTATAGGCTGTATGTATCATCACGCTAATACTAATAGGAGCGGAGCACCAATGAAGGATGTTTTAAAAACCGGGGAAAATTTTCACGCTATGGGCAATAAAATACGCAAACGAGGTTGCGTGGGTCAGCTAGTAGTATAGAAAACTAAATCACGAATTTTCATGTTCGTACATTATTGCGTGACAATTTAATTATGACTTATTTACCTATATTTCGTTTAAATGAGTTAACGCATGAAATGAGGTTTGTTTTGACGAAAATAAAGTGTTATCTATATTTTTTAAACTACTTTATCAAATTATATTTAGATAATGATTTTTTGTTGTATTCCAAGTTTAGCATGTGATATAATTGGATAACACGTTAAAAATAGCTATCAGGTAATACAGCTAGTTTTTACACAAAATCTAGGCAAGCTGTTATCATTATCTGTATGTAGGTACTGAAAACGCCCCTTTATAAATATTGAACATAAGCTTGCTGAGATATTTGAGAAGGTTTACCTTCTCAAATATCTAAATGCAAATACGTAAATAAATAATCTATATACATAAATAAAAATGAATCGCCAAATGGGTTGCCTAAGCTCAAAACTCGAGAACCGATGAACCAATGCCGTAATATTATCGTTAAGCACTAGAAAGGTTCTTATGGAGAGAAAAAATCTAAAAAATGCGAGGAAAATAGTAAAAAAACAACATGTTTTCTTTTTTCAGTTTTGATAGACCAAAGTCTGTCAGGATAGCTAGTAAAAATAAATCTATAAGAATAATTGGGTATGTCATGTGACCACGTGAAATTGTTGAATTTATTTTATAAGTGAAAAAAAAATATACAAATATTCCTCCAACTACATTGATATCGCGATACAGGATCGACGACACTTCAAATTAGTTACGTCCGTCTCCGCTAGATGTAGCTATCTTAATTACCATTGTGTATGTCACTTCGTTGGGCATGAATACCGCTCCTTTGCAGGATTATATTGCTCGGCGTGTGCACTATCAGTTTAAGACCGTATAATTTAAGGGAATTATGTGGAGGTTTGCGTGTCACCGCCAACTGCTCCATACATGTAATAAAAGCGTCCCATTATACAAAACAAATATCTACGCAAGCACTTTGTGTAATTAATTGTATTTTACTTATTTTTCAAATGAAGTGAAGTTATTATGTGTGTGTGTGTGTGTGTTGTCAATTTCTTTACAGTACTTTTTTCATTCTCTTTTTAACTTCTCTCTTTAGTAAGAGGTGCTTGGTCCTGAGTTTAGTAACTATATTAAGACCAATTTTCGTTTAAATCACATTCAAATAACCCACAACATAAGAAAAATAAAGGAAAATCGATTTTACTCAGTGAGATTTTCCAAGACAAAGAAGATTCTTAATTCATCTTAAGTGACGTTCGAAGTTTCACTAGAGGTAAGGTGAACTAGAGGTGAGACTGCCGACCGACAAGGTGTCTGTCCGTCTGTTGTCGGCTTAACAAAGGCCACTCGGGTCAAACGCAAATCAGAGGTTAAAGTAAAGGCGATCGGCTAGCCTAACAACCTTGTCATCATAACATTGTACATGTTGTAAACACCGTAAAATCAAAGAAACATGATCATTATCTTAAAGAAGATGAAGTCTACTACGAATGAATTTACCGTGGGAGAGCTATGCTTCGGCATGAATGGGTCGGCTCGACCGGAGTGATACCACAGCCTCACAGAAACCGGTGTGAAATAGCGTTTGCGCTGTGTTTCACCGAGTGAGTGAGGATACCGGATACGCCTTTGGTGTTGCGGGTGTCCATGGGCGGCGGTAATCGCTTACCATCAGGTGATACGTCTGCTCGTTTGACCACTATTCAATAATAAAAAAAAAATGAAATAAAGCTTGAGAATGAAATATTCATTCCTAGGCTAATTGGCTAGTAAAATCGATTTAAAAACTAATGAATATAAACATTCATATATCTCGCCGAAAGAATTACAATACCGAAATAGTCTAGACCTGCTCTAAACTATAACAAAACATGTTCTTATTTCACATTCGAGCTTAATGTGGGCATAAAGAAAGTCTAAAACTACTATTTAATCGATAACTTACAACCTTAACAAGAGATGAGGACACAGCCTAAATTTTGCTATTCTACAATTTCCCATATAACACTAAGTACTCCTTTCAGTCACAACAACATTCCTTTAATTAAAAATATAAAACCTTAAACATGATTAGACATAATTGTTTATTTCCAGCCACACATACACCTGGCAAAATCGAACACCTGCATAAAATTTACCAGTTCGGTATCATCAATTAAAAACTGGTTTTTAATCATATTCGTGTGATCCAATAAACATGTCTCCTAATGAATCATCGACCTTGCACTAAATAATTTAGGCATCGACTTTTATCTGTCCATATCTGTGGAGACCAGAGGGAAATTGAATTAAGAATCAATGGTTCTTAGCTTACAAGTTCTCTTTGAGTAATTATATTAAAAAAAAATGCGTGGCTAATGGACATCATGACGAATGCAGATGGTGGAAAGATTGCATTCATCTATTTTGATCTGGATTCGTGGGTTCATGGTGTATTCCTCTCGTGAAAGGAAACACAAAGTAAGCGAGAAGACACAGACCTAATAGTAAGCGAACGCTGGTCATAATAGACGAACCATATTTCTAAGCAATACCGGTCTCTCTCACTACTGGCTGCGGAAGCACAAGACCCTATAGTTCGTCATTAAAGAAACCAAATAAAACTTCCTTGCTCTGTTTTATATAGGGACCCCGAAAAATTTGAAAAAGGCCCAAATACAGGTGATGTCTGCTTATATTATGGAAATATTAGGCCGCTTTATTTATAACCTCAATGCTGCATAACGGTTCTACCAAGAAAAGTATTGCTACAATGAATATTCTTGCAGTAGTATTCTTAAACTTTTACAATAACCTTCTTTTACCTAAAATCACAAAAAAAACTATTTTTATGGCAAAACAAGGTTTGCCGGGTCAGCTAGTAACAGATAAAAGAAATCGTCAAAGTAGTGCCAATACAAATTCGCCATCAATAAGCTTGAAGTTAATCCGGTTAATTTCAAACGTGTTTGTCGGTATACCGGTTGATACAAATTAAAACTGGCAACAAGTATGTATATAAATCAATCTAATATCATATCTGTTGATTTAAATATATGCATAAGTCTAATCGGAACCACAACATACAAATTAGTCATTTCATTAACATATCTGTTTAATGAGTAATTGGTGTTGATTGCGGACATAACGACAGGTCGATTTTGTATAGGTAATTTAATGAATTATACATTTATAGAGCGAATGTGTGTGAAGTGTCGGAAGAGATCGTCCACGGCAAACATTGATCGACCAAATTGGTGATGATCTGAAGAAGGGCAATGTGAAAATACCAGGGGTTGACAGTAGGCATGCAGCGATTGATGAATGTGGATGAAGCAAAAAGAGGTACGAGTATGTCAGGACCGTAGTTAGTTATCAATCTGTATCGGCTTTCCCTTTCTGGAAAATAGGCGTGACTATGTATGTATGTTCTAATCGTCGATGAACTCTGAAAATACTGTTCCGTTTTTAATAAATCTTTCACCATTAGAAAGCTACTTTGTAGTAACATAAATATATCAGTAATAGGTATGGGTGAGTAAACCGGCATGCATGGTTGTGGATATGATTCATGTGCCTGTTCAATTTATGTGGAGATTGCAATGCAAGCAATTTGTCCATTGCTTTTTATAGAGTGAGCGCGATCTCTGAAAGATCCACTAGTTTTGCATGCATTGCATTTGATAAATGATACTAATTGTTGTATGTAAATCTTTTACAGACACTTACTATACACGTCCGAATTTACAACTAGACGGCGCCGGCATTTCTTAAGACTCGCTCTGGGAAGAAATGCCGAAACAAACTACAGAGGTGTATATTTTTTAAGTCCGTACATTATCTGTTTCATCGATTCGTCCGTGAAAAAGAAAGAAAGAAAAAATGTTTATTCTGACAAACACAGGACAATGTATAGTTTTGAACAGATGTAAGCAGTTATAATATTCTGTGTAATGCCAGAAAAGGCGCCCATCTCAGCATATAGCTGCAGTCAGAGTGACTGCAGCGCTGGTCTTACGATAGGACCCGCGCCCGGCGTCGTCAGTCTGGCCGTGTCCAGAAAAAGAAAGTGTAGTTTAAGAAAGCATATTTGTTCCAGAGAATTCTCATATTTAAAAAAGAAAATAAAAATCCCCTTCTAAACGTAGAAAATTAAGAGATGAAGGATTACAACTTATTACAATGACAGAATCGACGATATTTATTAAAAAAAAGCTAACTCTGGTAATCCATAGTCCATATATATGCATGCAGTTATTAGATAAAACATTAGTATATGTTTAAAGGTGGAGTATAAAAGGTTGTTAGACAGTTTTTTTGTTATAATAAAACAATATGTCTCGCCTATAAGGGTTGGGCTGTCTGGTCCTTACACCCGAGTTTATTGACATGAAGTTCAAACATTTTACCTATAATTATATCTAATTTTCGGACATTTCCAGAACTTTTCTAAAAGAATATTCAAGTTTGACTAATTGACTTGGTTTGGCATTTTATAGACTAGGTATTTATCTACATCATAAAATAAACATAAATGCATATAAAGACCGGGCAATCAATCGAGGGTTTCGAACAAACTTGTAGGTACGAGTATATTGTATATGATGGAACTAAAAATTTATGGTTTTTGCAAATTTTTCCTTTATCTGTCCTATAAGACATTGCTTCGTACCGAATTTCAAGATTCTGAGTTCACGGTAAGCACCCTGTAGGTTTTGATTCCCTTGCGAGTGTCGAAAATTTGTGCATAAACGGCTGTATCTTTTGATTGCATAAGTTATGAAGTTATATTTTTGCACAGTTCTGAGGGACAGAAGTTTTTATTATTTGATGAGAATTTCAACTTGATACCTCTACGCGTTCCTGAGAAAAGGGTCTCGATAGACAAAAAGACGGACAAAGTGATCCTACAAAGGTTCCGTTTTCCATTTGGGGTACAGAACCCTAATAAATACACCTATTTCACGGCGGGGTAGGCAGAGGCATTAGACGCCCACTTTTGCCAATGTTTTAGTCCCACGTAAAAGGTGGCGAGTCTATTGTCGCTAATCGGGATATTTTGTTTGTCAAAGCCTCGTCCGTCAATCAGTAGGTGCACCACTTGCAGGTGCGGTTAGTTTGGGGACTCTAGGTCTTAATGGGAACCCTATGCATCCAATAGAATAGGATCAAAGTTTATTGATTTCAGTATTATAGTAATTTGTAGAAATATTCAGAAGAACTATAGATAATATCGACAGCAAAAGGTCTGATTTCTTTATTTTTTTTAATGTAGGGCGCTGCCAAATTGACTGTACCTACTCTGTCTGATGAAAAGCATAAGCAGAATCAAAAAGTGGTGGTCACCATACTCATTGTGAATGCAGACAATGCAACAATGCAGCATGATGACCCACACCACACCATGGCAGCCTAGTGATGCTTCTGCATCATTGGGCCTCCGGTCTCGCACTAACCAAGGAAACACGACAGCACGAACGATGTCATTTTACGTTAATTTTCTGTGTGCCCGCTCGTGCTGAAATCAGCGTGGCTCTACTACCTTTAATTATTTTCATGGATTACCAAGCGTAAAAACAATTTCCATTGTAACAAAAGTTACATGGATTTGTGATAATATATTTTGATAGCTATCTTACAATCAGCTTCTTATTTTGGTTTTATCTTATCAATTCAGATAAGTCCATAAAATATTGGTATTGCTTTGTAATATCAACTATCCGTTATGCATTACATATTCTTTGTATAATTTTGATGAAAAAAGAGTGACATACAGTTATCATGCATCTGTTTATCTAAATACCTATCCGTGGTATTATACCTCTTAAACTGTTTCTTCTTTAATAAATATACTTCGAACAAAAAAAACATTAAAAAACTATAAAACGACTACTATAAAACATTTATATAGCCTGTGTTACCCGTAGCATTATTGCTAATCTATCGACACCAGTAGTTTAGAAGCTACAGTGGGACATACATAGATTGACAGAAATATCACCCGTCCTTTCGGCTTAGCCGTAGTCGGGATAAAAAAAGCAAAAACAAGCAAAATCTTTTGACAACAGGACTTTTTAAACATTTGTAGATGTTATCTGGATTTAGTCAGTATAATTTTCATCAATAAGCTATATATAGGCTATATAATAACTCCTCTAATATGGTATATACGAACTGGCAAAAGACCGCACTCAACGCAAAGTTTATTTATTCAAAGTCGTAATAAAATTATCATTAATTAAAGTCGGCGAGGACCGGTACCAGACCAACTCCCCTTGCCTACCTATCTTGTTATTTTTTTCTGGTGAGAACTCGGGAGATGAGTGAAACACACAACGTTAGGTTGAGACACTAGCCGTTATTTATTTTTAAAGATTAAGACCGATTTTATCGATTACAGATAAGTTACGGATAGTTTATCTGACACATAGTTTGATACAATTTATACGGAAGATACGTCAAATTATCTGTTCGATAAGCTATCCGAAACTTCTGTATGACTAATGAAACAGGGGTTCAATCAATTTATTTTTTTATGTGTACATATTGTCATAGGTATGTGTTACATATAGCACCAAACCAGCCATTAGGCGTAAGACTACACACAAACTAATGTATTTTTTTCACTTTTACTTTCGTATTTAACTGTCCTATTTTATTCATAAAGAACCCGATTTATTTCAATATTTGGAATGGTATCTTTTAGTTCGATAAAAAAATCGTTGATAAAATGTGGGCATTCTCTACTTCTCTGCTTATCCCTTTGGAAATATAGGTGCAAGTGTGTATAGTTTAGATTTTATTAAGTTTAATACATATATATGTATACATATACGTATAGGTAACAATCTCTTTATCGTATTTGTATTCAATCCACGTTATCTAGTCGACCTTCAAGAACGTGGGTATTCAATCAGTATATTATTTACTTCAGAGTGAGCTGTGTGGAATATTTATAAGTAGTTTATATACTTCATTAACGAATATACCTGATCAAAGTACATCGATCCCAATATTAAATAAAAATTATCATCTCTCGCCAAGATTTAGGGTTCAGTAGAAAATAAAGCGTTTTTTTGTAGAAATCAAGCTTTTAGTTATGGTGGTAGCGTATTGGTTTTTTATGGGGATAAACGAGCAGGCTGATCTCTAGTCTACGGTCGTTGCCAGCCTTTAATTTTGCAGACACTACAATTTATTTCACTGGCACACACAGCGAGGCAAAAACAATATAGTTTACCGAATATTACTTGGTTAGTGTACTTTAGTCGTGAACTTGATAACACTATATAATAAATACCACCTTATTAATAGTTATAGTAAGCACTAGTTGAAATTACGAGGGACAAAGACGTATCTTTAACTAAAGGAAGTTTTGAGCCTCACTAACCCACGCCAGCCACAAAACACGCAAGCTACGATTTTTGTATAAAGTGAATGAATCGCGGTTCGAGTACCTTTTAGGGACAGATAAATTTCCTTTCAGGGAATTTCGAATAAAGCGCCGAAAATAGTTTTTGTGTCCGTTCTCCGTATATTTTTGATTCAACTTTAACCTGACAAGCATCCACTAAACTCACTTTCGCATGCATCTTTTTATCAAAACATACTTTAGAGTTTTCAATGTCAATCTATTTAACACTTCACAAACAGTTTCATTAATTACAAAAAAAATACACAATTAAAAAAAAGATAAGAACCATCAATAAGTAATACATCATATCCGTTTTTAGGATTTAATTTTAAGCAAAAGCATTTTTGTATTTAATTTAAGTAATTACAATACAAACAACACAAGACATGCTTACCATGCAACTAGTTACTATATTTTATTTAATCTTTCTTCGACAATACAAGTTAACTATTTACAAATTATAACTACATACAAATCATACATTTAGTCAATATAAACATTGAATGCTTAAACAAAAATAAATTAATAAAAACAAAATTAGTAAATTTTCAAATCATATTAGTAAAAATTAATAAACAAACATAAAAAAAAATAAAAAATCTGCTTACAGTGATTCAAAAAAGTTCATCTGATCTATGGGGTTCGTACTGGTTGTGGGGGAAAAATAAAAAACAATTAGTGCACCAAAATAAAAAAATTAAAACTCTGTTATTCACTGGGGGCTTCATAGTACTTTGTGTGAAAACCAACACCTGTGACCCCACAAAGCGAAGCGAAAAATACCAGGGCGATAATATAAAAAAAGTAAATAAAGAAATTATTAAAGAAATTAAAGTTATTTAATAAAATAGTTGACATTTCTATAGAATTTGTTTTGTATACAAAAATGTTAATGATCATTGTTGATAAAAAACAATAGAAGACAATGGCATTGCTAAATCAATATATTTTTTCTACTGCAGAACACAGTAATGTCCATTGACGAAACGTCTAAGTCTAACACCTAATTTATTCAATTATAAAATGTACTGTATTTGTTTTTCCTGTAATTGTTCCATTTTACAATTAAAGTAAGTAAATATTTCACGATTTCATTCTATTCTCTGTATATTTTTTAGTCAATTCAGCAAATTTCTAATAAATTATTACAACTATTTTAACTTTTCAGTTAATTATAATGAAATCAAATATATAACTTTATCTTAATGAGCTTTAATTTTCAAAGAAAAATGATAATAGACAAATAACATCAACAATGATCTTTAACAAACGAATTAAAATGTTGCAATAAAATGACCTTTCCTTCTTGCAGCTTGCTACACGCAGCATGACGTGTAACATGTCAACTATTTCTGAGAACTTTTGATTGTTTGTACCTATATTGTACCTTTAAACCCATAGCAGCATATAATATTGTCGTTAAAGAGCATAATATTGCTGAGGATCTAACCTGCGCGCTGCCCAGAAGAAACCAGCCGAGTCAACAGGCTCCAGTAACCTCGGCGTGGAGGAACCGAACGCAAAGGCTGGCCTTGGTGCGGAACGTGCCGCGCGCTGTCGCTCTAAGCGTTCGGTGCGATCGCGCTCGCGTTGCAGCAACGCCTCGCGTCGCGATATCGATGCTTCCCATATCGCGCGTTTGCGTTCTTCTACCTGGAATAGGAACACTGGTTAGACATACGTTTAATTTTAACGGTAACTTAAAATACAGGCGGGATAAAGGTCACAACACTAAACGATATTCTTTTATGTGAAGCACTCACTATTTCTGTCCATAAACGGAGATAGGATAAACATTTGCCTTATCAGGTAGAAACAACCAAGTGTTCTTTTAAATATTTTCTTAAAGATTTAATAGATGCATGCTACATAACACACCATATAGAAACCTAAAGCCTTGCAATGCTATTGGAATCTGTACTAATATTATAAAGCTGAAGAGTTTGTTTGGTTGAACGCGCTAATCTCAGGAAATGAAATACTCATTAATTCCATCAACCTATCACCGTCCAGTGCTGAACAAAGGCCTTCCCCAAGGAGCGCTAATTATCGTTATAATACAAGTAAAACTGTGCGATAATTAATTATGAATCAGATTATCATTCGATAAATACATCATACGAGTAATCTCGAGATGGGACTTCCCATTAGCGAAGTTGTAAACAAACACAAGGTAACCGATTAAAGAATAAGTTGCAGTTTGTAAAAAATCAATATTATGAAAATCACACACCGCAGCGTATCCACATACCTGTCCTGGCCTACCTACACGAATGTATGAATCACTCCTCGTGCCGCAATAGTTTTTGATTATCCTCGCTACGTTTGCGGGCAGCCGTACCGCTCAATAATCCCCAGTCAGACACCAATATTCAGATTTATGTATACCCATGTGAGATGGTATTTATAGAGGTGGTAAGTTGAAGCTATTTCTATAAAGCAAAGAATTCTTCATAACTCTTTTTATACAATTTAGTAGAACAGGCCCCATTCAAATACTTTTTGGTGTTTTGGAATATTTGAAGACTAGAATGTAGAGCCTGATAAATAATATGATAATAGACTATTTAAAAACAGTTTTTTTCTGGATTCTTCTTAAAAATAAAAAAAAAAACACTGTTTCTAAGAAGAGGAGAGTTGCTCATAGTCCAATTACACTCGGTGATTTGAAACAATTACCGAGGGTAAGCAACGACGGCGCGGTCAGTACCTGGATGGGTGACTGCTGGTGGCATGTTACCATGAGCGTCTCCGTGATTTGAAGGTCACGTTAAGCAGTCGATCCCGGTTGTTATCATAGGATAAAAGTCGTGAAGCTTAGTTGGAGGCCTTTGGGCGGCTTAAAAACATCCAACGGCAAGATTACGTAGCCACAACGTTGGCTTGCCAGTCCCCAACCCGCACTTGGCTAGCGTTGGGACGAATGGCTATACCAAACTGTAACATACATTAAGTCTTGTACATATTGTTGACTTGATTTTTTTAAATGTATTTTTGGCGTGACTAGATGTTTTTTAAGTAAATGAAGTCATACTTTTTTAGTTATTCTAGTTCATGTTATATAATAATACGTATAATAAATATTACATAATATAAAAAAGGAATGAAGAAAATACATAACGGCCGATATAACAATTGTTCAATATAGTCTTAGACATGTTTTTTTAACGACGAGACGAGACAGAGGGGTTTAAAATTTGGTACAGTCAAAATTTACATGGAGAAGTACAGAAGGTTAAAAAAAAAAGGTCCTGCTCCTGATCTCGCCCCGGTACTGTCGGATAGTAGTCCTATCAGCTTGTGAGAGTAAATAGTGCACGATAATATCTCCTGCGTAGTTGGCTGATCTTCGTTGAGATCGGCCGCCATAGCCAAAATCGGTTAAGAGTATTATCATAGTATGATATAATATAAATAAGTTGATCGTGTAAGTACTTCGTTTAGTTTGGTTTCCCTTGGGCTGATTCCGCACTAACCTTTTGAGCCATTGTGCGTGTGTTTTGTCATATTGTGCGTGGGTTTTATCATATTGTGCGTGGATTTTGTCATCTTCTTACTTCAACCATCCTAGATCATCCCAGAAGCTTAGCAGCCTTTTCAGGTCGCTACTCGCTACATGTTTCCGGGAGTGATGTTAACTGGAGGTGTGTAAGTACTTTATGCTACTTTTATTTTATTACTTTAGTATATTTGCAATTTACTAGCTTAACTTAGACTGCTTATGTTAAAAACTACTTTAAAATATTATTTCATTATATTTATATTCAACTAAACAGTTTGATCATAACCTCACTCATAAATTATAAAGCGGTATTAAATAGCGGTATTATATTAAAAAGGAAACAAAGAATTGCATCAATTGCCGTCACGGGTGGACTACCACAAGTCCCGGTTCACATCTTATATGCATAGTTGTTGAAAATTTAAACTTAAATTAATTATATCCGTATTTTTTATATTTAATATTATACTAGCTGTTGTTCGTGGCTCCGCCTGCATTTGTGTCGGTTGTCACGGTAAAAATTGTATACATCTTTGCTCAAGAATCCAAGTATCTTCATGCCAATTTTTATTAAAATAGGTTTAGCCGTGAAAGCAGTAAAAGACTGCAATAACATTAGTATGGATGTTTGCTGAATATTTTTACTACCCAATTATTATTATTATTATTATTTTGAATAGTGGGCAAACGAGCATACATATCACCTGATGGTAAGCGATTACCGCCGCCCATGGACACTCGCAACACCAAAGGCGTCACAAGTGCGTTGCCGACCTTTGGGGGATGGGAAAGGGGATGGGGGGAGGGGTTGGGGTATGGGCCTCCGGTATCCTCACTCACTCGGTGAAACACAGCGCAAACGCTATTTCACACCGGTTTTCTGTGTGTCGAGCCGACCCATTCATGCCGAAGCATAGCTCTCCCACAATGCAGAGATATCAAGCTCTAGATTCGCACTCGGTGTTAGTCTATTTAAGTTTTAGGTCTATATTCATTTAATGGGAATATAAAGGTGGGGTTTACCTTTTCTAAAAAATACTTGACAATAACATTTTCATTTAATGCACTGAAATACTCGAATCATGTGATGTAAAATCTTGCCTCGTTGGTCTAGCGGTTAGCGATGCCAAGCAAGAAGTTTCGAGTTCAATTCACTGGTCAGGCTAAGTGTTGTTCGGTGCATCTTACAAGAAAATTCTTAATAAAAGCCAGAAGCATTGAAGTTTAGCGATGTTTCACGCCCATGCCTCGTAAAACACATTAAGTTGCGGTCCGTTGTCATGAACATCTATGGCAATCCTATTGGTAAGTCAGTGCCTTGAAATATTATTCATAGTGTACGAATATAATATAAATATATTTACATGTATATGTTACATTATATAAATATATCGTGTTCATATATTTGTAGTATTAGCATATAAACCTACGAGTATATTTGTAATGCTGTGTAATGTATATTTTTGGTAAGTACGAAACCTATGTTCAGCGGTATCACTGAATGATTTTTTGTTGGTACGTTAGCATTTAAAGCATTTCAATAAAATGAAGTGCAGGTGGCAACAGTTGTATGCAAGCTGTTGCCACGTGAACGTGTTTACTTTAAGATCTGACTTTTAAAAAGAGTAGCCATGAGTTTATTTGCCAGTATTCTTCTCATAAGGCTCCACGCATTTTAAAAACTGGTCTTAATTTAATAAATGACTTTTGATTTGAATTTATGAGCCTCATAAAATTTATACACCGCCCTAAGGTTGACTGATAGAGAATACCCTGCGCTGATGTACAAAAGTGCATACTAACAACTAGTTCAATCTTCGGATAAATTTCGCCCTCAGGGTTGTGAAGGTCCGATGCCAGTTGCTAAAAACTGATATTCAGGTAAAACCGGTAGGACCCCAACCCCAAATAACCTTGGGAATAATAAAGGTTAGGCAGTAGAAGATATATAACAGCTGGTGAGATGTGAAATGCGACTACTGTAGCATCAGCACCACCATGCTTATTGGCATTTATGTTTATTCTTTCCTTTACAAAGATTAACGTTAGCTTCTCTACGTATTTTTCCAAGGCGTGGTTATGTCCCAGTCGAAGTGACGACAACAAATCTGTCTATCGGTCGTAAAGTTCCGACGAAGCTTGTTGGATCAACGCTCGCACCCGTTCAAGCTGAACGAAGATATCGGTTTACGCGGACAACTTCCTCATCAAGCCCTTGGAACAGTTTTTGTCGTGCCATTCATAGCACATTTATTTTAAATAACAATTGATTTTCTTATGTTTTACTTTAATATTCAATAGGACAAAGAAGGTTTCTTGTCGTTGAATATATTTCGTCCTATCAACACGAATATCTTCTATCTTTTCGTATTGTTACCCACAGGTAGATTCTTAGAAATCCTTTCATTCAGGAAATATGGTTATTATGAACATGTTGATTAGAAATGTTATTCATTGCAATTCTATGTAATTGCCATCGCTTAATTTCCCAATAAAAGCGTCTCCTATAGTGTACTGACTTATCCAATTCGATTTCTGTTACATGAACAAGTCAGGCTACCCTTAGATATAATACAATTCCAAATTTACTGATATTTCATGCAAAACTATAGAGTATAAAAGCTTTTTTATGTCACAACTATTTTTATAGGCATTTTTATATTTCTACCGGAACAAATCTAACCAAATGGACAGTAAATTGCTTCTCGAATACCTTCTCTAGTAATTAAGATCTTTATTTATGATTCCAAATCAAGTATGTATTTAAGAAACACTCGGATAAACTCGGATTAGCCTATTCTACCGTTCTGAACGAATGCTTTCAAAGAGGGGCAACTAACTCGGTTATGAAGAGAACGTATTCAACCGCTGTCAGTCTATGTCTAAGTCGTCGGTTCGGAAAATGTTGTCTTCCAAGCCATTATCTGACCCAGACGTGACTTGCGCCTATGTTCAATAATAAAGTTTAATAAATGCTTTCTACACGTGTTCTGCGTGGCGTGTCGTATATTACATTCTTTATATTGTTGACCAGAGACAATTACTGTAATTCCACGAATACTTCTGCAAACACTACCATTATGAAAACTTCAAAGGTTTTTATCTATTTCATTTCTTATTTTATTTGTTTTTAGAGTTTTATAGTAAGTTTAGCTTTGTTAGCTAATTATTTGGTTAATTTGTTTTAATTACAGATTCGTATAGTTAACATTGTTAATTTAGTGATCATCAATTATAATACCTTGCATCAATCCAGTCAGTTGTTTTTAATCTTCGGACCTCGACAAAACACTTCTACTGTTTTGACACATGATTCGTGAGACAATAGTATAAAAACGATTCACGATTTCAAATTCGAAACAAGGGTACATGAACATTATAGGCACAGTATAATAGTTTTACATAAAAATACCTACTTTGAGTAAATAAAAAAAAACTATATAACAACTAGTCTTGCGGCCAATCTATGAATTAGGTTATTAACAACGGGAAGTATGCATCATAGCTTGTCCGGTTGACTTGGCACGAGACAACTGTGTTGATACTAAGTAAAAAAAAACATCTTGAATTAACTCGATAACAACAATAAATATCTAATATGTAGCTTTTAATTTCCTGATTAGAAGCTCAATATTTTAATACTTCTAACGTGTTTGCCCCTGAAGGTGTACACAGAGAGCTATTATTATTTAATATCATTATTATCTGGCTACCATCTGCCCAAGACCGGGACAGTTAGCTGTCCTTGGGGGAAGCCTTCGTTTAGATATAGACAGCGATATACTAATGACTAACTTCGTTATTTTCCGTTAGTGATTCTGTCAATACAAATTTATAATTAAAAAAAATTTAAGCGATGTTTAAGAGACGTGACCCAAAAGTCGTTCGAGAGCTTAACGTGAGATTTGGAAAATGGCGGACGCAATTTAATCTTCAATTTCTTCTTGAGCTAAGTTTTTTACTAAGTAATGTTGTTAAGTGAATGCGACTAAACTGAAGCTTCTAGCGAACGGTCTTTAATAATAATTAGGTACTTAGCACACTTTTTTAAGGTTATTTATATAGTGAAGGGTTACTTTTTATATAAATCCCGCCAAATACATGAGATAACATGGGGTATTCTTTGAAATAAAAATAATATTTATAATTTTAATTTATTCATTCAATAAAGGACTGCACGGTTGGCCTAGTGGTTTAAGCGGTCACTACGCCGTTTGCTACTGCGCCAAGTACCGTGGGTTCAAATCCCGCGTGGGACATCACTTTGTGTGATCCACAAAATGTTGACCTGAGTCTGGGTGTTCTTTGTGTCCGTTACATGTATGTTTGTAAAGTCCCCCGCGACACAGGATGTATATTCCTAATGCGGGAGTTGTCTTTTAAAAAAAAAAATAAAAAAAAAAAAGGTCTCACAATTTTACAATCTTGTTGAATTGGTCTGTTGAATTCACCATTCATAAATTAGATGGATGATAAATTCACCGGGATTGTAAAATTATGATACCTTTTCTTAGGCTTTATTCATCTTATAAAGTACCAACTTAATGTACGACATATTATAATTAAATTATAATGATGTTTACGAATTGTGTGATGAACATTCATTAATATCATCAAAAACAAATATTTTTAATAGTTTTTCTAGATAAGAAGAAAGTTTGATGAAATAAAAACACGTTTTAAACATATTATGTAACGTTAGTTGTTAGGTGCCGATTCTTACATTACTGGAATCATAATGACAATGTATAGATAAAAACATACACGTATTGGAAAGTGCAACAAATTGCAAAAATATAAGATAACGGCGACAATAACGTAACCCCTTAAAAAGTACTGAACTATCTGGTGAAATTTGAGACTGACAATACGACAATGGCCCCCTGGCCAAATTGACATTCTATCGTTCGAATGAATGAATATTTTCTATGAAATCATTCGAACGAAAATATTCATTCATTCGAACGATAATAGAAAACTAACAAATGTTTGGGAATGACGTCATTTCACGTGGTTAAAACAAAATAATTGAAGATAATAGAGCCGTCAGCGATTGTAGAAAAAGATTCTAAACTAGTCTTAGCAAAGCCATAACATAATGATAAAAACTTAAATATTAAACCGTGTGTCTAACAGTGCGGAGCTGGGTTGCCAAAAGATCCTTATAGGGATTACAGTTGGCAATCAGAGACATCGCCCTAAGGACCAGCCTTTGATTCAGTGTGCCAATCTCATAACATTAGTGGCAGTGCATTGCCAATGCCATTTTCTCTCACTTGATTGAGCTTTGGGAAGCCTCTTTCTAATAAAGACTTCTAAAAGATCGAGTTGCAACATTCGTTCTTCAATTTTTTTTTCGACATGTAACTTTTTTATTTTCATCTTTTAAAATTGACATTTCCGTTTTTGACGCAAATCTGATGACGTTTTTATCTTCGATACTGCTCTATGTATATACGAATATACGTATATCTAGAGATAAATGTCAACGCTTCATCGATCGCTCCTGAAGCATCGCTTTTAACTAGCCTTGAGTTGTTCAAGGTCACTGTCAACCACATGGAAAACATCTCTTTATTTTTGCACAAGCTTCCACCTCCATCCTAATTTGCCAACTATGTCAGTGTCAACTCTTCGAACTAATCGTCTTTGTAAAATGTAAAAAGATCGCGTATCAAAATCTAGGCCACTCCAAATATTAATAAATTTTCTCTCTATTTTGGTGTGTAAATTAGCCGTTTATGTCGCATCAGTATGTAATGACAAATTTGCAGGATAATGTGAGGGTAGTGGTAATAATGTACTTTACTTCTATTTCAAATGTATTTTCCGTATGTCATATTATTATATTATGGCGTATGTTGCCGTTAAGAACAAGTAATTTAAAAAAAATGTCAGTCATAAGGATTGCCGATAAAACTGAAAACTATAAGTTTTCAGTTTGTTTTGTTGTCACTGAGAATGTTTTTTGTAAAATTAATGAATATAATTAGAAATTGCATACAACAACAAACATTACCATGTCGGTGACGTGACCCCATAAGATTTTCCCTTACCAAAAAGTGCCCAATGCGGCAAAGAAATTTTCACTTCGAAAATATGTTCGAGACTTCTTGCTTAATTATTTTACCCAAAAAATATCTAGATTTAAATAACTCAGTTTACTTAAGCCATGTCTTTCCTCACGAGACAGAAGAGAGCAGTAACTTTCCTAAAGGAATTTTAATAGTCAAACTTTTAACTGAAGGATTTTGACTGGTAACCTTTAGTGAAGACTATTTTAAGTAACATCGTTAACGAACGGATTGGAGCACTCACGAACTAATAACGAACAAGGCAGGAAGCCCTTCCATTTGATCTGGAATTGAAAAACGTGCCGAGATTTGGTTAGTCACTAAATGCATTAAAGCTTGTCTAGTAGGTATTATATTTAGATCAAACCGATAACGATGAATTTAGAAATGGGCTTGTTGGTTTAGAGGTGATCTTACTAGTGAGCCTGATACCGAGTGCGATTCAATCGTAAAATTTTGCCTGTTGAAAAATAACCTACACCTAATATAATAATATACCAGATTAATTCGAACGATTTCTTAAAAGTAGGAGGATTTACAAGTGACGGCCTATCGTTCGAAGGCAATGTCTTACAGACACAACCATAGAATGGAATGAAATGTAAAGCAGGTAGCACCGCGAGGTTTAGCTAGTTTTATATAATATACAAGAAGGTAGGCATTACAGGCTCTACCTAGTTTTGAATCAAATAGCCGTATGTGGAAAAACACACAGTACCTATCAATTTCAAAAAGATTAATTAACGTAGAAATCAATCGCTACTCCATAGTTTTTCAAAACTATTGTTTGGCAAAAAGTTCCTTTGTTCATTTAGAAGAAAAAAAAAACATATTTTGGTACAGTTATTCACGTGAAAATACTTAAGTTGATGGATGAAACAAGATAAATCAATCTACAGATAAAAATATCACAACATTTAATATTGTTTACATCAACTAAATGGTGCTACTTTATAGTCTATATCTTTTATAGTTTATTAGAACATATATTAATATTAGAAAAGGTTTTTTACGTGTGCCTTGTATGGGAGTGTAAAACGGTAAAGTTTATATGTACAAGGAAGATAAACACTATATTTATTTCAAATCAATAGTTAGATCGTCGATTGTGAACTCTTTGGTTTTATTAAGAACTAGCTGACCTATATTGCCCGTAGCGTGAAAATTTTCCCCGTTTTTGCAACATTATTCATTTGTGCTCCGCTCCTATTAGTAGTAGCGTGATGAAATATACCCTATAGCCTTCCTCGACAAATGGACTATCCAACACCGAAAGAATTTTTTAAATCGGACCAGCGGTTCCTGAGATTAGCGCGTTCAAAAAAACAAACAAACGAAACTATTCAGCTTTATTATTAGTATAGATATGTACTGTTTGTAGAGGGCATCTAATTTGATTGACCAAATGTAAATTATCGGTTAGGTTATTTCTACACAAGCTGATCAGAAAGAAGTAAATAATAAACAGACTGGAAACCGTACTACCTATGTTTAAGAACGACAAATATTTGACCATAATGGATTCTCCTCATTCTTTACACGAGGCAAAGTACTAGTAGCAAAGTAGGTACTTTGGAAGGCTCAATACTAAAGGAAGGAAGATCTCAGATCGTACGGATCATCACGGTGACAGAATTCGGCGTTACGATTGATACGTGCTAAAACCTCCATCAATCAATCACAACTCTAAGTGCGCTCACTGTCGAAAACGGGTTGATATAAGGTAGGTGGACCATGGAAGGCCACGCTCCTTTGAAGGCCAACTATTAAAAAGTCGTAGTTATCGACATGTAAAGACATGTCCCTTCTACTAAATACTAAACTCCATCAAACTCAAGTCCACAAACGCGGCAGCGTGACATTTGCGCCATTTTTGTGGCAGTGCGAGCTCACGTTTCATAGACTTCGGTCGTCGACGTTGCAGTTGTTATTCGCGCGCACAGCAAAACGTAAGTTTTTAGTGAATAAACCTATTATTATCTCATACGTTTTACTTTGAATTGTTGTATAAGGTTATGTTTATGGTTTTTAAAGCATAAAAACATGGTTTTGACTCGATATAAGTTTAAATATTGGCAGTGTTCCTAGGATGGCCGGTGGTTCCTTATAAGGCCAATTTGACCGTTGGTCTTGCTATGGTACATGGGCTTTGCAAGGAACATTCACAAACCATGAACATATGAATATTCGCTTTTTAGTTATAAATACGTGTAAAACAGTGTTTTATATTATAACATTTTTATATTTAGGCGTTTATAACTTTTTAACTCGGATTGAATAAATATTTTTTCAAAATTATTTTATTAAGTGAGTAATTTAACAGATGATTAAAATATATGCGAATATTTCAGATTTTAAAAATGTTGGAGTCAAAACCAAGAAAAAAAAGAGGTAGTACATGGGATGAAAACAGTTTAAGACGTGCCATGGAAGCAGTACAAAATAATCAACTTAATACAAATGCCGCAGCGTTAAAGTTCATTATTCCAAGACGCACCCTTAGAAACCATTTATTGAGCGGTAACAGTGCTAAAATTATTGGAAAGACAACTATTCTCAGAAAACAATTAGAAGAAGATTTATCGCAGCGAATCATACGTTTTGCAAAACTGGGTATACCACTTACGCCTAAATTTATCCGAAAACAAGCCTTTTTATTTTGTGAGAGGTTTAAAATCAAACACTCGTTCAATATGTCAACTAGAATGGCTGGACGCAAATGGCTCAAAATGTTTTTATCTCGAAACCCATCAATATCAACATAAAAACCCCAGTTAATGAATCCAGCTAGAGCTCAAAAAATGAACAAGCCTATTGTTAAACACCATTTTGAAGAAGTGAAGAAACTCTATGAAGAGTTAGATATTATTGCACACCCAGAACGTTTGTACAATATGGATGAAAAAGGGTGTCGCATTACGGTCCACAAACAAATTGTAGTTTTGGCTGAAAAGGGAAATAAAAGAGTACATCTTGTTGCTCCGGAACACGCTGAGAACGTAACAATAGCAATGTGCGTAAATGCTGTGGGCATTGCTATACCGCCTATGATTATTTTTAAAGGGATTAGGCACAGATCAGAATTAGCATTGAACTTGCCACCTGGAACAAAAGTAAGCATGGCACCCAAAGGCAGCATGACCAGTAGCTTATTCGTAGAGTTCATTGAACATTTAGCACAACATAAAGTACCCGGTAAGTGTCTGCTTATCTTTGATGGCGCAAAGTGTCATTTATCATATGAGGCTCTGGAAGCAGCAGATAAAAATAATATAGTACTATACTGCTTACCTTTAAACACGACGCACGAACTCCAACCATTGGATGAATCAGTAAATCGGTCCTTCGAACATCACTGGGATGAAGAAGTTTTAAACTACCTGTGCAATTCTCAAGAGAGAACTTTAAACAAAGCTGCATTTAACAAAATTTTCTCCCGAGCATGGCCAAAATGTATAACTCAAACCAATGTAACGAATGGATTTAAAGCCACTGGTTTATACCCCTTTGATCCTGATGTCATACCCGAAGATGCTTATGCAGTTACATTACAGTAGTCTGTAGTTTTTATAATGATATTGTAGTAATTAATACAAAAAAGTCATAGTCATACTTTATTGTTAGCTTGGCCTTCTTAGGGACATTGTGGCCTTGCAAAGAACGGACCCACAAGAAGGCCATTTTGGATAAAAATAAAAGTTTTTAATTTTGTTATTAAACACATTGGCAAGTTATTTGTTGCTAATATGATACTTAATAATACTATTTTTAAATAACTGCCATTAATATATTCTTAGTTACACGATGGTGTTCAAGTAATGTTCGTTAAGTTTTTTATAGATGATTAAAATATATTGAGCATTTAATGTTTCGCTTAAATGATGGAGCTTATAACGTAGTTTTTGTAAAAGCGGATATATAGATTGTTACCACTCTATTTTTAAGTTTAACAACGGATGTATAATATTGGCCTTGTTTGGAGACGTATTCCTTGCAAGGCCATGTGGAAGAGCTTTATAAAACTTAAATTTAATAAATAGTGATTAAAGTTAGGGAAAAAGAAAGTAAATTATATGGTGCACAATAAAACAAAATATTACTTAATAATTTGTTTCCTTAATTTATCCAGTAAATAAACGAATAAAAAGGGTTTACTCGTTAGAGTGGCCTTCCATGGTCCACCTACCTTACTTGATATTATATGAAACAAACTCACATTTGATGCTCTGAACATCAGACATAAGTACGTAGGTATGTATAATACCGTTTGCACCATATGAATACCAGGTACCGCCCACACACTAGGTTGAACGACTTATCTGTATTGTCAAGAGGAACACCGTTGTTTAAGAAACGTTATTTTCAAGATAATGCAGTAGTAATGAAGTAGTTTTGTGCCACATGTTGATAGATTTCGATATAATCTAGCCTAAGCAATGTACGATTTAAATAGAGATGATTAAGGCTCAAGTGTTTTGAGAATTTAATCGCAAGATGCTAGATTAGAGTAATAGAATTCGGCTCTCAAAGAAAACCGAGTTGTTTCGAGTGTTCCTGAACAAGATGTTTGTATTTTATATCAATTACTAATATGTAACATACCGTGTTTTATGTTAAATTATACTAGGCGCTCATAGCCTAGTTGCACTCGGTGATTAGAAACAATCACCGAGGGTAAGCAACGATGGTGTGGTCAGTACCTGTAAGAGTGACCGCTGACGGCATGATACCATGAGCATCTCCATGATTATCATAGGATAACAGTCGTAAAGCTTAGTTGGAGGCCTTTGGGCGGCTTGAAAACATCTTACGGCAAGATTACGAAGCCACAACGTTGTCTTGCCAGTCCCCAACCCGCACACGGCCAGCTTGAGGACGTATGACCTTCACCCTCTCCTGAGAGAAGACCCGAGCCCAGCAATGGGACATTATGGGTTGTTGATGACACTATTGGAGATCTTAGTATTGCGATCTTGAACAATTTGACTGATCAAGTTGTTTTTCTTATACGAGTACATGAATCAGGAGAGGTCTAAGTTCAGCAGTGGACTATTAAAGGTTGTTGATAATGATGAGTAAATAATATTTCATAGAGAAGAGACCATAACTATTGGTAAATCATCATATTGGGTCATAAAATCTTCGTCATCAATCACAGTTCATCACCAAGGTTCTCCATAACAGCTGGCCCTGTGCTGCCCGCATCCACGGACTTCCCGGGACCTTCACTATGTTATATAATCATCTAGTTTATATAATGAGGTAAAATCGTAAAGAAGCAGTAGTAAATAAGTTACACAGTATGCTCTTGTCTTCAGACGGTTAGAACCGCCGTAGTGAAAGTTACATTGCGATGACCCAAACTGCATATAATTTCATATAAAATACAAAAGAAACTGACCAATTCACAAATGTCTTGCTTAATGGTCAAAGACGCCGACACCCGACTGACTAAAAACATTTAAAAATTTACACAGAAACAGTGACGTAAGCTATAAAAGATTTTAAAGCCGTGACGTATTAGCGGATCGTAAATTATTTTGCGAGTAGAAAGCCCGCCATTTTATCCTTGCAGACATCTTCTGTTTAAATTGGAGTTTCAAATTAAGTGTGCCCTATGATGTTTTATTTAGGGATTTCAATAAAAGGAGGTTCCCAGTTTGGTTGTACCTCT
This sequence comes from Spilarctia lutea, assembly GCA_916048165.1. NCBI lineage: Eukaryota > Metazoa > Arthropoda > Insecta > Lepidoptera > Erebidae > Spilarctia > Spilarctia lutea. The sequence continues at coordinate 2,660,265 of OU696491.1, forward strand.
TTTGTTTTACGTTTGTTGCCCTAGAGATTTCGCCACGTATGAACCGATTTGGCGAATTCTTTTCTTTTATTTGAAAAAATTAAAACTGGCAAATACAGTATCTTACAATTCACATATAATAATACATATTAATGTGTTATAATAAAGTACTTGCATTTCACAGATATGTAAAAATTACAACCTGAACTCAAATATTATTAACATTATAAACAGTAGCAATCGGCTGTGAATAATCTGTGGAAATGTCAATTTGAGTGACATTGACAGAACGTGTCAAACCAATTTTTCATTAAAGTGGGGTTTCAGTATTAAGCAGTAAAAAGCCCTATGTCTAGGTAAATAATCACTTAAATATTTAAAAATAAACTATATACAGTTAAAAATAGAATATCATTTTGGATAGTCATTGAGCAGCGTTCTAGAATCTTCGCTATCGTCGAAGTGTTCAGCGTTCGGCGCTAACTGAAGCGTCCTTGAGACACTTTCTTTTATCACGATCTAAATACACCGTATCTCGCTTGCGTTGAACAAATACAAATAAACGTTCACTGCAGTTTATAGATTTTAAACTTTTTACTAAAATCCGAAGTAAGAATATACATACTCTTTAGTTCCGCCCCGTTGTGTTGTTTTTCATTTTGAAGTAAAAGTACCACTTGTATTTGTAATAGAAGGAAATGAAAGAAAGAAGAATACAATATTTATATAGTTTAAAACGAAGTCGCTTCCGATGTCTGTTCGCTTAGATCTTCTAAACTTTTTAACGGAGTTTAATGTAGTTTTCAGCAAGAGATAGAGCGATAGGAAGGTTTACATGTGTAATATCTATATATATAAATGTTATTTTAATTTGTGTACGCTTCATAAACCCGAAAAGTTCTGCACCGATCGAGCTGAAATTTTAGAATGATATATAATCCGCATCAAGGATTGTTTTTATCTAATGTTGTGTTGTGTAAAAACACGAATAAACCGACATAAATGCGGGCGGAGCCGCGGGCAACAGCTAGTATGCATATAAAATATTCAACATTCAAAGTGGGGCTAAATCGCTGGTTTATTATAATTCATCGTGATGTCTCTGTCAATTTTTTAACGTTAATAATTTTCATGAACAACTATTATGAATGTCATATGTCAATGTGAATGAACTTAGATTAAGACAACGTGTTGTTATAGTATCGTAGAACGCCAGTCGTCGACTATCTCACACTTCAGTAATCCGTTAGTGGAATCCTGAAGGAAGTGCCTCTTGTTATTTCTGTCGCGGTTCCTTGTGAGAGTTAATTTTAATTTATTTTTGTATCACACCACACGTATTTTGGACTATGAACATTTGGGATGAGTAGTTTCGTGGTAAATTGGATTTCGTTTGGAGTTATAACTAGATTGCGATGTGTGGGGTCTTATAATGAGTAAATATTATTTTAATGATGACGATTATAATGCAATAATATTTTTTGGGACTGAAAATTAGTTAATAAATTATTGTTGTCCTTTACCCTTTAAAAAAAATTATGTCTACTATAAACTTTATTCCATTTAAAATATTAAAATATTTTATATTTTATTTCAAACTTCATGCACTTAATGCCCATGGCTTAATGCCCAATCTATACTAATATTATAAAGAAGTAAAGTTTGTATATTTGTTAAATTGTAAGGGGTAATCTCGGGATCTACTAAACCGATTTTAAAAATTCTTTCACCAATAGAAAGCCACATTATTGCTGAGTGTCATAGGTTATATAAAAAACCGAAAAATAAAAAGGCCTTTACGTGGTAGTCGGTTTTGCAAAGTGAATCGGAGAAATTTCAACGGAAGGCCAAAGCAGCGGACGGCGCGCGATGGCTTCGGGTTTAATTCGGTTCGCTTTCGTGCTCGCTTCGGGAGAAGGAGGCGTGGCCTTTTACATCTGAGAGGTAGGTACCCGCGCGGCTCAGTCGCGTGGTCGGCTCCTTACGCAGTGGACGTCGCCGAAATTGAATATTTCGAAACGTAATTAGTACAATTTCGACATTGTTTAAATAAAAGGTTCTTATAAGAACTACTTTCTATCTAATTCTTGGCAGTTAGAAATTAAAACATAACACTCTGTACTAAAAAAGGATTATTAACATTATGCCCAACGAAGTGGGCACGGGTCAGCTAGTATTTTATAAGGTAGGTGCGCTGTGGTAAAAGTCAGAGATTGTAATTTTCCTTATTTCAGAGAACTGACATAATATAAACTTACACTAATATAAGCTACACATATACATTCATCATTATGACGTCACTGCACACCAGACTCAAAACGTCACTACCGATGGTAAGGCTGACAACTGTCAATTGGTTTGTTTTACATTGGCCTCCGTGGACGACCTGTCAGTAAATCGATTAGTGACGTAATGAAATGTCATGCGAAAGTATTATTAATTTCATTCGTATTTTTTTATTAAAATTATCTTGAAAAAATATATTTTATCCTTACACATCTCACATACGACCGTCTAATCCCAAACTAGGCTAAGCGTGTGCTATGGTAACCAGTTTGCTGATAAACATACTTATATATTTCTAAATACAAACATATAATAAATAAATTACACCCACACACAGAACAAAAATTATCGTGTTAAGACATATGTCCTTGGTGGGAATCGAACCCACGACCTCTGGCTTAGCATTCAAGATTACTAACCATTAGATTATTGTCCCTTTTATTTCTATGAATATCTAAATTCTTTAAAGGTATCTAAACTAAAGGTTAGAAGGTTATAAGATATTTATCGTTTAATTTATTAATCTTAATAGTCAATCTATGATCACAAGCGGCCATGACTATCTCTAAGTAGGTACACATTTGCACATGAATCTTGACATGTGGGCGTGGCATATTTGAGTAGGCACATTAAAAAGATCATGAGGTCAAATTTTTCAAGTTGGTTTCATCTTAACTAATATTATAATGCTTATTTGTGGTTTGTTTCTTTCGTTGATAGAATCTTAGGACACACTAGTTTAAATAGTTATTTATTGTTGTTGTATCATTCAGCAAGAAAGGCTATAAGGCTGTATTATATGATGCTACTATTAAGGAAAGAATTACTTATAAATGCGAAAGTAACTCGGTTTGTCCGTCCTGCTTTCACGGCCAAACCGCTGCACCGATTTTAATGAAATTTTGCATTGAGATACTTTGATTCTTGAGGAAGGACATAGGCTCCTTTTTGCTGCGATAACTGACAAAACATCAGGCGGAGCCGCGCGCAAAACCTAGTATGTATAGAAAGATTAACAAAAGGTGCCCTTTTGGTAGCTGATGAAGACCGATTTTTACGTGTCTATGAAACTGTTTTTTATTCTTTTTAAAAAGTAACAATCAATAATATAAAAAAATAACTTTTTTCTGCGTCGAAGGCAAAATGACTCGTTTATCCTACTACTATTATAAAGGCGAAAGTTTGTAAGTATGGATGTATGTATGTATGGATGTTTGTTACTCTTTCACGTAAAAACTACTGAATGGATTTGAATGAAACTTTACCACAATATAGCTTATACATCAGAATAACACATAGGCTACTATTTATAAAGATATAGCTTCGCCTCGCGGCGTTGCCCGCAGTTATCATCGTACCGCGGGTAGCATCGCGGGGTTCAGCTAGTAAGTAATAAAGTTGAAAAGTTAAGCGACGATTATTTCTTTGGTTTAATTAATTTCACTTTCGTCTGTAGACAGTTACAAAGGTAGAAGGTATTATCAGTGTGTTTGCAATAAAATAACAATTATTGCCAATAAATTACGCCATTGTTCCACTTTCTACACACTTAGGTACGGTAACATTTGTTTAATTATTTTACTTAAACAAATGGACCGCATAACGTACGCTGTATAAGTTTATTTACGTAAGTGTAGGTACTAAATTTCTTAAAATAATCTACAAATAAATGTCTGTTTGTAATTTCTAGGTGACAGCTTTCTCTAAATTCATATAAAAGTATATACGACACTTCACCAAAAAATGCAATTGTTAAAATTTTTGTCTGTTTGTTCCGGCTTCCGGCTAATCTCTGGCACTGCTGAAACAATTTTGACTTACATCGGCAGATATCTGATGATATAAGGAGTAACTTAGGCTACTTTTGTTTAGACTAGCTTCTCTCAGCGGTTTCTGTACCGCGGGACTGGTAGTATTTCGTACAAAAACTAAATCAGTTTAGTGTGTGACGAGATTCAAGTCAATCTTAAGTCATTCGAATGTCATGATTTAACTTCTTCTCTAACTCTTCCCATTTTGTCAAAAGTCAAAATATTAATAATAACTGCCAAAATAAGTGTAATCTGTCTGATGGAGTAGAATTCATTATCAATAACAATAAATGGCATACTTATATAATATATAATACATAAATGCGAAAGTCCTGTCCTGCTTTAAAAACCGCTGCACCAATTTCAATAAAATTTGACATGGAGATACTTTGTTTATTGAGGAAGGACATTGGCTACTCTTTGTCTCGATAACCAATAAACACGCGGACTGAGCCGCGCGCAAAAGCTAGTATTTTATAATTTACCTATTTGCTCTGCCATTGAACAAAGATAGTGTTATGGGACTATGTTCTTTATTTTGGCATGTGTCCATAATGTACTAAAACGAAAGTAAATACATGTGTCTACGTGTTATGATGATATTGCAAAATGTTATAAGAAAAATGCCAAAACACACACTAGAGATTCTAAATCTCATTGCCACACAGCGGGCCCACAGTATATTTCAATATCTTGCTTTTCCTACGACAACACTACAATTTTCAGGATAAAAATTTGACGTTGTGTTAATCCAGGTGTTGTTTAGTTTTAGCTACTTAACAACGAAATTTTATCAAAATTGGTCCTGGCGTTCGCGCGTGAAGAAGTAACATAAATACAAACATACCACTCACAAACTTATACCGGAATGATGAGGGTTAAAAAATCTATAGGTATTATTGTGTTTCTAAATCCATGAAACTATAATTAAACGGTTTTAACGGTACCAATTATAATCTATAATAATATAAGCTGAAGTTGTTTGTTTCATCTCAGTCAGATTTAATAACTATTTTGTTTAACGTTTCAGTAAAATGTTAAACGCTATGTAACATCACGTTATAACCTTTGAAGTGGGGCGGCAATCATAAATGCAGATAACTGCAGAGAATTACTAGATAATTAACAGCACTGGGTACAATCACAAATTTTAAACGAGAGCAAGATATCGAGATCGTAGTTAACCATACTTTAGTCACCTCTAAATTGGAAAATTATAAAAAAAATAGCTTCCACTACTAGTGTGCGTAATGCGCCCGCGCACTACGCATGACCTCATTGTCAATAGGCCAGCGTTACGTAACGATGACCCGGTCACCTGATGCGCCATTGTGATACTGATAGATGTGCTGAGATGAACACGAGATACTGCGTGTCAGTGGGAAAAGTACACTCGTTACGTGGACAAAATTAGTAATGACTTGTACTTTTTAGCGTTTAGTTATTCCTCACAACTTTTCCGGTGGAACATATTTTCGGATATCCGATTAAAAACATAGCATCAGGAGTGCGTCAGATTGTCTCTCTGTCGCATCAACAATGTATTTATTGAACGCGAATTTACTGAAAATTTTGATAGTAATGGTCACTTACGGACAAAACTGGAAAGATATACTCGTATTGTTCAACTATAACTTCTCGATGCGATATTAAGTCTCATTTGCTAGTACATGTGTAGCCAGTATTTTTGTAAACACAATTTGATGAATAGATTTCAAAAACATATTGATAGAAATACATTACACTTGCACACTCATCAAGAACCGAACTCAAGACCTTCGACATGGCCGACAAACTCTACCGCCACGTCACATAAATCGTTAAAAACGTTAATGAGTTTAAAGTTCTAACAAAAAAGTCCGTGTTAAAACCATCATTCAACGTCACACTAAGAAGAATCGTTACTAAGATACATATCTAGCAAAATAACACGGCCCATAAACAAACGATGCAGCCGATAAGCCCAAAACACGCCTGCCATATTGTGCACTACCACAAACATTAAGTTCTTTAACAATCACAAAACAAAGAGAAATTGTATTACATAAACGGAAGTAACTAACATGAGCCGTATTACAATATACCTCCAACATTGTCCAAAGATTTTCCTAGTTTGGGTACAGCTTGATTGCTTTGTTTGTGTGTATGTCATCATCATTATTATCATAATTTTTGTGCCCAATTATCATCTCTAGGGTCGGCAAAATGTGTAACGTTGTATAGAGTTTTGGATGACTTATTTTATGACCAACCTGACCAAAAAGGATAAAAATCAAATCAATTAAATTCCTGAGGGACTAATTCCCGTTTTCTCCCGTTACGTTCAAATACAAACGTTGAGGGTGAGAGAGTTAGGTTAGGAGTACCACGACAGTGGATAATATATTAGACCGAGACTGTGAAGACCGAACCTCGAAGTGGTCTGGGTTGCTTACCCGTAGTAAATTCTTCCTGTGATCTGACGAGGCCCTAGGATAGGCTAAAAATCGAGCAAATGATAAAATTATAATAATAAAATAACATACAGAAAATAAAAAATGTTCACGACGTACGTTAACGGGAAAATACCGCTATTTCCACTGTATGATGCAAAATTAGTAGGAAACCTTAAGGTTTATACGGTCTACAGGATATAAATTGTTCATAATATCAAGTTATTGAAATAGACCAGTTAAAAAAGTTTATTTTAAATAAGAACTCCCACAGACGAATTATTACAATCATTTCGAAATAGTCTACACTACATAGTAACCAACGGTACCGACAAATTTCAAGGAAAGGCATGTACAATAGCATGACTGCATGACACAGTTTGTACACAATAGGTAATATTTTAGGAAGGAAAATGACAATAGACTGAATAATTAAAAGCATTCAAATGGCAGGCAGACTACATTGAATTATAATGTAATGACACGTCAATAGGAATAGCCTTGGCAATGATTTTCGTCAGACTTCTAATAATGTTATATTAACACATTTCATGATTTAGGTGACATTGAGATCACGGGCGTGAGCTGCACGTCGTCATTTCAGTAGTCGTCAATTTGCTATCAATACATTAATAAACTATAAGAAATGTATCAAGATACTGATTCGATACGATAGCGAATAAGAGTGTAATAATATGTTCTGCTCCAAGTAAAATCCCCTTTGCTCGAACTTCGTGGACATGGGATAGAAAATCCTTCCCAGAGTGACTCTTGAATTCTAGTAAGTCAGGAGGTAAATATTTGTGTTTTATTTGTTAAAACGATATGTCTAAATCTTGACAGAACATAAATCGATATATCGAAAACCTGAGTAGCAAAAATGTCAATAGCTACTTTCTCGAAATGCATAGTTTAATTTTGCAAATTCATTTGTTAAGGTATTAAAACAGTTTTATACACGGTACGAGGAGGGAACACAGACGCAAATAATGCAAATATAGATACACCTAAGAAGGCTTTTATAAAAACCATTTCAAACCAAATAATTCAATGGAAGGAGAGTTTATTATCTCAGAACATATGTCCTAATCTGAGCAGTGACGTCACTTTCGCAAGGCCGTGTTACATAACTATGACGTAGAAGGCAAACGCACAGTATATATAAGAATCTAGGCACTCTTTAGAAAATTCACTTTCGTAAACTCAGTGAGCAATTCGATAAAGAAATATAGCTCAATTTATTAAGGTTGCGTGCATGATCAATTCGAGAATCAATCGTACCGATATACGACGAATAAATTCTAATTGACTTAGTATCAATTGCTATATTCGAGAGAGATATAATGATAATAGATAGATACACTATTATAATAAGTTTGTAGTAATATTTTTTCTACAATTAAAATTAATATTACAGCTTATTAAATACACATTTGTATCATGAAATCTGGTGTCAAAACTGCGACGACCTGTATTTCGGGTTGGTCACCCAAAATTCAAGCTTTCCTATTCTTTCTTTGGATTCGTTGCTTTGTATATTATAATTGATAATCTCTCTTATCTTCAACTTTAAAAATGTTTTAATGGGGTTATATTTTTAAGTGTTTCTTATATCAGTTTTAGACATTTATGCGCCGAGTTTCAGTAAGAATTGGGTATGTTTTGAGATACTCGTAAATATATACTGAGTTTAAGTTGCCCGTTTAGTACAATTCATATATTAAAAAAGTTAAAATTGCCTGAAATTCACAAAGTTATAAAATGATGAATACAGTTCACTAGTAATCGGTGCTAGTAATAAAGGTATTTTTCAAAACACCGTAAACGTTTCACAGTAAGACAAAATGCTTACCAATCGCGTGATACCCAGTCATCTGCAATTCATAAACTGGAAGTTGTCTCCTTTAAAATTATAAACTGTCTGCGAAACATAGTTACGTAACGATTTAAATACTTTCGAATAAAACAAATCACTGTAGAGATGTTTATCTCGATTCTGGGACCGGTTCACGATTTATTTCATCTTTGACCTTGTCATTTTATTCATATAATCTCGTGTGAATCATAGGATGTTTATGTAATACACCATTTAAGCATGTAATAGTTTATATTTTCACTCATAAGTTTTCAATTATTATGTGATTACTTCCACAGCCAAAAAATATACCGCAACGTCATCTAGCTAAGTAACGTAGTAATTACCGACCCTACATCGCGCAAGGAAGTTTTTTTTTCAGTCTCTGTCAATGTAGTAACAGTTCACGGTGTATTTGGCTTACAGGTTTTATACCATATAATAAGTGATGTAGTCGTTTAAATGTGTCAACAAACGGGACGATACTGTTTTACGTTATGGCGAGTCATTACGATTCAGAGACTGAGAACATTCTGTCACTGCAATGCGCAATTGATGTCACATTGAATAGCAGAAAGTTTAACGTTTTTAACTTTAAAAAAGATTCCATTGGGAAATACACCAAAGAAAGTTTTAAAAACAAAGAAAAAGTGGGCTAGCTAAGGCGAGCGAGCAACTTATCGGCTCTTAACGAGACCCAATTTCGAGCAGCAAAAAGGCCTAGCTCTGGCTCAGTTTAGGAAGTAAAAATCAATCACACTCAAAGCGCTTCAGTGGATAAATATTTTCTTTTCTTTTCTTTCTTTTTATTAATTTTTCATTTCGGAAATTCGATGACATTGATACTCGCTTCAACCTTTGATATATGTTGAATATCATTGAAATACATTTGCCATCTAACAATATTACATCAACATTTTATTATATACCTATATTATAAGTATTAGTAAAGTAATTATTCCAGACTTAGTGTGCCATTTCTTCATACATCCATCCTCAAAAACTTATGTCCGTAAATTATTACCGGGATGTACTTAAACATATATTTCTAAGTTGATAGTAATGTGCGATTGCTGCATTCTGTTCCGTCTCTAATTTCCGAAATATTCAAGAAATATGTGCCAACAAACCCATAAATGTTACACTATTTATCCATACATACTGTTAATACCGAAATGCGAGGTGATCGCACTGAGAGTGGCAAGTTGAAGTGACGAGGCGATTGACAAGCGTAACGATTACACTTTCGCTTTGTGTCTAAAAGCCGAGAGAACAGATATAATGTACGTTATGTACATGCAAGAAATAACTATGGCATCATATAACTACATGAAACAAGCGAATTAGATGGAACACTTGGCTCGAAGTACCATGTTGGGTGATCACAATCTAGGAAGGAAAAAGTCCGAAAGATTTTTGTATAACAATTCTACAAAAATCTTTCCTCAATTTTAGTTCAAAGCCAGCACAATTTTGCTTATTTCTTTTATGCCATGGGGCCTGAATGATGACGAATCTCCTTGGGCATATTTCAGACGAGACAAAAACGTAAGGTAGGTTCTTAGCATAAAGCTGCAATAGCTCGTAGATCTCGGGAGACTTCATAAATACATGGTTGGTTACTAAAACAGAGAAATAATCAGCCTTATTCAGAAACGTTGTTTTACTTTTACTAGCGGTTTCGTGTTATTTTCAGCTATAAGACTAAGTTAAAAGCTGAAAAAATAACCTATAAGCAAAGGCGAAAGGTTAAAATTAATCCCATAGTATTGTTTTTAATCATATCGGTATGATTTCAATGATTTTTAACGCTTTATTATATCTTCATTATTAGTTAAGTATATTCATCTCTCCTCGTTTAGATTGTGCGCAATTCTAATTCATATTTGTGAAATTAAGTCGTAGAAGGCTCTTCAACGTCTAAATCAAATAAAGGCAATTATTAAATACCTATTTTTATGTTTTTTTTGTAGACAACACCCGCATTAGGATTATCCAGCCAGTGTCGCAGGAGTCTTTATAAACATAGATGAAAGAAACGGAAACAAAGAACACCCAGGCTTAGAATAATAATTTGTGTGTGGAGGAACGGGTGTCATGTTCCTCCCAACGAAGAGGGAGGATCTTCCGACCAAGTGAGGTGGTCATACCTCAAATTAATGTTACTATTTATAAACAAAACATTGAACAAGAACTGCATTTATCACGTAACGAACTACTGATTAACACACCTTGAACTGTTTTACGTATAACTGAACACTGTCTGCCATCAACAATAACATAATTGTTAAATTTAGAATCGCTAAGCATTTTCCTCAAATTGCTGGTTTTAATTTAATAATGTAAATGAACTCGGTATACAAAAGGCAATTTATTCACAGTTAAATTTTTGAATTTCACATGTAAACTGAAGTTTAAATTTTTGATAGTCATGTGAAAGACTTTTTCAGATACTAATTATTGAGGTGCTAGCAGCCTGGCACTAATCTGTATGAGTAGCAGACCATAATATATACCAACACATTATTGGTCTGAAGGCCATGTTGCGAAACAAGCCCTGGCGCTACCAAATATTAGGCAAGGTAGAGGACGCCCACTAGCCACCTGGTGGTCCACGGTGGCAAAGGACTTAGAGCTTGCCCAAACAAACGTTTCGATAACCCAGGATAGATTGTCCTGGCGCCGCAGAACGAGGAGAGCCGACCCCAAATAATGGGAAATGGCTAGGACAAAGAAGAAGACATTTTAGACTTGAGAGAGAAAGGGAGGAAGAGAGAGGCGGACGGGCAGAGAGGCAGAGTATATTGTAAGAGATACTTTTAAGACTGTTTCGATATGACTCTGGTTTGAACTGTGAAAAATCCCAAACACAATTACTTTTATCGATCTTTTCAATAATAATATAATTATCATCACGATTTACTTAGTTTATACATACAAAATTTACATAAATTACAAACTTCCTTATAAATCAGTATACTCGTTAAGGAAAACAGTATGAAAATCCGTTTAGTGATTTGAAGTTTATCGCGTTAGTCTGATAGAAAGACAGACAAACAGACAACGGGGCAATTAATGTATTATTAGTCCAGGGTGTCAACTACTTCCATACCAAAAAAAGTAACAAACTCACAAACTCATACTTTGATCCACAAATTGTTGTTCCGAGTCTAGGTATTCTGTTTGTCCGTTTCATATATGTTTGTAAAGTCACGCGAAACAGGATATATATTCCGTTAATACGTCACACAACTTCTACATAACGAAAATGGTTTTGTATCCATGTTCATTTCTAATTGTCGCCATAAAATGTTACTATAAAATAGTTATGTTGTTAGGTGAAAGTACTGTAACTCGAAAACCGGGTTCAATTACCGGGGATTGTTTAGAAGACATTATTTTTGAAGAATTTGGAGTATTATTATTGTAGTACACCTCACTTATTATGGTCCGCTGTTGGACATAAGCCTCTCCTAAATACTAATTCTTTAATTGATTTCATTTTAAGCTGTGTACTTTTGAAATTATACGTTCAACAATCTAATCCCAAACTAGGTCTGTATTATTAAAAGTAGACTTAATAAACATAATTAAGTATATGCGTATATTACAAAACACATACATATATTATACCTAGACAAAATCTCCATAACTCAATAATAAAAGGATCTTTTTAATTTGATTTAAATGTAACCAGTTGTGTGGTATTAGAATCGTGGGATTAAATACACATCTGTCTACCTCTTCTATACAAATAAATAAAACTGTAGGGTCTGTTTGTAATAATAAAATAAACGCTTTTTATTAAATATATATGTATGTATACGCAGTACATATACCACAATATTTTTTTTACAACGTTTCTGTTCGTTTTTTCCGGCTAATCTCTGGAACAGCTGGACCGATTTTGACGCGACTTTTAATGATAGGTAGCTGATTATATAAGGAGTAACTAAGGCTACTTTTTTTAGACTAGCTTTGCCCAAAGGCGTTACCCGCGGTATGTCAATAACCGCGGGGTTCAATACGTGAGCGTCAGTGTGTATTTGATGTTTGTTTCTTTATATGTTGTCTCAAACTTTTTTACACAACGTTCATTTATTTACAACTATTATTTAAACAATTAAAATTAGGAATTTGATAGTATTTTATGCGCTGACTGTTCATAGGCTTTGCATACAATAATACAGTAAAAGACAGGGAGAGAACCTATCGTCCAGAAAACCCTAAAAATTGTCGAAAAAATTACATATACGCGAGCGGAGCTGCAAAAAAATGCTAGTAAATAAAATGATTCAAATAATATAGTAGACAATTTGACACTAGACCAGAAACAATTAAATAAGACGTTGAACTAGAATACGTATTTGTCTCGGAATGTGAAATATTTGAATCCACGCGAAGTATTTGGGTTACAAACCAATGTCTTGTTCTACAGCTTTTGTATTTCGTTTCATTGATAAAAATACCACCTTGAGCATTGTCTATATATAAATTTAATCTAGATATTTCTATTCAGATTTATACGCATATAAATATACACTAAAATACCTATAAATTATTAATTTTAATTACTAGCCGTGATTAATATTTAAATTTATCAAGAAACACATGGAGCGTACCGGCGTTGTGATTTACATTTTATCGCACATATGACAAACTAGCTAATAACCGCGGGCAACGCCGCGAGGCGAAGCTAGTATCTTTATAAATTGTAGCCCATGTGTTATTCTGATGTATAAGCTATATTATTGTAAAGGTTCATCAAAATCCATTTGGTAGTTTTTACGCGAAAGAGTAACAAACATCCATCCAAAGTTAGAAACTTGGACGTTTATAATTTTAGTAGGATATAATACATCACCGGCATAGAACACAGTTTTTCTTCTAAAAGACTGAACCTACTTCATTATATCACATCAACATCTTACAGCTCACTGTTGGACATAAGCCTCGCCTTAAAAAGGAGATTTTGGTCTACTATACGTGGCTGACAAATATGGGTTGGTATTGGTACAGAATTTATCTTAAGTTGTTCTTCTCTTTGCAGTGTTGTTATCCTACAACAGTTTATTGTCAAGAAATGTATCTATATGATATCTATAAAATCTTTCTTTTTTCAAAATTGAGTTATGAAAAATTAAGAATCAATAAAAATTCGCACAATTTACCAAAATTACATAAAAATTGACTATGAAATTGTTATACACGTTAATATTCTACCCTACTGTATCTTCCCTTCTGTCCGAAATGGTAGGTTAGATACGCAAAATTCTAGTATTTCGTAAAGTCATAATATTTCATCGGCAGTTGACACAACTTGGTTGCAAGCCGAGATAGCATCGCAATTTATTTGGCAGAATTCCAAGAGCCGAGATTCCCACACAAATGTTATATTATATTATTCTAGCTATTTGTTCTAGAGAACAAAAAGGGAATACCATTTATTAAGATAAATAAACTATAACGTCACTTACGACGTTTGGTATTAAATGTAGCATATTTTTCATAAAAACTTTCTAAGAACGCTTTCTTAACTGATTTTAGTTGAAAGTTTAAACGTGACAATGATTTGTCTAGTTGATATAAATATACACGTATTACCGAATACATTCCGAACAGTAAACTTGAGAGCTTTCATTGCGAGCGCGAGAATTGTTTCCCTTTAAAAGTTCTACAAGGAAGTCCGAGACAGCATGTTTGTATCGTTTATGGTTGGCCCTCTATAACCTTTTTTCTTCTTTCTACTTCGTACCTAGCTTTATCCCAAGGTTATTTGGGGTCGGCTTCTAGTTCCACCGTCCCAATCCTGAGGGTGAACTGAATTAGATGGTTGAAACTACTAGTGTCCGTATATTTGAGGGCACTGACTTCTCAATAACGATTACCATAGATGTTCATCAGATCTACGATTTCGCACACGGTTATAGTGGGACTGCTTGGTTGGTCTGGCGGCTAACGTATGCAACAGCCAATCAAAAAGTCTCTGATTCGATACCTGAATCGGGCCAGAGTGATGAGCGAGCACGTGCTCCTGCACGGCCGGGTAACACCAACATCTTCCATACTCCGGGCCGGTTAATAAGAATTTCATATACGAAAATACGATACATCACTTTAGTCCGCATCGGGAATCGAATCAATCAATATTGTACACAAATTTGTTTACGCTGTTGTAATACCCACTACAAGCCAAAGAAGTCGCAGACGGGGCTGCGTGGGTCAGCTAGTGTTTGCAAAGTATTTTGATCAAAACGAGATTGCGTGAAGATAGGAAATAATTTTAAAATCTTACCTGTAATCTCCTCTCGTCATCCTTTTGACGCTGTTCCGCCTGTCTTCTGCGACGGTCTTCATCTCTTTTCTCACGTTGCGCCTGTGCCGCAGATGCGTGCGCGCGTAGTTCGTCCAGCCGCTTTCTTTGTTCCGCCTCGCGTTTTTCGCGGGATAGCCGCGCTCTGTCTAACGCTTCTGTTCAACAAAAAAGGAAGACAGTTTCAGAAGAATACTTCTTTAAACACAATTTGTAGAAACTCCAAGTGTGTTTTCTCTTTTCAAATTAGGATCGTTGCAAAGACCGCGTCTATAGCAATCAATCAATCAACCATTTATTTGCGGAAACATAGGTTAGTTACAGATCGTAGGCTTATTTTAGAGGTACACTATGTCCAACCACATTATGCGGTGTGCAAATATTGTTACAAAAAATGTAAATACAATAATACAAATTTTAACTTCATATCGTGTTGTTTATTTGAGTTACTCCATCACTATCTACAGTCTACTAATCCAATTACAAATAATATTTTCCGGTCAGATAAGTATGATTATTAAAGAAGATATGCATAAGACTTAGATATAACAAAGTTGTCATCTAATCTATAGCAGCGTTAAATAGAAACTAGCAAACTATTAATTAAATTAGGATTTAACTCATAGTTGGTCAGTTTTAGGTAATTTATATTAGGATTAATGCCCCTAATGGTTTGGTTTACGTTGCACATTAAACAAAGAGTCTATTTTATTATGTGTTTAAGTAAATAGAATTAGCAAGATGTTATTAGAAGGGTGTTTTATTATATTACTAGCAGAGCCCCGCGATGCACCAACAACTGCTGGTAACGCCGCGGAGCAAAACCAGTCTAAAAAAGTAGCCTAAATTACGCCATAAATCTTCAGCTAACTGCCAGTGAAAGTCCCGTCAAAATCGGTCCGGCCGTTCCTGAGATTAGCCGGAACAAGCAGACACAGACAAAAATAAAAAAAAAATCTTTTTGATGTAAGTTTCGTATATATTTTCATATAGGTACATTTAGTAAAGGATCTTAATTCGAAACTACAAAAAGATACTTCAATTTTATTTGTTAATTTGATGTTTGTCACGTAGACATAAGAAACACGTTTCAAGTGCCTTTTGAAGTAGAAGAGGGGCACGGGCACGAGGGTGACTTGGGCAACTGGTAATTTCATAACGAACTGTATTACAGTTTCGAGTCGTGAAAAAACTATACTTTTGTACATTTCGATTGGCTCAAATCAGAGTTCATTCGCTGGTAAAACTTGGCAATCTACAAATGTGATAATAACAAATCTATCAAGTAATTTTACCTTTCATTATCATAAGTCTACCAGTCCACCGGATACAGAACAGAGGTTTTGACCTCCAGACGGGTTAGTATAGTCAGTTTTCTTTAAATGTAATAATAGGGAGCAAACGAGCAAACGTATCGCCTGATAGTACCTAAGCGATTACCGCCGCCCATTGACACCCCCGCAACACCACTTGTGACGCACAAGTGCGTTGCCGGCTTTTAGAGGAGGGATTGGGGCATGGGCCTCCGGTATCCTTACTCGCTAGGGGAATCACAGATCACGCAGTGTGCGACTGCTGTGATTGAGGTCTTGGGTCCGATTCCCGGGTCGGACCAAATGTTTGTATATATATGTTTATATCAGTTGTCAAGTACCCACAACACAAGCTCTGTTTAGTTTGGGACTTGATGGCGTTGTGTGTTAGATGTCCGAAAAATATTATATAGGCATATATTTATAGTATAGTTAAATACAGATCAAGCATTAATGTAAAATCGTATACCACATTCAATTCCTTAGTCAATGCTTACAACACCTACTGAAAATAATAGGGCCATCTATTCTCGGCGAGTTCACGCCGCTACTAAATACTAATTACTTGTGTTAACACGAACGATTAGTCTACAAAGAATACTTAAGAGTCAACTAAACCGTTATTTACTAACTTCCAAAAAATTAAGGGGCTTAAAATTGGTATTTCCATATATTCTTTAACACAAAACAAGTGGATTCACGACTTGCGTAAGATCGCTGGCACAAGCTGGATTCGAGAAGCCCAAAATCGATCAGAATGGAGTGCAACGGGCCTATGTCCAGCAGTGGACTGCAATAGACTGATGATAATGATATCTTTTTGTTTCGTCCCAATCAAATTTGTAAAAAATAACCGCATAGCTATATCATGATCATCAAAAGGCTATCAGAAGGAGGCACCACCGCAAAGGCAAGACAATTCGCCAACACTGAGTTAAAAGACTTCTCGTTCTGAACAAATATTGCAAAGATTCACAGTGAGAATTTTGCTGCATTGCGAAATTATATTTTATTAACATTTAAAGCATTAGAAGCGTTAAAAATGATAGGTGCACTAAAAGATGAGATCCATTGTCTTTAAGATGGTGAAAGTTTCACAAAAATTCATTTAATATTTTTAAAGATTCTCGGCGTTCAGCTAACTTTAGCAATTAATTGCGTTATGCTAAAATATTTACGGATAAAATTGTAAAGCAAATGTTTTAGATGTAGGTACGTATATTTTTTCATATTAACAACTTATTTATATGGATTTTAATTAATTGGCCACAAGATTAACTAAGTACATTTTTTTTTTCTATTATATAGGGGGCAAACGAGCAGACGTATCGCCTGATGGTAAGCGATTACCGTCGCCCATGGACACCCGCAACACCAGAGGCGTTACAAGTGCGGTGCCGGCCTTTTAGGAAGGAGTACGCTCTTTTCTTGAAGGTTTGAAGGTCGTATTGGTTCGGGAACACCTCAGGCGACAGCTCATTCTAGTTTTGTTGTGCGCGGCAGAAAGTTTTGGAAAAATCACACAGTTGTGGACTGCCAACCATCTACATGATGGGGAAGAATTTTCTGTCGCGTAGGACGATGGCGGAATGAGGCGGCGGCATGATATCTCACATTTGGATCAGTTGATTGCGGATAAACAAGCAGCACAGTGGGAGATGTTGTTTATATATATTTTGAGGAAGAAATTCGATATATCATGAATTATATTTAATTTCAATGGTATAAAAAATATTTAACTACTTTTAATTTTACTTTTCGCTGTTCTTATATTGCAGTAAATGCTATTTACAACGCAATTGATATATAAATACAATCACACATTCTATTATAATTTGTTATAATATGTATGATGTGGTAGTTACATAAATAAATAAAGAGTAATACATATGCGTGCTCTTAATTCATCAAATTAATCGATTAAATTAGAAATTTCAGCTACGTTTGCAGTCGAACGCTTTTGAAGTCAGGGTACCACCAGTACCTTGAATTTGAATTTCGCGTAATGAAATTCTTTGAACGTTTGAATTTTCGAACAACTTTAAGCGGTATGTCAATAGACCAATCTAAATTTATTCAAAATCCAGCTCTTAGTTTTATACAAGTTGAAAATAATTTTAAACATTTATAAAGTAAGGATTGGGAAATAAAAAGATTGACGCATATCGAGATATTAATCAAAACACACACATAATAAGCCAAACCTGAACCCGATACCTTTCGTTATTTGGAATTACGAAGGAATTTCATTCAATAGGGAAAATTCTCAATTTTCAAACCAAAACGTTCCTATAATACACAATGGAACATTGTGCCATTATATAAAGAAAAGTAGATTGATCAATTAGTCAAGGAAAGCAGGCTCTTTAGAGTAGAAGTTTAATTGCTAAGAATGAAAAAAAAATGTTTTGACTACCCTCACCCCTAAAATTAGGGAGAGTAGTGGGTTTTGGCTTTGATCACCTAAATCACTTAATGAAAAGTCTCGAAAACATCACTTTACAGCGGTGGTATCTAGGCTTTTATGCTGAGCTGGGTATTTGTGTCTCACATATTTATGTTCATTTATTACTGTAATCGCAAAATAGGTATGTTATATCTTAGAATTTTCCAATGTTTCGACCAGTCTGCTACACGTCTTTTTGTCTGTGCGGAAATCCTCCAGATAATACCTACTGGAAGTTTTGTCGGACTCTGACCGACCAAACACCGCATGCCATCTCGGCTACCAGTAGCCGGAGATATAGAGGAAATCCTTGAAACAAGTTGTTACACCTGGCAAGATTAGCTGGGGCTGGTATTGAAACCTGGTTTTAGTATGTGTATTTAATGTATGTATTTAACGATGTTTATATGAAACTTTTACTTTAGGCAATCTTAAAATAATAACAAAGATAATAAAACTACCTTTTTGTTTCGCTCTATTTTCTTCACAAATGAGTATGAGTAATAAAACAATTGAACTAATATTCATCAACGTTCTAACGGCTAATGTTTCCTTTCACTAAGCTATAGGTGCGATTCGATCCAGTCTATCAGTCGGTCGCTGGCCATCACAGCAACATACAACATTCGCGATTATTACAGCATATTGTCAGAGAAAGTTTTTCTTTAATGTTACAATCCAGTTCCGACGAATAAAAAGATTCATTTTAAAAATGTGATTTTGAAAACTGAAATTTAAGAATTTGCAGCGTTAATTTAACCGAGTTTTAACGGATGACAAACTGTTTTTATTTTTTGCATGAAATTCTAGCTATATCGACGTTCCAATTTGAAATATTGCCTGAACCTCGAGTTTCAGGGCCATAATTACGGCCGCTTCATTAGCCTATCTCCAGTTTTATAACTAGATATAGATTATTAAAAATGGTCTGAATTCCCCTTGAAAAAGAGTATTTGTTATTTTCTTAACAACTACCTACATCTTGTCAGAAAAAAAAGTAAATAGTGCGGAGGAACGGGTATCATGTTGAACATGGGAGGATCCTCCGACCAGGCGAGGTGATCATGCCGGTGGGCTACTGCCCAACAGTTGATGTTGGGATGTTGTATATATGATAATCGGCGCGAGAACTATTTATTGCACAATTCAGGATTTGTAGTTACTCTGTGTACTGCGTTACTTCGTAGTTCAGTGTATCTTCGGTAGATGGCGCTGTAGTAGGTTATTGTTGTGTTATATGTGGAAGTCGCCACAATAGAATTAATGCAACATATCAATGAAAAAAAAATGCACCAGTTTTAACTACAGATAACAATAGAAACAGTTAAGATACTTTTGCGATGTGAATAAACTCGATAATAACTCTGAAACTAACTAAAACTCTAAAACCGTCTTTATCGCTACGCAGAGAGGCAGAACGAACTATGTGTCAAGTCCAGACATAGTTGTAAAGCTTATGACGTTATTAGAATTCTCTTAAACTAAACGATGCTGACGTCTAAAACCGTGAGATGGAAATCTCAAAGTTAAAATCTATACTAATATTATAAAGCTGAAGAGTTTGTTTGTCTGTTTCTTTGATCGCGCTAATCTCGGGAACCTCTGGTCCGATTTCGAAAATTCTTTCAGCGTTGGATAGACCATTTATCGAGGAAGGCTATAGGCTATATATCATCACGCTGATACTAATAGGAGCGGAGCACCAATGAAGAATGTTTCAAAAACGGGGGAGAATTTTCTCGCTACGGGCAATAGAAGACGCAAACGAGGTTGCGTGGGTCAGCTAGTATCTTATAATCCTCTGGGCCTAAACTAGACAGTCAGAAGGCAGATAAACACATTTTTATATAGCTACATTCATATTATAGACTAGCTGAACCCCGCAGTGCTACCCGCGTTTATTGTTGTAACTTTACAATCGCAGGACAAAGCTCCTTGTATCATCAGCTACCAGTGAAAGTACCGTCAAAATCGGTACAGCCTTTCCAGAGGTTAGCCAGGACAAACAGACCGACAGACAAAAAATTAAAATGAATATTACTTTGGTATATGTACCGTGTATACCTACATACTTATCCATTTAGTAAATAGCGGTTATTTTTATATTACAAACGGACATCCCAATTTTATTTATTTGTATAGATGTATAGATAATTTACATTTAGGAAAAATTAATAAAATTGTTTAGCACAAAATTACTTCAGAATTTACCTCACGAAAAAGTTATCACTGCTGATGATTTCAAATATTAAAATACTAGCTGAACCCCGCGGTTCGACTATAACCGCAGGCAACGCCGCGAGGCGAAGCTTTATCTTTATAATTGTAGCCCTTGTATTATTGATGTATAAGCTATATTATTGTAAAGTTTCATCAAAATCCATTCCGTAGTTTTTGCGCGAAAGAGCAACAAACATACATACTCGCAAACTTTCGCGTTTATAATATTAGTAGGATTACTGTTTATTTAAAAATTTACTTATGATTTACATATTTACGAAGTAACTACAAATACTACAAATATCGCTGCAATAAATACGAAACAAAGCCTACTAGAGTACCTATTTTCGACATAATTTTCATAATTTACGACCTGTCTTAATTAATTAAGGCTCAGACAGACTACGTCGTTATTTAATAACAAGTAACTTCGACCTTAGTACAGTGTCAGTGTTGGTTACAGCTGTAATTGAAGCTTATTTTAGAAACTCTAGATTAATACAGCTTTAAAATTTTTTTTATAGAAAATGGGCGAACGAGAAGACTTATCGCTTGATGGTAAGCGACTATTTCCGCCCAGGCAACACCAGAGGCGTCACATGTGCGTTGCCGGCCTTTGGGGAAGGGGAGAGGGATGGGGGACGGGTTGGCGTATAGGCTTCCGGTACCCTCACTCACTCGGTGAAATAGCGCAAGCGCTATTTCACACCGGTTTTCTGTGAGACCGTGGTATTACTCCGGTTCAGCCGGCCCATTCATGCCGAAGCGTGGCTCTCCCACGATGAAAAGATTTCCCATCTAGTGTTTATGTTTATATAATAGCCCATAGGAAAATAAAAATTGAATCTATCTCTTTAAACGCGCGATTCTTGTAGTCCACGGGCCCACGTACAATAGATTTTAGTGATTAATAACAGGCTGAAAGTTTATACACAGCTTCGTTTTGACGAGACACCCAACTTTTATCATTGGACCAAATTCTGATAGTGGCAGGAAAAAGCGGGATAGGGAGCGAAACACGTCGATTTGATGAGTGTCCCAAATTAAATAATAACAGTTTCTAAACATCAATTCTTTGAGAAAATACGATGGAAAACTGAGAAAAACTTGTGGCATACAAAGTGAATGGTACCTTCCCGAGTGGACCCCCCCCCCCCAGCTCTAACATTCAGAATGATGACTTGAAAATTTTTATTCATTTTCATTAATAAAAACTGATTTTTGTTTCGGGGCTTGCAAAATATATATTTTTCATAAAAAATGCATCGGCATACAAATTCGATGGTAATTTTTTTGAGACCTACACTCGAAAGTTGTCAAGATTATGTTAATATTTTTTAAAAGTTGGGTGTCTCGTCAAAACGAAGCTGTGTATAAACTTTCAGCCTGTTATTAATCACTGAAATCCCTTGTACGTGGGCCCGTGGACTATTGTAACGGGTGTTTTTTTAAGCTAGATAGAACTTTAAATTGTAAAAAGTAACACAAAAAATTAAATTTTGATGAAACTTTTTTTTTTATTTGTTTCAGTATACTCTGACAAATCATCATGAATAGACTCACGCTTGAACAACGCTACGAAATTATCCAAATTTACTTTGAAAATCAGTCGTCGATTCGCGCAACTTATAGACGACTGTTTTATCGCAAAATTGTGTTCAGCGATGAGGCGCATTTTTGGCTTAACGGGTTTGTTAATAAGCAAAATTGCATATGGAGTGAGACCAATCCACAACAGACCCTACAGACTCCATTACATCCAGAAAAATGCACCGTATGGTGCGGTTTTCACGCTGGTGGCATCATCGGACCTTATTTCTTCAAAAATGAGCTGATTTTCAAAGTAAATTTGGATAATTTCGTAGCGTTGTTCAAGCGTGAGTCTATTCATGATGATTTGTCAGAGTATACTGAAACAAATAAAAAAAAAAGTTTCATCAAAATTTAATTTTTTGTGTTACTTTCTACAATTTAAAGTTTTATCTAGCTTAAAAAAACACCCTATATATGTATAATCGGAATTTCGGAATCGTCTTCAACGATTTTCATAAAATTTAGTACGCAGGGGGTTTTGGGGGCGATAAATCGATCTAGCTATTATTTTCATACGGAACTTAATTTGCAAGATTTCCACAAAGATGATTTCGCATCATCTAATGATAAACTAAGTGACTAGTGCTGCAATTGGATATATGCAACTCAAGAGACGAATGAATTGAATGAAGAATCAGGAAAAAGAAACCATATTCCAAACCTCCCCGGCTTGGGATATAGACCTTCGAAGTTTCAGTCACTCGTAGAAATGCAAAAATGAAAAAACTGATGAGGTTGGCCCATTTATGCCATAGTACGACACTTCCACGGTGAGTTCAGTATATATAACGAAGAAAGACTAAGTAAGTACAAGTTAGGCAAGTATGTTTTTATGTATATTGACTGCCTCGGTGGCGTAGTGGTAGCGTATGTGACTGCTAAGCTGTAATTCTCGGGTTCGATTCCCGGGCCGGACCAAATGAGAATATTTGTTTTGGAGTTTGGGTGTTTTCTATATATAATTTGTATGTATTTACAAAAAAAAAGTATATAAGTATTTATATCAGTTGTCTAGTACCCATAACACAAGCTCTGCTTAGCTTGGGACTATATGGCGTTGTGTGTTAGATGTCCGGAATATTTGTTTATTTTATTTATTTATTATCATTAAACAACTCATTCTAACAGTCACAATATGACTGCTTGTTGAACTAGAACTAGATGCCCATATGTGTGTAGTATCTGGTAACAGAAATAGAAGCGGCTAAAATGCGCCATCATTAAATGACTCGCTTCCTTTGTTAATCCAGTGATTACGTGGGACGAAAACTACGTGGTATATTAAATTTCCTTTTAGATATCATAGAAAACTGAATCATATGATTACACTGATTGTTAACATTTCTTCGAAGTGGGAAAACGTATTTGTTTGCTAATGCTGAATTTAGTTATTGATTATTGAATTAGGGTGGTGATATAATATGAATTGTTTGTGTTTATGAATATCGATTATAAACGACTAACATGATTCGCCGTGGGAGAACCACGTTTCGGCATGAATGGGCTGGCTCGACCGAAGTGATACCATGGCCTCACAAAAAACCGGTGTGGAACAGCGAAGTTTCAGTTTCACGAAGTGAGTGAGGATACCGGAGGCCCATACCCCAACCTCCATTCCGCTGAGGCCGACAACGCACTTATGACGCCTCTGGTGTTGCGGGTGTCCATAGGCGGCGGTAATCGCTTGCCATCAGGCGATACGTATGCTCGTTTGCAACAAATTCCATAAAAAAAAACAGAAATTGAACTATTGAATATTTGAGCTAAGTAGGAAAATTGTATTTATGGTGTTCAAATACAAAATAACTTAATTACGTCGTGTACTATTAATGTCGTGACAAAAGGTGACACATTCTTTAAGATAATAACTACCTACTTAATAGAACGGGTAGAATACAAGAGAATTAATAAAAGGTTATTTTTAAGAAGCTATAATGTTATTAAACTTGTATAACTTTTAATTTTTTTTTAAGCCTGAATGTAAATACAAATTGTAAATATTTTCATTACTTTTTGTATTTTTCTAGTATTTGAATTTTAAAGTAGGTTACTTAGGTTCTTCATGCATCCAAGAAAAAAAAATTGGTAGTGTTCAAACTATAAGACAAATTAATAAATGTATTTGTTTCATTTCGTGTTATCTGCATTTTCAATATAGAAACAAAGAAGTGCCGTGCTACATTAAATAGTATTTTATAGTAACTACTTATGTACTTACATCAAAATTGTCGTGACATCCACGTGAGGTTATTGATCCCTAATTTTATAGCACGAATTACATAAGGAATCGACCTAGTGACATTTACGCGTAGGGCTGCCAGCGATGCTTAATTTTATTATTATTTCAAATTCATCAGAACAATGCGTATCGCTATTTTAATACGTAACCTTACTGTCTCTGCGAAAAGAAAAAGCGCTTAATACTGGTTTCCTCTGCTTGAACAGACATATTTGTGCCAAAACAACATTTTCCCACGCTTCAGAGCTACATAAGTAGGGCATGCCAGTATTTGTAAACAAACAGAATCATTTTTGCATGCTAAACATTAAGTTTCAAGGTGACAAAAATGCTAGAAAAGCTAGTTTTAAAAAAAAGTTATTAGTTTTCTTTAACCTTTTGAGTGTTTCAACGTAGTCGACAACCCTAACTCCACGTAACGCATACTGTATTGGTACCCCTAACGCTAACTTGACCGACATGACCTAATTAAACCACACGCACAAGAAATAATCAATAAGCGAGCGATTAATATGAATGAATGCTCATACAAATCATTGTATATAACAATAGTAAATACTAACGTCAGTCATTGCTAAGGAATGTTACATTCGCCATTTGTTGAATTGGCGTTCAACCCGCATTCGGTTTCTCGAGAACAAACGAGTTTGAATCATTCAGTTTTTATATGCTAGTGTAGTAAATATTTTATATGTTTTAAATCTTATTAATATATTATTTTTCGTCAGCTATGGATGATAATTATGAATATTATGTAAACATGTGGATGGAGATATAGAAGTTTGGCACTCAATTACGTCAATAAGGGTGAACGGATTTGGATACAATTTGACACAGATATATTATAAGTCCTCAAAAGGTGGAAACGACGTGTAATGCGAAACTGGTCACGGGATATGGAAATATAATTTTACATAACGGTTCATTCTTTGAGTCATGATGACACAAGCAGATACGAAGTATTTTAACATACCTCTTTGAGTATAAGGTAAAATGGGTTTTTAACACCTAACACAAGATCAGACGCTTTAAGGACCTCAAACTGTATAAAAGTACATAAACTAAGTTTTCATCATTTATTCATCGAACTGGGTTTTTATACCTGTGTGGAATTTTCAACGGTACAAAGAACGATATTCGAGTTATTTTAAAATAATTATTAGGAAAGACTGACATCTTGACACATATAGTATGTTTACATGTAACAATGATTTTTTCATAACTAAGGTCGTATACATACAGAAAAGTAAATTTAAAAGAATGTACCACTATCACTTAATTTTAAGCTAAATACGCGAGCACGGAGCGTTACGATTTCGGGTGGCGTGTCGCCACATCATAAAGTTTGAGCAACGGGTAGTATTATATGAAAAACACGAGCAAGGTTTCTCTAGAGCACTCCATTCGATCCACTTTTACTAACAATAATAATATAATAAACACTTTTTGTGCAAACTGTGGTAATATCTCGATCCCAACGTTAACAAAAACTTATCAGACATTCTAAATTTAACAATAGATCTTTGTCCAATGCCTTTAATTAGCACTTGTTGTCGCCCAGAAAGGGAAATCCTATTCTTAAATAATGGCCAAATACGGCCACGGCGGCCAGTCTCAACGGAGACCATCCATTTTAACTACGCAGGAGATATTATAGTGCAGTGCACTCTCTGTTCCCTCGCTCTCATAATCCGATGAGACGGTGAAACGACACGACCGTGAAGAGATCAGGCGCAGGACTGACAGCTTTACCTGCTCTCCGAGGCACGGGGGTTCAGACTCAGATTAAGTATTTGTATAATCAGAAAAACTCAATAACTTCTGGCCCGACCCGGTATTCTATCCCGAGACCTCTTGATTGGCATTGGCAGTTGCATACGCCAACCGCTAGACCAAAGAGGCAGTTTAAATAATAAAGGTTCCGTGTAGGTAGTGTGAAAAACTATTTTTTATTGGCAACACATTCGTTAAAAGCTACCAAACCAAAAACAAGATCGGTTAATGAAGACGAGAAAAGGCAACTTAATTACCTACTACGCTGTTTGATAACGTAGGCGAGCGAAAAAAGATAATCTCATACAATCTGCTTAAGTAATTAGGTAGTTAATACCTCCGATGTAGTTAGCTTGTCGACACCCTGTTACAATTTACCACTATTAATTTAAGAATTACCTAATTGAAAAAGAAAATACATTATACATAGTAGATATGAAAATGAAAATCACAACTGTATGTTTGTCGAAGTGATATGATTTGATTTAAAATTTCGCTAATTTAGAAGTATTTAAAATGTTCAAACGGCAACACCGTTCGTTCAAAAAAATGACAAATTGTATCGTCTGTAGATTTGTTCATCATATCGTGTTGTTTCATTGAACCTAGAAATTATAATATATTGTTTTCCTTAGAGTTTTAATTAATCTCGAATTTCAAAGGCTGTCCCTAATTTAAAACGAGTAACGAGACCCTTCCGAACAAAATAAATGAGCTTAGCAATAAAATTTTGATTAATGGTATCATTGTTACGTTAAATTTTAATTTTTGGCGAAATATCTCATCTAAAATTTGGAAGCAACACTGTTGGGGTTTGTAGAGGTTTGTCTGTGTAGGACTTGATACAAGTAATGTGCCCGTGTTATGTATAAATAGTATTAATTACGTTTTAATAAAACTAGAATTTCAAAAAGGTGTGCTCATTTCATCCATACTCTGTCTGTCTGTCCGTCCGTTACTCTTCTGAATGAAATTTGCATAGATAGCCATTCTTGAGCAACGGCTACTCTTTATCACAAAATCCGATATACACGCGGGTGAAGCCGCAGGCAAAAGCTAGTATTAAATAAGTACATAACCAGAATCTTCCCTAGCAACGAAGATCATAATAATAAAAGAATATCGGATTCCGACTTAATAACGTCAAAATGTATGTAAATCCTGATAAAATATGACAGTAATAAGCTCTTCTAGCCTAGCCTAAACGGTTTATATGGCATACACGAGTGGGAGTATTTATGGAATATGCGATAGCTGAATGCTTGAGTCATTATGACGCCAATCATACGTGACATCACGTCCCAAGCTGATAATGTTAAAATAAATACATCTAATTACACGGTGAACGGTGCAATGGCATGGAACCGATTAAAACCATATGATGTTCGGTCACAAGCAAGAAACTGCAGCGGACCGGAATATCTTTGAACCTGGTTCTACTCCTTCAGGGATCATCGATAAAATGGCATTGAGGTGAAATAAAGAACTGGACAAACAAATAAACCATGCATCAAATACGATTTGAAATAAGAAATTTCGAGTTTCATGAACTTGGATAAACCTATTAAGACATGGACTTGTTTTTCGGTCCAATAATTATTTTGTAATTACAATATGGGCAACGATAATTTACAGAAAATGGAATTGCCAATTTAAGTGAATTTAAAAAAACAAAGAAATAAAATAAAAATATCGTGTTCAGAAGTTTTCATGTGGCATTCAAATATTTAAAGCTTCTCCAATAACTGTAGATAAAGACTTAACATACTTCTCTGATAAGGAAAATCGAAGGCAAAGCTGTTTACTAAGTAATTAAATTTATGAACTGAGGAATTCGAAGGCCTTGTGCACCATGATTATACGCTAGCCTGCGGAAGACAACTGCCAATAGGCCGTTAGCTATTAGAAGAGAATGTGAAAAGCCGGAAATAGGTAGCAAGTGCATAGTCGGATAAACGATCGATCTAAAGACAGGTCCTTTGCAAGATTTGCTAAAAACGGAAAGATACAAACATCCGATTTGCATTATATACATATATATTTGGACATAGGAAATGGCGAAAAAAAATCAGACGCTGAGTCATGAATACAAAAGGGGAAGTAGTAGCGATACAGGTCCTTTTTTAAAAATTTCATCAAAATTTAATTTTAGAAATTAATAGTATAAGTACAATCTAGTGATTGATGATCTCTATGTTCTCCTAGCCGATTACGGCCACGGCGGCCAGTCTCAACGGAAACCATTCAACTACACAGGAGATATTATAGTGCACAAGTGTGTGCGCAAACACAGGTGCACTCTCTGTTCCCTCTCGCTCATAAACCGATGGGACGGTTGACCGACACGATCGGGTAGAGATCAAGCGCAGGACCGACAGCTTTACGTCCTGCCCGAGGCTCGGGGGTTTAGATCTCAACTTCTAAACTCCGAGCTGTTATTAAGGACAATACAATAGTGCTGATTCTGTTCTGGTCATTACTAAACTAAAATTCACTAAAATTTGTTGTAGGATTATGTATATACTTTTAGCTCATCTGTTTACAGTAAATTTTTCGATATCACACATCTCAACTTTCACTATATTTATTTTAGTTCAAGTATAGTTGAGATTCTCTCAAATCGTAAGAAACGAGGTTTTTTTCCTTCTCAAACTCAAGAGCCCTAATCAAAAAGTGTCATCGGCAATAAGACGCCTACTGCTAAACACAGACGGCGACGACCTGAGAGTTCTACAAAGACCCGACCTTGTACCGCCTCCATTTCACAAATCCATCTGGTCGTGGGTTCATCTTGTGAGAAGAATATTTATAAGACAGTCTGAACAAATGACTAAATCGAAAGTAATTTAATTAGGTATTATGTATTTTCAAAATTCGTAAATCATGTCTGGCTGAGGTATGTGCATGCTAAATTTAGAAATTTATACACATTACAGCAGTTTTAATATACCTGAACAAGAGGCACAAAAATAGAAATGTGGGTAGGACTAGCCCTAAAGTACCCACTGAGCTAGCAGGACTTAGCTGTACAGTGAGTGCAGCTAATTTGGCGTCGTAAAGACAACTTTAAAGAAAACAATATTTTACATACCTAGTTCAGAAGAACATAATCAACCAAGTAGATAGCAGATTTAAAAGAAATTGTTCTTTAACAAATAGAGTAGGTGAAAATAAACATCAATCATAATTCCGCCGTGCTCATTTTTCTCACATATCAGATATCAGTAGTATACAGTGTGTATTTATCAAACACAATCTAAATAAAGTCGATAAGCGAGATGCAAGGTATGCGCATTTGCGCAACAGTTTTTGCTTTGAGATATTTTAGATGTTGTATTGGTAATGGCCAGTGGATATAGATTAGCTTATCTATTGACACATCGACGTGGTAAACGTGCAAAGTATCATGTAGCACAGTTCAATTCTAATAATATATCTAATGTACATGTTGGTGATGTAGTATGGTTCAATCATCGACCATTATCACTTGGACTGATGAACGTACATATTTGAAATTTAAATTTGATTAATCTATAGTGAGAGGCTGAAACGAAAAAACCTTACAGACGTTTCGATGTACGATACGACGACGAAATATGTAGGTACTATCGTATATGATAATGCAACTCGGATCATACATCTCTTCTGTCTCACCTACTAGCTGATAGCTTGCACCAGTAATTCGTGCCCTCATTTGTCAAATCAAATAGCGTTTGCTTTTCTCGTTTTAGCTGTTTTACACCCGCTCTTTTTCAGATTCTGAACAGGAGTTGGTCAGGGAAAACTAGGTTGAACCGTGTCTAATCTTTTATTTTAAATTCAAAAAAGAGCCATAGAGTGGAGTAGGCCTATACCAAGCACCGAAATGAACTTTCTACAGTTCACCTGAATACAATAATAACAAGCAATTAAACTTACCAAAAAACATAGTCGAAGAGCTTTCAAGCGCCCTTAAGCAATAGATTAAGGGCAATTGGTCAGTTAAAAGTTTATAGCTATACGCAATGGAATTAACGAGACTGTCCGTTGGCTTCGGTCAACGAAACTTAACCGGTAAACATGATTTAATTGATAGTTATCCTCGGCTACTAGATTGGGCAAATTTATAGAAGTATTCGACTTCGAAAGGTATTTATTAAATAGTTTTAAATATGTAACTATCACTACATATATTAAATCTATACTAATATTACAAAGCTGAAGAGTTTGTTTGTTTGTTTGAACGCGCTAATCTCAGGAACCGCTAGTCCGATTAGAAAAATTCTTACAGTGTTGGATAGTCCATTTATCGAGAAAGGCTATATATCATCACGCTAAGACTAATAGAAGCGGAGCGCCAATAAAGAATGTTTCAAAAACGAAGGAAAATTTTCACGCTACGGGCAATAGAAGACGCAAACGAGGTTGCGAGAGTCAGCTACTTTAGAATAATCGTTCGATGTAATCCAGGCCTTGTTTTAACAATAGGTATAACTATATTTGCGTGTATTAAAAATACCACAGCAGATATCCTCTAGCCATTTTAACTAACAAATAATTTCATTCGTAAAAAGTCCACAGAGTTCTTCTAGAATTTGAAAAGTAGCATAGTTTTAAGATACTACTATGCAACTAAAAATAGAATAATGACTTAGTGTTCTTTTTATTGTCATCAGAATGGGTTAACATAGATGAAGTTGTTTAAAAAGTTGTCAACGGGCTAGCGAGACTATAGCTACGAGGTAGCAAAATAACCACTAGGTACTGAAAAGAGAAAATATCTTTGTTTACAGAACTACCTATTTTTGTTATATAAAAAAAAACAACTCCCGCACTATTCTGTTGCGCAGATAACTTTGCAAACTTCCACTTAAGTGACACAAAAAAACTCTGAATCGAAACAACATTTTCCTGCCTAAGAACCGTAAAATACCTAAATTTCCTTTACGGAGACTCTGTTAAAGTTCTTGTCAGGAAATGTCACTGGTTAAATTATATAACAATATCATAAAAATAGATTTATCGTCAAACATTAATCACCACTAGGTGTATTTCTTTAATCAGCTGACATCTTTTTTTTTCAAGGAAACCAGTTGATTACCATAATAAATACTGGTCAAATCGAGGTTGCGCATGCGCTGTTTTCTGTACCTGCTATGTAAATTAATTTGAAAACTAAGTTATAATTATTTTAAGTCATGTATTAGAGTGAAGACAAGTTCAAC
Organism: Spilarctia lutea; assembly: GCA_916048165.1. Taxonomy (NCBI): domain Eukaryota; kingdom Metazoa; phylum Arthropoda; class Insecta; order Lepidoptera; family Erebidae; genus Spilarctia; species Spilarctia lutea. The sequence continues at coordinate 2,691,729 of OU696491.1, forward strand.
TTCTATACATCTCCTTACAAATAAAGAAATTTAACATGTACAATGCGACTCAAATAAAAGTAGGAATGTCAATGACCTCTATCTGTCAAATGTCCCTTGAAAAGTACGGTCCGCAACGAAACCTTATTTGCGTATCAATAATTTTATTAATAACTAGCTGACCCACGCAACCTCGTTTGCGTCTTATATTGCCCGTAGCATGAAAATTTACCCCCGTTTTTGACACATTCTTCATTTGTGCTCCGGTCCTATTAGTAGTAGCGTGATGATATATATCCTATTGCCTTCCTCGATAAATGGACTATCCAACACTGAAAGAATTTTTCGAATCGGACCAACGGTTCCTGAGATTAACGCGTTCAAACAAACAAACTCTTCAGCTTTATTATTAGTATAGATGTTTTTTCAAGGGACATTTGACAGACAGAGGTCATTCACGTTCCTATCCTTATTTAAGTCGCATTGTAATGTGTCCTATGCGGGTGCACAGGAATGTTTGTTGTGGCAAATCTCGAGGGTGGACTATGTCCAACAGTGGACGTCTTTCGGTTTAGATGATGATGTCTTATTTTAGTAGTAAAATGACAGAATAGAAGAATACTATTCGTCTTTTTAATCGACTTTAAAATAAGGAGGAGTTTCTTAATTCGACAGATTTTTTATGTTTGTTACCTTAGAAGTTTTGACGGGGTGAACCAATTTTGATGATTATTTTTTAATTTGAAAGCTGGTGGTTCCAGTGTGGTGCCATTTCAATATCCAGTTCTTGAAGTCGGGTTTTTTTGTTAAAATTTTGTTATTATGTATGAGCCTGCCAAAGTAATTCTACTTACTCTCGTGTGATATAAAGCATGAGCAGAATTCAACAAGCTTCGTATATGAGTGAGTTATGTACCTACAAAATAATTTGGATATGTCTCCCCCGGGTCTACCAAATAATCATTAAAACATGTGTGTTGCAATTATTCTTTTGGATTAATTAACATGAGCGCTAATTAGTCTTTATTGCGTTGACTTAACACCCTATGACTATTATGTAGGCGACATTAGTATGTAACCTTAGACTTTCGGATGAAGGGTAGTCGTAAATATGGATGATATCGCCCACATGACGCTATTGAGAAATTTGATATTAAATGTCCCTTTCTATTGGTATGGTCATTTGTGGGTGTATTGACACCTTGAGAAATGTGTTAGTTGTATAATAATGTGGGAGTTGTTTATTATAAACTATTCTAACATATTATTTGGTTATGTTATTACTTTTCAAAGAACTTTTTTATTGGGTATTTTGAGGCCAAACACGGACTTGCAACTAAATGATGGCAATTGTTAGACTAACACGCGCAAGAGTGCAAGGAGATGGATATTAGTAGGGTACAATAATGTGACAATTAAAACCGCTATTGTTTTTTAACCTGCCAGTAGCATGTTGTGTTGAACTATGTTTTTTATTCGGAATTTCAATTTACCACTATGACGGGACGGATGTATGCAACGCGAAGTAACGGAAGCGCGCGCTATTTGATTTTACCTATAACTTTAATAATACCACAGGATTGGAAGCTAAAGTGGCAGTGGGGTTGCCACTTTATTATTAGCCACAGTATCGATAACCGTTGGAGTAAACGTGTTCAAGAGTGAAGACCGCGTTTCGAGAAACGAGGACGTCCACAGGCCAGGTGGAGTGATGATTTGCCAGAAAGAGCCGAGGATAGAACAAGTGGTGTGCAATTAGAGGCCTAGCCAGTAGTGGTTTGTATGAGGCTGATAATAACGATTATGAAGCTTCTTCAGCTTTTTGTTTGAAGCGCTAATCTCAAGTAATTTATAATCTTGTGAGTCCCGCGGTGCTACCAGCCGATATTATTGTACAATCGCGGGTAACACCAGAAATTTGAATCTAACCCATTCTCGAATCCTCAGGAATAGACACATTTTCTTTTATTAAAATCAGCTCAGCCGTTTTTTTTTATATAGGGGGCAAACGAGCAGACGTATCGCCTGCTGGTAAGCGATTACCGCCGCCCATGGACACCCGCAACACTAGAGGCGTCACAAGTGCGTTGCCGGCCTTTAGTTTAGGAGGAGGTTAGTCACATACACACGCATAGAAGATTTATATACATATATATATGAAGATATGAAACATACTTCAAATAACTAACAACGTGGTTTAGCCTAACAAAATATAATATACATTGGAAAACAACTACCGAACTAACGTTTAAAATCATTAATTTTAATGAAAGCAATGCAAACTTACAAGGCGATTTCTAGCAATAACCATTAGTTAGATTGAACAAGATAATATTATTTTAACAATCACTTTCCAACTTGTAATATGCAGATTTCTGTAAATAAACCAACCCAATGATACTAGACAAGCAAATATAACCTTTATGTATCACACATAAAGGTTGTTGTGCTATCTAAACACGGTGAGACTATGGCATACCTTAAGGAGAGAACATGATTCATGAATAAAATATGCAAGTGATTTCAAGGGTTCTTATAAAGTCTGAAGTGCTTTAGAATTGGCACCGAAATGTGAAAAAAAAATGATTAAAGTGATTCTCTGTGACATTTGACTAATAAAAACCGGCCAAGTGCAAATCGGACTCGTGCACGAAAGGTTCCGTATCAGTATCTAACTAACAAAAACGAGAAAAAAATGCACGTTTTTTGTATGGGAGCCCATCCTAAATATTAGTTTTTTGGTTTTTAGTATTTGTTGTTTTGGGGGGCAACAGAAATACAACATCTCTGAAAATTTCAACCGTCTAACAATCACGGATCATTACAAACAGCGTAGTAATAGGGTCCCGTTTTACCCTTTGGGTACAGAACCCTAAAAATTATAAATCATCTTTAGTGGTCTACTGGACAGCCTCTTCTTATAAATACATTTTTGGCCCACAATACCACGCTAGTCGGATATTATAAATGCGTACTCTACTGTAAAAAATAAACTAGGTAATTAGATTTTGAAAGACTTCATCTTAGTAGATAAAAGGTACTCGTAAGAATTTTAATAAAATTCAAGTCGACAGAACGACTTGAGCCAAAAAACGTTGAGCTATGCAAAATCTTAATAAAATGTTTAATTTTTGTTTTCGAAAAAAATTTCAACTTTCGAGATGAGATGCTTTGTAATACACTTGAAATAAAAATCCCACTAGCATTTGAAATTATGAAGTGGTATTTTTTATTTCCTGATTCCGTTTCCGGCGGTCAAATAGAACACACGTACGTCACCGATCATCTCGAAATAAAATTGTTTTAAGTGTCAAACAGTGTAAATCCAGTGCTGTGAGAAGGCTAATCACTAAATAAACTTTCAACAACCACAACCAGCAAAAAAGTTACAGTGAAAGTGCTAAATTCCACCAAAAAACTGCAACAAACTATATTTTATAACCGAAAAAGTTTGAAATCACTACCATAGAAAATAGATACTTGGTACCAACCTAAAAAAAGTCAACTTCACTTTGATACTGACATTGATAACAACAAGGTTGCCACTTAAGAAAATAGAAAATTACTACATTAGGTATACCACACACAAATTAAAATTCTTAACAAAAAAAAAAAAAAAAACCCACAGTCATACCATATCACAATGGACAAAAGTATGGAATTACTTCTATCAAAAATAGATGAGAAACTAGAAAAACAAACAAAAATTATAACACTTTCAGTAACTAAAAATGTAATGGCAGTGATAGACGAAAAAATGAAAAATATTATTGAGGAAAACAATAACTTGAAAAAGAAAGTATATGATCTGGAACAAAAACTCAAATTGGTGGAAAAAGAGAAGCGAAAAAATAACTTGGTCTTCTTTGGAGTACAGGAAAAGGGCAAACCTGAACTGGAACTTATAGACTACATTAAGGAAATGATAATAGATATGGGGGTAAATATGGAGAGCAACGAAATAAAAAACGTCTACAGAATCGGGCAAAACGAAAACAATAAACACCGTCCTGTGGTAGTCACCATCACAACTCAATGGAAAAAACATCTTATATTGAAAAATAAGCCTAACCTTCCACAAGGCGTCAACATAAAAGAGGACTACCCCAAAGAAATCCTAGACAAACGCAAACAATTGCAGCCGCAAGTAGAAGAAGAAATAAAAAAAGGAAATATTGCCTATATAAAATACGACAAGCTCATAGTAAAGAAACCAAAAGAAAATAGAGAGAAGAGAAAGAGAGGAACTTCCGACTCACCAAATGCACCATTAGGAAAGAAAACAAACAAGAATGCAACACGTAACAACCCATCCCCAACAATACCCAAAACATATACTAGAGAAATCTTAAGACCTAACATACTCAACTATATAGAAAGAGCAAGCTCTGATTCACAAATAAATCTTTCAAAAAACTAAATATGCCCCCGGACCACCGGAATCAAATTATAAATTCACAAACAAATAATTATTTACACAAACAACCAACAAATTGTCTTCCACCACGGCTGGTCCCCGCGGAAGACTTAGACCATCACCCTCTAACAAGGATAAAAAACAAAAGGAGTGAGAACAGGTTATACATAGCAACTCTAAATACCAGAACTTTACGAACACCAGAATCTTTATCAGAACTTGAAGAAGCATTGAAGGACCTAAAATGGGACATTTTAGGAATTAGTGAAATGAGAAGATCAGGAGAATGTATCGAAGAGCACCAGGACTTCGTATTATTCAATAAGGGAGTCATCGAAGGACAAGGAGGGGTCGGATTTATAGTTAAAAAGCACCTAAAAGAACACATAATAGAATTCATTGGAATTAATGACCGAACTGCCATACTCAACATCAAATTACCTAGCTTCAAAAAAACATGGACAATTATCCAAGCCTATGCTCCTACGGAGCAAGCAAATGAACTTAAACATGAATCTTTTTACAATGACCTATCTCAAGCTATTATAAGTAATTACACAAAAAATATAATTATACTGATGGGAGATTTTAATGCGCAAGTGGGAATAAAACAGTGTAAAGAGGAATATGTGTTGGGAAACTTTGGCTACGGCAAAAGAAGCATAAATGGGCAAAGACTGGTTGAATTATTATTAGAACACAATCTAACCGTACTAAATAGTATTTTTAAGAAAAACAAAAACAACAAGTGGACCTGGATCTCTCCAGGCGGGAATCATAGAAACGAAATTGATTATATTATAAGCAGCCACCCAAATCTATTTACAAATACAACAGTCATATCGAAATTAAACTTTAATACCGACCACCGCATGGTAAGGGCGTCAATCAAGACTAAACCACCCAAAAGATCCAGAAAGTTTGCCATACATGACACACTCCCGACATGCAGCACAGAACTCAAAAAAACAATGGAGAATTCCCTGTCACTACTCAACAGAGAAATGTTAGAAATCGATGCAATGGATGTAAAAACAAGCTACAACAAACTACAAAATGAAATTACATGTCAAAGAGACCAAAAAAGAACACAACATAAATACAATTTAAGTAACTCAACACTACAACTTATAAAAGATAGAGAAAGTTTACTTGACTGCAAAATAAGGAAACAGAACATCCAAAAAATAACTGACCTAAGCAAAAAAATTAAAGAAGGCATAAAAAAGGACAGGAAAGTCAAAAGGTTGCAAACCCTAGAAAAACATATAGTAAGGACAGGAGGAACTAGAAAGGCTCTAAAAGAACTCCGAGAATCCAACAAATGGATCCCGAAATTGAAAAACAACCAGAGAGATGTAACACGCCGAAAGAACATAAATAGAATAGCTACGGAATTCTACCGCAACCTATATTCCAATCAAGACACCACTACACATGCAAGTCGAGAAACCCTAAATTACAATCTGCCCTTACTGAACCCGGAACCTGACTTATTACCTGGTGAAACTAGGAAAGCCATACTGAGCCAAAAGTTAGACAAGGCATCAGGTCCTGATAAAATCACAAACGAGCTACTGAGAGGAACCGTGGAAGAACTGGTCCCCATCTTAACTAAAATCTTCAACGGCATCCTGAGATCGGGACAGGTTCCGGAACAATGGGAGACATCCCACATTATTCTCATACATAAGAAAGGACAAAAAGACGACATAGGGAACTACAGACCAATAAGTCTAATGTCTAACGTTTATAAAATTTTCTCCAAAATTATTTTAAACCGAATAAGCAACACACTTGATGAAAACCAACCGAAGGAACAAGCTGGTTTTAGGAAAAACTTCTCCACGATAGATCATATTCACACAGTCAAGCAAATTATGGAAAAATACAACGAGTACAACAAACCGCTATATATGGCTTTTATCGATTACTCTAAGGCATTTGACAGCATTAGCCACACAGCCATATGGGAAAGCTTACGAAGCCAGGGAATCCCTACAGTGTACATAAACACCATTAAAAACATCTACTCCAACAGCAAGGCAAGAGTACAACTGGAAACCTTGGGTGAGACTTTCCATGTAAAACGAGGCGTCAGACAGGGCGACCCGATGTCCCCAAAGCTGTTCTCGGCGGTGCTGGAAAACATATTTCGAAAGCTAATCTGGGACCAACATGGATTAAATATAAATGGTCAAAAATTAAACCATCTTAGATTCGCCGACGATATTGTTTTGTTTGAAGAACAACCAAGCATTCTAGAAAAAATGATACAGGATCTAAATAGGGAAAGCGAAAAAGTGGGTTTAGCTATGAATATAAACAAAACGAAGCTACTAACTAATACAAACAAATATGATATAGAAATCAACAACCAACCTGTTGAATATGTAGACGAATATATATATTTAGGGCAAATCATCTCACATACAGACATAACTACAAAAGAAATCAAGAGACGCATAGCCAACGGATGGAAAAGATATTGGTCGCTGAAAGAGATCATGAAATCCACAGATCTTAGTACTGGTATCAAAAAGAAGGTCTTCAATACCTGCGTTCTCCCATGTATTACATATGGGTGTGAAACCTGGGCGCTCACGAAACATCACAGAAACATGTTGGAACACTGTCAAAGAGCTATGGAACGAAGTATGATAGGTATTAAGAAACAGGATAGGATACGAAACACTATCATAAGAAGTAGGACAAAGGTCACAGACGTGCTTAATACAATAGACAGTTTGAAGTGGAGATGGACTGGGCACATGCTGCGCGGTACACAAGAGAAGTGGAGCAACATCATAACAGACTGGTACCCTAGAGATGGGAGAAGGAACAGAGGAAGACAGGGCAAGAGATGGGAAGATGAACTAAAACTGACGGCAGGCCCAAAATGGAGAAGGGTTGCTAGAGACAGGGTACAGTGGAAATTGTTAGAGGAGGCCTTTGCCAAGAGGCACACTGAACTCAGAGATATTTTGTAACTTAAGAAACAACCACAATTCAAAGAAAGAAGAAAGCAGTTCAGGATAAGAGGCTTATTATTATTATTATTATTATTATTATTATTATATTTTTTATTTATGCAGTTAACTGCACGAATTAATTCGTGTGGAAAAAACGGTAGCCTACAATACAAAAAAAAAGCAGTAGGTTCAAACTCAATAGACAACTGATATTAATATACTTACAGAGTCTTCATACACATAAGAAGCAGTCTGGTGCCCTTGTTTTCCTGTGTACCACTGACTGTTCCTATGGGGATACAGTGGAAAATATTTTTTAACCACCATATCCCTGGTCGCATTACCTAACCAACTTGTATCAACACTATTAACACTGCAAGTATATATGTACCTACTTATTATCAGGGGTACGGAGGAAAACGAGTGGTCTGGTGGGATAACGATCTTACCAATTTTTGTGGAGTGTTGCGTTTAAAGAGACTTGACTAAAATAATATATCGAAGACTTTGGAAGTTTCTGTTCGACTGAATAAATAGAATATCCTTTTAAATACCATTTAAAAAAAACGTAAGCTAACTCCTATATTAAAATAAAAATACTAACAGAACAGTTATGAATAGCATTTCTTATCATCTAATCGCTAGATCATAAGTCATGTCTGATAAGTGTCAACAACATTCTTTAAACACTTGTGAGATGTTTCTAGAAGATAATTTGAATAATAAACACAAAAATTCAGCCACTGAGGTCACAGACATGCTCAAGGATGTTTCAAAAGAATCACATAATTGACTCAAGTGACATACACTATGAATAACTTAACGTAAGTTAATCTGTGTCTTTGTGCTATATTCATTCGTATCATTGATATTTGAACGTTTAATATATTGTAAAAAACACTACCATTGAGATCCTCCTACGTTTGAAGTTAGGCAACACTTTTATTATTATTATTGGCTGATAAATTCGACCCATGAAGGACGAAGAGATACAAAAAGATAGACCCTGGCGAGTGTGAATTTGCGATCCCTTTGGGTATGTAAGTGCCTCAGCTGTGAGTCAGTTTTACAATTGAACTACCATCAGCAAAGCATTCCCTGGCCCCACACTAGGACACGAGTTACACACACATGTTATTTTTTAGGAGAATCACATAATTAACCCAAGCGTCATGACCTTAGTTATTCACCTTACATATGTGGACTTTGAGATGAAGTAGGTATTCATATGATTATTGACATTGATATTGTAACATTTAAAATATTGTCAAATAAACATTTGGAGAACCTCCTACGGTTTGATTTAATGAAGTAGATACTTTTATGGTATGAGGTGAATAAAATTTACCTTTATTCTGATGTGTTCCTATTTGGAATAACCTTGTGGTAATCCAAAGACAAGACATAAATAGTTTGATACCTTCATTTTAAAATAGTTTCGGTTTAAAATAATTTTGGTCTTAATGAGCTCACTCACCGAGTGTGGAGCGGTTTTGTGTTAGTTTTAACTTTAAAGCTCCGAGTTAAAGGTTTTGCTGCTAAAGGTAAATAATGTTTATAAGTAAGGTAAGAATTAAACTATTAAATGTGTACTGGTATCCAAAGTTTAAAGAAGGTTTAATTTTCTTTGCTATAGAATTGGTAACTTATTAATTAATGGATTTAGCGCACAGAAGAATTTACAAATGATATAAAATACAATGTATATTTTCTATAAAGCTAAAGAGTTTGTTTGTTTGCTCCAATATCAGGAACTACTGGTCCAATTAGAAAAATTCTTTCAGTGTCCATTTATCGATTAAGGCTATGGGCTATATCATCACGCTAAGACCAATAGAAACAAAGCACTAATGAAGAATGTTTAAAAAAACGGGGGAAATTGATGAGGTTGCCTGTGTCAGCTATTTTTTCTATATTAAGGAAAATATCTGCATATTCTGTTGCGTTTTATAATAATATTTACCTCAATTCAAAACCATAAAGTAAAAACTCCATTATGTTAACGCTGCGTATGTCTAGCAGTTACTATTTATGTGGTACCAGCTTTTGTCTGCGGCTACGCCGTGTACGTCGGTTATTGTGGTAATTGGTAGAATATGCATATCTTGAGAATCAAAGTATCTTCATGGCAAATTTAATTAAAATCGGTGCAGCCATATAGCCTTAAAAGTTTAACAAAGAGACCTAATTACTTTAGAATCTATCTATTTACGAAAATTTAATATTGGCAATACATTTACTACCCCTCCGCAACCAAGGCTCTTTCTCATAGTAGGCACTTAATGATGCCTTACTCCGTTCAATCTTATCGTTATAATTTTTACACTATTTGTCCAAATTATTTAGTGTAAGACAGAGACAAAGTTTATCTACATTCAATACTTAAAGTGTCAAATGTATCAATTTTGAAAAGAGTTCGATAAATATTCTAAAATGTGCATTGTTAAAAAATATCCAATTTAATTGTATTTATTTAAGTCTGGTTCACTTTTTTGGTCATAGTGACTTCTACATAAAAGGTAAAGGTAAAAGGTACTTTTATTTAGTATTATTGAAAGCAAATAATCCTACAATATCAATTTTTGTGAAACTTCAACGTTTTGAGCAACGCACGCGAAGATAGCTCTCAGAGGTCTCTTATTTCTGACTTACTTGACAGTTATCGTTCTATGATGACCAAATTATAAAAAACCTCCATAAATTTTAAATATTATGTCATTCCAATGTCTAAGCTATATTACTACAAAGTTTCATGAAAATCCGTTCAGTACTTTTTGCATGAAAGAGTAACAAACACACACATCCTTACAAACTTTCGCATTTGTTATATTAGTAGGATTATGACTGGTATAGACACACTCTAGATAGGTAAGTAATTAATGTATCATATTGCTATTATCATATAATAAACATTGCACCTATATAGATATATTACTAGATAAGGCAAATTCATAATGGAAATAAAGCATTCATAAACACATCAAAGGTGTCAATAGTGGTATGAAATACCATGTATGTACCACTCTTTGTACATTAATAATTGTATATATCTTATAATAGATAATTAAGATTTCTGGTTTCTCTCTATTGTGCAAAAACATAATAGATCTTCTTTCATCAGTTGCCTTCTATTAAGGCTGTTATTAAAAAAAATACTAGAAAACTTTCTTACTTTGTTATATAATATTTTTTAATTTTTACTCGACTCAATATCTTAGCGCAATATTGCTTTAAGGCTTCTAAGAATTGATAACATGTATGTTCGTTTAATCTTTTATGTAACTGTGTTTAGACAGAAGGAAAGTTTGAATATACTATCACAAAAGTCTATAAGAAACTCAAGTATTATCAGAATAAAAAATAAATTAAGCAACAAACCATGTGCATGTATTGATGAAAAGACAGATTTTAACAGTCCCACACAAAAAAGGACAATTGGCCTACTGCACCAAGTTAAATTAAAATCTGTCTCTAAATTAAAAGTGTATGTCAATACATCTAAAGATCTAGCAGTATCTAATACAGTTTTTGGAAAGATAGTAAAAAATAATGATAATTGAATAGAATTGAAAAGAAAATATAGTTTATGGGCTTATAGTGGCTCTGCTAGAGAAAAAAATTTAGACATTTTGTAAGCACTAGTAACAATTTTTTATGAAATTAATGTCATGAATCATTCTGGTAAGACAGCGGTCATGGGATTGGTTCCCACAAAGGTCAGTCAATTTCTTGTTGAGTATGACTATTTCTTATAAGTCTGGGTCTAATTAATACTTATATGTTGTTAGGAAATACCTGTCTATCAACAGTCTGGCTAAAATGGTACAGACTCTGCCTACTTCAGGAATGCAAGGTCTTGTGTACACACAACTTATTATGATTATTTATATTGACTACCTCGGTGGTGCAGTGGTAATGTATACGACTGCTGTGCTCGAGGGTCTTGGGTGCCCTGGTCAAACTAAATTTTTGTATGATCTGCAAATACTTGTTTCAGAGTTTGGCTGTTTCCTATGTATTATATATAAAAAAAATATATATGTATTTATATCATATATAACTCTATATACATGTTGGAACTGAGCCAATATGGTCATTAATGTAACATTTTGAAAGTGCCCGGCTACTTGAAATAAAACCTATTTGATTTTGATTTTATTTTTATTTCCTAATGAATTTAATTTAAGTGGTTCATAATAGGTTATATTCAAGACAAAATAGGATAGTAACAGTGCAAATTTGATTCCTTTTCAAGGTTTTATATAATTACAAGCTGAACAAACAAATGTAGGTACAATTAGAATAAAAAAAATTGTCATGTCATAGGTTTTTAGTTAAGTTTAGCTGACTTTTGACTATTTTTTTCTTTTTATTACAATTTCACACATGGTCACCTGATCCCAGACTATAAATAACCTGCCACAGGGTAATCAGAATATTCAAAATGTTGATGCATCAGACACATGCATACTACAGATAAATTAGACTATGACACAGAACTAATGGGATGTGTGAATGGGAATCGAACCTCTATGAATAGAATAAAAAGTAGAATGAGAATTTAATTTGAAGAAATTGGTAATAACAAAAACAATTTGATTTGACATAACGGACTTGTTTTGTATTTTTCCTATAACAACAATATCTGTATAAAATTGCTGTTTCATGTTTTTTTTATAGTCAGAATTAGTTTATCAGGTTTAAGCTCTTATCGACGTAACGTACATACTTTATCTTTTAACAAAATTATAGATTACATTTTCTCTGCAATAACCTCTGATGCAATTTTATTTTAATCACGGGAATATCAGGTAGTGGTGATAAGATATATATTTAGAAAGTTACAGCCACTCACGGAAATAGGCATGAATTAAGTTCCAAGTTTGCTAATTATTTATATGACTCAAACTACACACACGAACTTCAACATTATACTACATTTACGTCATCTAAAAAGAATTTCATACCGCCCAACTCCTGAAAGAAATATAAAATACCCAAATAACGGTAAAAATAAATCGAACATAACAAAACCGAAGTAATCACGAATCTGACATTACACAGGTCTGAAACATTTTAGACATTCTCGGTCACCTATTATCGTCTGGTGAACATTTTTCTAATTATAGAACATACCAAGACATGAAAAAGACGTCCAAATATAGGTAAAAAACAAAACACACAATTGTGACCAACGTATCACAGTTCGGACATTCTCGAAAGCGGTACACGAGCCCACTACGTGGGGCCACGACACGGTTTAGGGTTAGACAATTTTTAATCACATTTTAACACTAGAACGACACATTTCATCTATAATTGCACATATACCTTTACTTTCAGCGGTTTCGGTAATATCTTTCACGTCATCAACCATCTTGCTGGATGACAGTCACTCACTACACACTTTTTATTCGAACATATTTCGAAAACTCATACTTTGGTTCACTATTTTCAGCCAGCCAGCCAGCGAGCGATCTATACGACGACACTTCGTTCCGTTCACTGCCAACAACGACATAAGACGTAAGCGATGGCGAACGACATTGGTATCGTCTGTTGAATTATATTGATGGCGTCATCAGTAGATTTTAAATATGTGTTGGTACTGAGGGTAATATAAATAAAGTTTAATATTAGATTTTTCATTTATACATGCCTTTTAAATTTTTAAATTTCATTTGGCTTTTTAACGTAGCAACAGAGTCACTCGTTATTTGAAAAAATAAAATAGAAGACATTCTCGTATGTGCAGTTAAAAACGGTTTATTGTATGCGAGACATGCGAGTATGATTTCAATAGTTGTAATTTTTCGGTAAAACATAATTTTATTTTAAAAAACAAACTACGTTACAATTAAAAAAGTATATGGCACTCTACGAATAAAGAAATCAGGAAAGAAGGACATTCACAACGAAGAAAGGCCTTGTCAGATCGATTGTCATTGTTATATTGGTCACATTTTAAGTATCAACTACATGTAAATTATGATAAAAATGCCTAATTAGGTCGTAAAACAAGGCTGTAAAAACCAATTTCGAAAGATGAAAAGGAATCAGGTTTCACGCGTAAATAAACGAATATTTAAATCCAAATTTAAGTTATTACCCAACCGCTGAGATTAGAACTTAACAAGTGTTGCTATTAAAAACTTTAAAGTTTAGGGTAATGCACCATTAGCCAATAGGTAAATTAAAACAAAGTTTGTCCTAAAATGACCTGTGAAACAAAAGAGTTATAGATAATAGAGTAATTATTAAAGATCTGGGAATAAAATCAGATAAAAAAATGGAAAAACGGTACACTAAAAACAAAGAAATGACTCCAAATAAAATATACCTCGCAGTAAACAGTTATACACAACCCGTAGTCCTTAGCTTTTTAGTTAACAATCATAACGTCGTCATCGTAAAATTTTGTCAACATCTACAAATTAAAATGATTATAATCAGATTTTTCAGTTGAACTGTGGAGGGTAGAGGTAAGGAGTATCATCTGTGTACATGAAAAGTGTCCGTTGAAATGCATTAGGGTGGCGCCACATTAGCATCAGAGTAAACTTCTTAAAATCAATACACACACTTTTTCAATAAATTGAATGATTAAAAATCAATAAACGTACTATTCACAGTTCAGAAAATAAAACATATTTACTACATTATTTTTTAAATACGCAAGTAGTGACAATAATGTTAATTTTTTTAACTCGGCGTACTTCAATTCGTTCACAATTGCTACATTCATACCACACCCTGTGTCTACACCAGCTCCATTCTGGAAGGTTTTTAAACTGTTAGTTACAGCTTATGCTGGACACTTTTTTCAATTTTCTACCATATGAGATAACACTCCTTATCTCTACGCTCCATAAGTTGAACAAATCAGGGACGTTATATAGATTGTTAGTTACGCCATCTATATTTGTTTATCAGCGTAACAATTTTTGTTATTAGAGCCACCTTTTGGATTAAGTATGAACCACGTGAAAAAAATTACATTTGTTCTACAGACTTCTTTAAAGCGAAAACAGATGGCAGTGTATGTTTACTCCTTTCATTTATATCAACTCTCATTCACGAAGTTTTAATCTCAGCTGAGTCAAATCTCAATTTAGCTTTAGTTTCATAGTAATAAAAAAAAAAAGTTGCGTGTACTAGCGTACACTCGTAAGAAGTGAAACTTCTTTATGACGTTATTTTTCAAAAAATAAATATCAACAAAAGACTTATAAACCAGCAATATTCGTGACAAGTCTTATTTCAAGTGCAATAAAAGTTAAGGAGCGAGACCTGAGTAAATATTTTGCGATCTGTGGTGTGAATGAAGTAAGTTTGTGGAATGTGATGTGTGTAGTTATTTACATTGTGGACTAAATAAAATAATATTGTTTGTAATGTGATATTTCATTGTAGTATTAATTTGGTCCTGTTTGTGTTTGAAAATGTTTTTTGTTTTATTTTATAAATTTTTTTTGAAGGATTGTATATAACTACTCTCAATAATGATAAAACATTTTATCATGGCCGAAAAACGTCAACGTCCACCATCGATTTACAAGCAGAATTTAAACGATTGTCTCTGAATAAAGTAGAGACTATAAATGAACAATTGTTTCAGTTTATAAATAATAGGAAAAAAACTCAAACGTAACTACTAAATGTGACGCGTAACGAAAAAATGTGACGCGCAACGGATAAATGTGACGCGAAATTTTTTGACAACCCCGATAAAGAAATTTCACTTCAAAAAAAATTATAGCAGGATCATTAAAACCATATTGGTGGTCTGTTATAGCTGCTTACTTATTGACCATACCCCTGAATCAGAAGGTTCCTCTCGCCAGTATTTTTCTCATTTCAGGGCCCAAGGTAAAAATCCTATTGATATAATTTAATAGTACCTAGGTATGTTATGTTACGCTGCGGCGCTGTGTGACAAAAAATTACAGTTTTTTTCAATGTTCGTACATTATTTGGTTAATAAAAGAAAAAAACTGTAGTGATTTAATGATTAAAATTATTGCATTACTAGCTGACCCACGCAACCTCGTTTGCGTCACCTTGCCTGCGTGATAATTTTTCCCCGTTTTTGAAACATTCTTCATTGGTGCTCTGCTCCTGGTCTTAGCGTGATTATATAATATATAGCCTTCCTCGATAAATGGGCTATATAAAACTGATATAATTTTCAAAATCTTAAAATTAGCGCGTTCAAGCAAACAAACTCTTAACCTTTATAATTTAAGATAATACAGACTAGAATATACATATCTAGACAGTTTAGATTTTGTGCATGAGATTACACAAAACGAAATAAACATTAAAAGAAAGTGATTTAGGTAGATTTATTTATATTAGTGAGGAAGTAATTAGTAGGAAGGAATTAAATAGTTATTACAGGAAATCCTAAATAATTATGTGTGAAAGTGCAGAGAAGTATGCTTTGAAAATGTGCAGACCAGTCACACTATAGACTTGAAAGTATTGCTGTTTTAAGAATTAGACTCTGAAATTTTCGAGTTTTAGAAAAGTAAAGCACCTACTTTTAACTTGAAAAGGTAGTAGAGCCACGCTGATTTCAGCACGGCCGGCTCGACCGGGGCGGTAGTACTCTCGCACAGAAGATCAACGTTAAATAACAGCGTTCGTGCTGTCTACCTTAATGGTCACCCATCCCTAGTCTCGATAGCGCAGTCCTGAGTTCGAATTCCGTGTCGGACCAAATGATTGTCTCATCTGATAAATATTTGTTTGTTTTCTATGTTTGGGTTGGGTGTATTCTATGTATAACATAAATGTATTTACAAAAAAAGTATATATGTATTTATATCAGTTGTCTAGTATCCATTACACAAACTCTGCTTAGTTCGGGACTAAATGGCGTTGTGTGAAAAAGAAAATAGACTGACCTGATTATGAATGCTTAATTTTGCAATATGTCATCACATAGGCAGGTTTTAAGCTTAAAAAATCTCAATTAACACTAATTAAACCTTGGGAACAAGTTTTTTTTCTAGAATATAGAGCCCGCGAGATTTGATTGAAGAATCTGAAGGGATTTCATAGCTATTTCTTCTGCTCTAAACTAGTAAATTAAATGACTACAAAATTATTAACTCATTGTATCAACACTACCAATACGAACTTCAAACTTTCAAGAAAAGAGCGCACTCCTTGTAACGCCTCTGGTGTTTTTAATGTCTCCATGGGCGGCGGTAGTCGCTTACCATCTCTTCGTTTGCCCACTATCCCATTAAAAAACCAGATCTCTAAATAGCAGACATAACAAAAAAAGAATACGGTACAGATAATGCAGAACAGGGATAAAACGACGAAACTCTTCACTGCTGGCTTTATACTTACATATCCATATCTCCGAAAACGAAATGACACATCTTCACTTAACATCTGATGTCACCAATTTACCTAGACATGGTTTCTCATAACATGTCGTTATCTAAGATGGAAGCTGCACTACAATATTATTATAACAACACTTTCTCTGACGCGTGGACGAAAATTAGCTTGTAATGTTAACGTAACCTTCTGTCAAGTTTTCTTTAAACTTGTTTTTCTTTTTTTTTTTATATTAATTTAGACTAACCGCCAACATGATTGGCGCCCTTATTGTTCCTAATTCTCTTTATCACTCCAGTTCTATCTTATTTGCCTCTCTTTTTCTTTCTCTTATTCATCGACTTTCTTTCAATCTGGTGGGTGGGCCTTCCACTTAACGGACCTATTTTAATTATTGCCATTTTTTCTATTTTATCTTTATTTTCACATTTTAGGATAAATAATAGTGCTTATGCTATTTATTGATACTTGTTATTAATCTAAATACATTTTCAATCTTATTCTATTGTTGTACTTATTCTAATACATTTCTAATTCTACTGCTTGCTTATTTGCTATTTATAATACTATTCATTTTAAACTTGTGTTTTCAATTTTCCGTGGGAGAGCTATGCTTCAGCATGAATGGGTCGGCTCGACCGGAGTTATACCACGGTCTCACAGAAAACCGGTGTGAAATAGCGTTTGCGCTGTGTTTCACCGAGTGAGTGAGGAAACCGGAGGCTCATACCCCAACCCCTCCCCCACCCCCTTTCCCATCCCCCAAAGGTCGGCAACGCACTTGTGACGCCTTTGGTGTTGCGAGTGTCCATGGGCGGCGGTAATCGCTTACCATCAGGTGATACGTCTGTTCGTTTGCCCACTATTCAACAAAAAAAAAAAAATGCGTCTTTTCTTAATGTTTAATTTTACAAATAAGGAGTGTCAAAACTCTTAATCAACCATGAGTGTCTCAGTAAGGTTTGCTCCCCTACTCCACTACTAAGGTAGCAAGTGGTTAAACAAACCTTATACCTACATTTTACCGTGGGAGAGCCACGCTTCGGCATGCATGGGCCGGCCTGACCGGAGTAATACTACGGTCTCATAGAAAACCAGTGTGGAACAGCGCCTGCGCTGTGTTTCACCGAGTGAGTGAGGATACTGGAGGTCCATACCCTAACCCGACTGAGTTCCCGGTTTTGACAACTCGGCACAAGAAGGACGAGCCGAACCGTTTAGTTCGAGAGCGTCTAAACTACTCTAAAGTGAGGAGAGGGGCAGAATATTTAGTTTAACAGTCTCGAGGAAGACGATTTACACTTAATGGACGTATAACAGTCTACTGTTAGACATAGGCCTTAGGGCCTATAGGCAGTTGTATTTTTTTTAAAAGACAACTGCCTATAGGCCTAGGCCAATTGTGCAGTCATCTCGGTTCGTTCCTTAGAGAAACAGATGTACTAGTAATCAACTATAAATTTTAAATGTGGACAGGACATGGTTACTCATTTTAGCTGCTTTAATTGCTCGTAAACCCAGTGGTTTAGCCTCAATTGATTCGTCACGAATATCCAAATTGCCTTTACATCCTATGTTCTTATTTGTGTCCGTCGTAATTAAATAAGGGGGTTAATGTTTACAAACAATAATAATTCAACTTTAAACATACAGCCATACATACATAGCCAGTTTAAAATTGCAAATTTACCGTTGTTTAAAGTTAAATAACGTTTGTGAATAAGCGGGTAATACTACAGTTACGATTTTATGTCCCGCCTCGGTTGTTCTTGAACCTTACTTATCTTACGGGAACATTACATTCTTTTTGGATAATAAATAGCTTATGTGCTATTCCAGACTATAATCTATCTCTGTGATAAATTTCTTAAAGATCGCTTTCTCATAAATTTATAGTATTCAAGCTGAAAACCCCGCGGTACGACAATAACCGCAGGCAACGCCGCGAAGCGAAGCTATATCTTTATAAATTGTTGCCTATGTGTTATTCTGATGTATAAGCTATATTATCGTAAAGTTTCATTAAAATCTATTTAGTAGTTTTTGCGTAAAAGAGCTACAAACAAACTCTTACATACTCACAAACTTTCGCGTTTATAAAATTAGTAGGATTATGCAGGATAGTATATAAGTATGTTTATATGCAGTCTGGTTACAGTAGCACAGTCTCTGCCTAGTTAGGCATTAGATAGCTGTGTGTGAGATCACACACTTCACTCTTGTGTGTCACCACCATTAGCCATTTTTATTGTATTTTGGAAAATCCCTTCGGATCTCCGACTCCTCCGGGGCTGAAGAGCCAGGTATGTGGTGATTCGACTAAAAATAACCCCGACGGCCGGCCTCAAGCACCTTGCTCCGAGGAGGTTCCGTACCATATTATTTCAGATCCTCCACAGGAACGACGCCGCCTCTACCCAGACACTAATCTGGGGGAAGCCTTGGCTTAGGCCGCCCTCCTACCGCTGACTGTGTCAATTAATCTGCTACCAAGGTCCCCACTCTCTGGCAGCCTGTGGTCCTGTCGTCTGCGTTCGGGATCGGCCCTCTCTCGTTCCTGAACTTACCAATTTAACATAATTATAACGTGATATTTTTATTTTGCTCACAATCATTTGAAATAGTCGTGTTAGCCTCTTTTTTATAATTAAATCTTTTTAATGCTTTTCTTTGCCAATGGGCAAGTATCAACAAACTTTAAATTAATTCATTTTCTTAAAGCCTAAATACAAACAAGCCTAAACGTACTTATGTTTTTTTAAAAACAACTGTCGCACTAGGAATACGCCTGTGTCGCGGAGGAATTTCTTTTTAATTTAACTCCAGATTTAGTACATTAATTTGTAGATCACACAGTGTTGTCCCATGTGCGGTTGAAATTTTAACCCGTAACACTGTGCGGTGGAAGGAAGGTGACGAGATGAAGCCTCACGTCTTTCTAGACTCTACCTTGACCATTTTTTGTACCTACCAAAACATTTCAGGATTTCTATCTGAATCAAGTATTACCGCTTTTTTACGTAGTTGGGTTATAGTCTTGTAAACATTTAAAAAAATGAACTGCTTACTAAATAAAACGTAAGCGGTTAATAGGAATACCAAAAATATTTTGAATTAGATTAAATTTTAACATGAAGTAATAATTCATCTTTTCTGTTTGATAAAAAAAACAACTATATAAGTACTGGAGTCACTTCAAAGAAAGTGTTATGAGATCATTATACGTAGCCCGTAGGTGGATACCTAATACAAATACGTTCAACGACTGTAAATTATAAACCAAATAAAATGATATGTTATTAAAGTATAGTACACGATTGACGAATTATTTTATACTTAAATTAGTCGGGTTATACGGGTCGTTTACTTCACTGGTTTGCACACCTGTTTCACCGTGGCCGGCCATGCGCAGTTAGCGCTTGACTTTCGAACGTGATTTGACGCGCGCCTATATCACAAACCTGCCAAATTTTGGCGGCACTGTCGTAAATAAAATCAAATATAAATTCATTTGTGATAGTTATTGTAGTGTTTGTGGATAAAATGAGTGTTTGATACTTTAGTTTCATTTATAAAATAACAATTTGCATTCTAGTAATGCAGTGAAATAGTGTTTTGGTGAAAGTGTAAGGATTTGAATTTTAAAAAGCAATAATGAAATCCACGTGTTTATTTAGCGGAGGCCTTATAATATTGGCTGTTGTCATAGGTATGTTTTTAAAAACTTTTCTTTTTATGTGATGTTTTTATTACTAGATTTTTTTACAAAACTACATGAACCTTCATTATTTTTCAATCGTAAAAATGGTGACTATGACCTACTTTTTTAAAGTATCGACCGACTTGTACATTTACATAAATTAATTATTAAACAACTAGGCATAAAAAGTAAAAATTACACACGTAACATTTGTATTTTAAGAATATTATTTTAAATAACTGTTTTATTACTAAAATTGAGGTGATTTTCTAGTTCTTTATTTTTATTGTGGATACATGAGATATATTGAATTCTTTAAATAACAAGTTCTCACTTAAAACCCTTATTTACCTTAAGGGTGTCGTAGAAGGTGACTAAGGGAGCAAACTATGCAAAACAAATCAAGGAAAATAGAAGGAAATTTTGAACAAACCCTGTCTGGAAAGCGTGGTACCTGTTTTAGGCCTAAATTTCTTGTTGGGAGAGAGACTGATGTCCAGCACTGGACTGCTAAAGGCCATAGAGCAACACGGGTCACCAAACGGAGGGGATGAGCCATAGGGTCATGTTCTTATACAAAACAGTCTGCCATTTTTTGTAAGAGGAAATCCTCACTCAAACACATTGTAGACTCACACAAAAACAATCGCCTGTCACTACGAACTCACACACAACAATCATAACAAAACATTAAGAAATTTCACGCACACAAAATAAATATACTCTATATCGTAACAGTGTAACGCGTAGGCCCATTCGGGCCTACCGTATTGCTCGATAATTAGCAGCCACGTTTTTGTTATGACGGGGTGGAAAATCCTTTCATATCTCCGACTCCTTAAGTAATATAGAAGTAGGTATGTCCACTAAAACCACCCCGAATGGTCAGATTCAGGCGCCCCATTCTAGGCGGAGATCAAAAATTATTCATCTAAAGTAGAGTCTCGGTAACCAGTTTTCGAATAGAGTCTGATTAGGTACGTGTATTGACGGTATTTTCCCTAAAAATACAAGGCAATTAAGTCATGTTAATTACGCACACGTTAATAAAGCACATTAAAATATAATGTGCTCTTTAGAGCACATTAAACTATAATGTGCTCTAAATAATTACAACATTACGTACCATAAATATCATAAGTGAGTAGGTAGTATACCAGTATAAACCACTAGCTGCACCGTGCGGTGTTATCACCAGTAACCCTGCGATTGTTATGGTAACCACCGCGGTTACGAAGGGATTCGTAGCCTTATCCTCTCACCCACGGTTAATCCACATTTTCTTTGGTAATTCTCTCATCTAAATAGTACATTCATTTAAATAGTGTCGGTACACCCTCTCACAACTGTGGTTGGTTATTGTAGTGAAATACGAATATTAAATCATATAAGCCAAATTTTGGCGGTACTGTCGTAAATAAAATCAAATGTAAATTCATTTGTGATAGTTAATCTAGTGTTTGTGGATAAAATGAGTGTTTGATACTTTAGTTTCATTTATAAAATAACAATTTGCATTCTAGTAATGCAGTGAAATAGTGTTTTGGTGAAAGTGTAACGATTTGACTTTTTAAAAACAATAATGAAATCCACATGTTTATTTAGCGGAGGCCTTATAATATTGGCTGTTGTCATAGGTATGTTTTTAAAAACTTTTCTTTTTATGTGATGTTTTTATTACTAGATTTTTTTTCAAAACTACATGAACATTCATTATTTATCAATCGTAAAAATGGTGGCTATGACCTACTTTTTTAAAGTATCGACCGACTTGTACATTTACATTTTAAAAACATTCTCAGTTAACACGTTACACTTACTTGTGGGAGTTTACGCCACAGGCGGCTTCTTTGATTTCGTAGAGGCTTCCCTTTGACAAAAGGCCGTACGTGCGAATCGGCGCGATACGAAGGTGACCGTATCTAAGTGAATGGACTATACCTACCCTTTAATTCTCGTACTATCCACAACACTGATACAGTCGACTCTCGTTAATTCAAAACTTGAGGGACTCTTAAAATATTACGAATTATCGAGTGTTTGAAATATCAAATGGTTCGAAATATGTGAGAGAAAATAAATAAAACTTCGAAATATTAAGTGTTGATCAATTATTATTTTTAACTGCTTTTCTATAACAATGTCAGAAGTTTAGAGGTACATTCGTGTACATACATATGTATTCATAATGTGAATTAATTAATCTTTCGAAAGAACTCTATTATAGTCAAACTAATCATAACAAAAACAAAGGTTCGTGTACGTTGATAGAAGTTTGAACTTGTCGCAAAATGTACTTACAATCTTGCCGCCTCTTTCTCTCTGCAACTTTGAATTGTCGAGTGTTAGACGCCTATGAGTTCGAATTAACGCGTCGTTTTGTTTTATAGCAATGATTTTTTGTTTTATATATTTTTGTTTTTTATTTGTATGATTACCAAGTGCATAAAAATGTATTGATTTAGTTCGAAATATAAAGAGATTTTGTGGGGAACTCGTGATAACTTTGAATTATAGAGAGGTTCGAAATACCGCAGGTTTGAATTAACGAGAGTCGACTGTATTTTATTCGCCACATTCTCATCATGCCGCCATATTTTTGCAGTATGAATTAAGTGCAGTCAATGAAGCGTGACAGAGATAAGGCCATGAAAAGTTAATTGATTTAAATCAGACGTACCAATAACCGTTTAATTCTGTAACACATTGAGAATACCTCTCTCATCCCACTAGGAAGACAAAAGCACGTAAAAGGCTTTTGTTTTTTTTTTGGCAGAAAAAAAAATCTTACAACATACAGCATTACTGCGCACAGCCAGCAAATATAATTTAAATTTTAAAATAGAACAACCACTGTCGTGATTTGATTTGAAATTGTAGTAAGTACATTATAAACAATTTTTAATAAGGTTTTAAGAACAGAAGGCTGCCACATTAAAACGCACTTTCGAATCATGTTATTGTGTTCAAAATGCTGGTCTATATTTCGGTATGATCGACGTCTATAGTTCGGCTTAATACATCTGCGTATGTGTAACTAAATTTTAACACGCAATGACACTGGTTTTTATGCAATATCCAAGTCAAGAATTATCATTGGTAAAATCTCCTTAAGAAGAATGGAAAAAAATAGCAATACGCTCCAAGATTATTTTTGAAAAATAGAATCATTTACTACACAATTCGCATTATAAATTTATTTCTTAGAAGTAAACGCTACCGCTAAAATTTCAACCCAGTAGGTACCCCTTTATATAACCAGGGTCTAGAAAGTATATTATATATTAAAAGAAATCGGCAGTATATGAAATAAACAGTAAACTACTCAACTAAGAGATGCTGAGAATTTATGTCTTAAGGAAATCTTTTTAAATTTTACATCTTCACGAAAGTGGTTTCCAGATGGATTAACCTAAGCCTATTAATATTCTATGCAAACGATCAAATACGTGGCGTGGAAAGTTATTTTTCTAAGAACTATGGTTACGACGTAACTATGTAGGATAGAATATGAGCAGTGAGTGAGGTTAACCGCTGTCTAGGAACATCTGCAAATCAAGAGCCACAAACAAGTTGCCTTCTTGTTCTGTATTGTCTTGAGCCCTTTTCTGCCCTGAGAATTAGGGAAGATAGAAGGCTGCGATAACTTTACTTGCTTGATTAAAAGCAACGAAGGAGTTGCTTAATGCTGGTTTTTCTGTGATTGTGGTACCCTGATCGCGTACTTATATCGCACTTGTATCATGATTCAATTGCACGATTCGATGACTCCATTGTCTACCGTCTAGATTTAGGCGCATTAAGAATAACTTCTTGTGCGCTAAATCTTTCGGCGTGGGGACAGATCGATATACCTAGATAAGAATGCTGAGTGTCACCACCCCTATTCAACCTATGGGTGTCTAAGGCAGTAAATTACGTAGAACAATATCACTGCAAAGAGACTGCACGTTTGGCCTAGTGGTTAAACGGTCGCCACGCCGTTCCCTACTTCGCCAAGTGTTGTGGGTTCAAATCTCACATGGAACAACACTTTGTGATCCACAAATTGTTGTTCTAAGTCAGGATGTTTTTTGTGTTCGTTTCATGTATGTTTGTAAAGTCCCCCGCGACACAGGAATTATTCCTAGTGCGGGAGTTGTCTTTTAAAAATGAAAAAAAAAAAGAAAAAGAAAAGAAAAAGAAACCTTAATACAAACACTATAACCAACCCGTCTGGCAAGCGTATTATAGTAGACCAAGACATCCTTCTTAAGAAGAGAGAGACACTTGGTATGAAGATGATAAATAAATATCTTTAAAAAATATCTCCAATATTTCAAAGGCAGTAGGTATTTAATACCTACATCATGTTATTGATGTTTGGTCAGTTAAATTTGTAGAATCATAACTAGTTGTGACACTTTCACGTGGAGAAAGTGATCGCGTTCATACTCACTCCTCTTTAACAGCCGCGTGTTTTGACTGACTTCCTTATGCATGGTCAGGGCGCCGTAAAAGCAGTGTTGCAACTTTTGTTGAAAATAATTATGTGCATTAATTTAAATTTTAACTTAACAGAAGAAAATGGCTGCCCGAAAAATTCAAGTCGTTGTTGTTTTTCTACGAATTTCAATTTTAGTATCATTTTAACCGGTAAAGTCTCGATTTTAAAAAGTTAAGTTACGGAATAGTAATTAGTTGCTTCTTAAGAAAAATCTTCAAAAACTTAAAAAAAAAAAAAAATTAAGGGAAAAATTGATAGGTATTTAATGTTTGCTTTCTTTTGACTTTCTATAGATTTTGTTAAGCCAGCCAACCGTCGACGTTGTAAAGATATTTTGACCATATTGTAACAGTACCTTCCGAATACTGGCGAAAGTTACGCAACGCCAAAAAAAACCAGAAACATTCGCTCAAATTCTTGGTTCGAAGTCATGGTCAGTAACGATTCACACACACACACACACACACACACACACACAGCATATAAATAGATAGTAAAACATAAAGTTTATTTTAATGACAATGTTTTGTGTAAGTAGTGTAAGTTCCTATCGTTGCTACTCTATCTCACAAACTATTTTTTTTCAATTTCACATTTCGCACTCAAGATCGAGAGGTTATGTGTCATAGAGGAGAGGAGAGAGCCTATAAATTACATAAAAGACTCAAACTTTTGAAAAAGTAAATCAACATTAGTCCGCCTTAGTCCTGCTATTTAAACTTAAATTATAAACATGAAATTGATAGGGTACATGTACACAGATTGTCATTTTTTTAAAGTGCTTAAAATAAAGGTTGGTAGTGGGTGTTTTGTCAGCTACTTTGCGGTCTGTATAACTGAATAGTTTCGACTACTGCACCGCAATGTTTTTGTAAGTGTCGCAAGGAATGACTAAGCGTCGTGGATACAAGTTAATTAATATTAAGTTGGAAAGGCAACTCCGATATTTATGTAATTGCTTATATCCTTCGAATCTAGTTTCTAAACCACTATTTTGTCGCTGAATTATTTTTTTACTGCTTATAATCTAAGCTAATCTTATCAGGTAGTTGTGTAGTTTCTCTTTCGTAGATTTTATTTCTACTTACTGTTAAACAGCTGTCTAGAAGCCGTCGCGTAACATTTTACTTTCTTTTTTACATAGGATAAAATGAAGTCACTTTTGTTTGTTCGCTTAAAACTTTTGAACCACTCAACGGGTTTTAATGCAATTTCCAGCTAAAGATAGAGTGATTCATGAGGAAAGTTTATATTATGTAATACATCCATATTATAGTTGAGAAAATCCGAGAACTTCACGGAAGTGCGAAGCCGGACTGGATCGCTATTGCCACATAAAACGAACCTAAAATATGGGAATAATGTAATTTTTGAATAATGTGGGTATTTAATACGGCTCTGCCTATCCTATCGAGATGAAGGCAATATGTATGCACATATATATACACACACACACATATACTACTTACTTAACATCCCAGCTCCAATATCTCTGCTCTAACCATGACAGGAATCTTCGGTCTTCTAATAATCTTCTCCTTCTTTGTCCTGCACACATTTCCAGCACAGTCCATTCCTCTTTCCTTGTTCGAGCTGTCACTCTGTGGAACGCACTCCCACTAGAAATCAGGACGGCTACTAGCCGATTATCTTTTAAATTCAAAGTACGTAAGCACTTTAGGGACCTGCTGACGGAGGCATCAGAATAACACTTAAAAGTGTCTATTATATATGTAATATATATATTATATATATATTTACTTTTATTTATTTTTTATATTTATATTGTATATGTATAAATTATATTCAATGTATGTATATCTAGCACCTATTTATCTGTATGAATCATTGTATTTCATAAAATAATTTTATTTAGTCTCTCGTGTCGTATAAACACACACCTGCCACAAATAACTTCGCAACACCCAAAGGTTTGTCTGGAAGAAAATGCCTGTGGCATTAAGTCCGCCTTGTGCAACATGTTTGCAGGAAGTTTTAATAAATAAATAAATAAATAGTGTGCCAGAGGCGTGTCGCCGCGTTCCTGTTTAGCGACTTGTAATAATCAGAATACATACTGTGTCTCCTTACTCCTCGAATATCGTACCTTCACAAGAGATAATATAACGTGTAAACGACATATTTCATCAAACTGTGTGTTAGGAATCCGTTAATTTTATTTCCCAGCCGTTACGTTGCAGACTTACGCTTAAATACTTCAGTGATATTTATACAAGTTGATAACTAAAAGAAACAACTGACTAGGGAAGATTCTAACACCTGCAACACAGTCTTTACTAGCGCAGGTGTTAGGGAATCTCATTATGTATTGAATGTTACTTATATCAATAAAGAATATTAATATTACAACTTACCGCCATCAATCATTGTTGAGGAATACATTCAGAGTAATACCTATGTCTGATCGACGAAGGTTCCAACGATCGACCGCTATGCCCTGATGGTGATGTTCCGATGTACCTATCTCACATACACACATATATTGGTGTCACTGGAACGGAACCTGATCGTGTTAGACCTCACTGACTGGCGAATGCATGCCCTTCAGTGCGGTTATTTACTACACAGATTGTTTTTGTTAAAGTCTCATTTCGATGTTTCTTAAATAAAATTTCTTGTTCAGATTCAGTAAGTTTAAGTAGGTATTTCACTTCGATTTGTAATTTCAAATTAACAGCTTTTTACTATACACATATTAAAGTATATACGTATTAAATATAGCACTTACATTAAAAATCCATTTTTATTTTATTTTTCTGTCGGTCTGTCTTTATGCTGGATCGATTTTGACGTGACATTCACTGGCAGATAGCTGATTTTATAAGGATTAACTTGGGCTACTTTAATTTTATAACAATTTGTTAACGATGTAAGGCTTGTATCACCACGGGGCTCAGTTAGTACTTAAATAAGATTTTTTATTTTATAGATGAATAGTACGAGTATTAATCGTGGCAGGTAAATGGCATAATATATAAAAATAGAAGCCGATGTCAATAAAAATTTAGCAAAAAGGTTTTTAACTTTATTTTTGTTTTCTACCAGATATCAACTTTGTTTACGTTTGTATGCAGACAAAGTAGCGTGGGTCTGCTAGTATGAACATAGCGAAGTGTTTAACTGGAAAGCCTTAAGATTAGAGGCTACAGATCAAAAGTACATTAATATTGATTCGAGTATATTTCGCATTTATAAATCGATATTAATCACGTTCGACCATCTTTGCGCCGTGACACAAAAGTTGATTACATGTAACGGTAGGCTGACCGACCTAGGCTTCGATTCAATGCTAAGACCGGTTCGAACATACACCGAATATTGCTCTTTACTTGGCGACATTGATTGGTCATTGAGTAGATATCTTTTAATCTTTTAATGTTTATAGAATTTATTTTTAATACTTCTATATAAATATACCTTCAACCAGAATAAAGCAGTATTTTCGTCTTCTCTTGAGATATATTTGAAAACGTGTACAATCTAAAGTATAAAGTAAAATTTAAACAAATATTACAATCTAATATATTATATCTAATTTTAAGCGGTAACTTCTGCCTAAAAACTGCTTTACAGTTTGGCAGATTAAAGATTTCGAATAAATAACTTTAAAAACAAAACATTTTGAATGAGTGCAGAAATCGACTGATAGCTACTTCAGAATCTAATGATGTCCAAATAAGTCTTAACACCGTCTGCACGAAAAGAATACCAAGGCTAATGTAATAAAATTTAGTAATTTTAGGTATTTGGAAAGATAATGTATAAGCTAATAAGTGTAATGATAGAGGTATAAATAGTTAGCCAGACGGCTTGAAGCCATTATGGCTATTGTGTTCTCTATTCTTTTATATTTTTTTCTTAATGGCTAATGGTTCGTATAGCTACAAGTTTAATTCTCTATTAAAGAAAAATAGTTAAGTATTTTGACCTTAAGAACATCTGAGTATATTTATTTAACATGTTGTTTGAATTAAAAGAAGGTATATAGAAACTAGTGTTAGTTTCATCATCATCGACAGCCTTGAACACTCCACTGCTGGACATAGGACTATCTTTACAAAGGAAGCTTTGGCCTTACGTGGTACACGTTGGCTTGACGGCTTGGTACAGAGATTGTTTCAAATTATCCTTCTCTTTGCAGTCATGTTGTCCTTCGTAGTTGCTTTCTTAGTCGCCTTTTACGACACCCACGGAATGTATAAAAGTAATTACACTTTATATTCTTAATTCATAACTATACGGACAAGTGTGAGTTCGTTTCACATCAACTCGATTGAATAGTTGGCAAACGAGCAGACGTATCACCTGATTGTAAGCGATTACCGCCGCCCATGGACACTCGCAACACCAAAGGCGTCACAAGTGCGTTGCCGACCTTTGGGGGATGGGAAAGGGGATGGGGGGAGGGGTATTGGCCTCCGGTATCCTCACTCACTCGGTGAAACACAGCGCTAACGCTATTTCACACCGGTTTTCTGTGAGGCCGTGGTATCACTCCGGTCGAGCCGACCCATTCATGCCGAAGCATAGCTCTCCCACGGACACGTTGACCGCTGTGGGCTTTGTTGTAAAAAGATTTGTGCGAACCAATGGCAATGCTTAACGAGCGTCGAGTCGAGGGCGAGTTGATGTCATAAGAAACTCACATTAGGCCCTTACTAATATGGGTAACTTGAAAAGCTACAAGTATTTTATCGTTTTTCGTATACACTCTTTAGCTTTAAAGGTCATATTCGTCTTGAAATATGGCAGAAGACAATTTGTTTTAAAGATGGTTGTACGAAACAGAAAGTTTCTTTAGAAGGGCCCAGTAGTGGAATGCCAACGATAACGGAAAGCGGCAACCGGTATCACTGCTCTTAATATGACCTAGATAATATAGAGTGAAGCTATATTTAACGTCAAGAGGTCAAGCCTATCTGAGATGCCAAATTAAATCGATTTAAAAGCTTATAATCAATTGATTACATCGATTTTTGTGGTACATCGATAGTGCGAGTGGCGGTTATATCGCTTTAAGCGATTTCTTCGCTTATAATTTCAGTTAATTGATGGTTTAATTGGCACATCAACTGCATTTAAGGCTATTAAAAACTTTTCTTTAAATAGTCTATATCAGTGTGTACGTGTGAGATATATTATAAACACGATAGAACCCAAAACTATGAATACTAATAATGCGTTGCGATTTGCTCCAGTTAACATTTAGTGTTTACCTATTTCATTTCAATCGGTTCATAAATAAAATGTTACATTCGTTTTAAGAATCATCGCGCTAACTGACCTTAACGCAGGCAGGCCCACAGCTATAAAAAGTATGACAAACATTCTCCTTTTTAGAAGTCGGTTATAAAACGAGGAAGATTTTGATAACCAGTAGTTACATGGGACCTTGTAGTTAAACGGTATGAATTTATAATTAATAAATTGGTTAATCTACATCGGATATATTCGTCGAGCTGATATGAAGCTCAGATATCAGCTGATCTGGAAGGTACTAATGATTATTTTTGTGTACTTAAATAAATAAGTTTTGCCAACCTGTCTAGTCCGCATGATCAAAACCTCCGTTATAAAGAGTCTATGTCCAGCGGTAGACTTTTAAAGGCTATTGTTAATGATGATGAAATTAATTACGTGCAGATGAAGACATTTGTCTTTTTAATGTCTTCGACTTAAATTTAACTCAAAATTCAGTCAACTCGTGATATTTTTAATAATATTAACCAAAAAATACGGTTTCTTTATCTTTTGTTTACAATTATTAAAGTAGTAAATTATTTGTGACCTTAAAAATATGCATAATTGTTTCAAATTGTGCGTTTAACAATTAATTCAATAAAGTTATATGTATGTACATACCTTACTTATAAAAGTAATAAGTTAATTTAAACAAAAAAAATCATTATTAATCATGTCAAGTCACGAAAAAGTTGAGCTCTTCTTATGAATCGGATTACTGCTATTCAGCTTAGTTGCACCTATAAAAACATGTGTAATGTGTTTACTGAGTGTAGTGAATGTTGTGTTAGTGTTATCTAAGTGCAGAACAGTAGATTTTGTTTGAAAATCTGTTAAGAAATACGTGTGTGACACTCACAAAAAAATTTAAATCTCGACCTACCCACAAAAATTTTGTTAATTTTATCAAAATAAGTTTATCTAACTAAAGTTGCGTCGAATTGACAGGGCTCAGTGTTGCTAGTGCAGGAAATATAAAACTACTAAAAATGAGTTCGAAAAAGACCTCTACTCCAGAAACTCTTCGAAAAGGTATGTCGCTAAGCTCAGAAATCATATGGGGTTGCTGTGACCAAACAACTAATAGCGAAAAACATGCTGTTTGCATAAAATGTAGTAAGAGATATCATTATGCATGTTTATCTTTAGCTGACGAATACAAGGTGTCTGTCGGGTGGCAGTGTCCTGAATGCCTAAACTCGGGCCCGAAACTGTCCAAATCCGACAGCACGCCTCTGCGTAAAGCCTCAACTACTAAAAGCAATAAGAGGCAAGCAGTCGGTTCCCCACCGCGGGCTGAAGTTTTATCATCACCCAGTGACATTTGTCTACTCATTCAGGAGGCAGTGAAACAGGGACAAGCAGAGATGTTAACTGAGTTTGTAGAAAATATGAACATAACTTTAAATAACCAACTGAAACCTGTTAGAGAGCAAATGGAAAATATGGAAAAGTGTATGGCATTCATGAACTCGCAGTACGAAGATCTTTTGAAGGAATACACAGCTTCCAAGGAGAATATGATTGTTTTGCGAAAAGAAAACTCAGAGATGAAACAGTGTATTAACGATTTGACCTTACGTATGGATCAATTAGAGCAGCAGACCCGTGCAAACAATGTTGAAATACAGTGCTTGCCAGAGAGGAAACAGGAAAACTTGTTAGATATTGTGTCGCAATTATCTAAAGTAGTGGGAAGCGGTATTGAAGACAAAGACATCAAGCATTGTACAAGAGTCGCCAAACAAAATGCTGGAACTTCTCGTCCACGTGCCATAGTAGTACAACTAGCTTCCCCTCGTACCCGTGACCAATTTCTTGCAGCTGCCATTAAATTTAATAGATTGAATAAGGATAACAAATTAAATACCGCACATTTAGGATACTCCGGCCCTAAGTCCTCAATCTATATTGCAGAACATCTATCCACTACTAATAAGGCACTTCACGCTGCAGCTAGAATCAGAGCTAAGGAACTAGGTTATCAGTTTGTCTGGGTGCGTAGTGGTCGGATATTCATGCGGAAGAAACCAGAATCGGAACACGTTTTAATTAGAAACAAGGACACTTTAAATAAATTGGTTTAACTTTTTTTTTTCTCTCTAATAGCTTATTTTATTTTTTTCTTTTGTCAGAGAATCGGTAAATAGTACTTTTAATAATTCTTAGAATTAAAAATATATTATCAAAATACTAGAGGTTTACGAACTAAATGTCATAACTTTTATCGTCAAGCTGCTTGTGAAGACTACGATGTAATAATATTAACTGAAACATGGTTAAATGATTCTATTATGAGCTCAGAGCTGTTTGATAGTAGATATGTAGTTTATAGACGAGATAGGAATAACGGGCAAAAATACGGAGGAGGTGTTTTGATTGCTGTACTTAAGAGAATAAACTCTAAACGCATGTGTCAGTGGGAAAGTAATTGTGAGGATTTATGGGTTGTCATTGACATAGCGATTGCAAAATCTGTTCGCCAGGTGGCTCTGTGCGCAATATATATGCCCCCGCCTGTGCTTCGTTCAGGTTTAGAACATTTTCTCGACTCCTGTAATGCAATGTTTGAGCGGTCAAGGTTAAGGTCATGTATAGTAGGAGACTTTAATTTAAGTAACATTAATTGGAACTTGGCGAGTGAGTCGGATAGTGGTTACATTGCACCAGGTATAGGACACTTACTGACTGATTTCAGCCACGTCAACAAATTATATCAGCTTAACAATATATCAAATGGATCGGGTCGCATATTAGACCTTGTGTTAACTGATTTAACTTCCGGTAGTGTATGCTCTGCTCAGAGTTCTTTAAGCATAATTGACCCTTTGCATCCCCCAATAGAAATAAGTATAAAGACATGCGAAGACAAACGACTTCCATACAATCATAACAAACGATTAAATTTTTATAGATTAGATTATGATAGTATTCGTAAACATTTAAATGAGACCGATTGGAACCTGTTATTTGATCCAAATCAGGATATTAACGAAATGGTCGGCATATTTTATGAGAAAATCAAGAATATAATAGAAATAACAAACCCACCAACCACTCATATCCGTAGAACACCATCTTGGTTCGATAGGAATTTAATTAGAACTTTAAAAGAAAAGGAAAAGATACGGAATCGATTCAAAATTTATAAAAACCCTATGGATGAACTTGAATTGAGGCTACTGAGTAAGCGTTGTTCCGTTATGACAGCCGCTTGCTACAAAAAATATGTTGTTGACCTAGAGGCAGTTATAACTAAAGATCCAAAACGATTTTGGTCTTACATTAAGGAGAGGCGAGGAGGTACCAGTGCTTATCCACTGACAATGACTGATGGTATCTCATCATCTTCAGATGGCAATAATGTCTCGGAAATGTTCGCTGGTCACTTTGCTTCTATGTACGGTCAACGAAATTTTACAGGTCATCCACCTTTGTCAGAGTACTTGCAGGACATGTTGGCTAATGGTTTGCCTTTGTCTGTACCACTGCTTGAATTTGATACCCTGCTTAATAAACTAGAATCTTTGGATCATCGAAAAGGAGCTGGACCTGATGGTATCCCTCCTTTCTTTATTTCCACGTGCGCTTCTTCCCTAACATCTCCGTTGTTACGAATTTACAATCGATCTCTAACTTCAGGAGTGTTTCCGCATGTTTGGAAGGTGGCAAAGGTTGTACCGATCCATAAATGCAGCAATCGTGATCACGTAAGTAATTATAGGCCAATTTCAATTTTATCTGCCTTCGGCAAGGTCTTCGAATCCTTAATTTGCCCGTACATACAGTCTCATTTAAAACTTTTCATTGGTGACTCCCAACATGGATTTGTGAGTTCTAGATCTACTTGCACAAACTTGGTTACATTCACGGAGACATTAACTTGCGCCATTGACACTGGAAAACAAGTCGATGTAATATACACTGACTTTAGCGGAGCCTTTGATCGTGTTTCCCATTATATTCTTTTACATAAATTAACCGCCTATGGCATCACTGGCTCTCTTTTTAATTGGTTGAAGTCCTACCTCGACGGTCGTTCCTTCTTTGTTGCCCTCAATGGATTCCATTCCAGCCCCTATATGGTCACTTCGGGCGTTCCCCAGGGATCACACGTTGGCCCAGTGTTATTTAATTTCTTTATTAACGATCTCCCCAGCAAGTTAAAATTCTCTGAGTGTTTCATGTATGCCGACGATTTAAAATTTTGCAGAATAATTGAATCAGATCTTGATGTTGAGTTGCTGCAGAAAGATATCGACCTATTGGTGCAGTGGTGTGATGATAATGACATGAGTCTAAATATCAGCAAGTGTTATCACGTGAAATTTACTAGAAAAACAAAATTGAAACCGTCCACTTATTATATTTGTCGCAGGCCAATACAGGAAGTGGAACAGATAAGGGATTTGGGAGTTTTATTCGATAGGAAGTTAACCTTCATCCCACACATCGAGAATGTGGTTAAAAAAGCCTCAAGAATGCTTGGGTTTGTTGTCAGGAATATAACTCATTTCCGTCATAGAAAGACAAAAATTTTAATTTATAATTGTTTGGTCCGTAGCTCACTCGAATATTGTAGCACTGTATGGAGACCTCACTATGCTACCCATACACTAAGATTGGAGAGGGTACAGAAACGATTTTTGTGGCATTTGGCATATTCTTCTGGGATAGCTAAAAAGAAACCATCATACAAGGATAGACTCTCACATTTTAATATGTTATCCCTACAAAAGAGGAGAGATATGGTGGATTTTGTGTTTCTGTTTAAAATTCTACGATACAAAATTGACTGTCCCCAGCTACTAAGCAGAATAAAAATCCGTGTACCCACGAAATACCCAAGAGCCCCTATAACTCCTTTACATCCTCCTCTTCGTAGAACCGTCCTTGGTGCCAATTCTCCCATCCCCCGCCTCTCCAAACTACTAAACAGCTGCAGTGATCTGGTTGATGTGCACTCTGACTCACTCGGTAGGTTCACAAGTGCTATTTATAATACCTTGTAAAAGCGTCCGTATTTTTGACCATCGCTGGTTGCGGCTATGTCACTGTGACTATAAATGCGTCATTTTGGTTTGTTCGGGATCTAGTAGGGATCTTCAATTCATTTATGATGATAATTTTAAATTATATAAACAAATAATAGTGCATGATGTGCTTACCTGTAAGAAATTGTTACATTAGGCTATAAGTTTATTGAATGTATTTTTTTTTTCCATGTATCAGTGTAATCAATTGTTGGTGAGCCAAATAAATAAAATAAAATAAAATAAAATAAATGTCACCACCGTATACCACGGCCTCACATAAACCCGGTTAAACAATTCTTTTTTGCTGTTCCACCAGGTGACCAGTTTACTGGTAACGGCAAAAGTGCTTTGCTTACTCCATTGTGTGTTTTAGGCTCCGATGACCTTATATTTGCATATCGCAAACGTCAGATTTTTTAATAGATAACGTGAAATTTCGCTGTACGAAAATTAAATTTTTACAAAAAAATATATGCATGTATTTTTTTTATTATGTTTTTGGTATCAGTCGATTGTTAATTGAGTCTTTCTCCAGTTAATCCTAACTTTCTCAATATTTTCTGTACTATCAGAAGAAATATGACTTTCTTCTTTCAATATATTAATATTTGTTTCGGCGTTTGTTTTCTATGTATAATATCTGTGTATTTACAAAAAGAAGTACATATATGTGTATTTATTTCAGTTGTCTAGTACCCATAACACAAGCTCTACTTACCTTGGGGCTAGATGGAGTTGTGTGTAGATGTCCGAAATATTTATTTATTTACTATTGTGTGGTATTTGTTATCTCCAAAATGTTTTTGTAGCGTCGAAAAATTTACTAACTACAATTACATCATTTAGATCATTTTAACCTTTTATTGTTGCAAATAAACATATTAAAGCTGTATTAGTATATATATGTATTTCCTTATAGTGGAATGAGGCTACTTGTAGCGAATAAAAGCTAAATATCGATTGTCAATTTTCGTCATTGAGGGATAAAACCAAACCGTCAAAATTCCGCTACCTTCAATCAATCATTTATTTATTAAGTAATGTTGATTTTTAATCACAAAATCGCCCTTAAATTCTTACCTTACATTTGTACTGTATATGTGAATTCCGTTATATCCTCGATGGTAGCTTAAGATACGATCTCTGTAAGTTATCTTAATTGTTATGTGAAAAAAATATGTTACTATACCAGGGCGGCACACATTTGAAAGAACTGCAAATGTCCACTATGTTAATATTTCCTCAACATAACGACTTTTTTTAAGTTACGCTACTGTGCTTGATAACGTTATGTTGCAGGCCCGTTATGGCTGTACAATGCAAATACGCCTGTTTGCATCAGAATGACAAAATAACATGTTTGAATAAATACTGTTGTGGATATTAGATAAAATGTCATTGTCCACTGTTGTTCGTTGAGAAATTGGCAGCGTAAGATTCAGGTTTCTTTTAGAACAAGTATTGTTGTAAAAAGTGTTTTTATTACTATAAACATAATGGTTACATAATAGGTAATTTTTAAATAAAAAATTCTGTCCGACCGTCATGGTTTCACTAGTTTTTTTTTTTTGACGTTCAATTTTTGTTTTTTTTTATTTCAACTATGTATTTTATCGAACCCCAATCATTTCTCCAAAATAAAAGTAATCTACAGTGAAACGATGTAGATAATAAAAATAGTACCTCAAAATCTATGATCCCAATACCGCTCTAGCTGAAAACTCTCTTATAGCCCTTATTCTGGTGGAGAGCTGAAAGGGCAGCAACCAACATGTGACTCTTGAGCTACAGGTGTACATGGGCGCCGGTAATCGTTTAATTTCAGGAAACCTGTCTTCTGTCAATAGTCCACAGTAAGAGCTCACCCCAGTTCCAATCTATAGGTACTACACACTACTCCTCTAAGCATAAACCCAAATATATTTATTTACCTAACAATATTGGATTTTTAATATTTATAGCTGTATATTTTTTATTAAATATGAAAAACCTTGTTAGGCATTACTTAATACGTTCTAATAAAACCGCAACAAGCCCAGGGTCGGTGATCTGGCTCATTTCTTTCGCGACCACTGATGCGTTGCGATGTGCGCAGGTGTATTGCGATGTTGCGTGTGCGCACTTCATACAGCAATTATTCCTATGAATAAAGCAAATATACATTGCTACGTACTCGATTTCTTGTATGTGATTTCTGAATGATAATTTTTAACCGACTTCAAAAAAGGAGGCGGTTCTCAATTCGACTGTTGTTTAAATGGTTATTATCTCAGAACTTTCGACCGGGTGAACCGATTTCGATAATTCATTTCTTTATTTGGTGCTTCCCGTGTGGTCCCATTTCAATTTAGTGTAAATACACTAACTTACTTTATAATTAAATAATTATAAAATACGTTACACACTACTTTACACATAAAGTATGTGAATTTATGTGGGTACATAATAATTAATAAAAAAGTATATTTTCTTTTTAGTCTTTTCTATCTTTTCAGTTCTTCAATGAATTTAAAAAATATAGTAGATATAGACGCAGTCGGGTTTTTCTTAAATAATCTTACACTTGTTAAAAGACAGCTTCTGCACTTATTATATTATGTGTGTTGTGTCGTGGAGGGACGTTATAGACATCCGTCAAACGGGCACAAAGAATATCCATATTCAACCCAAAAATTTACGTATCACAGTATGTAGGTACTTTCTTTAATTGACAATATTTTAAATGCACTTAACAAAAAGATTTAAATGTTTCAATGTTTATATAAAAATCTTTTTTTAACTAACGTAAGAGAGAAAATAACAGATGTTGCCATCGTAACTTCAAAACATGATTTGTTCTCATAAAAATCTACTTCTTTTGAATTTTTTTTGGAATTAGGGCTAAACGAGCAGTTGTATCGCCTGATGGTAAGCGATTACCTCAGCCCATAGACACCCGTAACACCAGAGGCGTCATGAGTGCATTGCCGGCTTTTTTTTTTATAAAATAAATGTTTTTTGAAGATTTGGGTTATGGACCTCCGGTATTCTTCACTCAGTTTTCTGTGAGCTATCACTCCAGTCGAGCCGGCTTATGCATGCCGAAGCGTGGCTCTGTTTCACCGAGTGATACCGGAGGCCCATACCCCAAACCCTTCCCACATCCCCCTCCCCATCCCCCAAAGGTCGGCACCGCACTTATGAGAGAGCTTGTCAGAGCTAGATATATCAAATATTTCATTGTAGGTTAAAGAATGCAAGGTTGCCACCTTGCCATTGCTTTTGTGGCAAGTGTTGTGGTTTCTACACACTTACAATATTTCAAAAACTTGTATATATACCTGTCATAGGATTATATTTATATTTTCTTTCTATCTAGGCAAACTATTTTACAAGCTGAATATTTTTACTTTAGTCATAAAACTGCCTCGTTAGTCTAGTGGTTAGCGTATGCGACTGCAGATCAAGAGATCTCTGATTCGATTCCCAGGTCGGAATGCTGTTGGGTTTTTCTTAATACCCGGAGTATGGTACGAGTAGATAGCGGTGTCGCTCCCGCGAAGCTCGTGCTTCGGGAGCACGTTAAGCCGTCGGTCCCGATTGTCATGAACAGCTATGACAATCGTTATTGGGAAGTCAGTGCCCTCAAATATACTGAAAACTATTTCCACCTTCGAATTTAGTTCGCCTTCAGGGTTGCGGATGTCAGATGCCAGTCGTTCTGTGTAAAAACTGATATTCAGGTAAAATCGGTTGAACTAGTAGCCAACCCCAAATAATCTTGGGAATAATAAAGGCTAGGAAGATGATGAGTTATAAAACTTTAACCTCGATGGAGCGGATGGCAGCATATTCGTTACTCGTTGAAGTTATTATTGGTCAAGCTTCGATAGCTTTAGATATTAACATCGATTTTTTTCTTTAACATATATTTTCATAAATATACTTAGTAAGTAAGTAATCAAAAGTTTTGTAGACTTCTACTGCTTTATCCTTTTCTAAAACTCTAACAAATTCAAACAAACAATAACAGAAAAGAAATACAAATATCAAGATAAAAAAATAGCCAGTTTTAGAACTTCCTTCCTTTGAAACGAGTTAATGCAATACAGGAAATATATCTACCGACAAAATTAAATATTCTAAGCCTGTCAAGTTCAGATTATGAGAATAGAACTTGAATATAAGTTAACCTTGTGATATACCATTAATTTTGACTTCCTACCTCATACGATACATATGTATCTACATAAATTAATAAAATTGAAGTGTCTGCTTGTAATTTCAAATTAACACCTTTTCAATAAATACATATAATTTTTTTTGTATACGTTACTTACATCAAAACTCATACTTTTTTGTGTCTATGGGTTTGTTCTGACTGACTAATCCCTGAAACGGCTGAACCAATTTTGACGAGACTTTCACGTTGTAAAGATACAATAACAAAATAACAACCGCGAGTAACACCACTGGGCTCAGCTAGTATGTACAACCCGTCGGAAATATCTGCGCACCCGGCTGTAATGCGCTTCACCTCTCGCTTCCCCATGCAACGCCCCGCCTTTGCCTATCTAGTACCGTTGCCAACGCCGCGCCGACACACGTGTTTTATTCTTGCTGTCATAATCTCATTCTAGTTTATTGTTTCTCTGTTCGGTGAAGTATTAACTCTCTAGTTTGCATGACGTCATTAAGCCAGGTTTGCAGATATTTCCAACGGGTTGTAATATGTAGGTATGGCGCAAACATCCGCACAACTATTAGAAATAATGAAAATTCACTTGTAATAACGCTACATATTTGTAATCACCTTGGCGCTTTATACATATGTTAAAATAATCACATACCTACTTAGGTAATGAAAAAAGACGTGATTTGTTTAAATATAACTCTTAATGGATCATAATTTTTATTTTATTTTTACTCCAAAAGTTCTTTGTTTTTTTTGTTTCTGCGAATATTTCATTTTGCTTTCCATCAACGTAACTGAAATTATATAATCATGTTTAGCATATATTGTGTAACAATTACACCTAGTACATTTACAAAACTATATGCCTGGCTATTGTCAGAATATACTGTAGCTCTGTTTTCCATCCCTATGTAGAAAGAAATTAGGAACAGACACTTAAAAGACAAGATTTATATCTGATCAGATGTTATATCTGAGAAAAGCTAAGTTGTCATAATATTTTAAAATAAGAAACAGACCGTAGTTCAACAAATGCCAGACTAAGCCTGACGCTGGTTGACCAGCACTAAAATACCTACAAGAGACGTATCATACTACAAATTCTCGACATATATATTGCTTAAAAAAGGTAACGAAATGCAGGGTTTACAGGTACATTTTTACAGTGCATAATAGAAAAACTTCAGAATCAAAACCAGACATGAATTTAGAAATAAAATTGAGAGTATTCATTGAGCTGTTAGTTAAACCGTCTGCTCTTTTAACATCTATCCTTTAAAAAACCTATGGGTAATAGTTTTTGCAAGGATTACGAGTAATTGACTAAAATTTTAATACAATCGACGGCAATCAAAAGGCAATGAAAGGTACCTCATGATTTAAATTTTTAAAATTTTATAAGAAAGTGAAGCAACTTTTGTGTAAGCAAGCGCATTTATCATTCGTTGTCTTTTATAAACACCTTGGCATTTTATCTGGCCACGTAATATACTGCAACTGACTGCGTGCAAGACGTAAGTGTCATTTCACCTTATTGCTATGGTGTAAATGCCGTACCATCAATTACCATGTAAGACAATTACTTATTGGATTGTAATCGCTATGCTTAGAATCGTGTATAACTTTTATTGTATAATTTACTTTTACTTAGATAGCAGTGAGTGAAGCTGACTCATGATTCATTCTGTATTGAATGAAGAATTTCATTCAATTCAGAAATTGGACTGTAAGAAACTTTTCTCAGAATACTGAAACTTTAATTTTAATTGTTAATTAGAGCGGATTGATACAAAGGCTCCACTGTTCTATTGCGTTTTACCCAGTCAGTGAGGTTACCAGAGTTCAAGTCCTTGTTATTGAGGAGAAAACTTAAACGGAAGCCCAACGATGTAGAAGCACCACACGACCATTGTCTGCATTCGCAATGAGTATGGTGATGACCACTCTTGGATTCTGCTTTTACTTTCCATCATTTTGGCTGGCCGTTATATAAAAAAGAACTCGTGAAAATGACACAAAGGGCTATAAATAACGCACTTGTAACACTTGTGATGCAGGTATCCATATACGAGTGTGGTCACTTATGATTAGGTGAGCCATTTGCTTTCATAAGTGACTAGTATCATATGGTAGTCACTTATGATTAGGTAACACATTTGATTCCATAAGTGACTATTATCGTATAGCAGTCACTTATAATTTCGTGACCCATTAGCTCCTTTGTCTCCTATATCATTAAAAATGTCTCCTTTGTAGCATTTACCATAATTGAGAGCGAAAGTGATGTATACCTTTCTCTAAGTAAACACGTGTTTATCATAATTACTGAAGAGCGTACAGCTTGTTTGTTGAACGATTTCACATTTTTTTGGGCGAAATGCGAAGACATACCCATTAAATATATAGCGGGCGATGGACACTCATTAAAGTTCCACTTTCACTGAACAAAAAGTATTTTTATAAGCCTTACTGCAATTTTCTTACACTTATTCACGTTAAACTGCCTAAAAATTACTTATCTACGAATACGATTATGTCAAGATATTATGTAGGTATAGTCTGGCCACTGAGAGAATGCGTTCCTGACAGGTCGTGATCCAATGGGCGATGTAACTTTGAACTGGTGTACAATTTATGGCAAAATTTTAAATATCTTTTATTAACCTTAATAATGAGTAATAACATTAAAAATTGAATAATCATGCCAATGTACAATAAACCTTTTATTTTGGGCTAAAGTTATTAACAATTAATCAATTAATTAATTTAAGAACAATAATTTTTAAAAGTCTAACGACGTCAAACTGCGCTGTTTCAAGGTTATGTCAATAGTTTGTTTTTGTAGTGATGAGACAAAATAATACTGAATTGTAACTGAGTATTTTTGGTATATATCGAATATATCGTAATATATTCTGTCGGTCGATATATTGTTAAATAAAACGTTCTAATTTTATAATATATAATATTATTTATTTATATTTATTGAATACACAAAAAAACAGTAGAACAAGATGAGTTACATAGTATGTAAGGATGTTGTACAGTCGAATGTTGTCACCATTTCAGGGAAATGTGCCGAAATGCTTTGGGCATTTATACGAACGACATTAAAGTTCCTGGAGACATCGGAGAAATTATTCGAGAGTGTGTATAATGTACTTAATACATACGAGTTAAGTTTAATATAGTTTATAATACGATATAGGTACGATCAAACCAAACTTATGAAAATAATTGTCGTGATATCAGTCAGCTGAATTAAAAATAAATGAAAAACTATTTTTATCCCTTTATATTTCTGGTAAAAAGAATTACTTTTCTAAGAGAAGCAAAAAAAAAAGATAATTGGGACAATGTCGTTTTCATTGACGAGACATGGCTCGAGCTTTCTTGTTCTTGGACAGATGACACTCAAGGGTCGACGTCGAAAGTGCCAATCGGTAAAGGAGCACGTCTCATAATATGCCACGCTGGTTGTGCGAAGTATGGTTTTGTGGAACATGTTTTATTAGCATTTGAGTCAAAAACTACCACTGACTACCACGAAGAAATGAATGCGGCTGTATTCAAGGAGTGGTTCCAGGATGTGTTGCTACCTGGCCTTCCAGAGCCTTCAGTTATAATAATGGATAACGTCCCTTATCATTCGGTGCAAATAAATAAAGCACCTACTCAAGCTAATAGAAAAGAGGAATTGGTGGCTTGGCTGCAAAGAAGTGGCATTGACGCAAATATGTCAATGCTAAAAGCTGAGCTAATGAAATTAGTCAACGACCATAAGCTATCAAATATTCGATACGAAATAGATGAGCTGGCTCTGGAGTACGGTCATCGCGTTCTCCGAATTCCTCCATATCACTGCCAGTACAATGCCATAGAGCTAATCTGGGCTCAAATTAAAGGTTATGCAGCCCACCATAATACTTCGCCACCATATGGCATAAAAAAGATGAAGACGCTTTTAAAAGAAGCATGCGAAAAAGTCACAAGAGATGACTGGATGAAGGTGGTTGAAAAAACTAAAAAAATTATATTTGATGACTTTGACCGCGATATTCGTATAGACACTATGATTGATAATAACATGATAATACATGTTGGTGAAGATGACAGCGAGTCCTCAAGCGAATCGGAGTTGGATTAAATTTTGATTTGACATTATTGAAATCTTAAAACTATGTATTTCATAATATATATTTTTCTATATATTATATTTTTATTTTCTTTCCCTTGGTTTCATTCAGAAATTACGATTAAATTTAATTCATCCATCAACAATTTTGTTAATATTGTGTTTGAAATATAAA
Source organism: Spilarctia lutea (assembly GCA_916048165.1). Lineage (NCBI taxonomy): Eukaryota > Metazoa > Arthropoda > Insecta > Lepidoptera > Erebidae > Spilarctia > Spilarctia lutea. The sequence continues at coordinate 2,735,422 of OU696491.1, forward strand.
ATATATCTAAATTGAATAATTATGCATAATGAATGCTATAAATACTGTTACCAAATATTATTAATGATATTCATGGCACATCACTACTCATGACCAATTTACAAGTGTCAGAAACGCATTCTCTGAGTGGCCGGACTATAGTTATTACCTCTATAGTATGAAGAAGAGTGCTGCAAATGTAAATTGCCACACAAAATAATTGGACCAGAACGTATTGAAATGTTTAATCACGTTGACGATACAGCAAATTAAGTATGCATGCGTATTAGATTTATAACAAAAGTAGTTAATTTTTTAAGGAGTACAGACACAGAAGGCACAGAATATAAAGTTAATAGTAACCATAGCGTCATAAAATTAAAATTCCAGACAATAGTAACACTAATTGAATTGGGTTTAGTAAGTAAGTATGTATACACTATTTAAACATTTTTTATGGAAATGGAGGGCAAACGAGAAGACGGGATGGGGAGGAGAATGGGGGAAACAGTGCAAGCGCTGTTTCACACCGGTTTTCTGTGAGACCATGGTACGAGTATCACTCCTGTCGACCCGGCCCATTTATGCCGAAGCGTGGCTCTCCCACGTCGTCAAACTACTTGATACGTCATGATACTTATTTAATAATTTGAATAGTTTTAATTATGAAAGAGAATGCAATGTTGCAAACCAATTTTTTGTTTAGTTTAGAGAGTTTCCAAAGAGCAGGATTACCACCATTGGAGAACCTCTTCTGGTTATTCTATGAGTAAAACTGTGTTCTCGATGTGTGATCTGCGGATGATTTCTTTTATAGTTTGTGGTCATTCCAAATTTGGTAGGTCATATTTTAAATTCGCAATCACCCGAATGCATTACCTCTCATGTGTTAGAAATTTAAAACACAACTCTCGTAATCCCGTACTCAGTTAATTAAATAGATTGTAAAACATTTCTAAAGAGTCCGTTTTAATCTTTACCTTCGCCTTGTTAAACCTTTTCATAACATACATCCCTTTCATTCCATCAATCGCTTGCAATCAAATCAATACATTCTTTCGGATTTTTTTTAGTTTTGGTTTAATCAATAAGTGAGTACAGGCATTTTTTTAAAAGAACCCGGCAATGTGTTGCCTAAATACTTAAAGGTCAAACCGATCAAACTTTCACACCTATCCGCGTAGCCTTTGAACCATGACAGAAACACCTTCCGACAACATAAATTGTTTGCCAATGGTCTCATTAAACGTGAATATGTACAAATTATCATAGAAATAAATCAATAGGTACGAATTTGTTTTGTAAGCAGGTGATAGACATATTAGGTATAATGGTTACATACTCAGTTGGGACTTAGCGAACCACTTGACATCTATAGAAGTAAGTAATATATTTAGAAATCATATAATGTAATTGTATTAGATATACGTATTTCCTTTTTCATCTCAGGAAATTGGTAAACTTTAGATTGATTAATAATACGCATTAAATGGTAGACGACTCCTTTAATTCGGGAACTTTTAAGGATTTTTTTAATTCATATTTGTTTGAAACCCATAGGTAGCTAAGATGGGTAGATAAAATTAAGAATCTTAGCTATGGATAAGCATTTATGAAATTAAAGGGTTAAATAGCTTGACTTTAATATCTAATAATCTTCGTTACTTAAAATAATAAAATATTATTGAAGTTAATTGTTCTTGGTGGTACCATTCGCAGCATTCTAAATAAAATGTTGCTGTTCCCCGCAGTTGCAAGTGACTTCAGTTTTTTCAAATGATATTACCTAGGAATGTGAAAAATATATTACTATTTTTAACTGACTTCAGTAAAGGAGGAGATTATCAATTCGACTGTATTTTTTTGTTATGTTTGTACCTCACAACTTTCGACTGGGTAAACCGATTTTGATGATTCTTTTTTTATTTGAAAGCTAGTGCTTTCCGTGTGGTCCAATTTGAATTTGGATCGTTTCTTGAATTTTTTATTTTTTGTTAGACTTTTATTTTCTTAATTGACTTAATCTATATATATATAAATGTTATGTTGGTTTGTGTACGCTTCAAAAACTCAAAAAGTTCTGCACCGATCGAGCTGAAATTTTAGAATGATATATAATCCGCATCAAGGATTGTTTTTATCTCATTTTTGCATCAGTCACATATCCGCGACCGCGAAAAAACACGATAAAACCGACATAAACGCGGGCGGAGCCGCGGGCAACAGCTAGTTGATGATAAATCTGAGTAACCTTTAAAGAGTTATTAGGTATTCTTAATTTTACCTTCCCGTGTAGCACTTGCGGTTAGCATTTTTTTTTTTTTTTTTTTTTTTTTTTTTTTTTTTTTTTTTTTTTTTTTTTTTTGTATTTTACTGTCTACCTCTTACATGACAAGAGCCTTTGTATTTCGTATGTCTATTTTGTGCCTAATGTAATTTTTGTATGAATTTAAATAATAATTAATGAAAGTGATTTTAATAGCAAATTTATTTATTATTCGTCCTTATTTCTACTAATTGTTTTTTGACATGTGTTTTCTGCAAAGGTTAGGAATGCTGTCCGTGTTTTCGTGTTTTCGAGGAGGAGGTGCGCCTCCTCCCTCTTTAGCTGTGCGGTTAGCATATTACACTTTCTGAGCTACTTATGAAGCGTCATAATCAAGTTACATTACTTATTCATGACCTTATTCACTGATTTATGATCGGTATTAACGCATTGAGACGCCAAAAGCTACCGTGGCCTTGACATGAAGGCATATACTCAATAAGGGCACATACACACTGACACACATGTGACAGCATCTTAACATTAAAAGGTATATATTTAAATTTCTCAATGTATCACTTGGAGGTTTTGTAATGACGGTCAACCGTACCTTTGAAGTTCGGAATATTTAAGGGATCTCGGAGTCTGGCAGCTTTAAGACGAGTTGTTAAATTGAGACTAAGAATAGTTTTATAATATACTAGCTGTTGCTTGCGGCTCCGCCCGCGTTTGTGTCGGTTATTTCGTGTTTTTTCGCGGTCGCGGATATGTGACTGATGCAAAAATGAGATAAAAACAATCCTTGATGCGGATTATATATCATTCTAAAATTTCAGCTCGATCGGTGCAGAACTTTTTGAGTTTTTGAAGCGTACACAAACCAACATAACGTTTTTATATATATAGATATATTATTGATAATCATCTCATAGAGTTACAATTTATTTCGATTGTATAAGATCATAATATGTTCTACTTGCTACTAATATTATAATTATATCCTACTAAAATTAAGATAGAGGATGGATGTAGGGGTGTAAAACGAGAAAGTATACGGATGAAATTTAGCGTACGTACCTATAGATTATAGTCTGGAATACTAGCACATAGGCTGCTTTATTTTCCGAAAAATGTAGTAATCTCTTGGCGTAAGCAATGTTTAGAAACATCAGCGTAATTTTTTTATTTTATTGTATACGGGGCAAATGAGCAGACATCGCCTGATGGTAAGCAACACCAGAGCGTTACAAGTGCGTTGCCGGCCTTTTGATACGAGCGCAGCTTGTTGTCAAATAACTTATTTCTTAATTATAGTCACTAGTAAATATTTCTTCATTTAGAGAGAGGGAGGAATATTAAGAAAACAAGGATAAAGTTTATGACTAAATAAGTGAGTGGTTCTGTCGATACGGCTACTAGAGAATGCGGATTGTTCGTGACTAAGCGCTCATTAAACAAATAAAGAAAAAAAAAAAAGAATGCGGATTGTTGATTAGTAACCTTCATTTTAGCCTTTATTTTGACACCTTCAATATTTAGTTATCTACATTCTGTCATAATAATAATTGAGTATCAAAATGTATACGACTAGTATCTTTAATATTTATTAAACGATTTCCTGTAAAGACATTGGTGTTTGGTGGACTTAATGCCGCAGGCTTTCTTATAATCAAGGCAAGTCGGTTATATTTTTATAAATCGAATTGAAAATTTATGTCATATACTTACATATGAGAGAGGAGTTTGAAAGTGGTTAAATTCATTGACATATTTTTTGTTGTGTTCTTTTTGTTTAGAAAATGATGTAGAGAAAGAAAATTAGACGACTGAACGTACTCGTATTTCTATTATAAAGACTTAGCCTGATACAGTTAATACAGGGTGTCTCAAAAGAAATTTTATATTTGTTTAGCTTACTGCGTGAACGCTGCGTACTTGAGGGGTGCGGGGGTTATGTCAATTGGTAGCTTGGCTCTTGGGGATTCAGTCGCTATGGAGCGTTTCTCGGGAGCAGACCGCGCGTTGTGCGTGCGAGAGTTTTACAAGAACGGTGATTCGACAACCGTCGCGCGTAGAAAATTCTGCAGTATTCGAGGTTTTCGCCACTGAAATGATGCGCCAAGCCTTCCTCTCATTCGACATTGGGTTAAAAAGTTTGAAGAGACTGGATCAACGCTGGATAAATCAAAATCCGGGCGACCTAGGTCATCAAGAACGGTAGAAAACGTGGAGAGTGTTAATCAATCTGTACGTGACGACCCGAGCCTTTCAATTCGGAAGCGCGCGAGTGCTTTAAATGTGCATAGATCATCATTACATCGCATTATGCACAAAGATCTAAAGCTGCACCCCTACAAAATTCAATTGGTGCAAGAATTAAAGCCCCAAGATGCCGGTCAGAGGCTTAATTTCGTAAAGCAGATGATTGAGCGATTTTCAACGTTTACCAACATTTTGTTTTCGGATGAAGCTCATTTTCATCTTAATGGCCACGTAAATAAGCAAAACTGCCGCTACTGGAGTTCAGCCAATCCGAAACGCAAACATCAGAAACCCCTACACTCGCCTAAAGTGACCGTATGGGCTGCCATGTCGGCGCGAGGAATTATCGGCCCTTACTTTTTTGAAGACGAAATGGGGCGTACAGTTACAGTGAATTCAGAGCGTTATGTGGAGATGTTAGACAACTTCTTGGTACCTGAACTGCAAAACTTTCCTGGCTATAACCAAAGAACATGATTTCAACAGGACGGAGCAACTTCACACACGTCCAATATATCTCTGCCACGTGTTCGTGAAATTTTCTCAGGAAAATTGATCTCCCGGAGAGGTGACATAAATTGGCCTCCACGTAGCCCAGATTTAACCCCTATGGACTTTTTCCTATGGGGTTATCTTAAATCTAAAGTTTACGCCAATAAACCAACTTCACTGGCGCATTTGAAAGAAAATATCCGTCACGAAATGGCAGCCATCCCTCACTCCACCTGTCGAGCAGTCATAAGTAATTTTACTGTTCGATTAAATGAGTGCCAACAACGTGAGGGTTTACATTTAGACGATATTATTTTTAAGAAATGAATTCCCAAAAAGTGTATTTTAACAATAAATAAACATTTTTTCTATATACCGCTTCCTTTTTTTTTAATCAATCCACTAAATATGAAATTTCTTTTGAGACACCTTGTACTTAAGAAGCGCTAGAACAAAAGATTTAATGTAAGTTACTTACAGCCAGTCTGACAAACGATAAAATATCAGACGATAACTACATACTTGTCTGGCCATAAATATTGTTACAAAGAAAAACAGTTATTATTATCGTATCAATAGTTAACTGCTGGAGATGGGCCCCTCTGACAAGGAATTGCTCTGCGTTGCACCCTTAGTCAACTCTTACGACACCCACGGGATGAATAGGGGTGGTTACATCCCGTATTATTAATCAGAATAAGAAACAAAAAATCGGTGTGAAATAGCGTTTGCGCTGTGCATACCCGCAACTCCTTCCCCCCATCCCCCACAGGTCGGCAACGCACTTGTGACGCCTATGGTGTTGCAGGTGTCCATGGGCGGCGGTAATCGCTTACCATCAGGTGGTGCGTCTGCTCGTTTGCCGCATAAAATGAAAATCGTAAATTTTTATGCTTTCGTCTCGGTCCTACTCCTGCTAAGATACCTTATCCTTTACTCAGGCTAATACTCGGAGGTTGGCATTCATTATGATTGAAAGGCAGTGTCTGATTGAGTCGTAAATCTCTTATCAATTGTGTATTTAATCGCTTATCATCAGGCAATGACTCTGCTCGTTTGATTCCTATTACATAAAAAAATGGTGTTAGGTTTCTAACTCAGTGTTAACCAAACATGGAGAGGCATCTCTATATTCGGTGTTACTAACATAATTATGATGTACTTTATATAACTCGTGTTTTGCCAATCACATAAGAAATCATTGAAAAATCGGGTAGGTATATAATAACAACCACTTTACATAATATAAAAACAAACGAATACAAAATGTATAATTGATACATTATTGTAGCACTACCGTTAAAGGGCAAGTGCAATTATTAACACCAAGAAGTAATGGATTTCCTACTGGTATTATTTTACTAGTGGTACAATACAATAGCCATTCTCTTTGTACTATATTTGACGAGTAATTGTTGTTTCTTTCATTGCACTTTTCAATTCGCTTTATTTTGTTACAACACACACATACTACATATATATTAAATTTTGAAAAACAAATTGCATATGAATTACTAGTTGAACCTCGCGGTGCTAACCGCGGTACGACAATAACCGCGGGCAACGCCGCAATGCGAAGCTAGTATCTTTATTAATTGTAGCCTATGTATTATTCTGATGTATAAGCTACATTATTGTAAAGTTTCATCAAAATTCATTAAGTAGTTTTTGCGTGAAAGAGCAACAAACATACTCACAATCATACTGACATGTCATTTTGGAGACAAGAAAATTTGAGTTGCATGTTTGTTTTTTGGGTAGTGATAGTTCAAAACCAGCTAAGGGATTCCATCGACATTGTTAATTTAAATTTGTTATATTTTTTTTTACTTTCTGTTAAACTATGCCTCAAAAATCAGCAACTGATATTATCTTTAGCCGACTACGGCAAAGCTAAAAGTTAGGGTAATATTTTGGCGTGGGCGGAGGCACTGAGGGCCAGCACTATCGCGCTTTTGCGACGACCGCAACGGGTGCTGGTCATTAGGATCATAAGGGGGTACCGCACGATCTCTTTTGAGGCGGCAAGTCTCCTGGCTGGAACTCCACCATGGGACCTGGAGGCGAGAGCCCTTGCAGCTCTTTATCAGTGGCGCAAGGAGGCGCTGGAGTTGGGTAGGAGTCCTGAGACTCGAGAAATCGAAAGTCAGATGCTTCGCACCTGTGTCTGATCCGCAAGGAGCCAACGCCTGAGTGCCACCACTGCGATGGCCAGACCGTGAAATCGGCGCTCCACACGCTGGCAGAATGTCCGTCGTGGGGAAAGCCGAGGCGTGATCTCGTGACGGCCATCGGGGTGGGGGTTCTCTCGCTCGGTAACATGATTGCGGCCATGTTGCTAAGCGAGAGCCCGTGGAACTCCACCGTTTCCTTCTGCGAGCAAGTAATGCTTGCTAAGGAGACGGCGGAGCGGAACCAGGAGAGGTTTAGAACTCTGCCGGCCCGCCAGACCCGGGAACGGGCCAGGTACCGCAGATGACTCGGGCAACGGAGATCTCAGAATGATCACCATCCTCCATAGGCGCAACCCTGGGGGTGACAGATGAGGCTATCCGTCACCCCGGCAGAAGCAGGCTCTGGTGGAGGCGCGGATGCTGTGGAGCGTGCGCGCCCCGGTGGACAATAATAGGAACACCGGGGTTCCCACACGGTAGGGGGCCATCTACAAAACGTAGGTGGCCCGACGTACGTCGGGGTTCCAGGGTTTTCCTTTCTAGGGTGTACCTGCTTCTCCGGCATCTAGTACCCGAGACGGCGTGCGGTTTTAGTCGGTTCGTGTCCGACATGCTCCCAGGAGGTGTTATCCGAGGGGATATCCGCACGAAGAAAAAAAGAAAAAAAAAGGGTAACATTTTGGCAGCTAATTTATGTTTGTATGTTTTACTGTAGCGCCTGAACCGAGTTTAATGAATGAGGTGTAAATAGAATTGTAATAATGACCCGGGTGATATCATCATCATCAGCCTATCGCAGTCCACTGCTGGACATAGGCCTCTCCAATAGCACGCCACTTAGTTCGATCCTCGGCTTCTCGCATCCAGCTCCTGCCAGCCGTCTTCCGCAAATCATCACTCCACCTGGCCTGTGGACGTCCTACACTACGTTTGCCTATGGGTGATATTGCCTATGTAAAATTTATCAAAAGTTTACTCACTTAGTCGAGTTATAAATTAATTTTAAAACATTGTCGTGTGTCATTCTGCGCTAATGTTTTGATTCGGCTGTTGAAGAATTCGGCATCTTAATGTTGATGAAACAGGTTTTATATTAATAACCGTAGCATAGTATTTCGTAAAACGAACAAGATGACATTGCCATAATAATTGGGTCAAATATCGGTAACAAATTTAAATAAACTCGTTTCACTTATTCCGTAACGAAATGATAAATAGGAAGTAGTTCAAATAACACGCTATCATCAGGTCGGATTTGACTTGAAGGCAATGACATTTATGAGCTGAACTCTAGACATTGTCTAGAAAAACAAAAAAAAAAACAAGTTTTTAGTATGAGAGCCCCTTAAATATTTACTTTATTCTGTTTTTACAGCGGCAACAGAAATACATCGATGAAAATCTAAACTGTCTAACTATCACGGTTAATGGGATACAGCCTATGAGCCCTGTAGGGCCTATAGGGCCCTGTTTTACTCTTTGAGTACGGAACCGTAAAGATGGCCATTCCCCACCCTTCTTTATCTTAGTTGCTAACTAAAATTTTTTTTATACTTAGAATAGTATTTAAATTGTCTTAAAAACAATGGAAATATCTTAATATAATATTAACTTTTAACAAGTAATATCTTTACATGTAATTTATGACAAATTTTTTTTAACTGTTATCATCATCATATCATTTCAACCATTTGCCGTTAACTGTCATAGTTTAATATTTTCTATTATACAAGATTTATCTAATACAAGTTTTTTTATCCTATACTAAAAAAGTGATGCTTACGCCCGGTGGTGGCCACTTTATTATCAGGTTAACAATATAAAATACACTTGCTGAACTCAAGACATTGAATGTACGATCATTACCGTTAGAAGTATCATGCGAGTGTCGGGCTAAGAGAAATATGACATTGGCCCTAAAGTCAGCAGGCACCCAGTGAAGTGTGTAATTACTAGAAGCGAATGTGCAATTAATGTTGTGGCCAATTACTGCATGTGTGCATTTCTAGTTATTGAATAAATTCTGTGGGCACTTCTGAGAAGCTTTTATACCACCTGTTAAAATTTAAAAAGCTATTGGATTTAATAGTCCAGCACTGGGCGCAGGCCTCCCCTCAAAAAGGAGGTTTCGGTCTCCTGTATCATGCTGGCTGGATAAGTTGATGAGTTTTACTTCACTTTATAGTACTGTTGTCCAATATAATGTACTTTCTAATAATTTATCGTGGGAGAGTCACGCTTTGGTATGCATGGGCCGGCTAGACCGGAGTGATACCACAGAAAACCGGAGTGAAACAGCGCCTGCGCTGTGTTTTACCGAGTGAGTGAGAATACTAGAGGCTCTACCCCAACCCGCATCCCCGTACTCATCCCTCAAAGGCTGGCAACGCACTTGTAACGCCTCTGGTGTTGCGGATGTCCATGGGCGTCGGTAATCGCTTACATATTCGATTTCGATTCCATAAAAAAAAAACTTCTTAGGTCAGCTCATATGACATCCACGGGATTAATAGGGGTAGTGACAATCCGTGTTCTTAATCTGATACCACAAGGATAAAAAATATCATAATTATCCACTTTAGTAAAATATTATTTCCATTTTAAACCGACTTCAGAGGAGGATTTTTTAATTGGATTAATTTCTTGCATTAAAATATTACAAAGCGTCGATACTATGTGTGTTTGTCGTTATTGATTTTAATAATAAAATATTCCGAAACAAATATTTGTAGATTACACAAACATTTGGTCCGACCCAGGATTTGAACCCGAGACCTCAAGCACAGCAGTCGCATTCATTACCACTGCGCCACCGAGGCAGTCGAATAAGATATGTGTTATTTCTGTAATAAAATATTTATTTACGGTCCGTCTTACGTCAATAGATTTACTACTACATAATTGTGCAATCCTACTCATATTATAATCGCGAAAGTTTGTAAGTATAGATGGATGGATGTTTGTTACTCTTTCACGCAAAAACTACTTTATGGATTTTGATGAAACTTTACAATAATATAGCTTATACATCAGAATAACACATAGGCTACAATTTATAAAGATACTAGTTCCGCCTCGCGGCGTTACCTGCGGTTATTGTCGTACCGCGGGTAGCACTGCGAGGTTCAGCTGGTAATCGATGATTTCATTAGTCATTTTATTGGTATGTAAATTTTCAATTCTAATTAACTGTAAATGATTTAGGTTTACTTTGTAATTCGTTTGGGTTGTACGTTACATGTAAATATGCTCTAGGGCCAGAAAAAAATGCTAGTGTTTTTTATAAAGCATTATTACGTTTCGCTCTTGACCTCCTTATTCAACTTTAAGGTTAAATTTCGCAGTACATACAAATGTCTTACTAGCGACACTAACAAAGAAAATGTACTAATCGCATTTCTATAAAAATGTATTGTGAGAGTGACTAAAATGTCAAGTATTAAACTGTATACTATTCATGACTCGGTGGTGAATAAGCTGGTTTATTGACAAACGACTTGATAACTTTTCTCAATTTTTACATTAGATCTAAATATAATCACTAGCTGACCCACGCAACCTCGTTTGCGTCTTCTATTGCCCGTAGCATGAAAATTTTCCCCCGTTTTTGAAACCTTCTTCATTGGTGCTCCGTTCCTATTAGTAGTAGCGTGATAATGTATATCCTATAGCCTTCCTCGATAAATGGACTATCCAACACTGAAAGAATTTTTTAAATCGGACCAGCGGTTCCTGAGATTAGCGCGTTCAAATAAACAAACTCTTCAGCTTTATTATATTAGTATAGTTTAAGTAAAACCAACAAGAAAGACGGAACCTATATGCTATTTGTAGGTCATATTAGTATCGTTACCGTAAGTTATTTTCTTATAAGAAACGATAATAAATGAAATATGACTTTGAAACTTTGTAAAATGTATAGACCGTATAAAATTATCTATCATGATGATAGTAAAATGCTAAAATTACATTATTTATATCGCTACTTTAAATAGACTGTCCGGTACTTTATTTCCGAGTCATTCATTTTACAGACAAAAAAACTGCGTGTGCCATTGAAAGTTAATTTTTAAAATTGAGCATACGCAATTTCCACATCTTGTTAGTGATAATGTTAGTAAATGACTTTATATCAGGAAATGACTATATTATAACCGACATACTAGAAAAATCACTTTTAAGCAACATTACATCGAATTTGCTTTTCATCAACCCGCTGGTCCTTCAAATTTGGTTATGAGTCGTATGTTGAGGAGTACAATGATATTTATTGTATTATATTATATGATATTCATTTTGTTGAAGAGTTGAGACTGACATAGATAGGACAGATGAAGCATGTTTTACTAATTCTACCAGTTTCGTGTTCAATGCAACCACTGATCACTTGCTGATGTTCTACTTAATTATCAGTCTCTGGACATACACACGTTACCGTACATAGGTGTCTCCTTAGAAAGCAGGTATTGGCCTTCTTTACCACCGGCCAGACGGGTTGGTGTATAGTGATTCCCTTCTGGGAGGGGTCCGGTCGTGTTAATAACAGCAGTTCCCGGACCCCTCCCTTCTCAGGCTCAGAGTGGCACATCGTGTGATTTTAGTCGGTTCGATTCAGACACGCCGCCCCGCCGCTAACCCCGGCGGGGTGACGGCCCAAGGGAGTTTCCACACGTGAAAAAAAAAGGGGTTGTTCCCTTGGTTGTCTCTTACGACACCTACAAGATAAAAATAAACGTACCAAATGGTGTACTGCGTAAACCTAAAAGTTATTACATCGCTAAATTGCTTCTAACACTTAAGAAACATACGCCTATAGTGACATTCAAAACTAGTAGCAACAAATTTCTTTAACACGAGACTCCAAATCTGACGAAAGATGACCTCTCCGTTGACACATTATGGATTCTTACTATCGATCAGACTGTTGACCAACGGTTGCAAAACTTAGCAGCAACAGTGCGAAGATTAGCATGTTGATGTTAATATGTATGAAACTTCTGGCACTTCAGTGTTTCTAAATATAATGTAACTGCTTTCAGAACGTTTTACGCAATAGATTCATTTATTTATTTAGATGTAATACCTAAGACATTGACCGGTCAAGTACTGGGTGATGTAAGAAAATAAGAACTAGGTGTAACTACTTGGGTTTGAAATTAGTTTGGTAAATCGCTTGGTAATTGTGCATTGGGTTTACCTATTACTTATTGACTTTTTATCAAGTTTTATTTTGTGTTGCTTATTATATATTACTAGTTTCAGTGAAATTAGTATGGCATTTCCTGACACATGGGTCGACTTAGCTAGTGCACGATGATCCCACAGCATACCGGTGTTAATCAATTATTAACTTGCTATTCACCGAGTGAGAAAGGTTATGAGAGCCTTACCCTGAGGAGCAGCAAGTTAATAAACTAAAGCAAGCAAAGCAGTAATGACATTGCTATCAAGATGATCTGTGTGTGAAAGTTTTGATTTAATAATCTCAAGTCAAATGACCATAAATATTGTCAGATTTTCGTCGTACTCCTAAGGGTAGTTACCCATAGAAGTACGACCGTACAAAGAACAAAATCAAACAAATGGTACATTTAGTACCCATGAACGCGAAATGTGTATAAATACCATAAAACATATTGACATGGTGGTAATTATACCATCAATTTTAACGCACTTTGCAAGTTCACAGAATTCTTGCACATCACACTGAACACGTTAAGTCAATATTGGAAAGTCAATGTCATACATACATACATTCGCTATGTTGACTCGACCCAATATTGTGTGTTGTGAAAGTGTCAGTACTAAGATTGCAAGTGTTAAGTGTCTCAAAAGTGAAATTCCTGACACTTAGGAATGAATCCTAATCTAAGAATGGTCACCATATTTATGCTAATATTATTTATCGCCCCGGTGAGGAATTGTTTGGGTTACTCGACCTTCAATAGCCTGCCCGGACGGCATAGAGGCTTAAGTGGTAAACTAGCCGCTTTCTACACCACTTGGATTGTGGATTTGGTCCCCTTTGTGTGATCCACAAATTGTTATTCTGAGTTTGGATGTTCTTTGTGTTCGTTTCATGTGTGTTTGCGACACAAGATACATTTCTTGTGCGGAATTTTTAACTCCTCTAAACAGATTGATAAAATTGTCCATCATTTTCCTATAATTTTGAAAATCTTTTCATAGTGCTCTAGAACAAGTGAGTAATTTGTAAATAATCACTTTATTTTTGTCACACGATAGGGTTTTGAAAGATATTTAAAATAACGAATAGTTTTACAAAAGTTACTGAAGTTTGTCAAATTTAAATATAAAATCATGTCGTACAAGACAACTATGCAGCTCAGTAGACAGAAGAATGTGGTATTTCCACTAAATAACATCCCGACGACCGGCCTCTGGCGTCTTTCCCGAGTTGACGCCATGCCTTATCAACTGAAATTAACTTACAAAAAGAATATATCCAAGGTACGAGCGCCACGCTGATTTCAGCACGAATGGGGCGGCTCGACCAGGGTGGTGCTACCCTCTCATTTTACTAGCCTTTTTGTTGCGAGACCGGAGGCTCAATAATACAGAAGCATCTCAAAAGGCCGCCGTGTTGTGGGTCACCATGCTGTATCGTTGCATTGTCTGCTTTCGCAATGAATGATGACCTCTTGAGTTCTGCTCATGCTTTCCACCAGGCAGAGTAGAATCATTTTAGATGGCTCATACATAAAAAATATATATAAATATATACGAAAAATATTAAGATACTAGCTGACCCACGCAACTTCGTTTACGTTGCCTGTTGCTCGGAGCGTAATAATTTTCTCCCATTTTTGTAACATTTTATTGATGCTCCGCTCCTATTAGTCTTAGCGTGATGCTATATAGCCTATAGCCTTCCTCGACAAATTGGCTATCTAACACTAAAATATTTTTTCAGCTGTTCCTGAGATGTGCGCATTCAAACAAACAAACTCTTCAGCTTTATAATATTAATATAGATATAAATTAGGTAATTTAAACAGTGAAAGTGTGATTCAACATTACTAATTAGAAATTACGTCTATTATGAACAATAAGTAACTAAAATGTAAATCAATGTTAATTATAATTACATCTTTTGCACACCGGTTTATTTTTATTTCATTTGAAACACCGTTAAATATAATAACTGTGAGTCATTTTAATGTAATATTATAATAACACTAGCTGAATCCCGCGGTATTTCCCGCGGCTATTGACGTACCGCGGGTAACGACGCAGGGCGAAGCTAGTCTAAAAAAAGCCTAAGTTACTCCTTATATCATCAGCTACCGATCAGTGAGTGTCCTGTCAAAATTTCCAGAGATTAGCCGGAACAAACAGACAGACAGGCAAAAAAAAAACTTTAAAGTAACACTAGACACTGAAATTTAGTTTATTTGTATAAATGTACAGATTACATCAAAAACTCTTAGTTGTTCGTGGGTAAAGCTAATCTCTTGTCTTAGATGAATGTCTCGACTTCGTATGTCAAACGAACCTGTATTCTCTAGAAACCGTCTGTTGCCAAATTTCATTTAGATCAGTTTAGATGTATGTACAAGTGGCGGCCTTATCGCTCCATGCCAATATCTTACAGGCAACCATGGGATGGAAAAAAGAGTAGGGATGATAAAGTATATGGTAGTTCCTGGTGTATTGTTGTTGGAAAGGAAATTAAAATAGAGTTTACACATTACATAAAATAATAGCAACACGTAGTGTGAAGAATTATATATACAAACATAATACATTACAAATAGATGAGTGAAACATACAGACACTCGATGCAGTATAGCAATCTTTGGGACATTGACATATCTCAAGTAATATTGCTTCACCAGTCTCGTAAAGACAGTCTTCATTTGTTATTTGATAAGATTAATTTTAATAAATATATTTTTCTTTTCAGGTAGGTACGCATCAATTTTGCGGTATTGTAACGAGTCATGAGCTACCAAGACACGCACAAAACATATCCATATAAACCGTTCCTACCGTCACCTGTCTTATCTTCCCCTTTGAATTAGCTTCAATTTCTCTTCCATGTCAGACCAAATTATAATTGGAAAAATGTGAATGTTGGTTTGGATATGGTCTTGAGACAAAAGTATATGAATAATTTAGTTCAATCGTTTTATATACGTATATATTTTACGATAGTAGGTCAAGAAATAAAACGTTTAATTTATTTCAATGTCATTTGAGGTAGATACTCTGAACTGAACACATTGACTGCACGGTGGTTTAAGCGGTCACCACGCCGCCACGCCGCCACGCCGCTTCCTGCATCACTAAGTGTTTTTTTTTTTATTGTATTGCGGGCAAACGAGCAGACGTATCACGTGATGGTAAGCGATTACCGCCGCCCATGGACACCCGCAACACCAGAGGCGTCACAAGTGCGTTGCCGACCTTTGCGTATGGGAAGGGGGATGGGGATGGGGGAGGGGTTGGGGTATGGGCCCCCGGTATCCTCACTCACTCGGTGAAACACAGCGCAAGCGCTATTTTACACCGGTTTTCTGTGGGGCCGTGGTATCACTACGGTCGAGCCGGCCCATTCATGCCGAAGCGTAGCTCTCCCACGAAGTGTTGTGGGATCAAACCCCACATGGAACAACACTTGTGATCTTAGTCTCCGTTTCCTACGTTTGTAATAGAATACTACGAGTTTTATGCGAATCTTGCATCGAAATGAAAGATTTCGCGAACATAAGTAACTACTAAGTAACTCACATATCCTACTACTATTATAAAGGCGAAAGTTTGTAAGTATGGATGTATGTATGTATGTTTGTTTGTTACTCTATCACGTAAAAACTACTGAATGGATTTGAATGAAACTTTACCACAATATAGCTTATACATCAGAATAACACATAGGCTACTATTTATAAAGATATAGCTTCGCCTCGCGGCGTTGCCCACAGTTATCATCGTACCGCGGGTAGCACCGCGGGGTTCAGCTAGTTCTTAATATTAAGCTTCATCGGGTCGTGTCGGATCGGGGTCATCGTCCGCTTCGTTTGAACACATAGCCTTTTTAGTTGCTTTACAATATATTTAAAACTAACTTTGCCCCGCGGTGTAACCCGTGGCTGTTGTTGTACCTTTATAACAGCGGGTAACACCGCGGGGCAAAGCTAGTTTTAGAAAAAATTGCCTAAGTTACTCCTTATCACAACAGCTATTTGCCAGGGAAAGTCAGACAAAAATTGATAAACATATTATTTTGGTAAATGTAGGTACTGTGTATACATACATACAAATGCATTTAGTAAACAGCGGTTATATTAATACTAGCTGACCCTCGCAACCTCGTTTACGTCTAGTATTGCCCGTAGCGTAATAATTTTTCCCCTTTTTTTAAATATTCTTCATTGGGGCTCCGCTTCTATTGGTCTTAGCGTGACGATATATATATACCCTATAGCCTTCCTTGATAAATGGACTATCCAATATTGAAAGAATTTTTCAAATCGAACCAGCGGTTACTGAGATTTGCGCGTTCAAACAAACAAACTCTTCAGCTTTATAATATTAGTATAGATTACAAACGGACACTCCATTCCAATTTAATTTACATGTATAGAGTATAGATTTAACAGAAAGCTAACCTTCTCACATTTCCTAGCAGGAACCTAAGTATTGATTAGAAAGAAACGTGCATACCTAGTGACAAACAGGGGAACTGGAGCGAACGAGTGAAATTGTCTGTGAAATCACTATTTATTGATATCATTGTGTTGTTTTATCGATCAATGCCCGTGACTGCACAACTGCGTGGTATTTGAAGTGTTTTGTTATTCTGGGACTCAAAGTTATTGATTAAGAATGCACATAGCTTTCTGTCAGTTCACGGATACACATACCTTAAATGCAGGATACACAATACCTGTTATGTTGTAGTTAAACTGCAAAACTAGTTAAAACACATTATACTTTAAATGTATAAAATGTTATCGACTTTTTCTTATTTTCATTTCTAACTAAAGTATTACGAACTAACTACTAGCTTTGCAGCTAGTTTGAAATAAAATGTTAGTATTAAAATTATTTTAATGTCTATTCTTATGAGAAACAGACAATGCTGTTAACTGTCGTACATTCTAATGTAGAGAAAACTAACATTACAATGAGAAGGATGAAACTTTTTACTATTTTAGTGGTTCAGTAGATTAAATCTTTCTTTTAAGGGTCCTTCGCCCGCGACAGCTTTAGCGCATTCGCATCGTCGCAATCCGGTCGCTAGCTTGTGCCCTCGCCCACAGAACCATGATTCATTCATGATGCAAACGCGATACTGTTGCACTTCTGTCGCGCTGCTAATGCGATTCAGTATCGACACAAATATACCTGCGATCTCTACAGTTGCAAGTTGAACTGCGTTGAGGCAACATTAGTCATGTTGTCTTTGGTGCTGCTTTTACGTAAGCAGCCGAAGCGTCGTCACCTTGTGTAGAGGGGTATGTCCAGTAGTGGACTGTGAAACGCTGTTGACGATATTTATGACTACTTTTCTAAAATTTTAAAAATATACATATTTTATAGTTTAACTGCAACGTATAGTTTATATTTAATATGCATAGTACTTTTATTCCCACGTAGTTTATATGCGTGAACAATGTTTAATTGTTAAATCAAATTCCTGCGCAGGCGCATCGACGGATGCCACTCACTGTGAATATTCTTCTAACTGTCGTTCTAACAGTTCTATTAACTGTTTAAAGAAGTAATTAAATCAACCGTTGTTGATTGTTCCCTTGAGAATTTCTCGAAAAGTTTTAAAAATTGTAATTTGTTATTAAAATAAAAGGCTAAACTAGGTTTTAGACAAAGGCAAGTTGGTCGCAAAAGTGTCAGTTTACCCGTACGCAATTGTCGCTATTGTTGTGAAATACGAATAGGTACATATATTAATTCATACAACAACATAATTTAAGCCACTCAATTAAGAAGTATATCCGTTTCAAATGCAAAATAGTGGGGCTAGTTTTTATAATAAACATTACATAACATAATAAACAAAACTCATTAACATAATCTCTAGTCAATAAATTTTATTGGTTAGAGAAAGACATTTATTGTGCTAGATGTTATTTCGGTGACAACTTAATAGGGTAAGTTGAGTTTTGTCTTCACTTTCTGTCTGGGCTGCTTTCTGTTGTGTCCCCGAAACATTGCATTGACCTTCGTCTAAGATGTTAAGTCCATTGTGATTTGAATACATAATAGACTTGTAGTTGCTCGGACTTACCACATCATAAATGATACTTAAACTTCTGTTGCAAAATTGACGATGTTATAGCAAGAAATCATAACGCCGTTTGTCTTTAGCGACAGTCTATATATAATATATATATATATTTAGACAAAAAGTATATATGTATTTATATACCTAAGTCGTCTAGTACCCAAACTACAAGCTCTGCTTAGTTTGGGACTAGATGCGTTGTGTTTTTTTTTATCTATTTTAATTATTATTTATTTATTTATTATAAATAATTATTAATCCTACTACTATTATAAAGGCGAAAGTTTGTAAGTATGGATGTATGTATGTATGGATGTTTGTTACTCTTTCACGTAAAAACTACTGAATGGATTTGAATGAAACTTTACCACAATATAGCTTATACCTCAGAATAACACATAGGCTACTATTTATAAAGATATAGCTTCGCCTCGCGGCGTTGCCCGCAGTTATCATCGTACCGCGGGTAGCACCGCGGGGTTCAGCTAGTTATTTATATATCCTACTAATATTATAAACGCGAAAGTTTGTAAGTATGGATGACGGATGAATGGATGTTTGTTACTCTTTCACGCAAAAACTACTGAATGGATTTTGATGAAACTTTACAATAACATAGCTTATATATCAGAATAACACATAGGCTACAATTTATAAAGGTATAGCTTCGCCTCGCGACGTTGCCTGCGGTTATTGTCGTACCGCGGGGTTCAGCTTGTTTAGATATACTATTGTTGTTACTAGTGTTGTATGTATTGTTGATGTTTCGTTCTTCTTAAATATTGTATGTATGTATGTATTTATTGTAATTTTATGTAAGTTTATAATGTATAATGTATTTACATTATAAACTTACATTTAAATAAATATGAGGGTCAGTTCTCGTAACATAAACTCGTGCAAAATTTAGTTCCTACTAACTATGTGTGCGCAACTCTTTGTCGCCTCTAAAATCATAGAAATATATCATAGGAAAAACTGTTAGTGACTTGATTTTCAAATTGCGTTCAATACTGTTTTGATGACCTTACACTACATTCGATAAAGAAATACATAAAGAAATTTCGCAATTGGAAATACTCAAACTACTCCACCCGTGAGAATTGTGTACAGGCCATGAATATTAATAAATTAACATAAACCTAGGGTCACTAGGATTACCTTTAACAATTTATACAAATAAATGAAATTGGAGTGTCTGTTTGTAATATTAAAATGACTGCCTTTTACTAAATGCATCTGTATGTAGGTATACACGGCACATAAACCAAAATATTTTTTTGTAGAATTTTTGTCTGCCTGCGGGCCAGTTTATTCTGGCTAATCTCTAGAACTGCTGAACCGATTATGACGGAACTTCCACTGGCAGGTAGCTGATGTTAAGGAGTAACTTAGGCTACTTTTTTTAAACAAGCTTTGCCCCACGATGTTACCCTTGGTTGTGAAGGTACAACAATACTAATCGACTCAGCTAACATGGTATGTAGAGTTACCTTAACGGATACAATCATGCATGGCTGTTCTATCCTAAGCTATACATAGCTCCTACTGCATAAGTACAATTATTTTTTCTTGTATAAGAAGGATCTTAAATTAATGCTAGGAGCAGAGCTACCCTTAAACCTTGACTGCACGGTTGGCCTAGTGGTTTAAGCGGTGGCGTCCGGTCGTGTAATATCTGCGATTCCCGGACCCCTCCCTTCTCAGGCGCAGAGTTGGCACACCGTGTGGTTTTAGTCGGTTCGATTCCGACACACCGCCCCGCCGCAAACCCCGGCGGGGTGACGGCCCGAGGGGGTTTCCACACGTAAAAAAAAAAAAAAAGTGGTTTAAGCGGTCACTTGCGCCAAGTGCCGTGGGTTCAAATCCCACGTGGGACATCACTTTGTGTGATCCAGAAAATGTTGTCCTGAGTCTGGGTGTTCTTTGTGTCCGTTACATGTATGTTTGTAAAGTCCCCCGCGACACAGGATGCATATTCCTAATGCCGGGAGTTGTCTTTTTAATAAGAAAAAGAAAAAGAAGAAATAAAACATTTCACATCCTTCTACCTACCATACACGCTTCTTTCCTTCATCATCAAGCTTGTCATACACGCTTGTCGGTAACAGGTGCTAGCCCATTCTCCAGTACTCTGCCAATCTGTATTCACTCGTACTGATTAACCCACTCACAGGGAGGGGTCTTATAAATTATTTTAATCATTCGCTTTTTGCTTGTTTTATAACACTAAAACACCCAAACTAAGTCGACAGTCTTGGTAAGATTCGAAACTAAAATTAACTTTAAATTATATTTATAGCTCATATCCTAAGGCAATAATGTAATAGGTGAAGTCGTCCGGAATGTGATATGTCCACTTTTGGTGTAGTTAAAAGCATAAATTATACTTCAATGGCTATTGCCCAATATTAGGGTTCCGTAGTTCACGACTTACCTTCCAAACGGTTTATATTAAAAAGATGAAACTTTGCGTAGAAAAGTTTTTGAGCACGTCGACAAAGTCGTAACGAAAATAATCAACAGAGAACTCGAGTTACCGATATTGTACGGAGAATCAGCACGCCTTGTGACGCCTCTGGTATTGCGGGTGTCCATGGGCGGTGGTAATTGCTTACCAATTTGTGATTGTGATACGTTTATTGGTCGCTGGAGCCGACAAATGTCAGAGTGAAAACCGCGATTAAGCTAACGTAGTGTAGGATGATGGACCGACGTCCTGAGGAAAATGTCTGGCTGCAGTTTATACAGATTGCCCAAGGCCGAGATGGTTGGGGCTTTTTGGGGGAGGCCTGCGTTCAGTGGTGAACGGCAATAGACTAAAGTAAGTTATGCTGGCGCGAAAGTAGATAGGTTATACACAAATTTTGATCTTTCTTAGATTGAGGTCAAGATTTAAGTCTTTTATTGTAGTACCCAAACATGAATGTCTGATTTTATAGTACTTTCGCGGAGTATAGTGAAAGGCTCTTTTATTAGGTTAGTGTACGCGCCCAGTACTGCAATGTGGTGAAAATAAAGTATTGAGTTCGAACACATCGTAAACATATAATTATGGTTTTTATAGCCCGTATCTGTAACGTGTATCTACAGTTATTTTATTTAGCCGTTTCTCGAACACCACTCAAATAAACGATTATATTAGCAATCAATGCAATTTCATTTGAATTCCGGAAAGGATATTTTTATGTTCCGATGTAAACACAATGCATGGGCAGGGTTGATCGCTTACCATCAGGCGATACGTATGCTCGTTTGCCCCCTATTCCGTACAAAAAACATCTAACCAACTCCATTTTACTACAACGATCACGAATCTGATTGCAACTTGGTGAAAATATTGGTGTGATGTACATGTGTTAAATCAATAGGTAGGTATATGTATATGTTTTCTATAACCCATAACTCAAACTATTTGGTTCATGTCTCTTTTGATAGTATTTGATATATATACAGTTTACATAAATATAAAATATTACTTGAGTGATAAAATCTTCGTTATTTATGTCATTTGACGTGAGTAGATTTTATCATTTCATTTATTTCATTACGCGATTTCAGTAAACCACATACCTACTTTATTTTAACACCAATGTTTAATTGTAAATCACATTTAGGAGAGTTCAAGCCACTATATATAAACTTTACTTGGTGCTCTTGGTAAATGATACTGAAAGCAGCGGTAACTGTTTGCGTAATTGCAAACAAGATTTAATGTAACAAAACTGCTAATTTCCCTAAATAAACGTTATAACGTTATAACGTAAATAGTTTTATCAATAGTTCAAAAGGATTGTGGTAATTTCAAGAAATAAAACAACTTATTCTTTTTTTTATCATTTTACGCACCTTATTCTAACTGTTATTAATCTGATAGAAAGTGTTTTCATTATATTTTGGATTTTTTCGAGATTCAGAACAGAATAATTCAGAATAACACAAGAATATCTACCGAAAACATTATTGCTCCTGCGGGTTACGCAAACAACAGCTAGTTAATTTAAATTAAGTCCTTCTTTCTATTACACAACCGTATTTTGACCCTTTAAAGTCCTCTACCGTAACTGACTAACGAAGAAGGTCTACCTTTGTAAACAACTAAAATCTCCAACATAGGCATAAATCTGTCCTGTCGCAGATAAAACAAATGATCGCCAAGTTGAGACAGGTCAGTGGAAAATGGTGATTAAGATGTCCGCTTATTTACTTCGCTTGTTAGACAGATGCCAATCGTGATTGTCATTGTGCAGTGATATTATCTAAGACTGGGTAAATATTTTTGACTGCCTCGGTAAAGTAGTAGGTTCGTATGCGACTGTTGTGCTTTAGGTCTCGAGTTTGATTCCCGGGTCGGACCTAACGTTTGTAAGATCTGCAGATATTTGTTTCGGAGTATGTTTTTTCCATGCATAATGATGATGTTCTTCTAAACCAACCACGGCGGCCAGTCTCAACGGGGACCATCTAACTACGCAGGAGATATTACAGTGCACACGTGTCTGCGCAAACACAGGTGCATTTTCTTTTCTCTCACTCTCATAATCCAATGAGATGGTTATCCGACACGACCGAGGAGAGATTAGGCGCGTAAAAGCCGTCGGTTGTGTAAAGCACGGGGGCTAAGACCCTAACTTCCAAACTTCTAAGCATTTCTATAATCAGAAGAACTGAATAAGAGTTTTTGGCCCGACCCGGGATTCGAACCCGAGGCCTCATGATCAGCAGTCGCATATGCCAACCGCTAGACCAACGAGGTAGTCGTATAATGTAGTACGTGTATTATGTAACTATTTATAATAAAAGTAATAAAGCTGTATACACGTGTTTTGATACACCAAAAATAGATTTACCGTGCATAATTCTGCATCTTTCAAACATAAGGACTAGGTATGATTTAAATGACATGCAAATTGAACCAGTATTTAGATCCGTGCTGTGCTGCATAACCACTGAACTGGACGATTATTTTTTTATGTTTATGTCCAGTGTCGTTCACGTTTGAAATTATACTGGATTTTTTGATGCATAATCGTATTCGCAATAAGTGTTTTGTAGGGGATTGTGACAGCGTGTAGCGTTGTGAAACAATGTGGTCTAAGTTGGTAACTTAGATTACTGTACGTCTGACTCTCTCTATGAGACATTAGATTTATTACCCGAGCTTGTTGTTGTGAGGGTAACAAAAACAAACATGGGTAACGCCTCAGGGCGAAACTAGTCTTAAAATTCTTTAGACCATCAGCTATTTGCCAGTGAAAGTCCCGTGATCGGTCTAGCCGTTCCTGAGATTAGCCGGGTTAAACAGACATACAGACAAATTTTTTTTTTTGTATGTACCATATATACTTTCATATGTATTTAGTAAAACGCTGTTAATTTGAAATTACTACACGACCGCGCCCGCCCACTAATGACTCGATTTATTTTTGTATCCGACTACGATAGAACCTTGGGGACTGAGGAGCCAGGTATGTGGTGAGTCCACTAAAAACCACCCCGGCGGCCGGTCTCAGCCGCCCTGCTCAGGGGAGGACCCGGACCAATTTATTTCAGGTCCTTCCCAGGAACGACACCGCGTCTGTTTGACACTACCCTGGGGGAAGTCTGGGCTTCCCCCTGCCTGTTGGCCCAACCGTTATATGTTGCGGCCCGACCGCAGTTTCGCGGCGGTTCATTAGTAAGAAACCTAGTGTTATGTTGTGTGTCAATGAAAATTATAAAAAAAATAGGCTAGACATTAAACAACATTATAGCAAATAAATGAATATGTAAATACAAAATTAGGACATCTTGATTTTAGGATAATATTTCTCAAATAACGTAGTTACTTTTAATTAAAGTTTATTTACATCAATTTAAGTTATAAAATTGAACATTGTAATGATGGCTTTTATAAAGAAAATAATATAAAGAATTGGAAATAAACTAAAAATGTTAAAGAATACGTTTGCGTATTAAATTGCCCGAATGATGGTTTTATGAGTACTAAATTTTCTAGTTATTTTTTTTCAAGTTATTGCATTAAGTAACATGAGTGTAATACAAACATGTGGATGTAAACTACTTTCATTAACTGTGCCTGTTAACGGGTTTGCTCGTACGGAAACGTTAATAGTTGCTACATAAAATGAACGTAGCTGTAGGTACCTGGATGACAGAAATTTGCTCGGTACTTTTTTAGGTAATTTGTAAATTTTCTAAATATGAATTTTAGCCGGATTGATTTAACGCCCCCGGAACCCCCTGCATATAAAATTTCATGAAAATTAGCATAAAACAACTAGCAGAACTAGTGTGTAAAGAATTACATCTTACTTTCTTAGGAAAACAAATCGCATGTCAAACCAGATCATCAATTTCGACGGTCATTATTTTCTAAGAACAAAACATGTATACCACCTGTATATACAACAGCGTCCATTAAATTCAAGTTTCAAACACGCATTCATAAAAAAAACATAATTCTCTTCTAACTCTAATTCATTTGAGCACAGATAATATCGCATGCGGTCGGTCCCTCATTATTTGTCATTAGACACGCGTGCGCAGTGTGTTAGATGTTATCTACTGCAGTAGCATAATGTAATATAATTGTTCCAAATGCACAAGCTGGCTTGAAATTAATATTTCATCATGTAATTATTAAAATTGCCGACATGTCAAAAGTAAGAGTATATATGTTTATTAAAAAATAGCTGCAACTACTCTGAAGTTGTATTGATCAAAGATGAGGACTAAAAGTGACGTGTCTTTATCCTGTCAAAATTTAATCTTAATCAGTGCAAAACTATAAAGAATTTGAAAGTAAACACAAACCAAATAACTTTAAAAAAAAAAATGATGTAGAAGACTAGCTGAGCCCCTAAGTACAGAAACAACCGCGGCTGACTACGCGGAGCGAAGCTAGTCTGAAAAAAATGCCTAAGCCTTAGGCTTATATCATCAGCTATCTGCCGGTGAAAGTTGAATTAAAATCGGTCCAGCTTTTCCAAAGATTAATCCTTAATAAATAGACAGACAGACAGATATACGAAAATTTAAAAAAATGCATTTTTGATGTAAATACCTTATAAACTTTCATAGGTATTTAGTGATGAGGTGTTAATTTGAAATTACAAACAGACACTTCAATTTCATTTGACTGCCTCGGCGGCGCAGTGGTAGTGAATGCGTCTGCTGTGCTCGAGGTCTCGGGTTCAAATCCTGGGTCGGACCAAGTGTTTGTGTGATCTACAAGTATTTGTTTCGGAGTTTGGGTGTTTTTTCTATTTATTTATTTATACGTCATGCACATTTGGTGCATTGGCTAACTTAATGCCTAGCAGAGTAGGCAGTAGGTGCATTTTGGTTGTAATGTGTGTGGGAATAGGAAACTAAATAATATATCGAACGAATATAATAATATATATAGGTATATACATAGACATCATATACTTAAACCTATACATACACATAGCCAAATACATACTCGTATATTTACTCAAATGAATACATATGTATAGATTAATTTTATTGGTAAATGATAATCATCAGGCAGTTGCCAATTATTTTAAAATATACTGCCTTGAACGTGAGAGCATTATGTAAGTATTTACACAAAAAGTATAAATGTATTCATATCAGTTGTCTAGCACCCATAACACAAGGCTTAGCTTGGGACTAGAAGGCGTTGCAAAAGAGGGCCAAAAAACAAAAATTGGTTTGAGGTTGTTTCTGACAATAAGCTTATTAATTAAGTTCACTTTGTGAATTTCAGATATTTAAACTCAAACTGTTATTATCAAACAGGACCTTGATGCTGAGAGTTGCGAAGTTGTCATGCAATTTAATGAAATTAATAGGTCGAAAGTTAAGTAAAAACAATGCCTGTAGAGATTGTATTCGCGCATTCTGCCTTCGCAACAATATCGCAGTTTATGAAAGAAAATCCTGCTTGTTTATGACAGAGTCTTTAACTAAAAATATAAATTAAATATTAATGTTGGGATTTTGCTATAATGTAATGTAATATTTAGAGATACACAAAAAGTCAAAATCTTTTACTTTTAATAAAAAAAAACATACCTCTGTTATCGAGGGTTTTGTAAATAAATCGTCAAAAGCGACAACGGTTGGAAAAAGTTTGTCAATAATATAGGATTTAAGGGAGTCTATACATTCACTCTTAAACGCAATCTCTTAGCTTGACCGTATACTTGTAGTATCATAGATCTATACGTCGTTAGTCAGAGAAGAAGAAGAAACGGTTTTATGTACTCGTTTACAGACACTAGAAAGAAAGAACTAGCTCAAGAGATCAACTTATCTTGGTTGAGGAAACGAGACAGCTTGTGGAATATCAAGTTGCTGAGATCAATTTTGAATGTGTGAAATATCTGCCTTGAAACAAAGTGAACATTACAGTATCGGATTCTTTAAAAAAAACTTGTAGTAAAATTAATAAGCATTTCTCTAATACAGCCATTGTTTAACTTGAATGATGCTACTTTCCAGCACTAACAATAGCCAATATTAGAACGCGGAGAGAGCACAGACTCCAATGTTCACAAAGAAATCACTTTCTTAGGTCTCAGTTTTGACGTGCTAATATTTAGAAACGGTTTGAAACTATAATGGTGCTTCCAGACTGCTGTAACGGTTTGTACTAATATCTAAAACAAATCAACCTAAGTTACTCCTTATTACATCAGCTATCTACCAGTGTCAAAATCATTCCAGCCGTTTCAGCCGCCAGAGATTAGCCGGAACAAACAAACAAAAACAAAAATTAAAAAAACATGTTATTTTGGTATAATATATGTACTGTGTATACAAACAAACCCATCTAGTAAAAAGCGGTTACATTATATTACAAACAGACACTCCAATTTTATTTATTTGTATAGATTACAAAATAATGTAACCTTTTAGGCTTAATTATTATAATATTATAATTAGTTACAAAGGTTTAACAATTCTAATTAATCAATAGGTGAATTAATTTAAATGAATCGTGTTGCAAAATGTTGCTCCATAAATTAAAACAACAGCGATTAATGGAATAGAGCTTAATAATTTGTTAAAAGCGAAATTTTGAAATCAATGATTTTTTATAAAGGAATATTATCTTCCTAATGTTGCACGCCAATGCAAATATATCAAGCTACGCGTAAGTTTTTTTTATGAAATTGTGGCAAACGAGCAGATGTATCGCCTGATGGTAAGCGATTACCGCCACCCAACCATGGGATACCAGCAACACCAGAGGCGTCACAAGTGCGTTGTCGGCCATTGGAAGATGGAGAGAGGGACAGGGGAGGAGGTATGGGCCTCCGGTATCCTCACTCCTATGCCAATATTTAAGTATCTTAATGGCGTTCCTAGTTATATTAGTCCATAAAATGTATGAATTATAATTATTAAACTTTATTAAAATTATTACTGGGAATTTTATGAAAATTACTAGGATATAGGCCACGTATCTATGTTGTTGGTATGTCGCTACAGATCCATCCAGATGTCAAGGCACCACTTATATTTCAATCGACAGCACACGCAAGCATATAAGCTTTTGTTTTAGGATTAGGATTTGTGATTGTGTTACCAAACATTAATGGTTAGTCATGACTGATGACATTGCCCATTACCGCATAGTAATATTGAGAAAAGATGAGAAACACTCACGCTGAAAACAATAGACCTCCAATCAGTCATTAGAAAAGCCAACAGCATAAGGAAACGAAATTTCTAACCATTAGGAGATTTCCAACACATTTATTTTCTATACAATATTACGTAGGATGACTTATCTAATATACGTGAATGTGTACATAAAACAAAGTGTTCTTTGTACTAGAGTCAGAGGTTAAGAGCTTTTGAGTAACACTACCCTTTTCAATAACCGCCTCCAAAATCGAAAATAGTAAATGGTTTTTGCATACCTTAATCATATTTGTAATATTGCTTAATTAGTGACAAACGCCAATTAAGAACTATGCTTTAATCATTATCGGATTACCTGGTACAACATTACCAAGTGTGGAATTCACTTCTTAATTTATTTTCTGACGTAGCCGTAATTTGCTTTGGACATTTTACTTGGTGAATCATGATTGTGGTCTACCTTCCTTGAAATATTACAAAGACAGAGATTTAGGTAAGAGATACCGTAGTACCGGTTGTGAAAACGGGACAGTATCTTGAGTAGCTTGATCAGGCCAGGCCAGACCGCGTTCTTACGTCATAGAACAATGAGGAGTTAATGTACACCTAGGTTTGTTTGTTGAAATGAATTCAGTTGAAATTTCAATTTCCACTTGGTTCTTTTAACTTATATGACAGTGAACTACTAGATCATGGAGTTCAATCGATCACATCGTTAATAAGCCCTAATCGAAGGGGACGAGTTGATACCTATTTCTGATAACACTCTGCTTTACATACATGAAAAATTATTTTATCTGCAGTTATTATAACTATTTTATTTTACAATTGTAGGAAAACTTACAGCTATCTTGTTACACTAGCTGACCCACGCAACCTCGTTTGCGTTTTCTATTGTCCGTAGCGTGAAATTTTTCCATTTTTGAAATATTCTTCATTGGTGCTCCGCTCTTATTAGTATTAGCGTGATGATATATAGCCTATAGTCGTCCTCGATAAATGGACTATCCAACATTGAAATAATTTTTGTAATCGGACCAGCGGTTCCTGAGATTAACGCGTTCAAACAAAAAAACAAACTCTTCAGCTTTATTATATTAGTATAGATTATACAAACTTAATACGAAAAAAGAAGGCCAATACAAAGTTTTCACAGAAAGCAGAGCAAGCAAGCTGTAAGAAGCGAAGAAAGAATCAGTCAGGGTTTTCGTGAGCTGGTTGATTCCATGCACAAATATATCAGTATGAAAGCCATAACAGTAATATGTGATAAAAAATATTTTTTTATGACACAGGTGAATTATTTTACCAACTTCTTAGGCTACGTTTTTACCCAACTTCACAGATTTGGGTATACCTTGAAACTTAATTGGAGTTGTCGGCCACCTCTGTCGCGAATAAAACTCACATAAAGTGACTTTTACATTAGGTGTATTAAAAGGTATTTAATCTACGCTCTATATCTTCTTAAGTAAGACATCGTAGTACAAGATTGGTTCCTGTATAACGATTGGTTTATACCATTCAGAACATTATAATCAAATATAGTAAATTAAAACTTTGCATTTATACTTTTCAAATTTTAATATACTGTGGGGGAACGGGTGTAACGTTCCACCCAACACAAAGGGAGGATCCTCCGACCAGGCGAGGTGATCATGCCTGGCGGGCTACTGACCAACAGTTGATGTTGGGATGTTGTATATATATTAATCAGCGCGAGAACTATTTATTTCGCGATTCAGGATTTGTAGTTACTCCGTGTAGTCCGTTACTTCGTAGTTCAGTGTATCTTCGGTTGATGGCGTTATAGTAAGTTATTGTTGTGTTATATGTGGAAGTCGCCACAATACCGTCATTACCGAAAAAAATACTCAAACGTAAATCATTCCAGTGAAACCTCTTTGAAACCGACAAAATAATGTGTATACTCACTTTAACTTTCGCTCCTTATTTTCGTCAATATACCAATCACAGACAATACTTTCTTCCACAAATATGTTTACACCGCTTGGTTGGTCAAGCGGCATTCCAAGTGTTTATTGATTACGATATTCAGTATCTGGGTTAAAAGACTTAAAAGTATGTTTGACTAGGTGATATTTTATGAAAGTCATGCATACAACGTTTAGTTATCCTATTAAACGAATAATTTAAAAAGTACATCCGTATAGTGTAAACTTGGAGAGATCAGATTCCTCTTTGTGTAACAGATTAATTTGTAGATAAACATTATTGATAGGAAATGTTCAAGGGAAAGTCTAATAAATATCTTTTGAATTGTTATTAGCATCCATATTTTAAACTTGAAGGTGTCAAAAAGATTAAAAGATTTCTCAATCGATGATATGAAGTATTTCATTCTTATTTTTAGCAATTCATCTGTATATTGATTAACGATTTGGTCTACTTAGGCCTCTTGATAATAAATACGTGCGTATTTACTCGTTTGTAGGTATGCTCACGATGTAAGTTTTGAAATTTTTTATCTATTTTATTTGGGTCTTGTTTGGGTCAAATACAGTAATTGATTGACAGATGGGATTTCGAGTAGAGATTATAGATGACATATTCAATGGTTGGAGTGTTTAATAAAAACTCTTTGCAATTAAGACGTTTGTATGACTGCTTGTGTAAATATTTAATACTATCGCTATACCCCGCAGTTTCACCTGCATCTGTATAAATTTTTTTTGATATTTTTGTTATTCACTTATTCTGCTATCCGAGGTAGAGACAAATTATAATAGGTACTGGAAAATTAGGTCCTGCCGCTTTTAGGTTGCAAATGGCGTTTTGTAACCCGAAACCCCTCTTTTTTATATGTAAAGAGAAAGAAGAAAGATATACCTATTTTAAATATGAAGAAGGTTACAATTACAATCAAAGCATTGGTTATTTATACTAAACACTAAGCAGATGCAGTCAAAACTCATCTCACCTCACCACTAACGCATGTATTTCCCTTCTGCTATGATGCCGGGTCTTTTAAGTGGGGGGTAAAAAGCATCTCACTAGGCCGCTATAGTGTGGGTCGCCGTGAATTCGCAATGAGTATGGTGGCCCCTACTCTTGGATTCTATTTATATTTTGCTACAGGCAGAGTATAGTCATTTTGGCAGGCCTTAAAATGAAAAAGAGTAATATTGACTTAGATCTACATCGAGTGAGTGAGGATACCGGAAGTACATACCCAAACCCCTCTCTCCATCCCCCTCCCCATCTCCCAAAGGCCGGCAATGCACTTGTGATGCCTCTAGTGTTGCAGGTGTCCATGGGCGGCGGTAACCGCTTACCATCAGGCGATGCGTCTGCTCCCCTGTACACTCCCGTGTTTGCCCCTCTATACTCTAAAAAAAAGAATCACTTTGGTTCTGGAGTGGAGACCACGTCTTTGCAAACGTAGTGTGGGTTGCCCTCTGGCTTGATGGCGAGACGAGTTGCATAAGAGGGCTGGTAGCGACTTGCTAAAAGCTACAGATAGGGCTCTGTGGTGTTCCTGGGGTGAGGCAGTATAAAAGTAAGAAACTGAAGTATTTCAAAAGACGCTTAGCAATTTTTTATTTTGAGTTTCTGTCTGTATTGTACTGATAAACTCTTGTAAATATTTGCAAGTATACTTTACAGGCAAAATCAATCACAGTTAGTAATTATTAGGGGATGATAATGATAAAAGTAAGAAATTGAAGTATTTCAGAAGACACTTAGCAATTTTTTTACTTTGAGTTTTTGTATGTATTATACAGATAAACTCTTGTAAATATTTGCAAGTATACTTTACAGGCAAAATCAATCACAGTTAGTAATTATTAGGGGATGATAATGATAAAAGTAAGAAATTGAAGTATTTCAGAAGATACTTAGCAATTTTTTACTTTGAGTTTTTGTATGTATTATACAGATAAACTCTTGTAAATATTTGCAAGTATACTTTACAGGCAAAATCAATCACAGTTAGTAATCATTAGTATAGTCTTATGTCTATGTAATTATTTCCAAATGTCTATGAACAACTGCAGTTAACTGAGATGGAGTGAATGGTGATCATTACTTGATCAATTGCACAATTTCATGATGAAACTTTGACATTCGATAGTTAGATGTATCGAATTTGTTGTTTGTAACTAAATATACTAGCTGACCCGCGCTCGTCGCCATCTAGAAATGGATGTTCTTTGTGTCCGTTACATGTATGTTTGTAAAGTCCCTCGCGACACAGGATATATATTGCTAATGCGGGAGTTGTCTTTTTAAAAAAGAAAAGAAAAATTTAAAGAAAGGTCAAACTTTCTACGTTTTGCAACATTTTCAACCAACTTTGAAAAAAGGAGGAGGTTCTCAATTCGACTGTACTTTTTTATGTTTGTTACCTCAGAACTTTCGACTAGGTTTTTTTTTTTTTTATTGAATTGGGGGCAAACGAGCAGACGTATCGCTTGATGGTAAGCGATTACCGCCGCCCATAGACACCCGCAACACCAGAGGCGTCACAAGTGCGTTGCCGGCCTTTAAGGGAAGGGGAAGGGGATAAGGTAGGGGTTAGGGTGTGGGCCTCCGGTATCCTCACAGGTGAACCGATTTTGATGGTTATTTTCTTATTTGAAAGCTGATGCTTCCCGTATGATCCCAATTCAATTGGGTTCAGTTCTTGAAATCAGTTTTTTTTTGTTTAATATATTATTTATTCCAATCCACTGATCGTAGCATGACGTAATCATCATCACTACATAGTATAAAACAAAGTCGCCTTTTCTGTCCCTATATCCCTATGTGCGTTTAAATCTTTAAAACTACGCAACGGATTTTGATGCGGTTTTTTCCAATAGATAGAGTGATTCAAGAGGAAGGTTTATATGTATAATACATGCATCATATACTAAGGCAACATTGCTAATTTTAGAGGTTTCTATTTTATGCCCGTGCAAAGTCGGAGCGGGCCGCTATGTTTTTATATACAACGTTCATAGTTTTTCTGTAGTGTATTTAATTTAGTATCAGCATTGCACCCGTGCGAAGCCGGGGCGGGTCGCTAGTTGTACATATAACGTTCCTCGCTAAAGATTTTGCCCGCCCATGAGTATGTCTGGTATAGTAAAGAGTGACCCATATTTTAGGTATTTCCATGGCAAATTTCATTGAAAATGATACAGCGGATTAGCCGTGAAAACTTAACACACAGACACTTACTTTTGAATTTTTAAAATTAATTCCTATGGATTTAGATATTTTGTTCAGGATTTTGGAATCTGAAATGCGAGATTGTGATACATGAACCTTATCCCTTCGAAGAAATTAATTAGACAAATGAGACTTTTATATGATTGCAAGAAAATTTAGAATCGACATGAAGTTGTGCCGAAAAATCTTTTTATTACACATTTACATTCATACTAGCTGAACCTCGCGGTGTTACCTGCAGTTATTAGTTTACATATTATTATTATTTTTTTTTATGAAAAATTCTTCAAATGGTGAAAGAATTTTTAAAATCCGTCCAGTTATTTTTGAGGCAATTCGTTACGAACATACTTACATACAAACCTTTCCTCTTTATAATATTAGTATAGATTAAATAATATTTAGAGAAACTCATTCAAAAACGTTTAAATTACTGCTAAAACCTGAAAGTTACTACGCCCTTGACCTGAGCGGTCAATGTCATCTAAACCATGCGACTGCTCGGAGTTACGAAAGATGAGCTTTGGATGTGCTTTTATTACATTTACAACGTTAGATAATAAATAATAATAAATAATAAATATTTCGGACATCTAACACACAACGCCATCTAGTCCCAAGCTAAGCAGAGCTTGTGTTATGGGTACTAGACAACTGATATAAATACTTATATACTTTTTTTTTTGTAAACAAATATTTGCAGATCATACAAACATTTGGTTCGACCCGGGAATCGAACCCGAGACCTCATGCTTAGCAGTCGCATACGCTACCACTAGGCCACCGAGGCAGTTAAGTGTGTGCAGTGATTTATGGGTATGATGATGATTAAGCCAAGTAGTGGTTAATGCGGTATGGTTTACGTGATTTAACACCAAAAAGTGATTTGTTAACAACAAGTAATGATATGAGACAATTTAGTCTTTTATTAGTATAGCACGCTATATATTTTGGAAAACACCTTAACAAATTAACTACATTGTCATAACTAGCCTGAATGTGATCCTCTATTCTGTTCTGATGACGCAAAACTTACAAAAACAATATTGAACCAGTTTTTTGAGACTTTTTTTTCGTACATTTTGAGACACATATTCAACTTAGGTGGTCTTCGTCAAACAACACAATACCGCATCCATCCATTTAGCACTCTATTGAACACTTTCACTGGTCAGAGAGACGCGGACGTCCAAATTCTGTTTGAGTATCGCATATTTGCATAGAAATGGAACTGCCTTATAGGAAAACATAGGCAGCGGTGAAATTTAATTTTATGAGGATGTTGATTCAGTGTTAAATATGTTTTAATTAGCATTTGCCTGCGACTACGCTCGCGTAATGTCAGTTATTGCGGTGAAGAGTACCCTATATCCTTTCTTGAGTATCTCAATGGCAGATTTCACTGTAATCGGTGAAGCATTTTGGCCGTGGAAGCGTAACAGACAGACAGAGCTACTTACGAATTCATAGAATCAGAATGGGTGATCAAAGATCGGTTGTGTTTATTATTAAATGTGCAATGACATAACAAGGAACCACAAACTCGATTTTGATGTTACATTTTGGAGAAACACACTTACATACTCGTATTTTACGATCAAACTTTTTGCACGTATTCATTATTGTACAACTGGATATGTACCTCACCCTCGAAAGGAGATTTGTATTAATAAATTAAAATAAGTAACCACGATAATAAAAAGGTCTTAGGTCTTAACTGAGACACGCATGGGCTACGAGTTGCACTTGGTGATCAGAAACAATCACCGAGGATAAACAACGACGGCGCCATCAGTACCTGGATGGGTGGCCGCTGGTGGAATGATACTATGAGCGTCTCCGTGATTCACGGAGGTCACGTTAAGCAGTCGGTCCCGGTTGTTATCATAGTATAACAGTCGTAAAGCTTAGTTGGAGAGGCTTTTGAGCGACTAGAAATCATCCAAAGACAATATTTCGTAGCCACAACGTTGTCTTGCCAGTCCCCAAACTGAATTCACCCTACGTGGGGACGTATGGCCTTAACATTACAATAACCCTCTCCTGAGAAGAGACCCGAGCTCAGCAGTGGGACATTCTGGGTTGTTGATGAGGTCTAAACTATGACAGCTTAACTTAACCATGTCGTCTATGTATGTTATGAGTACTCAATTAAGATCAAGCACATCCCGTTAGTTATACATCCCGGAATATGCCGCTCCGGATGCAAATACCTATTGAGGTTTATCGTACTCTCAAGTAACAAAAAACACTTGGCGGATAATTTATTAAGCTATCATTAAAGCTACTGGAGCAAAGTAATAAAAAGTAATCAGGACCGACTTATATTTCCTGTTGAACCTAGTTCACGATAGATATGTTCTTCTACAGAGGTCTAGAATGTTATACATATAGGTGATAACTTTAACGAGTAGTTTAATGTAATACTTTTGTTTTAATTAGAAATATACCTATATATATATTTTGAAGTGAAACTTCTTTATCGGGGTTAAAATAAAATGTTTTATCATTATTGAGAGTAGTTATATACAATCCTTCAAAAAAAAATTATAAAATAAAACAAAAAACATTTTCAAACACAAACAGGACCAAATTAATACTACAATGAAATATCACATTACAAACAATATTATGTTATTTAGTCCACAATGTAAATAACTACACACATCACATTCCACAAACTTACTTCATTCTCACCACAGATCGCGAAATATTTACTCAGGTCTCGCTCCTTAACTTTTATTGCACTTGAAATAAGAATTGTCACGAATATTGCTGGTTTATAAGTCTTTTGTCGTTATACCTTACGTCGACATATGATATTTATTTTTTGAAAAATAACGTCATAAAGAAGTTTCACTTCTTACGAGTGTACGCTAGTACACGCAACTTTTTTTTTGTATAGATATTGCTGCCAAAATGAATACTCAGCCTGATAGAAATGAGCATAATCTATGAGTGGCTACCACCATCCTCGCAGCTAAAGAGCACCATGCTAACCAGCACTGTGGCGGCCTAGTAAGGGGCTTTTTTACGCCTCTCATAAAGAACCCGGGATCATAAA
Source organism: Spilarctia lutea (assembly GCA_916048165.1). Taxonomy (NCBI): domain Eukaryota; kingdom Metazoa; phylum Arthropoda; class Insecta; order Lepidoptera; family Erebidae; genus Spilarctia; species Spilarctia lutea. Next base: position 2,771,751 of record OU696491.1, read on the forward strand.
GGGAGTGAAACATGTGCGCTCTTAGTATAAATAATATAAATCTCTTTTGGAATCTAGGTCTATGGGCGTGTTTCGAATGTTTATTTATACCAATACCTATACTATAAAGCTGAAGAGTTTGTTTACTTGAAGTCGCTAATCTCAGAAGCCACTGGTCCGATTTGAACAATTATTTCAGTGTTGGATAGCTCATTTATCGAGGTAGGCTATAGGTTATAAAATCATCATCACCATCACGCTAAGGTCAATGGGAGCGGAGCACCATAAGCTAGTACTTACATAAATGACTTAAATAAACTATCTGTTACTTTAGCTTATTTAGGGCTGATTTTTCAATGGCCAGATAAAACTTATCGGAGAACACGTTACTACAGACACTTACTCTTACAAATAAAGTGTCCATAATTGTGCCGTCTTATAGTTTATTTCTCCGATAAGTTTTATCTGGTCATTGAAAAATCGGCCCTTAGTAGTATCACAATACTTATGCAAATTTCTTGAATTAATCATCGTTTCTTTATAATGGTAAGGACATACTAGGCATTGTCTATAAATGGACACTGCCTAGTATTTCTTAATAACTTCTATTGTTGTTTGTTGATTGTTAATTTTTAACATATTTTGTTTGTTTTCAGGTAAGTGGGCGAGTATTCCTTCAAGAGGCTTCTATAAAGTAGCAACGGTAATGCTTTGTTTACCTTGTTTAGTATTTTTAACACGCTTTCATTAGCTTTACCTGTATGTGTGTTTCGTTTATATGTAACCGATTTATGTTAGCGTGTTCCTTATGCCTGTGTATTTTTTGTAAGCCATATTAATTTACTGTCCTATTTAACAAAACATTTGTGGTTAAGTCCGTAAGGTTCAACCTCATTTTTCAGTGTATCTTCTATGTATTTAAGAATTTTAAGTTAATTTGCGTGCTTTAAAACTCACTCCTAATTTTTTTTTAAAGACAATTCCCTCTTTATGAATATACATCGTGTGTCGTGGAGGATTTTAAAAACATACATGAAACGAACACAAAGAACATCCAAAATCAGAACAAAAATTTGTGAATCACACAAAATGTTGTCCCATGTAGGATTTGAACCCACAACACAGCGCAGTAGAAAGCGGAATGGTGACTGCTTAAACCATTGGGCCAACCGTGCAGTCGTTTGGCCTACTATACCACGCTGACCAGGGTTGGTATGGGGTTTATTCAGGTCTTCCTTCTCTTTACAGTGTGTTGTCCCGCGCTGTTTACCCTGTGTAACCGATAGATCCCAAATTAATATCTCTATCCGAAATGTGATGGTTCTGAATAACCGATAGATCCCAAATTAATAATAACCTATTTAACCTTCTTAATTTCATCGTGTATTAGAGATTGATATGTTTACTATTTAATGTACTTGTATTACGTCAAGGTTTATATCAAGCTATGTGATTAACACATCATGTCATTGACACGACAAGTAGCCAGTGATAGTTCATTTAAATTAATTAAAATCTATGAATATTTAAAACTTTAAGTACTATAATTACTATTTTGTGGCTTTTCACCTTGTGAGTGAGTTTAATGGAATGCCAACGGCCCCCACGCGGCTCATGCCCCTTCCTACCCAGGAGTGGAGTACCCAATGGAAGGCAACACACTTATGCCTCTTGAGACGAGGTTTCCATCGGCGACAGTAGTTACTTAACATTAAGTGATCCACCTACTCATAAGCTCATACATATACCATTAAACATTTATGAAACAGTGTCAAACGTGGAAATAGTTCGTCTATTGATGAGTACATTGTATAAGTATAGTTAACTAGTTTTGCGCGCGGCTCTGCTCACGTGTATATCCGTTATCGGGTGATGTTCTTCCTCAAGAATTAAGGTATCCATATCAAATTTAATTTAATTGGTGTACCGGTTTATGCCCGGTTCCTATCTATAAAAAACGACTTGTCAGCTAACTTATCGTCGGCTTGCTACTGTGCTACTAGCTGTGTACTGCTAGCAATAAAAGCTTAAGAAATAGACAGAGTTAAGTTAAAAGTGGCTACATATTATATATTTATATAATATGAAGCTACTTTTTGTGAAGTCATTTCATATTTTACATATTTCCGTCCAACCGTGGGAGAGCTATGCTTCGGCATGAATGGGTCGGCTCGACCGGAGTGATACCACGGCCTCACAGAAAACCGGTGTTCAATAGCGTTTGCGCTGTGTTTCACCGAGTGAGTGAGGATACCGGAGGCCCATATCCCAACCCCTCCTCCCATCCCTTTTCTCATCCCCCAAAGATCGGCAACGCACTTGTGACGCTTTGGTGTTGCGGGTGTCCATGGGCGGCGGTAATCGCTTACCATCAGGTGATACGTCTGCTCGTTTGCCCACTATTCAATAAAAAAAAAAATCCACAGTGAGGGTTACTAACTAGTTCCACACTCTCCTGGCAATGGCAGTAACTGATTGAAATAAAATAAATATAATTTATAATGTTTCTCGTGATTTAATCTATAATGGTATATTTTAATTTATAGCAGATTGCCATTTACACAAATATATTCTGATGGTTTTAGTACAACTACAGATATTATGATTATTTGGAGTTTTCATGTACGCCGTCTTTTAGGCGGGTGGGTAGAATTAATTAAGTTTTCTATCACGTTATTAGAACAGTCTTACTTTCACTGTACTTTACCAATATTACTTTTAGAGTGAAACAGAATAATCTTTATGCCAACAATGGACCTCCGGTATCCTCACTCACTCGGTGAAACACAGCGCAAGCTAGCTATTTCACACTGGTTTTCTGCGAGGCTGTGGTAATACTACGGTCGAGCCGGCCTATTCATGCCGAAGCGTGGACCTTCGCAACCTCGACTGCACGGTTGGCCGAGTGGTGTCAGCGGTCGCCATGCCGCTTGCTACTGCGCCAAGTGTCGTGGGTTCAAATCCCACGCGGTACCTACAACACTTTGTGTGATCCACGAATTGTTGTCCCGAGTCTGGATGTTCTTTGTGTCCGTTTCATGTATGTTTGTAAAGTCCCCCACGACACAGGATGTTTATTCCTAATGTGGGAGTTGCCTTTTTAAAAGAAAAAAAAAAAACCTTGAGGGCGAACTGAAATTTACTAGTCGTCAGTATGTTTGAGGTCCCAATAACGACTGCCATAGATGTTCACGACAACCATACCCATCACATAATATTTGTCGTGGTAGGAATCGAAACCACGACCTCTGGCTGATAATCTAGACAAACTGTTTAACAATCTTTTATTTCTTTTTTGTCAAGGATTACTTTTACTTTAGATGGCACAATCATAAGACGGAAATATTATGTTATTGAATAACATGATGTAAAAAGTATTACCGTAACGTACTTATCATGTTTGACCTTTAATTAAAATACATTTGAAATTAACTCCAAGCTATAGTTGTCGAAACTTTGCCATTCGTAACATGAACTCTGAACAACAGACGAATCACTAACGTAACTGTTATGACTCTCAATACAATTACATTTTATTGGTTAACTATCCATTGCGTCGATACAAACGTATGCACAATTTGTGGATTACTTTTATAAGTGTTTCGAAGCAAGTTTGTTAAAAGATGACCTAATTTTTTCACCCTTTTCGATGGATTAAGAATGCGGAATGTCACTTCCTCCATTCATTCTGTGGCTGCAGCTGCCGTAAGTAAGCAAATATTAAACAAACTAGCTGACCTACCCTGTTTTTACGTCTCTTATTGCCCGTAGCGTGAAATACCACGCTGACATAAGGGGTACTAAAATCATAAAAAAGGGAATAAGACCAACCTTCAAAAATAGACTTTTAATTTAGAACTTTCAAAGGGGATCTATTCATTGAAACATTTTTTAAAACTTTAACCGTCTACGCAGCACACGCAATGAAAACTCTCAAAAGGAATGACTTTCCCCTATTTTTATAAATTATTTTTAAATACTCCTTTGTGATACTTTAATTCCTTCTGGTCGTTGTGTGGGCTTCAAAAATCACTACAATCGTTTTTGAAACAAACTCTACTGGTATAAGGCTGACTAAGGCGGTAGAATAGGTAGGTCCGGATTGTAAATCCGGTTAATAACAGCAGTTCCCGGATCCCTCCCTTGTCAGGTACAGCGTGGCACACCGTGTGATTTTAGTCGGTCCGCCGCAAATCCAGGCGAGGTGACGGTGAGGTGTAACGTGTTTTCTGTGTATAATATGTATGCATTTACAAAAAAAATATGTATGTATTAATATCAGTTGTCTAATACCCATAGTACAAGCTCTGCCTAGTCTGGGACTAGATGGCGTTGTGCCTTAAATGTCCGAAAATATTATTTATTTATAGACGCGACTACGCAAAATCTTTATACATCCTAGGTACATAGACTGCCAAAACTATAATACATCCTTTTAGCTTCGCCGTAGTCGGGTTAATATAGAACACATTTCTAAGCTGTTATGACGAGAATGTTTAAAACGTTATTGTTATTAAGATCTCATCACTATTTCAGAACATAACTAATGTAGAATTGCGATTTTTAGTAAATCTGTACAAGACAATTTGGCTAATATAGTGTTGCTACAAGCTTTTGTCTAATTCACAACACAATAATTAAATTAAAAAACTAAACATATTAGCATTAAAAGTGCTGAAGTGCTTACTATTGTGTAATGTTACGTATTACACCTCAAGTTATGAACTCATCTCGAGTCGAGTCTTGAACTAGTTATTACAAGCGTTGCGTCTATCTCAACATTCATTGTCACTGCGAAAGATAGCACTTACAGTACATTACAAAATAGTTTATATGTCATTAAACATTACAAATGTCGCGTTTATTTTACACCTTGGTCTTTCTAACCCCTAACCTGTAAATGCGCAACGTTTTGAAACATTGTGTTGTTAACTGGATGGTAATAAAATCGCAGGTTAAAGTAATAGAGCTTGGATAGGGAGGACCGACTGTGTCACCGGTCACGGTTGCTTCGGTGAATACCTGAATCGAATAGGACGGGAGGCCACAGCACAATGCCACCACTGCGAGTCCGAACTGGACTCCGCCCAGCACACTCTGGAAGACTGCCCTGCATGGGAGTCCGATCGTCGAGTCCTGGTCGGAAAGATCGGACGAAACCTGTCACCGCCAGCATTGATCGCGGCAATGCTGGTGTATGATGAGGGTTGGAAAACCGCGGTATCCTTCTGTGAGGTCGTTATACTCAGAAGGAGTCCGAAGAGCGTGATCGGGAAAGAGCCGATCCCGCTCGAAGGAGGCGGCGAAGGGGACGCAGCAGAGGTCGATAGCTCCCCAAGAATTGCTTGTTTAAGGGTATCAGATGTAGTTGATTTGTGTATATTTTAATAATGTTTTTTTCTTTGTACATCTGTATGTGCAAGTTAAACAGGTGTTCTAATCGTTTGTCCTATTCGAAGCGAAGCGAGAAATAATTATCTATAATTGCCTAATTATTTATTGCCATTGTTAGTCAAATATTTTACTTAAATCAATATGAGTTTTAATGATTAAATATTTGAGGCACATAAACGATTTCGTTTTCAAAATATTTATTATGTTTAATACGATTACTAAGCGCTGAGCATTATAAGCGTTAGGTACCTATGTATATTTGCGTGTGTATTAAATAATAAAATTAACGGAAGAGTTGATTTAAAACTGGACCAAAACTTGTCAGGCATCACGCAGTAGATGGTTTCGTAACTTATTATTAATAGTTTTAAACAATTTAAAAATTCAGACAATTCTGCTTCTGCCTGGTGCTGACCACAATATTTAGAAACGAGTTTTCGATTAGTGAGATAGAGAGTTAAGTTGTACAGGGTCCCTGTTTCCTGTCCCTGTTTGACTTTAGGTTTTTCTATTTGGGGAATTTGTAGACCTTTAACTCTTTATTAACTCACGAACCGATAGACGTACACATACAGACATGACGAAACTATAAAAATCCTAATTTGAACTATGGAACCATAAAATAATGTTGAAATATGCTTTCTGCTTACAAAATACTGAAGGTGTAAATAGGTAATCAATACACAATTAAAATATAAAAAGCATGTGTTGTTGCTACTGTTATTACATGTTTCCTAAATGTCCTTGGGATGAGATAGGATCGTCCCACATTCGGAATACTTAAAACTTGCAACGATTTAGCGAATGGCGTAATTAGACAAACAACATTTACAAAACATCGTCAAATTCACATGTACCGTAAATCTGTAAGTACTGAGAAATTTAGCAATCATTGCAAGCATTCTTATGAAAGAATGTCGTCAAATGGAGAAAGGTACTATATAATTTACGAGCTATTGTTGCGTATTTGTGAAAAGCTTTCAACTTCAAAACACACTAGATAGTTTCATTATAATAATAGGTATATGATTCAACGACCATTGCTGGGCAGCGGTATTGCATACAACCGCTGCTTCGGGTGTTGATACTCGTAGTTCGTTCCTGCTTAGTGCCAATATTTTTACGCGTAGACTATGACTATTGATAATTTGGTATATTGTCTATAAGTTTACCCATTTATACAGTTAGATGACGTTCACTTTTAAAATAAATGAGATCTGTAGAGTTACAATTGGTGTTATACCTGTGGTATATATATAATACGGTGGACCTAAATCTCCTTTCCAATGGGCAACATCTCTCCAGAAGTGGATTATTAAAGACGATGATGTGTATAACGGTCATAGGGTAACAAACTTCTATTTAAAAAAATATAGCGATACAACCAATTCTAGCTTTAACACCAATTCTTGTAAGGTAACAATATGGCTTGAATTATGTTAAACCAATGGCAAACTGAATCGTTACACTGAGATAACGAATGCCACCATTACATTACCTATTATTTAATTTTCGTCATACTGGGACCTCAGTTTCCTTGATGATGTCGTTTGAGTGTAAAAAACATGTGTATTGGAAACAATATTTATAGTAAAACGATGGAGAAATTTACTATTTTAATGATAGTGTGGGTTACTATTGATACTTAATTTTCCAACAATAGTCGAATTAATACGCACTTACTGTTATCTACTGCCTGCCTGTTAGTCTAGTATTAAGCGACCCTGATTGCTAACCAGGCGGCTGGTACTGTGGGTGTAGACAGGTAGGTATTAGCCAGTTTGAAAACTTGCCTATATTAATAATAATTATTGCGGAACAAAATTATAGTTGGCAAAATAAGACATTTTACTCGCTTCTATCTTCTAGGATAAAGAGGCGAATGTATGAATATAGCTATTATCTTAATTATCTATTCAAAATTAGGTTTAGTAGCTCGTTTAAAATAGCTAACCATCTATTTATTATATTAGTATGAGTTATTGTACTTTTACTGTGTAGAAACGAAAGTTATACCGTGGGAGATCCTCGCTACGGCATGAATGGGCCGGCTCGACCGGAGACCTCACAGAAAACCGGTGTGAAATAGCGCGTGCGTTGTGTTTCACCGAGTGAGTGAGGATGCCGGAAGCCTATTTTATCCCCCATCCCCTCCCCATCCCACTCCCCACTCCCTAAAGGCCGGCAACGTACTTGTGACACCTCTGGTGTTGCGGGTGTCCATGGGCGGCGCAAATCGCTTACCATCAGGCGATACGTTTGCTCGTTTACTCCATGTACAAAAAAAAAAAAGTTTTAACACAATGGGTACATAATCTACTCAAAACTCAACTCGTGAACTTAGGTAATATTCAATAAATTTTCTTCATTATATCGTTCATAGATGTAGTATCATAACTAGCATTTTATAAGCCCGGTGATTCCATAAGGATACTTGTTTGAAATCATTTTTTGTATTACTGGGCTTTCTTGCGGCCTACTAGCGTTTACGTTCTGTTCTTAAGCACTGCTGGCACCCCTCCTATTAGGGCTATGCATGCCTAGATGTAATATTTATATCCCGAGTTACTATTCACCCTTTGGTCACCCCTATGAACATTAGAGCCATGACCGGCAACCACTTTATTTCGGTTAGAATACCTAATTATTTTCGCATAAAGCTTTGATCAGAATTGTTACATTGTTACATAGACCGTAGTACGTTAGGTTTATTTTTATTATCAACAACCCCTAACGTCCCACTGCTGGGCTCGAGTCTCCTCTCAGGAGAGGGTTAAGGCCATACGTTCCCATGCTGGCCGAGTGCGGGTTGGGGCGGGCTAGACAACGTTCTGGCTACGTAATCTTGCCGTTGGATGTTCCAACTAAGCTTCACGTCTGTTATCCTATGATAACAACCGGGACCGACCGACGGAGACGCTCACGGTATCAAGCCACCAGCGGTACTACCTACTTTTTACTACTACCACCGGCAGTACCATCCAAGTACTGACCGCGACGTCGTTGCTTACTCTCGGTAATTGTTTCTAATCATCGAGTGCAACTGGGCTATGAGCACCGGAGTACGTTAGGTTGCTCAATTAGATCTGTTTATTATAATTTAACCTGCCATTGTTTTAATATATTATTATCTGCGTTATGAAAAGGTGACATTGTTTTCCGTTATATAATCTAACTTTTGGTGAAATGTTATGAAACCATGTTTTTTTTTGTAAATTAATGAAGATTCGTCTCTTTTTAAGCCTATGTTATAATCACTCTTGTTTGATGTGAAGTGACATTTTCAAACGACCGGCTACCTATTGCGTGTTCATATCCCTAAGATAACATAAACCCCACATTTTCTTTTCGTCCCTTTCAGCTCTAAAATAAATTCAATAAATGTAAGTCATTTAATAAAGCACGCTACTCGTTTTGAACAACAAATCATACTCGTAAAATTTCGAAAGATTATTGTAACTTCTCGTTTAACTCTTCCTTATTTAACTATATCTATCTATCTATCTAAACCTTAAAATCAGCAATATACTCGTATATAATCTGAATCTGGGAAACGGCTTCACCAATTTTCATGAAATTTAATATGTATGAGGTATCTTTGGCGATAAATCGATCTAGCTAAGATTGAGTTTTAGAAAATTTACCAAAATAAAATAGCAAGCAGAGCTCGGTCACCCAGACACTATCAATAAAGCGCGCTCTTGCGGTCATGACCTATTTTCGAACAGAGAATGCGTTTACGCAACTTACATTAAGTCTATCATTATAAATCATTACAGTCTGTTCCCCCGGTGATCTAATGACCGTAATAGTAGCCCAGAGAGTGACGCAGCCAACATTACCATCGTCAATCATGTTAAGTTTACTGCGGGGAACATTATAAGTTTAATCGTTTCTATGTGTGTAATTATACAAGTGTGTGAATTTTGGGCGGAAAGATGATTAGGCCTAAATTTGGAAGAACAGACAACAACTATTTTGCTATAAGTCAAGCTTTGGGTATACAGTGTGGCATTTGATGTTTTTAACTATATAGCTACAGAATGCATGACTTCTTGGGGATTTGATATGCCCTCAAAGCTGCCATCGTTCATATAACTTTTTTTTCTTAAATGAGCCAAAGTGAGTACTATGGCTGATGAAAGCGTGAACAGACTTCAAGAATAGTTGTCACTATACTCGTTGCGAATGCAGACGATGCAACAATGCAGCATGGTGACCCACACTATGGCGGCCTATTAAGATGCTTCTACATCATTGGGTTCCGTCAAGACAGTTTATGTTAGTCAGTTTGAAACCCAGACTAAAACTTGAACGTTAAGTAAGCGTAGCCAAAAGGTCAAAATAAAAGAGAAACCTTTTAAGGGCCATAATATTCTGAGATAAAATAGGAATACTTATTAATAAAAATATAAAGCCCTTTAATGTTGTTACTCATATTTTCATTTACTATTCTCGGCGGCAATAACAAGGCCTTATAGATTACTTACACAATTTGTTATGCTTCGTGGATATGCCAACAATTCCATAACACGATGTCGTCCATATTTGGTAGCAGTTTATAGCGAGAAGGGACAATAGATGGTATCCACGTTAAGAAAGGACGTCATGGACGACAGATGATACTGATTGTGGTTTGTCAAGTGGGACAAAGTTGCATGACTTAAGGACTGATAGACTCACTTGGCATAACACTTTACTTTCCAAGAATTACATAATTTTAGGCTAGATACAGATATGTTCATTATGTTATTTAAAGTTTAATTTTGAATCTATGTTAAAAACTGTTGTTTTAATGCAAAAATAGTATGAGTAACACTCACTAAAGTGATTCTTATTTTAGATTGTAACAACAAAACTAATATATGTTGTATGTATTATATTTCTTTTTATTTTTCTATAAAATGAACACATGTAAGTGCCACCTATAGCCTAAATATTTTCATTGGCACCTTCGAGTGAACAAATTGACTGTAATTAGACATGTTTCTGAGTAGTTTTAGTATCGTAATCGTATATAAAAGTTTGAAGTCAAGTTTTTTACAGCTTAAAGTCTCATTAGGGTTTAATGAGTTTTAATAGTTTAACTTATCTTCATTTCTCATTTAGGTTAACAAAAGGTTTCGTTAAATCCCCTTCAACGTTGCATAAAGAGTACCCATTCTTACACCTCATAAGCATTACAAAGCATAATTATGGTCATTTAATATCATGGCTTTAGCGACACTCACCGTGCCTAAACACTTTCCCTTCAAAAAGAAAGTGAACCCGGCTATAATATTTTAATGGATATGTCACGGACCGCTAATAAGTTCCAGTGAAAGTTTACAACCTTTGACATAGTGTGAAATGCTATCGTGTATTAGACCTATCACTTATAAATTAAATAAAGAACTTAAATGTCAAACTTTGATTCAGCGACCAATGAAAGGTAAGCGACGGCGAAGTAATAGTCAAAATGCTGGATTTGCAATCACGTTGCTGTCAGTAAGAATACCCCTAACTGCACTATTTAAATAATAATATTTGTAACACAATTGAACGTATTTGAAGGAGTTAATAAAAATATCGGCAGTATTTTACGTTGCACGTACCTATTCTCATTAAAAAAAATAGTTATTGCGGGCGTACTTAAGTTTTGACAAACTCCACCCTTTCTGTCTTTTCGCTAGTTTGTTAAATGTACCCACAATCAAACATACCTAATTAATAATTGCAATCAAAATAAGGTTTAAAAACAATCCTCCAAATATTTTGCAATACACACGACTCCCATTGTCTACTGCCGCAGTCCAACTAGCAACATTCCTTTTAGAAGCTTTAATGGTGTTGTAATTACTATTGTAACATATTTATTGTGCCTTAAATATGTATGCCATTTGTAGCTGTCAAACTGTCAAATTTAAGAAGTTTCATCGTTATATTGAGTAAACACGGGACCCCTGAACCCAGAAGTATGTTTTTAATAATTCGACAATCAATCATTGCGTAAAATATTACGACTTTTCAGCCTACGCAAGCTATCGTATTTTGCTTATAGTAAAATGTACATATTTATTTATTTATTTATTTATGGAAAACTTACAGCTAGATACATTGGGAATAAATAGAAAACAGATCAGTCATCAGAAAGCCAATAACAAGTTTTCGCTTCTAGTGCCAGATTAAATAAAATATTGAAAAGCAAAAAACCAGACATAAATCAAAAATAAAAAATAATAAAAAACTCAAAAAGAAAAAATAAACCCACACAATACGCAAGCGCCAAACACACAATAAACGATTACTTAATCGTAAATTTAAGGAAATCATGTCTGCTCAAAAAATCTAAGACCTAGATGCCTTCTTGCCGAGGATACACTTATCAGAAAGGGATCAAAATCATGCTGTCTACATAGTTCATTAAAATTTCTGCTTGCGCGTACCAAGTAGCTGTTCTGTCTATAGTTTGTTTTAGCTACAGGAATGTGAATAGGGGGGTTAAATCGAAGTGACTTAGATGGTACATTAAAAGATATCTGCTCAAGCAAATCAGGACACTCAATGTTGTGGTTCATCATATGCTGTTGTAATCCACCTGTTTTATACAATAGATGCATTTTAAGCCGAGTACTAAAGTAACTAAATAAACGCCTAAACAAAATTCTTCTAGTGGCCCTGCTTCGCATTGCTGATTAGCAATGTAAAATTTATTTTTATTCCGGTAAATTAACCGAATAAGCAATTTCTACGTTAGTTATCAGCTTCAAAGGTTATCATTCATTCACTTATCCTCTTCACTTCACTTCATTTATCCTCTCTTAAAACAATTACATTTCCATAGGTGTAGGTGATCGTCCACAAAAGAAAACAGCCTAACTCTTCTACATAAAGTTTGGGAAAGAGCGCGAAAATGATGATAAAAGACTTTGTTTTTTTTTTAATACAACTCCCGCATTAGTAATACATCTTGTGGCGCGGGGGGCTTTACAAACATACATGAAACGAACACAAATAATACCTAGCATTAGAACTAAAATTTGTGGATCACACAGAATGATATTCCATGTGGGAGTTTTGAGTTTTCACACATTTTGAAATCAACTTTAATACACAGTATTTAGAAGACTATTTCAATTGAAAAACTAAGAACCAACCGTAACAACTGCTTGTAAATTTGATGAAGATTAATACAACATCATTAGTCACAATCAATTTACTTGAATACCACCACTTGTCAATGGTATAATGACAGCAAACAAACAGAGGTTGCGCGATCGTCACACAATTGTTGCTATTATACGGCGATTTGAACGCGATGATTCTATTGCTCGTTACTGTGGTCGATACGGTTATTTCACGAAAACTGTTTACAGAAAAAATTTGAACAAGAAGAAACTGTTTTCGATAAAACCCTTTCAGATCACAAAATCACAATTAATTAGTTTTTTTAAAACGAGCAGACGTATCGCCTGTTGATAAGCGATTACCGCCGCCCATGGACACCCGCAATACCGGGGGCGTCACTGCCTTTGGGGGATGGGAAGAGGGTTAGGGGAAGGGGTTGGGATATGGGCCTCCGGTATCCTCACTTACTCGGTGATACACAGCGCAAGCACTATTTCACACCGGTTTTCTGTGAGGCCGTGATATCACTCCGTTTGAGCCGGTTTATGCATGCCGAAGCGTGACTCTCCTACGGTATAATTTCATTGGATTAATTCTCGTGGTAAATAACATTACTAGATTTTACATGAGATCAGCTCACCATAACAGTCAATTCTGGACCGCTGGATAGGCCTCCTTTTTCTATATAAACCTGCCAAAGTGACACTACTATGCCAGATAGAAAGCAAGATAACCCAAGAGTAGAGGTCACCATACCGACCGATTTCGAATGCAGACATAACAACAATGCAGCATAATAATTCACACTATGATGGCCTAATGAGACGCCTCTGCATCATTGCTTCTTATTGTACTAAATATCGAAAAACAAAAATAAAATGACTTGACATAACTTTCTATTTAGAGTGTTGATGGTTTTAGTTTTAGATGAGCATCTATGAAAACTATAATTTTATAGGTTTTCTTTTATAGATAAGTTATATTTTTCTGCAAGTCTGTAGTCTTTGTAGGCAGATCTTCAACTCATATTTTATAGCAATGTATGTCTCCAAGCACGCTTCGTCGAACCTTATTTGTCATCCATTCTTTTCCTCCAATACAGTAATTATACCGTATTGGAGGTGCCTTTTTTCTATAAACAATAGGCAGAAGCTCATTTTTAGTAGAAAGCTACTATTCGAATCTGTTTTTGTAGGTTGTAGATGATTTTTAATAATATATCATTAATTATTGTATAACGGAGAAAACGAAAGAAATTAATTATATCTGAAAGAAAGAAGACAAAAACTATCCTAGAATACTATTGTTTTAAAAAGTACAGTTTAACAAACTTCTACAACAATAAATTTAAACATTTTTGATATAAATGATAGGTATAAAATAAATAAGTTGATACTCAATTATTTGTATTCATTCAATCGTATCAATACTTAGATTTCTATATAGAAAAAATAAAATAATAATAGTTTATTTTCTCCCATATACATGTATATTAAATGTAAGCGGTTCCATTAAAGCTTTAAATCATAACTGATATAACTTCAAAATAAAATAAGTATATTGTCATCATTATTGATGAGAGATGTTTTCTCTTTTGTCAACTAGCCCAGTGACATGTTACAGAGAATAAAATATAAACCACAATTGATATCATTAAAACCGTATCCAAATTAATAAGGCCTTTTCTCTATTAACTTGTCATCTTTTATAAAAAAAACTAGAGTTAACCATCCATATGCTGTCGCTACAGAATTTGACATTGATGTCGTGACGTTTCCATTTCACTTGACGACCTCCTTAGGCGTGACTGATGCGACACGACGTACCGATTCATACATGGCTGATCAGTGTGATTAGCAACAGAAATACTGCTTTGATACACAATGGTGGAAAAGTGGAACAGATAGAAAACCAGAAGGAAACAATAGATGTCCATTGTAATAAGGCATACTGATTTTAAATGACTTGAACAAACAGGTGATTTTCAACGGTATTGTCACTCACGCAGTGGCAAGTGCAAGTGCTATTTCTATGAGACTCATTCATGCCGAAGCGTGGTTCTCCCACGATCTCCTTTCTAAAAAGAGGCAATGATAAAAAACTCTTTTCAAAATACTAATACTAATGCACATGTAGTATAAACACTTCACATCTCTAATTGATATACCTTTCTTACTTTTAATTTTATTAATGAGCTCTGTCTGATTTGAGTTGCGATGCCTCATATTTTTATTTATAGATTATTGCATTTTTTCTGTATATTTTCGTATTATCTATTAAGTTTCGTTAGCATAAAAAGTGGTAAATACAAGATTTGCAAATAAAAAGTCATGGCCACTGTATAACAGTTACCGTTTAATTTAATATTTATGACTCTATTAGAAACGAAGTACTTATTGTATCTATATTAATATGATAAAGCTGAAGAGTTTGTTTGTTTGTTTGTCTGTCTGAACGCGCTAATCTCAGGAACCGCTGGTCCGATTTAAAAATTTTCTTTCAGTGTTAGGTAGTCCATTTATCGAGGAAGGCTACTAATAAGAGCGGAGCACCAATGAAGAATGTTTCAAAAACGGTGGAAAATTTTCAGGCAATAGAAGACGCAAACGAGGTTGCGTGGGTATACAGTTGATATAAACTCGGTCGGATCCACAAGCAAAAGCTAGTATATAAAAAAATAAGCATAAAACTTGTAATATATAGTTTCCGAATAGTGTAATGTGTACAAATAAAAAAGTAGAATAATCAATTTATGTAATCTAGACGTAGAATTTTAATTTGCGAGATTTCGTAGTAAATAATAAGTTTACATAAATTATTTCCTTAAATGTTTTAGGTGCGTTTGCAATTTTAAACACTATTTATAAAACACTATAGCACGTATGCTGTCATTTTAGGTTAGTCTTTTGTGGGAGGGTAGGACCGCCTCAGTCGAGCCGGCCCGTTCGTGCTGAAATCAAAGTGACTAACCTTGAACATGTGCTAGTTCAACTATTATACTTCGTGAAAAAAAATCGAAAAACAAATAAACTTAATATGTATTTTAAATTCTTGCCCTGACTGACTGATTCGCCAACACAGAGCCTAAGCCCTTAGGGCTTGTAAACCAGCTGATGCTTGTTGTAAGTGGCTTAAGCAGTCGCCACGCCGCTCTCTACTGCGCCAAGTGTTATTGGTTCAAATACCACATGGAACAGCACATTGTGTGATCCACAAATTGTTGTTATGAGTCTGGTTGTTCTTTGTGTCCATTTCATGTATATTCCTAGTTAAGAGTCATATAAATAAGAAAGGATGTTTAGAAATTTTACCCCTAAGGGGGTACGATAAAAGATGAATGGTTGTTTGAAAGTTTGTGATTTACAAAGCTAGATAGATATACGATAAGAAATGATAACTTGACGAGTAAAAACTAGTAGAATAATAAGGATAAATACAACAGTACAGGAAATAAACAGGACATTTCACAGAATACTGCGTTGATACTGGTTCTTATAAAAAACTTGAGATTGATTAATGCTGCCGGCACTTAGTAAGTAAGTCATCCATCGCCTTTCTCCTAAACATCCGGGTGAGCACACGGACGCGGCCAGTCAGTTGACTCATATATTTGGACATTATTGCATATGTAATGCAACGACCCATGTAAGAAGATTATTTTTAGCTTAAGCATAATGCGATACACATATAAAGACAACCTCACTAATATTATACATACGAAAGTGATTTTGTTACTTTATTAACCTTTCACGCCTTGACTACTCAACCGATGGACATGAAGCTATGCACACGCATTGTTCAGGGATACAGAAAAACTGTTTTCGAAAAATAAAAATACTACTTAATTAAGGGCAAGGAATTTATGCGTTTGGTAGTATAATTTGATCAAAAAATTTAATGTTAAATATGTTGCAGGAACTATTTTGCAAGTATATTTTCTTTCTCATGACGCAACAAGTAACATTATGGAACTAAACCATACTGAAACATAAATTCATCCAAAAAAGCTATCAACCGCTATAAACAACACAACTCACTGTTACTATTACAGACACGAAATATCCAAATTCGAAGAAAGTTCAGTAGGCGGTAGACAAATAGGTACAGTGGTTATAACCATAGCTATAGAGCCTCGTCTACCAAATTGCAAGAGAAACCGGATTCTGTTTACAATTTCCATTTCAAGAGTCCGTCCAAACTTGTATGACACACATATTACTTAATATCTATTAACTTTGTGACTTACTTTAGGATACCACTTAATCCGGCTACGTAGTGACTCAGACGATTATTTTTCAATATGTTTTTAATAGCTTGGAAGCAAGTCTTACCGTGGGAGAGCTACGCTTCGGCATGAATGGGCCGGCTCGACCGTAGTGATACCACGGCCTCACAGAAAACCGGTGTGAAATAGCGCTTGCGCTGTGTTTCACCGAGTGAGTGAGGGTACCGGAGGCCCTTACCCCCAACCCCTCCCTCCATTCCCTCTCCCCATCCCCCAAAGGTTGGCAACGCACTTGTGACGCTTTTGGTGTTGCGGGTGTCCATGGGCGGCGGTAATCGCTTACCATCAGGTGATGCGTCTGCTCGTTTGCCACCTATATATTAATATTCAATAAAAAAAAAAAAGTCAACTAATATCAGACGGTCTATTGTAGGACATATTCAGCAGTGGACTTATCTAGCTAGCAGCTTATGGTTAACAAATACCCGAACCTAAGATTCAGAACCCAATGGATTGGCCCAATTATTTCCATGAAAATTTGATTAGTGCAACGATTTCGGATTTTGCAGTAGGTAGATTGTTATGACAAATGTTAACAAAAAAGATTCCACAGGAATTGTTGGTATTTATAGAAAGTGAATTTAAAATGAAAACCTAATAAAACATTTAAATATAAACACTTATGATGCTATTAATAGTTTCTACGACGAATTCCCACACATATTAAACATAACCGGTCTTTCGCTGCCATTCAAAATAGATTTTATTTTCTAAATATATCCTATCTCTGTGCATAGTAGTAAATTACTATTTCAGCTCTATTGGACAGCTAACATACATAGTTAACTCATGTAAGGTGGGTAACAAGACTGCAGGAAAACCTACGCATAACAAAGATACATTAGAAGAAAATCCTAAATTGGTGACTGATATAGACATTGTTCATCATAGTATCTTGTAGAATTAACTCTACAACACATATCACAACAGAAATGCAGACTGATGTTTGTCATTAGACATCGAAGTTTTTACGTCACTTCATAAACACTGTTGGGGGAGATCGTTTTTTGTCTTTCGAATAAACAAAAAACAGTCTCTCCCAAAGACAAAAAACTGTGTCTCCTAATCCGTAAGTCATTTAAAAAACGTGTCCCCAAAAAGATATTAAGATTAATTTTAAAAGTAAATTTAATGTGCGGGCTACTTAAAGCATAAAAATAAGTAGGGCACTAATGTAAAGCCTTTACGATCCTCCTCGGCGATCAAAAGTAGCCTTGGAAATACACATGTAGGTACGATCAAATATCCCTGTAAAATGTATTTATTTGACTTATTCACCATTCTAAACGTATTCTCTCTTCTGAATTTTGAGGAGCAACCAAAGTCAGTGATTCCATTCTCCAAGAACTTTGATGGATTGCAATTAATATTGGGCAAACGGCCTTCAAGAGATATGCTTTGGATTGAAAGCAAAGAGTACAACAGGTGTCCGAATAGCACGTAACGTATAACGAACATTGCTATAAAATGAACGCATTAATCTTTGTATCAAGATGTTAACACGACAATCGCAGGATTAGCTCCTGTTAATTAAACAAGCTTTTTATAAATTATGAGAGTGGTAGTCCTAGAGGTTAAAAATCTCAAGCCATATTAGATTAGAAATTGAGAGACTATACTGGCTGTAAATGCTTACGATAGATGATATTAACGAGAAATTTTCATTTTAAAATTTCTGATCTTTCACAAAGTTGTACGTACATAACATACATACTCGTACATACAAGCAAATAACAAAAACAAATACCATTGTTACGGTAGAATGTACTCCACCTTTAAAGAATTATTATTACCTATTCTGAACAACATTGTTGCAAATAAATGATTTCATTTCAACAGTGAGTCTTTAGAAATCGAAAAAGTATTTACATAAAATACTAAAAGAGCTAATGTATATGCCTTTTAACCCCCGATAAAAAGATCGAAGGACCTTTATTGTTTCTTAAAGGACAATTTATCTTCCTCCAAATATAAAATAATGTAAATAGGTCATTGTTGTATAACTTTATATGTAATTAATAATAGTTTCAATAGCCTTCGGTGGTTTAAGTCATACTTATTCGAAAAATCACGTACATTCACACCTGTGAAGCTAGTACAAGCGTGTTAGAATCGAAAACACTAACTTACTTTTCTAGGTCTAACTATGTTACACGGTGTTATTGAATCGGATATGGTATATTAACATTTCATAGGTATATGTTCGGTTTGACCGATGACTTTCACGTGAAAGTGAGGTCTCACATTTTTATTCCGGATTTGAACCATGACTCGATTGATTTAGAGGAAATAAATAGCTCTTTATAACTTTCGTTTTTGGAAATAAGAAACTGTGTCAATTATGGTTTATGCTACTTATGTGAATTATAGGTTAAAAATACCATGGTCTGATCATTTTCACTTGATAGATTATTATGAAAGGTATATTTACCATGTTCAAGCGCCATAAACACAAATGGAACGTACCGAAATGAAAATTGATACACAAGTCATTTAAGAATAATAACTTCCAGTTCTTAAAGGAGTGTTGGACAGTAATTTTCGATTTCGATTATTTATCGACAGAAAGAACTATGTTATAAGCACGATCAAGTGTTCTGTTTCTAGATATAATTTATCTTAACAAATAAAGTTCAAGTGTCTATTACAGTCTTTCACTAAATACATATCTGTCTGTCCGTCTCTCTGTGTACTTGTTCTGGCTAATCTCTGGAACAATTTGATCGATTTTGACGAGACGTTTCCTGGTAGCTTTCAGCAAGTAATGATAAGTTTATGTTTACGAATGAAACCATAGATGGCGTTATGAGGTAACGCCGAATCGCGATATTGTTTCATTCTCAGTGTTACTATAAGTAGTTTTAAGAAATTGTTTTTTGTAAGAACCATTGAAACCGTTCTGAGAATATACATATTTGTTGAATACAACAGTAGTATCATTTCTCGCCTACGGACCCTTGATTTCGTTCAGAAAGTAATAATGATATAAAGTGTAACTTAGGCTATTTTTTAGACAAACTTCGTTCTGTGATTACCTGCGGTTATTATTGCAGGCAGCAAAGGTACAACAACAACTCAACTATTCTGCAATACAATTTAAAAATGTATGTTAGTCAACAGTGAAGGGAATCTCACCACCTTTAGAAAGAGAACGGTTAAAGACGACCCAGGACGACCATTATTAAAATCTATTAAAGGATTTTGATTAGGTTACTTAAGATGAATATAATTGAGATTCAAAAGACAACGGTATATTTGTACTAAAAGCGATGCATAATCTTACCTTGAAAGACGCTGTGATAGATAGTTTTATAGCCCTTTATCGTTTCGACGGGACCGCACCTAGCCATTAAATATTCCGAACGTGCATTTGATACAGTTGGAGGTCAAGAGAACAGCAATTGCTTTAATATGCTAAGGTTCGTTGTCCACTAATGCGATGACCGGTAAAGAGAGTATTCTTGTATTTTTTGTGAAGTAACCTTACGATCGCATTTAACGTTAGTGGATTATTGAAATGGAGAAATGAGAGACTAAATAGTCATAAATAACAATATCAGACAAGATGAGAAGACCGGACATTTGAAAATTTAACAGCAATAAATTTACATGTGTTTTCTTAATTTATTTTTATGTCTCTTCTTCCAGTTTCTAGCATCTGTAGGTGTGATGAACTAGAATTACTTTGACTTAATTTACAAGAACCTATTGTTATGTTTTAAATCAATATCAACAAGGAAACTGGTGTAACTATATCTATGTCACTTAATTATTACTTCGGGCACTTTTCAATTAAGAGTTACAGCCAGTAGCCAGTTTATGGCACGATGGAGAACAAAACACAATCTAGTAATAGTCTATATAATCTATATATATGATCTTGCAACTATTTGTCTACACCATAGTGAATACCAATCCTTATAATCAATGGTTTATTATTAATACTAAAGTCTTGAAAGGCGGTGTCGTGGGATTTGCTCTAATATATCTTACAAAAGATTAAGATTTGCTTAGTAATGAGACTGACAATCGATTCGAACACATTAGTAATGACAATTGATTCAGTTAAATGAAAAAAGAAATCATAAACTGCCTCGGTGGCAACGTATGCGACTGTTGTGTTTGAGGTCTCGGGTTTGATTGCCGAGTAGATCCAAATGTTTGTATGATCTGCAAATATTTGTTTCAGAGTGTATTTTATGTATAATATATATATGTATTTACAAAGAAAATATCTATATTTATGTCAGTTGTCTAGTACTCATAATAAAAGATCTACTTAGCTTGGGACTAGATGACACTGTGTGTTAGATGACAAAAATATTTATATATATTCTGTTTTTTTTCTATATGTGCCATTTGACTTTCCTGTTTCCCATATTGCAAACTGCTTCTACACAGTATATCATAATATCGTTTATTTAAGCAGGTAGAGTGTCATTATCAGGAGGGTAAATGATCGATTCAAGGTATAACGGAAGTGATTGTGTAAGGGCGGTGGATGCTATAATTACTTAAGTACTTCAACTTGAGACTACGTAACAACTTGTTCGTTAAGGAAATGTTCTTGTGACCATGTTCAGAGGTTTTGACTGTATTTCAATGTTATTGATATGATATAATAATGCATATGTTTGATTTCTTCGTAACATTGTTCGCTTTCTGCCTCGGTGGCGTAGTGGTATCGTATGCGACTGCTGTGTCGGATCAAATGTTTGTATGATCTGCAAATATTTGTTTCGGAGTTTGGGTGTTTTCTAATATGTATGTATTTACAAAAAAAAGTATATATGTATTTATATCAGTTGTCTAGTACCCATAACACAAGCTCTGCTTAGCTTGGGACTAGATGGCGTTGTGTGTTAAATGTCCGGAATATTTATTTTATTTATTATTTTCATTTGATACAATGTTATATGGACCCAAACCAACCAGTGGTGAATTGTGGCTTTTAGGCTCACAGCCTGATTATTTCAATATTTGTTTTGTATTATGTTTGTTTGTTGTTTAGTCTTATTAAATGTTTTATTTCTATCCCTTTTACGTTTAGTTTAAGGCAGATAGACAGACGTCCGTCTATTCATTCCGGCTAATCTCTGGAACGACTAGACTGATTTTCGCGGGACTTTCACTGATAGGTAGCTGATGATAGCTTTGCCTTATTATTTTACCGCGGGTAACGCCGCGGAGTTCAGTTATTATTAAATAATATTGATAACAGAAGTGAAATCTAGGTCGTCGACATCCTCTAGCATGCCTTTTGATAAGTTACCGGAACATAGCAGTAATTACTGTACAAGTTTACACTTGAATAGTATAATAGGATGTTCAAGTAATTATTTTGGCAGCAATTGGAAGTGAATAATTACATCCTAACATTACAGCTATTTAGAACAAGTTAGGTCGATTAAATATGGATGTTGCATGTTATTTTGTTGAGTAATAACATTACAGTTAACGTGCAGTGTAATAAATTAACTTGTATAGCCGATGGGTTGAAACGGTACTGTATCGTCCAATTTAACATCATCTCCACCAGCCTACCGCAGTCCACTGTTGCACATAGGCCTCTCTAATGACTAGATTTATTAAAAATTGATTGCCTGGGTCCACTACAGGATATAAACTGTTGTTGAATTGAGTGGAATTGAATTTCTACCATAACGGTCGTATACCATACTCGACCGGCCGCACAGAAAACCGGTGTGGAATAGTCCTTGTGCTGTTTTTCACCGAGTGAGTAACTAACAGAGACGCTCATGGTAACATGCCACCAGCGGTCACCCATCGCGGTCGATGACTGCACAGACGTTGGTTACCCTCGGTAATTGTTCCGGAGCCCCATTTTTTCTTTTTTTACGTGTGGAAACCCCCTTGGTCCTTCACCCCACTGAGGTTTGCGTCGGGGCGGTGTGTCGGAATCGAACCGACTAAAACCACACGGTGTGCCACGCTGTGCATGAGAAGGTAGGGATCCGGGAACTGATGTTATTAACACGACCGCACCGCCGGAGCCCCAACCCTCCCTTATCCCCATCCCTCAAAGGCGCAAACGCAGTTGTGACGCCTCTGGTATTGCGTTTATTACACACAAGACAGTCTATTTACGTCTAAAGATTTCTAAATCCATTAACACTTAAACATTTATCGATTCCGCTTACTGAAGTAACAACGGAACAAGGCCATAATGATTTATATTTGCATGGCATTACCAAGTAAGATCTACTCACACATTTATATAGTCCTTTCGCCATTTTAGTGTGTATAACTTGTGTATTTTTTTATTTATTTTCTTTTTATATATAATAGGGGCAAACGAGCAGACGTATAACCTGATGGTAAGCGATTACCGTCGCCCATAGACACCCGTAACACCAGAGGCGTCACAAGTGCATTGCCGGTCTTTGGGGGATGGGAAGGGGTATCCTCACTCACTCGGTGAAACATAACGCGAGCGCTATTTCACACCGGTTTTCTGTGAGGCCGTGGTATCTTTATAAATTTTACATTAGGGATACCTCATCGTTAATGCACCGTTTTTCAATAGAATGATCTGGTTCCTCTTTTTGTGCGTTTGTTACACTCCATACCTCTTTCTGCTAACCGGAGGAGATGGATTGGTCGAATAGGGACGTTACTAAAGTCTGTGATGCACTTGTGAGTTTTTATGAACCTAATTTGACTTCGACTGCCTCGGTGGCGTAGTGGCAGCGTATGCGACTGCCAAGCTTGAGGTCTCGGGTTCGATTCCCAGGTCAGACACCAATGGTTTGTGTGATCTGCAAATATTTGTTTCGGAGCTTAGGTGTTTTCTATGTATAATATGTATGTATTTACAAAAAAAAGTATATGAGTATTTATATCAGTTGTCTAGTACCCATAACACAAGCTCTGCTTAGCTTAGAACTAGATGGCATTGTGTAGATGTCAGGAATATGTAAAAAAAATTATAATAATTGGACTTCACAAACATATACCTACGATTCACAGACAAATCGAACCATTAAAAGAACGGGCACTTCACCTTGGATAAAAAGCGTATAATTATTTAAGAATAAACGTATGAGTAATGTAGTAATACATGGTACTAATTATTATGTGTTGAAAAAATAATAAACGTAATTATTATCATATTATTTTTTACTATATACCTACACGAGCAGCGTCTACCTGGTGATAACGGATTGTTGCTGGCTATAAACAACTGGAACGTTGAGTGGCCCATCCACAATGAGTCATAGGTTCTTTAACGTTTCTTCCATAGTTGAAATGAAACGCGAACTTTGCTTAACACCACACCAGCCTTTTTTGATATGAAAGCCTGCCAAAGTGACTCTACTCTGTCTGATAGAAAATGCAAGTAGAAGAGTGTTGGTCATTATACTCATTGCGAATGTGTAGTGTAGGCACTATGGCGGTCTAGTGTCATTGGGCCTCTGGTTTAACACTCCCCACCAAAAGGCAGCACGAATGATTAGCTTGATGTTCTTTGAGAGGGTAGTACCGCCCCGGTCGAGCCGGCCCCTTCGTGATGTAATCAACGTGGCTACTACCTTAACAAGTCTTCTAAAAGACCTTATAATTACTCCGGTCGAACTGGGTCAAATGATAATGTTGTCATGTGTGTGATCGTTAGAACACCTTCAACTTATTTTATAATTTAGATTTGTTTTCCACTTAATTTGTGTAGTGTGAATATTAAAAACTGATATTCCTCCTGTATTTTAGTCGAGTTTAAATAAAAGTAATGTAGTTCAAATTTATATCTTTATAAATAGGTATAAAAATACACTTCTTAGATAATATATTTATATATTGCTTGTACGATGCAACCGTACACTAAGCCGAGTAAGCTTTATGATTAGCGGTGATCGCGTGTGCTCCCTCGCTCCTTTACTAAACCTATTTTGGTCCTAAATAAATTAGCATTTAATATATTCTCACCGCATTCTTATTTCGCAAATTAATATTTTTTTTTTTTATTGAATAGTGGGCAAACGAGTAGACGTATCACCTGATGGTAAGCGATTACCGCCGCCCATGGACACCCGCAACACCAAAGGCGTCACAAGTGCGTTGCCAACCTTTGGGGGATGGGAAAGGGAAAGAAATAACTTCTACATGGTCCTTCGAGCCGGAGTTTTTGCCCTTTTGCCCGCGTCTCTGCTCGCGTGTTTGTCGATTGTCCCGGAAAAAGAAGCCTATGTCCTTCCTTAAGAATTAAACTAGGGTTTAAATGTAAAAACGTGATAGACACATAGACAAATCTACTTTCGAATTTATAATATTTTCGAATTTGAATATTGTTTATTTTTTAATTTAAATCATACTGTAATACGTTTGATGCCTATAAGTGGACAGAAATTAAATGAAATGTATTAGATTTTTATGTAATATATTTTATTATTATATTTAATTTACATACATATAATAATGTTTATTTATATCTTTACAGAAATCGTACAACCAACATGTGTGTTGGAGTCAGACTTCGGATTCAAAATAAATTGCGCATTCAAAAAGTCCGGCCTCTTCAGAGTACGCAATCTCGGCGGAGTTAAAGCACACGCTAGCATAGGTCAGTATTCAAAGATGTTGATTGATAACTATCTATCTGAGGTTTAGTATTCTGTATTGTTGTTTAAAAATTTTCTTCAATAAAAAGGTCAAAAAGTACTAAAAAATACTTATTATAATTTTATAATTTCAGGATTCAGTTTAGGAGATGAATTAGGGTTTGAACAATCCTTGACGAATTTGGATACAAGCAGGCGAAGATCTGTAAACGTCAAAAACGGTGCCCCGGTGAACGTTGTTGCAGCCAATACAAGACCTACGAGTACTAAGCAAGAGGTAAGGCCCATCTACTTTCTTCTCTATTAGATAATACACTATCTGCGTGATCACAACGAACAGTGTGTGAACAACGGATGCGCTCATAGCCTAGTTGCACTCAATGATTAGGAACAATTACCGAGAGTAACCAACGTCTGCGCGGTCATTGACTGCGATGGGTGACCGCTAGTGGCATGTTACCATGAGAGTCTCCGTGATTCGGAGGTCACGTTGAGCAGTCGGTCCCGGTTGTTATCATAATATAACAGTCGTGAAGCTTAGTTAGAAGCCATTGGGCGGCTTAAAAACATTCAACGGCAAGATTACGTAGCCGCAATGTTGTCTCGCCCGTCCCCAACCCTGTGTTTTTTGTTTTATTTTTATACGTGTACTCATTGACATTGCATCAGTTTATCCAAATTGAGAAGATAAAGCAATAACGTGATTCACATTTACATTGAACATAACCATTACTTCTACATGAAATGGGCCTTACGCAGGACCATTAACCAACATCAAAAGATATTTCGCTATATTTGTACAAAGAAAATATACAATAATTTGCATATTGTCTCATTTAATGGGTTCGTAAGACCATAAACTGCTGGCAGTGTATTTGTAATACAGAAGTATACTAAATCTAATGCAAATTTTAAATTATGTCGTCACGAAACATACTGTTTTAATGTATCAACTGTTGCGTTGGAGTTAGGTTAATGTATAAAAACTTCATTATTGAAACAAAAAAAAAAACAAATTAAGAAAATCAATCTGATTCATTGATGATATATTCGCTGATTTACATAAAAGTTATGTGTTTCCAGAAACGTGGCAAGCAGAATAGGATAATGCGGCCTATGGCCCCCGCCAACCGTCCCAACCTAGCCGCAATGGATAAGTTGACAACTCTACACAGAAGAGTCAGCAGTACGATGCAGCCAATCATAGTCCAGACACCCGTCGAGCGGATTAACCTGAAACCAACCATACCTTCCGTCACCATGGCTAAACCAATGCCGATGGGGGTGCCACCCTTCAGACCTCTACCGCCAAAAGACGATCTCGCAGTTGTACCAATCCAGTCGACTAGGAAATCCTACACACCACTGCAAATCCCAGAATCGAAGGGCCCAGGATTGGCATACCAAAGTGAGCTACATCCCCAATCACACAACCAAATATCAAAAATGGTATCGCAAATGACAGCACAACAGTACTCACCAGTCAGATTTTCACCATCTCCCATCATAGTAGATCCCAAAAAACATTCCGTAAATGCTGTAAACCAATTCGTACCCATGCCATCATCAGGTATCTCAATCATACCACCACCTGTATTCAAAGAAATACACACACCAAAACCTACTTATTCTTCACCTAACATGCCTAGACCTAATTCTATATCTATCCAAAAACATCCTTTTTCTAACTTTATAGACCCCGTTCCACATCAAGTCCACGATCTGGCCGTTTATAACACGAAGAAAGTCGACGACTACAATTCGATAACAGGATATGGAGATGACACTGTCTTAAAAATAAATAAAGAAGACATCAATGCAAAGATTGTTGAAATAGCTAAAGCTGGAAATATATCAATGGAAGCTGTCGAAGCCGCTATTGCTCTGAGACAGCAGCAACTGTTAAGCAAATACGCTAATATTCCTGTTCCAACTCCTAAACCTACTACTACTACAACAACTACTACGACGACTGAACAGCCTTTCGTCTTCCAACCTGAGCCTGAACCAGAAATATTGACTGCAGCCTTACCACAGAAGCCAAAGAGGTATGTTCTTCACAATAATTACTTTATGGTCCGAGAGCTGGCACCAATTTTTGGGTAGGTATTTGAGGCAAGCTGAAAACTTGTCAGATACCTCTCCTATTATATCCCAACTCGGGACTGCAGACCTGGCTGGTGAGTAGCGGGGCTAAATCAACTCCTACATTTTTAAAAATATTTTTTTGTCTTCCCCAAAAATATATTTGAGGCACTACGCAATTTATATATGTTGCAGTGTAATACTTAATGAATACGAAAAAAAATAAGCCAGATAATTTAATCGGGGATTTAACATTGCCAGACGCGGACAAAAATATTTTGCAAAAAATTAAAAAAAATGTTTTTGAGGCAGCTTGAAATTTTAATCGAGTGTTATTTATAACTAAAAAATAAGATTCCCAAAAAGACTCATCACACACAGATCATTTCGGTGGGGCTTTCTATCTGCCAGGTGATCAAACAAATAATGAATTGGTACGAGCCTGTAGTGCCATAGACCAGCTGTAGTGTGAGAGAGAGCGCACAACGACAGCTGTCATCGCTCTTGCTTGCCGCAGTTGAAATAAGTTTAATAAAACAAAAAATAAAAAAAAAGACGATTTTTTTGAACACAGCTTAATATAAATACGTTAATGTCAAAAAAAAATTATATTCACCATTTTCTGTTCGTTTTTAATATAAAAAGGTGGGTAAGTTGGCTATTCCAACATAGCCCTTAAAATCAGTATCCACTAGTAATTAAATAATGAAAAAAACTTTTTTTTGTGAAAAACCTACGTCCTCATATTAATAAATCCGATCAATTTGATCATTTGCTGAAAATTGTTCAGAGGATGATTTCATCTATACTAAGATTGTCACTCACGGTTCACTAAGGGCCAGTGTTGGATTTCCCTTTTGAACCCCACCAGATAGCCCTGCATGTTTCTTAATTAAATTATAACAATATTTTTTTTTATAATATTTATGCTTCACACCGCTTTTGGCATGCTTAGAGACACACACCTCAAATTTCAGAGTACCAGTATCTGGAAAAGTAATGAATGCCCCGCGGGAGTACTACCCCGTTGGTTATGAGAAGAACTTCGATGATCACTTCCAGTCTAAGGTCGAACTGCCGGAGACAAATTTCCATTGCGGTGACCAGAAGTACTTTCCTGGATTATATGGCGATGAGAGTCTCGGGTGTATGGTGAGTGGATACCGTTTGAACATAACGATTAGTTATTACCCTTTGAGGTGGATTTGAAAAAGAATATTTGAATAGAACTTACTTTTGTTCGATGAAGAATTTAAACTTTCTTTAAAATTAGCTATCTCCTGGTGATCGAATGTTGTTTTAAATGTCTAATTTCATTTCCCATTTAGAAAAGCTTTGTAAGAACTTGTATGCCGTGACTATTCAAATTATGTTTTGGATATATTTAGCTATAAAGAGGTGTTTCTAAACTTTTAAAATTTAATCTTTTTTTGGACATCATTCTGTAATACAAAATTCAATATTTATTTTACTTAGTATTATTAAAATTTCTAGAGGTATTACTACATTACTAATACCTAAAGGTAACGGTAAGGAATTAAGCTCTATAGAATTTGCTTTTTGTAATTTCTCTACAATTATCGACAAATATGGTTCATAATTATTTTCTTCGCTTCCAGGTGTTCCACGTCTGCGCTCTAACAGACGATGGACTCGTCATGAAATCCTTCCTCTGTCCTGAGTCCACACTCTTCGATCAGACCATCCTCAAATGCAACTGGTGGTTCTACGTCGACTGCAAGAATACCAAGAAGTTGTATGAAACTAACATACCAGTTTCCAAGAGCTACCAGTTGATGAAGGCCCTAACTTTCTTCTCATCTTATAAGAAGGAAATGCAGGATGGTAAGATTATCAAATGAAATCACCCTATCACTGTCCGCTTCTCCCGAAGGTCTTCCCCGAGGAGCACCAGCTATCCTGGTCTTGGGCAGTGAGTATACATTTGCTATCAGCCACTGCCTTCAGATCTTCGGTTCATCATGCTGCAGGGCTCCCTACACTACGTTCACGCCAGGGAACATCGGTTCGTTGAGAGACATGACAGACTGGTTCTCCGTGCCATCTCTCTCATCGTGCATGCTCTCGTCCATCAGTAACCTGATAACTTCTACTGCGTTGCTTTAGGGCCTATTATGGGCAAGGCATAAATCCTTCGGACTTCTGGTAGTCAAAACATGTCAATTTATATGATTTAATAATGCTTCTAATTCTTAAACTCGATCGTCCAGCTGCATGTGAGTTCATCATAATATACATCGCCAGATAGAATTGTCGGGTAGTCTTCACACTCCGTACCGCACTGTTAGCATGGCCGGTACCATGGCCACGAACAGTGGTCGTAGAATTTGATTGCAGTCCATAGGGGTCTACTGCCCATCATCAGTATCGAACTTTAGTGATGCCCGCATTGGTGTGTTTAAACTGTCACAAGTCAGTCGCAAGAGTTTTGTTCATAATTCGGCAGTGTGCATCGCGTACAGGCGAGGTTGGGTTCACGGGGCCTGATATGATAGATGGCCCTGCTTACAACTCGGTAAAATTATCCTTTTATATTTACACTAATCATGAACGCTGGTTCTATCTTAAGGCGACGAATATATTTGATTTTTTCGGCAAAATCTCAATTAATTTCTCCATAAAGTTTTTTTTTATTTAATTACTTAACTATCTGCTAGTGAAGATTTAGTTATTTCGTTTCATTTGTTTCGGACACTGGCCCATATATTAAAAGACATACACATAAGCGAATTAAAATTGATGTGGTATTACCCTGTTATATTCAAATGAATTCAAAATTATGTTGCACAATAGGTCTCTTGCAAATCTATTTTAAAGCTAATTAGGACTCTTGATTAACCATGAAGTGGTTACTCTGGCTCTCCCACTTTACGGTTAGGTTACTAAGAAGGTATTAAGTGGTACTCAATGTATTTATTTATTTTCAGGTCAAAAACCGAATCCCGAAGAAGCGGACGGCATCAAAGAAGCTATATCTATCTTACAAAATGCACAACCTAACGCGCCACAGCCTAGCGAAGTCAATGTTTCGAACACAGGCGCATCAGCCGTTGTCACCAGTAACATAAATGGTGCCAACAATATTCAACTTATTACTCCTACTCCCATCATAGATGAGAGAAACCGCAAAACAACTACGGAGTCGGCACCCGTATACAGAGGCACCAGAAACTACAACTCCACAAGAAACATTAAAAGAAGCAATAATAATACAGAGACCGGGCAAGATAAACTTATAACATTGAACGCTGAAATAAATTTCTCTGAAAACAATAGTACTGAAAATGATTCCCGCGAGAAAAAACACAGGCGAAGAATGACTCTGAAAAATAATAATTCTATAACAAAAGGCACTACAACAACTACCACAAAGCCTGTAGCAATATCACCTTTAATCGAAGCAATGAAACAAGAAATACAGCCTATAGAAATAAATAACTTGCAAAGGCAAGAAAAGCTAACTGATCAAATTGAAAATTTGAATCCTAATGCAGCCAACTTGGCTCCAGTAAGACGGTTTTATAGATCAAGTGCAGAAAAAATAGAAGAGAAAGAAATGGCTGTTGTTAACAATGAGAAGGTCCAAATCGTGAGACCTACAGCACAGTCAAAACTAGTAGGACACTATCCTACTCTTAGCGCTGCGATAGCAAAGCTAGATGAGGCTATTTTAGGGAAAGTCAGAACGAAGAAACATACTGTAACAATAGTTACGCCAATAGGAAATCCAAAAACGTAGTCTGAAAATAGTCAATTGTTAAGTGTCATAAATAAGTTATTTATTGCCAATACGTGTGTACCGTGTACTAAAGGACGTATTTGCTCAATTTTTGTACTTTTGTAGTCTATGAATGGAGTCAAGTGATATTACGGTGTATGTTAGTAGTTTAGTAAATTTTTCTAACTTATTATTTTGTTTTATTGCATCATAACCAATTATAACCTTAATATATTGGGTATATTACACAAAGTAGTTCTGCTAATTTGTCTCTCCTAAACAATATATGATGAATATCACCAGGTAGATAAAATAACAGTTTGCATGATTCTTATGTTGGACTAATAATAAAACAACATTAATTTTCAAAAAGTTTTATCTCTTGAAAACAATGCACAAAGTTAAAAAAAACTCACCGTTTACTTACACCTGGCCTTCGTATTTTTCCTAATTGCTTTTACAATCCTCTTGCAGGCAATAGGAGCAATGATTATAACGCCTGCTGCTATGATCAGGGTCATATAACTTAGACATGCACATTTCGTATGTAAAAGAATAAATGGGAAAGTCATTTTTAAAGAAGAAAAACCAAGTTACACTGCTCCTATTTCTAATTAAATGTGTTCAAACAAATTTAATGAACGGAAAGATACGATTGAGGTTAATCTTATTTGTGATATAAGATTAAAAGTTACAATGTTGTGCAATCTTAGGTTAATAATCAACACGAAGTCCAAGGACTTGGGAGTCGCTAGTCAATCCAGCCACTCTGGACACAAAGCTATTATTCGTTCGATTTTACATCTGAAACAAAAAATTTTACCACTTTAATACGAAACTTCAGAAAATCTTACTTTGAAGTTATTTTTGAACATTTAAGTATGTAGTCACTCGCACAATAGCTCCAAATAGAGGTCACGACCCTCAGAATTGAGGATAACGACGCAAGGAGGAAGTATGTAGGCAAAATTATTCCTATTCAAATCAAAACACTCCATTCTAAGTTATGTACATTTTGGGCAACAAAATGGGATATATCGAATCTGTAATAAGTGTTAACGTGTAATGGTTAGTTACTTTTAAAGTTTTTAAGTAAAACAAAATATATTAACTTAAATGTTTTATTATACGTTACGATTTAAACAAACTGATGTCAGACTAAACAAATTATCTACGGCATCTACTTCTAGATGTAGGTTTGTAAGAAGCCACGAAACACTTTAGGATCTTTTCAAAAGCTATCGGACCCATGATTATTAAAGCGGCTCCAGCCATAGCGGTGATTGCACTCATACATACTAAATTAGTACCAACTAAAGACATTGTAACTGATACGTTGAGTTGTACCTCTAAGCAAATTAAAACGGGACAGTTACTCACTCGTGACCTAAACAAATCACTTCAAAAATGAATGAGTAAGTTCAAAAATTTACGATCAATTGAATTCAGGAGAAGAATTGATCCAAAAGTCGTGATTAAAATGGCTTGCCGCAATCAGGACAGATGGGTGTAGATGGGCAGTGACAGTGGATGTTGAATATATGTCGAACCCAAAATGGAACGCAGGCTATTACGGTGGCGACAGTTATCAAAGTAACAAGAGGTACACAAATTGGCATTCGTGCGAGACAATTGGTGATTACCTGAAACAAAGTAAAAGTATTGATAATAAAGCAGTTGACAAAGCATTTCATTTTAGCGAAGGATTTTAAAAGAAAGAAATGAACCATTTGTGCCACATTAAGTAGAAGTTTACGGAAAACTGAATTAAATTAACTAAAATCTATAATTAGGAGACACTGATGCGTTTTCTTTTTCTGTAACAGAGAGAGTGCTATAATGATTTTTTTTATTTTTTTTTATTGAATAGTGGGCAAACGAGCAGACGTATCACCTGATGATAAGCGATTACCGCCGCCAATGGACACCCGCAACACCAAAGGCGTCACAAGTGCGTTGCCGACCTTTGGGGGATAGGAAAGGGGATGAGGGGAGGGGTTGGGGTATGGGCCTCCGGTCTTCTCACTCACTCGGTGAAACATAGCGCAAGCGCTATTTCACACCGGTTTTCTGTGAGGCCGTGGTATCACTCCGGTCGAGCCGACCCATTCATGCCGAAGCATAGCTCTCCCACGATAATCCTCTGTTGATTACAATAAAAAGAAGTTAAAAAGTTTGTAGACCAACTAAAATAAATTTCTTTACGTTATTGAATTGTATTCCAGTAATACAATAGTCAACCACCCTATTTCAATATTCAATAAAAGACTTGCAGATACAAAGGCATAGGAACTCGAATTTTTATTCATGACTTCACCGAGGTGAAGCAGAACCAGCTTGATACTTGAAGTTAGTTAACCAGTTAGAAATTTTTCCATTTTTTTCATTTATTTTATTTATTTATTCATTTTTATAATTAGTAGAATACAGG
The DNA here is from genome assembly GCA_916048165.1 of Spilarctia lutea. Classification (NCBI taxonomy): domain Eukaryota; kingdom Metazoa; phylum Arthropoda; class Insecta; order Lepidoptera; family Erebidae; genus Spilarctia; species Spilarctia lutea. The sequence goes on from OU696491.1 coordinate 2,805,347, forward strand.
AAAACCCCTGTGATTGTTACATGTGAAAAGTTGATCCTTCTTTTTCAACTAGACCGAGTTGTTAAGTTAACAAGCTCTTACTTATAGACACTATTACTATAGTATCCAATTAAGTTTGGATATGGTGCCTGATCAAAGGTCCGATAGGACGAACTCCCACTTTTGAAAGATGTCACCGACATTTGTATGGGACCAATCATTTCTCAGTATACCATTTATAACAATGGCCGAGTCTTGAAAGGTCGTGTGCCTGATGTATATTTAGTAAAGTTGAAAATTAAATCGTCCACCTGACGTCCCGTTTTTGTTTTCTGAACCCCAAAGACTTAATAACTATTATGAGTACATGAATCTTGATAATCTAATAGTCCAATTATTTTACACGTTCACCAAAATATTTGAAATTTCTTAATAAGGCGTTTAGCAAGGCGCTTATAATTTAAGCGAAAAGTTTCATTAAATGATTTTAATAAAGTATTTGAATATACTTGTAGTATTAATTGGCAACACAATACAAGAAATTCTTAGTTACATACATAAGAAATAAAACTATACGTATGAATGAGAATAACTTTATTACATATCTTATAGTGCAATTAACAAAAACGACATTTAACACTCGATCACGATCGAAATCAATCAATTATCGTTTACTCTTAATGAAGCATTTCAATAATTTCTCACAGATCAGGGGTCCGCAAGCTATACAGCTAGCTGCCACCAGGGCTGTCGCACAGCTCATGCAAATCATATCTGTTTGCAGCAACAGCCCCTCACGGCAGTACGACTTGTCTGGTCAAATGCCTCGATGGGTACCTGAAACAAAAAAACAGATCTGTTACAAGATTAATACAAAAAAGTATACATGTTTGAAGCTTGTTAAAGACACCAAAAAGTATTTAATAAGCTTGGAGGAACTTAACGTTACCAATGCGGTATGCACCTCAAGAATTTATGAGCACACGTTATACAAAATAATTTTTCTATATACAAACAGTTAAAAAGGGAACGTTAAAACTAATAAAATAAAACTATCAAAGAGTGTTTAGGCTTTATTATGAGTACCATTACGATATATAATTATTAGTCATTTTGCATTGAATATGAACAATTCGCTTTTTCTTTGAAAGCATTTTTTTCCACGCATTTAATAACTTTTTCACAAATCAAAGGCGCTATAATTATTGCAGCAACCAAAGAAATCAGAGTACTAATACTAGCACAAAACATAATTAACCTTAAAGAGAAATATTAAATAGAAGGATATAGTTTTCGTTTCTGATCACAGGAACTGCATCTACTTATGCAATGGACGTGTTAAGAAAAGTTTTCTGGCAGCATACCCTCTTTTATAAAATGATCTGAAACAAAAATCGAAGTAATTTTGGAATTCGACATGATATTACAAAATTAGTAAAATAAGTGCTTATCTTGAGTGCTTACTTGTCCACGCATTAACACATTTCAATTTAAACCAAAACCCAACTTATTACAATGAGTCCAAAATTTGGAGACTGATTTATTGAAATATTACTACGAATGTCTGGATGTACATTATAGTTAAATAACATTGCCTGCATCTTCGAAGTAAAAGGCAACGCAATAAATTGCTGAATGACTAAAATATATTAGTGTTAAGAACTAACTATGATGCAGAAGAATAATTAATTAAAGATATGGTATTGCGTTCCGAAGTACAGCAAAATCATGCTAATTTAGGTTCAAGAGATTTGTTTTCTTAATTATTAAAGTAAATGTTTAAGAAGCATTTTTCAGACTTACAAATTACATTTCAAGGTAGACCCAGATCTAAAACCTTGCATGTCACGGACTAATATTTGAAATCATGTTTATTGTTAATCCAATTTTAAAATACTAGTATTAAATCCACAACAATGCAAGGTACAAACACTACACTACTCAAGTCACAGGCATCGACTATTTTGAAAAGTATGAAGCCACCACTTTCCCACTATAAGTCTGCATTTAAATTTATATTGTCCATGAAAGAACATGATTAATTTAATATCTAAATGATTATGATTCGACTACGTTATCGAAATTAGGACAAGAGAAATTTTGTAGTTTTTTGTAATTGCCTTTGTAGCAGCAGCAGATGGTCAGCACGATACTTGCTATCATTTAGCTAACCTACTTCTACATCTAGTACAATTTTAGAAACTTACATGCAAGGGCCAGCTCTACTGGTCCTGACACGACGATTTACAGAACATTTGTTACAATTAGACGCCAAAAGATAATCCTGATATCAAAATTATCTTAGCGACGTTCCACAGAAATTTGTCAAGCATATTGTTTTCACAGAAATTTTGTTCACATGTTATTTTCCTTACAGCATCTGACACAATACGGGCTATCAATATATTCTGAATTTAAAAATTTATTCATAAAACTCTACCACTGTCATTGGTTAAAGAGACAGAAGTAACTGAACTTTCTGAGGTTGTAAATGAATTAAAAAAGTTTCTAATTGCATTGTATTTAGATTTGAGGGCAAACGACTGAACGAGGCGTTTGATAATTATTTAATTCTGCTGCTCATGTACAATTGCAACTCGGGAGTTACGATTATATTGTCACCCTCCAAAATATTTATTTGTTTATTAGAGATGATGATTACAACGAAGTGATTATGTACACATATGGATAAAAATAAAACAGTTAGAATATTTGACTTACCGATAAACCGTAGGAGAGCCACGCTACGGCATGAATGAGCCGGCTTGTCCGGAGAGATATAACGACCTTACAGAACATCGGTGTGAAATAGCGCTTGCGCTGTGTTTCACCGAGTGAGTGAGGATACCGGAGGCCCTCCTCCTCCTCTCCCTCTCCTATCCCCCTCCTCGCTCCCCTCCTCTCAGTTCAAAGTTCTACCTTAAGCCTAAAAAGTTCATTATTATTTCCGTTGAGCAACTTGCCTTATTAAGTTTTTCACAAAGTTGGCATACAATCTTAGACTAGACACAAAAGTGTTGGTATCTTTCTGTGGTGGTCTCTTTCTGTAAAGCCGAAAGAGACCGCTGAACGGGATCTCGAGAGGGCCGATCCCGAGCGTAGAGGATATCAGCCGTCCAAAGGGCCGCAAGCTGCCAGAGATTGCGGAACTCTGGCGGCAGATTAATTGTTGCGGTCAGCGGTCTGGTCCCAAAACTACATCCAGGCCGCAACACATAATGATAGGGTCGATAAGCAGGGGGAAGCCCAGACTACCCTCAGGATATCGTCTAGACAGGCACGGCATCGATAGTAACATAGTCTGGGTCCTGCGCCTGAGACCTGCAGCGGGGTTGGTTTTAAGTTGAATCACCACATACCTGACTCCTCAGAGTAGCCGGAGATCCGAAGGGATTTTGCACTCCGTCATTAAAAAAAGGGTATTAAAGTGTGGCCCAAAAAGAAAGAAATCTAAATATCTATATTGTTTGTTTGTTTATGCCAGATCCTTTAAATACAATAATAGGGCTTGGTGGTGTTGGAAAAATCAGGTCAAAAATGGTCATCAATGTGATAGGTAAGTTAAAGCTGCGAATAAAAAGTCAAGTGCTGCTGTGTGATTGTGGTTAGGTACGAGTACCTATGATTGTTGGAAGTTATTGTTTTGGCAGGGCGCAAACGTGGACACTTTTGTGTCTTGTGACAGATACAAGCTACCGATGAATATTTGATTTCTTTATTAGAACCAGTATGGAATCATCCACTCCGCATACGTAAATATTTTTTGTGTCCAGTTGCTACCACTTAATACATGGTCATGACGATCAAAAAGTGTTAGGTGTCGGTAACTGGAACCTAAAAGTCGTCAGTTGAAGACATAAGCAACATTAACCAATTCCTTAAAATTCTATGAGGCAAACGGAGGAGTTACACTCGGTGTCCGTCTCCTGTGTGCGACACAAGTCACACATCGGGTGACATAGGGGCACGGGCGGGGCAAGCCGCAGACAATATCGTTTTTTTTTCGATATATTATATCGTAGTGTTTGTTACACGCACAATCGATCATTGATCTCCATTAATCACTTGCAGTTTGATTGCTAGTAGTTTTTAAATAATCATTACTTGAAGATTCTGGCTTCGCCAATTTTTCATCCATAAGGGTGGATGTTATCTCAGTTATAATAGCCTAATATTGACTAGGTATTCATAAAATAATATTGATCGAATCATAAAAAAAAAATCTTTAGGTTACATTATTGAGCAGCAATAAATTAGCAGAAAAATCATGAAATGTTGCAACTAGTCACTAGGTACGATAAAAATGTAGAAAAATTTAAAGGACAAAGAATATTTGAGAAACAAGAGCATAAGATATACAAGTTTAATTTCATAAGCTAATACAAACAATTTTACAAAACATTTTTTTCACAACTGTTGGCCAGTCCATGAAAGGTACAGAGACAAAGTATGTGTAGTGCGGTTAATAAAAAATTAACGCCATGTAGACCAGGATCTGATATGAGAAAATATTTATAGCATACAAATATTAAATTGTTATAGCGGTCCCTCCTACGGCTTCACAAAGCACTTAAGAAATTTCTTGAACTCAAACTGTCTGTAGCACATTGGGACGCAAGAAAGAACCGTGGCTGACGCAATCAGGGCATACAACGAGAAGCAAATCATTTTTAACAAATCTTAGCTCAAATCACCGTACGATCTTGGATCGATTTTGGAGTAGGCACCGTGGAGTTGTCGACTCCTGGAACAAAGCAGTAACATTCTTTAGGTAAAGCGTGAAGTTGAGTAAGTTGATGAGGTAAGTTAAGGACAGGACTAAAAGAATATATTAATATGTATTGAAATCCCATCATCGAGTTGCTAAATTAGAAGATTTTGCTTAGAAATCGGTAGTCTTGAATTTATAGTGACAATTCTGTCATATTTAGATGCATTATATTTTATACATAAGCTACATCTTTAACAATAGAGTGCATACTGCACTCTATTATTAAAGAAGGTTTTTTATTCAAGTTCTAAACAATTCACCTACTTGTAACACTCACTCAAACTTTTACTGACCAATTTATTACCAACAAAAAGTTAAAACATTTTTAAGTGTATTTTTGGGAGTATTAGAAGTCAAAAATTACTTTTTCGGGTAATAAGTATTGATTGAAGTGCACAAATTGTAGCAAAAAAACAAGCCAATTCAGACGAAATTACCGGATGTAGAGATGATTCAAGAGATTTCTATTTCTTAAGGCACTTGTATATCTTGCTTTTTTCTATACGTTTTGAGTACATTGGCGCACATATTATAAGAGCAGCAATTAGGACAGCAGCACATAAGTTAATACAAAGCATTTTTTACAAATCTTGGTTTGGAGGGAGACCTGATTTTCGGTTATGGACTTGGAGACAGCACCGTAAAACAGTTGACTCCTGGAACAAAGTTGGAGTAAACTGTTACAAGTGCGGTGAAGTAATATAATGTCTAGAGAATTGGTAGCGGAGAAGGATGTAAAACACGAAAAACACAAAAATACAATATAAACGATACTTAGTCGTACGGTTAAGCTGAATCGTAAAGTTAAACTCGAAGCCTAAAAAAGTATACACAGCAAAGATACTCATAAATCAACCCTATACAATCAAGAACGAGATCGAGCATTAAAATATGTGAAGAAATACCACGACAGCAATGGCCACAAAGCTTGACTGTATCAAACAAAACTAAAAAGACGACTGCGATAAAGAGAGACATACGAAACATTACTCACTTTTATAAAATGAATTTGTGAATTTGATTAATCGAAAGTCTGTGCTACTTGAGTGCTAGGTGTCAACATACCAAACAAAAAACTAATTATTAAGTGGACAAAAATATTTAATAAAATAAAACTTAAACAGTACAGAACAACAGTGTTTTAGCTAGTTTTTGATTGGTTAGGGCAGCAGGGACTTAAGCATATGACTTCAGGTGAATTCTTCTTTTTTATTTTCAAACATATCTTTTGCCAATACACATCTATGAGCAAAGGGATACATGCGATGCAGCTAACAGCCAGAAATGCGGTCAGACAACTTGTGCAGATAATCATGTCTAACTATTTCCGAAGGCACTTGACAAACTTATGCATTTCAAACTGTCTGTAGCAGACTGGAATGCACGCTAGAACCGTGGCAGATGCGATTAAAGCATACAGAGAGAGGCAAATCATTTTTATAGGTCCTGGCTTGGAGCCACCTTTTTGCGGTTATCAATTTGGAGACAGCACCGTGGAATGGTTGACTCCTGGAACAAAGTAGGAGCAAGCTGTAGCTGGAGATTTTCAAAGCTGTACCTCGGTAATCTAGCGTATTCGTGGAATAAATAGCGCATCACAAATGTACTAATACCGCGAGGACACTTCGGTTAAAGAGTGGTTATTAGCTGCTACATGTGATAATACAAGTGCTATTAAAGTAATGTCATACAAACCTATAAATTAGAGAATATCCTCGGAAATACGATGTAATGTGTGCTTACGACGTGAAATCACCAGTAACAAAGTAGAAAGCCTCTATCACAATCCGAATTGCAGGAAAAAATGGGAGCACACATAATTTCCTGGATTTCTCTAAATCCCAAAAGTTTTCACTTAAAAATTTAAGCCATGACACAAGGATTGCTTTGGTGACAGTTTCTACTCACGTCAATATTTGAATGTGCTATTCTGTGATAAAAATACAGCATCGAATTTGCTGCCAGTTATAGACCATTCATAGAGTATTCTTCTTCTTTTTCAACCATGAAATGAATCAAACATGAAATGGCAACCAGCCGGATCACTCAGATCAGCTATTTCTGCCAATGTCAAGTATTTATAGTCTTCAATTATCAGTCTTCTAGTCTTCAAGTCGTCGTCGTGATGAAATTAATGATAAAAAATATATAAAATGTGGATGACATGAAATGGGGACCGTCTTTCGAAAAAAAAAAACTTGAGTATTCTTAATGACTGTTGTGAGGACAACCAAGATTTCAATGAGTCAAACCAGTCCAGGACTGTGTAGATCGTATAGTTAACATAACACATTAGAAAATATTAATTCTGTACTATACAATAATGCTGCTAAAAGAATTCTGAAATCTCTTTTGAAAATTGCTATCAATCATATTGCCTCGTGTGAAATAGGTTTTTTTTTTTTGTTTTTTTCTTTATAATCCATTGCGAAAAAACAGTTAACAAATATAGTTTCAACGTAACTCGGTTACTGTATACACTTGACGAACTAATTATACACATACTGCATCAAAAATCATCGTCGTCATTTTAACACTATCTACTGTTGGAAATCTCCTTGGCAAGAAGTTTTTAAAACCAAAATACAAGATAAGTATTACAGGCGTACAGTATTAATTATAGATGATGTGAGGAAAAATCACAGTGAAACTGCTCACTATGATGAGAATAGCATGGATATTTTAAAATTCAAAGTTGACCTGTATCTTATAGAATTGAGCTGGAAGTTGTGTCGCGTTTTCGTTCGTCAATCTAAAGTTCCGTCACCCTATCCTTTATCGATAACAACAATCTTTGGACAGGGGCACCCCAATACCAGCTCCTGCCTCTGGACCGCAATCAGCGGAGGGCGACTCGTATCGTCGATTGCCAGGAACTTTCAATTCGGCTAGACTCTCTGGCTCTGCGTAGAGATGTGGCTTCGCTGTGCATCTTCTACCGCATTTACCATGGGGAGTGCTCCGAGGAATTGTTCGGATTGATCCCTGCCGCCTTTTTCAGCCATCGTCCTACTCGACAGAAATTTCATCCTCATCATCTAGATGGATGGCAGTCCACAACTGTGCGATTTTCCCGAAACTTTCTGCCACGCACAACACAACTGTGGAATGAGCTGTCGCCTGCGATGTTCCCGGACTAATATGACCTTCATTCCTTCCTGTAGGGCCGGCAACGCACTTGTAACGCCTCTGGTGTTGCGGGTGTCCATGGGTAGCGGTAATCGCTTACCATCAGGCGATACGTCTGCTCGTTTGCCCCTTATACAATAAAAAAAAACTGTTGCAACACTGCTGGTCGACATATCGTACTGTCCTGTCGTCCTAACATTTTATACGTAGTTGATTGTCCCGATGATCATAATCGGGGCAATCATTTTTTTGACTCCGTGGCATTCCCGGAGTCAAAAAAACTCGGCGTATTGAACCATGTATGCCCGTTTCAGCTTGTATTTTTTAAAACATGTTTATAGAAAGGCGTTTTGTTTTTTTCATATTGTAAACATTTACGGTTTCGGCGGCTATATCGTTGAATTGTGGTCGGCTATTATTCATAACCTTATGAAAATTACTTACAATGACAGTTTTAGAATTTTGTATGAATTTTTCAGAACTCTACATACTATCTATCATTTGGATAGGAGAGTGTGTGTAAATATCTCACAAATGGATTATTTAAAATATTGTCTTCATACGATACTGACCACATTTCTCTAATGCAACTTTATGTTAGAAATACTCTTTGTCAAATGAAAGAACTAAAATAATTCGAAAATTTAGAATTTCCTCTTTTACCTCTGTCAAATTGACAAAATAAACTGACCGTGAATTGTTTGTGTCAAATAATTGGAAAAAAATACGTATCCACCATTCTTTAGGGCAAAAGTTTATAAACTTATGCTAGGTCACAAAGCATTCGGGCAATACTCCAATATTGCCGGTATATACACATAGAATAATTCATTACTTATAAATGAAACTATTGGTGGTCCTGCTACTGACTGCGTCAGTGTGGGCCTTCCCCGAAAGAAGGTCGGCAAGTAACGCAGGGCCCATTCCACAGACTTCTCAACAACTACAGGCACAGAAGCTGGAGAAAGCACGAGAAACGCAAAGAGATTGTAAAGGAAAGTGTGCGTCAAGTATAGCCCAGAAAGCAGCTGCAGAAGCAAAGGCTGCGCAAGCAGCTCAGAATGCGGCAGGAGCTCAAGCCGCTCACATGGTGTGTATTTTTTTATAATTTTATGTAATTTAGGGAAACACAATTCCTGGTAAAAAGATAATAGAAGTATTTATTGAACGGGAAGTTGTTGTACACTACATAACAGATTTGTTGGGTAAATAGTATTACAAGATGGCGCAGCAATGACGTAAGAATAGATCCTGTTAGATGTCCAAATTTTTATTTTAGTCAGCTCTATGATACTTTACCCTAATCTTAAACTGCTGATAAATCTGTCACTCGAGAACATAAATATTGTTGGTTTATTTTTTTACATCTCTCATATTTTAAATGTCTTGTTCTTTCAACCTCCAACTAAATCAAATTAAATAGTAACATTTTCCAATTACTTTTAGGTAAAAACTCAACTAGCTGAAAAGGCATTGCAAGCTGCCAAGGCAGCTGAGGCAGCCCTCGCTGGTAAGCAGGCTGTTGTGGAACAACTACAACAAGAAGTGAAAGAAGCAGAAGCTGTAGTCGCTGAAAATACTGCCGCTGTTCATCAGCAGCAATCAACAGTGAATGCTGCAGTACAAGCAGCACAGCAAGCTACTGCTCAGGTGAGAAAAAATGTTGAGATATTGATTGTAGCAATTGCAATTGTTGAGTTTTTAATACGATACTGCTTTAGTAATTCAACGATAGTTAAAATCGCATACAATTTTCGTCACAATTATAATCGTTGCCCATGTGTGTTTAAATCTATAATAAAGCTCCCTCATAATAATAAATAATATAAATAGTTATATTATACCAATTCGTATTGTTCCTTATGTATAAATCTTCAACAATTCCTACCGGAGCTTATGAAAAGCGAAATCAAAGGTTTACGAAGTTCAATATTTAGATTTTGGGTAAGATTTTTGCGGTTACTACCATTTGCCATTAAATTTTAAATTTATTTGGTAGTAATTGTTGAAGGGCTTTTACCAGTTTGATGAATACTTCGTAGAACTTTGTTTTCTCTTTTCCGTAGGTCATAAACATCTGGAAATATTTACTGTTGACAAAAACCAAGAACCATATCGACTTCATTCAAGCAATTTTGCCACAAAAATGATTTGTCTGCCACTGTACACATATGTTGTATTAGCAGTATTACTATCGTGTGTCCCTCTGTGTGTACAAAAAATAGCACGAAAGTCATGCTGCTGTAGGCGCAAGGACGAATGCAAGGAAAAGAATGGCGGATCTACGTGTACATAAATTCTTGTAATTCTTTTAATCATTTAATTTTCAATGTGAAGTAAAATTTTGACTAACAGTTAACCACATGGTCTTTAATTTCATCATGCATGTTATGCACTGTGTCAATCGTGTTCATCCACTGTGTTGGTCAAACAAAGGTTCCACTGGGCTATGGCATTACTCAAAGTTAATAAGTTCAACCAAACACACACTCAATTACTAGTATTACTTGAACTAAATTATAAGTTAATCTAGGTCTAGATAATCTAATATATGGCTAGATAAACCGGTACTCCTTTTTTGACCTTCATAGTGATCCTTCCCTGATTTAGTCATTGCTCATGTTCCATTTTGAAATAAACAACTACATCGGTGCAGTGTCAGGGTTTGGATGGTACTGAAACGATGTACGTGGCAGCAATCGCGCATTACATCTCCACCAGTATATCAGTCCTGACGGTTATTTCACGTGTGTACTGGTTGCCGTCCCTGTGGACTTGACAAAACGTATCACAACGTGGTGATGTTAAACCACAGTGAAACTTAAGTATAGTGGGGAAACTCTGTACGTTTAATCACACGTAAATACATAGCATATAATAACGAACTCAATTCTATTATGTACTAGGTAGCGTATTCACGACATCAGCGATGCACAAGAGGACAAGACATATTGTACTAGTATTATATCAATCATAATAAAGGTCAGTTCGATGAGTCTATTGTTCCAAGGACATGCCGAGTTTCAACACTGTTCTTAGGGTCCACTGTTGTCGGAAGCGAAGATGGACTGAGAAGCTTAGACGGCAACCGTGTGCTTGTGAAAAGAGTTACTTGGAACACCTTCCTCTGCTATGCCCAATACACTACACCCATGTATGTGCTTAACAGGTTTTGCATGCACCCCAAATTCAATGGCCATAGTGCCACTAGAATATAACAAAAAGCAGTTCGATGTCAGTGCACCCAACAACATTATTTCTTCCACTTCAGCACAAGCTATTGTGCCAAGCGACGCAACAGGCAAGCCAGCTGGAAAAGTCCGCCCACTGCGTTCTGGACAAGACTAAATTTGGCTTACAAGAAAAATGTCACAATCTTTCCGAGGCGAGAGCAAGACTGGCTCATTTGCAGCATAAATTGCAATGCGCTTGCACTGAATGTTCTATAACGAAGCAGGCTGCGCATAGCGCTTGTGAAGCTGCGCGGGCGGCTTGTGGTAACGCTCGAAAGAAAAAGCAAGTTGTGAATCTCTCCGCTGTAGTCTCAACGTAGATGCCCAAAGCCTTTTTATAAGGTTATAAGGATACTTTTAATCTTATTCTTGTTTAGGATTTGGAATAAAAATATTTCAGGTACAAAATAATACACGATACCGAAATGTTAAGAGGAATCATATATTCTGTTACTGTAAGTGTGGTATCTGTAAATACGAATCGATTGTAACAATAGTGCAAAATTAACACATACTTTGTATTGATCTGTCATTCGAGAACAGTGAAGTTAATAGGTGAATATAACGACGTAGATGTACCTATAAGTTAGACTAAGTTGTTGGTATATTTAGAAACGATTATTTTTTAAATAATAAGAAGTCGTCAGCTACCTATTTTATTTTTTGTTCCTTAATACACTAGAAATATTAATGAAAATTGTCTCATCTTAGTAATTATTGTTCGCGATTATTGCAAAGCCAGTTGCAATTTGTTTTTTAATGTGTGTTGTGTATATCTATATACGAGTATATAAAAATGTTATGTTGGTTTGCTTACGCTTCAAAAACTCAAAAAGTTCTGCACCGATCGAGCTGAAGTTTTAGAATGATATATAATCCACATCAAGGATTGTTTTTATCTAATTTTTGCGTCAGTCACAAATCCGCGACCGCGAAAAATCACGAAAAAACCGACATAAACGCGGGCGGCAACGCACTTCTGACGCCTCTGTTGTTGCGGGTGTCCATCAGGAGATACGTCTGCTCGTTTGCCTCTTTTAATAAAAAAAAAACTAAAATACACTTTAGATAAGTTTTCTAAACATTCCTATTCGTTTAAACAACAGAAAATTTGTGTTTCATATGATCAGTACATAATTATTTGTCATGCAAACTTTTCATTTGTACATTGCAACAGAGTTTCCCCACATTCTATATACCATGACGGCAATCAGTAAATTTGCAAAAGTATTAAAGATGAAATACCTGTAACATTATTTACTCTAAATATACAATAATACAAGTTTATAAAGAACCCAAAATACGTCAATTCCTAAACATTACAGCATAAGCTGCTGGTTCAAGCAACTCAACTAGCATGTCAACTCGAGAAAACAGCACACTGCGTCCTGGACAAGACCAAATACGGATTGCAAGAGAAATGCCACCACTTGTCTGATGCCAGAGCAAGACTTGCTCATCTCCAACACATGCTGCAATGCGCGTGTGCAGAATGTTCAGCGACGAAGCACGCTGCGCACTGCGCTTGCGAAGCGGCGCGAGCAGCTTGCGGCAACGCTCGTAAGAAAAAACACATCTTGGAACAGCTCACGATAGGGTCGAAAGAAGAGAGTAAGCAAGGTCGATGATCATTAGGATAGTGTAAATAACTATACCAAGGTTATTCAATTTGAGAATTAGAGAAAAGAGTCTCACTCTAACATAAATATTATCATGTCGCTTAAGTGAGCTTTTCAGTCATTACTGATGTAAAATGCAATTCTGTATAATGGTACCGTTTCCTGTATTTAGACAATGATTTTCCAGTTAAGTCGGTTTCTCTAGAGTTTGTTTTCGATGCTAAAATATATTAATTACCATATATTCTGACAAAACTTTCTAGTACATATAATCTATTTATTTATGTACATTTTTATATATATGTACATGAATCATAGAGCGCTCTCAAAGACTCACAGTGCAGTTGTATTAGAACAATGATTCATGCGAAATTTAACTTTTTGGTATGTAAATATACAGTATTTGTTAGATGATCCGTGTATTGCAATGCATTTTTAATGTTTTATTTAGCTTTACTTAGTTTTATCATGCTGTGTAAGACGTGTTACGTAATATAAGCTTTTGATATGGTTATGGTCGACTCGTTAAGGTTTTTTTATATATAAATATAATTACTGCTATCTGTTTTTAATTTCACTACCTGAGCAATAATAATAAATATTTCGGACATCTAACACACAACACCATCTAGTCCCAAGCTAAGCAGAGCTTGTGTTATGGGTACTAGACAACTGATATGAATACATATATCCTTTTTTTTTGTAAATACATACATATTATACATAGAAAACACCCAAACTCCGAAACAAATATTTGTACACACAAACATTTGGTCCGACCCAGGATTTGAACCCGAGACCTCAAACACAGCATTCACTACCACTGCGCCACCGAGGCAGTCTAATGAATGTGACACGACACGATGCGATGCGACACAACATGACATAATGCAATGCAATACGACACAGTGCTACACGTGTCACATGTAATTCTGCTTATTACTTGTCGAATCACGGAGAAGTACAGTACAGTTTTGAAAGTTCATACTTATGGTACAGACTTCAAAAAATATGGTAAAAGACACAAGAAGACGAGCATATTTCTACGACGCAGACTATTATTCGCTCACGTGCGAGACACGCTGTTACTGAATGATCAGCTCAAAAATCTCTACTATTTGGCTTTTCACGAAACTCATTTCATTATCAGACTCAGACATTACCAATATTGATTTGTAGAGAAGCTTTCATTACGTCACGACTAACGTAACTGAATGTACCAAAATATTAACACTTTCACTGTCCTAAGACAATTATCAATACAATCATTGCACGTCCAATAGTGCGTTATATACAATGCACGGACGTATGAACTTCAAACGCCGACCAATAGTGTTGTCCAAGTACGTCGAAACACGATCTATGTATATGTAACAAACATGGTCAAATCGTTGATCAGGTGTATATTTTCGCGGACTGTTTCATTGATAAACCTCTGCGAGGAAAACGAATGAGACATTTGTTGCCATTGACGATTTAAGTGACATAGTGCCACGATACAAAGTTAATTGTGTGGCACTTAATGCAATATATTGTATCTACTGTGGAGGTTAAAGACCTATATTAGCGTAGACCCCCCAAAGAAATAAAAAAAAAGTTTTATTTAAGTTGAATTTTAGTAAGAGAAACCATTTTTATTTTTGTTTGATTAAAATATATTAGGTCTTTACCTATGAAATTGCCGTTTTGTATGCCATAAGTGAAAGTACTTATTTTTTCAAACTTTTTTATTTCTGTTATTCGAAGTAATCACCCATGCAATCGACGCATCTTTGCCAACGCATTGGCAGTTTATTGATGCCCTTCTTGTAAAAATTAGCTGGACGGGAGGCAACAAACTCTTCAAAGGCATTTTGTACTGCCTCTCGGGAATTGAATTTTTTACCCACTAAAAAGTTGTCTAAATTTTGGAAAAAGTAATAGTCGGTAGGTGCAAGGTCTGGTGAGTATGGCGGATGAGGGAGAGCTTCCAACCCCAGCTCTTGCAGCTTGGAGACTGTCTGTTGCGCAGTATGGGGTCGCGCGTTGTCGTGAAGGAGCAGTGGGGACGACCGATTGACCAAAGCTGGTTGCAGATGTGCAAGCTTCTCCATCATTCTCTCCAGTTCTTCACAGTACACATCTGCATTAATGCTCATGCCGTTTTGTAAAAAGCTGTGGTGAATCACACCCGCACTAGACCACCAAACAGTGACCATCACCTTTTTGGGGGTCATTTTTGGTTTAGGGCATTGCTTTGGTGCTGAACCAGGGTCTAACTAACTTGCTGAGCGCTTTCGATTGTCGAACAGAATCCATTTTTCGTCGCACTTAACTATTCGTTTCAAAATTCCTTCATTTATTTGCCTGTTGAGCAGCGAAAGGCAGGTCTCGACGCGTACGTTGCGCTGGCGATCGTTAAGGTCGTGGGGCACCCATCTATCAAGCTTTTTTACCTTGCCAATTTGTCGCAAATGGATCAATATTGTTTTGATGCTTACATTAAAAGCTGCTGCTAGCTCAGCTGTAGATTGAGTTTCGTCAGCTTCCACAATCGCCTTTAATTCATTATTGTTAACCAAAGTCTCCGGACGACCACGAGCTTCATTTTTCAAGTCAAAATTTCCAGAACGGAACCGGGAAAACCAATAAAGGGTTGTGCGTGCGTTTGTACAGTTCTCTCCGTAAACGTTTTTGATGTTACGTTGGTGCCACGACGGAACTCATATTCCATAATTACACGAATTTTTAAAGTATCCATTATGACGAAAAATGTTCAAATGTAATGAAAATACAACGCTAATCAAAAAACAAAAGACAAACAAACAACAAAGAGTTTGTAAATAGAATGTCATGGTTTTAAAACAAAATTAATTTGAATTTAGAATACAGAGCCATTACAAACTTTTTTTTATTTGAAATGACCAGTACTGAAGAAACGCAATTTCATAGGTAAAGACCTATTAATATAGTTTTTTTTTAAGTTTTACTTTTATTTTTCTTACATATTAGATATGGCAACCTAGGGAGCCAGATTACGTACTTGGCAGGTCGAAAGAATTATCTGTTTTTTTTTGATTGATTTTTTAAGTTTCTCGTGAACAACACTATTCTTGGTGGTTTAAGTGTATTGTATGTCATGCACGGACGTACGGAGCTAACTCATCAGTGCATTACATGTAATGCATGGACAGTGAAAGTGTTAATAGGACTCTTTTGCAGTTGCATGGTTTTATAATATTTTTTGTCTGACACTTTCGATGGCTAGTTGACCCACGCAATTTCATGTACGTCTCTTTATATTGATGATAGGCTCCTATTGGTCGTAGCGTGGTGTTCTAATAGCCTTCTTCTTTTTCAATACATGGGCTATCTGACGCTAAAAGAATTGCTAAAACCAATTATCCAACCGTTCACACGGGGCCATGAAAAACCTATCAAATTTTATACAATACCAGCTGCGCCCCGTGGTTTTACCTGAATTGGATAGTGTTTACTAAGTAAGCTGAAGTCCCATTAAAATTTGATCCAGCCGCTTCGGAGATTAGACAAACAAACCGACAGATGAATTTATTGAATTGTTATGGTTACCAATATTGTTTCGACGATATAATTTATCTGCAGAAGCTCAAATTCAATGATTACGCTTCTCTCATTTAAGTGTTTTTTCTAATATAAACACGTTTTTGGTTTTAATATAAATGATTTATTACAAATTATGAAATAACAAGTATACTTTACACTTATATTAGCCATGTTTTTTCTAGACACAGAAAAGATACTTAATTGTTAAAAACTCTTGTATATACGTACCAAGACTAGACTACGGCCTATTCTCGATACATAACCAGAAGGCTTCTGCTATAAATACGTACGGTGGATAGGTAATTATCAATATAATAACAATAAGTACACAGATGATCATTCAAAGTGAGATCGGCGAAAAGAAGAGTGGACAAAGTTTAACACACGAGAACACAAAATTCAACTAAATATAAATATGTTTTATGATATGAGGGTCGAATCAAGTGGCGTGTAGTTGGAGAGGCCTATGTCCAGTGGACTGCGGTATGCTAGGTAGGTAGGTAGGTAGGTAGGTATAATGACGATGATAAATATAGATTACAGTAATACAATCGTGTTTTTCATAGAAATCATTCTGGAGAGTGATATAGCCATGATAACTTTACGATCGTTTATAGATTGTTTTTTCAATTACAGACGTTTTATGTAATCGTTGCTTAAATTAATATTTTAAGTTCGGTTTTATTTTAACAAGACGCTATGAACGGTTCTCAAATCCGGACATTTTGTTCTCAGAACCACTGACTCCGAAACAGTAATTGTTCTTCTTAATGATTTTGACTTCGAGGACCAACCAGGAAATAAAATGAATATTATCAGAATAATTTTGCTATTAAAGATCACTTTTAATTTGGGAGTTTAAAGTTAATCGGTTAATTAAAAATGCGAGACCTAAGCGACTTATCCAGCTATTTGTGCTGAAACAATACTTTCTTAAGACCCAATAAGGTCGGCTTTTCCTCCACTCCAAATTATAAGTTTTACTTAATCTAATAAAAACTAAGGAACTCATAAGATCGTGAGTTATATTTTAATACATTTTGTCCATTCTTCTTATGCATCTTCTAATATGAAGAAGCCGAAAATTCTACTTCTACTTATTCACTATACTGAACGCATCGTTCAAATTTTGAGGACTAAATGCCATGTTACTGTGTTTGTAATTGACATAAGGTGAGTTGGTTGCCGATGAACCAATTTCCCGGTTAACAAACTCACTATAGGGCACAAATGCATGTTCGTTATTCTCGAACATTGGCGCACTTGGATCGAATTTAGCCACGTATCTTGGGGGAGGTTCGGCGTACTCTCCTCCGACGACAATTTCTAAATCCTCTTCTGGCTTTCTACCTCTCCAGGGTTTATTAACTCTAAAACTATTGTCAAAGAAGTACGGTTTCTTTTTAGTAAATCTCTTGTTTTTTAATCTTAGTTGGAATGAATCAAATTCGTCAAAATCGTCGGCGTTATATGTTTGAGGTGTTGTGGTGCTGTATGTTTCATCCGCATTTGGTTTTGTATAAATTGGTTGTTTTTTTGAATATGAAACAAATGTATCTTTGTTGTTTGTCAATGTTGGGTAAGATGATGGATGATAGTCCTGGTGGTCATACTGTTGTGTGATTTCCTGAATGCTTTGCGGAGCTGAAGGATGCACTGGTATTTCATTGTTTGACTTCAAGGGTACACCGTAAGAGTCTACAGGAGGCTCACCATAACTCTGTTTCGGAGAAAGATAGGCATTTGCATAGTTTGTAGGAGGTTCTCCAATACTCTGTTTCGGAGGAAGATAGTTATTCGCATAATTTGTAGGTGGTTCACCAAAACCTGTGTCAGGACCAGTGTGAGAGTAAGGTAAATGTTTGATTGACTGTGCGTATTCGGGTCTGTACTTAGGAGGTCCATACCTTGGTTTTGAGTTTCGTTTCTTGTGCTTATTACTCTGAGGCAGATATTTAGACGCTACATGTTTCGGTCTATGGTTGGTCCTGAATTTTTTTACAGGTTTTCTGGGATATTTTCCTTGCTTGTGGCTTTTATACTTGGGCCTGGGAATTCCGTATTTGGTCTTTTGTGGTACAAATCTTTGTGATTGCGAAATTCTTCGATATATAACTTTCGGTTTTTGTAATGCTCCATATGCAGGGTTTTCCATAATTACGATGGGGTCCCGTCTGCTGTATCTTTTTTCAAGTCTTACATCTTTTCTGTCGTTGGTTATTCTGCCATTTGAGTCCACGCACGATACTGCTATGGTTATCTGAAATGTAAAAATTACAAAGTTTGAATTGTGATATTTAAAAAAAATATCTTTTGAACTGGTTTCCAGTCAGATAACATAATTATTGTGTCATTAGTCAAAAAATCAGTTCAAACAATTAGTACATGGACCTTTTTGGTAGTAATTTTTTCTAAAAGTTATTCTAAATAGATAATTTTTTATAACCCTCGAAACCGCAGGACGCAGGGGTCCTAAATTTCATGAAAATTTCTTCCGCCGTTTCTGAGTTTCAGATTATATTTATATTATATACATATACAAGAATTGCTCGTTCAAAGGTATTACATAGATTAATCATGCGCTCAGATCCAAGCCTCGAGTCTAAGCTTAATGATTAATTTTTGAATTTCTTTTTTGAGTTTAACTTATTTTCTTTACGAAGTCACATACACATGTATTTCTCTGCTTTATTTTTTGTTGAAAATATTACCTATGCTTCTTAATAACTTTACACATTACGAAGAGTCTGTTTCCTAAAAATATGTTTTTAAGCTTAAAATACTTGATAATAAAAGAATTGTGACCAGGCAACTTTCTGTATAGCATAACAAAACTGTGGAATGAACTGTCGACTGAGGATTCCCAGACCAATACAACCTTCAAGAAAAGAGCGAACCCCTTAACAGGCTAGCAACGCACTTGTGACGTCTTTGGTGTTGTTGGCGGCGGTAATCGCTTACCATCAGGCGATACGTCTGCTCGTTTGCCCCCATTACCGTAAAAGACAGACAAGTGAAGTATGGTTTCGAATATAATTTACTTCTTTCATGCGATACTTAAATATTACACAATACATTTGACACCAATATCCGTTCCTTTAAAGATTTGCCTTTAATATGTGAGGCGGAGTCTGCGGTGCTTTTCATTGGAAATGAGATGATTTCCTGTATTAGCCGCGAGAGTCGAAAATATTAAAAGATCAAAGGGCTATTGATGAATGTGTAACAACAAAAATCTACAGAGTAAGTTTTGCAATTCGTGCGTGCAATGAGGTAGGTCTATATTTAGCAGTGGATTGCAAAAGGCTGATGATAATGATGATAAAATACTTTATCAATATCAATCATTGCTTCTTAACTAAAATGGTAAATGCGAAAGTTAGTTCTTCACGCTTTCAAGCATTAGGGGCAGTCCATAAGATATATGTTACATAGTAAAGGACTTTCCTCTTACTGTGTAACGTAATTTACAAGACGTAACGTGGTGTGAGAATGTATGATAGGAGTTGGCTGGTCTCTTTGTTACGTCAAATATCGATATCTGAAGTAAATAATTTAAAATGAAAGTGAATACACAGTTGGATGTTTCATGTATTCAGTTCTGGGTTTAATTAGCCTTACAGGAGGATTATTCCGCTACTTTTCATCGAGTGAAATAGAATCCCTGTATCTAAGCCTAACTCCACTAATGCAGATGAGCACCCAGAGGGCGTAAACGAGAGATGTAATTGGTATTCCTTGAGTTGCTGGTGTCCATATGCAGTGGTGGTGATTTAGCATCAGATAAAGCTGCTCATTTGCCCCCTTTTATGTAAAATACACCAGCAAGAGTTCTATAACTGAACGCAGCTTACTTAATCTATATATACCTAAATAATAAATCTGTAAAAAATCGATGTCGATGTCTGTATCGATGTGTGTGGTTTCCACACAGGAGGGGGCCATCTAGAAAGCGTAGGCGGCTCGAGGTACGTCTGGGTTCCAGGGTTTTCCTTTCTAGGGTGCACCTGGTTACCCAGCATCTAGTACCCGAGACGGCGCGCAGTTTTAGTGGATTCGAGTCCGATATGTCACCAGAAGTTGGTATTCGAGGGGATTAGCCCACAGAAAAAAGGGGGTCTTTATTAATGGTTTTTAGAATTTTCGTCTTTCAGTCTATGATTGTGCACAATGACTGGACGAACCAGAATTAAACCATCTGGCGAAGAAAACGAGCAAAGCCTCCCCCAATTGAAAGTGAATATGGCTAGGCAAAGAGAGGGAGAGAGTCTGTTTGCGCACGTTAATCACTGAAGTGGGTTAATCAATTTTATTTAGTGTTTATTTTTATCAGTTGACAAATTTAAAAAATCATCTAATCAAATTGTATCACTTTAAAAATCCGCTGTTATCAGCATATACGCTGGCGTAAAATAAGTAAAGACAGCGAAATCGTAGAGAAAAGTAAATTCATTATAATTTATACAGAAGGTGTGTTGTTCACAAGGGACGATATGCGTTTTTCCCTCGGGGACACTGCCAATGCCACACATTAGGAGACCATGCAATCAGGAAAGCATACTAAACAAAGCCAGTATTTAATTACAGATCCATTGTTTATAGACTTTCAAAATTTCACAATGAAAGTACGCAAGCTAAAGGAATACTAAAAGCTATTCCACATCAAAGGGCCTTGATATTAAAAAAAACATATACCTATTGTAAGATTTAGTAGAAGGCTCAAAACAATTGTAGATCACATATGAGAATTTGTAAAAATATATATTAAAAACTACAGCCCTTTAAGTCTGGCCCCTTTATCCTCACAGACCAGCCGGACCTCAGCAAGTATGTAAATATGAAGGTATTGTGACTGCAGATATTTGGTAGAAAATTTGCAAAGAAATTTACTAAATAACGGACCACCAATCATCAACAATTAAAAAAATACAACGACTAAACTGTGGTCCCTTAGTCCACACACTAAAGAATAATGTTTTACTGAATATTACCAAATCAACGGAATAAAATCTTTCTTTTTTTGTAAAAGTCTTGAAGTAATTTGTAGAAAAGAAATAAAAAAAAATATCGACGCGATTTGAAGATATATATAATTAAAACCGATCCCTTTATCCTCCTCTCCTCAACTTTCATATGTGTTGAGCCTACTACTAAATCGTACAATATTTTTTGAAAAATATCACTATGGTCCCTCAGTTTACACGCACACCTATTTTGTACTTAACATTTATCATATTTCGTAGATAATGAAACAACTTAAACACAAAAATACAATCTATCTAACTCCGTGGTTTTACAAGATAGGTGTAATTGGAAAGTAAACCATTGTCTGTAACGAATTGTGTTAGAATAGCTGGCAATTTAAAAGCCAACATTGAATTTTGTTTTGATAACTGCTTAAAATACTTGGTTTATCGGCTGTATTGGAATAGCTCAGACTTATAAGCTTAGCTTATAATGATACACTAAGTACGATGATAATATCAATGCTGATGTTTGTACAAAATAAGGCCCAGGTTCTCGGATTTAAGAAGGCCCGATATATTTATAGTTGCAAATTACATTATTCGTAATTATTGTCACAGTTCATATTTTGACCCTTTTTTTGTATATGTTTGGGCTTTTTGAACAAAGTGAAATAAACGTTGCAGCGTTATTGCGGAATAGTATTCAGAGGTAATATCTATTCTTGTTACGACAAACTTAATAACAACTGTACACAAATGCGTATAATCACGATGCATACTTTCACTACTGCGGCTTATTTTACTAGCTTACACATGACGTAGATTAAGCGATAAGATTATAAAAATCCTATAGTATTATTTGTTTAAGACTCCGTGTAGCGTGGGTTGAGGTTAAATGAATGAGGATCCAAAAGGAAAATTTAAGAAAAATTTGGACAAGAAACAGGGAAATGGTGGTACAGATATGGTATGGATTCGAGACAGGCAGTGCCTACTCAAAGCGATGTATATATACCTATATGTATACCAGTGGGGCACAAACATTAACTTTCCATGTTTAAGCTAACTAGATTACTTTTACTTTGAGATTTTCTTTAATATCATAATTTTCAAATAAGCGTAGATAAATTAATTAGATTGGTAAAGATACGCTACAAACTGATTCAAGACATCTCAGTAAAGTGATTACAAATCAATCTTCTTTTGTGAAACTTATATGGAGTATAGTTGGGAACAAAAAGCTGGGCAGGCAATTGAGTAACACTGCATAAAAACCGGTGACGGGTAGAAAACTATCTAAAGTTTCTTAAAGGAAATATCAATAATTATACCTGAAAAATAATCCTGTACTAAAGCACACACATAAATTATTTAACTCAATTAATTAATTATGAGTATGTTTCCCTTTCACCTAGATAACTACAATATCGTGTTATGATAACAATATTAGAGTTATGAGAATATGTTTGTAAAAATCAGACGATACGTCTGCCCGTTTGCCCACGATATATATAAAAAAAAACAACACAGTGGGGCTGGGATGCTGAGAAAGTACAAACAAGCTATTGTAGTTTCGACGTTTATTCATTGTGTATAGGAAGTACGGTGTAGTAAGAAGGTATGAAACCTTGGCACAGTCATGGGTGAAAATGTAAAAAAAACTTCTAGAAATCCATACTAATACGAGTATGTATTAAAAATGCGAAAGTTTGTCAGTATTTCTGTCAATCTATTGCCTCTAAACTCTTAAACCTATGTATTTAAATTAACCCTAAGATATTTATTTATTTTAAAACGACGTGTGTGTATTTAAAACAAAAAAAAGTGTATGGGCCATGAGTGACGCAGATTACACGGACAGTTATAAACCATTATTTAAGAAATATAAAATATTACCACTCCCATGCCTTTACATTCATGAAATTAGTTTGTTATTGTATTTAAAATTCATTACTTTTTCAAAAAACTTAACAGTCACAAATATAAATAGTAGATCTGCCATGTACAATAAATATTCTTTCTGTATGGCGATACGAATCTTCAATAAGTTACCAAATTGCCTCAAATGTTTTAACTTGAATCAGATCGAACGTAAATTATTCGACTTACTTTTAAGCAAATGTTACTATGCCGCTAACGAATTTCTAAGCGATAAAGATATATCATAAAATGCTACTGTCTAGACCTAAAATAAATATATAATGCTATTGTCTAGCCTAAGTTTAATTCATAAGATTAAAAATTTGTACACCAGAAATGGTAGAATATAAGGAACGTATTATAATGCGATTATATCTTTTGTACTATATTCTAACTAATAAATATTTATTTCTTTCTTAGGTTACTTTTCATCACAATAACTGACATATTAGTAACAATAGTATTGAGTACTACACTACTATTTTATTTCATTAATATAATTTAAACGAATAGGTAACATAAAGCATCCTGTTAAAGCAATGCGTTAATAAGGCCATAACATTGGCCTTCTTAACTCTCGTATGCAAGAAAGTTATTACTAATAAAGTCGGTGAGTGTGACGTTACCCGCAATAGAATACAATTCAACGGAGTGATACCTCATAAGACAGGTGATTTAATAAACGTATAACACTTTCGGTAAGTGAAAACGTTCTTTAACCGGTTCGCTAACTGCATGTGGTTGTGCAACCATAGCTTTCGGTTAATTGTTTAATAACCATAGACTAATGAACAGACTAATAATACTGTTGTGTTGTGGTATATGGCTTAGATGTAGATGTTAAAATAACTAGAGACGAGTTCTGTTAGGACTTTTATGTAAATTCGTCTAACTTAAAAAATTATTCTATCTGGCAAAAAATGACAAATCAATTTGG
Organism: Spilarctia lutea; assembly: GCA_916048165.1. Taxonomy (NCBI): domain Eukaryota; kingdom Metazoa; phylum Arthropoda; class Insecta; order Lepidoptera; family Erebidae; genus Spilarctia; species Spilarctia lutea. The sequence goes on from OU696491.1 coordinate 2,829,466, forward strand.
AAGATAAAATAAACTGAAAATATGATATGTATTAATATTTGTACGTATAGCCTTAACCCTCTCCTGAGAGGAGACCCGAGCCCAGCAGTGGGATATTATGGGTTATTGATGAATATTTGCTTAATAGAATAGTAGGCAAACGAGCAGACGTATCACCTGATGGTAAGCCTTTATCGCCGCCCATGGAAACCCGCAACACCAGAGGCGTCACAAGTGTATTGCGGGTCTCTGGGGGATGGGAAGTGGGATGGGGAAGAGTTGGGGTATGGGCCTTCGGTATCCTCACTAACTCGGTGAAACACAGCGCAGGCGCTGTTTGACACCGGTTTTCTGTGAGGCCGTGGTATGTCTCTGTGGAAGCGCGGCTCTCTCACGGTTAAATATTATCTCCAAGTAGATGGTTATCTAGACCACATGGTAACTGATACTCAAAGGAAGGCGGTCACTTGGAACTGTGACAATTTTCACCTCGTAACTTTATACCAACGCACAACGGTAGTCGTTTGCCGAGGTTTCACTCACCTTATAATCACGGCTCAATGCTTAATGGCACTTATGAGTAAGGACACGATAAACTATTTTTTTTGGAAATAGTAAATTTGTCCTTTTTTAGGAACCAAAGTATCTCTATGATAATAAGTTTCGTTGAAATAGATAAAGTGAATTTTCCATGAAAGCGTAACAAACGGACAGACAGAGTCACTTTGGAATTTATAATATTTTTTTTTTAAAGACAACTGCCGTATTAGGTACATACATACTGTGTTAGGGAATTTACAAATATACATCAAACCTACACAAATAACATCTATATTAGTACATTATAGTGAGAAATCCTTGTAATATCGTGTATTTGTCTGATGTCTTGTGTGTGTATTGTCTAAGTAGTCGATCCTGCGCCTGATCTCTCCCCGTGTTGGATAACCGTCCTACCGGATAATAAGAGTGACGGTACAAAGAGTGTACCTGTGATTGCGCACACACTTGTACACTATAATATCGAAGATTAGTCGTATCATAGTAGGCTTAAAGTAAACATAAACCCAGTTTGGGGCAATTTTATAAAACTGAGAAATATTCACGAATGTTAACTATAACCGTAACCCATGTTTATACGAAATACGATGTTTTCTAAAACAATTATCTCAGGTAAAAATGTATTCCAAAGTTCTTAAAGTTTTTAACTTTCAAAAACATAAACAACCGGTTTGGATGCTTGCCTTTTGAGTTACTGATCGTGACACAAATCCGCGAGCGTTACGATTACATTTCTCTGTATTTAAATACAAATAAAGTTTATTTTTTAAATATGAATAATAATAATATAATTATGTAGTAGAGTCATGCTGATTCAGCACGGTTGGGCCGGCTCGAACTGGGCGGTACTACCCTCGCACAGAAGATCAACGTAAAATGACAGCGTTCGTGCTGTCGTGTTTCGTTGGTGAGTGCGAGACCCGAGGCCCAATGATGCCGAAACATCACTAGATCGCCATAGTGTAGATACATCGTGCATTGTTGCATTGGCTGCATTCGCAATGAGTATGGTGACCACCACTTGGATTCTGCAAATATGATAATTGATCGTGTTCAGCCCACAAAGATTTGTCCTGACTGGTAACCGAATCCATGACCGCTGGTTTAGCAGTCAGGGCACTGATCACAAGACCAACAGGCCTTCATCAATATTTATTTACTTCTATAAAAACATCATCGTATTCGTGACCTCGATATTTAGAAACAATCACTATAAAAAGTACGAATTTTACCATAAATAAAACAAAACAAGACCACACGGGACCACATGGGAAGTACCAGCTTGTAAACAAAAAAAGAATCATCAAAATCGGTTTACCCAGTCGAAAGTTATAAGGTAACCACCAAAAAAAACAGTCGAATTGATTACCTCCTCCTGAAGTCGGTTGAAAATATGGCAACTCAGCTTGTGTTGAAAATAACCCAAGAGAAATCTATGATTGAATTAATAGACAAGAATCAAATAAAGAGAATAATTTAGAAATACTTGAAGAGTAAAGAGTTTAAAGTATCCATCCACCAACAGAAAACGGATTCTGACTTTTTATTGTTTAGTGTTATCTGAGTGCGGTCATTCACTTTTTTCAATCGAATCTATACAAATAAATAAAATTGGAGTGTCTGTTTGTAATATTAAAATACCCGCTTTCTACTACATGCATATGAATGTATACTCGTATACGGTACACATACCAAAATATATATTTTTAAAATTTTTGTCTGTCTGTCTGTTTGTTCCGGCTAATCTCAGGAACCACTAGTCCGATTTGAAAATTTTTTTCGGTGTTGGATAGTCCATTTATCGAGAAAGGCTATAGGCTATATATAATCACGCTACTACTAATAGGAGCGGAGCACCAATGAAAAATGTTTCAAAAACGGGGGATAATTTTCACGCCACCGGCATTATACGAGTAAGACGCAAACGAGGTTGCGTCAGTTAGTAATCAATAAAATGGTGATCAAATTATACAGATAATCGATGCACGTACAAAGTAACATTCATAATTACATCGAATGAAATATGTTCTACAAATATTTAGTAGGAAAGTCGCCTGTTGCGAGTGATTAATCATAGAGAATATCGATCTTAGTTTTTACATCATATCAACTGATATAATGTAAAAACCTTTGCCTTAAATAATCCACTGACATAATGTTTATTCTCTGACTTGTTATGTACAGTCAGGATTCAACAAGCTAATGGAAAACATTGTAAAGATATGGCCTTGTATGTTTGAATCACCTTTTCAATACAATCATCGTTTATTGCACTTGTTACTCCACTTTATTTCGTGGGAGAGCCACGTTTCGACTTGCGCTGTGTTTCACCGGGTGAGCGATGACACCGGAGGCCCATACCCCAACCCCTCCCCCATCCCCCTTCCTATCCTCCAAAGGTCTACAACACACTTGTGACGCCTCTGGTGTTGCGGGTGTCTATAGGCAGCGGTAATCGCTTACCATCAGGTGATACGTCTGCTAGTTTGCCCACAACGTATTTTGGTTCCTTAGTCACCTCCCACGACGCCCATGAGATGAATAGGGGTGATTTTATGACCCCTTAATTTTTTAATATAGATAAATATTTGTTTTAGTTTGGTCAAAAGTGTTTGACATAATCGGTGGTAACAAACTTAAACAGGTAAGAACAACTAGTTTTTTTCTCCCGCTCGTTTCTTTCTACTCTGTGTCCAGTATAGTTATATCTAACTACAAATCTCAACGAGACGTGAAAACCGTTACAAGTGTAAACTTATGCGTTAAACTAACTGTGCTAGACTCGAGAAACTATGGCAGGTAGTGATATTCTTTTTTTTTAAATAATGACAGTTATAATTAGCAAAATTTCCCATGAAGGTTTTAAACTAAGAAGTCATTGTACATTAAATAAAAAAAAAAATTATACTTGAATATCGAATTCGTTTTTTAAGAACTTTTAAAAACATTTAAGAAATAACGATTAGAATTTTATTACTAGTAGCAATTAAGTTGACACACATTACATACACACATACACAACATGTATTAATTTTTAAACGTGGTATATGTCATGCGCGAAAAAGAAACGAATTCGTTTCTTTTTTTCATTAAAAAACAACAGTGAAGTGTTACTACATTTTTATGTACCTACAAAACCAGAGAAAGCTGAAATCATCCAAATAATTTATTATTTCACGGCTACTGGTTACGTAAAATGTGCTTATTAATTGTGTCGATTAATAAAATATTATTCACCTTTCTTCTTGGGCTAGACTAATATAATTTACATCAACATCTTTTAATCGTCCAATGAACCGAAAGCCTCTCCTAAGAATGGAGGTTTTGATCTACTATTATTAAACTACGCTGCCCAAGCAGGTCCTTCTGCTATCAGTGCCTTGCGTAGAGTGCTCCCTTATTTCCTATATTTAACGAATCGTCATCGTGTAAAAATATTCTACAACCGACTACGAGTCGTAAATACCGTTCCTCAATTTATTTTTTATAGGAACGATTTTAGCTTACGCCCCGTATAATATACTACTATTCGTATCTAGAACGGATCGTTTTTCAAATATAGGAACTGGGCATTAGTCGAACTTATGACACTCAATAGACGAATCGGGATGGTAACAAGCCATGTTCTTAATCTATCATCACACGAACCATACAAGTTTCAAGTTATCTCTGACATGCTTAGTGTTCAAAGTTACTTTGACCTTGAACCCTCGTGTGGTGACGGACTGAGAATGCAGACGGTCACCATCAATACATTCTAAGAGTACCGTAAGAGGCGAGTAAGACGACGATGAAGGACAAAAAATAAATGTATTCGGACATTTAACACACAACGCCATCTAGTCCCAAACTAAGCAGAGCTTATACTACGAATATTAGACAACTGATATTAATACATATATACTTTTTTTTAAATACATATACATATCATACATAGAAAACACCAAAACTCCGAAACACATATTTGCAAATCATACAAACATTTGGTCCGACCCGGGAATTGAACCCAAAACCTAGTACAGCAGTCGCATACGCTACCACTGCGCCACCGAGGCAGTTATGGTGCATACCTACTGATACGTGTGGGTTCTTAAAGAGTACAGAGTGGGATTGAAATAAGTACCATGCGGGTGCAAGTATGTAGGATTAACCATTACACTTGTATCCATTTATATAAAGTTACTAGCTGACCCACGCAACCTCGTTTGCGACTTATATTGTCCGTAGTGTGAAAATTGCCCTCGTTTTTGAAACATTCTTCATTGGTGCTCCACTCCTATTAGTAGTAGCGTTAAGATATATAGCCTATAGCGTTCCTCGATAAATGGACTATCCAACACTGAAATAATTTTTCAAATAGGACCAGCGGTTCCTGAGATTTGCGCGTTCAAACAAACAAACTCTTTAGCTTTATTATTAGTATAGAGAGATAACATATTGCTTTCTTGTACAATATCACTGATAAAGAAACAATGGTCAATGTAATCCCTTTTAAAGAGATTTTTTTGGATGTATACCTATATATATTATAACCTGAATCTCGGAAACGGCTCACACAAATTTCATGATTTTTTTGTTTTTTTTTATTGAATAGGGGCAAACGAGCAGACGCATCACCTGATGGTAAGTGATTACCAATACCAAAAGCGTCATAAGTGCGTTGCCGACCTTTGGGAGATGGGGAGAGGTAATGGGGGGAGGGGCTGGGGTATGGGCCTCCGGTATCCTCACTCACTCGGTGAAACACAGCGCAAGCGCTATTTCACACCGGTTACTGTGAGGCCGTGGTATCACACCGGTCGAGCCGAGTCATGCCAAAGCGTGGTTCTCCCTTTAATATGCATGGTTTCGGGCGCGATAAATCGATCTAACTAGGATTCATTTTTAGACAATTGACTTAAAAATACTGAGTAAAGCCGGGTCATAAATGTACTAATGAATAAACTATGAACAATTGGAAAAAATTTAAAACTTTCATGTTTTACCAAATCTTATCTTTTCTTTATTTATGTCTGTAGAAACATACATATATACACATACTTGCTTTTTCTTTTTTGTGTTTATGGGTTTCGCAGCAAAGAGTAGCCTATGTCCTTTCTCAACAATTATTTGGCATCTCCATGCCAAATTTCATTGAAATCGGTGCAGCGATTTGAGCGTGAAAGCAGGACAGACAGACTTATAATGTGAGTATGATTTGTCTTTTGCGTTTTATTAAGACAAAATACGTTTTATTTTTAACCGACTTGAAATAAGGCGATTTCACATTTCGATGGTATTTTTGTTATGTGTTTTTTACTCATTGCTTTTATAATGAAGAAACATTAATTAAAATAATTGAATAAATGGTAATGGTAATGATAAATTTACAGATGACGGAGATATCGTCTAAATGTACTCACACAATGTATAGAAAACGAGAAACCCTTACTTTTATGAAGTCGGTTAACAATTTTTTTTTGTTTCTTACTGTTTGTAAGACAATAAGTAATTTTGTATATTTGTTCATCACTAGTACCCGTAAAATTAAAATAAAACTTACCATAAATAATATATAACACGTAATATCAGAGAACTGCATGATCACAACACTATTACAATTAGAATGAAATAAAAATATATAAATCTTAGAATGTCGTGCGCCGGAGTCGAAAGCTCGACAACTTGTGGTTTGTGGCAACGGATTGCTTGCGAGTAACCATCTATGACGGATTCCACAGAGTAGTTGATACCTGAATTAAAAATGAAAATAATATTAGACTTACTTTCCTAACATGTATATCAGATAACAACTCAGTATTATTTAAAAATGTTAGGTTAAAAAGTATAGAAAATTTGTTATTTAAAGAGAAGGAATGAATTCTTACAATGATTTTGATACAGAAAAATATTGCATATGAGATGTAATTGTAGAGCGATAAAATTCGATATTCCGGCGACCTACCGATAGTGACCAAAAATCTGGTCACTATCGGGCGTATCTTTCATGTTGTTTAGACAAGCAAATGAGCCGATGAGTTATCCAATAATACGGGTAGTATAAGTGCGAGGTCGCCGGAATATCGAATTTTAAGCAGAGGACCTTCGGGCCTCCGTAACCTCTTTGGTGAAAAAACAACAAAAGAGTTCCTCACGGTGTGCTATCACTTCGGTTAAACCTGTCCTACATTTACCGAAGCAAGGCGCTCCCATGAAAATCGTTAAGATTTCATCTAGTCAAGTTTCAATGAAATTAAATAAATTAATATTTTTCAGTAAGAAAGTATAGAATTAAGACATAGAGATGAAGTAGCATAGAGTATAGTAATTGAAAACAAAATGTTAATAAAAGAAACTTGTGGAATAATCTAGAAAATTTTGAAATAGTGGCGGTTAAACAACTCTATGTATGTTCTCGCTGTCACCGTCGCACGCGCAGCTCTCACCCACTTTGTTTATTTATTATCTCTTTATAAACAATCATACAAACGTACTGCCTAATACATATATTCGTTCTATTATTTAACGATGACATCTGTTATTGACTGTTTCAATTACAATTGTATTTTACTTTTGTCTGTAGTTGAGGCGATAGATGATTTAAGAATTGTTTTGGTACATAATACTTATTAGAACGGGTATACCTAAGTCTTGCCTTATTCATCATCATCAACAGCCATCAACAATCCGCTTTTTTACACTGCTTGATGGAAAGCATGAGCAGGATCCAAGAGTAGTGATCACCATACTCATTGTGAATGGTGACCCACACTATGCGGCCTCTTTAGATGCTTCTTCATCAGAAGGCCTCCTGTTCACAGCTGGACTTACTTGACTTAACTTAAAAAAGAGGTTATGGTCTTTTGTACCATACTAACTAGACGAGTTGGTATAAGGTTTGTTTCAAGTTTCTGGGAGGGGTCTGGATGTGTTAATAACAGCAGTTCCCAAACCCTACTCAGGCGTTGGCACACCGTGTGGTTTTAGTCGGTTCGATACCGATACACCGCTCCGCCGCAAACCTCGGTGAGGTGACGACCCTGATGATTGGTTTCAAGTAATCCTTTCTCATTGTAGTAATTTTCCTGCGTAATTTGCTCCCTTAGTCGGCTCTTACGCCATTTACTAGATTATTAGGGGCGCCACTTCTTTTTTTGTTATGGAATAGGGGGCAAACGAGCAGACGTATCGCCTGATACAAGTACGTCTACAAAAAAATCCCTTGGTAAGTACCGCCGCGGGACGTAGATAGTTAAAAATTCAAGTAGCTTAAGTTATTAGGTATATGTACATGTATACCTTGCATATAGGTACTTTGTGCTAATACTTGTAAAAATTGTATTAATAGTTTACTAACTATGAGAATAATCTTGTTTATGAAAGTAACACTACACAAGTACACAGGATTAGTACCTACTAAAGTTTTGTTAAGGGAAACACATTAAAATTAAGATGTCTCTTATGCATTTTCGTTTCTTTGCATATCTGGAAAATCTGAAGACTGTGTATACCTTTACAATGGCATATCATCTGCTGTGCTACTCCAGAAGAATATTATATCTTTTTACGACATCTGTTTTTTAATTAAGGAACTAACAAAGCTCTCGGTAACCAACCTTACTTAAAGCAGAATGACGACACAAGTTTTCTTTTTGTGTAATAGTTAACAGATCAGTTACTAGGTGGCGCTTTAATAAATTTTATAGCTACATAGTTTTGACATGAAAGAAACATGTTTGTGTGTAGTACGGTACGGTACGATAGTGTAATATGGTATGGTATCACCTCAGAAGCAGGCCGGGGTGGAGATGCAAACGCAGTTTTAGCAAGGGAATATCGGGGTTCCTGCTCAGGAGGGGGCCATCTACGAACCGTGGGTCGTCGGGGTTCCAGGGATTTAATTTCAAGGGCGCCCCTGGTTTCCCGGCTCCTGGTACCGAGGCGGTGTATGGTTTTACCACAGTCGGTGGTGCTAAATCCCTTTTTTTATCTTATTCCAAAGGAAACTATGTAATCACATTGTTTTTTCTAACTACTACAGCAGTAATTAACAAAGGATTATTGCTTGTCGTTGTTACCTAATCTGTTTGGTACTGAGTAAGAGCCTAACCAAGGGTGCAAACTGCACAAGGCATCACCACGGCCAAGAGAAGAAATCCTTGAAAGAACCCTATACCAATTTGTCTGGGCAGCGTGGTATAGTAGACCTAAACCCTTTTTTTATAACGGGAAACGTAGTAGACGTAGTCTACTGATGCTTAACTTTATTCTTACCTTCAAAATAAATCATAGCCTACATAAGAAGCCGGTGTGAAATAGCGCTCGCGCTGTGTTTCACCGAGTAAATGAGGATACCGGAGGCCCATACCCCAACCCCTCCCTTCATCCCCCTCCCCATACTCCAAAAGCCGGCACCGCACTTGTGACACCTATGGTGTTGCGAGTGGTAATCGCTTACCAGACGATACATCTGCTCGTTTGACACTATTACATAAAAAAAATATTAAGACCCATATCCAGATAATGTAAGACAAAAGAGTTGCACAAAGAAAAAAATAGTCAGTGGCATGAAAAATTTATTTGATTTTCTTTTAATTACATTATGTATTACGATATGCTAAAATAAATACAGAAATTGTTCGGATAATTTTTTACTTAATTATAATTATGTCCATAAATAATTATCGATAATTAATTCAATAATACACGGTTAAGCGTCTAACCCTAATTATTTATTTACAATTTAATTAATAAATTAGAGTAAAATTACGGTGATATCTAATTAATGGAGAAATGTTGGCTGAACACACTTTTTTTTTGGATTATAAATTTAATTTTTCGTTAAATGTGACAAGTTTTGTGATTAAAAAATAAATACATTCATTATAATAGGTTTAAGTAGTTGATAATTTGGAAATATAATTATGTATAACATTAAGCTATAGATGGATTCAAGTTTAGACTTAGGAAGGATAATTTTGTGTAACCAGAGTTTGTAACAAGCTTTGGTTGATTACAAAACCCAGTGAGTTGGGTTCAGTATCAGAACCTCCATAATCCCTTCTGATTCCGCCCTTACCTTGAAAAATAAATACTTAGTTTCCAATTCATTTTCGAACAGTAGTGATTTATAAAAGTGTTTTATTAAAAACAGGAAATAATGAAATTAATTTAAGGATTTATCAAAAATATACAGGCTGTATATAAATTATAACAAGTGACAGTCAGTTCACAATTTCAGCTGTCATTTATAACATTACAGGGTGTTGTTTTTTACATTATTAATAATTATTATTTAATTTGAAATGAGACTCACACAATGGAAGATTAGATTCAACAAGACTCGATACATTACAAAATCTAGCGTCGCACGACCCGTTTCAACATTTATTTTATAATACAATAAGAAGACGAAATATTTTATATATATTTGTTACGTTGCGAGTAATACAAATCTTTTGTCAGTTCTAGATATAGTTTTTCTAATTTACACTTTATTTTAGTGTGTCTCAAGATCGTAAGTAGCTTGTCATTATCCTCTTGCAATTGTTTTGGCCATACATTATATTTCGTCCTAGTTTTCTTTTGTATCAAAAGTCCTTTTTATAACTTAGCATATACAGCGTAATTCTCTTACTTAATTTGGAAGAACAATAAATTAACATTTCTATGTGAGTTATCAGGAATTTTCTTAAATTTTTGGCTGTTTTATTTTAAGAAAGCAATCACAAAGATTGTTGGTTTGACTTGAGAATCTTGAGACATTCATACATTGTAAATCATTTTATATGTTACTCTTTTACGTCTCAGTAATAAGCCATAGTAACAAATATTAAACACAGGTAGTCATATAGTGATTAAAATTTCAAAAAAGAACACCATTTTTTTGTGTTTCTCGCAACGCATTATTAAACTATCTTATAAACTACGTCGACGCGCGGAAGAATCATTTGAACGCAAGACTCCAGGTCCTGGACCAACGACGATCACTGTAGCATACAGAAATAATCAAATAAATATAGATTTAGTTTATATTAACATACTGTGTGTGAAAGGCACGATGAGTGTATTTACATGGCTACGTGATGCGTTGGTCCGGCAGTGCGAACAGTGAACCCCAAAAAAAGTAATTTAAGTTTTAAATTACGAATCATTTTGTTATTTTTTTTCGATTTAAAATCGGTATTAGATTAAAAACCAAAAATTTTTTTTTTATAGAATTGTGTAAATATATGTATATTTTTAAAAGGGGTCAACCGTTTCGTGTAGTGATATGACGTGTGTGCTTTTAAATTTTGCGTGCTTAATATAATGATATGTAATTTTTATCATTTTAAAGTAACATAATTCGATTTAAAATAATCTAAATTGCCTTGTTTTAATAAACATCGTAAGTTTATAAAATGCTTGCCTTTAAAAATTATGTTACATCTGTGCTAATAAATTGTGACTATACTGTGATTTTTTACGCAACTTCTTTGGTAAAAAGACAATAAATTACGCAAAAAATCTTTAGATAATTTATTTTTCAAAAAAGTTGAATGGTCTGATTTGTTGAATGTATAAAATATTGAGAAGCTCACACAAGCGCCCGTTGATAAAAAAGCAAGCATGGAATAAAAACATATTTACAAATTAATAATTAATACTATCGTGTTTACATTGCGTCTCGTGATCCCTAGTATTTATACTATAGAAGACTATCATTTAATATATTTGGAATAAATTCTCGAATTATAAATTTACATAAAATTATATCAATATCAAGATACTGGAAGGACCCTGTTTAAGTCTAGAAGACCTAAAAGACCGATACGGTCTCACCACTGAGCGAGGTATAAGAAACTTAAGTCTTGGTAACAAAGATTGTAATAATTTTTTCGTCCATATATTTGAGAACTTTCAAACTTCGATTAGAATCAATCTAAATTGTATCTTTAGACCTAGTTGTTAAAGTCTAAAGTAAATTGGTGCTGTTTCACTGAGTCGCTTCAGCGGTATGATAGTGCGATGGGTGGTAGCGCCAAACCTGAGGAGGTGAGTATTCCACGGGGACCTCTTGAGCTGCTCCACCTGCGCCCCACATGAGCACCGTCTGCCGAGGCATCTCTGAAGTTTGAGGCTGCTGCATCCTTTCCTGCTCAGAGTTACTAGACCCTGCAGGGCTCGGTCCTGGGACTATGGAAGGCGATCTTCTTTCCTGTCCGGTTACAGGACTCATATATCTCCCGCTACTGTCTACGTAAGTGTATTCTCTTGAAGGTGGTCGGTGATAAGTTGGTGCTACTTCGTATCCAGGGGGAGGTGCAGGTTCTAGGAAGCCGTTCGGCGCGTATGGTGTGTAGTGGTAAGACAAAGGTTTATACTGGTGGAAAAGATTATCGGCTGTTAAGAATCTGTCGTCTAAAGGTGGCGGGGCGTAGTGCAATGCTGGGGCCGGAGGGTATTCTCCATAAGGAGCTGTGTAAGCTCCGTTTAAATTTGTGTACGCTGCTGCTACCGCGTCTGCTGCTAGATAGTCTACTGGAGGCGGAGCTGGTGTTGTGGGAACTCTTCTCTTATTTCTACACGTCGATAAGAAGTCCCTCAGTTGTGTTTTGTATCGTCTGGCTGCTCTCGGAGGCGTGGTGACGTTTGTCTCACATCCAGATAGCTGTTCGGTTTCGGAGAAATAGAGACTCGTCAGTCCAGTATCTAGATAACTCACTTTGAAGTCCATCGTTCTTTTTCCTAAGAGATCTCTGCCCTCTTCTTCCCTAAAATATGAAAAAGCGAAATTATTATACAAATTGAGATATAAAAATGTAGAGTATATGTAAGCTAATGAGTCAAAAGCTTTTCTAATAGAATGGTCAAAAAGTGAATGAAGTTAAATATCAATATCATAAACACTGAAATATTTGCAAAGAAATGTAATATTACTTACATCAGCGGCCGATGCGTACTAATAACGAAATCAGGTTTAGAGTTCTTGTAGACTAGTCTTGAGGAGGTCTGCAGCCATTGCCACTGACCGTCCTTGGTTTGGAAGCGGTACGCGATCATTCCGGAAGCACCTGTTTTTAATACTGCAACAAAAAATAACAATTTTATGTAACAAAATATTGATAACCAACCAGTAAATTGTTTTCATTATATCAGTACTTAAGTTAGATTTGGCAAGAAACGCAATGCATTGCTGAGAATTTTTACCTAACTGACCCACGCAACTTCGTCTGTGACTCTTTTCAATTATGCTCAGTTTTTATTGGTGTAAGCGTGATGTTGATCTTTCGAAACACAAATCAAAAAAAATCGTGAAAATTATTCGCTAATACGTGACATAAAAACTATTTATGATAGATTTTTTGCAGGATTTAGATTGATAATTTAATACAAAAACACTTTATCTTAGAATTCTAAGATTTTTTAAAAGGTTTGATAGGAAAATGTAGTTCGCTCTAATTACAATTAAATTGTGTCAAAATGACGTATGTACGTAAATAAATACTTACATTCTTGATGAGCACTAGCGACATACGCTAGGTCGTCGTAATGTACCAAGTCGTATCCACCCATGTTCGCCAGCTCAGCATCCGTGTAGCCTAACAGCATTTTACCCCTGTACAAATAAATAAACCTTTTATTGGATGTACGGCCAAAAAATACCTATACCATTGAACAAGAATATGGAGCTTTAATACGATCAGAAATTCTTTAAAATCGTTTTATGTTTTACTCTTTTCGACTTTTTGCTCCTGAAGTGGCTTTATCCTAGCTCACCTATTAATGCACCAATCAGAACAAGCCATATATATTATTTATATATAGCCATATATAGATATTTTGATATTTTGATACAGGGGAACTTTGATACTTTGTAAGGTAACATTATTTGTAATTTAAATAAGTAACTGTTAGGGTTGTATTTGCTATCACATGTACTGGGGAACTGTCCAAGAATGGTGAAGGGCGCTGGCACCTGTGATACAATGTTTAAATTCATTAGTACAGGTGCCATCGTTTCACATTTTGATTGTTCCATACATAATACTTTAAATATTATTGTTTAAATTTTGTGATTTAATGTGATAATTTTGAAAATCTTTGTTTGTGGATTAAATATATTATTATTATTATATTATAGCCTAGTTCATTTAAATGCCTCATTTAGATGGTGGTGCAGTGGTTGCGACTGCTGTGCTGGAGGAGGAGGTCTTCTATGTATAATATGTATGTATTTCCAAAAAAAAAGTCAAAGTCAAATCATTTATTTCCATAGGCCCCAAAAGGCATTTGAACGCGTCAAAAATACAAATATCAAAACACAAAATAAAACTCAAGTAATCCATTCATTGATAAAAGGTACTAATACTAAATGCATTGAAATGATTTGAATTACCGGAGCCTAGATTGACTTTGATTCAGCTCAAAGTTTTAATTGAAATCAATCCAAGTACTAGCTCCGATGGGTAAAAGTATTTTTATCAGTTGTCTAGTATTCATAATACAAGTTCTGCTCGGTTTGGGACTAGCTGGCGTTGTAAAATAATACTAATTTTACTAGAAAAGAGTGTAAAGTCCTTACGAAGAGCTCTCAGAGCTCAGCTTCTCAAAGCGTGACAGAACACAATAAATGATTCAGTACAAATACGTAAATGAACACTCGAAACGTATAATATTCACACAAATTTAAGCATAAAAGAGCAAACTTGCTGTACGTTAAATTTTATGTGTAGGAAATACCTTCAATTGAATTATTGCTAGCCTACAATGATCCTATTTCAAAAACAAAATGAATGAATAATCGAAAAATTGTAAAAAAGTATGATAAATTCGACATTTGTTTTACGAAAACGATGATACGGGCATATCTTACACCTTAAAAGGTGTATAAGGGATGGCTGAAGAGAAATGTTAACGAAAAATATTTCTTTAGTGGATTCATACGAATCTCATTAATTAAGAGAATAAAGTCTGGTCTAGTGTCAGTAAGTGTTAATTATCAATGTATTTAAGTGTCAGTCGACATATTTAGTCACTGGTTTAATATAATGAGTGACATACTGATACACAGCTGCTTAATTAATTTGGATAAGAAAAAACAGATGTGTTTTATTTATTGTTATCACTCTCATAGGTTTTCAATTATTTCAATTAACACCTCGGTTATGTCCATTTTTGGACATTGTTTATCCATATGTAATATCTTTAAGTTTTTTTTTTTTTTTGGAATAGGTAGCACACGAGCAGGCGTATCGCCTGGTGGTAAGCGATTACCGCCGCCCATGGACACCCGCAACACCAGAGGCGTCACAAGTGCGTTGGCGCCCTTTGGGGGATAGGGAGGGGGATGGGGGGAGGGGATGGGGTATGTGCCTCCGATATCCTCACTCACTCGGTGAAACACAGCGCAAGCGCTATTTCACACCGGTTTTCTGTGAGACCGTGGTATCACTCCCGTCGAGCCGGCCCATTCATGCCGAAGTGTGGCTCTCCCACGGTTCAAATTATTATACTCACCTTTGATCCATGGAGACTAGAGAGAGATCGAGCTTGTGTTTGCTCTTGAACATGACTTCCTTCTGAGGGATCTCAAGCAAGCTGGGTGGTCCGAATGGAGCACAAATCGCGAACAATGCTAAAGGAGGCTCCTCAGTTTTCTTGTTCTGGCCGTGGAGGACTTTGATGCGTCCTCGGATATCCAGCCTCTGTGAATAAAAAAAATATTTATGATATTATTCTTAGTATTAAATGTATCAAGAATAATGTGTCATTGATGGCCAGTTTGAAGTTGAGATGGTTTCATATTTAACCAAGGCCTGTGAGCATAGATTTGTTTTATCTGTAGTGTGTTTTGATTCCTGGTCCGTATGGTAGTTCACAGTACAGTCACGCTTACCATCGTGGTATACATGTTTTTGCTGCCTGATATGAAGAAATGTCTCAATCTATACCCACTATGAAGTTTTCTGCTATTAAATTATCGGACGATGGGAACGGCTTTCAGGTCTAGAAGTTTCAACTCACATGTCAAATTTATTGTTATTATTTTAAGCTATTGTAGGCAATTTGTTGGGCGGGACGCCACGCCTTGTGTCATTTATAATGCACATGTTAATGTCGAAGATGTCACAAAACCTCATCGCGCTTGTCCTTCAAAGATAGTACCAGTAGTTCATTAAAGCTAGCAGCTACCTTACCCGCCCTCTATCTGTCTATTTTACTATCAAGTATGGTTAAATTACGCCCAATGATACCATAGATTATTTCAAAATTATTATTATTAGGTAATAATATGCTCCCATATCTGTTATGCTATAAAACCAACTACTAATTTAAATATGTCATGACTGAGCTTCAATATGTTTTAATCGTTAACTACGATATTTTTTCAGAGATAACTCCGGTAAGTCGGAGACGTATATCATTTAAAAAACAACGAATAAGCAATCTCATTAATAACACTTACCAAGAAACCTGAAGTATTATCTAGTAGACATCTAAATCTAACAGTAAAACTCCTCTCTAGTAGATGTGCTCTGTCAGATCGTAGGACGTCTTGCAGCGTTAGATTGTTGACCTCTGGAGGGAGAAAAGAGTTCCAGAGAATCTGCCGCTGTAATTCTTCTCGGTCTTCAGAGTGGACGAGCTCGTAGACAGACTGGTGGACGATATCTGACTGAAAAATTCAAAATACATAATTTTTAACATTATGGAAACATCAATCAAACTTTTGCTGTGATACTGATACTCATAGCACAAGATATCCTATCTTAAGTACCAGAAGACGACGACGAGATTACAATTAAAATTTGTTGTACCTATGTCAAGTATTTTAATATCATACACTTAACTGCATTTTGCGGCAATAATTAATTTACTCGTATTATCAATGTTTAAAGTCAACACATAAAAAATAAGCAATGCAATAAATAAGAAACTTAGTGGCATAAAGTATAATATTTATTAACGTCAAATTAAGTACAGATTTTCTGACACAACAGTATATGATGAAATGTCTTCTCAATATTAAAACACAATATCACTAACACCCTAATGGTAATCAATAAGCCCAAAGATAACAAGTAAATTACTGTATAAATAAAGGCTTTTAATAGAACAAAAAGAGCAAGTCATAATCAAACCGTAAATCAATAAACCACGAGCCCTAGAAATCGATTCGCAGCTCAATCATTAAAGAATCATCTGTAACGAAGATGGACGTGTTAATTCCGTATCTGACACAAGCTAACGAATGCCTTGACTACCTTAAAATAAGCTTGAAAACAGTATAACAACCAATTCTATTCATTTTTACACACGTCATATCACAAAGGACCATGTAAATAGTGTAGATAATGCAACAACATATGATGCGAGTACAAAACTAATAGATAATCAATGGGGTTACTCAAGGCACGAACTTAGGTCCCCTCTAAATATGTAATGAATTTGTAAAATATGTATGGGGTTGGTATGGGTAGAAACATATTGCGTTGGCATTAAACGTCAAAAGATGATTTGTTAGGTAATTGCTTTTGTTCTCTATCGTAGGGGGGTTGCTACGCTACAGAATCATGTTTTGTTGATACACCTTTGTTTTGGCAATTCTTCATCGCAGTTTCGTATTGATTGATGATATCATTTTTATGCATAAATTACTGTTTCGTTTTATTTTTTTATTGTTTAAAAGGGGAGATAGTTACCTGTGATTTAAAGTTGGGGTGATATTATTTATCTTGATGAACTGGTCTGATTGAATTATGATATTGTACGATGACAAAGTAAAGTAACTTTAGTAAGCGATTTATTGCCTTATGAATCGAATGACTCACCCAAACAACTAAGAATCTAAATTTAATATCGAAATTTTGAATGCATAATTATTTCTGATACACATAATAATATTCGAAGAACAAAAGTTAAATGAAGTAGGAGTATTTTTGTACTTTAAAATGAATATTTCTCATAAATATCTATAGTTCAGAAATGCTTTAACCTTAAGATTAGAATTGTCTATATGCGTGCGTTTTAGACTTGTAGTTTATTTAATTGAATGTGAACTTTTTAACCTTAAATAAGGTTACAATCCTTTGACTTCAAAAAGACTTTGAAATTATTATCAAGACTGTAATTATTTATTACCTATTAACCCTACTTTTAGTAAACGAATATATAACAGCAAATTGTGACAAAGAAATATTAATTTAACATAAAATAACGAGTAAGATATTCAACAACCATAATGCATGCGTCCGAAGAATTGTCTCATAAGGTTCCACTTATATTATTTTCTTTAGTACACATAACACATAACCGTGGGAGAGCTATGCTTCGGCATGAATGGGTCGGCTCGACCGGAGTGATACCACGGCCTCACAGAAAACCGGTGTGAAATAGCGTTTGCGCTGTGTTTCACCGAGTGAGTGAGGATACCGGAGGCCCATACCCAAACCCCTCCCCCCATCCCCTTTCCCATCCCCCAAAGGTCGGCAACGCACTTGTGACGCCTTTGGTGTTGCGGGTGTCCATGGGCGGCGGTAATCGCTTACCATCAGGTGATACGTCTGCTCGTTTGCCCACTATTCAATAAAAAAAAAAAAAAAAACATAAAATATTCAAAAGTATAAAATAAAAACCTTTAAGAAATTATTCAATAATAAGAATAGTGGTAAATATGTTATGTCTTGTTGATGTAATCAAAAGCAGTGTTAAAATTAAAACACAGCATTATCGTGGCAAAGACCAGACTGTCGGCGATCGATATTGACCGTCAGCCACCTGGCGTGGATTGCAGTTAATGGAACCATTCAACCACCCCTGGTTCGAAATTTGGATGCATTTGTTTTATTCTTTGACTTGAGTATTCTATTCTTGAATTTTGACTTTCGTGTATTAGTTTTGTCGAAATGATGTATATTTTTTGATATGTAAACATGCAAAGCAAATGTTGTGTTTTATTTTGATGAATATCTTTCAGAATTTTAAATAAGAAAGTGTAAGTGTGAAGTGTGCGGGTTTTCAAAAGCATCAATCTTCTTGTTAAAAATATTTTAATATTTTTGTCATTTTATATTAGGTATACATAAGCTAAATATATCTTTTGACTTTCTATTACACGGCCGTTTGATTCGTATCTACGTAGAACTCGTACTACTATAACCATACTATTAAAGGGCCGGCTCGAACGGAGTGATACCACGGCCTCACAGAAAACCGGTCTGAAATGGAGCTTGCGCTATGTTTCACCGAGTGAGTGAGGATACCGGAGGCCTATACCCCAACCCCTCCCTCCATCCCCTCCTCATCCCCCAAAGGCCGGCAACACTCTTGTGACGCCTCTGGTGTTGCGGGTGTCCATGGGCGGCGGTAATCGTTTACCATCAGGCGATAAGTCTGTTAGTTTTGTATAAAATAAAAATTTGAAATATGCCTTTATGGTTACTATATCAACATTAGTAATTGGATTTAAAGAAACTCGTATAGCTGTTTGCTAATTTTCTAGATAGTTATGGAAGCTTTAGAATTAACATATTACCAGCGTGATAGACAGACAGATAAATAGACTATCACCTAACTGATTTTTCCTATTTTCAGTAGAATGCCCAGAAGTTCTTTAGAGTTGAATAATCAGCACAAATATTTTATAAGCAGCACTAAGATATTGTCAATTGCTTGGCACATACACAGACATGTAACGTATTCATTATATTAAAGTCGGCATATGCAGATGTTGTTAATTTAAATACAAATTATGTGCCAATTAATTTTATCATAGCAAACATGTAGCTATTTTAATGGCATGGAATGAAAAGCGGTTAATTTACAAGTTATCACCTTATGTTTTTTATATAATTATAAAATGTCTTTGTAACAAGTCAATATTACAATATTATCAGCTGTAAAATACAGTTGTCTTTAGTTTCTTTAATAATATGAGGAAAAGGCAAGCAGATGGATCATTTCATGATAAAAGTCTGCCTGCATAAGCATTCGAAATATTCAAGTGCGTTATTTATGGGCCTTCGAGCCTTCCTCCCTTCCTCAATCAAGATTCCCTGGATGTTTGGGTTTTCGAAATTAAAACGATTAGTTTTCGTTTTAGTTGCTTCGTGTAGAGCATTAAAAATAGGTATTCGGTGGTAACACACCATTTAAACCGGGCTGTATATGTTGAAATATGATTCTTTGGTGTTAAAAATCATGATATTCATTGACGAAAAACATATTAATACATATATTTGAAAATTGATGTTCTTAAACATTTGAAACCACACGTTTTACTTAAATTAATTTATTAAATTACAGTACCAAATAATATTAAGCTATATTCCTAATTCCAGAGCTCATTAAACGGGAAACATACTAAAGGAACTCCATTAAAAAGTTATTACTATCACCAAAGATCTTTTTAAACTAGTACGATTATTGTAACAGTAAAATCTATAAAATATTTAATAAATATATAAAAATAGGGATTCCGCTGTACTTAAAATTCGAGTGTTCGAGTTCTTTCTACCTAAAATGACAAGCACGAAACGGCATGAAGAAGTCAACTTGTTTTTTTTTTCGATCGAACAAACAGTTACTAATTTCACCTTAATTTTTTACAGCACCTTGTTTTTATCCAAATAGGCACGGTAATATAAACGGTTTTAATTTCAACAATAATATTTACCAAGAAAATCTTTACTGCGTATAATCGGCCTCATTTAGGCCAGGTTTGGCACGTGGCACGCACAATGTCAGGAAGTGGCAAGTACCCGTACCGATTTAATGATTTATAAATCGATTTGTTTTAATCGCTAGGGGTGGGCGTTCCGCTGATTAAGTTTTGTAGATATGGGAATAGGTATTAACGTATTATAATGTATTTGCATTGTTTATTGGGTGGTAATTGAAAATAAAGGCATATATACATGGATATGTTAATATTAATATATTAAACCATCAAGGTAACAATATTTAAAAAAGAATTAATTTCACTGTTTTAATTTTCTATATAATTTCAAATGGAATGTGTACAATGTACAATGACGTACATAAAAAAGTGAAATTGAAAATAATCCGAAAAAAATATGCTTTTTGTGTTAACATAGACATTTAAATGCGGTATATCTTTCTGAAATTTAAAAGAAATAAATAACTATGCTTATAAATGTATGCACGGATGTTGGCAATATGTAATATTTTACGTTGACATCACACTTGCATAAAGGTTGGTACGAATTTTGTAAAATTTAATAGGATTTGACCTAAAAAAATCATGTGGTAATAGTATATAAAAAGCATGTATATTCACTACCACTATAACATATAACTGGCTTATGTTTATGTATGACAATAAAAGGGTACATTCTACAGAATTACGTATTTTAATAAAACAATTTGGGCATTAACTTTTCTTCAGTTCCATCGAAACAAAGTAAACATCGAATACAATATGTATTTAGTAATCGATATGAAATATCGTCATATAAACAATGATCTAATCGAATAATATATTACACATGTTTACGATAACCAATAAAAAACCCACATAAGTACTACACGGAAATCACAGCCTTAAAACATTTACGGATAGTAGGTACAATATACCCAGCTATCAACCGTCATAGCATATCTCTAATGTTAATAGTCTTTGCCAAACTAATGTTACTCAGGTAACCGAATTACCCAGTCGTTTTAAGCATAAACAAAACCGAAAGGGGAAGGGGGTTGGACGTAAAATTTATACGCGTACGATCACAACCAACTGAAAGTTTTACGACCAGGGTGGGCACAAAACTGGGGTTTTTACCTTATAGTAATATTTCATCGGGGACTTTATTAGCTGTAATGCGGAGGGCATTTGTTAACGAGCAATTTTAATACAAGTCGGCTTTTTTTGTTATGAGAATTTTTCTTTCTAGATTCGGTGTATATGTTAATTTGGGAATGGATTGTCAGTTTATTAGAATAGTTAAGTGGGAAATATAATATTGTATATAGTCAAAAGATAATTTTATTCATGCTTAAATAAGGTTATTTAAAAGTCAACGAATGATTTAAAGCAAACTATATATATGTACACATATGCATTGTACGTTTAAAGTTTTAATTACGTTCAACTAAGTGTATACTGTTTATACCAATTTTAACATTTTATTACTCTTCTATGAATTCCTACCTCTAACAGATACACATCCTCTCAAACACACACGTTCACTCTCACTCCTACAAACATCGTACACATACACACAAGGGAGGTTCACTTAACACTTTTCATTTTGTTTTACTTATTTTAGATTTATTTATACTTTCCTTTATAGTGTACTAGTTAAGTTAAGAAATTCTCGTGGGGAATGGAGGCTATCTCATGTTCGGTTTATAATTCAAACTACTTTTAAGTAGAACATATTGTATTCTTTGAAGTGAAACTTCTTTAGAATCGTTGTGATTTCAAACCGGATGCAACGGAAAAAACGACAGGTAAGAGACACAAATACAAAAAGTCGATCGAGATACCTGTAATTAGTAAGCCAGAGCGAGAGAGCAAGACAACCCTAACAAAAATACATATATGACCTTAAAGTGTAAGTGTTCATAAAACTATTACTTTACTACTTCAAACAATATTAACACCAGTTATAAACGTTATTACGAGGTCACACAAGTTAGAACATGATGACGAACACTTTTTTTTATGGAATAGCTGGCAAACGAGGTAAACGGTAAACGATTCGAACGAACGATCACCTGATGGTAAACGATTACCACCGCCCATGGACACCCGCAACACCAGAGGCGTCACAAGTGCGTTGCCGGCCTTTGGATAATGGGAAGGAGTTGGGGGGGACCACGGCCTCACAGAAAACCGGTGTGAAACAGCGCCTGCGCTGTGTTTCTACGAGTGAGTGAGGATACTGGAAGCCCATACCCTAACCCCTTCCCACATCCCTCTCGCATCCCCGGCACGCACTAGTGACGCCTCTGATGTTGTGGGTGCCAATGGGCGGAATCGCTTACCATCAGACAATATGTCTGCTCGTTTGCTCACTATTACAAAAAAAAAGTATTAGTATTGTAGGCCGTGTGGCGATGGATTAAGAATACTGAGTGTCACCACCGCTATTCATCCTGTGGCACTAAGGCAGTAAAAAACGCTGAACAACATCACATGAATGAAGAAAACTTGAAAGAAACCCTATACAACAAGCTTGGGCAGCGAGGTATAGTAGACCAAAATCTCCTACGTGAGAAGAGTACCAATACCCCGCAGTAAACTGTTAAAAGCTGTAGATATAATGTGATGATAAAATACAGCAGTACCGTACAGAGGTTTCCAGGTGCGAAATCACCGTAAGCCATCTGTGTCGTCAAACTTACATCTCGTAGAAGAGTGCTAAAATAATACCATGATAAACATATAATATTGATTTTCAAATCACGAGATACATGAGTGGGAGAGAGAGAGTCGAGATTATTCGGCATTATGTAGTTTTTTTTTTTATTATATATGGGGCAAACGAGCAGACGTATCGCCTGATGGTAAGCGATTACCGCGACCGGGAACACCGCAAGCGACAGCTCATTCCACAGTTTTGCTGTGCGTGGCAGAAAATTTCGGGAAAATTGCACAGTTGTGGACTGCCAACCATCTAGATGATGGGGATGAAATTTCTGTCGCGTAGGACGATGGCGGAAAGATGCGGCAGGGATCAATCCGAACAATTCCTCGGAGCACTCCCCATGGTAAATGCGGTAGAAGATGCACAGCGAAGCCACATCTCTACGCAGCGCCAGACAGTCTAGTGGGACAGTACTAGGCATCAGGGAAATCATGTAGGTATTACGTAATATTATAATTCTGTCTTTCGTTCAATAATGCTTTGAGATCAACGTAACATTACGCCTCCTTTGATTGTTTTCTTTTATGAGTAGCTTCACATATTGAAATATGATTGGCTTAAGACAAGACTCGGGAATCTACGTAGATTAGCGAGGACAACATCGGTTAACCTTGGTTTTGTGTAATGCCGTTGTAACATTCCTCTCGAACCTGGCCCCTATGTGTCGAAATATGGGTCTCCTAAAGTTTGAGAGTCAACTGGAAAAGGATGAGTGTATTTCTGTTCTGTGATTGGATATCACAGTACCTCATAGTTCATAGGTTGGTACTTAAAAATATTTAGTTTTGAGAAGGAAAAGCGCACTAATATGACGATAAAAACTAAGGTACATTACACTAATATCAGATAAACTCCAACCTCTGGCATGGCATTCGTGAAAACCGATAAAAGGACCCGCTGATAAAAAGGGGGGTGGCACCTAAATGCGTTTGCTACTTAAAGCAACTTATCGTAGGTTAATTTAACATTTTTATAGCACACTTTTATATTTATGAATAATTAAAATTCGTCCATTTCTGCTTATCTTATTCTGTGTAAGTAATTAATAAACTTAATGTAGCCTTTTATAAGGGAAATAGGGTAGTTTTTTATGTTGAAATAATGTAATTAATTAAAGTGAATTTAGGTAAATGTGGGCTTATTAAATTTGTCGCATAAGTTGCTATGCAGAGTTTTGGAACGTGTACTATAAGTTCTAGCGACAAATTTCTTAGCCTTGTAAACCTACCTGTGCCTAAAAGGGTTAGTTGAACGGTATAACCATTACAAGTTCTTAATTCTTAATTTTTTAATAGCTGTTGCTTGTGTATTGGAAATGAATTATGACTTCGTTTAACTTTAAAAGAAAACATCGGAACGTAAATTGAGTCTTGTTATATGTATGTAATATTAAGAGTAATATTATTATCAGCAGTAAGAAAGTTTGGGAATAAAATTCCTGGAGATATTGTACGATGGGTACCAGACAACATTTATACAATTTTTGTAAATACATACATATTATACATAGGAACACCCAGACACTTGTCTTCGTGTACACAAATATTGAGTGGGAATCGAATCGGATCTTTGGTGTAGCAGTCCGTTACACAAACCACTATGTCATCTGGCCCTTAAAGATTGATTTTTGGTATAACTCTACTTAGCTTCAAGGCAGCAGCTAAGAATAAATAAATAAATAAATATTCCGGACATCTAACGCCATCTAGTTCCAAGCTAAGCAGGGCTTGTGTTATGGGTACTAGACAACTGATATAAATACTTATATACTTTTTTTTGTAAATACATACATATTACACATAGAAAACCCAAACTCTGAAACAAATATTTGCAGATCATACAAACATTTGGTCCAACCCGGGAATCGAACCCGGGACCTCAAGAATGATTATACATATTATGCGGAAGTCGTGGAAGTTTTATGTCACATGAATAAAATACTGTTCTCATAGGAGTTATATGACAGCAGTACGTGTGTTTTACACGTATATCATTTTGTTAATAAGCCGAAAGGATGTTTTGACATATGACGCTGGCAAGACGGGTTAGTATAGAGTAATATTTTTATGGAAGTAATGTTGTCATACGAAGGTTGTTTCCCTTAGTCGACCACTACGACACCCATGGGATGAATAGGGATGTTGACACTCCGTATTCTTAATCTGTCACCACACGGACTGTCGGACAGACAGTTTTTAGGGTTCCGTACCCTAAAAGGGGAAAACGGAACCGTTATAAGAACACTTTGTTGTCTGTCTGTCAGTCTGTCAAGTTCATACATGGTCAAGAAGTTAGCACATATGCCCATCCCTAACAACTTTATAACAAGCAAAACGAGCACCGAACTATCCTCCGATCATTCCCCGGTAGAAATAGTACTAAAAAGGAAAATCACAGTGGTACCTAAACCGTGCAAGTTACACTCCAATAAAACTAACTGGGAGCTCTTCAGACAGCTGCTGGTAGAAAAATTAGATTTAAGAATTCCTTTAAAGACGGACGACAATATAACAGAAGCTGTTGAACATTTCAATAGCTGTGTCCAACAATCTGCCTGGTCTGCTACCCCAGTTGACGCAGACTCGTACCGTAAACAAGATTACCCAACCTCTGTAAGGGAACTGTTAGCTGATAAACGGAAAGCTCGAAAAAAGTGGCAAACAACGCGATATCCTAGTGATAAAAAGCACCTAAACTATCTTCAAACAAAACTAAAGATTCTTTTAAAAGACAATGAAAACCAAGGCATACAAACATTACTAGAAAACCTTGATGCTACTGCAGAGACAAATTACTCTTTGTGGAAAGTCACTAAAAAACTTAAACGCCCGGCCAGTAATCAACCTCCTATACGTAAAAGTAACTCAGAATGGGCTTCTAGTGATGCGGACAAAGCTGCGACATTTGCTGAACATCTCAAACAAGTCTTTATACCAAATCCCGACACAGGCTCCTCTAAAATCCAAGAAGTCACAGAATGATTGACTCAAACCCACCAACTCGATCCTCCCATTAATAAGCTAACTTACAAAGAAATACAAACAGCAATTAAGGCTCTAGATCCAAATAAAGCTCCTGGTTACGACCTTATAACAGGCAAAATCCTAAGAGAGCTGCCAAAGGAAGGGATTCAATTTCTCACTTTCTTGTATAACGCTATCCTAAGAAGAGGAATGGTCCCCCCTCAATGGAAAATAGCCCAAATTATAATGATTCCTAAGCCTGGAAAGAATCCGATTGAGGTGCAATCATATAGACCTATCAGCTTGTTACCCATACCATCAAAAATCATGGAGATAGTTGTTTTGCTTAGATTGTCCCCAATTATTGCAGCAGACAAATTAATACCTGACCATCAGTTTGGTTTCCGTCAAAAGCATGGTACTATAGAACAAGTGCACAGACTAGTGGAACATATTAACAAAGCTCTCGAATCAAAAAAATACAGTGTCGCAGCATTCCTGGATATATCTCAGGCATTTGATCGAGTGTGGCATGACGGACTTCTTTTCAAAATAAAAAAATATCTACCTATAAACTTCTACAACCTAATAAAGTCATATCTAAGTGACAGACACTTTTTGTAAAACAAGGAGTAGAGTTAACGTCCTTATATGCTATCAATGCTGGAGTTCCGCAAGGCAGCGTCTTGGGTCCCACGTTGTATCTACTTTTTACAGCTGATCTCCCTGCGACCGATGGAGTGGTTACTGGGACATTTGCTGATGACACTGCAATTCTATCAATGGACGATTCCGCAGATATAGCAACACAAAAGCTTCAAAGCAGTCTCGATCAGGTATCCAAATGGCTTAAAGACTGGCGAATCAAAGCCAACGAAACCAAATCTGTCCAGGTTATATTCACAAACAGGAAAGGAACATGTCCACCCGTCACTCTTAATGGCATACCTCTACCGCAAGAGGATCACGCCAAGTATCTTGGAATATATTTGGATAGACGCCTAACCTGGAGGAAGCATATTTACACAAAGCGACTAGCTATGGGCCAACGGTTGCGCAATATGTACTGGCTACTAAATAAAAAATCACGACTCTCGCTTCAAAACAAACTATTACTTTATGAATGCATAATAAAACCTATATGGACATATGGCCTACAACTCTGGGGAACAGCAGCAAAATCAAATATTGAGATAATACAAAGATTTCAGTCAAAGATGCTAAGAATAATAACGAACGCACCTTGGTATGTCTCAAACATTAGACTCCATCACGACCTCTGCGTCAAAAGTGTTACAGATGAAATCTCGGAAAGAACAAAAGCGTACGGAGAGCGAATCAATAATCATCCAAATATGCTGGCAGTCAATCTGATGAATACCCAAACAGTTCCTCGTAGACTGAAAAGAAAGATTCCTCAAGACCTTCTCTGAGAGGCACAATCATTAACGGAGCAGTCACTGGACGGCTTTCGTGCATGTCTTTTATTCTAAAATATTGTACATATTGCTGAATATCTGCAGGACTGATAGATAGCAATAATAATAAAAAAAAATATATGCCCAAAAAATCTCTTAACCTTTGTATTTCGGATAGACTATATCCTGGCATTTTACGCGGTTTAGTCTGTTATCCATTTATAATGGTAGTAGTTACATTATGTTAAATAGCTTACAACTTTTCTATACACCTAATTTAAAATAGTTCTCCGAATCGTTTCACATAGTTTCAGAGATAGCGAGTTCAAATACACAGACATAAAATTCTTCTTCTAATGGAAACTTACTTGATGGAAGCCTAAATAACTCTCGATGCTGTGTGTCGCGAAGAATACCTCGCCTTCACACGTTAAAATCATCAGGAAACCATTGAGTGCCTGAAACAATATATTTATAACATTTAGTATTATATAATAGAAAATATACTTATTTTTTACCCGATTACAGCGAATTCAAAAGGAAGAGTAAAGTTTTGGCAGTTTATATTTGCCAGACGCCCAGGTCGCCCGGCGAATTACGACAATTTTTTTTTCATTCTCTTTCGTTTTTATAATTTTCGTAAAAGGGTTCAAAATGTTTTCTTCACGTATAAATATATAGATTTGTATTTCCCACCGTAGGTAATGTCTAAACTACTTAACCGATTTTAATAAATGAGGTGTCAATATTTTAGTAATACAGGGTGATATAAGCTATAAAAATTATATATGCATTTTTACGGAGTTAGCTTATAGTTTTTAAATTTTAGGTATGTTTATTAAGGTTGATTATTTATCTTTGAATTCAAAAGTTAGCTGCATAATACTATTAAGTTACTGAATTTGTGCAATATCAAAATTATTTCTTCAAAATAAATGTAATCTAGTTACCGGCAATTTCGAAGTAAAACTTTGCCTTGCGTCCAAATCAGAGCTGACATCGCTCTAAAATTATTCTGTCGGAGACAATAAACTGTTCGTGAAGTTTGTCGTAGTTTTTCGTACTTTTCATAGTTTCGTGGGCATTTCCTGAGGCGACGGGCGGTGAAATACGGTTTAAGTTAGGCGAGTAACTGTGGACGCGCACGTTTCCATTGCTGTCTTTATAAACGATAGTATATTTTTAGAGTTTACTTCCTAAGAAACGATTTTATGAACAGTAAAATTAAGCGTCAACTAAAAGTGAGGCGTTTCGCTGTGGCGCTGTTGCTGTAGCTTTTTCATTAGTTATATCAAACTAATAAAACAAACAGCACTTGAACGCTTATTAGAGACAGATTTCTCGCGACGAAAAAATATATTTACCTACACTACTATGGCGGCTTCCACATACAGCGTAATAGCAACATACTGCAGCGCTATCTACCGAAGATACATCGAACTAAGGAGTGAAGTTACTACACAGAGTACACAACACTACTAATCTTGAATCGCACAATAGAAGTTGTCGCACCGATAGCATATATACAATATTCCAACAATCGTTGGGCCGTGACCCGCCAGGCATGATCACCTCGCCTGGTCGGAGGATCTTCCTTTTGTGCTGGAGGGACATGACACCTGTCCCCCACAACAGCAAGTGCTGGATTCTATGTATACTTTAATTATTTTTTACGGCAATGGTACCGATAAAAAAAATCATTTAAATATTTTATATAAAGCATAAATTATTGCAATATTTCTAAATTTTAAAATAAAATTAGAAATAAAGAAGTCGTACCGTCCAATGTTGGAAACACGCAAAACTTACTAGACGACATGAAATAAGAACACGGAAGCGCCATTATTTATAACATCGATACTTACCATCGATTTATTAATGTATTAACTAACCATTTGTACTTTATTTATGAATAGTTTATTTAGTACACAAATTTTATAAGAAATATTCTTTCAAAATGTATCTGTAGACTATGGCCTTTAAAATAAAGCTTGATCTCTGAGACAATTGTCATTAGTGTAACTTTAGAACACGTGGTTTTAACCGCAGGAGAGACACGCTTCGGCATGAATGGGCTGGCTCGATCGGAGTCATACCACGGCCACACAGAAAACCGGTGTGAAATAGCGCTTGCGCTGTGTTTCACCGAGTAAGTGAGGATACCGTAGGCCCATACCCCATCATCCATGGGCGGCGGTAATCGCTTACCATCAGGCGACACGTCTGCTCGTTTGCCCCCAATTTAATAAAATAAAATAAATATAAAATACGTGGTATATTTTAGGTATGAATTTTTATATTTATATATAACGTTTTGCACTTTATTATATAATAAAAATGAATCACCGTAATGTATTTACGGACATAACTGCCGAGCTACTGCACCAAATTAGATAATTATTTTATTATGTGTTCGTTATTGTCACGACAAGGTTAGTAAAAGAAGAAAATTAAAGAGAAAATCCAATTGTAATATATTTTCTTAGGCAGTGACTGTGCACTATTCGTGGGAAGATTAGGCGGGTATAAATACTAAAAAAAGTTTTACGAAAATTCAGAACATATTAACGAAATAAATATGACGGTACGAAGTTCGCCGTGTAGCTAGTTTATGATAAAACTAGCTACACGGCACGTAAAGAATGAAAATATATGAGATACAAAATAAAATCGCTTGTTTATAGTTACTTCGTCGATTTCATAGCTATAATTGTAACATATGTTTATTTCGATTATTAAATATGGAGGGATTTACTAAAAAACAAAGCGTTATAATTGTGAAAACTTATTACAAGAATTTTGAATGCACACTGCTCGCACACTTTAAAGAATTTTCAGTCGAGACGTTGCATCTTTATACTATGCAGATTGAGATAGCCTAAAAGAATATAATATTTATTATAATATAATATACTAGCTGACTCCCGCAACCTCGTTTGCGTCTTATATAGCCCGTAGCATGAAAATTTTCGCAAAATAAGTAACTTTTCTAGTTGATTTTTACACCTTGTGTACGAAAAACCCAAATATCTTACGGAACCCTATTCTTTTCCAAAATAAAATATAGCTTGTGTTACTTGTGGATAATGTAGCTTTCGAATGGTGAAAGAATTTTTAAAATCGGTCCAGTAGTTTTTGAGTTTACTCGTTACATACAAAAATACAAATCTTTCCTCTTTATAATATTAGTGTAGATATATTACATTATTTTAAAATATGAATTCTCAGTTCTGTGGCAGATGTTAACCTTTTCAATGAGAAAAATATTAGTATCTTAAGTACTAGTAAATAAATAACATGTCGCTTATCACCTTTTGAAAAGTACCGACACATTTGTAATTCAGACACTCTTCATTATCTATGTAACACGTTTTAAATGACATGTAATTATGTTTTACCCTTTAATATATGTATAAATTATCCACTTTTCTACTTAGCTCAAATAAAGCATTTTATATCATTTGATAAAGGTTCTCACCTGTTCTGCATAATATTATATTTTCTAAATATATTTAAACATACGTATATTCAATATATTACAGTTAAAACTGTTAATCAAATTAAATAATTTCTTCGAAAAACTTTACTTACTTTAAAAAAAAGATCCCTAAATGATCATCTTAACAAATTGGCAGAATTATTAAGTCGATAGTTAGTACACCTTATATCGTCTAAATATGTATATATGTGTATCTCTATACACATATATACATATTTAGAAATAACGTTTGAATTCAATTTACCCTTAAGGTTGCGATGGTCCAGTAAAAGTCGTTCCGTAGAAAAACTGATATTCAGGTAAACCGTTGGAACTAGTAGCCTACCGGTGTATATATATTTATATATCTATATATATATATATATATATATTATTATATTATATATATTGACTGCACGGTTGGCCGAGTGGTGTCAGCGGTCGCCATGCCGCTTGCTACTGCGCCAAGTGTCGTGGGTTCAAATCCCACGCGGTACCTACAACACTTTGTGTGATCCACGAATTGTTGTCCCGAGTCTGGATGTTCTTTGTGTCCGTTTCATGTATGTTTGTAAAGTCCCCCACGACACAGGATGTTATTCCTAATGTGGGAGTTGTCTTTTAAAAAAAAAAAAAAAAAATATATATATATATATAAACAATAAAATTAAAATAAACAACAATCTTCGATTTAAAAAGAAATGTACAATATTTATTTTCGTCCGTAATCGAACTGAATAAACTCACGATAACCTTAAGGTCCATAAAATTTAAAAGTATTCAATGCCGTAAGGAGGTTTTGTTGCGCCCCTGGGTTACAAGGCCACATGAAGGTTACACATTAAAAGTTATGGTGCACTTAGGAAACTTCCTTATTGTTATTTTGCTTTGAATAGTTGGATTTAATTTTAAGTATTGTATAATATAATAAAACATCGGTGTACTCACCGATTTGTTTACGGTTCGTTTCGATTTTGTTTTTAGATATATGGTAGAAATAAAATATTTACATAATTACTTTTCTACCTATCTCTCTCGGGGATACAGGTGCTGCGACTTCCACATTTAACACAACAATAACCTACTACAGCGCCATCTACCGAAGATACACTGAACTACGAAGTAACGCACTACACGGAGTAACTACAAATCCTTAATCGCGCAATAAATAGTTCTCGCGCCTATCTATCTATCTCAATATCAACTGTAGGGCAGTAGCCCGCCAGGCATGATCACCTAGCCTGGTCGGAGGATCCTCCCTTTGTGTTGGTGGAACATGATACCTGTTCCCCCACACAGGTATGAGTATTTATACTCAATATCATGAACAGGCTTCATAGTCCATTGCTGGAAAAAGGCTTTTCCTTAAAGAAAGGGGGTTACGAACAACTATATCACGCTGGCCAGACGGATTTTAAAAGAACTCTATACTTGTAAGTTTTCCTCCTCTTTACCATGCTGTATTGCAAAGTTTTCATCCCTAATTGAGACTTAGGACACCTCTTGTTGACTAAGGATGGTGCCATTCCGTATTCTTAATTCGACATCACACGGATATACGTGATTGGTCTGCAAAGTTGTCGACCTTACAATTATACAAAACATTTTTATTATTTCTTCTACATAGTCACATTAAACTCTATCAAATAACGATTAACAAGAGCTATCTTCAGGCTTAGGACGGGTACTTTTCAGACCACCTAGCAATGTGTGTAATATTATGAGATGATAATTATGTTCTCCTAGTCATGGCGGCCAGGCTCTACATAGACCAATGAATTACGTAGGATATAATTATAGTGAACAAATGTGCGCCAACATAGTAGCACTCTCTGTTCCCTGACTCTCATAATCCGATGGGACGATTATACGACACGACCGGGAAGGGATCAGGCGCAGGGTTGACGGCTTTATGTGCTCGTTATAGGTATTGCATGAGTATTAATAAACAAATAATTCAATTTTACCTGTAAGAACATCTCCCCATCAGGCATGGCGTGGTCGTATGGTGAGTGTTCTCTTCTGTGTCCGTGGATGTCTTCTTTTTCTTTGTGCATGACCACTGAAACAAATAAAATCTTATGTAAATTTTTTTTTTTGCAATAAAAGCTTTTTAACTTTTTACACTCTTTTATTAGTACTAGTGGTCGTTGATCAGTCGAAATTCGATTATTCATTTAATTTTTATTTTTTCTACAACCTAACTAACTAACCAAAATGATGCGTACGTTTGCATAAATTTCGTCTAAAAAAACCTTATTTTAGTATTTTTTAAAGGGCGAGTCTCTTCTGATCTTCTGATCTTAAAATAGGTATAAGGTTAGTGATGATAATATCGTAATTATAGGCTGTAGTAGTGTGGCTCACCATCGCCCAGAGTGTAGCCGGATGATTGGGGTTTTCCCCTCCTTTTTTTTTTTTTTTTTTTTCGCTTTAGTGGCCAGCCGCGAAAAGGCGACGTTTCGCGTGTACGTACAGTCGCCTAAATAGAAACTTTTCCAGCAGACGGTGTCCGCTTCAGTGCGGGCAGGCGCTGGGAGAGGTCCGGATGTCTTAACAACAGCAGTTCCCGGATCCATCCCTTCTCAGGCGCAGAGTGACACACCGTCCTGCCACAAACCCCGGTGGGGTGATAGTCCGTGGAGGTTTCCACACGTAATAAAAAAATAGAAAGTGTGGGTCATCATGCTGCATTATTGCATTGTCTGCATTCGCAACAAGAATGGTGACCACTATTCTTGGATTCTGTTTATTATCTTCAGGCAGAGTAGAGTCACTCACTCATGTTTAAAATAAAAATAAGTTAATTATCGAGAATTGTCATCTCTATTTTAACCTTTAATAAGTTAATTGCGGTGCATTCTTGTATTAATTTATCTTTATAATACAAATTATTATTTACGTGATATAAACGGTTGATTAGTAAAGATAATAACGTGTATTGCACCTGTATGAATGATAAAAAATAAATAGCAAGTTAAATACTCAATCTAAATAATGTTAATTAACTTTTAAGATTATACAAACAAGATAGTATGAAAATGCATTTACGATAAATAAATACATATTATTTTTCATTCTCCTGTCACGTCGTTGCTCACGACGAACTCCAAAACTATCTAATCGGATGTTACTTTTTTTAATTACTTATTTATTTAAACATAAAAATAAATTACAAGTTTAAACTTAGCGACGGTTTCTGCACGAAATTCGAGGCTTGTGTCGCGGATTTTTGAAATGTGTGTTTTCCTGGCGTGCCTGTGATAGGATAGTTAACATCATGCTTATACCAATAGGAGCTGAATAAGATTAAAAAGAGAAGCAGATGAAGATGAGTGGGTCAGCTAGTGATATAGAAATATTCGTTTTGCTATTGGTATTTATTAATGTTTTTCAAATGTCTCCCTCAATGTTGTAAGATGAAGTTCGGAATTTGATCTCATTATGTTGGTTGTAGCATTTATGGACATTTATGGCTATTACGACAAAAGGCAGATAATGCCTACAATTTTACTGCTGTTATGATATATATATATATATATATTATTGCGATATAAGTATAGTTTTAGAGATTAGCACGTGCAACAAAACTAACAAAGTCTTTGGCTATAGTTCGTTCACAAGCGAAGAATGCTAATTTATTTTCTTTGGATAAATACAACTCTCGTATTAGGAGTATACATCCTGATGTAGCGGGGACTTTACAAATATCCATGTAACGGTCACAAAGAACACAAAGTGTTGTCCCGTGAGTCAACCCACGGCACTTGCGAACTTGTTAACTAAGGAGCATTGACGATAAAGTAAATAGCACTTAACACCCGATAACCGCTTACCATGAAAATTCGTGAACACGTATTCGACGAGCCGTAAACACTTTACTTATATATTAGCTATGAAAATATTATATCAACAAGTAGTATCTACTTGCGACAGAGGGCATAAAGAGGGCGGAGTCAGCGCGACAAATCACATCATAAAAGGGATGCTGTATAGGGGGATGGTTTTATGTTTTTTGGCACAGAAATATACGCCTTATGAGGTGTGAGAGTACGTATAGCGAGCTCTTATATATATTACTTATGTAGGTACTGGGTAAATTTTATGTAGATCAAAACAGTAGGTAGAATTCATTGTACCTATCTTGAAACGGAAATGTAAGTCAACATGAAAGAAATTCTTCTTTAATATTATAAATGCGAAACTACTAAACGGATTTACATGAAACTTTACAGTAAATATAGCTTGTTCATCAGATTAATTCATATTTATCACGATTATAACTGCCAAAAATGCAGGCGGTGCCGCAGACCAAAGCTGGTATAAAATAATTTAATTGGTTGATTCTTTATAATTAATTTAATTTTACGCTCCCACTTCCCCCCCTCTCTTTTTATCATGGCAGCAAGGAAAACATATACACGTTCAACAGCGGCACGCCATTCTCCCACCAACCCGCTTTTTGAGGTGGAGTTCACTAACATCCGTGGACTCCATGCGAACCTCAACGCCGTCCACCAACATCTTGAGACGGCTCGGCCGGCCATGCTTTTCCTAACGGAGACACAAATACGCCGCCCTGCCGACACGAAATACCTTCTATACCCCGGCTACGTGCTTGAGGAGCGCTTCCTCGCTAAGGCTGGAGTGTGTCTTTTCGTCAGGGCGGATGTTTGTTGTCGCCGGTTACGTTGCCTTGAAGACCCATCCTTCTCCACTATTTGGCTACACGTGGATACTGGCTCCACGAGCCGAATCTATGTGTGCCTATACCGATCCCATTCTGGAGACTACGAGACAACTAAACTCTTCGAACATCTCAGTCAGGCAGTAGATAAAGCGCAGGAACAGTTCCCGACCGCCGAACTGGTGTTTCTGGGAGACTTTAACGCCCACCATGAGTCCTGGTTGGGATCTTCCAGAACTGACCACGCGGGTCGGACTGTCCACGCATTCGCTCTCACGCATGACCTCACCCAGTTGGTACTCCAGCCCACCAGGATACCAGACATACTGAGTCAAGCGCCTTCCTTGCTGGACCTTCTGCTGACGAGTCAGCCTGAGCAGTACAGTGTATCGGTGTTCGCCCCTCTGGGATCCTCCGATCACTGCCTGGTGTCCACCACTGTGCCTCTTATTGCCCCGCCACGAGCAGTGGCAGCAAAAAGACGGCTATGGCACTACTCGTCTGCAGACTGGGATGGAATGCGGGACTATTTCGCATCTATCCCGTGGGCACAACGCTGCTTTAAATACAGTGATCTGTCGCAATGTGCGGCCGCTGTGGCCGGCGAGGTCACTGTCGGAATGGAATACTACATTCCCTACAGTGAGGTCGCCGGCGCAACGACCCGTCGCTGGTTCAATCGGGAATGCGCCCATGCAGTTGCCCAAAAGCAATCGGCCTACCGCGCATGGACCAGGGCCCGCGCCCACGGCCACCCCGACGTGGATCGACTAAAAGCAGCGTTCAACAAAGCCACTAGGGAATGCAAGAAGGCTTACATCACAGCGGATGCCCAGCGCATTGCGCGGCTTGGCCACGAACTCGTCGCATACCCTACGGGTAGCCGAAAGTTCTGGCGATTGGCTAAAGCCGTGCAGTCCAACTTCTGCCAGCCCTCGCTACCACCGCTGAAATGCCCCGACGGATCGCTCGCCCATCAGCCGCAGGAAAAAGCAAAACTGCTTGTCGAGCTCTTCGCGGCTAACTCCCGAGTCGATGACCGCTGCATGCACCCACCTACCATTCCGGCCTGCGATGCAACAATGCGGGATATTCGCATCCGGCTGAGTGATGTCCGTGCGGAGCTTCGGTCACTCGACGTTCGGAAAGCCAGTGGACCCGACGGTATCCCAGCGGTGGTTCTTAAGAACTGTGCACCAGAGTTGTCTCCGGTTTTGACGCGCCTGTATCGCCTGTCATATTCCTCGGGAACTGTTCCGGAGGCCTGGAGGGAGGCGAATGTTCAGCCTATTCCCAAAAAAGGCGACCGCTCCAACCCGGCCAACTACCGCCCAATAACTATCACCTCCATTATCTGCAAAGTGTTCGAACGGATCATTAACAAGCAATTGGTCCACTACCTGGAGGATCACACCCTACTTAATGATCGTCAATATGGTTTCAGGCCGAACCGATCCACGGGTGATCTTCTAGCGTATGTCACACACCTTTGGGGTGAGGCTACTGACAGGCACGGGGAATCTTTGGCTATTAGCCTCGACATGGCCAAGGCCTTTGATAGGGTTTGGCACCGTTCGCTTCTCTCCAAGCTACCGGCATTCGGCTTGCCCCCCAAACTCTGCAACTGGGTTGCCGCATTCCTGCACCAACGCCGCATCAGAGTACTTTGTGACGGCGCGGCCTCCGACGTTCAGTCGATTAACGCAGGAGTGCCGCAGGGTTCCGTCCTGTCGCCCACGCTGTTTCTTCTGCATATCAATGACATGTTAGCCCTTGGCAACATTCATTGCTATGCAGACGACAGCACAGTTCATGGACGATATTTTGGGCGCCCTGCAGCAAAGCCAGCAGATGTAGAGAATAAACGACAGGAGCTTGTCGCTGAGCTCGACCGTGTTCTAGGCCGCATTTCACAATGGGGCTGCGAGAATATGGTCGAGTTTAACGCCAAGAAAACACAGGTGTGCGCGTTCTCTGCCAAAAAGTCTCCATTCCTTCCCCTTCCGACTTTTCGGAACACTCAACTACCATTACAAGGCAGGCTCGATATCCTGGGCATGGACATCTGCTGCGACCTCAATCCGCGCGAGTACGTCGAGAGCGTCACTAAGGCGGCCTCGCGGAAGTTAGGTGTTCTCAATAAGGTGAGACGGTTCTTCTCGCCGGGGCATCTGTGTCTCCTTTATAAGACTCAGGTTCGCTCGTGCGTGGAGTACTGTTCGCACCTTTGCGATGGAGCCGCGCAGTATTTGTTTGACGCTCTCGACCGGTTGCAACGGCGAGCAATTCGCATTGTCGGCAATCCTGAAGTCACCGAGTCCCTTGAACCTCTGCAAATGCGTAGAGAAATCGCCTCTATGGCAGTCCTCTATCGCCTATATCATGGGGAGTATTCCGAAGACCTCTTCCAACTGGTCCCCCCTTCTCCCTTCCTCTACAGGACAACACGTGCTGGCCTCGGAAGTCACCGCTTCAGAGTGGAAGACATACACTCTCGCACTCATCGATTCGGCTCTTCCTTCCTGTGCCGAGCGGTTAAAACCTGGAACTCACTACCAGCGCACGTGTTTCCGTCCCACTATGATCCCGGGTCCTTTAAGCGGGGCGTGAAAAAGCATCTCACTAGGCCGCCATAGTGCTGGTCACCATGCTACACTGTCCTTGTTTGCATTGAGGATGGTGGCCACCACTCTTGGATTCTGCTGGTGCTTTCCATCAGGCAGGGCAGAGTCATTTTGGTAGCTCAAGTATAAAAAAAAAAAATAAAAATAAAAAAATAACTTTTCTAGTACAGAGGAGCAGACATGCAGAGGTATCACCTATTGGCAGGAGTCCAAGTATGACCCTCTCACGGCATAAATGGTTTTGCACAAGATGAAATTTGAACCCGCAAATATCGACATTAAGCCTCTTATAATATATAAACAACTAGCTGACCGACGCAACCTCGTTTGCGTCTTTTATTGCCCGTAGCGAAAAATTTTCCCCCGTATTGGGTTGATTTTTTACACCTTGTGTCCGAAAAACCCCAATATCTTACGGAACCCTATTTTTTTCCAAAATAAAATATAGCCTATGTTACTCGTGGATAATGTAGCCTTCGAATGGTGAAAGAATTTTTAAAATCGGTCCAGTAGTTGGTAATTATGCTGTTAAAATGTAGCTTATATGACACGTTCGTAGATTTACCATAGCAGCGCCATCTATTGATTACTTACTCAACCCAGTCGAAAGGTATCGACATCTGTTAGAATCATTTGGAGTTAACAGATAATTGTGACTGTCAAATAATAACAGACAAATAATTAGCAATAAATTAAAATTGCGACTATAATTTGAGATTTAAACTATCCTATCTCTCAAGTTGGATCGAACTGCACATGGTGTGCGAATTTTATTATAATCGGTTAAGTGGTTTAGGAGTCCATTGATGACAAACATTGTGACACGAGATTTATATATATTAAGATTGCTCATGTCAAATAGAAGTACTGAGATTTAAGTTTATATTACAATAGCAGGTAAGAGGAATTGTATACACATACAGGTAAACCATTGTTCAGGAGACATACAAACAGACGGTACGGCACACTTTATGGCCGAGCCGGCCAATTACCTCGTACCATGGGAGACGCCATGTGAACGCTAGAAATGTGATGTTATCGATAATTTTGATATCGATAATTTACGAGTCATCGAATTATTTATCGATAAATATTTTTAGTCTTTAGTATTAGTGTATTTTGTTGTTAATTAAAATTATCTGCCAGTCTACCTACTAGTGATGTAATAATGAGAACCACTCATGATTATTTAATCAAGTGTACTAAGTTTGAGTAAAAAAACACAAAACAGTCATGAGGACTGCAGAGAAACGCGAAACCTTAAAACTAGCTCATGGAAAGCGTTTGGTGACAATGACGCGAGTGCCATAATTTTTGTTCACCCAAAAAGTGCTCAACGCGCCTAAAGAAGATTTCATTTAAATAAGCTTTAAATAAAATAACAATATTAAAGTAATAAATATCTACATTCACACGAACACACGCAGAAGTTTTAGAAAAAGATTTTCTGTTGACGTATAAAGTAGGTTAAATGCATCTGCAGTTTAATTGTTCTTTAATATTCAAATTATACTTCTTTCATTATTAAACAACTGTGATTTAAATGCACAATGATGTTTATTTAGTTTTCATGCAGTTCTTTGAAATCTCCTAAGAAAATGTAAAAACAATACGTAGTAACTGGCGTTTTGTGAGAATTATTGATATTGGTTTAATGGGTGTTCATGGTAAGTTCATAAACAATTAAAACCTTCATAATACTCAGAAACTACTTTGGAATTTACAATGGAAGGCGGTTAGTGGCACTTTTATTATTTAGTCTTGATGTAAATAAGTAAACATTAAATTAGTTGGTGTAAACTTTAAAAAAACTGATTGAGCACGATGTACAGCCTACCTCAAATATCATTTTAATGTATTTCTCCCCGCAGTGTTATAAATAATTTTAGATCAATAAAACCACAATATATGACACTTCACACCATAGCAGGGAATGGCTATATCATCATCATCATCATATCGGCCGCAAGAAGTCCATTGCTGAACGTAGGCCTCCCCTAATGATCTCCAAATACCACAGTCCTTAAAGACGAAGGTCTTTAATCAGTGCGTATTACCAGTAATGACCTACGGTGCCGAGACGTGGTCTCTAACTATGGGCCTCATAAGGAAGCTGGGGGTCACACAGCGAGCTATGGAACGGGCTATGCTTGGGGTCTCTCTACGAGATCGAATCAGAAATGAGGAGATCCGTAGACGAACTAAAGTTACCGACAATGGCTATATGTTATCATCAAATCATCAACAACATTACTGTAATTTACCTATTTTTAAGATATCTAAAACCATGTTACACATATCGATATAATTGTTTAATGAAAACAATAATAAATAATACTTTATGACAGGTACGTTTGTAATAGATTCTATGAAAATAGTAATTTCGTGGAATTACAATAATTACACTATTATTTCTCATAACGATAACATCTAACACTTTTAATATGAAGTAATATTTATTAATGTACTCTTTAGGAATCCATTTACTAAGTAAACAACACGGGAGTACAGAAGCTTCACATTTGTACCCGTTATATGTTATACAGATGTTCTTTTGTGAGCTTACAACTATGTTTATTTAAGTTAATTTATTTAATTTCCTTGAAGATATAAAAAGATCTACACAACGTTGTATTTATAAATGTATATGTACAAATTTATCTATGCGCTGAGTTATCGTGAACTTTTACATAGCTGCTTCCAGGGATGTACCAAAGGACAAAATTTATGCTTAATTTAGAAAAAGGTTCAAACGAGTGGAAATATTAATTGTACTCTAACGAATTCGGGTAAAAGCTAGTAGATATAGATCTATATAGAATTATTCAATCTTAAAATACAAAACCTGTTACAATATTTACTAACCGCCAACCTTAGTTCATTATTTCTTCTAGTTTTTTTGTTCACAAAGTTATTGTTTTGCAGCTCGATCATGATAGCGACCACAGGCAATCGGATTTATCGATAATGTCCATTGGTACGTCACTAATCGAATGCGCGCGTTTTATCACCCTTTATAATCGTCACAACACTATGGGTTGTTTTTGCTATAAATTGAAAATGAGCGCTGATTACTGAACGCAGTTTAGTAAAACTCGTTAATGTTAGTTTTGAGATATTATATACACGTTGTTATGTTAGTTTAAAATCTTTTGTGTATTAAAGTATGTCTATGAAATTTATTACACTCAACAGTTTTTAATGTATTGCTGAACATATGTTGGTCTCCTCTCCTTAGAGATGGGATTCAGCTCATTACAGTGGTGTTGTTTTGTGTAGTTTGCTTCCTTAGTCGGTTCTAATAATAAATACACACGAGATAAATAGCAGTGATAGCATTTCGTTTTTTAATAAACCTCTGCATGATTAAATTATATTAGGCCAAAGTTATTGCGCTGACGAAATTAATATTGAAGAAAAGACTTCAGTTCTGATTGCAAATAGTCGATTTATATTTATTACATATCCCAGCTCTACCTTGAGTTTTTAATATTACAGCAGTGGTATTCTCAGAAATGAAAGATACTTTTTATTCCTAATTCATTTAAATCTTTAAAGACTTAAGTCTTTTCGGTATATTTACTTTAAGCATAAACGAATCAATAAATCAGAACAAATGAACAACGATTTAATTAGTCCTATTATCGATTGCCGTATATATCTTTATTAATCGATTGAAATATCTAATTATCCAAGCAATGTATAACGTTGTTCAGGAAAAAACGCTGCTTATCCTATCATTTGTCACAGTATTTCATGGTCGTAAATTAAGACTTGCGCTTACGCATGCAAACTGAAGTGATTATTATTTATTTATTGGCTCATAATTTGTTTATTATTGTAGATAATTGGGGATGTGGAAATAGAATTTTCTTGAGACCCAATGAGGAGAATAAAAAAGAATATGTTTTTCTTGCGGTCTATTCTCAACGACGAATCATGAAATACGATTGTCTTTGCCACTCGTAGAGAATATTTCGTTTAGAGAATGTCTATGGTACTTAAACTAACACTGTGTATTCAGCGCATATGTAAATTAATGTTAATTTTTTAAATATTTCTCGCCAGTTATTTGTTAGTGAAATATTATATTGTTTAAATTAACAGGATTACTTAAGTAACGCAAATGATTTAAGTAAAACCCAATAAATCCAACATATTTAAACAGCAGATACTGATAACCGCTAAACCCCTGAAAGACTCGTTTCTAACAACAGACCGATTAATAAAGAAATGAAAATTGTGTTCCAAAGTTTGACAATTATAAATACAAAAAATTGTTAATGACAGTTGCACGTTGCAATTACCAAAAAATCGCTAACAATGTTGCCAGTTGCAATTATAATACCCTGACGCTATCAAACTTATGGTAATGAGCAGGACACATTACTTTCACCTTTGTTTCGATGAATATTCATATGTTTTCAAGGTTTAAAATAAGACTTACTTTTTTAAAACTGTTTAA
Organism: Spilarctia lutea; assembly: GCA_916048165.1. Taxonomy (NCBI): domain Eukaryota; kingdom Metazoa; phylum Arthropoda; class Insecta; order Lepidoptera; family Erebidae; genus Spilarctia; species Spilarctia lutea. The sequence continues at coordinate 2,871,990 of OU696491.1, forward strand.
TCCACCCCTATTTAGTACAAAAATAACAAAGGGGTGACATTTACTTGTTAAATAATTACTGGTTTATGCTAAGAAGATAATTTTGAGCGCAATTATAGCGCCGTGGTTTAAATGGTCCCCTGCCATTTTCTAATACATCGAGTTACTGGTCGGTTTGACCCTCAAATGGGACACCAGTAGATAAAACACTTCGTGTGATCCACAAATTGTTGTTCTGAGTCTGGCGGTTCTATGTGTACGTTTCATTAAAGTCCCCCGAGACACAGGATATCTTTAAAAAATCAACAAAAAACATGTAACTATATTGTTTTATATTGACCTCGGTGGCGTAGTGGTAGCTTATGCCACTGTTAAGCTTGAGGTCTCGGGTTCGATTCCCGGGTCGGACCAAATGTTTGTATGATCTGCAAATATTTGTTTCGGAGTTTGAGTGTTTTGTATGTATAATATGTATGTATTTACAAAAAAAAGTATATAAGTATTTATATCAATTGTCTAGTACCCATAATACAAGCTTTGCTTAGCTTGGGACTAGATGGCGTTGTGTGTTAGATGTCCGGAATATTTATTAATTATATTTAAGATATAAATTCTCTCTTTCAAATTTTTGTTAGCAAGACGACTGTAAACAAACACAACATAAAAACTAAATAAGTCAACCAAATTGTAAACTCTATTACGATAAACTAACTTCAAGAAGGCGGTGGCCACTTAACAATAATTCTACAACAAACTTAACAATGCTTACACAAAATGTTTAAGTTTTACTTAAAATAAGTACAGAGCGATTAGTTCTGTGTATGTTCATTGTGGTTTTATGGCGTTCCGTCACGACACTCCGGTTAAAACCATCGTAATCGAACCATTGTGGCGGATTAACATAAAATATTTACGAGCTAGATTAATAACAATATTTATTTACTAGTTTTTTTTATTAAATATTTGTTCCTTTTTTATTTGGTAACGGAATAGAGAAGGTTTTAGTGTAAAGATTCGCCTGACAGAAAGTTGTGTTAAAAAAAATCAGTAATGCATACCGATCCAAGAGTAATATGTTAACTATATAACGTTATATATAAAATAAAATAAATAAAATACATACACTCGAAAAAAATAACTCTCCTTATTTGGCAGTCGAGTAAAATAGCCATTATCTACTTTCGTTTGAAAACACAGCCAACCATATGCACCTACTTTAGAACCAACACGGCGGTGAGACGAAAAAAAAAACTGTAAAAAAAAAAACAAAACAATCAACAAACCACAAAAAAGGGAATTAGAAACAACGAAACACATCATAATTCACGGAAAACAATTAAAAACATATAATATCAGGCAGCTGTTCCTAACCGATTCACAATATGGCACGTGGGGCACCCCTTGTACCGCGCCACCCCATCTCAGGGGTATAGCACCGTGACGTCATAATAGCTGGACATGTGGACTATGGCCGTGGGCAAGACGGTGTGACGGTACACATTTGATGGCACACCCTTGGTTTTTGCGCAAACAACCTAAGTTTACTGGATTTAAATTAAATTCTGAAGTCTAATACAGAGAGAAGACTTGATATAAATTCTACACCAACCAGTCGGTATAGTCAAAAGTTTAGCTGTGATTGAGGTCTCGGGTTCGATTCCCGAGTCGGACTAAATGTTTGTATGATCTGCAAATATTTGTTTCGGAGTTTGGGTGTTTTCTATGTATAATATGTATGTATTTACAAAAAAGTATATATGTAGTTATATCAGTTATCTAGTACCCTTAACACAAGCTCTGCGTAGCTTGGGACTAGATGGTGTTGTGTGTTAGATGTCCGAAATATTTATTATTATTATATTTACATAAGCTGTAGACTGTTACACGAAGAGAAAGTCAGATTTAGACAGCAGATCTGTGTTTAGGTACATAAGTGCTCATAGTCTTGGATCCCAAAGGTTCTTTGAGAACAAGTATTTATGGTATAGGAGCAAAAGAGAAGACCAGTCGCTTTTTTGTACTTCTGAAGTTCTTCTCTGGCTTCTGGAGTCACAATCAAGTGATTGTGACTCCAGAAGCCGCTGATGCTTACAATGAATGCTGAGGTAGGCCGCTGGGGGTTTTAGTGGATAGACCGGTGGTTCTCCGGGAATCCCACACAAGCCCTGTTGTATCCTGTGGGATACAAGGGCGTGTGTATGAGTATATGGAGCAAAAAGTATTGCCCGTGTTAAAAAAAGATAAAAGAGTGGTATCTCCCCTCCCGAATTAAAGCAGAGGAAGTTTAAAGTCATAACCATTTCAAAAACCTTAAACAAGATAGGTAATTTAAAAAAAAGAAAATATTTTTTTAGCAAAATTTACTTGATACTGTAACTAACTAACTTTAAATTAAGAAATTATTACCATTAAAATGGTGCATTGCTTATATAATTGTAATTTATAAAGATATGGTACATTTTCGATACTTTGAGGTCTAGTTAAGGAATTTTACCATTTGTCCGGTGAGCGTGAAAACCGGACGCGACTCGCGTGTCCCGCTCCTCGCTAACACGTCGGTAAACATTCGCGCTAATATTGCATTACTTACGTGTTTGTTATTTTGATTGTTAGACGAATGATATGTTTTATATTATAAATGTTTCGTTATGTTAGTGGCAAATTGACATGTGGTCAGGTGGTAGTCGGTTTCGTAGCCCATGTCTGCAACTATACAGGCTTCAACTGGCTGTATATGGACACTGCTTACATACGAGTATTAAAACCTCAAACCTAAACTATTATAACAGAGGTAAAGATATTATTTATACTCAAATATGTCCGGTAATGTCGGCTTCGAACATTACTTTTGTGGTTGAAAGTTCACCGATTCCCGTTATTCCGGCAAAGGGAGGTCGAACTGGGCAATAGTTCTAGAGAAGTGGTTCAGTGACCACCGACATATATGAAATCTAGAGTCTCATAATATCTTTACAAATAACAGTTTCTAATTAGTTACTGTCTATCCATTCCCTAAAGAGGTCATTGACTCCCATTTGTGATATTATTGACTTTTTCTTCATCCCAATTTAAAAAAAGTCCTGTTTTATTTTCATTTACGTAACTCTGTTTAGAAGATGTACCAATTTAAAAAGTTATCACGTCTGTTAAATGTAATATATTCTATATTTAAAAATACACTTAAACCATAAATAAAATCTGCCCTTACACGTCTTTCTATGAGTAATATCGATTACATATTAAATGTATTACACTCTTGTAAAGCATTAAAACACTTAAAATTAACATACGGCCCACAATAGACAGTACGCAGGGGTTCAAAACCTTTTAAAACTATAAACATAAAGCTTGATATCATTTGAATTAACATAATGACATAAATCGCCAAACGTGACTTAGTTACCACTAATTCTTAAAGTAAACACGCTGATAAAATTTCTTACCGACTTCCAATAAATCACTACAAACTAAGATGTCTCAATACACTATGCAGTAATTTCTCTGTACGATAGAAAGAGAAGGGATCAACACATGCTGGATGTGAATACGAGTGAAGGAGATAAGTAGCCGTTCCAACTTTCGTTTTAATTAAGAAGCAGAACGGTATTAAATCATTAGCCGTCAGCGCCCTGTGGGAATCCCGAAGAGTTATAATACCCTTTATTCTAAATTTAAAATTACAATTTTGTAAATGTTTCGAATATTTTAAACGTGGAGTATTGGTTATTAGCCTCCAGAGAGAAATGAAACTGACCTAAATACTTTGGCAACTTTTAAATTTGGAATTTATTTGTCAATTTTTTTTCAGTCAAGTCAGAACGTAACAAATCCTCTTTGATGACGTAAATACCCAAGAAAAATGGCTCAGATTTATCGATTTCATTATTTCCTAACTTTTTGTAAACAATGTAAATATTTATCTGTTAATCAAATTTCAATAATTAGCTCAATAGTAAGTTGTAATTTTCACTTAACATTTGATGTACCTTTGTAAATAATATTTATTATTCTCTCCTTTCCTGTCTTAACTTGCGTTTCTTTGTCCTCTGTACATGCTGCAATAAATTCCAGTTAAAACATATTTTTCTGTTAAATCAGATTTCAAAAATGTTTATAATCTGTCTCTGTAATAAATAAGTAATGTAATATTAATTGACGAAAACTCCTAAATACGATGCATATTTCCAATTCCCATTGGACATGAATGCTTCCGCAAAAACATGAGGACTTTCATTAGCAAATAATAATTCACAAAAGCTAACCCTCTAGCAGCTCATTGAAACGTCCGCACGTCCACACACCGTGACATACACATATCAAACGAGCCAATCTTGCGATTACCGCGCCCGCGGCGTTCCGTTTCACACAACTGACGTGACAGCTGTCCGCATAGATAATGCCAGCCGTTTTAATTATCTATGTTATGAATATTGATTCGGACTTGACTTATTGTTTTAGACGTGGCTAATTCATTACACTAATGTCAATTAGATTTTGCATCACTTTTCATTAATAATAGCTTTTGCCAGCCAGAACGCATGTTGATATTGTTAACTTATCATTTCTGGATATTTTATATCACCATTTACCGATAGCCGTAGTGGTAGTGTATGCTACTGCTTCGCTTGAAGCATTAGGTTCGATTCCCGGATCGGACCAGATATTTGTATGATCGGCAAATATTTGTTTCGGAATTTTGAATGTATAACATAAATGCATGTATTAAATGTTGTTAAGTAAGTAAGTAAGTTTGCGACTAGATGGGGTTGAGTGTCAGATTTCCTAAATATTATATTACGTATTTTGATAATCTAACTCCATGATATAGAGTCATCATCTTCCTAGCCTTTATTATTCCCAATATTTGGGGTCGGCTACCAGTTCAACCGGTTTTACCTGAATATCAGTTTTTACACAGAGCGACTGGCATCTGACCTCCGCAACCCTGAGGGCGAACTGATTTCGAAGGTTGAACTAGTTGTCAGTATATTTCCCCCCAATGTATCCCTACGTTGTCGTCGTGGTGGGGCTTGCGTGGGTCAATGATCTCTGGGGCTGTGCCGGGTAGAGCTACTCATGCCGGATTGGCCCAGGGTGAGACTCCAGACCAAATGGGATACCAGACGGAGTCTGGCTGCAGACTGCCGCGAAGGCACTCCAAACGTCCCTCTGCTTTAGCAGAAGGCGTGTTGGAGTGCGAGTAGATCAGAGGGGCTGGCACTTGAGTGTTAGCCCCGTCTGTGAGAGAGGGCTAGCCACCCTCTCGCATTCCGTAACCATTAGGGGCTCAACAACGACCTGACTGGTGGCTCCAAGAGGGTACGCTGAGAACCTGATGGCCGGAGGGCTTGCCTTGATTGGCCGGCCCATGACAAGGATAGTCTATAACACCCGACAGCTAAGTCGTAAAAAAACCTGTGGATACCAGCCGACCTCCACAGTACATAGGCTTACCCGGGTATTGGGGATCTCTGCCCGGGTGGACTTTTAGTTCTCCCCATTTCGTGGGACTATTATGAGTACTGTTACAAATCTAAAAAGCAAAACGATCGATAACACAACAACGAACACTGGCAAGCCTAAAGGAACTGAAACGGAGAGGAAAAGGAGGGAGAGACGGAATGCCAAGGGGCAGTTCCGAAGGGCGGACGATCAATCGTCTACCGAGGAGGAGGTAGCATCCGGAACACCTATACCGGCCGGGCTCCCAGAAGTCGATCTGACTGCTGGGAGCCGAAGAACATCAGAGCGCATGCGCTCAATGTCCGCTACTTCTGTTGCGAGTTGTAGCTCCAGTGCGACTGTGGACGCACTGGAGCTGATGGAGACGGAGGCTTCGGAGACCCGCAAGCGCGGCCTCTTCAGGGACGGCGGCGAAAGCGACACGTCCCAGGAGATGTTGCCGCCACCTAAAATTGGGAGCGGCCAGAGGGGAAGATCCCGCACTCCAGCCTCGGCCTCGTCGGGTTCTGCCTTTTGCAAGGCGGAATCCTACAGGAGGGCCAGGGCTGACGGTGAGCTACAGGCGGAGGAGGAGATGTCTGGTCTCCTGCTGAAGATCAGGGGACCGGTGGATGGGGATTCAGAGCCCCAATCATCGGTCTCTCTGCAGGAGACGGCGGACGCGGCGGTGGCCATAATTAACAAGGTGGCCACCAAGTCCGTGAACCTTAAGGGCTCTTTTGTGAGAGCCCTTAAGGACTCCTCTTCTGCTGTGGCGGGGGTCGTGGAGACCCTGGCTGGGGACGTGGCCCGCCTCCAGACGGCCAACGACCGTTTGACGGGGCAGGTGGCTGAGCTGGGCGCTCAATTCGCCCAGTTCCGGGCGGAGCGAGAGGCCCCGGCCCCGTCAACATCCCAGCGGGCCGCGTCCAAATCCCAGCAGGCCCCATCTGCGCCGCAGCCGTCCCCTGCCGGCACTGGGATTACGGACGCCCAGCTGGCTGCCATCCTCGACGCATGCTGGCGCATGATAGAGGGTCGTACGGCCGGCCTGGAGGCGAGGCTGCCTGCGGCCCCTATTATGCGGCCGCCGCTTGCGGCGCCGAAGCGGAGGGTCGCGTCGTCGGCGGCGACCCCCCTTCCTGTGGTAGGGGGTCGCGTAACCTACGCGTCGACGACAAGAACAGCGCCGGCCCCTGCGGCTGCTCGAGGGCTGGTGGCCAGGGCTCCGGCTCCGGCCAAGACGGCTGCGCCGAGGACGGGGCGGGGGGCGGCAGCAAAAGCTGCAACACCTATGCCCCCCACTCCAACACCTCTGCCTGGCCCCTCTACATCTGCCCCCTCTAATGAGGGTTGGCAGGTAGTCGGAGGGGCAAAATCAAAGAAGGCGAGAAAGCGGGCCAGAAAGGCTGCCCGACAGGCAGCCTCTGGCCCGCAGGCGCCACCGGTGGCAGGGGCCACCCCAAAGAGCCGCAAGCCGCGGAAACTGCAGCCGCCGAAAACCGCGGCTGTAGTGGTGACCCTGTCACCGGAGGCGACATCCGGCGGGCTGTCCTACGCGGCCTTCTTCAAGAAGGCCCGGGACAGTCTCGCCGGAGATTTTGAAACGGCCGGTGTCCGCCTGCGCAAGGCCCAAACGGGAGCTCGAGTTCTCGAGTTCCCAGGGGCCGATGGCGCAAAAAAGGCGGACACCGTTGCCGAGAAAATGAGGGTTGTCTTCGCAGCCACGGATGGTGTGAGGATCGCCAGGCCCACTAAGTGTGCAGAGCTGCGCATTTCGGGCCTGGACGACTCGGTCACGACTGACGATGTCCGCGCCGTAATCTGCGAGAAGGCGAGTTGCGGTGCGGACAGCGTCAGGGTCGGCACCATCCGCCCCGGTCCAGGAGGCCTTGGTGCAGTGTGGGTCAGCTGTCCCGTGGCGTCGGCCAAAATATTGGCCGATGCCGGCAGGCTACTCATCGGCTTCGTGAGTGCCAGGATCACAGTCCTGGCCGCGAGGCCGATGAGGTGTTACAAATGCCTTGCCGCGGGACACACTCGCACCAAGTGCCAGAGTTGTTTTGACTGCAGCGGATTATGTTTCCGCTGCGGTCGACCGGGGCACAAGGCGGCAGAGTGCTCTGCCGCCCCTCACTGCCCCGTGTGTGCGGCGGGCAATAAGCCCGCCAATCACCAGATGGGGCAGGGGGGCTGCAAGCCTCCAAAAGCTTCTCGGCAGACGTCGGGGGCTAGCCTGTCGACCCAGGCTGCCTGCGACGTCGATCGTGCGACCACGTCGTCGCCCATGGAGGAGGTTGTAGAGACGATCCAGTAAATGGATCAAGTCTCCAACCTCCTTGTCCAGACGAACCTGAACCACTGCGCCGCGGCGCAGGATCTCTTCCTGCAAACCATGGCGCAGTGGTCGATAGGTGTTGCCGTAGTCGCGGAGCCCTACTACGTCCCTCCCCGTCCAAACTGGATGGGTGACCGGGACGGCTCCGTGGCAGTCGTCGGCTCCTCGGCGGCTCGTTCCCCGCCCTTGTCGCTAAGAGACAAGGGCTCTGGATATGTGGCTGCCGAGTGGGGGGGAATCACCGTTTACGGTGTGTATTTCTCCCCCAACCGGAGTTTGAGCGATTTCGAGGTCTTCCTCAACAACCTGGAGACCTCGATGCGGCGACTAGCGTCTGGGCACGTCCTCGTGCTGGGGGACTTCAACGCAAAATCCATTGCGTGGGGTTCCCCGGCGACGGACGCCAAGGGCGATGCCGTTGTGGAGTGGGCGGCTTCGGTGGGCCTCTGTTTGCTGAACAGAGGCGCCACCAACACGTGCGTGCGACAGCAGGGGGGGTCGATAGTGGACCTTTCGTTCGCTACCCCTGCTGTTGCCGCACGAGTAAGGAACTGGTGTGTCCTGGATGAGGTTGAGACGCTCTCGGATCATCTCTATATCCGATTCGAGCTCTCCCGGTCCCAGGGCCCCAGTAGGGGTCACGTGGCGCGGTATTCCTCCCGCTTTCCGCGGTGGGCTGTTGCCAAGCTCGATAGGGACCTGCTAGAGGAGGCGGCCATCGTTCAGTCATGGCTGTCTCCGCGGGCCCCGACCGAGGAGGTCGACATGGGGGCTGGCCGCTTTCGCACTGCGATAACGCAGATCTGCGATGCGGCCATGCCCCGCGTTCGGGGTTGTCGACTTCCACGGAACGGGTTCTACTGGTGGTCCCAGGAGTTGGCGGACCTCCGTGCGGCCTGCACTCGTGCCCGGAGGTCCTACACCCGTTGCCGGCGGCGACGCCACCGCGTAGACGGGGAGGAAGGCCGGCTTCATGAGGAGTACCGCGAAGCGCGGAGGACTCTGAAGCTGGCCATTTGCCGCGCCAAAGAGGAAAAAAGAAAGGAGATGCTGGAGAGTCTCGACCGTGACCCCTGGGGTCGCCCATATCGTGCGGTGCGTCAGAAGCTCCGCACGGCGGGCCCCCCCCTTACCGAGACTCTCCAGCCCAGCTTCCTGCAGCAGGTGGTCGAGGGCCTTTTCCCGCAGCGGGCGGAGCACACGCCCCCGTCGATGGCCTATTCAGTGGCCAGAGACGACGGGGGCCGAGAGGACGATATTCCGCCCGTTAGGGAATCGGAGGTTGGGGCGGCTGTTCTTCGGATCCGTTCCAAGAACACCGCCCCCGGGCCGGACGGGGTACCACCCCGAGTGATGGCCCGAGCCCTCGACCATATGTCGGACCGCCTCAGGGAGGTTTTGGATGCCAGCCTGGCGTCCGGACGCTTCCCTGAGTGCTGGAAATGCGGGAAGCTGGTCCTACTGCAGAAGCCGGGACGGCCAGCCGGTTCGGTCGCGGCCTATAGGCCCATCGTGTTGCTGGACGAGGCGGGCAAATTGTTCGAGAGGATTCTCTCTGCCCGCATCGTCCAGCATCTCAGCGAGGTAGGGCCCGACCTGTCGGACGCCCAATTCGGGTTCCGAGAGGGGCGTTCGACGGTCGATGCCGTGATGCGCCTTAGGGCCGTGACCGAAGAGGCGGTTGGCTGTGGCGGCGTGGTGTTGGCGGTGTCCTTGGACATCGCCAACGCCTTTAATAGTCTGCCATTCAGCTGCATCAGGGAAGCACTCCAGTATCATGGGGTGCCAGAGTACCTGAGGCGGCTGGTGGCAGACTATTTGGAGGAGCGTACCGTCGTGTACGAGGATCGAGATGGCGTCTTGAGACGGCGACCCATGTCGTGCGGCGTTCCGCAGGGGTCTGTCCTCGGACCACTCCTGTGGAACGTGGGGTACGACTGGGTCCTTCGAAGTCGTCTGCCCCCCGGGCTGGGCGTAATTTGTTACGCCGATGACACTTTGGTCACAGCTCGGGGGGCCAATTTCCAAGAGGCGGCGCGCCTGGCCACCAGGGGTGTTTCTCTGGTGGTTGGGCGCATCGAGGCGCTGGGCTTACGGGTGGCCCTTGACAAGACGGAGGCCCTGCTATTCCATGGGCCCCGTCGTGGTCCACCCCCCGGCGCCTCTATCGAAGTCAACTCGGTCCTCGTACCGGTTCGGGCCCAGATGAGGTATCTGGGCCTGATCCTCGACGGTAGGTGGCTCTTCGACGAGCACTTCCGACAGCTTGCCCCAAAGCTGGTCGGCGCTGCCTCCGCCCTTGGGCGACTCTTGCCCAATCTGGGTGGAGCCAGCGTCGAAACAAGACACCTCTACACGGGGGTGGTCCGGTCGATGGCACTATATGGTGCACCGGTGTGGGTGGAGGCTCTGACCGTCCAGAACAAGGCGCGCCTGTTGCGCCCTCAGAGGGTATTGGCGGTCAGAGCCATACGCGGATACCGCACGGTGTCCACCGAGGCGGCGTGTGCCTTGGCCGGAACACCCCCGTGGGATTTGGAGGCGGAAGTGCTCGCCGAAGTTTATCGGCGAGCGGCTGAATATCGGGCGGAGTACGGGTATCGTGCTCCGCCCGAAGAGGTACGCGAATGGCGTGAAGCCGCTCGCCGAGCCACGATGGCTTGTTGGTCGTCCCGGCTGGAGGCTCCACGCGCTGGCTTTGCTACCGTGGAGGCGCTCCAGCCGGTCATCCTCGAGTGGGCAGGGCGGCAGCACGGGACCCTTTCCTTCCGGCTGACGCAGGTGCTTTCCGGGCATGGTTGCTTCGGAAAGTACCTGCATTCGGTCGCTAGGAGGGAATTGAGTCCCGCCTGCCACCACTGCGACTGCAGTGAGGACTCGTCCCAGCATACGCTGGAGATCTGCCCCGCTTGGGCGGATCAGCGCCGGGCCCTCACTGCAGTCATCGGAGGAGATCTGTCGCTGCCGGCCGTCGTACTGTCCATGGCCGGTAGCGACAGCAGTTTTACCGCGGTCGCGACCTTCTGCGAAGAAGTAATTTCGCAGAAGGAGGCGGCGGAGAAGGCCCGGGAGGACGATATCCACTCGGACCCGATCCGCCGCCGGCGCACGGGGCGGCGGAGGCGCGCCTATCAGCGCCTCATGCCGCCCTGAGTGTGGCCGCGGATGGACGGGATGGGTTTTCCCCTCCATCCGCATTACAGGCCAACCGCGAGGGGGCGACGTACGCGTGTGCCGTGCGTCGCCTAAATTTGAGATTTTAACATCAGACGATGCCCGCTTCTGTGCGGGCAGGCGCTGGGAGGGGTCCGGTTTGCGTTAATAACAGCGATCCCGGACCCCTCCCTTCTCAGGCGCAGAGTTGGCACACCGTGTGGTTTTAGTCGGTTCGATTCCGACACACCGCCCCGCCGCAAACCCCGGCGGGGTGACGGCCCGAGGGGGTTTCCACACGTAAAAAAAAAAAAAAAAAAAAAAAAAAAAAAAAAAAAAAAAAAAAAAAAAAAAAAAAAAAAAATTGTCAGTATATTTGAGGGCACTGACTTCCCAATAACGATTGCCATAGATGTTCATGACAACCGGGACCGACGGCTTAACGTGCTCTCCGAAGCACGGGCAGGAAACACCGCCATCTTCCATACTCCGGGCTGCTATTAGGAATTTCTTGTAGGAAAAACCCAACAGCAGTCCGACCCGGGAATTGAACCCGAGACCTCTTGATTTGCAGTCGCTAACGCTAACCACTAGACCAACGAGGCAGTCCATGATATAGAGTATTTGATCGAAATCCTTTCAATCTTTCTGGCACTATTCAGCAAATATTACCAATAAGATGTTGATGTAACTTCTGCTTTAATTGGAACCGCCTGATGAGGAAGTATCTACATTATATTCGGCTCCACTGTCCATCAAGCTAGTTTCTTAAATGTCCGTAGCGTTATGGGAAAGGATGCAACAGACTGTTTGAAAAGACGAACCATGAATTTTCGAACGTGTCTAAGTAAGTAGTAAGTATAGATCAATATGACCTAAAATAATAGCATTTGTGCTGTCGTGTTCCGTTGGTGTGTGCGGTACTGGAGGCCCAATGATGCAGAAGCTTTTTAAGAGGACGCCATGTGTCTAAGTATCATGTATGGGTCACTGTAATGTATTGTTGCATTTTCTGTGTTTGCAATGAGTATGGTGGCCATCGCTCTTAGATTTGTGGGGAACGGGTGTCATGTCCCTCCAACACAGAGGGAGGATCCTCCGACCAGGCGAGGTGATCATGCCTGGCGAGCCACTGCCCAGCAGTTGATGTTGGGTTGTATATATGATAATCGGCGCGAGAACTTCTATTGCGCGATTTAGGATTGGTAGTTACTCCGTAGTTCAGTGTATCTTCGGTAGATGGATCTGTAGTAGGTTACTGTTGTGTTGTATGTGGAAGTCGTCACAGATTATACTTATACTTTTCATCGGGCAGAGTAGATTCATTTTACTGGCATACATAAAATAATATAGATACCTATTACTTAAAGCCTATTTCTAGCAGAAACTATACTAACTAGCAGAAACTACATTAAATATGCACACATTTCAGTGAGATTCCCATTATTGTTTTTGAAAATTCCAATACAATATTTACCAAACTTTGACCCGTATTGATTAAGCCCTAATTAATGACCCCCGAACACTCGCCGATCCAATTTCGCTCCGGTTTCAATTTAAAAGTGTTGAGATTGCGTCGTACATTTAATTGATAGGGCCGGCCAAGAATTCCGGCCCGTACTGTCGTTGCCTTATCAATATACAGATTTCACACTCATATACTGTTAGTTTACATGGCTGCAGTTATATTTAACCGTATAAATCGTTTAGAAACTTATTCTCAAAATATTTTTCGTCTCAAAAGTTCGTTCCTACCTTGACTAATTGAAACTAGTGGACTTAATCCATAAAAAAAATCAGGCCAAATGATAAAAGAATTTTATTACAAGGTATAAATAACAACAATGTTAAAAAAAATTGGAAATCGTTTCACAAATGTTTGACAGCTTAATCAGTGAATAAACATGAAGAAATACATACAGAGGAAAATAGAACTACATCATTTTTTGAATCGGTTAAAGACTAATAAATTTTAATCAGGTTTACGAGAGTTAAGGCACTCGTAAGTATTAGGAGCACACTGTTGAACGGTCACACTTTTCGACCAAGTTGTACTGGGCATGTCGATATTGGCAGTTGATAGGCAGATATTTTGAAAGCTAGTATGAATATTCTCCTTTTGTCATTAAATTAAATATTATCATTAATGAAAACGGTTCAAAACCACATAATAATAATATTTTACATTCGAAAAATATCAAAACATTACTACAATATCTTCAGGGCGATGCCTGACTTGTAAATAATCTATTGATTACCTCAGCTATACAATTGAGTATCTTGAATAACAGTTCAATTTAATTTTTGTAACTTATTTAAGCTCTATTATAATCTAGTCCCAAGCTAAGCAGAGCATGTGTTATGGGTACTAGATAACTGATATAAATACTTATATACTTTTCTTTTTGTAAATACTCACATATTATACATAGAAAACACCCAAACTCCGAAACAAATATTTGCAGATCATACAAACATGTGGTCCGACCCGGGAATCGAACCCGAAATCTCAAGCGCCACCGAGGCAGTATTGTTAGGACAAGAAAAAATCAAAGATAACGTGATAAGTTAATATTTTTGTTCGTGACTGTACACTGTCTGTGGGAAGCTCAGGCATATATGTAAATATGGCGGTACGAATTCCGCCGTGTCAGCTAGTATGTTTTATAATAATTTAATAAGTGAATAGCAGCGTCATGTAAGCCTTGCGTGCACAGAAGCCGGGTCACGATTGTCTTGAAAAAGAACGAGAGTTATCACCGCTCGGTATGTTCAGCTTTTGTACATCCACCATTATAAAACAAGTGGATTTTATTATTGATTTAATATGCCATTACACCGGTTAGCTTTATATTAATAAGGGGTTCTATTGTAGAGTTTGACTCTACAATGTGTTGTTTTGAGATGAAACTTTAGGTTCAGTGATTGGAGAACCTGACTGTTGAGCTGAAGATCGTGAGTTCAATATCCACCTAAATCTATTAAATCCTGTGTTTTAGTGTTGTTTATCAATAAATAGTATTTAAAAAAAATAGGTATGAGTTAAGTATTTAGAAATATAAATATGACTTTGGTCGACGTCAAAAGGCTTGCATTTTGTTTTTGTAACAAAAAGTGGGAGTTTAACCCCTCTGTGTACCTCTTCGAGAATAAAAACGTGAATGAATCGCCAAAGATGCCAGAGGCTAGCAAGTTCACAGTGTGTAAGTTTTTTTATGGAAGAGGTAGTAAAAGGTCAGATGTATCACCTGATGGTAAGTGATTATCGCCGCCCATGGACACCCAACAACACCAGAGGCGTAACAAGTGCGTTGCCGGCCTTTTCGTAGGTCGTATTGGTCCGGGTATACCGCAGTTCAATCCACAGTTTTGTTGTGCGAGGTAGAAATTTTTTTAAAAGAGTACAGTTATGGACTGCCAACCATGTAAATTATACAGATTAAACTGCTGTCTCGCAGGACGATGGCGGAATGAGCTTATTGCTTCCCAGAAACGTCACCACCCATTAGATTAAAACCTTTAGCAGTTTAAGATTGACAGAAAATGTTCTTGTAATAACTTAAATACGTTAACCGATGATATTAAAACTATGAGAAAAGTTTAAAATAACTATCATTCGACTACGGAAAATCTTTTGATAAAATTATATACCCTATGTTAACCAGGCCATTTTACAAATCTGGTGACACCTCATTCATTCAGTAGCTTAGGCGCCTGGCAGAACTATTATCCTTCCTTTTGGCTTAGTCGTCGTAGTCGGGTAAGATAAGGCTTAAGTGCTGATACAAAAATACCATTAAATTAACTAATTAATCAGAATAAACGAGGCGTTACATCAGGATAACCACAGACTGCTTCCAGTTCTCAACCACTTACATCTTGCAAAATGATCTGTCAAAATGATGAAACACCATAACGCCTATAGTTAAAGTGACGAAAATTCAATCGAGATAGGGTAGTTTTTTTTTAGTTGAGGCGTTAAAATGAAGTATAAAACCAACTGCTGGGGGCTTGGCAATACCAGGAGAGTATCAGATGTGAAGATCTTTTCGTGTGGGATTCACTGACTGCTAGGTTGGCGAACTGATCGGTATTGATTTATAATAGCGGTTTTTGGAAGTTATTAACCTTGATTTAAGTTTATTGACTTACACTTACAAGTGAAAGAAAACATAGGTTTGAATATTTGTCGTAATGAAATGAATTGCCTATTTTGTCTGACTATGAGAACTGAGGCGGTAAAAGCTAATGGCCAGTTTGCTAAGTCTATAAAAGTAAATAAGAAAGTATTTAATCTTAGAGATGTCAGTTATTTGTTCCCAACCAGACAGCGTTTTAGAAAATAGTTAAATTAATAATAGAAGTATATTAAAAGCATTGGTATATTTTAAAAGAAATCTTTGATCTTTAAATATTGCTTTTTAAATTTTGTCTTAGGGTGAATATTTTAGAGTATAATGGCATAGAATAAAAGATTATTGATTTTAGTTTTAAAGCGATTTGTATAATTATATACAAAAAACTATTATATCGAAGTAAAAAGTCATCCTAAATAAGCTTACTTAACTTACCAAGTTCTGGTTGAAATATTTTCTCAATTTTACTAAATAAATAAATAAATATTTCGGACATGTAACACACAACGTCATCTAGTCCCACGCTAAACAGAACTTGTGTTATGGGTACTAGACAATTGATATAAATACATATATTCTTTTTTTTTTCAAGCACAACAGTTACATACGCTACAACAGCGCCACCGAGGCAGTTAATTATGATTATTGTCCAACATACATGCTGTGCAACCTTGAAAGCCGTGTGTATCCCCGTCAAGCGCAAAATGGGAATAAGTTTTGGCGTGGCGACCACATAAATCAGCAAGACCAGTGCAGCTCAATTAAAAGCTCCTATTATCAGATGTAGGCCTGTTACCACTGTCATATATTATACACCTGATAAATCGGGTTTCGCGTCACGGTGAGCATTTTAAACGTTTTGAACAGCAATCTTTTTGGAGCCAATATTTGGACCAGCATTGGTTTTGTGTTTAATACACACAACCAATATAAATTGAAGTTTTTGTTTCTTATTTCAAATATAGCTTTTCATTAAATGCATATGAAATTATATACGGTATTTACGTCTTTTTTATATTTGTTTAGAACCAAAATTGGAACTAAATCAAATAAATATATAAATGTTTTCGGATATTTAACACACAACGCCATCTAGTGCCAAACTAAGCAGAGCTTGTACTATGGGTAGTAGACAATTGATATTAATACATATATACTTTTTTTTAAATATATACATCAACATAAAAACACTCAAACTTTGAAACAAATATTTGCAGATCATACAAACATTTGATCCGACTTGGGAATCGAAAAAGAAAGCTCAAGCAAGAGGCAGTCATACAGTCGACTAATTGAAACTAACGAAATAGTGAAAAATATTCGATTCAAAAGCAACAAATCCGCAGGACGCTAGTAATATATATAAAACTGTAAAGGTTAAGGTGGGTTAAAATACATTATTACTAGAACTCCCTACCTTACTACTACTTGCCAACATGAACTTTTAAACCGACTCAATAATTCATATCAATTAATCAGTTATTCTGGTTACTCCTACATTTATGTAAATCGTTAAATAAAAGAGAAGATGCCTATCTCCAATAACTTTACAATTGGAAATAATCTGGCAACACTGAACATTGCTACAGTTACGGTATTTAGTGAAGATCGTTTACTCGTGCGCCGATCAATTATGATCGATATCGTTTTAATCGATTGTAATCGGTAATGACTCGAGACATTGCAGCTGTAAATTTTATTTATATCGTCTACATGAAATTTAAATACAAGAAAGGTAACACGATTTTTGAGTATCTATTGTTGCTTCTTCATTCCTCCTTCCCTTAATCGATTTGTCAAAGTAAAATAGAAAAATAGTTTTCCTGCCCTACCTGACGCCTCGGTGGCGTAGTGGTAGCGTTTGCGACTGCTAAGTTTGAGGTCTCGGGTTCGATTCCCGGGTCGGACCAAATGTTTGTATGATCTGCAAATATTTGTTTCGGAGTTTGGGCGTTTTCTATGTATAATATGTATGTATTTACAAAAAAAAAGTGTATAAGTATTTATATCAGTTGTCTAGTACCCATAATACAAGCTCTGCTTAGCTTGGGACTAGATGGTGTTGTATGTTAGATGTCCGGATTATTTATTTATTTATCTCACAGCACAGCTTAGCCAAGTTGCATTCTATAAACGTAAATGTTAATAGAAAACTAACAAATTAACATTAAGTCTCGTGGTTGAAACAAAATTTTAGCCTATAATACAACTGAATAAAGACGTTAGCGATTATAGAAAGAGAATCGACGTGGAACACTTGCTAAGGGAGATTCTTAAAATGTTCGTTTAAAATCCGAAGATTTAGAATTAAAGGCATCCATGTTTTGATTTATCATGACTGGCTTAATATATGTTAATATATTATTATGTAACTTGAATGATCATCCGAATCTATAGGTCCCTATCAATATTAGGAAGTCGATCTTGTATCGATCGACCTTGTTCATTTGGTTAAACGCGCAAATATCTGGAAATACTGGTCCGAATTTAAAAAATAAATTTTGTGTCCCATTTATCTAGGCAGGCTATATATATATATCAATAAAAAATAAGAAGTGATTTTTTACAAAGTACAAGGTTTGAAAATAAAAAAAAGAATTTGCGTTCGTCAGTTAATTGTTGATAAACTGTTAACGGCGCATGCTTAATAGAACATATTTTTTTTCGAAGTATGCAAACAGAATTTAAAAATAAAATCCCTACTACAGAATTTATAGGCAATCAATAACTAAAACTAATGTTGGCAGTGTACTAAATTATAATTTTTTTTTAAGTTTATCATAGAATAAAGAGAAGTAAATGTCATGAAGAGTGACGATATAAAATAAATGTAACGTTTTTTTTTGTAATTATAAGTTGTTCAATTAGGATTTTAGTTTAATTTTAAATTTTCGTTTTTTATTATAATCGACAGATATTAAAGTGCTTATTTGATTTGTTTTCTTACATAAATTAGAAATTGTATGAATTTCAAAATTTGGTGGATTTTTCAAATTTGCCCCTAAGTTATATATAACAAAATCCTTTACGGTATAAAGTGCTAACGAGCATATCACCACCTAATCCTCAGTGATTATTGATGCTCATATCCCAGAATTAGGGAAGACCTGCAGTAACCTGACTCACTTTTAAAACAGATTTTCTGAACCTTTCTTTTTTTTAAAGTTATGAAGTAATTTGAACAAAATGTCATCGTGGTGTTTTTTTTTCCTGACTGTACTCTGTAAACGAATACAGAATGTAGGTATGTGAAGATTTAAAATAGATTTCAATGATTTCAAATTGAAATCGTAAATCATATAGGACACAGTAAAACTAGACGTAAACTATAACATAGATGCTAAAAATTAATTGCGCATCTGTGAATTTATATCTCATTTTATTTAAAAGTAACAGCCTAAAAAATACCTTCGCCCATAATCAATAAAGTTCAAAATCACATATAAATATTATATAAAATGCTGACAATGTGTAAAGAGCCTAAAGGTACAGTTGGGTACATAAATAACTGCAGACAAGATATGAAGATGTCGAGTGTTTTAATGAAACGTCAAAGGATCTTCGCTCATTGATTGCTCGCGAGTGTACATAAATCCGTTGCGCTCAGGGGTACCAGCGATTCTTAAATCATTTTGCGCCTGATTGTACGTGTTTGTTTATGTTCCTCATGCTCAGTACACAACACGTGCTTCGCTTACTCATTAACAATAAATTTGCTATGTACGCCAAAGACTTCTACGGAGATTTTGACTTCTGGCATAAGTTTAATGGAATGTTGAGATGAAAAGGTTTCTAGAAGAAAATCATTATAATTTATCTTATTTTAACCTTTACTTTCTTCTACTAAGCCAGTTCAAGTACAGTAAGTATTGCTAAGAAGTCAACATTTAAAAACATAGACTTAAGAATGATGAATGAAATACATCTAATTACGTTTGGTTTGCGCATGGCCCAGTTAAGGCGTACCTTTGTACAAGTGGCTTTCGTACCTTATTAATAACTAGCTGACCCACGCAAACTCGTTTGCGTCTTGTATTGCCCGTGGCGTGAAAATTTTCCCCCGTTTTTTAAACACTCTTCATTGGTGCTCCGCTCCTATTAGTAGTAGCGTAATGATATATAGCCTATAGCCTTCCTCAATAAATGGACTATCCAACACCGAAAGAATTTTTCAAATCGAACCAGTGGTTCCTGAGATTAGCGCGTTCAAACAAAAATATAACTTCTGAACTCTAATACAGAGAGAAGACTTGATATAAATTTTACACCAACCAGTCGGTATAGTCAAAAGTTTAGCTGTGATTGAGGTCTCGGGTTCGATTCCCGGATCGGAACAAATGTTTGTATGATCTGCAAATATTTGTTTCGGAATTTGGGTGTTTTCTATATATAATATGTATGTATTTACAAAAAAAAAGTATATAAGTATTTATAAATATGATGTTCGTAATATTTAATCTTAGACAAAGTTCCAGCTAATGACAAACGAGAACTTAGACGTTAGGCGAAAAACGCTTGCAACTTGACTAAAGGGCAGGGCAGATAGCAGAATTTTTTATCTTTGAATTTCCTATAGACCTTTAAATAACTCAAGCTGAAGCATTTGTTCTGCCGAAACAACAATTTCCCCGCTCAGACAAGCTTTCTCCATCACCTGGTTCACACCGACAGTATCAGTTATCCTTAAATTATCAAACGGCCGGTGTTTGCAAATCCTTATTACTTATTATAAGTACTAATAATTACTCCCTACCCCTTTTCA
This sequence comes from Spilarctia lutea, assembly GCA_916048165.1. NCBI lineage: Eukaryota > Metazoa > Arthropoda > Insecta > Lepidoptera > Erebidae > Spilarctia > Spilarctia lutea. Next base: position 2,891,800 of record OU696491.1, read on the forward strand.
TAATATTTCTTTTAAACTTTTGCACCTGTACTTGTAATTGATCCTTCCGCTACAGTTTTTCGCTTTTAATACGAGTTTGTGATGAATATCAGTTGTTTTTACTTCGGCCTTTATTAACGAATTTACAAGCATTAAATTCAGTCAGTATTTTTGTGCGAAGTTCAATCATACCGGTAATAATTAAGTTTTTATTTGTTTTGTTTTAAATTGAAGGTGTTAAAGAACTTGCTTTTAATGCAACTGGTAAATTAAGACTTGTGATGTTTTGTTTTTTATTTATTTATAAGTAAAGTTTAACTATGGGTATATTGATATTGAATATCTAGTTTATATGTGTGTTAATTTAGTAACTGCCTTGTTGGTCTAGCGACTGTTGATCAAGAGGTCTCGGGTTTGATTCCTGGGTCGGACTGCTGTTAGGTTTTTCTTACAAGACATTCTTAATAGTTGGCCGCCCGTGCCTTAGCGCACTTTAAACCGTCAGTCGCGGTTGTCATGAACACCTATCCATCGTTATTGGGGAGTCAGTGCCCTTAAATATACTGACAACTAGATTCACTTTCGAATTCAGTTTACCCCCAAAGTTGCGGAGGCCCAAAGCCAGCCGCTCCGTGGAAAAACTGTAAATTTATACTCATATCTTCTTCTCTGTTCTTCATATTGGGCAACATTTCAACCGTGGGAGAGCCGCGCTTCGGCATGAATGGGCCGGCTCGACCGGAGTGATACCACGGCCTCACAGAAAACCGGTGTGAAATAGCGCTTGCGCTGTGTTTCACCGAGTGAGTGAGGATACCGGAGGCCCATACCCCAACCCCTCCCTCATTCCCCCTCCCCATCCCCCAAAGGTCGGCAACGCACTTGTGACACCTCTGGTGCTGCGGGTGTCCATGGGCGGCGGTAATTGCTTACCATCAGGTGATACGCCTGCTCGTTTGCCACCTATTACATAAAAAAAAAAAAAAAAAAACATTTTAATGTGATCCACAATTGTTGGCCTGAGTCTGGGTGTTATTTGTGTGCATTTCAAGTATGTTTGTAAAGTAGTATTCTATTAGTATTAACAAATATAAGTTCTACCACTTGAATTGGTTGAATTAAATTAAATATTATTTCAATAATTCATGATTAATAAATACTGTTAGGTATCATGCTAGGAGTCTTACTAGAAGGGAACAGTTGCTATAAATGTTGGTAAAACTGCGTGAACGGTAGCAAATACGATAAATAATAAAATTTTGTTCAAAAGGGTTTTGTAATATCTACTATTTTAAACAACGTAATGTTCATATAGAAATTATCCTCACCCACTTCTGTAAATTGCAACCATTTTAGGCTAGATTATATTGAAAAAGCTATTTAACCATTAATTAAAACGCATAATGATCAACAATGAACCCAATAATACGCTCGAGTAGTAACAAATTGTCATAATTAAAATTGTTTCAACGTTCCATAAACAAATCAATTTTTTTTTATCTTTAATAAAGGTAATTAAACTTCTTTGAATTCGCAAAAGGTGCTTCCCTTTTCATTTTTAAATTCCGAATGTGATAATCGAATAATTTACTATTTACAGTTAATTTATTCGGTTCCTTTTCGGTGTTGCTGCTTACGGCCGGTATTTTTATAGTGATGTTTAATTGATTATCGAGTGTCAACAACAATCGTTCTGTACAGAATTCGATTTGTTATCACAATTTCTTAAATAGATGGCGTTGGAAACTACTCACGACTCACGACTGACAGACTGATACATACACTATTTCTAAATAAATTGTAAACTAGCATGTAGGTGAATCTTTTTATATAAAAAATAAATTGCTTTAACTGATCATTGACATGCATTTCAATTTTATTCTAAAGTAGGTTTTGCCCGCGGCTCCGTACTAGTCAAAAAGTAACCTATTTCCTTCTCCGAGGTCCAATCAAATTATCTCTATAACAAATTTCTATGAAATCCGTTCAGCGGTTTAGCCGTGAAAGCGTAACAAACAGACAGACTAAGTTACTTTCGGTAGTGTTATATTGGTAGATATGGATACTTTTTCAAAACTTATTGGGTTTTAGCATGATTCACCCTAAAGTGTTGCTATCGGAATGAACTAGGGAATATATTCGGGACTATGAAGCTCTCTGTAAATAACCATTTCAAGTAGTTACCTACTTATACTACTGCATACAAGTTCGAGCCAATGGAGGTAGGTATGCGAACCTGACCATCAAAATTTTCCTACCAAAGCCTTTCCTAGTTATCGACTTTTCATTTCAAAATATCGTTTCAATTTTCTTTCTAATTCTGAAAATAGTTGTATTGAGTTGAATATTTTAAAATTAATTATTGTATTATTTATAAATATGAGTGTCTCGTACCTCTCTATAATACACATCTTCGGTAATATTAAATATCTAGAAATAGTCAATATATAACTTGGCTAGTTGCCTAGAAAACTAACCGTTATTTACTATTTATACCATATTTAGCACTAAACTAAATAAGAACTAATTTATGTAGAAATATAGCTAGATCAATATATATGTAATAAACAGAATTCCGTGTGATATTTTATTGCTAAGTTTAAGTCAAACATTTATAAGTAAATAGGTCCACTAGTTGCTCAGCCCTACGCTCGCGTGTCTGATTTACAATTTAAAAACCATGTTTTAAAATTAAATTATAAGCAAAGGCTAACCTTCAATCTTTGCACTGGTTTAATTTTGGTTCTTGATAGTGCACAGGAATCGTATTTATTTATGGATTTCTTTTATAGTTCACGTATAAAACTTAGGTAATACCTAATATTGATAGGTAAACTCATTCATCAAAGTTAAAAAAAAGAAAATCTCTCGAGAGCATGCAGCATCTCTCATGCGGAAGGTATAACAACATTGTGCTTGGAATTAACCAAGAATCAAATAGTTACTGAACTGTTAACAAAACTATTTATTAACATATGGACAAAATTATACTTAAACAGAATAAACAAGGTTTCAAGGTAGTCGAGCCACGCTGATTGCAGCACGAACGGGCCGACCTCCTGTCGGACTCGAATCGACAAAACCGCACACCGTCTCGGGCACTAGAAGCCGGGGAACCAGGTGCACTCTAGAAAGGAAAACCCTGGAACCCCGACATACCTCAGGCCACCTAATCTGTGGGAACCACGATGTTTCCGTTGCTGTCCCCAAAAGAGCATGGTGTAAGGAGGGCTGCCGGCGGCGGTGCCGTATACCATTCAAGTCGGTCTCCGAGGGAGCCCCAAGAAACAGGTGGGTGTATGGCCCAGTGACAGCGGGATTGCAATGGACCACTGTGCCATGCAGAAAATTCAGAGCGGCGGCACTGTGACCTACGTTCACCTGTGGAGATGTAAATTCATAATTGGATGTCCATCTTCACATTCTGCCGCGATCCTTGCTGCTGTATAGCGGCACCACCCGACGCCAACTTAGAGACAGAAAGCCAGCATAGCGGCTTCCGCAGCACCCGTCTTGTTATCGGTCTGGCCACAGCGAAAACAAAGGTCACCTATTTTTATTTATTTTATTTTAAAAACATTTGATAAGTTTTTCAATTTCTTCTACTAAATCTGACAAATTAAATATGTCAAAAAGGAATAGGCCTTGAAAATAAATTACTTTGTTTAGTGAAAGACAATCCACCGTTTATATTATTTTTAAATAATTGAATACACATTTAAAAAACGGGATAAATTTTATAAATGGTCAATACTTTCATATCTGTGATAAAATAACATTAAAAAACCGTCCAATACACACCTTTTTCTACAACTTAATTCTGTGTGGCCTTGGAACTAACCTGAGGCTGAAACAAGATTGAAGATATTAGATCTGTCCTGTAAAGGTAAGACATTCATAATATCTCTTCACGCTATTCAGAGAAATATATACACAGACTAAAAAAACCGCAATCCAATCTCACTTTTCACCAATCAGCTCACCAGTAAATAAATAGAATTTGTCATTAACGTATTTTAATTGGATATTTACGTTTATCGTGAAAGCATTTTCAGTTGGGCATTTCTGTAATTGATACTTGCCAATCATAAAATAATTATCGAATAGTCGGTTGTAATTAGCGATTTGATATCGATATAATTGAGGCGCAACACTACACGCGAGTGGATTTTATGTGACATTGCTTTGGCCGTTAACGTTTGATTCTTAATGATTTGCGAGTATTGTTCTGGAAAGTAATGTTTTTTATGACGAAAGGAGCTGTCTTCTACACATATACTTGCTTTTCCCGTGGCTCCGCCTGTTTATATGTTGGCTTATCATCAACAATCCATTACGTCCATATGTTGGGCTCAGGTTCGGTTTTGGGTTCTCAGGATAGGGGGTTAAGGCTGTTATCACCACGCTGGCCGAGTGCGGGTTGGGGACTGGCAAGACAACGTTGTGGCTACGTAATCTTTCCGTTGGATGTTTTTAAGCCGCCGAAAGGCCTTCAACTAAGCTTTACGACTGTTTACGTTCTTAACGTGAACGTAACGTGAATCATGGAGGTTACTCATACTCAATCAATTAGATTTCGGTTCTAGCGATAAAAAGGAGCCAAAGACTTCGTTAAGTTCCAGCCTATCTATATTTACTAAATTTTATTCAAATTACTTCCGCGGTTTGGACTTGAAAGCGTAACAGACAAAATTACTTTTGGATTTATATAGTATGGATAAATTTTATATTGGTTTATGTTTACTTCAAACATTAATTTGACTAATTGCTTAGGCTTGTACTGATTGGATTTAAATTTGACCCAATATAGGTAACTGAGACATACTTCCACAGTATGCCACACCTAAGCGTGGCCGGGCGCAGATAGTTGCCTTAGTAATAAAGCAATACTTTTTTTTAAACAAAAAAATTCATTTAGTTTTAAAATTTACTAGTATTAAAATATCACTTTTATATTATTACAACTACAGTTAACTGTACACAATATAACGAAGTACTGTTAAAGAATTCTTACTTCTTCACTATCGTATTACCATCTTCGAACATTACTCAAGACGTGACATTCAAACCGAAACAATTAAAAATATTACACAACCCCATAATTCTTAACCGTATCAAACAAAAAGAAAATACACAATTAAAACAACAGGAGCCGCAAGATAAAATTAAAACTTAATTAAAACTCAATAAAACAAAACACAAAAGGTTAAAACAAAAACATTTTCGGTTAAAACAAAAAAGGTTTAAAATACAGGCGTTAAAAACATTTTGTCACTAATACGAGATCGTGAGTCGTGCACTGGTTTTGTTTTGTTAGGTGTGAAACATCGGATATTTTCGTTTATCGATGTTCGTTTTAATGATCCATTAAGGGCGAATGTTTTACTTATAAAATGGAGGTTCGTTTTCGCGAGCCGTGAAACTAGGTTGTGCCTGATTGACTTTGATCTCTGTCATTTACTTTGAATATAAATAGTTTTCATGGTTTGTTTACATTATTTTAAGTCTTCGATGTGTGTTTTGTTTCTAAGAAGGTTTCACTCACTTAGACAGAGGTCACCAACCAGGATTGGAGATATAAAATACAAATTTATGATTTTTTATTGCAAAGGATACATATTTTATAAACTGCCTCGGTGGCAAGTGGTAGTGAATGCGACTGCTGTGCTTGAGGTCTCGGGTTCAAATCCTGAGTTGGACCAAGTGTTTGTGTGATCTACAAATATTTGTTTCGGAGTTTGGGTGTTTTCTATGTATCATATGTATGTATTTACAAAAAAAAAGTATATATGTATTCATATCAGTTGTCTAGTACCCATAACACAAGCTCTGCTTAGCTTGGGACTAGATGGCGTTGTGTGTTAAATGTCCAAAAATATTTATTTATTTATTTTCTTATTTATTATTTTCTTTTTGCTTTTATATTCTTTTGTGTGATAAAATCTGTAGTTGATGCAAATTTAATTTAAATATAAGCGTTTAATTTGAAGGAGTAACAAACATATTAACATACAAAGATTGCGATGATTGGTCAAAAGTAGATAAGGTACGTAGATCATACTTTGTAGAATGAGAGTCTATTAACACATAACGCCATCTAGTCCCAAACTAAGTAGAGCTTGTATTGTGGTTACTAGACAACTTATATAAAATACTTTTTTAGTAAATACAATACATATTATACATAGGAAACACCCAAACTTTGAAACAAATATTCGAAGATCGTACAAACATTTGGTCTGGCTCGGGAATCAAACCCGAGACCTCATGCACAGCAGTAACGTACGCTACGACTGCGCCTACGATGCAGCTATACTACATATACGTATTTTAATAGGTGAGAAAGGGTTTTCAAAATGTTAGCGTTGATGCTGAAGTTATTATTATATGCTTCCTTTCTCAGGAGTACTTACTTTTTCTTATTATATATAATCTAGGTACTTTTTCTTACTATATTCTAGGTACTTTTTTTACTATATTCTAGGTACTTTTTCTTACTACATTCTAGGTACTTTTTCTTACTATATTCTAGGTACTTTTTCCCAGCATATAACCAAATATTCTTATAAAGTATGTCGTAATCATGGTCTTACTAAATAATTACTATTTTATTGTCAATTATTCGCATATTATTTTAAATAACATTTGTGCAGTTACAAAACGAACATGTAAGTGATTAATCAAAATATTGTAAGTAATCACTTGAAATATTTTGTTAGTTTGCTTGATTTCTTCTCAAGCTGAACTGTTGGAAATGGGTGGTTATATTCATACAAGTACCTACAGCATTATCTGTTAGGCATTTCTTTTAATATTTTCAGATTAACCTACCTTTACAATACCGCATCGTGACGTAATAAAGAAGACAAAGTGTCACCTCTCCCTACGCATCCCGTAGGTGTTCTAAAAATCGACTAAGGGCGCAAACTATGCGGACGACAACACTGCAAAGAGGAGGAAAACTTAAAACTACGACTACGATTTCTACTGCACTGAGAGTTGTAGGTTCAAATCCCGTACGGGATAACACTTTGTGTGATCCATAAATTGTTGTTCTGAGTCTGGGTATCTTTTGTACTGAGTCTGTGGCGCAGTGGTAGCGTATGCGACTGTTGTTCTTGAGGTCTCGGCTACAATTCCCGGATCAGACCAAATGTTTTGTATGATCTACAAATATTTGTACCGGAGTTTGGGTGTTTCCTATAATATGTACGTATTTACAAAAAAAAGTATATATATGTAGGTATTTATATTAGTTGTCTAGTACCCATAACACAAGCTCTGCTTAGCTTTGGACTAGATACCGTTGTGTGTTAGATTTCCGAAATATTTATTTATTATATGTGTGTGTTACATGTATGTTTGTAAAGTCCCGCGACACAGGACGTATATTCCTAATGCGGGAGTTGTCTTATTTATACCAACCTTTTTGGTCAGCACTGTACAGTAGGCCATAACCTTCTTTCTAAAGCTTCTAAGTATATATCAACAAATGGACTAATGAAGACTATTAAAAAGTTACGTATCGTATAGAAAAACTAGCTGAACCCTGCGATTGTTGTCGTATCGTGGGTAACGCCGCGGGGCGAAGCTAGTCTAAAAAATGTAAGCCTAAGTTACTCCTTGTATCATCAGCTACCTATCAGTGAAAGTCCCGTCCAAATCGGTGCAGCCGTTCCAGAGATTAGCCGGAACAAACAGACAGACAGACAGACAGACAGACAGACAAAAAAATTAAAAATATATATTTTGGTTAAAGGTGAAAGCGGTTATTTTAATATTACAAACAGACACTCCAATTTTATTTATTTTTATAGATGGCAGAGTATGCATAGGTACAAATGGACGGACTAAACCAAAAACCAATTACTATTCCTTCGTTGCTTTACTCATAGCATAGTTCGTTACCTCCAATTCCGAGGAGGCTAAAAAGAGAAAAAGCACTTGCGACTTTAAGAATCTTAGTTAATTTAACTAATACACCCTTAAAACCAATTATCACTGGTTCAATAAAAATATAATAAGTTTTACATCCAATTTAAAACTAATAAATAATCCCGAAGTTTGCAATTAAACTTAAGATATCGATAACCTTTGCGAGCAGATGTTCCTTACTCAGATCCTTGAATGTAAGAGAGTTATAATCGAAAAAAAGAACGCACGTATACCTACTTTAATGTAATAGATAACACCTTGAGTGTTTTAAGAACCCACCCAACGCTTAACAAATTTATCTTTTTCTTTTAAAGAATAATCCCACACTATGATATTAATCCAAATCGTGGGAGAGTGACAGTATCACAGAAAACAAGGGTTTAATCATTTATACGTGAGAGACCGCCGGCTCGACCAAAGTGATACCACGGCCTCACAGAAGACCGGTGTGAAACAACGCCTGCGCTGTGTTTCACCGAGTGAGTGAGGATACCGAAGGCCCATGCCCTAACCCCTCCCCCCATCTCTCTCCACATTCCCCAAAGGCCGGCAACGCACTTGTGACGCCTCTGGTGTTGCGGGTGTCCATAGACGGCGGTAATCGCTTGCCATCGGGCGACTATTTTTGCTTATTTATTCGGTTTACTTGTTAAAGTAACAAAATATACAAAAAGGTTTTATTTGAAAGCAATAAAATATTCAAAAACGTATATTAATTTAGGTAAAGATTCAAAACAGGAGGTTTTTGTTTTAAATATTACGAATCAATAGCTTAAGTCCGTGGCTCCACCCGTTAGTATGTCGTTTATCGTAGAAAAAAGTAACTTAGGCTTAAGAACCAAAGTATCTCCACGTTTTCCATTAGAAAACTGTTACAGACAGACAGGGTTAATTTTGCAGTTATACCATTAAGTATAACTACAGCAGCGAATATTAATTTTTTTTTTTATACTGCTTTATTGAACACCACAAAAAAATATAAATTTACAGATATAACTACATGAAAAAACTACAATGGGTAATAACAATAGGCGGTCTTATCACTCACGGCGATCTCTTCCAGACAACCTTTATTCGGATATTGTGTAATTTGAATTTTGTGAAGATGTTTATTTAATTCCCAATTAAATCATATGACAGTCATCTCTTATAATGTTTTCCATCTACAAAAATATAAGTATAATTTCAATACAATCAATAATTTGTGTTGGTCTTATTTGGACACTGTGTTCACAGTGTGGCTGTGTTTAATTCCGGTTATCAGCTTCAATGTCCACGCGGCTACCTGTTAAATATGGGATTCGGTTCAACTTCGAGTGTGTATAGAATTATAAATGTTGTAGATATGGAATGAGGCTCTAAATAATTTTATTGTCGTTTCACATTTGCCGACTTAAACTGTAATTTACAAAGAGTATTCGATTTAGAGATTCCTGAATTATTTATTTACTTATTTATTTAGTTCTAGAAGTTAATCTCAGCCATAAGGGGAACTGAGTATTTAGTATGTAGTACTTCTATGTTCAAGATGACAATGAAAACTGTTAGACATTAGTCAAAGTTTTTAAATCAGGTAAGTGATTTATTGGTCGTTTATAAAAGAAAAGATTTAGAATTTATTATCAAATCTCACATGAAGCATCAGGTATGTGTGCAAAGAAAACACTCCCACTTTATGGTAAATCTTTTACGAATATTTAAACAAAAAACACCATTATTGTACTTCTTTCAGTACAAATTGTCATCACGAAATTTCCTAACAAACTACAAAACATAAATTATATCCTTATTTATCTACGTAGGCATGCAACAGATACCTTAAGCAAGGTAATTAATCTCGATCCCTACAAATGTTAATTAGCTTTAAATCAACGGTCCATCTAACGATTCCTTGGTCTATACTTCAATGTCTTACTCATCGAGCTGGCTCGGTCATAAATTCGGGCTCGGTTCATTTGAATACGACCGATTGTGATCGACGGCTGCGCGCGCGCTCCAATTTATGGCTCACGCCCCACAAAGCTGAGCGTTGAGAGGAAACTTTACTGCATGTTTATAATTCGACCTGGTACTCGTACTTCAGTAGCTTTGGTTTTGGTTTGAGTTGTATTGTTTCTAATTCTGTTGTTGCATCTCCGAACGTCGTGTTGTTTGTATGTTCTGCAAATATTTGATTCGGAGTTTGGGTGTTTTCTATGTATAATGTATTTACAAAAATGTATATACGAGTATGTAGTCTTTTCATATCAAGTATATATGTATTCATATTATTTTAAACTAAAATGTTACCAGGATTATCTTATTATAGTTAAGTATTTGTTAACCAAAATGTTATTCTTCTATGTATATAAATATTTAAATAATGTATATTTGTGGTCTGACTTTTCTAATTTAGTTATTTTCATAATTTAGAACTCTATTTGTCAGGACTAAACTTATTTTTAGTTTAGTACCTGTAGAGAGTTTTCAAACAACACCATTTGCACTATTTTAGTGAAAGATGAAAATTTTAGTCTGTTAATTTTGAATTACATGCTTTCGACATAGCTTTAGGAACTAATTAGGTAATTGTATTTTTGTAGGCATTTATAAAATATTTAATATTGGAACTATAACCCATGAATGTATTTGTGTCACGTGTTACTTATAAATAAATAAATGATAAATATTTTCGGACATTAAACACACAACGCCATCTAGTCCCAAACTAAGCAGAGCTTGTACTATGGGTACTAGACAACTGATATTAATACATATATACTTTTTTTTTTGTAAATACATACATATTATACATAGAAAACACCCAAACTCCGAAACAAATATTTGCAGATCATACAAACATTTGGTTCGACCCGGGAATCGAACCCGAGACCTCCTGCATGTACTACTTGTGACGATGATGAGCTTTGCATTTGACTGCCTCGGTAGCAGTATATAAGTATTTATATCAGTTGTCTAGTACCCATAACACAAGCTCTACTTAGCTTGGGACTAGATGGCGTTCTGTGTTAGATATCCGGAATATTTATATTTATTATTTATGGTTGGAAAATTTCAGAGTAATGTTATTATTTTATTATTAAATTATCAATAACAATATACTCATAGGTCAACACTAACTTTCGATTCTGGATAATGCACTTTGATCTTTGCGATGGTGCATTCAAAGCTCATTTTTCATTCATAACCTATGACTGGCCTGGCCTAGTACTGTACAGTTCAATGCAGATTGCCTACATAATACTTAGTGTATATTTTACACACTATCCACAGTCTTAAAAACATATAGACGTGTTAATGTTCTATATTTATTTACTCTCATTTTCTCCAACTTTAAGTCGATAACTTTACGTACAATAATTAGTTAAGAAAGCATGACACTCGCAGAGAGAAAGCACTGCATTTTGTTGAGATCTAACTTCAATTATGCAATTAACTTGCAATTGTATATTTTTTTGTATTGCGAACGTAGATCGCGAGCAGGATTTATTGGTCATTAAAATAGCGTACGTATTAGAAATCTATTCCGAATGCCGTATCTAGGTGATTCAGTTTTATCCGTTCGTTTAGAATTTGCCAAGATTTTGGTTTTAAATCTTTATGTAACTAGACCTGATTATGTACTAATATCTAATACCTTCAAACGAACGAGATATATAGTCTGAATCTCGGAAACAGTCGCAATAATTTTCATGAAGTTTTGTGTGCAGGGGGTTTTCCGGGCGACAAATCGATGTAGCTGGGATTCAAAAGTTTAGAAAATTTCCCTTAAATATTTATTTCTAATTCTACTTGTCTCTGGAGAAAATAGTTTTTGAAATTATTTCCAGTGATACACAATTTATTTTTAACAATATATTTAGGTATAAGGATCTACTTTTGCCCGATCGCATGAACATCGGTAAAAGTAAATAGTACAGTATGTGTTATTTTGATTTATAAATAGACCAGCCTTAGCGCGCGGCTCCGCCCGCATGTTTTTCAGTTATTGCATCAAAGGGTATGAGCAAAGAGCCTATGTCCTTTCTCAAGAATCAAAGTATCTCTATGTAAAATTTCATTGAAATCGGTGCAGTAGTTTGGCCGTGAAAGCGGAACAGACAGATAGACTCAGATTAATGTAAAGTTTCACCTAGATCCGTTAAGTAGTATTTGCATAGAAGAGTAATAAATATCCACCAATTCTCATAAACTATCGCATTTGTAATATTAATAGGATTGTATGTATTAGTTCAAAATTTTTAAATGAATACGAATTCTCTAATCTATACACTGTGGTATATTTTGTGTCAAATATCACCCAAAAAATTATAGAAAATACGTTTTATAAATTCAAAGAAATAAATAATAATTTCACATTAGAGGTAGTACATCTACATTATGACCATTTCTAACTTATTTTTTAACCAGATGTTAAATAAACATTGACACACGTAAATGGAAACTCAAAAAAATCAACCGTAAAAATGAAAAAGAAAAACTCTATATTATTATTATTAAACAATGTTGAGAACGATTCAAATTAGAGTTAATCTGAATATAAAGGAAAAAGATCAACACACTAAACAGAAAAACAACATTGTTTTATACCCTTACTGTCACTCACAAGAGCGTGAAGATACAGTATCTATAAGTGGCAGTAGGTTACCGCTTTACCGGGTTAGCGTGGTGCTCGGTTACCGTAAAATTGTTATTATTACTGGTAACACTCGTCTCCTTGACACACTGATGAATGACAGATAATAATAGACATACGTACCTACTATAGTTTTGTTGAGTACCGCATCGCTGGGGAGGCGGAACGCATAGTGTACAAACTTTAATCTTTATTTTGATGAAAATACGCGAAATTCATCACTTTCAATGTGATCTAATCACTCTTTATGTAATTTCAGGTGAGGATTATCTTGTTTCGATGATAAATAACCTGATGTATCACCTGAAAGTAACTTAAAGTGACAGAAGACATGAATAGACATCTGCTACTCAAGAGAAAAATATGAGATGCCGATGTTTGAATTCAGCATAAATGGGGATGGAGGAGGTGTTGGTTGTAACTATGATAACTTCACTCACTCGCAAAATGCATCAGAAGAATTGCTGAGTTCCGGTTTCCCCTTTTCACCCTCTCACTTTCTCTTATCCACGTAGTCCTTTTTGCCCTCCTATTGGCCATTCTGAGGAAAATCCTTCTCGAGACTGTATTCATTTTTAGACAGGACGACTATGCTAAGATATGAGTTGGAAATTAAACGAATAGAGAGTGTATGTGTTTGGGATTGTAATATTTATAAGAGGCTATGCATAACAAACGATTAAAGAAATAAATAAATAATTTCGGACATATAACACAGAATGACATCTCGCACCAAACTAAGCTGACCCTGTGTTATGGGTAATACGTAACTGATCTAAACCTGGTGTACCTTTAGTTTTAAATTGAAAATATCCAAACTCCAAAACAAATATTTTATAAACATAGGGATTGAAACAGTAGCAGTTAATAGTAATGATGGGCCGGGTAATATAGGTTATTGAACTTTTATGAAAGTTATTACGCATTCAGGTTATAGATTTTTAAGCAATTTTTTTTATTTTATCTTTATGTTCAACATCTATATTTTCTTAAGTAACTTCTTTTATTTCTTTTTCTTGTTGATGACGGTTGTCGATTAAAGGTAGATAAAAAATAAAACACTACAAAAATACCAGCCAGGAATCAAACGTATAACTACTAACTAACCTAAGTGCCCACAACGTCAATTTATCATTATTTACAAGTTTTAATTTATATGCAGGCTCGGACATAGATCTTGAATTATACGCAAGAGCATCCGAAGTGTGATAAATGTAACCTTCTCTTTTAATAAAGTACTGAGACTTAGAAAGTGACTGATAGATTCGATATTTATATAGTACTAGCTGACCAAGCAAACAATGTATTGGTATTAAAAACCAATTAGGGGTGATACACCCTTATCACTTAGGGGTATGAAAAATAGATGTTGACCGATTCTCATACACCTAAAATTTACACATAAAATTGCCCGATATACACATAAAATTTCCTAAAAATCAGTCCAGCCTAAAAACAAGAGAATTTTAGATATTATAATAGATGTACATCAATAACTTTTAATCTTGACTTATACCGGTTAGGTAACACGATGGCTGCGGCTCGTATGCCGTCTGTATGAACAGGCCGACTCAAAACTATGGTCCTTTCTTCAAAGGCCAACCCAGATCCTATACCGTACTCGCATAAATTTTCATTATTTTTTATTGAACTAACGTTAAAGACACCTCTGTGGATTGTTTCGGCATTTCTTCCCAGAGTGAGTCTTAGGAAATGCCGGCCTCTTCTAGCTGTAAAGGTCGACGTGTAACAATATCTGTAAAGATTTACTTACAAAATAAATATCATTTAGCAATTAATAGTCTACTGCTAGACATAAGCATCTAGATCTACTTAGAAATGAGGTTTTGGCGATAACATTGGCGAGGTGGTCAAAGGGATTGTGTTAAGTTTTCCCTATCTGTTGCTATGCGTAGTTAGCTCCCTTAATTGGTTCTTACGACACCCACGAGAGAAGATACGGTGGTAACATTTCGTATTCTTTATCTGTCACCATAGATATATAGAATGCTTAGTACTAATAGCTAAGGCGCTCATAGCCCAGTTGCACTCGGGGTGATTAGAAACAATTACCGAGGGTAAGCAATGATGTCGCGGTCAGTACCTGGATAGGTGACCACTGGTGGCATATTATCATGAGCGCCTCCGTGATGTGGAGGTCATGTTAAGCAGTTGTTATCATAGGATAATAGTTGTGAAGCTTACTTGGAGGCCTTTGGGCGGCTTAACAACATCCAACGGCAATATTATGTAGTCGCAACGATGTCTTGCCCGTCCCCAACCCGCTGTTGGCCGGCGTGGGGACGTATGGCCTTAACCCTCTCCTGAGAGGAGACAATGAGCCCAGCAATGAGACGTTATGGGTTGCTAAGAGTTATCTATAAAAAAACATCAGAAGAGGTAACTCTCCTTAAATCTTTTTGTCCTATAAAACCTTCAACTCTACGACTGCACGGTTGGGCTATTGGTTTAAGCTCAAATCCCACATGGGACCACGCTTTATGTGATCCAAATATTGTTGTTCTGAGTCTCGACAATCGCGACACAGGATTTAAATAACATTGTACTTACTGCGAAAATATTTTTACATGACGCCTGAGGAAGACTCCTAAAACGACTAAATCTCTTCAAAATTGCTGAAAACATATCTTTGTTCTGAACTCTTTTGATAATACGTTTAATTTTAATTTTAAATTAAAAGAAATATGTTTGAAGACTAAATTAATTAATAAAATTAATATCAACAAACAGAGTGTCAGCAGTGTCATGATTTACATAAACTCATTAGTGTCTGTGTGTCATAAATAACATAAATATATTATAATACCCAGCCCTGCCTTTGGGTGTGTTTTTTATGGCGATGGTTTGTAGGCTATCATGGGCAGTATGTCAGTTTTTATAACCATTTTAGAAATTCTAAAACGAATTATATTTGTATTAAGTTAATAATTATTAAAGGGATTGATAGAGATAGGGCAGTATCTACTACCTAGATGTAAAATGTGTGTTAGTTCGACCTGTGAATTGAATTCAAGACCTCATGCACACGCTACGCTATCACTGCACCTACGAGGCCATCATTTTACACTTGCATTTCAAGAGTCACAAGAACGTTGCCGTGCTGCTCTTTGAATCAACTTCAGAATCAGGAGAAGGGGTAGTTTGAACCCCAGTAACCTAAATCATCAGTAACTGCTTAACATCTATTTTCACTATGGCCTTGATAGTTTTGATCTTTTTGATGATTTTGATACTAACTTTTGTCTGCGGCTTCGCCCGCGTGAAGGTCGTTTATAGCGGTGATTCTTCAAACTTATATAATTTTTATATTTATGAACTGATTGAAATGAATGTTAAGTAGAGCAAACCAAAAAGGCTTGCTTAAGTTATTTCTGAGAGTTGCGTGCACAAATATACAGACATCCGGACAAAACTCTATAAATCATTGTTTTGGGTTCCATTGCGTTTATAATGCTCCACTATAATAGTGTTTCTTATATACCTTCCATATATATATACAGCAACTAGTTACGATTTTACTATATGTATTGATGATGATGTGTATATGTATATGTTTTTTTGTTTAATACTTTGTTTACAGATATAAAAACAAAAGATGAAATAAGTATAACGTACGACGATAATCGTCTACGTCAAGAAATTAGCCCAAAAATGACGATTCAAGAAAATCGCACAGAAGATCAACCTAAAATGACAACACTTATGCTGTTGAGTTTCGTTGGTGAGTGCAAGGCCGGAGGCTCAATGACGCAGAAGCATCACTAGAATGCCATGATACATTGTCTGCATTTACAATGAGTATGGTGACCATCACTCTTGGATTCTGCTTATGATTTCCATCACGCAGAGTAGTGTCAATTTAGCAGACCCATACATAAAAATACAGGTGGAAATCAAGAAATGCACAGGTACAAATATAGTTGAGTAAGAGTAAGACTATCTCTTGCTTTTAATTTATCTGTAGTAGGGTAAAAAATATGATTCTATAGGATAGTGTACTCGTATTTTGTCTGAAAAACGCTCTGCAGCATCACAATATAAGTATTAGGAATGTGGCAGTGATCTTATACATACTACTAGAATAGGCAATAGTACTACACCGCCTCTGGTGTTGCGGGTGTCCATGGGCGGCGGTAATCGCTTACCATCAGGCGATACGTCTGCTCGTTTGCCCCCTATGTAATAAAAAAAAGGCAAATAAGAGAAATGTCAGTATCATTCCTTAATTTATACATTTATTCAGAGGTTAGTTAGTATTTTCATAAATTAAAATGTCAATTTAAAAGGTAGACGTATCACATTTGCTAGTGAGAATGCATAGTTCATATCCTACTAATATTATAAACGCGAAAGTTTGTGAGTATATTTGTTGCCCTTTCTCGCAAAAACTACTGAATTGAGTTCCATGAAACTTTACAACAATATAGCTTATACATCAGAATAACACATAGGCTACAATTTATAAAGATACTAGCATCGCCTCACGGCGTTGCCCGCGGTTATTGCCGTACCGCGAGTTTATAATTTAAAGCGATTTTAATAAAAGACTGCTCCAGTTTTTCAATTTATGATATACGTTTGACGTTGCTTCAATTTATGAAACCTGACTGTTGGGTCACCTTGTCGAGATGACCGAAATATTTATTTATTTATTTTATTTATTACTATTGTTAGGAATTACGTTTAGTTAGATATCAAAATTTCGAAAAACAGCAAACATAATAAGAGGGTACAAATAAATATACACATAATAAAACAGTATGTAAACGTTAGACAGAAGTAGACAGCGCAGGTCATTAGCAAACATCAGCAAACAACGTACGTTCAACCCGCTCTACAAATTCGTATTCAACAATAAATCAGTGAACGTAAAAATAAATAAATGCCATAATTATGCAAACGAGTCAAATAAATTAGCCGACAGTACCACACGAATGATTCATAGTTGTACAATTTATCATGTTTGACTAAGATTTACATATCTCTATGTACTTCCTCGGTATTCGATAATGATGCGTGTACACTAGAATCGTGAATCGCCCAAACAACGCACAATGACTGTCTTATGCAGTAGAGGGAACAATGAAATTTGGTATAAATTTTGTCGTAAAATTAAGGAAAATGGTTAAAAATAACAGTGGCATAGCTAGTTTGTATATAAGTGAGTATGTTTATTGCTCTTTCAAGCAAAAACTACTAAATAGATTTTGATGAAACTATACTATAATATAGCTATACATCAGAATAAGGCATAGGCTACAATTTATAAAAATACTAGCTTTGCCTCGCAGCGTTGCCCGTGGTTCTTGTCGTACATACCGCGAGTAGCACCGCGGGATTGAGCTATTAACCCATAAATGTATTATCTCTCTTGAGAATCGTCTCAGTAAGCCGCCATAGTGTGGGTCATCATTCACATTATCTGCATTCGCAATATGTATAGTGACCACCAGTCTTGGATTCTATACATGCTTTCTATCAGCCAGAGTAAACATGACAAAGAGACTGTCTCTTTGTCATGTTTATTTAAAATTAAAATTGTGACGATTTCGCAATGTAATTATTTCTAATTGGTCATTCGCGACGAACTTCTCGTCAGTGTAAATGCGGCTTTAGATGTGAATAGTCGAAGTGTTGACGTTTATGCTCGTATGTAGAAATGTTTCCTGATTTTTTCTAAACCGGGTTTACCCGATTTTACAACTGATTAAAAATCTTCCGGTAGAGGAATTTCTTTGTTTTATTACAAGTGTAAAGGAATTTTTTACATATTTTGCAAATTGCTCTTTAAAAACTCACCTCAAAATACGAGTATGTTACAATGGAAGTAATAATTGTTTTCTTAAAATGACAAAGTAGATAGAGAAGATTCTTAACTCTCATTACACACATATTAAATTGATTAGTGTGTTTACCAAACCAGGAATCATACGAGCATGGATTGAAAGCCTTATGTAAGAAGACTTTCAGAAGAGTTCAAATTTTACCAAGCACTAGTTAATGGAAACACATATAATTGGGTCCAGTAGACGAAGAGGTTCATCAAAGGTTCCGAGAGCGTTCGTAGATATGGGTACGGTTGTGTTAATAACTGCAGTTCCCGGACCCCTCCCTTCTCAGGCGCAGAGTTGTCAGTTTTAGTCGATTCGATACCGACACACCGCCCCGCCGTCAACCCCGGTGGAGTGACGGTCCGAGGGGGTTCCCACACGTAAAAAAAAAAGTCCTAGGTATGGGAGTGCCTTGAAGCTCTCTGGTGCATCGCTGTCATGTTAGTTCCCTACTTTTAGCAGTTTAAAAGACTTCGTGTGTAAGAAATTTAGCATTTTATGGTCTGTGAACACCATAATCACTTCCATTTAAACCTTGAATGATCAACGTTAATTTCTAATACATCATAAATTAACCGTACAACTATATAATCTATACATAAATGTTGTATTTACGTCCGTTTGTACGCCGTACACAAACAGGTCTCGTTCCAAAATATTTACGAAAATATTGCCTACAATTTGGTTATAATAAAATTTTGTATGGCGCGTTGAAATGTTGGTAAGACGTATAGAGCTGATGTAACCGTTTTTGATTAATCTTCATCAAGTTATATATAAAAATCAATTGCTGTTCGCTTGTCTCGCTAAAACTCGAGAACGACTGGGCTGATTTGGTTGAAATTGGTTTTAAAATGTTTGTCGTAGTCTAAACAAGGTTTAAACGGTGAAAATTTAAAAATAACTTAAAAATCCAAATGTCACGTATACAAAGTAGCGGGTAGCTAGTTTGATAATAAATATAATATCCTTATCTTTTTACCTGTTACTATACGAAAATATAGAAGTGGAACAATATTCATTTACAAAGTTATAGGTTGCCCCAATTTATTTGAAACAGGTAAAATAAAAAACGGTGTCTTAGTCTATGAATAAATAAATGTGGAGTAACAGTTTTTATAAATTTATTTTTACTTAAATTAAATTATTTATTCGTAGTTTTTAATTTCAATGATTAACTTAAGTTAGAAAGTTACCATTGCAAATTTACATAATAACTATAGTTAACAAATATGAAACTTACGAAGTCAAAATGACTAAAGGAATCTATTTTTAAATAAATGTCTTAAAACGTATCTTAGAAAACATAAAATTCCAGGTACAAAGCATATAATTCTAAATTGGTGAGTAGTAATCTTACTGTATTATTATCACTAAAGACGTAATGAATATGACTCAAATAAAGTAATTATTTTTATTAAAGCACCAAATAAACAAATGTTTAAATGATGGCGTCTAAAACGTATACCAGCGTACCTACTTTAGTCATAGTAAAATTATTCTAACAAGCAGTAATTAAAAAATAAACCAATGTCGTAGTCTGGTATTATCAACTCTAGATATGTTTTTTCACTTTCACAGGCCAACCCGGGTCACTGTCGAAATTCTGTCACGCAATTCCGCCATTAAGGGTGGTTTCCCCCCGCGCCGTCTCCCCTCCGTCGGCGAATTTTACAAACTACCCTCAGTAATTTCGTTGCTATATAAGGGCTAGGGCTGTTTTTATACCACCCTTATTGGTTGTTTTTGAAGGGATTTTTTTGGAGGGTATGCAGTTTTTTACCGACGTGATTTTTATAGCTAGTTATAATTTTATATGATGATTTTTAAATGTCACTGTGTAGAGTTGTCTTTATTATTTATGAGTTTGGTTTGCATATTAATGAATGTGGGCAAAGAATTATTTTCTCTCTTTGACCATTATAAATCTGTTCTGTTTCTAATGTCATAAAAGTTTCGTAATCTGGGTCAGGGGTATTCGAAAATAGGCTTTATTGTATTTGTGATAACAAATTTATAGGTATTTTTTATATATGTTTATATATGACTGTACGGGAGTAGCAAGGTTTTTATTTTGGGGGTGTTTAAGAATACCAAAATAACTAAGTCCCTTTAACTGTAATATATTCATGACAAAAAAAGAATAAGATCAAAACATATTAAGTGTAGAAAGATTTCGGGATAGGGGTTTGAAACCCAAAACCCCCAATCGTTTTTATTTTACTTCCCATTTAGGTGACTCCATTTCATTCCATTCGATAGACACCTAGAGTATCTCTGCTTGCTTTGAGATCTTGCAATAAGTAATAAAATAACTTTTAAAACAGATATTTCCAAACTCAATGATTAACTTTCCTCCTCCTATCCTTATTTCCTAATTGATTTCTTTTTTAAAAGCTCTATAATAACAGGCATGGAAATGCCCAGTAAATGGTAATTAAAAATTGAATTCAACATTGAAAACCTAGCATAATATAACTATATAACTCCGATCCATATTTATGACTTGCCTTTCGAAAAAATAGTAGGTACCAAAAAAAATAAATAAATAAGATGTTACAACCAAACTGATATGCCTACCCAATTATTAAAAGGCACTTGTGACCAATAAGCAATAAAATTGCAGCCAACCTCTTTTAAAAGCATCTCATCCAAATAATCCATCCTTTTCTTTCTTAGACGAAAAAGCTGAAACGGAGCTACAACGAGTAACAATTTCCTTTAGCCCACAAGCTTCGATGCATAGATTGTGTACAATGTTGCCTTATTTATATTTTATAAGTGCGAAGCGCAGGGCGGGCGGGCGCCGTCTCCGCCCTGTTATACAGGCTGCTCCATTTTGTAAATGTGTTATTTTTGGGCATTCTAATAAATTTACTGTAGCGTTATAACTTTGGCAGTAGGCATGGTTAATGGCGACCAGTGTGGATCTTAGATAGTAAAATATTGACGTGAAGCTAAAACTATATAGGTGCTAGTATAAAATAGTATTTTCATATAGTGACTGCGATACTCAAGTATAGAGTACAGTACAGGAGAATAGAATAGTGATAATACGAGTAATATGTAGCCTGTTAACTTCCAAACCTAAGATAATTGGATATTAAGTACATTAAAAATAGTTAAGTTAGATGTCAGTAACAAAAGTGAATTCTCATTGAACTTAAAACTAAAATACTAGCTTCACGAAACGTAAAAACAGATAAATAGATACAAATTTCATCTGCCAGGGTATTTTGAGCAAAGCAGAAACACACACCACACAAGTTATCTATACTAATACGAGTATTAGAAAGCTAAAGAGTTTGTTTGTTTGAACGCACTAATCTCAGGAACTGCGGGTCCGATTTGAAAAATTCTTTTAGTGTTGGACTATCCATTTATCGAGGAAGGCTATAGGCTATATATCATTACGCTCAGACCATTAAGAGCGTAGGCTCAATGAAAAATGTTTAAAAAACGGGGGAAAGTTATTACGCTACGGGCAATAGTAGACGTAAACGAGGTTGCGAGGGTCAGCTGGTGTACTCTATATAAGTATGTGAAATAGTCTGTCTAGAAATTATATCGACCTGTATATCAAGTTTGTGTTTACAATTCAAAGCTACGTTAGTATGCGTGAGTTGAAGGCTTTACGGGTTGAGAGTTATTCCAACTCGTTAGCTCTACTTAGTTACGTACAATGTGACTTTTAATTTCATTATTATTCCAGACTTATTACGTACATTTTTTTATTCTCTTTCTCTCTTCCTTTAAACTTTTTTTTTTATAAATACAGCATGTTTCTACTAACGCGAAAGTCTAATTTTATAATAAAATGTACTTGAGTCTTTGTTTCTTTAATTTTTTTAAAAGTATAGCAGATGAATGAGCAAACATATCATTGGATGGTATACTTACCAGCATAAGTTGCTCCTTATATCATCAGTTATCTACGAGTGAAAGTTCTGTCAAAATCAGTCCCACCATTCCAGAGGTTAACCGAAACAAACAGACGACAAAAATTGCTTTATTGATGTAAGTACCGTATATAATTTAATGTGCATTTAGTGAAAAGTTGTTAATTTGAAGTTAGTTACATACAGACACTCCAATTTTATGCATTTGTGTGTGTATAGATACTTAATACCTACCGGTGAATATAATATTTATTATTAAACTACTTATAGTTCAACACAAATTTTTAAACCTTCGTCCTTGAAATAATATATTTAACAAATATGTACCTAAAAGTTTACATAGTTGAGTCTACAATAGAAATAAAGGCACATGCGACATCAACTATCTACAATCTACATCACATTATTACTTTGTTTGTGAGTTTAGGGCCAGCTTCAGCTCACACTGATAAAGTTTCTGATAGTTTGATTTGAACTTATCTAGCAGATAACTAAAGATTACGATTTTATAACTCTCGAATAGTACAAATATTTCAAAAAACCACACGTTTACCAGTAAACTGCTGAATTGTGTTAGATACTATCTTAACTCTTTATCAGGAACTAGTGACTAGCCATTAGTCATCAAAACTCAAAACAATACTTGTATAACCATTGTGCCTTATTGGGTCGGGGACTTGCTGAAAATTTGAATGCAGATATATTCGAAATTCGGAAACCAAGTTTTACACAAGTATAAGTAAATAAATAAATAAATATTTCGGACATCTAAAACTAAGCAGAGCTTGTGTAATGGGTAACTGATATAAATACTTATATACTTTTTTTTGTAATCATCTCAGCCACAAGAAGTCCACTGCTGAACATAGGCCTCCCCCATTGACTTCCACATTGACCAGTCGGTGCGGCCCGCATCCAACGAGTCCCCGCGATCTTAACCAGGTCGTCCGTCCACCTCGCGGGAGGTCTTCCTACGCTGCGTTTACCGTCACGTGGTCTCCATTTTTTTGTAAATACATACATATTTATACATAGAAAACTCAAACAAAAAAAAGAAACATGATTCGTTGAAACGAATCCTAAGACACCGTACTTTTAGAAATCTGTCTAGTCTGCTTTTTAGTGCCACTGCCTTATCTAGCTACATCGTACCTGAAATATGCTGAAAACTTGACATTAGGTATGTGATAACCTACTCATTACAGAATTTTTGCAACGTTTGCTATGGTATGAAAATATATCAACTGATTTAAAATAGGATAGGATGGCTTTAAAATAGCAGCGAGGGATCGTTCGGATTGATTCCTACCACCTCTTTCTGCCATCGCCCTCCGCGACAGCAGTTTCATCCCCATCACTTAGATGACTCGCAGTCCACAACTGTGTGGTATTTTAGAAACTTTTTGCCTCGCACTACAAAACTGTGGAATGAACTGTTGCCTACGGTATTCCCGGACCAATACGACCTTCAAACCTTCTTAAAAAGCCGGCAACGTACTTGTAACGCCGTTATGTTTGAATTGTTTCCTTAAACATAGTGTCCTTGAAAATCGAACGTGAGGGTAAAACACATAAATATCACTTTTTAGTACATAGATTTTCTTAATGAAAAAAATAAGTTACGGTATATCAAACCACATCAACAGTATACAACAGTCCAATGCTGGACATGAGACTCACCTTAGACAGGAGGTACGGATTGGTATAGGAATTGTAACAAGTTGTCTTTCGCAGTCTTAGCAGACGTATCACCAGATGGTAAGCGATCATTGCCGCCCATGGACACCCGTAGTACCAGAGGCGTCACAAGGGCATTGCCAGCCTTTTATTTTTATTTATTTTATTGTCGACCTTTGGGGGATGTGGAGGAGGATGGGGGAGGGGTTGGGATATGGACCTCCGGTATCCTCACTCGGTGAAACACAGCGCAAGCGCTATTTCACACCGGTTTTCTGTGAAGCCGTGGTATCACTCCGGTCGAGCCAGCCCATTCATGTCGAAGCGTGGCTCTCTTACGCTAAATGTACTCACACTGTGCATGAAATTAATAGGGGTGGTAATATTATTCTGTCGCCACACGGACACAAGATATCTTTTTCATTAATTATATTCGTTTACTAGTTATATACGAAAGGTTACTCACTGGCTATCAAAGGTCGGTTGTCAGACTTCTGTCATTTAATACAATCTTAAAATTTCTAGGCTGTCAAGTCATGTTTTTACTAAAACTACTAAGTAAGATGGCTATCTCGCGATTTAAGTAAAGATTAAAAAAACGAAATAGTATTATAATATTTATAATGTAGACAAACAAAAAATTTACAACAAAAATATAAGTCTTTTTTTTTATTTTCTAGGACACTTCAGTTAAGTTACTTCTTAAGTACTTATAACTGTAGATTATAATCTATATTGTAATATAAAAATGACCTTAAAAATAAATACTTTGTTAGTAATGAACTTATATGTTTACGATAACTATAAAATGTTCGTCATTATCGGAATAATGTATCAACAATAATCAGCAATTTTAACAAAAAAATAACAACCGACTTCAAGATCTGGATCAAATTACCACACGGGAAGCACCAGCTTTCAAATAAAAAAATAATCATCAAAATCACCCAGTCGAAAGTTATGAGGTCCTTTACTGTAAATAAAAGAAAAAATATAGTCGAATTGATAACCTCCTCCTTTTTTGAAGTCGGTTAATACACTATAATTTCACATTACTTTCTTCGTTCTAAGAACAAAGTTACCACAATTATTAATCTTATAGGTGTCGTAAGAGCCGACTAAGGGAGCAAAGCTTTTTATTATGGAGTAGGAGTCAAACGGGCAGACGTATCACCTGATGATAAGCGATTACTGCCGCCCATGGACACCCGCAACACCACAGGCGTCACAAGTGCGTTTTCAGCCATTGCAGGGTGGGGAGAGGGAAAGAGTTAGAGGTACAGACATCCGGTATCCTCATTCACATGGTGAAACACAGCGCAAGCGCTATTTCACACCAGTTTTCTGCAAAGCCGTGGTATCACTCCGGTCGAGCTAGCCCATTCATGCCGAAGCGTGGCTCTCCCCAGTAAAGTGGTCCGAAATTTCCTTGGTAGGGTCTATATCCAACAGTGTCAATGAAATTTGGTATACTTTATTTTATATACTTTATTTCTTGAGGAAGTTAATAGACTATTCTTAAGCGCGACAACTGATATACAGGCGGTCGGAGCTGCGGCTAAAAGCTAGTAATAATTGTGTAACTAATTGATCGTTTTTACGTAAAACTGCTCATGTAAATCTAACTTACAATATTGATTAATGACAAGGAATTAATTTTCTACCAAGTTTTTTTATTTTATTTAGTAATCAATTATGTTGCGATAACTGTTGTGACAAATTAGCCTTTTTTACCTACGGAATAAAGTATTTTTATGAAAAAACAACGAGCTTTGATAAGAGGCTAATCAATCAACCGGCGTGAATGTAGGAAAATTGTTTTTGTTACCTTAATATGATGTTGATGGTGCATTTTTTTTTTGTATTTTGTGGATTGTGGTGGATTTTATTATTTGTGTTGGGTGGATTAAATTAAGAGTAATTTTCATAAGCTCTGAAATATCATTTCAATTACTGAAGTAAAAATATGACCTCAATATAAAATAACGATATTTTTGTTGAAACTAAGAAAATATTTTTCAAGGCTTTTTTTCTCTCGTTTACAAAAGGAAGGGGGGGGGGAATAGATTTGGTAGTTTATGTAAGATTTTAAGTTTCACCGAGGTGTGTAAAGTACTGAATCGATTTAATGAATGAGGTGTTAATAGATTCCCAATAATGACTCGGGTAATATAGTCTATTTAAATATATAAAAAATACGTGATTGAGTTATAGTTTTCAATTTTACTTAGGTTTATAAAAGAAAATTGGTGAACTACAACAAAACTAACAAATATTATGTACAACAGAAATTTAATTAATATAATTTGAATACATAAGTTTCAATAACATATTTAAATAAAAGAATGTTATTTTATGAAAAGTATTTTAATGAAGATCAGGTTTACTGATTAAAATCGGAAAACCTGATCTTCGTTAAAATACTCACACACTCTCAAGGAGAAGTCCCACGGAGGCGACCAGCTAAAATAGAAAAACCTAAAACCATCCAACACAAATAAAATTTGGTTAAATTGAAAGTGGGTCGAAAAATAGCATGGACACGTCCTTAAATATTTTTTATAGTTCTCTAAGCTTTTTTCAATCACAGGAGGAACCCTAAAAGGCGACAGTATAACAAAATGTAATGGCTCAAGAAAACTTAAGGTTCTTAACCTTTATCAGATCAATTATGGCTGACATCGTTACGATCGCGTAACCTTCGGATCAACATGCACGACAAATTAGCTTTTAATTCGTTTTCATAAAGGTTAATATCCTTTATTAATACTTTATGTGGTGACGGGAAAATGTTTACAGTGAACTTTTAGGTAGGGAAAATACTTTTCAGGGTTCCATAACTAAAGGATAAAACGGGACTCTATTGCTAAGACTCCACCGTTCGTCCGTCTGTCACCAGGCTATATATAATATATAGTTAGACATTTGAAATTGTCTAGTACCCATAACACAAGCTCTGCTTATTTTGGGACTAGATGGCGTTGTGTGTTAGATGTCCGGAATATTTATTATTACTTAGTAAATAGAAATGACGAGTAATAAATATATCGTTATGTTTTGATTTAATATGTGTAGAATAAGCAATATAGGTTTTCAGAACACTGTTATATTTGGAAGACCACAACAACAGATTTTACAAGCAAACATGAAATGGACTCAAATAATACATATACATAGAACCCGCAACTATCTCAAACTAAAGCTTGTGCCTATTTAAAAAATCTTGACAACTATTTTTCGAGTGTAAATAGTTGTCAACATTTTTGCCAAAGTCTATAATTCTCCTACCTGCCGACAACACATCAAGTTTAACTAACGAACTGACTTGAAATACAAATCGTTCTTGGAACCGAATAGATTTTAATTATTACTGAAGATACGTAGAAATAGCGTTTTTGTATTCTTGGGTTATAATGTTAAAATAATAATGTAAATACAATGAAATGTCCCTTTTTTAAGTTTAATTGTACTTGTCTATTGTTGAAATCGTCAGTCTAATCACAAAAATAATTTTGTCGCATAGAAAACTATTAATAAAACCATTTGTGTGTGTTCACTTAGATCTTTTAAATTAACTTTGGAACTTTAACTTTCCTTCTTTTAAATTAATTAAGTTACTCCATAACACATCAGCTATCTGCCAGTGAAAGTCCTGTCAAAATCGGTCCAGCCGTTCAGCAGTCAGCAACAGACAGACAGGCAAAAATAAAAATAAAGTTGTTTCATGTACCGTGTATATCATATGCATTTAGTAAAAAGCGGTTATTTTAATATTACAAACAGACACTTGCAATTTTATTTATTTGTATAGAGTATTTACGTTAAGTACAAAAAAGGTATGAGAAAACTGTATTTTTAGAAAAAAAAAATTTGAAAAGTCATCATACCACCATCACATAATCCTGTTACACAAAACTTAATCTTTTACGTTAATTGCCCTCGTAAATCGTGACAAAAGTGAACTTGTATGCATATGCACACATACAACCCGCATCAGAATTATGATCATGCTTATAATATTATTCAGTAACGCTGAGATATAAAAATCAGTGGGGGGCTGGGCGCTATGTTTTATTTTACAACGTCGTATGTTTAAGGGATCGATGACGCGTATACTAAGTATATTTCGATTGTGTAACATCACTCACAAAAGTGTTAGGTTTAATATTTTTTTCTTTATAAAATAAATACTTCACTGTAGTATGTTGAAGTAATTTTGTGGGGGAGGCCTATTTCCCTCTATCCCCAATTTGGGGGAGGATGATGATGAACTTTTAGAAAAACTGTCTACTCTACCTCTCATACCATAAAAAAATATACGAAACGTGATATCAAAAAAAAAAATTAATAAACCTAATTGACAATTGGCAAACAATACATTTAGTAAATAATTATTTATCTACTTACTTTCTTACTACTTACTTACCGTATAAAATGTAAATAGTAATTTAAGTTATTATTGACGTTTTATAAGTTAACTACTGTCTACACTGAAATAGGATACATTACAATACCTGTGTTTATAATGCCCCTGAAGCTTTCGCGTAAACTACAGTGTTTCTCGACTCTATTACTCATATATGAGCAAAACTTATGTATATATATACATAAGTAAGACACAGATAACATTTTATTTAGGTACGTTTTATTATTATAAAATTAAATACGAAAGTTTGAAGTGATATTTGAACGGCTTTCAAACGGCTAAAAGGATCTGGATGAAATTTAGCGTAGAGATAGGTTATAATTATTAAAAAACAATGTTTTAACCTAGAAAAAAAAACGGGCTAGTTAAGTATAATGGCACTATGGCCTCAGAAAATCATTGCTAAGTTTTTTTCCCCGTTTTCTCGCTAGTCCCCTACGTCAATTAGAACATACACTAGCTTTCTTTATATACTTAGTGTTTAATAAGGGTAAAAGCATTGTATGTGCATTTATCTGCAAGATAAAGGGTCTGATACAGAAAAATATAAAAATGCATTAAGTTTTAACTGTACGTGGTTTTGTCCATTAGCCGTATTAGAAATGCGGTCGATATGTTTATTTATTTATGCACCGAGTGCGATATCCAGGTTTTGTTGGTATACGTACATAACTAAAGTCTTCGTTTCTACTTTATTTATGATTTCAGGTGCTTAGTTATAACAAAGTATAGGAAAATAAACTTTTTTGAAGTGAAACTTCTTAAGAATCGTTGTGATTTCAAACCGGATGCAACGGAAAAAACGACAGGTAAGAGACACAAATACAAAAAGTCGCCTGTAATTAGTGAGCCAGAGCGAGAGAGCAAATGTCGGTCTCATTCTTTTGTTGATTTACTGAAGTTTCACTTCCATCGTGTGTAAATCGCACACGCACTTTTTTATTGTTATTGAAAACAATAAAAAAAGTGTTTGTGATTTGACACTTGTAAAATACATTGAAAATATCTTATCGTATTCTGTTTTAATTTGACGATATGTTTTGTATAGAAAAACCGTGTGATTTTTAAGAAAAGTAAATCACCTTAGATTAAAAAATCTTTCTTAAAAATAAAGTTCTATTAAAATATAAACTAGCTTAAATATAGGTAAATCACTATTGTCATCGATAGTACATTAAAAAGTACCGATAATTCTAATTAAATCGATTGTTGAAGCATCAATTACAGCGGTTATATCGATTCGAAACGATTTCGGTCGTACTCCACGGGGTACTAAAGCTATAGGACAAAAAATGTCTTGAGTACCAGTAGCTTGTAAAATATGGGTACTTTCTTGGTACCAATCATAAAGTTTGATTAATGCCGTTGAGAGCTAATTTTTCATGTAACCTTATATCGGCACATCTATCTTGATTTCGCTTGAAATGCAAAACGATGTTTGATTTATACAACGTCTTTTCGCTTCTGTGTTAAGATTAAATGATAATAATTGTATAATTATGTGTGGAAATTTCTTCCATCCCTTCAGTTCAATTCATAACACCGACTGAGAAACGAAGCATTTATTTTTAATTAACACAAAGTGTACAGGCTAAAGACAGAAACGATAGTTCGTCAAATGTATTTTTTTTATTTATTGGATAAGCGGCAAACGCGCAGATGCATCACCCGATGGTAAGCGATTACCGCCGCCCATGGACACCCGCAACACCAAAAGCGTCACAAGTGCGTTGCCGACCTTTGGGGGATGGGGAGAGGGAATAGGAGGAGGGGTTGGGGTATGGGCCTCCGGTATCCTCACTCACTCGGTGAAACACAGCGCAAGCGCTATTTCACACCGTTTAGAATGACGCTCGAGAAATGATCGTCAGTATTATTTCATTAATGTCATAAGTCTGACATGTAAGTGTGTGTCTGTCTTTGGCTTCGTGGCTCCTAAACTGATGAACTGATTACGATGCAGTTTTATTCAAAGTTGACGTAATCAATCTGAATCTTAGTTATACTCTTTAACATCAGCAGTTCATTTATTAGTTGATAAATATGTATAGTATTTTCATAATGAGGTAACCTTTTTTTTGTGTCGGACTCGAACTGATTAAAAACCGCGAGCTGTCTCGATACTAGAAGCCTAAGTTGCAACTAAACCTTGGGTTTATCTTGGTGTCAGGGTGTTGTAAGATTTTGATTGAAGCCTCTAACTTATCATCATTGTTAGTATTTATTAGCTGCTGGATGTGAGTATTTTAGTAGATAAGACTTATTTTTAACTTACGATTAAATGTAACTATGCACATCTTAAACCACAGTGTGTTTGTATTATATATACTAGCTGAGTCCCGCGGTGTTACCCGTGATTATTATTGTACTTTTACAACCGCGGGTAACACCACAGAGCAAGGTTAGTCTAAAAACAGTACGCTAAGTTATTCATTATTACATAAGCTATCTACCAGTGAAAATCCAGCCGTTTTAGAGTTTACCCAGACAAAAGTAAAAAAGAATTGGTAAATGTAGAAATGCATTTAGTATAAAGCGGTTTTACTAATATTACAAACAGACCCTTCAATTTTATTTATGTGTATAAATATAGATTACAACAAATAATTTACACGGTACGGTAATAATTGTGTGTAAGAAAATAAGCGTACCAAAATCCACACACTTCACTTTACTACACAACAAAATTACCACTACCCTTATTCAAAGTAACAAATATAGAAACATATACATAAATATAAACTTAAAGATAAATATCGCAACATAACATAATCTATTATGTATATATATATATATATTTATATATATACTTGAGCAAACACTCGTCTCGTGCTTGCCTCTGCCTGGTACCGATCGACCCAATGGTAATTTTACGCGCCAACTGTACTTTATTGATGGGAAATCGGTTCTATTGCCTTCATAAAAGCAGCCATTAAATAAAAAAGCGGTGTAATCTGTGGGGATTTTCGGTGGGGGTGGGATTTATGGTGTAACTATGTACGGTATGTATGTGCGTAAATTGGGTTTTTATTTCATAATTATTGTTATTTGAAGAAAAATTTTGTACGCGTATATGTCGGATGTTACGGTATTTTTTTGGATAATTTATAACCTACGACACTCTAAAATAATGTAGCTTTCTATTGGTAAAAGAATTTTCAAAATCGTTTCTATAGATCCAGAGATAAACCCTTACAACAATAATAGTTTGGGAGTACAGATGTGATCCTATTTTATCAATTACCTAACCAATGTTTTGATGTTATTTTTTGCATGGATTCTTTTATTATATCGTCATCAAACCCTTGTTAATAAGAAATGTTATACATATCTAATACTTTTCAACAAGCATCTCTTGTATAGGCTTTGCCCCGCGTTATTACCCGCGGTTATTGTTGTACCGTGGGCAACACCACGGGGCTCAGCTAGTACATTCCATAATTACTTTAACTTCAATAACATTGAACTTTCATACAAATTTCCAACCCCCGTTTTACCCTCTTAGGGGTGGCTTTATGTAAAATCCGTTCTTAACGGATGTCTACACTCTATAAGGAACCTACTTGCCAAATTTCAATTTTGTATGCGATAAAGTTTTTGTGATTAATCAGTGACTGGACTCGCTTAGATATATATGGTATATATGAGATGAAAACTCACTCTCACGGCGTATGGTATGTGAGAATCGAACTGAGCAGAACCACACGGTTTGGTGTTCTTTCACATTTGAGTCTAGTCTACTGCAATTAACTTAGGTATACATTAGGAAAAGTGTCCTTCGGAGATCCGGCAGATCTTGTCCATTCACATGTGAGTTTGTTATCTAAATAAACAGCTTTTCATTTACGGACCTTGAAACTACTATAAAAGTATATTTTCAATATAAGACAAAAATAGAAAGTAATAATTAAATTCAAAGCGTCAGTCACTAACAGAATATTACGTTACATCTGTACTAGATTACTTCAAAGTACATCTAAACAACATCGATTACATCAAAATCGAATGCGAGTATCGATTCCAGAGAATCGAGAACTCGTTGAGACGGCACATATATTAATACGTTGCAGAGTGCAATAAAATTGGCTGACAGCGTTAAATTAGTGTCGGGAAAGGCATTTATAAGTAATCGAATACATCGGTATGCAAGAATCGATTCTAAGATCCGATTTATTAAATTTTGCTGCAACTGCTTGCTTACTGCGTCTTTATATGGATAGATAGTTGTTAGTTTAGATTTTTCATTTATTTTTAAACCATTTATTAGTAGTTTAGTGGACAATATTTTTAATTATTTTGCTCTTTTTTTGACATAGTTTAAAATACTGCGGCGGTAGGCATGTGTTCATAGACGTGTAGATTTTTTTTTTTTTTTTTTATTGAATAGTGGGTAAACGAGCAGACGTATCACCTGATCGTAAGCGATTAACACCGCCCATGGACACCCGCAAAACCAGAGGCGTCACAGGCGCGTTGCCGACCTTTGGGGAATGGGAAAGGGGATGGGGGAGGGGTTGTGGTATGGGCCTCCGGTATCCTCACTCACTCGG
The DNA here is from genome assembly GCA_916048165.1 of Spilarctia lutea. Classification (NCBI taxonomy): domain Eukaryota; kingdom Metazoa; phylum Arthropoda; class Insecta; order Lepidoptera; family Erebidae; genus Spilarctia; species Spilarctia lutea. The sequence continues at coordinate 2,924,754 of OU696491.1, forward strand.
TGAAACACAGCACAAACGCTATTTCACACCGGTTTTCTGTGAGGCCGTGGTATCACTCCGGTCGAGCCGACCCATTCATGCCGAAGCATAGCTCTCCCACGGTAGAACACTTCCACGGTAGATAAGTATAAAAATACATATGAAATTTTCAACTGGCTATTTATACTAACGTATAAGTTTAATGCTTTAAAAAACTTCCCGTGGGAGAGCTATGCTTCGGCGTGAATGGGTTTGCTCGACCGGAGTGATACCACGGCCTCACAGAAAACCGGTGTGAAATAGCGCTTGCGCTGTGTTTCACCGAGTGAGTGAGGATACCGGAGGCCCATACCCCAACCACTCCCCCATCCCCTTTCCCATCCCCCAAAGGTCGGCAACGCACTTGTGACGCCTTTGGTGTTGCGGGTGTGTAATCGCTTACCATCAGGTGATACGTCTGCTCGTTTGCCCACTATTCAATAAAAAAAAAAAAAAAAGATGCTTATGTGGGGGAACGGGTATCATGTCCCTCCAACACAAAGGGAGGATCCTCCGACCAGGCGAGGTGATCATGCCTAGCGGGCCAATGCCCAACAGTTGATGTTGGGATGTTGTACATATGATAATCGGCGCGAGAACTTCTATTGCGCGATTCAGAATTGGTAGTTACTCCGTGTAGTGCGTTACTTCGTCGTTCAGTGTATCTTCGGTAGATGGCGCTGTAGTAGGTTACTGTCGTGTTGTATGTGGAAGTCGCCACACTTAATCCAAAATACATTTTCAGCAAACTCAACAACACCCAAGAGTTAAAAAAACTTTTAGACTCCATTATTGGATTACAGCATAGATCGAGATGCAAAATTATTTATTTCATTATTTTAAACTTAGTGTACATCTTGTACATAGGCGGACTTAATGTCATAGGGAATTCTCTATCAGTCAAAATTGGATGATGTAAAAAAATTATACGGTATGTGCAAAAATAAAATATAGCTAGAATTTAACTGCAACACTATTTAAAATTCAATAAAAGCTATAACAACATTAAAATATTTTCTGTTTACATAATCAATCACAAATGTGGCTAATAAAAGTAAGTTAAAAAATAGATTTTGTAACATTGGTGTGACCCACAGCCCTAGGCACTATTGTGACTTATGATTGTCGTTGGGGATCGCACTAAAAGCGGTCATTGACAGCCATTGAATTAATAAGATCAATGAAGACAAAAATAAACCGTTAGAAGTATATTTTACGATTACTTAGAGAGAGAGTAGAACATACTTTGTTGTACATTGATTATAGAAATAAAGATTAAGAGTTTGTTGGTGGTACGCGCTAATCTAAGGAACTACTGTTTCGATGTGAATAATACTTTCAATGTGGGATATCCCATTTCTCGAAGAAGGCTATAGGGTATGTTATATGAACTATGACCTATAGAAACCGAGTAACAATTTAAACTGTTAACTGTTAAAACACAGCGCAAGCGCTATTTTAAACCGTTTTCTGTTAGGCCATGGTATCACTCCAGTCGAGCCGGCCCATTAATGCCGAAACGTGGCTCTCCCACAGAAATATTTAACATAAATTTAGACACACATATCTTATTGTTACCACTTACCTTGAAAGTAACTCTTGGTCCGCAGATAGCTGACTGATAGCCTGAGGATCGAGAGCCTGTCCAGTTTGCTGAGGATGTTCTGTTCGAAGGGTAAGAGGGAAGCCAAGGTGTCCAGTTCGGCGTTGAGTCTCTCCCGGTGTCGCTTGCTAGGATTGCTCTTCGTAACTCCGTCTTTTGAAGGTGGTTTGATGCTGGAACAATGTTTGATAAACGTTAATCATGGTGATGATTTTAATCCTACTAATATTATAAACGCAAAAGTAAGTGAGTATGTTTATTGCTCTTTCACGCAAAAACTACTGAATGGATTTTGATAAAACTTTATTATAATATAGCTCATACATCATAATAACACATAGGCTTTAATTTATAAAGATATTAGCTTTGTCTCGCGGCGTTGTCCGCGGTTATTGTTGTCACGCGTAGCACCGCGGGGTTTACCTGAATATAAATAGATTTATGAAAATTTTCATGTAGAATTTAAAATATTGTTCACTAGTAATTAGTTCAGCTAATCCGGTGATTAGTGACCTTAATTAATAAAACAATTGTGTTTCGAACTGGGTTATTTGCCCACCTAGGAGTAACAGTATCGTCTTTTCCCGATACAAAACAGTCGATTTTTTTTTTACACACACACACTCACCCATTTTAGTCTCACATATAAAAACAGTCGCCTATCACTACCAACTCAGACATAACATGTAAGACAAAACACTTCGAACTTCGTCCACACGTAAATACATTCTGAGTCATAACAGTGTAATTCGTAGGCCTATTTGGGCTTATAATTGACAGAGAGGAACTCTACATTATCGTATCGTTATATGCTCTACATACTTTGAGAGCAAATGGACGAGTTTTTTTTTTGTCTAGCACCTCCAATTTTTTTTTTAAATATTCCAGACTTTTAACACACAACACCATCTAGTCCCAAGCTAAGCAGAGCTTGTGTTATGGGTACTAGACAACTGATATAAATACTTATATACTTTTTTTTGTAAATACATACATATTACACATAGAAAACACCCAAAGTCCGAAACAAATATTTGCAGATCATACAAACATTTGGTCCGACCCGGGAATCGAACCCGAGACCTCAAGCTTAGCAGTCGCATACGCTACCACTACGCCACCGAGGCGGTCGTTAATTTGGAGCCTACTCCTAGCTGTTCCTTACATTCCAGTTCTCGCTTTTGCTACTGCTCGTACTTTCATTCATCATACCGTTTCTTTCTTTTATACATCCTTTCACATCCTCAAGGTGGGATTCCTGGCTAAGATGGACGAGTTTGGAATATGTCAAGTTTTTTTGTAATTTTTATTCGTGCGTTCGTGCTGTTGTTTTTCATTGGTGCGAGATCGGACGCCCAATGATGCTGAAGCAACGCTATGTCGCCATGGTGTGGGTTACCATGCTGCATTGTCTACGTTCACAATGAGTTCACAATGGTGACCACTCTTGGATTCTGCTAATACTTAAGAAAATTGACTTCCAGATTCATCTATTACTAATCTTCTTCCTAGCCTTTATTAATCCCAAGATTATTAGGGGTCGGCTAATAGTTCCACCTGTTTTACCTGAATATCAGTTTTTCACGAAGCGATCGGCATCAGACCTCCGCAACCCTGAGGGTGAACTGTATTCGAAGGTTGAAACTAGCGTCAGTATATTTGAGGGCACTGACTGGATTACCAAGTTTCATAGCAACCGGGACTGACGGCTTAAAGTGCTCTCCGAGGCTTATTATTCATCAATTACTAATGTTTACTAAAAATCATTTCTCTCACTGCCTCTATTTGAAATGACACCTCAGTGTAACAGTAGCTAAGGCTAACCATTGCCTTTCAGTGCGACGGTCACGCGAGCGGGCCTTGTTAGCATAAGTTATACGGACGGATGGAGGGTAAGCTTGCGATTGCGTTACCTGACTTTTTCAAGAACCGTGGCGTAGTTTTTTGACGGCCAGCTTTTTAGACTGCTTTATCGGGGAAATCGGGCTTACTTAGCGTTAACTTCGCTTAAAATTAGTAAGGCATTGCCATAATTGTGTAACATTTACTATATTCTGTGGTGTTGGTAGGTTTTTTAACTGCATCGATGGTCACATTGGCGATGAGAGTTCAAATCATACTACGCGCCGTTAAAAGCGGATTGAAGTGAAATAAACTCACACCAGACAATCTCAGTGTTGCCAGGTAAATCTAGTCCTCTAATAAGATAAGATTAATAACTCTTTTCTTTTTCCTTATTAATTACACATTAATTTATTTAAATTAAAGTATTGTTAAACAACCGATATAAATTATATAGTAACAATATTTGTTTTTCTCTAATTTGTTTATAAAATTCGACTGCATTAGTTTAACTAAAATTATTAATGGAACAAAAATGTATGAAGTAGATGTATTTACTCAAAATTTTTGAGGCAAATATTTTTTTTTATAAGTTACTTTTCTTTTACGTACGTTACGTATTTAGCTATTTACCTTACTAAACAAGAGTGTATAAATAAATATAATATAAAATAATTAAAAACACATACTTTACACTCTTGTTAATAATAGTTTGTTAATCATTTTTGTATTTTTATTTATATTATACTACTATACAAAATTTTTAAATTGACTTCTTCATGTTTGTACCGTAAATATTATCATTTGCATTTAGTGAAAAGCTGTTAATTTGAAATCACAAATAGACACTTATATTTCATTTGTTACATCTTACGCTGTCACAATTTTTTTATTGTGTGGTGTAGTGTGTGAGTGTAAAGCATTTGTTTTTAATTATTTAGTTCAGTCAGCCTATTGCCGTCCACTGCTGAACGAAGGCCTCCCCCAAAGAGCGCCAACCATCTCGGTCCTGGGCTGTCCGCAAACACCCGCCGCTAGGCACTTTCCTCAAGTCGTCGGTCCATCTTGCCGCAGCGCGCCCGACACTGCGTTTGCCTATTCGTGGTCGTCACTCTAACACTTGTCGGCTCCAGCGACCATCTGTCCGCCTGGAGACATGACCGGCCCACTTCCACTTCAGAGTGCTTATCCTTCATGCGATTATTTAGTTAATTATATGTAAAAAAAATGACAGTTTAAGATACAGAACAAGTTGTATAATATCACAAGGCTATCTCAGACTCCATTTTAGTGCCAACTTTTTGAATTCTTGAATCTTTGTTGCTCTGCATCCACTACGTATATCTTTCATCACTTTTTATAAGATTTATCTATTCCATAGTTTTTATAATTCAACACAAATTATAAATAGTACATTAGTCATCGCCGCCCGTCGTTTTTGTTGATTTATTTAAACGTTTGTATCAAACGGCGCGCGCGCAGCCCTTTTGATATAATTCCCATATAATTTGTATTCATACACCAATAACTTCAACAATTAAAATTGAACCGTAAACCCGACAGTTTACAGTGGTTTTTTGTATAAAGTTTTCAAAGAACAAGTGTCAAATAAATCATTGAACGATTATTTCTATAAATCGTAACTCGATTAAGTTATAATCGATCGTCGTTTGTGGCAAGTATTTGTGGTTAATACACATTATAAAGGGCTATTTATTTTACGTCTATAGGTTTTTTTTAATAACTGTGTTGACAAATTACTACGGTGTCGATTAGAGAGCTACAAATCGATTTATAGGTTCGTTATCGAGTAAGTAATCATAGAAACATACGGGACCATTCGGGATGCATCTACAAACTATTTTAAATTTAAATATTTTAAAGAAAGACAAAAGAAAATAAAGAAATAAAAATGTTTTACATTTATCTTAAACCCATAATCGCCCTTCTTTCAGGGCGTCAAAGAAGATCTTCTTTCAGGAGAGGGTTAAGACACTGGACTGGCAAGTCAACGTTGTGGCTACGTAATCTTGCCGTTGGATGTTTTTAAGCCACCCAAAGGCCTCCAACTAAGCTTCCCAATTATTGTTATCCTATGAATTTTATTCTTAACATGATTTCCGAATCAAAAAGTCATTTTTTAATCTGTAAAGAGAACTGAAATTAACGGTCACTAAACAGTAGACCCACAGGTCAGTTATACTCATCTAAAACGACATCATCATACAATCCTACGTAGTCCCGAAAATATAGCTCAATCTCTGTATCAGATCACTGCGAAACCGATGAAGTAACAATAAACAAGGGATTTTATTTTCTGTCGCCTATATTTTCATTCTTTATCTGCCAGGTCTGCTTTATAAATACAGAAATTCACACCTAAAATGTACTTCTTCTTTTGATGAAATGGCAACCAGCCAGATGACTCGGATCAGCTATTTCTGCCAATGTCAAGTATTTATAGTCTTCAATTATCAAGTCTTCGAGTCTTCAAGTCGTCGTCATGATGAAATTAATGATAAAAAATTTATAAAATGTGGATGACATGAAATGAGGACCGTCTTTCGAAAAAACAAAAAACGATCTCCTAAAATGTACCTACCTTGCTAGTTCTAAAATGACACAGAGATGAAGCTATGTTTTAAATACACACGTCAATTGAATCTTCGGGCCATCTTACCGTACTACGTCACAAGTCGTGTCAAATGACGTCACTGGCAATTACGCAAGTCAACAGCCAAGAACAGTAGGGACATCCAGCTGAATGAGTGGCTAATGTTGCCGTGCCGACATGCGAGCCCACTGTCACGCATATAACGAAAACGATACTAAACAGGTCACGTGAGCCACAACCCACTGTGTTTAGAGGTTGTCTTCGTGGCACTAGGCACGGAAGACGTGTCGATGATCTGGCGAACAGCTGTTTTTGTGTACACACCGCTTTAATTCCTAAAGGATGGATCGACCCAAATTGAACGCCCAGATTTTTTAATATGATAGTTAGTGTTGTGATAGATTATGAATACGCATCTTAAGTACTAGTGTCGTTTTAAGAGCCGACTTAAGTAAGCTTAAAGTTTTTTTTTTTATTCCTGATGGTAAGTGATTACCGCCGCCCATGGACACCCGCAACACCAAAGGCGTCACAAGTGCATTGCCGACCTTTGGGGGATGGGAAAGGGGATGGGCCTCCGGTATCCTCACTCACTCGGTGAAACACAGCGCATACGCTATTTCACAACGGTTTTCTGTGAGGCCGTGGTATCACTCCGGTCGAGCCGACCCATTCATGCCGGGTGTTACTGTACAGGCAACAATGTCAGGTGTACACAACAACTCTACCGTTAACCCTTTTAAAAATACTTAGAATGCTTATTTTTCACCCTTCTACAACATACCTCTTTTTTAGAAGTAATTTATATGGCAAAATAACGTGTGTCGGCTTAGCTAGTATACATATAATATAGCAATAGATCAACAACCTTAAATAACCTTTATCCCAATATAAATCGCTTAAACTAAAACAAAACAAAGTATATTCAGTTCACATATTTATGTGTAATTTCTACGAAACACTTTAACGAACATTTAATAGGAGCTGTTTCTTTAACTCTTTCCGAGGATAATTTGTAAAGAACTTGCTTTTATCTTTTGTATAATCTTCTTTCTTTGCCGAAATTAGACCTATCACCGACCCATACTAATATTATAAATTCGAAAGTAACTCTGTCTATTACGCTTTCACGGCTAAACCGCTGCACTAATTTCAATGAAATTTGACATGGAAATACTTTGATTAATGAGAATGGACATAAGCTACTATTTATTGCAATAACCGACATACAGGGCCGAGCAGCGGACAAACGCTAGTATTAATAAAATAAAACAGCAATTGTAACATCCAATAGCAAGTTTACGTAGCCACAGCGATCAGGGGACGTATGGTCTTTAGCCTCTCCTGGGAAAAGACCCGAGCCTAGCAGTGGGACATTATGGATTGTTGATAACACAAAATTTTAAATTAACGATCATCCTCATGACTTAATTGTGCTCATCGTACAATGAATTGTCCTGGGCTGGAATCGATCCCATGAACCCTGATCTGGTAGCCATTGTCACTAACCACTTGACCATTAGGATCTCCAGTATTTAAATGAACTTATTAATTTAAAGTTTAGTTAATTTTCCATTCTAAAATATATTATAAAATCCATTCTATATACAGTAATAGCATGCAAATTCCTTTCCAACGGAAATCAAAGATAAAATAAAAAAGCAACTCTAAAACATTGGCAAGTTTTAATCAAATTTAAAATCATTGAAAAAATCAGTAACCGTATAATGAATATACATGAAAATATAACGACATTTCGTACACAGCATTTTATTTTTTTCATTTTTCTTTTTTTCTTCTTAATTGAATGCGTAAATCCATTGTCTACGCTACGCTCTTGACTTCGCAATGAAATTTTTAATCACCTTAGAGATGTTTTAGATTCTGATATAAAGGTTTTTGTCAATTACATATTCGTCACGAAGTATCTAATAAGTGTTTTTGGGAATTTATTGTTGTAGATTGGTTCCCAGGTTTTAGCCGTGTGATTGATGTCTGAAATTAGGACCACAATTGATTCTCACAGTTTTTTCTTTCTTTCACTCATCCTTAGGGTTAATTCCCACGATGTGCTTGGTGGTTATCGTACCTTACGAGTAGTATAAATGCTTTGAATATATGTATGTTAAACTAATTGAACGGCTAAAGTTGTGGGGCGAGGCTTGTCTAAAAAAGGTAGCCTAACTTACTCTTAATATCATTAGCTACCTGCCATTGAAAGTCTTGTCAAAGTCGGTCTTACCGTTCCTGAGATTAGCCGGAACAAACAGACATACCATTTTCTTAAATTGCTTTTTTTATGAAATTACAGTATATACTTTCAAATACATTTAGTGTAAAACTGTTAATTTGAAATTACAAACAGACACTTCGTAGGAAGCGCATAACAACCCCTACAGACCAGAGCAACTGTCACTTTAAAACCCTACTGTCTTTGCTACAGTCATTATGCAGTAAAAAATAAAATTAAGATTTACAAATGACGTATGTATCTAGAGCCTGTACCCAACTTGAACCTCACAATCACATATACAAGTAACATGATTTTAATAATATAATTCAATTATGTATTGCAGTTCTCAATGTCGAACCATTATTTCTTCTCCTATATGAGTTAGTACGTCACCTTCAAATAAACAAATTTAAGGTGACCGATATTCTGTGGCCTCGTAAGCATTTTTATTGAATTATAAACATATATAGTAATTTAATTTTATGTGCATGTGATAATTAATTAAGAATGCTGAGCGCCACAACCCCTAGTTACCAGGTGGTTGTCGTTAGAGCCTACTAGGGGAGCAAACTACGCACGACAAGATCACTGCAAAGAAAAGGAACACTTGACACAAACCCTATTCGTATTTACTCGTGTAGCCTGATTAGTATCATAGGCCTGTGGCGGCCTCCACATACAACATAACCTACTACAGCGCCATCTACCGAAGATACACTGAACTTCGAAGTAACGCACTGTACCTACAAACTGCACTACACGGAGTAACTACAAATCCCGAATCGCGCAATAAATAGTTCTCGCGCCGATTAGCATATATACAACATCTCAACATCAACTGTTGGGCAGTGGCCCGCCAGGCATGATCACCTCGCCTGGTCGGAGGATATTTCTTTGTGTTGGGTGGAACATGATACCCGTTCCCACAGGCCAAAACTCATTTTAAAGGAGCGGCCTATATTCAGCTTGTTGTAAGCATCTAACACACAACGCAAAACTTAGGACTAGCTCTCAAACTAAGCAGAGCTTGTATTATGCGTACTAGACAACTGATACATACATCTACCTTTGTTTTGTAAATATACATATATTACATAGAAAACACTCAAACTCCGAAGCTAATATTTGCAGATCATACCAACATTTGGTTCGTTAAATGTTACCACTGCGCCACCGAGGTACTCAACGTTAAAGAACGTTATAACGTTTATATTCTCTTGAGGAGAATGCGTATATCGTTATTGAAATTAAGACTGGAGCTTATAATCTGTGTTAGGCCGCCTCAAATATTACTTAGGTAAAAAAAATAAGTGTATTACGTCACAAGGTATGTTTACAAATGTGGTGTGTTCGGAACTATAATTATAAATATATTAGAAAGGTCGTTGGACGGGTTAAGGCCGTACGGCTTTTGTTTCTTTAGTCACTTTTTTGTATTTTTTGTAGTTAGAGATGTAACTGTAGCATTACAATTGATATTCAACTGTGTTTCCTTAACTTCTTTAACAGCTTTACAAACATTCATGAGACGAACTCAAAGAACACCCGGACTCAGAACTACAATTTGTGGACACAAAGGGTTGTTTCATGTGGGGTTTGAACCCACAACACTATGCACAATAAAAATCGGCGAGGTGAACGCTTAAATCACTGCTATGTTCGCGTCTCCTCTCAGGAGAGGGTTAAGGTCATACGTCCCCGCTCTGGCCGAGTGCGGGTTGGGAACTGGCAAGACAACTAAGGTTTACGACTGTTATCCAATGATAACAACCGGGACCGACAGCTTAACGTGACATCTTAATCACGGAGACACTACCTGGACGTACGCTAGTCCTAGTTCCATCAATTCTTTAGTTGCTTTTTATCGAGTGAGTGAAGTCATTGGTGCCCACACCTCTTTCCCCTTGTAGCTTAAATGGTGGCAACGAAATTTCATATTCCTGATTTGGATAAGTTTGCATGAAATAAATGTTCTAACAGCAGGCCCTATTTGAAAAGCACTATCCTGTACCTCTTCAGACATTTAAGCCATTTAAAGTGTTTGTCATTTCACTGGTTCACCTTCAGCAAAGTGGTTTATAAACAAAATTGTATGAGAACAAAAATATTCGCTCTAAACCTTGACAGAAATAGAAAAACACACGTTAAGTATGTAACGAGAAAAATCGTAGGAAAACGCTCATTGTTCCGAAGGCTGTGCGCAATCAACCGCGAATTATGGTATTGGCACACTTAATTTTACTTGGCACACATGTTCATCCAACTTCAACGTTTTTTAATTCATTGAAAAATAAACTCTATCATCGATAATTTAAAAATTGAAATTCCAATTAAAACGCTACCTCGTTTACGACTTTTTGTTGAAAAAATATCATTATACCAAAAAGTTGTAGAAGTTGAATCTGATTGAATTGAATTAAGACTTTACTTAGAAGAGTTAAAGTTAATTTTTGATTGGTTTGTGTTAAGATGAGTTGGTATGTGCTAAATCTTGTATCTACTATTATTCAATTAATGCTCAGCTATTGTATGAGATTTTATTAAATATTCAAGTAGGTGCCAAAGAGAATAAGGACGAAAGAGGTTTTTATGAATTTGATAATTGGCACCGATTGTTTTGTGTAAATCTCGTATTAATTGCGCACACGCACACTGAATAGGTAGATCGTAAATTAAATAACTGTGATTTTTTTTTGTTTGAGAAAAAGCTTAGAGCTGTTGATCAACTAGTAGTTAATAACGTGTAGACAATTTAATACCTACCTTTAAACGAGCATTTCTTATATATTTATGATCAGAATTTCGGAAACGGCTCCAACGAGTTTTGGGGAAATACTGACCAACATCATCCCGGTAGTAACTGTTGTTTATGCTGCCGTTGTGCACGATCGATGGGATTGTCCGATGCTGGTTGCGAATGTATACAATCAAATTATATACAGTAACAATAGTTTTTATACTTATAATGAAGTTTTAGGAATATAGAATGTCACCAGCGCCTATTCCACCCGTGGGTGTTGTAAGAGCCGATTAAGGGAGCAGTTTACACAGAATAACATCACAAGTAGCAAAGTGAACGACATCTTGAAATAGACTCTACACCAACCTGTGTGTCTAGCGTGGTACAATAGGCCAAACCTTCCTTTCTAAAAAGACGCCTTTATCGATTAATTATCGCAGTAAATAGTAGCGTATGTCCTTCCTCAAAAATCAAAGACCAACCATTGTGTCAAATGCTAACTAACTGCCTCGGTGGCGCAGTGGTAGTGAATGCAACTGCTGTGTTCAAATCCTGGGTCGGACTAAATGTTTGTGTGATCTAAAAATATTTGTTTTGGAGTTTGGGTGTTTTCTATGTTTAATATATATATATGTTTGTATATACAAAAAAAACAGTATATAGGTATTTATATCAAATGTTTAGTACCCATAACACAAGCTCTGCTTAGCTTGGGACTAGATGGCGTTGTGTGTTAGATGTCCAGAATATTTATATTTATTTATTATTGTGAAATTCATTCGAATCAGTTCAGCAGTTTAGCCAAAAAAGCGTTAAAGAATAAAAAAGTTACTTTCAAATTGTCAATATTAGTATGAATAAAAAAATACCATCAGTATTTATACAAGACAATCACAAAAGTGACCCTGCATAATTCAATTTACCATCATTGGGATACGATTCAAAGAGCCCCATTATAAGTTGACATACCAGCTATGATTGCCACAAATCGTAGCAATTTGCCAACAATTGCCGCAGCCCTGGTCTGGGTTAACTGCGCAAACAGATTTGCTATAACGAGCTATTGATGCTGAATGGATTATGTTACTGTTATAACAGTAAACAAATAGAAATTATACAAATTGCATAAATGTACCTCCATTTTTGAAGTGAAAATGTATTCAGGCGCGTTGAGCTCTTTTTGGGTGAACAAAAACCGTGAAATTCACGTCATCGTATCGCACGCTTCCCATGAGGTTTACTTAGCAATACAGTGTATACATGTACATATATATATATATATAGAAGTACATAGATATCTGTGCGTTATTAGTTATTTTTTTTTTTTTTTGTGAATAGTTGGCAAACGAGCAGACGTATCACCTGATGATAAGCGATTACCGCCGCCCATGGACACCCGCAACACCAAAGCGTCACAAGTGCGTTGCCGACCTTTGGGGGATGGGAAAGGGGATGGAGGGAGGGGGGGGGTATGGGCCTCCTGTATCCTAACTCACTCGGTGAAACACAGCGCAAACGCTATTTCACACCGGTTTTCTGTGAGGCCGTGGTATCATAAAACTTTTATTATGCAAGTACCGTAGGTATATACTTTCATATGCATTCAGCAAAAAGTTGTTAATTGGAAATTACAATCAGACACTGCAATTTTATTCATTTGTATATATTGTGGCCACTAAATACATAGATGTGTATATATATTTAGACATAATAGGCGAGCTTAGCCAAAATCTGAACAAAACCTTGAGTGAATGAGAATACCTAGTAGAAAACATAAAGACAGTATTAACGATGAGATATAGACTAAATTAAATAAACTAAATACATGTTGTCTCAAATCAACCTTAGTAAAAAAAATTGAAAACTGAACTTATTTATAAAAGAAGTTGTTCGTTTATTAAGTGATATGTATTTTTAAGTAGATTTTAATTATACTACCGCTCTCCAGGAGTTTCTTGCACATGTTCAAAGTAAAACACAGTGTAAATATATGTTTGGATGTAATAATAAATAGTGATTAGTGCTAAACTGGTACCGGTTAGCGTCATAACAGTGCCAGCCTGCTTCCGTGGAACATTCTAACAACTAACAGTATTACATAAACATGTTATTATATCGTTTATTTGTTAAAAATAACTGAAATACTTGTTTTATGAAATAGGAGGCAAACGAGCAGACGTATCGCCTGATGGTAAGTGATTACCACCGCCCATGGACACCCGCAACACCAGAGGCGTCACAAGTGCGTTACCGGCCTTTAGGGAATGGGAAGAGGGATGGTGTGGGCCTCCGGTACCCTCACTCACTCGGTGAAACACAGCGCAGGCGCTATTTCACACCGGTTTTCTGTGAGGCCGTGGTATCACTCCGGTCGAGCCGGCCCAAGCATGCCGAAGCATGGCTCTCCCACGGTAAGGTTTTATTAACTCCCAATTTACCAAGGTAACGTCAAAGTGGCAAATACGTGTAGCGGTTTTGAAGCAGTTCTGTTTTCTTCCTTTTTTAAAGACAACTCCCGCGTTTGGAATATACCTACATCCTGTGTCGCGGGGTGCTTTACTAACATGTTCGGACACAAAGAACACCCAGACTCAGAACAACAATTTGTGGATGACAAATAGTGTTGTCCCATGTGGGAATTGAACAACCATAACTCTTGGCGAAGTAGAAAGCGGCTTGGCGATCTCTTAAACAACTGCATACGTGCAGTACATTGAGATCAGTGTTTTGTTGAAACCTAACCAATCCTTTACCAAAGCATCTGCCCAGAGGGGTATAATAGACCAATGCCTCCTTGCTATGCCACTGCGATATCTAGAACTGAACTGTTAAAGCCTGTTCATGAGGTATAAAATCCTGTAATAATGCGGCTTTACGTCAATACTCAAGATTACACCATACCGTAGCCAATACACAATTACACCCAAAATGTTCCAATAAAATCCGCCACTCCAATTATAACAAGTGCACTTTATCTAACCCTGCAAATAACCAGACAATACCCCACTGGGCTTTTGTACCCATTCAGGTAGAGACGTCGACGAACATTAACTCCTGTCAAAATATACTCGGTCTCTTTGTCCCGGGACATCGATACGAGGGTTGGATACAATGGACGATGGGAGGGTAGGGCGTGACAATCGGATTATTGTTGGCTATTTATTTATAATAGCGGTTAGGGATATTGCCAAATGGTATTGAGTTCTGGAATTTTAATGCCGTACAAAAATTTGTACTCATATACGCAAAGTATGAACCATGACAAAGAAGGCGTTTTAATTAACTATTTAGTATCGTATGATATGATTGTATTGTTTTATTATTTCATCATAATCATGGGGTGCCATCTTCAAAATGAAGTTTGGAGGTCAGCAAATGGTATAGAAGTGGATAGATGACGTCAGGTCCTGGACTAGACTGGAAAAATATCTCCAACTGAAAGAGGCCGCTCATGATCGCGGATACCCGCGGAGGATACCGGAGGACCATATCCCAAACCCCTTCCCTATCCCTCTCCCCATCCCCCAAAGGCCGGCAACGCATCTGTGACGTCCCCGGTGTTGCGGGTGTCCATGGGCGGCGGTAATCGCTTACCATCAGGCGATACGTCTGCTCGTTTGCCACCTGCAAAAAAGCTGTAATAATATAATTTAACAGGCAACAAGAAAAAGTTTTAAAATCTATAACCCTCTTACGTAAAACTATTGATAAAATCTATGTAGCCTCGGGTCTTTATTGGGAACCTATTAACACCTCATTCATTAAATTGCATTCAGTAGTTTAGATGTTACAATGGAACATACAAAGGTTGTCTGGAAGAGATCGCCATGAGTGATAAGACCGCCTATTGTAAATTTTTATTTTTAAGTGGTGTTCAATAAAGCTATACATATACATAAATATATAATAAAAAAATAAATAAATAATATACATATATTGACATAGATATTCCCCCGGTCTTCTAGCTTCGCCGTGCTCGGATAAAAAATTAGAAGTCGACATCTCAAATTTTTCTAATAAAGTTACTTCAAACAAAATGACATTTTTGTACCATTCGATTAGTGGTATAACTGTTTAGATGTACATTTCTATAAAATGGTCATGATATAAAGGTTTCTTAAAAATAACTCTTCAAATATTTCTTAATATCCGTGATTTGGACCATTGATGATGCGTCATTAGGGGTCGTAAGCCTCGAGGGGAGTTAATATAATTTTAATAGACGCCGTTAGACCTTTAAGATTAGTAGAATTGTCTTTATTTTTTTTCTACTCGGATTTTTAAAGAACTTGAAACGAAAAAAAATATTTCGCTGGATAATCATTGTTTATTTGTAGTTTCAGCCCTAAATAAATTGTGTTTTTTTTTAAAGGACACCTCCCTCATTAGGAATATACACCTGTATCGCGGGGAATTTACAAACATACATAAAACGGACACAAATAACACCCAGACTTAGAACAACAATTTGCAGATCACACAAAGTGTTGTCCCATGTGGGATTTGAACACTCAGCACTTGGTGTAGTAGAATGGGGCGGGGCGACCGCTAAAACCAGTAGGCCAACCGTGCAGTATGAATTATTGTTTACTTGTTTTGTTATTTATTACAATGATTAGAACTTAAGTGTGTCCTATTGCCTATTGGTATATGACGGACTCGTTGGTTAAGTGTTTAGTGTGAAAAAATGCTTGAGTTAGACGAAAATTTGTTCTGGTGTCTGAACGTAGAAATATATGTATAAGTAAACTAGCTGACCCGACAAACTTTGCTTTGCAATAAAAAAGAATATATATTTTAGGGGTGTGTCAATAAAAATCGAGATGGAAAAATAGGGGTTGATCGTAGAGGGTTGGAAGTTCAGGGTTGTATGTATTTTCTAATGCTGTATCATAAAAAAAAAAATACCTAAAAAATAAAACATAAATTAGGGTGGACTTCCTTTAACATTTATGGGGATGAAAAATAGATGTTGTCCGATTCTCAGACCTACCCAATATGCACACAAAATTTCATGTGAATCGGTCCAGCTGTTTCGGAGGAGTATGGTAACTAACATTGTGACACGAGAATTTTATATATAAGATTTAAGATATAATTAAATTAATCAGTCAGTAAGTTAATATAGTTCAATCACTG
The DNA here is from genome assembly GCA_916048165.1 of Spilarctia lutea. Classification (NCBI taxonomy): domain Eukaryota; kingdom Metazoa; phylum Arthropoda; class Insecta; order Lepidoptera; family Erebidae; genus Spilarctia; species Spilarctia lutea. Next base: position 2,940,943 of record OU696491.1, read on the forward strand.
ACTTTGGGACTCGATTACCTGTATATAAGATTGTTCTTGTTATTATTACGTGTTTGGTAGCATTCACATGGTTAAAAGATAGTAAAAAAAAGATTTAAACGCATTTTTCATTTCAACTCACTTAAAGTAAAGCTATTTACACACAAATGAAATATATTGCAATTTCTTCCCTATCAATTGCCACAATCCGAGCCCATTATCGTAACCAAAATCGCACGATTAACGGCCTAACCCTCAAACGCTTAGAAGGTATTAGTTCCGCGCGTGTGGTCACAACGACCGTATTGTGTAGACGCTGTGGGGGTTAACTTACCTGTCAGCTGATAGCGGTTAATGGTTAAGCTTGTTTTTATTTTAAATAGAGACTTCGCCTATTTTTATAAGGTTAATGGTAAATTAAACGACGGTGTTCTATGCGTGAATAGTTTTTTTATAATGTAATTATAATATGTTTCATTGATATTATTAGCAAGCTATTGGTTTTTTCTTAAAATAATAATAATAAATCGCCTTATTCTACACTAGATAACTAAACATGTAATTTAATGCAAGGTCGCTAATATCACTAAAGGGTTATCTCTTTCAGGCAACCGTTGACAACCAGGATCGAGAAATACAAAAATACATATAAAAGAAAATGAAACGTTATAAATATATACTATACATAACGTTAAAATTTCCTATTAAAAAAAATCGTGTACGTCAAATTAAGTTGAATTTAGAAAAGACAGAATTGTCGGATTCGGATATGATTTCGGATATTTTTTTTTCGTATATCCGTCAGTTGAGACTACAAAATTTCATAATTATCTGAACGTAACGGTAAGCGGTTATCGCCACCTATGCAATACCCTTAGTCCAACTTATGTCAGTTACACTTTCCTTAAGCTTCGTTTATATGAAACACGAAAATAAATGCGGAAATTCATTAGTTTCTTAATGACTATATTCGTGTAACGGATGTTATAGAAACTTTTACATATAAATATTGTTCTGTATAGTGTTATATATTACACACAATATTATTTTCTACTGTCTACTCATATAATGAATAAAATAAACTAATATTGAGAAAATAAACGTATATAATACGATTATGATACCAGGGCATTTCATTTCAATAATTATATCTCAGTATCACTTTTAATGATCTCTCAAACGCGAAAATCCATTAAGCTGGATAGGCTACAGAGTGTGACAAAGAAATGTAAACATTCGAAATTTAAAACCCTACTTTTGGTTCAGTTCAATAAATATATTAAAATATTAAAACTTTTATTAAAAACTAGCTGAACCGCGGATATTGTCATACCGCGATACTACCCGCGGTACTACAATTCCGCGGGAACCTAGTATCTTTATAAATTGTAGCCTATGTGTTATTCTGATGTGAAGCTATATTATCGTAAAGTTTCATCAAAATTAATTCAGTAGTTTTTGCGTGAAAGAGCAACAAACATACTCACTTACATACCTACTCACAAACTTTCGCGTTTATAATATTAGTAGGATTGTCACCACCTCTTAAAGTTAAAAAAAGTAAGCAATGATGCCTAATAGTAGATAAGTTATTATTTATTATTTATTAATACTTCCTGCATTGCACGAGGCGGACTTAATGCCGAATGGCCTAGTACCTAGTAATGAGACACTCGATAACTTTAAACTGTCGCTAGCGTGAAACAAAAAATACTAATTGGCACCACATTTCTACGCCTGTCAGGACACGACAGAAAATGTAGTCCTGTCAATTTATTTAATAATATATATGGAGTAAACGACACGTCACTTGATGATAACCTACCGCCCCTATTGCGGTAATATAGTTTAAGTGTATCAATTGCAGAGTTATAGAGTCCTTTCTAAAGAATTGGAAGGAGAGGCAGTTTAGTCACCAGTACGCTCTCAAAACGTGTGGTGACGGATTAAAAATATAGAGGGTGGGACAAGGGAGCATACGGCGCAGGTCAACATCATAGCAAAGAGAAGGAATACTTGAAATGAACCCTGTATTAACCCGTCTGATCCGTGAAATATAGAAGACCAAAACCCCTATTCTAAGCAAAGGCTTATATAAAGCAGTCGACTGTTAAAAGCTGTTCGTGTAGACGAAAATAACACACAACGCCATCTAGTCCCAAGCTAAGCAGAGCTTGTGTTATGGGTACTAAACAACTGATATAAATACTTGAATACTTTTTTTGTAAATACATACATATTATACATAGATAATACCCAAACTCCGAAACAAATATTTGCAGATCATACAAACATTTGGTCCGACCCGGGAATCGAACCCGAGACCTCAAGCTTAGCAGTCGCATACGCTACCACTACACCACCAAGGTAGTCGTATTCTTTTAAATTGGTGTCGAGAAATTATAATTGTATACCTTAGCAACTTAGCTGCTAGTCAATAAGTATCAGGTTCGATACCCGAGTCGGGCCAGTTGATATATTGTTTTTTTCGTAAATGAAATTCTTATTAACTTGCTCGGAGAGTACGTTAAGTTGTCGGTCCTGGTTGCCATGAATATCTATGGTAATCGTTATTGAGAAGCCAGTGCCCTCAAATATACTGACGTTAGTTTCAACCTCCGAATTCAGCTCACCCTCAGGGTTGCGGAGGTTTGAAGCTGGTTGCTTCGTGTAAAAACTGATATTCAGGTAAAACCAGTGGAACTAGTAGCCGACCCCAAATAATCTTGGGATAAGGCTAGGAAGAAGAAGAATTACATAAGTATACCTCTTGAACAATTCTCAGAACTCCTGTATTGAGACGAGATGGATCGTGTATCCAAATTAATGATATAACAAACAAAACATTTATAACAACGTTTACCATTGATTCACGCCACTGATCATTAGCGCCCATCCATTTAGAACAAGACACAAAAACATCTGCCGAACCCAAGAAATCAACACATCTTTCAACTTGTTCCAAATATTTTATCCCAAACTTCACGAAAAAAAAAGACTATACAAAACAAACACACATTAAAAGTCCGCATAGCTTAATTAATTCTCAATTTCGCGCGAAGACGAAATACGAAATCGAAGAAAAAGGAATATATGAAGTTGCCACAAAACGAATACATTCCGTAACGCTCGATTTGCGATACAGAGTAAAAGCCACAACGTCGAACCGGCTCCGAGCGGTGCCGGGGCAAAACAGTAGTCAAACAGAGCAACTTGATATGTAGATGAATTGTGGAGATTGCACACTGCACGTCCGCAACAAAATTGGTTTTAAAAATTAAACGTTTGTGGGCGAGTGTTTATTTGTATGTCCGATTCGTGAACTTATTTATGTTGCATTATTTTTCTGTTTTTTTTAATCTGTACTCACTTGGTAATAACCAAGTGATCATTTGTTTAGGAGTATTCGATGTTTTATGTTATGTATGATTGATGCTAAATCACAACGTGTGATAAACACACAAATAACGAGTAAAATAAGAGTTCCCTCATTAATTACTTGTTTTATTTGAAAGCTTGAGTAGAATCGAAAAGTGGTGGTCACTATCCACACTGTGAATGCAGAACATGCTGTACCCCTACTATGGCAGCCATAAACCTTTTTTTTTACGTTTGGAAACCCCCTCGGACCGTCACCCCACCGGGGTTTGCGGCGGGGTGGTGTGTCGGAATCGAACCGACTAAAACCACACGGTGTGCCAACTCTGCGCCTGAGAAGGGAGGGGTTCGGGAACTGCATTTATTAACACGACCGGACCCCATGGCAGCCATAACCCACACTAAGGCTGCCAAGGTTATTCAAATCCAAGAAATCAAACATCAAAACATTGATTTTAAATATTTTCGTTGCAAATAATGTTTACAATAGAAAATTACAAGACAATAAACTAAGAACAATTTTTCTATTGTCGTTAATGCCTGGGCTTGAGTTTAGAAACTTAGTCAATACGCAAACTGATGCAATCAAATCACTACACGCTATGGTTTGAAACGTAACAACAAGTAAATAGTCTTTATATATAGGTACTAGTAACTAGCGACCCGGTTAGAATTTGCATGGAAGTCTTTGAAATTCTCACATCTGCTGTAATATGCATGACAGAGTGATTCAAGAGCTAGGTTTATATGTCATATGAAAATTCCTCTTGAATTATTCTATCTATTACTGAAACTGCATGAAAATCCTTTGATGTAAAAGATCTAAGCGAACAGACACCGAAAGCGACTTGATTTTATACCATGTAAAGATAGAATAATGACAACCTACACTAATGTGAGAATTTATACCTAGAAATGATTTTTTTGGACAATGGCTGATCTAAAATGAAACGAGAAGTTGGATGCTTAAAAAGTCTGAATTCAGTCTATCTATCGGACTTTGAATGTCCTTACAGTTGGGTTGTGGAGTTCTGATAGCATAACTATATTTTTAAATCAATCGAACTTCAGGAGGATGAGGCATCTTTCGACAGTTTACTGTCGGGTGCTTCAGAACTGAGTGACGAAGTGCACTAAATTTAAATAGAAGTAATGCAGTGTGTTAAAAATTTACGATGAAGTGGTGAAAGAAGAATCAACTATTTAGCAATACATTCTTACATATACTGTCTGGTGCAAATATAGCTAATGAGGAGTGTAAATCTAGCACCGTCTATGCAGTTTTAATACCGCCTGTCTCACTGATGCTGTAGCGATCTTCCAGTCTCTCGAATAAGTTACGTGTCGCGCGTTGGATGGGCTGTATAATTACATCTGCTAGTCGTACTGATATCCTTATATCTAAAGTAAAAGTAGCTAGAGTAAAATAAACTCTTGTGTGTGGAGTTTAAGTACAAAATAAATTGGCAAACGATTTTTTTCATTTGTGTTGATTTGAACTTCATTATGTAAATCTTTAGTTCCAGAGTTATCTAAATATCTTTTAAAGTAAGATTTTTATAAGTTAGTAGGTACATCTGTGGATGTAACAATAAAAAAAGGTTTTATCTACAAATATACAATTTCTTGTTGCGATTTTACCGTAAGGTAAGGCATGTAAATAGAGTTCAAATTCATTTAACAGGAATGAAGTTTCACAAGTGTTATAACATCGTTATTATAGTCGCAATTAAGTATAGTTTTCATACAACAATGTATACGGACCTTAAGAATTAAAATTGATCGCATTCTAAGAATTGATTTTGGTCGAGTGAATACTTCGCCTTTAATAATAAGAGCCTGCACTTTTTAGATAAATGCAATACTGAAACAATGTTATCTTCTATTTGAGAACGAAGACAAATAAACCCGGCTTAATAAAACCCGGTTAGAGTGGCGACCACGAATAGGCAAACGCAGTGTAGGGCGCCCTGCGGCAAGATGGACCGACGACTTGAGGAAAGTGGCTGGCGGCAGGTGGATGCGAACTGCCCAGGACCGGGATGGTTGGCGCTCTTTGGGGGAGGCCTTCGTTCAGCAGTGGATGGCAATAGGCTGATTGACTGACTGACTAACACTGGCATCCTGTACAAACGTAGTGCCATTCCAGTCGGGACTGCCTATATATTTTCATGCATGATGTTATATATATGGTATAATTATATCCTGTTAGTGCTAATTTTAATGTTAGATTACTATAAGGTGCTAGGTGGCTCAGGCAAAATGTGCTTTGTTACGAAACGGAATTTAAACAGAAATTTATTGATTATCCATGTCTTTAGCTAGTTTTAACAGCGTTTTCTATTTGTTCCTTTGATTTGATGAGCATCTATAGGGTTTGATAAGATCTGTTATATTTTTTCTTTCACTTAAAACGCCTTTTTGAGACGAAAATATATTCTAAAAATGCACAATAATTTGTTAAATTTATTTGAAAACATTTGATGGTTAAACAGCGCACTGAATACTTTCGAGGCGTTTCGTGTTCAGCAATGGTTCCATCTTCAACCCTCTCCTACGGAGGTGTGGTCGCTAACACGATTTAATACTAATCCTACCTGTACACGCAATTATTTGTCACACGTGTAAAAGGCGTCACTTCTAACAATTACAACCTGCAGTTTTTCACACTTGTTCAGCAACCTATGAGCTCACAACCACGCCCTGTTCAGTACTGCTCTAGATGGATGGAGTAACTTTGATGAGGATGTGGAGGTAAAATGATCGTTAGTATTTTGGTGTAAGACCTATAATTCTGTGTACATTATTTCAGTTGTATTCTTGTCATAAATACGTCTGGATTAGGAATTAGAAGTTCAAACCACCAATCAGTGAACGAGCTGTCAGGAACGCTGTTTGGACATTGTTGCGATTTGCCTGCGATAATGGATAAATACGATATGTACCTATACTAAATGTATTTGTTTCTAGATGTATATGTTATAATTTTCTCGTGTACTCTGATTGGCTGATATTTTCTATTCTAAATATGACTACGATCTAACTCAATACTAACAAGAGACAGGGCGACATTGCCTACTACTATCAAACTACTGTTCTGTTAAGCAAATCATTAGACACAACACATAGTTGCATATACTTAATAAAGCTAAATCGTAAATTTAAAGTAGAATTTGAATTTTTTGTATAAATGTTTATTTATTATATAAGCGAGAAAGTAATAACATTAAATGTAAACGCCATTATCACCGACAGTAATGCAAGTTAAGCTATTCTCACATAACGTTAAGCCAACAAACTGCAAAGCTGATAAATCCACAGTAAACCAATAAAAGGGTTTATTTAATGAAAACCTATTGGATTTGCCGCTAGCACCGCGACGGCTGTGCATTTTGTGTTAGCGCACTGCATACTGAGATTTAAAAACGTCAAAAGTTTAATTAAAACAAAAGCCCTTGGGATATTCTTAACTATTCATTAACAGTCAGTTCGATTTATGTAACACCACACAATATATTAATTCCTAGTTGTATATCAATTGACGATCTAGATCTATCGTCTCAAGTATTTAAATATCTATTTAACGATTAGTCAAGTCTACATATGAGTATGTTCAGTTAACTTATGTCTAAACAAAACAAAAGCATTGTCTCACTCAAACCTATATCTAGTGGCGTTAATGAACGTAACGAACGTAAAGGATACTTAAATATAATTTAACGAAGACACACCGAATTTCCGCGTAACCGGTTCATCAAAAGGTATTCTTACAAAACAATTATTTCGTATCTTCACGATATTCCAGTCTAATTAAAGTTTCTAATCACTCAGTAAATCCTATTGGTCTAAAAAGCATGTTCCCTTAGTAGGTAAATGACGACGTAGTCCTTCATGTTCATAAAAATAAAAGAATTTCATTAATTATTTCGGTTAATTTTAGCACACCCTCAATCTATTACCCACATTTAACTTTACTCTGTGACACAACCACAATATGCACTTTAGAAATTTGACAAGCACTAAACATGCTCCATTTATACCAAATTAACTGTCGACATGCATTTTAATTCGTTTGTAGCAAGTTGGCGTGAGTCAGCGTTTCTGTCGCGTAGTGCGCGTTAACCCTAATATTTTCACGGCGATGTGAAGCGGCTTATTTGATTAGTATAACGTCACTGATTGAATTAAGGTGAATGCACCGGATTAATGCCTGTGTGATTTAAGTTATATTTGTTTATTTTGATTAATGAGATTTATAGCATAGGGATTTAAAGTACGTTGAATATTCCTGGAGTAAATCTTACATTTGAAGAATTTGATTGTAAGTTTTAATGTGTACAGTTTACCTAAGAAGGTATCTATATACATAAATGAAAACCTATTGTTCTTTACCAATTAATCTGTTGGTCTAGTCATCTACTGGTTAGCCATAGGGAGTGTAAAGCGAAAGCTCGTGGGCTGTATTCTTTATCACAAAATATGGTAGATATATCATACAAGATGAGCTGAATGCTTTGCTTTTTATATATATAGTAGGGGGGTAGATAGGTACAATGTAGTTTTACACTTCATGGATATTTGTTACCTTGACGGTCTTTTAATTAGGAGGGTAGGCGACGAGAACGGTGGAAGAGACTTTATTGTCTTTAAATGTTAGGCGTTCATAGCCTAGTTGTACTTGGTGATTAGAAACTATCACCGAGGGTAAGCGCAGCGTCGCTGTCAATACTGATGGGTAACCGCTGGTGGTATGATACTATGAGCGTCTCCGTGATTCGGAGGTCACGTAAAGCAGTCATTCCCGGTTGTCATAAGATAACAGTTGTGAATCTTAGTTAGAGGCCTTTAGGCGGCTTAAGAACATCCAACAGCAAGGTTACGTAGCCACAACGTTGTCTTGCCAATCCGCTACCCGCACTCGGCCAGTGTGGGGGGACGTATGGCCTTAACTCTCTCCTGAGAGGAGACCCCAGCCCAGTAGTGTGACATTATGGGTTGTTGATGAAACGTTATTTTAAATTTCAGAATATTTAAAAAGTCTTACTGTGATGAAAATCACACCAGTCATCACACCCAAGAACCCATATACATACGGCTAATTGCCCTAACTCATTGACTGATTGATGTATCAACGCTAAACCAAAAATGCTAGGGCTTACGAACTTAAAATTTTGGCGCATATTATGACGCGGTCACTAAAAAGGACTAAACTAAATACTAATGATGAAAATACGTAATTTTCAAAGTTAGAAACGCGAACAATAGCTACTATTAAATAAAGGCATTGACACGGCTAATGTCATTTAACCATAGACTTTACTGACAGGAAAAAGCAATTTTTTTTTTTAAACACGGCCACTGCAATTTTTCAAGAAGCCAGTAGAACATACGCGTAATTTATCTTTATTTATTAACCCTTTCGTTACGTGCTGGTAATTAATTCTTGTTTATGCTCCCGGAACTTTAACTGCACTTAAGGGACTGCTTATCATAGTGTAAATCAGATATTTTAGACTTTTTTAAACTAAGGTTAAACTAAACAAAATATTTTCCGTTGTTGCCATGTGTCTATAAATATAAAATCAATTTCTAAACCCTCGATCTCCTGTTTATGAACTATTATTTTTGTTATTTTTTACTGAATTATAATAGTTGTGACTCAAATTTTAATATCGCTTATTTCATTTACTGATAGAATGTCCTTTACATTTTAAGAAGATTGTCTCGACTTTGAAAGAATTAGTGATCCCTGACTTTGTTTCGCCTTTTCTTCTCAGAGCTAATTCAGTTAGGAAAGACTGCACTCATCTGCTTAAAAAAGTTTAACTTGCAAAAGTTACATAGGGTAAACCAATTGCAGAATTAATAATTTCATTTCTCTAGCAATTCTCGTCCAAGACCAACATTTTCTAAATGTTAACAAGAAGTAACATATTTTCTTGGTTTATAATAATATTTTCGGGACTCGACTTGCTTGTAATTCCTTTGCACTTTGCTACATAAACAATATTTGCGATATTGCGATCTAAAAAGTTGTTTTTACGTATTCTTGCAATGAGCTGTAAGTCTATTGTCGGTGTTTTTTTTTTATGAAAGTAACCCCATATCCTTTTCGGTTGAGCGGTTTAGGAGTGAAAGCGTGACAGTCAAATGAACAAATTCACATAAATATTTATAATTATAAGTAAAGAAAATTACATATAAAGATTAATTAAACATACTTAAATACATAATATTTTACATTCCATACGAGTATTTTTGCAATTTTAATTTTACTGGAAATTTCCTCAAATATTTTTATTTCTGTAGTAGTTTACAACAAAAACAGTGAAAAACACTTGTTTTATGAACATATTTATGGACACACATACAGTCGAACAAACAGAGAATATGAGCAAAAAACAATTATTTTAATGAGTGGCAGGCGAAGCATGGATGGTGTATTTTTTCATGGCATCGCATCAACAATCTCTTGGATTGTTTAACATTTATAATTTACATAATTCATAATCATCCGACTGCTGGGTATGGTCGCAGTGCCAGCGACATATCATTCAAAGAGCAAGAAACCGCTACTAAACACGCTAATATTATATTATAAAGCGGCTGTTATCACACTATCAGGTGATAAGTATGCTCGATTGCCACCTATTCCATAAAAAAAATATCTCCATATGTCTCTTGCGCTTTCAAGTTTGGTGTAGACTTGGACTATATTATTTTTATAGCCAACTTACATATACACAAGACGAGCTACGGATAAAAGCTAGTGAAAATTGTGCAATAAATACTACCAAATCTGACGGTTAGAGTTAACCTAAATACAACAAATGAAGATAATTAATCTTTATTTATGTTATTTACGTCACGTTAAGCAGTCGATCCTGGTTGTTAAGTTGTCAAGTTAACAGTCGTGAAGCATGATTGGAGGCCTTTGGGCGGCTTGAAACATCCAAAGGCAAGATTACATAGCCACAACGTCGTCTTGCCAGTCCCCAACCCGCACTCGGCCAACAAATTTTTTTCGTCATAGCCTCTCAGAAAAAGACTGGTGATTTAAATACACATTAATTATTTTTTATGGTGTTCGTTCATCATTACAATTTTTATCAGTAGATAATTGTTACATACATCAAACAACTTTAGTAGTAAGTGCTAAAACATAACACTTTGTATAAAATAGTTGGTTTATTTATGAGTTATTATAATAATGGACTTGAAGTTTGCTTATCGCGGGTATACATGAATTGTGAATTAACTTTTTCCTCTTTACTGCTTTAAAATTTATGAATTCATTATAACTCATAAATTGTGTTTAAATTAGCACTTGTAATAAAAAGGTGACTTTTCAGTTAATTTGATATTTTGATGATTAGTCTAATAACCAGGATAACCAAATATTTAATGTATATAAAATATCGTATATCTTATTGAATTCATATCTAAATGATTTGTTTTCTGTTCAAAATTTTAGTTTTTAATTCAGACGTTTTTTTTTAAAACAAAAAATATTACAACATAGTATTGGACGTTATAAATATCTCATGATATAAAAAGCAATATTCAATATACTCGTACGTTAAAGTTTCACATTTATTTTCTTCAAATTTCTGTTCATTTCATACTTACCTTCCCGCCCCGCTTATCGCTCCTCTTCTCTACCAATCTACACTGTGACCCCGCATAAGTACCTAATCATTTTAATTACTGACACAGTTGCTTCGAGTTGATGCACAGCAAAATGAATAATACCTTTGTTTGTAAGCTTTCAGAAAAAATGTTAGGCGACCTAGAAACTAAACAATGCAATTAGGAATCTATAATCGTCGAAGTTGGCGATTTTGTCCTGTGTATTGATGTGAAAATGTTGTTTTTGTGATTGACGAATGTTTGATAGTATTTTTTTACAATAGTGATAATGTTCAGGGAACTGAATAATGACTGGGTTAAGTCATAAAACGAAGATGAAGTGAGTTTATAGTTAGTGACTTTAGAGTTAAAAATAGGTTATAATAAATAGGTTGTCGCCTATATTTTGAACTTTATGCGTCATTCATTAAATCGGAAAAAAATCGAGAAAAAGTACAATATATTATATATGAGCTAGCCAAAGTGACTCTACTCTTGAGTAGTGGTAACAATATTCATTGTGAATGCAGAAAGTGCAACAATGCAGCAAAGTGATTTACACTATGGCGGCCTATTGAGATGCTTCTGCATCATTGGGCCTTCGATCTCGCACTTACCAACGAAGTACGACAGCACGAATGCTGTCATTTTAGGTTGGTCTTCTGCGAGAATATAGTACCCCGCCCCGGTAGAGCCCATTCGTGCTGACCTCAGCGTATCTCTACTACCTATATTAAATTACTATGATTTTTTGATGGTCACTTGTAAGACATTACAATATTGTTTTGTGTAAACAAATATATCGATAACATACAATTTTCTGTAGTGAGACTACCCGATTTTCGATTTTCTTAATTTAGCGTGCACAAAGTCACTCTTAATAGTTACTGTTCAAACAAATATGAGTGCTTAGGTAGGTGTAAATATAAAAGTAATTAATGTAATGTAATTGACCTGTAAATCGCTTTCCAATCCTAATAACTACAATTAAGAGGGTTAAATAGCGCAAAACGGTTAAAAAAGTGTACAGTTGACAGTTAATAGACAAGCGATTATACACAACATGTGCAGGCCGTGTACACAGAAAGTATAAACCTACAATAAAGTAGTAACTGACGTTGGTTAAAGTAAACACTCATTCGTATAGCGTAAGTTAGAAGTAGAAGCGAGAGCGGGAGCGGGAGCTTAAAGTACAATTAAAGTTGCTTATAATATGCCTTTGTATGATTGTAAATGGAGTGCGTTTTTCATGTAACAACGAATACCTTTTTTAATCCAAGTTTTCAATGAAGCTATCTGTTTTTATAGGCAGGCGATATTGGTATATATTCAGATAATGCATACTGTTAAACATCATAATTATATGAAATGCATTAAGTAGCAGTGTGGAATAATGGAGTTCATTAGCTCAGTTTTTTTATATTGTTCTGATATTTTCCGTAGTTCAAAACTTACATATTATGTGTTTTTTTTTTAATTTTTTCAATGCAATATTGCAACAATATGTTTCATTGGGTGTATGTGTATTCTTTGACATGACAGGCAACTATTAATAATTGTATAGAGAAATTAATTATTTAATTATCGCTTTCGCTTGTATTTCAACACCTCCATTATCGTTTGTAAAATCTCAAATACGGCTAATCGCATAACGAATCGCGAATTCGCATACAAATTTGAATAATTAATGGACTAATTAATGGTAAAAATGGCTGTTTGTAATCATAGTGTGTGGGATTGGAAACGTTTATGAGCAAGTTTTACGGTTCTTGAGATACAATTATATTAGACGAACATGTAATATACATATATAGCTAGATGACCCGGCGAAATTTATACTGCGTATTTGTTTTGGTAATTATTTTCTATATTTCCGAAAAACTTGTTTTAATTATTTTATTTTTTTTTTTAAAAAGACAACTCCCACATAAGGAATAAACATCCTGTGTCGTGGGGGACTTTACAAACATACATGAAACGGACACAAAGAACATCCAGACTCGGGACAACAATTCGTGGATCACACAAAGTGTTGTAGGTACCGCGTGGGATTTGAACCCACGACACTTGGCGCAGTAGCAAGCGGCATGGCGACCGCTGACACCACTCGGCCAACTGTGCATCTATGTCCGCATAAATTTTTTACGGGTAGTATAAGAAAATATAACACTTTCGGTTAACACCTTGTCCTGACAATAACAAACATATAAAAAATGAATTATCCCATTTGATACTGTCGATTGAAAGTTATGTGTGAACATACATTTCAGTGATTCATTTTTGTTTTATTGTAGAATGTATGAGTCCTTGCAATGATTTGTACTGGTGACTGTACCATGTAATCATACTTGGTTATAATTCACAGGGGACATTGTAGCTATAAATATACACGTTTTTGTCCATGGAATGTTTTCGGCAAGACTTTCATTTATACGAGTGAGGTTACCAGAAGTTAAATCTTCCCTTTATGAGGGGACACTCAAATACCAAAAAAACTTTGGTTCCATTTCTTTAATTTAAGGTGACTATAGGCCTCTCCAATTGTACGCCACTTAGTTCGATCCTCGTTTCTTCAAATTATCACTCCATTCTAACTATTGGAGAGGCTTAGGTCCAGCAGTAGACTGCGATAGACTGATGATGATGGGGTATCCAGGACAGTCGATAATCACTTAACATCACGTGATTCGTTTGCTTTTCAACCGATATTAAAATAGGCATAACTTGCCTTGTTCCTGAATAATATAGATTCTGAAGTTTATAAGCTAATTTCCGCCAAAACTTTCTTACTCCTTCTCTCAATCGATCTAATCTAGGTTTAACTACATAAATTTCTGTCAGTTTCAACGTCTTAATTACCGTGTTACACAAATGTATAACCTATGTATTATTATTATAAACCAATTGTTGAATAAATGAATTGTGTTAGTATCGTGATCATTTGTCAGTTCTTGTCAGGTTGACCTAGCGGTGCAACTAAGTAGTCACCGTGACTAATTTCTATATATATCAATAAATAAAATTGAGGTATCTATTTGTAATTTCAACAACAACAGATTTCAACAAATGAAAAGTATATAGACTTCATCAACTATCCATAACGGCTCACTGCTGGGTTTGGGTCTCCTCTCAGGATTAAGGCCATTCGTCTTCACGCTGGCCATGTGCGGGTTGGAGACTGGCAAAACAATGTTATGGCTACGAAATCTTACCGTTGGATGTTTTTAAGTCGCCCATAGGCCTCCAGCTAAGCTCACGACTGTTACCTTATCCTATGATAACAACCGGGACCGAATGCTTAATGTGACCTCCGAATCACAGAGACGCTCATGATAACATGCCATCAGCGGTCACCCATCCAGGTACTCGCCGAATGCAATTGGGCTATGAACGCCCCTAGAACAGCTAAACCGATTTTGATTTTGACGGCGCTTTTACTAGCAGATAGTTACCTAAGGTACCACCTGGTACCACCGCGGGGCGCAACTAATAATCGAATAATCGATTTGTTTTAGCATCGAGATCATTAGTCAGTTTATGTCAGGCCGACCTAGAGGTGCAACTGGATAGTCACCGTTTGTGACTAATGTGTAATAGTAATTGATTATTCGGGTGTCAGTCTTGATGGCTTGAGAAATATCGTTTGTTTGTGCGTTAATTAACATGTTATTTCATCTGTGCTAATTATATATTATTTAGAGTACACATTGTAAGTTATTTTATTTTAGAAATAGGTCTGGAAATACGAGTACATTAAATTAAATATATCAAACTGTGTGAATCTGTATGAGCATATTCCTGATAATTTGTATAAGTAATATGTATGTGTGTAAGTACTTTTTTAAGTGTATGCATGTATGTAGATATATATGTGTTTCTAGTTAAATTCATTAGAAAATGTTAATACTTTAAAATTCATTATCCATACTAGGTTCATCATTATTATCAGCCTATCGCAGTCCACTGCTGGACATAGGCCTCTCATACTAAGGTTGCCTAGAAGGGTAGCCATATTGCTTTCGGCAATAAGGCTACCCTTTGTAAATTTTATATTTGTCATTTATGTAATACGGTTTAGGTACAAATCAATAGTTTTCTGTCTATCTATCTATTCTAAAAGCTACACACTAAGGTTAAATCAAAATGAAGATTGACGTGCAGACAGCTACTTATCAGAAAAACTAAAAAATCTATGAAATATGAAATTATTTACATAAAAAATTTAAAAAAAATTTTTTGCCACTTTTGTACAGAAATATTGTTTACACGTTTTACTTGTTCTATATTTGTCAAGTTTGATAAGTTCATTCACCCATTACTAAACTCAATTTTTTTATTTGATCTATTTTTCTTATACAGCCAGAATTTACTATTTCTTTATTTAAAAAAAAACAAACCTGGCAACATTAACATTCACTACACAATTTACGAACAGAAATTCTATTTTCGGTTTACAAATCAACATATCTATTTACGAGTATTACATGCGAGTTAATGTACAAGGCAATACAAAACCTTTTTTTTTCATTACTTAGGATATTTTACTTTTTTAATTTTTTATTTTCTCCATCTTAATTCCGCAATATTTTATTTCAGTCACGATAGTTAAGATAATATACTTGGCAATATTAATAAACTATTCTAAATTTAAAAATAGAAACTCGAATTTCAAATTTTCGATCGTCGTGTTGAATGAAAATTCGAAATGGTCTATTTTAAACATTTATGTGCAGTCAACGTACAATGCAACATATATTCAGATATGCTGACTGTCTTAGCCAAGTTGCAAGCGTTTTTATTTTTGCAATCATTGACGCCTAAATTCTCATGTGTCTTTGGTTAATCTAAGACAAAGTACATAGAATCTGCAATGTACCGCGTCGTTTTTTTCCTCTCGGACGTAGGGGAAAGTCACATTCTTGGCGAGAATAATGTTATAATTTCATCATAATTATTGGGTCTCCGTTAATGAAGTGGACGTCACGGTGGTTCGTTATGAGAGATCTGTTTTATTGATTGGTTCGTAATTGTTCTACTTATTATTGGTTTGGTTTGTTTTTTATTCAAATGTAGCGTGTATTAAATGTATAAATAGGGAATTAACGGCGGTACAATTCGAAACTCAAGTCGGGTAAACAATAGTGTTGTATGATTTAATCGATTGTGTATCGAATTAGATATTGATATGTAAAAGTCTAGCAAGTTTATAGATGCATATTTTTTAGTAACGTTTTAATGTTTTTGAAGTGAAAAAGTCTTTGGCTGCGTTGAGCACTTTTTGGTAGAGGAAAATCTTATGGGTTCGCGTCACCGACATGCTAATGTTTGACGTTGATAATTTTAATTTAAACATTTTGAAATTTCTAATTTTACAAATAACATTCTGAGTTAACTATATGTTTTTACTATTTTTTTAAATACTTTTTTTTTTCGTCTACATATCAGTGATCTCATAATTATTATCGTAAATAAGTCTAAACTCTGACATTTAAAAGTGTGGTGTCTAACCCAAGTCTGTAAGAATCGAAGCGCACTCCTGAAAAAAAAAAGATACTAGTGTCTGAGCGAGATGCAGGATACCACCCTAGACGACCACGCCCCCTTTCTTGTAAGAGGGTAGCTACCCTTATTGTTATATTCGTAGGGGTGAACGCACTGGGGAATAGTAATTGGCCTCCACGTGGTACGAATTTGGGTGTACGGAGATTGGGGTGATTTTTACTTATAGAGTAGCTTTGTACAACTTTTTTGGCGTTTCTATGTAATTTTCCTGGTTGGCAATTCTATTTAGAAGTTAAAAATAACTTTGGTAGGTATTCTAGTATCAAACTACGAAATTTTACGTAACTTTTTCACTACTTTCATTGTCCAGTACCTTTAAGAAAAAAAACTGTTTTTATAGCCAAGACTGACAAAAAGGTAACAGGGGATATTTCTGTAACCAAGCTGTCATTTTAGGGTTAATAAATTTTTAAAACTCCCTACCCATTTTTGCCTAAAAGCTGATTACGTTCATGACAATTATTATCGAACAACCCCGCTCAAGTCATTTTGACTAACATTACAGGGGAGTAATAATTATTTAAACTGTTAATAGAAAGAATTTATAACCAATTTATATTTAAGTATTTCATTATGTAGTGATATTGTACCCGTAATAAATAAATGTGGTTTCATGTGAGTAAATTAGGGAATTAAGTAAGTAATTATTTCGATTCAATTAATTTATTTCGATGTCACTTAAAATTGTAAACTGTCAATTTTCTGACTTCGACTTTATCAATATTGTTTTTTTTTTATTATATAGCGGACAAACGAGCAGTAAGTTTTATACATTATATTTTTGTAAGAAATTTAAAACAATGGTATTTATATAATGTATTTTATTTTTTTTAAATAAAAGGGCGTTTTAAATACCTCTAACACTTTTAAAGTAAACTTTAAATAATCCCTTAATGTACAAATAAAAACACAAAGGCAAAACTAACCCTTCAAACGCCGTGCACTTTTCAAATTTTATTCCTACCATCACTCAACCCCCTGCGTGCGGCGCGGTGGCCTTTAAGACCCCCGTGTAATGAAAGTTTCACCAATATACCAGATAATTACGGGTCACGCAAGCCCCTGTCCATTCATATTGTGATTCAGACGATTATTATATTAGATAGGTGAGTCAGGCTCAGACTTTAGATTAGCTCTATTTGTGTCAAATTATGTTGAATTTATTGTTATTGAAATGTTCGAAGTACCAGTGCTGTATTGTATTCTGATTGAGAATTAAATGTTAGTGGTACAGTTGTTGTTGTTATGAATAATGGCTTAAAATACTTATTTTAATGTCTGTTTATTAGGTACTTTAGGTTGAGATACTAGGTATTCAATACTTTAATAGGTATTAACTGTATATACTTTGCATATGATTATTTCTACTCTTAATAAAGATATTTTTGCTATCTGCAAGTGTATTGCCAACAACTAGGCATTTGAACACACACGAAGAACGGTAAGTAAAAAAAATAACTTAATTAATTTACGAAATTAAAGAATATCACAATTTATATAACTACAGTAATACAAGTAGTTCGAATTCAAAGCAGTAAACGATTTGTTTTCATTTCTTTCAGTAGACATTTTTATATTAAAATCAGTAATATACTCAAACAATTAAATTAAAAAACAGTGTACAAGACACAATCTCTGTGTTATTTTTGTTTTAATTACCTATTATTTTAAATAAATCGTATGTATCGTTGGGTGGGGTACCCAAACTTTTTAACCTCTTATTTGATTGTCTATTCTAACGCCAT
Source organism: Spilarctia lutea (assembly GCA_916048165.1). Taxonomy (NCBI): domain Eukaryota; kingdom Metazoa; phylum Arthropoda; class Insecta; order Lepidoptera; family Erebidae; genus Spilarctia; species Spilarctia lutea. The sequence continues at coordinate 2,959,236 of OU696491.1, forward strand.
TTTTATCGGTTTAAGTCGTACATTGACCGTCAAAACCTTCATTTTTTTATTTATTATTAAAAATTGTTACGACGACAGTATAATGTTATCATTGACATACAATAATTTAAACAACTAACTATTATATAATAACGTGTTGATCCGTCTCCGAAGTCGAGACGTGATTAAAAAGCAATTGGTATTTTTAACGGGTAGAATTATCGCTTTAATAACAACCTTTGCTGCCTTTGGGTAGCATTTGAAGGGTTAGATTGTACAGTCAGAATTAAATAATTTATAATTTTAATGAAGGTCTATTGTTGTGGATTTTTTAAGGTGTGTGGACAAATGATCAGATGGATTAACTAGTCAGCAAGCTGAAATGGCAGTGGGCAGGGCACATAGCTCGGAGAATCGATGGCCGATGGGGTTGAATGGTTTTTGAGTGGAGACCACGTGACGGCAAACGCAACGTAGGAAGGCCTCACGCAAAGTGGGCAGACGACCTACTTAAGATAGCAGGGACTCGTTGGATGCAGGCCGCTATCGACCGGTCGAAATGAAAATCAACAGGGGAGGTCTTACGGCTGATATGATGTTGATGATGATGAGTGGCCTAAATATCTGCTTATGTGACACATGTGCGTTGTCGCCTTTTGACCCCCCCCCTCCTCTTATACGAAGATACGGTAAGGAAGGGGGTGATGTTTTGATGAACTACAAAAACTTGCTTGATGATTTTCTGTTATAAAATTATATTCCTAAGACTCGATTTCAAGATGATTTCTAATTCAAGCAGTTGGGATTTTTGTTTCAGTCAAGTGATAGTATCATTATCTGTTTCTTTTAAGACAAACCCTATCTATTTCTCCATTTGATAAGAATTTCATTTTTCTTATACTAAAAATATATTTTATAGAAAGCTAAGCCCTAATTAAAAACAAAACACTTAACAAACACAATATTCTTATAATTAACTTGAACTTTCTAAAGCTCAGTTTTAATGCAAGTTTAGCAGACGTCACGGTTACTGACCACAGCTGAGCTGAACTGCTGCTGGGTTATTGCACTTCGCAACTGAACAACCAATGGCAACCATTCAATAATTAGTAGTATAATGTGATAAATGTGTACTAATATTATCAAGAAGTAAAGTTTTTAAGATTGTAGGGAGTAATTTCTGGATTTATTGAACAGATTTTGAAAATTCTTTTACTAACAGAAAGTTACGTTATTTGTGAGTGTCATTCATATTATTAAATAGTAAGTACCTCTGTATGTCTATCTTCGTTTTAGCTTTGACATAAACCACTGCACCGATTTCAGTATTTTTTTTTTTATTATATAGGAGGCAAACGAGCAGACGTATCACCTAATGGTAAGCGATTACCGCCGCCCATGGACACCCGCAACACTAGAGGCGTCACAAGTGCGTTGCCGGCCTTTTAGGAAGGAGTACGCTCTTGGAGATACTTTGACTCCTGAAGACATATGCTACTCTTTACCGCGATAATTAACATATATGCTGGTGAAGCCACGGACAAAAGCTAGTATATATAGATTATATTCTAGGTAGTTTTGGAAATAAAAAAAAAAATAGTACCTTTATGAAAAGAGAATTTAAATAGAATTTCATAAATGAAATTGAGGGTTAGGTAGCGATACCAATTTGTAATGTTTTATAGCTATTGTATTTCAAAATTGGTCTAGGAGTTAAGAAGTGTATAGCAGAATTTGGAAATAAAAACGGGCTTAAGACTCACTTACGTAAACCTATTACATCGTTAGCATTCATAAAAGATACCTCCTGAGAAGATTTTAATTATAATTCCAGTAAGGATTGTGTTATAACAGGATCAGATTCAATTCCATACAAAGCAATAGACAAAATCTTTAAATAACATTCCCTTGTTAAAAACATTCAAACCCAAACACCAGTAGCCTTATTATCAAGCAATTCATATTCTTGCTGGCAACCTTGATTGTATAAAAAGAAAGAAAACTAACAATAAAACTCATTCGAATACCATCCTTATTTCTTCAAGATAAGACACATCTATACTACGTTTACCCACGCTATTATATAGGGTTGCACAAACGATTTATTTGTACGTACATTGCTACCGAATACTTTTCATGCTCCTCAAGCTAATGGCTCTGATCACGGAAGATACGGTACGTTGCGGTCAGCTGTTGGGGTTCTATTCCCCGGATAATCATTAGGGTGTTTACCTTTGTTTCAAAGCTTTTGCTATACACCTACTACTTTGTTTCGAAGTCTTGTTAAGAAATCTTAAAACAAGAAATAATTTTTATGGTGCGCCTTGTATGGTCTAGCTGTTATTTATTCGTGTTTGAACTAATTATAACTCAGCTTATGGTGTTCAGCTGTAAGTTAATAGCAGAAAATTCATAGAAAGACTAAGAGAAAAAGTGAAGTGCAAATGATATACACTTTAATGTACATGATATTGTTCTGTAGAGACGCATATAATAACACTTCAACAGAATTTATTATTTTGATGCTTGTGTTGGTTAAGTTGTTATTAGATTGAGAATAATCTAAAAAATAAGTACTTTGAAATACAAAGATAAATATAATATAAAAATATAATAATATAAAAAAAGAGATTTCATATTTTACTATTATGTATATTCAAGGTTTTCTCTTTCGTTTCAGTTCGGATGTATGGTATGTTTATTGACTTAATACCACACATTTGAGATCTGACTGATTACAAACCAAGAAGAGGAAAGTAATGATACACAGCAAATATTCAATCTCATCATACAATTGATTGTATGGGTTGAATAGAACGGACACCCTGTGTCATGGCAGTCAGAATCACATTTAGCGTTGCGACTGGTGCAGAAACAAACTCTCACAATGGCTTCAGGTAGTAATTTCAACAGGATAGTTCAGTGTAACAGTTCCGTGGTCACCAAAACAAATCGTCCGCTATCCACAACACTGGAGTTAGTAAACATGATCTCGAACCCGCGACTATGCGTGCATGCATTGCGTGCTTTCTTCGCGTGTGACGTAACACCACGTGGCCACCGCACGCAAACACAGACGGTTTGATAGCGCTGCTGTGTCAATGGATGGCGTGTGCTTCGCTGATTCTTAATCATGGCCCAGAACGGGATGTTTGCGTGACGAATTGTTGAGTAAGGTCGATGATAGGTGATGATTCTGCTTATGACTGAGGTTAAAACAAAATGCGTGGTATTAAGTGTAATGTGTGTTTGTGTATAACTGGAGCTTAAAGCGTGGGGTATCAGACCTGAACGAGATCTGGAAAAAGTGTTATTGTAAGGTATTGGCTTCGTTTTTTGCGTGTGTGTGATAAATTAGAAATAAATGCTTTCCTGTATTTTGCTTTTAGTATCTAGCAAAAATGTGTTTTTAAATTGTATTTGTCATAACTAGAAATCCAATCCACGCCTTTCGGTTTGGCCATCATTAGGTACCTCTCAATGACAATCTACCAGATCAGTAAATACAAGTACTATATTTAAATATAAGTATTTATATATCAGAAATTTCTACCTATGTATTCTCTTTCATGACGTTCAATGATGACCGGAGGCCCAATGATGCAGAAGCATCTCAATATGTTACCATAGTGTGGGTCCTCATATTGCATTGTTGCATTATCTGCATTTGCAATTAGTATGGATAGTTGTGACCACTACTCTTGGATTCTGGCCTTGCTTTCCACCAAACAGATTGGAGACACTTTGGTAGACTCATCATCATCTTCATCATCTTCCTAGCCTTTATTATTCCCAATATTATTTGGGGTCGGCTACCAGTTCAACCAGTTTTACTTTGGTACACTCATAAGTAAAAAAAATACCTAATCATATTTACAAATAATTTGATAAGTGGATTCTACAAAGAGTAGACAGTATAACTGGTACTTAATACCATTTCCCTAGTTAACTTTTGTTACTCAGAATTCAAGGAAAAAGCGTAAACTGTACTATGAATCATAACAATCTGTTTTATAAGGGCATCAACCGTCCAGGTTTCGTAATGTGTTGACGTTTATCTTTTTAACCGATTTTAATAAAGCAGGAGGTTCTGAAACCGTCAGAATTTACTTTTTTTCTACGTAATTGGTAACCATGTATGTATGGTATGAATACCTCTGCACGTATAATTAAAACTCTTCTACATTCATCAATGATGTGGTTTATTTGTCTTCTCGTTATACTACTATAGAAGACCTTCTATATTGACTATTAAGTATAGAATATTTGAAACCTGATACATTTTAGTTTTTTACTTTATTATGAAAGAATGACAGTTTTAGAAGATTCATATTTTCATCATCATCATCAACAGCTATTAATAGTATACTGCTGGACATAAAACTCTTCTTAGAAATCAGGTTTTGACCATCTACACCACCGGGATCGGTTGGTAGGTATTGTTTGTTTCAAGTTTTCGTTCTCTTTGCAATCATATTGTCCTGCTTATTTTTTTCCTTATGTTTGATTTTGTAGTAGTGGATTACTCTCGTAGTCCAAGTGATCACTGCAGGGTAAATCTACTCCTAACCTAGATTGAAGTTAGAAGGGTTAATGAGGAAACTCCTCCATTAATCAGGTGATTGGAGGTCGCCAACAATGGACAACATTGGTTGTGGAGAAACTTATGGAAACCTATATCCAGCAGTAGACATCTTTCGGTTTTGATGATGATGATGAATTATGTAATTCTATCATGTTTATCGTCTGCACGTTGGTCTAGCAGTTGGCGTATGCGACTGCTAATCATGATGTCGGTTCGAATCCTTGGTCGGGTTAAAAAGTGTTATTAACTTTTTCTGATTATATATTTAGAATAGCCATTTCTACATTCTGAACTGGTCTGGAAAAATATCAACAACGTCTGCTGACCTCCAAACTTAGCAGCCGGATCTTAGACCATTAATAACAGGTCGGAGTTTAGAAAATTCGGGATTTACCCCACGTGCTCGGAGAGTATGTAAAGCCGTCGGTCCTGCGGGCGCCTGATCTCTCCCCGATCGTGTCTTGTCAACAATAGGAATGATTTACCTTATTGTTTACCATAAGACAAGTAAGTTATTTAGAGCTTTACACTTTAACATTACCAAGGTATTGTTTTCCTACCTTAGTATGCAAAAAATATTTTAATACTCGTCTTAAGTATTGAGTCGTATGAGATATTTTTCTTTTCACATTTACAACAGAATTTTAACGGCCCACCTAAATCTCACTGAATCAGGCATTAACCTTTCCAAAACCTCTAAACCATATAATAAGAACAAATGCTCAGTGTCTTAGACGGCAGCTAATAGCAGTACAAGGTTCGGTTCCCTGCTAAATTTGCATACTTCATTGTTGGTTGCGAACCATAATTTTTGAGTTGAAAAAAGTTTTTATACGGAACCGTATAATAAAAGATTGAACGTGAATATTAAAGATTTCTTATGCTTTCTAATTGTATTACAATTTTAGGGATCCGTTATAAGATTTGAAGAGAAAAGATGGGTTTAAAAACATAAATTTTATATAGTAAACATTACCTTTACTATTTCAACTAATCTAGAATTTATGAGACAAAACCAGTATAAAAGCATACAAGAGCTCTTAGTCATACATTTCATCGCAAGATAAAATCAAAGATAACTTTATTACTAGACAAAACACCACAGGGGCTAATTAATTATTAATATTTATGAACACAATATAAAAAATAATAATTTGCACTTGTACTGTTTTGCCTTGCGGCTCTGCCAGCTAAACAGTGCGTTGATATATGTCTCAATTATATGAGACTGTATGCGCGTGCGCAACGGGGGCCTGTATTCAATATTGCAATGCGTTTTCGCCATCATTTGTTCGAGTACCAGAGATATTGAATAGATATTCCTTAAGGTATGAACATTAGGATTGTATGGATATAATTCTGCAAAGCTTTAATAATTAGGTATCTATACAAATAAAATACAATTGAAATCTGTTTGTAATTACAACTAACAGTTTTTTTCTAAATGCATATAAAATGTTAAAAGTAAAGTATGTACGGTACTTATATCAAAAAGTCTGTTTGTTTGTGCCGGTTAATCTCTGAAATGGCTTGACAATTTTGACGGGACCTTCACTGGCAGATAGCTGATAATGACTAACTTATAATAAGACTAGATTTGCTTCGCGGTGGCTAAGTAGCTATTATGTCGTGGGTTCCTACCCACTGAACCCGCGATATCTATCTTAAAAGGTAAATTTACAAACCCTTCTAAAAATGCTAACCTATGCCTAAAGCTCTCTTTAAGCAGATTGAAAGATCTTAATTATCTCAAATGGAGCCGAGTACTACGAAGTTTTTTATTTCTATCATCCTACTAATATTATAAATGCGAAAGTTTGTAAGTATGTGTGTGTGTTTGATACTCTTTCACACAAAAACAACTGAACGGATTTTCATGACACTTTGTAGTAGGTAATATAGCTTAGACATCGTAATAACATAATAAATTAATATTTATTTTTGACTGCACGGTTGGCCTAGTGGTTTAAACATTCACTACTGCCCCAAGTGTCGTGGGTTCAAATCCCAAGTGGAACATCACTTTGAGTGATCCACAAAATGTTGTCCTGAGTCTGGGTGTTATTTGTGTCCGTTACATGTATGTTTGTAAAGTCCCCCGCGACACAGGATGTATATTCCTAATGCGGGAGTTGTATTTAAAAAAAAAACAATATTCTTTTTTTTAGAAAAAAAAAATAGAAATAAAATTTATAGACATTTTTTTAAATTTGATCATAATATATCGAAAACTGTCAAGTAAGATGTAAAAAAATCAGTTCTCTTAGAGCTATGTTGGCGTGCGCTGCCCAAATCGTTGGAGTTACATAAATATAATTACTGTAAGATTATTCGTCTTTAATAATTTTAAATATTCACCCTGGGAGAGCCACGCTTCGGCATGAATGGGCCGGCTCGACCGGAGTGATACCACGGCCTCACCGAAAACCGGTGTGAAATAGTGCTTGCACTGTGTTTCACCGAGTGAGTGAGGATACCGGAGGCCCAACCCTTCCCCCATCCCTCTATCCATCCCTCAAAGGCCGGCAACGCAACTTGCCTCGCCTCTGGAGTTGCGGGTGTCCATGGGTGGCGGTAATCGCTTATCGTCAGGTGATACACCTGTTCGTTTGCCAATTATCCAAAAAATAAAATATTCGCGACAGCATATCTCTACCTTTTATGTGACCAATATAGTGAACCTTAAACACAATTAAATTGGATATTTTGTAACAATGCACATTTTAGAATATTTATCAAAGTTTTATAAAAATTGATACATTAGTCACTTTAAATATTGAATGTAGATAAACTTAATCTTGCATGAGAGAGAGAGAGAGAGTGGTGCGGAGGCGTAGGGGTGCTCAATGCGTTGCCAATGTTAGTATAGATGCGAAAGTAATTAGGCCTCTTTGTTACATTTTCATTGCATAGGCTACGAATTACCACTATAACCAACATACAAGTGGGCGGAGTCGCTGGCAAAAGCTGGTACTTACATAAAGACAGACACTTCAATCTACCCTTAAACCGCAGTATAAATAGCCCTAAATGGCACACATTAATCATAGTAAATAATGTAATTTATAAATAGCCGCTGTCCCCTTGGGGTGAGTAATATGGGCTGTAAGCGATGACCCCATTTACCGGTAATGAGTTATTACTCTGAATATTGCTAAAAACTGGTAGATAACTACCTATATTTTTTTTTAAAGTAAGAGGCCGATGGCTGAACATTAAAGATAATAAAAAAAATATGAAGAAGGTTTTTAATAAAGTGACAGAACTGAAAACAATAGTTTGTAGATTTTTTTTATGTATCTAATACCTTTAAAGGAGCAATTCTTTAATATCGGAAATATATCCATAACGGTTCAAGCGATTTCCATAAAATTTGGTGTGCAGGAGGTTTCGGGGACGATAAATCGATCTAGCTAGGATCTAGGATTTTTTATGGAATAGAGAGGAAACGAGCAAACGTATCGCCTGATGATAAGCGATTACCGCAGCCCATGTACACCGTCACAAATGTGTTGTCGGCCTTTTAAGAAGGAGTACGTTCTTTTTTTGAAGGTTTAAAGCCGTACTGGTCCAGGAATACAGCAAGCGACAGCTCAGTTTCGTTTTTAGAAACTTTGGCAAAATACTGTATGTTTATGAGTTCTAATTTCAAAAGTGATTTAACCGATTTGGATGCAGTTTTTATATATATTGTGGCATACTTCACGTAACTTTTCTTGTTTGTTTTATTTTAATCAGTAGAAAAATAAAGAAGTAATATTAGTTTCAAGAATCAACGAAAATCACCAGACTATTCAAGGCTGTTGATGATCCCGCACAGTATGGTTTTTTTTTGCCCTTTTGTTATATCCCAACCCCTTTTTTATTCCCGTTCGAAAATCCCCTTTGATACCACCTCCTGCTGGCCGCTAAAACCGCACGCCATCTCGAGTACTAAGAGCCGGGGAACTAGGTACACTCTAGAAAAGAAAACCCTGGAACCCCAAACATCTCTACCCCTTAATTCTTAGGGTAAATAAACTGACAACCCTTTTTTATTATTTGTTTATGTAGGACTTGTAATAAGTAGGTACTACTAATAGTGATAATCAGCAGTAAAAAATAAATAAATGAGTTTAATTGCTATGACGTTGAGATGATCAAGTATATTGTCTTTGTTTCACAATTGCGATGTTTGTTTTCCATTGGAATTTTATTTCAATGATTTCATACCTATTAAAGATATGTCTAATTAACTTCAAGACGTCATGGATTTATACAGATCTGTTTATGTAACAGTGAGCAAACAAGGAGATATGTTACCTGATTCTACTTTACGTAATAGGGAATATGCATAGTTTTTTTATTTCTTAATTTGATCATTTACGTATTATAACATAGAATAAAATTGTAAATAGGCTTGAAAATAATTAAACTAATTTTCAAAGTGAAATATAAAACACTGACTATATTGGAGTTATTCAAACGCCGCCATTTTGCGCGCGCTTTTGACACGGCCAATGTCGTCATTGTCATTTCGTGTTTGTTTACTATTCAGTGTTTCAGTTATTTTATACTTATTTACAGTTTTAATTGCTATAAAATCATGGAAGAAGTTAATTTTACTCACAAAAACTAATAACACAGTAAGAATTTTGACGCCGATAGTTTCGATGAAGTGACCATCGATCTCACATTTGGTTTCGACCAATAGTGACGCGTTTTGAAACTTTAAATTTCCCTCCCTCAATTTTTACTTTTTATTTATTTAATATTTTCTGGATTTAAATAATCACTAAATAAATAAAATACCTTTAAAGTATATTGTAAAGACAATAAAGAATCTAGAAAAAATATATAAGACTAATAAAATTGTTATGCATATTCCCTATTACCATTGTAAACTAGACTGTCTGTGCATAGACCTGTCATGTTACATGACAGGTCAGAATATGCATGTACTGGACCCTATATTTTTAAAATATTAGCTTTCTGAACTTTTTCTAAATATCTATGCGCATTAAATATTCGAAACGTGGTATTTTAATTTTTCGGAACAACTGTGAGGCTTGCTGACCAGTGGGGTTGTGTATTGACCCGGCCCTACACTATTCCAGCTGACTTGAATACAGCAGATACTCGAATAGGTATATTGGCCGGCCCAGCTGATTAGCCTTCGATCCGTAGCCTTAATATGGGCCTGCCAAAATGATTTTACTCTGCCTGAAGGTAAGCATGAGCAGAATCCAAGACTAATGGTCACCATATTAATTGCGAAAGACTACAACACAACAATGCAGCATGGTGACCCACACTATAGTGGCCTATTGAGATGATTCTGCATCATAAGGCCTGTCTTTTTTTTTTTAATAGTTGGCAAACGAGCATACGTATCACCTGATGGTAAGCGATTACCGCCACCCATGGACACCCGCAACACCAAAGGCGTCGCGAGTGCGTTGCCGACCTTTGGGGGATGGGAAAGGGGATGGGGGGAGGGGTTGGGGTATGGGCCTCCGGTATCCTCACTCACTCGGTGAAACACAGCGCAAACGCTATTTCACATCGGTTTTCTGTGAGGCCATGGTATTACTCCGGTCGAGCCGACCCATTCATGCCGAAGCATAGCTCTCCCACGGTGTCTATTTAAAAAGCGGTTGGAAAAATATGAATATAAACACTCAATTAGATTATCAGATATACACATGTCAAATTTTAGTTTTAGACCACTAAGATACAAAAGATTTGACAACATGTCAACCGAATAAAATAACATGTTTAATTGGCCAAGAATCGAATTTTGGACATCGAAACTTAACTTACAAGTAAACTGACACTAAAACAGTAGCTTATTTACACTACTTGACCACAAAACTTGAGTTAAAAGAAAACCAACTTTATCCTGTTGAAAACAAGTTTAAAAATTGATCAAGATGGATTGAAATATTATGTCAAACAAAATTATATTGTGTGATTCTTGGTTTAAGGTTTATTTTTGAAGGTATTGTTTGTGATGAAGTTGTAAAGATAGGGTTACAAAAACCAAAGACTTTTCCATTCCATTAATCAGTTAACATCTGTACGTCATATCGTATTAGCGATTCAACCGAGACGAAAGGACGTGACTTAAGACTTAAGTCCAGTTTTAGACCGCAGTTTAAATACTTAGATTAATGATATTATTATTATTAACTGTGATGATAATTTTTATTTTTTTAAGTCAAATAATGTACAATTAAGATTAGGTTACAGGTTTAGAAATTATTGACTACTATTAAATTTATCAATAATTACAAATTTTAACAACAAAAAATAAACCGACTTCGAGAACTGGCCAAAATCGCAATGGGACTACAAATACCAGCTTTCAAATAAAGAAAGAATCATCATAATCGGTTCACCCAATCGAAAGTTATGAGGTAACAAACATAAAAAAAAACAGTCGAATTGAGAACCACCTCCTATTTTGAAGTCGGTTAAAAATAGTAAAACACACTGACATTACCTATCTTCGGTGACAGTCTCTTAGCATATTTTTGTGTATACGTACGTATATGTATATGTGTGTTTACTATTGGCTATAGAGCTATGCTCACATCTACACCTTTTTCGCTTCGGATCTCCTCGGGGACACAGGAGCCAGGAATATGTGGTGTTTCCACTAAAAAACACCCCAACGACTGGCCTCTGGCGCCCTACTCTGGGAGGACCCGGACCATATTATTTCAGGTCCTCCCCAACTGACGTCGTGCCTTATCAGGACCTGTCCCGGGAGAAAAAAAAATTCCCCCATGCTCACATCTACACCTAAACTCCAAAAAGGAGAGGAAAGATTTTTTTTTTTTTTTTTTTTTTTATTTATTTAGGTAAATAAACAGTGACACAATATATAATTATAAAATAATTGACACAAGACAGTAGCAATTATGACACCAGCGACATTTACCACATATTAACAACAAACAATAAGTGCATGAACCAACGGTCATCTCGCGTTACATACATACATACTTAAATACACACAAACAAAAGTCAAATACAACACAATATATCATGCAGGAAAAAACCCAGATCCAGAGACTAAAGCAATGCCAGCCTCTCTGACAACAATCTCTTAAACGCGCCTGGACGCATCGCCATTATATCGATACAATTGAAATGTGTATTGTAGGATTCAACTAAGCGATACATTGGGGAGCGCCTACCAGCATTGGTTCGGCATATAGTTGTTGCAAATATTTTCTGCTCGTTGCGACAATGAGATCTAGTGGGCACTCTGTAACATAGTTTTCTGGTGAGTGGGATACAATCGTAATGGCTGTGGCAAAGGTCATACAGTATTACTGCTTGTAAATATAGGCGTCTATGTTCCAATGTTATATATTTATATTGCAATAGTAGCTCTTTATACGTACGTTTATTTTGGCAACACTTATATTGAATACAGCGTAAGAATTTCTTTTGAACGGCTTCAAGGTCTTTGACATACCTGTCATACAAAGGGTTCCAAATCGGTACTGCAAACTCAAGTTGCGAACGGACCAGAGAATTGTATAGGTGAAGGTAAGTAGAGGCCTGAGTAAAATCAGTGCATGACCGGACAACAAATCCATACATCCTAAAGGCTTTGTTGATAATAGTGTCGATATGTATATCTAAGTGCAGTTTACTGTCTAAAGTGACTCCTAAGTCTCTGATCAATTCTACTCTTTCAAGGCTTATTCCAGATAAATTGTAAGTAAATTTGGAGATGCTTTTCTTTTTTGTGAAGGTTATAGATTTGCATTTATTAATACTAAGTTCCAGTTTGTTTCTCACACAGTAGTCTGAAAATCGATTAAGGTCTTGTTGTAATTTGTAGTGGTCGTCCATTTCTTCGATTTTATGATAAATTTTGAGATCATCGGCGTAGAGTAAGAAATTACCAAATTGAAAACAGTTACGTATGTCATTAATAAATATTATAAATAGTAGTGGGCCCAAAATGGAACCTTGCGGAACTCCAGAACTTACAGGAACAAAGACTGATTCATGACCGTGTAAGACTACCTTTTGTGTTCGGTTTGTGATATAAGACTTAAACCAACGCCACAGGTTACCACGTATGCCGTTAAAAGCCAATTTTTGCAATAAAATTTTGTGATCCACCCTATCAAATGCCTTCCGAAAGTCGGTATAAATGCAGTCTGTTTGTTTATTTTCATCCATTCTTTCAAATAAATAGGATGTGTATATTAAAAGGTTGGTGTTGGTTGAACGTTTTTGTACGAAACCATGTTGTTGTTCAATAATTTGGCTATGAATTGACGGGTAAATATACTTATGGACCAACCTTTCGAAAGTCTTCGACAGGGCGGACAGAATCGATATAGGACGGTAGTTCTCTATATTGGATTTGTCACCACCTTTAAAAATTGGTACAATACGGGCTGACTTGAAAATGGCTGGAAAAATACCCTCCTTTAGACATGCGTTAAAAATAACATGAACAGGTTGGTAAACCGTTTGAGCAGTGGCTTTAAGAAATATAGGCGGTATATTATCCACTCCAGCCCCTTTGGAGGCATCAAGATTTTTTAATTCCTTAAAAACTGCCTCCTCAGAGAGTGTTATATGGCTAAATATCACGTCCGACACACTATGGCAATCAGGTATGTCATCTATATCAAAATGATCAGGTACGTCCGAGGGCCCAAAAACTGATTTAAAAAAGTTTGAGAATAAGAGACACACTTCATCAGGTTTACTAGCCACCAAACTCTTAAAGGTCATTATATTAGGTATATCTGATTTCTTTTTTTTATTATTTATGAATGTCCAAAAATATTTTGTGTGTTTTTGTATACTACTCTCAACCGCTGCCATATAATCTTTATAACACTTGTGCGATTCATGTTTAAATCTCTGCCTATAAAGCGAAAATAATTCATAGTCGGATTTGTTACAATACTTCTTCCATTTTATCCAATAGTTATTTTTATTTTTATATATATGAATTAAAGCAGGTGAGAACCAAACAGGAAATTGAGATGGTTTACTAATTTTCGTAGGTACATGTCTCCTAATTATTTCAAGGATTCGCTCATAAAATATGGTCACCATTGATTCCGCATTACCACCATACAGAAGGTTATTCCAATTAATGTCTGCAATATCTTTGTTTATCAATGTATAATCAGCTTTGTCAAACACAAATTGCAATAACGGTTGTTTTATCATATGTCGAACATTATTACTAACCGGAAATATCATATAGAAAGGGGGATGGTTGTCATCAGCTCGTACCAGCGGAACTGCGGGCAGAGCTGACTCGCAATTTAAAATGTCAGTTATACATAAATCTAATATTCTTCCCTTTTTATTTTTTAGTTTGTTACACTGATAAGAATTGAAGATATTCATAAAATTAGTTAGGATTCGACACGTCGTAATATTGTTAGTGGCATCAGGTAATAAGTACTTATTATGTTCTATCCATTTCATTTTTGGTAGATTGTAATCACCGAGTAATATATAATTTTTAACATAGGTCATATGCAACACAAATGTTACGTACTCCAAATGTATCCTATAACTATCTGCATCGGTAGAAGGCGGTATGTACGCCGCACTGACAATACAGCAGTAGTCTCGCGCGCGTAATTCTATGAGAACATGGTCAACGAGCGGCGCAGACGGGCAGGGCGCTCCGGTAGGTACCACGACTCGTGATGCAGCGAGCCCCGCCCGCACGGCTAACAGTACGCCTCCACCATCCAACCGGCCGCTCGCCGTACGGTCCCGATCGCATCGAAATACTCGGTAGCGTGAATCAATGAACTCGCTATCTTTGATATCCGAATGAAACCATGTCTCCGTTAAAACAATAATGTCATAATTGTGCGACAGAATACTCATATATAATGTGTGAAGTTTAGTCCGTAAGCCACTACAATTTTGGTAATATACAGATAAATTATTCATTATTAATTCGCGGTAAACTAAAAAAACATTGTAACACAGCTTGAACCTTGTAGCCGTTAGTAAATACAATTTCAATACAAATTACAACAATTGTTTGTGCCCTATAATATGTAAAACTTATAAACGTCCATACGTAACAAATAACTAGTAATGGAATACCACACACATAATATACTAGTAACCACATGATAGTAGATTTCATTATTAGAACACACTTCATTACAACAAAGCCACAGCCATTAATAAGAATATAAAAATTATAAATATACCCACGTTCTAAAAAATAATAGTTAATAAAGTATCTCGTTATCTTTTGAGACAGTACGCCTATTTTGTCCTTAATAGAAGGCATTTTTGCATTGCTTAAAAAGTCACTTAATTTTGCCAATGTCAGGTAGGGATCGAATGGCGATTGCGGGCGACGTATCTTGCCTACGCACCAGTATGACTCCATGTTTAACCCATACGTATTTATAATCGTGTTGTTTGGCGGATTCGCGACACCGACGAAATAACATTTTGTTGTTAAGTGTTAAGTGTTCGTTAACATATATGGTGTTGACTTGTGATCCTCCGATACCTAACTTCGCGCTGTCTAGTCCCTTTATGCCACGGTATGCGGAGATAATGTTATCACGGAGCATTCTGGTTGTCAGCTTCAGTATAATGTTTTTCGGGCGGTGATTATTTTGATCGGCGTGAGGTACACGGTGAACAGCCACAATGTCAGTTGTTTTAATTGGCTGCTTAATAACATTTCCAAGGGTTTCCATAATGCTAACGAGGTTCTCGCCGCGCCGCTCAGGCAAATTGCACAATTCAATGTTGCACTGTCGTGCCTGCTGTTCCATTAACAAAATTTTATTTTCTAAAACGCTTAATTGAACCTTGTAGTCGCCGTTATTCGCAGTGTTAGTTTCTAAAACTTTTAGGCGGGTATCAACACACTCCACCGTCTCAGATATAAAATGTTGGCATTTTTCAATGTCTGTAAGCCTGATAATAGTATTTTCTAGTGATCCACGGAGAGAGGTGTAATCTGATGTGAGTTTCGTAATAATTGAGTTAATCTCCGTAAGCCCCGATGAAATTCTAGCCAATTCGTTGGAGATTGCTGTATTTACCGCCGAAGCCACACAACTTGTTATGGTGTCTGTGATGGTTTTATTCCATTCAGACATCTGCAAACTGAATTTTTCATCGAGGCGAGTCATAATCAACGCTTCAATACCGATATTAGCGTCAGGTAGCTTACGTTTACGAGTATTGATAAAATATTCCTCGCATTCCAACATTTCATCGTTATTAGACGATTGTGGAATGTTGGTGTCCGACGAAAACTTATTTGGCGGTGTGCGCTTCAATGACATTTTCAAGTTAGTAAGATAACAAATATGTTGATGTCCTTGATCCTAGCGGGGATGAGGTATGTCGCACTATTACGCAGGCACGATGCGATGCACAGATGCAGAACCAAAACAGATAGTAATCGCCAACGTTAATAAATTCACTTATTATTATGATCACCTGAACGAGGCTTCTCCATGCAAACTGTTACGATTAGAGAGAACACGAATAAAATTTCTGTAACACTACCGTTCTTGACACAAACCCAACGATGATTAAAACTGTATCCACAGCTGTTTAGAAGGACTAAAAGCTTTATCCACCTACAATAAATACTATTTAAAAGTGAAAAAAAAACAACAGCTGGTCATTTAAAGCCATTTTAACGAAGCCGTGGACAATCGGGGCCGAACAGCGAAGCACGTAGAGCGGTTACTTTATCGCGAAATTCCTTCATCGTACGTCAAACTGTTCACCGTGTGTTCGTCGAGCTAGGGAACAGGGTAAGATGGGGAGCGGAGTAAAAATTATGGATTTTTGCTGCAAATCTATCATTTTCGAACTTACTGTCAAAATTCTTAATTTTCAAATATATTTTTTTATTTAATTGTTAGTTACATAAATAATCACAAGGATTTATATGATAACTAACTATCGAACGCGGCTTCGCTCGCGTTTAATAAAAAGTATTCTATGTTACTTCTAATACCTTCAAGAATATGTATACAAAGTTTCATGATGATCGGTAAAGCAGTTTTTGTGTAAAAACGTAACAAACAAAATTACTTTCACCTTTATAATATTAGTGTGATAGCTACTAAAAGTCACAAAGGTTATACCTAGGTTCTTTTTAAAGTTAGGTACAAAAATAGACAATAAATATCTGTCGTACTTTTACTCATAGATGGTGAATTACTTGATGAAAGTTTACAAATAGAAAATAGCGAGTTCTGTTTATTATCATAGTTATTTGAATGTTATTCTCTTATTAATCCTCATTTTCATTTCTACACGCCTGTGAACATCCATAATATATATAATATATAATAAAGAGCTTAGTTGGCTCACATTTTTTTTGTCGAGGTGGAAAATCCCTTCGAATCTCCAGCTCCTCGGGGACTGAGGAGTCAGGTATGTGGTGAGTCCACTAAAACCACCCCGGCGGCCGGTCTCAGGCGCCCTGCTCTGGGGAGGACCCGGACCAAGTTATTTCAGGTCCTCCCCAGGGGCGTAGCTTTCTTCTTTTGTAAGGAGTAAGGAACATTATTGATTCGAATTGCAAAAACCGTAGCCTATATGAACAGTTATAACTACAACTACCAAAACTTCTTATTTTAAATAAATAAGTAATGTTTTAAAAACTTTTTTGTCAAAGTTTTTTAAGTAATCTACGTCCCTAATCCTTCCCCTGTTCTAAAACTCGAAGATAAGAGCGCGTCGAGAGATAGCGACGTACAATACTTATCCAATTAAATTAGCCAACTGCAGCGAAGAGTGTAATGAGTTTTAACTTATTTACGAGTATAATCGTTTCTTCGCTATTTCTCTTCACTAACTATTTGCTACTAGTCTATGTTGGTGCAACACTTCACACAAATTTAAATAGCTTCATTAAAGGTTTTAATGAAAAACTGGAACTGATTGCTATTTATATCTTTGCTTAATAAATACTCAGATTGGCCTGTTGGCATAGTGATTAGTAAAGACTGCTCTGGGGGTTGGTTCGATCACTATAGGTACAGGAGAAATGATTATGTGTATGTTGTTTCTGGCGACCTTTCCCGGCTTCTCACGGAAATCTTTGAATTTCTCGGATTTCCTCTATTATGCATGTAATGCAACTGCCTCGGTGGCGTAGTGGTAGCGTAAGCGACTGCTGTGCTTGAGGTCTCGGGGTCGGACCAAATATTTGTATGATCTGCAAATATTTGTTTCGGAGTTTGTAAGTTTACTATGTGTGATATTATATATATTTACAACAAAAAAATACAGTGTTTTTATATCATTTGTCTAGTACCCATATCACAAGCTCTGCTTAGATTGAGACTAGATGGCGATGTGGGTTAGATGTCCAAAGTATTTATTATTTATTTAAGAAAATTTCCACAGGAGGCCACGCTTCGGCATGAATGGGCCGGCTCGACCGTAGTGTAGATACGGAAAACCGGTGCGAAATAGCGCTTACGCTGTGTTTCACCGAGTGAGTGAGGATACTGGAGGCCCATTTTTTTTTTTTTTAACGTGTGGAAACCCCCTCGGGCCGTCACCCCACCGGGGTTTGCGGCGGGGTGGTGTGTCGGAATCGAACCGACTAAAACCACACGGTGTGCCAACTCTGCGCCTGAGAAGGGAGGGGTCCGAGAACTGCAGATATTAACATGACCGGACCCAGTATACTGGAGGCCCATACCCTAACCCCTCCCTCAATTCATTCTTCCCATCCCCCAAAGGTCGGTAACGCACTTGTAACGCCTTTGGTGTTGCGGGTGTCCATGGCCGGCGGTAATCGCTTACCATCAGGCGATACGTCTGCTCGATTGCCTCCTATTCTATAAAAAAAACTCTGATGGAAATTAGTCAAGTATTTTTAAAAGTAAACTCAAAAAAAATGTTTTCAAAAATATCTCAGCCATCTAAATATATTATTAACTGATGATTTCTTAACTATACTGTGACCACGAGTCAGCATTCTTAGCAAATATGCGAGGGTATATTCGTATTCTCGTCTTCACTTGTAGATAAGTTGAGTACTCACATAAATTGATTTTATTATGTTAGTATCAAAATGTTAATTATAGTTTTTAGCCTGTTGAATTGTTTGTTATTGAGTACTGTAGTGTATAGTACGTGTAATGTATCAAGAATCAAAACATATTCTCATGTAAGTGAAATGTAAATTTATTTTTGAGAAAAATAAATTCTCTGTAGGTAACAAATGGAGAATGGAGGCGTTGTGGGAGAGCCATTCTCAGATAAAGATGGCGCATGTAGGCGTCGTGAGAGAGATGCATGAGATTCACAAATCAAAGTATTTCACGGTATGCATGTGTGTGATATATATTGACTATGTAAAAAAGAAAATCTATCAGGGATATATTTGTTACACCATCTTCATTAAACCAATAATTTAGACATGTGAAATAAAGTCTTAAAATAGCGTTCCAATAATCTCAAGGACTGTCAATGACCGGTTACAAGACTGTTCATAAATGGACGGCACATGTACAAAGCATTCAAACGCCTTTGATTAAACTTTATTTGTTTTCCAAGAAATTTAACAAGCGCCCCTGATTCGGAGTATCAACTCCTCGGTAATGCCTGCAACCTCCTCACCAATAATTATTTACTTAAAGCTATTATGAATAAAAGGGGACAGCAGAATTGTGGCCATCTGCATGTGGGTAAAGCAATGAACACGTATTACTCGTAGATCCTAGAAAATAATATGGTCAAATATAAATATATAGTTATAGTCGATACATCTTGTTGATTGAACAAACAAACATACTTGATATCTAGAAAGTTATAATTTTCATGAAATGTGAATTTGTATGACTAAGAAACTTCTATTTATCTAATTCCTTCAAACAAGCAATATGTAAATATGTTTTCTGAATTTTGGAAACGGTTGCAACGATTTTCATGAAATTTAGTGTGCAAGGACTTTCGGGGGCGAAAAATCGATCAAGCTATGATTCATTTTTAGATTTACTAAAAATATCGATCATCCAGGTACTACAACTAGCTTTTGCCTGCGGGTCCACCCGCATGCGTGTCGGTTCTAGCAATCAAAATGTAAGTAAATAGCCTATGTCTTTCATCAAAGTATCTCCATGTCAAATTTCATTAAAAAGTTACTTTCAAATTAGAGTAAGTATTAAGTGGAAAGAAAAACTACTAATCTTATGTCTAAACTGCTTTACTAAATAACAGGGGCCCTATTATACTGCCTTGAGGTACACCATTTGTTTGTACCAGTTTACACAAACATTCACTGTACCTTTGGCAAGTCTACGACAGCCCTGAACTTTTGTTTAAGTAGGAAACTATTTTACACTCATACTATTACAAAAAAGAACGACCCCATAGGGATTGCCGAAATAATTTTACACACACCAACATACATAATTTAAGTTCTACCAGCTTAAGTGAATAGTGGGCGTGTAAAATGAAGACTAAAATATTTTTCTACGGGTCTGTCTGTGTGTGTGCGCATACAATGATAGTAATTACATAATGATAAGTCATTTAAACGCTGCCCGCGGTACGGGTGTAGTGGACTTAATTCCGACATACGGATAGCAGAAAAGTCGGAAACATTGTTATTTCATTTTCTCTTTTGTGGGCACTTGCGAAAAGTCCTTTGAGACCAGTCTTGACACAGAGAAATGTCTTGATTGACTTTTTTTTTTTTTTTTAAAAAGACAACTCCGACATTAGGAATAAACATCCTGTGTCGTGGGGGACTTTACAAACATACATGAAACGGACACAAAGAACATCCAGACTCGGGACAACAATTCGTGGATCACACAAAGTGTTGTACCGCGTGGGATTCGAACCCAAGACACTTGGCGCAGTAGCAAGCGGGAAGGCGACCGCTGAAACCACTCGGCCAACCGTGCAGTCTTGACGCTTTACTTGCTAATAAGGGCAAGGTATATTGATAATGATGTAATAAAAATACAGCATTTAAGGTTTTAGGAAATCACTGACAAGTGTCAAATATGAAGTCAAAAGATTTGACAGGATGATACATTTCATCAACATCATAATCAACTTACAATAGGTTAAGTAACAATGTATAATCGTATTGTGTAGAAATGTTTCACTTGATCTCTTAAGTTCTACTGTGAGTGTACAATGTAACTTTTTACATGCAAATTAATATGGGATTGTGCTCTTTACCTTAAAAAAATCTATAAATTTGACTGTTCCAATATTGTCTTAATATATATATTTTATTTATTAAAAAAAAAACAAAAATACAAGGAATTCGTACATTAATCGTAAATTCACATTCTTGATATTCATTATATAATTTTGTATCTTATTTAGTTTACTTACTTACTTTACGAATATTAAATCAATTGTAATTTGATACATAAACTTAATAAAATTGTTAAATTAATAACAATTTATCTTCCACTTACTTAAAAAAAGATAAGCCAAATGGCATTTCCAAATGATAATGCAGTATCTGTACGATTATTAATAATTGTCGTAATTATTAGTAATTTCATTGCTAACCGTACAACAGTATTCGTGGAACAAATTCCAAAGCATTTGTTTGATGCGGTATAATAAGGCTCAATTATGAAAAAAATATGACTGAACCATATATGTATTTAATTTATGAAGGATTTTCGTAAACCATAGATTATAGAATTAACGCTCCTGTTCGATTTTTCGTTCAAAGATCCAAATGCTATCACTAGGCTTATGATGATGTTGATAATCTTAATTTTCTTCGCAAATTATATCATATAATATTATCTATGCATATGGAATCAACGTGTTTAGGTGTTTGGACTTCTATATACGTATGTGTTATTACGGTCTCAGCCAAACAACAGTACCGGTTGTTTCAGAAGACCTTCGGGGAAGCCTATGTACACGAGTAGACGTCTTTGACTGAGATTCAATCCATACGAATAACTAAATGGAAAAGGTTAAAATTTAACCTTTTTAATTTAGCGACTGTGATCACACCTCCACAACCCGTACCTACTGAGCAATATCGAAGATCCGAAGAAACACTTTTGTTGTACTTTTAGAGCTCCAACTACCCGTAAAAATTATCACAGATGGTTGTATAGCATCCAGGACCTACGGATAAACGTGCTTCCCGAGACACTGAAAGGTCCATAAACTGACCTGTCTAAGATTACTTACTTTGCAATGTATAAACCACTTAGCCACGAGCTCTAACAGCTCACTCACTCACTGCTGACATCACTAGCTCCATCTATATGTAAAAAAAATACAATTTGCAACAGTCTCACCTGCCTAAGGTACTATAAAATAGAAACTATATTCCTAGTGCATTTGTAATATATCTATTAGTACAGACTCGTAAATAACAGCAATACACAGACCACACAAACAGACGCTTAATGAAAATATTTTTTTAATAAAACGATTAACAAGCAGATGTTACTAAATGGGCAAAATATTAACTTGACAACGTCGACTAATTTTAAGTGCTTGAGTACGTTGAAGTAATCTAGTTTAACTAATTTCACAATTATATTCAGATATACAAAATAATTATACATGTGGGGGAATGGGTTTCATGTCCCTCCAACACAAAGGGAGTATCCTCCGACCAGGCGAGGTGATCATGCCTGGCGGGCTACTGCCCAACAGTTGATATTGGGATGTTGTACATATGATAAACTATTTATTGCGTGATTCAGGATTTGTAGTTCCTCCGTGCAGTGCGTTACTTCGTAGTTTAGTGTATCTTCGGTAGATGGCGCTATAGTAGGTTAGTGTTGTGTTTGCATGTGGATGTCGCCACAATACATATGAACCATAGCTTGTCTACTGATACATGACTTTCAACACATCTAGGTATGTACCTAAGTATTTAATAATTACGAACGGGCCTAGTCGATCGGGGCGGTACTACTCTTTCACAGAAGCCCAATCTAAAATTACAGTATTCATGCTGTCGTGTTTCTTTGGTGAGTGCAAGACTGGAAGTCCAATGATGCAGAAGCATCTCAATAAGCCGCCATAGTGTCGGTCACCATGCTGCATTGTTGTGTTGTCTGCATTCCTAGTGAGCATAGTTAACACTATTCTTGGATTTTGCTCATACTTTCAATCAGGCAAAGTATAGTCACTTAAGCAGACTCCTATGTTTAAAAGTACTTTGTGAGTAAGGTTACCGCAGTCCCCTCTCTCTCCAAATTTCTTATGACTCCAGTCTTCCAGTTATTAACACTCGGGGAGGGGGGGGGGGGGTTATTAACACCCTTTTCCTTTCTATAGAATGTTTATCACAGATGACCAGTACTATATGTCACTTCAAGAACTACCCTGAGACGATGAAGACCTAAGTACATTGCTTTTTAGATCGGATATTCGAATTTTTAAAAAGTATTGTGTGAGTAAAGTTACCGCAGTCCTCCCTCTCTCCAAATTTCTTATGAGGTCTTTCAGTTATTAACACTCACGGGACCGGGACTTCAAGAACTACCCTGAAACGATGAAAACCAAAGTACATTGCTTTTTAGAACGGATATTCGAATTTTTAACGTGTAACACAAGCGTAGGAAACATATTATTTTCTATGTAAGGATATTTTATATGTTGACATGTACAGTAAATCTATCAAAATATAGTTTTACACATACTTATTGAAAAAAAAGATATATATATATATATCTATATATAAATGCATAAATGATTATGCGATCTTTATTTCTATAAAATACGATCAAACACCCAAGTAACTGACATGTAATTGCATAGAACACAAGCAATGTAACTCTACTTAATAAAGTTGCACATTTTTTCGCATTAATAGTGCAGTAGTCAGGGCCCATTAAATTTCATAGCGTAACTCACCAATACAACGAGACCTCTTTGCAAGATCAATTTCTATTGAATATTAAAGAGTCTATGGACTTGTAGGGGGGTCTTGCTAGGTTGGAAATTCAGATAACTATATTTAATATTACTGTTATGTTTAATTATGTTTAGTATGAAAGGAGAGTTGATTGATACGGTCGTATAGAGCTAAGGGTCGATAGGAAACGGTAATGAGAAATTCTTTGAATAAAGTTAGACGGCTCCCTAGTACATTTTACATAGAAATTAATAGGAAAGTATATAGATATTATATATTTATATTATAGGAAATATAGAGCGATCTATTGCTATGGTCATCAGCGGCTCTGACTGCTATGGGAGGAATCATGTGTTGCGTTCCCATCAAAGACAAATGTTGTGATGAACACGATAATTTCTTCTGTTAAAATGCAAAAAAAAAAAATCAAAATATATGTGCTCAGTTAACGGTAATAATCTTTTTATATAATAATATACTAGCTGAACCTCGCGGTGTTACCTGCAGTTATTAGTTTTACATATTGTTATTATTTTTTTTCTATTATAATAGCCTATATTAATCAGTGATAATGTAGCATTCAAATGGTTAAACAATTTTTAAAATCCGTTCAGTACTTTTTGAGCCATTTCGTTACAAACATACTTACATACAAACCTTTCCTCTTTATAATATTAATATAGATTAAATAATATGTACCTACCCTTCTTATTTATAGATCATTATTCCTTACTTATGCAAGAGTATGCGAATTTTTTATTTTAAACCTGACCTGGCGAATTTCATGCCGCCATTTTTTATTTATCTTGAGATCTTAGCACTTCTGGGTTCCTTTAAATTTTCTTCGTAACAAACCATGCCCGGACAATAACAGACACACATCAGAAAGAAATATTCAATTTGCTGCAGTCGATCGGAAGCTATGTACGTAATATATTTCAGTGATTCATTTATATTTATGTACCTAGATTAAACAACTTCAAAATTATCTTTTTCAGTCGTACAAGGGATACATTGTGATTTTTTGCAATCTGTTACACTCAAAAGATTAGCAAAATTTCGTTATGTATAGCCAATTTTTTTCTCCATTTTATTCATTCGATTTCTAAGATTATTAAAGTAAAAATAAGCAAACCTTCCACACAATGCAATGTAAACCGAGATGTAATCTGTAATAGTTAGATTTATTCCCAGAAATAGTCGCCTAAACCACCGGAAATAACCAGTTTAGTAGCGACCGGGCAACACTAAACGACTAAAAAACTAACCATTACATGAACCATCGCAACTACGTGGGAGACGCAATTATTTTCCAATTTTAATCAAAAATATCATTTTCTCAGCCTTTCACTTCCACTTAAGTATTTAAATGTCAATCTTTCGCCGTTTCTTTATACTTCGCCTTAAGTACACCATTAAACATAAACAATATTCAACTCTATAACTTCACACTTAAGATTTCTATTCAATAAACTCTAGACAACTGATCTGAAACAATTTGGTTTCGAATGATTAATGTGTGTAACACTAGGTATTGTGTTGAAACTTTACTTGTACTCAACGGCGTTGAATTTCCAACTTAATAATTATGAATTACGGTGTAAATTAGGTTGTCGTAATATTGGCTTGGAGCTAGAAAGTATTAGAATTGATAAAAATAACATTAGATTACAATAATAATGGATGTACTGCAGACGTTTGATAAAAAGTGAATTATTTATTTCAAGTAAATATCCGGTTCTTTAATGTAAAATATAATTACATTAATCCGTCACTGTCAATGTAAATTCGTCAAAAAAATTGATTTTGTAATGTTTTATTGATGTCCTAAATAAATTATTATAATAATTTGAAGTAACGTTACTCCTTTGACGTCTCTGCGTACTGTTGCTCAAGCCAATATCAGGTAAGTGCGCTGTGACAGCGCCGCCAAAGCTAAAAGCTCGTTGCACTGACAATGTCGTTAAAAAATAATTTGTCTGTGGTTTGTAAAAAGGCGGGCTTTAGAATTTTAAATCGCATTCGAACGGTTAGAATTTTTAAAGTAAGTCACTAATATACCTGTAGATTTTAAAATAATGATTTGAAATATGAAGAAGGCGGAGGGTAAACTTGGAGAACTTGGGAATATTTAAATAAATAAAAATTTGTAACTTTTGAAGGCGATTTTTGAGATAACAAATAAAATGAATATAATCGTTATTTTTTAAGAAAAAAAATTTTTTTTCCAAAAAAAGGGAATTCAAGAACTGGACAAAATTGAAATGGGACCACACGGGTAGCACCAGCTTTCAAATGAAAAAAGAAATATCAAAATCGGTTCACCCAGCCGAAAGTTTTGAGCCGAAACATCAAAAAAATACTATTGAATTGAGAACTTTCTCCTTTTTTGAAGTTGATTAAAATGTACAAAAAATGTAGGTTTCCTTAAATTTTAAAAATTGTTTTCGAAAAAATATCTCGCATATTTAAAAAAAAATTGTTTCTAATATATTAGTGCTTTGCATTATACGGTCCACGATAACCACTCTTTTCTATATACTTTTATAAATGAAGTCTACATTACATATCGTCCGGCGTCTTATGATAATGCAGTAACAAAACGCAATTCGCAGGTGCACCCCCGGACATAAACCCGTAAACTATAAATTATTCAAATAATATCACTTTACAAGACAATCGGTCTTTAAGAAAACAACTTTGTTATTAATTGCATTCAATAACGTTAGTGTAATTTTTAATATTAGCTATCGAATGGTTAGTACAAACCATTACGAATGCCATAAATGGTCCCTTATTTACATAACGTACTGTGTACGTATGTTGCGTGAATCACTATGAAAGCTAAGTTTTTTATACTACCAAGAAATACTTAAAAGTAAGTGTGTGGTAGAAAAATCTACTAGTGTGAGTCCGGGTATTGTAAACCATTATTAGACAGATAATATAACTATTATATTTAATCCCAATACAATCTATGACCTGGTACTCGTTGGTACAACGGCTTCCCGCGACCTTCACCAGCTCAACGGACTTCTTGGCAAAGTTAATTTGCACCAGGTTAAAAATAAGTGTTTACATGTACGACCAATCATTTATTGTGTTACTTATCGATAACAATTGACTACGTATAATCAATCTATATAATAAATCTTCTTTAAACTAGCAATTCTTGTATTTATATAATCTGAATTTCGGAAACGGTTTCAACAATTTTCATGAAATTTAGTATGCAAGAGGCGATAAATCGAGTTTGGATATTTTTTTAGAAAATTTATCAAAAAATAATAGACAATTTTAATCTGCAAAAAGGTACATTTATACGTCAGCTGTTCCTCAAAATAGGTAATGAACACCTCTTAATAAGTAAATACCTAGCTATGTAAAAACGTTTTTAGTAAAACACATCTGATCGATGCCCAAATAGGAATCTCTACATTGAGTCTACCATACATAAAACGCAATGTACAGCTGCCAAAACGACATTGTAGTGTATTAAATATTCTTCAGTATGAAACTCAGTGCAATGTGCATGGATACTAACGGGGGCATCAGCGTAACGGGTCCAGTCTGTACACGGAGAAAATTGCAGAAAATTAATTCGTTTAAGTAAACAATTATTCATACAACTGTTATAGACGATACGGTGCGCGGGCGCAACGTTGGGCTAAGTAAGTATGTTTGTTGTATGTGTTTCTATTATACTTTAGAGGGCTGGGACTTATGAGGGTTCTAACTATTATTTCTAGCTCTACTTTGCTTAATGAACAGCATGAACAGAATTCAAGAGTGGTGATCACCATACTCATTGCGAATGCAGATTAGATCAGATGTTGGTCTTTTGAAATACTTCTGCATCATTGGGTCACCGGTTTCGCATTCACATCATAGCCATAAATATAATAAAAATAATAATATATTTATTCTTACTTAAGATTTACAATTTCTCTTAATCACAGACATTGTTTTTTTTTTTTTTTTTAATATGACACTAGAATGGTAAAAGAAAGAAAAATCTAGATAGATATTTAATCACACCATCCCATTACTATCATGAAGAATATGAGATCAATTGATACATACACCATTATAGCGATCGGCAGTTCATCTCAGACATTAAGATCGTGCCAATATAAAAACTTATTTATGGAGCCGTGAGATCAGCATACAATGGCGGTAATAATCTTCATTAATGGCTGATATACTGGAACTGTGTTTAATTAGAGTTCCTTAAGAAAATATGAAACCATTTATGCCATTCATAAAGCTCTACAACGATACTGGCCTTAAGATGCTCTTTTCATAATCAAATTATTTATTGCAAATTTGTCGTTGTTTGAAAATTTATTTTGAACATATAACAACATTTTCGTAAAACTTGTTTTTTTTTATGTAATAGGGGGCAATCGAGCAGACGTATCGCCTGATGGTAAGCGATTACCGCCGCCCACGGACACCCGAAGCGTCACAAGTGCGTTGCCTGTCTTTGGGGGATGGGGTGAGGGAGGAAGGGAGGGGTTGGGGTATGGATCTCCGGTTTCCTCACTCACGTGGTGAATGTCATTTAGGCTTTTGACATGCGATTAGAATTGACTTTTATTGTTTATCAGATAATATATTTTATTATCTTACAATAACTAGTTATAAGTATTGTTATAATAATACATATTTTATACTAATAAATTAATTTATCCAAATATCGGTGTAAGGATCATTCTTTGCAGATTATGATAGATGTACGGAACCAACTCACTACTATCGATACGGATTTGCCATTTTTTATTATTTTTATTTTATACGCTTTTATTAACATACATGGATAGTTTTCCATTGTGTTCAGCAATAAACGTGTAAGTAAAATTATGCGTGAAACAATTAACAGGTAATAGGCGTATGAGTCCGTTACACGGCAGTTTTCAACTTGAAGCTTTAGACGCGCCTGCGCGAAACTTGTATTTCTTTTATTATCTTCAAAAATTATTAGATTAAATTAGTTAAGGTTTGGTGTTTGACTAGGGATAAGGTAGTTATAGGTTCGAGTCTCACCACCAAAAGCAGTTGGCATGATGATTGAAAACATTAGAAGATGCACTTGCTGACGCTGCCCTGACAGCTCGTTTGCTCCAAAATCACACAAAAAAAGATATGGGGCTAGTATTTTATAAAACTAGACAACCTTTTATAAGACACACATCAACCTTTGTACCTGCAGGCAGACCAAGGAGGCGCTCCAGACGATCAACCCCAGTGGCAAAATACAGGGCGAAACACATTAGATCACCGAGGTCACTTCTTGAAGTCGTCGGCAACGTAAAGAGTCTGCTAGGCTTCTTGGAGGAACTGGGTTGGCAAAAATAATTTTGACCCACCACGCAAAATAGGCGCACTGAAGTCGTCGAGTTGCTGAGACCCAGCCCACGAGTATGCGACTGCTGTTCTTGAGGTCTCGTGCTCGATTTCCGGGTCGGATCAAATTTTTGTATGATCTACAAATATTTGTTTCGGCGTTTGTGTGTCTTTTATGTATAATATGTATGTATTTACAAAAAAAAGTATATATGTATTTATATCAGTTGTATAGTACCCATAACACAAGCTCTGCTTAGCATGGGACTAAATGTCGTGTGTAAGATGTTCGAAATATTAATTATTATTATTGTTAATGAAGTATAGTAGTTTTCAAAATTCAAAATTCATTTATTTAGTTAAAAAGGTACAATAATTTATAAGGCTATTCCTCTTACACTTTATATTTTGTAACACACCACTCCCTACCGGTTTTGTCGGACCCGAACCAACCAAAAACAGCACACCGTCTCGGGTAGTAGAAGCCGGGGAACCAGGTGCATCCTCGGAACTCGAAATCCCTGGAACCCCGACGTTCCCCCTCGGTCCACCCACTGTTGTGTAGGAACTCTAATATTCCTATTCTATTCAGAAAAGGCCGCGAGCACTTTACAGAGCTCGCGCCGCAACCCCGGCCTACTTCTGTTCGCTTATGGAGGACAGAGATCGTTTTGCTATCTCAGCTATTCCACTTACCCTAACATCACTTCCTTATCCTGATTAAGAAGGTCTAAATTAATCAGCTTAAAATATTTATTGAAGTCATGGTAGTAAAATTACAATGTTGTACTACATTTAGTCAAAGAACTCAGTCGTTAAAGCCGTTAAATCTTTATGAATATGGCAACATTATTAGCTCAATATAATCATTTGCCATTAAGTGTTGGCAGCAAAAAGTTTTACATTTGCCCATAACACCTATAGCATAATTATGTAGTAATTGATACTTTGTCACAGCCAATTTTGATGAAGCCGTAATAATAGTTGCTATTTTCAATAGTATGGCTTAATTGTAACTTAGGGGCGATAATTAGTGTCCGAGTATAAGCTGTACTTATAAGGGTATGTTTTTAGGTGACGAAAAATTGTGTGGTCTTTTTTTGTTCCTGCTTGTGGCTCTTTAATAATAGTTTTTGAATGTCGTTTTGTTGTTGCCTTTATCAATATCGAGCAAAAATAAGCAAAAAAATACGTTTGTTGTATGGCCTCTTGAATGTTAATTTTATTCTGTTTTTTTTTTAATATTTGTTGCTAGAATAGCAAGAGAAATACATTATCTGTGAAAATTTCTACTGTCTCACTATCACGGTTTATGAGGTGGCAGATGGACGGACATCGGAGTTTTAGTAATAAGGTCCCATTTTACCTTTTGGGTATGGAACCCTAAAAAGGGGAATGGATAAGGCAGATCCTATCCTATCCTAGATAGACAGGCAACGCAAGAAACAGAAATACATTCAACTCACCCAAAATCTGTAGTAAAAGACTTTGAGCTCTCTGATGACTTTATTAATTTAGTGAATAGCAACGAATGAAAGAATAATTACACACCGCTTTCCTATTAAGCGATGGAATCACTGTATGTATGTCCCGAAGTATGGTACTATTGTTGTTAGAAGATAGAAATATGTTTTAATTTGTTATTTCATATTCTTTGTCTTGGCAAACTTAGGCGGGGTCACCCTCTGCCAAGATGGTCGGATAAGTTGAGTAAAAGGGCAAGCGGCGACTGGATGCAAAAGGCAATCCTCCGCTGAACGAAGGTTTCCCCCAAGGAGCGCCAACTATCCCGGTATTGGGCAGTCCGCTGTCAGCAACTATTTCAAATCATCGGTCTATCACACTAAGTTTGCCTAATCGCAATCTCCCCATTAGCACATTTCGGCTCCCAAGACATGACCATACTTATCCTATCCTACTTCCACTTTAGCATACTGCCGGCGTGCGATGTCGGTTACTATAGTTCTCTGTCGAATAACTTCGGTACGAATTTTGCCAGATTAAGAAACACAGTATCACACGGTTCATTGCACGCTGAGTTATTCTAAATTTGTAGACAAGTCCAATGGTGAGTATCCACACGTCGTCGGCTCCGTATGACATTACGGGGCCGACGTCTTTACTGATTGCGCCTTTTGTTACAAGCATTATTACTTAAATTGCTACAAAAACTCATTGAAGGAATAAATAAATTTCTTAACGTAATAATCATATTTTTTTATTCCGTTTAAATTATGTGTTGAATGAAAGAAAACCAATAAATCATTAGAAAAGAATTTACTTTGCATGTGTAAATGTGGTTCCATGGTTGAATAAAGTCATATGTGTCGTGACAATTGTCAGCGGTTACCACTTTCTATATCTGCTTCTGATTTCGTTCATTCATCCTCGTGAAGTACGGTTTGTTTAGGAGCGATATAAGCCCATACAGGTACAGACATAGTTTTTCTTCTAAGTTCATCACACTGAAAGAGTCTTGTTTCAACATTAATGGGCCGCCTGTTTGGTTACTATACGATTTAATTTTTGTATGACTAGCACACAACGCCATCGAATCCCAAACTAAGCAAAGCTTTTATATTGGGCTCTAAACAATTAATATAAATACATATATTTGTTTTTTTCTTGTAAATACATACATATTATAAATTTTAAGTACCCAAACTACGAAATAAGTATTTGCAGATCATATATATATTAATAATTTGATCATACCCGGGGATTCGAACCCGAGACCTCATGCACAGCAGACGCAGACGCTTCAACTGCACCGACAGAGGGGCATTCGGTTTGGGATGGTAGTATTATTATCACCGAATAAATGACTTTACCAGAACCCTCTTCTTTCTCGCTTTAAAAGAGGTAGGGGAGGGTTACTCAAAAAGTAAGAAACTTGTGTTTGTACGACCTGGTGACTGATAACAGTCCTTAAAATATATCTTGAGTTCTGTTAATTGTGTCATTTTAGAATTTAGTTAAGGTGTACTTTTCAGGAGTTAATTTTCATTATAACTTATTGTATTTAATTTGTGATAAAACTGACACTTAAAAAATTGAAATATAGGTGATGCAAATTAAAACCGCTTGTTAAAAGTTACTTTATCGGTTTCGGAACTTTCTGCCACAGAAGTCAAGCTATATGTTAAATACAGTAGGTACGATCTGCTCATTTTTCTTAAAAGCAGATGAATAAATCGGTTATTATTTAGTAGGTACTTTTCCCGAGAGAATTAACGTAATATACGCGAGCAAATCAACTGAATAACCTAAGACTTTACATAAAAATGGTTTATAAGTCTTTCACGATTATAACAGTTAGCGAGAGCATATTCTTTTAATAATGATGGCGGGTGACAAGTATGAGAGTATACGAGTATTACATTCAAGTAACGCCATTGTATTTGTGATAATTTCTATCGATATGCAGAAATATACGGAGAGATGTTGTGCGCGGGAACGCTTTGATGAGCAATTTATATTTACTGAACAATACATAACTTAATTAATGGTTTTCTTTTTATTTTTTTCGTCGTTGCAGTATTGAAGTTACAAGTGATTTCATTTTTTGTTAATTTATTAGAAATATTAATAGTTTTAAATATGATTTGTTAAATATTCTACAAAGTTTTTAGTAAAAAGGAACATCTTTGTCAACATCTTAACATTAACTTAAAATTAATCTGCATTAATTAATGAGGTTTTTTTTAATGGGTTTGTTATTAGTACTTAAATTAATAAATTTAACTTTGTGAAGTCAAAGTCAAATCATTTATTTCCATAGGCCCCAAAAGGCACTTGAACACGTCAAAAATACAAACATCAAACATTATTAATACAAATAAAAAATAAAACTCAAGTACTGAATTGATCAGTGATAAAAGGATGTAACTCAAGTAATCAATGATTTGAATTACCGGAGCTTAGATTGATTTCGATTCAACTCAAAGGTTTAAATTGAAATCAATTCAAGTACCAGCTCCGATGGGTATTGCATTCATGAGAAGAGCTGGTGAGAAACTCATGTGCACCATCTTTTCAAATAATTTATACAAAGTTTGTTTGTTTTTGACAACAATACTTATATATGCAAGTTAAGGCAACCAAAACACAAAGGCTAGAAAACAGTCTAAAGAAATATTTAATTTAGTTTTTTGTCTAATAAAATAATAAAAATTAGTCCATAGCATATAAGGTTGAAGTATGTCAACTTACGCTAAACAATATAAACAAGTGCCGAAGAGGATTAGGGAGAGAATTTTGTCATGTCATCATTCAATGTTAACGATTAGAAATCGCGATTAGCTTGGGTCTATTAAAGATCACATTTATATCATGTCCTCCTTACACCAAAACATTAAACTGGTTAAAGTAGTTTGAAGAGTCATATTGCAATGGTTTCTCAAAAAGAGTTCTTTCGGCTTGAATTCAATCTGTTTTGTATATAAATAGGTAATTTAGTTAATGTTTTTGACAAAAATACGCACACGTATGCCCAATTTGATTCGATGGTGTCGATTTTCCTTCCACTCACTCAACTCACGTCTTACAGAAATAGAAAAATAGGTACCAAACAAACTGATATATTTTTTAAATATTTCTTTACTTATTTTTTTAGGTAACGGCTTAAACTAAGTTTTTCAGGACACAATATTGCCTAAATTAAAGATGTAAGATACAATATACATGTTAGTATTTAATGACTTTCCAATTATTTTTTATTTTAAAACTGCCTTCAAAAGTTTAACTTTAATGGCTTTTGAACAACAACTATGGGCGCTTTAATAAACAAAAAAGATATTGAAAACGCAGTTCTTTGACGTGCACGCAGGGAATAAAGAACCGTATGTTTCACAATACAATTGCTGATATTTTATTGAATTGACACTCTATGAATGCTGTAATTAACACAGATCAACGCTTTTTGCTGTATATCGGAAATGGCAGTTTACACTGTGTGCACATTTCTAGTTTTAATGAGGAGAGTATATGAGGTTTTAGTTCTGTGTTGATAGGAATGGTTTACTGTATATAAATTTATGATTCTTTGTGTTCTGATGTCAAAGATTTCTACGCTATCGGTTATAGAATTAATAAACTGCTTTATGTGTCACTAGTTTTTGCCAGTGGCTTCGTCTGCGTTTTTTTTTAATTCGTCATTGGGACTCTATTTCCATATTAATATTCTACTTCCTACTTAAAATTATAAACGCGAAAGTTTGTGAGTATGTGAGTATGTTTGTTGCTCTTTCACTTAAAAAGTACTGAATGGATTTATACGAAACTTTACAATAATATAGCTTATTATACATCAGAATAACACAGGCTACAATTTATAATGATACTAGCTTCAACTCGCGGCGTTGCCCGCGGATACTGTCATACCGCGGCTAACACCGCAGGGTTCAGCTAGTCACATTATAAATGCTAAAGTTTGTATGGATAGATGTTTATTACTATTGCCCGCTAAAATGACTAAATGGATCCGGATGAAATTTACTACAGAGATAGATGACAGTCATGAATAACACACAGACAACTTTTTTATCCTAAAAAGTAAAATTTAGTATTCCTGTGGGATGAGCAAGCTACAGTAATAACCAGAAGTAACATCGTGGCGTGTAACTAGTATTAACATCCTTTCTAAATATACTGCAGTATCAATTGAAAGGCCAAAACGATTAAAAAACTATGCCCATTAACTTGTCAGAAGACAGTAAGTCTGTTTTTATATGGCAACTCCTTCTGACAATTAATGTATAATTAACACATCTAAAAATAATTTAGCATATTGGCAACCCAATTAGTACTTTATAATTAATTGTTTGACTATTGTTTGTGGTCATTGGTTATGTAAAAAACCTTATTGTCTTTGTTACTGACCCACTGCTTCTTCGAAGGATAATGATAATGTTTTTTATAGTGAAATACAGTTGTATGCTAGTATAATTAAAGTTTATTTTTAAATGGCATTTTTTTATGTTGTACGAGTAAATAAGCAGATATCTAACTTCATCATCCTTTAACATTTAGGTAGACATAGATATTGTATGATTGTAGGGGGCAATTTTCAGAAGTACTGATCCGATCCTAAAAATTATTTCACTAGCAGAAAGCGAGACTATTCAGGAGTGACATGTCCATATTTTATTATGATTCAACAAAAAAATCAGTTAAAAATAATAGTATTTGAAACAAGACGAAGATAAGCGGGCGGTTAACACCCAACGTAATAGGCACGGGTCGGTTAGTTATAATAATAATAAATAAATATTCCGGACATCTAACACACAACGCCATCTAATCCTAAGCTAAGCAGAGCTTGTGTTATGGGTACTAGACAACTGATATAAATACATACATACTTTTTTTTTGTAAATACATTCATATTATACATAAAAAACATCCAAACTCCGAAACAAATATTTGCAGATCATACAAACATTTGGTCCGACCCGGGAATCGAACCCGAGACCTCAAGTATAGCAGTCGCATACGCTACCACTACGCCACCGAGGCAGACATTTATTTGGTAGTTATGGTAACACTGCGTATACATGTACAACTAAAAGTAAATGACAAATGACGTCAATGGACACATGCAACACTAGAAACACAAATATGAGCAAAGATTTTGCAAATATGTTCCCCCTCCAAACACTCAAAATCAAGGAGAACGAAGGATTTAGGTATCTGTAATAAATTAAAAACAATATCCTCAGTGGCGTAGTGGTAGCATATGCGACTGCTGTGCTTGAGGTGTGAAGTTGGATTCCCGATATTTGATTCGAAATTTGGATGTTTTCTATGTACCTATATGTACGTATTTACAAAAAATAAATAAATATGTATTTATTTTGACTGCCTCGGTGGCACAGTGGTAGCGTATGCGACTGCTAAGTTTAAGGTCTCGGGTTCGATTCCCGGGTCGGACCAAATGTTTGTATGATCTGCACATATTTGTTTCGGAGTTTGGGTGTTTTCTATGTATAATATGTATGTATTTACAAAAAAAAGTATATATGTATTTATATCAGTTGTCTAGTACCCATAACACAAGCTTTGCTTAGCTTGGGACTAGATGGCGTTGTTTGTTAGACGTTCGGAATATTTATTTATATCAGTAGTCTAGTATCCATAACACAAGCTCTGCTAAGTTTGGGACTAGGTAACGTTGTATGTTAGATTTACGAAAACAAAACAAAAATGTATTATTTTCTATTGATTACTGTCAATATTGAGTCGAATTGACGTCCGTCAGCTGTAGGGATGTAGGCATCCCTTTATAAATATACCGCCTCTAACAGATAATGATAAAAGAGTAAATTTATCATTAATTACGATAAAATAGACAACTTTTATGGCAAAAATTAAAATTCTTATCATAACTGGTTAAGTTCACGGCGGTAACCTTTGATCTAATTACGACTCTTTGCATGACAGTCACGTGCGCAAGCGCAGCCATTCCAAAACTATGCCTCGTTTAGTGTTAACTGGTGATATTTATAGGAAATGCATTATATTTATTGAGTTAAAAAAAATACGCCACGCCTTTTCCTACTGCGCAGAGTATTGTGGGTTCTAAACCCACATAGGACAACACTTTGTGTGATCCAGAAATTGTTGTTCTGATTCAGGGTGTTATTCGTATTCGTTTAATGTATGTTTGCAAAGTCCCCCGTTACACAAGATTAATTCCTAATGCGTGAGTTGTCTTTACAACACAACTTTAGTTAATTATATTCCATTCAAATCTACAAGTTACGTTGAGGATACGCCAGTAAAAATTAGTACCTACATTAGTGTTTAAAAATACTTGATTATCTTTCTTAATAAAATATTTACTCTCATATAACAAATTAATACATTGTACGCAGTAAAATAATTTAAGCGCAAAAATATTTTTAGTATTATCAGTTTTTCGTTAAACAACTATGATCGAAAGATAAAAATACAATTAATGACCTACTATTCAGTTTGAAAATTAAGCAACTAATTTGTAAACAAGTATTTGCATATCATATAGAACTTAATTTGTACTTTACTCCATTAAAACTATGTACCCTGGTCGGTAGAAGCAACCTTTATTAAAAACAATATTCACAATTATTAATGCACAATTTTGTACCTAATAGCCCCATGAAACAAGCTACTAGCTCCACTACACTTGCATGTTCAAACGCAGCTTAGAAATACATCTGCCTCGAATTAAAACAAACTCATTAATGAACGTTTTAAAATCTTTAATACTAACACCATACGTTTAATTGAAGCGGCATTCATTAATAATGTTGCTATAATCGGTATGATTAATATAGACGATATTTAATATCGATTATAATCTATATTAATACGTGAAGCAAATACTTTTTACCTTTTTACGAAAATTGCGATGACAGAGGAGTATAAAATTTAGCACAGTTAGGTTAACAGCTTTGCTCGGTAATTCCTACTAATAGGTATTATAAACGCAAAAGTTTGTAAGTATTGATTAATGAATGGATATTTGTTACTCCTTCCGCCATCATTCTACGCAACAGAAATTTCATCTCCATCATCTAGATGGTTGGCAGTCCACGTTTGCGATTTTCCCGAAACTTTCTGCCGCGCACAGCAAAACTGTGGAATAAGCTGTCGCCTGCGGTGTTCCCGGACCAATACGACCTTCAAACCTTCAAAAAAGCCTTGTAACGCCTCTAGTGTTGCGGGTGGCCATGGGCGGCGGTAATCGCTTACCATCAGGCGATACGTCTGCTCGTTTGTCCCCTATATAACAAAAAAAAAAGGGAAGCTTAAACTTTGTATCCCTTTTTACGAAAATTGCGGGGATAAAGAAGTATGAAATTTAGCATAGTTAAGTTTTATTGAATTGTGGGCAAACGAGCAGACGTATCACCTGATGGTAAGCGATTACTGCCGCCCATGGACACCC
The DNA here is from genome assembly GCA_916048165.1 of Spilarctia lutea. NCBI lineage: Eukaryota > Metazoa > Arthropoda > Insecta > Lepidoptera > Erebidae > Spilarctia > Spilarctia lutea. The sequence goes on from OU696491.1 coordinate 2,996,943, forward strand.
GCAACACCAAAGGCGTCACAAGTGCGTTGCCGACCTTTGGGGGATGGAAAAGGGGATGGGGGGAGGGATTGGGGTATGGGCCTCCGGTATCCTCACTCACTCGGTGAAACACAGCGTAAACGCTATTTCACACCGGTTTTCTGTGAGGCCGTGGAATCACTCCGGTCGAGCCGACCCATTCATGCCGAAGCATAGCTCTCCCACGGTTAGACGGTTGGCTCTACTACCTTCAATTCAAACTATAAGACATAAAAATGACCTATAAAGACATTTATTTCAATAAATAAAGTAGACATCGTACCATTACTGCCCATGACCAATCACTATTATTAGCCAGAAGCCACCCATAGAAAATTAAACACCATTTAACCCTTTAATCATTCCCAATCAATTAAAAACATATCACTCGCTTATCACCGATATATAAAACGTCAATAAAACGGCACGCGTTCGAGAATGGCGAAATTATAGGCGCATTTCGCCCGGAGCGATCTCGGTTCGATATCGAAACGATAATCAGAGGTTTGCGGCTCATTAAAGTGGGGTCCTTCATGATGTGATCCTCTCGGTCGATTTCGTTTAAAGAGGGTGAAATTGTAATGTTGCTTTTATTTTCATTGTTGACATTAGTGGAACCGGTGGCTAATGGTGGATGACAAAGTGCTTAGTAAATACAGGAATATCTATTCTGTATAAGTAATTGTTAGAAAATATTTATAAAGAATACGCCATATTCATTTAGTTTAAATTAGTCTTTTTATTTTACAATACATTTTTAAAAATAATACCATATCTGTTTAAGATGGAATAAGAGAGTAAATAGAGATTGGGTGTTGGAGATTCTATGTGAAATTTATTACTATGTTACGATAGTGCAGGTTTGACCAAGTTAAGATTACATACTTTCTTATATTTTTTTTATATTTTATGACTTAAATATTTAATTACAATCTAATAATATATTTAAAACAAGCCATTCTGAATATCGGCAACGGCTCCAACGATTTTCATTAAATTTTTCATGGGATTTGAGGGCGATAAATGGATCTAGCTAGGACTGACTGCCTCTGTGGCGTAGTGGTAGCGTATTCGACTGCTTCGCTTGAGGTCTCAGGTTCTATTCCCGTGTCAGACCAAATGTTTGTAATATCTGCAAATTTTTTTTCCGAGATTGGGTAGGTATTTTCTATGTAAAATGTGTGTATTGACAAATATATATATATATACAACGTGTCCCAAAACTCAACGATAAGCCGGTACCAGAAGGTCGGCCTGGTCGTGACTACTCGTGAAAAAATGATAAAAAATAATTATCTTTTTTTTTTTTAAATTACGAAAAAAAAACTAAAATTCTTAAAAATTTACACCTCTTAAGATATTTTTAACTACCATCACCACAATTTTCCAAATATTTCAGTTTTTTTTTTTGTATCAGCATCCTAAGTAACACCGTTACCCATCACAATTCTTAGAAAATCCATAACACCTGTAGATTTTACACGAAAATTAATGAAAGATTTTTCTTTTCTTCAAAACTCTAAAAGATTTTTCTTTAAGGGCAATTTAACTAGTCGTGGTGTAAAAAAAATGTATGGTCACTACTATGGCAAATGTTTTAAAAAAATTACGCATCTAACCATGAATCTAAAATGGTACAATACTTCTTGAAAACCAACCACAAAAAAAAAATGCAAATTATTTATCTAAACATAAACCAACATTCATGAATTGTTTATAGTACTAAATTTTTGACAATATTTAAGGTTTTTGTCGAATTTTTCGTCAACCCTTATTTTGGTAGTAACTTATTATACATAACTAGTTAGATCTCATCTAGATCTACCTAGTTTATAGCAAATTACATAAGTCCGGTAAATAGAAGTTTGAAATTTTTTACATACAATTATAGTACTCAATTTTACTACCTGCGCACAGAATGCCTGCCGTACTGCTATTCAAGCGAGATTTGTGAGATATTGTAGGGTAGGAGGATTATACTATCATATTTTTGTACGTAAGTGAGATTCAAAATTATTGGGAATGTTGAATAAAATAAAACAATTTAATAAAATTTTTATACATTTATTGCGTTATCAACATTACAGTAAATGTTCAAACTGTTTGACGCCGGCATTAATACAAGCATTTTTTGCAGTTTCCCTCTTCCGATCTAGACAAATGGGGTGTCGTTCGACGAGTCTCGATGAGACTTTTCCAAAAATGCAAAAATTAAAATTCTAGGACTAAGGTCATCGAGCTATTCGACAAAAACCTCAAAAAATACCAAAATATAAGTTAAAATGTAAAAAATTTCAAACTTATATTTACCGGACTTATGTAATTTGCTATAAACTAGGTAGATCTAGATGAGATCTAACTAGTTATGTATAATAAGTTACTACCAAAATAAGGGTTGACGGAAAATTCGACAAAAACCTTAAATATTGTCAAAAATTTAGTACTATAAACAATTCATGAATGTTGGTTTATGTTTAGAAAAATAATTTGCATTTTTTTTTGTGGTTGGTTTTCAAGAAGTATTGTACCATTTTAGATTCATGTTTAGATGCGTAATTTTTTTAAAACATTTGCCATAGTAGTGACCATACATTTTTTTTACACCACGATGAGTTAAATTGCCCTTAAAGAAAAATCTTTTAGAGTTTTGAAGAAAAGAAAAAACTTTCATTAATTTTCGTGTAAAATCTACAGGTGTTATGGGCTTTCTAAGGATTGTGATGGGTAACGGTGTTACTTAGGATGCAGATACAAAAAAAAAATCTGAAATATTTGGAAAATTGTGGAGATGGTAGTTAAAAATATCTTAAGAGGTGTAAATTTTTAAGAATTTTAGTTTTTCTTTCGTAATTAAAAAAAAAAAAAAGATAATTATTTTTTTACATTTTTTCACGAGTAGTCACGAGCAGACCGACCTTCTGGTACCGGCTTATCGTTGAATTTTGGGACACGTTGTATATATATATATATATATATATATATATATGTATTCATATCACTTGTCTAATACCCATAACACAAGCTCTGCTTAGCTTGGGACTAGATGGCATTGTAAGATGTCTGAAATATTTATTTTTAATACGAAAAAAAACCGAACAAAAATCGCTCATCCAGGTTCTCATGGTATAAATTCTGCAACAATTTAAATAAAAGAACAGCATTTAATTCATTAATAGACCATCTAGTTTTTCTTTAAATAAAACACCAATTTGATTAAAATGGCATAATATGCCAAAACCTTCTTTTTAAAGAGAGGTAGGTATATGCCCAGCAGTGGACTGTTATTAAAAGCCGTTGAAGATGATAATTTTTTAAACAATTAAGTAATAGTAATAACAATATCCGACGTAAATTGCAATATAAAATTTAAACTACAAAAACAAAATGGCGACATGGTGGTTACAATAGAAAATAAACAAATGTTTTTTCTAGCATTATAGAAACGCCTATTAATTAATAAGCTATTTACCTTATACGGCAAAACTTACACCACATATTTCTTCCTGCTGTATAATTTTTCTATAAACCATGTTAGCTTTTGGGAATACTAAGTTATTACAAAATGAATACATCTACTATACAAATAGCTAACTGTAAATGTAGGGTTGACACTTCATTGAATTGTTAGAACGAGAAAGAATATACAAAATTATGCAAGTAGAATGAGATGCAGTATGATTGTTTTAATTTGTTTACTGAAACAAATAGAAATGTCTAAAAAAGGTATGTACTCGTATGCATTTATATCAATTGTCTAGTAGCTAAGATACAAGCTCTGCTTAGCTTGGAACTAGATGACGTTGGCCGAAATATTTATCACTAGCTGAACCCCGCGGTGCTACCCGCGGTACGATGATAACTGCGGGCAACGCCGCGAGGCGAAGCTATATCTTTATAAATAGTAGCCTATGTGTTATTCTGATGTATAAGCTATATTGTGGTAAAGTTTCATTCAAATCCATTCAGTAGTTTTTACGTGAAAGAGTAACAAACATCCATACATACATACATCCATACTTACAAACTTTCGCCTTTATAATAGTAGTAGGATTTATTCACTATTTTCATAAAGCTCAAATTCTATGAGTTATTGGAGCTAAGTGGAGAAGAGGTCTTGAGTTCTGTTCCTATCAAGCAACAAATGATTTTTTGAAAATTACAATTATTTCTTCTGCAATTTATTAACCTTATGTTCTACTTACAAACATTTAACCGTGTTTTACAATAAATAAAAATCTTTATTGATACCAAAACCTCAGAATTTTATTAAAATTAGGACGCATGTCTTGGTTAACTAAAGGTAATACGAAAAATGTAAACCAGACTCCTAAACTAGGTAATCCTGTGACTTAGGAGTGTTTATTAGCAAAAGGAACGGAGAAGAACTGCGCTAGACCGAAACAATTGGAGGCCTATGTCAGGAGACAACCTGACGTCGTTACTGATAATGCTAGTTGTATATATAATATCATTTTATTTTAAGACATATATCATCAACTAAAAAAAAAATAGGTTAAAGGATATAAATACTATTTTTATTTATTTATTTATTAGCAAACTGATTATCATAGTACATGCTTTATTCTACCTAGTTAGAGTTTAGACGGCCGTACGTTACATGTGTAAGCTATTATTAAATATATTTTATTTATATTACCTACTATCTAACTCAAAAAAGCTTTTAAATAGTAAACAGTTTGTCAAGATTGGTAACCCTGTCGTTGTTTGCGACTTTAGCAGTTAAGAACGTTAAACAATATCAATGACAAAAATGCAAGTAAATTCGCGCAAGCAATCCAACATGCTTTAGGGTTCAAATAGCAAACTTATTATTTAACTCGCTGACAGAACATCTGCGCGTGCAGGTGGTTCCGTACGATGCGCGCTCACATTCGCATATTTTGTATATTTGGACGGTTTTATTTGAATTTATTACTTAACCAAGTTTTTTGTCATTATGGGATGACAGAGGTAGTTTGTTTGTTGCTCGTAGACTCAGAATATCAATTCCTGATTCAGATAAGTTAACACATGGACGTTGCTGTCTTTTTAAAGCTACAATAGAATTGCTTAACCCCGGTTTTCTATTAGGCATTGAGATTACTCCGGACGAACCAGTCCATTTCTGACAATCTTGACTTTACTGCATTAAAATGCACCTCACCCAACAGCGAGAAGTAGGGTAGAGACTTTTGTACGTTCAAACCCCCCATGGGAAAGCACTTTATGTGATCCACAAATAGGGAATATGCATGTTCTTTTTTATTTCTTAATCTGATCGTTTACGTCTCTATAACATACAAAAAAAATGAGCTATTCAAACGCCGCCATCTTGCGCGTTCTTTTGACACGGTCAATGACGTCATAGTCATTTCGTGTTTGTTTACTATTCAGTGTTTCTTTTTTTATTTTTTTTTTATTGAATAGTTGGCAAACGATCAGACGTATCACCTGATGGTAAGCGATTACCGCCGCCCATGGACACCCGCAACACCAAAGGCGTCACAAGTGCGTTGCTGACCTTTGGGGAATGGGAAAGGGGATAGGGGGAGGGGTTGGGGTATGGGCCTCCGGTATCGTCAGTCACTCCGTGAAACACAGCGCAAACGCTATTTCACACCGGTTTTCTGTGAGGCCATGGTATCACTCCGGTCGAGCCGACCCATTCATGCCGAAGCATAGCTCTCCCACGGTTTCAGTTACTTTATACTTATTTACAGTTTTAATTGCTATAAAATTATGAAAAAAGGTGTTTTTTTCTCACAAACACTACTAACACAATAGTACTATCAACGCCGATAATTTCTATGAAGTGACCATCGATGTCACATTTCGTTTACATCAATAGTCACGCGTAGTTTGTAAGTTTTAATTTCCCACCCTTAATTTAGGTTTTTATTTAATATTTTCTGGGTTTAAATAATTACTAAACAAGAAAAAACTATTTAAGTATATTGTAAAGATAATAAAGAACATAGAAAAAAAAAATTTGAGAGAAATAAAAATTTTACGCATATTGTTGTTTTCAGTCTGTGTTTTCTTTGTGTACGTTTCATGTAGGAGGTTATCTAATAAAAAAGAAGAATGTAGATGGCGTTGTGTTTCAGTTGTCCAAATATTTTATTGTTAAATATTGTTATAATTCTCCGGCTACTAGTACCTGCGGCGGTATGCGGACTGACTACACGTTGGTCGATTCGAGTCCGTAATAACCACTAGTAAGAGGTATGCGGGTGGATTTCCGCCCTGACAAAAAGGCTATCCCATAAGGTAATGGGAGAGCCACGCTTCAGCATGAATGGGCTGGCTCGATCGGAGTGATACCACGGCCTCAGAGAAAACCAGTGTGAAATAGCGCTTGCGCTGTGTTTCACCGAGTGAGTGAGGATCCATCCCCATCCCCCAAAGTTCGGCAACGCACTTGTGACACCTCTTGTGTGGCGGTGGTAATCGGTTACCATCAGGCGATACGTTTGTTCGTTTTCCCCACTATTACATAAAATTGGCTAGCAATACTCTTTATTTCAAATTTATAATCTACGTATTTACTAGTTCTGATAAAGATTATACTGTTGAACCTAGTAGCTGTATATATCCACTAAAGCATGAAGGATTTTGACTATGTATGAGATGACAGCTTTACCAAGACAATGGAACTGAGGTGAGTGGCTAATAAATAAAGATTTTTCTACAAAAACAGTAGAAATGGTAGATAATTAAATAGCACGTAGGAAATTCAAACATTTTCTTTTAAATAACTTTGTTATGGAATGAATAAAACATTGAATTTCTAGTAATAACAATTGTTTTATTTTAAACTGATAAAGTGTACTGATGTTTTTAAAGTGAAAGGTTTTCGTAGCCCTTATGAGTTTGTAACTTGAATTGAATAATTATTGCTTTTAAATTTTATTTTGACGTGACAACGTCTTATAAATTGGTTTGCCGGGTGACACTTCAAGAAACTGCGTTACGCTCCGCTCACGTTATGCGCTCACAATGAGAGCGAGTGAGAGGCACGCGTCCCTTCCACTCGGGCATGGTTAGCCCGCCTAAGAGCGAGAGAGACAGACATAAAAAGTGAAAGGCACGCGTCGAATTATATTTAAAACGTTAAAATTAATGTTTTAAATATAATTCTTTGTATAAATAAATGTTTTAAATTGTTACTATTATTTCATCCTTCTTCCTACTATACGAATGAATATTCACATTAAAATTATTTTACCACTCAAAGTCGTTGTCACGTAAAACTTTCGCCCGTATACCGACTTTACAGGCAACCAATTTTTTATTATTAGATATACAATATTGAACACGAAAACTAAAAGTGAAGGGAATAGCCTACTTTTTTTATATTAGCTTCGCCCCGTGGCGTTACCCGCGGTACGGCAATAACCGCGGATAACACCGCGGGGTTCACCTTGTCTAAAATATTATTATTAGAATCATTGTAAGGCGACCAAGTTAGCTGGCTTTACGGGGACAGAGAGGGAACATCGGAGTTCCTACTAAGGAGGTAACAACGACCATTGAAGATTCTACACCAAAAATATAAATATAAGGTTATAAAAATATCTAGATAGGCATTTAGATAGATAGATTATACGCTCGCACTGTAACAGTCTCATTCTTTATTACCATCTAATTCTTGAGGTTCACCTAAACCTGGTTACCTCATACTGTAGCTTAATATACTGAAAATCCTTTTTTAAACAATAACAATTAATATTTCGGACATACTTAGTTCTTAAGATAAAATAGACTGCCTCTGTGGCGCAGTCGTAGCGTATGCGACTGCTGTTCTTGAGGTCTCGGGTTCGATTCCCGGGTCGGACCAAATGTTTGTATGATCTACAAATATTTGTTTCGGAGTTTGGGTGTTTTCTATGTATAATATGTATGTATTTACAAAAAAAAAGTATTTAAGTATTTATATCATTTGTCTAGTACTTATAACACAAGCTCTGTTTAGCTTGGGACTAAATGGCGTTGCGTGTAAGATGTCTGGAATATTTATTTATTTATTTAAACACACAACGCCATCCTATTCTCTATTAATTTAAACTTTGTCTCCTGTGTCCTTTATCCATATAAAGATTGTAAATATATAGAATAAAACATAGTTATAACTGTGACTATTCATTTTGTGATTTAAAAAAACTCAAACTTAAAATGAAAATAAAATTTCAAAAGTTTTACACATTGTAAAGCCGTTATACGAATCGCCACGGTCATACCGACTAGAATCGATCCAACTGTATCGATACATGGTTATTATTCACCTCATAAATTAATAATCGAATCAACGTAATAGGCCGGCACTGATTTTTGAACGGATCATTCGTAACGCTCTGCGTTTATGGATGACGAAATTTGCTAGATGTGATTGAGTTTCTAATAGGTACATATATTTTATTCACTTAAATTCAGGTGAAAAGTTTAACCGAATATTGAAATTTTTACCATATAATGAAATGAGTAATACGATATAAAACCTGTTAAGTAAGTTTTTGGTCCTTGTTAATGTTGGTACTGTGTAAAAGTATGATTATTAACCTCTGGGGTGCGGCATTGCGGATCCGCGATTGTCCCGTCGGTGCGGCATCGCGGATCCGCGATAACCGCAGTTAACTTGCATTTTAATTAATTTTGGGTATTAAAGTTATTATAATGAAGTCTAGAAAGGTTTGTTATGCATTTGCTTTATACGAACAACATTTTAAAACATTCGTTTGTCAAGTGCGCTTCAAGAGCCGTAAAAAAAACGAGTTCCAATTTCAAAGTTGACGATGACGCAACGCGATCTGTCAAGTGCCTCTTAAAACTGATTTTTTGCCGATAAGGTGATTTTGAAGGTAGTTTGTTGTTATATTTTACTTATTATACTTATTTTAGGAACCACTATCAATACGAATTGAGGCATAAATCATGCGTAATTTTGAATAGTGTTACTCAAAAAGTTACCGAGTCTATTACCTATTGAAAAGGGCTTACTCATTTGAAGGTTTTTACGCATTTATTCTTATGTTTTTATTGATAAAATGATATAATTGCGATGAGAATCTTATATAGAATATAGAATAGCAACAAAAATGTGTTAGAAAAGCTAAATATTTAAATAAATACTCATTTTTTGCCTGACGAGCGAAATTAGACGCACACATACAAAGGGCTCCCACGCCATTACTGTTCTACATCATTATCAGCGTATCGTAGTCCACTGCTGGACATAGGCCTCTCCAATAGCACGCCACTTAAAATTGTATATCGCCGTTGATTCGTGTTTGCACGCAGCCTAGCGGGAAGTCCCGGAACTATTAACACCCACACATACACAGTAGTGACGGACAATGAACAAGACGTAAACTGATCTTTGTTTATGTTTTACTAAATTATTTTGTATTGACCATAGACTTTGTGTGTCACATAATGGAACGCTCAGTTGTTCTCTTTAGCATTCAGTCATTTCCATAGAGTTTAGAGAATTCTCAGAACTTAAAAATAATAAATGAAAACTGGTCTAGCAAACGAGTTCTTTTTTTAAATAACTTGATAAATAGGTTGTTTTTTTTATGTATTGTTCCTGTCTTTTGCACTAGTTAACTAAAAAAATAAATTATTTAACTAAAAAACACTATTTCTTCATATAAATACTACGTAATTTGGTGTTCGGCGCAAATAATAGTTTGATTGTGAAGTGACAAAATGGCGAATATCTCGACAGCGAAATGTGATTTTTACAAATATGTTTCTCAATGAATTTTTACTGCAGTTATAGTGTTTTTTATATCAGTAGATAGCTTAGTTATCGAACTTTATGAGGATAATAAGTAAAATGAATAATAAAACACATAAAATATTAAAATAATGTTTATTAACACAATAGGTGCGTAAATTGACACTTGGCTCAATTGTGAGTAAATAATAAAGCGATGACATTAGTTTAGTAATAAAATATGGCATAACCATGTACGCTTGTTATACATCTATAGAAAAATAGTCACTTTTATAACCACCGAGTATTGTTTTTGAAAATATTTGATCATTTTCGTACACCATGCACCGTGTTGCAAAATTTTGCACTTTCGCCGCACGGTGCATGGAACCGGAAGTACCCGTTCCCGCATTCGAAAGATTAAATGTTAATATTAGCAAGTGTTGCCAAAAAAGGACTCAGTTTTTATTAAATTAACAGGAAACGTATGATTTCCGTAATGTTGTAACATAATGTTCCTATTATTTAAGTTACTTTACATAGATAATTTTGAATAATTTGCGTTGTTAAAAATTGTTATGTCTAATAGTTATTGTAGGTTTTTATACTCTAAGTACTATATTGTGTAGTAACGCTTAATAATCAATTTAAGTTTTAAGTTATTGTGCAAGTTGCAAAATTTATTTCTAACAGAATTTACGAAAGTACTAAGTCCCAAGGGATAAAATTAATACAGGCATTATATTCTGACGTCAGTACTTTTTTTTATTTATTAATAGGTGGCATACGAGCAGGCGTATCGCCTGATGGTAAGCGATTACCGCCGCCCATGGACATCCGCTACACCAGAGGCGTCACAAGTGCGTTGCCGACCTTTGGGGGATGGGGAGGGGGAATAAGGGAGGGGTTGGGGTATGGGCCTCCGGTATCCTCACTCACTCGGTGAAACACAGCGCAAGCGCTATTTCACTCCGGTTTTCTGTGAGGCCGTGGTATCACTCCGGTCGAGCCGGCCCATTCATGCCGAAGCGCGGTTCTCCCACGATATTGATGACTTACTCAATCCCAAGGAATACAATTATTACAGGCATTACGTTCAGATATCACTATCGATTTTTCATTTACCAGTTGTGCTTACACTTTTGTAATACAATCTCATTCTTTATTTAACTTGTATAATTCTTAAACATATTTAAATTATTTATGAAGAGATTAATATTATTTTTGTCTTTTCTTTTAACTGTACATCATATGACACTTTTAGTAACTTTAATTCTCTGACAGTTAACACCGTCGAATTTAACCGTACATCAATAAATTTAAATTGTGACCCTATTTCGAGGTGATAAAATACAAATTCGTGAAAAGCTGTGATGGGCAAATCGCGTTGAAAATGTTTCCGAAATTATTAATTGTTTTAAATCGATTGGTTACGATAATCGGTTTTTTGTTACAATTCGTATATCCGGCAGTTTAACAGTTTGATGACGGGAAAAGTGTTATATTGCAGCTTATTGTTTTCTATTTTCTAATATAGTCATACATACCTAATCGTTTATTTCGATTCATAATTCGATTTTTAAATTCGATTTTACCGGGACAAAGAGTAAGTTTTTTTTTTATGTTTAGCACTGTCATAACGACCCTGCTCTGCCTGATGGAAATCATGAACATAATCCAATACCTTCTGCGAATGCAGAAAACGCAACAATGCAGCATGTTGACCCTCACCATGGCGGCTTTTTTTTTTATTGAATAGTAGGCAAACGAGCAGACGCATCACCTGATGGTAAGCGATTACCGCCGCCCATGGACACCCGCAACACCAAAAGCGTCACAAGTGCGTTGCCGACCTTTGGGGGATGGGGAAAGAGAATGGGGGAAGGGGTTGGGGTATGGGCCTCCGGTATCCTCACTCGCTCGGTGAAACACAGCGTAAGCGCATATTTCACACCGGTTTTCTGTGAGGCCCTTTCATGCCGAAGCGTGGCTCTCCCGCGGACATTTTGTACAATGTTATATTTTAATGTATTGTAATATTATTAATATCCCATGACACTTTAAGTCTGGTTTCCTAGATATTTTTACATATAAATATAGGTATTTGCTTTTTAAATAAAAAAGGTATATTGTTATGCCTTATATTAAAAATTATGTTGATAAGTTATCCATACTGATTTTAAAAAAGTAACAGAACTCTCTCTGTCTGTACTGCTTTCACGACTAAACCACTGCACTGATTTCAATGAAATTTGGCCTGGAGATTCTTTGATTCTTGGGAAAGGACATAGCTACTCTTTCCTGCGATAACTGCCGCGCGCAAAGACTAGTATTACTGTAAATATGATACTTCTATTTTGGTAAGTTTTCTAAAAATCAATTCAATAATTAATTTCTCGAAAATCGTTTGAGTAAATAGTCGATTGTTTTCGAGATTCATATTATAATTACTTATATAAAAATTGCTCGTTTAAAGCTATTAGATAGACAAATTAAATCAAGGACCATTTAAGTATGACATACCTTCGAATACTTACACTACTAAATAGGTAAGTTATCCTAAGTAAGTATGTTATACGTAGGTATATATAAACTATATTCCTAAAGACCATACAATAAAATTAAATAAATATTACGATCTAACAACTGAACTAAACAAAAATGGCTATGTGGTTAATTTATACGCGGTAGAAGTAGGAGCGAGAGGTATACCAGCTAAATCTCTCTATAACCTTCTGAAAGACTGTTGTCTGTCCTGTGGAGAACTGCAGTAAGTTCGATTTTAGAACGAGTATCTAAAGCTGCATTAACAGGTTCCTACCAAATTTGGCTAGGTAGGGCGGGCAACTCGAGCAGTGAAGGTGAGCGTTGATGCGCATCTCAAAGGGGGCCTTAAACCTACACCTAGGTCGCAAGTCTTGGGAACTGCTCTGAGTTTCTCCCTCTGCCACACGATGGACCCGGCACCCGCACGGTGAATCCATGGAGTGCTAAGAAGTTTGTCTCTCTTATAAGCTTACTTAATATTTGTCGATGAAAATTAAATTGTTTTGCATGTAATAATGCTCAAACAACTGATACGGCAGTCCATTATAATTGTAACTAGGATATGCAATAATTGCGGGAACGTCAAATTTGCGAACATTAGCAACAATAAATTCATGTTAATTTCGTGTGGTTTGGACAATAAATCATATATTAATTTCAATTCACAAATACTGTTCGAGTAGTTCAGAGTAATTTGATTTGTATATATTTAAAAAAAGTTTGTAATTAAATAATATTATGCTACCAAGTCCCTAAAATAAATACATCACCTATGTAGTATTAAAACCCGAAACCTCTTGATTGGTAGTCGCATACGTCACTACGCTAGACCAAGGAAACCCGGGTCGGGCCAAAAGTGTCATTGAGTTTTTCCGATTGTAGAAATACTTTATAACAGCTCGGAGTTTGGAAGTTGGGGTCTGAACCCCCGTGCGTCGGAGAGCACGTAAAGCTGTCGGTCCTGCGCCTGATCTCTCCCTGGTCGTGTCTGTTAACCGTCCCATCGGATTATGAGATAGATGGAACAGAGAGTGCACCTGTATTAGCGCACAACACTTGTGCACTATAATATCTCTTGCGTAGTTGGCTGGTCTCTGTTGAGACTGGCCGCCGTGGTCGTAATCGGTTAGGAGAACATCATCATCAATATTAAAAAAAACCGTTAATCAAAAAAATAAATCATCTTAGTACATAAAACACTTGAAAACTATCTTCATCATTATCTCGTTCATCAACTCTTCTAATTAATTATTTTTGCCGCCATTTTATGTTTTGAATAATACATATTAAAATTAAAAACATATCTAGGTATATCAACTTACATTAAAATATCATAAGCTCATAGACAAGCCTATTACAATTTAATAACAAATGAAACTAAACCTAGTTAAAACTTATTCAATTATTCCTATTATTATTACACAGAGTCCTATTAGTATAATATACAAAATTTTATTCTAATAAACAAAACGTTTTTGTATAAAGTTATAAGCATAATTATTTGCTATAAAAATAACCTGTTTTAATCCCTTTTTATACCTATTTTAATTTTAAATCGACCTAAAAGACAAACGTGTAAAAATAGTAAATCTTATCTTGATAATAAAAGAATTCACTAACCTCTTCCCATTCCTTCTTCTTCTTTTAGTGGCATAAACAGTACCAAGCTGGCTCGAATGCGGCTGCGGCGGTGGCCTGAGCAGACCTGGGTCCACGCATCCATCTAACGCGTAGCCAGCCTGCCCAGCCCAGCTGCCGCAGAGCTGCAGCTTTGAATCCGTGGCTATCTTGACGGCTTAAACACACCCCAAGTTAAAATCCAACACTTATTGGCGCATCTGGATTTTTCTATTCTTCAAATTCTTTTAGCGCAAGTCTTTTAGATTTTGGTAAAGCCTTTGACACTGTTGATATCAGTGACGGACGAGAATTTAACGCAATATCATTTGTTAATTGTTCAAAGTTTAGGTGTAAATCATATAATTGGGATATATCCAACTATAGAGATCGCTATTTATCAGATGTTTGGTGTTTTAATTTACGTAATTAACTGCTCTGTTTCCGATTAATTTATTAAGGTAGGCACTTAAATCTTGATTGTATTGGAAATCAGTGACCTCGATTGGATGTGCTTTGCAAAAATTTGCAGTTTAATAGCAATTAATTCATCCGGTTGTAGAGGTCGAATATGAATTACAATTGTTCCTTTGTTATCAATTGTTCAATTATTTGGATCTTCAATATCACTGTTTTTCCAAAAATATTAACACGCTTTTTGTTATTTTTTACTATAAATACCACTAATGAGCCGATTTATTTACACTTAAGGTTAGGTTAAATTAAATTAAATGAGCTCTTATTTACACTCGAAATTCACTAAAAAAACTTTGTTTAAATATTGCACAAAAAAAACTAAATTAGGAAATGGAAATCGAGAAAAGATGAATTATTTACTAAGTTTATTAATTTGGAAGAATAGTTAAGCTAAACAAACTAGATTCTTATTGGAAGAAAAATAATATTGGTCTGAGCCCGAAAACGCCAAGTATCAACTGTACATCACCGCGAAAAAGCTGAATTGTTACTGTTTTATGTAACACGGCCGATTTCAACCGCCAGAGGTCACTTTTCAGCCGATCGATTCCACAACACAAAACACAAAACATTCGTTTCAACACTTTTCATAACAACAGTTGTTCTTTTTCTAAATTTGAAACCACACCACGTATTTATGTTGTTGCTATTGAGTCACTGTTTTATTTAACACATTGTCACTACACGAGGGGGTTTCACCGGGTCTTTTTTTGTAACAGCACGTGGATATAGAGGTTAGGCTATGTTGTGTGAGCGCGTGGCGCAATCGGCAAGCGCCCGATGTGGTTTGGAGCCTCACACTCGTAGACCCTTAACTGTGAGGGGAGGGGCACAATCAAGCCACGCCCACAGTTAGTCACCCGCCAATCAGAACCCCACGGCACCATCAAAGCGCACACTGGGACGTACTGAGCGTACAATTTTTATTTTTCTTAACAATTGTGCTCGAGTTTTTCTTTTGCACCTTTTTTGTAGTTTTGTTTTTAAATTGCATTGGTTTTGTTTGCAATGTCAGTTGCAATGTCGACGTTTAAGAGAAAGGATAGTTGGCATTACAAAAGTGCATTAGTAGTTGAGTTTCGTGGAAAATTATATTTTATAAAGGTATTTCACAAAATATTATGGACTACGAGAATTTTGCCGAAGTTGCATAAACTAATGTTTTTAATTTATTGCACATATTTTATAAAGGAATGTATGTGAAATTTGTCACTGAATCATGTAGTAGAATGCTTTAGTTGTTTTTAATGTAAAACGAGTAGTGTGAATTATTTCTTTGTTTAATTTACTTAAATAAAAAAAATATTACATTTTCTTTTAAAATCATAACTGTTTGTTTGTTTAACCTAAGCAATATCACATTTAAAAGTATCTAAAAAATGGAACTACCAAATCCGTTCCCTGTCGATATGACGTCACAACATGGCTGCCGGGTGAGGGCGAGTTTTCGCATTTTCCCCTTGTCTGTGCACATAAACGGTCGACTTTTACCCTTTGTTTAAATTTGTATTATTTCGACATAGAATGAAATTAGATGAGCTAACAGAAAATTATACGAAGGCAGGTTGAATAAATAAAAATAGGTAGATATACCTATTTATAGATATTTTGATAAATTTAGACAGGCTTGAACTAAGGTACGATAAGTAATATTAATAAGCAACTTTAATCCCAATCGTTTAGTACGACCTAGATTTGTTTCTTGGAGATGACATTGGCTGGTAAAGTATAAAAAATATATGTTTATTTATGTATAAAGTAATTTTATTTATGTATACACAAAATTTGATTTTATACCAAGATGAAGTCTGGTCTGTTACTTCATGGAAAGAAATTAATAGGTTTTAATAAAAAGATTGTAAATAAATACTATTAAGGTAGGTATACGTTTTTGGGACATGTAACTCTTGTAAATGAATGAATGAATTCTCCATATACATATCCAACTTATTTAATTATTTTTTTGTGCGGATATCCCCTCGCATACCACCAACTGGTGGTTATGTCGTACTCACCGTCTCGGGTACTAGAAGCCAGGGAACCAATTGCTCTCTCGGAAGGAATATAAGTACATTTCTACGTACTCCCAAAAAATAATACACAGGAATTTAAAAAACGTCTTTTGTAACTAAATGAATATTTTCTACGCTTCTTACATCCACCCGGAGATGCCTATCTTTAGACTTAACAATACATCTATAAAACCTTAACAACTTTTGTTTTACTTACATTAATTATTAAGTATTTATTAAAACCACGATTTTTTGCAACATCGCTTTATTTTTCAAGAATGTAATTAAATTATTCACTAGATGTTTATCAACACTACCTGGGTATTACCAGAAGGTTTTAAGAAGTTTCATTTGTGACCAAACTTCTAAATGTTATCAGCTCTCCTTCTGAAATTGGATATATTTAGGTAGATATGATTCCTAAGCATAAGAATTAGGTAGATCTAGGTTTTCAACCTGGATAGAAAGGCACCTTTATTAAAGGATTCCGTAAACCTGGGATAGAGAAAAGGGACTGAAAAAGAATATAGGTATGATTGTATGTTCATCCTGTAATTATAGAGAGCACTAATTATATAAATTAATAGCTTGCGCTGTGTTTCACCAAGTGAGTAAGGATACCGGAGGCCTATACTCCGAACCCCTCCCTCCATTCCCCTCCCCATCACCACGCACTTGTGATGCCTCTGGTGTTGCGGGTGTCTATGGCCAGCGATAATCGCTTATCATCAGGTGATACGTTTGCTCGTTTGCCACCATATTCCATAAAAAAAACATAGACCGCTCTATAAGAAGGAGACTTTGACCTACACACACACACACACACCCACACTGTACAATGGCGGGACCGATTGCCAAAAGATTTGTGTCAAGTGTTCCTACTCTTTACATGCCTCTTACGACACCCATGGGGTGCATAGAGGTAGTGAAACTCTGCATTTTTAATGTACCTCTATGCGGAATAGAAATGCAGAGAAAGAATAGATTCTAGTAAATTTTGTTGATTGTATATGTAACACAAAAAAGACTTATAGATTCGCGTGTTTCAAATCTTTTCTCTAAATATTAATTGCATTGCAGCATAAATCACATTAAATTCAGCAATAAACCTATAGCTACTACATTCATGCAATATAAAACGTTATTGCTATACAATAAAAATCTTTACAAACTTTCATTTTTATTGTGCATTGTAAAAACAATGTATTTTTATGTGAGTTCGTAAAATTATGGGAGTTTTTACCCAGTTGTTGGGGAAATATTTGGTGATTAGGCGGTTGAGCGGCGGTAATATGGATGAGTTATTAGATTGGGAACTGGGATTAGTTATTAGATTCGTCGTTGTGAATCTAATCTAATCTTTATTATTTGTTACTGGTGGTTATTCTATTTGTCTAGTGGTAAGCGGTCCTTATTGCTAAACCTAATTGAATAGCAGACGTATCGCCTGATGATAAGCATTACCACCGCCCATGGACACTCGCAACACCAGAAGCGTCACAAGTGCGTTGCCGGCCTTTGGGGCATGGGGAGAGGTATGGGTTAGGGGTGGCGTATAGGCCTCCGGTGTCCTCAATTACTCGGTAGTGTCGGTCTCTCAGTTGGTGTGAGGCCGTGGTATTACTCCGGTCGAGCCGTCACGTTTGAGAAACTGTAAAGTATGGGATTGTACTATCTACTCAAAAAAGTGTCCAAAGCAATATAAAGCGGTGGACTGTAGAATTGGTTGACGATGATGATTTAAGTTGGTTTGTAATAATTTTTTACTTATTTACTAGTTAATGAAATAAGTACAATTTAACAAATGGAATAAAAATACTTTGGTATAGGGAACTTCGTAGCTTATTAAAAAGGATATGTAGACAATTATTGTTTTATCACATGAGAGGCACAGAGTGATACAACGGCCTCACAGAAAACCGGTGTGAAACAGTGCCTGTGTTGTTTCACCGAATGAGTGAGAATATTGGAGGCTCTACCCTAAACCTTTCCTCCATTCCCTCCCTCATCCCCCAAAGGCAGGCAACGAATTTGTAACGCCTCTGGTGCTGCGGGTGTCCATGGACGGCGGTAATCGCTTATCATCAGGCAATACGTATGTTAGTTTGCCCCTAATCCTTAATAAAACAAAATTAAAGGAAAGATTTATTTGAAATGGAGTACCTAAACAATATCTCGAGCAGGTCAGGGCAGTATACTTCATTCATTCCTCACAAATCTATAAATACTTACAGTACCTAAAACTAGAACTTGAATGAAACAAATATTGTCAAATAGAATACATAGATGTAGCAAACAAACGTTTGTAGGAGACCTCTCAAATCGTTAAATATGAGTCGCAATGATTTACATGAACAACCCCGCGCCCCTCTGAAAAGCAACTGTAAATCATTCTTAAACTGCCGAAACGCACGCATTATGATCTCTTCTGTGTATGGTTTATGTCATAGCCATAAGCGGGAGCGGGTTAGGAATCTTCTTTAGTTATAAAGCTCTAAGTTGAACTGTTAATTCATTCATTAATTTTTTTCATGTAATAGGGCGCAAACACCCACAATACCAGAGCCGTCACAATTGCGTTGCCAAGAGCGGGGTATGGGCCTCCAATATTCTCACTCACACGGTAAAACACAACACAGGCTCTATTTAACACCGGTTTTCTTTGAGGCCTTGGTATTACTTCGGTCGAGTCGGCCCATACCTACATGCCGAAGTGCGGCTCTCCCACGGTATATTTAGATTTATTTTTTCTTTCCCGCATTGCCTTACATCTAGTTATACCAAGATTAGAATCTGTAATAAAAATTAAAAAAAAAGAGAATTTTACATTTACATATGATTAAATTTAAGGAGTTTATAGCGGTTCAGTCAGAATTCAAGAGAAAACGAGGACGGCCTTTATTGACATACATACTAAAAGTGAAGAAGAAAGTGGGAGTCGTCGAGATGTTAACAGATAGCAGAAAACAGAGAGGAGTAGTGATTACTTCACCGATAAGCCCGTTGCTCTTAAATCAAGAAAAATATAGTGGCTCAGTAAATGAACGAATTTATCTCTTTTGGGATTTTTTGTACGAAAATCTTATTACTGATTCAAAATCCGCTCATCCTTTCCACCAGGCAGACTAGAGTGACTAAGACAGGTGTGGCAACTTCCATATATAACACAACAATAACCTACTACAGCGCCATCTACCGAAGATACACTGAGCTGCAAAGTAGCGTACTACACGGCGTAACTACCAATCCTGAATCGCGCAATAGAAACACGCACTATTGGGCAGTGGCCCGCCAGGCATGGTCATCTAGCCTGGTCGGAGGATCCTCCCTTTGTGTTGGTAGAACATTACACACCGTCCCCCCACACAGGCATACATGAAACATATCAATGTTTACTTCAGCAGTTAGACTGATAACATTTTATGTTTATAAAAACTTTTTTCTGGTCACTGCACGGTGCAAGTTAATGAATAGTCGTACACATATAATATTAATGTCACTAGAAATTTATGCAAGGCTCACTAAAGTAAACTCACTCTTACCAAGTAGAAGATTAAAAATAGAGTCATAAATAATAATTTTTAATGCCATACGAAGCCCGTTACTTGGCTATACTTGCAAATATTATTTAAAGACAAACGACCAAGATAATATATATGTATTGATAATAACATTAAGAGCCTATAAAATGACAATATTTTCATTTTCATTTCATTATTCGAATTATTGCAATGAATAATTTATAATATTACGATGTAGTAGGACCGTTTAATTTATAAACATTTCATGTATATACTAGCTGAGCCCCTGGGTGTTGCCGCGATTGTTGATGTACTTTTACAACAACAGTCACAGGTGAAGCCATGCAGTACAGCTAGTCTAAAAATGTAACATTAATAGTTCCTATACCAGCTATCTGCCAGTGAAAGTCACGTTAAAATCGATTCAGCCCTTTCAGAGTTTAACCGCAACAAATGACAGACAGACAGACAAAGTTTTAGAGACTGATATTTTTATTTCATTCCATATATACTTTCAAATATGCATTTAGTGAAAAGTTGTTGATTTGAAATTATAAACAGACACTTAAATTGTATTTTATTGATATAGATGTGCAGTGCCATTGTTTCGAGGCGCTACCAACATTACAAATTCAATTTGATAATCATGTATAATATCGATAAAAGTAATTCCTTTTGTTTGATATTGTATCTGTGTATTACATATTTATTGGGACAATAAATAAATGAAATGTGTGGGCAGTTGCAAAATGGCTAACAAAAACTGTTAACCGTTGCTATTGCTTGAATAAATGCATTAGGATTTATTTAATTTTTAACAAATATTATACTTTTACATAATGCATTTATACAGTGTGTGTAGAGAGCATCATAAGGTTTAGAAAACATTTTTGTTTGTTGTGTTCTATTTAAAAAAAAATTATATCCTTGCGTCTTTTGTCTCTAGGCATTTTTATCTCAATGTGTTGGTAAGAGCATAACTCAACAACGCCTGAACCAATTTGGCCAATTCATTTTTTTAAATGTTCGTTGA
Source organism: Spilarctia lutea (assembly GCA_916048165.1). NCBI lineage: Eukaryota > Metazoa > Arthropoda > Insecta > Lepidoptera > Erebidae > Spilarctia > Spilarctia lutea. The sequence goes on from OU696491.1 coordinate 3,017,886, forward strand.
AATTCAAGGATGGTTTTTACGGCGAGAAAAAATCGAATAATTGCCGGCAAAGCCCTAAAAACAGCCCTTTTCTTTTTCCCATACAAACGTTTTCTAACTAAAACGTAAAGTCAAATTGAGCTTTATTGCTATTGTATAAAGTTCATACATTACAAGCACTCACTGTTGTCTAAGCAATATTGGTGTGTTCCTAACCTCAATGAGTCAATTTGCACTTTATTACCGCTATACAAAGTTCACATTTAATCATATCTATCAAAACAGTGTGCGTATGTGCGTTGGAGTAGATAATCGTTGGATAGTCCGTTTATCGAGAAAGGCTATAGGCTATATGTCATCACGCTAATACTAATAGGAGCGGAGCACCAATGAAGAATGTTTCAAATCGCAATTACATACTTTCGATATAATACACAAATATAAAATACCCTACCGCTATTTCGTGTAACTTGCACCACAGCCCAAATAGTAAAATTTTAGGCTACAAGTGAGGCGGTAAAAACGGTATAATTTTTTTATTATTTGAATGTCGTATAAAAAGCATAACACAATGATGTCACCTACTTATAATATAGAACTTGACAAGTAGTTCGTATTCTGTTTACTTTTCTATGGTATAGGTGACAAACCAGTGGCTGGGTCACCTGAAAGTGACAATTACTGGAAACCTGGTACTGTATACGTGGGAGAGCCATGCTTCAGCATGCATGGGCCGGTTTGACCGGAGTGATACCACGGCATCCCAGAAAACCAGTGTACCGAGTGAGTATACCGTAGGCCCATATCCCAACCCCTCCCCCCATTCCTGTCACCGTCCCCAAAAGGCCGGCAACGCACCTGTGACGGTGTTGCGGTTGTCCATGGGCGGCGGTAATCGCTTACCATCAGGCGATACGTCTGCTCGTTTGCCACCTACTACATAAAAAATAAACATCAGTGACGGACTAAGAATACAAAGTCTCACTCCCCCCAGACGCAGACCAAACCCTTCTTCCTAAGGAGAGGCTTATGACCAACAGAGGACTGTTAAAGACTGTGGATGATGTGGTGACCTAGAACTGGATCTTTAATTATGAGTTAAGCCAGCGCCAGTACCAGTGCACGTGTTCGCCTGCCGGGTCCTATAAGTGGGAGTGAAAAAGTTTCTAACTAGGCCGCCATAGTGTGGGTCACATTGCTGCGTTGTCTGCATTCGCAATGGAGATTTATTTTTTTTATATTGAAAAGTGGGCAAACGAGCAGACGTATCACCTGATGGTAAGCGATTACCGCTGCCCATGGACATCCGCAACACCAAAGGCGTCGCAAGTGCGTTGCCGACCTTTGGGGGGATGGGAAAGGGGATAGGGGGAGGGGTTTGGGTATGGGTCTCCGGTATCCTCACTCACTCGGTGAAACACAGCGCAAGCGCTATTTCACACCGGTTTTCTGTGAGGCCGTGGTATCACTTCGGTCGAGCCGACCCATTCACGCCGAAGCATAGCTCTCCCACGATAAATGGTGTTCACTACAGCTCATTCTACTCATTGTCCACTCAAAGTCAGTTAAAAAGGAACACTTATAAAAATATGCTTAGTGTTTTAATTTTATAATTAGTAGCTAACCACTGGCACTTCGTTTGCGTCTCTCAAAAGGATTTTTTTTAACAGTTTTCCCAACATTTTTCATTGGTCTCAGCATGATGTTTTATATTCAATACTATAATATTTATTTATTCAATATTTTCTGCCACGCTCAGCAAAACTGTGGAATGAGCTGTCGCCTGCGGTGTTCCCGGACCAATACGACCTTCAAACCTTCAAGAAAAGAGCGTACTCCTTCCTTAAAGGCCGGCAATGTACTTGTGACGCTTCTGGTGTTGCGGGTGTTCATATCTGTTACCATCAGTTCGTTTGTACCCTATATAATGAAAAAAAAAACAGAATTACCAAAATTTGTTCAGCAGTTCAGGGAAATAGGGATATCTATACATATATTTATTATGTATATGCTGTTGTTCTTTTAAATTACACACAAAAATCACTTGTACTTACAAAGCTTAGTTCAAGTATGTTACAAGTAGCGACATCTGTTGGTTAAACTCCGTACTACTTGAATTTGAAGGTAAGTAGCATTTAAGCTCGCGGTAACTTTGGGGTAAGTTAGAATAATCAATACTTATTACGTTACACCTTTTAAGTACAACCAACATATCTGTAAGTCATAATGTAATATATTCTGATATTATAAAAAGGTAAAATTGTGAGGTTGTAAGAGGTAATCTCAGGAACTACTGAACCGATTTTGAATATCCTTTAACAATAGAAAGCCACATTATTTGTGAGTGTCTTAGGCTAAATATTAACCCTAAAATGAAAACACATTGATTTCCCATGAGTTGAAAATGCTCTACATTAGATGAAGATTTTTTATTTTTTATGGAATAGCGGGCAGACGAGCAGACGTGTCGCCTGATGGTAAGCGATTACCGGCCTTTGGGGAAGGGGAGGGGGATGGGGGACGGTATCGTCACTCACGCGGTGAAACACAGCGCAAGCGCTATTTCACACCGGTTTTCTGTGATGCCGTGGTATTACTCCGGTCAAGCCAAAAGGTCAATTCATGCCGAAACGTGGCTCTCCCACGATGACTTCAAAAGCAATGGGTATAATTTTATCAATACATCGAAAAAACATAAAAGAAAGGACACATAACTTATGGTCTTATACCTTAATTCCTGTTGACCTTCCTGAGTTATTGGCACCTGCATACATGTGATACGATAACGCATAATTTATACCTTTTTTTTTTTTTTTTTTTTTTATTGAATAGTGGGCAAACGAGCAGACGTATCACCTGATGGTAAGCGATTACCGCCGCCCATGGACACCCGCAACACCAAAGGCGTCACAAGTGCGTTGCCGACCTTTGGGGGATAGGAAAGGGGATGGGGGGAGGGGTTGGGGTATGGGCCTCCGGTATCCTCACTCACTCGGTGAAACACAGCGCAAACGCTATTTCACACCGGTTTTCTGTGAGGCCGTGGTATCACTCCGGTCGAGCCGACCCATTCATGCCGAAGCATAGCTCTCCCACGGTTACCTACATATTTCATATATATTTAAAATTCGAAAGTAATTCTATCTGTCTGTCTGCTACGCTAAACCGCTGCACTAATTTCAATAAAATATGGTATTGAGAAACTTTGATTCTTGACAAATTACATAGGCTACATACCGCGAAATCTATCTGCACAAATTGCTATACGAATCTACTATGAGTTACTAAGTTGGCGTAAACTATTGGACTTTTTTTAAGCATATCTTTTCTTCTAACAAATCCTACTAAGATTACAAACGCGAAAATTTGTGAGTATGTGTGAGTATGTCTGTTGCTCTTTCACAGAAAAAAACTATTGAATGGATTTTGATGGAACTTTACAACAATATAGCTTATACATCAGAATAACACATTGGCTATAATTTAAAAAGATACTAGCTTCGCCTCGCGGCGTTGCCCGCGGTTATTGTCGCACCGCGAGGTTCAGTAGTACCTAGAGTCACGCTGATTTCCGCTCGAACGGCCCCGGCTACACCGGGGCGGTACTACCCTCGCACAGAATATCAATCAACGTCCCACTGCTGGGCTCGGGTCTTCTCTTAAGAAAGGGTTAAGGCAATACGTCCCCACGCTGACCAAGTGCGGATTGGAGACAGGCAAGACAACGTTGTGGCTATGTAATCTTGCAGTTATATGTTTTCAAGCCGCCAATAAGTCTAATATTTACGACTGTTATCCTATGATCACAACCGGCACCGACTGCTTAACGTGATCTCCGAACTTCACAATTAGTAATGAATTTGTTTTGTAGTCAAAGTTCTATAAATCCAATTACCTATCTGCACCACACATGAAATTTCCAGCCATTGTTTTTAGAAGATATAGAAGACTGCTTCGTTGATCTGGTGGCTAGCGTATATAACTAGTTGCCGATCAAGAAGTATCGGGTTCGATTCCCTAGTCGGGCTAGTTGATTTATCGTGTTTTTCGTATATAAAATTCTTATTAACTTACCCGGAGTATGGAAAATGGCAGTGTAACGGAGAGCACGTTAAGTCGTCGTTCCTCGTTGCCATGAACATCTATGGTAATCGTTATTGAGAAGTCGGTGCCCTCAAATATACTGACGCTCGTTTCAACCTTCGAATTCAGTTCACCCTCAGGGTTGCGGAGGTCTGATACCGGTCGCTTCGTGAATAACCTGATATTCAGGTAAAACCGGTGGAACTAGTAGCCGACCTCAAATAATCTTGGCATGAGGCTAAGAAGAAGAAGAGTTAGTAGAAGATAGAGAAGTAGATACTGTAGATAGTGGTATTCACTTCGACGCATCTCGACGCGCGGCGGTACTCGCATCGTAACCGAATTGGTTGCGTGACGACGCCGGTCTATAGTCAATTTACTTATTTAAACTGATTAGTTTCACAGAACCAAATCCGGCCGGTGGCTGTGTTTTCGGACACAGAAAACTGTGGAGACGGGTTTTGATAGAAAAAAAATATTAAACGCTAAGTCTACTAGAGGAAATGACATAACTGACAACTATTTTTTGTGGTATGGAGGGACAAACGTGCCAGTTCGTGAGTGATTATCGCCACCCATTAATATTTAAGGGTTTAGAAGCTAAGCTTTTTATCGTAGCTCCTTCCTCCAAGAGTCAAATGATCTCCATGCCAAATTTTATTGAAATCGGTGCAGCAGTTCAGCCGTAAAAGCGTAAAAGACAGACGTTACTTTCGAATTTATAAAATTATACTGTGAAAGGACTGATTGACTGAGACACGTTATGCACCCACATTTAATATCGATAGTCAATCTACATATTTGGGGATAAAAAACGCGTGTATTTATGTTGGACTGGACCAAATAAAACGGGACCACACGGGAAGCACCAGCTTTTAAATAAAAAAAAATCATCAAAATCGGTTCACCCCGTCGAAAGTTATGCGGTAACAAAAAAAACAGTCGAATTGGCAAACGTAGTGTGGGACGCCCTCTGGCCAGAAGGCGAGACGACTTGCGTAAGAGGGCTGGCGGCGACTGGATGCAGAAAGTAACAGACTGGGCTCTGTGGTGTTCCTTGGGAGAGGCTTATGTCCAGCAGTGGACTGTAACGGGCTGATGATGATGATGATGTATTTACGTTGAAAAATCTATTTTGCACCATCGAAGCCGCGACAAGAGACATTGAAACAAACAAATCTAGTAAAACTTAATTAAATGATAGCAACAGATTTTAGATAATTCTTTATTTACTACTCGATCTTTTTTGTATCTATTTCTAACCAGTTTAAAATTTATTCAGTCCATATAAAGGTTGCCTAGAAGGAACACCTCGCCTGATAAATATGCCTATTACTTGTTAATGAAAACGCTATTTATTTTTAACCGACTTCAAAAAAGGAGGAGGTTATCAATTCGACTGTTTTTTTTTTGTTACCTCATAACTTTCGACTGGGTAAACTGATTTTAATGATTATTTTTTTATTTGAAAGCTGGTGCTTCCAGTGTGGTCCCGTTTTATTTGGTCCAGTTCTTGAGTCGGTTTTTTATTTTTGTTCAAATTTGTGATAGTTGAATTAACAAAATTAGAGTAAAGATTTGTTGACCCGGATACCCGATCCCGAAAAAAAAGGTGTAGTATCATGAGTAAATAATTTTTATGTAGTATTAAATGAAGTCGCTATCACTGTCTGCTCGCTTAGATCTTATAATCTACGCCAGCGATTTTAACGCAGTTCTTAGGAATAGATAAAGACATTCAATAGGAAGATTTATATGTGTAATACATGCATGTTATAGTTAAGGAATTCAAAGACAAGACATTTCACATTAAATATTTTGTAGTAATCTACAAAATATTTAGTGTGAACAGCGTCTCTACACCTCTCCGGCCTAATCCCGAATGTTACAATATTTTCGTCTCATTACGGTGTCAATATAAGATTAGGGATAAGCCCAATTTCTGAAAGAACCTCTGGCCATGGCATAAGTGACTTTTTTTACAACTCCCACAATTGTGGCCGCGAGACAATATACAATTAGCTTTTTGTTATTGTATATATATGTAGCGTGTTTTTATATTTTTTTTTGTGGTTCCGTACTATTAAATAAAAACAATTAAATATTTTCTATTTCATTGTGTAGTTTAGAGAACATAACAAAATGTTTCTTAACACATTACACGAAAAAAAGATACTTTGAACTTTTTTTCCTTTGGAGGGCGAACGAGCTGATGGTTCACAACTTTTGTGTTAACTATTTTAATTCTTACTATCTTTAATCTATTAAAATTCAAGTTTTTTTTAATATTTCCATTCATAAAACAATATTTGAAAGATTTATTTGGTGGTAGTAGAGTAATGGCCATAAGGTCCATTGAATAAAAATTACCTCACTTTAGAAAGACCTGACAGCAAATAGTCGGCAAATAAAAAAAGCGCTCGATATTCAAAATTGCAATGAAAGCAAAACGTCCTTAACACATTATCTTTCATAACAAGGACATTTTACGATTTACATGCAATACCATTTCAATTGAGAATATTTTGCTCTGAGAATAAATGTTTACTTTGTCGCTACAATTTCAGAATTGCTTTGATCATTCAAAATCGAACCGTTACTAATTGAGAACCCTAAAAAACCAACGTTCCAATGTTCGAAATTCTAAATTTCTTTTATTTTCAAATTACAATACCTTAAATAATAATATGCAACGGTTTGATTGACAGTTTTTGGATCGCATCGGCCTCCAACCAATGTCGGGATGAAAAAAACTGGACAAATTCGGCAACAATTTAAAATTCGAATCGAATTAGTCGAACGATTATATCGATGAAATTTTCACGTTCCATATGTTCGGTGAATTTTGTTTTGCGGTCTCAAATTAATAGCTTCGTAATTTTATAATTCAAATTTATTATTATTATTTGTTTTTGTAGGTCTATTTTCAAATTATAAGGTCTATTCTAAATTTGAATTTAAAATTATTCTTAGTAAATATAGTACATACTCAAAGTTTATTTACAATGGGAAGAATATAAATTCGGCATTCAGGTTAATAAACAATAGAGGTTCGTTTTCCACCTATTTTGGAGTTTATTATCTGTTTTTAGAGACTTTATCAGTAAATAACCGATACTAAATGAATTACAATTTATTATTAACCTATTTTTATAAATACTTTTAACTGAAACCGTTGCCCGAAAGAACTTAGACGCTCATGGTAACATGCCACCGGCGATCACCCACTCTGGTACTGACAGCGCTGTGGCTTACTTCGGTAATTGTTTCTAATCACCGAGTGCAACTGGGTTATGATCACCTATCCCATGTGTATTGCCCCCAAACCCCTTAAATACTAAATTTAATGAAAATTTTAGGAGTCGCTACTGAAATTCAGATTAAAATTCAGCTAAAAACAAATCACACCTAAAACTTTAAGAACTTTAGAATTTCTCTGAAATCCTCAAAACATATCTGTTTTTTTAACTTGTCTACTATTTTTAAAAGAGCATTATAATTAAACATATCTACAGTACATTTAACAAGCATGCAATATCCATTTATAAATGCACATCTAGTATTAATAATAATTAATGTAGAATAATTATTAAACACGCAAGTATTTAATTTGAAGGGGCAACACTACAGAACAAAGTGTATATGCATAATTACATCCTACTATCCTAGTATTACTATAAATGCAAAAGAGTGTACGTTTGTTATTCTTTCACGCTTAGAGGCAGAGGTGGGTAGACAAAGAGTAGCCCAACTCCTTCCTCAAGAATTAAAGTGTCTCCATGACAAATTTTATTAAAATCGGTGAAGCGGTTTAACCGTGAAAGCGTTACAAACAGACAGAGTTACTTTCGAGAGTTACTTTAAAGTATAAATTGCCACACTAATTTACTTAAATTGCAAAAAAGTATAAATCTTTGTAAAAGGTCGATCCTAGATTATGTCACCGTTATGTCAATATTAATGTTGCCAGTTAAAGTCTATTAAATCATCATCTTCATCATCTTCCTAGCCTTTATTATTCCCAATATTATTTGGGGTCGGCTACCAGTTCAAACGGTTTTAAAGTCTATTAAATATTGGTAGTAATATGCATACTTAGTAGTACAGTAGGATTAAAGAACATAAAAGCTTACACCTGCCGATAAAAAGAGTTTCAGGTAGTTTCAATTTGTTTTATTTGTTTTTTAACTTGTTGTGGTATAAAATATTAGTACATTTATGACAAATATGCTTATAACTGACTGACTTGTTAGTCTTATACATGGAGATGGTACTAGGTTATCAGAGATTGTGGGATTCTTTCATACCAAGGATAAATATTATGTACTGAGCATGATCGTTTGTAATGCGTTCGAGTGTTATTTATTTATACACATAATCCTACTAACATTATGAACGCGAAAGTTTGTGAGTATGTATGTGAGTATGATTGTTGCTCTTTCACGCAAAACTACTAAATGGATTTTGATGAAACTTTACAATAATATAGCTTATACATCAGAATAACACATAGGCTACTATTTATAAAGATACTAGCTTCGCCTCGCGGCGTTGCCCGCGGCTATTGTCGTGCCGCGGTTAACACGGCAGAGTTCAGTTGGTAATCTATAATTTGTATGTATCTTGAAATTCATGGTGTATGTTTATTTATATATATATATATATATAAGAGGTCAATCTCTGTACATTAAATATATTTATTTATTTATCTTTATTGTATACACAAACAAAAAAAAACAAAATGATTAAAAGTATGTAAGGATGTATAACAATTGGCGGTCTTATCGCTCACGGCGATTTCTTCCAGACAACCATAGTACCTGGCTAACCGAGGTACTAGGTTTTTTTTGGTAAATTTTCTAAAAAAATATCTTAACTAGATCGATTCATCGTCCTCGAATCTCCCAAATACTAATTTCCATGAAAATGAAAGGTATTAGATTGCAGAAACACTAACAAATGTGGGTCCCTAGTATTGTAGCAAAACTCAAAACAACAATTTTAGAATTTTAATCTGTTTGTCTGTGAGTACGTACCTAGTACGTACGCGTTAATTTCAGAAGTACGTATACGTACGTGTGGTCCCATTTTAATTTGGTTCTTGAAGTCGGTTGTTTTTGTTAAAATTTGTGGTTATTGTTACACCTGCTGTAAATTCTATCGATTTATAGATTTATTGTTATTTGCGATTTCTCTAAATTTACTAAACATTACAAGATGATTTTCTGCGACAGTCGCCAATTGAGCTCTTTCATGTGTACTTTACTGACAGCAAATATATGACAAGAATAAACACATTGTATTTCGAACTTTAAATACCAAAAATAACTACACTTTCATTATTAAAAATTGCGAACTGTATTTACAAGTGAAAGCATAGCTACTATGTCATTTAGCTATAACAGTGTTACAAATTTATGTTCTCTCAAAACTGCGCGTGCGCTTTGTAAAACCACAATACTTCATGTAAATGTCATAATGGCTTGTAATAATTAATTGCTTATTTCTACTACCTACCGTGTTGTAGTCATTGTGGAAATTATGATATACTTTCAAATTTCTAATGAGTTATCTTTAGAAAAGTAATTACTGCAACGTAATTACGCTTAAGCAGAATTCTTTAACGAAGAGATAAGTTAATTACTTTAGCAGTAGGTACTTATAAGCATTAATTAAGAAGTAAGAAGTATATCTTAATTAAGTCAGTTATTTATGGCAAAACAAGTATTATTAAACTTTATATGCCTGCCAAATCGTCTTCGCTGTCTAATGGAAGGTATGAGCAGGATCCAAGAGTAGTGATCACCATACCCATTGCTAATGCAACAATACAGCATGGTGACTATTACTGTGGAGGTCTATTAGCATGCTTCTGCATCATTGGGCCTCCGGTCTTTCACGAAACAAAACAGCACGAATGCTGTCATTTTAAATTCACACAAATGTATTATACAAAGAAAATTAAAATTGGATCAATAAATGATAAGATCACTGATCTTTTATAATAGTAAATTTAAAAGAACTTTTCGCAGACTCCGTCGAAGAGCCACGCTTCGGCACGCATGGGCCGGCTCGACCGGAGTAATACCAAGGCCTCACAGAAAACTGGTGTGCACCAGCCCCTGTGCTGCGTTCTACCGCGTGGGTGAGGATATCGGAGGCCCATACCCCTCCTCTCATCCCTTTATTAATCTCCCAAAGGCTGGCAATGCTCTTGTGAAGCTTCAGGTGTTGCGTCAGGGTGTCCATGGGCGGCGTTAACCGCTTACCATCAGGTGATACGTCTGCTCGTTTGCCCCCTATTACATGAAGAAAAAGAAACTCTGACAAAAAACAGTTAACAAAGCATCCTTGACAAAAGATTCTATAAACGAATAATTATGAAGAAATGAGACCTTATTGGTACACTATTTCTATTAAATATACGAGTACATTATTAATTCTCGTGTCACGTTATTGCTGACGATGAACACCGAAACTATCTAAACGCTTTTGACGAAGAGACGATGTGTTTTGCTGAGTGCCGAAGATATAATTGTTAACATCACGCTCAGACTAATATGTGCTGAGTATGATTGAAAAGAAACGTAGAAAAAGATAGGTCAACTAGTTTTTTTATAGAAATGATTTAAGTTCGAGGTCCATAAGTAAAAGTTATGTCCGTGTCACATTGCATTTAGTTTTTTATGATGTTTAAAGTTAAACCGTACAGCTGGTACATCTTACTTATAGGTGGCGAAGAGAATTTAAATTTAGCGTATGAATTATTTATTATTTCATTATTCACAGCAGGGTGCCTACTTCACAGTCCATTACCATGTGGTCACTTATATTATGGTGGATAAGCAGGTGAGGTCCTTATTAAAAAGGTTCTTTACTTCGTTCGTACTAGCTTTAAATAATATAGATAAAATAGGATATCGTTTATAAATGAAAGGCCTTAACCGTACATAAACGTAGTTATACTGCAATTTTATTTAAATTATTTTCTGAGTTCGAATTTGAATCCTGTAAGCTGTACCTTCGTAAATATACCACTTCGAAGCTATTAGGCATAACATAGATTTACATGGATCATGATTTTAGTAAGTTTAATCTGTTATACAGTGAAATAAACTAATATAATAAAATATGTTTTTATTTATTTTTTATTATATTGGGGGCAAACGAGCAGACGTATCGCCTGATGGTAAGCAATTACCGCCGCCCATGGACACCCGCAACACCAGAGGTGTTACAAGTGCGTTGCCGGCCTTTTAGGAAGGTTTTTTCTTGAAGGTGATATTGGTCCGGGAACACCGCAGACTATCATATATAATCTTTGTTTTTAAAAGTTTTTGTGTTTATCATTTGTATCATTATATATTTTAAATGGTCTAAATAGGTTTGATTCCGTCGATAAAGCTCTTTGTTTTAATGTAGTACAACTGCTTGTTGCACTAATTTCTCTATCTCCAGCCGTTTCTTCCTTTTCGTTGAACATCTTAAGTCAAAATAACTTTTAATAATTATTCTTCAATAATTATTAAAGAGAATTTGTTTCCAGATTATTACATTTGCCATGGCAATTGTGATTTGAAACAATGACGAAATATTTCAGAAAAGTACAGGTATTTTTAGTCAAGATCTTTTGTAATTTGTATTATTTTTAACTTTATCCACAACATAACTCCTCCTAGAGTAGTGACTTTCATAAAAGCAAATGTTTGCTACATAATTAAACGCATTGCTGCACTTTAATTGTACGAGTATGAACGCTGCACAACACACTCATCGGGAATGACAATGAGAACTGTATGAGTAGAACAATCTAAATGAAGTCGGATCATATTAAAATATCTATAAATGTCCAGTAGACTGTTAAATGCTGTTGATGATAATATATAATTCTAATTTCTAACACATATAACTGTGCTAAACTTGTGAAACCGAAAACTGACTGTTTGACTGCCTCGGTGGCGTAGTGGTAGCGTATGCGACTGCTAAGCTTGCGGTCTCGGGTTCGATTCCCGGGTCAGACCAAATGTTTGTATGATCTGCAAATATTTGTTTCGGAGTTTGGGTGTTTCTGTGTACAATATGTATGTATTTACAAAAAAAAGTAGGTATAAAAGTATTTATATTAGTTGTCTAGTACCCATAACACAAGCTTTACTTAGCTTGGGACTTGATGGCGTTGTGTGTTAGATGTCCGGAATATTTATATTTTTTTATTATTAGCTGACATTGCGTAAAACAAAAAATGCATACGTACAAAGTACACATGTCAGAAGTGAAACTTCTTTGGGAAACTAATTTTTAAGTCTTGTTTATATTTATACAAATCTAAAACATTAGATGAAAAAAAAAAACGCTGCACAACTTCGTGACGTTTCATCCGTAAAATTTGACCCTCATGCGCCAAGGAGATCCAAGTCAAAAAAAAAAAGTAAGTTGTGATAGGCAGTGGCTATATGAACACTGGTCTATGCCCATAAAGTTACTTATATTTGATGATACGGAAGCATCACAATAGGCCAACATAGTCTGGGGTCACCATGCTGCATTATTGCATCGTCTACATCACAAGGAATATGGTGATCTTGGAGTCAGACAGAATAGAGTCACTTTGTCAGGCAGACATAAATATAAAATGACCATAGAAAATGATATATTTATATTATGATTACATCACACTAAATGTCGATGCTTACAACGAGCTTTATTCACCCCTTAATAATAATTAAAGCATGAACATACGAAGTTACTTGACTACGATTACTTACAATAAGTGCAGGAGCTCGCTTATTATAAGACTGTATGTAGACTTTTTAATTAAAAATTCGCTTTGCGTCTACATGCACCTGCATGAACACGCCTAAAGAATATTTTAATTATGATTATGCTATGTTAAATGTATGATAAGAGTGTCCGAGTGTGGGTCGGTCTTGTACTTTGAAATTGCAAAATTTGATTCTTATATTCGTGTATATTTGTAGTTGTTAGTCAGCTGTTATGCTGTTTATTTTGTTAAAGTATAAAATAATAAATAATAAATAATCCGGACATCTTACACACAACGCCATCTAGTCCCAAGCTAAGCAGAGCTTGTGTTATAGGTACTAGACAACTGATATAAATACATATATACTGTTTTTTCTGTAAATACATACATATTATACATAGAAAACATCCAAACTCCGAAACTAATATTTGTAGACCACACAAATACTTGGTCCGACCCAGGATTTGAGCACGAGACCTCAAGCACAGCAGTCGCATTCACTACCACTGCGCCACCGAGGCAGTCAAAGTATGTATGTATTTAGAAATATTAGCGTCTTTATCAGCATCGGAGATTCTGAGAGAACGTTAAGCTGCCGGTCCCGGTTTTTATGAACATCAATGGCAATCGTTATTGGGAAGTCAGAGCTCTCAAATATACTGGCAACTAGTTCAACCTTCGAATTCAGTTCACTCTCAGGGTTTCTGAGGTACGACGCCAGTCGATCCGTGGAAAAACTGGTTTTCAGATGAAATTGGTTGAACTAGTAGAAGACCAGAAATACTCTTTGGAATAATAAAGACTAGGAAGATGAAGACGATGAGTGTCTTTATCAGCAGTCAGGTTACCATAGCCTAGAACAAAGAAACTTCTAGATATGTGCGAGATATGTGACTACATCAGCCCATTGCACTCCACTGCTCGATATAGGCTCTCATTGCCCGCCACTTTGATGGATTTTAAGCTACTCACATCCAACTCCTGACAGCCATTTTGCGCAAGGCGCCACTCTACCTGGCTTGTTATTAAATATTTATTACTTTGTATTCGTTAGGTTAGGCTTTTAGACAGTGGTATTCGAAATATCAAGATTTATCCGGTTACAGTTGAGAAGATACGCCCACTCTATCTTGTGTATAAATACTTACAATAATTATTTCACTTATGATGATAAATGACCCACAAACACAACAATATTAGTCTTGGACAGTATGTCGAACCCGTTACATCTGATACTGCACTCAAGATCTCTAGCCACTAGATCACAAGGCTTTAAACATTTTCATTAAAATAGATATACATATATTGATTGACGAACCCTTGTTAATTACTAATAAACAATCATGTTTTTTCAATACAAAAGTGTCTGAGAACATAATAGTGACAATAAAAGATTATATTTTGCACTTAAGTGCATTAATTGTACTAGTGAATAGTAAATTGTCTATGATTATCGCACTTTTATCGTTAAAGTGCGTTTGTTTTATATGTTAAGGGAACACCAGTGGTTTAGTAATTTATGTTAAAGGAAGTCCATTAAAAAATGTGTGCGATTACAAAAATGTATTAATCTTAAATAATGATTATGAAAGTAATTAATCTAAAACAACCGTTATGATGCGTCAGTAGTTGATTCGACCTCAACGCTGTGGTTCAAAGGTATACCCCTTCTCAATTTATACATATTTTTTATGGAACACGGGGCTAACAAACAGACATATCGCCTGTTGGTAAGCGATTACCATGGACATCCACAACACCAGAGGCGTCACAAGTGCGTTGCCGGCCTTTGGGGGATAGCGCCTGTGCGATGTCTCACCGAGTGAGTGAGGATAACGGAGGTGCATACCCCAACCCTTCCCCCTATTCCTCTCTCCATCCCCCAAAGGCCGGCAACGGACTTGTGATGTCTCTGGTGTTGCGGATGTCCATGGGCGGCGGTAATCGCTTACTATCAGGCGATGCGTCTGCTCGTTTGCCCCATATTCAATAAAAAAAGTAATAGTGTGACTGGTTATTGATTGATTGCACGGTTCGTCCGGGGACTTAAGCAGTCGCTACGCCGCATTTTACTGCCCTAAGATTTGGGGGTTCAAATCCCACATGGGACAACACTTTGTGTGATCTATAAATAGCAAATTATTTTTTCTTCACGTATATTAATATCTAAAAGAGATTAAAACGCTGCTGGCTATTGCAAACTTAGCCGCCATTAACACCGTAAATTGCCCCGCCTTGTGCAATTGGTTTTTAATTTACCAGGGCACTTTTTATATGGCAGTTAAATAGCCTTTATAATACAGCATTACGCTTACAAAACACGTGCACTATCTGTATCGATAATGCAAAAAAATTGCGCCCACCCAGACATCTATTAACATAATACTTAAATTAATTTCTGTGTTTAAAGTAAGGATGGATGAAGTGTCGGCAGGTAACAGGAACTATTTGAGATCCTAAGCTCCCTTTAACGTTAAAGGGACAAATATATAAAACGATGATCAGACCCGCAATTCTGCATGGATCTGAGTGTTGACCAATAAAGAAAACGGAAGAGAGACGCCTGCATGTAGCTGAAAGGCGAATGTTGAGATGCATGTGTGGTGGTTCAAATTATTGTATTGTCATCGGTCCTCGATAAGTCTACTAAGATTAAATGAAATCCGACCGTAAGAAGTGGGTTAAAATCAAGTCCAAAGGAGTCGGTTACAAACAAACATACATACAAGTCTCTGAAACTAATAAAAAGCGTTTAAAATCGATTCAGTAGTTTAGGCGTTACGATCTAATATACATAGACTGCCAAGACTATTACCACCTTTTGTCTTTACCGTAGTCACCCGACTAGACTAGACTAGGGACTCGACGACCCAACCGACGAAAAAGTAGAAAAATGATTGACCAATTGCTATTGAGACTGTTCACGTTATGGATAAATAAAATACTGTTTGTTTTTTATTTAGAGGAAATTTGAAGTACATTATCAACATTAAATTTAACCGAATTGATGTCAAAGAAACATAGTTATTTATTTTAATTTTATTTAATTTTAAAACTTTACGCACACATGTACAACGGCGGGCTTAATGCCCAAGGCATTATCTACCAGCCAACCTTTGGGAGATATGGAAATTTTGTGAGGTAGGTGCATTGTGGTGGAAGTAAGAGGTTGTAATTATTTTCAATAGGTATATGGAACTGATATAGACTAACATAATTCATAATACACATAAACATATACATAAATAGAAAAAATATGATGACAATTCTAACTTACAGGAATTATAATAATATAATAATAATAAATATTTCAGACATCTTTTACACAACGCCATCTAGTCCCAAGCTAGGCAGAGCTTGTGTTATGGGTACTAGACAACTGATAAAAATACATACATATTATACATAGAAAACACCCAAACTCCGAAACAAATATTTGTAGATCATACAAAAATTTGGTCCGACCCGGGAATCGAACCCGTGACCTCAAGAACAGCAGTCGCATAGGCTACCACTGCGCCACTGAGGTAGTCAAATGTGTCTTCTTTGATGAATTGAATGTCACTTCTTTGTCATCGATTCGGTTAAATTATTCTTAGTTTTAATTTTCAGTTTAAAAAAAGCGCGAGAAATGTAAAACCAAGTGTCATAAAAGTCATGGTATGTATGAAATGGTCGCATTAAGCGTATTATTTTATTTAGATAACCTTTACAAAATGCCATCTGTATATATTAATTTTATCACTTGTTACTTAAATTGCAATTTATGTGAAGATTTCTGATCGAGATCAAGAATTTTTTAAATAGCAAATGTTTATTTGGCATTTAGAGTTCTCAGCGTTTGGTAATAAGTCACATTCTTGGGTTCCATTTATGGTGACGATAAGACTTTTTAACAATAAGGGTTTTTTTATACATATATTTATATCGTTAGATACTAGCTTTTGCTCACGGTTATTGACGCCTGTGTTATCGCCGTAAAGAGTAGTATATGTCCTTCTTTAAGAATTAAAGCATGTTCCTGCCAAATTACACCGAAACCGGTGCAGCAGTTTAGCCGTTAAAGCAAGTAACAGAGCTATTTTTAATCGACTTCAAAAAGGGAGAGGATTTCAATTCGACTGTATTTGTTTTTTTTATGTTTTCTACCTCATAACTTTCGACTGGGTGAACCGATTTTGATGATTATTTTTTTATTTGAAACCTGGTGCTCCCATTTCAATTTGGTCCAGTTCTTGAAGTCGGTTTTTTTTGTTGTTAAAATTTGTGATAATTGAATTAACAAAATTAGAGTATAGATTTGTTGACCCGGACACCAGATACCGAAAAAAAATGTGTAGTATCATCAGTACTCTTTATCCATACTAATAATAAAGCTGAAGAGTTTGTTTGTTTGTCTGAACGCGCTAATCTCAGGAACCGCTGATCCGATTTGAAAAATTATTTCGGTGTTGGATAGTCCATTTATCGAGAAAGGCTATAGGCTATATATTATCACGCTACTACTAATAAGAGCGGAGCACCAATGAAGAATGTTTAAAAAACGAGGGAAAATTTTCACGCTACGGACAATTTAAGACGCAAACGAGGTTGCATGGGTCAGATATGTAGTATAAAATGAAGTAGCTACCGCTGTCTGTTCGATTAGATCTTATAATCTACGCCAGCGACTTTAACGCAGTTCTGAGGAGTAGAGGAAGGTTTATATGTGTAATACATACATATTATAGTTGAAGAATTCGAAGACTCGGCGTTTTTCCGTGGGAGAGCCACACTTCAGCATGAATGGGCCGGCTCGACCGGAGCCACGGCCTCACAGAAAACCGGTGTGAAATAGCGCTTGCGCTGTGTTTCACTGAGTGAGTGAGGATACCGGAGGCCCATATCTCAACCCCTACCCCATTTCCTCTCCCCATCCCCCAAAGGTCGGCAACGCATTTATGACGCTTTTGGTGTTGCGGGTGTCCATGGGCGGCGATCGCTTACCGTCAAGTGATGCGTCTGCTCGTTTGCCCCAAATTCAACAAAAAAAAAACTTCCGTGCGAAGCCAAGCCGGGTCTCTAGTAATATATATTCTACTTTTTCAAACTCAACCATCTAGTTATTCTTTAATACTTTAAACCGGTTTAAAATTATTTTCTTCTATGAAGCTAATTTACTTAACAAATTCAGCAACATCGGTCGTGAAACTTTAACGACGCGAGAATTATAACAATTTTAATTAATTTCGCATCTGTACATCAAAAGTGTCATTGCAAAGACCATGTGTTGTAACGACTTGATATTTGTGCTAAGGTGTTAATCTATTAATAATATTACAAGCTTATGTACTGTGACATTTTATGAATATATAAAAGGCTAGAAACTTTGAAATTAAAATATATTAGTACTCGTATATCTGGGAGACTGTATAAGAGCCATGCTTTGATATAAATGGACCAGCTCCCTTAAGAGCTTGTTCACAAAAACTGTTAATTTGAAATAACCAACAGACACTACATTTTTTTTTATATTCCAGGCATCTAACAAACAACGCCATCTAGTCCCAAGCAGAACTTGTGTTATGGGTACTAGACAACTGATATAAATAATTATATACTGGGTTTTTTTATAAATATATACATATTATACTTAGAAAACACCCAAACTCCGAAATAAATATTTTTAGATCACACAAATATTTGTCCGACCCAGGATTTGAACCCGAGACCTCAAGCACAGCAGTCGCATTCACTACCACTGCACCACCGAGGCAGTTTAACATACACATATTACAAAACAAAGTCCTACGACGCGTCTGTCTGTCTGTTCGCAATAAACCCAAAAGCTACTGTACGGATTTTCATGCCGTTTTTACCAATAGATAGAGTGATTCTTGAGGAAGAATTTCGTATGTAATTTGTTACATTTTTGAGTACATTGGCTAGCCGCACATCTGCCCAGAGTAACATAGGCTATATGAAATTTTCCGTAAAAAATCCGTGCGAAGCGATAGCAATTAATAATACTCGTAGTAAGGTTGCTAGTATAATAACAAATCTAAGGATTGCCAAGAATAAATATTGAACCTACACTAATGTTTAATTAAGAAGACGATAATTCCACTAACCTTTTTTATATTTAACAGAAAACAACGCTAATCCTAAAATGGCTTATGTCAGTCATGTACTTAAGAATGGGTATTGAGAACAGTCATGGACACCTGTCATTCAAGAGACATTAGTGTTTTGTCTCTCTTTGAGTGCTCCTAAGTAGTTGAGGGAGAGCAGGATATGGGGAAGAATATAACCTCACTAATAAGGCCCTTGTCAAAAATCCATAATGTGCCATTGCTGGGCTTGGGTCCCCTCTCAGGAGAGGGTTAAAGGCGTACGTTCCTACGCTGTCCTTCATCGCACGGTACAGCCGGTTGGCAGTTTATAGTACTAGCGTTATTTTCTGCTCCGGCCCTGCGGTGTTAACAGTGGTTGTAAAAGTACCTACGGGTGACACCGCTGGGTAAAACTAGTCTAAAATCTGAATGTCAGAAGCGGTGTTGGAGCCGATTTTTATGAAATTTAATATGCGGGAGTTTCGGGGGTAATAAATCGAACTGGCATTTTTTTTTAAATTTTCCAAATAACAGATACCACGCAAAGTTCGGTCATCTAGGTGCTTTTATATATTTGTAAATGTCTATTATAATTATTACATTTGCGTGCTATCAATCTTTATGTTAGCTCAACTATACATATAATAAAACACCCCGATCGACGTCTAATGCCAGTTAAAAATTAATTCAACGGCTCATAAAAATAGTTACATCATGTTACTGTCGATGTTTCCTTTTAAGGTAAGCGTACACAATTGAATAATTACAGTCAGTAGCCTGTCTTAGCAAAACATACGTGTTCTTTCCACATGAATGGTGATTAAATGAAAACATAACGCCTCGTCAAAACAGGCAGTAATGATGAACAACAAGTGGTACTGAGCTTCTAATACTTGAAATTGTCACGGCTTCGAGTGTTGTACGATTTTACACTTACTATTCCAATTTCAATAACAAAACATTGTAATATCGAGCCGTAAAATGCTAATTATACCACTAATTAATTTGAATTTCTTGTATTAAAATTAGTTTAGAAAAGCTTACGAATATAATCGAATAACATAAATCCAAAAAAAAAACAGTAACTTTGATTAATGAGTGTGGGTTGCCATATGTGTAAAAAAAGTTAATATCTACTGATGATGGTGCTTACACCATCTAGAACCTCCCCCCCCCCCTAAGTCATTAAAAATAAGCAAAGTAAAGACCCCCTCGTCCTCCTATAGTGTTTACGTAATACTTCAATGGCTCCTAAAAGCTAAAATTTATCGGAACAATATCTTCAGCAATTGTAATACAGCACAACTCTTAAAATGAAGTTTAAAAAAAAACAAATAATACCTTCAAGCCGACAGAGGCAGAATATGGGCAGTTTGTATTGAAGTGTCAAACTGACAAGTGCAGTTTGGCGCACGAGCAGATGCACTTGCTCATGACGATGTGTATGGAATTTAAAAATTGACCGGTCCGTGCGGTTTTCGAATTAAAGCGCAAATAAAAACAAATTGTAATCACTTACAGTTTTGTATTAATTGGAAACTGTATATATATTTTACTTGTATGTTTCTTGTATTGATCCTGTTGACGGACTGCTAAAGCAGAGATCTTTGGTTCAATCCGGATCAAATAATTGTGTAATGAATACGATTATTTGTTAACTGTCTGAATGTAATCTAGGCATAGGTATCTACAATATGTATGTATTCAGATATATTTATACTAGCTGACCCACGCAACCTCGTTTACGTCTATTATTGCCCGTAGTGTTCGCTTCTATTGGTTTTAGCGTGATGATACATAGCCTGCCTCGATAAATGGACTATCCAACATTGCAAGAATTTCAAATCGGACCAGCGGTTCCTGAGATTAGAGCGTTCAAATAAACAAACTCTTCAGCTTTATAATATTAGTATATATAAATACGTTTACCAGTCTTGTTTGGGATCAAATGGACGAGTGTGAGATGTGTGACGTAAATAATAGTATGATTTAAATTTGTGCCTATTGTGAAATATACAAAGTTGAACCTGACCTGATAGTAAATTGAAATTGACGGAAGATTAGTTTTCTATGTAACTGTTGTATGACTCCGGCCAGTTCATATATGCTGAAAGTATGGCTCTCAAAATACTGTGTACAGTATTTTAACCCCATTTTTTTTAAAGATAAATAGTATCGCGGGGGACTTCACAAACATACATGAAACGGACACAAAGAACACCGAGACTTAGAACCACAATTTGTGGATCACACAAAGTGTTATTCCATGTGGGATTTGAACCCACAACACTTGGTGTAGTAGGGAACGGCGTGGCGACCGCTTAACCACTAGGCCATATGTGCAGTCAAGTCCGTCTGTAAGTCAGTCCTTTACGTTACTGTACCAATCCTAATCTGATTAAATGACAAGGATTGGTGTTACTATTATTCAGAAAAACCCATAACCGCTTGTAACATTAATCTAAACGCATTTATTTGATAAACTATAAAAAATCGGAACTGCCGATTGAAGTGTGAACTAAGTAACTTGTGAATTGTATCGTGCGATGGCAAATGCGAGAGTTCACGCTTTTCTTTTCACTCAAAAAGTACACATATATACACTTTATACATATAGATCATGAATAGCGTTCGGTGACGACGATGCGGGGTCCATGATTACACCCAGAAGGCACTCAACGCACCAAAATTAGAGTTTATTTCTTTCAAATTTATAAATATTAAAATATGAACTATAAATAAAATTTATACCAATATGCAATATAAATTATTTTTATAGGGTAATTTGCATTATATTACGGGTGATATGATAGTCTTTTTAAATGTCAAACGGGTAATATATTATATTCGTACAGCTTTGTTGGTGTTTACAGAATAAAACAGATACTCATATGTTTGATGTTATCGGTTATGTGTGAAATATACGCCTATTAGGTACTTAAGGTCCAAAGTCATTATTTTTACGTTTTTTTTATGGTATAGTTGGTAAGCGAGCAGACGTATCGCCTGATGGTAAGCGATTACCGCTGCCCGTGGATACCGCAACGCTAGAGGCGTCTCAAGTGAGTTGCCGGCCTTTGGGGGATGGGGAGTGGGATGAGGAGGGGTTGGAGTCTGGGCCTCCGGTACTTTTCATGAAATACATGTATTTGTTGGGATTTTAATCTGTGTGAATGAATTGAGTACTCAGATCATATATGTGATTGATCACATCCCCAAAGGCCGGCAACGCACTTGGGCACCTCTAGTGTTGCGGGTGTCCATGGGCGGCGGTAATCGGTTTCTATCAGGCGATACGTCTGCTCGTTTGCCAGCTATTCCATAAAAAAATGTGTTAGCACTGAAACGTGTGACACCGACTTTTTTTATTAAATATATACAATTAGTGAGACGGGTCTCCTGATGGAATATGCAGTTCAAGAGATACGAACGCTTTAACATGCTCTGGGTTTTGTGCTATATGAGTGTTATCACCATCAGCCTATCGCAGGCTGCACACAGGCGTCTCTCATTGTGTGGTGGCCGGTTTGATACCACTGTCTCATGAAGTAAGTAAGGTTATCGGAGCTTAATAACCTCCCTGTATTTCTAGTGTCGAGACTCAAAGGGGTTATACATTGTGACTTTTGGGGTTGTAGATACAGACGTGAAGCGGTAATTGGAATACATTATAGTTATTTACTTTAAAACCCCTAAAACCATCCTCTAACATCCTCAAACATTTATAACATTTGACTATAGAACAGTTTAAATTGAATATTAGAAATACACTACAAATTGTAAATGCATATTTATGTAAATAAAATATAACTCAAACGTAAAATAAGATTGCAGGTATACAAAATAACATTGAAAAATGTATTTTTCTAGCAACTCCGGAATAAATGTGGGTAAGATTTAATTGTATAGTGCTTACAGGTACAGTTGAAGACAAAAGTGGTAGAATCGGGTTAATAGCTTCAAGCGTCATTAGTTCAGTCAAGCTTGATCGACTCTCCTGGCTTCCTGACGCCAGTGTAAGCAATTTTTTCTTAAAAACATCTTCATTAGAGTCGGAAGTGGGACACGTATAGTATAATTAATTTAGTAGAACGGTATACTTTAAATCTTGCAGTATAAATATGGTTAATGAAAAAAAAATTGAGGAAAACATCTTCAGAAAATAAAGGAGATTTGCTGTTGAGTTATTTTTTTCTATGTACCTATATATTTTATATAAACATGTTTCTGGGTGATGCGATCAATCCATAGAGCGTCTTGTCGTTCAAAGAAAAGTGGAAGGCACTAGACACACGCGGAAGGTCACACACACACAATTCTGCTGTGGGAAGGTCGGTGAACGAGTGCTGCAGGATGACCTCGAACAGGCAGCAGTGGCGAGTTCCACTGAGTAAATGTTTCCACTAAGTTGCCAGATATATCATCTTTACAAAACAAAACCATCGTTTCATTGGTCTTCCTCCACTCTTATATTCGTCACCTTCCAGACATAAAACTTCAATAGATTTTGCTCATCTCCGCGCATCACATGTCTGTATCAGGAAAACCAGTTACTACTCAATTTGTCATCCACCACTTTCAGGTTCACCTACTCTAGTCATACCACACAATAATACAGTGATGAACCCTGATGGTGAAAGATGAAGAATACAGTTTAGTACAATTAGAATAGAATATACTTTACTTTTAATCAATTACAATTGTTATACGTTAATGTTTCAAGAAGACGTTTGATGTGGCAATGGGCTGGTCACACATATGTCGCAGAACAGACAACCGCTGAAGTAACCGTGATTTAGAATGGAAACTGCGCCTTAGCAAACGTGGTGTGCATTGTGCAACGCTCTCTAGCCAGATGGCAGACGATTTACGTAAGAGAACTGGCAGCGACTGGATGCAGAGAGCAACAGAGCGGGATCTGTGGTGTTCCATGGGAGAGACCTATGTCCAGCAGTGGATTGCAACGGGCTGATGATAATGATAATCATGCTTACAATGGACGGCCTTATTGCTAAAAGAAATCTCTTCCAGGCAACCTTTGGATGTACATATCGACAGGAGAAAGAAATGAACGAAATAACTATCACGTATATGGAATAATCATTGTTAGCGTTAAAATTACACTTACCGTGTTACAGCCGCTGTGGACGTGGCAAATTGTTGGCATTTGCACCACTTTCCGCGATGCTTACATTTTTTTTGTCACATAATACGAGACAACTGAACTGACAGTCTAATTCACCTTACCTTAACTAGCTGAATGAAACATTGTAATAATTAGCATTTGAATACAAAAACATGTCAATTATTTTTTTATTGCCATTTCAATTGCAT
This sequence comes from Spilarctia lutea, assembly GCA_916048165.1. Classification (NCBI taxonomy): domain Eukaryota; kingdom Metazoa; phylum Arthropoda; class Insecta; order Lepidoptera; family Erebidae; genus Spilarctia; species Spilarctia lutea. The sequence continues at coordinate 3,042,138 of OU696491.1, forward strand.
TATTTCACCTCAGTGGTTGTTTCTACTTAGTTGCGAATTTTGCAGTAATACTCTGCAAAATTGCAACATTGTTATTGTCACATAATACGAGACAATCGAACTGACAGTCTAACTCACCTTACCTTAACTACATAAATGAAACATTGTAATAATTAGTAATTGAATATAAAACATGACATTTTTTTTTTTATTGCAATTGCAATTGATTATTTTACCTCAGTGGTAGTTTCTATTTAGTTGCGAATTTTGCAGTATTAATCTGCAAAATTGCAACATTGTCATTGTCACATAATACGAAACAATCGAACTGACAGTCTAACTCACCTTACCTTAACTACATAAATGAAACATTGTAATAATTAGTAATTGAATATAAAACATGACAATTTTTTTTTTATTGCAATTGCAATTGATTATTTTACCTCAGTGGTAGTTTCTATTTAGTTGCGAATTTTGCAGAATTAATCTGCAAAATTGCAACATTGTCATTGTCACATAATACGAAACAATCGAACTGACAGTCTAACTCACCTTACCTTAACTACATAAATGAAACATTGTAATAATTAGTAATTGAATATAAAACATGACAATTTTTTTTTTATTGCAATTGCAATTGATTATTTTACCTCAGTGGTAGTTTCTATTTAGTTGCGAATTTTGCAGTATTAATCTGCAAAATTGCAACATTGTCATTGTCACATAATACGAAACAATCGAACTGACAGCCTAACTCACCTTACCTTAACTACATAAATGAAACATTGTAATAATTAGTAATTGAATATAAAACATGACAATTTTTTTTTTATTGCAATTGCAATTGATTATTTTACCTCAGTGGTAGTTTCTATTTAGTTGCGAATTTTGCAGTATTAATCTGCAAAATTGCAACATTGTCATTGTCACATAATACGAAACAATCGAACTGACAGTCTAACTCACCTTACCTTAACTACATAAATGAAACATTGTAATAATTAGTAATTGAATATAAAACATGACAATATTTTTTTTATTGCAATTGCAATTGATTATTTTACCTCAGTGGTAGTTTCTATTTAGTTGCGAATTTTGCAGTATTACTCTGCAAAATTGCAACATTGTCATTGTCACATAATACAAAACAATCGAACAAACAGTCTACACCTTTTTTTTATGTTTTAGCTGCCAAAATGACTCGGCTCTGCCTGATGGAAAGCACGAGCAGAATCCAGGAGTGGTGGTCACCATCCTCAATGCTAATAGGGACAATGCAGCATGGTGACCCACACTATGGCGGCCTAGTGAGATGCTTCTTCACGCTCCGCTTAAAGGACCCGGGTTCATAGTGGGAGGGAAACACGTATCTGAATGAAACCTTGTAATAATTAGTAATTGAATATAAAACATGGCATTTTTTTATAGCCATTTCAATTACATCATTTCACCTCTGTGGTTGTTTCTACTTAGTTGCGTATTTTGCAGTAATAATCTGCAAAATTGCAACATTCGTTAGTTTAACTCTATAAAAAGTATTTTTTTATGTATTTGTAGAAAATAATTAGGCCATAAAGTTTATTATAGACAGCAGTTTGCTCTATCAATACTGTACAAACTTTCCCAACGTACCTAGTGCGGGAATTAATTACCAAAAAGAAATTGACCATAAAATTTTAGCACACCTATAAATAAGTTAAAGGTACTTTAATACTAATAGTAAAGATTATCTTATTGAACTTAACATAACTTTAAAAAAGCATCTTCTCAACTTAACACTTACTATGAAGTTTATTAAAAGCAGATGCAACTACAATCGGTATCCGTTAATTTGTGCTAATAAAATACGAATTAAATAAGTATAAGTCTCACTAGCAGCGGATAGCGACCTTACATTTTTGACTATAAAAGTCATATCTACCACTGACAATACTACTGACACACATACATTAGTATTAAGAATAAGAGCAGAAAAACAACGTTATGTGATCGGTCGTTAATAAGCAAAATGCACTTTGACTATTATATTTCCATTATCTGCTTCATAATGTAGCATTACCGTCCAATCAATTGTAAGCCTTTTGAAGTTCCAGTCAAATTTAGATTTATATTTTGTTACTGAGGGCTGATTCAGCAAGGGAATTAAAATGTCTCTTATTATTTTATCTTTCTATTAATGTCTTAACTTCTTAAAGGCTTTAATGGTGTTTTTGTTGGTGAAAAATGAGAATAGCCCCCTAAAACGCCTTCAGTGCGACAAAATCCTATGGTTTTTATGAAGAAAAGTATACATTGCTGTCAAATTGTAATTGGTTTATTATACCATGACCAAGGCAGGACAAATGATGTTAAAAAATAATAGTACGATAATTGTGGGATGAATTTATGATTAAACAATTATCTTACGCAATTGTAGTTTATTTCATTACAATGTGAATGTAATTGAAGATGTGAGGTCTGCTAATCAGCTGTCTGAGCTTCGATTATTGGTTGCAAATAAGTAAAGTAATAATGGCATAATTTTATTGGTTGTAATAAAAAATGTGTCGACAGTCATTTTTACTTTATTTTCATATGAATTTTTAAAGATATAAATAAAAATGTTAGAAAATAATAATTGTGTTCATTTGTTAAGGGTTTCGACTAATAATTCTTCTTTAAATTTTGTATTAAAATCTAGCCTTTAAATATTTACGCCATAATAAGAAGGTTTAAAGAAAAATGAAAATAGCTTTTCGCGAAACTTTCTGCCTCGCACAACAAAACTGTCGAATGAACTGGTTCCTGTGGTATTCCCGGACCAATACGACCTTCAAACCTTCAAGAAAAGAGCGTACTCCTTATTATTATTTTTTGTTTCAGTCATTTAATACCTATTCGGTCTCGAACTTATCCGTTTTGATTCGAGTAACAATTATATGACCCTAACCTACTCGAAGCCGTATATTTCTCAACCCATGGGTGTAAGTCAAATGTCTTTCTGACCACTGCCTTTTCTTTTATCTAATTTTACTTTTGATATATCTATCTCATTGATGAGTCTAGTAATATTACTTTAGAAAAGAAATTATTTTGCTTACATATTCTGCCTACATCTCATACTATACATATTAATTCTATTAATATTTCTTATCATTAAATGACAAGAATATTTAATAATGACACCTATTCACCTACATAAGATTTTTAGTCCAGGGTTTTATCAAAGTATAATTTTAACTTTGCGCATTGTGTAATCTTAGATAAGAACTATCAAGACTCCCTCCCACCTCCTTATACGAAAATATAAGACACTAGCTGATCCACGCAACCTCGTTTGCGTCTTATATAGCCCGTAGTATGAAAATTTTCGCAAAATAAGTAACTTTTCTGGTTGATTTTTACACCTTGTGTCCGAAAAACCCTAATATCTTACGGAACCCTATTTTTTTCCAACATAAAATATAGCCTATGTTACTTGTGGATAATGTAGCTTTCGAATGGTGAAAGAATTTTTAAAATCGGTCCAGTAGTTTTTGAGCCTATTCATTACAAACAAACAAACATACAAACAAAGTTTTCCTCTTTATAATATTAGTGTAGATGGTCGACCCCCCTTACCTAAATCGTCTTACGTATTAAATGAACGGCCTTTATAGGGATCTTCAATAAATGATTTACGGTGTAACACCAGCTGTTCTCGACTGTACTTTGCCAACGGTAATTATGCAAACTGCGCGTCAAAGTTGTAGGCAATTCGTGAAAATATGTCAGACGTTAATGTATGCAATTAAGGGTTACGAAACATGCCTCAGTTATGTGAAAGCTGATTATAGTTGGAAAGTAACTTCTATTTATATTGGTTACGGAAGTTTTAATCTTCTTCTTCTTCTTCCTAGCCTTATGCCAAGATTTTTTGGGTTCGGCTATTAGTTCCACCGGTTTTACCTGAATATCAGTTTTTCCACGAAGCGACCGGCATCAGACCTCCGTAACCCTGAGGGTGAACTGAATTCGAAGGTTGAAACTAGCGTCAGTATATTTGAGGGCACTGACTTATCAATAATAATAATAATAGCTTTATTGTTTCTCTCTCACATAGTACATTACAAAAGATAGCAGACAGTAGACAAATTACTTTGTTTCTATGTGAGAGACTGGCATCTATACTAGGACAGGCCTGTATGACAAACTGCCAGCCTCTCCCAACTCTGGTTTTGTGCAGTACTAGATGTAACGTAAGTAACAACATAAAGAACTACTATAGAAGAACAGTGAGTATGTAAATTAATAATAGTAATAAATAACGATTACCATAGATGTTCATGGCAACCGGGACCGACGACTTCACGTATTTTCCGAGGCACGGGCCGGATAACATCGCCATCTTCCATACTCCGGGCCAGTTAATAAGAATTTCATATAAGAAAAACATGATACATCAACTTTGGCCTCCGGAATCGAATCCGAGACTTCTTTACTAGCAGCTACTTGCATACGCTAGGCCCGACTCGGGAATCGAACCCGAGACTTATTGACTGGCAGTTATTTGCATACGCTAGGCCTAACTCGAGAATCGAACCCGGGACTTCTTGACTGGCAGCTACTTTCATACGCTAGGCCCGACTCGGGAATCGAACCCGAGACTTCTTGACTTACAATTAGTTTAGTTGCATACACCAGTCACCAGATCCACGAAACAGTCTCCGTCGTAGTTTTAATCTTCTTTTAAAGAAGAATTTCTAAGTATTTCTTCAAAGAAGAGAAGATTTTTTTTGTTTATTATTATAATCTAAAACTAGACAGAGACAACTAGATTCCTAATAAACATACTTGTACATTTCGAGACCAGTATTTGCCTGCAGCTCGTGTATGTTGGATAACGCAGTAAAAAGTAGCCTATATCCTTCCTCAAGAATCAAAGTATATTTAAGCTAATTCACATTGAAATCAGTTCAGTGATTTAGTCATGGAAACGTAACAGACAGAGGTACTTTTAAATCTTTACTAATAATAAAGCTGAAGAGTTTGTTTGTTTGTTTGAACGCGCTAATCTCAGGATGCTCGTCCGATTTGAAAAATTCATTCAGTGTTGGGTAGTCCATTTATCGAGGAAGGCTATAGGCTATATATCATCAAGCTAATACTAATACGAGCGGAGCACCAATGAAGAATATTTCAAAAACAAGGGAAAACTTTCGCGCTTTCATTGCGTGGAAGAATTTGTTTGTTTGAACGTGCTAATCTCAGGAACCGCTAGTCCGATTTAAAAAATTCTTTCAGTGTTAGACAGCCCGTTTATCGGGAAAGGCTATAGACTATATATCATCACGCTTAGACCAATAGAAGCGGAGCTCCAATGAAGAATGTTACAATAACGGGGGAAAATTATTACGCTACGAGCAATAGCAGACGTAAACGAGGTTGCGTGGGTTAGATAGTAAAATATATATATCAAACTTACTGCGTTCAGACACGCTGGCGAAGCGGCAGGCGAAAGCTAGGCCTCAATGAAAAATTGCGTCTTGATAATTCATTTTCGCACATAAATTCGCAATAAACGACCTACTTTAGTTTATTAAAGAACATCAATAACTCATTAATTAAGCCCAACACTATCAAACGCATCACAACTAATCATGCCTGCGGTGGGTGGTTATGTACGAACTAGTGATGTGCACTCGACATGCAAGCTTTAACGACACCCACAGGTGTATTCAAGACCTTTGTTGACGGTTGAAACTTATTAAATAGCGCTATCGAACTCACTGATAGATGGCGCCAGCTTTAAAGCTTAAACTGTTAAATAATACCGTATAACATGTAGCGATAGCAACAAAATTATTTATATAAATAGAAAAGTTATAAGGAATAACTGAATACCTACGTGTTTATTATTTAAACTGGAAATTTTATGGAGCACAATCAAGATTTACTTATGTATTTTATTGAGAACCTAACACAGAGATGGCCCACACAATACACAATAAAATCACTTAAATAAACAAAAGTCTTTTCCTAGTGCACTCCTTCAAATATAGGCGGCCACAGCATGCACTTCGGGTTTTTTTATGAAATAAGAGGCAAACGAGCAGACGTATCGCCTGATGGTAAGCGATTACCGCCGCCCATGGACAACCAGGATGCATACCCGCATCACAAGTGCGTTGTCGGCCTTTGAGGGAATGACAAGAGAGTAGGAGGAAGGGTTGGGGTGTGGGCCTCCGGTACCTCACTCACTCGGTGAAACACAGCGCAGGCGCTATTTCACACCAGTTTTATGTGGGGCTGTGGTATCACTCTGGTCGAGCCGGCCCATGCATGTTGAAGCGTGGCTCTCCCACGGTAAACTACTTCTAACATTTACTTTCAGGTAAAATATAAAAAAAACAATTTAGAATTAGTAACGCTATAGGAATATATCCGGTGTCACGCGGCGTTTACAGCAAACACACAAGAAAGGGACTCTTTAGACTCCTTGTTCTGAATCTAGTGTAGGGGGGGGGGACAGCACAGTGTCCCCTACACACAAGTGTGTAGGGGACACTGTGCAAACAATTTGTGGATTCAGAAAGTTTTGTACCTCGTGGGTATAAAAACTAAAACGCTGAGAGTATCGGAAAGCATCGTGGTGGTCTCTGAAACCATACAAATACAGTTAAATATTATATTATTGCAGTCGTTCTTATCACTTTTTAGCAATTTGTCATAGGCAACTAAGAGATGTAGAAAAACCAACATAAAATAAATCTATACGACATAACGTGCCATTTTTAATAAAACATACAATTTTGAATGTGGAATTACAATTTATTTTGTACTAGCAGAACCCTGTGGTGCTATCCGCGGTACGACAATAACCGCGGGCAATGCCACGAGGTGAAGCTAGTATCTTTATAAATTGTAGCCTATATGTTATTCTGATGTATAAGCTATATTATTGTAAAGTTTCATCAAAATCCATTTCGGAGTTTTTGCGTGGAAGAGCAACAAACATACTCACTTACATACGCACAAACTTTTACGTTTATAATATTCGTACTCGTAGAATTATGAGATGTCAAATAATTAAATATAGATTTAAAATATCTAAACAAAATTAATGAAACTTTTTTGCAATCCGTCCACGGTATAACAAGTACAGGCGAAACCGGACCGATTTCCTGTTTTCAAAACTGCACAAACAATAAAACTTAAATTTAAATTTGAAATGTTTAAATATATTCTTTTATATTTAACTTTAAGTCTACAGAACATTTATTTTTAGACTAGCTGCGCCCAACGATATTACTCGCAATTGTTGCTATAAATCGGAAATTGTTTACTACAAAATTTTTATATTTCTGAAATAAAAGTTGACTAAAAGTCGTTTTAACATCAGATATCTACAAGTGAGAGCCATGCTTCGGCATGAATGGGCCGGCTCGACCGGAGTAATACCACGGCCTCACAGGAAACCGGTGTGAAATAGCACTTGCGCTGTGTTTCACCGATTGAGTGAGGATACCGGAGGCCCAAACCCCATTCCCTCCCCTCCCCCATCCCCCTCTCCATCCTCAAAAGGCCAGCAACGCACTTGTGATGCCTCTGGTGTTGCGAGTGTCCATGGGCGGCGGTAATCGCTTAGCATCAGGCGATACGACTGCTCGTTTGCCCCCAATTCAATAAAAATAAAAAGTGAGTATCACGTCAAAATGTAAAAACGTCTAGAGGTAGTGGAGCCAAGCTGATTTCAACACGATTGGGCCGGCTCGACTGGGACTGAAAATCAACGTAATATGGCATCCGTGTTGTCGTGTTTCGTTGGTGAGTGCGAGACCGGAGGCCCAATGATGCAGGAGCATCACAAGGCCGCCATGGTGTGTGGTGTGTCACCATGCTGCATTGTTGCGTTGTCTGCATTCGCAATGAGTATGGTGACCACCACTCTTGGATTCTGCTAATGCTTTCCATCAGGCAGAGTAGAGTCACTTTGGCAGGCCCATACACGGTACAGCGTTTCAACAGACAGACAGACAAAAATTTATATGATTACCTTAAATACTTACATACACATTTAGCAAAAAGCTGTTAATTTGAAATTACAAACAGACATTTCAATTTTATTTATTTGTATAGATGTTTATCTTATTGTATGGGACATGAGAAATTGAAACTGGGATAGTTATGTGGAGTTATGTAACTGTATAGTGGAATTATACTGACAATGAGTATTACTATTAGGGTATTATACGATGGGATATTTTATTGTTACTTAAATGGCTATCTACTATTTGGTAACCATGTATGTTCTTTTATATAAAATTTATACAAAACAAGATCCTTTTACGAAAAGGAACATTTATATAATACTACTAGCAGACCGGTTTCCACTTCGTTGGGTGTTAACCGCCCGCTTTTCTTCGACTTGTATACAAAGACTATTCTTTTTAACTGAAGTTTTTGTTCAATCATAATTAAATATGACCTTTGTCACTCCTGAATAGTGTCGCATTTTGTTAGTGAAAGAATTTTCAGAATCGGATCAGTGCTTCCGAAGATTACCCTCTACAACCACACAAACAAAGTTGGAAACATTACCTCTTTATAATATTAGTATAGATTTTAAGTCAACAAGCTACTGAATTCTGGAATTTTTAAAGACTATTTTTTGATATATTTTACAGAGAACATTCTTGTTCATATGAAGTAAGATAAAATAGTAAAATTAAATAAAATAAATTAAATGTTCCAGTTAAGCAAAAGCCTCCCAAAGTGACCCTACTCTGATAGAACGCATGAGTGGAATCAAAAAAAAAAACCTGACATTTGAACTTTGTTAAGTTGAGGCGATCTGTGTTTACATTGTTGGAGCTTAAATAATTTGTATTTATTATTTTATTACATTTTAAACGTTTTTTTTCTTTTTCTCTGGGACCAGTATGTATGCACACATTGCTTTTACTCCTTGATGTGTAAGTGATGGCAACCTTATATGCTATGGACTAATTTTATTATTTTATTAGACAAAAAAATTTTTTTCCTAGCTTTAATATCTTATTAGACCGCTTTCTAGCCTTTGTGTTTTGGTTGCCTTAACTTGCACATAGAAATACTGTTGTCAAAAACAAACAAGCTTTGTATGAATTATCTGAAAAGATGGTGCACATGAGTTTCTCACCAGCTCTTCTCATGAATGCAATACCCATCGGAGCTGGTACTTGGATTGATTTCAATTTAAACCTTTGAGTTGAATCGAAATCAATCTAAGCTCCGGTAATTCAAATCATCTCAGTGCATTTAGTATTAGGAGTTTTGTTTTATGTTTTTATGTTTGTATTTTTGACGTGTTCAAGTGCCTTTTGGGGCCTAAGGAAATAAATGATTTGAGTTTGAGTTTGAGTTTGAAAAGTAGTGGTCACCATACTCATTGCGAATGCAGACAATGCAACATGGTGACCCACACTATGGCTACTATTGAGATGCTTCTACATCATTGAGCCTCCGGTCTCGCACTCACCAACGAAACACGACAGCATAAACGCTGTCATTTTAGGTTAAGTTGATGGTATTAAACACACAATCAGGATATTCGCTTCTAATCAACTTTTTAATAGTATAGAAACTTTGATATGTAGGCAAATAGAGGTCATTTAAAACATTATCACTACATATTACGAAACAAAGTCCTCCATCGCGTCTGTATGTCTGTTTATTCGCGATTAACTCAAAAGCTACTGCACGGACTTTAATGCAGTTTTTACTTATAGATAGAGTAATCACTGAGGAAGGTTTTGATATATAATTTATAAAATTTTTGAGTATATTGGCTGAAATACCAGTATCTCAACGTCGGAAAAAATAAGCTGCACACCTCCGAGTATTTTCCGTAATGAATCTGTGCGAATCCGGGTTGCAAGTTTAATATAGAAGTACGTAAGTAAGTAGTTCACTATATACATAGCGTAGGTATGTAACTGACCATTAAGAGATCTAAGGTTTGATTCCCCGGGTCGGGCAAAAGTTTTGCTGAGTTTTTCTTACAAGAAGTATGGAAATTTGGTGGTATCTCACGCCCGTGCTTCTGAAAGCACATTGTGGGGTTGCGGAGATCAGAAGCCAGTCGCTCTAAGATTTAGATAAAACCGGTTCAAATAAACCTCATATAATCTTGGGAATAATGATGGCTTGAAAGATAATATGTGAAGACATTTACAAGGATTGAAAAATTGAAAAGAAATACTATTCTCCTTAAAAAAAAGTACACCTCTTAAAAGACCTCATCTCGTTTAGGTCTACTATTACCCGTAGCGTAATAATTTCCCCCCGTTTTTTAATCATTCTTCATTGGGGCTCCGCTCCTATTGGTCTTAGCGTGATGATATATAGCCTATAGCTTTCCTCGATAAATGGACTATCCAAAACTGAAATATTTTTTAAATCGGACCTGTGGTTTCTGAGATTAGCACGTTCAAACAAACTCTTCAGCTTTATAATATTAATATAGATATATTTATTTCACCATGCATCGGTCTTATGTTTTTATCAGCATAAGTATAGTATAGTCTCAATAAGTATAGTCTTCATTCCACATGTCCAGTTAATGTATTTGTAAACTTAGTCATAAGTCATGATTGCAAAGTCGTAGATCAACGGTTTGATTTTCACTCGATAAATTGATGTATATCTGTAGTTACACTGTATAACAGAAAGTGCTTATAATGTCAGATATGTAATGTACAAAGCGCAGCATTAGGTATTACCAAAAGCAATATCTTCCTGGCAACCTAACCTCATTATTTATTCATCATATATCATTGAGATATATTTTCAATATCGTGGCCAACACTTACAACATTATATTGGTCAAATAAATAAACGTTACCTAATATATAAAATTCTCGTGTCGCGGTGTTTATTACCAACTCCTCCGAAACGGCTAGATTGATTTTTATGAAATTTTGTATCGGGTAAGTCTGATAATCTAGGCCAACATCTACTTTTCATATCCTCAAGGATAAGGGTGACCCACCCCTAACTTTCTTTTTATTTTAATAGCAAAACAACGTTGAATTTGTTAAAGATATGTAAGAGATCAAAGAGAATGGAAAATAAAGGAGCATTCGAATATCGTAACCCAATACACTATTGGAATATTGAAATTTAAAATGGCGGTAGTTAAAACTACAAAAAACAATCGAATTAAATAACGTTGTATTAAAGACCTCTGCTTACGTTCAATAATAACGGTCGTTATGATACCCATCTTAATCGGTGACGTTTCCGAGAATGTATGTGTACGCGGGCTGCGCACGCGATTCAAAATACGAACCGTTTGGTTTTTTTTTTCGCATATTATATTAGTTGAAAGGAGGTTTGAAAAATAAAACCTTCGTGGATGATTTTCATATTTAATTAATGCATAATTGTAATAATGTGAACTTTGTTTTTTTTTCTTTCAGTTATATTAACGCGAAGTGGTGTTGTATGTGTGTGTACATGTAAACACACATAGAACACCAGTTCGCGTCTTGAACCTATGTATTTATATGTATTGGCATATCAACTGCCTCTGTGGCGCAGTTGTAGCGTATGCAACTGCTGTGCTTTGAGGTGTTGTGTTCGATATTATCTGCAAATATGTTTTCTACGTATGTATTTACAAAAAAGTATATTTGTACGTATTTAAATATCAGATGTCTAGTACATATAACACAAGTTCTGCTTAGTTTGGGACTAGATGGCGTTGTGTGTCAGTTGTACCTACGAAATATTACTTTTATTATTTAGGTACCTAAATTTAAAATGAATAAATAAGTATTAGAGAATACTTATTACTTACAATAACTATTTTTATGCATGAAATAATTAATATAAATTCCATAAAATTAAGAACAAAAAAAAAAACATTATCCATAAAAGTACCGAGCGGGAATCGAACTCACACGCCCGATATGTCATCAGTACCCACTATCAAAAACTTTTTATAATTATATGAATATAAATATTCATAGGTTTAAGTAAAGGTCGTTTGGTATTTGTTAATACATAAATTGATCTCAAGACCTTTTATGGTTTTGTGTACAGACATTTATCATTTCAACCACCTTTCTAAGAGGGTTATGTCCAGCAGTGGACTGTTAAAGGCTGTTGATGATTATGATGATGATTTATTATTATATTAATAACTAGCTAAGCCTCATAGTGGTACAACAAAACGAAGTTGATTTATCAGCTATCTGCCAATGAAAATCTAGTCAAAATAGGTACGGCCATTCCAAATTTAATTAGCCTGGATATGCAAAAAGATCGACACACAACGAATGTATAAATTGAACCCTGAGACGTCAGATCAAATAAAAAAGGTAGATAACGCACGTAAAATAAGAAAGTGAAACCATTATTTTTCAAATATGTGTGACTGAAGTGTTGCCACTTTTTAAAATAATGTCCCTGGAAATTGCGTTAAAATAGGAAATATACGAAAATAAATCTGTTTGTTTCTTACAAATTACAATTAGATTGTACATATTTAACATAGAAGTACGTGATTAAAAAGTAAAAAATATTTATGTCTCATTCTCTACTTCATTATTTGATTAATGAAATACCCACAAAGTACTTATCCACAGTTCTTGGCTATTAGGAATATGTACGAGCTTCTGACAATACGCTCCCAATACGTCTGTGTGTCTATTTACGTGTAAATTTTTATTCTTTGTGACTGTTTGTTTACTTTTATGTAGTTTTACTTCATTTTTAATAGCACAAGACAGTATTTTGCTGGTAAACTTACTGCACAACAACTTGTACGATACTAAGCGAAAAGTAGCATAGTTTGTTGAAAATGTGTGCATTAAACGTGTGTTTATTTGAAAGTAGCTGAGTATTTTGGCTTCAGTAAGAACAAAGGCCGTGTGTTATCTATCTTTTTTTATTTGATCTGATGAGAACAGAATTCTGACCTAGTTTTCGGTAAATTTGAGGGCACTGTCCAATAATGAGTTTCATAGATGTGACTGCTTAACGTGCTCTTCAAGGCACAGGCGTGAAACACCGTTAACTTTAACTTTAACATACCTACTCTGGGCTGTTAATAGAAATTTCTTGTAAGACAAACTCAATAATACTTCCCGCCAATTTTTTTTTTATCTTATCACAGTAAAAAGACTAGTACAGCAGATTATATATATTCTAATTTTAACATAATGGCCAGGTTTATAATGATACATTGGTCTAGTGGGTAGTCTTCTATTCAGCCAGAGATGTTGGATTCGATTCGTATTTGATATACGTATATTTACTAACAGATAAAAAAGGTATTTTATCAATAGTCTGGTTATTATAATATTAGGCTCTGCGTGGTTCGTGATCAGGTAGCCATATGTGTTAAAAAAAAAAACTATTACTTCCGCTCTGTCCGATGTACTGCTATAATTATATATTTTAGATCTTAGGTTAAAAATTCAAAAAGTAAAACTTATTCTCGAAAATAAAACACATTCCTTTAAATAATAATTAAGGTAACAAAGACACAAATCGCGTAAACGAAATAATACGTAACGATGCACGGTATTAAGTACATAATTGAATAACACTTTATATAAAAACAAGCATTTTGCCGTTAAATAAAAAAAAATGGCCAGTTCCGTGTTCGAAATTTAAAATTCGCTAATCGTCGGTGTAATTCGTTCGCGTTGTCAGCTTGCGAGCATGCATCAGATATGACATTGTTATAAAACGAAGCACATGGTTTATTTAATGAGATATTGCGATTTATCAAGATTGTTAAACCACCTTTAATTGGTCGGGTGTTGATTTTGAAATTGATGCAAAATGTACCACATTATGTTTTCTTTACAATTTAATAGAGACTGTTATTGTATTGATGACTCAATAGCTTTGTTGTTCGTGTATCGATTTCAATTCAAACTGCTTACATTCAATGTTGTAATTTTCCTACAAATAGTTAAGTTTCTTACAATTTGTAATATTGCAAAGATCTGGTTACTTTTGATGATACCGTCTGATTTATGTACATACTATTATGTAGGTATGCATAAAATGTAATCATTTTGAGAAGGTATCATAGGTCCATCAGACTGTAGTCGAAAGTAGATATTTTACCTTGTATAAGCTTTATCTATATTATAATATTATAAAAACGTAAATAAAATGGCGGTCAGCTCGGACCAAAAGGGGTTTTTTTAATGGTTTAGGTGGCAAACTAGCAGACATATCGCCTGATGGTAAGCGATTACCGCTGCCCATGGACACCCGCAACACCAAAGGCGTTACAAGTGCGTTGCTGACCTTTGGGGGATGGGAAAGGGGATGGGGGCAGGGGTTGGGGTATGGGCCTCCGGTATCCTCACTCACTCGGTGAAACACAGCGCAAACGCTATTTCACACCGGTTTTCTGTGAGGCCGTGGTATCACTCCGGTCGAGCCGGCCCATTCATGCCGAAGCACAGCTCTCCCACGTGAGTATGGAGACTTCTTGGATTGTGGTCATGCTTTTCATCAAGCAGAGTACAGTCACTGAGACAGGTTCTCATAAAAAATATAAATACTAACCACATAATGCATTAATTATTTTCATTCCTAATATTTCATCAAAATAATAATCTAATTATCACTCAATAAATTAAATATTTATTGGAGGAACACAAGGAACCATCATATTTAATAACGGTACCCAAAACCCGTCGAACCAATTACACCATTCCTTTGTATCACCCGCTTTGAACATCAAAGGGGCCGCGGTGAACGATTCTTTATACTCATTAACTAAAATTAAACTACTATGCCGCAGCCAGCATAACTTGACCTCCATTGACTTCGCGATTGTACGATAGCATTGACAAAAGTTACTTGTCATTTCAATTATTGACACTGTTTTTATAACGAGTAACGGTTTCAATAACGTTTACGTAACGGTATATAAAATAAGTTATTATTTACTTTACAAAAATAAAGTGTTATTTTGGATGATGCTTCAATTATGATATAATGCAATGGTTTATCAGTCAAAATGTATGTCAGTCATAAATAAACATATACAAACTAACAATTTGTTTCGTTAAATACTTCGTAAAACAAATGTGTACGCCGTGTGTACCCACGCGGATGTCAGTTATCGCGATAAAGAACAGTGTATTCCTCAAAAATCAAAGTATTTCCATGCCAAGTTTCATTGAAATCGGTCCAGCGGTTTAGCTGTGAAAGCGTAACAAAGAAACAGATTAATTTCGAACGATAACATTTTTTTTTTTTTTTTATTGAATAGTAGGCAAACGAGCAGACGTATCACCTGATGGTAAGCGATTACCGCCGCCCATGGACACCGGCAACACCAAAGGCGTCACAAGTGCGTTGCCGACCTTTGGAAAATGGGAAAGGGGATGGGGGAGGGGTTGGGGTATGGGCCTCCGGTATCCTCACTCACTCGGTGAAACACAGGGCAAACGCTATTTCACACCGGTTTTCTGTGAGGCCGTGGTATCACTCCGGTCGAGCCGACCCATTCATGCCGAAGCATAGCTCTCCCATGCTATGAATGTAGCCATAGAACCTTCAATATGAGAAAAAAGGGTGTAGGTACCTCACTAACACCGCCTATCATTTAGAGTGTCACAAGCAGAGGTCTTGTAATTTGGTTATGGTATACCGACGGTCTAGATGTCAAATAGTCAAAGAATCACCGACTAATTATCTCATTAAATGTGTGTACAGTCTAATTGTAGGTTCGTCACCTCGGGTGTTTAACTAAGGGATCATATATGAAAAAAAACATGTAAAAACCACCAAAAATGAGTTTGAAATAAATATCATGGGGTAGTCGGACTCTACTCCGGAGGTCGTGTGTTCGAATCTCAAATACGGCAAATATTGTGTGATGAGAAAAAAAAAATTACAACCAACCACAAAACAAATGAACGTTTCATTTGTTTTGTGGCTGGGTGTATTTTTTTTTTTTAAATTAAATTTTTTTGCACAATAGTGGCAAAAGCGGACTTAATGCCAAAGAAATTTTCTGCCAGTCGACCTTAGGGTGATGCAGAGCTAGCCATGGTAGATGCACAGAAATAATTAATAATTTATCTATAATTAGAAATATATACAAGTTAACCGTGGGAGAGCTATGCTTCGGCATGAATGGGTCGGCTCAACTGGAGTGATACCACGGCCTCACAGAAAACCGGTGTGAAATAGCGTTTGCGCTGTTTCACCGAGTGAGTGAGGATACCGGAGGCGCATACCTCAACCCCTCCCCCATCCCCTTTCCCATCCCCCAAAGGTCGGCAACGCACTTGTGACGCCTTTGGTGTTACGGGTGTCCATGGGCGGCGGTAATCGCTTACCATCAGGTGATACGTCTGCTCGTGTGCCCACTATTCAATAAAAAAAAAAGTATTTCTTGTAACTGACATGTTTTTCCATTTGTGTACAATAAAGTATGAATAAATTTTTAATTGTCAATTTTCCTTACATACGTCTTATGTATATTTTTAGATATATCATACCTTCGAAAACGCTTGGTGGCCCAAGCTATTGCTAAGGTTAAAATCAAGAGGATGCTTTATAAATATTTACTCCCTTATTTGTTACACCTGGTGAAACACAGCGGTATTTCACACCGGTATTCTGTCAGGCCGTGGTATCACTCCGGTCGAGCCGGCCCATTCATGCTGAAGCGTGGCTCTCATAGGCAAAAGTAAATTAGAGGTAAAATGTTTGGAGATCCATTCTTCAGTACAAATTCGTAAACTCGATTGGAGTAACACCGCAAGCATTCTGCTCAAAAAAGACATTTTTTTTCTTAAAAAAGAGAGCTCCCGCATTAAGGACATATGTAGAAAATGATATATATTGATAGTCTGGTACTGGAATCTCATTCGCAATTAACCTCTGGGTTGCATTTTCCATTAATATGAATAAAATACCCTGTCTACGTTAAAATGATAAGTAAACAACATTCCTGAGCAACCCCCTGGCAATCCCATCATCTGTTTACATAATTTATATGTTGTACTGCTATTCGAACATTTCTCATTTATGGTTATCAGGAAAAAAAAAATATCATCAGCTGACGTCTATTCCTAATTATTTTTTATAGCTGCTTACATCTGATACTATTGGCAATTAATCGTAATAATAATCGTGTGGTGCCGGATTAAACGTACGGTGTGACCAACCCTATTCGATTGCCGATTTTGACGTATGGTATGTGACTGCTGTGCTTGTGGTCTCGGGTTCGTTACCCGGATCAGATCAAATGTTTGTATGATCTGCAAATATTTGTTTCGGAGATTGGGTGTTTTCTATGTATAAGTTGTCTAGTACCTACCATAGCACAAACTCTGTTTAGTTAAGGACTAGATGGCGTTGTGTGTTAGATGTCCGAAATATTATTATTATTAAGCAATCTGTGGGTGTCGTAAGAGCGGACTAATGGCCATTTTCAAAAATCGATTTCCAGTTTTAACTAAAAATAATTTATTGAAAACGTTCGGAATTTATCTTCAAAAGCATATTTGTTCTTTTGTTAACAATTAAAACTTACCAAAAGGAAGAAAAATATAAAGGAAGATAAATCAAGTTATAGAAAAAGAGCTATAAATTATTATAGAGGAGAAATTAGTTATCGAAAACGATCGTAAGGCAGCAAAACTACGCAGTACAAAAGCACTGGAAATAGGAAAATTTGAACCAAAATCTATATTAATCCTTTCGGTCAGCGTGGTAGGTTAAAACTTTATTTTTTATTCATCATTGGACTACTAGGGGCAGTTCTTGATGATATTGGCACCTCACATATGGCCGCCTGATCCCAAATCAAGCAGATAGTATGGTAACTAGACAAACGTTTTTACCGTGGGAGAGCCACGCTTCGGCATGAATGGGCCGGCACGGTCGGAGTGATACCATGGTCTCACAGAAAACCGGTGTGAAATAGCGCTTGCACTGTTTTTTACCAAATGAGTGAAGATACTGGAGACCCTTACCTCCATCCCGCTCCCCATCCCCCAAAGGTCGGCAACGCACTTGTAACGCCTCTTGTGTGTTTGGACGTCATGGGCGGCGGTAATCGTTTACTATCAGGTGATACGTCCGCTCGTTTGCCCCCTATTCCATAAGAAAAACTCGATAATCATCGTTAAACATCTATATTCATACAGATGAGAGATAAATAATATACAGGCAAGAAACAAATAATTGTGCACGTCATGGAATTTATTCTTTGTCCTGAGTGGGAGTTGAAGGCACGAACACTAGCTTAGATATCGGAGTTACTAACAACTCGACCATTACCTAAGCCAATCAATTTATATTTCTTGTCAATGTGTCTATTTATACCGAATCCCCGTTTTACTTTTCATACATGATTGCTTTAGTGTTTGTTCAAGATTTCGAGATAAGAACTCAAATTAGCGTATGAAAATGTATTAATTATACCTATTCGCAATACTGCATATGGTATTGCAGCTAGTTTTTATGATGCAGAGAAAATCTTTGATGCGCACGTGTGGTCTAGTAGGGTTCCGCACAAATTAAAGTACGACAGAAAACAGCTTTGTGACATTTTTTTTTTATAATTCAGATACCAAAATGACTCTGCCCTGACCGATGGAAAGCACCAGCGGAATCCAAGAGCGGTAGTCACCGTTCTCAATGCAAACAAGGACAGTGCAAGTGAGATGCTTTTCACGATTCGCTTAAAGGACCTGGGATCATACTGGGACGGAAACACGTGGGCTGGTATTGAGTTCCAGGTTTTAACCGCTCGGCACATAAAATAACATAACATAACATAAAAAAACATTGTACTAACTGGTACCTACATGTAATAAGGTTTAAAAATAGGGCTTATACGTCAAGAAAACCCAGAATTTTAATTAATAAATAAATAAATATTCCGGACATCTAACACACAACGCCATCAAGTCCCAAGCTAAGCTGAGTTTATGCTATGGGTACTAGACAACTCACCTCATATTACAACCTCCTAGTCTTTTGAAGTCGGTTAATAAACATTATAAGCCCTATCTGTTACGTACACGCAATTAAAGACTGGATTGATGCCTGCCGCATCTTTCCGCCATCGTCCTACGCGACAGAAATTTCATCCCCATCATCTAGATGGTTGGCAGTCCACAACTGTGCGATTTTCCCGAAATTTTCTGCCACGCACAGCAAAACTGTGGAATGAGCTGTCGCCTGCGGTGTTCCCGGACCAATACGACCTTCAAACCTTCAAGAAAAGAGCGTACTCCTTCCTAAAAGGCCGGTAACGCACTTGTGACGCCTCTGGTGTTGCGGGTGTCCATGGGCGGCGGTAATCGCTTACCATCAGACGATACGTCTGCTCGTTTGCCCCGTACAAAAAAAAAAAAAGAATATCATTACCAATCTTACGCTGTTGGAACTTAATTTAAATGAATTTAAAAGTAAATTGCAACGATGATAAACCAAAAGGGCACCTGAAACAATTTAACTTCTAATAGTTTAATACAATGAGATACAGAACCCATCTTAGCCGCCTTATAGTCACGCAAACACTTCGAGTCAGTGTTCATGCATGCGGTACAATCGTCTAGTTATTCTTCATCGCATTAAAAACCAATGTGCATTCATTATAATGTAATAAAGTTTAACCTGTTATTGTTTTCTAATCGCAATTTAAAATATACACTCTCAAATACATATTTATAGTTCCATACTTTTTTATTTTATATACTTATGAGACTTTCAAAGTGATAGTCCACGGGCCCACGTACAAGGGATTTCAGTGATTAATAACAGGCTGAAAGTTTATACACAGCTTCGTTTTGACGAGACACCCAACTTTTATCATTGGACCAAATTCTGATAGTGGCAGGAAAAAGCACGATAGGGAGCGATAATATTAGTAGGTTTGAATGTAAGTATGTATGAGCATACATTCTTATTGACTAAAGTAGTGATACCTAAAGGTAGGTTATTGTATTGACAGTGATTTATAAATAGGTATAAGTAGTAGATGGTATATAGCCTATAGCCTTTCTCGATAAATGGACTATCCAACACTGAAAGAATTTTTTGAATCGGGCCAGTGGTTCTTGAGGTTAGCGCGTTCAAATGAACAAACTCTTCAGCTTTATAATACGAGTATTAGAATAGATTACCTTTTCATAATAACAAATACCTACAATCCATGCCGCTTGCTACTGCGCCAAGTGTCGTGGGTTCAAATCCCACGCGGTACCTACAACACTTTGTGTGATCCACAAATTGTTGTCCCGAGTCTGGATGTTCTTTGTGTCCGTTTCATGTATGTTTGTAAAGTCCCCCACGACACAGGATGTTTATTTCTAATGTGGGAGTTGTCTTTTTTAATAAAATAAAAAAAAAAAAAACCATGTCTCATGTTATTTTAATAACTGTACGAACGGAAGGACATTGGAGTAACAAAGTATGTAAAAATATAAATACTCTTATCTAAAATCTAGATATGTGGATAATTACTAACACCACACCACTAGGAAACGTTGTGTATATGTTTTTTTTTTCAACCTACCCGCCATTTACGATGTAAGTATAACCATTATTACGGTGTTTGGCAAAAAAAGGTTTTGTGTTAAAAATTATACGTGTCATTCGTTTTCAAAACGACTTAAACGACGAAAAATTTTGAACTAAATTATTACTTATCAGTTAAAATTTATGGTCGCGTTTAGTTTGCTGACTCTACCATTAGAGTACCCTAAATATTTATTACAGTGGACGCGTAGAAAAACATTAAGCCATCTGTAATTTGTATGGCGTGTTAGAATGAGAGGTTAGAGACTTTGAATTGAGATTATGATACATTAGAAAGAGATAGTTATGTTTGCGAATGGTTTTCTAACATTGTTGCTAGTAGCCAATCAGGGGGCGGTAATGGGCGGGTCGGCTCCTGTTCCGATATTATAATGAAAATTGGTTCCTTCTGTCTGGTTCCGTAGGATTAAATGATAAAAATAGTGGCTTTGGAGTGGTTTTTTTGGTTCGATTCCATGAATTCCGTCGGGTTGATACAATGATTGTATGTAGGTAGGGATAGACGACGAATTTTGAAGGTATTTTTTTGTATTAGGTAGAATTTTGTGACTTAATTACTGACTTATTTTTTGTTTTACAATTCTCAGTTGAATTAAAATAAAATCATGAGGGAACTTTAACATAGACATCCAATTCTTTATAAAAAAATTAAAAGCTCTATAACTGAAAATATAATTAATAATGGCCAACGTTGATATTTTATTCTATTTTACTTTAAGTTATTTTAATTTCTTCAGTTCCTATTGTACGTCCTTACTTTTTACCCAAATGTGAAAGAAGAAGGGTTATGTTTTTCGAATGTACCTATGTATGAATGTAGGTATTTATATTTCTTTGGCACGCCCTAAAGCCTAAACGGAGTGGTGTATTGACACCACTCCGTTTTAGATTCATCTTAGCCGTGAGATCACTCTCACAATGGGTACAAAAAAAAAATAAAGTCAAGTTTTTTTATTCAAAATAATTAATTACTTGTTTTATTGCCTCTTTGCAATTGCGACTGCTTTGGGGCGCATTGGTAGCGTATGCGACTGCTGTGCTTGTGGTCTCGGGTTCGATTCCTGGGTCGGTTCAAATGTTTGTATAATAGACTGTTTTCTATGTATAACATCTATGTATTAACCCATAACACAAGCTCTGCTTAGCTTGAGACTAGACGTTGTGTGTAAGATGTACGAAATATTTATTTATTTCATTACAGTATTGTAATTATTATCTATTAATGCATGGCTCGAGGTCACAAAGCTAGCTATGGAACGGCTATGCTTGAGGTCTCTCTACGAGATCGAATCAGAAATGAGGAGACCCGTGGACGAACTAAGCTTACCAACATTAAACAGCATTTAATAAATGAATAAAATAAATAAACATAGCAGAGCGAGTCAGCAATCTGTAATGGTAAAGGGCAGGGCACATTGCTACCGATGGCCGATGGGTCAGAAAAGTTATTTAGTGGAGACCAGCGGCAATCGCAGCGTAGGAAGACCTCCCAGGTTAAGACCGCAGGGACTCGATGGATGCAGGTCGCTACCGACCGGTTAAAATGGAAATCAATAGGGGAGGCCTACGTTTAGTAGTGAACTTCTTGCGGCTGATATGATGATGTTGATTAAGGAGTGTTAAGTATATCTCTACTTCTAAGTAATATTACTAGTATATTGTTAGGTAGGTGTTATCTCATATTGTGAATGTTGTGTGTTCCTGTAACATACATACTAGGCAACGTAGCCATATATTTTTTTAGTTAAATCGGTATTTTGTGATTTTTTTGTGAAAAAAGCTGGATTCTTACGTCGAAAGCGGGACAAAGTAAAAACGTGGCGACGTATCATATCTAATTAGAAATTACATTACAAGTTCAAGTTCAACAGCGACCAAAAAAGTATGCAACACCATCCTGTCTGTCTTTTAGTGCCGGCTAATCTCTGAAACGCACAGTATGACCGACTTTGACAGGACTTTCACTGATAGGTAGCTGATAATATAAGGAGTAACTTAGGCTACTACGAGTATTTTTAGACTAGCTTCGCCCCGCGGCGTTACCAATCGTAACACCGCGGGCTTCAGTTAGTTAAAAATAAAGTTCCGATTAAACTATGTACTGAAAAACTGTTAATATGAAATAACAAACGGACACTCCTATTGATTTGTATAGATTTAAGTAAATACTTAGTTGATGGTCTCCTTGCCGATTACGGCCACGGCGGTCAGTCTCAACAGAGACCAGCCAACTACACAGGAGATATTATAGTGCACAAGAGTGTACGCAAACACAGGAGGACTCTCTGCTCCCTCTCTCTCACAATCCGATGGGACGGTTAACCGACACGACCGGGGAGAGATCAGGCGCAGGACCGACAGCTTTACGTGCTCTCCGAGGCACGGGGGTTCAGACCCCAACTTTGGTCCGACCCAGGATTCGAACCCGAGACCTTTTGATTGGCAGTCGCATACTTGAACCGCTAGACCAATGAGGCACTGAAATATTTACCTAGTTATACAGACAATGAATGGCAAATAAGCTTCTCTAATTATAATATAAGTACCTTAAGCTTTGCTCGGTATTTTTATAGTAACTATTCTAAAAATGTGTTCTTGCTAGATCGATTTATCGCTCCCAAAATCCCCTGCATATCTACTAAATTTCATGAAAATAGAGCCGTTTCTACAAAAATTGTTCGTTTAAAGGCATTAGATAGATATGAAATGAAATATGGTTATGATGGGCAAAAACTTGTATGCCGGAGTGATAGATCACAGAAAACCGGTGTGAAATTTCACCGAGTGAGTGAGGAGAACGCAGGAGATATTACAGTGCACAAGTGTGTGCGCAAACACTGGTGCATTCTCTGTTCCCTCACTCTCATAATCCGATGGGACAGTTAACCGACACGACCGGGTAGAGATCAGGCGCAGGACCGACAGCTTTACGTGCTCTCCGAGACACAGAAAACTTTCGGTCCATAAATATATATGCATTTAGTAAAAAGCGGTTATTTTAATATTACAAACAGACAGTTCAATTTTATTTATTTCTATAGATTTCCGTCCCACTAACAATCAATAGTGTAACAAATAGCGGTTATTACGTAGCGATAATAACTAAAATGCGCTAACCGATAATAAATCTACCGATATAAACATTATTAGACTCAAAATACGTATACTGCCATTTTTGCATTGTCTGCGATAAAATCGGTACATGTCTTTTTTTAACTTATTTATGTCGCGAACAAAGTTTGAAACAAGGGAATATCAAAATGTATTGTACAGAAAACTGAAGACCAAATCAAATCATTTAAAATGTTTTGAAGAACTTGCTTAGCAGTTTATTTTTTTTACCCGTAACAACGTACATCAAATTTGTTGTCCCGAGTCTGGATGTTCTTTGTGTCCGTTTCATGTATGTTTGTAAAGTCCACCACGACACAGGATGTTTATTCGTAATGGGGAGTTGTCTTTTTTACAAAAAAAAGAAAAAAAAATAGTAATATTATTAACGTTCCAGATATTGGAGTTTTGTTAACCGATTTACCCGACTACGACGAAACCAAAAGGAATCTTCAGCAATTACAAAGAAAACAAAATAAAATCATAAAAATATTTTTTCAACTACCGTATTTAACACCAACCTGCAATGTTAATGAAAAAAAAATATTTTTTTTTTATTGAATTGCACTTGCACCTGTATTTTTATCAAAAAAAAATCTAAATAAAACTATTCACACCAATCTATTATTTATTCTCAAATCTCAAATAAGTAACCGTAACACTCGTCGAGGAAGTTTAATTGTATTGCCAAAAAAAATAAGAACCAATTATGGAAAAAAAAACATTACTTTTGAAGGTATTCAACTTTATAACAGTCTACCCTCACATATAAGACATGTTAGCATATTAAGCCTATTTAAATCAAGACTAACTCATTATGTAATAAGCAATCACTCGCTATTCACATAAATATTTATTGTAACATATTTTAGTATTAAGATGTCCTTACACGACCATTGTATGAAAATATTATCTTTAAGTTAAAATAAGTTCGTCATGTAAGTCGCTTCTGGCTATCTATCTATATTTTTCTTGAAGGTATTCTAATGTATGAGGAGTCAATGGATTCGTAAAAATGACTTAGTAGGTATGTTTTTTTGTAGACAGGGTGGAAAATTCCTTCGGTTCTCCGGCTCCTAGAGACTGAGGTGTGTGTGTGGTGATGCCACTAAAATCCACCCCGATGATCGGCCTTAGGCGCCGTGCTCAGGCCCCGGACCATATTATTTCAGGTCCCCTTCCCCCTCACAATCGACGACGCGCCTACTGAAACTCTAACCTGGGGGAAACCTGGGGTTTCCACTGCCTATCGGCTCAATCATAATGTGTAGCAGCCTGATTGCAGATTTACAATCAGGCTGGCTTTATCTTCTTTACTTTTTGTTTTCTATCAACTCTCATAGTTCAAACTAAACAAGACAGAATGCCTAATCTCATTATGCCTAATCGCATTATGCCTGATTTCCGTATCTACAGTAACATATAAATAAATAATGATTTAATATCCATCATAATCGTACGCGGACAATATGGCGGGCACATACCGACATCAACACCTACACCGTTCCACAGACCACCACATACAGCCGATGGTAGTTTAGATTACACGTAATTGTCACGGCCTGGTTAAAATATATATCTTTATGTCTATATAACTGTAAATATACTTATTTTACTATTTTAAAAGTATAAAAACTTAGTTATATAAATTTCATAAGTGTTGAGGCATGGGTAAATGTCCCTCCAACACACTGGGAGGATCCATATGTCTATATAACTGTATATATATATATATACCTACTTATTACTTATTAACTATAATAGATATACATAATGTCTAATATTGCGGACTTTAAAAAAAATATTTTAAAGGGGAACAATTCTTTCTCCGTGGTTCTTCTCGTAGACTTCAGCTAGGGTCTCGGTAAAACTTTTCCAGGCATGGCCTGTTTAAGTAGTGCTCCATGCCGCTTGCGACTACAGGCGGGTCCCTGGGTTGGGCCCTGGTGGACCTTTTGGTAGTTCAAGGGGACCCGCCAACCCGTCCGACCTGTGCTTAGCGAGGTCGAGCTCCTAGGGTGTGGGCCCAAAGGAGCGCCCGTCAGCCGGCACTAGGTCGGAGGTAGAGGATGGTCACAATTCTTTCATATAGCTATTGTTTTTGTGAAACTTTAACCGTTTAAGCAGCGCACGCAATGAGCTTCCATTCAAAACAATAATTTCCCCTAACTGAGCTTCAAAAGTTATAATTTTTTCGAAATGAGTTTAGATTAGCATAGATCTATAATTGACTGCCTCGGCCGCATAGTGGTAGCGTATGCGACTGCTAAGCTTGAGGTCTCGGGTTCGATTCCCGAGTCGGACCAAATGTTCGCATGATCTGCAAATATTTGTTTCGGAGTTTGGGTGTTTTCTATGTATAATATGTAGATATGTTTTTAAAAAGTACATAAGTATTTATATCAGTTGTCTAGCACACATAACACAAGTTCTGCTTAACTTGGGACTAGATGGCGTTGTGTGTTAGATGTCTGGAATATTTATTTATTTAATTTAATTATAATTATGTCGAACTATACGATCGTGTGTATGTTCGATATCATGTTAAACATTTTTCGTATTATTCTATTCTATTCTATTCTATTCTATTCTATTCTATTCTATTCTATTGGTGAAATAATTTGAAAAATCGGTTCAATCCAACAAACGTTACAAACTTAATCTCTTTATAATATTAGTATAGATGTCCGTCATTTATATACTTACTAACATTTGTATTTTTCTAAGTATAGGGAGAATGAGTATATAGATGAGATAAAGAGGGATAAGTAGGAGAGCTATGCTCAGGCTCATTTGGACCAGAATTGACAGGGAGTAATAATAATAATTCTTTATTTCCGACAAAAGGTTCATAGGTAAATTACATCAATAGATAGAAAAATAAAGTAAAAAAATAAATCAAAGAATATAAATACAAATAAAACAAACTAGAACATACGAAAAATAAAAAAATAATAAAAAATATCAGACGACTGTTTTTAACCAGTACATTTGTACAGTACAGGACGTAATATTCCTATCTAACAGACTTTTAATGGTGGAATTCTTACAACGGTCAACTCTGGACATGAATCGAGCCACGCGATTTCTCTGGATGGCTTCAAAAGAGTTTACACTAGCGCCTTATCATCATCATCAACAGCTTTTGATTTAAGTCCACTGCTGGACATAGTATAGTCACTACACTAAGCTTAAGAAACGGAAGAGTAAATCGATTTAGTTTTAAGGTTTATTTCTCTTTGTTGTTTGGTCCCTTACGGTCGTTGTCAATAGCATTCTCTCCAGTTATAACTGGAGATAGGTGATTGGAAACGGTATGTATCTAATACCTTTAAACTAGCAATTTTTGTATGTAAATAGTTTGAATATAGGAAACGGCTCCAACGAATTTATAAAATGTAGTGTGCGAGTGTGTTTCGGGGGCGAGAAAGGCCGGCAATGCACCTGTGACGCCTCTGGTATTGCGGGTGTCCATGGGCGGCGGTAATTTCTTACCATCAGGTAAAACGACTGCTCATTTTATGTCTATCTCCTCTATTAAAAAAAATCTCCGTTTCCCAAGGTATCAAAATACACTTGTATCTAATAGCTGCAACGTACACGGGCAATGTTAGGCACTTACCTTTTGACTACCCGTCTGTTTTTTGTGACCCTATTAAATTTTCAGACTGAAACGGTGAGTTTTTATGAAGCTGGCTATAAAATACTGGTCTGAGCTAGCCTATAATGATGACCAGGGCGGTTGGACATTACGGAAACCAGCCAACTACGCAGGAGAAATTATAATGCACTAATGTGTGCGCACACACAGACGCACTCTCTATACCCTCGCTCTCAAAACTCGATAGGACGCCTATCCAACACAATCAAATTCAAATTATTTATTCAATTAAGACAATAACTGACATTTATGAACGTTAAATTGAAGCTACAGTTAAAAATCATAGATCAACACAAACAGACGCCACAGCATGTACTGGATTGTCAAGGCAAATTAAGTGAAAACACCAAAATCTACTACCTGCTTGTGTCCAACTCTATAACTTCCAGTATCCAAAATGCGTAGAGTTAACGTGAGAGAGCCACGCTACGGCATGAATGGGCCGGCTCGACCGGAGTGCTACCACGGCCTCACAGAAAACCGGTGTGAAATAGCGCTTGCGCTGTGTTTCACCGAGGGAGTGAGGATACCGGAGGCCTACACCCCATCCCTTCCCCCACCCCCCTCCCCATCCTCTAAAGGCCGGCAACGCACTTATGACGCCTCTGATGTTGCGGGTGTCCATGGGCGGCGGTAATCGCTTTCTATCAGGCGATACGTCTGCTCGTTTGCCCCTCTATGCGATAAAAAAAGCCTTATAAAATAAAATACTGGCAAAGAAACTCATGGCCAATCTTTTTAAAAGTCAGATCTTCAGGTACAATAATATTTCATTTTATTGAAATGCTACCGTTGAAGATTTGAACCTATTAAACATAGAAATCATTCAAGGTGCACATTTACCTCAAAAGCTAAGTTAAAAAGATCGGGTTGAGGTCAAGCGCAGGACTGACGACTTTACATGCTCACCGAAGCACGGGATACATTTAAGACCAGACATGGGTCTCCCACGGTTCTTCCTCCCTTCCATATTATAGTTAGATATTTGAATCTTTGTACATCTTTTTTTTGTCTAACGTTAATATATAATTATTCTCTAACAGTTTAAAGTTGCAAGGTAGGTTTTTTGTTTGACCTTTCTATGCCTTTGGATCAAAACACTACCATAATTTAAGCGTCAATTATGTGAACATCAAATTATTTAATTATACGAAGTCCGATTTTAACTACCGAACGAGATTCTTTAAAATTGTTATAAGAATTTAAAGGTTACTAGACTATGCAATATTGTAGATAACTGTCAAATTAAATCAAGGCACCTATATTCGTTCGTTTTATATGTTCGTTAGGACAAGATTTGTATAGAAGAAAATAAAAATGGGAAAATATATTATGTTTTGTCCACGACTGCGCCGTGGGAAGCTAAGGCGAGTATAACTACTAAAAACGTTAGTTAATAAAACACGGAATATAATTTTAAATTGAAAACAAAGAACATACTTACAGTTAATTTAGGAAATGCTATTTAAAGATTAGGGTAGGTACATCCTATTTACTAGAAAAGTTCATAAATATTATTGCAACTTGGATAATCTACTAAACGATTAAGCAAACGATTTTAAGTAATTTAACTTTTTATTGGAAATATTTAACGAGATAAATTCATAGGTGAACTAGTATTAGCGTCATCTATCATTGATGCTTTGAACTGTTAAACTAAACTAGTTCTTGAAATGTTATTAAAATAGCCGTTAGATGGCGCTTTAAAAAGTTCACTTAAACTATATCAGTTCAATCTTACAATAATAGATGGCGCAGTTATAAAACTAATAAATGATTGAGACCAATGTATAATTTGTTTTGATCCTATTGTAACATTTAACAAACTTGTAAGCAATATCGACTGGTGGAAGAGCTTTTTTACTTAAGCATTTGTCTATTTGTTTTCCCACGAGTTCTGCATCTGAAATAGGAAAAGTACAATCATTGTAAATTTTGGATGTTTTTGATTTTCTAACTTAAGTCTAAAATAAAGGAGAAGGTTGGCTCTAGCTTCTGCCAAAAGCCACCTAGTCACTTTCTACTTCGCTGATTGTTGTTACTTCAAACGGGACAACACTTTGTGTGGTTCACAAATAGTTTTTCTGAGTTTGGGTAATCCTTGTGTAGGTTTCATGTATTTTTGTAAGGTCCTCCGCGACTCAGGAATATTTCTAGTGCAGGAGTAGCCTTTTTAAAAAAAATGGATGCAAGAAAACCTTCAGAGGTTTTTGCATACTTCTAACACCAAATTTGTATACTGGAGGATACTTATATGTTCAATAAAATATAAATTTCTCGTGGCGCAGTGTTTCCGAATTTTCCGAAACAGCTGGATCAATTTTTATGAAATTTTGTGTGCATATCGGGTAAGTCTGAAAATCGGCAAACATCTATTTTCATACCCCTAAATGATAAGGAAGGCCCAACCCTCAATATATTTTATTTTTTTATGGCAAAACAACGTTTGCTGAGTCAGCTAGTATTCAATGAAATTTCAACACTAAAAACCAACTTCAAGAACTTTACCTTGTTTGAAGTTCTGAGGTAACAGACATGAAAAAATACAGTCGAATTGAGAACCTCCTCCTTGTTTGAAGTCGGTTAAAAAGGAAATTCTTGTATTAAAAAAATCCTTCAAAGTTTAGTTCTGATGTACTCTCGATCTCATAAATGTCATAAAAGGCATTCTCGTAAGATTTTTTTTAATGCAGGGTTCTTTCAGAATGACTCTACTCTGCCTGATGGAAAGCATAAGCAGAATCCAAGAGTGGAGATCACCATACACATTGCTCGTGCAAACAATGCAACAGTGCAGCATAGTGACCCACACCATGGCGGCCTAGTGCTGTGTGATCTGCAAACCTGGTTTAATGACGTCATCCAAACAAGAGAGTTAATATTTCACTGAACAGAGAAACAATAAACAAGAATGAGATTACGAAAGCAAGAATAATACACGTGTATCGACGCTTGCGTTGGCAACGGTACTAGATAGGCGAAGGCGAGGTGGAGCGCATTCCAGCCGGATGTGCTGATATTTCCGACGGGTAATACGTAGCATTGCTATCTAAGGCGAGCGAATACCGATTACACTTTGGATCAAAATCCATAGCGTGTTATGCTTTGACGGCTAAGCCGTTGTCAAAGTATGAATGAAATTTGGTATGGAGATACTTTAATTATTAAAGAAGGATGTAGCGACTTCCATATATAACACAACAATAACCTACTGCAGCGCCATCTACCGAAGATACATTGAACTACGAAGAAAAGCACTACACGGAGTAACTACAAATCCTGAATCGCGCAATAAACAGTTCTCGCGCCGATTATCATATATACAACATCTCAACATCAACTGCTGGGCAGTAGCCCGCCAAGCAAGATCACCTCGCTTGGTCGTAAGATCCTTCCTTTGTGTTGGAGGGACATGATACCCATTCCTCCACAATGGTAAGCGATTACCGCCGCCCATGGACACCCGCAACATCAGAGGCGTTACAAGTGGGCTGCCGGCCACTACTCCCTTTGTGTTGGGTGGAACATGATACTCGTTCTCCCACAAGGACATAAACTACTTATACCACAATAATCGAGTGGTGCCACGTGCAAAAGCTAGTACCATTTAATCACGTTACAGAATGCCTACCTTTTAGGGTGCTTTTCTGAGATCGAGAGTACCTGTAACCCAATTTCGGATAAATTTTTAATCAGATAATTTCTTTCAGATTAACCAATTACCCATACTAATATTATACACTCGAAATTAACTCTATCCGTCTTTCTGTTACGCTTTCACGGCTAAACCGCTGACTGATTTGGATGAATTTTTAAAGATAAATTGGACCTACATAGGCTACCTTTTGTCGCGATAACCGATATACACGCGGAGCAAGAAACAAGCTAGGAAGGAGTAAAGCTAGAAAAGGATAGAATAAAAAAGCTTAGCTTATATTGAATTAATAAATATATATATTTACCACTTTTAGGTACTCTTGCTAAGGCGTTGTCAATTTTGTAGACACCTTGAGGAGTCATCAACCCTGCCTTCATCAGTGTGCACAACGTCCACATCTTCAATAGCACATCAGGTTTACTCTATTAAAAATAATAATAATAAAAACGTTTATTTCGCAAAATGTTACATTTTTCCTTAAAATAAGATATATAATAGGTTAGAAAGAATGATACTGAAAAAGAAAAACTAAGTAAGTAATTGTACATTGCTGGTTCTCAAACTAAGCAAGGCCTGTACTTTGAGAACCAGTATGTTTCGTAGTGCTGATCGCTGCTAGTGGCAAAATTTGCTTTCTATATCTGTTGCTTTGCTGCGTGTTAACATGTGTAAGTGTGTATGTGTGTGTTTGTGTATATTCGTAAGTGTGTGTGTGAGTTTGTGTATATGTCTGTGTGTGTGTGTGTTTGTGTGTATTTTTGTGAAAAAAAAACAACAATCTATTAAAATATAACCTCGTACGTCACTCTAGCCTAAACAATATTAATAACTTAACAAGGTAGTAGAGCTACGCTGATTTCAACACGGACGGGCTGGCTCGACCCGGGCGGTTCTATCCTCGCACAGAAATTCATCATAAAATGACAGCGTTCGTGCTGTCGTGTTTCGTTAGTACGGAGTACGGAGGCCCATGATGCAGGAACATCACTAGGCCGCCTTAGTGTGGGTCGCAATGCTGTATTGTTGCATTATATGCATTCGCAATGAGTATGGTGACTACCACTCTTGGATTTTGTTTATACTTTCCATCAGGCGGAGTAGAGTCATTTTGGCCACACTTTGTAATTTTTTACTTCCTCATCATTAGCCTATTGCAATCCACTGCTGGACATAGGGCTCCTAGATGTCCCCTTAAATGTTTCTGAATATATCATCATACTAGACAACCATCAGGTACCACCAGATCTTTCAAACTGCACTGCTTCTACACTGTATTTTTCTGCTTTAGTCCCTAAATTCTGAGTATTCCAAAATGAGACATAGGACTACAGAAGGGTAAAATAAAACAATAACTCATTGTGACATTACCTCAAATTTACCTTTTTTGATCCTCATCACCATGTCAGGGTCCACTCTAGTCTCTTCTATACATTCCAACTGATGTCTTTTAAGTTTATAAATATCATCTTCTAGTTGATGTTGGGCCTAAAATTATTTAGAATATACATATTATTCAATTCGACTCCACATCTTTTGTCCACATCTATGTACATGATAGCCCGTCAATGTATACCGGTGAAGTGTAAAAATTAAAAATAGTCACCACTAACACCATTCCGTAAGGTCCAAGAAAATCTGACTCCCAAACGCCTCTCGCTGCAACGATTCTGCAAGGATATTGATGGCAATATCATCGCTTCTACAATGGGGTGCATATTCCATAAGGTGAAGAAAAGCGAAAAGGCATCGATAGAAGTTGATGAAACGACTTTCGAGGGTAAAATTGTCCACGATAGTGATACTGAAGACTTTGATAAGGAATGTGTAAGTGAAGATCATGTACAAGACGATGGAAGAAGAGTTATAAACGGTGACAAATTGCATAATATAAGTATTAGCTGACAAGTTACACAAAAACGTGATTGGAACATCTGAATGTCAATGTAGAGAGCAGTGCGATGAAAACGAATTAAATAATTGTAATACCATTGATTACGAAATGAATACTTTCTTTTTTTCTTAAGATGAAAATGATAATAAGAACGACGAATACACGTTAAGAATAAAAATCCGCATTCAGTTTTGATATGAAATGTAATATTGAGGATCTTGAGAATAAATTGTGTTGAATAAGTTCATAAAGGAATCGTAAAAGTAGAATTTCGAAAATGAACAGGTTTAAAAATGATCATACTTTCAATACATGCTGAAAAGACGAGAATATGGATAGTATATGGTTTTAATTAAAACTTACGTCTTCATGACGTTAAAGGAGAAAGAAAACAAGATAAAAATGCAAAACTTATAAGAATATTAAAAGACGAAGTGGAGAAAGGATTCAACGAAATGAACAACTAAAAATCCAATTTAAGAAGACAAACAATAATATTAAAACGACTTAAGAGCAACACATGCAAGGTAAATTTCAAATGAAAAATCGAATTCAATTCAATCAGAAAAAAAAAAATTAAGAAAGGAGATTTATTGTATCCCGTGCAGTTTGATAAATAACGAGCACAAAGAGATATTTCTAACATTGGTAGAAATATTTGATCAGACGCCCAAGTGGTAAACATAGCAAATATTTAGGGTGAAAAATCTTTGTGCAATGACAACTTATAATAATTGTAATATTCCAGAATATTCTAGTGCAAATTATTGTAGACTGCGAAACAGTAATAAAAGGAATATAAATGATACGAAATATATCATTACTGTAATATTTGTAGAACTTGATACAAGTATGATCAGAATATGTATTTGTGATTTTGTTAGAGCTCAAGTCCAAGCTAACAATGCTCTACAAATAACAGAAAAACGATCTTAAGATTATTGTAATAAGGCACAAATATAGTTACCTGTATTAACAAGACACACGATATGAATAAAGATATTAGTGCACCACCGGTTACTTCCATTTTGATAGGTCTATTATGATGCGATTATTCTAGAACTGAATTGATTCAACGTCTTTTATACCTCTTTAAATCATTACAATGGAATTGATATAATACTTCGTATAAGTTTCTATCCATATCGAATATACAGGATGCTACAATTTAGTATCAATGGATCTACTATTAGATACTTCAGAGCTCCGATTCGTACGGGACCTTGTAAGTACATGGACTAAGTCCTACCCATGGAAGATTAAAGATTCTAGCTGTCGGGATATTTTTAGTACAATCGACTGCACGGTTGTCATAGTGGTTTAAGTAGTCGCCAAGTGTTGTGGGTTCAAATCCTGCACAGGAAAATACTTTGTGTGATTTACAAATTGTTTTTCTGAGTCTGGGTGTTCTTTGTGTATGTTTCATGTATGTTTGTAATGACCCTCGCGACAACGACATATTTAAATTTTTTTTTAAGGAATAGTGCGCTAACGGTGAGGTATCGCCTGATGAAAATCGATTAACGTCGCCCATGGACACCCACAACACCAACACTTAATGCGGGAGTTGTCTTATAAAGAATAGAAAATCAGGATATGCTTCATCATATACGTCGTCACTATGGCTACGGAGTCCGGAAGTCAAGGAGTCGAGGAAATTTTTCAGCTCATCAAGAATTTAAAGGTGTAAGACTAAGGCAATAGCAAATTGGTCATCAATAGTTGATTTCAGTATTTTGCCTTTTCAACTTACCGTATCATAATTCTACACCAACTCAAGGTTGACTGAAAAAGAATATCTCATGGTATTAGGTGCACCTTTGTATGTAATGGGCAATAACATTAAAAAAAAAGACATGCAATTCTGACCTGCTGTAAAGCTGCTGCTTCTAGCTGTAAAGTTCGACGTTTAAATATATCTGTAAAGATTTACTTACAAAATAAATATCATTTATCATTTGACGATAGTTTAATGCACTAACTGTAGTGCTTTTGGGAAACTGTTCCTAAAATCCCTATAGTGTATGAATAATATTATCTTTAGTTAGAACATTCTCGAATTTCGGAGTTATATTTATTATTGCAAAAGAGAATCAACCTGTATCTTTATAGTTATAGGTGGTACTTCCTACGATTCTTTTAAATTATAATAACTAGTAACCTTTCCAATAGATTCAGTGAGAATGTAAACTTTCCCATTCAATGACTGTAGGAATTTTTTTCCATTTCATATTTATAACTAGCTGACCCACGCAACCTCGTTTGCGTCTTATATTGCCCGTAGCGTGAAAATTTTCCCCCGTTTTCGAAAGATTCTTCATTGGTGCTCCGCTCCTATTAGTAATAGCGTGATGATATATAGCCTATAGCCTTTCTTGATAAATTGACTATCTAACACTGAAATAATTTTTCAAATCGGACTAGCGGTTCTTGAGATTAGCGCGTTAAAACAAACAAACTCTTCAGCTTTATATATTAGTATAGAGTATAGATTTACTTTTAAATCAAAATACCCGGCTCATTAATAAATTAACCCTGACGGTAAAATACTTTATTGAATTGGGCCAAAAATCGTTCAATGATATCTACCTACAAAAAAATCAGAATTAAATATAAATTTGGTTGATTTGAAATCTTTCTACATATTTTTGGAAGTCGGTTTAAAACTATAGGCATTATTATTTTATATATACTGTGTGGTGTTAGCGAAATATATGGAGAGATCTAATTTCAGAAGTGTTTCTCAAGTGTCTGTCGTTTTAACATTTGATAATTGGGCATTGTTTAATTTGTATTAGCCCATTGTGCGTAGGATGGCTCGCTTCATTTTTTGATAAGCTTACTGTATCCTGTCACTTTTGCTGTGTTATATTATTTATAGTTATTGCAACGATGACAGACGAGTGAAGGATTAAAAATACGGAATGTCAACACCCTTATTCCTCCCATAAGAGTCGTAACAGGCGATTAAAGGAGGAAATTATATAGGACAACAAGAGAAGTAACACTTGCCAAAAATCCAAACCCGTCTGCCCAATGTGGTGTAGAAGGCCATAACCTAATTGCTAAAGAGAAGCCTATGTGCAGCAGGGGAATGTTTCGTCGACTGCACGGTTGGCCTAGTGGTTCAAACGGTTACACAGCGCTTTATACTGCACCAAGTGTTGTGGATTCAAATCCTACACAGGACAACACTTTGTGTGTTCTGCAAATTGTTGTTCTAAATCTGGGTGTCCGTTTGTGTTCCGTTTCATGTATGTTTATAAAGTTCTTCGCGACACAGGTTACATATTCCTACTGCAGTAGTTGTCTTTTTAAAATAAAATGTTTGAAGCGGTGACTTCAGGTCGTTTGTCTGTGCGTTACACTAAAAGGTACAAAAAGGTAGAAATGGTCAAAATAGTACTAGATTTCAATCAATTTTGAAATCCTACGTACATACTTCCGTCTACTTAAACGTTAAAAATCATTTCGACTGCAACACTGATAAATTCTGAGGGCTTTCTCATGTAAGAACAGGTTTTCTTGAATTATTAATTGGCTACAACGTCAACCAGGTCGTCTTGCAAAAAAATATGAAATCCACATTATTTGATGTCCGTCTATTTATGAGCTATCATAATCAGACGGACGGCATTAGAAGTAAAATAAAACGACAAAGTGTTCTGTTTTTATTTATTGCTGAGCTAATTAAATTCGTTTGGGCAGTATCATTAAACAATAAGTATTTATGTTAACAATCCCTGTATTCCGAAAAATACTCAAACAGTAATATTTTCTAAAGTAGAGGGTAGTTGAAGATCATTTTGTGGCTAATGAAAGTAAATGTAGTCCGTTGTTCGTATGAAATCATAAAGAGCGGACGTCTTGTCTTAACCATGTGTTCTTGAGCGTTCGAGATTTGAATATTTAAAATGTGAACTATACAAAATAGAAATTGAAACGAGTGGAAATATATTAAAGGAGGTTGAGAGTGTTTACAGGAAAATGGCGTGTTTGGGGTCCTTCTCGTGGTAGCACTTGACGTAGTTCCATGCGGTCTGGTGAGGGGTGTTACCCTTGTTGGCTAAGCAAGTGTCGATCAGCTTCTCAACTGCTACTTTGTCGGCTGAAATGGAAATAATTTGTTATCGTCGTATCTCTGTTTTTCTACCTACATAGTGTATCATTTTAAGTATATTCTTTTATTTTATGTAATAGTTGGCCAACTAGCAGACGTATCGCCTGATGGTAAGCGATTACCGCCGCCCATAGAATGGCCCGTGGGGGTGTTGCACACGATAAAAACTGTCCTGCGTACCTTGCTCTCTTTGTCAACTCTTATGGGATGAATGGAGGTGATGGTGACGATGATGATCCATTTTTGTAATTTCTTACTACACGGTCATGAATATTTAACTCTATTTTTATAAGTGCACGTTATAGTAAATCTACGCTGCTGACAAAATTCAAATATTCATTATATATTTTTTTTGAAACAACTCCCGCATTGGTTATATACATCCTGTGTAAAGAACACCCAGACTTAGGACAAAATTTTGTGGATCACATAAAGTGATGGCACACGTGGGATTTCAACCCACGGTACTTGGCGCAATAGTAAACGGCGTAGTGACCGCTTAAACCACTAGACCAATCGTTCATTAACAGCATTTTACAGTCCACAGCTGGACATAAGCCTCTTCTTAGAGAGAAAGTTATGGCCTACTGTGTTTCGCTTATCTTATTCCCATACGAACACCATATGCAGTTGTACTAACCTGCGTTAGGGACCTTGGCCAAAGCGACGTCCTTCTTGAATTTGCCGTCCTTGGTCATCAGCTCAGATTTAATCATCATGCAGAGAGCATATTTCTTCAGTTGTTCGTTATCAGCCTGAAACCATAATATAATTAAAACATTTGTGGCGACCTCCACATACAGCGCCATCTACCGAAGATACACTGAACTACGAAGTAACGCACTGTACCTACAAACTACACTACACGGAGTAACTACAAATCCTGAATCGCGAAATAAATAGTTCTCGCGCCGATTAGCATATATACAACATCCCAACATCAACTGTTGGGCAGTAGCCCGCCAGGCATGATCACCTCGCCTGGTCGGAGGATCCTCCCTTTGTGTTGAGTGGAACATGATACCCGTTCCCCCACACATTGATTACACGTTCGCTACTCAGATGTATAGTCCATTCGCTTAGATACTGTCACCTTGACCGCGCGCGCCTGCGGCGTACACCAACAAGTAAGTACGATTTGTCAGTTGTATGAATTAAGTCATTCGTATTTCCCAACAATAATCACAATTGCGTACATGTGCACCGACACTATCTTAACGAATGGACTATAAATCAGTCGCTAAAAACCTCAATTGTCACGTGAAAAATTGTGAAGAAATTATATATCTGCATGATTTTAAGTGCCAATGTTTTTTTTTCAAAGTGTTGTAGGTACCGCGTGGGATTCGAACCCACGACACTTGGCGCAGTAGCAAGCGGCATGGCGACCGCTGACACCACTCGGCCAACCGTGCAGAGGCATAAGTATCACTAGGCAGGCAGTGTAGAGTCACTTTGAAACCCCACTTATATATTTTTTTTCTTGTGTCTAGGACCAATACCTAGTACTTGATGGAAAGTGACCACCGTTGTACATGAGCACTTGCAACTTAATAGTCACAACTAGTCACAAGTGCGTTCCTACTCTTGGAAACCTTTCCTTTATAAGAAAATGTTAACAAACTATAACCCGACTGCTTATTTTTTCATAAAAATATAATAGCCTATACCACTCGGGTCTTTGTTACGAATCTATTGACACCTCATTCATTAAAATCGGTTCAGTAGTTTAGGAGCTGCAGTGGAAAATACAAAAATACAAAGGCTGCCAAAATTATTACCCTCCATTTGCCGTAGTCGAGTAAAACAGGAGATTTGGCACCGGTTCATTTACTCAGTTAAAGCAAAGAGAGAATTCCTTAATATATTATATCTTGGCTAGTTTGAATTAAACTAATAATCGCGGCGGTAATCGCTTACCATCAGGCGATACGACTGCTCGTTTGCCCCTATATAATTTTTTTTATTTATTGGAACAAAATCAGATACGTGTTAAATTATAGCTAGATACAATGTGTACACAAAATTTATGAACATGTAACCAACACCATTGTTCACAGATTACCAAAAATATAATAGGTCAAGTTACTCAGTAAACTAATAATTTAAACAGTATCAATATGTAACTGGACAACATAATAATAAGAAAAAAAACAAAAACTTTAAAGATATGTTTCTTTTCCTAGTTCTTACCTTGTAATCCCCACCCTTGAGCTTGTTGACCAGTTGCTCTTCCACTTTCGTCTCTCCCAAGCATTCTGAGCGGTGCTTCTTCAGTTTCTCCTTCTGCTCATCAGTCAAGGCCTGGACAAAAAAATACGGGATATTTGAATTAAAATCGTAAATAAGTACACAGGTTATCAGGTTTGGTATCAAACAACGCGAAACGAGAATTTTATATTTAAATAAATATTTGATAAATATTTCAGACGTCTAACACACAAGGCCATCTAGTCCCAAGCTAAGCAGAGCTTGTGTTATGGGTACTAGACAACTGATATAAATACATAAATACTTATTATACATAGAAAACACCCAAACTCCGAAACAAATATTTGTAGGTCATACAAACATTTGGTCCGACCCGTTCGGAATATGTTTTAAAAAATAATCTAAATCTTGGTTTCAGGCGCGATAAATCGATCTAGCTAGGATTATATATTAGGAAAATTTACCAAAAAAATATCCAGATACTCTTTTAACAGCATGAGTAACATATTCTAATCACTTAGTTTAAAGAAACAATAAATTGAAATCTTTAACAATTAACATTAATGGCTATGGAACTATGCTGTACCTCAAAAAAATTTGTTAATTGGATTAATATAACAATTGTGTAAATGCTAACAACAAAACAAAGCTTTACAAACAAAAAAATACATATAAACAAAAGAAAATGTAAATTCGAAAAACAAAAATTTGTTTTTGACAAACAAATGAGTAAATTTCCACTCACCTGAGCCAATAGCACGCAAGCGGCGAATACAAGCAGAGTCTTCATCATGTTATGGTTGTAAGACGAGTGTCACAGGAATTCTGTATAGAGTCCTGTGGGCTCCACACTTATATACCTAGAAGGACCAGGCTTATTGACAATAATCAGTATAATCGACGACGGGTTGGAAGGGATCGTCAACATTTATAGGACTTGGATATATAAATAAATGCAACTTGTTATCAACTAAGTCTTTAGTATAGCAGGAATAAAATAAATAGAAAAAGTGTCGCATTAAAACCTGTATGGTCACATGCACCGACAGATGCACAAACTGTATGGCATTTGGAATAATTAATAAATAGTTTTTTGAACGGTTCGTACTAGTACACGTGTATAAAGTACATTTTACGTATGAGTGTACTTTTAATGGCAAGTGTAAACATGCAAAGATTTTTACTAAATTGTAAATTGAATGGTGTTTTATGCCTAGTGAATAATCACATACGCTCAAGGCTACTTGTTAGACGAAAATGGCTTTTAAGACAAAGGTCAAGAAACATTTGGTTTTTCTACGTGATCTTGGTGCATTTCCAGAAGGATGATGTAATGGTAAAAATGGTAATTTAGCATTATCTATACCAGGAAAATTCACTAAAAGTATGAAGTTAATTTTTATACATACTCGTACAACAAACACTTAGATAGAACCCATGACTCTTGAATTTCTACCTCAAATGGTTCAAAAACTAAATTAATAATTTAATTTATATAATTATTTACAAATGGAAGCTTTCTATCAACACTACTGGCATAGCAAAAAGTTTAAAAAATAATTATATCCAATAAAAAAAATGTTTCCTTAAAGTAGTTTGTTTCCCTAACTTAATCTTTACTAATAACCGCTTTTTGAGGTGGAGTTCACTAACATCCGTGGACTCCATGCAAACCTCAACGCCGTCCACCAACATCTTGAGACCGCTCGGCCGGCCATGCTTTTCCTAACGGAGACACAAATACGCCGCCCTGCCGACACGACATATCTTCTCTACCCCGGCTACGTGCTCGAGGAGCGCTTCCTCGCCAAGGCTGGAGTGTGTCTTTTCGTCAGGGCGGATGTTTGTTGTCGCCGATTACGTTGCCTTGAAGACCCATCCTTCTCCACTATATGGCTACACGTGGATACTGGCTCCTCGAGCCGAATCTATGTGTGCCTATATCGATCCCATTCTGGAGACTACGAGACAACTAAGCTCTTCGAACATCTCAGTCAGGCAGTGGATAAAGCGCAGGAACAGTTCCCGACCGCCGAACTGGTGTTTCTGGGAGACTTTAACGCCCACCATGAGTCCTGGTTGGGATCTTCCAGAACTGACCACGCGGGTCGGACTGTCCACGCATTCGCTCTCACGCATGACCTCACCCAGTTGGTACTCCAGCCCACCAGGATACCAGACATACTGAGTCAAGCGCCTTCCTTGCTGGACCTTCTGCTGACGAGTCACCCAGAGCAGTACAGTGTATCGGTGCTCGCCCCTCTGGGATCCTCCGATCACTGCCTGGTGTCCACCACTGTGCCTCTTGTTGCCCCCCCACGAGCAGTGGCAGCAAAAAGACGCTTATGGCACTACTCGTCTGCAGACTGGGATGGAATGCGGGACTACTTCGCATCTATCCCGTGGGCACAACGCTGCTTTAAATACAGTGATCTGTCGCAATGTGCGGCCGCTGTGGCCGGCGAGATCACTGTCGGAATGGAATACTACATTCCCTACAGTGAGGTCGCCGGCGCAACGACCCGTCGTTGGTTCAATCGCGAATGCGCCCATGCTGTCGCCCTAAAGCAATCAGCCTACCGCGCAT
The DNA here is from genome assembly GCA_916048165.1 of Spilarctia lutea. Taxonomy (NCBI): domain Eukaryota; kingdom Metazoa; phylum Arthropoda; class Insecta; order Lepidoptera; family Erebidae; genus Spilarctia; species Spilarctia lutea. The sequence continues at coordinate 3,083,897 of OU696491.1, forward strand.
GGACCAGGGCCCGCGCTCACGGCCACCCCGACGTGGATCGACTAAAAGCAGCGTTCAACAAAGCCACTAGGGAATGCAAGAAGGCTTACATCACAGCGGATGCCCAGCGCATCGCGCGGCTTGGCCACGAACTCGTCGCATACCCTACGGGTAGCCGAAAGTTCTGGCGATTGGCTAAAGCCGTGCAGTCCAACTTCTGCCAGCCCTCGCTACCACCGCTTAAATATCCCGACGGATCACTTGCCCATCAGCCGCAGGAGAAAGCGAAACTGCTTGTAGATCTCTTTGCGGCTAACTCCCGAGTCGAAGACCGCGGCATGCACCCACCTACCATTCCGGCCTGCGATGCAACAATGCGGGATATTCGCATCCGGCTGAGTGATGTCCGCTCAGAGCTTCGGTCTCTCGACGTTCGGAAAGCCAGTGGACCCGACGGTATCCCAGCGGTGGTTCTTAAGAACTGTGCACCAGAGTTGTCTCCGGTTTTGACGCGCCTGTATCGCCTGTCATATTCCTCGGGAACTGTTCCGGAGGCCTGGAGGGAGGCGAATGTTCAGCCCATTCCCAAAAAAGGCGACCGCTCCAACCCGGCCAACTACCGCCCAATAGCTGTCACCTCCATTATCTGCAAAGTGTTCGAACGGATCATAAACAAGCAATTGGTCCACTACCTGGAGGATCACACCCTACTTAACGATCGTCAATATGGTTTTAGGCCGAACCGATCCACGGGTGATCTTCTAGCGTATGTCACACACCTTTGGGGTGAGGCTATTGACAGGCACGGGGAATCTTTGGCTATTAGCCTCGACATGGCCAAGGCCTTTGATAGGGTTTGGCACCGTTCGCTTCTCTCCAAGCTACCGGCATTTGGCTTGCCCCCCAAACTCTGCAACTGGGTTGCCGGATTCCTGCACCAACGTCGCATCAGAGTACTTTGTGACGGCGCGGCCTCCGACGTTCAGTCGATTAACGCAGGAGTACCGCAGGGTTCCGTCCTGTCGCCCACGCTGTTTCTTCTGCATATCAATGACATGTTAGACCTTGGCAACATTCATTGCTATGCAGACGACAGCACAGTTCATGGACGATATTTTGGGCGCCCTGCGGCAAAGCCGGTAGATGTAGAGGAAAAACGACAGGAGCTTGTCGCTGAGCTCGACCATGTTCTAGGCCGCATTTCACAATGGGGCTGCGAGAATCTGGTCGAGTTTAGCGCCATGAAAACACAGGTGTGCGCGTTCTCTGCCAAAAGGTCTCCATTCCTTCCCCTTCCGACTTTTCAGAACACTCAACTACCATTACAAGGCAGGCTCGATGTCCTGGGCATGGCCATCTGCTGCGACCTCAACCCGCGCGAGTATGTTGAGAGCGTCACTAAGGCGGCCTCGCGGAAGTTAGGTGTTCTCAACAAGGTGAGACGGTTCTTCTCGCCCGGGCATCTGTGTCTCCTTTATAAGACTCAGGTTCGCTCGTGCGTGGAGTACTGTTCACACCTTTGCGATGGAGCCGCGCAGTATTTGTTTGACGCTCTCGACCGGTTGCAACGGCGAGCAATTCGCATTGTCGGCAGTCCCGAAGCCTCCGAGACCCTTGAACCCCTGCAAATGCGTAGAGAAATCGCCTCTATGGCAGTCCTCTATCGCCTATATCATGGGGAGTGTTCTGAAGAGCTCTTCCAACTGGTCCCCCCTTCTCCCTTCCTCTACAGGACGACACGTGCTGGCCTCCGAAGTCACCGCTTCAGAGTGGAAGACATACACTCTCGCACTCATCGATTTGGCTCTTCCTTCCTGTGCCGAGCGGTTAAGACCTGGAACTCACTACCAGCGCACGTGTTTCCGTCCCACTATGATCCCGGGTCCTTTAAGAGGGGCGTGAAAAAGCATCTCACTAGGCCGCCATAGTTCTGGTCACCATGCTGCACTGTCCTTGTTTGCATTGAGGATGGTGACCACCACTCTTGGATTCTGCTGGTGCTTTCCATCAGGCAGGGCAGAGTCATTTTGGTAGCTCAGGTATAAAAAAAAAAAAAAAATAATAATAAAGCTGAAGAGTTTGTTTGTTAGTTTGAATGCGCTAATCTCAGGAACGGCTGTTCCGATTTGAAAAATTCTTCCGGTGTTGGATAGTCCATTTATCGAGGAAGGCTATAGGCTGCTATCATCACGCTGCTACTAATAGGAGCGGAGCAACAACGAAGAATGTTTTAAAAACGGGGAAAAAATTTCACGCTACGGGCAATGTAAGACGCAAACGAGGTTGCGTCGGTCAGCTAGTTAAATATACTCAGGGTTTCAAGCCTCTGCTTATTTTAAAACTATTAAATGTCACTTGATATTATTTACTGCTCTTGTTTTAATTCCTTTAGCAGTATTAAAAAAGTAAAAAGGTTGTGTGCACCTGCTGCGGCGTGGGTAGGTCTGGAAAGATCCGCCGAGTTTTTGAACTGTCATTAATAAGAGTCGACCACACTTGAACTTTTATTTTTTGTTTTTTTTTCTTAAAAATGGATAAGTAAGAGCTTGTAATGAACATCGATAATCGTTATATACAATTGACCCTCAGTACTTTTTGATATACTTTTAATATAGTAACATTAGTAGGAATATAAAAAACGTATTATTTAAGTTCAAATGGTATGTGTAATTGCAAAAAATAGAAAGAATTTTTATTAATTGTATACACTTAACATTTTGAGACATAATTATGAGGATATTTTTTGTAAATGGATAAAATAAAATGAAAGAAAAAAAACCTTCTTTTTAACAATACGATTTTCTTAATTTTGTGTTATTTTTACATACTGATATAGCTGCAGTTATCATATAGTTTATTACTTCGGAGAAAGAAAAGGTCTATATGGAATAGGTAAGTGGGAGAGCCACGCTTCGCCATGAATGGGCCGGCTCGACCGGAGTGATACCACGGCCTCACAGAAAACCCGGTGTAAAATAGCGCTTGCGCTGTGTTTTACCGAGTGATTGAGGATAACGGAGGCCCATACCCGAACCCCTCCCCCCATCCCTGTCCCCATTCCCCAAAGGACGGCAACGCACTTGTGACGCCTCTAGTGCTGCCATGGGCGGCGGTAGTCGCTTACCATCAGGCGATAAGTCTGCTCGTTTGCCCCTTATTCTATAAAAAAAAAGGATGAATAATGATAGATGGACAGAAAAGATAAGCACTTGGAGAGAGCCAAAGAAAGAGAAAAAGAGGTAGACCAATAAAGAGATGGCTCAACGGAATACTGGAAACAGCGGGAAATGAGTGGATGGAGTTAGCAATAGACAGGGATAAGTGGAGGAAAATGGAGAAGGACTTTACTCTGTAGAGAGGTCCATGATAATAATGATTTGTTTTAAATTTCTCGAACTGTATTAAATATCAAATTATACTTTTTTTTATTAAGCAATAAACAAGGCTTTATTATGATTATTATTATATTTTTTGAAACTTTTGAAACATTTTCATTGGTGCTCCGCTCCTATTAGTATAAGCGTGATGATATATTGCTTATAGCCTTCCTCGATAAATGGAATATCCAACACTGATATAGTTTTTCAAATCGGACTAGCGGTTCCTGAGATTAGCGCATTCAAACAAACAAACTCTTCAGCTTTATAATATGAGATTTTTTTCTTAAAATAATACATTATACACTTATATGAGAACTTAAAACTATAACTGGTAATCTAAAATGTCACTCTAAAGAGTGTAATTAACATAACAGTAAAGGCAAACAATTACACATACAAAATTGATGTTAACAAAATCGATAAATGACGGTACATGTGTGTTATAAACTGCCCGTCGCCATAACTCCGCAACAACAAATCGCCACAGTACCAATAAACCACTGAACAAATATTCAAGATATTATACCGTCTTACCATTACAATTCCATCATCTTCCTAGCCTTTATTATTCCCAATATTTGGGGTCGGCTACCAGTTCAACCGGTTTTACCTGAATATCAGTTTTTACACAGAGCGACTGGCATCTGACCTCCGCAACCCTGAGGGCGAACTGAATTCGAAGGTTGAACTAGTTGTCAGTATATTTGAGGGCACTGACTTCCCAATAACGATTGCCATAGATGTTCATGACAACCGGGACCGACGGCTTAACGTGCTCTCCGAAGCACGGGCAGGAAACACCGCCATCTTCCATACTCCGGGCTGCTATTAGGAATTTCTTGTAGGAAAAACCCAACAGCAGTCCGACCCGGGAATTGAACCCGAGACCTCTTGATTTGCAGTCGCTTACGCTAACCACTAGACCAACGAGGCAGTCAGGCAGTGTACAATTAATGTTTATTTATTATCTTAAAAGTTAAAATAATGTAATGCTACAGTATGCGCAGCGCCTTAGCCCTAACTGATAAATTGCAAGTGAACAATCAAACTAACAACATAATGCAATAACCGACGTGCCCGTTGTAAATCAACTTGTACGTTGACCCTTATGCCCTCCGAAGCCTATGACGTAATTAGATTAAAGTGAAAAGAAATGAAATTCTTGAAAACACATAAATTTATGTAAACATAGTTTGGAATTGTACTGTGATTGAAGACTATTTATTAGTAGTAGGCCGCGCGTAAAGTATCCTAAACCATTTAAACCATTTATTTTTGCTACAACAAACAATCTACAAAGAAAATAATGGAAACAATTGCACTGTGCAGCAAAGGCAACCAGCTCAGTTTACGCTGTGAAGCATAGCACTGGTTTCCAGCTGGCCCCTGACATTTCCGCCAACAGTTGCAGACACAAGGAAACACACCAAACATAAGCCTTATTTATAATATAAGCAAAAAAGCACCTACTTTAAAATAAAATAAAATATGACATAACAACAAAAATCAAAAAGAAAGAAATAAAACAAAGCAAATTCATCCATACATAAAGTTTACCATTATAAATACTATAAAGACGGGTGCGACAGACACAGTTCTGCTACAGTCATTTCTGTTGAGCAAGAAATTTTGTACGTAAATTATTCTTTAAGGTGATTTGGGACATGCTTTGTCAACCTATGTCCTTTCTTATAAATCAAAGTATCTATTTGCCAAGTTTTATTGAAATCGGTGCAGCGGTTTAATCATAACAGACAGACAGACTTTCGAATTTATAATATTGGTTTCGATTAGTTTTTAGGGTTGCTCCGGCCGCATATTTTTTGGATACCAGGGTAAAAAGTAGTCAATATTATCTGTTGATAGTTTAGCTTCGATTGCACTGATAACATATTGGTTTTAGTGATCACCTAGCAGTCCCAAACTGCTCTAAGTGTTGTGGGACATGCCCCACATGGGGCAACACTTTGTGTGATCCCATGTTTACCGTGAGAGAGTCACACTTCGGCATGTATGAGCCGGCTTGACCGGAGTGACACCACGGCCTCACAGAAAATCGGTGTGAAATAGTGCTTGCCCCTCCCCCGTCACCCTTCCCATACCCCAAAGACCGGTAACGCACTTCTGACGCCTCTAGTGTCGCGAGTATCCATGGGCGGCGGTAATCGCTTACCATCAGGCGATACGTCTGCTCGTTTGCCCTCTATAACATAAAAAAAGGCTTGGACCTAACTCCAGGCTGTTGTAAGTTGACAAAAATTCTGTGACATGATCGGACTTTCGCAAGCCAATACATAAATTCTGCTTTCGTTCAAACATGTCCCTGAGTTCTTTGGTAGCGTCGAGAAAAGAGACATCAGCATACTCAACTAGGGGAAAGAAAAAGGAATTGAGAAAGAAGTATTTTAGTGTGAAAGAGAAGAAAATTTTAAAGACGTTTGAGGGAGTGATTTGATCCAAAAAGTATATTTAAATCACCTCTGCTATTAGAAATATATTTCGATCATTTCACACACAACGCCATCTAGCTACAAACTAAGAAGAGCTTGTTTTATTATGGGTTGATTGACTGTTAGAATACATATCTATATCTATATTAACATAATAAAACTGAAGAGTTTGTTTGTTTGATTGAAAGCGCTAATCTCAGGAATCGCTGGTCCGATATGAAAAATTATTTTAGTGTTAGATAACCCATTTGTCGAGGCATGCCATAAAGTATATATCATCACGCTAAGAACAATAAGAGCGGAGCACTAATAAAACATATTACAAAAACGGAAGAAAATTATTACGCTACGAGCTATAGGAGACGTAGTAGGTCAGCTAGTATAATATATATTATAAACCGTCATACATCATGTTCCTTTAGTTAACATTCCTCATCCTCTAGTAAATTCCAGATCGCATTAACAGTTATAATCCAGTTAAATTCGGTAGTAATTCCTACCGGTACAAAAGGGCATGAACTAGTATCTATTTATTTTATTGTCGTTATCCGTTATCATATAAATTAGTCTCATTAAGGCCCTCGGTGCATTGCAATAGCAGTTGTTAAACCTATTCTTATTACTGAAAGGATGTGGTTTGTTTAATTATTCTTTAATCTGATGCTTGTGTGTATTTGTATATAAGTATATGTTTACTTTGTAATCTTTTAAAAGATTTACTCTATATTAATATGATTATTCGAAAGAAAGTCTGTCCATATGTCTGTCTATTAAGGCTGTATTTCACACCTAAACCGCTGTATCGATTCCAATTAAATTTGGCATGGAGATACTTTGGAGATACATGGAGGAAGGACATTAGCTACTCTTTATCATGATACCGACATGGTAAAAGCTAGTATATCTATACAATTAATAAAATTTGAGGGATTCGAAGGAGTGTTTGTAATATTAAAATAACCGCTATTTACTAATTTCATATTTTGTATATGTACACGATACATATACAAAAATATATACTTTTTAAATTTTTGTATCGGTCCGTCTGTTTGTTACGGCTAACCTCTGGAACGGTGTAATCAATTTTGACGGGACTTTCATTGGCATATAGCTGATAATATAAGAAGTAACGTTTTAACAGTTTTTTTGTACACAGTGCAAACGCTATTTCACACCGGTTTTCTGTGAGGCCGTGGTATCACTCCGGTCGTACCGGCCCATTCATGCCGAAGCGTGGCTCTCCCACGGTGTCTAACGATACGTTTGTTTCAAGTTCTTCTTCTCTCTGCAGTGCTCTTGTCCTGCTTAGCTTACTCCCTTAGTCTTGTATTATGACATCCGTTGGTCCAGTGGTTAAAGCGGTGGCCACGCCACTTTCCACTATACTAAGCATTGTGGGTTCCAATCCCACATGGGACACCACTTTTTTTTTCAATTCACAAATTGTTGTTCTGAGTCTGGGTGTTCTTTGTGTTCGTTTTATGTATGTATGTAAAGTCCCCGCGACCCAGAAATTATATTCCTAATACGAGAATAGTATTTTTAAAAAAACAAAATTATATGGTTATGAATTACTAACGGCAAATTCCTAGAGTTACTTTTTTTGGTATCTGGTGGCATACGTGTCACCAGATGGTAAGTGACTGCCAGACGCCAGCATCGTCACCACAGTTGCAGACCAATGCTGGGATAGGACATAGGACATAGGAGTCTCCCAAGGCACACCACAAATCACAATCTGTCCACATCCATTCGCGGCCAACAACGCATGTTGTCCCGCCATCTGGACCTAGGGCATCATACACTACTTTTATTAGAGGTAGTGTATGATGCCCTAGGGGGGAGGAGGATAAATCGAAGATATGCTTAAGACCAGTTAACTATAATGTCGTGGTTTTGTCATTCGGTCCGGCCGATAAGTAATAAAGCATAGCTCTTAAACGATAGATGGATTGGTAACGATAGTATAACGAAACAAAAGCTATAGCTAAGATGCAAGAAGAAAGTAATCTTTCTATGTGAACATATGCCAGCTGCAATGTTTTGAAGAAAGTCGATGAAAACGTTGCAGACCACGTAAATATTACCGTGCGAATTGTTGGCATAGAACCCCGCATGCGCCGCGCACGCGAGTCTTAACCTAAAAGAAAGTTTGACTTGACGCGCTAAAACAGTTTGCCGAATAACCACCGCTGATCAGAATGTAAACAAATGAGTTTGGAAAATATTGAAACCATTTTGAAAAAAGAAATGAAAATTTTTCAAACTTTGTTCTAAATGTGATGATGTGTGTCCCGAATAACGGTGAGTTGTTTTGTTTTTTTATAAGTATGAAAATTAAATTATTAATTTTAATAATATTTAACGTGTTTTAATTAAAATAATAATTATTTATTTTTTTTACTTCAGTAATCATTCAAATGATTATTATTATTTGTCTTTAAAATAAGAAAGTATAACAAACACGTGTTAATTTGATAGAAAATATTGTAGACGTTGACTTTTCATTCATTTTAGTTACATTTGTTTCTTCATTCGGATTTGTTGTTTTATTTATTTATTTATTGAAATAAATAAAAATTATTTTAAAAATTTACTTTGTTTTCTAAATGTTATGTACTATATATAAAATAAATTATAAAAGCTTTAAGGTATTGTCATAAAAGTCACAATACCTTATTTAATTATAATGTTTTAGTTAATTTATAATTAAAAGAAGAAAATTTATTTTGAAAGGTTATTAATAATACTAATTTAACTGAAAAATAAAACAACGATTGTCTTGTTTACTAAGGCATACGATATTTTAAATAATCACAAATTTTAACAAATAAAAAGCGACTTCAAGAACTGGACCAAATTTCAAATAAAAAAGAATCCTCGAAATCGGTTCACACAGTCGAAAATTATGAAATAACATACATTAAAAAAAATACAGTCGAATTGATAACCGCCTTTTTTAAGTCACTGAAAAAAAAAGATAGTAACAAAGTGATGTTTAAAAAAATACTTTTATCTAAGCTTGTATGCAGTATACAGATAAAAGCCAACTTCAAGCTGATACAAAATCGCCGCATTGCGCAGTCTACACGCAGTAACTTCAGTACACTGAAAAATAACACAGTTCACGTGAAAATTGTGTATTAACACAAATAAAAACATTAAATATTGTCAAAATCTGTGATTAAAGATTCAATAAGTCGCATTAAAACTCAAATTTTATATAATAAGACAGATATTTGTGATTGGAAAACGCATTTCTGATTATTGTTTTGACACTAGAGGCGTGGATGTTGGTAAGTTATGTTTTCCAATAATTATATTTCATTTATATTTTAAATATTATTTCATTTATCATAAAATGTTATTATGAACACACTGTCAATAGAAAGAAAAGAAATAATAAATAAACAATCAAAGAATGAATACGCTTCGTTTGTGTTCTCGTGGTATGTGTTTAATTTACGCAGTGATTTTTGTAAATCGAATCGAATTTAACTAATTTTACCTTAGAATATACTGTAAACACATGTATTTTTTTATATTACAATAGTATAACTACTTTTGTTAATAACCTGTTGATTTAGAGTACGCTGTAATATACACATATTTTTTATTTATTGTAATCTAACCGTTTGGTTGAACTATTTGGTAATATTTGTTTCATATTGATCGAATGTATGAATAGAAAACACAAAGATACACAGAAGTAAGTATGTATGGTATGTACTATCAGTATAATTTTCGTTTCATTCAAGTAGGCAGTTCTATATTTAAATTATAATCAGCAGTGCATGCCATTGTTAATATCAATTGTGATACCCCACACCAATAAACATCGCGTGTATATTGTATATGATGGTAGTTCTCGGACGTTGACATATTAAAAAAGTATCACATTGCCACCAGCGAAGTTGCCCGCAGTGCAGCGTCGTATCGATCCCGCCACTACGCATGCGCAAAACATACACATTTACGTCAGTGGTCGCGCTGAACGGGTAGGAAGTCGACGATATGCCGAAACCGACACCCGTCGAAGATCTCATAGTCCCTCCACAGGATACTAAAATATGTGGGACTATCTGTATATGTCAGATGACAGCAGTCTTAAGTGCTGTCGCCATAGTGTATCTAACAGTCGCCATATACATGCCGTATAATAGAGCCAACGCGTCCGGCATTGATCCCACACCAATAATGTGCACCACAACACGGGCTGTCAACAAAGATAATTGTGATTGGGGATCTTGTGGAGAATGGTGCTTGAGCAAGACTTCTGGAGCCTGCATTCAAATCTACGTCAATGTTAGAAAGAATGGTACCTCTTTATTGTTATCGGAATGTGGAAGTGCTGCAAACAAAACGTGTTTTGGAATAGATCAAGAAAATGCAAAGAAATATCACTGCATCAGGGATGAGTGTAGAAACTTGACGGGAACATTCAATTGTACTGAAGGAAAGTGTATCAATATTACGGATGCTTTTGAATGTGCCTTCAGAGAAACAGATCCACCTTTAAAGTGTTCTGGAAGGAGAGGAAAGATTACCTGTATAGATGTTCAAGGACTGTTTTACTGTAGTCGAGGCACTTGTAGAAAAATTAGAACACCTTACAACTGCGATCGTAGATGCGTTGACATTCCTACCCGTAATAAGAATGTGATAGTACTGAGTGGAGACAGAGTATTCTTAGCTAGATGTGCAAAACTAATTCAAGAAGACAAAGGGGATGTTGTTTGGACAGATTCAGGAGAAGAAGTCTTAATGTTATCCTGCCATACGGTTCATAATGGAAGTACAGGAGTGGTTGCAACCGATTGTATCAACGCTGCCTTACTACCGCGTACAGATATAGCAGACCTAACAAATTTTACTTATCTACAATACCTATATCAATCAAGAGCAGCGCCCAATCACGTCATAGCACCATCAGAAGTAGAACTAACATTGGCAAACGATAGCAAATTGATGATAAACTTAGAAGGATGTGTGAATACACTGGCTGATGAATGCAAGGAATTCTTGAAAAATTACGGTAGAGATGGAGCTGATCATAATGCAAAAGCAAGATTCCCCTGCTTTTATACCGAAAATAACCCTGACACGGTTGTGTCAAGGTTTGACCTAGATTCGACATACCGTCAATTTGTAGTAGCTCTCGTACTTCCGACAGTGTTGGTAGTCGTTTCATGTGTAACGTTAATGTTGTGTCAAAAGACCGTTGAAGTTGGTGATGACGCTAAGATGAGATTTAAGGGATGCAGTGCTAGTCAAGCTGATATGCAAATGCATCCAAACGATCCTGTTTCTCCACTCTGAGATCAGTCACGTGAGGCATAGTTTGATACTCATTAATATTTATTCAATAATTATAAGCCTCGTAGTGAATCCTTTCAATTCAAACAATATTTCAGCTAAGGCTGTTGTTGCTGTTATGGTGGCCCAAAATTGCTTTCAATTTACCAATATCTAATATCCAAGTTTTGAAATCTTCTTGAAAGTCCGATTACGCCTTTGCTGTCCCATTTCAATCGATAAATTCAGTAACGAGCAAGTCAACCTTGAAACTTGCGTGTTTATAACTGTATCACGCCTCTGAATATTTTAGCAACTTGATTTATTAGTTGTATATTTTTTTTTAGACTTTCCAATTACTTGAACATAGGTAATGTTACGAAGTAGTGGCTTGCGAATGACTCAAATCCAGATTACATGTTTCATTAACAGTCTTTTATTATAGTGTCAAGGTGGCTTTAATTCGTATAATTTATGTAAATATACCCTTTCTTGGCATGAACTGTAGTTGTTTTATGTATTAGGTAGTCAGTTTGCATTTAGGTCTCGACTTTACCGCTTAGGCTTGTTCAAAACGATTAGGTGGGTCACAATTCTTATATGGTTACTAGTTCTATTATAACAGTAGGTTTTTTGGTTAATATCGTACTGTGTGAAAGATTCAGTTAATAGACAATAATCTACAACGAATATTATTTTTGGAAAAAAAGAAGTTAATCGTAATAAAAGAACTATAAAATATTTTGTATCATATGTTTTTGTTTTTTTTTTATTATATAGGGGGCAAACGAGCAGAGGTATCGCCTGATGGTAAACGATTACCGCCGTCCATGGACGTCATGCAACATCAGAGGCGTTACAAGTGCGTTGCCGGCCTTTTAAGAAAGACTACGCTCTTTTCTTAAAGGTTGTATTGGTTCGCAAACACCGCAGGCGACAGCTCATGCCACAGTTTGTGAATATTGAATCAACATTGATTCAGACCAATGAAAGCAAATAGTATAATTATTACAAAGTAGCTGCAGTAAAAGAGTAGAATCTAAAATTTAACTATTTGTAACTTATTTACTAATTGATGTTTTTATATCTATTTCAGGCGTTCCCCTCCTTTGCGAGGGTCCGGCTAGTTCATTAAGAGACGACTAAACTTGCTTGCAATGCTTTCTACTGGCTGACACTCCCTCCAGATGTCTACTATGAGCAGATCCAGGACCAGCCTCTCTCCAGCACCTTCAGAAAGATCGACACTACCTATGGGCGCCTCTGCAGAACCAGGCAGCCCTGAATTCAAGTCCTTGGACCAACCGACAAGGGAGCAGCTTTTAAATCACTTTTTTGAAAGATTCAAGTTCTATACATCATTATGTCTTGGCACGTCAGCTATCCTCGCAGTCTTCGCTTTCCTCTTCTTAATACCTTTCGTCGTGGAGCCAGCTGTACAGACGATCCTCGCGGAGTTTGTGCCTGAAGCTGGTATATGCACCGTATCTGAACATGTGCACGCTGAGACTTTAACTAATTGTACTTGGGCATCTTGTAGGGAAGGATGCACAACTGCTCACACTAAATGCCACAAAATACGTGTAAATTTAGCTAGGAGACCATTCGTTGAAGGAGCAACTGTCCCTACAGAATGGGACGAAACAGATTTAAAGTTTCTTATTAATCCTGAAGGGTGTGGATATCCGCCTAGAGTTAATTGCTCTGTATTTGCGAGTGAATATGCAGGTCCGAGAGCGCCTAAGATATTTCCTTGTTACTATAGTTTAACGAGACCCGATTTAGTGGTGGCGAGGTACTCTTGGGAGTCAACGGTACGGGGTCTCATTTTGGCGCTGGTGCTGCCCGTGACTGTGTTCGTGTTCAGTTTGAGTGTGCTCGCTTACTGGCACTGTCGTTGCTGCGACAGAGCTTGTAACAGGCGAGTCCACGCCGAATCCTTCGCGAGTAAAGAGGAGTAAGTACTAAAACCATGTTTCTTTACTGTCTAGATTTAGCATTACCTTATTCGTAGTAACAAAAAACGTAGTATTTGATATTGATAATAGAATTAATAATGGACTTTCAGGTCCTTTCTCAAGTATGGTGTTGGAACTTCGTAGTTTTAATGGATAAATAATATAACAAGTACGTTAATACGTGACATACATTTTGTCTTATTACATTACTACAGTTCTTTATATCTTTTGAGTTCGATTTTAACTTGAAAATAGTTAACACACTTGTTGTTTCGTTGTTTTTTCAAACAGGTTTCTTGTTATCAGGTTCAACAAGAAACATAATTGAAAACATCATTGAAGAGTTTAGTACCAACAGGTATTTCTCTTAAAATTTTATATTGGAACTATTTCCCCACATAATTAAAAGATAAATTGAACTGTTAATAGTCATACTATTATTGATTAGCACAGTCAGAAGTATAGTTATTATTAGTAATGTATTTATATTAGTTAACTATTACATTACGTGCACTTATTTGTAGAAAATCGCGCCTCTATCGTATTTAGTTTAGTACTTAGTAATTTTACACAATCATATAATCAACAGCATTTAAGGGTCCATTGTTGGACATAAACCTTTCCTTAGGAAGAGGTGTTGGTCTATCATAGGACACTGGCCAGATGGGTTGGGTGGGTATAGGAATTATTTGAAATGCTGTTGACCTTCGTAATTTGCTCCCTTAGTCCCTTGTCTCTTACGATACCCAGGTGATGAATGAATGAAGACGCAGTGACACTTCGCATCAAGTCAGTCACCATAATATTTAAGAGTATGCACTTCAATGTGACATGCATAAGCATTTTCAGATTTGAATTTTTCAATCTTAAAAATATTGCATCTTTGTGGTAGAATATTTTTAGTACAAATTAGTTTTTTTTTAAATAGGGTCAAACGAGCAGACGTATCGCTGTTACTGCCACAACACCAGAGGTGTCACAAGTTTGTTGCTAACCTTTTAAGAAGGAGTACGCTCTTTTCTTGTCGTTAAACGGGAATACCGCAGTTCATTCCACAGTTTTGTTGTGCTAGGCAGAAAGTTCGTTTTAGTACAAAGCCTTGTGTACAATTAAATAGAAACATAAAAACTTTCGATAAAATTGATATAGCCTATGTTACTAGGGCTATTATTACGCACATATTGACACTCTTTTATTAAAATTGGTTCAGTGGTTTAGGTGCTACGTTGGAACAAGCAAACATACATAGACGGCCATACCATTACTCTTTATTTTGGCCTCACCTTAGTCGGGTAAACCATAAATCTTGTAAGCAGTTAAGATAAGTGAAGATATTGGTTAGTATACGTACAAAAGATACAGCTTAATATGATGAAGTTTAAGGAATAGATTCCCATTTGGAATAAGACATTGTTTCGTACGAAGTTTCGTAGGTTTTCCAGCAATCGGTTTACCATAGAACAAGCTCTGAGTAATTTAGAATTAGGCGGCCGTGTGATTTAAAAAATAATATTAATATCTCAAGCTAATATTCTCTTGGGTAACAAAGAGTATTTAGGTATTTTAGTATTTATTACATTAACCCTAAAGCTGTGGGGAAACGGGTGTCATGCCCCTCCAACACAAAGGGAGTATCCTCCGACCAGGCGAGGTGATCATGCCTTGCGGGCCATTGCCTCAAAGTTGATGTTAGGATGTTGTACCTACATATGATAATCGGTGCGAGAACTTCTATTGCGGCATTAAGGATTCACTTTTATAGTCAAGTTGTAGTTTAGTGTATCTTCGATAGATGGCGCTGTAGTAGGTTATTGTTGTGTCGTTAATATAAAAATAACATTAAAGTTTTTTAGTACTATTGAAGAACGGACTCTATTTGGTTTGAGATCTACGAAGCTCTAAAAAATATCGTCATAAACAAATGACACTGATTGTCTAAATCCCATTTTGAACAGGAGCACTATGACTAGAAAATAGATACCTAATTACACCACTTCAAGATTCGACTAGAATATAATTTACAAATACTTATATTTTATTCCACAGCAGCAAGCTGCTTTGCGAGTTGGATGACGACCCTAGCGATGATGTGTTCTGACGCCGAGCTTCAGCCGCCCGCCGCCGCACCTCTCCTCGTATCCCTGAAGGCTACGCACAACTCTAAATGCTGCATGACGTCCTCATGATCACTCCATGCAACATGATTGCTATGCGAGTTACATGCAGCATTCGTACACAGTTATTTAAAAAAAAAACAACTCATAATCGTTTATTCTATATTCAAATTCCTACTATTGATTGAGAAGTCTATACAAAATTGTATGGTTGTGAAATTAAAATTTATACCTACTCTAATTTTACAGCCCATTTTTTAAATTGTAATTCGAAATTCAAAAAAACCTTGCAACTAAAAACAGATTTTAAAATAATGATTCGATTGAAATATCAATACCAATTTAAACTTTTCAATCAATAGAACTCTCATAAAAAATATTAACTAAAATTTATACAAACTATAATTAAACCTAGTCAGTGCATTTGCCTGTAAATTACTATAAAGAAAAGAATGTTAAAATGTATGTGTAATGCCTTTAGGGGACACTTTTGAAATCGGAACAGTATTAATAAAACCTAATCATTATTGGCGGGAAACAAGGCTTAAGCTTAAAGATGTATAAGATTTACGAAAATTAAAAAAAAAAACAGCGTCTCTATATTCTAAAACTGAGCTATGCCGGATAGAAAATAAGTCTTTTTTAATATTTTTTTGCTTCCGGAAACGCGTGATTCTTATTATGAGTTTTTTACTCTTATTAATAAGAATATTTATTAAATATTATTCTAACAGTATGTTCAAATTATGTACCTTATTAAATAATATGCATTTATAAACTAAAAATGTTATAAAATACAATATCATCAATACGTAACATATAGTATAATATGTACACGTTCAAATATTTTCCCAAGCATAGATTAGCAAATTTGATTTTGTATTGTAAATACCAGCAACACTTTTGTTTCATAATTATACTTTTTAATTTTTTTAAACTTTTTTTAAGCTATTAGTGCTGATCCTGTTGTTGACCTCACTAAACTAAAATTCAATAAAATTTGTGGTTGGCTATAAATACTGCCGACTAAATTACTTACGTAAATGTTATTCATTATTTTTACATTTATAAGTTTAGTTTTTTTTTTAAATAAACAAGCGTGTACTTCTGATCAGCTTTTGGTTGGTACTGAACTAATCCAACTACAAATTTTAGTGAATTTTAGTTTAGTGATATCAACAACAGAATTAGCACCACTGTATGTTGTTCTTTAGGTCTAATGTCACTTAATTTTTTGACTGAGCGTTTTATTGTCATTAGTGTTTTTGTCGATGTCTTGTATATTGTAAAATTGTACTGTTAGGTAATTTTTCTCTGACTGTTCTTTAAATAATAATATTCAAATTTGATGTTATTTGGTTTTAAAATGCTTTTACATTAAAAAAAGTTGGATAAAAAAATACTTATAAAATGACAGTACTGAACCAAATTTGTTTCTTTTTTGTTGCTAATGTGGTTCAATTCAATTGTTTTGTAAGTATGTAGTAGCATTATATGTTTAGCTTATAGTGAAAATTAAAGTTAAGTTAATTAAATAAATATTACTGTACATAATCGGCCACTTTTTGTGATATTATATTAAATATATTGTTCGAAGCTTTAAATCTAAAGAGTCTCAAGTAAATTGTGCATTTGTGTTAGTGTTGCCAATAGGAAAAAAAATATCACATTTAATTCTTTTTTTGAAACGTTTAATTTTGTTTATTCAAAAAATATATTATATTATTATTGTTATCAATACATTTTGTTATAAATGGAATGTAAATATTTAATTGACGTTATTATTTATGGAAATCCGTGTAACTTTCAGAGTATTAGTATTTAAATAATAAAAATTATGCAAATGATTCTTGAAAATGCAACAAACACGAAGTGTAATGACAAATAAAGCTTGTTTTGTAAATAGCAATATATTTTATTTCTGTGTACGTTTGTATGGTCCTAAGGTTTAAATGGAAGGCCTTTTCGGTGTTGTTTTTATTTTGTTGATTAACATCTTTCCTTTTAGTTTTCTGCGATCTGTAGTTGTCATTTCATGGCATTGTGCGCTGTGTTTCACCGAGTGAGTGAGGATACCGGCGGCCCATACCCCAAACCCTCCCTTCATCCCCATCCCCACCCCCCAAAGGCCGGCAATGCACTTATGATGCCTGTGGTATAGCGGGTATCGTGTTCGACGCCTTCGATGGGTAATTTTACTTTAACCAATGACTCTAGGTGGTCACTCTTGTGCATAAAACCTGATCTAAGAAGAACGAAAGAACAGTACGTCTCACAAGAATGAGAACAACTATGGTAGAGATCATCGTCACCTCCTTAGCCTAGGCTACTAGTTAGTGAAGAAACATTTGCCATCGGACCTCTGCAACCCTGAGGGTGAACTGAATTCGAAGATTGAACTAATTGACAGTATATTTATGAGCACTAACTTTCCAATTACGATTGTTATACGTATTCATGACGGTGGTGGAGGTCATGCCATCTGTATATCTACTCCGTAAACAGATTTATTTCTGCTAAGTTCTAGATGGCGTTATTGTCAAATTTATGCCCAAGACAACAAATCGGCGTAACAGTATAGATTTAAATATAAATTGTTATTTTCGAAATGGCCAATTACACTACATTTATGAAAACACAAGAATCACACAATGGGAAGTAGAGCGACATTTTTTCCAATTAAAGCTGTAGCAACTTCCACGTACAGCGGCAACAAAAACATATTTCAGCGCCATCTATCGGAGACACATTGAACTACCGAGTAACTTATCCTTCATCGCAGTATAGAAATCCTGGAGCCGATTAGTATAAATACAACTTCCCAACAACAACCGTTGTGCCGTGGCCCGCTTGGCATGATTACCTTGCCGAGACGGAAGACCCTCCCTTTGTGTTAGAGGAACATAACAACCGATCCTCCAAGAGAATCAGTAGTTCATACTTGTTACTCCTAAGGTGCAGGCGTTCATTAACGGCAGTGGTCACTTTCCATCAGGTATCCGTCAGCTCGTTTGTCTCGTCTATCATAAAAATACCAAAAACACTCTAGTTTTATAACATAAGTAGAATTAATGAATAATGTAAAATCTAAAACACTAGCATTCGGCGGTTTACTTTTGATATGCATCACACTATAAATATGTGTAGGTACATTACAAAACCTAGGCACAACTAGGCATAATAAAAATTCTTGCCACGGATCGATAAAAAGTAATAATTTAGCACCTCGCCGAATCGTAATAGGGTAACAAGCGGAGCGGGTAGCGATTTCAAATTGACAGTAGGTTAAAAAACCAAATTTACTCTACTTCAATTCTCCCCTAAGTATGAAATCAACTCGATCTCTGAAGGTTGATAACGTCATCTTCTTTTATTTTTCTTCTTTGCGGAAATCCTCCTGGAGACCGCCCGCTGGTAGCTATGTCGGACTCGCACTAAGAAATCCCCAGAACCCCAACTTACCTCGGGCCACCGCTACTAGGGTGACAGATGACCTCACCTGTCACCCTCAGGCTTGTGCTTATGAAGGATGTGAATGACATTATCCATTATCTTTATATATATACTAATATATATACATATACTAATTATAAAGCTGAAGAGTTTGTTAGTTTGTTTGAAGCGCTAATCTCATGAACCGCTGATCCAATTTGAAAAATTCTTTCAGTGTTGGATAGTCCATTTATCGAGGAAGGCTATATATCATCACGCTACTAATAGTAGAAGCGGAGCACCAATGAAGAATGTTTCAAAAACGGGGGAAAATTTTCACGCTACGGGCAATATAAGACGCAAACGAAGTTGTGTGGGTCAGCTAGTCACTTATACACCATAATAATTGCACTGTAAGCGTACTTATTCCGCTTGCTGTGTATTAAAACCTGACCCTTAAATGGAATAGGTAGTAATTTAAAAGGGTTCATTGACCGCAAGCTGGCACGGAACCTTGCGTTTGACTGCATTATCGTCAGCTCACAATGTGCTATTATGGGAATTCATTAGAAATTGCCTTAATATACTAACAGTTAACCGATTGGTTCACTGTCAAAATACACGCAATTTTAGAACTTTTTGATTGAATTAGCTCTACATACGATTGGATAAATTGCCCCTCATTTTGTCGGCGAAAATCTCTTCGGATCTCCAACTTCCCGGGAACTGAGGAATTAGCAGTATGTTGGTACTGCCTGAATAAACCATGCGTTCTTCTTTGACCATGTTTTTTTAATTCCCCTCACAGGATCGATGCTGCGCCTATCCAGGCTCTGTGTATGGAGGAGCTACAGATGCTTTCCTCTGCCTATAGGCCCAATATACGTTGCAGCGCTCTCCCAATCCCTTTACTTGGTATCTTTCAGGAATATTACAGCTTCACAGAAAGATACTACTGAGTCTTAGCCTCTCCCCCAACTTCCCCCAACCCCTTCCCCATCCTCCAAAGGCCGGCAACGCACTTGACACGCTTCTGGTGTAGCGGGTGACCATGGGCGGTGGCAATGGCTTACCATCAGGTGATACACCTGCTCGTTTGCACCCTATTGTATAAAAAGAAGTGACTACGCAAATGCTTGCCAACTACACATACATAATGTAGTTTGCCATGCGCAAATTGACAACCAAAATATTTGATAGCATCTCACCATACCAATGAACTGAAGTCGCTTTTGTTCTTGTATGCTGATATAGATGTTTTAAACTACACAAGGTATTTTGACATGGATTTCTCAAATAGAGAGAGTGAAGAGGAAGGGGAGAGGAAGGGAAGAGGTCAAGAGGAAGGTTCCTATGAATATAGCTTTTTTGTTTTTTTATTGTTTAGAGGGCAAACAAGCATATGTATTACCTGATGTTAAGCGATTACCGTCGCCCATGGACACTCGCAACACCAGAGGCGTCACAAGTGTGTTGCCGGCCTTCGGGGGATGGGAAGAAGGATGGGGGAGGGGTTGGGGCATGGGCCTCCTGTATCCTCACTCACTCAGTGAAATACAACGCAGGCGCTGTTTTACACCGGTTTTCTGTGAGGCCGTGGTAAATAATAAAGAAAATGGCCATACTACAGAAGCATCTCAATTTGCCGCCATGATATGATCACCATGCTGCATCGTTGTATTGTCTGCATTCACAATGGTGTCCACTACTCTTGGATTCTCCTCATGCTCTCCTACAGGCAAAGTAGTGTCATAAAAAAATCTTGTAAAACTATAGCTTGTTGTGAATAAATTGTAAATTCGAAACCTCGCCTTTCTGAATGCCGTGTAATTACAGCGGTGTGACCTACTTCAGCAATTGCAGGCCGCTCAAGAAACTACAAACTTGTAAGGTTTCTAGTAATTTTAAACTTACTGCAGTAAGTTCTAGTAATTTATATATATTTGGTAGACTCCTTGTGTTACAAGCATAAATTATTAAAAAAAAACCCGAACGCGTAAATATCTGCCATCTTTATTACATTAAGTTTCTTTTTTAATTGTGATGTACCTACCCAGTGTCACATAAAAGTACAACAAGCCGTTTAGGCTCTAGGGCGTGCCAAAGAAATATACATACATATGTACGTACTTATACTCTAAAAACATAACTCTCCTTCTTCGCAATCAGGTTAAAGCTGATTATAAGAATTGAAACAAACAGTTGGCTAAATAATTATAAAGGATATGTAAGAACTAAATTCTATGACTTAGAATTAATAGAATGCGTAATTATTCTGTTTTTTTTTATTGAATAGGGAGCAAACGAGCACACGCATCACCTGATGGTAAGCGATTACCGCCGCCCATGGACATCCGCAACACCAAAAGCGTCACAAGTGCGTTGCCGACCTTTGGGGTATAGGCCTCCGGTATCCTCACTCACTCGGTGAAACACAGCGCAAGCGCTATTTCACACCGGTTTTCTGTGAGGCCGTGGTATAACTCCGGTCGAGCCGGCCCATTCATGCTGAAGCGTGGCTCTCCCACGGAAATATTATAAAGGGTGGTGAACTATTTCATAAACTTTAATATAAAAATCTCTTTTTCAAACTATATTTTACTGCATGATTTTAATTATAAATTTGTCGGTAAGCTGAACTGCAATAGACTCATGCTGGTGATGAAAAAACCCTAATCAATGCTTAAGACCGGTTTTCTGTAAGACTGCGGTACTCGTATCCCTCCGATCGGGAACATAAACATACTTGAATGTTCTTAAATCCATTCATACTTCCATTCTAATTATATATCGGTCTTACTATTATTTCCTGATAGCTTCATCTATACTAATATTATAAAGCTAAAGAGTTTGTTTATTTGAACGCACTAATCTCAGGAGCCGATGGTCCGATTTGAAAAATTATTTCAGTGTTGGATAGTCCATTTATCGAGGAATGCTATAGGCTATATATTATCACGGTAAAAACCATAGAAGCGTAGCCCCAATGAAGAATGTTTAAAAAACGGAGGAAAATTATTACGCTACGGGCAATAGTAGACGTAAACGAGGTTGCGAGGGTCAGCTAGTCATTCAATAATAGTTCGTACATAGAAAGGTCGTTTCTCTAAGATGACCAGATCCATTTAAGCTATTGCGCTCATAAGCGTAACATAACTATAATTAATCCATACGCTTTACGGGCTATATAAAATATGATATAACGGCCTTATGGAGCCACTCTTGGGACGGAATGTCGCTTATAAAGCTTATTTACAGCTGGCCGAGTTCCCTTCAACTTGGTTGTTTGAGATATTTTTAACTCTCGATGCGAAAAGGAGGAGATAACTTTATGATTTATAATGTTTGTGTCTGTATGTATGGAGTGTTATCTATACATTAATACTTGAAACAAACACTTTGTACCTTTGTTGCGAAAGTTATGCTAACGAAGGAGTATGTAATTCGGTACTGTTATAATAAAAAAAGGTTATGTTTGAATTTCGAACACTAGGCGTCCACTACTAACTATTAAATGGATGAAATTGTTTCGTTTTAATTTTGGTTTTATAGGCTTGTGAGGGCAATTTAAGAAAATCACCAACAACGTTCTAAAAAGTATGTTGTTTTCTATTCTTTGACCTATTTTTTAATTTGTGTTTTTGATCAAACGTACGTACTAATCGACTAAATATATATAATGAACATAACTATATATAGTAAGTATTACCTCCAACTGCCTATACAGCTTTTCAAGGTTGTTGATGTGATATGATGCAGCTGGATGTAGAATCAACACTTGGCCAGTCAGAATTTTACTCTGGTGAATTTAGTTCAAACATCAGCTTACTTAAAGATCCGAACTACCTTAAATTACCAAAGAATTTGAAGTTCTTTTTTATGTATGGTCCTATCAAAATGAATCTACTCTGCCTGATGGAAAGCATAAGCAGAATCCAAGAGTGGTAGTCACCATACTCACTGCGAATGCAGACAATGCAACATTGCAGCATGTTGAATCATACCATGGCGGCCTAGTGATACTTCTGCATCATTGGGCCTCCGGTCTCGCACTCACCAACGAAACACAACAGTACGAATGCTGTCATTTTATGTTGATTTTCTGTGCGAGGGTAGTACCGCCCTGGTCAAGCCGGCCCGTCCGTGCTGAAAGCAGCATGGCTCTACTACCCATAAAAATTACAGTTTCATACATATACCTGCTATTGCCCGCGGCTTCAACCACATGTATGTCCATTATCTCGTTAAATAGCCTATATCCTTCCTTAAGAATCAAACTATCTCCATACTAAATTTAATATTAATTGGAACAGTGGTTTAGCCTTGAAAACGTAAAAGACCGACAGATTTACGTTCAAATTTTTAATATAAAAATATTTAAGTATGAATGTATACATAGCTAAATATTTGTATTTCAATGCAAAGTCAACCTACCCCAAACATAAGTCATTAACCCATAAAAAGGGCCATTCATTGCACCGTAATCACAAACAACAAGACAAAGTAACCTAACATTTCCAGCTTTGTTACAATCCTAAAACATTTGAAAACGAACGCCATTTAGACCATTTTTCAATGCATCTCCAAAGTACCTTCGCATTAAATTTGTATAGAAACAACTATAGGACGTGCAAAGAAAAGTAATCCCAATAACATTCAGCATCGGGACCTCAGAATTGTAAAACAAGACTGTCTGTCGCCGTACACTGTTAGAACACATGATACCGCTGTATCGACCCAAAGAGAGCGACGCGCGCACTCGAATAACCATGTCTGTATACCAAAATACATAAAATAAACATATTAGAAAATAAAAAAGCCTCGATTTTAAGATTAGATAAAAAAAAGGTTTTCCAATTTCAAAATTTATTTTTTTCCTTTCAACCCATTTATTTTATATTTTTAATTTGTATTACTAATTCCAATTTTAAAATTTTATACAATTTTTTCATCAATTTCATTTCTTGTTTTTCAAATAATGTTCAATAGGCTTTTATGGGATTTTTTATGTGTTATACAAGGTTCTGGGTTGCTTTTGAAGGCGATGAAAACGGCCTGCGCCCAGTAGTAGCCTAGTCGCGGGTACGCGTCGACGTCTGACGAAAAACAGACGTCATTGAAGTAGAAAATTAACAAAAAAATACGGTTTGAACACAGAACATGATGATATAGTGCTAAAATAACTAAGTGTTTTTCAATTCATTGTTTTTTTCGTCGCGTTTTGTTCTATATGACAACAGTGGTCACGGAGCTTTGATGAGGCTGGTTTTGTTATATTGTCATTTATTTAATCATCGACGTACTATAATGAAATAAACCAATTATATTGTAACGAAAAACATCATTGTTTTGTTTCATAATCTGTAGAAAAATAACGCCAAGTCATTACTGCATTATGTCAATATGCGTAACGTATTTTCTACGCGTAATCGTATTTCGATTCTATATTTAAATTCCAAAAAATAAAACAAAATACAAAAGAATGAACACAAACTTTATAGTTATGTAATGAACATTGTTTATTTCTTTGTATTTCAAATGAAATAAAGTGGCATATTTTTGAAATACAACTGCTGCATGAATAAATAATTTTATGTTTCAAATCGTAGCGTGAGGGGCTTATATTAAATTGTGTGACGTCAAAACCATAGTTTGAGGTTAGGTTATGTAATAGTGCTTTTAACGGTACAAAAAACGACTAAGTTTTTCAGGGTTCACTTCTTCTTGGTTCTTGCATACAAGTATTTTGTATTGCCATTTTAGTGTGATCCATATTGGCCTTGAATGGCGTGAAGTGTGTTGAAGGAACGGATTATAACTTTATGTACCACTTTTATAGGCTAACCAAGTTTATGGGGTTCGTATGGTAAAAGGTTCCCTTTGTAATTATAATAAGTAGTACTTATTGCATGTTAAGATATATTTTTTGTATTTGTGTATTTGCATTGCTTTAGTATTTTATGGTAATTTAAAACGGTAACTGTGTGACAGGAAATTTATTATTCATCTTACATTTAATTTAATTAAATCTTGAAATATAAAACTGCATTAACACTTACAAAACATTGAGCTAGAATGACTCATGAAGAAAAATTAAACAGATTTAAATTTATCTTCATGAGTCACAGGTTTGATTCCCACTCATTGTCATTACAAATATTTCAATTAAGCTTAAATTCACTTTTTATTTATCTAGGTATTTCGACATATAATTCACATAATATTTTAAAAACAACTACTGAAAATCCATAAATCATATTTGGTATGTAGGCTTTTTCTGAATTACTATTTAATCACATAATATAAATAATGAAAATAAAGACGAAACTGGTGTTGCATTGGTCCATAGGCGGCGGTAATTGCTTACTATCAGGTGCTACGTCTGATCGTTTGCCCTTCATTCATAAAAAAAAAGAGAATCGACAATTAAATCCAACTCACAAACAATTAATATGCTTTGTCGTTTAATATTCTAACTAAGGACTAAATTAATCAATAGTCTCAATTATTTACCAATAAGGGCTTTATACGAATCACAGAAAGAATTATCTATGCTTGAAATACATTTTTTCATTTTACTATTTACGTGAGTCAATAATGATTGACGTCATTACGTATCATTAAAATCATTAATTACATTTTTATTTGTATCATATTGTGTAATACAAAAAATGGGTTCAGTTTATTGACCATACTCGTATTTAATTTCGGACTTTTCTTTTTTTCTTTCTTTTTAAAAAAGATATCTCCCGCATTAGAAATAAACATCCTGCGTCACGGGGGACTTTACAAACATACATAACGGACACAAAGAACACCCAGACTCGGGTCAATATTTTGTGGATCACACAAAGTGATGTCACACGTGGGATTTGAACTCACGACCCTTGGCGCAGTAGCAAGCGGCGTGTGCGACAATAGCTGCGGGTAACACCGCGTGGTTCAGCTAGTCTGGAATAAATTGCAATGCTTATAATTGAACAAGCTAGGAGATTTCTGTATTTACATATTTCCTTAAACATATTAGATAATGTATTTCTGATTTGCTCAAGATTTGAAAATAGAAAAATAAAATTTCTTCAACTTTCCATTCGGGGAATCGAAGATATATTTTTATTAGGAAAAAATACAAAACACATTTTATCAAGGAAAATTTATCTACTAAACCATCTTTCTAAAGAGGGGCTATAATAACAATGTTTTATTTTTATGGAATAGAGGGCAAACGAGCAGACGTATCACCTGATGGTAAGCGATTACCGCAGCCCATGGACACCCGCAACACCAGAGGTGTCACAAGTGCGCTGCCGGCATTTGAGGGATAGGGAGGGGGAGGGGAGAGGGCCTCCAGTATCCTTACTCATTCGATGTTTAGCACCGGTATTCTGTGAGGCTGTGGTATCACTCTGGTCTGTTTGTAATTTCAAATAAACAGTATTACACTAAATGCGTACGAAAGTATTTACGATACATCTAAAAACTTTTTTTTTAAATTTTAGTCTGTTTGTTCCTGCTAATTAGCTGATGATATAGGGAGCAACTTAGTCTAATTTTAAACTAGCTAGCGTTAATTGCAGTTGCTTTATAACTCAGCTAGTTAAAATAAATATACTTACTCCAAAGAGAAGTGAAACTAGCGTAAAATTGATACTCTAAAATTTAAAGAAGCGAAAAAAGATGTTCCGTAACACTAAAGTGATATAAACACAGACCTTTGACCTTTTCAATAGCTATAGTTACTATTTAGGCACGTGTCAGTAAACGTAGGTCATTATATACCTAGTCTTATTAAGTTAAAAGCCAGCATACAGAGGCCTAAGTTAAAAGTATGTAATACTATTAGCTAAGTTTAATAATAATAATAAATATTTCGGATATCTTACACACAACGCCGTCTAGTCCCAAACTAAGCAGAGCTTGTGTTATGGGTACTAGACAACTCATAAATATTTACATACTTTTTTTTGTAAATACATACATATTATACATAGAAAACACCCAAACTCCGAAACAAATATTTGCAGATCATATAAACATTTGGTCCGACCCAGGAATCGAACCGAGACCTCAAGCACAGCAGTCGCATTTACTACCACTGCGCCACCGAGGCAGTAAATATCATGTATATATATATAATACTATTAGCTAACTTTCATATGTAAACACACCTAACAAACGTTTTTGTGATCCCAAATTAGGCATAGCCTGTACTGCATAATGCATCTTTAGAATACAGTAGACCTTTTGCGTTAGGCTGCAATATTTAGGTTTCACTTCAATTTCTCAAGATACAGTTTGGTCACTCCGGTTGTATTTAACATGAACGAAAGTACTACAAAGAGAAGGACAAGTTAAAATAAGCCCTCTATCAATACGCCTGACCACGTGATCTAGTTGGTCAGAACCTTTTTTTTATATATATACAAGCCTGCCAAGATGACTCTTTTCTCCCTGATGCAAAGACTGAGTAGAATCAGTCATGCACTATGATGACCCACACTATAGCGTGTTGAGATACATCTGCATCATTGGGCCTCCGGTCTCACGAACGAAACACGACAGCACAAATGCAGTCATTTTAAGTTGCTTCTATTTTTCATACTGTTATACACTGTATAACAATGTACACTGTATACTATCCAATACTAAAAGATTGTTTAAATTCGAAACGATAGTAGATCTGAGATTAGCACGTTAGAAATAAAAATCTCAGTTGGCAATTCATTGTCATTCATATGTATATTTAAATTTAAAACTTCTTAAACGATTAGAAACAATCATACAAATACCAAGGATTTTTTTTTTCTTTTTATTTAATAGTGGGCAAACGAGTAGACGTATCACCTGGTGGTAAGCGATTACCGCCGCCCATGGACACCCGCAATACCAAAGGCATCACAAGTGCGTTGCCGACCTTTGGGGGATGGGGGGAGGGGTTGGGGTATGGGCCTCCGGTACCCTCACTCACTCGGTGAAACACAGCGCAAACGCTATTTCACACCGGTTTTCTGTGAGGCCGTGGTATCACTCCGTTCGAGCCGACCCATTCATGCCGAAGCATAGCTCTTCCACGGTTAAGGTTTCCGTAGTGCGGCCTATTGAGATGAATCTGCATCATTGGGCCTCCGATCTCGCACTCACCAACGAAACACGACAGTATAAATGTAGTTATTTTAGGTTGGTCTTCTGTAAGAGGGTAGTTATCGCCCTGGGCGAACCCGTTCGTGCTAAAACCAGGGTGGGTCTTGACCATCAATGAAACATATTTTAAATACAGCACAGGACACATAATACAGTTTAATTATACACAGCAAAATCAATTCAATTGATCCAATCTCAAATCCAATTGATTCAATCTCAATTTCATTTGATTCAATACCAATTGATTAAATCTGAAATTCATTTGATTCAATCTCAATTGATTCAATTTCGTTTGATTCAATTCCAATTGATTCAATTTCAATTGATAACTGTTGATAATTATCTTAAACATACTCCATAATTAACCATCAACTCCTGCGGTACTTAGAAGATCATCATCTGCTTAGTGACCGGCAGTACGGTTTCCGTAAGGGTCGATCAGCTGGTGATCTTCTGGCATACCTGACACATCGCTGGGCTCAGGCGATTGAGACTAAGGGGGAAGCATTGGCAGTTAATTTGGACATCGCGAAAGCCTTCGACCAGGTCTGGCATAAAGCGCTTTTTTCGAAGCTTCCTTCCTATGGTCTGCCCGAGAAATTATGCGATTGGGTCACCAGCTTTCTGGCATATAGAAGCATAAAGGTCGTAGTCGACGGTGAATGCTCTGACTCCATGCCTGTGAATGCTGGTGTCCCGCAAGGCTGTGTGCTATCGCCTAGTCTGTTCCTTCTTCATATCAATGACATGCTGCCAATTAGCGGCATTCATTGTTATGCGGATGACAGTACGGGCGATGCTCTCTACACCGGCCACGCCAATATTTCTCGGGAAAACGTCATTGAGAGTCGAAACAAACTTGTGTCTGAAGTTGAGACCACTTTGAAAAAGGTCTCAAATTGGGGTAGACTTAACTTGGTCCATTTCAACCCGACAAAGACACAAATTTGCGCGTTCACCGCTAAAAAACTTCCGTGGGTCGTATACCCTTGTTTTGAAGACACTCCCCTATCTGCCTCTGCCAATATTGGAGTACTTGGTGTCGACGTATCGAGCGAAGTCCAGTTTCGTGGCCATTTGGAGGGCAAGGCCAAATAATTGGCCTCAAAAAAGCTTGGTGTGCTCAACAGATCGAGGCGGTATTTCACTCCGGCCCAGCGCCTTCGCCTTTATAAGGCGCAGGTTCGGCCTCACATGGAATACTGTCCTCATCTTTGGGCAGGGGCACCCCAATACCAGCTCCTCCCTCTGGACCGCATTCAGCGGAGGGCGACTCGTATCGTCGATTGCCAGGATCTTCCGATTCGGCTAAACTCTCTGGCGCTGCGTAGAGATGTTGCTTCGCTGTGCATCTTCTACCGCTTTTACCATGGGGAGTGCTCCGAGGAATTGTTCGAATTGATCCCTGCCGCATCTTTCCGCCATCGTCATACGCGACAGAAATTTCATCCCCATCATCTAGATGGTTGGCAGTCCACAACTGTGCAATTTTCCCGAAACTTTCTGCCACGCACAGCAAAACTGTGGAATGAGCTGTCGCCTGCGGTGTTCCCGGACCAATACGACCTTGAAGGTCGTATTGGTCCGGGAACCTTCAAGAAAAGAGCGTACTCCGGTGTTGCGGGTGTCCATGGGCGGCGGTAATCGCTTACCACCAGGCGATACGTCTGCTCGTTTGCCACCTATATAATAAAAAAAAAACAGTTTTTTTTTATTATTAAATCAAAATTACATTGATTATTTTATAAGATAGGTCTTTTTTAAAGTAGATGTACTGCTGCATTCATAATCGCAAATATCTCATTAGATTTAGCTCTTACAAGCTATATATGTTTTAATTTATCTGAGTAAATATTTAAAATCGTTTGCGTAATAATCAATTTTGCTTAACATTTTTCATGGATATATTTTATATAGCCGTATGTACATTTAAGGAGACTTGGAAATTTAGAAAATAATAAAATTATTGTAATGGGAAACTGAAGTGGTTTCAATGCAGTTAGTCTTAATAGATAGTTTACATTCTTTTTTGGAAATATGTCAAAGAGAAGGAAACTTGACATAAACCCTACACCTAACCCTACCCTACCCAATACGGTATTATTATACCTACTAATATTAGGCATATTGGTCAATACCTCCTTTCTAAGGAAAGGCCTGTGTTCAACAGTACACTATTAAAGTATATTGAAAAATCCTTTTCGATTCTTGAAAATAAAAAATCACAAATCTAATAGTTTTGGCAGTCCATGTATGTTCGACCGTAGTGACTACTGCACCGATTTTGATGAACGATGTTTTTTTTTTTATTGAATGCAGGGCAAATGAGCAGACGTATCGCCTGATGATAAGCTATTATCGCCGCCCATGAACACCCGCAACACCAGAGGCGCCACAAGTACGTTGCTGGCCTTTGGGGTATGGGGATGGGGATGAAGGGAGGGGGATGAAGGGAGGGGTTGGGTATGGTCCTCCGGTATCCTCACTCACTCGGTAAAACACAGCGCTAGCGCTTTATCGCACCGGTTTTCTGTGAGACCGTGGTATTACTCCGGTCGAGCCGGCCTATTCATGCCGAAGCGTGGCTTTCCCAGAAGGTGTGAAGGTTAATAGATTCATAATAGTATCCTGTGTGCCATAGGCTAGGTATTGTTTGTTTGTTCTACCGGGCTATTTCCGAACTTTGCTTCTTGATTGGACCGTTGTACGTGATTTTGTCATCTTCCTACTCCAACCATCCTAGATCATCCCAGAAGCTCAGAAGCATTTTCAGGTCATTACATGCTTCTGGGAGTGATGTTAATTAGAGGATGTCCGCCCTTTGATCTGCTACACTTCTACATTCTATGAGAACGTGCTGAGGCGTTTCTTTTGCCTCCATGTACTCCCTGCACAGAGGGCTGTCAGTTGCGTCTATAGTGAATAGGGGCTTGTTTATGGGACAAAGCCCTGTCAGAATACCTGTGACCTTCCTGAGATCATCCCTTTTTAGTCTAATCAGGTTGCGGCATAATCTTTTTGATGCTACCGGAACTGCACTTTTTGTTTGATTTGGTTTATCACAAATTTTTAAGTGGTCGGGATCTTTATCTTGTTACATTATTACTTTAATATTTATACTGAAAAGAGACAAACATAGATGTTTGTCTCGTTTCAGCAACCATTATAAAACTGCGAACAACTACACAGTTGCCAAGTCTTGTGCTCATGGCAGAGCGCCAACTTCTTTCAATAAGGCTGTTTTTGTATAATATGTGTCACGTTTTGGTATTTATGGTTGAATAGATTAAATATTAACCTGAATTTATTTAATCGTTTATTTAATATCGTAAGACTTTAATGATTAATTTAATAAATAAATGGTTGTCGAGAACTAGATGTTATTAAACGTGTGGCTAAGCGGTAATGGAGTAGGTTTACAAATTTTAAAGTTAAGCAGTTTTATCGAGGCCAGTCTATGGATAGGTAGGACAGCATGTTGCTATTTCCATATCTGTTGCAACTGCACGACTGCACGGTTGGCCGAGTGGTTTCAGCGGTCGCCATGCCGCTTGATGCTGCGCCAAGTGCCTTGGGTTCAAATCCCACGCGGTACAACACTTTGTGTGATAAAGTTGTGTGTAAAGTCCCCCACGACACAGGATGTTTATTCGTAATGTGGGAGTTGTCTTTTAAAAAAAAAAATAGTTACGGTTAGTTGAAGACTTAGAAAGTCCGACTATAGTCTCGTGAAGAAATCTGTTATTGTCATTTATTTATATACCAATGTACGAATAAAATTTCCCTAATACAGTGACTAATTAGTACAAATTAAATAAATATCAAATCAATCAATCAAATTAAATAAATATCAAATCAATCAATCAAATTAAATAACCTTCAACGCGAAGTTCGGACTCGCCAAGATACGTCGGCAGTATAGTACGAGTAAGTACAAGAATAGCACAACAGATAGTATATCTAGGCCGCCGTTTGTGAGACACCATAGACATACATTGGCACATAAACGTCAGGGTAGTCATTCCGGAACTGCGCCAGGCTTTGTTTATATTTTACTTTTAATAGTAAAGAAAATAGACGATATTTAATGATAGTAGTGGTTTGTCGGAGATCGATTTTCAACGGTTTTTAATTTATGTACAGACAACCCCAACATTTGGCTGCCTCGTTGGTGCAGTGGTAGCGTGTGGGACTGCTGTACTAGAGGTCTCGGGTTCGATGCCCGAGTCGGACCAGATCTTTCTATGAACTATAAATATTTTTTTGGAGTTTGGGTGTTTTCATGTATTTATATCAGTTTTCTAGCACCCATAACACAAGCTCTGCTTGGGACTAGATGGCGTTGTTTGTTAGATGTCCAATATATTTATTTATACAATTTGGGAACACAAAACAGTAGTATATAAAATAAACATATTATTATTATAAACTAAACTTAATAAATATACTACCCACTACTTTTTCCACAGATTACTTATGGGGGTTCAAGTTTATAAGCAAAGCTGGTAATTAATCAAAAATATAAAACTTTCTTTGCCTATAAAATGACATGTAGCGACATATTAACTGGAACCTCTCAAGAGTGAGACATATACCAGTAACAACAGCACTACAAATATCAACATCTTGATACATTCCATGCTTGATATAAAAAAAAGTGTTGAAAGAAAAAGAGTTAAAAAATAATAATAATGATATAGTGTTGGGACTTACAAACATACATGATACGGACTCAAAGAGTACCCAGACTAAGAACAACAATATTTGGATCACACAAAGTATTTTCCCATGTGATGTTTAACACTCAGTGCAGTAGAAAACTATCAACAACCCATAACACATAACTTCACTGCTGGGTTCGGGTCTCCTCTCAGGAGAGAATTAAGGCCATACGTCCCTACACTGCCCAAGTGCGGGTTGGGCTGGCAAAACAACGTTGTGGCTTTTTTTAAGCGGCCTAAAGGCCTCCAACTAAGCTTCACGACTGTTATCCTATGACTGACTGACGGGACTGACTGCTTAAACCTAACCTTAGACCTCCGAATCACGGAGACGCTCATGGCATGAGCGGCATGTTATGCCACCAGCGGTTACCCATCAAAGTACTGACCACACCGTCGTTGCTTACCCTCAGTAATTGTTCCTAAACACCAAGTGCAACTGAGCTATGAGCGCCTCTAGAAAACTATGCGGTGACAAAAATTGACACAAAAATCTAAAAAGACAATATGTTTACATAAAATGATGTTGTTGAATGTCAGCTATTATTAAAGCACAGCTCCTCAACTGAAGCGCCCCTTGACTGCAGATAAGTCAAGTATACAATCAATCGTCAGCTCAAGAAGGCCTCCTTAAGAACTCGAGAGCATCTAACGAATGGGTCTTCGATACTTTTATAAAGTTTCGTTTCATTAATTATTCATAAAAAATATTAGGAAAGATTCTTTCTTAAGTAACTGATATGAAGAAATAAATAAAACATTTTTTCTTCGCTGTCTCTCTACCCTTTTGTGTGTATTTTTGTGAGGCAGACATACGCTCTCGAACGGAACGTTTTGGTTCTTCCTTCTTGTGCCGAGCGATCAAAACATGGAACTTACTACCACAGCACGTGTTTCCCTCCCATTATGATCGTGGCGTGAAAAAGCATCTCACTAGGCCGCTATAGTGTGGGTCACCATGCTTCTCTGTCCAAGTTTACATTGAGCATGGTGACCAACACTCTTGGATTCTACTCATGCTTTTCATCAGAGTAGAGTCATTTTGGTAGCTTGATCATAAAAATATTAATAATATGTTAATATTGCTGCTACTGCATCTTACTGCAGCATTGGCACGAAGAGGTATTTCAACCCTATAGTTTAATACTGAATTTAGATAAGTCGATACATGTAGTGAGGAGTATGTAGTTAGTTTTATAAATAAGACATCACGAAGACCTGTGAATGAACGGTCGGTCTCAGTCTACCTCAAAAGAAGAGGCAGAGTAGCATAGCTTCCATATATTACTAATACTATTGTACCTGAAGATCTGACTTTTAAAAAAAGTGGCCATGAGTTTCTTTGTCAGTATTCTTCTTATAAAGCCCTACGCACTTTGGAAACTGGGAGATATAAATCGACACAAGCGGGCAGTAGATTTTGGTGTTTTCACCACGTTTAATTTGACAATCCAGTACATACTGTAGCGTCTGTTTGTGTCGATCTATGATTTTTAACTGTGACTTCAATTTAACATTCATAAATGTCACTAAGTGTCTTAATTGAATAAATGATTTTGAAAATTAAATTAGGTTATTGAAGGTTTTTCTTTGCTTTACCCCGAGTGAGTTGGGCTTATTCGGGGTAAAGCTAGAGATATTTTGTGGGATCCGCAATTCTTTTTATAGTCTGGGTATTCTTAGTGTCTGATTCATGTATGTCTGTAAAGTTTCCCGCAACACAGAATTCACGGAAGAAGTCTTTATTTTACTTCTTGCTCTTTCAATTTTCGGGAGGGGGCTTAGGATAGGGTCAACATCATTAGCTGACGACCTATCTTATTGTTTACACCCGTGTTACATAAATACTCTTTTCTCGAAACGATAGATTCGACTCTCGCTCAATGTTTAACATTCTTTTTATCAAGAAAAAAAAGACAATTCAGAAAATTAAATCCTTTGTATCAATCCTTTATAAATATCCGTTCACACATTCACATCACATTCGTATAAACATTTTCATTTCCGCACCGGGAATATTGTGTTGATACTCCCCGCCATGGTTGAAAAGTATTCATTTCAGTAATTAGAGGAATGTGTTTACCAATATTGTTTCACATCCACACACGCACACACTCACAATGGAGTTCACAAAATTTGACAATGAAAATATTGACTTTAGCCGTCTTGCATAAATTGTATGATGCATGCATGCAAGATTAATGTAATTCTTGCTTCTGGTTTGCGTTGCGAACTTTAAGGTGTTGTTATAAGATTCATTTTAATTGTAGGAGTAACATGACGGATGAATTATAATTGATTTATATAATTAGCTTGTTCATTTTGTGTTTCAGTAGGCCTTAGGTATTGTTTTTTCTTAAAATATTTTAAGTTCAAGTATTTGGATGGACTTTCTTGATATGGTAGATATTTGCTTATCGTCGTAGAAATCCCTAATAACACATACATTGGTTTCGTGATTACCATCATCATCTTCCTAGCCTACTAGGAAGTTTTTGGCCTTTCTTTACGTTTTGGTCTCTGGTTAAGTGATTACTAACTTACCTATTTTATTAGGTGCCGTGACAGGTTAAGTTAATGCTGAAATGCTTTTTCCAATGGATTTTACAAATTTGAGTTTAATGTATTCTTTTTTGTTTTTGATTTTTGGAAAGTGTCTCTAAAATATTGGATAAAAGAAAATAAATTATTTATATTTTACAAGATAAAAATTACCATAATTTTTTCCCACTTACTGCTCTAATTTGTTACCAATTTAATTCGTAATAAATAGTTGTACCTACATAGTAATGTTGAAATTCAAATTTCTCTGTTTCAAATTTAGAACCGTTCTGGCATTCTTAAATGATTAACATTCATCCATCCATCTTTACATCACATACGTTACCACTACCTCGTTGGCCTCGGGTGCGATGCCCGGGTCGGATCAAATCTTTGTATGACCTGGACATATTTGTTTCAGAGTTGGGATGTTTTCTATGTATCATAAGAATGTATTTATAACAAAAAGTATATATGTATTTATATCAGGTATCGAGTACCCATAACGTGGACGACTTAGCTTGGGACTAGATGGCGTTGTGTGTTAGATGTCCAAAGTATTTATTTATGACCAACCATGACAATCATCTAGCTTAAAATATTAGGATCGGTTTTTCATTTCATAGATAGCCATCACAACCAATCCAACGATCTGTTGAACGGCTAATCGACTTCTGGAAAGGTAATCTCACCACAAAGCAACATAAACATTATAACGATGGCTTAAACCGTCTGACAGTTGAAAGTCGACCTTTAACTTCGAATGTTTTAATTATTCATATTGACTGAGTTAATTTTGACATGCCCTCAATAGCAATACAAAATTCATAAGCTAATGAACGAAGGCCTATCGTGATAAGTTACGTTCGACTATGTGAATAAATAATGGCGGTGTTAGAATTGGAACAAAATGCTATGACGGTGATAAACTTCAGTCGATATTCAGTTTAGTCTTCAAAGAAGGGAATACAATTATAGTCATATTTTTGTATTTATTTTACTGTATTGTACTAATTATCATTCCTGTTCTGCCATGTCCAGATGTGAACTATGAAAGGCTGTTTATGTCTATAGCTCTGTTGTCCGTTGTCCTGCGTAGTTCACCTGGGTGGACCACTGGCAAGTCTTGTATGTTTTCCCGCCAAGCATCAGAATGTTCACTCCAGTTAATCTGGTTTGAACTCCGAAAAAAAAAATGTATAAAAAGACAGTAAAAATGACAAAATTTGTAAATCGCCATTTTATAGCGGTGGCCATATTAGTTTTACAATAAAAAAAATAATAATGACACAGAATTTATATAATTGTATTGTCGCCAAAACTAAAGGTGTGTACCAAGTTTCAGATCAATCTTTCAACAGGAAAGGGGTCAAATTTAAATTACTAGATTTGACCCAAACAAACAGGGCAAGCTAAATAAAACCGGTTAAAAAGGATTTACCTATGGTTAAATATGGTTAATAAAAGGTTTCAACCCCAGGACTTGTTATAGTTCTAAAAAGATTCACTTACTCCACTATATGCCGAATTATTGAAAGGCACACAAACCTCTGTAAAAAACAACTTTTGAAAGAATACCCAAAATTGTGTTGATCGAACAAACCATCCATTTTATTGAAAAATGGATTTAATGTCCTCAATAAAATAATATTTACTTTCACAACTACGGACAGATGACATAACAGGAGTGACGTCACTTGACGCTGATTCATGTTATTAAAATACTTTTCATTTACTTTAGTAGAATTCGTAATTATTAATTACTACCCTGCGAACTTAAATTATCGAAAAAAATCTTTTAGTAAGCCCGTGTCAACTTCCCGCAGCGCTGCAGTGTATAGAACTAAGCGGAATAAGAGAATAAAACACCTCCTTTCTTTATTTTCTTCTATACAAACCTTGTCCTGACAATAACAAATACATAAAAAAGAATTATTCAATTTAGAGAATTAAATCAGACAACTAAAGGTTGAATGATTAAGTCGACCAATGCATTGCATTGGAAAATTATGCACTTGTGAATTGGCCGACTAAATAAACAAATAAATAACAATATTTTATTCACTTCAGGTTACCCAGTAACATAAAAAGTCGACTTATTTTGACATTTTTGAATATCAAAACAAATGGAAAGCCGCTAAAAATAACGTCAAAAAACAAATTGATAAATGATTTGGTTCTTCTCAAAGTTGGTTTCACTTAAATTTTCTTCTCTTTCGAGTTCGAATTTAAATAAATGAAAAATACCTAACTTTATTGTAACTTATTACAATTTATCAGGATTTAATACAATTTGTCAACAAAGAGTTACTTAAATAGTTAGACTACGTGTGTTCAAATTGTCAATGCCTTGACCGAGTAAAGCTTTCTCGATGTTTATTCTAGGTAGAATCGATATTTAGATACTAGATTGTTGGCTAGACAGTCTGGCGTCCATAACCGGCATTAATGGGCGGGGTTTCAGTGATAGCGATCTAAAATACTAACGATTGTGTGTCGCTTCAAAAGTTTCTAAAGCTAAATTTCAGTTAAATAGACAAAATTAACTCAAGGTTGTCTATTTTAGTTCTTTATTTGGTGATTTTGTTTTTGATTAGAAGAAATTCTTTGATGACGTCAATTTTAAACTTTGAGTACCTATACGCGTTTTTTAAATTGGATAGTAGTTCGGGTGATTTCACAATAAAATACAATATTTCTTTACTTTGTGCAAGTACTGTTTATTATAAATTATCGTCCTAAAAGTATGATTAGGCAATTCATTATGACAAGTGATGTAACTCGTAAAATTATCCTTACAAGATTTTTCTCGACTTTGACTTACAAACACTCAACACGATAAATTTTTATCACCTTTGTGATAAAAATTAGAATAGAATAGAATAATCTTTATTGTACATTACATAAATAGTTTACATAAAATAATGCATCAAATGACTGACCATGATAATACCTAAAAGCCTTCACCGTAGTCTAGACATTTTAGAAATGCCACAACACTCATTGCACTTGCTTCAAAAAGTAGTTTTATTAAATACCTGTAGACTTACTCGCCAATTCCTTACTACATCTTCAAGTTCATCCACATACACTATCACTTAAACCTGATTACACTTGGCTACGGCCCGTGAAATCAGAAAACAAACCCCGTTTAGGGAGATTAATAAAATGTGAAAATAAAACAATAATAATAATCCTTTATTTGCTAGAATGTAGGTGTACACAGTACGGTCTTAAATTTATACATGGCCCATATACATTCTACCAGTACATTCATGGTATGCAAATATTTGTAATGACATTGATTGAATTAAAAATTAAAAATATATGAATGAACTGAACTCACATGCAGTGTCAAAACTGTCAATGTATGTCAAGAAAATCAATGTATATCAAAAATTAAAAGTACAGTCAATTAAATAAAATCAAAAATGTCTAGCTATTAACAATCACACAATGTCCACAGATGTCAATGTCAATGAATAAAAAAAATATATGCAAAAAAAAAATCTAATTAAAATATAAAACGATAACTACTTTCTGTCCTCGCGATACGACATTAATTCGTTTAATTCGTAAAAACATCTATCTTTCAACCACTGTGTTAATTTCGAACTAAATTTGTTTGGAGGAAGCTCTTTAAAATCGTTTGGTAATTTATTATACACTTTTATGGCATTCACATAAGAATTCTTCTTAAATATTTCGAGCTTACATTTGGGGAAATACAGCTTAAACTTATCTCTAAATACTACAATTCGTTTTGAAATTTCTTCATGTTTGGCAAAGCACTCTGGGTGTTGTCGCACAAAGAGGCACAATTCCCTGATGTACATGCACGGTAGTGGCAAGATGTTTCACTTTTTAAATAGGGGCAATAAAAAGCAATTTCTTTCAGGCAACTTTGGAATTAATAGATTTTGAAGAGACTAAAATATAATATACCTATTGGTTGTTTGCTATTCTGTAACAGTGTTTCCTATTATATTGAAGATCGTGCTATTTTCTTTTTCAATTATTATTATATTGAAGTCGGTTCATGCTATGATTTATGAACTCTCATCATCATATACCTTCCAGAAATAATCAATATCACACTAATATTATAAAGGTAAAAGTAAGTTTGTTTGTTACGCTTTCACGGGAAAACTATTTAACCGATCATCATGAAACTTTGCACACATATTCTTGGATCTATTAGAGGCAACATATTTTTTATTAAATGCGAGCAAAGCCACAGGCGGAAGCTTGTGTTATAATAATTTTAAAACGTTATAAGTTTGTTTTATATCAGTGCTTCTTATTCAAATCGCTATCACTCGTACCATACCTCAATAAACTTATTGCTGTCAGTCAGTTCGTACTAATCTCAGTTATTCTCCTAGGTATTCTGAGTATTTTGCCAAATGTGGCAAAATGCCAATCATAAGATTCCAGATTTACGTTCAAACATTTGTACTAGTGGAATAAATATCCTTATGTTTGTGTTATTACATTCTAGAATCAATCTCATTTGTACTTATTTCACTATTTTAATTAAGTTTACACCTGACCGGTTTCGCCTTTTGGTATTGTCAGTTTATAACAGTGATTTGGTCTATTAATGATAATCGCAGACCTTAATGATTCTCATTGAGTAGCTGAACGGGGCGAAGCTAGTCTAAAAAAGGTAGCCTAAGTTACTCCTTGTATCATCAGATACCTACCAGTTTAAGTCCCGACAAAATCGGTCCAGCCGGATTAGCCGGAACAAACCGACAGACAGACAAAAAAAATGATATTTTGGTATATTTACCGTGTAAATATACATATGCATTAAGTAAAAAGCGGTAATTTTAATTTTACAAACAGACACTCCAATTTCCTTTACTTGACAAATATGACTTTAACATTTCTAGAAAATTCGTAGAATAATTCGTAATAGAATTTAGAAAGTTTTACCTTGAAACAATAAACCAATATAATAGACTACGGGCCCGTATCGAAAATTGATGGGTCATGTGAACCACCAGGAGACTTTTTTAGAAAGATACAGGGGCATAAAACAATAACATTTAGCACTATGCTGTCACTTGGAAGCTGTCCAACTGAGTATAGGTAAAGGGGAGGGAGTAGGAACTGTCGGTTTTCTCCCTTGTCACATAATTTTTGTACGGCGTTGCGAGATAATGGATTAGAAGAGATATTGAAATTGAATGGGACCGATGCCGTCTAAAATTAAATGACTAAATTGAGTGAGACAATCGCCGGGAAATCAAAAAGAAATCCAACTTTGTGGCTCACTATTTTTGTACGGCATCGGTCCCATTCAATTTCAATATCTCTTCTAATCCATTTTCTCGCAACGCCGTACAAAAATTATGTGACAAGGGAGAAAAATCGACGGTTCCTACTCCCTCCCCTTTACCTATACTCAGTTGGACAGCTTCCAAGTGACAGCATAGTGCTAAATGTTATTGTTTTATGCCCCTGTATCTTTCTAAAAAAGTCTCCTGGTGGTTCACATGACCCATCAATATTCGATACGGGCCCGTAGTCTATAATACTTACATGTTTGATTCAACAGCTCATTAATTAACCAGCCTCATCAAACCCTCCAGTTAAACAATCAAATATGTAAATAAAACCAAGCGACGAAACAATTAGCAAAGACTGATATAAAATGATATGACACTGGCGAGCTGAGACAGCGCTATGCTTGTCCCTAGCGCGCCCACACCATGACAGACGAAGAAAAAATACCGCCAACCTTTGCCGAAAAACTTCTGTTCTACACAACAGCTACTTTCGTCTTGCTGGCCATCTTCAGTCTATTCGCATTCCTCTTTCTCGTACCTTTCGTCATAGAACCAGCATTCACAACAATATTCATGCAATTCGATACAGTACCAGCATTATGTGTCACGGCTTCTGTCAAACACCTCGTCGGAGCCAGCAACTGCTCGTGGACCTCTTGCCGCGAGGGCTGCACCAAGGACCTCTTTGAATGCAATCAAATCCGTGTCAACTACAAACTTGGCATATACCCCAACATTACTCCAACCGATGATGAAAACTTGATCAGAGTTGAAAGAGCTCTGAGAAAAGATTACGAATACGAAAATTACGAAGTGACAGCTGACAAATCGTATCCAGATATGATTGAAGAGGATCTACCTGAAGCAATACCTACTGGCTTACAAGGAAACGATTCTGAATGGTATTTTACTGGAGCCAGACTCTTTCCTAACGTCAAAGGTTGTGGGTACCCACCTATTTTAAATTGCACTGTATTTTACGGTAAACATATGCCCCTTGGTACAAACTACACATGTTACTATAGCCGAGTTGACCCCGGCTTGGTGATAACTGAACTAGACATGTGGCAGAACACCTTAAACTTGGTTTATGCAATGGCAATCCCAATACCATCGTTCATAATTTCAGTAATATATTTAACATTTGCGTACTTTAAGATATATAATACCGAAGAAGAATCAGAACAAGCGCCATTGAAGAGTGATGCTGAGGCGATGGCTACGGGTGATGATGAGAAGCCGACCACACCAGGTTCAGATACGTTTAGAGAGGATCTAGCGTGCTTCGGACATCAATTGAAGATGCAGTTGGCTAATGAAAAACCTAAAGAAGGTTTCGAGTCCAATAGTCCACCAATTTCCAATTCTGCATCTTTATCTGGGTGAGTTTATTTTTTAATTTTTACCTATTACAATTAGACAATTTGTGTTTGAGTCTTGTTTAGTTTTTATTAATTTATCAGAATCTGTGAAACATAAAATATATTTATTTTGAAAACTAATTTAAATTAAAATAAACAAACAATAATTACAATAAACCAGTATAATTCATCCACAATTAAGAGAACGTCCAATTGTATTTTTTTTACGAACAGAGAAATAATATTTTTTTTAACAATTTTCCAAACTTCAATTTCTCACAAAAAATCTTTTCACCCAGGACGAAGTCATCGTTCGTGAACGCCTAACATGACTAACTACTAATACCAACTATAACAGAGGTATGTCTCTGACGGTTTGAGCTTTATTGCTTCACGCTTAAGATACAAAATCCAATACGCTAGCACACTTCTTAAATAGCAACGCACTTTTGTCAATGCAAATATTAAATAAAAAAAGACACTCGCTTAACGCTTAAGGCTATTGAAAATAAAAATAATATAAATTACATTTTATTTTTGAAAAAAATTCAACATTTTTCAAAAACATTTGAAATTTAGTTTAAATTCTGATCATCTA
This sequence comes from Spilarctia lutea, assembly GCA_916048165.1. NCBI lineage: Eukaryota > Metazoa > Arthropoda > Insecta > Lepidoptera > Erebidae > Spilarctia > Spilarctia lutea. Next base: position 3,126,164 of record OU696491.1, read on the forward strand.
CTTTATATATTTTAATAATTAATAATTCACCTTTACAATGTAATATTTTTAAGACAGTTGTGCGTAATATAATAAATCTTTTACAAAACTCATAATAAAGACAATAAGGAGGAATTTGAAAAAAAAAATTGGCACAAAGTTTTCGCATAATAATGTTTGGTCTTTTACTTTCAGTGTTAAAGTTAACGTCATATTGTTTGAGAAAATTTATAATTTGAAAAATTGGAATAAATTTCAATTAACTTCTGAGACTGGTATTATTGTTCCCATTGTATAGATTTATTTAAAAAAAATGTTTTTTTCAATATTTGCAATTTCTTGTTATTTTACAATTTTCAATTACCTACACCAACTTAAAAATTCATTTATAAAATTTTGGAAAATAATTCATAAAAACGATAATAGTTACGACAGATTTACTTATTAATAGAATTTTGAATTTAATCATTATAATGATTTTGTGTTCTGTCAAATGATTAAATAGATATTCAGATTGTCAAATATATTTTAGTGCGTTCAGTGTATTTTGTATCTTTTAATTGAGTATTTGTATAATATAAATATTGCCTTAGGATCCCAATAAATATAAAATAAACACACTGCCAATTTTAAACCTTCCCTGCTTTTAAAAACCTTCAATCACAACCTGTCATAACATGATTGTGACACCACACAATTGTCAATACGATTCATTTTGTTACCGCTGGCCACAGATTACCTCTTAATAAATACCCACAGCCACAGGCTTATTCTTTAACCAGTTACCCCTTTATGACTCTGTATTATTTTGAACTCTAAAGTACCAAACTTTAAGTTGAAAATAATCATTGCTTAAAGTTGAATAAAGTTTTTTAATGTGAGGGTTAAAGTTTAAACCTCTTTCTCGATCCTTCAACTTTAGCCGAGCTTGCTTACTATTTTCATTCCAGTAGATTTTATATTTTCATTTTTTTTTCTTTTTTTATTGTTAGAATGTAATATTTTAATCTGCCGCTCTTTAAAAATCATTAAGGTAAGTTTTACAGCGAATTCTTGGATAGCAATTTTGGGATAACTGCTTTGTGGAGTTATACAAGAGAATTGTCCAAATTAAACCCTATGGAATAATTTGAACAATTAGAGCTGTAAGTCATTTAGGTTAATTGATTCAACTATTGTTTTATTAACATTTATTCTAATAAACTCACCTTAATACTAACGAGCATTTAGTGGCAAAAAACGCAATGTGACCCTTTATTTATAGGTCTATAAACATATAAGTAATTCTACTATTTACATAGCTATATGAGATTAGGGTTCGATGGGTTTGAGAAATAAACCTTCTGACGTGTAAAAGAGAGTTAAAAACATCACTCTTACAATCACTATATCACTCCGAATAACAATTCTTAATGGTCGCCGAGGTCCCTAGGTTGATCACTGATATCGCTCCGATCTTTATCGCACTGTAGCTCAAACTGTAGTGTCTGCAGCCCATGAGGGTTCGTGTTTATATAGATTTTTACATTTACTAGCGCTTTCGAGAAACGTCTCGAACATACGAGGCCGTTAAATCTCATACCTACTCATAAGCAATTAGGTTATCCATTCTAATATAGGATTGTAACTGAGCAAGCATAATGATTTAAATGCAATTATTTATTTTATGAAACAACATTTTTACAAATAAATAGAAAAACATTGTTTAAAAGCCCATCTGCAGTTTTTTACAAATATTGCCAATTTATATATATTTTCTTTACAGATGACAGGATTCCTGAAGAGGTGGCATCGGTTACAAAGTGCATCACGAGCTGAGGTGAACAATATAAGAAAAACAATTATTGATGAATATTGTGCTCCACATGTGATTTAACACGCTTGAATGTTGCTGTTCCTCTCATTCTATTCTCAAAGAGTGCATGAGAAAACAGGATAAACAGAGTATGAAAGCACGACTTTCAAAAGGTCGAAAACGGGCGAAAGAATTTTTTATAACGCGTTGTGAAACAAAACAAATGATACTGAATAATTATCGCGGTGATAGCTTTTATTTATACAATTATTATTTTGAAATATTTTGAAATAACCAAATGATATTAAAATCAATAACAAGTTGAATTAACTACATTGATTTTCGTTTTGTCACAATTTCAGTGTGTAATTGAATATGTATAAATAAATATGGCCCCTTCCATGCAGAACTATTGCTCAATACAGAAGGGTTTATATAAAATAGAAGGTATTACCGCGATGATACAAATTATATTAGTTAAAAAAGAATTTTATCTCCTATAGTAATTACATAGATAAGGTTTTAATGCTCGTACGCTAAAGTGTCAAATGCACGCGTGCTGTTAAAATATAATGAACATATAAAAAAGTATTGTATATTATATAAAAGGTTATGTATAAAAGCAAGCTGTTCAAAAATAGTTAAATACCTTTATGAAGTTGTTGATTTTGAGATGCATTAGTTATCATTCAGTCGGATAATAGAATATTTAGTAGAAAAAAGTATATTAAAAAGTTGAAATACATCGACAAAAAATTATAAATAGCATAATTAATACCCCATCAGTACAATATTCACAATATCATTTTAGTTAGTAAGCTATGTTAGTTTATTTATTGGAGTACCTTAATGAATACAGCTTAAGTTTAGTTAGATGAATCCGCAGCTAAACTGTATGTCCAATCTAATGCAATCACAAATATTTTTTGTGATTCGTGTATGTACTGAATAAAAATCGTGTAAATACTCATACATGATTAGGTATGTATATACGTACGTACAATGAGATTATTGAATTCCTTGCCACGCGCTCTACGCGGTATCGATTCTCCGTCCCGTGCCTCGACTATTCAAAAATTCATTAACACTGTCCATGCCGATCCGAACCGATGTTATACCAATATACTCACAAAAATAGAATACATTTATTCCAAAATTAATTTTAAGTTATAACTCCTTTTTATTTTTATACATAAACAGTTACAAACAGCAATGTTCTTTACATTCTTTATTCGAATTTGAAATGTTTTTTTAAATTAAAATAATGACATATGGTATTATTTATTCATAATTATAAATAAAAAAGGCTTGTGAATATTGCGTACATTTTAGAATAATTCCGCCAATAAATATAAAGACACTGTAATTTATTAATTGAAAATTCATTTCATTTATTATTAGCTTTAGTTTTAGCTGTTAGAAATAAATTGGTTTTCAATTGTGTCCTCATATTTTTTTAGCCATAGTGTTTATTTTTATTAGTATTAAATATTTAAAAGATTCACGTAGACTGGAGAGATATGTTAGATTTATTGCTAAAATTTACGCACATTATCTAGAATATTGAAAATTTGATGGATGTGTCAAAAGGAGTTCGTATAAAATTGAGACCCGATAGATAGAACTTGCCTTTTATTACCATATATGGTGAATAATCATAACGACCCGATAAAAGACTTGGTCATAAATAAAATATGTACTAAAATAAATTTTATCAAATATGTAATAACATTATAATGAAATAAAAATGATTATTTTAAATAAAACGGTAAATCTTTTTATTTTATTTTGCATTTGTTATTAAAATATATTTTTAAATGTATTAGTGTTGTATTAAAATGTAATATATTACGAACAAAAATGTTAAATTAAATTATTAAAAAAGCAATTCGTAATTAATATCAAAAATGTGAACAAAAGTCAAATTAATTTTTAGCTATACTTTTGTTTCCTCCGTGGACGTCTGAATTTAGGTTGTGTTTGATAGTTTTAGTAATTTTAGTGTTAATATTGTAATTTTAATAATTCCAAATGATATTGTTGTATTGCAATTGTATGTGAAATGCTTTAATGTGATGATTATATTAACTAAGGCACCTTCGTATAGGTCCTCACCTCGCCCTTCTTCCAGATCTTCTATGATGAGGTTATATTTCATTATATTTATTAAAATAAAAGATTATTATAAATTAAATAAATTTCATAATTATTTATCTTGTTGATCAATAAATAAATAACATTTCTGATTAACTTTCAAATTTATGAGATATACTTTAAATGAACATATTTATTATTTAAAAAATATTACATGAAGTAATAATATAACCTCGTCTTATTTATATTTCTCAAATATAGACACTTTTATGACACTATTTTACACCCTTATTATATGTATTTCTTTAAAATAATATTTTCCGTGTTATTACCTGTGTAAATTAATATAATTGAATAATATTATTTTCTTTTTGAAAATAATATATTTCGATTTTTGGTGTATTTTGTTAGGTATACTGTTTAATGAAAGCGCTATTTCAATGCTTTTTGGCTTGAAAAATAATCACTTATATGTATATAAGAAATATTAAATATATAATTAATATAATAACAAAATAATTATCATGAATAAAATCGACACACGTGAAGTTGTCAGCTGATTAGATAAAAGTCCACTTAGAAAATATTTTGTAAAGAAAAATTGAAGGAATGCGATTGATTTAAAAAATTGATATTTATGACATGTTTAGACATTAACCGCATATTTGTAGTTACGCCTCCTAGCTGGTTGCACACATACAAAATCATTATACTTTTCCATGTAATAGAAAATTTAAAAAATAAGATCTTAAGGATTATTTAAACATTTTAAACTAATCTCTGAAACGAACATTTCCAACGTAATCTTTTTGATTTTTGAGAAACCTCCTTTACCTCGGTGATGGGAAGGGGATGGAGGGAGGGGTTAGGGTATGGGCCAGTATCCTCACTCACTCGGTGAAACCCAGAGCAAGCGCTATTTCAAACCAGTTTTCTGTGAGGCCGCGGTATCGCTCCGGTCGAGCCGGCCCATTCATGCCAAAGCGTGGCTCTCCCACGGAAGAAGTAAACGATCTTTGAATATCTTGCTGAAGATCAGTTGAGTAGGTTTAGGAGAAACTTGTCAACTTGGTAATTACTCCATCGCTTTTCTTATTTTAAATGGTTGAATTTATGATATACGAACAAACTTGGCAAAATGCTAGCTGTCAGTTTAAGGTTAGATTGTTTTTTTTTCTATTCTGGCTTCGCACGATTGTGCATTCAGCCAATGTTGAGTTTAAAAGTTACATTATTTAGAATGTTGAGTTCAAATCAACCACTTATTAGAATGTATTATCAAATCAAAGTGAGTATAGCAGTAATAATATTGTAGGTAGGTATAGATCAGAATAATATGAAGTTACAAATAAATTTAACAGCAGCTTAAGTAACACAGAAATGGAATTATAGTCAAAATTATATATTTCAAATGCAAGAATCTGCAGAGGTCAGCTGTTTTTGGATGCGTTCCAGAAAACTTTGGATTTGGTCCAATTTTCAAAAATTATTTTGTACATTAAATTAATAAGTTACATAATACACAACTTTAATTTAGATATCGTTCATTTCACGACGACTAATTCGCATTCGGTAATTGAGAGCTCGAATTCGGAAATCGAGATTCTGCTCTAAACGACTACTGCAGCTTAAAATAAGATTAAGAGAAGAAGAAGAAATTAACAATTCTTAAATATTCCATAGTCCTCTCTTTCTTCCTTTCCCCAACCTTTGTTTAAATAAGAAAACAATGTTCTTTTCATTTCTCGCGGAAAAGAACACTTTTCCGGAGATCCCCTTTTTATTCTCTATCCGTACAGGACGGGTATTGAAGGGCCCTTCATTAATTTCAATCACTTGATCAAAGTAGTAAGCAGTTTCTTAAACATACATACATTTCCTACTAGCCTAATACGTATTTATTACAGCAACTAACAAAGACAATAATGCCTCATTACTTACACAGAAGATTGTTGTTCTTAAAAAAAAACTCAGAAATAGAACATTGTTGGGAACAATAATTCTTAATTTCTCTTTTTACAATTATTTCTATACTTTCAGCTATTTAAAAATAGAACAGATTTGAATGTACCCTTACCCAATGTGTGCAATCGGCTCGCGAAAGTGAAATGTAACTCAAAAATTTTCTTGCTAATAAAAAAAAGCGAAATGTTTGAATTATTATATCGTCATCGTACATGCGTTTTCATTCATTTGGAAGTGTTGCCTTATAACCGTTTTGTACATAAAGAAATAAATAAAAAACGTTAGTAGGAAATAAAGTACACTCTTGGCTTCGACTATCCTTTGTTTTATTTATTGAACGACCCTATTGTGTTTCCTGTGCCTTAAAAATAGTAAAAAAAATAATCAATTATTGAATTCTTTTGTTTTGGATGATTTTGAACTTTAAGAAAAGTAAAGCGAAATATATTTTTCAATATGTACCTAGGAATTATTTAAAAATGAATGTTAAAATTTAAATTTAATTTCCTATTGGAGTTATTTTCTAAAATAAGAAGATAAATAAGTTTTCTGTCAATTTGAAAAGACTAAAAAAAACGTAGGTAGGTACTTTTCGCTTGAGAAAACTCATATAATTATACTGATTGTAACACAAACATCATATGTCACATATTTAAACAGAATTAGGCTCCTTAAAATATTCAATAGATTTCTTTTTAACCAACTTCAAAAACGGAGGTTATCAAGTCGACCGTTTTTATGTTTGTTACTACCGGATGAATCGATTATGTAGATTGTTTTTTTTTTAAAGCTGGTGCTTCCCGTTGTACCATTTCAATTTGGTCCAGTTCTTGAAGTCGGATTTTTTGTTAAAATTTGTTATTTATTCTGTCCCCTACATATTGTTAAATAAGAGAATAACTAACAAAAGACTGCGAAATCAAAAAATATATTTTCAATAAATATTTAATTAAGTACACAATACTTTTGTAGACACAACTCCGATTGTACATAATATAAATTCGTTAGAAAGGTATTATATACATTTACTTTATTGAGATAAATATTATACAAAAATACATGGGTCTATAATAGGGATAAAGAATTACGGATCTCGAGTAACTAGTCCGGCAGGGCCTTGACCTATTACCGGTGCTAAACCAGCCACAGCAACTGCTTTCAGGGGTCTGTAATAAAAATTTCATTATAGCGCCATCTATCAGTAAACTGAAAAACCAACTAAGTCTCGAGTTGTACTGCCATCTATGACATTTGTAAGGAAGTATTTTGTCGGGATGTGTTTTAGTTACAAGTTTCAATTTAAGTACATCAAAAAATCGCAAGATGGCATTATTTCACTTTTTGAGTGACAAGTTTTTCTTTAAATATCAGTGGATTAGTATGAATGTTATATTTCAATGCATTTCTACTTATTGCTTGTAATTTTAATAATGTATTTTTTTTACAATTCCTTTGACTCTTATTTAAACCAAATACATAGGTATCTTCAGATCTCTGCAAAATGTCTATCTGAAAACTTAATGGAGGTTGAACTACCGATATAATACTAGCGTCCGCCCGTAGCTTTACTTACATTTATTAAAAAGTATCGTATGTTACTTCTGATGCCTCCAAGAATATGTGTACAAAGTTTCAGATTGATCGGTGTAACAAACAAACTTACACATTTATAATAATGAGAACAGGTTGTAAATGAAACTTTATACTATAACTTGTCACTCTAAAGTTTAATACATACTTGAAGCCAAGTTCTTCGGCCGGCACACCCAACTTAGCAAGCTTAGCTTCATAAGTTGCGAGTAGGTCGTCGTGAGCTTTTCGTAGGCGGGCTGCTTCGTATCTCAAATCCTCTATTTGAGTGTCTTTTAGCTTCAGAAGTTCCTGAAACCACAGAAAAAGAAAAAATTGTACTAAATATATTTATTACTAGCTGACCCACGCAACCTCATTTACGTCTTATATAGCCCGTAGCGTGAAAATTTTTCCCCGTTTTTGAAACATTCTTCATTGGTGCTCTGCTCCTATAAGTAGTAGCGTGATGATATATAGCCTTATAGCCTTCCTCGATAAATGGACTATCCAACACTGATTTTTTTTTCAAATCGAACCTGCGGTTCCTGAGATTGGCGCGTTCAAACAAACAAACTCTTCAGCTTTATTATTAGTATAGATATAATATATCTCGTGACACGTTGCTGCTCACAATTAACTTCGAAACTATCTAACGGATTTCCAAGTTTGTAATTTAAATGTGTGTGTATAAACCAAAAAAGAGAAAATCAAACGCAGACGAAGTAACGTCGGTCAGCTAGTCAAAATATAATTTTACATGTGAACAGGTAATGTATAAAGAACGTCCATACAGCTATGCATATAACAACACGGCAGGGAGTAGTCAAGCGCAGGCGTTCCTCTCTATCAATGTATAAAGAACGTCCATACAGCTATGCGTATAACAACACGGCAGGGAGTAGTCAAACGCAGGCGTTCCTCTCTATCAATGTATAAAGAACGTCCATACAGCTATGCATATAACAACACGGCAGGGAGTAGTCAAACGCAGGCGTTCCTCTCTATCAATGTATAAAGAACGTCCATACAGCTATGCATATAACAACACGGCAGGGAGTAGTCAAACGCAGGCGTTCCTCTCTATCAATGTATAAAGAACGTCCATACAGCTATGCATATAACAACACGGCAGGGAGTAGTCAAACGCAGGCGTTCCTCTCTATCAATGTATAAAGAACGTCCATACAGCTATGCATATAACAACACGGCAGGGAGTAGTCAAACGCAGGCGTTCCTCTCTATCAATGTATAAAGAACGTCCATACAGCTATGCATATAACAACACGGCAGGGAGTAGTCAAACGCAGGCGTTCCTCTCTATCAATGTATAAAGAACGTCCATACAGCTATGCGTATAACAACACGGCAGGGAGTAGTCAAACGCAGGCGTTCCTCTCTATCAATGTATAAAGAACGTCCATACAGCTATGCATATAACAACACGGCAGGGAGTAGTCAAACGCAGGCGTTCCTCTCTATCAATGTATAAAGAACGTCCATACAGCTATGCATATAACAACACGGCAGGGAGTAGTCAAACGCAGGCGTTCCTCTCTATCAATGTATAAAGAACGTCCATACAGCTATGCATATAACAACACGGCAGGGAGTAGTCAAACGCAGGCGTTCCTCTCTATCAATGTATAAAGACCAAATGTGCTCGTTTGGTGATCCGTGTTGCTCTGCTCTATGATGCTATCTACAATCTCTTCCAAGTTGACTTTGTATGAATGAAAAGGATCGGGGAGAAACCTAGTTAGTAGAATTTTAAGTGCGGGAAGGCAATTCTTATGGTCTTTTTTTAAATCTCTTACTTCACATAAACGTAATTTTTGATTACCGGCAATTTTCCCACGATCTCCTAGAAACCTGCGAAATTGGAACTGAATACATTACCTTATTGTGTACCAGCTTGAAGAACATAAAAAGAACAAAGCATACCTTTCACAATAACCACCACAATCTACTCCTAAATCTTTATCAGCAGGCAAGTCGAAACAAAATAACTAAATTCAGACAGAAATTCGTCCTCACATGAATCTCTGTAGGTGCAGTGGCTCTTCCCTCAACATTCTTCAACTTGGTTTCGAGCAGAGCGGCTTTCAACGACGATCTCTGTTGGACCTCAAGGACAGCTCTAGAAAATCTGGTCTTCAATTCATTTCGCTCCTTTTGAATGCGGTCGAACCGGACTTGAAGCACCTCATACTCCCATTTAAGAACCTCGAATTGTTTTTCCAATACTGTAAGCTGTTTCGTTTTTGCCTGAAAAATACAATGTTTGTACATATTAATATACATAATTCTTCTGAATGTGTATTTGTTACCTAACTCTTCTTAAGAAGTTGGACCGATTAAGAACCTAATTATCAATATTAGCTAATTATTAAACACTAACTTTTATTTGAATATTTCTAAAGAAACTAACCCGTCAACCGTTGGTCTGGAAATACTTTAATGTTTTATGAAAGGTGACACTTAAAGTTTTTCCTAATTTCGCGATTTTTCCAATAATTTTTGCCTTTTTGCAGCCGTTAGGGATATATGTCTAACATAATTTTATCTTTACATAGGTTGATGTATTTGTCTTTCTCATCATCATCTCGAACGAAAGATGAGATCCACTGCTAGAAATAGGTTTCACCCAAGGCTCCCAATCGACTCGGTTCTGTGCTGGCCGCATCCAGCGCAGCAGCGGTTTCCCATGACCTTCACCAGGTCGTCGGACCACCTTGCCTACCCACGCTTGATGAAATTGTAATAACAACAAACTATTGTACCAAAATGTCATATTTAACTTTTAACCGACTTCAAAAACGGCTGAATATCTCAATTTGACTGAATTTTTCCATGTTTGTCACCTCAGTACTTTCGATTGTGACCCCATTTTGATTATTCATTCTTTGTTTTATGCATCCCGTGTGGTCCCATTTCAATTTTTTCAAGTTCATGATGTTTTGTTTTGTTAAAATTTTGTTGAATTTTATGTATATTATGTGTGAATATCGTGGACAGTATCGCTCTACTTTAATTTTTATGTTTTATTTTGTATATTTTAGCAGTTGATCATGTCAATCTCTTAGAGGGTATTGAACGTGAGTGTATTGTATATAATATTATAGCACTTACAGCCAACGCAGCCTTATCTCTGTCGTAGTTGGCCATTTGCCTCTTAAGTTCTTTATTATCTATGATTGCAGCTTCTAGAGGTTCCCTTAGACCTTTTGCTTCTGCTACTGCATCTCTTGCAATCTTCTCCGCCCTCTCCTTAACTTTTTGCATGTTCTCCATCTGTGTCCTCAAACTGCTAATAAGGCCTAAATATAGACAAATTCAATTATCAAAAGGTTTCAAAGACTGGGTACTAAATTAAATAATGATAAATACGCATATACTAAATAAGATATTAAATTAATTGTCATTTGAATAGTTTAGAAATCTGTTAAGCTTAATCTATGTATTCGGTTGAAATACCTATGTTTTGTTTTGTAGTATAGGTGATCAATGGACTGCTGTTGGGGTTTTCCTACAAGAAATTTCTAATAGCAGCCCGGAGTATGGAAGATGGCGGTGTTTCCTGCCCGTGCTTCGGAGAGCACGTTAAGCCGTCGGTCCCGGTTGTCATGAACATCTATGGCAATCGTTATTGGGAAGTCAGTGCCCTCAAATATATTGACAACTAGTTTAACCTTCGAATTCAGTTCGCCCTCAGGGTTGCGGAGGTCAGATGCCAGTCGCTCTGTGTAAAAACTGATATTCAGGTAAAACCGGTTGAACTGGTAGCCGACCCCAAATATTGGGAATAATAAAGGCTAGGAAGATGATGATAGGTGATCAATGGGAGCAAAGGTCCGAGCTGATGGATTGGATTGGAAGGATCCCCTTGTAAAAAGTTTCATCCTGTGATTGTCCACTTCCCCGGTATTCGAAAGAGTGGAGGTGGGACTCTCAATAGACTTATTGAAAAGCAATGAAAGAATAGCACAGCCACCCTTTGCCAAAGCATGGCTGATCCAAAACAAAAACTAAATATCAATAAAATTAACGTAGCTCGTAAACTCACCCAAATTGTTTAGTGTGATATCATTATAATAATTTTTCAAATCTCCAAAAGCTCTCTCGTGATGAGAAATTAATTCCGACAACTGTTTATTTTTCCTTTCTTCAACCTCCGCCATTTCTGTTCTATGTTTGACAGTTAAGTCAACTTTTGTTTCATTGAGTTTTTTATCAGCTTTATCTTCTATTTGCCGGGCTTTTTCTTCGAACTCTGCTCTTGCTTTGGATAATTCTTCTGCATGCACTAGTTTAGCTCTTCTCAATTCATCTTGTGCTGCTAGCATGAGCTCCTTAATTTGTTGTCGCAATGCTCTTTTATCGTTTAATAATTCCAATTCTTGTTCAGCGTGTTCTTCCTTTGCTGCTTTTAGAGCTACTAAATTTTCAGCTCTCAAAGCAGCTGCAGCAGCTTGTTGTTCATACTTTAGGTGTTTTATTTTCTGCTTTTCAGTTTCTAACAAAGCTTCATTCTCTTCTTGTGTTTCTTCTGTAGCTCTCTCTCTATTTCGTAATTCCGCTTTCGCCTCTTCCAATTGTTGTCTAGTGATTTCCCAAAATGTTCGTATTTTATCTCTTTCTAGTTGGAAGTAATTTCGTTCTTCTCTTTCTTTGTCTAATTCTTCTTTAACTTTAAGAGTGAATTGTTCGAGTTTTTCTCGCGTCATTTCCGATGTATCAACGCCATCGATAATGATTACTGAAAATGCACTTGAATTAATATACTAAAACACGTTACTGAGATGAGACAGTCACAACGTCAAATCATTTTCGCGACATGGTTATGGAACATTGCATAACGCAATGGAATGGAGTTTGTTTTTGTACGTGATATCTAACTGCTGCAGCAGTGGTGTTAAATATGTTTAATGTTGGGTAAATAATCTAATTATGTTAAACTATTTACTAGCATTTTTGATAAATCGAGCAATAATTTAAAATTTCTCTTTGTTTCTCTATATATATTATATGACGTTGATTAATCATGAAATCCCAGAAACTATAACAACTACAAACTTGAAATTTGGCAAGTAGGTTCCTTATAAGGTGTTGACATCCGCTAAGGTAAAACTGGTATTTAAATATAAGAATTATCATACATATATATACTAGCTGAGCCCCGTGATGTTATCCACGGTACAACAATAACCGCCGGTAACGCCGCGGGGCAACGCTGGTTAGTAATAAAGTAAAATGGACAAAGTAAGGGCGGTAGAAAGTATTCACAGAAAGGACTATAAAATACGTATTTTAACAAATAAATTTCTTTTAACCGACTTCAAAAAAGGAGGAGGTTATCAATTCGACTGTATTTTTTTTATGTTTGTAATCTCATAACTTTCGACTGAGTGAACCGATTTAGAAAATTATTTTTTTATTTGAAAGCTGGTGCTTCCCGTGTGGTCCAGTTCTTGAAGTCAGTTGTTATTTTTGTTAAAATTTGTGATTATTAAAGTTGCTTATTAATTTATTTTCCATTTCATCATATTATTTACTGGAAGCAAGTAATAAATATATAAATAAATATTACGGACATCTAACACACAACGCCATCTAGTCCCAAGCTAAGCATAGCTTGTGTTATGGGTACTAGACAATGGGAGGGGTGAGTAAGCTAGCTCTTAGTCACAGTACAGCTACTCTCTTATTTAATAATAATGTAATAAATGGTTCCATTACCTGGCGGTTTTTTAGCTCCTTTTCCTTTCGGCGCCTAAAAATATAATTCACATTATAAACACATATTAGAATCAGAAAAAAACAAATATAAATAATAATTTTAGACAACTCACCATTTTTAAGTTGTTATTGATAGATAAACGATTTTTATGAAGGTTTTGTTAACAAAATATCTTTAGAAAGTGACATAACAGTCGACAACGTTGTTATGATAAACAAGCTCGTTGATATGGCAACTATCGCGTTTCAGGTTATGAAGTTAGTTAAATCGATCCCATAAAACAAGAGCCTTTTTGAAGAAAAGTGGGGAAAATTGTATTTTTGTTTTTTCGAACACGGTCCCCATTTCATGTCATCCACTTTTTATATATTTTTTATCATTAGGTAATTTCATCACGACGACGACTTAAAGACTCGAAGACTTATAATTCAAGACTATAAATACTTGACATTGGCAGAAATAGCTGATCATCTAAAGAAGAAGAAGAAAAGTGGGAAAACATTTAGTTTTACATGTTTCCGTTGATTGTCAGTAATAACCAAATCTTGCGATCCACTTCCCAATTTCGATAGCTGAAATTTCAAATATACCTTTAGCTCTGATGACAATGCAATGATATAAAATCGGTATTATTATTAATACAAAATGGCCGCCGTCACAAAATGGCGGCGTATATATTTCTGAACAATCCATCCAATATGGGTATCAAAAGAAAGGGTTTTAAGTTATTTTTTAAGAACAAGTAATAAAAGACGGTACTTTAAAAAATATACTTTTTATATTAGTCACTTGTTAATTCGTTTAAGGATATTTTAGTAATACTTTAATTTAAATTTAAATTTAATAAAAATTTTAATTTAGTAACTTTCTATCAGGTAAAGAAAAAAAGCTTTGGCAGGCTCATACACTTCATACACCTAAATTTACATTTACCGTGGGTGAACCACGCTTCGGCATGAATGGTCCGGCTCGACCGGAGTGACACAACGGCCTGTAATAAATAATAATATACCGGACATCTAACACCGCCATCTAGCGCCATCTAGTCCCAAGCTAAGCAAAGCTTGTGTTATGGGTACTAGACAAACGATATAAATACATATATACTTTTTTTGTAAATACATAAATATACACCCAAACTCCGAAACAAACATTTACAGATTAAACAAACTTTTGGTCCGACCAGGGCAACGAACCCGAGACCTCAAGCACAACAGTCACCGTTACCACTGCGCCACAGAGGCAGTCTAGACTATCCAGTTATATTAAACCTTTTCGGGCAAAAGTTAAAAATAACGAAGTATTAAGTATCATCTGTCAATATTACATTGTCAAAATCAATCTAAATTATTGTGCAAATAATGAAAATTCTGTGAAAAAAAGAATCTCTTTATCCAACATGTTGGTGTACTCCAACAGTATAGCATACGGGAGTGCCATCCTTAGCCTGTTCGTGATAGACTATATGCTGGGCCATGGCTTTGTCGATGTAGTTCGGAGAACTCTCTGCAGGATGATATGTTTCGTGAAAAGGATCATAAAAGAGGAATCGAAGACTGTACAAACGGCACCAGATGTACCAATCAATCTGCCGGTGCTTCTAGTCGAAATTCTGATGCTGTCTTTAATAATAGCTGTATGTTTTGTATATTACTAAATACTTGTAATGAAGCTAACCATTGCCCTCTAAATCAAATGCCCTCTCGTACATAGAGAATTAAAAATCTCAAAGTTTCAGTCTTATTATCTTATCTTATATTTATTTATTTATATATTTTCAAATTTCATAATTCAAAACATAGGATTATTCTAATATCTAATGTTATCAAGAGGTATCAACACTTACTCTCCTGGTTTGGTCCATCCAACCTACATGTATTTATGTCAGTTGTAGGAAACTAGATAGCAAACCTGTATTAGTAATACTCTTATCTAGACTGACTGGAATTTAATGCCTCTATGCCAATTTCAATGGTTGTCAGTAAATTTTGTCGTCGAAGATCATCAAATTTTAGTTTCACTTTCTTAATCGTGTGGATTCTCTTTCGGGCCGTCACTCCACCGGAGTTTAGAACGGGGTGGAGTTTTGAAATTGGATTGACTAAAAACGGTATGTAATGACTAAAAAAACACAACTTTCGATTTCTGGGTGCACATTTTTGATTTTGTTATATATTATTTTACCTGTCAAAATAACTATAGGTAAACGTATGTATTAAAAATATATAACCATTAACTGACCCACGCAATTTTGACTGGGTCTCTTTTTTGGTCTAATCGTGATGTTAATTATCCTATCATAGGCACGCCAGGAAAACGTATGTTGAAATTTCTTCAACTCCTTGGTGCAGTCGATCGGCAGCGTACATACATTTCGGCGATTCATTTTTATTTAAATAGATGAGTGAGGTTAATATTATTTGTTTTGTTTAAGTTCTTAAATAAATACAAGCAGTCGCGTAACAAGGATCCAATCGACGACCTTCTCAAGAAGAGCAGAGACGCTTTGAGACAGACCAACGAGTTTCTAGACAAATGGCGACTGAAGCGGGTGAGAAATATTATTTAATGTTTTTTTTAAATATTTTTTTCGGCCATTTAATACACAACGCCATCTAGTCCCAAACTCACGTTATGGGCCTCCGAAATCCTCACTTACTCGGTGAAACACAGCACAAGCGCTATTTCACACTGATTTTTAGTGAGTTGTATCATTCCGGTCGTGCCGCCCCATTCATGCCGAAGCGTGGCTCTCCCACAGTAGATCATTATTCTACCATTAGTTTAACCCTACTTCTAGCATGTCACTGATGATATTATTGTATACAGTGTCTACTAATGAATGAGGTGTTTATTTTTGAAAAGTATCATTTTTGATTTTTTTTATTATATAACGGACAAACGAGCAGACGTATCGCCTGATGGTAACCGATTATCGCCGCCCATGGACACCCGCAACACCAGAGGCGTTACAAGTGCGTTGCCGACCTTTTAGGAATGAGTACACTCTTTTCTTGAAGGTGAATTTAGAATGTTTATATCAGACATACTATTTACTTATATTAACAGGTCCCATTGGACTATTCATACATGGAAGACGAACCGATAGATCTAAAACCGTTGAAGCTAGAGGTGCCTGTGCTTCATATGGCGGTATTAGATGTGAGTACTGATTGACTTGTAAACAACACTGGAAGGTAGTTGAGCCAACTTGGAAAATTATACTGCCTTGGTAAAGTTTTCCAAGTTGTTGTACTTTACTCATCAAAAATATTACTTTACACACAATGAATATTTAGTGGTTAGAGTATGGTTTTCAAAACATGTCGAACTCAAAGACGAATGGACTGATACGAGTATGCATCTTGAACAGGATTGATCGGCTTTTTGCATTCTTTATTAAGAAAATGTTTATTGAAGACACTTATTTTTTTTTTATGGAATTGTAGACTAACGAGCAGACGTATCGCCTGATGGTAAGCGATTACCACCGCCTATGGACACCCGCAACACCTGAGGCGTCACAAGTGCGTTGCCAGCCTTTGGAGGATTGGGAAGAGGGATGGGGGTAGGGTAGGGTGTGGGCCTCCGGTACTCTCACTCACTCGGTGAAATACAGCGCAGGCGCTATTTCACACTGGTTTTCTGTGAGGTCGTAGTATCACTCCGGTCGAGCCGGCCTATGCATGCCGAAGCGTGGCTCTCCCACAGTTTAACATAATCAATCATACTAGCGAATTGACGCGATTTTTTAACCGACTTCAAAAAAGGAGGAGGTTCTCAATTCGACTGTTTTTTTATGTTTGTTACCTTTTAACTTTCGACTGGGTGAACCGATTTTGATGATTGTTTTTTATATGAAAGCTGGTGCTTCCAGTGTGGCCCCATTTATAATTTGGTCTATTTTTTGAAGTCGGTTGTTTTTACTTTGAAAATTTGTGATTATTAGGGTTAGGTTGAACCTGAGAATTCTTGATCGTTGCGTACACTAACCGCTAAACCAACAAAGCAATCTCTATGATGATTTAATAATATTGTCGAAACGGACCCAGTTAAGTCTGAGTCAAAAGACGAATTTAGTCATAGCTCTATTTATAAATTTACTTTCCAGAATATCAGCGTAGGAAGAAGTCATCTAGAACGAAGAGACGCTGGCGATAGTGTTGAAATGTCGGACACAGCATTGCTGTCAGTGACGTCACTTGTCAGCGATGATTTCGACTTTAGATCAGTAAGCGAACCGATACTAGAAGATAAGTCATCAGAAGAAACTAAGAACATCGAATTCAGAAACAGATACCTATGGGATGTGATGGAAGAGGATGTTAACAGTTTGGACGAGTAAAGCAATAGTTTTGACTGCTATTTCCTTTCTTTGATTGTTGTTATGTGTTTTTCTATCTGATTATGTATCTTTTTATTTGATTATGTGTTTGATTTTGAGCTTATTTGGAGGCTTTGGACGGCTTGAAAACATCCACCGCAAGATTACGTAGCCACAACGTTGACTTGCCAGTCCACAACCAGCACTTGGCCAGCTTAGGGACGTATGGCCTTAACCCTCTCTTGATAAGGTTAAGGCCATACGAGGTTGTTGATGAGTTATATTATTGTTCAACATATTTTTATGGTGTTTAAAAACAGAACTATGCTATCTGTCTATCTGACTGGCTCGATTGAAGTGATACCACGACGAAAAGACTAAATAATGAGTAAACATCGGTTTTCTTCACAGAAACTCTGTGTTTAGTTATTATTTTGTCTTAAATCATCAAATAGCCATAGGTATGCTGCAATATGCATTTGCAATGAGTACGGTAGTCACCACTCTTGGTTTCTAGACATGTTTGACATCAGGGATAGTAAGTCACCTTGGCAGGTTCTCTAATAAAGACAATGATTAAGCTTGTAATAAAGGTACGTAAGGTGAGAAGAGGCGAGAGAAGAGGTTTAGACAACATTCAAAGTGCAGCACTGTCACATTAGTTAAAAATGTACTTAGGCAGCGGTGACTGATCGTCTGCTACGATGTTCTTACAGGACATAAATAACATAATAAATAAATATTTCGGACATCTTACACACAACGCCATCTAGTCCCAAGCTAAACAGAGCTAGTGTTATGGGTACTAGACAACTGATATAAATACATATATACTCTTTTTTTTGTAAAATACACACATATTATACATAGAAAACACCCAAACTCCGAAACAAATATTTGCAGATCATACAAACATTTGTTTCAACCCGAGAATCGAACCCGAGACCTCAAGAACAGCAGTCGCATACGCTATACCACTTGGTTCGATCCTCGGCTACTCGCATCCAACTCCTGTCGGCCATTTTTATATTTCTCCTCATGCTTTCACATAATAACATTTCCAAAATCTATCAGCAAATATCTTAAGTAACAAAACTACGTGTTATATAATGGATATAGTTTCATCGTCTCACTTTATCCTTTAATCCCTACAAAGGTCCTTCTTCATATCGCACACTTATAGTGTCAAATGCTCATAATACTGTACAAAGAGCCTAAAAGCTGACAGATATTAATTCTAAACCTCAATATCAAAATCTATTTGCAGTGTGCACACACCGGTACTTTAATTATGATCTTTCTGCTACAAGATTTAAGATTCACAATTGGATTGATAAGATTTTGACAGCTGTTGTATAAAGTTGGTTATAGGGCGACTATGCATTTGCTTTGATGTTATATTATCAGCGGGGTGTCGCCAATGGGATGTAATTAAAATTTGCAAATATACAGTAGTTTATTTTTTATTTATATTTGGAGCATATTGCGTTACGTGTTTCATAGAATTAGTGAATTCGAATAATTACTGTAAAAACTTTAGACCAATAAGTCTGGTATCTGTATGAAAGTGTTCCCTTGTGGCCTAATTAATAGATATCTATCTCTTTGTTTCTCACTTGAATTCTCAGACATGTTGTACCTATGATTGTTTATTTTTTATAGAGAATATAGAATAGGGAGCAAACGAGCAAACGTTTTGCCTGATGGTAAGAGATTACCGCCACCCATGGACACCCGCAACGCCAGAGGTGACTCAAGTGCCTTGCTGGCCTTTTAAGAAGGTGTACACTCTTTTCTTGAAAATGTTTAAAGTAGTTGAAGTAGAAAGACGATGACGGCGCAGGCGGACGGTGTGTATGTATATACCTACATATTTTGCATGTATATTTGTATTTCGTATTTTATCATTTTATCTCAATTGTATCTCATTCTGAACAACTATGACCTCGATGCACTTACCTTCCTGGATGTCACAGAGATCAGAGAGTGAATTTTAGTTTAGTGACGACGACAACAGAAATACCACCAATGCCTAAGTGCATGAAAATATAAATAAAGATACAATATTTGTCATTTTTTTAAAGGCAAAGCTTTATAAGGCATTTATATTGTTATCTAGTTGAATAATCATAAGTAAAATTATTATAAGTAAACATCTTCAAATAATAATATCCTATTAAAAATAAATTAAAAATGCACGTTTTCCCTCCTATCACTTATTGTACACACGTATTGTTTGAAATACATTCCCAACTTTGTAGGATTATAGATGTTCTGTTATCTTTCTATTTATAGTTGTACCAAGTTATGTATATAGTTGACACTCCGAAAGATTAAGGCCCAAGATCTTCACGTGTATTTAGTGATATAAAATGTCTTGTTAAATACTTTCATTTATCTAAAAATCCGGTCATGTGAACATAAAACTTTAATTTTGTAATACCAAACAATGGCCACGTGTTTGTCAATTTCAACCCTTGTACTGTGCGGTAATTATGGTGTAATCATGGTGAGCTATGATGGATGGGGCACGCCTTACGATTTGTGGGTTTTTTAGGGTTAGGTAGCTTATTATGGGAAAAGATTTATCGAAATAGCTTGAAGGAACTTTACATTATTTTCAAAAAATAAATTCCTATCTTTTATTCTAACGAGTTTTAACCGAGCTGTACTTGAAATTCTCGTATATTTAATCTAAATCTCAGATACGGCTTCAATTATTTTCATGAAATTTAGTAGCAGGGGGTTTCGATTGATCTAGCTATGGTTCATTTTAAGAAAATTTACGAAAAACAAATTGCGCAAACGCAAAATTTTTTTTTAGATTTTTTTTTAGATTTTTTTTTAGGATTTTTTTTAGATCTAAAATGGTTTTAGATTTGAATGGCTAATTATAATTCAGGCAGAAAAATCTAGTTTACTGGCTCTACACTCATTTCTTGAACATAATAATTTATGCACCAATAATATAATTAATGTTATATAAGCATATATAAATTTACCAACTGTCACGAGAAAATTGATTGTGGGATGCAAGATGGGTAGTTAGAAGTTTAGTGAGACTTTGCTAGGTCAAAATCAATTATACTAAAGCTGTATGAAATTTGCGTGACAACAATCAGCTGTTCAAGAAAGTTTGACAATTATCCGTGTATATTAATCCGTGGGAGAGCTACGCTTCGGCATGAATGGGCCGGCTCGACCGGAGTGATACCACGGCCTCACAGAAAACCGGTGTGAAATAGCGCTTGCGCTGTGTTTCACCGAGTGAGTGAGGATACCGGAGGCCCATACCCCAACCCCTCCCCCATCCCCTTTCCCATTCCCCAAAGGTCGGCAACGCACTTGTTGTGTTGACGCCTTTGGTGTTGCGGGTGTCCATGGGCGGCGGTAATCGCTTACCATCAGGTGATACGTCTGCTCGTTTGTCCAATATTCAATAAAAAAAAAAAAAAAAAAAAGTACTATCGTCTGAAAGAATTGTCATGAAAACATAAACTTAACTTGATACTTAAAATTGTATTAAAAGGTAAAGATTTTTGATATTTCTACATAATATTAAACATACACTAACAATTTGGTTTGGCCCCATAGAGCGAATGGGTGGTAGAAGACTATCAAAAAAAATTTATAAAGTTAATGTGTGTGGAAGTGTCGAAAGAAGTCGTCCACGGTGAATATTTACCAACCAAGTTGGTGATGTTATAAAAAACGGCGTAATACGAGCATATATGCAGCGATTGATAAATGTGGACGAAGCGAAAGAGGTATATCAGAGTCGTAGTAAGTGGAAATCAATTGTCTGTTTGCACTCGAACCGACTAAAACCGCACACCGTCTCGGCTACTAGAAGTCTAGTCCCCCTCGATAGGAAAACCCTGGGACTCCGACGTACCTCGAGCTACCTACAGATGCAGAAACACCGATGATTCTTTTCTGCCCCGAAATAAGCACTTACGGCGCCACCTTGGCCTGCTTCTGCTATGGCGATAGATGGCCTCACCTGTCCTTCAGGCTTGCCCTTTCTGACTACCTCCCGTATATACGCAGTAATAAATAATCTTACTCTTACGATTTAGAATATTAGACAATGACCTAGGCCTTTTTTCACCGGTTACAGATAAGTCCCGGATACCTTATTTGTAACCTGTAGAACAAGGTCTTAAAATTTTAACAGTATAAATTTTATCTGTCAAGAAATAAAATGTATGACACAATAAAATAGAATGTAGTTAACTAAAATATAAGGTATAAGAAGGTGGAATAACATCAGTTTCTTTGATGAATAATACACTAATAGATGCCAATTCTAAAATATGAGCACACCTTCATGTAACACAAAATACCTACCCATCGTTATCAGTTTTCCAGTCCAGGAAGTATTTCCAACGAAACACAGACACCATTGACAGTTGCACCATTCATCATTGTAGTTGATGGACCAACGTTCGTGTATTCGTTTTGGATTTAGTATTTCCTGGGGCTATGTCCGATAATTGCTTATTTGCTGTTATAACTTCTTATATTTTCATTATTTAACCGACTTTAAAGAAATTCTTTATTCGATTTGAAGTATTCTATAAATTTTTCGAAAACTAAGAGTTATTACTAACATCAAATAAGAAAGTAATTAAAATTAAGAAAATCCGGAGTCCAGATTATAAAATCATAATTCTGAGAGTCGAAAACTCTTATCATTTGGAGGTATAAAATAGTTCACGACTTTTTTTGAACTGAACATACACAAAAAAATCACAACACAGATTACAAACACTGTGGTAAGAAATTTTTTTATACAAATTCTTAGTGCAAAGCAAACACTGTAATCTTAGATAATTATTCTTAACAAGAAAATTGATCAAAAATCCGAAGAAAATAAAACTAAAAAGCGAAACGGTGATCATCATCCATTTATCACTTCAAGCCTTTTTATCCCTTTCTATTCAATACTTTTTGCGCGAAGATTAAATTTCACGTCGCACCCAAAGTCCAAAACCATTAATACTGAAGCTCCAATTTCGTTAGATCTCCCATTCCTCTTGGAATCTTTACAAAGTAGATCAACGTAAACTGGTTGTGATCGTCCCTGTCTTGTCATTACTTTTTTTTCGACACGTCTGGTCGGTGTTACTCTCTGATTATGATTTTTGCGGGTACCTAAACAACTGAAGGGATCGACTGATATTTGATGATACGCGAAAAAGAACTTCGTTTCTTTTTTGTTTAGTACTTTTCGGGTTTGCATTTATTCTTGTCTGGTTGTTGAGCAATTTGTATTTCCCTGTCAAACCCTTTGAAAGATAGTACATATAGTAAACAGATATTGAATACTAATGTTGTTATTGGATTATCATTTTCAGAACTTTTAGAGGCTCGACTTTCTAGAGATTAATTTGATACGCAATTGTTTCTTCTTCTCTTCTGAAACAAAGGTTTGACCATAAACTCAGAATTGCAATAGTTATTCTTCTTAAAGAGTAAATTTACAATTTAAATTAAGCCGCAAAAAATTTGTCCATCGGATTAGGAGCAACGATGCCACAAACAGTTATAAAAGTCGACTTTGTCAAGCCGACAGAACTCATTGATTTTCTGTTCTCAGGTAGATAGCTAAAATATATTCTATAATTATAGATAGCTATAATATTACTGTAACCTCGCTGCACTTACCTTATTAGATCTCTACTATCCCCGAAGGCTGGCTGGTAAAGAATGTCTTGGTCATTAACTCCACCGATATACACAAGTGCTTGAAGTTACATTTTTTTTTTACGGAATAGGTGGCAAACGAACAGACCGCCTGATGGTAAGCGATTACCGCCACCCATGGACACCTGCAACACCAGAGGCGTCACAAGTGCGTTGCCGGCCATTGGGGAAATGGAAAGAGGGATGGGGGAAGGATTGGGAAGTGGGAAACTCAGCGCAGACGCTATTTCACACCGGTTTTCTGTGAGGCCGTGGTATCTCTCCGTTCGAGCTGCCCCATTCATGCCGAAGCGTGGCTCTCCCACGGAAAATATAAATTAAGAAAATACATAAATAAAAGTATGCTATTTAATAAGTAAGACACCTAATTTATTTATCGAGTATTATGTAGTTGCTTTTTATAATGACATGTAGATATAGCAACTGGTTCATGATCAGCACACTCACACACACTCTTGTTGATCAAATCAAATAGGCTTCTTGTTGTACACTTTCTTTTCTTTTCACCAAACGTACAGATTACATTAAAACAAGAGGAAACATTTGGTTGTCCATAAAGCTGTTTAAAGAGATACGAAACTAAATAATTTTGATAATTTTAGATAAATTTTAGTGCAAACGTCTGTGTATTAGACAAAATCTTACTACTTATATATTGGTTTATAGCATACTAGCTGACCAACGCAACCTCGTTTGCGTCTTATATAGCTCGTAGCATGAAAATTTTCGCAAAATAAGTAACTTTTCTGGTTGATTTTTACACCTTGTGTCCGAAAAACCCAAATATCTTACGGAACCCTATTTTTTTCCAAAATAAAATATAGCCTATGTTACCCGTGGATAATGTAGCTTTCGAATGGTGAAAGAATTTTTAAAATCGGTCCAGTAGTTTTTAAGCCTATTCATTACAAACAAACATACAAACAAAGTTTTACTCTTTATCATATTAGTGTAGATATAGAACCACCCACTTAAATTCGGTATTAGCTATTTGTTCAAAGCATATTATTCATACTCAATTGCTATGTATAATGTTAGCCTAAACACAGAATTGTGCACTATTAACACCTAAACAAGAAACGCCACGTGCCAATGGAACAATAGACATCTAAAATTACTGGAACCATCGGTCTGTACCGCCTGGACGTTTTACAACTACCGCACATATTTGTACAAGCAGTCATACCGAACAAATCCTTCAGAAATATCAAAAAAAGATTTATTTTAAAAGAAGATTTATCCGTCACAATACAAGGTTCAAAATTCAGTGGCCAAAGAACATTTGAAATTTCGAAATCATTCGATTTGAATGTCCCATTCAAACGATTGAAATAATGACCGTTAATATAACCAAAATACGTAGACCTTGTCTTTTGAAATATTTTCAAGTAATTAGGGGTCACACGAAATTGGTGTGTTATTTCAATATGGCGGTGGTTGATACAGCCACGTGTAAGACACGTGACTCGTAAGGAAAGCAAACGCGTTGGTTTGGAATAACAGCATAAAGATAAAGCCCATCATTAGCGATTTGATTACGTTTTTTTGTGTGTATTGTTAGAAAATATGGGATTTGTAATAGATAGGGGTTGTAGTTGTGGGTATTTATATACCAGGATTTTATATTTTTTTTATTACGCTATATAATTCGTTGGTAAATTATCCAAAGTGATTATTATCTATATGCCTGGCTGTTTCTAAAGGTATGGAGATATTTGCTAGAGAAGTAGTTGCAATTAGACAAAAATCTAACCATATTGCTAGTCTTAATTGTTCACAAGATTATTTAAGGTCTACTGAGTTCAACCGGTTTTACTTGGGTAATAGTTTTTCCAAGAAACGTTCTGTTATCGGGCCTCCGCAATTCTCTGGGCGAACTGAATTTTAGAAATAATAGAAATCAAATGTGCTCTTTTTCGTTTAATTGTTTCTGATCTTTATACAAATTATAAAATTAAATATATATATAAACAGACATTAATGTGGTAAGGAGTTAACTGCTAACTGAGATTTTTAATTTGAACGTTTTAATCTCAGGACCAGTACTTTTTCGAATTAAAAGAATCTTTTTGTATTGGGTAGTCCATTTATCGAGAAAGGCTTTCAAGGTACGGAAAATAGAAGCAACTTATAATGATATAATTTGCAGTATTGTTTTTCGTTGGTGAGTCTCATGATGCAGAAACATCTCAATAGGCCACCATAGTTTGGGTTACCATGCTGCATTGTTGCATTGTCTGTATTCGCAATGAGTATGGTGACCACTTTTATTGAATTCTGCTCATATTTTCCACTAGCGACCCGCCCCGGCTTCGCACGGGTGCAATGCTGATACTAAATTAAATACACTACAGAAAAACTATGAACGTTGTATATAAAAACATAGCGGCCCGCTCCGACTTTGCACGGGTATAAAATAGAAACCTCTAAAATTAGCAATGTTGCCTTAGTATATGATGCATGTATTATACATATAAACCTTCCTCTTGAATCACTCTATCTATTGGAAGAAACCGCATCAAAATCCGTTGCGTAGTTTTAAAGATTTAAGCGCACATAGGGATATAGGGACAGAAAAGGCGACTTTGTTTTATACTATGTAGTGATTAGGCAGAATAGCTACTTCGGCAAGCTTATACATAAAAAAAGAAAAAAGAAACATAGCTTTAGTGAAAAATGTTACAGATACGATGATGATAGCTCGCAAAGACAGCAATAAAAGATTGCCCCACCACTGGATGAAGTGTTTTCTTATTTGCGAAGTCCATCATTCAAAATTCATCCTGCCCTGCTGCTTCACTCCTAATGACCACCCATCGAGACAGTTAATCTCTACCTTAATCCCCCTTCACCATTCAAAAATTCCCACAATCAATGACTAAGTAGAAATTATTAAATACTTTTGACACGTGTCAATGAATTAGCCCTTTTTATGGTTTTTACAAAGTAATGGTGTATGTAGACCGCACCTTTATTGGCTGCCATTTTACGCTATGCGCAGGAGTTGAATGGATTTTAATTTTCATTACGGTTTTGTATTGTGATGCGTGTAATAGGCTAATGGTTGATCATTTTGATTATTAATCATATTTTAGGCAGTTCTTTTTTTGTATAGTAATGAGAATGGTAGCCACCACCATTGGATATTGCTTTCCATAAGGCAGTGGAGAGTCATTTTGGCAACTATCTATATAAACTTTCACCGTCACAATCTTTCTTTCATCGTGGGAGAGCCACGCTTTGCCATGAATGGGCCGGTTCGACCAGAGTAATACCACGGACTCACAGAAAATCCATGTGAAATTGCACTTGCGCATTTTTTCATCGAGTGAGTGAGGCCCAGGTCCCAACCCATCCCCCCATCCCCCTCTCCATCCCCCAAAGGCTGACAACGCACTTGTGACACCTCTGGTGTTGCGTGTCTGTGGGAGGCGGTAATCACTTACCGTCAGGCGATACGTATGCTCGTTTGCCCCTAATCAATAAAAAAATGGCTTCGATTCCACATAAATTACGCCTGTATGTAATTCAAAAACGATTGACCCGAGTCTGGATGTTTTACACTGTGAGCACTAGCTGACCATCAGGATTCATACCTATCGCTCTTTTGAGTTTTCATTCATATTTGGTTCCAATTATATCCACAATATCTATACAATATGTGTCTGTATGTGCCCCATAGGAAGCGAGATATTTGCATTGATATTGAATGTCCAGCCGTTGTAGACAATCGAGGGATGATTTTACAACTCATAGATCAACGAGGTACAGATAGCACATTGCCACATAAGTTTAATTCATCGAACCATTATGTTGCATTGTTGCAATTTCTGCACTCGTAATGTGTATGGTGACCACCACTCTCATGCTTTCCATCAAGCAGAGAAGTGTCACTTTCGTAAGCCTATATAAGCGTGAAAGAGACTAATGTTTATGTTCCTATAGTACGACTTTCAAACCTCAGACAAATTTTCTGAATTAAAATGGTTATGCTCATATTACATCGTTATAAGTTCTATCAAACTTAGGCGTTTTTTAATCTATATTAATATTATAAAGCTCTCTCAGGATCCGCTGGTCCAATTTGAAAAATTATTTCAGTGTTGGATAGTCCATTTATCGAGGAAGGCTATAGGCTATATATAATCACGCTAATACTAATAGGAGCGGAGCACCAATGAAGAATGTTTCATAAACGGGGGGAAAATTTTCACGCTAAGGGCAATAGCAGACGCAAACGAGGTTGCGTGGGTCAGCTAGTGTTACATATATAAAATACCTTTATTGCTCCAACCCAATAAACTTTTTTTTTATTGAATAGTGGGCAAACGAGCAGACGTATCACCCGATGGTAAGCGATTACATTATTGCCTTCTACAGCCAAATAAAAACAAAACGTGGTTAAAATAACTAATGAATACAAATTCATATAAAATGAATATGGATAGTCTGTATCGAGAAATAATTGATTGCATAGTCTATGTTCCTAAATGAACATTATTAAGGCTTCCCATTTGTACCGAGCAGCGTGTTTAAGTGATATTAGACATGAATGTCTGCACGTCATGATTGATTCTACCAATTGCACGACACGACACTGCATTGATATGACAGCGGCGCGTTATCGGTGCGGTAGTAACAGGTAATATGTACCTGTTACTAATACTATTCAGAATATGATTACAGGGGATAGACGTTTGATGTGATTGGTTTTGTAATGCATTAGGACTTTCTACTCATATGGCATGTAGTATTTAGGATAGACTGACTGGGTTCTAAATATTCTAATTATACTGCATGTTAGGGACTTTTGCGTATCGTTATTTGAATTTGTTCAAGTATTATGTGTGATACTAGTTTTATGTGATTGTATAAAATGTTTGTTTTCTAAAACAAACATTTTATACAATCCCTAATGAACACTTAAATGTAACTTGATCTATCAAGTTACATTTAAGTGTTCATTAGGGAAATAAAAAACTATTAAAGTCAATTTAAAGCATAATGTTGTCTCTAATATCATCCAAGTGCAAAAATTTTCGCATTGGTTCACCAAAAAAATATTTGTCGATAAATATTTTCGATAGTTGTAGAATTGCTTACAAGTCTTAGGGCCAGTTTCACCACCTATTCATAAGGTCTCTCATAGACTATTATGAACTTGTCTTACAAGTTCATTTTGACCTAAGATTTCAAAGTTGGTTCGGTTTCAAAGTCTTAGGTAAAAAAATATATCCCCCATGGCGAAAGAGAGCCACGCTTCGGCATAAATGAGCCGGCTCGGCCGAAGTGATATCACTGTCTCACAGAAATCACAGAAAATGAGTGATTCAGGATACCGGATTTTTTTGTTAATCCTAGTTAGGGGTAGATCAAGTCATCGCCTCCGATTACTGTATGCATAAAATCGCTGAAGCAGTTTCCGAGATTCAGATAAAATAAATGCAAAAATTGGTCGTTTAAACGTATTAGATTTTTGTTTAAGTATCCAGAATCAAAGCAATGTACCTATGTGTATGATACATGTGTCGGTTGGTGTCCTTCCGCATCAATAATTACACGAAATTCTAAATAAACCTCAATTCAATTTGTCTGTTTCTAAGCTGATTTTATTAATAAAAAAAATTTAAAATCTCCTTGGTCACAAAACCGTCGGGGCACAATCACAAAAAATAAAACATGCCGTTCTGCATATAATGCGACGTAATGATGTAATACGAGACGCGGTGGACACAACCCCTTTCATTCAAATAGATGCCTATTCTGGTTGAAATTTTTAATTATTATTCTCCATTCCATTTTTAAATATTTATAATAATTAAAAATACATTTAAAATTAAAAAAAAAATACACCATCGACTTCGGGTATACGGACCAAGAAACCAGTGGTTAAGGCTCCAAAGACAGGAACCTCCTCACTATATTTGCCGTATCAAGGACCGTCGCCGTCTGACGTAAGCCTTCTAAGTTGTTGGTCAAGACCCTTGGCTATCAATCTCCGAGCAGATATGATTATCGGAACGATGATCAGCGAATTCACATTTCATATATTGTACCCATTTTTTTATTGATTTCAATCTAAATCTTAACCCACATAGGATTTCTCCTTCTCAAATTATTATTACTTTAGTCGATGTTCATTAAACATATGTTTTAATCACAGTGGTGCACTTAAATGGTTAATAACTATTTGAAGTTAAGGTTACTCCTAAAGTTATCTGTAAATTTTGATAGCGCGATCTAGAACCTGCGGCATGGTTGAAAGAAAGTGACCATAAACCATAAACGACTGCGTACGAATTGCTCAAAACCGGGATAGTTGGTGTTCCTTGGATGGATTAATGAGATCTATAAAAGTAGCTACACAACGATCTAGCTCGTTGATTTGACGTATTCACTAACATGGAGAGAATATCTGGAACAACGCAAAACCTAAAAACAACTTATTTCGTATTCTAAAATTCCAATTTGACATAAAATGTAAAACACAAACAACAGTTTTAGAATAGTCCTCCGTTGCAGTCGTCGAGTTAAAAAAGCAATATGTAACAGAATTTGTTTTTCAATTTCGTACCAATTTTGCATACGGGACCCCGTGTGGGGCAAATAAAACTCGTATTGTGGTTTTTACGATGCGTAAATATATATTTTTTGTTTTTTATTTTGTTCTTTATTGTCGAAGGTATGAAATGAGGATTTTGTCATAGCTGTGTAGGTATCGTCATCAACATTTTTGTAATACCATGTCTGGGTGTTTTGTTTTGTTTTTAGTTGGTTTCGTCGCTTATATTAACTTGACACCTCTTTGTTCGAACTTTTGCGCTCGATTAAATGATGGTGTTATAAGGGAAGGCTATTAAATCATGGTAAATGATAAATTATATTTATTTTGTAAGTAAATCTTTACAGATATTTTTACACGTCGGATTTTACAGCTAGAAGAGGTTCTCAGGACTTCAGAAAATAATGGAAATCTATGCGAGTACAGTATAGGATCTGGATTGGCCTTTTGAAGGAAGGACCATAGTATTTGATCCGCCTGTCTATATACACACCTAACGCCACTACCGCCAGCAGGACATTTGGGTAGGCCGGGGAAAGACTCAAAAAGATACTAAAAATAAAGTTACGAGTATATTACAAGTCTAGATTATACTCACATTTACATACACAAAAGAATTCAATTCGTATGAACACATTAAAAAACAACATACAATTACTGCCTCGGTGGCGCAGTGGTAGCGTATGCGACTGCTAAGCTTGAGGTCTCGGGTTCGATTCCCGGGTCGGATCAAATGTTTGTATGATCTGCAAATATTTGTTTCGAAGTTTGGGTGTTTTCTATGTATAATATGTATGTATTTACAAAAAAAGTATTTATGTGTTTATATCAGTTGTCTAGTACCCATAATACAAGCTCTGCTTAGTTTGGGACTAGATGATGTTGTGTGTTAGATGTCCGAAATATTTATTATTATTAATTATAATAAAATAATATTAAAAGTCTGTCACTTTCACACTAAATAAATAGGTAAAAATTATGGTGTTGGTTTATTATGATCTAAAGAAGAGGCAAGTAACGTGTATATCATCTTCTAATTTGCATTTGGTGTTTGTAGGTAAAATTTTCATCTCGATTAATTCTTGAATTCGATTCCTATTATCGATTTCGTCAAAGTCCGGTTATCATGAACATCCCTAAAGTTAAATATGAATTGACTCGTTTATATCACACGAAATATTTGCATTACTGATTAAGTTCAAGTTAAAATACTTACTAAATTAGGCAATGGTTATTGAAGTGATGATGTGAGCATTAGACGCATAAAAGCTAGCTACGTCACTGACTCACCTTTCTATAACACACTGTATGTATGTATGTATGTATGTATGTATGTATGTATGTATGTATGTATGTATGTATGTATGTATGTATGTATGATCTACCAATACTATGATTACACTCTACTTAGTAATTCACAAAACGTAGTAAACTCGATCAAATTGCTATGTTTGACACATATTGAGTGCTATAACACATCTGCTCCAGATAATTGAGCATTGATTAGCGCAATGTATGCTGTTATTGGAGAGCATGCCATTAGCTCGTAGAGTGATTAAACTTGGTAATATATGGACATGAAAATGGTTCATTTATATAGTGGATTTTGTTTTGAATTGATATTTTAAGTAGGACATATTCTTTATTGAATGTATTGTGCCGAATTCAATAGTAATAAAATAATTAAACAAAGGAATGCTATTTTATTAGAAAATACATTATTTTTCAAGCCTAGCTGTAAGTTTTTACGTTCTTTACACAACAAACAAATACTTACTTACAAATACTACTTAAGGACAAAATATTGGAGCATGCCCTTATTTTTGCAAATTGAATAATAAAACACTTTCGTAGACACCCGTCTAGTGTTGGACTCGACGTGGGCTCTATTCTTCAATAAGTTCGGAGTTTTATTGCGCAGTATGGCGCCCCTGAACCATAACGTGTATATATATAATATTAAATTAAATAAATGCGATTAAAAATACATACCTAATACGAAGTCACTTTATTTATTTAAATAGTGATTGATTGATTGTATACAACTAACTTGTCGACAATACGCAAATTCAACCATAGCATAAAAGAAAAAAAAGATTAATTACCTTACTATGAATGAAGACCGTCACTAAGTGACAAGCATTAAACACGATTGAACAACAAAACGCAATATGGGCATCCCGCAAAACAGCGTAACTGCAAAATTTTGAATAAAATCTCAGTAGCATACACTATTAGTTGCCGTACGTGAAAAATAAATATTATTTGAAATTCAAATTTCTGTTTCGTTATTTGCATATAGACGCGATCGGCGATCACCGATAATTTTAATATTGGGGTTCTCGATCATCATTAAATCCTTAGGGGTTGTTATTTTCACACATTTTTAACAATGAAAAGTTTTTGATAGTCAATTTATATTGAAATGGATGATTTGCATGCAGCTTTGAAATAATGCAATGTTCAATATTGCTGAGCTGTAACTATTAGTGTTGTATGGCTATGTGTTTTCGATAGCAAATCTATACTAATATTATAAAGAGGAAAACTTTGTTTGTATGTTTGTTTGTAATGAATAGGCTCTAAAACTACTGAACCTATTTTAAAAATCCTTTCACCATTCGAAGGCTACATTATCCACGAGTAACATAGGCTATATTTTATTTTGGAAAAAAATAGGGTTCCGTAAGATATTGGGGTTTTTCGCACACAAGGTGTAAAAAATCAACCCTATACGGGGGAAAATTTTTCGCTACGGGCAATAAAAGACGCGAACGAGGTTGCGTCGGTCAGCTAATATACAATAAAGATATACTGTTAATACATCTGTTTTAGATAACGTACACACAGAAACATATTACGTTTTAGATAAAGTATACCACTCATTAAGTGCTGGGCAATCACTTACCATCAGTCGTACTCTCTCGTTTGCCCTCTTTTCAATAAAAAATCAAATTAAAATTGTCTTTTCCACGATGTAAGTCTTAAGGTTTAACCGATTTCAAATAGAAGTTTTTCATTTATTTTACTATTTAAGAGCTCAGTTTATTATTTTGAATAATTCTTAGGAACACAAATTTTTAGGAAGTAATATCTTATATGAATATTTTCTAGATACATAGAAAATAATCACAGAAATGTATTTACGCCCATAACTTTCGGTCGATTGCACTAAATTGAATAATAATATTTCTATGTGCTCGTTATTGTTAGGACAAGGTTAGTATGGAAGAAAATTTAAAGGTAATCGGAAAAGCTTTTTTTTCTCCGCGTCTGTACGCTATCTGTGGGAAGCTGAGGCGGGCATTACGAACTAAAACAAGTTTTTCAGAAATTTAGAAAATATTTACGAAAGAAAAATATGACGGTATGAAATTCACCGGATCAGCTTGTTTATAATATCACTAGCATTAAAGGGTTCAGTATTTAGTTCAATACACAGGGCTTGTAGCCTAATTTTGCAAAAGTTCGTTAGCAATTATGATCACTTTTCCTTAGACAGAATGTACTCGTATGCTTGACGTTTACTTGAATAGCAACTTAAAATCAAAAAACCTACCAGACTACTCCTAAACATACCTATATCTCATAAATCTTGAGCTCATAACTCACTGTTTAGTATCCACTTATTAATTAAAACAAAATTACTACTAATTATCTACTAAATATATATCTCAAAGTAAATTATTATTCAACAAAACAATAATGGTAGTAATTATTTCTTAAAACCACCACAAATACTAGCATGCCAGACATTCCACGGCGACACTATAAATTGCCTTAATAGTTTTAACATCAATTAGTGGAATGTTCTCCAAATTAGTTCCAAATTCAAACAATGGTTTTTATTTTAAGAATATAATGAAGTAGGTTTTAGTGCCATTTAAATAAAACTTTGGTTGTTTTGAAGGCAATATTATAACCGTGGTGAAAAAAAAAGGTACTATCACGTGTGTTTATTTCTTCAATATTAAAATTATTCAATGAATAAAAATGAATCACTGAATTGTAGTACGCGCATAACTTTCGATGGAATGCACCAAATTGGATTATTGTTTTTTCAATGTGTTCGTTATTGTTTTTTTTTTTTTAAACATGGTTAGAACAAAGTTTGTATAAATGGAAATTAAAAGATAACCGGAGAAGTTATCATTTAAGTGGCCCGCCGGGCATGATCATCTCGCCTGGTTGGAAGATCCTCCCTTTGTGTTGGAGGGACATGACACCCGTTCGCATACAAAACTATATAAATAATAATAATAATAAATATTTCGGACAATTTAACACACAACGCCATCTAGTCCCAAGCTAAGCAGAGCTTGTGTTATGGGTACTAGACAACTGATATAAATACATATATACTTTTTTTTTTTTACTATGGGACAATATCGCTTCTCAAGTAATAGGGAATACCAGTCTCTTAAAGCCAGTTAATGTTTTCGCACGTCTTACAGGGACTGGTAGGAAGCACAATCAAGAACATGGTACGGGACGGTTTTTGATTCGTTTTCGCAAAAAACGAGTGTTAGATGTCAAAATAAAATAATATTTTACCGTGAGAGAGCCACGTTTCGGCATGCATGGGCCGGCTGGATCGGAGTGATACCACGGCCTCACAGAAAACCTGTGTGAAATAGCGCTTGCGCTGTGTTTCATTGAGTGAGTGAGGATACCGAAGGACCATATCCCAACCCTTCCCTCATCCCTCTTCCCATCCTTCAAAGGCCGGCAACGCACCTGTGACGCCCCCGGTGCTCATGGGCGGTAATCGCTTACCATCAGGCATAAAAAAAAAACCCATTAACGATACCTCCAACAATTTAATAGTTTAAAAGCCATCTGTTTTCCAATATTACATACATAAAGAATAATAAACAAGGTAACTTTAAAAATCTAACTTTTATCGAAGCAATAAAGCTCTCTAAGTTGGATCTAAGTGAAATACATCAAGTTTAACTGACCGCATTAAGTTAACCGCAACTCTACCGGATAATGTTCTCTAAGTTAAAGCATAAACTTAGATGGATGGTGCTTAGACATACAAGTTTTATAAGTGCAACTTTAGATTGTGTTATGTAGTTTTTGAAATGGGCTAGTTTAATGTCGATAGAATTTAAACTTAGTTATAAGAAATGAAATGGAAAATAATAATAAAATAATTTATGTAGCCTACCTCTTTATTTGACACCTCACGGCCACTGCCCAACAGTTGATGTTGGGATTTTGTATATATGATAATCGGCGCGAGAACTATTTATTGCGCGATTCAGGATTTGTAGTTACTCCGTGTAGTGCGTTACTTCGTAGTTCAGTGTATCTTCGGTAGATGGCGCTGTAGTAGGTTATTGTTGTGTTATATGTAGAAGTCGCCACAAGATCATACGATTCATCATTGAATGCCACGGTGGCGTAGCGTATGCGAATTTTGGGTTCGATTCCCGGGTCGGACCAAATGTTTCTATGATCTGCATTTATTTATTATTTGTAGATGGCGTTGTGTGTTAGATGTCCATTTATTATAATTATTTAATAGCTGAACCCCGCGGAGTAGTAAATTCGTATTTTACCGAAAAATAACTTTTGTTGTAACGGTTATCTTTGAAGAAAATAAAAAAAGAAAAGGAAAGTAAAGTTATTGCAGTTCCTCTGTATAAATTACGAAAATAGAAATAGTTTTTGACTCGAAATAAATAAGACTGAATGATGATTAATGGTGGGAAGTCGCATCCCTATGATACAAATTGTATTAGTATCTTGTAAAACGTCACTAGCAGTGTCATGGAAGCACTACTTCCTTTTATTGTCAACCAGATTGGGTCCGGTAGGCTAAGTGACTTCATTGTGTGAACTGTAATTGTATAAGTCTGATATTATCAGGATGTCCACAAGTCGCTTCACATTCAAAACGAAAGTACGAGATCTACTCCGTAATGAATTGGCTGAACAGTCACAACGATAGTTCTCCGACTGAGTAATTATATTTATGTATTGTGTAGGGTTGTGACTATAGTTCTATGTATCTATGTACAAGTTTCAGTATTGATTTGTGTAGGTATATTAGTTTTATTCAATACTATCGTATCAAATCGTATCGTAGACTGCCTCGGTGGCGTAGTGGTAGCGTATGCGACTGCTAAGCTTGAGATCTCGGGTTCGATTCCCGGGTCGGACCAAATGTTTGTATGATCTGCAAATATTTGTTTTGGAGTTTGGGTGTTTTCTATGTATAATATGTATGTATTTACAAAAAAAGTATATAAGTATTTATATCAGTTGTCTAGTACCCATAACACAAGCTCTGCTTAGCTTGGGACTAGATGGCGTTGTGTGTTAGATGTCCGGAATATTTATTTATAAATAATTTTTTATATGTCAAATTATACTATTCTCTTACTGGTTGACTGGCAGAGAATGTCCCATGGCATTAAGTCCGCCTTTGTGCAAAATATGCGTTAAATTTGAATAAATAAATATTAAACTAAATCAATCCTATCTTTTATTCAAGCAACCAAACACAACAATTAATAAAAACACACAAATATTTTATAAAAAGTATATTTTCAAATAAAGTAATATCAAAACACGGATATAATATTGGCAGTTGATCTGAAAGACATAAAAACTAAATTACGTAAGTCAAATGGTAAGACCGAATGACTGTTACACATAAACATGCTAAATAAAAGTGCCTTAAACTAAAAAAAAGTATTAAAATAAATCTTAAACTAACTTAAATATACAGGCCATTTTATACACAGTGTAAATCACACATTTTACTAAAATAACCTATTAAACAAAAATGAAATTTCCACGGAAATTTATTATGCTCATTTTTGTCAGCAATCGATTAAAAAAACTCAGTAATGAGATTATTCTTACAAAACTATGAGTAATTACAATACAAATTATATTGCTTAAAATTTCATCATTATGATTAATTTAATTACTGTTACAATTACAATGTGATAAGCGGTAAGCGGATTATTTTAAGTCTGTATAAAACTTGCAAAAATATAATTATTATATATCATATTTGAAAAAAATTGAATAAATTTTAATTATTTTATAAAAAGTTGATAAATATTTTGATAATTAATTTAAAAATTTTATTTAAAGGAAAAATATTTTTGCATATTTTATACACACTTTTATTTTCATGTTAAGCATTATTACTATTGAAATTTCGAAAATTTTGCACTACAGATTATATTCTTATAAAAAGAGCAATAAGCATACCAATTTTAATTTATGTACAAAACTCTTAAATGCGTTTTTTGTCTAATTTTTTATATTTTTGCTGAGAAACAAAATGATTTCAAAATGTAATTTTTCTTGTTTTTAAGTTGCATATACTATTCTTAAATATGTAATTATGTCTTTTGAAATGAGAAATAAGTAAATACTTTTATTTTTCAGCAAAATAATAAAAAATATAATAGCAAATAAGAGTTTCCAAGAGATCATTAGGAAAACTTCTTTTTATTTTAATCGTTTTCTTAAATAAATACATATCACATTTGAACACATTCTTCCATATACTTCATTACTTAAAAATAAATTTTATGTAATAAATCATAAACCACGCTCTCAAAAAAAACCAGCCAATTTGCTCCCAAAAGTAATATTTTGTTCCCATACGCTATGACATAGAAATAACACTTCATGTTTTATGATTTTATGTTATTATTTCATGTTATTTTCATACTGTTTTTTTGAAAACATAAATAGCCTTCAAAGCCTCGGGTAAAACTTAATATTACGAGTTATTTTCTAGCAAACTAACAGAGTAATTGTATATACAATACAATTTCATAAAGCTAAAACTATAGATAAAATTATGCCATGCCACTTTTCAATAATTTATTAATCAACATTGATTGAAATATAAAGTTTTAAAAAAAAATTGAATTTGATTTAATTTCATCAATTCAAATTAATTTTATTACGAAAAGTAGGTTCTGAATACTGTTCTTAGTAGGAATATTTGATCAGTTTAATTAACATTGTTGAAAGATAAGACATGGCAGATCATCAATCACTAAAACTAAGTTTTATACGATTAATTAAAGTTAATTATCAAAATATACCTACCATCTCACAAAATCTCCATTGAAACAACTTGGCACTCACCCTACAATGATCTAACACTAAAATAGTTAAAATAAACATTTTCAATACACAAAAAAATAAAAAAATGAGATCAATCGATAATAACTTTTAGGCTGCTCTCTTTGGAACAAATTATGGGAAAACGGACTTTGTCATGTTTTAAATAAAATCTATTTTTCTATAACATCGCTGGTCCATTCTTCTGAATTCAGTATTATTTAAATCTAATACATATTAATTATAATAACGGCTATAATATCAACATTGAAAGCGGAATGTAAATTGACAATTCAATTTAAGACTTATTTTTTATTGGATTACGTTTATTTTTATATGTCACGACCGTCACTTATTTTTTAGAACATGAAACATTTTTATTTAAATTTTGTGCTAAATGTTTTTATTCATCGCATGACTATTTATGTGAGTTTATTTTTTACAAAAACGGTGCTTATACTACTTGTTTAACTTCTTATTTAAAAAAGTACTCACCATCACTTTACAAAAATATTTTTATTTAATAATAATGAAACACTCGAATCGTATATTCTCTCAGAAAATAATAATATAATCAGTCGAAAAAATTTTCTACCACATTTTTTTATTAAATTTTATAGCAGCGTGTCTATTTCTGTCATGGACCAAACATTTTTTTTAGAAAACACTACCTTATAATATATAATATACATGTGCGCATAGGCAGACGATACACAAATATACAATTTTTAGAAAAAAATCGTGTATTATTTCGTCTAATTACAAAAATGTGGATTATTAATAATCCTTAATAAATGTACAATTGAAAAGCGTAGTGCGGTGAATAAAACTTGCTTTATTCTTTCTACGCTTATTTAATAATAGAAATGAGTTATTAGAATAAATTATTTGAAAATTAAAAATGTAATGATACAATAATTCGTAACACGTACTTGAAAATAAACCGATATTTTAGCTAAAGAAAGAAGTTCGAATACTCTGGTAAAAATGAAAATCTACCTCTGGAAGTAGACAACAGCAGATTTATAAATACAGTTTTTTGAATCAAACAGAAATACTTTTTTATTATTAAAATAATTGAAATAAATATAAGAAAATAAATAAAAACTATAGTACGTTTATTACGTTTTCTCAACAGATTCTAAAAGAAAAAATCAAAAATATAAAGTTTAAAAAAGAAAAAAAAAAAGTTTATTCTAATAACACATTTATATACCGTATCCGTCACAGCACTCTTTACTTCAGTTGTTCGTTCACCGTTTGGTTGAGAATAGCTTCCATCCGAGCATGAACAGCACCGCGGTACAAATGGAACCGGACAGCTTGGCGGGAATGCTAGAAGAAAATATCGAGCCTTCAGACTCCTCTTCCGTCTTCTCTGAAGGTGCATCCGTCTGTAAATAATAGGAAAATAATTTAAAATAGCTGTTGACTGTTGTGTTAAATGGTGACAATTGTTTTAAAAAACTCGCATTAAGAACTGTTCTATTTTCGTTCATTTATTCCAAATTCGAATTTCTCGGCACCTAATTAGTAACCTCATTATACGTCACTATTTTTAACGCGAATGAACAATACTTTTAACCAATTTGTGATTGAATGGGCCTAGGCTTGTCCAACTTCCTTTAAATACATAATCGAATGAGTACAAACATAATATATAGCGAGTGTTACAAAGAGGTATGCTAAAATTTTAGATTCTTTTATCGGACCATGTGCATTATTTGAATCTCTGTAAATTTTCCAAAGTATTTCAAGAGTAACAAATAAGGATTTCAAAATTCACTATTTGCAGTTTAATATACTAAATTTAAAAATAAAAAAATAAAATCTAAATAATAAACTTAGCATGTTTATAAAGTTCGCAAAACACATAAAAATATAAATTTCGTAAAAGTAAAGTGGGTATCACATTTTATAGCTAGATATTAATAAAACAATGCAATTGTAAAATTTAGTGCACAATACATTTAGATCGTCCGATACGATTTATTGGATCCGATACGATCGCAAATTTTATC
Organism: Spilarctia lutea; assembly: GCA_916048165.1. Taxonomy (NCBI): domain Eukaryota; kingdom Metazoa; phylum Arthropoda; class Insecta; order Lepidoptera; family Erebidae; genus Spilarctia; species Spilarctia lutea. Next base: position 3,166,028 of record OU696491.1, read on the forward strand.
TATTTATTGAAGTTAGAATTATTTACAATACCTATATCGCTTCCTATAATTAGCAGGTTTAATGGTTTCGTGAACTATTAGATTTATTTCTATTTATGGTTATAGGGTTATAGGAATAATATTGAGTAGTAAATAATTGTGTATAGTTGATATAGCAGTTTATGCTCTTAATTACTGCAGTTATTAGCTGTAGTATAGTGTAGTTGAGTTCCTTCTCTAAAAGTTCAGGAGCGATGGATCGATTCCGCGTTCCTGAACCTGATGAGATCAGTTCAATGTGCTTATAAAGGTGAACTGTAATTATATAGTATACTAGCTGACCCACGCAACCTCGTTTGCGTCTTATATAGCCCGTAGCATGAAAAATTTCGCAAAATAAGTAACTTTTCTGGTTGATTTTTACACCTTGTGTCCGAAAAACCCAAATATCTTACGGAACCCTATTTTTTTCCAAAATAAAATATAGCCTATGTTACTCGTGGATAATGTAGCTTTCGAATGGTGAAAGAATTTTTAAAATCGGTCCAGTAGTTTTTGAGCCTATTCATTACAAACATACAAACATACAAAAATAGGTACAAATCTTTCCTCTTTATAATATTAGTATAGACTAAGGTTAGGGGTCAATATTATTAAGTTATATTACTATTGTTGTTCTACCTTTATTAATGTGTTTTGTATTATGGTTGTATAAAAATATTACAGTTAGTAGAAAAGAGATCTAAATTTCGGTAGTTTTAGAAGTTTAGTAAATATTTTTATTCTAACTTTTGGCCCGCGGCTCCACTTGCGTTATCGCAGAACAAATTAGCCTATATCCTTCCTCAAGAATCCAAGTATCTCCATGCCAAATTTCATTAATATCGGTGTAGCTATGTATGTCAGTGAAAGCTTAAAAGCTAGACATACTTATAAGTTTATAATATTAGTAAGTAAGAGTGGTTCTTTTTTTTATTTTAAATGGTTTTAGATTTGAATGGCTAATTATTATTTGGGAAGAAAAATCTAGTGTACTGACTCTATACACTTTTTCTGAACATTAAAATTTATGCACCAATTATAATTAATGTTATATAAGCATATATAAATTTACCAACTGTCACGAGAAGATTGATTGTGGGATGCAAGATGGGTAGTTAGAAGTTCAGTGAGACTTGGCTAGGTCAAAATCAATTATACTAAAGCTGTATGAAATTTGCGTGACAAAAATCAGCTGCTCAACATAGTTTGACAATTATCTTTAATCCGTGGAAGAGCTACGCTTCGGCATGAATGGGCCGGTTAGACCGGAGTGAAACCACGGCCTCACAGAAAACCGGTGTGAAATAGCGCTTGCGCTGTGTTTCACCGAATGAGTGAGGATACCGGAGGCCCATACCTCAATCCCTACCCCCATTCCCTCTCCCCATTCCCCAAAGGTCGACAACGCACTTGTGACGCTTTTGGTGTTGCGGGTGTCCATGGGCGGCGGTAATCACTTACCATTAGGCGTCTGCTCGTTTGCCCCCTATTCAATAAAACATAAAAAAACTTTTATCGAACCTGCAGTTGCTGAGAAATCCTAAGATCCTTACATTCTTCAAATTATATACATACATACATGTATATCACATATCATAGAATATATTCAAGACTTTTAAGTGGATATCGCAAGTTTTACTTAGTTTGTTTTCAAAAGGACTTAACTCACATAAGCTAAGTACACCAATAAAGTACTAGAGGAACGTGTCGTATAGTCTAAAATAGCTTAATGCTAATTCAAGTGAGTGATACACTCGGCTATTTTACTATGAGGATAATTCGAATGGCTTTTTATTGTAGGGTACGAGTACATGTTATGGTACTATTAAAGTGTGTGGATATCTGGTCGTATTTTTTGTAGGTTTTTGTTTTGCTTTGGCACATGCAGTGATTTCGATTTTCGATTCGATACCGTTTTTAAGGTTTTTGTTTTGTAATTAGAGGTTAATTTTGTATTTACCTTTCATGTTTTACAACTTGTTCTCGTCTAGAGAAAAATTAAGAAAATTTTCTTGATAAATTATTATTTTACCTTTTTGTTTACAAAATGGTTACAACTCTTTTATCTTAAAAACTGTAGTATCCATTATGGTATTCAATAACATCGTATTAAAGAAGAAACTAGCTTAAAAAACTATTACTATCTGTCTTATAAAAAAGCATTGTAAGGCTACAAAACCATATTTCAACCTAAAACTGTAGTAATTTTAATTAACCTATCTCTATCCATTGATTAACGAAGATTTCCCCAAAAAAAAACCTTATACTTGACGACATAAAATAAAACTTTTTGTAACTTCACCAAATAAGCTATTTCTCTCTATATTTAGAATCGAATAGGCGAGGCCGCATATATAATGTAATCAGTTTTATACAGGATTTATTCTCGTTAAGTACGAGTACTTAATACGATCAAAATCGCGAACAATAGCTTATTTTCTCCCTAATTTATAGAGATTACAAACCGCAGGTAAATACACCCTATTGCATGTGAAATTAAAAAAAAAATCCTCTTACGTTGACTCAAAACAAATCTGTATAATTTTATTATACCTAATTTTCCTTACCCAAATTGAATACCGGTACACCAAATTGCTTTCATTATTACAAACCTGTGCGAGCAGTACAGATATAGAAAAAAACTGCGGTTAGAAACGAGACGAATATATAACCACCTGATAATCTAGCGACAAAGCATCAATCGGGAAGAATCATTTGAATTTGCATACATTTTAAGAAGTAAATAAAATTTAAAATTGGAATGCCGACGAATGGAGAGTTCACCCTCTTGTTTGATGTGCAATTGATTCTGATACCTATCTCTGTCAAAATAAATAATCAAATTTAAATGACAGAATTAGAACTAAATACAAATTGTTATTACATATTATTATTCTACCTTATTAGGATTGTTTTAGATGATAATTAAAAGTAATTCTTTAAAGGGATGGCTAGGTAAAATTTAATATTTATTGCACTATTTTGCCTTTGTTAGGATTATGTACTTGAAAAGATTGTTTGCAAGACATTATATGTTTTGACAAATACCTTTAGGTGTCCTGTTCGTATTTTTTTTAAATGTGAATTTCTGCCAAATTCTACATTATTCAAATTTAATGAATATCTACGTATGTTTAAACGTCTAATTGTAAATTGCTTACTTTTAAAGATATCTGTGTTCGGTCTTAATATTCTAACACAGAAGTAAATACGTGGTAAAGAAATGCACAAGAAATATAAAGGAAAATAAATAATATTGTAGGTACTAATAAGAATTATTAATAAAGCAAAAGCAAATAAACACACCCTTTCCAATTTTCAGACATCAATGAACCGCCATTCCTTTCACTAAACAAAAAAGAATTTCGAAAATTAAATAAAAATTCATTCTGAACTCCTTTCTCGGAAGCTTTCTTATGCGACATTGTAAATAACCAGATGGATTACCGAAAACGAACAATTGAAATTCAACCTTGAGTGTTACATATTGAAGTCTGAATTAGCTTCCTCCTTGGAACGTAATACCAGTAGTCTTATTGATAACACTCACGAATGTTTCTCAAGCAAAAGTGAACTTAATGTTTGACGTTTTAAAGTCTACTTTTTATTGATATACTGAATGGATTTGCAAGTAGCGGGTACGGTATCGAGTGAAAATTATATGCTTCGTTCCCTTTGAACCGATTTGTCGTGTAGAAGCATTGTATTGTTCGTTTTCAAAGAGTTTTTTTTCGGATTATTATTACGCTCGCGCGACTCCTTCTTGTAATACGATTGTTCCCGTGTTTAGATGGGTTTTATTAAGTGTCTTTTTATTACAAGACTTATTTTTGATAAACAGAATTTTTGATAGTTGACAAGTAGTATAATGAATGAACTCATGACACATCGTGCTGGCCAACTCTAGCACTGCATGCACCCATTGGTCAAATCTAATAGCGCACGTTTCCTCTGCGTCCTGTTACATATTTCCGTTTCTTTTCAAGATTGTAGAGCTTCCGAACTTCGACCGGAATTTTATCTCGAGGTCACAAAAAGTTACGCTTAGTTTTAGAAATCCTTTCGATGTCTTTTTCTAGACCCAAATCCAGAAGTAGGAATTCCTACTAACTCTGGAAAAAATGACTAACGATCGTTATCAATTACCTATCTCCAGTTTTAACTATAGATAGGTTAGTCAAAACGGCCTGAATATAGTAATTATTCTGTTTTTGACAAGTAAAATTTGACGTAGTAAAATATAGATAAAATGAGTAATCTTGTATACCTACCGATCATCATCATCATCTTCCTTGCCTTTATTATTCCCAATATTTGGGGTCGGCTACCAGTTCAACCGGTTTTACCTGAATATCAGTTTTTACACAGAGCGACTGGCATCTGACCTCCGCAACCCTGAGGGCGAACTGAATTCGAAGGTTGAACTAGTTGTCAGTATATTTGAGGGCACTGACTTCCCAATAACGATTGCCATAGATGTTCATGACAACCGGGACCGACGGCTTAACGTGCTCTCCGAAGCACGGGCAGGAAATACCGCCATATTCCATACTCCGGGCTGCTATTAGGAATTTCTTGTAGGAAAAACCCAACAGCAGTCCGACCCGGGAATTGAACCCGAGACCTCTTGATTTGCAGTCGCTTACGCTAACCACTAGACCAACGAGGCAGTCGATATACCTACCGATAAAAGCATTAAATCAATCATATTAAAAAAAGGTTTGTTAGCAATTTGGCCACCATATCTAGTTTTTTATTTATATCTAGTTTGGGCTATGAATTATGTGATATTATATCATTATACACACACACAAGATAATGTGAGAGGCTGCATTCTTTATCTCTACATTCTTCAACCTGCCACTGGCTAAACTCTACGTATGTAGTCTACCGTGGGAGAGCCACGCTTCGGCATGAGTGGACCAGCTCGACCGGTGAGATAAGAAAACCGGTGTGAAATAGCGCTTACGCTGGGTTTTACCGAGTGAGTGAGGATACCGGAGGCAAATATCCTAATCCCTCCCCCCATCCTCCTCTCCATCCCCCCAAAGACCAGCAACGCATTTGTGACGCCTCTGGTGTTGCGGGTGTCCATGGGCGGTGGTAATCGCTTACCATTAGGTAATACGTCTGCTCGTTTGCCACATATTCCATAAAAAAAGTTACACACCTATTAAACTTTATAGTTACTATATAAGTTAGTTTCAAGTAACGTTACTTAAACTACACTATTGTTTTTATTCGCACTTTATGTGAGTTAAATATTCTCAGATCTTCATATGACACTATAAAACGGTATACGAATAAACCAACAATGTATCGAACGTTTGAAATAACTTTTCATATAAAATATTAAATGAGATGACAATATCGATACGAATGCTTAAACTTAGATGTTTACGTTTAAGTTATGGCGTCTGAAGAAGTGTAAACTATTTCAGTTTTATATAAAATGCGCTTCATTTGCTTTGATGTCAATCGATTTGGGAACAGTGTGCTTTATATAAGCGGCTTCGCTCGCATTTAATATAGAGAATCCAAAGTCACTTCTAATACCTTCAATAATATGTGTACAAAGTTTCATGATGATCAGTTAAGTAGTTTTCGCGAGAAAGCGTAACAAACGAACTTACTTTCGTATTTTTAATATTTGTATAGGAAGTACCGTACTTCATAGTAATATTACTACCTACTATTATAATATACCACTTAATATTATACCTACCTACGTATGGGAGAGCTACGCTTCGGCATGAATGGGTCGGCTCGACCGGAGTGATACCACGGCCTCACAGAAAACCGGTGTGAAACAGCGTTTGCGCTGTGTTTCACCGAGTGAGTGAGGATACCGGAGACCCATACCCAACCCCTCCCCCCATCCCCTTTCCCATCCCCCAAAGGTCGGCAACGCACTTGTGACGCGTTTGGTGTTGCGGGTGTCCATGGGCGGCGGTAATCGCTTACCATCAGGTGATACGTCTGCTCGTTTGCCCACTATTCAATACAAAAAAAAAAAAAAAAAAAGGTAGGTACCAAACAAACAAACGAACTCTTCAGCTTTATAATATTAGTATTGATTTACCTTCTTATCACAGTGATGTTGTCTTGCGTAATTTGCTCACTTAGTCGGCTCTTACGACACCCAAAGGACGATGACACTCTGTATTTTTAATCCATCCCCACAAGGACTACCCCCTTGTACCTACGTAAAATGTAATTATAATACGTAATATTGTACAGTGAAAACAATACCATGTAGAACTATATAGATGAAGACGAGTTGACTACTGACACTACTTTGTAGAATTAAAAAATCCTGCATCGCGCTATCAAAGTTTTAGCAAAGTTCAGTCCACCAGGACCGCTCAGTTAACCTGCTCGGAGGATAGACAGTTGATTTTGAAGGATCACACAACCTTTATTGGAAGGACAACAAGGAACTAAGAAATATTATTAGTCATATTGGCCTAGCGGTAGTTGATTCAGAGGATAGAAATAATTAGTTACAAACAATAAAATCCTTAGCTTTTTTCTTATTAGCTGTCGCCTATGCCTACGTCCTTCCTTAAGAACCAAAGCAGCTTCATACCAAATTTCATTAAAATCGGTGCAGTGGTATAGGCGTCAAGACGTAACAAACAGACAAAGTTAATTTTGAATTTATAATATTAGTATGGATATTTAGCAACTTATTTTGTGAACTTAATAAATTTTCGTTAAATTAATAAATTAATAAAATAGTTATATACAGGTTGTTTCTATTATAATCTAAGTGCTAGGGTTGTCACAAATACAAAGTATGTATTAAAGCAACAATGTCATCGGACGTAATACATCGGCTCGGAATCGACACTAAATTGTAATGTCAAACGTCTACTACCTCATTTCTACGGCGTCATTGAAAAATTTTATTGTTCAGTCGTGAAATCTTTAATAGTATTGGATTAAGCTGATACGGATAACATAACATTTTAAGAGGTTCTTTCGTCCTCTGATAAGATATTATTTACTAAAAAAAAAATAAAAAAAGCATTTGAATATTATGTATCATCAACTGCCTCATTGCTGCCAGAGTCAAGAGGTCTCGAGTTCGAATCCCGGGTCGGGCCAAAAGTGTTATTGACTTTTTCTGATTATAGAAATACTTAATAACAGCTCGGAGTTTGGAAGTTGGGGTCTGAACCCCCGTGCCTCGGAGAGCATGTAAAGCTGTCGGTCCTGCGCCTGATCTCTCCCCGGTCGTATCGGTTAACCGTCCCATCGGAATTATGAGAGAGAGGGACATAAGATTTACAAAACATTGTTAATTTTAAATCATAAATTGGTGATGTATAGACATAGACATATGTCTTACGCACTCTATATAATGTCTATTCATCATCGTCTTAGCGTTTATCCCGGTTGCTTCCATTCTGGAGCCCGGGGTCCGCTCTCCTGCTTTTTCTTCTCCACTTTGACCGGTCTTCGGCATCCTTGGTAGCGAGACTATTTGCACGCATGTCACCCTTTACGACGTCAAGCCAGCACTTCTTGGGTCTACCCCTTCTACCGGGACCCGGCGGAGGCGGCATGGCCAGACATTTGTTGCCCACGTACGAAGACGGCTGCCGCAAAACGTGGCCGAACCAGCGTAGGCGACTCTCCTGCAGTTTGTCTGCGATGTCACGGACACGCAGGCCGCCGCGAATGCGGCAATGTCTATTGCATAAAATTAATAACGAACTCCAACTTTAAAGTTAGCACCTACTAATCCTACTAATAATAAATATATTATTAATAATAATAATTATTATAAACGCGAAAGTTTGTGAGTACTACATGAATTTTGATGAAACTTTACAATAACATTTACAAACATATAGCTCCGCCTCGCGCTGTTGCCCGCGGTTATTGTCGTACCGCGGGTATCACCGCCGGGTTTAGCGAGTATTAGATATAAAAATGTAGGCTAACTCGCATTAAGTCTATAATAGCGATTGTTGGGATTCGAGCGAATAAAAAAGTTATCGTATTTTTTATATACAAATATTACTGCGATACATTTACAAATATTAAAGGATTTCACTCTTAGTGAAATTCTCAAATAGAACATTAGAATGAGTTTTTTAGTAGATTAAAAACTTTATAAAACGTTAAAGGTTCTTACTCTGAAAGAAAATGGAAAAATACATTGTCGTTATTACATGCACAATCATTATTCTCCAAATTCGAGTCTACAGATTATGATGATGTCGACAGTCTACCAAATTATAAAAAAAAAATATAAGGACCTAAAGTAATTTATTTATGTCTGTAGTACTGAGTAAGTAGAAAAAAAAGTGGCTTTACAAGATAAATAAAAAAAAGATAAACCTCATATAGAAAAATAAAATTCAACGATATTTCTGTTTTAAAAATGGAACATCTTTTTAAACTTTCGATAGTGAAGTGACACGACACTATACGAATAACATCGATATATTTTATGATCGGCATTAATTTATTTGCTTCATCGTAAACGTCAAGCGGGCACACTCGGTCTCAAAATTATTGTAACACACGCGTTTTTTAACGACGTACTTACTTGATTGAGCGTTCGCCAAATTTTATTTTTTTGGGTACATTATGTCAAATAAAAAATGTGAAAGATGTGACGCTTAGTGTTTTTTTTTGTTTGTGCATGGGGACGTCAAGAGATCGGTCATTACAATGATATTAATTTTACGGACTTAATCGTGGTTTATAGGTTTTTGTTCGATGGTGAACGTCGTCGTCTGTTGGCGGTTCCATCTTGAAATACATAAATACATTTTATTCTCGTCAAGAGCTTTTTTCGTTCAAAAAATAATCCAAAAGATTTTATGATGACAATAACGGATTTCCAGCTTTTGTAATATTATTATTTTTGAAATGTTAGGTTTTTAATTTGAATATTTGAATAATTAAAATTAAATATTGAGACGAATTCAGCTATTGAAATAGATAAGTTATATATATTATTATATATTTATTTGTATTCGTTTAAATATTTTGTAAACAATATACATATTGTGAACTGTATACATACTATAGGTGTGCCTCATTGGTCTAGCGGTTGACGTATGCGACTGCCAATCATGAGGTCTCGGGTTCGAATCCCAAGTCGGGCCATGAGAGACGGAAAAAAAGGGTGTAACTGTGATTACGCACACACTTGTGCACTACAATATCCTGTACGTAGTTGGCTGGTCTCCGTTGAAACTGGCCGCCCTGGCCGTAATGGGCTAGGAGAACACCATCATAGGTATACTACCTACTTTTAAAAAATTCTACACCACCCGAATGTTGATTGGAAGAGAATGCCCTGGACGTGCAAATATATTGCATAAATTTTGAAAATAAGTAAATGATTATTTAAAGATTTCTTGTGAACTATTACTAATCAAAGATTAAGGAAAAGAAACTTCTTCGATTCACTTGAAACAGTCTTTATCATACTAAAGTTCTGTGTAAAATAAAAAAATGTAATATCTATTTTTTTTTCCTCCGTGCGGAAATCCCCTCGGATATCTCCTACTGGTGGCATGTCGGCCTCGAACCGACTAAAACCGCACGCCGTCTTGGGTACTAGGAGCCGGGGATCCAGGTGCACCCTAGTAAGGAAAACCCTGGAACCCCGACGTACCTCGAGCCACCTTCCAATTTGTAGGTGGCCCCCGACCACAGATCACACCTTGGGGGTGATCTGTGCCCCCAAATGTGTGGGAACCCCGATGTTACCTTTACTTTCCCCTAGGGCGCGCACGATCCGCAGCGTCCGCGCCGTCACCTGGGCCTACTTCTGCTAGGGTGACAGTTGGCCTCATCTGTCACCCCCAGGCCAGAGTCGCCTGCGGTACCTGGCTCGTTATCGAGCCCGGCGGTCCGGGAGAGTTCTAAACCTCTCACGGTATCTATTTCCCTTAGATATTTTCTAGTATTGAACTTATAATTATAAAAAAAGTGCCCAAATTCGTTAAAATAAAATATTCAAATTTATTATTTTCTTAGTATCGTATACACTTAAGAAATCGTATGTAGGAAATCATATGATGTAGTCGATATCAGTGTATATAAAGTACTGTTCATATATTTAGTATCGACTATAAATATACACCAAACGGTGTACTTGAAGAGCCATGCGCCACCTCCCCTAAACAAATCAGTGAAGTACCTATAAAACTTAAATCTCATTCACTATAAACTATCTTTGTGTACCATAAACGGTTTATAGATTGGAATATATTATCTGTTATGATCTTATTTATGTCGCTAGCTTTGATATTGCTGTAAAATTAATATGTGTCAGGAAATTTATTTTATCGATTAAGCTTATTCGCAGCGCTATGACTCCGTATTATGAAATTATACGATTTTTGCTAAAATAGTAAGAATAAGTATCTAATTGTTAGTATAAAAAGGAAAGTCGACTAAATTGGCTAATGTTGAGAAGGGTTGCGATCAGAAAATAGTTCTGAATTGGCCAGAGAAAATGTAAAAAAATATTTTTTAAATATTTTTTTTGACTTAATTACATTTAGGTACATTTTGACATTTAGGTATAAGTAATAAACATAAATAAAATTAATACATAAAAATAAATTACCAAATTAACAATTTTAGTAACAATTAAAAGAAATATCCGTATTTAAAGTCATTTATAATTTAATCCTTGTATGACATAAAATGTGTACCTACTTACATTAACTGGTGCGCACGTGCCGTCTTTACTAATGTCATTGTTACCCAATGGCATTACGACGTCATTCCTAATTCTCTTTTTAAAATTTAAATCGTTAAAACACCTTATTGACAGTTAAAATGGTGTGATGAGTTTAAATCCAAAAAAGGTTTTAAACTTTCTTATTTGACGTTTATTTTTTTTATTGCTGGCGTTAATGGTTTCAATTGGTTATGGTTGTAAAATTAAGTGTTTATGTAATGAGGGTAGTTAAAATGGTTTAATGGTTAAGAATGCACATAAATCCGGGAGGAATGTATTTATTTAAAATTGTTGTCGGTTAAGTATTCGACATGGTACTCGTAACTAACATACCAACCAACATGACGTGTATATACTTACCTACACACGTTTAATATCAAAAGCCTTTAAAGTTGATTGCTGGACGTGGCCTATTCGTAAAAAGGATTTTTTGGACTACTATACTTGCTAACCGGACGACTTGGTATAGAATTCGTGATTTGAGTCAAGATTTCCCTTTCTTTACCTTTGTTTTTGTTTACACCCTTAATCGCCACGGAATGAATAGGAGTGGTAACCAGACGGTTACTACCGCTCTAACATAAGTTATTCTATTTGAGTTTCAAAATGTAATAATTTTAGTCAATTAGTTAGTTATTCTATCTTCTATGTTTTGTCATAAAAAGTAAAGTTTAAGTTTAATTTTTTTTTAGAACCATTCCATAATGGTCATCGACTCATCTAAATATTTTTATCAGAAACTCAATATAAAAATATCGAAGCTCCTGGAATATAGGTCTTAAAAAAGAAGGAATAATTTTATAAAACGTAAATTGTGAGCTGCTCCCTAATAAAAGAGATACCATTAAAATATTTTTTTATAACCGTTTCACAAAACTTTTTAAATTTCGAATCTAAAAACAAAATGGTTTACAAGATGGCGGATGGAACAATAACAGAATTATATCGCAGTATAACAACCGACCGATAAGGGGGAGGTCGTGTATTTCTTAAGAGTTTAATTTTTATAACAAATCTTTTATACCCTGGTTTATGTTAACAGTAAACTTTGTATTGCGAATGTTAAAGGTACAATAAAATAGGTTACATTCGTAAGGAAATAATAATAAATAAAGTGCTTAAGTCAGATCTGCTGAATATAGGGGATTTAATTTCGTTTCCTATTGTTTGTGCTCTGAAGTAAATTACTTTTTTTACGTAATGGATTGGAATCTATGGAGAGATTATATGAGAACTAAAATGAACAAACGAAAATTAATGTTACTGCTTATATTTTGTAGACGTAATGTGTACTTAGGCTGGGAAGGTTATGAAGTTAGATAAAATATTAGATTGTTTTAACTACAAGTACTTTCATACAGTGCATAGATGAACATTTACATTTGGCATATTGCGTATGTCATACTATCATTTAAATATGTATTTTAAAATAATTAACAAAGTTTCAAAATGTTTCTTCGTCCTAGAATTTCGGACTCAACTCAATAGCGTCAGTATATTTGAGGGCACTGACTTCTCAATAATGATTACTATAGATGTTCATGGCAACCGGGACCGACCACTTAACGTGTTCTTCCGAGGCACGGGCGGGAACCACTTCCCATACTCCGGGCCAGTTAATAAGAATTTCCTATACGAAAAACATGATTTATAACCAGACTCTTCTTGATTCGTTAGCTAGTTGCATACGCTAGCCACCAGATCAACGAACAGCCAAATAGAGATTTACAATATTTATGAAAGTGTCTCACTACACTACTATTTATTGATAAAAAGATAGTACAGAATAAACACTCGTAGAAAAATTTATAACTAGTGGCTCTTGTTCCTAGCCTTTATTATTCCCAAGATTGTTTGGGGTCGGCTCCTAGTTCAACCAATTTTTACCTGAATATCAGTTTTTATCAGTCTACGCAGCGACTGGCATCTGACCTCCGTAACCCTGAGGGTGGACTGATTTCGAAGGTTGAACTTGTTGTCCGTGTATTTGATTACACTGACTTCCTAATAACTATTGTCATAGGTGTACAAGATAACCGAGACCGACAGCTTGACGTGATCTCCGGGCTGGAAACACCGCCATATTCCATACACCTGCTGCTGGTAAGAAACCCAACAGCAGTCTGACCCGGAAATTGAATTCGAGACCTCTAGACCGGCAGTCGCTTACGCTAGCCGCTAGACCAACGAGGCAGTCAAAATTTATTACTAGTGACTTACCTAAAATAAGCCCAAAAATAACTTCATATTGGGAATACATCCTGTGTCGTGGGGGACTTTAGAAACATACGAGAAACGGACCTAAAGAATACCTAGACTCAGAACAACAATTTGTGGTTCATATAAAGTGTTGTCCCGTGAGGGGATTGAACCCACTACACTCGGAGCAATAGATAAACCACTACGATATCCATGCACTCGAAATTGAAATTACAAGTTGCAATATTAAAAAAAGAATCGTTTTTGTGTCCGTCAAGCTATCAATAAAAGTATTTCCTATACACCGTATAACTTGTCCGAAATGTACAAATATATTTAATAGCTTTATACATAATATACAGCGATATATTTTATATCACACACGTGCCGTAGAGTCGTCTAAATCCATCGTTTTATTTTAACAACTGATATGAAATTCGCGTTTTCCATCTCCTGTTATAAAAAAGTGAGTCTTTAATATCGTTTTATTGCACAGATTATAATAATGTTCCAATGGGGTTGAGTTGTTTTTATTTTTTTAATTCTTTATTTTTTTGTTACAGTATAAACTAAAAATAGAGGTAGTTTAGGAAAGAATATTAAATTCATTATGTCCAGGTTTTATTTTATGGAATAGGGGTGAATGGTAAGTGATTACCGCCGCCCATGGACACCCGCAATACCAGATGCGTTATAAGTGCGTTGCCGGCCTTTGGGTGATGGGAGTAATAGTCCACGGTCCTTTGTCCCTGCAGGCAGACCAAGGAGGCTTTCCCGACGATTAACCCCAGATTAAGCAACTCAAGAGGTCGCTGCTCCGACTCTTAATTGGAACAATAATTGGTCATGCACTACTAAACAAACATCTTTACACTCCAGGTGTAACAGACAGTCCCCTGTGCAGGGTATGCATGGAGAAGGAAGAAACAGCCGCCGCGAAAATAATTATTAATTTATTTTTATTATCTATACTAATATTATAAAGCTGACGAGTTTGTTTGTTTGAACGCGCCAATCTCAGGAACCTCTGGTCCGATTTGAAAAAATCTTTCAGTGTTGGATAGTTCATTTATCGAGGAAGGCTATAGGCTATATATCATCACACTAATACTAATAGAAGCGGAGCAATAATGAAGAATGTTTCAAACACGGAGATTTTTTTTCACGCTTCGGGTAATAGAAGACGCAAACGAGGTTGCGTGGGTCAGCTAGTTATTAATAATAAGTGAATTATGAATTCTTATGAGGAAATAAAGATCTTAAGCCACATGTATTCCCGTCCAAAGCTCCAGTTGTTTACCCGCATACTTCGTAAAGGCGAAAATAACACAAAATCCACATACTTCCCTAATAAAACATTTAACGCGACCGACTGTGTAAAATATTTTCATAACAAATGCCTTTCGCATCTTATTATTAACAATAAATCGTATACGGAACCATTTGCCGTATCAACACGTTATGTCCCACCTTTTATGTTGTGTTTTGATGTGTGTAGGGACGTAGATATGTGCGATATTTATCCATAAATGGTGTTCACCCCTGAGTTCAACTGTTACAAATAAGTGTCAAGATTTTAATGGATATTAAAAACTCGTGGAGTTTAAGGGACTTGGAGAAAAATATTATGACATATATTTTAGTAGCAGAACTGAACATCAACAGAAATTACACAATTTTAATTTTTTATATATATTTATTTTTCTAAATGTACTCTCAGTGTTACCTGAACCTACCCCCTTCCCTAGAGCACCACGTCTGGCAATAAATCTATACAAATAATAAATCTACACTAATAATAAAGCTGAAGAGTTTGTTTGTTTGAACACGCTAATCTCAGGAACCGCTGGTCCGATTTGAAAAATTCTTTCCGTGTTGGATAGTCCATTTATCGAGGAAAGCTATAGGCTATATATCATCACGCTACTACTAATAGGAGCGGAGCACCAATGAAGAATGTTTCAAAAACGGGGGAAAATTTTCACGCTACGGGCAATAGAAGACGCAAACGAGGTTGCGTGGGTCGGCTAGTATAATATAATATAGTTACTTTGTTGACCTTACCAATGTTGTTGTTGCGACACAAGAAAAAAATTTAAAAACTATAACTCGACTACTTAAAAACTAGAAAAAAATTTTATGTAGTCATACGAATCTGATGATATCTCATTGGTAGCTTAGGCGCTACGGTGGAACATACAAACATACATGTTTATAAACATACATAAGAACGGCCAAACCTATTACTTCGATTCGCCGTAATCGGGTAAAAATACCATGTTCATTAGGTACAATTTTATATATACTTCTTATATATATGAAACTTCTTTAGGCGCATGAGGGTAAAATATTGACGTATGAAACGCAATAATAATAATATTAGCGTCACGAAGTTGTGCAGCGTTTTTGCTGAAGAAGAGGGAGAGAGCGATTGAGACCGACTGAGAGAGAGAGTGCGAAAGGGCGAATTTTAATTTAATTTTCATCATCTGAGATTCTACTATATTATTTTTCAAACAATATAAAATAAAGCTATTTTAATAATTCTCTTTAATTATTGAAGTTAAACTTCTTTAGCCGCGCTGTGTACTTTTTTGGAATGGGTAAAAATGTATAAACTCGCGTCAGGTCACGTGACCTGATCGAAAATCGTAAGACGGATGGAGAGAGGACGTATAAACTCGCGTCAGGTCACGTGACAGGACAGGCGGCGCAGGGCGCTTGCGCGAATGTTCGTGTGTGTATGTAATATAAATTGTCATGTTTGTGTACGATAGCGCAATAAATGAATATTGTATTCCACCACATAAATAATAGTACTTTTATACTGATAATGAAAGCAATTCGTACAAAATTATTCTCTAACCATTCCAAAATATCAAAAATGCACAACGTTAATATTCAAGTTTTCACTTCTGCCGGCACTCCCGGAGAGCAACCCGTCGATTTTTTTTTATTAATAATTAGTTTGCCAAAGAAGTTTCACTTCTGACATGTGTACTTTGTACGCACGCACTTTTTTTTGTGCCATGTTAATCCCGCCCTCACGCCCCCCACTGTAACTCCTGTACACCAGGATCAACAGTGACCCACGAACACACCGAGTTATGACTACTTATGACACTCGGGAAGTCCCAGGAAAAATAAAACTGTCTTGGAACCCGCAACGAAATTAATCAGAAGAAAAATGGAGGAGTTGAACTAATTATAATACCTATAAGGCAATCTATTACAGGTAAAATAAGTTTTCTTGTATTGTAATTAAGGTTTTTAATAGAAAGTCATATATTGCGATATCCCTCCCTCTTATCTGATGGTACGTTAGTAATAAAAGCATGGTGTACACGGGGGAAATCTCAATGGCGATGTCTTTTTATCTTTATTCCTTTTGCGACTCGAATTATGACGTCTCACCCGTATTTTTGAGACTTTTTGTTGCTTTAAAATCTTTTTTTTTATTCTCAAGGTGGGATTCTTTAAGGGGAATGTTATCGTGATTTATATCTTTTAGATTTTTTTTATTGTCGTTCTAAATTCGAATTATGAACATATATAAATTAATATGTCTTTAGGAATAGGTTTGGTTAATTTATATTTAGCATATGTGACATTTTGGAACTAAACAATAGGGTTATTGAAAACATAGAAAACTCCTTTGAGGTATTAAACCTTCTATCGAAAGAGAAATGATGTCCAGCAGTGGACTGTTAAAGATTGTTGATGATTATGTTGATATTGGACACTAGAAATTTCTTGGTGGTTGCATTTTGACTGCACGGCCTAGCCACGCCGGTCCCTACTTCGCCAATGTTGTGGGTTTAAATCCTACATGGCACAACACTTTGTGTTATCCACAAATTGTTGTTCTGGGTCTGGGTGTTCTTTGTGTTCGTTTAATGAATGTTTGTAAAGTCCCCATGACACAGAAATCGTTACTAGTGCCCTACGATTATTTAGGATAAATATCCTTTCTCAGGCTTTGTAGTCCAAATAGTTTGATGAATTTAAGCGAGGCAGTGTCGATAGTGATTACATGAAAATGTACAGCATCTAAATATCTCATCAACTAGTTTTTCTTTAATAATGATCCACCACGGTAGTGGGACTAAGTTAATTTCAGCACGAACTGACCGGTACTATCATCGCTCAGAAGACCAATCTAAAATGACAGCATTCGTGCTGTCGTGTTTCTTTGGTGAATACGAGACCGAAGGCCCAATTATGCAGAAGGATCACTAGACCGCCACCATGCTGCATTGTTGCATTGCACTAAAAATAATCTCATAATGTTTAGACAGTTGTACTATGACATGTAGACATGGGAGAGCCACGCTTCGGCATGAATGGGCCGGCTCGACCGGAGTGATACCACGGCCTTACAGAAAACCGGTGTGAAATAGCGCTTGCGCTGTGTTTCACCGAGTGAGTGAGGATACCGGAGGCCCATACCCCAACCCGTCCCCCCATACTCTCTCCCCATCCCCCAAAGGTCGGCAACGCACTTGTGACGCTTTTGGTGTTGCGGGTGTCCATGGGCGGCAGTAATCGCTTACCATCGGGTGATGCGTCTGCTCGTTTGCCCCTTATTCAATAAAAAAAAACATGCTGGATCACTGTGAAATTTAAACTTAAAGTATTGTTTGAAATTTTTCGATTTCTCTTGAATTATTCTATGTTACGAACGTCCCCTTAACCGTCTCTCGCTCGTGCGATTTCATTACGATATCACAAACATCTTATGATTTATATTTGTTGGATCATTTCGCTTTTGTGTTCTGATGCCTCCGATATCCTATTACGAATTTTGATTATATCTCCTTATTTGCATGAGTATCATAACCACTGACGTAGATATATTGCAAGGTTGTCCACACAAGTAGATATTTTGAAATCTTGTAAGTGATAACCTCTGGAACTGAGAGCCTAATTTAAAAATATTTTTGCCATTGACAGCACATTTTTCTATTTTAAGATTATTTAATTGGACTATTCAATATCAGGGTATGATTCTCAATACTAATGTAGTCAGTACTTTCAAACGCAGTTGAATTGATGAGCAATAGCTATTCTAAATGTTTTAGTGAAGGTTTTTTTTGCTTGATTGTCTGTGGTAATATATGAAACTGTCGGTCATATTTTGATAATTATTTCTTCATTATATCCAATCTGTGTACAATGGTCTTCAGTGAGTGAGGCCACCATAACATGATTCAATGACCTTATGGAGGTCGAAGGAAATCGTTGTATGCAGGCAGCGGAGGACCAGTAGGAGAGAAAGGCCTAATCGAGTCTTCAGGGTAAGAAGACATGATGAAATAGAGCCCACATCGTTCTACATGCAGTCCAAGTCAGACACAGGTGGTGAACTATCATCACTATCAAGTTCCATAACATAGATTCAGAATACCGACATAGGGAGAAAATAGGCAAAAACCAAAACCTTAAATCATCTAGGTATGTGAATTTCAAGAAGTTTGCATAAAAAATCTATTTCCTAAGAAACAAAAGACGGAGACCCCACGAGTCCATTATGTTCATTCCCATGAACAACAGGTGTGGAAAGGGTTAATTTTTTGTTTTAATAATACTTTTAGTTATTAATGAATGAATGTAAGAATGACAGTTCGATGATTTTGCGTGTCCAATCAATTACAATGAATTCATTTCGTCACAATAGAAATGCTATTGACCATTAAATAATGGTGTGTGAATAAACAATTGTTTACTATTCAACTGTAGGAAAGTTGTTTATCTATTACAACTAAATTAAATTGAAGTGTAAACTTAATTAAAATAGTATAATTAAACTTAATTAAAATACAAAAAGTACAAGTAAGTTTGAATTTAGAATGTATTGCAACAAGTTCCATCGAGTGCCTTTTTTTTTCCCTTCTGATCTTCAGATCCTCGGGGACATAGGAGCCAGGAGTATGTGGTGTTTCCACTAAAATACACCCCGACGACCGGCCTCTGGTGCCCTACTCTGGGAGGACCCAGACCATATTATTTCAGGTCCTCCCCGAATTGACGCCGTGCCTTATCAGGATCAGTCCCGGGAGAAAATGATTTCCCCCCCTCGATCTCAGCAATGTAGGCTCCATCAAGTGCCTACAATCGAGAGTATAAATCCCAGCTTTACTTGACAAAAGGGCTTTACGAAACTGTATCTTCGAAAGCCAGAAAAATAACCTTACACCGCGAAAGAAAGTAACATGCTACCTACTTTTTAAATATTTTTTTAACTGTAATCCTATATAACACTGTTAAGTAACACCGTAATACAATTTCAACGAAAAAGCTTCCCAATTAATTCACCATAAGCGAATATTAAGCGCGTCGAGCGTCACCACTCGACACCCGGTGACACCACTCACTTTCTTATAAATAAAAAGAGAAGATTAACAAATAAAAAGACCAAAAAATCCGTCATCCACTTCGAGTTAATGATACGGCATACTGTGTGGAGAGAAACAAAGCTTTGGTAGCATGTCACACCGTTGTGTAACACGGTAACGGGAAATAAATGTGACACAGTGTTCGTTATATATTAATTATATTAAATTACTGTATTTTTTTCGATGATAGAGGTAAGTTTTCTTCGACTTTACTATACTTATCTTTGCCTCGATGTTTTTTAGCTCGTTGTTATACATTTTAGTGTCATTGTTCAGTTTCATTTTCCCTACAATTTTGGTACAGTTTTCATCTAATCAAAGATAATGTAAGGCAACAAAATATGTAATGTGAAATTGAAAGCTATTATTGGTCCTAAGTTAAATAATAATCATTTGATATATCATACACACACCCGTTTATGGTGTGCATCCGCTGATAAACATAACGAATATTATTATATGTGTATAAACATATTATAGATAAATTGCACAAAGATACTTTAGATTTTTTCGTGGGAGAGCTACGCTTCGGCATGAAAGGGCCGGCTCGATCGGAGTGATACCACGGCCTCACAGAAAACCAGTGAAATAATGCTTGCACTGTGTGTGACCGACGAGTGAGTGAGGATACCGGATGCCCATATCCCAAACCCTCCCTCCATCCCCCTTCCCATGCCTCAAAGGCCGGAAATGCACTTGTGACGCCTCTGGTGTTCAGAGTGTCCATGGGCGGCGGTAATCACTTACCATCAGGCGATACGTCTGCTCGTTTGCCACGTTTGTTTTCAATAAAAAAAAAGATACAGAACAGATTTTTCATTCCAATTCTTTCTTAGCTCATAAGATTTTAACAAATTCTAAAACAATTTGTAAAATTTAATCTTTTGATAGACAGTTACTTAATATAATTAAACAAAATTGTCTTTTAAGTATTTAATTAAATCGTATTTCTCGAAGTTCTAGTTCGGTGTAACACGAGCTTTAGTCCCAAAGTTCAGCGCTTGAGACTTCGCTAGACATGTCTCGATTTTTTTCTGGTCTATTTTCGATCCGTTTCCCGAAGGTTTTCGAAAGCGTCTGGCTTCTGCCACTTCAAGTATGACTTCAAGGCTGGACTGCTTTTGTGTAGACCTTTTTCCTAAGTCTGAAGATGAATATTTATGGGCATGAATATTTTTTGACTTTAAGATTTTATTAAAAGGTGTTGGAGGACTTTTTTTTCTCATGACTATAATATATTACGATAATAATAAATACTTATTGCGAATATCATTTAAACTCAAGCTAAAGAACTTTAAATTCAAACGGTGCTAGTTAAATAAAAAAATATCCTACTAATATTATAAACGCGAAAGCTTGTAAGTATGGATGGATGGTTGTTTGTTACTCTTTCACGCAAAAACTACTGAATGGATTTTAATGAAACTTTACAATAATATAGCTTATACATCAGAATAACACATGGGCTACAATTTATAAAGATATAGCTTCGCCTCGCGCCGTTGTCTGCGGTTATTGTCGTATCGCGGGTAGCACCGCGGGTAGCACCGCGGGTTTCAGCTTGTACTTTATAAAGGAGAAAACATTTACATAAGTACTTGATGGTAAGATTACTGTGGCTCATGGAAAGTGCCTTGCCTTGCCCAACTTGATTTAGAGTAGCAAGTTTTTCGATACTAAAGGTTACAACCAGACACAGAATTGTCTCATTACACGTTTGTCCAGCGTTGGGATCGAAACCACGACCCAATCAATGCTAAGCATCATAGACAATCCCTTGACTAACATACTAGTAAAATTCAATGTTAACCCATATATATATATATATAAAATAAGTACGTTAATTTATCCTGTTAGAGTTCTTTACAAACACAGGTACATTAAATTTATAAGTTTTAACCTAAACTACTAACAAAATATACTAACAGGATTGTGTCAATGCCTAAACCAAAAGATGTTTAATAATAATAAAAAGAAACAATAAAAGAAACCGACTTAAAGAACTGTACCAAATTGAAATGAAACTACACAGGAAGCACCAGCTTTCAAATAAAAAAAGAATTATCAAAATCGGTTCACCCAGTCTAAAGTTTTAACTCAAACATAAAGAAAAAATACGAGTACGTTCAGATTGAGAACTTCATAATTTTGAAGTCGGTAAAAGAAACACAACTCAATCATTTATGGTTAACATTTTCATTTGAACATCTAATTTATTAAATTGTAAATATTCTGTAAGAGATAAAAATGAAACTGTTTTTATTATTATTGCAAATCAATATTAGTTTCATATAATTTAGACTAAAAAGTACGTTATACATCAAATATTATGCTACTTCTCAAGAATATTCTTTTACAAGTATTTCAGTCTCCCTCAAATAAGTACGAGTATCAAAAAGAAAATGTCATCTATTGTGAGTTCCACTTAAACACAGAGCAATCACCCGAGACGCCGGTGGAACATGGCTGAAAGATATAAAAGAAAAAGATATGGAAATAAAAGGTAAAAGAAAATGTACAATGAGGGGACTTTTGAGGAGTGAGATGGAGATCGCAAGAGATGAGAGGTCGTTGGAGTGTATGAGTATTTGAATGTGTTTAAGGTGTTTTACGGTTTTATAAAGCTCTATCGTTTTTTAAATAATAAAATTAAGGAGTGAGTATACTAGGTGTGAATATAATTTATATATTATAACAATTTGAAATATTTTTTAAGAAAAACACCGGCCAAGTCATTCTCGCACGCATGGTGAACTAAAAAATTACGCTTTTCGCAATTTTTCCTTTATTTGTGCTATAAGACGTTGTTTCATACCAAATTTCAAGATTCTGAGTTCATGGGAAGTACCCTGTAGATATTGATTCCCTTGCGAGTTTCGAAAATTTGCAGCTTCAAGCAAATTTGGTTTTTTACAGCAGTGATCCTGGAATTGAAATGAATATCTCACTCTTGAGCTTCCAAAACGCTTTACTTACTTAAATGTAATGAAATGAATTTTTCTTTCATTTAAGTTGAAATGGGAATTTGGGAATTGCCCAAATGTTGTAATATATAAATCAAAACAGGTTTATTAAATCAAAAATTCAACTCATTATTAGCTATATAATGTAATGGCTTTCGTAACTAACTAAGTACCCCGAAACTTTTAGTTTAAACCTTCCATTTATTGTTATATTTTTGTTGAGAGACTCTAAGACATCCTTGATTTTTCATCATTAATAGATATTACTTTCCGCGGCCCAACCCAGCCCGTATTGTACAAATAATTTTCCCTGAATCCCGAATACGAATGAACCCTTACAGAAAAAGAGTAATTTACTTATGAATATTAATACAGATGATGTGAAAAGACTGAACGCGATTGACAAAACGATAGGACCCTCGGATACTTCAAATATGAAAATACATTTGACGGATGACGAAACACAAAAGAAATCGTCTCAGTAATTTTCTGCGTATTTTAATACTTCTAAGAGGGTTTTAGAGACGGCTCGAGTAATACTTATACTTGCTTGAGTTTTTCTTAGATGAAGCTTTTGTGTTTAGTATAAATTGTCTCTTTTTTTTGGTTATGTATTTGTCTTGTTTGGATAAGTTAGCTACGGATAAATTCTTGATGAATTATTTATATGATAGCAGCTTCTCTTTTATTTTACCCACACATAGTCACAAACTATCATTAATTATGAATGGAATTTACGATTGAAGAATGCAAGTCGTGTACCATTTTTTTTTAACTATCAACACATTTACTACTTAAATCTTTCTACCACAATCAACTGACTAGTTTCGAACCTGAAGGTATTTTATCATCACCCGATGATAGCTGTTGCTTTGCCATCTACGAAAATATATAAATTAAGTTTTTTTTTTATTATCATCGACTCCAATACAAAGACTATGATGAATTATGATAAACTGTAATGTTCATTCTCATTCAACTGTAATGGTTACAGTACAAAAAAGGAGAGTATGCTCGTCTAAAACAAAAAATTGGCAAAAACAAAATTTTCAAATCGGCGCCGCTTAAAGAACAGAGTTTTAAAGAAACAAACTTTAAAAAAGGTCCCAAACCTGAATTCGGTTTATTCTTTAGCTTAAATAGACAGAGTACTATCTTGGTGGTGTAGTGGTAGCGTGTGCGACTGCTGTGCTTAAGATCTCGGGTTCGATTCGCGAGTCGGACCAAATGTTTGTATTATCTGCAAATATTTCCTTTTACAAAAAAAAGTATATATGTATTTATATCAGTAGTCTAGGACCCTTAGCATAAGCTATGCTTAGCTTAGATGACTGTTAGACTAGACTAGATGGCGTTGTGTGTGAAATGTCCGAAATATTTCTTTATAATTATTGAAGACTTTGGTTTGCTTATTTCGAAATTAATAAGAAAAAGGGCAACAAGTAACATGCATAAATTGTACATTTATGTTTATATGTATACAAAGTCTCCCACTGCGATTCACACACCAAGAATAGTGCGAGCGTAATCCAATAACATTTATTTATTTTGTTTTGTCAGTGCGAAGTGAAGTGGCCTAAATTGTGGTGTTACGCATTGTGTAATATCTACTGCATTATATTTGAAACTAGAGTACATCAGACGTTTATTTTGTGATTTAAACATTAACAAAGTGTTTCATTCGAAGTAGGGCGGGATTATACTCGTATTCAATATTTGAATTATGGTCCATGCGTTTTATTTGTTTAGAGTAAGGGCTATCAAAATTACTACTGGGCAGAGTGGAAGCATGAGTAGAATTCAAAGAATCACTGGTCACTATTCCCATTGCAAATGTGGATAATGCAGCATGGTGACCCACACTATGTTTCTCACCAGCTCTTCACATGAATGCAATACCCATCGGAGCTGGCACTTAGATTGATTTCAATTTAAACCTTTGAGTTGAATCGAAATCAATCTAAGCTCCGGTAATTCAAATCATTTCAATGCATTTGGTATTAGGACTTTTCAGTGATAAAAAGTCCTAATAGGACTTTTTATCACTGAATTGATTACTTGAGTTTTGTTTTATATTTTGATGTTTGTATTTTTGACGTGTTCAAGTGCCTTTTGGGGCCTATGGAAATAAATGATATATAATGACTTTGACTGCCTATTGAGATGTTTTTTCACGCCCGGCTTAAAGACCCCGGGATTATAGGGACTGGGAAATACGTGCGCTTTTTTAACTGCTCGGCACGTAACCGTGGGACAACCACGCTGCGGCATGCATGGGCCGGCTCGACCGGAGTGATACAATGGCCTCACAGAAAACCGGTGTGAAATAGCGCACGAAAATATTTTGACACACCCTTTCTCTCAGCTTTGTAACAAACATAATAACAAAGAATCACATCTATTTCGCAGAGGCGTAGGTAGAGACATTGATCGGATCTCTACTTACCACGGTCCTGACACATCTCTTTTACTAAGTCTACATTCATTAATCGCTGCATGCATGCTCGTCATCATCTTAGTTAATTATGTATCATATAGGTTTTTTATGGATAAGGGGTCATACGACCAGACGTATCACCAGAGGCCTTACAAGTGCGTTGCCGGCCTTTGGGGGATGAGGAAGGGGATGGGGGATCGGGTTGGGGTAGGGCCTCCGGTATCCTCACTCACTCGGTGGAACACAGTGTAGGCGCTGTTTCATATCGGTTTTATGTGAGGCCGTGATATCACACCGGTCGAGCCGGCCCATGCATGCCGAAGCGTGGCTCTCCCACGATAAACGATAAAAGTATATAAATACTAGCTGAACCCCGCGGTGCTACCCGCGGTACGATGATAACTGCGGGCAACGCCGCGAGGCGAAGCTATATCTTTATAAATAGTAGCCTATGTGTTATTCTGATGTATAAGCTATATTGTGGTAAAGTTTCATTCAAATCCATTCAGTAGTTTTTACGTGAAAGAGTAACAAACATCCATACATACATACATCCATACTTACAAACTTTCGCCTTTATAATAGTAGTAGGATATATATACATTTTTTATTTATTTAATGGATACTTCTCCGACCATTAGAAAAAGCATCCCACTGTATTTGAACCAAAACTCTACTGTAAGTTAAGCGTGCATTAAACTAAAAGTTAAGATGTTATTACAGTTGGAGAGTACACGCATTGCATCGGTTTATTGCTGAACAAACACACGGTTTGTATTCGTTATGTGTTTACAAGGTCATATGCTGTTGAGGA
Organism: Spilarctia lutea; assembly: GCA_916048165.1. Lineage (NCBI taxonomy): Eukaryota > Metazoa > Arthropoda > Insecta > Lepidoptera > Erebidae > Spilarctia > Spilarctia lutea. The sequence continues at coordinate 3,191,577 of OU696491.1, forward strand.
GAAAAGTCATATATAATTATGTTGTGATATATGATATATCTACTACGATGGTTATTTAACGAAATAACTATTAAGTTGTGAAAATATACTAAAATGAATATTTTATTATCCAATTTTAAATGGTAATTTAACTACTTGACGCAGGGGCGTGCAAAATGATCTCCGAATTCCAAATTGAAAAGAAAAAAGCTCACAAAGCGTACTTTCATTAATAAAATATTTAGTTTCATTTTTTTTTCCTTATTTTAATAAGCAATTTGACACCGATATGCTGTATTCAACCAATATTATACTAATACATTACAGTACATCATCTTCGACAGTCTCAACTAGTTCTCTCTTTAATATAGACCCTCCTTAGAAAGCAGTTCTCGTCCTAATAACTGATTTATAGTACCTAGAAACCATTGACTGCCACGGTGGCGCAGTGGTAGTGAATGCGACTGCTGTGCTTGAGGTCTCGGGGACAAATCCTGGGTCGGACCAAATGTTTGTGTAATCTACAAATATTTGTTTCGGAATTTGGGTGTTTTCTATGTAAAATATGTATGTATTTACAAAAAAAAAAGTATATATGTATTCATATCAGTTGTCTAGTACCCATAACACAAGCCCTGCTTAGCTTGGGACTAGATGGCGTTGTGTGTTATATATCCGAAATATTTATTTATTATTTATTTATTGACTCTTTCTAAAGAGTTATCTATTTCCAACGATAAGATAGAAGGGAAAAGACCCAGGGGCCGTAGCTCATTGCGTTGGGCAGATCGAGTTTGTTCTACTCTCGGCACTAAGATCCATGCTGCCCTACACACTGCTAAAGATAGAAACAGGTGGCGAACTATCACTCCCTTAGAATTGAAGATGACATAAGGAGATATTAAGTCCAGCATTACACCTACCTAGCCAGAATACTACCTCCCAACTGCCTACTAATATTGCTTTCATCGATACTTCACGCCACTAAAACAAGATTTATTCATCAATTGTAAAGACATCGTTAATTTTATTGGAGAATAACATTGGGTGACTAACGCTTTCTTGTTCAGCTAATAAAATTGAGTTCGGCAGTCTTCGGCTTTCATCGGTAATGTTCGGAATAGTTCGTAATGTTAAATTTTATGGAGCTGAAAATAGTTTTATTTGGTTGGCAAATTATTTAATGATCATTTTGTAGAAGTTTTTTTAAATAGTTATGATGTCATTATTTCATTTATATAAATTTTATTTTTATTTAAAAGTAAACTTTTACTACTTGGTAATAAAAAAAATTAAGTCCTTTCATTTGATATACATATTGAGTCGGTTGATCAGAAATATGTACGACGCCATTTTGTTACGGCTGCCATTTTGAATTAATAATAGTACCGATTATATATAATTGCATTGTCATGAGAACTAAAGGTACATTTAAAATTTCAGCTCAGTCAGAAATCGGGAAGTGGGTCAAATTTAACTTGCAAGATTTGATTACAGACACATCGGAACTAAATGAAAGCTTTGTGTGGCGACCCCACATACAGCGCCATCTACCGAAGATACACTGAACTACGAAGTAACTACACGGAGTAACTATCAATCCTGAATCGCGCAAATAGACGTTCTCGCGCCGATTATCATATATACAACATCCCAACATCAACTGTTGGGCAGTAGCCCGCCAGGCATGATCACCTCGCCTGGTCGGAGGATCCTCCCTTTGTGTTGGGTGGAACAGATTACCCGTTCCCCCACAGCTTGTTAAATAAGGCCAAATTTCTTATCTACGTAATTTCACCATCATCAACATAGCCTTTAATAAAAAATAAATGTGTGTGCGATTCACACACTATAGAAGTGAAACTTCAGTAAATCGACAAAAGAATGAGACCGACATTTACTCTCTCGCTCTGGCTCACTAATTACAGGCGACGTTTTGTATTTATGTCTCTTACCTGTCGTTTTTCCGTTGCATCCGGTTTGAAATAACAACGATTCTAAAGAAGTTTCACTTCAAAAAGAGTTTTCTTGCTTTAAAGTGACGTAGTTCTAAGTATTGTATAGCAACCTTAGTCGGCTTTTAAGCCCAAAATTCAGATTAAGCTCATAGGTACTACATATTCTTAGTTTTGACAAATTTTATACCGTACGAGAGCCACGCTTCGGCATGAATGGGTCGGCTCGACCGTAGTAATACCACGGCCTCACAGAAAATCGGTGTGTTTCACCGAGTGAGGATACCGGAGGCCCATACCCCAACCCGTTTCCCTTTCCTCAAAAGGCCGTCAACGTATTTATAACGTCTTTGGTGTTGGGGGTGTCCATGGGCGGCGGTAATCGCTCCATAAAAAAACATTCGTTCAGTTCTGCAAATTTTTTTCCTGCTCCCTTTTTCTTTCTCAGTCTCTATTCTCAGAGCCTTTGAACTACTTCATTGCTAGATGCTTTTAACTTCCAGACTCGACTAATTATTACACTAACCTTCCGGCCTTGAATAGTCATATTCTATTTTTAAGTTAGTTGAACTTAAGAAGCCTAATTTACTGTTCGTAATATATGCTTTATAAAAATTTAAGTTGGTCCTACATTGGCTACATCGCGCAATTAAAGTTCTCATGCTCTGACGACGTCACACAAAGTTCCTTTTCCTTTGGATTATGAGGCATGAAACTGACCGAGTATAATTATAATAATTATTTCAACATGGGTGTCGTAAGGGCAAGTCCTATACGAGACACACAGAGATGTGATTATTCTTAGAAAACAGTACATTTGCGAAGGTGGCACTTTGCCAAGTAATGTCTATACAAATGTAAATATATGAACTTAATGTAGTTGTTTTGAAAACTGTTACGAAATTATTATTTCTCTAAATCCTCACAGAAAACCACTGTCAAATAGGGCTTGTGCTGTGTTTCACCGAGTGAGTGAGGATACCGGAGGCCCATACTCCAACCCGTCCCCTCATCCCCCTACCCTTCCCCCAAAGGTCGGCAAAACACCATGGGCGACGGTAATCGCTTAACATCAGGCGATACGTCTGCACGTTCGCCGACTATTCAATAACAAAAATCTAGAACAAACTTGGTTGGTTATTGTTTATGAGTGCAATAGATAACCATAAATGAGGAGGAGCTGTATGTCATTAATTTAATTCGAATTTGGTTTGTTTATATCTATATATCTATACAAATAAATAAAATAGGGGTGTCTGTTTGTAAAATTAAAATAACCGCTTTTTACTAAATTCATGTGTATACACGGTAAGTACATATAACAAAATATTTGTTTTTACTATATTTGTCTGTCTGTCTGTTACGGCTGTACCAATATTGACGGGACTTTCACTGATAGGTAGCTGATGATATCAGGAGTAACTTAGGCTTTAGTACTTTTTTAGACTAGCTTTGCTTTGCGGCTTTACCCGCGGTAAAATGATAACCGCGAGTAAAACGTGGGGTTCAGCTAGGTCTATTATATATAACTGTTTCCCAATAAAGCTTATTAGTAATTTTTATTTACATTTCATATGTTTTATTAAAATAAATATTATGCCACTACAAAATCATGATAGCTTAGTCAAAAACAATTTCAGGTAGTTATTTGAAACATTTTTAATTTAAGTTCATTAATAGTTCCACTTATTTTTAAGAGATGGCGTTAGTTGTATCGTAGCAAAAATAGTAATACGTATTAAGTAATTAAAAAAACTTGCAGTTTTAAAGCCCTTTATTCAATTATGAGTAAGATAGTCTCGTGTCAATATAATTGCCAGTAAAAAATTAATCTTTATTTTTATTATGAAAAATAAAATTGATGTTTATGAAATGTTTTTAAACACTTTTGAATAATTTAAAACCTTTTATTGCATGTTTAAATGATTTTACATTATTGGTTTATAACAATGCAAGGATTGAATAAAATGATTTTTTTAAATAGCTCTTGACTATTTTAATATTATGCATTACTAAATTAGTACGAATCAATTAATGTATTGAAAAAAATAAATTAAATTTTACAGTATGAATGCAATTAAAATCTATATCTTATAACATTCGAGGATTAAATAAATTATAACGGCGCCTGTCTACTTATTAGAATCAATGTGAATTAGTGTTGCAACTTATTGCTATAAAAAAATTTTCAGGCGCCAACTTTTTGTCATACTGTGTTCTAATTTTTTGTAAAGAAAATTTAAATATTTAAGTATTCAATTTTAAAGATGGCATCAAGATCTTTTGTACATGAGGGTAATGAACTTCGGTGATGAATATTACCAATTTTTGATGTTCTTAGATAGCAACATTGTCATAAGTAGGTAGGTAGGTACATGACACATGAGTCATTGATTCTTTTACGGTAATTTCACTATTTCCCACGTAATATAAACAACGAGAATACTATAAATACCTACAATAATTCACACACTACGTTATATCCACATTATAAGTATAAATAGACAATACAGCACCAACGTCACAATATGAATCACTTTCAGACAAAGAGATGAGCATACACGTGATAAATTAAAAATATATTTTATGTTTTAATTGCGCAATTGATATACCAATTATAGTTAATTAGGGCAGGAAGTTTGTGGTTTGTTTTTGTTGATAAAATTTACGAGACATTTTCTTTCGCATAGTACGTAATACCTATATTTATTGTAAACAATACCACGATGTTTATAAGCTTACGAGTTCAAAATGATTTATTGTTTACATTGAATGTAGAGTATGTTAGCAGTTATTTTAACTCCAAAAAATATTAAATGTTTAATTAAATTATTTATATTTAAATATATATAAAGTATAATATTTAAATCTTAGGTTACATAATGGTAGTACATTATATCTACTAATATGTACTAATATTATGAATTCAAAACTTTCTCTGTATGTTACGCTTTCACGGGCTGCTGCACCGATTGTCATGAAATTTGCCATGGAGGTATGTACTTTGAAGCATATGCCTGCCTATGTCCTTCCTTCTTGAGGTAGGGCATATTCTACTTTTAACCACGATAACGGACATACGCGACACGCGGGCGGAGCTGCAGGCAAAACCTAGTAGATTATAAAATGGTAGGTTCGACCCATGTTGTCTTAGATGTTTGTATATTTTCAGATCCCAACGAAGCCATATGTATTCTAAGTCATGAAACGCCAGTTATATTTAAAATGATGGTAACTTGGTAGTTGAAAGCTTCTTAACGAAATATAATAAAAAAGTGAACCTAGATGTATTATATAGATACCTACTAAAAACAAGAAGAATTGTGTATCTCCAGTTACGCTCAAAAGAGTCTTGAAGACCCTTTAAGACCCTAACTAACATGCAACTCAACAGACCCGAAATTGCAAAATTAGAATGAGAAATAAATGAATCTTACCTCGTCAATGCTTTCTCCATCTGCGTCATCAATACCATCAGCAACGTCTGTCCCTCCCTTATCCCTCCAGTGCTTCTCACTCGTCAACGAGAAAGTAAAAGTCCTCTCCCTTCGAGGACTCAGGAGAGCGCCCGCGGGAGTTCTTGGAGAACCATACCCGAAGATATCCAGATTTCTTGTAGAAAATAAGTCGTTAGTGCGATCGGATCTCGGAGTGAAGACATCATCTTCTAAATCGGAGTCGAAGGTCAGGGTGAGAGGGGGAGATGATGCTGATCGACGGCAGTGTTGTTGGGTTTGAGGAGCCGGTTGTGGGATGTCAGACTCGGAGTAAGCACCACGCTCTGTGAAAGAGAAAAAGAAATAAGAATGAATATTTCTTGGAGATAAAAGAAGAATTATTTTTCTCGGCATAGACGTCCACAGTGTACATCTACCGACCTAATCGGTGATGTTTTAAAAAAAACTGCGTGTGGAAACCAGGCATTGACGAGCATGCATGCATTGATTAATGTAAGTGGAGATGAATTGTTTCTGTCAACCCCTCTGGGAAATAAGCGTGACTTTATGTGTGTAAGTAAAAAGTTCGGGCCAAAGCCTTATGACAAAGTATTAGCGTCTGTCTGTCTGTGTTAGTATATCCATAATAAATATAAATATTTCGGACATCTAACACACAACGCCATCTAGTCCCAAGCTAAGCAGAGCTTGTGTTATGGGTACTAGACAACTGATATAAATACTTATATGCTTTTTTTTTGTAAATACATACATATTATACATAGAAAACACCCAAACTCTGAAACAAATATTTGTAGATCATACAAACATTTGATTCGACCCGGGAATCGAACCCGAGACCTCATGCTTAGCAGTCGCATACGCTACGACTACGCCACCGAGGCAGTGAATGTAATGAATCCGTAATGATCTATAACTCTACCTATGACACTAAAATCATAGACTTAGGATTCTAAATATGAGACGATTCAAATTATTTTAATGAAATAAAGATAGTTTGACATTGAACGCGCGAGATTCACATCTCTATCTATACTACGAGTTTTTGAACGCGCTAATCTCAGGAACCGCTCGTCCGATTTGATTGATTCTTTCAGTGTTGGATAGTCCATTTATCGAGAAAGGCTATATGCTATGTATCATCACACTAATACTAATAGGAGCGGAGTACCAATGAAGAATGTTTCCAAAACGAGGGAAAATTTTCACGCTACGGGCAATATAAGACGCAAACGAGGTTGCGTGGGTCAGCTAGTAGATCATATAAGTCACAGAAAATATAATAATAAAACTATAGATTTCTACTTTGTTATCAACAGTGTTTCACATTGTATATTATGAGGTTGTTGTGAGGTTTCCCTATTATTTAGCTACACAGACTTCGTAATCACCACGCTGGAGACGACGAGACGAGCGTTCATATCAACTTTCTGTTAGTAAACATCTCAAGCTATCATTCCTTAGGTACTTCAGATCCATAAAAGAAGTTTTTTAATATATATTGTCTGATAAAAACGCCATCGAGCTAAAATATCACTAGTTATAAATCAAAAAATTTATTCGTTGCGCCTACGTTTCGCTTACGCGCTGGTAGGGGCGCCGGTCGTGTTAATAACTGCAGTTCCCGGACCCCTCCCTTCTCAGGCGCAGAGTGGGACACCGTGTGGTTTTAGTCGGTTCGATTCCGACACACCGCCCCGCCGCAAACCCCGGCGGAGTGACGGCCCAAGGGGGTATCCACATGTAAAAAAAAAGGACATGCTACTGGCGGAGCGCATGCTGCGTGCGTAATGCGTAATGTGGCTTCTACTCAGGACGTACGAGTATTATTGAATGAAGAATACGATTATTTATTCTTTGTCTGAAATGTGTATGTTTGGTACTTATAGGTTTTGCCAAGTTGGGGTTCAGACGGTCATGTATCAAGTTATTAAATTATTAAAAAACAGCATCAATTTGCACGCTACTTGATTCTTAACTGTAAGACTTAGATTTAACTGTGCTCAGAAACCTAATGAAAATAAAATACAATTAATGCTGATCTACAGGACTACAGTTTACCCAATAGATTGGATTTGGGTTACTGAGATTAGCTGGAACAAACAGACAGACAGCTAAAATAAATCTTATGCAGTTAATGAAAAGCTGTTACTTTAAATTTCAAACAGACACTTCAATTTTATTTGTATTGATGTACAGATTTCTCATTTGGATCGTATTTTACTACCTACATACAACTTCAACTTTTAATTAATGGCTTTATGGTAGATTGTGATCACAACTTTGCCAACGTCGTGTATTTTTTTTTATTATATTCGGGACAACCGAGTAGACGTATCGCCTGATGGTTGGCGATTACCGCCGCCCATGGACACCCGCAACACCAGAGGCGTTACAAGTGCGTTGCCGACCTTTTGGGAAGGAGTACGCTCTTTTCTTGAAGGTTTGAGGGTCGTATTGGTAAGGGAACACCGCAGGCGACAGCTCATTCCACAGTTTTGTTGTATTTGAAAATTAATTACTATCTATCATATCCCTATTATAATTTGACATTTCGCTTTAGTTTTATGTGATATATATATTTTTTCGCTTCTTAGCTTTGGTGCTTCAAAAGACAAAATGAGGCAATACCCTGTCAGATGTAATGCCTACACGAAATATACTTTTACAGACCTGTTATTTTCACCAAAAACAATTGTGGTCATAACATTTCTTTGTTCGTACGTGTGGTCAGAACAATGGGATCACCAAACGAATGTACAGTAGCTAATGGTTTGACTCTCCAATAACTTTTTATGAGTTGTAAAGTAAATTGTATGGACATAGCTATGTTTATAGACCTTGAGAGGGCATACGATTACGAAAATTTTATGTTTTTTTATGTATGGTTTTGCCAGACCAACTGATGAGACTTGATGACAACTCCCCATGGGTATCAGGGGATACAAGTGCGTACCAGCTCTTTAAGTAATACTAATAATATTTCAGCCATCTGAAACACAACGCTACTTAATCCCAAATTAAGCAGAGCTTGAGAAACATTTCGTCTTAGTCGGCCCATTGGTATAGAAATGTGGTTGTTCTACGGAGAACCACGCTTTGGCATGAATGGGCCGGCTCGACCGGAGTGATACCACGGCCTCACAGAAAACCGGTGTGAAATAGCGCTTGCGCTGTGTTTCACCGAGTGAGTGAGGATACCGGAGGCTCATACCCCAACCCCTGCCCCCATTGCCTCTCCCCATCCCTCAAAGGTCGGCAACGCACTTGTGACGCTTTTGGTGTTGCGGGTGTCCATGGGCGGCGGTAATCGCTTACCATCAGGTGATGCGTCTGCTCGTTTGCCCTCTATTCATTAAAAAAAAAAGAATATAATCTAGATTAAAATGTTGTTCAACCACTCGTTAAAAAATAATCAAATCTAAATCGGTTTATCCGTTGAAGAGGACGCAGGCTATAGATAGTGATTAAACTTTATAACACCCCTCTTTTTGCGTCAGGAGTTAATAAAACATAAAAAGTCATGATAATGGAACTACCCAACACAAATACTCATTCTCAATTTTTTTATTTTATTGAATAGTGGGCAAACGAGCAGACGTATCACCTGATGGTAGGCGATTACCGCCGCCCATAGACACCCGTAACACTAAAGGCGTCACAAGTGCGTTGCCGACCTTTGGGGGATGGGAAAGGGGATGGACCTCCGGTATCCTCACTCACTTGGTGAAACACAGCGCAAACGCTATTTCACACCGGCTTTCTGTGTTCTCATACTCATTAGGGACTATTGTTTGAAGATTTTAGTATTCTCAAGCTCATTTTATTCTAGTGACGACGGTATTATGGCTATGAGCTGTGATATTTGGCTTAGCGTAGTGTAGGACTCTACTCTGCCTGGTGGAAAGCATGAGCAGAATCCAAGAGTGGTGGTCACCATACTCATTGCGAATGTAGATAATGCAACAATGCTGCTTGGTGACCCACATCATAGCTGCTTATTGAGATTCTTCTGCATCTCTAAGCCTCCGTTCTCGCACTCACTCATGAAACACGACAGCACGAGTTTATGTGACTAGCTTACACATAGATATGTGTAAGCACACATCACTATGTGTGTATACTATGTGCTATGTTTTTGGTTTTCTGTTTAAACTGAAAATGTACCTTCAAATGCAAATAAATAAATATTCCTGAAATCTAACACAACGCCATCTAGTCCCAAGCTAAGCAGAGCTTGTGTTATGGGTACTAGACAACTGATATAAATACTTATATACTTTTTTAAAACTACTTTACTTTGGTAAAACACCCAAACTCCAAAACAAATTTTCGCAGATCATACAAATATTTGGTCCGATCCGGGAATCCAACTCGAGACCTCAAGCTTAGCAGTCGCATACGCTACCACTACGCCACCGAGGCAGTCAAATCCGGGCTAGACATAAATAAAAGCCGTCTGCCTTTAAGCAAAGAAAGAGAACACGAATAAAAAAATCAAAACTCGAAGCACATTTAAAACGACATCAAAACGACGGACCAGATCAGTATGTTTCCAAAAACCTTCACTTTGGATATTTATGGCGATTCTTTTTAATCTATATGATCGACTTCAGTGCAGTTATTAAGGCTTTTTTGTTTCGGCTAAGATTTTTGCTTATCAAAACTTGTGAAGTTGAATTGTCAATCTATGTTTTGTTCTTCTTCTTAATAAATGGCAAACTGTGCCGATGTCGACAATTCTGTCAATGTCAAGTGCGATGGAAATACGTGGGTTTTATGCAAAAAACAAAATAAAAATAGATAAAATAATAAAAAAATTATATGAATTAAGCCCTACATTCAGTAGACTGAATGTAGGGCTTAATTAGAGGAGAAATTTATTAGGGAGATTTAGACATAAACATAGTTCTCAAATAAGCTGTTCACAAAGATTCACTGATCTATACGCACTCGATTAAGAATCAGAGAATCTTGTTTCAAGAGTCGTTTAATAATAAAATCTCTTCTTAAAATCAGTTTTGAATCTAAATTTAGTTGTTAAAGTTGCGAGGTCCTATAAAGAGAGTGGAGAATAGAGTCAGCACCACAGTGGGTATCTCAGTATATCAATCAATGATAACCACTTACCTCTTACAACGTTTCATACGTGTTTTATAAGAAAATAATAATATCTAGACATAACCTTTTTCTCTGCATAAATAAATATTTAAGTAATACCGCAAAATAGTTTCAAAGTTTATTTAATATGCAAAAACAGGCCAATCATTCTCAGACCCATACAAATATTTCAAGTCGGACAGGTAGCTTTTGAGCTTATTATTAAAAAAACAAAGGTCGCCATGACAGAACAAAGAAAAGCAATTTGTTATCAACAATATCGATGGAGCGACCAGGCGAACAGAAGCGTCGAAGAGGTAACGTACAAAATGTATAAGAAACACAAATTAATAAAATCTTGGGTCCGTCGGCGAGCGAAACCCGTTTCTACAGCACACGTGCAGCGACCGACCCGGTGAAAGAAAGAGAGGGAAGATAGCGCTGTTTCGTTTGTATGCAACCGTAAGAACAATATGGATTAACTGGAGTTTTTCACATAGGAATGACGAATCTCAAAAGTTATTCTTAATCCATCACGGCACGAATTCTGAGACTATCATCATTTGACTGACTGACTGAAACAAAGATGAAAATTATATAAATGCTTTTATGCATCAGAGTTAATTTTTATTTTAATTATGTAATAAATACATAAGCTACATTTTGTAAGCAAATTAATATTAAATATATATTATTATTTTGTAAGTACGGTGGGTACTTTTATCGGGTTAATAGTTTCGTAAAATATTTTGTTCTCATATAAGTGACTATGTCTTATTGAGAATTAAAGATCTTTAAAACCGATATTTTCAGGAGTAATAAAGACAAAATATCTAAATTAAAAAAAAAAATTGTCCTAGTGCACTAGGGATATACATACATAGTATAGTATACATACTGATCGTAATAATAATACCTCTTGATTTTTCAAAATATAGAAATGCAACATGTAACATATCCACTCTATTCTTTACAATGCATTGATAGCTGAGTGCTTTTTTTCTTTATTTTTTGTCTTATCCACACTGGATGCGTAACACAGGTGTCCCCGGCTTATGCCTATTTACAATATCACTGCTATCATGTTATTATTCCCTGGTACTTTTACCAACGTCGATATTTTGATGTCTTTGTGGAGTTGATGGGGTATTATCCGCTCGCATTGCGCCATAACTAATGCTTTTTGCTTTTTATTGAAGTGAAAGAATCAATTTGTTGATTCTGATTTTATATAAAAATACCTATGGCAGGTAATAAAGGCGTAGGATACGGGCAGCACAGGACTGGTTGTTGTGATAAACTTTAGGGAAAGCATATGTCCAGCAGTGAACGTCTTTCGGGTGAGGTGATGGAATTTCAGCAAGCAATTATTGGACTAAAATATATTGAATTGAATAAATGATAAGATTTAATGATTAATTTAATATTGATTTTGGTATAGGGTAAACCTGGCTATAAGATGGGAAATCTTTGGGCTGGCCTTTGTTGTTGACACAAGCGTACCTGAACAAATCGCAATTGTAAGCATATCTCACGTTTTTTTTTTTTTATTGAATAAGGAGCAAACGGTTAGATGCATCACCTGGTGGTAAGCGATTACCGCCGCCCATGAACACTCGCAACACCAAAAGCGTCACAAGTGCGTTGCCGCCCTTTAGGGCATGGGGGGAGGGGTTGGGGTATGGGCCTCAAGCGCTGTTTCACATCGTTTTTCTGTGAAGCCGTGGTATCACTCCGGTCGAGCCGGCCCATTCATGCCGAAGCGTGGCTCTCACACGGAAAATGAAAATGTATGCATCCTAGTTGATAGTGTATAGGTAAGAATAAAAAAAGAAGGAATTGCAGAGTAGTGAGTTAAAGACAGGGTAAGAAAACAGTTCCAGTTTCACCATTTGGTATTGCGGTAAATAAATTAGCTAATTCACGTATAATTCTAAGTAATGACAGATAACTGAGATAAACCGCGTTCGTTAGAAACGTGTAATGTAAGGTTTGTGCAAGTCTTCAACCAACAAATTGTGATGGTTCTCAATACTGCGTTTTGTTCGAGCGACAACTTTGCCACATTTCTTTTAGTGATAATACTGGTTAGCCAGTGTCTTAGTTTAAACATTGGTTTTACGATGTCTAAAGTGGTCTAATAGACAATGCTATGCATATTTAGTTAAGATCAATCAAAAATCTTTCTTGAATAGGTAACAGTTTTTGTTTGTTTATCTTATTTGAGAGACCAAACTAAAGACACCGAAACACACTTAGTATATTGTCATATAAAAGTTTTACGTCTAATTTATTTAAACTGTGTTTTAATCCTAAAAAAATATTGTATTTCATTGGCTCTATGGAAACGCACAGGACGCTCCAAGTATACTACATTGCTTATTACTTCTAACATTAAATTCTCTATTTAAAAGGCAAAAAAAGAAGTTCATCTTTTCCTTCTTATCTTCTTCTTCTTGTGCAAAATAATAAAAATCATTTGAAGCACTTAACATATTTACATTTTAAATAATTTTTACGGCATTAGACGCACACAAAACTTTACACAATCTTGTGGTGAAGTTAAAACCAAGCTCTATAATACTTAGTAAACTAAACACAGAGAAGTAGCCCATCAAACGCTAAAGGGAATAAAACGGTCAGTTTTACGACAAACATAAATCAAGTATCGATGTATCGCTCATCAAAGTCGTGCCAGTAAAACCACACCTTTAACTAGAAGAACACGTTTTTCTTCTTTGGATACAAATAGTAATTATTGTGTTTAAAGTGAAAATAAGTATATGAGGCTATAGTACAATTTTTAGTAAGGCTTACAAATATATAAGTGTTTTTTGTGGTTATAGTTGTATTATGAAATCTTGTAATTTAAAGGTCACTTTACATAGTCATTTTAGAATTTTACGATATCTGTGTACGATGATTATTTAATTAAGAGAGTAAATAAGTGTAAAACTGTATTTCTAAATTTGGACTAAACTTCACACCAAACATTTTAGTTAGTGGTAAAAACAGTTTTGTCTAGTAGCTTCCCTATTTATTTAAAGAATGATTTGAAGATATAACTGTAACTATGGATGTAATAAATAAATAAATAAATAAATATTCCGGACATCTAACATACAACGCCATCTAGTCCCAAGCTAAGCAGAGCTTGAGTTATGGATACTAGACAACTGATATGAATACATATATATATTTTTTTTGTAAATACATACATATTATACTTAGAAAATACCCAAACTCCGAAACAAATATTTGTAGAATACATAAACATTTTGGTCCGACCCAGGTTTTGAACCCGAGACCTCAAACACAGCAGTCGCATTCACTACCACTGCGCCACTGAGGCAGTCATATACCTATACCTACAGATACACCATGTAATTTGTTCTGAGTTACAACTGAAACCACGACCATAACGGCTATAATAAGTGTCAGAATCGCTAACTACTAAACTGACATTTCTGTCGATTTGATTTTCAATCTAACCTAAATCATAACAAAGTCGTTATTATTAAAACGTCGTCTTTCTCTCACGCTTTATTCATATTAATCAAAAACTTGTACTTTTCTAAGCTCATCACTTGACTGGACAGCTTCCAGTTTATCGTACACGACCGTAGTCCAAACCGATATTCTCACAACACTATGTGTTTTCACAGCCCGTTGACCATCATTGTCAAAAATCATTTTATTTGTCTCCGCGATTAATTCTTCAACGATTTATGGGATTACGTCAAAGAATGATGATTCGACACAAATGGTCGTCATCGGTTCAATGATTAATCGTTTCTTGATTCCAAATCACGTCTCAGAACTAAAGGGTTCGTGTAAAGAGATAAATTGAAACGTTCAGTTTTTGTATTGATGTTTTATAAAAGCTTGTTTACGAGAGATAATATGCTCCACACTGAGGTAACGTGTTTGTACAGTTGGTTAGGCTATTCTTATGTTTCAAGAAATTATTCCTCTTGAATTTTATGGCAACAAGCATGAGACCTTGCTAATCGCAGATATTCCCAAATTCACTGGTGTAAATGATGTACTTCTTATTATAACTTTTCCTTCTTACCTTAAATATAGTGATGTATGCCATTGTTTTGCATTGCTTCTGTTGCATTTTGTTGCAGTTTTTGCCAGGTCAACGTAACTTATAGTTTGTAAAATGTGGGGGATTGTGAATGCCAGTCCTTGGGATGAAAGAATTGCTTAGATTTTTTTTTACTATATTGTATTGCCTTTATTATTCCCAGGTTTATTTGGTGTCAGCTACCAGTTCAATCGTTGAAAATGTGAATATCAGTTTTTCCACGGATCGACTGGCATCGGACCTCCAAAATCCTGAAGGTGAACTAAATTTGAACGTTGAACTAGTTCTTAATATATTTGACAGCACTGACTTCCTGATAACGATTGCTGACGCCTTAACATACTCTCTGATGCTCCCGCTTAAAACACTGCCAAACTATATACTATGTAGGTATATACAAAATGTCATAATTCGGTAGTTGTCGGCTTTTGTTATGTTATTGTGAAAATTAATAAACAGAAGAAGTTTCTGGTTAAAATATAAGCTATGTAAACGGTTCGCTTTCTACGAGTAACTTTACCATAACTAACTTCATATCTGATATAAGATTAATATAATTGCAGATTCTTGTAGATGTAAGAGAGTTATCTTAAAAGTTAATTGAAAATACGATAGTACAGTCAAGAGTGTATACGTTTTTCTTTCTATCTTTTAAGATAGTGAAAAATGTGTATCCATTGTGGTACTATTTTAATATAAATTTGATTTTGCACACTTGATTTGGACTAGACTTAATTTTTCAGTCTCAGTTCTTCAGTCAAAAATACTTAAACTGCATGGAGAGTAAGCCCTTTCGTTTTCTTATAGGATAACGGTAATGGGGATTTACTCGTTTTAATCGGCTTCCAAAAAGAAGAATGTGATATATTCAGCTGCATGTATTTTACAACAATACATCGATATTAATAGATGCTGGTGCCTATTGCCCGGTTTGTCTCTTTACCGACTTTTACCTCGTTCATAAGAAAATAAAATATGCAAAATAGAGGAGGAGAAACATTCTTGGCTCTTTACGAAATAAAAACTAAAACGTACATATATAAGGCCGCATTATATTTATAAGTAAATTTATCGGTTCGTTCGTTGGTGGGTGCGAGACCGGAGGCTCAATGATGCAGAAGCATCCCTAGGCCGCCTTAGTGTTACAACACTAATTGCAAGAATACAGCATGTACACATGCTGTATTCTTGCAATACCTGTATTCACAATGAGTATGGTTACCACCACTCTTGGCAGGAAGACTAGTGGTTTGGGCAGGGCCATACATAAAAAAAAAGATCAAATATTTGTAAATATTTATTTTGAAAGGGTGTTTTCTCTGTATAATAAGACGATTAAAGTGTTTACAAAAAAATATATGAGTACGTATTGTATCAGTCAACCTAGCTTTCATATTACGCTGTGCTAAGTTTGAAACTAGATAGCGTTGTATGATGTTCTAAAATATTAAATTTCTTTTCAGATTCGCGATTTTTAAACATAGTTTTATTCTTAACTCACGTCCCGTGACCACGAAAGTGATAACCTGTTTGAAACGTCGGGAAATAAAAGATATCGAACCCTTCTAATAACTAAATTATTAAAAATATTAGGAGACTTTTTTTCGAAACTTTTCCTTAAAGTTTCTTCATAAACATTTAATAGAAGCATTTAACAGTAAATGATAATTGACGTGTCTGGTCAACTGCGTGCACAAGTATGGATCACTGTCATTATTAAAACTGGTTCCCTGAACAGTTGAACACGGTGCACAGGATTAAATACTTACCTATATTTATCATACACAATGAATAATACAGTCGTAACATTGTTGCATGTTGTGGGATAAAAGTTTTTGTTGAGTATTTCATGTAAAATCCATACTAATATTATAAATTGGCAAATACCTTTGTCTATCTGTTACGCTTCCGAAAACTGCTGCACCGAATACAATAAAATTTGAAATGGAAATTTAAATGTTGAGGAAAGGACATAGGCTACAACAGGCTGTTACAACATACACGTTGTCGGAGCCACGTGCAATAGTCAAAATAATCGTAGACTAACATTAAAATTCACTTATTGTTTTTGTATGACTAAATTTAAAGTATTTAAAATTAAAAACAGAACATCAATAACTTACACTAAAATCAAAACACAAAAAACCTCTCACACCTCTACGCAACGTCCGCAGCGTTCTCAACTAACTCAGAAGTCAGGTAAAGCAAAAAAGTAAAAAATAACCGGCCAGGTGCGAGTCGGACTCGTGCACGGAGGGTGTAGGTTCTCTTTTATCTGTGCTGTAAGACGTTGCTAAGTACCAAATTTAAAAATTCTGAGTTTACGGGAAGTACCATTTTTTTTTTGGTGCGGAGGTCCCATCGGATACCACCGTCTCGGGTACTATGCCGTACTAGATACTAGGGTACTAGATAGACGTGAAGTACCCTGTAGGTTTTGATTCCCTTGCGAGTGTCGAAAATGTTTAGCACAAAGGGCTATATCTTTTGATTACATCGATTTAGAAGATTAATTTTTTCACAGCTCCAAGGGTGACAGTAGACATGATTTATTTAAATGAATCTCAGCTTGGTGCCTCCACGCGTTCCTGAGAAAAGGGACGACAATAAAGGTTTTAACTTTAACAGATTTGTATCCCAAGATATTGCATGTTAAAGCAGCTCATCACAGCTTTTAAGTTCATAAAAGTAGAATAAAAGTACATCCATGCTTAAGAGAAACTTAATCAAAACCAGAACGAAGATTATTACTTAAGTGCTGACGATTACTACGTCTGCTATCCAGCGCTACCTTTACAATGTCTTCAATGATATATTACCTCACAGTACCACAAATCTTACGATATAATACCATAACACAAACCAAAGCACTTCCTCTCAATTAAATGCAATTAAATAATTGATTTACAACAACATAAATAATTATCAAAATGACTCCAAATAAGAAATAAAGCTGGACAGTAAACGGTTCTACAATTACCTATTATTATAGTTTTTTTTTTTTTTTTTTTTGTATGTCTTAGCTGCCAAAATGACTCTGCTCTGCCTGATGGAAAGCACGAGCAGAATCCAAGAGTGGTGGTCACCATCCTCAATGCTAATAGGGACATTGCAGCATGGCGACCCACACTATGGCGGCCTAGTGAGATGCTTCTTCACGCTCCGCTTAAAGGACCCGGGTTCGTAGCGGGAGGGAAACACGTACGCAGGTAGTGAGTTCCAGGTTTTGACCGCTCGGCACAGGAAGGAAGAACCGAAGCGGTGAGTACGAGAGCGTATGTCTACCACTCTGAAGCGGTGACATCCAAGACCGGCACGTGTTGTCCTGTAGAGGAAGGGAGAAGGGGGGACCAGTTGGAACAGCTCTTCGGAACACTCTCCATGATAAAGGCATAGTTAATTGTTGATCCCATCATAGTGATACTCCAAATGATACTGAACGCACTATTAGACCCATAGAAATCACCACTTTGCTCACAACATTCGTCATTAATATTTCCTTTAATAACGTTTCAGTCATTTCTACACTTGATTTGGTATGTTTGTTTCTACTTCATACGTTAAATGCTTCGAACTTTTTCAAATTTTTTACTTTGGCAATTATTCTAACTTTTTTATTGCCAGCTATTGTTTTAATAACAATAATTTCATGAACATGATTTACTAAGTCATTTAAGTTATTGTGTTTTATGTTATTTAAATAATAATTGATACCTTTATGATTATATAATTTTAACGTAGCAATTCTGAGCTGACTTGATAATTCTTTACTTGTTTTTTTTTCTATTTTTTAATAGCTGTTATGGCTAAACCGCTGAATTGAATTGGATAAATTTCTGTGTAAAGATAGATTACATCTTGAAAAAGGATTTTTTTGTTTGTATTATACATTATAAATTTCTTAATCGTGCTGAGCAATGAATTTCTAAATGCACTTAGGTACCATTTGAATCTCGTACTAGCTATATGCAAAAGTATACATTCACTCAGGTTAAACAATGATGGCGCCGGCGCATTACTGTCGTTGCTACCACGCATTTATATTTCTATATTTATATTACACACTTAATTAGAAGTTTTACATTATTGGAAAGGAAATCATTTGCAATAGTGCAGAATTTCTTGAATATAGCCACTGACCTCCATTATTATAACTTGTAATAATAGAGGTCAGTGAATATTATATAGTATATAGACAGTTGAAAATCAATTTCAATAGAAACACTATTCTACCTCAAAACAAAACCTAAAGAAAAAAAGTTTTCAAAAAACAAATCAAAACATAAAACCCCTCCCACACTTCCATGCCACCGTTTAACATATTTGCAACAACATAGAAAAACATTATAGTAACTGTATAACAAAATGATATTTGAGAACGCACTCGCGTCCCAGACTGCATTGTATGCAAATATGGTTCAAACCTCAAACTTATTAATTATCATGGGTAGGCACAGCCATGAATAGCAATAAGTTTTCTACGAGATGTAGTTGCAAACGAGCGGCCGATTGACACTGGGCGTATAAACTAACTTGTAATATTTTAGTATGGCAACCCACTAAATCATTTTGAAATGGTAGAAAAACGATTATGACAGATTTGAAGCCTGACTGATAAGATTGACTGATAGAGTGAGGAGATAAAAAACGATGATGTTGATGGTAACTTTGGTATATTACAGATATGACGATTGTATTGTAAAGTGGATACGAAGAAGAAAGGGCATAGAAGATATTATTCTGCTTAAAAAACGAACTGCTAATAAGAATTATGTTCTATTGTATTTTATTCTTTTGCCTAATATGTAGATATTCTTCTAAAATATTTTTCTTCTTCTGCTTACATATCTTCTTTATATTATTCCTTCTATATCTATCACCTTCTTTTATTATTTACTATAGCGTTAAAATGTATTTTAACTTTACCGGCCGTTCTATCTCCATCGTATTTTTTTTAAATTATTTTTGAGTAAAACTATTTAGTAATAAAAGTACTCTATATTGTACTTCTCCATATACCTGACGACATATGTTAAAAATTTCACGATGATCGATCGAGCAGTTAACGAGTGAAAACCCAACAAACAGAACACACATTCGCATTTATGTTTGTAACAATTGATTCCGGTTGTCATCGCTTACCAACTGATCTACAGTACAGTATTTAATTACTCATGACTTATTTCAAAATAGGGACCTTTTTAATTTACAAACAAACAATAAATAAAATAACTCAAAACTTCAACTTTCTCTTAAAATAACACACAAGATTAACGACAGAAAATATAAAGACAGTTCAAACTCACAAAAAATCGCCCGACTGTATTCCTATTTTACTAAAAAGAGTAAAAACGGTCTGGCTACCGTACTACGCTGTCTTTCATATTTAAATATCTTGCTATTGTTAGTTTGATGTATGCCACAGATGAAACTTAAAGCATTGTTTGTCTTGTACTTTACTGTTTTGGAGTCCGTTTGTCTGTTGTCACGTGTAGGTTTAACTAAACTCAATGTTTCTCACATATGAAAGTTTAAAAGCTTCGTTAAATAAAATTGTAGAAAATTGTCTCAGAAGTAATGCTATTTTTGATGCGTAGGAACCTCTAAGCGGTTTTACTATATTATTATCATATAGTTACTCAGTTTACAAAGGAATGAAGACTATATATGTTACTGGCAATCTGTATATTCCGGTTTTCCACCGGAACACAATACCTAGGCAATGTATACAATACCTAAGACGTGTAGGTAATGTGTGAAATATTATTTATTTTATACTTAGACGGTAATGTCCTATCTAGGGAACAGGTCAAAAGCAATCCACTCAAACTCATCTAATCCAAATGATTCAACAACAATACAGGCGATCTGGAGTAGTAATTGTTCTAACCTAAATTAAACTAAGATAATTCTGAATAACACGTGTTCTTAGCTCATCATTTTATAGGTACCTATGTTAGTGGTTACATCATTATCTTCCTAGCCTTTATTATTTCTAAGAGTATTCGGGGTCGGCTACTAGTTTAACTGGTTTTATCTGAATATCAGTTTTTCCACGGAGCGACTGGTATCGGACCTCCGCAACCCTGAGGGTGGACTGAACTCGAAGTTTGAATTAGTTATCAGTATATATGAGGGCCCTGACTTCGCAATAATGATTGCCATTGAAGTTCATGACTGGGACCGACAGCTTAACGTGCTCTACAAGGCGAGAAACACCACCGTAACAAGTAGTTACATAAAATAATAAATACAGACAAAAATATTTTATTTTTACACATTGCCGGTAGATCTGTAGGTATTCTGTACAATCTCCAGGAATTGTAAAGAATACCTAGGCAGAGGTAAAGTATATAATGGACAATAATATTACATTTCCCGGAAGCTCCAGGTATTGTATAGGATACCTCAATTACAAGAAATTCCGGAAATATATATGCCTTGTGCTTTTAATTAAGTTCAGCTAGAGTCAATCGAAAACGGATCGACTAAATCTTTTCTGTGTTTTATAATCTTTCTCACTATTATAAATGACTTGTGTATATACTGAAAAGAAATTCCATGATATGCTCCTAATAATTGAAATAATAAAGAAAGACTTCTGAAAATTGTCAATACCGCAAAAATATTTAGAATGTATTTTTAAGAATGCTCTTGTATTTTCTACAATGAGGACATTTTAAGTTGTTGATTCTCTGCAACCGGCAATAAATTTTATCAGCGCAAATTTCTACCAATTTCTGTCTTTAAACTGGAATGTCATAAGATGCTATGACTACTAGTATGTAGATGATAAATATGACGAAACTCACATATTAGCAGTGTGACAGATAAAAGATAATATTACTTTATCCTTTTCTGTGCTGGTCATGTTCTTTTTTTTTGGTAATGTAATGCAACAACAATCTAAATTATTTTATTGAATGGTTCTAAGATTTATTTCATTTTGCGTCCTGTTTTCGCTGAATATGTAGCCGTTTGGTTAAAAACCTTTAAATTGAAATGAACGGCTGCCATCTGATGTAGTTCCCGTGTTCCGTGTCCGGTCATCTCTCTCTTACTCCGTGAGAGTAAGAGGGCTCTTTTAGATTGTTATTAAAGTTTGAAGTAATTTAAGTTAATACAATATTCTGCGGATAAATAAATAATCTACGTGTGTTGGAGGATTAAGAATACAAAATGTAAGCACCACTATTCATCTCGTAGATGTAGTAGGAGGCGACGAAGAGAACAAATTATGCAGGACAGTATCACTACGAAGAAAAGGAAATATTTCTATTCAGAGTCAAGTACATCAAAATGTCTTTGCTACAGAGAACCTATATCTAGCAGTTGGATTATAAATGCCGTCAATGATTTTGAAATACTTGGTATAGGGCGGACTGATCACCTGCAGTAGACTTCTACAGACTGTTGATGTAAAATCTATACTAAAATTATAATGCTGAAGAGTTTGTTTGTTTGTTTAAACGTGTTAATCTCAGAAACCGCTAGTCCGATTTGAAAAATTCTTTCAGTGTTGGATAGTCCATTTATCGAGAAAGGCTATAGGCTATATATCATCACGCTAAGACCAATAGGAGCGGGGCCCCAATAAAGAATGTTAAAAAAACGGGGGTAAATTATTACGCTACGGGCAACAGTAGACGTAAACGAGGTTGCGAGGGTCAGCTAGTAAATAATATATTTAAGAACATCTCCTGTTATTATTTGTGGTTTCTTAACAGGCTTGTATCATTATTGGTGAATTACGACAAACATGATGATTATTGGTACATTTCAATACACCCCTATACAAAATTGAGTGACCACATTTTTATTTATTTATTTATTTACTATAACATACACTATCATTACGGATTACATCCAATGCAATAGTGTCGGATAAAAATTTACAATACATTACAATAAACTGAATAAAAATTAACAACACATGCAAAACACTACGCAAAAATTACAAAACAATTGGTACTATAAAAACTAAAAAGATTAAATAAAAAATCTATACACACAACAACACTAATACAGCAAAAAAAAACTAAGTGAATAAATCAATTCAATTAATCATGCCAAAAAGGATTTCCAATTCAGGTAGCGAACCGCAATTCCTTATTCATTCGTATTGTACATTTATCCAAAAAAAGCTCGTATTTTTATTGTCATTTTTTTTCTGGCCCGTTTGGTTTTAGGCCCGTATTCAAAACTTAAAGACCAGTAGCTTTAGCTGTGGTTCTTGGGTAAGGTAAAAAATTATTCCTTAAGATTTATCGCATTTTAAAGCGTTCATGTAAAATATTATGTTGCATATATTTGCGGGAACGTATTTACAAGTACCTGTTTACCTTCAACAAAGACGGTGGTACGGTCAGCAAACACAGATTTTCTAAATTATAAGAAACTTTAGAATATATTCTTGTTTATATTTTATCTATTTTAAAATTAATTTCCACCTGTATCTGTATTTTTTATTCCACTTCTGTTACTAAAAATAACTATAGGAAACATCTATTCAAAAAAAAAAATTTTTCTTTTTATTTTTCTCTTAAAACAATAGTACAATATTTAAAAATAAGCCTGAACTCGATGACCCTCTAGGGTTTGTGTTGTGTTACACAGTTATTCGGTATCGCATATTTACGAGTACAATGTTTTTACGGGAAAAGAACTTATTAAAATTTACATAGTAATACTTAATCAGGTCATTGTATGTATTTCTTATATTTCTTAGGTATAAAGGTATTGGGTTTACCTGAGGTACGTAATAACATATATTTTGTACCGGCTCTGCCCACGAGTATGTCGCTTATCGGAGTAAAAAGTGGCCTATGTTACATGTTGATAATGTAACTGTCCATTGTTGAAATAATTTTAATATCAGTTCAGTGATTTATGCGTGAAAACGCGACAGATAGATAAACAGAGTAACTGTCATATTTATAATTATAATATATAATAATAAAGCTAAACAGTTTGTTTGTTTGAAGGCGCTAATCTCAGGAACCGCTGGTCCGATTTAAACAAATATTTCAGTGTTGGATAGTCCATTTATCGAGGAAGGCTATAGGCTGTATATCATCACGCTAATACTAATAGGAGCGGAGCACCAATGAAGAATGTTTCAAAAACGGGGGAAATTTTTCACGCTACGGGAATTGAAGGCGCAAGCGAGGTTGCGTGGGTCAGCTAGTTTATAATATTATTGGGGATTTTGCTTCGATCTTTATACTGTACAACAATTATTCAACACTAACCCAAAATATTACATCCAAGCTTTGCCTCGTACCAAGTTAGGGCTTAGATGCTGGATGTCTTAAAAATACACAGTTAAGGATCTTAGGGAACCTTTTAGGGGATTGCAGTATTCTTTTTTGTCAGGCTTTTTATGTCCGAATTCGTGCATTTTTTAGTACTTTGCGGCGGCGTTCGTTGCGGTTTCATTTTACGAGTGTTATAAACTTGAAAAGGGAGAGTCTATTTCGTGATTTGTGATGACGGTGATCGCGTAGGCGTTGAGCTGGCTACCGTGCTGTGGTGTAGTGATGTAGGTAAGGTAGATATCGAATAATCGATAAAATCTACTGACAAGATTGTATGTAAGATTGTTTTGTCACAATGGGAAATTTATATTAATACTCATTAGTGTCTATAAATATATTTCGGTTGTAGGGAATGTTTGATTTTTGCAGTATTATTTAGTAATACATATTTAAATCCGTTATAATACTTAAAAATCTAATTGTAGGAAATAAATTTTCAATGACAAGAAAGCTACAGCTGCATATATTTATATCTAAGCAAATATCTTAATGATGGTCTCGATAGCGTAGATAAACATTTAAAATAGAACAAGATAACTCTAAAGAAAATAAAACTTAAACACATCAGATACGTCACCGGCTTGACAGAAAAGTAAAAAAAAAGTATCGATATCAGCACAGCACATCTCTAAAGGCCAGTGACCCAAAAAGGGTACAGAGTGAAAAAACAACGATTATATTTTATTTTCAAGATACAAGTACTATCAAGGAATAAATTAAAGGTTTTATTATTTTCTCTTTTTCTTGTACCACGTGTGGAGGCTTGGCGAGTTGTACGGTCAGCAGAAGTGTTTTTTTTTAAAACAAAACATATTTCCATTTATGTTTTGATGATTTCATTTGGTAGTGAATAGCTATTGAGATAACGCTTTAAGATTAGAATTTGGGGGAATTCCTGTCGATGTTGAGAATGAAAGTTGAGGAGCAACATTTTATCCTGTTACTCTCAACTTTCCTACATGTGAAGCGTAAAATTGAGTTAAATTTAGTGAATTTATATGTGGTAGTAGGTGCATTTTAGAGTGGAGAATGATTAAAGAAAAATAAAACTTGATTTGCTAGAAAAAGGAGTACTTATTAAATGATTTTTTAATGAAATAGGCGGCAAACGAGCAGACGTATCGCCTGATGGTAAGCGATTACTTCTGCCCATGGACACCCGCAACACGAGAGGCGTCACAAGTGCGTTGCTAACCTTTGTGGGATGGGGAGGATGATGGGATATGGTGGATGGAGGGGTATAGGCCTCCGGTATCCTCACATACTCGGTGAAAGAAGAAAAAAAAAGTTTTGTGCCAACTTTATGGCGATAATAAAGCTTAAAGGTTAATATGTAAATGTAACGGTGGATTTTAAAAATTTTTGGTAGTTACCTGATATTATAAAAATGGGAACCGTTTTGTCTGGATGTTACGAACCTTAGTCAGAATAGATAATAAACACGAGCCGATGTTACATAATGATGACGTTTTCTTCGTATTTGGCAATACATGAGAATGCATTAATCCTAGTCATTTATTTTACACTAACTGAGCCCCCGATGTTACCCGCGGTACGTCATAAACCCAGGGCAAAGTCTAAAAAAAGTAGCCTAAGTTACTCCTTATATCATCAGCTACATATCAGTGAAAGTTCCGTAAAAATCGGTCCGCCTGTTTCAGAAATTAGCTGGAAGAAACAGGCAGATAGATAGACATAAATTATAAAAAATATTATTTTGGTATATGTAACGTGCACACATTTCAAAAAACAAAAAGTGGTTATTTTAATATTACAAACAGACACTCCAATTTTATTTATTTATATGTATCTAGATTAGGTTTATTTTATAAGTCGTATATTCATAACAAATACTTTGTTCTGCTAAATATATTTGAGGAAGCGTACGTGCAGTCAGTCAGTGGTAGATGGGGTTCGACTCGTTGATTATAATGTAAATATTTACTTAATAGACTGCTGTGGTGATGGAATTTTTGTGATTTAAACCACTATTCTTGGTACTTCTTTTACTGGTATATAGATAGGGTAAAGGGGATAAAGGTACTTTAATATCCCATCTAAATAAGAAGTAGGGCGATGGATGTAGCGACTTCCACATACAGTGCAACACCGACATACTATAGCGCCATCTACCGCAGACACACTGAACTACGCAGCAACGTACAACTCGAATAAACTACCAATCCTGAATCGCGCAGTTAGAAGTTCTCGCGCCGATTTTCATATGTACAACATCCCAACATCAACTGTTGGGCAGTGGCCCGCCAGGTATGATCACCTCGCCTGATCGGAGGATCCTCCCTTCGTGTGTAGGGAAATGTCACCCGTCCCCCACAAGCACATTACGACTCTAGGTATTAGAGCCACGATGATTTCCGCACGAACGGGCTGGCTCGACCAGGCTGTACTATCCTCTTAAAGAAGACCAACATAAGATAACGGCATACGTGCTGTTGTGTTTCAGTAGTGAGTGTGAGACCGGAGGCCCAGTGATGACGAAGCATATTAATAGGCCCCCATAGTGTAGATCACCATGCTGCGTTGTTGCATTGCTTGCATTCGCAGTGAGTAAGGTGATCACTATCCTTGGAATATGCTCATGCTTCTGTCACCTTGGCAGGCTCATATATATATATATATAAAAAACACACACATGTAGGATGGAAATAATTTTGTGCATGTGTGATGTATTGGCTTTAAATTATATCTAAAAAAATGTAAACGTCAATGTTTTCTTACAAAAGTCACTGAAGGTATGACTAAGTTTAACTAATATTCACTATGCTATCTCTACACAACAATACCATGATTATTACCGTTCGGTTACGTATAAACTGGCTCACTACTGGCCTTACGCATTGTGAATGTGTGCGTGAATACTTATTTACACCTGCGCATGTACGGGTTTGCTTTTAAACACAGTTGTGAGCACTTGTGTGAGTGGCACAAGAAACTCGTTGTGCTTGCGCAGGAGTGTGTTTTTTTTAATTTTCTATTAGATTTATTCGATGTCAATAGTTTAATGTTTTTTGTGTTAATTTATAATTCGAGTGTAAATTGATTGTTAATTTATTATATCTTGATTCTAGATGATTTTGCTAGGTAACATAAATATTAATACTGCAATGTATAGGGAAAGGTTGGTTCTTATTGTTTGAAGTAAAGTAGGTACATATATCCCTGAGTAGTTTTTAAATTAGAAACACAACCCAGGACAATACCATTTTATTTACACTATTACTCCGATTAACGAAAAACTGGACAGTAAAAATATTTGTATAACTTTTGTTTTAGGTCATCTAAAATACTGCCTCAGAAACTGCCTTAAATACCTAAGAATAATCAAGTATAATATTAAGTTTCTACTTTGTTTTATCCTACATTTCAAATATCGTAGTGGTTTGAACAATAAAAGATCAAGCCATAAAAACCTAAGACATCGTAATTGCATTTAAAAATAATAAACTTATTTATAAACCTTTATTAAACCAGACCAAATCAAGCTCATAAACTACTATATATTACCAAACAAGACCACAGAACAAAAACATTAAAAAATAAACTCATAAACAAATGCACGTAAATATATCACTGCAGTCCACTATGTACCGTTAGCAAAAAACAAAAGCTCACAGAACAACATTGAAAATAACTTGACTTTGGTATTGCTGTACGACTTTGAACTTTAAAATTATCAAAATATGGGTTTTGAATTTTGTGTGAGTTGATTTTGTTTTGAGTTATAATCTCAAAAGTGTGGTAATATAAAAATAATTTAATGACAGTGATATCGTCTTTAGATCGTTGTGATTATGTCTGTATAGTTGTGCTCTAACTCGTGTATGATTGTGGGACATTAGTGTTTCGAATTATATATAGGAGTAAAAAGTGTTTTTTAGTTTTTTATAGAGTGACAACGGAAGTTAAGAGCCCTTTGGTTGTTAGATGGCTGATTTTGATAATATTATCGTTGTCACTTGTTTACTTTGCTATAAGTTCATTTATTTTAGGGTACGTTTAATTGAAATCTGTCATGTGTGTAATGTTAACCATGACAGGCGCATAATTACGCATCGCTAGATAAAATAAGCCTCTATTCTTGAAAGAATAGAGGCTTATTCGCAATTAACAGGCGGTTTGAAAACCGCCTGTTAATTGCGATAAGGCTGTTATGGTGTTTAAAAGCTGTTTTAGATAAGATTTTCAATACTGGTTACGAATACATAACAGTCAGACTGTGTGCATTTAAGAATATGATACCATTAAAGAAGCCTTGAGAAACACATTTAATTAAAAAATAATTTGTTTTTGTGTTACTTGGCGATTAAAAAAGTTAATTACAAAAAAATATATTGTGGTATACGTTTATATTATGGTCTGAATAACCACTATTCTATGTACGGTAGGAATATTATATACTAAAATTTTTGATCAAAAGCAGGGTGCCACTGAAACCAAATCTAAACATCACTAAAGCAGACATATTTGGCCTACTATGGACATGTTTTATCTTTTTAACAGTTATTTATATTAAATATTAAAAAAAACACCGTATTACATATGATTTATTTTCTCGTGTATGAACTTATTTCAAAGTCAAAACAACAAAATAAATAAACTAAGCTGTACATAAATAGATTGGACCAGAAAATGATTACAAAGAAAAGCTCAATAAAAGTAATAATGAATAATACGATTTAACGCCAAAGTATCGTTAGGGTGATATAATTCTGTTGTATCCTCAAATAATAAGCTATAATACTTTGTTGATTATTTTTACACTGGAACGAACAAAGCCGTACTTCAGTAGGTACAGTGTAAGTTTATTACTGTTCCATGCAATATGGAGAATAAAGTCTTGGTCCAGCAACGGAAACATATTTTATTATGAACTTTATGTTATATTTGCGCTAAAAGAGAAAATAAATGAAAAAAAGGTGTGTGTGCGATTCACACACGATAGAAGTGAAACTTCAGTAAATCGACAAAACAATGAGACCGACATTTGCTCTCTCGCTCTGGCTCACTAATTACAGGTGACTTTTTGTATTTGTGTCTCTTACCTGTCGTTTTTTCCGTTGCATGCGGTTTGAAATCACAACGATTCTAAAGAAGTTTCAATTCAAAAATCTTATACAATTTCTAGTTAGATTATCTTTTGCTTCAAACAGGCTAAGTATATTTTGTTATTGCATGTTTCCTTTTTTTTGTTCAATAAATATGACAAAATAATTTACCAAGCAATTATAAAATTAAAACTGTAATAAATATACCTTTTCAACATTGTTTTGGTCATGTTATTAGCATTAAAACATTTTGTAATTGCAATTTAAACGGAGTTCATATAAATTACAGTTATTGAATTAATACGAACTTCTTGAATCGTGATAAATTATCATGCCGATGAACACAAATTGTTAAATACGACGTCAAAAGGTGACCTCAATCGACTACAGTAACAAATCATCCAAGAAAACTGCAACCTGCGCAGGCGCAGACAATTTATAACCTACAAAAAACAGCAAAAAACCGCTAACCTAATAACTTTAATTGGTAAGTTATTCTAAAATATAGCTAAAAGCAACGAAATAAGTCAAAAAGGTTGTACAAGAGAAACAAAATGAAATAAAAAAAGGTCCGTCACGAACATAGGCGAGGGAGAGCAAAAAGACAAAAAAACACAACACAAGTTCAACGTTTATTTTGGTTGTGTCCTTTTCGCACGTGTACAGTTAGGGGTATCTCCGTTTCGTTCTACCAGGCCGAGCGTTGGACACCTGTGCTTTAGTTTCCCCTGAGTACCAACGACCTCTGGCGACAGCGAGACGAAACGTCATATGTAGACGTTCTGTCGTATAGAATATTGCGCCGTAACTTTTTATCTGACGGTACATTATATGGATATGTTGTCGTAATTACAGATGCATCGTATTTCGTAGTAAGGCAATCATTGTTGTATACCGATTTGATTCGTAGCAAGATGGAGTATTTTTTTAGTTTAATGCGTATACTAATGTATTGTAATAATAATAAAAGGAGAACACCTGTTTACTAATCCCATTGTTAGGGGTTTAGAGGAAGTAAATTGCTGAGATTTTGGTGCAAAATTACTGTTTTGTTAGATTTTTTCATAATAATATAGGATAACATTGAATTGGGCAAAAAATAGATCGGTAAATGTTTTTTGGTTAATGAAGCGTTATGTGAGAAGAACATTTAAAAAAATGTAAAGGTTTATTGGTTGAGATCAGATAACATCTACATCAGTGTGATTTTAGATAAAGTGGGGAAAAAAATGATAAGAAACTGCAGGTTATATAGTTTTTTAGTACTGTATGGCATTAAAATAGTTGATTAAAGTTGCACCGACTTCAACGCGCCTATAGTTGGCACAAAGTCACAAAGCTGTATGGTACATCCTACAGAAAAAGTATTTATTAATTTTTTGTGGTTAATATTTTAACTTTTTAAGCTGAGAAGTGAAATATTTTCATCAAATTTAAATGGAACCAGCATTAAATGCAATCAGTTCAATCTACAACATAAAATAAAGTAAGGGTACAATATATAATAAAATATAATATAATAGCTAAGTATTTTTATATTAATTTGGCTATCTGTTACATGACACCATCTAGCCTCAAACTTACTAGAGCTGTTATTATGAAAGCCAGATTGGCTAATAGAATAGTTATGTAAAATATCTAAAACTTCGAAACAAATACCCAAACTGATACGACCCGGAAATCGAGTACGACAGCTCAGCACAGCAGACACATACTTTGACACTGCCCCACCGAGGCACACATATAAAACATAAATGAAAACATAGTGAATTAGATTTAAAGATTGTAGATATTTAGGATTGTAAGTTATGACTTAGATCTAAAATCTAAGTTTATACGCCTTTTAAAATATGATACGGTCTCAAAAGCTTCCAACAGAACTCCGACTTCAAAAGCAGAGGAGGTTTCATGTTTGACTGTATTTTTATAGGTTTCTTATACCTGTTTTATCAACCTGCTTGCCAAACGAGTTGACTAGTGACATACTCCCCACAAAAGATATTCAACAATACACAACGGCCCTAGGTAGTCGCACTATTCGTGGTTACTGTATAACTGCCCGAGACCAGGATGGTTAGTGTTCTTTCGGGGAGACCGTTATTCAGCAGTGGATGGCAATAGTTTGAAGTAAGTAAGTGTTTAGACAGCGATGCAGTTTTAGCTGTTAACTGGCGACCATCATTGCTAGATGGAAGAACTATCAATTCATTTAATGACACTGAAACCGTCGACGTGGTGATGTATTTGAAGCAATTTAAAACAGTCTAGTTATAGCTTTGAGAAACATAATTAGCATACGTCATGTTTCTAAAAGGCAAAGTGAATTTCTGCAACACATCCCGACTTCAGACCGTTGTGAATAGGTACATCAGTTTTAGGATTTTAAGCCCATTTATAAATTTGTTTCCGACAATAATTAGGTATTCCAAATTATTCTATTTCTACTCAAATGATAACTTAATTGGACATTATTATAAAATATAGATATAAACTTAAAAAATATTGACACGATTATGAGAACAGCAACAAAATCTGTTTATTGTTTTAGAAGGAGATATCGGACTTACCGACTAAGCTATTTCAT
The DNA here is from genome assembly GCA_916048165.1 of Spilarctia lutea. Classification (NCBI taxonomy): domain Eukaryota; kingdom Metazoa; phylum Arthropoda; class Insecta; order Lepidoptera; family Erebidae; genus Spilarctia; species Spilarctia lutea. The sequence continues at coordinate 3,223,129 of OU696491.1, forward strand.
ACTTTACTACATAGGGATACTTTTGTTTAATAATTTCGCAACAGCTGTTGCTTAAAGTAGCACTGATTGTTTTTAATTAAGGTTAATCTGATAAAAGAGCTTATATCTCATGATTTCAAATAAGTAAGGCCACAACTTGTGACTGCTAGTAACTTAATCTTAGTTTAGTTAATAATTTAAGACTATGTTTGTTACTGTAATGGAATATACTGTTGCTCTGTTCAACCTCGTTTAGGAGTTGAGGCTTAAGAACTTTTGTTAGCAGATCGAAGGTCTATCCTTGCCAATTTCTAGTTTACAGCAAAACGCTGTTGTTAATACTAAACAATTAACTCTTTCAAGTTAGCACTTTACAACACAAATTCGACACAACGTAAGCTAATTATGTCTTAAGTGTTGAGTGACGGTCGACTGCTAATGTCGCCATTTTGACACCAGTCTAACGTTGATTTATGTTTGCCAACATTGTAATTTTATGTGTAGTTTGTAAGTGTTGGCAGCTTTGGGAGGAGAATTGTTTGTTAGGTAGTTTTGTGACACTGAAATGTAACATTTGAATAGATTTATATTATTATTTATATTATTATTGATTATTTATACCGGAGGCCCATACCCCAACCCCTCCCTCTATCCCCTTTCCCATCCCCCAAAGGTCGGCAACGCACTTGTGACGCCTTTGGTGTTGCGGGTGTCCATGGGCGGCGGTAATCGCTTACCATCAGGTGATACGTCTGCTCGTTTGCCCACTATTCAATAAAAAAAAAAAAAATAAAATAAAAAATTATTATTGTGTATTTTTTTTATTTATTTTTTTACTTCTTACTTACAATATCCTTACAGACTACATCCAATGTGATATTGTAGTTAAATTATTCTTAAAACTATTTACTACTTGGCTGTAAGTTGGAAGGTTGTAAATTAAGGTTTAAAAGGTGATATTATTGGTTAAAGAAAATGTTATCTTTAAAGCTAGGGTCCAAAATCGGCGTGTAACAGGAAAAGCCTGTCTCTCCCATTACCGAAGAGGACTCTTTCATTATGGTAGGTGTTTTTAGGTGTTTTGGCTATGGTTTGTGACTATATTAGGAAGCTAACAATATAACATGTCCAGTTATTGAGTGCAATAGGCTGATTGCACTCAATTATTTTCTTGTAGAGTCACAAATTGTTTCAAAATAAAATAGCAATTTGCTTGATACAGCGGTGTTTATGGCAATAGTCTATGACCTGCGATTACATTATGATAACAATACAACCTCATTTTGTTTTGGGCTTATGAGCCTCCAAGAAGACTCCAAGCTATTGAAATTGGTAGCATAAGCCGAAAATATGTTTGTATTTCAATTAAATAATAGTCTGTTGTTGGCAAATACGTTGAACGACAAGATACTTGTGTGTCTAAGTTGCAGGTGACCATGGGCGGCGATAACGTCAGGTGACTAGAATGCTCAGTTCTCCCTTAAACTATGAAAAAGGTTTTATATAGTTTAGGAACGTTTCTTAAAAGTAAATTACACAATAAACAGTCAATTAATATACTAAAAATGTACTTTTAAAATCAATGTTACGACTCCTAAGGAATCGTTTCGAACTTACACGAATAAAAAAACTAAAAAAATATTCAAATTTTATAGTTAAATGCTTCTGAATAATAAATTTTAACGTTTTTTGTTACAAAAAGTCCATCATCCGACACTTATGGGAACATTATTCCTACAAAAAATCAACTCCTGCGCAGGGCTCCCGAATGTGGAATGAGTTTTTTATTCGAAATATAAATTTGAATGCATTATGATTATATTTTGATTAATGATAGTTCACCGAGGTATCGTTGACATCAAGTGTTTAATTCTAATTGATTATATACTTTTTTTTATTTGCATTTCAATGGCAAGGGAGAACCTGCCAAAGTATTAAGTTACGGTAACTCTATTGTGAATTTGTAAAGATTTTAATGGATGATTTTATGTATTACTTTTGATTCCTCTCGTATCAAATTGAGCCTGTGATGAGGTCCGTCTTTATATTTTACATGGGCGAAGTAGGAATAAAGGTAGTACTCTAAATCTATAAGAAAAAAATTGTTGGTTACAACAATATTACTTAATGCCTTCAGTAATTGTCAGTACATAAAATAGATATTTGGAATAAATCAATATTAATAGTTAAGATCGAGTTCTATTGTGATCGTTTATTTTTTAACTCTATTTTTAAGTGAATAAGTGTAAATAGATGCACAACATCCCCTGAAATTTCCTTCGGTTTTATTGCTTTTATTCTATCTATTGCAATAATTATATTTAACACTAGCTGACCCACGGAACCTCGTTTGCGTCTTCTATCAATCTTGACCATAGCCTGAAAATTTTCCCCGTTTTTTAAACATTCTTTATTAGTGCTCCGCTCCTATTTGTATTAGCGTGATCATATCTAGCCTTTAGCCTTCGTCGATAAATGGACTATCTAACACATAAAGATTTTTTTAAATCAGGCCAGTGGTTCCTGATATTTAAACGAACAAACTCTTGAGCTGTATAATATTAGTATAGATTGATAATTTCTTACAACTTTCAACTATAATATTTGATTCTGCAAGATTATTTGGAATGCTCACAGAATTATGGTCACATGTCTTGTGTATTTTTTCAAATATGATATAATTCAAATTCTGATCTTTTCTTTTTTAAATGCCGGAAACCCATATGTACCTCTTTGTTTTCTAATTCATTCAATACCGGACCAATAAGTACAAAACAAACCACACCCAATTTGGTAAATTACGGCCCAAAGCAAACCGTATTGCTCTGAGCAAATAATGTGTTCGAATATGAATCGAATTATAGATTGAGAAAGATTACTTTCAACATGATAGTTAATAGTTTGAACTTGGCTTTGTCTGCTGATTAATTAAATTTATATGAAACTATGTTCCAGAAACTTCTAGTGCCATGTCCAGAATTCTAGAAAAATCAGTAAAACCAAAGTCATATTAGCCAAAGTAAGCTGTTTTATATGTACTTCCTAACCTGGTCTGGGATACAGGCATGAGCGTTAAAAAAACTTTCACATGAAGTTTTTTTTTATGGAATGGCGGCAAATGAGCAAACGTATAGCCAGATGGTAAGCGATTATCGCTGCCCATGGACACCTACAACATTAGAGGCGTTACAAATGCGTTGTCGGCCTTTGGGGGATGAGGGAAGGGGTGTGTTAGGGCCTCCGGTACCCTTACTCATTTGGTGAAACACAGCGCAGGCGCTGTTTCACACCGATTTTCTGTGAGGCCGTGGTACTCCGGTCGAACCGGCCCATGCAAGCTGAAGCGTGGCTCTCGAGTGGAGCCAATATTTGAGTTCTTTTAGATGCGCTTCTATTCTCTATCTACTTTTCAAACTCTTCAGGTATAAAAGTCTTTAAAGTATGCATTGTTTCGAATTAGACAACATAATGAAAATAACAAATGCTTTTACAGTTAGTGGATAACCATTTATTTCCAGCCACTTATTATTTTTATTCGTGTGGATTAAGAATACAAGACAGTACTAAGCACGACAACCCCTCACACATGACCAAAACTTTCTTTATAAGCCAACGAGTAACACGTCTTTATTATGGAAACAGGCGTGAAGATATTTCTGTTATAAAAAATAGCATAAACACATTAAGTATACATACATATATAGTTTTGAATATATATATATATAGGCTATAGATATATGCATATACTATGCATACATATAGATTTAAATTATGTAGGACAACGAGATTAACTCAACTTTTGTGGATTAAACAACATTTAAAAATAGATTTTGTGGTTTGAAATAAATGGAAAGTTTCGTATAGAAAATATACAAAGACTTGAATTGCTTCAAGCATGGTTTCCTAATTTTACATACGCATACATACATAGGTACATATAAAAGATTGAAAAGGTAAGTGTAGCGAGTATTGAATAGGTTACGTATATCATTATTTATATTGTATTAAATATTGTATCGCTACCGGCCAAAGTTGATTGACCCGACGGTCACTACGAGCCCCGACTCCTCTTAGTTTTTTGTTCCCTCAGACAAGCAGTAAACGCAGAAGGTTAGGTTTGAATCGATTATTTATATTTTCGTGTTCTATAATATACTTGATAAACTCTACTAAGTTTTTAAGGTTACGACTGCCTCGGTGGCATAGTGGTAGCTTATGCGACTGCTGTGCTTGAGGTTTTGGGTTCGGTTCCCGGGTCGGACCAAATGTTTGCATGATCTGCAAATATTTGTTTCGGAGTTTGGGTGTTTTCTATGTATAATATGTATATATATTTACAAAACAAAAGTTTATATGTATTAGTATCTGTTGTGTAGTACCCATAACACAAGCTCTGCTTAGCTTGGGACTCGATGGCGTTGTGTGTCAGATGTCCGAAATATTTATTATTATTTATTAACGAGCAATGAAGGTCAAAACTCTCTCGAAAGTAAATAAAAAAAAAAATTGATGAATACTATATTTTAATACTTTTCACTCTATTCCGGACGAAGACAAATTAAAACACACAAAAGACATAAAAATTGATCCAGCCATTCTTAAATTACAAGTAGTGTAACTAACACTTCTTTTATATACATATATAGATTATTAACTTAAAAGGCCACTAGAACTTCTGCACATTATTTTACACAGTGGCTTTACACTCGATATAGTTTTTGTACGTTACACTCGAGCCATTGTGTCATACAGTTTTAGATGGGATAGCTTTTATGATGACAATATATGCCATGTGTTACGTTTACCATCGATAACCAGTACTAGTTTTTTATGTTGGTGCATTACATTTCAAGAAACGGAACAATAATTAATTACGTTTAGGATGCTATTTGATCAGAGATTAGAACATAGTGAAAGTTTTCAGTTCGATTGCTTATTTTTGGACCAGACTACGGCGAAAACAAACAGTGGTCAGATTAAGAGTCAGACAGATCTGGCCAAGGGGTTTTCTTGCCAGTGGCCAGATTTATTTGACAACAGGAAAAGACAGAAAAAGGTACAAGGAAACTGCCTCGGTGGTAGTAGGTAGTAGTAGTGGTAACATATGCGACTACTAAGCATGAGGTCTCGGGTTCGATTCCCAGGTCGGACCAAATGTGTTTGTATGATCTGCAAATATTTGTTTCGCAGTTTGGGTGTTTTCTATGTATAATATGTATGTATTTACAAAAAAAAGTATATAAGTATTTATATCAGTTGTCTAGTACCCATAACACAAGCTCTGCTTAGCTTGGGACTAGATGGCGTTGTGTGTGTGTCCGAAATATTTATTTTTATTTATTTCTGAACAATGAAGATCAAAACTCTCTGGAAAATAAATAAAATTAATTTTGAAATGGGTTGTATCTATATTGTTGTGAAATTTCAACTTTGGAATATTTATTTAAAAAAAAATGTTTTAAAAGACTATAACCCGACTAGGGTTATAGTCTTTTTTTGTTTCTGATATAGATACATACACAGATACACAAGCAGCAGGGTCACTTAGTATTACTGCCGCCCATGAACACCTGCACCCTGAACTCTAGAATCACTACTTCACAAATGAGTTCTCGCACTTCCACAATTAGTAAGGACGTTCAAGGTCCATTTTGCATCTTAGTCTTAACTGGAGAAAGTGTATTTTTTGCTATTTTATAATCTGATTGATTCTGTACTACTTTCATTGTTATGCATGATCAATGTCAGTCTTAGAGCTGTATATCGATTCCTTTCTCCAGGCTCGAGAGATTTTCATACTACCTATGCCTATGTTATTAGGTGAACCCCTTTTTTTGTGGTGGAAAATCCCTTCGGATCTGCGGCTTCTCGGGGACTGAGGAGCCAGGTATGTGGTGAGTTCACTAGAAGCCCCCCCAGCAACGACACTGCGTCTACAAAACTCTCTCCTCTCTCTATCCTGGAGGAATTACGTGAAGCCCTGTACTTATTTCAAAATACGTAGTCAAATTTATGAGATAATAAATGATAACTTATGCACCAATGTACTCGTACGTGTCCCGGTTTATAAAGTTTTGTATAAAAACAAACTATAAACATGGCGCCTGATAATACTGTTCGGTAGAAGCGTTTGTAGGTCGTGCGGTCTAAGTTATGAGATGATAAGGTTTGAAAGATGAGCAGATGATTGCTATATAACTCACTAGTATATAAGCTTAATATATATTTTTATTTATTATTATTATTTATTTTTTGACTGCCTCGGTGGCGTAGTGGTATCTTATGCGACTGCTAAGCTTGAGGTCTCGGGTTCGATTCCCAGGTCGGACCAAATGTTTGTATGATCTGCAAATATTTGTTTCGGAGTTTGGGTGTTTTCTATGTATAATATGTATGTATTTACAAAAAAAAAGTATATAAGTATTTATATCAGTTGTCTAGGACCCATAACACAAGCTCTGCTTAGCTTGGGACTAGATGGCGTTGTGTATTAGATGTCCGGAATATTTATTTATTTTATTTATTTATTTATATATATATATATATATATATATATATATTTATATACACATATAATTATATAGATTATAGGGCAGTGAAATTATAGATTAATTTTAATTTTACGTCCAGTAGTAGACATCTTTTGGCTAAGATGATGATGATATTCAAATTGACACGAGTATTACAAAGTCGATTTGGATTAAATATACAATGGCAATCCTATCTGAAGAAGGGTATAGGCTACTATTTACCGCGATAATCAACATAAACACGGATGGAGCCGCAAGAAAACGAGTAGATTTTTAAAATTTTATTAAAAGTTACGTAATATTGATTAATCACCAATTTAAGTGGTCGCTCATGATCGGGAGAGATACCGTCTGCTGACCTCCAAACTTCATTTTGAAAATGGCACCCCATGGTAATGATAATGCATATTAACCTGTTCTAACAGCTATTTATTCTATTGATTTCTAGTAGTAGGTATCCTTGCCTAATATAATTTAAATTCTCCAACAGTTCTTCACATCCTTCCATAAGTTGGGCTAAAAATTACAAATCGTGTTTTGGGATAAATATGAAAATAAAAATCAATTGTTTATTGTATAACTGAAAAAAAGACGATATAAATATTTCTGGTTCTATTTAATTATGGAACGTTTTTTTACCTTAATCATCCGTTTCCGAATGTTTATAAACAAATACAAATACACTAAAGACACAGTTGAACATGGCAAATAAGACAATACTAACATTATTGTACACCAGATCATTACAAAAAGAGTTTAGAACTAGATATGTAGGTACAAGTGGCGTCCTTATCGCTCGGAAATCTACAATCAATCTCTTACAGGCAACCAGGCAACAGTACACCCGCTTTCACTTATAAATTGTCCCATCTATCAATCAACTTAGCGAAGAAACCGGTAGCAATTTGCAATCATTTTGCTTGAGGTATTAGGGTTTTAAATCTCACTGCGCGTCAATTTAATTCAGTAGGATAACGGTTGTAAAAAGCAAATTATATTGAGTGAGTATTATATTTAACCTGGTCACCTTAATCACAATAATGAAAAAATTTTTTTTTACGCGCCAAAAACTTCAAGTAAATTGAAACGGTGATATTCAATATTTCTACTTACAGTAAAAAATGTGATTTTGAAATTATTTGTTATTTTTATTTAATTGTGACGGCCGATGGGGCCAAAAAGATCTGGATTGGCGATCACGTACTGGAAACCGGAGCGTGGTTAGGCCTCCTGCAAGATGGTCCGATGACCTGGTGAGGTTCGTAGGAGAACGTTGGATGCGGGTAGCACAGGACCGGTTGGTATGGGAAGCCTTGGGTGTTGCCTATGTCCAGCAGTGGACGTCTTTCGGCTGAGACGGGGAAATCCTTTAGCTTCCTACGCGACCTGAATTCTCATGGTTCGGGACCTCCTTGGAGTGCCTATGTCAGCTGGGCCATTTTTATGAATCCATTAATTCGATTCTGTTATTTAGACGCTCCGGTGAAACATATTAACCAACACAGACTGTCAAAAATATTACCCTTTTTTATTTAATTGGGGGCAAACGAGCAGACTTATCGCCTGATGGTAAGCGATTAAAGCCCTCCCTTCATTCTTCGATTTTGTTCAAGTAGTTGGTTCAACAGTTTCTCAACTGCTTGTCGAATGAAAGTAGCAGCCTTTACCACGGTATACAAAAAACGTATAAAACTTTATCTAAAAACGTAAGAAATGGCGTAAAACTGTAATAAAATAAATTTACTTTCGATTAGTCGTTCTACTACAAAGTATAAAGTCAGTTTTATTTATGACACAATTTATATAAATTTATACAAATATTGTACGCGAATGACATTGAATTAGTTTTACATTGTATGTTTATATAAAGGTGCCGTAAACTTTAAACTTTTATCTTCCCGAGCATCTAAGAGTCGTTTTATTTTATACTTGGGTACTGCCCATGTAAACTGTCCTTTCTTAAAACTCAATGCATCTCCCTACCAAATTTCATTGAAATTAATTACTTTTTATAATTAAAAATGAATCGCTGAAATGTATGTACGCGCATAGCATCTGATCGATTGCATCAAATTGTATAATTATTTTTGTTTGTTGGTTCGTTATTGTTAGGACAAAGTTTGCATAAAAGAAAATTCAAAGGTAACCGGTATTTTTCCGATGCCGTACGAACGTACGCTCTGAGAAGCGCAGATGGGCAAAATCATTAAAACAAGATTTTCAAAAATTTTGAAAAGATTTACAAAGTAAAATATGGCGAAGCGAAAGTTTGTAAGTGTGGATGGATGTTTGTTACTCTTTCACGCAAAAGCTACTGAATGGATGTTGATAAAACTTTACAATAATATAGCTTATACATCAGAATAACACATAGGCTACAATTTATGAAGATACTAGCTTCACCTCGCGGCGTTGCCCGCGGTTATTATCGTACCGCTAGTATGGTTGCATCTACCTCTTTAGCTTTACTTATCGCAAATAGGATCCGCAGTCTAAAGTTGCACATATAGTATGTAGCATACTCTAAGATTAAATATTTAAAGGTTAGTTAAGTTTCAAGAAAATTTCAACGAAATGCAGACACAGTCTAGCGTTATATGATGCAAGTGATGCAACAACAACATGAGAGGATTTTTATCTCTCTCAAGCCATTTCTGTTTTAAGTTATTAGAATTGAGTTTTGTATTACATAATGAAATCTTCAGTCATTTTGATCACAATAAAATTGGTAGAAATTTAGTGTCTTGTCAATATCTTATAGTTTCATATCCCTCAATGATAAGGTGACCCACCCCTAATTTTTTTAAGGCAAAACAACTTTTGCCTGGTCAACTAGTTATTTATATATATTGCATTGTATACTAGCTTCGCCCTGCATTGTTACCTGCGATTGTTGTTGTACATTACAAGCCTAAGTTACTCTTTATATCATTAGCTATATGCCGGTGATTGTACGATAAAAATAGGTCCATCCGTTCTCGAGATTAGTCGAAAGACAAAAAATAAAATTGTAGTTTCCATGGACGTAAAAGCTGAAAAGCTGTTAATTTAAATTTACAAATAGACACTTCAATTGCATTTATTTGTTTCTATACATAGACTCTATCTAGTATTAATATTAACTATAGTATGGTTACTACCCCTAATCTAAATCTCCATTTACCTCTTTCGACACCCCTTGAAACCCCTGTTTAACTATTCTCAAAATAGCACTACCAATTTTACGACAATACGCACAGACACTACGCAGGCGGTACTAATCGGTACTGTTGGTGCCACGTGGTACAAAAAGTGCAGCGCACCAGATGTTCATGACCTGCGTCAACGTAGACCGAACATTTCTCATAACAATTATAGGGTGACCATGTTTATGAAGAAAAATTAGGATGAGAAAGTTAAAGATAAATTTTCTTTGCAAGATATGATTTTACTCCAGAACTTATATTAGAAATTATTTACTTGAGAACTAAAAAAACGTATCTAAATCAGAGGTAAAGAAAGTAAGTAAAGATTACCTTGCTGGTTAAAATACGCTCTAAATTTGAAATACGAGTAACAACACCTAAAATAGTAGTACCGTCTTTTTTTTGCACTAAATAAAATAATAGTAACGTTTTAAATTAGATTTATTTGTACATAATTCAGTGGTATCTCCATTGAACTCGATTCTAGTAGACTCGAGTAGTTTAATATCGACTACTAAACACCATTCATATATAACTTTACCAATCTATATTTTCATACTGCATAGACGTATAGGGTAGAAATCGCATCGCATCTGTTACAATTAGAAAGAGCGCAAAAATCGATTTTAAAGGTCATGAGATATTCTCTACTGCAAGTTTGTACAACGAAACCAAATTGCTTACCGTTATTAGTGGAAACTTATAAGTATGTCCTCGTTATCTATCTCGTATTTAAAGTCAATACTATTAGAACCAAAACCTCGTTTGCGAGATTATTATTAAAAAAAAATGTTTCCGTATCTTTATAATTAAATTGCAAACAAACTAGATATTAAACACAAAACCGCCCGTGAAACACAGATCAGCGTAACCCATTCAAGACTTATCCCGTATAAAACAATCTTATACAGCCCCTACATAAACAACCAACCGAAGAAATACTCGCTTTATTTATCAATCTGGAAATAACTTGTGTATTGTAAACAGAAAAATATGTTTACTACGTCTTTGAGACGCCGCGTAAATGAAACGTTGCCTTTATTTCAGTTGATGCAAATTGAATCGTGAACTAATATTGCTTTGGAGTTTGCAAGAGAATTTGTTTATTTTTGTTTCAATTGATGCAAAATAGTTATTTCAGTTTTGTGATGTTTATTTTCGTATTGTTCAAGGAAGTGTTCCTAACTTTTTGTACGGTTTATAGTTTTTCTTTTTATGGTGTATTGGCTTAATATGAAAAGATTACGATACGAAAACATAAGTGTGTGAGGTATTTGAACCGACAACACTTAGTGCAGTGGAAAGCGAAGTGGCGACCGCTCCACTAGGCCTACTGCGCAGTCGCTGATTATCGCTGGGATGTTTTCCATGTTCAAGTATTTTTTGGTTATCTTGACAGATATCATATTTTTAGTTTCAAATTTAAAATAAAATGCGAGCATTTATAGTTTAATAAAATTCATTGTTTACTAGTATAAATTGAACATTTCAATGATTGTAAATATAACCAGTCCATCCCATATACGATGTGCTCACTACAACTACTTAATTAAATTAACATACAAAATAAATTAACATTGTAACGAAGAAGATAGAAAACTATTTATTTGTACACTTTATTACAGATTTACAAAACAGTACCTACATAAAAGGACAAATATTAAAGTACAAAGGGTGGCTTTATTGCCAAAAACAATCTCATTCTGTCAACATTAGGTTGAAATGAAATGTATCGAAAAGGCAGCGGTAGTTGACGATGCAATGAGTTTTGAAGAATTATAATTTTGTATATCTCTGTATACGTGTATATACACACAAACTACACAAATAATCACAAATTTTAACAACAAAAAAAAACCGACTTCAAAAACTGAACCATTCTTCTTTTTTGAAGTCGGCTAAAAATAGAATAGTTTGTTTATAATTTAAAATTAACAGCTTTTTACTAAATGAAATTGACAGTATATATGTACCATAGTTACTTAAAAAAGGTAATTCTTTATCATTTTTGTATGTTTGTTCCGACTTCAAAAAAAAGAGGAGGTTTTCAATTCAACTGTATTACGTTTCTTAATTTTTTTATTATATAGCGGGCAAACGAGCAGACCTATCGCCTGATGGTAAGCTATTAACACCGCCCATGGACACCCGCAACACCAGAGGCGTTACAAGTGCGTTGCCGGCCTTTTATGTTTGTTACTCGTACCTCAGAACTTTCGACTAGGTGAACCAATTTTGATAATTCTTTCATAATTTGAATTATTTGAAAGCTGGTGCTTCCCGTGTGGTGCAATTTCAACTTGGCTTAGTTCCTGAAGTATTTTTTTAAATAATTTTGTATTAGTTAGACTAGCTTTCTTCCGCATGGCTTCACCCGCGGTTGTTATTGTACCGCGAGAAACAACACGAAGCTCATATAAATGTGTGAAATCCATACATACTAGTACATTCATCTTTAGGTGTGCATACATATATATAAATTACTATAACGTTAGTATATAAGGTTATACAAAGCGAATTATTAGCTTTCGTATATTGTCCGCCTCATAAACATGCGTACGCACGTCCGCCAACGTACATGGTCTTAAGGCGAATGACCGATTGTGTTAAAACGTGTATAAAATACTCTAACACTTCCAACATAACTAGACCCATAATAATCAACTGTGTTTTCAAAACAACGGCTCTTAGTAGATTGGTGATACTGAATAATATGGCCAGGTTAACTTGATCTTCAGTTTGGAAATTAAGGTTTACAACGAAGTGTATAGTCATATTGGATTTTATGACAATGTTGTGAGCAATTTGTTTTAAAATTAACTTTGCTTGTATCTTTGGTATTGGGCTGATTGCTTTGTTTAGTAAAATGATGTTTTATTTTGCTTTTATACGTTGTTATGGTTATAAGGTGTAGTTAATAATGATAATATCGATGTTAGCGTAAATTATAGTATAAACAACACACCCATTTTTTTGAGAAATATATGGCAGCTTTAAAGGAGTTAGAACACAGAGGGGTTTTTATTCTTTTTTTATGGAATAGGGGCAAACGAGCAGACGCATCTCCTGATGTTAAGCGATTACCGCTGCCCGTGGTCACCCGCAACACCAAAAGCGTCACAAGGGCGGTGTCGACCTTTGGGGGATGGAGAGAGAGAATTAGGGAGAGGTTGGGGTATGGGCCTTCAGTATCCTCACTCACTCGGTGAAACACAGCGCAAGCGCTATTTCACACCAGTTTTCTGAGAGGCCATGGTATCACTCCGGTCGAGTCGGCCCATTCATGCTGAAGAGTGGCTCTTCCATGGAATTCTATTCATGTTCATAGCCAGCGTAATGTGCTCAAAATTTCAGGTAATAATAGGTTACCTTCCTTTTTGTCTTCTATTAATCTGCAGTCAGGTTTAGCTATAAGCAGATGAGTTCCATGAATATTGTTTTTAATGGATCTTTCAGTAAAGACCTCTGCTCATCCTTAGACCACTACAAATATTTTTTTTATTATATAGGGGGCAAACGAGCAGACGTATCGCCTGATGGTAAGCGATGGATAACCGCAACACCAGAGGCGTCACAAGTGCGTTGCCGGCCTTTTAAGAAGGAGTACGCTTTTTTCTTGAAGGTTAAAAATAAAATTACTAATAATAATAATTAATTAAATAAATAAATATTATAAAATGTTAGACTTTTATTCGAAGAAAAGTCCGTCAATAACCCGATCAGTCCCGCTTCTAGAGTAGAGCCTTTGGGGTTACTTAAACTGGTTATATTAAATAACCTACTAGTGATCTGCATTCCAACAGTTATACTTAAAGACGGTATAATAACCACTTTAGAGCAATCATAAGTTGCTACTGTAAGCGATGTATCCGCGTTCAAATGTTCGCACTTTTAATACCAGACCCCTAAGGCTGGCTGCGGTTTTAAAAAGCCGTTCTCCAGCTGTTTCTTGTGGTAGTCACTGCAATACAATATTCTACGACTAACAATTACCTTTCTTGAAGGTAGCAGAGCTATGTACGTTGCTTTCAGCACGAAAGGGCCGGCTCGATCGAGGCGGTTCTATCGTCTCACAGAAGACCAATCTAAAATGACAGCAATCGTGTTTCGTTGTTGAGAGTAAGATCGAAGACCCAATGATGCAGAAGCATCGCAATAGGCCGCCATAGTAATAATAATAAATATTTCGGACATCTAACACACAACGCCATCTAGTACCAAGCTAAACAAAGCTTGTATTATGGGTACTAGACAACTGATATATACATATATCCTTTTTTTGTAAATAGATATATATTGTACATTGAAAATATCAAAACTCTGAAACAAATAATTGCAGTTCATACAAAAATTTATGTCCGACCCGGGAATCGAACCCGAGACCTTAGCACAGCGGTCGCATACGCTGCCACTGCGTCACCGAGGCTGTTGAATATGTGGGTGTACTGGTAACTTACCTAGTAATTAATTAGATCAAGCGTAACTGAATTAAGATCACTATATCACAACAGGCAAGTCAAAAGTAAGTTTTATATTTTGGCGAATTGATTTTACCCAATATCAGACGTATCGTCTGATGGTAAGCGACCACCGCCACTCATGGACACTCGCAACACCAGAGGTGTCACAAGTGCGTTGTCAGCCTTTGGGCGATGGGGAGGGGGATAGGGGAAGGGCTGGGGTATGGGCCTCCGGTATCCTCACTGACTCGGTGAAAGCCAATGCCAACTATACTTACATTAACATTAAAACACTATAACCTTTAGGTATTTAAATTTAACGAAACACATAACCGAAATGGCATATCACATTAAGTTGTAGTTAATTGTTAATTTGAACTCAAAAGTCATACATTTGTCTCAAAACTGATGTCATTTTGCGTAAACAACATTTATTTTTAGACTTGAATTCGGAGGAGTGCTTTTAAAAACAAACAATAAAGGATGTAAAGGTTACAAACAGTGGTAACCAGTTTGAATAACGGGTTTTGGTGTAATTTTTCAGATAATAGCGACCTGGAAAGTTGTTTTTTTTTTAAATTTTATAGGGGCAAACGGGCAAACATATCACCTGATGGTAAGCGATTATCCTCGCCCATAGACACTAACAACACCAGAAGAGTCACAAGTGCGTTGTCGGCTTTTGGGGGATGGGAAGGGGGATGGGGAAGCTGTTGGGGTATTGGCTTCCGCTACCTCACTCACTCGGTGATACACAGCGCATACAGGTATTTCACACCGGTTTTCTGTGAGGCCGTGGTATCACTCCGGTCGAGCCGGCCCATTTCATTGATTCTACGTTTTATTTTATTTGCTCAAAGAAGGTACGTCTTATGTAAAGTATTTTATTAGGTATCCATATATTCCTGTTGAAGACTTAAAACAAAATATTATACCAATACTAGCTAGCGTAGTGAAGGGGCTAAAAACTTCTTTCTTTTTTTAATGTTTGACTATACCAAAATGACTGTTCTCTGCCTGATAGAAAGCATAAGCAGAATCCAAGAATGGTGGTCACCATACTTATTGCGAATGTAGATAATGTAGTATGGTGACCTACACCATTCCGGTCTAGTGATGCTTCTTCAACATTGGACCTCCGGTCTCGTACTCACCAATGACAGCACGAACCCTATCATTTTACGTTGATTTCCTGTGTGAAGTTAGTACCGCCCCGGTCGAGCCGACCCGTTTGTGCTGAAATCAGCGGGGTTCTACTACCTCGACGTGGCTTTACTGGTAGTAACTACCTTCTAAGGAAAGGCTATTGGTTCAACAGTGGACTGTTAAATGTTGTTGATGTGATTTTATATTGTAGCCCTCACAGATAGCAGATAGGTTTAACGATAACAAACCTTTTGATAAAACTACTAGCTGTTGCCCGCGGCTCCGCCCGCGTTTATGTCGGTTTTTTAGTGTTTTTTCGCGGTCGCGGATATGTGACTGATGCAAAAATTTGATAAAAACAATCCTTGATGTGGATTATATATATATATATATATCATTCTAAAATTTCAGCTCGATCGGTGCAGAACTTTTTGAGTTTTTGAAGCGTACACAAACCAACATAACATTTATATATATATAGATGAGCCAATAATTAATATATATTGAAATTGTGTTTACAATATCCATACTAATATAATAAATTTGATTCGAAAATTATCTTTTTTTCTTTAATTTTAGTGAAAAGTTTTCCAAAAAGTATGTTATATGTATCATGTATGTATTTCGATAACTTCTATTTTTAGTGTGACATATCTAAATTTAGTCAATCTTTGACATTTAAGAGAACAAATTGAGTGACAAAAGAGTATTTTAACCAACAGAAAAAGCACCAGTTTCTTAAAACACAGTTAAACCTGTACTTCAATCTGTAATGTTAATCAAAATAAATGATAAAATTGAATTAACAGTTTTGAAGCTTCCTATCTCTTGCACCACACAAATAACAAGTCGGGCAAAGGTCCCGTTAAATTTACAGTCCCTACACAAATAACACATTAAGATTCGGTTTGGGTCTTCGAATTTGATCGTCGATAATAATCCATAAATGGTACAGCAAAACAGTTAGGTAGTGACAACATATTTGAAACATGAGATTCTAAGACTAAGCATATCCGTTAATGATATTGAACTTTACAACGCAGTAATAACGTCTAGTGTGGTATAGCAGTGGCCAAAACCTCTTTTCTAAGGAGAGTTCTATGTCTAGCAGTGGACTGTCCAAGCCTGATGGTGATGGAATAAGTATTTGGCTATCACAAGTTTCTTTTCCTAAGGAAAGGATACTCACAAACAAAAACTAGTTTATTAATTATGAAATTTTTAAGGTAATAAACATATATATGAAAAGAATGGGAAGCTATCTTCTTATTTGTTGTCGTTTAAAAAGGAGAATCTGACTGTTAATGATGAAATAAAGAAGTAATTCTATTTAATGTGTAAAAAATCCATAAAACTATAATATTGGGGAACATTAATGAAATGTTAACACACTACAGTTGTAGTTTTGATGACATTAATATTCTTAAAAACAATTCTCTCTAGGACCATGGGATACATCTATACTAATATTATAAAGATGAAGAGTTTGTTTGTTTGTTTGAACGTGCTAATCTCAGGAACCACTGGTCCGATTTGAAAATTCTTTCAGTATTGGATAGTCCATTTATCGAGGAAGGCCATAGGCCATATATGATCACGCTAATACTAATAGGAGCGAAGCACCATTGAAGAATGTTTCAAAAACGGAGAAAAATTTCACGGTACAGGCAATAGAAGACGCAAACGAGGTTGCGTGGGTCAGCTAGTACATAATAAATATTTGAAGGAAGTTTTTGCAAATAACCCGTAGATGCAATTAAAGAAGCTCATTACTAGCAATATGTTTATTTAAGAACAAAAAGTTCTGTTAAAATACGCTACCAATTAAAGCTGATAACAAAATATGTATGTTAAGCAAAGAACACGTGCACATAAAAATGTAAACAAAATGTTGACATTCAATTTGCGCAGTAGCAGGCCGTCATTACTATAAGCCTATAGATATACCAATAATGAAAAAGAATAAAAACATCTGCCTACATAGTAAATTCAACCGTATGTTTATAAGTCATTGAGCTTATATTAACAAAATTAAATAAGTAGTTAAGACCTGTAGGATTGTAAAATAGATTATCGATGTGTGACTAGAATGTTTCGAGACATGTTTTTACTGAAAATGGAAACTGGAAAATCATTAGTCGATATAAATGCCCTTGACATTACTTGGCTCGGTTTATCGTAGACGTAGCTGATGAATACTTGATTACATTTCATATAGGTAATAAGAGAAAAATAACAGCCTTCTGTAAACAAAATTTGCATACGCAAAACATATTAAAAACCAAAAGAAAGCCAATCGTCATAAAATCTTGATAGATCATCTTGACTAATCGACTAACAAATTCGATATTTATGCGTTTCGAAGGACCATCTCGAATTTGGTTCGGTTATTAGATATTCAACTCATTCGTATAATAACCATACGTGCTAAACTAACCCTAGAGTCTTTTATTTAATACTTGAATATTTTAACTAAAAATTTTAGGTGAATCATCATAAAATAAAATACAGTTCTATATTTTTGAACAAATATTAAAAAGAAACACGCGACTGGGAAGTGTCATAGTTATCGGTCTTAGTCACAGGACGTACTGAGACACAAACTAACTTCTCGAGATATCGACAGACTCCATAGTCGAGTTAGGTTCTTTTAATCTGTTGTAGTAGACGTATTTCTGTTCACGGTTTTTGAAAGAGATGTGTATCTTCAATTAGGCTTATTAGTATTGCTTAGAGATTTTTATAAATATTGTTGTGTATATGTGTTTAATATCAAGTTACTGACGTCAAAGTATAGTCCAATCTTGCAGAATAATATGATTCCTGTGCCTTTCAGAAAAATAGTAAGTGCGCTCTTAACGAGTTTGACAACTAGCGTCTCCATTATTTATTACACCTCGTTAACTTCACTGATATATTTTGTACAAAACCATATTTCTAAAATCAATATACTCTATTACTCATGTACACGTGCGGCCAGACAGCTTGGCGGCTGAACTCTTTGTTTGCCATAAACTCACGTCTCGGTTGTGAATAACTTTTGTACCTCAAGGCCCAAACACGGCCTTTGCTAATGAAAACATTGAAATACAAACACATAAAATGGAGAAAAGAAATTGTGAAATTTGATTTTAAAATGAAGGCACATTTACTGAGTTGTGTTTTGCAAAACGACCATTAAAAACCTATGTACATACTTGAAATCTTTTGACTTATCTATGTATACTTAGCGTTGGTTATTTTGAGTTCCACATAATATCAGTTCTCTTTTTTTCTCTCTTTGTAAACCAATCTTTTGTTATTCTTTTAAGCATAACCGTTTAAAAATGATATCGAATTTAACTAAAGTCTTTGCACCTGTCCTTTTTGAAGGACTGGCTTGTCATCAGTCATTTTATTACTACCAAATTTCGACTCTTATACGACAACAGCTAGTGTCAATAGTGATAGTGATAGTGATTATGTTATACTTGTTTGATTTTGAGAGATGATCGAATGAGTTAACAGTATTATAGGGAAACTAGTTGACTATTCATACATTGTTTTGCCATGTAAATAAAAAAAGTTTTAGGGGTGGGTCGCTCTTATCATTTGAGGGCATGAAAAATAAATTAAGGCCGATTCTCAGACCTACTCGAAATATACTCAATCCTTTATAGAAATCGGTCTGGCCGTTTCGGAGAAGTTTTGTAACAAACACCGCGACACGAAAATTTTGTAAATGTATTAGGTAAAAAAATATCTGGTATGACCTGTATGGCTATCAACATTCTTACAATAAGCCAGGTAATAAATAATAGAGACTCAACTATCCAGATTAATGCACATTTCACTTTCATAAATCCGGGTACAGATAAATACGAGTATGTCTGGTAACCATACACATATCAACAACCTTTATCTATTAAAAAGTGTTATATGGCAGATAATAATATAAAATGTGAACGTTTAGACGATTGGATGAACATTTATTACTTGGCCAGAAGTAACTTCAACAGCTGAACGAAATTAAATATGATTCCGGGCAGAGATAAATTATAGCCTAGGATTGGACATGGGCTACTTTATTCCAAAAAAAAAATTTACAAAATAGATATTAACGCCTACGAAGCCATGGGCAAAAGTTAGTATTATAGAAAAGTAAACTTGTTTGTCACTTTGACACGCCTTACTCAATTGATCATGACAAGATTTTGATCTATGTATGAAAAAAGTAATACTCCCCAGGGATTTCCGAATTGTTTGAAAAATCAACAATGACTCCAGTAAAGCCCATCACGAAAACTGGACAACAAAAACAAATAAAAAAAAACAACAGGTATTGCTTTTTTGCCATATTTACTTGACGTTACATTTACCTACTCTTTTTTAAAAGTTTTTGGATAAGATGCTGCCTTACAATAATAGAACATATTTTACAAAACGACCCAACTCGGGGTACCATAAATCTCTATTTCTGAAACCAAGTCACCATTAGTGGCGAATTCCATTACGACAGATCACGACCACCAGCTGCGTGTGCGCATGTGTCACTGTACCACAGAAATAACTGGACTAATCTTGCTAGACTTTACGGCGGCGACGACCGAAATGGTCAACGAGCGTAACTTTAAAGATGTATACCATATTCTTACTTAAGACCCTTACAAATAAGGGCCCAAATCCCTTGATAGTTCTTATCTAGATAAGTTACTGAAAAATAAATTGTAACGTTTAAAGTTTAAGGTAGAGATTTATTAAAATGTGAAACAATTGTGGTCTGCATTGTCATTGAAGCTGTTAACAGTCCAGCAAAAGGAGTAATGCATGTAGTTACTTGAAATGTTTACTTGTAGCCTTTTGTGGAAGACTTTGAAGGCAATATATGACGTTTGCTAAGTGATATTTCTGTGTTTGTAGTGCAATTTTAAATTTAGCTAATAGTCAAGTAGGCAAAAGATATGAGCAAGAGATAACATAGCTACTTTTGAATGGATAAGCATGATTCAGTAAATGATTGTTATCATTTTGTTCATTTGGTGGATTATAGCATTTGTAAATGTATGAGCTAAATCAATTATATTTCTATGATGGTTCTTTCCTTCACTTACCAACTACCCTCCATTATCGTATTTATCTTTTTGTTTAATTTTAGTATTTAGGAGCTCGTGTAAAACATCACCAAATAATTGACAATAATATGTCCAAAATAGCCACAAGAGAGCTGCACACTTAACTCGCTAAAATATATTCCTAATGGCATCCCATTTCTCGGCCTTGTTTCAAAACGGAACTCAAATCTGGATATCCAAATTAATAGCTTACTATTACAGAGTTAGCTGTATATCTCTTTATGAAGAAACAAGATTTACAAGTAATGCGGTACTGTCATAGTATATCTGAATTCAGTGAGATTAATTTTGTATGGTTTTCATAGCAATGATATGTCTATCAGATTTATAGATGCCATTGTTTATAGAGTCGGTTTGATTATTACACATTTTGTTAACAATGGTAATTGTTTTATAATATGATTTATATTCATGTTAATAAATTAATACTATTGTTCAAATGATATTTAATATTGTTAGGGGTAAAAACATTGTTGTTGTTCCTTGTGTCCGTTGCCACATATACATAATTGTAAAGTCAAACGCGACGATTGATATATTTGTGGGTTGTCTTTTAAAATAATTGAAAAATAAACTAGACATTGAATTAACATCAAACGTTAGAAAATTGTACACATTTTAAAAAAAAAATTTTTCATCTAAATCGTCGTTATCGTTCAACTCATGTTCGTAACTAAATTCTTAAAGTAAAACTTTGTATGTAGTTTAAAACTATCTCCAAGTTCAAGTGCCACTCTCTACTATTTAAAAGCACATGTCAAGTCAACTTCTTGACAAATTCCTTGCATTCTGTAATTTCAAAGGAAATCTGGAATTCGGAACCAAAATACTTCCTTGGGGGAATCCTGTCATTTGACCTGAAATTAAAATGTCCAAAATCGATGTCCCTGTCAAACTGTCAGAATAGGGAGAGTAAATCATGTAACGATTTCTCTTAGTCTTCGAAATACTTTAGTGTTTCTTCAAATAGAAAGGTGACGACTATTGACAGGTTAATTTGGTTCTAATTCTGTGTTACAGTAGATTTTACTTTAGGGTGTTTTAAGTTTATTTTTATGTTTCTATTTAATTCTCTCTACTTTTTTCTGTATCTTATAGCATCTATCACACAAATCGTTTCTTTTTTAATTGAAGTATTCGTTCGTTGAATGTGATCAGTAGAGACCGGTTGTAATGGAGAACTTTTTCGAGGCCTATGTGGACCATGTGAGACTTCTTTTGATTAAGACGATATTTATGATTCCTTTTTTTTCTAAAGAAACTTATATTTATTCATTAATTTAGTACTAGCTGACCCACGCAACATCGTTTGCGTCTTCTATTGCCCGTAGCGTGAAAATTTTACCCCGATTTTGAAACATTATTTAATTGTGTTTGGCTCCTATTAGTATTAGCGTGATGATATATAACCTATCGCCTTTTTCAATAAATGGACTATCTAACACTGAAAAAAATCTTCAAATCGGACCAGCCGATCCTGAGATTAGCGCGTTCAAACAATCAATCACTTCAGCTTTATAATATTTGTATAGATACTTTATTTAAATATTTACCAATAAGAACCATTAAAGTTAATGTTCTAGTAACTAGATATTTAATTAAATACTTCAAAGAGTAGTTTCAAAAGAAACTATTTTTATTAACTACAATAATCTAATTGAGTTGCTTGTACAAAAGTTAAAACTGTTTTGATATTTTCAAAATAGGAGTACTACTTGAAACTAACAATCAAACACCCCAATTAAAATATTCAAAGTCACAACAAACTATGAATAAATGGGCCCTATTATTCAAAAGTAATAAGAACAATTAATCATAAGTTAACTATGGACTCCAGTGACAAAGATCTTTTTATTAGATCCCAAAAATAACACAAAAGAATTAATCTTGAAAATCTTAACATTTTAAATGAATATTAATTAGGTGGGGACGATGCACCCCTGAGATGTTGATTGTAACTTGTAACTTCGGTAAAACATTCGCTAAACTTATTACTTTTGAATGTTTCATTTCTACAAGTTTTAGTGAGAAAGTATACAACATGACGTTGTTCATAAGCAGTATAAATAAATTTCGAAACGAAAATTAACAAAATAGTTTTGAAAGTCGTGAAAATAAATTCAAGGCTATGGATTTTAAATGAAAATTACAACATTAAACATAACATTCCATTATGATGTTTATAATTTTTTTATTACGTTATGGATATGGCTAGCTTACGCCCGTGGCTTTGTTCGTATTTAATAAAAAGTTACCTATATTACTTCTCATATCTCCAAGATTATGTGTCGAATGTTTTATGATGATCGGTTAATTAGTTTTTACGTGAAAGCGTAACAAACAAACTTACAATTACATTTATAATTACTAGGATAAGTGCGATATTGTATGACGTATATTTCTCGATTTTGAAAATTCGGTTTAAAATTAAGAAAGTATCAAATAGGCTTATTGCACATACACACAAAAGCATGCATTAGTTGAATTTTATTTTAAAGCAAATCTAGCAAAGGATGAAAATATGGTCTATTTTTATAAATAAATATAAGCCTAAACAACTGCTGCAAACACCCTTCGAATAAAATAGAACCCTAAAGGACAAAACACTACTTAAGCTCGACGTTTAAATTAATGTCTCTTTTTTTGTCCTTTTTTTTCTGTTTCCCTGATTTTGACAAAAGACTTACTGAAGCTAGTAGACAGTTAATAAATTTGTGCGTAATTATACACTGTAGTATTTTGTTGAAAGGTTTTTGGGGATCCGATGGCGATTTATGTCGGGAGAGAGTCGTTCGGTGATTAATTAGTTTTAAATTTTTGGTGTTTACGGTGTAGTAATTAGGAAAGGCGGGTAAGTTATTGGGTATTTCGTGAACTTAAATCGTAAGAAGTTTATCTACGATATACATTTCATCATTTA
The DNA here is from genome assembly GCA_916048165.1 of Spilarctia lutea. Taxonomy (NCBI): domain Eukaryota; kingdom Metazoa; phylum Arthropoda; class Insecta; order Lepidoptera; family Erebidae; genus Spilarctia; species Spilarctia lutea. The sequence goes on from OU696491.1 coordinate 3,246,460, forward strand.
AACTTTTGTTTCGTGGTATTCTGTTACCTACTAATATCTTGCAAAAAAATATGCTGCCCAGTTTTTCAAACTCTCATTTGTCTCCAAATAGAAATTGAAATTTTATTCAAATATATTCACGTTCGTCTTATTCTCTTGTTTCTTCTTTTATCCGGGATATATTGTAATATATTTATTAGACAAATCACTGACATTTAGTAAAGAGTATAAAGGAAATATTGACGCTTTTGTGATGTTATCCAACAACAAGTTGAAACTATAATTGATTACTCTTCAAATCTTATACCTATTTTGAAATCCAAATTATATATAAGACCAAGTATAAATTTCAACAAACTTACGTAAAGTTATCAGAAACTTAAGTAGCGAAACCAACTCTACGTTTAACTCCATAATATTTGATGGGTCATTACAAGCTCTAACACCACTTAATAAATATATTAATGAACACTTAAAAGAAGCCACCACACCTAGCAAGCTTAGATACTTATGAATTCTCGAAGTAAACTTCAATAGATATGTCAATTTACAATCTTCGAGTCGTAACATAAAATGTTATGATAGAACTTTCGCTAAGTAGATAGGAAGCACCAAGGTGGATTTGGTAAAAGGATATTTTTATGGGTAATTTTGTAAGACGTGATTCTGTGGCTTTAGTAAATGTGGTCATATTTTTGGTAAGTTTGATCCTCTTTGGTTATGCAGTGCTTAAGCGTTCCTTACTGATCAGTTATAACAACGAATGTATTATATTTACCAAGAAAATATAGCAATCAATGTATAAGGCGTTAATAAATTTAATACTTGGTTATTTCTTTTATGAAATAGCATCTGGTTGAACGAGTTTTGCTCGGTATTTTTTTTCAAAAATTTTTTTTTTTAATTGAATTACCTATTATCTATCGCCCAACGTCATTAAAATTTCTAATATTTATAGTTTTTAGTACATAATCAATGAAAAATAAAGGTTTTGTAAGGATTGTAAATAACTTGCTTGGTCATTGCTTTGTTGATAAACTTAGTTATAATAATAATTCTTGATTACTTTTATCACACTAATTATATCGACTGCCATATTTATCGACTGCCTCGGTGGCGTAGTGGTAGCGTATGCGACTGCTAAGCTTGAGGTCTCGGGTTCGATTCCCGGGTCAGACCAAATGTTTGTATGGTCTGCAAATATTTGTTTCGGAGTTTGAGTGTTTTCTATGTATAATATGTATTTACAAAAAAATAGTATATAAGTATTTATATCAGTTGTCTAGTACCCCACAAGCTCACCTTATCTGGATGACGTTGTGTGTTGGATGTCCGGAATATTTATTTATTTATTTATATTTTTTATTACACTATTTGTATGTTTACAATTGTCCCCAAATTAAGCATTCAGCCATGTTGAAGTAACTAATTTTCTTTTACTTTTGAAGCTAGGAAAAATGAATTTTTTTAAGGATTTAAAGCAGTTAAAGCAACAGAATATCAATATTAAATGACAGCGTTTGTGCTGTTGTGTTTTGTTGGTGAATGCGAGACCGGAGGACCAGTTATGCAACAGTATCACTAGGCCACCATGGTGTACGGGACCGCAGGCCGCCGGAGGATGGGGACTTCTAGAGGCAGAATGATTGCTGCGGTCGGGATAACGGCATTGCCGTGAAACCAGCCTATATTGCTGAGATCGAGGGGGGGAAAAAATTTCTCCCGGGACAGGTCCTGATAAGGCACGGCGTCAATTCGGGGAGGACCTGCAATAATATGGTCCGGGTCCTCCCAGTCCTGGCTCATGTGTCCCTGATGAGCTGGAGATCCGAAAGGATTTTTCACCCCGTAAAAAAAAGGCCACCATGGTGTGGGTCACCATGCTGCGTTGGATTCTGCTTAAGCTTTCCATCAGGGTAGAGCTTAGGCAGGGCAATACATAACATTATTGGAAACATCAGCTAACTCTGCTTTGTTTTAAGCTACTAAAGTTAATATAAGCAGTTAATTATTAATGTCCTTATGGTTATTATTATGCTCATAATAAACTAGAGTGTTTAAAAGTCAATAGGTTGCAAAAATCTGATGCGATAAAGATATGGTTTTATTAAAAACTTGTTTATATTGTTATGTCTATATTGATATTATCAATCATATTCCTCGTCATAGCTGAAAGTCATTAACCTTATATTTGATCATTGTTATTAGTTTTTTAGGGTTCCGTACCTCAAAAGGAATAAATGGAACCCATATAAAATCACTTTGTTGTTCGTCTGTCTAACTGTCAAGACCATTTCTCAGGAACGCGTGGAGGTATCCAGCTGAATTTGATACCCAATACTCAGGTCTACCGTCCCTTAGAGCCAAAGCCAACGCAATAAAAATATACTTAATCGCGTAACAAAAATACGCCAACATAATCCAGCCTTTATTGTTCCGAAGATTATTCGGGTTTATCATCATCATCATATCAGCCACCGCTGAAGTCCAAGAAGTAAGAAGTCCACTGCTGTACGTAGGCCTCCCCTTATTTGGGTTACTAGATCAAAAATAGGTTCTTCCTGAATATCAGTTTTTCAGAACTGAATTCGAAGGTAGAGCTAGTTGTCAGTATATTTGAGGGTACTGACTTGCAAAGCTAAATTAGTAAATTTACTTTATAAAATACAGAACTTGCTTCTTAACATAACATTTATAACTTATTCCAAACAATTCTTAATCTTGCTCATGTAGTTGGAAAGAAATGCTTTGTATTCCTTTGTTACATAACTCGGAGACACTAGAGCGGAGTTTTCTTTGTTTCAAGTCTAGATTTACTCTCTAGATGTTACTAATAACATTATTGCTTACAATCCTCCTTCCTACTAATATTATACACACGGAAGTTTGTGAGTACGTAAGTGAGTATGTCTGTTGCCCTTTCACGTAAAAACTACTGAATAGATGTTGATGAAATTTTGGAACAATATGGCTTATACATCAGAATAACACATAGGCTACAATTTATAAAGATACTAGCTTCGTCTCACGGCGTTGCCTGCGTTATTGTCGTACCGCGGGGTTCAGCTAGTTTACTAATATTATACAAGTTTGTGATCATAACGGGTGTTTTTTTAAGCTAGATAGAACTTTAAATTGTAAAAAGTAACACAAAAAATTAAATTTTGATGAAACTTTTTTTTTTATTCGTTTCAGTATACTCTGACAAATCATCATGAATAGACTCACGCTTGAACAACGCTACGAAATTATCCAAATTTACTTTGAAAATCAGTCGTCGATTCGCGCAACTTATAGACGACTGTTTTATCGCAAAATTGTGTTCAGCGATGAGGCGCATTTTTGGCTTAACGGGTTTGTTAATAAGCAAAATTGCCGCATATGGAGTGAGACCAATCCATAACAGACCCTACAGACTCCATTACATCCAGAAAAATTCACCGTTTGGTGCGGTTTTCACGCTGGTGGCATCATCGGACCTTATTTCTTCAAAAATGAGGCCGGAGCTCGCGTTATGGTCAATGGAGATCGTTACCGCACCATGATCAATGATTTTTTGTTTGAAAATATGGATGACATTGATCCGAAGGAGATGTGGTTTCAATAGGATGGCGCTACGTGCCATACGGCGAACGCAACCATCGACTTATTGAAATCAAAATTTGGCGATAAGTTGATTTCGAGAAATGGACCTGTCAATTGGCCTCCAAGGTCGTGTGATTTGACACCTCTCGATTATTTCCTGTGGGGCTACGTGAAGTCACTGGTTTATGCTGATAAATCAGCAACAATTGACGCCTTGGAGGCCAGCATTGTTCGTGTTATACGCCATACAAATGACGAAGTCGTCTATAAGTTGCGCGAATCGACGACTGATTTTCAAAGTAAATTTGGATAATTTCGTAGCGTTGTTCAAGCGTGAGTCTATTCATGATGATTTGTCAGAGTATACTGAAACAAATAAAAAAAAAAGTTTCATCAAAATTTAATTTTTTGTGTTACTTTTTACAATTTAAAGTTCTATCTAGCTTAAAAAAACACCCTTTATATGTAAAGATGTTAATTTAAGTACTATAGTCTGGCCACTGAGAGAATGCGTTCCTGACAGGTCGTGATCCAATGGGCGACGTAACTTTGAACTGGCGTACAATTTATGGCAAAATTTTAAATATCTTTTATTAACCTTAATAATGAGTAATAACATTAAAAATTGAATAATCATGCCAATGTACAATAAACGTTTTATTTTGGGCTAAAGTTATTAACAATTAATCAATTAATTAATTTAAGAACAATAATTTTTAAAAGTCTAACGACGTCAAACTTCGCTGTTTCAAGGTTATGTCAATAGTTTGTTTTTGTAGTGATGTGACAAAATAATACTGAATTGTAACTGAGTATTTTTGGAATCGTAATATATTCTGTCGGTCGATATATTGTTAAATAAAACGTTCTAATTTTATAATATATAATTTTATTTATTTATCTTTATTGAATACACAAAAAAACAATAGAACAAGATGAGTTACAAAGTATGTAAGGATGTCGTACAGTCGAATGTTGTCACCATTTCAGGGAAATGTGCCGAAATGCTTTGGGCATTTATACGAACGACATTAAAGTTCCTGGGGACATCGGAGAAATTATTCGAGAGTGTGTATAATGTACTTAATACATATTTAATATAGTTTATAATACGATATAGGTACGACCAAACCAAACATATGAAAATAATTGTCGTGATATCAGTCAGCTGAATTAAACATAAATGAAAAACTATTTTTATCCCTTTATATTTCTGGTAAAAAATTGGCAACCCAAAATAGCGTTGTGAGGACCGTCATTTTGTGACATACACAAACAGTCGTCTCTTGTCGTCCTGCGCGCATAGACTACGTTTTCCAGTTTTCTCGTTGTGGGAGGTTTTCTCGTGATTGTTATTGTTGTTTATTTGTACCTCCGCGCTAATTTGTTTAGAATTTTACTGTTTTGTACTTTTGGTGCTTAACAATAATGTCGAAACGCGGGTCATCCATTGAAAAATGAAACCCGTGAACTAATAATCAAGCTTCAAAATTACTTTGAGTTGGAAAGACAAGAGCGTATCTCTCAGGCACCTGGAGTAAGCAAACGGACGATAACAAATATTAATAAAGAAAAGTTCGGCTCATCTGGAATCATGGAAGAAAATATTTTACGAACACCTAAAAAGAAACGCAGAACTAAATCAGATATAGATATATATAACAGACATAGATACTCGTAGCTTTGACGCCGATGCAATAAGGAATCATATATATAGTTATTATGCCAGGAATGAATACTTTAATAGGTCGACGCTTCTAGCATCTTTGAAAGCAGCTGATTTGTTTAGGGTGGGAAAAACTGCTTTATCCAATATTTTAAAAGATATTGGATTTCAATTTAAGAAAACAGACAAAAGGAAAATTCTTTTAGAAAGAAATGACATAATTTTAAAAAGAATTACTTTTCTAAGAGAAGCAAAGAAAATGATAATTGGGACAATGTCGTTTTCATTCACGAGACATGGCTGAACATCAATCACGCGCTTTCTCGTTTTTGGACAGATGACACTCAAGCGTCGACGTCGAAAGTGCCAATCGGTAAAGGAGCACGTCTCATAATATGCCACACTGGTTGTGCGAAGTAAGGTTTTGTGGAAAATGGTTTATTGGCATTTGAGTCAAAAACTACTACTGACTACCACGAAGAAATGAATGCGGCTGCATTCAAGGAGTGGCTCCAGGATGTGTTGCTACCTGGCCTTCCAGAGCCTTTAATTATAATAATGGATAACGCCCCTTATCATTCGGTGCAAATAAATAAGCAAATAAATAAAGCACCTTCTCAAGCTAATAGAAAAGAGGGATTGGTGTCTTGGCTGTAAAGAAGTGGCATTGACGCAAATATGTCAATGCTAAAAGCGGAGCTGATGAAATTTGTCAACGACCATAAGCTAGCAAATGTTCGATACGAAATGGATGCTGGCTCTGGAGTACGGTCATCGCGTTCTCCGAATTCCTCCATATCACTGCCAGTACAATGCCATAGAGCTAATCTGGGCTCAAATTAAAGGTTATGCAGCACGCCATAATACTTCTCCACCATATGGCATAAAAAAGATGAAGACGCTTTTAAAAGATGACTGGATGAAGGTGGTTGAAAAAACAAAATAAAATATATTTGATAACTTTGACCGCAATATTCGTATAGACACTATGATTGACAATAACATAATAATACATGTTGGTGAAGATGACAGCGAGTCCTCAAGCAAATCGGAGTCGGATTAAATTTTGATTTGACATTATTGAAATCTTCAAACTATGTATTTCATAATATATATTTTCCAATAAATACAGTATTTTTATTTCCTTTTCCTTGGTTCCATTCAGAAATTATGATTAAATTTAGTTCATCCATCAACAATTTTGTTAATATTGTGTTTGAAATATAATAAAATGTATATAAATTGAATAATTATGCATAATGAATGCTATAAATACTCGTACTGTTACCAAATATTATTAATGTTATTCATGGTACATCACTACTCATGACGAATTTACAAGTGTCAGAAACGCATTCTCTGAGTGGCCGGACTATAAATGGATTTATACATCATAATAATATATATGTTACTATTTATTGTTATAATCGACATAGGTAGGTACATACTGCCGAAGTCGCGGGTAAAGGCCAATATACAATACACTGAAAATAAAATCAAATGTTAAACTTAAATCATTGGATCTATGGAGTAGATTAAAACATCTATTATAAGGTTTTACGAAGTCTGCGTGGATGGTTTTTTAATCCCTCATTGTTACAATAAATCTTAGCTGATAGTTTATTTTAGATTATCTTCGAGATAGAACATATATATTGATCGTCATCTGTGGTAAAATAAAAATAACATAATTCATACTTTTAGAAAACGAATGGTACTTGCGAGGCTTTTTAAAGAGCTGTGAGGCGATTTTTTTATAGGGACAAAACCAAGCGGCATTATAATTTTAAAAAGGTTTTTAAAAACTTGTGTAATTCATATGATTCATCATTTTATTGTTTTGTTTTGTGTAATACTTGTATTGATTGTGATAATTGCACACAGCGTTAGATCACATACTAACGTGATCTCACATATTTTCGCAACGCTCTCGTATATTCAAATTTTGAGAATAATTTATTTGGCTTTGGCTTAATAAAAATTGTTGACACGTTATATTTTTTTATATGTATGTATGTCCCTGCCAAAATAATAACAATAATGAATAATGGGTACAAGACTACTGATATAAATACATAATATATTATACTGTTTTTTTTTTTTTAAAAAACATAAATATTGTACATAGAAAACACCCAAACTCCGAAACAAATATTTGCAGGTCATACAAAGATATGATTCAACTCGGGAATTGAACCTGAAACCTCAAGTACAGCAGTCGCATACGCTACTGCGCTGCGCCAACAAGGCGGTCTTAAAAAATGATTCTACTCTGCCTGATGGAAAGCATAATCCAAGAGTGGTGGTCACCATGCTAATTGCAAATGCAGACAATGCAACAATGCAGCATAGTGATCAACACCATGACAGGCTAGTGATGCTTCTGCATCATTGGGCCTCTGGTCTCGCACTCACCAACAAAACACGACAGCACGAACGCTATCATTTTACGTTGATCGTCGGTCATCGGCCATCATTAAAAATAAATAGTTCTCATGAACTGCTTGCCTCCGTGGCTTATGTTATCTTGAGTTTTTTATTTTTAGTATTTTCACTGTGGTATTGGATGAAACTCTTAAAACGGTGTTGAAATAACCCTAACATTTTCAATTGTTCAATTGTAAGTTTGAGTTTCAATTGTAACTAACGTTATAAAAATTCTATTTGTGGCCAGTCGAACTGTGGCCATACTAATCACATCTATCAAAGCCCATTGGATCTATTTTTGGCAACATGGGAACTTTTCTAGCCACTCGATCTAAAGTGGACGTCTTGAGTTCTCCTGCACCCCTGGTACCTATATTAATAGTATTAGAGCATTATAATTGTAATTTGAGTTTAATTTTATTTTTGAAACGTGGGAATGTTTTGGTAGTCAAAGTTTAAGGGACTCTGACGTTTCCTTTGTTTTTAAAGTTTTGTAACATCGTTTTTGTTTCGATTTTGGTAGTAAGAGTTATTGAGAATTAACTCTTTGTTATTGAGAATTAACTGTCTTGTTAACTGCACTGTTGGCCTAGTGATTTAAGTGGTCGCCACTCCGCTTTCTACTGCGCTAAGCGCTAAATCCTACATAGGACAACACTTTGTGTGATCCGCAAATTATTGTTTAGAGCCTGGGTGTTCTTTGTGTCCGTTTCATGTATGTTTGTAAAGTCCCCCGCGATACAGGATGTACATTCCTAATGATTTTTCATGGTATGTGAAAATAAAGCTTAGTTATGAAAACTAAAGATTAACAACAACAATGATTCGTAAACTCATCATTGTCAGCAGAAAGACATCGACCGCTGAACATAGGCCACGCCCGAGACTCTTCACCACAAAGAGGCCTGTGTTGATCTACATAAATATATGAATCTATACAAATTAATGCAAATCTAGATCATACCAAAACAAGAAGTCTTTAAACACAGAACCCTTTCTTGACTTTAGCATAATTTTAGCCTAAGTTCTAAATCCCAAAGCCAAGTTTACCGTACAAGTCTAGAAACTGCGCAGTAATAACAATAAATCTAACAAATAACGAAAAGCTTTATATTATAATATAACGTATAGCTTTTATAAAAGCAGCCGCGCCGGTGCAAGGTTAGTGCGACGCGAACATTATCTAGCGATTAGCGAATCAGCCCGTGGTTCTCAAAGTTGGACAGTAAATTAACAGTGTGTTCTTTGTTTGTACACTTCATAATCACTGTATTATGTCTACTTAATAAATATTTTTAGACACAACTGTTAAATTTATTAACCATAGGTCAAATGATACTTATTTAAGATAAGTGTAGGCTAAAATTCTTATAGTAGAGATCTATGTCCAAGAGTGGACTGCTAAAGGCTGTTAGGTAGATAGGTGTTTGGGATAAAAAAATCACAGAATACATCATTTCATGTTTTCGGGGAGGCACTGCTACTTTCACTGAAATTCTGTCAAGGCACTTAAGATACAAGTTTGCACAACCTTTAAAAAGTTATTTCTAAACAGTACAAAAGCAACGCAGCAAGTTAATGTCCAATATTTTCAATCTTGGCTACATTTATAGCATGATATAGACTTTCCATATAATACTACCTATTAACTTGTGACATCATATTTTGCAATCTTAGAATTGACACCTTGTCTTCCAAGGGGTCATTATTCAAATAAAACATCTGAAACTTTAAGAACCAGTGTCACAAACAAACCATAAACAGATCCAGTATTTATCTACAAAGCAATCTATCGTAACACGAGAAACGTTCGTTTTTCAAACAGTGTAACTGTGTGCGTGTAATTGCCATGAGTACGAGCGGCGCAAGCGCAGATTATGCGGGAATTGTTTTGAATATTTACTTATGTGTTTACTATTCATGAAAATTATAGTTTTTGTAATATTAGTCAACATTTATTCGTATTTCATGATGGTCTACTTCTTTTGAAATTTTGAAAAGTATATAATTGATAATTAAACGAAAAAGACAATGTCAGCCAATTATATCATATTTTTACATTTATTTTTACAAAAGGTTTCAAACCACTTTTTTTCTTTTTTAACCAGTTTTGATAAAGGAGTTTTTGACCTATTACATCTCAAGGTAATGAATAAAACACTGGTGGTTTATTGAAATGTAGAGATTCTTATGAAGATCGCTAATTGACTCTATATACTTGGCTTTACCTTTGACCAAACAGACAGACCCGTTATGTTGTAATAATACTATACGTATTTATTTTTAATTAATACCCAGATACCACCTCGTTGTAGTTATATCGAACTCAAATCAACCGAAAACTGCATTCTGTCTTAAGGTACTAGTGCACCAGTAGCCGAGGGACCAGGAACCCTACCCTATTCTAGAAAGGAAAATTCTGGAGCCCCAATGTACCTAGCATCTACTACTTGCAGAAAACCCCCTTCGAAATTTTTAACTCTGAAGTAATATTACACCCTGTTTAAAGGTATGAAAACATTCAAGAAATGCAATGCTTACCTATTCTCTTCTGAACGAAACTTTTTATTTTGAATTATATACTAGCTTACCTGAAACAAAATACCATACTATAAATATTTAGTCTAATTTAACCATAAAATAAATATATTTATAACACACATTTATTAACTTTTCAATTATTTTTTTTTGGTAAATTTTATAAAAATAATTCTTAGGTAGATTTAGGGCCCCCACAGACTGCAGACTTTTTATCGGCCGATAGTTTGGTCGGCTTCTTAATCAGTATGGAGAGGAATGCATATGCGCACACTACAGCGATTCAGTATCGGCCGATAAAAAAGTTTGATGGGCTACCCGATTACATTCAAACTAATCTGTCGGCCAACTATCGGCCGACTGTTTAATCAGTATTGGCGCATACACGCCTGCGCATACCTGACGATTGTTTAGTCGGCCGATAGTTCAGTTCGCTCTGTGATTTGGCGTCATCAGCGTGTATTTTGAATATGGCGTCGCCCAAATCACAATTGTTGATTGTAGAAAGTTCCGTCGAAAAGTTGATTGAAGAAGTCGAGAAAAGACCTGCGCTTTATAAAAAGTTCATTGAAGCTGGTAATGCTCATTCGATAATAGGCGAAAATTTTTTTCGGGTAATCAAGTAATTTGGAATGCATAGTGTAAAATTTTCCACTAACTAATCTATCACTGAGAATGGGATGCACCCAATACTCTCGGAATCTCTTCTTGATTTTCCTCCTCCGGAGTATGATGAGAGCAATAACTTTTCTGGACAATATTCTCATTGTGCGACTGCTTCAACAGTCAGTTACAAACTAGTTCGAGAATAGTCAGCCGGCTGTTGGATAGTCTGCGCCCTGTTCACCAACCAAACTGTTTAGTTGGCTCGGTGTGCGCACTTTCAGCCCAACCCGACTAAACTATCGACCGATAAAAAGTCTGCAGTCTGCGAAGCCCTTATTTTTCGCTTCCGAAACCCTCTGCATACTAAATTTAGTGCAACTGCATATTAAACATGCGTTGCCAGCATGTTTCAGTAAAATCAGCATGTTTTAATTAAAAGTAAACGTCATGCTTTTGTTTGTAATGAAATCTATATTGATAGTTTATAATAATTATACCATTAAAACACTAAATACGTTCAACTTTCAACGTTTACGCCATATTTATTACACATAAAACCTACCTGAGCCATAAATCAATGTCTCCTATAAAATCTGTGACAAATAAAGATTTTATAACCATTATTCTATTTTTGTCCGTTTTCATACGCACTCGCGTCTTGCATTGTTTACTTAATATACATATTTGTACAGTTTACGTGCAGCATAGTAATAACAACATATTTGTACGACGCTAAATATGATCAAGTTTTGGAAACACTTGCAAGGAAGTAAAATTTTTCGTTGTACTATTAGAGATTGTCTACAATTGCCTATTGTCCCTGAGGCTAGGGTTTTTTAAGGTTTTTCATATATTGAAATATATAAAGAATTGGACCAATAGTAAGCAAGATTCCTTAGACTGCGTAGATTTATCTAAATAATAAATCTGTAACCTTTAAGAGTTTACTAAAGAGAAGTGAAGAAATAATGAAATCAATTACTTTTTGTTCGCCTCTTTTATCAGAGATTCAGACAAATACAAACGATATTCAAATTAATAGATATTTAAATATATATTCCGGACATCTAACACACAACGCTATCTATGTAGTTCCAAGCTAAGCAGAGCTTGTGTTATGGGTACTAGACAACTGATATAAATACATATATACTTTTTTTTTGTAAATACATACATATTATACATAGAAAACTCCCAAACTCCGAAACAAATATTTGCAGATCATACAAACATTTGGTGCGACCCGGGAATCGAACCCGAGACCTCAAGCAGTCGCATACGCTACCACTACGCCACCGAGGCAGTCAAAGTCAATAGATTATGTTGATATATTAAACTTATTTTCAAGACAAATACAAAGAGATATTACTCTTTAAGATTTGTTTAAATTTCTTTTAATTTCTCATCTTACCCTTGCAGTGTGTTTTTTTCTTTTAATGGACGTGTGTAGCTTAAGCCTGGTGTACACCAACCACACCAGATGCATAGTTCCAACAATTTTTATGACACTGTAACACGTGCCGTCAATGTATATTATTGTTTATAAATTTAGTCGCGAATGTAAACACACCCTTACTTAGGAACTGGGTATTTTAGAGATACGAGTTGGAATTTGAAACAAAAATAGGTACAAAAACAGAAATAAACACATTTCATTAAAATAATACGTTTGTTTTTATTTGCTACGTAAATGACAAATTTAAATCATGGTTCTTAAATTCATGAACTTTAATTTACATTATAAAAAATACAAGTTAACATGAATTACTCAATTATAAATAAAAGTCTGAAATTTTTTTAATAAAATTTGACACAAATTTAAATAATAATAATAAATATAAATAAATATTTCGGACACGAGACAGACCCAAACTCCGTAACAAATATTTAAAGATCATACAAATATTTGGTCCGATCCGGAAATCGAACCCGAGACCTCAAGCACAGCAGTCGCATACACCACCACTGCGCCCCGAGGCATTTTTTCTCAGCTCTCTCCTTCTCGTCAAATTCGGCCCAGTCGTTCTCGAGTTTTAGCGAGACAAACGGACAGCCATTGATTTTTATATATCAGACAATAGACTCCTATACTCCAATACCGCTCCTTATACAGTAAGAACGATGTTATTTAATACTGATATTTTAGTCAGTTTAAAAACACTGTGTGAGGTACACTTTGATGTTTCATTTGTTTATATTTTTTTAAAGAAAAAAATGACGAGGTAAGACTACAGAACACACATGAAAGGCCCTCAGCAAGTTAAGGGATAAATATTTAAGTTGGTTGGGGTGAGACAGATGGGAGAAATAATATTGTTTGAAAATAGAAAAGCTTTTGTTAAGAAAGGGTTTTTTTTTATTGTAGGTCTATTTAGATTTTACTATCAAAGTAGAAATAAAAACCTTATAGTGGCTGGCTGAATTCGGTATTTTTTTACTGGTCTTACTTTTCTGTATATCAGTACAGGAACGTATTAAGAACTTAGAGTTTGATAAATTCTGAGAAGAAATCAAGTCCACTCGTATACTGTAAAGGCTATCGATTAACTATTGTATTAATGAAACGGCTAAAACACATATATTGACGAAGTCAGTTTTACCGTGGGAGAGCCACGCTTCGGCATGAATGGGACGGCTCGACCGGAGTGATACCACGGCCTCACAGAAAACCGGTGTGAAATAGAGTTTGCGCTGTGTTTCACCGAGTGAGTGAGGATACCGGAGGCCCATACCCCAACCCCTCCCCCCATCCCCTTTCCCATCCCCCAAAGGTCGGCAACGCACTTGTGACGCCTTTGGTGTTACGGGTGTCCATGGGCGGCGGTAATCGCTTACCATCAGGTGATAAGTCTGCTCGCTGCCACTATTTAATAAAAAAAAAAGTCCACTAGTATACTGTAAAGGTTATCGATTAACTATTGTATTAATGAAACAGCTAAAGCACATATATTGACGAAGTAGAATGTGAAGAGTAACGGCGTATATAGTTAAAAGTTTGTCTCTATTCTGTTTTTATATGATTATGATTGATGTTATCAGGATTTTAAATGAAAATGATTTTGGTAATACAAAATATTGTTAATAATGATGTATTTCATAGTAGCATACATGAAATTTTGAAACAAAAATGCAGTAGAATATAAACGAAACAACTAAAAGTGGTATAATTAGAGTATTAAATCAATAGTAATCTTCAGCTGCCTTAGCTGCAGTCGCAAATGTCAGTGCACTCGTGACGCTCCTGCTGAGGCCTTATACGTTATCGTGAAATGCCAACACTTTCACAATAGCTTGTTGTATTGAAGATGGGATTTACAGGACCTACATGTTTGAATATCTGATATACCTTTTTCGAACATTGACAGTCATTATAAAGTAAATTTATTTGAATTTCGAACGAATACTCTCTTGGATTTCACTCATGCTTTCCATCAGGTAGACTATAGAGGTACTTTGGCAGGTTTATAATACCAAAAAAAGAAACAAAAGATATTTCTCATCCTATCAAACTCTACGTTATTTGCATTAACTTTCAAAATTTACTAATAACAAGAAACAGTTTAAAAAAACTGTAACCCGACTACTTAAAAAGTTTGCATAAAAATTATATAGCCAGTGTCAGCCGGGTGATTATTAATACACGAATCTATTGACTGACATTCATTAAAATCAGTTCAGTAGTTTGGGCTTCACAGTTTAACATACATAGGCTAAAAATATTAACCCTCCTTTTAGCTTCACCATAGTCGAGTAAATAATATTGTACTGTGGTCAATAGATATAACACACTGTGTTGTTGTTGTCTATACCTACACAATAATCAATCTTAGCTGCCGTTACGTCTACCTGAACATAATTGTCCCTCAACAAAAACATCCAAGAACTACGAGTATTACACAGACACAGGTGTGCTTTATAATCTACTGGCTTATAAATTCGTGTCAAGGGCTCGTAAGGACAAACATAGTGGAAGTTATATTCGCAGTTGTTCGAATTATGCGAACTATGGGTACTGTCTGTGACTGTAAGAATGTGTGTGCATGTCACTGTAGACATGCCTGTGTGAGTGTGTGTGTTTTTTTATATGAGACTGCCAAAAGTAATTGTACACTGCCTGTTGGAAAGCAAGGGTAGAATCCAAAAGTAGTGGTCACCATACTCATTGTGAACGCAACAATGCAGTGACCCACACTATAGCGGAGTACTGAGATGCTTCTGCATCATTAGGTCTCCGGTTTCACACTCACCAACGAAACACGACAGCACGAATGCTGATATTTTAGGTTGAACCACTGTTATAGGATTGTATCGCCCCGTTCGAGTCGACCTGTTCGTGTTGAAATCAGCGTGGCTCTACTTTCTTGAGTGTGTGTAATTATATACATTGTTGTTAATTAGCATTTAGTATTAGTAGATTTGAAAGTAAAATACTAATGCAAGCGAGATTGCCAATTAGAGTTAAGCTATTGTCTTTGGTTTAACGGTTTCTTTCATCGATAGAATATGTTTAGATTGTAGAATTACAGAATTTATATTTTATATTAATTGAATGTTCATGGTTTAAATTAAAAGAGTGATAAGTTTTATTCAATGTGTTTATTTGATACAACGACTAAGGTTTTTTTAATATTTCATTGATTGTAATCATTAATTTTGTCTCAACAGAACAAACATACAACACTACTATGAAACTACGCACTACCTACCTACCTACTAATATTATAGTTATCAATCCAGTATCCTCTATATTACACCTAGAATGGTTACTAGATTATAATTGGGAATTCCCTCGTACTAATAAATTTTCAAAAACCAACTTAGGAACTAGGCATAATCCGTTTCTTCCGAGATAAAACGTCTTTTCTGTTTTAAACTTTAAACAAACCTACATGAAATTACGTTGAGTACTTAAGACTACAGAATAACAAACAAACAATCAAAATCACTTTCAAATTTATCGTATTAGTCAGTATCAGATAAAGAGTGAAGTTTTACTGTATCATCTGTATTATATTTAATGTGTTACTCATTTCTTCTTCCAGTAGCTTAGATAACTCACTCGTAACACAACAACAGCTCAGTAAGTATTTTCAGATCACATTAAACTTTATCTCAGGTTCTAATTACGTCTCGTATTGAAGCTGTCCGTGGTGTCGAGTTGCGTCTCAAAGAAACCGTCTGTTTTACCAACAACACTTAGGTGCCCCAAGTGATAAGAGATAGCGACAATATTCAAGTGTTCCGCAATTGAGTGGCAGATGCTTTCGCTGAGCTCTTTTGAAATAGGAAGAGGAATAGTAAAGGAAATTATAATGACATCTGACCATTTAAAGACTGATACACTTTAGATATGTGTAAATTGACTCACCGCTTCCTGCTGTGCTGAGTATTATTGGTTCCATCCCCACATGGGATAACACTTAGTGTGACGTACAAATTGTTATTAAGAGTTTGAGTGGTCTTTACGTTTGTCGAACGAGCAGAAGTATCGCCTGATGGTAAGCGGACCAACACCAGAGGCATCACATGTGCGTTGCCGACCTTTGGGAGATGTGGAGCGGGATGGGAGAGAGGTTAAGGTATGGGCCACCGGCATCATCACTCACTCGTCGGTCAGTCAGTCGTCCCATTCATGCTGCAATTGGCTCAACTCGTAACAAGCTGAAACATACAGCATACGTGGGAACGTTAGCTGTATGTTTCAAGAGTTGTCTGGAATACAGTTGTTTATTTATTTTGATACAATTTGTAAGCATAATGCATCTACTTCCTAGAGACTTTTACTGGCAAAAAAACGTGCGTACAGTAAAAATAATACAATAGAGTTCTTAAGCTTTTAACTTGTACCACACAAAACTAAACCACGGACTGCAAACGTTCAATTCGACTGTAATTAACCGTATGAAAGTACAGGTCCACTCAGTGTTTAAGTATCTAGATAGTATCATTGTAACACGATATAATAGAGACATATAAAGTATTAAAGTTAAAATCTGTGGAATACTTCAACAATAATTTAATACACAACCCTAAAATCTTGAAAAATCCTTTCGTCGCGTAATTGTTTGTTATTCTATAAGTCTTTTTTTACGGGTAGTGTGTCGGAATCGGAGCAACTAAAACCACACGCGCCTGACACCGAAACTTATGTTATGCGAAAGATTTCTACACCACCCTAAGGTTGACTGGAAGAGAATGCCATGGGCACTTTGTACATGCCATGGGCATTTTGTACATCGGCGGACATTAAGTCCGCCGATGTACAAAATGCATAAAGTGTATAAATAAATAAAACTGCTGTTTGTTCTATAACTCCTGATTTTACCCTTAGAGTAATGTGTTCTATTAGGTAAGTAAATCTAAAATTGTAGGTGGCAAATAGGCGTTGTTTGTGGCCTCTGCCTACCATTTAACCAATATAAGTATGACTTTGTATAATAATAATATGCTGCAACATTCACATAATACTATATAGATCAAAACAGAGCTTGAACTAGGGGTACTATACTAGAAAAGTGATAAAAACATTATATAGTTTTTCTAAGACTTGTGAAACTGAAATTTGTAGCTATTACACAGATAAGTACATGAAGGAACTTTATCTGAAAGTTGAGAAACTGCTCTTCAATCTTCTACATAAACCATTTACTAGTAATCTGCCCACATTCCAAATTTGTGTACACTTACTTAGAACAATGAATAAAAGTTGATTTAGTTTAAATAAGTAGCAAATTACGCTACTACATCAAGTTAAACTGAAACCTGATCTTAACATACAGACGCATCAAGATTAGTCTACAAACATACAACACGCGTTTGAAATTTAAAACTATGTTTATAAAATAACGTATCATGATACTGATTATGTTCTAACTAATGGCATTGACATGGATCTAGCTACCGCGAAATGATATCTTGAAGGGTTTTAATTGAAGGTACATTCAGAATTAATGTTTGCCAACCTGTAACTACACGTTTACGTCTTAGCTAAATAACATTTGGAAATATTTATACCTATATACTTGCTGACCTAGCAACCATTGTTCTGTTAAATAAACCGCGTTTATAACAGGTGGTACGAAGGTAAAAATACTTTAAGTTTTATGTCTTACTAGCTGAACCCCAAGTTTGCTACCTACGGAACAATAACCGCGGGCAACGACGCGAGGCGCAGCTATATCCTTATAAATTGTAGCCTATGTGTTATTCTGATGTATAAGCTATATTAATGTAAAGTTTTCATTAATCCATTCTGTAGTTTTTGCGTGAAAGAGCAACAAACATACTTACATACTCACAAATTTTCACGTTTATAATATTAGTAGGATATGTAGGTCACAAACACGCTAAAAGAACATAATTCGGAAGAACCGTGTCAACTACAACTTACAAGAAGTAGGCATTTTTTGTCAATTTTAGTGAAACTTGAAGAACTGACCGAAATCGTGATGAGCAACGAGCACCAAGTTTGGCCACTTAAAGAGGATGGATGAAAAAAGACTCACGAAAGAAATTTGTAGAGCAAATGTGTGTGGAAGCGTTGGAAGAGGTCGTCCACGGCGAACATTTACCGACTAAATTGCTGACGTTCTTAAAAAGAGTATTGTAAAAGGCACCAGGAACCGAATGTGGAGGAAGCAAAAGAGGTATTAGGTCCGTAGTAAGTGGAAATGTATCTGACAACCCTTCCGGGAAATAGGCCTGACTCTATATATGTGTGCAGAATTAAACCATAAAAGCTTTAAATAAAGTTGAAATTTTAACGTTTCATAGTCCAGCGGTTATGGTTATGTCAAAGACGAATATACATTAGGAACAGCTCTAGGATAGCTACTTCATAAATTAGCAGAAAATTGAAAAATAAGACCTAGTTCTCAGTCATCATGTATAGGTATTTCGTAAGGTTTAATATGGTAAGCGGTATTGTTAGTAGTAATCATAAATGATAGACAAGTAATTTAGTAGCATTTATGGCGTATTGCTCAACACGATATACGAAGTATGAGATTAAAATTCATTTGAAAATATGGATCCATAAGTTGATTCAATCAATTCAGTATTGTGTTTTATTTTAGGTATCCAGTTAAATTATTTCAGTAGACTATATTCGTAATAAAATAAGTTTGTGGTTGCTCGTTGAAAATAATGTTATTATTTACTTTTTGTATACATTATTGACTCAAATTATCCTACTTATAATTTTAATCAAGCATTACGCAAACAATAATACGTTTTACCTCTAAAGTGGGGTTAAGCTTGGCCCTATTTATCAGTCAGGATTATATAACGTATAACCACGAAGTGCATCAACAGGACCGTCAATGTGCAAACAGTTATTACCCGTCGGAAATACCACGCTTTTTTTTTATTGAATAGAGGGCAAACGAGCAGACGTATCACCTGATGGTAAGCGATTACAGCCGCCCATGGACACCCGCAACACCAAAGGCGTCACAAGTGCGTTGCCGACCTTTGGGAAAGGGGATGGGGGGAGGGGTTGGGGTATGGGCCTCCGGTATCCTCACTCACTCGGTGAAACACAGCGCAAACGCTATTTCACACCGGTTTTCTGTGACGTTGTCATTAAGCCAGGTTCGCAAATATTTCTGCCGGGTTGTATATATAATTCCCTTGTCATGTTACTCACGATGAACTACGAAACCATCTAACCTATTTTCACCTTTTTTTTAAACGTGTGTTGTGCTAGTGTGCCTAAGAGAGGGTGGTTAACATTTCACGCTTAGACCTATAGAAACCGGGAATGATTAAAAATTGATGAAAACAAAGTTGCGTGGGTCACCTAATAACGGTACAAAAGTGCAATATCACGTGTTTAGTTTGGTGACAACTGAGGTTACTAATTAATTTCCAGAATTCCCTCATGTACCAATTTTTTTCTAATACTTAAATAAAAAGTCTAACTTTTTATCATCATCATCAGCCTATCGCAGTCCACTGCTGGACATAGGCCTCTCCAATAGCACGCCACTTAGTTCGATCCTCGGCTTCTCGCATCCAGCTCCTGCCAGCCGTCTTGCGCAAATCATCACTCCACCTGGCCTGTGGACGTCCTACACTACGTTTGCCAAGACGCGGTCTCCACTCAAGAACCCGTTTACCCCAACGGTTATCGGTTCTGCGGCAAATGTGACCAGCCCACTGCCACTTCAGCTTGCTAATCCTGTGGGCTATGTCGATGACCTTGGTTCTCTGTCGGATCACCTCGTTTCTAATACGGTCCCTTAGAGAAACGCCGAGCATAGCCCTTTCCATAGCACGCTGAGTGACTTTGAACTTGTGGACCAGCCGTACCGTAAGTGTCCACGTTTCGGCTCCGTATGTCATTACGGGTAGGACGCACTCATTAAAGACTTTTGTCTTTAGGCACTGTGGGATCGATGATGAGAAGACTCGACGAAGCTTCCCAAACGCTGCCCAACCCAGCCGGATTCTCCTGTTCACCTCATCCTCAAAGTTGTTTCTCCCTAACTGCAAAGTCTGCCCGAGGTACACGTATTTTTGAACAACTTCGAGAACGGCACCGTGTACCGCAACCGGTTCCGGTAGTACGTGTTCATTGAACATGACCTTGGTCTTGTCCAAGTTCATCCGTAGGCCGATGCGTACAGAAGAGTCAGCAAGGTCGTTCAGCATCTGTTGTAGGTCCTGCAGCGTCTCTGCCATGATGACAATGTCGTCTGCAAATCGCAAGTGAGAGATGTATTCGCCATTGATGTTGATTCCGCATCCTTTCCAGTGCAGCGTCTTGAAGAAGTCCTCCATTGCATTAGTGAACAATTTCGGGGATATAACGTCCCCTTGTCTCACTCCTCGATGCAATGGTACGGGTCTTGTATGCTGATTCTGTACTTGGACGGACATTGTGGCGGCTTTGTAGAGACATCTCAACACTTGTATGTATCGCCAATCTACTTGACAACGCTGCAGGGACTCCAGAACAGACCAGATTTCTATCGAGTCAAAGGCCTTCTCATAGTCCACAAATGCTAGACACAGGGGCTGATTATACTCTTCGGTCTTCTGTATAATCTGCCGTACTGTGTGAATGTGGTCTATGGTGCCATATCCGCTCCGAAAGCCAGCTTGCTCCGGTGGTTGGAATTCATCGAGTCTTCGCGCAAGACGGTTCGAAATGACTCTCGAAAACAGCTTGTAGATGTGGCTTAGAAGGGAAATGGGCCGATAGTTCTTCAACATGGTCTTGTCACCCTTCTTGAAGAACAAGATGACCACACTTCTACTCCACGCCTCTGGAGTTCTCCCTTCGAACAGGACAGCGTTAAAAAGCTTTTTGAGCTCCCTCAATACGGGCGTACCTCCAGCCTTTAACAGCTCTGTTGTAATGCCATCCTCTCCAGGGGCTTTTCCATTTTTCAGCTGTCCAAGAGCCATTGCGATTTCATCAATGCTGACTTCTGGCAGATCTTCGGTGTTGTGGCGTGTTAATGTAGCTCTAGGGTCCTCATTTTCGGGATCAGGTCGAGATGTATGCGAAGCGTATAAGCTGCCGTAGAAGCTTTCGACTTCCGAAAGGACGGCCGGCTTGGAAGCAACGACTTCTCCTCCTGATGCGGTCAACTTTGTCAGGTGGCTTCTTCCAAGAGATTGCACGAACACTTTTGACCCCCGATTCTGCTCGATCGCTCTTTCAATCGAAAGAGTATTGGAGCATCGGAGGTCGTGTCGCACAAGTTTGGTGATCTCTCGGTTTAGAGCCCGCTTTGCCGACGAAGTGGCAGGTGGGTTCTCACGTCGTTCCCTCATTAGCCCTAATGTCCTCTCTGAAAGCTTCGACTCCCCGCTTTTACGCTGCATTTTACAAAATCTCGTACCTTCATCCCTGAGAATCCGAATCACATTTTCAAGGTTCTGGTTTACGTCTCTTGTGGTTTCCAAGGCAGCAAATCGGTTTTCCAAATTTGACTGGAATTTTTCAGATCCCATCGCGGTTTGGAGCAGAGTTGGTCGGAGCCTGGATTTCATCAAACGGACACGTTCAGCCTTAAAGTCGATATTCAGAGAGCCTCGGACAAGACGGTGATCACTACCGGTGTTAAACCTATTGATCACTGAGACGTCTCTGAATATGTGCTTTCTGTCCGTCAAGATGAAATCAATCTCATTTTTAGTCATAGCGTCGGGGCTTCGCCACGTCGACTTCCTTTTCCACAACTTTTTATCATACTTTGCTGTTAATTACTGATACTAATTTACGACATCAACTATCTTAAAAAAATGTACCGCAGCAGAAGGCGAGAGCTTTCGGCACGTTTAGAAAAAACAAAAACCAAATTCGTTACTATAGTGGTTATAGGTAAGTATTGGTTCACGTTCGCTATCGACAATCGTGGCTCGTGATCGGCTTTTGAACTGTACAGTAGCTCTATTCTATGACTTAGGGTTGACAACGCATAAATATTTAATCATTTTTTATCTTATTACTAGTTGACCCACACTACCTCGCTTACATCTACTATTGCCCGTAGCGCAATAATTTTCCCTCGTTTCTTAAACATTCTTCATTGGGGCTCCGCTCTTATTGGTCTTAGCGTAATGATTTAAATCGTATAGCGTTTTTTGGTAAATTGGCTATCTAACATTGAAATAATTTTTCAAATCGTACCAGAAGTTCCTGAGATTAGCGCGTTCAAGCAAATAACCTCTTTAGCTTTATATATTACTAGCTGACCGACGCAACCTCGTTTGCGTCTTTTATTGCCCGTAGCGAAAAAAATTCCCCCGTATAGTGTGTCGCGGACTTTTTTGTAGATATTTATAAGATCTACGATTAATTAGAACATTTTATGGTTCTATTTTTTATAGTTTACGCAGCGTACGCAAAATAAGTAACTTTTCTGGTTGATTTTTTACACCTTGTGTCCGAAAAACCCCAATATCTTACGGAACCCTATTTTTTTCCAAAATAAAATATAGCCTATGTTACTCGTGGATAATGTAGCTTTCGAATGGTGAAAAATTTTTTAAAATCGGTCCAGTAGTTTTTGAGCCTATTCATTACAAACAAACAAACATACAAACAAAGTTTTCCTCTTTATAATATTAGTATAGATAGTATAGATGAACTTGTTACTATGTACTTGTCAAGTTTTTGCGATGACAGGTCTCTTGAGTATATTTCAAGTCACATAATATAATTAAATATAATATAATAATAAAAGCAAGTAAAGCAAATTTCTTTGTAATGGATAAAAGGTGCTCATTTGCCATATATCTGGTAATTTTCCTTTCAAATTCTTGTATATCGTCGTAACCGCTTATCGTTATCGTTTTTAGACTAACTTTTTTTTTTGTTTTATTTAATAGTAACAAAAATTCTGCCTATACTTACATATCTTTGAACTTTTTCTTAATTTATATTGTTGTCAACCCTGAATCGAGTTTCAAGTCTCAACACTTTTTGCCTTCTCTATCTAATGACAAAGGCATCATTATCTAATCAGTCGTTGTTTTTTACCTACAACCAAGCGCTACTCCAAGGTACTTGAAGTGATCAATCTTTGGCTATTTTAAAGTAGTTTATGTGTTATGTTGCGTGATAGTTGTGTATTATGCGGTAAGCGACGAAGTTTATGGGTTTGAACATTACGGGTAGCCTTAGGATCATTTAAAGAAATGGTTGTTAACAGATGCATTTTACTAATTCGAATATAGTTTAATAACTAAAGTTTGTAGGCAGTGAAGAAATCAGTTAAATGGTTAAACCGTTAGTTGAACTTGCATCGGTTTTAAAAAACGCCTTTTTATTTAGTTAATACGCGAAGCTGAAGCAACAGTTGTCACTCAGGCTTAATACACGTTCATCTTCTTCTTACAAGAATCAAATAAAATTTATGCCTATAATATGTAAAAGTAGATATTAAGGAGCACTTTATGCATGTTTAATTATTAAGTAAAATGCTGAATGAAAGTCTGTGCCGCAATATATCTATATTGTTACAACAACGAACATAGGATCCACTTTTATATTAGACTAGCTGAACTCCGTGGTGGTACCAGCGGTACGACAATAATCGCGGGCAACGTCGCAAGACGAAGTTAGTATCTATATAAATTGTAGTCTATGTGTTATTCTGATGTATGAGCTATACTATTGTAAAGTTTCATCAAAATTCATTAAGTAGTTTTTCCGTGAAAGAGCAACAAACATAATCACTTACATACTCTCATACAATTGTCTCCTTATTTCCATAATGTTACAAATAATTTTAGTGGTCACCAGTCATCACTTTAACTGTTGATTTACTTCAAGATCACGAAGTTCAATATAGATTAAAAGTACTTGGATGACCGATTGATGATACTTCTAAATTACCTAAAAATGGGTTTCTAAATTTCTAAATTCTTCTTCTAAATTTTCTTCTAAATCTTCTTCTAAATTTCCTAAAAAAAGGGGTTTTTGGTGCGAAAAATCGATCGATTAACGATCGATTTTTCGCACCAAAAACCCCTTTTTTTTCTCGTGCAGAAATCCCCTCGCATACCATGTTGGTGGCATGTTGGACTCTAACCGACTAAAACCGCGCATCCAAAACTCCATGCATACTAAAGTTCATGAAAATCGTTGGAGCCCTTTCCGAGATGATACAATGAAGAGAATGAATGAGATGGAAAAGTGAATGCTTTCTAGACAGAGAGTAGAAGCTTTTATATTTAAGATTCCTAACCAAGAACTAGCTGAATACTCGATTTTATTTTTGAAGGTAATTCCGTAAACTGGTGACCACAATTAGTGTAACTGAGTATTCAAAAATATATATTATCGAAGATCATCACGTGTATTTTCTACATACACTTCATTATATAAAGTACGTAGTTGAATAAATATTAAATATAAGCTCGTATTACACACAATATTAGTTTACTACAATACGAAATAATATGATCATAATACATTGCTTAATAAGCAATTCAATTATTAGTATTGACATTAAACGATTAGTCACTAAAGCTTTGGTTGCACGATTTAACAACAGATAATAATTTTATACGTACCGTTGACAAAGAATTCTTAGTTTAAATTCTAAAGATAATGTCAGCTTTATTTTTATATTATAGATATATACATCACATCATCCTCTCATCAACAGCCCTTACTAATCATGTTCTCCTAGCCGTTTACGGCCACAGCGGCCAGTCTCAACAGAGATCAGCCAACAACACAGTTATAGTGCACAAGTGTGTGCGCAAACACAGGTGCACTCTCTTTGCCCTCTCTCTCAAAGTCCGAAAGAGCGGTTAACCGACACGATCGGGAAGAGATCAGGCGCAGGACCGACCGCTTTACGTGCTGTCCGAGGCACGGGGGTTCAGACCCCAATTTCCAAACTCCGAGGTGTTATTATTTCTATAATCAGAAAAACTTAATAACATTTTTGGCCGAACCTCGGGTTCGCCCTGACTAATATACTGCTGGTCATAGACCTCATTAAAGAGGTTTATACTTTCCATAGTGGTCGCCCAGCGGTTGAAATTCGAGCATAATTCTTTATTTATTTTTTATTTTTTCCACCATCCACGCTAAAAGGACAACCACATTGATTTAGAGTATAAAACCCCTTATTGGAAAATTATATGCCATCTCTCGAGTACCTCAAGGTTACAGTCACGCCTATAATTTAAACTGAATGTCGTGTATAAAAATAAAAT
Source organism: Spilarctia lutea (assembly GCA_916048165.1). Taxonomy (NCBI): domain Eukaryota; kingdom Metazoa; phylum Arthropoda; class Insecta; order Lepidoptera; family Erebidae; genus Spilarctia; species Spilarctia lutea. Next base: position 3,271,949 of record OU696491.1, read on the forward strand.
GTATTACGGAATCTGTATATAAGGGATAGAGATGTAAGTAACAGTCAAAGGTTTAAAGTTAAGTTTATCTTTATTTGGGAAGGCAACCTCCACAATACAATACTGCTATAAATAATACTAAAATCGTTCCATTGCACTATTGTTTAAAACTATTAAGCATCTCTCATTCTCAGTACATCACACTCTACAAGCCATCTCTATCTAAAAATGCATCATAATTATTTATCAATTTGACGTAATGGAGCTTACACCTTTATTACGAGCACACATAAGGAAATCATTCTTGACTCTAAAATTATAGCGTTGCAGACAAAGACTCCAAAATAGAAAAACTGACTTTAAATGACAGTTAATGGTGTAATCTCTAAAACAATGATACATTTAACTTGTTAGATCAGTTAATACGATGAATGAGTTCGTTGACTACCTATATTCGTAGTTTTCTTTTTAAAACCAATTAATGAATTCATAAAAAATTGCTCAGATTCTCAGGCTATAAAACAAGACATTGTCCTATTTACATTAATATTAATACTTCGTCATAAACTCGGGACCTCTCCTGGTTTCTAGTGGAAACATTTTATTTCTGACTTCTGCATCCCCAAGGAACCCAAGATTCAACGGGATTTACCACAGCAAAAATGAACACAATGAAATTGAAGTAAGAGATTATATTTAATACGATCTCGATCTAAACGGTTCAGCACTTCCTTCCTGTGCCAATCCAATAAATTGAAATTTACCAACGTATGTGTTTTCTTCTCACTTTGATCCCGGGTGTGTTAAGCGTGAAATAGAATCTCATTAAGCCTCCACATGTGGGTCACCAAGATACTAAAATGCATTGTCTGTATTAGCAATGAGGATAGCGACCACCACTCCTAAATTTCACTTAGGCTTTCAATCAGGCAAATTATTCTTTTTTAAAAACCAATATTTCCATCATCATTTTTATGAATTGCGAAAATATATTTACTCGGCAATTTATGTCGCTGACCTTACAAGTAAATTGTGAAATACTGAGTAGGTACATAATTAGCATTTCTCGGGAGTGTAATACCATTTATTTTGTTTGTAATATGATATCATACCAGATGTTTGATATGACTATGTACCTGCTGTGGCTTAAACCCTAAAGATTTTTCTGTGAAAATTGAAGTGCTAGTACTAAGTGTAGTACTTACTATAAGATATATATAGTATCTTACTAAGAAAACATAAAGTTCATTGATTTGTAGTATACTTATTTAATGTTTCTTAAAATGAAACTTTCTTAAATGATCTGCTAGATATTGAGTTAAAGGACTTCAGGTTTGGTGCACACAAAAACGCAATTAATATTATTTTACTTGTTTATGGAAATGAAAAAAAATGTTTAAAGGAATTGATGACTAACCGTATAAATATGTAGTTTTATTTAACAGAAACAATTCTTGACAGAGAGTCAGTCAACAAGCTCAACATGACATGAAGACAACATTTTACCGTGGGAGAGCCACGCTTCGGCATGAATGGATCGGCTCGACCGGAGTGGTACCACGGCTTTACAGAATACCGGTGTGAAACAGCGCTGCGCTGTGTTTCACCGAATGAGTGAGGATACCGGAGAGCTGAAGCAGATCTTGGGAGAGTCTCATGTACTGTAGTGGAAATTTTTCGGTTAGGAAGAAGATGAGAAAAAGATCTGCTTGTAATTGGTACAGATGTCTAGTTCTCTAAGGTATGGCCATAAACTTTTCATAACCTGTCACTCATCAAAGTACGATACTGCAACATATGTACTAACAGTACCCAAATGCCTTCGTGACCTAATCAAATATTCATTACCTAGGTCTTGTCTAAATGTGGGTTGTGGAGAATAGTAATATCCCCGTTATAAGTCGTGACGATGTGCCTTGTTTTAGTTGCTGATAGGAATATCATTGTGAAGGGACCTGTGATAAAATATGTAGTAAGGTTTGGACTAGTAATGATAAGTAAATGGACTGTAAACAATATAGCAACGGGCATACTAATAAGTTATGTGACTATTGTTTGAATAGCCTTTACAGAATGTACAGAAGGTAAGTGGCTTAAGGTGCATAGAGTTCTCAATAAGAATTTACGGCTCTAAGCCAACTTCACCTACAAGTTGTGCTGCTGGTTAACGGACGAGGATCTGGCAGGCAAAACATCTCCATTAGCAGCAATAGGATCGCTACCAATTACGCGTAACCACAATGGCGAAAAGCAGGCGGTTAATATACCAGGCGTGTCATTATGAATATACTCGATGTAAGAAGCTTCCTTCTGAAAAACTAACTAGAAAACCCTATCACGTTATATCTAAAAAGTAGTGGGTTTTTCATTTTTAGTGGACTGTAGTCAGCCAAAAAAGTGCAAAACACAGTCAATAGTTTCCGCTGTATACGATTGAAATGTGTTTTCATCGCTAAGATAAGAAGCAAGTAAAATGAAGTGCAATGATAGGTCAGCGTGTCTGTTGTACAGATAAATTTAGTCTAACAAAGGTAAGGAAAATACGACGGTTATCTAAATAACCAACTGCGTTAGTTTCATGGATAAATTAAAACGCTTTCAAATATGAATATTTTAAACGTGCTACATTGCTGTATGAGCCATACCTTGTCGAGCATATAATAGTCGTAACTAGTTAATATTAAATAGTTTTCTCACTATTGCATCCTACTAACAATAACGCATACAATTATGACAATAGTGCCTGCGTGGAGGAAACTTATCGATGACTAGTACATTACTGTTAATCATCCTAATTTACTTAATTATGATTGAATAATTTGATTTACGGATTGATTGACAGGTAAAAAGCTATTGGTTCAAATGATGATCCTAATTGTAGAACTATCTTCGTCCATTATCATAAGAGTGGTTCTCACAGTCTATTAATATCTCAATTGCTTAAGCACCTGCAATTTCATATATGTACATTACTCTTAAATTATGAACTAATTATGGGCTGTTAGTAATATTTGTGAAACTTTAATTTTCGTCTAGTATTTTTTTTTCACACAACGCCATCTAGTCCCAAGCTAAGCAGAGCTTGTGTTATGGGTACTAGACAGCTGATATAAATACATATATACTTTTTTTGTAAATACATACATATTATACATAGAAAACACCAAAACTTCGAAATAAATATTTGTAGATAGATCACACAAATACTTGGTCCGACCTAGGATTTGAACCCGAGACCTTAAGCACAGCAGTCGCATTCACTACCACTGTGCCACCGAGGCAGTCATTAATAAACATATTAATTGAACGATGTTGAGTGGGAAGCCTCAAGCTGACAACTAGTGATACTAGTGATGCCTACTATCAAATACAGTGACGTTCTCTTCGGAGGCTAAGACACACCTTGGGTCCTTGAGCCAGCCAACGGAGTCAGTAAGTAAGTATAACAGCTAAGATTAGTGGTTTTAATATTCGTATGTACTATTAATTTTAGTTTAACATCAGTTAATATAGTTTGGCTATAGGATCAGATCAACTTGCTGACCATGCACAAATGGCAGTCTTATAGCTAAAAAAGCAACCTCTTCCTACCAAAATTGGAATGAAAAAAAACGGCTGTAGAAAGACGAAGTCACGGGTAGTTTTAGTGTAAAAAAAGGAATATAAGAATTGCTTTATTTATTACCATAATTTTAATCATTTCATATATTTGGCATTGTTTTAAAATTTAAATTTTACAGTTATTTTAGGATAGTTAAATCTATACTAATAATAAAGCTGCAGAGTTTGTTTGTTTGTTTGAACGCGCTAATTTCAGGAACCGCGGCTACTATTTGAAAATTCTCTGAGTGTTGGATAGTCCATTTATCGAGGGAGGCTATAGGCTATATATCATCACGCTACTACTAATAGGAGCGGAGCACCAATGAAGAATGTTTCAAAAACGGGGGAAATTTTCACGCTACGGGCAATATAAGACGCAATCGAGGTTGAGTGGGTCAACTTGTGTACTATATTAGTGTAGATTAGATCCTCCGTGCAATGGGACTAATTTGAGTCGGAAAGGGTTTGAATGAATTTAACTCCTACGATTACCCCAAATGACTCCTAGCTTTTGTCGTATATTGACTACATGACACAGGCTACGTGTCTTTCATCAAGAATTAAAGGATCTTCATTTTAAACACAAACAGAAAGACAGAGTTACTTTCGAATTCATAATCTTAGTATGGATTTTTATTCAGCATAGATTACCTATAATGTTCTACAGTCACTTTAAATATTCTAACTAATGTCACATAATGTATGTATGATCTCCAAATATTTGTTTCGGAGTTTGGGTGTTTTCTATGTATTTACAAAAAAAAGAATATGTGTATTTATATTGTCTAGCACCCATAATAAAAGATCTGCTTTGTTCGGGCCTATATAGCGTTGTGTGTTAGATGTAGCAATATTTATTATTTATTTATTATTTTCATACAATTCAGTAATTCTTAAAAAGAGAGTTGAGACGTGACTCCCTTAACATTTGCTATGATCTAAATCTAGCAACATCATAAAAATGCTAACTTTATAACAATGCTGCATACAACAAGTTATTAAGATCCTACATCTCGACTAGCAATCGTAGAAAAACTGATTCACATCGTGTACTTGACCTAGATGCATTCACGCGGTGGCGCACACGCATCTCATTAGGAAATCGTTGATTTTGCACGTTTCCATAATGTTACAGTATTGTTCAAAGTGATATTTACAGTGGACGCCCTAAGATCGAAGTACGACCATAATTCATTCAATTTTCTTTTGTTTTTTATCGTTCTGCACTCCTTATCCATATAAAATTTAGCTGTACTAAATTTCATACTACTCGCTTTCTCGTTCGCATAATTTTCTTAAAGAAGGGTACAAAGTTTTGTACTTCACGTATAAATATACAAAAGTAAATTGTTTTCATTGCTGTGTATTTTATGCTTCCGTCTAATATCAGAAATATATGTTTCTTTGAAATAATTTTATGTTTCGATAAGACTTTTGATTTTGGAATTTTGTAAAGGTCAAAAAGACAGCACATAAACGAAATAAAATGCGCTTACAAAACTGATAAGGAGTATTAGTTTGTATAGAAAAAATGTTAGTAATGTATGATTCCAAAGTAAGAGACCATTTTGTCGTTGACAGTATCATACAGCATACACTTTTCCTAAAGATTTTGTTTCTTTGTTTGTAAATCATATCTTCCTAGCTTTTATTATGCTGAATATTATTTGGAGTTGGCTACTAGATCAACCGATATTACTTGAATATCAGTTTTCGGCAGCAGGCATCGGACCTCCGCAACCCTGAGGGCCACCTGAGTTCGTAGATAGAACTAGTTGTTAGTATCTTTGAGTCTACTAACTTCCCAATAACGATTGCCGATTGATTGAAAGTTGGTTTATAAATAAATAAGCAAAATATCATAAGATACAAATGACATACATTTGAAGTTAGACAAGGGACCATCTCACTATTCTCAGCCGTTAATACATGAACAGAATCTATTATTATAGTTTTCCCATCACATTTTCTTTTAGTGTTTCTATTAGGATTATAACTTCACATTTGAATTGTAAATATGTGTGTTAAATACATGTCTCGACTGCTTGATATAGTTATCACCATTTTATACCATCTCTGATGTAGTCGTATTTGAATAATTTTACATGTCAATACACCCAAGGTCAAATAGGGTATTGTAACCTGAAGATTTACACAGAAACAAAGAAAATTGACTTCACGTATAGTTGTTTAAACGATCACCTTACTGCTTCTGTTGATACGAATGTTATAGTTTGATTCCCACGTGGGCCAACACTTTATGTGATCCACATATTGTTGTTTTGAGCTTGAGTCTTATTTGTGTCCATTTACACATCTATCTATATACATGAAAAAGTTATGTTGGTTTGTGTACGCTTCAGAAACTCAAAAAGTTCTGCACCGATCAAGCTGAAATTTTAGAATGATATATAATCCGCATCAAGGATTGTTTTTATCAAATTTTTGCATCAGTCACATATCCACGACCGCGAAAAAACACGAAAAAAACGACATAAACGCGGGCGGGGCCGCGGGCAACAGCTTAACAGTTACATGTATATTTAATTGCAGATAAGATATAATTTCCCTTAATAATTAAATTTTATTACGTTTCTCTTTAAGGCTCAAGTGATTTTTCAGATGGATAGCTCCAATTTTTCGATATAATTTCTTGTAACTATTTAGTTTTCCCTGATATTATTACTAAGCTAACTAAACTAACGCCTTACACTGGTACAGATGGTTGCTTCAGCCTTTTGTTTAACAGTTTTCCTTCATAAAAATCAAGCTTAAAGATAACAAAGTAATTAGGTACCCTTAAGAGCATAGATATATTCAAATAAAAGTCAAACTACATGTTAACGTATTTTCACGGTGCGAGCCTGGTTGTTTACGAACGTGTTTACGCCTACAGATGCGTGGGTAGAACTGGTCGCAGGTTGCGAATTCGACGCCTGGTTTGATAATATTGTAATGGTAGTGGAGGTCACATAGACTTAGAAAGCTACCACCATAAATTATATTTAAAATATAATTTTAAATGATAAAAAGATAATATTTATTACAATACGCCTCTGTCTAGTCTATCAAGGATAAAAAACATAAGCATGAAAGCAAAAAGATGCGGCACGGTCATATAATACCAAAAACAATATTTTTCAGTTTTTTTTACTTTTTTTATGGTATAGGGGACGAGCAGACGTATCGCCTGATAGTAAGCGATTACCGCCGCCCGTGGACACCCGCAACACCAGAGGTGTCACAAGTGTATTGCCGGCCTTTTAAGGAGGAGTAAGCTCTTTTCTTGAAGATCTCCAATACCAGCGCAGTTGGTACCCTTCTGGGGTAACAATCTGTGTTTCAACTGTGCCATTATAGGGGAGGTTAGGGTCTTTCAGCGGTCCCGGTCCTGGGTATTTCTTGGTACTATTTAGCTATACAGTCAACAAAACATTTTTTTGTACAGATGAATATTTCTAAAATTACATTTTGGGAAGTAAAAACACAAGAAAACAATACGATGAAGTACAGTTTTTTTTCGAAGGATTTTAATAATGTTTAACTCTTATGTATAGGCTGCATTTTATTGTTTAGTACCTCTTTTTACAGTAACGTTACTTTACCGCGTGAACTTCGGTTATTGTATTGACATATGCCTCTTTTCAATTATCTAGAATCGAAGTATCCCCATGCCTACCTTGGGCGAGCCACGCTTCGGTATGCATGGGCCGGCTCGACCGAAGTGATATTATGGCCTCACAGAAAACCGGTGTGAAACAACGCCTGCTCCGTGTTTCACCGAGTGAGCGAGGATACCAGAGGCACATACCCCAAACCCTCCTCCCATCCCCTTTCCCTTTCCCCCGCAGGCCGGCAACGCATTTAATAAAAAAAAATGCCAAATTTAATTAAAATTAATTCAGCGGTTTAATCGGTAAGCGTAAAATATAAACAAACTCACATTTGAATTTATAAAATGCAGAGATTTAGAAAATCTTTAACTTCGATGCAATTGTAAAATCCATAGAATAAAGTTAACTTGCAGTATTAACGTAAACAAAACAGGTATTGGTACATAACTTCTCGATTATTTTCAACGGTACCCACGCCAAATATCTAAGCCAGAGTAAGTACATAAGATATTAGGCCTAGTATTGTAAAGTATCCTTCGATTTAAACATAAATATAGTGAGACACTTTCAAACTATCAATAGTGTTGTAATTATCAGGTTCATAAGAATTACTGCCTCGGTGGCGCAGTGGTAGCGTATGCGACTGCTGTGCTTCGATTCCCGGTTCGAACCAAATATTTATTTGGTCTGCAAATATTTCTTTCGGAGTTTGGGCGTTTTCTATGTATAATATGTATATATAAAAAAAGTAGATATGTATTAATATCAGTTGTCTAGTACCAAAAGCACAAGTACAAATGTCCGAAAATATTTATTTATTTTATTTATTAAGTTGAGCCAACAAAGACCACTAACATTAACTCACAAATAAACTACCATAAAAATATGAAATACCAGTTTAAGCCCGCGCCTCTGTCCGCGCGTTTATCGGTAATCGCGGTAAATAGTAGCATATATCCTTCCTCATGCATCAAAGTATCTAAACGCCAAATTTTATTAAAATTTATGTAACAGTTTAGCCGTGAAAGCGTGACAGGCAAACAGACAGAGTTACTTTCGAATTTTTATTATTATCGTATGGAGTATAGAAATTTTCCTATTATATTAAATATTTATACGATAGCAGAGCCACGCTTCGGCATAAATGGGCTGGCTTTACTGGAGTGATATCACGGCCTCACAGAAAACCGGCGTGAAATAGCGCTTGCGCCTATTCCCTCTCCCCATCCCCCAAAGGTCGGCAATGCACTTGTGACGCCTTGGTGTTGCGGCTGTCCATTGTCGGTGGTAATCGCTTATCATCAGGTGATACGTCTGATCGTTGCCCACTAATCAATAAAAAAAAAATGAACTCATGGAAAATATTTTGGTAAATACACGTCATAAAATAATATCTATTTAAATTGCAACGAAACCAAAGTTGTGTAAGACAACTCTTTATAATATCCTAACTCCTAATGCAAGTAGGTCACCCTTGATAGATGACCGGTCCTGTACAACTTTAATATGGACCCAACACAGCTATTTAAGCATTTGGATGGATAACTTGAATTCTAGGCTGTTCATTAGGTCCTATTATAAAGGAGAACTGGTTGCATAAGAAGTTAGCTAATTTAAAGCATTCGAAAGGTAAATTCAGACAAGTAAGATATTTAGGGACACATTTTCCGAATAATTGTCATTTAATACATTTGACTGCCTCTGTGGCGCAGTGGTAGCGTATGCGACTGCTGTGCTTCATGTATAGGGTTCGATTCTCGGGTCGGATCAAGTGTTTGTATGATCTGCAAATTTTTTTTTCGGAGTTTGTATAATATGTATTTACAAAAATAAAGTATAAAGTTATTTATATCAGTTGTCTAGTACCCATAACACAAGCTCTGCTTGGCTTGGGCCTAGGTGGTGTTGTGTGTAAGATGTCCGAAATATTAGGTCTTTACCTATGAAATTGCCGTTTTGTATGCAATAAGTGAAAGTACTTATTTTTTCAAACTTTTTTATTTCTGTTATTCGAAGTATCACCCATGCAATCGACGCATCTTTGCCAACGCATTGGCAGTTTATTGATGCCCTTCTTGTAAAAATCAGCTGGACGGGAGGCAACAAACTCTTCAAAGGCATTTTGTACTGCCTCTCGGCAATTGAATTTTTTACCCACTAAAAAGTTGTCTAAATTTTGGAAAAAGTAATAGTCGGTAGGTGCAAGGTCTGGTGAGTATGGCGGATGAGGGAGAGCTTCCAACCCCAGCTCTTGCAGCTTGGAGACTGTCTGTTGCGCAGTATGGGGTCGCGCGTTGTCGTGAAGGAGCAGTGGGGACGACCGATTGACCAAAGCTGGTTGCAGATGTGCAAGCTTCTCCATCATTCTCTCCAGTTCTTCACAGTACACATCTGCATTAATGCTCATGCCGTTTTGTAAAAAGCTGTGGTGAATCACACCCGCACTAGACCACCAAACAGTGACCATCACCTTTTTAGGGGTCATTTTTGGTTTAGGGCATTGCTTTGGTGCTGAACCAGGGTCTAACCAACTTGCTGAGCGCTTTCGATTGTCGAGCAGAATCCATTTTTCGTCGCACGTAACTATTCGTTTCAAAATTCCTTCTTTTCTTTGCCTGTTGAGCAGCGAAAGGCAGGTCTCGACGCGTACGTTGCGCTGGCGATCGTTAAGGTCGTGGGGCACCCATCTATCAAGCTTTTTTACCTTGCCAATTTGTCGCAAATGGATCAATATTGTTTTGATGCTTACATTGAAAGCTGCTGCTAGCTCAGCTGTAGATTGAGTTTCGTCAGCTTCCACAATCGCCTTTAATTCATTATTGTTAACCAAAGTCTCCGGACGACCACGAGCTTCATTTTTCAAGTCAAAATTTCCAGAACGGCACCGGGAAAACCAATAAAGGGTTGTGCGTTCGTTTGTACAGTTCTCTCCGTAAACGTTTTTGATGTTACGTGCCGTTTGTGTGGCGTTGGTGCCACGACGGAACTCATATTCCATAATTACACGAATTTTTAAAATATCCATTATGACGAAAAATGTTCAAATGTAATGAAAATACAACGCCAATCAAAAAACAAAAGACTGAGTTTGTAAATAGAATGTCATGGTTTTAAAACAAAATTAATTTGAATTTAGAATACAGAGCCATTACAAACTTTTTTTATTTGAAATGACCAGTACTGAAGAAACGCAATTTCATAGGTAAAGACCTATTATTTATTTATTTATTACAAGTCTATACATTACTAGATACAGTCATGATTTTACAATGATCAATTTTAAGCCTCTGAATTCATGTTTTAGATTTAATACATAATCAGCCCTATTTCAATCATGGAGAGCATTTGAATTTGGGTTATCGTTTTTGGCATAATACAAAATTGTACATCAAGTTTGATATTACGCAAGCCAAAAACACTACTAAGGGCTTTCAAAAAGGCAATTCTGAAAATTTTACTAGACCTTATTGCGACGATTTAAGTCCTAAAATTAATAAACTTAATATTAAATACAAAGTTGCAAATGCTGAATAGCTTTATATCGATACAAATGCTTCAAGACTGAATTTAACGATGGTGCTGTAATTTATGTTTTGGACATTAAAATAATGTTAGATTATATTATATATAATCGAGATAGAAAACTGTTCTTAGACTTAACAAAAGCGGAATACAAATATCCTTTTCGACTAATGTAGATCAGATAATACAAGCAGAGATAATAATTATAACTAGGTGGAATGAAATACAATAGAAACTTGTAAATGTAAACGTTTTTAAGATAATTTATAAATATCCATAAGTACTACAGCACAAACTTAATCTTAAGTTACAATTAAAGAAAACTTGAAGAGATGTGTTATAGACTAGCTTTTGAGCGTAGCTTCGTTCGCATGTATGTCGGTTATCTTGATAAAGATAAAGAGTAGCCTATCCTTATGTCCTACCGCAAAAATCAAAAAGTATCTAAATGCCAAAAGTTATTGAAATAGATGCAGATTTAGCCCTAAATGTGTAACAGTCAAATTGACAGACAGCCAAAGTAACTGTAAGGAATACACAGTTTTACTATTTAAGGACAAACCTAGTTGTGAACTAAATGAAAATTTTATAAATCTGTTTCTTTTTACAGATGTGTAATCGATTACCGTCATCTATGGACACCCGCAACACCAGAGGCGTCACAAGTGCATTGCCGTCCTTTGGGGGATGGGGAGGGGGATGGGGGAAGGGGTTGGGATATGGGCCTCCGGTATCCTCACTCACTCAGTTGAACAAAATGCAAGCGCTGTTTCACACCGGTTTTCTGTGAGGACGTGGTATCACTCCGGTCGAGCCGACCCATTCATGCCGGAGCGTGGCTCTCCCACGGACTTATATGTATAGTTAAAATTTGTTTATTCTAAAGCAACGGGTCTGTCTGTCTGTGTCATTATTAAAGTGTGTTGAACCGAAGACAGTGCGTCTCCGTTTCAACACACTTTAATATAGTAACAAGGAAAGTAGGGACTAATACAGTAAAGACACATTAAAAATTAACTTCAAAATTGATTTGACAACCTGTTTACTTAAATCGTTCAGACAATGTAAAGACTTGTGTTTTATACAAAATAGGAAAAGAAATATAGTTATAGTAAGTGATTGTACGGCGCACGATTGTATCTTAGTACAAGAAGTAATAAAGACGGCTCACATTTAAATCTAGCTTTAGCTTTAGAACAAGAAAAACTAAAGAGTATGATTAATTTTGTTTAGAAAATAAATGCATTTTATTAAACACTAGCTGACGTCTCCTATTGCCCGTGGCGTAATAACTTTTCCCCGTTTTCGTAACATTCTTCACTGATTCTCCGCTCGAAATTCACCTTTTAAACCTTCCCTGGACTACGACAAATATTTTAAAACCAAAATCAGCAAAATCGTTCTCGAGTTTCAGCGAGACTAACGGACAGCAATTCATTTATATATATATATTGCACGTTGGTTGGCCGAGTGGTGTCAGCGGTCGCCTTGCCGCTTGCTACTGCGCAAGTGTCGTGGGTTCAAATCCCACGCGGTACTTACAACACTTTGTGTGATCCACGAATTGTTGTACTGAGTCTGGGTATTCTTTGTGTCTGTACACATACTTCATGTATGTGTATGCAAAGTCGACACAGAGCTGTTTTGTTAAAACAATCACTACAAAATACTACTGAATTGAGAATATCACCTTTTCTAAATCGCTATAGATTATCATGCATATAATATTTCAGAAAAAAAATACAAAGCAGTGTGAAATACGAACTATTGCCACATCTAGTGAAAACCCAAACTATAATTATGGAACCATGTCGCCTAGAGGAACTACAGTAAATAATATAATTATATCCATATAATAGAGTCTCAAGAGCTGCTCTGTCCTCGCGTCTAAGTACATGCAGCGAGGAACCGGTTACAGAACCGCTTCTGCCGTTGCCCACTGCAAAAGTTCATACGTGTATAGTATGTATATATCTTACCCTATAATGTTGTACGTAAAACTTTAGTTTTTGTAACGGCTTAAGTTATAGGCGAACAGAGTTTTTCATGCGAAATTTAGAAAGGAAGAGATTAGAAGACAGAGAAGATAAATTGATTAGCTTATTTCTACGTCTTTTAAAGACAACTCTAACTATTCCCAATTTGGGATTGAAGGAATTCGTTATAATTTATATAGAACAAGAAATTACTGTTATCACAAAATTAACTGACATAAAATACATAAACTGGCTATGTATGTGTTTTAAGTTCAATCTATACTATAAATATTATAAATTGGAAAGTAATTTTGTCTGTCTGTGTGTTACGCTGTCGCGGTTAAACCGCTGAGATACATTGATTCTCGAAGAAGAATATAGGTAACTTTTTACTGTGACAACAGACATAGCCGCGGGCAGAGCCGTGGTCAAATGGTGGTATATTTCAATTAAAAATGTAGAAACTTTGCTGTGATACATTTTAACTTTAATTATATTTTTTTTTGTACCGAGAATATTAATATTGACAAACAAACACGAATATTATATTATAAAAAACAATAGTAAACATAATTCTGATCGCTATATCTAGTAACTTGATCCGTTACGTCAGACAGTAGCTTAACTTGAAGCTAGATATTGCTTAGTGAATTATGTTCAATCCTACCTCATTCGGATAGGAGTTGGGTTTATGGGTTACAACACTGAACCGCGGAAGTTATGTTTCAAACGGTTTTCATCTCATTCCTATAAAAACGATAATAATCTCTCCTCAGTGTAGTAAACGAAGCTAAATAGTATTCTTTGCACTAATGTTTATAGTTTTCCTAGTGTTTAAAATTTAATATTTTTTTTAATATACGAGTCCGCTAAAGTGACTATACTCTGCCTGATGGAAAGCATGACCTGAATCCAAGAGTGGTGGTCACCAAATTTCTGCGGTATACCCGGACCAATACGACCTTCACACCTTCAAGAAAAGAGCGTAGTCCTTTGTGGCGACCTCCACATACAACATAACAAACTACAGCGCCATCTACCGAAGTTACACTAAACTACGGAGTAATGTACCATACGAAGAAACTGCCAATCCTGAATCACGCAATAGAAGTTCTCGCGCAGATTATCATATAGACAACATCCCAACATCAACTGTTGGACAGTAGCCCGCCAGGCATGATCACCTCGCCTGGTCGGAGGATCCTCCCTTTGCGTTGGTGGCACAATGAGACCCGTTACCTCACACCTTCTTAAAAGGCTAGTAATGCACTTGTGACGCCTCTGGTGTTGGTCCTTGGCAATATGTCGATTCGTTTGCCCCCTATTCAATAAAAAAAACCTTCTGGTATATATCTATTTCAAACAGGTCATCATGGCTGCTATGAGCGAAACTTACTTCTAGTAACTGTCCTTGTCAACTAATAGTATATTTATATAGGTCATGGAAACTACCACAACATAATATAACAATTATCTAAAGCAAACACATCCATGATTCCCACACTATGATTGCGTAGGTAAATGCACTGGTTATTGACTCAGATAATATTTATTTCATATTGCAAAATATTTAAGTGTATTATCAATATACTTGAAATAGTTTATCAATTTAACTGACTCAGGTCTTGAGTGGTAAGTTATTAATACAATGGTTTCTTTATTATTTTTTATTCAACAGTACCTGTTTAAGTACATTTTTAATTAAAATAATTTTTAATAAACGGGATGAGTTACAATATACAGTATATATAATACAGTTTACATTACATAATGAAACAACTAATATAAATATATATACTAGCTGACCCGAAAAACGTTGCTTTGCCATAAAAAGGTATATATATTTTAGGGGTGTGTCAATAAAAATCGCGATGGACGAATAGAGGTTGAGGGTTGAAAATTCAGGGTTGTATGTTCTAATGCTGTATCATAAAAAAAAAACAAAAAAATCAAAAAAAAAATTTTGGGTAGGTCACCCTTATCATTTAGGGTTATGAAAAATAGATGTTGGCCGATTCTCAGACCTACCCGATATGCACATAAAATTTAATAAAAATCGGTCCAGCCGTTTCGGAGGCGTATGGTAACTAACATTGTGACACGAGAATTTTATATATAAGAAAGATACTTTTAAACTAATAAAAAAACAATAAAAATATTTACATACATGTGTCAAAAATTTCCAAAAGCGTTACTGGTAGTGGACACGCCACTCGCGTATATATGATGTTATCGATATTTAGTGGACTGTATGATGGAGTTAGGTATCAAGGGGAACCGTCAGGATGAGGCATGAACACACACTTACTTGATTTTGGAGCTCCCTGCGCGTCTCCAGCTCTGCAACCCAGGCAGGCGTCCCAGGCCTTCTCGATAGTTCCTCTGCTCCAAGATGGCAACGACGGCGCGTCCAAGATGCGGTATGGGGGTTATTTTACAAAGGCTCAATGCCAGGGTTTAGCGATTTAAGCAGCTTAGATTGTCTATTATTACATTCACACGTGGTTCGCAAGCTCGCGGACGGGTTAATGTTACACGAAAAGCATATTAATGTCAATAGTTCACACACAAGCGATACAGATTTGTAAGTTCTGTACGGAGATTTCACTGTAGGATTACCGTACCCACAAAGCGATAAGCGATATATATATTCACGAAACTTCCTATCTTCGATACACTAGTGAACTCGGTACTTCACTTTCCTCGATCTACCAATGAGTTCGGTACTCACTTGGCGAATTAATGTTAATAAAGTATAACGGCTCACTCCCGATTACTTACAATCGCAGTATTCAACGAAAGCCATGCGTACACGGCGCCCGCGCCGACGTCCTCTCGCGGTAACAGCTAGCAGCGCTAAGGGCCGAGCGGCCTTGTTCAATAGCATATATTCTACCGTCTTCCATATGTCTCCTCCAATGTCCGCCAGGCGGCGCCGTAATCGCCTGCATCGAGTGTGTGTTCAAGGTAGATGGGGGAAGGGAATATCGATCTTATTCGCTAATCATTAAGAAACAAACTGGCGTAACCATTTCCACCCGCCCTTAAAGGGTCACCTTTAAAAACTACCATAAGAATAGATAATTAAACTTACACACATATGCGGACGGAGGAGAGATAGATATATATACCGGAGAGCGGCTCCGGGATTACGAAACAAATAACTAACTAAACGAAAATATATATATAAAATAATAAAGTTAAATATGTAGAGTGTCAATTACTGCGTGGGGAGAGGACACAAACGAACGACGGGACGAAGGTAAGTTCCCTTGGCGGTCCTCACTGTCGCCACGCGAATAATGCCATCCTTTGAAGGGTGTATTATCTCCACAACTGCCAGTGGCCAGGCTAGGGGCGGTACATTATCGTTAATAACAACAACAACTGTACCTATAGTGATAGGTACAGAAGGAGAATTCCATTTCTGCCTAACCTGTAAAGTGTGAAGATATTCCATCCTCCAGCGGTTCCAGAATGACTGGACTAATTTATCGAGAAGTGAATGTCTATGAACCAAACCGATAGATTGGTCTTTAACATCGAGCGCGGGTAAAGACAATAACGGTGTCGTATTTAAAAAATGACTCGGTGTCAAAGCAGACGGCTCTGCTGGATCCGAACTCAATACGGTGAGCGGTCGCGAGTTAAGTAGACACTCAACTTGAGTAAGGACGGTACTAAGCTCCTCATATGAAAGAAGTTGCTGTCCGATTACTCTAAATAAATGGGTCTTAACGACCTTCACCATGCTCTCCCAGGCGCCTCCAAAATGTGGAGAGCTGGGGCATATAAACTTCCAAACTATACGACTCTCAGCATACTCTTGCTCTAGCTTAGGACGGTATTCCGCATTGAGAAATTTATAAAGATCGCGTAGATAGGAATTGGCACCCTTGAAATTAGTTCCGTTATCGGAATACATGAACTGTACGGGGCCTCGTCTAGAAAGGAAACGTTTCAACGCTGCTAGGAAGCTTGGAGTACTGAGGTCGGTGGCGACTTCGAGATGTATGGCACGAGTTGTAAGGCACGTGAACAAACACATATAAGCCTTCTCACTGCGGACACCCCGTCGACGTGTAGGAGTGTAAGCGATGGGACCGGCATAATCGCAGCCCGTATGCGTAAACGCCTTCACTACTTGACGCGTACGACCATCCGGTAAGTCGGCCATTAGCGGATAATTAGGACGCGGCCTAAGTCGAAAACAAGTATTACATAAGTGCACTCTTTGTCGCACTACACGACGTGCAGACAAGATCCAGAATCTCTGGCGGAGCAGCGACAGTAAAACTTCCGGTCCGGCGTGTAAATTCTTTACATGGAAATAATCAATGATCAGTCTCACTACATGATCATTGTGCGGTAAAATTACGGGATACCTATGAGCATAGTCCAATTCGGAATTGACTAAACGACCACCTACTCGAATAAGATCGTTGTCAATAAAAGGCCTTAAGCGCTTGAAAACTGAGGAGCAGTTTTCATTGTTAGATATATGCGAATATTCTGTTGCAAAGTACTTTCTTTGCACAGAGATAATTATTTTATTCTCGGCGAAATCCATATCTTTGGCAGTCACTGCAATAGTGCTGCGGCGGGGCAATAGTTTGGCAAATCTACAAACATATGTTATAAGACGAAGAAGCTTACTCCAAGAGGAGATTCGAAGCGCGAGATCATATATAAGGCAATGCTTTACAGGCGTACACACAATGTGTGTTAAAACTCTTTGTTCCGGTATGTTTTCAATAATTTGATCATCGAGTGTCCGAAGGGGCCACTGTGATGGATCTAACGAAGCCCACTGAGGCCCATGGAGCCACAATGGGTGGGACAATAATTTTTGTGGTGTAATACCACGCGAAAGTATGTCTGCGGGATTCTCTACACCTGCTACGTGGTAGAAGTTGTTAGAAGGAATGTTGTCGGTAATTTGAACAACTCGATTCGCGACGAACGTTTGCCATTTCCGTGGTGAACTCTTTATCCAGTATAAAGCCACTTTAGAGTCAACAAAGGCGTATACCTTAACGGAAATATCTCGAGAATAATTATCGAGAACTGTGCGAAGCAATTTCGACAAAAGAACAGCTCCACAAAGCTCGAGGCGCGCTATGGTAAGCGGCTTCATGGGGGCGACTTTAGTTTTAGCGCAAACTAATTGAACGGTATTACCACTGCTAGCCGTAACGTGTAGGTACACTACTGCTCCGTAAGCCTGCTCGCTAGCATCGGAAAAACCCAACAAGGTAACAACGCAGTTCTCCGTTACACCAACATGTCGTGGGATACGTATATCATTTAAGGCAGGCAATTCAACGCAAAACTGCCTCCATCCCTTAACTATCGAGAGCGGTGGTGTATCGTCCCAATCGAGGTGTAACTGCCAAAGTTGCTTTATTAGCAACTTAGCATACACGATTGCGGGCGCAACAAAGCCCATTATGTCCCACAAACGAGCGACTGTGGACAAAATGGAACGTTTGGTACATATTATATCAGCGGGAGCGGACGATTTGAATAAAAACGCGTCCTCCTTTATAGACCAGTGCAACCCCAATATTTTGTGTTGCACGGACTTATCGAATTCTACCTCGGTAGGTAGTCTGTGTGAGGAGGGAAGACTATTTAAGACAGCGGGACAGTTGCTATTCCACTTCACGAGATCCCACTGCGCGCCCTTAAACATGTCAATAAGCTGACGAGACGCAGCAATAGCTTCCGATTCGCGGGGAACCGAATAGGCCATGTCATCCATATAGAACGAAGTGGATGCTATCACACTCGCTATAGGATACTTCGAGCCATCATCTTCGATCAACTGTCTCACCGTGCGAAGCGCATGGTATGGACTTGACGATAACCCAAAGCACACGCGGTTGAAATGATACAGCGTAAGCGTATCTTGCGGGCTAAAGCGATATAAGAAACACTGATACCGGCGATCAGCTTCTCGCATAACAATTTGAAGAAACTGCTGACGACAGTCAGCGGTTATAGCTACGGCATATAAACGAAACATTAAAATAATTTTAAACAAGTCGCCCTGTAGGTTCGGTCCTGAATGCAAAATATCATTCAAGGATCGCCCGGTGCTAGTCTTACTGCTAGCGTCTAAGACAACTCGAAGGCGGGTCGACATGCTACCCTCGCGTACGACTCCATGATGCGGTATAACGTAAATCGGATTGGGGTCATGAAGATCGTACTGAGGTGCGGGTGAAATATATTGGTTTGCGAGATAGTCCTTTATGACGTCATCATAAGCTACTCTTAGCTTAGGTGAAGATTCTAACCTTCTTTCAAGCCAAAAAAATCTCTTACGAGCGGTTTCGTAGGAGTTACCTAAAGTATAAACATCCTCGTTAAATGGCAGGCCGACAACGTATCTGCCGCTAACGGAATCGCGGGTCGTGGTTAGCTTATAAAAGAATTCGCATTCAGCGTCTTCGGGGCACTGAATGGGCGGTGAGGAGGGAGGCTCTTCTAGCTCCCAAAATCGCCTGACTAAATTGTCAATAGCGACAGGCTCTTGTGCTACGCAGCACGTCAAGACCTGGTGTGAATCGAACGCGGGTATAGTGGGTACGGAACCCATAATCACATACCCCAACGCAGTATGTAACGCTGGGGGCGCTGACGAGTCACGAGGAGCGTGAACTACGTCAGGGAGGATTAAATATGGGAAGAGAGATGCGCCTATTAACATATCTATTTTATTAGGCGTCCCAAAACTCTCGTCTGCTAGCGGTAAGCCAGACAAATGAGTCAGACCTGACTTATCTACCACGGCGGTAGGCAATAAGTCCGTAATTCGATCTACAACGAGCGGCGATAATTTAAAATTAACGTTACTATCAAATCGCGAGTAAATTTTAATATTAATTTTATTATTTTTAATTATCTGCTCAGCTCCACCGAACCCCTTTACAATAGTACGTTCAGTTTCAAAACACGGAATACCCATTAACTCACAACAATCCCTTGTTATGAAATGGCTCTGTGCTGCGGTATCAAGCAACGCACGTAATACGTGTCGAACGCCTTTATTGTCATAGGCGACAACTTGAGCAGTCGACAACAAAACGGTAGTACTAGAATTCGCGTCCTGAACGTTTCCGATGGATTCGGTAGGCGCGTGAGTAGCACATAGTGTTACGTCACCACGAGCGCGTGACGCGTCCACTACGGGTGCGGGCGAAGCGGGGGGATTCGCGGACGTCCCCCGCAAACCGGGCGAAACTCGCTTCGGCCCATCTACACTTGTTCGATGAAAGTGTAACGAAGTGTGGTGTCTCTGTTTGCACGCGCGACAACCAACATCGGAGGAGCAGTCCGACAATCTGTGGTTCAAACTAAGGCAGTTCACACAGGCATTGTGGCTCTTCACAGATTTAAAACGCTCCTGAGGGGTCATTTTTCTAAAGTCGCCACATTTAAACAAATGCGAGTGTGTGAAATTAATACAAAGACATTTACGCGGGGAGCACGCTGTAGTAACAAACGTCTGATATCTCGGTGCCGGGACATTCGATCGTCGATAGTTGGGTTTATTATTATTATTAACTGCACTACTCACCATAGAAACGGTATGAGTGCGTTCCAAAACTTTCGTACGGGATTTTATAAATTCGACTAAGTCGTCAAAGGTTGGTAATTTAGAACTAGAACTCGAACAACTTAACTCAAATGCGCGGACGGTATCAATATCTAATTTCTTAAGCGCGACATGTAGAATGATAAATTCCATGAGATTATCTAATTTTAAATTTTTTAAAGCGCGTACTGCACTTGTGAATTTATCCGTAAATATTTCAAAGTTATTTACTGACGCGGATTGCAACGGTTTAAATTCAAACATTTGATTTAAATATGTAGAAGCAAGCAAACGCTTATCTTCGTATTTATCGATTAATGATTCCAAAAACAAACTGTAATTCTCAGCGCATGGGGTTATACCCGAGCATACGGACTGAGCCTTATCTGACAGTTTACCTAACAGATAATATAATTTTTCTGCATCCGTGAGCGATGGATTATCATGAACAGTCGACTTAAAACTGGCGTAAAACAATGGCCATGAACGAATATCACCCGAAAAATTCATTAGTTCTATTGGCGGCAATCTCGGTGTCGACTCACGCGGTACGTAAACATTACTTGCAGACGAATTCTGTTGTGTATATTGAGACCGAATTTTTTTAATTCTGCCACACAAAGACTCGAAAGCAACAAGACTTTTATAATCCGGTGTAGCGGTAGGGTTTATTTCCAATAAATGACTGTTACAATTATCTAATATTTCTTGAAACTCACTACGTAATTCATCGATGTTATAACTTTCACTAAGGAATCTTTCCCTCTCAGAGATGCCCGAGTCAAGGTCAAAAGAGAGGTCATAAATATGCTGAACTACTTCGAAAAAAGCATCGCGTTTAGCAATCAACATAATCATTTTCGAATCGTGTGCATCTTCATAATCGGAACCTTCTCCTTTATTCGGTTGCTTTTTAGGAGGCATGATTAGCTATTCAACACGGTCGGGTTATAACGCGAACAAATAATTTATTATTCTCACAATGAAGGTGGGTGTATAAAAATGTTGCGGGTGTAACGCGGTAGAAAATGTAACAATAATGTTCTATTTTATTAATAGATTGCAATTAATGTTATAAATAAGATATATTTGTACATATAATACTTATATGTAAGCGGTAATACACGTAAATATAAATATATCACGGCGATAAATCTACGTGTTTTAGCGGTACAATATGGATGACGCAATGTCACTTCATACGATATATTACATAAAATATTGTATTTTTCACTTATTAGTGCCTACGGAAGGGATCCTAATAAGGACGGCTGGATGGTACGCAATAATATAGATCTAATCTGTTACGACTCGAACGGATCAATTACTGGACGGAGTCCGGCCGAAGGACCAAATATGGACACGCCACTCGCGTATATATGATGTTATCGATATTTAGTGGACTGTATGATGGAGTTAGGTATCAAGGGGAACCGTCAGGATGAGGCATGAACACACACTTACTTGATTTTTGGAGCTCCCTGCGCGTCTCCAGCTCTGCAACCAAGGCAGGCGTCCCAGGCCTTCTCGCTAGTTCCTCTGCTCCAAGATGGCAACGACGGCGCGTCCAAGATGCGGTATGGGGGTTATTTTACAAAGGCTCAATGCCAGGGTTTAGCGATTTAAGCAGCTTAGATTGTCTATTATTACATTCACACGTGGTTCGCAAGCTCGCGGACGGGTTAATGTTACACGAAAAGCATATTAATGTCAATAGTTCACACACAAGCGATACAGATTTGTAAGTTCTGTACGGAGATTTCACTGTAGGATTACCGTACCCACAAAGCGATAAGCGATATATATATTCACGAAACTTCCTATCTTCGATAAACTAGTGAACTCGGTACTTCACTTTCCTCGATCTACCAATGAGTTCGGTACTCACTTGGCGAATTAATGTTAATAAAGTATAACGGCTCACTCCCGATTACTTACAATCGCAGTATTCAACGAAAGCCATGCGTACACGGCGCCCGCGCCGACGTCCTCTCGCGGTAACAGCTAGCAGCGCTAAGGGCCGAGCGGCCTTGTTCAATAGCATATATTCTACCGTCTTCCATATGTCTCCTCCAATGTCCGCCAGGCGGCGCCGTAATCGCCTGCATCGAGTGTGTGTTCAAGGTAGATGGGGGAAGGGAATATCGATCTTATTCGCTAATCATTAAGAAACAAACTGGCGTAACCAGGTAGCGTTCCCAAAAATTGGCAACATTTTTTATGTAAAAGCTACCAATATGACTCCACCCTGCCTGATGGAATTTTTAACTTGAACTCTATCACTTTTCATTTCAAAAATATTTTCCTATACAAACAAAAAACTACCTTAAGAAAGTATATTCATAAAAAACAAAATAGACATACCGTATTTTATTACAAACAATTCATTATTAAACCATTAAAACAACTTTATGATAATAAATTAACGAGTTAAGATTATACAAGCAATTATCAGTGCAATTAAGTTACATAAACAAAATGATAACACATATTTTACAACGTAGTGTATTTGAATCATAAATAATAATACACAGTATAACAATGCATTTAAGTTTATATTAAATTCATCCAGTTTAATTAAATCAATGCAATTATTTGTATCTATTTTCCTGTCATTTGTAAAATGAGCAGAATAATCAATTACGTAAAGTGGACAGAAAGAAAATAAGGTACGTGTTTCAAATATATTTTATGATAATACGTGAAGCATAAACTTTGTACCACTTTTCATGGAAATAGTGTAAGTTTGTACGTTCCACTTTAGCGCCTAAACTATTAAACCAATTTTAATAATCTTGGTGTTATTGACATGTATTTGTATTAAGCGCTCGGGTGACATAGGAAACGAGTTGTAATTTTTTTAACCTTTTCTTGGCCCTTGTTTAATCGAGATAGTTACCGTACCCCTAATTCCAAGAGGATCGTTCAAAAGCGACTGCAGTGATATCATCGCCTCATAGAAAACTAGTATTAATTAATTTCCTCATCGGTTTTCCCCGGATAAGTGATATTATAGGAGTTCAAACTCTCTCCCATTCTCGAAGATATAACTACCTTAATGACTCTACTCTACTCAGATGGAAAGCATGGTTAAAATCCACTAGTGATATGGACAATGTGGACAGTGCAGCTTGGTAACCCACGCTATGGTTTCCTGGTGTGATACTTTTTCACGCACCGCTTAAAGCACTCGAGATCATAATGAGCGACAAACACGTGCGCTGGTAGTGCATTCCAGGTTTCGGAAGAGCCGAACCGCAGACGTATAGATCGATCTAGCAGTAAGTATTACAAACATTAATATTAAGAAGTTTTGTTTCAAAATCATACAAAGAATTCTTATTACGCGTAAATTGCAGCAAAAATAAACTATTATAACAATAACAAGAAAAATAAGAGACACTTGCAACTTCATTAACAATAACAATACGTAGCCATTATTATTGTTTACATTTTAATATTATACGCATTTAGGAGGAAAAGAACAAATGTTATGATCGACAGATAGATTCATTGAACTGCAATAAAATTGTTATTCATTTAAAATATCTTTTTGTGGTTATTTATGTGGTTAAACTCCTTCTGAAAACTTTTCAGTCGCAATATATATTTTTTTGCCTTATTGTCAAAATGAGGTGCCTGATATTCCAATTGAATAATTACTACAAGATCCTACTTTATCAAATTAACTTAACGATCTGAGAAGACGTATGTCAGGTGTGATAAGAGACGCCACACGGCAGGCTGCAGGACACCAACACTAGAAAGCAAACAAAACAATAGTCGGCCAAAACCTCATTTCTAAGACTGTTGGATTAACATTAAGGTATCTAACTGTCTATTAATTATACTATCAAATTATATATTTTCTAATTAAATTGAACATTTTATAAATGAAGTATTATTTATTCTTGTAAAATAATGAAACACACCCACCAGTAGATAAGGCAATGTAATAATATTATTGTTTTGTAACGTCATTTGTTATGCCTACTCATGTCTATATACCTAAAATATTCAGAATTTGGAATGTTATTATATTATATAGTTTACTAGTTGACTAATCCTAATGATCTAAGGGTACTATCAACTATCCTATCTTAGGCACGACAACAAAATGCAAAAAAAAATATTGTTTCGGAATCCATCGTAAACAAAATCGTGTCACGAGAATCATTTTCCAATATATATAAATATATACATATTATTAATCTTTTAGGTTAAATAGAATAAATATACCTATACATATAAGTGATGCAATTATTACTTTGGTATTGCAACACATTTGCAATGTTTCCTTGAATCCTTTTCCTTATTTTTTTTATTTAAAAATAGCCTTTCTAAATATCCTCTCTTCACCTACATCACTCTATTACATTTAACATCAAAGTTCTGTACATAGCGGCGCATAAGATCCGAGTCGGTACATTGTTTTATTGCATCTGTGAATTTACGAACAGCATTGATTGCTTTAATCTTATTATCTTTTATCACCGTGTAGAACTTTATTCAAAATATGAGAGATATACGTAAATAAAATATTGTTAATACTGTTACAGGAAAAAGAACATAATATTTTTGATTGAAAATGAAACTATTGCCTCATCAATCAATCCCTTTTTAAACGACTTGAAAAAAAAACCCAAGTGCGTATCAGGCCATGCAAAAAGTTGAGTTTCGTAATCAGTGTTATGATTACATTGTTTTATATTTTACACGTATACTTACTATTTCGTTGTTTTTGTATGAAATTTGCCAAGTAATCGTAATTTACAAGTTAGGCCGTTAAAACTTCTAAACTTACAAAGTTATCTGAGCCGATCAGTTTTTCTTCAAAATTCATCATATGAACTCGTACCATCACAATTTTCTTTTTAGATTTTTTGAGGATAAGCAGCCGTAAATTACTCATAATTTCTTATTAGTTTATTACATTTATCAGTACCTGTACGTTAGACTATCGTTGCTTAGGCGTAAGGACTACTAAAGGTAAAAATTCTTATTTTTTTTTCTATTCAGTTGCAGTTCAGTTCCGTTATGCACTTTTTTACATTTCCCAATGTTTCTAATTTCATTTTTCACCTCCTTAACTTTCAACCTCTAAGAAACAAATTAATAATATACAATAAATGCATGTTATAATTTTTCTATCATATAAATGTACTAGCTGACCCACGCAACCTTGTTTGCGTCTTATATTGCCCGTAGCGTGAAAATTTTCCCTCATTTTTTAAACATTCTTCATTTTCCTATTAGTAGTAGCGTGATGATACGTAGCCTCTAGCCTTCCTAGATAAATGGACTATCCAACACCGAAAGAATTTTGCAAATCGGAATAGCGGTTCCTGAGATTAGCGCCTTCAAACAAACAAACATATTCTTCAGCTTTTTATTAGTATAGATATGTATTAGATATCTGTAAACATTTTATCAAAGTACAATATTACTCTCTGTCAAGTAGTAAACATAATATTATATAAATAAATTGACTATACGATAATTTTACAACTGGCTACTACGCACGCGCATGCCTGATAAGAGAGCATTGTGTTACATTTGTTAAGGAGAAGATTATTTTTATCATACCTATATATATTTTTAGTTTTTGTATATAGAAAATTGTACATATTAAGAATCGGTGGCGTAGTGGTTGCGTATGCGACTGCTGTGTTTCAGGTCTCGGGTTCGATTCCCGGGTCGGACCAAATGTTTGTATGATCTGCAAATATTTGTTTCGGATTTCGGGTGTTTTCTATGTATAATATGTATGTATTTAAAAAAATGTATATATGTATTTATATCAGTTGTCTAGTACCATAACACAAGCTCTGCTTAGCTTGGGACTAGATGGCGTTGTGTGTTAGATGTCCGAAAAATATTTAATATTTACTTCATAGCTGGGGATTATAAGAGCAAACTACACAAGACAATAGCACTGAAAATAAGGAGGAATATTTGTAACAAATCCTATATTAACTCGACTGGCCAGCGTGATACAGTAGCCTGAAACTTCCTTGCTTAGACCTTTGTCCTGCTGTAAATTGTCATAGGCAGCAGACGATATAATAATAAAAATAATATTATGACGTGTTAAGTTTCCGAAGTTAAAATACGGCAAACTTTGTAGGACTTTTAACAGAGACACTTAAAAATCACGTTGTATAGTCCATTCGCTTGGATACGGTCACGTTGATCGCACCGCCATCGCACGTAATGTGCGGCAAGCCGCCACAAAATTCAATGGTCCGCCTGCAGCGTATATCCACAAGCAACTATGATTTGTCAGTTTAGGCCATTGTTTGATTTAATTATAACAACAATAACCACAATTGTGTGGGTGTACCGACACCATAAAGTACTATCACTTGTGACACTATCTTAACGAATGGACTATAATTAAAATTATGTCTGATAAACATAAACTGGCAGATTATCGCAGGGAACAAATATTTCTGTTATGTAATAAGCAACCATTTACTATTAATAAGAATTACAATTACACATATAAGAACTACATAGTAAATGCCTTTATATTGAGTAATATGGTTTACCTTATAGTAAATACAATTTTATTATTAGAACTCCTTGTTTATTAAAGAATGTAAGTAGTACATGTTACAACATATTGCTTTATAGGGATTGGGTTAAGTCGTGGTAAGATTCTATTTGTATTCCTCTGAGACGAGGTTATGTGAGCATCCATTGTGGAAGAAGTAGGATAGAAACCCCTTCAGGAAATGTGGTTAGACAATAATACTTTCGTTCTTTTATGGTAGAAAATGTCAAAGGAGCAGGCGGCTTACTTGATGTTGAGTGACCATCCCCGCTCATAATTGTGATTAATATTCCTATTTCAGTAGTTTTTATAATCGATAGGCGTTGATGTATGGAGTTTCAACCTAACCTACTAATTAAGCTACTATGGTTTCAATACCGTATCTTTTCCAAGACATGCGCTATTTATATGTAGATGTTTGGAGATAATAATGAAATATGTAGTAATATAAACCGATATTGAGTACAAATAGGTACTAAGTAGTTAAGCCACACTACTAGAAATTATAATTATCTTGAGGTAACGCCGTGCCGTCATCGTAAATAAATATTCTGAGCATTTGAATAAGTCAAGTGTCTATTATTTAGCACTACCTCTTACTACATATCTAAATCTATCACTAGCTAAAACGTAAGTGCAAAGACGCACTATTCGTTTTCCTAACTCCAATTTATCTTATTCCTTTGTTCCGTCTAAATACGAAACATTACCAAGGAGGACTGGCGTCAGACTGACCAGGCGTCTGGTCATGAAACGAATCTTTGCAAATTGATTTGGGACTGTATTTGTTTTTGTATTTTAGTTGTTTTTTTTGAGTAAAGAATCTACGACAGTATCTTAATATTGTTCTAAATGTTGAGTAGGGTCGGAAGACGAGACTATGAGTGGAGACAGTTTTATCATTAAGATTATTCAAATATTTGTTTTTACATAAAAAAATGTATCAGTTGTCTAGTACTCATAATACAAGCTCTGCTTAGTTTGTGACTAGATGACACTGTGTGTTAGATGTTCGAAAAATGTATTTATTTATATTTGTAAAATTTAGTCGTGTGATTGCTAGATATATTTGGAATGTTACTTGTAAATACATGTAAAGAAAATTCATTGCCGTATTTTCTTAATTTGAATTTTGCCGCCTAAACTGTATCGCCACTAGTTTATTGTATAGTCTATGCTAATTGTTTGATTTATACTGTGGAAGATAAAAATATGGAGATTTGTGCTAATGTATGTTTGGAATATTAAAATTTGTTGATAAGAGCAAACTACTTAAAAGAAAGGAATTGTGAAGTGGGAAATAATAAACTTGATATGTCGGTTCTTTGTTTACAGGTATGTGTTTGGGTAATAGATTGTATGTTGTATATTAGAGTTAATTATTTATAAGTATTGGGTTAACAATAAAACTCTTTGTTTACAGAGCAACACATATTAATTTCTTTTATTTCACAATTGAAGACTATATGAGCTATATGAAGACTATACATATATATTTTCCTAAAATAATACAGTTAAAATATACTGTTAAATCTTTTATAACTTCTTAGGAGATTAGATATCTTGTTAAAATTATCAGACCCAAATCCATTTAAATATAAACATGTTACTTGTAACTATGCCTTAACTGAAAATAAACACAAACAAAATATAAATTGACACTGGCTATCAGAGGAAGCCAAACCATTGCACTCGCGATAGTACAACAATATATGTACATTTATTCGATAATACTAATTATATTCAAATAAAATGTTCGCGATAAAAAAATGTGCCAACGCTTTAGACTCTCTTATCTACCACATGGAGTAAATATATTGTCAAAATTATTTTGTTCATATTCGGATCTAGATGTACATATATACGCTTTGGCGCTTCACAATAGTAGTGATTCCAGGCCGATTCATTTAAATATATGAATTAGTATCTATGTTTAATTGAACGTACATTACGTAATTAATAACTGTAACTCATTTTACTGTTACAAATATAAGTAAAATATGTAAATGAATGTTTCGAACGTCTAATTAACAACGCCAAATATGTATTTTATGTAGGTATGTCTATTGGGTACAGCAATATAAAATTATAGGATTAGAAGAGAGACATATCCTTTTGCTTATATTTGAAGTGTTTCGAATGAACATAGAGTAACTTTTTAACCTTAAACGTCTACTATAAAACTGTTTCAAGGGTACCCGAAAAAAATAATTGAAGTTTCTTTTAGAATATAAGACTACATTTTATCTATAAACAACCAACACACGAAATTGATTTCCAATTATAATGAAGCATTGGCTTCTGTTCTTAGGGCCCGCCTACACGATTTCAAAACTACCTAAAATAAAGATTACAACCAAGATTACACGAGCTACTGTAAAATTACGATTTTCGTATATTACAAACAGATTGAATAGAAAAAAGGTTGATGTTATTTCAATATTAGATTAACCCGACGCGGTTCGGTTACATTCACGATGTTTAACCGCACAATATTATATTTTAACCATAGGTACACCACAACACCGTTTGTTCGATACGACAAACTAGTTACTTGTAGTGATGTACACAATGCAAAACTATCGATATTGTCTGTAAATTTACAATCGTTATATATATATATATATATATATTAATTCAAAAGTGTTCTAAGAAGTAACTGCTTTCTCTTCCAATTCCTTTATGATTACATTTTTTTTGTCTTGAATAATCAATGATATAATTACGTTACGTTGGACACTGAAAAATAGTACTGGGATGGGTTACTTACACCCATCGCAGTGAATGCTGAGAGTCCGCCATTTTGTTGGACACGGTGTACAGCCCTCGATACATTTTCCATTATTTAGTGTTCTGTTCTATAGGCTTATTTTGAGATTGTATATTTATTCACATGTTGTGGCTTAATATTTACATTATATTGTTCTAATTTAATTTAAAATGACCACAAAATGTCAAATGAATCGTGTGCCATAATTATCATCAATGCCACATCATTAGACTTTCATCTGTTGTTGCAAGCCTCATAAATGTTAGCTTTTACATTTTTTGTTTTTTTTTTGGAACGAAGTTCCATATCGCGCGTTGCGAAAAGGGGCCAGACGAAAAAAATTAAGACGAAAAGTTGTAACGACAGTTTTTGCTATAGTAAGCTATTGTAAACGGTGCGGCGTGCGCATGTTTTTATGTCCTTCTCTCTCTCTTTCTTATAGAAAGCAAGCCAGATATCTTCGTTTCGTCTTTCTATTTCGAACTTCGTTCCATCCGGGTGCCCCTTGACACCTCTCAAGTTTTTTTTGTTTGGAGTATTTATATTTAAGTTTTTAATTCTGTATGCTGTGTGCAACAAATTAAGTTTTTATTATTATTATATTGCATGCATGTTTTGTATTGCGATTAGTTTGACGGTTTGATTTTACTATTGAAGTGGACTATTAAATTTTGTTGATGACGATAATTACATTTTTTTCAAAGATTACTTTCCATGAGTATATTTATAGAGAGTTAATCTTACTGCAAGTACCTACATATCTATACTGATATATGAAGGTGAAGAGTTTGTTTTTTTTGTTTGAATGTGCTAATCTTAGGTCCGATTTGAAAAATTATTTCGATTAATCGAGGAAGGCAAAGGAGGAGCACCAATGAAGAATGTTTCAGAAACGGGGAAAATTATTACGCTACAGGCAATAGGAGACGAAAACGAGGTTGCGTGGGTCAGCTAGTATTAGATGAACGAAATTGTTTTATTTTAAATGTGACTAAATCGATCGTTTTCTTAGCTACTTAATTGCTTTATATAATTAGTAATGACATTAATGAACTTATTAGAACTTATCGACATCTTCACATCACTAATCGTTGAGAGGATGCATTAAAACCGATGGTAGATTCTGTGCGCACGCGCCGAGTCGAAATACAAGTTGTAACATAATATCGACGTATTTATTGCGTTTGTGTTGCAGTTGACCACATCGTGTAGAGAATTTATTTTCTTATTGCCAAATGCATAATAATATTATTAATCATGGTGTACCAAAAGGAAAATTTTAGCTTAATTTTTTTTTTATGAGAACTAAGTACCTTCTGCTAACATTCTTAGTTCTCCTCAAGTTTCGAGATTTAACACAGTATTCTTTAGCAATGGATGAGACAATGTATCTGTTTTAAAGTGTTTTTCTTTGAAAACAATGTAGCTCCCAATGACAGTATGAGAGAGGTGAGCAGGAAGATGACCATGACTCTAAGGGTTTATAATCTGAAAATCAAAACTTTGACTTTGGTCTATCAACTGTGTTAATATTAGTGAGAATATATTTTATGAGAGTATCTACACACTAAGTAATCGATTGTTTACAGAGATTACTTACTGTGTAGATACTCTGCTTACTTTTCTGCCTTGTGCTACTTTGGTAAAACTTAATGAAGTGAAAGAAAATTAATTTATTGTTAGACTCAGAAAACTAATGAGGTTTTTTAAATTTATCAATGGTTTTCTGCAAAATAATCTGAATTCTTCGGCAGTTACATAGACAAAACGCCCTGAAAAATGGTAAGTAATTCAGTCAGGAATCGTACCAGTGTATGTATGTCGGTGTAATAGTGATCAAAACATGTGATGATGATGATTTACGTCCCTACCACAATATTAAACCTTAGTGATGTCCCGTTAGACGATGGTTTAATAAATCAAACGTTAAACACCGTCTAACTCGTTGTTCCGTACGCTAGGCGGCCACTAAGTGGGGCGTATGTCACACCGATCATGACAACTAACTTCATGTATACTTATTAATAATATTATTGTATCTTATGCATAAGTTATACTTTATCCATATTAATACTGTAAATTCGAAAGTAATCCATGTCTGTCTGTTATGCTTTCACGGCTAAAGCACTGCTTGTGCAAACTTTGATTGTTCAAGAAGCACATGCGCTACCGCAATAACCGACAAACCGAAAAGTGCTAGTGTATAATAAATAAATTAAAAACTTTTTATATCTCGTAGTACATTTTTCACGTTTGTTTTTCATTAATTCAAATGCTCACCACGAGCGAACTAAAAATGTGAGTAATTCTTGTAAGTACCTACCAAACACTTTTGTTTGGTCTAAATATTGGAAATAACAATAATTAAACTCTTTTCTTTAAATGTTTTACATCGTGTTCGATTCCCGGGTCGGACAAAATGTTTGTATGATCAGCAAATATTTGTTTCGAAGTTTGGGTGGTTTCTATGTATGTATTTACAAAAAAAAAGTATAAAACTAAATGTTTTGAAATAGATTCCTTAAAGGTAACTAAACCAAAGTAAAACACATTTAAAAAAAATGTATCTGCAGTAAATAACGAATGTCATTATTGTACAAGAACTTTTAGCTAAATTACACGTTGGTGTAACACGCGCCTTTCACACCAGCAAAAGCACTATTCGCTACTGTCTTATGAGCACACTTTAAGCAGTTAATCTGACTGTACTTTGTATGATATTCTCGACGGTTTAGCTGCCCTTAACATGGACTTTACAATGATTTGTTGGTATGACCTTTTACACTCAGTTTGAGATAAATCCTTTGTAACGTAGCCTGAACATCAAAAAACTATGTTCAAAAATAAAGATTGCAGTTTTTTAGGTGACTCTTATGTAGATTACGTATAATTTAGTAAAACGCAATAAAGTTATTAGGCAAAAAAATTTTTGACGTGTAAATTAGAAATTGTTCCGAATGCAAAATGGAACATAGAACACTTAAATTTTATTAATCGCAGAAGTGCATAAAATTAGAGTTTTATAAAAACTAAAATTGTTAACACTCAATATTTTTCATGCACACACATTTAAGGTCGAGTCTTTTACAAATCCAAATTCTGAATCTAATCCAGCCAATTCAGTCGTTTGTGTGATTTTGCGGCACCAAAAATATAAGTATAAAACTACATAATTCTCTAACAAAGGATTCTCACACGCTTCTCACCTTCGTCGGGAGTCACAAATTAACACTCAATTTTCCTTATAACCAAAGTAAGTCAGAGTAATTTATTACAAGACAAAAACAGTATTAAAGTGTAAGAAAAAGCACTGTTAAATTAAATACGTAGACGTCGCGTCGTTCAACTCGTCATCATATGGTGCGTAGAACTTGCTAGTTATGATGAGAAAATACAGCATTTGAGAACGGTGAGCTTGTTCTCTAACATATCGGACATTTTATTTTCACCGTATTACAATATATTGAATGTTTACGATGTCATTGAAATGCAAAATTAACCTTGAAGTGATTGATGTAGAATATACACATATATCTTAATATTTTAATAAGACTGTTTAAGAGTGTTATCAAGAATATTCAAAGGACAAAGTGTCACTCGCCGAGTTCAGGTTGACACACTCTAAGATCGTACCAGAATTTATGAGAGATTTTTAAGAGGATTTGTTTTGAGATATTAAAGATACACCAATAAGTCAAGCACCAGAAAACTACAGATATTATAATAGAAATTTGTTTTTTTTTTATAAAAAAAAGCCTTCTTATCAATAATATGAAATTGTTCATTAAGAATGCTCCAATTTTTTAAGTCAATATTTCTAGTAGTGAGTATATCCAAACCACATTACAAATTACCAGTTCTGACTTAATAAGTATTAAAATTTTAATTACAAACCTCCTAACACTATGGTAACTTTAATATTCTTGTTCATTAAGCATATTATCCGTATGTCACAAAAGCGTCCATTAAGTGGATATAAAAATTATTTCTCATTTTACAATCAAGCGCACTTATTGCGCCTGTCACGATGACGATGCGCAGACGTCGCGTGTGGCGTGTCTTCTATACGAATGTCGTTTGTCAGTGATTATGCTTTTCCAACTAGAGATAAAACGGGGCTTCAAACTAAACTATATTAAGTCATGTTTAACAACAAATTCTTTTCTTGTTGGATATTCTTTTTAACTCTGTTATTATGTATTATAAATTGTAGAGTCATCTCTCCTTGTTTGCTATTCCATTGGTTTAAATGGCCACGTAGCTAATTACTATTATACTGAATATGGATACAATTACTAAATGGGTTTGATACCTTATTTTAGAACTAAATGAATATTCTTTCGTTGTCTCAGTTCAGTCATCAATTAATAAATAATGAGAACAAATTCTGAATAATTACTATATTTTACCCATTCTGTAATTTGTTTCATAAAATACCTACATTTATCTTTTAATTTCAAATAATTATAACCTTTAAATAAAAATACGTCAAAAATAATTACAAAAATCAGAGTCTGTATCATTTAACGAAACATAAGTGTAGCCACGTGCTACTTTATCGCTTCGATCGATTAGTATATTAACAAACACATGAACGAATGAGTTAAAACTATAAGTACCGCGATGTCGTGGTAGATAAGGTTTTTTAATTACTTCATCGGCCTTTGGCATCATAAAAACGCTTGAAGGTTAAACTTGATGTATATGATTAAAGATTAAAAACTGTTTCACTATCTACCGATAAACGGTAATATAAAAGTATCTAGAGAATGACATCAAAATAATATCATATTATAATTTCAATCTTTCTCTTATAAAAAAACATTAATGCAAAGACCAATTTGTTTACGAGTCGTAGAAGCATCTTCAAATGCAATATATCACTAATCTACGCGTTACTTTTGAAATAAGCACTTTACTGCCACTAAAAGCTCAACAAAGATAATGAAAAATTGCTAATTGCCTATGAAATATGACGCTTCTAGCATTCGCCATCAGTAACCACAAAAAGGCATGTCATATTTTAAATCGGAACGCTAAAAGCCCCATAAGTAGCTGGTCATCAACGTCATAATATCATGTCGATAATGTGTCACTAAAACATAATACCGAGTCGTGACTATTTGTAAATGTCCCGTCCATTACTGCTCGTATAATGAGCACAGAGAAAGATAAGGGTTCAGACAAAGCAATAGATGGTACTTATTAATGTTGCAGTTGTAAATATGAATAGCGGCGAATGCCTACATGAAAGTACTTTACGTGACGCAATGCAAAGAATATGTCACAAAGAAAGATGTATTTCAAATTAGTAGTAATCCTATGCATGAACGTGTCAAAATAAATACACAAAAGTAACCTGCATTGAGGATACGATATAAGCAAAAGGTAATTTTTTTATGATATATCAAATTTGAAAGAAAAAGAAATATAATTTAAACCAAATCTAATCAGAATACGAGACCACCAGACCAAAGCAAATCATGATATAATTCCCTTATTTCCTTTAAAGTACTTAGCGACATAATAACAAAGTGTTCAAGATATGGAAGCATATGCCATCAACATAAAACGACGTCGCCTTCACATTACGATGTACAATTTTTAATAAAAACATACAACAAAGACGTTACACATGATGAATTCGATATACTTTTGCTAAATGAAGCGAAACGCCCATAAGCCTTGGCTACTTGGCTACTAGACAATTTCTTATTCCTATTCCTTCTTATTTTGTTTGTGCATTACCAACATATTTTCTTTCATCTAAAATTTTGCCTCAACTGTTTGAATTTGAACTCTATTACTTTATCAAGAAGGTTTAAATTTTTGAGATTTTTATAAACAGAAAGTCCGATTTTGTCCAATGCACCATCAGATATTGTCTATCGAAGTTCAGTTACGGTGTTACTTGAAATGATTTATGATTTTGTTCCGATTTTGCAGTGTTCAATTTTGTTTTTTAATAAAAGTCATCAGTGGATTTACATTTCTAAGTTTTGGTTGTTATAATTGGATATAAGATACTGCCATGTTATTTTAATAAGTCAATTCCTCTAAGTTTTTATAACTTTCTTTATCTACTTAATCAGTGTGGATCGCAATCCCTTTTTCTTAAGAAAATACGCTGGGAAAAGCTTATACAAATTATAAATAAGACTTCAGTAACCTTTACCATATATTTATATCATCAAAACAGTCTCGATTTTATAATTGCCTGCAGAAATCATTTTTTACTTACACAACATTTTTGCAAATTGTAAAAGGAATTCAATAGTTTTTTGTAACAATTTTACTAACCTTATTACCTGGTCCTATAAAAAATACGATAGTAATTATTTTCTCATAAGTAACCGGAATTGTTATCGTATTATTGTTATTACGAT
Source organism: Spilarctia lutea (assembly GCA_916048165.1). Classification (NCBI taxonomy): domain Eukaryota; kingdom Metazoa; phylum Arthropoda; class Insecta; order Lepidoptera; family Erebidae; genus Spilarctia; species Spilarctia lutea. Next base: position 3,307,958 of record OU696491.1, read on the forward strand.
TATCTTTACGATCAATAGAACTTATGGTTTTTATATCTACCTTACTATAGAGTTCTTTTGACCAAATTAATTACATTCTTAAATCCAACTTGGATTTTCGTTATGACGCCTGAGCCAAAGTGTATACAGTTATACCTTCCAATATGGTGTTGTACCAAATCCTTGACACACAATACATGTGAGATCTTAAACTTTTTTTTTAATAACGCTTTCTACCTTTCTCTGTATTATCTCATCATCTAATAAGGGTCGTGTCACATTACTCACTTCAAATCGAAAGATAATCTGACGGTAATAAACTTTGTATGATCGATTGAATTTTGTGTATACCAACTTAACAGTAATCCAAAATATACAGTTATCTATTTCAGTGCTTATACAGATAGGTATAAGGTTTATTGTTGTAGTTGGTTTTTAAATGGGTTTAAATATATTTTGGCTTTAGTCACGGTCGGTGTCACAGTATCTATAAGGTTACGTTACAGTAAGTTTAGGTGCAACAAAAGTAGTTGAACTTTCTGGATGACTTGATTTAGAAGTGTCCGTGTCAAATCTTAGAAAGTTAATGTGTATATTGGTTTCGTAGTTATTATAATATTTATAACTTACCGCGATTTCTTTGATGAACCGTAATATAGTGGAATTAAAATGAAAAAGTTTTACCTGAAACAAAAGTCACAATTTAGGTATACATTTTATTTAAACTAAAAAAGTCGAAACATAATATGTTAAAATGAAACAAAAGTTCATATTTTTAACATTAATGAGGTTTTTAGGCAAAACGAGGCAAGGTCTGAAATAATTTTCTGACAAAACCAAGCTAAAAAAATTATAACCGTCTTAACTGTTATAACTTCATTTCAAAAGATGATATTAATACAGGAACCTAGTGTATACAATATAAAATTTCTGGAAGCTATAAGAAAGGGTCCTGGAAGCCTTATTATCGGAACACCTCGCCACAGAAGGATAGTCCATCTAGCAAATTCCGAGAAAAATATCAAAACAATGGATTCGTTTTCCTTATGAGTCGCGGGAAGTTAATGCTTGTGGTTTTATTAGTAACGTGATGTATCATGACTCTTGATGAACCTCGCTTTATTGTGTTGAAATTACTTTCTAGAATAATGTTGGGACATACGTGGTTTGCAGCGGAAGGAACAGAACTGATTACTTTATTGAAGTTAATTTTGGCGTTTGATTCTATATTATACCAATATATACGACAATTAGCTATTACTCTGCTCGATATAAATGTATCAGTGTACCTTATGTTGATCAAATTCTTCGCTTTCGATTCAACTGTCTAAAAATATTCATTTCTCTATAGTGTAATGTGTGTCTTTTTGGTTAACTCTATCTCCGACATACCGTTCCATTGTATGAATGTCTCTAGTATTCTGCATACAGGGTATGTTCTAGTATACTTTGTACATTCTTGTTTGACACTAAGCAGGTTCAGGTCGCTTTTTAAAAAAAATGTTCAAGTACATATTATATCAGTATCAGTATTTATATCAGTTGTCTAGTACCCATAACACAAGCTCTGCTTAGCTTGGGACTAGATGGCGTTGTGTGTTAGATGCTAGGAATATTTATTTATTTTTATTTTTATTTACATATGTTAAAATGGCTATAAATGTTTTAGCTCAAGCTATACTGAGAACTTGAATGATTTCAATTTTGTTCCAGTATTTTAATATTGATGATACATAGTCACTTAAGTACAATTTCATATATCTATCTATTAATATTCTCGTATATCGATTCAAATTTATGAAAAACAAACAAAGGAGTACCTACCTAATATTGACAAATACATTTACATGTTGGTTTAAGCTACACAAGCTTTATTTATATTTTGAGGATTAATAAGGAAATAATTCAATAATAAGTTTCATTAGTTTAATTTACTCCTACCTATTCTTTTTATCGTAAAATTAACGGATGGAGTTATTCTCAAAAAACTATTTTTGAGTGTAATTTTTTCAACAAAGTGTCGCGAGCGGCAAAGATTCGAAGTGACAATCTACAAAACCACCAATTTTCAAAACTTCTGAAAAACTTTGGACCATAAGTTTTCTTCAAGTTAGCTTAAAATTTGAAACCAACTTACCTCTAAAATATAACAAATGTTCAAAAATTAACAAAGCTTATAGTCTAAATTTATATTATTATGGTCGTAAAACAGGTTCTTCGCCGGACTCAAACCCACTGATTGTGGGTTTACATATCATAACTGTGTTTACAGTAATTTCTCAACAGGGATCTTGTCACGACTCTCTTAATACCATGAAATGATGGGAACTGAGTTTGTTTGGCTGTGTTAAGCTCGGAAATTATCGAACCAATTTGTTTATGGGATAGGATTTGTACTGAAGTCTTCAATTGATGGATTTCATTTAATTGTGGGGCTTAAGTGGATGTCAGATATAAAAAGAACTGTATTGAACTTGAAAGCATCTTGTACTAATTGTGGGAACCGTAGCACTCTTGAATTTTTCACTTACAACTCAAATTATATGATCTAGAAACAGTAAACAGTGACCCAGTTCAGCTGTGGTACTCACCACAGCGTTCAATATTAGGACATTTCCGTTTCTTGTACCACCATCATCTCACTGCACTGACTGCAGGACTCTGCCAATTTCTAATATGCATTAATGATATTACTCACTTTATATGACCCATAATTATTTTACATAATTTTGAGTATGGAACTAACAAACACATGGTAAGTTCATCTTTCTAAATCATCTCAAATGTGTTCAGTTCCTACTAATTAGCAAGCATTTTCTTTGTTTTCATTACTCTACTCTTAAATAATAAACTAGTACCATACAGTCACAAATATTTCCATGAAATTACGACTAAAACTGGTTACACAATTAACACAAAGTTGTAGAATAACACATTACTGTAACTTTAATTGTACATATATATAATAAACAAAGGTTCATGTGCAATGAACTGCAGATTCCCACGTATTATCATCATAATAAACGTTTAATGTAATATGAAAACTGTATTATGCGTAGTTTGTAATGGTAACTATTATAGTATAACAAAAATTAAACGGCACAGAGTAGCTTGTATGTAAATAGAAAACAGAGGCAATCGTCAGCATGACATTAAAATTAAAACGCGTAAGGTTACCGCAGTTAGAGTTATGGAAGAATCTCGTTCCATTTTTTAAAATTTCAGAAATTTATTGTTGAACCTTAGATATGCGTAAAAGAAGGTTAACTAGCTTGTTATGGAAATATCGATGGCAATTGTGTATATTTAGATTTAAGAATTCTATTAATGAAACTACTGAAATGGCATTTTATAGTTTTGTAGAAACGGAATGGATGCTTCAAAAAGCATAACTTCTGATAGTATGATTTGGTTCAAAGTAAGTACTTTCGGACCCAAGGTAGAACTTTTGTTGAGTACTCTTATTTATAAAAACAATGAGTTCTTTCTTGCTACTGGTGAGAATTGTTACGATTCTTCGAGTTTTCCACCTGTATGAACCTGGTTGTAGTTACTTTGCCAACTATTCGTACTACATTAAAATATTCATTACTACATGGAATAGTATGATCTCTCCCCGGTCGTGTCGCATAGCCTTCCCATCGGATTATAGGAGTATGGGCATAAAAAGTGCACCTGTGTTTGCACACACACTTGTGCACTATTATATCTTCGACGTAGTTGGCTGGTCTCCATTGAGACTGGTGGCTGTAGCCAAAATCGGCTAGAAGAACATCATCCTCAAAGTCTGTTATTTTCTTGTAAATACTAGCTGAACCCCGCGGCGCTACCCGCGGTACGATAATAACCACGGGCAAAGCCGCGAGGAGAAGCTAGTATCTTTATAAATTGTAGCCTATGTGTTAGCTATATTATTGTAAAGTTTCATCAAAATCCATTCAGTAGTTTTTGCGTGAAAGAGCAACAAACATACTCACATACTCACAAACTTTCGCGTTTATAATTTTTCTTGTCTTAATTATTCCCAAAATTATTTGGCTACTAACTCAACCGTTATTACCTGAATATTAGTTTTTCCACGGGGCTACTAGCATCGGACAGGACCAGAATATCAGTTTTCGGGTATATTGAGTGAAAATGTTTCATTAAGCATTTATTCTTCTTTTGTCATGTTTTAATTTATTCTTAACTACAAATTCATCTAGTAATAAACCATTTTTTATATGAAAAAATGCACTAGTAATTTCATATACCTATTTCAACTTAGTATGGATTATATAAAAACTAGCGGTACTACGCAACCTGTACAATATTTTATTGTCCTTTATTTCTAAACTTCTCTTCTGTTTTGCTATTTCTATATCATGCACTTCTATCTTGTAATCTGTCCTTTATCTGAGCCCAGCTTTATACATTTACGTTTCATCTCATGTATAAGTTATAAAAGAAAGATAATTTATATCATGCAACTTGATCACACATGAGCTCAAGTTAGCGTCACTACTCTGTATCAATTACTGTAATCATACATCGTTGGGTTTGTGTCAAGAACGGTAGTGTTACAGAAATTTTATTCGTGTTCTCTCTAATCGTAACAGTTTGCATGGAGAAGCCTCGTTCAGGTGATCATAATAATAAGTGAATTTATTAACGTTGGCGATTACTATCTGTTTTGGTTCTGCATCTGTGCATCGCATCGTGCCTGCGTAATAGTGCGACATACCTCATCCCCGCTAGGATCAAGGACATCAACATATTTGTTATCTTACTAACTTGAAAATGTCATTGAAGCGCACACCGCCAAATAAGTTTTCGTCGGACACCAACATTCCACAATCGTCTAATAACGATGAAATGTTGGAATGCGAGGAATATTTTATCAATACTCGTAAACGTAAGCTACCTGACGCTAATATCGGTATTGAAGCGTTGATTATGACTCGCCTCGATGAAAAATTCAGTTTGCAGATGTCTGAATGGAATAAAACCATCACAGACACCATAACAAGTTGTGTGGCTTCGGCGGTAAATACAGCAATCTCCAACGAATTGGCTAGAATTTCATCGGGGCTTACGGAGATTAACTCAATTATTACGAAACTCACATCAGATTACACCTCTCTCCGTGGATCACTAGAAAATACTATTATCAGGCTTACAGACATTGAAAAATGCCAACATTTTATATCTGAGACGGTGGAGTGTGTTGATACCCGCCTAAAAGTTTTAGAAACTAACACTGCGAATAACGGCGACTACAAGGTTCAATTAAGCGTTTTAGAAAATAAAATTTTGTTAATGGAACAGCAGGCACGACAGTGCAACATTGAATTGTGCAATTTGCCTGAGCGGCGCGGCGAGAACCTCGTTAGCATTATGGAAACCCTTGGAAATGTTATTAAGCAGCCAATTAAAACAACTGACATTGTGGCTGTTCACCGTGTACCTCACGCCGATCAAAATAATCACCGCCCGAAAAACATTATACTGAAGCTGACAACCAGAATGCTCCGTGATAACATTATCTCCGCATACCGTGGCATAAAGGGACTAGACAGCGCGAAGTTAGGTATCGGAGGATCACAAGTCAACACCATATATGTTAACGAACACTTAACACTTAACAACAAAATGTTATTTCGTCGGTGTCGCGAATCCGCCAAACAACACGATTATAAATACGTATGGGTTAAACATGGAGTCATACTGGTGCGTAGGCAAGATACGTCGCCCGCAATCGCCATTCGATCCCTACCTGACATTGGCAAAATTAAGTGACTTTTTAAGCAATGCAAAAATGCCTTCTATTAAGGACAAAATAGGCGTACTGTCTCAAAAGATAACGAGATACTTTATTAACTATTATTTTTTAGAACGTGGGTATATTTATAATTTTTATATTCTTATTAATGGCTGTGGCTTTGTTGTAATGAAGTGTGTTCTAATAATGAAATCTACTATCATGTGGTTACTAGTATATTATGTGTGTGGTATTCCATTACTAGTTATTTGTTACGTATGGACGTTTATAAGTTTTACATATTATAGGGCACAAACAATTGTTGTAATTTGTATTGAAATTGTATTTACTAACGGCTACAAGGTTCAAGCTGTGTTACAATGTTTTTTTAGTTTACCGCGAATTAATAATGAATAATTTATCTGTATATTACCAAAATTGTAGTGGCTTACGGACTAAACTTCACACATTATATATGAGTATTCTGTCGCACAATTATGACATTATTGTTTTAACGGAGACATGGTTTCATTCGGATATCAAAGATAGCGAGTTCATTGATTCACGCTACCGAGTATTTCGATGCGATCGGGACCGTACGGCGAGCGGCCGGTTGGATGGTGGAGGCGTACTGTTAGCCGTGCGGGCGGGGCTCGCTGCATCACGAGTCGTGGTACCTACCGGAGCGCCCTGCCCGTCTGCGCCGCTCGTTGACCATGTTCTCATAGAATTACGCGCGCGAGACTACTGCTGTATTGTCAGTGCGGCGTACATACCGCCTTCTACCGATGCAGATAGTTATAGGATACATTTGGAGTACGTAACATTTGTGTTGCATATGACCTATGTTAAAAATTATATATTACTCGGTGATTACAATCTACCAAAAATGAAATGGATAGAACATAATAAGTACTTATTACCTGATGCCACTAACAATATTACGACGTGTCGAATCCTAACTAATTTTATGAATATCTTCAATTCTTATCAGTGTAACAAACTAAAAAATAAAAAGGGAAGAATATTAGATTTATGTATAACTGACATTTTAAATTGCGAGTCAGCTCTGCCCGCAGTTCCGCTGGTACGAGCTGATGACAACCATCCCCCTTTCTATATGATATTTCCGGTTAGTAATAATGTTCGACATATGATAAAACAACCGTTATTGCAATTTGTGTTTGACAAAGCTGATTATACATTGATAAACAAAGATATTGCAGACATTAATTGGAATAACCTTCTGTATGGTGGTAATGCGGAATCAATGGTGACCATATTTTATGAGCGAATCCTTGAAATAATTAGGAGACATGTACCTACGAAAATTAGTAAACCATCTCAATTTCCTGTTTGGTTCTCACCTGCTTTAATTCATATATATAAAAATAAAAATAACTATTGGATAAAATGGAAGAAGTATTGTAACAAATCCGACTATGAATTATTTTCGCTTTATAGGCAGAGATTTAAACATGAATCGCACAAGTGTTATAAAGATTATATGGCAGCGGTTGAGAGTAGTATACAAAAACACACAAAATATTTTTGGACATTCATAAATAATAAAAAAAAGAAATCAGATATACCTAATATAATGACCTTTAAGAGTTTGGTGGCTAGTAAACCTGATGAAGTGTGTCTCTTATTCTCAAACTTTTTTAAATCAGTTTTTGGGCCCTCGGACGTACCTGATCATTTTGATATAGATGACATACCTGATTGCCATAGTGTGTCGGACGTGATATTTAGCCATATAACACTCTCTGAGGAGGCAGTTTTTAAGGAATTAAAAAATCTTGATGCCTCCAAAGGGGCTGGAGTGGATAATATACCGCCTATATTTCTTAAAGCCACTGCTCAAACGGTTTACCAACCTGTTCATGTTATTTTTAACGCATGTCTAAAGGAGGGTATTTTTCCAGCCATTTTCAAGTCAGCCCGTATTGTACCAATTTTTAAAGGTGGTGACAAATCCAATATAGAGAACTACCGTCCTATATCGATTCTGTCCGCCCTGTCGAAGACTTTCGAAAGGTTGGTCCATAAGTATATTTACCCGTCAATTCATAGCCAAATTATTGAACAACAACATGGTTTCGTACAAAAACGTTCAACCAACACCAACCTTTTAATATACACATCCTATTTATTTGAAAGAATGGATGAAAATAAACAAACAGACTGCATTTATACCGACTTTCGGAAGGCATTTGATAGGGTGGATCACAAAATTTTATTGCAAAAATTGGCTTTTAACGGCATACGTGGTAACCTGTGGCGTTGGTTTAAGTCTTATATCACAAACCGAACACAAAAGGTAGTCTTACACGGTCATGAATCAGTCTTTGTTCCTGTAAGTTCTGGAGTTCCGCAAGGTTCCATTTTGGGCCCACTACTATTTATAATATTTATTAATGACATACGTAACTGTTTTCAATTTGGTAATTTCTTACTCTACGCCGATGATCTCAAAATTTATCATAAAATCGAAGAAATGGACGACCACTACAAATTACAACAAGACCTTAATCGATTTTCAGACTACTGTGTGAGAAACAAACTGGAACTTAGTATTAATAAATGCAAATCTATAACCTTCACAAAAAAGAAAAGCATCTCCAAATTTACTTACAATTTATCTGGAATAAGCCTTGAAAGAGTAGAATTGATCAGAGACTTAGGAGTCACTTTAGACAGTAAACTGCACTTAGATATACATATCGACACTATTATCAACAAAGCCTTTAGGATGTATGGATTTGTTGTCCGGTCATGCACTGATTTTACTCAGGCCTCTACTTACCTTCACCTATACAATTCTCTGGTCCGTTCGCAACTTGAGTTTGCAGTACCGATTTGGAACCCTTTGTATGACAGGTATGTCAAAGACCTTGAAGCCGTTCAAAAGAAATTCTTACGCTGTATTCAATATAAGTGTTGCCAAAATAAACGTACGTATAAAGAGCTACTATTGCAATATAAATATATAACATTGGAACATAGACGCCTATATTTACAAGCAGTAATACTGTATGACCTTTGCCACAGCCATTACGATTGTATCCCACTCACCAGAAAACTATGTTACAGAGTGCCCACTAGATCTCATTGTCGCAACGAGCAGAAAATATTTGCAACAACTATATGCCGAACCAATGCTGGTAGGCGCTCCCCAATGTATCGCTTAGTTGAATCCTACAATACACATTTCAATTGTATCGATATAATGGCGATGCGTCCAGGCGCGTTTAAGAGATTGTTGTCAGAGAGGCTGGCATTGCTTTAGTCTCTGGATCTGGGTTTTTTCCTGCATGATATATTGTGTTGTATTTGACTTTTGTTTGTGTGTATTTAAGTATGTATGTATGTAACGCGAGATGACCGTTGGTTCATGCACTTATTGTTTGTTGTTAATATGTGGTAAATGTCGCTGGTGTCATAATTGCTACTGTCTTGTGTCAATTATTTTATAATTATATATTGTGTCACTGTTTATTTACCTAAATAAATAAAAAAAAAAAAAAAAAAAAAAAAAAAATTACGTTAAAACAATGGCTTCAATATGCCCTTTGTCTCAATATAACTGCTGCCACGTGGTCTCTGTAATCTACTTGTAATGCACATATTTTGTTGTAGGAAATGTCTTTAGAAATGTATTCAAATGAGTAAGCGTTAGAAACAATATTATCTTCTTTATTTGTATTTAATGTTTTCAAACATTTTCGGGTTTATTTTACTTCAGTTTTTTACGACTGGTCTTCACATAATTTTTAAGTAGGGGATATCAAATATTGTTATTGGTTAATTTTCCATATAAACTTTGATGTTTCGACTATTGATTTGATCAATAACAATTATTGTAAATAAAAAGTTCTCTGTTACAAGTACTTTTACCGTGCGTCAAAACAAGAGAACGGATCATATGTTTTTCAGTCTATGTATGTTCGTATGTTCCACCGTATCGCCTTAGCTACTGAACTGTTTTATTAAATGAGATTTCGGAAGAGCACGGGTGACTTAGGCTATATACGAGTACATTTAGAATAAAGTTTAAAACTTTTCTTGTACAATTACTGTAAAATATTTAAAATAATTAATTGAATAGTAAAAACCACGCCGTGTACAATAAGAATGGACACAGAACTTTATTTTTTTTTATCTAAAATAAGGACTAGGTAAGTTCCAGGTCCAGTGGTCATTGATTCTGACTGCCAAAGATTAGTTTTTTCAGCTACAACACATAATTGTATGATGAGAACGAACACCTGTTTTGTTCAGTGTCTGTATATACTGACAGATGGCCGTATACGAGAATTGTGAGAACGATGTGTGCCGTTATAATATTATTACTAAATGTCAATTACGAAATAAATCTCATTTTTATTTACAACGTCGACTGAGATACATAAATACATCCAAAAAAATTTGAAAAATATTTTTAGACATACAATTAAAGAATGTCGTAAAATTTGATACGGATATTTAAAGTTGCCCAAAAATATAATCAAAAGGCTGTAAAATGGGCTTTAAGCTCGTAACACGAAGGTAGCAACGTCTTTGAGGTCAAAAAGGTTGTACCAATATAACTAAACCTCCATGTTAGTGTTACTTTACATTGTGCATTATGATACCAAGAGTTCGAAATAAAGTGGTTGATGTTAGTGTTGTCGTATAGGCAAATTATGTATTTTATGATTAAAACAATATCAGTTTTCATTGTAATGTTTCTTTAAAATATCAGACGATTGAATAGTCAGATTAATAAACATGTTACGTTAAGTTTACTATTTAGGAACAATATGGGTTTCATCATCATCATTCATAATCTTTAAAAATCCACTGCTGGACATAGTCCTACTAACCACGCTATAAAACACATCAACTCACCAATAACCTAATGCCAGACTCCCTGAAGGGTTGCAAAAAACCGGCTAAGTGCGAGTCGGACTCGCGCACCGAGGGTTCCGTACAAACATGTACAGGTATATTATGTGGTGTAATTAAGAATTTATACAATTCGCAATTTTTCCTTTATCTGTGCTATAAGACGTTGCTTCGTACTAAATTTCAAGATTCCGAGTTTACGGGAAGTACCCCGTAGGTTTTAATTCCCTTGCGAGTGTCGAAATTTTGCAGCTTAAACGGTTGTATCTCATGGTTGTGTTGACTTAGAAGTTTGTTTTCTTCACAGCTCTAACGCTCTAAGTAGACCTGAGTATTTGATATGATTTTCAGCATGGATTCCGTTTCTTCTTTTTGAGATACGGAACCCTCAAATCCCTCGGATTTCTCAAAGAGATTACTGAACTGTTGCTAAATAGTTATTTTTCATTTTACTTGTTATTTATTTTAACTCGGGTTAGCATATTTTGGAATCTTTTACATATATAATGTTGCATAAATAATTTATTTCTAAAAATATCCCCACATAACCTTCGAACACAATCAACCTGATCAGAGTGTAGATCAATATAAAGAACACGTTACAACAAGTTTACCATCACGGACAAGTCCATAATAAAATAATGGTGTGTGAAGAATACGAAAGACTTTAAAAGATAAAACTCAAACTGGGGACAAAACTTTTAAAGACTGCACAGTTTTTGTCTGTTTATCTGTATCAAAAGCTTATCGAAAAACGGAGTACCACAAGGAATAATATGGGTCCCTGATGTTAGAAACATTTGCTTTAGCAAGTTTATAAAATATTCCAATTGCTGACTAATTAAGAAACTTCACACATAATATTATTATAAAATTCACAATAAACGCTTAGTATAATAACTTGCTTTCTGTGAATTAGCATATTAATACAGGAGTATCCACTTGGTGTAAGCAAGTCATACAAACCATTAAACGTTCTGAAAGAGTTACTGCACTTGCATCTTGTTAATAGTTTTTATTTATAGGGTACCATTGTCGTTTTGCGGTTGAAGTGGTTTGACCCTTAACAGGTGCTTTGCATACTGAGAATATAAATATTTATCCCACTTAACACTTTTTTTTAAATTTTATAATTTAAAATTACTTGTTTGTAAACATGCAATATATTCGAATATAATTTACCGGCACAACTTAATTAGTGTCTCTGAAAAGAAACTTTAATAAATGATTTGATGTTCTTGCTAATTAATTTTTTCATGTTTAGCCACGATAAATGAACTACCTAATACTAAAATAATTTTTCAACCCGAAAAAATATCTACTGAGATTTGCCTATTTAACCAAAATCAGCTCTTTAGCTTTGTAAGATTTTGTTTAGTGTTTATTCTAAAGTTAACCATTTTGAGTTTGTTTGTGTCCATTGCAGGAATTTACTAAATGGCTAATTATTGAGGTAAATGAACTAATAAAGTATTGTAAAATTACTAATAAATTGAAAAATGGATACCTAAAAGCCGCATTTACCTGTATTGCGTGTAAGAACAACTCTATTGTTAGTCATCGTGGTATACAGCTAAATTTTCCTTTTCATATGTAGCGTGATGTGGCCTTATTGTTAAAACCTAGGCCATTTATAATTTTTATTAGCTTTTAACATGATTCTATTAGCTTCATTTGTAAATAGTTAACCATTCAAAGAAATCTTGGAATTCAAATTGATCTGTATTTACTAGAGTAGCCAATGTCATTTCCTATAATATTCTTTTGTTATAATTTGTGATATTTGACTTGATCTAACAATAAAAGGTTCTTCTTTTCAGTGCCTACTAGGATACCAATTGAGGATGGGCTCAAGTGAATTCATTTTAATAAGTGTAACGACTTAAAAACTATACTTTGATGGTGGTAAATGTACAAGCGCCTACATTCTTCTATTGAGTAACAGGCTACTATTACACATTAATCAATATATTCACTAAGTTTTTCTAAATAAAGCTCCAATCTTGTGCCAAAACAGTAAAATTAATAGGTGGTTTTCAATAAAAACCATATTATGTTTAAATTGCTATAATAACATATTTTAATAGGCTGAAATTAATTTATTTACTATTATATGTAGTAGACTGCACGGTTAGCCGAGTGGTTTCAGCGGTCGCCATGCCGCTTGCTACAGCGCCAAGTGTCTTGGGTTCAAATCCCACGCGGTACAACACTTTGTGTGATCCACGAATTGTTGTCCCGAGTCTGGATGTTCTTTGTGTCCGTTTCATGTATGTTTGTAAAGTCCCCCACGACACAGGATGTTTATTTCTAATGTGGGAGTTGTCTTTTTAAAAAAAAAAAAAAATATCTAACACTGTCAGAGTAATATCTGTAATTCTCGACTTTCTAATGTGTGAAGTGATACATATACATAATGTTGCCTAGTGATTTAAGCGGTCACCACGCTGCTTCCTTTTTTGCCACATTGTGTGATCCACAAATTGTCGTTCCAAATCTGGATGTCCTTTTTGTCCGTTTCATGTAGGTTCGTAAAGTTCCCCGCGACACAGAATATATTTCTGTTAAAGGAGCTGTCTTTTAAAAACAAAAAAAAATAGGCTTTATTACGAATATACCCATATATTATGATACAACCAAAACTTGAAATAAAACAACCCTTTCAATCTAGCTACCGGTATCTAAGTCTCAAAAAACTAATCAACAGAAAACCTTTTAAAATTTAGAATCAGTTGCAATAAATTATCATTCGTTCCACATTTTCGATATTCAGAAAAAAACAACACGAGGAAAAAAAGCAAATCGGGAATAGAGGAGCAAATCCACACAAAGCTCTATTGAACTTGTCTGAACTTGTCCCTTAAAGGAAAAAATAGACACCTGTTTCGGACACACCTGTAGAATATATTAAGGTTCTCTATACAGGGACTTTGGAAAAAAAGCGACCCGAGCATGGTTTTGTACGGGACACGCGTTATTTTTTTTATTCTAAAAGTATTGATTTACTCTCGTTTAGCTGTATTGTTATTGCCCATTTTTCTGTTAAAATATGTGTAGGAAACTTTTTGTTTTGATTCCGTAGGAGGAACCGTTTATGAGACAAAGTCAAACAGTGATTTAGAATTGCTTAAGGAAATATTTCGAATTGTTTATTGAAGTTATGCAATAAGTTCAAAACGTTGTAATATTAAATTTATAAGGACTAGTGGAAATCCCGTAATATATGGCTAAAACCTCGAGATTTAATTTTAACTTTTTGACCACAGTGATGAAGTAGGTATAGCAATTTAAAATGACAGTAGGTATACAAGTGTAGCTAAGAAATACTACAACAGATAGTTTAAAAGATGTCTAACTAGTTATCGACAATAACTTCACTCTTTTAATGCATAATTTTGAAAGCAGAAACAAGACCATTATTTATGAACATATATGAATTGGCTTTAATACAAACACCCTTCAAAATTATTGATCTCCTAATTATGACTCTTCAGTTCTCCTTGTCACGGCACGTATAGTGAGGAGGTTCCTGTCTTTAGAGCTCTAACCACCGGTTTCTTGGTCCCTGGACCCGAAGTCGGTGGTCTACTATTTTTTAAGTTGCAGATAGGTTTGTGTTCAATTGTCTACGATGTAATGGCTTTAATTTTTTTAGCAAATGTTATTTACAAAACTTTGTTGTAGAGTCTCCTTGGTTCAGGAACTTTCAAGTTGTCTTGTTTACAAGGAATCTCCATCATACACTGTCTAAATGTTGAAGTTGAGATTTTATTATAGTAATGTTTTCTGATTATTTATATATTTGTTTATTTGTATTCAGCTCTGATTACACTTCCACGTCTACACCATCAAATTTGATAGAGATGAGATCATAATGTTTATATTTTTTTATTGATGTATAACTCAATAAGTTTTGGCGGCACATCGCAAATTTCAATATAACTATACTGAAAAAGGTGGTAGAGATAAAAAAGTTAGAATATTGTAATTTTTTTGAGAACGCTAATAAATTATTGTGAATATACATATAATCTGAATCTCAGAAACGGCTTCAACGATTTTCATGAAATTTAGTATACAAGAGGTTTCGAGGATTAATCGATCTTGCTAGGATTCATTTTTAGAAAATTTATCTGAAAGTAAATAACGATCCAAGCTCGTTCACCCAGGTATTGCAGTAATTAATCAACTGAACTAAATTATTGTAGCAATCTCTTGTATTTTACTTCTTGTGTTTTGTTAGTACGTACGTAGTTAGTACTTATTTTTTAAATAAGAAGCTTACTAAACCTTAGAAGTATTTTAATGCTGTTGTTTTAAAAACTATAGCACCCGAAAAAAGAAAAAAAAATACAATTAGAGATTTTAAAAGCTCACGAGGCATTTATTACTCATGTATAAAAAGAACGTAATTTTATAGTTTTAATAATTTTATCTTATATCTATATATATATATATAAGATAAGTACTTCTGCACAATGTGAGATGAAAATAAATGAAACATTTTATGTATTTTTAAACTATATCCCATAACATTCCATAAGAAATAAACCTAATTGAACTAGTTAAAACAACCATTCTTAGAAGATTAGCCAAATAAATTTGATAGTTGATGAACCATATCCATAACATGTATAAATATGGTATTTTTGTGTTATAATTTACCACATGGTCCACGTTTATCCTTTATGTGCTTCAAAAATTTTATTTATGCATTGACGTTAATATTATTTTTGCAATTACTTACGAATGGTTTTATTTTAATTTCGTACAATTTCACATTTATTAATTCTTCGTGTTACTTTTAGTTTTTATCATCTTCAAATTATTGTAAATGTATCTAAATTTATAGTGGATAAAAAGATGTTTTTAAATACTTTTCTAATTACGTACAGCGCTGCACGTAGTATGAGCACAAAACTGAATAAGATTTATTTCTTATTAAACTTTCTAATTAGGCTGACTCAAGCTGCAGTAGTTTTTACCATCTTCAATTAAGGAACCATCAATGAGACATCAAAACCAGTAATACTTGATTACTTATCCACAATTGCAAGAAAGAAAAAAACAGTTGAATCGAACGTTGATCACAATGGACACCGACGATATTCTTCATGAATATAATGAAAAAAGAGTTTTAAAAATCATTGAACCGTTTCTTTCCACTTCGATTGTAATCGAAAATAAGATATTTTTTTCTAAAACCGTGACTTACTTCTTGATAAAGTTTTACTTACGGTTTTGTTAACGTATTATTAGAAAAAGAATACGTATCAAATTCGGTTTATGATAGATGAGCTTAACTTTATCATTCTGTGTTAAAGACCACACAATCAGTTTTTGTAAATAGTAGAGTCTTCTTCAGCTGAAAGTCAAGGGTTAGTAGCTTTGATAATATTCTTACTTACTAAAATGAATTTTGCTTTAAATTCGTTTGCGATTATCGTTTATAAGTTCTAGAAAGACAATCATAAACTTTCCTACATGCGATTTCGATTTCTTCGTCCACGATACTCGCAGTTCCTTCGATTTTCGCTTTCAATTGTCTAGCTGTTTGCATCGAGTCCATTGCCAACGTTTTGTAATGGTGTAATAGATAAATATCTAGCGATTTTATGTAAATACCTAAATCTTTTCACGATGAGTGTTATTTTACAATTTTTTTCTATAACACTGTTACGTTACTGTTTACTATTTTGTTTTGTTGATGACGTGTGAGATCAGTATTTAAATTATAAAAAAATAAAAAATAAATTCACTGTTGAAGTATTTCAATACGTAGTTTTAACAATAAGTTTATGTCTGCTTTTACTGGAAAAATGTATGTAAAAATTCACAATCCAATGAGAATGATTTAGATCCCTTTTAATAACACTATGTAGTTTGATATGAAATTCTTATTAGAATTATTTAGTTTTCTTGTAAGTGATTGATGTTGAAACTAATACTGAAAATTCTTATTGTTAATTTTTTGTGTCTTTGCGAATGGATTTAGTAAAAACTCGCTCCAAGTTCTAACCTCGCACCATGTCGATTCGTGACTACAACCACGATTTAGAGCGTGCCAAGTTTACGTCCCAACCAAGTTTAAACTAGTTCATATTTCCCGTCTCGATTTTAACTTACGTAGCACTATTAGTTGATGTTTTGTTGTATATTCTATCTGTTGTTATATGTTTTATACACATATATATTTTTGATTTGATTTTCAGATTTATAAAGGTAAATTTTAAATATTTTTTGCAGTTTTCAATCATAATTCAAATGAATAATAAATAGTATGGTAACCACTGCGCAAATTAAAAATAACAACGTGTACCAGTACGTCAATATTACCTATTCTTATCACTACAATTCAGGACTAGTTGGAACATGTCCAGATGCTGACAGCGATGTACTCGCAGGCAGTGTAAACAAGTGATATTTTTGACTCAATTGACGAGGAGCGATGCACAAGTTAAGTTCCAAGATTGTATATGAGTTGCAATCTTAGTATTTCATGAAATATATTTGCATCTACGTCTTTTGTACTTGCATCTTTTGTTATTTTATGTTTTTGTAGTCAAAATATTATATCTGTTTCCTCTTTTTCATTTTGTTATTTATTATCTATAAATTTATCAATTACTAAAGTTAATCCTGTTTTTATTAGTTTTAGTTGTAAATTCACTATTTTATCAAATATTTCAAATAGATTATTTAGTTGTTGCTATTTAGCTATGTTTCCTCTTTAATATTTCATTGTTATTTTCATAAATTCTACACTAACTTTTAAGTTTTGTTTCTTGGGTAAAGGAAGTAATAAGAAAATAATTTAAAGATTACTTTTTTACAAAATAATATTTATTTCACAATTATAACCCCATAAAATGTTTGGGTGACAAAATTAACACAATCCAGGTTATATACGATTCGATTACATGCGGCACTTAACTAGGATAGGTACTTGTTAATAATCATGAATGCTTATTTAAAAAAGAAAAAATCACAAACATTTAAATGCAATATTTACATGACAAATAACTAATTCTATATCATTTACAAAACTTTAAGAAACTATTTTTTTATTGTTTTTTTTTATATTTTTTTAAACAGAACATATTTTTCTGTGAAACAAAATTGAATCATTTAACAAAATTAAATTTACCTGATGATTCATTATAAAATATATTTACAGTACACACTTACGTCTTTCATCCCCAAATACAGGAATACAGAGACGTATTTACACGCCCTCATAAAGTTATAATTTTTATTATAGTTTAAAAAATTGGCGACTATTTCATAAAGTCATCCTTAGTAATTTTTCATAAATTTTTAAAGGCTTTCATATTTATTTAAGATTTAAAAATATTTAACTAATATTTGGTGTCTAATCCATCCAATGAAAATTAATTAAATGAAAAAGAAATTATTTATGACTATCGAAATTATTTGGAACTAAAATATTATATGAGATCTACAGTGTCTTATAAAAGTAAGATTAATTAAAATCTTGACTCATGTCAAATTAGTTTAAATTAAACTAAAAAATATGAATCTAAAATTGATAAACAAGAGATCAAATGGAAAATGTAACTAAACTAAAAACTTAACAACACTAAAATATTTGTTAAAAATGTTATCAATTACATTACTGATTGAAATGTTCATTTAAATCACTGGCAAAATTACGTCTTAGAAATGCAGCTGATATTTAAGGCCTATGAAGCTCTTACAAACATATTCACCGAAAACTATTTTTCTTTCAAATTACCGTTTATTATTTATATTTAATTAAATGCACGACACTTAAGTATCACAATTAAGTGTACAAATATCACGAGGCGTTTTGTCGAACTTCACTCAAATTTATTGAAAAGCAAAATTCATTTTAATAAGCGGAATAAATGTTAGAGTTGCAAAAACGAATTATATTGAGTTGCTAAAACATCTCAATTTAATTCGGACGAAACCACCATTTACAATTTAAGTGCAGTTGGACACAACATCTCTTCCAGATCAAATACAAAATAAAAAAAACCCGAAGGGACTTAAAAATAAGTAACAACAGTCCAGACCTGCTTTGCAGTATCACTGTCAACAATACTTATCTACCACAATCTTCTTTTTATCTGATGGTATTGAAGAGAGACGATGCGAGGGACACTTTTATGATCGCCACAACCATTACAAGGTTGACAATGTAGGTCGAATTGCATCTTAAGTGGTAAGGTGGTGTGTTATGCTCACGAGGACACTCACCTCGCCTATTCTCCTGGGCTTCTTGACCAGGTTGGCGTGATACCAAGATGTGGCACAGAACTTCGTACAGTTCGGCTAGAAGCCGGTTCAGCCGCGAGAAGTTCTCCTCTGTTGCCTCTCTCTCACTCGGTAAGTTGAATGCTATAGCCATTTTAGTTTCTGGCAGCGTCTTTTTCTACGAAGGAATCTTGGGCAGATTGCCGTTTGTTTCTTATGCATAAATGCTGTATGCCTATTTGTGTTTTTCTCTCTTCTTCTTTAAAAATTATTTTTCCAACTACATATAAAAATATAAGTTTCAAAATGTTTTTAATATTTTGGACTTAGTTTTATTCTGTTGGGAAAGTCTTCTAAGAGTACAAATTTTTCTGGCAAAAAATTTCAAAAGTCTGTTTTGCAAAAAAATCACTTAGAAAAGTTCACTTTGACACACAAATGGCACGAGGTCCAAAATAAAAATATACACAGTTAAATTTGGCGACAATGAGATCACTAGTAAAGTTCCGACCTCAAAAGTTCACAAAAAGTTTTTGTGCGCAAAAACTCATGCGGTACATTGTTCGTAAATCACTCGCAATTTAGGTGTAACCAGCGTACGGTCGATGACACAATCGCGCTAACGCACTATGCATCGCTGCGGCTAACCGATGTAAACAAACTGACTTCGCACGCCGCTCTACAAAAGAGGTCGACTGACGACTATTGCACGTGCGGCCGTCGCGGAAGCAAATCGTGTAATAAGGGATAATACTTCGTGAACATCATTGCCTCGCTCGACGCGTCCCCGTGTCCCCCGCGTCCCTTGTGTTTGTGCGGTGCATAACGTGTGCACACACACGCACACAAACAAACCCTATTTGATTATAAATAGTGGAACGCACGGTAGCACGCTCCCTTCGAGCTCCACGACTATAATCAACGTCGCAACAACTCGTCCCTTCTCTTTTACACTTTTTAAACTTACATAAGTATCTCTCTTTCCAATTAAGTTACATCATGTTACAACAGCAATCGGTAAAGTGTCGTTCTCTCGCTTTGATCATACTGATTCGTCCCTAAGTGGAAGGGGAAGAAATGATATTGTGAATTTTGGATTTGGAATATAGAAAGCGCGCCAAACTAAACTGACCAATACACGAGCTGAATTCGTATGGGGTGAGGTGACGTAAGAATTGAGGATCGAGACAACGGGGTTGTTAAACGGAAAGCGTTCACTCGACCACTGGCTCTTGGTGCAAATCTACTATATCAAGCTCCGCGATATTTAACTGCTCTTTGTTTTAGTCGATGAACGTAAACTTGATTTTGATAGCCTCGGATCTCAGTAGTGACAGGAGTTAGCGCGTGTGTTTTATTATTAGTAATTCGGTAGTACGTTCGTAAAAGCGGTATAAAATGTTTTAATGGTCGTGGTTTTGCCATACGCGATGGTTTGTGAAATCGAAGGTGTTTTTTTAGGTTTATTAGCGATTAGGGTCGAGTGGAAACCTTTGTTTAGATTGAATACGGCAATAAAATTGATAACCAATGTTAAATAAAAACGTCTGCGTGCATTTTGTAATTCTTTTGTTGTTTTATCTGTGGTCACTTCGACTTAATGTAGTGCTGTTGTTTAAACTTTTAAAACACGTTCAATTTAATTTCATGTCTCATTTTTATTAATACTTTTAGCTAATCAAAGAAAGAGGAAAGTTTTTTAATATAATTTAACATTAAACCTGTCTTAGGTACTTTTTTTTATATCAACTCATACATTAGGAATATGTCTTGCATCGCGGGTGACTTGAGTACGTATCTGAGGTAGTTTGTAATTGAAATTAAAAAATACTTTTCAGGTCTTAAACACTTCTGTGTTTATTATGTATGACAATGTAAGGCTAAGTATAAATTTATTTTTACTATCACATTTACACGATGGCACGTTCATGCATTAAATATATGACACACTAATTTGAGGCTTAAACATATAACACACTAATGATAAATTTGTACACTTTATCAGGTTACTAAATACTCTAGACATAGACACAGTGACATAGAGGCTTTTTAAAAAGGTATTTTTAAGTAATTATTGACTTGAATAGTATAAAAATACAAATTAAGAAGTTTCATGTGGTTGAAAAAAATACTTTTCAACTTTATGATAAGATTAGAAATTACAACATATAATATCTAACTTAAGAAATATTATTTTCATAACTTACATACCTATTCAAGTAAATAAACCTGATGATTTGAAGCACCACTGTCTTCGTCAATAACTAAATATGAACTAAAACGACGTTTCTTAACATTTAGACAGAGCCTCCAAATTAGTCATACATAACCAACAAAGTCAAGCCAAGGACTGCCCGGATGATTCCTGACTCATTTGATTAAATAAAGGTATCACAACAAAAACGATCGTAAAATTACATGATTACATTAATCATGTTGATGAACTGAAGTCCCTGTATTGAAGGAAAATTAAAAAGCAGTCTCAAATTAAAAATACGTTTAATTTAAAGATAATTGTACTGGAAATACAACACTTATTAAAACCCGAAAAGATACCATTTAATTTATTGATTGTAAAATTCCAAAACATGTATATAATGAATACACTATTTCCTTGAATCTGGATCTACACGCATTCATAAACAATACTATGAATTATTTCAAAATTGAAGGCAAGGATTTAAACAATAATAAGCTGCGGTTTCCTGGAGAAAAACTGCAGTATAAGAATCCATAAAGATATTATTTTATTATCACTTATTATTATTATTTATTATTACATCCATTAAAAAGATAGGAATGAAGCAATTTTATCGATCATACAATACGAGTATTTAGTTAGAGCTTCTTTATTAAAAGTTGTTATCTGCTGCTATTACGAAAAAACAATACATTTTGCGTAAATTACAACTACAATCTAATATTGCTTGTGGAAAACCATCTAATCTAAACTGTAACTTTTATATTAAATTACAAATTCATCTAATCTAATACTAAAACTCATCTTGTAATATTACTTTTACACTAAGATACAAATTTATCTAAACTAATATTAATAACTTGCAAGCGACCAATGACAGCTAATTATATTACGTAAGCAGATCTAGCCTTGCATCATCTGAAGGGACGACCTAGATTCAAATGCGTGCTAAACAATTTAACTGCAGAATAATGCTTGTTTAGCAAATATTCTCTGATTAACAAGCTCTGCGTAGTTTGTCTATTTAGCGATGTGTTATGTATCTTCAGGATCTTATATTAATATAAGTGCCTAAGTACTTATACATTGAGTATTGAATATAGATTTACGGAACAGTTCTTTATAACCTTTCTCATGAATTGTACTATCATTTGATTTCTCAAAAGCTGCAGAAATTAAAGCATATACATATTTAATACCAGCATTAACTGCGCCATTGTATTTATGGTAGAGTGGTTGCGGATTCATATCAAATTACCATTATCACGCTTAGCTGGAGAGAAAAACCAAAACTATGCTAGTATAAAATGAAACACTAGAAAGAATAAAGACCAAAAACAATTGTCTTTTGGCTTATTATCAGGGTGCATACAGACTTAGTGTATGTAATTGGATAATAATGACTTCGCCAACAATTGTTTTCAAGTTTTATCTGTACATAATTTGTAGTTAATGCAAGTGCTAAACAATTGCAGGTGATAAAAGATCACGATAGTGTAAACAGGTACCAGTTTGACAAGTCGTTAGTTGATAATATTAATGAGCTATTTAATATTAGCAATGGCATTGTAAGTATCACTATATCTTTTTTGAACTGTAAAATATACTTTATCTAAACAAATATTATATAGAGGTAAATTTTGTGAATTTATTAAGTTGTAAAAGTGTATTCAGTCCTCTGTGTATTCTGTACCGATTTTGAAAATTCATTAACCAATAGAAAGCCACATCATTTGTGGGTGTCATAGGCTAAATATTAGCACGAAAATTCTTCGGGCAATTCATTGACATATTGATTAGTTTAACAGTTTTCTTTAAGCCTCAGATTGTTTTGGTTCATATCATTCTGACAGTGTTAAGATTTCGATAAAAGGCTAAAGAGTATCTACAGCCTCGTAAAATTCATATCCAGTTCAAGACAAAACTAAACAGCCAAGGAAATCATAAAAAAGGTAACACATCCTGTTCACAGCAGACAATGTAATAATTTCTCTTAAGCATGGATCAATAATTAAAAACCAAACAAGTTAGAACGTGTTCACTCGATGCGTATCATTGAACTTGAAAGTGGGTCACACGAGAGGTGACTAAGTAACTAACACTCCTTTCAAAGTAAAAAAACACTATGAATACCTTAATTGCTCAGGTATATAAAAAATAATGACCAAATATATATATTTAAAATTATTACATCCGAAGTAAAAAATTGAATCTAGCCGTTTCAATTTAGTTTACCGATTTCAACCGATAGATGGCGTTACAAGTTTTCTAAGTTACAAACGGTCGTTATTTTATGATTAGAATACGTATCTGTTATGTCAAGAATTCGATAAGTATGATACAGTATTGTTAAATGTGGATAATTACAACATATATATTGAGATACATATTTCATATAATTAGTTTTACCTATATAAATTACGTTTTAGGTAAATTAAAACCGTATATACCAGTTTTTGCCTGCAGCTTCACCTGCGTATATGACGGTTATCGTGATGATTTTTTGAACTGATATAACTTTTGATATAATTGAAATAAAAATAACACTAAATGTTTAGTGAAGTCTGCAACCTTTGATAGATCGGGTTGTATTCAATATTTTTAGTGTCTAGATATCGACCTCTTACAATTTTTAACCGACTTCAAAAAAGGAGGTGGTACTCAATTCGATTGTATTTTTTTTTATCTTTGTTACCTCGTAACTTTCGACTGGGTGAACAGATTTTGATGATTCTTTTTTATTTGAAAGCTCGTGCTTCCCGAGTGGTCCTATATCAATTTGGTCCAGTTCTTGAAGTCGTTTTTTTATAAAAAATTATATTACAAGTATAGATTTGAGGGGTAAAAACCGGCCAAGTGCGTGTCGGACTAGAAGTTTAATTTTTCATAGTTCCAAGGGGCAGTAGATCTGAGTATTTAGTATGAATTCCAGCTTGATATCTTCACGCGTTCAAGTGTTTTGAGGGACAGACAGATGAACTTCAGAGTGATCCTATCCGTTTTTTCCATTTGAGGTACGGAACCCTAAAAAACCACACTGGTCACCTGCTGTAACTTTTTTTATTAGCGGTTTCTAGGAATTATATTGAGACAAGAAGATCCTCAACATCAACTTTTAATATTGTCGTACTGTCCTAATTTTGATTTTACAACTGGCGTTTTCCTGCGATTCCGTCTATAAAGAATTCCTTATCCCTTTCCTCATAAATCGAAATATCTTTACACAAAATTTTATTGAAATCATAACAGACCGACAAAGAGACGTACAGAGTTACTTGAGAATTATATTGCTAGCATTGGTTTTCATCTCATATATCACTTACAGAATAGAAAACTGTTCTCATGTTATTTCCACGATCATAATGATGGGCCAAAAAGCACAATAACTTTTTTAAGGTAACAAAAAGTGTTGCCTCAGCTCACACTTTGACCAAGGTGTCCCGATCTGGATTTAAATCGTAATCCACCGTGGCAGCTACTGTCCGATTTCACGGCTTTGGGTGAGTTCTGATTGCCCTTTGTGACCACAAGGAGGTGGGATAAGGCAAGGAATGTAGCGAGCCGATACCGTGACCCGTCATGACCTTATTTTTTAATAAAATATAATTCGTACCCAGTAGCCGTAGCCCAAAGGCTTGCCAAAGTGATTTTACTCTGACTGATGGAAAGTATGAACAGAATCCAAGAATAGTGGTCACCATACTCCCTGCGAATGCAGACAATGCAACAACGCATCGTGGTGACCCACACCATGGCTGCTTATTGAAACGCATATGCATCATAGGGCCGGTCTTGCACTCGCCAACGAAACACGACAGTACCAATGCTGTTACTTTTGGTTAGTTTTCTGTGAGAGGGTACTACGACTCCGGTTAAGCCGAGCCTTATGTGCTGAAATCAGTATGGCTCCACTACCTTGGTTGGTGTCTACTCATGTTAAGAGAATTAAGACGGCGGTTACAAAGATGTTTTTCAATCTTTAGAATTTACACCTGGTTTATAATTTAGTATATAGGAGCGAAATATGCTTTTCAGACTGAACTTAGTGACTCATTCGCCGCCTTACCATATACAAGGGTTCAACATAATACGTATAATTGATAATTTGTTTTCCTTTGATTATTTTAAGTAGCTCGATGCGAGATCTTTAATATTATGACCATCTTCGAGCACCACATAGCAGGCATCTTTCTATAGGGCTATTTTACAAAGTGGTAAAAATTGCAATTCAATTTAAATTAGCGGGATAAATATTTATTTATGCTTATTGGTATAGAGTTTAGTTTTAAATTTATTTAATATTAATAAAGTTTGAAGTAAACTTCAGTTTTTTTTTGTTAAATATGTATAACTTTAATTTATAGTTTTATCCGCTATTTGTTATAAATTGTACCATAGCTAAAATAACGTTGCGTTTGGTCCAAGCATTACAGTAGCGGTTGTCAATCGCATTAAAATGAATTTATACCTCTTTCCCATTATCGCATTATGCATTCATATCAATTTTAATATTTATTTGTTTATATGAAAGGCCTGATGTGTTTGAAAATTTTAAGTTCGATTTTATTTATGACTAGCTGACCCTCGCAACCTCGTTTACGTCTACTGTCCGTAGCGTAATAATTTTCCTCCTATTTTTAACACTTTTTAACAAATTAATATTCTTCATTGGGGCTCCGCTCCTATTTGTCTTAGCGTGATGATATAGCCTTTCTCGATAAATGGACTTTCCAACACTGAAATAATTTATCAAATCGGACCAGCGGTTCCTGAGATTAGCGTGTTCAAATAAACAAACAAACTCCTCAGCGTTATAATATTAGTATAGATGGATTAAAGATAATTAATTCGTAACAATAAGTATTAAGAATAAAAATGTAAGCATTCAACCATCAACCATATAACAACCATTGGTTTTCAACAAGTTCTAAAATAAAGTACCTTCTTATCAACACATGACAACAATTTTCATTTCCTTTACTTATTACTTCCCATTTCATCACACAACAAAAGTACAACAACAGTCTTTAAGAGTCCACAGCTGGACATAGCCTTGTCCTTAGTAAGGAGTCATATTACTTAAATAATCAATATTTGATCGGAATTTTACTATCACTGTAATTACTTTAATTTTTAAGCTTTAGATGAAGTATTTGAATACCTCAGGTTTTCGGAGCTCAACACTTATTTATTTGCAGTATAAAAATACGGTCACAAACAAATTTCAATTTTTACAACATTGGTCTACATATTTACAATACTACACTGCAAATATTGGCGTTCAAAACCTGATAATTATATATTCCTTTGCACCAGCATTTCGGATAATAGATTGAGTGCATATTGGCATCATGGTGACGGCACAGCAACATGTAGTATATAATTTATTATACATATCCTTTGTAATTCGAATAATATGTGTTGATGAAACTCTGTATCAATAATTTAATAACCGCAGTAGTATTTTCACAGGGTACAATTTTTATAGTACGTTATTTTCGAAAGATACTTTATGCTTTTTGTACGTACGGGACAAATGATCAGAGCAGACCGACCGATGAGTGAGAGTGATACAGAAGAAACTTTCCTTTACCCTTTTTTTTTCCTCGTTCGTGAATCCCCTTTGGATACCATCTCCTGGTGGCATGTCGGACTCGAACCGACTAAAACCGCACGCCATCTCGGGTACTAGGAGCCGGGGAACCAGGTGCATTCTAGAAAGGAAAACCCTGGAACCCCGACGTACCTCGGGCCAACTACAGTTTGTACATGGCCTCCTTTGGTGTGGAAACCGAAATCTAAACTGTCCTTTACCCTGATTATTAGAGAACTTTAAGATTGGTAAAGCATTTGTGACTCTATAAGAGTTGTAGGTCTCTAGCAACTGCAGTAGTCGCTTACCTCTAGAGGTCATAGTCCAGGTGTATTAGGGGTTTCACCTCGGAATGAGATAATTAACTTATAACTTAGAATGTCATTTGTAAAATAATAAATTTCCTAATGTTCAAATTAAAATTATCAATATCAAACATTAACATGTCAGTGACGCTAACTTATAAGATTTACTCTTTCCAAAAACTGCTCAACGTGGCTAAAGAAGTCAATATTTATTAACATACAAACAGCATAAAACCCATAGAAAAAGAGATATTTGCAATAAATGTGTAAAAAAATAGTATTTTTTTTCTTTGACCTTGGAATATCTGTAGACACAAAACTTAAAACTTGTTTTAGAGCGTCAGAATAAAGGTTTATGCAGGTTTTCAGACTATCTCTCATTCCAAGATTCTAGTCTCCATTTGACTAATATGCCTGGGCTAACATTGCTTTCGATCTTTAGAAAAGAAGTGTACTCTGGTTTCAAAACTATTCGTGAGGTGACAGATTAAAAATACGGACTGTCATCTACCCTTTTCCTCCCAAACAAACTACCAAAGACAACATCACTTGCAAAGAGAAGGAAAACTTTAAACAAACCCTATACAGATTCAGAACAAATGTTTAGCCAGTGTGGCATAAAAGGGAAAAGAGGGAATTGAGGGCAAACGAGCAGACGTATCGCCTGATGGTAAGCGATTACCGCCGCTCATGGACACCCGTAACACCAGAGGCATCACAAGTGCGTTGCCGGCCTTTGGGGGGATGAGGAGGCGGATGGGGGGAGGATTTAGGGTATAGGCCTCCAGTATCCTCACTCAATCGGTGAAACACAGCGCAGGTGAGGCGACACTCCGATCGAGCTGGCCCATACCTCAATCAACAACCCATAACGTCCCACTGCTGGGCTCTTGTCTCCTTTCAGGAGAGGGTTAAGACCATACGTGCCGAAGCGTAATGATCCATTGATATTTGTAGTGACTGGCAATTATATAACCCATCTACTTGTTTCTCCCTTATATCATAGAAACGAAAGTTTTATCCCAAATATTAAACCAGGTGTCATTTATTGAAAGGCAATTTGGATATTCGCTAATTAACCATTCACAGATATTGTGTACCTCTCTTAACAGGAGTATATATTAAAGACCGACATCAGGTGTCCTGTTGAGTGAGTTACTGCCCAAATTTATTGCCATTAAAATTAATCGTGTCGAAATGTACTGGCGGTGACAGCGCTGACTTATTGTAAATTAATTGTTAATCAGTTAATGGAGATAAAGCGAGACTGTTTAATATTTATAAGATGTTTTTTGTTTTATTCATTTTGGTGGTTACGATTATATCGTTACAGGTTTTATGTCATATTTGGTGACTTAAGTAAGAATCGCTTGTACTGCTGGATGTTCTTCTACCAATGCATATGTGTCAGAGGTGTTAGCTGAAGAAATACTTTTTCTTGGAAAAGTGTGGAAAAGTAGATGTTCTTTTACCGTGGGAGAGCTATGCTTCGGCATGAATGGGTCGGCTCGACCGGAGTGATACCACGGCCTCACAGAAAACCGGTGTGAAACAGCGTTTGCGCTGTGTTTCACCGAGTGAGTGAGGATACCGGAGGCCCATACCCTAACCCCTCCCCTCATCCCCTTTCCCATCCCCTAAAGGTCGGCAACGCACTTGTGACGCCTTTGGTGTTGCGGGTGTCCATGGGCGGCGGTAATCGCTTACCATCAGGTGATACGTCTGCACGTTTACCCACTATTCTATAAAAAAAAAAAAATAGAATGAAGTTGTATGCCTATTTCTTAAGTATTCAGTCATAGTCCACATTCGTATTGAAGATGCTGACCGCTACTCTTGCCACACTTACCATAGTTTCTATGAGACAGAATAGAGTAATTTTGGTAACTACGATATTAAAAAAAAACGATTTTAATGACGACATGATATAAATGTGTGCAGAAGCATGACCCTTCCATGGCATTTCAATTTTTGTCCACAATATATTTGAACACAAAGTTCACTCTTTTCGTATGTCATGTAATACTGAAAACACGTTGCTCATATTAATATGGCGTTTTCCAATCTAGCTTCATAGGGGTGACTTAAAAACTATTAAATATCAGTCCTGGATTAAACTATGCATGTAAAACTGAAGCACCCCTTTTCAATCATGGAAGGTTTTGATGGATGCGAAATAGTTTAATACAGACACTGTGTACACAGAATATTGTGGTGCATTTTAGTAAAAATATGCGTGGTCCAGGGTTACATTGATATGTACTGTGGGTAAATAGGAACTACTTAATGGTATAAATACTAAAGATTGTATGGCTCTGAAATTCAAGAAATAATCTTTTTTTTTGTGAAAACAGTCTTAATAAAAGAAAGTAGTGGTGTAATATTACATAAAACCTGTTACATCTATATAATGCTGTAATCCCCGTGTCAGGCTGTTGCTTACGATGCACTCTGAAACTATCGATGCTAAGCTTGAGGGCTCGGGTTCGATTCCCGGGACGGACCAAATGTTTGTATGATCTGCAAATATTTGTTTCGGAGTTCATATGTTTTCTATGTACATATAACATGTATATACTTACAATAAAAAACTATAAAAGTATTTATATCAGTTGTCTAGTACCCATAACACAAGCTCTGCTTAGCTTGGGACTAGATGGTGTTGTGTGTTAGATGTCCAAAATATTTATTTATTTAAGCTTAGACCAATAGGAGTAGAGAATCACTGAAAGAGAGGCAGATGAAGTTGCGTGGGTCGATTAAGTACTAAAACTTATAATTTACTAAGTTACATACGATGCAAGCTGCGTTGTTGCATTTTCTATATTCGCAATGAGTATGGTGAACGCTATTCTTTGTTTCTGCTTATGCTTTCCATCAGACAGAGTAGAGTCACTTTGTCAGGCAGACATATATATATAAATATAAGTACGAGAGCGAGTCACAAGCGAAATTAACTAGCCTTTTGATTATGTTTCTATTGCATTCAGTACAATGCAATAAATATTTATTTGTAAAGAGTGGGTAGAAATAGTGTGACTGCGATGATTTTAGTGTGACACTGAAGCATTCATTGATATCATATGCAGTATTTTAAGCTCAAAAAGTTGATATTCGTAGCGTTACTCTGGTAATTATAAACTAGTGGTCGTCCAGTTGTCGAACAATAAACATCTGAAATAATCCATTGGTAGCACCTAAATATTAGATTGTAAAATTTTCTAGGTTTTCTCAAGGTATTAGTGTGTCTCTAACACACTACTTTCAACACGGTTTCAAATTACAGTACTCGGGCTGTCGTGCTTCATTGGTGAGAACATCTCAATAGCCCGTCATAGTGTGGGTGTGGTGACCCATTATCACGCTTCATTGTCTGCTTTCGCAGTGAGTATGGTGGCTATCTCTCTTGGATTCTGCTCTTGTTTTCTATCAGTCTGAGTAGAGTCAGATTGGCAGGAAGTTCCTATTCATAAACAAAAAATAAAAAGTGATGTCCACCAACCTTTGGGTGAATTGCAAATATGAGTAGTTATGCTAAATGCATAAAAAAATACTTGAAAATCGAAATGCACCCTCATTTCACATCTAAGACATAACGCTAGAGCGATGGAGTAACGCATACATAAAAAATATACATCAATAGCCAATCAATGTCATGGGCATGATCTATGACTGACAGGTGATTTAAAGATCATTTATGAACTACTGTCCATCAGCTGACGTACCTGTCACAACCTACAACACCCAACAGTAATTGAGACGAATCATATTTAATCAAGATCACTTCAGATACTATCGTCATGTCACCTTCTAAGGAGAGAATGAAGACAGGTAGAAAGTAGCTGGAACACTCTGGTAGCAACACGAAGGTTGTTCAGTTTAAGGTCATAGTAGTCTTCATAAGGATTACAAATGAACTGATAATCAATATCTACTTCACGATATGTATGGTGCATGGTTATACCATACAAGCATTGTTTTAAGTTATTGTTTGTAACTTGGGCCGTACCTATACGTAATTACTCTTGCTGTTACGACTTCAAAAACTGTTTTATAAGGTGCCTAATAGTGATTTTACACTGAATTTTTCATAACGTTTGTTTTATTTTGATAAACCACAGACAAATATAGGATATTGCTGAGGCACTTGTTATTTAAAATTCATGTGATTTATCACAGTAATGCCATGGTTATCCATGGTGTTTTTGTGATTAGCAACTCTTAGTTACGGTGTGCTGAGTTTGAGATAGAAAGCCGTGGGAATAGAAAATGAAAGTCTAGTTATATGCATATGGAAGTATAACTACCTAGTTATACTAGGTATATGAGAACATTAGGAGTTTGGCTTACGGTCCTATGTCTCCTAAATGGGGTAGAGGGCGTCGACAGCAATCTCGCGAGGTTCGCATTTTATTTCGCTCCACGTCTTTCTGACCTTCTTCGCTTCATCTGCAACTGTGCGTCGTCAGGGTTCTTTGGAACAGCCACTTTTCGTTTCCCTTGCGGTTGCCAATCGAGCGCCTGTTTGGCGATATGTTCGAAGTCCTCTCGGAGTGTATGACCAATCAAGTTTTTAGTTACTACTAATCTAGTCAACAGTACAGTAGCACAGTGCTTTAGATAAAAATACTAACATAACTGATTATCTGATGGTAATTTACTACCGCCGCTAATAAACTCCTGTAGCTCAAGTTATAAGGCCCACCCGGGCCTAACTCAGTGATCCAACAGTAGTAACAGGCAACGCAAAATACTACTGAGACAGGCAGTTGACCTGGTGAAGTTACTTCGAGACCCTAGCTGGGGTCTACGAGAAGAACCACAAGGATACAAGTTGGCTTTTGCTCTTTAAGAAACCTTAACTACCCAACAATTGCACAGTTGGCCTGGAGGCTGAGGTGTCTGTCTGAACTGTCGCTTTCGGGTTCAAACTCCACGTGGGACAACACTTTGTGCCATCCATATATTATTTTTCTGAGTCTGGATGTTCTTTGTATCCGTTTCATGTATATTTGTAAAGTCCCCGCGCTACAGGATATATGTATATATGTATTCCTAATGCGGAAATTTTAAACTAAAAAAAACAGAATGGGTGAATATTTGAGGCGGGACTTAAAGTATTCACCCATTCTTTTTTCCTAGATACGAATCTAGAACCACTAACCTAATATTGATACGTATTAATCATCATTATTAAATATTCATTGTCACTTAAATAAAAACTCTTTTGATTTCACATACTTATTCCTATCAAACTTTACAATAAGAATAATATTTTTCTAATAAAAATAAGAGCCTGTTTCAACTCCAAACATTAACAACGAAATAAATAGACAAATACATACACCGTTCTTCTCCCTATACATTTTTTTACATTTGGACCCAAAGTATAACCTGTTCAAACCAATCCGAATCCACTAAACTAAACAACAAGAGATAACTTGTCTAATGTTCAGATATAAAAAATAGAGAGTAGCCCCTTAACGATTTCGCCTACCTACTTTTACAGCAAAAAATCATCCACAGCTGAACAGGACAAAAAATGTAAACAAAACTTTTTTTTACTCGTTCGGACATGTTGTGGACGAGCTGATAACCTAATAAGGTAATTTTACCAGTTATCGGCCATAAAATTCATGGCTCCTTTATCCAAATTAGTATTATGTAGAAATTAGAAGACGCAAGATGGAAGGCCAGCTTATACGTCACGATGACTTACTACTTGTAAAGACACTAGCTGAACCTCACGGTACTACCCCCGGTATTACAATAACCGCGGGCAACGCCGCGAAACGAAGCTAGCATCTTTATAAATTGTAGCCTATGTGATATTCTGATGATATAAGCTATATTATTGTAAAGTTTCATCAAAATCCATTCAGTAGTTCTTGCGTGAAAGAGCAACAAACATACTCACTTACATACACACAAACTTTCGCGTTTATAATAATAGAAAGATATCATAGAAGGAAAAATAGAAGGAAAGAGAGGAAGAAGAAAGCAGAAACACAGTTATATAGACTAGATTAAGGAAAAAGTGGCGGTTGCAACATATAAGGAGGCAGGAGGTCAAGGAAACAGCTCTTGATAGGCAGAGCTGGATAAAACTGCAAGAGCGTCGCACTTAGATTAAGGATGATGATCATTTAGTTTTCTTATTAAAAGCTTTCATCCATAGTTCTCATACACGATAGTAAAAAATAGCAAAAATATTAAAACGGTATTATCTTTGTACACAGCCATAACATTAAAAGTTATTTATGACTTTTTAAAACGATTTTTTTTACTGTCAAACAGAACACTTACCATTAAGTGGTATGTGTTTATTAAATATTGTTATTTTATTCTCCCAAAGGGTGTCTGGAAGATCGCTTTAGGTGATAAGATCGAAGATTGTACAGAGTTAATTACATTAAGTAAACAAGTATATTATAATGCTAACTGAACTTTCCAGAATGATAGGTGCCACTTGGAATGACGCATTTCATTTTATTGTCATAAAGCACGTCTATTTTATATAATTTATGACCTACGTTGGTAATTTATGCATAGGGGTTTACCGGCACTATTATCTGTAGATAATACCTATATTTGAATGCATAGTTTAAACCCTTAATGTCTATGATATCTAGACTACCTAACCTTTTTACTAATTAATATTTTACAAAAAAGTTTTTTATGACCTAGGTAATTTTACACTAAAAATATTATAAGCTATTGTTTCGTGTCAGAATGGAATAGAAAAGATACTGACGACTATACAGATTTTATGACTTAATACACCAAATAGCCGTACCAATAGTCTAAAACATTCACCGACGTCGCTCTATCTTATGATCACTTCAGTTACTTAACTTAACTTTAGATATTTATTCAACTCAATTATATTGATATTAATATAAAAATATCACTGATTACACTATATTTAAAAAGGAAAAATGACCTAGCTTGGACTACGACTGGTGTCCTTACCGTATGACTACAAAATACAACGCAAAACCCTCATCGTAAACCCGACCTCTTCGCGGTTACGTAAAAAAAAATATATTAAAAAAACATAAACCATTAACCGATAACGAAACTATTAGACAAGTATGATAAAGTGAGTTATTGTTATTGAAATAAACTATGAAATGTGAGATAAGAGTAATGACATTATTGCATTGATTGTGATTACGTAATTATAAGGGCCGGACTTTGTATGTAAATTGTAGCTGACAACTCGGTACGGGAACCGACTGACTATGACAGTGTTATAGATTAAAATTTGCTGTTCTAGTTATTGCTGTGACATCGTGATTCTAACTGAATACTGACTAAGTAATGAAACGGCATGAAAAAAAAGAAGTACGTAAAGAAGGCCGAAAGCGGAAATGTATTTTAAAATTGTTCCAAAAGTGATTTTTCGTATCGTCATGATCAGAAAAAGAAATCATTTTAAACGGTTTGTGCCCCATAGTGTGAAGTTTAGGTAGAGAGAAGTATTTATCAAATTTCAAGGCATGAATTTTTGAAATGATTTGTTTGGCTCTGGTGTAATGTTGAATATTTCGAGATACGACATTTTCACTTTTTATCGTCGATACATCTGTGTATGTAACAACAGTTTGTCGTTCACACAATGTGTTGTCATGTGGGACTTAATTTTTTAATACTTAAGTTTAGTATAAAATGACGAGTTGATCGATACGCTTACCGTGTCATTAAGTTATAGCAATTCTGGCTTCTGCCCACGGCTGATGAGTAGCCTATGTTCTTATTCAAGAATCAACGTATATTCTTGCCACATTTTATTGAAATCGGTACAGGGATTTAGAATGAAAGAGTAACAGCTGAGTTACTTTTGAATTCATTCTATTAAGTATTAAAATATGAATTGTTGTAGAAAAAAGTATTTGTTTGAATTATGTGCAAAAAAGGCATATACTTTTTCTACCTACATATTACTAACTACACATGACTTTGCCTGAACATGGTCCTTTATTTGCTATTCATAATAAACATTTGGTAGAAAATTGTTCTCATATAAGTAAATACAATTTCTTTGACACATAAATAGACATAAATCAATGTGCACAGCAAAAATGAAACGTAATTTAATAACAGATTAAAACAATAATTTCTCCAAAGTGATGTGATGTATGTTTACAAAATAACTGATAAAAACAATAAAATAAATAAAAGATAAAAAAAAGCTCTTACTACAAATATACTAGAGCAATATTCATATCAATGAACTGGCTGTTTTACAAATAAACTAATATAAAAAATAAACACGGAAAATCTTAAAAAAGAAAAGAAATCGAAATTCAAACTAGCTTCGTTGAATTTGGAGCTCACTCCCACGCCGATCTTATGCGCTAATCCGACCCACAATATAGCACGCAGCTGTGTAAACATCGGATCAGAGGTCAGAGGAACATGCATAGAAGTGAGACGATTCATTTAGGGACTTTAGGGACTATGGTATTACAACACTTTGACAATAGACGTACATTATACGTTGTTTAAAATATTTTCACACTTTTTTATTTATGTGAGCTGGGTCTGGCGGGAAGCACACAGCCTTGCGGTATTTATTACTTTGCTGGCAACCTACCCTGTAATTGTAATAAAATTCTGTCAATTTTGTTTACTATAAAAAACAAAGGTTTTAATAAACATATTGATTTATATGGAATGCTTTTGAATGATCTGTAGCATTAACTGTAAGAGCTATAAAAGTTTATTGACTTCATTAAAATATTTACTGGCACCGCATTCGATACCTGTTCCCTGTATTTCATATTATGTTATATATATATGCTAATATTTTAAATTCGAAAGTAAGTCTATCTATCTGTAAATTAGTATGTCTTAGGCACGGATAAACCACTGCACTGATTTCAATGACATTTAGCATGGAGATACTTTGGATCACATGCGGGCGGAGCACGAGTATTGATGATAGTATATAAACCTTGTCTCTTGGAAAAAACCAGCGCACTGTCATTGATATGGCACTTTTAAGATACTACTGAAATTTCCACTTAAAGCTTATCACCAAACACCTTTAGTGTTTGCATTTAATCTGCAGTATTATAAAAGTTTTCAACCGAAAATGTGAGGATACATTTAGATCTCAATATTTTTTTTCTTAATTTATCCTGAGGAATAAATTACTGATCATATAGTAAATGACTTGTTTGGTCTAATTTCCCTATCTTAGTAGCAGGCAACTCCAATCACAAGACGCACAAAGATATACGCGACCGATGACTGTCTTTCGGATTTTGATTAAAGTCAAATTTACAATTACTATTAACCAATTTAACTAGGTTAGGAATAATTTATCATAAGTTTTATATGCGACTTATCTGAAATACATCTTAACGTTTTCAAAGTATTTAAATCAATTATTTCTTTAGTCGTTGGTATTTTTTTGTCTAATATTTATTGAACTCCTTTTGAATGTAGCCTCCGAGAGTTGTCCTAAGACTTGCTATCCTCGTTGTCACTGTTTATATTTATGCAATCTAATGAAACCTCAGTCACTTCAAGGGAATTTAATATTAAAAAAAAATATATTTCTTTTTCAAACAAACCGAGTCTAAGAAAGGACCATAATTCAACAGTCTGAGTATTCTTAATTATTTTAGCTTGTAGAGATTCTTATTGTCAATTTATTTGACAAAAAAATCGCAATACGAAAATTATAAATTGAATTCTCTCTGACTATCATTGAATCAGAAAATAATGTGATGAATTATCACTTTGGCGTAGTAAACCCAGTTAAGCCGTCGTAAAAGCGCCACGATAAAGCACAGCTGTGAAACGTAAACAATTCTAAACCTAGATCGCAGGATAAAACCTAAATTGTCGTTCAATCAACCTAGATATATACGTTCAGATTCCTTTGTTCCATAACCAGTTAGATCTGGTATTCGGCAACTTTTAACACCAAGATCTGATGTTAAAGCTTCAAATAGATGTTTATCAAGAAATGTTTATTTACATTGCGAAACTTGTTTTACATGCACAAGTCAATCTACAGAGACCTATGTAAATTATTTACACCATTTTATTGATTTGTGTAAATATTAATCTATTCATCATTTTAGACAGTAACACAGATACTGTACAGCGAAAACAAATGTTTATTAAGCTTATTGTAATCCACTGTTTTTTTTAAGGTGATATGGAAGAAATTGGATAAAGATCCATGAGCCAAATTAACCCGACATTACACAGAAGACATCCTGGACTTCAGACTATGAGATTAGGATGGCCCTCAAACAGTTCAAGAACAACAAGGCAGCGAGGCAGCGAGTGAGGACGAATTACATCGGAACTTATGTAAGCGGGTGGAACACCGATACTGAAAGTCCTTCAGAAGCTCTTGAACTCCGTCCTGCTCGACCGTACTACGCTCAAAACGTGTAACAGGGGCCTGATGGTTCTCTTCTTCAAAAAAGGCGATAAAACCTTACTGAAGAACTACAGGCCCTTCTCGCTTCTGAACCATGTTTATAAGCTGTTTATGAGGGTGATCACGAATCGTCTCATACGCAGGTTTGATGACTTCCAGTCTCCCGAACAAGCCGGTTTTCGAAAAGTATAGGTACCATAAATCACATCCATACGCTGCGGCAAATTATACAGAAGACCGAGGAGTATAATTTGAAACTATGCTTGACGTTTGTGGACTATGAGAAAGCCTTCGATTCGATCAAGACTTGGGCAGTGCTGCAGTCTCTGCAGAGATGCCACGTTGACTATTTATGTTTCGAAGTGGTGAAGTGCTTGTATAAAAACGCCACCATGTTGGTAGAAAGCTCGTAGAAATAAAGAGAACTACTAATTGTTTATTGCGATTATACACCATTAGCTATGACAGATTCAGATATGATGTTTTAACATCATAATTTCTACATAACCTTACCTATTTCCTATCTGTTTTTTTTATAAAACTTCTAAAAATGAATCCTAGCTTAATCGATTTATCGGCCCCAAACTAATTTTCATGAATTTTAGTATGCAGCGGGCATACTAAAATTCCTGAAAATCGAGAATTTTCTATCCGTTTCCGATATTCAGATTATATAGGTACATTGCTTGTTTAAAGGTATTAGACACCTAAGTAAAGAGTTTAAATGATATAAATGCTTTATTGGCATATGGGTCTACCCTATTTCATCAACAATCCATAACGATCCACTGCTAGTCTCCTCTCAGGAGAGAGTTAAGACTATAAGTCCCCACGCTGGCCAAATGCGGTTTGGGGACTGGCAATATAACGTTTTGGCTACGTAATCTTTGCCGTTGGACATTTTTAAGACGCCCAAAGGCTTTCAAACTGTGCTTCACGACTGTTATCCTATGAAAAAAACTTGGACCAACTGCTTAACGTGACCTTCGAATCACGGAGACGCTCACGGTAACATGCCACCAGCGGTCACCCATTCAGGTGCTGACCGCGACGTCGTTGCGTACCCTCGGTAATTGTTTCTAATTAACGAGTGCAACTGGGCTATGAGCGCCTTCCCTATTTACATAAAAGTAAATACGAAAGAAAAGAAAACAATGTTTACTTTACAAAATAAACAAAAATACAGTAACTTTTTAAAAACAAGACTGCACGGTTGGCCGAGTGGTGTCAGCGGTCGCCATGCCGCTTGCTACTACTGCGCCAAGTGTCGTGGGTTCAAATCCCACGCGGTACCTACAACACTTTGTGTGATCCACGAATTGTTGTCCCGAGTCTGAATGTTCTTTGTGTCCGTTTCATGTATGTTTGTAAAGTCCCCCAGTCCCCCACGACACAGGATGTTTATTCCTAATGTGGGAGTTGTCTTTTGTAATAAAAAAAAAAAAAAACTAAAATTTAAATGTATAAATGTAAGGTGGTTTAAACCCTTCGATATACTATAAAATATCAACAATAGCTTTGCAACAATAACTTTCAATCCCGAACACGTGCACTTTACACAAAAAGCTTTTTTTGGTGCAAAACTCTGTTAGTAGGTCAAAATTGAGCAAAAAATGGAACTACATTTATTTGCACTTGTCGAAGTCTTAAAACTAACAAAATAGAGCTTATTTTTCTTTAAAATGGTATTGGCATAACTTTGTCAGTAACTGTCTGTATATTAACAGAAAGTATAGTTCTAACTTGACTTATGTAGTTGATTTTATTGATTGAACCTTGAGTTTAATCTCATACAATTTAATTTTGCTTGTCTTATTTGTTGTTAGGGTTGTCGAACATATCTACCTGTTACGCAAAATGAGGGTGGTGCTGAGATTAGTTATGGTACGAAGTACGATGTTTTTGTTAAATAAAATTGCCTTTGTTGAGACTTAGAACATATTTAACAATTGATTTTGCTGCAAGTGACTGGGCCATGTTTTCCAGCTTGCAATTTTTTGTTATGTCTTACCGTCCCTCTTTTACCTTCAGACTAAATTTTGTTGTCTCTTCTTCAAATCATATTGTTTAATATTTTCTTTATACATTAAGACGTGAAGTAAAATCTTTTTTTAGGAAATTATGCGAACAAAGAGGTATGAAATTTAGCACAGTAAACCTTATATGAAGGGGAGTGTAGGGGTAATAAGCAAAAAAAAAGTAAAAATTAATTGTATTCTAATTTCGACTACTGAGCATCTAGCCTGTTTAAACATGTGGAGACAAAATAATACCTGTAGTGATATACGAGGTGGTCTCGCTTGCGTCATCTTATTATCATCTACTGCTGAAATAAGGTCTCCCTCAAAGAGTGCCACAGCAACTTCGGCCTCAACTGGGATATACCATACGCAGGACGCGACCGCTCCAGCCTGGTAACCCCTACGGCCTCTACAGCGTCTAGGCACAGCACACTGCATCTACGGTCTATGTAAGCAGAGCAGCAATCGCCCCGACTCACTGGGGACCTCACCGCAGCACCGCGCACCGCATGCGATCCCGACTCACTGGGATCAGCGGACTTCAGTCCCGACTCACTGGGACTAGCGGCATTCAGTACCGACTCACTGGAACTTGCGGCACTCACTTCCGACTCACTGGAACTACTCACTCCTGGCACTGGCAAGCTCCGCATCAGAGCACAGACAGCTGACACAACATATATCGACCTCCAGTCTTGGAGGGGAGTGATGTGACGACCTCCACATACAGCGCCATCTACCGAAGATACACTGAACTACGAAGTAACGCACTGTACCTACAAACTACACTACACGGAGTAACTACCAATCCTGAATCGTGCAAATAAAGTTCTCGCGCCGATTATCATATATACAACATCCCAACATCAACTGTTGGGCAGTAGCCCGCCAGGCATGATCACCTCGCCTGGTCGGAGGATCCTCCCTTTGTGTTGGTGGAACATGATACCCGTTCTACACCAACCATCTCGGTCCTGGACATCAACAAAGAGATCCAATAGAAACGAACTAAGAAAAAAAACTGTTTGAAATACTATAGCAATGAGTGTTGTGGTATTTTTGAATTTCCAGACCGATACGACCTCCAAATCTTCAAGTAAAAAACGTACTCTTACCAGTAACATACTTCTAACTCATGAGTTTCTAGACCTTCATAAGCAGCGGTAGCTGATATTTATCAGGTGACTTGTCTTCTACTCTGTCCCGTTTTCAAAACTTTAATAGAACAAAATCTGTAATTTAGTAGAAATGAATCTTCAGAACATTTAAATAAAATCCAAAATTAGTTAAATTTTATAATAAATTACAAGTTTACCCATTTTTTAATATCTCCACGTCATGTAGGTCAAAAATATTAATCTAAATTCAAACGAGCAGGTAGTTAAAATTTGGAGATAGTTGAGTTTCAGAACCAGTTTATAAATGACTTTGTGCCAATAATTTTGGTTTTTGGAAATAAAAAATCACTTCCAAAAACACTAATGACACCGTTGCCCAAATTACTTTTACACATTGAATCATTTTACGTTCACCGTCAATTTAGTTTGCGGTGATACTTATATTTCTAAATTGCCCGAAAATAAACAAAGACACATCACATCACTTAGTACAAAAAATCACTCGATGAAAATGTGTGGAACTTTACTTTTTTCTTTGTCACAGTAAGTACAGACTAAGATACCCAATAATTTTCGCTTTAAGTAGGTTTAAATACGCTTATTCAGTAAATTATTTAAAAATCGACTAAGTACGAGTCGGACTCACGCAGGAAGGGTTCCATACCATTTAATATACATTTCAAGCCTTTACTTGTTGCCGTTATCAATATCAAGCAAGTGACCATTTTTTAGTATATTTTGTTGGTTTAGCAGTAACAGAAATACATCATATCTGAAAATTTCAACTGTCTATCTATCAGGGTTCATGAAATGTATCTCAGGCTGTAGCATGTAAACAGATGGACAGTCAGTTTTAGTAATAGGGTCCCGTTTTATCCTTTGGTTACGGTGCCCTAAACACAAAGCTCTTAGCAACTTTAAAAAAATAACACTCACTATAACCTTTAAAGTTAAATACATTGATGATTAAGATTAAATTTAAAAGACCACGCTTTCAGATACTAGTCTTGCAAGTATTTCAATTCACCAAGGTCTTCTCTTGTTATCATGAAGGTATCTCTAGATGATCGAATTCTTCTCTGTAGTCTGAATTTCCAATTCATTGTCAATGTTTCAATAATATGAACGCTCACTAATGTTTACATCGCGTGTTTTTCCGAAATTCGACAGAAGGCGCTAAAATAACAGGTCTTTATTTAACTCAATTTAACGATTCGAATAAATTTGGGTACGCCTTGGTAATCGAATCAATCATATCTTCCTTATAATATTCGATTAGAAACTTACTTTACTTGACTTCATTATGGAAGTTCGAAATACAATACAAAGAAAATGCAATAAAATATTACTTTTTTTATGGAATAGTGGGTAAACGAGCAGACGTATTGCCTGATGGTAAGCGATTACCTCCGTCCATGGACACCCGCAATACCCGAGGCGTCACAAGTGCGTTGCCGCCCTTTAGGGGATGGGGAGAGGGATAAGGGGAAGGGTTGGGGTATGGATATGTCACCACCCCAGTTTTTTCCATGAGTACTGTAGCAGAAAACTGAAAGAGAACAAACTATGCAGGATAACATCAATGTAAAAAGTAGGAAAACTTAAAACTAACGCTAAACATCCGTAGGAGAGCTATGCTTCGGCATGAATGGGTCGGCTCGACCGGAGTGATACCACGGCCTTACAGAAAACCGGTGTGAAATAGCGCTTGCACTGTGTTTCACCGAGTGAGTAGGGATACCGGAGGCCCATACCCCAACCGCTCCCCCCATCCGTTTTTCCATCCCCCAAAGGTCGGCAACACACTTGTGACGCCTTTGGTGTTGCGGGTGTACATGGGCGGCGGTAATCGCTTACCATCAGGTGATACGTCTGCTCGTTTGCCCACTATTCTATAAAAAAAAACAAAACTCCTCACGAAATGGAAGGTTCGTGTTCAGCAATGTATTAAAAGAGCTTTTGACGTAATGATGAAGTCGATCATTTGTATATTCATAAGCATTGATGGTGATAGACAAGTATCAACCAAAAAAAGACAATAATAGGTCAGAAATCACGAATCAGTTAAATAAATCCTGTTGAGGTTTAAATAACAATACATACCGGAAACATCGATAGCCAGTCATTTAATGTAATACCTTTTATGTTGTAATGAGTCATTTAGTTACATTACGCTAATGTCACCTCATATCCTGTGTTTGTCTAATATCATGTGACTAACTGGTATTAGTTCTACATATTAAATACTTATGTTAACGTAAATATTAACATCTATTGTATATTTTGTTAACGACAAATATTCCAAACGATTCCTGTAGAAAGCGAAAGCAGAGACCATCAGTAGCAACAATGATTTTCCACTGTATCGGCATCGATCATCGTTATAATTATTTGTCCATTTTCATCGTTGTATAAATGTTCTAATTCTATTTATCTTTTTAACATATCACATATAAGGTAAGATACATGAAAGGGACACAAGGAACACATAAACTCAGAACAATAATTTGCTGATCATACAAAATGTTGTCCCGAGTGTGATTTGAACCCACAACACTTGGCTCAGTAGAGAGAGACGTGGCGACCACGTAAACCACTAGGCCAACCGTGCAGTATACAAAATTAGTATTATTGTATTCATTCATTAGATCTAAAGAATCTCTGTGTGGTGACAAATTAAGAATACTGAGTTTAAAATTCCTGTTTATCCCAACAAACGATTAAGGCAGCTAACTACACAGAACAGCATCACTGCAAAAAGAAGAAAAAAATGGAACGAACCCTGTACCAACCCGTCTGACTAGCTTGATATAGTACCCCAAAACCTCTTTTCTAACGAGAGAGGCTTATATCCAGCGGTGGACCGTCAAATGCCGACTAACATTACTATTTTAAAATTAATTAGAATAATCATGAAACTTTACCGTTTTGTAGACGATACATATAATTCTGTTAATTTGTAACATAATGCATCAAATATGCTTGTTTAACACCATAATAATGAAAAGGAAAAAACTAACTAAATGTGAGAACTAAGGGTAAAAATCTATAAAAAATCTTAATAATAGTATCGCATGGGACATTCGATTATGTGGACATCATTAATCTAATGATCCATGGTGATTGAATCCTATTTATATTTTCCCATGCAGGTATCATTATTGACGTTAGATT
Source organism: Spilarctia lutea (assembly GCA_916048165.1). Lineage (NCBI taxonomy): Eukaryota > Metazoa > Arthropoda > Insecta > Lepidoptera > Erebidae > Spilarctia > Spilarctia lutea. Next base: position 3,351,627 of record OU696491.1, read on the forward strand.
TAGTACCAAAATAATATTGTGGAATTTAACCTGATGGTTAATGGTTAACCGATTTGAGTTTTAAGTTATTTCCTATTTAGTTTACAATAGACTCGCCTTTTGTTAAGTAGAAATGATAAAATAATAATTCTTTATTGAACAAAATCAAGGTTACAAATTTTCTATCTTTAGGTATGCTAATGTTATATATTATAATTAAAAATAATGATACTTCGTTATCTCGGGCTCTAATGAAATAGCAAGCTGTCATTCATAGACATTACTAGAATATTACTGAAATATCCACTTGACTTATCTATGGAGTTATTATTGCTAACATTGTATATCCATGTGCATATGGATTAAGAATACTATTTGTTACCGTCATAAGAACCACCCAAGGCGTTGTCACGCAGATGTTCACGGGACATGGGGGGTTCTCCCAATACTTGCACCGATTCAAGTGTCGGGAGAGCCCGTCATGTATCTGCGATCCAGCCCAGGATGAGACCCTCCTGCATATTACTTTCGAATGCCCTATATTTGGGGCTCTAAGGCACGAGGCTGAGCAACGCCTTGGGGTACAGTTGGTCATGGAAGAAGCACACCATCTACTAAAAGGTAAGAAGACACGGACCGTATTTTTGGAACTTGGTGAAAGAATTTGCAAGAAAGTAATTGATAGAAACAAGGAAAACTGAAACTAAAGTAATTAAATAAAACTAAACTAAACTAAAGCATAGAGAATAATTAAATATATATATATTCAAAAATGAACAAGTGCAAAACAATGACTCTTGTTATGCAAGAGGTTGATGGCAAATAAAAAAAAAAAAAAACACCTAAGGAAACAAACTATGTAGTTCAACCACCATTGCAAAGGGAAGGAAAACTTGAATTTATCATATATCACTAATCAGTAGGCCAAAATTCCCTTTCTGGAAAGAGGCCTATCTCCAGTTGTGGACTGGAAAATTATTAGCCATTGAACTTATCATATGGATTATCCAAGTTGATTTATATGAATATATAAATCAACTTGGATATTATACAAGATACTTGTAGAACAATACTGAGAATAGATGTACTTGACATTTCTCCACGGGTTTATTCGGTGTATTTCTGCTAAAGCCTCGTTGAAAATAATTTCCTTTCGAATACATTGAATCATCCAAACAAAATATTTTCATCTAAAACGTAATGTATCTCCTCAAATTTTATTACCAACTAATAAAACACTCACATACAACCATTACGAGGTTTAACACTGACAATTATACATGGTGCGTCTTTAAGCATTCTTTATTGCTCGCTCTTGACATATTACGCATAGGGTGTTTTATTTTAAGCATTTTATGTGTTTTCACAGGAGTTCGGCTCTTGTTACGGTGTCTGCTGCTTAGGCTAAGATATGTTGTGAAGAGAATTTAGCAAATTAACTTTTAATCATACAGGAGATAGTAATTTTGAATTTACTTTCATTAATATCACTGGTTTCATTTATGGTATAGTTGTCTGGTGTTCAGTGCGTTTCCAATGTCATTAATAACTTTTGTTTAAATATATCGACCGGAGTAATACCACGGCTCACAGAAAACCGGTGTGAAACAGCGCTCGCGCTGTGTTTCACCGAGTGAGTCCTCACTCACTCGGTGAAACACAGCGCGAGCGCTGTTTGCCTCCAGTATCCTCATACTGGAGGCCAACACAGCTGCTGCTGCATAGTCAGCTGCTCCACCAACTCGTATGCTGAATACTAGTATTACAGTAAACTGAATATTTTATAGATAGCATACCCATCACACATTTTAGCTAGATACATCTAACATACGACCGTCTAATCGCAAACCAGGCAAAGCTTGTGCTATTTTAACCAGACTATCACTAAACATACTTGTGATATCTAAATACATGCACACCGTAAATAAGTAACACCCACACTCAGAATAAATGATCTTGTTGGTCATATTTTTTATGTATGAGCCTGCTAAAATGACTCAACTCTGCCTGATGGAAAGCATAAGCCGAATCCAAGAGTGGTAGTCATCGTACTCTTTGTGAAGGCAGACAATGCAACAATGCAGCAATTGACCCACACCATGGCAGCCTAGTGATGCTTCTGCATCATTGGGCCTCCGGTTACTTAAGTGGGATTCAAATTCACGACCAGTTTAGTTTATTAGAATCAAAAGCCACAGGACCAATAGACACTTGAAATACACGTCTTTTAGTTTTTAAGCTATCAGATTTTTTCTATTACATAGTGCCATAATATCTAAAACTCAAAAGTAACAACGTAACCAACATTTGATGACGTCATAAAGCGAAATATTTACAACCTCACGCTTTCGCCGTTTGAATAATATCAGAAAATCCCAAAAGGTCATTAAACAACGTTTTACTAACAGTAGTTATACCGTACATAATTAAAACCATTGTCTTCCACCAAAAAATTACAGTCACCATAAATTGTAAAGCCGGCTTTTAAGATGCCATATTTAAAATAGTACCATAAAAAGATCTTGTGTTGTTACACCACATAAGAAGAACCCTTGAGCCTAATGCAATAGAACAAACTCAGAAGAACAATTCCTCAATGTTGGACTTGTAGGAGATCAAGTTATGCTGGTTGTTGTGTCTCAAAAAACGTGGTCTTCCCATCGATCTAAAAAGTCCGGGTGAAAGAAGCTCCTTAATATTTTATTGGTAGTTAAAGTCTGTTTATTATTAGACTTCAAGATTAAGATAATAGGTATAATGATTAGGGTGACAAAGACTGGCGACTTCTTATTTTAGCAGGGTGTAATTTTACGGGTGACGTTACAATGTTGCGAAATAACAATCGACTTAATCTGGTAGGAATTATCTGGCAGGTGGATTAAGCCTATCTTCTATATAACTTTCAGCTAATCTGGAAACAGTAATTTTTCAGTAACTTACTACTTAATCGTGTGTTTTATTATTAACGGACTATTCACTGAATAGGGATCTTGACACCAATTACTACTTCTAAATCACATACATTTGTCCGTGGGAGAGCTATGCTTCGGCATGAATGGGTCGGCTCGACCGGAGTGATACCACGGCCTCACAGAAAACCGGTGTGAAATAGCGTTTGCGCTGTGTTTCACCGAGTGAGTGAGGATACCGGAGGCCCATACCCCAACCCCTCCCCCCATCCCCTTTCCCATCCCCAAAGGTCGGCAACGCACTTGTGACGCCTTTGGTGTTGCGAGTGTCCATGGGCGGCGGTAATCGCTTACCATCAGGTGATACGTCTGCTCGTTTGCCAACTATTCAATAAAAAAAAAAAAAAAAAAAACACAAAATTACTTGCCCAGTTGACTTAATCAGTCAGTCAAACCGACTGATTCGACAACTCAGGGCCTTAACCAAAGAGATTACAAGCTTGAAAATTTGCCATGGGGTGCTTTTTATGTTTTAAACACCTACTAAGAAAGTTTTTGTAATAAATGGTCAACAGGTATATTAGTCCACGGGCCCACGTACAAGGGATTTCAGTGATTAATAACAGGCCGAAAGTTGTCAAGATAGTGTTAATATTTTTTCGAGTGTACCCACACTCGAAAAAATATCAAAAAAATTACCATCGAATTTGTATGCCGATGCATTTTTTATGTAAAATATATATTTTGCAAGCCCCAAAACAAAAATCAGTTTGTTATTAATGAAAATGAATAAAATTTTTCAAGTCACCATTCTGACATGTTAGAGCTGGGGGTCACTCGGGAAGGTACCATTCACTTTGTATGCCACAAGTTTTACTCAGTTTTCCACCGTATTTTCTCGAAGTATTGATTTTTAGACACTGTTATTTATTAATTTGGGACACTCATCAAATCGACTTGTTTCGCTCCCTATCCCGCTTTTTCCTTCCACTATCAGAATTTGGTCCAATAATAAAAGTTGGGTGTCTCGTCAAAACGAAGCTGTGTATAAACTTTCAGCCTGTTATTAATCATTGAAATCCCCTGTACGTGGGCCCGTGGACTATATGGAAGTTCGTTTGTTTCAAATTTAGTAATACCAAATAAAAAATAGCAAGTTACGTAAGTGAAATATTGTAACTAAAAGATATTCCAAGATTGTAAGAAACTAAAACAAATTTTTTTTTCGTTTAATAAAATTAAAAAAGTTAGAGAAGCTTACAAGTAGATACGAACATATTCTTATTTGATAAAGAAGTAAGTTGAGATCAGGATGACCATCTGCTAACCTGGGTTTTCCAGGGAATTAGCATCTATTTCTCCACAGACTAATATCTAAGTCGATGATGATGCAATAATCAATTTTACCTTTGTGTTTAGGAATTCTAATGAAGTCAAGAAACTTTCATTGAATTAGCCATATAACTAAGTACTAAGTACGATTGCTGTATGTAATTTTGTACACTGATTTCATCTACTTACTAATTATTAACAATACCTACATATGCGTTTCCATTAAATAAGTAAGCTCCAGGTCTACAAAATTTTATATCTAATTTAGTAAGGCCAATCAAGTACACATCATAAATAAGTTTACTAGAATGAATGCAAAGATAAACTGTCAAGAGACTTAACACTTAACTCCACAATAACTGTCTGTGTAGCCGTATTTATGTCAATACTCGTACTGATCGATTTTATTACTCAAACATACGAACTACTGAACCCCTTGAGATTTGACAAAACGCATCTAATATTTACGAGAACATTAATTTTGATTGAACTCCCAACAAAATTATTTATTGTTCATCTATTTTAAAAGCCGATGTGAGGAATGTTTATTACTAAATAAAGAAATTCTCGTACCATCTTTATTTGGAAATAGTATCATAAGAAACAAAGCTCTAAATAGAGAATAAGTAATTTAATTGATACTCGGGGACGAAAGCTACTGTCCTATCCGTTATTGACACATTTAATATAATCCGAATGCTGGAACTGACTTCAACGATTTTTATGAAATTTAGTATGTATCCTCTACATACTAAATTTCATAAAACACACAAACATGGGGACGATACATCGATCTAGCTACGATTAATTTTTAGAAAATTTACCATAAAAAGAAATACCGAGAAATGCTTGTCGTCCAGGTCCTGTTTATGATACTCGTGCAGTCGTTCAAACGTATTAAGATCCTAGGATGGTTGTAAATACATGTAAGTACTAGAAACAATTTGTATTTCGCATTTACGCGTCTAAAAATCAACAAAAGAGAATAAATCAATGTATAAATGCCTCGGTGGCGCCTGCTGTGCTTGAGGTCTCGGGTTTGATGCCCGGGTCGGATCAAATGTTTGTATGATCTGCAAATGTTTGTTTCGAAGTTTATGTGTTTTCTATGTATTATATGTATGCATTTACAGAAAAAAGTATATATGTTTTTATATCAGCTGTCTAGTATCCATAATACTAGCTCTGCTTAGCTTGGTACTGGATGGCGTTGTGTGTTAGATGTCCGATAATATTTATTTATTACAAACATGTTCCAGAGGATTCACTTTTTAAACAGTAATACAAACATTAATTTAAATAACTAAAAAACTATATTAAATCCCCTGCAACTTAGTAGGTTGAAGTGGCACTGGGCTGCTTAAAAGTAAATTTTTTTTTTTTTTTTTTTTATTGAATAGTTGGCAAACGAGCAGACGTTTCACCTGATGGTAAGCGATTACCGCCGCCCATGGACACTCGCAACATCATAGGCGTCACAAGTGCGTTGCCGACCTTTGGAGGATGGGAAAGGGGATGGGGGTAGGGGTTGGGGAATGGGCCTCCGGTATCCTCACTCACTCGGTGAAACACAGAGCAAACGCTATTTCACACCGGTTTTCTGTGAGGCCGTGGTATCACTCCGGTCGAGCTGACCCATTCATGCCGAAGCATAGCTCTCCCACGGTAAAAGTGGCAAAGTAAACGCGTTTTGGAGTGAAGACAGCGTTTTGGCAAACATAATATGGGGCGCCAGATAGCGGAACCACTTCCGTAAGAAGACCGGCAGCGACTGGATGCAGAAAACAACTGACCGGGCTTTGTGGTGTTCTTTGAGAAAGGCCTATGTCCAGCAGTGGACTGAAACGGGCTGATGATAATGAAGCTCATTGTAGCTATTTGATATCAGTCATGTTTCAATTGTTATGTAGAGAAATTACCTTTTTTATTAAGACTAAATCGAATACTAACTATTTACAAAAACAATCAACCAATCATATCACAAAATGGTTACTAATTGCACGAACTGGTCCTTAATAAATAACCTAACCCGTTTTGTGAATGACAAATAAATTGATTTATCAAAATTGAAACAGCGTTTTGTATTGAAACAAAGACAATAGGCAGTAAACAGGTCTCAAACCTTGACAATGTAATTATAAGTGCCATTTGCGTTATAATCACGAAGCGAAGGGACTACTTTTAAAGGTTTAAAGATTCAGGTTGTTTTACGCGTACCAAGTAATTTAATGTTAAAAATACATTTTTGGGTTGTTATTATACTGTTTTACGAAAAGTACAATAATGACCGATTTAATAGGAATACTAGAAATGATGTAAAAGTTTATAGATAGTATAGCCAACAATTTAATTGGTTTGAATTTTTTATTGTCGAATAGGTGGGCAAACGAGCAGACGTATTACCTGATGGTAAGCGATTACCGCCGCTCATGGACACACATAAATGCGTTGCCGGCCTTTGAGGGTTAGGGTAATGGGCCTTCGGTATCCTCTCTCACTCGGTGAAACACAGCGCAAGCGCTATTTCACACTGGTTTTCTTTGAGGCCGTGGTATCACTCCGGTCGAACCGGCCCATTCATGCCGAAGCGTGGCTCTCCCACGGTGCTATTTGTGAGAGCCATGCTTTAGGCGCATATGATTGATGCTGAGTCGCCTTATTTTACCAACTTGATGAAGTTACCGAAGGCTTATTATTTATATTTGGAAATATGTTCTGGTAGATGAATAGAGAATAAAGTGGAGGTAATTTTATATTAAAAGTACTGTAAACTGCGTACAAAATACGTAGTTAAGTTTGAAGTGATTAAAAACACACTTTTCATGGGTTTGAGTTCCTGTGAGTTTGATGTACTGTGAAAATTTAATACAGGAATTAGGTCAACGTTTTTATTTCATGAACATAAGACGTTCAAAACAATATAAACCCTTATTTATTTGTCGTTTAAGGAGTGGCGCTTTAGATTCAGTTTTTAGACAATTTATTGCCACGGTCTAAACAGCTGCTTGCGTGTGCGCAGTTGCATAAGGACAATGGCTCCCATCTACTGAAATAATAGCTTATAGATCGCCTAGAGCTTTCAATGATTTGCCTACTTAAATATTAATACTTTGATTGGTTTCAATGTTCATTTCGTGTAAGATTTGTTCGTGAGATGAAGTTACGAGTTGATTTTAAAAATTATAGCAATCCAAAGAATTTGTAGAGTATTATTTTTCGGGTAAGGTAAAGGGGAAGAGGCCCAGGGTCCGTAGCCCGTTACGCTGAGCGGACCAAGTTCACACTACTCTCGTCATTACGTTCCATGCTACCCTAAACACTACACACTCGCACAATAGCTCCAAATAGTGATCACGACCCTCAGAATTGGGGATCATGACGCAAGGAGGAGGATTATTGAATAGCTCTCTAGTTTATAATGTAAGTGTACTTGTTTTATATTTAGCATAATAACCGCCAACACGATCAGAAATATTTCTTTCTACATTTCTATTACTTCCACCTATCAACGGCTACTGCTGAACGAAGGTCACCTTCAAAGAACCAACTTGCCTGGTCTTGAGCAGAAAGTGGCGGTCAGCGAACTGATGCACACTTGCTGCCAGCCACTTACTTAAAGTCGTTAGTCGATCGTCCATCTCGGTCTCTACTCAAACACTTGTTTGGGTTTCAGCGACAATCGGTTCTCCTGGATATCTTCAGACATTTATATCCATTTCTCGTCAACCTGTACATATCGTCAAATGAGCATTTTTCAAATCATTACAGACATAATATGTAATCAGTTTTTATATCTAGTAAAACACACAGATAATTATAATCTATATACGTATATACATTTCGTGACAATACAATAGACTTCAATGCTGCACATTGATTTCCAAACCACTTATTAAATCATCTTAATATCCTTTATCGGCTCGATACCTATACAATCATGCCGTCTATAAAATCTCTAACACAGAATTATACCATATGATATTAATATAATCAATTGCAGCAAAAACTTCAAGCTGTAAATTATGTACAGTTAAAATCATTAATGACCTAGGATATCACGGTTGAATTGTTTGCCTGTCTGAACTTGACCTAACAACTGTATTTAAAAAAACGCATTCTAGAACAACACCTATTGTTTTATGATTACTATAAAGCATTTTAAGCTTTAAACGGTAAGGAATATGGTTGGATGTTGTTAGAAGATACGCCAATATAATATGTTTGTTACAGATAGTGCGCACGCGACTGTTGCTTTGAGCTGTGTGGTATGATGGGTATAAGTTTTAAATTGATTTTTATGTTATTGATTAATATTTTTCTTATGAAATAAAAAGGAAATATATTGATTTGAGGAAAATGACTGGCAACAGATGGATGCGGACTGCCCAAGACCTATAATGCCTATTCTGTTCATTCATGGAAGACTTATACAGTTACTATTTTTAGCCCGGAGTTCTGCCCCTGTGTATACCGGATATCGCGGTAAGGAGTAGCTTTTTTTTTTTTTATTGAATTGTGGGCAAACGAGCAGACGTATCACCTGATGGTAAGCGATTACCGCCGCCCATGGACACTCGCAACACCAAAGGCGTTACAAGTGCGTTGCCGACCTTTGGGAGATGGGAAAGGGGATGGGGGGCAGGGTTGGGGTATGGGCCTCCGGTATCCTCACTCACTCGGTGAAACACAGCGCAAACGCTATTTCACACCGGTTTTCTATGAGGCCGTGGTATCACTCCGGTTGAGCCGACCCATTCATGCCAAAGCATAGCTCCCACTTCGAGAGCTCATGTCTTTTCTCAAGAATCAGAGTATTTCCATACCAAATTGCAGTAAAATCGGTGCAGCGGTTTGGCTGTACAGACAGTCAAAAAAAGTAAGTATATTTACAAAAAATTGTATTTTCTACTTATAGTCTTTCGTTTTGCACTGTTATTCAGAATACAATCGATGAGTTTTTGCTTGCTCGGTACAGTTAACCAGAATTTTCCCACGATTATAATTTCCATTAGAAACAGAAAATCTTTAAAACTATATTGTTCCCATTTTGTACTGAAGTGAACTTTATTTCTTAAGTCGTAAGCACGAGTATTTTATGTGAAGAAAATGAATCGAAACAATTACTGAATTGTTTAGTTTTTGTATGATGAATTGTATCCGCATTCTTTGTAACTTCTTACTCCAATAATTTGTTCGTTTAACCGAATACATTTTTACTTATTTCTGTGTGTATGCACATGTATGTTTGTATGAGCGTGCATGAGTCTGTATGCATTATGTAATATTTTTAGCCTATTTCAAAAAAGAAGGAGGTTCTCAATTCGACTGTATTTTTTTATGTTTGTTTCCTCAGAACTTTCAACTGTGTGAACTTTCCGTGTTTTAATTTGGTCCAGTTCTTAAAGTCGTTTTATTTTTTTTTTAAATTGTGTATTATGCTATTTATGAATGAGCGTTGAGCCCAAAATCTAAATTATTTATGTTAGTAATAAATGAAGAAAACAGTTTGGAACAATTTACATATCTTTTAAAAGCTACTACTATTAAAAGTAAAAAAAAACCCTAATTTTATAGCGAAAAATTTAAATTGATCCTGATCTACAATTTTAGTAAATATTTACTCACACTATGGTTCCTAAATATATAATATTATTTTATTTAAGTTTACTTGTCTTCTTATTTTGTTAATTTTATTATAAATCTAATTCCTATGTATTTTAAGTTAAATAAATTTTAAACATTAAAAGTAGTCACTTCTTATACGAAAACCATTTCAAGCAGTCAAAATTACCACCAATTTCTTACCAAATCATTGCCGAAAACCAATTTAAACGTCAGATTACAAGAGAAATTACATTTTTTCCAAAAGAATTACAATTATTGTGCCTTTTATTGCGGCAAAGCAAAATTCTTCGTATTTTTACGAGCACCATATTTGAATAGATGAAATAGGCCTTTTTAAAGTCCCCCTTATACAAGTGTAAAAATACTCGGTTTTATCATTAAAATTAATGTTATGATACAGGGTGTGCGCAAATGAAATTGATGCAAATATTGCTGATAACCATTGTGCGTTCACGGCATTACAGAGGCGTATTAAATAATATTTTAAACGGAAAACTGTATGTATTTGTATGGTTTTAATACCGAAGTCCAGTATAGGAGACCACCAGCTGTAATTTTATATTCTCATGTGTCTGCTTGAATATATAAGCGTGTGGTATATGGATATGTTTCATGTATATCAGCCAAAAATGTTACGTAATTAAAAAGATTATAGAAGGAAATTGAATTCTGTTATAAAAATAAACGGAGGGGTGGTGGGTTGTCAGGAATTAAAAATTAATTTAATTATGTTCTCACGTCATTTGTCTATACAGATCTTTAACTCGGATAAATCTTTAAATATGAGGTTGAATGTACCGTATTAGATGTGGTTTTTGTACCATTTATTAATCAGATTTCGTAATAAGTTCTTTTTAAATTTTGATAATACATTTTCAATGTAAGTGGCTTAACACCCCGCCTCTATAGACTGTGCCAGTAGCTAAGACTAACTTGCTTAAGAAAGTACCACTTACGTGAATTGTTCTAACGAAGTTCCCGAAGATCTAGATATTTTTTCGTGTCAATTGAGTGTACCTTTTGTTTGCCCGGAATCCCCTCGGATACCACTTGTGATTATGTCGGACTCAAACCGATTAAAAACCGCATACCGTCTCGGGTACTAGCCACCAGGAACCAGGTGCACTCTCAGAAGGAAATCCCTGGAACCCCGACGTATCGCGGGCCACACATTCTTTCAAATACACATATGAAAGGAAAATATATAATGTACAAAATCTCCATAGTGGATACACTGTGTGTGTGTGTTGCATTAATTACTGTTCCTCCTCGACGATTTCATCATTTTAATCTAAATTATGAAAACCACTCGCCATCATAATTATATAATAAAAAATCTCGACGTTTTACTCAACCCTCAAACGCTTACAGGTTATTTATACCCCCTCACTCTTCCCCCTAAATCGAAACCGTAGCTCGTCCAAATGACCGAAAATAATGACCTAACTATTGTCCTCGCCCCAGTGTTTGCGAAGCCTCATTTATTTTTATAACTCTACGGGGTTTTTAACAGAAAAAAGTAGATAAAAAAATGGTGGACATCGTCGATGACGAGTGGAATTGATGTGTCGTGACGGTATTCGAAATTTAAATGGTTTGGACATTTTTTTTCAGTTAGAATATCACCCATTTGGCGGTTTGAGGGTTATGTTTCGGTATGATATTCTGTTTGGATTTATATTTTTAATGACAGTCGCTTTTGACACAGCTTTAAAGTAATTTCCTTTTTTTATCCAACTAAATTTAATATAAAATTTTGACAAAGAGCTAATTGTTTGTGAATGTGGCTATTTTTTTCTACTTTTTTAGGCAGGAATAAAATGAAAACATAAGAATTTTTATACGTCACAGTAATCTCCATGTATACAATTTTAATACCAAGTATAAGTATCGGTCAAACAAAGCCCATATTACCCGCCACACTAAGCACACTTATGATTCGCAGCCCAATTATTTTCTGCAGTCAGTGTTTGCTGAGATCTTCACGGCGTGCGGCAGACTTGGATAGCCACTTCAATTTTGCATAACCAATTAGTTTTGCACAAACTAAAACAGACATCTTTCAGATGATGGTTAAATAGACCCAACCATTGTAGAGGACGGGTTAATATTTTTCTATACTAATTTAGATAAAGTCTTTACAAATAGTCTGTTTAATCTTTGATTAATTAAAGTATTTTGCTTAATAAAAGTTATTTTTTGGAATTTTTAATTATATGTGTAGCAAAGATTAATTGAAACTAAATTTAAGACGATATTATGAAAAGAAAACATTTGATATTGTTATGTAACGTTTACTTAACCTAACTAACTTAAATAACTCTTGCATTTTTTTTAATAAATTTAACATAATTTTACAAAATGCAAAATTAAGTGCATTGCTCACGTTATGCTAATTTTGATGGCATGTCTGTGAACTCCCACATGAACATAATTTACATAGCACTAAACAAATTCCATAAACCTACTCCATGATTCCCTAGAACCATACCTCTAAATTATGGGACAAAAGAGTCATATAAAAATTAAAGTAATTGTTCCAATAAAATAATAGTTTTCTTGGAGCAACTTTAAACTTTTTTACCATCACTACACCCTTTTTAAAAACTTTTTGACTTTCACAAGGACAAATTGTCACCTGTGTATTTAGAAATTAAAACCTCCATGAAAAGAGCTCACTCCCGCTTCAAAAAACGTCACTTGTAGTTTTTTTAATTACAAGTAACATATTGCACGAACAAACAAAAAATTAAGAACTGATAACTGTAACTTAACTGAATAGACTGATAACTACTTATTGGCAAAATGGATGGATTCTCCGTCGGAGGCACAGAAGTGTTTTAAGTGGTTTACAAAATCATAAAAAATGAAGTAGTTAACCCTAAACTGAAAGTGGCAAAAGAAGCCACTATTTTCTAATCAGTATTGGTTAACGGAGGGGTTATTTAGAAAAAAGAAAAAAAAAGGTTATTTTTATAAGACTTTAATGTAGATAAAATAGAAGAATATATAGTTATAACAAACTTTTATCTTTTACTAAATATCTCAATCAAATACAAATTTACTTGGTTAAACATCAGTGCATAATATCACGTACTGCTGCAAACAAATAATGCCCTTATATACTACACGTTTCTGTATACACTAAGGATTAGTTTCGCATATCGCTTTGTTGTCAAAGATAATGCCAGGAGCAGTGTTTGCATATTCAAAAGGGTGCTTTGGGTTGTTTTTCCTACTGATTAACTGGTGAAGTGGTGGAACAGTCAAGAACATAAGTTTTTGTGTATATAGTAGATAATATGAACGAGGTTTATGTCATGTGTTATACAGACACGGTTCAAAAATAAACTAATTAGTTTTTCAGCTATAGCGAAGCGAAGCCTGTTGTTGAAAGCCTGTCCTAATTTTACTAACAAATGTACAGAACATTTGTTAGTGAAATTAGGACAGGCTTTAGATATTAAGGCACGTGCGTATGTATAATACGGTGGCATTTTCTTATCCTTTTGTGTTCAATGAGCTGTTACAAAGTGCCCATAATGCAATTACTCACTCATATGAACTACTTAACAATTATAAAGTTAATTTCGTAAATTATAACCAGGAACTGAAACTTTTTACATTCCAACGAATCATTTCAACACATTTCAGTGAACGTAGCACTTGTGTCAAAGAAATCTTTTTTTTTTTCATGGAATAATGGCAAACGTGCAGACTTATCTCCTGATGGTTTTTTTTGGGATTACCTTCGCCCATGGACACCGCAACACCAGAGGCGTCACAAATACGTTGCCGACTTTTGGAGGATAGGGAAAGGGATGGGTAAGGGTATGGGCCTGCGATATCTTCACTTTCTAGGTGAAACACAGCGCAGGCGCTGTTTCACACTGGTTTTCTGTGAGGCCGTGGTATCACTCCGGTCGAGCCGGCCCATGCATGCCGAAGCGTGATTCTAGTTCTAGTTACTGATATGGTAGTACCCAGAAGTTGTTAATAAGCTGTTGTAGCTAATTGGTATAGTTAACTAGCGCTGCACGACTTTTGGGGGATAGGGAAAGGGATGGGTAAGGGTATGGGCCTGCGATATCTTCACTTTATACGGCAAGAGTTGCAATGGAAAAAAAAAATAGTTCGGTACGGTGCTTACACTATTACTGCCTCTATGGCACAATGCTAGCGTATGCGACTGCTATGCTTGAGGTCTCGGGTTCGATTCCCGTGGCGAACCAAATGTTTGTACGATATGCAAATATTTGTTTCGGACTTTGGGTGTTTCCTGTGTATAAAATTTATGTATTTATGATAAAAAGTATATATGTATTTATATCAGTTATCTAGTACCCATAACACAAGCTCTGCTTAGCTTGGGACTAGATGACGTTGTGTGTTAGATGTTCGAAATATTTATTTATTATATTACCGTTTATACAATTCACCTTTTGTGAATCAGACTTCAACCGAAATTTATTGACGTACAATATAAGCAGAATAAAAGTGTATTCCTGCAAATAATTTCCAGTAAATATTTCTTATATAATGAGCCTGCCAAGATGACTCTACTCTGCCTGACCTGATGGAAAACATAAGCAGAATCTAAGGGTACTGGTTACCATACTTATTGCGAATGCAGAAAATGCAACAACATAGAATATAAATAACGGATACTCTATTATTTATATATATTTATGTAAGTAGGTAATCGATATCTGTCACCATGAGAGACTGAGATAAATCAAAAAAATAATATTTTAACACTTTTCTACTGCACAGTACCTGACAACAATACCAAATATTTACTTAACCGTTCCTATTTATTCAAATCGCCAAAACTATTGGACAAGCTTTGGATTGTCAATTAGTTCTAAGTTTCAGGCTCCGGGTTTAAATACTGTCCTCTGCATATATACGATGTTTGTCCATGGTTGTAAGATGTTATTTTAATAGACAAGTGTTTGATATTTTGATAGGCTTCAAAGAGATAATATTGTGATACGGCCTTAGGTGATAGGTCGAGGAAGCTAAATGACACTCGTCTTATGTAAATAATGTAAAATCCATTATTGCATTAGATACTGGATATATTATGTTTATACTATAAACTTTTTCGTGGGAGAGCCACGCTTCGGCATGAATGGGCCGGCTCGACCGAAGTGATACCACGGCCTCACAGAAAACCGGTGTGAAATAGCGCTTGCGCTATGTTTCACCGAGTGAGTGAGGATATCCGAGGACCATACCCGCAACCCCTCCCTCCATCCCCCTTCCCATCCCTCAAAGGTCGGCAACGCACTTGTGACGCCTCTGGTGTTGCAGGTGTCCATGGGCGGCGGTAATCACTTACCATCAGGTGATATGTTTGCTCGTTTGCCCACTATTCAATAAAAAAAAAGCTAAATAGCGCCATTGTCACGTCAAGTACGAGTATCATGGGTACAATTAAGTACAGTTGCTTAAAAAGGTCAGTTTCAGGTCCCTGTATTTTTTTATAATGATAAATGGGAGACGAACGGATAGATCACTTGATAGTAAGTGGTTGTCGATGGTCATAGACACATGGGACTTAAGATACTTAAGTATATGACCGCAGTTTGTGTGTGATATTTTTAGGTTGTTGTTGGGATTTCGCTTACCTCTCTCACTGGCTGAAAAATACATAATAAAGCTTAATACCGGATTCTTGTGAGAATTGCTCCAGTTGAAGCATGGTTCTCTAAGGTAAACAGATCAGTCTTATAGACGAAGGTGCAAGTAAAATAAGGATCAAGACTACTGGAAATAAATCTATAATGGAATATTTTGGGAAACTATATAACCTATACAAATAACAAATATAAACTCAAATATTTTGACTTACTGAATCACCTTTACCTATTTTTTTTTTTTTTTTTTTTTTTTTTTTTTTTTTTTTTTTTTTATTATCTGCAATCAGCCTCACAGCTTTAATCAGATTTGATGTTTGCATGTTAGATTTTGCGAGAGCACATCCTATGATGTGTCGTCTCTTATTTTCTTTCGGCATGGAGTGGTCAGATTGAGGCTAGTGGCATACGTTTTAGCCGAGATATTGACTTATCTGCATTCACAAGGTTTACAGCTAGTTGATTTTTATGTTTTTCAAGTCTATGTTTATAGGCTGTAGAAAACCTCTCTATTTCTTCCTTGACTGTGGTAATTTCCAAGTAATTATGCACTTCAGTGTTCCGTATGAACCATGGCGCATTGCTCAATATCTTCAGTACTTTATTTTGGTAGCGCTGGAGGATTTCTACATTTGAGCGGCTCGCACAGCCCCAGAGTTGTATGCCATATGTCCAGACTGGTCTTATGATACATTTGTATACAAGTAGTTTATTTTCCAGGCTTAATGTTGACTGTTTGCCTAGTATCCAGTACATATCTCTAAACTTCTTGTTTGCCTGTTCCTTTTTAGCCAGTATATGATCTCGCCAGGTAAGTCTTCTGTCCAGATGCATACCCAGGTATTTGACTGTTGTTTGTTGTGGCAGGACAGAACTGTCTAGTGTCACAGATGGGCAGTCTCCTCTCCTTAGTGAGAATGTAATATGGACCGACTTTGCTGGGCTTGCTCTTATTCTCCACTTTTTAAGCCATAATCCTATATTATTCAGGCATTCTTGGAGTTTAGTGGATGCTATGTTCGGATCCTTATTGCAGGATAGGACTGCAGTGTCATCTGCATAGGTTGCAGTCACCACTTCTTCTGTGATGGGTAGATCAGCTGTATATATTGTGTATAGGACCGGGCCCATTACGGAACCCTGAGGCACTCCTGCTTCCATTGAGCAGATTGTTGAACTATGGTCCTCACATTTAACCTGAAAGGTTCGGTCTTGCAGGTAAGACCTCAGCAGCATATAGGCAGTATTTGGCAGGTGTAGCTTGAGTTTGTATAAGAGGCCCTTATGCCATACGCGGTCAAAAGCCTGCTGTATATCAAGGAATGCAGCCGAGCAGTACTCCTTTTTCTCTAGCGCTTGCCGTATCGTATGTGCCACTCTGTGTACTTGCTCCATAGTTCCATGGTGTGCACGGAAGCCAAATTGGTGGTCTGGTATTACCTCTTGTTTTTCGAGTATTGGAATAAGGCGTCTTAAGACTAATTTCTCGAAAACTTTGGACAGTATGGGTAGAAGACTTATGGGCCTGTATGATGTGACCTCTGTAGGAGCCTTCCCTGGTTTCGCAACCATGTTTATGCTGGATAGCTTCCACAGCTTCGGAAAATATTGAAGTCTCAACATTGCATTATAGAGGATTGTCAACAGCACCAAACCTTTTTTTGGTAATTGTTTGAGAACCTCTGCTGTTATCAGATCGAATCCTGGTGCTTTTTTTTTCTTTAGTTGTGTAATAGTGTTTTTAACTTCAGCGGTTGTGATCGGTTTCAATGGTTGTGAAATTTGCTGGTCGCCGTTCAAAAATTCATTGATGTCGTCTTCCGTGTGTAGGGGGTCAGGCTCATTAGGTTTAAATACATTTTTCAGAAAGCTAGCGAATAACTCCGCTTTGTCCTGGGGTTTTCGTGACCAATCGCCATTACTTTTTCTTAGTGGAGGCACGTGTTGTGTTGGCCTTTTTAATGATTTAGTCATTTTCCAAAGCGAATAATCGTCCGCTTTGAAGGGAGATAAAGTCTTCAATCTGTCTTGTAAGGTGCTATTCTCATTATCTCTAAGCATTTCCTTTAAATCTTTCTGGGCTTTGTTTAGAGCCTTTTTGTCTTGTCGATTCCTGCTGGTATGCCACTGACGTCGAAGTCTTCTCTTCAGCATAATCAACCTTTGTATTTCCAGAGAAATGTCCCAATTTAGAGGTTTGGATTCCACATACGGGGTTGATAGCCAGGCTGCTTTTTGTATTAGATTAGTTGTGTACCACGCAGTGTCTTCTAATTCGTCTTGTGTTTTGAGAGGTATACGCAAGTCAACATTTTCCTCTATGTAATCTCGAAAAGCTTCCCAGTCAGTTTTATGATTATATAAAGTCTCACGTGGTTCCTTCCAGATGACCGTGGTACTTAGAGTGCATATAACAGGTGTGTGATCTGAAGAGCCATCTAGACATGATTCCACTTTTGTGTAAAGGCCTGAGATACCCCCCGTGATGAAGAAGTCAATGAGGTCTGGCGTTTTATTGGGATCCGAGGGCCAATATGTTGGTTCTCCGGTTGATATTACATTCAGAGTGTTAATATCAACTGCCTTTTTCAGTTCTCGACCCCTTGTCGTGGTTAGCCGTGAACCCCAGAATGTATTTTTCGAGTTCCAATCTCCCCCTGTGATGTATCTGCTACCAAGTGTGTTGAAGAAGTCGCCAAACATTTGTTCATCTATGCGATGTCTTGGGGGACAGTACACTGCAGCCACATTAAGTGAGCCCTGCCAGTCGTTTATTTGGATTATAGCTGCCTGTAAGTGTGCATGTATAAAGGCCGGCAAGATGTGGTGTCTTATATTATCCTTTACTACCACAGCTGCCCCAGCTTACCTATAGTAAAAAATGTATAAAATGTAGTGCCTTCCTAAGCTTTACAATCAATTAAATTTTAACTCCTAAGTGATAAAAGCTGTTAATCTTTTGTCAGCCACTTACATCAAGAAGCGAAATGATCAATCATAAACGAACATACAACCAAGGCAAACAAACTATTAATGTTTCTTGCATCTCACGTGTGTTTACGGCTCATTATGAGCATAATGCACTATCAACATACATCACCATAATGCAAGAAAACACATAAAACTGACTCACGAACAATATTTTCAATCGTAGCCAATAAATTCTGTGTGTAATCCTACGGTTTGGTGCAAAGCATAAGAGATTGATAAGACAACCACATCAGAATGTGTTGACCGTAAAGAATATCAATAGTAAAAAAGTAACAGCTGATTGAGTGATAGGATGAAGTTGAACAGTTTAAAGTAGAAAATGTTTACGAGTGTAGCCCTGAAATATTCAGTTAGGTACTATTGGTTATAGAGATTAAGAAGTGATACGAATTTTCATGTGTTTCTTCTTCTGAAAATAGTTTTAAAAAATGTTTGCTTAAAAGCTATGAATTCATTGATGTCATGTCAGCCCTCTCGTCAAAATCTTCATTTTATGCGACTGAACAACTTTTAGAGACGGTTGTTCTTCTCGCCGGATACTCCCAACACTGCTGCTGATTCTGTTGCTGATGTTGTGCTGCAGGGTATGCAGCTTTTCATCCCATCTTCTGTGGTCCCCATGGCAAGTGTCGGCCCTGGTTTGGTCCACCTTCCAGAAAAGGTTCTCGCATGGAGCAGGAGGCTTACCACGCCTGGGCTGACGCGGTGGCGGTGCGGGATCAAAATACCAGCGCTCTGATAAATACATCAGTATGTAGCTCATTAATATAAAAATTTGTTACGTTCAAACAATCTAAACTTAGAAAATAATGCATTTCACAGTTGCTTTTAATCGCTTCAGCTTCTACTATATACCAAACAGTCGTTAACTTTGTACCAACTGACGCATAATATGTAAATGAGTGTCCATGTTTATTATTCCTAGTTTTAATTGAAGCCCAAACAGAGTCAGGGACAACACTGACACCTGTGCTTTACTTGCCATCGTTTGTACTGGATTGGGTTTCAAAACAGCTTTGTTATGTGGACTGAGATGGAAATTGTTATTTTAAAACCTCCAACTGTACTTTAACTGCTATACTATTGTTTCTGTTTCAAAAGAAATGATGTTGGATTTTAGGAGTAGGGCAATTTTGTTTAAGTAAAAAATAATAACATGTAACAAATTGAAAACGAGGATTGAAAGAAATCTAACAGCCTGTATATGAACAGGCCCGGAAAACTTCGTACTGTCATATTATTCTGTCGTTCATAATACCAAAATTTCTGAAAATAAAATTTTAGTAAATCAGCCCGCTTTAGTTTTGTATAGATAGCGAAAAAAAGACTTTTAAGGTTATCTCTTAATTTTCTTCTACATAAACCTTGAGCTTTAATTTTTATTTATATATTAAAAAAGATATTGATGGATCTTTTCAACTTATCCAGGTGGAAGGTGCTTTGGGAGGGAGCCACCTACAAGCAATGGGTGGTCCAAGGTACGTCGGGGTTCCAGGGATTTCCTTCCGAGGGTACACCTGGTTCCCCGGCTTCTAGTACCCGAGACGGTATGCGGTTTTTAGTCGGTTCGAGTCCGACATAACCACAAGTGGTATCCGAGGGGATTTCAGCAAAAAAAAAAGTTAGCAGGTGTTTAAAACAACAGCATTCCGACGGTATACTACCAAAAAAAAGAAGAAATTCAAATTATTGGCATGTGATAGCATAATATCCACCTAAATTATAAAAAAATTATAACTGCTATTTGTTATAACGGACTAACGTTATTAAAGGGAGATTAAAAAACATTTACCACAAAAATTTTAAGAATTCTAAAAAATGATAATTGCGATACTTTTAAAAGTGTGCCACTGAATTGTGGCCAGCATACTTAAAAGTTTTTATTAAATTACACATACTTAAGGAAACTTCACACTTTCAACTTTCTCTAATAGACTATCGCTCATAGTCGTTTAAATTGAAAAATTAATACTCCAAGGATATCGACATCATCAATATCACTTAATTCTTCTAATGAAACATTATTAATTTAACAAAGTTTTGAAGAATTTAAAATGGAGGGTATGCTATTAAGTACGAGTATTATTAGTATGTAACTAAATATGGATTACTAAAATTTAGTTGTTATAAATTATTATTGACAGTATGTTTCTTGTTTTTTAATGGAGTAGGGCGCAAACGAACCGATGTGTAACTTGATGGTAACCGATTACCGCCGCCCATGGACACCCGCAGTACTAGAGGCGCTCCAAGTGCGTTGCCGGCCTTTGAGGATGAGGAAGGGGATGGGGAAAGGGGTTAGGGTAGGGCCTCCGATCCTGGTATCGCTCCAGTCGAGCCGGCCCATGCATGCTGAAGCGTGGCTCTCCCACGGTACGCGTGGTGACAGATTAAAAATCGAGTGTCACCGTAGGTAATGCCGTGGGTGGCGTAAGAAAACAAAAGCATACTACCCAAGACAATAACACTGTTGAGAAGGAAATCTTGAAATCAAATCCTCTATTGCGAGTACGTATACCCGTCTAGGCCCGTGTGTAGCCTAATAGACCAAAACCACCTTTCGAAGGCATTCACCCGTGGACTACAAGCGACAGTTGGTGATGATGATGTAACTATAATTTTAGGATGTTCTACAATTTATCTTTCATTCAAAGAAGTCGTTATATCAAGGGAATATTAAATAAACGATCGGTATTTGTAGTATCCATTGCGTACCTTAGTCATCCAAGTTAATGTATCGAATGTTCGATTCGCATTCGTAAAATAAATAATGAGTAATGAAATAACGCTTATATTGTGAGCTATATTTCAAATGGGATTTACTGATTTAGGATGATTGTAATTTCTCAATAACTTAAAAAAATGCAAATGTTTTACAATTAAAAACTTTGTTATTTCAAATATCAGTCTGAGATACAGTATCCACTAGTTCAGATGGTAAGGAACATACCTACTATGTACAAATAACCTATGTAAATAAAAAAAAAAATCATCATAGTGGAGCCAACATAAATGCGAATAAGGTAAATTAAGAAAATTCTCTCCAATATTGTATTAGGTTTATTATAAAAATAAAGTTTATTATTATTATTATTATTATCATTACATGTACTATGCGATTTAAATTTATTGATTTTGAAGCGGTTATTTTTTTAAAAAGCAATCAATATTGTGTAATCTAGTAATCTAGAGTAGGCTCGCGAATACTTTAGGTTACTGAATTAATGAGTAATTTCCAAAAATGTTTTAATCCGTCTGTCATACCATTTTAAATAAAAATAATTATACGAAAACTGAAGAAGGTTGATTTAATAACATCAACTTCAGCATTAATTTAAGAAGATAAGGAGCTTTAAGTATTTATTTGCGTAAATACTTTGTTGGGCACACGCTAATAAAACTTTTAGTCAGCCCCAGATATCTCAAAGAATCCTAATGAATTCTGATGAAGGACTTAAAGATTAGCAATTATATAAAGTCTATTAAACATTGGCGAATACCTATGGACAAAGATGCAGGTAAAATGAAGTTGGTAATAAAGGTATAAACCTCTCTGTATATAAAACGACTATGCACTGAGTACCGCTAGTTGCACGTGAGACGCTAAATGTTCCCGCACACTTCAATAGCTTGCTGGATCTCTTTGATCTATGAGTGTAATTATACCTTCTACAAACTTTATTTATCTTTAGGTCCCAGGAGTTCTAACTAACGGTTTATTTAGTATTGTATACCATCCCTAGCTCAAATTCTGCGCTGAAGATTTGTTAGAACAATATCGAGTCGGTAGACCGACTCGATATTTTTTTGGAAGATATTACTCCTACGTTAGTATTATAAATTCGGTATTGCAAACTTAATAAATAAAAGTTAAAGAGCGCTTAAATTCAGAACAACAACTTATGTCACTTGGGCGGCCTCCATATACAACATAACATACTGCAGCGCCATCTACCGAAGTTACACTGAACTACGGAGCAACGTACAACACGGAGTAACTACCAATCCCGAATCGCGCAATAGAAGTTCTCGCGCGGATTATCATATATACACCATCCCAACATCAACTACTGGGCAGTAGCTCGCTAGGATCCTCTCTTTGTGTTGGGTGGAACATGATACCCGTTCCCCTACATCACTCAATGTGTTTTCCCGTGTGGGGTTTGAACTCACACCACTTAGCGCAGAAGATAACGTAGAGGCGACCACATAAGCCTTTTATGCATTCTTGTAGTTATTTATATATTGTCTAGTTTTATACTGCGATTAGGCAAACGTAGTGTAAGGCTCTATGCGGTACGACGGACCGACGATTTGAAGAAAGTGGCTGACAGTGGATGGATGCGGGCTGCCGGCAAGACCGGGATAGTTGGCGCTCTTTAGGGGAGACCTTTGACTAGCAGCGGAACGCGATTGTGACAGTATTTTAGTCTAATGGTTAATAATGGTGACAAATGAGCCAAAGGTTCAATTCCCACCGATGACAGATGTTTTGTGTTTAGTTATGAAAAGCAGATAGATGTGTAATTGTGTATGTTTCTCTGTTTCTGTTAAGTAACAGTCTGGTCTGACTAGTATGTAATTAAAGAATGTGAGTAAGACGCATATTTAAATTAGTTATTAATAATTTATCTAAGGTCTCACAAAAACGGCATGGAATTTAATTATAAATGGGATGTTATTAATTAAACTGGTATATCTGTGTGTCTGTAAACATCATAACTGGAATGGATGAACGTTTCAATTTTAATTAAGTCAGTTTTATTTGCAATCTGATTGGATCGAAAGATTCTTAAACATTGTTCAATAAAAACTGAACAGATCAGTCATTTAGAGAGAGCACCTCAGTTTTATACTACAGTCCGGTCACTCAGAGAATGCGTTTCTGACACTTGTAAATTCGTCATGAGTAGTAATGTACCATGAATATCATTAATAATATTTGGTAACAGTATTTATAGCATTCATTATGCATAATTATTCAATTTAGATATATTTTATATTTCAAACACAATATGTATTAACAAAATTGTTGATGGATGAATTAAATTTAATCGTAATTTCTGAATGAAACAAAGGGAAAGAAAATAAAAATACTGTATTTATTGAAAAATATATATTATGAAATACATAGTTTTAAGATTTCAATAATGTCAAATCAAAATTTAATCCGACTCCGATTCGCTTGAGGATTCGCTGTCATCTTCACCAACATGTATTATCATGTTATTATCAATCGTAGTGTCTATACGAATATCGCGGTCAAAGTCATCAAATATCATGTTTTTAGTTTTTTCAACCACCTTAATCCAGTCATCTCTTGTGACTTTTTCGCATGCTTCTTTTAAAAGCGTCATCTATTTTATGCCATATGGTGGAGAAGTATTATGGCGGGCTGCATAACCGTTAATTTGAGCCCAGATTAGCTCTATGGCATTGTACTGGCAGTGATATGGAGGAATTCGGAGAACGCGATGACCGTACTACAGAGCCAGCTCATCTATTTCGTATCGAATATTTGATAGCTTATGGTCGTTGACTAATTTCATCAGCTCAGCTTTTAGCATTGATATATTTGCGTCAATACCACTTCTTTGCAGCCAAGCCACCAATTCCTCTTTTCTATTAGCTTGAGTAGGTGCTTTATTTATTTGCACCGAATGATAAGGGGCGTTATCCATTATTATAACTGAAGGCTCTGGAAGGCCAGGTAGCAACACATCCTGGAACCACTCCTTGAATACAGCCGCATTCATTTCTTCGTGGTAGTCAGTAGTAGTTTTTGACTCAAATGCTAATAAACCATTTTCCACAAAACCATACTTCGCACAACCAGCGTGGCATATTATGAGACGTGCTCCTTTACCGATTGGCACTTTCGACGTCGACGCTTGAGTGTCATCTGTCCAAGAACGAGAAAGCTCGTGATTGGTGTTCAGCCATGTCTCGTCAATGAAAACGACATTGTCCCAATTATCAATTTTTTTGCTTCTCTTAGAAAAGTAATTCTTTTTACCAGAAATATAAAGGGATAAAAATAGTTTTTCATTTATTTTTAATTCAGCTGACTGATATCACGGCAATTATTTTCATAAGTTTGGTTTGGTCGTACCTATATCGTATTATAAACTATATTAAATATGCATTAAGTACATTATACACTCTCTCGAATAATTTCTCCGATGTCCCCAGGAACTTTAATGTCGTTCGTATAAATGCCCAAAGCATTTCGGCACATTTCCCTGAAATGGTGACAACATTCGACTGTACGACATCCTTACATACTTTGTAACTCATCTTGTTCTACTGTTTTTTTGTGTATTCAATAAAGATAAATAAATAAAATTATATATTATAAAATTAGAACTTTTTATTTAACAATATATCGACCGACAGAATATATTACGATTCCAAAAATACTCAGTTACAATTCAGTATTATTTTCTCTCATCACTACAAAAACAAACTATTGACATAACCTTGAAACAGCGCAGTTTGACGTCGTTAGACTTTTAAAAATTATTGTTCGTAAATTAATTAATTGATAAATTGTTAATAACTTTAGCCCAAAATAAAACGTTTATTGTACATTGGCATGATTATTAAATTTTTAATGTTATTACTCATTATTAAGATTAATAAAAGATATTTAAAATTTTACCATAAATTGTACGCCAGTTCAAAGTTACATCGCCCATTGGATCACGACCTGTCAGAAACGCATTCTCTCAGTGGCCAGACTATAATAGTTGTAACTTCAAAATATACTCAGGAGGTCCCAGTAGACCTGCATATATGCATTGTTGCATTATCTGTATTTGCAATGAGTAGGTATTAATTCCATTTTTCTGGTGACCATTCTTCTTCATTCTTCTTTTCATTAGGTAAAGTAGACTTAATTTAGTAGGCTTACATATAAAATATAGGTATCAGTTGCCCCTGTCGTACAGGGGCGTGCACTATCTTCCTATGAAACTTCACTTTCAAACAGGTGAGTGACCTCAAATCAAACTAATAATACAATCTTGTACCTCTGTACTAATGATATAAATTCTTAAGTAACTCGTGTCTGTCTTTCTCTCTGTCTGTCTGTTCCATTTTTGAGGCTAAACAGTTGCACCGATTTAAATAAAATTTGGGATCTAAATATTTCGATTTTTGAGTAAGGACATAGGTTATTCTTTTCCGTAATAATCGACATACACATGCGCGAGACAGACACGCGGACAAAACATTTGTGTGAAATAAAATAATTAATTTAAATAATTCAATATACACTTTAAAGAATAGTTGTTAAAGTTGATATTAATTATTTCATATCTTAAATAGAGGCGTGTATATTTTTAGCTACTGGTTACACAAGATATGATCATGGTCTTATTTCATTTTGACTCAAATGTGTTATGGATGTAATTAAAGTAGATATTTTTTGTTCCATTTAAACACCTATGTTCATTCAACGAATTAATTGAGAGCAGGTGGTAGGTACACGAGTTGTATTCGCATGATATTGTAAAAAAAGATTTGAACTGAAAATAAACTTGTAGTGCTTTTAGTACAAAAAAATGTGTGCGTGTACTAGCGTACACTCGTAAGAAGTGAAACTTCTTTATGACGTTATTTTTCAAAAAATAAATATCAACAAAAGACTTATAAACCAGCAATATTCGTGACAATTCTTATTTCAAGTGCAATAAAAGTTAAGGAGCGAGACCTGAGTAAATATTTCGCGATCTGTGGTGTGAATGAAGTAAGTTTGTGGAATGTGATGTGTGTAGTTATTTACATTGTGGACTAAATAAAATAATATTGTTTGTAATGTGATATTTCATTGTAGTATTAATTTGGTCCTGTTTGTGTTTGAAAATGTTTTTTGTTTTATTTTATAAATTTTTTTTGAAGGATTGTATATAACTACTCTCAATAATGATAAAACATTTTATCATGGCCGAAAAACATCAACGTCCGCCATCGATTTACAAGCAGAATTTAAACGATTGTCTCTGAATAAAGTAGAGACTATAAATGAACAATTGTTTCAGTTTATAAATAACAGGAAAAAAACTCAAACGTAACTACTAAATGTGACGTGTAACGAAAAAATGTGACGCGTAACGGATAAATGTGACGCGAAATTTTTTGACAATCCCGATAAAGAAGTTTCACTTCAATAAAAATTAACAAAGAACAAATTATGATGTTTCTGTATATATTAAACGCGACTAATAAAATATAGACATTCTTGACCGTAAGGATTTTTTTTCGGAATAATAATAAACTTTATTTTCTCTCAGAAGGGGGTACAATAAGGGGCACATGAGTAGACTTATCGCCTGATGGTAAGCGATTACCGCTGCCCATGAACACCTGCAACACCAGAGTCGTCACAAGTGCGTTGCCGGACTTTGGGGGATGGGGAAGAGGATGGGCCTCCGGTATCCTCACTCACTCGGTGAAACACTGCGCAGGCGCTGTTTCACACCGGTTTTCTGTGAGGCCGTGGTAACACTCCAGTGGATCCGGCCCATTCATGCCGAAGCGTGGCTCTCCCACGTTAGTTGGTGTTTCGTTGGTTTCACTGGGTGTGGCACCCTACTCAACGAAATCGAATCGATACAAGGATCGCTGCTGTACGTGAAGGCACTCGACTCTATGAAAAGCGAAATATGACCTTACTAAAAATCATAGTTATATAGTATAATTTAGTAGTTTAGTAATATAAGGATAAAAGATAATCAGCGATAACTTATACATTCAATATATTTTATTAGTATACAAATGTTCAAATTCGTTTTTGAGTATATAGTTATATACGGCGATAACCGTTTACCGAGCCCGAACTAACGATTTTTTTTTTAATTGCATTTTCAAACACTTATAAATCATAAATTAAGTATTACATGTACACAAAAATTCTCTCTAACTTTATGGAATATCTGAGGGAATCATTAATAAAAATTGGTTTATAAATTAATGAAACTTTGTCGGAATCCCACAAGTATAATTAATACATTACGACTCCGTCCACGTGTAAGTCGGTCGGTTATCATGTTAAAGAGTGGCCTATGCCCTTCCTCAACAACCACAACATCTCCATACAAATACATTTCATTAAAATTCGTCCAGCTGTTTAGCCCTGAAAGCGCAACAAACGGAGTAAGCTTCGAATTTATTGACATAGTTAGTATTCATTTCTACACACCAATAAACGTAGAACATCCTTTATTTAATTCGTTTAATAAAGGCACCTCTTCATTCTCTCATAATAATATAATATATATGCATACATTAAAAAAAGGTTAAAAAACTACTTATTTACAAAATTATATTCTTCGTTCGCTTCTCGCATCTAAAACCTTGACAGAAACGTATCTATAGTACCGAACTGTCGTAGTTGCATCACAATTATTATTACCTTCCGTATAAACATTAGAACTAGTCCACTTCCACACATAAACACTGTCCCGGCGCCAACCTACAGATACATACACATATGTATGTATAATATACGAGCTTGTCACTATACCCAGTAAGTAGCTGTGTGTATAGTTCAAGTACAATATACATGTATGTATATAATAATTATGGTTGTGTTGTTGCTAGTGTAACTTGCACGTACGCCTCGCGTACGCCACTATAATACTTGTATAAGCGAGATGATTGGTAAGGCTGTGTTCATAAGATGGTAAAAAGACCGGTGCAGACATCAGACGGGGCGAAAATGTGACGTGTACGTGAACAGGTTTTAATGTTTATTTAGAAGATGATGATGCTACTGGATCACTAATACTTACTATTAAAAATAAATTTGCTTCTCAATGCTTTGAATATTAGCTGAAACCATCACGCAAACAGGCAAATATTAAAGTTCATTCCTGGACTTGGTTGTACCCGTTTTATTTTTTTCAAAAGGTTATGTTCAATCTCAGAAATTAAAAAAAAAAATGTTGTATGCAGTATATATTATCACACAAATAAAGTGTTTCAGAATTAAATTGAAAGTCAAGTTGTAATTTAAATTCTGTAATAGCCACTTTAATAAAATTACGTTCATTCGTCGCCCTCGGTATTGATTTACTCATGTAAGTACTAAAAGCTAACCTAGACCATGTCTCACATTAAACATTCATTTGAATTGGTCCCGCGACACATTGGATTAGTGCTTACATGGAAATGCATTGTGAATCATTTACCGAGAAAATACACATGCATTAGTAATTTGAAACATAGGTGAACTTATTGTGTCCGTCTGATTTAACAGATTTAGGAGAAATGTATTGTAGTATATTTATTTTTATGGGTATAGGTGCAAGCTAGCAGAGGGGTCACTTAAGGGCATGTGACTACTTGTGCCCATGGGCACTGAAAAGACATATGTTTGTCGCCGACGTTTAAGTAGGTACTCTTTGTAGTAGTCTGGAGTATAATAATTAAAATAAAAATTTTTACAATATTGTTTCTCTCATTCTATCAAATAGTTGTGTGAAGGAGAGTGCCATAATTTGTGAAAATGAAATAAGATCGTATGTTGTTACAATTACTTCTAGATGAGTAGGTCAATGGTCTAAAGCTATTTGGTTACAAATACTTTTGCGACTTGTAGATTAAGATTGTTATTTTCTTTTATATTCTTATCCGGATTTCATTAGTATTTGTTCAACATTAAAGAAGTCGTCATATAATTGTGAGTAGTAATACTAGTACAATAATACAAACATTATAAACGTGCCTTTACCCGTCGCAAGCGCAGCTGCACGATGCGCACTCGCTACCGGTTCTGTGGGCTAACGACCTCCCCCCGCGCCGCCGTACTATCGATCGAGCCAAACGGAAAATTTTATAACCTTTTTTATTAGATCCTCAACGTAGAATTTATAATAGGAGAACAGATTCATGAAACTGTTTCGTCTTTTAAACTTTTTAGTAAAATAGGCTTTTGGCCCCATCTGCTTGAAATTAGTGATTAATTCAAGTATGGTTTAATAATATCCTAAAATAATGATTGCGGTAATCTTTAACCGCCAGGTTAAGGTTGCGGTAATAGGAAGGAAGTACATTAGAATATAATTAAATGTCTAAGACCGTACTTTCATTAAGCGATTCTACAAATGCAGTCGTTAATCATACCAAGTAAAGTTACTTCAATAACATTTACAATTTACTGTTAACATCTACTAAATAAAGGAGCCATATGGACAATATAAAAAGTAGTTCTAGAATATGGTGCTTTTGTATTTCACAATTTAGGTAAGTATGTATGTTATGAGATGACACAGAGGCCGCTGCCAATGACCTGGTGGTGAAATATAGAAAGAGACCTCAAGAAAGCCCAGTTGCCAGAACCCATAAATATATAGGACTTTACAAGTCAATATAGGCCACATCCATATACCTACCTCCAAAATAAGAAATCTTGCATTTATGCAGAAGCATAATTTTCTGACCAAAATGTTTGTTCATATTATAGAAAGATAATTTTGTTCAAGACGGTTTTCTGCCTGTTTTTTTTGTTTTGTTTTTACTACGTCAGATGTTAATCAATAATAAAAGATTTTTCAGACATGTCGAATGACGAAACAAGGTTAAGCATTTCATATTTCTGTGATGAAATTGAAATTAATTAATCATGAAACTTGAGCTCGACTACAAAGCTCTACATGGGTATAGGCTCAGTCAGTTCAGCCGTCAGACAGAGGTTGATCAACACACTAGTTTACGATCTGAGTATGTTATTAAAAGAGGCATAGGTTCATTCTCCTATACAAAGGGCACTTACAATGTCAGTATAAAAGATTAAATCTTTCTCTCCATAGGTGCAAAGCGTTATTGTAAAGAACACGATCCAAGGAAGCTCTTTACGAGTGATCAGAACCTTGACCATGCTGTCAGTGGATAACCAGTTCCGTCTATTACGTCTATATAATGTTCATCTGATGTCTAACCTATAACAGGAACCAAAAAGAAACAAGCTTAGTATGAAACATTTATTTATCGACGTTTGCCAATGATTTTTGGTCCGTCTGCTCACATAATTTTTAGATGTTTTACAAATAAATAACTAGATTTAAATACAACACTATGAATTCTACAATACGTATATAGATGCTTATAACTAATAGTGTTTTAAATACCATCTTAAAAGAAAAAACGATCTGATTTCAAACACAGCGGGAATCATATTTATTACTAGCTGACCCTCGCAACTTCGTCTGTATCTCTTTTCAATTATGCTCAGCTCCTATTGATCTAAGTGTGATATTAAATATCCTATCTTTGGCACGTAGGTAAAACACACATAAAAGGGAAAGTCTTTTTCGCTTAGGCATAAATGGGCCGGCTCGACCGTAGTGTAGCTCACAGAAAACCGGTGTGAAATAGAGTTTTCGCTGTGCTTCACCGAGTGAGTAAGGATACCGGAGGTCCATACCCCAATCCCTCCCTCATTCCCCCTCCCCTGTTCCTATGACAAAGCTAACGCAAACATAATATCTCAAACTCCGAAGCCTTCTTTCCCTTCTCATGACTAGTCAGTCTCATGTTTTATGAAAATGTTCGTACCTATAATCATTCGTAATGCAGGAGCTGATTAAACGATTTCCAATAATATCTGCAATGTAGTAGCAACTATTCTGTAATATCTAAGACTTAGATCTAACTAGGAGGTCTGCTGCCAATATCAGTCTGAATGATCTTACGTAGTCAGTCTCGTAAGCTATCAATTAATTGTTCTATGTTGATTTTATCTCTCTCTCTCAAACAAGTTTCATATAAATTACTATCATTAGAACTTGATCCTTTCAACAGCGCACGTGTCCTGGCTTAGCATCTGATGTTTGCTAAAACTAAACCTAACTGGGCGTATGTCTTGAGAAAACTAGAGGCTAATGGTAATTTGTTGATTTGTATCGACATGTTTTTTTATGAAATTGGGGGCAAACGTGTAGACGTATCGCCGGATGGTAAGCGATTACCGCCGCCCATAAACACCCGCAACACCAGAGGCGTCACAAGTGCGTTACCGGCCTTTGGGGGAAAGGGAAAGGGAAAGGGATGGGGAAGGGTTGGGGTATGAGCCTCCGGAATCCTCACTCACTTGGTAAAACGTGACCAGGCGCTGTTTCACACCGGTTTTCTGTGAGACCGTGGTATCACTCCGGTCGAGCCGGCTCATGCATTCCGAAGCGTGGCACTCCTACGGTAATGTTACAGGTAGCGAACTGATTGGTCTAATCATACAGTACTATTTGATGGCGTAGGCTGTATATCACATCACATCAACACCCTAGTCGACTGCTGGACTTAGGCTTCTCTTTAAAAAAGAAGAATTCTACTATAATAATAATAAAGATTTCGGACATCTAACACACAACGCCATCTAGTCCCAAGCTAAGCAGAGCTTGTGTTATGGGTACTGGAGAATTGATATAACTACTTATATACTTTTTTTTGGAAATACATACAAATTATACATAGAAAACACCCAAACTCTGAAATAAATATTTGCAGATCTTACAAATATTTGGATCCGACCCGGGATTTGAACCCGAGACCTCATGCTTACCAGTCGCATACGCTACCACTACGCCACCGAGGCAGTTATACTATACTACGCTGGCCAGACGGATTGGTATTTATACGATTTGTTTCATGTTTTCGTTTCTCTTTGTTTGTAAATTACGTACTTACTCTATTCAAAACAATAACGTTTCAGTCGATTAAGGCACTTTCTTGCATTTATGCTTTCAAAACATACGCTTTTATTAATTTAAAAATAGATTTTTATCTGTGGTGGTTACATTATTTTCGGGTCAAATTAAGGTTTATGTAACCTGTGGAGTTTCGCTTTTATGTTGAATATCGATGGAAGAGTTCACATTTGAATATTGTGTGGTTTCTTCGAGCTCAACATATCACCGATAAAATTGGTCTTGGACTCGAGAAGTTTCTCACACAAAAATAATAGCTTAATAAAAAAAAATACAGTTTTTGTGCAAGAATTAAAAGCAATACTTCTTATATTGCTTTCGGTATGTGACCATTGAGAGCTTAACATGAGATGACCTTTTTAATCGTTTGAACGACATTAAAAATAACTTAACATATCACATAGTTATTGTAGTAAATAATAGCCTATATGTTATTTTGATGTATAAGCTATATTACTGTAAAGTTTCATTTAAATCCGTTTAGTACTTTTTACATGAAAGAATAACTAAAAATCAGATATCCTCATAAAGTATAAGATTAAATACAACATTCGTAAATACTTGATCTAATCATAATATTCAGTATATCTAATAACAAGTATCAAATTGTATATTAGCACAAATTACAAGGAGCATATATTCATACTTGTCTAGCGTATAATTGCTCATTTATATATTATAAATATTTATCGTTAAATCATAAAGTTGTACAGTTTACACGACAACAAGAACCGCATCAAAACTACTGTGTATATTGCGAATCGTATAACGTACAAACGCTATTCTAAATTTAAATATCGTCGAGCGAGCGAGACAGAACGTGCTCGTGCGCAGCACACGGATTAAAGTAATTTGGATAGCACAAGAAATAAAGCATATTTATATTCATACATTGTATCCTATTGATTGGTGGTGTTTTTTATAATATCTACAAGTATACAATAATTTGCCCTAACTAACTGGCTGATTTATCAACACAGAGCTTAAGGCGCTGGGACCACAAACTTGAAATTTTGGCAAATGATGCTTATTATATCGCGAGCACTCAGTGAGACTGAGTAAAACAAGGGATTTGTCGTAGTCGTATAGAAATTTCTTATTTTTAAAGTACCACAATACTAAATAATAATCAATCGCACGAGCGAAACTGCAGGCATCAGCCAATATTTAAAAGTAATTCTGTAGTTACAAATCTAATGGTTACCTTGACAACTACCGCGGCAACATTAATACAATGAAACGCGTATTTGTGTGAATCATGCCGTATGTTTCTTTGACTTACTCATGTTCTGAGTCTATTGTAGACTGCCTCTGTGGCGTAGTGGTAGCGTATGCGACTGCTAAACTTGAGGTCTCGGGTTCGATTCTCGGGTCGGACCAAATGGTTGTATGATCTGTAAATATTTGTTTCGGAGTTAGGGTGTTTTCTATGTATAATATGTATGTATTTACAAAAAAAGTATAAAAGTATTTATATCAGTTGTCTAGTTACCCATAACACAAGCTCTGCTTAGCTTGGGACTAGATTGCTTTGTGTATTAGATGTCCGAAATATTTATTTATTTATTTATTCTATATGTACGTTATTAATTATTTTATCACTTTGGTCCTACACAGTTTTATCTTAAACTTAATGTTAGGGCATCAAAAATAATTCAACTTTGTGAAACTCCAAACCTGCTGATTTGTTATAGGTGCCATTGAACCAACATTAACCTGCTTTGTTACAGAATGTGAACATAGACTTACTTTATTTTATAATGTAAAGTATGACAACTAGAAATCTTTTAAGTCTTCCAAGTTTTACTAGTTTTAGTTCAGTTTTCAGTTTAGCTAGATTTGCAGATGCAAAACAAAATATAAACTATTAATTTAATTAATTTCACGACCACAGACTTCTGTGACAATGGAATTAACTAACCTGATGTTTTTGTGTGTGTGTGTTAATGAGTGGTGGTTCTGCCGTTTGTTACAATTAAACTATATACAAAAACTTTATGAACCTGGTCTTAAAGTTATAGTTACCTGATACTTGACAGATTTATTTCCCTATCCAGTTTAAAGCTAATCCAAGTCAAACAGACTTGTCTTGCGCTTGCACACGCTGCACCTCCCCGCACCCCTCTACGCTACCCCGCGTGCGTAAACGTGACCTCGAGCCGTGAACTCTAACTACGCTCTGTTTTTTGTCTCCGTTCTCGTGCTAAGGATCGTTTTATTATTAAGATTTGAGATTGTATTGTTGAAAAGTATAAGTAATATCACACATATTTATATATAGAGGGAATAGACGGACCACTGACTATCACATCAACAGCCATTAACTGTTCACTGCTGGACTGCTTTTTTTAGGAAGCACCATTGCCTGTGAACACTGGCTGTTCTTGGGAGAGTATGCTCTTCGGGTAGATTTAATGCTAAATGCGCAATTCCCTTTCAATAGCAATGTGTGACCTACCTTATTAGTAGCTCTTTAAGTTATATTTTGTGTCGTTATCAAAATGAGGAATATGATATTAGGCTTCGACTCTTTTGGCCCTTTGGCTAAGAGACAGTTTCGCCAGTTCTTGACAAAGTTTTAGATAGTTATTTGCCAGGTATGTCTTTATGACTTGTGAAACCGAAATCTATAATTAAGTGAACATTAGTCTATCAAGAATTTTATTAGCAATGGGTGAAACTGGACTTATTCGTCAAAATTATAATCGAGATAAATAATCTGAACTTTAAAAAGTAGATATTAGTAAATCTAACATATAAATTCTACAAATAATTGTTACTTTGTCATTTTTTATTAATACTTAATTTGACGAGTACCTACAACTTACTTGTTTTATGTAATAACTTCATACAAGCAATGGCAATTGCTTGTATGTAAAATAAATTAAATTGGCAAATTTAATTTATGTTTTATTTAACATCACATTTCGTAACTATTTTTATAAAAATTCTAAGTAAATAAAATGTGATGTTTAAAACTCACGAATATTCAAACTCCTTGTGGAAACGAAATCTAATCAATAAATAAAAATGTTTTTGAAGTGTCATTCTTAAA
This sequence comes from Spilarctia lutea, assembly GCA_916048165.1. NCBI lineage: Eukaryota > Metazoa > Arthropoda > Insecta > Lepidoptera > Erebidae > Spilarctia > Spilarctia lutea. The sequence continues at coordinate 3,386,866 of OU696491.1, forward strand.
ATCAATATGGCTTAAACTAAAAACTTGCAATACACAAAATTGCTGTCACAGTGAAAATTTCTAATAAAAAATGAGTAACGCATTAATTTAATTCACAATCAATCAAACAAATATGTTTTATCAATTAAAATGATATCAGGAATGAATACGCCAGTTGACTGAATTCATTAAATCAATCAAGTGTCTGTGAACTAATCAATTTGTTGTTGTTTATGACCTTATCAAGTAAGTTTAAAAAAAAAACTGCATACTATATTTTGCCTTATAGGCTTGTTATCCTACTAATATTATAAACGCGATAGTTTGTAAGTATGGATGGATGAGCGAATGTTTGTTACCCTTAACGCAAAAAGTATTGAATACATTTTGATGAAACTTTACATTAATATAGCTTATACATCAGAATAACACATAGGCTACAATTTATAAAGATATAGCTTCGCCTCGCGGCGTTGCCCGCGGTTATTGTCGTATCACGGGTACCGCGGGGTTCAGCTGGTACTATTATAATTTCTGAAAGTCGTAATCAAAGCAATATTTGGCCAACATTATTTATATCAATTTCATGAATAACGTCGTATGAGAATTATTTAATAAAAATATTTTTTTTACACAAACAGAATAAATAATGGAGCAGATCTTTATGATTGAAGTATTTGTAAAAAAGATTATATTAAAATTAGAACCACCTGAGAAAGATGAATATGAACTGCAATTGGAGGCAGAAGTGAAAAAGAGAGAAGCGGAAGAACTGGCAGCACTAGAAGCAGCAGCTGCGGCGAAATCTAAAAAAGGTAAAGGTGGTGGTAAAAAACCTGGTGGGAAAAAAGGAAAAAAAGGAAAGGAACCTCCTCCTCCCTCCGAAGAAGAAATGAAATTTTTACAATCATGCACATTGCAGATGAGTTGTTTGCCACTTTTTGATTTCTATATAGCACATGATAATTTCATTCCGCCTCCTCCACCAGAACCTCCTCCAAAAAAAGGTAAAAAGAAACCAAAACCAAAGAAAGGCAAGAAAGGTAACCTCCAACAAAAAATTGTTCTTCCTTCAGAACCTCTGCCACAGGTACCCTTTTTTGGCGTGGGTAATGCTGCTATATTTCTATCAAGACCTTCGAAACTAGAAGAAATATTACAAAAGACTCCAATTTACATAACTGTGTGGAATAGAGACCAGGAAATGAACTGCATTGGATTTGTCATTGTTGATTGGCACGAAACTTTCTTCGAGTGCCTTAAGCTGGCAAGTGAACTAAACCCAGTAGATATGGATAAAGGAGAATACAGAAGCACGAAAACGACAGAAATGGTGACTAATACTATAGAAATGACACGACCATTGCAGTGTGAAGAAGATTTAAAAACATCTGGTGAAATTGAATTCTATGTTAGACTTTCTTGTATGGGTAATAGCATTGTTAGCTATTTCATCTCTTTACCAGAAGCAGAACGTTTGCCTGGACGTAAATATTTAAGTGATAATTTAAAATTAAAAGACGTCGAAGTTGTAAGGCATTGGGAGGGAACATTAATAGATGATGTTTTGCCAGTGGCATACTTTTTTGGAGCACCTGATATTACACGAGAGCCTGTTCGTCCACCGCAGGAAATTGTACTGACTGAAGATTATACCGCACCGTATACTAACGAGGAGTTGATAATTCTTGCTATGGGTTTTCCTAAAGGTCCTTGCGGGGGTACGAATTGTCCTAAGAGAATGGAGTATAGAGGCAGTCAACACCAGTTTATCGCAGGAGAAATGATGAAAGGTAAATATCAACATGGCCAATTCGTAAATAAGAGGGATGTTCATGGTCCTTGTGGCAGACTTGATTGTGCTTTAGCCAAAAAAGTTCGTCAATATCTCGCGAATGAAGGCGCCTACAAGGTTTGTAAGAAGCCTTGTTCCAAAGATTACTACTAGTAATAGTAAACTTTTGAATAGATTTTTTTTCTGCCGTTTGTTAGTTAAGAATTTTGTCAACTGTGCTGAGCTATTAAAAAACTGTGACAGTTATAAGATAAGGTAATGTTTGTTATTTACACCAAGTATTTTACCATATCGTGATTACTCTAGGCACTAGAATAATCTCTATTTGGTAAAGTACTGTCAACTACTATCCCTGCAATAACCTCTAACTTTGGTTGTACAGCACTATGTACCCAGATATAAGTTAGTTAACTAGGAAAGAATATAATTGCTTAGTTTGGGACCCATGGACAAGTTAGAGAAATGTGATTTCTCTTGTCTGTTTTTTTTTTTATTGAATAGTTGGCAAACGAGCAGACGTATCACCTGATGGTAAGCAATTACCGCCGCCCATGGACACCCGCAACACCAAAGGCGTCACAAGTGCGTTGCCGACCTTTGGGGGATGGGAAAGGGGATGGGGGGAGGGGTTGGGGTATGTTCCTCCGGTATCCTCATTCACTCGGTGAAACACAGCGCACACGCTATTTCACACCGGTTTTCTGTGAGGCCGTGGTATCACTCCGGTCGAGCCGACCCAATCATGCCGAAGCATAGCTCTCCCACGGTAAGTTTGTGGTAGACTAACAAAATATAAAAAGTAGCTTTTAATTAGACATCATATGTTTGCCTTTGGGATGAACACAATATGACCAAGACAATAATCGATAAATAAATATCACAATGTAGCAAAATGAAGATAAAATATTGATTTCTGACGATCGTTTTGACATAGACTGCTGTACCAGACAGGAGTAATGGGTTCGATGCTCACTCAGAAAAAATATTAGTGTAATGTTCACGATACTTGTACTTTGATTTTTGACCATGCTGGTTACCATAGTAATAGTCACCGCCTTTAAATGGTATCAAACGGTAATAATGTAAGAAGTGAAAAAAAAACTAATCTAATAAATTTAAATTGCACAACTTTAATAAGTGCCCGATTGGTCTGAAATGGCAGAAGAGGAATAATGGCGTATTCTACTGTCGGAGTCCAAGACTCACTTTGGGTTGTTGAGTCAGTGAAGTAAGTATAACTCTACTTACAAATAACAAAATACTTCTCTACCATGACAATACGACTGTACTGTTGATGAGACAGCCCAGCAAAGATTTAATGTATTTGGGAACTTGATTCAGCTATGTTTATAACACTAAGCGTTATTGTATTATTTGAATTGCATTTCTAAAATCTAAAATTGTAAAATAAAAGTAGTTTGTTCTTGGTCTTATCAGGTGGTCCTATTCCAGCATAAGATTGAATCATTTTATGCATTCGTTCAGTGAAGCTAGCAAATTAATTGTTCTATGCTAATTCCATTTCGTTTAATGGCCTTTAATGCTAAGCTTTAGCATAAATTATAACTTGATTCTGTCAACACACGCGTCCTGGCTTAGCATCTGGTGTGTGATAAAAATAAAGTAAACTGAATTAATAAATTCATAAGGCAAGTAGTAGACTATATTAGCAACTGGTTTGTAACCAGTAATTATTAATGAAGTTTTAATCTCAAAATGAATTTATTTCTTCCCCATGTGTGTTCCGATTACTGAACTGATTTCAACCTTTTTACATACATATTTAAAAATAAAACTATTTTGACAGTTTTCATAAAAATATAGCAAATCCGTCCGTATAATATCCGTCACCTAAATGTCATAATTTTCATCTCTGAAATTATTATTTACTTACCAAACTCAATGAAATCTATTAATTATACAATGTACCAATCAAAAACCCCGAAAAAATGGAACAGTTAAAACTATAAATTTTTGCAAAGGCGCAATAACGTAATGGAGTTACCATGCTAAGGTTGTACAAACAGCACACTTAATCAATTATGCATACAAAGTGACCTTATAATTTACATTACGCAATTAGAAAATAAGATACATTACAAAAGTTACCATGGAACAGATTTTCATGATAGAAGTATTCGTTGAGAAAATAATTTTAAAAACAGAACCCCCCGAAAAAGATGAATATGAACTGCGAATGGAAGAAGAAGAAAGAAAAAGAGAAGCGGAAGCTCTAGCAGCTCTTGAAGCTGCTAGAAAGGGCAAAAAAGGTGGCAAAAAAGGCGGTGGTGGTGGCAAAAAAGGGAAAAAAGGTAAACTACCACCTCCTCCATCGGAAGAAGAAATAAAATTTTTAGAAACATGCACATTACAAGTGACCTGTCTACCTCTTTTTGATTTCTATATAGCTCATGATAATTTTATCGCACCTCCTCCACCTGCACCACCTCCAAAAAAGGGTAAAGGTAAACCTAAAAAACCTAAGAAAGGTAAAGCTGCACCACAGAAAATTGTTCTTCCTTCAGAACCCCTACCAGAGCCACCATATTTCGGCGTCGGTAATGCTGTTATATTTTTATCAAGAGTTTCAAAATTAGAGGAAACGTTAGCAAATACTCCTATGTATATATCAGTATGGAATAGAAATCAGGATATGAACTGTATAGGGTATGTTGTGGTCAAGTGGCACAAATCATTTTTTGAATGTCTCGAGCAGGCAAGTGATTTAAACCCTCCAGACATGGATAATGGTGAATATAGAAACACTAGAAGAGCAGAAATAGTCACAAATACTATAGTATTAAACCGATCATTGCAGTGTGAGGAGGACCTGAAAGCATCCGGTGAAATTGATTTCTATATTAAATTAAGTTGTTTAGGTAACAATATAATGAGCTACTTCATATCGTTACCAGAGGCAGAACGTTTACCGGCACGAAAATATGTAACCGATGATTTGTATTTAAAAGATCTAGAAATTGTTAGGCATTGGGAAGGAACATTGATTGATGATCTTTTACCGGTGGCTTATTTGTTTGGAGCACCTGATATAACCAGAGATCCTAAACGTCCAGAAGAAAAAGTTATGGAGTACAAAAAATTTGTTGCCACTTATACTAGGAGTGAAATAGAAATTGTCACAATGGGTTATCCTAAAATGCCATGCTCAGCTAGAGAATGTATCAGAAGAGGTTATGGTCCCAGTGAGCCAAAAAAGAAAGGAAAAGAGGATGATAATAAAGATACGACGGGTCCTTGTGGAATAGAGGAATGTCCTTTAGGTATGCTAGGTTTTCATCCATATACCTGTGATAAGGGTATATACAAGACTTGTCACAAGCCATGTGTCACAGACCCTGGTATATTTGAGTTTTAAGAATCGTATGGCTTCAATTTTGTGACAATTGTCTATCTGTATGTCAATAAATAACTAGAAGAACTATTTTTTTTGTTACATAAAACGCAAACAAACATAAAAAAGCTCTCTCAGTCTCCCTCTCTCATCTGTGCTTTGAAACATATAAGGTGTTATGATTATAACTTTTCTTTAAGGTAGTCAAAATGAGATAGGAAGAGACGGGATAGTACCTATAATCGCGGGTAAAACTGCGATGAGGGTTGATATAACAATAATTTCGTAATTAAATTTGCCCTGGTTGGAAATCGGACCCACACAGAACAAAAAATCGCCTTTATCCAACAAGTTCTCAAAAAAATTTATCAGCATAAAAAGAGGTCTATGTGTAAATCCTCCTCCATATCAAAATCTATAAAAATTGGTCAAACCGTTTGAGCAGGAACAAGTACCAAATATACAATTTATATTTTGCCTTTAAAATGTTTAGTGTGAAAAAAATATATCTTACTGCTGTGAACTTTGTAATTATATTGGAACAACTTTCGCCATTGTGCTTCAATTATCGTCCCTTTAAACTAAACGAAGACATTACGATGAATCATTTAGCAGACTTTCTCTTTTAATTTATGTCTCCTAACCAGAACGAAACAATTATTGTTATAAGTTCGTCATTTAGTCAATATTCTGAATATATTACATTTAGTAAGATGTATTTTGTTTAGATTAAATGAGTTTTTTGATTGACCAGAACGTCAATCAAAAAAAGCATAGAAAATAATATACACTCGCGAGCAGTTGTACAGACTCATTCTGACTGAAGAAAGGAAAAATGGTCATATAATATTGTTGATATTGTAAGACAACATCGCCATAATTCTTTTCAGCTACTCATCAGACATTGATCGATACACATCTACCTAAATTAAATTCATTTTTAGTGCAATACAATGAACAGACGAGAAAAGGCGGCCCAAGTTAAAATTTCAACGTTATTCAAACATGATTTCATCAATAAATACTCAACAGGTTTTTATTACTAGGATGCCATTTCATAGTACAAAAATTTTGCACTCATTTAGAAAGTATTTTAACCACTCTATCGCTAAATAATTCTGTCATATTGAGCACCAACATTTTTCTGTGCAAGTCAACTAGGCGCGTCACACTAGGCGCTACAGCGAAACGTAGCAGTGTACAAATACTATTTAATATTAAGGTGTCTCAATTTCGATACCGAGTCAGCAATTTTAAAAACTTTTAGTTGCTCTCTAGAAAATTTCCGACCTCGATAATGTAAGTCATCCGTAATAACACGTTTGTTACAACAATGGCCATTTAAAAAACGATAAAGTCCTGCGATATCCTAATTACAGTTTATCTTCACCACCGAGCCGTGACTCTGTCAAAATCACACTAATGATTGCAATGATTTCTGTAACAACTTTATGATTACCATTCGTGAGTTGTATTATCACTCGTCGTTCAGAATTCATAAGGTTTATTTTTATCTGTGTTTATTCTGTAAAGCATAATATCATTCCAGGAAATCAAGTCTGTTAATCTTAAAAGACTTTATTTTCTCGGTAACCGATTTTTTCTTTGTTTGACTTTTTAACTGCTAACATTTTTAAGGCCGAATTCGTACCTACATAAAAAATGGGGGAGCAATGTTAAGTAAAAAGCATTGGACATAAAAAATTGTGAAATTAATGTTAGCAACTGTTTAAACAATTAACCATGACTGGAATAGAAAGTAACCCATACCATAAAACCATAAAGATCCTAAGCTACTGACAACTTAATTCACCACTAAGCGGGGCAGACGCGCAAGAAAGAAGCATTCGCAATATCGGTGATGACTGTAGTGGCTTACAGAATCCTGTTGATTATTTATTAAGATCTTCTGTGTCTTCGCTTCATATAGCGTGTAATACCTATCATGAGAGTCAAATAGTTCTATTGTATATTTTATGGCAATAAAGATGATTATTATTATCTTAATACAGTCGTTGTCCTCTTGGACGGATATAACTATGGAAAAAATAATGTGCTCCGAAACCACTTAATATCCATAACCACACATAGTCTGAGATGAATTTAATACTAAATACTACTTTTTTGTTAATTTTGTCAATATGGTGTTTCAAATATTGCGAGGAATCTAAGGTATCTAAGAAGAAATGAACAAATTTTGGCTAGAAGTTGACAAATAAAAGAGGTCGATGTCCAATATTGGAATAAAATAAACTAAAATCGGATGCTGCCAATTTTTGTAACAAATCATTGAACGTGATATATATCATTACCTGACTATTATATTAAAACCACCAAATAGTATGCATGCACACATATTCATTTTCCAAAGCTTTATTGGACAATGTACGTCAATACAACATAACAATATGTTGATTGTATGATCTACAAGTATTTGTTTCGGAGTTTGGGTGTATTCTATGTATAGTATGTATGTATTTACAAAAAAAAGTATATCAGTATTTATATCAGTTGTCTAGTACCCATAACACAAGTTCTGCTTAGCTTGGGACTAGATGGCGTTGTGTGTAAGATGTCCGAAATGTTTATTTACTTCTATTTTTTATTGAAAAGACCTTCAGACCTATCAAAATCATTATGCAGTTATATGCAGCATTTTTTTCACCAATTTGTATACACTTATTATATGCTATTTATTAGGTGTGTACACTAATTTCATTCGTTGGTCTAGTGTATAGCATAAGTAACTAACGATCAAGAGATCTCGGGTTCGATTCCCGCGTCGGACTGCTGTTAGATTTTTCTTAGAACAAATTCTTAATAGTAGCCCGAAGAATGGAAGGTGGTATTTGCCACCCGTGTCTCGAAGAGCATGTTTTCGTCGGTCCCGGCTGTCATGAATATCTATGGCAATCGTTATTGGGAAGTCAGTGCCCTCAAATATACTGACAACTAGTTCAAAATTCGAATTCAGTTCACCCTCAGGGTAGCGGAGGTCCAACGTCAGTCACTCCTTGGAAATACTGATATTCAGCATCATAAAGGCTAGGAAAAAGAGTTATGTGTGTACAGTAATGAATTGTTGTACATATATACTAATGGAGAAATAAAGCGAGATACTTTTTGCCAACATCGTGACAATCAATCACTAGAGGGGCATAGCAATATATGATATAAGTAAAGATAAAATGAGTAAAGTACATTTACTTATTTTATCATTATTTACTTTTACATTGTTGTTTGTTTCACGTCATCTGAACCATTTCCTGAACCTTATATTAAATTTATTCCAGACGCCTGTTGATATACAATAGCAATGTTACTTTGTGAAGCCTTCGTAACAGTAGAATGTAGCCTTGGTTTGGACTATTCTGGACCTTATATATTTGAAATATAGATCTGTATTGACCAAACTTTCTAATTTTAGATTTTTTATTATATTACATAGGTGGCAAACGAGCAGACGTATCGCCTGATGGTAAGCGATTACCGCCGGCCATGGACACCTGCAACACCAGAGGCGTTACAAGTGCGTTGCCGGCCTTTTGGGAAGGTTCGGGAACACCGCAGGCGACAGTTCATTCCACAGTTTTGCTGTGCGCAGCAGAAAGTTTCGGGAAAATTGCACAGTTGTGGACTGCCAACCATATAGATGATGAGGATGAAATTTCTGTCGCGTAGGACGATGGCGGAAAGACGCGGCAGGGATCAATCCGAACAATTTCTCGGAGCACTCCCCATGGTAAATGATTAAAGTCATGGGTAATTAATATGTTTTGTGATTTTAATGTGTTTTTTAATTATTTTGTGAAATAAATAAATATATTGGGTTGCGGGCTATCATCAATGAAGCGAAGGCGGGCAAAAATGAAAAAATATAATTATACAGTCGAATTAAGAACCCTCCTCCTTTTTTGCAGCTATCGCTATAATGAAAATCCTACGTCCTTCCTCAAAAATCAAAGTATCTCAATGCCACATTTCATTGAAATCGATGCAGCCCTTGCGGAGCCTAACAGACAGATTTACTTTCGAATTTATAATATTATTATGGATTTGCTAATGTTTAAAATTGGTAAATTTACTTTTAAAAGATAACGTGACGTATTTACACTCCATACTTATTAAAACATACTCTTAAAAACATAGTTTAAAAACTGTATTTCCTAAAAAGAGAATATTGAACAACCAGTGTGAGTCACAATATCGCAAGCCTGTCCATTCCTCAGCTGATGAAATGAAAACCATCATTACACGGTGACTCATCACCAGTGGGTGTGGCTTTGACACGTTCAATGTTAAGATTACGTACTATTTACACTGTCTTATTAGTGTTAGGTTTTGCTCAACTTTAACCAAATGAATAGATACGATGCGCATTATTTCATAGTACACTAAAATTTTTGACGCTGTTCTTTACTTTTTATTCTGACTAGAATCCTGGACACCTGGTGATAATTTAATATAGAAATCGTATTATTGTATGATAAAATCTGTTCATGGATGAATTCGAAAGAGAGGTTAGTAGGTATATGTTGGCAATTAGTTACGTCATAGTTTTTTTTTATTGAAAACTGCTTTAGGCGCGTTGAGCACCTTTTGGGTTAACAAAAATAATGAAACAAGCGTCATTATCACCGAACCCTTTCCATGAGCTATGTTTAACTTCTTTCTTCTTCATTAAAGAGCATAGAGCAACTTAAGCAACTGTTTGTTTCTAGTTCTGTTTATACTTCTGTCGGTAATCCTCATAACCGACTTCAAAGAAGAGGAGGTTGTCAATTCGATTGTATTTTTTTTTTATGTTTGTTACTTCGTAGCTGGGTGAACCGATTTAATGATTTCAAAGCTGGTGCTTCCCGTGTGGTCGCATTTCAATTTTGTCCAATTCTTGAAGTCGATTTTTTTGTGATTATTAAAAATAAAAGTGTACATAATATCACTCCCTACCTGCGTACGTGTTTCCCTCCCACTATGAACCCGGGTCCTTTAAACGGAGCGTGAAAAAGCATCTTACTAGGCCGCCATAGTGTGGGTCACCATGCTGCATTGTCCCTATTAGCATTAAGGATGGTGACTACCACTCCTAGATTCTTTTCGTGCTTTCCATCAATTAGAGCAGAGTCATTTTGACAGATAAAACATAAAAAAAACAGATTAATAATGATGAAAACCAACTTAACTCTATGTCATGTTGTTTTCCAAATGATAATGTCAGGTTCTAAACAGGTTAAGATATTGGTGCGAAGAAATTAACACTAGATTTGGACAGGTTGGTGAATCATCAATATGATATTGAGGTTTCACTACGTGACCTGGTTTATTAATACTGTGATATAACAAGTAAAAAAATGCGTCTTGCAGAAATGTAAACAATGAGTCATTGACTGTGGACGGCATGGCAACAGTAACTGACAGAGCTTGGAGTCTACATTCGTCATGTCATAAATTAGTGATAGAGTTCAATGTTTATTAAACTAAAGTTTACTTTGTTTAAAAGCGGAATTCCAGAGATATTGAAATGAATTTTGAAACCTTTTACTTTTGAGTAATCTGTTTTCATTACCAGTAGCACCTAAATAAATATGAGCTTAAACTATCGTATTTGGTAATAGTCTTAGGCATAAATATATTGGAACAAAGTAATTTGACCTAAAACTTTTATAATTACAAATGTTTATGATATATAGGTATGAATGATTGCAATATTCAATATAAATGTTATAATATTATTGTCTTGCCAGTCCCAAACCCGCACTTGGCCAGCGTGGGGACATATGGTCTTCTGGTTGTGGTCTGGGTTGTGGGCGAGGTTTACTGACTTTTAGTAGCCGCTAGACCGATCAAGTGTAACCGGATCTTACATCTTAAGATCTTTATATTATCATTACATTGTTCACTATATTTATCATCAGCCTATCGCTGTCCACTGCTATATTTTAACCTCTCCAATCGCACGTCACTTGGTTCGTTCCTTGGCTTCTCGCATCGAGCTCCTGCCTCCCATCTTACGTAGATTATCATTCTACTTTACTTTTCCATCTTACACCACGTCATTTGCGTTATTCGCTCAAATAAGACGGGATTCTAGTGAAACCTGATCGATTACTTTTCATTCTTATTACTTTGTCTCCTAGTATTACCACTTTTGTAAGCATATGTCCGACGGTTGGTTTAAACAATGTTAATGAAATGACTACATATTGTATTTGTTTTGTATCTATTCTCTTTGATGGTACTAAATTGTTTAATTATTGAACATTGAGTACACCTGTCACTAAAAGCTTTGAAATCAATGGCATGACAATCAAAATGAACTGACGACCGCACACAAGATAAATGTGTGTTTAGATAGATGTAATCAATACTAAAATTAACCTGACGCTTTCATTTCTATCATTATTAATGCCTTTGTTTAATACATTAACATTGGATTTAACTTGACCTGCTGTATTATATCAGGTCATAACATAATTGTTATGACTGCACCGTTTGCTTAGTGGTTTAAGCTGTCGTCACGTCGCTTTCCAATCCGCAAAGTGTTAGGGGTTCAAATTTCACATGGAAAAACACTTTGTGTGATTTACAAATTGTTGTTCTGAGTCTGGGTGTTCTTGGTGTCCCTTTGATGTATGTTTGTTAAGTCCCCTAAGACACAGGATATATTATATTTTTATAGCGAGAGTTGTCTTTGAAAAGAAATACTTCCAATGCTATATATTATTTTTTATTTTTACAGGGTATGTCTATTAAAAACTATCTTCACAATCAGTTTATCGCACTCCATTGCTGAACGAAGCCTCCACATATTTATATCTAGATGGCCAAAGAGTGTCATAAATCATTCCGATCTTGGGCAGTCTGCATCCATCTGTTTTCAACTACTAGAAACTTCGTCTCTCTTTCTTCTTCAACAACTCATATTGTTCCATTGCTGGGCTCGGGTCTCCTTTCAGGTGAGAGTTTAGGCTATAGGAAAAAATAACTTTCGTTAATTATCCTACATAAGAGCATTGATAATTAGTTTATAAACATTTGGATAAAAAAGGGCACTAAGAATATTTCACCACTTATTTTTAGATATTAGCCTCTACGGACACAACACGGTGTAGTTTGTTCATCTATAGTCTATACTAATATTATAAAGCTGAAGAGTTTGTTTGTTTGTTTGTTTGTTTGTTTGTTTGTTTGAACACGCTAATCTCAGGAACCGCTGGTCCGATTTGAAAAATTCTTTCAGTGTTGGATAGTCCATTTATCGAGGAAGGCTATAGGGAAGGCTTTATATCATCACGCTAAGACCAATAGGAGCGGAGCCCCAATGAAGAATGTTTAAAAAAAGGGGTAAATTATAACGCTACGGGCAATAGTAGACGCAAACGAGGTTGCGAGGGCCAGCTAGTAATTTTAATATAATGAACAAAACATTCCCATCAAAATTAATAAAACCGTACCTAGTTAAAATTCAAAGCATCACAAAGGCTCATTATTTGTATATTACAGAATATTGTATAAAATTTACAGTCCCTATAACCACAATATTATGAACAAAAGGTATGTATGGGCAAGTTTTAATTATTTCCATGTGAGGTTTCATTCAGACCTAATTGGGGAAAATATTTCCTCATTTGTTACGAACCTCTCTTTTGTCCCTTTAGATTTGTTTTAATGAATATGTTGATCGTAATATATTGTTAAGGGTTGGAATGTTATAAATTGGCTGTACAATTAATTGTCTTTAAAAGAGATTGCTTTTTAATCAAATCTACTATGTATAAAATATTTGTGTCCCATTGTTGCTCACGATGACTTTCAGAACAATATAACAGATATTCACATTTCCTTAACGTATTTTTCGCTAGCGTTCCTAAGATTAGATATCATTACGCTTAGGAATATAGGAGCTGAGTACGTTCGTAAAGTGACGTAGACAAATTGCGTGGATTACCTCATCTATACTATCTATACTATAATATAATAATATTATAAAGAGGAAAACTTTATTTGTATGTAATGAATAGGCTCTAAAACTACTGGACCGATTTTAAAAATTCTATCACCATTCGAAGGCTACATTATCCACGAGTAACATAGGCTATATATTATTTTGGAAAAAATAGGGTTCCGTAGATATTAGGGTTTTTCGGACACAAGGTGTAAAAAATCAACCGGGAGAAAATTTTTCGCTACGGGCAATAAAAGACGCAAACGACTTTGCGTCGGTCAGCTAGTTATTTAAATGTTTTAAAATCATTTTTGAATATGAAATATACTCGTATCATAACACTAGCCGGAAACCGTTATTTTGCCATGAAAAAATATATAATATATTTAGGGGTATGGAAAATAGACCTTGGCTGATTTTCATACCTACTATATGCACACGAAATTTCATAAGAAAAGTCCAGCTGATTCGGAGAAGTTTGGTAACACGCTCTGCTTGGAATATAGCGGAAGGAATTTGTTATGGGTACTAGACAACTGATATAAATAAAGTCACAGCAATCGTATACGCTACACTCCGAGGCAGTTCCATCACAAACATACACAATATGCAATTACAGTTTTAGAAACTACTAAATTTAACCAATAGATGAGGGAACTCGATAACTGTAGTTAGACAAACCAGATGCAATCAACAATATGCATGCACCGCACTAGTTTCAGTCCAGTGCTGATTAAATTTGCCGTTTCCTCTACCGTGAACTGTCGTAGTAATTAGAGGAGTGCCATTATTGGTTAAGGCGAGGAGAATTTATTGTAGAATATTTTGTACAAAGAAATATCTAACAGAATTTCTATCTAGTACGATTTTAATGTATTACTATAATATTGTATTAGTCTTTTCTTTCTTTTCTTATTCCTAATTTATCAAAGTTCATCTTGTCTTTTCTCTACATAAATTTTTAGCATAATTTAAATATTTTAATACATAATACATACATATTAACACATCATTAATCAAAATTGGTTCAGCAGTTTAAGCTGTACAGTGGAACATACAACCAAAAATAGACTGCTGAAAATGTTCCCCTTCCTTTTGATTTTGTCGTAGACTAGTAAGAAGAATAAAATATTGAAATATATATATATATATTATTAAACCTGCAGTACAAGGTCTCGTTATTTTGGGCTCGGAAAGCTCCGTGTAGTATGTCCTGATATTTCTTCTTTCCTGCTCTTGCTAACTATTACTATTACTTATTAATTGAAAGTATATGAAAAATATACCAGTAGACTTCAGAAGATTGATCAAAACGCCATTCAAACAATTCCAGCAGTCAAATAAACACAATTTACGAGTCACCGCTGTAGGTTTCTTACTCTTAACATTAATGTAATGAACGATTGACAGTAAGGCCCTGCCCACCGCAAGCGTTAGTTGACCGTGTATTGTAACAAAAAGTATAATTAAGCTGGATTCATCATTATAGCAGCCTCTCCTTATAATGTCCCATAGTCGAAACATATGGAAAGTCATCGCAAAGGTTAAGTGTGAACGTTTTATTGTAGACGAGTTCTGTATACAATAAATACAACTTATGTTTAGATAAAGTGTACTAAAATATGAATTAAATTTGTTTGGTTGAAGTTATGGGTTTATTGCCCTAAATAATGAACACTATTAGATGTTATAAAATATATATGTATATATATTTTTAATGTAATAGGGGGCAAACGACTCCTGATGGTAAGCGATTGCTGCCGCCCATGGTGGGTGTCCATTACATTACAACATTAGAGACGTCACAAGTGCGTTGCCGGCCTTTGGGGGATGGAGAGAGCGATGAGGGTATGGTCCCTCTGCATCCTCTCTCACTCGGTGAAACACAGGGCCTGGCTGTTTCACACCGGGTTCCTGTTAGGCTGTGGTATCACTCCGGTCGAACCAGCCCATTCATGCCGTAGCATGGCTCTCCCACGGTGCGGTTTTATGATGATATTCTTAGATGTGGATGTGTGAAGAAAAAGATAAGCTGTATAAAAGTATAAAAGTACTGACCTGATCGAGCTTCATTTTCATCTTTGGACTTAACGCTTCGAATAAGTTTACCCTTTTTTCGCAACGCGAAGCAGTACTACTGATAAATTCAGTTTTTTGCATACGGGCCTCTCACTCACCAACAAAATGACAGCACAAATTCTGTTATTTTACGTTGATTTTCTGTGCGAGGGTAGTACCGCCCTGGTCAAACCGACCTGTTCGTGCGAAAATCAGCATGACTCTACGACCTCTAAGTTACTTTAAAACTAACTTCCTAACTAACTTACCTTAGTTGAGCATTTAAAACTCAAATTATTAGCATACATCTACTAGCTCTCTTATCTATCATAGCTTTTAGAATTTTATCCGTAAATTCCCTAAATAAAATAATTTATGATTTGCATATCGTTTATCAGTGTTGATGCGGATCTCCAATTTGACAATTCTCAATACGTTTAATAAAAAAATCATAGATTATACCATAAAGCAATCACTTTTACAATAGGCGACAGTTTAAGATTAATATTGGTCATTTTAACCATATTAACTCAGCTAGTCAACCATAGAATAAATAACCAAGATAATTTATACAACTTCAAAAATGAATTTGTTTAACAATATCTTCGAAGGAGCTTACACTTTAACGGCAAATATAAAGTTGCTGTTCCCACAATCTAAAGGTCCTAATTATAATTTGAATCGTTTAGAAGTTAAATATTTTCGGCGTCAAATAGAAAAAAAAAATGTTTGAAGACATCGTCTCGTGTTTGGTCAACAGAGCGTAAGGATAAAAAACTGTGGAGTTGCTATTATTTTCTAAATATTTTTAAAAAAGAAGTGACATGACTTCTAAGGGAGGTTCAAAAAGTTAAAAATACAATATTTTATGAACTTAAGAATAACATACATAGTTATTTATAAGATTTAACTTTTAAAGAATATTGGTGTCCAATTATTAATATTCAAATCTCAGATATATTATTGTGTGGAATAGAGCCTTCTCTAGAAATATCTTTCGTATCTAAAGTTAGCTTGATCAAATAATTAACATGCGTGTAGCATCTATTGCTTCCGGTGCTCCGTTCCCGCGAGTGACTCACTCGCAGAAGTAGGACGGTGGTGGCCACCGCTTTAGAAAAAAAACGCCGAGCACCTTATCTGTTGCATCAGATTGTATACAGGTTGTTCTGTCTGAGAGATACAGTCAGATCTTAAAAATTTACTTTCAAGTCCTCTACTGTTTTATCATTTACATTTATAGTGTTTATCGTCAAAATGACAAATGAACAATTATAATTAAGGAAAATAATACTTCAGTAGCCCAAAATTATTTTCAAGAAGAAGCTTATGTTTAGCAATAGACTGTTAGTGTGTGTTGAAGTGAATCAAAATTGACAGGGACAGGTATTACTGTATGTTAATAATTGGAAGTAGAATTATATAAATCAACTCACAACATACTACATTGTACTAAGCTGAAGATACCCATGCTGTGTTTTTTATTTTTTATACATGAGCTACCAAAATGACTCTGCCCTGCCTCATGGAAAGCACCAACAGAATCCAAGAGTGGTGGTCACCATCCTCAATGCAAACAAGGACAGTGCAGCATGGTGACCAGCACTATGGCGGCCTAGTGAGATGCTTTTCGCGCCCCGCTTAAAGGACCCGGGATCATAGTGGGACGGAAACACGTGCGCTGGTAGTGAGTTCCAGGTTTCAACCGCTCGGCACAGGACAGAAGTGTGTGTGGTGTGGATTAAGACAACAAACTTTTTTTTTAATTTTTTTTTATATTTATTTATTTTTAACTTTTCCTAGACTAATACAAATATTTTAATTCCAAAATCATCTACTACTAGACTGCAACACTATATTTGTATGCTTATAACTGTCGAAATGTGTATCGTGCCTATTTTTATTTTTTACAATCTTTTGTACCACATTTATGCAAATAAATTAATATTATTATTAAATAAAAAATAAAATAAAAAAGCCTTTTATTTCTCGCTTTCCATAATCAGTTGCATGCAGTACAATGTCAATTTTTAATCTTAAACATTTATATTACGTATCCAATTTAATTTAATTTAGAAACAAATAATACTAATACAAAATCTTAGTTTTTGTACATAATGCAAATTGATTCTAATTTCAATCTTACAAATTAATATTTATATTACGAGTATATAAATATGATGAATATATAAATATGAAAAAATAAAAAAAAATAACAATTCAATAAATAATTAAACTAAGAACATGATTAAACAAATCAATATTCATAATTTCAATTGAACCGTAATAGTTGTTAATTCTATAGATTTATTCAAAGGTTTGTAAGGAAGAACCCTCTCCATGAAAGGTAAAGGCCTCCTCCAGAGATGACCAGTACAATAAACTCGTCGTGTTCTTCAATCGTATTTCCAAGTTTTCTTATTTCAGAGAGACCAATAATATCAAAATTTATATTTTTCTGTTATTGTAATGTATAAAATATTCTGGTAGCTTAGTTAGCTTTTACATTTTTTTTTGTTTTGTGCAAATTGTTGATATTTTCTCTGGAGGGTTTTGGTCCATATAATATTATTATTATTATTATCTAAATCGGCCGAGCAGCAGTACGACAAAGAGAACTTAGACTTAAAACAAATCTTATACCTGTCTGTGTCACGTGAGTGTGGGCCGTAAGTGGTCTAAACCTACAACCTAATTTATCAGTAGAAGCCTGAAGTCATTGTATGAACTATGTATGAACGATCGAATGAAAAAATAAATGAACTTTCAAAATTGTTTCAAATATTTGAAAAGTATACAAAATGAACTTAATTAAATTCAATCTCTCCAGCTACAGGGCCTAAGTAAACCCATAGCACAATGTCAGCTAATCTAGTGTATCCACACATTGTCTAGACGTGACAATGTCTCTGTTGTTGCTGTATTGTGTTTGACAATGTCGTAAAGTCCCATGCTTCCTTTGTACGACAATATTAGACCTCATATACCTATGAGCGTTGATAGATACCTAACAGACTTTCAAGACCGTAAATACATTCTAAGCCCTTTATCTAAAATATACTATACTGTAATATTATAAAGCTGAAGAGTTTGTTTGTTTGTTTGAAAGCGCTAATATCAGAAACCGCTAGTACGATTTGAAAAATTCTGTCAGTGTTGGATAGGCCATTTATCGAGGAAGGCTATAAGCTATATATCATCACGCTAAGACTAATAGGAGCTGAGCACTAATGAATAATGTTACAAAAACCTGGGAAAAATATTACACTACGGTCAATAAGAGACGTAAACGAGGTTGCGTGGGTCTAAAAAAGCTAGTCTAAAATAAAATACTAGAATACTTTTTCCTAATCCAATAAGATTATGGCTGTATTGCTGGCCTGATGGTTTAAGCAGTCGCCACGACGCTTTCCACTGCGCCAAGTGCCGTGGGTTCAAATTCCACTTGGGACAACACTGTGTTATCCACAAATTGTTGTTTTGGGTCTTGGTGTTCTTTGTGTTCGTTTCATGTATGTTTGTAAAGTCCCTCGCGACACAGAATGTATATTTCTAATCCGATAGTTACATTTAAACAAAAAATTAAATGGAACAAAGCCGTGTTAGTTACACTATTTATAACTCAAGAACGGCTGGACCAATTTTTATGATTTTTGTGTTTTTTCATTTGTCTTCATCATCATTATAGTAAGTATTAAAGTATAGTACTCATAAAAAAATCGTTAAAATATTATAATGCTCATTAATGGAGTGTTAGGCGGAACGATGTTTGCCGGGTCAACTAGTTACGAACAAAATAGATATCGCCTTTATAGCAGTCTTCTATCGCCTGTATCATGGGGAGTGTTCTGAAGAGCACTTCCAACTGGTCCCGCTTCTCTTTTCCTCTACAGAACAACACGTGAGGGCCTTCGAAGTAAGCCTTTTAGAGTGGTAGACATACGTTCTCGAACACAACGCTATGGTTCTTCTTTCCTGTGCCGAGCGATTAAAACATGGAACTTACTACCATCGCACGTGTTTACCTCCCATTATAATAACGGGTCCTTTAGGCGGGGTGTGAAAGTGTGTAAAAGTATGTAACTAGGATGTCATTCGAATTGAGGATGGTGACCACCACTCTTGGATTCTGCTCATGCTTACCATCAGGTTGATTAGAGTAATTTTGCTAGATTGAACATGAAAAAAAATCAATGTAAACATTACTTTGTAATTTTTGGTAACCCTTAAAAGTAACTAAAGTGAATGTAAATTTGCGCATTGGTTTATTTCTACCATAATAACAGAAATGATCCCCCTGTATCAATGGTGCGCCTGCGCCGATGACTCATATCCCGATCGTCAAACACTCTCACGACAAAGGCATAGTTGGAAAATAAATACCGACGAATTTAACCGACAATCTATGTTTGAGTACCAACATTAATATATTGTGTTCAACAGAAAAAAAAAAAAAACAGATAAATATTATCTCTATGATTACTTAACTGTGTATTTAGTTATGAGGTTCTGTTACTGTAATAAAACAAGGTATATGAATAATCTGATGTATATCTTTTGGGTTAGGGTTAAGTGTGTTAAAATGTATGCAATATATGACATCTCACACAAGTCATGTAAAATTTTCAGGAAGCAGATATTGCGGGAAAACGACAAGAACTTGTCGTTCAATTCGACCATGTTCTGGACCACATTTCTCAATAGGGCTTTGAGGTTCTGGTCAAGTTTAACGCCAAGAAAACACAAGTGTGCGTGAAAAAGGCTCTTTATCTGTCGAAAGATCTTCATTTCGTCCCCTTCCCTCTTTTCAGAACACTCAACTGCCATTACAAGGTAGGTTCGATATAATGGGCATGGATATCTGCCGGGATTTCAATCCGCAAGAGTATTTTTTTATGTATTAGGGGGCAAACGAAAGGGCGTATCGCCTGATAGTAAGCGATTACCGCCGCCTATGGACACCCGCAATGAGATGAGACGGTTCTTATCGCCCCAGCATCTGTGTTTTCTTTACAAGACCTAGGTTTGTTTGTGCGTAGAGTACTGTTCTCATATTTGCCGTGGAGCCACACAGCCTGTTTGATGCACTCGACCGGTTGCAGCGGCGAGCCATCCCATTATCGACAGTCAGAGCTACCGAGCTCCTTGAGCCTCTGCAGTTGCGTAGAGATATCGCCTCTATGGCAGTCCTCTATCATCTTTATCAAGGAGAGTGTTC
The DNA here is from genome assembly GCA_916048165.1 of Spilarctia lutea. Taxonomy (NCBI): domain Eukaryota; kingdom Metazoa; phylum Arthropoda; class Insecta; order Lepidoptera; family Erebidae; genus Spilarctia; species Spilarctia lutea. Next base: position 3,407,213 of record OU696491.1, read on the forward strand.
TGAAGAGTTCTTCTAATTCTCCTTCTCCTTTCCTCTATAGGACAACACGTGCTAGCCTTGGAAGTCCTCGCTTCAGAGTGTTAGATATACGCTCTCGTACTCATCGCTTCGGTTCTTCCTTCTTGTGCCGAGCGGTCAAAACCTGAAACTCACTGCTGCACGTGTTTCCGTCACACTATGGTCCTAGATCCTTTAAGCGGGGCGAGAAAAAGCATCTCATTAGGCCGCCATAGTGTAGGTTAACATGCTGTATTGTCCTTATTCGCATTGAAGATGGTTACCACCACTTTTGAAATTAGCTAATGCTTGCCAACCAGACACTCCAATTTTATATATTTTCATAGATTTGACATAAATCAGTTTAAAATATGAATATACTCCTCAGACAGAAAAATCATCTATGGAAGAGAGACGTACATTTGCACATACGTAGTGATAACAGTTAATCTTTTTACAGCTAGTGAATATACTTGTTAACTTCCAACTTATTTAGGAGTAGGCTAGTATTAGGGCTCAAGGAGCGTTAGAAACCTAATTATACCGTCTTCTAATGTAAATGTACGACACAAATAGTAGTTTAACAGATCGTATACTAAACGTTTTTACTACAATATTTCTGTGATAAACAAAGTATACCGTATAAAATCAACTGCAACGGTAAGTTTAAAGATCTATATGATATTTTATGCATGTGAACTATTTAAATACGATGTAAGTACTATTTTATAAAATGGGTGTACCGTTAAATACTCTGAAAGTTTATATAATAACCTTATATAGTTTTGGTATTTAGTGCCATGAGTTAATACTTTTATATGCCCACGCAGATTCGACTACATCTCTTAATCCAAACGTGATGACCTTAGGCACATCAGCAAAACACACATTTAAATAAACGTGTCAATCTGTTAGATAGCTTCGAAGTTCATCAAGGGCAACACATCGAATTTTAAAGTTTACCCTGGCACACCCTAGCAAGGAAGCCACCGAGACCTCTTGCAGACTTGGCTGCCTGATAGACAGGTGACCATTCGTTGGAATATAAGAAACCTAACCCTCCAGAAAGCATTATGACAGCTGCCTGCAAGAATTCTTTCATTTTGTTTTTATAAATCCTAAAAATCTTATTGCGACTATTATAATATGACATAACTTTTTTATCTTCAATTTCACAGCAAATCCATTCATACCAACATTGTATTTTTATATCTAGCATTTTAAAAAATTACGATGTAATACATCATTATGAAATTTATTTGAAATAACGGTTTAGAACGTGACGTTTAGAATGTTGCCCTATTTAACGATTCTTAACGTCAACGGACAATAGTGTTGCCAGTTTTATGTATCGTAAATCAAAAATAACATAAATTTAGTTTCGACTTCTTATTTATTAGTGTTTTATGATGAGAAAACGTTTAAGATTGATGATTTTAATGTTTTATTAGAAGTTAAAGGACGTAAGTGATTGTAACAGTGATGCATTATTTGTTATATTTGTAACTTGTGTAGGAGTTATTAAACTGGACACTGATTTGAGTATGAAGGATTAAAGGAACTAATATAATATAGATGTTATGATGGTTTGTTAGTAAATCTTACAGAGGCACATTAATACCGACTTGGACTCGACCTACTTTAAGTGGAAATAAATTAATGTTAAAGGGTCTGTTATAGTAATATATCTTTATGGTTAATTTTATTTCAAAATACGCAAGCCTTTTTCTTCAGACTGATAGTGCTTTCTCTACACTCGGTATCGACGCTCTCCTAATCCCGTTTGGCCTTAAAATTTTTTTTTTACTTATTACATACTTTTTATGGAGTAGGGGGCAAATGAGTAAACATATCGCCTAAAGGTAAGCGATTACTGCTGCCCATCGACACCCGCAACACCAGTGTCGTAATAAGTCCGTTGCTGGCGTATGGGAGATGGGAAGAGTGATAGACAGAGGGATGGGAAGGGGGTTGGTATCGTCAATCACTCGGTGAAACACAGCTCAGGCGCAGTTTCACACCAGTTTTTTGCGAGGCGGTGGTATCACTCCGGTCAAGCCGTCCCATACATGCCGAAGCATGGCTCTTCCACGTATAAACTTGAAACACACTCTATACCAGTCCGTCTGGCGAGCGTGGTATAGTAGACCGAAACCTCTTTTCTGAGAAGACGCCAATGTCCACTATAACAGTCCAGTGGACTGTTATAGTCTGGCCACTGAGAGAATGCGTTCCTGACAGGTCGTGATTCAATGGGCGATGTAACTTTGAACTGGCGTACAATTTATGGCAAAATTTTAAATATCTTTTATTAGCCTTAATAATGTGTAATAACATTAAAAATTTAATAATCATGCCAATGTACAATAAACGTTTTATTTTTGGCTAAAGTTATTAACAATTAATCAATTAATTAATTTAAGAACAATAATTTTTAAAAGTCTAACGACGTCAAACTGCGCTGTTTCAAGGTAATGTCAATAGTTTGTTTTTGTAGTGATGAGACAAAATAATACTGAATTGTAACTGAGTATTTTTGGAATCGTAATATATTCTGTCGGTCGATATATTGTTAAATAAAACGTTCTTATTTAATAATATATAATTTTATTTATTTATCTTTATTGAATACACAAAAAAACAGTAGAACAAGATGAGTTACAAAGTATGTAAGGATGTCGTACAGTCGAATGTTGTCACCATTTCAGGGAAATGTGCCGAAATGCTTTGGGCATTTATACGAACGACATTAAAGTTCCTGGGGACATCGGAGAAATTATTCGAGAGTGTGTATAATGTACTTAATACATATTTAATATAGTTTATAATACGATATAGGTACGACCAAACTAAACTTATGAAAATAATTGTCGTGATATCAGTCAGCTGAATTAAAAATAAATGAAAAACTATTTTTATCCCTTTACATTTCTGGTAAAAAGAATTACTTATCTAAGAGGAGCAAAACAAAATGATAATTGGGACAATGTCGTTTTCATTGACGAGACATGACTGAACACCAATCACGAGCTTTCTCGTTCTTGGACAGATGACACTCAAGCGTCGTTTCGAAAGTGCCAATCGGTAAAGAAGCACGTCTCATAATATGCCACCCTGGTTGTGCGAAGTATGGTTTTGTGGAAAATGGTTTATTAGCATTTGAGTCAAAAACTACCACCGCGAATAAATGAATGCGGCTGTATTCAAGGAGTGGTTCCAGGATGTGTTGCTACCTGGCCTTCCAGAGCCTTCAGTTATAATAATGGATAACGCCCCTCATCATTCGGTGCAAATAAATAAAGCACCTACTCAAGCTAATAGAAAAGAGGAATTGGTGGCTTGGCTGCAAAGAAGTGGCATTGACGCAAATATGTCAATGCTAAAAGCTGAGCTGATGAAATTAGTCAACGACCATAAGCTATCAAATATTCGAATTCCTCCATATCACTGCCAGTACAATGCCATAGAGCTAATCTGGGCTCAAATTAAAGGTTATGCAGCCCGCCATAATACTTCTCCACCATATGGCAAAAAAAAGATGAAGACGCTTTTAAAAGAAGCATGCGAAAAAGTCACAAGAGATGATTGGATAAAGGTGGTTGAAAAAACTAAAAAATGATATTTGATGACTTTGACCGCGATACTCGTATAGACACTATGATTGATAATAACATGATAATACATGTTGGTGAAGATGACAGCGAGTCCTCAAGCGAATCGGATTCGGATTAAATTTTGATTTGACATTATTGAAATCTTAAAACTATGTATTTCATAATATATATTTTTCAATAAATACAGTATTTTTATTTTCTTTCCCTTGGTTTCATTCAGAAATTACGATAAAATTTAATTCATCCATCAACAATTTTGTTAATATTGTGTTTGAAATATAAAATATATCTAAATTGAACAATTATGCATAATGAATGCTATAAATACTGTTACCAAATATTATTAATGATATTCATGGTACATCACTACTCATGACGAATTTACAAGTGTCAGAAACGCATTCTCTGAGTGGCCGGACTATAAAGACTTTTGATGACAGAGATGATAGCTATCAACGCCCGATATTCTAGGCAGTCAAGTCACTTTAACGGTATAATATTTCGGTCATCTAACGCACAACGCTACTGAACATACTACTCAACGTTTTTTTTGGTCTTAAATACCCTCGGATACGGGTGGTATCCCTTTCAAAAAAAAGGGTACTAGACGATGCATATACATATTTTTACACAGAAAATACACAAACTCCGAAACAAATATTGGTACAAACCGGGCATCGAACCCGAGACATCAAGCACAGCAGTCGCATAGGCTACCATTGCGCCACTGAGGCAGTCATATGCACGCCAATATTACTGTAATTCAAAAGTACTAGTGAAAAGTGTACATTTGAATGTATCTCGACATGACTTATTTAAATACATTGAAGGGAAAGCTTTAGTAAAGTTTTTATTAGTCATTGAAGTCATAGAGCCACATTGTGGTTCACTTGAATTTTATGTTAAGTAATTAAATATTGTAGACAAAAACAATCGATAAGAACACATCAACCCGTTATCGCTTGTTAAATATTTACAATAAAACTTGCTCATTAGCTTAGTTCATTGGCCTACAACTTGAAACAAAGATCATTATAGATATTCCTATTACAAAATATTTCAAATACAACCTATTTGCTTAAGATAACTTTGGGCGTATGGTTTAAAATATAAGTTTCAGCGATTGCTTCAGAAACGCTTGTGATTGATTTTAATGAGTGAAATTGTCTAGGTATATGTATTTCTACACACAGATTAAGAAATAGGTACCTGCGACAGGAGCAAGAGTGGAAACAGAACATTTCATAGTGATTATTGGCTTTTAAAGGCTACTTATACATTTTGAATTTTTTTTAGAACACTATTAAGGAATTCAATGAAACCTCAGAAATCAGCTAGTAATCTATATTCGCCGCTTAAATATGCAGGAGGCTTTCAATAGAACCTAATATCAATGATTGTTAGCGGAAAATAAAATGTAACAGTTGGAGCAATATCAATATAGGCAAGCTGTAAATATCGTATTTCTCTTCCGAAATAATACGAAACCTTTTTACTCACCTTGTATAAACACAAATATTTGTCTTGAATTTGAACTTATCTCACGACCTCGGCTAAAATTTACAATATTACTAACTACTAGACCAAAAGATAAGTAACTTCGTCGATTTAAGAAACAGAATCTTTTAATAGAAGTCATAACTAAGGCATTATTGTGACTACTAGCCCCGAAAAGTTCGAGCGAATTTTCAGAGTTCATGCGCCCTTTTCGAAGAGGTGGATAATACTACCATACCAAAGAGATACGTTTTTCTGCTGATAATGTTTTAATTTTAATATGTAGCAATATCGGTGAGTGGGTAACACCTAGTACGGGCGAATTTTGGCGGGCGCATGGACCCGAAATCATCTAGTTTTATGCCAAACAATATGCTATACAGAAGCCAACAAAAAAACATTATATTAATAACTCCTTTGTACGTTAACAGCTTTCCAGCTTTTATGGCGACATTTATCTGTTAATCGTGTTGTAAAATATGATAAGAAACCAGTTGAGGCTTTGTTCTAAGGTTTGTTGACTTATCGATATTCCGGTGATTCATTTCAGTTTCAATGAACTAACACTTCGAAGGTAATTGTATTCAGTGCAAAGCTTTATTAAAAGGCAATATAAAAATGATTGAAAAGATAACAACAGTATGTTGTGGAAATGAAATTAATATATGTCAGTGTTTGTATTGAAATTCCGCCTGCATAGTTTTAAAGAGTCATAAAAATTTATTCATTAGTAAGTTTCGCACGCGGCCTCGCCCACGAGAGCCTATGTCGAATATCGCAATAACCATTTTTTGTGTTAAGGATGATATTCTCTATGATACTCATAAACAATCCGGCTTTCTATTGGTCAATTTATTTTCAAAATCAGTTAGTAAGATTTAACATCCTACAAATTTTACCTATTTATAGTAATAGTTTATATTGTAATTGTTTTATTTCACAAATTTCAACATTTTAAGCGTGTTTGTAAATTAGACAGTGGCCAAGAATTGTGAAACAATCTCTTTGTCTTCTATTATCGAAACGAAATTTTCTGTTACCGATTCTGCAATTTTGGATAAGATATGTATGTTGTACAATTTAAGGTATTCACACTAATACATACAACATATCTAATAAAGAAAGTTTTCTGTTTGAAACTATCGGATTCGGATGTTTCGTTTTGTAATGAATTATTGATTTAGTGACATAGCCTTAAGTTAGCTATTTACCCACCTGACAGTTTTACTTGCACAGTTACACTCATCAGATTGAGCTGAGGAAAGGACATACCTGCACAGTTATGCAACATACACACTCCTGTAATGTTTAGCTGTACCGGCAAACTAGTCAAATATAATTTAATAGATTAGTTAGCAAGCGATCACCGCCGGCCATTTGCATCCGCAACACCGGGGGCGTCACAAGTGCATTGCCGGCCTTTGGGGGATGGGGAGAGGGATGGGGGAAGGGCTGTGGTATGGGCCTCCGGTATACTAACGCACTCGGTGAAACACAGCGCAAGCGCTATTTCACACCGGTTTTCTGTGAGGCCGTGGTATCACTCCGGTCGAACCGGCCTATGCATACCGAAGCGTGGCTCTCTCACGGTCGAAGCCTTTAGTAGAGTGTGTAACGTGAGAAAAATTTGTAGGTAATGCTAGTATTACGCATTACCATTCCAAAATATGAAGAAATCTTCTACGTGACAAGTTGTAAAATACATACGCAGTCTGATACCTTGTCATTTTTCGGTTCGAGCATTCGTGCTAACAGCTCGATATTATTTTTGAACTTAAATTATTGTTCCAATAAAGATCTCCTTATTAGGAAATCTGAGCTCATAACCTTAGAATATATAATTTGTACTAATAGCCTAGGGCGATTGACCTTTCATTCGTTCCTTTCGCATAGATGTTCGTTTAGTCATTCATTCTCTCTATAGATATTTGTCTCTGAATCATAGCTTGCATATTAGCTACCTGTTAAGGAATGTATCAATCGATTTTTATTATATTTGTATATAAAGTGGGCAAATAAATGCATCTTTTTTCTACTACTGCAAAACTCTTGCTTTTATTTGAGACTACAAATAAGGAATGTAGGCTTAGCCATGATGTACCTCAGGTATGAGGTAAGGCAGGGAGGACTTTAATGCTATGACTTTGATTACCGGTTATTATAATTTTTTTCTCCATATTATTCTCTATGAATAACTATCAGGTGAGACAGGTTTAAGTTCTTACTATCATTATATTCTTTTTTTTTTCAGCACAAGGTACATGCCACAGATGTGACAATGAAGAGTGATTTGAAGCTGAAAGTGTTCTTTTAGTTTCTTATTTACTTAAATTTGCATTTAAAGCTTAAATTATGTATTATACTGAACCTATGTATATTTGAAACCATGCAGCATCAATGCAGATTTGATATGAGACAGCTAAGCTTGGGGTCTCGGGTTCAATTCCCGGGTCGGACCAAATGTTTGTATGATCTGCAAATATTTGTTTCGGAGTTTGGGTGTTTTCTATGTATTATCTGTATGTATTTACAAAAAAAAAGTATATAAGTATTTATATTAGTTGTCTAGAACCCATGACACAAGCTATGCGTGGGACTAGATGACGTTGTGTGTTAGATGTCCGAAATATTTATTTATTTATACCAACAGTCTTTGTAAAGTGTGTCTCGAATGAAATAAAAAGTGCCTAGACGATATAATAACTTACATTGAATAAATATAATAATATCTTAGTTTAAATGAAAAAGATATTTTGTAAGTAAATACAGCAGAAAAAAAACATTAAAACAATAATTTAAAAGAACTAAAAACTAATTAAGCTCTTACAAATTACTCTAAACTATAATTTATGTTTAGTAATAACAACCTATTGTTTACTGCCCAGCTTTACTGGTAATTAGCATACATTATTGAACCATTAGCAGAGTGAGTGGTCGCCCGTTGCTTATTAGATAGGAAGAAGAGGACGTCAATTTATTTAAACTAAGCAAAAAGTAAATATATATTTAGTTGTTTCTTTAGAAGCAATAATAATTTTAATTATGTTGTTAACTTGGATTTTATAAATCGAACGGCACGATGGCCTATAAGGCCAAACAGTTTTTAAATATTTTGCGCCATTGTTTCATGTAAGTATAACTAATAAATAGTCTAAGTACCGTACTCTAATGAGTTTTTTAAACAATATAATTATGCCCATAGATGTGGGGGTATGCCAGCCAATCCTAAATCTATACTAATAATAAAGCTGAAGAATTTGTTTGTTTGAACGCGCTAATCTCAGGAACCGTTGGTCCGATATAAAAAAATCTTTCAGTGTTGGATAGTCCATTTATCGAGGAAGGCTATATGCTTTATATCATCACGCTAATACTAATAGGAACGGAGCACCAATGAAGAATATTTCGAAATGGGGGAAAATTTTCACCCTACGGGCAACATGAGACGCAAACGAGGTTGCGTATGTCAGCTAGTGGTACTATAAATATTATAAATGAATTTGTTTGTTTGCGATTGAACTGTTTAAATGATCACACATTACAAAATGAAATTCAGGTGACAACAGCTTGCATACTGTTTACCATTCATGTAATACTAAACACTATTGTACCTGAATATCAGACGTTTAAAAAGAGTGGCTACGAGTTTCTTTGCCAGTATTTTTCTCATAAGGCTTTGCGCACTTTAGAAACTTGAAGTTATAGATCGACACAAGCGGGCAGTAGATTTTAGTATTTTCACCTAATTTACCTTGACAATCCAGTACATGCTGTGGCGTCCGTTTATGTTGATCTATGATTTTTAACTGTAGCTCCAATTTAATGTTGGTGGAGGTGAGGAAATGATGTTGAATTGCATTAAATTTTATTATTAGAATTCAGAAAACAATACTATGACAGGGATACAGAAAAACTACTATTACCTGAGTGAAACAAGAGTAATTTTTTATCTACTAAAAGTTTCAAGATTATCATAGACGTAGCAGTTAATTTTAAATCCTAGTGAAAAGATATGTTGTCAATTTCGTATCAAAAGTCTAACCATATTCTAGTACATTTTTTTGATACAATATTCAGAGAAATAATTTAGGAATAGGGTTCAATTATTTTGCACTTTCACCACAGTAAAACCTCTTACAAAATAACAAGCTGGCGAAACTAAAGTACATAAACCTACTTATATTATGAACGCGAAAATTTGTGAGTATGTATGTGAGGATGTTTGTTGCTCTTTCACGCAAACACTACTGAATAGATTTTGATGAAACTTTACAATAATATAGCTTATACATCAGAATAACACATAGGCTACAATTTATAAAGATATTAGCTTCAGCAGTTATTTTCGTACCGCGGGTAGCACCACGGGGTTCAGCTAGTAATTTATATTTGAGCATATCGTTTGTAAACTAAAAGCTCTTTGATCAACAGAGTGTCCTCATCCTCAATCCTCAAACAAACCCTTAAGAAAGTGTTTAGCTGAAATATTAAAAAGGTAAGTACGCTCTCAATGCAAGATCGACCTTGAGGTGTGCAGAATACCTAAGTCATATGTGACAGTTGACAGTTAATTAAACTCCGCTTCTTGAATATGCTTTTATTGGCTCTCTATATTATAGATTGCCAAACTGCGTCATTGGTATAGCGGTTGACGTATGCAACTGTCAATCAAAAGGTGTAGGTTTCGTAACCCGGGTCGGGCTAAAAATGTTATTGAGGTTTTCTGCTCGGAGTTCGGAAGGTGGGGTTTGAATCCCCGTGACTCGGAGAGCACGTAAAAGCTGTCGGTCCTGCGCCTCATCTCTCCCCGGTCGTGTTGGTTAACCGTGCCATCGGATTATGAGAGAGAGAGAACAGAGAGTGCACCTGTGTTTGCGCACACACTCGTGCACTATAATATCTCCTGTGTAGTTGACTGGTCTCTGTTGAGACTGGCCGCTTTGGCCGTAATCGGCTAGGAGAACAGCATATTACAGATTAATTTTGTTTAAAGTGTTAACTTTAAAGGTAAAGTTTTTAATGTATTAACACAGTAGTATCGTAAACGTTATCTATTCACATAAATAACAAAATTTTCCACAATTTTCATAACCCGCATCCGTATTATGTTAATGATTCATGCAGAACAAAAGCGACCTTCGAGTGATATGCACTGACATACGTACTTATAAATGCATTTATTTCTACGTATGGTGACCTTCCTACACTGTGTTTACTATACATATATCACTGGAAAATTGTTTATAGTAAGCAATATCCATACTAACATTACACTGTCTGTCCATCTATCTGTTACGTTTACAATTTCAATGAAATTTGGAATGGAGATATTTTAATTCTTGAAGAAAGAACATAGTTTACCATTAACCGTGATAAGCGACATAGATCTGGACAGAGCCGTGGACAAAATCTAGTTGACTTATAAACTAGGTATGTCAATGTATAAAGCAGTGGGACAGCCACGCTTCAGCATGAATGTGCCGGCTCGACCGGAGTGATACCACGGCCTCACAGAAAACCGGTGTGAAATAGCGCTTGCGCTGTGTTTCACCGAGTCAGTAAGGATATCGGAGGCCTATACCCCAACCCCTCCCCCATCCCTCAAAGGCCGGCAACGCACTTGTGACGCCTCTGGTGTTGCGGGTGTCCATGGGCGGCGGTAATCGGTTGCCATAAGGTGATACGTCTGATCGTTTGCCCACTATTCAATAAAAAAAAGCACCATTTAAGTAATATAATACACTTATATTACTTAAAATAAGATAGACTTTATGGACAACGTAGTTGTTAAACAGTCGCAACGTTTTCCGTTCTCTAATGTGCTCAATGTTTTGGGTTCAATTCGAACACATCACTTTTTGTGATCCACAAATTGTAGTACTAAGACTTCATATGGTCTTCAAAAAAAACTGATTTTTTTTTGGACATGACATAGAAAGTGTGTAAAATAAAAGATAGTTAATTTCATTGATGTATTAAACAGTAAATCATCATATATATATTTGATCATGCAACACTGTCATAGTATAATTTCTGTTTACTTTGTAATCAATCGGTTGTGTATCAGTGTACAAGGGAATCAGGTAGTTTTAAAAAAAATGTAGTTGTACTGCACCTGTATCCCGATTTACAGCAGGTACCTACGCTGACAGTTTACACCTTGCATGCACTTAATACACTTTCAATAACTTCAGCATAACAGTATTAAGATACCAAACTCAAGGATCAATCAGATTTTATGTGTGAAAAAAGACAGTCCGACTTCGGAAAGTTTACCTTGCATTTTTGAAAATGTTTCGGCAAATGTACGTTTGCCCCATGCCTTAAAAATTCCTATAGTTAGAGAGGTCAGGAAATATTCTTTAAATTTACAGTTTTTGGACACTATGTTAGCCTATCGAGTTTCTTATTGCTGATGTAGTTTTCTACGTCGTTGTAAATCGGCCAACTTGAAAAACAATATACCTGTATACAGAAACATCTAAAGGTATTATTTATTTGGTTTAAATACTCGTATTGAAACCTATCACATATAAAACAAGCTTCAACATGTAAAATTGTATAAATTATATATTTATTTAAAAAATTATCACTTAGTAGTTTGGTGACTCCGATTTTAAACTCACAGAAAACTTATTTAAACATAAAAGTGCATAAACAAATATTATAATAACAGCGAGTCATCTTTGAAATTGATATCCAAACGTAGTCACGTCACCGTAAGAAACAACCCTTTAGTGTTGGTCAGCCGTTTTGTAGCACATTATGCTTTATGCTTATTTAAATAAGAACTACAATTCCACTCAACTTTGTAACTAAGATGGAACCAATCGATCAATGATGGATGTGTTGAAAATCGCAGGTGTGCGCGTGAGTTGAGTTTTTTGCCGATACGTTTGTGGCACTATTGTGTATCGTACAATAGTATTGTCATCCTAAATTTGAATATGTTCTATGTAGTTTGTAAATTTGTTATTGGAATACAAACTTTAATGCAATTGTTTGAAATGGATACCTTGTGTAATAGACTGAACAGTAGGCATAGGTATATGGATTAATTGTTCTTGTATGTAGTTAAAATCATTTTCAAATCACAAATAATATGGACAGTAAATTTAATTTAACCCTTCCCCTATTGTGTAATACATTAGAATTATGATTGTCAAATATTTTTTTAATATATTAGCCTGCTAAAGTGACTCTACTTTGCCTGGTGGACAGCATCAGTGGAATCCAAGAATGGTGGTCACCATATTTATTTCGATTGCAGATAATGCAAGAATGCAGCATGGTGACCCCCACTATAATAGCCTATTGAGATGCTTCTGCGACAAAATATATTATACTAGCTAAACTCCGCGGTGCTTACCCTCGGTAATTGCATTGCTTAATGACGGCGCGGTCAGTACCTGAATGGTGATCGCTGGTGGCATGATACCGTGAGCGTCTCCGTGATTCGAAAGTCACGTTAAGCAGTCAGTCTCGGTTGTATTATGGGTAGGTATGGTGAGCCGTAAAAAAGGGATAACAGCCGTGAAGCTTTTGCAGCAGGAGGTCTTTGGGCAGCTTAAAAACATCCAACGGCAAGATCACGTAGCCACGACGTTGTCTTGCCTGCGTAGGTACATATGGCCTTAAAACTCTCCTGACTGAGGAAACTCGAGCCCAGCAGTGGGACATAGTAGGTTTTTGGTGATAATGATTCCTTGTTATTCCTTCAATCTACTTGAAAAGAAACAAATATGAAGTTAAATGTTAATATAGTCGTTAATCCTACTGGAGAATATGCAACAACACACACAAACACATTCATTGCTGGAATACAGTAATACAAAATTATTCTTAGTTTACTTGATACTTTGGAGTTCAGAATGATCAAAGTTAAGTCAGTAGAAGTTCTTATTAAAATATAGACTACATTTTTCTTTAGGAAAGCTTCATTAATTTCTTTCTTCATCTTCTTTGGTTTTACTTAGATATAGTGTAATAAGAACCAAAAACATACAACGAATAACGGCGTCTGTCTGAACATAATTTTATACTTAATACGTACAATGCATTACAGTCAGGTCTGTGAGCTTCGCAGTTCTAATTAAATAGCCGGTAAGTGAGAATCATATTTCAGCAGTGTTGAGACGTTAACGCTGACATGCAAATATTACGCTTGCTGAACAATAGAGACTGGATAGGTACAGGCGAAGACAAAAGAAAGATGGCGAAAGAATTGTAACGTGTATTAATTATGATGTTTAGAAGACTTACGTACTGATGACTACAAAATGAAAAGCCATACTATTATTATAAATACAAATGTGACTATGTCTGTCTATCTTTTAGTATGTTACGTTTTCACTTAAACCATCCAACGGCAAGATCACGTAGCCACGACGTTGTCTTGCCTGCGTAGGTACATATGGCCTTAAAACTCTCCTGACTGAGGAAACTCGAGCCCAGCAGTGGGACATAGTAGGTTTTTGGTGATAAGCGGTTTTAATGAAATTAACAATGGATATCCTTTGATTTTTGAGGAAAGATATAGGCCACTATTTATTTAAGAACCGATATACACAGTTTGGCAGTGTCCTGTTCCGTTTTTTTATACCTATGTTTACTACAAAATTATTTGCTTAGGGTGACAAGCAAAACTTCTTGGAGAGGAAATAAAATCTCTCTCTTAATATAAGACAGTTCTAGGTCTTAGACTAAGACCCATTTTGGTCATAGTCATAGGTAGGTAGCTCAATCATTTTAATTTCACATATATAGTAACCAAATTGCTAATATAAATAAGTATACATATGTGGTGTAGGTGAAAACCGACCCTATATACGACTTCTGGGTTACAAGTGAATATCGTTAAAATTAATTCGTTAGTTATAGGTACACTAACCAGCTCGTCGTCACACTAAACTCGTGCAGTTTAAGAAAAATGTATTTAATAACTGTTGTCATACAGTGTACCATCGTATCAGTCACCACAGTTTGGCGCAATATTCATTAAGCGTGGCTCACCGTTACTATTAATTCGCCAACACTGATGCACGCCATTGTACTTAGGTGCAGTGTTGTTTGACTTTTAGGGTTGACTGTTTTCGTAAAAGTAGCTAGAGTATTTAATAGTGAAAACAATGTATTTTCAACAGATTTACTTACCCAGAATTTGTTGTAATAATAAATTTATTCCTTTCTCATAGACTGGGACAACACTATAAGCAAGATACGTCACTAGTTTTTTTATGTGTGTACAATTTTTGTTTTAGTAAATAAATAAAATAAATTGTTTATTTTATAATAAATTTAAAAGAATTTGATTCAAGGTTTCCTTCTGTATGAAGTGCTATTGTCTTGCGTAGTTTTAAAAATATGTTTCGAACAAAAATTATGTAAAAATATCTTATACCCATTCTGGTAAATAAAAATTGCTATATTCTAAATATTATATGTTCTTAATCTCCAACAAAATATTAAATTAGGTACAGTTAATAATAAAAATGTAAGCAGTAAAAAATTAAAATCCAGATATGGATAATGAAATGCTCGTGCGCACGTGATTCATCTGATGTTATGATCTTGACCTAGATACAATATAAGCAAAACAATCTTACACACTACGCCACTGACTAACCAATGAAATATTCCAAAGCCAAAATATACGTCACTTTATGACGTGTTGGGCACTTATGTCTTCTTGACATAAGTAGGTTTTTTTATACATTTATGCTTGCCAAAGTGACTCTACTCTGGCTGTAGGAGATCATGAACAGAATCCAAGAGTGGTGGTCACCATACTGTTTTGAAACTAGTTTTGGTAAGCAATTATCAACAATTTGTGTTTGAGAGTTGTTATTCCGTTTTGAAAATACGACTATGAGTCAACTGGTATTTTTGCCTATCGTCATTTCGGATAAAACCAAATATTCACCTATATTCAATCCGTATAGGTATTTAACCTTTTAAATCACATGAACAAATTAATATTATTCATTTTATTTCCACGCCGGCGAACCCTAAAAGTGCATCAGCCGCTATTGTTGAACTCTGCCAATGATTAATAGCATCTATGAAGCCACGATAATTACCGCCGACAATTGTATCGGATGAAAAACTATCCGACCCGCCGCTGTAACTGAAAAGTTTCATTAAATTAACACGTCATGGACGTAAAAAGGAATGAATCGAAGCCATTCTTTTCCATTTCAATATTTTGTGGTCATAATTCTTTATATATTGTACACAATTACTTTCAAAAAGACTGCCACTACCTCGGTGGCTGTCTGGGGTTAGATTCTCGGGTCGGACCAATTTTTATATGATCTGCAACTATTTGTGTCGGAGTTTGAGTTTTTTCTATGTATAATGTATACGTATTTACCAAAATCTGTATTATAAGTGTTGATATCAGTCGTCTAGTACTCATAGTACAAGCTCTGCTTAGTTTGGGACTAGATGGCATAGTGTGTCAGATGTCCGAAAATATTAATATTATATTAATCAAAAATATTCATTTTTACGGTGATGCAGAAGCATTATGAGTATGGTGACCATCCTCTTGGATTCCGCTTATGCTTTTCCTCAGGCAGAGTAGAATCACTTTGGCAAGCTTATACATAAAAAAAAACATTTTTAAAAAGTAATCACTAGAATGCACTTACGTCATAAGGCATTGTAAGAAAATTTTTTTTTCACAATATTTTTTTGAAATTCGAATGAGTTCAAAGTATAAATCTTTCGTATATTTAAAGCATTTCCCAAATTTCAAACATAATCCTCTTTTAGTTGGATTGGACCTTCTTAACAGCATAGGGTATAATATGAAGGTTCCTAACTTACCATTGAGATTAATGACAATTCACGAATATATTTATTTAAATAAAATTCTACACATTATAAGATACGATTGTATTGAACTGTTTATATGTAAAGTGTACCTCTGAGAAGAGAAACACTTGCTGCTTCTCATGTTACATTATTTTACAAACAAATTACTTTAGATAAATCCTACTCATTTGCATGTTTCATTCAATCTCTTCTATCATCCCGTGCATATATCGTTAGAACATTGAGTGGTTTTGTTAGCTATCTCACGTTTAACTTTGTTTTGTTGTACCTTTTCACCCCTGGATGATTTGAATCAAATAGCAATTTAGCAAAATCAATTGCATCACGATCATCCTCGTGGTTACTTATCAAATTGACCATAAAATGTATACAAATGGTTTTCAATATTGTTTGCGTTTTTTACAATCTTTTGTTTGTATTAGTCTTAGTTTTATTTTATATTTGTTGTTACATTATAAAGATTAAATTCTATCTTTTGATTCATTTTTGTTGCCATTCAGTTGACCTTTAATTAAAATTATTTGGAAATATTATAGAGAAGAAGACTACAAAATACGAAAAGTACATCTTATTTAAGAAGGTTTTGATGTTGCACGGAAGTGATCTATCGATAACGTTTTCTTATACATAATGTATTCATAGATACTTAGATAATTATGTTAGAACTATGTGTAAACAAACAGTTTTTTTTTACGATACTAATCAAAAGAATCCGATAAAATCGTAAACAAAAGATAATCAGAAATATTTTAAAACAAAAAGTTACAATTAAAATACCCCAAAATAAAACATTTAGTTTTATAGTCGAGATATTTCTTCTATCTGTCTCTCGCACCGCATAAAATTCTCGCAACAGACACAAGAATCTCAAAACTTCTCCGACGTAAAAGTCTTTGAATTTTTGTATAAAATCCTCATTTGGTTCTTGATCAACCGAGATTGTAGCGATCGCAAATTTGCATCCGTCCCTTACATTCTCTCATTTCGGGTGCAATTTAAATAATTCGTTTGTTGCAAATGCCGGTACATTAGAATAAAGTAATTTTTTATCCATGAACGAATATCTAATTGACCGTGAGAGAGTCAATGTTTATTTGTTTGCATACTATTGCAATTCGAAAGATTATGGTTTGTAAGCTGGTGTTGCAAATATTGGAGAAGGTGTGTATGCAAATTTTGAAGTATCGACGTATGCAGATGAGAACAAGTGTGTGAATTTCGTCAGTTTTGGTTTCCCAAATAGGTAACAGGTTTCGTAATTTGTGAGTGATGAAGCGTTGGTTAGTTAGGACCCCTAACGGTTGTGCTTGAATGAATGGATTAAGTAAGTACGAATAAAAAGTGCAACGGATAAAAATAATGGGAAAAATAGTTTTTTTTTGGAGAGGTGTAGGCACGGATGTAATTTACGTTTGTATATATTTAACATAATACATTATTATTTGCTTATTAATTTCTGTTTGGTTCAAACTTGGTTTCAGAGATATTGCGACGGTTATGTTAATTCAAATTGTGAGATGGTTCTGTGGGTTGGATTTTTATGATTGACAGTGACCTATCCTAAATTTAAATCTCTTTGCTAAATACGAGAAATAACTTAGCACATATTTTTTCAAAATTGGTATCATCTTGCAAGTAAGGAAGTAACAAAAAGGATTGAACATTTCAATAATTAATAAACTAACCTTTCAACAGGCATACCAAGTAACCTGTTTAATGCATTTATTAAAAACCATTAAAATAAACTTTATTACAAAGATGACAAAGTTATTTTTTATGTATTGGAATATCACATATTGTATTCACTTTTCCTCTAGATCGTCCCACATACATCTTTAATGATAGTTCTTGAACATGATAAACAAATTCAATGGTAATCTATCATTGACACTGATAACTGTAATCGGGCTTCTAGATCAAGATCCCCGATATACATGGTATATTTTATTGAAGGTTTTATTTTATTAAGTCACGGGGTAATTCAGGGGTAATTCCACTGGTGTGTGGCGCCCTTCCAGTGTCTAATTGACACATCTGTGTCATCATTTCTAGGTGGTCTCGCGAAATTTAATTTCATGTGATTAAAATGACGATATCTCTAAAGTTTTGTATAGTAGCTTTATATGATACTTATGTCTCTGGAATCGTTATGAAACAAGCTAATTTATAAATTATGAATTAGGTCAGTATTGCCTAGTCATATATTATTAATTCTTATTTTAAATCAGGATTTGAGATTATTATCCTGTTTTTTGTTCAAAAGTTGTTAAAATAAAAAAAATTACATCGATTTCAAAAAGTTTTTATTTTATCTACTAAAATATATGTTATTTTCCATTTATTAATTGAAAAAACACATCTCGTCATACATTTTTTATACACCACATGTATTACAAAACAGCCCCTTTGACGCGATCCGAACGATTAATGAAAATAAAAACAATAAATAATAAATAAAATTAGTGAAAAACACTTGGAATGTGACTAAATTCCTTTCTTCGTTCTTCCTCTTCAATAATTTGTGCAACTTAGAGTAGGAAAAACATAGTACACGTCATATAATTATCGAAATAAACTTCGATGGAATGCGATCTCTAGGAGCGTGGTACACAGATGCGTGTATTTTGACGTCGCGCTCTAGGAGCGCGATCCACAGCCAAGGGTCGATATATTAAAGCCAATGATGGAAGTTTATCCAACGAACAACGAATTGATAAAAGAAGGATTATGCAAAATAAGACTTTCCCTGTCTGCGTTAGACCCATTAACTATAGGCATTTAAGAAAAAAAATAACACTTATTAATAGATATTCATATATAAGAGAAAATATATCACACAAAGATTAAAAACATCAGCAATAATATAAAAATCTAAATCTTGCTTGGCAACTAGTCGACGTAAACACTCTGTTCACAAACAACAGCAAAAAATGGACTTTTGAGACAAAAATAAAGTACATATACATTATGTGAGCAAGAAACAGTCTCACCGGAAGCTATTCACATTCTTACGGCGAAGGTCTGTTCGCCTTGTGTCTGTAACGTATATCAGAATACTAATTTGCGAATACAACATCCTATGCAAATAATTTAAAAGCAAAGATCTATAATTAACATATACACATATAAAAATATTATCATATAACATATAAAGAAGACAATAAAGATTTTTGAGAGATATCATGTTTCATTTATTTAACATTTACATGGATCTAATGTAGGTACTTTAAATAGTCCTAGCAAAAACATCTTTGTTTTGTAATGTTGATGAAATGTTGAGTACATTTCACCATTTGAACTACTTTTTCAAGTGCGAAAAATTTGACCCTCATTGGGTAATAGATTTTTATAAGGGGTATGAGAATTCGACAATAAATAATACGATTTTAGTGGTAATTTTCGGCTATCAGTCTTGTTTTCTAATTGTTCTTTATACTTATTCGATTTTCAATTGGTCTAACGGCTAATCTGAGTACAAGTAATATGATATAACTTCATTTGACGTCATAATATAAACGACAAAGATATGTAATATCTATATATTTATTTTTTAGGTCCTAAAAGTGGGTTGATTAAGGTTATAAATAAATTGTGTGTGTTTTAAACAGACTTTAAATTGCGTTAAATACTAGAAATGTCCGAGCTTCTAATAGCATCTGATAATTCTATAATTTATTTACCTAATCATGGTAATATTCTATTATCCGAAGCTTTGGCAGTACAGCTTCCGAACGTGCGCAACTAACAAGATAATTCAATCAATGATTAGAGTGTAGTTAGTGTCCATGAATTATGAAAATTATCTAACAACCTGAAGTAATTTGATGTATTATTGTAGTACGTATTGCAGTGATGTTATTATCAATTTATTGTTTTTAAATATTTATATTTAGTCAATTGATGCGTAGTCCTTAGAATGGAATGAGAGCGACCTAAGACAAAATTTACTTTAAAAAAGACCTACTTGAGGTGTCGAAAGGCGACAGTATATAGTAATAAAAATTTTGAACTACAACTTCTAGTCCCAAGCAAAGCACACCATGTGTAATGGGTACTAGACAAATGACATAAATAAATGAATATTTTTTTGGAAATACATATACTCGTATACATATCGTTCACTGTTAAATTAATTATCGTGATTAAATTATAATACTTATTTGTTCTGATTGAAGCTTATTTTTCACAATCCCAATATTTATATAATATAAACTTTAGTTAATTTTATTTAAAGAAATGATATTTGTCAAATAGTTATAATAATGGAAGTGTGTTAAAAGGAGAAAAACATTTTATTGGGCTATTTTATTTAATTGAAAACCACAAGTGTATTAAGGAAAAAAGCTACGTTGGTTGGTTGGTAATAATAATTGATATACAAAAAGTTTTTTGCATATATTGTAAAGAATTTTAACTTCATATTTTTCTAGATATTTTTAGCCAGTATTTTGAAAATCGAATTCATTTTGACACAATCGGTTTTTCATCATCTATCAACAATATACAAATTTTACAAAAAACAATAAACCATTTCATTATAATTAGATTTTAATGTAATTATTTTATATAATAAGAACTTCGTCCTGAATATTCCGTCTAAAACTTATTATGCTGTTTAAGCGTAATTACCTTAGGACGACAAGGTCGGATCTTTAGATTAAAGAAGTATCTACATTGTATTAATCAAGAAAATAATACAGTGAATCAATCAAATAGTTCATTATCTTATCAAAATCATACAACTCTAAGCTCTCGATAAAATATTATCCCCTTAAGTAAGTCGTCTTCACTACCAAGGAAATATTGACAAGAAGCCGGTTAACCAATCAACAATCTAGCTCCACATTCGCAAGACCCAATGAGAAGAAACCTCCAAGTTTTTCCTGTTCCACCTCCATCGTCGGACCAGTTCGCGAAACATGTAGTTTTTATTTCGTCCATTATATCACGCGGTTGCTCGGGGTCAGTTATGTTTTGGTTTTTTGCACCTCATCGTATCGACCGGATGATCGCATCGTAAAACTGATGGGTTTTTAGAGATCCGTCGCTTTAATCGTTGTTGCTGAAATATTAAACACAAGTATTACAATTATTTAAAATGTTGTAAGTAAGCAGCGTAGTCATGCATTTGTTTTATGGAGATAACAACTTTAGTATATTTTAGAACCAGCTGAGTCCCACGGTGTTACCAGCGGTTATTGTTGTACCCTTACAATCGCGGGTAACACCACGGGGCAAAGCTAGAAACAACTCAGAAACCTTCGGGAGTTTATGCACAACACTTTGTTCAAGCACATGATCAAATACATAGTTTGCGATTTCAATAAAGGACATACAGACAAATATTCATTTATATGTATATAGATTGCATTTTTCTTAGAAAATATGAATCTTAACGGAAAAACCCAAGGACAATTTTGTGGGTAATGGCATGTAATTTTTTGTGTGGTCTATTATTATTATGAAACTAACCTTTCCCGAAAATATTAAAATCAATTTTCTTGCAAACTTTACATTTTACACGTTTATTATAAACATAACGTACATTATCTCCTTGGGTTTGTATGAAAGGGTGAATGTCTATTTTGATCCGACTAAACAACGTAAAACTGATACCAACAAATATAATTTTCAGTAACAAAAATATACGGGAATATACGGAACCTTTATCTCAAATAGGTTGTATTCAGTCTGATTTTGAGTGAGTCATCTGTGATGCGACGTTGATCAGTGGGAAGGGGCAAAACAATAACTCACTGACTTTGATAGAGGTGATCGTTTTCTTAATGTCTATAAAAATGTTCGTGAATTATCAGCTCTTTCTATTATTGTCTAAGTTTTATGAAATAAAATCGATTTAATCACATATGTATATGTATTAGGAAGATAATATTTCAAACCTAAAACTCGTAACCGTATCGCCTAATGGTAAGCGATTACCGCCGCCCATGGACACTCGCAACACCAGAGGCCTCACAAGTGCGTTGCCGGCCTTTAGGGGATGGGAAGGGGGATGGGGGGAGCAGTTAGGTTATGGGCCTCCGGTATCCTCACTCACTCAGTGAAACACAGCGCAAGCGCTTTTTCACACCGGTTTTCTATGAGGCCGTGGTATCACTCCGGTCGAGCCGGCCTATTCATGCCGAAGCGTGGCTCTCCCACGTATAACATTGTTATTTGTGAACCATAACTAAACTATATCTACTATATTATCAACTTTGAATATTCCTCTAAACAAAAGGTGTGAAGTTAATTTGTGGAGGGTATTGAGGGAGGCAAGTGAAGGGTGATGACTCAAAACAAGTCATTGTTACCTCTCAATTTAAACGCTAAAAATCGCGCAAGTTAACGATGATCCTTAGAAAAAACTTCACATTTCATTCTCATTCAAAAGTATACCCTATTCTAGAACGATAAAGTTTAAGATATATGTTACAGAAAATGAGACATACGTTGTTTTTCAGTCTGTGTGTTTGTAAAGAGCACCCATGGCTCAATAGCGCAGGTGTCCTTCAAACAAAAGGGTTTAGGTTCGACCCTTGTTCACCGATGTACAGCGATTTGTTTAAAAAAAAGATGAAAGATATTTTACTCGATTTTTAAGAGGGTTCTGTACTTTAAAATGTGTTCAACTGTTTTGTTCTAAATGTCGTTTTTGTAGCTTGTGACTTTAAAAATAATAAAAATGAAGAAGCGTTGTAGATAGTAAAACTTTTTAGACCTGATGGTAAAAGTATCGTCACCCATGGACACATATCACATACTGGCACATACATATGTACTTCCAGGTATGTATGTACAGCATAAGGCAGCTTGGAAGAAATGGCTTTTCACAACAAGACTGCCCTTTGTACACTATATATTCGACATTACATATCTCTTCATATACTTTCTCTTTTATACAGTGTTCTGTTTCATCCCCACACACCCTCTTATCTCAAAGAACGTTTTCAGTTCTTGCACAATACACATTGCAGGGACCTGAGGTCATCGGAGAATTTAATACTAAAAATGCTACAAAGCTCCATCCACTTCGCAGACAAGTCTTTTACTGTGCAAGCAGTAAGACTTTGGAACAGTTTGCCGGAGACTATCCGGAAAGCGAAAACCTTGCTGTTTTTAAAACCTGGTGAAGGATTATTATTATTATCTGTTCTTATGAGTACTCTTGGTTTCATTATACGTAGTAAATGTTGTAGTCTGTGTATATACCTGTGTATGTATGAGTGTATGTATGTGTATGTGTACATATGTGTGCAGGTGTACGTATACATTTTGTTATTTTTTATTTATTGTTTTAAGAAATTTAGAATATTCATGTGATGGTGTATTACTGTTGTATTAACTGCCTGAATAATTTTAAACATCTAAAATCCATTTTAAAGTTGTCTGGCAGAAATCGCCGTGAGCGGTAAGACCGTCAATTGTTACTTTTATAACTTTGTAACTCATCTGTTGTTATGTTCTTAATTGTTAAGTATACAATAAAGATATAAATAAATAAAATCCGTGTGGCAGTTAAAAATATCTAAGCGAAATAGACAGCGAAAGCAACTTCATTTTAAACTATTTACAGATAAGCATAATATTTAACTTTGTACTATTACCAAACAGAGCCAATAACCTCATACTTATGAGCGCATCATATTTTCATGATAAATTTATACGCTAAAAGCTGAAAACCTTTGCTCGGGAACCCCCAAAAAAGGTGAAAAGGTTAAAGTTGGCGCGCAAATCTGCGGAGTCACTGTAATCAATCAGTGCGTAATGGTGCAGCACCTTTATGGTGTATAGATCTGTTTATAACTGTGTTTTATAAACAACTATGTTCTCTTTCATAGTACCTAAATATTTTATTAGTAGATGTAGATAAAATTCTTCTTCTTTTAATTTTCACAGAAAGTGTGAGGTTACCGATGCCTTGAACAGGTAACCCTATTTTTGAGGAGTTCTTTTCATAGTATTTGGGGGCACTCGTTCACTTGGGTGCCCCCAATACTATAAAAAGAAACATGCTTGCACACACATCATTTGTATCTAAATCCTATTAGAGGAAGGATCATCGGAATTACTAATAAGGAAATATAAATACTGTCAATAATTTTGACTGCCCCAGTGGCGCAGTGGTTGCGTATGCGAGTTCAATTCCCGGGTCGATATAAACGTTTGTATGATAATCAAATATTTGTTTCGATGTTTGAGTGTTCTCTTTGTAAAATTAATATAATTATATAAGTATTTAAAATATATATATATATATATGTATTTACATCAGTAGTCAAGTACCCATAACACATAACTACCGGGGGAGAGCCACACTTCGACATGAATGGGCCGGCTCGACCGGAGTGATACCATCTTACAGAAAACCGGTGTGAAATAGCGCTTGCGCTGTGTTTCACCGAGTGAGTGAGGATGCCGAAGGCCGATACCCCGATCCTGTCCCCTCCCCATGAAAGAAAGCAAATTACACAGGAAAAGACCACTGCAAAGAGAAAGAAAATCCATCTGGCCAGTGTGGGCAAAAACCTCATTTCTTAACAGATGGACTGTTAAAGGCTTTTGATAATACGAGTACTATAGTGAGTCGCTACTTACTGTAATGTGTATGAATAATTTTAAAATCGAAAAATCATAACCGGAGTTTTCATTGATGTTAATCTGTAAGTAATTAATACTAAAAGTGCTGGTTTACCAGCACGTCAAAATTTGTACAAAACATATTAAAAACATGTCAAAATAAATTAAATTTTGTACCTTAATAAGTTTTGTGTTTTCTTTTACTTTTAGCAGTTACTTGTGTTTCAGGTCACTGCCCCGCTTATAAGGGTCGCGGTGTACTAATTTAAAACAAACGAAATAGCAAATCAGGCGTTACTAAACTTTATAATAAAGTAACCAAGCTATTTTAAAGTGTCGAGTCTCCGAGGCACTGCCCTCAATGTCCTACAACAAAGCATATTGTCCCATCATATCGATACATCGTATGTACATCGATACAAACTTTTTTATCACATTTTAATCGCTCAACGTATAGCAATTTACATACACACAGACAGGTCGGCCTTAATTTGAAAATAATAACGTCTGGCCACGGTAGGTATAGTAATGTTACCTCGAGTCAGGTAATTGATTCAGGACTGTCCTGAATTTGATTAATGTATTTATAAATGACATATAAATAATATAATACTAAAGAAGAAAAGGTGGGGGCCTTTTGGGGAGACCTTCGTTCAGCAACGGATTCATTTCATTTGAACGAAAAATAAATATGTCTGCTAAAAAACCCATTTTTAATTTTTCAGTTACACTTTTTTTCGACACTAACACAACGCAATCTAGTCTAGTCAAGCTAAGCAGAGCTTGTGTATATTAATCCAAGACTTCAAGGACAGCTGACCCATACGCTAGCACTGCGCCACCGAGGCAGTCAATTAACAGTAATAACGAATGTTTGTGCTGCTTTAAAAACAGACTATTTTATTAACTGAATTCCTATCTTTTGATAATTAGTAAATTTACTTATTGAAAATAAGTAAAATTTAACCTAAAAATTTTTAAGTGCCAAAGTATTTAAACTTTTTTGATATAATACTACACACGTCTGGAAGAGATCGCCGTGAGCGATACGACCGCCTATTGTGATTCCTGATGTTGGTGTCCGTATATGTATCTCTGTTCAAATGTTTACTGTAGTGGTGTGCAATAAAGTTTATTAATAAATAAATAAACATCCCTCCTGTTTTCTGTGTCCGTTCTTGTACCACTACCGCTATTTTAAATAATTGATTTCTATAAAGTTGATATATTAAATCGATAAATAATGCTACTTACCACTGTTTTTATAACACATTTTTAAATTTCAGCACAATCAATTGCTCAAATTTCACTTTGATTTTTGTAAATAAGTGAACTAAACTATTTTTTATATTAATATCTCCAAAACTAAAAACACGTTGTCATCCTAAAGGCACATCACGATCGCTTTCCGATACGCCTTTATACGATAAAATACTCAGAATCGAATTGTGGTTTTAAAATGGCTGCCAAACGTTTGCAACTCTTTGTGCGATTACGGGAAATGATTTAGGATACGTACGGGCGAGGGAACATGTGTATTTATGATAAAAAGAAATAATTCGTAGACCTTTTTATAAACTCAATAGAAAAAAATATTTGTTTCAATGAAGTGAAAACGCTGGTTGTCAAAAAAATTTAACAATTTGCAACGTGCAAATGTCACATACCTAGGTAATACACTAAAATATAGTCGTGTTTAGAATGTTGTCCTTTTTCGGAAATTGATTAATAAAACTAGACATCAACAACGTATTTGTCGTAACGTGACGTAAAGACAGCAATTGTAAAACAAAACGATCCGTATATTATAAATGCGAAAGTAACACTGTCTGTCTGTCCAGCTTTCACGGCCAAACCGCTGCTGAAATGTGGCATGGAGATACTTTGATTTTTGAGGAAGGACATAGGTTACTCTTCACTGCGATAAACGACAAACTCGCGACCCGTGTGCAAAAGCTAGTTATGCCTATGTAGTTATGATGGTAAGCGATTACCGCCGCTCATGGACACCTGCAACACCAGAGGTGTCACAAATGCGTTGCCGGCCTTTGGGGGATGGGGACGGGGATAGGGAGGGGGATGAGGGAGGGGTTGGGGTATGCGCCTCTGGTGTCCTCTCTCACTCAATGAAACACAGCGCAGCGGTCGAGCCGGCCAATGCATTCCGAAGCGTGGCTCTCTTACGGAATGGATATTTATGAATTAAGTGCCACTTACTAGTAAATACTCGTACTTGGTAAATTGCTTTATATATATTATCATCATTTACTTAAGAGCTACGTTCTTATCGATGCAGCTGTACCCAGCTCTCCCTATCAAAAGCCCTTTCCTTGACCTCTGTATACGTAGTAACCGCTACTTTTTCCTTAATCTGATCTTTAACTATATCTCGGTCTTCCTTTTCCTCTCTTCCCTTCTAATATCTAGTAAATTATGATTAAGCAAATATACATTTATCTTTATTTCTCAGTTAACTACTACTTCATTAAGAGTAATACCAAAATACCTTCAATTTAAAACTCAAAACTAATATAATGATCCTTTCCCACGCAAAAAAAACCGTTTACAAACCTTTCAAGTTTCCTTTTCTGCGTTTTCCAATCAGAAAAATATATATTGACAAAGATAATAACTGTTTATTACATTGTTTATGGCAAATTACAGTTTGCGAAGTGATGAAACCAACTTGTTTGCAGAACCAGCAATGAGTGCCCAATAAACATAAACAATTGCTGTGTCTGCTTCTTGCTAAGTGCTGGAAGATGAAGCCACTAAATAAGCGGAATTTTTCCGCTTTCTTCTATTAAGACTTGATCCCTAATTGAATCCATGTTTTGAATACTACAAATTTGGCTTCATTTTTATATGTACCCATTTGCAACTAATATGTAATAAAGACTTATAATGCAATATCATCATTACAAATTCAATAACGGCAAGGCCTCTGGAGCATTAATCTGTAAAAAATATGGAGAAGTTCTTTAACGTCTAAAAATAAAGCTTATGTATTATTGTGCTAAAATTAGTTAGTATGTCAATATATTCTGATATTAATTTTACATAATTATATTCTATCAAAAAATTTAAAGAATATTTGAATATGTATACGCTTACTTACTTAAACTTTGTATAAGGTTACTAGGTCAATTATGTTTCAATTCTTTTTATTATTAATAAACGTGATTATAGATGAAAAAAAGTAAAACCAAACAAACTGAATTGACCTCTTTTGCGGTCACGACCCGTTGAGTGGAATATCCTTTCTGAATGTATCAATGAATCATTCCATTCTACAAAATTCTATCAAAGTTTACGTATTTGATTGAATCATTAGGAGATCAAATAATAATAATGGCTACTGTACATATCTTATGCAGCTAAGTGACTGCATATTTTGTAAAATCCGTATTTTAGTCATCACACTTTTGGCATTCATACAGATACTTTTGTATCTCTAAATTTCAGACATAGTTTTCAGGACATTGTTTTAGAGTAGCAACCGAACTTATGTCTACGCTTGACAATCACGTAGTAGCTAACAATATACTATCTAATGTTCTAAATATATTACAATTTGTAGGTTGAAAATCCAACAAGTTGAAATTATACTTTAAAACAATGTCCCAATTCCTAACTATCCCTGTCTAGTTGTGGTTCCCGCAGTTTTCGTGGCCTAACTTCCACAGTAGCACCATTTCTAATTGAAGTTTATTCACGTTTCCTCCTACTAAAATTAACACCTTCGTCTCTTTGTGTCTCCTTGACTAATAAACTGTCTCCACTATAATAAGAGTAAAGAAGAAACACCAATTTGAAATGCTCAGTTCAAGAAATAAAAATAAATTGCCATTGTTTTGTTTTTGGTTTTAGGAAATGAAATTGAGATGACAATTTTTATCTGGTTTGCGTTTGCAATTCGCCAGTACAATGTAAGTATTGCGAAACGAAATAGTGTTACGGCTATTTCTGGCAATGCAAATTTTTATTAACATCGTAAAAAATAACTGTACACTATTGCCATACTTTCGTATTTGTTAATAGGGGTCAGTTTGTACACACATTTTTTATGTACTAAGCAAGAATATTTGTATTAGATTCTTTCAAAACATACAATACATTTTAATTGCCTCTGTGGCGCAGTGGTAGCGTGTGCGACTGCTGTGCTTTGAGGTCTCGGGTTCGGGTCGGACCAAATGTTTGTATGATCTGCAAATATTTGTTTCGGAGTTTGGGTGTTTTCTATGTATAATATGGATGTATTTACAAAAAAAAAGGTATATATGTATTTATATCAGTAATCTAGTACCCATAACACAAGCTATGCTTAGTTTGGGACTAGATGGCGTTGTGTGTAAGCTGTCCGAAATATTTATTTGTTTATTTTTTATTACTTTTGAAACTATAACATTTCTAACTTACGTTTCCTAATTTTTTACTTACCTCCTATTGCCGATATATCGTAATAAATTTATCTTCCAGGCAGGACTTAAATTTTTTTCATTTAATTTGTATACTATCCTGTCCACTGCTGGGCACAGGGCATCTCCGTTGAAGGGAAGCTTAGGCCTATTTTACCAAACTGCCTAGATGGGTTCGTAGAGGTCTTCTTTCAAGTGTTCCTTCTCCTGCGTAGTTTGATCTCTTAGTCGTCTCTTACATCACACACGGGATGAACAAGGATAGTGATACTTCCTGTTCTTAATCTGTCACCACATACGGAGACTATATTGCCTGGTTAATCTGGATGAGGCTGAAATCATTGCCGACAAAGTGAAGAAGTTTAGTATGCCTCGGCTCACCTCTTAGGAGATGTAAGCGTAGGTTTGTAGTATGTATACCTTTAAAATAAAAGCACTATATTCTACCTTCAAACAAACATATTCATGCCTAATAAGAACTAGTAATTGGTATATTATAAACTTAAATTTCAAAATTGAACGCCTCCACCCAACTTGATCGAAGAATAATTGCAAAATTAATATTCAAAGTGAACTAATAAAAGTAAGGTTATTAAGTTAACACTTGCATTACATCTGCAAATTTGTTCAACACCTGCTCCGGGTCTACGATAATATTCAAGGTAGTCTGGGATAACAGTCTAACGTAATTTGTTATTTTTGAGAAGCTCTTAGCTCCGAGGAGAATTAAGAGTTAATTTCTTACTTACACTGTAAAGTTTCGGAGCGCTAATTTATAGTTAGGTACTATACCTACCTATACAACAAGTATATACATTGAACTAATTGAAAATCAACAGTGATTTTATTATATTGGTTTGTATCCCGGGTAATTTATGTGATAATTTTTGTCAGAAATGCAAACAGATTAAAGGGATTGCTGGTCTCAATAATCTTCGTATTTAGTATTGACATGGCACAATATATTTTCATCAGAAATAAATAATACAGTTTTTTAGTTTAGTTTGCGGTTCAACCGCTCACCACGCCGCTTCCTACAGCGCTGAGTGTTATGGGTTTCATCCCCACACTGGACAATATTATGTCAATAAATTGTTCTTCTAAACCTGAATTACAAACATACATGAAACGTACACAAAAAAGAGTTTACGATTTATGTATGTTTGTAAAGATCTCCGCAACACAGAATGTCTTATCGTTTTTCTGAAAGATGACTCCAGCACTAAGAATATTAATACCATTTTCTTTTTGACGTGGTGAAAAGTCCCTTCGGGTCCTCAGCTTCTCGGGGACACCGGAGCCAGGAGTTAGTCGTGTTTCCACTAAAAAAACACCCTGACGACCGGCCTCTGGCGTCCTACTCTGGGAGGACTCGGACCATATTATTTCAGGTCCTCCCCGAATTGACGCCGTGCCTTATCAGGACCTGTCCCGGGAGAAAATTATTTCTCCTCGGTCTCAGCAATGTAGGCTGATTGCACGGCAATGCTGCTATCCCGACCGCAGCAATCATTCTGCCTCCAGAGGTATCCATCCTCCGACGGCCCGCGGTCCCGTCGACGGTTCTTATCGCCGACGTAAGAATATTAATACCTAGACTTATAACTAGAAATTATCTACATATATTTCTCACAAATTATTTTCTCATTTGGGATTTTAACCTATTAACAATAGCAAGCTGTGAGGTGAACGCTTACCGTGGGAGAGCCACGCTTCGGCATGAATCAGCCGACTCGACCGGAGTGATACCACGGCCTCACAAAAAACCGGGTTTCACCGAGTGAGTGAGGATACCGGAGGCCTCAACCCTTCCCCCTTCCCTCTCCCCATCCCCCAAAAGTGTTGCGAGTGTCCATGGGCGGCGGTAATCTCTTACCATCAGGCGTTAAATCAGCTCGTTTGCCCCAATTCCATAAAAAAAAAACCACTGCGACATACGTACAGTCAAGGAGTATTTAAAAAAAAATAATTACCGTGATTGACTACAAAGTGAATATGTTTCTCCTTTGTTACTTTAAACAAAGCTTATATAGGCTATAGGTGTGTTAGAGTTTAGAGTAATGGAATATAAATTAATGTATCATAAAAGTACTAAATGTTTTTAGTAAAACGCTACCAAGTGTGCGATGACCGATGGTGCAAAACAAAATAACGGCTTTGTGACTCACGCCTTTCGCTGGCGAAGTTTTTATCGCCATATATTTATCATGATACGTACTTTCATGTTTATGTTGTAGTGTTAATAAAAATCACATGAAACGCTAACTTTACTCATGTTAGATAAAACTTAGCAAACAGCTACTATGGCCTTTAATGTGAACCGTAAATTAAATTTATTTCTGTGCTAACATTTTTAGGTAGTTTTATAAAGCTGTACAATTGTTTGATTGGTTATTCGAAAGCTTTAACTTCCAAAATAACTCGTTTAATTAAAAAGATATTTAATATAAAATATTTTTGGCATTTACTCCTTAAGAGACGATTTTCATAGTTAGCCATATCATCATCTTCCTAGACTTTTGTAGCGACTTCCACATATAACACAACAATAACCTACTACAGCGCCATCTATCGAAGATACACTGAACTACGAAGTAACGCACTACACGGAGTAACTACAAATCCTGAATCGCGCAATAAATAGTTCTCGCGCCGATTATCATATATACAACATCCCAACATCAACTGGTGGGCAGTAACCCACCAGGCATGATCATCTCGCCTGGTCGGAGTATCCTCCCTTTGTGTTGGAGGGACAGGATACCCGTTCCTCCACACTTTATTATTTCGACTGGGTTTACCTGAATATCAGTTTTTACACAGAACGACTGGCATTTGAACTCTGCAACCCGGGGGGCGAACTGAATTCGAAGGTTGAATTCATAATTAGCCATAAAGTAAAGTTAAATCGAGCGTTTAAAAGTAAGGCGTTACGCTGCTGTTCTTTTTAATTAGTGTTATCTATCAAACTATTGAAACAAAGAGCGCTAGAACTTATTATGGTTTTTTCGCGACCAAAATAACTTAAACGCCTTGAATTTCATGGCGCTTACGCATTTAATTCAATACAGTATAAGTGTGCTACGTTCAAAGCGAGCCAAATAGCTGGTCATTTACATAAACTCCAGTCGTGCTTGGGAACTGACACACACTTTTTTTATGATCATGAGACAAGTCACCTGACGATAAGTGACTACGTTCGCTCATGAACTTTTGCAACTAAAGTGTTACAAGCGAAGCGCTCTTTGAACGCCCCTTTTTTATTCCTTTGCCGAAACCTCCTCGGATATCGGTGGCATGTCGGACTCGAACCGACTAGAACCGCATGCCGTCTCAGATACTAGATACCGGAAAACCAGATGACTTGTCTCTTGGTTCCCTGGTACCCCTTACCTTAGTAATCCCAATTCCCTTATTTTTGTGACCCCCAACCTCTTATTTTTGTGTCACGCCCCTCTGCTTTTATCTTTGGATTATTTCCCTTTATATATTTCTGTGCAATGAAAAAGTTCTACATTTTTTTATACTCGTATTTGTGATGTTTAGTCTTCCTTGTAAAGATTCACTTATTCTGGAAACAAAATTATCTTTATATTGTGAATTGTATTAATGAAGTTCGTTGTTTTGAAAACAATACCTAAATTTTTTTACAAATATCTTTCCCGCTTGCTTTTACAGCGTCATAAAAATATTTATCCATCACCTTTAGCCGTAATAAAAACCAACGTATTTACAGTTTTCTAAAGCAGGCTTTCGAAGGCAATACTTGGAGGCTTGCTTTTACGAAGTGAAGTATTAAAATTGTAAAGAACGTTACTTTCTATCCGTTTAGGAGTTCAATTTAACAGTCGTAAAACAACTTCAAATTGAGAAATGGGGTGAAGGTTTAATTTACTTACTTTTTATTACTTCCGATACTCTAAATGTTATTATAAAATATGAATTTATTGCTAACAATTTATCGCTGAACAGGCACTGTTCCATTTTAATGAGTTAAATAAAAAAGAAAATTTAATACAATAAGAAATTGTATCAAAAAGGAATCGTAAAGATGATTTCTAGATTTCGTAAAGCTGTTTAATTCAGAGTGTCTTTATTTTTATTGAATAGATATTCATTCCTCTTCAATAGATAGATCAATTTGAACTCTCTTTATAATATCACTTTGTTGTCCGTCTGTCAAGACCCTTTTCTCGGGAACGCGTAGAGGTTTCAAGGTACGAAACAACGTCATATAGTACAGATAAAGGGAATATTTCGAAAAGCATTAATTTTTTGTTACTCGTACATCAGAAACCTTCAGGTTTGCTCGGAACCCTTGGAATCACCCTAAGAACTTTAAAGAATTTTTAACCAACGGGGTCACAAGTGTTGAAATAATACCTGCACAGCCTAGTAGGGATAAGGCCTAATTTATTCAATGATGAGCTTAGTAAACAAATCGATTTCATTTAAAATTTACTTTGTAGTAAAGGAAAAATATGTATGTATTTAATTTCGAAGCTTTACTAGTACTATCGCGTCTGACTCACCAAAATCCTGAATAAATAATCCACAGCCAACATTGTAAGCTAATGTCCTGCAATATATTCACACATATAGCTCTGAGGTGCTTTTCCTACTTCATTAATTTCCACACACATTAAAAGCGAAGGTTTAATAATGCAAAAGTGTTGTGGTTGTGGCCTCTACAACAGCGAATTCCATGAAAGGCAAGAAGACCTATCTACCTAATTAAATTCAGGACCTTGTGGCGACTTCACATACTACAGCGCCGTCTACCGAAGTTACCCTGAAGTACGGAGTAACGTATGGTACACGAAGAAACTGCCAATTCTGAATAGCGCAATAGAAGTTCTCGCGCCGATTTTTATACATACAACATCCCAACATCAACTGTTGGGCAGTGGCCCGCCAGACATGATCCCTTCGTCTGGTCGGAGGATCCTCCCTTTGTGTTGGGTAGAACATGATACCCGTTCCCTGACAACCTTTTTAAATTCAAGAGACAACAGTTTGCACACTTTCATGTAATACTAACACTATTGTACCTGAATATCAGACGTTTAAAAAGAGTGGTTACGAGTTTCTTTGCCAGTATTCTTCACATAAGGCCCTACGCACTTTGAAAACTGGAAGTTATAGATCGACACAAGCAGGTAGTAGATATTGGTGTTTTCTTTATATTTTCCTTGACAATCCAATACATGCTGTGGCGTCTATTTATGTCGATTTATGATTTTTAACTGTGATGTATGTAATAGTATTGTCTTTTCAGTAGTAAAAACAGTATCTCAGGAGTCCTGAGGAGTTGGCTGTTATTTTTAATTCAAAAATATATATTATATCAATCTTGGACTCGTTCAAACCTTAAGATTTAGAAGGGAAATTTAAGGCTAACAGGTGAAAAGCAGTGCAAATATCCTTTCCGTTAACTTCGCGGACACACTTACTTTGGTGCTAGGATTAAGATAAGCGGATTCGCGGCCATTTTCTTCAAATGACCACATTTGAAGGAGACACATAGACTTAATGATATACTTAAAAGATTATGTCGAACTTAGTTTTATATTGGGATGGTTTTCTTTGTATTACACACATGTTTAAGAAATAAGATAATTAAAAAATATTAAGGGGTAGCCTTTAAAATTAATATAGGTTTCGAAGACTTTGATACTCGTAATAAGCGACCTTCGGGCACCTGAAACCTTTATCACTTTGATCAGTTCATTGGTTCATTGTGTTGCATCTTCAAAGACCATAGTCGCCCCTTTTGTGTTCTTTATGTCGTTTTCCCTCAATATGCTGATAAAAAGTTAAGTATCCTAGAAGAAAATCACACCATAAGAGGTAAGCCTTTATGTTTACTTCCATTTTTTTTAAGTATGAACCTGGCAAAGTGACTGCTCTGCCTGATAGACAGCATGAACGAATACAGACAATGCAACAATGGAGCATAGTGGCCCACATTATGCCATTTATTTTAGGTTGCTATTCTTTATTTATCAAGAAGGAAGAGTTTTTTTTTTTGGTATAGGGGTCAAACGAGCGGACGTATCGCATCATGTTAACCGATTACCGCCACCTATGGACACTCGCAAATCCAGAGGCGTCATAAGTGCGCTCTATTCTTGAAGGTTTGAAGGTCGTATTGATCCGGGAATGCCGCAGGCGACAGTTCATTCCACAGCTATGTTGTGCGAGGCAGAAAATTTCGGAAAAATTGCACAGTTGTGGACTGCCAACTATCTAGCTAGATGATGGGGATGAAACTCCTGTCACGTAGGACGATGGCGGAAAGAGGTGGCAGGGATCAGTCCGAACAATTCCTACTAGTAGGTAGAATAAATTCTCTTCAACTACTTATACGAAATAAAGCGAAAGATATTTAAGAAAGAAGTAGTATTATAGTCCATTAAATAGTTAATTTTAATAAGTATACTATATAACTTCATTCAAGCAACAAAACAAGTATGAACAGTGCCACACAAACTCTTAAAGTAATAATACATTTCCAGAAATCAACTCAGAGATATGCAAAAAGGAAACTCATTTCATACAATAATAGTCATTACAACATGAGGTTTATGGTTTAATTTCCTGAAAGCACACATTTCATTTGTCTGCGAGACTGTGATACGTGATATTAGCTTTTTATGGTGTCAGTAGATCCATAAAAGTAATTCTATTATATGCAGCCAATGTGTTAAGTTTTGATTAAATTATGGGGATTTGAACATTCTTGTTCCTTGTTAAATGGTTGTGTTTATATTAAATGTACGAATGGCGCTAAAGTTAAAGTAGTAACTGCTAGGTATTCTTTGGTCACGTTTTAACGACCCCGACTCAGATTATCATTTTTCTGTTTTTATATGATTTAAGTATAAGATTCCTATTTATGTTAAATGTAACCTTACATTTATTATCTATATAGCACACTACACAACACATCCTGTATCTTTTTTTATAGAATCAGGGTAAAGGAGCAGACGTATCGCCTGATGGTAAGCGATTAACGAACGAATGGACGCCTCTGGTGTGGGCGGCGGGCTCATGAACACCCGCAACCAGAAGCGTTACAAGTGCGTTGGCGGCCTTTAGGGGATGAGAAAGGGGATGGGGGAAAGGGGTTGGGGTAAGGCCTCCGGTATCCTCACTCACTCGGTAAACACAGCACAGGCGCTCTTTCACACCGGTTTTCTGTGAGGCCGTGGTATCACTCCGGTCGAGCCGGCCCACGCATGCCGAAGTGTGGCTCTCCCACGTTAAACCTCAATATAATATACTCAAGCTATTGCCCGTGGCTCCACCCGCGAGTAGGTTGGTTATAGAAAAACTGTTGTAGGCAAAGATTAGCATAAGTCATTCCTTAAGAATCCAAATATCCAAATGTCAAATTTGTTTGAAATTCGTGCAGTGACAGACTGAGTGACTTTGGGATTTCTAATATTAATATGTAGCTCGCCTGCCTCTCATGTAAATCAAATTATCAGTTTTTTTTGTTTTTATTATTGAATAGGAGGCAAACGAGCAGAAGCATCACCTGATGGTAAGCGATTACCGCCGCCCATGGAGTACGTTGCCCACCTTTGGGGGATGGGGAGAGGGAATGGGGGGAGGGGTTGGGGTATGTTCCTCCGGGATCCTCACTCACTCGGTGAAACACAGCGCAAGCGCTATTTCACACCGGTTTTCTGTGAGGCCGTGGTACCACTCCGATCGAGCCGGCCCATTCATGCCGAAGCGTGGCTCTCCCACGGAAAGGATTCAGTATAATACTCGTACCTTATGATGAAAATTTATTATCGAACTTTAATCGCTTGAACATACATGCGGTATTCTTATGTACCTACTTATATTAAGGATCTTATTATCCCTTTATTCATGATTCGAATTAATGTTAGTATTTCTTTTAAGAAGGTTTCTAAACTGTAACTTGGACTTTGACCATACTCCTTTACCTAAAATTTTAATAATACTCAAGAGTAACACTATATTTGTTACTACCTTTTACCTGTGGCTCTGCACACGTATATGTCGGTTATCGCGGTAAAGAGCAGCCTATGACTTCTTCTTCCTCTTGTTCCTCAAGAATAAAAGTATATCCATACCAAACTTCATTAAAATTGGTGCGTCATTTTAGCCGTGAAAGCGTAAGTGTGGATTCAACTATTTTATAATTACCTTCACGATTTCTTGCAATCATAGTAAAATTTTCTATAGGTTCACATAATTAAAACAAAAGTTAAAAATAACAAAAAATGTAACATCCTGTACAAATCTTTCTCGCAAACGTATTAAGTAGAGTTTGCCTCATATTCTAAGAACCGAGAATATCCCATATCCCCATATTACGTGTACTTTTTTTTCAATTCTCATAAGATAAACCTTGATTGGAATAGTTGGCTCACAAAAGATGCGGCTCAAACAATCTTCTGTCATTACACTATGCTTTACAAAAGATGGCAACGATGCTGCAATGAAAAGTATTGCAGATTGTGTTAAGGCGAATATCTACACTAGAAAATTAAAAATATTACTTTAGACTGTTCGTTTACGTCCTTTACCTCTATTTAAAACATGAGTGTCGTTAGAGCACAGAAAACCGATGTGTAAAAGCGCCTGCGCTGTGTTCCACCGAATGAGTGAGAATACCGTAGGCCCATACCTCAATTCTTTCCCATCTCCCAAAGGCCGGTAATGCACTTGTAACGCCTCTAGTGTTGCGGGTGTCCATGGGCGGTGGTAATCGCTTACCATCAGTTGATACGTCTGCTCGTTTGCCCCTACTCCATAAAAAAAAGAAAAAAAGAGTCAACTATCTTCTAGTTAGTTTAGTTTTAGCAAACCAAGTATTACAGCAGTACTGCAAAGAGAAGGAATGTGGTATGCTCGGCCAAAACCACCTTGCTAGAGAGGCTTATATCCGGTAGTGTTTTGTTTTGGTCTATAAGTAAGCTAGCATTTGTACAAATACAATAATTTTGAAACACATGTTTATTATTGATAGACAGCTGTCAAGTTTCGTATCTATAATAAACAGTGTATGATCACAAAACATTTTTTTTTCTATATAAGTACATACAGTACAACTAGTAATACATTATACTAATTATCACTCATTTCTAAGAAAAGTAAAATAAAATATTGAGAGGTATTTTCGGATCAAAAATTATTTGCTTTTTATTTTTCTCTCCGTGGAAAAACGGGTATTCCGGCAAACCTTCTTGAACTAGTAGAAGAACCCAATCAAACTTGGTAATAAAATAGGCTAGGAAGTATATATCATTAGTATATACGTTCACTTATTTATGGTAAGTCACTTACTATCCATTTTATTCAATGCACTATTAGTCTTGTAGTTTTTTTAAAAGGCCAACGTCGAGACTTTGAGAAGGAAGAAATGCGTATACAAATATTAACCTTTTGCTTCCCACTGTTGAATAATGATATCTCCAAGGAGCGCCAACTATCCCGGTCTTGGGCAATCCACGTTCATCCGCTGCCACTACCTACCTACCTACCTACCTACCTACTTGGCCTACCTCTTTCTATCTCACAAGCGTCCT
The DNA here is from genome assembly GCA_916048165.1 of Spilarctia lutea. Taxonomy (NCBI): domain Eukaryota; kingdom Metazoa; phylum Arthropoda; class Insecta; order Lepidoptera; family Erebidae; genus Spilarctia; species Spilarctia lutea. The sequence continues at coordinate 3,445,727 of OU696491.1, forward strand.
TTTATTAAGTACCTCGTTTTGTTTGCTAATTAAGAATTCACGATTTAAAATTATGTGTGTAAGGCTTCCACTTAACATAAGAGTTGCAATTATCTGGCAGTACAAGTCGTAGTAACAACTACAATTAGTCATGCGATAACATTTAATATTATACCATTCAAAAGGATACAAATCAACTGTACATATTTTTCTTTAGATCTTTATTTGTTGACTGAATTTTGTTAAATTGTAGAGTACCTTTCTTTTATTTTTTATTTAGGTTCAATGAAAGTGTTTTTTTTTTTGTTTTTTTTTATTGGATAGTGGGCAAACGAGCAGACTTATCAACTGATGGTAAGCAATTATCGCCGCCCATGGATACCCGCAACACTAGAGGCGTCACAAGTGCGTTGCCGAACTTTGGGGGATGGGGAAGAGGGTGGGGGGAGGGGTTGTGGTATGCGCCTCTGGTATCCTTACTCACTCGGTGAAACACAGTTCAAGTGCTATTTCACACTGGATTTCTGTGAGGTGGTGTGCTTGGTATCATTCCAGTCGACCCGGCCCATTCATGCCGAAGCGCGACTTTCTCATGGTAAAATTAATGAAATGAGTGTTGTAGTCATATTTCATGTCGAGCTATAAAGATATTTCTGACCTGATGTCCGAGACGTTTTTGATTTAACAAGAAATCATTTTTAGAAATCGGCTTAATTACATCACTTTTGTAACAATGATATAGAGTACCTACATGGCATACCATTTAGGTATATCATTGACTCACGAGTATATGATTAACTTTTCCTAGTCGAAACAAGGTGCTTCAAACAACCTTAAAGATTAAAGAAAAGAAAATCCACCAGAAAGACGTTTATATTTTCCTAGTGTATGTTTGTATCTATGTATGTAAATATCATTGGCACGCTCTGCTGTCTCAAAAACTGGATGCATTTTGGCTTGAGAGGTATTGCTACATCCATCTTTATAAATTAGTGTGTACATTATCATACAGCCGCTTTTAAGCTATTGCATAGCTTATATCGCGGGCCTTGAGCGTGGAGACCGAAAGACAGAAATTCCGTAACGAAAAAAACCTAACACCCCCGATTCCGACCGGGACAGCGGTGATACTTTTTAGTTTTTCCATCTATCGATAAATACCAGAACTTATTATTATTATTATTTTTTGTTTTTGTTATAATATTATTTTTGTTTATCGGTCACCACGCTCAAAGTGTAACTTGAATTAATATCATAGAAAAAAAACAAAGAAAAAAAAATACTGCATAAATAAAATAAATATATCATTATAATTGCATAAGTTGATAAAAAATGCTATGCAATAGCTTTACCGCGGCAGTCACCAAGTGCCACAGATCTTTTTTTTTTATATTTGGATATACATACTAGGTCGCGGGGGACTTTACAAACACACATGAAACGGACACTAAAAACACCCAGAACAACAGTTTTTGAATCATACAAAGTATTGTCACAAGTGGGGTTTGAACCCACAACACTTGGCGACGTGGCGACCGTTTAAACCGTGCAGTCGAAATCTTAAGCAAAAACTTTTAATGAAGGTTATTTTTGTTACCAGTGGTCCAAAGTGAAATGCATATACATACATACAACTTTAAACATTCATCATTGCATTAACTCCGAACGGAGATAGGTCATTAATTAATTTACATGTAATACCCATAGTTAAAATCTCATTTTTCCACCAGGATTTTTAAGTGACCCCTATCTTTAGTGACAGATGTCAATATTCTAGATGTGTTTATATCATGTACTAACCATAAATGAGAAAGACTAATACTAGACTACTAATATTATAAATTCGAAAGTTTGTGAGAATGTATGAACTTACTTTTCAAGCAAAAACGCGGCGACCAACGACGTTATTATTTATATATACAACAGTAAATTTAAAAATGCATGTGAAATAATTTTATTGACATGGTATTAATTTTTTTTTATTTTCAATGAATACTAGGTACAACCATTCTATTACAATATTAGTAATATGATTATTAAATTCGTGACAGAGCAAATAATGAGGATATCCGCAAACTGTGGAATTTCTGATTGTTTTCGTGCTATTTTTTGGTAGTTTGCGTTGTTATCCGTATTCCATAGAATTAATTAAAGTCATGATTTTATACTTTTTTTTAACTACTCCCGCGCTTGGAATGGTTTCTGTATCGCGGGGGACTTTACAAACATACATAAAACGGGCACAAAGAATACCCAGACTCAGAATAACAATTTGTGGATCACACAAAGTGTTGTTCCCTGTGGGATTTGAACCCACAACACTTAGCGAAATAAAGAACGGCGTGGCGACCGCTTAACCACTAGGCCAAACGTGCAGTCACTAGTAACTGTATTCGTAACTGTATTTAGATTATACCTTGCTGGTTGCAGATCAGCGAACAAGAAAAAGTTCAAAATCTATAAACTGGCTACGCAAAAAAACTATTACACTTATCTGACTTCGCGGTAATTGAGTAAAAACAGTTTAATCGTGAAGTTAGGCGTAGAACATCATCTCCCACTCTTGAACATTTATCACTCTCCTGAGCGATAACTGATCTATAGAATAACATCTTTGTAGATCTCCTTTAAACGAAATGAAATCCCTTATGAAATTTTTAATTCTCAATTTAAATTTTTTGACATATTTCTAATGACACTTCCAGATAACTCAAAAGATCTTTGGTGTACTAAACATGGGCGTTACTTCCGTGCTTAACCTCCATAAATTAGTTAAAAAACAAATCGTGCCATTGAATAAGTAGATAAACTCCTACTTGATGTGCAGTTATGTCAGTTTGTATGATCAAACCAGTTATTACAGTGTTAAATGTTGAGTTAAATTGTTTTTGATGGCTGCGGGTAGTTTTGGGCTTATTAGGGGACATTAGACTATACTATATTATTATACTAAGCTAATATACGAGCATTTTGCCTCGGTGGCATAGTGGTAGTGAATGCGGCTGATGTGCTTGAGGTCTTGGGTTCAAATCCTGGGTCGGACCAAGTGTTTGTGTGATCTACAAATATTTGTTTTGGAGTTTGGGTGTTTTCTATGTTTAATATGTATGTATTTACAAAAAAAATTAAAAAGTATATATGTATTCATATCAGTTGTCTAGTACCCATAACGCAAGCTCTGCTTAGCTTGGGACTATGTGGCGTTGTGTGTAAAATGGCCGAAATATTTATTATTATTATTTTGATTAGGATTTGGTGCAGTGATCAATACTTGATATGTAGTAAATTCATGGGTCAACATGTTGTATTGTCTGCATTCGCAATGAGTATGGTGACCACTCACACTCACACACTCTTGAATTCTGCTCATGCTTTGAATTAGGCAGACGGTCACTTAGGTAGGTTTATATAAAACTAGCTGACCCACGCAACCTCGTTTGCGTCTTATATTGCCCGTAGTGTGAAAATTTCCCCCGTTTTTGAAAGATTCTTCATTGGTGCTCCGTTCCTATTAGTAGTAACGTGATGATATATAGTCTATAGCCTTTTTCGAAAAATGGACTATCCATCACTGAAATAATTTTTCAAATCGGATCAGCGGTTCCTAAGATTAGCGCGTTCAAACAAACAAACAAACTCTTCAGCTTTATTATTAGTATAGATAAAACAAAAAAATTAAATAAACGGATGTGCAACGTGCACTATAAGTACTTTAATACATTACATTAGCTTCGAGCTAACTCAATAAGTAGGACTACAACAACAACCGTGGGGAACGCCTAGAGGCAAAGTTTGTTTTTTTTTTATTTTCTTTTTATTGAATATTGGGCAAACGAGCAGACGTATCACCTGATGGTAAGCAATTACCGCCGCCCATGGACACCAGCAACACCAAAGGCGTTACAAGTGCGTTGCCGACCTTTGGGGGATGGGAAAAGGGGATGGGGAGAGGGGTTAGGGTATGGGCCTCCGGTATCCTCACTCACTCGGTGAAACACAGCGCAAACGCTATTTCACACCGGTTTTCTGTGAGGCCGTGGTATCACTCCGGTCGAGCCGACCCATTCATGCTGAAGCATAGCTCTCCCACGGTAGAAAGTAGCCTAAGTTGTCTCATAAAGTAGCCTAAGTTACTCCTTATATCATTAGGTCACTGCTTCTGAAGGTCTCGTCGGAATCGGTCCAGCCGTTCTAGAGATTAGCCGGAACAAACAGACAGACAGATAAAAATTGTAAAAGTTGTTATTTAGGTATATGTACCGTGTATACATACATATGCATTTAGTAAAAAGTGGTTATTTTAATATTACAAATATAGACTCCAATTTAATTAATTTGTATAGATTGTTATGTCGAGCTGAATTAATCTTTTAGTAACCTATCTACATAGTTATATGTATATATACTTATGTCTCAAGTCACTCTTTTACTTATTTTTTTTAATTTCATCACATTGTATTTGTAATATCAAGACAATTTTTTGTAAACACATATTGTAAATAAAAAAACTGCAATGTAATTCAGAAACATTTCGGGCATGAATAATATTTCTTTTTTTTTTTTTTTATTGAATAGTGGGCAAACGAGCAGACGTATCACCTGATGGTAAGCGATTACCGCCGCCCATGGACACCCGCAACACCAAAGGCGTCACAAGTGCGTTGCCGACCTTTGGAGGATGGGAAGAGGGAATGTGGGGGGGGGGTTGGGATATGGGCCTCCGGTATCCTCACTCACTTGGTGAAACACAGCGCAAGCGCTATTTCACACCGGTTTTCTGTAAGGCCGTGGTATCACTCCGGTCGAGCTGACCCATTCATGCCTAATATGGGTCAAGTTACGAAATACAAACATGAAATAGGTCAAACTTAAATTTTAATAATAAAAAAAGGTTGTAAAAATATCACAATAAATAATATTTGCCTGTGACAGTACATATACGCGTTACATTACACAGGCCTTGGTATTTTAATAATTTCTACCACTGCGTCATACGTAGGAAATAAAACAAAATATTTATTTTATAATAAGTACCCAAATGGTAGTTAATTTATTTTCAAAATATAAGAAGCTAATTTATGCATACACCTGGATACAACCGTTCTCACGCAATAACGCTAAAATACGATCGTAAAACGTTAAAAAATCGATCGTAAAAAAATCGCAAAATCATCTTAAAAATTCATCGATCGATCACAATGGGACATTACCTTTTTATTACCACTAATGAATATCTTTTAGAAAGCACCCTTTAAAACCTCTACAGTGTATTAAATAATAAAGTTTTAAATTTAGAACATAAAAATTTGTAAACGGCGTTTTGTGTTTTTTTTTCTTTTATTGTATCTACAATGCGAAGGGTATCAAAAATGTTTGTCATTCTGTTTAAACTTGCCCCTTTAGAGACAACCCCAGATTTTGACACGGTTAACCGGTAAACGCTGTATGTGCAAAAAATGACCCAGTATTTTTTAAATTAAAAATCATCGAAACGAAACTGTACCTTATTTTCTTTGAATTAAAGATGTAAGTTTTGTTTGGATAATAAGTGATATTATCGACAATTTAAGATGAAGTAGGTCATAATTGGGATCACAATGTGAATTAAACCGTTGATAATGTGTAGAAAGTGTCACATTGTGTTAAGTATTTTGACTCACATTGAACTAAATGTCAAGGGTTGTGTTTTTTTACTTAGTTTATTTAAAATGCCTAATCGTAGCGTGCAGAGATCACTTATGTTTTGACATGCGTGTCAAACGGATATAAGAATAACGCCTGCCTGAAGCGGTTAATACCGTTTTTAATTCTATCACTGTATTATGCTCACGCAATATTAGGGCCATTTATTTGAATACACCGAATATACACCGTAAATGAAATACTTTGTTAAGTAGGTAACAAATTTTGTATTTTAATATTTGAATGTTAAAAATGAGTAATTAAAAGTCGCTATAATATCAGCGATTAAGATAGCATGGCCTAAAAACAAATGCTAAATATTAATTTGCATTGGTAAATACCTCTATTTTGATGCCTATAACTATGATTGGCAGGGAATCAAGTGGATTATCTTGATATTTTTGAGTTAATAATTTGTTTACAAAATAAAGTTACAAGGTTTTCGTACATATCTGTGGTATTCTTTACAAATACATCATCATCGTACAGGTACATTCAAAGTTGAGGAGCACCCTGCTGTACTAACTACATATCGTAATATAAAATAATTAATTCCATATACAATATCAATTCATTTCAATACAAACACGTCAATTAGCTGTCATCACCAATCACCAAACAATCATTTAATCAATGTACGCTACACAAAATCACAATATTCATAACCTCTGTATTCAGAAGGTAATTTGAATGCAAAACTGATAATTAACGCATTAACATCCAAATAACGGGGACAAAAGGTGTGTTTCGCGTTTGGATTCGGTTACCGTGAGTGCGCGTCGGTGTACGGTTAACTGTCATACGAAAATAGAAAGTGCGATTTTTTGAAATAAGTAGTAAATATTTTCTGTCTCCCAAATGCCAGTCTACCCAATTGCATCTCACTACACGGTCTGGCTCATAATAAAATGCTTTCAAGATTTGTTACCTTTTAAAAATTTTCATGTATTTTGAGTGGGGTTCACCAAATAAGTAGAAGAGATAAATTAGAAAAAAAAAAGATCTAATGTGATTACCATTTCTATTTATGATCAATGATTGACACTTACTACAACAAAATAATCGTAATTATTATAATAATCACCAAAGTACCTCCTGAAAGATCCGTTCAAATTAAACACAAAATCTTGACAGACCACGTTTTTATTAAAACAATCGTTGTTTACTTAGTTAAAAATATTAAACCAATAAAGATCCTTAGTGCACTCTAAAAGTATGTTATGACTGCACGGTTGGCCGAGTGGTGTCAGCGGTCGCCATGACGCTTGCTACTGCGCCAAGTGTCGTGGGTTCAAATCCCACGCGGTACCTACAACACTTTGTGTGATCCACGAATTGTTGTTCCGAGTCTGGATGTTCTTTGTGTCCGTTTCATGTATGTTTGTAAAGTCCCCCACGACACAGGATGTTTATTCCTAATGTGGGAGTTGTCTTTTAAAAAAAAAAAAAAAAAAAGGGTACACCCTATTCGAGCGTAAAACTTTTACTAACCCACTCAAAGTCCGCACAGAAGTGTACTGATTACGCTATTTATTCTATTAAGTTGGTAATTGTTTATTGAATGAGTTGCGTTGAGTCTCGCCCGCACTCGACTATTAGCCCTATTGTGCTGCTCCGAACTACCATTGTGCTGAGCTAAATATGTTCACGACCAATAAAGGGCTACAGTTTCCACGTAAGACAATGAGATGATTTGTTGGCATAATTCGGATGCTGGGACTAATTTCGGAATATATGTAAGAGATTACTTAGTTTCTATTGTTATTTCCTATTATAAGATTGTAACTTAGTCGAGCTTAATTTATTTTATTTAAATAAATATGCTTAAGACAATTAAGCTTTAAAAAAAAATATAAAAAAAATATCTGAACACACAAATAAAATTTCGATATTTTTCATCAAAATTTTTATTTCCAGTTTTATTTTATTAAGTAATTAATGTAACAAAAACTAATAAGACACATTTTTACACTAAATATAAGCTTAAGATTTGTAAGAAAAAGGTCCACAGATATAGACAAATGTTTTACAATTTTCTACGATTGTCGTTTTTTATTAAAAAAATACCAAACCAATAAAAATATCGATGTCATCATTACGTTGCAGAATTAAAAAAAAAAGAAACACATTCCCACGATCAATATAACTGTGCCAATCAATAAAAACATAAAATACTTTGACATTAAATGACAAACTTACCCATAGTTCAAAAGGTGAAATAAAAACGCACCCAGTATTTACGGGTTCAAACCCTATTTGGTAAAAAACAGTAAAAATACAGTTTGGGGGAAAAATGCTAACCGCGAAATCGAAAATTATTTGGATCTTTTTTTATGTTTGGTCTTGGATTACATGGAGCCAAGGAATATATGATTAAAATACGCAAAATGTATTAGGTTCAATGAAAGTGTTTTATTTCAATTTTTCTTTTTTTATTGGGTAGTGGGCAAACGAGCAGACGTATCAACTGATGGTAAGCGATTATCGCCACCCATGGTCACAAGTACGTTGTGTATTGCATGATTAACAATAACAATCTATCAATCGATAATCATGCAAAACATAACGTTTGCATGATTATGCAAATGTTTGTTACATTAGTTTATTAATTATTGTTCGACTGTTATAAAAAGCTTTTCATGTAACAATAAATTTTTGCAATGGATTTCAAAGTTATGTTTTCATGAATATCAATTGATAGATTGTTATCGTTATTACAAACAAAGACATTTATATAGAAAACAAGTATTTAAATTATCATAAAGTGGAAGAAATAAATTAACTATATCAATTCTCATAAATATAAATAAACTAGCTGAACCCCGCGGTGCTACCCGCGGTACGATGATAACTGCGGGCAACGCCGCGAGGCGAAGCTATATCTTTATAAATACAGGGTGTCTCAAAAGAAATTTTATATTTGTTTAGCTTACTGCGTGAACGCTGCGTACTTGAGGGGTGCGGGGGTTATGTCAATTGGTAGCTTGGCTCTTGGGGATTCAGTCGCCATGGAGCGTTTCTCGGGAGCAGACCGCGCGTTGTGCGTGCGAGAGTTTTACAAGAACGATGATTCGACAACTGTCGCGCGTAGAAAATTCTGCAGTATTCGAGGTTTTCGCCACTTAAATGATGCGCCAAGCCTTCCTCTCATTCGACATTGGGTTAAAAAGTTTGAAGAGACTGGATCAACGCTGGATAAATCAAAATCCGGGCGACCTAGGTCATCAAGAACGGTAGAAAACGTGGAGAGTGTTAATCAATCTGTACGTGACGACCCGAGCCTTTCAATTCGGAAGCGCGCGAGTGCTTTAAATGTGCATAGATCATCATTACATCGCATTATGCACAAAGATCTAAAGCTGCACCCCTACAAAATTCAATTGGTGCAAGAATTAAAGCCCCAAGATGCCGGTCAGAGGCTTAATTTCGTAAATCAGATGATTGAGCGATTTTCAACGTTTACCAACATTTTGTTTTCGGATGAAGCTCATTTTCATCTTAATGGCCACGTAAATAAGCAAAACTGCCGCTACTGGAGTTCAGCCAATCCGAAACGCAAACATCAGAAACCCCTACACTCGCCTAAAGTGACCGTATGGGCTGCCATGTCGGCGCGAGGAATTATCGGCCCTTACTTTTTTGAAGACGAAATGGGGCGTACAGTTACAGTGAATTCAGAGCGTTATGTGGAGATGTTAGACAACTTCTTGGTACCTGAACTGCAAAACTTTCCTGGCTATAACTAAAGAACATGGTTTCAACAGGACGGAGCAACTTCACACACGTCTAATATATCTCTGCCACGTGTTCGTGAAATTTTCTCAGGAAAATTGATCTCCCGGAGAGGTGACACAAATTGGCCTCCACGTAGCCCAGATTTAACCCCTATGGACTTTTTCCTATGGGGTTATCTTAAATCTAAAGTTTACGCCAATAAACCAACTTCACTGGCGCATTTGAAAGAAAATATCCGTCACGAAATGGCAGCCATCCCTCACTCCACCTGTCGAGCAGTCATAAGTAATTTTACTGTTCGATTAAATGAGTGCCAACAACGTGAGGGTTTACATTTAGACGATATTATTTTTAAGAAATGAATTCCCAAAAAGTGTATTTTAACAATAAATAAACATTTTTTCTATATACCGCTTCCTTTTTTTTTAATCAATCCACTAAATATGAAATTTCTTTTGAGACACCTTGTAGTAAGTAGCCTATGTGTTATTCTGATGTATAAGCTATATTGTGGTAAAGTTTCATTCAAATCCATTCAGTAGTTTTTACGTGAAAGAGTAACAAACATCCATACATACATACATCCATACTTACAAACTTTCGCCTTTATAATAGTAGTAGGATGCAAATGTCAAAAAGATATTGAAGTTATGGCTCGGAATTGCACACTCAGCTGACCCCTCAACTCTATTTAGGGATCAAAACAATTTTGGGATGAAGTTAAAGAAGCCATCGGAACTCTATAAACACCTCGGGAGTTACCAAAATGCATGTCTTGGGTCAATCCCAGGATGAAATAGTCTCATCACTCCCAAAAGATAAATATGTTACAGAGCTTGAGTCAAGACTTCAGTTCCATAAACAATTTATGGCTGGTGCACAGTTTAATAGAGTCGGGCTGGGTTTCGCAAAGAAGAAGGGAGACCGAGAAATAATAAAATCCTTTATACAACAAGATGAAAATGATATCTATAAAGTGCATGCAATGAATCTAGAAATGCAAAGTGAGTGGTTAACTATAGGTGAGTTCTGCATCCCGTTAGCCCTGAAATGGCGCACCTTGCTATATGATTGGTCTCCTGCCCTGTTAAAATTCTATCTGAATGCCTTCCAAATGACCCTCCCAGACCAAAGTAACCTAGTGAGATGGGGGAAAGCATCTGAAAAATCTTGCTATACGTGTGGTGAGGCAGTAGGTACTGCTAGGCACTTACTGGTAGGTTGCAGGGTGCTGCTTGATAGGGGTTATTACTCACGCCGACATGATAGAGTACTAGAAATCATACGTGAAGCAGTAAGTCTTTCAGTAGCTAGAGCCCAAAAAGGATTGACTACAAATAAACGAGAAATTAACTTTATAAAGGATGGCTCAACTACCAAATCTAAAAGCAAGCCTTTCTCAATCCTAGGTACTGCACCTGACTGGACTATTTTGATGGATACGTATGATAAGCACTATAAAATCCCAGAGGATGTTGGTGTTTCGTCATCCAGACCGGACATATTCCTTTGCTCTAGACAAATTAAACACATAATATTAGTAGAGCTTACTGTTCCGTGGGAAACTAATATTCCTAAAGACCATAGAATAAAATTAAATAAATATTACGATCTAACAACTGAACTTAACAAAAATGGCTATGTGGTTAATTTATACGCGGTAGAAGTAGGAGCGAGAGGTATACCAGCTAAATCTCTCTATAACCTTCTGAAAGACCTTGGCCTGTCGAGATCTGCAGTAAGTTCTATTTTAGAACGAGTATCCAAGGCTGCACTAACAGGTTCCTACCAAATTTGGCTAGGTAGGGCGGGAAACTCGAGCAGTGAAGGTGAGCGTTGATGCGCATCTTAAAGGGGGCCTCCTTAAACCTACATCCAGGTCGTAAGTCCTGGGAACTGCTTTGAGTTTCTCCCTCTGCCACACGATGGACCCGGCACCCGCACGGTGAATCCATGGAGTGCTAAGAAGTTTGTCTCATAAAAAATGACAGCCCGGAGAGACGGGATGACGCTGGAAAGACAGATGACTGGTGGAAAGACACCTGACTGGTGGAAAGACATCTGACTGCTGGAAAGACAGTCGAGGGCAATGGCCTAGCAAGCCTAACCCGGGAAACCCAAAAGCTAAAAGTCCAAAAAAGTGTAATACCCCTGGGACAGTCCGAGAGGGGGGGCGGAAGATCTGTCCACCGATAGATATAAATGACGACCCCGGCGAGAATACGGAACTGAGATGCCCTAAGTGCGGGAAAACTTACAAAAGACGAGCCTGGTATCTCAAACATTTAAAAACGCACGATAAAGTTGAAGCACGACAGTCGTCGGTCAGTACTTTAACAAACACTGCGGATAGAGTTAACCCTCATACATCCCAAGGTGAGCCATCGTGTGAAAATCACCAGGAGTCCATTGCCATCAGGACACGTCTTAGCATTCCTAGTTTAAAAAACTCCACCTGGAAAGTACATGATGAAAACTTGGCAATCCTGCTGGAACACCCGGGATCTAAGAAAGACTTGAACAGCCAAGTAGAAACTTTGCAGGACACGGTATATACATACTTTGTGAGCGCTATCCACCACCAAATTTTTATGCGCATAAAGATAAAGAAAACACCTTTAAATCGAAAATGCGGAGAAAGAAAAGAGAGTTAATAAAACAACTTCGAAAAGCCAAGGCCATGGGCGATAACCATCTAAGTCACCAACTGTCTAGGGCATTAAGATCGATCCTTAAATTAATTCAAGGAATATCGCTGCAAATCACAAAAAATCGCGATAATTTTAACAGAGCTAAACACGAAGTAGACTTTGATAAAAACCCTTTTCAATACTCGAAAAACATTTTCAATGAACAAAAAGGAAAGCTTCTTTTGACCAACCAACAGATTTACGACCACTTTAAAAGCACATACCAAGTGCCTAAGCGCGGGAGACGGTATGAGGATCCAAACGTCCAAAAACCTCATTGTCCTCTTGTCGATTTTGAAAGTTGTCCACCTACCCTAGAGGAAGTAGACCATCAAATTAAAAAGAAAACATCCAAGTCAGCTCCGGGCCCTGACGGTATTCCTTATATAGTGTACAAAAAATGTCCATCGGTTCGTAAACATCTCTTAAACGTATTTTGTAAAATCTGGTCAAAGAAGCAAATACCAACATCATTTGGCAAAGCAATTTTTGTCCTCATTCCAAAAAAAGACGAAGTAATTCACCCAAAAGATACTAGACCGATAGCACTAACCAATACAATTTCCAAAATTTTCTTTAGCGTACTACAAACAAAAATGACAAAGTTCATGATCAGCAATAGGTATTTCAGGCCAAACCACCAGAAAGGGTTCTTGCCCGGTATTTCTGGCTGCCTGGAACATAACACATTATTAGCGGAAAGTTTGAAAGATGCCAGAATGCATGAGAGGCAAATAACGGTCTGTTGGATAGACCTTGAAAACGCATTTGGTTCGGTACAGCATGAACTGATGATTTTCGCCCTGAAGTGGTATAACTTTCCTACTGTGGTTATCGACATAATCACATCTTATTATTCTAAATTACAATTTACCATAGCAGCAAACAAGGAACACACAGAACCATTGCATTATAATGTAGGGTTGTTCCAAGGCTGCTGCTTGTCACCAATAGCTTTTAATATAATTATAAATATTCTTATAGATAAGTTAATAAGTCATGAGAAAAAATGGGGCTATCGGTTTAAAATAAACAACAAATACACAGAGTCCATCTTAGCCTTTGCAGACGACCTTGCAATACTGACACGTAATCCAAAACAATGTCAGAAGTTATTAATTGAAGTGGATGAGTTTTGTACATGGACTGACGGACTGAGGGCAAAGCCAAGTAAATGCCACTGTTTATGTCTGGGTAGACGGAATACCAAATATACCTCATATGATCCGGGACTCTCAATAGGAGGACAATGTGTAACCACGATTGCTGAAGCAGTGCCTTTCAAATTTCTTGGTAGAAAGATTGATTACAAAGGACGTACACCATCCTTAGAGATAACTGTCGAAAATTTTCTTAATGACTTAAATAAGGTAGACCAACAACCATTAAACAATATTAAAAAAGTTTGGATATACGACAATTATCTTACGTCGCGTCTGACTTGGTCTTTTCTTGTATATGACATCGGTAAAAGCCTCCTGGCAAAACTAGATGCAAATGTCAAAAAGATATTGAAGTTATGGCTCGGAATTGCACACTCAGCTGACCCCTCAACTCTATTTAGGGATCAAAACAATTTTGGGATGAAGTTAAAGAAGCCATCGGAACTCTATAAACACCTCAGAGTTACCAAAATGCATGTCTTGGGACAATCCCAGGATGAAATAGTCTCATCACTCCCAAAAGATAAATATGTTACAGAGCTTGAGTCAAGACTTCAGTTCCATAAACAATTTATGGCTGGTGCACAGTTTAATAGAGTCGGGCTGGGTTTCGCAAAGAAGAAGGGAGACCGAGAAATAATAAAATCCTTTATACAACAAGATGAAAATGATATCTATAAAGTGCATGCAATGAATCTAGAAATGCAAAGTGAGTGGTTAACTATAGGTGAGTTCTGCATCCCGTTAGCCCTGAAATGGCGCACCTTGCTATATGATTGGTCTCCTGCCCTGTTAAAATTCTATCTGAATGCCTTCCAAATGACCCTCCCAGACCAAAGTAACCTAGTGAGATGGGGGAAAGCATCTGAAAAATCTTGCTATACGTGTGGTGAGGCAGTAGGTACTGCTAGGCACTTACTGGTAGGTTGCAGGGTGCTGCTTGATAGGGGTTATTACTCACGCCGACATGATAGAGTACTAGAAATCATACGTGAAGCAGTAAGTCTTTCAGTAGCTAGAGCCCAAAAAGGATTGACTACAAATAAACGAGAAATTAACTTTATAAAGGATGGCTCAACTACCAAATCTAAAAGCAAGCCTTTCTCAATCCTAGGTACTGCACCTGACTGGACTATTTTGATGGATACGTATGATAAGCACTATAAAATCCCAGAGGATGTTGGTGTTTCGTCATCCAGACCGGACATATTCCTTTGCTCTAGACAAATTAAACACATAATATTAGTAGAGCTTACTGTTCCGTGGGAAACTAATATTCCTAAAGACCATAGAATAAAATTAAATAAATATTACGATCTAACAACTGAACTTAACAAAAATGGCTATGTGGTTAATTTATACGCGGTAGAAGTAGGAGCGAGAGGTATACCAGCTAAATCTCTCTATAACCTTCTGAAAGACCTTGGCCTGTCGAGATCTGCAGTAAGTTCTATTTTAGAACGAGTATCCAAGGCTGCACTAACAGGTTCCTACCAAATTTGGCTAGGTAGGGCGGGAAACTCGAGCAGTGAAGGTGAGCGTTGATGCGCATCTTAAAGGGGGCCTCCTTAAACCTACATCCAGGTCGTAAGTCCTGGGAACTGCTTTGAGTTTCTCCCTCTGCCACACGATGGACCCGGCACCCGCACGGTGAATCCATGGAGTGCTAAGAAGTTTGTCTCATAAAAAATGACAGCCCGGAGAGACGGGATGACGCTGGAAAGACAGATGACTGGTGGAAAGACACCTGACTGGTGGAAAGACATCTGACTGCTGGAAAGACAGTCGAGGGCAATGGCCTAGCAAGCCTAACCCGGGAAACCCAAAAGCTAAAAGTCCAAAAAAGTGTAATACCCCTGGGACAGTCCGAGAGGGGGGGCGGAAGATCTGTCCACCGATAGATATAAATGACGACCCCGGCGAGAATACGGAACTGAGATGCCCTAAGTGCGGGAAAACTTACAAAAGACGAGCCTGGTATCTCAAACATTTAAAAACGCACGATAAAGTTGAAGCACGACAGTCGTCGGTCAGTACTTTAACAAACACTGCGGATAGAGTTAACCCTCATACATCCCAAGGTGAGCCATCGTGTGAAAATCACCAGGAGTCCATTGCCATCAGGACACGTCTTAGCATTCCTAGTTTAAAAAACTCCACCTGGAAAGTACATGATGAAAACTTGGCAATCCTGCTGGAACACCCGGGATCTAAGAAAGACTTGAACAGCCAAGTAGAAACTTTGCAGGACACGGTATATACATACTTTGTGAGCGCTATCCACCACCAAATTTTTATGCGCATAAAGATAAAGAAAACACCTTTAAATCGAAAATGCGGAGAAAGAAAAGAGAGTTAATAAAACAACTTCGAAAAGCCAAGGCCATGGGCGATAACCATCTAAGTCACCAACTGTCTAGGGCATTAAGATCGATCCTTAAATTAATTCAAGGAATATCGCTGCAAATCACAAAAAATCGCGATAATTTTAACAGAGCTAAACACGAAGTAGACTTTGATAAAAACCCTTTTCAATACTCGAAAAACATTTTCAATGAACAAAAAGGAAAGCTTCTTTTGACCAACCAACAGATTTACGACCACTTTAAAAGCACATACCAAGTGCCTAAGCGCGGGAGACGGTATGAGGATCCAAACGTCCAAAAACCTCATTGTCCTCTTGTCGATTTTGAAAGTTGTCCACCTACCCTAGAGGAAGTAGACCATCAAATTAAAAAGAAAACATCCAAGTCAGCTCCGGGCCCTGACGGTATTCCTTATATAGTGTACAAAAAATGTCCATCGGTTCGTAAACATCTCTTAAACGTATTTTGTAAAATCTGGTCAAAGAAGCAAATACCAACATCATTTGGCAAAGCAATTTTTGTCCTCATTCCAAAAAAAGACGAAGTAATTCACCCAAAAGATACTAGACCGATAGCACTAACCAATACAATTTCCAAAATTTTCTTTAGCGTACTACAAACAAAAATGACAAAGTTCATGATCAGCAATAGGTATTTCAGGCCAAACCACCAGAAAGGGTTCTTGCCCGGTATTTCTGGCTGCCTGGAACATAACACATTATTAGCGGAAAGTTTGAAAGATGCCAGAATGCATGAGAGGCAAATAACGGTCTGTTGGATAGACCTTGAAAACGCATTTGGTTCGGTACAGCATGAACTGATGATTTTCGCCCTGAAGTGGTATAACTTTCCTACTGTGGTTATCGACATAATCACATCTTATTATTCTAAATTACAATTTACCATAGCAGCAAACAAGGAACACACAGAACCATTGCATTATAATGTAGGGTTGTTCCAAGGCTGCTGCTTGTCACCAATAGCTTTTAATATAATTATAAATATTCTTATAGATAAGTTAATAAGTCATGAGAAAAAATGGGGCTATCGGTTTAAAATAAACAACAAATACACAGAGTCCATCTTAGCCTTTGCAGACGACCTTGCAATACTGACACGTAATCCAAAACAATGTCAGAAGTTATTAATTGAAGTGGATGAGTTTTGTACATGGACTGACGGACTGAGGGCAAAGCCAAGTAAATGCCACTGTTTATGTCTGGGTAGACGGAATACCAAATATACCTCATATGATCCGGGACTCTCAATAGGAGGACAATGTGTAACCACGATTGCTGAAGCAGTGCCTTTCAAATTTCTTGGTAGAAAGATTGATTACAAAGGACGTACACCATCCTTAGAGATAACTGTCGAAAATTTTCTTAATGACTTAAATAAGGTAGACCAACAACCATTAAACAATATTAAAAAAGTTTGGATATACGACAATTATCTTACGTCGCGTCTGACTTGGTCTTTTCTTGTATATGACATCGGTAAAAGCCTCCTGGCAAAACTAGATGCAAATGTCAAAAAGATATTGAAGTTATGGCTCGGAATTGCACACTCAGCTGACCCCTCAACTCTATTTAGGGATCAAAACAATTTTGGGATGAAGTTAAAGAAGCCATCGGAACTCTATAAACACCTCAGAGTTACCAAAATGCATGTCTTGGGACAATCCCAGGATGAAATAGTCTCATCACTCCCAAAAGATAAATATGTTACAGAGCTTGAGTCAAGACTTCAGTTCCATAAACAATTTATGGCTGGTGCACAGTTTAATAGAGTCGGGCTGGGTTTCGCAAAGAAGAAGGGAGACCGAGAAATAATAAAATCCTTTATACAACAAGATGAAAATGATATCTATAAAGTGCATGCAATGAATCTAGAAATGCAAAGTGAGTGGTTAACTATAGGTGAGTTCTGCATCCCGTTAGCCCTGAAATGGCGCACCTTGCTATATGATTGGTCTCCTGCCCTGTTAAAATTCTATCTGAATGCCTTCCAAATGACCCTCCCAGACCAAAGTAACCTAGTGAGATGGGGGAAAGCATCTGAAAAATCTTGCTATACGTGTGGTGAGGCAGTAGGTACTGCTAGGCACTTACTGGTAGGTTGCAGGGTGCTGCTTGATAGGGGTTATTACTCACGCCGACATGATAGAGTACTAGAAATCATACGTGAAGCAGTAAGTCTTTCAGTAGCTAGAGCCCAAAAAGGATTGACTACAAATAAACGAGAAATTAACTTTATAAAGGATGGCTCAACTACCAAATCTAAAAGCAAGCCTTTCTCAATCCTAGGTACTGCACCTGACTGCACTATTTTGATGGATACGTATGATAAGCACTATAAAATCCCAGAGGATGTTGGTGTTTCGTCATCCAGACCGGACATATTCCTTTGCTCTAGACAAATTAAACACATAATATTAGTAGAGCTTACTGTTCCGTGGGAAACTAATATTCCTAAAGACCATAGAATAAAATTAAATAAATATTACGATCTAACAACTGAACTTAACAAAAATGGCTATGTGGTTAATTTATACGCGGTAGAAGTAGGAGCGAGAGGTATACCAGCTAAATCTCTCTATAACCTTCTGAAAGACCTTGGCCTGTCGAGATCTGCAGTAAGTTCTATTTTAGAACGAGTATCCAAGGCTGCACTAACAGGTTCCTACCAAATTTGGCTAGGTAGGGCGGGAAACTCGAGCAGTGAAGGTGAGCGTTGATGCGCATCTTAAAGGGGGCCTCCTTAAACCTACATCCAGGTCGTAAGTCCTGGGAACTGCTTTGAGTTTCTCCCTCTGCCACACGATGGACCCGGCACCCGCACGGTGAATCCATGGAGTGCTAAGAAGTTTGTCTCTCTACATTATTAGTTCATGCTAACGTTATTTCAAAGCTTGTTTACGTAAGTTTTTAAAGTATATGATCTCCTACGACCTAACAATATTTGCGGATAAATGTTAAAGAATGAAAGATTATAGTTTTATTTCACGAATGTTAGTAGTATGTAAACCATTTCTAAATTCCAGATCAGGGTCTTTAACGACCCCAACATTTCGGAGACAGAAAAAAATTAAATTCGTTATCTGTTTGACCCCTCGTGACTACACTTGGGCGTCAGACCATACCCTTGTTACGACAGCGACGGTATAATTATAGGATTTACAAATATTTCAATCGTAATCATCTTTGCAATGAACCGAAAATTTTATAGTTTTTAGTAAAACAAATTCCGTGGGGGAGCCACGCTTCGGCATGAATGGGCCGGCTCAACCGGAGTGATACCACGACCTCACAGAAAACCGGTGTGAAATAGCGCTTGCGCTGTGTTTCACCGAGTGAGTGAGGATACCGGAGGCCCATACCCCAACCCTCCCCCCATTCCCTCTCCCCATCCCCTAAAGGTCGGCAACGCAATTGTGACGCTTTTGGTGTTGCGGGTGTCCATGGGCGGCGGTAATCGCTTACCATCAGGTGATGCGTCTGCTCGTTTGCCCACTATACAATATTAGAAATAAAAATCAATGGAATCCAACGCTGTATTTTTCACTTTTTGGCTACATTAGAGTATGTATTGACTTGATAAACTTCATTGCAAACATGACGACTGGGATCTTTAACTGACTTAAAAAAAGAGGGGGTCTGTTTAGAATGTATTTTTTTATTTGTTACTTCATAACTTCTTGCTGGGTGTACCGATTTATACGGCTCCAAAAACAACAATAATTGTAATATGGAATTATTTTCTTAACTTTATAGTGTACTAGCTGAACCCCGCGGTGCTACCCGCGGTACGATGATAACTGCGGGCAACGCCGCGAGGCGAAGCTATATCTTTATAAATAGTAGCCTATGTGTTATTCTGATGTATAAGCTATATTGTGGTAAAGCTTCATTCAAATCCATTCAGTAGTTTTTACGTGAAAGAGTAACAAACATCCATACATACATACATCCATACTTACAAACTTTCGCCTTTATAATAGTAGTAGGATCTTTTGTTATAGAATATTTTGTTCGAAGTCGATTTCTTGTTAGTTATTTTTATCGGTAAGTTTATTAAAATCATAAAGGAATCGTTTCTATTTTAGCTCTCCGTATTAAATAGGAATAATAACAATAATAAATATTTTGCACATCTAACACACAACGTCATCTAGTCCCAAGCTAAGTAGAGCTTGTGTTATGGGTGCTTGACAACTGATATGAATACATATATTCTTTTTTTTTGTAAATACATCCATATTATACAGAGAAAACACCCAAACTCCGAAACAAATATTTGTAGATCACACAAACACTTGGTCCGACCCAGGATTTGAACCCGAGACCTCAAGCACAGCAGTCGCATTCGGTACCACTGCGCCACCGAGGCAGTTAAATATAAAGTATATCAGATTTATACATTTTCAACGTGAATGTGAGTTAAAAATTGCACTGTCAGTATTGCTAATGTTTAGAAACAAATATTTTCACTCGACACCAAATCTACATCAGCCAATAGACAACAGAATAGGCTGCAAAGTTAAGATTTCCCAAATATTTTGCTGTTGACGTCACTTCAATAGTTGACTGGTCAATATCGTATATGAATTGACAAAAAACGAGAGAAGTTGGGATATTAAATCCAATGATGGAAGTTCATCCAACGAACAACGAATTGATAAAAGAAGGATTATGCAAAATAAGACATTCCTATCTGCGTTAGACCCATTAACTATAGGCATTTAATAAAAATAATAACAATTATTGACTAATTAATAAATATTCAGATATAAGAGAAAATAAATAAATAAATATTCCGGACATCTAACACACAACGTCATCTAGTCCCAAGCTAAGCAGAGCTTGTGTTATGTCTTGTACTAGACAACTGATATAAATACTTATATACTTTTTTTTGTAAATACATACATATTATACATAGAAAACACCCAAACTCCGAAACAAATATTTGCAGATCATACAAACATTTGGTCCGACCCGTGAATCGAACTCGAGACCTCAAGCTTAGCAGTCGCGTGCGCTACCACTACGCCACCGAGGCAGTCAATTACTGCCTTTATCGTCTCTTACGACAGTCTCGTAATAAATAGAAGTGGTGACAACCCGTACTGGTCACCACCCTACGGAGATAGTTTCGATGTATATCATCTCTACTAGTATGTAAGTGAGTATGTTTGTTGCTTTTTCACGCAAAAACTACGGAATGGATTATGATGAAACTTTACAATAATGTAGCTTATACATCAGTATAACATATATAGGCTACAATTTACAAAGATATTAGCTTCGCTTCGCGGTATTGCCCGCGGTTATTGAAGTACCGCGGGTAGCACCGCGGGCTTCAGGTAGTTGTATGTTAATCCAGATTTTGGATGTGACGAGTAGTCCTATATTAGTACTAAATATGTTTATAAATCCTAAATGCGTAGTAATGGTCAATGTAAAGACAAAGAACCAGAAGTAGTCGTTAAGTGGGACAAGTGCGTTACAGTTAATCTGAACTATGATAAATGACGGGCCTACGCTCTTGATTTAACTTTACTTATACAGGCTGTTGCGAAATTATCATGTTAAAAAAATTATATAAATTAGTGTGGCTTCGTTGTGTTTGCGAAAATAAATGATGCATTGTTTGTGATTTATTTTAGGACATAATAAAATATTTAGTAACTTGAGTACCTACCTGTTGTTTTATGTTTGTATTATAAATTGAATCGATACAATCGAGGTTATAACCTATACTAATATTATAAAGAAGTAAAGTTTGTGTGTTTGTTAAATTGTAGGGGGTAATCTCGGGATCTACTAAACCGATTTTAAAAATTCTTTCACCCATAGAAAGGCACATTATTGCTGAGTGTCATAGGCTATATAAAAAACCGAAAAATAAAAAGGCTTTTACGTGGTAGTCGGTTTTGCAAAGTGAATCGGAGAAATTTCAACGAAAGGCCAAAGCAGCGGAGGGCGCGCGATGGCTTCGGGCTTAATTCGGTTCGCGTTCGTGCTAGCTTCGGGAGAAGGAGGCGTGGCCTTTCATATCTGGGAATACGCTTATTGAAAAAAAAACCACGCAGCTCAGGCGCGTGGTCGGCTTCTTACGCAGCGTACGTCTCCGAAATTGAATTTTTCGAAACGTAATTAGTACACTTTCGACATTGTTTAAATAAAAGGTTCTTATCAGAAATACTTTCTATCTTATTCTTGGCAGTTAGAAATTAAAACATAACACTCTGTACTAAAAAAGGATTATTAATATTATGCCCAACGAAGTGGGCACGGGTCAGCTATCTATACTAATCTATACTAATATTATAAAGAAGTAAAGTTTGTGTGTATGTATATTTGTTAAATTGTAAGGAGTCATCTCGGGATCTACTAAACCGATTTTAAAAATTCTCTCACCAATAGAAAGCCACATTATTGCTGAGTGTCATAGGTTACATAAAAAACCGAAAAATAAAAAGGCTTTTACGTGGTAGTCGGTTTTGCAGGTTTTGGTAGTGAATCGGACAAAAAACGGTTGAATGAAAGCGTTTCTTACGAACGCTGCCTTAACTATGAAAGATATATATTTGAGTTCTAGAGAAAAGATGTGGAGCTTAAAAATGCCTATTTTGAACAATGAAAATGGGTAGTATTTAATCCTACAACTGTAAACCCAATATTTTCTATTCAAATATTCGCAATTACCACCAAAAATACTGATTTGCACACTAAATTTGCTCATGAAATAAATCAAATCTAATATACTGTTTGATCTATAAAGCTAAACTGTTTTACTAAATTACTATCTGTTAACTAAAAGTAAAACTGATAATTCTGTATGTGCAACAAAATATTTAAATCAATTTTTTTTAAATCCATCAACTATTAAACTGTTAAGAACAAGAGTTATTCTAAATAAAACACCAGTTAATCAGTCATATTTATCCAATTAAAGTTCACAAAAATCAGCTAAGTGTAATCGTAATATACACTAATAATTGCAAAACAGTAAGGTTACTCAGTTTTTTTTTACAATTCAATCTTTGTTAGTACAACATAAAAGAAATCTTATTGGGTTAGTGGGCAGGTCTTGCTTATGTTGGACGTCCGCGTTTTTGCTTCATGCCGATAGGTATGTTTTAAGCTCCTACAGGTGGTGTGACATATTTCAACCTGATAGTAAGTCCGATGACATGTTGGCAAATGGCAATACAACCATCCAATATGCAGCATGAAGCAATAAGCATTCGAAAAAACTCCAGTCTGGTCCAAACTGAACGGTTGATGCTCCTGAACTTGCAATAAAGTAGGTCTTTTTCATGGAATCTGCCTTTAAGACCACTACTTTTCGGTCTGACTTCGCCCGCGGTCCAATCTTTAAGCTCGATCGAAGAAGAATTTGAAAATGATTCCAACTGATAGGTTTCTGACCATTCTTTCAACATAAGATATGTTTCTTTTTTTTAAAAAAGACAACTCCCGCATTAGGAATATACATCTTGTGTCGCGGGGGACTTTACAAACATACATGTAACGGACACAAAGAACACCCAGACACAGGACAACATTTTTTGGATCACACAAAGTGATGTCCCACGTGGGATTTGAACCCACGGCACTTGGCGAAGTGGCAAGCGGCGTAGTGACCGCTTAAACCACTAGGCCAACCGTGCAGTCAACAACCAAAAATCTGGCTAATGGAGAACGTTCTCGAAGAGTGTGGGAACTTTTGATAGATCTGTTAAATGATTTAAAAGCATTCTTTGTAACAGGAGATCCTTTTGAAGAGCCAAGATACCAATTCGAATTTTGACATACCCAATCTTTTTTGAAGTAAGTTATGAAGTCTCTTTGGTCAGTATACTTTATCAGAAAAGCTGCTGATGCAGACTTGAACATATCTGGAGATGTAGCAGAGTGTAACACATCAATATCCTGTAATAAAGTCTTCTGCTTTTTTTTGTTTACTAATTTACCGCCGCTGATAACAGCGTGCCAAAACACTTTTTCAATAAAACAGATGAACAAAAAGAAATAAAGTTGGATGATAAGGATTTTAGCTACACGAGTAGTTAATTCGTGGAATGTAATTTGATAATATAAACCTACATTATCTGTTATGCAGTTTAGAAAATTATTTTGGAAATCCGTTGTAAGATAGTTAATTTAGTGTGCAAATCAGTATTTTTGTTATACGGTGAGTAATTTTGTCTTAAAATCTGTATATGTGTGATTAATTTTATATGTGTTTTAGGAAAATATGTTTTGGTAATCAAGTAGTTAATTAGTAACGCAGTCATTTATCTGATATGCAGTAGGTTTTTAGTCAGGCGATTTAGTTTGCTTGAATTTTAAATAGAGGTGCAATTAAAAATTTCCCAATTAAAATTACCATAATCAAACTAACTTTTCCCGCAACTTGGTCCTCATGGAATTCGTTTATCGCAAATCCCGCAGAAAATGTTTTTTCTTTCGGACATATTAATATTAGCATGCAAATACAAACTATACCTACGTATAACCCTCCTTTTGGCAGTTAGAAATTAAAACACAACATTCTGTTCTAAAAAAGGTTATTTATTATCTAACATTATGCCCAACGAAGTGGGCACGGGTCAGCTAGTCTTGTATAATTGGCTTTACTGGTAACGATGTTAATATTCTTTTGGTATATTTTCATCAATACATACAACAAGTCAATATTAGATATAGATTAATCTACAACCGCTTGATTTAAGAAACAGTTATAAGAAAAAAAACCTCAGGTATTCAAATAATTTAACAAAACTGCTGCATATAACTTTTGAACAGCCTGTATAAAAGGAGGCGTGACCACACAACTGCAACAGAGATTACGTGCGTGGCAGCACTGCACAGATTAAACAAACGATTATACTTTGTAAAAGTACTTATAGTTTTATATCACTGATTGAACTCCTCACATATGTATACTAATACAAAATTGATTAAGAATGATTTTATGAACAAACTTATAAGAAACATGAAGTATAGATAGTTTAGATGACAGGCAGGTTAACTATCACATCAACATCCTACTAATATTATAACTGCGAAAGTTTGTGGTATGTTTGTTGCTCTTTCACGCAAAAACTATTGAATGGATTTTGATGAAACTTTACAATAATATAGCTTATACATCAGAATAATACATAGGCTACAATTTATAAAGATACTAGCTTCGCCTCGCGGCTTTGCCCGTGGTTATTGTCCTACCGAGAGGTTCAGCTGGTCAACTAATAAACTAATACAGATGCGGTATCTTCCGAGACATATTCCAAACTAGATTAAGGTTAGCTATCAGTTTGTGATACTTCTGAACTTCGATTTTGTCGCGTTATTAGACCTCCACAACGAAAGGACCTAAACTAGACCATTTAGAAAATAGGAAAAAGTTTAAAAAGTAAAACCTGGCTACGTAAAAGCTTTTAATAAAATTTAAATAGCCTATATCACCCGGCATGTATTGGCACTGTATCTCAGTTGTTTAGGCGTTATGGTGCAACATACAAACATATAACATAGACTGTCATAAATTTTACCCCTCCTTTTGACTATGCCTTAGTCGGATAAAAATATTAAGTGCCTCATGAATATCAGCTAATTTAAATAAACATATGAACGTTTTTTCGATGCCCTTCTCTTTCATTTACCACGTAAAATACTCCCTCCAGCAGGTCGTTTACTCTTAGTTAAATATTTAAACATAAAATTACTTCAAGCAGTAATGATCTCATGTCAACCAGAGGGCACCACACGATTAGTGCCATAATGATCTTTTGATGTGCAAAGTAATTACTGTAGGAAAATTGTACCCTTATTACATTACAGTTGTTCCGGGTTCGATTTACATTTTATGTTTTTCTTGTCACAGTTCGATATTCGTGTATACTCAAGTTTAAAAAGTAATTTATTGTGGTGTTAGCAAATTGACAGCAAATCTGTTGGTAGTAGTGGTTAGTTATCTTGACTATTGAGCTGGAGGTCGGAGGTTCAATTCCGGACAAATAATTAAGTGGTTGAAACTGTTACTGATCTCTAATTATTAAAAAAAGTTTGTCACGAATACAAAAGAGAACATGGAATATATTTAGATGTTTTTAATTATGTATAAATTGTATATGTTTATATATCTGTGCATGTCTTAGTATTTTAATACACTTTAATTTAATCTATCGTATTATTAGAATACGCCTGCCACGTACAGTTTTGCAACACCCAAAGGTTTGACTGGAAGAAAATGCCTGTGGCATTAAGTCCGCCTTGTGCAATATGTTTACAGGAAGTTAATATAAATAAATAAATAAATATATTCCATCTAAACAAAGAAAGTGTTTTATCTGAATGCACTGTGAGTTGGTAAAACGCTGCTGCACACAATTTAAGCATTCGCCCTACCTTATTAAGATGTCATTCCATTATACTACATAAACTTACATAATTTGCAGCACATTCCAATCTTGCATTTAATCATTTACTAATACAGAACCATTCAATATCCGGAAGGTATTCCGGATATGTGTTTTCATCAATAGATATCAAACAAACCACAAATTAAGCAACCTAATCAGCTTAGTTGCTGACCATTAATACCATCTCAAATCAACCCTTTGACTGTATAATGCCTGGAGGCAATGTTGGTGCGTAACCTATGCTAAGCTTGAGCGCAAATATAGTAAGCAAACGGATATTAAGCTGGGTTTATGTACTAGTGGGGAGAAACGCTGTGCACGGGGTTGGTAAATTTAGTCGGATTGTTTTATTTATAAGTGAGTTAGACACTGATAGTTAAAATTAGTCGTTATAACTACTTAATAATTAGGCTTCTAACTATGAGAATATATTTGAGGTTTATTTAACTTTTTGTCGATTTTTTCTTTAAAAATAAACATTAACCAACAATAATGATATGAAACCAATCGTAAGCTATCTGATATGAATCTCAAAGTAAACGTATTTTTTTAACTTTCTGTATATTTGTAGTAAGTTGTTCAAAATACATACATAATATGTATATCAGTAAAACGTGTGGAAAGACTTCTACTCACACGTGATATAGAACCAAAACAACATTTCATTGAATTCACATGAAATACTCGTATTGGTCACATTTAGTCGGAATTGTTTCTATCTACAAGAAAAATATCTTGTTAGAGTACTCAATATGAGTTACAGGGTTCGTTTAAAACGTGTCCAAAAACAACACAAGATAACAAAAAAATATAGTAGATAACATAAAGACTATGTACTTTAACTTGGACCATCGGAAGCTAATCTAAGAAAAACCAGTTAATCTACTAAAAGAAAATTCAATTTCCTCCTTCCAAGTTTTTTGTCCGACTGTACATTACACAGACATGCACTTATCTGCACAGTGTACGCTCGATTGAAGCCTGCAGTATCCATAACTTTAGCCAAGCTACCGTTTTCCAACAAGCACACTGCGTTCAACTCTAACCAGTACAATTGTCAAACATATTACATGGTACGACACAGTGTCATCGGTGTTTGTATTTTTAAATGGGGCATGTTTGCCAAAATTGGCCAACATTTGACTTCCAACTGGCAAATCCTCTTTCTTCATCTATTAAGTACTACGTTTGCATACTGCGAGGATCCGTATCGTGGAAATACTCATGAGTATATTTCTTTGAACCCGACGGTTCTTGCTGATGGAGTTCGTAAATAAACTCAATTGCATTTACATGAATGATTTAATTTTGCAGTACATTCATCATGAAAGATTTTTATTATACAGCACTGTCTTTGGTGTTCCTTCCATCACAAAGTAACTATAGTGATTGCGAGGTTATTTAGGTAAGGTAGGTACTTACAGGTTTCATGATACCTAGAGGCACGAAATGTATTCTTTTTTAGTTATTATTTTACCATATGAGGTGTATATATAAATTGAAGAATGAACATTTGATACTTTAGAATCAACTTAACATATCACTCTTTTGAAAATTTTTGTAAACATTATTTTGTTGAACTTTGACCCATAATTTAAATTTATAATGGCATTTTAAGAACAAATTTTATGTTTTTTTTCTTTTCAAAGACAACTCCCGCCTAACCTAATGGTTATATATATATACATCCTGTGTCGCGGGGGTCTTTACAAATAAATATGTAACTGGCACAAAGAACATCCAGACTCAGGATAACAATTTGTGTTGTCCCATGAGGGATTTGAGCCCACAGCATTTGGCGTAGTAGCAATCGCTTAAACCACTAGGCCTACCGTACAGACAGAATTTAGATATTTGTTAATAATAAAAATAAGTTCACACATTTCACAAATGAGGTAGGTATACCACGTAACCAGACTGCTCATAAATATTCTTTATTTTTTTATATTATAGATAGATATAGATACATACATATTATACACTTATTAGCTATGATCCTGACTCTGCCCGCGTGTATGTCGGATATTGTAATAAAAATTTATGGGATTAATAAATAGTCTATGATACTCAGAAATAATGTGGTTTTCTATTGGTAAAAGTATTTTCAAAATAAGTTTAGTGCACCAAGAGATTACCCCATTCAACATGAAAAAATTTACCTCTTTATAATATTAGCTAAGATTACTTATTATTACACCCAGATACAGAACTAACGACGGCGTCCATCACAAAAGTTACTTGTACAGGGTGAGGATTGAACCTATGACCTCCAGCTTCGTAGTTAAAGTTCACAAAAACGGTTCGTCATTAATAAGATAACAAACGTTTAATTAAGCTTAAATCACCAGTATGATCATTTCACATACATTTCTATCGGCATATAGAACCTTCCTTTCAGTTCGCAAAGGGCGCTAGCGGATTAGGCGCTGCACTGCACTTTGTTTACTTAACTAATGCACGCCATCTAGCCGTAGGCTTTGTAAACAGACGCCGGAGTAGTGATATATATTGTTTTCGTCTGCGAGATTATTGGGTTTTGCAATTAAAGAGCACTTTTATTTATCGCAGTGAGATGTGAGTATAATTGGAGGGCTTAATCAATGTGAAAATAAATAACAGCAACGCCTAAGGTCAATTGCAAAAGTGGATAAGTTTTTTTTTTGCTTTTGTTGGTAACGTTATCTTTCAGTTATATAACAACAGCTTGCATACTGTTTACTATTCATGTAATACTAACACTATTGTACCTGAAAATCAGGCTTTTAATAAGAGTGGCCATGAGTTTGTTTGCCAGTATTCTTCTCATAAGGCCCTACGCTTTTTGGAAACTAGAATGGAAGTTATAGATCGACATAAGCGGACAGTAGATTTTGGCGTTTTCACCTAATTTACCTTAAAAATACAGTACATCAGTATGTACTGGATTTTAAGCCGCCACAGTTGGCGTCTATTTATATCGATCTATGATTTTTAACTGTAGCTTCAATTTGACGTTTGTAAATGTCATTTAGTGTCTTAATTGAATAAATTTGAATTTATAGTTTGAACACATTACTGTTGTGTTAACAAGATAAGCAGAGACGAATACCCACATAACCACCTTAGTACTTTTTATTTTATCATCTTTCATCATCTTTCAAAGGCTTTTGATCCTTTAACAGTACACTGCTAAATATAGGTCTCTCCTTAGCAAGGAGGTTATGACCTATACTTTTCACTTAATAATGACAATATACTACAATTGTTTGGTGTATATTGTTTCGGATATCAGAAATTGTAGAAAAATATTCGAAATGAATATGGATTAACTATTGATATAAAAACCATGGATTTTATATCGATTGGTGCGACACATTGGTTAAATACTAATGTGTCCTGCCATACTCAGCTGTAATGACGTACGGTGCCGAGACCTAGACATTAACCGTAGGAATATTCCAGAAGTTCAAAGTCGCTCAGCGTGCCATGGAAAGAGCTATGCTAGGAGTCTCTCTAAAGGACAAAATTCGTAACGAAGTAATCCGTCAGAAAACAAAGTGACCGACATAGATCTGAAAATTGGTAGGATGAAGTGGCAATGGGTCACATATGTCGCAGAACAGACAACCGCTGGAGTAAGCGTGTCTTAGAATGGAGACCGCGTCTTGGCAAACGTAATGTGGGACGCCCTCTGGCCAGATGGCAGGAAGACTTGCGTAGGAGGGCTGGCAGCAACTGGATGCAAAAAACAACAGACCGGGCTCTGTGGTGTTCCTTGGGAGAGGCTTATGTCCATCAGTGGACTGTAAGGGGCTGCTGATGATGATGATGTGTCCTGCCTGTGTTCACATATGGCATGGAAACTACAACTTTGACCGAAAAGTCTTCTGAGAAACTACGAGTAGCGCAGAGAGCAATGGAGAGGTCGATGCTTGGCAAAACTCTGATGCACAGATAGAGAAATGAGTGGATTAGAGAAAATACTAAAGTCGTAGATGTCGTGCAACAAATAGAACGCCGAAAATGGAGATGGGTAGGACACGTTGCTAGACTGGGGTACAGCCGATGGGCTCGAAGAGTGCTTGAGTGGAGACCCCCAGCACACAACCGAGACAGGAAAAGACCACAAAAAAGATGGGTCGATGATATACGGGGACGAGCGGGAGTGAACTGGATGGCGATGGCACGGGATCGAGAGAAATGGAAATTGGAAGAGGAGGCCTACGTCCGAAGATCATCCACCTTTTTGTCTTATTTGTTTTTTTAAATCATCAGGCATTACCTTAATGACGGCCTTATATATAAGTCACTTTGGAAAAGAAACAAAATAGGCTAAAAAATAAGCTTATTTAGCCTATTTTGTAGCAATAAAAATCCTTGTAACAATATTTATGACAATAATATAGGCAACCATATCCGAAGACAGTTACCATTTTCTCAATAAAAGTACTGCATCGTTCATTCTCATATACTCATATTCACTCCCCGTTTCCTGTGTCTGAAATATGTTGAAGCAAATCGTATTAGCAATGATTTATTCGTCAGGGGCACAGTTTTACAAGTCATGGTAAATAATGCTCGGACACTGTCTCATACTACATATCTGTCTATACTTTTACATAGGATATAATTTCTTGCAAGTTGTCATATCATTGTAGATGTGACGATAGTTATTATTATTTTTGATTTCCTTGTAAGTTTTATTGTAAGTTTACCAGCGTTTGTTAAGTCGCTTCTCGAGTAATTATAGGAAACATTGATTTTGATTTCCTTGTAAGTTTTCTTGTAAGTTTATCAGCGTTTGATAAGTCGCTTCTCGAGTAATTAAAGGAAAGATTGATTTTGAATGTAACCCTTTCTATTAATTTGTCATGTTACCTATACCTTAGCCCTTATAAAAGTTCTACACCACCCTAAAGAGGGACTGGGAGTGCCACGCTTCGGTATGAATGGGCCGGCTCGACCGGAGTGATGCCACGGCCTCACAAAAAACCGGTGTGACGCCTCTGGTGTTGCGGATTGGTGGTGTCCATTGGCGGCGGTAATCGCTTACCATTAGGTGATAAGTAAGCTCGTTTGGACGCTCTTACAAAAAAAAATGATCGGTAGAATATGCCGCGGGTATTAAGTCCAAGGCTATTCAATGTACAAAAGTGCTCAAGGTTATAAATAAATTATTCTGGGGAGGAGACACACAAGGGATGATCACAACTGTATTCCCTGTGTTGCAGGTCCTTGGGTAGCTTGGGTCGCTTGTAACATCTTTATATGTTTTCGCTTTTTTTCTATACGTTTACATTTTTTAAACTACGCTACAGATTTTAATGTGGTGTTTACCATTAGATGGATTGATTAAAGGGAAAGGTTTATAAGTATACTAGCTGAACCCCGCGGTGCGATAATAACCGCGAGCAACGCCGCGAGGCAAAGTTAGTATTTTTATAAATAGTAGCCTATGTGTTATTCTGATGTATAAGCTATATTATTACAGATTTTTATCAAAATCCATTCAGTTGTTTTTGTGTGAAAGAGCAACAAACATCCTCAGATACATACTCATAAACTTTCGCGTTTATCATATTAGTAGGATTACTTGCAAATTGTAGGTAAGAAAATCCAAGAATATTAAAGATTACCATGCGAAGCTGGAGTGGGTCCCTAATACTACATAAAAAATAAGAGCTTACATCTCTGCTTCTTGTATTTCTAAATAAGAAGTATGTTTAAATATTTTTCAAAACCTTTTAGATTTTATACTGATTACGACAATATTGAACTTAACAAAATTTTTTCGAAGCATTTACTTACTAATAGGATTTGTATTTCTTGTGGACTATGAATTAACCTTTTAAACAATGTGCAAAAGCCCAGATGTTGACCGTTGCCTGCAGTAACATATAGAATATACGTGACCATACAAAACAAAACAAATTAAGGTTAAAAAAAACAACTCTTCGTTAGTTTCGTAAACTTCAAATGACTACACAATTAACACGTACCGATGACTTTAAAAGGGTGCTGGAGTTCAAAAGTGAAAAATTATAGACCTCAATTTTTTTTTAACATTCACTTACAAAAAGAAATAAGAGCTATTCCTTGTGGAGCAGAATATAATATCGTTTGTTGGAACTTGGTACACTTGATACCAAAAACTGACACCTACAAAAATAAGGGACAAGTGCAAACGTGTTCGCTCAAAGACCGTAAAGACTTATAAAAAGGAAATCCTTAAACAAAACACTGGAGTGTGACGTCACAAAAACAATAATTCTTCATTACTATTGACGTTTGGGGTGAGTAAAAGCCATACGGCTTATTTTGTGCAGTATTTAATTCATCCAAATGATAAATGATATTTATTTTGTAAGTAAATTATTACAGATATTTTTACACGTCGGACTTTACAGCTAGAAGAAGCCGGCATTTCCTAAGACTCACTGCGGGAAGAAATGCAAACATTGTTTAATTACAAAATAATAAAAATCTATGCGAGTACAGTATAGGATCTAGGTTGTCCTTTAGGAGAAAGGACCATAGTATTGAGTCGGCCTGTCCATACAGACGGCATACGAACCCCAGCCATTGTGTTACCTAACCGGTATAAGTCAAGATTAACGACCCGAAGCGCAAAGTCTTCATACTATATATTCTTCGCATTCGTGTATTTATCTATTATCTCTAACTGTCAAAAAATACTATCTATTTTTTAAATAAAATTTGATACATCGTATTGAAACACTTAAAATAGGTACAGCAGATTTAAATTGTATTGTTCTACTGGTACTTCTGATATCATGTGCTATAACTGTAGGTCTATAATAAACAAAAAAATTCAGTTTTCAAAATGTGCGTAGAGATTTCGCCTCCTTCAACAATATGAGATTTTAATTGTGTATGTCCAATACATTAAAAATAAAAAAAAACGGTGCACCCTATTCTGTCGTATGTACTACGATGCAAGTGGTGGTATATCGGCATATTGTACAAGTTCGAAGGGAACGTGCAGGTGTGCAGGGGGTGATGTTTTGTGGCCTGCAATGTAACCGTAAAATAGGAGCCGACTTAATAACTTGTTTAGTAGATAATACTTTGAAGTTGGGATTAATTTGCGTTGAGTATGGCGTCTTTTTACTAAGTAGCTTATGTTAATATCATGTTGAGTATCATTAGGGTTTATTTATTTAAGAAATAAAGTTAAATATTTTTAGTAGAATGGATTTTACTGTTAATACTTAGAACTTATTTTTGTTATATAGTACTACAATATGTCCAATTCTACTGAACACAATCGGTAAATAAATGTAAGTTGATTGAAAAATCAGTGTTTTAAAGTTGTTAAGTTAGAACTAGGTTATGTTCGGGGAAGAGCTGAAACAGCATGGACAGGGTCCTCCCAGAGGAAAATGCCTGAGATTGGCTGTCAGGGTGGTTTTTAGTGGCTTCACCACATACTCTTGATTCCTTTATCCTCAAGGAGTATGAGATCCAAAGGGATTTTCCACCTCGTCAATAAAAAAAAAGATGTATTAAGAGCGTAAAGTGCATTCCAACCATTACCTATTTAATAGACTCCATATAGTATCTGTGTATAATAGACCTAAACTATCTCTCTACAGATAGGCCTATGTCCAGCAGTGGACTACCGAAAGCAGTTGATGATGATCGTCCCGTGTTTACAGCGATATTTTTTTATATTTCGTACGTCTTGCAAAATTTAATTTATTATTTAATTATTAAAAAATTCCAAATTAAAAAATAAAAAGTAATATCTGAAATATAATGTATTAAATTCTCGTGTCTCGTCGTAGTTCTCCTTAAACTCCAAAGCTACCCAAGCGATTTTCCGGGCTTTTTAAACAATGTGTGTTTTGCTGGCGTGGCTAAGATAAAATAGTTAACATCACACTTACACCAGTAACAGGACAGGAGGAACAGGACAGGAACAAGATTGATAGGAAAAACAGGCGAAGTTGAATGGGTTGGTTAGTATTTTTAAAACATTCAATTTTAAAATGAAATTGCACTAAAACCGCTCATTCAGTGTAAGATAGAAATCTACTGGTAAAAAGAAAATATTATTCACAAAGGAACTAAACCCATCATACCTTTAATTATTCAGTTCCAGGAGCACAAAAGTTGCCATAAGGTTTTTGAATAAAATCACCACATATAATTAGACCGTGCAAATAATTAGGTGTGCCATATTGACCGCTTTCACCCCCACAATCAAGTTTATCTCTGTTCAATCTCTGGATTTTAGCAGTTGTGTTTTATTTGTTACGTTTCAAACAAAGCTTTTAGTCAGAAAAGCAATTTCAGCGTATGTTTAGGTCAATTACAGTCTAACTTGGGTACTACCAACCTTTTAATTAGAGCTTTGCACTGACTTGAGAACCTACAAATAAAATTGATTGTTGTTGCAAGAAACTACCCTTTCTTAATTAGTTATTTTACAAATGAAAGCAATAATTACTGTTTTATGGAGCAATAAATATTTTTAGTCGTAAGTGTAAATTTCACACGATTATGATTCATAGTCATTTTGAATATAACCAAAGCTAATACTTTTTACCTGCAGTTTTTGTAGGAGTATGAAATTGATTTTAGTTTAAGCATCTAGTTTAGGACTTTTCATGTAAGTATCAGAATTGAGGTAAGGATGTCTGAGTACCATAAATACATACAACATGGAGTAAGTTAACATGTTGTCTACTTTATAGGTACTCTTTTTTGTGGTTATTGTGAAATATCCAGGACAACAAAATCGTGTTTGTGAGCACCGTTTGCCTAGACAAAGCATGATATATTAATCAAATACATTTTCACAATCAAAATAATATCCTTCCAACACAAATTTTGACGCAATAAGAGTACATTAAGCATCTATTAAACCGTCTGTCTCTCCCTACTTTACAGCCATTCATCACGAACGAAGCATAACTTCCTACACA
This sequence comes from Spilarctia lutea, assembly GCA_916048165.1. Taxonomy (NCBI): domain Eukaryota; kingdom Metazoa; phylum Arthropoda; class Insecta; order Lepidoptera; family Erebidae; genus Spilarctia; species Spilarctia lutea. Next base: position 3,480,707 of record OU696491.1, read on the forward strand.
CGAAAGCACTCAGAAATGTAACAATCATCGCGTAGAAACATCGACATATGCGCAAGACAACTGAGTACGCCCACCGGTCAAATTTGATTTACGCTTGAATTACATGTCATAACCTGTATGCACATATTTGCCTCACATCCCCTTTTCAACACGCCATAGCCTAAAAAAAAATTTACCTTATTTTTAACGTACTTTGTTCTAACTAATGTATTCCTATTTTGTTTTGTTACACTGTGACTATGAAAGGGGAGGTGAGGATAAAGTGTGTACAGCACGTAGGTGTCATAAAAACTCCCTTTTTTCCAGTCAAGTGCACCTTTGTTCATATCGATAATGCATTAATTTGAATATTCGCGGTGTCATATGTCAAATGGTTTGTAATTTTCTGTTTGTTCTTTTATTTGTTGGTTAATTTTATTTTGTACGGAAGTGTAATAAATGATTTGGTTTTGAAGGTTGGGAGACATGATTGCCTATGGTAAATTATGGAAATATGCTAACTCCGTTTGTAGTACAAGTGTAGTGTTAGACATATTATTTTAATGGTGAAGCATTAGCATAATGAGTGGTGCCCTGTCTTATAATTTGAGTTTATTATGTGCAATGATTATTACGGATGCCTTTTGTGATGCATGATCGGTGATTATCAGGTATTACTTTTGACATAATACATGTATCTACGCAAGAGATGTAAAAATGAATGTGTGCGTACAGGGATGTTTATATATATTATTATATATTCATGTATAATAATAGTACCGTAATAGAAATGGAATACGAGTTAATTTAATTCTTATGTTTATAGATGTAATTCAAGATATTGCAGACTGCCCAAGACCGCGATAGTAGCTCCCTTCGTTTGTAAATACTATTAAATAATAATAAACATTTTCTTATCGAACCGATCGCTGAAACTGAAACGACACTGGATTTAACAACGTACAGAGATCCATACATTCAAGTTTGAAAAGCCGTACATAGAAATGTGCCACAACACTTTAACCGAGGTAGCAAACTACGAAAGACCCCGAAGAACTACAAGCCCCATACAATACCTACCCACCCATCTGGTCAGCGTGGTATAGAGTACGAATATATAGAGTCGACTGTTAAAAAATGTGGATTATGATCTGATGATGGCACTAGAACTGGAAATTAAAAGTTAACATTTAGGAGTAAAACAGTCACTGTAGACGTATGTAAAAGCATAACGCATCAACTTCTAAAATTTTCATTCCAAAGTTTTGTAAGTTTCAGAATAAATCTGAGCCTGTTCATTGGGACTTAGACTCATAGTAAATTTTATCATATTTTTTTATTATATAGACACTGAAGCAAAACTAAGCTAAATTCTAAATACTAAAGCTATAATTCACCCTTTGTATTCACGAATTAAAACAACCCTTATTCTACCGAAATATTTGAACGTGATACCAACAGGTGAGCTCATTACAGATTACTTACGGTAATTTGGCGAAAAACGCCATCTGTTGGCCGAGTCTCGTCGATTACAATCAATGTTGTTGCGCAGATTGAATAAGTGATGTGAATTGTTATTAACGTATTAAGATTTTAATTGAGAGGGCTATAGGTGAATAGGTTTTGGTAAGGAAAGCGGTAACCGATACATACTCGGGATTGCGTAATTTTATTAACACCTTAGGTATGTTTGTCCATATGCGACGTCACTACACACTACACTGACGTACGTTAATTCTACCTTTGTATTAAGTAGATATGTACTCGTATGTACATGCACTATCTGCCGAATGTAAATACGACCAATACGACCTACAAACCTTCAAGAAAAGAGCGTACTCCTTCTTAAAAGGCCGGCAACGCACTTGTAACGCCTCTGGTGTTCGCTTACCATCAGCCGATACGTCTGCTCGTTTGCACCTATACATAAAAAAAAAGAAAAAAACATTTTTCGTTGCATGGATTTAAGTCCGGGAGTTTTTAGCAACCCACTCGTCTATCAGGGTAGCCCTGATAGACTCTGCGAGATCTTCGTGGTGCAGTTATCATCATTGTGTCTGTAATTGTGTGCGTGTTGGATACAATAAATCAAAACAAACTTAGTATGAAAATACAATTATTAATTTTACCTACATACACACACTTTAATATCCTATTATGTAATATATATTAATGTTTAATACACTTGCGATTACTTAAAAAGAAAAATATATGTAAAAATAGAAAAGAGAAAACTTTTTGGTATAATATGCAATAGAATTAAAGAGTGGCTGATAAATACCGGCTGCTACCTTGAAGTCCACTATGTAACCAATATTTTTTCATGGTATCAGGGGATAAGCAAGCAAACCTGTCACCTGGTGGCGAGTGATTACCGTTACCCATGGACACCTTCAACAAGACCTATAAATATTGCTAGAAAATAGCAAGTGCACTACTATAACTCTAAGAACTTAATCTTATTATACCCTAACGATCACTTGTAAAGAATTCAAATAAAATAAAAAGGTTTGTCGATGAAGGTACTACGAGTATTACGAATATTTCGTCGAAGTCGAGCCACGTCAATTACTTGAATAATTCTACGAATTCTTGATACTTTAAACAGCTTAATATCTGCATAAGTAACTGTCGTAACCACTAGAAGCAGTTGATACGCTTTTTCCTTAACATAAATTCCGATAAAGAATAAAAAATCGCCTTTAACAGGTTATAATTTACGGTTTTTAGGGCATAGTATTAACATCAGTTCGGTGTTTTTGTTGCCCCATAATACCATTTATTTAAACTTAAGTGCATGATAACAAAAATCAAACGCTAATATCATAAGCCGCTAAAAAAATAAAAATCACACATGTGCTCTATTTAACGGATCACTTAACCCCCCCGCTCACTCACTCAGGAATTTAAAAACCGAAACTTAAAATCCGTATTTTACATTACTATTTAAATCCGCAAATAGTGTTTGTGTACCATCACCCCATATTTCACCCTCGGCTGGTTGTTGAGTTGAATGTTTGAACTTTAAAAGTAAATCTATTGTAAATGGCGACTAGTGCAAGTAAGAGGCACACTCAGAGATATTTCAATACTATTTCCTTGATATCACAAATTGTTCCTTTCTTTTTATTATTTTATATAACAATCGTATAAGATGTATTTCTACTTCATGCACTTATTATGTGTTTCATAGATCTAACGTGACAACTTTTAAATATTTTGCCATTAGAAAATTTAGACACATTCAAGCATAAGCAATTAAAAATAACAAACATATATATAATTAATTATATTTCGCCATCATTAAAGACAAAATTTATTTATATGCTGAATTATATGCTGCCATTGAACTATAAACTGCAAAAAATATTTTTAAAACCAAGATATCGTTTAGCAAACTACCTCATGAAACAAATTATCGTAAAAACAGTAATTGTTTTTTTTAAATATTCTTCCTCTGAGTCTGTCTTCAACACATCGTAGCTTAATACCGATGGATAGATACCAAATGTTATATTCCTAGTCATCATGATAGCACAGTTCTACCTTCAGAGGGGTGAACAGTGAAATATTGAGATTCATCATACCGTTATATCGGGATTATGTGTGATAGAAAATCATATAATAAAATCGCGGTAATAGTGGGAAAAAAGTTTCCATGAATATATGCCTTTTTGACTCGTTTATATTCTGATGGTTTCTATCAATCACGAATAAAGTTATCGCTGTAAGAGCTATATTTTTTTAAGTTGTTACGCATATTTTGTTGTAGTTACGGTTTTATTTTATACGTACAGACTGACTAACAGGTTAATATAGAAAATTTACTGCATTTCTTAATTTTAAAAATGGAATAACGAAATTAATGCAGTGTGTAGAACTATGATGATATTTAGTACTGATTTCTTTAAGATTAAAGTTAAAGAAAAATATAAGAGTGAATATTTGCTTCATCACATCTGGACAGAAGTCTCTCCTTAGAAATGAGGCTTTGGTCGACTATACCACGCTGGCCAGACCAGTTGGTATAGTTTCAAATTTTCCTTTTTTTGCATTGATGGTACTTGGTCTTATAAATGCTAAGACTAGAATTTAATATTATTTTCTTTTATGGAATAGAGGGAAAACGAGCAGAAGTACCGCCTGATGGTAAACGATTACCGCCGCCCATGGACACCCGCAACACCAGGTACGTCACAAGTGCGTTGTCGACCTTTGGGGGATGAGAAGGGGGATGGGGGAAGGAGTTGGGGCTTCCGGTATCCTCACTCACTCGGTGAAACTCAGCGCAGACGTTGTTTCACACCGGTTTTCTGTGAGGCCGTGGTATCACTCCGTTCGAGCCCTCCCCTGCATGCCGAAGCGTGGCTCTCCCACGTTAAATTTGTATGATGTTAGACCGTTTCTTTCTTTTTTTTTTTTGGAACGAAGTTCCTTATCGCGCGATATGAACGAAAAAACGAAGGGGGCTAGACGGAAATTGTCGCGACATAATTTGTTGTCACGACACTTTTTGCTATTTTAAATTTTATTTGTTATTAGTTTATTTTTCATTGCTTGAAGCAACCCAGATACTATATATATATCTATATATATATATACTATATATATATATATATATATATATAATAGATAGATAAGATTTCGAACTTTTATATATACATATCATCATTATCATCACTATTATCATAATCATCATTTCATCATTTTCATCAATTCATCATTTTCATCACTTTCATCATTTTCATCATCTTCATCGTTTTCATCATTTTCATCATTTTCATCACTTTCATCATTTTCATCATTTTCATCATCTTCATCATTTTCATCATTTTCATCAATTCATCATCTTCATCACTTTCATCATTTTCATCACTTTCATCATTTTCACCATTTTCATCATCTTCATCATTTTCATCATTTTCATCATTTTTATCACTTTCATCATTTTCATCATCTTCATCACTTTCATCATTTTCATCATTTTCATCATTTTCATCAATTCATCATCTTCATCACTTTCATCATTTTCATCATTTTCATCATCTTCATCATTTTCACCATTATCATCATTATCATTATTATTATTATTAATATTATTGTGTACACATATATCATAAAACTAGAAATTACGTAAAATATTGAAGTAAATATAATATTTGTATCGTCTTTCTATTTCGAACTTCGTTCCATCCGGGTGTCCCTTGACACCTCTCAAGTTTTTTTTATTAAATAGTGGGCAAACGAGCAGACGTATCACGTGATGGTAAGCGATTACCGCCGCCCATGGACACCTGCAACACAAAAGGCGTCACAAGTGCGTTGCCGACCTTTAGGGGGATGGGAAAGGGGATGGGTGGAGGGGTTGGGGTATGGGCTTCCGGTATCCTCACTCACTCCGTGAAACACAGCGCAAGCGCTATTTCACACCGGTTTTCTGTGAGGCCGTGGTATCACTCCGGTCGAGCCGACCCATTCACGCCGAAGCATAGCTCTCCCACGGTAATTGTCTTGTAGTAATGACAAAAAATGATAATATAATTTTGATATTTAGTCATGTCAAACCGACTGAAAAGTTATTAACAGCACATAATTTATCTATATTTATATTAGTTAAAAATATTAAGTTTTGACTGAGCGAAACAGCAGGAAAAGATAGTAAATACCTAACATTAGAACTACCAGAAAATAAATGGTAACATTTTACTCAACCAATAACTTCGCGTCTCATTCGATTATATCATTTACATTAACGTATTGCAAAGTCAGCGGTTGGATCATTTTTCTTCCGCATACTTACGGAACCCCAAAAATTCACTTTGGCAGAATTAGTCTTCATAATCCTGGGGCTAATTCATCACAGTTACTTGAATGAGTGGGGAGTGATGATGCGAAATAAACATTATATTGTGCTTAATTTATATCTGAACTTGGTAGTTATGTATTTAACTATTTATTTAATAAGGGGGTTTAAGAAACCATAGAATAGCAAGTCAAAAACTTATCTATGTAATATTATATTTTTTATGTATAGGCCTGTGGAGGAACGGGTATCATGTCCCACCAACACAAAGGGAGGATCCTCCGACCAGCCGAGGTGATCATGCCTGGCGGGCCACTGCCTGACAGTTGATGTTGGGATGTTGTACATATGATAATCGGCGCAAGAACTTCTAGTGCGCGATTTACCGTGGGAGAGCTATGCTTTGGCATGAATGGGTCGGCTCGACCGGAGTGATACCACGGCCTCACAGAAAACCGGTGTGAAATAGCGTTTGCGCTGTGTTTCACCGAGTGAGTGAGGATACCGGAGGCCCATACCCCAACCCCTCCCCCCATCTCCTTTCCCATCCCCCCAAGGTCGGCAACGCACTTGTGACGCCTTTGGTGTTGCGGGTGTCCATGGGCGGCGGTAATCGCTTACCATCAGGTGATACGTCTGCTAGTTTGCCTACAATTCAATTAAAAAAAAAAAAAAAAATTAGGATTGGTAGTTACTACGTGTAGTGCGTTACTTCGTAGTTCAGTGTATCTTCGGTAGGTGGTGCTGTATTAGTTTACTGTTGTGTTATATGTATGTGTATGTCGCCACAGGCCTGCCAAAATGACTCTACTCTGCCTGATGGAAAGCGAAAGCAAAATCCAAGGTTGGTGGTCACCATACGAGGTAAGCGGCCTTGTGATGCTTTTGCATTGTTGGGCCTCCGGTCTCGCACTCACCAACGAAACACGACAGCACGAACGCTGTCATTTTACGTTGATCTTCTGTGTGGGGGTAGTACCGCCCCGGTGGTGCTGAAAACAGCGTGGCCATACTACCTTGAAAATGTTACCTGTGTGATAGACATTGTACAATCTTTGTTAGTGAGTTTTCATTGTGTGGATAATAGTGTTTATTTTCTATTCAAATACTGCTATAAAATAAAGAGTAAAAAGTAGTAATAAACCTACTCTATTTAATACAAGAATTCAAAATCTTGTAAGCAGCTAAGTGCGATTCCTACTTACACGGTTTACCAGTCTGTGACCGAAGGTAGTTCTGTATAGGCAGTCAAAACGTGTTACATATTTGAATAGCATGTTACGTATATAGGCGTTAGCATATCACTCATCATCCCCCATTTGCTATATGAAAGCAGTTCGAATTATAATAATTAATGAACGAAATATAAATCCAATGAATCCGACTCTAGATTTTGGTTCCAATAGTATTTACGTATAATAATAATAAATCTCTATATTGTACACCAGTAGAAGTATAATTACATTGTAAACTTAAAACTATTATAAAGTATGTGCAAGTGGCGGCCTTATCGCTCCATGGCAATATCTTACAGGCAACCATGGGATGGAAAGAAGAGTAGGGATGAAAAAGTATATGGTAGTTGCTGGTGTATTGTTGGTGGAAAGAAAGTAGAATAGAATTTACACATTAAAATCTTTTTTTTTTTTATTGAATAGAAGGCAAACGAGCAGACGTATCACCTGACGGTAAGCGATTACCGCCGCCCATGGACACCCGCAACACCAAAGGCGTCACAAGTGCGTTGCCGACCTTTGGGGGATGGGATGGGGGAGGGTTTGGGGTATGGGCCTCCGGTATCCTCAATCACTCGGTGAAACACAGCGCAAACGCTATTACACACCGGTTTTCTGTGAGGCCGTGGTATCACTCCGGTCGACCCGACCCATTCATGCCAAAGCATAGCTCTCCCACGGTAAAAAAATACATAAAATAATAATAACACGTAGTGTGATGGATTATACATACTGACATAATACATACAAAGGATGAGTGAAACATACAGACACTCCATGCAGTATAGCAAGCTATGGGGTATACGTACGATATTTTCACACCTACACGTAAAAAGTTGTTTGGGCTTTAGTCGGCTACCGACAAAGCTATTCAAATACCCAAAATCAATAGCGAATTCAATAGAGAAGATGACTCCTTTAATACCGGTATACACAAACAATATCTACCATCACAGATTCACGGTATAAAAATTGACATGTTTCGAACACAAATTGAAATGGGCGGATACGTTCCAGAATCAGCTAAAATCAGCAACAAATATTGCTTTTATAACAAGCGTATCTTAAAAAAATGCCACCCAAATATCAAAAGAAAAAGTTAACCGTCAATTAGCTACGGCCGTTTAGACCACACACAATAATAATTGGTCCTTTAGACCTGACAAAGAAATTTACGCAAAAATCGGTGCGTGTCACTTGGACCAATATAGTCATAAAATATAAAGCCTGGCTAACAATAGAGGGTTATAAATTTCAATATTAGTGTGACTGGACGCTAGGTGCCACAATGTTGCGAAAGGCGATCGATAATGGTGTCAGATAATATGCTTGTTAAAATTTATACAAATTAATTAAATTGAAGTTTCTGTTTGTAACTTTAAATTAACAGCTTTTCACTAAATACATATGAAGGTATGTACAGTACTAACATAGGAAACCACATTTTAAAATATTCTATCTGTTTCTTCGGCTACTCTCTGGAACGGCTGGAACGGATGTATCATATTGAAGTTGCATAGGTAAATAGATAAATCCATCATTCAAGCTTATGGTTCTAAATCAACTTTTCGCCATCCACTGCTGAACGTATTAACTTCTCAAAATTTGGGCGTAACTGGTGCAGAACTTTAGAATTTTCGAACAACGCAATATATTTTAACATTTTGAATATAAGAAATGTAGAATATACCTAGTGCAGTCAAGCGATAAACAAAGAACAAAACAGAATTATTTTTTGTTCTTTGTTTGTGAAATTGTAACGCACAGTTAGCAGTTACGAGCACTTCAGAGCAGAGTAAATAGAGTAAGCAGAAATAAAACTCACACTTTTCCAATTACGTAGTATTCGAATATTTTAGTAAGATCAAGTATAGTTACAGTGAAATTACAGTGAAAAGTTAAACTCTTTATATTTTTATATTTCATTTTGCTAACAACTCAATCTTCTTTATTATGAGGTACAGAAAAACAAATTATTTTATTACCCCGAAATAATTAACTTTATCCTGAAAAAACAAATAGGTTAAAAATTAAAAAACCACGCTCACAAAGTCGGTTGCAAAGAAAAAAACAAATAATACACACGTAAAGTCAATAAAACGTATTAAAAATAATTGTTGCTTTAGCGAAACTGCTAGTGTTCATGAACATTTTCAAATACAACTGACTATTATTCTCAAATTAAATATTGTGGCCATTATAGAGAGGCCTCATATCCACGTGCGTTCAGTCCTTCACTTTCAAATTAACACTATAAAATTAAAGTCTAACATACGACACTGTAAATCGTGTTTGTACCGTATTGTCGCAGTGTCGATAATGGAAAACATACATATATACCTACATATATATTTAGTTACAGACTCTCTCTCTCTTTCTCTCTCTGACTTTTATGGCAAGATCCTCTTTTGTTTTTTACAGTGACAGTTGGGATGACATAGCGACTCAGCTTGCAGTCTTGTGGATTTAAAACCAGAAATCAAATAATTTGTACAATGTTTTCGGACAGTGTTACCATTCCCTGTAACTACACAATTAGTTGCTGAGTCACTAGATTTATAAATCTATATACAGGTGTACATAACACAAAAAGTATTTTGTGGCTATACGCAGAACACAGCTATTCGTTCATCCGGTCATAACTTAATGAATGTCAATCATAAGATATTAAATAACTATTAGTAATCGATAAGTGCTTAATCGTATACTTAATGAAATGGAATGTAAAGATTCATAATTTGGAATTAAGTTGCGGTAATATATAAACACAAGCTTCTCAAAACCTTTCAAACAACAACCGAATCGCATGTCCTACGTAAATAAAGTGGTGGAAATAGCCACGTGCGTTTAGTGTCGGCATTAGCATATAGTTGCGTTTAGTAATACAAAAATCTCCAACATATGGACACTCGCACGACAATTGGAATCCAATTTGAATAATTTTGTGTTCAAATTTGATTACCACAGGTTTATTTCGATAATATGTATTTCGTAATATTAGTAAATAAATATTTGATTATAATGTTTCGGTACAACCAGTATTTTCGATAATATTTGAAACAAAAAAACACAAATTACAATTAATTAATTAAAATATTTTGTAATATTATCTTTAGAACCGTTAACAAATTTAAATGAATACATCGTTTTCTTGCTACAACTGAAGACGAATTCAATCGAAGACTGATTTTGTATCGGTTTGTTAACCATCTTAGAAAAAAAAATTACTTTACATACTATACACAATTTTATTTTATTTCAATGATTACCTAGGCTCACTCATTGAAAATCTATAAAATTTTCAATGAGTAAGTAATAAGAATAAAACCTAAATTGTTTTATTCTTCAAAATGTATTAGGACTAAAACTAATGGCACACTTCTAAAAGGAGTTTTTAATAAAGAGTTCCCTAATTCGAACATTAACTAATTCACTTCAAAATTATTCAAATATATTCAAATTTAGAATGTATCTGTTACATCGATCTTCACAAATGCTCCACTTGACACGCCCATATGTTCGTATTGGCCATGTAACATAAACAGCCCTTTTTACGCCTAATTTATTTTATTACGAACATAAAATCAGGTGTTACAATTTACACTGTTTAATAACCTCTTCAATTTCCCTCAATTATGATAAAAAAACCGACTAAAACACAATGGTTTTATTGTTTTTGGATGATATTAATGTACTTTTAATTTATGATACTGGCAATTTGGAACAGCTGTAAGATAATTAGGTTGATAAAATATTACGTATTTCAAAATTTATGTAAAACGACGGCATTTTATTATACAAAAATAAATATAACTTATTAAAAACTATTGGATTTGCCTAACATAGCAACGTTTTCAAATAAGATTACTTCAAACTTTCAACTCAAATTGTGATAAAAATTTAATTGAAAATTAAAAAAAACTCCCGACACATTAACCTGAGTTCCCCTTAAAAAGTATAAAACAATGAAAGAAACTCAATCTTAAAGTACTCGTATTATTAATCAGACTAGAATTTTCAGTGATTCGGAATATTTAAAACAATCAACCCATTGCTAAACGAAGTTCTATCCGAAGAAGCGCTAACTATCCCGCTCTTGGGCTATCCGCATCTATCCACAATCTTTTAAGAGTAGTCAAATATTTACCACCAGACTACATACACGTTCTAGAACTTATTTCCAGCACAGATATATTACAAACACTTTTCATCAAAACCCCGCAACTTTCAAACCATTTTTAAAGCTTATTACTAACCTCTAAGAAACATTTGAAGTATTTATCCTAATACCAAATGTTGCCACATCAACACATGTTGCAGAAGGACAATTAATCAAAAATTAACTCCTGTATAGCGGTGTGAACATTAGTTTTAGTGACAATGTTCATTTGTTTACTGGTTAAGGAATTTAGTGTAGTACGCAAATAGAAGATTTTGAGCAGTTGATAGATGGGTTAATATTTTGGGCGTGGCTTTTACAGCTTTGATGAGCTGAGTATTGTATGAGATTGTTTTGTGTTCTTATCATTAATAATATCTGTATTCATAATTTAATGTTGATCATGTATTTTTTTCGAAAGTCAGTTTTAGGTTAAATCTTTCCTGTTTACATACTGTTTACACTCCCGTCCTTTTTCATGAAATAAGTCTAACAGATTTCAGGACAACGAGAGGAAAGATATTCCATATTAAAAATATATATTATCGAATTGATAACTTCCTCCTTTTTTAAATTCGGTTAAAAAGTCGATGGTATACTCGTACGTCGTCCTTTATACTAAAGCCTCCTTTCGCAAGAGAGGGTTATGCCGAGCAGTGGCCTATTAAAAGTGGTTGATGATGACAATTTAAAAGTAGATGATTATGAAAGTCTATATCATATCATAGCATTTAATCTTTACATAGTATAAATTGAAGTCACTTCCACTGTCTGTACGCTTAAATCTTCTAAACTACTCAACGGATATTGATGTAGTTTTAAGCAACAGATAAATTGATTCAAAAGGAAGGTTTTTATGTATCTATACTAATATATAAAACTGAAGAGTTTTTTTGTTTGTTTTAACGCGCTAATCTGAGAACCTGGTCCTAGTCTGATTTGAAAAATATGTTTAGTGTTGGATAGTCCATTTATCGAGAAAGGCTATAGGCTATATATCAGCACGCTAATAGAGCGGAGCACCAATGAAGAATGTTTCACAAACGGGGGCAAATTTTCACGCTACGGGCCAAAGAAGACGCAAACGAGGTTGCGGGGGTTCGATAGTAATATTTATATATATATATTTATATTATATTAGAGAAAAATCTATAATTTCAAAAACATTCATGCGAAGGCGCTAGTAAAATATACTTGGAGTGTCAAAATGTGTATATTCACAAAATAATCGTAATTATAATATATCTACCTACCTAATTATTTAAAAAACATTTTAAGAACTAGACTAATTAACATGCCAATGCCTCGACATTTCAACTAGGCATTAAAATAAATCTATCTAATTCAGCGTAATTTAAAGTTCAATATTTTTATTAAAAGCATGAAATGTGTACGTTTATCAAGAACTACATTAATTTCAATTTACCTGCCACACAGAAATAAATTGTTACCGTCTATTACTCACTAACAAAGGTTTCGTTTTAATTCTGAGTAAAATCTCCCACACCAGCGCGCAAGGAGGTCAACATACAAAGGATGACACATTACTTTTTAATGACTAAGTTTAAATGAGTTCTGATATTCTTTATTGTTTTGTTGTTCTTTTTTTAAAGTGAAAGTTTTTTTAAGAAGTCAAGGACAATTTGTTTAATTTTTTTTAATTTAATGTAATTGAGGACGTATATCTAACTTACGATTAATATTTTGAACCAACTAAACATAAATTAAATACAATATTCCGGTTTACGTAACTTATTCTTATCATTGATTTGTATTTTGTATTATTAATTGACGTCCCGCTCAAAGAACTGCAAAGACATTTAAGAAAAAGATAATATATAATTCCAACATACTCGTATCTCGTACCGAGATACAGATTCAATCTAGTTCAGGCAAATAACAATTAACGTACTATATTTAAGAATTTAATTGTAAATTATTGTATCTTTTATAACTAAATAAATGAATTTTATCGGTAAATTTTTTTAAACCAAAAATTAAATGTGTGTGGATTGCAAACCAACAGTTTTTCACTTAACATAAACTTTAACAACGGTGGCGGGTAACACCGCGGGGCGTAGCTAGCATAGTAATAACATTAAACTTTATGTGTCCAAATTATTCTCCAAGCACAGGCCAATTACAAACTTAAAATATTTCACTGACACCATTATTCTTGAACAAAGAATGTTCCAACGTGACATGGATTGATGCAAATGACACCTTCTTACAACACAATACCAAGAATCACTTAGATCCAAATTAAAAATTTTAAATAGAACCCTATTGTCTAGAAAATAAGAGCGTCGTATCTTTTATAGAGTTAAACAGCTCATTTTTGGAAAACGACTTTAGTATTTCAATCAAGTTAGCAGCTTGACCCTGAAATTTGTACTTTACCACATTTGTAATAAGAGCGATGAACGTATTAAACCGACTGTTAAAGTTATTTTTGTAATACATCAGTGACATGTTGCTATTGATTTTAGGATGTTTATTTTAGGGGTGTTTCAGATATTTCTTTGAAGGTATTATACAATTTACGGGGGTTGAATCAATAGGGTGAGAATTAAAGATGTCTCAGAAAAATAAACAGTAAGTATGTGTGTTATTGCAGAATTTAGGTTGTTAATACCGTAAGGGGTACTCTTGAATGTTGTATCCATACTAATATTATAAATTCGAAAGTCACTCTGTACAAGCCGTCAGAAATATCTGCGCACCTGGCTGGCATGCTCATTCGGCAGATCTAGCGTTAGATCATTCGGCAACCCCTGTAGTAATCTTTCTCCGAGACTTTTACCCAAGTTAGTGTATAAAAGAAATATTAAAAAAGACGGTCAAGTGCGAGTCAGACCGAGGGCTCCGTACAAATCTGTAGGTATATTATATGATTCTTCTCTTCTTCCTAGCCCTTAGTATTCCCAAGATTATAAGGGGTCGGCTAATTAGTTCCAAGTGTTTTACCTGAATATCAGTTTTTCCACAAAGCGACCGGCATCAAACCTCCGCAACCCTGAGGGTGAAATGTTTTCGAAGCTTGAAACTAGCGTCAGCATATTTGAGGGATCTGACTCGATTACCAAGTTTCGTGGCAACCGGGACCGACGGCTTAACATGCTCTCCGAGGCACGGGCAGAACACCGCCTGGTATATTATATTATGTATATAAAAATGTATGCTTTTCGAAATGTTTCCTTTATTTGTGTTGCTCCGTATCAAAATTCACGATTTTGAGTTCACGGGACGAGTACCATGTAGGTTTTGATTTTCGGACTGTTGAAGTGGGTTGGCTTACAAGTTTGATTTTTTCACAGCTCCAGGGGACAGAAGACTTGAGTATTTATTATGAATTTCAGCTTGATATCTCCAAACATTCCTGACAAAAAGGATCTTGACAGACAGACAACAAAGTGATCCTTTAAGATTTCTCCTTTTGAGGTACGGAACCTTTTACGGCTCCAACTACCCGTTACCATTTCAAACCTTATATTTCAACTAAATAGTGTTAACAAGTAAAACTGTCTACTACAATATGACTGGACTTCGATTTTTTACGTGAAACGATACCATCAGACTTCCGCAACCCAAGTAAGAAAAGAAAGAAAAGAAAGTAAAGAACAGAAAAGAAAAGAAAAGAGAAGAAACGAAAAAAAACAGAAAAAAAGAAAAGAAAAGAAAAAAATATAGTTTCTTTTAAGTACTAGCTGATACCGAACTTCTGTAATAATATTATGGAAAAAACAAGTATTGTACAAAAATAGAACGTCTCTTTAAATACACTACCTCCCTACCCCGGCAAGGGAGACAATTAAGGGTAGAAAAGTCTACACGCAGTCTGTCTTATACAAATATTGTAGGTGGCATTCGTTCATAATCTCCTTATAATGTTTTGTTTATTTATCACTGTTGAACTCGGTAATGACTGTACCGTTTTAGGTAATTATATATTACTGACAGTCAGGATATATATGTTGGTATTATTGTGTCGTGGATATGGTGGGTGGTAGTGTTGATATCTTAAGCCTGTCTGAAATTCACGTATGCTTAACCAGTTTCGGAATCTGTTGAGAATCTATTATCATGGTGTGATATTTTCAGTTATTTCATTTGGTAACATTCCTGCTGATTTTTTCTCGTTTATCAGAAAAGATCCACAAAAAACAGAACGTTTTATAATACGTTATATGTTTATTATACGTGTACATTTACAGCTGCGAACTATTATTATTATTTTTTATGGTATAGGGGATAAACGAGCAGACATATCGCCTGATGCGGCGGCGGTAATCGCTTACCGCAACTGCTTTTCGCAACATCAGAGGCGTCGTCTATTAGATTCACTGGTGTTTCTACCCTTGAGTTTTTCATTCAATATAACTACAATTGTATTAGTGTTTAGGCACAAACAAAAGAATTAAGCATAAACCTCATTTATCGTAGAAAAAATATCTAGTAAGTACATCATGATGTATAGGAAACAGTATCTTCCTTTCCCATAGACTGTTTCATATCATAATAGAAAGCTAATCAAAAATTTCCCCGAATGAACCACGTGTTACTGTGATTAATATCTGTATATTTTGTAATACGGTATTCTATATTGTCCAGTGTACCGTTATCGTGATCGACAGTTTTGAATCATGCGGGTTCGGTGCGGACGCGTTACGACGAATCTTGGAGTCCTTGGCAGCTTGCAACGAACTCAGTCTCCATTTTTTATAGAACAATGCTGCCAAATTGCTACTAAGTTATTTTTTTTTTATTTGAATAGTTTAGCTGTAACTTATAATAGCGTACGGTATTTAAAAAAAAAGTTTAGCAAATAACTGTTAAGTCTGTTGCTAAATAATTAATTTATTGAATTTAATAAAAAGAGATTTTAGTTTGTGATCATGAACTTAAAAGTCACATATCAAACTACAAAATGAATAAATACATAAATTAGTGTGTGATGTTGACAGAAGTTTCTCAATCTGAGAATATTATATCCTCTAATATAAAATAGTCAATCATCTATTTTAGAAATAGTTCAGGTTTGAAATAAAATATTAAATAAATAGGTATTTCGGACATCTAACACAACGCCATCTAGGCCCCAACTAAGCGGAGCTTTTCCTATGGGTTACTAGACAACTGATATTAATACATATATGTATACTATTTTTTTGTAAATACTAAGGTACATATTATATATGAGAGGCCTATGTCCAGCAGTGGACTGCGATAGGCTGATGATGATATTATATCACTACATAGTATAAAACAAAGTCGCCTTTTCTGTCCCTATATCCCTATGTGCGCTTAAATCTTTAAAACTACGCAATGGATTTTGATGCGGTTTTTTCCAATAGATAGAGTGATTCAAGAGGAAGGTTTATATGTATAATACATGCATCACATACTAAGGCAACATTGCTAATTTTAGAGGTTTCTATTTTATGCCCGTGCAAAGTTGGAGCGGGCCGCTATGTTTTTATATACAACGTTCATAGTTTTTCTGTAGTGTATTTAATTTAGTATCAGCATTGCACCCCTGCGAAGCCGGGGCGGGTCGCTAGTATAGAAAATACCTAAGCTTCGATACAAATATTTGCAGATCATATAAACATGTTCATGGAAAAAAATGGCAGAGATTATGAATTTAAATATATGAGGTTCTGTTAATCAACTAGATCTCATTTCTGTACAAGCACAAGCTCAATAATAAAATTTTAATACCTGATATCATACGAGTACAAACTATTCTTAAGTTTTGATTTCATGAGTAAAATATAAGTAATTATTTGTTTTTAACGTTTTCTGCTTGATTCGTCGTAATGAAACCGCCCTTGTCAAGGGGAAGTGTTTTATTATTGTTTTTATCTTTTTTAGATCTATTTTTGTTCGTTTAGTTGCTCGTCATTAATATCGCACGGCCAACTATTAATTTAATTAGAACCATATCAATTTGGAGCTACTTTGGCGTTGTTTAGATGTAATCATTGTTTTTAGAAACAGGTTGTAAGGTTGTAAGCTTAATGATTTGGAAACTTATATTAATTTGTGTTAGTTTCAAAATATGTGTGAGCTTGTAGACTTTGTAGCATGTTTTTGTTTTGGGTCTAATTATAATTTTATTAATAGCTCAACAAGTACCTATGCTTAAATACATAAATTACCTGAGTAATGTGAGTTACATCTGGTGTTAAAATTACTCATGTATTTCATCTCTGTATGCTTCTTTTTTTTTATAGAATCAGACGTATTGCTTGATGGTAAGCAATTACCTCCGCCCATGGACACCCGCAATACCAGAGGCGTCACAAGTGTGTTGCCGGCTTTTGGGAGAAGGGGAGGGGATGTGGTATGGGCCTCCGGTATTCTCAGTCACTCGGTGAAACACAGCGCAAGTGCTATTTCACACCGGTTTTCTGTGAGGCCGTGGTATCACCCCGGTCGAGCTGGCCCATGCATGCCGAAGCGTGGCTTTACCACGGTTGTTCTTGCTGGAAAATTCTATTTTTGAAAGAAGAAAACTTATTAATTGTAATTAATGATAATATACACATTTCCTATTTAATAAACCATTTTAATGTTGTTAGTTTGCGGTCAATTGATGTAATATATATTTATTACAACAGAAAAGGTGACTTAAAGTTGGTGATAAGAACTACAAGTCTCATTCATCTCCTAGGTTTTCATGATCCTCTTTCATGTTGTACTGAAGACATAGCCTGATTTCCGATCAGTCTAAAATATTTATGTAAAAATCGACAAGTTTTTCTCACTCATCTCGTTAGTCCCTCGAGAGTTGAGAGACTATACCTAACGAGAGGATATTAAAACTTTAAGTCCTTATTTCCAAACGTTAGATAAATGAATGTAGTTTGATATCACTATCTATGACATATATAATTCGGGGTTTCGTCGTTGCTTACGATAAAATCAAAAACTATCTAACCAATTTACACGTTATTTTTGATATGTGTCTTAGATAAATAGGAGCCGACTATGGTTGAACAAGTAAAATTTTACCAAAAACGAGTTCAAGAACTTGACCAAATTGAAATGGAAGGCAGGCACCAGCTTTCAAATAAAAACGAATCAACAAAAGCGGTTCACACCAATCGAAAGTTCTAAAGTAACAAACATGAAAAAAATACAATCGAATTGAGAACTTCCTCCTTTTTGGAAATCAGTTAAAAAAGAGACGCAGCAAAATTGTGTTCTTAATGAATTCAGCAATGTAAACAAGCTTAAAAACGAATACCGTTTTCATGTGAATTTCATTTTTATAATTTCGACATTTAAATATTCGTAAATTTAGTTTGTCCCGAACGACGGTTCATTGGAATAAAAAAGCTATTCTTTTTATTTAAAAACGTGATGTATCTATCTTACCCTATCACGGTGCAATCATGAATCATCATTTTGTAGTTTTTACTTTTTTAATTCGTGGGAACACACGTTTACGTGGGGTATAAAAAGTTTTGCGGTTTTTTTAAAGGGGCGTATTTTATTTTGTGTAATGTTAAGATATTTTATTTTTGTGGAAGAATCAATTTGCTATCTAATTGTGGGGTAATCATTTTGTGGTTTTAGAAAGGTCACCGTTATGAGTTTAAGTTTAATAATAATAACTTAATTTTTATAGATAGCGAAGTCGATTGCCAAGAACTTTCAATACGGCTAGACTCTCTGGCGCTGCGTAGAGATGTGGCTTCGCTGTGCATCTTCTACCGCATTTACCATGGGGAGTGCTCCGAGGAATTGTTCGGACTGATCCCTGCCGCCTCTTTCCGTCATAGTCCTACGCGACAGAAATTTCATCCCCATCACTAGATGGTTGGCAGTCCACAACTGTGCGCTTTTCCCGAAACTTTCTGCCTCGCACAATAAAACTGTGGAATGACCTGTCGTCTGCGGTGTTCCCGAACCAATACGACCTTCAAACCTCCAAGAAACGAGCGTATTCCTTAAAAGGCCGGCAACGCATTTGTAACGCCTTTGGTGTTGCCTTTGTTTGGACACCCGTCCATGGGCGGCGGTAATCGCTTACCATCAGGCGATACGTCTGCTCGTTTGGCCCCTATACAATAAAAAGGAAAATAGTCCTCTTAACGTAATGATTTTTAATAATGTGGGATTATGAGCCTGATGTGATAAAAATGATATAGATAATATAATAATATACTATAAACATTAATATCAAGAATGTCGAAGTAGGTACACTATAGATATCCTTAATCTCTATTACAGGCTTTTAAATTTTTTCATGTTTATCGGATTATTTTTTTCAAAATTGAATCTTGTTTGCTGATAAGGCTTTATATGTTATTTTTGTAAATTTTATTGGTCGTGGAATATCTAAGATATTAACGCTAAGAAACTGAAAAAAGTATATATATGAGCCTCTTCTCTGCCTGATAAATTTAAGAGTAATGGTCACCATACTGTTTGTCAATACAGGCAATGTAACAATGCTGCTTATTGATAGGTAAGATAAATCTTATGTATAATGTCATGTGCTTAAATCCGGTAGATATTATAATCGAATTCTAAAACGGCTAAATCTAAAAGTGCTTTAGCAGCCATTACTACTTCCTGATTACGTTTCTTTTATTATATAGGGGGCAAACGAGCACACGTATCGCCTGATGGTAAGCGATTACTGCCACCCATGGACACCCGCAACACCACAGGCGTTACAAGTGCGTTGCCGGCCTTTTAGGAAGGAGTACGTTAAACCACTAAACCGATTCCGAGATTAAAACTTGGACAAGGACTACTTTTGTCGCGATAGCCGGCTTATAAGTGGGCAAGGACACGGTCATAAATTAGTCCCTAGTGTATTTATTTGGGCTACAATAATGTTTTTTTCTTATTTTTTTTTTTAAAAACAGCATCAACCTATTTCTCTTTTTGAAAAAAAAAATACAGCATCTCATGAGATCAACGGTGCTAACGTGGTGTAAATCGATGGTGCTGATGCTGTAAGAGTTTAAAATACTCAGAATTGGTTGCTTTTGAAGCATTTCTATTACATATAGGTACAATCTGGTACCTCAATTGTGATAACTTACAAGCTAATAGTTAAAGCTACCTTCTAACTTACATAACCCTGCCCAATGGGCAAAGGCGAGTAATTACCGGACACAATAATAAACGAGGCATCATAAAAGCGCGTTCTGACGTTGTGTGAAACGACGACACCTGTGCGAGGGTGGTATGTAGACATAGTGTTGAATAGACAAGGCAAATTGTGTTTTTTTAATTAAAAGGTATAGCAATTGTTGAAGAAATATAAGATCTAAAAAAAAAATATTTATATCAGTTTCCACTGAACTGAATTTTAAAATGAAAATCATCCTCTTCTTTGTAAACTTCTTCTTGAGCAAAAGATTGTCTGCCACAACGGTGATGTAAAATTCAGTGAATAATTAGGCTTGCTTCAAAACAATGTCACTTTTAGTTTGGTACTGGACACCAATACAATTTTAATTGGTATGTTAAATATTGCTCTATAATATAGTAAATATTTTAAAGACGAAGGTTTTCAATCAGTGCGTGTTACCTGTAATGACCTACGGTGCCGGGACGTGGTCTCTAACTATGGGCCTCATAAGGAAGCTCGGGGTCACACAGCGAGCTATGGAACGGGCTATGCTTGGGGTCTCTCTACGAGATCGAATCAGAAATGAGGAGATCCGTAGACGAACTAAAGTTACCAACATAGCAGAGCGAGTTAGCAAGCTGAAGTGGCAGTGGGCAGGGCACATAGCCCAGAGAACCGATGGCCGATGGGGCAGAAAGGTTCTTGAGTGGAGACCACGTGACGGTAAACGCAGCGTAGGAAGACCTCCCGCGAGGTGGACGGACGACCTGGTTAAGATCGCGGGGACTCGTTGGATGCGGGCCGCACCGACCGGTCAATGTGGAAGTCGATAGGGGAGGCCCATGTCCAGCAGTGTACTTCTTGTGGCTGAGATGATATGATGATGATGAAATATTTTAATCGAAGAAAAAAATATTTCAATTATAAACTTCACACTAAATATAACTGACACTACACATTATAATGAGGCGTCACTAACAAAAAACAGGAAATACACACGAACGTGACGAATGAAATTTCTTAGCGATTTCTCATTTCACCCCTCACAATACAACCATTTGATTTGTTTAATCAAATGCGGGCTTTACAATTAATTAGTTCGTTGTGCACCTGAGCGAGTACCTTTATTGTGTGAAAACACATTATACACTTACACATAGTATTTAATTTTTTATTCAACTTTGCTCTTTATGGGGAAGAACTTAGAATTCTTGATGTAATAAATGAACTAATGATTTTAAAGTAGTTTTATAAACGTATCATTATTTCGAATTAAATCTTGTGTTCAATTTTCAAACTAAAATATATACTTGTTTAGTCCATAATTTTCGTTATAAAGTAATTTTGATATTTAATTGAACGTTAACAACAGTTGATCATCTGTGGTCAATAAGGGTATGAATGAAAATCAAAAATTATTTGATTTCAACAATTGACGGTTTTAACAACAGTGACAGCTAATAATTATGTCATGAGGGCTAATTTGGGATTTTTCATAATATGACAATGACAATTGGCAAGGTATGACGTGCTTATTGTGTTTTATATTGCTACCTATAATTATTTACTTTTGTGTGTGACATGCTTTTGAAAAAAATAAAGTTTATTTGGAATTTTTAAATTGAATTACTTTTCTCATAACATAATGGTATACAAGTGACATGAATTGACAAGTACCTTATAAATCTTTTGTATAAAATCCTTTATGACGTATATCCCCCCGCTTCCTGTAATTGTCATTTAATGGCTACGCCTAATTCTGATCATCGTCAGTAATGTTTTTTTATATCTGGATCTTACTATGTTATACGTATACTAGTTAAACCATGCAACATCGTCTGTATCTATAATTGACAGTAGCATGGTGTTATAAAGTATGAACAAATTTGTTTACTATTAAAAAAGATTATAGTGAGCCAACCTTAAAAGATAGATTATATGTGTTAATATGTGTTTATTTAGAATTTATAAAAGGAAACATATCTTTCACACATTATTAAAAGGAGTTGGAGGAGCTGTTAAAAGGACTAATGTTAACTCATTTTTGCAACGTCTTTCTTTGATAATCTGCTCTATTTGGTCCTAGAGTAATGATATATAGCCTAAACTGTCTAAAGCCTTCCCCGATGAATAGATTATCTAAAATTGATTAGCACGTTCAAGTAAAATCTTCAGCTTTCCAATATTAGTATACATGCAAATCTAACAGCAATTTTATGTGTACGTGACTTAATTCACTTGCTTAAGTTGTAACCTACTCAACACTATGTCGTCAAGTATTGTTAGTTTATTTACTCAATAATTTAGATTAATAATTATATTGCTAAAAATTAACATATATTGGCAACACATGAATAATTTACAAATATTTTACTAACTTTTGAATACTTTTCTAAAGAGATAAAGTATGTTTCATATATATTATATATAGGTACGTTTGCTAAACTTTACATTAAGTCATTAAAATAATCTCGTAAGCACGAAAATTACAGTGTGGAGTAAATATCATTTTCATTTCATTACGTTACAATTAGTAATAACATTACATACATCCAAATCTCAATGCTTATTACTAATACTCATCACATAAACTTCCCAACTTAGATTACACAAAATCCCGTAACAAAAGCGTCTTGTCGTAAACATTAAATAAATCCTACGTAACTACCGCATCCCTTCTTCGACTTTTATGAGCAAATTTTTAATCCCGTCGACATGTACAAGTTTATCTAACATCTTCATTGGTTGGCACATTGTTGTTTTGACTAGAACTGAAACTATTTACCAACCTAATAGTTAAGGAATTAAACTGCTTTTGAAACTTATTTTTAGATTGCTCTCATAAAAACTCATTCTACCAGCGATTTTGTTTGTTGAATTAAAACAATATTAATCTCATTTTTTTGTATTATTTAGTATAAAATTATTGTTTATTAAATTTCCAATAAATAACACGATATTGTATAAACTCAATGTCATAACTAGACTGTTTTTTGTTGGTTACTTTCTACTCGAACCTTGACAAAACTTAGCTTGGTGTGACAAGGACAACATAAAATCTTTGATAATTTTGTACAAAAATTTTACATATTTAAAACTTTTCCATAACATTTTAAATATGTACATTATAAGTAGTTCTAAATGACTTCATTTCTTAAGCTTTCATTCCTAAGAAAGAAATTTGAATATGCCATCATTTTTATGCATTTCATCTTACACGTACCTTATTACTATAAAAGAAGACTAATAAATATCAAAAATTTTACGATCTTAAAAATGTTCTCCACGTTTAATATCCACGCCTGACATCAAGGCTTAGATTTTACTGTCCAATACGACATCACATTTGCATACTACTAAAATTTACTACCAATGCATTTTGTCTTCTAATCCGGACATTTTGGCACACAGGGCGCCCTTCAAATTACCACGGACGAAATTTTGCCAGCAACATCGACTTAACCCAGTTAAAGTAAGGTTTCATTTTCTGTAATGCAACGATGTAAGTAAGATTGTATTTTATATAATTCGCCAATTTTATCGCCAATCTTACAGGTTAGGTTAAAGATAAGTTTTTATTGTGTTTGTTTTATTTTAATTTTGCATGCAACGTGTTAGGAGATTGAAGTGCATGTATAGACATGAGGTTTATGTTCTAATAACTTTATTATCTTTTTTCATACGTTCTATATTGAGGCTACGTACAACGGCTCAATCAAGAGGCTAAGTGCGGCAACAGCCTGGTAAAACAAAAAAAAAGTGTATGTGCGATTCACACACGATAGAAGTGAAACTTCAGTAAATCGACAAAAGAATGAGACCGGCATTTGCTCTCTCGCTCTGGCTCACTAATTACAGGCGACTTTATGTATTTGTGTCTCTTACCTGTCGTTTTTTCCGTTGCATCCGGTAGGAAATCACAACGATTCTAAAGAAGTTTCACTTCAAAAAACGTTCTATATAGGTTTTTTGTAAGATATTTTTAACATAGATTTGGAATATCCTATACATTCATACATTTACGGGGTTGATTTTTAAAGCTAAGTCCTATTAAATTCATACATCTTACGTATGAATGTTACACCTAATGTTAACAACCCTAGAAACACGTAATTAAGTTTACGAGAACTAAGGCACTCTCGATAGGAATTGAGTAACTTAATGTATTACCTTAATTAAGAAACCTTTGTGTGTCCATGAGATAAAAGTTTTTTACCTTGTCGCTCTTCTTCGATTTAAATGTTTTTTTTAATCTGCTTTACATGAACAACCCACTTAGATTTATTTCTTATTCAATTACTAGCTGAGCCCCGCAGAGTTAACCACGCCTTACGCTGAAGATTTCAAGCTTTTTGGCAAAACAGCCAAGAACGCAAGGCAAGAAAAACAGGTACACAGTAAACAGTTTTATTTACTATTATCCATACTTACAAATTTGAAAATAACTGTCTGATACGCTTTCACGGCTAAATCACTACACCGATTTGAATGAATTTAAGTATAGAGATAGATTGTACCTTAGAGAAAGACACAGGCTACTTTTGTTGTGATAGCCGGGCGAAAGCTAATTCCTTATAAATACATTTATATGACGGGACCTGTACGTATAAACATTTAGTTAATACCTCCTACCAAGGTAAATATTTCCATAATTCCTTCTACTTTGTGTTAGAGTGTGATATATTAACAACGTTTGATGTTAATGGGTGGTATTCACCTCAACGTCATTAAGACTATAATGAGAACACAAAGTATGATAGAAAAGTGTGTTTAAATATGAAAATGGAAATCTTAATAATGGAGAGATTATGTTATAAGATAGGTCAAGTGGTTTAAGCGGTCGCCACACTGCTTCCCACTTAGCCAAGTGTGTTGGGTTTGATGAGACAACACTTTGTGTGATCAACAAATTGTTGTGCGGTGTCTGGGTGCTCTTTGTGCCGTTTTTCCGTATGTTTGTAAAGTCCCCCACGGGTTTTAGAAGAAAAAAACGGGTCTACCAAGATTTTTTTATATTAAATTAGCGTTAAAATTATGTTTTGAAAAATCATTGTGTTATTTGTAATTGCTACAAAAATCTATTATGTTCTAAAAAGTGTTTTAATTTTTAATCCACCTCAGAATTATACATAAACTAGATATAAATCATGGACTTTTATAATTTTGTACCAGGATGAGCGAGCAGTGATCGATATTTTTTATTTTGGTAAATTCTCTAAAAGTATAATTTAGCAATTTCGATTTATCGCCCCCAAAACTTTATGAAAATCGTTGGAGCCGTTTCCGATATTCAGATTATATAACACAAGAATTGCTCGTTTAAAGGTATTAGATAGATACCAAAATCTATCTTTGATATGTATTAACCCTTAGTCTGCTCTTTAACACAACGTTTTCTATGCAAAACTACGTGTTACATATAGTCATAAACTCCACATCATATTCAGTCGCAATCACGCAATTCATCACGGGACAACAGCGTACTTCAGATTTTACAATCGTCAAAATTTGCATGAAATTCATCTGGGGTGCGTTAATGAGCAAGAATAATTACGTATGCATTTAGAGATAGGTATGGTATATGGACCAATTAATATGATGATTGATTCCTTTTATGAATATTGTGATGGAAATTACAACGAAGATAATGAAGTCTGTTTCTAAAATTTTGGAAATGAAATGATGGAAATAATAGTTATTTATTAATACGTGAAGCATAAACTTCTTTTTACGAAAGTTATGCAATGAGAGGAGCATGGAGTTTGCCACAGTAATAGTTGATAGGTTTGGAGAAAGAGTTCAGAAAGTTAAGAAAAATAATTTTAAGTAAAATATGGTTGAGTTTAGACAACAAGGCGATATTAATTTGTAATAAGTTGGCCATATTTGATATAGATCTAACCACTCCAGTTGGACATTTCCCGTGGGAGAGCCACGCTTCGGCATGATTGGGCCGGCTCCATCGGAGTGATACCACGGGAAAACCGGTGTAAAATAGTGCTTGCGCTGTGTTTCACCGAGTGAGTGAGGATACCGGAGGCCCACCCCTCTCCCCATCCCCCAAGCCGACCGGCAACGCACTTGTGACGCTTTTGGTGTTACGGGTAACCGCTTACCATCAGGTAATGCGTCTGCTCGATTCCATTAAAAAGGAAAAAAAAATAAGAAACATGATTTCGAACTTATATTTACGTACTAGGTATGTCATTAATATACTATGTAATTCCAAAATTCTGCAAAGCGTATAGTTTCATAAGATAATAAAAAATACATAAACTGAGTCGATAATGCTTGTAATCAAGTTTCCGAATTGAGTAGGGCCATTAAAACCCTACAATTAGTAATGCCAAATTAATAAAATTTGGAGCTGAGGAGCATATGTCTCCAGAAAATCGACAATCGTTAACAAAGATGTCGAAACATACGTTAATTTTAACACATAACAACAGAATCGTCACGTGTTTACAATCAACTGGTACATTTAGTTTCACGGTGGTGGGATTCGTACCAAAGAAATCTAAATTAGGGTTGTCTCAACAAACAAAATGAATGTGCATGATTGATTGCTGTCAAAAGATTCTGCTGTGGGTGGTTAAATGAGTCGTCGTTTACTGATTTAGATGTACTGGAAACTCTAAGACACGTGATCGTATATATCGGGGCGATACTATCCTCGTACAGAAGATCAATGTAAAATGACAGAGTTGGTGAGTGCGAAACCCAATGACGCAGAAGCATCACTAGGCCACCATGGTGTGGGTCACAATGCTGCATTGTCTGCATTTACAATGAGTATGGTGACCGCCACTCTTGGATTCTGCTTATGCTTTCCATCAGGCAGAGTGGAGTCTTTTTGCCAGGGCCAAATATGAAAAAAAAAGATACCGCGATCTCTTTGTCGTCTAACATAAAATAAAAGTTAAATAAGACACCCGAAAAACTAGATATTTAATTAATGTTTCGAAAGAATATTTGTTTGTATATAAACAGTTTTTAGGGCTCCATACCCAAAAAATCAAACGGGACACTATTACTACGACTTCGCTGTCTGTTTGTTCGTCCGTATGTCACCAGGCTATATCTTATAAACCGTGATAGTTAGACTGTTGAAATTTTCAGAGATGATTCATTTCTGTAGCCGCTATGACAACAAAAACTAGAAAACAGAAAAAGTAAAAATTATACGGGGCTCCCATACAACAAGCGGGATTTTTATGCTCATTTTTGATAACGGCAACAGGTAGACTCTTGGAGTATTCACAGAATGTTTAGATATGTTCCTATTCACTTTAAACATTAATAATTTAATTAAAATAATATTTATTACTAACAAATTAAAAACAATAATTAAGGGGACTCCCATAAAAAAACCAGTCAGGTGCGAGTCGGACTCACGCGTTAAATATTTGTGCTATAAGACGTTGCAAATTTCAAGATTCCGAGTTCACTAGAAAGTACACTGTAAGATTTGTATCCCTTGCAAGTGTTGAAAATTTGCAGCATAAATGGCTATATTTTTTGATTCCGGTAGCTTAGAAGTTTGATTTTTTCACAGCTCCAAGAAACAGTATTTCAGCATGATATCTGCACGCGTTCCTGAGAAAACGGTTATTGACAGACCGACAGACGGACAAAAAAGTGATCCAATAAGAGTTCTGCTTTTTCCTTTTGAGGTACGGAACGAAAAAATTTGATTTTCTACTCATTTTTGTTAGTTACTTCGGTAATGGTAGGGGGCCCTTCGTGCGCAAATCCGATTCGTACTTGGCCGGTTTTTTATCGATCTCATTTCCTTGTAACGAAATAACTCAATTAAACCAACCTCGATGAAACTAATCAGACGCCATAAAATTAAGGGAACTATAAAACGTGGCTGAGCCGGGTATCGAACCTCGTAAATCTAATAAGGACATTCGTAAGCATCCAGTGACGAGATAAATCTTGCAATTTTGCTTGTCGTAATTTTGTGCGAATGAATAAGATCTATTTAAGGTTTTCCTTGCACCGAAATTGAGGTGGTTTCACACGGTGGAAGCAACATAGGTAATGGCAAGTAGTGACTAAAGTTAACATATTTTTTTTTTCAAATTCGTCATCATCTTAGTCAAACATAATCATCATCAATCTCTCTAACGTCATTATCTCAAACATAAGACTTCTACTGTTATTTGTGCCGATATTTTTTCATGTATGTGTGTGCTTCTTCATATGTAGTAGTGTTTGCAAGGTCCTAATAATTCCTCTTAAGTTAAAAACATTAAGAATTAAGCGGATCACTAATCCTAACTTATTCATAAAATGCTTAAAAGCACAGAATTAATTATGTCATCATCCCTCCTAAATACACTTTGACAATATGCCTTCAAGGCAAAACACTTTTCTATAACAGTCACAAGTAGCTATTTGAATATTTAACAAATAGCTTCAGGCAAATTTGACAATTAGACAAATTATACTGTCAAAGCGTTTGACATTAACATAATAAAATACGATAATATTTTGTCAAGCGGCACCACTGAAGGGAATTTCTATATAGAGTTAATACTGATAGAAATCCTTAAGAATTTCTTTTCCATGAAAATGTGGGACATTGTCAAGTTGAAGAGCTGATGTTTAATTAGTACCCCTTAGCATATCGCGATAAATAGAAGCCTACATTACTAGCTTTTATTGTAGTTTTACACTTAGTAAAATATTTTTATGTAAAAATATATTATTTTTTTATGGAATAAGGGGCCAACGAACAGACTTGTCGCCTGTTGGTAAGCGATTACCGCCGTCCATGGATACCCGCAACACCAGAGGCGTCACAAGTGCGTTGCTGGTTTTTAGAGGATGGGGAGGGGGATGGGGAAAGGGGTTGGGATATGGGCCTCCGGTATCCTCACTCAGTTTGTCAAACACAGCACAAGCGCTATTATACACCGGTTTTCTGTGAGGCCGTGGTATCACTCCGGTGGAGCCGGCGAATTCATGCCGTATTTACGATTATGCTAATTTAAATTAGACTCCTTTTAAAGAAAGATATGCTTTGATTTTACTCTTTCCTTGATGAACTGATTAATAACCAGACCAAAATAACTAGATCAATTTTGATAATACGAGTATTCGCCAAATCAACACATCACATGACATCTTCAACGACAACAATTCCCTATTCAATCAAGGCTGTCAATTTTGCTTCGTTACGTAGAAACCGCTTTGATAAGACATGCAGATAGGATTATGGACGGTAGCATCCCTGTCCGGGCAATCATTAGGCTTGCAGCTTGTTTAGCACTAAATCCTTTGTATATTACTACTAGAGACGGGAAACCACCAATATTCGAATACACTAAAATATAGGTTACTGTGATGTCTAGACTAAATTATATTTTAAACCGTCTCCAAAAAAGGAAGAGGTTCGAATGTTTTTTTTATGTTTGTTACCTCATAACTTTCTTTTTATTTGAAATTTAGTCCAGTTCTGTCTATTGTGTCGTCATTTTGTCATCCATGAGAAAACCATATAAGTCTTCAATTTGCATTAAGGACGAGTGGGTTTTTTGTTAAAATGTGATTATATTCATAGAGCCTGTTGTTTCTTATTTTATTACAATAATCGCATTAACCCATTCAAATTCTTATTCATGCAATAATATTTGGGTTACGATATGAAATTTTATAATGAATGGTATTTTACTAAAACTCAACATTTTTGTTTCTTTTTTCTGGCAACTATTCAATATAAAATTTATCTCTATGTCGATAACACCACATTTAAAAAAAACTAAGAGTCATTCGTTTAAATTATGATTTAAGTAAGTATTCCTAACAGAATCAATCATTTAAATAGTATTATAATAAAATTACAAAATATATTAGTTTCTGTTTTATTCCTGTGTTACCACCCAACTACCTATCTGGTTGCCAAATTTAAACTTTCTAATCAAATTTAATTTTTTATCTATATAGTGTCAGCAATAAAAATGGGGCTTTTCGGACGTTATTATAGAAAAAGCTGTTATTTTTGGTTCGTGCAATATTACATACGGTGCTGCTCGCCATTTCAATTGGCTTGAACTTGGCTTGACACGCTATTGCGTGTCTAGATATAGGTATATATAAGATTTTCCCAATTGGAACGATTAAGTCCCTATCGATAATCATAAATATTTCTTTAAATATATTATTTACATACTTGATTTTGTTTATTCAAATAAATAACATCACTATTACTGGTTTGGCCTGAATCAATTATGTGTTATTTGGTTTAAATTGAACGTGCGCTTGTTACGTATCCCTAAACATTTCACACGCACTTGAGGTCTGTGGAATGTATTTTTTATAAGGACGATGTTACGTATCCATAAACATCTCACCTGGCACTTGACATCTGCGGAATGTGCTAAGATAAGAATGGCGACGTTGGACCTCCACCGGATTTTAGAAACATAATATAAATTCATTCTGGCTTCACACTTCGAGGTGGAATCACTAGGCTAGTTAGCTCTAAGTTATTACATTGTAAAATTAGCAATTAATTAAATTTACTTAAATATTATAAATTGCCTTATTTTGGAACCTCCGAACGCGGCTATCGTAATTGGCGCAGTCGGTAGGATATTCGAGTCAGTGCGTGTCGCGATCGTTCTCCTGCATCCACAAATCGTTTGCTCCCAATCGTGACGCCACTGGTTGAGCTCTTCAGCCTTCGTCGGATATCCAGAACCTACGGTGCAGCAGTCCAGAGGAGAATCTAGACATCGATTCGTCCAAAACGAAGACAATTCAGTAAGTCCTTGAATCTTTCAAGTCCTTACCCTCCTAATCCTTAAGACTTATATTTTTATTTCTAGTAATTATTTTTTACACATATTTTAAATTTATATATTTAACTTGATATATGTAATAATACTTTCATAAATATATATATTTTTCGATATTATTTTTCATCTTTGTGTAATTTAATTCGTCAAGATTTTTCACCCTAGAGAATCACGAAACGTTAGGCTTAATAGGGATACAAATAGATTTAGCGTTTTCGACGAGTATAGAAATTTTAATAATACAATGACTCAGTACGATATAGACGTGATCTATAAATCTCTTAGGTTATTACCAGAATTTGACGGAAACCCACATATCTTAACAAGATTCATCAAACTATGTGACCAGTTAGTATTAACACATTTTAGTACTGCACCGGGCCACGAATTAACTAATTTAGCTCTTATTAACGGTATATTAAATAAAGTAACGGGTCCCGCGGCTCGATATATTAATGCTAACGGTATTCCCGAAAACTGGCAAGGGATAAGATCTGCTCTAATTAATAATTTCGCAGATCACCGTGATGAGACCGCTCTGTACAGTGATTTATCCATGCAAACCCAGGGATCTAGCACCCCTCAAGAATATTACGAGAGGTGTCAGAATTTGTTCAGCACTATAATGACCTATGTTTCGCTTCACGAGACAGTTGCCACTACCATAGATTCCAAACGGTCTTTGTATCAAAAATTAACCTTGCAGGCTTATTTGAGAGGCCTGAAGGATCCCTTAGGATCTAGGATACGATGTATGCGACCTGATTCTATCGAAAAGGCACTGGAATATGTACAAGATGAGTTGAATGTTTTATATTTACAGAACCGTAACGAATGCGGGCCATCAAACCGCAGAAAAGATTGGTCTCATTCGCAACCAAATCATTTAAATATGCCATTTAATCAAGTTATCCCAAAACAATCCTTATTCGATATGCCTTATATACCTAGGCAAGCAATGCCACCCGTACCTTACGCATATGATCTCCCTCGACAGCAGATAATGCAATTTCATACGCAAGATTGGAGGTCAAATAATAATAGATTTCAACAACCCTTAGGCGCATCCAGAACTCAACAGATTATGCGCGCCCCTTTGCCTAATTACAATCCGAATAGTAATGTTTTTAAATTAAATAACAGTCTTCAACCCCAACAATCATTTAATGACCCACGTCCTATGAGTGGCGTCAGTAATTTTGTTTCAAAACCTTTACCACCAACGGATCGTGATAGGAAAACCCATGGTAATCCTCCTCCTAATAATTATTTTGAAACTAGGGAAATTAACTTGAATGAACTCAAATGTGACTACGATTACAGAGACTATAACTACGCAGACTATGAACAAGAGGATTCTTATCCTATACCTCAATACCCTACTTGTTATGAAAACCCAGATAACATTTCCTATGAAACTTCTCACCCTAACAATGAACAGCCTTTGATGCAACATGTAGATCAGAAGGCGACTGAATTATCAAGCCAAGCTGAAATATTTTCACCTAGGCCGACAATCCGACAAACCAAAATAGAATTAAATTTTCACATACAGAGACAATTGGGTTATATTCAGATTAGTAATCCTCCTCTAAAATTGCTAATAGATACAGGTGCTAATCAATCGTTTATAAGCCCTAATGCCATAACTAAGTACTTTGATCACTTGCCTCTTAACTATGAGCCTTTTGAAGTGACAAATGTTCATGGAACTAGTAGTAATAATCACTCTTTAACTTTACCCTGCTTACCAGAGTTTAATGAAGAAACCGACATTACGCTATTCGTATATAACTTTCATAACTACTTCGACGGACTTTTAGGATTTGACTTATTAGAGAACTGGGGATCAAAGATAGATCTTAAAAACCGATTACTTATAACACGAAATGCACAGATACCGATAGAGATATACGATTCTCATAATATAAATCTCTACGAGGAGATTATACCCGCCACCAATGCTGATGCGCTACCCCGCATTGAAATAAACAATGAGGAACTTATGTCCATTGTAGCCAACCCATCTGAAACAGAACAACCTTCTGATTATTCTAGAACTATGACAGCCCAAAATCTTACTGATAATTCTGCGACTGTGACAGTTCTTACAGATAACGAGCATCCATTTCTAGAGGTCCCTATTTTAGAAGACCCATTAAATAAGTTCACGAAACAAATAATCTTAAATGTCGTTGGTGATATTAAAGGGCGAACCATAATTACCAAACCCTTTGATACGCATACTCGTATTACAGTTCAGATATCAGAATCCAACTTAAACAAAATAAAAACTGGTTTACTTATTAACCCACCTTTGGCTATGTACTCTATTATTCCTATCATACAGAGAACATTTAAAAACTCAGCAATGCAACTAGTACTAACTAAAAAGGAAGTAGAAAACGTTTCACAATACTTAAGGCAACAGGAAATAATTAATAAATATCATGATGGAAAGACCAACCACCGCGGTATTAATGAAACAGTTTTAGCTCTATCTCAAAGATACTATTGGCCTAAAATGCGTGATAGCATAACCAAACTTATAAATGAGTGCACGGTATGCGGTCAAGCAAAATACGATCACGACACAGTAATGGCAAACCTCCCTATTCATATATATACAAAGAAAAAACGTGGTCCCTTGGCAAAACATAGGTTAAAAAGAGTTCCAAAATCGAATAAATTGTTACAGAACGATCCCAGTAGTAATTCCGCTACTATAACTTACAATAAGCCTAGAGATAAAAATTGAAATGAAATAATATGAAATTTATTTGCATAGAACATAGGTTAGTACCAGGTTTTTTTATAATACCATATACTGTCTTTATTTGGCATGCAAAACTTTATTGACTTACGTTATAATCTAAAAATTATTTATATTAAATAAAACTATTAAATTGTCTAGCATTATATTAACATTATACAAGTTAGTATTTTACTTCTTAACGGCTATCGATAACATAAGTATTATATTTTATTAAGTATTAAAATTTTATGTATTACATATATGATTTATATAAATAATTTATACTTAATCTCCAATAACGACCACAAAATTCTAATTCCATCATCCCTGTTCCTAACTATCTATGAGAAAGATCAATCACATAGAGGCTGAATGCCCGAAGACCAGTAACTGGTTTTTACACAAAGAAAAACAGAGTCTACAGAATCGACCATCTCAAGATTCCATATATCAACCCATCTTCAGTCAACAAAGGAAACGTACTTGCAGTCACGATGGGCCAGCGAGCTACCAAGAACTCGGCGACAGACAACAGAATATGAAGATATCAAGGCTTACACCATTAATTTTGAATAAGATTATGTCAGGATATATCACACTACAACCTCACTTTTTGTTGTAATGATGAACGTGTATATAGTCATCAGTATTTTACCTTACGCCAATATATCAGAAGATCATCCTCAGAGACAACTTAAATAACGTATATGAAACTACAAGAAACATATGCTCTTCCAGAACCACGTGCAAGAGCAAATCAACCCCCACCTTAATTTACTACTAAATACATCGGTGGTGGCTGCTCTTCGGGGGAAGGTGTTACGTATCCCTAAACATTTCACACGCACTTGAGGTCTGTGGAATGTATTTTTTATAAGGACGATGTTACGTATCCATAAACATCTCACACGGCACTTGACATCTGCGGAATGTGCTAAGATAAGAATGGCGACGTTGGACCTCCACCGGATTTTAGAAACATAATATAAATTCATTCTGGCTTCACACTTCGAGGTGGAATCACTAGGCTAGTTAGCTCTAAGTTATTACATTGTAAAATTAGCAATTAATTAAATTTACTTAAATATTATAAATTGCCTTATTTTGGAACCTCCGAACGCGGCTATCGTAATTCGCTGTGTTTAGATTGAATGCCTGTTTAGTGAACATGATGTGTATATACATAGGACGTTCCAACATTAACAAAATTGTGTGTTGTTCTGTTTTGGTTGTGAGTTATTTAGGAGTTTGCCGTTAGTTCATTAAAGCGAATGTTCTTGTAGAAAATTGGGGTCTGTTGTGATATAAATTGTGAGAAATGAGTTTTGGGCTGAACTGCATTATCATATATAGCGTAATCATTCAGTTATTTTCAATAAATGCCTTTTACTTTTGCATTACAGAATTGCACAAAATTACAAATTGAATTACAGAATTATTTTAAAATTTACTACCAATGTTTTGTACGTACTAGTTAGTGACAAGTTATAATAAACGCTTTTTATAAAGTTATATATTTTAAATATTTCTAGTGTCCGAAACTATCAAACCGATTATAACTCCTTTAAATGTGTGATTTGGTAGCGTGCCCCAAATAGTATCATTAACATCACGCTTAAACCAATAGAAGTCATAATTGACAGAAGACGCAGACAAAGTTTAGTGGGTCAACATATATATTAAATACTGCGCTTTTGGAGTAGGGAGCAATCCAACCCTGATGATGATGTTGTATCATCACAAAATATTTATGCTTTAGAGACACGTTCATACGCACAAAATCATGGCACCCTCATTGTAATTTTATTCATGAACTTGTTAGGAAGAGAAGTACGATATTACATGCGCCTTTCAAAACGAGCATTGCAAGTGTCACGCTCAATATATATATTTCAAACACTGACGCAGGCGTCCATCTTAACTCTTACAATACACTTTTCACTTCGTGTCTTGATAACTAGCTCTAACGAATGAATTCACCAGGTTTATTAAAAAAAACTGTTCAGAATATAGCAAAACATGCAAGTGCTTCGTTGCTTATTGGGTGCCTCTTTTTATCCAAGATATACGTGGAGGAAGAAGACCTTCAGTGACGATGATGTACTACTAGCCGATTACGCCCACGTCAGCCAGAATCGGAGACCAGTCAACTACGCACGAGATATTATAGTGCACATGTATGTGCGCAAACACAGGTGCAATGTCTGGCTCCCTAACTTATATTCACTTTAACAACATAAACTATGTGTATTGAAAATATATTTTTATTTCCTCTTTCTATGAGTAGAAATGTGTGGAGTAGAGTTTTGTTTTCTATCGAAGAGAGTAAGTCTTCTTAAGTAATATAATCTTCTATTAGCTCTATCACAATGGTTTTACGTCATTACAATTTCATAGGAAGATAATTACAAGGATCAGAGCTTAGATAATTAATTTGATTATCTAATCAGGGTAATCAAATCAACATTTGATTTGTGATTGAAAGCTTAATAACCTCATTAATTGTGTTTGGGACTTAGTTATAATCCCTCCGATCCACCATAGTACCAGCATAGAGAATTTGTAATTGGGTACCTGGTCACGTGAAATGTATTAGAAAATCGAATTGTGTAATTTAAAGCAGAACTTTCGATTGTTTGAATTATTAACATTTTATTTAAACTATACGTGGATTAGAAAAAGTGTCCGACGGTGCATTAATTTCCTGGATAAATATGATTTGTGACGTAACAAAAATAAGTTTTTGTTCCATAAACGAATTTACTTTTTTTATGTATAGGCCTGCCAAAGTGACTCTACTCTGCCTGATGGAAAGCAAAAGCAGAATCCAAGAGTGGTGGTCACCATACTCATTGCGAATGCAGAAAATGCAACAACGCAAAATGGTGACCCCACACTATCGCTGATGTTTCTTTTTATCCTTGTGGAGGAACGGGTGTATGTCCCTCCAACACAAAGGGAGGATATTCCGACCAGGCGAGTTGATCATGCCTGGCGGGCCACTGCCCAACAGTTGATGTTGGGATGTTGTACATATGATAATCGGCGCGAGAACTTCTATTGCGCGATTCAGGATTGGTAGTTACTCCGTGTAGTGCGTTACTTCGTAGTTCAGTGTATCTGGTTACTGTTGTGTTGTATGTGGAAGTCGCCACAATCCTTTATAATATTCAATAAAAATATAACACAGATACATTAAAACTATTTCGTAAAAATATCAAAAAACTGGCATGAAAATTGTCAGAAACAACAAAGTCAGTGTCAACATAACATGCCATCGTTCAAAATTTGTTTTGTGGTGTTTTGTGATAAATAATTCTTAAAAGACATTAAAATAAGTATTTAATTTATCTTAATTTCAACAGCAATGTCTTTTCATAGAACCTTGGTGTTGTTTGCGACTTAGTGCGAGGGATGAATGCAGCAGATAAACGACCCTTTGAAGAAAGATATTCGGCATGCTTCATTGACTTCGGTGTTAAAACTGGTAAAGCTCAGCACTTAAAAAAACCATTAAATGGCACTTTTTAATAAATTATAATAAATATTTTGGACATCTACACACAACGCCATCTAGTCTAGAACTATGCAGAGCTTGCATCATGAGTACTACACAACTGATATTATTACATATATACTTTTTTGTAAATATATATATAATATATATAGATATAGAAAACACAATTTCGAATCAAATATTTGTAGATCCTACAAGTATTTGCTCCGACCCGGGAATGAAACTCGAGACCAAACAGCAGTCGCATTCGCTACCACTGCGCTACGAATCAAATGAAATAAAAGAAAGAGAATGTATTATATCTATTCAAATCAAAGTTACATTTGCATTACTAATTTTGTATAACTCGTTAAACGGAAAATGGGTGGATCAGGATAAATAAATAAAAGAAAAATTCAGATTCAATAAAATAAAGATTCAAGAAATTTTGCCCAATATTATCGCCCCAAATCAGGACAGTGTGGACCAAATGCATTAAGATTATTGAATATGTAGAAGTCCGATGAGGTTGGTAGGTGAGCTACAAAATAACTGCCCCTAAAAACTTTACTTTGTCAAAAGTAATACTATATATTTTAGTACCTTGTACTTACTTATACTCTTAATTATAAATAAAACCTTTGTTCTGGATCTTTTACGGCAATATTTTTTCTATGGTCAACACTTCCACACTGCTGTTATTCCGATTGACCAGGATCAACTGGAGTTAAAAACGTAACACCAAGTAATGGATCACATAAAATACTAGGAAAAATTAATTTGTCTTCGAACACGCATCGAAATTAATTAGAAGTACAAATAAAATTTTTAATAATAATAATAAAGTTTTGTCTCGGTTGAAGGTGAAGAAGGATCGTTTAAATTTCTTAACTTCAATAATCCTTGAAATTGTGAAAAGAATATAACGAATGTGTAAAGTAACTTAAGTATTTGCGTACAGTTTACAAAACTATATCACAGATTTCATTTAAAAAAAAATTTGGACTTCATTTTCGATCAATCAAACGAGTTATCTATTAAAAATATAAAATTAACAAACTTGTTTTAAGATGCGTATCGTTCCTGTTTGATGTAAGGATATAATAAAAAAACAAACTTCTACTAGACAAATAATATTGGTTCATCGGTAGTTGGATAACATTTAAAAACATATGAAAATATATAGATCGAATTATAGTTTTCAGAATTAAAGTATTTTTGAGTTTTTCATAAACAAATAGCGACCACCGTTTTTTAACAAAACAGTTAACATAAAGGTCAAAGAATGCAGACGTTTTTAGAATAAAACGAAAGACCTAATCTTAGTAATACTTAGGTATATTATTTTGCTATTTTCAGTCACAGGGCTGTTGATCGGCAGTATGATGGGCAGTTTCTTCTTCCGTGGTTACAAAAAGTGGCCAATGTTTATCGGAGGAGGGCTTGGATTCGGTATGGCCTACATGAACTGTGAAAATAGTCTCAACAGTTTCCTGTTGTCTATGGATCCAAAAGTTTGTGTTATAAAGTAAGTTTATTTTTTTCAACCCGGTTATCTACTATTCGTTTTTAATACTATGCTTATTCTATGATGAAATCCAGTTGAATATTAACTATTTTGTTGAACCTTTGTTAAAACAAAATATTCCTTTTGTTTAAAATTTAAGATTTAGTTCTACTTTATTTACTTACTAATATTATAAACGCGAAACTTTGTAAGTATGGATGGATGGATGTTTGTTACTCTTTCACGTAAACACTACTTAATGGATTTTAATGAAACTTTACAATGATATAGCTACATCAGTATAACACATAGGCTACAATTTATAAAGAAACTAGCTTCGCCTCGTGGCGTTGCCCGTGGTTATTGTCGTTCCGCGGGTAGAACCGCGGGGTTCAGCTAGTAATAAAATATTTTATTTAAGGTTACTTTTTTGCTTGCAATATATTCCGCTTAGTTTAATGTTTATGTCCATGATGACTGAGTAAATGTAATAAAAGCTTTTCCTTTATAGTAACTATCATATTCATATTACTATACTAACAAAATTCACTGACGAAATTTGTCTATGATATTTCAAATCTACCAATTTCAGTAAAACGAGTCTTAAGCAATAATTTAACTGTCATTGAATGTGTGAATTGATATTCTAATACAAGTAACATTCACCGCCCTCTGTCAACTTTTCACAGTTTCCACCATAGCATTAATATGTCAGAAATCATGGCTCATATCTATACTAGCTGAAAATTTTGTCCGAAATACACATTTCGATTTATTCGTTTCACCTTTTCTAATATGTGATGTGGTAAGTAGTGGCCCACTCCCATAAATTTTCCATTGTAAATATGCTATTATCTAATAAATATAATAGTGTATAAATGTTGGAGAAAAAGACCACCTCGTAATTCAAAAAACCGATGGTTATTATCACTTGGTTCACTATAGAGTAAAACTTAACAATACGTAAATTAGTAGCGGATACCCAACCAAAATAACAGATCATAAAAAAACAAAAGAAAGGACAAACAAGAAACGAACTAAAAAAAAACTCAAATAACAAAACATACAATATTATGCAAACTTACTCATTATTGCCACAAATGTAATTGTTTCTCAAAGATTTACAGCAAGAGGCTATTTCTTTTCAAATCTTACAAAATTAGCTACAGTAGACAGTTAACAGCTTTGAAAGTGGAGACGGGAACTAATTACGTCCATAAAATATTGAAATGGACGAATAAAAGAATAGTGTCCTTAAAATGGTTGCTTACATTGTACTACTGATAATGAAGAAGTTAGTAGACAGTACCCTATAAATATTGGTTGCTTGAAACTGTAGGGTTGGCCAAATATTTGTGTAACAAATAAAATTTATTGTCGATTCATTATTTCACTTGGAAAACATTTAGGTCTCTGTACTTAGAATTATTTTATGGTCATATATTTTTGATTTCATTATACTGTACATAACTTTAATTATAGATATATTTCTTTTGAATAACTTCAAAAGTTAATAGTAGACGATCATATACGTTTCATATAGTACGACGAAATACGAAACTTTAATACAAGTAAGTGGTCAATAAAAATCATAAAAATGACACGTAACTGCATAATAGGTATATCATGTCACAAATAATGAAAGAAATAAATTTATAAATGTTTTGAATATTTTATACTAAACGTGTAAGTGACAACCCTGCAAAAAATCCCATCAAAATACCCAAACGGTCAACAGTGAAGACGTTATACCTTTCTTTCCTCGCAGCGGGACATTTCCCTGTGCCATTTGGCTCTTTGTCTCCACATAAAGGTCACTTACTACCGCTTCTTCTATTCAACTTTTAGTTACTACCATATTTGTATAGAATTCGGCACCGCCTTCCTTTATGCATCCATGTTTGCAAACCTGCCGCCTATTCACCACCCACAGAGTTTTAAACCAATTTAAAATTTTGCAAGTTTTTTCAAAAGTTGCTTTAAGTCTAAGTCATTGAGGTTTATTTTAGAAATGTACGCCTGCATCTTTAGCTTGGGCTTTTGGTAAATCATCACTTGTTTTTCCGTTTTAAACATTTTTATTTGTTACGTTCCGATCGTTTGTGAGTCATGTTGGTTTCGAGCTTTGAGGCACACCGATTGGGCGTTTCTATGGCTTTTTGTACCTCAACGACCGTCAGTTACATTTCAAATTGCTTTTCGGCTTAGAACAATGGTTTTTGAGTTATTTATTTTATTTATCTTGGATTACTTTTTGTTACCTTTTGCATTTTTTATAAACTTTGACTCCTTTATGCCTCATTTACATAATTTCTCAATAAACATTTAGCCTGATTATTTTATACGTAAACGCACAATTTCTGCAATGTGTTCAATAATATACAGTTTAGTACGTATATATAGCGTATATTTTTTTTAAATGCTTGTTTCTTGGAAACATGTTTTTACACTTTTTAAATAACCTCTAAAAGGATTCTCAATTTAAGTGAACTATAAGGAGTCTACGCCATTTGCGATGTATCAAGCCGATTTTAAAGACTATTTCTAAATTGAAATTATTCGTCGGAATATTCTAACTCTAAAAACAGATATTTATGAAATGAATAATAGATTTTCTTACAATTTAACATGACTGAGCCGCATTGATATCGGTAGAACTTTTCTAAAACTAATTATTCAATTATTAACGGAAGATTTGCTGGCATGTGTACCGGGATCTGACTTAATTGAATAGATTGCAAGGCAGAATGGCAAGAGGCAGTTTCAATTGAACGTACAGACAATTGAAATGCCAACGTTTACATCTAACATTTTTTTCAAGAAAAAAACACCTCAGTTAGGGAACGAACGGACATGGTATAATTTGATAAAGGGGCGATATTACAATATGATTTGTTTTGTAGATTTTGTGATATATATCGCCAACGTGGCTTATGTATTAACGAGTAACAATTGTAGCTAGATAAAATCTCATTTAGTAATTTTTCAGCAGCAATTCTATTGTTTATATCTATATTAGACTGGCTTTTGCGCGTGGCTCCACCAGCGTGTATGTCGTCTGTCGTAAGCTTACGTCCTTCCTCAAGAGCTAAAGTATCTCCAAACCAAATTTCATTGAAATCGGTGCAGCGGTTCGACCGCTAGAGCAGGACAGATAGACAGAGCTATTTTTCCATTTATAATATAGATATGGAAAGCATCGAGTCCAGTTCGAAAGCTATACTAGCTTAATCTACAAATATTTCACCTTTCTAATATGTACTTTTGTCTGTTTTCAGGAAGCAGCCGTAAGCGGCAATGTTTAAGCACCGCAAAAAGTAGCCTTGTAGAATTTAGACGTTATTAAAATTACTTTAAAAAATATGCATTATTCAATAAAGAAACATTTCTGTATTATAAATATATTTTTTAAATAAGAATGTATTGTATAATTTCCTTTTGTTATTTTAAGTGTGTTTATATGCCATTGTTTTCATAGCATAATTGTCTCACTACAGAAGTCTTCAATTATCATGAAAACTGTTAAATGCCTTTAATTTCACTTGTAATAGTATAGGGCTAGCAATATCTCAAAGATAAAGAAACATCGCAATAGGCATCCATAGTGTGGATCACAAAATTGTATTGTTGCATTGTCTGCATTCGTAATGAGTTGAGTGAGAGAGACATGCATGGGCCGGCTCGACCGGAGTAATACCACGGCCTTGCAGAAAACCGGTGTGAAACAGCCCCTGTGCTATGTTTCACCGAGTGAGTGAGGATACCGGAGGCCCATACCCTAACTCATCCCTCATCCCCGCCCCATCTCCCAAAGGCCGAAGATGTCCATGGGCGGAGGTAATCGCTTAACATCAGGTGATATGACTGCTCGTTTACCCCCAATTCCATAAAAAAATGAGTATGGTGACCACTTCTCCTAAATTCTGCTTATTCTTTCCATCAGGCAGAGTAAAGTCACTTGGCAGGCTCATGTATTAAAAAATATGTCCACCTCCAGTTCATTGCAAACTAACGGCAAGCCCCGGCTTCGAACGGGTTTTTTACGGAAAATCTAATATAGCCTATGTTACATTGATAAGATGTTGCCTTAATTTATTTAGGACTTCGTCAACAAATCCTACTTCCTACTAATATTATAAACGCGAAAGTTTGTAAGTATGTATGAACGGATGTTTGTTACTTTTTCACGTAAAAACTTCTGAATGGATTTTAATGAAAATTTACAGTAATATAGCTTATACATCAGAATAACACATAGGCTACAATTTATAAAGATACTAGCTATATTTTAGCTCCACTTTTAACCTTCCTCAAGAATCATTATATTCATTAGCAAAAACTGCACATAAACATGTGCAGTAGCTTAGAGTTTATTACGAATAGACATACTTTGTTTTATAATATGTAGTGATTGTGATGGCGGTCATCACAGGACCTATAAGGGAATCTACAGGGAATTTATTTAATCATTTTGAGAAAATTTTGAACATTAATCCTTGAAATGCATGCAATTTTATATCATAAAATGACGCAGCTGTTATATCCCTTGCATTCTCAGACTCGTATGAGTCTCCGCCATACCTGTAAGCCAACAGAGCATGGCCTATGCACTAGGTCAATGGCCTTAGCACATGATTTCATCAGGTGCTTCCGTAGCTGACTCATAAGGTGAATCATCACTGAAGTGGACCGCGGGATATGGCATGGAGTAGTTGTTAGACTGATAAAAATTTACCTTGTAATGTTTGCTTAGATATGTACTATATGTTCTTTGGAAATGGTTAGAATCTAGATTTTTTTTTTGTAACCGCATATTAATTCACAAGCTATGACAATAACCGCAGGCAACGTCGCGAGACGAAGCTACTATCTTTTTAAAATATAGCCTTAGTGTTATTCTGATGTATAAGCTATATTATTGTAAAGTTTAATCAAAATCCCTTCCATGGTTTTTGCG
The DNA here is from genome assembly GCA_916048165.1 of Spilarctia lutea. Taxonomy (NCBI): domain Eukaryota; kingdom Metazoa; phylum Arthropoda; class Insecta; order Lepidoptera; family Erebidae; genus Spilarctia; species Spilarctia lutea. The sequence goes on from OU696491.1 coordinate 3,524,503, forward strand.
TGAAAGAGCAACAAACAACCTCACATACATACTCACAAACTTTCGCGTTTATAATATTAGTAGTATTATAATCAACCTAAATAGTTTTAAGATTGAAAAACTAATCGTAATGCAATTAGATAATTATTAAATGTTTTAAAAACTTGAGTACACAAAATAAAAGTAACGAATGAAAATAATTTTGTTACTGTTGTAAAAATATATTACTCTAACACCGCTCCATTGCTTTACGGAAACTTGTGGAGCATATCGTCCGAGTTGCTGTTCGTGACATAAAATAGGCCGCACTCACTTCAGTGTTTCAAATAAAACTATTGAAGGTATATGTAGACTTTTACTGCCTATTGTTGCTTTAATGAAGTTTTTAATACACCTTTGTTGCAATTATAAATTATAGTGTAATATGTTTCGCTAAGTTTATTGCTGTCATTGATTTTATCTCGTCTTCTATTAAGATATACTGGTAACTTCAGCAAGGCGAAACTTAGTAAACAGAATTCAGAAGTCCCCATTAAGTTCTACTTCGGCTTGAGACTTTAACTTTCGAACGAAGGGCTCCGTCTAAGCGCGCCATCCATCCAGGTTTTGAACGTTTCCCATCCATCCGCTTTTCTCTATAATAATAATATCTTTATTTAATAAAATATATGACTTAGATACAACGCTTTAAGGCTCAAAAGTATGCACCAATATGAAAACTCTGTCCTCTGAACTAGGTTTATTAACCTGTATTTCAGAAGTCAGTGCCCCCGTATTATTAGACTAGCTGAACCTCGTGGTGTTACCTGCAGTTATTATTTTACATATTGTAATTGTTTTTTCTTACGATTAAAATAGCCTATGTTAATCAGTGATAATGTAGCATTCAAATGGTGAAATAATTTTTAAAATCCGTTCCGTACTTTTTGAGCCAATTCGTTACAAACATACTTACATACAAACCTTTCCTATTTGTAATATTAGTATAGATAAGATCTCTTAAGATGTATTAAAATATAGCCTCTAGATTTAAATACATCTTAAGAGTAGGTTAGTATCAGGTGTGTATGTGTGTGTACGAGTCTGTGCGTGTGTGTGCTAGTCTGTGTGTGCGCCTGAAGTCACCCTAGACGTCCCAATATTAGTTCCTCAGTATTGCGGTAATCTAATTGGAGTAGATATGTTTTCAGTATATAGGCAGCCAGCCATAGATTATTGTGCAGGAAACACTATTTCCAACTACACATTTTTAACGCGGTTCATTTGCTCATCAGCACAGTCAACAGTAGGTATCAGTGACGAATTTTTTTTTGTAATAGGGCCAAACGAACAGGTGTATCGCCTGATAGTAAGCGATTACCGCCGTCCATGGACACCCGCAACACCAGAAGCATCACAAGTGCGTTGCCGGCCTTTTAGGAAGGAATACGCTCTTTTCTTGAAGATTTGAAGGTCGTATTGGTCTGGGAACACCGCAGGCGACAGCTCATTCCTCAGTTTTGTAGTGCGCGGCAGAAAGTTTCGGAAAAATCGCACAGTTGTGGTCTGCCAACTATCTAGATGATGGAGATGAAATTTCTGTCGCCTAGGACGATGGCTGAAAAGGCGGCAGGGATTCATCCGAACAATTCCTTGGAGCACTCCCCATGGTAAATGCGGTAGAAGATTCACAGCGAAGCCACATCTCTACGCAGCGCCTAGTTGTCTATACTATGTGCTAAGTATTGCTGACTTCACTATATGTCTTACTTTCCTTTTCAATTTAATTATATAATTTTGCTCAAAAACGGTACTTTTATTAGATGAGAATTCCGATTGATATTCTAAGCATCAACTCTTATTACAATAAATACATTTTATTTCAACGATACTTTTTACAGTTACTCGATGATCAGCTGACAATCCAACACACTCACATTTTCATTAACATATTAATTTAATATAATACTTTCACTTTTATAGTTTGTCCCACTAGGGATTGCCAGCTAACGTGTGAATTGTTAATACGAAACTTCGATATAATGCCAGACAACATCAAAAATTTCATGAAAACAGTTTACATAATGTCGACGAATCATTTTGCGATAAAAGGCGAATTATCTATTTTCTTCGCCATGATTTGCAACCACTACTGTTTCTCGTCTACTATTTTAGAATGTACATTCATACGTAATATTCATGGTTCAATATATGTCGTTTCTGCCCATTCAATCTCGTATTACGTTCTCAACGGCGATGTCAAAGCTTACTCATATTCACAGATTTAGGACAGTACTTACGCTTGCCTAAATATATTGCCTTAAACCTATGAGCTAGAAACCTGAATTTTAGGTCTCCACAAACCACATTGTATGAAATGCAAGGAAAAATTGCTTGTTAACTATACTCTGTCAGGTTGTGGTATCAATACGGTCACGCTAAAAAGAAAAAACCTAAAAATAAAGGAAATTGAAATACAATACTAATATGGCATCATGATAACCCAATAAGCGTATAAAATATTCAATCAACCAATATTTGTTCCAATAAAGTTTAACCCATCACTATACAGCCAACAAGCGAACATTGGCTGAGACTGATGATGAGCCTTTTACATGGTTTAAGTTTAAGAGGCGTGGCCAGTCAAAATGAACAGACAACCACGCCATTCTCATATTAGCGTGATGATATCAGTATAGCTGTTCGATTTACATCAATTATCGTGAAATAAAAATTGCAAGGTAGAAAATGATAAATGATAATCGTACCTTTGTTTCACATTTATCTATGCTGCTATGAACATTTCCATGAATCGTATTTTAAGGTTTAATGTTAATAACGTGTAAAATAAAATATACCAGTATTTTAAATTGGTTTTACACACTGTGGAATGAGCTGTCGCCTGCGGTGTCCCCGGACCAATACTAGATTCAAATCATCAAGAAAACAGCGTACTCCTTCCTAAAAGGCCGGCAACGCACTTGTAACGCCTCTGGCGTTGCGGGTGTTCATGGGCGGCGGTAATCGCTTACCACCAGGCGATACGTCTGCTCGTTTGGGGGCTGTATAATTAACAAAAAAAAATCGCCAAAGATTTTTTCTTCGACCTCTAAGCTTTTAATCCCGATCTAAAGCGTTTATCTTAAGCTACGGTTACTTACAACATTCGTAGTATAAGACACAAGTATTTTTTTATCTATTTATAAACTTTATGCCCTAAATTTATACATTGGCGGACTTATTGCCTCGGGATTTGCTTACAGACAACCTTCGGGCGGTGTAAAAATCTTGTAAGGCACAAAATAGGTATATAATCACTATTTTCGACTCCATAAAATCTATAATACCTTGGTTATAAAATAAATTCATCCTTGACAACTTCTTTTAGAGATCCTCATATCCAAATTTCGAAATTGAGAGTGTCCTTTAAGTGATATCCGTTGGATTATCGGTATAAAAGTTGAATTTAGTATGTATTTATTTATATTTTGAAACAAAACAAAACGATAACATTTAAGCATAAACAATTTATTTTTTTAAATATTTGCAGAACATAGGGCACATTTTATTTTACTCATAAATTGTCATCAATTAAAAAATTATTAAAAAGTATAAAGACTATATTTTTTTACAAAATCCAGTTTCTCCACAACAAAGTACGTAGAAAGAATATTAAAAAGTTCCAAACGACAGTGTTTAGTCCCGGGACTAAGTTATTGTAACTGATACTGTCATGTCCCATGTCCTGTGCGGGTAATGAAAATATTTTCCATCTCTCCTTTATTACCTCGGATATTAAATCAAGGTTCAGTAAACATATGAACCATACTGATGGTTCTCGATTTTAAAATATTAAATGAAAGTTAATCGAGTTCTTTTAGCTATTGAGTTTATACTATCAAGTTAATTTATTGATCTTGTATTTCTCTATCGTCGCGTCGGGCGTATAGTTTCATAGTCACATATATGAATATAGTGTGTGTGTGTTTATGTATCTGACATTCATGTTTCTATTTAAAACTTGTTAAGTTGATAATAGTCATTATTAAAACTCCATACTACATAATATGTTTACATAAAAATTACGTTGTCATTATTCAGTTCCTCAAATTAAAACTTCATTTCATTAGATTCTCGTGTTAGTTTCTTCAATTTCCTTCATAACTGTTGCAAAAAGGCTTACAAGACTGACGGTTAAAACAAGTATATTTCTTATCTTATAGATTGTGGTTTTTTATGAAATTAGGGGTAAAGGAGCAGACGTATCGCCTAAAGATATGCGATTACCGAAGCCTGCGTACACCCGCTACAAAAGAGGCGCCACAAGAGCGTTGCCGGCATTTTAAGAAGGAGTACGCTCTTTTCTTGAAGTTTTAGAGGTCGTATTGGTCCGGGAATACCACAAGCGACCGTTCATTACACAGTTTTGTTGTGCGATGCAGGAAGTTTCCAGAAAAGCGCACTTTTTCAAGAATGAAATAATCTCCATTCCAAATTTAAAAAAAATCGGTGCATCCGTTTAACCGTGAAAGTGTAACAGAGAGACTTACATTAAAATTTATAATTTAAATATGGATAGTTGCTTAGACAGGACAACGCAGATACAGATTTACAGGAGTAGATAAGTAATGAGGCATACAATAAAATTAATCAAGCAAATAGTAGGTACTCTCCTTGTTAGTATGTATTACAATGTAAAGCTCTTTTGCCACTACCAAAGTACACAATGGATTAACGACATAAGTCAAACAGCATTTTATTACTTGAGTTAAAACTTGAGTGCATTGCACACGTCGAGACGTAGTGGCGTAGGTCAGTTTTTGTACCGCTTTGTTTGGGAAACACGACAAGAATTTTAATATTATTTAATCATATTTCTGATTACGCATAACACTGTAGTGTTATTTTTATCGCATAAGTGCAATAAACAAGATTGGGTAAGTTTCGAAGATAAAAATGCAAATATTTAGAAGTTTATTTTTGTTCCTTTTCATTATGTTAATAAGTAAGCTGACTTTCGGGAATGGTCAAGAGGTTACCATATATTTAAAGTTACCATATGAAGTGAATGATATCTATTCAGTCTTTGATAATCCGCCTGGACATATACTTTATCTTAGAAAGAAAGTTTAACCCTATGCTATGACACGTTGGCCTAAAATTTTGGTAGAAAATTTGTTTTAAGTTTTCCTTCTCTTCGCAGTAATATTAACTGCGTAGTTTTTTTTTTTTTTTTTTTTTTTTATTGAATAGTGGGCAAACGAGCTGACGTATCACCTGATGATAAGCGATTACCGCCGCCCATGGACACCCGCAACACCAAAGGCGTCACAAGTGCGTTGCTGACCTTTGGGGGGATGGGAAAGGGGATGGGGGGAGGGGTTGGGGTATGGGCCTCCGGTATCCTCACTCACTCGGTGAAACACAGCGCAAGCGCTATTTCACACCGGTTTTCTGTGAGGCCGTGGTATCACTCCGGTCGAGCCGACCCATTCACGCCGAAGCATAGCTCTCCCACGGTATAGATTTATATAGTTTGTTATTTTAGTCGCCTCCTATGACATCTATGGGAGGATTAGAGGTGGTGATACTACGTTTTCTTAATTCATATTCAAATCCGAATTTCCTTAGTTCTTAAATTCTTAACCGTTTGATTTAACCGTGGGAGAGCCACGCTTCGGCATGCATGGGCCGGCTCGACCGAAGTCATACCACAGCCTCACAGAAAACCAGACTGAAACGCCTGCGCTGTGTTTCATCGAGTGAGTGAGGATACCGGAGGTTCATACCCCAACCCCTCCCTCCATCCCCCCACCCATCCCCCAAAGGCCGGCAACGCACTTGTGACGCCTCTGGTCTCGGGTGTCCATGGGCGGCGGAAATCGCTTACCATCTGACGATAAGTCTGCTTGCCCACTGTTACATAATGTATATATATGTGTATTCTATTTAGAAATTCTATGATATTGCTCTTAGAGGCACTGAAGAACAGTAGTATTTGTCAGTTTAAAATAAAATTGAATAAGGACTTGTTGCAGCATGAATCACATATATAATCTGCGTTATTTGACATATTCGTCATGCCGGGACATCGAACCTGTGAACTTTATGATCTTCATTCAGTTTATTGTACACATTCATTGAGAGTGCAAATATTGAAAGGGCTACACAGAATTAATATTTACTTACAAGATGAAATTTAGCATTCGTTTCAAATTATTTTATTAGGTTAGTGTATTACAGCATTAACAGCGGTTTAGTAAAGTTTAAATTTCATTTTAACATTGCAAAGTTATCACAACTTGAAATGTTTTTTTTAATAAATTTTAATTTACTTTAATTACTGAAAGTTTAGTCTCGAAAGCATTACAGACAGACAGAATTACCTTCAAATTTATAATATTAGTATTTATTAGTATGAATGTAAATAGGTTAAATGATATACTCGTTGCCTATACTTAATTTAAAAAACATTTTTGATTGATTTTGGATCCCACAAATTTCACAAAAAAAAAATTGGGGTAATGGTCAACCAAATATCGATTTATAAATACAGATACATTGGAAAAAATTTGTCGCACAGACGATAATACTCGTAACAACTTGTAGAATCAACTATCTGACTGAATCTACATAAATTTTATTGTTAGTACCTACACCTACTTGCATATGTACGTATCTATGTAAGTTTATAATGTTTATATGTATATTTAATATGTATTTGTTCTGATAAGCTTAAATATATTATGTGTACTTGACATATTGTCCTGTATGTTTACTTTAATACATTTGTTTTTGCAAAAATGGACCTACTTTTCAACTTCTCTGGTAGAGACTGGTAGAGAATGCCTTAACCATTAAGTCCACTAATGCACCTAAAGCGCATGATGTGTTAAATAAATAAAAACACGTGTTTTAATATTGCCTCGTTCGAAAATCGTGTAATTGATATTGAAACTATCACTTCTAGTTTATTTATTGACATCAATGTACCTGTTAATTCAATTTTTCGCCGTCAATGTGCAGAGACATTGTTGTGGGTGGGAAATGTGCGGTTTCACATATTAACTGTGACGTAGACAGATTTTATTACACCACGGCTAACGGCCAGTTTTAATCAGACTGCAATGTTGGTTATCTCATTTCGGATATTTTATTGTTTCATTGTGAAAATATGTGACAATGTCGTGCTTATTTTCGACACAAAATAACGCTAGGACGACAAAATCTGACCAAACGCCATACGTCAGTGTGTCAGATTTCTGCCAATTTTTGCGACTATATATTGTACTCACTACATTACTTATCTCAATGATGGTTTTAGTTTATGACTCAGAAATAATATATTTGAAGTTTATAGATGTAAACACATTAATATTACTGGAGAAAGAAAGAATAGTCTATAGTAATATTATAAAGAGGAAAGGTTTGTATGTAAGTAACTATGTTTGTAACGAATTATCTCAAAAAGTACTGGACGGATTTTAAAAAGTCTTTCACCATTTGAATGCTACTTTATCACTGATTAATATAGGCTATTTAAATTGTAAGGAAAAAAAATAAAAATAACAATATGTAAACTAATAACGTGAGGTTCAGCTAGTTATTTAATAAAACTGTGTACATCTTAGGATTTCGAGAATATCTTTGTAATTTTAACTATAAAATCTTGATTGTAAATCTCCATTGGCTTTTACCCGTGGATCCGCCCGCATATTTGTAGAATACCGCGGTAATCATTTTCCGGATTAATATATAGCTCTTAATACTTAAAAGTGATGTGCTTTTCTATTTATTATAACCCTTCAGGGTTGAGACTATTAAACATATAAATTATTCAATATGCTTTAACAAGTATAACTTTAAATACTCTTAACTAAAGCTCCCAAAATAAGGAAAATGGTACAACAAACAAACTTAATATTTCAGTATAATATGTTTGAGAAAACATTTTCTTTTGGTATCATAAGAAAATTCCTTAATATCAGTTGTACACAATCGTATGCCATTAGCTTGCTTTTACAAGACACAATTTATGTTGACATCCTGTGCATGGAACGTAGAATTTTTACTCCAACCTTAATATTACCTCTACCCTCTAGTGATGTGCTACGATGCTACTTTTGCTTCTGGACATATGTTTCTGTTTGATATTTTCTAACTTTCAAAGAGTCGAAAGTACACCTAATTCTTCAAATCTCACAATGGTAAGCCTAAAGTCTAAAATTTTATGACCGCCAACTTCAGAAAAGCACAAATTCTGCATTTTAATTTCACTGCTTACAAAGACACAAACGAAGTGGAAAAAGAACAAACGATTTTTTTGAAAACGTAATTTAAAGCTGTATGGTGAGCGTTTTATGTGTACCTATACATTTTTGTACTCATAGTAGCGAAAATATCCATATCCTGAATTACTCAAGCTGACTGCGTATAACTTTTATTTATATTGTTTATTACTTCTATAACTTCATTTCTAATCTCGATCAGTTTCAAGAATTATCCCATCTCTATACTTCTACACCCATAAATAATATTCTTTTCAGAGCATCTTATTGCTTGTATGGGGATGAAACAAATAGTGTACGTAAGAACTGTCGTAACGTACGTGAATAAGGCTATATACACCGGCTATACGGCAGATAGTGGCTTCCATTGTCCGGCACGGTTAGCTGACCAGCGAAATTACGGGTAAGAAAATAAGGAGAAAATACCAAGAGGAGGAAATCTTGCTTCTTTAAAGGTAACAATGTGCATATCGTAAATGTTAATGATTCTACCTATCGTGTTATTCACCTGCACCTTATTATGGAGAGCAAATCTTGCGAGCACTTAATGTTTATAAGAATCGGTATTACTAAACGTAGTCATAATTTGATGTAAAACTGATAAAATATTACATTATTCTCATATGCTTTAGGTGGTCAATCATATGAGACACCTATTAGTGAGCTGTGACTGCAGCTATAAAGACTAAAGCACGGGCTTTCGTTATTTTAGATTTAGAACAAGTGATCTGTTAGGTTATTATTATTGTGAACATCTGCGATGTTAGAGTCAAAAATGTGTGTGTCACTTGTTTACTCCACGCGGTTGAAGCAGTCCAAAAGCGGTGACGCATTTTTGACACTTCCCCTCTGGGGTCCTGTAACTTCACTCACAAAGTCAAAATACAAAAAAAAATAGCTAGAACCTTAAATGTACTTTAAAAATATATGACAAAAGGATTCAATCGTAGATATATAAGTATATTACGTAGCAAGAACTGCTGCCGAGAATTTTGCATGAAACTTATGCTTTTGTCGTTTTCAATTACTATTCATAATATTTCATTGAAAATTGTTTTGTATTCTTCTATTTTACTTTGTCATCGTATTTTGTTATTTGTACTAGGTACTTCTGATTATTTATGTGGTGACAGATTTAAAATACAGAGTGCAACTTAAGGAATAAACTACACAGGACAAAAGCACTGTAAAAAGAACGATAACGAGAAACAAATCCTATACCAACACTTCGAGGTAGGGTGGGGATAGGCCAAAACCTCCTTAATAAGTAGAGGCTTATTTCCAGCAGTAGAGTATTTAAAGCTGTTAATGATGATGACTGCTTCGTTGGTCTGTCTCGGGTTAGATTCCCCAGTCAGGCCAAAGTAATGTATTGTGTTTTTCGTATATGAATTTCTTATTAACCGGCCCGACGTATGAAGGATGACGGAGTACGTTAAGTCGTCAGTCCTGGTTGCAATGAAAATCTATAGTAATCGTTATTGAAAAGTCAGTGAACTCAAATATAGTGACACTAGTTTCAACCTTCGAATTCAGTTCACCCTCAGGGTTGCGGAGGTCTGAAGCCGGTCGCTCCGTGGAAAAACTGATAATCAGGTAAAAAAACCGGGTGGAACCAGTAGCCGATCCCAAATATTCTTGGGATAAGAGTAGGAAGAAGAAGAACAATGATAACTTCTGGTTTGTTTTCATTTGTTCTTCGACCAATAATTTTTAACAAGAGCGTCTAAATGACTTCTTCAACAACAATACTCGCATTTGAATTATTAGGAAGATAATAATCATCAAACATTCACCAAAAAAACTTAATTATATCACGGATTTTATCAGCTTAATGATCCATTTCAAAATTATTGTCCATCGCTTCTTTATTGTGAAGGGACCAATATTTTTTTACCACACAAAAGGATGCTTGAACATCATTGTTTAAATACCTTCAAAAGATACCACACACAATGCATATTTTGAATACATTATGACCTGTGAACTGCTGGAGTTTATCTTTTGTCGTGCTCCTAAAAAACTCTCCATCCATAGGGTCATAGTAGATGGGATTAAAATTATCGTGATTGTGAGTCACATTGATTTTGTTTGTCATGCTTCTCATTTGATGTATTTAGGACACATGTCAGTCGAATTTCTATAGCTGACAAATTCTCAGCACTGGATTGTTTAACAGGGTCATTAATCTACCGCACCAACTATTTACTATCGTTTGATTGTGTCTCTGTATTATTTTATATTTTGTTTCATTTTGACTTTTCATATCTTTTGCTAAGTTTGAAATAGGTAACTGATTATATTTATCAGACGATAGATGAACTTATTCAAACCACTTTAAAATACTGTTAATTTTTAATCGTTGATTGTTGATCTTGATCGTCACTCGTTGATAACGTTTAGTTTTTTTAAACTTAAGTACATTTAAATTATTTAAAGTGCACAGAATTAAATGTGACACTACATCAGAGTCATATTACTTACACGTTCTTTCATAAAATACTTTGTCTGACATATAATTTATAGCCATTAATAATCACACAAAATATCTTTCATACGAAGTTATCCCCTAAGACTTCACATCTCAAAAAAACTCAATGACAACTCCTTTCAATATGAAATGACAATCATTAGAGAGTATCACAATAAAACGCATCAATCTAAAGCCATATTGTGATACAGTTCCGTCACGTATAATTAATATAATAGTGGTCCAAGCGTTCTCCTTGTGAAACACCTTTAGGGTCCTTTTGTCTGAGACCCTAATCTGAGTGTATCATTTATTCATGGTCATTATTTGACCATTTCAGTGTTAATGATGTGAGATCATTGTTCTACTGTGTTAAAATATCGTTTAATGTTTAGTGTAACGTGTAATATGATATCTGATGGGCATAACGGATCTTTGTATAAGGAAACCAATATTTTAAAACGGTTTAATGTTGACCCTATATTTTTTGCTTCCTATTTATATTAAAGCACATGAAATACAGGAGAGAGGGGTGTGTAAAGACTAATGGCTATTTTATTATACATAAGTGTGTTTTCCTATTCTTTGATATTCGTAGATTTTATTTGTTGTTTCAATCAACATCCCTTCGATATTTTATTTGTTTTTTATTATGTATGAGCTTGCCAAAGTATCTCTACTCTGCTTGATGGAAAGCATAAGCTGAATACAAGAGTGGCGGTCACCATACTCATTGCGAATACAGACAATGCAATAAAGCAGCTTGATGACCCACACCATGGCGGGCTAGTGATACTTCTGCATCATTGGGCCTCCGGTCTCGCATTCGTCAATAAAACACTACAGCGCGAATGCTGTCTTTTTATGTTGACCTTCTGTTCGAGGTTACTACGACCCTAGTCCTAGGTAGTAGAACCGTGCTAATTTAAGGACGGTTCTACTACCTTTAGCTATTACTTAAATTTCCTTATCCTATCCTTTTCTAATACTTCAGGCACTACCCTATTCTTTTAAATTCTGCTATAAGAGATTGCCTCCAAACGACAAGGCCACCACTTGTACTTGCCTAGTTTTGAAGTTAACCTTGTAATTAGACTTGTTGGACCCATCATTTGATGAAGGTGGCTAGCAGCGAATAGATGCGAACTACCCAAGACTCGGATATTTAGCGCTCCTTGGAGAGACCTTCATTCAAAACCAGAAATAATGACTGAATGCGAACCTCTAAAGATTTCTTTTTACGTTGTATTACAACTGAGTGATTCAATTTTGAGTTAGTAATTACTGGTTTTACAAAGGTTCAGAATTGTACTTAAAATTCATGTTTACACGAATACACGTTATGTATGTATATTGTAATAATATCAAACACGTTGATCAAGAAACCAAATTTATATGACGAAAATTCTCACAACCATAAACCCAATTAACAATGTACTTACACACTAAAAATTTGTCTAAATTAATAACTTTCTCATCGAGTACTATAGCTTCAACTTATTTATCGTCCATTAAAAATGTAACTGATTCAAGTGCGATATTGTAACAAGGATATTAAAATCTACTTCTGGTTATAGTTCATTGTTAGTTTTGATTTTTTGCACATTTATCACTTTAAAGGGGCCAAGCTCTAAAGGAGCTAAAACAAGTTTTAAACTATAATCAACACTGTTGCAATGTTTATTAAACAAGGCAATAAGCGTGATCTCCTCAATAGATAGTTGCGTTTTGTTGTGCGCCAACCGGTTCTTTTAGTGCGTGTCTACATTGTATGTGTGATACGTTACAGGCTGATTTTAATGGTTTTCGAGATGTGACTCTGTGACTTTGTTGTTCAGTGTGACTGACTTTAAGATTTACTTGAAAATACATATGTAGTTATTATTGAGCTTTTACTATTATAGTGATGGATGCTTACAATTGACATGTTACGCGTAACGTTTCTTGATTGAAGTCTGAAACTCGACTGAGTTTATTTTAGTATTTAGCATCTGTAGGTACTACTGTCGAATGTATGACCTATTTTTTATCAGCTGCGAAAACATTGACTTATTTACTTCAGTTATCAAGTATTTTACTGTGCAAATCAGGCATTTTTTTAGAAAGCTGAAACAAATCATCCAACTATTTAGTATTACCGTTGCTGAATGGTCGACGAAAGACTGTTACGCGTTTAATTAATAAACAAAGGGAAGCACTTATATTTTTGTATCTACCTGTGATTCTCCCCATACCATACATCAGGTACCTGAAATCTTAATCCCGTTGAACAAAAACAGTACCCTTTCAAGCTCCCCCATGTCATTCACACTCGTAACTCTTTCTTGACCCACACAAAGACCCCGTGAAGAAAGGATGTAAGAATGGCAAGTAATGAGGTTGGTGCATTAATTCTAGGTCATAAACTATAGAATTTATGATCTCAAAGCTAGTCCTATAAAATGCGTCACGGTCGCTTTAAGTTGCCACCTTTATTTTTGACAATGTTGTAGAATTACGAGGACAAATTTTTAGTAAGTTGTCATTATGTGAGAAAAGAGTTGAGTCGACTATTTGTTTTTTATAAAAATATTTTTTGGTATATAATTTAAATAGTACTTTTAGATTAGTTTATGGCAGTCATCTTAGCACTAAAGCAAGTTACATAAAATAGTAAAGTATTAAAAGTCTATATACAATAAACATGACAAATATTTAAAATATTTCGGACAAGACAAAATGTTGTTGCATAGAGCCATAAATAAAATGTATTTGATAGGATTTCTCAAACAGAATGCAATGCAATGCATGTCAACTGAAAAACATTTAATTTAGTTCATATAATATAAAATGAGTACTAACTGATACAAATTTCATTCTGTTGAGTTACAATAGTTGCAGAAAACGAACAAATATTAGGTACTCAAATTACCTTCAAAAATATAAGTACAAAATATTTTTTATATCTACAAAGAGACTCCACTAAGCAAAGGTAGAACAAGACAGGACATTGTCCATAGAAAAACGTAACAGTTCTAATATCCCATAATTCAGTAAGTCTGTTTGCAGGACATAATTGACCATAAATAAAGCAGATTACACATGTTTCATTCAACCCTTTAAAAGAAAAGGGGTCAGTTGTTCAATATTATTTATTCTTTTATTTCAAACTAGACGTAGATAGTTTCGTTAACAGATACGTGTCCAAAATAGCAATAAATATTTTTGCATTGTTGCCTTGTGTATTAAATAGTTTTTTAATGGTGAGAATTGCTTGTAAGTTGTCTGTAATGGCCGTTTGATGTAAGGGAATGAAGACAAATATGCCAATTTGTTTTAGCATGAGTTGTTCTATTTTTTTTTGTAATTCTTCTGTTATTTCTATTGTTATTTTATAATATATTCAAAGTCTTATTGTTTGAATATTTCAGTACATGTTAAGAGATCATCATCAATTCAAATACTAAAAGGACCATTGAAAAGTGCTTACGTTCATGTTAGTCTATATGTTATTAAGTTCTTTTTCTAATTTCTTTGTAATCCTTGGACAGGTATTTTATTCAAGGTAAAAATGATTTCAATCAAAGTTTTCAATCCTAGATATCGTAGTCCCAATTCACTTCTTTCTTTTATTTTTCTGAAATTGATTTGAAAATTGATCATCTGAAAATGGAATGAATGAAATAAGCTCAGTATCTTTAAATTGTTGTTTTTTTATTATTATATTCCTACCACTACATGATATCCGCGGCACCGCCTGTTTGTATGTCGGTTAATGTAATTAAGAGAAGCCTGTATCCTTCTTCAAGAATCAAATCCAAATCTCCATGCCAAATTTTATTAAAATTAGTGCCAAGAGCAAGGAAAAAAATAAATCAGTTTTTCTGATTAAACTCTTTTTCTCATTCTTTTTTTTTTAATTACTACCATGATGACCATTATAACAAACAAAACACAACATTATTGAAGGTTAAAAGAAAAAAAAATTAAGTAAAATAAAAAATTACAACCAAAACAGAACCCACCGATTAGGAGTTTTAAAACAATTATAACAGACCCTTTAAAAATTATTTACCCTTCTTTGAACTTTGACATCTCGTGATAAAAATATATCTGATCACCTTTGGCCTTCAAATAAATGTAATTTTTGTCCAAAAAAGGTTTAATTTATATGTGAAGATCAAACACAGGTGTATAGATACAATAGAAAAACTTCGAAATAATAAGATTCAATGAAGATTAGTTATTTGTTTAAATTGTAACGGAAATTGTCAGATATATCTCACAATTAATTGTGTAGTTTATCACGTTACTAGTTTGGGAACAAATATTATTTTACTGATTTGAAACATTCAATTAATTAGTAATTAAAGTTACATTAAAACACCACTGCGTTCATGATTATAGATAAATTATAACTCCTGTCAAAAGAGGTGTTCAGGGTTCAGTGTTTATGAATTTTATGTAGGCACGTATTATAAAGATTGATTAGATCCTTCTATTATGATGGTAATACGGTATATCTTTCTTACGATTAGAAGATATCCAATAACCAACAATGATAAAAAGTAGTTTATGTGATTTCAGGCAATGTTTAGCTAGCAACATCGCAATTGTAGATTTAAAAGCTATGATTAAACCCAATAATTACTAACTCCTATATTAAAATATCATTTGATTAACAAATTAACAACTTATTCTATCTAAAACTAACTAGGGTGATAGTACTCTTTTAATATATGATTTTAAATGTTAATAGTAACCAAGACCAAAAAACTTAAGTACCGAATCGGGAACAACGCACTGTAATCTTTACATAATATAAAAAGAAGGACGATTCCGCTGTTTGTTCGCTTAAGTCTTCTATATTACTCAACGGATTTTAATGCCGTTTCTATAAATAGATAGAGTAATTTAAGATTAAGGTTTACTTATGTAATTAATACGTGTAAAGCCGGACTGGAAGGCAAGTAAAGGATAACAATGAGGATTGAGAATTGAATTTTATATAAATCCATCTCAGACGATTATCTTGCTTTATAATACTTGTTGTAAATCTTTTTTTCCAACTGGACATTTAGTGAACCCTTGGGACAACCAAGTTTAGGCATAAATGGACCAGCTCGACAGGAGTTATACTAAGGTGTTACAAAAAACCGGTGTAAAGTAATCGTAAGGATCTTAATGGGAAGGGGTAGTCACTAACCATAGTTTGACATATCTACTCATCCATACTAATAGTATGAATTCGAAAGTAACTCTGTCTCTCTGTTACACTTTCGCGACTCCGATTTTCACGTAATTTGGCATGGAGGTACTTCGATTTTTGAAAATCGGCATAGGCTACGATCATCGCGTATCATCGGATCATCTGCATACATACACGAATACGAAGCCGCGAGCAAAAAAAACATGGAAACTTAACAGTCATTACACAAAAACGTCTTCCCCATACGCCAGTAGTTAATATTTATTAACAAGCTGACAAACGTTATCAATATCATCAACAACAAGAAGAGCATCTTCAAGCAACTCAATTCTCTCATTCAAAACTGACGTCAATCCATTGATCTTCATAATCACGTGATCAAGTAAAGAAATGGCCACAATAACAGAATTATGCCCAACGAGGCCAGAAATACGATGGATGTCCACGCATTGATATTCAACGTTGATATATCGTCGCGGACAATATAGTTCCCCTAGTCGCATATTTCCGCCACCCTACTCCCCAATTTAGGGCTGCTACGTAACAAAAGTGATATTTCAAGTGTTTTTATGGTAAAATAATATCTACATTAAATCAAAAATGTTACTTAATAACAGTCTAATCAAAGTTAATATGATCAACTCAGAATTCATTGAATTAAATATGAACTACTGAACTTAAATGTTGAGTATATTTAAAAATGTAATAAACTGTTAAGTAGGTAAAATCAAATAATAATATTTTTCGGCTTACATGAAAGAGACAGGAGAGCATATACGTCGGTTATCGCTGTAAATAGTAATCTATGTGTATTCTGATGTATAAAGCATATTATTGTAAAGTTTCGTTTATCCTTACATATTTCTGCATTTATAATATTTGAACTTATTGAAAATGTGGCGCAGTTCTTGGAGGTCCAATAAAATTTCATTCAGTTACATGTTAGTTGTACTTGAACTATCATACTTGACTTTATCCAGAAGATACCATAGCGACAAAAGAGGTCATACTTTAATTGCTGCAAAAAATTATTTAGTTGCAGTAAGGTAACATTGTGTTATTTACTGATATCTATCCAAACGACAAAATGAATTCATAAAAAAGTATGATTAACTACTTTAACTGCTAACCCTATCGCTAGTAACGCCCTCGTTACCGCGGCGACACGCCGACGGTCACCCTTTAACGATAGTGATGGCAATCGACTTATATAATATCGATAATCAAAATTAATGATTGATTAAGTTTTTATTACCCTTTTTTAGTGAAATATAAGATCTAAAACTAATATCTTTCTTCATTCAGCACGGGACGGTGATTGGTTGATATATTTATCTCGTTACATAATAATAAAGCAATACACCTAGATGTGAATGTGATAGACCCAGGCAGATATGGGAGGTTACAAGAATTCCTTGTGTACCCAGGGTACATCTGAAGCCCCAGTATAAGATCTGACAGAACACTGCCTCTTTTTAGTCGGAATAAGTTCGAAAAAGATAGTTTTATTATCTTTATTGAACTTATATATAAAAATGAATTGCTGTTCGTTAGTCTTGCTAAAACTCGAGAACGGCACTGCCAATTTAGCTGATTTTGGTTTTCAAATATTTGTCGTATTCCAGGGAAGGTTTAAATGTTGATAAATATAAAAAATAAAATTGTTTTTCAAGTAGTGCATCAGTGAAGAATGTTACGCTACGGGCAATAGGAGACGTAAACGAGGTTGCGTGGGTCAGCTAGTTAAAAAATATAAATTATATGAACTCTCCATTACTATTATACTCTCCAATTTATACAAAAATATTTATAACCACTAGGTATTAATCTTTCATATTATTAAAAAGTATTTGATCACTTTTTATAAGGTCGATATAATAAATAACATGTACTTAGCAAACAAACTTCCAATACACTTCCCCTTAGACTTAACCTCTTTTGTAATTTAATAATGACCTAATTGACAGTTTGACATTCCGTGTTGCAAAATACGTCGATCATTTTTTCCATATTCATAGTAGGTAATTTGTCGTCTGCTAGGTCTACATACAGAAGTTAAATGCTAGTTTTTATAAAAACGTTTAGCAAAAACACTACGCAAACGTTACTATATTTATTTTTTTTAAATTACACCATGTTTTTTTATGGAATATGGGTAAACTAGCAGACGTATCGTCTGTTGGTAAGCGATTACCGCCGCCCATAGACACCCGCAACATCAGAGGCGTCACAAGTGCGTTGCCGTCCTTTGGGGGATAGGGATTAGGTTGGGGGCTGGGAATGGGATATGGGCCTCCAGTATCCTCACTCACTCAGCGAAACACAGTGCAAGCGCTATTTAACACCAGTTTTCTGTGAGGCCGTGGTATCACTCCGGCATTTTTAGGAATGCAGAACTGCAATAAATGTTTCATTTGGATTATGAAGCTATTTAAGCTTATTGAAATCATCATCATAAAACCTCATTTATCACATATTTCATTATTCAACTTAAATGCAAATACAAAGTATGTTCGAACATACTTTTTCACTAATCGAATTAATCCAATAGGATGAAGATCAAAATCTAAATATTATTTGAATACTTACTTAATTTTTGAAGAGTAAAATACTCGGAAATATTATTTAGAATACTTAAAAATACTTATATAAAGAACGTTAAAATATTTTTTTAAAGCAATTTGAAAGACTATGAAGAAAATATTAGTTACAATTATAAAAATCACTTTCTAATTTATTATTCAACTACTCCTTAACAAACTATTATTTTTATCTAACTATTACAATAATAATTATCTATAAACTCTCTTACAGTTCTAAAACATGAATTCCAAGTGAACCAATGTTTACTAGAAATGACACGGTGAAAATAAACCACTCCCTGTACTAATTACGTACCGTTTACCATAGTTTATTGGTGTCTGCAAAAAAAGCAAAAACCGATTATGAATATTTAATAAAGCGTGTCGCATCACTAACGGTTAGAGCTGCGATGAGTCACCTTAGTGCGGTTATAGGCATGTGTTGTACTCTTTTTTTTCTAAGCTAAGGTATGATTGTGGTGGTATAATTGAAGTCTATTAAGGAGTATCAATCTAAATAGAGGCTTTAGTTGTGTATTTTTGTAATGACATACAGAAAGCATAATAAATAATAAGACGTTATAAGAACTGATAAATGTGAGGATTATTTACTATATATCTATATATGAATACGTAAAGCTAAAACTTTGTTCTCCTTTATACCCGACTGCGAAAGAAGGAGGGTTATGTTTTTGGAGTGTATGTATATATATTTCTTTGGCACGCCCTATAGCCTAAACGGCTTATCGTATTTCTATGTGAATGGTGTCAATGGCTTTGTCTTAGTAGTGAAAGAGACATTGGGAAGACCAATACTAAAAAAAAATATGCGCAATCGATTTTCTTTCAAATTAAATATTTCATTACTTATTATAAAACTTATGCGAATGGAGGAGTATGAAATCTATTATGGTTAAAGTTTTTGTGAAGCAGGACTTCAGTAGGCTTTAAAAATATTTTTGAATTATTGTCGAATTTGGACCATAATATTATAAATACTTATATCAACTATTTTGCGTAATAATAGATACAATATTTATGTGAGTATGTTTTAGGATCAACAAAAATAGTAAAAGTATCATATTCTAATAAGACAACTTACATTCTGTATGGTATTATATCCAATACAAAATTATATTAGATACAAAAACATTTTTTTTTTTAAATATAATTCTTTCTCATATAATTATATTGGTACAAAAGCAAATTACCATTTCTTTCATACTATACTCAGAGACAAGAAGTCAAGAGTGCATTTTTGTCTTTGAGTTCGTGTACACTATTTTTAAGAACGGCAAAAATATTGCACACCAAAACTTATTTACAGAGCAAATATTATTAATGAAATGCCTTATTTGATTCACATTTAAAACATGTTTTGTAAAAACATACGATTAATTATTCTTCTACGTTAGTACTTCAACATAAATATATATTTTAAAATACAACTCCCGCCCTAGGAATATAAATCCTGTGTCACCGAGGAGTTTATCTTGTGTCGCCGATGACTTTACAAACATACATGAAACGGACACAAAGAATATCCAGATTAAGAACAACAACTTGTATATCAGATAAACTATTGTTCCAAGTGTGATTTGAACCCACAATACTTACCGGAGCAGGAAGTGTTGTAACGATTGCTTAAACCATTGGGCCATACTCATAGTTACAGGTTATATCTATTTATCTTCTGTTACCTACATTACTAATATGTGTTCGTCCACATACGGTCAGTATTTGACGATATTTACCGGTTTAATTAAACTCGGTACGTCGTACTGTCGGATTGCAAGACAAATGTATCTAATTGAAATACCTTGTGAGGATAGCTGTCATGGGTGCATTCTTTATTGTCTTGTGAAGATTTTGTCGTGGTCATTAGGTGAATTTTGTCAGGATAGGTATGTAGGAGAAAAAGTGACAAGATATTCAATGATTGTTTAGGTTTTTGCTACGCGTGAGTTAGAACATCTGACCTTTAAAATACAATTTCGTATAATGTTGGAACGGTGACTGTCAACGAATGTTATCTCACCTTCTAAGAATAAGTGTCATTTAATAAGTTATATCAAAGTCCAGAAATGATTATTTCTTCAAACATAGTAACGTTTTAGGGATTATCATTGATTATATTTGTCATCGTCTTCTGGAGCAACATGTAACATTGTGAAGGATTTTAGCTGCTTTATATTGTGGCTAACAGCCCAACAGACGGGTATTCAAAAGTTTATCAATTTTGGACAGAAATTCATATTCAGTTAGGATATTTAAGTTGTGGCGACTTCCACATATATTATAACACAACAATAACCTACTACAGCGCCATCTATCGAAAATACACTGAACTACGAAGTAACGCACTACCCGTGTAGTGCGTTACTTCGTAGTTCAGTGTATCTATCTTCATTAACAGTCAGTAATTCAGGATTTGTAGTTACTCCGTAGTAACTACAAATCCTGAATGGCGCAATTAATAGTTCTCGCGCCGATTATCATATATACAACATCCCACAATCAACTGTTGGGCAGTAGCCCGCCAGGCATGATCACCTCGCCTGGTCGGAGGATCTTCCCTTTGTGTTGGAGGGACATGACACTCGTTTCCCGACAAAGTAATTGTCAGACAACGGGTAAAATAGGGAGCGCTAATGTTAGGAATACTGCACATCTGGATGGGAACATGGAACTATGCCATAAGCGTATGCCCGTGTCTGAAACTAAGACTCCACCGTTAAGTCCGAAACATCGATCTTCTTCAATAATGTTCTTAAATTCTTTCTCTTTTTCTAATCAAGTCTTTTTAAATTTTTTCTTAGTTCATCTACTGCTACGATTTTATTTCGTAATACCGATGTGGCTTCTTAACATTCCCCTGTACGCCCCTTAAACGCAAGGTAAAGAGGCGTGAATATATGTAAAGTAATTGGGGTAAATGAGAGTTAATCACCTATAAACTAATCAAACTAAACTTCGATACCTCCATCACGTTAATACCCCAACACCCCATATTCGGGTATTTGCATGTTGATCTAAACCGCAAAGCTGATGCGATGATTTATGTCGTACCTGGTCATAGGAGCAGTTCCGATAACTTTGTATTGACACAGACTAAATCATATGTAATGATGATTTATAGCAATATTAACTATAGTTCATAGAGCTTAGGTTGTTATGTAATAAACAGGCTTTCTGCAAATTTTCAAAAGTGTTTGCTATCACTACGCCATTTCCAAATCTTGTGAAACTTTTGATGACTCCTGAAGATGATTGAAGGTTATTTTTATTCTTTTATGAACTTTCAAAATTTACTAAACATTTTAACTTCAAATGCTATACTAGCTCACTAAAGTGACAATATACTCTGTGGTATTCGTTGCTCATACGAATTTAAAAAATGTCTTATTACATTTTTTTTATTGAATAGGGTCAAATAAGCAGACGTATCGCCTGATGGTAAGCGATTACTGCCGCCCATGGAGACTCGCAACACCAGAGGCGTCACAAGTTGTTGCCGGCCTTTCGGGGATGGGGAGAGTGATTGGGGAGAGGAGGGGGATGGTGAAATTCATTTGATAGGTTCATTTTAACACTATTTTTTTTATTGATTCTTTTTGTAATTGGTGTATAATAGACAACGATTAGATTGTCACGTATAGAAATAAATGAAAAGTAATGAATTTTAATAACATTACTCTACATGATCGCTCAAGTAAGTAACTTGAGAGCTAAAAGAATAACAACGCTTGAATTCTTAAAATAATTTGTGAGTCCAAGGAGAACCCATCGAGTCTACTCTGCTTTAATCAGTCTTTTAGGGTCTAAAAGCATTATCTATTAATATCTATCAATTTATTTAGCTTAGTGAAGGAAATCATTTTGAGGTTTTGCCCGATCCAAGGTATGTATGCAAATCTATGTAAATAAGCAAAGACAGTAGAGTACACTGATCAATTGGATTAATATTAAATCAATTGCATTCATTGGAACTAGTGGAATCTCTGACGAGCATTAGCATAATCAGTGTGCTTGGATAGTTGCCTCAATCCAATTGAAATGTACGTCATACTATAATATAATATATAACTATTTATAAACATATGACAAATATATCTCTTAGACCTAAGGCTAATCTTAGGTTCCATATTAAACAATTTATAATTCTAAGAGTTGCGATGTAAAGTAGTTTTACAGTCAACTATAATTCAGTTTTAATAAAGCTCTGTTATTATATATTAGTCGATTAATAATGTAAGTTTCTAATCCGTGTAAAGAAAATCATTGCTGTATCTCTTGACTACGTATTGGTTTAAATTTTGTACTAGTTATGTAGTTATTTAAAATCTGTTCAGTCCATAATGTTAGCCAGCTAAAGAGAAAATAAAATAAATATTATCTATACTAACTTCTTAACCTCTCCACATAAACACAAATAAATCCACAACTTATCATTGGCAAATCATAGAAAATGGAATCCTAAAACAAAGAAGGCATGGAGCCGATAAGATTCGTATATTTATTTCCTGTATTCTCAAAACGTAACGCTATTATTTTTATTGAGATAATCCGTGATTCATATAGTTTAACTCCATGATTTATTGCATTAGTTTGTGATTGGTATTTTCTTTTTATCAATATGGGAAGTGGAGTAACAGAAACGAATGTTTGTGATATGAAAAGAATATATTTTTTTGAATTTTGGTTTTTACTTTTCAAACATTTAAAATGTAAAGTATTTTAGATTACTTTACGTTTTTATTAGTATTTATTATAATGACAACCTATATTATTGACATTGGTTGTAAGTTTGACTTTACAACTTTGGTTGTACCAAAGTTGTAAAGTCAAACCACCTTGCTAGAGGAGATTCATTACACTTGAGCAGAACCTCAAATATACATATCGGTAACCTATACCGTTTTCAGTAAAATAAATAAATAAAGAAATATTCCGGACATCTAACACACAACGCCATCTAGTCCCAAGCTAAGCAGAGTTTGTGTTATGGGTACTAGAAAACTGATATACCTTTTTTTTTGTAAATACATACATATTATACATAGAAAACACCCAAACTCCGAAGCACATATTTGCAGATCATACAAACATTTGGTTCGACCCGGGAATCGAACCCGAGACCTCAAGCTTAGTAGTCACATACGCTACCACTACGCTACCGAGGCAGTCATAGTGGTATACTCTACCTAAATTTAATTTAAATTTCATCATATCCTAATTGCTATCGTTTTATTCTGCAGTTGTATTCTAATTTAAAAAATAAACTCATGAGCTTATTATTGAGTACCTTTAACGATAGAAACTCAATTCTTGAAGTCTTTTATAATCTTTGAGTTGGTATATTAAAAATACTATTAAGAATAATAGGCAGAAGCCATTCTTATAAGTCCATAACCAACACACATAACAGTTTAAACAGCAATAGAAATAATCTAATACAATGTTGCTGGACAAAGGATTCGTATAGAGCGATCAAGTTATGACCAGACTTAACAGTCAACGGGGTGCAGTTAACAGAAATTCAATTATAAGTTCCTTCCTTTGGAAACATAGATCTGGTTGGTCAGAGAGGACATACGTATGTAGGTTATATTTAATTTTAATGAAATAGGTATATCAGTACATGTTCAGACGTATGAAGTACCGTGAGCTAGTTGTAGCTATACGTATCTATAATGCATGTATAATTAATAGATATTAGTAGTCGCAACTTAACGCGTTCCTTGTAAACTGTATTGTTGTACCCTGTTTGTGTTCACAAATAAAACAGTGATAAATACTTATTAAAACCGATATCTTTTTATATGTCCTGACAGTACAGACAGTGAAATTATTTGTAAAAAGTATTTTTAAAATCCTTTTAGAATAAAAAAAAAAAATATCTGGTAGTTCTCATATTTTGTATTTTGGAAATTTCCAATTCTCGATGTACGGACTAACTCTGTCTGTCTGTGTTAATGGTTTTACATTGTGAAATGTAAAACTATTAACACTAAGTTTTTTTGGCTATTGCAAAGTCAATAAAAATTACACAAAAATTAGACCTCTCACTTTATATGTTTTTTTTGGTAATCTAAATTCTTATAGGATTAATATTCTTATTAAAAGTTTTTCACGCGGCTCTGCTCGCGTGTATGTCGATAAATAAAAAAAAAATTTCAACGTCTAATCTATCTACCTGTATTTCCATACTGAATTGAAATTCAAATTCAATCATTGTGTGATGAATCACACACAGAAATCTCTCCAGTGGTAAAGCCGTGAAAACGCAACAGATAGACACAACTACTTTTGAATTTACAATACTTTAAATTTTATCGTGTTTATGTAATAATGATTTTTTTTTTTTTTTTTATAAATCCACAATCAGCCCATCGGCTTTAATCAGATTTGATGTGCTCTTAAGACTTTTGGAGAGTGCACATCCAGTGATGTGTCAACTCTTTCATTTTTTTTTTCCCCGTTGCAGGACTATATTGATGCCAATCGCGTTCTATTCAGCCGAAATACGCAGTTGTTTGTGTTTATAAGCTGTGTAGCCAGTTGGTTGCTATGTCGCTCAAGGCGTTGTTTATAGGACACAGAGGAACTCTTTATGTCCTCCTTGACTGTCGAGATCTCCAGATACTCATGCACTTCCGTATTTCGGGTGAACCATGGCGCATTTATCAAAATCTTCAACACTTTGATTTGAAATCGTTGGAGAATTTCAACATTTGAGTGACTCGCTGATCCCCAGAGCTGTATACCATACGTCCAAATCGGCCTCAGGATGCACCTGTAAATTAGGACCTTATTTTCCAAGCTTAGCGTAGACTGTTTGCCTAGCAGCCAGTATATGTCTCTAAACTTTTTGTTCGCCTGTTCTTTTTTAGCCCTTATATGGGCCCGCCAAGTGAGTCTCCTATCCAGGTGCATACCTAAGTATTTGACTGTCGTGTCTGTTGGCAAGACAGCACCGTCCAATGTCACTGATGGACAGTCCCCTCTTCTTAGGGTGAACGTTATATGAACCGATTTTGTTGGACTGGCTGAATAAGTGGAGAATTCATCTCCACTTATTCAGTCATAGTCCTATTTCATCCAGACACTCTTGCAGTTTTGCGGATGCCGTGTTCGGATCTTTACTACAGGAGAGTACTGCGGTATCATCTGCATAGGTTGCAGTCACAACCCTATCCAAGGTGGGCAGGTCAGCAGTGTAGACCGTGTATAAGACGGGACCCATCACCGAACCTTGGGGCACACCTGCTTCTATATCATAAATATTTGACAGAGAATCCTCGCACTTGACCTGGAATACTCTGTTCTGCAAATAAGACTTCAGCAGCTTGTATAAAGTATTGGGTAGGTGAAGCTTTAGCTTAAATAACAGGCCCTTATGCCACACACGGTCAAAGGCGTGCTGAACATCAAGAAAGGCAGCCGAGCAGTATTCTTTCCTCTCTAACGCTTGCCGTATTGTATGAGCAACTCGGTGTATCTGCTCTGTCGTCCCATGGTGTGCGCGGAAACCGAATTGATGGTCTGGTATAACTTTTTGTTCTTTTAGTATTGGTAGAAGGCGTTTCAATACCAATTTCTCAAAAATTTTTGACAACAAGGGAAGAAGACTTATGGGCCTATATGATGTAACCTCTGTAGGAGGCTTCCCTGGTTTGGGTATCATGTTCATAATGGATACTTTCCATAATTCTGGGAAATGTTGTAATCTAAGTATGGCATTACAGAGGATTGTCAGCAAGACTATGCCTTTTCTTGGTAGATGTTTAAGAACTTCTGCCGTTATTAGGTCAAACCCTGGTGCTTTTTTTTGTTTTAAATGCATGATAATTCTAAATAATGAATATTAAGAATAAAAATCTTGTCCATTCTGTTTCAAATATTTATTCTATGATTGTAACAGTTTACGGCGTACATCACCCAGGTGACTCATAATCTCAGTCGAGATCGCTTTCAGTAACTTGAATATGCGCGTCTTACATTAGTTGTTGGACACCCATAGCATGAGAATTAAGGTATATCAGTTTCTAACTAGTAACGGGAAGATAATATATATGTCTATTTACATAATGAAATAATATACTACCAAACCAAGCAATAACATAAAATTAAGTTAAAATTAAATCTTCCTTCTCTTAAAACACAGATTAACACACAATGCCTTATTTTTTATATAAGACTACTGCTACGTTAGGAACATACATCCTGTGTCGCGGGGACTTTATAAACATAAAATAAAAAAAAACGTATACCGTTCGCTAGTGTTATATGTATAATCGTTCTCCCTTAAATTCCAAATTTCAATTGATATAAAACCAAAATGGTATCTTGATACAAATTGTAAACCACCCTATTCAATGCGCGACAATTTTTACACTTGCCACTAACGCAAGTGTCAATCTGACACCTTTTGTCAAAATGTTTTGGAGCGAAAATATCATTTATTGGTTCACCATTTCATGTCAGTTAAATTTGATTTTAAAGCGCTTTAAACATAACGCTTTTATATGACGAGTATCTTAAACTTCTGTCAGTATTATTACTACAAAATATTTTTTAATATTTACTTATACAAAAACCAATTAGCGACTCTGATGAATGTAGTATGTAGTATAGGATATTAAACTAAGCGATTAAAAAGGATTACCGTACTTATGTCATATTTAAATATTTTATTCATAACCTAAAATACTTATTATTTTACATATTGATCGTATTTAAACATTTAGTCGACTATTATAGTGATACAAATCCTGTAAATGATAAATAATAAATTAAGGATTTACAGCGCATAAAGCGCTTTACTGCCAATGCAAACGATTCCGCTACTTGAATGCGCATGAGTGGTTTCTAGTGACAAGTGATTGTTCGAGAGGGATTACTGTTCTTTCCACACCAGGATTAATTTTCGTTCAGAAACGTCCGAACATCTGTTGTATTAGCTGTTACTTTGATATGTGCTAAATTAATTGATAAGTGGGGACTTTTTTGTGTAATTGTTGAACTGTTGAAATGTTATACAGGCTTAAATGATGTCACTCACTGACGGGTCTATTTTTTATAAATCAATATGTCGATCAATAGGTAGTGTAGTGTAGTGGCGTGCTATTGGAGAGTCCTATGTCCAGTAGTGGACTTCGATAGGCTGATGATGAATGTGAACGATTTACTATTGATTTTTGATTATGATTATTTTTTAAGTATAGCCCGAAAATATTAATTTATTTAGTTAATAAACAAATACTTTCGGGTACATAACACACAACGCCATCTAGTCCCAAACTAAGTAACCAAAAATACTAAAACATTTATGGTTCTCTAAATTGTGTGAATTTGTTTATAATACAGATTTATGGAGGTATGTCTGATGCAAGATGGTACAAATAGTCTTCGACCGATTTTGGACACCTCACGTCCAGCTTCTATTAGCCATCTTGCGCACATCGTCACTCTACCAAACGGTCAGAGTGACGTGCGACGGAGATGTCTAAGTATGGCCTGCAGTGGACTACAAGAAGTTGATAATGATGATGTAAATCATAGATATTCAGAAGTATTCGAAATAGTAATCGCATCTCTTATCCTATACCAAATACTCAGACAACAAGAATTGTATCACCAAATCCAATAACCTCCAAAGACACCATCCTGGAAAAATATTATCCCAGTAAACTCTTATCCCGATCACGTCCTGTTTGTCACGACAACACTGCGACAGATAATATCTATCCGTTGTCTATTTGTGTGTTCATCCTCTACGACTGTCTAATTGCGTTTGTTTTACGTGTCGGATAGTGAATAGACAGATTTCGTCAAATTAGATGATAGTAAACGATTGTCAGAAATTAGTGTTGTATTATTAAAAGCTAGTCTTCTGCACGCGGCTTCACTCGTGTGTATGTCGGTTATCGCAGTAAATAGTAGCTTATGTCCTTCCTCAAGAATCAAAGGATTGCTGTTGTAAATTTCATCCTAATTGGGTCAGTGGTTTAGCAGTGAAAACGTATTATTTATTATAATACTAACTGTGCCCGCTACTTCGTACACGTGACATTTAAATTTTCAAATTATTTTGAATTTTCACCGTTTAATCCTTCCCTGGACTACGACAAACATTCAAAACTAAAGTCAGCTAAATCAGCCTAGTCGTTCTCAAGTTTTAGCGAGACAAACAAACAGCAATTGATTTTTATAAATAAGAAATAAGATTAACTATGGATTTAAAAAGGTTTCATTGTTTGGTTTCTTGTTACTTTCCTCAACAAATAAAAAAATGAATAAAAATATAGTGTGTAAGAAATGGCATGTTATTCCTCTTTACGCTTTAAATGCATGTTAATCCTACCCCTCCAGACACACTTATTTGAATGTATGCATTAAGATAAACAATTATATAGTTAACTACTACTGTCACAATATTGCCTGTACTCCAGTTACTTACTCCTTACTCCACGACTGGTCTTCCTGTGACATCTGCGAATTATCAAAATTTCATTAAGTCCTTATTAAGATAATAACTGTTTAACAAAATTCCAAGAACATTAACAAGAATTCACTCAGTAATCTGACATAAACATAGAAAATTAGATGTTTTCACTTATCTCATCAAAAACAATAAAAACACGATAAACATCGAATAGTTAAACAAATTACATCAAACAATCATACAAACTGGGGACAATTTAAAATTCATCATAGACCTCTTTACACAAATACATTTTTAATTTAATAATTGCACCTCTGGACAGCTAATTCACTTAATAGGGCCCTGTATTAATTTTGATCACGTGACAAATGTCATTGTAACAGATGCTTTAGTGACGTCAAGTGTCATCTGTGTCAATTCAATTAGGTAATTTTCTCAGTACTACTGAAACAATTAAAGTTTTTTAATAGGTACTGTGAAACATGATTTTATAAGTCGAATTATTTCAGAATTTTTTAGCGTCTGTAGAAAAATTAAGCACAGTCCATCTATCTTCTCCTCTTTCATTTGACATTCATTCTTTCATTCTTTAATTTCTAACTTACATTTGCTTATCCTTCTATATCACAAATTAACAATATAACTGGCTGACCCGACGAACTTCGTTCCGCCTAATAGTCAAGTAATGAACAGACTATGTTCGTTTTCAAAAACATAAAAAATGGTCGAACCGTTCTTGAGTTATAACCCTGACGCATTTTTCAGACTCCTGATTCACGCCTCAAACCATACATTCATGTCATTGAGCGTATTTAAGGATCAACAGAAAATTAATTAGTCCAATATTATTATCGAGAATATAGCATTTCATCCCCATACAATTACGGGTACAGAGTAATACTGGTTCATTATGTCGACATTTGTGCATGTCTACGTCACGCGATATCGTGCATGTGCAGTCTTCATTTAATTAAATGTACGAATACCGGTATATCAGTAAACCATTTACTATAGATTGATATTCATTCATTTTTTTAACATTGCTGCCTGTATTACTCATTTGCATTCATCTCCAAATTCACTTATTCAACCGACAGTATCGATAAAGTCAATTTAGTAATAGAGATCATTGATCTAGATAGTAAAGTATTTTACATTACAATATTTTTATCGAATCCAGACTATTTATTACTTCAGTTAAGATCAATGCTGTAAAAAACAAATAAGTTAAAAAAGAAGTGAATCATTCTTGCTAGCAACACAACTTAGGCCTTCGTAAATAAATATATGTCTGAAATGACGATTGGAAACCTTCCCAACTATCAGTTAGAAAGAAACAGCCATAAAATTAACAACTAAGAGTACAAATTGGTGACCTCTTTCACCATAAGGCCTGCCGACCTGGTTAGGATCTAAGAAAGAAGCTACATGAACTTAAAATGTTATAAAGGGTTAATTTTTAATTAAGTAACTAAAAAAAATGATATCGTATAAGTATTATCAAAGAACTAATTTGTATCTTTCAGTGCCCAACAGAGCCTTTTATTGCACAGAGCGGATAGGAAACCACTTACTGTAATTAGATTGTGGAAAAGGTTGGTCCTGTGTCACTCTGAACTTATACATGGTGTTTAAATTTATCCCTCTCTATGTAATAGTATTAAAAATAATATGGTGTATAATAATAAGGCAGTCAAAAAGGCTTTTGTAAAATAGAAACACAAATAAAAAAAACCTTAATTTTATAATCTAAATATATATTTCATAAGTTAAGTATTTTTTTCAATGACAATTCTCTACAGGAGTAGAACTTAAAATTCATTATGTTAGTTCTAATTTTTCATTACTTCCTCTTCTCCGTCATAAAATAATCTTCTTTCAATATACTCCCAGTTTCAACTTCCATTTGATATACTTTTATTAGCTCCGCCTGTATGTTTGTAACCGTCTTTTGTAAACGTGTTGCTTAGTTTTATAAACTATACATTTATTAACAACAATTTCACAAATCTTCGTACGAATCTAAAAGAGCTTCAAGGCACTCATTTTTTCACTCATCTCAAATACACGAACGTTATGCAAAAGGAACACTGCAAAATGAAACAATTTCAGCATCGTTCTTGTTTTCGAACATACGAGTATTCTCACGTTACATTCATACACAAACAGACACATGTTTTCTGAAACTCCGTAATAACTAGTTAATTAAACGCCCGTTTATTTCGCTTTTCCGTTTATTTTAGTGAGGTTTTCACAAATTAAATAAACTGAATAATGTACGAAACAAAAGTTTCGTTAAAACATACTTGTTGAAAGTATTTTGTGTTCATATTTGATTAATGTTTTAATTTGTGAAATAAATAGTTTTTTTTTACAAACTGGTAAATATGTAGCCAACAGGTTTACTGTATCGAATATAGTACATGTAGTACATCTTTACCTATAAAAAATGTTAGGTCATCCGCATAACTGATAATAGTGTATCCTCGATTATTTAGTCTCTTTATGAGGCTGTCTACTACTATGTTTCATAGAAGCGATGATAGGACACCACCTTCTGGGCATTCTCTAACTTCCCTTGCTCTCATAGTAGTATTCACTGCTGTCTGAACCCCCCCTATTATTACTACTATACTATACTGACCAGCTCAGTGATCCAGTCTGTGATGACTGGTTCGGACTTTTAATTTATGTAGGGTGCTATTAATGCTGATGTGTACAGTTATATCGAAAGCGTCTTCTTTGTCTATAAAGGCCGCCATTGTTGACTGTTTGTTTGCCGACTCAACTCTTAATTCAGTACTACCATATGAAGGGCCGACTCTATTGATGTGCCTTTTCTTGAAAACTCCATCTCATAGGTGGCTGTCTACTAATCTTTCCAGAGTTTTCAGAAGGAAAAATGTGAGACTGATGGTCCTAAATAATTTGGCTAATGTGTAGTCCTCCCTGCCTGGTTTTGGTAGGAAGACTACTGTCGCTTCTCTCCACAGTTGCCTTATGTATTTATATGCTAAACCAGCCCTGTGTTTTATTAACTCTGAATCCACTCATAAGGTCTGCAAAGTCTTGATTTGATTTTCTTGATTGAATTAGCAGTAGTGGTTTTTTGCTATGCTATAAATTTCATAAATAAATCATAAGGCCTAAATACATCCTACTACTTTAATCCTTATAATGATCTTAGAATATCCTATTTTGAAAACAGCCTGTATAAAGCAAGCCATATCACCGTCCCCTGGGAAGTATTACCGTTCTCGGCACTGATCCGCCATTTTTTGCCGTAAATCTAATTTATTTGTATTAGTTAATGACTTACGCGTATAGTCACCGACGCGGACGGTATAACTCTTTCATGGACTTCTAGTGAATCACGCAGCCTTGATACTTTTGTAATAAAATATTTCCAGGGATACGGGGTATTAGAAACAAAAGACGTAGCGCAGCCTTATTATCTTTTGTAATAATTACTATACGATATCCTTATATAAAAAACTAGCTGACCCGTGCCCACTTCGTTGGGCATAATGTTAATAATCCTTTTTTAGTACAGAGTGTTATGTTTTAATTTCAAACTGCCAAGAATAAGATAGAAAGTAGTTCCGATAAGAATCTTTTATTTAAACAATGTCGAAAGTGTACTAATTACGTTTCGAAAAATTCAATTTCGGAGACGTCCGCTGCGTAAAGAGCCGACCACGCGACTGAGCCGCGCGGGTACCTACCTCTCAGATGTAAAAGGCCACGCCTCCTTCTCCCGAAGCGAACACGAACGCGAATCGAATTAAGCCCGAAGACATCGCTCGCCGTTCGCTGCTTTGGCCTTTCGTTGAAATTTCTCTGATTCACTTTGCAAAACCGACTACCACGTAAAAGCCTTTTTATTTTTCGGTTTTTTATATAACCTATGACATTCAGCAATAATGTGGCTTTCTATTGGTGAAAGAATTTTTGAAATGAAATGAAATGAAATGAAATGAAATGAAATGAAATGATTTATTTCACATAAATAGAGTACATTTACAGGTGTTGTTACAGTTTGAACTTAAGAGACCGTCACCGTTTAGCCACTGGTGGCATGTGAAAATGTCCTTATTTAAAATTTTATTAATTACATAAATTTTAAAAGAGTAAAAGAAATTAAAAAAATATAAATTGCCAAAAATGTCATTTAAATATTATTTATTATATTACAAAATAGTCAAATTAAAAGTGAGTCAATTAAATATTACACATGTCAAGCTGTATTCTCATTTTCAATAAAACATTCTTTGAGTGAATAATATGACTTTTCCAGAAGCCATCTCTTGAGATGGTTCCTAAAACGACACAATGGTAAATCCCTTAGACAATCAGGAATCTCATTTTACACTCTTATGCACATTGAGTAACAGTTATTTTTATATAAAGTTTTTTTTGGAGTACATTCTAAAACCAACCTATTTGGGTATCTGGTATTTCTTGGATACTTATCTCTTGCTTTGGTGAACAGGTTTGGATGTGTTTTTACAAAAATCGATATCTCGAAAATGCACATACAATAGAGAGTTAGTATACCTAAGTTTTTAAAATGCGGTTTGCACGTTTCGTCTGGTGCAATTCCTACTATGGCTCTAACACATCGTTTCTGTGCGATAAAGCATCTGTTTGCCTCCGAGGAGTTTCCCCAAAGTATCAAACCATATCTCAATACCGAACTCACGTAGCCATGATACGCTAATACAGTAGTGGCTTGTGATGAATTATTCCTAAGATTGCTCAGAACATAAACAAATCTATTAATCTTACTACATGTAGCATCAATATGTGCTTTCCAGTTGACATGCTTGTCCAGTGTTATACCTAAGAATTTTATATGTTCCTTTTCTTTAATTGTTGTTATTATTGGAATTTGATTTGGAAATCGTATGCTTTGAAATCGTATGTAACTATTTTTACTTAAGTTTACATTCAAATTATTTAGCTCTAACCATTTTGTCGCCATATGGATCGTCTCATTTACTTTATCGCTAAGATTAGTCAAACTATTACATGTCAAGATTATGGAGATGTCATCAGCAAATAAAACTGTTTTATATTTTACAATGTCAGGAAGGTCATTAATATATAAAAGAAACAGCAACGGCCCGAGCACACTGCCTTGTGGGACCCCAAAGCTATTTATATTAAATGGTGAGCTACTGGTCGATAAGGTTGAGTTCTCTTGTATATGCCGTATGTCCACTCTTTGTAAACGATTGGATAAGTATGATTCAAGCCACGACAGAGCTGGTCCCCTGATTCCCTACTGTTCCAATTTCTGCAACAGCAATTCGTGCGACACAAAGTCAAATGCTTTGGACGTATCAAAAAATATCACCAGCATTGTTAGTTTTTTATCAATGCTTGTAACAACGTTATGAATTAAAGTAAAAGCCGCCAATGTTGTTGATTTTCCCCGTTGAAAACCATTTTGCTCAGGCTTTATAATATTAAATTTATTCAAAAAGGATGTTAAAAGTAAGTGCATAGCTTTTTCAAAAACTTTTGATAGTATAGGAATAAGTGTGATCGGTCTGTAATTCGACATGTCCAACTTGTTATCTTTCTTATGTATAGGTTTTATGATTGATTTTTTTAATATTTCCGGAAATAATCCCTGTTCGAAGGACAGGTTTATTAGATGTGTTAGGATAGGAGTAATAAATACAGCACTTTTTTTTAGAGCCAAAGTAGATATTTCGTCATACCCCACAGAGTTGCTATTGTTTAGATCCATTATAATTTTACATACATCTGTATAATTTAGTGGCTCCAGAAATATAATATTTTGTATGACAGTTTTAGTAGTGTTTTGTATATATGTTTTCGTGTAATATTTAATTTTATGTAGTATTCATTGAATCTACACGCTATCTCAGTTGGGTTCCGAATTATCTGATTATTTACTTCAATATCAGTAATAATTTTTTTTATTAAATGGTTTTCAGTTTCATTTTTTATAATTGACCATGCAGCTTTGCATATATTTTTTGAGGTACTAATAAATTTATGATTACACAAGACAAAGCCACATAACTATAATATTAGTAAAAATAATTTCGCATATTTACTTCCTAAATTGTACATATATTTCTACTAAACTTGACTGCAAATTATCTAAAAGTAGAAACCAAAATGATTTAATTTGCTTACAAGATTCATAAGGTTTAAATTTCTATGAATTCTGAATGAAATCCCCGGTAACCATATTTGAGGCACGATTTTACAGTACTTGTTATCAAGGACGTGTGGGGGAACGGGTGTCATGTCCCTCCAACACAAAGGGAGGATCCTTCGGCCAGACAAGGTGATCATGCGCGCCACTGCCCAACAGTTGATGTTGGGATGTGTATATATGATGATTGGTGCGAGAACTTCTACTGCGCGATTCAGGATTGGTCGTTTATTAGTGTTGTACGTTGCTGCGTAGTTCCGTGTGTCTGCGGTAGATGGCGCTATAGTATGTCGCTGTATGTGGAAAGTCGCCACAACAGTTAAAAGAAACACTATGTAAACACTTAAAACCAAAAGTATCAAAATGGCAACGTCCTAGTACAGGTTTGGGTGTTGGTTGCTGAAGCGTATTGCGGACCAATTATTTTAAGTTTTGTTCCGTGTCCGGGCATTTCGCGGTTTGCCCGGTGTCCATTAAACAAATGCTGTGAGCGTTTGCCCATCACTACGGAATTTTAAAAGCTATTAAAAGTCCGATTGAAGTTTTATTTGGTCTGAGTTACGATACGGGATTGTTTTGATCGTTATTGATGGTCAAGCACAAAATTTATTGTTGGATAATTTTTATTTCTAATTAATTACATTACTAGTAACTTTAGTAATAGATGATAAGTGAAATATTTAACTTCTTAAATTGCAAGTTTATCTACTTAAACAGTGATCACGCCTACTGATTAATAATAAATATTTACCTATCATAAGAAATTTTGTAGTAGCCTATTAATATAACCTTACTATATTACTATATTAATACTTAATATGTATATGAAGATAATTTATTATCAAGAAATAAAACAAATACTATCAAATACCTTGTTAATTTAAACTAGTGTTTTGTGATACGATAAAAAGAGGTCATTTGCTATTTTCTTCAATTCAGCAATAAATAAAAATTGCAACACAATAACTCTGGATAGCCCTTGAGGCGACATGTGGCCTTTTAAGTGGCGGTGACAATACTACAAATAAAGTTACATTTTATAAGAACAAAAATTGTATTAATATTCCAATCAAATCTACTCAATACCACCTTTATCAACATCAAAAAACCAACCGAAACTCAACCGTATGTCGATGACACAAAGATTAAAATTCATTAATCTGTGTTGAAATTTAAGTATATTCTGGTTAAGTCAATTGAAATAAACCCATATTCAAATATAGAGGGTGGCTATCGGTTAAAACGTATGTAATTATTGAATGCAGGGGTGACTTTACAGCAGACCAAGCGTGTTGAGTTTAATGAATTTTAGCGTATGAGCGATTGCAATCGCGTGCAAGAATGAGTGGAAAGCTTTGAGAGGAAAATTGCGAGACAATTGTTTTGAAAAATTAATGACAGAGAGTTTTTAAAGAAACCACTGAAGTGTATTTATTATTAATTGCACTTATATTTTTATGGAATTAATTTGTCTGTTTATCAAAAATATGAAACTAATATTTGTAAAAATGAAAATCATCGAATTAAGCTGATTTTAATACGGCACGTATCGCCAGTCAAAATGTACATTTAAATATAGGTATAAGTAATTCTTATAAAAGTAATTCGTAAAAACGCCTTAAAACACTTTTCTATATAATTATATATTTAAGTGTCATCTACTATGCCTATTAAACGTTAAATGCTTTAAAGTGTATATAAAACAATCGTGTTGTAATAAAATATAGCATTGTCATAGGAATAAAATGGAATTTAAAAACAAATCATCGCTCTCCTCATATGTGTTTAGTATGTCATATACATTTAACACCACAGAAACAAACATCAAAAAACATTCTCACGGAGTCATGACATCGCTCCAAAAATCCCCGACATCACAATGAAAAATTTGACAGACAATCAAAACTTTGACACGCACAGATATCACAACAAAACATTACATATAAATAAAAAAATAACAAAGTCTGTCAGTCGCAAATCAAACCAAATAATGGCACACACCATGTCTAAATGAGTGAATAAAGTGTGTTCACTAAATTGTATAAAAACAATCGGGAGACGGGTAGTGTTTTACGATGGCTTTGACAAAAATCAGCGTTGAATCAAACGTACGTATATGGAAGATGAACGAACAAAAATATATAGAGTAGGCTTAAATATTTAATCAAACATCAGTTTTGTTGGGTGTAGTCAGGATTCAACAATTCAATGAAAAACGTTGTCAAGATACAGCCTTGTATTATATGCTTTAACAGACCTTTTCAATACAATCATTACATAAAATCATTATTTACAATCTTTTACTATTCTTTACTAAGTTATTCCTATTACACTTGTTACTCTGCTGAAAAGTAAGAAACGAATGTCCATCCTACGGGCTCGTGAGCCTATTTTATAAACAATCTTATGCTCCGTCCTTGGAGTCGTGTGACAACTACTTGCCATTTTATGAGAATTAGTGTAATAAATCATTTATATAAAATTAACATAGAGAACTCGACACTTTAAGATAATTATTCTAAACGATACTAGCTCATCGAACTAATAAGCTAACAGTGTACTGATTGCTTTTAGTTATGAGTATTATGTTATTTGTGAAACTCACAACCTTTAAATATATACTTTTAGGGTTCCGTACTTCAAAACGAAACAACGAAACCCTTAAATCAATCACTTTGTATTACGACTGTCTGTCTGTCAAGACCCGTTTTCTCCGGAACGCGTGAATGTATCAAACTGAAATTCATATCAAATAGTCAAATTTACCATCCTTTATAGCTGTCATATATATAGCTATAAAAATCAAACTTCTAAGCCAACGCAATCAAAATATACAGGCGTTTATGCAGCAAATTTTCGACACTCGCAAGAGAATCAAACCTAAAGGGTACACGTTCCCGAAAAATTGCGAAAAGCATATTTTTATGAATTTCTATTAGCAATAAAAATACCATAATTTTTACTTATATACCTACCCTCGGTGCGCGAGTCCGACTCGAACTTGGCCAGTTTTTTTACTTATCAACTGAATCATAAGGTAAATAATATTTTCAAATTATTAAATTAAAGTTAAGCATTCAGTTAAAGGCCCTGAACTGAGTATTCCTACTAACTTATAAAGTTGCACGGAATAAATAATATTAACTACTTGGTATTTTAATGTTAACAGTAAAATGTTAGAGCATATCTTAGAGTTGTCTGACGTTATGACTAGGTATAAACAGGTATAAACAGAAAAAAATCGCAAATGGGCGCGTTTATGCTAAAGCTTACGGATTTGATGGCGGAAGAGTTGCGCCGCATTTCGAACCAAACAAATACTATGGAAATGGAACATTATCTAAGAAATAACATAGCAAAAATATTTTAGAAAATACCAACTCCATGTCTTTACAACATCTCACGAAGTAAGTTCTTCGCATCAATTTAACGGTGCCCATCACGTTGAGTCGCGTGGCGGTCACGTGGCGCGTCCATCGCGCGCTGCATGTGCCTCTCTTTGTTCTACAGGGTCGCAAATATATATAGGGTTGTCCAAAAAGTCGAATGTGAAAATTATCATTGTGTGACCTCTTTGGTTGATTTTTGTGTAGGGTTGATGCCGATCTCCAATCTGTAATGTATTGGGATATAAACATCTTAATTTTTCTGACCTCTATGTTGCCAATTATTATTTACTAACTTACACGTCATTATTTATGCCTAAGTTACACTTTTTACAAACCCACTTGATGCTAGAGGAAATGAGTTTTATAGCTCCTATTGATCCATATTAAATATGAGATGTCCCTTTACGTAGAAATAAGTTCTGGAATGATTAATACGAGCACTGTTTTCTGTTGGACAATCTTACTAAGGACCTATATGCCTACTGAAAGATAGAGAAAATACGTCTCAAGGAAAAACACAAATGTTTATAATTTCAAAATCGTTTAATGGTATCATTTTTCTATAACGCAAACTTGTTAACTACCTTGATTTTACTGTTACATCTTATTTTTCTTGAATGGTTCGAAATAATTAAACACCAATCCCACGTACATCAATTCAAAACAAATTTAGCAATAACACTTCAATACGTTTGTGTCAAGAGTTGCATACAACACAAGCCCAGGGGCAAGTAATTGTAGCTTCTAATGTCAATACCAACTCTGCAGTTACCACCCCCTGTGTTAATTTTTCTGTACTATTTGTTTAGGTAATTACAGTATTATCGAGTTCTTTATTTATATTAGGGTACAGTAATTGGTATAAATTGGAATTAGACGAGAATTACGATCAATTATTGCACTGGTTGTTGAGCTCCTGTGAGCACGTCTTTTGATTCAGGCACGGTTCTTGCCACATACTTTAAAATCTAGTAGAACCACGTTTATTTGACCATGGCTGTACTACCCTCTCATAGGAAACTAACCTAAAATGAAAGCACGCGCTGTCGTGTTTCGTTGGTGAGTGCCAGACCAGAGAGAGTGGTTCAACCGTGGGAGAGCCACGCTTGGGCATGCATGGACCGGCTCGACTGAAGGGATACCACGGCCTCACAGAAAACCGGTGTGAAATAGCGCCTGCGCTGTGTTTCACGGAGTGAGTGAGGGTACCGGAAGCCCACACCCCAACCCTTCCCTCTTCCCTTTCCCCCAATGGCCGGCAACGCACTTGTGAAGCCTCTGGCGTTGCGGGTGTCCATGGGCGACGATAATCGCTTACCATCAGGCGATACGTAGGCTCGTTTGACGCCACTTCCAAAAAAAAGAAAAAAAGAGGCCCAATGATGCAGAAGCATCTTAATAGGCAGCCATAATGTGGGTTACTATGCTGCATTGTCGTCACTCTTTAATTCGGCTCATGTTTTCCATTAACATTACTAGAGTCACTTTGGCAGGCCCATATATATTTATAAAAAAAACTTGTAGTTAAAAGTATGCGTATGTTTTATACGATATGTACGTTATGAGTGTGAGGTTTGACATAGGTATGTCAAGAGCATATGAAATGGCGTTCCATGTGATCTGCCTGCCTCAGACAGAAATAAAACTAGTATCAACCTTTATATTACACTAGCTGACCCATGCAACCTCGTTTGCGTCTTATATTGCCCGTAGCGTGAAAATTTCCCCCGTTTTTGAAACATTCTTCATTGGTGCTTCGCTTCCACTAGTAGTATCGTGATGATATATAGCATATAGTCTTCCTCGATAAATGGACTATCCAACACTGAAACAATTTTTCAAATCGCGACCAATCGGACCCGCGGTTCCTGAGATTAGCGCGTTCAAACAAACAAACTCTTCAGCTTTATTATTAGTATAGATTGGACAGTATTTCATGTGAGGCCGAACCTGCGCCTTATAAAGCCAATACCCAATTAGTACAATACACACAGGTCACATAAAATTTAAATGATATTTGGTTATGTAAAATACTATAAAAATTCTAAATACCTACTGTTTGGTTTCCATGTTCATAAAAAAGCTTTGAAAAATAACCAAAATGTATTCTAATAAATTATTTCCGCAAACGTTGCCTCGAAACGCCTTAGGCATCATCCCACATGCGCAACTCTAGCAGAAATGATTCAATAACACATTCAAACAAAATATACAAACATAAATTTAATGTGAGAAACAATTTAGAACTAAATGTTGTGGTTCCGTATAAATAAAAAAAATATCATATTCAAAATAAGCAAGTAAGTTTAAAGGTATAAAAAAATATTTATTTGTAAGTATTTGTAATAAACCTAAGTAACTTACTTTAAAATGAAATTAAAATACTAAGTAATCTTTGAAACTGAGGATTGAATTAAGTGACGTGGGTAATGAAGTAAATTTAAATAAATATTTATAAAAGCGATATCTGCTTTGACTAAATATCTTTTGCATTTGTTTACACCTCTATTTTAACCAAAAAGATGTTTGAATAGATTATACTGACTTCTATGAAATAAATAAATAAATAAATATTTTCGGACATTTAACACACAACGCCATCTAGTCCCAAACTAAGCAGAGCTTGTACTACGGGTACTAGACAACTGATATTAATACATATATACTTTTTTTTTTGTAAATACATACATATCATACATAGAAGACACCCAAACTCCGAAACAAATATTTGCAGATCATACAAATATTTGGTCCTACCCGGGGATCGAACCCGAGACCTCAAGCACAGCAGTCGCATACGCTACCACTGCGCCACCGAGGCAGTAAAGTAAAATATTTAAGTAGTAAAAAAAAAACAACTTCAAGAACGACCAAATTGAAATGGGATCACAAGGAAAGCACCAGCTGTCGAATAAAATAAAAAACTTAACTAATGCATTAGTTGCCCCTAAGAATTTCGAAGGTTCCCCTCAATTTCTCTTGGATGCCATGATCAGATCCTAGTGTCCTTATCATGGTACCACCTTTGGGTACCACATCAAAAAAGATTCATCAATATTGGTTCATAAGCGACGAAGATACCCGCAAACACATAAATATACCGGTCGAATTGAGAACCTCCTTCTTTTTTAAGTTCGGTTATAGCCGAGTCTAACCTATGTTATATGAGAAGTAGTTTAACTTGCTATTAGTCATCAAAGCTTTCTTTAAATACTCGTAATACCTTCGAGCTAAACCGAGAACGAAAACTAGTAAAATATGAAAAGTAAGTTAAATTATAAGAGAAAATTAACAAAATTACGTTTGCTCAATGTTGTTGTACTTATTTTTCATTTGTGTAGAAAAATATTAAATAAAAACAATGGCGTACTGTTTCCGTAAATCTTCCGTAAAGATTCGATATAATGGACCTCTAAAAAAACTTCAAATTCAGTACCCTATTAATGTATTATTCATCGATACAAATAAAATAGTAATTGTTAATACATTTTTTGTTTAAAACCGCCCGGGGCGGGCGCGTGGCGACGTGTTTAACAAAATAGTTGTGTTAATATTTTGAAATTAGCGTATTTGAGGGTTAAGTGTACGTGGGAATTAGTGGCTACTGATTTCTTTGTTGATTTTAAATGCTGGAGACAGAGCAAATATGTTTGTGATTTGTAATGAAACAAAAAGCAGATTGTTTGCCTTCAGTATAAATGCTTATGAACGTGACTTTATTTTATGTTAAGTGATTATATTGTCATGAAACGAAACGATCGTGTTTTTAAAGTCATCTATATTCTTCTATATATACAAAAAATGAATTGCTGTCCGTTAGTCTCGCCAAAACTTGAGAACGGCAGGACCGATTTGGCTGATTTTGGTTTTTAAATATTTGTCGTAGTCCAGGAAAGGTTTGAAAGGTGAATAAAGACAAAAAAAACATTGTTTTTCGAGTGAAGAATGTTACAAAAACGGGGGAAAGTTATTACGCTACGGGCAATCGGAGACGTAAACGAGGTTGCGTGGGTCAGCTAGTTTGGAATAAATTAAGTAACACTTTTAAATGTGTTCGTAAAAACTATCAAAAAAGGCAATATTATCCATTATGGTAATAAAAATTCGAAAATACATTTGTCTTATGTTTTCAAGTCAAAACCGCTGAAATTGGTCATGGATATACGTGGGTGGAGCCGCTGTCAAAATCAGTTATATTATGATTTTTAGATTAACTTTGAATTTTTTCCTGTTCGTTGAAATATTAAATAATTTAATCCCAGGATTTTAATTATTAAGTGGCGATAATTATGACCGATAATTTTCGGTCAAATTATCGGTCATAACTGCAAAGCAGTCTAAAAGACCGTCTTTTGCATAGTGGTTAAAAGTACCTAGAAAGTTTCGTTTCAAAACTAATTAAATGGTTTGGCTTCTCCATACAGAATTGTGCGTTGCATCTGATTGGTCTATTATTATACACGTAAGTAGATTTTTTTACTGAAGAATTTCATAATACGAACACATTCTAAAACTACAATACATAAATCAGCTATTGTACTTTAACACTCAA
Organism: Spilarctia lutea; assembly: GCA_916048165.1. Taxonomy (NCBI): domain Eukaryota; kingdom Metazoa; phylum Arthropoda; class Insecta; order Lepidoptera; family Erebidae; genus Spilarctia; species Spilarctia lutea. The sequence goes on from OU696491.1 coordinate 3,567,573, forward strand.
ATGGAGAGGCCTATAACCCTAACAAGCGGCCGGTCCATCAGACCCCTGGACATCAAAACAAACACGGATGCCACGTGACCATTCAAACCATCGACAAATTGCACGAAATATGTCAATTATAATTAATAGGGAGCTTGATTATTGGTATCGTATTGTGTATTAGTGGATGTGAATCTTTTGAGTACGCATTGTGGTTCTGAGGATTACGGGGTATTTGGGACCGAGGTATTGGAAATATCGATGGGGTAGGTGAAGTGTTGAAATGATAAGTGATTTTAAAATATGTTGGTGTTACTAAGAAATGATTGACATTATGAAAAAGAAAATAAGTAGGAAATCGAAAAAAAAATACACACATGGAGATGGATACAGAATTTGTCAGTGGGTAATAAGCGCGTCTTAGGATTTCCAATTTATAGGAAACTAGCGACCCGCCCGGCTTCGCACGCGTGCAATGCTGATACTAAATACACGTTGTATATAAAACATAGCTGACCCACGCAACCTCGTTTGCGTCTTATATAGCCCTTGTGTATTTTACACCTTGTGTCCGAAAAACCCAAATATCTTACGGAACCCTATTTTTTTCCAAAATAAATAAAGCCTATGTTACTCGTAGATAATGTAGCTTTCGAATGGTGAAAGAGTTTTTAAAATCGGTCCAATAGTTTTTGAGCCTATTCATTACAAACATACAAAAATAGGTACAAATCTTTCCTCTTTATAATATTAGTATAGATAATATTCGAATTATTCGGTCAGCATGATCACATGGCTTAACAAAACATCAAGGCACTCAAGGTTATGTACATAAGCATACTATACACATTATGTGCTTTCGTCACTCCCTGTAAACACGCCTCATTACAACTTTTGAGCCCTCTATGTAATCAAATTACGATAAATTATAATAATAAAAGCATACTATTACCAAATACTTTATGCTCATTGTCACCGCACTCAACTCTTAAACAGTCAAGACCGTGTAGGGTGTCCTCAAAGACAATATTTGTTGAGGACAAGCCCTTCCCTCTCGACGTCGAGTACCTACACACGTGGCGCAACGTGGGAATAGTTTCTGAAATACGATAATTTGTGGACAATTTAGTTTTGACGTGTGAATTTGAAATTGAAGATGTTTGAAGTGTTTAATGCACCTTTTACTGTATGTGTTTGACTTGAGAGTTTACATGTGAAAGATACTGGATGAATCAAAAACGATATAAAGATCGAATAATGTACATAGTCAATTCAAATATAAAATACATTACACAAAGAAATGAAATTAATATGTTATATTATTTTAAAAGGTGACAAAATATTGAGGGTCAGATTCACCTATACGTGATAAAACTTCAGGTAGTTTTCTAACATAAAACACTAGCTGAGAGTTGCTAATATAAACGTATATGGATATCTGTACTATTTATTTCCATCTGAGACTTGTGAAACCAAAATTCGGCAGATAAGTTGAAAATAGTCTGTCGGAAATTTTATTAGTAACTGGAAAAACAAGTGAAACGAGCCCTAATAGTTTAAAATAAGTAGTAACTTACAAAAAAATATTAATAATTTTAAAAAAATCATTTCATTATTACAAAGATGAAGCGCTAGCTTCACTTAGAACCTTTTTTTTTTTTTTTTTTTTACATGTGGAAACCCCCTCGGGCCGTCACCCCGCCGGGGTTTGCGGCGGGGCGGTGTGTCGGAATCGAACCGACTAAAACCACACGGTGTGCCAACTCTGCGCCTGAGAAGGGAGGGGTCCGGGAATTGCAGATATTACACTACCGGACCCCTCCCAGCGCCTGCCCGCACTGAAGCGGGCACCTTCTTCAAAAATAAAATCTCAATTTAGGCGACGCACGGCACACGCGTACGTCGCCCCCTCGCGGTTGGCCTGTAATGCGGATGGAGGGGAAAACCCATCCCGTCCATCCGCGGCCACACTCAGGGCGGCATGAGGCGCTGTAGGGCGCGCCTCCGCCGCCCCGTGCGCCGGCGGCGGATCGGGTCCGAGTGGATATCGTCCTCCCGGGCCTTCTCCGCCGCCTCCTTCCGCGAAATTACTTCTTCGCAGAAGGTCGCGACCGCGGTAAAACTGCTGTCGCTACCGGCCATGGAGCGTATGATGGCCGGTAGCGACAGATCTCCTCCGATGACTGCAGTGAGGGCCCGGCGCTGCCCCGCCCAGGCGGGGCATACCTCCAGCGTATGCTGGGCCGAGTCCTCACTGCAGTCGCAGTGGTGGCAGGCGGGACTCAATTCCCTCCTAGCGACCGAGTGCAGGTACTTTCCGAAGCAACCATGCCCGGAAAGCACCTGCGTCAGCCGGAAGGAAAGGGTCCCGTGCTGCCGCCCTGCCCACTCGAGGATGACCGGCTGGAGCGCCTCCACGGTGGCAAAGCCAGCACGTGGAGCCTCCAGCCGGGACGACCAACGAGCCATCGTGGGTCGGCGAGCGGCTTCACGCCATTCGCGTACCTCTTCGGGCGGAGGACGATACCCGTTCTCCGCCCGATATTCAGCCGCTCGCCGATAAACTTCGCCGAGCACTTCCGCCTCCAAATCCCACGGGGGTGTTCCGGCCAAGGCGCACGCCGCCTCCGTCGACACGGTGCGGTATCCGCGTATGGCTCTGACCGCCAATACCCTCTGAGGCCGCCAGAGGCGTGCCTTATTCTGGGCGGTCAGAGCCGGGACCCACACCGGTGACCCGTAAAGGGCCATCGACCGGACTACCCCCGTGTAGAGGTGTCTTGTTTCGACGCTGGCTCCACCCAGATTGGGTAAGAGTCGCCCAAGGGCGGAGGCAGCGTCGACCAGCTTTGGGGCAAGCTGTCGGAAGTGCTCGTCGAAGAGCCACCTACCGTCGAGGATCAGGCCCAGATACCTCATCTGGGCCCGAACCGGTACGAGGACCGAGTTGACTTCACCAGAGATACACCCCTGGTGGCCAGGCGCGCCGCCTCTTGGAAATTGGCCCCCCGGGCTGAGACAAGTGTGTCATCGGCTTAACAAATTACGCCCAGCCCGGGGGGCAGACGACTTCGAAGGACCCAGTCGTACCCCACGTTCCACAGGAGTGGTCCGAGGACAGACCCCTGCGGAACGCCGCACGACATGGGTCGCCGTCTAAGGACGCCATCTCGATCCTCGTACACGACGGTACGCTCCTCCAAATAGTCTGCCACCAGCCGCCTCAGGTACTCTGGCACCCCATGATACTGGAGTGCTTCCCTGATGCAGCTGAATGGCAGACTATTAAAGGCGTTGGCGATGTCCAGGGACACCGCCAACACCATGCCACCACAGCCAACCGCCTCTTCGGTCACGGCCCTAAGGCGCATCACGGCATCGACCGTCGAACGCCCCTCTCGGAACCCGAATTGGGCGTCCGACAGGTCGGGCCCTACCTCGCTGAGATGCTGGACGATGCGGGCAGAGAGAATCCTCTCGAACAATTTGCCCGCCTCGTCCAGCAACACGATGGGCCTATAGGCCGCGACCGAATCAGCTGGCCGTCCCGGCTTCAGCAACAGGACCAGCTTCCCACATTTCCAGCACTCAGGGAAGCGTCCGGACGCCAGGCTGGCGTCCAAAACCTCCCTGAGGCGGTTCGACATATGGTCGAGGGCTCGGGCCATCACTCGGGGTGGTACCCCGTCCAGCCCGGGGGCGGTGTTCTTGGAACGGATCCGAAGAACAGCCGCCCCAACCTCCGATTCCCTAACGGGCGGAATATCGTCCTCTCGGTCCCCGTCGTCTCTGGCCACTGAATAGGCCATCGACGGGGGCGTGTGCTCCGCCCGCTGCGGGAAAAGGCCCTCGACCACCTGCTGCAGGAAGCTGGGCTGGAGAGTCTCGGTAAGGGGGGGGCCCGCCGTACGAAGCTTTTGTTGCACTGCACGATATGGGCGACCCCAGGGGTCACGATCGAGACTCTCCAGCATCTCCTTTCTTTTTGCCTCTTTGGCGCGGCAAATGGCCAGCTTCAGAGTTTTCCGCGCTTCGCGGTACTCCTCATGAAGCCGGCCCTCCTCCCCGTCTACGCGGTGGCGTCGCCGCCGGCATCGGGTGTAGGACCTCCGGGCACGAGTACAGGCCGCACGGAGGTCCGCCAACTCCTGGGAAGCTTCACTTAGAACCTACCTTAGGGTACCCTATCACATTACACCTCAATCAAGCCTGTATACACCGGCTACCCTACGGCTTCCTATATATCAATATCAATGTGAACAATACACCTTATATACAATAGGCAATACATAAACAGGCCTAAGGCTTTGACGCTAATCGGTGAGATTCAGGGCACATTTCACACGAATGTAAATTTGGTTACTGATATTTGGTTAAATCACTCTATTACTAATACTGTATTTTCATAGCTGGAATGTACAATAGTAATACTGAATACATTTATAGATCACTGTCACTAAAAAGGTTCAATATTGACACTTCTTCACCTCTCGACTGCACGGTTGGTTTAGCGATTGTCACGCCATTTTCTACTGCACCATGTATCAAATGGTTCAAATCTCACACGAGACAACACTTTGTGTGATTCACAAATTGTTGTTCTGAGTTTGGGTGTTCTTTGTGTTCATTTCATGTAAAGTCCCCTACGACACAGGATGTATATGCCTAATGTGGGACTCGTCTTTTAAAAAAAAAACTTGGATCATCAATTGAAACAAAATTAAGAATAAAAACTTTTAATATAAAAATAAATATAAAATAAGTGATACTGTGAGGTGTATAATGTCACTAACTTAGTTCGCTGAATGATGGTAAATGCAATAAGTTATAACTTTTCAATGGATATCCATCACCTCAAGTTAGTACAACTATTTATTAATATGAAAGCTTTAACATATCTGTAAAATATAATATAACAACTAAAAACATTTCGAAATTGTCATTTTGTCGACTTAAAAAACGTTTCTAAAAGCAGATTTTATTTAAAAAAAAAAAGTACTAGTAACATAACAAATTGTTAAACCATAGTTGGTACTTCTATTTTAAATACAACCAGAGGCCTATCGTAGTTTGACTGAAGTTATCTACAATATACCTGTAGGGTTCTATTTCAGAGGTATTTCCTATTTTGTCGTTCAGTAAATACGTAGCATTTACTATATATTTAACTAGGTTAAGTTTCAGTTGTATTAATTTATATTTTTGATAGTACAAGATACAAATTATTATTTGAACGTTAACTTTAGCCTAAATTTGTGCTGAATGGATTTGGACTTACATAGACTTGAAATAGGCTTTGACAGAAGCTTTAACTCACAAATATCTATATCTTGCCCTTGGAAATTAATAATTGCATTCTGGAATATGAATTACGCTAAATAATCATAAAGGACGTCATTCTATCTTATTATATCTCATGTTAATAACATCAGATCACAAGAAGAGATGGTTAGGATTATTTTCAAAAGAATTCTAGTTATAGTAAGCATATGTTACACATATATATTTACATATAAGTTGTATATTTTTTTTACATTTCAAAACACAATAACACACAAACTCAAGCAAACGAGGCAAACGTACATTTTTTCCCCTTAACCCTTCGTCTGCAGCAGTAATTGCGACAGCAAGTTGTAAAAATTTACAACAGTCAGCTTCCGCGTACAAATGTTTTGTGCATTGTGATGTTGATTTTAACAGGGTTATATATACGATATCCGGACGGTTCTCAAAATTGTTGCAGTTTTATGGGTCGGTTAAAAATGTTAATAGTTACAAATTCCGCACTCGTTCCTGTGCAAGATAAATTGCGTAAAATGTGTTTAGATAGATAATTATTTTTAAGTTCTATAAAAAAAGTATATATTATTTGCTTTATGTATTACACTGTATCTTCATCGTTAGTAAATCTATTAATAGATAAAACCTTAAAATATCTTAGTTATCAAAACTAGTTAAACCTCGTTGTGACATGTGTGATAATTATCTTAACGGTATTTCGTCAATAAAGTCATTATGCTATTTTCATGACTTAGATTTTCTATAAGACCTATCCTAGCTAGAATAGAATACATGTAAACTGATGCCTAGGTTTCTAAAATAAACGTAAATTTATCAGTCTCTTTTTCATTCTACATTACAACATATCGGCACTACTTATAAGACATGAAATTAGTAGTAGTTGGTGTTTTTATACAAGTTATATATATCTGTGTATTTTTTTTTATAAATCAAGGCATTTAGTTATGTGGTTTGTATTAAAAACTTAATACTATTTTAAACTTCTAGACGCGACGAAAATGTGACTAACATTTTATGTTACCACAATTATTTCTTTTTATTTCTCTTATATTGAGAACCAGGTTAAATTAAAACAGTTTGAGCTCACGTTAACGACATCGATAAAAGCGACTAATGCGGTTTTTAACGAACTCACAACACACGGCAACACAATTTTAATAGTTGTTGCTTTCTAAAATACCGCAGTCGTTTAGGGTTAAGCATTGTAAATATGTTTATAGACGTTTATTACAAAAGTAGTTATTTTAAAACTTTGATTTTATAAAATAGTACATCACCGTGGGAGAGCCTGAATGGCACTTCGGCATGAATGGGCCGGCTCGACCGGAGTGATACCACGGCCTCACAGAAAACCGGTGTGAAACAGCGCATGCGCTGTGCATCATTGAGGGAGTGAGAATACCGGAGGCCCTTACCCTAACCTCTGTCTCCATCCATCCATCTCTCCATCCCCTTTTCACATTCCCCTCCCTATCCTCCAAAGGCCAGCAACGCACTTGTGACGCCTCTGGGTTTGAGGCGATACGCCTGCTTGTATAGCCTATTCCATAAAAAAAAACAAAATAAGAGATCTTTGGTAAGATAGGGTGTCCATTTTTTTTAAGCGTTGAAGCAATGCTATCCTAGAAAAAGTTCTGAAATAAAAAAATATCATGGCAAAAATATTTCAGTTTTTTTTTTAAATGAATGAATTTCTCTTAGAAACAATGTCGCCTGGTCAAGCTTCTTTTCTTTTCAGATAATCATTACCAAGGTTACCAAGGGTTTCAGGGTTTAAAAATCTTGTTAATTGTATATATGTAGTTGGTATTGTATTATATATTTTTAATACTGGAAAGATTTAAAAAGTTAATTTCATATACCTTTTTCATAGGAACAAGTGATTTATTTAATAAGTTTCTTTTAAAAACAAGCTTTTATGAGTTGTTAATAAAAAAATCACTTTAAGCCCTTTTATTTGTTACCCGTACTGGGTGGGTTGTTCAGAAATATGTACGCCGCCATTTTGTTAGAGCGGCCATTTTGAATTAATAATACTACCGATCATATATAATTGCATTGTCATCAGATCTAATTTTACTTGCAAGATTTGATTACAGATAAACAACGGGACACGTGAAATAAAAGTTTGTAAAAAGGCATAAAAATCGGTCAGAGAATCTTTTGACTTTGACTTTTGATTCAATATTCTTATTAAAATAGTCTTATTTCAAAAGATTTTCCTATCGATTTTATGTTCCACTGCAAGTCTGTAACATAAAATGAAACACTTCCGATCACTAAACTGCATGTCAAGTGCCATTGACCATAAATCTCTGCACTATGTGCGCCGTTCGCTCCTCAAGCATTAATCCGTCGGATGTCAATCGTAAAGTTTTACGATATGGAGTTCCAAAGGGTTCTGTACATGGAATAGACATATTGCTATTGATTTATTTACTCCCTCAGTTTGCATGCAAACCTTGTCAAATATATATGTAAATGATTTCGGAGATATTGTACAGATTTCTTTCGTACTTTTCATGGGAAGTTTACGTGAGCTGGATATTACTTATATTCATGAAAATCACCTTATTATTTGGCAGAAATTGCAGTATTTACAAGCAAATCAATGTGGTTTTATATTTGTATGGGATTAGTAAATAAATATCATTAAGTACATATACGGTGGGCGACTACGTATTGTAAATTTTGTTTTATTATAACTCCTGTGTAGTTTATAAGGCAAAAACTTGCAATATTATTCATACTTTAAAGTATCTGCTTTTTATATATCATACAGGGAAAACGAACAAATGAGATGAGCAAGAAAATACACATCATTATCATCCCTTATTAGCCTTTAACAGTGCACTGCTAGACATTGGTCGCTGATTCATACACAAACACGACAAAGAAATTCTGTGTTATTAGGATGAATAAAGTGTTAAATATGGATACACATTTATAGATTAGAAAAAATAAAAAAGAAGGATTTATTCATGGCCCACAGTTAAACACAATTATTTATTTATTTATTAGCTTTATGCACTAAGTTTGTACATCGGCGGACTTAATGCCCGGGGCATTCTCTTCCAGTCAACCTTCGGGTGGTGCAAAAATTTTATATTGTAGGTGCACAGAGGTTACATATTTATGAAGTCAATTGAATTGTACATAGTTCATAACATATGTACCATTATACATACATCAATTAATAACAACATACATACATAAACATACATATATAAATAGGTATACAGATTGTAATACACAAAAATATTATGGAAGAAGTGTTTCGAACTCTAGTTCAAACGCTTGAAACTTTGAATTGAGACTAGTGGAGAGTATTCTGAAAAGATTTAATAGAAAAATATTTACCTATGGAACACTTTTTTTATTTCGCAAAACTTTCAGAGTGTTCCACGTATAAATAAATGTGTTCGAATTACATTTAAATACAATAGAATCACAGAGTTGAAATTTTCAATGGCAAGCGAGCAATCCATTTAGAGTGGTAGCAATTTCTATATGGAAACGGCACGATATGGATACCGGCACTGAATGAAACCGGTACAAATTGTGTCCCGGACCATTATGTTCATGAAGAATATTTTTATATTTACCTTGGGAGTCTCTTAAATGGGATCAGGAAACATGAAGGTAGGTATAATCAAATTAAGTATAAGTAAAATATAGACTCCTGCTCAGGTTCATATATATAAAGATTGTTCATTAAACAATGTAGGTACATAGTTTATCAGCAAATATTACTATTGAACCAAAACTATCTCTGATCCCCACACTACGATTCCCTGTGTCTTGGGGTGCAGAAACAAATTTTTTAATAATATTTTTAATATTTATTTAATCTTACTTTATCTTTCTTTCCTTCCTTATAAAATGCACAAAACAATTATTAACACTTTGAAAATAAACAGGAATCATTGAAAGTTTTAGTTAGTAGGTACATTACATTATGCATAACATATGATGTCAATTGACGGTATACAAAGAAAAAAGTTTCTTTACCTCCCGTGCTAGTCAAGACTGTGTTACGGCAAGGTAAGATTCTCGTTTCACAAATAACAGCTGTATGTATTAGATTAAAGACACATTTTGTGATGACAAATTTTTTCGATATCAAGTTACTTAAAACACTATCTCCCAAATTGAACCCTTGCAAAAATATAATGTGCCAACAACTTTAAAGTTCACATCAACAAATGAAATTCAACCTTATAGGATGTACGTAAGATATATTCAAGGGGTATTATTTCCATGGTCCTATACCAAAGTGGGCGTCAATACAATAAATTTTAAATCCATTAGTAGCAGTACACATGTTAGGAACTCTATCACACTCCATTTAACTTTACGAGGTTCAAATTCATTGAATTGTGTCACGGCTTTAGTGTTTTGATAATTGTTTTTATAAAAATTAAAATTTACACAATATCCAACGATTTTACCTTAAGCTAACCTAACCCATGGATTTGTGTTGTTAAATGAATATCTGTACTAATATTATAAAGCTAAAGAGTTTGTTTGTTTGTCAACAAACTCTGGTCCGAACCGCTGGTCCGATTCGAAAAATTATTTCAGTGTTGGATAGTCCATTTATTGTGGAAGACTATAGGTTATATATCATCACTCTAAGACTAATAGGAGCGGAGCACCAATGAAGAATGTTTTCAAAAACGAAGAAAAATTATCACGCTACGGGCAATAGAAGACGCAAACGAGTTTGCGTGGGTCAGCTAGTTTGTAATAAAGTTACTAGTGTCGCCCGCGACTCCAACCGAGTTTATTTTAGCGCAATAAAAAGTAACATTTGTCCTTGTTCAAAAATAAATGTATTTCCATGACAAATTTTATTGAAATCGGTATAACCGTGAAAGCGTAACATACAAATAGAGTTAATTTCGAATTGCACTACCCATTTCTTTGTAACAGTTACAAAAGAAATATCTATGGTACGGTGTTATACGCCTTTGTGTACCTATAAGTATGTCCTTAATGTGTATGTATATCAATGTTTGTACATATATAAGTATGTATATCTATATAGTTACTATAGTATAAGTTCTATCTTGCTTAAGACTAGAAACCCGTCTGTAACATATCTTAAATTGTGGATTATTAAATGTATAGAAACCGAAAAGTAATTTAATCTATTTGAGTCACGTAATCAGAGACGTAATCATATAAATAACATTTAATGACTTTAGTAACTGGATGACCGGTGTATTTTTTGAAAACTTTGTAAAAATAATCCTAGCTAGATCGATTTGTATCTAGCCCTCGAAGAATCTTGCATACTAAGTTTCATTAAAATCGTTGGAGCCATTTATTTATATAGACAAAAATTGCTCGATTATAGGTATCAGATGGACAATCGAATATTAACTTTATTTCAAACAAAAAACGTAACCTCATAATTCAATAAAATGTATCTAATACACTCAACATAACCCGTTTACGGCAAATAAATCAAATAAACACATTTATCGGTTCCACACTCCATAATTTTATTTTGCACCAATGGGTCACTCCAATTTTGGGAAAATAAACGCGTCAAAATTCGATTTACGTAAAAAATACATTCCTTCCCCCACAGAAAAGTGTTGGCGTGTGTGAAGCATTAAAGGCAAGGCTGAATTTACCTTTTTTATATCTAAAAGAGCGTGAGGGTTGATACTGTGTAGTTCATTTATGTTTTCTATTTTCTAAATTTCAGGTTCAATAAAGTAACTGTCAAATATGAATCAAAATATAAGAGACGACACCCGTTGACGTATAACAAGCTAGCATTTTAACAATAGACTTTCAACAATCTTGTCTTCGTTCTTCTAGCCTCTACGTGTACAGCTACGAATATTACCTACGACGTAGAATCTCTACTTATAGCTTCCCATTCATGTTACAGCCTACAGTGACTAGCTTCTACAAGCATTCTTAAGATACATTACATTTTTAAATATACACCTTATTAAAGTCAATTTTCCTCTGTCAATCTGTCTCTCTCGGTCGAGCCTTCTGTTTGTTTGGCTTTCTAATCTCCAAGATGACTATGTCCATTACGCGTCATCGATATCAGTTTTTGTATGTTATAAGTACACGATCGTTGCAAACATCCTTTCAGAAGCACCTTACTGTTATAAAAAACAAACGGTTTGAAGTCTTTCAACACTCAGTGCGGTTTGATAAATCAATATAAGACCACAATCAACCCTTACAATGCTATACTATTACGAAGCAGCTGACGACCATTCTAACCCCTTCTAATTTCTTTAATAACATTGAATGTCGATATTTCTCTTTTTGAGATTTGTCACTATGATTAATAGTTATCTTCTCTTTTATCTTTTAAATAAATGATTGTTTGTGGTTAAAATTACGGTTGGGTTAATTTTTAATGTGCCTTTTTTAAAAACATCATTAATAAAATGAATAGCCACACCCTTTCAATTTTGTTAAGGGTAAATAAAGATTCAATATAAATTTACAAAAGATTTCATTTACGAAATATATCAAATAATATTGCTAAGTTAACAAAGAATCAATGCCAAAAGGAAATATTCATGTAAATAATTATAAAATTTTAAAGCAGTATTATGTAATAGGTCTTTACCTATGAAATTGCGTTTCTTCAGTACTGGTCATTTTAAATAAAAAAAAGTTTGTAATGGCTCTGTATTCTAAATTCAAATTAATTTTGTTTTAAAACCATGACATTCTATTTACAAACTCAGTCTTTTGTTTTTTGATTAGCGTTGTATTTTCATTACATTTGAACATTTTTCGTCATAATGGATACTTTAAAAATTCGTGTAATTATGGAATATGAGTTCCGCCGTGGCACCAACGCGTCACAAACGGCACGTAACATCAAAAACGTTTACGGAGAGAACTGTACAAACGAACGCACAACCCTTTATTGGTTTTCCCGGTTCCGTTCTGGAAATTTTGACTTGAAAAATGAAGCTCGTGGTCGTCCGGAGACTTTGGTTAACAATAATGAATTAAAGGCGATTGTGGAAGCTGACGAAACTCAATCTACAGCTGAGCTAGCAGCAGCTTTTAATGTAAGCATCAAAACAATATTGATCCATTTGCGACAAATTGACAAGGTAAAAAATCTTGATAGATGGGTGCCCCACGACCTTAACGATCGCCAGCGCAACGTACGCGTCGAGACCTGCCTTTCGCTGCTCAACAGGCAAAGAAATGAAGGAATATTGAAACGAATAGTTACGTGCGACGAAAAATGGATTCTGTTCGACAATCAAAAGCGCTCAGCAAGTTGGTTAGACCCTGGTTCAGCACCAAAGCAATGCCCTATACCAAAAATGACCCCTAAAAAGGTGATGGTCACTGTTTGGTGGTCTAGTGCGGGTGTGATTCACCACAGCTTTTTACAAAACGGCATGAGCATTAATGCAGATGTGTACTGTGAAGAACTGGAGAGAATGATGGAGAAGCTTGCACATCTGCAACCAGCTTTGGTCAATCGGTCGTCCCCACTGCTTCTTCACGACAACGCGCGACCCCATACTGCGCAACAGACAGTCTCCAAGCTGCAAGAGCTGGGATTGGAAGCTCTCCCTCATCCGCCATACTCACCAGACCTTGCATCTACCGACTATTACTTTTTCCAAAATTTAGACAACTTTTTAGTGGGTAAAAAATTCAATTCCCGAGAGGCAGTACAAAATGCCTTTGAAGAGTTTGTTGCCTCCCGTCCAGCTGATTTTTACAAGAAGGGCATCAATAAACTGCCAATGCGTTGGCAAAGATGCGTCGATTGCATGGGTGATTACTTCGAATAACAGAAATAAAAAGTTTGAAAAAATAAGTACTTTCACTTATTGCATACAAAACGGCAATTTCATAGGTAAAGACCTAATATAAAAATAATATAAATTTAAAAATACTGATATTACTAAGAAGTTTGTAGCTCTGTTTTTTTATCCCTCTAAGAATTTAGAATTTAGTATAAAGATTTTTTGTATTATAATATAGTAGAAATTAAAAAAAAATTACGTTTATTTTATAAAATTACTACCAGAGCCCTGCGGTGCCACCCGCGATATGACTTCAACCGCGGGCAATGCCGTGGGACGATGCTAGTCTAAAAAAAGAAGCCTAAGTTACTCCTTGTATCTCCAGCTACCTATCAGTGATAGGCACGTTAAAATTAGTCCAGCCGTTCCAGATATTAGCCAGAACAAACAGACAGACAGACATTAAAAATTGATTTTCTGATGTAAGTAATACCCGTACATATTTTCATTTGCATTTAGTAAAATTTGAAGTTACAAACAGACTCTCCAATTTGATTTGTTTGTATAGATTGCTTACGATATATTAGTCAATATATAAATAGTATAACACTTAAAACGAAAATAAGCTACATATATTATTTAAAACGACAATAAATAATGTTTTCCATTGACACATCCATACACCCACATCCAAACGCTTGTTAGCCAAAACACATAAATATATCAAACTACAAATAGCCAAACTAAAATCGCAATATTTTCGAAAGTTGACCCTTTGTTGCGCTCCGGAACTAATTCTCTAACATTGACACTTGAACCGGATGGAATGTCCTTAAAAATACATTGTCCGTAAATTCTAGGGTCGTTTGGACCCGGTCACACCTAATTTCAGTGATAACAATAACATTTCTAGTTAGTGTTGAGTTTCCAAAAATATCTGTGTAGTTAGTTATGTAAATACTAATAAATATGAAATGCTATAAATTCTACTTACAGTAGTAATGAGTGTGTACTTGGTTCCCCAGCTCCTAGTATCCGAGATGGTGTGCGGTTTTAGTCGGTTCGTGGAATCGGAGTGCGGAATCCCCCTCAGATACCATCTGAGGGGGATTCCGCACTGAAAAAAAAGCAGTAATGATTATGAATTAATTTGTAACATTATTATGACATAGTAACAGTATATCATCAGTGTCAGATTGATTAATTTAAATTAATCATTGGTCATTAGTATTTATTTAACAATTATTTTTTTCTTAAGAAAACATTTATGATTTTTGAAATTAAATGGAAAGAAATATTTATGTCTAACTTTTGTTTTCTTGATTTAAATTAAGTTTTATTATTTCATTAATAATTGTAGCTTTTAATAAGTGGCAGAAAAAAAGAAACAAAACATTTAACTTTAAACAAGCTTTTAAAATCTAATATTTATCAAATTTTTCCAGTAATAATTTATTAAAGTCATAAAATCCAACAAAATATGTTGTCCAAGCCTCTCCCATTAACTACGAATATCCAAAAGATTTAATATTTACAGTACATTTGATAATTAATGCGGTCACACTTCTATTAAGACATTGTTGCGATGGAAATCTGGCAACCACGTGTGGTCATTCCGACCGTCACGGTTAATAATGCTAATTTAAAAGTATGTTGCATTTGAGGGTTGTTGAATTTTACTTTTGAACACTTTTGTTCATTTATTTTCATTATCATTTGGCATTTATAAAAGTAAGAAACTGAAAACGTAATTTATTAATTATTCTCTGAAATATTTTTGACTTTACAACAGAGCATCGAAAACCATAAACAACATTTTATTAAAATAATAATTACATAACATTAACTTCAAATGTTTTTTTCAGTATCAGCAATGATAAGTTTAGTTAATAATAATAATATTTTGTTTATTTTCTCCTATATACAAATTAGTTATACAAAAGTTGAAGAGAATAGAATATTGCGTGCGTTCAAAACGCCCTACTTGTAGCCGCAAAAGGGTTAAAGTAATTAAACATAATTAATTAGATAGTTTAACATCTTATCAATGTAAATATGAAATGTACATGACATTTTTAATACTCTAATGTGGGTTTTAATATTTTTATCATCTGGTTATCGTATTCATCATTAAAGTTGATGTCACTATTACGCTATCATTTGATCATTTTGACAGTTCCATGTTATGGTTATAAAAGCAGGGAAAGGACTTGAAATGGAACTTCTTTTTTTGTCAGATTATGCTGACAATATATTAATAAAAAAATTAAGGCATCAGTTTTTGTATGAACTGATTTTTCATGACTATACATTAATCATAATTACGTTATCGGTCTTTGAGGTAGATACCATTTCTTTAAACTTTATTCTTATTTCGGCAATAAACCTTCAAATATTCACTGCTAGACATATTCCTCTTCGTAGAAAATAAATAAATACAAAATATCATACTTTTAAACTCTATTACCCATGTTTTTAAGGTTATTATAAAAAAAAACATTGATCTATTCTCTATAACAAAAAAAGAAAGACTTATCTACAATAAGAAATATCCCAACAACAGTTTATTTATAAATGTATAGAAAAACTATACAAACCTTTTAATGCAAGTACACTCTATTAATGTCATTTGACATTGTAAAAATGACGTCAGCTGTAAAATATGACATCAAAATTCGTTTGTCAAACGCATTCTATTTTCAAATAACATTCGATTATCGATTGTCAAATGACAATCGACTTGCGCTTAATGGTTTGTCAAAACATTTGAAGTGTTAATGATTTTAAATTGGTTCTGATAAATGATGTGATGATAGTACTTTAAAAGTTCTCATGGTTAGATTTTAGTGTCATTAAGTTGAAATTTTGGATTTTTTGTATCGGCTTTTAAATGCTATACTATTTAATAAAGGGAATATGGAGTTGACAGCATGGGATAGAAAAACAGTACTCGACTATATTGTTACTACCGTTTATTTACTACGTTAACGATTAAATAATTGATCTAAAATAGTCTTCTAAAACTGTTTCATGCTTGTTTTGTAAAAAAAAATAATAAGTAATGTATCCTACATAGGAGTGTAGAAGTAATAAACCTTTTTTTATATACAGTTACAGTTTTTTTATGTATGGCCCTGCTAAAGTGACGTTTTTGCAGCACGAATGCTGTCATTCTTCTGTGCGAGGGTAGTACTGCCCCGGTCGAAGCTGCCCGTTCGTGTTCAATTCAGTGCGACTCTACTACCTATAAAAGTTTAGTTCTTTATTTTAGTTCCGTATATATGTTTTAGAACTTCAGTTAGTTAGTTTCTTTCTCAAAATATCTTAGAGATGTAATTCCCACGGTATTCAAATAAATAATAAAGCTAAATTGACCAAATGAACCGTGAAATTGAGATTTGAACCCTTTGACGTGCAAACTGACCAACAGGTCACCCTCGCTAAGGATTCGGAGATTGGATTCGGATTGGTGTGGGAGTAGGTAATACAACAAAACAATTACAAGGTTTTTACAATGCATAGGTACAAATAAATAAAACACGAAAAAAAAAGTGCATTCAATAATAATAAAACTTTATTGGAAACTAAAAGAAAAGAAATAGTTACATTATGTGCGAGAATGCCTGCATTAGTTAAAAACTGTGGCCCAGCCATTAACACCTCCTCCGGTCCAAGGCCGTCAGAGTAACATAAAAAAATAATGTATAAACAATACAAACCCAATAAAATTATTTTTTCTATATTAAGAGGGGTAGGATCTATTTAGGTAGTCTGTTGATACTTGATTACCTTTTAGCTGCTCCTTTGGCATGCCTAGTATATTACGCTTTAAATACTACACGATCACATAATGAGATCGTCTGGTGTATGAGTTTTATGTTTCTGCCTACTACACCACACTTTTTTCCTTTTAAAAACTATTTTTAATCTTGTTTTTCATTGAGTTGATTTGCATCTAGTTGACTTCACTTTTGTAACATATCAAGTTAAAAATATTTACCTACCAGCAGACCGACTAAACTTCATCGTGTCTCTTTTCATTCATACTTAGCTACTATTCATCTAAGCGTGATTTTAACATATTTAAAAATCTGAAAGGCGGTTAGATTGTTTTGGAGTTTATCGTGAGCAACAAGGACACACAAGAATTATAAATAACAGATTGAAATCTACAGTGATATGTAGCCATGTTGTGTTATGTACCATATTTTTAACTCCATCTATAGCACATATGGATATCCGTAAAATGACGTTAAAAATTCAATTACAACGGTATAGAAATAAAATGTTTTGAATCTATTTATCTACTTAATATATGTTTGTGTTGTACACACACAAATAATCTAACGATTTTCACACACTTCATAGTTGAACCATGTCTATCCTATTAATGAAACGTGCGTGATGACCACGGTGGTCAATAATCCGATATAGTAGCGGTCAGCGTACATTATTTCGTTACGAGAAAATATAATTTACTACGTATTACTGGGAATTTGGATTATGGTATATTCTCATGCTTTGTTGTTTTTGTTCAGTTCACCTTTGTAGTTATTTAGCCAAAGTTTTTAAATCACAAACGATTTTTTTTTAAAGACGACTCCCACATTTGGAATATACGTCCTGTGTCGCGGGGACTTTACAAACATATATGTAATAGACACAAAAAACACCCAGACTCAGGACATCATTTTGTGGATCACACAAAGTGATGTCCCACGTGGGATTTGAATCCACGGCACTTGGCGCAGTAGCAAGCGGCGTAGTGACCGCTTAAACCACTAGGCCAACCGTGCAGTCAAATGATGAATGATAGCTTCTTATATCGTTCAAAAACAAAAAGCCTTTCAAACTTGACGTTAGTAATCCATGTTAATATTATAAAGTCGAAAGTAACTGTCTGTTTGTCTGGAGATACTTTGATTCTCCAGAATCAAAGTCTTTCATCTCCATGCCAAATTTAGCTTGTTCCCTGTGAGAAATTAGACCGCATTGCATTGCAAAACATTAGAATATTAAAGCCAAGTTAACACTTGGGTTACCTTATGGATTGTGATTACAGTCACCTACGATTAAGGAGTCATATGACCGTCGGTAGCCTCAGATCTAAGAATAAGTACTTTTCTTTATTTTATATGAAATTTTAGTCAAAAATGCATAGTGAAATCGCACTCATTGTTATCTTAATATGTAAGTTGAACAAAGCGTGCACTTCAACAGTATTACCTCACAACAGATAGTTGTTTTTTAATAAAAGCAAACGGCACGTTTAATCCCTAGCTGATCGTAAATATTTACGATCTGGATACGCGCCGCGATGCGGTGTGGACGCGCCCTTATGACGCCTAGTAGTGTCAACGAGACGTTAACTCCGAGACACAATGAGTTAAAAATATTAAAATTGAAAACCTATTTTTCTAGACTCGTTGCCATTTATCTTTACTTAAATGCTAGTTCAAGGTTAATAAAAAATACAAGTAACGGTTAAAATGAGATCACCGTAGTGCACTAATTATTTTATAGACATTACTCGTATATTTAACAGATCTTTTTTAAACCGTCAAGATTGGCTAATTCCTCATGTAAGCAACTGCAGTCATCGAATGAATGATCCCAGTCGCTACATCGTCTCCGCTTTAATCGTATGATTTCAAATATTACTTTTGCTGTAGTGAATATTATCTACCTATCATTTATAGATATTTTTGCTTACGAGGTAACTAAGACCTCCTGATCTGTCACGATTGGTATTTCTAAATTCATTTTATACTCTTTTGCAAGTTAAAAATTATATTTTACTTCATCAAATAATATCTGAAAAATAATTTAAAGCAAAAGTCAGAAACTATATTTTTTGCCATGATAGTTATAATATCTAAAATATTATAATAGTACTAGTTGTCCCACGTAATTTTCCCTGCGCCTGTTTTCAATTAAGCTCGGCTCCTTTTGATCTAAGCGTAATGTTAATTATCCAATTTAGGAACGGCAACAAAACATACATTCAAAAAAATGTGACAATCGATTAGACAGTTTCGGAGTTCATCATGAGCAACAACGTGACACGAGAATTGTACATAAAAGATAATTTACTCTCAGTACGTTATCAACCGATTGACATCGCGAACACTTCCCGTCTCCGATATTGGCACTTATAGTATTTTGTATTATTTACCCACTTTTACGATTGTATCCTTCATATTTTGTGAGTCCGAACTACTTAAAGTTTTATTGCTACATTTTCCACTACGATAATGATAGATTTTATTGTTCGATATAAAAACATCTGATGCTTTTCTTGTTTTAATTGGATTACTTTAGTTGGTATTAAAATTTTAACGAACTTATTGTATGTTAATTTTAGTAAGTATTAATTTCGTGAATATTAGCAATAAACACTTTGCAATTAATGTGTTTCAAAACCATACTTTAGTATTATAATATCATTTTTAGGGGGCAAATGAGCAACGACGCCTGAGGTAAGCTTACTATCAAGCGATGCGTCGCAGCCGATTACCGCCGCAACACCAGTGGCGTCACAAGTGCGTTGCTGGCCTTTTAAGAAGGAGTACGCTCTTTTCTTGAAGGTTTGAAGGTCGTATTAGTCCGGGAATACCGCAGGCGATAATCCATTTCACAGTTTTGTTGTGCGAAGCAGAAAGTTTCTGGGGAAGCGCACAGTTGTGGACTGCCAACCACAAATCTTGATGAGCATGAGCATCATTTTATACATAATATTAAAGTTCAGTACTATAACGCGGTATTTTTAAAGGAACGTGTGTATAAGTAATATTTGGTTCCTCGTATTAATTGATTTGTGTTTTCAGAACCGAAATTGTAGTCTCTCAAAATTATGATAACACTTAATACAAAGAAAATATTACAAAAGGTAAAACTACATATATTCGCAAATGTTTTCATTACCATAACTCATAATTGGTTCATCCCCTATCTCTATATTCAGTCGAGTGTTTATTTCTTAAGAATGCTCTCTTAAATAATTGTGAGATAACAGAACCGGTATTGCTTACTGTAACGGTAGCGATAAAAGCATAAGGTGGAAACTGAGGGGAAGAAAGAATAGTGAGGACAAGATTAATAAAACAGTATGAAAATGTGTTAAAGTTTATGTGAAAACCCATAACAGATGGATATATATGCGGTTCATAGCTGAAATTAAAAACAAAATTTCTTTGAATGGAAAAAGATCAATTACAACACTTTGTGCATTTATAGTCTGTATTGCTAATGAATTTGATTATTTTGTTTGTTGTAAATGCGTATAATACGTTTTCTCTAAGACCTCTTAATATTTCTTACCTTTTTACACTTTAGTTAGGTTAGAAAATATGGTGTAGAAATAAACTAATTTAGTCCTTACCCAATAAACACATCATCATTACCATTCAAAGACTTCCATTGCTTAACACAGACTTCCCCCAAGGCTCCCCATAACATTAGGACCGACGTCCTGTGCTGCTTGCATCCAGCGATTTTCTGAGACCCTCACCAGATCGTCGGACTACCTTGTAGGGGCCTATCTATGTTCCGTTTTTCAGTACGTGATCTTCACTCCAGGACTCTTTAGCACCAACGGTCATCTTGTCTGCGAACAATATGCCTCGCTCACTGCCACTTAAGGCTGGCAATTTTACGGGCAATGTCGGTGACCTTGGCTCGTTTGCGGATCTCCTCATTCAAGATACGATTAAGCAGAGAAACGTCGAGCATTGATCTCTCTATTGCTTTTTGTGCGACTTTGAGCCTTCTTATAAGGCCTATTGGCTATTGTCTGTAAGGCTATTAAACACAAGTACCTATTAAATGAAATAGTTTCTTACCAAAGTAAAAAACTTAAAAAATAATATATATAAATTTAAAGCACCTTAGAAATCTGACCATCCAAAACATTCGCATCCACACTAATCTATCAGTCTTTGACTAAAAGGAAAACTCGCATCGGAACTAAGAAAATATTGGATAGAGATTAGGCCATATACTTTTATTGGGTTTTTCACTATATTTATTTTACGTTCGTTCAGATTGTGGCGAGGAAACGTAAGAACTTATCTGGCACTTCAAAATAAATCTTTTTGTTTGTTAACACATTTTTTGAACGCAATGTGGGGGAAGTTTTTTCCTTGATATTCCGTAAATAACCGAGGAGGATTGTGATAACGTAGGCTTAATTTATTGTTACAGAATGTATTTTTCCGAGTGCTTTGTCATATTATTTTGATGTATTTTAGTTTCTTTTGTATTCGTTAGTTACTGGTTTCGTTTTACTTTATCATGGGTTGGTTTGTGGTATTTTTTACGGTAATATAGAACTAACGTTTATTGGTTGTCTTAGAAAAACTAAATTTTCTCCTTCGCTGTTTAATATTAGGCAAATACTTTTTTTGACTTTATTTTTTGAAAATAAATATTAGAATTTTCTTGTACCATAACCTTAAAGTTATAAAAAAGAAGTTTTCTACAAACAAGTTTAGGTACTTGATACTGTTTATAAGTTACTCATTTAATCACTATCATTATTCTAGAGTGCAAAGAATAAAATCGTGCGACCAAAGTAAGTAAACAACTGCAGTTTAGGACACAAATATAACTTTTAATACCGCAACTGCACTCAGCACTCACTAGGGCGATACCCAATAAATATTCGGACATCATAAATATGATGTCCCATCACTGGTTGAGGGACGCTATGACGTTACACGTGCGTACAACGTTATCGTAAAATTTTACGACGTTGCAAGATCACTGCGGCCGGACGGCTTCCGGCGAAGATATTGTTATTAAACTATTGTTGTTTGACATTTTTCATTATGAGTGCGATGGAAATTAATGGAGAGAATTATTTGCATGTAATTTGTGGTTATAGACCGAAAAGAGAACTTAAAATCTATTCCCACAAAATTAATCGAAATGCTGTGTAACGTATCTATTAACCCTCCCACTGCTTGTTATATAGCAAGTTCTCTACATTAGTCTATACATGTCTGTATTTCAGAGACTAGACTAAAACTCAATATTTTATTTATGTTTGAAAATGTCATCACCTATTTGATCAAAGGTAAATCGGAGAGAGAAGACTAGCCAGAATTTAACAAACAACCAAATACCCACAAACGAAATCTGTCTTAAACAAATTTTGGGAATGATCCAAACGTCATAATAAAAAAACCGGCCAAGTACGAGTCGGACTCGCGCACTGAGGGTGCCGTATAAACCTGTAGAGAGGGTATAAATGTATGCTTTTTACACTTTTTCTCTTACAGTCTTTTACAGTCTTTATTTGCGCTATAAGACATTGGTTCGTACTAAATTTCAAGCTTCTGAGTTCACGGAAAGTACCTTGTAGATTTCGACTCCCATATTGCAGCATAAACGGCTGTATCTTTTGATGGCGTTGGCTTAGAAGTTTGATTTTTTCCCAGCTCCTAGGGTTTACTGGCCCTAGGACAGCTCCTAGGGACAGTAGACCTGAGTATTTGATATGAATTTCAGCTTGATATCTCTACACGTTCCTGAGAAAAAGGGAATAATTAAATCA
This sequence comes from Spilarctia lutea, assembly GCA_916048165.1. Lineage (NCBI taxonomy): Eukaryota > Metazoa > Arthropoda > Insecta > Lepidoptera > Erebidae > Spilarctia > Spilarctia lutea. Next base: position 3,590,175 of record OU696491.1, read on the forward strand.
TTTCAACCAATCATCATCAATTAAAGTATATAGAATATCATTAGTATTTAGGATTAGGATCACCGATACTCTTATACGAGTATTCTTACGGTAGCAAGTACCGCGTTAATTTAACCAATTCTAGTTATCAATTATGTATCTCTGTCGCATCGTGAGACACAGCACAATGTAATATATTTTGTAACATACAATATTTACTTAATATTTTATTACAAACCAAAATCAATACTTCAATGTTTACCATTTCCTTTACATCAAATTGTTTCAGTTTTAATTAAAATATTTGTTATTATTATTTAATGTGCAAACACTCTTATTTAAACCTCATTTTCGCATAAGACGTGAAAAAGAAATATTAATTATTCTTTTTCGCTCCTAATGATGATATTTAGACAAATAACGCACACTCGCACAGCTCTCCCTTAAAAGCTTATTCCCATGAAAGCGTGGATAACCCGTCAAAGACTAATCTAATCCAATTTGCGCTCCATGTCGCAAATTGAAACCCAGTGGACGGCCAATGGGTTAAGCCATACAGTGACCAAATGATGCTGTAATTCGATTACGTCATCGTTGTAGTGTGAAATGATTAGTGTTATGGAAAGTGTGACTTTGTTATTAGTGTCTTTATTGCCACTTATAGTTCCTCGCAATTTTCTGCTTAGAGATTGTAATTATAACCTTCTGGTATTAATAACAAGTCTGACAATAAGTCTGGGAATAGAAAAGTGGCAGAAAATGTTGAAAATATATGAGCATTATCTTTCAAAAAGAATATATTGCTGCTTGTCTTAGGTGTTTCCTTATTAAGTTGGCTAGTTTGTATAACCAATAGTTATCATCACCAAAGCCTTTATTAATCCAGTACCGGTCACTACCGAACTGCTCCTTAGAAGGAAGCTTTATTAAAATTCATTTAATAAAGTAATTTACGTTTTTTTGTCTGTCTGTTATGCTTTCACGGCTAAACTGCTTAACTCATTTAAGGAAGACAGATATTTCATCGCAATAACCAACAAATACGTGGGAATAGCCGCTGGCAAAATCTAGTACACTATAAATATAGTTCTCAATCAGTAATTTGATATTTTTTGTAAGGATTAAGTTACCCTATTTACCGTCCCAGCACTGTGATTTGCTTCATGGGTGACTGTAAATTACCTACTATCAGTAGACACGTCTGTTCATTTACCCTTTATATAAAACCAATACCTGTGTTCCTACCACTGCTTTATGCCCAGTTCCTATATTTGAAAAACGATCCGTTCTAGGTACGAATAGTATTATACGGGGCGTAAGCTAAAATCGTTCCTATAAAAAATAAATTAAGGAACGGTATTTACGACTCGTAGTCGGTTGTAGAAATTTTTTACACTATGACGATTCGTTAAATATAGGAACCGGGCTTAGTTCACTATCTATTTATTCTATTTAAAAGACAAAACGCTTGCGATAACACAACATATGTGGCGGTTATCAAATAAATTAAGTGTAACACGTAACGCTAGTTAACACAACACGGTGTTGTTTGTCACGTTATTTTCAAATTACAGTTACCTTTGCCATAAATGCAGTAAAAAAAAAGTTGTAGTAGGTACTAAGCTGTATTTCACATTAATAATAGTCAAGAGCCTCGACCAACACCTTAAGAAGCTCACGTTAGAGGGCTGGATCAAGGGTCTGATACAGAAGGCAGTCCTTCTTGACACGGCACGCATAGTAAGGAGGTTCCTGTCTTTGGAGCCCTAACCACCGGTTTCTTGGTCCCTGTACCCGAAGTCGGTGGTCTACTATTTTTTATATTTTTAAATGTATTTGTTTTATATGTATATTTAAAAATGTAATCTATATGTATATACAAAAGGAATAAAGAGAATAATAATAAATATAATAAATATTTCGGACATCTAACACACAACGCCATCTAGACCCAAGCTAAGCAAAACTTGTGTCATGGGTTACTAGACAACTGATATGAATACAAATATACTTTTTTTTGTAAATACATACATATTATACATAGAAAACACCCAAACTCCGAAACAAATATTTGTAGATTACACAAACATTTGGTCCGACCCAGGATTTGAACCCGAGACCTCAAGCACAACAGTCGCATTCACTACCACTGCGCCACCGAGGCAGTCAATAAATACATTGGTTGATAGACGTCTAGTATTTGATAAAAGAATGGATAGGCCAGCTAAACTGATTGATGGAAAGCATAAGCAGTATCCAAGAGTAGTGGTCACCATACTCTTTGTGAATGCAGACAATGCAATAATAGAACATGGTGATCCACATTATGATGACCTATTGAAACGTTTCTGCATCATTGGTCGACTGATCTTGTACTCACCAACAAAACACGATAGCACGAAAGTTTAAATAACCATAACCCGACATCGTAAAAAAAATTAATAAAATTTATTTTGTTTATGCTTCGCGTACCATCATTCAATGAATCTTAATTAATTAATTAAAGTAACAAGAGATATGTATATTTCAAAATAAACCAAGATATACCAAAGTCAGTAATTATTTTGGTCTCAAATCTCGAGCAAAATATAAATTAAATAGAAAAATAAATTAATAGACAAAAATTCTTTTTTCTTTACACTCGAGGGCGACAAATTGCTATAATTATTGTCCACTGATGGGACCGAAGATATGATTTCACGCAATTTTAGGGTCCCTATCAACTCAATCAGAATGGCGTGCCACTGTCCCTTTGACAAGTACCCAATTAATTATATTATTTTTTTTATCTTTTCTGTTTCATCTTTTTCAGGTTTATTGGAAGGTTACAAAATACGTTTTTGAAATCATCTTTTTTTAGGGATTTGCTTGTGAGAATACTCTTTGCCTGCTTATATGTTTTTAGATATTTATTTATTTTGGGCATCTAACATTCTGTGTTAGATGCCCAAAATAAATAAATATCTAGCCCCAAGCTAAAATAGGCTTGTGTTATATTTCCACTGATATTAATACATATTATATAGTTTTTTTTAAATACATACATACTAAACATAGAAAACACCCAAACTCCGAAACAAATAATTGCAGATCATACAAAATTTTGATCCGACCCGGGAATCAATCCCGAGACAAGCACGGCCTACGCTTATCACTGCGCCTCCGAGGCAGTCAAACGAAAGATTATTAGTTTACCTATTATAGAGCTATAGTGAAAAATAGATTAGTAAAGCACACCAAAATCTGTTAGACGTCTGATCATCAGATCTGAGAAAGTATCTACGGCATTAAAATTATTCAAGCAATGCTATATTGCGTATGCCGTATAAATTGAGACCCAAACGAGATTATCAATCTATTAACTTAAATCATTGAAAAATCAAAATTGTATCCTTCCATCCATCCTTTCAATTAAATTCTTGATCCTAGAAGTAGAAAACAAAAACATATACATTAAATACAGTCCAAGACTTAGTAACGAATTAATACACGCTAAGTACAAGTTAGTAACAATTACAAACACCGCTAACTTACTTTACTACCTCCACTGGCCGAGACCCAGTGGTCTAATAAAACAAAATAAAAAGGAGTTACGATCTGAACGCCATCTGGTCGCAGTTGGTGTCACTATTACTGGGGCATGTTGCTACAGAGTTTTACAAGATAATGAAAATGAAGGCGCAAATATTTGACGAGGAGGATTAATTCTGGTGGGTGCAAGAAAGTAGTAAAAGAGACGACAAATAAATAAAGAAGGAGATATAAATACATTATACATACTTTTGGTTGTTAAATGTGGGTTGTATGCAATTATTTATATTTAGAACATAAAATGTGAGTTTTCACGACTGAAAAACAACAGACTAGAAAGAAAATTAAATGACATGAAATATCTATTTCGTAATTAGGTTACAAGAATGACTTTTACCGTGTTAAACTTTTTTGAGCATATGTTTGTTCGGCCTTACCTAACTAATCTAGCCCTAAGTAGATAGGACGAAACAAAGTCAGAATTGTGGGTAAGGTAGAAATTATTTACCGGTAGAATGCTTAAATTAACAGCAATATTCTTCTTCTTCTAAAAAGAATGTAGTTTTATGGTTTCTATTTTTTTTAAGTCACATAATAGGTTTTAAGCATAGAAATAGTATCTAACTTGCAGCTGTATATATCACGAAAAATCTCAATTTCAACGCACGCCTTCCACAGATTTGTAAGCAACTCAAAACAGCAGTGCACAATGCGCCTCATTGTTATCATCATCTTAGTCGATAGATGTTCACTACTGGACCTAGAAATTCCCAACGCTCTTCACAACAAACGGTCCTGGGTTACCGTCAGCCCACGTCTTACTGCAACCTTCACTAGGATGTCGGACTACCTTGTAGGAGCTTTACTTCCGCGCTGTGTATGCTCGTAAGAAATTCTTACACTATGTTTTAAGTCTATTTGATATAGCTCACGTTACTATATTAGTGTTTTCAAACTATTCGTAAACCAAATAATATAAATAATCAAAATATATATTCTTTTAATTTTAGCACCTAGATCACCAAGCTAGCTTGATATTTTTAGTAAATTTTCGAAAATCGAATCCTGATTGGATCGATTTATCGCTCCCGAAATCCCCTGCATATCAAATTTCCTGAAAATCGTTGGAGCCATTTTGAAGACTCAGTTTTTAGATACAAGAATAGCTCGTTTAAAGGAATCAGAGTATTTGGTTGGTATTGAAAATATGTATATACTAGCTGACCGACGCAACCTCGTTTGCGTCTTTTATTGCCCGTAGCGAAAAATTTTCCCCCGTATAGGGTTGAGTTTTCACACCTTGTGTCCGAAAAACCCCAATATCTTACGGAACCCTATTTTTTTCCAAAATAAAATATAGCCTATAGATTTACCATAGCAGCGCCATCTATTGATTACTTACTCAACCCAGTCGAAAGGTATCGACATCTGTTAGAATCATTTGGAGTTAACAGATAATTGTGACTGTCAAATAATAACAGACAAATAATTAGCAATAAATTAAAATTGCGACTATAATTTGAGATTTAAACTATCCTATCTCTCAAGTTGGATCGAACTGCACATGTTGTGCGAATTTTATTATAATCGGTTAAGTGGTTTAGGAGTCCATTGAGGACAAACATTGTGACACGAGATTTATATATATTAAGATTTAACCACTACCTGTGTGACTATTTTTATACTAATAAATATTAAGATAATAGACACGAACATAAACAGAGTTAAACAAATTAATACGTATTTAAAATACAATGTCATTTGACACATTTCCTGAGCGTAACAGAATATTGCTATTTTCATTATCAAATAATTCAATAAACAATCTTTATGTTCATACAAAACAACAGTAAACCCTTTGGCGTTAATTCTTGAAGCAGTAAAACAAAGAACTTGGATGTTTTTACGACGCCTTGTTTAATGTCAGAAGCATCTAATTGTTTGAGATTATTTTATTGCTTCCGTACTGGAACATTAATCTCTTATTATATTTAGTTAATCTTTTTAAACTAAAATTAGAAGTTTTTCAAACTGTTTGCAATGTTATCAGTGTATCAACATAATGACTGCTTTTTCTATGAAACTTTAATTTCTTCGACTTGCAACTATAACTCGACTAATCAGTTCTTAAAACTCTACAAGTGTGACCAACACCTGTACGAATCGTATCGGCCACAGTGAGATATAGAATTATTTTAGTGCCTTAATATATAACTTACTAGAAAATTTAAACAAAGGGATGTTTACTGTTTAAAGAAAAATCAAATTATATAAATTTAATTTTATTATTGGTACCAATACAACATTGAGAAAATAAAGGTTCGCACGAGACTCGATTATTCACAGGCGTCAATTGTCACTCAAATGTGATGCAATATCAGAGGACAACACTAGTAGTACCTACCGTGACGAATTTTGACGCGATTTTAAAACTGTCACTTTAAATTAACCCTTTGAGAACACAGTTTTTTATTTAGTCGTGGGAATTGAAAAATGGAAAGGAAATGTATACAGATTTTTTAATGCAATTTTTTTTAGTTATAAGATATATTTTAGTTACCGTTTCTTAAATATATAATTGAATACTAGCTGACTCACGCAACCTCGTTTGCGTCTTCTATTGCCCGTAGCGTTAAAATTTTCCCCCGTTTTTTGAAACATTCTTCATTGGTGCTCCGCTCCTATTAGTATTAGCGTAATGATATATAGACTATAAACTTCCTCGATAAATAGTCTATCCAACACTGAAAGATTTTTTCAAATCAGACCAGTGGTTCTTGAGATTAGCGCGTTCAAACAAACAAACTCTTCAGCTTTATAATATTTGTATAGATGTATCCCTGACGTAGAATTTACTGAATAAAACTAAGAGTGAAAATGAATCTTAATCAAGCAGCTTTTATTTCAAGTACTATCAGGTACTTTCAAAACGTTACACTACTGATTCTAGTTGCGCGGTTTTGAAATGTCATTCGTGTAGAGAAAAACCAGCAAGAAACTTCATAGGGTACTCAGGTACATACCAGTACCTATCTTATGGTCAAAAATTAAATTTGACGCAAAAATTTACTTACTTTTACATTTCTAACGGTGGATTGACGATTTAAAAAGAGTTGCTGGCAGCGGATAAATGCGGACTGCCCAAGACCGGGATAGTTGGCACACCTTGAGAAAGACCTACGTTCAGTAGTAGACGGCAAATGTTTGAAATGAATGAATGAATGACATTTCTAAAATGTTTTGACGTTCGTAATTAGTGTTCTAGTGTCCTGAAAAAAGAATGCACAAGATAAATTTCTACATTGGGGTCTAAACGTCATGCTAATACTTAACCATGATTATAATAACATATATCTCTATAAAGTTATTAAAATGTAGCTTAACCATATTGTGTTGCAAATTAAATTTCAACAGTTTTATTGTTATATCCTTAGATTATTTTAATTTTTTCTTTTACAACCGCAGATGTTTAACTTTTTCTACCATCACCCGTTAAATAGAGACATTATGTTTTACGATACAGTTTTAGTTTAGTTTTACGATCGATTCATCAACAAAATACTAAAAGTCATTCATCCATTAACGATCCTTTACGGCGCTATTATCATAATTATGCAAATAACTTTCGTATTAACAAATCAACCGTTACAAATTAATGTTTACAATCATTTACATATTTTTGTAAAGAAACTCGTGTCATCTGAATTTACTTATGCAAAAATCTTCGTGCAATAAACGTGTCATTAATTTTTTACGAAAGAATTATTTTATATGACGTCGATCAATCAATCGAATTTACAAAAATTATGCTGATCAGTTACATAACACATCAATTTTTTTTTAATTAATTCATTAGGGTTCTGAGAAATAATTTTTTTTTTTTTTAATATCTCTGAGGGTTGTCACATTTACAGTAATATCTTCCGCGTGATTTGTTCGTTGAATTTCTTTTTATTAATATTTTTTAATGGTATGTCAATTTAGTGTTATTTCTTTTGTGCTCCGTATCGACAATATGTCGATAGGGTTGCTGCCGTGTTGGTCCAACGAACCCTTTTAAAATTTCAAGCTTTATGTTACAAATTGAATTGGCACAATGGATTGACACCCTTTCTCAATGCTTAGAACATACATTCCTAAATCTATGTACTGTGTGTAATTTTAAAATTTATTTGACACCAAATATTGGTGCAGTTGGTTCTTTGTACCACTTGCATGTGGTGATATTAAGACCCACTTGATTTCTTTTAAATTTATAGATACCTACATGTACACACATTTATATATGCCAATTTAAAAAAATACTACTGCTATTTAGTGCCAGTCTCCGATGTAGGTACACATAATTAACAAAAAATATTTTATTTAATTAACTCTTTTAGTTATATATTAATTGAAATTACTAAAGCTGTAATGGCGTAAAAAATATGTTATATATTTTTTGTCAAAATTTGATCATTCTTCGATCATTTCGTTTTCACACACAACAACAAGAAATCACATAAGAAAAACCAATTTGCAACAATTTTTAAACGGAAAAATAATTTGGTAAATTGGCAGTTTTACTTCAAAATTACCCTGTGTTGCAATAATTTATTTAGAGACTTCAAAATCCACCGATTTCAAAATAATAAAACTTTATAAAACCAAAACCGATTTTTACTAACGATCGTAGTTAGTCTAATATAATTTTGTGTAATTTTGAAAAGAAAATTATTTCGTATCGTAAAAAGCGTGAGGTACCTATATTTTAGTTTTTTTAATGTCAATAAGTTATTTATATCAATTGACATTTGCTGAAAGTTTTTACGATTAAATAACTATTCATTATGAACTTAAACAAAATTATTTACTACTTTAAGTTAGTTAGAAATACGTGATTAATTAGTTTTATTACAAGGATGTTGGAAATTCGACAATAATATAACATAATATCACTTAATATTAGACTTACAAAAGCAATTTGCTACAAACATATTCAGTCACTTCTACCGTACTCTATAATATCTGTAAACATGGAAAATGAAAAACAAATAGATACATTAGAAGTAATCTTGTTGGGAGAACAAATATATGGTTTTGGTAAAGAGTTGTGTTCTGAAGATACCGATGATGAAAATAAACAATTTCTATAAGGAAAATATTGTTTTTGAATTCTTCGTTCCTTTTTTTTCTACAGGTGAACAGTAACAATATTTTTTAAATCAATTCTTTATGTAAAGGCACTTGTCTATGACAGCTTAGTTCATAATTTAAGGAGCTGCTTATCCTAAAGTCATGTTTTTTTATTTTATTGAATAGTGCCAAACGAGCTGGCGTATCGCCTGATAGTAAGCGATCACCGCCGGCCATGGATATGCGCAACACCAGAGGCGTCATAAGTGCGTTGCCGATATTTTAAGAAGAAGTACTCCCTTTTCTTGAAGGTTTGAGGGTCGTGTCGGTCCGAAACTACCGCAGGCGACATTATGTACTAAATTAGTGACAGAGAATGTGAAATATTCTCAAAAATACTCTTTATTAAGGATTATTTTCAGTAATTCTAGAAATTCCTGGAAGTCAGTAATAGTGTATTAGACGATTAGCATTTCACATTTCTTTGGCAATAATAATTCTGTTTGTGACAGTATCTATTCAACCAAACAAATGAAAAAATTACAGCAAGTCCCGTTTTATCATAAAAAACAACTTAACCCAAATTTTAAATCCGCCTCTATACTTAAAAAATATGCAAATTCTGTGTCTAACAAAAAAGTACTTGATCTCTATATACCCGCATACTCGCGTCCACTTCACTGAGACTCGGGCAAGTCTCAAAGATTTAATGCATCCCATCTTATACCATGCAAATTGTATTTACTCGAGGGCTCCTCAACTTTTTATATTTATACTCGATGATAATGGAACATCAAGTGATCTTGAAAGAACTTATCTGTTACTTATCTTAAAATATTTCTACTGAAAATTATGTTTAACTATAACAATTTTTTAAAGAAAATGAATTACAAATTTATAAGACTTTGAATGAGAAGGCGTTTAAACCTAAACTGCTGCCTACTGAAGAGAAGTTTTTCAAGACAGTTAGTTAAATATTAATTTTCCAAATTAAAAAAAAAGAATTATACTCATGTTTTACACTTGTCTTGAGTTTTTCTTATAAAATACTGGCCCTACGAAATACGATAATACAATTTTTAAACATGGAATAATATTTTAACATTCCGAAGTTGAATTTTACTTACGGAATGTAACCTTGCATTTCGAAAGGGCTTACGACTTTAAGCCACCGATAATATACGCAAGATCCTTTAGCAAAAAGTTAAGAAGTCGTCTGTCAATTTTTTAATAATATAATAATAAATTGCTTTATTATACACCAGATGACCAAGTACATAGCTAACTGGCGGCCTAATTGCTCAAAGGGAATCTCTACCAGGCAATATTTTAAAGCGATATTAATTTCTAGTTTAATTTTTTTTTACAGAAATATAGACAGACAAACAAACTACGAAGGTCTCCTATTTGTCTTTTAAACAAACCAAACCCTAAAAACAAACAAGAAACAATCAGTTAAACACGACACATCCTCACACTACCTCTGTAGTTCCTAAATCACAGCAACACTTGCGGGCACTTCACTGAAGTGCCATGGGCGTGACACTTTGAATTTGCATACAATTTCAATAGCGGCTATGAATCAAACTGAAGATGTATGAGGACATTCGTCTTACCATGAAGGTATATTGAATTGTGATCCAATTGATAGTTACGACGAAATTTATTGATTCGGGTCAAATACTGTGTGTATTGTTATTCTGTTAAGAGATTTGATAAGTTTTGCTTCGTAAAATGAACTTTTGTTACAATTAAAATGTTTCTTTCTTTCTTTCTTTTTTAAAAGACAATTCCCGCATTAGGAATATACATCCTGTGTCGCGGGGGACTTTACAAAGATACTTGAAACGGACACTAAGAACACCCAGACTCAGAACAACAATTTGCGGATCACACAAAGTGTTGTCTTATGTAGAATTTGAACTCACAACACTTAGCGCAGTAGAAAGCGGCCTGGCGACCACTTAAACTACTAGGCCAACCGTGCAGTCTAAAGTATATCTATACTAATAAAATAATTATCAAAAGTTTTGTTTTATCTAAAACCTATAAGCTCTTGTACCATCAATCGAATTTGAACAATTATTTTTGGATAAGGTAAAGTACTAAATAAAGAACAAAACATGTTAAGGAATACATACAGCATGACTGGTAGAGAAACATTTCGCAATTATTAGCTTTTTTTAATAATAAATATTACCTTACATGACAAATTGACGTTTTATCGCACTGTCCAATTTGATCTAAAATATATCCTCTATGGTTTAGAATTCCAAATTCAAAGTTATAAAACCATATACGTCTCGAAAACAGTAATTCGTTTGTTTTTTCCACATTAGTTTTATCTTTGGCGTCGCTCATCGCGCACAATGGAAAACTTGAAATATCGCTTTATTTACGAGTACGAGTTCTACCGTGGCACCAGTGCTGCAGAAACCACTCGAAGGATTAACGATGTGTATCTACCTTCATATGTAGGAACTTAATAATTCGAACATCTGACACTCAACGCCATGTAGCTTCGAAATAATCTGAGCTTATGCTATGAAAGCTAGATTGACTGATTGAATATTTGTTTGCAGAAATATTTTTATGCAGTTCATACAAACATCTGATACCACCCGGGAATCGAAAACAAGACCTCATGCACAGCAGTCGCGTACGCTATAATGAGGCAAAAATAAATCAGGTATAATTCTGGAAAAAGGTAAATCAGAGTGTTTAAACTACTTTTCGTTTCGTTATTTGTGTTAAGATTCTTTCTAGGTCTTTTGTTCTTTGCGAAAGAATCGAGCAGTAGTACAGTAGTGTTGTACGGTAATACAACACGTAGTGTTTAAAAGAGAAGTTGTCCTCAGTATCAGTATTAATGCGCTTAAGCCCTGCATCATGACTGCTTATACTTTTAGGTCTATGTTATATAGTAATTTTCTACGGCCCTATTTTCTATTTGTAGTAAGTAGAGCCTTATATCGTCTACTGTGCAAAAAAATGGTATGAAAATATAGAAAAAGGTTTTGGAATTTAATTACATGCACAAATACTTTTCTAGGATTCCACAGACACATACGTTTATTTGGCATTTAATGGTGTTAAAAATATTTATCCCACGACTCTTTAGAAATTCTCCACATTGACAAAAGATCTATTATCTATACTAAACACCAGTCTCACACAAGTACACCAAACAATAAACGCACACAGTAGTTACCGAAACATCACTTGTATTTGATAAACAGAACTGCCAACGGCTCCTGCATATATTACTGATTCACAAAGGAAGGTAGGAATGGGTCGAGACCTTTATAAATGACATAGATTAAAGTATATAGAGAACGTGTTCTTCATAATAGACAGAAATGTATTTACCTATTTTAGATATGTTACGTAATGAAGGTACCTTATTCCGTTCCTCTTTCCTTACTCTTGTAAGTTTACAAAAAACATACTAATAAAACCTTCAGTCATTTGTCATGTGAGACGAGATTTCCCTTAGCCAGTTCCATCAGACTATTATTTTCGTTACAATGGCTTACTTTCACTCCAGGTCTCGTCTGAAAAAGATTACTTCTTCAAATAGTTTTCTTTAATCGGAATTATTTGAAAATCCATATGTAAACACATTTCTTATTTCGCTAAAATAAGGTAATTTAAAACGTTTACTTACAGTTTTTTTTTACTTATTAGCTTCAATAACAGCGTAAATCTTAGTAAATGTACAGCTTTTTATTTATTTCTTTTTGTTGTTCATGATTCAAAATGATTTTTTTATATGTTTATTTTGCTTAACTTTGCTGTTTTACGTTTTTATTGCATTCATAATTAATAATATTTTTCCAAAATTGAAAATCTGTTTTTTTAATAGTAATAAAGTGTTCTTTACGATTCTTATCCACAAGCATGACATTTTGAAACCGAGTAACTGGAGTCACTAATGAAAGGTTTGGAAAGTGCCTAAAAAGGCATACTTGATTTTTTTATTTATTTTGATATTAATAATAATGATGTAAAATAGAATTCACTTTAAACAATATTCAATTCTAATCGTAATAGGATATTCACTAATGGGAGTCTGGCATAAATCTGAAAAACAATATCGTCTGTCATCGCTATACAACTGTAATAGATTTTTCTCCAAAGGTGAAATAAACAGGTATAAAATATGCTATCGCTTCTACATATTAATCTATGATCATACCCTACTCGTATCCTTTTACACTTAGCTACCGACCGATCAAGCATCGGCCTGGGCGTTGGACCGTCAAAACCAATCTCACTTCGGACCTCACTTGTGGCCTTTTGAATTTGATTTGGCCTTTTGCATGACGTCACTGCTTTTGAAGTGCGGTTGGACTTTGAGTGGACTTGAGTTTGTATAACTTGTTTTTCACTTACGGCACCTATGTATTAGTAAGTTGATGTATGGTTACCTAATTGTAAGAATCTTAATTAATTTACATACTTTCTTAATAACATAAACTATCTAAGTATCCATTGATTTATTTAAAATTTGTATGGTTTTAATATAAAAGTTTCTATTACTCACAAATACTCACGAAAAACCGGCGTTACGTTACGTTACGTTACGTTAATTTTTTAGTTATATTTCACGAAGTAAGATACCCAGAGGCCCAATCTGCCTCTTCTCTGATTCAAGGACGCAGGACGAATCAAAAACATCTTGTATCTGGACTTGGTTTTTAGTGATCATTATCATACCCGCATAATTAACACCAAAATCACAATCTAACCCCCAATAACTTATTACAATATGTACTGAATTTAATGAACAGCTTAAAGCAAGTCAAATTAATTGGCATCAAAAGGGTTGAGTAATCCCGTCTTGTGAACTAATAATTATTTTGATAGGGATTTCTGTGCCCATGGGATTGTTACACGCGTGTTTTAATTAGTTTCGGATTATTCCAACCTTGATTAATGATTTGGAAAGTTTTCTGAAGGGTATTGTTTTATATTCTGTAGAAATGTAACTAGCACAAATTCCTTAGACCGACCCTTTAGTTTTGTAGAAAGTCCGAATATAGCATATCTGGCGCAAAACCTCATTCGAAAGTTAGGTAAATATTATGTAAATATATTTTTGAAGTGAAAACTTGTTTAGCGGCACTGTGTACTTTTTTGGAATGGGTAAAAATGTATAAACTCGCGTCGGGTGTCACGTGACCTGCACCGCGTCAGGGTCACATGTCCTGATCGAAAAAATTCGTAAGACGGATGTTTATTGTTAACAGCGCCATCTATTCCACTTACACAAAACCTTTTGTAAATCAAAAAGATTGTTTACAATTTTTTTGAAAACCGCGACATCTACTGGAGTATCAAAGCTTTACTTCCATTTACTACTTACAATCATAATAATTGGTACTTTATTGAAGTGAAAACTTCTTTAGCGGCGCTGTGTACTTTAAAGTATAGTGTAACTAATAATGTAAAATAATAAATTAACTAATAATGTATACTTATAGTGTAACTTTCTATTGGCAAATGACTTTTAAAAATCTGTTTAGTGGTTTAGGGCCTTAAAATATAGGGAAAAACGAAATAAACTAATATTCATAATATTATTAAGAATTTTGACTTGGCTAGTCATGAAAATATATAATTAAATATTTCATAAATATTTTGTAAATCAAAATGTATTCTGTGAAAAAATTACAATCACTCTCTTTTTATTGCACACTATTAAAAAAAGCATAGGTGTTCATTTCAGGTAAGTTAAAACAACCGTATGTTTATAGTTATGAGTTTTCACTTCTGTCGGCAGTGCTTATGACTGCTTTGTGTTTTTTTTGTGCTCAGTTTCAAGAAAATTTTGAAGCTTAAGACATATAAAATAGCACAAAAATATGTGCCGTTAAAAACATTTCTATCAAATTCAAAACCATTTATTACATTGAAGCTACAGTTATAAATCATAGATCGACACTAACAAAAGCTACAGCATGTACTGGATTGTCAAGATGAATTAGATGAAAACCCCAAAACCTACTGCCTGTTAGTGTCGATCTATAACTTCCAGTGTCCATACTGCGTAGAGCCTTATGATGACAATACTGGCAAAAGAAACATCAAAAAATATAATAATAATAATCTCTTTATTGTACACCAGAATACTTATAAAGGTAATACAAAACTAGGAGGTACAATTGGCGGCCTTATCGCCCAAAGGCAATCTCTTCCAGGCAACCATCGGAGAGATTGCCTTTGCCACTTTGACTACATCTATATATTCAAATATGTAGATGTAGTCAAAGTGGTGTAAGGTCAACTACGAACCTGTAACCAACAGGTCAATTTGCAGGACACAGGTCTCTCATTAAAAAGTGATTTTGATCTACTATACCACGATGGCCAGACAGGGTTATATAGGGTTTGTTTAAGATTTCCTTCTGTTAACACACATAATGAAAACCATTTGCCCTTAGTGAATATCATTACTACTTATAAAATACAGTTAAAAATCATAGATCGACACAAACAGACTCCACAGTATGTACTGGATCGTCAAGGTAAATATAATGAAACCACCAAAATCTACTGCCCACTTGTGTCGATCGATAACTTCCAGTTTCCAAAGCGCGTAGGGCCTTTTGAGAAGATTACTGGTAAAAAAATCATGGGCACTCTTTTTTTTGAATTCAGATATTCCGGTACAATAGTGTTAGTATTACATGAATGATAAACAATATGTATTCTCTAGAATGTAGATTGATCTAATTTCCACCTCGATAATTTTAACAATATCTGTCAGTAAAACATAAATCTTAGTAAATGAAGCTAAATCGCTGAAAGTTTTCAACGGGCTGTTAATACCTCACCGATCACAGAAGCGACTTAAACGAGTTTTGTGGAATTAACAAGAAATTAATTACAGTTATATTCAGCTGAAAGGATTTTGTTTTAAGTTACAATGTAAATTAATTATAATGTCGAATATAATTTGAACGGCAGTTTGTATTGAAAATTAAAATAATTCATCGAACTTGGGTTTATTGAACGAAAGTACAGTACTTTTTATATGTACTTTGGTTTGGTTATATTTTGAGAATTTAATAGCACAGTAAGATCAATTCACATGGTCCGACACTTTAGTTTTATAAATATTTAGGTGTCATTTGATACACAGTCGGGGGCCACCTACAAACTGATAGCCGACTGGCCGGAGGTACGTCGAGGTTCCAGGGTTTTCCTTACTAGGGTGCACCTGGTTCCCCGGCTCCTAGTACCCAAGACGGCGTGCGGTTTTAGTCGGTTCGAGTCCGACATGCCACCAGTTTCCGAGGTATCCGAGGGGATTGCCGCACGGTGGAAAAAAAAACAGGTGTCATTTGATACCTACCTTAAGTACCTATAGGTAAATGTCCTTCTCTGGAATGCTCTTCCCAAGGAGATCAAAATGGCACCCAGTCGTGATTCCTTCAAGACCAAAGTACGAGCTCTCCTCATCCAAAACCTAGCAGAATTATCACAAATTTGATACTATTTTAGTATGTATGTATTAATGTGTGTATATATATGTATATTTATATGTAGGTATATATTTTTTATGTATGCTTAGATATATTCATATTACTTAATTTTTATTATTTTGGCCAATTTTAAATAAATTTTTCAAAGTGTAGTACACCCTTACATGCATGTCCGCACCACCTGAAGGTAGACTGTTAGAGAATGCCTATGGTATTAAGTCCGCCATTGTACATCTTGTGCATAAAGTTGTAAAATAAAAATAAATAAAATAAATCGTGGCACTTTTTTAATAAACATTTAGGCACATATATATGGGTCTATTAAAGTGACTCTACTCTGGCTGATGAAAAGCATGAACAGAATCATCAATCAGTATTCGTGCGATTGTAGACTATGTAATCATGCAGATTGGTGACCCGCACAATAGCAGCCTATACATTGAGCGTATCAAGAGAGATTAACTAAATTATAAGTAAGTAAGCTTCAGAAACTGAAAAAGAGTTCTGCATCGATTGAGTTCAAATTGACTTAATAAACAATTCGCTTTAAAAATGGCTATCGTCTATTTATTTGCAATCATCATGAGCCACAGCGAACTTAATTTTTTTTTATTTATTATTTGATTATATAGGGGGCAAACGAGCAGACGTATCGCCTGATGGTAAGCGTACCGCCGCCCATGGACAACCGCAACACCAGAGGCGTCACAAGTGCGTTGCCGGCCTTTTAGGAAGGAGTACGCTCTTTTCTTGAAGGTTTGAAGGTCGTATTGGTCCGGGAACACCACAGGCGACAGCTCATTCCACAGTTTTGTTGTGCGTGGCAGAAAATTTCGGGAAAATCGAACAGCTGTGGACTGCCAACCATCTAGATGATGGGGATTAAATATCAGTCGCGTACGTACATATGTTACTAGCAACTTCACAAAAAGAACGCTATGCAAACAATGATACTTATTCGTGGGACATTTAAGCAACAATACCAAATATTTCTACTAGAAATGAATATTTTCCAATAGTGTCTGTCTATATTCTTGAACACGTTCATTTCTTTTGTCACGTTCAATTTTTACTTGTACGCACAAAACAAACTGTTATAATAATTCAAATGCACACTCTCTATTTAACTAAAGCATTCTTGAGTCATATTCCTCTGTATTTGTTCGGTATCCAAAATACAAGGAACTTGTTCAAACTAAAACGAGTCTCATGTAACATAAACTGCCATGAAATACGTAAAGTTTATTCTCTAAATATTCTCTGGAGTCTTCCTTGCTAGTGTTAAGGTAACGTACTACTGGTTTGCTTGCTCGATAGATCTGATAGAAAATGGAACTACATGAGTTAAATACAAAACTATGCTGTATAGGAAACTAGTAAAATATAATCGTGAAAATTCGTCTGTATCCTTACCGAGTATCTTAGTCCGGATTCAGCGGTTTATCCGTGAAGATATGGCAAATAGATAAAGTTACTTTTATATTTGTAATTTTATAGGTATTTTCTTACCCTATAATCGTACATATCGTTATATACCCTATGTTACGTCTGCACGTAATCACGTATAAATAAAACCGGCTAGTCGTAACAAATAGAATTTATTAACTAGTAAGGGTAGTGGGTTCGATTCCCAAACTTGAAATATTCTATGACCACACCAACAAGGGATCGTAATCGTACGCTCCTGTAGGCCTCGCAGCAGTAGAACGTCTGTCGGCGACCAGCTTGTAGAAGTGCGGTTTCCGCGTCTCCAGCAGAGTGAGGGTCAACTCAAACTTCACAGAGGTCTGTAGGCGACGGGCTGAGTAGGCAGAATATTGCTTATACATCAGTATAACACATAGGCTACAATTCATAAAGATACTAGCTACTATTACTAGCTTCACCTCGCGGCGTTGACAGCGGTTATTGTCGTGCCGTATGAAGCACCGCGAGGTTCAGCTAGTATTAAAATACACTGGAATAATATTTTTTAAGATTAACAACATTACATCACATGAAGAATATGATTACAAAGTTACAGTGCTCATAGGGTTCAGAAATTATAGGTAGTTGTTTTTAAATATGGATAACGCTAGAGTCAACGTTTATCCATGGTGCTTTTATACTATTATTAAGGGTTCAGATTTTTTTGCTTTTGCTATCGTGGAAGATGGGTTAACCTTAACTATTTTGACGCAATTGGATTTGAAACTCTTATACCATCACACATATGTTCTAATTTAAAACTTATATAATTATCTACATTTAGAAGTATATAATTTAGAAGTATACATTTTTATCTTCATTTTTTTCAACTAACTTACACTTAATGGCATATTGATGAAGTTTAGATAAGAAATATGAAAATAGCTCAAAGAGAACCTTGGATTTCCATAATACGAGCCAGACTCTTAGACGTTTAGGAATCAGTGCATAATATATAAATCGCACAATGTACAACTACTATGTCAGTATTGATTTTTTTATGTAATAGGGGTCAAACGTGCAGACGAATCGCCTGATGGTAAGCGATTACCGCTGCCCATGGGCACCAGAAACACCATAGGCGTCACAAATGCGTTGCTGGCCTTTGGGGGAAAGGTATGGTGAGATGGGTTGGGATATAGGACTCCGATATTCTCATTCACTCAGTGAAACACAGAGCAAGTGTTGTTTCACCCTAGTTTTCTGCGAGGCCGTAAGATCACTGCGGTCGAGCCGGCCCATTCATGCCGAAGCGTGGCTCTCCCATCGTATGTATTATAATATTGTGGCAAATGTCAATGAACTTGCTTTCTTTTTGCCTTAAAGAATTGGTATTATTATACTGTCAAGTTCTTTCTATATTTGCAGGTAATACTCCCGATGTGGTCCCATGGTAAGGGATTTCAAAGCAAAGCTATTATCATATGTCCCGGGGCGCTGTTACCAACAAAACGTTCGTCTTTTTAGCACATTTGTTTAAGATAGTTGTATTTCAACGTCGTCGCATACATTATGTTCAGCATAAAAATAAGGTATTACTGAATTGGTAGCTCGGTAGGTATCTTTTCTAAGTACCCTGAGGGTTATTCGCAGAATTTCTTCATATCCTATACAAATAAAAAAAAATCTTTTTGTAATTTTAAATTAAAAGGTTTTCACTAAATGAAAATGAAAGTATTATATACCTAAAGTATTTAAATAAATAAAAAATCTAAATATTTAGCAGATAGCAAATTATATAAAGAGTATATTATACCCCGCGGCGTTACCTGTGTTTGTGTTGTAAATATACAACATCGGGGCTCAGCTAGCAGTTCATATACAATGTTTATGTGTGTGGTCTCAAAATTGCTTGACAGTTATTTTTAATAACTATAGTGAGCTACAAAAATGCTTGCGCTTTCACTAAAAGTGTTGTGTTAAATAGTTGCAATTTTAAATTAATAAACAGTATTATGCATGAAAATATGAAAAGTATTTGCCGGATTTTAATAGCATTTTCATGAGTGTAGTTTAATTTTTTTTTTTTTTATGAGCCCGTTGTGTCCTACTGCTGGGCAAAGGCCTCCCCTGCAACAAGCCACTTCTCTCTATTCAAAGCCAGCTCCGGCCAGTCTCTGCGATAGGCGTCAAGATCGTCGCGCCATCTTTTACGGGGTCTGCCTCGTCGTCGGCGTCCACCCTGAGGCACCCAGTGTTCGACGACCTTGGCCCACCGGTCCGGATTCATCCGACATACGTGTCCGTAGTTAGTTATAGTTCATTTGTGTAGTTTAATTACACAAAATAATTTCAACATGGTTATTCAATGGCTACCTATACTATAAATATATATATATATATATATATATTGACCTTATTTGTAAGTGATAAACCTAAAAGAAGATATACCAAAATGATCACTAAATCTTTCGGCTCATCATCTTCCATATACTCGTAGTTACGTAGATACGAAAATATTCTGGCAATCGAGTAACTATCTTTTGCAAGTTTCTGTTCATAGATTTAGATTTTTTTAAAAAATGATTCCTATACTATAAATACAAGCGCGAATGTACTTACAAACTATCGTCAGCAATAATCTGCGATAGCCACCGAAGGGTGTCCACCATTCAATCAGCATTGGGACATAATCATAAAGTGTTGGACACGCGCACTCGTAAATATTCGTGCGGCTGTTGTACGAGCTAGGGTTGATGAAATAAGTCAGAGCCAGTCAGAGGTATGTTACGCCTCAACATATTGATAACATTTAAGAGAATTTTTAATTAAATTAGGAGGTACAGTGTTGTATGACCGTACATTCATGTATTTTTTATGTATGGCCCAGCCAAAATGAATCTACTCTGCCTGATGGAAAGTATAAGCAGAATCCAAGAGTGGTATCACCATACTTATTGCAAATGCAGACATTGCAACAATGCAGCATGGTGATCCACACTCCTCTGCGGTCTCGCGCTCAACAACGAAATACGACAGCACGAACGCATTCATCGTCATTTTACTTTGTTCTTTTGTGCGAGAGTAGTGCCACCCCGGTCGAGCCGGCCCGTTTATACTAAATCAGCGTGGTCTTACTACTTGGAAATAAAATTTTAAAAAGTAAATGACAATTTAATGTATTTAGGAATAAAAGAAAGCATTTCTTATAGGTAGGCCTCATATGAAATTGTTAGAATCAATCTATATCCTATGAAGGTCTCCCCCAAGGAGCGCCAACCATCCTGGTCTTGGGCAGTTCTCATCCATCCGCCACCTGCCAATTTCTTTATATCATCGGTCCATCGTGCTGCAGGGCGCCCTAAACAACGTTTGCTTAATCGCGGTCAATTGTTACTCATTAAATTGTTACTTTTGCCAATAATATTTTTCATTGGAATAATATTTAGTTTGGGAAAGATAAGTATTTTGTTATACACTGATGTAAAAATACGTTTAATATAATAACTAACTTTTAACCCATAAGTAGTAGTATTTTTCAATTAGTTCTATCAAACGAATAATAAAAGTAGTTTAAAAAGATTAACTATACCTACACCCGATTAAGTAAAAACTTTTAATCAAATTTATTTTTTTAATAATGGCCTATATAACTCAGGCCATTATTACGAGTCTAATTACACTGAATTCATTAAAATTGGTTAAATATGGCGCTATGTAATATACATTACTATGGCGAAGCCTAAAGGAATTGTTTTGGCAACTTTTGGGGGTCTTTGTAACATACATAGACTTTAAGAGTTGCCAAAACCCTAGTAGGTAGTCGGATAAAAATACTGGTAATTTAAGCCATAAAGAGCCGCAATGCTAGTTAATCAGTTTAATTTTGACAATAATAATTATAATGTTTTGACATCATAATTTGAAATCTTGTAATTTGACAACCCTGTTAGCCATTCAGGATTGTCCGGGTTCGTCCGGCCTAGTGGACATTTATTGCACGACGAGATGTTATGACGCAAAACGGTAGGGTGACTGTAATTGATACGCGATTGTGATGTATTTTATTTATTGCATTGATGAATATTATGGTGCGGTATTCTGTTTTGTTATTGCGAGAGATTTGGATGGAAAAGTATCCAAAATAAATAGATTTTATTTTCCTTTTTTTTTTCTTTATTGTATAGGGGACAAACGAGCAGACGTATCGCCTGATGGTAAACGATTACCGCCGCCCATGGACACCCGCAACACCAGAGACGTTACAAGTCGATCTTATTTGTTCTTAGAAGGATGTATAGCATTGTGATAAATATGTGTTTCTTAAATGAAAGAATTTGTTGAAAGAACACCAGGACTTTCAAATAACACATAGACTTTATAATGTTTTTATGATATGCAAGTATTTTTTCAAAGTTTTGGTGTTTTCAATGTATGTTTATGTCTTCTTCTTCCTAGCTTTTATCAATGTCAAGATTATTTGGATCAGCTTCTAGTTCAACTGGTTTTAATTAAAAGGGAATATATGTAGGTACATATTATTATTATCAATCAATCTAGTTTGAATAGTACAAACCCTTCTTTGTTTATATTAAGATGATAACGATGGCTGATGTTAAGTCATAGGTATATCTAAAACAATTTTTTATTAGTAATATCGATTTTCTATCAGAATTCCTGCCTTACGAACTATTAATTAAAATTGATAACTTCTTAAAACGCAATAAAAACTATAATCTGCATAAAAACTATATACAAATTAATTATTAAACACATGTATATCATGTTTAGTCATTATTAAAAAAAGGTTATACGCGCTAGATACGATATTTCTTAAAATGTTACATTTAAAACATTATTTTTTTAATTGAACTTGAATTTGATAGGTAGTATTTGATATAACTTTATAAAAAGATGTACGTAATAGTCTACAATATATTTTACTCATTCTCTGTTATCTGCTCGTCAATAAAAAGCCAACAATAACGATGGTCCAGTACAACTGGTCTACTGTGAATAACGAGCATCGATAAACGCATAAAACGCAAACATAAACCACATCACTATATATTAAGTTTGATTGTCTGTTCACTTATTGTAACTTGATCAACAATATTGTCCGTACAAATAAAGTGTTATACATAGATACTAAGCACCAAGTTAGAGGATCAGCATAAAATGCTTGTTTTTCAATAAGAGTTAGCTGTTTTGGGTTTTGAAAAACATATTAATCGTAACAAATAGTAATCGAAATGTCTGAATTTGACACCGGCAATTCCTCATTTTCTCAAGAAACCCTTTGTTACCTTAATTTTGAGGATTGGTGATCAATTTCACATTAAAACGTATTCCCGTAGTCATCAATTTGGCAAACATTTTCAGATATAGACCCAACTAAAATCTATAAACAAAAAACGGGCAATCAGCATAAAAAAAACTGTTGTCAACACGACACTGCTCTATCCAAAATATCCAGAACCGACACCGCGTGCAGAACCTAAAGTCCAATAAACGTCATTCGGAATAATGACGTCACGCTTTCCGAAATATTTTTCCGAATGCACCACTGTCGTAAAAGGTTTACGATCAGTTCCGGCGGTACCTAGGTTTATTAACGACTTATACATGTGTGTGTAGTAATAGGCTATTAAATTTAGTTAGAGCTGATAGGTCGTGTGCGACGGGTGTAATAAAAGGACTAATGATTTCATTGGGATGCGGAAGTTGTAGTAGAACTGTATTGAGAGTTATAATATACTCGTACATATATACGCATGCATTGTTCACAATTATTAATTTTGGTCATTACTTTTGGCAGTACTTTGTCAATAATTTGTTATGGTACTGATGTGATGTAACTATAGTTAATTGAAATGGTAATGATAACGCTTTACTGAACTAGTAAGAAAATACTTTGAAAATAAATAAAAGAGAAAACAATTTATGATTTTTTTTTCACATTCACGACTGCGCATGGCTATATGGTATCTCATCATATCCCTTTATGTTTTAATGACATTCTAGTACTTTTGAATTAATTTTTGTATCCGTTAGGCCACCATACACCGTATCACCACTACCTACCAGAGAAACTTGGAGAAATTGTCAGGCAATTTTAATTTACATTCAAATTGATAATATGTTTATTTATTTAAAAACAAAAAACGCCCGCATTAGGAATATACATCCTATGCCGAGGGGCTTCACAAATATACATGAAACGGACACAAAGAATATTCAAACTGAGAATAACAATTTCTGCATCACAAAGTAGCACTCAGTGCAACAGAAGACGGCGCGTGGTGACCGCTTAAACCACTAGGCTAAACGAAAAATTCCAATACCCTGTCCTCAAGATTTTTAAAATTAATATTTGTATATTGTTCATTCATTATACCTAATCACATGAATGATCTCACTTGTATGTAAGAATTATATCACAATGCCGCAATACCTAACGAAGAACCTCTGTACGACTCATTTGACGTGTTTAACTACGATTTCATAACTCAGAATGAAGGGTCAAATTCATCAGAAAATCATTATTATCATCCAATACATTTAATAAGAGGACACCTACGAACATACTCTTGGTATTCCATTCATAGGCGAGTTATTAGAAAATTGCCCTCCACTAAAATTAACCCTATACGGCCAATAAACAATGTCCACTATTTTGCTTAATTAAGCCTAATTCATGGTCGTATTCAAATTCAGTAAATCAAACTGCCCGTATCATCTATGGGAAAATGGTTGGTGTAGTGAATGCAGATCATTACTGGGGTCATTTCTGTAGGACAAAAGGAGACCGGACCCGTCACCCTTTGGCTTCTCGTGGTGTGGAGTTGATATGATGTGTAATTATTTTGGTGAACTAAATTATTTGCGATTATGGCAATCGTGTACGTATAATCCAAGTCCGAAAGTAATTATAGATGATTCTGATGAATGAGGCTCGTGTATTAAGAAAAAGATACAAGTAAAAAAACAGTCCACACTGGTTAATCAGTCCAAATTAACATTTACTCTTCGTCATGTTAACTGACATTAACTTGACAATCCGTTAGGTACATACTTTACTGTGGAAGAGCCACACTTCGGCATGAATGGACCGGCTCGACCGGAGTGATAGCACGACCTTACAGAAAACCGTTGTGAAACAGCGATTACGCTGTGTTTCACGGAGTGAGTAAGGTTACCTGAGGCCTATACCCCAACCCCCACCATCCTCCTCCCCATCTACTAAAGGCCGTCACCCCACTTGTGACGTCTCTGGTGTTGCAGGTCTTACGGTGGTATGTGGTAGGTGATACGTCTGCTCATTTACCCCCTAATCCATAAAAAAAGGCTAAAACATCACCCAAATGAACTGAAGCGCTAACTGACCATAAAATTGTACCAACTGGTTCAAAAGATTATATATCTTAGGACTACAGAACGCAGCTTCACGTTGTCGTGTATTGTAGCTTCAAGCTACAATACACGAGTAGCTGCACTCAGCATGCTCTACACGTCACTGCGCTCGAAACTCCTGTCTGCTCATAGTCCATGAGCAGACAGGAGTTTCATAGGAGTGACTGCCGACATTAAACTAACGCAGAAAAAGTATCTATGATAAATGTCAGTAAGTTCTGAAGTAAATCATAATATGCTTTATGAACATATTAAGTTGTCACAACACATACATTATCATAGTCTCACGCATTTATTACAGTAAATACTTTACAAAGTAGTATTTTCAACACAATTCGACTCTGTATCTTTGTGAAAAATTCCTAAAACTCATTCAAACGTCCAATGGAGTGGACAGTTTTTTCCTATTTGGCAATTGATAGCCGCCTTTCGACAATTAAGGGGTCGCCGAATATTTTAAACATTCCTTTTATAATGCAAATTAAACGTATTGACTCTGCCAACCCTAGCCGACCGATAAAAACTATAACTGTGTGAAGGAGAGGCCAAGAGACTTATTCTATAGCTTTGTTTCTTTCACATAGAGATACGGAAGCTCGAATCATTACACGTAAAAGTTCAAAATTTAAATAAAATATGCAAAATTAAGAATTAGGTTTCATAAATCCTATATTCTTTCTTTAGGCGCCTCTGCTTTTATTTATATTTATAAAATCTTCTTCTGTCTTGTTCTTTATCTTGAGGGTGTGAAAGAGATGCAAAGAGTATTGTTATTCAGAGCATGTATTAATTTTAATGGAATGGACGTATGGGGGCTGATTGTTGGTGTCCAGTCATAAAAATTTATGGGAAAACACTTTTAATTGATGATTTTAAATTTATACTGGGGTAGATCATATAAGTATTAAGCGAATATTGCGAATATTATTTTCTTACGGCGCAATAGTACTATGGACACTGCGAATTATTACGGCAAATTAAGATTTATTGCTGTTTTATTTCAGTATTTGCCTTCTTTAAGGAAGCTAAGAGGGACTAGTGCGTTTGTATTTAAGGCAGCACGAGCCTTTTTCTTATAGAATAGTACCTCTATTCTATAAGAAAAAGGCTCGTGCTGTAAAACGAGTAAACGTATCGGCTGATGGTAAGCGATTACCGCTGCCCATAGACACCCGTAACACCAGAGGCGTTACAAGTGCGTTGCCGGCCTTTGGGGGATGAGGAAGTAGATGGGGAAAGGTATCAAGCTGAAATTTAAATGAATTTTAGCTTGATACTACTTAATACAATGGAAATTAACGCAAATTGAGAAGGGTCGTGCTGCCTTAATTACTGATGATTCTCGCACTAGAATATATACTGTGTCTCAGGGGACTTTACAAACATACAGGAAACGAACACAAAGAACACCCAGACTGAGAACAACAATTTGTGGATTACACCATGGATGATAGATGCAAGACCTCAAATATGGGGTTTGAACCCACAACAGTCAGTGCAATAGAAAGTGTCGTGGTGACCGCTTAAACTACTACAACACCCGTGCAATCTAGCCTACATTACCTACACAACGAAAATTATACAGTAACTTTGTAATATAATAAAAACACAATTCTAGCGATACCAAAAGAATGTCGTCTAGAATTTCTTTATTAACTGCATCGTTAAAAAATCATACATACTTTTTCATTCATATTTTTATACACACCTGCCTGTTACCTACTGTACAATTTCGAACCTTATTCAAACCGTTTAAAGTATAATTTCAATTGTGATAATACGGTAGTATGACCAGGTGTGTTCACGGTCGGTATAGCACGAAGTAAATGTGTGTGTCACAAGTCTTGTAAAGTTCACGACACGTGGTCACTTTGTCGTTGACCTTATAGGGTTGGCACGAGACAGTTTTTTGTTAATATGAAAAAGTCTTACTCGTGTCACAGTCCTCTATGGCGAAGGTTGACGGAGATATTGCATCTTTTAACATTCGTTTTTCAAATATTTAATTAAAGTTTACATAACTAAAATTTCATAATATAATCACAAGTATCACTTTTCAGTTTTCACTTAATTATCGTTTAAAGAATTTTGTCTTGAATACAGTAGGTACTGAGGAGAACTTTATCGTGTCAACTGACTTAAAAGCTAAACAAATTTATGGATGTGACCAGGTCGCCTATTGTCAACACAAAGTCGAAAAAAAATACAATATAATTTTCATTATAAAAAATGCATCATTCTGTTTCTCAAAACTATTTCATATTCTGTTGTAACTGTTTCAGTTACCTCATCCTTCATTTTTCTTCCTTAAAGTAAAATTTCCAAAAACCTATTTCAGCGGGCGCTTATTCATAAAAGTTTGTTTGCAGCCGAAATGGTAACCTAAAGCGTAGGTGATTCAGTCAGTTGGATAAGTAATTTTCTATGTTAGATTATAATTTATTTTACAAATTAATAGACAGGAATCAATAACTAATAAAAACACCAGTTAATCTATACTAATAATCTATACTAATAATAAAGCTGAAGAGTTTGTTTGTTTGTTTGAAAGCGCTAATCTCAGGAACCGCTAGTCCGATTTGAAAAATTCTTTCAGTGTTGGATAGTCCATTTATCCAGAAAGGCTATATATTATCACGCTACTACTAATAGGAGCGGAGCACCATTTAAGAATGTTTCATAAACGGGGGAAAATTTTCACGCTACGGGCAATACGAGACGCAAACGAGTCGAGGTCAGCTAGTACTTTATAAATTCCTTATCGCTGATGAGTCACCTACATAAAGTATTTCATTAAAAACTCAGCTCCATGCTTCACTACCTTCTCCATAAAGCCCTTAGAAAAACTGTACATGTTATAAAAAGCTATGTGCGGTAACGGCATGTCTTGCATTACCGTTTCGCAGACATCTGCCTAACCTTTAGCTCGTGCTTACCGGCTTGCGACCACACCTTGAGGGGTGGACAGCAATTACAAATTTATGCGGGTGCTAAATATAATTAAAATGATAGTAATGTTCTAGGTGTAGAATATCGAAAAAAAGGAAATTTTCTGTTTATTGCTAAATCAAAAGACAAGATAAGATCTTTTATTTGCTAGAAATATAATATATTATAGAGACGTTAGGGCAAGTTTTTAGTTCTTCATATTTCGCCAACTGAATTCGCAATCAAATGTACAATTAGGTGTCGAAATATTCTGTAGAAAATTATAAATACATACGATTAGTGATGATTTGCGCAAGATGGCTGGCAGGAACTGGACGCGAATAGCCCAAATTGCCCAAAGCCCAAAGCCACTCAGATCTCTGAGTGACGTGCAGTGGGAGAGGTCTATGTTCAGCAGTGTACTACAATAGGCTATGATGATACGATTAGTATTATAGCTGCGTGCTACTGAACTACTGACTGACTGACCTAGCATAGTAACAGGCGGCATTATCAAGATCCCTTTACTACAGACATCTCTTTATTATTTCAATATTCTAGTAGACTTTGAAAAAAGTTAATAAACTTATTCAGAATATATTTTATGAAATATATTTCTATTTTCTTAGCATATACTACACTAGACGCAAGTTCAAGCTAGTAGACTAGCAAATATCTAACAGATGTGTATCACTAATGGAAGCCGTGACTGGCGATTTTCGCGAATTTATCATTAGATAGTAAACGCCCTAGTAATCACTTTGTTTTAATTACTCAATCTATATATTATGAAAGCGCACTGACGCCCGAGAATTTGACTTTAAATGCGTTATATACTCAACGCTAGCCCCGTATTAATACCAATGAGTTAAAGAAAAAATAGAATAAATATCGTCATATCAATTACTACAATAAAAAAGAAATTATCCACTAACCCAATTTTAAAATAGTGATAAGAAGTAATACAATCTTGATCATAATAATAACGTTTCAAGTACATTTTCCAACAAAATGCGTAGAAAAGGTAGACAATATTAGATTAATCAAATAAATTAGGAACGTATTTTCGTGTAACAATTTAAAAATTCAAAAATAAAATACGAAACCTCAGCACATTTTCGCAATCAACGGTCATGAGGGTTCAGATTAACCACCCCTAGAAAATCCAAATTAAATCCATTCTGGTAGATTGTGACAAATACCATCCGTCATCCCCCTCATTTGCATGAGAAAAACTTGAAGAACAACTATTTATCAAATGGCGAGAGGACTTCCGGCTGCCATGACAGTAGGCGCGACGTGTTTCCGGACGCCATCTTTGGCTGAACGCTACGCATCCGCGACAGATCTGCATTATATAGATGTGCCGAATTTGTTATATTTTTTAAAAGCAATATCATTTTTCAAATCGGACCAGCGGTTTCTGAGATTAGCGCGTTCAATCAAACCAATTTCAGCTTTATAATATTAGTATGGATACAGTCCGAGGTACCATTTATTGTGTGGGTCTTTAGTTACGTAAAGTAAAGAGAAGTAAGTGCTTGCTGCAATTTTAACACCTAGGTAATCAGATCAAGATTGTGATAGAACTAGATTGAAACCTTTTTACCTCGCACAACAAAACTGTGGAATGAGCTTTCGACTGCGGTGTTCCCGGACCAATACGACCATCAAACCTTCAAGAAAAGAGCGTACTCCTTCTTAAAAAGCCGGCAACGCACTTGTAACGCCTTTGGTGTTGCGGGTGTTCATGAGCGGTGGTAATCGCTTACCATCAGGCGGTACGCCTGCTCGTTTGCCGCCTACTCCATAAACAAAAAAGTGTCTATGATAAAAATCAGTAATTTAAAAAATATCTATATTGAAATGCTATTTACGAGTGCTATACGGATTACAAATAAACCTTTTAATTCCAGATCTCCCAAGTTTTTGTTTATTATATTCTAAAAGATTCATAAAACAAGAAAGAAATGATTCTAATTGTTTTCCGCAAAATATGTCTCTTCCATAAATCCAAGATCTATCATGTGCCCTGTCTGATTGGGGAGTGATCTCTATTTAGATAATTTAGTGGTTCACTCGCAATGAAATATTCTCAGCATTTGTTGGAGATCGGCGGTGATTCTGTTAGCTTGATGGTAGTCATTTTATTTCTTACACCGCTAAGATTTTTGTGGAAGTTGGACGAATTGACGTGGGTTAATGTATTTGGTCTTATGACACACGTACATTAAAATCTGGTATTTTTGATTTGACTTTAAATCTATGAGTACCAGCGTATCTGATCTTATACTAATATTATAAAGCTGAAGAGTTTGTTTGTTTGTTTGAGCGCGTAAATCTCCGGAACCGCTGGTCCGATTTGAAAAAACATTTCAGTGTTGGATAGTCCATTTATCGAGGAAGGCTATAGGCTATATATCATTACTCTACTACTAATAGGAGCGGAGCACCAATGAACAATGTTTCAAAAACGGGGTAAAATTTTCACGCTACGGGCAATAGAAGGCACAAACGAGGTTGCGTGGGTCAGCTAGTTACATAATACAATTTATTTTTTAGGAAACATCGGATTGCAAACCTTTTTTTTACAATTATAAAAAAATAGTAGACGCAAACATATTTAAACCACCAAAACACCACAAGCAAGTATCAAAGTTATCTCTGAAGTATACAAAAAAAAAACCACAACAATTGTACGTTCTTGTACCAATTATAAGCGAATGAAGTTAACCCTTTCGTTGCTCTGTTAGAACTTTTTAATTGCTGTTAAATCGAAAAGGGATCAAAAAACGCTCCTCGCCCATTGTTGGATGTCATTAATCTATGTGGGTGGGTACAATTTCATGCCACCAGAGATTTAGATGTCGTCGTCGCAGTGACGGGCTCTATTGTTAGTTTTTTGTAATTAAATTTTTGTTTTTTTACTAAAAACACCTATAGTTTTGTTGAATACTTTGAACGAGCCATTCTCGTATTTTTATATTTTTTTAATTGAATATTGGGCAAACGAGCAGACGTATCACCTGATGGTAAGCGGTTCCTGAGATTAGTGCGTTCAAACAAACAAACATACAAACAAACAAACTCTTAACTTAACCTTAACCTTTATTATTAGTATAGACTATAGATCCTCGATAAATGGACTATCTAACACTGAAAGAGCTTTTCAAATCGGACCAGCAGTTCCTGAGATTAGCGCGTTCAAACAAACAAACTCTTCAGCTTTATTATTAGTATAGATATGCAAACGAATAACTATTAAGTTTAGAGTTTCACGACTTTTACACATAGTTTTTTTTGTATAGCGAAAGCGGGACTAAATCGCAATAAAATTATTTAAATGGTACCGATACCGCTCATTGTAACGGGTTTATTTACAAAAATGAACATTTTAAAATTGACAGAATATGTTATGTATAAATATTTTTTTCGGACATCTATTTAACACACAACGCCATCTAGTCCCAAGCTAAGCAGAGCTTGTGTTATGGGTACCAGACAACTGATATAAATACTTATATATACTTTTTTTTTTTGTAAATACATACATACTATACATAGAAAACACCCAAACTCCGAAACAAATATTTGTAGATTCCACAAACATTTGGTCCGACCCAGGATTTGAACCCGAGACCTCAAGCTTAGCAGTCGCATACGCGTACCACTACGCCACCGATGTATGGGCAAACGAGCAGAGGTATCGCCTGATGGTAAGCGATTACCGCCGCCCATAGACACCCGCAACACCAGAGGCGTCACAAGTGCGTTGCCGGCCTTTAGGGGAAGGGTAGGTAGGGGTTAGGGTGTGGGCCTCCGGTATCCTCACTCACTCGGTGAAACACAGCGCAAGCGCTATTTCACACCGGTTTTCTGTGAGGCCGTGGAATTACTCCGGTCGAGCCGGTCCATTCATGCTGAAGCATGGCTCTCCCATGGTGAAAATTTAAAAAATAAACCATTCATTCATTCTAAAATCCACGCTCTTTTTCCCAGTCTGTCTATTCTGGTTTCCTTTTTTAATTAATTCTCTTTTTAACGAAGACATCGGAGCACAACAGATATCCACCCTAATTGATTCAACACGCCTTTAAGAGTCGCGGTTTAGGGTTAAGGTGATTCAAATTCTTTGTAACGCACTGAATTGAATTTAGAATCAGACTGATTCAATTGTGGTTCCTTACGGGCAAAAAATGTTTCCTATTAGATTGGAAGATAATGAAATAAGAGTATTTTAAATGGATTTTACGCTTTAAATGGATACACATAAGTGAATATTTTTTTGGGAATATACCTAGTGGTTATAAAGTAAGGGTACGAAACATTATTATTTTGTATTGTATAATACAAGGATTTGCATGGTTTTTACTTTCATATAAAACTAGCTGACCCGTGCCCACTTCGTTGGGCATAATGTTAATAATCTTTTTTTAGTAGAGAGTGTTATGTTTTAATTTGTAACTGCCAAAAGGAGGGTTATACGTAGGTATATTGTACATGAATAAACCCGTTTAGTAGTAGAATTATCATCCAATACATTACGATACGGTTACGATAATCTATATCGTATTATCTCTTTAACCATGCGTCCAAATCATATGCTGTTAAAGGGAAAGGTCTTTTATTTAAAACACATGAGTTTACTTATTTTCATAAAGATTCGCTGACTTTTTTGTAGGCATTTACAAGCTCCACATCTTTTCTCTAGAACTCAAATATATATCTTTCATAGTCAAGGGAGCGTTCGTAAGAAACGCTTTCATTCGACCGTTTTTTCTCCGATTCACTTTGCAAAACCGACTACCACGTAAAAGTCTTTTTTTATTTTTCAGTTTTTTATATAACCTATGACACTCAGCAATAATGTGGCTTTCTATTGGTGAAAGAATTTTCAAAATCGGATCCCGTAGATCCCGAGATTACCCCTTACAATTTAACAAATATACAAACACACAAACTTTACTTCTTTATAATATTAGTATAGATTTACAAAATTTACAAATTATGTGAGTACAATGTATGACGTAATGGATATAGAAATATATATATTAATACGTGTACGAACGGAGGAGTATGAAATTTGGCACATTTAAAGTTTATATGGAGAGCAGAGTGTGTTCGGGGTTCCAGGGATTTTTTTCAAGGGGTGCACCTGGTGCCCCAGCTTCTACCCGAGACGTTCGAGTCCGACATAGCCACCAGTTGTTGGTGTACGAGGTAAAAAAGAAAAAAAAAGGTCGAATTTCAGTTTAAATGAAATATAAAAACATAAACGATCATATTTATGTAAGAAAACTTTATTTACAAATACTTAAAAATGCCAAAAAGAGTTCCTTCGAGCCGGATTTGAACCAGCGACCTATGGATGACAATTCGTTAACCTCTACAGTCCACCGCTCTACCAACTGAGCTATCGAAGGCTTGTGAGTCCTGCCGAAAATAATACTCAGTTTCCTCACAGCAATGTAGTGGATGACGTCATTCTTCTGATAAATGTTAGCAGTTACGTCTATTTAGAGCAAGTGCTTGTTGTGCAAAATGTATTCTAGTGTGTTAGTGATATGAGACAATTTTAAATGTTTGTAGTTACGTTAATTTTATTTTATTCTATAAAATCTATAGGCCTATGTGGCCTATTAAAACTGTTAATAGCTATATTAATTAAGTTATTGTTTTCCACAAAATTGCATAAATCACGTGAATTGTTTAAATATATTTCACAAAACAATAACAATATATTAGATTTTATGACAGGTTTTAATTTTAAACAATAAAGTTTGTAACGAATTAGTTTATTCTAAGATTTTATTAATTTTAATTAATTTATCTAGTGGAATGATATTTCAGTATTTTTTTTTCTTTTTCCATAATTTTTATTATTTCTATGATTTTTAGTTTTTAATGTGTTTAGGTTAAGAAATAATTACATAGTGATGTGATGAAATTCAATATATCATCAACCGATAAACAAACTTACGGGCGAATCCGCAGACAAAAGCTAAATAATAATAATATAATAATTTAAAAAAATATATCAATGCTTTTCATCTAAAGATCGTGAAAAAATTAAAAAGTTTGTTGCCGACGTCCATACCATTTTGAACACACCGGTTCTCGTCCGATCACCGAAGTTAAGCAACATCATATTATATTCAAATAGATATAACAATTTGCTTTGTAAATCGATCTACGATTTATCGTCCCCGAAACCCCTTTGCATACTAATTTTCATAAAAATCGTTAAAGCCGTTGCCGGGATTCAGATTATATTTTTTTCGTGGGAGAGCCACGCTTCGCCATGAATGGTCCTGCTCGACCGGAGTGATACCACGGCCTCACAGAAAACCGGTGTGAAATAGCGTTTGCGCTGTGTTTCACCGAGTGAGTGAGAATACCGGAGGCCCATAACCCAACCCCTCCCCCCATCCCCTTTCCCATCCCCCAAAGATCGGCAACGCACTTGTGACGCCTTTAGTGTTGCGGGTGTCCATGGGCGGCGGTAATCGCTTACCATCAGTTGATACGTCTGCTCGTTTGCCCACTGTTCAATAAAAAAAAAAATATATATAAATGGTATAAGAACATAAATGTCATATTAATGTTGCAAATTTTTTTTAAGAATTTTATCGAATTCGGCAATCAGTACAGTAACCTATTTAAATGTTTGAAAATACTAAGTAGATACTTAAGAATTTTAATGCTTATTTTACAACTTTTGTTTTTATTTCACGTAGGTAGTAAAATACTTATAGGTAAGAGCAATTTAGGCTTCTTACTTGACTAATTGACTGACCGACATTGGCATGATGATCACATTTTAAACTATCAAGCTTTCTCGATAAATTAGTTTTTGAATATAAAATTATAAATTTATTCTAAAATTAATACGCATATTTGTCGTAATCAACAAATCTAAAATTTTACGTGCAACTACATATTTGATTTCCTCGATAATATTGAGAGCCAACCCTGTTAACCCTACCATGACGGGCACTGATTCATCTTATCCCGTCACCGACTGATGGATCAAGATATTAATACGGAAAGCGTGGCGAATCTGGCCAAACGTTAACCCTTTCAATGCATATATAATTAGAATTGAGCAACGGGTCTTCTAATGACTGATAGGCGTGATTCTCTTTTCAAAAACTTAGATTGATCATTTCAGTGTGACGGAATGAAAGGGATTTGTGAATTTCATTCGCAGATTGCGATTAAAAATTGAGTTTTGCATTTTTAAATTTAATTTTTTTTCTGTTCATAATTTGATTTGTCAGAAAATTATTAGTTACACATTTTTATACGATTATTTGGTTGGTAAAATTAAGTTACCTTACTTTGAATCTGCTAATATGAGTGGAAAACTTCATGTGGGCTATAAGTCATATACATAAGTCAGTGTCAATACCAAACAGTGTGTCGAACTATGATTAAAATGATAGACCCAACTGTGTTACGACGGTGTCCTCAGCGGCGGAACACGAGTAACGCACTTGCATGTAGTTGAGTCAACTAGTTATATATTTTATTATTATTTTTTGACCTTATCAAGAAATCGTGCTGGTTGACGTCAAAAATAAAGAAAAAATCCTCTAGACTTTAAATAAGAACTCAGTGTTCTCACACACAGAGACTAAGAATAGTAGCGCCTGATAATATTGCCATGGCAATTCACCATCTAACCACAAGTTACTTGTTTTCTAATCACTCCACGCTCTTAATTACAATCGGAACCAGGATTAATACACATGCGTTTAGGTACTATATTAGTTTTGATTATCCTCGTGGCCCAATTCGCACAGTTGAGTGACCGTTTTATATTTCATTGGCCGCAATAATATTGCCCGCATGGCTAAATTTGATGTGATTAACTACCTACCTTGGGTACAGTCGTGTATTTTAAATGTTTGTTTTTTTTTTACTATTAACTTCAATACTGATTTTATATGACCTCTATGTATTATAATGTATTAACGAATTAATAACAATTCTCACTTTTTAAAAACATTGTTTTGCGATAAACATAATTTTGATGTTTTGTGTGTGTATGATCATGAATAAAGTAGAGAACTGAAATGTTGGATTTATTTCATTTAGTTTCATTCGTATCAATATTTGCTTTTACACAATGATAGCAGTATCAGTAGGTGGACAAAATTTAAATATTCAGTTTTCAGTTCAAGAAAGACAGAGAGAGACTGACTGGAATACTAAAAACACTACTGCAAAGGAATGTTGTTTATTGATTTGACTGTAAATTAAGTTGTGCTTCATTGAATTAATAGAAAAAATATTTAAATGGTATTAATTTAATATTTTTAATAATCTTACCTTACTTAAATTATTGAATGCTATCGATAATTATTAGTAATTCACTTGTGTCTCTCACATTTTCTAACGCTGAGCCACTATTATTACGGAATAAAAGTATAACAAAATACAAGAATATATTTCCATTACTTCGTGAATGGATAAACTCAAAGGATAAGAATATGTGTTCCCGACTGTACCATATTTTACTCTGGGATTAAATAGCCCCCGCTTATTAAAGGCTCCGGTCGAGAATTAATATGCAGATGAGCTGTATTAGAGTGAAGTTGATCGATTAGACGACATCAAGAAGGAGGGTACAATGTGCCCGCATGGTACAAATTTTCCCACTGAATATTAGGTGTAATTTTTTTGTAGTTGTGTGAAAAACTAATTTGGAGAAAATCGTATCCATAAAAATTAATTGTTCTTCGTTAGTCTTAATAACGCTCACAGCCCAGTTGCACTAGGTGATTAGAAATAATCACCGGAGGTAAGCAACGATGGCGCGATCAGTACCTGGATGGGTGACCGCAGATGGCATGATACCATGAGCGTCTCCGTGATTCGGAGGTCACGTAAAGTAGTCGGTCTCGGTTGTTATCGTAGGATAAACAGTCATTTGGGCGGCTTAAAAACATCCAACGGCAAGATACGTTGCCACAACGTTGTCTTGCCAGTCTCCAACCCCCACTCGGCCAGTGTGTGGACGTATGGCCTTAACCCTCACCTGAGAGGAGACCCGAGCCCAGCAGTGGGACATTATGGGTTGTTAAAGATGTTGAAATAATACTCGGAAACATATTATGAGCGTACTCCTTCTTAAAAAGCCGGTAACGCACTTGTGACGCCTCTGGTGTTGCAGTCTTCAAGTACAAGTGATTAAGATCATGACTACATTAAGGTTTCGAACACCGCTCAACACAACGAATTTTGCGACACATATGATTGGTTGTGTTTTAAAGATCAGAACCTACGTTACAAACTTTACAAAAGTTACCGGTATATCTTTATAAAAAAAACGAGCGTTCAAAAAAAGTTTCATTACGAATTCGTCGGTTCGACCGCGGTGGTTCTACCCTCTCAAAGAAAATCAATGGGGACGGAGTGGTGGGG
Source organism: Spilarctia lutea (assembly GCA_916048165.1). Taxonomy (NCBI): domain Eukaryota; kingdom Metazoa; phylum Arthropoda; class Insecta; order Lepidoptera; family Erebidae; genus Spilarctia; species Spilarctia lutea. The sequence goes on from OU696491.1 coordinate 3,627,467, forward strand.
GTTACAAAAAATATGGAAACTTTGGAAAATTAGCGTGCCCAAAAAGAGCCCTACTGGTAGGTAAACATGCAGACGCCTACAAATACACAGTTCTTATAACACAACAGTAATATGATTAAGCGTAAATTAGGAATAATTAACTGTTAATTACATCGTGATAGGAATCTGATAATTAATGTAAGATAACGTGGTGTTACTGTTAGACAGCTGGATGTGGACATTTATGAAATGTCTATTTACTCATTTTTAGTGGTAGTAAGGACGTGGTAGCGGAAGTGATTGCTGTGCATGTGCATATGCATAAAGTTATTGAGAAAACTTCGGAAAACTGCGTCTGTGTCTAGCGGAGAGGGACTCCTCCTAAACTCGCTGCCAGACATAGACCTCGCGCCAGAGAGTTGCGTCGTGCCAGCGGATGGGTTCCAATATTGCACTTAGAATCAATTCGCTGAAGTACAAGTGGACCGGTCATGTCAATGTTGATAATACTCGTAATTCTCGTAAACAATGATTTTTTATCACAAGTCCTATGTACAGCATCCCTGCCGCATGCATACATAATAATTAATGTGTTTACAATTTAACTGTAAATGTAACAATTGAGTCATGTACTTGACTGATATAATTAGTTCATAAATTATGATTACCTTATTACACAGTAGACGGATAATAAGAATAACTTGATCATGTGATGATCTTCAACATAGTGTTGTGCATGAAACCACGAAAGTTTCCGAGTTCTTTTCTTTGCCCCGCGATGTAAAGGTACAACAATAACCACAGCTAACACCGCGGGACTCAGCTATTCTTCTCATAAAAGAGGTTTTAGCCAATTATCATATATATCAGTTTTTCCACGGAGCAATTCCCATTCGACCTCCACAACCTGGAGCGCAAACTGAATTCGAAGATCGAACTAGATATCAGCACATTTAAGGGCACTGACTTCTTAATAACGACTACCAAAGATGTTCATAACAACAGGCTAAAGTACCATCTAGTATTCTTGGTGGTAAACAAACCCAATACCACTAGCATACTTTAACTACTAAACCAACAGGACTTGTTAATCTCTATTATTTTTTAATCGTAAATTGCTAAGTCTTGTTCTACATATCGCGTGCACCTTATCTAAGCATTTTAATAGAAATATTCAAAGCATCCCATCATCATAATTGGCATAAAGATTGATGAGTTGTTTTACACTAATTTGTGGACATTATCTACGTAATGGATGGGCCGTGTTTTTTAATTAATATACCAGTTTTATTTGGAGTTATTTTCTTATGCATTGCGTGGAGATAAACAAAGGCTATGTTCAATATTATTTTGTCGTATTAAAATCTCTTTACTTTTTAGAATTTCCTTATTTGATGAAATAAGGTATCTAATTTCTTCTAGATTCTTCGACTCTAGTATTTATATCAGTTGTCTAGTACCCATTTTTTTTTTTTTTTTTTTTTTTTTTTTAACGTGTGGAAACCCCCTCGGGCCGTCACCCCGCCGGGGTTTGCGGCGGGGCGGTGTGTCGGAATCGAACCGACTAAAACCACACGGTGTGCCAACTCTGCGCCTGAGAAAGGGAGGGGTCCGGGATCGCTGTTATTAACGCAAACCGGACCCCTCCCAGCGCCTGCCCGCACTGAAGCGGGCACCTTCTTCTAGTAAAATCTCAATTTAGGCGACGCACGGCACACGCGTGCGTCGCCCCTTCGCGGCTGGCCACTAAAGCGGATGGACGGGAAAACCCATCCCGTCCATCCGCGGCCACACTCAGGGCGGCATGAGGCGCAGATGGGCGCGCCTCCGCCGCCCGGTTCGCCGGCGGCGGATCGGGTCCGAGTGGAGATCGTCCTCTCGGGCCTTCTCCGCCGCCTCCTTCTGCGAGATTACTTCCTCGCAGAAGGTCGCGACCGCGGTAAAACTGCTGTCGCTACCGGCCATGGATAGTACGACGGCCGGTAGCGACAGATCTCCTCCAATAGCTGCAGTGAGGGCCCAGCGCTGATCCGCCCAAGCGGGGCAGATCTCCAGCGTGTGCTGGGCCGAGTCCTCACTGCAGTCGCAGTGGTGGCAGGCGGGACTCAGTTCCCTCCTAGCGACCGAGTGCAGGTACTTTCCGAAGCAACCATGCCCGGAAAGCACCTGCGTCAGCCGGAAGGAAAGGGTCCCGTGCTGCCGCCCTGCCCACTCGAGGATGACCGGCTGGAGCGCCTCCACGGTGGCAAAGCCAGCGCGTGGAGCCTCCAGCCGGGACGACCAACGAGCCATCGTGGCTCGGCGAGCGGCTTCACGCCAATCGCGTACCTCTTCGGGCGGAGGACGATACCCGTTCTCCGCCCGATATTCAGCCGCTCGCCGATAAACTTCGGCGAGCACTTCCGCCTCCAAATCCCACGGGGGTGTTCCGGCCAAGGCGCACGCCGCCTCCGTCGACACGGTGCGGTATCCGCGTATGGCTCTGACCGCCAATACCCTCTGAGGCCGCCAAAGGCGTGCCTTATTCTGGGCGGTCAGAGCCGGGACCCACACCGGTGACCCATATAGGGCCATCGACCGGACCACCCCCGTGAAGAGGTTCCTTGTTGCGACGCTGGCTCCACCCAAGTTGGGCAAAAGACGCCCAAGGGCGGAGGCAGCGTCGACCAGCTTTGGGGAAAGCTGTCGGAAGTGCTCGTCGAAGAGCCACCTACCGTCGAGGATCAGGCCCAGATACTTCATCTGGGCCCGAACCGGTACGAGGACCGAGTTGACTTCGATGGAGGCGCCGGGGGGTGGACCACGACGGGGCCCATGAAATAACAGGGCCTCCGTCTTATCCAGGGCCACCCGCAAGCCCAGCGCCTCGATGCGCCCAACCACCAGAGAGACACCCCTGGTGGCCAGGCGCGCCGCCTCTTGGAAATTGGCCCCCCGAGCTGTGACCAATGTGTCATCGGCGTAACAAATTACGCCCAGCCCGGGGGGCAGACGACTTCGAAGGACCCAGTCGTACCCCACGTTCCACAGGAGTGGTCCGAGGACAGACCCCTGTGGAACGCCGCACGACATGGGTCGCCGTCTCAAGACGCCATCTCGATCCTCGTACACGACGGTACGCTCCTCCAAATAGTCTGCCACCAGCCGCCTCAGGTACTCTGGCACCCCATGATACAGGAGTGCTTCCCTGATGCAGCTGAATGGCAGACTATTAAAGGCGTTGGCGATGTCCAAGGACACCGCCAACACCACGCCGCCACAGCCAACCGCCTCTTCGGTCACGGCCCTAAGGCGCATCACGGCATCGACCGTCGAACGCCCCTCTCGGAACCCGAATTGGGCGTCCGACAGGTCGGGCCCCACCTCGCTGAGATGCTGGACGATGCGGGCAGAGAGAATCCTCTCGAACAATTTGCCCGCCTCGTCCAGCAACACGATGGGCCTATAGGCCGCGACCGAATCGGCTGGCCGTCCCGGCTTCGGCAACAGGACCAGCTTCCCACATTTCCAGCACTCAGGGAAGCGTCCGGACGCCAGGCTGGCGTCCAAAACCTCCCTGAGGCGGTCCGACATATGGTCGAGGGCTCGGGCCATCACTCGGGGGGGTACCCCGTCCGGCCCGGGGGCGGTGTTCTTGGACCTAATCCTTAGAACAGCCGCCCCTACCTCCGATTCCCTAACGGGCGGAATATCATCCTCTCTGCCCCCGTCGTCTCTGGCCACTGAATAGGCCATCGACGGGGGCGTGTGCTCCGCCCGCTGCGGGAAAAGGCCCTCGACCACCTGCTGCAGGAAGCTGGGCTGGAGAGTCTCGGTAAGGGGGGGGGCCCGCCGTGCGGAGCTTTTGTCGCACCGCACGATATGGGTGACCCCAGGGGTCACGATCGAGACTCTCCAGCATCTCCTTTCTCTTTGCCTCTTTGGCGCGGCAAATGGCCAGCTTCAGAGTTTTCCGCGCTTCGCGGTACTCCTCATGAAGCCGGCCCTCCTCCCCGTCTACGCGGTGGCGTCGCCGCCGGCATCGGGTGTAGGACCTCCGGGCACGAGTACAGGCCGCACGGAGGTCCGCCAACTCCTGGGACCACCAGTAGACCCCGTTCCGTGAAGGTCGACAACCCCGAACGCGGGGCATGGCCGCATCGCAGATCTGCGTAATCGCAGTGCGAAAGCGGCCAGCCCCCATGTCGACCTCCTCGGCCGGGGCCCGCGGAGACAGCCAAGACTGAACTATGGCCGCCTCCTCTAGCAGGTCCCTGTCGAGTTTGGCAACTGCCCACCGCGGAAAGCGGGAGGTATGCCGCGCCACGTGACCCCTACTGGGGCCCTGGGACCGGGAGACCGGGAAAGACGGCCGCATAGGACAGCCCGCCGGTTGTCGCCTCCGGTGACAGGGTCACCACTACAGCCGCGGTCTTCGGCGGCTGCAGATTTCGCGGCTTTTTAGCGGTGGCCCTTGCCACCGGTGTCGACTGCGGGACAGAGGCCGCTTTGCGGGCAGCCTTTCTGGCCCGCTTTCGGGCCTTCTTGGACCCCCCAACTACCTGCCAACCCTCATTGGAGGGGGCAGACGTGGAGGGTCCAGGCAGAGGCGCAGGCGTTGGAGTGGGGAGCGGAGTAATTTTCGCTCCAGCCCTTACCGCCGCTTTCGGCCCCAGCCTCGGCGCAGCCCCCTTGGCCGGAGCCTTGGCCGGGGCCTTGGCCTGACGTGCCCCTTGGGCAGCCGCAGGAGCCGGCCTCGACACCGCCGCCGAGAATGAAACGCGACCTCCCACCACGGGAAGAGGGGTCGCGGCCGATGCGACCTTCGACTTCGGTGCCGCAAGCGGCGGCCGAACAGATGGGGCCGGAGGCAGCCTCGATAAGATCCCGGCCAGCCGACCGTCGATCAGGTGCCCTACCGCCACGAGAATTTGTCCCAGATATGCGTCTGGGACCTCGTATTCGGCGGGGACACTACGCGATGAAGAAGACGGGGCAGGGTCCTTTCGCTCCGGGCGCTCCGCCCGAAATTGGGCGAATTGAGCGCTCAGCTCAGCCACCTGCCCCGCCAAACGGTCGTTGGCCGTCTGGAGTCGGGCCACGTCCCCGGCGAGGGTCTCCACCACTCCCGCAATTGCAGAAGAGGACTCCTTAAGGGCCCTCACAAAAGAGCCCTTAAGATTGACGGACTTGGTGGCCACCTTGTGTATGATGGCCACCGCCGCCTGCGCCCTCTCCTGCAAACAGGACGGTGTTTGGGGCTCTACGTCCCCATCGACCGGTCTCCTGATCTTGAGTAGGAGACCCTCCATCTCCTCCTCCGCCTGGTGTTCGCCGTCAGTCCTTGCCCGCTTGTAAGCTTCCGCCCTGCTAAAGGCGGAACCTGACGGGTCCGGGCCTGATGTTCGGAGCTTTCCCCTCAGGGCACTCCCGACTTTGGGCGGCAACATCTCTAGGGAGGTGTCACTGCCCCCATCCTTCGAGAGTTCGCGCTTGCGGTGGGCGCACGTTTCGAGGTCCATTGCCTCCGAGGAGGCACCACCTGTGCCATCCGACGAGTGGTTGGACCTCGAACGCGCGCGTTCCGACGTTCTTCGGGTGCGGCTCCCAGCAGTCAGATCGACTTCCGGGAGCCCCACCGAAATGGGCGTTCCAGTCAGCGCAACGTCCTCCTCGGTTGACGAGCAGTCGTCTACCTTCCGGAACCGCCCCTTGGCGTTCCTCCTCACCTTCCCTTCCTTCTTCTTTTCAAATCCAGTATGTAAGCCAGTTGTCGTTAGTTTTGTATCCAGTCCAGTTTCATTGTTTAAGCATTTATCATTTCCCATAATAGACCCACGAGTTGGGGAGAAATAAAAGTCGACCCGGGCAGAGATCCCCAATACCCGGGCAAGCCTATGTACTGTGGAGGTCGGCCGATATCCACAGGTTTTTACGACTTAGCTGTCGGGTGTTATAGACTATCCTTGTCATGGGCCGGCCAATCAAGGCAAGCCCTCCGGCCATCAGGTTCTCAGCGTACCCTCTTGGAGCCACCAGTCAGGTCGTTGTTGAGCCCCTAATGGTTACGGAATGCGAGAGGGTGGCTAGCCCTCTCTCACAGACGGAGCTAACACTCACGTGCCAGCCCCTCTGTCCTACTCGCTCTCCATCACGCCCTCTGCTAAAGCAGAGGGACGCTTGGAGCGCGGCATGACGATGGAGCGTCATGTCCTTCGCGGCAGTCTCAGCAGACTCCGTCTGGTATCCCATTTGGTCTGGAGTCTCACCCTAGGCCAATCCGGCATGAGTAGCTCTACCCGGCACAGCCCCAGAGATCATTGACCCACGCAAGCCCCACCACGACGACAACGTAGGGATACATTGGGGGGAGTTGTCTAGTACCCATAACACAAGCTCTGCCTACCTTAGGACTAGATGGCGTTGGGTGTTAGATGTCCGGAATATTTATTATTTATTTATTATTTACTAAATTTCACGAAAATGGTTGACTCCATTCAAATTATATGTGAATACAAGAATTACTCGTTTAAAGGTATCAAAATATTTTACGGAATGCCACATTTTCAAGGTCATTAACTTTTATCACTATTTTTATCAATGAATAGCAGACCCACGCAACCTCGTTTGCGTCTCCTATTGCTCGTATCGTGAAAATTTTCCCCCGATTTTGAAACTTTCTTTATTGGTACTCCGCTCCTATTAGTAGTAGCGTGATGATATATAGCATTTAGCCTTCCTGGATAAATGGACTATCCTACACTGAAATATTTTTTTAATCGAACCTGCGGTTCTCAGGAATTTACGTGTTCAATCAAACAAACAAACTCTTCAGCCTTATTATTAGTATAGATTGGATTACAGCCCAACTTCTTCAATCTTTTCATCCTGTGACCCATATAAACCTTATTTCCTACTGAAATATTTGCTGAGATATATTAAATATTTATGTAACTAATAGAATAATGGGTAATCCCCTACAAAATTCGAAACAGTGTAACAATATTAAAATATTTATCATATAACTAATAGGAAATAATCACTGGCAACACAACAGTGACAAATTCGATTGTCGAAACCTCATCTGATATTGGGGCTGACAATTTTCGAATTGGAACCCGTAATGTATTCACCCCTATGAGTCAGGGTGTAAAATACAATGAGGTAAGAGCTACAGTAGCTATCGAAATTATAAGGATACTCCACATAGAGATTTAGTTTTACTGCTATAACGGAATCAAGTATTATTTCAAAATTCAGAATCTCACCTAAATGATAAACAAATGACGAGTAAAACAATAAAATAAATAAAAAAATAACAGTAAAGGATGTTGAATATTATTTTAAATATTTTCAGAACGCCTTTAAAACTTAGTTTCAAAACCAATAAAATTTGGAGCGTTAAGGTCTCCGGTTATCTTGCTCACTTAGTTTCAAAACCAATAAAATTTGGAGCGTTCAGGTCTCCGATTAACTTGCTCACTTAGTTTCAAAACCAATAAAATTTGGAGCGTTCAGGTCTCCGATTAACTTGCTCACTTAGTTTCAAAACCAATAAAATTTGGAGCGTTCAGGTCTCCGGTTATCTTGCTCACTTAGTTTCAAAACCAATAAAATTTGGAGCGTTCAGGTCTCCGATTAACTTGCTCACTTAGTTTCAAAACCAATAAAATTTGGAGCGTTCAGGTCTCCGGTTATCTTGCTCACTTAGTTTCAAAACCAATAAAATTTGGAGCGTTCAGGTCTCCGGTTATCTTGCTCACTTAGTTTCAAAACCAATAAAATTTGGAGCGTTCAGGTCTCCTGTTATCTTGCTCACTTGAAATCGCATCGAAATAATTGGTTAAAACCGTTTTTCTGTGTCGTCACTGTATGACTCCAGTCAAGCCGTTTCATACATGCTGGAGTCATGTTAAAGGCTCCGTGTTATGTCATAAAAAAATTTTCTACATTTATTTAATTACCTCACAAATAAGTTCAAAGATTTGGCTTTAAGAAATGTGGGTGGTGTAGAAATAATAATAATAATCGCTTTATTGTACACCAGATAGTTAACAAAGGTAACTTAAAGCTAAGAGGTACAAATAAAACACTACTGTGCTCTTACCTCATTGTGTATAGCTTGTATATGTTGCCACACATGTCAATGTTTGTAGACGACAGATTTGAGATAAAACCGATACCTACGTTCAAATGGGGATTAGAAAAAAGACACCCAATTTGGGGGCGATTAATTCTAATATTATATTAAGTTCAACACAAATGTTGGATCTTATGTAACAAATTAAATAGAGTAATTGTTTACCAAGTATAGTTGTTTGTTTAATGTCCTAGTAACATTATTGAATTTAATTTTCGAATAAGTGGACCTTACATTATGTAATGAATGCCTACGGTTTGAAGTAACCGTCTTGGTTTCATCAAATTGATTTTTACAGAGAAATATGAGTATATTATTAAATACAGGCTGATGCCCGCGGCTCCGCCCGCGTTTATGTCGGTTTTTTGTGTTTTTTCGCGGTCGCGGATATGTGACTGATGCAAAAATTAGATAAAAACAATCCTTAATGCGGATTATATTTCAATCTAAAATTTCAGCTCGATCGGTGCAGAACTTTTTGAGTTTTTGAAGCGTACACAAACCAACATACCACTTTTATATATATAGATAGATTATTCACATCATTATCATTATCTTCTCAGCCGAAAGACGTCAGAACTGGGTATAAGTCTTTCCCAAGGTTCGCCACGCATGCCTTCTGCCGTCCACTGCTGAACGAAGGCCTTCCTCAAAGAGCGTCAACTCACCGATCCTGGCCAGTCCGAATACATCTGTTGCCAATAATTTTCTTCAAGTCGTCCGTCCAACGTGCCGACAACATGCAGTAATTGAGCAATAACGTTAGTAGATGTAGACGGTATGCTGTTAAAAGGTTCAAATAAAAGTCCATATTTCCCATTTTACTCTTAAAATAACAATATCTTTGCATAACTTCTTGTGACGATTCTGTTAGATCAAGAAATATTCAGTCTAAAATCAGCTTTTCAGAGTCTTTTACAGCTAAAGTTGTTAACTATAGTCTAGTGAATATACCTTAAATTAGTTAGTTTATACACTTCAGGCAGCACGTGATAATATAAATTGCCATAAGCATAGGTATGTTTCATTGAACTTGTAAGCTTCAAAGTATGCAAAAATATTTTAATCTGCATCGAATTGTGCACATACCATACAACAGTACCTTCTAAATACAAACATAAAACATTAATCGTCAGAGATTACCCTAAATTATTAATATTCAGTCAACTAGTCGAAGGAAGGGGTGAAGGGTGAATAAATTCGTTTTGTCGACAAAGTGTCGCGTCGAAACCAGCAACGCATTAACAATACGGTAATTAATACCCTGCCAACTGCTTTCAATTCAAGTTGTAGGTATTTTTGTTTTGAAGATTTATTTCTGTATCATATTAGGATCAGAAGAAGAAATTAGAATTCTTGGGGAGAGTTATTTTGCATCTCGTTGTTTATTTTAGTCATTCCTGGTCAGCGTGGTATAGTAGGCCTAACTCCCCTTTCTAAGGAGGTCTTTATTCAGCAGTGGACTTTTATAGGCTGTTGATGTGATGATTGGTGATTCCTGAAATTATAAGATCGAACAAAATAAATATGAGGGCGGTAAGTTAAAAATCCTTTATTTTCCCTTTAGGGAGGAAATGATTGTGATAACCTCACTCCTTCGATAAAATGCAACGATGGTTTTCTGTAAGGTCGTGTGGTATTCCTTCAATATATCCATCCCTAAATGTTCTGAAGCACGGCTCTGCTAAACTAAAATTTATTCGCAAGTTTGCATCAGTTTAACAGCCGTAGTACTCGAGCTTTTTTCCTTTCAAACTTTAATAGATTATTAAATTAATAGTAAGTTCAATTGGTCTGGCAGACAAGTCCAAGTAAGCGAAGTTTGTACAAAGGTATGAGAAGTACAAAACAAATTAGATATAAATTAGACACCATTACTTACACTCACAATATAACGACTTGTATCAATCAAAATAATAAAAGTTTCATCTTAAGTTTTACTCGTTGATATAAAGCAGACATACAATTTATGATATCCATTAACATCGTATTGTCATAATCAAATAAAAGGCATAAAAGCCTACCTATCACTCTGATCTTCAATATTCATGAAGACATAACCACAAGTTATTGTGTTGTATGTTCCTGCCATATTTTTCTCAATCACCATTAGTCCGTATCTGCGAATGTACGGCCTATTGAACGGCCGATGTATATATACGTCTACCTTCTAAAATACTTCATCAGGATCTTCAATTGTAAATAGAAAATTGATATTAACATGTAGGATATTAGGTTCATTTTTGGTTATAGTGATTATGTCACTTTGGTCAAGTTAGAGTGCAGCCATTTCGCAGTAGAATGCGGAGTATTTCTGCACTTCACTTTTATTGTATCAAATAATAGGGGCGCTCTTATAGCCATTATCACGTGTTTGATCTAAAATGATACTTGGTACGGAATGCACTGAGGGTTGTCTTTTCGATATAGTTACTGTTCGCAGGGTAGGTTTCAAAAATAAAAATTTCGTCATATATAATTCGTAACATATGATATTAAATTGTACTTTCGTTGAAGATGTCAGCCGTACTAGAAGCTTCTTTGAAATATAGGATTGTATTGAATAACAAAGAATTGTATAGATAAGCAAAGTTGTGGATGTGGCTCCTACTGAACTACACATTACAGCTATTTTTATCAAGACTACCTTGATAAAAATAGCTGGTATGAAGTTAATTCAAAAGGTGTAGTGCCAGATGCTATGGCAAAATTTGAGTGTTTTGTTGCCAACGTCCATACCATGTTGAATACACCGGTTCTCGTCCGATCACCGAAGTTAAGCAACATCGGGCGCGGTTAGTACTTGGATGGGTGACCGCCTGGGAATACCGCGTGATGTTGGCTTTTTGGTACCAATTAACATTAAAATTATTATGCAAATTTTAGTTGATGGGTTAATGACATTTATTCGTGGAGAGTGAGTATTAATTTATTTCTATCAAATAAAATTTAGGTGGTCTATGGTGTTTGATCTATGATCAAAAGAGATGTTGAAATAAAATTTAATGCAATACGAAATGAAAATAACGAAATTCCAGATAAAAGTAGTGATTTCTTCGACTTCGGTACTCTGTGCTGCCAAGTGACTATTACAGTTGGCGTAATATTCAAATAAAAAGAAAATCCGTATGTTGAACGCGGGAAAATAATTTTCAATTTAAAAAAAATACCTAACCGATACCAAAATTAGACTAACATGATCAAATTTCTAAGTTTCATTATTTACACGAAGAACTAGTTTGATTTATATTTATTTATTTAAATATCTTTATTGTATACATATAAAATTACATAACAAAACATAGGAACAAAATATGCAAATTATAATAAGGTCATAAAAATATTAAAACCAGGTGTAAAGAGAAACTTTTATTCAATAGAAATCATTATTTCATAGAAATCTCAGCTTTTCACTTCAGCCATAAACCAAACTATCAACCAAATAGTTCACCAAATTACCATTTCCCGCAGATTTTCCTTCACAAAGCTCCCAAACAATAAACTACTATAACTTCCATCCCATTCAAACTTGGCAAAGCCTTCGGATGCTAAACATAACCATTTCCTACTCCCATACAAGCCATACATCGCACATCAATGACGTGGACCATCAAAACAACAATACCTTATATATGATTGTCATTATACAAAAACCATGGTAAATCCACCCCTATAAAACCTTCAGACTTTCAAATATCTGTCTTATCTTCAGTGACATAAGGTTGTTATGAATTGGAGTTGGTTGATGAATTTAATGCGGTATTCCACTCGGCCATTTGACTTGTCTTAGCAGTCCTGCTGAGAAAGGTGGAGAAACGATGAGCTCAATTTTCAAAGGTAGTTTATCTGCCAATGTGTTTTGTTTGGTATTTTCAATAGTTACGATACACAGCGTAAACATGAATATGTATGAAAATGTGTTCTTTAGTGTGACATTTCTGTTTAGTGAATCGACATATCGTATATTTATTTCATTTACGTTTCAGTTACCAATACACTAAGTGCAAATGAACAAATTTCAATACCCAAAATAATTTCTACATTTTATAAATTGTCATTAACTTCAAGTACCGTGATAAATAAGTCATAAAAAATTGTATTTTTCTCTCAACCTTATGAAAAATTTAAATAATAACACAGTTCTGATGTATATTCTGAGGTCGATGCCAATACACTATAAAGAAATTCTTTATTACAGCAAGCTTAATTACTACCAAACCACACCTGTTTTATTATCTCATAAAGAAAAGTTTCGAAATTAGTTTTTGAAATGTTGAAACTGTTTCATAGTTGATAGTCGTTATATATTTTTGTTACATATTCATAAATATGTGATCAAAATTCCAAAATCTTGACCTGTACAAATTCATTACAATCATCGTATCGCAGTCCATTTCTGGACAGAGGACTTTCTAATTGCGTACAATTTCATCAACGTTACAGATTATTCCTACAGCTCACATAGCTATTTTCTGCTTACTGGAGTCCAATTATAATCAAAATTGTAACTCTATGTCAAAACAAACCATAAAGTGCCATAAACAGTTTAACATTATAATGGCAGCCGTTAATGTATAGCACAACGTGGGGGACAGACAAGTAAAATTTAATTGATTGTTGCTTTTGTTACCGTAACGTTTTATTGTATCAAGTAGCTGAATAATTAGAATAGTTACTGTCTTTTTTCTAGATATGCAATACAATTATGTAGTATGTTGAAGCTCTGTAAAGGTAATGATACATAAAAAATATTGCGTCAAAGATGATTTAGATCTTCACACAGTAAAAACTGAAGTCGTTTCCGTCCGTTCCGTCGTCGCTTGCGTAGTTAGGTCTTTTAAATTGCTCAACGGATTTCAGTGCATTTTTTATTAATAGAGAGTGATTCAAGATTAAGTTTTATATGTAACTATCTGACCCACGCAACCTCGTTTAGGTCTTAAATTGCCCGTAGCGTGAAAATTTTCCTCGTTTTTGAAACATTCTTCATTGGTGCTCCGCTCCTATTAGTAGTAGCGTGATGATATATAGCCTATAGCCTTTCTCGATAAATAAACTATCAAACACTGAAAGAATTTTTCAAATCGGACCAGCGGTTCCTGAGATTAGCGCGTTCAAAGAAACTAACAAACAAACTCTTCAGCTTTATGATTAGTATAGAAACATGCATATTAAAACAGAGGAAATTCGAAATTCTAGTAACATGGACCAACAAATATAAAAAGAAATTTGTTTTAGTAAAATACAACCATGCTTGTACAATCATGTATATAAATATTATGTAATAGGTTTAAGGCTTTATAGTGAATTAATATTTAGAGTGCATTATACCCGTCCCCGTAACAACTTTAGTGGAATAAATTTTTTTTGGGTGGTCTAAATCTAAACAAAGGCCCATTTGGTTAATACTCACTCAACTAAATAAAAATTACCGATTAAACGAAATTATTCAAACAAAACTAGAAAACTGAGCAATTACTCAGTTGAGTGACCGAAGCGGGGTTTGATTCCCGAACGAAAATTGGTAAGCAATTTGGTTGACACGTGTCTCAAAATAAATACGTGACCAGTGAAAAGGAATAACGCTACCCTTAGAAAAATAGAAGACGAATTGTTTTGGTAATTGTATAGTATTATTGGACTGTAGTTTTGGTTGTTAAAATATGTATTAGGAAAGAATTATGTACCTGGTTGTACCTATTTATTCAACAGCTAATAAAAATGTTTCTTTTCTATAAAATACAGACAAAAATTCACCGAATTAGTAAGGATAACAGCCTCGTTAGTCTAGCGGTTAGCCTATGACGCTGATGATCAAGAGGTCTCGGGGTCGATTCTCGGGTATTTTTTTTATTGAATAGTGGGCAAACGAGCAGACGTATCACCTGATGGTAAGCGATTACCGCCACCCATGGACACCCGCAACACCAAAGGCATTGCCGACCTTTGGGGGATGGGAAAGGGGATGGGGGAAGGGGTTGGGGTATGGGCCTCTGGTATCCTCAATCACTCGGTGAAACACAGCGCAAACGCTATTTCACACCGGTTTTCTGTGAGGCCGTGGTATCACTCCGGTCGAGCCGACCCATTCATGCCGAAGCATAGCTCTCCCACGGTTCGGGCTATTGTTGGGTTTTTCTTACAAGAGCAGCCTTTGAGTGTGAAATTTGCCGAGATTGCACACCCGAAAGTACGTTAAGCCGTCGATACTGGTTGTTATGAATAACTTGGCAATCGTTATTGGAAAGTCATTGCCCTCAAATATACTGATAAGTAGTTCTATTTTTTAATTCAGTTTGATCTCAGGGCTGTGGAGGTCCAAAGCCAGTAGTTCCCTGGAAAAGCTGATCTTCAGATGAAGCCGAATGAATTAATACCCGACCCCAATTTTTTTTAGACATAATGAGGACTAGGAGGATATAATTATATATATGAGGATAACAGTGCCCCAATAAGGATGACTTCCAAAATTGGTTTACAGGCAGTCACAAAAAAATCTAATGAAAGTTTGTTTAAAAGGATAATTATTACTTTCAGAAACACACGTCTGAAATTAGGTGGGTTCAAGGATTATATTTACATAATACTAAATTATAGTCATTATCATATCCACAGTCCACAGCTGGACATAAGACCAATACGACCTTCAAATCTTCAAGAAAAGAGCGTACTCCTTCCTAAAAGGCCGGCAACGCACTTGTAACGCCTCTGGTGTTGCGGGTGTCCATGGGCGGCGGTAATCGCTTACCATCAGGCGATACGTCCGCTCGTTTGCCCGCTATATAATAATAATAATAAAATAACATAGAGGCCTGAAAGGTAAAACTAATTATACCAGAAAAATATTAAAATCGAAAAAACAATTAATGGCCTCTATCTTTAGCGACTATGTTACACAGGTCTGAAATAAACATGGAACACATCAAAATATTATTCTACTTTACATAACAAAGCTTTGACTACCCCACATATCAGTCACAGGTTTGACAACTGAATATTTCAATAGAGCCTGCCATTAACCGTTCGCATGCGACCACGGGTAAATTGTACCCATACAGAAATTATTTAAACAAGCTCATTCATTAACAAAGAGCGTTCACTTGTTGTGAACGTCAATTTACTGTAATTTACGTGTTTTTCCTGTTACAGTAATTGCTGGGTTGGTTGTTGTCGTGGTGTTAAAAGAAGTGATTAGGATTGAGGATTTTGATTACTTTTGATTAAGTAAAAAAGTAAAAAAAAAAATGAGTATATAATAAAAATATTAAGTTTTCATATTTGGTTACCGTTTATTGATTAATTACCTCAAAACTTAGGTATTTATAAACCAAATGGATTTTATGGTTGAAAGTTCTTGTTTTCAATCAATCAATTATTTATTTGCTGAAACATAGCTTTGTTACAGATCGTAGGCTTATTTTAGAGGTACACTATGTCTTACCACATTATGCTGTGTGCAAAAATTATTTGAACAAAAATGACATAAATCTAATTATTCAAACACATAAAATTATCAAAATATGTCAATTATTATATCAAATACTGTAAATACAACACAATGTTTACATAAAATGGAAGAAATTTGTATCATTTATTTTTTTTAAAGAATAATACGACTCCTAATCGTAAAAGATGAAGGAAAAAATAAAGAATACGGTTTATTCAGATTTATGTTGATAAGTCGTTGATCCTTTTTGAGACGTGTATTATACGGTCTATGATTAACTCTGCACAATAATATTCATATCTCCGCCATCAAATTAGATATGCCGAGAGCAATAACTACATTAACTTAAACGACGGGTCAAATTTCATGACGCCAAAAACCAAAAACGTGACCCACAGGACCTGTTTGCATAACGCGCATCACACATAAAATCTTACGACACCTTTGTACAATATTTGATATACAAGCGCCTACCAAAAAAGTGTTCGAAACTGAACCTTATTAGCACGAGAGAAGAGTTGCGTTTCTACGGCTGTTGCTATGAGTATATTGGCAGGGGCTAGTAAAATCATTACCAGTTCGCTTGCTTCCCGTTTAAATTAAACAGAGGACAATGGTCAGTGGATACCGAATTGCGTTCCGCTGGCATGATCCTAAGTTATGTGAAGATTAGCCCTATCTTAATATGTTCTAGTATTAACGCAGGATTGGGTATGCTGCGGTTAAGAATAATGATTTGATTGTTTGTTATTTGACTAGACGAGTTGCATGTTTAATGATAAATTAGAAAAAAATAAGTTAGTTTAAAATTAGGAAATTTTAGACTATCACATAACTGCACAACCCCAATCTATCAGGTTGGGATTGTACAGTTATATTTTCGTGGAGGAACGGGTGTCATGTCCAACTCAAAGGGGGATCCTCCGACCAGGCGACGTAATCATGCCTGGTGGGCCACTTCCCAAAAGTCGATGTTGGGATGTTGTACATATGCTAATCGGTGCAAGAACTTCAATTGCGCGATTCAGGATTGGTTGTTACCTCATTTCCTTTGTTATTCCTTAGCGCGACGTATGTTCGGTAGATGTTTTTTTACTGTTATCGTGTATGGAATTCGCATTCTGTTAATCAATTTGTTTGTTTACGATGCAAAAATATGGTTCTATAAACTGTATATTTTAATACTATGCAGTAGTCACATTTCTAAAATGTGTAAACTAAAATTGACTGATGATTGTAGAAAGCAAGTATTAAGTTATTAAAAATTGCAATAAAAGGTGTATTTAAAATTCCAAAACAATTGCCTAACGGGCAACTTCTCGAATGTCTGAAATGCGCATTCGACTGCAACATACATTGATACCCGAGTAACGACGCGGCAGGGATTGTGAGAAGGATTACGTTCGCATCTATTGACTAGAGAGCCTCTCCAGGGGATTGTAGCAGACAGACATCATGGTTTGATATGTAACGTTATAACGTAACGGTATCAACATGCTTATATAACGTTATATAATGAGCTTATTTGTAAATGTTGACTTAATACGAATGCAGTAAGTAGAATGAAGTTTGGAAATAACGTTTATGTCTTAAATATGTGTTTTGGTAACATGCTAGTTGATCAATATTGTTATAAATTGTTATTGCACGTGTTTCCCTCCCACCATGATCCTGGGTCCCATAATCGGCACGTTAAAAGCGTCTCCCTAGGTCGCCACAGAGAAGGTCACAATGTCTTTATTGCATTCACAGTGAGTTTGGTCATCAGAACTAATGAATTACACTCATGATTTCCCTTAGACAGAGGGAAACCTCTTTGAGAGGTAAACCTATTAAAAAAATATCCTTTCTATCTCGATACTCGAGTAGAGAGCTGAGATTCGAAAGAGAGAGTATGAAGTCACGACCTCTGGCTAAATATTCAGGATTCTAAGTAAATACGGTGGGCTATATGAAAAACAAAGTACTACAGAAGGTATTTCCAAAATATTTACACTTATGGTACACCCTGATAGTACAAAACAGATAGATGAAACATCGAATATTATATATACGACTATACTATATATACATTATAGACTAGACTATATATATTATCTATACTAATATTATAAAGAGGTAAGGTTTGTATGTAAGAATGTTTGTAACGAATTGGCTCAAAAAGTACTGGACGAATTTTAAAAGTTCTTTCACCATTTGAATGCTACATTATCACTGATTAATATAGGCTATTTTAATTGAAAGAAAAAAAAATAACAATATGTAAACTAATAACTGCAGGTAACACCGCAAGGTTCAACTAGTATATAGATAAACGACTTATAAACGGTTACTATCGATTCATTAAACAAACTAAAAATACATTCGGATATGCGTAAATATTTTATTCTCTCCTGTAATTAAGTATCTGTTATTACTTTCGCCCATTACTTTTCACAATACCTGCTATCCTGTGGTTTTTAATTTATTATTGTTAATAAAGTAAATCTTTTAATCCAAAAAACTATAATCCCGCGCCCTTATAAGCATTATTTATAATTCCCATTTTCGTCGCAGTCACCCCTAAATATTATGACACATTTTAATTACATGCCACCATTTTAATTTTAAACAGTAATCCGCTTACGAAATGCCGTGTTGTAAGCTAAATTATGAAATAGTGATGTGACAGGCAATTTGAATTTATATCGACACATTTTGGCATATTAACAATTAAAAAACCAATTTTGCTGATTTCAGCTGTAGCTTAAAATGGTTTGTATGTGTAAAATGAATTGTACATTATCATGATGGATAGTAATGTCATGCATTATTAATTTATGATAAAAATACTCATTTCATATCGCTAAATAAAAGAGCTGTTTTTCTTTATAACCCGATGGATATACCTAAGACTTTTTAATGGAATAGTAGACAAACTAGCGTACGGATCACCTGATGGTAAGCAATTAACTCTGCCCATGGACACCCAGTATCGAGCAATATCATAAGTGCGTTGCCGGCGTTTGGGGATGGGGAAGGGGTTTTGGGATATGAGCCTCCGGTTCTATGTGAGGCCGTGGTATCACTCAGGTCGAGACGACCCATTCATGCCGAAGCGTGGCTCTCCGGCACGGTTGATGGAAGACTGATGGTCGGCTGATGGAAGTAATAAAGTAAGTTAAGCAAAATGGAGAAGAAAACTGCAGTTTTAAATTTAATTATTCTTGTTAAATTAAAAAGATGATACTTCCAAGTATTCACCGTTACTAAAAACATGGAATGGAACACTTTAAATGCATGAAACTGACATACGCTGGGCGTAAAAGTTTAAAAAAGAGATGATAAAAACATCCATTAAATAAACGAACAAAAAATGACCATCACACTCATTACCAACATTCTACATCGATTAAAATATATCGATAAATATTTACATCCCTTCGTCATCCCTAAATGAAGACAATGATAACATGAATTAACACAAGCTAATCCGACCGCGACAGGTTTCTTATTAGCGACATTTGTCAACGACAGAGGGCAGGCAATCTAATTGCCTGAACTTATCAGTAAGTCGATGGGAGGATTTCGAAATCATAATTACGAAAGCGAAAGCTGGCTTTATTTTTGCTTTTTCTATTATTAAATAGTTCATTCAACTTTTTTAAACAGACACAAAGCCTTCACAATGATAGACAGTGTTAGACATCATCAACATCATTTTTGTAATCTTTTCCCGAATTTATTTTGATATTTCAACATTTGTTTTTGGTTTTAGTTTTTACTTTAAGTCATGACGCCATTCTTTTTTTCTTTGCACAGACTGTGTGTGTGTGAGAGAGAGAGAGAGAGAGAAAACTTTGTGGGAATTCCAAACACCCAAAGTTTTTATCTATACTAATATACAAAGCTGAAGAGTTTGTTTGTTTACTTAAACGCGTTAATCTCAAGAACTACTGGTCCGATTTAAAAAATTCCTTCCGTGTTAGATAGCCCATTTATCAAAGAAGGCTATAGGCTATATATCTTTTATTTATTTATTTAAGCTTCCTGCATTACATGCATTACATTGCGCAAGGCGGACTTAATGCCATAGGCATTATCTTCCAGTCAACCTTTGGGTGGTGCAGAGCTGTGTGTAGCAGGTGTATTATTGAATCATATGTGAGAATTAAACATAAAAGTACTATTACGCGACATTAATATTATAAATACAATAATCATAGATATATATATACACTCATACATATACATACATACACACATATACATATACACACACATACATACATATGTAAGATATAGAAAATAAAACATACATACATAAGCATACGTCCAAACGCAGTTGTAAACAAATAAAAGATCATTCCGATGACTCCGTCAACAAGTCTCCGTAGTGCTTGCGTACTCTAATCTTAAAGCTCAATCGGCTGGCACACGACCTAATTTCTAACGGGAGGGCGTTCCAGAGATTTACTGCTTGGACGGTGAAGGAAGAATGAATAAAAATATATCATAACAGTAAGACCAATAGGACCGGAGCACAAAGAAGAATGTTACAAAAACGGGGAAAAATAATTACGCTACGGGCAATAGGAGACGTAAACGACGTTACGTGGGTCAGCCAGTTTTATTTACGAAACAAACTAATTCACATGCCTTTACAATGATAAGTGATTATTTATTCCGTTAATTTCTTTCTCCGATCAATATGTCCATCCAAAGGTTGCCTGGAAGAGATTGCTTTTGGCAATAAGGCCGCCCATTGTACATATCTTTTTGAATTTTAAGTAAGAATAATTTTTTATTGGTGTACAATAAAGTATATTCTATTCTATTCTATTCTAGTGATAAAAGATGTTAACAATAACTATATTTTTGTATACCTATACAACAGAAGTCACTTGACGGTTGGGTTTCTATCGTATTTTATTATTAGCTATTTACAGTTTTAATAAAGCTTTCTGAAAAATAATAGAGCATTTACAGGAACGCACAGATCATAAAGCGGTCGCGTGTTAAAAGGTTGTAGATGTGAAATGTTTTCCAGTCCATCTATATTTGTAAGCTACATCGTCTAAACTACTGAACCAATTCAATTTATTGTGTGTGGTGTCAATAGATTTGTAATAAGGACCCGGGTGACACACGTACTCGTAAGCTAATTTTAAATAGTTTTTTCCCCCTTTTATTTTAAGGGACTTTTACCCTATTAGAGTATGCCAGTCCCATAAGGCCTTAAGTTAAACAAATGTCAATTTATATATTATATGCTAGACTGTACAATTTAATAGCTTTTTTTTAAGTCGGTGAACTATACCGACATCCAAACGATTCAGATGTAACTGCTTCATTACTGCATTCCTTTTTGGTTGATTCTTGACACATTCCATCAACAAAACATTTTCTTGTTACATGTTACTGTACTCAATTTTCAATACGAATAAAGAACGAAATACGACTGACTATTTATGAAGACTAAACAACTGTTCAAATACTTATTATGAAGATCAAACCACCAGTATTTCAATATATTTAAGAAGAAACTTACGAAGGGTCTTAAATATAACCCACACTCTTAAGTAACCCCTTGTAAGATTGAAGTTATTTCTCTGGGTATTTAGTACACGTGTCATTATGTTGACGCTTGCGGTTCGACAATTTAAATTTTAGCTAGATATATATAAGACTAGCTGACCCTCGCAACCTCGTTTACGTCTACTATTGCCCGTAGCCTAAAAATTTTCCCCCGTTTTTTAAACATTTTTCATTAAGGCTACGCTCCTATTGGTCTTAGCGTGATGATAAATAGCGTGATGATATATTGTAGTATTGAGTACTACAGCACTATTTTATTTTATTAACTAGGTGACCCACACAACCTCGGTTACGTCTTTTATTGCCCGTAGTGTAATATTTTACCCCGGTTTTTGTAACATTTTTCATTAGTGCTCCGCTCCTATTGGTCTTATCGTCATGATATATAGCCTATAGCTTTTCTCGATTAATGGACTATCCAACACTGAAAGATTTTTTTAATCGGACCAGTGGTTCCTGAGATTTGCGCGTTCAAACAAACAATATCTTCAGCTTTATAATATTAGTATAGATTTATGTACTTTTGTGTACAAATTCCCTTTCTTATAGGTACTATAGTACTTGTCCATGTAGTAGCTTAGATAGCTATAAATTTGATGAAATATTTGGATGTCACCGCTTCAGAGTGGTAGACATACGCTCTCGTACTCACCGCTTCGGTTCTTCCTTCCTGTGCCGAGCGGTCAAAACCTGGAACTCACTACCTGCGTACGTGTTTCCCTCCCGCTATGAACCCGGGTCCTTTAAGCGGAGCGTGAAGAAGCATCTCACTAGGCCGCCATAGTGTGGGTCGCCATGCTGCAATGTCCCTATTAGCATTGAGGATGGTGACCACCACTCTTGGATTCTGCTCGTGCTTTCCATCAGGCAGAGCAGAGTCATTTTGGCAGCTAAGACATAAAAAAAAAAAAAAAAAAAAATTGTATGATCTACAAATATTTGTTTCGGAGTTTGGGTGTTTTCTATGTATAATATGTATGACATGTATGTATTTACAAAAAAGAAAGTATTTATATCAGTCATCTAGTACCCATAACACAAGCTCTGCTTAGCTCGTGACTAGATAGCTTTGTGTGTAAGATGTCTGAAATATTTATTTATTTATTTAAAAGAATTGTTAATTACAAACACATTTAACTGTTACCAGTTCATTTATATGTTATCAAAAAACCCCTCTATCTCATTCTGAACACTCGAAAAATATGTTTCGTATCTAACAAAAGATTCAAAACTTCATTTTTAACAACTCTAGTTTATGAATACTTATAAACTTGATTAACTGTGAATATTATCTCGATAGTAACTTTATCATTCAAAACCTATGTGACAGCACAAAGGTGTTATTAATAGCAGTCATTAGTTACTCTATTGTGGTGTTTTCATCGCATCCTAGGGGCAGGGAAAGATTGGGGACAACAAAGTAATTTTGTTTGAGATTTAAACACGATATTCAAATGAGTAATAGTGTAATTAAATTTACTACGTTCCAAATAGATTAAAAATAGTTTTGTAATTTATATTAAGTAATGGCTATATCTTCCATACAAATATACAAATAAATAAAATTGGAGTCTGTTTGTAATATTAAAATAACCACTTTCTACTACATGCATATGAATACGGTACGCGGTAAGTATATACGGTACACATACCAAAATATATATTTTTAAATTTTTTTGTCTGTCTGTCTGTTTGTTCCGCCTAATCTCAGGAACCACTGATCCGATTTGAAAAATTCTTTCGGTGTTGGATAGTTCATTTATCGAGGAACGCTATAGGCTATCATCACGCTACTACTAATAGAAGTGGAGCACCAATGAAGAATATTTCAAAAACGGGGGAAAATTTTCACGTCACGGGCAATGTAAGATGCAAACGAGGTTGCGTGGGTCAGCTAGTTAGACATAAGTAGAGTGAGATTTAGTTACATTTGATGGTAAATTTGTTGTCTTTGTTTATCGACGGAGGCTGAGCCAAAATTTTTTTTTTGGTCTTTAATTCTTTATCTCCCGCATTGGGAATATATCTTGAGTCGCAGGAGACTTACATACTTAACCAACATACATACTTGAAACGGACATAAGTTCCGCTTTTTTCACTAAAAAGTTCTAAAATCCCAATTTAACTAAAAAAACTGGCAACGATGCCCGTAAGACTTAGCGCAGTAGAAGGCGGCGCCGGCGTGGTGAACGCTAAGTCGTTAGGCCAACCGTGCATTTAGCTAACTAATCGATAATTCTTTATAATAAAACTAGCTGAACCTCGCGGTGTTACCTGCAGTTATTAGTATATATATTGCTTTTTGTTTCTTTTTCTTACAATTAAAATAGCCTATATTAATCAGTGATAATGTAGCATTGAAATGGTGAAAGAATTTTTAAAATCCGTCCAGTACTTTTTGAGTCAATTCGTTACAAACATACTTACATACAAACTTTTCCTCTTTATAATATTAGTATAGACAAAAAACGAATAAACAAATTAAAACATATAATTTTATTACAAATTTACAGGTTTACACAATTATTCAAACAAAATTTATTAATCTAGTAACCTAACTACCAACTCTTTGGTTAGACATACTCTCATGCAATAATATGTTGATTGATCATTCATACAAATATGATACATTTGATGCACTATCTTCATTCGTACTGGTCAGTATGATATAGAGCACCATTCTAAGGAGTTATGACTCGTGACCGAAAGCTTCGAGAAGGAATTAATAGAGTGCATCACTCACGAGGCACCCCTATTGCCCTCTGAATTGAGATATGAATATTATTTTATGACATCGCTGATATTTGTAATCTTCTAAAGGGTTTTCTTTAAATTACACATTTTAAAGTATTGTACCATTGTGGCGACTTCCACATACAACATAACATACTGCAGCGCCATCTACCGAAGTTACACTGAACTACGAAGTAACGCACTACACGGAGTAACTACAAATCCTGAATCGCGCAATAGAAGTTCTCGCGCTGAATATCATATATACAACATCCCAACATCAACTGTTGGGCAGTGGCCGGACAGGCATGATGACCTCGCCTGGTCGGAGGATCCTCCATTTGTGTTGGAGGGACATGATACCCGTTCCTCCACACCATTAAGCTTAGTTCAGATTATTTGATAAGTGATTTGTAGTCGACAGGTTTTAGATGACTGGCTAGACATGGCACGATCTCAAACCATTCTAGAAGAGAGTGTCCTCCCTCTACTCTTCCTCAAACACCGGTAACGTATTCGTGTTTCTTGAATCACAAACATATATTTGTGGTGGCAGTCACTTTACCTCCAGTTCATTCTCCTTTCATGTCATAAAAATAAGTTTAACAGAATGGGTCGGCTGGACCGGAGTTATACCACGGCCTCAGAGAAAACCGATGTGATTCGGCGCCTGCTCTGTGTGAGTGAGTGAGGCTACCGGAGGCCCTTTTTTTACGTGTGCAAACCGCCTCGGGCCGTCACCCCGCCGGGGTTTGCGGCGGGGCGGTGTGTCGGAATCGAACCGACTAAAACCACACGGTGTGCCACTCTTCGCCTGAGAAGGGAGGGGTCCGGGAACTGCTGTTATTAACACGACCGGACCCCTCCCAGCAGGCCCGGGTATACCTTACCATCACTTATGTACTATTTACCTATAAATAAGCACTTAACTCTTGAATACAAATCTTGTAGGTCTATTTGGAACTACTTTTGAAAACTGAAATAAAAAAAGAAAAAAAAATCCAAAGGGTTTTAATGAAAATAATGTAATAAAAGCTATAAATAATTCGATAGGTCTTATGTTCAGTCATCATACAAAAAATAAAATTGTTGGGCGTAGCGTTAACTGAGTTGACTGGATGGAAACACGGGCTCACCTTATTATTTGTTTATTTTTTTAATTTCATTACATAATACTTCTCATCTGTGTTCTACTTATCAAGCCCTTTCATTTGATACCCATATAGTGGTAGTGGTAACAAAATTTATTTTGGAGCGGTGGTCATCTTGGATTTACAATGAAACTGAATTTATTCGATTGTATTGTCACCAAAGCTAAAGATGTGTACCAAATTTCCGATCAATCTTCAACAGAAAAGGGCAAGATAAATAAAAACGTTTAAAAATATTTTATATGTAAGTATATTATACATATAATGTGTAGTTCGAATGTCACCAATGTCTTAGAACTTTATATAACTATAAATAAATAATAAATAAATAAATATTCCGGACATCTAACATACAACGCCATCTAGTCCCAAGCTAAGCAGAACTTGTGTTATGGGTACTAGACAACTGATATAAATACTTTTTTTTTTTTTGTAAATACATACATATTATACATAGAAAACACCCAAACTCCGAAACAAATATTTGCAGATCATACAAACATTTGGTCCGACCCGGGAATCGAACCCGAGACCTCAAGCTTAGCAGTCGCATACGCTACCACTACGCCACCGAGGCAGTCTTACTTTACTGATCTTCTAATGACAGTTTTAGCTTGATACTTGTAAATCTTGATTAACAGGATTGTCCATGAGTGTCCAGTCACTTAACATAGATGACGTGTTTGTTCTTTTGCCATCTACCTACATGGAGTTCAAAAATTTTAATTTCAAAATTTTCCACATCCCGACGAAAACATAACATTCATGTGTGTAAACCTTTCTTAATCCTTGTTAATGATGAATCACAATAAACCTGATTGAGCAGGGTCCGAACCGGCTCACTTTCAATACACTACCGAGTGCCTACCGACCCCTGTCGGCGAAACAAAACGGTTTAAGAATGAAAAATGAAATCAAGTGGACATTGCTTATCTTTCACCACGTAAACTGTGAACTTGGGAAATATTTTAATTGCACATAATAATATAGCGCAACGGTTTGAGCTCTGTTTTGTGGATTTAAAACACACATTATACAACACTTTGTGTGACTGACAAGCTGTTGTGTCCGTTCCATATTTGGTTGTACGAGTACAATCCAGCGTGACACAAGAATATGTACGAGTATATATCCTAGTTCTGGAGTGGTCTAAAAACATATTTTAACGTATAAGTCTAGTCCTTCTAAGACAAATAGGTCTTCCATGAAGAAATCCAGTTCAAGAATTTTGTGGTAGATTGTATTCTTGTGCAACAGATACCGATAACCATTTTCATTAGGGGCTGAGTAGTTATAGCACACATAAATAAGTACAGTAAGTAATTATCAAGAAAAATATGTCCAAATTCTTTAAATTATTTGGCTCCTTCTATTTTTAGTTTTAAATAAATAAATCTGAATCTAAAACCACTTTGCAGTAACAGTAAAAAAATGTATAACTTCATACTCTACTTTGTCTAACTTGTATAGCTTGACCATCATTAATCAGCTCCACTTAGCCGACTTTACATAAAATGATTAATGTACATACGTGATGCTGCTCAATGAACACCATTCTGTTTATTTTGTAAGTGGGACAGGGGTGCTGGGAGAGCCAAAGTAGGTGAAACCTATACAAACCACGATTGTAACTGAAAATTTATAAGCTACTAGCTGACCCGGCGAACTTCGTTCCGCCATATTCATTTTCGTGAAAAAAATCTGCATTATCAAAAATCTTTTTTAGTAACTTAAAATTGTGTTAAATTCCCGGAGAGCCGCAGTGTATATTTATTTATTTATATGAAGTACTAGCACATCATACATATTATACTTATAACTAATTATAATAACATGTGGGATTGTATCTGATATGTATGACAATTACGGTGTACATTGGTGACAACATTATTCCAATCTACTTAAAAATAACAATAACTAACTATATTCTACTACTACTATTTTTATATATGTTTGACTGGACACGGAATACTTTCACTATTTCAGTTTTAAATACATTAAACGACTGGCCAAAGATGTCAATGTCAGTATTATATTGATTAAGAATTCTATTTATGGGTGATTGTTGACCTAAATTAGTTCTGTATACGACGAAAGAAAACCAGAGGTGTTATATTTTCTTAGTCAACGTATGGCCAGAGGGCTAGATTCAGATACACCCCTATCTATATTATTTAATGGATCAATTATTCCTCTAAGCAGGTGCAGGATGTGGGCCTATTCATCAATAATAACCTTAGTTGCAGACCCAAGTCACAAGTGTGAGTCAAAAGTTACAGGAACGCTTCGGACGTTAAACCGACTCAAGAACTTTCTACCACCTGAGACAAAAACGATGTTGGTGCAAACCTTAATTCTGCCCTTCTTTGATTATGGTGTTGTGTGCTGCTACGATCTGAATGCAGATTTCCTTAAAGAAAAGAGCGTAATCCTTCCTAAAAGGCCGGCAACGCACTTGTGACGCCTCTGGTGTTGCAGGTGTCCATGGGCGGCGGTAATCGCTTACCATCATGCGATACGTCTGCTCGTTTGCCCCCTATATAGTAAAATAAAAAAAATACGACCGACTTCTGAACAACTGCATTCGATTAGTTTTTAATCCTCTTAAATATGATAATATCTTCTCCTTTCGTTTAAAATGAAATTGGCTCCCTATTCGTCTGCGTCATCATCTGTGTGCCTTAACTACTCTCTACTCTATTCTCAACTCTCCTAACTCGGCTACCTACCTGACTTCCTCCTTCCAGATCCTGGGTTCCAATCATAACCTAACCCTCCACTCTACAAATAACCTACTTCTGTCATGCCCCTTCCACACTTCTGCATGCGTTCATTGTTCCTTCATAATTCAATCTATTCTTCTCTTTAATGCTCTTCCCAAGAAAATCAGAATAGTACCCAGTCGTGATTCATTCAAGGTTAAGGCACGAACTTTCCTCATCCAAAAATCATCACAAATTTAATACTATTTTATGTTTATGTATAGGTAAATATATATAAACGTATTTACATGACATAGGTGTATGAATGCTTAGATATATCGTATTACTTAATGTTTATTTCTTTTTTGTCTTTTTTATTACATTCATTTCCACACCACCTGAAGTCCGCCATTGTACATCTTGTGTACAAAGCTGTTAAATAAATAAATAAAATACCAGCACTTTGGCACTCGTAAAACATGGTATTACAAATTAAACAGTACTATGTCTACTACAGTGGTTTGTACTAGTGCTAAAAATATATCACTCCTTGCAATTCTTAATTCTTAGTCCGCGGCAAGTTAAATGACTGTGAAATATAGAACGAAATGGATTGCAAACCAGATTACAATATACCCTAAAGCGTAAACAAGACGTATGGTCCGATAAGGAACTTCCTAAACGAGACAAAACACCGAACTAATATACCGCAGGTGCAAAAATAACTACAAAAACACGAATGACAAACGCGCGAACTCACACCGACGTCGAACGGAAACTGTAAATCTAACTAAGCCTTGCCTAAATAATAGATGAGTCGCGTAAAAATCCTACAGGAATTAGGAAGACACGTCATTACTCATTTTTACATTTGAAACACTCGCAATGGAAATGTATCGGGCGATGTTCGGAAATGAAGATTGGAGGGCTGTTCTCTGTTTTTATTCCGACGTAAAATTTTTGAGATGTCTGTTCGAATCCTCGCTTTACGACAGGTTCCTTTTTGAGATTTATGTCCGCAATAAATAATAGGTTTTAAAAAGCATTCCGTGTGTTTAGTTCCAATTTATTTATGAGGAAATTGCAATATAGAATTGTTGAAACGAAATAGAGTAGGTATGTATAAAAATACAATCATATCAATATCAATAATATCAATAAAAAAATAGGTAAAAAAACTTTTTAAGTTAAACGGTTTTATGTTAAAAAATGTACTAAAAACCAAAAAAATAAAGAAATAGATACAGTCGTGGGAGTTATAAACATATGCATAGACTAGACTAAAATAATACCGTGGGGTTAACATGGAGTGTATAACTATTGGAATTTCCATGAGCAAGAAAATAGTAATTAATTTCCTCACCGTCTGCGGGCCAACTGCCTAACGACGAATTAAACGATTCTTCTATCGCACATTAAGTCGATAATTTGTAGACAATTGACGTGCCCCACGGTTTTATTTTAGTCTAGTCTATGCATATGTTTATAATTCCCACGACTGTATCTATTTTTTTATTTTTATGGTTTTTAGTACATTTTTTAACATAAAACCGTTTAACTTAAAAAGTTTTTTTACCTATTTTTATTTTCTAGTTTTTAGTTTTTAGTGCTTCATTCTTTCAATTTTTTATAGTACATTGTATTCTGCTTGTTGAGCCCTTTCATTTGATACCCATATTGATGGGATTGATAAAACCTACGTTATCCGCCATTTTGTAGCGGCCGCCATCTTGGACTTCAATTTTTTATAGTATATTGTATTCTGCTTGTTGAGCCTTTTCATTTGATACCCATATTGATGGGATTAATGAAACATAAATTATCCGCCATTTTGTAGCGGCGGCCATCTTGAATTTATAATGATAATGAATAAACATAATTGTATTGTCACCAAAATCCAAAGTGTATACAAAATTTCAGATTAATCGGTTGACAAGAAGAGGGTGAAATTTGAATTACTAAATTTGATTTTTTGAAGGAAGAATAAAGAATAAAGAAAGAAAAAAACAAACGGGGTGAGCTAATTAAAACCGTTTAAAAACTATGGTTTACACAAATTATTTGACAATTAAAACTATTTGCATTTTGATTTATGTCCCATTTTAGAGGTGTAATATACGTGTCATGCGGGCCTAAACCAAGAATAATACGTTAGATAGAGTATTTTAGATGATACTCGTATTGATAAAGATTTTAGAAATTTACAAGAATGCGGCCGGTATTGAGTATGGAGATGTGTTCGCTTAGATACGGTCACTTTGATCGCACCGCCGCTCATGCGGCTTTTTGTCAAAGCTAAGCCGTACGAAATCAAACGGGTTGCCAGTGGCGTACACCCACAAGTAAAATATGATTTGTCAGTTTATGCGGAAGCAGTGTAATGAATGGTTGTGTTTGTAGAATTTTCTTAAACTGAGAATGTTTTAATATAGGCTAGGCAGATGAGATGTTTTTATTTTTCATGTAATTTGTCTTACTATCGAGTCAAGCATCTAATTTGTGTTAATCATCATCAATAACCACAATTGCGTGCGAGTGTACCAAAATAATTTAAACTAATGGACTATACATTATTACCAAAATATTATTTGCTCAAAAATTAAGAATACGCCATATAAGAGTGTTTTTCTTTTTTTTATTTATCACTCTATTTAAAGCCGTAAATATGTGCGTCTAAACTTGAACCAAAGTAATAATAATAATAATTTGTTGTGCTTTACTGTATTTTAATTTTAACAAAAACTTTTTTAAGGATAATTCCCGCACTACGAACATTCCTATGTCGCTGGGGACTTTACAAATATTAATAAAACTGATGCAAAGAACACAATCTTTAATAATAAAAGCTCAAAGAAAAAGTAGGTTGCTCTCTCTTAAAACCATCCGTATGTTGTCATATTCTATGTATGTATGCACTTGAATATGATGTTTTCCTAGCCGATTACGACCAAGGCGGCCAGTCTCAACAGAGACCAGCCAACTATGCAGGAGATATTATAGTGCACAGGTGTGTGCGCAAACACAGGTGCATTCTCTGTTTCCTTTCTCTCATAATACGGTGGGACGGTTAACCGACACGACCGGGGAGAGATCAGGCGCAGGACCGACAGCTTTACGTGCTCTCGGAGGCACGGGGGTATAAACCCCTACTTCCAAACTCTGAACTGTTATTAAGTATTTCTAGAATAAGAAAATCTCAAAAAACACTTTTGACCCAACAGGGTTTCGAACGCGAGAGCTCTTGATTGGCAGTCGCATACGTCAACCGCTAGACCGATAGCAGTTAAATTATATACGCGAAGTACGTGTGCGTTTAATACGAATGTTGTCTGGCAAGTCCATTCAGACATCAGTCAACATTAATTTTGTGCCGACCAGACATCGAAACAAACAAACAAAAAACAGCAACATAATACAGATCTAACAAACAGTACCAAGTAACAGATGACATTCGTTTTTCCCGCATCCGTTCTCGCGTATTCAAATTTGACAATGACAAATCCTCGGCCATTTCCGGCTGCGGTTCGGCGGCATTCGGATGTTCATATCATTTATATTCATTCGAGATTACGTCGGTTTTTGTTCGATATATAAGTGACAAGTTCGCAAAATAGTAAAGGTCGAAAAAAAAATTGAGCAAAACAATTTTTGAGTGTCATTCCTCTCAAGTGAATACAAAAAAAACACCTTGCAGAAAGGTGCTGTTACCCCAATACGTAGTGCTGTGATTTTACTATTGATGTATGATAATATAATTGGGTTCACAAACATACATCTACTTATACTACTACTAAACAAAGAACATATTATCTGAAACAAATCTTTGAATAATGAGCAAATTAATTACTCTTAAATATATATATATTTGTTTTTTGTTTTGTTTTATGGAATAGGTGGCAAACGAGCAGACATATCGTAAGATGGTAAGCGATTACCGCCACCCATGGACATCCGCAACACCAGAGGCGTCACAAGCGCGTTGCTGGCCTTTGGGGGACTGGGAGGGGGATAGAGGGAAGGATTGGGGTATGGGCCTCCGGTATCCTTACTCACTCGGTGAAACACAGCGCAAGCCTTTATTTACACCGGTTTTCTGTGAGGCCGTGGTATCCTTCCGGTCGAGCCGGCTCATTCATGCCGAAGCGTGGCTCTCCCATGGAAGAAAATATATTTACCTACTCTATCAAGAGTTTTTTATTCTATAAAATGACATAAAAATAGATTATCAGTAGCAAAATTCTCTGATTCTAAATCTTTTCACAAATCTGCTAATTAAGCCTTGAACACAATAAGTATTGGGTCGTAGATTTAAAAAAAAATTATATCTAAACTAATACCATAAAGAATTTGTTTGTTTGTTTGACGCGCTAATCTTAGGAACAGCTGGTCCGATTTGAAAAATTATTTCAGTGTTGGATAGTCCAATTATCAAGGAAGGCTATATATTATCACGCTAATACTAATAGTAGCGGAGCACTAATCAATAATGTTTCAAAAACGGGGGAAAATTATCACGCTACTGTCAGCGTGGTCAGCTATCCCTAATAATATTCCTTTTTAATATTCGTACATATAATTACCGCCACATACTCGTATTACGTAAAGCGTCTGTTCCCGGTCAATGTCCCTTGCACCTTAAATGTCTATGACGCAAAATTGCTTAAATATCAACACAAGTTTATAATAGTTTTATTAGCGGACCACTAGGCTTACAGTACCAAAATATCCTACGAAAATAGGAAACACAAATCCAAGTGTGACCAATAAAACATTTAATATAAAAATAAGGAAAATCATACTCAAAAAGTTTGCATTACCATGTTAAGCGATCCGTTATGAGATGCCCTATTCCACCGTATGTAAATGTTATCGTCAATTTATTGCTATATACCCATTCGACTAAGTGATTTTCGAGATTTTCCTCTCTCAAATATGCTCTAGAAATTTTTCTTTATTCACAATCCACTTATTACAGATCTCTGGAGTGGTTCTAAGTTCTTAAAGAGATTGTACTGTGTAAGTTTCAAGATATGTTGGTAATGAATAAGGAAAGTATTTATGTTTTCGAAAATTTGTTCTTATTTAAGGTTATAGACGAATCAAGATTCTATAGATGGTGTTACATTTGTGGGGGAACGGGTATCATGTTCCACCCAACACAAAGGGAGGATCCTCCGACCAGGCTAGGTGATCATGCCTGGCGGGCTACTGCCCATCAGTTGACGTGAAATGTTGTTTATATGATAATCGGCGCAAGAACTTTAATTGCGCGATTCAGGATTGGTAGTTTCTTCGTATTGTAGGTTACTCCGTAGTTCAGTGTAACTTCGGTAGATGGCGCTGTAGTATGTTATGTTGTATGTAGAGGTCGCCACACATTCTTCTCTTTTTACTGAAACACTTATCCACTTATACTTAAGCCAAATATTACAAAACAGAACAAAAAAATCTTTAACCCTTGTCAACTAATTTGAAGTGCAATAATGCTAAGAGCAGTTTCTAATGTTAGTCAAAAACACGTTTCAATTGCAAACCGAAACCGTAAAAGTAAAAATTTGAAATTCGAAAAGTATATTTTTGCTAACGAAATTTTTGTATATTTAATTTGTTGGACAGCATCCTCGGGCCTGATGGTGATGAATAAAACTGCCGTACTCTCTGTACGTACACAGGACATTTAAATCATTAAACTGGATAGGCCACCGTGATGTTTAAGAGCCGGTTAAGTTCTGTCGGGGTTCTTCCCTCGTGTATTAGTGTTTGTACAATAGACCTTTTGTTTTTTAATTGATCATCCAAGGAGTACCCGTGCCGCCTGTAGTATTAGCAGTAATGATGGGAATTTTTAAATAAATGAAAGTGTGTAACTTACTGGTGAATTATATCAAAATAGGGATAGGGAGCAAACGAGCAGACGTATCACCAATGATGGTAAGCGATTACCGCCGCCCATGGACACTCGCAACACCAGAGGCGTTATGTTGTGATGCTGATAGGGAATTCGGGGAAGAATGGGGAGGGAGGGGCACTTGTTAAAACGCATCGCAAGCGCAATTTCACACCGGTTTCTGTGAGGCCGTGGCATCACTCCGGTCGAGCCATATATACTTTTTTCCCAAATCGCCTCTTACGATACCTACCTGTGATTGAATAAGAGTGAATGGAGGATCCGTCACCGATTAGGAGTATTAGGGTGTAAGTTTACTACTATTAAAAAAAGTTTTTAAAAAGATACACACCTATTTCCTAATGTATTTCCAATTTAAAACAATGATTCAAGTAGTGATTATTCCGAGTTAAACCACGCTCACAGATAAAATCGCTTAATTATTGCAAGCAATTGGCACATTTATTTTGTTAGAAGCGCTTCGATGCAAATTGTAAATAAAACGTTTCCATTGCTTCCAAAAAGCTAGAGACAGTAAATTAAAGGTAATTTACATGTTAATGGTTTAAGGGAAATCTATAGCCTCCCCTCTACATTCGCTATTTTCATTCCAACATGGTAGAAGTTGCAAAATATGGATATGGCACTTAATGTTAAAGTTTGGGTAACTTATTTGTAAGGTATTTTACCCTAATTCTAAAACATGTAATATTAATACAAAATTTATCAACTACAAACAGAAACATTACTTCGATGTTCTTATTGAAACCATGAACTGCCACTCTTCCGTACCATAAAAAAACTTTGTAATGACGAGTCTTACGTAAGACAAATATATACTTACATATAAACTACTATGTCCCCAGTGGCAGTAATTTTAGAGCCTTTGGAAGATGACACTTTTCTATAAATTGAAACTCACTTTTAACAAAATGTGTTTTTATAATATTTAAAGAACGGAACATGTTTTATATCCTTCTAACGTAAGAAATAGTTGAAAATTACATTAAGTGTAGGTAATAATACAAGTTTCTATTATCCTTAATTTTAAAAGCACAAATTATTACTCCAAAGTTATTTCTAGAAAGTATCATGTCATTTTTTTCAGTCAAAAAATTAATATGTCGAAAGCACGTGGAAGAGCCACGCTTCGGAATGAATGAACCGGCTTAACCGGAGTAACACCATGGCCTTACAGAAAACCGGTATGACAGAGCGCTTGCGCTACCCGACCCCTCCCCTTATCTACCACTTGTAACGTCTCTGGTGTTGCGGGTGTCTACGGGCGGTGGTAATTGCTAACCATCAGATGATACGTCTGCTCATTTGCCCCCTTTTCCAAAAAAAGCACATCCATTTTTCTTATCCATCCTTCATTCCGTAAACAGATTTCTTACAAACGTGTGAGCTGTCCACTGGCGCGTAACTAAAAGCATTGTAAATTCTCACACGAACTCTGCCGTCAGTACATTGTGAAATAAGATGTAGTGCGCACGGTATGTGGGTTTGAGATAAGTGTTTCAAAAGTGTTTGTAAAGAGGAAAACTTTTTGGGAAACATTTGAAGGTGAACTGATTCAAACTGGAAATGTATTTAGTAACATCTTCATCTTCAGTCCCTAAAATTTGTCTTATAGAATAGTGCTGCGGAAAAAACTAGACAGGTTGGACTGCAGGTTATCTTTCATGAAATAATAAATAAATATTTCTGACTTCTAACACACAACACCATCTAGTCCCAAGCTAAGCAGAGCTTGTGTTATGGGTACTATAGTCGTTCCAATACTTTATTTAACTTTTGACAGATCACGCACATAAAGTTTTGTAATAATTTTTGATACAATGTACTACAGATAATACTGTACTTTATGGGCGGGCTCCGCCTACTTAGGGATGTGTCATTCGTAATTAATGACCACAGACTATAAAAACGGTTTTGAAATAAATCGATTATCGATTATATTAATAAAACATACAATAAAATTATTGTGATTATATTTTATATCAAATCACGTAAAAAGCTTTATTATTTTGCATTAAAATGCCCTAAATGTCTCTGTTTCAATGCATAAATAATTTGCGTAATGAAAACAGTTCCATCGTACTCGTACCTAGTAATGGGATCGAATGTATTCGCCGCAAATTAATGAATCTAAAATAATTGTTTAGACTTACTATAGTTGGTTCAAATAAAAACTACCTGCGGTACCTACTTGTAATGAACAGGTACAAAATGTTGAAATTCGTAGTAATTTACGGATTAAAAATAAAACAACCAAAAGAGGTACTGTAATACTAATTTTAATTATAAAGAATCGTCTTCTTCGTATGACCAGGAATCATCATCACTTGAGTTCTCAGTAATATTGATTATCATTTCTTGGATAGATAAATTGTCGAAT
The DNA here is from genome assembly GCA_916048165.1 of Spilarctia lutea. Classification (NCBI taxonomy): domain Eukaryota; kingdom Metazoa; phylum Arthropoda; class Insecta; order Lepidoptera; family Erebidae; genus Spilarctia; species Spilarctia lutea. The sequence continues at coordinate 3,663,463 of OU696491.1, forward strand.
GCAACATCCCGATCCCAATCCGACATTATCACCTTCTTTGTTTTTTCTACAACATTCGCCCAGTTTTCTGGAGTTACTTTTTCACACGCATTTTTCAATAAATTCAGCATTTTTCTTGCGGTGAAAGGAGGAGTTGTATTGTTCCTCGCAGCATATCCTTTAACTTGTGACCAGATCATTTCAATTGCATTATATTGGCAGTGATATGGGGGAATTCTGAGGACGGTATGCCCATGCTCTGCTGCCATTTCATCTATGACGTATCGTTTTGGCAGCTTCTTTGTTTTTAATATCTTTACTAACTCTACTTTTAGTAGGGACTCATTCACCTCTTCGCCATTGTCACGGAGCCAGTTTATAATTTCATGTTTTTTGTTGGCCTGTGTTGGTATTTTATTAATTTGACGAGAGTGATAAGGTGCATTATCAATAAATATTATTGATGGCTCTTCGAGTGATGTAAGCATTTCTCTGAACCACTTTTCATACACGTTCGAATTCATCTCCTCATGATAATCTCCTGTTTTCTGGGATTTAAAAGCTAATAGAGCGCCTGGCACAAATCCTTTTACTGTTCCTGCATGACAAATAATCAGTCGTTCGCCTTTTCCCATTGGTACTGTAGAAGTGGAGCCAACGGTGTTGTCAGTCCAAGTTTTTGACAGCGTATGATTCGCATTGAGCCAAGTTTCATCTGTGAAAACAACATTCGACCAATCTTCTATTTTTTTTGCTTGTCTTAAAAAATCGCATCTATACAAATGATATTCATTGCGTTCCATTAAAATTTTTCGTTTGTCACATTTTTGGAATAACATTCCAATGTCTTTCAATACCTTTGTCAGAGAAGATTTTTGACCACGGAACAAACCACTATTTCGAAGAGATTGTGTTAGTTTTTTTAATGTTGGAATCTCTTTTCTTTGGTAATAGTCGTATATATGACGACGAATAGCATCAGTGTCAAAATTGTCAACGGCTGTAACTTTACTAGGCGGACGTTTTTTCTTAGGTGTAGATAGCTTATTCTGTTCCATGCCACTGCTGCCGTAGCCTTCTTTTGTTATTTTTGCCACTGTTGGAGCACTAATACCTAATGCTGCTGCAACACGTTTGGAATAACATTCCAATGTCTTTCAATACCTTTGTCAGAGAAGATTTTTGACCACGGAACAAACCACTATTTCGAAGAGATTGTGTTAGTTTTTTTAATGTTGGAATCTCTTTTCTTTGGTAATAGTCGTATATATGACGACGAATAGCATCAGTGTCAAAATTGTCAACGGCTGTAACTTTACTAGGCGGACGTTTTTTCTTAGGTGTAGATAGCTTATTCTGTTCCATGCCACTGCTGCCGTAGCCTTCTTTTGTTATTTTTGCCACTGTTGGAGCACTAATACCTAATGCTGCTGCAACACGGTCTCTAACTTGAGTCACTGGTATAAGAGGCCCACCATTACGGCTTTCCTTTTCAAAGTATTCACGAAGTCGCAAGACAAACTCTCTTGTTTGTCCTTTGAGTACTTTCTTTTTTGGTATTTTGACAGTAACGAAGGCAGGAACGATACGCTCAACTCAACCAAACGTGAGAATTCACAAATAAATCAATACGGAGGAATATAAATACTCAACTATATTGAAGGTTACTCATTGAAATACTGTAGATTATTTTAAAATAGACATAGAGAGATTTAATAAAGATCATCAATAGTTTAACAAATACAATATTAACCACTGAATTACAACACAATACAATAATACATTTTGAAAATTCAGTTCCTTTTATATATTTTTTCATGACATAGAACCGTCATATTTGAACAACATTCTTTTAATCCATTTCTTCTTTATTTTGACAAAGGAGGTCGCACATTGAAACACATAGAAATATAAAGTACGAAATTATCTATAAAATAATGAGTTTGTTAAATCGATTAAAACTTCTTAATGCATAAAATCGATCGATGAAAGAAATCGAATAGGTAACGGGTCAGGGTATCACTATTTGATTAAGTATTAGAGCTGTCAAAAGTTAAATAAACTATTGGAACGACTATAGACAATTGACATGAATATATGTGTCATATATACCTTTTTTTTAAATACATACATATTATACATAGAAAACACCCAAACTCCGAAACAAATATTTGTACATGACACAAATACTTGGTCAGACCCAGGCACAGCAGTCGCATTCACTACCATTGCGCCACCTAGGCAATCAAAGGGGTAATCTATGAATTGGACTAATTAAGTATCTGAATTTTGAATTGGCATAGTATTATTTTCTTTTATTCTTCATTTCGTTTTCTGGGAACGTTCCGGCAGTGAACACCGTTTACTGGGTTAGTCAGCTATTAGCTACTGTTTGTCTTAGTTCTAGATTGTACAGTTCATATATTCATCTTTACTTTTTTATTCTCGATTGCCTATTTCATTTTCCCCATAAGTTTAACAGCTCACCCCATTAGCGTAAACTTTTGACGGCCCACACTTCAGTAAAGTGAGCTTCACTATAAAATTTTATAACTGCTGTTAGGTTTTTATCGTTATACGGTATTCATAATTCAATAGCGGGAGTCATATTATTTATTTAAATTACCATAAAGATATTATTGAGTTAATGTATTGTTTTTGAACATCATCATGTGTCTGCTCATATTGGGATTATTTAGAATCTGTGCTTCTTGTATTTAAGTGCATTTCAGAACGTAATTTTACTATTAAAACTCTTACATATATTCAACAACATTCAATTGTTTTTAGATTTGTTTCGATTTTGGAGTATCTGAAACACTAAGAGGTGTCTAGAGTCTAAGTAGAACCATCCAGGGTTTGGCTTTGGAAAATTTTCTATTCATCTACTTAATGTAAATTTATCAAGTTTGGGTTCCTGACTTTAGACCTCAAGTTTCATATGTAGCTTCCTTAGTCACCTTATTCTGACCCTGGCTAAGTAAGGATTTCAAAAATAAAGATCAATCATGATTTTGAATACCTTGATACGCTTTGTGTTGTAAAAATAAGCTAAAGTAAAATTGGAGGATAGCAAAAAAAAAATTTTCTTCATTACTATTGGAATAAGAACTCAACCTAACTTAAACTTATATGACATTCAATTTACAAATAAATTTAGAGAAAGAGTCTCGTTTTAAAAGTTTTGCCTTTAGGTACTAATTCAGCGTTTACGGTTTAAGAGAAACATTCGAAATGACGTAAATTATTCATTGTTGAGTATTACATATAATACAATGAAAATCTATACTTGCAAATTTGTCAGTAATAGGATATCGTCGAATAAAATTGTATTACACTCGGATACATTTGCCTGTGGTTTCAGTTTTAATTACGGTAAGTGACAATGTATTTATCACCAAAACATTTGGACGCGATTCGCGAATATGGATGATAAAATTAGGGGTGCCTCTTTGTTAAAATATTTAACACACTTATGGACTGTTTTTTCCTGTAAGTCGTTTGGTATACATACTAGTAAAGACTCTCATGAATGAACAGAATGTGCGTTCCGTCTTGGAACCTAAATGTCACCGGTTGCCTCAACAGCTACGGACGCATTTAAAACATATATACTTGCAAATAAGTAAAAAATACTACAAATTTCATATTAATAAAAGTTCAAGTTCAAATGACTGCACGGTTGGCCTAGTGGTTTAAGCGGTCACTACGCCGCTTGCTACTGCGCCATGTGCCGTGGGTTCAAATCCCACGTGGGACATCACTTTGTGTGATTCACAAAATGTTTGCCTGAGTCTGGGTGTTCTTTGTGACCGTTACATGTATGTTTGTAAAGTCCCCCGCGACACAGGATGTATATTCCTAATGCGGGAGTTGTCTTTATAAAAAAAAAAATACGTGAAATAATAAACAATTTAGACTAAAATCTTTTCTTATTTCACAAACCAGTACAAACAAAAAAAATTGATTTCTCCCGTGCCTGATGTATTTAATTCTACTAATATATATAAAAGTATAGTCTATAAACAAATCAGCATTTACAAAAAATTTTTTTTTCGAATGGTACATCCCTAGCATTTCTCAAATATGCACATTGGTTTGGTAATTTAGTCCAAATTTTGATTCCCTGTGGCTCTAATTTTAGACATTATTAGATTAAGTTTAACGCGATATCGGCGTTTTAGGTAACATCGGATATGAGAGTATATTATGATTTACATCTCAGTATAAATTCCAAAATGAAAATCTAAATTTATTTTGACCGGGGTTAAATGAGTTTATAAAAGATAATGTATATCATACTATTTAAACACTAAAATGGTTTTATACCATATGGGTCTGCCTAGATGATCTTTGTGAAATATTTAAGTCATGGGAAGAAACTAACGTCCAAGAATCAGACTCAGTCTAGTTTAAACGTATTATAGACGCCCAGTTTATAAGTACATCATAACCTAAAGTATTGGTATTGTATCAATAGTTTTTTCAGTGGTTTAATATAATATGATTGGTAAACAAAGAAATACTTCATTTAGTAAGCTAATTTATACGTGTACTTAGTTACCATAGAACTATTAAACTGAACTTTTAAATTAGTACAGAAAGTTACAACCGAGAAACAGTAGAAACGAATTCAGTTAAAGTAACTTTATACTGCGATTCCACTATGATAAGAATCTTCAGAGATACTTAAGAACACGTTGAACTATTTGCAAAGGGGTTGTTTGGAATTGGGTTGACGCCCAATACGTGGTCAACAACTTCTTTTACTGTTGTTTAAGTTAGCATTTTCGTTGTGATTTATGTAATACGTCTAACATATGCGTATTTTCTTATTAACTGAATTAGAAAAGGAGGAGGTTCTCAATTCGATACTGACACTCTGTATTTATATTCCTTACTATATAAACGCTTACCATCAGGCGATACGTCTGCTCGTTTGCCCGCTATATAATAATAATAATATATATACTGACTGGACTGCACAGTTGGCCGAGTGGTGTCAGCGGTCGCCATGCCGCTTGCTACTGCGCCAAGTGTCGTGGGTTCAAATCCCACGCGGTACCTACAACACTTTGTGTGATCCACGAATTGTTGTCCCGAGTCTGGATGTTCTTTGTGTCCGTTTCATGTATGTTTGTAAAGTCCCCCACGACACAGGATGTTTATTCCTAATGTGGGAGTTGTCTTTTTAAAGAAAAAAAAAATATATATATTATATTCATTACTTCATTTATCTGTCCGTAATCTCTGTTACGCGTTCACGGCTTAACCGCTGCACCGATTTCTATGAAATATGGCGTAGAAACACTTTGATTCTTGTGGAATTACATTACACGTGGCCGAAGTTAAGGCTAAAACTAGTTCTTTTAAAATTATACTACATAATAAAGTCAATCTAAGTACAGTATCTACTAGCTTTAGTCTGTGACTCCGCCCGCGGAAATGACGATTGTCGCGGTGATTCTTCAAACTGATACAACTTTTTTATTTATAAACCGATTGAAATGAAATAAATACTAGATGATAAGTGGAGCAAAACACAACGCATTTGTGACTGCAATCTAATGAGTTAAGCAGACAAACAGATGGTTTTTTAAATCATTGGTTTGGGTAGCCTTCTATAGTTCAAAAGCCCATTATAATAGATTTCCTTATGTATCTTCCATTTACAGACAGCGACTAGTTACGGTTATATATTAGTAATAAATATATCGGACATCTAACACACAACGCTATCTGGTCCCAAGCTAAGCAGATCTTTTATTATAATACTAGACAACTAATATAAACACATATATACTTTTTTTGCAAATACATACATATTATAGACAGAAAACACTCAAACTACGAAACAAATATTTACATACATTTATTTGGTCCAAGACCTCAAGCCGAGCAGTCGCATACTCTACCACTGCGCCACCAAGGCAGTCTTAAAATTTTATATATAAACAGCTTACCTTTAACCAGTAGCTAATTAATTTCACCTTTTATCATCACCGAAGCGCGACGTCCGCAGATGTCACATCTAATTAGTGACGTTGTGTGTTCGTGACGTCAGCACGTGGCAACACATTCCGATTAAATTGAACGCCAATGCGCTGGCGCTTAATGTATTTAATTAGCGCTGTTTAGGGTTAAAGTGTAGCTGTGTATCTCTAATTAGTGTTGGGTGAAATGTTTTTATTTAAATTCAGACACCAAGTGACATTCATGGACGTTAAATTGAAGCTACAGTTAAAAATCATAGATTGACAAAAACAGACGCCACAGCATGTACTGGATTGTCCAGGTAAATATGGTGAAAACACCAAAATCTACTGCCCGTTTGTGTCGATCCATAACTTCCATTTTTCAAAGTACGTAGGTCCTTATGAGAAGAACACTGGCAAAGAAACTCATGGCCTCTCTCTCTTTTTAAAAGTATTAAAAGTAATTAAATTATACATGATAGCATTTTCTCGCGGCTTTACCCACGTATAAATCGGTTAATGCATCAAAAAGTATCTTAAATCCTTCTTCAAGATACAATCTATCTCTGTACCAAAATGCATCCAATCCGGTTCATTGGTTAAGTCGTGAAAGCAAAAAGTTTTTTTTTCAATTTATATCCTAGATTTGCAGTTTATTTAGTTGCATTATTATTCTCTTCATTACATTAATATAAACATATCAATTTCATTTCTAAATACATAAAAAAGATAAAAAATAATAAATATTTAATAGTATAAAAAATAGTAGAGCATCGACCTCGGGTACAGGGACCAAGAAAATAGTGGTTAGGACTGCTCTTCATTACATTAATATAAACATATCAATTTCATTTCTAAATACATAAAAAAGATAAAAAATAATAAATATTTAATAGTATAAAAAATAGTAGAGCATCGACCTCGGGTACAGGGACCAAGAAAATAGTGGTTAGGACTGCAAAGATAGGAACCTCCTCACAATACGAGCCGTGTCAAGGAGTGCATCAGACCCTTGATCCAGCCATCTAACACGAGCCTCTAAAGTGTTGGTCGAGGCTTTTGGCAATCAATCCGTGAACAGATAAAACTATAATTATTATAATTGTATTTTGCTATATTTTGACATGCTATAGGGACAAACGAGCTGAATGCTTATTCTAAAGACGTGCGTTGGCATCCTCGAGTAAGACAAAAAGAGAAGATAGAGTACGTACGAGTAAGAGAGATACAGAAATCTTACCCCTATAAATAGGGGTAAGATTTCTGTAGACTTGGTGTCCTAAGACCCGACTACGGGAGCAAAACCCTGGACAACGTGGAATAGTAGGTTCAAATCTATTTTCAAAGCAGAGGCTTAAGTCCAGCTATATATCCTAAAGTTGTTAATGATGATGTCCGTCCTCACTCATTCAATAAAAAATAACGAACTAATGATTAACACAGATTTTATTTATAAGAGTCGTATCACTGTATGTGAGTCGTTCAATATGAATAATTGAATATGAATATTTTTCGGACATCTAACACACAACGCCATCTAGTCCCAAGCTAAGCAGAGCTTGTGTTATGGGTACTAGACAACTGATATGAATACGTATATGCTTTTTTTTGTAAATACATACATATTATACATAGAAAACACCCAAACTCCGGAACAAATATTTGTACATGACACAAATACTTGGTCCGACCCAGGATTTAAGCCCGAGACCTCAAGCACAGCAGTCGCATTCACTACCACTGCGCCACCGAGGCAGTCACTTAAAATAATATGGGTCAGTTCTTAATAGCAATACAGTGTCTGATTTTTTTCGGATCTGCATTATTTTGTCAAATTAAGTTTTTTTTGTTGAGATTACAATACGTGTTTACCATATTATATAGTAAATAAATTATCATAATGTTAAATATATTTTCAGGAGCAAACATACATCTGTCCACATAAATCAATACAAACGTGTGTAATGAAATGTCTATAATGAGACGCATGTCGAACTGTCGTACACGTGTCACGTAATACCTAATGACATAGGGATTAATTGCGTAGTGATATAACTACGTGTATTTATATCGATTGTGTGGAATACCCCGCTAACTAGTATCTGTTTCGTTATATTTGTATGTATGTACTTTGGAGTATATTAGGTTCGATATATATTAATAAAATAACTTTAAATGACTCCAAGGATAGGACATACTGTCTACAGCTCTAGTGAATTTATGATTCTTGAATTTCAAGTGTCTATGGACACCAGTTATCATTTATCTTCTGGTAAACCAGCTTGTTGTGTAAACTCTATCATATTTATAAACCACTATTTCATAAATAAGATAGGGTCAGATATTATTAATAGTAAATACATATTTCGAACATCTAACACACAACGTCATCTAGTCTCAAACTAAGCAGAACCTGTATTATAGGTACTAGACAACTGATATACGAGTAAATACACATTATTTTTTTTTACAAATACATACATATAATACATACACATTTGGTACAGCACAGCAGTTATATACGCTACCACTATCAAGTCACCGTGACAGTCTATTCAGGGGTACAGAAGATGTATATAGTCAGTGCAGGTGGAAAGTTCGTCTCTACTCCTGCGATTACTTAGTTTCTAATACGAGTACATGTGACGGAAAATAACTTATACAACAAAAGAAGTACAAAACTCCTAGATGTTTGTATGATCTACAAATATTTGTTTCGGAGTTTGGGTGTTTTCTATGTATAACATGGATGTATTTGCAAAAAAAAAGTATATTTATATATTTATATCAGTTGTCTAGAACCCATAACACAAGCTCTGCTTAGCTTGGGACTAGATGGCGTTGTGTGTTAGATGTCTGAAATTTTTATTTATTATTATTCACAACTGCTAATGTCATAAATGCGTTGTGGACCTTGGATTTGGAAGAAAATTAGAATCGTGAACAAATTTAGCACACCATACAAAATAACATTAGAGGTAAACATTTGGAATCAGCCTTTTCAAACTGAAGCTCATATCGCCGTGGACGAAAATCACCTACTTCCAAAATTCTGCTCCATATGTATGGTCCATAATCCCTCTGTAAATCACCCATAAGATGTGCGAGCACTTTGTCTTGTGATGACAGGTTTATAGCCGCCCCTGGATTCACTAGTGCGAACTACATAAAATATTAATATACAATTTGTCCGAGTGGCCAAACTGTAATCTACTTTTATAGGATTTTGGAGGATTAATTGTGATGGGCATTGATTTATTTAGACTACTGTATTTTTTGTATGATGCCATTGAAGTTGTCTAATAAAAATGGTAAGTTGACAATTCAGCCAAATGAGTTGGTCTTTATTAAACGTCAATAATGATCGTTCTGTGTAAATTTATAAGGAGCCCACCCGTCGAATTTTGTATTTCGTTAAAATTAATAATTTTGTATTTGGTCATTAACTAATGATGAAATACCACCATCAGCGCCAACTACAAGATCCAATTGCATTCTTAAACGCCCAAGATCCTATTGCTATATATAATACATATGTATTATTTTATGCTAATAGGGTAGAAGTTAGGTGACAAACACACCTACAGAAGAATTATAATTTAAGATAACGAGCTATGACGTCATAACTCGGAATTGTAAAATCCAATAGATGTATCTACTTTTCTTTTTTATTTGGTTATTGAGTTTAATGAGACACATGCAAGTTCAATCGATATCTTATAAATCGTTGTTGCCAAACGACACATAAGAAAATAGCCTATATTCTTCTTCTCCAAACTAAATTTTTTCAGGACTAGAGATTTATTTATTAAGATAAGACAGAGTTGCTATATTTAAATGTTATAAAATAGATTTAGAATTCTAGTATATGCTACCCTACCCTTCGTTCAGTATTAGATAGCAGCACAATTATACGAACCGATATTACCGTTACAGCGAGAGATAGGCTCAGACCCAGGCATTTAATTAGACCAATTGCCCGAGGCGACGCACCATGCCTGTGTAACTACATTGTGATTGATATATGGCCGTTAGATATGTTTGAACAGGATTTTACACTGTTTAGACACTACTGGATTGTAAACGCATGGTTAAATTCAGTAAATCTAACTGAACTTATACGGATTATCGCATGCGATAAACTCTTGATTTGATTTGTTTCATCAAACATTTAAATATTTTACATTTCTTCGAACTGCAGTGTTCCCGGACCAATACAACCTTCAAACCTTCAAGAAAAGAACGTACTCCTTCTTAAAAGGCCGGCAACTCACTTGTAACGCCTCTGGTGTTGCGGGTGTCCATGGATGGCGGTAATCACTTACCATCAAGCGATACGTCTGCTCGTTTGCCCCATATAAATAAAAAAAAGATTCTTTCTAGTTATCGTGTGGTGATCTAATTTAGAACACTAGAAACATATTTAGGGTTCCCGAGCCTAAATGCGAAAAATGAACTACCATCGCTATCGTTCATAGTTCACACTCTATATCTCACAGACTAATCGAGCTAAAACCTATAATTTCACATGAGTGTACATACTAATCACACTGATAAAGTGTCGTAATATAATATCGAAAAACATGACAATGTTAATACCCATAAATCTGTCGTCAATAAGTATAGGTACATACTTTTATTATCACACATCTTAACAATTAAATTAAATTAAATATTTCGGACATCTAACACACAATGCCATCTATTCCCAAGCTAAGCAGAGCTTGTGTTATGGGTACTAGACAACTGATATGAATACATATATACTTTTTTTATTTGTAAATACCTACATAATTATACATGGAAAACACCCAAACACCGAAACAAATACTTGTAGATCACACAAACCAACCCAGGATTTGAACCCGAGACCTCAAGCACAGCAGTCGCATTCACTACCACTGCGCCACCGAGGCAGTAGTAATTAGTACCATATCCATAGGTAATCATTAAAAAATAAAAAATAATTTCAACTATTATCATAAGTAATGATACTAGTCCACGGGCCCACGAACAAGGGATTTCAGTGATTGACAACAGGCTGAAAGTTTATATACAGCTTCGTTTTGACGAGACACCCAACTTTTATTATTGGACCAAATTCTGAAAGATGAAGGAAAAAGCGGGATAGGGAGCGAAACACGTCGATTTGATGAGTGTCCCAATTTAATTAATAACATTTTCTAAAAATCAATACTTCGAGAAAATACAATGGAAAACTGAAAAAAACTTGTGGCATACAAAGTGAATGGTACCTTCCGAGAGACCCTCAGCTCTAACATGTCAGAATGGTGACTTGAAAAGTTTTATTCATTTTCATTAATTACAAACTGATTTTTGTTTTGGGGCTTGCAAAATATATATTTTTCATAAAAAATGCATCGGCATACAAATTTGACGGTAATATTTTTGAGACCTACACTCGAAAGTTGTCAAGATTATGTTAATATTTTTTCTGTTGTAATAGCAAAAGAGTTAAGCTTAATACTGATTATCATGAATTTAGTAACGTTATCTATAAATGATAAGCGCCGGCCAAAGCGTCCAGTACTAAATATCTCCGCATTGTAATAGTGGACTATATCATTAGAGATGTGACAGTATTTATCGATAGAAAAATACTCCAGTGATGTTTATTTATTGACTGACTGAAATATAAATTTGATTTTATCTATTTTGATTCTCGACATCATTAGGGTAAGATGTATATGTGCATATGTAATTTAATTCTTGCAAATAAACAAAAAGCTTTGAAATCCCCTTATATTATCCTACTTACTTACTAATTTTTGTCCTAGAAACGCTAAAGTGGTTTAATTTAAAATCTTTCGTACCGGAATATGGTTAAAAATATAGAGGACGTTTCGTAAAATTTTCAGTTTAATTAACATGTAGGTATTTAATGATAACATGTTTTTTAAAGGTCTATAAAACATCGATATCGACATGTCATAAAACCCATCCCTATTCACGTATCAGATGTCACCATCTCATATACGGAAACCACATTCTGTTCCTATTCTGACTATTATATTCCAGTTCATTCCCCTTATATCTGGTTTGAACCGGAACACATCCAGATTTTACTGACCCCCTGTTTAGTACAATATCTAGAGTTATCTGTACTGTACTGTGTATATTAGGGCTCTATATGTTCTGGTCACTGGATACCCTAAAGCTAAATGGACAATAGTAACCGCTGAATTTCAGAAAGGCTAAAGGCCTCCAAAGGCCGTCTTTGTTTCATGGCAAGCGACTAAAGCAGCTTTATTACATACATGAAATGAATAACTACGAACAGTACGGCAAAGGAATGTAAGCCTTTGTTTCTGCCCTCACTTTGATTGGGTTTTCATTCTTTTGGATTGTGTACAGAAATTGATATGAGTAGAAATAGATTTTTCTTCTCTTATAATGAGTACTTACTAAGTGAGTGTAGGTACGGAAAATTTTATGTTATTTAAATTTTATTTATTTGCTTTGCGCACATCGGCATTGTTAAAAAAAGAATATTATTCATTAAGCCCCATCCCCTAAAGACCGGCAACGCACTTGTGACGCGTCTGGTGTAGCGGGTGTCCATGGGCGGCGGTAATCGCTTACCGTCAGGCGATACGTCTGCTCGTTTGCCCCCTATATAATAAAAAAAAATGTATAACGTACTTATACGAATATTAAAATTATTAGTCTGAAATATTAATATTGGTCTGTATATTTCTGGCTAGAAAAAAGGTTCATTTTATTAGCAGAGTTATTTAAGACAGAGATTTTAGATTCATCATTGTGAGTGCTTGTAGACTTTGTGTTCGAAAAATATTATTTCAATCCTCCCAAATCTGGAAAGATAACTTACTGTGAGAAATACGTTTGGATAACTTTTAAAAACCATTTTTAAATCAAAATTTATGGTTGCACATCTTCAAAATATTATCTAACTAAGATTATTCAAGTATTCCAAAAACTTTTTAAATCAAAATGTATATCACTGGCCCTGCAAAATAATTAAGGGCGAACTTACATCGACTACAACTAGTACATTTGCATCGGATAGCAGTTAACGCGGCCATTATTGAAATTTTATGTGAGTTTGATTATTATTCAGAAGACCGCTATTAGGACTGGACAAGGGATTAGGACAATACTAAATGTTATGGAGACAGACTATGGTATATAAGACTGTTTGACGCAATGAACGCCAACAAAATTTTAATTTGTGTTTTTATCACTCTGAATCTCAACTTACATCAACGAATTCAAAACTAAAACAAGTTAGTAAAATCTAATTAGACTAAGAATCTGCTTTAACTCACCATTCTCTGCAAGTTATAATTGTAGTACCTATAATTGAGTAAGTAAGCTACAATAATAATACATTTTTGTTACTTCAAGTAATAAGAACATTTATTTTTTAATCGATTATTTCTTTTATCGATGACTTAACTATTGTCAGTAAGGACATAACTAATACGAATACAGACCAGTAGTACGTAGATTGCACATACATCACTCACGTAATTGGAAGAAAGAAAATATACTGTATGTTATTATTTCTGTGCATTGTTCTTCATATTATTATTCACATTTCTAAGTACTTTAGACTTTGAGTGTAACGACAGTGAATCAAGGTAGAGATACAATACAATACCTTTCATAATATGATGCACAATATTATACCTAAGGATTAAGCGTATAAGATAGTTCACATTATTAAAATCGTACGATACAAGTACGATTCCCGACCGAATACTGTTTTGAAATTATGCAGTAATTTTGCTAAAGACTGTGTCAATTTTAACAAGTAATTTTTTGAAATATCAAAGTCCTCCTCCATATTTACTTACCCAAGCCGTGATTAGACATCGTTGAGTTATGTAATGGAAACCTGTTAATTGCTCTCAAAGTGCCAACGTACATAATTCATATAATCACTAACTTATGTGGCGTACACGACACATATAGAGCCACTGCTTCCGTTGAAAGGGATGTTACATGCACTGATGAGTACATTTGCATATGAGAGAAAAGACTAACAATTTGTTGGAGTTGAAATCTTTAATCTCTGTTTGATATTGGGTTGATGTATTACATAGTTACATGTGTATGCTTAGTTAATAGCTTCTAAGGGCGTGAGGTTCATGTTCTCTAGTGGACGCTCTAATTGTGATGACTTTTTAATTTGAGCTGGGAGCTGATGATGATATTCACTATGAAAAAAATGCTTTAGAGAAATGAAGTGAATAATATTAATAGTTATAAACTCAATCTGAACCTGGAAATGTTCACACGGGGATTTTATTAAGAGAGTTATTGTGACAAAAAGTTAAAAAGGTATTTTAAAATTAAAAAACCACATAAATAAATAGTATGAACACGTAAATAAAGGTTTTCCTTGGAATTTTGTAAACAAGAAAAATGTAATATGTGAACGTTACTTAATTATTTGGAGATATAATTATACTTCAAAAATCGTATTTAATTTTTTTCTATGAGATGACCTGTATTTGGCAGCTCTGTTATAAAACAAAAAGAAAATTTAATATATTGTCATAAAGCACATCAACCAAATTGGGAAGAAAATACGTCTAACAAGCCCAATTCAACCAATAAACTGAAATGAAACGAATCTAATTACGATATCACAATAATGCCCGATTCCTATCTTTAACGAATAGTCATCGTGTAAAAATTTTCGACAACCGACTACGAGTCGTAAATACCGTTCCTCAATTTATTTTTATAGGAATGATTTTAGCTTACGTCCCGTATAATATACTACCATTCGTACCTAGAACGGATCGTATTTCAAATATAGAAACTGGGCATTAATAAATTATTTGAGCTACAAATTACACTTATTATCAACTTGACTTACTTTCATAAAACCAGACAATTTCCTCAATTAATGAGTACAAGCGAGTCGGCTTCCATTTTAATTGGTGGATTACTTTGACATTTGACTCCTGTTTTTTAGCAATTCAAAACAGGGTTTTTCATCATCCTTGACGCAGAAACAGATAAGGCGAACGTAATTGCACTCGTTTTTTAACTGCTCTATCTGATTTTCCTCACTGCCACATTTCAGCTTCAATCTGACCAAGCATGTTAGTATCGTCAAACGGTTTTCAGCTTTAAAGTGCAAAATTTTAAGTTCTCTTTTGCTTAAAGATATTTAGTCTTTCACCATTTTTCTAGATCGTCTACGGGCATCTATCAGGATGGACAAGCGTTTTGTTGAATCGTGAATTGGACGTTGGCCCGAGAGTTTTAAATCTGAACGATTTACGCGAAAATAATAGCTCGAAAGCAATCCCACTGGTCGAATGAAGTTTTTTGTTGATTCCATTTAAAAGTCTTTTTGCTCAGTTTTAGTTGAATGGGGTCATTAATTTTTAAAGACTTGTTTTAAAATTGCATAGTTCTATTCGAGAACCCATTTTTGTTATATTGTTTTTTAAATCTAATCGTTCTGGTGTTTACACATATGATGTGTTCAGACGACATATGTTATAGGAATTGCCATTTGTTGTATTTTTGGATTTATACGACCGATGCAACCTTTAAGAACTGTACACTCGCTTCAAATACCTTTAAAGCACTTCACTCAATTGAGTGACAGATATCCATGAACGACAATAGTTACCTATCTCTATGTATATGGATATTATAATCCTCAAAGAAGACGCATAAACAATGGAAAGTGACACAATCAATATTGGCATAAATGACACTAAAACTTAGTTATAAATGGAAATAAACATAGGAAATTTTGTCTTCTGTTCTATAGATATCTAAATAAATTCTGATAAAACAACTACATAAGAAAACAATTTATTCCAAACATTTCACACTGTCGTCACATCAAAGCAAACACATATCTACTGGACACTAATTGGATTATTCAAGTGCAATATCACTGGATATAGACGACAGAGGCCGTGTCAAAGTACAGTGACCCTTGCGCCTTACGACAATGCGAGGGGAGCCCGAGGCCTGTATCTGTTACGGTATTGATGGCATCTGTAGGGTGTGTATGGGTATTATTATGGATGGTAATAGTATGGATAGGTATGAGATTGTAGGGTCCATTTAATTTTGGATTTACAAAAGTGAAATACTTTATATTGCACTAAAGTATTAAACTAAAGTTGGTATGGATTTTGAGAGGTATGGGACGTTGTTGAATGATTAAATAGTATGAAGATGATTCATAAGACCAGTGTGGGAAGTGAACCATTTAAACAAATTACTTTCGATTTTTAAACGCAACTTTTAATTCTTATGGACAACTCCGGCTTTAGGAATATTGGCCATGTCAACAACAATTTATTGATCAATGTGTTACGGGACAACAATTTGGGATTGGAACCCACAACACTCAAGGCAGTAGAAAGTGGCAAAGTGACATTTTAAACCACTTTATCACTCGTGCAGTCATAAGATATCAGAAAAAAATATTATAATACACAATCAACAAAATGCAATAACACTTTTTAAACACCACAGAAGATTAGAAGCATCATCTAAAAGTTAATGGATAAAAAATGCAATCAAATAAAAAGCAGACTTTGTAGTACAAAGTGTAATAAATGAATAACCCCAGACCCGAAATAATGGACGAGGTCCTGTTTTGCTTGACCAACGATTTATCAGAGGAGAATTTACATACATACGGCAAGATTAATGATCTACTGTCAGTGGCTCCTGTATGTTCAATGCTAACGGGTAGTAAGGAGGCATCAATCACTGCACTGCTATTTATTGCATATATTGCGACTTTATTATCTGTATTAGGAAACTTTCTAAGTCATGTTATGTGGCATGTCAAAAAAAGACTGTTAATTTTTTTACAAAAAGAAAGTATTTGACGAAACAGGGGCGAAAGATGGGGTTGTGTGTTAAGAATTTCAGGCACTTTTAAAGATATAAATCTCTATAAATATTATAGATCTTAATTTAAAACTGAGTTTAAACTTAATTTAAAATTAGTGTATGTTATATTGGATGTAGGTTTATCAGTTATTTACATAATTACAATGAACTTTATCGTATTTCCTATTTTTCTCTATGCAATTAATAATATAATAATTATAAACTGCCCGCATCATATATCTAAAACATCTGAAGGTTGACTAGGAGACAATGCCTCATGGTATTAAGTCCGACATTGTACAACATTTTTTTTATGGCAAACGAATGTTAAGATGTATGTGTGGTGTGACTAGAACAGATAAGGTGAAGAATGACTACATCAGACTACCTTTTAAGAGGGAGTTCACTCTTTTCCTGACGGTCGTATTGGTCCGGGAATGACCAAGGCGAAGACAGTTCATTCCACAGTTTTATTATGTGAAGCAGAAAGTTTAATATGTCCAATTAGTTTAAAAATAAAATTGATAAGTTCAATGTTCAGTAATTTTAAATATTGATTATGATGATAATTTTGACATTATATATTTTTGCAAGAGGCTATTCACATCATCATAACAACCTTTAACAGTCCACTGTTGGACATAGGTCTCTTCTCTTGTTTGATTTGTGAGGCTATTAGAAGGATACTATTTCTATTTTTTGTAATATTAAAGAAAAAACAACAATGAATATTTTTGACACCTCCCGCATTAGGAACATATATCCCGTGTAGCAGGTGACGTTACATACATGAAACGTACACAAAGAAAACCTAGACCCAGAACAACAATTTGTGGATCCACAATACTTGGCGGAAAAGCAGCGTGGCGACCGTTTAAGCTACTAAGCCAACCGTGCATTCGGACTCTTTGCTAAGTTTGTCTATTATAAGAAAGTATTATTGTTCTACTTAAGTCAAAAATGTTGTCATAATACACGGCACTGGCGTTTTTATATCAATTTCTAATAATGGGTTTTTAACCCCTCAAAATATAAATTTTGCTACTGGCGATTAAAACTATAAGTACCTTCAGATTGCTAACATTCACACGCCTCTAACATTAGCAAATAATTACAACATCAACATCTAAATATGACAAACGATAGTAATCCACTCATGCGTGAAGACGCGTGTGTGACAAACTCAGAATTTTAAGAAAAAAATATACATCAGCAATCTAATTTCAACTTTATTCTTGATAACATAGGGACTGGAATTTAATAGAAGTGATCAAAAGTCCTAAATCAAAATAGTTTAAACTGCAGGGCGTTTTGTAGACGCGTCAATGCCTGTTAACTTATGTTTAATGGTTTCTATAACACTCAATTGATTACGCATCAAATAACAAATACATAAATAATATATTTAAACATGGGAAATATAGGCGCGTGTTGGTAATTTTAAATTGAAAACATTTGAATATTTTTAAATCTGAGTCGTGTGAACGACTGACTTATATTACTGATCTGACTGATATATTGTAATTTAACTAATGTTAATTTATTTCACACTTGTAAAGTTTTAAACCCAGTACAATGTCATGGAATAAAGAGGGAGTGATTGAAAATCTTGCATTAAATGGATCAAGTACTCACTACCTATTATTAATATGGCTCTTATTATTGACTGCCTCGGTGACGTAGTGGTAGCGTATGCGACTGCTATGCGTGAGGTCTCGGGTTCGATTCACGGGTCGGACCAAATGTTTGTATGACCTGCAAATGTTTGTTTCGGAGTTTGGGTGTTTTCTATGTATAATATGTTATTTATTTGTTATCTATGTAAAAGTATATTTTATATAGGTATATACTGTTCATAACTTCTCTTCATAAGACAAGTGCACCTGCCACGTCCTTTACTAAACCATCCAAAGTTTGACTGGTAGAAAATGCCATTCGGCATTAAGTCCGCCTCATGCAAATGTAATGCAGGAAGTATTAATAAATTAAAAAAAAAGTATGTATTAACACAAAATAAGTATAAAAGTATTTATATCAGTTGTCTAGTACCCATAACACAAGCTCTGCTTAGCTTGGGACTAGATGGCGTTGTGTGTTAGATGTCCAAAATATTTATTTATTTATTAAAACCAACTGTAAATGCCATATTCTGGGCAGTTGTTTGTTATTCTATCACATTAGAATGAGTTTAAATTAGTCTGGATAAATTAAGCCGAAAGAAACATTATTTTTGCTAGTTTTAATTAATATTTATTTTATAATTTAGCTATTTCAATAAGGTACTTTACAATCTCTTTACTTATGTATAGCGACCCGATTACTATTTCTATACCGTCTTAAATTAGACCAGTAGAGAATATCCAAGGTATAAAGTCAAAATAAATAAAATTGTCTAATAAATCTACTAAGAAAAGCATCTTCACAAGACTAATCGACCAATTCGAGAACAAAAAGAAACAATTCACACACATCCCATTCACTAACTCGCTCGACCCTAAACCCTTCAGAACTATTTGTCCACTAAAACAATAGACTATATTGGTTGAGGAAAAACAAGGATATCACGTAGTGAACGTTTAACTTAGCTATCTCCACAGGAATTAGTTGGGACAGTGATAGATGAGGAAACTGAGATAAGGTCGACTGGACTCGGTGCTTGTGTTGTAATTAGAATGGCTTTGAAAGAAACATAAGGTTGCTAATTGAACGTAAAGGAATAGGATTGAAATTTTACATAGAATCAATCAAATCGTAGGATCTCGTATTTGTAATAGAAGTTGTGCTTAGCGGATGACCACTCAATTCGAAGTTTTATTAGCGTACGGGCCAATGACCGGATACATTTAGCACGGTCAGCATTTTACGTCCATAACGTCGATTTGAAACACATTATTAATCAGCGCACTTTCAACAGTCACAGGGTGTACTCACTAGCATTAATCACTCCACTTTATGCCATTAGTTTCATAAGTAATTTTGTGTGCAACAAATAAATAACATCAAATTAAGCACGTCTATCATTCAATAAGCTGTGTACGCGACCAGTACATATAATATGGTCCTTCGAGCAACTTTGGTAAAGTGTCTTCTGTGGTTTCCTACAAGTGCATCGGTCTTTTTGGCCTCCCACAAGCGGGAATCACTAAGTAGATTGAGATGAGTATCAAGAAACTTCGTAGAGAGGTCGCAGTTATACGACACTTTTATCAGTGATCCAATTATCAATCAAATATTTTCTTATCAGTATCTATTAAACAACAATTATCATATCAAGCATCAAACAACAGTTATCATAACAAGCATACCTATCAGGTATCAGGACTCACAAAGGAAAGATGCTACTTCTAAGCGTGGTGGTAATTCTTTATAGGCGTGATCCACCCAGGCCTACCGGCCACAGTAGATGTTAGAAAGTTGTTGTTTATTGGTATTTTAGCTTATAACTATTATAAAATGTCTAAGGAAGAGTGAAAAGGAATAATGGCCTATTCAAAATAATCCTATGTAAGACTATTTAAGCTTCATGCTCATCTAGTGATCCGATGAAAATCTCATCCAAGTAGTCTCATAAAAATAATTAGGCTGCAATAATAATCGTGTAAACAGCGCGTCTTATCTTCATGATTACCTCAGCCTTACAAAATACAAGTTATCAGGAATGCAAATGATTCGTCGTTTGCATCGCAACGGATCGCATCGTATCGCAATTAGTGTAAACGGCTCGCGCGTCGCACTCCGTGTAAGCTTACTTGATCCGTGTTTCAGCTTTGCGACAGACAAATCCGACAGGATTTTTGATGATATATAAATTCTGGAAGAGATTTGTTAACTTGTGTAATGAACTAAAAACAGTTAATTTATACTTGTCGTACTGTATGATTATGAAATTATACTAATTGAGGTATTTTGAGGTAAATTTTTGAACAAAATGATTTTATTCCAACCATATTATTTTATTACTATAGAAGTGAAAGAGTTAGAAAGGTTTATTTTACTGGGCCCCCATATTGTAGGTCAACATGCTGCTGCGTCCTTGTACGTAAAGAGAATAGTGACCACCACTTTTGGATACAACACATGCTTACCATCAAGCAGAGTAAAGTCATTTTGATAGCTTATACATATTATAAAACTAGCTGTGCCCGCTACTTCATACACGGTTATTTGTATTTTCAAGTTATTTTTAATTTTTCACCGTTGGAACCTTCCTTGGACTACGACAAACCCAGCCATTTTCTAGTTTTAGCAAGGCAAATGAACATCAGTTGATTTTTATATATAAGACTAGCTGACCCACGCAACCTCGTTTACATCTATTGCACGTAGCGTAATAACTTGTCAAAACCAAAATCAGTTAAATCGGCTCAGTCGTTCTCGAATTTTAGCGAGACTAATGAACAGCAATTGATTTTTATACAGAAGATTATGTAATAATAATATGTCGAAAAAAAAATTCAAAGAACTATTTGTTTATTAAACATTTTTAATTATTTTATGTTTTAAATGTATTTTTATAGTATATAAAGTGTTATTTGTGTACCACCATTATTTAATTATATCATATCGTTTCAAATGAAATTATTAACAAAATAAAGTGTCTCTATTTAGTGGTAGGTATACCACTTCCAGATATGAACTAAATCAAACCATTTCTATTTTGTAATTGTAGCGAATTTGCGCACATCTATCAAAATTAAAATTTACAGGATTTTGGGCTTTAAATGTTCGCTGCAAAGGATTGAATTGTTACACTTGTTTGTTTTATGTCCGTTTGTATATTTCCAGTTTATTGGAGGCGACATAGCTGGTGTTTTTACTTTATTCTGCTGTCACGTGAAACAAGAGATATACTTTGTTTGTTGACATTTATTAAATTGTTCTACGTTTTTGTGTTTATTTTTTTTATATGTATATTGGACGTATCGCCTGATGGTAAGCGATTACCACCGCCCATGGAAACTCGCAACTCCAGTGTTGTCACAAGTGCGTTGCCGGCCTTTGGGAGATAGTGCGAGGGATGGATGGAGGGGTTGAGGTATGGGCCTCCGGTATCCTCACTCACTCGGTGCAAAACAGCGCAGGCGCTATTTCACACCGGTTTTCTGTGAGGCCGTGGTATCACTCCGGTCGAGCCGACCCATGCATGCCGAAGTGTGGCTCTACCACGGTCAAAATGGTGGTTCAACATATTGGTCTAAAGATTAAGTAAGTACTACTTATAAAAACTTTGTGTTATACTATTAGATTTACTTACTCATATGATAAATTGCGCTTGATTTTAAGTGTGTTATATTTATGTATAAATATACTACTAACTGAACCTCGTAACTTCGACTGGGCTTCTTGTCAATCATGCTCACCTCTATTGGTCTAAGTGTGATGTTAACTATGCTATCTTTGAAATGAAAATGATTTATGAAAATTTGTGTATGCACATAAGCTATACACAAATTTTCAAAAGTGAGAAAATCGATTTATTAGCTTCGGTGTTCATCGTGCATTCATCATAATCTCCTATTATGTGCCAAATTAATACTCTTTATATTTAATCATTCAGATATATTTCTCTTCTACTTTCATAAACAATTAATGTTTACACAGTTTTACATGTCCACAATTGTAATATACTTGTAAAAATCTATCCCCAAAAACAAATTTATTTCAATAAAATATTTTCAATGAAAAACTTGCACAAACAGTACAATGAATTAACTCATCAAATTTAACAATCAATGACAATGATAAAATTGTTGATGTATCGGTAGCACGCGCCTGACCGATCGCTTCCGATCACCGAATGTGAATGAAATAACAAAATATATGAATTAAAACTTTAAACATACAATTTGATACCCTATTGCGTTTACAATAAGAATGTTGAAAACATGATCGATCATCTCAATTCACTTGAATGGAGTGATGTGTGTGAAAAAATTGGTCACGAGTCTTGAAAGGAAATTGAATTAATGCAACGTTTTGTACATCTTCAAACGTACTCTGGAACGG
This sequence comes from Spilarctia lutea, assembly GCA_916048165.1. Lineage (NCBI taxonomy): Eukaryota > Metazoa > Arthropoda > Insecta > Lepidoptera > Erebidae > Spilarctia > Spilarctia lutea. The sequence continues at coordinate 3,686,292 of OU696491.1, forward strand.
AGATTCACGTTTTGATATTCGATGCTACGTTTTAAAATCAATAAAGTAAAATAGTATTACAAATAGAAAGAACTGTTAACATCACACTAATATCTGTGTAAAAGTAATTACCTGCCAATGCCTCAGAGATAACCCACCTCAATTAAAAGCAATAATTCTTTTGCTTTATTATATTAAGCTTTTTATTATTTACTAGCTGATCCATTCAACTTCATTTGCGTCTCTTTTCAATCATGTTCGGCTCCTATTAGTCTAAGCGTGACATTAACTATGCTATTTTTTATTTGTTTTAAAGTTACCGCTGCGAACGTTCGGCGCTAGATTCTCTGACTCTCCGACTGCGATACGTACTCTTTCTGACTTGCGAGACAATTTGAATTTTCAGAAGAAGATTCTACGATACGACGTATTTTCGCTAATCTCGCTTGGGCACCATTTTGAGATAGCTGCAACTTTCTTTTTCTAGGCATATTGATATTGTTAGTTTACATAGTTTTTTTTTTCTTACAATTAAAATAGCCTATATTAATCAGTGGTAATGTAGCATTCAAATGGTGAAAGAATTTTTAAATCCGACCAGTACTTTTTGAGCCAATTCGTTACAAACATACTTACATACAAACCTTTCCTCTTGATTATATTATTAGTAATTAGTATTAGTATAGATAATTAAAAAAAAACAGATACTTTATATAGTGTTTTCCTATGCTTCACAGAACAAAACTCGATTGTTTTTTAATAAGTCTACGAGTAGTAACTTTAATTAAATGTTTTTGATCAAATTACTCACGTTTCATTGAATTTTCGAGAATCAATTTTATTTTATTTTTTTCTATATTATTTACATTATGTTCTATAACAAGAACAACACGCAAAAACCCGCATATCAAAACACTAAATTATTTGTCAAAAATAATTTGCATTCATATTACAAGAACAAATAAAGCAGTCGTCAAGGTAAAATGGTTTCTGGTTAACTTCGTACGTATTTAGAGGTTTATTCTGCACTTAATCATAACAACCATATTATATTATAGAAAGGCTCACAAAACAATCACAACAAATCATCGTGACTATGAACAGATGTAACATAAGCGTCTTATACCGTATTCATCAAAGGCTTACCCCGAGTCGAACAATAATACAACTATTGCGAACTGTCAAACATTTTAGCTGGCAATGCGTATGTAAATGTAGAGTCCCTCCGAAGTTTATTGTTATGGCGAGATGCTCTTAAACGCCTCTCGATAGGCCCAAGATGTTCGGGACATACAGTCATTTAAGTTTTACCATACTAGTTAATATAAATTTATGATTATTTTATTGTTAAAAAAGTTGCTCCACATAATGTCTTTTCTGATTTTTGTGTTACTTGTAATCTAAGAACTAAACTGAGTTTAAAACTACGATACCTACCTGCCTTCTTGTGCACCATTCTGCTTCGGACCGACTTCCTCTTATATATAATATTGCCAACTCTTACAGTAAAAGTTAATGCTATTTTGAGACCAACTGAAGAACATTTTCGATAACTTCTTAGATTCATCATGAGTTTTAATAATGAAAATTAGACATGAAAAGTCTTATTATTAGAAAACTAAACTATTAATCCAATAATTTAGGGTTTCTCAAGCAAATGCCACAATTCGAATGTAACTAGTCCTTAAATACAGCGAATGTGGATACGGTAAGCAATGGACGTTGGGTAAAATACATTTTCCCTACTTCTTCTGCGGTGCTGAGGCAAACAGTTTGTCCGTATGTTCGTCATGTAGCGAACCGTGTCTAAGTGCTTCAGATCTCGTTTTCAAATGCTAGTGAAATTCAAAACAGGCAGTTTGTACGTCAATGAGTGTTGCTCGATTTATTGAAGTGATTCTACACTGAATTTTGGATTTTATTGTATTGCTAAATGTCCCAAGTGTATCATTATTGCGTATAGCTTAAAGAAAATAGAAAATAAAAATGTTTTCGGCCAAAATATTTTCCCTTGACTGTGTTTATTTTGGTTGTGATATGTAATTGTTTTTGGTTATCTCCTACCTACACTGGTAACGTTTATAGTCAACTAAATCATAATGAATGTTAATCAAGTTTGCAATATCATAGACACAAATCCTATTACTAGATTCAGGTACTTGCTTGAAGATGATTCTAAAACGTTGGCTATAGAGATAATAATTATTGTTAACACATATGATGATGATGATGGTTTGCCCTAATTCAAACATCTATTTAAAAATAAACACACATGGTAGGCTCAAAATTATTGCACTTGAGGAATTTAAACTTTATCGTACGCTGTACTCTAAAGTATTGAGCTTTATTTATTATTTAAATAATATTCTCTTATCTCAAAATCTATCTTTATTGACAGATTTTATCTAATTGAAGACACGTTATAGAAATAATTTGTAATGTAGAATCGTAAAATAAAGATTGTGCAATAAATGTCAAATTTGCATACGTATAGAAATTTAATGTATCCAAATTTCTCGAAATATTCTGACAAGTACATAATAACCGTTTTACATTTTCCAGACATCCGGCCCAGACTCGAACAATACACAGTCAAATCTCAAAAGCCATTCGTACCGTCTCGTTTTGACAAATTTGAACGTCACCAAACAAACTGTTCCATTAGTCAAATTAATTATTTATCATCTTGGATCGCAATTTGTCCTTTGACCAAGTAGATCTCGAGAAATTGGTAATCTTGGTAAGAGGTCTTGTCGATGGTACCTCGGATTTATAGTTTGACATCCTTTATCTACGAATAGTTTTGGTGTAAATGGAGTTTCGGATTTTGGTGTAACGGCTAGAATTACAAATTTTAGAAGTGTTTTGACAAGGGTACCTGTTGTGTAAGATTTTGGAATCTAATGGGTGTGTATTTAATTGTTAATAATATAATATGATACAGTGAAATATAATTTCGTACTATTATTAACCTTATTATGAAGATTTTGAAATTTATATTCAGTTATATGTCATTCTAAAATGATTTTTTATTAAGTATGAGTAAAACAGTCTGAATACAAGCTTGGCCTATTATAAACAGGTCCGCTAAAAGACCCTGTTATAACGTTCATTCATAAATTTTGCTTAAAATTAACCTAATTTTTTAACCTTAAGTAGTAGTGAATCAATTGACCTTACATCTTATTATTTAATCTTTGTCATTAAAAGTTTTATTTTAATTATTTACTATTTCCTCTACTATGAAAATAAACTAACAAAAAATTCATTTGTGTACTGTATATACATATTTATTTTTACTTTTCACTTTCATTATCTTCTTGCGTCCTTTTCAAATTGATTGACGAATTATCCAGTAAGTTATCTTTTTTCATTCGCCACTACTACTCATCACTTGATCGCTTTTCATTCATATCTTTTATACCATTGGATATGAAAGATTATGAGTTTTTATAACAATATAATGTATTCCTAGAAAAATTGTTAAAATTTTTGATAATAGGTACCTAAAACATCGACAAAGCAGACCAATCCCTTTTACCTAGCAATTTGATATCCACGTAATCCTGTCTGCCACAAACAATACCGTGGAATACATTAACTAGAAGTCAACAACGGTCTTCAGACCCCTTTGAAGTATCGCTGTTTCAGAATTAAGCTTCGGTGGAATGGTTTTCTACAATAGTTTTGTCTTGAATGATGAATACATCTTTTGTTGGTTGACTGTAAGTGAGCTTTGAGTTAGCTATTTTCTTCGAAACATATAGTTGTTTTAAAGTAAAATACTTATAGAAAGGGATTATGTTTTTTTCTAATATTTTTCTCTTCTTTTAGTTGCTGGGTTGAAAGTTAAGTTTTTGAGTTACTATTAGATATGTAGAAAACTGGTGAGCACATATGTCGCTTGATTGTGACTACTGCTCCCCATAGACACTTAATTTAAACAATTATCCTACTAATATTATAAACGCGAAAGTTTGTGAGTATGTAAGTGAGTATGTTTGTTTCTCTTACACGCGAAAACTTAACAATAATATAGCTTGTACATCAGAATAACACATAGACATTGCCCGCGGTTATTGTCGTACCGCAAGTAGCACTGCGGGGTTCAGGTAGTTTTTAATAAAAGTAATAAAACACGCTATAATTTCAGAATTAAGAAGTGAAAAAATGATTTCATTCGATACGGGCATCTCAAGACCAGATATTGTAAAGAGCCACGGCTAAATATAGGCAACCCCTATATTTGGCCGTGGACTTCTTTGGGCTGAGATGAAGATGACGGTGATGAAATGTTACACTATGTATCACTTAAAGACAAACCTTTATCATAAAAATAACGGTAAAATTGTTGTTTCAAAGTACATAAAGGTTTAAACATTAATCTATACATTGCAATAATGATTATTTTTAAGTAATCAGTTAACCACCTTCCCATGCTACCTTGACGTGCTCTTGAAACTATTAATTGTACAAACAAAATCGATCACCAATCTTTCATATAGCCAAAGCTAAAACTTTAAAATCACACACAGATGTCATTATTATCTCAAATTCCTTTCTAAACAAGGAAGTTTAAAAAGAAATCTATGATTGAATCAACACTCAATAAATCGTGAACTGAGGGACCCTTATTTTTATTGTAACGGGTGTTTTTTTAAGCTAGATAGAACTTTAAATTGTAAAAAGTAACACAAAAAATTAAATTTTGATGAAACTTTTTTTTTTATTTGTTTCAGTATACTCTGACAAATCATCATGAATAGAGTCACGCTTGAACAACGCTACGAAATTATCCAAATTTACTTTGAAAATCAGTCGTCGATTCGCGCAACTTATAGACGAATGTTTTATCGCAAAATTGTGTTCAGCGATGAGGCGCATTTTTGGCTTAACGGGTTTGTTAATAAGCAAAATTGCCGCATATGGAGTGAGACCAATCCACAACAGACCCTACAGACTCCATTACATCCAGAAAAATGCACCGTATGGTGCGGTTTTCACGCTGGTGGCATCATCGGACCTTATTTCTTCAAAAATGAGCTGATTTTCAAAGTAAATTTGGATAATTTCGTAGCGTTGTTCAAGCGTGAGTCTATTCATGATGATTTGTCAGAGTATACTGAAACAAATAAAAAAAAGAGTTTCATCAAAATTTAATTTTTTGTGTTACTTTTTACAATTTAAAGTTCTATCTAGCTTAAAAAAACACCCTATACAAGGAGTTAAAGTTCTAGATAAGACAGTTACCATGGGAGAACCACGCTTCGGCATGCATGGGTCGGCTCGACTTGGTGTAAAACAGTGCCTGCGCTGTGTTTTGAATTAAGTGAGGATACCGTAGGCCCATACCCCAGCCCCTCCCCCATTCCTCTCCCCAAAGGCCGGCAACGCTCTTGTGACGCGTCTGGTGTTGCGGGTGTCCAAGGGCGGCGGTAATCGCTTACCATCACGCCTGCTCGTTTGCCACTATCAAATTAAAAAAGAAAAATAGAAATTACGTTGCTTAGTTATATAAGCGCAGATGGATTAATTCATTATTACTGTGATTATTGATATTATTTTATCTTTTTTTGTTTTGGGTTATTGTTATGTCTAGTATCCATAATACAAGCTCTGTTTAGTTAGTCACTAGATGACGGTGTGTTAGATGTGCGAAATATACGGAAACAATAAATCTTTAAATTTTCTGTTTTCTTAATTTTAATACATGACAAGTAGTATTCTACTCCGTGCCAAAGAGATTAGAAATAAATCTGATGTTAGGAGAAATTTCACGCGTGCTGATTTGGAGTTAGTGTTACAGACTGTTCCTGGTTAGTGTTAGGGCAGTTGTGAGGGAATTTATTTACTAAGCTAACATTTATTTACATGTTAGTTAGTCTATCATTAATAGGCTAAAAATTAATAGGCTATCATTAATGAATTGGTACATCATAAGTTTATATCTATACAAAGAAATAGAATTGAAGTGTCTGATTGTAATATTAATATTACAATCAGACACTTCAATTAACAGCTTAAATTTTTATAGAAGTTTACACGCTAAAAGCAATTTTACCATTTTTGTCCGTCTATATGTCGGTTTATTCAGTCTAATCTCTGGAACGGCTACACGGATTTTGACGGGACTTACACTAGTGTATAGCTACTTTTTTATACTAACTTCGCCCCAATGCGTTATCCCTGTTTGTTAGAGTACCGCGGGTAACACCGCGGGGCTCTGCTAGTTTAAAATTAGATATTAAAATGTTTTTGCCTTGTCACATCCAGCAATATCCTATTTTAAAGTTCTGTAAATGTCCTTTTGTGTCGTACAATATTGAGTCGGGCGTAAGGGCAAGTAATTGTGAAGATGTCCTCGGATTACCGCGACCCTAGTACCTTGCAAGGGATAAGTGATACATCAGTGTCGAGATGTATCCGTTTGTCCACGGTGATACACTTTGAATTATAGATGAACGATGTTTTTTGTATTTATTTATTTCAACTTTTTAAAGGAAATTGTGTCTTGGGAAAATCTCCATTGAAGACACTTCAAGAGCAATACAATTCTTCGTTCATCAGTGTTTATTGCATTTTTTGTGATAAGATACTTGAAACACATATCAATTACCTCACAATACATAGAATGTTATATGAATCTTAACTGTTGATAAATATACTCACATTAATTTGTAAGAAAATATATTTAATAATCACAATAATTATTTTACAGACAAAATACACCTATACGAGGAGTTGGGTTATGGGCCACCGGTATCCTCAATCACTCGGTGAAACACAACGCAAGGGCTATTTGAAACCGGTTTTTGAGTTTAGGTTAAGATTCGTTTTATTGTAATTGTATGTTTTGGAAAATAAATAAAAAAATTTTTTTATTATAGATCATGTTTACTTTAAAACCAAAAAGAAGAACTCCATTCATCGAAAACTTAAACATCGATGCAGTTAATAAAGCTGGAAACATTACAGTCATTACATTTTACTGTATATACGTAAATAATCGAAAAGTGGTAATTTTATTTAACGACAATAGCACTCCGAAACATTTTGAAGTCCCTTTGTTTATTGAAGAGGAAATAATTAGAACAGATTCGTACGAAAATAAGGAAGGAAAAAGAAATAATAATTCATCAGGTAGCGAGAGATAATCCTGAAATTTTAACAATACGATATATTAAAGTATGTCTTCCTTTAATAGCTATAAAATATAATACTTTGCGGCACATGACAATTAAAATGTTAAAGTTAATCTATACTAATAATAAAGCTGAAGAGTTTTTTTATTTGTCTGATCTGGTCCAATTTGAAAAATTCTTTCAGTGTTGGGTAGTCCATTTATCGAGGAAGGCTATATATCATCATGCTACTACTAATAGTAGCGGAGCACTAATGAAAAAATGTTTCAAAAACGGGAGAAAATTTTCACACTACGGGCAATATAAGACGCAAACGAGGTTGCGTGGGTCAGCTAGTGCAATAATAAGAACGGAGGTCATTAGAAAATCTTTACTTTTCCTTTCTTTTAATGTTGTGTACGTAATATTTTTCTTATACACCATCTTTAAGAACAAATTTAGCTTTTGGTTCACAATTGTACGATCTATATTTATCGTTAACCTACAGATAGCAAATTATATTAGGTAATTAATATTTTCAAAGTAGATAGTGTGCCGTCGTAGCATCTTCGAAATAGAGGAAAATAAAAAATAATGTATATTATCATCTTCCTAGCCTTTATTATTCCCAAGATTATTTGGGGTCGGCTACTGGTTCAACCGGTTTTACCTGAATATCAGTTTTTACACAGAGCGATTGGCATCTCACCTCCGCAACCCTGAGGGTATCCTGAATTCAAAGGTTGAACTAGTAAAAATAATAATATATGTAAATAAAAAAATGTGTGCGTGTACTAGCGTACACTCGTAAGAAGTGAAACTTCTTTATGACGTTATTTTTCAAAAAATAAATATCATATGTCGACGTAAGGTATAACGACAAAAGACTTATAAACCAGCAATATTCGTGACAATTCTTATTTCAAGTGCAATAAAAGTTAAGGAGCGAGACTTTCCCCGCGGATACCACCTGGTGGCATGTCGGACTCGAACCGACCAAAACCGCACGCCGTCCCGGGCACTAGATGCCGGAGAACCAGGTGCACCCTAGAAAGGAAAACCCTGGAACCCCGACGTACCTCGGGCCACCTGCGCTTTGTAGATGGCCCCCTACTGTGTGAGAACCCCAATGTTCCCTTTAATAACCCCCAGGGCGCGCACGCTCCGCAGCGTCCGCGCCATCACCCGGCCTGCTTCTGCTAGGGTGACCCATGGCCTCATGTGTCACCCTCAGGCTTGCGCTTATGGAGGACGGAGATCGTTCTGCGCTCTCCGGCGGCTGAGTCGCCTGCGGTGCCTGGCCCGTTCCCGGGCCCGGCGCGCCGCGAGAGTTCTAAACCTCTCCCGGTTCCGCTCCGCCGTCTCCTTGGCAAGCATAACTTGCTCGCAGAAAGAAATGGCGGAGTTCCACGCCCTCTCGCTCCGCAACATGGCCGCAATCATGTTACCGAGCGAGCGAGACCTGAGTAAATATTTCGCGATCTGTGGTGTGAATGAAGTAAGTTTGTGGAATGTGATGTGTGTGGTTATTTACATTGTGGACTAAATAAAATAATATTGTTTGTAATGTGATATTTCATTGTAGTATTAATTTGGTCCTGTTTGTGTTTGAAAATGTTTTTTGTTTTATTTTATAAATTTGACGCGTAACGTAACAGATAAATGTTACACGTAACGAAAAAATGTTACACGAAATTTTTTGACAACCCCGATAACGAAGTTTCACTTCAAAAATAAATCGCCTAATATGTTTGCTAAGCGCAAACATAACTAGATAATCATTCGAACGATTCGTTAACACAAAACTTTAGCAGTTCCGATTCGTTTAATTTTTAAATATTTTCTTTAAAGGAACGTAGTAAAACAAGACTTACTTATTTTTTCCTTTGGAATGTGACGGGCCAATAACTTTTGACAGAACATAGTCTGTCGAGGAAACTAGTTAACTATAAAAGGCACAAATTTATAAACCTATTACTAGAAATTATTATTATTAATCAACTATTTAATCAAGGTTGTTTTGATGAGTTTAATTAATATAATACTAAGAGAAAATTTCAAAGCTATAAATTACTGCTTATCTTTATATGCAATGCGAGTTTATTTTAAAAAAGGGAATAAGAGAACGCAGGGACGAGGCAAATTAGCAATTATCTTATAAAAAAATCATTGGTTGTTTTAAAAGCGGTGTCGTATACCGTGTTTTGTTTTAGCAACACGATACTCTATAATAAGGGTAGGATATGGACACTGTATCGTCAATGGATGTGGGATGTTATTTCTCATTAAATTATACAGCTATACATAACCATATTTGTTTGTTTTCCATATAGTTTTTGGAGACCTTAATTATGACTTGTTTATGAAATAGGGAAGAAACATGCAGAGGGATGTGAGAATGGAAATGACTGACGCCGACAATGGATATCTGCAACACAAGAGTTAGAAATGCATTGCCAACCGCTCCGGGCTCCGGTGACTTAATTTGCTTTGGGAAAAGCACTAACTTTCTGTGAGGACGTGATGAACCAGCTTATATATGCCTAAGTCCATGCAAAATACTTAGGACTTGTAGGAATCGTTATGAATTTTGAATTTTTCATTTTTTCTGTCGTATTATATCGATGGTTCTTCGTTTCTAAAACTTCGAAACTTTGCTCATTCTAATCTTGAAAAAGATTCCTCACAGTTTATAACATTTTAGAAAATAAAATGAAAATTAATTGTATTTGTAGTAGCGTTACGTGTGTACAAGTAAGCTGATCATATTTGGTCGATGTTTTGACTATACACTTTGTTAGTATTTTGAAAGAAATCAAATAACTACGATAGTGACTTATATGTATCAAATTTACCAATTCGTCTACCACCTAAATCTCAAGGCTTTTTCTTTTCATGATTGAAATAAAAAGAAACGGAATAATTTTATTTTGAATTCATATATTCACATTCAACATGCAATAACTTTACAAAGAAACTTAAAAAAATATGATTCAACTGAGGTATTAGTCCCGTGGATAGAATTATGTAACCAATAACCAAAATATACCCAACGAATGTGTGTCAATGTCAATGATTTCTCCACGTGGTTTCAAATAGAACATACTGAACTCTGTAACTGTTCCTTAGAAATGTGACAAACACATTTATCGTCAAATAAATTGCATTAAAACCTTTTACAAGACGACCGTGACGACTTATACGTTGACAGTTATTAAAAAACCAAACAGTATGCAAATCTCAGCATTCAATCAAGAATGAAGATTGAAAATAAATGTAATCTGCGTGAAACGTCAGTGGGCACGTGCCGAGATACGTCAGGATATGTTATATGCAAATAGGACTTGGGTGAAATGGCCCTCGTATGCGGGATACCATAGGGATTTGGATTAATATTTTTAATCAATTAAAACTGAAGTCTTTATTCCATAAAATTAATTTATACTGTTTGTTACCATTACCTATATAATAACGCTAAAGGCATAATCAACGCACACAGTGATAATCTGTTAATGTCAAATATTTAACAAAATAAATTTATATAAAATCATAATTATATGCCTATACAGATCAACAACCATGCGTTTCCAAGAGGTTTGACTCCTTTTTGTGGTAAACTGAGTAGTCTTAAGTTAAAAAAACTGTTTTAAAAATTTATTTAGAGAGATTTATTTAAACTACAGATTTGAAAAACACCAAAAGCTATTGGATTTTATCCGGGTGATACGAAAAATTATAATTTCTTTCAAGGGCTTCTTAGTCGGCCATCTGTCTCAATCTCTGAGACATTTTTGAGTGTTCACAATGACACTCGAACAGATCCACCCCTCAATATATATAATTACGTACATACGTATGTTGTGGGGTGGTGTAATAGATCATTCAAACTTGTTACAAATTTTTGGGAATATAATGCATTTTTATAGATATTTTGATTAAGTGGACGTCAACCAATATAGCTGTTAGAAAACTTAACTCTGCGTTGTATGTTCTCGTTATTATTACTTATGTGTCTATTTAATTGTGTATTTTATGGGATAGGCGGCCAACGATGTTAAGCGATTACCGCCACCCATAGAGCCACACTTTGGCATGCATGGGCCGGCTTGACTGGACTGATAACACAGCCTCACAGAAAACCGGCGTGAAACAGCGCCTTCGCTGTGTTTCACCGAGTGAGTGAGGATACCGGAGGCCCATACCCCAACCCCTTCTCCCATTCCTCTCCCCAATCCCCCAAAGGTCGGCAACGCACTTGTGACGCCTCTGGTGTTGAAGGTGTTCATGGACGGTGGTATTCGCTTACCATCAGGCGATATGACTGCTGGTTTGCCCCCTATTACATAAAAAAGTCGTATATGATAAATGTCCGTTTGGTGACCAATTAAAACTACGGAATAGTCTATCAGCGACTTTTCAGCAAACCATAAAACTGACCCTTTTTATAGTCATCATACATCTAAGAGGCTTGCCTGACATTGAAACATTTAATCGATACCCAACAACTTCTCTAATAGTCCACTGGAGTAGCTGCTGGTGTCCATCAAGACCTGAGAAAGTAAACGCTTAAATCTCTGAATAACGCTGAGTATAATAGATATATAAAAACACAATTCACTGACAAATAAACAGCAATATTTATTTTTACAATGAATACTATAAATCCTAAAAAGACCCAAATCTTTTTCTTTATTATTTTTGAGGTTTCCGGCTACCGGACAATATCATCTATAATTCTTCACCAAAATGACCTTAAGTAGGGTCATGCAAAAAAGCTTCGACCAATGTCCATACTGTCTATAGACGTTTGTCTTCATCGGCGACAGGTTTATAGCCGGGGGCGGTAAATAATATCAGCGCGGGAAACGTCATGCAACATTCATTCGTTTATATTGTTAAATACAGGCTGTGTAATTTTTTTCGCAATTTTATATTAATCTCATTTTTTTGTTGATATGGTGGCAAATTAGATCTCCTGCGCCTTTCATTCTCAGGCGTCAGGTATATGTGACCATCCTGACTGACGGCCTATAACGACCCTCTCTGGCAGCACTCTAAATCATGTCGACAATCAGAAAAAAAGCAGTCTATTTACAACTTTGAAAATTTACTTTCCCGCATACGTTTTGTTACTTCTCTCAGAAATGAAACCACGCCTAATCAGGCCTTAACCCGAGGTAAAGACTGCGCCCCAAGCTTTTAGTAACCTAGAAGTGTTTTTTGGGTCTAATGTTGCATTGGAATTACAAAACAATTATCCCAAACAATTCATAAAATATGTAAATTTTTAATAAAGCCTGACGCGTTGAGTCCGTCATTGCACTTTAAATTGTGCGTAAAGTTATTTAATAAATAAACAATTAATTACAGATTCTCTGTCACATTCCTGTGTTCAAAGTTAAAAGCTTAAGTATAATTCCTTGTTTTGTTTTCTTGAAGTACTTTTACTTAAAATGCTTACAACTCAGTATTGTTAACTATTTGTTTTCAAGAACTGTGTACATGAAAAAAAAAATGTTTATTGAAAAGTGATCAAAATTAATCATGTTTCAAATAACCTTAACAACTTTGCGACAGGCAAGCTATTATAGATGTGCAGTTTCAAAATAAATATGTTTTATCTTGTTAACGATGGATTTCCAGCTACATATAAAAGAAATGTGGCTAATACTCAATGTGGCAAAAGAAATTACGCACTTAAATATTGTTACGGTGTGGATTACAAATTTCGTAATGATTTTCAACTAATATGGTATTATGTTTTTATTTGTTTGTTTTACAAACTTTATAGTACTTAAAAATATATACCAACATATACTCAAAACTTTTGTTTAGTATGCTTAAATTGTATGCACACTGCTAAATCCAAATACCTAACGTAACCAGAGTGAGCATGGCTAACTTGGAATTTCAAATCGTAGGTTATAATTTATAACACAATTGAAAGAATCGATAGTTATGTTTATTATACTTCCGGTCACTAGATGATGTCAGATATTTTCAAATTAATAGAAGTATTGATGTCATTGTTATGAAATTCTATTGTATATATTCATTTGAGTAAACATTCATTTCTGTAATATTAAAACATATAACATCAGTTGTATTGCGTATGCGCAGACGTACAGGTGACCCAGTGCTTTCATTGCAAACACTCAAAATGGTAGATTATAACTCGTGTAACAGTCGGTTTAAGGTTCATATTAAAATGCATTTTAGTTTCCACAAAAGTAGGTTCTGCACTATGTAAATAAACTGTATGGAACTATAAAGAAAACGTTTGTGATAATCTTCGTGTTTTTACTTAAAGAGATTTGTTGTGACATATTGAAAAAAAGTGTTTTTGCCAAATAATTTATATTAAGACAACATCGAACTCGTGTTATTTATAAATCAGAGGTATTTATAAGAAGAAGATAAATTATCACAAAATTGGTGGCAGTCGAAAATAACACACGCTGTATATGGCTCTCCTTGTATTTCTACAATACACCTCAGTACGAAATCTACTCTGGAGGCAGGGGTCTACCGAACATAATACTACGGCAGCTGGCGGTTATACTACATTGTAACATGGCAATGATTGTATGGTTTCTTTTCATTATTACAGCCGTAATTATTAACGCCGTTCAAGAAAATAATTACACTGAACGTGATAGTTCTAATGACACCGCTGCACTAAGAATTGTCATTGCAAATGAACTTAATGATTTGGTATTAAAAATGGGGGCTTCTGAACATGACATGGTTAAAGGATTGAATCAAAGTTTGTTCGATTTTTTATTTGCTCCGGATATTAATTTTACTTTATTGAGTGTTGGTTAATAAGTAAATAAAGTTTGAATAATAAAGTTGTATTTTGCATAAGGTTAAGTGACAATTGTCGGCAATCAGAAATAAAGCAGTCTATTTACAAATTTGAAAAAAATACTTTCTAGTGATTTCTAGCTAAGATTTTTCATCCGGACTTTTTATTAAATTATATTCAGTGTTTTTTTTTTATGTTTATTTTATTTTGTAAAGTGTTCTTACACGTAAATAAAGATACCTCCTAAAATAGAATGAGTCCTTATTAACCTTTTTTGTACCCCTTATTAGAGATTGGTCTGGGCACTCTCTGTGTACACTCAGATCACATAACAGCCTTTAACAGTTCACACCTGGTCATAGGCTTTTCGTCAGAAATTAAAATTCGATTACGATTCGATCGATCGATTAGATTTTGGCCTTTGAGTTGTTTTTCTTATCTTTGTAGTGATGTTTTAATGCGTAGATTTCTCTCATAGTCACCTTCTATGACACCCATAGGATGAGTAGGGCTAGTAACACTTTGTGTTCTTAACCAGTCACCATACGGACACTTTCATCGTCATCGACAGTCTTTAAAAGACCACTGCTGGACAAGAGCCTCTCCTTCGAAAGGCGGTTTTGGTCTAATATACCATGCTGGTCAGACGGGTTGGTAAAGGGTTTATTTCAATTTTTCCTTCTCTATGCAGTGATGTTGTCCTGGTTAGTTTGTTCTTGACGATTCTTAGGACACCCATGGGATCAGTGAGGGTGGTAACCTAGCACCACACGGACAACATTACACATTACACTATTTATAATTGTATTGTGTGAAATAAGGATCATTATTGCTAATCGATGACTAATTTGTCCAGGAGCTCTTATTTACTCAAATAATCTATACTCTATACAAATAAATAAAATTGGAATGTCTGTTTGTAATATTACTAGAACCGCTTTTTACTAAATGCATACACAGTACATAATTATACCGAAATATATTTTTCAATTTTCGTCTGTCTGTCTGTTTGTCTCTCAAGAATGGCTGAACCGATTTTAATAGGACTTTCACAGAAAGCTGATGTAATAAGGAGAACTGAGGCTACTTGGTTTTATACTAGCTATACCCCGCGGTGTTACCCGCGGTTCTAAAGGTACAACAATAACCGTGGGCAACACCGCGGGTCTCAGCTAGTTCATTACTATAAGCGATTATTAAACTCTCGGACAGCTGTTATCTATGTTCAAATAAAACCAAATACTCAAATATCAATCAACCAAAATGACACGAAATCTATAATACATTAATATAATGAAATTTGCCAAAAATATTCACCCCTCCTAATCCTGTTTCCCCGAAATCCGTTTAAATGCAACTATTTCTGGTATATCGAAGTAAATTGTACTAGATTCAGATAAATCCGAAAAAAGGGAGATGTAATTGAATTATAATGTAACATAATCGAATGACACGACCCATTTTAGTTTTTTGGCTATGATCTAAATGATCATGTGGTATTCTGATACATAAGAAAAATGAGTGTAATGTTTCATAAATAATCTAAAGAACTTATTTTTTCTTGAAAGCTAAGTGACCTTTAGTATTAATTAGGCAAATGGTGACTGCACGTTTGGTCCAGTGACTAAGCGGTCGTCACGCAGCTCCCTACTTCGCTAAGTGTTGTGGGTTCAAATCCAAAATGGTAAAACACTTTATGTGATCAAAAATTGTTGTTTTAAATCTGGGTGTTATTTGTGTCTGTTTCATGTATTTTGTAAAGTCCTCCGCGACACAGGAATGACTTCAAGTGCAGGAATCGTCTTTTAAAAAAAAAATAAGAAAATCACACATAATTATTTCGTTGTTTTATATATTAAAGTAAGTGAAGGAGCAGACGGGTCGCTTGAAATTTTCACCAAACATATCAATAATAAATTAATTATTATTGGTTTTATTTTAGTAACTTGATTTCTAAAATGCTATTTCAAATATGTATTCAGATATAGTCCAGTCGCGCGGGCGACGGGCGGCGCAATCATCTTGATCGCGCCGCCCGTATAAGCCCGGCAAGCAAGTATAAGCCGTTGTTTGAATTAATATATACGCATTTCACAACATTAACCACAACTGACACTATCTAATCGAATTAAATATAATGTATATTTTTAGTATTATACTACATGTCTAATTTTAACCAATCTTTGACATGCGTAAAGATGTATCTTCGCTGAGCATCTTCTATCGCATTTACAATGAGAAGTGCTCCGAGGAATTGTTCGGACTGATCCCTGCCGCCCCTTTCCGCCATCGTCCTATGCCACAGAAGTTTCATCCCCATCATCTAGATGGTTGGCAGTCCACGATTGTGCGCTTTTCTAGAAACTTACGACAACAAAACTGTGGAATGAACTGTCGCTTGCGGTATTATCGAACCAATACGAATTTCAAACCTTCAAGAAAATAGCGTACTCTTTCTTAAAACGGCAACGCACTTGTGACGCCTCTGGTGTTGCGGGTGTCCATGGATGACGATAATCGCTCACCATCAGGCGATACGCCTGCTCGTTTGCCTGACATTTCATAAAAAAATAGATAGAACATTGATTTAGTTTAGAGAGTTTTGAACAACAGAATTAGTACCAGTCATTATATAATAATAGTTCACTATAATTTACATAAAGCCACACTTCAACGCCATCTAGTATAAGTAAACTGAACTTTTTTAATACTATTGATATTACAACACACAATGAAAATTCTCACGCTCTTTATAGTATAATTTCCAATCACCAATACAGCATAATTTCTGTATAGACCGTATCCGACCCACTTCCATAATATAACAATTTGGAGTACATAATTTGTAACCACACTTTAACTTTTTTATAGCAGTATGCAGTATTCTTATTGTATTCACACAATAAATCATACATACCTGCAAGGGTTGAGGACAGGCAATTTGTCATAAACCCAGTGACGCGCGACGATCTGAAGATCCCTTTGCAGAAATCCAGAATTTGTTATTGTTACGCTTATGTGGTTTTTCGTTTGAGGAATATATTTTGATGTGCCATTCGTATTTTGTGGTAAGTTGTTTGTGATTTAATCCTGTGTGTAGATAAGTGGAAAATGATATGGACTTGACAAGAAGAGCACTGCGGTACGTCTTTTATTTAAGGTACTTTTGTATCGTAACCTATAACGACTTACTAAGGTACTTTTTTATTTGATTTGTATATCTGAAAAATAATATACAAAGAGGCTTTAAAATCTTGAAATCAAATAATGATTATATTTTGTTATCATACTTATCTATTTTACATTATCAATGTCTTGGAGATTGCTATTGTACTTTTTTTATTAGGAGATGAGTCGCTAAAGCTACATAAAAGACAGTAGCGGCACCGTTTATACAATACCTTGTATAAGTATTGAAGTATTCGTCAAAATAAGGATGATATTTATTGTTATTACTAGCTGAACCCCGCGGTGTTACCCGCGGTACGACAATAACCGCGGACAACGCCATGAGGCAAAGCTAGTATCTTTATAAATTGTAGCCTATGTGTTATTCTGATGTATAAGCTATATTACTATAAAGTTTCATCAAAATCCATTTAGTAGTTTTTGCGTAAAAGAGCAACAAAAATACTAACTTGCATACTTACAAACTTTCGCGTTTATAATATTTCTTTGTTTTTTTAAAAGGACTTTACAAACATACATGAAACGGACACAAAGAACATCCAGACTCGGGACAACAATTCGTGGATCACGCAAAGTGTTGTATCGCGTGGGATTTGAACCCACGACATTTGGCGCAGTAGCAAGCGGCATGGCGACCGCTGAAACCACTCAGCCAACCGTGCAGTCATATTAGTAGGAAAGAAACGAACGCCTGGTGTAAATCAGAATATATTGATCGTATTATTTCGTATTAAATCCATGTTATTTATTCAAATCTTGGGTCCAATATATATATATATACCTCATCTATTACACGCTATATACTGTGATTGATTTTGGACAATGCCAGCTCCTGCCAGTCGCCTTCGCAAGTCGTCACTCCAACTGTCCTGTGGGCGTCCTACACTACAATTAAATATATGTTTCTCGTAAACAACATTCGAAATAAAAATAAGGTATATTCCCTGGAGTATAGAATTTTTCACAAAATGCCCCTGCCATTATGATTAACACATCATTAGCTGTAACCCGAGGGGGTGAAATCGAACCTTTTTTCCATGTTAATTAAACAGATTAAAGGCGATGTCTGCATGACCTATTTTCACCCCGACAGCATGCTTTTCACCCTCGGGCAAGGGATGCAGTGCGTAAGGGTAACGTTTGAACGATTTAGAATAAAAACGTTAATTAATTGAAGAAATATTGCGATGGGTTAATTTATTTGGACATATTGTTATCGGGAAATGTCTGATAATACTTATATAATTTTTAATTTCTTAACTTTATTGAGTTCGGTCAAATTAGTCTCGGTAATAATGAATTTTCTTTGTGATGGTGGCCACGGTCTACATGCAAAGGCAATGAAAGGCTTAATGCTGGTATTATTAGAGACAGTATAGCGGTCTCAGTCAGTCTGTCTAGTTTTTTTATTATATTTCATTGATCAAGATAAATTAAAATATTGGCATTACACAGTATTGACTTAAGTTTTTTTATTTTATTGATTAGGTGGCCAACGAGCAGTCGCATCACCTGATGGTAAGCGATTACCGCCGCCCATGGACCGCAACACCAAAAGCGTCACAAGTGCGTTGCGGATAGGGAATGGGGAAGGGGTTGGGGTATGGGCCTCCGGTATCCTCACTCACTCGGTGAAACACAGCTCAGTTTATCTAGTTGAATTTATTTAAGTAAATTTTAACTTCATATGACACTAGCTTTTTCGTATCGCAGTAAATAGTAACGTATGATCTTTCTCAAGAATCTCAAGATCTCCATTGTAAATTTGATCGAAATCCGTTCAGTAGTTTATCCTACAAAGTATAATAGGCAAACATAGTTATTTTCAAATTTATAATATATTAGTATGAATTATTAAATTGAAACTTCTTTAGGCGCATGAGGGTAAAAAAATTACAGATGAAACGCGTCACAAAAATGTGCAGCGTTTTTGTCGAAGAAGAGGGAGAGAGCGATTGAGACCGATCGAGAGAGAGTGAGAAAGGGCGAATTATAATTTAATATTCATCATCTGAGATTATACTATATTATTTTTTAATAAATATAAAATAAATGTATTTTAATAATTCTCTGTAATTATTTTTATTAATAATCAGTTTGCCAAAGAAGTTTTACTTCTGACATGTGTAGGTACTTTGTACGTACGCACTTTCTTTTTTATCGAATAGTTTTAGCTTTTTAATAGATATAAATCACAAAACTTTAAGATTAATGTTAAAAATGTAGTACAATAATATTATTTTTGAAAACCAATTGGAATTAAGTAATATCACTTCAAAAAGCTTTAAAATTTGAAAACAGATGTGTCCAAATTACCTTGTTTCATTATATTTCAGAGCGTTTAAGAGCCAATCTCAATTCACGGTGTGAGTGTACACAACACCTGAGACACCGAGAATATAGCTTGGTGTGTAAACTGCTGTCTCCAAATAGAACGTAAATTCTTTAAATTTTTATTATTCACCTAAATAATGCAATGGTTCTAAGGGAAAAGCAAATCATATTTTGAAAATTATATGGGATTTCAAGATATATAGTGATAAAAGACAGAAAGTCTCGAAGAGAACTATGTGTTGAAGTGCTTAGTTCAAAAGTCTTACGACTCTATGCCAATATTTTACTGCCTCGGTGGCGCATTGGTAGTGGATGCGACTGCTGTGCTTGAGGTCTCGGGTTCAAATCCTAGGTCGGACCAAGTGTTTGTGTGATCTACAAATATTGGTTTCAAAGTTTGGTTGTTTTCTATGTATAATATGTATGATTTTACAAAAAAAAAAGTATATGTGTATTAATGTGTAGGTGTTCATATCAGTTGTCTAATACCCATAACACAAACTCTGCTTAGCCTGTGATTAGATGGCGTTGTGTGTTAGATGTTCGAAATATTTATTTACTTATTTAATAGCTGGATAACACTTAATTAGCATACAGTTCCTAAGCATAAAGAATCGAATCAACCAATATCTCAAGATATAATTTTTTTAAGAATTTCGAGTTGCATGCCTACCAACTAGAACTAGATCATCAGGTAGGTATTCCTGGTTCGTGATATTTCTAGTAAACACCTACTTGGGTCTCGTTATAAACTAGTCTAGCTACAGTATTAACTTTTTGAGTTGTATCTTTTTTTGATTTTGTAAAAGCTATTATTCTTCATAGTGGAGTGGCCATGGTTCCTTTGTATTTTTTAATTCATTAATACTTCCCGCATTACATTTGCATGAGGTGGACTTAATGCCAAATGGCATTTTCTACCTTTGGATGGTTTAGTAAAGGACGTAGTAGGTGCACTTGTCTTATGAAGAGAAGTTATGAACAATATATAGAAGATAACAATTAACCTTTTCAAATACCTATGTACTTGTAGATCATTGTACTTCTAGATCATTATTCTGTAAGTATTTACTATGAGACGCTCAGGGTTTTTACCAAAAATATAATCCTGAGCACCACATTACACGGCACACAAAACTTAACAAGGTAAATCGTTACCTCAAATACGGCTAAACATCCCTCGCTTATTCCGGCATTCAATAACCTAAAAGATTCACTTACCAACCAACTAAAACTACAACTTACTCGAGGAAAACCTTCCTTAATCCCTTGAGATAAAGTTCAACATAACTGCAAATTGTATTATTTGAAACGTAACCACGAAACTGTATTGTCAAATAACTGAATATATCTGTGCCAATGGATATTTCGCCTTATTGTTGAGGAGATAGGGGTTTTTGAAATGCTAAGCTTTAATAAAAGGTACAAGTAAAGTCCTTAACACAATTCTCGGGCGTCTCGTCACGGGATTAGGGATGCGTTCACGTGTAAACCAGTCCTTAGGTTGAATGTTATTTAAAAAGGTTATTGATTGTTGTGTCGCAAAATAATATTTATGTATTTGAAGACTTTTGAATTATTATTTTATTGTCTGAAAATTCCCAGCAACAATCATTTTCGGCTAATCTATTTTACATAATACTAGCTGAACGCCGCGGTGCTATCCGTGGAACGACAATAGCCTATGTGTTTTCTGATGTTTAAGCTATATTATTGTAAGGTTTCACCAAAATCCATTCAAGTAGTTTTTGCGGGAAAGAGCAATAAACATACTCACAAATTTTCGCGTTTATAATATTAGTCCATCCATCCATTCATGGTCAAAGATCGCAAATGCACCTATTTTAGAATCGGTAGGCCATAGGCACCATTAAGTTCTCTCTACTCGTTTGCTCTTGCATCATAAAAATACATATATTCCAATCGAATGAATCGAATGAGCTTTCCAACAAAGTGATTTCTCATATTTCCGCAAAACAAAAATATTTTCTATACAGCCTCACAGTAATGACGTATAAAATATTCATTCATACCCCATTTCTCATTTCGATGGAGATGAACAAAAATAGAGACACAACGTATCATTTTAAACTCTATTTCCACGTAATAAAAAACAAACGATTATTGTAATACCATGACACTGATGTAATTCGTACGAGGTACGATGTAGATGCATTTTATTTAGACCACTGAACACCAAATATTTCTTGGAAATATTTAAGGCAGTTGATGTTTTCGCCAGACATTTACCGTACCTTCTAAAGCTCAGAGAAGGCTTAGGCTTCTCTAGGAAGCTTATTCAAATCATACCATTCTAGTAGAGCACTAAGTTTAAAATATATTTAATACTAGGTTTTACTTAGAATTCTTTTACGTGGCAAAACAACATGGGAAAAATAACAGAATTTTAGTCTTAACAAGGCTAGTCTTTCGCACAACATACTTATTTATGTAAAGAGAATCCTAATCTTGGAAATAATATATATATATATTCGAATTCTAAGTAAAACCTAGTATATATATTACGACTCTATGCCCTGACTATATTTGACGGCCTCCGTGACGCAGTGGTAGTGAATGCGACTGCTGTCCTTGAGGTCTCGGGTTCAAATTCTGGGTCCAAATATATATATATATAATAAAAGATAATTTAAGCGAGAAAGTTAGATTCTGTCTCTCCTGAAGTCGGTGCAAAAGTCGGTTACAGTTTTTAAGGGTATGTACTTATCTTTTATTTGCAATCAACATACATTATTACTGGCTTTCACCCGCAGCTTCCCTCGCATTTGATAAAAAGTATTCTATGTTACTTCTAATAACTCCAAGAATATGTGAACAAAGTTTTATGATGATCGGTTAAGTATTTTCCGCGTGAAAGCGTAACAAACAAACTCACATTCACACTGTTAGCGGTTGTTTATTTATTTATTGTGTATACATGTTGTATAAATATAATGCTGATTTATTTAATGCTAATGTGTTTTTTTCTTTATAGAGTTACCCTATGCAGTATGACATATTGTCAAGGGTTTGTATTCACAAGATTTTCACACACCATACACACTTCACTCCTCTTGGATATCTTTAAATGACTTTGAACATGTACATACATTTAGTCTGCTATATATATGTATATACATTACAACCCATCCTAGTATCATCTGTCTACAAATAAATAAAATTGGAGTGTCTGTTTGTAATATTATAATAACCAGTTTTTACTAAATACATACATACGTTTACTCGATACATGTACCAAAATAACGTTTTTTAATATTTTTTTCCGTGTGTCTGTCTGTTTGTTTCGGCTAACCTCTGAAACGGTTAAACCGATTTTGACGGGACTTTAACTAGTAAATAGCTGATGATATAAGGTGTAACTTAGACTACCAGGGTTACTGTTGTACCGCGGATAACACTGCGGTGTAAATATGTTTTTCGATAATTCAATAAGTTTTGGTGTACAATATATGATGTACTTGCCTACAGTACAATTTTTTTAAGAATATTCAAATATTTTAATTTCGTAATATAAAGCTTAAAATATGTGAAATATTCGGCGTCAATTTGCATGTCTCTCCACTGCTGTTACGTACAGTGTGCAATCACTCTAAGGTTGTGTTTTTAGTTCATTAAAGGTGCGTGCACGCGGAAACAGTCGCCGCCGGATGCCTTTTAGAGCGGCTTGTCTTTGGCGGTCTGATCAATGGAGTTCTTCTGAGGTAACCATGGTTTTTTCAGGACAAGGTTACATGGCAGTAGAATGTTTTTTAATGGGATTTTCATTAATAGTATTCAGACAAATTTTCAGACAATAACACACAACGCCATCTAGTCTTAAACTAAGCAGAGCTTGTATTATGGGTATTAGGCAATTGATATAAATAAATAAATACTTTTTTTTGTAATTATATACATACTATACATAGAAAACACTTAAACTAAGAAATACTCGTATATTTTACAAACATTTTATTCGATCCGGATATCAAACCCGAGACTTCAAGCACAGCAGTCCAAACGGTACCATTGCGCCATCGAGGCAGTTATTCTTGGTTTGTAAATTGATATATGTTTGCATATTGTTTTTAAAAGTGAATAAACTCAGTATTAGATTTACTTTCATTAAAATAAGTAAGTGCTTCTAAGCAATAACACATTTTATGAAAGATTATTGGCTTAAATCCATATCTGTATGTCTCAAACTAACTTACTACGAAATTTTTTATTGATGCTTTACCCATGACTTGACTCCACAATAAAAACAAACACTGTTTCACTTACCTTCTCTTAAAATCGTTGACAAACTACTTACCAGGTGCGAAAGAACAGCCAAATCGTATAAATAAAAAAAATATCTCATATTTATCACACTAATTCATCGCCAACATACATTTCTTTGACGTTTGCCGCCCGCATAAACAATTACATACAAACTGACGCCACCTCAGGGAATATCTTTTGTCGCGAATGATTACTCCATCTCACTCTCTGACGTCATCAAAAGGTATATTAATGAGATGGGACTTTGATGCCAAAAGGTAATCTTTGATATGCCTTCCAGTTGTTCATTTTTTGAGTTTTGTTTTAAAAATATGGCTTTGCAATTCATTTTCCGGTTCCTTTGAGATTTGTGTTGAGTATCACAATATCTCGATCTACATATATATTTATATTTCTTGTCTGCGAGTAGTGTATTATTATTTTGTATGTGTACGAGTATGCGTGATTACATGTTATTTAAGCAGCTGGGTCAATTTTAGTTATGTTTTGGTGTAGTGACGCTTCTGTAAGTTTGTAGGATTTGGTTGAAACGAAACATGTGTGCGTCTGTGTCCTTGAGGCTTTGAAAGGCTTAGTTTAACATTTGGGCATTTTTAGGTAGCATTCCTTTTCTTCCTTCAATGAGTTTTTCATCTAATAAAGTATTTCTAAAAAAATCTGCTATGTAAATCTGCTGCATGTTCCACCAACACATAGGGAGGACCCTCCGACCAGGCGAGGTGATCACGCCTGGCGGGCCACTGCCCAACCGTTGATGTTGGGATGTTGTACTTATGATAATCAGCACGAGAACTTCTGTTGCGAGATTCAGGATTGGCAGTTTCTTCGTATGGTACGTTACTCCGTAATTCAGTGTAATTTCGGTAGATGGCGTTGCAGTGTTTCCTTTTTGCGCTGTATGTGGAAGTCGCCACATGACAAACCATCTGTCGGATTCACTAGGTAGTGAACTAGATCATTGACCTCATACAAATTTTGGAAAAAAAAACATTTTAAATTAATCACAAATTTTAACAAAAAAAAGAACCGACTTTAAGAACTGGACCAAATTAAAACGGGACCACATGGGAAGCATCAGCTTTCAAATAAAAAAAATCATCATAAACGGTTCACCCAGTCGAATTTAAAAAAATACAGCCGAATTAATCACCTCTTCCCTTTTTTGAAGTCGGTTAAAAATTATAGTGTTCTATATTTACTCGAGTGTGTAATTCGGAGGCGACTAATTTATTATTTATTTATTGACCTTGAAGATGTTCTCTATCAAGGAGTGAAACGTACTGATAGCTAATATGAGTAGAAGAAGTAAATAAGATTACATTAAAAACTTAATTAAAACATAATTATCAAAAACTAGCTTTTACCAACGGTTCCGGCCGCGTATAGTTAGATGTGCAAGAGAAACAGACAGACATATAGACTTACTTTCAATTTCTTTACGTATTTACTTTTTTTTGTAAATACATAGGTACATATATTATACATAGAAAACACCGAATCTCCAAAACAAATATTTGCAGATCATACAAACACTTACAACCCGGGAATCTAACCGGAGACCTCAATGGATGGATTAGTAGTAACATTTAAATCTTAATAGAAAAATATTAGCTACATTTTTAAATAATAAATAATTCAATTTACAGTTTTAACCGCTTTTAATTATATAACTGTAAACACAATATTTTGTTTTAAATAAACTGTAAAATGTAATATGTTAATTAATTCACTCGGTATTTGTACATAGCACTCTAGGGAAACGAAACAGATCTCGAACTATTTATTTCGTAACTTGTTTCATAGCCTCCGTGGCGCAATTGGCTAGCGCGTTCGGCTGTTAACCGAAAGGTTGGTGGTTCGAGCCCACCCGGGGGCGCAAGCGTCTTTTTGTTATCTTAATAATAAAACGTGTAATCAAATAAACAAGCAGCCTTTAAATTCAGGTCTTCAATGTTTTTTTAAATTCTTTTTCTCTATCTTGATTAAAAAAATCGTACATATTTTTTTTTCTGTACTTACGCTAGTGGTCGCCCAGTGTTCGAAATTCGTCTTTTCGTCTTTATTTATGTCATGCAGTAATTGGTCTTAACTTTCATTACCGTAGATATTGTTTTTAACTTTGATAATTTAAAGAAATGAGGATTATTATTTTGATAACTACAGATAAAAACTTATTAATAATTCCCACTTATCATAAAACTTGATAGTGTTATCTGTATTAAATGCTTACCTTGCCAATTGAAGTACGTGAAACCTAGGGGATTAATAAATCCCTTTTTGTTTATTATTTGTACATAGCTCATCTTATACTAGATTATTTTACACTTTAGTTGTGTTATAAGGTATCTACAGCTCTCTTACAATGAATACTTTATCCAATACAAAAATATTTTCATTAGTCCTATGATGATAGTTATGTTTTAAAATTTTAGTAGGATCAATATCAATAACATTATTATTAGTACATGGATGGCCAAGCTTTTCTCGTTAGTTTTTCGAAAAATAAATCCTAGTTTAATTGATTTATCGCCCCCAATAACCCTCTGCATACTTATGAACATCGTTGTAGCTGTTTAAACAAGAACAGCTTGTTTAAAAGTATTAAATTTATCTTGTGGTACTTAGCAAATTGCGTACGTCGTCAATAGCTATGAAATATGAACTGAAACCAGGATTCAATAAAAATAAACCATAATTATTTCAAATTAAACTTCGAATTCATTACATTGATCTTAATAAATTGATTTCAATGTACGATAGAGACTTCGAAATGCAAAATGACAATACTATCGCGGTAAATCTGTATTTATACGTCTTAAGTCATATTTACAAAGTTACCTGAAGTGTAATAATGAATAACACGTTTGAGGTACCATTGGCCTTAACATCTGATAACAAGATGTTTCCTTACACTGACCCGTGAAAAAATAAATAAATTGAATAAACTGCGGCGCTGAAAGGAAATTGCAGTAATATGGTTTGCAGCCAAGGGTTAATGGACAGGAAATAATGTGGACTACCCAAGTGATTTCGTTCTGCAGGTTAAATCTTATTTAGAATTGAATTGGGACAAGAAAGTTTCGATAAATAGATAAAGATGTTGTAGGTGCTCTACTATTTATTTAGTTGTAAGAAAAACATTGTGAACTACTGAATTTACTTTTTAAATGACAGTTTGAAAATAGTTTTTGCAGCTGTAAAATTATTTAAAACGCACACAGGTCATATGTTAACTTATAAATGAGTTGCTGAACCCCGCGGTGTTACTCTCGGTTATTGCCGTACCTCGGGTAGCGTTGCCGGGCGAAGCTAGTCTAAAAAAATACTAGCGTTACTCCTTATATCATCAGCTATCAGCATCAGTGAAAGTCCCGTCAAAATCGGTCCAGCCCTTACAGAGATTAGCTGGAGCAAAGAGACAGACAATAATAAAAAAATATATACATATTTACTGTGCATTTAGTTAAAATTAATATGATAAACAGATACTCCAATTTTGGAACGAAGTTCCTTATGGCGCGTTGTGTAAGGGGGCTAGACGGAAAAATTGGCACGACACAATTTGTTGACACGACACAATTTGTTGTCACGACACAACTTGTTGTCACGACACGACGACGACACACACAGATATTTTCGTTTCGTCTTTCTATTTCGAACTTCGTTCCATCCGGGTGTCCCTTGACACCTCTCAAGTTTTTTATTTATTTATAGAGATATCTATAGAATATAAATACATAGTTGATTAAAACATAAAATCTCACTAGATGACCTACACACATTGTCTGCGTCTCCTAACGCTCGTAACGTGGTGTAAATATTTCAAATCAGACCTACTTCCTGTGATTAGTGAGTTCAACGAAACAAACAAATTCTTCAAGTTCACAATACTATTTTTTTTTTTTTATTGAATTGATGGCATATGAGCAGACGTATCACCTGATGGTAAGCGATTACCGCCGCCCATGGACACCCGCAACACCGAAGGCGTCACAAGTGCGTTGCCGACCTTTGGGGGATGGGAAAGGGGATGGGGGGAGGGGTTGGGGTATGGACCTCCGATATCCTCACTCACTCGGTGAAACACAGCGCAAACGCTATTTCGCACTGGTTTTCTGTGAGGCTGTGGTATCACTCCGGTCGAGCCGACCCATTCATGCCGAAGCATAGCTCCCCCACGGTTAAAACAGTGTTGTTCCATGTGGCAATTGAACCCACAACACTTGACGTAGTAGAAAGCGACGTGGCAACTCTTTAAGCACTAAGAGTAGTCATGATTTAAATCCGTCAAAGTACACTGCTATCCAGATTTCAATCCTATTTGAAATACTTTTCAACAAGACTAAGTGCTATTCTTAAACATTCATAGAAATCCATCACATAACATTTAGCACGTATTCCATTACATCTTTCTGTAACACAGTTTACATCACACCTATAATAGTGACCCAAAATTGACTTCAGGACAATTCGTCTACCCTCAGTGACCGAATAAAATAAATAAGTAACGTTACCACCTGACATAAAAGAACAATAAACGTGGCCGGTCCTGAAAAAGGTATTTAATTCCGTTCGGGGACCGCCTCAGTGCACAAATGGCTTCATTTACGATTTTTATTTCCGGCTAGAGATGTGCGTAGTACGGGAATGGAAAATATCGATAGTTTTTTAGAGCTCATTCATGACATGTCACTATTACCCATGAATCCAGCAAAAAATCTTTATATAACTTCAGAATAAGGGCTGTGTTCAGAATAAGTGAAAGGCTGACACCCGAACGACCAATCGAAATGGTCCATGCATGCCAAAAGATGGTTTTCCCACAGGTAAATAGATAAGAAAGATTAAATAAAACACTGTTTGTGTGTATAATGTAACTTTTAACAGAATGATAATATTGAAGAATGATATGTAAATAAAGTCGAATAGCTAAAGTCAAATTTGATCAATTTTATCACAATTTGTAACAAAAAAAATGCACACAGTAGAACATAGAACCGCCTCCTTTTTTGAAGTCGGTTTAAAAAAGACATTACCTTAAATGCAAGCAGTTACAGTCCAGACAGACAATATCAAATTGATAAATAACGCTTTAACAGATAATTAAGAAAAAGTAAGAATCAATAGTGATTACCAAATTTATCGATATCGGTGGAACTAAGTACACACTACATCTCTAAGTACAGTAAGCGTGATTCTTGTATTGAGATTAACCGGTTTTTATAGCATTAGGTTAGAGTACGTTAAATTTAAGTACCACGCTCTATCGGAATCGGTCGAGACAATGAAACAATGTTTTAGCTATTTACTCTCTCTCCGTAATTTGATCTCGTTAATGTAATGAAAGAAAGGAATGGACCACTAAAGTCGATATAGGGTTCTTAAAATCCATTGATAGTTTTTTAAGACATAGATGAAACGGAGACGAAGAACATCCGAACTAAGAACAACAATTTATGTATCACACAAAGTGTTCTCCAATGTAAGCATCAAGATCTCAAGACTAGTACAGTGTAGAGCGGTGAGGTTTACTACGTTCTCCATGTAAATAATGCTTGAAAAGATTAAATAATGCTTGAAAAGATTGAATAATGCTTGAAAAGATTGAATAATGCTTGAAAAGATTGAATAATGCTTGAAAAGATTGAATAATGCTTGAAAATATTGAATAATGCTTGAAAATATTGAATAATGCTTGAAAAGATTGAATAATGCTTGAAAAGATTGAATAATGCTTGAAAAGATAGAATAATGCTTGAAAAGATTAAAAAACGTTTGCTCAAAAGCTAATTACGCTGTAATATGAATCGAGAAATTAGTAACTAAAAGATCTAACATTTAATCTTGTATTAACTGGAAACTATAAGTACGTTATTACATCTATTTTATTATGTTTAAGAAGCTATACGTACGAACGAGCCGGGTGGTACTGCCCTCGCACTGCTGTCGTGTTTCGTTGGTAAGTGCGAAAGCCGAGGCCCAATGATGCAGAAGCATCACTTGGCCGCCATGGTGTGTGTCACCATGCTGCATTGTTGCATTGTCTGCATTCGCAATGAGTATGGTGACTCTTGGATTTTGCTTATGGTTTCCATCAGGCATAGTAGAGTCATTTTGGAAGGGCCATACATAAAAAAAGCTGGTCTGTATAAAAAAATCGATAAAATTTAAATTGCGTATGTCATCTTGGCCATTATTACAAATCTATTGACACCCTATTCATTAACATCGGTGCAATAGTTTAGGCGCTACGGTGGAACATACAAACACACATAAACCACCAAATGTATCTTTCTTTTGGTTTCGCCCCCACTCGATTATATTTGCAGACATTCGGTTATTCTTCACCACTTTAACCCCTCACAACTTTTAAAGGACACAACCGATTTTCATCAAACATTCGCCCGTAACTTACCTTTCATACAAAAAAATAAATAAATTGAAATCGCTTCATCTGTTCGCGAGCTACGGTGACACAGACAGACAGACAAACAGACGGACAGACAGACACGTCAAACTTATAACACCCTCTTTTTGCGTCGGGGGTTAATAATACCTTTACACATCTGAAATACTTCAAATGAATCTCAAATATTTTTAAAATAAGAATTTCTTTTGTCACGCGCTACTTAACCATGATATTTTAAAAGAGGTCGAGAGCCACTTCTCATAATAATTAGTGCGACCTACTTTCTTTTCCCTCATTCCACAATTATGATGTTCTTGAGAGAACTAGGTTATCGCTGTGACGACTAGTGAGCTAATTAAATTAACTGAATATAATATGATCCTGAGCATTTTACTTACATATAACCTTTAGCGCGGATATAGTGCCTAATAAAATTAGTAAAGCCACGCTAATTTCAACACGAACGACGATCGAACCGAGGGGGTATAATTCTGTCACAGAAGATCAAGCTAAAATGAAAACATTCGTGCTGTCGTGTTTGGTTGGAAAATGCGAGACCTAACACCTAATCATGCAAAAGCATCTCATAGTCACTATGCTATATGGTTCCATTGTCTGTATTCGCAATGAGTATGGTGACCAACACTCTTGGATTCTGCTCTTGCTTTCCATAAGACAGATTAAAATCACGTTGCCAGACTCATATATGAAATAAGAGTGTCCTATGTCTTTCCTCAAGGATCAAAGCATATACATACCAAATTTTATTGCCATGAGAGTGTAACAGACTGACAGACTTACATTAGAAATTATAAAATTACTAGTAGGGATGGTGTATTCATATTTGTTTTACTAGCGATATGTTTAACCGTCTTCAAAAAGGTAGAGATATTATGTTCCACTGTATATATATTTTAATTAAAACTACTTTACGATTTAATAAATCTAATGTAATTAGGTTAACTTACGGCATCTAAATTATTCTCATTATAAAATAAATAAATATGTATGTTTAATTTTCATAGTATTACTGTGTTAGTCATGAAATTAGGTAACAGTAATACAACACTTATATCATCTCATCTTCCTAGCCTTTATTATTCCCAATATTATTTGGGGTCGGCTACCAGTTCAACCGATTTTACCTGAATATCAGTTTTACACAGAGCGACTGGCATCTGACCTCCGCAACCCTGAGGGTGAACTGAATTCGAAGGTTGAACTAGTAGTATATTTGAGGACACTGACTTCCCAATAACGATTGCCATAGCTGTTCATGACAACCGGGACCGACGGCTTAACGTGCCCTCCGAAGCACGGGCGGGAAACACCGCCATCTTCCATACTCCGGACTGCTATTAAGAATTTCTTGTAAGAAAAACCCAACAGCAGTCCGACCCGGGAATTGAACCCGAGACCTCTTGATCTGCAGTCGCTTACGCTAACCACTAGACCAACGAGGCAGCAGACAACACTTATATAAAATGAAATTTTATATACTTAATTTTATTGTTAAAATTTTATATTTAATTAGCATGAAAGTATACACATTTCATGTAAATATATATACTTTTAATACTAAATAAATTGTAATATATGCCTCTAACTCCAAAAAAACCTCATATAATCTAAATAGAAACCTATACATTTGTAAAAAAATACACTTTTTAGGGGGCAAACGGGCAGATGTATCATCTAATGGTAAGGGATTACCGCCACCCACCGAAGGCGTCACAAGTGCGTTTTCAGCCTTTTAAGGAGGAGTTCGCTCTTTTCTTGAAAGTTTGAAGGTCTTATTGGTCCGGAAACACCGGAGGCCACAGTTCATTCCACAGTTTTGTCGCTAAGAAAAACTATTTCTTAGTGACAACATGAAAACCAAATTTTAAAGACACCTAGCAGATAAATATTCAAACTATAACATGCTCTTTTATCTCTAACACTATATGCATGTAAATATATGTTTCGTTATTAAACTTTTATTTACTTTTGTAACGTAATGGAAAAGCTAGAATCCTAATATTTACTTAAAAAAGCTTATCCATATGAAAACAATAATCTGGACCAGGAGACCCCTAACGGCGACTAATTAATCGCACGAACGACTTTCAATAATCACTCGTGTGCTTTGTTAATGAAAAATCGTCCGTATATACGGAGGAGTTCATCTGTAGAGTGGTCGGTCAACTGACCGTTGTAATTGGATGGTGTTTTTGAATAGACTGACGAATTTTCTAGATGGAATATGGTATTTATTAATTACAAAGCATGCAAATAAGTTCAAACTTATCTGTCCTGTGTAGTAACTAAATAACTCTTTTTAAGAGAGGTCTATGTCTAGTATTAGCCCATTAAAGGTTCTTGATGATAGGCTAATAAAATGTAATAAAGGCCAATGTTATGGCGACGTCTACATACAATGCAATAACAACATAACATACTACATCGCCATCTACCGAAGTTACACTGAACTAGCAAAAAACTACCAATCCTGAATCGCGTAATAGAAGTTCTCGCGCAGATTATCATATATGCAACACCCCAACATTAACTGTTGGGCAATGGCTCGTCAGACATGATCACCTCGCCTGATCGGACGATCCTCCCTTTGTTTTTGTGGGACATGCCATCCGTTCCCCTACAAGTAGGCTGAGAATTTGACTGCCTCGGTGGCGCAGTGGTAGCATATGCGACTGCTAAGCTTGAGGTCTCGGGTTCGATTCCCGGGTCGGACCAAATGTTTGTATGATCTGCAAATATTTGTTTCGGAGTTTGGGTGTTTTCTATGTATAATATGTATGTATTTACAAAAAAAAGTATATAAATATTTATATCAGTTGTCTAGTACCCATAACACAAGCTCTGCTTAGCTTGGGACTAGATGGCGTTGTGTGTTAGATGTCCAAAATATTTTTTTTATTTTATTTATTATTTATTTAAGAAGTGATTTTTTAGCAGCCTCAAAGATGAGACTGTGAATAATAAACCGAATTAGTATAACGCTTGCTAGATGTACCAAAAACACCAATTAATATCACTTTTTACTCCTTTGACAAATGTATTTTAATATTAATTAATTTACTAACTTCCGTATTCACTATTATCTGGTTTGGCTGGTAAGAATTCATTTAAATATGGAATCGGTAATAAATAGAAATAAGTGCTTAGCTTATACCAATTTAAACTTACCTATAAGCGGTTATTAAAACAAAATCAAATATCCGGATAGTCCTAAACCGGTGACCGGAATATCAAAACTTTTAATAGCTCTTCATCTTGGAATCTCATCTTTGCACTACGGCGTGACGTAATTACCTAAGTCTTTTAGCAATAAAATTGCTCATAAAGACCATTTTATAATAGGATCATAAAACTGTTTGAATAGGATAAGGGTGAAGCCTTAAGGTACTTTTTCTAATTTTACGATTTCGCTTTTCTGGATAGCTGAAGGGCAATTATTCCTTTGTATACTGGGGAGATGCTGTATTAAAATACTAGATCAAGAATCACTGTGGTTAATCAATAGTTCAGTGTTCTAAAATGCCTCCAAGATTTATATACTGCTGATTATAATTATTTTACACATACTTTCATAGGCTCTCACTAGACATACACAAACTTTCATAACTTGCACCATACACACATCATACACGCGACGCCAATAATTATAATCGTTCAACTCCATTTAAACTCACATTTATTTTGCACAATTTACTAAAACTCACACACACACACACACATGCACATACTACACTACTACACACAAACCTAAATACCTTAGAATTTTGATCTCATTTAAGTATTGTTAATTTTTTTGTTAAATTAGTGATAATTTTAATTTTAATTTTGTATAGAATTTAAGTACCTACCTTAGTATTTCTTCTTTTCTTGTTTTTGGAGGTGCAGCTGCATTTTTTATATTTATTTTTTATTGTTTCTGAATAATTTCTAAGTATATTTAATAAAATTAAATAAATATTTTGTCGGCCGTAGGGAGGGGCCTGGAGATCTGTGACACAGGCCTAGAGCCTAGTACGGACTCCAGCTCTCACCAAGGAAATGTAGAATCCTTTTAATTTTAATTAGATTAACTGTAACTTAATTGTACCTTTGTGAGAGAAATAAAGATTTATTATTATTATTATTATTTAAAGTTATATTTTATAGACAAAACATTCAAGTTAAAAAAAATCGTATGATACAGGAACAATCAGGATTCTAATTATGCTGTAAACGTTATACATATATATATATTAAAATTATCATATTACACAATCATGTTTCCCATCTCTTAAATTCAGTGAGAGTAATATAAACAATTCAATAATACAGTACTTTAACAGATGTACCAGGGGAAAAAATATGTTTATAAGGAAATCATAATTCAAATATCAAAACACTCAAATACAGGCTGCTACCAAAAACAAATCATTCTCCTGTCATTTATAATAAAACCTTTTTTATTCGATACCTTGGCTACCGTCATTAAAGCATGTATTCCATCAGTCCCCTGTCGCGCATAAACAATAGATATAAAACGAGCCAAGTGGAACACCCCCTAGCTGCGGACTCAGCTTGTCATGCCTGTCATTTTATACAGGGGATTTGCTTTTGAATATTTTCATGTAAACTGATGGATGTGAATCTTTGATTTATTTGTCTGTAAAATTTTAATAAATTTAATGAAGTGTGATATTTCATCGAATAAAACTTGGACACAAGTATTCTAACTATAAACGTGAATATATCCTCCGCCTTGGTCGTTGATAAACATCTTTACATATCCATCCTAGTTTCAAATGCAACATCTATAATAATAATACTTTAAATTTACATAGAACCTTTACAAACTTAGGTTTATATTGAACTTTCTGCCTCGCACAACAAAACTGTGGAATAAACTACCCTCAAACCTTCAAGAAAAGAGCGTATTCCTACTTAAAAGGTTAGCAACGCACTTGTGACGCCTCTGGTGTTGCGAAAGTCTATCGGCGGCGGTGATCGCTTACCATCAGGCGACACGTCTGCTCGTTTGCATCAATTCAAAAAAAAATATTAAAAAACTAAATTAATTCTGGGTGTGAAAAATATAATACATTCTGTTCAGTAGTCACAAGTACTGAGATTACAATACTGATACTAATTTCCTCATAAAATCATAATTATTTTTATTTATTTACTCACAAAATATATTTATAGTATCTATGATACTTCTATGTGATCATGGAGGATTATATAATCAAACAAAACTTAAACTCAGCGTCCTGTTAAAAAGATTGGTTTCAATATCAATTTTCACCAGTTTAAAAAAGTTGCTTGACTTGTTTGCTTACTGACCCGAATACATATTTACGTATTTTTTACTATATCTACTAATTATGGCTACTAATAAATTTAAAAATGCCCAGAACTTATGAAAAAAGTAAATACCTATTAATTTAAAAAACAGCAACCTGTTTATAAAAGTCCATATAGTGCGTCAGTAGTTGAGTTGTTGGCCGATGCAAATCAATCACTGGCCTTATCCAACACCTGATGCAGTCTGTCCGTGGATTTATATATCTACCAATATATGGCAGGCTGCTTTCAATTACATTAATAAATCTCATAGCATTCTCAATCATAAGTGAGATTGAAATGTCTAGATCTAATAGGTACAGGTTTTTTTTGATACTGTATAAAGTATAGGCGTAGGCGAAAGGAGATTTTAGACCGCTATATCACTGGCCATTGTTGATGTGGCTGAACAGCTGATGTCGGGGACTGGCATTAGTGAGGCTCGCGATCGATACCCCGATTCGCATTCGACTTATTTCATGAAATCTCTTTGGGTCCGGTCGTGTTAATAACTGCAGTTTTTAGGCGGAGAGTGGCACACCGTGTGGTTTTAGTCGGTTCGATTCCGACACACCGCTCCGCCGCAAACCACGATGGGGTTGGGGATGGGGCCCATAGGAGTTTCAAAAATAAGGGCTTATATCAAGACTTTCTTCTCTTTGTAGTGGTGTTCTTCTACGTAGTGTCTTACGAAACGAATAAGGTTGGTGCTACTCCGTATTCTTAATCCTTCACTACCAAGGCATAAAGATATAGGTATATATATGTATATATATATATTGTATGGATGTATGTATATATTTAAGTATATGAATTTTTGTGTTGGTTGGATTAATTTAGGTTACAACATTAACCTCGATGCACCTACCTTACCAGATCTCTACACCCCCCCAAAGGTTGGCTGGTAGAGAAGGCCCTTGGCATTAAGTCCGCCGATGTAAATGTGCATGAAGTTATAAATAAATAAATATAGAAAACGTATAATATTTAGACACTTTAGCTCCAGTAATGACCGCATCAACCACATTAACATCACGACACGTATAAAATGTAACCTTCTCCAAAAGAACGAACGAATTATCTTTCAAATACTGAACAATAAAGAAAAGCAGTTAATAAGGTAATGTCACGAACCACAATAGAGGGAAAGCTTAAATGAATATAATATTAATGTAGATACGACACACAAAAGCATTCAAGTAATAATATTGAAAGTTTAGTTATAGTCTCTTATGGCATAGATGGCACTGAGCATATATGAAATAACCCACACATATAAGAAAAGAGCGTACTCCTTCTTAAAAGGTCGGCAACGCACTTGTGACGCCTCTGGTGTTGCGGGTGTCCATGGGCGGCGGTGATGGCTTACCATAAGGCGATACGTCTGTTTGTTTGCCCCTATTCAATATAAATAATACTGATAGCTGCAACTCAACAATAAGGACCGTTAATACGAGTAACTTTGAAGTTTTAGTGCGTTCTTTGTTCCCTTAAATTTCGTAGAACGCCCACAAACTTGTCAATATTATCCTATGTGATGGGTATGAAGCATGGAAATTATTGCTATGTTTTATATTATAACTACATTCGACTGCACGGTAGGCCTAGTGGTTTAAACATTCACCACCCCTCTGTGGCACAGAGGTAGTGTATACGACTGCTGTGCTTGAGGTCTCGGGTTCGATTCCCGGGTCAGATCAAATGTTTGTTTAATCTGCAAATGTTTGTTTCGGAGTTTGGGTGTTTTCTATGTATAATATGTATGTATTTACAAAAAATATATAAATATATGTATTTCACTTCTCTAGTACCCATAACACAAGCTCTGCCTAGCTTGGGACTAGATGGCTTTGTGTGTAAGATGTCCGAAATATTTATTTTTATTTATTTATTTATTCTACTAGAAATTGTTGTTCTGAGTCTGTGTGTTTTTTGCGTCTGTTTAATGTATATATATTTCAAAATTCCTCCGCCGCACAGAACTTATAACTAATATAGGATTTGTCTTCAAAAAATTTGATAAACAAAAAATGACCTTCAACTTGTTATAATATAATCATGAGTAATATACACATTTGGTGAAAAAATCGATCACTTTTAGGTAATATACCTATAACTATAATGGTAGTCTGTATTTTAATAATCTATGTCCACATAACGTTAGTTTATTTTTGCTTTATTGGCATTTCCTAACAATATACCGTCGCGCCGTTATGGTGGCGTGAGCAAGCACTATTTGTTAACGGACGGACATCAGGCTATCGCAAATACCGTTAAAAACGAAGATTCATTGGGTTTAAATTGATAGCCAATAATGAATATACACAATAATATTCGTTTAGTTATTGGTCGAAATAAAAATCGTGGTGAAATCATCTTAAGGTTTTATTAGGATATAAAGTGTAAACGCTACTCGTGGTAACCTGGAACTAAAATCATAAGTAATATAGGTTTAATAATATAATAGGTTTTTTTTATTGAATAGGGACAAACGAGCAGACGTATCTCCTGATGGTAAGCAATTACCGCCGCCCATGGACACCCGCAACACCAGGGGCGTCACAAGTGCGTTGCCGGCTTTTGGGGGATGGGGAGGGGGATGGGGGAAGGGGATGGGGGAAGGGGATGGGGTATCCTCACTCACTCGGTGAAACACAGCGCAAGCACTATTTCACACCGGTTTTCTGTGAGGCCGTGGTATCACTCCGGTCGAGCCGGCCCATTTATGCCGAAGCGTGGCTCTCTCACGGTACAAAGGTTCCTTAGTTATAAATAGTGGAGAGATTCTTGGAAGTGGTAATATGTTTCATTTTAATAAGTTTTTTCAGTGTGCTTATAAGTCTATAAGTGAATAAGATTTAATTATAACAAAAGCAAATCCTTCAAAGGGGTATCACATATTTTTGGTGTTCGTTGAGGTCCGCGCAACTTGTTCATCAGTTTATATACTGGTTTCAATTCATCTCGTGTTACATCCTGTAACACAAAATGTTTTGGTTTTACTAAAAAAATAGATTTGAAAGTCAACGTCTTACATTTTATAAAAGACGTTGTTTTTCGCCCTTGTACGATTAGATTTTTCAAACTACTCAACAGATTTTAATGTGGTTTTTGTCAGCCGATAGAGCAATTCAAGAAGGCTATTTTTTATTATACATACATATTACAGAATGAAATTGAATCATTTGTACTGAAATTAGGTTATATGAGCACTTTTGCGTTAGTAAACTCTTGGTCTATCGTTTTTCTTAATGTCCATACAATCTTGTTTCTAGAAATTTTTGTCACAAACCATCATAATTTTTTTAATAAAGAATATAGGCAACATTATTATTATACGGAAAAATCAAGATTTTCAAAGATTTCCTTGTGAAGCCAGTATGGGTCCACTGGTGCAAAATATATTTAAAGGTAGTTTAACATTTGACACTGTAAAAAAGGTATTTGGAGTACCTGTTCTCTACGATAAATTACTGCAGCAATCATTTTTCCCCAGAGCATTTGCAACAGAAAAGGTGGTCGGCCTTCTTCTTCTAAAATGTGTAGTTGCATCATAGCGTCATGTTTAAGTGTTTTATCTGTAAGAAATTTATAATTATAATCTCGTAAATCTAAACTATCTTCTGTTATTTCTATTTGTTTTATGATATTGATCAAATTTGAGTCCTTAACATAGTTTATTTCGCCTTTTTTTTTATTGAATAGGGGCAAACGAGCAAACGTATCGCCTGATGATAAGCGATCACAGCCGCCCATGGACACCCGCAACACCAGAGGTGTCACAAGTGCGTTGCTGACCTTTTAAGAAGGAGTATGCTCTATTCTTGAAAGTTTG
Organism: Spilarctia lutea; assembly: GCA_916048165.1. Classification (NCBI taxonomy): domain Eukaryota; kingdom Metazoa; phylum Arthropoda; class Insecta; order Lepidoptera; family Erebidae; genus Spilarctia; species Spilarctia lutea. Next base: position 3,725,588 of record OU696491.1, read on the forward strand.
AGGGTCGTATTGGTCCGGGAATACCGCAGGCGACAGTTCATTCCACAGTTTTGCTGTGCGAGGCAGAAAGTTTCCCGAAAAGCGCACAGTTGTGAACTGCCAGCCACCCAAGTGATGGGGATGGAATTGCTGTCGCGTAGGACGATTGACATATAATTTTAATAAAGTGCTTGGCAGCGGAAAGGTATAGACTTCCTGAGACCGGGATATTGGCACTTCTTGAGAAGGACCTTCGTTCAGCAGTGGATGACAATAGTTTGAAATGTCCATGTTTACAATAATCTATAGGCTGAATATTTGATGTGTAGAAACCTGTTTTCTTTTTAGATATAGAAACATTTCATCTTCACAAGTTTAGGTTAAAGAAAAAAAAAATTAAAGAAAACTAACTTTTTAAATAAATGTCAATTAGATTATTACTTACGAACATCATTCTTCCCAATATCTATGGAGATCACTTGTTGGAAGCAACCTTTGACTCCCTCAATGGACTTAGACCACACATCGAAAGGATTGTCAGTGTGGTACCTTTGCCGTACTATGATGGCCCCCTCATCGTGCTGCAGAAGTGGTTTTGGTGATTCTACGGTTTTATTGATGAGCCATCTCAGACCAGCCTATAGAATAATACACAAAGATTTGATTTTAAACAACAAGACTGAAATATAATTATTAGTTAACAAAATGTTATATCTATATACATTAAAATGGATCGCCGTAATGTATGTACGCGCATAACTTCCGATCGACTGAACCAAATTCTATACTTCTTTTTTCTATTTGTTCGTATTTTTTTTTCTTTATTGAATAGTGGGCAAACGAGCAGACGTATTACCTGATACCTGGTAATACCTGGTAAGCGATTACCGCCGCCCATGAACAATCGCAACACCAGAGGTGTCACAAATGCATTGCCGACCTTTGAGGGTTAGGAAGGGGGATGGAGGAAGGGGTTGGGGTATGGGCCTCCGGTATCCTCACTCACTCGGTGAAACACAGCGCAAGCGTTATTTCACACCGGTTTTCTGTGAGGCCGTGGTATCACTCCGGTCGAGCCGGCCCATTCATGCCGAAGCGTGGCTCTCCCACGAACGAAATTAATTAATAAACGGAAAAAAAAATCTGTCGCGACTGTGCACTACCAGTGGGAAGCTGAGGCGGTACGAAGTTCGCCAGGTCAGCTAGTAACTTATAATTTCAATTATCAGCACTGGGTAAAAGTAGTTGATATACCTACTATCATGGTATTATCATTGATAATATAACCAAAAGATGAAATCGGTTAGTTCAATTTAAATTAAATAGTAATAAATAAGTAACAATGAGTTTTGTCTTATGTATGTACAAATGTTATATTTATTCCTTCTTGGAACATCAACGTTAATAGTGAAAGGTACAGAAAAGCTAATCATTTAAAAGAAACTGATTCAGGAACAACAACAAGGAAGGTATTAAATTTAAAATTAGAATTGTCTTTATATTTCTTTCGGAAAAAATATAAACTGTGTATCTATCAAAATACGTATCTATTATTAAGTTATTGGAGAGTTTAACAAACATTACTTCAGCCTTCTGCCGTCTACTGCTGCGAAGACGTCTTAACCATTAAACAACGCCTATTTAATAGTCAAATACTTTAAATTAGCATCACATACATAAAACAAACTCACCTCATCTGTTTCACTAATTTCAATTTTGTAACATGTCACTTGTCTCTCAGGAAACATTTTCTCCGGTATAATAGCCACTACGTGCCACGTTCCAATCACATCCTTCAAGATTAAATTGGCTTGAAACCCGCCACAATTGGTACTGTTAGCTACGAACTCTGAATTGACCAGGGTAATAACGAATAAGACGATGAAGTAAGGAGTCATGATGTTGAGTTGCTGAGGGGTCGAGTGCTTTTTCGGACTGAATCTTAAAATCAGGGTTATCAAGAAACACTCTGAAGAGTTAAAAATATTTAGATAGTGCATGAAATTCTTTAAATAAGAAGTTTATGCTATTTAATCTATAAATATTTGATACAGGGAACAGCATTTAAATTTAATCTAAGATGCTATCGGCATTTTTCCGTCATAGTTAGTGTGGTATAACTTACATAATTGGCACACTACCACAATGAATTTTTGAAAGGCACTAACGTGGTAGTGTAATCTCGACCATTGAATCTTTCATTTGAAGAACATATGAGGTCATTTTTATCTCTAGTACTATAAACGCATATTTACTTTTGCTATTTACTATTTAGTAGTCCGGTTATATTTTTCTATTATCGTGAACGACAGCCTGACAGAAAGTAATTGTCTCTTCTAAGCATTTTTAGCTCTATAAAGATGAAGTGTGATAAGTCTGTAGGCGTTAATTTTACAAGGAATAATTGGATTATCTCTTCATGTCGCTTTGTCTGACACATTTGCGAACAATTATTTAATTGTGTCCGGTGAGACGAGTGGTGATTGTGAGGTGTCCTAATTCTATGAAGTCTCCTAGAATAACGTATGGGAGTAATTTAAACTACGTACCTAAATATTTCAGAATATTTTCGTGTATTTCGAGATATACCTACTTATACCACTACGCTAAAAAATAATTATAATTTTTTGGCGTAGTGATCTAAACGGTCACCTTACCCACTATCGACTCTGTTGAGTGTTGTGGGTTGAAACCCCACACGGGACAACGTTTTGTATATTCCACAATTTGTTGATTTGAGTCTGGGTGTTCTTTGTATCAGAACGGAAACAGCATGACTCATGGTCACGTTCCGCCTGAGCCGAGCGTGCGAGCGAGAGCGCGGAACAAACGATAGAGAGGCAAGATCGGCATAAGCGTTCTGCTTCTGACGCATATTTTTTAGCATTTTTTCTTATGACGTTATCACGTAAAATTATCGTCCGTAAACTGACTTTACAGATTAACATTTTTTTTATAAATACAATTTTTCATGTTACTTGTACCATACAAAAATAAATAACAAACGGCATACTTTGGAAAAGGAACCAAATATTTACTGTTAAAATTTCCATTTTCTCCATTGAAAATATGTTAAGAAGTATCCCAGTTCCCATACAAAAACAGGACGATTGTTTAAAAAGTCAAAACCGACATAGATTTAGTTGAACAAAGGCAGTAAAAACGGTTTATAGACTTGTTATTGCTGTCCCAACGGACATTCACAGTGGTGCAAATTATTGAAACAAAGCGTTTTTGATTTAATTGAAACTGGCAGATACTGGTGGTTTGTTGTTTTAAAAGTGTCTAAACTAAACTAAAAATCACCAAAAATAATTTTTATTTTACCAAACTACGATTTAAAAGTCAAAGATTTACAAAAAATTGTTAAATCATACTAAAATAGAAGTTGTCTTATACCTAAGGACACATACAAACACAGTATTTTGTAGACTGCTTCACTCAAATAAGAAAACAGAAGACAAATAAAAAAACGTTTTTTCGATAAATAAATATTACTTATACATATTTGAAATAATAGAGAAGAGTCAATAATCTGTAAAATCAAATGAGCCTTTATAAAACAAAGATTCATAAATTATACAAACAAAGGACAAAGGATCTTGTCATAGAATTAGAAAGCTGTAAACATGTCAATTGCGAATATTCAATGTTAAAATAGCTACAGTCTGTAACTTAGACCCAACTCAAACACCGAATCGGTGGAAACAGATTTTAATGTATCCTATGAAAATCTTCATTCAAAAGCTTTCTCCCTTTGAATTTTAATATAAATCTTAAATCGGGACTTTATTAGCGTTGGACGAGGACCAACAAATGGGAATATTATGTATTCTTGTGAACTATAGATATTTACGGTAATTCTTAGAGTTATTTAGAGAGTATGAGAGTACATAAAAATCAAGATTCCAACGAACAGCCCCTGTCTGTAATACGATAGTTCTGTTTTTTAGTTTAGCTTCATCCCTTTTATGATAAGTGAGAAACAAACATATAGGCTATTTGAAATTAAGACTTATAAAATAAGAGATGAGAAAGTATGCTCTATTTTTATAGGCATCAAGATCCTATCGGTTCGTAAATACCGCATACCGCATATTTGTTCCACAAAAAGATATGCACAGTGATGAAATGCTAAGTAATAGAAATCACGGCAGTGGAAATAAAAATATAGAATCCGAATCAATCCACTTTGAACAATAAATTTTGAGAGTGGTTTTCATATTCAATAACGATGTGTCATTATTTTCAACATGAACCTGGAGGTCATAAAGTCGTGGTTGGTTAAATTTGGATTGTTGGTCAACCTTACCAAATGTCAAGCAATTATAGTAGACAGTAAACGTGTAATGAGCAGACTCGACACTGGCTTTATTTCACCGATCATCTTTAACGGTTCAGTTATTCCATTCAGCCCCGTAGTTAAAGATCTGGGGTTACTCATCGACTCGACCCTTGACTGGCAAGCTCAAGTTACTCACGTCAGCCAGCGAGTAACTGGAAGTCTACGCACTTTATATCGACTAAAGAACTTTCTGCCTCCTAAAACCATAATTAATCTCATGCAGTCCTGTATAATCCCAATAATCGAATAGACCTCCTGAATAACCTAGACCGACTTCTCAATAACTGCATTCCATACACCTTTAATCTTTGCAAGTATGACCATGTGTCTGCTTTACGTTCCCAATTGAAATGTTTACCTGTTCGCCTACGCCGTAATCAGCGAGCACTTACCTCCCTATTTTCATTTCTCGACTCACCGTTTTCACCTTCGTACCTCGCCCCATACTTCCGTTATCTGTCCTCTAATCACAATAGAAATCTTCGCTCAGAAAATAATCTGCTCCTCTTATGCCCCTCCCACAACTCCGACTTAGTGAACTCTTCGTTCTTCGTTCAGGCAGTATTACTTTGGAATGCGTTCCCGCTCGAAATCAGAATGTCCACAAACCATTCAAAAAGAAGGTACACGATCTTCTTCTCAATGAAATGGCAGAACAGTCAAATCGATAATTTATATCTGTATTTATGTAGGATTAATTGTATATGTGTTTATGTATGTTTAAGTCTATGTATGACATATATATTTTACTTATTATGTAATCCTGTGCACCTCCCTACAAGATTTCTACACCACCCTAAGATTGACTGGAAGAGAATGCTGGAAATTAAGTCCGCCGATGTACAAAGTGCATAAAGTGTATAAATAAATAAATGTATCATTTCATACATACCGATAGGGAAGATACATATATATGTATCTTCCCTATCGGCCCTATCAGAAAACCAGCCTGAAGTGCCTACTTCCTAAAAAAAGGCGCCTGCCTTTTTTGATACAGCATGCTCTATGCTATACTTTTATGTATAGTATGTGTGTTAATTACTTTTATTTATAGTATCATAACTACGTGGTCTCCTGTGAATGTCAAGATAAATGATTTTCTTTCAATGTGTCATCTTACGTGGTTAGCAGGGAGTCACCACTATTCCTTACATTATTAAATACTCTCAAATATAAATTAATTGTTGAATATTCATCGGTTAATAAAAAACAAAAGGTAAATTATATTCGAGACATGAAAAAATGATCCCGAAATCAAGCAAGTCTACGATTAAGTCAGTATTAAATTATTAATAACAAAACAGTTGGTTTTTCTAATAAAATCGGAAACCTTGACGAAAAGTTTATATTTATAAACTCCGTGATGATTCTGAGTTAATGAGACGCGAACTTTAAATCCTTTATCGTTGGACTAACAGCTCGTGAAAGGGTAAGATTAATTACTGACATTTTTGTTTCACAACTAAAATATTTAATAAATCCGCTGGGGTTTAAGTGACATTTTATGTAAACAAAATCAAAATTATATTAATAGGTCTTTACCTATGAAATTGCGTTTCTTCAGTACTGGTCATTTCAAATAAAAAAAAAGTTTGTAATGGCTCTGTATTCTAAATTCAAATTAATTTTGTTTTAAAACCATGACATTCTATTTACAAACTCAGTCTTTTGTTTTTTGATTAGCGTTGTATTTTCATTACATTTGAACATTTTTCGTCATAATGGATACTTTAAAAATTCGTGTAATTATGGAAAATGAGTTCCGTCGTGGCACCAACGCGACACAAACGGCACGTAACATCAAAAACGTTTACGGAGAGAACTGTACAAACGAACGCACAACCCTTTATTGGTTTTCCCGGTTCCGTTCTGGAAATTTTGACTTGAAAAATGAAGCTCGTGATCGTCCGGAGACTTTGGTTAACAATAATGAATTAAAGGCGATTGTGGAAGCTGACGAAACTCAATCTACAGCTGAGCTAGCAGCAGCTTTTATTGTAAGCATCAAAACCATATTGATCCATTTGCGACAAATTGGCAAGGTAAAAAAGCTTGATAGATGGGTGCCCCACGACCTTAACGATCGCCAGCGCAACGTACGCATCGAGACCTGCCTTTCGCTGCTCAACAGGCAAAGAAATTAAGGAATTTTGAAACGAATAGTTACGTGCGACGAAAAATGGGTTCTGTTCGACAATCGAAAGCGCTCAGCAAGTTGGTTAGACCCTGGTTCAGCACCAAAGCAATGCCCTAAACCAAAAATGACCCCTAATAAGGTGATGGTCACTGTTTGGTGGTCTAGTGCGGGTGTGATTCATCACAGCTTTTTACAAAACAGCATGAGCATTAATGCAGATGTGTACTGTGAAGAACTGGAGAGAATGATGGAGAAGCTTGCACATCTGCAACCAGCTTTGGTCAATCGGTCGTCCCCAATGCTCCTTCACGACAACGCGCGACCCCATACTGCGCAACAGACAGTCTCCAAGCTGCAAGAGCTGGGGTTGGAAGCTCTCCCTCATCCGCCATACTCACCAGACCTTGCACCTACCGACTATTACTTTTTCCAAAATTTAGACAACTTTTTAGTGGGTAAAAATTTCAATTCCCGAGAGGCAGTACAAAATGCCTTTGAAGAGTTTGTTGCCTCCCGTCCAGCTGATTTTTACAAGAAGGGCATCAATAAACTGCCAATGCGTTGGCAAAGATGCGTCGATTGCATGGGTGATTACTTCGAATAACAGAAATAAAAAAGTTTGAAAAAATAAGTACTTTCACTTATTGCATACAAAACGGCAATTTCATAGGTAAAGACCTAATGATATATTTTAAAGTTAATTATCTACGAGTTAAAAGTTCTAATTAACATTTATATTTATAAATGTTAAATTGATACCGACTATTTGGGTCAATTCACTTAATCCAAAGCCTTTTTTATTCTCGTGCGGATATCCTCTCAGATACCCATCAGGCAGCATCGGCATAGACATAGTTCTTTCCGATCAAGTCTTCTTTTCTTCTCCTCCTCTTACACTGACTCCTAAGTCACAGGATTACCTAGTTTAAGAGTCAGGGTTTACATTATTCGCATAACCTTAAGTTAACCAAGACATATGTCCTAATTTTAATCAAAGCAAAGGTTTTTGTATCAATAAAGATTTTTATTTTATTTTAATTTATCCTTGAAACATATAATATCCAAATCTCAAATTATATTCTTTCCCTTAATCAGTACTGACTTGGATTGAGATAATACAAAATATATGATTAAAAATCAACTTGTTCAGATGCCATTTGTCACGGCATGTTACATTCTATTTCATAAATCGTTAACAGTCTGCACTTCCGTTACGTCTATAAACTGCTGAAACCTCTTACTGAATCGAATACAATATCTTCTACCGTCAATAGACGTACTGTCTGTCACTGTTAACGAGGATATGTAGAACGTCTTCAAACGTTGCAATCAGGACACCGATGTCGTTTATTGAAATCTCAGCCCTCGTTACACAGAGTAGTGTAGCAGACAGAGGTTTTTGAAGAAAATTAAAATTGTTATTTGTTTGTTTTTAATGTAATATAATATACCAAGAATTAAAACGTGGATTCAGATGGATGGCAAAATAAATTATACACAAATATGATTAAGTTCAAATGATAAAGTTAAATCTATATAAATATATCTTAAATAATTTAAAAATTGCCGGGTTAGCTAGTTGATATATTTGATAGTTATTGTGTAGCTTTATTGTTCCTTGTTTGTTACCTGGGGATTTCATTCGGTCACTTCTGTAAGTGTAAAGTGTTACTTTTATGATTATTTAATTTTTTTCCCGTACAATTAACATTAAAAATATGATGTTTACCTGTAATTGTTTGTTAGATTTGAATTAATTGTATACTATTTATCATTCATGTGTTAGTGTAAGCAAATGTTGGTGAACCAATTAAATTAAGATTATCTGCACATACGAACAGGTAGCCAAAGTAAATTGATATATTTATCGAATATTTATTTGCTAATCATGACACTTAAGCTATCTTACATTCAAAGAACTAATATCATGTTTCCGGGAGATAGAAAAATAACTTCTACGCAAGCAATGCGACGGGTAAAGTTAGTGTTAAATTTAATTTAATGTGATATCCCTAGTTATCTATGTTAATGTTCGTTCTAATTATTATTTCATTGCGAGTAGCCCGAAGTTGATCAGAGTGACATGCAATAGAAGACGCCTATGTCCAGGAGTGGACTGCAACACGCTGATGATGATGCTACATCCAAATAAATTTGTTCTATAGCAATATAAGGTCTGCTGGCTTGGTGAAGTTATTAATAAAGACTATCACAACTGTTACCTTTCAAGTGCAAATTATGTATAGATTTAATAATACAAATATATTTGCGCATATTATCTCTGTCTTAACATACTCTGTATAGAAAGATGATTGTCACCGATAGAGGGCGCTAGTTCGTAAAGTTTTACGATCACTTCCGACACGACACAGCCTCTTTAGTAATTTCAACTACTGCCCCCTACACAGGGGCACGAGAACGCCCTATAATATGGGGTCATGCAGTTGCGGTGATGTACCACTCTATATGAATCGGCTTGATCTTGAATCAATATTGGATCTGGATTCAATCAGACGTGTTATGACGTAAGAGCGGGAGATATTAATCTTTCAATAAGAATATATTCTGTGGTGGAGAATAAAGGAATATTCACATTTGAAGATTGCAATCTCATTTTTTTTTGTATGGGATAGAGCGCAACCGAGCAGATGGTAAGCCACTATCACCGGCCATGGACACCTGCAAAACCAGGGGCATCACAAGTACGTTGCCGGCCTTTTAAGAAGGAGTACGCTCTTTTCTTGAAGGTTTGAAGATCGTTTTGGTCCGGGAACACCGTAGGCGACAATTCATTTCACAGTTTTGTTGAACGAAGCAGAAATTTTCTAGAAAAGCGTAGACACACCACCGCCACACTACAGTTGTAGACTGCCAACCATCTAAATGATGGAGATAATACTATATATAATATATATATAATACTATAACTTTCGTCGCATAGACCGATGTCGGAAAGCGGCATGATTTAATCTAATGATTTCAACACTGGTGGCGTGTATCAGCGTTCTATTTAAAACCCTATAAACATTTATTTTAATTGTTTATACTATTCGTACTATAATAATAAAACCACCTTTTATACAATCTGCGGTAAACAACAGAAACAGGGTGTGTTTACCGCTCCCACTAAACTGTATAAATCGCACTTAAATTCCCGTTCAGCATGACGTGAAACATTAGTTGTGCATATCTGCCGTCATTCATTTTGCAATGTAACCATGCAGTTGAATAAAACCGGAATAATTGTAGTTCTCTGTTTGAAGGTAGGTTTGGTAATGATAAAAAGGTGATAGATTAACTAAAAGAGTCTATAGGGCTTCTGTTTCTAGATACTGGCTGAAACTGAGACATTCTGATCAGGTCCAAAGAATCTCAATAGAGAAATAATTTAACAGGCCTTCAAAGGCCAATATGATACAAAGGTTTCTCTAAACGTTCTTCGTCTGACACATTGATAACAGTAGAAGAGTCCTGAGTTAACAGTACCATAGCAAATAGCGTAGTCTCCAATAGAATAAGGCCACATGTCACAAGGCTCTTGATTTTAGATTTATTAGGTGAGGGTATTATAAAACAATTGATAAGAGATGCAGGTGATAAATCATTAAGTTTGGTTTCTGTTCTATTTCGACGCCGTTTGATGAGATACGACACCGCAAAAGCTTCTTGAACTTATACTAGGTGATTGTCCTCCTCAGTGGTGCGGTTGTGGTAACTGCTCTCATCATCAGAAAATATCAACACTACTTCCGCAGGGCTTAAAAAAAAGGGCTTTATTTTTCTGTTTTCGAATCATCTAGAAACCCATTGAATAATACACACTAAAATTCACAAAAACGGTTCCAGTTGTTTAAGGAGTTAGGTGAAAAACACACATACAGATGAGTTTCATATTTAAAGATTTATTATACTTAATTCTAAACTTCAAGATATAAATGAAATATTATTTTTCTGTCACCGCGCCCAAGTCCGCCCATCGCCGCTTAACAAAACATTTTGCAAATGGCGCCCGATGACGTCAGTTGATAGGTGCATTACGATGAGTTAAGCTCTGTCTTGAACCACCAGACAGTTTATTAAGCCTCGTGAAAGGGCAGGGACCGTTGTGCATTACATTAAGCATATTCAGGAAAAATGGGTGCGGATTTGTTATAAAATGCTGGAAATGTATCTACTTGTAGAACCCAGTTTAGTACAGTGTATTGATATTTTTATTTAACATTGGTAGTGATATATTATATGTAAGGAAGTTATTTTGTATGGTTAGTTTACTTAGGTATCTTATTAAGTGTTAAGTAATACTTTCTTATCCTTAAAGATCATAGTCTGACGAGACATAGTCTGAGGAGATAAGTTTTTTTTAAGACATCTCCGGGAAGGAACTGATGACTTACTTTTCCTTTACTTTTGTAACAAAAATCCAAAATGCCGAATTACTCCGTGTTTGACTTTTTCTCTACTAAATTTTCTGTCATAAAAAGCTCGGAAAAAGAACCAATATAATAAAAAGGTAAAATATTAAAAATAAACTTCTGAACATAAAGGTGCAAGCCACCTTCAGGAATCATGATTACGCGTTTTATAGTTTGGAAATCTTATTTCTTTAACTATAAAGTAAATTTAAAATAAGGTTTTTACATTAATGAAGGTACTTAAATCTTAATCAACGCCCTAAAGGCTCCTTGAATCACTCAACAACTGTAAATTAAACCACTTTCTTGTAAATTAACCCCAGAAAAATGTGTAACGAGCCGCTAAACTTTCAAAGGAAACATTAATCTACATTTAACTATAAAAGGAGATTTTAATTATATTGAGAAGGAGATGAATTAACTATAATTAGCTATGGCAGATGCACGCGCTCTGCTAATTTCACACCTGAATACCCCGCTTTGAGGTAAAGGGTGATGCATTTTTTATTTAGCTTCTGAATTTGAAGTAGGGTTGTCTACTTTACCACCTTTGATTGGTTTGATTGAATTACAAGAACGATATTCTAAATTTAAAAAAGTATTGCAACAGACGTCAGAGCGGCAACCTTGTTTGAACTTCAATATATAGACCATGACAACAAAATTAAATTATGTACAATTAAAGTAATATGATCTACTGCTGGATATAGGCCTGTCCAATTACACGCCTCTTGGTTTGATCCTAGTCTTCTCGCAGTAAAGTATTACCTAATTTATTGAAAGTTTTGCTACCCGAAATGTATAAGAAATGGTGTTTATTAAATACTTTCAAGGAGTCCAGTATTATTTAATATGGATTAAATGCATTCAACATAGTTCCTCGTGCAATGTTAATTATGGTTGTGAGAAATGTGTACGTTTTTGTTCAAAGTCTAGCAGCTCTACTCAGTCTACTACTACTACTCTCAGTCTACTTCTCTACCAGGGTTATTATAAAAATGTACTGATATAAACGTAAGTCAAACTCCAAACTGCAAAATTCAAGCATAATCTTCAAATGACCATAACGACATCACATCTTACGGCCCTGGGGAAAGGAAACATCTACCTACAGTTAAGCATGGGATCGCCTGCAACTGCACGTCTCAACGCTACATGTGTGCAGCATGCAATTCAACTTACATTTATACTTTTATTCCTCGATAGTCCGACTACTACGAATCTATCACTTAACAGGATATAATAGACACCAAGTTATTTCCACCTCAATATCAACAGCCACAAATCAAATATAGATTTACATTATTTACTTCCTGCTTCCATCAAGAGCTCCTGTCCCACTGCGAATCTCTTGGGAGGACGATCATCCGTCATCCGCGACGCGTGCTTAATTGGAAACATCCTGGAGAGAATTTAAATTTGAAATTGAGTTTACAAATCGTTTTATCTTCCTTGTAAGTACGGTCGTGTCTTTAGAGATCATTGTCAATAGTACTTATTGTTAAATTCGTAGCAATTCAAATAAAAGGACGCATACTTCTATTTTTGAATCTTTCTATCTAATGTAAGACTTGTGTCACGTAGTAGATAGTCCGCTCAATGCTGTGAAGAGGAATATCTTCATAGGTTTCCATTACCACTAACAAAATACATAGTCATTAAAAAACATGATGTACGATGAAGTTTCGAAATAAGCGTAGTTATATATTTCCATAAACGTATGTAAATATGAAAGTACTTCCAGCCAGCGGACAAATGATGGTGGCAGTCAAACCCATAACCTCCGGCGCCGCAGTCAAGATCGCTAACTGCCAGGCTAAGAGCTTCCCTTATATGTAAATCCTTAGACAAAATTCTATGTACGAAATATATATAAAACAAACAAATATTTTTTTTCAGTGCACCAACGTAATGCATTGTACGTTACTGCAGTTTACTGCTGACTGAGCTAAATATAAAACACCAAGAGAATTGTTAATTTCGCGTACTGAGTGTTTCTGATTACATCTTTTGATAAAGGCGAGAGACACAGTAGGATTGCTTTAATTAGGGTTTTTAAATGAAGTGCTAAACCTCACTTGAACACACTTGTAATCATTGACATCCTATCATTGTTAAATGAGACCTTAAATAAATAATAATAATATTTATTGCACGAAAACAAGAAGAAATTAATGGTAGAGTAACTAAATAAAATTTTCAGATACGTATTTCAATCTTAATTTATTTACATCGCATTTGCAATAGTTTGGTTTTGATTTTAGGATCATTTTTTATGGGAACATTTCACACTTCCACTTCTAAAACTATCTTCGAAAAACATTGAATTATCACAACAGTATTTTTGACAAACTATAATTTTGTGAAGTATGTACTGCTGTATGTAATCTTCCGTATAATCTTGTTGTTCTCATAGCACCACTATCCTATGAACAGTCCCAACTCACACAAACCATAAAAGGAAGAGATACAGCAAGTATAAAATATTTTAATTATATTTTATCGCCACTAAAACCGTGTAAATGAAAAACCGGTTTCGTTGCTTTATGAAATCGTAAAAAACTTGTCTTTGCTCCCAATGGAAGAGATTTGCACTTTTCATGGTATGCCATTGTTCGAATTTCATTATGAAATTTTATTGGAGTTCTTTATTCAAAAACTTTATTCTTTCTTTTATTTTTAATGGTTTTTTTTAATTAGTTCGTTATCTATTACACTAATGTTATGTTTTAATATTGGCTGTAAATAAACCTCAAGATGCATAACTATATCAAAATAATAGGTTGTCAAATATCAATATATAGTACTCTTATATAGTATACTGAAATATACTATATAAGAGTACTATATATTTGAATACGAATGGTGACAAGCAGAAGAAACTTTAACTCGTAAATAAAAAATAGGTTGGGATTTAAAATTATAACTAAATTAAAGTTTAGCATAACTACTATTTACTAATATATTTGTGGGGGAACGGGTATCATGTTCCATCAACACAAAGTGAGGATCTCCTGATCAAGCTAGGTGATCATGCCTGGCGGGCTACTGCCCAACAGTTGATGTTGGGATGATATATATATGATAATCGGCGCGAGAATTATTTATTGCGCGATTCAGGATTTGTAGTTACTCCGTGAAGTGCGTTACTTCGTAGTTCAGTGTATCTTCGGTAGATGGCACTGTAGTATGTTATGTTGTATGTGGAAGTCGCCACATATTATATAATGTATCAATTATTTTTCGATATCTTACACACAACGCCTATTAAGTACTAAACAACTGGTAGGAATAACTTTTCAGACTTTTTTTTTGTACCTACAAATATGCAGATCATACAAACACAGCATACGCTTCCACTGCGCCACCGAAGCTGTTAAATAAATAAAACTGTTTACCTTGATTGAGTGGTTAATCAACGCAGAGTCTAAACCAGTGGTGGGTGTTTGACTCCTGCACCTTTCAAGAAATAAAAACCTATCGTGATTATGGCCGCGAACGTTCTCTTAACTTTTAGTTTGTATTGTCATTTATAAAGCACATCATCTCACATCTGGACCTATGACACGAAATGAGCACACACCGTGTAGTTTTAAGTATAAATAACAAATCTTCCTGTTAAACTGTATAGAAATAAGTATTACTTACAAAAGACATTTGCTATTAATTTATCATTTACATATAATTGTAAAACTGATCAAGATGCCTCTAAAATAACTAAAAATATAATTAATCTAGTATAAGCTAGTTAGGAGATGCAAAAGGAGTATAATCCCGTAGAGAACGAGTGTCAGAAAAGTAATTATGTTTAATCTCTAGGGTGATAGATGTTGAGCTAATTAAAAGTGTCAAGTCGCTTCTTGAACGAAGTTAATTATAACAGTTTATATAAAATATTATAAAATAAAAGGTGCTTCTTTTTATTAGTAAAAATAAAAGTTAAAACCTTGTTTACTGTGAAAGTTATTTATGTCATTATATTTTCCTTTTTGTTTGTTATATTTACGGATGGAGAGCCGTTTTAGGTATTATCGATGGATTTGTGTAGGAGTGGGGGTTCTCTCGCTCGGTAACACGATTGCGGCTATGTTGCGGAACGAGAGCGCGTGGAACTCTGCCGCTCTTTCTGCTACCAAGTTAAGCTTACGAAGGAGATGGGGCGGGACCGGGAGAGGTTTTGAACTCTACCTGTCTGCCAGGCCCGGGAGCGGGCCAGGTACCGCAGACGACTCAGGCGCTGGATATCGCAAAACAATCTCCGTCCTCCATGAGGACAGGTGAAAGGTGAGGCCACCAGTCACCCTAACAGAAATAGGCCGGGGTGGCCGCGCGAGCTCTACATAGTGCTTCTGAATACTGTTTCAATAACGGGGAAATTTTTACGCTACAGACAATATAAGACGCAAACGAGGTTGCGTGGGTCAGCTAGTCAGTTATAAAATTAAAAATTATACAAAAATTACTACAAGAACATATAGGGTAGTATACTCATATTATTATTACTTTCCTCCAACCGATTTCAGCCATGGCTACGTCTACGACTACTATACAGACTTTCGTTGATGCAACCTCACGTCACATGTCTAATAACAAAAATTCATTGAATTACAGTTCAAGTTTAACAAGTCGTTATACAACTGTTTACAATTTTTTTATATTCATTTGTGTGTGTCCTATCAATGCACACAGAGGTACTTCTCAATCTTAAATAAAAGACAAAATACGATTGTAATACCGTTCTCTGAAAAAAGTCCCTCTGTCTGAAATAAAGTGAAATAAAGACAACGAGGGCAAAGAGTAATGATGCCGAACAGTTCCAATGAATGTTTTACGTCATGCGGATCTATATAGAGCTGTAAGACCAAGAGTCATTCAGATTATAAGTCTATACATAACTTTTCATATTTGAGTAAATATATTATATTTTCTTATAAAGGTATAATTTTAAAGATTATAGAGATCAGGGTACAGGGTACATATCAACTCAAACAAGAGGGAAGAAGGGAAAGGATAGGAAAATTTAGAGAGATCTCCAGGTTCTAGGTGCAAGACAGTCCTTCTAAGCTCAAGAAGGCTAGGCAAGTCTAAAAAGGTCAAGTGCAGTAAGATTAGTAAGTTAATTTAAATTTCCATTCTAAAAGTCTGAGGTGGGACATTGCCAGGAGTCTAAAAAAAATATTTTTTGTAATATACATGTGAATGGTGGTTATATCTACTCTATGTAGAGTTATTCTTTCTTACACCGTCTGCATCGATCTACCGTGATGAGTCGAGATAGGTCACAGACGCGATTGGCCAGCACTACCTTCTACCTCGTTTCTTATTTATTAGACCGACAGCCTGA
Source organism: Spilarctia lutea (assembly GCA_916048165.1). Taxonomy (NCBI): domain Eukaryota; kingdom Metazoa; phylum Arthropoda; class Insecta; order Lepidoptera; family Erebidae; genus Spilarctia; species Spilarctia lutea. The sequence continues at coordinate 3,741,805 of OU696491.1, forward strand.
CAAATGTGGGCGAATGTATTAATGGCGCTGATGTTTTTTCTACTACCCCAGTTTGATTAGAGGGCAATGGACGGAGAAATTGTATGGTTAGTTCAATTGAACAACCAAACAATATTAATTGTCATTAATATTGTTTGTTTGTTCTACCGGGCCATTTCCGCACTTAGCCTTTTGATTGGGCCGTTGTACGTAAGTTTGTCATCTTCCTACTCCAACCAACCTAGTTCCTCCCAGAAGCTCAGCAGCATTTTCAGGTTACTACATGCTTCAGCGAGTAATGCCGATTGGAGGATGTCCGCCCATTGGTCTGCCACACTTCTACATTCTGTGAAAACGTGCTGCGGTGTTTCTTCTGCCCCCATGCATGCCCTGCACTACATTAATATTATAAAGAGCTAAAGTTTGTGAGGTTGTAGGGGGTAATCTCAGAATTTTCTGAACCGATTTTGAAAATTATGTTTTCCAATAGAAAAATGTTTAGCACGATATACGCAATACACGCGGGTGAAGCTACAGGCAAAAGCTAGTCTATTATGATTTAATGTAAGGTTTCGTGGGATAAAAGGTATAAAATATACATTAAACTACTCCTTACTCCTGTATCGTCACAATACTTCCTTGTTCTTGTAGACTTTACTTGTTACTTTTACGAGTTGATTTTTGACGTGACAACGTCTTATAAATTGGTTTGCCGGGTGACACTTCAAGAAACTGCGTTACGCTCCGCTCACGTTATGCGCTCACAATGAGAGCGAGTGAGAGGCACGCGTCCCTTCCACTCGGGCATGGTTAGCCCGCCTAAGAGCGAGAGAGACAGACATAAAAAGTGAAAGGCATGCGTCGAATTATATTTAAAACGTTAAAATTAATGTTTTAAATATAATTCTTTGTATAAATAAATGTTTTAAATTGTTACTATTATTTCATCCTTCTTCCTACTATACGAATGAATATTCACATTAAAATTATTTTACCACTCAAAGTCGTTGTCACGTAAAACTTTCGCCCGTATACCGACTTTACAGGCAACCAATTTTTTAATATCTGCTATCTACCTCCTATATGCCAATTTATAAACTGCAAAAAGTACAAATTCACTACAAAAATTGAAATTAGATTTATGTTCACACCGTGAACCAAAAACTTTACATAACTGCTTTACAAAATTTCACTTCAAAGAAAGTAACAATTGCCAAAGGAAAACCCCGAAAATAAATAAACATTTAAATATAACCCTAACGTACCCAAAACATCTGTTTCTGAGAGTCCTGAATTATGCATACCGTGTGGTTGTACGATGACCAGCCAAGCGGCCTCTTAAATGGACCTTGTGGCCACAATGGTAAGAACCCTTTACGGTGGTCAATATTTATGTGTGTCCGAACAAATTTACCGTGGTGAGATGTCTATGTAAATTGGTCATTGTTTCTTAGTCTTTATTATTAAGGGAATAAAGTTGAGAAAAGGATGACCAGTTTGTAGACAGTTGTGAGACTGTTTCTTTGAAGTGCGTGCTTGTCGATGAATGCTGATGAGTGTGATTTTGAAATGTACTTTTCATTTGTAAAAAAACTGATGTTTGAATAGTGACGATCTCAGATTAAATACTTTTTCTCTATGTTTACAATGTATAGTCAGTATGTTAGTTAGAAGGTACTATTTGTAAATGGACTCAATTTAATTTTATTTAAAAAATATTTCATAACTTTTGTTTAAAATCTCTATCTTATATAGTTATCTATAAGATTAATAAACATTTTACCAAGTAGATAGGCAATTAAAATTTAATAATTACCTATCGTATAAATATATTATACTAAAGTAAATAATAAATAAGAAGCCGTAGGTATCTAATGACTTTTCTGTTTTCTACTAAGTATTATTTTTTGTCATAAATTATTATACATAGTTATTTCGACCAAATCCCAGTAGAACTATTAGTTGTTAGTTCTATAACATACATCATAATCGTCATCAGCCCGCTGGACATATGCCCCAGGAACACCACAGAGCTCGGTCTGATGCTTTCTGCATCCAGACGCTGTCAGTTCTCTTACGTAAGTCTGGCATCTGGCAAGAGAGCGTCCCACACTACGTTTGCCAGAACGCAGTCTCCACTTTAAAACACACTTACTCCAGCGGTTATTTGATCTTCGACATATGTGACCAGCCCATTGTCACTTCATCCTACTAACTTTCAGAGCTATATCGGTCACTTTGGTTCTCTGACGGAATACTTCGTTGCGAATTTTATCCTTCAGAGAGACTTCAAGTATAGCTCTTTCCATGGCACACTGAGTGACTTTGAGCGTCTGGATTAAATCTAGAATCAATGTCCACGTCTTGCCACCGTACGACATTACAGAAAGGAGGTAATGGTTGAAGACTTTCGTCTTCAGGCTCTGTATATATACGGTTATAGGACCATTTAGACCTAGGTTGAATCCAATATAAATAAAATAAAGTAACCAAAAGATTTAAGTCTCAAAATGCAAATGACCTTCGTACAAATTTTATAATTATTATATGAACTCCAATTGTCCGTAAAAAGATGGCTTGCCAACTGAGGGGGCTACACTTTTACAAACATTCTGACAGCTTGCATATAAGACCTCGTCTTAACTTATTATACAGATACGAACATATAACAATCATCTGTTTGACTCACATAAATATGTCGACCCTTCTTAATAAAGCACTCGAGATATCACCCATATCTCGAAACATCATCGCTATAAATGAATTTCCTTCAATAGAAGACATATCCAAAATCATTACCCATTGTCTCATAATCCATCCGAACCGTGAATATTTTACATTCATCGTAATACGTCACATGCTTCCAGTTGCACAATAAAATCTTTATGGCTATTGCCTCACATCTCTTCCTTTATGCTTTCCTTGATCCCATACGTGAGGTTGATGGCGTTTTCCAACTAGTGGCACAGTGTTTGTTGTGTCAAGTTATTGAGAACTTTTCTTTTAAATAATTTTGTTATCCATTTAGTGATGTCATTTTATCATTAGAAATATACGACTGAGTATATTAATGTTAAAAAAATTGATTGATTTTCTCCTTGTCGTATAACTTTTAAAAAGGAATAAGCGCAAGCGCATAAAAATAATTTATTCAATGTGTTATAATGTACCTACTATACATACTTAACCAAGTTTTATTTTCTAACATTATGCAGTGTTATACATTGACAAATTTAAAGCGCAGGGCATTCTCTTCCAATCAACGTTTGGGTGGTGTACAAATCATAATGGTAGGTGCATAATATTAAACATGAAATTATGTATTTCATACTTATACGTTTAAAAGTTTGTTTACTTTTTAAGAAAAAATTTTAAAGTCAGGCTTTGAAACTTCAAGCAGTTCCAAAGATACAATTATTTTAGTAGCTACATAGAGTCTTAAGCAAAACTTTTATATTCGTTTATTCTGCCATAAAATACTTCTATTATTCTCATTTTAAATTTTCATTTCCAATATAAACTACTCATGTATTTCTACAGTGTTTCCTCACTCAGCACACGCTGAGTTTCAACTTGAAGCCAAGATTTGTACTTTATGGGGCATGTACGGAGAATCGATCGTTTATTCAAAGCAGGTGATTCCTTCGAAGCTCAGTTTATGAGCGCTCATGTTGATGGCTCCACGAGAATAATAGACGGTATAATTTACAAATTGAAAAAATGAGTGATGTCAGTTCAATTTATTTTTTCAATTTAGGTTTACTCAAATATAATTATAACATTTTGTAATTGAACCTTGACCCTCAAAATTTTAACAACAACAAAATTATCGAATTACCTTACCCGTTAAATTCAATGAACTACCACGAAACTAATATTAACATTTTTATCGAACTTACTATCGTATTTAACACTACCAATCATTTGATATTCTATACGTACATATTTGTCGGTTATCACTACAAAAAGTAGCTTATGTCCTTTTTCGATGTCTAATCTATCTATAGGGTAAAACCGGGATAGATGCACTTTTTGAAAAACCTTCATAATTTTAAAAATATTAATTTTAAATGGATAATTTCTGTGCATGTAGCTAGCTTAGTTATTTAAGTTGGATTATTATTTATTTTTGCTAACCTATTAATTACAGATTTTGTAAAATGTAGGTTTCTGTGAAACCCTTTTTTATGGGATAGACGCCTACCTGTATGGATAGTTTTTGTTGCCTCACCATGAAAATAACAAGTAGGATAGATGCCTGCAGTGCGGGATAGATGCCTTTCATACTGTGTAAAACCGGAATTCTCCAAGAAACATGGTTTGAATTACGAAAAACATTTATTTTAATGTGATACAAACAACCATAAATACATTTTAAAACTAATTGTTCAACAAAAGTATTAAATCTTAGTTTTTAATATTAATTGTTATGTTTCAACAAACACACTTATACTTTTTTTAAATTAAATATTATTTATCACTAAGCGTAATTGGGGTCGGCTACTAGTTCTTCGTGAAATAACTGAATATCAGCTATTATATGGAGCGGTTGGCATCAGACCTCCGCAATCCTGCGGGTGAACTGAATTTGAAGGTCGAACTATTAGCCATTATATTTGAGGGCACTGACATCTCAATAACGATTGTCCTAAGGTGTTCATGACAACCGGTACCGATGGCTTAAAGTGTTCCGAGGCACAGGTGGGAAACACCGCCATCTTCCGTAAAACATTTATAAGAAAAACCCAACAGCAGTCCGACCCGAAATTCACACCCGTGACTATTTGATCGGCAGTCGCTTGCGCAAACCGATAGATCAACGAGGCAGTCCCAAAATGTGAAGATTTCCTAAACAAAAATACCTAATGAGCTAAATCAAATCTCGTAATATTCTATAGTATTTCGTAATAACGTTATATTTTTAGCAACAAAACGCTTGCGCACGATTCTAGATAGAATACCAAATCATCAGAATATTACGTTTATCACCAAGGATTTTTTATTCATTTCATCGAAAGCTGACTGTAATTGTACAAGAACATATATGGGTACACATGGTGTATGGAGGGATAGGTGCCCTTAGGGGTATCTATCCGTCCATAGGGGCACCTATCCCTCCAAAAAATCAGGGCAACTATCCTTTTTGATAGGGATAGATGACCATCTATTTTTTTTAATAAATTTAAAACAAAATAGCAACTTTTTACATTTAAACGCATCCTTAATGAACCAGTGTATTGACGTAATAAAAAATATAACATAATTTATTACTACTTATAAAGTTATACAACGTTAAAATAGTAACTTTGAAAATTTCTACGTGTTAGTGAAGCTCATTTTGGATATAAATATACACATGAGCAAAACAAATCGTCAAAGCACAACAGCTCATGGATAAATTAGGTACAGGGTGACAGAGGCTCCTACTTATACTATTAATTCTTAGTTGCGATTTTGGGAAGTTAGGTTTCTTGGATGTGAGGCATCTATCCCGTTGCGGCATCTATCCCGGTTTTACTCTAAACCGAAATTCATAGAAATCAGCTTCAGCAGTTTAGAAATGAAGCTGTAAATAGTCTGTCATTCTCTAAGCACCATAGTTTCCACTTAAATTTACACTTTCTGTAAGATACGTTTGATGATTGGATCAAGTGTCAACAATTATCGATTACTATAAAATAAATTAAGTTATAAATTCTAAGTGACCCATCAAAGCACATTGTGTAATTTAAATTTGATTGCAATACAGATATGTAAATAATTCACTGTTACTTGTTATATAGGCATATAACAGTCCTATGTTGCAAAAATACTGTTTTATTTTATTTTATTATTCAACATTCTTAACTCGAGGCGCTCATAGCCCAGTTGCACTAGATGATTTGAAACAATTACCGAGGGTACGCAACGACGGCGCGGTCAGTACCTGGATGATTGACTGTTGATGGCATGTTACCCTGAGCGTCTCCGAGATTTATTGGTCACGTTAGCAGTCGGTCTCGGTTATCATAGGATAAAAGTCGTAAAGCTTAGTTGGGGGCCTTTGGGAGACTTAAAACATCCAACGGCAAGATTACATACAATTACGAATCAATTTAAATCCACCATAAACATAAGTCATTCAACAAACATTAGTTCACCAAATATTTCTTTTCATTTCAAGCCAAAAAGTATACAACATTCCTATATTAAACACATAAATACAACACCAAAACGTTAGTGTCACATTGGTTGAGAACAATCGTGGCAATTTGTAGCCCGGCCTCTTGAATTAGCTGATGTCTTGGGGCATTTTATATCCTCAATCAAAAGTCCAAGTGGCTTCGAGTACCGCCGAACGACCTAATGAATTCTCTACTTTTAGCTTTCTTAAGAGGGCGGGAGGGGAGAAGGGTGTACGTGACTTTTTGAGAAATTATTTTGTTTCATTTTCTGTTTGAAGCCCTTTACATAGTCTGAAGTGCATTTTTTGTTGTTTCAGCGATGGTCGTTGATATTTATTTATGATGTTTAAAGAGTCATTAAGATACAATGTTATAAAACACGGCGTTTGCAACAAAAGTATAATCTAACGCATGCGTTACAGAATGAAATCTTTGATGTTAATAAACTCCTGAGACTATACGAACCAAGGAATCATTTTATTTCTAGAAAACTTTAAACACCCTAACTTAAACAAACAACCGAACAAAACAACTGAACAAGTCACTAACAAACAGTGAAGGTGTGGATTTATTGGCGAGAAATGGTGCGTCTGTTCAATCAAGCGATATGCGTATATCGGCGTGTGCTTCAATTATCTAAACTATCTAAATTATATATAAATTATCGCTAACTGAACTGATTTTAGCAAATGCGATGTCAATAGATTTATATATATATATATATATATATATATATATATAGCCTAGGTAACACATGCTATACAAATTCTATCAATTCTTTTACATAGTCGGCTCATAATCTTTCAAACTTTTACATATTAAAGAATACTTCAGTAATATTTTTTCCTTACTTTTCTGTGTTCTTACTTTTATAATTACTGATCTTTCTATGATCTACGATTCCTAAAATGGCAAATACATTTACAATCTTATTCTTGAACCCCAACACTGTAGGGTGGCGACTGTATTACAGCAGGGGTCGCATTCCAGAGATTACTGAGTTGCTTTCTTGTGAGGCATTTACTGGGTGACAAGCGCCCTTTATAGGTCTACTAGATACGGCCTTTGTAAGAAAAATATATCTTAGTTTTTATTAACAACACGATTCTTAATTTAAACATTGGTTATGATTTTCATAAGTATTTCTACAGTATCTTAGTTCAGAAATATAATTTTCTTTCACCCGCGGCTTTAATTAAATAAAAAGTATCCGTTGTTACTTCTAATACCTTCAAGAATATGTGTACAAAGTCTCATGTTGATCGGTTAAGTAGTTTTCGCGTGAAAGCGTAACAAACAAACTTACATTCACATGAAAATTCTGGTGATGATATGGTAGTAACGTCGCAAATAAGTGACTAATGAAATAAGTAGAGTAACTTCAAATAAGTCAAGAAAAGAGTGAATAGATTATGTATCAAACATGAAAAATTCGATAAATAATAATGCCTTTAGACATTACACACACAGCAAACTAATCCCAAACTAGTCATACCCTTTACTACCGTTACCACAATACTGATAAATACTCAAATATTTTTAAATACCTATACTTTAAAGATTGTTTTTAAATAACAAATAAATTACACTCAGATTTAGAACATATGATCATACGCATCAATACTTAGACATGGAGTGAATCGAATCCATGACCTTAGCAGTTAGAGAGGGTCACTTACCAAATGACCAACCATATCCGAAAATCAAACATAAATATAACAACTAAAACTCTTTAAGTTAAATTCGAGTTTAATTTATTTAATAATACAAGTATGAATGAGTGAGAAATACGCCCATCTATATATTATGCATCTTCAGTACGTAGTCTGAACGCAATTTGCGTCAATAACGCGACCGCTTGTCCTCCCACTTATCGGCGTCTCACACAATTTATCTCTACCTTTCTTTTATAAGAATCGTTATTATGATGCCAGTATTGTGTAGCTGACGTGCTTTAATTTTTATGGAAGTCTTGCAAAGATTGTTTGTTGCTTTTACTGTTGCATTTACATTAATATATAAAGCTGAAAAATTCTTTCAGTTTTAGATAGCTCATTTATTAAGGTAGGCTATAGAGTATATATCATCACACTAAGATCAATAGGAGCGGAGCACCAATGAAGAATGTTTCAAAAAACGAGGAATAATTATCACGGTACGGGCAATAGGAGAAGCAAACGAGTTGCGTGGGTGAGCTAGTACTTATTTATTTTTCTATGTCAAAATACACACAGCAAGAATACATCAGCGTTTGTATCTATAGCCTTTACAATAACATTAATTGTTGTTTTGTTAATTTCAAAAGCATGTTATAATTTTTATACTTACTACTGATAGTAAGGAGTAAACGGTGCTCACTAAAGCATAAATTCATACAAGTCCGTACTAATATTACGAGCTCAAAATTAAAAGTTTGTCTACTACGCTCTCAGTACAAAACCGCTGCACCGATTTCAATGAAATTTGGCATGGAGATACTTTGTGTCTTAAATTACCGCGGGCAAAAGCTGTTTTAATGGTAATGAGAAGTACTTTACTACGAAAATTTTAAGTGAAGAAGGAGAATAAGAGAAACAAAAGTTTTTTGTGGAATCACTATTGTTTAAATTCATGAATTAATGGCATGTTATTTAAAAAACATCAACTGTAAAAATAGTAATATCAAATATGTCTGCAGTATGCAAGTAAATGAAGAACTTTTACACACTACACCGTACGCAACTAAATTAGTCGGCCTGTGATCACGGCAAATGCAACCAAAAGAATATAATATTGACTGCCTCGGTAGCGTAGTGGTAGCGTATGGGATTTGCTTGAGGTCTCGGGTTCGATGCCCGGGTCGGACGAAATGTTTGTAGGATCTGCAAATTTTTCTTTCGGAATTTGGGTGTTTTCTATGTATAATATATATGTATGTATTTACAAAAAAAAGTATTATATATATATGTATACAAACTCTGCGTAGCTTGGGACTAGATGTCGTTGTGTGTTAGATGTCCAGAATATTTATTTATTGATTGAAAAGTGACGTCAGTCAGACCACTTGATGTGAAACAGATAAAAATGGCACTTTATTAATTTAAGGCAACTTCAAAAACCAATAGTTACATACTCAGTCCATCGTTAAAAATTTATAGACACCTGAAATTTTACATAAAAAACTATTTGTAAGTTTCCAAAAATGTATATTTAACTACCGATACATTAATGACGTAATGATTTTAAAATTGCCATCGACAAAATAACTTCTTACCCTCAATTTCTAACAATTTATATTGATACCTTAATTTGGAAACTACAAGCGGAAATCCCCTTAATTCTGTTAGCAATAAGACCTTAAATTTGTATAGTGAATAGATAATGACTTTATTCCGTGATATCGTAGAATACGTGTAATGATTGACTATCATAAATATACTTTTAAATTAAGTTCATCGATAGAAATTGTTAAATTAGAGTGTCGATTCATTTTGTAAGCCGCAAAGGAAATTGAAGCTGACCAACGATATATTCATCTATATTTAATGTAATTTAACAAATCTTTTCGAAGGTTATTTTGTCATGGACATATTAATAGAAAGTTAATGGCATAAATAAAAATATGCTTGAAAATAAAGCTATAAAACGATTTCGTACTGCTTACACGTATATAAGAGCCAGTGCTCAGTTTATTAGTCTTCTGCTAGTGATTTGCTTATTTGGCTCATCCCTAAATAATCAAGGAAATGTATGTAACCATTTTCATAAACGGATTTGTATCAACGAGATTATAACTAAGTCGTTGGTTTTTGATGTTTGATACTGAAATTAAAAATAATAATGATTAATTATATATTATTAATAGCTGACCCACGCAATCTCGTTTGCGTCTTATATTGCCCGTAGCGTGAAAATTTTTCCCCGTTTTTGAAACATTCTTCATTGCTGCCTCCTATTAGTAGTAGCGTGATGATATATAGGCTTTATTATTAGTATAGATAATAATATGATTATGGATGTATTTACAACAAAAAAAAATATATATGTATTCATATCAGTTGTCTAGTACCCATTTTTTTTTCTTTAACGTTTGGAAACCCTCTCGGGCCGTCACCCCACCGGGGTTTGCGGCGGGGTGGTGTGTCGGAATCGAACCGACTAAAACCACACGGTGTGCCAACTCTGCGCCTGAGAAGGGAGAGGTCCGGGAACTGCAGTTATTAACACGACCCCTCCCAGCGCCTGCCTGCCCGGTAGCGACAGATCTCCTCCGATGACTGCAGTGAGCGCCCGGCGCTGCGCCACCCAAGCGGGGCAGATTTCCAGCGTGTGCTAAGCCGAGTCCTCACTGCAGTCGCAGTGGTGGCAGGCGGGACTCAATTCCCTCCTAGCGACCGAGTGCAGGTTCTTCCCGAAGCAACCGTGCCCGGAAAGCACCTGCGTCAGCCGGAAGGAAAGGGTCCCTTGCTGCCGCCCTGTCCACTCGAGGATGACCGGCTGGAGAGTTGTCTAGTTCCCATAACACAAGCTCTGCTTAGCATGAGACTAGATGGCGTTGTGGGTTAGAAGGCCGGAAAAAAAAAAACAACAGCTTCTACATTTGATATCATTAAAATTTACTTTAAGTTTTACTGTATTCATAACAAATGTTTTCTAAAACCGTAATCACCAATACTTTATAAGACTACTACATCAAACTTTTCATCATCAACATTTCAAATTGGTAGACGGTTTTTAAAAGGATTATTGGGCGGGTTTAGTGTCGTCATCGCGTACAATCATTCCCCGATGACTAGCTAATACGATTAGTGTTTCATTACTCAATATATCCCCCTTTTAATTGAAAGTAGTGTAACTATTGGGTTACTTGCATTGACTATGATGTAGCTTTGAAGCGCTTGATTGTCAATTATAGTCTGAATTTATATTTCATTTATGTGTAATATCTTCTCTATGACTTTCCAGCAATTTTTCGACAAATATTATGACACATAACGAAAGTTTCTAAGAGGAAACCTCGGAAAGAATCCTTGAGTCGACCGTTACATGGTACATGAGATGTCAATTATTGTGCAATTTAGATTCTGTATTCGTTGCAAATAGACTTAAAACAGAAAATAATAACAAATTTTTATAAAGTTTGAAAGACCAACATGTAGCTACACACAAACATATGAAACATTTATTTCGTATAAAGTGCCCAACATGTATAATAATAAAGCTTTTATGCTTTATAAAGCGCTACAGCGCTCAACTGTAAAATAGCACATCGAAAATAACATAAGAATTTTTCGCTCAGTACACTGTATTCGCTGAAATCTAATTAGTATACGTTTAACACACGTCTGCAACCAACGGTTTTAATTAAAACTGAATAGTTCCATTGTCATCAACGATCAGGCATAACGAAGCGAATAACGTGTAATATAGTTTTTGAAAATATAATCCCAGCTTTTTACTTTTATTCGAGACGGAAATAGATTAATACGGGTTGCTGACTTGCTATATGGTGGCTTCGAATACAAAAATGGAAAATGTAATATTTGATTTTTCATTCAAATAATGAAACTATTCAGTTTTTTTTTTCGAATTCTCAGGAAATGACTTTACTTACGATTGAAATGCTATTGCAGTTAGTGACTTAAACATCATTCTTTTATGAAAATAGTAAACACATTTGATATGAAATTTGAAGTATGAAATTAGAAATGATAATTTCAAAACGGTCACATTTTTGAGAATATTTTCATGCCTCTAAAATTGTGAAACTCTCTAAACTATATTAATTTCTTTTTGAGTTCTTTGCTTGCAAAATTTATTCAATATTTTTTGCGATATTTGACAGAAAATTTTTTTGGCAAATTCCGATTACGTATTATAGTATAAATTATCAAGAATTCTCTAGAATCGATCAGTAACCTTAATTAAACAAAATAATTTACCGTTCAATCAGCGGACCCTTTGGTCATCAGCGCCCTTAGCCCTTGCACTATCGTACACACAAGTGTGCATACAATACGCACTCATACATTGTTGTAGTGCCGGTACACAATACGGGAACACTAATGGATTATCAGTGATTTGCATTTAGCTGGCTTTTGCGGGCGAGTCTTATGTCAGAGAGAACTATCCATACTAAAATTATAAATTCGAAAGCAACTGTCTGTCTGTTACGCTTTTACGGCTAACCCTGTACCGATTTCATTGAACTTTAGCGTGAAGTTACTTTGATTCTTCAGAAAGAACATAGGCTACTGTTTCAGCTTCAGCAACTGCTAGTTTATAATAGGCTTATATTATTATATATTAAAGGTACTAAGTTACTGAACTTAACATAATAATATATTAGTTGAAATTTTGCGACGAATTGTTAAATTATAACATAAAGTCACAGATGTATGTATGTTTAAGTTTTTACGATACAAAATAAAGTAAAAAACGACAACAACTTTTAGAAAAACATCTATAAAAAAACTTGAAGAATTCCGAATTAGAAAAAAATAATTATTTATCTAATTTACATTACTCAAAGCCGTTCAAAGTAACTTTGCTTGTATAATATTATATATTATAAATAATTCTTCAATTATTTACTGATTGGCTCATTCTAACACATCATCATTCATTGGCAACAATGATGCGAGTCGACAGAAACCCCGCACGGTCCAGTTGAAAATAATTGTCTCACTGATAGGCTGGCCACAGACTCATTCCGTTCGGTACATATTTGTATATAATATGCTGTACAATAAAGGGAAGCTAGAAAAGCTATTACAGGGATACCGTAGATATAGAAATTAGGTATTTAAAATGTTTTTCAATATTTGAAAATCTTGTAACTCTTAATACGAGCTTGAATGCGCGGATTGTTTAGTGGTTTAAACCTGGGGTAACTTTGTGCGATCTTGATTGATGTTCTGAGTCAGAATGTTCTTTGTGTTCTTATCAAGATACGTGTGGAAGTTGTATCTGATTGAGAGAAAGAAAGTTGAAGTTATTTGTTATTTATTTATTCCTTTGCAAAATTTCATGATTTCCTTATAAACCTATTGTTCATAATCGATATTGAATTCTTTAGGGACAAAGTTATATGTACTTTTATTTTGTATATTAGATTTAAGTATGAACAGTAAAACTGTATGTATCTCAAATTTATTTACTCACTCTCAAACACACTCTATCGGCGAATAAATAAGTATTTTCATACTGATTTTTTTTGTTATATGATCCTGCGGAAGTAACTCTACTCTGCCTGATGGAAAACATGAGCAGAATCCAAGAGTAGTGGTCACCAAACTTATTGTGATTATGTTGATATTTTATGAGAGGGTAGTGCCACCTCGGTCAAACCTCTACCTTGAAGATTTTAAGATAAGATAGACCAAAAACACACTAGCAAAAAATGAAGAGAAGAATATGAAACTGGTGGTGATACTCTAATATATAATCTACTAAAAATCACATAGTTTAGCACAAAAACCTTAAGATAGTTAGAACAAGTAAATTGTCCACGCCACATTACACACGACGACTGTTTGCGTCGACACAGTTTACGAGCTCACGGGAAATCTGATACTGACACACACCTTTCTTCTGTGTACTGTTAGAGGATTAGATACTTCTAGAACCTTCTAAAAATCACAATAATAAAGGACCCTTAACATGTATAATTATGATATAATCATTTAAACAATAATATTTGAGAAAGTGATTTGTTATTTTAATTTGAGAAAGTGATTTGATGAAGATCAATACAACCTACCAATAAAGCACACAATAAAATTATTATCCTTTTTTTATGAGTAGGTGGTAAACATGCAGACGTATCGGTAAAACACAGCGCAAGTGCTATTTCAAACTGGTTTTCTGTGAGGCCATGGTATCACTGCGGTCGAGCCAGCCCATGCATGCCGAAGCGTGGCTCTCCCACGGTAAATCCTTAAGTTTAAAAATTTATAACATGAAACGTAGTTGTATAAAACAGGAGTTAATTATTATATGACTATCTTGGATAAAATTTATTAACACAATAGAAGAAGGTGAAGATTAGCGACTCTAAGATCACTTTGACACATTCTTTAACTAATTATTTTTATCTCTAACGAAACACAACGATGTCATTAATTTTATTTTCTTTATCTATAGAAATAAATATAAGTGTTTTTGAATTAATTTTTCAGTACCATTACATACATATGATTTAAAAAAGGGAAATATTAAAAATATGAATTTACAGACAAAATCATAGTATCTAATGCAATGTCATCAACACGTATACATTTCAGTTGTCTCTCCGCCGCGATTTAAGAAGACAAAGGGCAGTAAAACGGATGATTGCTCACAGAATGCCGCTGGCCGGCGACAGGGACGCAGTTGCACAACGGATATAGAGATAATTAAGTATAAAGATCTGAAAGTCTAAATATAGGAATAAAATTCTGTATCAATTTTTAATTAAAATTAAGATATGGTAAGTACTGGTGTACTTAAAGGTACCCGTGTACAATGACTCAATCAAGAGGCTAAGTGTGGAAGTAGCCCGGCAAAACAAACCAACGTTATTAGTACATACGTACAATTACATATCTCATCAACATTTCATTGTTCATGTGATTACATATAAAGAATACTGAATACCACTACCCCTAATCATTATATGAGTATCTTAAAAACCGACTAAGGCTGCAAACTACTCAAGAGAACAACACTGACAAAAAAGAGCAAACCATTGCACAGACCTGTCTGGTCAACCCCATCTAAGGAGAGGCATGTGTCTAGCATTCATCATCATGATCAACAGGCTTGTACTTAGCCATCAGATTCCTAACTACCGCGAGAATTATCGTAGATGTTTATAAATGTATATACTTATTTACAGTTATATGACTGAATGCTACGCCGTAGCGTTTGTGTCCGAAGCTTTTATTTTAGATAAAACTGGAAATGGACTGTTAAACTGGATCTGCTATGTTAAACTCACATGGCTTATTAAAATCTATTTTTATCATGAGCTTTCTAATACATATTAAATTATATTAATACATTTTTTACAAATTGACAACAGTGTAGCTTCTAGTCTCAATCTTTATTTGTAAATGTTAAATTGTATTTGTATTTCGCCATTAGCGATATGATTTGTAAACTTATTTTAAGGTTATATTTTTTTTAAATGTACTTTAAGTTTTGTAATATAATGATAATTTTTAAACGTATAACCTATAAGTTCCTTTTGCTAGATGCTACGATGCTAAACTTGTTAATATTTTAGAGCATCTAGTATAATTACTTGTGTTGTCTTCCAACAACTTTACGGTCTTTTTACGTGTTCACGAAGAAACTTGTTAGTTTTTATAATAAGTCCTTTAGTGTTGTACGTGGAGTTACAGGCGAACTTATATTGCTCGAGTTAAAATTTACGCGTCAACTAGGGAAAATAAAACCAGATACAACGTGATTTAGAATTTTCATGTTAATTTATGTACAGGGGTGTTGAATTATAAATTTGTATTCAATAACATACATGAACCTACTTAGATTGAAAAATAACTATATGACATTTATTTATTTAGTCTGTCTACATTCAATCACATCAATATTTTCAAGGTGAAAGTAAACTTGTTCGTTACGCTTTCACGCGAAAACTATTTAACTGATCATCATGAAACTTTGTACACATATTCTTGGAGGTACACTTCTAATAAGAAGTAACATAGGATACTTTTTATTAAATGCGAGGGAAGCCGCAGGCAAAAGCTAGTACGATTACATTTCTATATTTAATATATATTATTTATCTATTAGTTATAATTTGAGGTGTTTTTTATTTCCTCACGTCTTTATTCCTGAATCGATTATACGACTTCTAGGATAGCGGGGGTACTACTAACCACTAGACCAAGGGCAATTTAAGAGGTTCGTTGTAGTTTATTATTCTTTTAAATTTATGTTATATATTTGAAAGGATAAGCTAGAATATAGAGACAATAAAAGGAGTCTACATCTTAACCAATTCAGACAAAAGACTACAAAACATGGGTCATTGAGACAAAAGTAATGTACGAACTTAATGAGTCAAATTCACCGTATCGCTCGCTTTTTAACGAAAACATAATGGTATTACGTGGCTATCTAAACGCATCGCCTTTTTTATAAGAAAATAATAAAGACTTTGAAATAATAAACAATAACAAATTTTACCAAAAATTTTGATATGAATGTCTAAAAAGAATTTGCCAAAGATAGCGGCGATCAAATTTCGTTGACCAAGCATACGTACACAATTGTACATAGATACAAAATTAATGGTATCCTGTACCTAACTTTACAGGATAAAACTAAACTCTTCATTAAATTAATAAATGTATGCGAATTATCTTTTTATTGTTAATTTGCTGTTGCCCGCGGCTCCGCCCGCGTTTATGTCGGTTTCTTCGTGTTTTTTCTCGGTCGCGTATATGTGACTGATGCAAAAATTAGATAAAAACAATCCTTGATGCGGATTATATCATTCTTAAATTTCAGCTCGATCGGTGCAGAACTTTTTGAGTTTTTGAAGCGTACACAAACCAACATAACATTTTATATTAATAGATTAAGTTCACTTTTAGTTCACGCTTTCTAACTAATTATCTATCTAAATAAGTAAACTGAAATTAATCATAACAATCTCATCAATCTAACTCACAGTCACACCAAAAGATAACAATTGTGTAATTAGCATTTTCAAAGTCTGACGAATGTACCACTGATCCCAGTATCGTATTTAAGGGGTGATCTAAATAATTTTCCTCAAATCCAAAGCTATAAATCAGAAGTTACTTAGCACGCGATTAGCATGAACAAGAGGTCATAAATCATTGGAACACGCCCTTCTGTCGTAACGTGCTTGGTGCTTTTGTTTTAATCTGTGAAAACTTCAATCACACGAACAAGACGACAATTAAATAGTTATCTGGTTTTAGAGTCCACCTGGACAATATTCTTTAGTTTAAAGTTACAACTGCACTTTTGTAATTTTCTTATCAATCTTTTTTAAATCTGAAGGCGGGGAGAAGGGTCATTGAAAGCCGGAAACGCGCTTGTATTTTATGAGTTACGAGTGTAGCGATAGTCACCGTCAAGCGATAAATAAATTAACATTTTCTTCATCTTCATCTTCATCTAACACACAGGGCCATCTAGTCCCAAACTAAGCAGAGCTTGTATTATGGATACATGATCACTTGTCATAAATACATATGTAGTTTTTTTGTAAATGCATACATATTATTCACAAGTACAAACTCCTAAACAAATATTGGCAAATCATACAAACTTTAGGTCCGACTCGGGAAACGAACCCGAAACTTCAAGCACAGTAGTCGCATACGTTACTACAGGCACGCAGTCAAAAGAAAGAAATATTTAGTTTTTTTAAATGTTATAACTAGTCGTAAAACTAGCCAATAACCAAGTTGCATTCTACAAACGTACACATTAATAGAAACTAATAAATGAATAGAAATGACATCTCTTAACGCTAAATTACGAGGTCCTAACAAAATATTATCAAATAAAACAAGAGAACAATGGTATTGGCGATTGCAGAAAAATAATCTTCAATCACTTGCAACTTGGCCAAGGGGGCGGTAAGAACCAAATTATGAAAAATAATTCCTCAAAAAGGAATAAGATGTCAAAGTACCGTGATTACAGTTGGTGATAAGGAAATAATTTATTAACAAAAAGCCATACTACATTTTTTCTATTTCAATCATAAAAAAAACACATCACTAAGATAGAGTGAACGTCAGTGTCTATGATAGTATAAACTGTGTTACCAATTGATGATATTAAGTTACACACAATTGGAAAATAAAAAATTAGGTACTTGTATAATAGTAGTAGTATAGTAAATAAAAAGACGTTATTTTAATATGAAAAACAGATACTCCAATTTCATTTAAGGTACTTGTATAGATGTATGGATAATTATTTATAGGGTCACCGAATAAGATCTAAACTATCATTACTACACCATAACTTAAAAAGAGTGTCGGCAAACATCCGACTAAGATGGATGCTGGCCCGGATCCGGAAATGGTCTCGAATCGCTTCTCTATCTACCCTCATAGGATTCATTTTTCACTTTGTGAATAGTGTTGGGTATTAAGATGGGCGTTATGTCTAATGTGGGATTAAGTGTTGTTGTTCGTGTAATAAATCTATGTCCAAGAAAAGGTTGATGCTATTGTGCCTTTCACTTCACAAGAACATTCTATGTTACCTTTAAAAATAAGGTCTGTAAATTGTTTTTTTTACATTTCTCCGATGAAGACTAATAAGTTTTAAATTAATAAACGAAACGACCTGGTGAGCTTAGTGAAAAAATAGATCCTAATTAGGAGACATTACCTAGACTATGCAGTTGCAAACTAAGGTGATAATATCTTCGTTGTAATGCTTAAGATTTCTTGTGTAAATAAGTAATAAAACCTTTGGTGCTATCTGTGTTTGTTGTAGTACCTTTACATCAAAAACGGTGAATTACACCGCGGGGCGCAGTAAGTCTAAAATAAAAGTAGCCAAAGTGAATCCTTATGTCATCAGCTATCTGCCGTTGAATCAGCACGGTCTCGTCAAAATCAGTTTAGCCATTTCACAGACTAGCCGGAACAAACAAAATAATAATTGCTTTTTTCATTTAAGTAATTATATTTACATATAAATTTAGTAAAAAACTGTTAATTTGAATATAAAAACAGACACTACAATTTAATTTATTTATATAGATACATTCCTAATACAAAAAATACCTATAAATAATTTAACTACAAACAAACAAAATGCTAAACCCTTAATAAGTCACGACCGAAAACAATATTTTTTCGATAGTCGTTGTGCATTTATAAGTTCGTATATCCCAATTATATTTACCTCATAGTTGTTAGCTAGGTTGCTATGGACTGGACAATGGCCTGTCCATAATGATTGCTTTTATCCAGCCACTTGTAACGCTATTATTGTTACACAATACCGTTCCTTTGTATGGACACTTGAACGTGCTCACGTTACCCCTGATTTACCCCAAAAGATGTTTCAGATTATGATTGTTAGTGAGTAATTGTGATCATTCATTTTTTTCTACGTATAATATGTATATATTTACAAAAAAAGTACACATGTATTTATTTATATCGGTTGTCTTGAACCCATAACACAAGCTCTGCTTAGCTTGGGACTAGATGGCGTTGTGTGTAAGATGGCCAAAATATTTA
Source organism: Spilarctia lutea (assembly GCA_916048165.1). Classification (NCBI taxonomy): domain Eukaryota; kingdom Metazoa; phylum Arthropoda; class Insecta; order Lepidoptera; family Erebidae; genus Spilarctia; species Spilarctia lutea. The sequence goes on from OU696491.1 coordinate 3,761,183, forward strand.
TTTAAAATTGACTCAAGTTGAGGACTGTTGGCTCCATGTGTTGAAGATTGCTTGTTACTGTCAAAAATTACTATATTAATACATACATATATGATGTATAATCTAAAATCTATTTATAACTTAGACCTAGAGTGTTTTAACTATTTAAGGTCTTATAGTCCAAGATCCCAGGGCCGCCAGACGTCACGTATTTTCTGACGAACGAAATGTGGCTGATTGCGTAGTGGTAGTATGTACAAAGAACGCATGCCTACCTGCTAACTTGATTAGACGGCCAATTTTCAGGTATCAGGTAATCAAGGTACTTAAAAACATAACGAACCTCACGTAAATTCTGAAAGCTAATTTTCACGTATATTTTAGGCAATATCCTTAAAAATAAGTCGCCAATACTCCCAGACACTTTCCGTGGGCCGATTTGCTTAACAGACGCTTTCAAGCTACCAAAATAATGACGTAACTTCACGTAAATTCTGATGCTCCATTTTTATATATGTCTACCAGACAACTATTTTAAAACCTCTTACAAAAAGACGGACCGATCCAAGGGGCCAATTATCCCCTAAATTCAATTTTAATATCTCTGTGGGTAAGAGCGCGAGGGCATTATCCACACGCATGAGACTGAGTCAGACATGTATTAGGATATATTGACTTCTCTGCCTCTCTGTCTCTCTATCTCTATCTTACAGTTGACTCAGTATCCGGCAGCACTGCTCACAAGAAAAGTATTCAGTGTTCTACTGTGTCCGTTGAGTAATGATTTTTTGCGATTTCGTAAAATTATCCAATGAATCGTGCTAACTATACTTGCTACAGTTCTGTTTGTTTCTCTTTGCTTTCTTCTGTAAGGATGGAGGACCTGGCTGACCTAGTTGACCGGATAAACGACGTCATCGGCTTGCAAGCACCAGCAGCCTCAACATTAGCAATCGCTTCTACGTCGCGCAGTAGTGAATGTTCTGAAATGGCCGCGTTAACCAAGCAAGTCACGATGTCAACAGAAAAAATCGACAGAATGTCACGGGAACGCGGTAGATCGAAAAATAGTATTCGTAGCCGCCACCGCTCAAACTTGACACGATCACATTCGGCGTATATACTACACCCGCAGTGCTGGTACCATCAAAACTTCGGCGAACGATCGAGAACTTCTATTGCGCGATTCAGGATTGGTAGTTTCTTTGTGTTGTACGTTGCTCCGTAGTGCAGTGTATCTGAGGTAGATGGAAGTATGTGGAAGTTACCACATATGTAACGATTTTTCGCGATTTCGTATAATTATTCATAATTATATATAATTATACAAAATCGAAGAAATTCATTACATATAATTATATAGGGCCAATTTCCATACGTAATTATATATATTTTTTTTACCCGGGACGATAAAATTCAAGAATTATTGTAGTCAAATGAGCATTTTTTTACAAGTTAATTTTTAATTATTTACCTGATTATTTAATTTTTAACTGATTTTCTTTTAAAATTAATAATCAATTGATATGAGTGAACTGTAAGAAAGAGACAGAGAGACAGAGAAGTCAAGTTCGTTAGTCAGAAAATACGTGACGTCTGGCGGCCCTGGGATCTTACTATATTAGAAAATAATTATTTAGATCATTTAGTACTGGCCCATTGTTTGCTTTAGTATAAAATAGGCTTTATGTATTATTTTGAAAACCTTAAAAGTTTTAGCAATTTTGACGACAGTAACTTCTTTAAATAGAAAGCGGGACTCTGTTCCTCTTATCAATCCTTGTCTTTACCGTGTCGATTGTTAGATAGATATTTTAAATATATATTTTTCCTACATAAAGGTTCTTTAAAAAACAGCATTTAATAGAACACTGCTTTTTTTATTGAATAGTGGGCAAGCGATTACCGCCGCCCATGTACGGGTGTCCATGGCAACGCACTTGCAACACCAGAGGCTCCACAAGTCCGTTGCCGACCTTTGAGGAATGAGAAGGGTGATGGAGGGAGGGGTTAGGGTATGGGCCTCCGGTATCCTCACTCACTCGGTGAAACACAGCGCAAGCGCTATTTCATTAAAAATATAAAGCTTTCATTAAAAAAGAGCTTTACGATCCGTTTACAGAATATTAAACAAGATTTGGCTTTCAGCCTGTGAACCAACTTTCTCAAACAATTAAAATATACCTTTGTTAGCGAATTATAGTAAACTCTTAGCGTATTCTACAGGAGCTCGTACATTTAAGCTTTAAACTATAAACTCAAACCGGAGTCACCATCAAAGGCAGCCACAGGCAGATTACACTTCTTTTCGTTTTTGGTATATAATTGAACGCTTTGTGGCGGCAGGCAGGTAGTTGTTCACAACTCGCCGTGCAGTACTGTCAATGGCCAGCCATGCCGTGGGACGATTACAAAAATTTGTTAAATTGTAGACTGGGTATATTTTTGCACTATTCGTTTTAGTATTGATTTTATCTGAGAACGCCTCAAAGAATATAAAAAGTTTCATATTCTTATAACTCAGGTCCAATAGCCATTTAAATAGGCAACTTATTTTTGTACGTGTTGTGGTAATTCAGTGTCTCAATATAAACTGCAAAGTGTAAAATCCCTAATAAAGTAGTTTAATCTTACAGTATTTAAATATATAATTAACTAGTTTGTGAAAAATTATAAATATTTATACAGGGTCTGTCGTAAATAATGGATAAGTCGTAAACTGGAGTTGGTCCGGCTATGAGACTATTAGAAAATCGTATCTTTTTGCCAGGGTTTCTAACCGTATGGAAATGGCGTAGACTTTTATGTTTTTTTATAAATTTCGCTACTCTTTGCATTCATTCCGTTGCCATTTCGTTAAATTTAGGTATTTCTGTGTCATTTTTTTTGTATTATAGTCTTGAAGATGTGTATTATTTAGTTTTAGTACTGTTTTAGGCGTTTTTAACGTTGGTCATTTTCAAAATTGTCATTTTAAGATTTTTTATGTTTTTGTTTTACTTAGGGTCAACTTTTGATCATTTACTGTGTAAAAAAAAAGTACGGCGCTATAGCTGCCCATGATCTTAATAAATTATCTAGTATGTGTAGATTCTAAAAAGGTATAACAATGCATACTTCACAAGTAATATTAAGCTACATGAGCGAGATCAATATCAAGGTGAGAAAATATTTTTTTCATGTAATGTTGTAAATGGTTATAAAACTTCGTCAGAATGATTTATTTCTGCCAAGATTCTTTACACAAACACTATGGGGCCACTATTAAGGATATTCAAAGAAAACTAGGTAGTTTTTTGTCAAAAAAATTTCATGCCTCCTCATTTCATAAAGGTGTTTAATTTTAAAATTGATGTGCTCTAATAGTTACATGCGACAAACATGTTACAAGTTTATTCGTAAAAAGGATCATCAGGTAAAAAAATGAACAAAGACAGCAATACAAAGGGTCTCCCCGCGTGAAAAGGACATTGTTACTAGGCACACTGCATGATGCACCGTCCCTTTCACACTCAGGATGTGTGAAAAGGTTAGCATGCGTTTAGCTAGGGCGCACTCCTGATACATCTCTCAGTGTGATTTTGACCATCGCATGTGCTCTCGTTTTCATTACTGTCGTCAATTTGTTACTGCTTTCTAATATCGGACTTAGATTTTCTTTGTGATTTGGACTTGTTAACCTGGTGATATTGACAACTCAGCTCTCATTTATGGGCATCGTGTTGTGCTATCGATTGCACGTGTTATTTTGGAAAATTTTGTATATCATGCCTCAACAATACACGCCGGCCGAATACGTAAACATGCATTACATTTATGGTTTATGTGATGGCAACGCCAATAGAGCTGCTAGAGTTTATCGGGAAAAATATCCAAATGCCCGGCATCCTGACTATCGTGTCTTCATAAGAGTGCACAACACATTTTTGGAAGGACGATTTCCTGGGACCGGCGTAGGCGGGGCGAGTGAAGGACGACCACAACGCCACAGTGCAGCCGAAGTACTGGAAATAGTCGCCAGACCTGAACCCCTTGGACTTCTTTTACTGGGGCTGTATAAAAGAAAAAGTATACAGTGAAACAATAAGTTCTGTAGAAGAGTTGCGTGCGCGCATTCAAGTAGCAGCGAGAAAAATTGAAGAAGCCGGTTATGTGCGCCGGATTAAGCGATCGTTTATTAGGCGATGTAGAGCGTGCATAGCTGCCGGCGGAGGACACTTCGAACATTTAGTTTAAGTTGTTGAATAAATATTTTTACGTACTAAAACAACCTAGTTTTCTTTTGAATATCCTTAATAGTGACCCCATAGTGTTTGTGTAAAGAATCTTGGCAGAAATAAATCATTATGACGAAGTTTTATAACCATTTACAACATTACATGAAAAAAATATTTTCTCACCTTGATATTGATCTCGCTCATGTAGCTTAATATTACTTGTGAAGTATGCATTGTTATACCTTTTTAGAATCTACACATACTAGATAATTTATTAAGATCATGGGCAGCTATAGCGCCGTACTTTTTTTTTACACAGTAAATGATCAAAAGTTGACCCTAAGTAAAACAAAAACATAAAAAATCTTAAAATGACAATTTTGAAAATGACCAACGTTAAAAACGCCTAAAACAGTACTAAAACTAAATAATACACATCTTCAAGACTATAATACAAAAAAAATGACACAGAAATACCTAAATTTAACGAAATGGCAACGGAATGAATGCAAAGAGTAGCGAAATTTATAAAAAAACATAAAAGTCTACGCCATTTCCATACGGTTAGAAACCCTGGCAAAAAGATACGATTTTCTAATAGTCTCATAGCCGGACCAACTCCAGTTTACGACTTATCCATTATTTACGACAGACCCTGTATATTGCATAATTAAAAAAACTATTTCTAAACTGTTTTCTTTTAAGTTTCAATCTCAAGATGTAATTAAATGTCGAAATCGTTTTTTCTCTATCGAGTATTTACTGAGAAGGATATTGAGTTTTGCAACATTATTCTATGAAATGTAGGACGCAAAAGAAACGCTGGAGAAAATGGCACCTAAAACCCAGTGGATCACTGATTAAGAAGTAAGAACACACTATTAAATACGAGGATTCTCTTCTCTTAAAGTATTAGAGCCACGCTGATTTCAACACGAACGGGCCGGCTCGACTGGGGCCGTACTACCCTCCCACTGAAAATCAACTTAAAATGACAGCGTTCGTGCTGTTATTTTACGTTGCTGTAGCATTTTTTTTTATTGAATATGGGGTAAACGAGCAGACCCATCACCTGATGGTAAGCGATGCCAGCATGAACGATGCAGAAGCATCACTAGACGGCAATGGTGTGGTGTGGGTCACCATGCTGCGTTGTTGCATTGTCTGCATTCGCAATGAGGATAGTGACAAGAGTGGATACTCTTGGATTCTGCTTATGCTTTCCATCGAGCAGAGTAGAGTCATTTTGGCAGAGCCAAACATAAAAAACATAGTAATAATAATAATTCTACTCAATTTACTTATTATATAAAGGAAACAAGGAACAGATACCCAACATTAAAATGCCATATCTCCCTATTGGAGCATCTATATAATCTCCCACTTCTTCCTGAAGTACAAAATTGTTCAGAACTTTCTTTGTCCATTGACCGCTTGAATTTTTTACTATTAAACTCACTAGGAACTCAGGGCCGGTTGGTAATACCGCTTGTAATGCCAGTAATACGCCTTAATTGCTGTAGATAGATCTTTGTTGAACTGAAAATGGGTTTCTGCTTTAGTTGAAAAGAATTGCCAGAAGAGTAAAGTACGTTTGGCTTTTTATATCAACTGCCTCGGTGGTGCGGTGGTTAGCGTATGCGATTACTGCTTTTGAGGTCTCATGTTCGATGCCCGGGTCGGATGAAATGTTCGTATATTTTGTAAATATTTGTTGCAGAGTTTGAGTGTATTCTATGTACAATATGTATTTTTCTACAAAAAAAAGTATTTATGAATTTATCTGTCTAAGTACCCATAACACAAGCTCTGCTTAGCTTAGGACTAGATGGCGTTGTGTTAAATGTCCGAAATATTTATTATTTATTTATATTTATTAGATTTTAAATATTTATCGCACTTTTCTCGTATTTGGATGTAACCGAGGCGTTATTGTGAGAACTAGTTAGAGAGTTATTAGTAATCGAGTCGTCGCAGGTATGAATCATAGTTCAACATAATATGACCGCAGAATGTTGGTAAAATGTCCATTTTATCTAAAAATGTCTCCGTGAAAGAAACAGAAATATTGAAATGTACTGAATAATAATAAATCTGCTAAACTTTCTTAATGTAAATTATATAATACCTCATATTCACTTGAAGTCGTGAGAGTCTGGTACCTAAAATAGGTTTCAATAAAACCTGTAGTTACAGGACCTCAAAAATTAATATTTACAATGCTACTTATAAAAATAGCGTACAAATTAGACAAAATAATAGAAGAAAGCAAATACTCTTAATCTGTTAAAAATATTTCGTATAACTTGTTTTGTAAAGTAATCACTCACTTTTATAGCTGATAACTGATTTATAATATATTTGGAAAATACTTAGTAATTTGTCACCTGCGACCAGTGACAAAGCACCCCTTCTGGCACCCATCACCCTACGCTCGAGGTTTCCACATTAATTTGTAACTAATTCATCAGAAAACAAGTCGCCATTACGCACTAGTAGTTTGTTGAGGGTAAATGCACAAACATTATTATTTACAACTGTGCGACCCGCTATACGACCGGTCGACTTTTCTTTTGCACGTTTCTTCTGATACAGGATGCGTTTTCTTTGTGAAAATTTAAATATTTTATTTAAGAACAGCGGTGCAAATATTTACTTTTTGTATAAATTCGAAAATTTTTAACTATCAAGATCTTTTTTTGTGTTTGAAGATAAATGAAATATATAAGTCACAAAAATAAATAAAATAAATATTTCGGACATCTAACACACAACGCCATCTAGTCCCAAACTGAGCAGAGCTTGTATTATGGGTACTAAACAACTGATAGAAATACTTATTTAATTTGTTTTGTAAATACATACATACAATACATACAAACTCCGAAACAAATATTTTCAGATCATACAAACATTTGGTCCGACCTGGGAATCGGACCCGAGACCTGAAGCACAGCAGTAGCATACGCCACCACTGTGTCACCGAGGCAGACGAATGGTTTCAAACAACGGATTGTTAGCCTAGTTCTTGATGAATCCTACTGCTGAAAGTTAGGATTGGATTCCATCACAACAAACGTATCTGTAAATTATTCTATACGAGTTTATACTTTCTTTTCGCACTCTGAATATTTTAGTACAGTGGTAAGAAGACTATTTTTAAAATATCCTCTGGGTACTTGTTACTATTAATATCTCCTTTATTACATTTAAATATTCCTATAAATTACATTTTTAAATATAGGTACATATAAAAATAAATTATACTATTATTATTACTATTATTTCATGGAATAGGGGGCAACCGAGCAGACGTAACCGTAACGATGGTAAGCGATTACCGCTGCCCATGGACACCTGCAACACCGGAGGCGTCACAAGTGTGTTGCCAGCCTGTAGGGGATCAAGAAAGGGGTGGGAGGATGGGTATGGGCCTCCGGTATCCTCACTCACTCGGTGAAACACAGCGCAGGCGCTTCTTGACACTGGCTTTCTGTGAGACCGTGGTATCACTCCGGTCGAGCCGGCCCATGCATGTCGAAGCGTGGCTCTCCCACGGTAAATATTTATAATAACAAATATATATCCACTATATTATTTGTAATTATAAAAATACATACATATTATTACCTTCTACAGGTATATATATAAATATATATATATATCAACCCTTCTAGTCCTAATTTATCCCTTTAAACTCTTGTTTAATGACTTCTTGGATTCCTACAAGCAGCTGAAGGTATTAACTGCCTTTGACTTGTGGAATCAAATTCGCTAAAACTAAAGTCCCAACATCAACCTGTACATTAGACAAATTGAAAGCAATGAAGTCGAAAGCGTAAGTTCTCAATCATTCAACTTAACGACAATCGGGAAGAGGGGATACGTGAAGAGTATTGCAATATGAGTTGTTAAAAAACGGATGTGGCAACTGTGAAAATGTATCGTAAGTACAATATTTTACAATCACCTGAAATTTTGCTGTTATACAGTGCTCGAAGAATATCTTTCATTATTTGTAAATTAGTAGATTACAATAATCGAATCTATTTTAAACCAGCTTTTTGTGCAGCTCCAAGTGTATCGCGGTAATCATTTTCCGAGTTGAAAATAGACTATTTACAAATATTGTGTCTTTCTATGGGTTGAAGAATTTTTAAAATTATTTGAAGAAGAAGACGAACAAGAAGAAGCGAGTAGTATCAATAATTTTGTACTATTAACGAAATTATATTTGTTTATTCTACTGTTGTTTGTAAAAATTAGAAACAGAAAATGTTTATAAACTACTTATCATACAAACATACGCTTTGAATTGATTCTTAGGATTTACTGAGAGACCTTAAGAGACCTTTGAATTGAATTTTCGTTTAATATGTTTTTTTTTTATTGAATAGGGGGCCAACGAGCAGACGCTTCACCTGATGGTAAGCGATTACCGCCGCCCATGGACACCCACAACACCAAAAGCGTCATAAGTGCGTTGCCGACCTTTGGGGGATGGGGAGAGGGAATGGGGGGAGGGGTTGGGGTATGGGCCTCCGGTATCCTCACTCACTCGGTGAAACACAGCGCAAGCGCTATTTCACACTGGTTTTCTGTGAGGCCGTGGTATCACGCCGGTCGAGCCGGCCTATTCATGCCGAAGCGTGGCTCTCCCACGTTTAAATGTCCTGAACAAACAATTATTAACATCATCATCCCTTAATCTAGTAAGTAGCGATGTAGAATTTTTTTAAAGAAAATCCCAACTACCTTATCCATTTCTTTAGCATTAGCTGTATCAGATCTACAAGGCTATAACAACTTAATAGTATAAAAGCAAGTGATTGTCGACATAGGACTAATGGCCGTCTTAAACAATTTAGCGCACTTTTTATAGACGCCATGTTTTACCATGATTGCTTGTTTTCCATTGTTGTACTGCTATTCAATAATTCGTACTGATTGACTTATTCATTTTAGTAGGCAACGTTTGATTCTTGGAACTAAAAGCGAGGGGGCTCAAATTAATTACATGATATGATTTTATTTCAACATAGAATTACAAGTAGGTACTGTTATTTGACTTTGGGTTTTTTCGAATGACGGTAGGATATTCAAATGTTTCGAAAATAATGCAGTGTTTGTTAAAAAGCCTCTTCTTGGAGTTCCGTATCTTTAATTTACCTCGGTGGCGCAGTGGTAGCATATGCGACTGCTGTGCTTGATGTCTCGGGTTCTATTCCTGGGTCGGGGCAAATGTTTGTATGATCTGAAAATGTTTGTTTGAGAGTTTGGGTATTTTTATATACGTATTTACAAAAAAAAGTATTTATGTATTTATATCAGTTGTCTAGTACCCATAGTATAAGCCCTGCGTAGTTTGGGATTACATGGCGTTGTGTATTAGATGTCAGAAATATTTATGTATTTGTTTATTATAATAAAATAGTTATTAAATTGTTTTTTTTTTCATAATTTCAATACGCAAAAGACATATATGTACACAACGAAAGCGTAAAATAAATGAATGTAATACGAGTACTTTAATACATGACAAAGTTCCGTTGTACGTTTATACATAGGTATTGGTTATACGATCATATTGATACGTATATACGTATATAAAATATTACAAAATTACAGATAATAAAACAGAGATCAAGATAAAATGAAATGAATTTAATAGAAACTTTACATACAAAAATCTTTTATTTCTGTGTCTGATTGACATGAATTCAAGCCCTTTGTACTTAAATACTATTGTAACAACCGTGTCTTTGTACAGTATGTAACCAACATCATTTTAACTGAAACTCAATAAGTTTTGACATTTTTGATGTTTTCCCGTTTTGGATACTGCATTTAACACCATTGGTAATTTCTTAAAGGATTTGTAATAAAAAGTTAAACACAAAAAAAATTATATTAAGATTTAAAATTTTAGTTTTGTTTATGTGACTGCTGTACTTGAGGTCATGGGTTCGATTCCCGGGTCGGACCAAATGTTTGTATGATCTGCAAATATTTGTATCGTAGTTTGGTTGTTTATTGAATATTACATGTACATATTTACAAATAAAAAGTATATAATATTTATATCAATGGTCTAGTACCCATAATACAAGCTCTGCTTTATTTGGGACTAGATGGCATTGTGTGTTTGATATCAGATATATTAAAAATAACATTTAAAAAAATGTAGACTTAAGAAGCAGTATAACATAATTTTTACTACATACCTCAGTATTGCTTATTAAAAACCAGCTAACCCACGCAACCTGGTCTACGTCTCTATTCAATCATGCTCGGCCCCTATTGATCTTAGAGTGATGTTAAACATCCTATCGTAGACACGCTAGTTAAACAGACATGAAAATCGGTTTGATAGTTTTGGAGTTCATCGTGAGCAACAACGTGACCCGAGTATATTATGAAATAGAGATTTCAATTTACTAAATATGCTCTATCTATACTAATAATAAAGCTGAAGAGTTTGTTTGTCTGTTTGTTTGAACGCGCTAATCTCAGGCACCACTGGTCCGGTTTGAAAAAATCTTTCAGTGTTGAATAGTTCATTTATTGAGAAAGGCTATAGAATATATATCATCTCGCTACTACTAATAGGAGCGGAGCACCAATGAAGAAAGTTTCAAAAACGGGGGAAAATTTTCACGCTACGGGCAATATAAGAAGCAAACGAGGTTGCATAGGTCAGCTAGTTCTCTATTAAACTACCTGCATATTGTAGCAACCTCAATATATCAACAATATATACCTATAAATATCTATGCATAGCCATAGATAGAAGTTAAGGCGTTTGAAACCCAGAGAATTCACAATGCAAACTAAGCCATAATGGAAAGAATCGGCTCGAAAAAGAATCCCGCTTTGAATTATGTATGATTTAATAACATGCACCTACTAAAGAATTTCACTAAAGGTATAAACAATTTATATTGTGCATGGTTTGTTATTCGTGGGAGGGCCACGCTTTGGCATGAATGGGCCGGCTCGACCGGAGTGATACTACGACCTCACAGAAAACCGTAAAATAGCGCTTGCACTGTTTCACCGAGTGAGTGAGGATACCGGAGGCCCATACCCCAACCCTCCCCCATCCCACTCCCCATCCCCCAAAGGTCTGTAACGCCTCTGATGTTGCAAGTGTCCATGGGCGGCGATAATCGCTTACTATCAGGCGATACGTCTGCTCGTTTGCCAATTATACCAAAAAAATATATTAAAGCTGTTTGATATCTAAAGTTTTGCATTTAGGACTTTATATTATCAGATCAACGGTATATAAGGGCATTATGAAGGCTTCGGCCTACTATACCACACTGGTCAGATAGGTTGGGTAGTGTTCATTTCAAGTTTTTCATAGCCATATAGTGTACAAGAAAAAAACTGGTAAAAAACTCATAAGCAAAAATGGCAGTACTTTTTCTTTGTCATAAACTCTGTATAAATTTTTAAGTCAAACATTTAATTTTTATAAAGGTTAATTTAAAAAAATGGTTTGAAAGTATTGAATGAGGTGGTCAAAGGTCAAATAAAATCCGTTCCAGTAAATATTTTAAATAAATACAGATTGGTATCAAATAGCTCGACATAAACGCGAATGTTCAATATAATACCTTTGTCATTTTACACCATTTCGGTGTTGACAAACCGACCACAGCACCACACTGACGTTGCTTTGTGAATATTACTACCGATAAACCAAAAATTAATTATACCACTGATAAATATGGCTAACAACGCGATCAATGACAAAAACCGTATTTCAATTTCACGTTTGTACATACCGGTGTTTATAATTTTAATTCTTTGTGGATACGATTACAAATTTTACAAAAGCAATATATATATTAGATTTGGCGTGACAATTTATTGCGTATCTCTCCTGTGTTTAATTCTATATGCGTCTATAGCTTGTTGTGAGATTGAGCTGTCTCAAAAGTGGGCGTTAATAGAATACTGTGGCTCGGTTATTGCTGCTCTTCATATTAAAAGTAAATCAATACAATTTTTTCAAAGGATGTCCGAAATCGATACATACTTGAGAATTAATATACGGCATTATTATAAAACTCGGTGTAAAATTATATTATTTGCTCTTTTCACTTGGATTGTGAGAGTTGCATATTCTATTATGTATTGTTATGCATATGTCTGTTATAACTCTTTGATTTTGTTTACAATAAGGCAGTATTCGCTGCTGGCTCTTGATTTAAATAGAGTCTGGCGTAGCGTACTGTTCGATGGTATTCGATACCGGATTAAAATGCTCCGAATCAGGTTAGAGGAGAATCCAGAGCATAATTATTATTTGTACGTAAAAGATTGTAAAATGATTAAAGAAAATAAGTTGAAGTTCTGCCTATACTTGTATAGGAGTATTGCGGATGTGGTTGACCTGATTTCACCGGAACTGCAAGTTTCTGTGAGTTCATTTATTAATAATTTTACTGGCGTGATCTAGATTTTCACCTGACTTCAAAGAAAAGGAAGATTCTCTATTACTTACTTTGGTACTAAGCATATTGTCATTCGTGAATCATTTTTAATGTTTTTTGTATAGATTTCCCATTTGAATCAAATGAAATTCATAGAAAATATAAAGTATAAGCCTCCTAGCTAAGAAAGGGCTTATGTCCAGCAGTGGACTGTTAAAGGCTGTTTAGTGCTAAAGAATTACACAGAGTGACGAATAAGATCTTATATGACATACATGAATGTGTCATGTCACGAAATATAACGTGATTTATTGCACTAAAGAGTCATGAGGCCAAGCAAATCAATATGTTTACCTTCTTAGCAAAATTACAAAATAAAATCTTATTTATTTATTTCTTTCAACTCTAGCTTTTTCTGAGTGTAACTGGCAGTTTACCAAAGTTGGTCTCAAATATATACCACATATTTAGAGCAGCAGAAGGTCGTGTAAGTATGCTTGTTTCTTTTTATATAGATGTATAGTATTGTGTACTAATAAAATAATAAAGCCTAGCATGTTGTATAGTATAGTACAACTACCTCATTTGTCTAGTGGTTAACGTAAGCGATTGCAGATCGAGAGGGCTCGGGTTCAATTCAAAAGTTTCAACTAATTTATTCTATTGTGTTTAACGTATTGTCTCACAGTCTTTAAGTAAACCATCACGTTTATTAGTAATACTAAATAAATAACACTTAGTATAAATTCATAATATTTTTTAATACAACCATTAACGATAAACATGCTGCTTCAAAAACGATGTCGTTGTACTTTAATAACCTTTGGAAATTAAAATTTTTGTTTAAAAATCTTCGTAAATTTATTAATCACAGACATACAAAAATTCGATTATCTTAACTATATATTCAACTAATTTTTATTAAAATTTCCTTAAACCTTTGCCCTTTAAGGGCCTATTTTAAAAAGTAAGCATACACCACTTGCTCTAGCTACATAAATGGAGTAAGGGACTGAAATCCTTCTATAACTTTTCACATTATTTTCAGGAACCTTTGGAATCCCTGGGCTACGTGATAATGAACGTGCTCCAGATCTCATTATTACTGTTCTCACCGTTCGTTATAGTTGAGTTATTTTCAGCAGAAGTTGAAAAGATGCGACTGTTTTTATTCCATAAATTAATAGATCAAGAAGGTACATATTTAGTTTAAATTGAGCGTTTAACTGTTTACATGAAATTGTGACGTAACTTGACTTCACTATAATCACTTTTCTGCACATTTTCTAGTTAAGTTATCTATTTCACAATGGGCCTAGTGATTAGTGATACTGACTGCTAAACCAGAGATCCAATTCCCATCCATGACAATTTTTTTTGTGATGAACACAATCATTTGTTCTATTTCTAGATGTAACTCATCGATAATATGTAAATTAATAAATAATAACTATTTCGGACATCTAACACACAACGCCATCTAGTCCCAGTTGTTTAGTACAACTGATATAAATACATTTATACTTTTTTTTTGATAATGAAATGTTTGTTTCTGAGTTAGGGTGTTTTCTACATATTATGTGTATGTATTTACAAAACAACGTATAAATGTATTTATATCAGTTGTACTAGACAACTGGGACTAGATAGCGTTGTGTGTCAGATGTCCGAAATATTTATCATTTATTTATTTATTCATATATAATAGGTATATATTTAGAAATATATAAGTATGTTTATCGAGTCTCGTTACTGTAGTATAGGTTATTTATTTTTATTTATGGAATAGAGGGCAAACTAGAAGACGTATCGCCTGATGGTGAGTGATTACCGCCGCCCATAGAACACCAGAGGCATTACAAGTGCGTTGCCGGCCTTTGGAGGATGAGGATGGGGATGGTAAAGGGGTTGGAGTAAGGCCTCCGGTATCCTCACTCACTCGGTGAAACACAGCGCAGGCGCTGTTTCTCACCGGTTTTCTGTGAGGCCGTGGTATCACTATGGTCGAGCCGGCCCATGCATGCCGAAGCGTAGCTCTCCCACGGTTATGCCTAGTTACGGATCAGACGGTGTCGTGTGAGATGTTTGAGGCTCTTATGATCATTATTACTCTCGGTCATAGGCATCCCCTTAGAAATGAGGGTGTTTTTACCAAACCACACTGGCTAGACAGGTTTACATATGATTTGTTTAAAGTTTTTCTTCTCTTTGTTGTGCTATTTTCTTGTGTAGTTTTCTCTCTTAGTTGGTTCTCACGACATTTATGAGATAACTAGGGGTAGTAACACTCCTTATTCTAAATCCTACCATGGATCGTAGGTATTTTCTCCATTTTCATAATTTTATTTGTTTTCAGATTCACAAGATAAAGAAGACATAGAAATTTTTCTTCGTTACACAGAAATGAGACCATTCAAGTATCGAATATTTCGCGTAATACCTATCAACATGTTTTTGCCTCTAGAGATGATCAACATATGTATCAACTATGTGGTTGTATTAATTAACTATAGTCATATGTACTAATTTTGTTTTGAATATAAAACCTTTACCGTAATCCTACCTGTGATATGATAATTACTGATGATGATGATGTCTGCCACGATGTGATCGTCGCTCATATCTATACAAAGCTGTAAAGTTTGTTTGTTTTCTTGAACACACTAATCTCAGGAACTGCTGCTAGGTTTTTTAAAAAAAATTCAATGTTATATAACCCATTTATCGAGGAAGACTATAAGCTATACATCATCATGCTAAGACTTATAGGAGCGGAGCACCAATGAAGAATGTTACAAAACGGCGGGCAATTATTACGATACCGGCAATAGACACGTAAACGAGATTGCGTGGGTCAGCTAGTGTATTTAGTAATTTAACTATTATTTGAAATAAAATAAGAAAAAGATTATAAAATAAAATAAATAAATATTCCGGACATCTAACACACAACGCCATCTAGTCTCAAGCTAAGCAGAGCTTGTGTTATGGGTACTAGACAACTGATATAAATACTTAAATACTTTTTTTTTGTCAATACATACATATTATATATAGAAAACACCCAAACTCCGAAACAAATATTTGCAGATCATACAAACATTTGGTTCGACCCGGGAATCGAACCCGAGACTTCAAGTTTAGCAGTCGCATACGCTACCACTACGCCACCGAGGCAGTCAATTATAAAACTATAACATGACCCAAGTATTTCATAACAGCTATATTATATTAGAAGAATTTGTATCTTAATGATAAACTTCTATTAAATTTGATTTTCGTTTTGTTATTTATTGACAGGTAAACTTAAAAATGTATTTGTAATTGTATTTATGTCCGGTACTGATTTGCAGTTTAATTTACAATTATATCATTTCTGCAAACACAAATCGTAACACATCCGTGTATTCCTAAAGTATACGGTTGACTGGAAGATAATTAATGCCTATAGCATTAAGTCCGCCTTACGCAATGTAATTGCAGGAAGCTTAAATAAATACTTTAGTCTATTATACCTGTCGGTATAACGAGACAGTTTCTAGTTTAATTTCTTAGCAATAATACAAATACTTTATACAGAAGCTTAACAAAACAACGAATAATAAAACTTCAATAAGAAAATTGTTTAGAAGGTTCGTAAAGAAAACTTTTTGACTCTTTGAAGTAAAGGTTTGATGGATCGAATGCACATCGGTTTAACGATTTGCGGTTACTTTATTTACTCTTCGTTGAATTCGATAAAGTTTAAAATCATTGTAAATTCTTTGTTATTTTGTTGATATTTCTATTACCGTGGGAGAAACACGCTTCGGCATCCATGGGCCGGCTCGATTGGTGTGATACCACGGCCTCACGGAAAACCGGTGTGAAATAGTGCCTTCGCTGTATTTCACCGCCGACTGAGTGAGGATACCGGAGGCCCTACCCTAACAGCTAGTCTTTAAATTTTTTTTTTGTGTTAAATAGGATTCAAAAGGTCTCTATTTCTGTTCTCTCAGCGGTTCTCTCGTACACTCACTGGTTCCATGATTCGCTCTTCATCACAGATTTACTGAAATAGAAACTTTTTTATGTACATTTTTAATATCATAGTTAAAATTTAAATAAGCAAGACTTCAAACTACACAAAATCAAGCCACATCGATATGTTTTAATCGGCGAGTACAGAATAAAGCTGAATCACGATACTACGAGTACGATGGTCGATTATTTACCGTCTAGACTGATAGTTCTTGATGCTATTAATCATGGCTTTTTGTTACATCTCCTGAACTGTACAGCACTTAGCATAATTACAGTATTCGCTTGCAAATTACCCACAGATAGTGGATGTTTAATACCAACACGCTTTGTATACAGAGAAGAAAAATTTATGTTCAATATCTTCATAACATTTTATAGTTTTACAACTATTAGTGTTGGAAAAGCCTAACATTGTTTGGACTGCCTCGGTAGCACAGTGTTGGTGTATGCTTGAGTGGTGCTGTGCTTGAGGTTTCGGCCTCGATTCCTGAGTCGGACCAAATGTTTGTATAATCTGCAAATATTTGTTTCTGAGTTTGGCTGATAATGTAAAAGTATTTACAAAAATAAATGTTTGTATTTATATCAGTTGTCTAGTACCCATAACACAATGCACAATGCACGCAACTCAGTCTATGATACAGAAGCGTATCATAGTGTGAGTTGCGTGCATTGTTGCATTGTCTGCATGTCCAATGAGTATTGTGACCACTACTCTTATTTTGCTCAATGCTTCCTCATGCTTTCCAAAAGACAGAGGATAGTTCACCTTAGCAGGCTCATATAAAAGAAAAGATGACATCAATATGAAAATGCCAACTCCGGTTCCGAGTTTATTTTTAATTTAAACATAACGTGTGGGTTTAACGATGTTATTATTCCCCCTCAGCGAAGTAAAGCGAAATAACGAGGAAAATTGCACAAAGTCAACACTTATTATCTAGTGTTTAATGTGCTAAGAATAAATTCTTCAGCACATACAAAATGGAGGCGGCATCATTTATTTATTCAAATGGTATAAATTATAAACTAAACCTCTGGGTTTTACGAGTCTAGTTATATCATTATTATCATTGAAATTAACGTATAATTAATACATTTTGTCCTACTCTCAATCCCATGTTGAGTCGACACAATATGTTTTGTCAAGGATTTTGCCTCGTTTCGTTAAAGAGAAATACTGATAAAAGGATATTATTAAGTTTGGATGGAAACCGACACTAAG
The DNA here is from genome assembly GCA_916048165.1 of Spilarctia lutea. Taxonomy (NCBI): domain Eukaryota; kingdom Metazoa; phylum Arthropoda; class Insecta; order Lepidoptera; family Erebidae; genus Spilarctia; species Spilarctia lutea. The sequence continues at coordinate 3,779,071 of OU696491.1, forward strand.
AACAGTACCTCAAGGGTACCTAAAACTATCCATCGCAGGTATCACTAGTATAGGTTAAGAACTATACATTTTCAATGTAAAAAAAATATAGTCGACAAAATGTGGATGTTTGTTAATACTGGAATAGTATTTACGATTATTTTAAAAAGACTTCAATCAATATGCTTTGTAGGACTTCTAGGCATAGAATATATTACTATAGTTTTAAAGACGTATTTGTAAAAAACATAAGTACGCCATATCCACAAAGAACATACATCTTCGTACCAGACTCGAGTCTCCGAAGAGACAATAGTACTTCCTTCTTTTATCTTCTATATTAAGGACTGTAGTGACGCAATTTCCGGGCTCGAATGCGCTATAGTTTCATTACATAACCTTCTTATCGCTCTACTTTAGTTTTCGTAAACTTTTTGTTTGTTGGAACAATATTAGTTTTCCCAGTCGCTTCCATTTTTTGTGCAAGAAAACTTATATTTGATTTGAATTTTAGCATACTAAGTAGATTCTTAAAACTAAAGATCAAATCTACAATGATGCACAGAGGTTTCGACATTTCTTTAGTACGCAAACTTTCTTTACCCGATTTCGGCGAATCTAAAAGGAAGGAACTTTTGGCAGTCAGTGTATATTTGTATGTTCACCGTAGCGCCTAAACTACTGAACCCATTATAATGAATAGGGTGTTAGAAAGTCCGCAATAATGGCCTAGGTGAGATAGGATATATAAATCAAAAAAAAAGTTATTACATAGTCGGATTATGTTTTTTTAACTTATTCTTATTTATATTGTAAAATAACTTCGAGCATCAGCAAACATCTCGGGGTAAAACTCTTACTTGTGAGATATCCAGCGTAATTATGACTGTTGGAAATGAAAACCCGTAGGTTTTCGTTTCCAACAGCCATAATGCCCTGACTCTGCCCTTACACTCTCCAATGTTTTCTTGTAAGGAGTTCTTGTATCTGTCTACTATAACGAATTTAACAACATACCAAGTTTGTTAAAAATAATAAGATCGTAACAATTGCTTAAACATGGGTCAGTCTTACTGTTCGGTTAATAACATACGATACGCTTTATAAGTACTACGAATGATGGTGTAGTAGTACTTGTAGCACTCGTAGATACTCTACGAACTATAGAAAATCTTTATTTCGTTATGCTACGTACAGTTGAAGGAAAATAGTCAATTATAAATGTATACAACTGTTTGTTTTTGTAACAGAAATATTTTGTAAATAGTCTGAACTAGTGTTATATTATGGATGTCGTAGTGTGTATATTGGTATTATCACATAACATACATATACAGCAAACTAGATATACATTGACTAGTTCTTAATGAGCTAGAGAATAATGTTGGCTTTTAAAGTTACTTAATATATTTATAATCTTCTTAAGGTAACTAGAACATTATTTGTCTGCCTCGGTGGCGTAGTCGTAGCGTATGCGACTGCTAAACTTGAGGTTTCGGGTTCGATTCCTGTGTCGGACCAAATGTTTGTACGATCTGCAAATATTTGTTTCGGAGTTTGGGTGCTTTCTATGTATAATATGTATGTATTCGTGCCTCGGAGAGCACGTGAAGCCGTCGGTCCCGGTTGCCATGAATGAAACTTGGTAATCGAGTCAGTGCTCTTAAATATACAGACGCTAGTTTCACCTTCGAATACAGTTCACCCTCGGGGTTGCGGAGGTCTGATGCCAGTCGCTTCGTGGAAAAACTGATATTCAGGTAAAACAGGTGGTACTATTAGCCGACCCCTAATCTTGGGATTAATAATGGCTAGAAAGAAGAAGAATATGTATGTACTTACAAAAAAAAGTATGTAAGTATTTGTATCAGTTATTTAGTACCCACAACACAAGCTCTGCTTGGCTTGGGACTAGATGGCGTTGTGTGTTAGATATCCGGAACATTTATTTATTTATTATCGCCAAGTAGTCACCACAAGTAGAATCTTTCTGATTTTTGTAGTCTTATTACAATCTGTTATAAGGAGCACTAAGATCAAAATGTTGACCAGAAGAAGTTTGTGTTGCCTTTGTAATAAAATGTGTTTCTCTGAGTCACAAATTAGTATCTATATCTATCGCCGAATTACTGTAAACATTGACAATCAGACGCACAAGAACAATCGCCATCCATTCTACTTCACGGCAATCCAATCCATTTGCAAATAGAAGTAGAATTTGTTGGTTAATTGTCATTTTACAACCTTAACACTACACATAGGGAATAAAATCTCACGGGAAAATGAACTCTATGTCCGTCAAAATTAGGCATAGGAAGGTTGGAATCTAATGTGGTTTTAAAGTGTGTTAGGTAGTGTTGAGCCACGAAATACGAGTATTGTTCATTTGCGCGCCCGTGAGTGAATTGGTTTTGAAATGTGAAGAGTTTTAGACGGTATTGCCGTCCTAACTTTTGTTTAGAAATGTAGATGTTGTTTTAGGATTAAACAATTTTGAATCTTCATTTACGTTGCGTCTAAATTCAGTTAACTTGTTTTGAAAAGGTATGTTTTCTTCGGGTTTGAAGTCTTTTGACAAATTTGTATTTCGGTTAAGGAAAACATTAACGCTATATACAGCAAATTATATGTAACGGCTAAATTTAATTTTTATCATAAGAATAAACATGCTTAAGCATTAAACAATGATATGAATAATTACAAATAGTAAGAAATAAAAAAGCATGAATTTGTCCTTTATACAGTTAATTTATCAATCTACGAGTTGCCTATAAAAGCTTAAAAGAAAAATAAACAATTAGTGTTAAGCTCTGTTACTTTTATTCTAGGAAATAAAACATGAAATAAATAAATAAATATTTCGGACAGCTTACACACAACGTCTTCTAGTTCCAAGCTAAGCAGGTGTGGTATGAGTAAATACATAAATACGTTATTTTTTGTAAATACATACATATTATACATATAAAACACCCAAACTCCGAAACAAATACTTGTAGATCATACAAACATTTGGTACGACCCGGAAATCGAACCGGAGACCTCAAGCACAGTAGTTGCATACCTTACCTCTGCACCACAGAGGCAGTCAATGTTGTGACAGGGGGCTTTCAGTTTCCAGCAAAAACTATACCAAGTCACAGGCGTATGATCTTCAACAGCTCAAGTTATTTCTTCTCTTCCGTATTAGGAGTATTTATTTTTTGGCAATGCCATTCTTCCAATAGATCTTTTTTTTGATACCATCATCATCATCGTTTAATAGTTCACTGCTGGAGTCAGGCTAAAACCTACTTAATAAGAAGGTCTAAGTTCTTTCGATATATGTACTAACAATTATTCTATTTAATTCCTAGAGAACGCTTAAGTAAAATTTAATTAATAGTAGAAAATGGTAATACTATTGACTTTAAATTTCCCCTATTTATCGAATAATTGTTATTTATGAATAACAATAATTGATTATTAGTTTGTGAACTGTACTGTACTGTCGTACAATATTTATAACAACATGTTAACTGTATAAAGTTTCCATAAACAAGGAATAACAACCCCTCAATTTATTGTAAAATCTAAACATTTTTTCAAAACTCCCTTCTAGGGTTTCTCGCATTCCGTGTAACGAAACCCAATAAAAAATAATAAGACAAAATAAAGCCGCCAACACATGTAACGCGATATTTTAAAAGAAAAAAGAAATATTCGGACACAGAAGACCTTTAAAATGGAAGGGGAGGCAATTTAATTTACTTTCGGACCTTCTATTGAGTGAAATCCAAAGCATATTGGACAAATATAAAAAGCTTTGATGTAATGTTATCCCTCTATTATTTTTTTCGTTTATTAGTTTCGTTTCGGGATTCATGTTTTTGATGTTCTGCTGTCAGGTAGTTTGGGTGCTCTACCAGGAAACTTTGGTTGAATATTGTTATGAAATTACTATACAATAATTCAATTTATAATAGGCTCTATTAAGACTTAGAATTTCTGTCTTTGTATACTATAGAAAACTATTCCAAAATGAGAAATTATTAGTTCAGTTTTTGGGACTACCAGTTAGCTGTTCCAAAAACTATAATTGCGTGATATATACGTTCTGTTTTTTTTTTGCAAAACCATGAATGTTTTGAAATCAATAAAGGTTTTTGATCAATAAAAAAGTCAACATGTTATAAAAACAGAAAACCTTCAGAATAGTACATAGTATCAGTGCTTGCAAATACGGTGTTATTTGCCTTTTTTTAATATTCGCACTTCAATCAGAAATTTACTGACCTCTTCCCTTTCATTAAACAGTGTTATTCACCGTTTACAAATACAGCAGTGTGTGCCGATTTAGACTGCTTTGTCTGAATGTCATTTTATTGTCGTGATTTGCAACTACAAGGTGTCTCAAAAGAAATTTCATATTTAGTGGATTGATTAAAAAAAAAGGAAGCGGTATATAGAAAAAATGTTTATTTATTGTTAAAATACACTTTTTGGGAATTCATTTCTTAAAAATAATATCGTCTAAATGTAAACCCTCACGTTGTTGGCACTCATTTAATCGAACAGTAAAATTACTTATGACTGCTCGACAGGTGGAGTGAGGGATGGCTGCCATTTCGTGACGGATATTTTCTTTCAAATTCGCCAGTGAAGTTGGTTTATTGGCGTAAACTTTAGATTTAAGATAACCCCATAGGAAAAAGTCCATAGGGGTTAAATCTGGGCTACGTGGAGGCCAATTTATGTCACCTCTCCGGGAGATCAATTTTCCTGAGAAAATTTCACGAACACGTGGCAGAGATATATTGGACGTGTGTGAAGTTGCTCCGTCCTGTTGAAACCATGTTCTTTGGTTATAGCCAGGAAAGTTTTGCAGTTCAGGTACCAAGAAGTTGTCTAACATCTCCACATAACGCTCTGAATTCACTGTAACTGTACGCCCCATTTCGTCTTCAAAAAAGTAAGGGCCGATAATTCCTCGCGCCGACATGGCAGCCCATACGGTCACTTTAGGCGAGTGTAGGGGTTTCTGATGTTTGCGTTTCGGATTGGCTGAACTCCAGTAGCGGCAGTTTTGCTTATTTACGTGGCCATTAAGATGAAAATGAGCTTCATCCGAAAACAAAATGTTGGTAAACGTTGAAAATCGCTCAATCATCTGATTTACGAAATTAAGCCTCTGACCGGCATCTTGGGGCTTTAATTCTTGCACCAATTGAATTTTGTAGGGGTGCAGCTTTAGATCTTTGTGCATAATGCGATGTAATGATGATCTATGCACATTTAAAGCACTCGCGCGCTTCCGAATTGAAAGGCTCGGGTCGTCACGTACAGATTGATTAACACTCTCCACGTTTTCTACCGTTCTTGATGACCTAGGTCGCCCGGATTTTGATTTATCCAGCGTTGATCCAGTCTCTTCAAACTTTTTAACCCAATGTCGAATGAGAGGAAGGCTTGGCGCATCATTTAAGTGGCGAAAACCTCGAATACTGCAGAATTTTCTACGCGCGACAGTTGTCGAATCACCGTTCTTGTAAAACTCTCGCACGCACAACGCGCGGTCTGCCCCCGAGAAACGCTCCATAGCGACTGAATCCCCAAGAGCCAAGCTACCAATTGACATAACCCCCGCACCCCTCAAGTACGCAGCGTTCACGCAGTAAGCTAAACAAATATAAAATTTCTTTTGAGACACCCTGTATTATATTTCCCGCTGACGCTATTTAATTATGCTGGGTAAGCTCAAATTAATCTTTAAGCGTCTAAGTTACCTACGCAACTTGTAAGTAAATAACTTGTTTTATGTACCCTTATTATCTTTAAAGTTGAATCGTTCATGGAAAATTCCACTTATGGCAATAGTACATTTTCACGATTACGAAATAATTAATAAAAAAATAGTAGTCCACGGGCCCACGAACAAGGGATTTCAGTGATTGACAACAGGCTGAAAGTTTATACACAGCTTCGTTTTGACGAGACACCCAACTTTTATTATTGGGCCAAATTCTGAAAGTGGAAGGAAAAAGCGGGATAGGGAGCGAAACACGTCGATTTGATGAGTGTCCCAAATTAAATAACAACAGTTTCTAAACATCAATACTTTGAGAAAATACGATGGAAAACTGAGAAAAACTTGTGGCATACAAATTGAATGGCACCTTCCGGGTGACCCCCAGCTCTAACATGTCAAAATGGTGACTTGAAAAAATTTATTAACAACAAGCTGATTTTTGTTTTGGGGCTTGCAAAATATATATATTTTATAAAAAATGCATCGGCATACAAATTTGTTGATAATTTTTTTGAGACCTACACTCGAAAGTTGACAAGATTATGTTAATTTTTTTTCATTAATAACAACTTCTTTTTTATTTTTTTCTGTTAAGAATCAAACGTATAACACCATGAAACTATTGGCATACAAAAAAAATGGAAGCGATTAATTACAAGTGAAATTTTCGAAATTTCAAACAAATTAAATCTTGAAAACATATCATGTCGAAGTCCTTATAAATAATTTATGATAAATATTAAAAAATCAATCAATCCTCATCAGATTCGTCACTCGATGAGTCTTCACTATGTGTGATGTTATCGTCATCTTCAGAACTATCGGTATCATACTGTTCAGATTCTGTAAATTTTTATTTTTTTATAAGTTTTATTTTCGGATGAAAACGTTCGTCCTTACGTGAAGAATTGCACAAGAAACACTCTATGATGACGATCACTTAACAGCTTCGAAAAGAGAGCTCGACTAAACTAAAAAGGTAAAATAGTCGTTAGAGCTGATGCTTAAAGGAAGTTGGGCGGGGATAGTGGGTCTTACGATTTTATACCTGAGGCAAAATCACACAGTTCAGCATATTATTATTTTTGCTATTGATATTGAACTAAATTGAAATGTAATAAATGTTTTTTTATAAGGTACTGCAAAAAGATTATACTGAAAAAATTATCGCTACAAACATGTATTATTTGTATTTTAGGTAAATATTTTTAATTTGTTAATATAATATCTTAAAGATATTACTTTTAATTCGATTATAAATTATAGATTCAAATTATAGAGAAATTAAAAAACTTTAATTTATATTAATTTTAAAGTACACGACTTATAAATATGCATTTTTCGAACTTTTTTTTATAGACGTTAACTGATTTTACGATTTGTTTTACAATACAATGATTTTTTCCTTACTTGACTATCACTTAAAAATTGTTGTTAATTGAATAATAAAATAAATAAGTAGTTCAATAGCTCAATCACTCGTTACAAGAAATTTCAACAAATTTTCATGCAATTCCCTTGTTTTTATTGCTGTAATTGTTTATATAATTAAGTAATTAAAAAAAAAATTCATTTTCATTAAATAAGCTGTAATATTGTATACGAATTTTCCATTTTAGCAATTTCAAACAAAAGCTGGCGAAACTTATGTACAGGACTTCGACATGATATGTTTTCAAGATTTAATTTGTTTGAAATTTCGAAAATTTTACTTGTAATTAATCGCTTCCATTTTTTTTGTATGCCAATAGTTTCATGGTGTTATACGTTTGATTCTTAACCGAAAAAAATAAAAAAGAAGTTGTTATTAATGAAAAAAAGATTAACATAATCTTGACAACTTTCGAGTGTAGGTCTCAAAAAAATTATCAACAAATTTGTATGCCGATGCATTTTTTATAAAATATATATATTTTGCAAGCCCCAAAACAAAAATCAGCTTGTTGTTAATAAATTTTTTCAAGTCACCATTTTGACATGTTAGAGCTGGGGGTCACCCGGAAGGTGCCATTCAATTTGTATGCCACAAGTTTTTCTCAGTTTTCCATCGTATTTTCTCAAAGTATTGATGTTTAGAAACTGTTGTTATTTAATTTGGGACACTCATCAAATCGACGTGTTTCGCTCCCTATCCCGCTTTTTCCTTCCACTTTCAGAATTTGGCCCAATAATAAAAGTTGGGTGTCTCGTCAAAACGAAGCTGTGTATAAACTTTCAGCCTGTTGTCAATCACTGAAATCCCTTGTTCGTGGGCCCGTGGACTAAAAGGGAAAGCAAACATAAAAAACACAATTCAATAATACACTTATAAAACTAAATATATTATGTAGTATATTTTAATTGATAAATTATAACTAGAGACTCAATGTTAGCCTTTTAATAAATTAACTTAATACCTAGTTATACTTGTATATACAAATGTAAATCAAAGACATTCCCTAATTTAAATTAACGTGTCAAACGCTCAAAATGACGTACATGTGACAAAGAGAATAGGCGTAAATTATTAAATTTTAATAGATATGATAGCAAAGTGCGCGTCGATCCGTTGCGTGATCATGTCAAAGAGAAAATTCCTTTGTCATTATAGCTCGTCATTTTATTTTTTATTTCGACCGTTGTGCCCTCAGCTTTACGATGTATTAATTGCTTTTATTATGAGGCATGTTAAATATATAATGGAACCATCTATTATTATTTTTGTATGATATTTATTTGTTCTGAAACTGTGTTTGAAAGATGCACTAAGGCTTTTTCTTAGTTCGTGATTTGCACATCAATGCAATCAAAAATTCCTTTAGTCCGTTTCCTCTACTCTTATGTTGGTACCTAAGCGTATGTTCTCTGTCAAATCTTAGTGTGTGAATAGTGTCAGAATATTATGTCAAGTTGAAATATTACAAAACATGATATATCCAAAAGGCGCTTTTAATAAGCGTATTTATATGAATAAGTTCAAAGAACTTATATTTTTAGCACTACTGGTCGTGACTCATCTTGTATATCAGTTTTACCGTATAGTATTATCGGTTTCATTGTAGCTTAAAATCGAAAAAAAAAGTTTCATCCCAAACAGCTAAGCATGAAACATAAAAGTCTACTAAATATCGTTTTATTTTTAAAAAGTCAACTTCTTGTCAAAATTTTAGTCCTTCTTAACAGACACCGAATTGTATATTTTATCTGAATAATAATGTTACTACATCTTTACAAGTACCTATCTTCTGTTACCATTTTGTATGAAGAGTTCCTCTCTACTTGCGTTATACAGAGTTGTCACTCAGTCATCAACATCAATGCCAGTCATCATCCGAGATTAGCGTGGATAGTAAGTCACTCAAACTAGATGATTGCCATGATCAAAGAACTACTTACACTTTCTAAACTACCATAATGGGTCTGCTTATTTATTTGTATCGTCATGTTATAGCTTCATAAAAAAGGTAGAAAAATAATATACCTTTAAAGGTCTAGAAAGCAAAGTTACCGTCATACCGTGGAAGAGTTTCATCATGCATGGGCCGGCTTGACCGGAGTGATACCACGGCCTCACAGAAAACCGGTGTGAAATAACGCCTGCACTGTGTTTCACCGAGCGAGTTAAGGTACTTGTCCGTGGGAGAGCTGCGCTTCGGCATGAATGGGTCGGCTCGACCGGAGTGATACCACGGCCTCACAGAAAACCGGTGTGAAACAGCGCTTTAGCTGTGTTTCACCGCGTGAGTGAGGATACCGGAGGCCCAACCCCCCTATCCCCCCTATGATGGCGCAGTTGAAACTTATGTTACCCCAGGAGGGTACCAACTGCGCTAGCGTTGGAGAATCCCTCTCTGGGCGTCCACACTTAGAACACAACGCGCCTGAGCGTGGATGCCCAGGCTGCCCCTCGTATTCTGGGGGGGGCAAAACTACGCTCTATCATGCTCGGGGTAAGAGCAGTACCACCATGGCACCCCCTGCCACGCTAGTCGTGGACTTGTGCAACATCAGGGGATTACATACACACTACACTCTGTGGTCCCCATTGGTGGCAAGTGTCGGCCCTGGTTTGGTTCATCTTCCAGAAAAGCTTCTCGCATGAAGCAGGAGGCTTACCAAGCCTGGGCTGGCGCGGTGGCGGTGCGGGATCAAAATACCAGCGCTCTGAAAAAGAAGTACAACTTTGCCTCCAGGTCCCTCAAAAGAGACATTGCAAGGGCGAAATCGGAGCACATCGCCAGGGTTGGCGAGAGGCTTGAGCGTCTTCATCTGCTTAGTGACCGGCAGTACGGTTTCCGTAAAGGTCGATCAGCTGGTGATCTTCTGGCATACCTGACACATCGCTGGGCTCAGGCGATTGAGACTAAGGGGGAAGCCTTGGCAGTTAGTTTGGACATCGCGAAAGCGTTCGATCGGGTCTGGCACAAAGCGCTTCTTTCGAAGCTCCCTTCCTATGGGCTTCCCGAGAAATTATGCGATTGGGTCACTAACTTTCTGGCATGTAGAAGCATAAAGGTCGTAGTCGACGGTGAATGCTCTGACTCCATGTCTGTGAATGCTGGTGTCCCGCAAGGCTGTGTGCTATCGCCTACTCTGTTCCTCCTTCATATCAATGACATGCTGCCAATTAGCGGCATTCATTGTTATGCGGATGACAGTACGGGCGATGCTCTCTACACCGGCCGCGCCAATATTTCTCGGGAAAACGTCATTGAGAGTCGAAACAAACTTGTGTCTGAAGTTGAGACCGCTTTGGAAAGGGTCTCAAATTGGGGTAGACTTAATTTGGTCCAATTCAACCCGACAAAGACACAAATTTGCGCGTTCACCGCTAAAAAACTCCCGTGGGTCGTATGTCCTCGTTTTGAAGACACTCCCCTATCTGCCTCAGCCAATATTGGGATACACGGTCTCGACGTATCGAGCGAAGTCCAGTTTCGTGGCCATTTGGAGGGTAAGGCCAAATTGGCCTCAAAAAAGCTAGGTGTGCTCAACAGATCGAGGCGGTATTTCACTCCGGCCCACCGCCTTCGTCTTTACAAAGCGCAGGTTCGGCCTCACATGGAATACTGTCCTCATCTTTGGGCAGGGGCACCCCAATACCAGCTCCTCCCTCAGGACCGCATTCAGCGGAGGGCGACTCGTATCGTCGATTGCCGGGATCTTTCAATTCGGCTAGACTCTCTGGCACTGCGTAGAGATGTGGCTTCACTGTGCATCTTCTACCGCATTTACCATGGGGAGTGCTCCGAGGAATTGTTCGGATTGATCCCTGCCGCATCTTTCCGCCATCGTCCTACGCGACAGAAATATCATTCCCATCATCTAGATGGTTGGCAGTCCACAACTGTGCGATTTTCCCGAAATTTTCTGCCACGCACAGCAAAACTGTGGAATGAGCTGTCGCCTGCGGTGTTCCCGGACCAATACGACCTTCAAACCTTCAAGAAAAGAGCGTACTCCTTCCTAAAAGGCCGGCAACGCACTTGTGACGCCTCTGGTGTTGCGGGTGTCTATGGGCGGCGGTAATCGCTTACCATCAGGTGATACGTCTGCTCGTTTGCCCCCTATACAATAAAAAAAAAAAAAAAAAACCGAAGGCCCATACTCCTACGCCTCTCCCCTCCCTCTCCCCTCCCTCTCCCCATCCCCCAAAGGCCAGCAACGCTCTTATGAAGCCTCTGGTGTTGCTGGTGTCCATGGGCGGCGGTAATCGCTTACCGTCAGGCGATACGTCTGCTCGTTTGCCCGCTACAACAAAAAGAAAGAAAAAAAGTTAAGTAAATAAAAGCGTGGTAAAAATGATACTAGCGCTAAGTTGTACAGAACACAAATAATTCAATGACAAATGAAAATAGTACCTACAACGAAAATGCTGATTTCAGTACGATCGAGCTGACTCGACCGGGACGGTCCTATCCCCTATCACAGAAGATCAATATAAAATTGCTGCATTCGTGATGTTCTGCTTTTATGTTTTATTTTTTTATTATCTAGATACAAACGAGCAGATGTATCGACTGATGGTAAGCGATTACCGCTGCCCATGGCCACCCGCAACACCAGAGGCGTTACAAGTGCGTTACCGGCCTTTTAGGAAGGAGTACGCTCTTTTCTTGAAGGATTGAAGGTCGTACACCGCAGGCGACAGCTCATTCCACAGTTTATCGGTGAGTACAAGTCCTGAGGCTCAATGATGCAGAAGCATCTCAATAGGCTGCCATAGTGTGGGTCACTAAGCTTCATTGTTGCATTGTCTGCATTCACAATAAATATTGTTATCATTCTTTGATTTTGCTCCTACTTTGCAACAGGTAGAGTTGAGTCGCTCTTGCAGGTTCACAGTTACATAAAAAAGTCCTAATCAGGTTCAGAAATTTCATCCCCATTATCTAGTTGGTTGGCAGTCAAGAAACTTTCTACCTCACACAACGAAACTGTGAAATGAGCTTGCGGCTGCGGTGTTCCCGGACCAATACGACCTTCGAACATTCAAGAAAAGAGCGTAAATAAAAAGCCGGCAACGCACTTGTAACGCCTCAGGTGTTGTCCTATATAATAAAAAAAAAGTTTACATATGATTGTCAGAACGGAAAGTATATAATTAATATAGGTTAACATCATCATCAGCCTATTGTAGTCATCTAAACTTAACTTAATTTTATTGTATTCAAGTCCATTCAGCACACAGTTCAGTTCGTACAATTCAGGGCAGGGGAAAAAGAGAAAATTCTTCAAACAGGCATGGTGATCATGCTTTACCTGACCAATGATTGATGTTATGAAGACATCTGCACACATTGACAGCCTCAGTGGCACAGTGGTATCATATGTGACTGCTGTGCTTAAGATATCGGCATCGATTCCCGGGGTGGACCAAATGTTTGTATAATTTGTAAATATTTGTTTTTAAGTTTTGGTGTTTTTTATGTTTAATAACATGTTTATATTTAGAAAATAAAGTATAGGTACATATATTTATATCAGTTGTCTAGTACCCATAACATAAGTTCTGCTTAGTTTGGGACTGGACGGCGTTGTGTGTTAGATGTCCGATATATTTATTTTACATGGTTATACAGCGTAAACTTTTATATCGCGATACAAGATTGGCAGTTACAACGTAGTTCTCTGTATTTTCGTTAGATGGCACTGTACATGATAAGTTTAGTGATAGATATCAGTAGGAAAGAAATCTACTCCTTCTAAAATCAAAATAAATTCTTAAACAATTCTAGCCATCCATATACCTACGTCATGAAACATAATTCTCATTAGCACTTACAAGTCACGAGCGGTAGTTAAGTTAAGGTGCACGTAAACGTTTCCCTCTAATCCGTGGCGCGTATAAAATGCGCTGCGAACGAACCATAATATACGCGTTAACGTTATCTCGACGTATAATCGTTAAGTGTTGTGTTTGATAAGGCAAGTGTAAGCTTTATTGGTTTGTGTTATATGAATGTTTCGGATCAAGAAGTTGGAGACGGAATAAAGGGTGTTCTGCTTTATAATATATTATTAATACTGTTTCGGAGTTCATCGTGAGCTACAGCGTCACACGAGAATTATATATAACAAATAACCTATATTGAAGAGTAATGTTCATATTGCCAGTATCAGGTCAGAGTTTTGAGCTGGGTTAGATATTTTTCTGTAATTTTTAGTATAACGATGGAGTCTGTTACGTTGGACTGTTGTTGGTTGGTTGGACTTCTATTACATGATGAAAAATTCTTTGCTCACTCACTTTTCAAGTCCTTTAAGAAGTAAAAAATATATTAATAAATAAATAATAAATCTAACAAAATGCCATCTAGCTTCATACAAAGCAGAGCTTGTACTATGAAAGGTAGATTTAGTGATATAGTATTTATATACTTTGTTTTGTAAAAACATACCTATTATATATAAAAAACTACCCGTAACTACAAAACACACATTTGTAAATATACAAACATTTGGTCTGACCCGGGACTCGAACCCGAGACCTCATGCATAGCAGCCGCGTATGCTACCTCTGCGCCAACGAGGCAGTAGTATTAACATTTCAAAAACTTTATAATCTCCTGGTTTAAAATTCTATCATAACTCGTCTATACCAGTTACTTGTAATTTAATACCGTCCTTTTCGCATCATCATTAACAGCTTTTAATTGTCCACTGTTGGACATAAACCTCCCTTGCGATTCTGATTAAAAATTTAAGTTACCTATACATAAACAAACACTAAAAAAAAAAAATGTCTGTATTAACAGTTTATTTGATCCATGTCTTAATTTGTCTATATACTTACAAAAAGCTTCCAACAATAATACTTCATCTTTAATCTCGTAATTGCAGTGAAAACGTAAAGTTAAGTTGAAATTTTAATCGTCATCTCACTGCACCCTTCACACCGCACCCCTACCCGTCCTCATTAACACAACATTTGAAGATTTAAACAGTCATCGCTCGCTGATGAGTTGTAAACTTGTAAGTTAATGCTGAGATATGTATATTTAGCTTACGCTCGGTTGGTTTGGTTAAACGTGAGTCTATTCTGTATGACTTAAATATTTTGAGGTACCCTCCTACATTAAAATACTTGGTAGATATATGGATATTTCTATCCGTATACATTGATGTAAGCCTACAACATTGCATCTGACATATGAAATTGAATTGAAAGATGAAAAACAGAGTATACAAATTTACTCATCGTCAACATTTCCTTTTTAGATACACACTTACTAACAGACACTACCATATTCGTAAATTGTCACGTAATTCGACCTAAAACTTTATTTAGATACAAAAATACCGAACAAAAAGACTTTCTGTTCTAAAAAACAGGTTTAAGTTATTATTTTATTTTAGAACTTCAAGCACACGTGTACATAGTCTGGCTTAATGCCCAAGGCATTCTCTATCAGCCAGCCTTTGAGTGATGTAGAAATTTTGTAAGTTATATATATATATATATATAATACTAGCTGACCCACGCAACCTCGTTTACGTCTCCGATTGCCCGTAGCGTAATAACTTTCCCTCGTTTTTGTAACATTCTTCACTGATGCTCCGCTCGAAAGACAACATTTATTTATATTTATATATTTATGCATCTTTTAAACCTTCCCTGGACTACAACCAATATTTTAAAACCAAAATAAGCTAAATCTAACAGACTAACTAACAGTAATTGATTATCACATCAGTTCAAGACTAACGTAGTGTAACATCAGTATGTAGCCATCTTTATCACAACAGACATAGGCGTTTTATCTTGTCGTGAAAACAGACAAGTTTTAACGTTTATTAACGGTAGTATTCCAAGTAATTAGTCACCCAGTGTTCTTGTATATCAAATGTTGTTGTAAAGTTTATGCGACCGTTTTATACGTAACTCTTACTTCTTGTTGCATTAAAACACACTTAGTTGTGTTATGGTGAGTTCACAGTAAAATTTTCATAATTTTGTGTTAGTGTAAATCCTGTGTTTATTGCAATCGAGACAAAACAATAAAGCAAATGCAAATTTAGAGACATGAGCCGTGTGTACATGTGTATAAATCTAAATTTAAGAGTCGTATCCCATTTACCAGTAAAAAGTCAATTCAGTACATGCATCTGTTTGTGTCGAAGCTTCAATTTAACATTCATAAATGTCACTTAGTGTCTCAAGTGAATAAATGATTTTGAATTTGAATTATCTATATATAAACATGTAAATCAAAACCTTTGTACACCTTTTTATGAAAATAATTTGAACTGCTAAATATATGTAAAGTATATAACAGTGCCTAACGGCCCCATTCCTATCTCTTAGACAGCAGTTTTGGTGGTTGATAGTAATTAGACGGTAAAGTCAGTTCAATTCCAACATCTGCGCGTTACACTTGCCCTTTTTATTGAGTCCTATTAGTTAATTAAAGTGTCTTTCAAATCCAAGTTAATTCCTATTTCTTTTGTAAAGAACCGTCGTTAAATTGTCATAATTGAATGGAGGAATATGAAATTTTTACAGCACAGCACAGTTAAAGTTTAGATAACGCAGGAGGTGCCAGAGGCGAAGCGCAGGAATCTTAAAAAAATAAAAAATGGTTTAAAAGTAACAATTTTCTTCAAAACAATAACATACCAAACCCAAAGATCACTTATATTAAAAATGATAAATCACATCGCACGAGGCGAGTTGCACCGATGCAATATACTTGACACGCCATTTGTCAAAACTGTAGTGTTGCAACAGATTCTTAACCCGATGAGCACACGGTACACCCATCCGGATTTAACCCCTACTACAGATATCTGAGGAACTACAATAGTTATAGTTAGTACTCACTTAACAAAGGAAATATATTCATCAGCTACTTATAGCACAGAAATTTTGTGATGAGCAGATTTCACGCACAGTTTATTTCAATTTTAACTATTTTCTTATTTTGAAGTAAATAAATAAATAATATAAATAAATATTTCGGACATCTTACACACAATGCCATCTAGTCACAAGCTAAGCAAAGCTTGTGTTATGGGTACTAGACAACTGATAAAAATATATATATATACTTTTTTTGGAAAAAACATACATATTATACATAGAAAACACCCAAACTCCGAAACAAATATTTGTAGATCATACAAACATTTGATACCCGGGCATCGAACCCGAGACCTCAAGAACAGCAGTCACAAACGCTACCACTCGGCCACAGAGGCAGTCAAAGGCAGTAAAAGTAACAATGAATGCAAAGCTTATTTAATGAGTGTGTATGGTTGTAGTATGTTTTGACCATATTCGGCTACTGTACGCTTGTTTCGACTGACAACTATAGCAGAATTGGACATCTAAACAATACGTACCTTTATAAAGTTTTATATTCATTGTTTTGAAATTTATATCATAGTACATTTATATAGAGGGGCATAAAAAATCACTTTTTAAATAAACTATTGTAAAAATATAACTATTCAAGATACAAATATAATTACTTTACAATTCGAACCAATGGTAATGGTGCAATGATTCATAATACCGCAGTGTGTTGGAACTGATCACGTGCTGCATGCATCGTGGTTGCTTTCGGATTTTTGTGGAAAATACGTGAAAAATAGCAATGTGAAAGAAAAGCTTAAGTGAAATGATTTTTCAACAGATCTAAGTTTTCTTTTTGTGTTCCGCCATAGAAAGTTTTGAATCATAGAATTTCTTGTTATCTACCTACTCCTTTCTAAAATATTAGATTTACTTGAAAATGCCTACTAATTCTTTATTACATTACTAGTATTTACTTTCTACTTAAAAAAAGCAATAAGAAATCCTAAATTTAAGTTTGAGGATTAGTTAAATAGTTATTAGTTGTGAATAAAATATCTACCGTGGGAGAGCTATGCTTCGGTATGAATGGGTCGGCACGACCGGAGTGATACCACGGCCTCACAGAAAACCGGTGTGAAATAGCGCTTGCGCTGTGTTTCACCGAGTGAGTGAGGATACCGGAGGCCCATACCCTAACCCCTCCCCTCATCCCCTTTCCCATCTCCTAAAGGTCGGCAACGCACTTGTGACGCCTTTGGTGTTGCGGGTGTCCATGGGTGGCGGTAATCACTTACCATCAGGTGATACGTCTGCTCGTTTGCCCACTATTCTATATAAGTATAAAATGTAATTTACATTCATTTATTTTTCTGACAGCTCAAGAAAAATGGTCAGCCGTGGATGTATGCGTACTGCCTAAGACCAGTATGGTTGGCGCTCTTTGAATTCACGTACACTAAAAAGTACGTTAAAGAAAACATTAAATTTAAAAATTAAAAATTTAAACAAATTAAATAATTTTAGGTCTGTAGGTAACCTGAATAGGCGCTAAGCCACCTCCTCTACCAATAACTTTACTTTTTTTGTAACCATCCTTGGATCATAAGACTAACTAAAGTATACAAAATACAATGATGTCTTTTTTCTTTTGTGCAATGAAGAGTTATCTTAATAACTCACTTACATAGATTTATTCCGCAAGTCCGACCGTCGCTCACAGTTGGCTTTTTTCCGACCAGTAATTCAATCTTAAGAACGGAATAAGAGTCATATGTGTTTTGTGTTCCATATACCCTCATCCATTATCCCAAAATAATTACTTTTGTACTAAAGCCAGAATCTCGCATAACTAACATATTACCCATTAAAGGTTGGCGAAACCATTCTCAATTAAGCAGATTGAACGGAGTTAACGGCGCGCACGTTAAACTGCAGTTAAGTAGTGAATCGGACAGTTTATGAGTTGAGGTGCTCCGTTTTGAGGATATAATGTGATACGGTTTTATTAAAGGCTGTTAAGGTTTGTTTTAAAAGCGCTGTGAGTGGTTTATTGCACCTGCTGCGTACGATTGTAATGGCGATGGTTTTCGAAATTAAAATTCCTACTCTTTGAGAAGTTTAAATCTAAATTCCGATTCAATTTATAACCGTCCGGGAAGTACTTTTTCTTTACAAGAAATTGTATTTAGTAAACTCTTAGTTATTGTTTATCTAAAATATAATAGACCCTATGTTATAAAATAGGTAGTTGTATTACAACAGGTCTCATTTGTCAATTTGTCAATTGCATATTTTTAAGTTTGTAAAGGTGATGATGGAGGTGTCAATGGGGGGATAATAATAACATTATGTACCCTATTTACACTTTTATTACATTTAAAATTTATTGTATTCCTATTTTTTATATTTGTGTGAACTTGCTTGTGCATGATGTGGTCTCCTATAAGTGAGGGAGCACATAACTTGTTATCCTACTAATTACTTTTGTTTTGTTTTTGTGTATTCCTCGTTGTGAGATCCTTAAATAAATAAATAAACAAACAAATGAACTCTTGTTAAGAACAAATACTGAATGTCTAATCAATATATTTATTTTACACTTATTAATCAATTTTTGTTTTATTTTATTATATATAATAACTCAATATAGACTCAAATTTAGTTTAGTAATCAGCAATAAAAATAGATGATATTTCCTTGTTTTCATAGATTTTTAATCAGTAACAATTATAATAATCTAAACAAAATAACAACTTGAGATAATAAACAAACGAAATATTATGAGTTCGTGCGCGTCGACCATTAAAACTCGATAAAGGGACGGCATGTATGAGTTGTATGACAATTCAATTTGTGCCCCAATAATATCGGCTTACACAATAATGGACAAAGAAATCCGATGGTAGCGGAGCAACCTGAGTGTGGAGACGCGTTCAGAATACGACTACTTGTATTAGATTTATTTTAAAAAGACTGCAAGTAATATAAATATTTAGGTACTTAACTCGTGTCTATCGACTCTATTTTTGCATAAACATTTCTTTATTTTGATAGATTAATACTTTAAGGTGAAATAGAGAATGTTGAACATTTGGGTTCAACAAGATCATGTAATAAAAACTTATTTTATGTTTTTTTTTTTGTTAGTGTTTTCTTTCTTTTATTGTTTTAGGGAGAAGAGAAGGGAGCTCCTAACTTTTCTAATTGTCGTAATAACATATGTTATTAGTGAATAGGTTTTCTCAAACAGTCATAGACAATTTTTTCTTATTTAAATATATGAGGAGCTGCCAAAGTTAATCTACCCTGCCTGATGGAAAGCATCCAGTAGTAGCGGTCACCATACTCATTGCGAATGCAGACAATGAACCATAGTGACCCACACTATGTTGGTCTATTGAGATGCTTCTGCATCATTAAGCCTCGGGTCTCGCACTCACCAACGAAACACGACAGCACAGCGACAGCTGTTATTTTATGTTGGTCTTCTGTAAGAAGATAGTACCGTCCCGGTTGAAAAGGCCCCATAGCTTGGTTCTACTACCTAAAAGTTTTAATTAATTTGGAAAGTCCGATTTCTCTAACTTAAGCACATCTTCTATTGCACTATCTATTATAAATAAATATTCCGGACATCTAACACACAACGACATCTAGTCCAAAAAACAAAACAACTGATATAATTACATGCCGACAAACTGTCTTACAGTTTGGCAGACTTGAACATGTAGTATGTGTATATGATTTTAAATAAATAAATTAAAAAAAAAAAAAAAAAAAACATATATACTTCTTTTTGCAAATACCTACATATTATACATAGAAAATACCCAAACTCCGAAACAAATATTTGCAGATCATACAAACATTTGGACCGACCCGGGAATCGAACCCGAGACCTCAAGCTTAGCAGTCGCATACGCTACCACTACGTCACCGAGGCAGTCCTTAATAATGACGAATTGTTTTAAGGAATCATGTATTTTCGTCTTTTACATTAATTTGATGAAAATTTAATAAAAAACAGTATCTTTCCCAAAATCTACTAATGTGAACATTATCCGAGGGCTTCGTAAAATAACTGCCACCGCAAGACGCACCAAAGCATAAACAGGGGTCGGTAAATAGTGCTGCCATAATAAAAAATATATCTCAGATATTACTGACCGGCACGCAATGATATTAAGCTTTAGTTAGGTATCTGCTTATGATCATAGATTTAAAGATATTTTAACCAAATTTTGATAAAAGCATTAACACAAGTGTTAGTAGAAATACAACATCTAACATCCAACACACAACGCCATCTTGTCCCAAACAAGCCGAGCTTGTATTAGATTAGTATGGGTACTAGATAAGTGATATAAATACATACGTAATTTTTTTGTAAATATAAAAATATTCTACATAGAAAACACTCAAACATGGAAACAAATATTTGCAAATCATACAAACATTTGGTAGAATTGAACCCGATACGTCATGCACAGTAATCGCTTACGCTAAAACTGTGCAGAACTCTGTGTGCAGTACGCTAAAGAGGCAGTCCTTATTATATTTATTTATCACTACTTATTCTCTGCCTAGGCGTAATTTATCTCGAATGTGTATAAATTTACCTATTTAATACCTTGAAATGAGAAATTCACAACACTCAGTTCCGACTCACTGGAACTACTCACTCCTGGCACTGGCAAGCTCCGCAACAGAGCACAGACAGCTGACTCATCAGATATCGACCTCCGGTCTTGGAGGGGAGTGATGTGGCGACTTCCACATACAACATAACCTACTACAGCGCCATCTACCGAAGATACACTGAACTACGAAGTAACGCACTGTACCTACAAACTGCACTACACGGAGTAACTACAAATCCTATATCGCGCAATAAATAATTCTCACGCCGATTAGCATATATACAACATCCCAACATCAACTGTTGGGCAGTAGCCCGCCAGGCATGATCACCTCGCCTGGTCGGAGGATCCTCCCTTTGTGTTGGGTGGAACATGAATTTCGGAAACGACGCCAATGATTTAATGAAATTTAGTTTGCAGGTTCTTTCAGGGACGATAAATCGATCTAGTTAGTATTCACTTTCAGAAAATTTACCAAAAAAGAAATACCGAGCATAGCTTATACTTATACTCAGTGTACTAAGTACCTGGTTCCCGTAAGTATGTTCATCATCAGTCTGGTGAAGACGGCTGTGTGTGAACTTGTTATCTATTTCTATTTATTATTTGTATTGTTTGATATTTTGGTACTTTATAAGCATTGCAAATAGAAACCGTATTAAAAACGAACATTGCTTAAAAATACCGTCATACAACTGTATATTTAACGGAAAGTAAAAGACACAACTAAGAATATTTTAAGACGAGATTTTTCTATCACGAGTACTAGTATCTCCATTTTACTTCAGTTTCTGTTTCCCCCCGGACAAACACTTGATACCTACTCAATACACTAACCAAAAATAAAGAACCTTACAAAAATATTGGCGCACTCAGGTACTTTACATTTCCCGAGACTAGTCAAACAGTTGCATGTAAGAATATTGAGATTTTATTGAACAAATTCTATATTGAAAAGATGTACTATGAGAACTCGATGGTATATCACTTGTCATATAGATTAAATTTGTTTTTAAAAGTTGAGTCATGTAAAGAAGTGAACACGGGGCGCTTCACCTGAGTTATACCACACCCTCCACAATGGTAGTCACTTACTTTGTTATCCGGCCTAGAAGTTCCGGAGAATAGCCCTAACAAATAGAAAGAGATTTTAAAATTATTTTTTGATGTAGTTTATGCATTATTATTAGTATGCATTAAGTGAAAACCTATTAATTTGAAATTGTAAACAGACGTTTTAAATTTATTTATTAATATGGATGAAATGTGGCTGCATCTGCGAAAACAAATATTTTGCTCACGCATCAACGAATTTGTAACCAATGGTTATTCGATTTCAGTATATACAACCTCTTTCAAACTTCTCAATATTTCACAGACGACTAACAAACTTTAGCCGGCGTTACCTGCATTAAGTGATTAGTCCCATTTGAGAATAGCACAGCTTGGCTCAACTGTCGAACTATATTGTACAAAGTTTTGTTAGTGCTTTGATCAATTATGGATTTATCTACATACTAAATTCACAGGTGAATATTAAGTTCACTATTTCATTTCAACCATTTGCAAACTTACTTAAAATAATAAGTATATGCCATACAAACTAAATGTTTAATCTCTACTCAACCCACATACTATAGACTTAATTCTATTAATTTACATTGTTTTGGATATGAAAAACCTTTGACCTTGAGAGTCTTTTTAAAATACTTTTACAGATAAATTAATTATCCAAACTATTATTTGTTATTTAGTATTTTTTATTCCAAAAAGGTTCTAGATATTTATATTTCATTATTGCACAATTTGCGACAGTAACTTTATTCTGTAGCTTAATAATAGACATCGATGTTACGTTGCTCAATCATCCACTCACTTACTCGGTTGTCAGTCAAATTTCCCTTGGAAGCTATAATGTTTATAAAACCACTAACAACAGCGATGAATTTGAAAAAAAAAAACAATTTTCGAAATCTTGTTTAATGTTACTCTGCTCAATGAAATATTAACTCTCTAGTTTGGATGACGCCATTAAACTAGGTTCGCAGATATTTCCGACGGTTTGTAAGTGACAATACAAATAAAATCACACCCCTCTCATAATGGTTTCTTAAACATTCATCAGTCACCTTTTATTTGTCTGCCTTTGCGACATGTCTCGGAAGCAGGAGGGCGATAGAGCGAAGTATTAATGGCACTGCTAATGATCTGTGATACGTGTTTGTATATTCAGGCTATGTGCCATTAAAATAAGTAATTTATTTCTCAGAAATATCCATACTAATATTATAAATTCCAAAATAACTCCGTTCATCTGTTATACTTTCATGGCTAAACGGCTGCACCGATTTCGATTTTATTTGGCATGGATATACTTTCATTCTTAAGGAAGGACATACTCCACTGACTTCACTCCTTGTTCCGATTTATACAACAAGTACTAATTATAAATTATACGTTTACAATAATATTTAACAATTTCTAAGAGTTGAATATGAAAAGAAGGTTACACTATTTTATTCCATTTGTAGATTAAGTAGCTAGTCAAGTTTAGAACATTTCACGTAAAAAAGCACGCACAATATTTTTTCTTATGTAAGTTTTTAAATTAACTTTGTTTTTAATTCCAATGTTTAATAAATATAAAAATGCTATTTTAAACTTTATTTCCGTAATAAGTTTATATTTTTGCATTGACATTGTTTTGCATAAGACAAATACGAACATCACTTACAAAAGCCAAAATAAGCAAAATGTAAAGAATAGTTGAAAATATTACCCATTCATCTGTTAGCTTTACAGAATTGAGGAAATGCTTTTAAGCAATAAAGCAAAGTAATACTTTATATCTGGATTGCAACATTCAATAAAATTTAAGTCAATTTGAATCAGCATTTTATCTTATATTACTTATTCGTCCGTTGGCAAAACAGTTGCATATTGGTCAAATGTGATTGTTTTTGGTACGAAAATATAAATTTGCTGATTGGTCTAAATAAGCGATGTTCTTTTATATTTGAAAACAATTAACCCGTAGACTGTTGATTTCAACAAATTAAATTCAATATCAAGGCAAATCGAATAATTGACGTAACAAACGATTTCATCCCAATCGCACAGAGTAAAGGAAGGAACAGAAAAAACGCGGATGAATACAGATGAACCCATTCGCTACATACGGTCTGATATTCTGTTGCGTCAAATAAATATACTTAGTTCTAAGTATATGTATTATATACTTACGATTTAGTTTTCTTTAAATATTTAAATCATTACATATAAAAATAAATATTTCGGACATCTAACACACAACGCCATCTAGTCCCAATCTAAGCAGAGCTTGTGTTATGGGTATTAAGACAACTGATATGAATACATATATACTTTTTTTCTAAATACATACATATTATACATAGAACACACCCAAACTCCGAATCAAATATTTGTAGATCACACAAAAAAATACTTGGTCCGACCCAGGATTTGAACCCGAGACCTCAAGCACAGCAGTCGCATTCACTACCTCTGCGCCACCGAGGCTTTTGAAGAAACTGTAGTTTCTTTAGTACTATATAATAATAATATTTCAAACATCTGACACACAACACACTGAAGTGTCTAATTATATTTTTAAATTAATAGCTTCTAACTAAATGCATAATATGAAGGTACTCACATCAAAAAATAGTTTTTTAGAATTTATGTCTGTTTGTTCCGATTAATCTCCGGAACGGCTGAACGGATTCTGAAAAGATTGTAACTGACAGATAGCTGATGATATTAGAAATAACTTAGGCTACTTTTTTTAGACTAGCTGTTACAATAACCGCAGGTAACACCGCGGTGAGAAGCTAGTATATTAATACAATTACATTACAGTGGCGCCAAAGCTATATCAAAATTAGAAAATGTGGATTTAATTCTTGAATGTACTATTCTCGTATGTCCTTCGTCCAACAGTAGACGCCTTTTGGCTCAGATAATGATGATGAACACATAATTATACTCATATGTCATGAAGGGCGAATGTTTAGTGTATGATATCTAGTCAAGTGCAATATCAGCCCGTGTGTTTTCGACCCAATCCTCTGCCAAAAGCAAACAGACTGTAGTCGCGTCGTTTACATACTGTTTACAGAAACACGAACAAAACTCTACATCCGATACTCTATTGTATCCCATTGTACGTTTTCTATTAACTTGTAGCCTTCATACTGTTTGCATTGCGTACTTGATTTATGCAAATGCATACTGCAGGAACCTGATGATTCGTTTAGACTACTGTTTTTAGAGAAATACCTAAGTTAAACTCAAAACAGGCTATTGAAGAGTACTATTCTATTAGTTTCTGTTTTAGTAGTTCTACGGTCTTAATTAGTTTCTTCTAATAATATAATTATGACTGCCTCGGCGTAGTGGTAGCGTATGCGACTGCTAAGCTTGAGGTCTCGGGTTCGATTCCCGGGTCGGACCAAATGCTTGTATGATCTGCAAATATTTGTTTCGGAGTTTGGGTGTTTTCTATGTATATTATGTATGTATTTACAAAAAAAAAGTATGTAAGTAATTACATCAGTTGTCTAGTATCCATAACACAAGCTCTACTTAGCTTGGGACTAGATGGCGTTGTGTGTTAGATGTCCCAAAATATTTATTATTATCATATATTATTATTAATATTGCTCAAAGGCAATCTCTTTCAGGCAATCTTTTAAATAATGAATATTTATTATTATTATTAATTAACATTTGTTGTTATCCATAAATATGAATGGTATCCTCTGAACCAGAACTATATATCCTCAACAATTAACATTACTCCAATGTGCTCAGAAATCACATGTATCCTAGGTTTTTTGAATTCTTTATTTAAATTCTAAAGGCTTTGTTTTGATAACTGAATATTAATTTGATTTTATATCATCAAATAATTAAACCATTAAAATAATCCCGCATATCTTAAATAATCTATTTCAATAATTTTCTTCTTACAATCTTTTAAATATAGTCTTATTTTCAACAATCATTCATTTTATCATTTCTTAAGTTATTTTGTGTCAGCTGCTACTTAAATTAAGAAATTTTTAACTTCTAAAATTAGTATGACTAGTGGTCGCCCAGTAGTTGAAATTCGACCATTTTTTTAGCTTTCTACTCCTTCTCCATATAAACTTTAAGTATGCCAAATTGTATACCCTTCCGTTTGCATATTATGGCGGGGTCCAAAGATATGCCTCGCGTACTTCTTAATACTAGTGGCCTAGTGGTGAAATTCAACCTTTTTTTTTTCTTTTTTACCTTTGTGAACAACATCTTTATATAAACTTTAAGTACATATACCAAATTTTATACTCCTCCGTTTACATATCTTCCTTAAAAAGGGGTACACATATTGGCTTCGCGTATTTCTTAATAGTGGCCTAGTGGTGAAATTCAACCATAATTCATTTTTCTTTTTTTTTCTTTTTTTTCTTTGTGTGCACCATCTTTATATAAACTTTGACTATACCAAATTTTATACTCCTCCGTTTACATATCTTTCTTAAAAAGGGGTACACATATTGGCTTCGCGTATTTCTTAATAGTGGCCTAGTGGTGAAATTCAACCATAATTCATTTTTATTTTTTTTTCTTTGTGTGCACCATCTTTATATAAACTTTGACTATACCAAATTTTATACTCCTCCATATCTTTCTTAAAAAGGGGTACACATATTGGCTTCGCGTACTTCTTAATAGTGGCCTAGTGGTGAAATTCAACCATAATTCATTTTTCTTTTTTTTTCTTTTTTACCTTTGTGAACCCCTCCCTTATATAAACTTTAACTATACCAAATTTTATACCCCTTCGTTTACATATCTTTCTTAAAAAGGGGTACATATATTGGCCTCGCATACTTCTTGATACTAGTGGCCTAGTGGTGAAATTCAACCATTTTTTTTTTCTTTTTTACCTTTGTGAACACCTCCTTTATAATAACTGTTCTAAATTTAAAACTCCTCCGTTCACATTTATTTTGTAATAAAATGTAATTTATGGATGTAAATACCTTTAACTGGTAAATAATTGAATGTAATCTAATAGTTATATACTCGTAGGTTCTGTTTACAAGATATCATATACAGATATCTAATTAGTGGTGCCTAATGAGCTAAATCAGTGGAACGGAATCTATTAGCGGCAACTCATTACAGAGTTTGCATAATATACAGGGTCTGTCGTAAATAATGGATAAGTCGTAAACTGGAGTTGGTCCGGCTATGAGACTATTAGAAAATCGTATCTTTTTGCCAGGGTTTCTAACCGTATGGAAATGGCGTAGACTTTTATGTTTTTTTATAAATTTCGCTACTCTTTGCATTCATTCCGTTGCCATTTCGTTAAATTTAGGTATTTCTGTGTCATTTTTTTTGTATTATAGTCTTGAAGATGTGTATTATTTAGTTTTAGTACTGTTTTAGGCGTTTTTAACGTTGGTCATTTTCAAAATTGTCATTTTAAGATTTTTTATGTTTTTGTTTTACTTAGGGTCAACTTTTGATCATTTACTGTGTAAAAAAAAAGTACGGCGCTATAGCTGCCCATGATCTTAATAAATTATCTAGTATGTGTAGATTCTAAAAAGGTATAACAATGCATACTTCACAAGTAATATTAAGCTACATGAGCGAGATCAATATCAAGGTGAGAAAATATTTTTTTCATGTAATGTTGTAAATGGTTATAAAACTTCGTCATAATGATTTATTTCTGCCAAGATTCTTTACACAAACACTATGGGGTCACTATTAAGGATATTCAAAAGAAAACTAGGTTGTTTTAGTACGTAAAAATATTTATTCAACAACTTAAACTAAATGTTCGAAGAGTCCTCCGCCGGCAGCTATGCACGCTCTACATCGCCTAATAAACGATCGCTTAATCCGACGCACATAACCGGCTTCTTCAATTTTTCTCGCTGCTACTTGAATGCGCGCACGCAACTCTTCTACAGAACTTATTGTTTCACTGTATACTTTTTCTTTTATACAGCCCCAGTAAAAGAAGTCCAAGGGGTTCAGGTCTGGCGAATGTGGAGGCCATAAAATTGGCCCCAATCGCCCTATCCATCTATCTGGATAAGTATTATTTAAATGTTCCCTGACACGAACAGCGTAATGTGCTGGACACCCATCATTTTGTAGCCACATCTCATTTCTTATCTCTTGTGGGACGTCTTGCAGTAAACTAGGTAAAGTATTTGCTAAAAAATTCAAATACATATCCGCATTTAATATTGCCGGCAATTCGAATGGACCAATGATTTTGCCATTAATAATGCCAGTCCATAAATTAATTTTAAATTTATATTGCGATCGGTCTTCTCGGATAAGTCTTGGGTTTTCGAGTTGCCAGCTGTGTATGTTGTGAAGATTCAAAAAACCATCTTTTCGACACGTTGACTCGTCACTCCATAAAATTTTATTAAAAAAACTTTGGTCTTCCCTCATCTTTCGCAGCATTATGCGACAAAATGTTATTCTCGCAGCAGCGTCCCTTGGCATTAATGTTTGGACCCTTTGATAATGATAGGGATATAATTCATGCCTTTTTAAAATCCTGTGTACAGATTTTTGAGGTATACCGGTGCGCCTTGAAATTACACTTATGGACGTACCAGGGTCTTCTGCAACTATTTCCAGTACTTCGGCTGCACTGTGGCGTTGTGGTCGTCCTTCACTCGCCCCGCCTACGCCGGTCCCAGGAAATCGATAGCACAACACGATGCCCATAAATGAGAGCTGAGTTGTCAATATCACCAGGTTAACAAGTCCAAATCACAAAGAAAATCTAAGTCCGATATTAGAAAGCAGTAACAAATTGACGACAGTAATGAAAACGAGAGCACATGCGATGGTCAAAATCACACTGAGAGATGTATCAGGAGTGCGCCCTAGCTAAACGCATGCTAACCTTTTCACACATCGTGAGTGTGAAAGGGACGGTGCATCATGCAGTGTGCCTAGTAACAATGTCCTTTTCACGCGGGGAGACCCTTTGTATTGCTGTCTTTGTTCATTTTTTTACCTGATGATCCTTTTTACGAATAAACTTGTAACATGTTTGTCGCATGTAACTATTAGAGCACATCAATTTTAAAATTAAACACCTTTATGAAATGAGGAGGCATGAAATTTTTTTGACAAAAAACTACCTAGATTTCTTTGAATATCCTTAATAGTGGCCCCATAGTGTTTGTGTAAAGAATCTTGGCAGAAATAAATCATTCTGACGAAGTTTTATAACCATTTACAACATTACATGAAAAAAATATTTTCTCACCTTGATATTGATCTCGCTCATGTAGCTTAATATTACTTGTGAAGTATGCATTGTTATACCTTTTTAGAATCTACACATACTAGATAATTTATTAAGATCATGGGCAGCTATAGCGCCGTACTTTTTTTTTACACAGTAAATGATCAAAAGTTGACCCTAAGTAAAACAAAAACATAAAAAATCTTAAAATGACAATTTTGAAAATGACCAACGTTAAAAACGCCTAAAACAGTACTAAAACTAAATAATACACATCTTCAAGACTATAATACAAAAAAAATGACACAGAAATACCTAAATTTAACGAAATGGCAACGGAATGAATGCAAAGAGTAGCGAAATTTATAAAAAAACATAAAAGTCTACGCCATTTCCATACGGTTAGAAACCCTGGCAAAAAGATACGATTTTCTAATAGTCTCATAGCCGGACCAACTCCAGTTTACGACTTATCCATTATTTACGACAGACCCTGTATAGACGATTGAGTATTGTATTTGCGTGTATAATGCACGTCTGATTAACTTGTCATTATGATTTAATATTGATGTTTAGGTTCATGTCGCAGATAGATGTTTTACTTGCTGTTTTAGTATTAAAATTACACACTTGTATACACAACTGTTATGTTATGACGTACAATTAGAGACACATATGTCTAGCAGTGGACTGCCATAGCTTGATAAATTCATGACATTTGTATTTATTCTACACTAGCTGACCCACGCAACCTCGTATGCATCTTATATTGCCCGTAGCGTAAAAAAAATCCCCGTTTTTGAAACATTATTTATTGGTGCTCCGCTCCTATTAGTAGTAGCGTGATGATATAAAGCCTATAGCCTTCCTCAATAAATGGACTTCCAACACCGAAAGAATTTTTCAAATTTCAAACAAACAAACTCTTCAGCTTTATTATTAGTAAAGATTAGTATAGATATGTGCTATTCTTCAATATTTTATGGTATAGGTGGTAAACAAGTAAATAGTTCGACTGGTGATAAGTTCTCATTAAGTTGGAGAATCTCCACCCACCTCCCTACTAAACTAAATTCACTCTACAAAAAGTAACCAAGGAATTACGTTAAGTGTAAGTAATAGTTAGGCAATTCTATTATTAAGTTGCACTGAGGTTACGTACCTAAAAAAGGGCACCAGATTCTAAGGTGTGATGGAAGTCCATAGACAACGGTTGTCACTTATCATTAGGTGATATCAGGTGATATTGCTCGATTGTAAAAAAGAAAAGAAAAAAGTAAAAAAAAAACTAACAAGCAGGTTTACATAAGTCGGTTACAAGTAAATATACAGGTGAAGCTATTAAAAGCGTGTTAAAAACTCTTACATTAACATTAGACTCCTGGTGGTTATCTCGATTAAAATATTTAGTACCAGCTGAAACTGAGTACTAGGTTCAGCTAGTACGACAAGAAACGCGGGCAACACCACGAGACGAAGCTAGTATCTTTATAAATTGTAGCCTATGTGTTATTCTGATGTATAAGCTATATTATTGTAAAGTTTCATCAAAATCCACTCAATAGTTTTTGCGTGAAAGAGCAAAACATACTCACTTACATACACACAAACTTTCGCGTTTATAATATTAGTAAGATGTGAATAATCTAGAAACATGTAAATATATACGAACAGTATCTAAACATTTTCTGTTGATGAGAAACGATACCATATACCTACTTATATAACACATTATGTGTTATATAAAACATCTGAGACAGGGAATATTTACTCATCCATCAGAAAACAACCATGAATGTCTGGAACAGAACACAAGGAAAACAGTGATATTTCTACTTTAATATTGAGTGAGGTTCGGTATACCTATTACTTGATAAATAATATTTGAGACTTGATTTTTCAGAGTGTGAAATTATTTTTACTATAAATCATTCTCATGTTCTTTTGTACTTATTTTGTATTTCTAAGGGGATATTAATAAATATAAGTCTATGATTTATTTTAAATCTAATGCAGTGATCTCAAGAAATTAACTATAAGATTTCTCTATTTTATATTCCATTAGAAACTTTCTTTGAACACTTCTAAACTCTCTCAGGTCTAAATCAAATCGACTAAAGCAACACGTAAAATTCGAGTGAAATAAACAAAAAAAAACCAAAATTCACTAAATTTAGCTACATATTATCAGTGAAATGAATTCAGAATCTAACCAAACATTATTTTTCCATGGAACCCCGAACCAAACCAGCGCTTGTGAAAATGTTTTAAACATTATTTTGGGTTATAACAGAATAGGTGTTGTTTATGTGGCATGATAGATTGATTTCAGGTTCAATACATTATACAGGTTGAACATTATGCAGTGCTATACCAAGTATGTAGGTACGTATTTGTCGGAGAAGTATCCACATCCTGTTATTTGAAAGATTAACCACTTATGTTTGATAAAAATAGACAATATAAATATAAATCGGACATTCGTAAAGTTTCAAAGATTTCAATACACGAGTCTTTTTCCTAGCCTTTATTATTCTCAAGATTATTTTGGGGTCGGTCGCTTTGTATTCTTTCAATACACGAGTACGTAAATAAAATCTTTCAGATTTTGACAACATCGAAATTTAAAAACAAACAACTAATTTATCTCTGTATACTACAAAGGTCACATAACCCTGTCCATCAGAACCCAAATAAGCTTCTTACATAAAACCTCTTTATAAAAACTCACAAATACCGGCTACTTTCGATTTCATAGCAAATCGCTTCAAATCCCTTGATAATATCAAAACCTTTAACTGATAAGACTCTCATCTAATGTTCCACTCTATCTTTACCGAATTAAAGTACAATTTTGTATGAGCGTTTTTCGTTAAAATATTATTTCAGGCCCGTATTTGTCAACATGTCAAAATAGCCCTTTGATTTCTCTGTCCCTTTAGTGGGTAATATAAAAATAGGGAATAAAGGGAAAAGGGCGATGTGGTATATCAATTTTGTTAAAACGATACGTCACACACGTGATTTGGTTGAATGGATATAAAAATATAATTTATAAACCTGTGCGGGGATCTCATGTTTACGATTTAGTTTTAAATCCGAACAGCGGATGAAATAGATATTCTATACCTCCCCCTTTTTACACCCTTATCATAGAAATATAAAAGTTTATAAGTTAAGATTTTACAATACATGTTTTCATGTACATACACGTATGTATATGGATTTTTATTCAAATTTATGAAATTCAAACTGCTTCGGTGGTCTAGCAATTAGCGTATGGACTGTCGATAAAGAGGTCTCGCAGTTAATTCCCGGTTCTTGCAAAAAGTGGTACTCGTTATTTTTACAAGACATTTTTTAAAAATATCACGGAGTACATAAGGACGTTTTGGAAAGTATATTTTCAAGTGAAACCAGTTGAACTACTAGTAACTACCACAAATAATATTGTGGATAAGAAAGGCAAGAAAGAATTAGGAAGAAGAAGAGTAGGGCAATAATTTTTTTTATTTAGTCATGAATGTAACGTAAATTATTTTATTACGCTTATTCCTGTATATATTATACATTAGTAAATTTACTAAACAGAAATTCTTACAAACTTCTTTTTTTTTTTTTCTGAAATAAGGCGCAAACCAGCAGAAGTATCGCCTGATGGTAAGCGATTACCGCCGCCCATGGACAAAACCAGAGGCGTCACGAGTGCGTTGCCAGCCTTTTAAGAAGGAGTACGCTCTTTTCTTAAAGGTATTGATCCGGAAATACCGCAGGCGACAGTTCATTCCACAGTTTTATTCATTATAGATTAATGAAGTAAAAAATATTTGAACATAGTACTAAAATTTATTTGATTATCCCTTGAGCTATTTTACTATTAAATATATATATATATATATATATATATATATATATATATATATATATTACAATACCTATATATAATACCTTTCTAAAACATATATGGTAATCGTTTTTTTGAAGTCAGTTCCCTCAAATATACTGACATCTAATTCAACCATCAATCAAGATCACTTTACTATAAATCAACTATTGAAACAAAATAAGAATATTGAACAAACAAGAAACTTCAGACGTCCCATCAGAAATCTTTTTTTTTCCTTCTCTAGATTGCTATTGCAGATATAAAATAATACTGTTTTTACCTGAACATCCCTGAAACTTAATATTGAAATCATTCTTTACAATTTCAATTATCTAGCATAGTATCTCGAATTGTATAAAAGCACTCAGTAATTTGTCAGACACACGGGCATGGATTCGAAATCTAAACAATAACAAACTGTCATGGCGGATTTAAATAAACAATAGTATGGTCAGCACAAAAAATCTCGTATTTTCTTTATACATTTTAAAACCATTCTATAGCAGACGGTTGGTCATTGGACACGGAGTGAATAGCCGCATTCCATTTTCAAAAGGAAATGCCGTTGACAGAAAACAACTCCTTTGTTCTGTCCGTTCAATTTTCAAATAGAATCTCGTACGTGAGAAGTTTTAATTTTGTCCCCAAGCTCGGATTTGGAATAATTGATGTTAATTTATTTAAAGGTTTCAAACTGTATACTTATGTATACATAAGTGGGATACGTACAACATTGTCTTATAGCTTACACAAAATATTACGTAATCCATACTAATATTATAAATTCTAAAGTAACTCTGTCTGTCTGTCTGTTACGCATTCACGATGTACCTTAATGACGGAAATACATTGATTATTGTAGAAGGATATAGGGTTATTTTTATCGTGATAACTGACATGCACGCTGGCGGCGTCGCGGGCGAACGCTAGTTTCTAAAACATTTAACTTACCTGTTTAAATTCCACAGTATCTAATATCTTCGTGTTTTCATCTTAAATGCTTCAGACCAAAACATAGTGAGGCAAATTTTAAAACAACAAAATCATTTTATCCTTATAAAATGGTTTAAGAAACTTATAATTTGTACTCAGCGTTTTCTTCGTTTTGATTTCAATATTAAAATAAAGATACACTTTTATCAAAATCCATTTTTTTTACGGAACATGGTCTAACGAGCAGATGTGTCGCCTGATGGTAAGCGATTACCGCCGCCCATGGACACCCTCAACACCAGAGGCGTCAAAAGTGCGTAGCCGGCCTTTGGGGGAATGGAAAGGGGGATTGGGGGAGGGATTGGGGTACAGGCCTCCGGTATCCTAACTCACTCGGAGAAAGTCAGCGCAGGCGCTGTTTTTCATCGAGCGGTCGAGCCGGGCCGGCTCTATGCATGCCGAAGCGTGGCTCTCCCACGGTAATCGGTATGGTAGATCTTGATAAAGTATGAACTATTTTGAATGCATTTTGAATCTAACTTAATTTAAAACAGAATATATTTAAACTTCGAAATGGAATCTTAACCCTAACAGTGTCTATTCAATTTTCTATTAAAAGTAGTAAGCAGTTTTTATTTGTGTCTCTATTTAGTCGCTGAGCTACTTGGCAGTACGTGACGCAAATGTACATCGATGTTAATCACGTTAGTCGGTCTGCTACTGCTGTTGCATGTTGTATGAGACTCACTGAGATTCGTACCCGGTTCGACTACTTTAGAATCAGGATTTCAGAAGTTTATAATATTAATAAAACTTTTTATAATTTAGTTGGTATTTTAGTTATTATTTATGAAAAAATAGTGTTAAGCAATTATGTCTGTTAATAAGAACCTCATATTATTATTAATTTTTTTAATGAATAAATTACTAAACTCTAAGATAAAAAAACACATTTTGACAGTATTTTTTGATATTCAATACATTTTTAATTTACTTAAGACAGCAGTTTAACAACACCAAATACATTTCGCATAAAAAGATCACAATTTACTAGAACGTTCATTTAATAAATCAGTGACAAACTCAACACCAGAGGCTTTTAATATCTTTTCTCTTAACCCTTTCACTGACATCAATAAAAAATCTTCAAAAACGTAATAACAGAACAGGCGCCTGCCAAACATCAAACGCTAATAATTTCCAATATTTCAAAGTCCTTTGCACAAAAAGAAACAATAACTTTAAAGAGTTTACGAGTGCATAAAAATCGCTCCGGGGCATTTTTACCCTGAGCTCAAAGAAAGGGTTAAAAGCTTAACCCTCTTTGCGTCGACGGTAATTAAGGGCAGATCTCAAAGATTTTTTCTCTTTAGAAATTATGATTTCTTTGATGTGATTGTTCTACGCAGTAATGAACTTACAATTTTTACGTGTTTAACTATTTCTAATACTACGAGCGTGTTACCTAGCTCTCGTAGCGGCTCTTGACCTGTTTTTACGACACCTACGGGAAAAATAGGGGTGCTGACACTCCGTATTCTTAATTCGTTACCACACGGACGATAAGTAGCTACTCTTGTATATACTCTCTCTATATATAATCATAAGTGCGTTGTAAATTACTAAATGTAATAGGCCAAAAGTTAAACTTCATTTCCTACACCTATAGGCTTTCTAATATAATCCTACTGAAAATCATACTCCAAATCGGTTTCACTATTGCAATGATATTTTCCTAGTCGATTACGGCCACGGCGGCCAGTCTCAATGGAGACCAGCCAACTACGCAGGCGATATTATAGTGCACAAGTGTGTGCGCAAACACAGGTGCAATCTCTGTTCTGTCTCATAATCCGATGGGACGGTTAACCGACCCGACCGGGGAGAGATCAGGACACGACAGCTTTACGTGCTCTCCGAGGCGCGATGGTTCAGACCCCAACTTCCAAATTCCGAGCTGTTTTCAAGTATTTCTATAATCAGAAAAACTCAATAACACTTTTGGCCAGACCCGGGTTTTGAATCCAGGACCTGTTGATTGACAGTCGCATACGTCAACCGCTAGACCAATGAGGCTCTATTGCAATACAAAGTATATGTATATATGTATATATATATTTCGTTACAATGTTAGGCCGATTAAAAAGGTAGATAAAAGTGAAAAACAGCAATTCAGTAACAGCGTAAATTTTGATTGTCTTATACCTCTTGCTTTTAGGTATATATTTTAAGTAAGAGACAACTTTTTTCACAATTTTAGTTACGAACAATAACTATTAAAATAAATGAATATTTCGAACATCTAACACACAACGCCATCTAGTCCCAAGCTAAGCAGAGCTTGTGTTATGGGTACTAGACAACTGATTCAAATAATTATAATATACTTTTTTTGTAAATACATACATATTATACATAGAAAACACCCAAACTGCGAAACAAATATTTTCAGATCATACAAACATTTAGTCCGACCCGGGAATCGAACCCGAGACCTCAAGCTTAGCAGTCGTATACGCTACCACTCCGCCACCCAGGCAGTAATAAAGAGGAAGTAACTGTATCATAAATTTAAGTTATTATTTATATGATTTGATAATCGATTTCCAAATGAAGGTCTGCCGAATCCAGTAGTGTATTTGTTAAATTTGTGTTGTATTTCTTCTATATTTTAGATTCATCTTAAATAAAAAATACGCATCAATTTTATTTTTTGTTTTAATCACTTACCATGAGGTGATGCGTCTGCTCGTTTGCCCATTATTCAATAATAAAAAAAAAATAGGATCGATATTGCACTCTTTTATGATCTATCAAAACCCACCTACACATTATACAGGGGACAAATGAACTTTTCATTACATTGCAATACCAGTCGCGTGATTAAACGCCTTTGCAGCCATAAAGCGATACCAAATACAGAACTTAATTTGCTTATGAACTAGGGTTGTCGACATAGACTTGTAAATTAAACCATAAACATTATTTTTCATTTCTTTTATTACATTATATTAATATATCGTAATTGTAATTTATAATTAAATAGTATTAAGCTCATTTAGTATTTTGTAAATATTACCTTTCTCCACTGTTTTATAAGGCGCATTTTATTTTATCTCATATGGTGAATGTTTTTTTTTATTATTATATAGGGGGCAAACGAGCAGACGTATCGCCTGATGGTAAGCGATTACCGTCGTCCATGGACACCCGCAACACCAGAGGCGTTATAAGTACGTTGCCGGTCTTTTAAGAAGGCGAACGCTCTTTTCTATGTTATTTATCAAATTACAATAAATATTTGCAATGTGAACTAAGGCTTAAAATGCACTTCATGTATTTTAAAAAATCATGACTTTTATAGTGTCGGTATTGAAAAATCCTTCAAATTGCTCCACTTCTGACGATAGAAGAACTTAGAGCTGATATAG
This sequence comes from Spilarctia lutea, assembly GCA_916048165.1. Taxonomy (NCBI): domain Eukaryota; kingdom Metazoa; phylum Arthropoda; class Insecta; order Lepidoptera; family Erebidae; genus Spilarctia; species Spilarctia lutea. Next base: position 3,816,309 of record OU696491.1, read on the forward strand.
ATTATCATTTGATTGTCATAGTACAAGACGACTTCACTAAAATGCATCCTCCTTTAAATTTTAGACAGCCCTGACATCCATATTAACCGTCGATCTGTTAATCATCGGTTTGGTTTACAGTCAACGCAAGCGATGTATCTCGTACAATTGTTATTTATCGTTTTATTGCGGCTTCAAATTGCCATAGCGGCTTTCGGTATTGTTCCGAAATTGATGCATCAGACCTTTTGACGTATTATAATCGTTGTGAATGTGATTGGGGATTAATTTATTTGGGATTAAAAATATTACAACCTTTACCAAATTGACATGATATTGGGACTAACCGTGTTTTCATTAAATGCAATTATTCCAATGAATATTCTTTAAATTTGTGTATGAAAGATATTGTTTCGTTTTTTTGTATTATTTGTTATTTCAAGGACTGTAAATCTAGAAACCCATTTTATGTAATAAGTGGCAAACGAGGAATCTGGTCCACTGAGGCAAATTAACTATAGCGTCAATGAAGGTCGAACGACTTCCATCGTTGTAATAAACATACGTGGAACAAACCTGTATGCATGAATGACTTAAACTCTTATTTATATATAGATCAAAATATATATCTTCATGTAGAGTTTTTTTTAAAGTGAAGTTTTCTGCACTTGTCTATTCATTACTCGCTTTGCCCTGCTTTAAAATTGTGTTCAAAGAATTGCGTCGCATAGAGATATGTTACAAGGTTATATTACTTAAAGTACATGGTGTTTAATTAATAGATGCTATTCAATGCCCTAAATGTAATTTCAACTTAGCATAATATTACATTTTCAATAATTTCAAGTTATACCAATACAACAGTAATATTTCTATAACCTATGCTACGAAAGCACTTTGATATCGCGTTAGGTTCTCGTCAATCATGGTCGCTCAATATCTTTTAATTGACAGTTCAAGTGGCCACCGAGACATGCTAACTCATCTAAGATAAACTTTGAATGCACAGGGTGGTGCCAAATATACATATTACGGTTAATAAATTTCATATTGATATTACAAACGTGTTTAGAATTAATGTATCAACACGACATCAGAAAATAATGATTGGTACAATGATTAATACGAGTAATAGGTACTATACCTATTCATTTTTTTTAAGTTCATAGGGAATAATGTATTCAACAGACATCAAAAAATAATTCAATTAAAAAAAATCATTGACGCAGCTAACTCTTGTTTGGAAAATGAAAGTTTATTTCAGACATTCAGCACACACTGCCATCTAGTCCAAAGCTAAGCAGAGCTTGTGTTATGGGTACTAGGCAATTGATATAAATACATACATACTTTTTTGTAAATACATACATATTATACATAGAAAACACCCAAACTCCGAAACAAATATTTGTAGGTCATACAAACATTTGTCAAACCCGGGTATCGAACCCGAGACCTCAAGCACAGCAGTCGCATACGCTACCACTGCACCAGAGAGGCAGTATGTCAATATTATATGTATCTACTACAGTGTAGAGATGCGACCTGATTTACTAAAACCTTTCTAAACTACTTACATTACAGATTTCCACAATGTTGACGACTTTGTACCCGAAAACCTCAAAATTATTTAAAGACTAATTTGATAGCAAATGTTTCCTTAAACTACTTAAAAGTAATATTTGTAACCTAAGTAATACGTTTACTATCGCACACAGGCTGTACATAAATGTAGTACCTCACCTTGCTGTCATCGACAGAGCGTCGTTAATCTTGACTGGGCAGGTCTAAGCTATGTATATATACGTATGTAGCGCACGTAGGCATGTAACTCTAAGAACTGTCTGGCTTTTGAGTTATTAATTGTTTTTTTAGCTAGGTTTATTATAGAATTATGGCCGAGTTTCAATCACTAAGCGACGACTAGTACGTATTAATACACATCTAATCTAAAAAATCTTCGCCTACTTTTCTTCATGTAATCCTTACATATTTTCCTTTTCAAAATACACCAGCGCAGTACAACGTTTTAGCTATAACTATTCATTGTTATTCTACAAGTTAAAAAAGCTGGTTAGATACACCATATCCCACAATAGCGAACACTTGAAACAATGGCCAATAACTTTACTTCTAATGCAAACCTTAAAAGTTTCTAGTCACGCTTATTTCCCATTACTACCTATAAGGAGTCTACGACTCAGCAGGGAGCGATAGGTACTCAAATATGTAGCGAAATTGTATGTTTTAGTAGAATATAGTAGTTTCTACTGTCATCAATTGGAAGAAAAGGCTTGCGTGGAAATGTCCCGCTGGTTTTGTAATGAGGAAAGTGTGGTGAAATGGCTGTGTGGTATACAGAAGTATATTGACTCAATTTGTTGTTAATTTGTGGAATATCTAAATAAAAACCTGTTTTTTTCTATATAACTTGTAATATAATAAATAAAAATAATATAACTATCTAAAAAAGTGTTATAAAAATACATGTCGATGTATTTCTTATCTATATAAACAAAAAAAATTTTTGTGTCTGTTTGTAATATTAAAATAACCACTTTTTAGTAAATGCATATGTATATATACACGGTATACGTACCAAAATAACATTTATTACAATTTTTCTCTGTCCTTCTGTCTGTCGGTCTGTCTGTTTGTTCCGGCTAATAGTAATTCATTGATAGGTAGCTGATGTTATAAGAAGTAACTTAGGCTAGTTTTTTAGACTAGCTTCGCCACGCAGCGTTACCCGTGGTATGGCAACAACCGCGAGTAGCACCGCGGGGTTCAGCTAGTTTACATATAATATTTAGATGTCATAGAAATGTATCGTCTTATTTTGAAGGCTTGTGTAACTAAAAGATTTTGAAAGAAACAAAATTTTGTTTTAACTATTTATAAAAAACAGGAATCTGAAACTCCTTGCTTCGTTTGCAAGTGGTAAGCATGTATTTTATTGTTTTGTTGTTAGTGTTTTATTCATTAAATACATATTTAATAATATTACATGAGTATCTTTCTGTAACACTACTGTGGCTGAAATTCCACGCGTAGTAACGCAGACAAACCATAACCAAACGTGTGTCCTAAGCCTAAATTTCTCTCGTTTCACCAATCATTAAGCAAAGTAAAAACAAAGCATCTTCATATCCTCATATTCGCTTGAGGTGAGCGCACCAGTTACACGCCATTTATCCTCGCCGTCACTTGTTTCTGCGGGCCATTTGTCAAAAACTCGGATGTCACTACTCTCACTGATTTATGGGGTACGAATGCAATACTTATAATGGATAAATATTGTTGGATTTTTTGTTCGGGAGCATAGGGTGACCATGATTTTAGTTAACTGATAAGGTTAATATCGAAGAATTATTATAAGTATTATACATCTTTACTTTTTATTTAAATAACTACAGTACAACCAAAAACGTATTTTAATTACTTTTATTAAATACATTATATTTATTTATTTATTTCAACCCATGAAAAACTTAGGTACAACTATAAAAAATATAAAAATAAAACTAAATTATCATCTGAGAGCCAATTACAATATTTTCAACACACAGTATATAATTAACTAATCTAAAAGTGTTAGTAGTAATGAGAAATAAGCGTGACTAGAAACTTTTAAGGTTTGCATTGGCAGTAAAGTTATTGGCCATTGTTTCAAGTGTTCGCTATTGTGGGATATGGTGTGATATGAACAGTGAATGGTTATCGCTAAAAAGTTGTCTGCGCTAGTGTTTTTGATTTGTTTCTTGTTATGAATAAATTTGTGTTTTCTATACAAATAAATAAAATTGTATCTTAAAGTTCCACTATTTTTGTTATTTATGATATTATGGGTTCCTCATAGGCTATATTAACTGAAAATTATATCGCATTTTTTTAGATGAATGCCAAAATCCATTTTACGACTAACAATAATAATAACATGATCTAAAATCTGTAATATTAATTCATTTTGTGATTTTTTTAATTTTTTTATAACTTTGTCACCCTACTAACAATCGATGCAGCACAGTATTCGGTTTACACCAAATTGAACTGCCAGTGTGACGTCATTAATCATGACGTAATGATACCATGTAAATTCTGACGAATATTAAACTTCTTCATATTTCCTTGAGTACATAGTTCTGTGCAATGAAGCCAAAACGTGTGTATCATTTGTATCTTTCACTTGTCAAGCTAAGTTAGACGACTGTATGTTTAATCATACTAATACACATTCCATGAATTTGTTATGATTATGATTTATTTGAAAAAAAAACTCGACGGATCTATTTCTCGTAGTAACAGTTTTCGGTTTAAGGTCAACATTAGCCGTTGTGTCTCATGATTTTAATTGACTATACTCAAATATTCAGTCAAAATTGCACCTCCCCTTCCCCTTCACTCCTGAGAATCCAAAAAAGAAGAGGAAGGTTATTTCTCTGCTAACCTTAGAAATATCTCATTCATTAAAAAAGGAAAGATTACTAAACACCAGTTCTCTGTGGTGTCTCTGTATCACTCCCGATGAGCATATCTTTACCATAAATGAATAGCATAATTACATACATAAGTACAATTGTTCGGTTGTGATTTAAACCAAACACCCTAATGAGGTTAATTGTAAGCTTACAAGCAACATGCTAGCTCCTATTTATAGGCCATACAAATAGTCGTCTGTTTATAGTATCTAAATTAAGTCACGTTTATATTGATCTTAAAAGTAATCTCTATTCCTAGATAAAGTAATTTTAGGCAATAAAATAAAACTGTTTTTTTTCAATTTTAAGTATTTGATAAAACTCAGTTGCGGTTGCCTGATCTTTAAGTAGATATATTTCGTACGGTGTGATTAGTAGAATACTTACACTTACTTAAGATGTTCAAATTCTACGTCACGCTTATCAATATTTTCATTAACATTAACAAGCTTGTGTTACAGTAGTTTACTCTAAAACTGGACACTCAAAATTGATTTATATTTACCTTATTACAGAGCTTACAATACAACAATCAAATATGAATCTAATTACGTGAACAATAATCCGCATATAATTAAGCCGAATCACATAACACTCAATTCAGATATGACATCATACATACACGGGAATTATCTGCGGACCAATAATTAGGTTGTCGGCATGTTGGAGGATGTCAATTTATATCGGACGCTTATTGGGGTTACTACCTTATTACGATTGTAGAAACTTCTGGTACTTATATATTACTGTTTACTAATTCAATATGTTTACTGACCACTTGAATTATTCATGACTTAATATTATTAGTAGATCTAATCCAATGACGCCATTTAAAATGGATAGCGTTTAAATCTTTAGACCATTACGATGTATTATAAATAAAAACTTTATTTTAACACATGATCTGATATGATATAACAAGCTAAACCCCGCGGTGCTACCCGCGGTACGACAATAACCACAGGCAACGCCGCGAGGTGAACCTATATCTTAATAAATTGTAGCCTATGTGTTATTTTGATATATAATCTATATTATTGTAAAGTTTTATCAAAATCCATACATCCATCAATCGAGACTTACACACTTTCGCTTTTATAATATTCGTAAGATAATAGTGAATTACAGCACCGAGGCAGTTAAGTATAACAAAGTATAACATAAGTAGATTGACACATGTACCTATAGCATCAGTAAAGATATAAGTCTCATTACTACCCCAAATTCGTATTAAATCCACCCATATATCTTGACCCTAATCATGCATAAGGCTCCCATTTCACTCCATTATTTAGTATGCGCAAGATAAATAATGACCATTCCTTTCATTCCTTGTGTTTAATCAACTTAGTAACTAAAGAGGTAATCGCTACAAAATCCATTAACAGGTTTATTTAAACAATTGTTTAACAGAATTCAATCTGCATACGTAATGTATAACTAACAATGTTTTGTGCTGGACAGTGGGGTGAAAGGAACAATTGTCGGCCATCGTCCGAAGTGACAAATGGAATGAATAATTTAGTGAGTGATTACGAAAGTTGATTATTACTTTATTGTGTTATTTAGCTGAGTGGTCATTTGAGTTGTTTATTTTGAGAAAGTCTCTATCAATTGGTTGTCTATACAATAAATCATTATTTCTGAAGGTACCGATAAGTCTGTCCTCCAAGATACAGTCAATATAAATATAAAGGAACTTTAAATGGCATTTTTTTATGGAATAGCTGGCAAACGCGCAAGACCGATCGCCTGATGATAAGCAATCACCGCCGCCCATGGACACCCGCAACACCGTGCGTTTGCCGGCCTTTGGAGAATGGGAAGGAGTTTAGGGAAAGGTGTTGGGGTATGAGCCTCCGGTATCCTCACTCACTCGGTGAAACACGGCGCAGGCGCTATTTCACACCGGTCTTCTGTGAGGCTGTGGTATCACTCCGGTCGAGTCGACCCATACATACCGAAACGTGGCTCTCTCACGGTAAAAGTTAGGTGGGGTTGGCTGTCCTTATCTTTTGGCGCCAGGATAGTCTGTCCTGGGTTGTCGGGTCAGGTAATTGGGTATTCTTCATGAGATTGGCCGTACTAATCCATCACGTCAAGGGCGGCTGTCCTCTTCCTTTCTTGCCTTCAGAAAGTGTCAGTGCCCGTCATGCGTAGAGACAGCGAGCATGTCGTTTAGAAGGCACAAAAATACAATTTAGTAAATAAAGAAACATGAATGGCACTTTATTAGTAATAAAAAAACTTGAGAGGTGTCAAGGGACACCCGGATGGAACGAAGTTCGAAATAGAAAGACGATACAAATATTATATTTACTTCAATATTTTACGTAATTTCTAGTTTTATGATATATGTGTACACAATAATATTAATAATAATAATAATGATAATGATGATAATGGTGAAAATGATGAAGATGATGAAAATGATGAAAATGATGAAAGTGATGAAGATGATGAATTGATGAAAATGATGAAAATGATGAAAATGATGAAAATGATGAAAGTGATGAAGATGATGAAAATGATGAAAATGATGAAAGTGATGAAAATGATGAAAATGATAAAAATGATGAAAATGATGAAAATGATGAAAATGATGAAAATGGTGAAAATGATGAAAGTGATGAAAATGATGAAAATGATGAAAATGATGAAAATGATGAAGATGATGAAAATGATGAAAATGATGAAAGTGATGAAGATGATGAATTGATGAAAATGATGAAAATGATGAAGATGATGAAAATGATGAAAATGATGAAAGTGATGAAAATGATGAAAATGATGAAAACGATGAAGATGATGAAAATGATGAAAGTGATGAAAATGATGAATTGATGAAAATGATGAAATGATGATATGTATATATAAAAGTTCGAAATCTTATCTATTATATATATATATATGTATATATATATATATATATATATATAGATATATATATATAGTATCTGGGTTGCTTCAAGCAATGAAAAATAAACTAATACCAAATAAAATTTAAAATAGCAAAAAGTGTCGTGACAACAAAAAGTGTCGTGACAACAAATTATGTCGCGACAATTTCCGTCTAGCCCCCTTCGTTTTTTCGTTCATATCGCGCGATAAGGAACTTCGTTCCAATATAATATAGAAAACACGTAGCACATTCGATGATAATTTATGTTAACACGTAAATTTTCTTGAAATTTTTAGTGGAGGCTTTTTTATGTAACTGCTCTTCCTGGTGGAAATCTTTAGTAAACCCAAGAGTGGTAGTCACTATTATCATTGCGAATGTAGACTACGCATCATGACCCACACTAAACATGACCACGAAATTTTTATTTTCTAGTATTATTTTAGGTTTAATCAACCAAAGCTAAGTGGGCAGAATACAATTTAGACTAAAGTTAGGGTATAAATATCAAATCATTACTTTCTAAAAACACTCAAAGGCCAAATTAAATTCACATTTTTTCCACTCACCTAACCCTTGAAATGCGTGTCGGATTTAACGGGAGTTTATTGCACGGAAAATGGGTAAAAAAGAACCACTCGGGCAAAAATCTTGAACTCTCAATAATGGTACATATCATAAGCTATCAGAGTATTTTAAACTAATATGAAATTCAGATCTTAAATACAAGTCGAATAATCGTACGTGAGACGATAATAATGCAATTATTAAAAATTATCATAAGATCGGTTTATGTGACGTTGCCTTGATACACGAATGAATTCCTTTACCCGTATTCCCTTTAATGAATAACAAATGTGTAATAACACATCACATAGCGACATTTTGCCATGTTCTAAGCATTCTCCCTAGGGCGTACTGTTTTTTGCGAAGTTTTCAATAAAGAAAAATCCATTTTTTTTTCTAAATGACAAATATGTTAGCATCTATAATTATTTAAAATATTGATGATAATGATAACAGGGAATAATAATATCAATTTTCTCTTATACCTTACACCATACCCAAACCCGCCCAGCTATTTGTAAGGAAATCAATGCAAAGGAAACACAAAGCGGCAAAATATCGCGACGTCCGCCGCAGAGGACAAAAATGGCCAGCTTGTGACGGTAAATTTAGCATTTTTACCCTAACGCACTCAAGGGTTACCCTTTCCGTTTGTCCATTCAACACAATACTGTGATGGTTTTATACCAAGTGTGAGTTTGACCCTTCCATTTTTTTATTTATAGAATAGGAAAATCATAACCATAAATTATTGTTTAGGGAACATTAGTTTGGTTTTTACCGAAAACTTGTATTTAATGGTGTTTAGGTGTTTACATATTCTTGTTTGCACACACGGTACTGTGTACGGTGCCCTGTACCAAATCAAATTTAATAGATTTTCAACCGTATTTCATTACATCCATACCATCTTCGAAATTAACTCTGTCTGTCTGTAGCGCTTTCATAGCCATACCGTTACACCAATTTCAATGAAATTTGGCATGGAGATACTTTAAATAAATAAATTATTATTATTATTTCGGACATCTTACACACAACGCCATCTAGTCCCAAACTAAGCAGTGCTTGTATTATGGGTACTAGACAACTGATATTAATATATATATACTTTTTTCTTGTAAATACATACATATTATTATTATTATTATTGAATAGTGGGCAAACGAGCAGACGTATCACCTGATGGTAAGCGATTACCGCCTCCCATGGACACCCGCAACACCAAAGGCGTCACAAGTGCGTTGCTGACCTTTGGGGGATGGGAAAGGGGATGGGGGAGGGGTTGGGATATGGGCCTCCGGTATCCTCACTCACTCGGTGAAACACAGCGCAAACGCTATTTCACACCGGTTTTCTGTGAGGCCGTGGTATCACTCCGGTCGAGCCGACCCATTAATGCCGAAGCATAGCTCTCCCACGGTAATACGGTAATTATACATAGAAAACACCCAAACTCCGAAACAAAGAAAGAAGAAAGAAAACATAGGCCACTCTTTACCGTAATGTTCGACATACACACAGATGGGGTCATGTCTTTGGCTAGAAAAGGCAGTTTAAATTAAAACCAACTAATTTTATGCCGATTCCCAATAAGTAACGATCGCTTAGAATAACGTCTCAATACTCTTTAGTTTAAACTATACCAAACTATGAGGCCTGTGTCGATCTGATATTATACTTCATTCAAACAAATATCATAAATTCGAAAGTAACTCGGTTTGTCTGTCTGTAACGCTTTCATGGCTAAACCGTTTAACCGATTTGAATGAATTGTGACATAGAGATAGGATAGACCTTGAAGAAGGTTACAGGCTACATTTTGTTGCAATTATCGACATGCACTCCATGTCCATGGGAGGCGGTAATCGCTTACCATCAGGTGATATGTCTGCTCGTTTGCCCACTATTCAATAATAATAATAATAATATGTATGTATTTACAAGAAAAAAGTATATATATATTAATATCAGTTGTCTAGTACCCATAATACAATTATCGACGGAGCCACGTGTAAAAGATAGTCTACTAAATGTTTAATACTATCATTACCCATCTTTTAAGCTCATTCTTTACATCCCATTAATCACTTTAGAGCCGTGCATTAAACTAAAGTAAGGTAATTAATATGTTCACATCGTCGTCTCGTGGTTCACAACTTCGCTTCTCATTAAGACGCCATTAGAGGAAAACCCGCCATTTTGCTGAAAGACATTTATTGTAAAGGATAGTCATTTTTCGTTTCATCTCTTAGTCTGTTTATACGATTCTGTGAAATGAGAAGAGTTAAGATATTGTTACCCCTAAGGCTTTGTGTTTCTGAGAAATATTTAGGTATAATAATATATTAAAGTTTTCATTGGCCTCTTCACAAATTTGTTGCATATTTTATAAACACATGTTTTAATTGTTTATAACTGACTGCAGAAATAGGAGCTTTTCCTTCTGGGTATTTTTCGTATTACTGGTAACAAGTATACCTCGGAAGTTTGTTAATTAATTAATCGATTGGCAGAAACCTTTTTAAAAATCCCATAAAAAGTTTGAAAAGAAAAATACCGCTAGTATTTTTCTTTTCAGACTTCATTTCTTTTATTCGCTATTCAAGTTTTTACCCCTAAGGGTAGAAAACTTTCACTATCTTGAAGATTGTTTCAGATTCCACTTGTAATCATGTTTAATATGCAATAATTATATCAAGGTAGTAGAGCATGCTGATTTCAGCACGAACGGGCCTACTCGACCGAGGCGGTACTACCCTCGCACAGAACATCGTAACGTAAAATGACAGTATGTGCTGTCATTTCTCGTTGTTGAGTACGAGACCGGAGGCCCAATGATACAGAAGCATCACTAGGCCACCATGGTTTGGGTCACCATGATGATTCTGCTTATGCTTTCCATCAGGCAGATTAGAGCCATTTCAATAGTACCAAAACAAAGAAAGAAAATATGGATACTAAAAAGTACAAATTTAATAATCACTTAATAAATGTTTCTTCGTCCAGTGTACCACTAAACACACTGTGTTATTTCAAACCCTTTTTTTAAACATGAAAGGTTTATGCCTAAATTCCTCCCTTCTAATACAAAGCTCTATAGGCATAAATATACACAATACATATACTAGTATTCGAATTACGTTTGTCAATGGGTAGCGTCCACCTCTGCAGTAATATCGCCGGTCGACCATCAATCCGCTTATTGTGTGTAGTTATTACGGCTATATCCTGGAGGCAAGCAATCTTACCAGACTATTTCATGCGTTCATGCAATTATTATCTGGCTTTGCAAAGGGACTATAGACGTATTTAGATTTAGATGCGAATGATTAACTAAAGCTATTTGATTTCCCTACGGTTTTCATAATTTGAAATATATTGTGAAATATTTTTCAGTCTATTTCATTTTTGTTTATGAATATCTCGTCATCATAATCAGTTCAGATATTTAAAAATGTATTTATTTTAAAAATACTTACTTTTAAATTGATAAGTTAAGGGACTGGATAAATACATTTTTAAATTAATAGTTAACATGAAATTATATTTCAACTTAAATTAAGGCAAACTGAAAATAGAATCGTGCGTAGAAGTGCCAATAAACTTCAAGGAAATTTGCACAACAAAAGCTTATAAGCTAAACCATTTCACACACAAAATCCCTCCCGTAATGAAACCAAACCTGTGGAAACTGGTCCCATTTGCAAATACTCGTCAACCCTTAATCTGCCGCTGCATTTTACGAGACCTAAAGCAATATCTGTCAATGTCCTTATCAATAAATTGTGAACGTTTAGAGCAAACGACGTCGTTTGACGGTTTGAGGCGCGCGGCCGTAATCCGCGGTCTATTGGACCCCATCTGTGTTGCAAGGGTTAAGTCGCGACAAATAGACCATTTGCAAATAATAAGACGCAGTGAAAGAATAAATTAAGGACCTCCAGGATTGTTTGTTAGCATTTTGGGGTTGAATTGAAATGTTCGCGATAATGTTTTTTACTTAACACTTTAATAAGTTTATTTAACATAGAGATTAGAAAATGTAGTAGGTTTTTTTTGTTTATAGTACACCACATAAGTGTCACATGTCTTTCATTATACAATTTGATAAATTATTATTTGTAACTGTAATCTATTTTACATAATTCTCGTACCACAATGTTACTCGCTATGAAGTCCAAAACCACCTAACCGATTTTCACGTTTTTTTTTAAATAGTACGTTTTACTGGCATTCCTAAGATGAGCTAGTTAACATCAGTCATTGATCATCAGTGGGTCAGTTCGGCTGTCTATAAAATAGAGGTGTATATATGATATTTTTAATCGAATTAAGTCTCTATAACGAGTCTTACCGCAGCAATAACGGCGTGCCCAGCATTCGCTTGCCCAAGTCGTTCCTACAATACCGCCACGAGGACCTGGCGGAGTTGAGATTCTTTTTTTCGATTTCTTGAGTCTTAGGACTTCTGCCCAACTCCCGCGCCTCCTTGCATCACTGATAACCTGGGACCTGAGGCAAGACCCCTTACGGCTCGTAAGGGGTCTTGCCTCAGGTTCCATGGTGGAGTTCCGGCCAGGAGACTTGCCGCCTCAAAAGAGATCGTGCAGTACCCCCTTATGATCCTGATGATCAGCACCCGTTGCGGTCGTCTCAATAGCGCGATAGTGCTGACCCTCAGTGTATCTGCCCACACTGAGGCCCGATAAAGGGCCATGGACACACATTCTCCACGTAGATCTGATAATTACTTACCAGCAGTCTTTGGTAGGAATGACGTTCTACCCCCAGACGAGAAAATTTTCAAGAAAATTTACATTGGCCTCACTCTTTCTGCGTTTTTAAACTACTTAAATTTAAAACATCCATACTTATTTTATATATATACTAGCTGAACCCCGCGGTGCTACCCGCGGTTCGACAATAATCACAGGCAACGTCGCGAGGCGAAGCTAGTATCTTTATAAATTATTATATAGCCCGTAGCATGAAAATTTTCGCAAAAGAAGTAACTTTTCTGGTTGATTTTTACACCTTGTTCCGAAAAACCCAAATATCTTACGGAACCCTATTTTTTTCCAAAATAAAATATAGCCTATGACACTCAGCAATAATGTGCCTTTCTATGGGTGAAAGAATTTTAAAAATCGGTTTAGTAGATCCCGAGATTACCCCCTACAATTTAACAAACACACAAACTTTACTTCTTTATAATATTAGTATAGATATATATATATTTACAACTCTGTCTGTCGGTCTGTCTGGCTCTCTGTTACACTTTCACAGCTAAACCGCTAAACCTATTTGAATGAAATTACAATTTACATAAAGATGCTTTGATTTTTGAAGAAGGACACAGGTTACTCTTTACTGCAATAACCGTCATATCGCGGGTAGAGCTACGGCCAAAAACAAGTCAACTGTAACTGCGAAAAGTACAATAAATTATATTATTACTTACTCAATTTAAAAAAATATCTACACCTAACTTACAAATAACAATAAATTAAATCCAAGCAATTAATTTTCAATTTGTTGAGTAAACAAAATTCATTAATATTATCTATAAGACGACCGTAGACGTCCCGCGGCGATGTCTCAAGGCACCATTTTGTGTCTTCCAGAATGGCAATTAATAATTATTGCACCTAGTTCCGGCCGTTTCCGGTAGGGGCTACTTCCGGTGAGCCAGGGGAGTGAGACTTATGTTTATGAATTCATATTGTTAGTTGGTAGAGAATTGATAAAATTAATATGAAGCTGTTCACAGTTTTGAGTTCTTAAACTTTGTTATTGGTTGCTATTGATAATTTTGATCTTCAAAAATTCTATCTTATCATTTTTGTGTACTTTTTAAGGTCAGGAACTTGCCTAGGAATCTTATGTAGAGTATCCTCAGTACATTGGTTTCGATAACAATGATGAAGGTGAACTTTCGTTAATCCACGTAACAGAAATTGATAATGCTGTGGTATTAATCCGATTGAGCCCGCCAATTGTTTTGTAAATTCATACATACTAAACATAGAAAACATTTTATCCGAATCGGACAGTGTCGGGTCCTTAAGCACAGCAGTTGCATATAATTGGTACCATTGAGCCATAGGTACTATTATTACTTTTTGGGGTAAGGAGGAGGGGTAGGGCCTCCGGTATAACAAAAACAGCAGTTCTCGGACCCTTCCCTTCTCAGGCGTAGAGTGGCACACCGTGTGGTTTTAGTCGGTTCGATTCCGACACACCACCCCGCTGCAAGCCCCGGTGGGGTGACGGCCCGTGGGGGTTTCAACACGTAAAAAAAACACGGTTTTCTGTGAGGTGAGGCCGTGGTATCACTCCGGTTGAGCCCATGCATGCCGAAGCGTGGCTCTCCCACGGTATCGTGGAATTTTTTCTGTTACGTGTTTATTTCTCTTTCACCCAAAAACTACTAAACGGATTTAGATGAAACTTTACAGTAATATAGTTTATAAGCCAAAATAACCCATAGGCTACTATCATAATAAATACCACAATAACCGATAGACACGCTGGCGAAGCCGCGGGCACAAGCTATTTAAAGTTAATGCATAAGTTTTGCCCCAAATCGTAAGCACAATAATCCATTTAAACTACTAATATACTAAATACTTCAGTTATAAAGGGAAAATAAAATTATGGCGGTGACATGCCTCCATTGTCAAATCACATGCATTTCATATCCTGCCATCCCAAAACACACCTATTTAGAACAGAGCACTATCCCAGGTTTAATTACTTAGATTGGCGGTACAGCACAATTTATGTTCAACAATAACTAGTTGGTTTATAACCGACGCCGTTGAATATATGTGATGTGAAATTTTGATTAACTCAATGTCCGTTGCCGAATGAAAATATATATCTCATTTATGTTTTATTACTATCACGGACACGATTATCAATCACTACAGCCTGAATAGGTTGGTATATATAATATAATAGATCTGCTTAAAATCTTTACAGAAAATCGAAATTTCTTAAGAGGATACGCTGTCATATTTTTCCAACAAATTAATTTAGATTGTTATGGTTAAAACAGTGTGTAATAAACAACATAAATATAGCCATCACTTTTTTTATTCAAAGTCACTTATCGTTGTAAAACCGTTGCTTAAATTAAACAATCTTATGAACAAGTGGTTTAGTCATTAACTGTAACTATTTCGAGCTTTGGTAAGTCAACATCGATGTTTAACCGAAGATATCTAAAACACCAAAAAAAAAATAAACACGAACAAGTTAACACAAGTTAGATATCCCATTAATCTAACAATCCAGAGTCATTGTCCCAAAATTCTCGAGAAAATCGCAAGCGATCATACAAACACGAGAGGTCCCCACATGTCGTAACACATCATTAATCTCTGATCTATGTGACATTTAATTACCTAAAACACCATATATTAGGCGTTCTTCCGTCCTTACCCTACGAAAACCCTTACAATTTTAGTCAGCAAACGCTTTACAAAAATGACCTTTAGCACTTTTAAATACAGTCCAGTGAAATGCAAATAAAAAGATTGTATGTTTTTGTAATTAATATTGTCTTTCTTATTGCTTCACGCCTAAGATTTTATTGCACTGTTACATTACTTAGTTTATTCCGATCACGTCTTTGCTTTTGATTAAGTTGTGACTCTTGAATTGGTTTATTTATGTAGCCATCATCAATCGATCATCATCATATGTAAACTATTTAAAAAAAAAACTATATACCTATACACCATAATTTCATAAAATTCATCATTGTAGTTTAAAGGTTTTGAGAAGCTACCGGTTAAACTTAATAAATGAAATGGTTATTCAAAGTATAGTATTACAAATATTTTGAATTTATCGAGCGAGTGAGCAATTTTTTTCGTATTTAGAAATAGGGTCCTAGTGTATCATTTAATATCTTAAGCATTGTAATAAATAAATAATTCTGACACACAACGCCCTCTAGTCCCAACCTACCTATAATTTCCATAAATGCTGATATAAGTATTCATTTATTTATAACCAAAAGCCTGAAGACAAAGGTTCAGGCAAATAATTAAAAAAATGACGGATTTCCAGACTAACCTATATAAGAAATTTCAACCCCTATTTCACTCCCTTAGTGGCAGAATATACAGAAACGCTTAAATAGGTATCTACTCATTTTAAATCAGTAGCCCAAACACAAAGTTCAATGTTTCTAACTTAAAAATCTATTCACCCCCTAGGGGGGTAGAAATTACGAAATTCCTTCCTTAGTGTGTCTACTCAATAAAACGATCCTACTTTTACGTTTAATAGTTAACGCTCGGCGATGATGAATCAGTCAATCAGTCAGTCAGGACATGTTATTTAATATTATTTTTATATTAGTTTAGATTAAAAAATATCCTAAGAAGCTTCACACAGCGGAACGATTCACAACAAAGCAGAACTTGTACATTTGTATCCTCCCTGTTAAATTATTTTTACAGATTACTCATAAATTATTAACTCTTTGCGTTTTAACTTATTAATTTTCACCACCAAATAAGACGGTATTAACGCTCAATTGACACGGTTCTGTATAAATCACATTTTAATGCCGTACTTTTCTCAGCAAGCGATTTAACAACATACAACGAAAAATAATGCAGTACCAATTCTTAAAACCTCGCAGGACATCGCCTTAAAAAGGAACAACTCAAAAAATTGTTTGTCCAAAAAAAGCAAACAGTGAGCCAGACAGTAAAAGTTTCCCGTCATCATCTCAAGATTACTTAATGCACATTCCTATTCTAACGTGGCAAGCGGTGACAAATACTAGAACATTTCACAGTCTGCCGGTCCTGTGATAAAAGCATAGCATGCTACTGGTATTCTAGGTAAATGTTTGAAGATTTGTTTTCAGGTACTACAATAGCGCTTAATGTATTGTGTTTTGTTAGTGACAATTGATCGCTAGGTACTCTTCTTTGAAAAATAAATAACTTTGTACACACACATAATTATATTTCCAATGGGAAATTAATCTCGGATATAAATCCAGTATTTTGGAATTCAAATTTGATAGTTTTTACAATATTTTCTTTTAAAATATACGGGTCAAACAGACGCTCCATTTCGCTAATAATATCTATTAGATTCTGTTTTGATTAGATTTTGTTTTTTAGAACTTATTTTTGGTTGATCTTAAATTTAGTTTCCCAGGTCTACCTCGCCTGATGGTAAGCGATTACCGCCGCCCATGGATATCCGCGACACTAGAGGCGACACAAGTGTGTTGCCGGTCTTTTAAGAGGGAGTACGCTCTTTTCTTGAAGGTTTACACTTTTAGTAAAATTAATACTCTCAGCTGCGTAGCTAGCTTAAATTAAGTAGTTAAACACAAAATAGGATAACGCAGAAAGATAATACGCATTTTGACTTCATATGTGGGCAAATTATCAATAATGCTAAAACATTAACTACTTGAGGCACTTGTCTACTTTAAGTGCGTCCATACATACATGAGATGGCCCGACAGAACCCTTTTCACCGTACAATTCCGTTGCCAATCGTAAATTTATCTCAGGGGCTATTAGTTCGATAAAATTCAACTAAAACGATAAATAAAACCGACTTTGACGGATAGCCCGTTTCCCCCGCAAAGAATAGCCCAACAAAAATAAGTATGCAGTCTCTGAAACTGAAGCATTGTAAAATGGATCTTATTTTGTACCATTAAGATTGATAATATAATCGAAAAATTCTGAAGATCAATTTGCAAAATTTTTGTATCTATGTCACATGGGAATGTTTTGTCCGAAACTAAACTTATTTACCATCGTAGACTGAATAAAACATTAGCAGAAGAAAGATGTACACAAATCGAATTGGGACTGAATGATTCATTTTGTTTATACTGATAATAATGACTTTATCTGATAGACGTGTTTCATGCTGACTTCACTTCTCTACACAGAATATATTTAAAACAGAATAAAATGTTTGAAATAGCCTGAATGTTTTAGTGACGGACTGCTAGACAAAAAGTCGTGGATGTAATAAATAATATACCTAAATATTTTTACTAATTAACTATTTATTTAAGTATAAAGACTGGGTATTATTATTTCATTTTAGTTAAGTTTCAAGTTAAGAAAGACTAAACTGTACAACCAACTACCAATGTGATAAACTGTCATGGAAATATACAAACAATGGATACAGATATTTAATATTTAAAATCATAAATTATTTACGATTTTAAATATTTACCCGCTTCGGCATGAATGGGCCGGCTCGACCGGAGTGATACCACGGCCTCACTGAAAACCGGTGTGAAGTAGCCCTTGCGCTGTTTCAACGAGTGAGTGAGAATACCGGAAGCCTATTTCCCAACCCCTCCCCCATCCCCCTTCCCATCTTCCAAAGACTGGCAATGCACTCTGGTGTTGCGGGTGTCCATGGGCGGCGGTAATCGCTCACCATCAAGTGATACGTCTGCTCGTTTACCTCTATTCTGAAATTATGAAAAATAAAAAAAAACCACATAGTTTAGTTGCATAGCGGGACCTTTTCGCAATAAAATTATTAGAACGGTTAGGAAACTATGAGTAAAAATCGCAAAAGTCTAAAAACAGTTATAAGTTACTTACTAACACTTCTATTCAGTTAAACAAGTATAAACATTTGTATAGACATAGATAAAAATCTTAAATTGGTATTACAATAGGCGGTTACTTTAAACAGTTTTGAAAACCTGCTTCAAGAATACAATTTTGTTGTGCAAGGGCCATGTGTTGGCACAAATGACAATATGTTTCCTCACATCATGTGAAAAGGCCCCGCTCCTCTCTAAGCTCTAGGCTTTACCTTTAAGAGTAGGAACGCACTTATGTTTCTTGAATTGCAAGTGTTCATTTTGGAGGCTTTCACTTAAATTCGTGTGGGTACTGACCAGCCTGCACGTTTACCCTTTATGCTATAATTTTGCTCAGGTAAATGCAAAACTTCAACTCATCCATGCAGCGACTGATCAAAATACCCTTTCAAAATGTCTAGTATCTCTTCTATATGACTAAACGATGCGTGAATCAATCCAAAACAAATGTTTGTTTTTGTGACCGAAGGCACATTTATAATTGGTTCGTCTACCATTTTTACTTTTGAGCCCTTTGTCCCATATCCGTGCCTCGGGCTCTTGAAATCTAATGCCGTGTATCCGTTTTGATTTTAAAAGCTTGCTCGTATGTTTGGTATTGTAAGTAATTGATAGGTTTAACAATTTTTGATTATGATTTTAACGTTTGAAATTTTGTTAATCTTTAAGTCATTAAAATACTATCGAAATAAAAGAAAATATAAATATTGGGTTGTTTTGCATCATCATCAATATCAGCAACAGCATTGAACAGTTCACTGATGAATATTGACCTCTCTTCACAAAGGAAGTTGCGCCAGGACGTTGTATGATTATGTATATTCTTAGCAATAAATATGTTTATCAGTTTTATTGCTGCTTTCAAGACAAGTTCTATCCAGTTGGAAATCAGACAATCGTATCTGAGAAACTTTAAAATCTCTTTGTCAAAGACCAGAAACGCACTTGCTAACCATCTGCTAATGAAAAACATAATTTTTTAAAAATCTTTCGAATTACATGTAAAAATAGTTGTGGAACGAAACATATCTTAGCATCTGCATTAAATTTCAAGAAAGTCCATATAATGCTTTCAGAACTTTTCAAACTTGGTTATAAACACACGCGTAAAACAAACGTGTCATAAACAATATTAAATCCTGCGAGTTCTGAACTCAACGCTGGATAGTCCAAGTATATTAATGTCGCAAGTTCGCGACGTACAGTATTCGACTTTTGCATTTCCTTAGCTGCCCAAAATTACGAAGAATTCTGGACGTGTAATATTTATTTAAGGACAAATATTTAAAGCACTTTACAGCCATAGTAGCAGGGTAAGAGGCATAGGAAGAGATCTCTGCCGTACGTCTTCTTTCGACTGTTAAGTACGTTGACTACAACAAAAATTATACATCACAAAGAAATGCAGTATTCTTTAGACCTTACAGCTTATTTCATCCGGCTGATATGACCTTATAGAATCAGTATCTCAATGATTAGTTTAGGAGGATAGACAGCTAAACACATCATAAGATATCCCATAACCGAACGAATTGAAATTGTTACCATTATTCGTTAATTTAATACCTAATCAAAATAAAAATTCAGAAAATGCCGTAATATATTCATAACTCCTTGGCGATATCAAGTTAAAACATGTCTTCAAAATCGAAGGTACGTACAGCAGGAGTCACGGAGTGTATGCAAAATGTATGATTTATAGTGCACACCACTTCGTACTCTTGCGCTAACTAGATTCGACATATCTGTCACTGTACGGTCTTGTATTTGAAATTTACTGTTTCTGCAACAATGATTTCACACTATGCTTTACAATTATGTGATTTTGTAGTTATTTTAGGTTTGGCAGCTATAAGGTTTTGCCTGAGCAATGTGTTTAAAATTTTAACAAATTTCACAAAATAAGCTAATTTCCAGTTTTTTATATACAATAACACTAGCAATATATAGATCTAGTTATACAGTAACGATAGATAGCATACAGACGATTGTATGGTTATCACTGTACTATAAACTGTAATTATACTACAAAGTGTTATAGAAGTCAGTAGACCCACTCATCGTTGGTAGATGATATTGAATATGTTAGCTATATAGTAACTATCACCAAACTTTAAAAACATTTGTGGCGGATTCTAAATTATTTCTATCTCTCTCTCTCTTGACCATTTTTATAATCTTCTTCATCTTAGCCTTATCCCAAGAATATTTGGGGTCGGCTACTAGTTCCACCTATTTAACTTGAATTTCAGTTTTTCCACGAAGCGACCGGCATCAGACTTCCGCAACCCTGAGGGTGAACTGAATTCGAAGGTTGAAACTATCGTCAGTATATTCAAAAGCACTGACTTCTCACTTACGATTACCATAGATATTAATGGCAACCAGGACCGACGACTTAACGTGATCTCCGAGGCACGGGCCGAATAACACCGCCATACCATTTTTATAATGCTGTAACTTAATATATTTTATATTAAATTATAAAGGCAAATTCTAAAAACATTCACGTGTAACCATAAAATTTCACAGCATGAACCGTAAACCGTTCACGGCAATAACACGCACCAGTTAGAACATAGTTTTATGTGCTATAACTGTTTAACACGTTATGTGTGCTTTTATAACTCCTATAACTACACCTGAATAAATTTCATTGGTTTACTGATGACCATTAATTTTGCGATATCTGAAATAAACTGCCATGTCATTTTAGTAAAAGTATCTATATATATGTATATAAGTCTTCTTATTAAAAACCAAATGCTCATAATTGGGTTGTCTGTTTGAGAGCCGTGAATGACAAGACACCTCTAGTTATGTCTACATACTACATACTACATTAAGTGTACACAATGAATATCTATATACATAAATAAATCACAAAAATGTATGTACGCTCATAACTTTCGATTGACTGCACCAAATTGAATAATTATATTTTTGATGTATTTGTTATTTTCAGCACAATGTTTTATAGGAGAAAATTAAAAGAAAACCAGAAGTGTTTGACCAAGTTGAGGTGGGCTTAAATACTAACAGAGGATTTTGGGTAATTTAGAAAATTTTCTTGAAAATACATATGGCAGTACGAAGTTCGCCGGGTCAGCTAATATTAAAGAAATATGTTCCCCCACGACTTGACTACGCTATATTTTGCCGAACTAGCCAGAACACACTAACAATACACCATATTTATTAAAAGATATAATGTAACTTAAAGCAGTATTTACTAAATCCAACGTTACTTTACTGCTTTCACAAAATATCAATCGTATCAGCAATCTTTGCACCGCATACATCGTCAAAGGGAATTCAAAATGATCGACTATCTGCCCTTGTGTTGGTATTAGTTAGTAAGTCAAAGCAGTAAGGTATGAACATGTGGTTCATTGGTAATTCATAACCAAATAATACGTTTGCTGCGCATCAAAACAAACATCGATATCAAAGTGAAACGCTTGATTGAACAGATTACACATTCTATGATACAGTACAAAGTTCGGTATACTGAGACAAGGTACACACGAATGAATAAAAGGTTATGTAAAAGTTTTAAAATGTACTTACAGAATCCAATGAAGCTTAATTTGTATGTTTGGAGAAAAGTAAGGGTAAAACTATTTTCTATCAGATTATATACTAATATTATAAAGAGGAAAGGTTTGTATGTAAGTATGTTTGTAACGAATGGGCTCAAAAAGTATTGGACGGATTTTAAACATTCTTTCACCATTTGAATGCTACATTATCACTGATTAATATAGGCTATATAAATTGTAAGAAAAAAAAACAATATGTAAACTAATAACTGCAGGTAACACCGCGAGGTTCAGCTAGTCAGATTATAACATGTTTCGAAAGTGAATTAAGCTTAGCGATTCGACCTTCCAGAGATCGTGGATTTAATTGTCAATTGACTGCTCAGTTGGCCTAAGGGTTTAAGCAGTCGCCACGCCGCTGTATACTGCACCACTTGATATGGGTTCAAATCTCACGTGGGACTACGCTTCACCGTGTGATTCACGTGTGATTCACCTTCACTGTGTGATTCACCTTCAAATCGGTTAAGCAATTACTGAGATTAGCGTCCACAAACGTACAGGTAAACAGACCAAATTTCTAAAAATTATTGTTTTGGGTTCCATGGCGTTCATAAAGCAATCCCCCCCTCTATAATAGTTTTTCTTATATATGTTCCATGTACAGACAGCGACCAGTTACGATTTTATTATATGTATTAATATATATGTATGTTCGACGGTCTGGACTCAATCTAACGGCCGTTTTTGGGATATGTCAAGTCTTCTCTTTCATATACATCGCATAGAACACAATTGTACTCAATAACATAACGTACTCAGAATTAGTTCTTACGTCGTTACTAATATAACAAAGTAATCCACCGAGAAATTGCCCATAAAATGGTGACAGTAAAGTCTATTTCAGAGTCAAAGTTATTATGGGTCGGAATGAGACATTATTAGATTTATGATTGTCTGGATTATTATTGATAGTAATTAAGTCAGTTTACCAGCATTAGGTTTACTACCTTACATGCATATAGCATATATGTCATATAATACACAACTAATTACAGGGTTCCAAAATTACTGTTAAGCAAGTCGGTTAATACTTTAAAAAGTTAAATAATCCTAGCCAGTCTATAATATTATTGGTCGTAACTGATTCAGACACGAATATGAGTATGATATGAAGGTTTTTCATTTTCATATTGTGTCGTGATATAATTAAATGATTGTATTAATTAGTGTATATTATGTATGTGCATGTATGTATATGTGTGTAAGTGGATATATGTATATGTTATATTCATAACAATTTAAATAATTCTTATTAATTTATTGCACCGTCAACTGCTACTGTCTCTCCAATACATTTTGATCCATCCTGAGGTTGTCTGGAAGAGATTGCTTTTGCTATACAGCCGCCCTTTGTACATTACATTATATGTCCGAAATATTTATTATTATTTATTATATATTTTTCATATTGTGTCATTATAAAAATATGTAAAACGGTGTACAAATCAAAATTTTTGTATCAATCTATGGATGCGTGAGCGTTCTTCACATATTGAGACCCACCTGTGACTCGGAGAGGCAGGTAAGTCCCAATTGCTTTATGAAATCTTTGGTCATTATTACAGATATTCGGGGCTGTAAAACATTGAAAACAGACTTGTAATTGAATTGTGGAGGTCTGATGACAGTCTGAAAGCTGACATACATAGTTTGGTAATAAAAACTCAGAGGTAATAAAACACCACTAATTAAAGCTGTCTCTTCGAAAGTATTTGATCTATCTTGATACTTGAATTACTTGATTAGGATAAGATTATATATTAAATCAAAATAGTCCACAATTTAAATGAAAATATTAACCAAAATGACAGGCCACGAAACCGTAGGAACAACCCGTCATTCCATTTTTAAGTGGTTACTTTTCATTGTACGCAAAGTCCGCAGTTTAACCCTTCAAAGCAGATGGGATCTACACATAAACAGATTAAAGTAAGTCATCCATCTAAAACTATGCCATTTTATGCTAAATACAGAAAATGTGTATCAAACTCCTATGTTTCGCTCTAATATACGATAAAATTATATTTTAAATACTCAATGTTTAAATGTAAAAAAGTGCAGAAAGTTAAGAATTCTTTGCAGTGTATAAAGATAAGAGTTCTTTAAAAACAGCTCAATGACAGGGAACGAGCATAACAGTGGTGCTGCCAACTGACGTCGCCAATCCGAATCGTGTGCCCTATTAACTACCTCGATGTCGCAGCGTTAACGTACGCTTCTGTTGGTATGAGGTTTCGGGTTCGATTCCCTAGTCGGACCAAATATTGTATGATCAAAAAAACTGTGCGATTTTCCCGAAATTTTCTACCACGCACAGCAAAACTGTGGAATGAGCTGTCGCCTGCGGTGTTCCCGGACCAATACGACCTTCAAACCTTCAAGAAAAGAGCGTACTCCTTCCTAAAAGGCCGGCAATGCACTTGTGATACCTACTTCTGGTGTTGCGGGTGTTCATGGGCGGTGGTAATCGCTTACTATCAGGCGATACGTCTGCTCGTATCGCCTGATATAATAAAAAAATGATCTGCAAAAATTTGTTTTGGAGTTTGGGTGTTTTCTATGTATATATATATATATATGTATGGACTTTAAAAAAGTATATATGTATTGATATCAGTTGGCTAGTACCTATACTTTATTAAATATATGTACTAACTAGTTCTGCTTAGTTTGGGTCTAGATAGCGTTGCGAGTTAGAGGTCCGAAATATTTATTAATTTCTTGACATTGACATTTACAAAAAGTAAACAGAATTTGTGTTGTAAATGAAAATTATTATTCTACCTAATCACAATGAATCCATCATCCAGAAAAAATAAAATAAATCAAATAGTTTAAAATTCTATTACTTTCCAAGGAATAGGACTCTCAGGCCATGGTTATGTAAAAAACGCAAAAAATGGATAAACGCAGTTAAGAACTATAAGTTTTAATATTTAGAAATAATCAATAATATTAGTAATGAATATTTTTTGTATGTATGTCCTTGCCAATTTGACTCTGCTCTACCTGATGGTAAACATAAACAGAATCCAAGAGTAATGGTCACAATACTCATTGTGAATGTAGATAATGCAAGAGTGCAGCATGGTGACTCACACCAGGACGGCCTAGTGATGCTTCTGCATCATTGGGCCTCCTCCGGTCTTGCACTCACCAACGAAACACGACAACACAAACGCTGTCATTAAAATTGGGAAAGGGGTTATTGTATGGGCCTCCGGTATCCTCATTCACTCGGTAAAACACAGCAAAGCACTATTTACCACCGGTTTTCGGTGAGGCCGTGGTATCCCTTCGGTCGAGCCGGCCCGTTCATGCCGAAGCGTGGCTCTCCAATTGTTGATACTAAACAAAACGAAAATATAGCTTAGCTTGTGCTTTCACTGGAGTACAATAATATCTCTCACTGATCGTCAAAGGGTGCCATAGTTACCCCGCATTTTATAGGTATTAGGTTTTGACAGATATTACTGAACATCTCATAAAGTAAGTACTCAACTCCGCCTAAGGCAGATAAGTATCGGATTATCCAGTTATATTGTTAATTCAATTTGGAATCTTTGTTTTGATCCTCAATACTTATGTTAACAGTAATATATGGAAATGTTATTATGGTTATTATAACGAATGTATTGTAGTGGATACTCTAATAGATTTTGATACATGTTTTCATTTCTAACATTATTTGTACTTTATAATTTTACTGCAAGTAAAGGGTTGAGCTCAGTGATCAACTGGATGCATTGTACTGTGCTGAGTGTTGTGGGCTCACTCTACATGTGGCTAAGTGTTGTCAACGCTGTGTTATATCTTGATTAACAATTCCTTATTCTGGTGTTTTGAGTACCAATTTGATGTACTTTTCTAATGCCCTCGCGATACAGGAATATTTCATTACATAGAAATTTAAGTGGAATTCAAACTCTAGGAAGGTGAGTGGTCAGGTTGGAAAAGAAAACAAAATTTTATACCAAATTGTTAATTTTGAATATTAATTACGATTATTTTTTATACTTTTCTTTACATAACTGATATATACATATATACAAACAATATCTGTTTTGATATTTTTCAATTAATTACTGCCAGATTTAAATGGTTCTATTTACTGGAGTTTAATCCTCCACAGAGTACGACTATTTACTTGGCTAAAGACCTTTATATCAAAGTTTTTTTTATTGTTGAATAGGGGGCAAACGAGCAGACGCATCACCTGATGGTAAGCGATTACCGCCGCCCATGGACACCCGCAACACCAAACACGTCACAAGTGCGTTGCCGACCTTTGGGGGATGGGGAGAGAGAATAGGAGGAGGGCTTGGGGTATGGGCCTCCGGTATCCTCACTCACTCGGTGAAACACAGCGCAAGCGCTATTTCACACCGGTACTGTGGAAGTTCAATCGATTGGAATTATTTCAACTCTATAACTATCAAAGGAATACGATATCAGGGATCAGCGCTTAACCGTAAACTCCACATAATTTTCAGAATTTTCTAATGTTATTGGAAACGATTTTCATACCAAGTGCATCCTGAGATCTAACTTCATATAATTTTAGTGTGTATTACATTCAAAGCACCTGTGTCCGTTTGAAATACCATTTTCATAGGTAAATTAGAATATACTGAAACAATCATTTTTATATAGATAGACTACTGTCGCACATTTATGTTGCATTAATAATTTAATCAATGAGGAACAGAACCAACGCAAATAATAGCTTTTAACAGTTTTTAAAGCGCGGCATATATTGTGTCAAAAGTTGTGATCGAACGATTTAAAAAAATATGGTTTTTGAGGCGTACACAAATGAACTTAAATCTATACATCTATGCTTTTAATATTAAAATAACCGCTTTTTACTAAATGCAAATGTACGGTACATGTACCAAAATACCATATTTTTTTATTTTTGTCTGTCTGTCTGTTTGTTCCGGCTAATCTCTGGAACGGCTGGACTGATTTTAACGGGAATTTCACTGGGAGATAGCTGATGATTTAAAAAGTAGCTTAGGGTACTTTTTTGACTAACTTTGCCCCGCGGCATTACCCGCGTTTGTTGTTGTACCGCTGGTAACAACGCGGGGCTCTTTTAGTATATAATATTTTTTTTATCAAAAACTAAATTTAGTAAGAAACCATTGTCAAGGGGTAATTTTATCAATGCATGTCCAATTTTCAAGCCATCTATTGTGTTGAGTAGCAAAAACAGCGGGAGGTCAACTAATTCGATTGTGAACATCGTATTACGAATCCTTTATTAAAAATCTTACCTTAAAACTTTGGAGCTAAAAACTATTATCGTCTAGCAAAATTTACTAAAATATCTCAAGACAACTTGGCTAGAAAATGAAAATTGAACTCTATAGCCGTTACTTTATGGTTGGAAATAACTTGTAGGAGAATTTGGAGGAAAATACTTTTGAATGCAAAGAATTTGCGAACTAATCATAAAGGCACGTGGCGCTACCCGCTGCGAATGTATCGTAAAAACTCATGATTCATTCTGTGTAATATCCTACTAATATTATGAACGCGAAAGTTTGTGTGGATTTAAGTGAGTTTATCTGTTGCTCTTTCACGCAAAAATTACTAAATTGATTTTGATGAAAGTTTTCAATAATATAGCTTATACATAAGAATGACACAATTTATAAAGATACTAGCTTCCCCTGGCGGTGTTGCCCACGATTATTGTCGTACCACGGGTAGCACCGCGGGGTTCAGCTAGTTTTGTTATAAGTGAACACAGAAACGACCGTTATAACATGATTTCTATAATAGAGGTCCCCATTGCTACATATATATTTATATGTAATACTATGTCATCATCATTTTCTTCTGCCTGTAACAGTGGACATAAGCCTCCTTATATAAGTAAGATAGGCCTCTATAATCTCTACAATAATAACATAATAAATTAGCTGAACCCTGCGATGCTAACCGCGGTTATTGCCGTACCCCGGTAACACCGCGGGACGAAGCTGGTCTGCGGTTCCAGAGATTATCCAGAACAAACAGACGGACCGACAGACAGACGAAAAAAAAATTTAATAAGAAAAATTTGTAACATGTACCGTATACATATACATTTAGTAAAAAAAGGTTATTTTAATAATATAAACAGACATTTTAATTTCATTTATTTGTATAGATACATATTTTGGACATCTAACACTCGATAAGTGATCAAATTCAAAATAATTTATCTAATTAAGACACTAAGTGATATTTATAAACGTAAAATTGAAGCTACAGACGCCACAGCATGAAAACACCAAAATCTACTGCCCGCTTGTGTCGATCTATAACTTTCAGTTCTAAATGCGTAGAGCCTTATGATAAGAATGCTGGCCAAGAAACTCATGGCCACCCTTTTTAAAAGTCTGATCGAACCCGAGACTTCAAATACAGCAGTTGCATACGCTATCACTGCGCCACCGAAGCAGTCAGTCAGTACATCATATGTAAATGAAAATCTGAAGTTTATTATTTAGTATCAGTTCAAGTTATGATTAAAATAAATAATGGCTTAATTAACAATTCATTATTGAATAACATCCCGACTAGAAATTAAGTGTGGCATGCCAAAGAATCAGCTCGAGCCTTGGTTTTGGCTTGGCTTTCCTAACTTAGGCCTGCCTAATTCGTACTTAATTAAATTCATATTCGGCAAGCAAAATGGTGGCATGCCGAAAAATTTCCGAATTCCGGTGTCATTAGGAAATTCTTCGGTACTGCCGAAGTTCAGTATACCGTAGTGTAATCGAAGCTGTATCAAAGTTTGACATGCTAAACCCGATCCTAACTAGGAAATGCTGTGACATTGCCTTAATTTGGCATGCAGTACTAACTTGTGACCCCCTAAACAGAAAGCCAAGTTAGAAACAATCTCGCAACTGCGTTACTTTCGATATAACGGCGTAATTCGGCCCAAGTTCGTAATGAGGCATGCCAAGTTTGCGCCTAATCACAGGCGCACTAAAATTTCTGGTCGGGATGAGAGATAAATCAGTATATAGAAATATAGCAATACACGTTTTTGTTTCCTAACACAATTTAACCCTACAATGTCCACGTATTAATCATTAACATAACTCCAAAGGTATTCCACATGAATATATGCTGAGTAAACACAAAGTCCCCCACCAAAATGCGATTCATTTCCGTAAAATAAACATGTGTATGAACATACAGAATTGCAAATCGACCTGTTAATCTAATAAAGAAGCCAGGCCCGTCGCCACGGTTCATTTGCGAAAAAAATGTCACGAAATTCTTTTTTTTCTGTTGTTACTCCGTGGGGATGTGACGTTGACAAATATAAAAGCATTTCCGGTTGGCATCGGGTATATTTCTTTTATATTTGAACAGATAATGTAGATTGGGTGTTTTGAAATATTCAAATAAGTGGATATGATGGGTTAAGAGCGTGAAATTGTTTGTTTTTATTTACATTACAAATTACATATATTATTTAGGTTTTGAAAATTTTTATATTATAAAACTGAATACAAGCATCATCTAGTTTTAGTTAGGCATAGCATATAACAACATAAAAGAAATGTAAAAATTATAAGAGAGTTTATTAAATCACGTTAAAATTGTTAGCAAAACCCACATGATACGAGTATCTATCACAAAAATTATAGTCTGAAGTTACATATAGACTTTATATTCTTTCAAAATTTCACAGTAACTTAGAAAGCCACAAAAAATAAGTAGTAAGGAAATATTTAGACAAACCTCATCCAATAGTTTTATTTCATCGAATTAAAGCACCCTCTTAACCAGTAGCAGTAAAAGGGTTAAACGACATGCCATTCAAATAAATTCCACTAACGTTGAATGCAACAACGTGGTTAATCCAATTATTAATAATTTGGTTACTTCTTAACAACCGTAGTCATCGACGGGCTTACCCTTTTTGCAGATGCTACCCGGATTTGTGATAATGAAATCTCGACTATTAAAGTTTTAATTAAATGAATTGAGTATTCATGTAGAAGGAATTAATAGTATAAGTGTAGTGAGTGATACCACGGCCTCACAGAAAACCGGTGTGAAATAGGGCTTGCGTTGTGTTTCACCGAGTGAGGATACCGGAAGTCCATACCCCAACTCTTCTCGCTATCCCCCTCCCCATCCCCCAAAGGCTGGCAACGCACTCGTGACACATCTGGTGTTGCGGGTGTCCATGGGTGGTGGTAATCGCTTACCATCAGGCGATATGTCTGCTCGTTTGCCCGCTATATCTTTTTTGTGACTTCTTTCTTGTTATGTACTTAAAGGAATGTAGGTATTTATATTATATGTGTATGAAACTTCGTTTGCTGATTTTTTTATATTACCCCTGTAAAATTACCATAAAAAAATACATCATCCAAAGGATCATCTGGTTTACAAAAGCGTTTAATGTAAACAAAGTGAAATCTAATTTAATAGATAAGTTAATATAAGTGTAGTCTATTTAACTCTTATCTTTAAACAATATTTAAAACATTGATTAAGCAATTAATGTTTTCGAAACTGTTTTAAGAAACTAGTATTTCAGTGAATAGAAAATAAAACCTTTAAAAACCTAAGAAGACTATTTTATCACATAGAAATAAAAAACAATTAACCGTCCAACGTGTGTTGAGTCCGAAATACCCCCAACGTAACGTAACACAGTTTATAGTTAATCGCGGCCGTGCATTGTTGATAGTCTCGTAATCCCACCGCTCATTAACGGTCCGTCTGCACACGACAGCACAATACGCGCTCGACAATATGTTAGAATGTTATAAGGCATGAGCAAGATTTGCGATTAACATTTAAAGTTAAGTTTTAATTTTGTATGAAAAAACTCAATCAGCAAAATTAACTTATTTTTGTAATGTGCTACTTTTAACTCATTAAGATATGTGTTTGTATACTTACGTCAGTAATAAAATAGATCTAAGATGTTTTAGTGACAACGTAAGAGCTCAATCAGAAAATTTGTAGACTCTCTGAATAATTATTTGAAATGAATCATTAAAACGCTAATATTAATGATTCATTTCAAATAACTAATATTTAAAATATCTATAGGTCACATAGACATCAACGTTTCTTGCATGAATCATTGAAGAATTTCAATAGTAAAATCAACACAATAGCTTATGTATACCATACGCAATGTTGTACTAAAATATATATAGTAATTTCTAAACTATTATCGTATTCAAAGTAACGGTTTAGTCTCATAGCGTCGGTTTCGCTACAAATCGCAGATCTGGCTCAAAACTTAACATATTAAGTTGCACCTAAGACGCTGGTCTCGTTGCAAGTTAATATTAAATTAAACTTAGCCCCGAACCATTAAGACCCGTCGAACGCATTTGCAGGGTTAACGCCAACAATTTCAGTTGCGGTCATTGGGTGCTGGATTCATTATAACTAGAGTCATAACAGTAGATTGGTTGGTATTTGAATTAAATTATTTAATCGCGTGTTTTCTTTAATTTTGCAGTAAATTTACAAGATTCAATCTCATAAATGTGGTACTAGAATGTTTTAATACAAAACTTATGTTAGTACAAAAAAAATCTTATAACTTCGTCTTGCTTACAGAATACCAGCCACGTGGATCCCTCATTACTAATATTTTTATTTACTCCTCTTGTTCTAAACTTTTATTAAGAATGGTCAATATTTTTCACGACAACATTATGCAGGGTTCGTACCCGAAATCAATTGACCAGAAGTTCAACACCATAGACAGACAAATTGGTTGAGATTGTGTTTCTAACTAAAACAAAAATAAAAACCCGGCTAACTACGAGTCGGACTTGCGCGCCAAGGGTTCCGTACAAACCTGTAGATATAAAAGTAAAATTTATTTTTTTGATGTTTGTATTTTTGACGTGTTCAAGTGCCTTTTGGGACCTATGGAAATAAATGATTTGATTTTAACTTTGGCTTTCGCAATTTTTTGCATTATCTGTGCTATAAGACGTTGCTTCGTA
The DNA here is from genome assembly GCA_916048165.1 of Spilarctia lutea. Taxonomy (NCBI): domain Eukaryota; kingdom Metazoa; phylum Arthropoda; class Insecta; order Lepidoptera; family Erebidae; genus Spilarctia; species Spilarctia lutea. Next base: position 3,848,465 of record OU696491.1, read on the forward strand.
CCAAATTTCAAGATTTTTAGTTTACGGGAAGTACTCTACAGATTTTGATTCCCTCGCAAGTTCCGTTTAATTCATTTTTAGATACGGAACCCTAAAAATCGATACACTACAACATGAATCACTCGAATGTTACAAAAATATATGTGACGAGACTATTTGTATGGACTGATAGGTTTTTAATTGGCATGAAGACCATCTGGTGCTATGGGTATGTAATTTGTCCACCATTAGTACCGACTGATGGCTTTATTACTTACTGTGTTTTATTTATTAAAAGCTTTTCAACTGATTAGTTTGATGTTGTTTGGTAAGCAATATATTTGACATGAATATCTGAATGTTACGTTTGGTGTTATGGCTATTTATTTATAGACGTTTAGTCAATATTTTAGTTTATTTATATTATTTTGTTAATACGTACTGATATTCAGCAGATGCTCACCGTGGGAGAGCTATGCTTCGGCATGAATGGATCGGCTCAACCGGAGTGATACCACGGCCTCACAGAAAACCGGTGTAAAATAGCGTTTGCGCTGTGTTTCACCGAGTGAGTGAGGATACCGGAGGCCCATACCCTTACCCCTCCCCCATCCCCTTTCCCATCCCCCAAAGGTCGGCAACGCACTTGTGACGCCTTTGGTGTTGCGGGTGTCCACGGGCGGCGGTAATCGCTCACCCACTATTCATAAAAAAAAAGATACAAAATGTAGGAGTCCGTTGGTGAGCCATCTTAACGGTTTAAATGTAGGTTAGTTATAATTATAAGTGAATAAGGAGAAGTGAAAGAGTTTTCGGTTAAAGAGGTTTTATTTCGTTTAATGACAAGAGATACAGTCAACTCCTACATCTTATTTTGATTGCACTGGGCTCAATACATTATGTAATTGTTCCTTGATAGACATCAATTCTCATCACCATTGCTTAATTTTATTTCATTGTTTCTGTTTTTTTTTATCTTTTGTCTATTAGTTGGAATGTAATGTCACTGACTAGTTTATTATTAAATATTAAATATATGGGTAACGATTTGGTGAATGTTGGATGGCCCGTAATTGGCAAGTGTGTAAGGCCTTATTACATTTGTCACTTCACACGATATATTTTGTACACACGAGCTGTGGGAAAACCTATAATATAAATAAATAAACTCTTGGAACTGAAATAATAGTATGTTTAAATTATAATAAGTATTAAAATTTATTTTCTTCTTTTTCTCCTTATTCAATATTGCAAATTGTTAAAATGAATTTTTTAAAGCTAGTAAATTTATAAATGAATACAAACAATTTATTCGTAGCCCACATAATACAATGCAAACATACAATTACACAGTACATAAAGAAAATACTGTTGTACATTAGACGAGGATTTGCACAAAAATGTTGACCAGAACAGGTCACCTTCCCAGCTAAATGCTTCATGGTGTCCGTGCAGCTGGTTTTCAGATGGAACCCTCAAAATGGTAACACGTAAAATAAGTTAATATAATAATGAGTTTCTACTAATGTATGTAGTAAGAGACTACAGAATGGCGTCATGATGATCAAATGACTCGGTGTTTATCGTTTTTTAATTGACACATGGTAATTTAAATAGAAAATTGAAATATTTGTTTAAATTTCAGTAAATAGAATTTGTGTTTAGGATCAAACTATTTGGGTGAATTGTAATATCCTTTACTCCAACTTATCAAACTCTTTGAAACGCTTTTTTTGGCACAATGAAACCTCTTATTCCTGAACTATTGAAAATCAAAATACGACATACGTATCCAAGGATAACCAATATCTTTATTCCCAGATCAGCATAAAAATAACTCCTCTTTACGTATACATAAAACTTGTATATAGGTGTTTTATTATTCTACCGTCATTCTTCGTACATGGCTATGCACTTTTCAGATGGAACTGAGACAGCCAATAAAAATTGCTGAATCGATTGAGCCGTCAATACGTAATGCCGTTGTTTATTGTTTTGAGAAACGTAAAGAATACGACCTCAAAATAGCTTTGGATGAAAGGGGTCCCATAGACAGGAGGTATGACAACCAATATTTAGATGTAAACCAGAGAACTTCACTCGTATTATTGGTTAAGAAACCTTTTAATAAACAAGTTGGTCTGACTTCAAACAATTATAAAAACAGGTCTATAAATAAATTGAAAAGTACATATTATGAATTTAATTGAAAAGTTAAAACAAGTGAGACTCAAAATATTTTTTTTTACCAATCTAGTGTGTTTGAAGTCGGTGCAAAGCCCAGTGGTATATTATTATTTTGGTTTGTCTGAAGCAGACCTTACACTTTACCATATAAAAGTCTTTCAGGAATAGTTGTCAAATGTGAAAGGTCTCACCGCCGTTCAATTTATTGAGATATCAAATTTTAAATATATTTCAGGTATTTGCAGAAAACCATATGTTTAAAATACTATTTTTGTGACTTCTATCCTTTCTTCTATAGGGAACCTTTAGAGTGGACCAAATTAAAAAAAAACGCTTGATAAGCTTAATTATTTCTCTTAAAGTTCACTCACATTCATGCAAAAGTACCACAGACGAACATGTAACATCTGAGATATTTATCAAAAAACTTAGAAAATATTTTATTTAAAACTACAAACAAAAACAGCAAATGAAATTTTTAAGTAACATTATTTAGTTTCATAATTGGTTATTCTTTTAATACCATTCAAAACGTAGCTTAGGGTTGAATAAAGAAACAAAGGGAAATGCTAAGTAAATTAATTCCGGCATCTAAACGCAGAAATTAAAAAAATAAATGCACGTTAATTATTCAAAACGACTATGATCATCCCTTTATGCAAAGCGGTGGAAGCAAAAATGAGAGACAATATTTATCTCTCACACGTACCATTGAACACGAAAAAGTCGCCTCAAAATGTATGCAAATATACATTTTTGCAAATATAAGCAATTTGCATAAACGCTCAATATTAGATATTTCATACGCATATTAATAAAGATTATGAACACCGTTTTAAAAATGTCAGGGTGAAAATGACCGCTCGTTTTCTCTGTCGTTATTTGAAGGGTTGGGAATTTTTCACGTTTCCGATATATGAGAGACATTTGGTCCAGTGCTGATTAAAATTATTTATGCACTAGTAATTCCACGTTCTCTCGTCAAGTTGATATGGCAACCACCCTATTTTTTAGGTTATGATTTCATTTTAAAAATTGCCTGACTATTATGAACTGTATATCAATTAGAAGTTAGATCCTACGAGGATATAAATTTCACTAGGTATACAGATTTTGAAATCTGAAATAGTTGAAATATTTGTTTTATGTAATAGGTGGCAAACGAGCAGACGTATCACCTGATGGTAAGCGATTACCTCCACCCATGGACACCCGCAACACCAGAGGCGTCACAAGTGCGTTGCCGACCTTTGGGGGATGGGGAGGGGGAAGGAGGGAGGGGTTGGGGTATGGGCTTCCGGTATCCTTACTCACTCGGTGAAACACGACGCAAGCGCTATTTCACATCGGTTTTCTGTGAGGCCGTGGTATCACTCCGGTTGAGCCGGCCCATTTGTGCCGAAGCGCGGCTCTCCCACGGTAATTTATTTAGCTAAATACTTCAACTTATATAATTTTCGTGATGCGTTGTTGTTCACGATGAACTCCGAAACTATCCGTAATGTTTCAAGGCGATTTGAATATATTATTTTCCTAATGTCAAGAGGCGTCGAGATTGTTTTCTCGGATTAAACAGTAGTATCGAACGGCTGTGTTTTAGTTGTGCTCCTCAATTTCTTTAATTGACAGTACAATACTAGATTTTTTACTATCCGTTTTTACGTTTTATTTTGTTTGATTATATGGGACTAGCTGACCCACGCAACCTCGTTTGCGTCTTCTATTGCTCGTAGTGTGAAATTTTTCCCCCGTTTTTGAAACATTCTTCATTGTTGCTCCGCTCTTATTAGAATTAGCATGGTAATATATAGCCTATAACCTTCCTCGATAAATGGACTATCCAATACCGAAAGAATTTTTCAAATCGGACTAGCGGTTTCTGAGATTAGCGCGTTCAAACAAACAAACAAACTCTTCAGCTTTATAATATTAGTATAGATAAGATAGTTTTCAGCGCAGTGACACCCGGCCGAATCTGCTAGTTTGATATGGAGCTAGTAGCCGTTTCAAATCAAAAGTTAAAGTTTTATTCATTTCAATACTTCCTCAATCTTTCCAGAGCCAGTAATCAGATAAAGTCATCTAATCTCCCCGTGACACACAATATCGTAAACAATTAACCGGAGTGCAGCTACCAGCGTTATTGTTAAGCCTATTAGTGATACAGACATCTTTTGTCTTCTCGGCGATAGGATCCAAGTTATAAGCGAAGTAAACAAGGTAACTAATTAATTTATTGCAAAACATAGATACTTTTAAATGCTTTCAACATTTTTAAACAATTAAATACAAAAAGAATAAGTGGATTTTGTTTTTATGATATATTGAATTACCAAGTTCATGAAAAATAACTCGATTGTTTAACACATAACATAAAACTTTTGTGCAAATCTTGAATAAAATTTACGAGATTACCAGTAAATATCAATTAAATGTTATTGTTAAATTGATATGCCTAAAAAGTAAAATTGCTTTTATTATATTGATATAAGGGCCTACCAAAGTGACTTTACTCAGCCTGGTGGAAAGCATAAGTAGAATTCAACAGTGGTGGTCACCATACTCATTGCGAATGCAACAATCCACGCGCACTGACCAACAAAACACGACAGAACGTATGCTGTCGTTTTAGGTTTATTTTTTGTGAAGGTAGTACCGCCCCGGTCAACCCGACCCGTTCGTGATCTAGTACCTATTTTAATAGAATTACGATTGTTTATAAAATCTATTATTGACCTTTTTTTGGAACGAAGTTCCTTATGGCGCGTTGTGTAAGGGGGCTAGACGGAAAAATTGTCACGACACAATTTGTTGACACGACACAATTTGTTGTCACGACACGACGACACACACAGATATATTCGTTTCGTCCTTCTATTTCGAACTTCGTTCCATCCGGGTGTCCCTTGACACCTCTCAAGTTTTTTTTATAATAAAACCAAGGCTTCCGACGCGATATAGTATAACTTCTGCGTAAAGAAACGTGTTAAAATAATTTTATTTTTTTCATAAAAGTGACATAGTTAGTTAACATTGTTACTTACTTCAACAGTTACAGGATAGACTTAAACGTAAAGGAAAGATTCAAAATTAAAATGATCTAAAATCTGCCTAAGCTTGAAACTTGCACCAAACGCTATGTTCGTTACATTGACGACTATTTATCAACGTCTCGACTACCGCCGCCGACCATCCGATTACTCGCGACATTCTCATCTCGCCCCCTTGTTTCTTCAGATTTACTTATAATTCGTCTTTTGATTCGGCTCCTTATTCGTCTCCAACATCATTCATTAACATCACTCCAGATTATCCATTAAGGCGTGTTGGGTAAATGTTTTTATTATGCTTTATAAATTAAAAAAAAAAAAAACAAAAAAAGTGTTTATACTTTTTGTAACTGTTGCTTACATTTATACACAATATTATTATTTAAATAGAAAATTTCTTATGTTCATTTGTCATTATCATTATTAATGATATGAAAACTGGACACATCTCACACACGATCTTCTGCTATACCATCAGTCCCGTCACAACATAATTAATGCAAGGATAATGTTGTATTACCGATTTTGAAACAAATTCTCGAACAAATACTGAATAAAATAAAAATATTATTTGAAAAATGTAAAGCTATTTCCTCACTATCATTAAACTCTGACACATGTAATCCCGGTGAGCCACCGCTTCGGAAAATAATATTTATCAATCGTGGATATTCGTAGATTACACAACAATTGTTCGAACAATCACAGCTACTAGAGTTATTAATCCATCAGAATATTTGAAAGAGAAAATTCCGTGACATTTTTGGATGAATAAAACTATTATTTTTTTTATTTTAACGAGGTTCCTGAAAGATTTAATCGTCGTATAATTAAAGTTGAATCCTACTTAATATTATAAACGCGAACGTTTGTATGGATGGATGGATGGATGGATGTTTGTTACTCTTTCACGCAAAAACTATTTTTTACTATTTGGTACACGCAAAAACACACCACGTTACGTACATCGAACATTTTCGTTATATTTTTCTTGTTGTTTTTGGCTTGGCAACGACTCCTCCTTTTTTGAAGTCGGTTTAAAAGATAAAGGAAATAAAACAGCTACCCATAACCTCCACACTGCTTACAATTCTGCTAACAAGGCGTTACTTTTTTAACACTCCCTCGCCCACTCTTAACCCTTCCCTGTTCACAACTTCACATTATGCTACTGACCTACAAAGAGCCTTGGGACCCCAAACACTTGACAATTCTTTTCAATTATTCAAAGTACTCTTGGATCATGTCTCGGAGTGAAAAAGCGGGGGAAACAACAACTTAAGTACGAGGATGTAAGTAGTGGAATTGTGTGCTGCAAAATGTATAACTTTTAATGTTTCTTTAATCGTTTTTGTGAAGATCTTAAGGGTATTTTATTCGGTAGCAGGCTTCTTTCAGCTTAGTTTTAGTAATGAGTATCCAAAAAAGGTTTGCAAAAGTAAACGTAAAGATGACACCAAATAAAATTAAGCTATTATATTGAATACTAGCTGACCCACGCAACCTCGTTTGCGTCTTTTATTGCCCGTAGAGTGAAAATTTTCCCCCGTTTTTGAAACATTCTTAATTCGTGCTCCGCTCCTATTAGGATATGCGTGATATAGCATGCATATATAGCCTACTAGCTGAACCCCGCGGTGCTACCCGCGGTACGATGATAACTGCGGGCAACGCCGCGAGGCGAAGCTATATCTTTATAAATAGTAGCCTATGTGTTATTCTGATGTATAAGCTATATTGTGGTAAAGTTTCATTCAAATCCATTCAGTAGTTTTTACGTGAAAGAGTAACAAACATCCATACATACATACATCCATACTTACAAACTTTCGCCTTTATAATAGTAAGTAGGATAGCCTTCCTAGGTAAATGGACTATCCAACACTGAAATAATTTTTCAAATTGGACCAGCGGTTCCTGAGATTAGCGCGTTCAATCAAGCAAACAAACAAACAAACTCTTCAGCTGTATTATTAGTATAGATTAACATATTCAGATTTTTCCAGTTATTCTCCACCTTCTAAGGATTATTCCCATGATCTGTCAGGTAAGCGCTAATCCGATGGTTTAGCGCTAAATTTTTCCTAAACGCAAAAAGATGTTCTCAAAGTAACTTTTGTTTTATTTCTATAGACTTCTTTATGCATAATTTATATCTAAATGGACTCTACAGCGAAAAAGTCACTACTATTATACGCTTCTTTGTGCTTAATGCTACATTTTCTTTTATTAACCACAAAGATTTCAAAGATGATAACTATACAAAATTGTATATTCGTATATTTTAGGAGCAGACTTTTAGATTAGCATTTTAAATCAACTGTACGGTTGAACGAAAGATTTTGAATTCCAGGTAGTAACAAACAAGAAGGTTTTAGTAAAAAGGATGATAAAATGTATTAAATATATAAAGTTATATCTATACTAATATTAAATGATAAATGATATTTATTTTGTTAGTAAACCTTTACAGAAATTTTACACGTCATACTTTACAGTTAGAAAAGGCCGGCATTTCCTAAGACTCATTCTGTGAAGAAATGCCGATACAAACCACAGAGGTGTCTTTTTCTTTAAGTCCGTGATTACTTACATTGATTAATTCGAAATAATAAAAAGCCATGCGAGCAAAGTATAGGATCTGGATTGGCCTTTTTAAGAAAGTACCATAGTATATAAATTTGAAAGTAATTCTATCTGTGTCTATATATAACGCATTCACGGCTAAACTGCTGAACTGATTTGGATGAATTTCAGTAGAAAGAAAAAGTGGGTTTTGGAAAATTTTGGACATGGCTACTTTTTGTCTGAGTCGAGGGTAAAATTTAGTATTAAATAAAAATCACACTGTAAGTGTTCCTAAGAATTAATTCTAAAACCTAGGACTATTTATGTTCATTCATAGTAATGATCATATACTTTCTAAACGACACACTTGAGCGTCGCAGTCCCTACTGGTATTAGGAAACTTCACTAGTTCAATTCTGGAACAGTCTCAGCAGTGTTCTATTTCACATAAAACGATATTGCAACCAGCATGTGTCTAAGTCCTTTGTTATCCCTGGCCTTGCTTGAATGCCAAGGACAGCTGTTAGGTTTCGTCCGCAGTATGCACTTTTGTTTAGAGAAACTGTTTCAGTTTAAATTGTAATAATTACATGATTTTCATTAAAAAGATTTTGTATTAGTATACATTTGCACCTATAAAACCAATACAAAAAATGCGAAAAATAATCTATACTAATAATATAAAGCTGAAGAGTTTGTTTGTTTGAACGCGCTAATCTTAGGAACCGCTGGTCCAAGTTGAAAATTCTTTTAGTGTTAGATAGTCCATTTATCGAGGAAAGCTATAGGCTTGTTATCATCACGCTAATATAAATAGAAGCGGAGCACCGATGGAGAATGTTTCGAAAACGGGGCAATTGAAGACGCAAACCAGGTTACGTGGGTCAGCTAGTACTTAATATATAAATATATGGTTCTGGTACTATTAACAAATTTATTATATCTAAAAACCAACAAATGTACATCATGGGCCAGGCAAAAAGAATCTGGTTTAGTGTTTTCTGGATTAGCACTAAGCGCTAGTTTTAAACCATTTTCAATGTAAATTACATAGTGAAGAAACTTATAGAAATAAAATGAAAACTATTCGTCGGTAAATGTAAATTACGTAACGAATAACTAAAACACGGCTTTCAGTATGAATTTTAACTCGTTGCTAACATTAAATAACATTTTAAAAGGAAATCAATGTGTCGTGTTTCATTGGTGAGCGTGAGACTCGACCGAAGTGATACGACGTCCTCATCAAAAACCGGTGTGAAATAGCGCTTGCGCTCTCTTTCGCCGAATGAGTGAGGATACCGAAGGCCCATATCCCAACCACTCCCCCCATCCCTCTCCCCATCCCCTAAAGGCCGGCAATGCATCTGCGAAGCCCCCGGTGTTGCGGGTGTCCTTGGGCGGCGGTAATCGCTTACCATCAGGCAAGACGCTCGTTTGCCACCAACTCCATAAAAAAAATAAGCAGAGTGGAGACACTTTGGCAGGCTCATACATTAAAAAACTAATATTTTACAAGAATACACTACAAATCAGCATAATTTTAATTCACACTGTCATATTTACAGTTAGTTATGTTTTCTGAGTCCAAACACAATTAATAGAACGATCTACCGTTAGTTCTAAACAAAGTTTTCTATTAACCCCATTCAAAACTGTCTAGTTGGGAACACGCCGCACGTGTAACTGTGAATGTCAAGGTCGAGGTCAAAATCTACAAGATGTAGATATTCATACTACAAGGTCCATCTTTGTTATAAAACTTTTCAACAGCGTAGTAAGAAAATGTGTATTTAACAATTGTTAGAAACGTGGGAGCCAAGGTTCCAGTGGACATTAGTTGATTTAATGCGGTTACGTGGGGTGGTTCTTGTATACATCGTTACGATAGTTTATTTACTGTGTGCACACATATTTACAAGCTTTATTTGTGTATGAATCCATATGTGAACGATGAATAACGAAAGTTCAAAAATTTATGAACAATACAATAAAGACAACTCGGTATATTTTGAAACATAGTTCTAAAGTGACATGTTTTATTTTCTAAAAATTGTAATGATACCTGAAAATGATAATTAAAACAATGTTTGTTTATATTACTAAGCTTAGCTTCCATTTTCTAAATACCACAATAATTGTAATCTTGCGATACGATACTGGAGAAATTTAGAGAACTCTTTAAATTAGACAGACAAATTTCAAAGAATTATATAGAGAAACTAGTCAATTATTGATATTTAGTAGGTTGCGAGAACATTTGCAATGATATTAATTATATTTTAGTATACGTACCTAAGTTCTTACCGAACTGATTGCTCTAAATTCATTTCTATCTCAAATTTATAGTAGTATTACAATTTATCATTTTTCAATTGTATAAAATTTTTATGTCTGTGATTAAGAGATATTGTAAATTTTGAGTAAAAATAAAATTTTATTATTGTATTATTGTTAATTATATAAGTAGATTTCAGAATTGTTATTCATTATTATTATTATTATTTTTACAATTTATTAAACTTTAAGAAGCAAGAAATAGCGTCCCTCAAGGCGGCATTTTATCCCCTCTCTTATTTTCAATATTTATTAACCTCATAACTCAACAACTTCGGAGTGCGTATCACCTGTATGCTGATGATCTGCAAGTGTATTCGCAAGCAAGAGTGGAGGACATAGCGCGAGCCATCGACGAAGTTAACAGGGATTTAGAGATCATACAGTTCTGGTCAATGAGATTTGGCTTATCAGTTAACCCAACTAAATGTCAGGCGATTATAGTGGGTAGCAAACGCATGATAAGTAGAATCGATACTACTTCAATATCACCGATTGTGTTCAATGGCTCAGTCCTCCCGTTCAGCAACGTAGTCAAAGATCTGGGCTTGCTCATCGATTCGACCCTTGATTGGCAAGCTCAAGTTACTTATGTCAGCCAGAGGGTAACTGGAAACATGCGAACGTTATATCGACTCAAAAACTTACTACCACCTAACACCAAAACAACTCTCATGCAGTCCTTAATAATCCCAATAATTGACTATGGTGATGTATGTTATTTCGACCTGAATGCAGATCTTCTCAATAAACTAGACCGCCTTCTTAATAACTGCATTCGATTCATTTTTAATCTCCGTAAGTATGATCACGTGTCAGCCTTACGTTCTCAACTTAAATGGTTGCCTATTCGCCTGCGCCGCAATCAGCGAGCACTTACCTCCCTATTTTCTTTTCTTAACTCACCTTTTTCTCCTACATACCTTGCTTCATATTTCCGTTATCTGTCCTCTAACCATGACAGAAATCTTCGTTCAGAAAATAATCTACTCCTCTTATGTCCTTCCCACAATTCAGATTTCATGAACTCTTCATTCTTTGTCCAAGCGGTACTACTCTGGAATGCTCTCCCACTTGAAATCAGGATGTCCACAAACCGTCTTATGTTCAAAAAGAAAGTACATGACCTCCTTCTCAGTAAATCGTCAGAAATTTCTAATTGATAGTGGCTTCACCTCATATTCGGATCATCATCGTGTACGAACGTAGTGTATTTGTATAAGTATATTTTATATATGTATTTATTGCGTGTGTATTCATTGTGCACCACCTACCTTACTAGATCTCTACACCACCCTAAGGTTGACTGGAAGAGAATGCCCTGGGCATTAAGTCCGCCAATGTACAAATGTGCATGAAGTTTTAAATAAAAATAAAAAAAATAAAAATAGTAATAAAACCTAAAGTAATATCATAGAGCCAATTGAGAATTACATTCCATTAGTTTTTAAACTTATTTCTAACACAATTAGTAAACTAAACTAGATAATTTAAAAATATAAAATCAGGTTGCGCAATTAAATAATGCCGCCAACTCCTCAATTATTAAAAACGTAAATGAAACCATTTACAAAGGCAGTAATTTGTGGCAACTGTACCAAATTACAAAATTAATGCCTGCGTTCCACAAAAACGTTGATCATTTAAAAAAACTCCTGGCATTGTCATGTGACACATTACTTCACATTTTTGCACGCCAACCCGTTCTGCATTTGCAGAATTACCGTTCCCTCTAACAAATGGAATGCGTCCGGCCCACAACACAGCAGACGGCATAATGTCTGTCCATCAGCTCCCTAAATGGCGCACGTCATTTACCAATTACATTCCGTAGTCATCCTTTACCATCGCTTTGTAGTACATACATTGCTGATTTTGAAAGAGGGTAGTTTTGTTATACTTGCGAGACATGGTAATGTATAGTAAAATATGCGTAAATTCTAAATTTGATATCTGTTATGGTTCCGGGTTTTGTGTCCAGAAATTATGGTTCGAATCCATCTCAGGACTCAATGACATCATTCGGCATCGCAATGACAGGGTGGCGAAAGGCATGCAAAAGGATTTGTCTATACTATGTGTGTACACGTGGTGGTGTTTTGATGAAATTGCAGTCTGCAGCTGGCCTAATGTTGATTTATTTGACTATTGATTAGAGTATGCCCTGTACTAAAGTGGGGGACAACATGCGTGATGTTACTGTATGTATGTGTATGTACTGTTGATATGTAAATTGTCATTGTCATTTTGCCCGAGGCTCTGCTCGCGTCTGTGTTGGTTTTCACGGTAAAGGGTAGCTTATGTCCTTTCTCAAATATCAAAGTATCTCCATGCCAAGTTTTATAGAAATCGGTGCAGTGCTTCGAAAGTATAACAGCGAATAGACAGAGATACTTTGGAATTTATAACATTAGTATGGGTTGACAATTCATGAATTTCAGCCGCACATTCTGATCGGTCTGTTGGTTTACTGGTTAGTCCTGACTGTTAGGCTGAGGTTTGTTAGTTCGATTCTCACTGAGGTTAAATAATTCTGTGTAATTATCTAGATACATTTGTCTGGGTGTGATTTAGCTACGATGTGTCTGTATTTATAAATATTTAAGAATGTTTATAAGCAGTCTAATTAACTATCTCATAAGCTCTGCTTAGTGTGTAATTAGACTGCAGTACATGACTAATGTAAAGTGATTATTATTAATTGCACTGCGCGGTTGGCCCAGTGGTTTAAGTAGTCTTCACGTCGCTTTCTATTGCTTTTTCACTTTTTACTATCAACAAATTGTTGTTCTGAGTCTGGGTGTTCATTGTGTCTGTTTCATGTATGTTTGTAAAGTCCCCCGAGATACAGAATTTATTCTTATGTGGGAGATATCTTAAAAAAAAACAGAACCAAAGTTTTACTGCCTCGGTGGCGTAGTGGTAGCGTATGCGACTGCTATGCTTGAGGTCTCGCGTTCGTTCCGCATATATTTGTTTCGGAGTTTGGGTGTTTTCTATGTATAATATGTATGTATTTACAAAAAAAAGTATATAAGTATTTATATCAGTTGTCTAAAACTCATAACACAAGCTCTCCTTAGCTTGGGACTAGATGGCGTATAATATGTATGTATTTACAAAAAAAAAGTATATAAGTGTTTATATCAGTTGTCTAATACTCATAACACAAGCTCTCCTTAGCTTGGGACTAGATGGCGTTGTGTGTTAGATATCCGAAATATTTATGTTATTATTATTTATTGAAAATCATTTAATAGTGATTATACCGTAACCTACATCTATATATAATACCATTCGTTTAGATGAAATACTCCATAATCTCGCACACACTTGCAATGACCTACTTAGGGCCCCCATTTTTCCGTAATTACTCACCGCGCTTTGTCGTATCCCCTGTTGGGGGTTCGGTCTTACCATGACCACAGATGCTGTGGGGTTAAGCTAGAAATCATAGTTAAAAACTATTTACGTAATTTAAATGTATAACTAAAAAAGTATTATACTGTAAAACGATATAGAATTCGTATTATATTAGAATAATTGAACGCGGCGCGTGATAAAGTATCTCAAGATGGTAACCGTCTGCCCACAGACATCAGCAACTTAGGAATCGCAAGTGCGTTATTGGCCATTGTAGTAGAATTACCCCTTTCTTTTCCTTTTCTCGTTACATCCATCAATTAATTTGGACATGCAATAGTTTAAAGATAAAGGCTAAAATCAATAACCATATAATGAAAAGATAAAAATAATAAGTACCGTGGGAGAGCCACGCTTTGGTATAAATGGGACGGCTCGACCGGAGTGATACCAGACCTCACAGAAAATCGGTGTGGAACAACGCCTGCGCTGTGTTCCATCAAATGAGTGAGGATACCGGAGGCCCATAGCCCAACGCCCAAAGGCCGGTAACGCACTTGTGAGGTCTCTGGTGTTGCGGGTGTCCATGGGCGGCGATAATCATTTACCATCAGGCGATACATCTGCTCGTTTGCCCCCTATTCCATAAAAAAGATAAATAAATTCCAACTCCTATTCTCAAGTCATAATACAAGTATCTCTCAAGTTCTAACTGTCAGTGCACACGATATACAAAATAATACTCGAGTCTGCATGGATCATCGTCGTCACCTTCACATAGTACCATATATACCTGGTTCCCTACACTTTGAGATCATAATGGCAGGGGAGCCACTGGGTATGAAAATCATCACGTTTTATCAACCAGAGTGTTGATGCTATAACTTTACGCAGACATGTAGAGGCAGGGAAACTATATGATGTGAATGATTTTATCATAATATGTATTATACGAGTATATTAAAAACATTATATTTTGATTAAAAATAATCTGAAACGACACATAAATACTCTTCTGAATTATTTTGTTTTTTAAGCCAAGGCCCATCTAAAGCCTAACTAAGCAGATCCTGTACTATGGTGTAGATACCATTTAGCAGCAATGTATTTAGGTTAATAGCACTGACGAAATATATTTAAATAAAACCGTGGGGTTAACATGGAGTGTATAACTATTGGAATTTCCATGAGCAAGAAAATAGTAAGTAATTTCCTTACCGTCTGCGGGCCAACTGCCTAACGACGAATTAAACGATTCTTCTATCGCACATTAAGTCGATAATTTGTAGACAATTGACGTGCCCCACGGTTTTATTTTAGTCTAGTCTATGCATATGTTTATAATTCCCACGACTGTATCTATTTTATTATTTTTTGGTTTTTAGTACATTTATCTTAAACATTGCAATGTATGTTTAACATAAAACCGTTTAACTTAAAAAGTTTTTTTACCTATTTTTATTTTCTAGTTTTTAGTTTTTATTTCGCATTCTGTTTAATTCATTTAGTGCTTCATTATTTCAATTTTTTATAGTATATTGTATTCTGCTTGTTGAGCCCTTTCATTTGATACCCATATTGATGGGATTGATAAAACCTACGTTATCCGCCATTTTGTAGCGGCCGCCATCTTGGATTTCAATTTTCTATAGTATATTGTATTCTGCTTGTTGAGCCCTTTCATTTGATACCCATATTGATGGGATTGATAAAACCTACGTTATCCGCCATTTTGTAGCGGCGGCCATCTTGAATTTATAATGATAATGAATAATCATAATTGTATTGTCACCAAAATCCAAAGTGTATACAAAATTTCAGATTAATCGATTGACAGGAAGAGGGTGAAATTTGAATTACTAAATTTGACCCAAGAAAGGATAAAACAAACGGGGTGAGCTAAATAAAACCGTTTAAAAAAAAAAACTTTGAGTTGAATCGAAATCAATCTAAGCTCCGGTAATTCAAATCATTTCAATGCATTTAGTATTAGTATCTTTTATCACTGAATTGATTACTTGAGTTTTGTTTTATATTTTGATATTTGTATTTTTGACGTGTTCAAGTGCCTTTTGGGGCCTATGGAAATAAATGATTTGAGTTTGAGTTTGATAGTATTGGAGAAAATTGACAAAACCATAAAAAATTCAAATGTGGATATGAAATAATATTTATTTGTTAGTCTCCAAACCAATTTAATGCAATTTAAATATAACCTGTTGTAAAAATTAAAACCTGAGAAATAAAGATTATGCTTTGCAGTTTAATAGTTTTTTTATTTTATAAATATGACATATTTCACAATGAATTACTCAATACCTATATCCAAGGTGAAAAAGCGGTGTAGAGCTGACTGTTGAGATGATAATATTAAAACATATTATTGTTTCTCACAGCGCAGCTTTGCATGAGGCAAAACAAACATTCATTTGACACATTTTTATGTTCCTATGTGAGAGACTGGTATCTGTACTAAGACAGGCCGGTGCCTTCTTCTACTTTCTGCTCTTGAACTTGCACTTGTTGAAAGCAAGTCTCTGAAATAAGGGCCTGATCGTTTGGATGACGATTATTGTGAATCCGTGTAATTATGGCTACAACGTATCTAAGCCACAATTGAGCTGAGCAACACCATATAGCTTTACTCAGCTCAATCAAAACAAAACCTTCATTTGAAGGACTTGGTGTGCGTTTTATAACAAAATTCCTGTCGAAATCTTGAACTTACCCCTACAAAAGTTCAAGAGTTCAAGAGAGAGAGAGTCGTCTTGTGAAAAGGGGCTATTATACGATAAACGATTTCTTAACTGATACAGTGCCTTGGATGTGAGTGAGAGTCTGGCATTGGCTTATGTACTAATTGAAATAATTTATTTTATACGCAATGTATTTATTTATTTACAATCCTTAATATAATTTATTTGATTGTAATTAATTCTTGACATCTTATTCTGCATTTATTACCTGACATTTGAACTTTGTTAAGTTAAGGCGATCTGTGTTTACTTTGTTGGAGCGTAAATATTTTGTATTTATTATTTTATTACATTTTGAACGTTTTTTTCTTTTTCTCTGGGACCACTATGTATGCACACATTGCTTTTACTCCTTGATGTGTAAGTGATTGCAACCTTATATGCTATGGACTAATTTTTATTATTTTATTAGACAAAAAATTTATTTTCCTAGCTTTGATATCTTATTAGACCGCTTTCTAGCCTTTGTGTTTTGGTTGCCTTAACTTGCACATAGAAATACTGTTGTCAAAAACAAACAAGCTTTGTATGAATTACATATTTGAAAAGATGGTGCACATGAGTTTCTCACCAGCTCTTCTCATGAATGCAATACCCATCGGAGCTGGTACTTGGATTGATTTCAATTTAAACCTTTGAGTTGAATCGAAATCAATCTAAGCTCCGGTAATTCAAATCATCTCAGTGCATTTAGTATTAGGAGTTTTGTTTTATATTTTTATGTTTGTATTTTTGACGTGTTCAAGTGCCTTTTGGGGCCTATGGAAATAAATGATTTGAGTTTGAGTTTGAGTTTGAGTTTCAATTTTAACAAACTTTACACTAGAATAATGGCTTCACATAAAAATGGTTATTGAATTGCAGGAAAAAGAGGCGGCAAATTTTTTATGGTCTACTGGAGACAAATATATAAATCCGCCACTGCAAAAATGCCAATGAAGTTATAGGAACTTCAATAATGTTGCTCACATTTTTGTTTGTTTAATCATGGACAAAGCATAACAATACACGTTCAGTAATATGATCTTCATATTTGATTTCTTTTACGTCTTGCACATGTTGAGCCAAAACTAATTCTTTTCCTTTTATTGTTGTTGGAAAGCGATGTCGCATGTGATTGCTCGGAATCCAGTTTATAATTAATTTGCCCATATTAACTGAAAATACATACAAAGCTGAAATAGAACATATTTAAATTACGAGATTTTTGTTGTTTACTTTTCTTAAGACAACCAACTATTTGACATTTCAAAGACAGACGTTTTTTTTTTTGATGATGCAATGGCAACTAGCCGGATCACTAGGATCAGCTATTTCTGCCAATGTCAAGTATTTATCGTCTTCAATTATCAAGTCTTCAAGTTGTCGTCGTGATAAAATTAATGATAAAAAATATATAAAATGTGGATGACATGAAATGGGGACCGTCTTTCGAAAAAACAAAAAACGATCTCCAAGACCGACGTAATTGTAGCCGCTAGTTGGCGCTGTCATCGCGCGTCCAGCAAATATATTTTTTGTGTAAAATTAAAAACTTAAAAAAGTGACATCTAGCGAAGTTAAAATGTCATTAATTTCAAGTTTCTTTAAATCGATTGCAACGACATCTCTTAAAAATAGGTGCTAACTTGTAGTTATGCAATTGAAAAACATTTTTTAAAAGCAAGCATTAGAAAGCAAGATTTATATTTAGAAAATAATAATATAATTACTAGAATTTAAGCATATCAATAAAATACTGTTAAACTTAGTAAAGCTGTTTCTAGTATATTATTTTGAGCGCCATCTAGATTTAAGCGACTTTGCCAGAAGTACAGTTTGCCCCAAAGGAGGATCGGTCTATTATATAAAAATGTCATTGGTTAATAGTAAATAAAATTAATAGTAATATCAGTTAGTTGAATCACAAACTTTGTTTAATAGTACTGCCATAATATACTAATAAACAAAGTCATATGTAACGAAATATTATTATATATACTATTCATGACTATGACTTATATTGCTCCTCCTCTGTCCGCTGGCACTACGCGACTATGGCGCAAAGCCTGGGTCTGGCCGCGAGTTTAAGTGGAGTCCCCCGCTAGACACTGATGCAGGTTCTCGAATTTTTCTCGATATTTTTTTGGATTCGCCGTCAAATTTCCTACCGATTAGTACATACGTACTCTGAAGAATTTAAACACAGATATTTTGATTAGTTATGTATATACTTTTATATTAAGTACGTAACATACGATCAACACAAAAATTTTTTTGGGTGAGAATTGAACCATACATCAATATACTATGAACATTAACATCAATAGGTTAGTCACCAGGTTATATATATACGCCATTTTTCAATGAATTTAACAAATTGTACACTAAAATAACTTATAATAATAGTTGTGAAAAGTATTTGTTTAAGTGATCCAATGTCCTGAAAAGCATTTTGGAGTTGCAGTTTGGAGAATTTGGAGAGTAATTGGAGTAAATAAAATTATGACACAAGCAGTAAAAATATTATTTTAATTACTACTAACAAAGGTACGTTCTCAATAGTATAGTTCAATGTGTTCTGAAACCATTGGTAACTGCACCCATGTCACAATGCCGACCGAATGATATTGTCTAAGCCCATAATCCCGATAGTTACGCTGATTTGACCAATTATGTCGACCGTGCTGTATTAATTTCATACATATTCAACCTTGAGTATCTATGAACATATTGTATCGTATTATGTAGCTAAGAAACAGTACTACTGAAATTCCTTATATGGTATAGATGAAATACATAGATATGACCGACAGTAAGTTCGTTGCTTATTAATAGTTTCAACTCAATAATTACAAGCATGTTAACGGCCTCTAGAATGAGTATTGGTCCAGAAATATCACAAGATACAATTTATTTGATAGCAAGATGAAAGGTTTTAGGAAAAAAACATTTTTATGAAAAAGAAAAACCCGACTGCTTAAAAGTGATGAAAAAGAGAAAAACAAGTATTATGTGAAATATATTAAATTCGAATGACTAGTGCATTGTTTAGTAAGCTTTAATAAAATAATAAAGTGACTACATATGTAAATTCATATTATTCAAACTAAATATTATATGGTGCCGCATACGGCGTTTGGTTTTGGCAGATCTTTGTTTCTTCCTTTTTTTTTTTCTTAATAGACAACTCCCACATTAGGAATAAACATCCTGTGTCGTGGGGGACTTTACAAACATACATGAAACGGACACAAAGAACATCCAGACTCGGGACAACAATTCGTGGATCACACAAAGTGTTGTACCGCGTGGTATTTGAACCCAAGACACTTGGCGCAGTAGCAAGCGGCATGGCGTCCGCTGAAACCACTCGGCCAACCGTGCAGTCAACTTTGCCCGTAGGTAACAAAGTATTATTTGTAGAATAAAGTATTTAGTTTAAAAAAGCCTTACCCTACTTCTAACGCAGCACGGTAAAAACGCACATGTATTTATTAACATAAAAAGTTCGTAAATGTTAAAATGAAACGACATCTAAACACTTGAATGAGAAAGGTTTACTCATTGTTATAATAATATCAAAATATATTCCATATCATTTTCTATTCACTGATTTCTATCAGCTAACCCTTTGACCGATGTCTGAATATACCTTTTTGTTATGTTTAGCCGTCAAGCCCCAAAGCATATCAAAAGCCACAGCGCCCAACGGTACAAAATAACAGGAAGCCTAACTCAATAAACACTCAATCATTTGCACTCTCAGAATAATAATCCAACTAGAAGAGACTATAATTATTTAAAAAAGCGAAAAGGGTGTTTTCGAAAAATTCTTTAAGAAACAAGGAATATTAATTTCAAAATGTTGTCAATTCAATATGGTACCGACATGATTATTCTTCAGAAGTTAATCCTTGATATAGAAAAGCGAGATAAAATGTTAACTCTTAGAAATTCCTTTGCGAGAAGAGTTAAATACGAAATTATATTTTTATACATTTAAAATCATATACATATTTTACATGCTAAGTCTGCCAAACTGTAAGACAGTTTTCTGGCAGAATTTCTCGCTTAAGGAGGTTCTTTTGTCTCCTTTATATTTTAGTTTCTATATATTCTGTATATCTATAATATAAATTATTTGTTTTTTTATTATCAAGAACATTTAAAATCCATAGTTGCACACATGATACACTCAAAGGTAAAGCACTCAAAGAAATGCAATTCGCACTGAAAACTGGGTAAAACTGACGTCGCACTATAATATTTTAAATATACCTGATCTAGTCATAATTTATAACCCTATGAAGTATTTTACAACCGAATGAATAAGCTATCACCCTTTGATCTCACATGTGGTACATTGAAAGTACTCGGTTTGATCACTGACGCTTGATCTCGATAACTAGGTAATGGAGCGTGTGTTAAACAGAATATGAAATGGGTATTTTATGTGCTGATGGCCTTTCGAGAAAGTAATCAACCTTTTAATTAAAAATATTATCTACATGTGCATTTCTGCAAATGCACTTGTGACGTGAAGTCACGATATGCATTGTGAATCCAGAAATTTTTAATTTAAAATGTTGCATTAAAATAGTAACATTTGTTTATTATTTTTGTAAAAAACAAAGTTAGCCGAACAAACCAATATCTAAAAATCCAAAGAAAGTATTAATCTTTGCAACACACGACAGCATTCAGCTATTTCCCTTCCTTCACTGATCCATATTGTTTTCTGAGAAAATTAAGTACGCTTGTAACAATACAGTGTATAAACGCATATGCGAACGTGGATTACTACACCACGGTGTAAGAGGGTCCCAACGCGGATATGCAATCGCGGAAGCCTAAACGCCGCCTCGACGTGACCGAGTCAGCGCTATTCATCATTTAAAAATGGCTGAATCTACACCGAGCATTGCAATAGCCGTGCACGTGCTACGCGCTACGAGAATATTAGAATATCACGTCGCGTCTCCCTTCCAAAAGATCTTACCAAGATATAAATATCATGTGAGATGCAGTAAACATTACTCTTGGTACTCACATCGTATAATTATCACTTCGTAGTTATAGTTAGTTCTGTAATATTTAAATATTAAATCTATACTAATATCATAAAGCTAAAGAGTTTGTTTGTTTGAACGCGCTTATCTCAGGAACCGCTGGTACGATTTGAAAAATTATTTCAGTGTTGTATAGTCCATTTATCGAGGAAGGCCATAGGCTATATATCATCACGCTAATACTAATAGAAGCGGAGTACCAATGAAGAAAGTTTCAAAAACGGGGGATAATTTTCACGCTACGGGCAATAGAAGACGTAAACGAGGTTGCGTGGGTCAGCTAGTTAAACATAAGAGTAACTAGGGTTTCTTCGCAACCTCCTGCTCCAGCTTACGTAATTCGCTAACACTGTTATCTATATATTTATATCACTAAGCTTTTATTTTTGTTGCCAGAAAAAAAATTCTACACTTGAGAAATTAAAATAATAAATCTAATTCATGTGGAATTTTGATGTGCAAGCCTCGAAATTATCAGAATCTTTAGCATATGCTAAGTAGTTACATCTTTGCTTACATAGAAGTATAAATTAACGTTTTTGTACAAAATTAAGTTATATAAATATTCCGGACATCTAACACACAACGCCATCTAGTCCCAAGCTAAGCAGAGCTTGTGTTATGGGTACTAGACAACTGATATAAATACTTATATACTTTTTTTTTTTTGTAAATACATACATATTATACATAGAAAACACCCAAACTTCGAAACAAATATTTGCAGATCATACAAACATTTAGTCCGACCCGGGAATCGAACCCGAGACCTCAAGCACAGCAGTCGCTTACGCTACCACTCGCGCCACCGAGGCAGTCTGTAAATTTAACCCTAAAATTTATTGAAAAACTCATTTCTTAGACTCATCTTCTTTAAATCCATTCTTGTACAGTATATACCTAATTAAAACTTCAAATAAAACAAACAGTTAAATTTTAAAACAGCTGTGTATTATTACGACTTGTCGTAAAGGGACGAGTCTGTCGGCCAGCGCAGAGCAATTTGTGGGTTTGATTGATGCTCGTTTTGGGTGTAACGGGAATACATTGAAGTAGAAATCCGATGGGGTAGCACTCCAAAGCACAAAGTTGGTTTACATCCATTTTTTTTCTATTCAATAATCATAACAGCTGTTTTATGGTGATGGATAACAGATGGACTAGAAAAGGTGGACAGACTAACGAAACGAAGAAAAGGTGGGACAATCAATCGCGAGATAAAACACAATGATAAAACAAGAAGCAGACAAAAGTATAATGTTATGTTTTTATGTCAAGTCAACTATCGACTGTCTAAAGGATTAATAGTGATCGTACCTGACATCTACAGTTTAAATCACCACTTCCCAGTATGATTTTATTATTTTCGTCAACAGCTTTTCAATGACAAATATAAACTGTATAATACGTTTGTATTTATAAACGTAATAAAATAGGTTTGACAGTAGTCCTGGTTACCATTGTATACAAGCTCAAGTTTTGAGTTTGTATACTTATATGGTATATAAGATGTATGAGGATTTTTTTATATAAGGGCCTGTCAAAGACTATACTCTGCCTGAAACAAAGCATAAGCAGAATGCAACATACTCATTGCGAATGCAGATAATGCAAACCGGTGTGAAAATTAAATAGCGTTTGCGCTGTGTTTCACCGAGTGAGTGAGGATACCGGAGGCCCATACCCCAACCCCTCCCCCATCCCCTTTCCCATCCCCCAAAGGTCGGCAACTCACTTGTGACGCCTTTAGTGTTGCAGGTGTCCATGGGCGGCGGTAATCGCTTTCCATCAGGTGATACGTCTGCTCGTTTGCCCACTATTCAAAAAAAAAAAACTTGAGAGGTGTCAAGGGACACCCGGATGGAACGAAGTTCAAAATAGAAAGACGAAAGGAAAATATCTGGCTTGCTTTCTATACGAGAGATAGAGAGACAGACAGATAAACATGCGCACGCCGCACGGCTTACAATAGCTTACTGTAGCAAAAAGTGTCGTTACCAGCCTATCGCAGTTCACTGCTAAACTTATTTATTGATATATTTTGTATTTATATTTGATATACATAATTTTAAAAATCATTAATTTACAGTGACATCTATATTATTAATATTAAACTACTGGCAACGACAACTATAACATGTAAATGTAAGTTTAGTTTCTATTCAAAAGGTGGCGCTATATATAAAATTGAAAAATGTTTTTCACCAATTCTTTAAAAAATAATAACAAAACAATATTTTCTTAATAAAAAAATATTAAGACTTCGTTCCCATAACAAAAATAGTGAATCAAGCAATGAAAAATAAACTAATAACAAATATAATTAAAAATAGCAAAAAGTGTCGTGACAACAAAACGTGTCGTGACAACTTTTTCGTATGAATTTTTTCCGTCTAGCCCCCTTTCACAACGCGCGATAAGGAACTTCGTTCCAAAAAAAATGCAACAATTCAGCATGGTGACACGTACTATGGTGGCCTATTGAGACGCTTTTGCATCATTGAGTTATTCTTCTTCTTCTTCTTAATAAATGGCAAACTGTGCCGATGTCGACAATTCTGCCAATGTCAAGTGCGATGGAAATACGTTAGTCTTATGCAAAAAATAAAATAACAATAGAGAAAATAATAAATTTGTAGAACCAGCAGTAGACTGAATGTAGGGCTTTTTGTTGGGGTTAGTACATTGAGTTATTATTATAACCGACACTACACACTCCTACGTCATTTCACCCTATTGTGATGCAGTCTGCCACAGCCATTATGACCACAAACAAGTGTAACACCATTTACACGGTACCTTTGTGTTTTACACGCTCATCTCTATGTTAAACGTTTACAGATTGCTTTACCATTCAATGTTGCATCGTGATTTAAATTTACTACTCGTATCAAATTATTGAGGAATACTTTATTGATTGGCAGTTCGTATAAAGTTATCAATTCTTTATGAGTCGTGATTTTGATTTGAAGAAAGGTCCAGTCATAGCTAAGTTCTTCACGATTTTTGTAATGTAGGTAGTAAACGAGCAGAATGAAGAGGTGTTACCTAATAGGAAATGGCTTTCGCTGCATTATTTGCGTTCACGGTAAGGATCTTGACCGCCACTTTACCGTGGGAGAGCCACGCTTCATTTCATCAATCTTCATCAATGGGCCGGCTCGACTGGAGTGATACCGGCCTCACAGAAAACCGGTGTGAAGCAGCGCTTGCCCTGTGTATCACCGAGTGAGTGAGAATACCGGAAGCCCATACCCCAAACCCTTCCTCCACCCCCTCCCCAGCCTCCCCATAGACTGGCAACCCACTTGTGACGCTTCTGGTGTGGCGGGTGTACATGGGCGGCGATAATCGCTTACCATCAGGCGATACGTCTGCTCGTTTGCCAACAGTTTCCAAAAAAAAAACCATTCTTTGATTTTACGTAAAAAATATGGAGAGACATACGCAATTCGAAACACACAAGGGCAAAGCCGCGTGGACTGCTCCTCGGTACCATAATAGAGAAAAACCTCGAGAAAGGTGTTGGAGAGAAGTTTGGAAACTGCCCTCATACGGTGTCCCGTATGAGGGCAGTTTCCAAACTGCTCTGCTTAGCATCAGTTTTCTCTAAAGTCAAGGTCCAGTCAATATAAGCCATATGTGATGAAACATAGAACCGTGTCGATTAATATCTAATAATAATAATATTAATAAAGATTTAAGTTCTCACAAATAATGGTAAATATCTAAATATATATTCTTGATTAGTTTTGTTCACACCTATAATTAAGTAAACGTTTAACCTGACCCTACACATTCTATTGTATATGTCACTATCACTCCTCATAAATCTAAACGTAAATACCTTTAAGTACTAGACCACACTATATTTTGCAAAAACCAAATTTAACTTAACTTCACAAGGTTCAATTTAGAATAAACTTGTGTATAAAACTGTCAGCACTATTGGTAAGGATCCCTTGACATATATTGAAAAGGAAAAGGCCTGATTGTTAGATTGAAGATAGTATTCATATGCCCTTTGAAATGTACAGTTATTCATAGAATTTTGATGTAGGCGGTTATGGTAGAATCTATTGAATTATTCGAGTTGTATGACTCTTATCTTCGGTACCTTTGAATAAATAGAAAAAATACTCAGCCTTATGAATAGTAAAGGAAATCTGAGGCTTCGTAGAACTAAAGTAATAAAAATGAAACATATAAATGAGAGCCCAATAATGCAGAAGCACTACTAGGCTGTCGTGGTGTGGGTCACCATGCTGCATTGTTATATTACCTGTATTCGCAATGAGTATATATAAATATTCCGAACAGCTAAACACACAACGTCATTTAGACCCAAGCTAAGCAGAGCTTGTGTTATGGGTACTAGACAACTGATATAAATACTTATATACTTTTTTTTGTAAATACATACATATTATACATGGAAAACACCCAAACTCCGAAACAAAAATTTTCAGATCATACAAATATTTGGTCCGACCCGGGAATCGAACCCGAGACCTTAAGATTAGCAGTCGCATACGCTACCACTATGCCACCGAGGCAGTTAAGTATGGTGACCACCAATCTTGGATTTTACTTTTCACTAGGTAGAATAAAGTCACATTGGGGCCTGCCAATACTGTTCCAGTTTTGAATATACAAGAATTTAATTAATAGACTATACATATATTACCTGACACCGGTTGTATTTCAATTTTAACTCTTTATACATACTGCAATTATGTTCACTGAAAAACCATACCAAAGTCATGCAATAGTGCTGATGACAGTATCAGATAAAGCAAAGTTTGCTTACTTTCGCTACAAACACATAAAAGCAATTAGCCCAAAGCTATAAAAAAAATACGAAATTACCATATCGCGAAAAAGCAGTCGAACTATAGGCGCAAGTAGACATTGCAACATGGTATCCATTCGTTTTAAATGCAAACGAAAACAATGTTCAAAATCCATTAGCTGGCCCGTGGTGATGGCACTGTAAATATGGAGCCAATAGTCATTGAGTCAACATTGTTTCAATACTTCGTTCACTAGCTTTTAACCAGTTCACGGGATTATATTCTACGTGAGGGAAAGGTGCTTACGCATTAATGTATTCAAGTAATATTATTAAGCACACCCTACAAATTTACTAATACAACGGTAAGGACTAAAAACAAAAGTTTCTTCTATCTATACTTATCTATACTAATAATATACGAGTATATAAAGCTGAAGAGTTTGTTCGTTTGTTTGAGCGCGCTAATCTCGGGAACCGCGAGTCCAATTTCAAAAATTCTTTCAGTGTTGGATAGTCCATTTATCGATAGACTATATATCATCACGCTAATACTAATAGAAGCGGAGCACCAATGAAGAATGTTTAAAAACGGGGGAATATTTTCTCGCTACGGGCAATAGAAGACGCAAACGAGGTTGCGTGGGTCAGCTAGTATGAAATAAAATTCACGTCAGTTAAAAGTCATGCTTCTCAAGTTAATCAATTGAGTCAATTCTTAGTAAATAAGTTGATCTGTATACCAACAAGGATTTAAGTAAAGAAGCTCCTAATATGTAATAATACATACTCGATTTTTTTTATGGAATAATAGCCATAGATAAATTGATCGGATAGCTTTCAAATAATTATTTGAATCAGGATTTTAAAAAAACACTAAATAAAGTTCATGATATTTTGCTTTCTATTCTTTATTTAAATACGTTTATATCACAAAAATTATACTCATAAGTACCTAAGACTGAGATTCCATTAAAATGAAACATTAAATTAAGTTAAACGCAAACTCATTACTCTAAACATTTCACTCATGGATTGCGAATAAAAAAGAACACCATAAATATTATAAAGCGTTTTGCATTATCCATGCAGCTAGCACAAAAACGGCATTTATCTGCAACAACGGGAGCACGGGACAAAAATGTGCCATCTTACAAAATGGTGGTT
This sequence comes from Spilarctia lutea, assembly GCA_916048165.1. Classification (NCBI taxonomy): domain Eukaryota; kingdom Metazoa; phylum Arthropoda; class Insecta; order Lepidoptera; family Erebidae; genus Spilarctia; species Spilarctia lutea. Next base: position 3,875,715 of record OU696491.1, read on the forward strand.
CAGACAACTTGAGGATATAATTAGCTTGGCTCGGGAGCACGTAAATGTATGAGATATTGTTTCAGGACTGAGTACTTTCTTTTTTTGTAAAATGATGTTAAAGTTTCTCGTTATTTAAAAGCGAGGATGTGAATGAAGTGTATCACCTGTACTATAACTATTCAGTTTATTATGGGTTTGCAACTGCCTATTTAAAGTAGAGTCATAGTTGAGAGAGCCACGCTTTGGCATGCATGGGATGGCTTGACCGGAGTGATACCACGGCCTCACAGAAAACCGGTGTGAAAGTTGTTTCACACCGATTTTCTGCGAGGTGCATTCGCTGTGTTTCACCGAGTGAGTGAGGATACTGGAGGCCCATATCCCAACTCCTCCCCCTACCCCTCTCACCAACCACTAAAATGTATAAAATACAGGTGAAAACCCACTTTTACCCTTTTTGTAAATAAATTAGGCACGTGTTAAAATTACATACTTTTTGGTAGTCATGATGGTTTAAGTTTCAGTATTCACGAAATAAAACAAGATATATTTTATAAATTAGTAACATAAATAGCTGCAGTTCACTAAACAGAGAAAAAAATACATTTAAATAACAATTAAATACCTTTGAAGTATTAGCATTAGGTTCAAACATGTATATTTTTTAATGTTTATAAAAATCTATTTTAAAAGATACATTTTACACTTCGCAAAGTTGGATACCATGAAAAACCTAAAAACAAATTTCGCCAGTGTAACCTAAGTCAGCACAAAAAGCACAGAAAGGCAGAAACAACGAAACCGAACGAAGCGAAAATTTCTTTTTACTCACTTATGAAACTCAACACACAGATATTCTAATTATTGTACCTTTGGGTGGTTTCGTGTGCCCACGTTCACTTGCCCTTTGTTTTTTAAAATAAATGTAAATAAGACAAAAAATGTACGTTGGTTTTGCGTTATACGCTTAGGGCAAATATGGAGATCGTATCGTGTTTTATTCATTTTAACGATTTTGTACACAATTTTTGTTAGGTCACCCTATGCAGACAGTTTGTTTGCCTGTAAAATTATATATTTAAACGCATTTAAGAGAGGGTACACTGTATACTGATTGAATTTGATCTAGCAAATCTTATTTTCATTATTATCAGTTTATGGCAGGCCACTGCTACACATAGGCCTCTCAACAAGCCTTAAGTTCCATCCTCAGCTTCTCGCGTCCAGCTTCTGCCAGCTATCTTGTGCACACCTATACTCCACCTGGTCTGTGAACGTCCTACACTACGCTTATTGAGGCGCATTCTCCACTCAAGACGTTAACCCCAATAAATATCACTAAAATAACAAACAGAGTTAATAATTACAGTAATAAAAGTTATTTTCAAGATTCTGATTTTTGTACAGAAGAGCCGTAACAAAGAATTCAGAAGATTCAAAAGATCATTATATACGTGACGTGTACAACCAATATCAGGCGATTATATTTTATAAGCAAGTGTTCCAAAAATCACTTATATGAGTTTTAAAACCATAGACATACTTAAGGATGAATATTGAATAAAAAAACTTCTCTGTAAAATTCAATTAAAGTTACTTCGGTCAAGATGAAAATTTAATGTCAGATACAACTGCAATTGAAAAAATTCGATTTAAAACCGTTTAAACAGTGATATTCAACAGAATTGCTTCCGTTGCATATTTCTTGACTCAACAGTAAAATGTCACTGACATACTGACATAGTGTAGGCACCCCTGCCAGAAGAGGGTAGGTAAAACAGGTGCATTGAACTGGGGGAGCCCGCACCAATTATTCATCGCCATGCTTTATGGAAAAAATCCCTTGAAACCTACCCTTTAGGAGGGGAAACTATATTAAGTATTATAGAGTTCTAGGGGAAGAATTACTGAGATTTGAATTCTGTATAGTTTTACTGTATAGTATACAACATTACAAAAAAAAACAGGTCACAAGAAACGATTAAGCATCAAGCATCACTTAAGCCGCCATAGTGTGGGTCACCATGCTACATCGTTGCATTGTCTGCATTCGCAATGAGTATGGTGACCACCACTCCTGGATTCTGCTTATGCTTTCTATTAGGCTGAGTAGAGTCATTTTGGCAATGCTATACATAAAAAAACCTTAGCTCTCTTCTTAAAGCTGGGTAATATGACTAACTTCGTAGTAAAAATATTTTAAATAGTTGTTTTTATAAATTTAATCTGACTGCACGGCCTTTCTGCCACGCCCAGTGTAATGGATTCTAATCCTACATGAGACAACATTTGTGTGAGCCTCAAATTATTATCTGTGTTTTTGTGTTACAGGATAAACAATATGCAATTACAATATACATATTCATAATATGGGAGTTGTCTTTTAAAACAGAAATCATTATTTTTTTCGAATAATTATTAGTTACCAACACACTTACAGGAAATTCTTGTAGATAACTCGTAGTAATTCGTAGCATATAGCTACGAATGGCTACGAATTATCTATTTAACTTAACATCGCTACATACGTCCACCAACTGATAAAGCTCATAAACAAATCTAGTTAAGATTCAGTTCAGGTCTCAACAATAAAACTTTGTTCACGATATGGTAATACAGAGTCGTCTCTTCAGGACGTGTGCTCATTATACTGGACGAGTTCTCGTCCAGCACTAATTACCCAATCAGGCTTACAAGTTCGCTCATATTTTGAATATATCTTTACAAGAAAATCGAAAAATAGAACTCGTCTTTGAAAATATATAAAACCCTTTTCGGTTCATGGATCATCAGGATGTTTAATATTTGTTTTTGGCGCTTGGAATTTTGAATTTTGGTTGGAGTTCAACATAAACCTTAAAGCTGTGCTTAAAGCGTTGACTAATTCTTAAAGGAAGGAAGCCATCTGGATGGAGTTATCTTGTTCGGTAATATTATTGCAGCCCTGTTGCGAAGCGAGAGCACGTGAAACTCCGCCGTTACTTTCTGCGAGCAAGTTATGCTTGCTAAGTAGACGGTGAAGTGGGACCGAGACAGGTTTAGAACTCTCCCGATCTGCCAGGCCCGGGAACTGGCCAGGTATTCTAGGTGTTCCACACGGGAGAGGGTCATCTACAAACTGTAGGTGCTCCGAGGTACGTCTGTAAATCAGGATCTCTACTAGCCAATCCACTTTTACATATAAATTACGAAAGTACTATTTGACTTGTTGACGGAGTCGTCAGAATAACACTTTAAAAGTTTCTTAATTACTTATGTATTGCATTATGTATATAATATTTAAAAATGTCTCTATTATTTATGTATTATATTATATATGTTTTATTATTATAATTGAAATTATAAAATTTTGTAGTACCATTTAATTTCTCACCTATTTATCCAAATATACACCTGTCACAAAGCTACTTCGCAACATCCAAAGGTTTGGCTGGAAGAAAATGCCTGTGGCATTAAGTCCGCCTTAAGCAATATGTTTGCAGGAAGTTTTAATAAATATATAAATAAATATTATTGCACGAGACAAAAAAAGGGTTGTGAAGGTCCGATGCTAACCGTCTCGTGGAAAAACATTCACGTAAAACCTGTTGAACTTGTAGCAGAACTCAAAGAATCTTGGGATTAATAAAGGCTAGAAAGGAGTAGACTTAATAAATTACACGAAAATTATGAAATAAAACTATTTATGTCTAAATTTTACAATGAGATTGTCCGCTACTTACTATACAATAGCCATTAGGATGCATAGGAGCGTGTCAGATCAAATCATCTACAGATCGCCGATGTCAACAAATTAGCATAATGTTTGTTCATATAAAACTTAACGCGCTAAGTGGTAAACGAGTAGCGACAATAGAATATTTGACTGCCAATTGAAACATTATTTTCACTGTGGTGTTACACTATTCTATCAATACAAATAAATAAAATTTAAGGTTCTTTTTTTTTGTAATTTCAAATTAACCGATTTTCACTAAATGAAAATGAAAGTACATTATCATCAGCCTATCGTAGTCCACTGCTGGACATAGGCCTCTCCAAATTCACGCCAATTGGTTCAATCCTCTGCTTCTCGTATCCAGCTCCTGCCAGCCAGTCTTGCGCAGATCAGATTTTTTTAAATTACAATTACTAAAAATACTAGACTGGTGTTTAAAAAAATAATAATATCCAGGTGGCCTTAATTTTATTTCGAGTAGCAGTAGTAGTATATCGGTTTAGCGTAATTTCTCATCTACATAATTTTGACAAAAAAATTATCTAATGGAAGACTCAAAATGATGTCTGCCTTAAATACAAATTAAAAACTGATTTGGAAGTTGACAAACGTATTTCTGATATTTTAGTTACATAAATTTTCAAACTGTTTTTGACTATCGGAAAAAACAACAAGAATTGATTGATGTTAATTCAGTAATTTGATACGGTCGCGGTAAGCTTTCAAGAATATTACTGTCATCAAGATATCCTCTCTCTTGTCTTCTAAAATACTCCAAGACCTAGCAGCATTCTTTTATATTTATAAATATTTTTGTTGATTTTTTAATGGTGATTAATTTAAGTGTTTATAATTATTTTTGAATACGAGACAATAAACTTTATAGTCAACCAAAAGAAACATTGATAAGTGTTCTTTAAACTTGCACCGGCTGATGATATTTCACGAACCATCTTGTATGATATATTTGTACCACACGACATTACGGTAATTATGTAAACATTTATACTAATTAAACCGTGAGCTAATGAAGATCCGGTTGATTAGTGTCTGGATTAATCAACAACATCAACTTCGAGATAAATCTATAGTTACTAAATCGATAACATCTTCATATCTCATCGCTCATCGTGGGAGAGCCATGCTTCGCGATGAATGGGCCGGTTCGACCGGAGAAAACCGGTGTGAAATAGCGCTTGCGCTGTGTTTCACCGAGTGAGTGAGGATACCGGAGGCCCATACCCCAACCCCTCCCCCCCGTCCCCCTCCCCTTCCCCAAAGGCCATCAATGCACTAGTGACGCCTCTGGTGTTGCGGGTGTCCATGGGCTGCGGTAATCGCTTACCATCAGGCGATACGTCTACTTGTTTGCCGCCTATTCAATAAAATAAAATATAAAAATAAATACAAAATAATACTAAAATAACAAAATATATAAGTAAGATATTTTTCAATTTTACATGATGGGGACAATTTTATTAATATCATATTCTTTCTTTTACTGTTTTTTACCTTTTTTTATACTGAACTACTAAAATAACTCTGCTCTGCCTCATGGAAAACAGTAGCAGAGTCCAATAGCAGTGTTCACCATCCTCAATGCCAACAAGGACAGTGCAACATAGTGAGCAGCACTATGGCGGCCTAGTGAGATGCCTTTTCGCGCCCCGCTTAAAGAACCCGGGATCATAGCGGGACGGAAACACGTATGTGAGTCCAGGGTTTAACCGCTCGGCACAGGACGGAAGAACCGAATAGATAAGTGCTCCAAAGGTTCAGTTCTAAGCAAGGGTTGCTTTGCTTGTGTGTTGCTTTTTATGGTTACGCAGTTCCCATCTCGAGACCCCTAATACTTTCGTCATGTCCGTCCGTCCGTCCTCGGCTTACCTTCAGAAAGAATACGACACGTACTTGGCTGATGTTGTTTGTACTCTGAATGTCTTTTGATATTCAAGTCGGGCAGGTAAAAAACAATAACACGCACACACAGAATATTTGAATATAGAACTAACTTGAATGCATATTCTTGTATTTATTTTATGACACCCACACATAATTCATTCTCTTAACATAATTGACAAACTCACATCTGCATATTCATTCCTTGGAGCATCTTAACACTCAAGCAATTACCATATCACCGTGGAAGCTGAGCCAGGCATTACTAGGTCTGAGTTGAGTCTCGATAACGGAACTCCACGATGTTCGCAATTTGTGCAAATTGCCGCCGTACTGAAGTGAATTGAGACAGAACTTGTGTGATATCGTTAGCTTGGGAACTTCCTAAAGTAGTTTAGAGTAACCGCATTTTATTGAGTTTCGCTTGTGTTTTAGTACTAATATATTTCTAGAGGTTAATTTGAAACTGAAAGCGTAGAATGGCACTAGTACATTTAACTTATAATATAATCATAGATACATCATACAATATAGACTTCAGATTTTATTTGCACCCCCTGACTTATAGGAATCTCGCATAAAGGTTGTTCAAGATGAAACAAAGAAACTAAAGAGACTATAGAGCCGTTTGCAGACGGTGACAATCTGGCCTGTTTGTGCGGTGCAACTCAAACGATGTCCAACCTTGCATCATGCCCTGCGTGCCTGGACACCTACACCAGGGAGGATCTGATAGCTGCCACCGATAATGCAGTCAAAGTAGCCACGTTCTGATCTGCAAAAATAGAATTACACGTACATGAAATGTTTGCCGTCGAAACGCTAAGAGGCAGAAGAATTCGAATTTGACACAAATTCGTTTTAAATCCTAGAATACTGACACACTTACAAAGAGTCTATACAGTGCCTATTCAAATTACAACAATTTCTTAGGTCCCGTTTTACCTTTTGGGTACGGAACCCTAATAACAGCAAAGTTTATACGAATTATACGAAGTATTTGTCTTCATTATAGAGTGATTCGTCAAATGTTCGTTTTGAACGATGTCTTACATAAATAAATATTCTTATCGATTATTTTGTAAAGTATTACTGTACCTGTTACATACTTTTCTAGTGTATATGTTTATTTGTAACCTTCTAAAAATAAATTTACTTCTGATGCATGAATAATTTTTCAGCTAGTTTCGAAGATGCAATTCATAAAAATAATATCAAATAATCTTATAGGTGATATTTTTAAAGCTATATATTAACTAATAAACATAATTATGTTTGTACATATTTTTACAATCATCTTGCGATCTTTTGACTTTATAGGTATAGAAAACATAATATAAAGCCACTTAAGTTAATAACAACCATTTTCTGATATTTTACCGCATTCGGATGATAAGTAAATGAGTTGGTAGTCTATAAATAAATTAATCGGCTAACGAGGCAATTACATTAAAAGTTATATAAAATTGGGAGAAGTAGTAATTTACTGACTCATTCGTTTCACTACATTCAAGAAGTTAACACTTAATAAAAAATAATATGATAAGTATGAAACATAGTGCTTACAAACCTGTTGAAGGACTCTATACATTAAAAGCGATATATTTATTCAGGATTATGCTCGGCAACTATTATATTATTAGCAGTAGTAAATTAATCTGCTTTGCAATTAGGCTGTACTGTATTTGTGTCATTTCACTTGCCCTCTACGTTTTAGTTAAACAAGTTTTAACTATTTTTATTCTATTCGAATATGTCCTTAATATCATCATATCTTGGAAATATAATGAACAATTCCTTTTGAGATATTTTACTGCTGTGAAAACATGTGACTCTATAATGGGCTACAAGAATATCCCAATTGTTCCGGGCTACTTTTACATAATGGTGTACGCAATTATATTATTGAGAACAGCAAATAATATACTAGCAAGTCTTATTGGGAAAACTGTCTCATGGCAACATTGTTTTCTTCGTTTCGGAATTTTGTTAAACGCAGATTTAAGTTATTTGTCTCCGATTATAATTTTTTCGATGTTGCATTATCGCTTCATTTTGCTTAAACAATTCTGTGAGAAAAATGTTATAATACCTGTTAATATTAGTAGAAATGATAATATAATCGAGAGTGTTAGAAATATTAAGAAGAGTCTATACAATTACAATCATTTATTGGACAATATTCTGAATGTGAATCGGCAAATGCAATACATGGTAACTTTTAACATAATATATTCTTATATTAATTATATTTCTTATAAATTCTTCTGAATGCAAACTTACAACAAGCTAAAATAAATTGTTCTCGAAAACGTATGTCATTTCCAAAATAAGATAAGGTGCTCACACTTATATCTCAAAAACTGGCAACGCATCATGACTTTTGACTTCCAAAACTGTATGTCATAAAAATACATTTAAACAAGAGGAAGAAATCAATTTCAATATATTTTGTTGAAAGATTTCATTAGTAGAGGAAACAGATCAGTAGGTTAATATACTTATTTTTTTACAGCTCGTCGTGTGTCTCTCAACAGGCTTTTCAAGGAGTCTTCTGAGGTCCTTAACATTTATTCAGACACTTATAACAGAAGTAAGTATATTTCTATTTAATCAACGTTTGCAACGACAACAGTCAGATAATTCCAACATAGGTCCTTACTTTGCTTTTAGTTCTTCTCTCATTGTTCAGGAAGAACTAAAAACAAAGTAAGGACCTTAGATTTATTTACAAATATTTCAGAGAATATCACTGTACGTGATGTCATTGTTCTTGGAGGTCTCTCAAGTCGTGCACATCCTGATCTACATAGTAGGTACAGTAGAACTGGCTAAAAACGAAGCAGAAAACATTAAAACTGTACTTACAAAACAGTTAAGGAAATGCTCGGGTAAAGAGATTTTTTATTCCCTTTAGCTCGATCATTATTAGAGTTCCGTACCCAAAGGGTAAAACGGGACTTTATTACTAAGACTTCACTGTCCGTCTGTCTGTTCGACCGTATATCAGCAGGCTGTATCTCAAGAACCGTGCTTGTTATACAGTTGAAATTTTCAGATGTGATATATTTCTGTAGCCGCTTTTACTACAAATACTTAAAATAGAATAATATAATAAATACTTAAGAGAACTTCCCATACAACAAACGTGATTTTTTTAGCTATATTTATAGATAATGGTGAGGAATCCTTGGTGTACGAATCGGACTCCAAACCAACCAAAAAAATGTTTTTTTATTCACTTCAGGCCTCTAATTCCAAAGACATTTTTGATACTGTGTAACTTGTATGTATAGATACAGATACAGATAGCTTTATTACACATTTGATAATAAGTTTAATTTAAGCATGGAAAACTCGACAATAGAAGTAACCATAGGTTGGTAAATAGAAGTCTATTATTGATTGATAGATACAGAATTTTGCTTCCCTTCAGAAAAAAAACATAGCTTTCTTATTTATTGAAATATGAAAAGAGTAGAAACTAGTATTTTTACCCTATGTATACGTATATACATATGTATTTTTACCCTGGTATCCTACCACCACTAAAAGATTTTTACGATTACGTAAGAACTTTTCTCAATATACTATAAGTAAGATATAATACATTTTCTCATGGTCCACAGACGAAACCCTCAGGTTGGAATTGGAAGCAGCCTTACAATACATGAACCTTCGCCCTTTCAACTTCAGAATCGCCCGAGTCATACCTTGCAATATGAACTTACCTATTTGTTTTTACGCACTAGTTATAACGCATGTCATTGTTTTAACGCAATTAACTCAATAAATTACTAGCTACTACTAAATACTTTCTCTCTTCTTCTTCTTCCTAGTCTTATCCCAAGATTATTAGGGGTCGGCTATTAGTTCCACCTGTTTTACATGAATATCAGTTTTTCCACGAAGCGACCGGCATCAGACCTCCGCAACCCTGAGGGTGAACTGTATTCGATGGTTAAAACTAGCGTCAGTATATTTGAGGGCACTGACACCAAGTTTCATGGCAACCGAGACCGACGGCTAACGTGCTCTCCGAGGCACGGAAATACTTTCTCTCTATTAGAAATTAATTATATTTAACAACCATGTTCTTGTTAACGTTCTATGGCTTCTAAACATATTAGTCACAATCGGATATTATTTAGTGTTACTGTAAACAAATCAATTGTATTTTAAACAAGCTTTTATAGACCGATATATGGTTTAGTACAGGGTTATCATCAAGACAAATCAAATGAGCAAAACTCGATTGGTATTTTTTTGGTTAAGTAGTTACTACAGCCGCCTTTTGGTTTCATTATCAGAGGGAAGTAATGGAATCATATATTTTTTTATGGAATAGGGTGCAAACGAGCAGACGTATTACTTCATGGTAAGCAATTACCGCCGCCCATGGACACCCGCAACACCAGAGGCGTCAGAAGTGCGTTGCCGGTCTTTGGAAGATGGGGAGGGAAATGAGGGTATGGACCTCCGGTATCCTCACAGCGCAAGTGCTATTTCACACCAGTTTTTCGTGAGGCCATGGTATCACTTCGGTCACTCTCCCATGTTAAATGATTGATTGTTATCCTATTGTCATGAAAAGCACATAAGTACACCTAATTTGAACCCAATCGGATGTCAGGTATTGGATCTAGTTAGCCTAAATTCGTGCCGATCATATATGTACAAACAAATTGTTATAGCAAGTTAAATTTTAATTTTTCAGTAATTTGTGTAATAATAATCTCATGTCTTGACTTTAGAAAGACACTCTCTAGAAAATCACTGGCCACCTATGTGTAATTTTTTTAATTTGTTTAAAGATTATCTGTCACTTTTCTTTTGTTTGCAACAATGGACGTCTCGCGGGAGCTTATCGTGATATGATTTTTTATGATTATAAACGTGCTTTTTGGGGTGTCTGCTCCTGCATTAGCAACAATTGCTTTTTGGTTTCGTGAATTTAAACGTGATCGAAATAACTTAAACGATGACCACAAACTGCAGTAACTCATGAAAACGTCATCAGTGTAGAGCGACTATTGCGAGAAAATATATCACATACAAATCGAGAGATACAAGCTGAACTAAACATTGGATAACAGACAGTTTTCACCATCCTGCATGGACACCTTAAAGTTAGAAAGGTTGTTTCGCTGTGGATACCGCATTTTCTCACCGATGAGTAAAAATGCCATCGTGTTGATTGGTGCAAATTTATGTTAGAAAAGTTCAAAGGAGGAATTTTGCAAAATATGTCCAACATTCTTAAAACTGACGAAGCATGTGTATATAACTACGATCCTCCATACAGCCTAGATATAGGTCCATACGATCTTTTTAAACTGTAAAAAAATGATTATTGGACGAAAATTTAGCACTGCAGACGAGGCCATCGGAAAATTTCGGAGGTTATTTTTCAACCTCGCAAGACACATTTCTTAAATGTTTTGCAAGCTGGTTCACCCGAATGCATAACTGAATTGGAATAGAAAGGGGATATTTTGAAAAGCTGTAAATAGCTTTTTTTAAATACTAACTATTTTTCATTTCATTTACTATTTTTTTAACAGCCCACGTACTTAATTAAGTATATGTGCCATGTACTTTTCATTGTTTTTTTTTGCAATAAATATGATGCGGAAGAATCATTGAAATATTTAACAAAAGCATCGTCCAAACCTTTGCTGCCACAGAATGAAAGAAATAAAGTGCCCCATTACATTTAAAAAAGTTTCGAACTTCTCTTTCATTCTCTTCTAAATCTGTTCCGTACTATCTAACTGTCATCAATTAGAAATAACAATGTGTATAAAAGTTATAAACCGAGATACATATCAGACATAGTTAATACAGACATGACGTCTAAATATAACAACCAATACGACTATACAAGACAGAGCTGTTAAGGTTAATGAAGTGACGGTCGTAAATCATAACAGAGGCCATAAATTAACACAGGCACAGTATTGACAGCTCACCAAACACATTTATCAACATTCACGTGGAATATACTCTCAGTAACAGTTGATTTACCTATGTGTTACGTAAATACATTGACATATTCTTATATTATACTGCAATCTCGACGACTAGGCTTTATTTTGTGATGCAGGGATAAATGAGCAGTATCGGATATTTATAGTGGAGTATACCTGGTTCCCCGCCTACAGGTATCGGTGACCGCATGTAGTACAACGTACAACTATGTTGTTGATTTGAATCCAATTTTAAATTTTAATAAAATTTTCAGATAGTAGAGCCACGTTGATTTCAGCACAAAATCCGAATGCGTTAATATTTATTACTAAATACGGTTAAAAAACTATCACGGTAATGCCGAAATTACCTTATATTTGTCTTTATTGGTGTGTACTGAAAGGCAATTAAAGTTTTGTTTTTATAAGATTACTAAAGCAACAACACATCATAATTATAATATACCAACAATACAGGTACTTTTCAAGCAAACATAAGCTCTTTATTTATTTCGGCTGTTCAAATTATACCACATGCGCACATTAGAAATACTGACAGAGGCGGCACGTTGATATACTGAAATTAATTACTAAACTAAACGAAAATTCGTTAATAAAAATAAAACAATTTGGAACTTTACGATAAACAATGCACTTATAGTTAATACATTCCAGAATTAGAGGTACCTTACCTTTGAAAATGTTATAAGGTGAAATCGGTCATGATTAAAATTAATTGAAATAGTGGAGTAAGTACAAGTGAGTTTAATTCTAAAATGTATTTCAACAAGTTCCATCAAGTTCTGACAATCGAGAGTATAAATTAATCTTTAATAGTAGAAAAGGAGTTTTAACATACATACATTGATACATTCCTGCCATGGTGTATGCTTTTAAGCCATATCTATATGTAAAACATTATAACTAAATTATATATTTAAAAAATAAGTTAACAAAAAGAACAAAATCTTCTGATGTCTAAACTTAGAAAAATAGTATCCCCTCTCCTCTTGTATAGAATTGTATGATATATTAAGCTACTACTATATTGTAAATATATATATATATATCCTATATTGTAAATTGTACAAAACATTGTGTTATTGAAAATTTCAATGGCGAGAGTTGGCTATCAATGTTTTAGAAGATTCATGATTTTATTGTATTCAATGAAAATAAATCTCGTAGTCTACAACAATACATTCTGAAACTATTATTCTCTAGATATTGAAACAGTTTTGTACGATCTATTCTTCACGGTGTCTGTGGAACAAAATGGTCTTGTCTAGCGGTATTATTTGCAATTGATTTATTTATTGGCTCGTACTGTGGGCTGGGCTTTTCGAAGTTGACTAATTTCGTATTAATGTAGGACTGTCTCGACATTCTCGTATGCATTATTCAGAAATTACGAACTGCACTTTGTAAATGTGCTTTAATGAATGTTGTGGATACGAATATAATTTTATTTGATCTAGGTATATGATACGATAAAAATGTAAACTTTAATAATTATCATTCAATACGTCCGATTTAGTAGTTTTTTGTGTCTATAAATATTGAAAAATACTAAAAAAAAGAAAGGTTTGGTATTTAAATTATTACGAGAGAAAATATAAATTTTTAATTCAGATAAACTGTAACCAATTGTCTTTAAAATTTTGTTAAGTAGTTTAGGCGCTGTAATGGAACTAATAAACAAACAAAAGCTGCTAAAAATGTTACTAATACTACTTCAAAGAGAATAAAAAAGTTAATTGTTATTTTTTTATAATAGAAGCTATGAACATTACAATATGAAAACAAAACTTTAAGAATAACTTATTTAGGTATATCGTTATATTCGAGAACGCAGTTTAATTTAAATGCTAACAGATGAAACTTAGGTCATCAATCAAAGTCCCGTATCCCTTGGGCCGAGCGAAAGTCCACAGAAGTTAAATTGCACGACCACTTTGTCGTTTCACGAATTAATTCAATGTTGGCAATGGGGCTAGCCTTTATGATTTCATTTTTTAATAAATCATAAATTAGACTAACAATATTATTTATCTTGACTTAAAGACGAATACGAGAAGAAAAACTTATATGTATTTATATTAACTTAAAGATGAGCGTTAAACAAGGACGCAGATATACGAAGGAGAGGAGGTAGGGATACGATGAGCTGATGAAACATAGGTATTTAGCTTTACAATAAACGCAATTGCTGAAAGAAAAAGTTACCGTATATATTTCTGTGAATTTAGAGATGGCAGATGTAAAGAAAGGATATTTACAATTAGCCCTTAAAATAATAAAAATAAGGGCCAGCAAAGATAATCCTTTCAAAGTCTCCTTAAGATTTTATGTCTCCTTTACTGTTAAAAATAAATACGGTCGCTCTCCCAAAGCTGTACTTTTTCTTAGTGTATACTAAAAGATTTCTACTAAAGATATTTTAACTGGATTTTGGAATGGATTTCTAACGCTAAAATCTATAGAGGTTTTTAGAGATCAGTTTAAAGAGTTATATGATATTGTTCGGTTTGATTTAAGTATATAACTTAACTCACTTCACATACAGCGATAAAGAGAAATTTTGATAAAAGATTATCAAATACGTTTGTGATATTTAAACCATAGGATGTAGTTTAAACAGTTTTTTTTAATTCAAGTATTAAAAGCTTACTAGTTTTAAAATGCAAAAGACTGGTAATAGACTGGAATAATTATTTATGAAGTACTTTTTTTTAGTCAAAATTAAATTTCAAGTATCGCTTGCGAATGTGCACAACCCTAAATCAGTCCAATTTTAATATCGCCATAAAAAGAGGATTATATTCATAACAGATAAAATACTTTAACTGCCTTCTTGAGTTTTATTTGTTTATGTAATCCCAGTTATTGTTCTAAGACATTTTTATTGTTTATAGGTGTTTTGAAAGGGCTATTTAAATGGATAATTTAAATATGGTAATATGTTTGTGACACTGCTTTCGTTTAGTAACAAAGATATAATTAACAAAAATGGATTCTGATATTCAGTAGCACACTTACATCTGAAAGCTAATGAAAATCTCGAGGTTTTGTATGCTCAGGTAGAACAAAAGACTGACAAGTTACAAAAATACAAGTTGCTTTTATTTTCCTACGCAACGTATGTTTAGTACAATAATCAACGTGTTTTATGAAATCTTCTAGAGTGTCTGATTGTAATATTAAAATAACCGCTTCTTACGAAATGCATATGTATGTATACATGGTACATTTACCTGTCTGTTTTCCATCTGTTTATTTGTGCCGGCTAACCTCTGAAACGGCAGGTAGTTGATGATATAATGAGTAACTTAGACTACGTTTTTTGACTAGCTTTGCCTCGCAGCTTTACCCGCGATTGACGTTGATGTGCGCGGGTAAAATCGCGGGACTCAGTTAGTTATGAATAAACTCATATAGAAGAAGGACGTTTCATTTTAATGATTTTTGTTATTTTGGTATACATATAAATAGATGAATACAAAACACATGCATTATTTAGTAACCAGTGTTATCCATTTTATTGTAGATACTCGTAGTTTTCCAAATTCTGAGGAGATTATTTTTACTTCATAATAGTAGAAGGCCTTGAACTGTGAGATTTTCAAATAGCATCAATTTGATTAAATTTTCGTAATTTAATGCCTCTCATATTCTTCACGAACATGTCAGTTCATATATGTTTATAACATAAAGAACAGCTTTATTTGAAATATATGTAATCCTAACACATCCTGTTTTATTAGAAAAAACTCATCCGAATTTTAAAACATACCCCAACTCAACATTGATGTCATGTCAACCTTGTAATCTTACCATGATTGATGGCATCCTATTGTGTCGCACCAATGAGATTTCAGTATCTAATATAACCTGAACCCTATTACAGTAAATTTTATTCTGGAATATAGTTCTTTTAAAATTCATCATTTAACGCGAACTTGCCTCGTCTAAACTAACTTGAGCCCTTTTGTGAAACATTCATAATGGTGGTAGCGATCTATTAAAAGTAGTGTTTGCTGTTGTTCAGAGGTTGTTTATGAATAATTCATCGAATATCGTGTAGATATTGTAAGCTTAATGATATGTCACATTATTCACAATTTACGACTGATGTCTTATTATATTTTGCGATTACTCTTTATAGAAAATGCCATTTTTTATAAGTTTTTGATGTATTTATTAGCCTACCAAAGTGACTTACACCGACTGATGGAAAACATAAGCAGAATCCAAGAGTTGTGGCCCTGGTGACCACACTATGGCTATCAATTTTTTTTTGACTGCCTCGGTGACGGAGTGGTAGCGTATGCGACTGCTAAGCTTGAAGTCTCGGGTTCGATTCCCGGGTCGGACTAAATGTTTGTATGATCTGCAAATATTTGTTTCGGAGTTTGGGTGTTTTCTATGTATAATATGTATGTATTTACAAAAAAAAAAGTATATCAGTTGTCTAGTACCCATAACACAAGCTCTGCTTAGCTTGGGACTAGATGGCGTTGTGTGTTAGATGTCCGGAATATTTATTTATTTATCTATTAAGATGTTTCTGAATCATACGGCCTCCAGTTACGCACTCACCTACGAAATACGGTAGTAAGAATGCTGACATTTTAGATTGGTTTTCTGTGGAAGGATAGCACCACCACGGTCAAGCAATATCAGCGTAGCACTTCTACATTTAGAACTTTAACTTTACTTTACCTGTAATTCAGATAAATGCGGTGATAACAATAAAGTAGAAACTGTATTTTATTACTTAAAAAGTCAGTTGGTTTCTACAACTTGTCCTAAAAGAAACCAAAAAAGATTGGTATAAGTTACATCTTGTCCATTTATTTCCTTACTCTGCAGGCTCAATCACCTTGTAGCATATGCAGCGCAACAACAACATAACATACTACAGTGCCATCTATCAAAATTTATAAGAAAATCTGTTCATAAATCTATACTAATAATAAAAGCTGAAGAGTTTGTTCTTTTGTTTGTTTGAACGCGCTTATCTCAAGAACGACTAGTTCGATTTGAAAAATTCTTTCAGTGTTGGATAGTACATTTATCGAAGAAGGTTATAGGCTTTATATTATTACGGTAATACTAATAGGAGCGGAGCACCAATGAAGAACGTTTCAAAAACGGGGGAAAATTTTCATCGTACGGGCAAAATAAGACGCAAACGAGGTTGCGTGGGTCAGCTAGATAAAAACGCTTAACTATGTATACAACCTATACACAATGATTAATATCATCAATCCTGTATTTTTATTAATATTTTTACTTTTAAAATCTCTAACTCTACTCACTAAAGCAAAGAATCAACAAGTCAAATGAGAATTAGGATAATAAAACTATGCTAAACTAGTAGTCAGTTTTACGATTCCTCTGCTACAGTTCTCAGTATTCTAGAGGGATAACTTTATTTCTAGCAATGAAGCAAGACATGAATCTGCTAAGAATAGGACCTTTTTGTTTTTACCGAAGGAGAGGCACGCTTCGGCATGAATGGGTCGCCTCGACCGGAGTGATACCAAGGCCTCACAGAAAATCGGTGTGAAATAGCGCTTGCGCTGTGTTTCACCGAGAGAGAGAGAGGACACCGGAGGTCCATACCCCATCCCCTTCTCCCATTCTCCTCAACTCCATCCGTAGAACTAATATTTTCTCTATACCTTTTTTTTCAAAGAGTTTAGTCCTAAGGGCTAAAACCGGGCTAATAGCAAAATATTTATTTTTTATTGTATAAGTTGAACTACGTTAACTAAAAAGATTAAATGGATCGCTTGTATATTACAATACAAATCTAACTGCCTCGGTGGCGCAGTGGTAGCGTATGCGTCGGCTGTGCTTGAGGTCACGGGATTGATTCCCGGGTCGGACCAAATGTTTGCAAGATCTGCTTCGGAGTTTGGGTCGTTTCCATGTATAATATGTAATAAAAAAAAACGTGTGGCACTCGGGGACCGCCGCGGTAAATCTATTGCATAGCATTTTTATCAACTTATGCAATTATAATTATATATTTATTTATGCAGTATCTTTTTTTCTTTGTTTTTTTTCTTTGATATTAATTCAAGTTACACTTTAAGCGTGGTGACCGATAACAAAAATAATATAATAACAAAAACAAAAACAAAAAACAAAAAACAAAAGTAATAAGTTCTGGTATTTATCGATAGATGGAAAAACTAAAAAGTATCAGCGCTGTGCCGGTCGGAATCGGAGGTGTTAGGTTTTTTTCGTTACGGAATTTCTGTCTTTCGGTCCCCACGCTCAAAGCCCGCGATAAAAGCTATGCAATAGCTTAAAAAGTAACAAGCCCTGCTTAATTTGGGACTAGATGGCGTTATGTGTCAAATGTCCCTTAACAAACTGATTGTCTTGAGTCTTCGTGAGTGAGTGAGTCAATAACTGCTTATAATTCCATTCCATATTTATTAAAATAAATAACTTCGTATTGCGATTTTTATTCGCAATCCATAAAATTTGGATAAAATACTTTCATCCGAACACTCAACAGTATAACATTTCTCAAACTGATCCTCGAGACTCTCAGTAACTGTGTTCCTACATCCCGGCTGATAAAAGCAATAAATTATGTATTCGAGTTATAAAACCATCCGTGCCAATGGCTGAGATTTCACTGATCCAGCTTGTTTTAATGGCGCACTACGTTACGGTGTATAAGCTTGTTTGAGAATAGACCTACAGACAGCACAAATGGTGAACTTATTTGATAAAATTTTCATTCAAGCTAATGTTGAAACTGATTTGCTTCATATAACAAAATTGGTTTTATATGTAATATAGCGTATAACTTAAGAAAGTGTAACTTAAATTAGAAAAAAATACATTATTATTATTCAGATGTTGAAATTATTTAATAAATAATTATTATTATTATCTCAAACCCTAAATTATACTGTAAAATTTTATGTAAGAACTAGCTGAACCCCGCAGTGTTACCCACGGTTATCGTTAAAGCTAGTTTTAAAAAAGCTACTTCTTATACCATCAGCTACCTATCAGTGAAAGTCCTGTCAAAATCGGTCTACCCGTCCCAGAGATTAGCCGGAACAAACAGACATACAGACGGACAGACAGTCAGACAAAATTGAAAAAAAGCATATTTTGGTATATGTACCGTGTGTATATACATACATATACATTTAGTAAAAAGCGGTTGATTTCATATTACAAACAGACACTCCAATTTTATTTATATGTATAGTTGATTTGTTTAAAATTTTCATTTAAGGATCATTGTTTTTAATTTATTTAAAAGCTATAATAACAGTAACCATTAAGTTCTTCATCAACATTTTCCATCAATTTTTACTTTGCTGATTTTAATACCTGAAATTCTATTCTTTAAATTTTGTTATTAACAGAATAGCAGTGTGTAGCGAGTGTTACTACTCATGCATTCTCTGTAGAATAATTCATGAACACTCCAAGGATTTCGAAAAATTTGATTTAACTGATGTAAATAAAACGGAATTTCTATACCTGAGAGCATCCCCTTCTCAGCTGGACATATCATGAAATAAAAACGATAATCGACTTGCACGCTGGCGGACCCATGGGCTAAATACTAGTCATGAAATACAAATCTCATAAAATGATCTAATCTGTATATAGATCAAGGCATGCACACGATACCAAACAATAAAGCCCCTGATGAGCAAGCAAGGAAGATATCTACAACATTGATGGTGGATCCACATGGTGATAGTATTGACACTTAAATTCCACCAATTTCATTTTTAGATAAAGCACCAGACTATGAACCATTTTATTCTGGAAAAACCCTATCTCTCGCATAAATGGGCCAGCTCGATAGTTAACCTTAAAGGTCGGCAATGCGTTTGCACCTATTGTGTAACAACGTAAAAGTACCTTTGTCGTACCGTGGGAGAGCTACGCTTCGGCATGCATAGGACGGCTCGACCGGAGTGATACCACGGCCTCACAGAAAACCGGTGTGAAATAGCGCTTGCGCTGTGTTTCACCGAGTGAGTGAGGATACCGGAGGCCCATACGCCAACCCCTCCCCCATTCCCTCTCCCCATCCCCCAAAGGTCGGCAACGCACTTGTGACGCTTTTAGTGTTGCGGGTGTCAATGGGCGGCGGTAATCGCTTACCGTCAGGTGATGCGTCTGTTCGTTTGCCATCTATTCAATAAAAAAAAAACTATTAAGGGCACCAACTCCCGTAACGACTATCAGATATGTTCGTATTGTAACCGGGACAAAAGTTAACATTTTCTTTGCGGCTTGGAGAGGTTTCGATGTGTTAAGTCATGGTCACCTATTATTAAAATAACCTGGTAAAGATTGATTAACGTTGCAATATGTTAACCAACTTGATTAGCCCCAAGCCTGTTTTTCTCGTATATTAATATAAAAAACTTAACTTTAATTGATATCGTTATACCAAACCTTTGTTGTCTTTCTTTTACCCATTTGATAACTACTATAAACTCTCGCGTAAATGGCCAGCTCGATAGTTACCCTCAAAGGTCGGCAATGCATTACGCCCATTGTGTAACGTTACAGGCCCCCAACTACTAACACTTTATCTAAGATTACTTTCTCTGAGATAAGCCAATGACACACGAGAATTTAGGCATTAACGATTGCAGAAAGGAAACGCTTGCAACTCGGCTAAGAGAAGGTGTGGTATTGACGATAGTAGTCCTGTGACCTTAGGTGACTCATCTACTGGTCAGCCTCCTCCGTCATAAAAAGAAGCACTTAACACTAAACTTATACCGTGTTGTTCAAAATACATCGTCTTTTCTGTCTCAATCAAATTGATGTTGTTGTTATTATTGTGACAAAACCCTAATTCATCATCTATTCACAAAATAGTAACGTACATGCAACAGATAGTTAATAACCATCCTTCTTCGCTTCACTAATTATTATTTCACAACAATGAAAGCAGTAAATTACTAGTCATATTCTTCTCAAGGTAATATTATACATAAATTTTCAAATATTTTGCTTGGCATTGTGTAATAAATCTTGCAAGATAGTTTTAGCCTTGGCCCTCGCCGCCACGCTTCAGTTATAGGTCGAGGTCTTACTTGGCTAATTTACAAACAACATTTGCAACATGTGCTTTTACATTATTTTATATTTACAATAGTAGTATGAATACTAATTAAGTATACAATGCACAAAATGTTTTTTTTCTACTTTGCATAATAAGCGATTTATTTATTTATTATTATTCTCTTTATTCCATTTGTATATACATATAAATTACATTTTTAAATATACATATAAAACAAATACATTGAAAAATATAAAAAATAGTAGACCACCGACTTCGGGTACAGGGACCAAGAAACCGGTGGTTAGGGCTCCAAAGACAGGAACCTCCTCACTATACGTGCCGTGTCAAGAAGGACTGCCTTCTGTATCAGACCCTTGATCCAGCCCCCTAACGTGAGCCTCTTAAGGTGTTGGTCGAGGCTCTTGGCTATCAATCCGTGAGCTGATACGACTATCGGAACAATGATCACCGAATCCACATTCCACATATCGACAATCTCGTGAGATAAATCCAAATATTTTATTTGTTTTTCTTTTTCGACTTTCACGAGATTCTCGTCATGAGGAACGGCGATATCGACAATCATTGCGCGGCGCTCTAATCGATCTATCACCACAATATCAGGCTTATTGGCTACAATAGTCCTGTCTGTAATAATAGATCGATCCCAATATAACGTAGCACGACCATTCTCGAGAACTGGATCGGGCACATACCTGTAGTATGGTACCTCTGAAATCACAAGATTGTATTTAAGGGCAAGTTGCTGATGTACGATCCTGGCTACTTGGTTGTGCCTATGCAAATACTCGCCGTTAGCAAGACGAGAACAACCAGAAATAATATGCCTGATAGATTCTCCAGGACGGTGACATGCCCGACAAATGTCGACCGTACCATCCTTCAGGATATACTTCCGATAGTTATTCGTCATGATAACTTCGTCCATAATCGCACAGACAAAACCTTCGGTTTCTCCGAAGAGATCACTATACCGTAGCCAGGACGTAGATGCTTTGAAATCTATATCAGGCCCATTTAAGGCCCGATAGAATCGACCATGGAGTACTTTGCCCTTCCATACTTCCCTGCGATCATTAGTACTAAGTACTACAGGCTTGCGCCAATTCTCTTTAGCCAGAGCGAGCGGAGTGAGTCCGGTATCCACTGTGACTACACTACGATGCATTCCCACATCAGTTTGTAGAAAATATTCTCTAAGATTGTATACCTCGCGATTGTGCAGGGTCTTGATATTTAGTAATCCACGACCCCCTAACCTTCGCGGGATATACAATCTCATAACCGATGAACGTGGGTGGTGCATTCGGAATGCAGTCAACAATGTACGGACTCTCCTATCAATGGCATCTAATTCAGTCTGAGTCCATCTAAGTACACCAAAGGAATACATCAGAACCGGCATAACCCAACCATTGCAGGCCCGTACCTTGTTACCGCCTGACAAAAGACTTTTAAGTACTTTTTTCTGGCGGCTAAAGAAGCGTTCCCGCAACGTTTGTTTCATGTCAGATTCTGGTATTCCTAAGGACTGTGAAAAACCTAGATATTTGTAAGTTTCGGTTGCAGACAGAGATCTGAGTTTTGTGGAATCTGAAAGCTCTATACCTTCAGATTCCACAATCTCACCTTTTTTTACATACATAACTGCACACTTGTCTACACCAAATTCCATTTTGATAGAATTACTAAAGTTTTCCGTAACCTTTAGTAATGCTGTCAATTGTAATTTAGTGGGGGCAAGTAGTTTCAAATCATCCATGAAAAGGAGGTGAGATATAACTCGATCATCTTTCTGCAACCTGTAGCCTAACCCTGAACCCTCTAATAGAGTGCTCAGAGGGTTCAAAGCTAGACAAAACCACAAGGGACTCAGACTGTCACCTTGAGAGATGCCTCGCTCGATCTTTATAAGTACGTCGTTCATCGCAGACTGCCGACACCCAGGATAGCGAAGTGCTGTTCTCCATTGCCCCATACACACCTTCAAGAAAGTGCACAGAGTTGTATCAATTTTATACAACTCAAGCACCTTCAAAAGCCATGTATGAGGAACGGAGTCAAAAGCCTTCTTGTAATCTATCCAGCATGTCGCCAGGCTCTTACGATTACGACGCACCTGCTGGCTAATGGTCATGTCTATGATAAGGAGCTCTTTAGTGCCACGGGTCCCACTTCTACATCCATTCTGAGAAATAGAAAGTATCGAATTGTGATTAATATGTGTTGTAATTTTGAGTCTCAGAATAGATGTCAGAAGTTTGTACAAAGTTGGTAAACACGTTATTGGCCTAAAATTTTTGGGATCCATGGCATCACCAGATTTGTAGAGTAAGTGGGTTATGCCAGTGGTCAAAAATTGTGGTAATGAACCCGAATCCAATGCTGTTTGGAATTGAGATGCTAAGCACGCATGTGAGCTTCGGAACCACTTAAGCCAAAAGTTGTGCAGTCCGTCAGGACCTGGTGCTTTCCAATTCGGTAATGAACGGACCGCACAACTTACATCCTCTTCATCGATGCTAATAGGTTCCATAGGTAACAAAGACTCACATGAGCGCTCAACATCCCGATACCAATCACCTTCTGTATGAGTGACAGGCACAGACCAGATATTGTGCCAAAACGAATTTGTGGCATTTTCATCTGGAACTTGCCCATCACTTATACACGGACTCAGGTTCTCCCATTTCCGGTACACCCACTTCTCATTTCTTTGGAACATGCGATTCTGATTATACCGATCTACTCGTTTTCTATACCGCCTTATTCTATTTGCCCATGCATAAACTTTTTGCTTCAGAAAGTCTATGCGCTCCGTGACACATGACATGTACTCTTGAGGACTAATAGTAGTCCCCAAGAATGCCCGTTTCACAAAGCGCATCACTCTCGGTCGTGTGTTTCCCGATCGAAAACTCATTAGCTTACCAATGAGTGTCCTGGCCTCAGCAATACGACGTTCAATTCTATACTGCCAAGCTGGCAAAGTATTTTCTTGTCGAGTAGTGGTTGTATATTCTGCAAATTTCACACCAGCTACTCGACAAACTGCAATAGCCGCACAGTATAGAATTGAGTGTGTATCACTGAGATCTTCGCTATTACTGAAATATTTCGGTAATAACGAATCCAAGGCACTCACCAGCGCTAAATTTCGTTTATGTATGGGCAAACGGGACAACCGGGGTCTGTTATTCAAATTTACATATCGGTATTCCCGAATCGCATCCTCCAAAGTGCTCCTTATCCTATCATTATATTGGGTACTTACGGATATAATTTCACTGTCCACTAATTCACTAATATCATCATTTTGTGGTACCTGTGGTGTGCTGTTTGTTACCACATTCAGAACATGTGACGAAGAAGGGACAGTCAAGCTATTCCGTATGTCAGAGCGTATCCTTTCAAGTGCGGCATCATCCAGCAGTTGACATCGCTGTATAGCTCGCACTTGATCCGACAATCGTTGTGCCGAAACGTTGACAGCTGGCTCAAGCTCCTGAAACAGAGAGACTAGTCGAATACGGTACGCAGTAAGGTTCGTTCCCAACTCTGTAGCCCGAAAATATGCCCGCATGACATTCTCATTTATAGAATGTGTCCACTTCATGCGGCGCACATCACCACCGGCAGCGGGGGCCCTGTTCGAGGTCAATGGTCCTCGGGATCCCAAGCTGGTCGGTGGCTGGCCTCTCCCCTGCCGACGTACAGGTATTGGCGACGTCGGCGGAGAGAAAAACTCGTCGCTTGAAGAAGAGCTCGACGCCTCTGCACCAGCCGGAACTTCTATTGCTTCTTCCGGAGATGGCAAGGCGGAGCGGAGCGACGAGTCCGGGGGTGATAGCTGTGCTCTCCGTCTAGCTCTTGTTAGCATCGTCGTTATTAAAATTTATCAAATATTGTTTTGACATGACGTTTACGTTTAAACGTCATGTCTTGTTGAGTAGATATTTCTATGTTTCATTTTTGATTTATGCATTTTATTTCTTCGTTGTATTTATTTTATAACAATGGAATGTTTAATCTGCTTGAAAATTATTGTTGTTTGTTATTTTGTGCCATTCTAAACAGTAAATATAATTTATTTTAAAGAAATTTGTTTGATAAATTCTGACGGCTTTAAGTGTTGCTTTATTATTATTATTATTATTGATATCTATCAGTCCTGCAGATATTCAGCAATATGTACAATATTTTAGAATAAAGGGCTTGCACGAAAGCCGTCCAGTGACTGCTCCGTTAATTATTGTGCCTCTCAGAGAAGGTCTTGAATCTTTCTTTTCAGTCTGCGAGGAACTGTTATCATTATCATTAGATTGACTGCCAGCATACGAGTATTTCGATGATTATTGATTCGCTCTCCGTACGCTTTTGTTCTTACCGAGATTTCATCTGTAACACTTTTGACGCAGAGGTCGTGATGGAGTCTAATGTTTGAGAGATACCAAGGTGCGTTCGTTATTATTCTTAGCATCTGTGACTGGAATCTTTGTATTATCTCAATATTTGATTTTGCTGCTGTTCCCCAGAGTTGTAGGCCATATGCCCATATGGGTTTTACTAAACATTCATAAAGTAATAGTTTGTTTTGAAGCGAGTCGGATTTTTTATTTAGCTGCCAGTACATAGTGCGCAACCGTTGGCCCATAGCTAGTCGTTTTGTGTAAATATGCTTCCTCCAGGTTAGGCGTCTATCCAAATATATTCCAAGATACTTAGCGTGATCCTCTTGCGGTAAAGGTATACCGTTAAGAGTGACGGGTGGACATGTTCCTTTCCTGTTTGTAAATGTAACCTGGACAGATTTGGTCTCGTTGGCTTTGATTCGCCAGTCTTTAAGCCATTTGGATACCTGATCGAGACTCCTTTGAAGTTTTTATGTTGCTATATCTGCGGAATCATCCATTGATAGAATAAGCGATAAATGCTAAAGTCATGTCTAGTATTAGCAATTGCAGTCCCAGTCAGGCTACCCATCTAAGGCTTATGGTATAAGGTGCCCATGGGCGAGGATATTCACCTACTCACCTATCAGGTGGCACGTCTGATCATTTGCTTCCTTTTCTTTCCCCAAATCTTTTCCCAAACTAAGTTGGGCTCGGCTTGAAGACTACGACTGAAGTTATCTGCCATCAGAACTCCACAACATAAACCAAGTACTATATTATATGGAAGTTCTGTCTTTTGTCGGACTATTCAGGGCATCAACTATCAGTAACGACTGTCAAATATGTTCGTATTGCTATTACTGGGACGAAAGTTTAACTTGTTCTCCGCGGTACGGAGAGGTCTCGATGTGTTAAGAATGGTCACCTATTAATAGACTGAACTGGTAAAGATTGGATTACTTTGCAATATGTTAACCTACTCGATCAACCCCAAACTTGTTTGTCCCTTATATTAATATAAAAACTTTAATTAATAGGAATCGTTTTACTAAAACCTTTGTTATCTTTCTTTTTTCCATCTGATAACTACTATATTCGCAAGGAAAGTTGGCGTCCTAAATCCTCATCTGGTAAATTGAAATTAAGATGACAGACACGAGTTTAATAAGCTAGAAGAAGATACAATGACGTAGATATAATTCTTCTTATACTTACCTATAACTTTTCTAAAACAGTCAATAATATGTTCTTTTAAGTTCAGTAAACAGTTAATTAAAAAAGATGTTTACAGCATAATTTATTTTACAGTAAAGTAACTTCAAAAATTAATTAAAATAACAACAAAAAAAATATATGTGAATTTCTTAAATAAACGTTACTAGTGCAATTCTTTAATATAGCAATTACTTCAATACATACTTTTGTAATAAGTATTACAAAACTTGAAAATAGGTAAGTTGCAGTAATATTATGACATAAGTAATACAAACAGATGTGACCGTAAATGATAACTTAATATTAACCGGCATTGCTCGTGCTATTACGAATTCAAAAGGTCGACGTTCAATATAACTGAGCATTATTTCCATCTCGAACCGCAGAGACTCATCTGTAAAAAATATATATCTAGAAACTTACTAATGAACTAGTAGATGCCCGTTATTTTTGAATTATTTACTCATAATAAGCAATGTTTGCCTCGGTGGCGCAGTAGTAGTGAAAGCGACTGCTGTGCTTGAGGACTCGGGTTCAAATCCTGGGTCGAATCAACTGTTTGTGTGATTTACGAATATTTGTTTCGAAATTCCGGCGTTTTTTATGCATAATATGTATGTATTCACAAAAAAAAAGTATAAATATATTCATATCAGTTGTCTAGTACCCATAACACAAGCTCTGCTTAGCTTGGAACTAGATGTCGTTGTGTTAGATGTCCGATTTTTTTTTTTAAATTGATCCTTCTGTGTTTAATATATTTTTAATCATATACGCTATATATTTTGTGGCCATGAATATATCAGATTCATTCATTCATTTCGACGCCCACAGGTCATGAGTGTGGAATAATGATTTGCACAAGATAAACTCAAAATCCGATGCAAGAAACCGATGTTAAATAGCGTTTGCGCTGTATTTCACCGAGTAAGTGAGGATACCGGAGGCCTATACCCCAACCCCTTCCCCCATCCCTTTTCCATCCCCCAAAGGTCGGCAACGCACTTGTGGCGCCTTTGGTGTTATGGGTGTCCATGGGCGGCGGTAATCGCATACCATCAGGTGATACGTCTGCTCGTTTGCCCACGATTCAATAAAAAAAAAAAAAAAAAATTTAACACGAATAAACTACCGATCCTGAATAGCGCAGTAGAAGTTCTCAGGCCGATTTTCATATACACAACATCCCAACATCAACTGTGGGGCAGTAGCCCGCCAGGCATGATCACCTCGCCTGGTCGGAGGATCCTCCCTTTGTGTTGGGTGGAACATGATACCCGTTTCCCCTCAGTGGTGACCCCGACGTGATTGGAAGCAGCCTTCAAGAAAGCAGATCCGCAGTACCATCATGTTCCCTCCCACAGCAAGTCTCAGCCAGCCAGCAACCTCGGCCTCAACAGGGCTACACCACACGCAAGACGCGACCGCTCCAACCTGGTTCCCCTACGGTCTCATCAGCGTCTAGGCACAGCACACTGCACCTACGGTCCATGTAAGCAGAGCACATCTCTCCCGTCTACGCAGCAGCCAGCCACTACGCAGCAACCGCCCCGACTCACTGGGGACCTCACCGCAGCACCACGCACCGCATGCAATCCCGACTCACTGGGATCAGCGGACTTCAGCCCCGACTCACTGGGACTAGCGGCATTCAGTTCCGACTCACTGGAACTTACGGCACTCAGTTCCGACTCACTGGAACTACTCACTCCTGGCACTGGCAAGCTGGCGATCTCCACATACAATATAACATACTACAGCGCCATCTACCGAAGATACACTGAACTACGGAGCAACGTACAACACGAATAAACAACCAATAGTGAATCGCGCAGTAGAAGACGCCGATTATCATATACACAACATCCCAACATCAACCGTTGAGCAGTAGCTCGCCAGGCATGATCACCTCGCCTGGTCGGAGGATCCTCCCTTTGTGTTCGGTGGAACATGATACCCAATCCCCTACATATATATATATATATAATACCGTGCTAGTTATTTAGTTTATGCTAAACACATTTTCTTTCAGAAATAGTGATGTAGCAATAAGAATAGGTGCATCAAACATGGTTTATTAATAAAATAGACCTCACCGGAACATCTAAGCAGTTGAGTGGTAAGAACAGATTTAATTTCGTCAACTTGATTGTTAATCATTTCTGCAATAACGGCCGAGGAATATATCATGAACATATTGAAAATTGGGTAATATACTAGGTAAACATAGTTTTTATCCTGAAATGGACAATCTTATATTCATTACAAAATTACTTGCCTTAGCAGGGTGACTCGTTCATCACAGTGCCGTTCAGAGTACAAACTTAAATACATTCTAAAATCAAAATCGCTTGTACTTATTCCACTATTATTATGTTTACACCTGATCGGTTTCGCCTTATGGCATTATCAAAATAGTGGAATAAGTACAAGTGATTTTGATTCTAAAATGTATAGCAACAAATTCCATCAAGTGCCACAAATCAAGAGAATAAATTGCAAACTTAAATTTTAACATGTGAAACTTTTTATGAAGTGAGCATTCTCTAAGAAAGGATTTTTGCCAAGTTCACCTTTAAGGGGGTTAAATAAAAGTTTTCAAAGCTATAAACATGAAATATAAAATAATCGAGGGAACAAAGCGTGTAATTACAATCGTGTCAAAATAAAGGTGTATATGGAAATCTGTGTGGTATAGTGAAGGGTTAAGAAACAGAATATCATTACCCTATTCATCCCATAGGTACCATAAATAAAACTAAGAGCATTGCTAAGAGAAGGAAATCTTGATATAAACCCTATGGCAACCATTATAGCTGGTGTGGATAGTAGACCAAAACCTCTATACTATATATAGGTACTATATCTAGCAGCTGCTGTTAAAGGCTTAAGGCTGTTGATGATATGAAAACCAGTACTTACGAGTTTTATCGCCCTGGAGAAAATCGTACTTAGATATAAGATTGCTCCAGGAATGTTAAGTGACAACATTAAAATAAACTAAAACAAGAAAACGTTCAATGAAACATAACACAAAAAAACACAGTGAAAATCTGTTACTTGAATTTTCTCGAATATCCAAAAGTATTTCTGTTCTTTTCTTTGTATTTTCTGCGCTTTCATGGCTAAACCGCTGCACCGAGTTCGATGAAATTTGGCATGGAGATACTTTGATTCTTGAGAAATGACGTAGACTACTCTTTAAAAAGCTAGTTATTCATAAAGAGCGGTACAGCCGTTTTGTAAACCACAAAGGGTTAAAAAAATCTACTTTGGTAATAACAATAAAAGCGAAAATGAATTCTGCAAAATATTTCTTACTTACCATAAATTGTAAATGGTTATTAACATTTTTCATGCTTTCAAGCAAATTATTATAATAGATTAAGCATTTTCTTACGACGACCCTATATCTCCCCAGTTCATATTTCTGAACGATATTTACCGGTACAATATTGTTCTGCATACACGTTTTTATTACCTTCATTCGTATGTACAAAGGAAGGAAGATCAGCGCTGGTACAATATGAATAGTATCAACTGCTAGTGTCATAATATGAGTTGTGGAAAAGAAACCGGATATTGATAAAGTACATAAAATTAATCTACAAATTAAAGCAATTGTAATGAAGATGACCATCTCATTATTACAGAACGGAATTTCTTTGAAGCCCATAACTGTATCATAGGTTTTGATATCATTGAGGTATTTGAACACAAATTCGTGACACGAAAATAACGAATAGACTGTATACACAATGTATTCAATTACAGTGAACAGTTTGTGAGGAATACCCATAATACGGTATAAATAAGTCAAAACTAAACACAGCAATAAACAGTAAAGTTTGAAGGCATATTGCACGTATAAGGAATGACTTATATTATAATAAAATCCTAACAACAAACGAATGTTTAAAATAATGGATACCGCTGATACTTTTGTCATGTTGGTGTATGTTAGTGGAGACTATCTGAAAAACTAGCATGTTTGAACTGCATGCTCTTCGTTAATCAAGTTAATGTACCTAATCAATACACTTTCACCATTAAACTGTGTTTCACTGGTGTAATTATGGAGAACAATATCATTTTTTACTGAAAATAGTAGTTTCATTTATATCTTTAATATTTTTTGTTATTTGTCTTTTACAAACATTGTATTATATTATTATTACACTTTAAGTAAATAATTTGTAAGTAGTTTTTCAACGCGTCAGGAGTCTTAGCGTGATTACCAATAGTAAAATGTAACAATGTATGCAGTATAACATATTTCCGATTACCTTCTTCTACTGAGTGGGAATGACTTCCTAAGAAGAAACCAAAGTTTTTAAATGTACCAATGAGCGGTGAAATTTTCTATTATATTGTATTGATATTTTATTATACCGATCAACGAATGTTATATTATTTAACTCATATTAAAGAATATAGAACTTTATAATTTTATCGTGAACGCATGCATTTCTATAAATACTCGTATAAAAATACAAAAAGCAATCATTGTGTTTTTTATTTCTTATCTTTAGAATCAATAAAAACCTGAGACACTTCAAACAGGGCAATCTAATCTCAAACTATGCAGAACCCGCTACGTATGAAAGCAAAGGTACTAGCAAGGAACATGGAATCTTGCATTTAAAAAAACTGACTTCTTAAGAATGTTTTGATCTATAAATGAAATTTAAGTATAATCAAAACAAATTATAAAACAGAATGGTTTATAGCGTTGAGGGGGAACGGGTATCATGTTTCACCCAACACAAAGGGAGGATCCTCCGACCAGGCGAGGTGATCATGCCTGGCGGGCTACTGCCCAACAGTTGTTGTTGGGATGTTGTATATATTATAATCGGCGCGAGAACTATTTATTTCGCGATTCAGGATTTTGTAGTTACTCCGTGTAGTACGTTACTCCGTAGTTCAGTGTAACTTCGGTAGATGGCGCTGTAGTATGTTTTTGTTGTGTTATATGTGGAAGACGCCACATCACTCCCCTCCAAGACCGGAGGTCGATATATGTTGAGTCAGCTGTCTGTGCTCAGTTGCGGAGCTTGCCAGTGTCAGGAGTGAGTAGTTCCAGTGAGTCGGAACGGAGTGCCGCAAGTTCCAGTGAGTTGGAACTGAATGCCGCTAGTATCAGTGAGTAAAAGTCGCGAGAACTATTTATTTCGCGATTCAGGATTTTGTAGTTACTCCGTGTAGTACGTTACTCCGTAGTTCAGTGTAACTTCGGTAGATGGCGCTGTAGTATGTTATTGTTGTGTTATATTTGGAAGTCGCCACAGCGTTAATGATGATGTCGTTCAGCATAATTTGTAAGATAAGAGTTGGTTTAATTGATGACACCGTTTCTTAATTACTTATAATATTTCGTCTCCCAAATATTAGAATCATATCAGAGCCATTAGTATTTCTAAAGTCATCGCTAGACTATCACAAGTGTTATTAAGTGATTCTGTGTTTAGTGAAATGAGTTATTGTTTTTGAAATTGTTAGTTATTTTGTTAAAGTAAAGCAAAATATAAATTAAAATGATTTTCAATCGCTTAATAGTACAGAAGTAAGTAAAGTTATAATATTGGTAAAAAAATATTTTCTCGTTCTTGGTCTTGTTCTTAGTCTCAATTTATTCCCAAGATTATTTGGGATCGGCTACTAGTTCAACCGGTTTTGCCTGAATATCAGTTTTTCCACGGAGCGGCTGGCATCGGAACTCCGCAACCCTGAGGGTGAACTGAATTCGAAGGTTGAATTATTGTCCAAAATAGAACAATAGCCACTTTATCTAAAAAATGTGAGCTAAGTCGTGTCTAAAGCAAAACCGGAGGCCCAATCTCCGTCTTCTCATTCCGGGGAGACTCAAAGTGTAGCAATGTACTTTTAAGACAGTAGTGTCCAAAGGCGGAGACACGAGTCTCCCACAACAATCAAAGAAGGACGCCTGACCTTCTATTGTATTGGGCTCTGGTAACCTGACTCAGTGCAAAGCAACGAAGGCATTACTTACCACATCATCAACATAGGCATCCTTAGGAAGCAGGATTTGGTCTTCTATACCATGCCAGTCAGACGGGTCGTGAGAGGGTTTGTTTCAAATTAATCTTCTCTTTGCAGTAATGTTTCTCTGCAAAATTTATTCCCTTAGTCGCCTATTACGACACTCATGGTATGTATAGAGTTGGTGACACTCCATATTTCAAATCATCACCCTAGATGATTTTTTATTGATGTTTTTATGAAAATAAATCTTGTAAATTATATTTGTTATTGTTTCCAGACTTATCAAGTACTTCAATCTAGATCAGCTCTTTGAAACAAGGGTAGAGCTATTGTATCTTCACCAGGAATTTCCAACCAAACCTGAAATAGAAATCAAGCCTTTACTGGAATTCAGGGAATCTACGGAAATACTCGTTTCCGCGCTGGTATCAGCTATAGTTGTACTATTAATCTTCACCATACCATTCGAAGCTTTAGAATCACCTTGTGAGCCTCTCAAAGAAGAAGGTTACTTAAAACTGTATAATTTTGCGAAAACCTTAGAAAAGTATACGTTTATGATGGATAGAATGGTTATAATGTTGTTTATAATTTTATTTATTGTCTCGGTGGTGGCTATCGCTGAGGCCTGTACTAGAGCTGATTTTGATGAATGCCCCTTTGGAATTCCCAGAATGCCTCTGATAGGTATCGATGGTATCCCTGTGCCTAAAGAAAAAAAAGAAAAACAAGAGAAAAAAGAAAAAAAGAAGAAAATCCAAGAGCCCTGCGTATTGCACTTTGGGCACTTCAAAGTAAACGTTTAAAGCAAATAGTTATATATATATATATAAATATACAATCTTATTATAAATTTTTACCGTGTATTTATTTCAATTCGCTAGATACCCCGGATAACCTTTTATCATCTAGATCTATTTACCTCTACATGTATATAGATAGATAGTTTTATGTAAGAAGTAATAAGAAGAAATAAGAAGTAAGTTAAATAAGAAAGTTGTAAGTCGACGGATATAAGAGTAGAGGAACTCAAACATAGCTATATGAATAGTAAAATTGTAAAGATGATTAAAACCAATTAGCAAAGCCGTTTATTTGTATAAAAAAACAAGAGGAAGATATATTGGTTATCTTGGCTGATACATTTTCGCGACTTAACTTGTTCATTATTCCTTTTATAGAAATTTGAATTTCAAACTTTTGGTTTGGTAGGTATTCGTATATCTGAATTTGCAATTGCGAGATCAGTTCCTTCAGTTCAAGGCCGGGGAGTCTGTGCCGCACACCCGCATCGCTACCTACCCGCACCGACGCTGCGCAGCTCCGCTCCCGATGACGCGCGACCACAGTTAACGCATTTTAAATAAAACCAACTTTTGTTTTTGAATTATCCGTTATGAAATTATTCACACACTTTGGCAGAAACACCAAGCAGGACATACGTTAAATTTTATTCAGAAAAGAGGTATTCTTTCCGAGGAATGAAAAAGACGTATATGCTAATAGTTAAGTGTGATGTAGACAGGTGCTAGTCACTTCCATCAGGTAACCTATCTGCTTCATCATTCACCATCAACAGCCTTTAATAGTCCACTGCTGGACAAAGGTCTCTCCTAGGATTTGGGAAATAGGATTTGTTTAAGTTTTCATTATCTTGTCCTATCTATTTGATTGCCTGTATTGTTATAAAAGAAATAGTGTATGTAGACAAACTTTTCAATTTCCATATGACTTTTAATTTAATATATTTGTAATTGAATTAAATATTCACAACACAAGTAATTTGAATTTCAAAACTGAACTTTTGACCAAAATACTTGGGGAACGACAACCACAAAACATCATTAGCATAAATATCACTACGACCGAGTACACCATAAAAGCGTATATCCAATTTGGGGAAAGCAGAGCAAAATTTTATTGTGTACTACTTTCTATTCAAACATGACAATGTTTAGATAAGGTACCCCATTTGATTTCTATTGCAAATAATCTTTTCAAAGGAAAAGGGAATAAACGTAAACAAATATGGAAACTACTTGTATTTTTGTAATGGAATATGTTGGAGTCTTCTGTATGTTATTGATATACTTTGAACGCATTTGTACTTTTCGAGATTGTTTATGTATATATGGTCTAAATTCAGTTTTAAAACTAAAATTAAAACCATAACATCCCCATGAAACGTTGAGAGAGATTTTCTATAGAAATACATATGTGATTTTATGAAGTTCGTAAATAAATGAATTCACCGATTTATACACGAATCACAGGAGAATTCTGGATAATATTTGCTTATATAGATTGATTTTCTTTACATCTGTTTACTTGTTTCGTAGCAGAACTATAAAGGTCCTACCTAGGTGATCTAACATATAAAGTTCTCGTGTCATATTGTTTATTACCAAACTCCTCCGAAGCAGCTGGACGAATTTTTATGAAATTTTGTGTGCATATCGGGTAGGTCTGAAAATCGACCAACATCAATTTTTCATACCCCTAAATGATAAGGGTATTTTTTTATCAATTTTCTATAACGTTGGATTAATATATGTCTCAACTTCGAACATCCGGAACAATATCACTCAAATTAGTATTCAATTGATTACAAATGTAGATAATAACAAAATATTATCATAGTTGATTTTCCCTGTTATATTACTTTAGGTAGTAATATTCTTCTGCCATAGTCAAATAGATCTAATCTTTCAATGTCCTTGATACAAATGATCGATTGCTACTATTTCTTCCATGGTCATCCACCATAAATAATCGTAAAATTGTAAAATAATTACGTTTGTGTTGTTTAGGCAACAATCTAAAACCTACATAACTTTTATATTGACTTTTATGCTTTGAGTCAAGACTTTCGTATCACTTCTCGTAATTTCACCACACAAAATATATCTTTTGAGATTCTGCAAGAGTGTTGCACGGCTTTTACGTGATGTGATAAAAGATTTAAAACATAAATATACATGTCAAGTAAGAATAAACACTCTTAATGCATTTTTTCAGTGTCAAAAAAATAATTGAACATTTTCACATACAATCTAGAATCGAACTCACTTGTAGGGCGACATAATCACTTCGTGACTTAGCCCTCATTAAATAAATAAAGAAAAAAGAAACTGACTTAAGTACAAGTAAGTTCCACTATTTTTATTAATTTTACACCTGACCGATTTCGCTTTATGACGTTATCAAAGGTTAAGGGTTTTATCATCTAAAACCTAACAACTGTAGGTACAAGAAAACAACAGTGTGTCAGTGTAAGGAATTCTCCCCGAAAATAGGGAAATTGGATTTTGCATCTACCACTACTATTTGTTTAATTGGAAACTTATAAAAACTCGATCTTTTTGAGGTAGTAGAGTCACACTGATTTCAGCACGAACGGGCGGACTCGACCGGGGCGGTACTACCCTCGCACAGAAAAACATCGTAAAATGACAGTGCTCGTGCTGTCGTGTTTTGTTGGGGAGTGTGAGACCGGAGGCCCAATAGTGCGGGTTACCATGCTGCATTGTTTATATTCGCAATGAGTATGGTGACCACATCTCTTGAATTCTGCTTATGCTTTCCATCAGGCAGAGTAGAGTAGTTTTTGCATAGCCATACACAAAAAAAGACCTTATGTATTGCAATAAGTTTTATCAAGTGCCGACAATCAAGAGTATAAATTACATTTACATTACGTTACAACTTTAAGCATTTTTATGTGAACACTAGCTCAACCCTGCGCTGTTATCCGCGGTACGACAGTAACCGCATAGTCTAGAAAAAGTAGCCCAAGTTACTCCTTATATCATCAGCTACCTATGAACAAAAACCAATCCAGCCGATTAGCCGAAACAAACAGACAGAAATACACACAGAAAGACAGACAAACAAAAATTTGAAAAAAAAAATTTTTGTTATATGTACCAAGTATGTAAGCGGTTCTTTTAATATTTCAAACAGGGACTCCATTTTATTTATTTGTATAGATAAGAATTATTTTGTCATTAGCATCATCCAATTGCAGTCCACAGCTGTACATAGGCCACTCTGACCGATTTCGGACTTCTCGCATCCAGCTCCTGCTAGCTTTCATTGTATTTGTAATAAAAAATAAAAAAGTAAAAAGTTCGAAATGATACATATTCTCAATTTCAACATCATTGAAATGATGACATTGAGGAATATTAAAAGCAAGAAGCAAGCAGTAATACGCTAATAACAAATAAGTCAAATTTCATTTTCTTAAGTTTCAATCTTTTATTTATTTGAACCGCATTTAACTTGTGACAACAACAACTTGCACAAATGTTGCCACTACACGCAGTAATCGTACCTCACTGGTCTACCGACGGTATCCAACTGTTAATTTTGCAGAAATGCCTCTACTCTTGTGGTTTATTCGTGCGTTGCGGCTGGTTCTCGACGTTATTTAAGGGAGCCTCCGTGACTGGACACAGTTGATAGCTCGTGAGAATCCCAATAGCCTACTACAAAGCAGGACAAACAGCGATGCAGTACAAATACTTGTTATTTATTAAAAGACATAAAGTTGCCGGGAAAATATGCGATATTTATATAGATGTAAAAATTAAAGTACATTTTTTGTCAAGTAATCCAATACCAAGTTTTATATGAGTTTTATTTACTTTCCATTCTTATTTTTTACGTTATTAGTATGCTTCAGAAATGAGTTTTTTAGGCAAAGGATTCTTTTTTTTGGGCCTGCCGAAATGACTATCTCTCTCTCTCTCTCTCTCGTTTGTTTTTTTTGTTATCTAACCCAAGAAAAAACTCTCCTCGATATACACTTTGACAGCGAAAAGTTACTTTTAGCAATAAAATTAATTAAACACTCTTCATTATTATATTTATATAACACAGAAATCAATTTTGAATAACCCTGAAGCATAACAACTGCACAATACATAACAGTTTCAATCAACAGAGTGGTCACTCAGACCTAGTGCGTCAGCTGGGCGCGGTGACAGGTTAATTTCGCATGCTAATTTACGAATACGTATTAAAATATTACACAGCATCGTGCTGTTATGGTTCATACATGAATATTAGGACATAAAGTTGAATACTATATTATTTATCTTTAAGTGAAATCAAATCCAATTTTTTTTCTAACATAATAAGTGAATAAAGCAAAATACTTGAATAGTTTCAAATTATAATAATTTTATTTTTTTTGTTGAATAGAGGGCAAACGAGCAGACGTATCGCCTGACGGTAAGCGATTACCGTCGCCCATGGACACCCGCAACACCAGAGGCGTCACAAGTGCGTTGCCGGCCTTTGGAGGATGTATGTACGCGCATAACTTACGATAGATTGTACCAAATTAGATAATTCTGTTTTTTATATATTGGGTATTGTCAGGACAAAATTGTATATGTTTATAAAATTTAAAAAAAGCGGTTGTGGAACATTTTATTTAACCGTGATTATGGATCCCGCGGGATAGCGAGGTGAGTATAAAATTCCAAAACAAGATTTTCGGAAATTTTGAAAATTTTTACGAAATAAAAAAACGGTACGAAGTTCACCGGATCAAAAAGTTATATATAAAAGTTTTTCTTTTTTATTACACAAATTATTCACATCTTTTCATAACATATTCACTAATAGACCCAGGTTGTAAAAGAATAACTGTATACCCACTAAAACATCATGAGCTTTCAGCCATCTTTTAAAAGAAACGAAAATCAACATACATATTCGAAACCGAATACATACGTATTAATAAGATTACAATATCCCTCGTAAATAAATCACAGCCCACCTATTACAACAAAGTGAATGTCAATTAAACGGTGACCATAAATCAAGTATTCAACGAATTAATCAGATGAAAATTAACCGCGTATTGGCCACCGCGGCCGTTGTGTCCACGTCCTTAGTAAGTATGATTAATGTTACTAGGGGTAATTTACGAGAGATAACTGGACTAAAGTTATTTTATGAACAATATCGCTATACGTATCCTATATTATCACTTATATTTGCATCGAAAAAACATCTACCTAAACAGAAGTCGGGACATAAATTTTAAATCAATGACAGCATTTTGTTCTAGCGGACAATTGTTGAGTACAAGTGAATATTTGGATGAATAACCTTGTGACCACCACTCTTGGATTTTGTACATGCTTTCCATCATGCAGAATCACTTTCACAGGACCGTACTTATGTGTAAAAAATTAAATGCAATGTACATACCAACATTTTACTTTTGGTTTTTGTTTGCTTGCTGAAAACGTTTATGGTAACGAACCACCAAAGCATGTCGATACAATAATTAACTGTAGAATTAAATTTAACATTAAGAGTTTGTTGACAAAAAGCAAAGCTCTTTTAAAAATGAAGTCCAGTACCCTGTAACCATAAACACACAGATCCCTTAAATCATTAAGTTAAAATGAAAGCGCCATCAATCATTATAACAGAAAACCTTTGCAAAATACAATGTTTTATCTATTTTGGCGACGAAATGCAGTGATTAATGTTGCTCCACTATCTGCACTAAGAATCTTCAGGACTGAACCCTTTTTGTCTACTATTGTTGCTAAGATTTTAAATTAATGAACTGTACAGAACCTTTTGTTGAAAATACAATGGAAAAGTTAATTCATTTAGATTTTTTAGTTTTTAGTCGCTCCGCTTGGTGAAAATGCATTGATAAATGTTTAATCTTTAAAGATGTAACATATCCAAATAAGAATTACAGTAATATCACTAGAAACTGCTATTAGTTTTTTTTTCACAAATACGGAAATATTGGATCCATTTGAAATTTCAATTTTGAATAATATTTATTGTCGTCTCAACGAAAAAATTATGAGACGTTTGTAGGCTAGACGCATTGGTTTTTGTTACACAATCACGCCCGAACAGCTAAACGGCTCTGATCGAAAATCAACACAGCGATGAATAATTTATATAGTTTGAAATAGAACAATGGAAGTCGTCTAACCGAATAATTTCTATCATCTATTTTCGTATGCATTTCTGGCATCAAATAAATCTACAAGCACATCACATAAAACATAAGCGACAGTATAGGCAGGCAGACAGTACCGAACTCTCCACCTCTGGCGCTACTCCGATACAGCCACTCTAGGGCGTGGAAGCTGTCACTTCATATGATTTATGCCGCATTGGCGTTGTTCTGTGCTAATGCTCTTTATACTCTGAGAGGAAAATAAATAATGAAAACATACTTTACTTGAACATTGTTAATTAAGGTTCTTGATACACTTTAAGTGTAAAACTTAGTCGGATATTTCCTCATTTATGAGGACCTAGTAGATTTTTTTACGGTATTGTTGGTTAAAGAACAAAACGACGGTCAGGGACTACCATCTTCCTTAGGCACTCCTTTCTCAAGAGGTACAAGTTCGCTCCCGTCCTTTGAATACCCCCTACCTGCATTACGACGAGGAGAGTTCGGAATTCGGGAACTCACTCGCTATAAAGCAATGATGGAATTGTAGCACCGGTTCTTGGTTAAGCTGTCGACAGACTAACAGGTGCTGAAGCTTGGCTGTCTCATGAAGAAGGTTCCTTCTACGAAGCAGGGATGGCATTAACGATACACGACTGTAACTCTTGATATCTTTACACTACAACTAAAAATGATTGAAATATCCGTTTGCATGTGAAGGTAACATATATAGAAGGTACTATTTAAATACACCCTGCAGGGTGTACGTACATAAGTACAGGTGAACTCGTAAACATGCGGAGCGTTTAAACTACCGCTACAGCAGTTATATTCCTAGCTGGTTATCACAGAGCGACAGACGATATCATAAATTTATAGTTCCATGTAAATATGGTACCAGGATATTATTCAAGCGGTTTTATTTTATGTTCCAATAATTTTGAACATCGAAGTTTGCTAGAATTAACAATATAGTAGTTATGCTGGCAATATGAATTTCAGATAACCTTTTCAACTTTACGTCAAGGTTTTCCGGACTACTCATTAATTAGTGCAAACAAAGTATAATTTGTTTGATAAACCTTGTTAACTAACTTTAAATCAAAGGGATAATTTTTCGTATAAGATATCTATATTTCTATATTTTTCATACACTGTTTATGTAATATACAGCTAATAAAAAGCTCCAACCACGTGCTAAGTACGTATATTCAAATATTAATAAAGCAGCTGGTTTTGTAAAGCTATTATTGACGTGTCACTTAGTATTCATTTACAGTGAGTTTTAAAGTAGGCAAATTTTACAATTTGTCAGATTTTACACTATAAAAGTTTTTGGTTCCTTATTGCGCGTTGTGAAAAGAGGCTAGACGGAAAAAATAAAGCGAAAAGTTGTAACGACACTTTTTGTTAAGACGACGCGTCATAACTTTAATAAAAACAAAATCAAATTATATTTTAATATTACAATATCAGAACGTATGCGTATGTATTTAGCAAGCCGTGCGTGTTCTAACCTATACGCTGTTGTGTTTACGAAGTCGAGAGAGTACATATATATATATATATAGTACAATCGTACGTACTTCGTTCCATCCGGGTGTCCCTTGACACCTCTCAATTTTTTTTATTTTATAAACATATTTCAATAATCATGGTGGTACTAGTATTACAAAACAAAATTTTCAAAAACTAATAACCGACTGTGTTAAAATTGTAACCCTTTCTTTTGGAAAAGCGACCCTAAATAACCGGTGAAGGCCGTAGTCGTGTAGAAAACCCACTAAGAAATTCAAATCAGGTAAAGCCTGATTTTGAATTTGCCAAAACCATGAGAAATGATCTCCTGCAATTACACTGTAAGATGGATTAGCGGTACATTGGCCATATCACACACACTTACGACAGCTAACACGTAACTACTGCTCCATTAAGTAAACGTATCTAATCCCCGCATCACTAAGGATTATTAACCCTTAGAGTTTATTACCTGTGCACTCCTCAATACTGACTGAGCCGAGAATAACTTTATTTCGGACCATTCGACCCTTCAAATCCCTCTTTAATGACCAGCC
This sequence comes from Spilarctia lutea, assembly GCA_916048165.1. Lineage (NCBI taxonomy): Eukaryota > Metazoa > Arthropoda > Insecta > Lepidoptera > Erebidae > Spilarctia > Spilarctia lutea. Next base: position 3,917,025 of record OU696491.1, read on the forward strand.
TTTAGAAGTGTTTTCGTATTAATGGCATCGCTTTGAATATAATGTTGTACTTAAATTATTTATTTTTTGAATAAGATTTGGAATATACATATTATTTATATAAAAAACCAAAATACACCTTTTTTGTGAAGTGTATCTCATTGAAGTCATTGCAGATTCATTGGGATCTTTTGCTGCGACAGTAAATGACAGTAAACCAGGTACAATTCCTTTTACAGTTAAAAAGCGAGGCATCTCGATCGAAAAACATCGATGTGAGTCTAATTAAAAAGCCAATCATGAAAGTTTAAAATACATATTGTTAACCACTACAGGCTGGAACGTATAATAAAAGTAAAACAAAATTCATTACATACACTATTTCAAACTGACCAAATAAATTTAACTTAACCTTAGAGACATCTCATAATTCCATCGTTGACTGTACATGCGAGATTTATAAATAAATATACGAATTGATTTGTTCATTATTGGAATTCTGTCTTTCAGAAATTGTGTCTAAACCCACTACCCATAACAAGAGTTCACACTTCAATACTATCGTATAATTTTCACATACGTCTGTCTACACAACACTATATTAACATAGGCCTTTTGTTTGATGCGCAATTACTACACGAATAGCCGTACACAGCCTGATATATTGTGCAGGATTTGTCAACGATATTTAGTTACTCGTGCAGTTGGTGCTTTAGGGAAAATAATATGAATGTCGGGCTTTTGGAAATATTTGAATATGTACAAAGCCCGGTTAGTTTACTTCAGTGCTTGGGGTTTAAACGTAATTGTGTATTTCTGCACAGGGTACTTCTACAAATTACAGTGATTAAATGCCAGAACTTTTGTTGTTTTACAGTCTTGGGATAGCTCATTCTTTAGTAAATAGCTTAATCGACTTAGTAAACGAAAGTTAGTAAATACAACTTGCTAATATGTGAGTTTTCAATTTTAGGACAGTCTATCTTAATAGGTATCCTGCAAGTGTAAATTACAATTACTTTAAAGCATCAGCGGCTTTCTTCATATATTCAAGTCAAAGAAAAAGAACGGCTTACCTGCGATCCACGTTTAAAAGTCATCACATCGAATTGTAGCATCTCCACTCATTCCCGATCCGTCGATGTTACCAACAGTTCGTAATAGCAATCAATAAACCTTTACACATACATGTTTACAACCAATAATATTACAAAGAGGGTGGCTTACTCACACACACATATGTATGTAATAAACAGACATCAAATTAACCGCATGATTGACTTGTCCTTACCACTAATTGCCCTTAGCCGCCGGTTAATTGAGAAAAAAACCTTTCATATCCTTTTGAATGTGTCCAGCAAAGTGGAAAATTGTCATAATGCTACAGGCATTTGTGTTTATTCAATAGAAATGTGACCAGGATGATATAAAAAGCTTTGAGAACTGCTTTTTCCAGTATTTCTTGAAATTAATCAAGTTGAAGATACAAAATTTCGACCAACTATCAAAAGTTATGTACGTAGATGTAAGTAAGAATGTAAGATGTAGATGTAATTTTTTTTAACTAAGTGTTTGAAACAACAGATACCTTTAAGATCTCTCCTTTAGAACACTCAAGACAAATAAATAATTAATAAACTATTATTTTATTCACTAAAATGCCAAGTTGAATTAATAATGCCATAATAATATGGCATTATGCAATTTGGAGCCTCAAAATTTGCAAACTACTTTCATTTTAGTGGTAAGTGATTCTGATTTCTGTCTGCTAATTAAAATGTCATGGGTTCCACTGTTTGATCACATCAATAAAAAAAATCTATAAAATTATAGGAGTTTCATAGATAAAAATATAATAGAGTCAGCAAACGGACCCCAGATATACCTTTATGGCACAATCTATCACCCATAACCCTTCGTACACAATACCTGCTAGTTTATAAACCTATAAAATGTGATATATTCATGAATTTTTATGACAGATATAATATATTACTTGTAAGGGTTTGTGTAACCGCAACAATAAAATGTTTCGTAATAATATTGTGCTATGTCCAAAAAGAATGCTTTTATAGTTTTATATACTGTAGATAACTTACGAGAGGGTAAAGAGAGGGATAAGTAAAAACTAAACAGATTTAACTCATGGAGGAAGAGACTGCTCATGCTCCAAGACTGCTAAAAGTAATATAGAAATAAAGGACGCTAATATACTATTAATTTACATGATTACGCGTGCACTATATTACATGTGTAGCACATAGCTGACATATAATATACAGTGAGTAAAACACTTGATTGAATTCTAGATTAGATCATTAAAGATTAGAGTCAGTATAAGATATTTACTGTCTGTGGAATTTCAAACGTTTTGTCTATGTGTTAATGTCTTCCTGCGTTGATCAGTATAACTTAAACCTTCGTTCCTACCACGATAATTCAAATAGATATTGGACGGTTCAAATAAATGTTTTACACAGAAACATGTAGCTGTTTTTTGAATAGTTTTTAACTTCATAGCTCATATTGATCGACTTAGAGCTCTTCTTGTGACATTACATTTGAAATATAATATTCTTTCATGCACATAAATTATTATTGACATTAAACGAGTTTAATGACCAGTTTCTATATAAAATTAATTACTTATTCGCTAACCATCTACATTAATACGATGTCATTAATACTAAATAGGCAAAGTTACATTAATTAATCTACAAACTAAATCGAGTGACCGTCCGGTCGCAGCCTCAGGCTATCATTACAGTACTACTGTCCAAACTAAATTCGCTTTGTGTATATATGTATCGTAAGCTCGTCAACGGAACTTGATAATGTTCTGACCATGTGGCGCTGTGGTTGTCCATTCCCTGCTTATATTTAATTACATGTACATAGAGATTGTCTGGACTGATTCAAATACAAAATCGTTTATTTAATTAAGACACTAAATTACGTTTTTGAAGGTAAAATTGAAGCTACAATTAAAAATGATAGATCGTCATAAACAAACGCCACATCATCTGGATTTGGATCTGGATCACTGGATTGTCAAGGTAAATTAGGTGAAAACACAAAAATCTACACTACCTGCTTGTATCGATCCATAACTTCCAGTTTCCAAAATGCGTAGAGTAAAATAAAATTATCCCACGGTATATAGCATATGATTATTAAACGGATGTATCTTCATATAATAAGTAATCACTGCATGGCATGGATATAGAGCCTAGAATGCTTTGAAAGTATAACGATAAGTTGACATGGTGATATTATATAAGTCATGATATTAAGCAAATATTTTATAGGAATTGAATCAATCTGTAAAGTGAAATTTAATAATTCGACACTACGTCGAACATGGTACCCATCAAATGATGGAGAATCAATACGTATGCACATAGTAGTCTACTTACTACATGCTTAACATAAATTCGGATTTTGTAAAACATTGACAGCAATGGTGTTTCTTAAAATCCACTTTGTCTAGATGTTGCGAAGATATTCAAATAAAATCTATGCATTTAATAAAATCATAATATATAATCACACTTAATATTATAAAGGTGAAAGTAAGTTTGTTTGTTACACTTTCACGAAAAATCTACTTAATCAATCATCATGCAACTTTGTACACATATTCTTGGAGGTATTAGAAGTAACATAGGACTTTTTATTAAATGCCAGCGAAGCTACTGGCGAAAGATAGTACTTACATAATTTAAAACAAACGAGACAATGAATAAATATTTTTAGAATCCTTGCCAGAAATAAATGTAAAAACAGTGTTTATCATCCTAAACAAATAATTTTCTTGAAACGCGAATGTGAGATAATAATTATTAATTAGTCAGACCTCAAATATTAAACTGGACAGCAGACAGGATAAATATATGTGGTGGTTATTTTACTAATTAATGAAAATTGGGAAAACGTTAAGTTCTAACCGTGGGAGAGCTATGCTTCGGCATGAATGGGTCGGCTCGACCGGAGTGATACCACGGCCTCACAGAAAACTGGTGTGAAATAGCGTTTGCGCTGTGTTTCACCAATTGAGTGAGGATACCGGAGGCCCATACCCCAACCCGTCCCCTCATCCCCTTTCCCATCCCCCAAAGGTCGGCAACGCGCTTGTGACGCCTTTGGTGTTGCGGGTGTCCATGGGCGGCGGTAATCGCTTACCATCAGGTGATACGTCTGCTCGTTTGCCCACTATTTAATAAAAAAAAAAAAAAAAGTAAAATTTAAATAGGTTGGAGTATTGCTAGTTCGGGCTACAAGCAACAGTGCGATCCTGTGCTGGTTTTGACATTGCTTATCCATACATACAACCAATTCCCTTTAATATTATTCCTAAGTATTTAGTCTTCCTTTCTTATCTACTCTTTATCTCTAAACTCTCACTTCAGACTATTTGATTCCTTAGTTTGTTTATGTCAATACAGATTCCTTTAATTTTTTTCGATCTACTTCTGTAGCACCCGGATAACAACAAGCTTGCTGCCTATAACGTAAATAGGGCAATGTCTAATACGCCTCTGCCTACGCATCCCAAAAATAGATAAATTTATATGTATTTATGTAAATATTTGTCTTGTTTTACTGCCCAATTAATTAATTGTTACTGCGAGTATATCAATTCAGTACCTGTATTTCGTCCATAACTTTAATATGAAGTAGACAAGTATATTTTGAAACTAAACGAAATCTAACTCGCTTTAATATTTAATGTCTCCGTAGATAATAAGAAACGTTTTAACTTACATTTGAAGCTCGAGGCGTGCACTGAAATTGAGAAACGCTAGAGTCCGATAAGTCAACTGTATTTCAGCTTCACTGCCACAAGCGTTATCTTTGTTTTATACACACCTTATTTTTTACTACGAAAACTCGATTTTAATATAAATAAGGGCTGTCTTATTTCGAAAATTAGCTTTTTCTTTATTCAAGTATTCTACTGTGGGTTATATTTTTTTTAAGTTCCAATTTTATTTGCAACTAACCTGATGAAGTCTTTCGTTCTGTCACAAGTAGTCTTTCGCAATTCAATAGAAAATATAGCTATCTGCCTTATAACTTAACGAATATATTTAAAAAATAAAACGAATCGGTCGAGCGGTTCTCGAGGTTTGGTCTCATCAAAATCTATATAAACTTTTTTTTAAGGATAATTCCTACATTAGGAATATACATCCATCCGCGACACGCGGGAGACTTCACGTGTAAAGTTTCCCGCGTGTCGCGGAAAACACAGCACAAATTCATCGCACAAATTTTTGGATTACCCAAAGTGCTGTTTACCTAGTTTGCCCTTTTGAACCCACAAAACTAAGCGCAGAAGAAAACGGCATGGCGACTGCTTAAACCTCATTTCTGTTGATATAGATTTTTATTTTCATCAAAGCATACAAATATTTTTTTGTTTTAGTAAATCAATTATAGTACATCATTTTTCATTACTTGTATTCCTATCATTTTTAACATAAAATGTCATTGGGTATTTTCTCCCTAATTACAGCGCAGCCAAGGAAAGGGTAATAGATTTGGCAGTCTATTTGTATTTGTATGTTCTACTGTAGCGCCTAAGCTACTGAATTAAAAGATTCATAATAATTACCTGGTTCTACAAATTTTATCAAAAGTTTTTTCTTATAGTAATACTATTGACTGCCTCGGTGGCGCAGTGGTAGTGAATGCGACTGCTGTGCTTAAGGTCTCGGGTTCAAATCCTGGGTCAGACCAAATGTTTGTGTAATCTATAAATATTTGTTTCGGAGTTTGGGTGTTTTCTTTGGGACTAGATGGCGTTGTGTGTCAGATATCCGAAATATTTATTTATATATTATTTATTTATTAGAACTATAAATATTAAACTACGTGTATAATATAACCTCTTGTAAGAAAATCTGTCAAATTTTTATACTTACCTATTTTAAAACTCACTGTAAATGAATGCTGACTGGCAAATATCAATAGTAGTGGCTGTACAAAGCCAGCTGCAAGCAAACATGCATTATGTATAAGTTTTTATAAGACGCGTCAGAAAATGCAATTTGAAACAAAGTATCAAGTTTAATGCGATCCTCAGATTAAAAATAGTGTGAAAACACTGAAGCGGAGCTTATGAAAATGATTTTGATGAATTGTGTGCAGTAAAAGTTTTTGTAACAGGAAATTGTTTGAAATAACTTCAATTTTAGATTGGATAACGAAAACAACTCTTACTACTACTTGGATACTACACTTCTTTTCATTATCGAATCATACAAAGGATTGATTTGATTTGGAGCTAATCGTGAAACTTCATCAAAACACTAGCTGGCCTTCTTGACGATAAGGGGCCTTTCTAATACTAATACTAAAAAAATGGTTAAATTCCTCCTACCGTTCGCACGTGATGCTGTGACTAAGTGAAATTGGACTTCATATTTGTATATAATTTACAACGGAGATTAAGTGACCATTATTTGTATTTTTACACACAAGCCATAGATAATTTAATAAAAAACTCAAAAAAATCAAATTCGTATCTACTGCGAGTACTCAAAGAGAAAGAACTCAACACTTGACTTATCAATTTGTACTCTTTTTTTATTGTATAGGGGCAAACGTATCGCCTGATGGTAAGCGATTACCGCCGCTCATGAACACTCGCAACACCAGAGGCGTTACAAGTGCGTTGTCGGCCTTTTAAGAAGGAGAACGCTCTTTTCTTGAAGGTTTGGAGGTTGTATTGGTCCGGAAACACCGCAGGCTCATTCCACATTTTGTTGTGACTCTAATACATTATTCATCATAAAAACTTTAATTAAAATTTTAACTAAATTTTATATAACATTTCTTTAAATAGTACTCTCCATAATATTTCAAAGATAGGAGAGAGCAAAGAAAAATAAAACCTCACTAATTAGAACATAATCCTATCCATTCTCCTAATTGCCCCCATCAGGTAATAACTGTAATAAAATAATTACCGACTCAAGGAAAAGAATGCTTTATTATTCTGAATTAAAATATTAAAATCTGCAGTGTAATCCGTCAGACGCTTGTATACAAAATGGTTAGATGAAATTCAAGATGGCGGACTCAGGTGCAACGGTTTTACGCTGGATTTTGTATTTTTGTGTTTTGGTTTTGTTTCACGAAAGTGTTTTGATGTTTTTAGATAAGGTAATCCTGGAGGAAATTAACATTTTATACATTAAATAGAATGTGTCCTTAGCGAATCGTGAGGTTTGCTTGCTTTTTGAGAACTGCCAAGCTCTATAGTATCTATGTAGGAAAAAAAATCGTAATATTTTTGTTTTATATGCAGAAAAACACAGAGGGTTTTTAAATATCTATTGTAGCAAAAATATCTTCATTTGTGTGGTTTATTATTTCACATTTGACTAAAATTGTGATTATTTTTAACAATAATTTTAGGAAAATTTGATTACTTTAGAAAATCTTATGAGTAGGTAAAATGATAAGCTGATTCACTAATACACTTGTAAATCGTTATTGTTTCAAAACCATACTGCGTATTCAATTTCTTTACTTACGTAATAATATTTTACGAAAATTTTCCTCTTTTTACAAAGAGCTTGCTAAAGCTCTTTGGATGAGACCTTCTTTCAGCAGTGGACGGCAAAAGGCTGAAGAAATAAAGTATCTTTACTCTGTCTGATAGAAAACATAAGTAGAATGTTGGTCATCATACTCATTGCAATACTGAGCATGTATTTTGTTTGCTATGGTACACAAACACCTTACCTTACATGGCTATGAAACATCCTACTTCGTCATCAACAAACAATCGAGGTGGACATCTCAACGTTCGTTCAAAGAGAAAATAAAACCTCCAGGCCCAGAATGCAAGAAAAGGTAACTATAACATTTTGGCCACAATCGAATATGTGCTTCCTAGATTACATCAAAACCACATTCGCCTCGTGAGTAATATAATATGTACATGATTCACTTTAATATCAGTAACTAAGGGTTTATAACCTTGTTTGTACCTCGACCAATTACCCGAAAGATCTTTACCCACTGAGCGATCGCTTGCGGCGTTTCATCAAATTACCTAATGGAAAACCGCTCTTAATTATTTATTACTTCATTTAGACACAAGTGGAGATGTGGAATATTGGTGGTGTGTTCGGGTTAAACTAGAACAAACCGTGTTTAGTTTGTTTTTAATTCATCGAAATGTATTAAAAATTTAAGCGGATAAGGTTCTTGAATGCTTTACCACAATGAATGCTGTTCTAGATTATTGGTGCAACCATTCTAGTTGTTCTGATGTCTGGTAAAGATTGCTTCTAGTAAGGTATTAACATGTATGTGGGGGAACAGGTGTCATGTCCCTCCGAAACAAAGGGAAGATCCTCCGATCAGGCAAGAATTTGTACAATGCGATTCAAATCTGCACCGAAACCTTATTTGCGTTTCAATAATGTTTTTTCAAGGTTCTTAAAGGTGTTTAGTAATGGTTTTTCAAGGGACATTTGACAGATAGAGGTCATTAACGTTTGTATGCTTATTTGAGTCGCATTGTATATATATGCTAATCGGCGCGAGAAGATATATGGCGCGATTTAGGATTGGTAGTTCTTTTTTCTTCGTTACTCCGTAGATCGACGTAGCTTCGGTAGATTGCGCTGTAGTATGTTTCTGTTTTTGCGTTGTATGTGGAAATCGCCACAATGTATAAAGATAATCACAAAATTCAACAAAAAAACACGACTTCAAGAACTGGACTAAATTGAAATGGAACCACACGGAAAGCACTAGTTTTCGAATAAAAAGTAAAAATCGGTTCATCCAGTCGAAAATTATGGGGTAACAAACAAAAAAAAACAGTCTAATTGATAACCGCCTCCTTTTTTGAAGTCAGTTATTTATTATTATACATGCAAATATGTGTGAGTTCAGAAAATCAGTATTAAACAATTGACACGAATAGCGCCAACACACTTGTATTTCTTCGGTTATATTTATTTCAGGCGGGGGCCACTTATCTTCAAGTGAGCCGTCTACTCGTTTTTGCTCTGTTACATGACCTTATTTTTTCTTTTAAAAAATGCTAGATACTAGATTTGTCATTCTAATGGTACGTAATTTTTACACTACTATCGATGAAATGTTTTCGGCAGTTATATAACAGAACTTCCACAAAGAGATAAACTTAAAAGAAATACCTTGCGTAAACTACATTGTTCGTTCCCCCCAATCTGTATCTTCAAAGTCTATACAAATCGGGCGATATGTAGCCTCAGGCAACAATTTGTCTAATGTTGTGTTCAAACTACCAAGCATGTTTACTTAGTAACCTATATCTGCGGTCGTTCACCGAAACATGTAACTATAGTGATGCAGATTTGTAATTTGATAATTAGATAGCGCTAATGGTATGTTAAAGCCGCCGCTACATACATTAAAATTTAATTGTTAATTGACAAACGCAAGCAATGGCGTTAGGATTGCAATAACACCAAAGTTATAACATAATATGTTAAAGTGTTGTCACATTATATTATCACTTAAAACTTGAATAGTCAAAATTAGAAATCAAAACTCTTTGTGTTTGTTATATCTAAATAAATAAATAAATATTCCGGACATCTAACACACAACGCCATCTAGTCCCAAGCTAAGCAGAGCTTGTGTTATGGGTACTAGATAACTGATATAAATACTTATTTACTTTTTTTTTGTAAATACATACATATTATACATAGAAAACACCCAAACTCCGAAACAAATATTTGCAGATCATACAAACATTTGGACCGACTCGGGAATCGAACCCGAGACCTCAAGCTTAGCAGTCGCATACGCTACCACTACGCCACCGAGGCAGATCTATACAAATCAATATAGGTATATACATTAATAGAAATAAATAAAATTGAATTGACTGTAGTACGTAATTTCAAATTAACGATTGAATGCATATGGAAATATAAATGGTACTTAGATCAAAAAACCAATTTAAAAAAATGTCTGTCTGTATCTGTTTGTTCCGGCTAATCATAGTAATAGTTAGACCGATTTAGATGAGACTACACTGGCAGATAGCTGATGATATAATGAGTAACTTAGGCTACTTTTATTTAGACTAGCTTCGTCCCGCGGCTTTACCTGTCTTTGTACTGCAGGTAACACCGCAAAAGAATAAAATTAATCTTATAGCAGAAATCAATAAATAAACCTCATTACAAACTCTATACTTTGCAATAAAAAATTTGACTGTGAAACCTAAAGCTACCATAACTAGCTAGTACCTATATATATATATATATATATACTATGTTTATATACACATATATATAAACAATGGGATCACGATCCTTGGATAATATAAACTTTCTTCTTAAATCTATACTAATATTATAAAGGTGAAGAGTTTGTTTGTTTCTTTGAACGCGCTAATCTCAGGAACCACTGGTCCGATTTGAAAAATTATTTCAATGTTGGATAGTCCATTTATCGAGGAAGGCTAGCGGAGCACTAATGAAGAATGTTTCAAAAATGGGGGAAATTATTCACGCTACGGGCAATAGAAGACGCAAACGAGGCGTGCCTTGTGTGGGTCACCTAGTTCATAATATTACGTCAATTACTACTTTCTTAAAACGTATTGATTACTTTAAACTAAACAAAATTACTGCGATATGATAATGCAAGAAATGAACAACATGGCATTCAGACAAATGTTCACAAAACAACTGATCCCTACATCGGCGTAATAACTCAATTTGAATATAAGTAGATATGAAAAGAGATGATATGCACCAATTCGGCAGGTCCCCGTAATTTGTACGAGACAGAGAGACGGAACAAATGGCCGCGATCAATCCCCTTCCACACGGTTGGAAAATGAACGCCTAATGTGCGTCATCGCATTTGCACATAGCACTCAATTCCATCAATACAATGAGATAGGAACTAAAATGGAGGTTGTATTTGTGTTAAACCTTCCCTATTCCCAATTGTACTTCCCTAGATCAAGTTTTCGTAGTTAAGTTAATTTTGTTACTTATCTGGTGTGCAATAAAGAGATTTATTATTATTATTTATTTTAGATTTTTATTTATCTCCCTTTTGAGAGGGGTAATATACGTGTCATGCGGGCCTAAGCCAAGCATGACACGTTAAATTGAGTAGGTGGATGATATAGATGAAGATGTTAGAAATTTACGGGTAATGCGGCAGGTATTGTGTATTATTATTAAACTCAAAACGAGCCTTTTTAATGTGACGACTTAAAAGTTCTTGTGATATTAATTAGTATGTGGTTTTCTTAAAAAAATAATCATTTTCCTTACTAATATTTTCACAAACTTTTGGTTATACGTACTAACGTAATTACATTACAGATATTTTATTATTAAATCACTATTTTCAGATGCAATCAGAATTTTTTGAATTTTGGAAATATTTTTGGATGTTATTTACGTAATATTATACGTAAAAACTAAAACCTATTTAGAAAACTTGTCACACACAACGTTATTATACGATACTTCTTCTACGCCATCAATATGCCTTAAAACTAAGATGAAACTCAAACATCAACATTTTTGTCCATATAAAAAAAACAAAATAACTAATCGACTGCCTCGGTGGCGCAGTGGTAATAAATGTGTAAACTGCTGTGCTTGAGATCTCGAGTTCAAATCCTGGGTCGGATCAAGTGTTTGTGTGATCTTCAAATATTTGTTTTGAAGTTGGGGTGTTTTGTGTGTATTTAAAAAAAAAGTATATATGTATTCCTATCAGTTGTCTAGTATCCATAACACAAGCTCTGCTTAGCTTGGGACTAAATGGCGTTGTGTGTTAGATGTCCAAAATATTTATTTATTATTTAATTCAAGCTCGCAATTCTTATTTAAACTAGCTTCTATGTCACGTTCATGGTTTTCTCCCTTTTTATTTAGTGAATTAATGTCTTTATATTATTTACTAGCGGTCGCCCGCGGCTCCGCCCGCGTGGATGTCGGTTACCGCTGCAAAAAGTCTACCCATTAGAGCATTTTATGGTCCTATCTTTTACAGTTTAGGCAGCGTACGCAAAATAAGTAACTTTTCTGGTTGATTTTTTACACCTTGTGTCCGAAAAAACGCAAATATCTAACGGAACCCTATATTTCTCTAAAATAAAATATAGCCCATGTTAGTCGTGGATAATGTAGCTATAGGTATAATGGTGAAAGAATTTTTAAAATCGGTCCAGTACTTTTTGAGTTTATTCGTTACATACAAAAATACATAAATACAAATCTTTCCTCTTTATAATATTAGTGTAGATATTAGTGTAGATAGTGTAGATTATATAAATTTGAAGGGCTTAGAGGTACCATATCCATCTACGTCACACATCTATGTTAATATTTATACCAAACAAATAACGTTCATATATCATCCGTGTATCTTTCGAATTATTTACTTTCATTGAAGCTACGTGTGTAGTTGTTATTTATATCTATTTATTATATTTTAGATTACTGTTGCAAAAGAAAATGAAAAGTGTATTGTTTCAAATTTATTATCGATCATCTTTGTATTATAAGCACTTAAGTTCAAAGACGAATTTATCCTTGAGAGTAATCCTCAATTGCATATATTTACAGACTTCTATTAAAGAGTTAAATTAATTTGATATACATGTGTTAAATGAATAGAATACATTTAAATTTCTGATCAAACTAGTTTTACTTCACTTTTTCTTTTCCTATAGCTCAAATATACTAAACTAGCTGACCCACGCAACCTTGTTTGCGTCTTAAATTGCCCTTAGCCTGAAAATTTCCCCCGTTTTTTGAAACATTCTTCATTGGTGCTCCGCTTCTATTAGTATTAGCGTGATGATATATAGCCTATAGCCTTCCTCGATAAATGGACTATCCAACACTGAAATAATTTTTCATATCGGATCAGCGGTTACTGATATTAGTGCGTTCAAACAAACAAACAAACTCAGGTTATAATATTAGTAGATATAAATTAACTCATCTATCGATAGGAAATATTTGTTCAGGTAATCTCATGATTACGCAACTAGTACACTAAATACCTATGTTTTTTGAGGTTCCAGGGCATTTAAACTTAGTGCACCTAACGTGTGGCCTGACCTCAACTGTATTTATGAACCTTGATTGTATTAATATGCGAAAAAGTAAATAAGAATGTAAATCTTTCTTACGAACCGAATCGAAGATTATAAGTACCTATTATTTTGTTATAAGATACTAACCTTAACTTTGATATTTCCTCGTCGTCGCAACCTAAGCCTCCCTGCTGGTAGTTAAGCAGCAGAAAATGTAGAAATCTGAATTCGACCAGGCTATAAAAGAGTAAAAATAAATCTTTAGACCTAACTGTGTTCGATTAACTGCCTCGGTGGCGCAGTGGCAGAGAATGCGACTGCCGTGCTTGAGGTCTCGGGTTCGATTCCCGGGTCGAACCAAATGTTTATATGATCTGCAAATATTCGTTTCGGAATTTGGGTGTTTTCTATGTATAATATGTATGTATTTACAAAAAAAAGTATAATGTATTAATATCAGATGTCTAGTACCCATAGTACAAGCTCTGCTTAGTTTGGGATTAGATGGCGTTGTGTGTTAAATGTCCGAAAATATTTATTTATATTTATTTTATTTAAACTCAGTACACCTATGTGTAGGTGAGGCGATTAGGTGCACTGTGTTTACTAATGTGTAGCCTTACAGCTGTGTTCGATTACGCTAACTGCTTCGTGACTCTAGTTAGAGTTAGGAGTCACATTGTTGATGGGCTAGCCAGTGACTAGCGTAAAAGTGATCCAATACATCTAGATTACGGTTTAAGATCTTAATTTCCTCATAAAAATTACACTGCACTTACTGAGAAACAAATATTTACAAATTAAGCTTAAGAGGGCGTACAGAGACATAATTAATTACTATTTATTTAAAATAAAATCACAAAGAACACAATACGAATAGTAACAACAAATGTCCGAAATATTTATTGTCCGAAAAAAATACACATTTATTTACAATTTTTTTCTTAAGGTGGGTATACTGCAAATACTATAAGACACAAAAAACAAAAATTTAGTAGAACCTATATAACCAGTGTAATACTGTTTCTAAGCAGATGAAAACAAAATGCGAATCTCAAGCATCAATATATGTGCGAATCAATAAAGTTATTGTTACATTTCTTATAGCGAATGAAATATCCTGTAAACAAGCAAAAAAACTCAAAGATCTCGACCCTCAATTGATAGGTAGTTCAATAGATCAATATAATGTGTATTTTTATTGGCTGTTCTATTAAAATAAAAGGGGCTCCATTCCCAGACTAGATTCTACCGGAATGGCGTCTTGTATACACACCCACAAAATGTTTTGAAACATTTTGTTATGTAATAGTATAGTATAATATAGTACAAATTATTATGATACTTCTATCATCTTCTATAGCCTATATAGCCTTCCTCGATAAATGGACTATCCAACATTGAAAGAATATTTCAAATCAAACCAGTGGTTCCTGAGATTAGCGCGTTCACTATAATTATTACCAGCTTTTTATGGTTCCGTATCAAAACAATTCCAAAACAGGAACACTATCATCGTATTATATTTCTCTTTTGTTCGCAGTGCTTTGGAGTATAACTCCATAATCTAGGACCACACGATGATAGAATGCGTCCAACGAAAATTCGCGAGACTCTTATATAAAAAGCTGTATGGATTCTATCCTGATCATAATCCATCACTTTTTATTTATGGTATGGTATGGTAGGTCTAACCACATTGGCATTGCGACGTAAGTGTGCTTTAATGGTAGTCTACCATACCATATATATTTTTAAACTATAAAATTGATAATGCAAACTCATTACTCGTTGTCTGTAATGGGTACCAAACCAGTACACCCGGCTACGCTCTTGTCGTCTCCCCGCTGAGCCGCAGGTGCGAACTCTTACGGCACAATACGCTTCCACTAATCACTTGTTGAGCAGTTGGGCAGTTAGACTGCTCAACTCCCTGATTGCTCAGTGTCCGATTGTTGATTCATTCTTTACCTTTAGTTTGATTTTTCAAATAATAAGTTTAAATATTAACGGGCCTGTTGTTCTAGTGGTTGGTGATCCTGACTGCTGAGCGCCGCAGATCGTGGGTTCGATTCCCACCCGTGACAAGCTTTTGTGTGATAAGCACGGCCGTTAGTTCTGAATCTGCAGTAATTTACCTATAATATGTTTGTGTTTGAAATGTGTTTATCAGGTGTATGGTTGCCTTGGTACGGGCTTTGCCTGGCATGGGATAGGACGATTGTTAATTCCTAAGTAAATTTTATTATTAATTACCATATTTGTAACGCCAATTTTGTAATGGCTCGTTACACCTGTTGGGTAACTGTAAGTGTAGTGAGCAGTTGATATAAATAAATAAAAATGATAAATAAAGTACTAAAAAGGAAATAATGGAACGCTTTTAGAATCACTTTGTTGTCCGTCCGTTTGTGTGTCAAAACCTTTTTCTCAGAAAGGCGTGGAGGAGGAGCAAGAGCTGTGAAACAATTAAAAAACTTCTAATCCAACGCAATCAAAAGACACAGCCCTTTATGCTGCAAATTTTCGACACTCGCAAGGGAATCAATTCCTACAGGATACTGCCCGTAAAACTAAGAATCTTAAAATTTCGAAAAAAATTTAACGTCTTATAGCATAGATATGGAAAAAATTGTGAAAAGTATAAATTTTTAGTTACGTCATACAATATACCCAACAGGTTTATACGGAACCCTCATTGCGTGAGTCCGACTCGCACTTGGCCGGTTTTTTTGACTCGTTGTACTTTTTCGCTTTAGTTACTCGTAGTTCTAGTTACCCCTGGTTAAAATGATCACTTTCGACACTTGTCACAAAACACACACTGTAGTTCAACCGATGTAATTTTGTAATAATATCAATAGTCGAGGAAAAAATATTAGTACTCTAATACAATAAACTAATTACAAAACATAAGCCTCAAACAGTTAAAAAATTCAGTGATTAAATATCCATTTCTGCATTATTATAAATAGGCAATATATGAGCAGGTAAACTAATATAATGCATATGAATCTATAAATAATTTATAAGTTAATGACATTCAGATGATATATTTCTCTTTCGCTTTATAAGTAGCGGGATCTTTGAAACGTGAAATTTACGCTACAGGATGTAGTTAATTGTGAAAATTAAAAATACTGAATAACTTAAAGTAGAATTTAAGAAAGTTATCAAACTAGTATAAACTAGTATAAACAGACAGATATCATACTTGTATTGTCCTGTGTACTTCAATTTTTTTTCTGTATTATAAGGCGAGGATTTGTCATTGGCTGTGTGTTTTCTTGTTTGATTATAGGTATTTTGATTAAGTAGCTGTAAATCCTATATTCAATTCAAATTCAAAATTCATTTATTTAGTTATAAAAGGTATAATAATTTACAATTAAATTCTTAAATTTATAAATATAGTACGTATATAATTTGTAAATAAAGAAATTAAACGGAAATGTGTCAAATTATCATTGCATTTCTGTAGAATATTAACAAATAGGTACAATATTTGTTTATAGTAAATTATAGCTTTACTTACTTATTTACCGGTAATATACCCGTAGTTTCAAAACCGTATGAAGCCTTCATGAAAGAGCCAGGTAACACTTTATGAATACCGCCAAAGCATTTTTACATTATGATAAAATGCTACGTAAGTCGTATAACATATGCATAAGTTCGAATTGTTTAGTAGAAATACAACAAAGTAAGAAGATATTTTTATTTAATCACTGTTATACATAATGTCATCGAATTCACAAGAAAATGTCACACATGATAACCACTGACTTGCGTAGCTGTCGTAGGCAGTTCGTAGACCCAAACGTGTAACAAGGATTATAGTCGTTCCAATACTTTATTTAACTTTTGACAGATCACGCACATAAAGTTTTGTAATAATTTTTGATACAATGTACTACAGATAATACTGTACTTTATGGGCGGGCTCCGCCTACTTAGGGATGTGTCATTCGTAATTAATGACCACAGACTATAAAAACGGTTTTGAAATAAATCGATTATCGATTATATTAATAAAACATACAATAAAATTATTGTGATTATATTTTATATCAAATCACGTAAAAAGCTTTATTATTTTGCATTAAAATGCCCTAAATGTCTCTGTTTCAATGCATAAATAATTTGCGTAATGAAAACAGTTCCATCGTACTCGTACCTAGTAATGGGATCGAATGTATTCGCCGCAAATTAATGAATCTAAAATAATTGTTTAGACTTACTATAGTTGGTTCAAATAAAAACTACCTGCGGTACCTACTTGTAATGAACAGGTACAAAATGTTGAAATTCGTAGTAATTTACGGATTAAAAATAAAACAACCAAAAGAGGTACTGTAATACTAATTTTAATTATAAAGAATCGTCTTCTTCGTATGACCAGGAATCATCATCACTTGAGTTCTCAGTAATATTGATTATCATTTCTTGGATAGATAAATTGTCGAATGCAACATCCCGATCCCAATCCGACATTATCACCTTCTTTGTTTTTTCTACAACATTCGCCCAGTTTTCTGGAGTTACTTTTTCACACGCATTTTTCAGTAAATTCAGCATTTTTCTTGCGGTGAAAGGAGGAGTTGTATTGTTCCTCGCAGCATATCCTTTAACTTGTGCCCAGATCATTTCAATTGCATTATATTGGCAGTGATATGGGGGAATTCTGAGGACGGTATGCCCATGCTCTGCTGCCATTTCATCTATGACGTATCGTTTTGGCAGCTTCTTTGTTTTTAATATCTTTACTAACTCTACTTTTAGTAGGGACTCATTCACCTCTTCGCCATTGTCACGGAGCCAGTTTATAATTTCATGTTTTTTGTTGGCCTGTGTTGGTATTTTATTAATTTGACGAGAGTGATAAGGTGCATTATCAATAAATATTATTGATGGCTCTTCGAGTGATGTAAGCATTTCTCTGAACCACTTTTCATACACGTTCGAATTCATCTCCTCATGATAATCTCCTGTTTTCTGGGATTTAAAAGCTAATAGAGCGCCTGGCACAAATCCTTTTACTGTTCCTGCATGACAAATAATCAGTCGTTCGCCTTTTCCCATTGGTACTGTAGAAGTGGAGCCAACAGTGTTGTCAGTCCAAGTTTTTGACAGCGTATGATTCGCATTGAGCCAAGTTTCATCTGTGAAAACAACATTCGACCAATCTTCTATTTTTTTTGCTTGTCTTAAAAAATCGCATCTATACAAAGCAATATCATTGCCTTCCATTAAAATTTTTCGTTTGTCACATTTTTCGAATAACATTCCAATGTCTTTCAATACCTTTGTCAGAGAAGATTTTTGACCACGGAACAAACCACTATTTCGAAGAGATTGTGTTAGTTTTTTTAATGTTGGAATCTCTTTTCTTTGGTAATAGTCGTATATATGACGACGAATAGCATCAGCGTCAAAATTGTCTACGGCTGTAACTTTACTAGGCGGACGTTTTTTCTTAGGTGTAGATAGCTTATTCTGTTCCATGCCACTGCTGCCGTAGCCTTCTTTTGTTATTTTTGCCACTGTTGGAGCACTAATACCTAATGCTGCTGCAACACGGTCTCTAACTTGAGTCACTGGTATAAGAGGCCCACCATTACGGCTTTCCTTTTCAAAGTATTCACGAAGTCGCAAGACAAACTCTCTTGTTTGTCCTTTGAGTACTTTCTTTTTTGGCATTTTGACAGTAACGAAGGCAGGAACGATACGCTCAACTCAACCAAACGTGAAAATCAATAAGGAGGAATATAAATACTCAACTATATTGAAGGTTACTCATTGAAATACTGTAGATTATTTTAAAATAGACATAGAGAGATTTAATAAAGATCATCAATAGTTTAACAAATACAATATTAACCACTGAATTACAACACAATACAATAATACATTTTGAAAATTCAGTTCCTTTTATATATTTTTTCATGACATAGAACCGTCATATTTGAACAACATTCTTTTAATCCATTTCTTCTTTATTTTGACAAAGGAGGTCGCACATTGAAACACATAGAAATATGAAGTACGAAATTATCTATAAAATAATGAGTTTGTTAAATCGATTAAAACTTCTTAATGCATAAAATCGATCGATGAAAGAAATCGAATAGGTAACGGGTCAGAGTATCACTATTTGATTAAGTATTAGAGCTGTCAAAAGTTAAATAAACTATTGGAACGACTATAATAAAGAAAACTATATACCTTAACGCGTCGTACATACATAATATCTTGTATCAAAAAATATTCGATCTTGTGAAAAACGAGATTTGAATCGGCTTATAGTTCTTAACACGTTAATAATATTGTAATCCCAGACAATACTTTTAATATAACATTAAAAATATGAAAGTATCAACCTGTATAGTAGATATAAAGAGAATTGCTGACAAAAGGCGCGGTATACAACCGGATATGTCGCCTCGGGTGCCGCCAAATATGCTAATACTAGCACGAATAACAATATAATATAGCATGTAACATCGAGTGTGTGACAATAGAATTTGAGACTTTTACCTTCCAATAGATTTACTTAAATTCAATTTATAGGGTGAGGTCAATAAAGCGCTACGTTATCTGTATACTAATGTTATAAAGAGGTAATGTTTGTAAGTTTATGAGGTTGTAGAGGGTAACCTCTGTATCGACTGAACCAATTTGGGAAACCTTAAAATTATTTTAACAAAAGAAAGCTACGTTATTTCTGAATAAAGATAGAATAAAGATTACCGCGATATCCCATATACACGCGTCGGAGAAGCGGGCAAAAGCCCCACTACCACTGATAGCTTAATCCTATGTTGTGCTAATACGCTTTGCCGTAGCTCGTAATCTCGTACTTTGCCTTGAAACAATACTTTAACACTGACTTTAATATTTCAGTGAAACCTGACAGTTTACATCCTAAGTCCCACCCACGGAAATCCGAATAACAAAGCTTCCGTGCATCATACGCTGGCAAATAAAAAATAATCCTACCGATTCACATCGTCACAAGGTAGTTCGCCTGGGGCGAGAGGCACTTTTTATTTGATCGCTTATATTGTTTCTTATATCCGTGTATTACAATGGGGAGAGAAAAGAAGATTTTTATACGTAATCTCCATAAAAGGATACGGTGTAGATACTTTTTGTTAGTAATAGATTTTTTAAGTTATTAATATACTCAATGTAAATATTGTAGTAATACATTACGAAAACCAGTCAATATTTTTTCACATATATTAAGGTGCCTTGTGCTTTAAAAACTACGAGTATTGTAAAGAAATTGCAGTAAAGTTTAGTACTAGTAAGTATTTTTTTAATATCATATTTTTTTTTATTTTTTTACTAAATCCTAAAAACTAATGTCTTAGCATCATTGTGTTTTTTAAATTGTAATCTCAATGTAGTTTCTTATTGTTTAATTTCATTACGTGTGGTGTTGACTGGTGGGTGGTGCAGAGAAACGTGTTCGTGCGGATTGAGTAAGTTTTTTGCATTATTTAAGTTATCTTTCAGTTTTATTGTTTAGTTTATATATTTAAAAAATACCTTATATATATTTTTAATATTTATTTTTAAAACATGATACCCTATTTGAGCTGACCCACCCAACTTTGGGTATCTTTTAGATAGTAAAATTGTTAGATAGTTTCGGAGTTAATGAACTCAAGATTCTGGGATTTTATATCAAAATTTTAAATGCAAAAGTAGCACGGGAGTATTTAATTTTAGAAGCGTTTAAATTGTATAGAGAAGCACTTGGTACGATATTTATTTTATTATTTGCGAAGAAAACTCGTCAAACAATACTTCAATGACGTCACCTCAATAAAAATAAACAAAGCATCGATACTTTTATATCCCACACGGTAGAACCATAAACTCCAATAGAACAGAAACGTATTCACTCGGAATTTTTAAATTTTACGACTTCAAATACTTTAATCGAGTTTTTATGATCGCTTTAGTACCCGACCAGTTAAAACGCTTTTAAATATTGAATATCTGATTAATTGTCCGTAAACGTTTGAAATCTAGGAATGTCTGCAACAAAACGATTTTGATTCTGTCTCTCTGAAAAGAATCATAAATTTTCGTTTTACTCATTCTAAGACAAAGCGCTATTAAGTACAAGACAATTAAAACTTTTACTATAAAGGAACTTAAGAGCTTGAAAATCATAAAATCTAAATTATTGTTGTATAAAGGTGACCAGTCATTCCCCCTCTCCTCAATGGAAGCTTTGGTCGTCCTTCACCCCACTCTTAAGGTGATATGCAAAGAATTTCTTAAAGTGCTTATTGCTGGTGTTCTGTGAGGCTGGTATCAGTGCCATCAATCCGGTCTATGCACACCGAAGGAAAACATCATGGTTCTGCCACGGTAAAATATTCCGTATCAGTGATTGTTAATACAATTTACTTTCATCCTTTGTTCCATTTGAAAAGGATAATATGCCCAAAACCATTAACATTAAACAGGCAAGGAGAGAAGCTACTTACAGCATATAGAAAAAAAAAACATGCATGAAAATGATGACAAACTTTAAAAAATAAACGTTATCATATCATTACATCAATAGCCCTTCAAGTCCATAAATTGACATAGGCTCCTCCTCAGAAACGAGGTATTGCCTATTGGCCTATTATACCACTCTAGATAAAAGGATTGTCATAGAGTGTGTTTCATATTTTCCCACTCTTTGCAGTACTAACTATTGGCGTTGTTTTCTCCCTTACAATAGCCAAGGAATGAATAAAGACATTGATACCCCGTTTTCTTAATCCATTACCAAACGAACACAACACCACGCAATCTTTATCACTAGACACAAATAATTACTTTTAACATTTCTAACAAATAAATACTTATGAGCATCCGTCAACGAATGTTCATAACACTGTCTCGTAATAAAGCAAATTGCAAATTCCCCGAGCTAAGGCGAAAAGGTAATATTTCAGTGTCTAAACCTAACGCTTGCGTCAGACGTAAACCTAGTTTAAATGAAAACTAATTTTAATATTAATACTACGTCTTATTGCAGGAAACTTTGAAAAGAAGCTATTTTTCACTGTTAAAAGGTTACCGTTATGGATTGTTTATTGTCGCTTGTGGTTTTAAATAAACTACATATTTATATTGTGTACTTTACACAGTAGTGCCAGCATCAACATCAACTGTTGGGCAGTAGCCCGCCAGGCATGATCACCTCGCCTGGTCGGAGGATCCTCCCTTTGTGTTGGGTGGAACATGATACCCGTTCCCCCACAGTGGTGACCCCGACGTGATTGGAAGCAGCCTTCAAGGAAGCGCCACCATCATGTTCACTCCCACAGCAAGTCTCAAGCCAGCCAGCAACTTCGGCCTCAACTGGGATATACCACACGCAGGACGCGACCGCTCCAGCCTGGTAACCCCTACGGCCTCTACAGCGTCTAGGCACAGCACACTGCACCTACGGTCCATGTAAGCAGAGCATATCTCTCCCGTCTACGCAGCAGCCAGCCACTACGCAGCAATCGCCCCGACTCACTGGGGACCTCACCGCAGCACCGCGCACCGCATGCGATCCCGACTCACTGGGATCAGCGGACTTCAGCCCCGACTCACTGGGACTAGCGGCATTCAGTTCCGACTCACTGGAACTTGCGGCACTCCGTTCCGACTCACTGGAACTACTCACTCCTGGCACTGGCAAGCTCCACAACAGAGCACAGACAGCTGACGCAATATATATCGACCTCCAGTCTTGGAGGGGAGTGATGTGGCGACCTCCACATACAACATAACATACTACAGCGCCATCTACCGAAGTTACACTGAACCACGGAGTAACCTACAATACGAAGAAACTACCAATCCTGAATCGCGCAATTAAAGTTCTCGCGCCGATTATCATATATACAACATCCCAACATCAACTGTTGGGCAGTAACCCGCCAGGCATGATCACCTCGCCTGGTCGGAGGATCCTCCCTTTGTGTTGGGTGGAACATGATACCCGTTCCCCCACAGAGGGTATAATCCGGGAGCTGTGGATACGAAGCCTGCCCCATGAAGTGCAGCGGATATTAACAGCACAACGCGACTTGTCACTAGAAAAGATTGCTGAAATTGCTGATGCTATAACTGAAACACCACTGGCAGTCCATGCAGCATCCTCCCAGCTCAGCGAACTTGACAGCATAAAAAAGGCATTGAGTAAATTGTCCCAAAAAAATAGATGCCCTGACTAACGAACGATATTTACGGCACCGGTCTCAATCGCGCTCTAGATCTAAGCCTAGATCCACATCTCAGTCTTGTAATTGTTTTTGCTGGTACCACAAAAAATTTGCTGACAAAGTTAACATTACATTACTGCTTGTCGTTGTGAATACTTTTGGTTTCTTTTTATATAATATATATTGGTCTGTATATATGCATATATATTTCAGTGTATATATGTATTTTAAAATGCCCAATGTCCGTGCTATGGTTGTCTGGAAGAAATCGCCGTGAGCGATAAAACCGCCAATTGTTATACATCCTTACATACTTTTAATCATTTTGTTATTTTGTTTTTTTTTTGTTTGTGTATACAATAAAGATAAATAAATAAAAAAATAAATAAATGTATCACTCCCTGTAGTTAGAAAGCCAATCAGGGAAACTCCACCAACAGCCAGTAGTGGCCGCCTCTGACTGCTTCACCACTCCCAGCCGTCGCTTATTTGTCGTGGATTCGACAACTAAGGTACGATTCCTGATTGATACAGGTTCCGACATATGTTGTTACCCATGTCAGCTCTTAAAGGATAAACACTTCTCCACTGGTTTCGACGTGCACGCCGCAAATCGTAGCCCCATCCAAACACACCTTACCTTTGTGCTTGAATTTTGTCATTTCATTCAGTCATTTTGGTAGTTAATTTAAAAAAAATCAAACCTGGGTACTGAAATAACCAGTCTATTTCCGTTAAGAAAACATTGACGCATCGATCAAGCTCCATCTCTTTTACCTTTCGAAAGCTTGGAACCTATTTAGTCAGTGTAATGTAATGCGTCACTTTTATCTTAACTTGAAAGGATTATAGTGCACTATAACTTGCACACGACGCTTGCTCGTTGTTTAGCCCAGTCTTTGCTATTTAACTCTTAGGTGTAATATTACGAATTCTAAATCATTCTAGATCTTAGACTAAAAAATAAAACTCATATAATTTTAAAATACATTTTATTAGCTTACATACCCTTAGCATGCATCTAACAAATAACAAAATTGTTCTACTTATTCACCTACATCGCTTCAATTTATTCATTCTCTACAAATCTACATAAAAATATTAGTATATAAAGTACATATTATATACTAACGCTAATTTTAAAAACAAGTTTTTAAAAACATCCGCTAACAACAGATGGCGTTACTGTCTCAATGATTTTATTCTACTATTTATTTGAAGTTTTTAGAAAAGTATATTCACATTATTTAACATTAAATAAAGATATTAAGCTAATGGTTCGTAACTTTATATATTACTTGAATGGCAGTTATCGTTTCATAAAATCGAATTGAAAATTACAGTCTGTATCAATATTATTAAATGGTCCAATATTTTATTCTTAATATTACTCTTATTAAATAATGTTGCATTTAGTAATGGATTATATTTACTTAAATGTAAGACTTATTTGTTATTAATTGTTTGGTTTGTGTGAGTTTGTTGTTTGTGTAACGAGAGCGGTCTAAGTTTTAACCTTTAGAGTGAGAAGTAAATATATAAAATGTACAAAACAAAATGAGAAGTAGCATTTAGTTTTTTTTTTTACACTTTGAGGGTAGTGTGAGTTTATTTCACATATCCTCGCTCTCGATAGCGATCGCGTTGGAAGTTGCTTTATGTAAAGGTTTCAGTATAGGACAATCAGTTCAGCTAGAGAGAGTATTTTGTTATATCTTAAAATATGGAACTATGTACAGATGAACCTTTAATTTTTTATTGTTTGTCATTTATATTTACTTTTAGAGGAAACATAGTTCCAATACTGAGATGACCGTGATCATGAACATTTTTGGCACATAATTAATCAATAATAACTTAAGTGAAGACAGTAAGTCCCGAATCCATAGATCAAAAAATAAAAAATAAAAATTATATCTAATAATATAACAATATCATAATTACAAAGAAAATCAAATAAGTGATAGAATTAAATCGTTTAATCTAACTTTAATTACATACTTGAATTGTATTCTTTAGCTTAACTTTTGTACAGTCAGCGTCAAAAATAAGCGACAGTGAAAACTTCTAAATATATCAGCGCGATTATAATTTATCGATCTAAAATATCGAATGTTAATATACCACTGACATACTAGTAAATATAGCGCTGCGTATGAGCAAGCTAAAGGATTAATGAACTCTTAACTATAACTTGGCACCTAAATCACTTTATTTGTTTTCAATGATATAAAAATATAATTTTACACCGACCCCTAATGAACGACTTAGATTAAGTTATAAATTGTATTAATTATAATATTACAATATTAAATTTAAACTTAATAAAATAATTATAGTTAATAATAGATACGACCGAATGATCGGACACAATAAACAAATACAAACGCCTAATGGCGTTGACCTAGGCATATTTTATTTAAGACAGTGGTTGCGTATCATAATAGTATACCATAGTATAGTATAGTATAAGACCCTTTTGTTAGTACATTTCGTCAGTACAATAGTAAACTCGTCAATCTGCTATTTTGGCAGTTTTGACTTATATTAGTAACTTGAACAGTAGCCAGTTGTATTTTCATTTATAAACTTGAGAAGATTAGCAGCCGTTCTGATTTACATTATCAATGTGACAATTGCAGTTCTTTTTTTTTGTTATATAGGGGGCAAACGAGCAGTCGTATCGCTTGATGGTAAGCGATTACCGCCGCCCATGGACACCCGCAACACCAGAGGCGTTACAAGTGCGTTACCGGCCTTTTAGGAAGGAGTACGCTCTTTTACGCAGATTGGCTAGTTGCCTTCTGGACTGACGATATTGAATGAGACGCACGAAAGACTGTTACTTGGAGCACTATTCGTAAGGGTTAAACTTGTTGTATAAAATCTTTAATTCCTTGGTACATGGTACAAACATATTTATTTACATTGCATAAAACATCATAAATGAATTAATAGAACGTAAATATATTAGCAAGAGTGACACTATTCGGAGGTTAGTATCGACACTCATATTAAATATATGTCTAACTGTACCTATAAGTGAAAATTAAGAAATCCCATCAAATAAAGAACAAAAGAATCTGAGTTATTTAAATAGTATCTATTTATTATAAGACTAATTTTATATTTTGTACGAATAAAAAAAAATGTAATTAGTTCGTTTAATATTGAGCGTCCTTTATAATTAAGTTTTAGAATACATAGAATAGTTAGAAAGAAAGAATAGAAGATATAGTTTAGGGTATTTACATTAATTTTGCCAAGTTAAAATGAATAAAGGAACAAATAAACAAATTTTAAGATACGATACAAAATAGACACAAATATTTAGATTTATTTAAGATATTTGGCTGTACTTACGTGTATTTCATTTAAATTTCTAAGCCCAGTGA
The DNA here is from genome assembly GCA_916048165.1 of Spilarctia lutea. Classification (NCBI taxonomy): domain Eukaryota; kingdom Metazoa; phylum Arthropoda; class Insecta; order Lepidoptera; family Erebidae; genus Spilarctia; species Spilarctia lutea. The sequence continues at coordinate 3,943,724 of OU696491.1, forward strand.
GGTTAAATCAACAGCTGAAGAAGCCTGAATTCGGATCTATAGCCAAATTCATGGATCCAAATTGAATTACACACATGATTTACAAACTTAAGAGCCAAGTGTGAGTTTAACTTACATCAATTCGATCTCGACCGCGTTCGGCGTTGTGATTGGTTAAGAGTTTAATTACGCGAATAATTACAAGCCAATAAGCAACGTCGAACCCAGTCACCGTGAAATTAATGCCCAGTTCCTATATTTGAAAAACGATCCGTTCTACGTACGAATAGTAGTATATTATACGGGGCGTAAGCTAAAAACGTTCCTATAAAAAATTCATTGAGGAACGGTATTTACGACTCGTAGTCGGTTGTAGAAAATTTTTACACGATGACGATTCGTTAAATATAGGAACCGGGCATAAGTATATTTGAAATCAACTGTCACTAGGCACTCTGTACCTTTAATAATAAATAAATATTCCGGACATCTAACACACAACGCCATCTAGTCCCAAGCTAAGCAGAGCTTGTGTAATGGGTACTAGACAACTGATATAAATACTTATGTACTTTTTTTTTGTAAATACATACATATTATACATAGAAAACACCCAAACTTCGAAACAAATATTTGCAGATCATACAAACATTTGGTCCGACCCGGGAATCGAACCCGAGACCTCATGGTCAGCAGTCGCATACGCTACCACTACGCCACTGAGGCAGTCATCAATATGAATATCACTAATGAAATGTTTTATTCTAATTGAATGCTTTTTTATATATTTTTTCCTAGAAGTGTACTTTCACTGATAAAAATAATTTATTTATTGAAGCTTTAGAAGAGTAAGGAAAACTTATAATATAAGAGTTACATTGAAACATACAGAATCACATCTCTAACAACTTTTTGGTCTAGCTCAAATATTCTTACAAAAAAATCAAACCCCTCTATAGTTTTCGGTACCAACGAAAAAACATACGTTTTTTTTTGTATATAGTAAAAATTTGAACATCCTGTGACCATATTTAATAAAAATAAACGGTTATTCTCGAGTGTATTACAGAGATACTTCAGTTTTTACCTTTCATATATATATATTTTTAAAATAACTCCTGTATTAGGAATATACATCCTGTGTCGCGGGAGACTTTACAAACATACATGAAACGGACACAAAGAACACCCAGACTTAGAAAAACAATTTGTAGATTACATAAATTGTTGTCCCATGTGGGATTTGATTTGAACCCACAACACTTAGCGCAGTAGAAAGCGACGTGGCGACCACTTAAACCACTAGGCCAAAGGGACAGTCCTATCATGACACCTAACAAAGTGACATCAAGTTGAGGGTAACTGTAAACCCACCTAATCAACTCCGAAATACACAAGTTTGTAAAACCGTTAATTTTTAGTAAATATAAATGTCAACTACATAATTTATTGTTCGGTGTAGTAAGTTAAATAAAAAGAAATATTCCAATATTTTAGCCCAATCACAAATTCTGTTAAATTTAACCATTAAGGTAACAATACTCACGCAATTAACAAATCTTAATCAGCATCAATTTCATCATCATGCGCTCTCGGATTGTTAACAAAACCTTCAGAATTGTTCGATTGAACCGGAGTCGGGTTCACAATTCTATTTCCATTAACTCTAGCCAAGTCTAAAACAGGCAACCGGAGTACATAGTCGTTATCCCAAGCCCTAGACCTAGAATCAGACCACTGTATCACTCTGAAGTCTGAAGGAGGTTGACTGCTAGCAGAGGTTGTGGCTATAGGATTGAGTCTTGGTATCCGTTGGGCTAATGCGCGAAGTCTTGAGTTCTCGGGTCTGTCCGGTCGAGATTCCGGTACGAAGTTCGGTACATCAGACCTGCGAGGCTGTTCTTGTCTCTGAGATGTGTTAGACGCAAGCATGTGTCGGTATCGGGCTATCTCGCACGGTAGAAGAGGTCTAGCGTCTCGGCCTAGAAACAATTTTAAACATTTTTTTTTATAGCTACAACTTTAGATTAAAAACAAATTTTCATAAAGATACGATCGAGTTAAAGAGGGTAAGTCAAGACACAGTCTCAATAAATAACTTATCATAAACACAACGATGTTCATTAGTATCGAAAGGTTTATACGTACCAAACAATCATCAGAAAGAATTACAAGCAGATTATTGATATTGTTAACACTAATAGTACATTGGCCAATCATATAATAAATAAATATTCCGAACCTATGTGTTAGATACACACAACGCCATTAAGTCCCAAGCTAAGCAGAGTTTGTATTATGGGTACTAGACAACTGATATTTATTTTATTTATTTATTTATTTATTTAAGCTTCCTGCAATTACATTGCGCAAGGCGGACTTAATGCCATAGGCATTATCTTCCAGTCAACCTTTGGGTGGTGCAGAGCTGTGTGTAGCAGGTGTATTATTGAATCATATGTGAGAATTAAACATAAAAGTACTATTACGCGACATTAATATTATAAATACAATAATCATAGATATATATATATACACTCATACATATACATACATACACACATACATATACACACACATACATACATATATAAGATATAGAAAATAAAACATACATACATAAGCATACGTCCAAACGCAGTTGTAAACAAATAAAAGATCATTCCGATGACTCCGTCAACAAGTCTCCGTAGTGCTTGCGTACTCTAATCTTAAAGCTCAATCGGCTGGCACACGACCTAATTTCTAACGGGAGGGCGTTCCAGAGTTTTACTGCTTGGACGGTGAAGGAAGAATGAATAACGCGGGAACAATGTGCAGGACAAAGAAGGAGGAGATTATCGGAGGAGCGAAGATTTCTGTCATGGTTAGAGCAGAGATATTGTAAGTGGGATGTTAGGTAACTGGGTGAGTTGGGAGAATGTAGAAGAGAGTGCAACGTTGTCAACGCCCGTATACTGCGGCGTTGTCTGATAGGTAACCATGACAGTTCCGTCCGGTAAGCAGATACATGGTCGTATTTTCGTAAGTTGAATATGAATCGAATGCAATTGTTGAGAAGCCGGTCTAGTTTATTGAGGAGATCTGCATTCAGGTCGAGGTAACATACATCACCATAGTCAATGACTGGGAAAATCAACGTCTGTACCAGCATGGTCTTGGTCTTTACTGGGAGAAAATTTTTTAGTCAATAGAGGACACGCAGAGTATTCGTAACCTTTTGACTAACACTGGTTACCTGAGTTTGCCAATTCAGAGTTGTGTCTATGTGGAGGCCAAGGTCCCTGACCGACTGACTAATAGGCAATACTGTGCCATCAAAAATTATGTCTGAGATAGTGTCGTAGTCAATTCTATGTACCATTCTTGGGCTCCCCATGAAGATCGCCTGACATTTGGTCGGATTCACGTCTAACCCGAACTTGCTGGACCAATTTTTAATGGTGTCTAGGTCATGGTTGATGCTGTTGATCGCGTCGCCAATATTTTCTACTCCTGCATGTGAGTAAATCTGTAGGTCATCTGCATACAGATGATACGAACACCGAAGTTTGTGAGTTACAAAGTCAATAAATAACGAAAAAAGAAGTGGAGAAAGAATGCCGCCTTGAGGAACACCAGAGTCAAGTTCAGCCCATAGCGATGACGACTCATCAGTGCAAACAGCCTGCTGGCGTCCTCGAAGATAGGATGAGAACCATTCCAGTGCATCGTCGGAAATCATAAAGTGGGAAAGTATTGTAAGCAAAATCTCATGGTTCACTGCATTGAAGGCATTTGAAAAGTCAATTAGGGCTAGTACAGTTATCTTTCCATCCTCTATAGCCGCCTTAATGTCAAGTGTCACCTTGAGTAAAGCTGTCCCTGTACTATGACCAGGTCGGAATCCTGACTGGTATACATTGAGCAAGTTGTTCTGGTAAATAAATTGAGATAGTTGCTTATGTACACAGGCTTCAAGGACTTTGGATAGGAATGGGAGTATAGATATGGGACGAAAATGGTTATTATATAAATTAATACATATATACTTTTTTTGTAAATACTCCGAAACAAATATTTGCAGATCATACAATTATTTGGTCCGACCTGGGAATCGAACCCGAGACCTCAAGTACAACAGTCGCATACGCTACCACTGCGCTACCGAGGCTACTTAAAAATGGCCACTGCTGGATATATGCCTCTCCTTAGCAAGAAGGTGTGGCGACGTCCACATACAACACAACAGTAACCAACTACAGCGCCATCTACCGAAGATACACTGAACTACGAAGTAACGCACTACACATAGTAACTACCAATCCTGAATCGCGCAATAGAAGTTCTCGCGCCGATTATCGTATGTACAACATTCCAACATCAACTGTTGAGCAGTAGCCCGCCAGGCATGATCACCACGCCTGGTTGGAGGATCCTCCCTTTGTGTTGGAGGGACATGATACTCGTTCCTCCACAAAGGTTTAGGCCTACTATACCACGCTGGCCAGGCGCGTTGGTTTAGAATTTATTTCAAGTTTTCCTTCTCTTTCCCCTCATGTTGTCCTGCGTAGTTTGCTCCCTATATCGCATCGTACGACACCCATGGGATGAATAAACACTCCATATGCTTAAGCCGTCACCACACAGAGAATACATTAACCTATTGAATCATAATCCGAACTTTTTTATGCTGTCATCAACATTCATTTCTTTCCTTTTAAACTTTAAACATATATTAAAAACGGGCCTGCGACTTAGTTAAAAAAGGGGGGGTTCAATATCCTTTTGATTCAGTCCTGTGATTAGAGAGATCACTGTAATAGAGACGCCTTTTTCCCAGAGGGAAAGGCAGAGACAATTGATCGCCACTTACTACGGTCCAGACACACCTCTTTTGCTTCGTCCACATTTTTTTTTATTATTATATAGGGGCAAACGAGCAGACGTATCGCCTGATGGTAAGCGATTACCGCCGCCCATGGACACCCGCAACACCAGAGGCGTCACAAGTGCGTTGCCGACCTTTTAGGAAGGAGTACGTAAGTAAGTTTATTTATCAATCAACGGTTCCTGGTGCTCTTTACATTACCTTTTTTAAGAACACCAATCACCAATTTGGTCGGTAAATGTGTTTCATACAATAAAATAAAGAGACAGAAATTTACCAATTCTCTGGACGGTGATCTGCCGTTGGTTTTGTTGGTTTGGTGAAGCAATCGATGATGGATCTACAGATGTGGTGGGATGGACGATGATGCTGTTCTGTTGCACTCGAGTCGGTGATGGGAAGTTCAGAGCTAAGAAATCTGGTAACGGTACGCAGAACACGCCTAATTCTTCCTGTGAATTAATAATATGGGCTGTTTTATCTCGCAGGTTGTTGATGACGCATTAAATAAAAGGAATAGTAAGTGACCTGTAAATCTTATAAAATTAGAAATCATACTTTATATAAAAATTCATTATTTTGGAATTGTTAGGACGGATCTTCTTATTATGGATCAAATTCGAACTAGTAGCCTGTGGTGCGGTTCCTACGCTGGACGCCTTGAGGACGGGTCAACAAGGTTTATTTTTTAACTTTTATTAAAAAGATTACTTTCAGAGATGACCACGCTACGGCATGAATCGGGCCGACTCGACCGGAGTGATACCACAGCCTCACAGAAAACCGGTGTGAAATAGTGCTTGCGCTGTGTTTCACCGAGTGAGCGAGGATACCGGAGGCTTATACCCCATCCCCTCCCTCATCCTCTCCCCCATCCCCTCCCCCATCCTCTCCCCCATCCCCTCCCACAACCCCACAAAAATCTCATCCCCCAACGCCTGCCCACGTACGTCTGTTCGTTTCCGCACTATTCAATAAAAAAAGTAAAATAAAATAGGCTACAATTTATAAAGATACTAACTTCGCCTCGCGGTGTTACCCGCGGTTATTGTCGTATCGCAGGGTAAAAGCTAGTAATATATATATACATATTGATTTAGTTCATACTTACTGTAGCATTCGGAGACCTCTCGTTATTCTCAGATATACTGAAAAATGGTTTTCTATCAACTTCAGTGGATGACGGAGTGTTGTTACATTTTTCTTTACTATCCTCATTTAGTGGAATGTCGGGCACAACTTGTAAATCTTCTGGCGGGTTTGGTATTATAATATAACTTGCTATTATTGATGAAAGTTGATCAAGTACCTAAAAACATATACATACAATCTATATTAATCTATATATACTCGTACTAATAATAAAGCTGAAGAGTTTGTTTGTTGGTGTGGCGCTAATCTCAGGAACCGCTGGTCCGATTTGAAAAATTATTTCAGTGTTGGATAGTTCATTTTTTGAGAAGGCTATCGGCTATATATCATCACGCTAATACTAATAGGAGCGGAGTACCAATGAAAAATGTTTAAAAAACTAGGGGAAAATTTTCAGGCTACGGGCAATATAAGACGCAAACGAGGTTGCGTGTGCGTATTAAAATATGAAACACTCGATAATTAAGGAAATGTGTTACAAATTTGTAAAAATACTTAAAGAGTGAGGATACCGGAGGCCTATACCCCCTACTACCCTTCCTACCATCCTTTTCCCCACCCCTCAAAGGCCGGTAACGCACTTGTGACGCCTCTGGTGTTGCGGGTGTAATTGCCATCCAACCATCAGGCAATAAGTCTGCTCGTTTGACCCCTATTCCATACAAAAAATAAAAAACCATATAAATTTATTGATTAATCATTAAAATGCAATAAGGTTTAAACTTTATCAACAAAATAAATTGATTGTAAATTAGATTGACTATTAATGTCTATCCCTACATCTAAGTCTTACAATATAAGCTAATACACCAATTATTTATTATTATTGCGGGTGTTTATGGGCGGCGGTAATCGCTTACCATCAGACGATACGTCTGCTCGTTTGCCCGCTATATAATAAAATAAAATAAAAAATTACAAAGAAAACAATCTTACCTCATCAGCCACAAGTCTATGTTTAGGATCTTTAACTAGTAACCTTTGTATTAGAAATACAGTATTGTCTGACACTTGTACTGAATTGCCATCCCTGAAAATTAAATTGAGTATTTTAAGTATAAAATTCAAATGGTCAATGGTTTACTCAGGGTTGTTACGGATTCCAAAATTTAGACATCCGCGGATGCAGATGCGGATGCGGATTATTAGAAGTTCACATCCGCGGGTGCGGATTTGATGCGGATGCGGATGCGGATTTTGGGATTTTAAATGGATAATTACTTAAATTTTAAGTGCATAAATAACTGAAAATCAATTCAATTTTAATTTTTTATTTATTTAATCATATTTTTAGAACAAATTTTGTTCCACAAAATTACACAGGTTTTTAGTTGACTTTGTTGATGTGAATCTGCATCAGTGAAAACTCCGCATTGATTGATGCGAATGTGAATGCGGATGCGGATGTCTGAATTAATGCGAATAATCCGCATGTACGGATGCGGATGCGAATATTCGTAACACCCCTGGTTTACATACACGGATTACAGTGGGAATGAGCTGGATACGTATGCTGTACGAATCCAGAGCGGTGGGAGGGGTGGAAGCCCACGAGGTAGACCCCGTAAAAGATGGCGCGATGATCTTAACGCCTATCCGCCAGCTCATTTTCTTTTTGGTAGAAATATAATTGTTTGATATACAACCCGTCGGAAATATCTGCGAACCTGGCTAGTAGTTTACTAAATATGTAGTTTATTAATATTTCACTGAACAGAGACGGAACAAACTTCTTGGCACTCCATGGATTAACCGTGCGGGTGCCGGGTCCATCGTGTGGCAGAGAGAGAAACCCAAAGCAGTTCCCAGGACTTACGACCTAGGTGTAGGTTTAAGGAGGCCCTTTGAGATGCGCATCAACGCTCACCTTCACTGCTCGAGTTTCCCGCCCTACCTAATAAACAAGAATGAGATTACGAAAGCAAGAATAATACATATGCGTCGTCGCTTGCGTTAGCAACGGTACTAGATAGGCGAAGGTGGGACGATGCGTGGGGAAGCGGGGGTGGAAGCGCCTTCCAGCCGGGTACGCAGAAATTACAGACGGGTTGTAAGCACTAATTACTACACTTATAAGAACTTACGGAGGTATATTATAATTGGCAGCCTGAATTCTGCTGAACAGTTGCGCGAGACTCGTATCACAGAACGGGAATTGCCCATACAACATTGTATACAACACCACTCCTAATGCCCACATATCCGATGGTTTGCCCAAGTACGGTTTACACATCAAAACATCTGGAGAAATATATGCTGGAGAACCTGGAAGAAGAAATATACTTTTAGTTTTAGTAACTTGAGACTCAGACCACAAAAACTTGCGTGATTTCACAATCCAAACTTATATTATAATACTAGCTGACCCGACAAACGTTGCTTTGTCATAAAAAGGAATATATATATTTTAGGGGTGGGTCAATAAAAATCGCGATGGTAAAATAGGGGTTGATCGTAGAGGGTTGAAAATTTAGAGTTGTATGTATTTTTTAATGCTGTGTCATAAAAAAATAAAAAAAATTAAAATTATCTGAAAAAAAAAAAAAATAGGGGTGGACTACCCTTAACATTTAGGGGGGTGAAAAATAGATGTTGACCGATTCTCAGACCTACCCAATATGCACACAAAATTTCATGAGAATAGGTCCAGCCGTTTCGGAGGAGTATGGTAACTAACATTGTGACACGAGATTTTTTTTTATAAGATGTCTGTCTATCTGTCCTGCTTTCACGACCAAACTGCTGCACCGATTTCAATGAAATTTGGCACAGATAATTTGACAGCCACATTGTCCTACAAATTGCGTGGTACGTTATCCCGGTCCTACGCTCAAAAGTTTTTTGTCCCTGCTGCCCCTGTTACCTACCACAATCGAGAATTTTTGTAATAAGAAAAGGGGGCTCTCATCAAAGTGAAAAGCCACTCACGAAAAATTAGCTTGATAGTAATCATTTGTAAAATTAGTTTCGCGGATCGCGAACTATTGTGTTATGGGTACTAAACAACTGATATTAATACATTAATACTATTTTTGTAAATACAAACAACATATTATTTTATTTATTTTTTATTTATTTATTAACTTTATGCACAAAATGTACAACGGCGGACTTAATGCCAAAGGCATTCTCTACCAGTCTACCGTTGGGTGGTGCGGAAATGAGTGAGAAGGTGCACAACACTTTACGATGAAAACATTGAAAAATAATATATCTGCGAATTATACAAGAATATATACATACATACAAACAATGAGACATATATTTATATATACATACACACACGCATACTACATATACATACACACACGCACATTACATATACATACACACAAATACATATTCATACACAAACATAACATATTCATATCACAATAAATACATTATCAAATTCGTTAAGAATCTGCTGCACTTCGGGCAAGGAGAGTACGTACCTTGATCTTGAATGAATTTAGACTTTGTGCACTTCTGATTTCCTGGGGAAGAGCATTCCAGAGAAGGACGGATTGGATGAGGAAGGAAGAATGAACACACGCAGAAGTGTGAGAAGGGCATGTCAGTAGGAGGTTATTTTTGGAGCGAAGATTTCTATCATGATTGTTACACAGAAGCTGGACGGAGGAAGTTAGGTAATTAGGTGCGTTAGGGGAGTTAAGAATGGTGTAGAGAGTCGTTAAAGTGTGGAGGTGACGACGCTGTCGTATAGGAAGCCAATTTAATTTGAGACGAAAGGAAGAAATATGGTCATATTTACGAAGATTGAAAACGAATCGAATGCAGTTGTTTAGAAGTCGGTCATATTTGTTGTTATACCTACATAGAAAACACCCAAACTCCGAAACTTCCGTGGAAGAGCCACGCTTCGGCATGAATGGGCCGGCTCGACTGGAGTGATACCACGGCCTCACAGAAAACCGTTGTGAAATAGCGCTTGCGCTGTGTTTCACCGAGTGAATGAGGACACCGGTGGCCCATACCCCAACCCCTCCCCCCATTCCCTCTCCCCATCCCCCAAAGATCGGCAACGCACTTGTGACGCTTTTGGTGTTGCGGGTGTCCATGGGCGGCGGTAAGCGCTTACCATCAGGTGATGCGTCTGCTCGTTTGCCCCTTATTCAATAAAAAAAAAACAAATATTTACAGATCATACAAACATTTGGTCCAACTCGGTCCAAGCACAACAGTCGCATACGCCACCAAGGCAGATTCAAGCAAATATATAAAAGTGACCTTAGTACTTACCTCTCTGGTCTTTCAATAAATCCCTATCACTGCCCAGGTGAGTGCCAAGACATAAATTGGTAATTATCACTCGCCCTGTCCTCGGGTTTAGTACAATATTACCCAATTTCAAGTCTCTGTGAACTATGTTCCTCTGAAATGCAGTATCAAATAGTTAGTTTAGTTAGTTTACAGAAATTCAGGATATATAAATAATACTAGCTGACCCGACAAACGTTGCTTTGTCATAAAAAGGAATATATATATTTCAGGGGTGGTTCAATACGACTGCTTCGGTGGCGTAGTGGTAGAGTATGCGACTGCTAAGCTTGAGGTCTCGGGTTCGATTCCCGGGTCAGACCAAATGTTTGTATGATCTGCAAATATTTGTTTCGGAGTTTGGGTGTTTTCTATGTATGAATAATATGTATGTATTTACAAAAAAAAATGTATATAAGTATTTATATCAGTTGGCTAGTACCCATAACACAAGCTCTGCTTAGCTTGGGACTAGATGGCGTTGTGTGTTAGATGTCCAGAATATTTATTTATTTATAAAAGACAAAACAAAAAGCTCTTCATCATGATAAGCTTATTGCAATTCATTTCTTATAAGGTTTACCAATGAGATGCCAATTGGTGCTACCTTCAGCTCAAAATATGTTAAGACTAGCTAAACCCCGCGGTGTTACCCGCGGTTATTGTCACACTGCGGGAAAAGCCGCGGGGCGAAGCTAATATAAAAAAATGTAGCCAAGTTACTCCTTGTATCATCAGCTACCTACCAATGAAAGTCCCGGTCCAGCCGTTCCAGAGATTAGCCGGAACAAACGGATGGACAGACAATTTTTTTTTTTTATTTTGGTTTAAGTATCGTGTATATGCATTTAGTAAAAAGTGGTTATATTAATATTACAAACAGACACTCCAATTTTATTTATTTGTATAGATAATGTCTAATACTTTATTGTACTCTATCATATTCTTTTTGAAGTGAAACTTCTTTAGAATCATTGTGATTTCAAACCAGATGCAACGGAAAAAACGACAGGTAAGAAACACAAATACAAAAATGTGTAGGATGAAGTGGGCAACGAAAGACAGAAATATTAAATACTAGCGACCCGCCCCGGCTTCGCACGGGTGCAATGCTGATACTAAATTAAATACACTACAGAAAAACTATGAACGTTGTATATAAAAACATAGCGGCCCGCTCCGACTTTGCACGGGCATAAAATAGAAACCTCTAAAATTAGCAATGTTGCCTTAGTATATGATGCATGTATTATACATATAAACCTTCCTCTTGAATCACTCTATCTATTGGAAAAAACCGCATCAAAATCCGTTGCGTAGTTTTAAAGATTTAAGCGCACATAGGGATATAGGGACAGAAAAGGCGACTTTGTTTTATACTATGTAGTGATAGTGATATATTTATCTCATTCTTTTGTCGATTTACTGAAGTTTTACTCCTATTGTGTGTGAATCGCACACATACCTTTTTTTCATTTCATTTAAATCTTACAGTTCCTTTCAAGTTTAGAATAAAAAAAAAGTTAATTTTGAAAATAGTCTAATTAAATTTTGGATAACAGGAGTTTTTTTTTAATAAGCCATATAATGATACATTGTAATGATTGCATAACATTAGTTAAGGATACATTTTACCAGGAAATATAAAACGTAATTAATCCATCATTTCATTTGTATATATAAATTTCATCATTATTACATCATATCTCTTGATGTTCCATGGTGGCAAGGAGAGATAAATAATAATAATAAATATTCCGGACATCTAACACCCAACGCCATCTAGTCCCAAGCTAAGCAGAGCTGATATAAATAATTATTTTCTTTTTTTTTTGTAAATACATACATATTATACATAGAAAACACCCAAACTCCGAAACAAATATTTGCAGATCTTACAAACATTTAGTCCGACCCGGGCATTGAACCCGAGACCTCAAGCACAGCAGTCGCATACGCTACCACTGCGCCACCGAGGCAGTTAAATCATCATCATTACATCATATCTATCTGATGTTCCAATCTACATCACACTCACACATTTACTATAGTCTACTAATCCATGTAATTATTATATACATAATGTCAATGGTTTATATTTAAATGATTTGATCAACCATAACCATTTCATATCATCTTTTACCTACTTCAGTTTCTTCTTTAAGCATAAACAATGTAGAAGAAATCGTTTTAACATTGTCATTATCTGACTTAGTATGTGAGAAACAGATAAGCCTGTAGTACACTCATTGACCGACTTCAAAAAAGGAGGAGTTTCGAATGTTTTTTTTTAATGTTTTTTACTTCAGAACTTTCGACTGGGTAAACCGATTTTGATGATTTTTCGTTAATTGAAAGCTGATGGTCCTCTTGTGGTCCCATTTCAACTTGGTGGTCCTTAAAGTATTTTTTTTTCTTTTCACTTTATTTTTAAACAGGATATTATATTAAATTTTTACTAAGCACTAGGGACATATCCTGTACCGATATGTCCAGATCAGTGCAGATATAAAAAACCCAGACTAAGAACAACAATTTATGGATCACACAAAGTCTTTCAAATCAGTAGAAAGCGTTAGATGCTACGTCAAACTTCGTGCAGCCATATTTTTCTTTTGTAAACATTTTCCTGTTTCGTAAAAAATAATTTTCCAATTTGGTCATTTGCAGTCGATCGGAAATCGACCCGCGTACATACATTTCAAGGATAAATTTTTATTTATATAGAAAATTGAAACTTAGTTTCGTAAAAAAATAATTTTCCAATTTGGTCATTTGCAGTCGATCGGAAGACGACCCGCGTACATACATTTCAAGGATAAATTTTTATTTATATAGAAAATTGAAACTTAGTTTCGTAAAAAAATAATTTTCCAATTTGGTCATTTGCAGTCGATCGGAAGTCGACCCGCGTACATACATTTCAAGGATAAATTTTTATTTATATAGAAAATTGAAACTTACCTTATGTAAATTAGCCACAACCCTGACAATATCATAAAAAATGACTATCGCTTCTTTCTCTGGAACTTTCTTTACTTTGGTTACGTACTGCTGCAAATTAATGAACCGGGAACCTCTTTCATTGAACTGGTGTGATGAAACACAATCTAACACAAGAAACAACCGTTGACGAACTCTGCCTGTGTAGATAAACCCATTGCCATTAGGATTTGGGGCCTCTTCTAAAGCATGATCCTGAAATTACATATAAATTTATTATGATTGTATTCATTGCACATTTATGTGTAATACCTGTGCAATCGTAAAAACCTTTACGCATTATCTATGCTTAGGCATGAATGGGTCGGCTCGACCGGAGTGATACCACGGCCTCACAGAAAACCGATGTGAAATAGCATTTGCGCTGTGTTTCACCGAGTGTGAGAGTGAGGATACCGGAGGCCCATACCCCAACCCCTCCCCCCATCCCTTTTCCCATCCCCCAAAGGTCGGCAAAGGAAAAAAAAAAAAAATATTACGACACTGACAACGCCGTTTTCTAAACAATGTTACAGTAACACACAAAAATAGGTTTTTCGTATTTGTACGGCAAAGATTTCTGTATCGCCACAAGCTTATTGCAATTCATTCCTTACAAGGCTTACCAATGACTTGCCAAATGGGGCTACCTTCAGCTCAAAATATGTTAAGACTAGCTGAACCCCGCGGTGTTACTCGCGATTATTATAATACCGCGGGAAAAGCCGCGGGGCGAGGTTAGTCTAAAAAAAAAAGCATAAGTTACTCCTTGTCAAAATCGGTAAAGCCGTTTCAGAAATTTGTACCGCAAAGATTTCTGTATTGCCACAAGAGCTGTAAGCGTGTGCGTTTAAAAGACGCGTATAATTTTTGAACGTGTGCAAAGGTTTACTGTCTGCAAATGAATTTCGTTTAAAGCGTAATAACTCTTTATCTGCGTCTTGTCGTCACGTTAAAGATACGGCGTGTGCAAGGGTCCTATTATATAGGTATATTATTGTTGGTGTCTTAGCATAATTTTATCTATTCTCCAATATCACATTCTTTTTTTATGTATGGCCTTACCAAAATGATTCTACTTTCCCTAATGGAAGGTATAAACAGAATCCAAGAGCCACCATACTCATTTCGAATGCAGACAATGCAACAATGCAGCATGGTGACCCACACCACGGTGGCCTAGTGATGCTTCTGCATAATTGGACCTCTGGACTCATTTTACGGTGATCTTTTGTTTTTTTTTTTAATAGGGTGCAAACGAGCAGACGTATCACCTGATGGTAAGCGATTACCGCCGCCCATGGACACCCGCACCACCAAAAGTGTCACAAGTGCGTTGCCGACCTTTGGGGAATGGGGAGAGGGAATGGGGGAAGGGTTTGGGGTATGGGCTTCCGGTATCCTCACTCACTCGGTGAAACACGGCGCAAGCGCTATTTCACACCGGTTTTCTGTGAGGCCGTGGTATCACTCCGGTCGAGCGGGCCATTCATGCCGAAGCGTGGCTCGCCCAAGGTTTGTGAGAGGGTAGTACCGGCCCAGTCGAGCCGGCCTGTTCGTGTTGAAATCAGCATGGCTCTACTACTTTTAATTTATATGTTCATCCTATATCATATTCATCTTCTGAGTAAATTAAATATACAAACAACATAATGTTAAAAGACACTCACACATGGCCTTGTGATCTAAGATGATATAAATAAATATTAATTTCTCTTTTACCTTAAATAGTCCATGGTGATGAATAACTCCATCCTGGTCTCTCAACAAAGACAGCAAGGAATATTCAGTATGCAATAACATCTTTCCTTGTCTATCATCTTGAGTTTCCGGTTGGCCTTCATTTCTTAATGTCAGTATTTTCACCTGAAATTATTTTAATACAAAACTTTAGACCTAACTTAATACCAATGCAACAACGTAAAAATTATCAAATTGGGTAGTTTAGTAAAAAAAAAACTTTTAAAGTTAATTTAAATAAAATACAAATACAATAAAGTCATTATTGGCTGTTCTGCATAAATAAACCTTCAAAGAAAGAGTGTAAGTCTATATTCAAAGACTCGGAACTAGATAATAAATAATAAATTATTGAAAATAACTGAAGGTTAATAATACTAACAAAATATTACAACATAATTTTAAAAGAACAACAAAATATGAAATAATAATAATGAGTGATCTATACTAATATTATAAAGAGGAAAGGTTTGTATGTAAGTATGTTTGTAACGAATTGGCTCAAAAAGTACAGGATGGATTTTAAAAATTCTTTCACCATGTGAATGCTACATTATCACTGATTAATATAGGCTATTTTAATAGTAAGAAAAAAATAAAAAATAAACAAAAATAAAAAAATAACAATATGTAAACTAACAATATCCTAGGAAAAGAAAGTTGCAGCTATCTCAAAATAGTTCCCAATCGAGATTAGCGAAAATACGTCGTATCGGAGAATCTTCTTCTGAAAATTCAGATTGTCTCACAAGTCAGAAAGAGTATGTATCACAGTCAGAGAGCCAGAGAATCTAGCACCGAATGTCTGCAGTGGTAATTTAAAAAAAAAATATATAGTATAGGTAATGTCACACTTAGACTAATAGGAGTCGAACATGATTGAAAAGAGATGCAAATGAAGTTGTATGGATCAGCTAGTCTCTTATAAAATAAAATTTAAAAACATATCATCATCAACACAGTGAATATAATATAGGCTAGTGCCTGTTACATGTATCATATTATTATTAGTACCCAGATTACCAGTAGTTTTTTTGGTAAATTGATTAATTTATTGCCCCCCAAACCCCTTTCAAACCAAATTTCATGACAATTGTTGCGAGCCCTTTCTGAGATTCCGATTACATATATATACTAGCTGAGTCCCGCGTTATTGTTGTGCCTTTACAACTGCTGGTAACACTGCAGGGCAAAACTGAAGGATGACATGTATAGAAGATGTATAGACAATAATTACTCAAGAGGTATTAAATAGATATATAGTACTGGCAAATGGCTTTAGCAATAGAACTAAACTAAAACAAATTGTGCTGGATAAAACTAAGGACCATCTCAGCAGCTCAGGTGAATCTTCTCTACTCCCGGTCATTTCGTGTCCTAGCAGTAACTTTGATGTTACACTCTCACCCTATGCTTCGCAGAAAGAAGATAGTACGCTAAAAAAGCTTAATATCAAATCTTTTTTTTTTTTATTTAAAAAATCTTTAACCTTAAACATAATAAAAATATAAAATGAGTTATTGAAAATTTTATTGACAATTTATTGCAAAACTGAACAAAATTATTGTGCAACTTATTTTAACTGTTAATTTAAGATTAACTAATCTAATAAAAGTATTTATTACTTGTTACTCTAAAACATAGATTAGCTCCAAAATTGTCTAATTACGCAGTTACGAATTTAAGACTCGCAAAGAGAGACAGTAAAAAAATAAATAATATTTAATTGGTTACCTGGTAGAATTCATCAGTCCCCTCCTTTCTTGCCAAGCATTGTACAATACTTTTAACAGGACTTGGTCCCAGTTTCGGTCCCAATAGGTAAGGGCCAGCCTTACGCACAATCTTATCTGGCACTGGTGTTCCAGGAGCAGGAACATCATTCTTATTATAAGTCAACTTTGTCCTCTTTGATGAACTAGGGCTAAACTTTCTCGAATTCTTAAGTACCGAACTGGACGTCGTAGCGTAAGCAGAGATTCTTGCGATTTTTGGACTCGGTTGCAGTAACAAAGGTCGTGTCCTCTTTCCATGGTTTGAACTGCTTTCAGGTCTCTCTTGGTCCATAACGTTACGACTTTTCTATGTAAATTTAACCGTTTTTCACAGTTGAATGCACACCTGTAAAGTAAACACTTCTAGCAATAATATTTCTATAGTTTACAAAGTGGCCTGATTTGTGAGTGATTATTATGCTGGTTTGTATCAGTTAACGCAAATCGCATTTATTTACTTCATAGATGAAAATGTCTGACTGATTAGCCGTTCAGAAATCACACACACCTGAGCGCAGTCAGTGGAACAATGAGTAAGAATAATATTTTGTGATATTGCGTGAGAATTTACAATTATTGTGTAATTTCAACAATTTTATAGACTGACTGCATTCAAAATGGGTAAATAAATTGTGAAAGAGTAATATAATTAGGTGTCAGGAGAAAGTTAAATCCAACTAGTATTTCAAAGCTTCAAATAAAATGAAAATCTTGTATTTTAAGAGGATATTCAGAAATATTTAGCTTTCAAATTTATACCCAATTTACATTTTATACATATAAATAAACGGAGGATTTTTCATTTTGACAAGAATGACAAGGGACTCGACTCGATGGCAAAGTGACAATTTATATTTTGACAGATTTTATAACCATGTTTCTGGCGATGAGAAGTTCTTGTTAATATTTAGTGATAACATTTTCGATCAAATTGTGCAATAATAAAACACATATTATTTCTTGTAAATAGTTATTAAAACGGCTCGGCAGAATGTGGAAAAGTTTGAGATTAACGCAATCACAATTGTTAAAGTTAAAATATTTCAATGGCCACAAACTGCAACCAGTCGGTGTTCCAGCTTTGGACTCAGTATTAAATCAGTGGTATGAGTTTTGCAAAAAGCCACCAAAGGGATTCGAGAAATATTTTCAGCCTGGTACAAGTCAGAAACAGTCTAAAATACCCGACAAAGATAGTTCACCAGCACCTTCAAAGAGTTCACCGTTACCCTCTAAATCAAGCTCATCATCAGACAAATGGAATATGAATATGTTCTCAGGGTCGAGTGGCGGTGGCGGCGGAGGTGGCAGCCCCCGTCCTAGTTTAGACGGCAGTGACAGAGAAAAATGGATGATGTTTGGTGCTATGGGTATTGTCACTTTACTCGCATCAATTGCCTATTTCGAACTGCGCTACAGAGAGATCAGTTGGAGAGACTTTGTCAATCTGTATTTATCTAAAGGTGTAGTGGAGAAACTGGAAGTAATAAATAAGAAATGGGTTAGAGTCAAGCTAAATGCTGGCTCCGCTGTTGAAGGAAAAGTCATCTGGTTTGCTATTGGCAGTGTAGACTCATTTGAAAGAAATTTAGAAAATGCACAATTAGAAAGGCATATTGACCCACCAAACTTCCTGCCAGTTATTTACAAGACAGAGGTGGAAGCTGCTAGTTTAACAGGTATTCTGCCTACCCTGCTTATAATAGGATTTTTAATTTATATGATGAGAAGATCAGCAGATATGATGGGCCGTGGAGGAAAAAAAGGGGGTGGTCTCTTTGGTGGTGTGATGGAATCTACAGCAAAACTTATAAATCCTACAGACATTGGAGTTAAGTTCCAAGATGTGGCTGGTTGTGAAGAAGCTAAAATTGAAATTATGGAATTTGTAAACTTTCTTAAAAATCCACAACAATACATCGACTTAGGAGCGAAAATTCCCAAAGGCGCTTTACTAACAGGTCCTCCAGGAACTGGTAAAACATTGTTAGCAAAGGCTACAGCTGGAGAGGCTAATGTTCCGTTCCTTACTGTGTCTGGTTCTGAATTCTTGGAGATGTTTGTTGGTGTTGGCCCTTCCAGAGTCAGAGACATGTTCTCAATGGCCCGTAAACATGCTCCTTGCATCCTCTTCATAGATGAAATTGATGCAGTAGGTCGAAAGAGAGGTGGCCGTAGTTTTGGTGGCCATTCTGAACAAGAAAACACACTTAACCAGCTTCTAGTTGAAATGGATGGATTTAATACTACAACAAATGTTGTAGTCTTAGCTGCTACAAACAGAGTTGATATTCTTGATAAGGCGCTGCTAAGACCCGGTAGATTTGATCGACAAATCTTTGTGCCAGCTCCAGATATAAAGGGTAGAGCTTCTATTTTCAAAGTACATTTGGGTCCTTTGAAGACTACTCTGGACAAGCAGAGTCTGGCAAGGAAAATGGCTGCCCTTACACCAGGTATACTTTTTCTTATTATATTTTTAACCTGACATACCCTCATATAATGTTTTTTATCTGACACACCCATAAGTAAAATAAATAAGTAGAAGTTGCAAAAAGTAAGATCATTTTTTAGGATTCTATACCCAAAAATGGAACGGAACCCTCCCTGCGCAAGTCCTACGCGCACTTGGCTGATTTAATTTAAAAAATGTTTTATTCTCTCTGAAAAGTTCTTTGAGATTATTATTATTATTATTTTTATTTTATGGTAATAATTTTGCAAACACATTTGTATATATTTTAAAACCTGAAATTGTACAAATCTGTAATGAAAAGTAAAGTACCTTTAAAACAAGGGTTGTACAATAAATACAGACGAGTAATTTTTCATTATGACTATATAACTGCATGATGCTCAGTAGTAAAGTTTCTTCTTCCAAATAGATGTGTCTCCTCAGTATTTATACTCTTTGAAATAATTTTTAACACCTTAATTTTATCCCATGTGGAGCTTTGCTGGAGAATCATTCTTGACTGCCTCGTCAGTCTAGCAATTAGCGCATGCGACTGTCGTTATAAAGGTCTCGGATTAGATTCCTGGGTCAAACTCGGAGTTTGCATGTAAAGCCTACGCCTGATCTCTCCCTGGTCATTTTAGGTAACCGTCTCATTGAATTATGAGTGTTAGGGAATAGACGGTACACCTGTGTTAGCATACACACTTGTGTACCAAATTATCTTCTAGTCAGTTGCAGTCCTGCTCCTTTTTACCTGGTTTCCATTGAGACTGGCTGCCTTATCCAAAACCAGTTAGGTAAACATCATCGTTACTTATTGTTTATTTGAATGGTTAAATTCTGAAAAATAACTACATCTTTGGTATAACACTTAGCGTAAACGACTGGCGAATAAATAATAAATAAAATAAATAAATATTCCGGACATCTAACACACAAAGCCATCTAGTCCCAAACTAAGCAGAGCTTGTGTTATGGGTACTAGACAACTGATATTTATATACTTTTGTTTTTGTAAATACATACATATTATATATAGAAAACACCCAAACTCCGAAAACATCTGTCCGACCATGGAATCGAACCCGAGACCTCAAGCTTAGCAGTCGCATACGCTACCACTATGCTACCGAGGCAGTCAAGATTAATAAGTCTTGGCTCTAAGTTTCATTTCTCGGGTCGGGCCAAAAAGTATTTCTGAGTTTGTCTTCAATGAATTCTTAATAACAGCCCGGAGTATAGAAATTGGCGGTGAATCACGCCCGATTTTAGGAGAAAATTAAGCCATCTGTCTCGGTGGTCATAAATACCTATGGCAATCCTAATTAGAAAGTCGGTACCCTCATATATACTGACAACTAACCAACAGTAAAACAGACGGAACTAGTAGCTAACCCCAATTAATCAATCTGGGGAATTGATAATTCCAAGTAATCATATAATGAATGGTATTTTTTTGTGATATTTAATCGTAAATTACAACAATCGTATATCTAATACCTTTAAACAAGCAATCCTTGTTTATATAAACGGTTCCAACGTTATGCATGGAATTTAGTATGCAACGGGTTTCGGAGGCGATAAATCGATCTAGCTAAAATTCATTTTATAAAATTATCAAAAAAAATACCGAGCAAAGCTCCAAAGGTCGTCCAACTACTTTTTATTAACATAAGCATCACAAATACATGTAAGTAGATCTTCAGTGTAACTCATTCAATACCTACGATTCCAGGTTTCACTGGCGCGGATATAGCGAATGTCTGCAACGAAGCTGCCTTAATTGCCGCGCGAGAGTTAGCCAATGACATTAATATGAAGAACTTTGAACAAGCCATAGAGCGAGTTGTTGCTGGTATGGAGAAAAAATCTAATGTCCTCCAACCTGACGAACGAAAAATTGTCGCCTATCACGAAGCAGGCCATGCTGTAGCCGGCTGGTTCCTTCAACATGCTGATCCACTCCTAAAAGTCTCCATCATCCCGAGAGGTAAGGGCCTTGGATACGCCCAGTATTTGCCCAAAGAACAGTACCTATATAGCAAAGAACAACTGTTTGATAGAATGTGTATGACACTTGGCGGCAGAGTCAGCGAGGAAATATTCTTTGGTAGAATTACGACTGGTGCCCAAGACGATTTAAAGAAGGTCACTCAAAGCGCTTACGCACAAATAGTCCACTATGGCATGAACGCTAAAGTAGGAAATGTGTCATTTGATATGCCACAGCCTGGCGAGATGGTTATCGATAAACCCTATTCTGAAAAAACCGCTGAACTAATAGATTCAGAAGTTAGAGTTTTGATTAATTCGGCCCATGTATTCACAACTGAACTTTTGACTAAACATAAAGACAACATAACAAAAGTAGCGGAAAGACTATTGAAACAAGAGATTCTAAGTA
This sequence comes from Spilarctia lutea, assembly GCA_916048165.1. Classification (NCBI taxonomy): domain Eukaryota; kingdom Metazoa; phylum Arthropoda; class Insecta; order Lepidoptera; family Erebidae; genus Spilarctia; species Spilarctia lutea. The sequence continues at coordinate 3,965,344 of OU696491.1, forward strand.
GAGATGATATGATTGAGCTTTTGGGACGTAGACCTTTCCCTGAAAAGAGTACCTACGAAGATTTCGTTGAGGGTACTGGATCTTTTGATGAGGATACAACGTTGCCCGAAGGTCTTAAAGATTGGAACAAAGAGAAGAAACCATCGACACCGCCATTAGAAACCACGACTACGAATGCCTCCAGTAAAAAATAAGTCTTATTCGTAGAGAGATTAGAGAGTTTTATGTGAAAGGAAATATTTTAATTACCTTTAAGTTGTAAAGGTTTTTTTGTTATTGTCTATTGATGTGTGTGATATGTCTTAGATTCTTTTTAGTAGCTGAAAGCGAGGCATTTATCAGTGGACAATCTGTAGTAGTTTAGAACAAGTTTTATGATATATATGAACTTTCAGTGTACAACCGGTTATTGAGCACGTTACGTCTTCGTGTAATTAGTAAACAAATAGCAATCAGAATTCATAATGTTTGGGCGTTTCTTTGTGACATACTAACTAGTTGCTTTACTGTTAAATCTTGTATAAAATAAACAAGTTCCAATATTACAAGGTATTTCATTATTTCTGTTTTCCTTAAAGTTAAAAGTAACTTTTTATACTTGTATGGTTTTCTCAGCCATACAAGTATAGAAAGTGTGGTTAATCAATCAATTCATCTTTTCGAAATAGAGAAGATAATAAATATGTCTGTGGTGTCTGAATTCACTGGAACTTTATGGGTTTAGGCACTGCAACTCCTAATTCACTGCAAATCTTTCAGTTGGTAGGTACTTCATTAATAATCGATTAAGATTTTTAACGATTGGGATGTAGTAACAAGAACATGTATTCCATTTAGCGGGTTGAATACTTTTTAAAATAGCAGTTTAATAGATCTCGCGTATAGTTGGCGCCACTTGTAGGAGACCTTCATTTAGCATTGGACGGTGACGGCAAACCCCATTGGGATGACGGCCCGTGGGGTTGTCAGACGTAGAAAAAGGATAGATAAAGATAACAATCTAATTGTTACTAGAATAATAATAAAATTATCACGTCATGTCAGAAAACACCGAATATTAATAATATTTTCACACAGCGATTTGATCCCAAACTGGGTATCTCCTGTACTATGCTCGAAAACAAATGCTCTACTATATTCTATCTCTACCAGGACTTTTTATAGAACAAGGAACAATAAATATTTTAGAGATTATTGTGTGTGTTGTGTATGTGAAGTGTAATGTGTGTGTGTATCCAAACATACACACACGCACATTCGGATGAGTGTTCTGTTTCTATTTATTGCAGTAACCGTTCTACGCCTGCTGATAGACTTCCTCCCAAGTATCTCAGAAGAACTTATTCTAAAAGAAGAATAAATTATTATATCTCAAACTCAAATCATTTATTTCCATAGGCCCCAAAAGGCACTTGAACACGTCAAAAATACAAACATAAAAATATAAAACAAAACTCCTAATACTAAATGCACTGAGATGATTTGAATTACCGGAGCTTAGATTGATTTCGATTCAACTCAAAGGTTTAAATTGAAATCAATCCAAGTACCAGCTCCGATGAGTATTGCATTCCTGAGAAGAGCTGGTGAGAAACTCATGTGCACCATCTTTTCAAATAATTCATACAATATAATATATTTATATCATTTTCTAACGTCAATTGACAAAGTTCGTTAATGAAGATCAGGATGAGCTTTGGAAAGGAAACGGCTCTTGATAGAGAGAGATGGATAAAGCTGCATAGACAACAGCGTCGCTCTTAAGTAAATGATGAAAAATAAAATTAATGAAATCACAATAGAAAGTGACCTATTTATTTGACATACCTGTTTCCATTCAAAATATTAACACTGACACTAAACACGCGCACATGTTAACACGTCACAAACTTCCTTTGAATCATGTTTAAAAAGCATCAGCCACGGCCCTCGATCGACGACAAACTTACTCAATCCCAGCCAAACACCCCGCTTACACACGCTTGTGTTTGTAGATGAGACCTTTCGAGGCTCGGCAAGCGTGTAAATGTACCTATAGTACTTTTTTTACCTGTCCTGCAATACCTCATTTTATTGTTTCATTTTTTTGTACGGGATCTGTTTGTCATCTCGCCTTATTGAAATTCGAATAATGTAAGAATCCTCTAAACCACGATCCCTATCCATACCATAAGCGTCATTTATATTAGTTTTTACTTTTCTTTTGAAATGTTTTGGTGGTAATTTTTTTTCAAAGTGTATTTTGAATACCATAGTAATAAGCTTTTTTTTTAATAAATACGGACAAAGTCACGACCAAATGCTAATAATATATATATATTTATGAAATTTACAAGTAACTCCCTTTCCAATGATACCAAACACGGCATATTTATCTCAAATTTATTTTTTAACCCAGTACTTAATAACCGCTAGCGGGCGCCACATTAGATTCAGTGACACGTCACGTAACCTATTACCAGCGGACGATCAAAACGCTTCTAACGATATCTCATTTGTTTAGTCCTAATAAGTAGTTGAGGAGCTGTGAGGGAATAGATGGACATACATACATTACCTGTCAAAGTCATAACCCTACTTTGACTTTGCCGTAGTCGGGTAAAAAGGCTAAAAAACTTAACCCATTATAATAGCCGCCTTTTTACCCGACTGCGAAGGAAGGAGGGTAATGTTTTACGAGTGTAGGTATGTGTGTATGTATGTATATTCCTTTGGCACGCCCGTGGTGTCAATAGATTCGTCTTAGTCGTGAAAGTGAGACTGGATACATAAAAAATAAAATTAAAAAACGAAATAAAAATATACCTATATTTTAACAATCTCTTCAGTTCGTTCTATCCTTTCAGTTCTTCAATGAATTTAATAAAGATGACAGATAATCAAGTACTTTTTTTTATTTAATCCGTTAGGTACCTACTTGTTATCAGTCAAGTAAAATATTGAGTTTCATTATTTTCTGCAATGTCGATATTCTAAATGTATAAAAGTAAATAACACAATTTGGAGAGAACAGGTAATTGTACCAGTATTTGCACAGGCGCTTCATTAATTAAGTTGTATGTTTTATTGAAGTACGATGTGAGTCGTTAAATTGTTAATACAATTGTTAACATAATTGGACTATGGTGCGGCACTACGTAATTTTCCATACATTAGATGCGTTGACTCTTTATACCCATAATTTTTTTATTCTCAATTATTTATTTTAATTTTCTCCGACTGTGGCTCATTAACTGGAGTTAGTGATGAAGTATGTGTCAAAACCAAAAAAGTATACAATTATGTACCCTTATATATGAAGCTGGCAAAGATTAGTATAACACAGGGTGCAAGTTCTGGTATTTTATGAAGCAATTTTCAGGTCTAAACATCCTTCAAACATTCGGGCAGAAGATATTAAAAAAGATTGAGTATATCCCGTCAACGGTGAAACTTCAACGAACGCCGGTGACGAAATACACGTTACAACAGCAGCTGTTAGCGAGAGATCCGGCACTCTAAGAAAGCACCTGCATTAGAAAGCTTTCAACGAATATTTATTAGATTTATCTTAGTTTAACTGTATTTCGTAAAAACTTTTAAACACCCACAGTTTGCTAACCATAGTTTAAGTCCCATATACCAAAGATATTAATACTTAAAAAAGATTTATACATTTCGACTGCCTCGGTGGCGCAGTGGTAGTGAATGCGACTGCTGTGCTTGAGGTTTCGGGTTCAAATCCTGGGTCGGACCAAATGTTTGTGTAATCTACAAATATTTGTTTCGGAGTTTGGGTGTTTTCTATGTATAATATGTACGTATTTACCAAAAAAAAGTATAAGTACATACATATATGTATTCATATCAGTTGTCTAGTATCCATAACACAAGCCCTGCTTAGCTTGGGACTAGATGGCGTTGTGTGTTATATGTCCGAAATATTTATTTATTATTATTTATTTATTTCTACAAACATACGTAATGGTTTAGGTAAGTGGTACCTAACCTCGTCGCTTTTTACGGCGCTGAGTGTTGTAGGTTCGATCCCCAGATCGGACAACATTTTGTATCATCCACAAAGTTTATTGTTATTCAGTGTGAATGTGATCGTTCGTTTTATGTATGTTTCTAAAGTCCCCCGCGACACAAGATAATACTACAAATAGACAGAACTCCAAATTTATCACAAAATATTGGCCCTGTGTGTAAGGATCGAACCCACGACCTCTTGCTAACAGTTATGACCGCTAACCACTAAACCAACAGCTCAGTCTGCGTCAGTTAACTGACGTCTCCGATCTTCAGTATCATTAAAGGTAATAAAATAATATTATTAATTTTCTGACAAAATGAATTTAAATACAAAATTGTCTTATCAATTCACTTTTTTAGAGTTACGTACCCAAAGGGTAAAAACGGGCCCTTTACTAAGACTCTGCTGTCCGTCTGTCTGTCTATCATCAGGCTGTATCTCATAAACCGTGATAGCTATACAGTTGAAATTTTGTATGACGATGACTGATGAAGTGATAAGAACACACACAGATGATGTATTTCTGTCGCCGCTATAACAACAAATACTAAAAACAGATTGAAATAAATATTTAATGGGGACTCCCATACAATAAACGTATTTTTTGCCGTTTTCTTCTCGACATTAATAACGGCAACAGGTGCTTGAAATAAATAGACAATGGTATTTGCGCAGGAAGGTTACGGAACTCTTCCTGTGCGAGTCTGATTCGCGCTTTGCCGATTTTGTAATTTATATTTTTGCCGTTTAAAATAATAAATAAATAAATATTACGGACATCTAACACACAACGCCATCTAGTCCCAAGCTAAGCAGAGCTTGTGTTATGGGTACTAGACAACTGATATAAACACTTACATACTTTTTTTTTTGTAAATACAGGGCAACCTCGATTTATCGAATCGGAGGGGAACAAGAAAATATTCGTTACATCAAGTAATTCGTTGAACTGAGGTTTGTTATGTTGAGGTTAGGTTGGTCTAAAATTCGTTATAAAGAGTATTTACGTCTTTGAACTCGCATGATTTTAATCTTTTACTGTTTACATTCAAATCACATTCTTCTGAATTTTTTTCTTTAACTTTTAAGTTTCTGACCATTTTAACTTAAATCTTTACCAATAGTGACGAGCAGAAGTGTTTACATTACTTGCCATCAAACAACAATGATTGTTTTACGAACAAAAGCATGTCGGAACATATCGCGACACATACTATAAGATTAAGAGTTTATATTGGTGGGAACTTTATATAAAGGTTTTGGGTTGACAAAATTCATTAATAAGAGGTATGAATACTTTTTCTTGATAGTTCAAAATTCGTTATAAAGAGGTTGTTCGCAAAAAAAGTTCGCTATGTAAAGGTATATTTTATATTGACTCTATTGGACAATTCAAGGGGATTACGAAGAATTCGTTAAATCGAGGAAATCGTTATATTGAGGTTCGTTATATTAAGGTTGCACTGTACATACATATTATACATAGAAAACACTCAAACTCCGAAACAAATATTTGCAGATCATACAAACATTTGGTCCGACCCGGGAATCGAACCCGAGACCTCAAACTTAGCAGTCGCATATGCTACCACTACGCCACCGAGGCAGTCAAATAATAAAATAATAGATTCTGTAAATGGTGAGTATGGAATTCTTTCAACATTACACGACGTTATAGGGTGGACAACAATAAATAATTCACTATAAATCGAGTACCAATATATTTAATTGGCCACTGGCTGAAATTAAAAATTTACATTGCTTCTCTTCCAAGTAAGTCGAATGCATTAAAGACAAACATTTTCGCGCGGTGTCATCGCTCATTTTAATATTCTCGACGAACGAGCAACAACCGCACGACCATGCCTGCCTTGTACAATGAAGGAACAAGTTCAACAAAAAAACAGGGTTATATTAAAATTATAATATGAAAATATTCAAATATCAGCCGAATATACATCCAGCCTTATTTCTGTTTATTTAAATATTCACTACATTTACTTTATACATCACCAATTTCTTAAGTAAATTCAGTTTTTTTGTACAATATAAAAAGAATCTTATATAATTAACTATGTTTACACGCGAATAGTGTATAACACGCCCGCAATCGCATTACAGCTTGATCTATACGAGCGAACGAGAAATAAAAAGAAATCGTAACAAAATATTTAAAATTATGGTATTATTACAAGTAACTACACTATTTTTATGTTCAACATTTTATGTCAATATTCATTATTATCTATACTTAATTGAAGCCTATGATATAACATTATAAACGATGAAAAACATTATTTTCTTCATGATATCATTCAACAATTAATCCATTAACAACTTTCATCCATTTACCTATTCAACGGAAAATTATCACTAATCTCAGTAACAATAAAAGGTCCATATCAATGACAGTCTCTGATTTTTTCCCCTTTAGGCTTTCGACCCCTCTTTTTGCCGGCAGTAACACCGGCAAGCGCCATCGCTGCACGTTTCGCAAGACACGACTTGCAGAACCAGTCTTCTGTAGCACCGGGCTCTTCAGTAATCCCAACACATACCCAATGGTACCAACCATCGCATCCGTCGCATCCGATCATTGGCGAACCATTGTCTGGTCGACCGCAGGCCGGACAAACCCAAATCTTATTACCGTGTTCGTCTACGTAATAAGGCGTGGGTAAAGTTCCGGTTGGCTTTTCTGCAGCTGTGGGCATTTGTGGAGGCGGTACTTGCGGCAGCGGCGTCGGTTCTTCTGAAATTGACGCAACGTCGTCGTCAAAGTTTTCAACAGGTCCTTTTTTGGACATTTGTTTAATCAATATCCTTTTATATTTTGAGGACGACGAGGGAGTATTCTTCCTTGGTGGTGAACTACCTGAGGGTGGTGAAGACGACTGTCCTTCACCATCAAAGACGTGATTGTGCTTCGAATGTTTCATTTTTGGAGGTCTCGTCACTAATGCGGATATTTGGGCTAATTCCGGTGATCGACTGTGTTCTCTTGAGAACGGCTCATCTTTCACAGGCGATACCTCTTCTTCCTCTTCTTTTTTTAGTACAGGTTTTATATTCAACTTAAATATATCAGGTGAACTTGGTGGCATTGGTGAATTCGAGTTAGATGAACTTAGTTTTAGTGTAAGTTTAGGCACGAGACCGTCTGTGACTTGCGATTTATCTTTTTTCTTCTCTTTTTTTTCTTTTTTTATTTTATCTTTCAATTCTTGCCTTTCCTCTTTTTCACGTTTTTTATCAGACTTTTCTTTATTCTTGTCCTTTTTATCCTTCTTCTTTTTAATTTTGATGCCATCTTTATCCTTTTCTTTTTTATCTTTCTTATGTGACTTATCCTTTTTCTTTTCTAAAGTTTCTAGTTCTCTATCTTGTGGAAGCTCAGGAGTAGGAGGTTTGACTGGTTCTGGCACAGGATCTGGCGCTTTTTGAACAATGGGCTCTGGTGTTGGTATACGAGGAGGGGGGATAGGTGACACTTTAGTTAGTTCATGCCTAATAGGGTCTAATTTTGGAGGATTTAATTCAATGGTAATATCAGGCTGAACTGGTGGCATTTTATATAAATTTGATTTGTGATCTTTATGTGACTTTGATTTATGCTTTTGTAATATATTTGGAATGGTCTGAGATTTGTGCTTATCGTGTCTGTCCTTTTGGGAGCCCATCATTGAAGATTTATGTATTCCTCTGTCATCGTCATTATCTACAGGTATAACTTCTAAACTAGGACGACGTAACATTGGAGGTATTTTCATAGGCGAGGATCTAGATGTGTGTGGCATAGGTCCCATTGACATGAGAGGATTTCTAATACCAGGATTAAGACCACCACCCAGAAAACTAGGCCCTGGTATGAGACCAGGTCCACCTCCCAAGGCAAATGGATTGGTTAGCAAATTAGAGGGTGGTAAACCTCTTAGTGCTGGATTATTGGCCAACCCTGCAAGGAAATCACTACTAGGTATTAAACCAGGGGTGGGTATTAAGCCAGGACCAGGCATTAGCCCTCTCCCAGGAGTCATTGCAGGGAAAAATGGAAAACCAGGTGGCATTTGAGGCAACTTAGAATTATTCTTTGGCCTACTTGATTTGGGTGGTTTATTACCACTCAATTTCAGACATTGCTTTTCAGCCTGTGCTATCTCAAATGCTATTTGTTGCTTTTTTAACATTTTTGCTTCATATTTTGCAGCTTTATCTTTCTTGTCCTTGTGTTTCTTTTCTTTCTTAATTTTTGGACTGACACTAGCTACATCTTTGGGATAAGGTACTTGTAGGGATTTATTAATTGATATACTAGGACGATGTTCCACTGGTGGAGCTCTAGAAGGTAAAGGATTGAAATCTATAGGATCATCATCAATACTTATCACTTCATCAGTCCTCAAATTCATAACTTTAGACAAATCTACAGCACTATTATCATTATTGTTCACAATGGGCTCCTCAGTTTTCACTCTAAAATTTTCATGGAATCGGCTTTCAATTGCATTATCATGTAATGAATTAGAATTTTGTAACCTTGAGATCATAGAATCAGACTGTAATTTTTCATGAACAACCTCTGGAGTAATTTTATCTTCTTTTGATTTGTTCGATATCCTTTTAAATATATTAATCTTTGATCTATCCGGTTGGGAAGTCAATTTTTCTTCTTCATCTAATATTTCTTTTTTAATTTCCACTTCAGGTATTATTGAGTTTGTTTGTGGTTGAGATTTATGTACAGGTATAGAATTAGGAACAAGTGGAGATTTTGAAATAGGTATTTTTCTGGGTACAGGTATTGCATCCTCTTTAACGGGGATTGCTCTGGAATTTGTGGGTGATGGTTCAACCGGCTCTTGCTTGATAGGTGGAATAGGAAAAGATTTGGGTGATTCCACTACAGGTGTGGGTGGCGGAGGCATTGAAGACTTAATTGGTGGCAGTACTGATTTCGGCGCTGGCATTGTCACATGATTATGGGGTGTTGGATGCAGATCCTTACTCTTCATTGGATGACCTGGGGGATACTTATTCAATTTACTACTATCCTTAGATTTACTACTCTCACCTTTATGACTCTTTTCTTTTCGTTTACTTTTCATTACTTTACCATTCAATAATTTATTCTTTTTGGGTTTCTTATCACTTTTGTCTAGTATTGGTGCTTTAACAACATTAGAATGATGTGAATTTGCTTTATGTTTATCATAGTGTTTTTCCAACATCATGGTAGGTGGTCTTGCCTCAGGCAATTTTCCTTCGCGTGCTGGAGACAGGAACCCTGACATGGTCATCATAACACTACTGATTTCTCTAGTTCTTTCCTCCTCATCCAAACGTAACCTTGGTCTTTTACTGTTTGGTAACGAAACAGGATCAGTTGGTCTCTTAAATATTTCTTTATTCTTATCTGGACTATCTGTGACTGAAATTTCAGGACTCCTACATGTAGCATTGCTAATGTCACCACTATCAATGCCATTCTGACGGATTTCAACTGTTCCTGCGACTGCAGGTGTATCCCTTTCTTTTTCTGGATACATTGGGGGCAAATGCTCATGGACATGCATAGGTCTAGTGACAACTTCATGACTGCCAGGTTTTAGGAAGTTCAAATTAGACTCTTTAGGTTTGGGGAACTTTTCAGAGGTTACAGGTGCGGGTACAGGAGGTACACACCTTGTATACTCTGTCAAATCAGATAAATTTATGTGGAGGTCACGGAATACTAATCCTAAGTCATGTAAATTTGGTTCAGTCCTGTTAAATTGTTCGGCGTATCTGTTTGCTTGTGTCCCAAGTGACCTTATGTACTTCTCCATCACATGCACCATTATGTCTAGTGGCGTTGAGTTTATACCGTTCCATCCTATAGTTTGGCATATTTGCGCAACATTCCTTCTCAGTATCTCACGGGCGTACGCCTCTGACATTATGACACCAACAAAGTTATCTGGAACAAACGAATATATCAGGTTTGTAACGATACTTCAATTCGAATAACATATCAAACATATAATTTGGCGTTTACACTATGTTTACAATGATATAGAATCATGTTACGAATGCTAAGAGTCTAGAAACAGCAAATCTCATGATTTTTATACCTGCAAGTGTCTAGTAGTACAGAGTCGTGATTCCGAATAGGTGAAAATTTCACTTTTGGAACACACATGTATGCTTCACTATAATCTTGAAGACTCAAAGATAATTTATAAAAACACATAAAGCGTTTACAATGTAAAATAACGAAGTGTTTACGTAAAAACTTCTCAGCATTCTAAAAACACAGTGCCCCGTGCGCCATGATTGCATTTTGGGTTGTCAATGTTTTGTGTTGCTCTCTAAAAATATTTAAAAGGCGGTCTATTAACGATGCGTTCACGATCATTTTTGAAATTACATCGCCATCGATAAAATCGAACCAACAATTATTTTTATCCTGATCATCATCGTCTCATCTGAAAGACATTCACTGTTGGTTACGATTTGTTAATTTTGGAAAAGTAAAATACTACGTAGAGAAAGAAAACCATTTTTTCTTTCTGAAAAAGCTGTTCGTTTAAAATGTGTTAAAATTTTATTTATTTATATCATAGCTACCAACTTTGTTTGAGATAATGGGAATTCTGCAATCCGCCGAAAAGTTTATCGAATTAATTGAAGTGAGTGACAGGGTTTCATGAAACATTTTGTGGAAATTCAAACAACCTTTTTTTAAAACAAATAATAAAAATTAACGAAATACGTGAGGTAAAAAAAAATGTTACCTACCGAGGCAGCATGAAAGACAATTTAAACATTTTTACATCGAACTACTCTTTCCGATGAAATTTTAATCCACACTCAACTTTAATATTTAGTTGTATTAAAAATAATCGTAAGTTTTAAGAGATATACTGACAAATTACTGTACGGTGAATATTATAAAAGTTGGCTATTACGAGAATCGAGAATAATATTATTCCAAGACCGGCATAGTTGGCACTCCTTGCGGGAGACCTACCTACGTTTAACAGTGGACGGCAAATGGTCGGAATGTATGTATGTATGCATATTACGAGAATATGATGATATAGATCGGCTTATCAATAATAAGGTGAAAGTATTTACTTGAAACTCGCCGGCTGGGTATTCGCAACTCGACGACCTTAGTGCGCCTAATTTGCGTGAAAAGTACTTACTTATTTTTAGACTTTTAGAAGCTTTGTTACTCCATTGTGCTTAATAGTCCTCTCAGAAGTCAATCATGAGCATGAGACTCACGAGTCATACGAGCATGAGTCATGATCATAAATGTTCATACACCATATTTAATAGTCGGTATAGAAATTATAAAACACTCATTTTTTCGAATCTTATTTATGAAGGGCTATGGCTTCATAAATAAGATTGTAGCAATTTATTTATCAACACTATAAATTGGTACAATTAAAATATTTTTTTGCTAAAACTTTACGAATTGCACGTGTTTTGATGAGGCTTTATCACTGTGTTTGAAGTTGACTTAAAAAAAAAACCAGTATGACAGTTTGTCAAATCCGCTAATGGTCGACGGACTGTGATATGCTTTTTGTACATAGAATTTCATAATTCTTCGATTTTATATTCGAAATAAGCGTCAATATTTAGAAACACTTACTAATCTCATTAAATTATTAATGAACACCTATATTATTAGGCGAGGAGTTAATTGTATCGAGTTTACATATTCGCGTAGAGCTATAAAGAGTTGGGGCATCAGAGTTTTAACGTTTTATAACTTTTTCATGATAGAACTGTTGATGTTTGTTTTTAAATAGTGAATATTGAAAATGACCACATCGTCTGAGGATGTTTTATTAAGTGTAGGCCACGTGAGGTACAAGAAAGGTGATGGAACCCTGTATGTTATGAATCAAAGGTTAGCATGGATGTTAGAAAACAGGGATACTGTTGCAGTTTCCCATAAATACGCTGATATTAAGAGTAAGTATTATGTTATTTCATATTCGACTTTAATTATACAGTGTAGTTTCTTAATTGTTAAAGTAATTAAAACATTTATTGCAAATTTAAACCGAAGCCACACAGTTTATAATGTTGTATCAAATCAACAAATCCTATGAAACTAGCTTTTGACTGCGGTTCCGCCTGAGTGTATGTCGGCTGTCGGGGTAAAGAGTAACCTGTGTTTCTTCAATAATCAAAGTATCTCCATGCCAAATTTGATTGAAATTAGTGCAGCAGTTTAGGAAAACATAACAGACAGACAGATAAAGTTACTTTCAAATTTATAATAATAGTATGAATTCATATAAATTCATTAAAACACTTTACCATGGGAGAGCCACACCTTACTGTGGGAGAGCCATGCTTCGGTATGCATGGGCCAGCTCAACAAGAGTGATACCACAGCCTCACTGAAAAGTGGTGTGAAACAGAGCCAGCACTGTGTTTCACCGAGTTAGTGAGGATACCGGAGGTCCATAACCCAATCCTTCCCCCCATGCCCATCCCATCATGCCATCTGGTGTTGCGGATGTCCATGGGCGGCGATAATCGCTTAACATCAGGCAATACGTCTGCTGGTTTGCCCCTATAGTTATGTTAAAAATATATTAAATAATATATTTTTAATAAAACTACAAATATTGACACTATATTTAGGGATCCAATAACAAGGACACTGATATGGTACAAGTATTCTGAAATACTAGTATTCTTATTCTGTTTTGAGATGCATTAGATTGATTGGTCAAAAAAATTTTGACTGCAATTAATAAAATTTCAAATGAGCTTTTAATTATAAATAACTATTTAACGGTTATTGTATAGTAATTGTTACATGTGTTTATGTATTATTTACATTTTCTGTGTGGTTCTTTCATTTATTCAGTTTAAAATACTTATAGAATTAACACATCGTAACATACAACATAGCATCATCTTCATTGCAATAATAAGTTTACGCAAGTTTCACTTCATTTAGCTTCAAATCATTAAGTACATGTATCTAAGTACCAGCTGCCCAACGCTACCATAGCTATGCAGTTATGCCTCCTATTGTCCCATAGAGTGATGTTATAACAGTGTAAAAAAAATAGTTTATCAAAAAAAAAGTTATAGCGAGCAAACTTTAAAAGAAGACGTAATTTCAAAAAGTAATAATTTTTATGTAAATTTATGATTTATTTACCTATATTTACGTAATTTAATTACAATAATTTCACTTTAAAAGTGTTGTAGAGCTTTTATAAAGAAACGATTATATTTAATTAATTGATTTTGTGAAACTTCAGATGTTTGCACAGTGTACCGTTTAAAGCTTATTTACAAATTAAATTATTTATTTTCTGTTTTTCTTGTATTCTAAGCCTAGAAGATTATGTGAAACCGTTGTATGATTACTACTACCATTAATTGCTCTATTTTAAATCCCATTTTAGTCTTATTCTGAAATCATTATTTTATTTTTCTTTATTTATACATCATTCCCGATAACTCGCTTAAGAGATATAGTGACTGACTGTCCTTAACCTATAATGATTACATAATGTGGTGTATGGTCACACGTACCAATAAATTGTTGCAATTAATCTGTGCAAACCGATTTGTGCAGATTTATCAATCACCAATAACCTGCAACAATTTGACAAGACATAACTTGAGAAACCTCAATTATGTCTTTCTTATTAGTATCATCATCATCACCAGCTTTTGATAGTTCACTGCTGGACATGGCATCCTTGTAGAAGTTTAACCATACTTTTTTTAAAGTTTACCGTGGTGACCAGAAGGTTAGTTTAGGTCTGGGAGGGGTCTGGGGTCCGGTCGTGTTAATAACTGCAGTTTACCTGCAGTAAAAGGCGGGGTGACAGAACGAGGGGGTTTCCAAACGTAAAAAAAAAAAGTTCTGGGAGAGGTTTGGATGTGTTAATAACTGCAGTTCCTGGACCCCTCCCTTTCTCAGGCGCAGAGTGGCACACCGTATGGTTTTAGTCGGTTCGATTCCGACACACCGCCCCGTCGCAAACCCACTGGGGGTTGACGGCCTGTGGGGGTTTTCACACATTAAAAAAAAAAGGTTAGGGGAAGTGCTATTGTCCTGTATAGCGTACTTGCGTAGGCGACTCTTACGCCTTCGATAGTATGAATACTCTGAATAGACCTGGTAATACTCTGTATTCTTAAATATTTGACTGCCTCGGTAGTGCAGTGGCAGCGCATGCAACTTCTATGCTCAGGTCTCGGGTTCAATTCCCGCTACCTCTATTATGCAACACAGATAATAGTATCTGTGACCATACTGACAGTTTTTATTATTATTAAAATACTAAAAAAAAAGTTGCTTTAAATATACTTACTGAATCATCAATATGGAGTTATGTGATTTATTACATGTAAACACTTTAATAGACGGTTGTTTGTTGTAACAAATTTATCTGTCAATACAATGTAAATATATGATAAAGTATAAAGTTACTATGAATAGGACAAAACTATATATATAGTATGTTTACATTTTAATGCTAGTATAGCTTTATATCTGTATCATATTTCAATAGTGCATAAGGAACATCATATTTTTTGCAAGTCAACATTCTATTATTGTCCTACCACTATTTCAGTGATGTTGCTGTTACTGAGAGGGACTGATAAGATACTCGGTGGGAATTCTATTAAGCCATACAAATAGAAAAACTATAGTCTATGATACTCTAAAACTGTCATAATTACTATCTTTTGCCCGCGGCTGCGACCGCGTTTATGCTGGTTATCATGACAAAAAGTAGTCTATGTCCTTCTCCAAGGTTCAATCTATGTCTATCCAGTCATAATAATAAATAGTTATGATCAAACCCATTTCTAAGCTTTGAGGAAGATAATCGTAGATTGTGCATTTTACAATCCTATGCAAATGTGAAATAAAATGAAGTTTTATTTACCTATGACCATAAACTGAACACTTGGTATTTGAGGTCATTTCTTATATCTGTAATTTATTTAGTCATATTTGTAAAAAAATTTTTTGTTGATTGTATTGTATATATAGCTCAAGTATGTATTTTGACATAAATCTTTTATATTTGCAGCTCAAAAAATATCTCCAGTTGGTAAACCAAAGGTTCAGCTCCAAGTAGTGCTCCATGATGGAGCGTGTTCAACGTTTCACTTTGTCAACCCTGGAGGTGCAGATGCACAGGCAAAGGATCGTGACCAGGTTAAAATGTTACTGCAGGACCTACTGCCCAAGTTTAAGAGACAAATTGATGGAGAGCTTGAAATGAAATCAAAGTAAGAAACTGTACTATTGATATTTTTTTTTTTGAAGTGAAAACTTCCTTAGCGGCGCTGTGTACTTTTTTGGAATGGGTAAAAATGTATAAACTCGCGTCAGGTCACGTGACCATAAACTAGCGTCAGGTTACGTGTCCTGATCGAAAATTCGTTAGACGGATGTTTATTGTTAACAGCGCCATCTACCGATATACTTTGGTAGCATTCGTTTTTCTAGATAGTGGTCCTTTCTCAATATGATTTTATATACTTGAAGTTAATATTTCAGTATCTTAAAGTGATTTACAATAAATTAAAATAACGATTTTCTACTTACACAAAACCTTTTGTAAATCAAAAAGATTGCTTACAATTTTTTTGAAAACAGCGACATTTATTGGAGTATCAAAGCTTTACTTCCATTTACTACTTACAATCATAATAATTGGTACTTTATTGAAGTGAAAACTTCTTTAGCGGCGCTGTGTACTTTTTTGGAATGGGTAAAAATGTATATTTAGTTCTTTTTATTGCACACTATTAAAAAAAGTATAGGTGTTCATTTCAGGTAAGGTAAAACAACCGTTTGTTTAGTTATGAGTTTTCACTTCTGTCGGCAGTGCTTATGACTGCTTTGTGTTTTTTTTTCTCTTTATTTTAGGGAACTTTTACCCTAATAGGGTATGCCAGCCCCAGAAGGCCTTAAGTTAAACAAATCTTAACTTATACATTATATGCTAGACTCTACAATTTAACTGTATTTTCTAAATGATCACTAAATCTTCCTAACCTTTATTATTCCCAAGATTATTTGGGATCGGCTACTTGGTTAATACAGTAATGAGATAAAATCGTTCATGTAACTTTTGATTGTAGACATATCACTATTATAAAGTATGAACAAATTTAGTTTATGATACAAGATAATATAATAATATCAATACAAGGTTTGAGTATACAAGTTTAGTTGGTTTGTCTAGTTATGTGTGACAAAAGAAAGTATTTTGATAGTAAATTTTGGTTGTAAACTGAAAGTGGGTGTAGGTATAATTGTGAATGATAAAAGTAAAAGTTCGAAATAAACGATGATCGATCGAATAATCGATTTGGGATTTATTTTTATACATAGCGCCATTGCGAAGGCGGCATCTATCGCTAGTTACACATAATATATTTAACTATTAAAAATCGATTTAGTTTCTCTCCATAATGTCATAGATTGTTACTAATTAAGTAGTAGTACTGAAGATATTATAAATAGGTATGTGGAATGAAAACGTTTGTGCAACCTTTAACTGACATTGCTATAAAAGTAAATTTGTTACGGTTACAGTGAAATTGTATGCACAATGAATTGTAACGTTTGATGTATGCACTTAGTGGTATTATATGAAGGAGGACTGTTTGCCATCTATTTCGAAAGAGAGAAAGATGTACGTATGTGCCAAATTTCATATGATTTTGCCGTTATGGGGTAACATATATCTCCAAAAATTCACATAATATATTGGTAGGTATATTATAGTAGACAGTGTTTTCTTAAATTTAGGCAACGGAGTTCAGTGTACTGCATTTCACAATTTTTTTTCAAATAAAGAACTCATGAATGTTGCATGTATTTAAAGTTTTAAACTGTATTGATCTGTACTTACGTTATATTCTATTTATGAATTTGAAAGTCAAAGTGTCGTTTACACATTGGAATGCTCGCTTGTTTTTTTTGTAACAAATGTGTAATGTGTTAACAGGTTACTGTCCTTACATCCCACACTGAAGCATTTGTATGAAGATTTGGTGATATCAAAGGTTATAAATAGTGAGGAATATTGGAATACACCCACATTGAAAAACTACACCGAATCGAATAGTATTAAACAAGAGGCTGGTATGTGATTTTTTGATTGTCAATATTTTATTTATATTACAATTGCTCTTCATCTGTATTAGGATTCGTACACACTAAATTTAATAGACAGTGTCTTTTGTACTAGTGTTATATTTGACGAGAATGAGTGGGGTTATTACAAAATTAATTATTTTGAGTGTGTGTGTTTTGATTCAGCTATCAGGACCAAAATGCACCAGATTAATAGGTCTGCTTGATATTTAAGAAAAATGTTTCACGATTTATTGAAATACATAGATGCAGTTGGGGATACTTCTATCCAACAAAAAATAAACCGGCCAAGTGCGATTCGGACTCGCGAAGGAAGTGTTCCGTACTATTGTCTATACATTTCGAGCGTCTACCTGTTGCCGTTATCAATATCGAGCAAAAACGATAAAAAAAATCACGTTGGTTTTATGGGAGCCCCCTTAAATACTTATTTTATTTTATAGTATTTGTTGTTATAGCGGCAACTGAAATATCATATATAATATCTGAAAATTTCAACTGTCTACCTATCACGGATCATGAGATACATACTGGTGACAGACGGATGGACAGACGTATAGCGAAGTATTAATAATAGGGTCCCGTTTTACCTTTGGGTACGGAACCCTAATAATTTATATAATTTTTTTAGGTGTATCTGGAGCATTTTTAGCCGACATCCAACCACAGACAGACGGGTGCAATGGTCTCAAATATAACCTTACACAAGACATAATAGACGCCATATTTAAAACATATCCAGCTGTGAGAAAGAAACACATAGATTATGTGCCCAACAAAATGACAGAAGCAGAGTTCTGGACCAAGTTTTTTCAGTCACATTATTTTCATAGGTGAGGAGCTTTTCAATACTAAATTATTACCAAAATCTTATCCTATATAGTTTTTAATGACTGTGGCGACTTCCACATATAAAACAACACTAACCTACTACAGCGCCATGTACCGAAGACACACAGAACTATGAAGTAACGCACTACACGGAGTAACTACAAATCCTGAATCGCGCAATAAGTAGTTCTCGCGCCGATTATCATAAATACAACATACCAACATCAACTGTTGGGCAGCAGCCCACCAGGCATGATCACCTCGCCTAGTCGGAGGATCCTCTCTTTGTGTTGGAGGGACCTGACACCCGTTCCTGCACAATGATAAAAAGTTCTATATGACAAATAATGAATTATTTATTTAAAAAAAAAAACCCGACAGCGTCAATTTCTGCCATTTTTAAGAAATTCAGGTTTTTTTTTTATTTTTATGTACTCAGTGTCACTCTCACGACTAAGACGAATCTATTGACACTCTTCTTCTTCACTCACATAAAAATACGACAAGCCGTTTAGGTTCTAGGGTGTGCCAAAGAAATATACCTACATACATACACTCGAAAAAACATATCCCTCCTTCTTTCGCAGTCAGATAAAAAGTGCTTAATCGTGTGCCAATTAGAATTTAACTGTTATCAAATTCAAATATATATATGTAAGAAGGTGGAGACAAATATGGTATCTACAATATAAAACTTGTGGCCCTTTTAAATATGTAACGAATCGAAGTTACTTATAATTATATACATATATAGTAGTGGGCTATCATAATTACACAATCACATAGGGTATATATATATATATATATATATATATACACCTGCCTTGGTGGCGCAGGTAGCGTATGCGACTGCTGTGCTTGAGGTCTCGGGTTCAATTCCCGGGTCGGACCAAATGTTTGTATGATCTGCAAATATTTGTTTCGGAGTTTGGGTGTTTTCTATGTATAATATGTATGTATTTACAAAAAAAAGTATATATGTATTTATATCAGTTGTCTAGTACCCTAAATACAAGCTCTGCTTTGTTTGGGACTAGAGGGCGTTGTGAGTTAAATGACCGAAAAAAATTAATATACATAACTTTGTTCAGATGACTTGCCTTTAGGAAAGGCTCTGTTTAATTAGAAAGCTTTACTATAGGTTCATGGTTGGCTAAAGCTGACTTTTCTATTTGACTAACCGTATCCCATTTCAATTCATCCATCCCCCTCCCTTAAAGGCCGGTAATTCACTTGTGATGTCTCTGGTGTACACGTCCGGCGGTAATCACTTACCATCAAGGCTGCTCGCTTGCCCAATACTCAATGAAAAAGAAAATTGGGGTCGGCTAGCCAGACAGTTCTGGATCTTCGAGACATTGATTTAGGCTTTTTTTCGCGTTCTACCGCGCGTTATATGCGAATGTAACAATGTATGTATGTAATGTGTTTAGTAAAGATTCTAAAATGAAATATCATGAGCTTTTTATTTCTAACAATTCTCAAATATGTATTTAGAAACGGCCAACCAATTTCAACTGTCAAAAATAATTATCCATTGTTTGTCAAAATAAATGTATCTAAACAATGCCATATTTATTTTAAAAATATGAATGAGATGAATGTTTTGAGAAGATTTAGAAATATACACTCGCCTTGTGACAGTTGATGCAATATAATATTCTACGTTTTCTTTTCCAGGGACCGAATAGCTTCATCATCTAGTAAAGACTTGTTTGGGGAATGTGCCAAAATGGACGACCAAGCGATTGCGTCAGCTATGAGACATACCACATTAGATCTCACAGTAGGTCTACCTATCATTTGAGTTTTTAAACCATCTTATAAAAAAAAATACAGTAAAAAAAAACTAAAAAAGCACGCTTAAAATGTCTGTTACAAAAAAACAAAAACAGGTGGAGGAAATGAAAGCGTAGGTATCGACTGTATGTTTTTGTGTCTTTTACCTCAAAGCTATGATAATACCTATAAATCGATTAGGAAAATATATTTTTAATAAAAAAAAAAATTGATGTTGAACCAAAGGGTTCCTCCACTTGGTTAGATACCATTTTTTTTTAAATACTGCCTAAGTGTCTCTGCTCAGCCTCAAGTAAATAATGAGTAGAATTCAAAAGTTTGTTCATCTCTCCTCCTAAGTGCAATATAAGAAATTAAAAAAAAACATGCATTAAAATAATTAGGTATGCTATGTATATGTTTTTCAAATTAATTGTGGATAGTTTAATTATTTTTCTTGCTTTACTTATAAAAACCAAATTTTGACTTAAAAAAATGAGAGAAATGAATTTATCCATCGGTCGTTTACGACAAGGTGGTATCAATTAAATCACATTATCACTGTTCAACAGGTCGACCTCCCACAATTTACGGAGCCGGTCCCTTTTCTCCCAAACGAAGGTGACGCCCCCCACGAAAAAGAGAAGGGAGAAAACGCTTCCATACATAGAAATATGATCAAGCGGTTCAACCAACACTCTATTATGGTTAGTATATTTTAAACCTTTTTCTCTAGTATTCTTACCATCATTATCTATTTGCACTGTTTGAATTATTAATGACTAGCTGACCGACGCAACTTCGTTTGCGTCTTTTATTGCCCGTAGCGAAAAATTTTCCCCCGTATAACCCGAACCCTATTTTTTTCCAAAATAAATATAGCCTATGTTACTCGTGGATAATGTAGCCTTCGAATGGTGAAAGAATTTTTGAAATCGGTCCAGTAGTTTTAGAGCCTATTCATTACAAACAAACATACAAACAAAGTTTTCCTCTTTATAATATTAGTATAGATGTTCTCCTAGCCGATTACGGCCACGGCGGCTAGTGAATGGAATATGGTATAAAGATAAGATAGGAGTTTGAATTAGATTAAATTATACCTAGAAACAGAACAGGCCGGAGAGCCACGCTTTGGCATGAATGGGCCGGCTCGATCTGAGTTATACCACGGCCTCACAGAAAACCGGTGTCAAACAGCGCCTGCGCTGTGTGTCATCAAGTGAGTGAGGATACCGATACCGGAGGCCCATAACCCAACCCCTCCCTCACCCCCAAAGGCCGGCAACGCTCTTGTGATGCCTCTGGTGTGGCGGGTGTCCATGGGCGGCGGTAATCACTTACCATCAGGCGATACGTCTGCTCGTTTATTTTTCCATTTTCATTTTTTTTCTATAAAAAAAAGCAAATACAGTACATAATATATAGAAGCAATATTTTTATCGCGAATAAGTCTAAAACTATGTGTAAAAGTTGCGAAAATCTTGTTGAGCTTGTTTGTTTGTTTGAACGCGTTAATCTAAGGAACCGATGGTCCGACTTGAAAAATTCTTTCGGTGTTGGATAGTCCATTTATATCATCACGCTACTACTAATAGGAGCGGAGCACCAATGTTTCAAAAACGGGGGAAAACTTTCACGCTACGGGCAATACCACTAGCTCTGCTTAGCTTGGGACTAGATGGCGTTGTGTGTTAGATGTCCGCATATTTATTTATTGTTGGCTAAAAATACAGTATATTTTACTGAATATATTGCCTACATAGAATTTAAAAAATGAACTACATGTTAATTCATCAGAGACTAGAATCATTTGAATTTAAAGTGAATATTTTGTTTATTTACAGGTGCTCAAAGCTAGTCATAAAACAAATTCTAGTAATAGTAATAATAACAGTAGTAGTAAAACGACAAATAACAATAAAGTTGTTGAAAACGGCGTCAAAGATACAAACGGAGTCGCTGAGAAGAGACCGGCAGAAGAACCGAGTAGTACAGATCCACCGCAGAAGAAGAAGAGAATATTAGAAAAGATCCATTATGAAGATCTTGAAGATAGTTCTGCAAATGAAGAAAATCAAGAATTAAAATTATCTAAGGTAAGTGGTACTTTATCCTGATATTGGAACCTTATTTTAGCAGAAAGTATGAGGGTGTCCTTGGGGGGGGGGGGGAAATGAATACGGTGTGTCACCACCCCTATTCATCCCATGGGTGTCGTAAGAGACGACTAAGCGAACTATGCAGAACTACATCCCCGCAAAGAGAAGAAGAACTCTAAACAAACCCTATATCGACCAATCTGGCCAGCGTGGTAACTAAGTTAAAACCTAGTGTGGGATAGCCACGCTACGGCATGCGTGGGCCGGCTCGACCGGAGGATACCATGGCCTCACAGAAAACCGGTGTGAAACAGTGCCTACCGCTGTGGTTCACCGAGCGAGTGAGGATACCGGAGGCCTTTTTATTTTACTTGTGGAAACCCCCTCCGGCCGTCACCCCACCGGGGTTTGCCAACTCTGCGTCTGAGAAGGGAGGGGTCCAGGAACTACAGTTATTAACACGACCAAACCAAGATACCGGAGGCCCAATTTGGTTCAGTTCTTGAAGTCGGTTGTTCTTTTATTAAAACTTGTGACTATGTAGTGATGATGAATACTGATTTTGAAAGGATAAAAATAAATTTCAATGTTTAACTAGAATTTTTAATTCACGCCCTTATGATTTTTGTATGTTTACAATTGAATTATTATAATGCACTTTTAGTGACGATGTTAAAATATTATTTTGCAGATAGAACGATATCTTTTAGGTCCGTCGACGCAATCGCACCAGGCACACGCACAAACAAGCAATCCCCCACCGCTGTCGGCTCTCGCATCAATATGTCAAGTAAGTTTTGTTACTTATAAATAATATGTATGTTTTAGCTCCTTGCCACACATATATTTGTGAAAAAAAAAATGTAATTATTATCATATTATAATTTAAACGCAGGCTAACGGAACGAGCAAAGGTTATGCTAATTTCTAAAACTGTAGTTTCACATATTTTGGGACTAGATGGCGTTGTGCGTATTTGGTAGAATATTATTAATTTAAGTAGCTAAGCCGTGTAACTATATCTGTATAGATTTTTATGGTCTATAGCTTTATTTGATAAATGGGCTATCCCAATCCTAAAATTATAATTAGTGAAATGGTTCTAGTGGTTCACCAGGGATTTATATAAATGTCGCAGCCGACTAGTTTAATTAGCCGTTCAATTGACAGCCTACTACTAAACAGCGCTGTTAACTAACGATTAGGTTTATTTTTCTTCTGAAACAAAAAAGCCGTCCTGAAGATGCGGTCACCCGAGAGGCGGAGCTGTTGGTGGAATACAGGGGTGCCAAGAGAACCCTTCAGGCAGCGATAAAGCGGGCCAAGAGTGAGGTCCGCCGCGAGTTGCTGGAGACACTGGAGCGGGATCCATGGGGGCCGCATGGTTAGAGGCAAGATGCGCCCGTGGGCCCCGCTGTTGACCCGGTGTCTTCAGCCAGACCTGCTCGAGGTGGCCCTGTTTCCATCGCGTTTGGTGGAGCACACTCCACCACAGATGGCTCCGCCTACGATGCCTGAGGCGCCTAACGTGGATAATGACGACGTGCCTGAGGTCACTCGGGCAGAACTAACGCTGGCGGTGCAACGGCTAAAAGCTAAAAGCACCGTCCCAGGACCTGATGGCATGCCAGGCCGAACGTGGCTTCTGGCTCTAGATGATGAGGAGGAGATGAGAGTCGGCTCGAGCCCCGACTGAGAGGGTTGTTCAGCGCATGTTTCGAACAGGGCCAGTTTCCGACATTGTGAAAGTCGGGGAAACTGGTCCTCATCCGAAAGGAGGGGCGCCCAGCGGACTCACAATCCGCCTACCGGCCCATAGTGTTGCTTGACGAGAGTAATTGCATGGCGCCTCGTCAAGCACCTCTTCAGAGTAAGGCCGGATCTGGCGGACAACCAGTACGGTTTCCGACAGGGGCGATCCACCGTGGATGCGATCATGCGCGTGAAGGCCCTGGCGGAGGAAGCAGTTTCCCGGGATGAAATAGTGTTGGCGGTGTCCTTAGACATCGCCAACGCGTTCAATATTTTGCCCTGGAGTTGCGTCAGGGAGGCACTAGTGTAGGAGAGAGCCGTTATCTACTCGAGTAGGACCGGTCTCGGTCGACGTGAAATGTCGTGCAGTGTCCCGCAGGGGTCGGTCTTAGGTCCGCTCCTGTGGAACATTGGCTACGACTGGGTGCACCGCGGCGCATTCTTAGATAGTATCGCCGTCACGTGTCATGCGGATGACACGCTTGTGACGGCGAGTGGGAGAAATCGAAGATCAGAAATCCCAACTCCGCCAGATACTCGTGGAGGAATGGAAGGAACGACTTGGGTAACCGAGCGGTGGGCACGCCGTTATTGCAGCGATAAGACCCGTTATGGAGGATTGGCTCGAGAGCCATCACGGGAGCCTCTCATACCGGCTGACGCAGGTGATCACCGGAAAAGGATGTTTCGAAGATCACCTGTGTCTGATCCGCAAAGAGCCAACGCCTGAGTGCCACCATTGCGATGGCCGTGACCGTGGACACGGTGCTCCACACGCTGGCAAAATGTCCGGCGTGGGAAGAGCCAAGGCGTGATCTCGTGGCGGCCATCGGGGTGGTGGTTCTCTCGTTCGCTAATATGATTGCGGCCATGTTGCGGAGCGAGAGCGCGTGGAACTCTGCCGTCTCTTTCTGCGAGCAAGTTATGCTTGCGAAGGAGATGGCGGAGCGGGACCGGGAGAGGTTTAGAACTCTCCCTGCCCGCCAGGCCCGGAAACGGGCCAGGTACCGCAGACGACTCAGGCGGCGGAGATCGCTAAACGATCTTCGTCCTCCATAAGCGCAAGCCTGAGGGTGACAGGTGAGGCCACCAGTCACCTTAGCAGAAGTAGGCCGGGGTGTCGGCGCGAGCTCTGTAAAGTGCTCGCGCCTTTTTATAGTATAGGAATGTTAGGGTTCCTACACGGGAGGGGGCCACCTACAAACAATGGGTGGCCCGAGGTACATCGGGGTTCCAGGGATTTCCTTCCGAAAGTGCACCTGGTTCCCCGGCTTCTAATACCCCAGACGGTGTGCGGGTTTTAGTCGGTTTGAGTCCGACATAACCACAAGTGGTATCCGAGGGGATTTTCGCACAAAGAAAAAGAAAAAAAGACTGTAAATCGAACGGTTAATTATGCCAGTCGGCTGCTACACGTATATAAATATAATTATGATTGTATGAGTGAGTTTTCCCGTGTGGCTGTTCAGGCGTGGTCGAGCGGGCAGCAGTGCCTGCGGCCGGTGCGCGTGAGCGCGGGCGCGGCCGTGGGCGCGCTGGGCGAGCTCAGCCCCGGCGGCGCGCTCATGCGCCACCACCACGCCGCCTCCATGGCCCGTGAGTACCTACACACCACACACATGTATATATGCGCACACGTACATGTTCACACGCGCACACATACATGTACACACGCGCACACATACATGTACACACGCGCACACATACATGTACACACGCGCACACATACTTGTACACACGCGCACACATACATGTTCACACGCGCACACATACATGTAAACACGCGTACACATACATGTACACACGCGCCCACATACATGTACACACGCGCACACATTCATGTACACACGCGCACACATAAATGTACACACGCGCACACATACATGTACTCTTCCTCAAGAGTCTAAGGATCTCCACTGGATTCTAATCTATTTAATAATTTAGCTGTAAAAGCGTAAGAAACAGACAGACTGTGTTACTTTCGAATATAGAATATTAATGTGTATGTATTACTGTAGTTCGTTTCTAAACTGGAGCTACTTATGTTTACCTCTGTATACGCATAACTACATATGTATAAAAGGTAGTATTTTAAAATGATTATAGACTGTATTTTAATATTGTTTTCAGAATTAATCCCTTCTGACGTGAAGTCGGAATTACACCGCATTTACCTGTCGGGAGGGGAGTTACTCCGAGAGTTGTGGAGATGTTTCCCGCAGCCCGGAGCTAGCGCCGAACCCGACGATACCGCGGCGAGGGCTGAAAAGTTCTATGAAGCGCTGCTCAGGTTTAGGAATGTTAAACTAAGGCCTTTTGAGGTTAGTAAGTTAATTAACAGTTAATGATTCACTGTCACTCAGACTATATTTAAAAAAAATAGCACAAAATCTCTTTCTGATCAATGAAGACCCTTAAGTACTTAGTATTTGTTAAAAAAAAATTTCGCCCCTTTTCTTTTTTTATAATGCACGTCCGTTACCTTATCTACTTTAGCCATCATCTCGTAGACAATAATGTGGGTTATACGTTTTAAACACAATTTGTTAGACAATATACGAAGCTGAAGAGTTTATATGTTTGCCTGAACGCGCTAATCTCGGAAACCACAGGTCCGATTTGAAAAATTATTTCAGTGTTAGATACGAGTAGCATTTGTCGAGGAAGGCTATAGGCTATATATAATCACGCTGAGACCAATAGGAGCGGAGCACCAATTAAGAATGTTTCAAAACCGTGGGAAATTATTACCCTACGGGCAATAGGAAACGCAAGTTTGTTAGATATTTGTAAAGACTATATTTGAATTTGTAACAGTTTTTTTTGTCTCAAATAAATAAAATGATTAAACTTATAGGCCCAAGACAAAAGACATTCCTCAGATAACGATCTGCTGTAATTGGCTTTTAATTTATACAATATCTATTAGGGTGCTATATTTAGAAATATAAATAAATAAATTATTCGGACATCTAACACGACGCCATCTAGTCTGAGCTATAGCCATGATAAATCATTGTCTCACATAAAATTCTCTAGAAAAAGAAATTTTAATCTCTAGTAGACATTTCAGAAAATGGTTGTTATTAATTCCGCCATTGTATTCGTATCCGATAAAGAATTTAATACATAAATGAAATTCTTTGTTTGTTAATTAGGAGAAAATGCTTCGAGATCTAACGCCGCTAGCGACATCTCTGACCCGACATATGAACCAGATGATCGACACGGCGTGCGCGAAGTATGCGATGTGGCAACAGAGGCAGGCCAAACTCCGGTAGTAGTAAGTGTACCTGGTACCGTCAGCAGGGTTGTAACCATTGATATTGAATGGGTAACATACGGTGCTCCATACCAGGGGAATACGTTTCAAATATATAATGTTAACAATTAAAAACAATAAACATTTATTTTTGTCTTTAACTCCATCGTGCTCCCGTTTTTTTTTTCAACCTTTTTGATATACAAATTGCTGCTCTATATCAGGGGAATACGTTTCAAAGTTAAACATGTGTATACTGCTAACAATTAAAACCAAGAAACATTTATTTATGTCTTTAAATCTATCATTCACTGTTTTTTTAAAACGACTTTGTCAGACAAATCGTTGTGCTAAAAATTAAAAAAAAAGATATTAATGTGCAAATTTAGAAAATTAAACACATATTTGTGTTATGTCTACTACACAACTCGATTGGTTGGATGTTTCATTATATTTAAGTTACATATAAAAAAATATGTTGACCTTGATTGTTGCGCAGTAAAAGATCTGTCTAATGGTTTATTATCCAATGTTTTTTTGTTTTTGCGTATTTTTTATTTAAAACTATTAAAACTTTTTTGTAAACGTTACTTTCTTGTGCCAGATTTACAACTGCGTCCCATGCCGTTATTATCAATAGAAAATATAATAAAAACATTATTTAAACTAATTGTATAATTGTTACGAGTGCTTTAATAATCAAAACTCGAATCAGAACGCTTTACTATAGTTAAATGCAATAGTTAGTTATTAATTACAATAAAATGCTTCTAGGGTCTGTGATACAGTTTTAGATAGAGCACAATATTAACTTCGTTTAACGTAAATTATTAAAAATTTGTAAAGTTATTTGTTCTGCTGACGGTACATTTTTTGTAAAGAGCGTCCAAGTTGTCAAATTGTAAATGAATTGATGTGATGTGGAAACGAATTCTTGTATTATCTGTTTATTTTTGCTGATCTGAGGTCTTCGATCTCGTTATTTTACTTGGCATTTTGCGGTAGACAATAAATACTAAATTCTTTTAATTAAGTTTTTTATTTAATGGAAAGTATTTTCTTATATATCTATGTACCTCGATTTTTATATACATAAGTCATATATATATTTGTGTCATAATACATATAGATTTTAGTGCGAGTATGAAAGGGGTACAATGGTGTTTCTCATATAGTTCTTGTGAAACTTAATATAGGGATTATTCATACCAAAATATTAAGAAAAACATGTTCAGACGCAATAATTTAGTAATTTTTTGCTATATTTATTTAGTATAACGATACTCTCAATTATATTTTAAAAATGTGTTCCTTGCAACCCCGATACTGCCTTACACACCAATAAATAAGACTGAATTTACATATGGCTATTCTCTTTAATATCAAAGTTTTCCCGTCACATCAATTTAATCAATACGAATTGTAAATATGATTATCAATAAAACATCAGTCTACGTTCGTAATTTCATTTTGTAAATACTTACACAGGGTAACATGTTATATAGGAGTATATTCTTTGATTATTTTTAAGAACGCATGGTAACACTAAAAAGTACTAGACCCCCCGCCCCTTTAGCTAAGATGCACGTGTTCGCACTGAATAGATAACGCCTCCAGTCTCTTATATTATCACATACATACACACTCACAAACACACACACACACACATACACATACACACACACATACACTTTCAAAAATAAATAAACTTAAACCATTACTTATTTTGAATTTTCTTAATCACAACGTGTATCAACCAACATTGGGAGGGTACTGACTTCTGTTACTCAGCTTTCACACCTAGCTCAGGAGTCAGGGACTTCATAGGAATTATGTAAAAAGGTTGGCGAATAAATATTATTATTATTAGCTAATATTTTGTATCGACCACGTGGCTTAGCGTTTTTAGAATGTCATATTAGCTAGGGGTCTGGTCTGTCTTCTTAGCTGTTGTTAGTTGAGTAATGGTTTACGTACAGCCCTGATTCAATAGATAGTTGAATACAGTTGTTCATTTGGTTTTTCTGTTTAGTTTTCCAATAGAAGTTTACGAACGTGGACAAAGATAAAAAATATTGTGAACACCGAATATCATTATATTTATTAAGTGCATGTGCCCACGGACGCTTGGACTTATGACGATTAAAAATGAACGAATAATACTTGATATGATTTTTTTTTGTTTTTAAATGACACGAGAAAAAGAAAGTTTTAATTTGGTTCAATCAACAGCCTTCAACAGTCCAATGCTGAACATAGATAGGCAGAGGCCTCAGAAAGCAGGTTTTAGTCTAAATTTTGTTTTTTTTTTTAAATATTTGTTACATCGGAACTCCTTCATTCGATTCGATTCGATTCATTCAATCGATTGTGTTTTTTTTGAGAGGATGTTCTTCCCAATTATTCGGATAATATTGACAAGAAATGTACAAGAGGTATTGTTTTGTGATGCTGGAAGATTAAGAACTGAGGAAAACGGTTTACTGCGTCATAATATTTAAAAATTTATTATTAAAAATCAATCATCAGGGAAGTAGTTCAACGTGACAATAAGCATTACAATTTGTAGTTGATACAAAAATGATATCGTTCATACGTCTAATCGTCCGTGAGTATCCTTATAGAGTACGTACAATGTAATATAAAAAAAATATGTAAGTGCATTTTGATGAACCAAAACAATCAATGGATAATATTACTCATAATATATTATTCACAGCGTGTCGAAGTGCTTTGTTACAATCTATTAGACTAGACAGACTTATAATTAAAACTGTACCTAAAGTATTTTTATTTGGATTTTTTTTTCAATGTAATTTGGTATTGGAGGTGAATTGATAGTGATTTTTTTATCGTGCACTTCTCAAAACGCTCTTGATATTTATTGCTACCTTTCACCTTCTCTGACAGTATATTCTTGTCGCTTTGATACTTTATTTTACAAATAATAGTACACCACCTCAAATTAGATGGCCTTAAATATATTTACAGTTTGTTAAATTAATTAAATATTATGAAAACAGATCAGTGTTAATAAAACTGTCTGCTGAAAGTCAAAGTTGAGTTCAAGTGTCGAAATTAAAAATATGTTCTTTTTTGATATAATTATATTCTCGGGGTTGACAGTAACTTAAATTTGATCTATAACAATCCATTTATTGCCATATAATATATTACGAGTATCTGAATCATTCAGTTTCAATGTAAAGCAACAAGAATTAATAAAACGATAGTACGGTACAATTGTGTGTGATGCTATGTTGATCATTGGATGTTTAAACGACCCTGTTAAGTAGGTAACCTCCCAAATGTTGAATACTTAAAATATTAATACCAAGAAATACTCTTCAATGTTCCAATACCGGTTGTAGATTATAAATATCGTTCATTAAGAAATTGGCGACAATAATCGCGTTTCAGTGTAAGTTGGAGTATCCAAATTTTTTTTGTTACCATTATTGGTTGGTCTTTGGGTCAGCGCCGACAGACGGAGTGTCAGCGAAGAGAATAATTCCGTAACAATCAAAAGTCAACCTTAACTTCTTCAAAATAAACCTGAAATAAATAAATCTAATACTTACTATACTGAAATGACGGCGACCGACTGTCGATTTTATTTCATTGTACATAAAGTTGTATTCTGTAGAACTAAATCTATACTAATAATAAGCTGAAGAGTTTGTTTGTTCGAACGCCGCTAATCTCAGGAACCGCTGGTCCGATTTGAAAAATTCTTTCATTGTTGGATAGTCCATTTATCGAGGAAGGCTATAGGCTATATATCATCAAGCTAATACTAATAGGAGCGGATCACCAATGAAAAATGTTTCAAAAACGGGGGAAAATTTTCACACTACGGGCAATTGAAGACGCAAACGAGGTTGCGTGGGTCAGCTAGTTCTATATATATTACACTAAACTTCGCCGACACTCCGCCCGTATTCGCTGACCTTTAGCGTTATTTGTCAAAATTTTATATGTATGTCAAGTATGTAGGTAATTTAAGCATACTGTCGTCTTATGAATACATTTGTTTTATTTTCTTTTTTTGTTTTGAAATACAGTTTGACACAAAATATAGCTTGTTTTTAAGGGTTTGTTTTATAATCTTCAAGCAGTGACCGTGGGAGCAATGTAGTATTCTATCGATTTTACTAGAGACCCGGCGGATTGATTTTTATTAGCGACTTCGAACGGAAATTTTTGAAATTATTTTCTTCTGTAATATGATATGTTTGTTGACTGCCTCGATGGCGTACTGGTAGCGTATGTGACTGCTAAGCTTGAGGTCTCGGGTTCGATTCCCGGATCGGACCAAATGTTTGTACGATCTGCAAATATTTGTTTCGGAGTTTGGGTATTTTCTATGTATATGTATGTATTTACAAAAAAAGTATATATGTATTTATATCAGTTGTCTAGTACCCATAACACAAGCTCTGCTTAGCTTGGGACTAGATGGCGTTGTGTGTTAGATGTTCGGAATATTTATTTATTATGTGTAACATATGCACTCATATAAACTTTTCTCCTATATCACTCTATGTATTACAGAAAACCGCATTGAATATAAGCGAACATACACGCATGGGACTTTATTTTATTATGTCAAGATGCATGCTATGATGCAATGGACTAATTTGCCTTAAGTATACCTCCCTCGTTCTCAGGTGGCGATGGGGGCAACCAAGTGTCTAGTATGCTTGTTTGTCCCTACACCATTCAAAAACATAACCTCTCAAATAACAGACACTTTGATCGAAAATTGTAAAACAAGACCTATTGTGTCATATACCTATTTATATGAATTAAATAAATATTTTTAGGACCAGTTCAAGTTATCAAATGCCGATTGCCGAACTGAGATTATAAAACGTATAAAGTTGTATTCCGCTCGTGCCTTTATTTTTTATTTGATAGTTGACTAAGAACGTAACTGTGAAGCGTTGGTAACGTCAAAGGCTTACATTTTATTTTACTATTATTTTATTATGTAATGATTAGTTCTTTTAAAAAACTATTTTCAAATACACCTATATATTTAAAAAGAATCCAATAATAAAAGTTACGTTCTGTTGTACGTAGTGATATCATACCAATACTAATCGACTACTTATCAAACTGTCAAAAAAATAATTATAAAGGAACGGATATAGCATAGAATCGAAGTGGTTTAATTTAAATTGTGCAGTCTTGTGTATGTTTAGATTAGTAATTTATGATATTACTTAAGATGTCTCCGTTTATTTGTGTCCTTAATAGGTACTGCGAAAATATTAAGTTTTGCTTTTTATTTTGTGTCAAATTGTAGTTTCCCAATTTGTTGTATATAAACGATTATTTGTAGATCTCTCTAAGATTATACCGTTAATTATAAACATTGTTGATATGTAACATCATTAATTCATTGTCGTCATCTATAGTCCTTAAAGTATAGCTTGATCTTTGTGACAAATGGACACGAAACCGTAGAAGTTATAAGTAACTTCTAAGGAACAAGCTAAGTTCTAAGTTTACGTAATGAAAAGCAATAAGAATGAAGAAGAAATGCGTAAGTTCTAAAGTAACAGTAATGACAGAGTGAGCGAGTGATACCACGGCCTCACAGAAAACCGGTGTGAAATAGCGCTTGCGTTGTTTCACCGAGTGAGTGAGGATACCGGAAGTCCATACCCTCTCCTCATCCCCCAAAATATGACGCTTTTGGTGTTGAGGGTGTCCATGGGCGGCGGTAATCGATTACAATCCGGTGATGCGTCTGCTCGTTTGCCCACTATTCAACAAAAAAAAAATGATATGTCACAGAGATCAAGCTATATTTCAAGGGCTATAGTGTTGTAAGTATTCTTATAATAATATAACAAATGTTTATAATCAAAGTGGTACATTGATGTTCCTGAAGCAATATGTCTAATTTTATCTAAACATTTTTTAATGTTCATTTCGTAATACGTAACATTAAATCCTTAGATAACAGTGCACAATATTTGATATTACTATTCCTTTTTTAATGGATAATGGATGGAGTATAAAACGATTTCATAACTTATGCATGCTATAACCTTAACAATCGATTAGTAAAACTCGATCATTAGTCGATAATGTCACAACTGTACTACTCAATCGATACTTCATAACAATTGATCTTATCCATAGTATCGAGTATTTATTACGTTTGTTATGATTATTAGTACCATTATTTTGTTAAACGACATGGCATTTTCTTTCTATTCTAAAAATATTGTGCACTATTAAAATAAGATGGATTAAATACAAAAATAATCAAAGTTTGTGCTTTGTACAGTTACGGATTACAATTTATTTTATGTACCTATAATTCGTCAGTTAATTTAAATACAGATTTAAATACAACACGTTTTTCATTCAATCGTATACGAGCCTATACTAAACCTACCTGTCTTGCTAAAAAAATGCTGAACTTAAGTGGCAGCGAGCCTATGGGGTCGTTGGTAGACCACCCCATAATTTGGTTCGACGACCTGGTAAAGGTCGCAGGAAGCCGTTGGATGTGAGCAGTACAGGACTGGTTGTTGTGGAGGAACTTGGGGAAGGCCTATGTTCAGCAGTGGACGTCTTTTGGCTGAGATGATGTATAGAGTACTCTAGAGAGAGGTTCAATCAATGGGAATGGTTGAAATCGAATTAATAAAACAGTACCTTCCTTGAAATGATTTATTATATAAATACGTCATCAATTAGACAAAATACAAGATTCATGTACTCATCTGTTAAAAGCATTGAATAGACAGTGAGATAAGTTGTCGTTTTTCTCCATAAGAATGGAATATTTGAACTATTTCTTTCGATATCTTTTTTAATTGGTGCACAAGTCCACACATTGCTTTTAACACATGCCAGTACTTAAGACAACTTTTAAGAGCATAATTTAAAATAGATACATTTAATCATATTTATAGATCAATTAAATAATTTAATAATATTAATGTAGGCTTAAAACTGAATAACATATGTTTACATTAGTCAAAGTATAAAATTATCAGCTATTATATTCTTAAATCATGTTTTAATCAAAGATATTCAGTTTTAATCACGCGAGTACGATGCTAATTGTGATGTCGGATACCGTCGCGGCAGGTTGATCTGCTTTAGAAGTACCCCTCTATCATCTTCGAAGTGGACACGTGAGTAAAACCTTATAGCTTAAGAAATAAACACAGTTTAAGATTGCTCATCACTTTTCAATTTTCCATTTCTTATTTTGGTTTATAATTGCCAGATTTTATATTTCAAAGGTCATCCCAATAGGCATCTCATTAAAAATAATAAATCGCCATTTTTTTTATTCAAAACCACGCCATTTTATAGCGGTGTGACGAATATTTCAGTAAATTGGGTAACGATACAACGATCTTACGAGTATACTGAAATATGGGATATGATTAATCTGTTTGTAGGTTTATATTATTTGTGACTCGACAAACCTATTTCTTTATTAGCTTTGATATCACACAGAACAGGTCCTTATGCGAAATATCAATACTGTACAGCTGTCTATGTTACAATGAAATAAAACTCTTTGGAATGTCGTACAAGTGAATATAAGATATTGTTTGTCTATTATAAAACTCCTAACTACATTAAATACATATTATATTATTTTCCTAAATAACATAAGGCATTATAAACATTTAACTCAATATACAGGCATTCATAAAAGTGATATTTAAAATTCGAAGTGACTTAGGTAATCTATGGTGAAATGTTAAATTATAAGTAGCTAAATAAATATCACAAATAAATACTGATGAGATTTTAACTCTCAAACAGTTGTGTATATTCGGTTTAGATGGTTGCCGACTCAGAAACATATTATTTTTATTCAAATTCATACTCAAGAGCAATATTATGGCATGACGTAAATGGAGATTGCCGTTCTAGAAAGTATCATTACAAATATATACAAATACAATGTTTGCCGTTAGTATTGCATTTTAACGAAAAGAAAACGAATGTTATATAGACCGAAACGTTGAAAAACATTTTGATAAAGGAATTTACTCAAGAACACTAAAACCAAGGTGACTTCAAACCATCACACACTAACACTTTTTATTATTTATCAACAGGCGTTCTTAGTGTGAGTTTATTTCATATTAACTCGGTCTTGACAACAACCGCATGCGGTGTTGTGATTGGTCCGCACTGAACCAATCGCAACGTGTGGTAGCCATCGAGAACGATTTGATGGCAAATATTCTCGCGTTAGGCCCGAGAACCCTATTGACGGATGTTTTAATTCCCATCTCACATATTTTTATAGATATATAAATACGATATATAATAAGGCCTTATTAATATCTCTGAAAAGTAATGTAGGAATTTGAGATATATTAATTTTACTTAAAAAAGAAAGTTAAAAATAATAACTTAAATATTTATTTTTTTTCTTTACAAACATTATTTTTGTAATGTTATATGTATGTAATAAATAATATGATACATAAAAGTTAAGTAGTAAGTTTATAAAGTTGGTCAAACTAAAAATTTACTTAAACACTACAAGATAATCAATGGGCTCGGTTAAAATAGATTTTTTTACCTAGAATAAATATGTCCGACAGTGGAGGTCCAACGGCTGAGATGATGATAAAAAAAAAATAAACTACATGAAATATAAAAGTACTTAAATGAACCATTATTATTATTAATATATTTCTATATTCTAAAGATATTGTTGGCTTACAATTCCGAATCCATCTATATGGCCAATACTCCTTTCCTACTAACTTTCCCTTTCATTACAACTGCTTGGTTTACTTGTCCCAATTAAGTAACTGGGAATTAAATTGTAGTTAGTAAAATATTACTGTTTAATACGACTCTGCTTATTGTCCGTTGGGGCTATAGGCTTGGATGTGTGTTGGCCCAAAACCTTAGTAAGTTATTCTCAGAATGATTTAGCAACCTCATGTACAGAACTATAAACTGGATTTTTTTCATTAAATTTTACTCTATCAATTCCTTTTACAATAAACATATTCCAGATTACATTTATCTCATTATAATTATGTTGATAAGTAGTGTATTTATTATATTACATTTCTATATTCTATTTTCAAATTTAAATAAATCTTCTTCAACCACGGCAAAATATAGACTGCCAGTTTTTTTTTTGCATGATTAATTTTAGATCTAATTCCAAAGTATTTATATCATTTTTTTACGTAGATTTAAACGTTAAAATAGTAATTTATTACACGATATATTTTTGTCAACATTAAAATATATCAGACCAATAACTTTTATAAATGGCATCTAGTATGCCATTTATTTATAAATGTCATACTAGATGCCATTTATAAATTTCGTTCTAAACTTGAAGTAAAACAAAAGACAGACCTAAATTCAAGCCACTTTACAATCCAGACCAATCGAAATTCGTTGTCATTCGAGGCCAATAATTGTAGATACTAGATATATAATAATTTAATAAATAGGAGCAATTCGTTTACCCTTTAATACTAGGCAAGAGGTAAAACCGCCGTATCGCCCTGCAAGGGGCAATACTAGTAAGTCAGCGACTGACCTAGGAGTTTACCTGAACTGTTTGACTAGCCAAACGATAAAACAAATACCTACTATGATGACTATCAGGCTGAGGAAGAACATTTTCCTGCGGTACCTTCGTTGGTATTCGGCTGCCTTCGCAAGTTCATCTACACCGGCTTCCACGTTCGCACTCACCGATTCTATATGGCTTTCGACGGTTTCTGGGGAAGAAATACAGGATTTAAAAGAATAATGTCAGTTTCTAGTCAAACTTTAGGACTATTGTGTAAAATACTTTTTTTATATAATAGAAGGCAAACGAGCAGATGTATTGCCTGATTGTAAGCGATTATCGCCGCCCACGGACACCCGCAACAATAGAGGCGTCACAAGTGCGTTGCCGGCCTTTAGGAAATGGGGGAGGGATTGGGGTACGGGCCTACGTTATCCTCACTCACTCGGTGAAACACAGCGCAGGCGCTGTTTCATCGATTACAAAAATACTTATAAATCTATACAAATAAATAGAATTAAAGTGTCTATTTGTAATTTAAAATTTACAGGTTTTTACCAAATGGATGTATGTAATATTTACATAAAATTTTTTTTTTTTAATTTTTTTGTCTGTGTGTTTATACCGGCTAATCTCTGGAACGGCTCGACAGATTTTGATGCTACTTTTTTAGATTAGTTTCAAACATATTTCTAAAAGCTAACCCAGTTTAGATAAGATGGGTGGGTTATTGTGAGGGCTAACAGGACAAAATGGCAATCTAGGAGAAACTTGTGTCGTTTATCAGAATGTTGTAATTGGAGACTGATCTAAGATATCAACTAACTATAACAATCACAGCTAATTACGAAGTTGTTCCCTGTCTTGACTTACCTACAGATTGTGCTTGTTGATTAACCATTTGGGCAAGTTCCTGAATAATTTGGTTCACATCTAACACATCCGCTTCTATCTTGCTAATGTAAGCTTCCTTTTCAAGCATCATACTTGTTTCAAACTGTACAAGACGTGCCTGCAATAAAAAGAGTATAATGTTAATTTTAAACTATAAAAGAAGTTATTTCAAAATTTAATGCAGTTCTATAAATTTCATATGTTTTTAATGTCTTTTACTGCTAACTTCAGACAGGTAATCTCGACAAAACAATTCTACATGTGATCTATGAAATTTATTTATTAATTGAGGAATTAACAAGATCAATACAATATATATTTATTGTGTATTGAAATTCATTTGATATGGTTTCACTGGCTGCTGTTTTGGGTCAGTTAACCTGTGACTTCAGCCCAGTGCAACCCAGTTATTTCCGAACTAATAAAGGAACTATATATCTTAATATATATAAATCTCGTGTGACTCCTAAACCACTTAACCGATTATAATAAAATTCGCACACCATGTGCAGTTCGATCCAACTTGAGAGATAGGATAGTTTATATCACAATTTACTAATTGGGAAAAAAATATTTCTT
Organism: Spilarctia lutea; assembly: GCA_916048165.1. NCBI lineage: Eukaryota > Metazoa > Arthropoda > Insecta > Lepidoptera > Erebidae > Spilarctia > Spilarctia lutea. The sequence continues at coordinate 4,003,261 of OU696491.1, forward strand.
TTGAAGAGAAGCAGACGAAGTTGCATAAGTCAGCTAGTCTATTATATAGTATAAAATAAAGTTATTTAAGCTGTCTGTTCGCTTAGATCTTTTGAACTAATTACAAAATTTTATGCACTTAATGCAGCAATAGAAAGAGTGATTCATGAGTAAGTTTTATATGTGTAATACATGGATATTATACTACAGAAAGTCCTAGAATTAAAAAAAAATTGCGTGCGAAGCCGGACCGGGTCGCTACTGTAATGAAATTGCTGAACGTGAAAAAATGAAAGAAAATTTCAATAATCGAATATTTTAATGTGTGTTATAAATCCGTAATAATGCATGGTATCAGAGAATTTTAAGGACTTCCAAGCGAAGTCGAGCCGGGTCGCTAGTGGTAAATAAAAATAAGAAGTTAGAATTACCTGAGCTTGTTGGTTGGCTATAAGCGAGGCTTCTTCGTCGTCAGCGATGGCTTGTTGTTCGAGCGCGCCGGGGTCGTTCCTGACGCGTGGTGGGCGTGGCATGTGGGCCGCCATCTTCTCTGACACTTGCTAGAACAGTAATACTAATATATTGAGATTGTAGCAGTATTATATAGAAGTGGACGTCTTTGGACTGAGATGATGATAATTGATACTTAAATGTGCTTAGCACTCCTTAGATTTTTAACCTTTACATGTATCCCTTTTTTTTTGTTTACGTTACGTTACGTTACGAAACCCCCTCGGGCCGTCACCCCGCCGGGGTTTGCGGCGGGGTGGTGTGTCGGAATCGAACCGACTAAAACCACACGGTGTGCCACTCTGCGCCTGAGAAGGGAGGTGTCCGGGAACTGCTGTTATTAACCCGACCGGACCCCTCCCAGCGCCTGCCCGCACTGAAGCGGGCACCGTCTGCTGGGAAACTCTCAATTTAGGCGACGTACGGCACACGCGTACGTCGCCCTTTCGCGACTGACCACTAGAGCGGATGGAGGGGAAAACATGTATACCTACTATTAGGAAGATTGGTATGCACACTTTAGTATCATATTTAGGACCATTTAGCAGACCGTAAAATACATTTTATGACTGTGATTTTATCTATCGATTGAAATTTACGAATATTTTTTTTCCCGCAGCACTTACTTTCTGTACGGTAGAATATTTAGCCAGAGCTTCTCTGAAGGCCTGCGTTAGCCGTTCCACCTGCAGCTTCTGGGGCTTATCACCGCGTCGTACCACCACGCCGAGCCGCTGTATGTCACGGGCAGTTGCTGATACGGAACTATTCACTGTTTGTTGGGTGTCATGGCTGTCGAATAGAAAAGATAGGTTAAATATTTAATTACTTATAAGAGGACAGGTTTCTGACCATGCTTAGATTGATCATAGTCTGGCCATAGTCTTTTAGGCCACAACCCATGCTAAGTAATTATCATAAGATTTCAATCTTGATTTAATTCAGTGTGATTGAATAGAAATTACAATGTAGAATAACAGTGCGGATGAAACGTACTCGTAAATTAGCTTCACAAAGATGTGTAGCGTTTTTTTGTTTTAGATTTATATAAACAAGACTACAAGTTTTAGATTTGTGTAAATATAAACAAGACTTAAAAATTTCGTTTGCCAAAGAAGTTTCACTTCTGACATGTGTACCTACTATGTACACAAGCACTTTTTTTATGTTTGTTACCTTATAACCGATTTTGATAATTATTTTTTTATTTGAAAGCTGGTGCTTCCTGTGTGGTAACATTTTAATTTCGTCCAGTTCTTGAATTCGGTTGTTTCTTTGTTAAAATTTGTGATTATAAATTTAACAGAAGAATACATGACCCTATGGTGTTTTAAAAATTATCAACTTATAACATACTTTTAACACTTACATTTTATCTCTCAACTGCACACTGTCATTAGGGCCGCCAATCTGCTTCATTGTTTTCTCTAACGACCTTAGTCCAGTGTTGATTGTGCTGATATTGTCTGCTATACCCTCACTCAGGTTGTAAAGCTCTGTAGGACTGAAGTCTGCAAAGCCCACATTGGGCACAGCTGCAGTAGCTCCATAGTCTTTGCTTGAGCCACTAATTGGTTCTCTTTCAGACATGGCTGGATCTGGAATAAACAACACTTATGTCACTACCCCATGTGTTTGATGATCCACAGTAAAGAGTAACCTATGTCTTTCCTTAAGAGTCAAAGTGCTTTTTGCCAAATTTTATTAAAATTGGTGGAGCAGTTTTGTAGTGAAAGCGTAAAATACAGATGGATAGAGTACTTTCAAATTTATAACATACTAGCTGACCGACGCAACCTCGTTTGCGTCTTTTATTGCCCGTAGCGAAAAAATTTCCCCCGTATAGGGTTGATTTTTTACACCTTGGGTCCGAAAAACCCCAATATCTTACGGAACCCTATTTATTCCAAAATAAAATATAGCCTATGTTACTCGTGGATAATGTAGCCTTCGAATGGTGAAAGAATTTTTAAAATCGGTCCAGTAGTTTTAGAGCCTATTCATTACAAACAAACATACAAACAAAGTTTTCCTCTTTACACTGTAAACATACAAAACTATTATATATAATTTCCTCTTTAAACATACAAACAAGGCTAAGTTAGTTTATATATTATATTTATTGTAGCTATGTGTTATTCTGATATATAAGCTATATAATTGTAGAGTTTCATCAAAATCCATTCAGTAGTTTTTGCCTGAAAGAGCAACAAACATACTCACAAACTTTTACGTTTATAATATTAGTAGAAGGTATGGACAGTATAGATGTCCATACTAATATCATAATGTATGCAGTCTGCGGACTGGATAAGGAAAAGTCATATAATTTACTATCTATAAAATGAATTGCTTGCTAATATTTCGTATCAGAAGGTTGACCACCTTAAACCATTTAGCTTGGGGAAAACTATAAATAAACAAGATTATGTTTTTGCCTACTGCACATGAGAACACAAGTGTAACCTGTTCAAAATGTCAGGACATACAATATACTGTAACCTTTTCAATTGTTTTATCATGAACATTTAGAATATAAACCATTTGATTATTGGTAAAGATGTGTGTCTCTATGGGCATGTGCTTGTGTGCATGTAGAATGAGTATGTATGAAGATATCTTATACCTTTGAATGAGCTATTCTAGTTTATATATGTACTTTAAATCTCGGAAACGAAAAAAAATACTATGCAGGGGGGTTTCAAGAGCGATAAATAGATTTAGCTGGTATTCATTTTGAGAATATTTATCAAAAAAAAAAAAAAAAAAACAAAAGCTTGGTCATCGAGTTACTGATTAATTATATAAACTAGACTTTCTATATTCTTGATATCACAAAAATAACCAGAGTTATCAAGGTTTTTATCAAGTTGAAAAACTGGTTCAATCGTTATGCCTAAGTGTATTTTTATTCACTTAGCTATGCTAAATTATTGTACTAAACGGCTGATGTATCTTAGATATGTCAGCCATACTGTATTACAAGTAGGTTTATGTGGCCAACCTCATGGTGTGATGATCAGAGATGAATCCATAAGTAAATTTTTTTTCAAAGACTAATGTACTGTACCAGATGCAAGTAGTGAGTCTATTACGAGTCCAAATAATATAATATTAATAAGTAGTAGGTTATATAAACCAATATTCTCAGTCAAATAACACAACGCCATTAGTCCCAAGCTAAGCAGAGCTTGTGTTATGGGTACTAGATAATTGATATAAATAAGTATATACTTTTTTTTTGTAAATACATACATATCATACATAGAAAACACCCAAACTCCGAAACAAACATTTTCAGATCATATAAATATTTGGATCGGCCTGGGATCGAACCCGAGAACTCAAGCACAGCAGTCAATTGCGCTACCACTTGCACCACCGACAGATAAAGATAAAGATAAGATGTTTTTTGATTTGCATAATAAATGTTTACACCATGGTCACACACTCTCAGGGCCGACTTTAATTTATAGTTGGGAAATGTATGTTAGATATTAAAGAAATGAACTATAGTAATATAATATGAAAAAATAAATATGTAGGTAGGTAGGGTGTTAGCAAATACTATTTGTAAATTTACTACATTCCTAGTGCAGGAAAGGTAAGGAAAGGAAAGGAAAAACAGTACACTATATGATTAATAAATTATGCATATCGCAAATAAAAGAACTTTATCATCAAATCTACATGAATATTTTTTTCATATAAGTAATGTAAAAATGGTAAAACCCTGTAATTTTTTAAATATTAATTTGGACACTTGAAAACAGGGCCTTCGTTTTAAGTGAACTGTGATCGGAATACTACTCAAGCTCAATCAATCGAAAAATAACTTACCTACTTCTAACACTTATAAGAAAGCGAAAAAACCTGGTCAAAATTGGACAGAAGATTCTAACCTTTTATAACGTGTGTAACTAAATGTATACCACAAATGTTTATTGTTTACTACTTACTACGATGCAAGAAATACAAAAGAAGACTGTTGATATGATTCACGAGTATTTATCATAAGTAATTGATATTAACTGTCACAATCAATCTGATGTACTGCGTCGCCAGTTTTATCAACGATAATGAAATTGGTGACACACAGTTGCGCAACATCAATAATATAACCGGTTCACTAAATATATTACCTTAGTAATGTAAATTAGTTGATGAAATTAAATTTTCTAGGAAATTTTCTTTTGTGCCAATCGACCGTCGACGAACTGTCAATGTCAGATAACTGTCAAACTGAGCAAGGGCCTCAAAATGCCTCAAATGCGATGTTGCACGGGTAGAATATCATGTGTGTTGTTTTTTATGGAGGATTTAATCCGTTTTATATCAAATAAATTTTATTGTTCAAATGGTATTTTGTATGCAGGAACAATTAAATACATTATTTCATAATCATAAGTTGAGGAATTTTGTTGACGCCTTTTGAGGCAAGCCTTCGTTCAGCGTTAGATGGCAGTAGGCTGAAGAGTGAGATGCTAAAGATGCAGGTTTTAATTATTTAAAGTAGTAATTTTAGTAGAATAGAACGTGAAGGCTACATCAAACACCGTCCGTCACCACGACCATTCTATACCAAAGTAGCAATACAAATATGAACTACTATCACTCGAGCGCCATCTTACTATTTAAGCGCGAGACTTAAAGGGCATAGAGTCCTTTTGCACATGGGTATAGTAATATGTAGTTTATAATGTACTAGCTGACCCCCGCAGCCTTTTCTGCGTCTGCTATTGCCCGTAGGGTGTAATGGTTACCATAAAATGGTTATAGTGAGCCAACCTGAAAAGATATACATTGTAGCAAATTTTTTTAGAACTCTTTTAGGAGAACAATTTCTGTCATACATGATTTTTGCTAAACATTAACATGCACGCAGCAAAAACTCTAAAATGGAAAAAAAAAGATTTTAAAACCATCTTCATTGTAAGGTGCTCCGCTCCTATTGATTTTAGCGTGGTGATAGAAAAGCTATACCTTTCTTGATAAATGGGCTACCTAACATTGAATGCATTTTTCAAATCGGACCAGTGATTCCTGAGATAAGCGCGTTTAAGCAAACAAACAAGCAAACTTTCAGCTTTATAAGTACCTACCTATATTAAGTATGGCTTTCTCAATAATTTTAACTTTTAATCGTTCAAATTAAATGATATTCAATTTATTTATACAGTATTTTTACTTTATTTTTACTATTGTGTCTATGTACTGTAGGTTCTTCAATGTGTGATAAAAATACCCTGCTTTCCCGCGAATGTATCTTATTATGTATGCAAAGGTTGTCCATGACATATTTTTTCTCACATAGCGTGCTATGATCAGGATCAATAAACCACTACACCTGTCCCTTCACACTGCACTATAATTTTTAAAAAACTACGGATAAAAATATTAAAGGAGGTAATAATGGAGTGTGCTTCGAATTCTAAGTGCCTAATAATGATGGACATACTAACATAAAATAACATTTAACTTATCTTTAATACTGTTGTGTTAACTTTCGATAAATTATTTATTCGACGTTATGTAAAAAAACCCACTAGCAGTAAATTTTTGCTTGAATAGAGTAGTTTGAATGATGAGGCTATTTAACTCTAAATAATGATACTAGACCAGTTCTTGTCTCTTTACTGAAATAGTACTGTGCATGGGTGTAGACAGGATCATTTTCAGGGGGTGCATCTACATATATCAATACTATCCGTCGGAAATATCTGCGCACCCGGCTGGAACGCGCTTCATCTCTCGCTTTCCCACGTATCGTCCCGCAATCCAGTACCGTCGTCAACGCAAGCGACGATGCATGTATATTATTCTTGCTTTCTTAATCTCATTCTCGTTTATTGTTTCTCTGTTCAGTGAAATATTAATAAACTACCTATTTAGCAGTGTATTGTAAGATGGGTATTTATTTATTTATTTAGGTATACCAACAGCACACATACGATATACTTTTATAAAAATTATACAAAAATATTTTCTAGTATGCATGCCTATTACAGGTACACACAACATTCACCATATGAGATAAAATAAAATACGCCTAACAAACAGTGTTAGGAGTAAGGTAACTTTTACAAAAAACAAAAAATAAAGGAGCTTAATACTACTTAATTCTAAATTAAAATTACGATGCTCTTATTCATTTTTTGATAATGTAAAGTAAATCTAAATTTAAAGTAATCTCTTATTACTTTTTAATTAATAAGAGATTAATTTTAATTAAAAATTAAAATTAAAATAAAAGACGAAAATAACAAAGGTAAGACAGGAAAATATTAATTTTGGTTAGTTTTGTTAATATTATCAGCTATAGAACGTCTAAATTTATTAAAAAGGGCATGGATGTCTATGTCTCTATGGGTATGATTATACATAGTGCAGAGCGGAATTTAGTGCTCAAAGTAATCTAATTCTTTGAACATGAAAAACAAAACACGGCTCTTTCATTATGCCGATTGACCACGCAACAAAAAGGGCGTATGTAGTAACTGGTTTATCTAAAACGACATTATTGAAAATTAAATGTGAAGCGAAAACATTACAAATTTTGTCAATTTCGCCTGCTCTTTACTTTATGCTTGCCCGGCCCTGTATGCATGACTAACATTTAATTTTATGCAGTTCATATAACAAGTTCGGACATTTGATATTTATTACCAACATGGGTCGTTTGGATGTGAAGACAGAAGTAAAATGGAAACTGTTCAAGATCCTAAATATGTATATTAGTTCCATACAAAATTATTTTAAAACATACTTCAAGGCGCCTGCATTACAATATGTTTAATTATTTTCATAATTTTATCATTAAGTTTAGGACAAAACGGTAAACATACTGTACCATTAAAAAGATACGATTTACCAATTATGTAAATAATTGTCATAGGCCATGAGACGAGAACCATAGAAAGTACATTCGGATAGAGAATTTCCTTTTTAATATATCGGAAAAAAATATTTTGCTTTCATATTGTTTTGATTTTGAACAGTACTTCATATTACATTTATGTAGTTTATCACGTGCGTACTTAAAGTTTAATGAGAGCTAAACTTCTAAAATAAGATATAAGTATTTGAAGCACAGTCGACTAAAAGTGTATAATTTAATTGTATACAATAAGATAATAATAGTAATATTATTTGTGGCATATCACAATGTATTATATAAGGGTATTGTTAGATACAAATACATACTTTAGCCTCATTAAAAATAAATATACCTATCCTTTGACGATAATATAAATATATATTTACGATATGTAAAAAAAAGTTCCTTTTTAATTATTTATTAATGCCTGATTTCATTTTACAAATAGTTATAGGTACAAATTAAAAATATACATTAAATTGTATGATATGTATGTTTTTACAAAAAAAAGTATATAAATATTTATAGCTTGGGACTAGATGGCGTTGTGTAAAAAAAAATTTTTCTTTCGCACCACAATCATACATAACCACTTTAAAGTGTTAAATACGCACTAGAACATCGTTTATGACAGCATATTTACTTTTTCAAAGTGACTAAACGAATTAAATAGCCCAGTGATTATCCACTTAAGATGTCTAAGCGAGAATCTCGGTATTTGCGGAGAAATTGTCGGTTCCTGTACCGAGCGAGTATTCAGTTTAACGGGCTTTTTATAAGCTCAATTATCATTCTGCGATTAGAATCGATTGGAGGTTTAAAAAAAGAAATCTATACTAATCTATACAAAAAATAAAATTGGAGTGTCTGTTTGTAATATTAAAATAATCGCTTTCTACTACATGCATATGAATGTATATACGGTACACATACCAAAATAAATATATTTTTTTAATTTGTCTGTCTGTCTGTTTGTTTCGGCTAATCTCTGGAACGGCTGGACCGATTTGGACGGGACTTTTATTGATAGGTAGCTGAATATATAAGGAATAACTTAGGCTACTTTTTCTAGACTAGCTTCTCCCCGCGGCGTTGCCCGCATTACGACAAAACCGTGGGTAACACCGCTGGGTTCAGCTAGTTTATTATAAAGCTGAAGAGTTCGTTTGCTTGTTTGATGGTTTGAACGCGCTAATCTTAGGAACCACTGGTCCGATTTGAAAAATTCTTTCAGTGTTGTATAGTCCATTTATCGAGGAAGACAGTGGGTCAGTTAGTCTATTATAAAAGTGTCCGGTTGTTAAATATAAACGAATTGTTTAATGATTTTTTTCCTGAATAGTATTGATAAATGACGTTGTCATCAAGCCACAATACAAGAAATCAATAAATTATATTACCAGCAATAATTACCTACTATATCGTACAAACGCCACGTTTTTTTTTATTGAATAGGGGGCAAACGAACAGACGTATCACCTGATGGTAAGCGATTACCGCCGCCCATGGACACCCGCAACACGAAAAGCGTCACAAGTGCGTTGCTGACCTTTGGGGGATGGGGAGAAGGAATGGGGGGAGGGGTTGGGATATGGGCCTCCGGTATCCTCACTCACTCGGTGAAACACAGCGCAAGTGCTATTTCACACCGGTTTTCTGTAAGGCCGTGGCATCACTCCGGTCGAGCCGGCTCATTCATGCCGAAGCGTGGCTCTCCCAGGTTTTGGAAATATTGGGATATATTTAGAATTCTATGTCCCATGTCCTTCCTATAATATAGTAGTCTGTGTCCGTCCTCAAGAATCATGTATCTCCATGACATATTTCATTGAAATCGATGCTGCGGTTTAGTCGTGAACACGTAACAGACATACAGAGGTATTTAATAATTAAAATAAGTAATGAATTGTTTATTTAAAAAAATCTGATGACGTCAATATCTGCCATCTTTATTAAATTCAGGTTTTTTTATTTAGTTTTTTTTTAATGTACCCAGTGTCACTCTCACGACTAAGACGAATCTGTTGACACTACTCACATAAAATACGACAAGCCGTTTAGGCTCTAGGGCGTGCCAAAGAAACATACATACATAACCCTCCTTCTTTCGCAGTCGCGAAAATATTAGGTAAGTAATAGCCCATTCCCCAAAGGCCGGCAACGCACTTGTGACGCCTCTAGTGTTGCGAGTGTCCATGGGCGGCTGTAATCGCTTAATCGATGCCATCAGGCGATACGTCTGCTCGTTTGCCCGCTAATCCATATAAAAAAAAAGATTTTCTCATACAGTATATTTTTGGAACAAATTTTTAAGAGGCACTAGATCCGATTCTTATTGTAAACAAACATTGCTCGATAGCTATTGAAGTTTGAACAAAAACAAACATACTTACATTTTTTGAATACTTTTAAAAGCAGATTAGAGTGGTTTTAGATATGGGGAGAGTTTGCATGTATATGATGTATACATCCTATACTGTCTCATTTCCATAAAAAGCCGTTCCCATCACAATATTAGCGTTTTTAATATTTTGTAAATCGTCATGTATAGTTGACAATTGCCTCGTTGCGTTGGTCTAGTGGTTAGCGTAAGCAACTGCAAATCAAGAGGTCTCGGGTTCAATTTTCGCGTCGGACTGCTGTTGGATATTTCCTACAAGAAAATCTTCATAGCAGTCCGGAGTATGGAAGATGGCGGTGTTTCCCGCCCGTGCTTCGGAGAGCACGTTAAGCCGTCGGTCCCGGTTGTCATGAACATCTATGGCAATCGTTATTGGGAAGTCAGTGCCCTCAAATATACTGACAACAAGTTCAGCGTTCGAATTCAGTTCAGTCCTCAGGGTTGCGGAGGTCAGATGCCAGTCGCTCTGTGTAAAAACTGATATTCAGGTAAAACCGGTTGAACTAGTAGCCGACTCCAAATAATATTGGGAATAATAAAGGCTAGGAAGATGATGATGTCATGTATAGTTGACCGTTGGCCAGTGGCATCTTTACCTAAAGTGCAAGGTGTGCAGTGCACACTGGCGCAGCAGTATTAGGGGCGCGGCACTTTTGAAGAATCTGCGAGCTTACTGAAGGACGCTATGCTTATTAAAGTGTGCTATAGTAAGATTGCACAAGGGCGCTTAACAGGCTAGAGACGTCTCTACATTTGGCTATTGTGGCTAACCGCTTTTAGCACTTTGTTAAGTTTGTAAAGTTGACTTCACGTTTGGCCTAGTGGTTTAACGGTCGTCACGCCGTTCCCTACTTCGCCAAGTGTTGTGGGTTCAAATCCCACATGGAATAACACTTTATGTAATCCACAAATTGATGTTCTAAGTCTGGGTGTTCTTTGAGCCCGTTTCATGTATGTTTGTGAAGTCCGCGGGAAATGTCTTTTAAAAAAAAAAACAAAACAATTCCCTCTTGGACATATGTAATGGATAAGCATATGCTTATCTGTTGAAAGAAGTATTTGCCCTACTATATCACGCTATTAAGTATTGTCTTTATAACTATTGTCTTATTAAGAAGTGTATAGTATAATGTACAAACGTTTAACTTGAGACCGGACGCCTAATGATACAGAAGCATCTCAATTTGTCGCCATATTGTGGGTCACCACGCTGCATTGGTGCATTATCTGTATTCGCAATGAGTATGGTGACCACACTCTTAGATTCTGTTTATGCTTTCTATCCTGCAGAGTAGAGTCACTTCGGCAGACCCATATTGCATAAAAATTTTTTTAATCAATTCGTTATATTTCATCACAAAATAATATGTTCATTTGCTTTTCGACCTTTTAAATGTCACAACTTCATAAGTCGACTATTTCTTAATTAAAAGAAACGAAGCCATTATCATTAATAATAATAATTTAATTAATTAAATAAGCCTATTTATAATTAACTAAAATATATATTTATAATATTTTAATTAGTATGAAATCTAATAAGATGCAACGCATTTTAGTCATCATATTTCTCATAAATTCTCATAAATTGTGTCAAAATTATTTCTCGTCTGAATTCTTAACGAAAGTTTCTCCATTTTAGCGTATAGCAACAAAATTTATGAGTTTATTTGGTGTCTATAAAAAGAAGTGCTCATTTATATGAAACATACAGTGAAGATAGTTTGTAGTTTTATACACATACTAGCTTTTAACCGCGGCTCTGTCCGCTTGTATGTCGGTCATCGCGTTAAAGAGCAGAATATGTCCTACCTCAAGATTCAAAGTACATATGCCCATCCCAAATTCATTGAAAGGGTAACAGGCAGACAGACAGACATAGTTCCTTTCCAATTTGTAATATTAGTTTGAATATTTACTATGCATTATTTATTAAATATTTTAGTAACTTCGTTCGTCCTGATATTTACAAAAAAATATTTGATGAATGCCCAGAATTGTCGTTTGTTATTAAAATCACACAAGTTGACCATTTTTTGCCTCGGAGGCGCAATGGTAGCGTATCCAACTCCTGTATTAGAGGTCTCGGGTTCGATTCCCGGGTCAGATTGTTTCGGAGTTTGGGTGTTTTCTATGTATGATATGTATGTATTTATAAAAGTATATATATTGTTGCGCCATAACCAGATGAATCTAGTGTCCACTAGAAGAATCGAGAACTGTCGAGGACAACGCCATCTAGTGTCGGAAAGCGCGCAACTGTGTGCATTATGACGATTACTCGACGCTAGATGGCGCTACAAGCAGCTCTAGAGTAATCTATTTAGCCTAGAGACATCGATCGAATATTTTCGTAGTTTCGAGTAATTTCCACGGCCATATAAAAGCGGAACGTGTTGGCCGTAGGGACAGTATTGTTTCACGATACAGCGGATAAACATCGAAGAGATCTTTAGTGCGACTAACGAGTGATTTAGTGATTTCTTATTGTAAAAAGTGTTATTAATAAATATTGTGTTATTTTTGGTAATTAATCGACTACTTTAATTTGGTCAATACCCAGCTCGTAACAATTTGGTGTCAGAAGTGCGATTAAAGTATGCCGGTATTACCAAAAGAGGACACGGAAGGTATCCGAACCAGGAGTCAGCGCCAGCAAGAGGCTGATCAGAGGCGATTTGGAAGTGCACAACTGCCTACATCGGAAGATCAGCAGCCAGTCATGGAAACCACGCCGTCCACGTCGGCATCGGCAGCAGCTCCAGATATCACGGCCCTAATGGCGATGCTCCAGGAGCAGGCTCGCCGCTTGGAAGAGCAGCTGCAGCGGGACAAGGAGGAGCAGGCCCGCCGCCAGGAGGAGCAGGCCCGCCGCCAGGAGGAGCAGGCCCGCCGCTTGGAAGAGCAGCTGCAGCGGGACAAGGAGGAACAGGCCCGCCGCCAGGAAGAACAGATGCTCTTGTTAAAAGGCATTCATGAGACTTTCGGCAAAGAAATCAAGGTAGTGAAGGATCAGGTTCTTCAACACGAGAACCGTATCACTGAGGCCGAAACTCAGATTGCTGACGTGAAGAAGGCCTTAGGAAACCTTAAAGTTGCAGACGGAGTGGCGACTACAGTAACTGCTGCTCCTTCGGTGCGGGGGTTCAAAGTACCGCCGTTTGATGGAACATCTTCGTGGTCAGCCTACAAGATTCAGTTTGAGGCTGTTATGAAGGTGAACGGCTGGACTAAGGATCAGGCTATGACCGCGCTCACCTTGGGTCTTCGAGACCAGGCTCTAACCGTCCTCGAAGCCCTCGATAAAGAGGTTACCTATGAGCAACTGCTGGAGGCATTGGAGGCAAGATATGGTGACGCTCATCTGGAGCACGTGTTTCGTGCACAGCTGAAGGATCGTGCCCAACGCATCGGTGAAAACTTGCAACAATGGGCTCTAGAAGTTGAGAAACTGGTCCGTAAGGCATACCAGTCTGCACCTGCGCTCGTTGGCGGAAATCTGGTGCAAGCTTTTATCGATGGCATCCGTGACCTCGAAGTTAGAGCTGCTGTGAGACTTGGGCACCATGAAACTCTCAAGGACGCTCTGGCCCATGCTTTGGAGGTGGAAGCTGTGAGACAAGACCATCGGTCTCATCGGGTCCGGGAGGTTGTGGCATCACCTCCGCGGGACCGATTTAAGGGGTACAGCCCTAGATGCTACGCCTGTGGTGAAAAAGGTCACCTTCGGTCCAGCTGCCCTAAGCGAAGCATAGGAAGTGAATACGAGCGGTCTCAGGAGAATAGGGCGGCTGATAGTACCCGCCCGACAACAGCAGGGAAACGAGTAAACGCCAGGACTGCGGGGCGGGTGCTGGCTGGTGTTCAAAGAGCCCCAAGGATTTCGATCTCGCAGACTCATGATGGGAACAGCCTGGTCATCAGAGGCGAAATCAACGGAACGTCATGTAAGCTGACGATTGATACGGGAGCTTCTCGCACAGTTGTCAGTTCCCAACTTGCAAATCGGTTCCTGAGGGACATTGCATGTAACCGTGAGCAAATAAACCTAGTAACAGCCACTGGTCAGCGCATACCCGTCCGAGGCGAACAGAAGGTGGAGTTGAAGTTGGGCAACCAAGTTTACCTGCATAACGTCATCGTGGCCGATATAGTTGACGATTGCATCCTTGGCCTAGACTTCATGAAGAACAATTGTTGTGAGATCGACATCAACCAAGGTGTAATGAGATGTAGTCAAGAAGAACTGTTCATGGAAGGAGCATCATCAGGAAAAGTGTACAGCTTAAAGAACGTTGTTCTTCCTCCCAGATCAGAAACAATCATGCCAGTTAGTCTCCCTCAGAATTCTGGACAAATGCATCGGTGTGTCCTTATTGAAAGGGTAGATAATGATCTTCCATGGAAGATCGCACGAACTCTAGTAAGTACCACTAACATCTCTGCAGTACGTGTGCTAAATCTTAGTGACAAGCAACATGTGATTCATAAGGGCACACTGATTGGCACTTGCGAAGATGTGGATTGGATGCGTCGATGCCAAGACTTGACTACTTCGAAAATTAGCACGGATGCACGAGTCAACGTGTCAACACTTTTAGAAGACTGTCGAGATGTCTTGTCTAGGGAAGAAATTGACAAGGCTAAGAGAATGTTAGTTAAGTACACTGATATTTTCTCTACTAATGACGCTGATATTGGAAAGACTGGTTTGGTTCAACACAAAATAAACACTGGGAGTGAGATGCCTATTCGTCAGCGACCAAGAAGACTACCAGTAGCACGAGAACAGGAAGTACAAACCATGATTGATGGAATGGTCAGGGATGGCGTTATAGAGCCTTCATCCAGCCCATGGTGTTCACCTGTAGTGCTTGTAAAGAAAAAGGATGGCAGTATGCGTTTTTGTGTTGACTACCGCCGTCTAAACGACATAACGAAGAAGGACAGCTATCCACTACCTAGAATAGACGACACTCTGGACATGCTAACAGGGGTTAAGTGGTTTAGCACCTTGGATTTAAAAAGTGGATACTGGATACTGATCCCAAGGACAAAGAGAAGACTGCATTTTCGACAGGGAAAGGATTGTGGCAGTTCAAAGTAATGCCCTTCGGATTATGTAACGCGCCAGCCCCTCCCCTGAAAACCCGTTATGACCGGAAAGCGAATAATAAGGGCTTCGAAGAGTGTTCGCTAGTATGGCTACATAATCCAGTTCGCAGTAAAGGGAGATCTCCGAAGCTACAAGCAAAATGGGATGGGCCATACCGGGTAGTCACTAAAATCAATGATGTTACCTACCGGATACAGAAGTGTCCAAGAGGCGCCCCAAAGATAGTTCATGTAGATCGACTGGCGCGATACTATGGAACCGATAATGCTCGGGACGAGCATGTCTTAGGAGGGGGCAGTGTTGCGCCATAACCAGATGAATCTAGTGTCCACTAGAAGAATCGAGAACTGTCGAGGACAACGCCATCTAGTGTCGGAAAGCGCGCAACTGTGTGCATTATGACGATTACTCGACGCTAGATGGCGCTACAAGCAGCTCTAGAGTAATCTATTTAGCCTAGAGACATCGATCGAATATTTTCGTAGTTTCGAGTAATTTCCACGGCCATATAAAAGCGGAACGTGTTGGCCGTAGGGACAGTATTGTTTCACGATACAGCGGATAAACATCGAAGAGATCTTTAGTGCGACTAACGAGTGATTTAGTGATTTCTTATTGTAAAAAGTGTTATTAATAAATATTGTGTTATTTTTGGTAATTAATCGACTACTTTAATTTGGTCAATACCCAGCTCGTAACAATATTATATCAATTGTCTAGTACTCATATCACAAGCTCTGCTTAATTTGGGACAAGATGGCTTGTGTTAGATGTCCAAAAAAATAAGTTTGTAAGTTAAATTAATTGTGTAATTAAACGTAATGTCCTATGTACGTCATCAAAACTTTTCTGTAGGCTAAGTCCCATCTTTCTATGTACGTTCGGCTGTAATTCGGGTATTAGTTTCGTTTTGCTTGCTGCCTTTGTCTACTAAAATTAGTTGGTGTTGTATTTGGGTCGGTGTTAAATATATTCTGAAAAGAAATGTAAGTATCGCTTTGGCAATTAAAAGTATGTATATTTATTTTATATAAAGGATGTCAATTAATCTACAAGGTATGTTTATTTTTATTACCAACATTAAAGTTATGTAATGAGAAAAAATAATCCCGTGTCGTAGCTACAAGTGTTCGAATTATAAAAAAAAAACCAGAAGCCTCAATATCTACCATCTTTATTAAATTGATTGAAGAACTGAAAAGATAGAAAGAAATAATTTTTAGATTTTTTTATTTTATTTTTAATTTTGATGTACCCATAGGCTCTCTCACGGCTACGACGTATTGATAGCACTCACATAAAAATACGACAACCCGTTAAGGCTCTGGGGCGTCTAGGGCCAAAGAAATATACATACACACACTCGAAAAATATAACCCTCTTTATTTCACAGTCGGATAAAAATATGGCTCAATTGTACAACTTAACGAGTTGATCGAAACATTTTGATTGATTGGGTAAGAAACGTGAACCTCCATTGTTGGAACAACGTTCCTAAGACATGCTTCGAATGGGAAAACCTACACTGATTTTAGTTCAGTTGTTTTGATGCAACAGCAAAGATAATAAAGTGACATATTCAATTCATTTCACGCTGCGTGTGCGCCGCGTATCTGCATTAACTTATGGTTGTAAAGTTGGAAAGGAGTGGGAGTTATCAACATTGAGGAGTCACACAATGGCAATATCAGATAATGAAGCTGGGCACGGTGACGTCATACTAATTAGACGGTTTGTGTTTTATTTATATTCACTACAGTTCACTGACAACGAAATGTGACACCGAGTTGTGAAAGAACGAAAGGTGTTGGGATATGGATGTGGTATTTCATCGTCTCGTTATTTAACCGTCTGTGCATACATACAATACATGTACACTAGATAAAACGTCATGCTACTATTTTTGTTTTGTTATGGTATGCAGGCAAGCGAGCAGACTTATCGCCTGATGGTAAGCGATTACCGCTGCCCATGGACACCGCCTACACCAGAGGTGTCACAAGTACGTTGGCCGCCTTTAGGGGATTGGGAGTGGGATGGGGGAAGGGCTGGGGTCTGGGCCTCCGGTATCCTCACCTACTCGGTGAAACACAGCGCAAGCGCTATTTCACACCAGTTTTCTGTGAGGCCGTGTTATCACTCCGGAGCGTGGCTCTCCCACGGTATACTTTAATTTAACAAGTTATATCATATTCTATTTGGTTGATTGATATGGGGCATTAGAGGAGCGAGCGAAATAGCTTAAAAGCACTAGTGACGTCTGATATGTAGATATCCATGGGTCTCAACATCGACATTCTAACAGGTGCCTTTGTTGTACAAAGTAACCCTTGTTACTTTGTTGGATTAAACAATTCTAAAGAGAAAAAAAACAATATTATGTGTATTATCTTATCCATGTGCTTACTTTCATTCCAAGTTGCACGTCACGTCGCAGGAAGTTTACGGCGCACGCGCGCTGTTTCCTCGTTCGCAGGATGTTTTGCGCGTTCGATGCGCGTTCCGCTCGTTTTGTGCTCACTTTGCTATTTCTGATTTATGAAACTGAGTGTTTTATATAGTTTTAGGTCAGATATGCTGATAAATGAGTTCCGTTGTTATAAAATTTCCATTAGCAATATTTAACAAATTATTGTACAGATCTAAAAAGGATTTAAGACATTAGTGCGATTTATTTAATACAAAATCCATACTAATATAACAAATTCCAAAATAATTCTGTCTCTCTGTTACGCTTTAACAGCTAAACCGCTGTACCGATTTCAATATGGTGATGTACATTCTTTGCTAGTTCAGCTAGTAATTAGTAAACAAATAAATACATATTTTGGAAATCTGTAAATCGGTAATCGATGTAATACACTAAACCGATGTGAAACGATTGAGTGAGGATACCGTAGGCCCATACTGGGGTATGGTATCCCTCCGCCATGCTCCTTACCATCCGCCAAAGGCCGGCAACGCACTTTTTACGCCTCTGGTGTTGCGGGTGTCCATGGGCGGCGGTAATCGCTTACTATCAGGCGATACGTCTGCTGGTTTCGAGAAAAATTCAATACTTCATCTGTGTTTAGCGGGACTTCCCTTCGACTTCCCCGCTCGATGCGGGCTTTGTGCCAGCCGAGGTCGGACAGTTGAAAGAGAAAAAAACTTACCTTCATAGCTAAACACTATGAACAAATTAGACAATATTTGAATTCAGGTGTAAAAAACTCGAGTAAAAGTTTACAAATTTTAACCTCATTTCTGGCATTCATTGAATAAACCTAACCTTGATAGTCTATCTTGGTGTTCTAAATATTTTAAGTAAATAAGTAGAGTGTTGCATTCGTGATCTTCACATTCCTTCACAATCTAAAAGCTTTACACCTGTCTTTCTTTAAATAGATTCACATTTAAAACAGCTAACGCTCCAGTTTCATTAGCATCGGCCATTTTTCACATTCGTACGAGATATTGCATGTTGTTTTTAATAAAAATATCATTAGACGCCTCGAACTTCTTTGATGTAGGTCATAATTCATAAACAGAAGTCGTATATGCCCAGTAGCTTCCATATGTTATAATTTAATGAGTGCAGTTTACACCTTTAAGGTTCGGACCGACTGGCGCCTGCTTACAACTGCATGGGAGTGAGGTTAAATAATTTCACTCAACTCACTAACAGGCACTCTGAATCCCACTCACTGAAGGTAGTGCAGTGATATCATATACGACTGTTGTACCTGAGGTCTATGGTTCGATTACCGAGTCGGATTAAATGTTTATATGATCTACAATTTTTTAATTCGGAATTTGGGTGATTTCTAAATACAATTGTATGTACTGTATTCTGTCAGTCAACCTAGCGATCATGGTACAAGCTCTGCTTAGTTTGAAGCTCGATAGCGTTGTATGTCAGATTTATTTTTTAAGGTTTAGGGGGTAAGATTATATTTATTTATAATGATTATAAATAAACATAATCTTAAATTTATTCTTCTCTCTGGCAGTAGAGAATGAATAAGAAACACCATCAAACAGGTGTTGTTTAATCCTAGAAGATATCAGGATTTTCAGAGTTCCACAGGCGTGTTACTACAAACTCTATTAACAACCAATTCCTAATATTTGCTAACTCAGTAGTTGACACTAAACAATCCCGACTTTCTACACAGATTAATTATAATTAAGCTTCGTTCACAATATCGTACTTTCAGCGAGATAGGACACAACGTAGCAATATATTGTGCAGTATCTGATCAAACGCCAGTCTTTACATGATAATAATTATAATAGGCACGATAATTGAGCACATATAACGAGCTAACACTAGCAATGTGAGTCTCGATTTCCTTAAAGCTATTAAGATGAACACTCGAGATTGACTCAACTAAAGATCAACAAGTCGAGACTGTTAGAGAAATCTATTGCTAGATAAATTGGACATAGAACAGAAGGTTATCACTGTACATTTGAAAGATTGTATAATTTGTGTAATGATGTTCTTCTAGCCGATTTTAGGTAAGGCGGCTAGTCACAACGGAGAACAGCCAACTACGCAGGCGATATAATAGTGCACAAGTGTGTGCGCAAACAAAGGTGCATTCTCTCTCTCTCTCTCTCTGTTCACCTTTGTTTGCGCACGATTTGTCTGATGGTCATTCGACACGACCAGGGAGAGTTCAGGCGCAGGAACGACGTCGGCTTTACGTGCTCTCAGAGGCACAGGGGCTAAGACCCCAACTTTCAAGCTCCGAGCTGTTATTAAGCATTTATATAATTAGAAAACTTAATAACACTTTTTGGCCTGAACCGGGATTCGAACCCGAGACCTCATGATCAGCAGTCGCATATGCCAACCGCTAGACTTTGACCAACGAGGAGGTCAATTTGTGTAACGAACAACTGTTACGAAGAAAGATTATTCGCGAACAATGCTCGAGAAAGTTCTCGTTGATCTCCTGAGACACGGAAAAATGAACCTTACGTTGATATGCATAGCGTCGAATAGTGATTGATAGTTGCGCAGTGATTTTGTCAGCGGGCGCGTCCTTGGTACGGTGAATGATCTTGTATGTACGAGTGGTTACTATAATGTACTAATAATAGTAATATGGGTATAAAAACGCCGTCTCGCGAGCCATAGTTCAGTTCAGTTTGAGCTACAGTGCGATAAACATTGGAGTGATATCAGTGATTAACCTAGCGACTTTGGCGACAATTAAAGATTGTTATTTTATGAGTGTATCTAATAAAGTCTCTTTTACACATTAGAAGGTTTATTTCTCAAATCCATCGAACCCGAACACATATAGCTGTGTTTTCCGCCCGTGCCTTAGAGAGCATGTTAAACTATCAGGTTTTCATGAACACCTATGACAATCATTATTGGAAAGTCAGTACCCTTTTTCTCTTTCCAAACAGCGATCTCCGGCGACCACCAGTAGACCCGGTGTCTCGCAGTATCGGGCTAAACCCTAGGTATCGCCATATCGCAGACGCGGGTCGTTAGCCTCCGAGAAGTCAGTACCCTAAAAATACTGACAACTAGTTCAATTTTCGAATATAGTTCGCACTCAGGGTTGTGAAGCTCCGATGCCAGTCGCTCCGTAGAAAAACTGATATTCAGGTAAAACCAGTTGAACTAGTAGAATACCCCAATCTTACTAGCCTTTAATATTCCCAATTTTGGGAATAATAAATAATTGACTGTACTTAGGTCTAAAACAGAGCCTTACACGACGATGAAGTCTGAAGATGAAGCAAGCTTACCATAGATTAGACAGACAACGTTCTAATGTAGTCTAGCCTTTAACTTTCGTCATTCTCAGGCATGCCTCAGTTAATGTACCTTTAATAATGTTAGATGGCAGGCCAGAGGTGCTATTCCCAGAGCTCACCAAGGGATTGTATCGTAAATATCAACTCAAAGGTAAAGCTTTCTGACCTCCATCAGATTATCATCCACTAAAGATAAGCCGTTAACATCTCAGTTCATTTGTTTGTTGTAATTAAGTGAGAAATGTTTCAGAATACGAAATATTTATTTGAATTACACGTTTTTGTAGTGAAATTATTAAAACTTGTAAAATAATAAAAGGCTGATTGAACATCATTATTAAATTAATTGTTCATTTTTGCTTGTGAAAGTCAACGATCTCGTCTGCTGTAGCTTTCGCCAGTTTGATTTTTACTTATTAATATTGATTAGGCAAATGGACAACCCCATGGTCGGTAATGGGACAATTGTTCCACGTCCGGTTCATTAATCATTCACAAATGAGACACAACTGTGTATTGTTGTTGAAAGGATATTCCTAATATTCTAAGAAGAAGGGCGTTATTATGTTTTATTCGGTTTATGACTTTCTCTCTCATAATATTAAAACTGCATTTTCGTCAAGAAGCGTTGCGTGAAAAGAATGATAGTATTATATTAGAAGATTAGACTGTTCACATTTCGTTTTCATTGACTGCACGGTTGGCCTAGTGGTTTAAGCGGTCACTATGCCGCTTGCTACTGCGCCAAGTGCCGTTCAAATCCCACGTGGGATATCACTTTGTGTGATCCACAAAATGTTGTCCTGAGTCTGGGTGTTCTTTGTGTTCGTTACATGTATGTTTATAAAGTTCCCCGCGACACAGGATGTATATAACGAAGGTGGGAGTTGTCTTAAAAAAAAATTGGGG
This sequence comes from Spilarctia lutea, assembly GCA_916048165.1. Lineage (NCBI taxonomy): Eukaryota > Metazoa > Arthropoda > Insecta > Lepidoptera > Erebidae > Spilarctia > Spilarctia lutea. The sequence goes on from OU696491.1 coordinate 4,024,816, forward strand.
GAAAATGAGCAGACTTTCAGCAATTATATTGTACGAGCGATCCGGCCGGGATTTACACAGATTTTGTTTTTAATTCTTGTATTTCCCTTATGAACCTTGCTCTTGAGTTATCTATTGCTGAAAACTGCATTGAAGTCCGTTGAGTAGTTTTAAAGATATAAGCGAACAAATAGCCAAAGTGACTTCCCAATCCTTTCCCCATCCCCCAAATGCCGGCAACGCACCTGTGACGCCCCCGGTGTTGCGGGTGTCCATGGACGGCGGTAATCGCTTACCATTAGGTGATACGTCTGCTCGTTTGCCATGTACTCCATAAAAAAAACATTAAAAACGACTACATTTCTAAGAATTGGCGTGCAAACGGCAGGGGAATGTTGATAATAAATTTATCAAATGTAATAATAATAATATAATTGTTTATTTCAAAAATATATACAGAGTTTCCAATTATAAGTAGGTTAATATAAGTGAAGTTAACATCTGTAACCGAACTAGGCAGTGCCTGTATTTCGGCTATCAGCGCCATTCTCTCGGAGTGTTTTTTTAAGATCAAGTATATGAAATCGCGTTCCTAGAATGACAATTGAAATGAAACATACTATAACACGATTAACTGGTATTTATCTTTATCTACACCCATGCAATAAATCCTCTATAAAAGTTTCTGAAAAGGTTCTAGCTTATTGCCAACTTTAAAATATATTGTGTCGCAGTAACCATAATATCATACAAACGAGTGTTATAATGTTGTGTTGTGATCGTTTTTTGTTTTTTCGAGAGATGGTCCCCATTTCATGTCATCGACATTTTTATATATTTTTTATCATTAATTTCATCACGACGAAGACTTGAATACTCGATGAATTGAAGACTATAAATAATTGACATTAGTAGAATTAGCTGATCCGAGTGGTCAGGCTAGTTGCCATTTCATCAAAAGAAGATATAATGTTGTACCAAATTTCATAATGCAATTCCTATTTCAAAAAAATATCATTGTCAAACACGCGCCATTCATTACCACGGCGCCGTATTTAAAAAAAGAACTGTTATTCGAATTCACGTCGTATCCCGCCATTTTTATTCAATACTAGCTGAACCCCGCGGTGCTACCCGCGGTACGATGATAACTGCGGGCAACGCCGCGAGGCGAAGCTATATCTTTATAAATAGTAGCCTATGTGTTATTCTGATGTATAAGCTATATTGTGGTAAAGTTTCATTCAAATCCATTCAGTAGTTTTTACGTGAAAGAGTAACAAACATCCATACATACATACATCCATACTTACAAACTTTCGCCTTTATAATAGTAGTAGGATTAATATTGCAAAAATGTAAAAATATTTTTTTTATAGAGGATTCATATCATAGTCACAGTTGCATAAATAACTATAAAGTGCTCGGAGCTTCGATCAGATTGTAAGTCCCCCTGTCAGTAATAACTTTTCAAGTGTATGAAGCTTTAGGTAAACAAACAATGGAGCCAAAGTTCGCAGAGCTTTAATAATTCATGTTCATTGTTTTTTTATATTTCCGACACGTTACATGCACCGGAAGTAAGTGAATGTACCAAAATATTGAAGTCGCTTTTATGTGATAATCATACGTAATGTTGTTTATGTGATTTTGTGATGAGAATGGAATTGAATTATGTTTTTTTTCCTTATAAAAATTTTAAAGGAAACGTTTCGCGGCATGAACGGATATATTATATATAGTTAGGTATATTTTCACACATACAAGTTGTACAGGTTGAATACATACTTGGAATCATATGATGTTTCAATAACAGATGTACCTACAATTCTACATGACTGCCTCGGTGGTGCAGTGGTAGCTTACTAGCTTATGCTTAGCTGCCCGCTGTTATAAAAAGAATTGCTATCATAAGTAATTCTTAGCTCTGCATCATCCTAAGGTCGACTGGCAGAAAATGCCTAAGGCATCAAGTCCGCCTGTGCAACAATTATGCATAAAGACTTAAATAAATAAATAAATAAGTAAGTAACTGTCAATATGGCTCTCCAAGTTAGTAGCAAGTTGCATCACTTGATCGGATATTGTCCGAAACTTGTCGAGTAACCCTGTATGATATGCTTGAATAAAGCCGTCACGTATTGTTTGTTAAAATGCCACAGTGTTGTGCACTACCAATGTTTGCAAATAAAACAGGGGCATACATTTCCTACCAAAGATAAAAGATTTAATTTTCAGTTCGGCAACCTTTCTCTGGCCGTAATCCATAATAAAATCAAAACGAGCAGACAAGTGATTATCACCATTAAAATTCATATTACATATAGTCCCCATTTGACCCATTTCAATTTAGTCCAGTTCTGGCTAATGTCATCCATGAGAAAACCATATAAATCGTCAATTTGCATTATATATGTGCGCCGAAAATTGACGAATAACTCAATATCACCATTCGATTTCGGTGATTCTTTTTTATTTGAATCCTGGTGTTTTCAATGTGGACCCATTTCAAATTGGTCCAGTTCTTCAAGTCGGTTTTTTTTGTTAAAAATTTTGTATAAAATATTAAAAAAATCATATTTCTGGCTGAAGCATTTCAGTAATGTTAGTTTTTTTCTTTTTTTTAAAAGACTACTCCCACATTAGGAATAAACATCCTGTGTCGTGGGGGACTTTACATACATGAAACGGACACAAAGAACATCCAGACTCAGGACAACAATTCGTGGATCACTCAAAGTGTTGTACCGCGTGGAGTTTGAACCCACTTGGCGCAGGAGCAAGCGTCATGGCGACCGCTGAAACCACTCGGCCAACCGTGCAGTCAAATTCCTATTTGAAAGTGTTATTTATATATGTGTGATGTGTCCTTTTATTACAGTATAAGTATGTTAAGATGTATTTTGCCTTGCTTCAGACATAATTGAGAATTCTTGCTTATAATACGTCAAATGATGATTGATTGATGAAATGATTAATGAATATGCACAATTTAGTCAGCTATAAATTTGGTGGACATTTATTCATAATATGCGATATTGCGTCTGTTCTCACATACAAAGTATATTCTCAAGGCGCGGTGTCATTTATATGTATAAAGTGCATTGAGATCAAAAGAATTTCCAGCTGAATCTTAAAATAGATACTGTAAGAGCAAAACAAACTACCACATGTAATGTTAATTGAATCGATACAATAATAAATATTAACATAATTTATTCTCAATAAATCTCGACCTTACAATCGTGTATGGCAATTAAATGAATCCTTTTATCAGTTTCGTAGTGCTGTCCGCTTTGGTCTTTAATTGTATTGAAAAACTTGTTTTTCAATATCAGATTTTTAGATTTTTCAATTTTAGATTTTAAGATAGTCTTTTGTTTTCAAATTTTTGGTATTTGTACATTTATTTTAATTGTAATAGCAAATTAAAGCTACGCTTCTCACCAATATTTCAGCTTTAGATCCCACTCACGTGATAGAGGCAAGTTTTTGTCAGCTTCAAGAAATTAAAACGGATAAATTAGGTGTAAATTTTAAAAGTTAAGAAATAGAGAAAGATTATTGAAGGAAAGAAAGATTGCTTACACGGATAAATTGGAGAGATAACTATACTTTACACAATTATTTTGCCAAGCATTTCATATATTATCAGATTTATAATACACGGTTTATATAAATAGCAAAATCCTTTGTAACAAGGCGTTTAACATTTACGTTGATCTCAATTGGAATTTTAAATTTAATTCTTATTTTTAAACCTCCTTACAATTCCCACAATGTTCGCTTGTTGTTTGTCCTCGGCGCCAGCGTCCGATACCATCTTTCTGGTCTTTTTACACTGACTTTTTACTCAACAAACGGCTAATTGGTAGACGTGCTGAGCTGCTGAGATTGTCACGGAATAGCGCCGAGCCTAGGATAGTTAATTAGATGGATAGTCATTAGTTACGTAAATGTGTTTTAGGAGCTTTAAAGTATTTTACTTCGAGAAAGAAATAGTTATTTGACAGTTGAGGAATGAGCTGTTGAGACGGAAGACTTTTTGATTATAAACAACTAACAGTTCAAATGTGAGTTTTAGCTGCAAATTTTCTTTTTAAACTGTATATTGCAGGGAAAAGTCATTTACACAGTGTCCAATCAAATATATCAACAGGGCTGACTTGAAATATACGAATAAACAATGTGCGTAGGCTTGTGCCCTATATACACGATTGTGAGAAGCTAGATGGCGTTCACAAAACGCCATCTAGCCTCAAACTAAAAGGATCTTGTACTATGATTGATTGATAGAATACCTTTATACATTTTTTGTAATTATATAGGTACATATTATACATAGAAATCACTCAAATATTATCCAAACATCTATACAAAAAAAATTAATTGGAGTGTCTGTTTGTAATATTAAAATAACCGCTTTTTACTAAATACATATGTAGGTATGTATTGTACACGCCTACACAGTACATTTACTAAAACATTTTTTTTAAAATTTTTGTCTGTCTCTGAAATGACAAACAAAACTCTGGAACGGCTGGACCGACTTTGACGGGACTTTCACTGGCAAATAATCGATGTAATAAGAACGATGTGTAACGTAGGTAATTCTTTTTCGACATAGCTTCCCTCCGCGGCGTTACACCGGTTTACGGACGATAGTTTAATGTGACAACATCATAACAAAACGTTGATGAAATGATTGCATATTTTTATGAATAAAATTGAATCATTTGTGCAAGCGTACAATAAGCGTAACGGGACAATGAGTCATCCTTTTTCGTGCGTGCAGAAGACGTTCATCAATTTATTAGATGTTGTCACGTCAAAAAACCGCGAGTAACACCGCGGGGCTCAGCTAGTTTTATTATATAAACTCTTGGTTCGATTCTTGGTTGGGAATTGAATCCGAGACATCAGCCCATCAGTCACATACGCTATCACTGCGTTATCGAGGCGGTCATTCGTTTGTCTACTTTACTGTTGAAGTAGAGTAGTAAGTGTTGGGCAAATTTTAATTGCAATTAAAATTAATGACTAAATATTGATTAATCGTGAAATGACACTATAAAAACTAACAAGTAGTAACAGTTTTTATAGTGTCCTTTCACGATTAATCAATTGTTAGTCATTAATTTTAATTGCAATTAAAATTTGCCCAACACTATTAAAGAGTCGGAAAGTAGACCCCGGGAATGCCCAGACGCAGCCGGGACTAACGTTCGGATGGTGATGATAAGTCATCATCATCACCAACCATAATTGATGACTATTGAAGTACAGGAGTAGTTGATTAAAAAAAATTAATATAGCTCACTTAGGACCCATAATATTTTAGCCGTGGTGCTGCCCGGTTTATAAAAGGTGTCTGCCTATTTTGACTTCATTTTGTCTCCCGCTTTTCTAAGGAGGAAAGTGGACTTATTATATTGCCAACTCCTCCAGTTTTCTTCTGATTCTTATTTCGTTGCGGGTTCCAAGACAGTTTAATTTTTCCTGGGACTGCCTGAGTGTCATAACTCGGTGTGTTCGTGGGTCACTGCTATTGATCCTGGTGTACAGGAGTTACAGTGGTGGGCTTGTAGGCGGGATGAGTCTGATGTTGATTAAAAAAAGGGTGCATTCACAAGCCCAAGTTGGAATAAACCAAGCTTTCACAGTGCGATACATAGCAATTAACTCGGTACTCGAATATGCAGCGAATAAATTCGCCTTAGATAATATCACTCGATTCTAGTTCTGCGAGAATGGAGTAGCTAGAGATGGGAAGTTAGAAGTTTGTACGGGATTTGAAAATATTTTTTATTGTGCTAGAACTTAAAGTATAGATCAGATATAATATGAAATAAATCGTACTAGTAGTAATTTCCAAGGATACACCAATGATGATAATGAAGTAGAATTATTGAAATCTCGTAAGAGAATTGATGCGTGGAGTACGAATGTAATTTAAATTTTACTAGCTTTTCACTGCGGCTCCGCCCGCGTTTATCTCGAGTATAATGGAGAAAAGTAGGTTAAGTCCTTACTCAAGAATCAAAGTATTTCCATGCCAAATTTAATTAAAATCGGTGTAACGATTTAGCTGTGAAAGCGGGACAGACAGACAGACAGAGTTACTTTAGAATTTACAATATTAGTATCATCATCATCATCAGCCTATCGCAGTCCACTGCTGGACATAGGCCTCTCCAATTGCACGGCACTTAGTTCGATCTTCGGCTTCTCGATATTAGTATGGCTTTGTTTCTTTTTTGGATTTGTATTACTCGCATACTTACATATCGTATTATATTGATTGCCACGATGGCGTAATGGTAGCGAATGTGACTGACGTGCTTAAAATGTCGGGTTCGACTCCCGGACTAAGTTTTTGTAGAATGTTCAAATATTTATTTCGGGATGTGGGTGTTTTATTATGTATATACTCGTATACATAAAAGCTTTCTATCAGTCAATATAGCTGTCATAGTAAAAGCTCTGCTTAGTTTAAAACTACTGTCTGTGTATGTCAAATATCCGAGATATTTATTTATTTATACAAAATCTATTACATTTCCCATAAGTACAGTCACATCACTACGAACACTGAAATTAAGATGTTTGGAATTGATTACATAGTGTGGGCGAATATTAATTGGTACTAGCGATAATACTAATTATTTTATAATCTAACAAGTGTGTTAGCGTGTATTGACAGACTTCTGTCAATAAGGGGTTAACCATCATAATCAAATGGAACAGGTTTAGGTATGATTAGTAATATAGTATATAACTTTAGTAACATAGTATACTAAAGTATGATAGTCGAATTTCAATCAGAAGTTATGAAGTTTTATTGAAAACTAACTGACCCACGCAACCTCGTTTGCGTCTTATATTGCCCGTGGCGTGAAAATTTTCCCCCGTTTTTGAAACATTATTTATTAGTGCTCCGCTCCTATTAGTAGTAGCGTGATGATATATAGCCTATAGCTTTCCTCGATAAATGGACTATACAACACTGAAATAATTTTTCAAATCGGACCCGCGGTTCCTGGGATTATCGCGTTCAAACAAACAAGCTCTTCAGCTTCATTATTAGTATAGATTGTTTAAGTTTCAATTATTTGCTTAAGGTAGTAGAGGCGGTTGGGGGGATGACCAGAGCGGTACTACCCTCGCACAGAAGACAGACACAACGTAAAATGACAGCGTTCTTGCTGTCATGTTCTGTTGGTGAGTTCGAGGCAGAAGCATCATTAGGGCGCCATGGTGTAGGTCACCATGCTGTATTGTTGCATTGTCTGCATTCGAGATGAGTATGGAGACCACCGCTCTTGGATTTTGATTATGATTTCCATCTAGCAGAGTAAAGTCATTTTGGGAGGCCCATACATAAAAAAAATGTTACTATTGCGGATTCTCAATCTTTGATTTCGTAGTAAGTAAGAATAACGTTGTGTATAACATATAATTTATATGTATATTCAACGAATAGTGAGTGAGTCATTTTCAAACTGAAAATTTTATTGTAATGCGTATTGAAGATAAAATACTTGCAACATTTAGTAATACTATTTTATTTGAAACTGTACCTCGTTTTAAAGTTTTGTGATTTATATAAAGAGGTCTGTCAATTAATTTACTAGCTTTAGCCTGCGGCTCCGCCCGCGTTTTTTGGGTTATCGCGGTATTGCCTCAAGGATCAAAGTATCTCCGAGCTAAATTCGAAATTGAAATTATTGAAATCGGAGGCAGTGGTTTAAACCTGAAAATATAACAATCCGACAGACAGACGGATAAAGAGACAGAGTGAGCTTAAATAGAATTTATGCTATTGGTATGGATAATACTTACGGGCTCCCACATAAGTATTATCTATACTAATATTATAAAGCTAAAAAGAGTTTGTTTGTTTGCACGCGCTAATCTCAGGAACCGCTAGTCCGATTTGAAAAATTATTTCAGTGATGGATAGATCATTTATCGAGGAAGGCTATAGGCTACATATCATCACGTTAATACTAATAGGAGCGGAGCACCAATGAAGAATGTTTCAAAAACGGGGGCAAATTATTACGTTACGGGCAATAGTAGACGTAAACGAAGTTACGAGGGTCAGCTAGTTAATAATAAAATCGTGTCGATATTCCCTGTAGTAAAATAACAAATAAATATAGAACCAGTTTGCAAACATTAAATATATTTCAGAAGGATAAATGCTGCGTAATCAGAAATAACATCCACCCACCTTTTAGTTTAGCTATGAAGCTGAGATCCCCGCCTTCATCAAGAATTTTATCAACATTTACAAACCAATAAATTATTTACAAACGTTAAACCGTGATATCAAACAAACTTGAAAAGAAAGGCGAGAACAAACGTCAAATCAAAGTCTCTAAACCGTATCAAAGGGATTTAGAACAAAAGGATTTCTTTTGGCGCCATGTTGTATTTACACACAGAAATTTCAACCATATCAGCATGTTTTAAGAATAAAATTCGAGTGGATGTAGTTGGGGTGAAGCATAATTACTGAACATACCATCAAACAGTAGCGACCTAATTAAAATTGTTTTCAGATCAAATACCTATGCTTTTAGAAGTACTTGCATGTAGGAGTAACAGTTCTAGTATCTGGTGCAATGTTCGGTATACTCACTTATGGTCACAGAACACTGGTGTGAAAAAGCGCTTGCGCTGTGTTTCACCAAGTGAGTGAGGTTACCGGAGGTCTATATATACCCTAACCCCTTTCCCCATCCCTCTCCCAATCCCCCAAATGTCGGTAACGCACCTATGACGTCCCCGGTGTTGCGGATGTCCATGGGCGGTGGTAATCGCTTACCATCAGGCGATACGTCTATTCGCTTGCCAACCACTCCAAAAAAAAAAAGAAAATACATCCTACGAGGCGAATCTGACGTAGAATGTTTTCGAAACAAATTGTTATGATAAGCACACAATTACATATTTTTTTAAATATAAGACCCTGCCAAAGTAGCTCTACTCTGCCTGATGGAAAGTATGAGTAGAATCCAAGAGTAGTGGTCACCATATTCATTGCGAATGTAGACAATGCAACAATGCAGCATGGTAACCCATACTATAGCGGCTTATTCAGATGTTTCTACACGATTGGGATCGCATTTTCCTGGGATTTTGAGTTACAGAACCCCAATTCCCTTCACTACACACACTAAATTATTTATCGTAAATTAACTGAATGAATATTTTTTTTCAAACTTATATTTCACCTTAATTTCAAATCGAGGCTATAGTAAAGAGCGAACTATTAACAGTTCACCAAGTTCAAGTACACCTATCTTATGTTCACACCTTTCCCCTTTAAAACAATACCAATTTAGTGAATACGATAATTATAATTAACACTAAATTCTCGTTACAATGTATGCATACTTCGTTAAATTATATTCCTCACGTTGTTAAACGCACATATATAATAATGCGTTACAATGAGGTGCTTGTTTGTTTTATAACTTGCTTAAGGAGGCCAATAACTTGTTTATACAAGACTACATAATTACTTCTCTTGCTTCGTTGTGAGGCCAATAACTTGTTTATACAAGCCTACATAATTTCTTCTCTTGCCCCATAGTTTCAGTATTAAGTTTGTATCGATAATATTTTAGTCTTATTTGTTACAACAGCGCTGAATTCTTTATACTACATGCAAACAACTTTATAAGTACATATTTATAAACTAAACACTATAGTGTAACTAAAACAGCATGAGACTTCAGACAACCACCACACATTTCTCTATAGAATATTATAAAATTTGTCGGATTACTATTTCAAATCTATTACAAAAGATAAGAGAGTTGGACTAAATTGAAATGGGACCATACGAGAAGGTTCACCTAGCCAGTCGAAAGTTCTGAGGTAACAAACATAAAAAATACAGTTTCAGTTCGTGTCGCCGTCATTAAATAAATAAAAAAAAAACCATGCAATTTTACATAAATTTAGAGAATCTTTTATCCAGAATACTGTTGTCGAGGGTTAAACAACCTAGTATTATGAATCTCAATCTAACCAAGATTTAAACTCATGTTCAAAGATTCTCAGACTGCAAATGTGTTGTTCCAAATGTTTTGGCATGTCCTCGGGATTGATGATCAAACAACCGTGTCCCGTATCCACTCGACCGCCATTGTGACGACTTGTGTTTCTCACAAGTGCAATACAATTTAGATCTCTCAATTAGTGATGTTCGCAGTCAAGACTGTCGCAATTTCTATCGAATCAACAGCTTAGATTTATTACGATTAGCATTTTTATCATATAGGAATTTTATATATTTATATCTATATAAGAAAACCTAATTATATAATATACATATCTAATGACGCTCATAGCCCGGTTGCACTCGGTGATCAGAAACAATCACCGACGGTAAGCAACGCCGGCGCGGTCAGTAGTCTTGGAAGGGTGACCGCTAGCGGCATGATACCATTAGCGTCTCTGTGATTTGGAGGTCACGTTAAGCAGTCGGTCCCAGTTATTATCATAGGATAACAGTAGTGAAGCTTAGTTGGAGGCCTTTGGGCGGCTTCAAAACATCCAACGGCAAGATTACGTAGCCACAACATTGTCTTGCCAGGCACCAATCCGCACTTCACTAGCGTGGGGACGTATGGCCTTAACCCTCTCCTGAGAGGAGACCCGATCACAGAAGTGGGACTTTATGGGTTGTTGATGATGATGATGATGTTTCTTTATTTTATCGATAACGGTATTAATACGACACTAGTATGTCGGACCCCTGTCCGCCGTGTGCGCATTAAAATCGTTATTCAATTGTACATCGTATTGTGGAGCAATGACGGCACTTTATATCTTCTATTTGACTACATTACAATGTCAATGTGAGATTTGTGGTTTTCCAATACCTATCTGAATTTTGCGACATTAGAAATTAACCAGGGAGTCTTATTGTATATTAACGTTATACATGTATAAATCTACACAAATAAATACAATTTAAGTGTGTCTATGTTAATGTTTTTTTTTATTATACGAGTATAGTGGGCAAACGAGCAGTTGTATCGCCTGATGGTAAGTAAAACTTCCAAAATTACTAAACATTACTAAAATATTTTTTATTAATTATTGTTAAGTCGAAATACTATTACTAAAAGCATTTTTAAATCTCTGGAAATATGGTTCCGTTAGATTGCCATTTTTTTTATTTTATAAAATATTAATTGTGGAAGGTTTCATGCCAAATAAAACCGATACACATAAAACTAGACGACCATTACTAGTTTTTACATAATCTTCTTGTTATTTGTTGTATAAATCATATATTATACTAGCTGACCCACGCAACCTCGTTTGCGGCTTCTATTGCTCGTAGCGTGAAATATTTCCCCGTTTTTAAAACATTCTTCATTGGTGCTCCGCTTCTATTAGTATTAGCGTGATGATATATAGCCTATAGCCTTCCTCGACAAATGGACTATCCAACACTGAAATCATTTTTCGAATCTGGCCAGTGGTGCCTGAGATTAGCACGTTCAAACAAACAAACAGACTCTTCAGCTTTATAATGTTAGTATTGATTAAATTAACAAAGATGACATTGTTTCTAAACCATCAATTAGCGTAAAACCATCTCACGGTGATCAACTTTGTTTACAAGTTACTTACAGTCATCTCTTTTAACTTTAACTAATGATTATCGTAAAATATAACAGTATCATTACTTATCACAACGTTCTTCTAAATACTAACAAGTTTAGGAATTTCATTTAGTGAAACAGTAAAATGTTCGGCGCCTGAATTTTGAAACGAAAGAAACGCATAGCAATAAAGTTTCTTAAATTAGATACTGGCCTGATAAGTTCCTGCGGGCTTATTTGTGGTGTTGCCATGTTTATAATCATCGATTGAGATAAGTTTCTTGTATTTATTTGTTTAATTTTATTAGGAAAAAGCGCACGCAATATTTTATGGATCAACGGCGGATTGTAATTTTGTCAAAGTATTTTGAAATTAATTATACTTAAGTATAATTACTACTGCTACCATAGGGGTACTGCCCCTAAAGCCTAAATATCATGATTGAAATAAAGAATATTGATTTGGAATATTAAAATTTCTACCAAACGTAAAAAATACAATGAATTAAAGAAAATTTTTTTGCACCTACTTAATGTAATAGATAAATTCAAAATTAGTAGACATACCAAACACTTCCTAGTTCTAGCAACATTTATCTTTAGTTTTATGCATCAATAGTGGTCGTGTTCGGATATAACGCCCCATTAGTTTTTATGTCTAGTGTTGCAAGCTGACAAATAATATTTTCCTCTCAGCCGTTAGTGTCACCGTACGATTTTATATGCAGTTTCTATTTAGGATAACGTGTGAAATTTTATGTGTAAACCGGTTGAAACTATGTTATTTATTTATTTCAATATATTGAGTGTGGGATTGCGTGAGATTGTTTCATAAAATGATGGCTTTTTGTAATGTTCTACTAGGTTTGTAATTCCAGCGGCAAATAGGATATTGCTTATATTATTTATTGAGAAGAGTTTGCCTGCGGATACGCCCACGTGTCTGTCGGTTATCTCGATAAATAGTAGACATTGTGGTATTCTGATGTATGAACTAAACAACAGTGTAGAAGAAGATTGAATTCAGTTATACTTATTTTAACGTTTATTATTCATATCTTTAAAAAAGCTTTATGTTTTATCACTCATCGTGTATTATTCTTCTCCGAAGTGTACAAAATTTTCAATTTTTTTAATTGGACTTTGTCCAACAATCCATAAGGTTCTCGTAAAGAATTTTAAAAATATGTATAGTACCTACCTAATGGCAGGACATCCTAAACAGAATTTTAAAAAAGTATGACGTTAACTAGTCACGGCATACGTCATTTGTTTCCAATTTCCGTTCCGAATTTGAAATTTGCATATCCGCCAAAATGTTGCGAATATGAAAAAAATATTGTCCCACAGTAGTTTTTATTCTTGATGTTTGCTAATATAATTTGCTATCTTAATGCAGATCTTTAAAGGAGGTTGCAAAGATATCGATTGAATACTAAAATCGATGACAATGGATCTTTCGATATTTTTGGATATTATTACGATTTTACAACCGGAGCTTTTAATAAAATTGCATTTATAGTGTATTGTTATCGGTTTTAATGTCATGTTCTGTCGGCTAATGATGGTTGAATGATTTTAAAATAAGTTTATTAACTCAGATGTATACTAAATAATGAATTATAGTGTTTGCAATGTTGTTATAATGTAATGTCTTCCATAGACATATACCTACTGGCTGTGTTGCGTCTATTAAGTCTGATTTGAAACCACAATTTTTTCATGTGTCAGTGAACTTTTTAAAATATATTTTTATAGGATTTGTACAAACATACAATAGTTCGGAAATAAAGTATGACTATAACCACATTGTAGATATAAAATCATATGTATAAATGTACCTAGTCAAGTGAAAAATATCTCTACTCCGTACGTAAACCGATTTAGTTAATAACCTTTGGTCGATAAATGTTAATATTTTGTATAAATAATCAGCGAAATTGATTTAAATTAATTATAATGACATACAAGATTCGTCATTAGACGTACTTGGGTAATTTAAATTAATTGAACAAATTCACTAAAATAAAATCGATTGTGTCTTGTAATCGAATCAGGAACGAGTTAGATCATCACTAATATTTATTTATCGAACTGTCAAATTACTCATAAAATACGTAGAAGATATATACAGATAATAGTAGATAGGTATATATTATATAGGATATATTTATTTTTCTGTTACGTCGCCTTCAAACCCCATAATTCAATGCCAGTCGACAAACACTACTTTATCATGAATATAAAGTGTTGAAACAAAAGATATTTAACAGGAACGTGATCTGAAATGCAATCCTATCGGCCATAAACTAGACGAGTTAAACCATAGACAAATAAACACCATAGATAAACGATGTCCTTCGAGGCTTAGAATAGACCCTCTCAACATTGATCCTTACAATATAAAACATTGAATGTTACTTAGTCTGTTTGTATAAATATTATTTAATGATTTATTAATTGTGTTATAATATAAATTTGGCCTAATTTTTGTATGGATAAAAAAGATTGAATATAATTGTATTCATTTAAACTATATTTAGCGGTGGCCCGTTTGCGCTCTCTTCTCGCTTTCTGAAGATATTTATTTGAATTGTAATATAAATGTATATTTAAGTTGCCACACCTTTTTTACATCGTCTTTGCAACATCTACCACCACTTGACTGCCTCGGTGGACAGTGGTAGAGTGTGCGACTGCTGTGTTTGAGGTCTCAGGTTCGATTCCCGAGTCGGACCAAATTTTTGTATGATCTACAAATATTTGTTTATGAGTTTGGGTGTTTTCTATGTATTATATGTATGTATTTACAAAAAAAAGTATATATGTATGCTTAACTTGGGACTGTACGGCATTGTGTTAGATGTCCGAAAAGGAAAAAAAACTGCCAGCAGAATATTCATTAAAATCGGTTCGGCTATTTTTGAGTTTAAGTAGTACAAGACAATTTTTTTTGATAATAGTAAAGTAGGTACCATAATTAAACTGCAGCGATATTAACGTTAACGCTTACTGTTATCCTCTTAGGGTTGTTAGGGTGATACTGGAGAGGATGCACTATTTTTTAATAACGCCTACGTACTACCTTATTAAAACTAATGGATTCTGATAGCCACAGACAATCCCGTACATATAAACCTTTCAGGTTTATTAAATTAGCTTAGATTACTATAAATAAATTTCCCTAAATATTTTACAATCCGATTTGAAAAATTCCCTAAGCCCGTAAAATTAAATAAATTGCATATAATTCTGTCTAACGTTAATAAACTTCGGAAAGTTTTCATGTGGACGCTAATAGGCGACTGTTAAAATTTAGTGTCATTGTGTAACAATTTTACTGGCATCATTTTCGTACCATGAAGGTTGCATACAGGAGTATGGCGCCTGATTAAAAGCGTCGGTACTTAAATAAAGTCGATCTAGGGACATAGGACGTGAAATAATATTGCCAGAGCCCGCCTGTCAAGGTTTAATGCTCGTGTGTCCCCTAGAAGCCAAGGATCTGAAGGAATTTCCCACTCGTCAATAATAGTAAATAAAAAAGCCATAAATGCTTGCAACACCGAAGGATGTCACAAACACATCACAAAACTTAATATGCGATCATCAGCCTACCGCAGTTTACTACTGGATATCAGCTTCTCCAATTGCACGCCACTTGGTTCGAACCTGGGCTTCTCGCATCCAGCTCATTAATTATAAGTACCACATTAAGCAACGTGCCGTCAAACAGTATCCAAAGTGAAATTTAAATTTTCTGCGTTGTTACGGTCAGTTGCCACAACCTTGTTCGTATAAAACATTGTGGCGGATGATACTGCAGGAAAAACTTAGTTGTGTAAATGGACCTTGTTTTGTGATTTCATGGCTCGAAATGGCACCTTGAGATGGCTAGCTACATTGATGCGCACGCGATAATGGCCATTCAAATATACGCTTACTATAAATAGATAAGGCTGATGTTTCTTTAAATGGATTTATAGCTTTTCAATTGCGTGTTGTCTATTTCACAACCAATTGATTTCTAAAGGATTATTCTAGAAAAAATATTATGTGTGGTGGGGGTATTATAGGGTATCTTTAATTTTCAATAATTTGACCTGAACTTCAAAATAATTAAACTGATTTTCACTTTTTTTAAATAAAACGTATGTTTTGCTGTCACGTCTAAGATTGGATAGTTAACATCACGCTTAGATCAATAGGAGCCGGGTATAATTGAAAAGAGACCCAGGTGAAGTTGCGTGGGTTATCTAGGCAAATATTAAAGTAAAGACAACACTCCGTTTAAGACAAATAAATCCAGGAATTGTAGAACTTAGTTAGATATGAAGTTTATATTCTTCACAGTGATGAAACTTCATCTATCACAAATTGAATGAGATTTAGCAGTATACACCTGTATAAACATAGCTGTCGATTGAAATGACGTCACACCTTATAGACTGGAAGTAGATCAGACACACGATCAAACTGAAGGTCAAGCCTGATTGTACTTATTGGGAAATTAACCGAAATAGTGTAACGAGAAACATCCTCGAAGTAGAAGTCTTGATTGATGCTCTGATGTGGCAATTATCAAGTCGGCAGGTGAAGTCACTCTAGTCGTGTCCTGTGCAGGTCAAGTGGCAATCTCAATCTGAGTATGAGTTGAGTATCCGTCTTCCTTTGATAGAAGAAGCTTTGAAGGCTAAGAGAAAAATTACTAAATTCAATTTTATAATTCTACTAGTATTATCTATTATTTTACTGCCTCGGTGGCGTAGTGGTAGCGTATGCGACTGTTAAGCTTGAGGTCTCGGGTTCGATTCCCGGGTCGGACCAAATGTTTGTGTGATCTGCAAATATTTGTTACGGAGTTTGGGTGTTTTCTATGTATAATATGTATGTTTTTACAAAAAAAAGTATATAAGTATTTATATCAGTTGTCTAGTAACCCATAACACAAGCTCTGCTTAGCTTGGGACTAGATGGCGTTCTGTGTTAGATGACCGGAATATTTATTTATTTATTTAATATTTATTTATCTCCAGTGAATTAAATTTATTTCAATGTCATACTTATAGTATTAATATATATATATATTCATTGTGTTATTTTTTATACTTTCCTTGAAAAATATTAACGTTCCGTTTCATTAATACTATAAGTATGACATTGAAATAAATAAATATATATATATATATATAGTTTATGTTTATTAAAAACTGGCTTTCGTTCGCGAATTCATCCTCATGTACTTATGTCGGTTATTGCGGTGAAGGTTTAATTTTCCTACAAAAATCAACAATCAAAATATATCCAAGCCGTCCATTAAATTGCCGTGAAAACGTAACAGACAGAAAGTGTTATTGTCGAATGTATAATATTAGTATGTACACAATTATAATATTTTGCTGAATCTCCGACCCTAAGTCACCGAAGAAAAATGACTTATGGATAATAAACCTTAAGAGGTACATCCCAAACCACATATCTGAAACGTACATTTATATTTATTTGAACTCGCCAATCAATTGGCATTTAATCATCTTAATAGAATGCGATTGTCTCGGCCTTGCTTCTGAGAACTTCGTACATCTTGTACAGTTATTTGCGATCACATTAAAATTTTAAAAACAAAATAGTAACATATAAATTTCAATACTTTTTAAAACTAATGTTTAAAAAGATTAGGATATTATGATGACGAAAATATGATAGGAACAAATCGCAATTATCGATAAGACAGCAGATTGTACCAGACATGAATATTTGTTAATGAATGAATGTTTTAAAAAAAAGACTTGCTGACCCGGCGAAGTTCCTATCGCCATATATTTCTCTGGTATATATTTTCTAAATTTCTGAATAACTTATGTTAGTAATTATGCCCGCTTTAGCTTCCCACATGTGCTCGGAAACAAAATAAAAAAAACTGTTTATCTTTTCATTTTCTTCTATACAAACCTTGTCCTAACAATAGTGCATATATTTGACTTTGACTGCCTCGGTGGCGTAGTGGTAGCGTATGCGACTTCGGGTGTTTTCTATGTATAATATGTATGTATTTACAAAAAAAACTAAATAAGTATTTATATCAGTTGTCTAGTATCCATAATACAAGCTCTGCTTAGTTTGGGGCTAGACGGCGTTGTGTGTTAGATGTCCGAAATATTTATTTATTTATTTACATACATATATTTCGGCAATTCATTTTATTACGTAGATATTGTAATGTAAGACATATATATACATACTAACGTCCGTTTCCCCTCTGTATTCGATATAAATGCCACCAACTAAAGCACAACCGTTTATAGAGCAAACGAAGTTTTATTCTATATGGGGATCCAACCCACAACACTTAACGTAGTAGTAAGCGACGAGACGATCCTTTAAACCACAACACCATGCATACTGTATATGGGCGGGTCCGTTAGCAAGCTGCATTTTTGCAATCAAAAGGATTCTTTTATCGAGACGAGTGCATCACATTGACCCACATACAGGGACCTGGTACAACGGTTCATTATTAAATTCTTATTTGTTTTTTATTTAATCGTCTCATGAGAATTTATTGTGGTATTCAAAATGGGAAAGGTATTTAATGTGTTGCTTTTTCGTTTTTATTTCTTGCATCTGATGGCGAAAGAATATTTTGGTATTAAATTTATAATAGTAACACTTTAACTGCCTCGGTGGCGTAGTGGTAGCGTATGCGACTGCTAAGCATGAGGTCTCGGGTTCTATTCCCGGGTCGAACCAAATGTTTGTATGATCTGCAAATATTTGTTTCAAAGTTTGGGTGTTTTCTATGTATAATATGTTTGTATTTACAAAAAAAAGTATATAAGTATTTATATCAGTTGTCTAGTACCCATACACAAGCTCTGCTTAGCTTGGGACTAGATGGCGTTGTGTGTTAGATGTCCGAAATATTAATTTATTTATTTTATATCATTCATTAATGTCACTAATTTAATACAATATAGTACATACTATTGAAGTAAGAGGATTTTATTCAGTGTTCTTCTTTTAAAAGTAGAGTTAAATGGTATCGACATGAGTTGTGATGACGTATATATAGCCACGTGCTTAAATTACACACATTTCATATAAATGAATCTTATGTGAAACAAATAACACAAATTTTATAAAGCAGACATTGAACTCCTAGATAATTGATTTTGTTTCGTTCATTAAATGACTGTACACGACCCAAATGACGTGTCAAAAAGCGGGTATGTTGATGATTAATTAGTCATCAGTACTTATTTTTAGAGTAACTACATCTCTTAGGAACACATAAAAAGTACCAAGAGTGCAGTAGTCTTAATTAATAACTAAATAGGTAACGGGTTCGAATCCTAATGATGATTGTATAAATCTACACTAATATTATAAAGAGGAAAACTTTGTATGTTTGTTTGTATGTATGTAATGAATAGGCTCAAAAACTACTGGACCGATTTTAAAAATTCTTTCACCATTCGAAAGCTACATTATCCACGAGTAACATAGGCTATATTTTATTTTGGAAAGAATAGGGTTCCGTAAGATATTTGGGTTTTTCGGACCCAAAGTGTAAAAAATCAACCAGATAAGTTACTTATTTTGCGTACGCTGCCTAAACGGTAAAAGATAGAACCATAAAATGTTCTAATTAATCGTAGATCTTATAAATATCTACAAAAAAGTCCGCGACACACTATACCTATCTATGTCGAGTGAGGCACAATAACCATTTTTATATTTAAAAATGTTGAATTTTGTTTGGACTACATTTAAACGCGTTTATTTTACTCATGCTATCAATCCTTATCAAAATAAATTATTTCATCACTAACTACAGTTTATGTAGATAATATTTGGTCTTCGAATTATAAAAATTGGACGTTTGGTTTTGAAGTTATGGCAAAACGAGGACCGAGATGGCGTCTTGAGACGGCGACCCATGTCGTGCGGCGTTCCACAGGGGTCTGTCCTCGGACCACTCCTGTGAAACGTGGGGTACGAATGGGTCCTTCGAAGTCGTCTGCCCCCCGGGCTTGGCGTAATTTGTTACGCCGATGACACACTTGTCACAGCCCGGGGGGCGAATTTCCAAGAGGCGGCGCGCCTGGCCACCAGGGGTGTCTCTCTGGTGGTTGGGCGCATCGAGGCGCTGGGCTTGCGGGTGGCCCTGGATAAGACGGGGGCCCTGTTGTTTCATGGGCCCCGTCGTGGTCCACCCCCCGGCGCCTCCATCGAAGTCAACTCGGTCCTCGTACCGGTTCGGGCCCAGATGAGGTATCTGGGCCTGATCCTCGACGGTACGAGTTGGCACACCGTGTGGTTTTAGTCGGTTCGATTCCGACACACCGCCCCGCCGCAAACCCCGGCGGGGTGACGGCCCGAGGGGGTTTCCACACGTAAAAAAAAAAAAAAAGTTGACAGTATATTTGAGGGCACTGACTTTCCAATAACGATTGTCATAGGTGTTCATGGCAACCGGGACCGACGGCTTAACATGCTCTATCTAATATTCTTACGACTAAAATGATTAATTAATCTTTAATAGACCGCTGAGTAAGATTATTAAACTGTCTTAAGTTTAGAACGCAGTTTAGTTGCGCAATTTTCACAAATATTTAATAGCAAGAATTTCAAACACCACATGCCTAAGAGATACAAATGAAGCGTCACATTTAACACCTGTCTTCACAAAGTGCACTAAAACTTTTAAAGCTCATTAAAATATTGTCACGCGGCTACGTAACATACCTAAGTGTAACCTCAGTATGTTTTGACCCACATTCAAATCTATGGTTCTTCCTCATCGCCCACAGAAATGATTCGGCTGCCAATGTTTGTGGTATCAACATTTTTTGTTGACGTGTTTATTTGTCAACAATTGTTGCACGATATGACAGTTCCCACCAATGTTTGTCACGTCGTATTTCTGTTGAATTGTATTAATTTATAAATGTTTGAAATAAATTTATTTTTGAAATTATTTGACTTTTGTTTTCTTATGTGTTTTGTGTATCGAAAATTTGACACATTTTTTTCAGATCTGTTACGAAATATAAAGTATTTGGTTTTGTTTTTAGAGGTATGGAAACTGTCTCGAATCTTGTCCCCAAAATTACAAAAAAAAAATGAGAAAGGAGTATGAAATTTAGTTCAGTTAAAGTTTATACGGAGATAGAGTGTAGAATGTTTCAAAAATGGAGAATTAAATGAATTATGGTCGTATTTCCATTGTATATGATCACTGGGCGTCCAATATAGATTAATAGTCCAATAAGATACAATGACAAATGGCCGAACACATTATATTTTTCACTCGTATGTATTTATATTGCAATTGTTGTTTAAACAATGCACCGACCGACTTCGGTAATGAAGGTCACGCCTTATTCTGATAGTGATTGATAGCATTCGCGCGAGTTGCATACGGACCGTCCGATGATAGGTTATGCAATGACTTTTATTACAAATAGTTGCATAGCATATCGCAAATGTTGGTTTGTATTTAAGATATTGTTAAGACGTATTAGTAATCATCTGTCATCGTCGTTTAGTTATGTGTGTCCACGTGTTTTGATAAGTTATGCGATTCGTAATACTTGTAAGATTGTTACGTTTTGGTTAATGTGATGTATTTGTAGGTTTGATATAAGCTATGTTGGTGCTGGTGTAAGTCTGAATACAGTAAGAGGAGAATTTTTAAATTGCTTTATGGTCGAAGGTTCAGTTACAAGACGTGGTTAATCTTCAGATTTAGTTAGTCGTAGTAACATAGTCTTTTTTTCAATTATTATTTAGGGGGCAAACGAGCAGACGTTTCGCCTGATGGTAAACGATTACCGCCGCCCATGGACACCCGCAACACCAGAGGCGTTATAAGTGCGTTGCCGGCCTTTTAGGAAGGAGTAGTAGTCGTTACGTGTAAACCGTTTTTTGGTTTTTTTTTCACGGCTATTGTTTTCTCACCATATACGCTCTTCGTCGCACCATTCCGTGGGGCGCCGAAGGGCGTATATGGGACTCCCGGAAGATCGGTCTACCCACTAACCCCCGAGGTGGCCTACCTCGTCAATCGGGAGGAGCTTCAGGAACGCATCGGCGGCTTCTGGAGTCCTCCCTGCTGTAACACGTTAGAATGTCGGTCCCGGTTGTCATGCACATGTATTGCAATGCCGGGGCCTTTCACTGACAACTAGTTCAACGTTCGAATTCAGTTCGCCCTCAGGGTTGCGAAGGTTCGATGCCCGTCACTCCGTGTTAAAACTGATAGTCCGGAAGAACCGGTTAACCTAGTAACCAGTCTTAAATAATATTGGGAATAATACAAGTTTGGAACGTTTCACCTGATAGCAAGCGACTACCGTCGCCTATTGACAACTGCAATTCTAGAGTTAAAAGTATATCATTTCATTAAAACAACAAAGTACTCAATATGGTGAAAAATACAGAATGTCACATCCCCTATTTATCCCATGGGTGTCGTAAAAGGCGATTATGGGCACAAAATATATAAATAAATAAATATTTCGGACATCTAACACACAACGCCATCTAGTTCCAAGCTAAGCAGAGCTTGTGTTATGGGTTATATTGTATTAGACAACTGATATGAATACATATATACTATTTTTTTGTAAATACATATATATTGTACAAAGAAAACACCCAAACTCCGAAACAAATATTTGTAGATTACACAAACACTTGGTCCGACCCAGGATTTGAACCCGAGACCTCAAGCACAGCAGTCGCATTCACTACCACTGCGCCACCGAGGCAGTTATATAGGATAACATCAGTGCAAAGACAAGGAATACTTGAAACAAACAGCTACAAACCCTTCTCTCTGTCTGGTCAGTGTGGTGTAATAGGCCAAAACCTCCTTTCCAACAAGAGCCTTATGTCCAACAGTGGACTGTAAAGCGTTTGATGTCAAGATGAACTTTAACAACTGCTACAAGAACTATAGTACTTAAGGGACAACACGCCTTTAGTTTTATCTGTATGATAAAACCGGTAGACATAATACTCTTAGAATATTTTCTTTCACTTTCAACGTAGATTACTAATTTCTAATACACACACGCACAAGGTGATATTTAAGAAATTGTGAATGAATATAGCTATACGCTTTAACTTTATTTTAATACAAACTAATATTATGCATTCAAAGTAACTCTGGGTCTATCTGTCTATTACGCTTTTATGTAAAACGCTACACCGGTTTCTATCAAATATGACATGGAGATGTGTACTTTGATTTTTGAGGAAGTAAATAGGTTACTCTTCAACGCTATATATAACTAACAACACGCGGCGGGAGCCGCAGCCAAAAGCTAGTCATATTATAAAGGCGAAAGTTTATATAAATGTACGAATATTTGTTCCTCTTTTACGCAAAAAAAGCTGAACAGATCAGGATAAAATTTGGCATAGAAATATATTACATTACCCTTTATCCACAAAAACGGAGTACTCTGTGAAATGAGCAACGTACAACGATATGAAATGAAATGTAAAGCAACCACTGATAAAGCCGCGGAGCGCAGCAAATTTTTAATATATGGCAACATAGTCAAATTTATTTATGTATATGGCAATAAAACCTTAACACGGAAGGCACTGGTGTCAATATAACATTTAAACACGTCAGTTACTTGTTGGCTAAGTACTCCTGGAACATGCAATCAGATAATTAATTAAATTCAAATCACGTTTTATTTGCTAAGAAGTAGTATCTACTAGTAGCGGTCGCCATGTTAATTCAACAGAAATACGAGCTAAACAAAGCCTCAGTTGTACTTGAAAAAAACGATGTGTAGTAATTTCTTGTTTTACTGAGAAAAATCTACATTTTAATTAGTTTTTCATGTTAATTAGTTAGATAGAGAGAAAACAGTAGCGACTGAACGACAATGAATTTTTTCCACTCTTAGAATTTAAATATTTAAATGAGATTAATAACGAGTATTTAAAACAAACAATTTGTAGTTAAATTAGAAACTAAACTCTACACAAACAACAAAACAAAACAAACGATAAAGATTTCATGATGATCACAAAAAAGGCAAATTCAGTTGAATTGCGAAGCTCTTCCTTTTCAAAGTCGGTTAAAGATTCAAATTTGTGGTTGAATTCATCAACTTTACATCCAACATCAAAGTGCTATAGCAAGCCAAGTGCAAGAGGGAACTGATGTCTAATATATAGTAAACAGGACAGTGGCCTTTTTTGGACACATACAAAGGGGCACTCAACATGAATTCCTGAGGCTTCTTTTAGAGGGAAAAATACCTGGCAGGAAGACACCAGATTGACCAAGAAAAAAGTGGATAGATGACATCAAGGCCTGGACTGGACTAGGAAAAAATATCACCAAATGAAAGACATATTACTAAGTCGCAATTAACAAACGTAAGTTATAAAGTGAAAACTACTTATACCAAAAGAATATCAATTTAAACAAGAAATGCGACGTGTGAACATTTTTATATATCCCTACATTTCCTTTTCACATCTAATCTAACTATTTATATATTTTCCTTAAGGAAGTGTTGGAGGAAGCGATTAATTGTTAAAAAGCGTCTCTTTAAGCGGCTGTGTCGCGTGCGCATCCTCTCAATAACCGTTACATGTTTTTTTTTTCTAAACTACTTTTAGAATTTGTCGTTTTGTTCCTGAGGTGGGTTGGTTAATGATGTCCTCTGCGGCTAAGAAAGTATGGAGACCGGTGTGCCCTAATTTGTATTAATATTTTTACGTGACTTCGGCAGAGTTAAAGAAAGAGTAATAGTTTTGGTAGTCCATGTATTTTTGTATGTTCACCGTAGCGTATAAAGTACTTAATTAATTTTGATGATTGAGGCACCAATAGATTCGTCATAATGACCTGGGTAACATAGACTATATACATTTTATTGAAAGTTTTACGTATTCAGGTTAATTTATTTTGGGATTTGATTCCAGAATGAAAGTGCAGGGATAGTATACACCGTAGGTTATTTTCTTTTATTGATGTCTTCAAGGAGTTAGAAGAAGACTATTTTTGATTTACATACTAAATGTTTATGCTTTAATTATAGAAATGCGACATAACAAAAATCTAATCTCTAGTTTCGTGACGTATAGTTTGACACTACTGCGACTAGTCAATAGTTTGACACTTGACCTTGACTGACCTTGTTAGCAAATTCCTTGGTAATTATCGTATAACAAAAAAGGTCTATGCATATAGAGCTTTTCTAACAAGAATAGTAATATCGCGTAACATTTGTAATGTTTTTAAAAAATGCGTTTATGAATTGTTTTATTTTCACAGCTATCATGTCATTGTTTAGTCTACGCCAGAGGTTTGTTATGAAGCCGTCAGAACAATCATGCGATATCAATCTGCTATCTGTGTTCAAACGATATTCGCTACAATATAATTTATAAATAGAAACAGCTTTTAACTTTCGTCTTTTTAGATTACACGTAAAATTTTGGTATTTTTTATCAGAATGCTTTTTCTGCGTTAGTTTAATATTATTGGTATCAAAAACACAATACTTCTCTTTTGCTTTATCCCACATATTGTGTTTTTTTTTTTTTTTTTATGTAATAGATGGCAAACGAGCAGGCGTATCACCTGATGGTAAGCAATTACCGCCGCCCATGGACACCCGCAGCACCAGAGGTGTCACAAGTGCGTTGCCGACCTTTGGGGGATGGGGAGGGGGAATGAGGGAGGGGTATGGGCCTCCGGTATCCTCACTCACTCGGTGAAACACAGCGCAAGCGCTATTTCACACCGGTTTTCTGTGAGGCCGTGGTATCACTCCGGTCGAGCCGGCCTATTAATGCCGAAGCGCGGCTCTCCCACGGTTTAACTTCATACTAAATTGTATAAAATAGAAGAAAAAATCATTCACTCATACACAAGTTTGATCGTTCCCCGTAATTTTACCTATATTAATGGGTTATGGGTTATGGTTATAACTTTATTCCTAAATATATCCTCTATTGAAACTTAAAATAATCATTTGAATCACATTTCAAAAAATTAAACCCTTTTGCATTTTGCAGTTATAGTATAGAAGTACAGATACCTACAGACCGAATTTGATAGCTGTAACTGTGCTTAAAAAATAGATACACATGGAACCTCATTTTTTGAAGTCGGTTAATAAGTTTTGTCTGTGTGAAGTATTTTCATTACAGTTATAATTCCCCACACTTAAACGAGTGTAAAAAAACGAAGGACCAAAGAAATTTAGTATTTTCTATAAAATTTCTATTGTTACAATTGTTATCTAGAATTTAGCAGTATTTTCTTAGAAACCCACTCCATACTTTTGAACTCGTCACAAGCCGATACGTTGTGACAGACGGACAGACGCGGGAAGTCATTAGTTAAGCGGTACCTCTGCTGTTATAAATAACAATTGATTATATACTTGTGATAACTGGGCACTGCCAATTGGTGTGAGTTTACGCCATTTTGAATACCTACTACAGCTATATCACCGCGTGGGTAGTCTTGTTGAACGTAATTTAACTTTATGTAACGGTTCTTTGTTATTTTCAAATTTTAAGGCTGAACACAACAGAATCATTAGACAATGTTCAATATCATTAGCCTTACTTAGGCACATGGCCGACTTTGTCTTAGCAATTCCACCATCGCTTTTACGGGAGTAAATTACTTTAAAGAAGAATTCTATGTTTTCTTTTAAAGGGGAGGTGGGGGGTGGGGGGCTGTTAGTTCATACAAAAAGCAGCAATTTGTATCTCTGAGTTTGAACCAGTAAGCTCGTTCTGGTGAACTGCAGGCCTATCGCAACGTGCGCTGCTGCATTAGTCCTCATATTTCTGAATCGAATCTACGCCTCCTCCTCTTACCTTTCTTACCTCTTACCCTATGCAAATATAAATAATAATAATAAATATTTCGGACATCTAACACAACGCCACCTAGTCCCAAGCTAAGCAGAGCTTGTTTTATGGGTACTAGACAACTGATATAAATACATATATACCTACTGTTTTTTCGTAAATACATATTATACATAGAAAACACCTAAACTCCGAAACAAATATTTGTAGGTCATACAAAGATCTGGTCCAACCCGGGAATCGAACCCGAGACCTCAAGTACAGCAGTCGCATACGCTATCACTGCGTCAACGAGGCAGTCAGATGGAATAAGTTATAGGGAGGACTGATTAGATCAATGCAGTCTGAAGTTCTAAATCTTAATTCACTTACATCTGACTCTGTACAGACGGTTAGCAAGAGCTGGATGCGAGAAGCCGAGGACCGAACCAAGTGGCCTGCAATTTGAGAGACCTATATCCAGTAGTCGACTGCGGTAGGCCGATGATGATCACTCCGTACACCTAATCATTCCATGAAATGAACCCGACCAGGCAAAATGTCAAGGGAGAATTATGTGTTTCATCTGTATGTATGTGTACGATTGTTTATCGTTGATTTGAATGAGTTACACTAACGTAGATCAAGTGTCATTAAAAACCAGGACTCAAGTGTCTTTAAAAAATATAGCTTTATATATAACTTTCGGCACCAATTTATTTATTCGTATCCACCGAAAACGGTCACCAAATTGAGGGGTATATACCTTTTAAAACCCCATTTAAAAATAAATGTCCTTTAGTTTGTGTTTTATTTCAATTTATGAATTCTAGTTGCAAATATCATACATTGTATTGATACAAATTGTAAGCACTGCAGGTGCAGTTTATAAAAGTCATATCACGAACTGGACAGATGTACTAACCGAAAACGAACATAAATCAATATCAAATAGGTTTTCCGTGTCTGATTGAGTTCCCAAGACCATGAAACTAAAAGATAAATAGTACTAAACACTACTTCGGTCTATTAAGCTCCTAAGTGATGTTATATATTTCTGCTTTTATACCGCAATAAATGGGTAATCTAATGAAAACATTAAAAAGCGAAGAAAAGGAATCAGTCTTAACTTTCAACTCCATAATTTCTATTCTGTTAAGTGATAATAAATATTTATATTAAAGAAGAATGGTATTAACGAACGAATTAACGAAAAACGAACGAACGTACGAATTATTCTTTTTTGTTTTGATTTTTCTTGTAATTTCTTTGTATACATTGTTCTACCTATATAATCATGTGCTATTTCTTGTGTGTATTGGTTACATGTGTACTGCATTTTTTAATTTTAATGACAGTCGACAGTTCTCCTCAGAGTATCTACATGCAGAGACTTGTAATTAGCAATATGATGATTTAATTGTACTTATATATTAATGTTATATGTCTGTAAGTCTTTCCAAGAATAAATAAATAAAATAAAAATAAATAAAATTAACACACAGTAAACTTGAAGAGCAAATGATTAGATTTGAACTGGTAATCTTGCTTCAGGCTTCTGAGCCTGACTCCATTAAATAGTATTGTTTATACACGAATCATCGCGATTTGTAAGTGCCATTATTTCTACAGTTTGTTTAATGGCGACTGATTGAATAACGTAGGTGCAACATGCTTGTGAATAGAGTTATGAATGGATTATGAAGTTCTTAATCATCAGTGAATTCACCTTGAATGGTTGTCGACATTATCCTTTTAATAAGATTGAGTAATAAGTTATCGAATTAGAATGATTTGATATCACAAAGGAAGAAGAGTACTGTCCAGGTGGAGACTATTAAAAGCTATAGATGTGATAATCACGTAATGATAACACAATTTATTTATTTATTTATACAAACTTCCTGCAAACATATTGCACAAGGCGGACTTAATGCCTAAGTCATTTTCTTCCAGTCAAACCTTTGGGTGTAGCAAAACTGTATTTGGCAGGCGTTACTTAATAATACGATAGATTAAATTAAGATATATTATTCTGATGACTCCGTCAACAAGTCTCTATAGAACTGTCGTACATTAAGCTTAAAAGTGGATCGGCTAGTGGACATCCTGGTCGCTAGTAAGAGTGTGTTCCAAAGAAAGATAGCTTGAACTAGGAAGGAAGAATGGACTATGCTGGAAGTATGGGAAGGACAACGAAGGAGAAGATTGTTAGAAGAGCGAAGATTTCTATTATGATTTGAGCAGATATATTCTAGTTGGGATTTTAGGTAGGTAGGTGGTTCGGTGAGTGGAGAAGGGAGTACAACAAAGTAACAGCTCTGGAACTGCGGCGCTATCTTATAGGTAACCATGACAGTTGTGTACGATAAGCGGATATATGATCATACTTTCGCAGGTTGAATATGATGACGAATGAATGACTAATTAAGTACACGGCACGCACTCGCCAGAAACGCGCTTCTCGTAAAAGTCGGTAAAACAATTTACCTATGCAGTTATTTCACAATATTCATCTTCGCTGTTAAATCAATTGATAATGAATTTACAACACAAAATGAGCCAACAGATAAGACACCGAATATCGGTTTGATGTCATAGTCTCATAGAAGGAAAAATATATTTTTAATTTTCAACATTTCTTTTGTACGTGAAAGCAAGTCCGTTACTTTAACCGTTATGATAAAAATAACGAAATAGCGAATCATATAATTATATTCTCTTAAGCTTGTCGGTTGTAGGTGTGGCTTAATGTAATATCTTCTTATTAATGGATAATTTAGCAAAACTTGAATTGTTAAAATAATGATTTACCGTTAGTATTGTACAACACAAACGAGGCTGTGTAGGTGTCTTATCATTATAATGACAAGTTAAACATACTCTTTTATAGTAGGTATAACATTATTCGACCTGAATGGAATTCTACTGCTGAGGATATATGGTTATCTATTTGTGTATCTCATAATATACAGTTACATATATGTACAGTTTATTTGTGTAATGAAAAGAGGGGTTTGAATTTTACACAACAACTTAGTAATTTTTTGAATAAGTTACTTGATATTGTTAATTCGTGCCCGTCCGATCATTTTTTAATTGTGGGGGACTTTAACATGAGCTCGATTCATTGGAATATATTGAGAAACGTATCTTATCTTAAACCAAGTAGCATGTCGGGTATAAATGAAAATAGTTTGATAGACGAACTATCATTACTGGGTCTCCAGCAGTATAATTCTGTTCCTAACTGTTATGGTAAATGGCTCGACTTGGTATTGTCGAACTGTGAAATAACCGTGACCGAGTGTCATGGGCCCTTAGTACCACTTGACCCTTACCACAAAGCTTTGTATTTCTCACTGACAATCGAGAGAATCCAGATGTTGAAGCCAGCCCCTCGTACAAAATTTATGTTTCAACAAGCAAATTATGACGCAATCAATACAAACCTGTCAAATATAAATTGGTTTTATGAATTTTCAAAATTAAGTGTTGATGAGGCGGTTAAATATTTTTATACGTGTGTAAATAACTTACGTGACTTATATGTACCAAATAAAGTAATTCGGCAGAAGTCATTTTCTCCGTGGTACTCGGCTGCTCTCAAAAAAATTTTAAAAGAAAAAGAAAAATTTAGGCAAAAAAGTAAAACATACAATATGACTTCGGACGCCCAGACTGTTCAGTTGCTGCGGAAGCGCGCTAAAGACTTAGAAGAAAAATGTTATACGAATTATATAGCATTAGTTGAGGATTCAATAAAGACCAACCCTAAATGTTTTTGGTCACACATGAAATCGCTTTCTAAACGAACCACTATACCAAATAATATGGTTCATGGCAATGAAACGGCAACACAGGGCCATGACATTTGTAATCTGTTTGCACACTATTTTCACTCTAGCTTTCTATCTGATACTGACTCGTCATCTAATTTGCCTACTGTGGATATGGGTATGGATGCTGATATTTCTTGCGTAGAAATAACATCAGATGTAGTAAAAAATAAGCTTATGAGATTGGACCCTAGTAAATCTGCAGGACCTGACTCATTTCCCCCAATATTTTTTATCAACTGCGCCAAGCAACTATCGGTTCCTTTAGCATATCTATTTCGGGAATCTATCACATGTGGTCATATGCCTGATATCTGGAAATCCGCTTTTATATCTCCTATTCATAAAAAAGGATCAAGGAACAAAATTGAAAATTACCGTCCTATATCAAAGTTGCCAATTATAGCGAAAGTTTTTGAGAAGATTATATATGAGCAGGTATACAACGCATTAAAAGATCAATTGCCTTCTTCTCAACATGGCTTTATTAAGGGGAGATCCACTGTTACTAACTTAATTCTTTTCAATGAGTTCTTAACGGACTCCATGGAGGGAGGCCAGCAGGTAGACGTTATCTATACAGATTATAGCAAGGCGTTCGATCGTATTAATCATAAAATCTTATTAAACAAGCTGGAAAATGCAGGCATTAGGGGAGACTTGCTTCGATGGTTTGCATCTTACATAGACAATAGGAGTCAAGCAGTTGTTCTGGGAAACTATATGTCTAAATGGATGAGTGTGCCCAGTGGGGTACCCCAGGGTTCTCTGCTCGGCCCGCTCCTCTTCCTCATATTCATATCTGACATTCATACTTGTTTCCACAACTCTCTAATTTTAAATTTTGCGGATGATATGAAAATTTTTAAACTCATTTCTAATCCTGGTGACGCGTTGGCTTTACATGATGATCTCTCTCGCTTGAATATCTATTGTACCGAAAATAAGCTTAACCTTAATGCTAGTAAGTGCTCAAAAGTTACGTTCACTAGAGGTAAGCAACCAGTTTTATTTCAATACTTCTTAAATAATGTACAATTACAAGCAGCTGATGTGATTAAAGATTTGGGTATTCTGCATGACTCTAAATTGTTGTTCGATCATCATATAGATTCCATAGTAAAAAAGGCCTTGAAGTCTCTCGGCTTTATCATGCGTACATCCAGAGACTTCATAAACGCGAAAACTCTAAAAATTCTGTATTCCACATATGTTCGTCCACACTTAGAATATGCCTCGCAAATTTGGAGTCCGAGATACGATATCTATATTGAGAGGATTGAGAGGGTTCAAAAGAAATTTATGAAATTTCTTAATTTCAGAACGAAGTCAGTTTGTAACGACTATGCAATTTCATGTAAAAAACACCACTTTCTAGAACTCCGAAAACGTCGGGATATTTCAGACATACTGTTCCTTGCTCGAGTGATGACCTCTTCCATCGATTGTCCTGAGTTGCTGAATAAATGCAAAATCTATGTTCCAGTGCACTCATTGCGCCATGCTCCGTTTTTCTCAACACCATTAGTTGCTACTAGGTATCGACAAAACAGTTTCCTTCATCGATCTTGCCGTATGTATAATGACTTAGTACGCAAACATGACCTTGACATTTTTGCTATGAGTATTTCAACTATGAGGAGGAGACTGCACTGAATGTCGTTTTGAATTCTAACTGTTTTATTATAACTTAATTTATAAAAATTGAACTTCATTATTGCTTATGCAATTGTTGGTTGGCAGGTAATATTTTTATATTTTTATAATAATTTTTATAAACGGCCTAAACGTAAATTTTTCTAAATTTTTTTATTACTTTAGTATAAGGGATCTCTTCTTTTTTTTATGTATTTAGCTTCTATCTGTGGAGACTTATTAATGGCGTGTTGTTGCTACTTTTATAAGTTATGTTAAGTGTATCGCTGTAAGTTTCCCTAAGATTAATAAATAAATAAATAAATAAATTCCTAATGTGGGAGTTGTCTTTAAAAAAAAAAAGATTTTAATCCTAATTATTCCTACCTAGCTGAGAATATATGTAAGACATGTTTTTTATGGAATAAGGAGGAAACAAGCAGACGTATCGCCTGTCGGTAAGTGATTACCACCACCCATGGATACCAGCAGTACCAGAGGCGTCACAAGTGGGTTGCCTAAGTAGCCTAAGTATCCTTGTATCAGCTACTAGTCAAAGTACCGTCAAAATCGGTCCTGTCGTTCCAGAGCCGGTACAAACAAACAAAAATCAAAAAGAAATGTTATTTTGGTATATGTACCGTGTATAAAAAGCGGTTATTTTAATATTACGAACATACACTCTAATTTCATTTATTTGTATAGATATGCTTACGCATACAATATTGTATAGGGTGTTTTTTTAAGCTAGATAGAACTTTAAATTGTAAAAAGTAACACAAAAAATTAAATTTTGATGAAACTTTTTTTTTTATTTGTTTCAGTATACTCTGACAAATCATCATGAATAGACTCACGCTTGAACAACGCTACGAAATTATCCAAATTTACTTTGAAAATCAGCTCATTTTTGAAGAAATAAGGTCCGATGATGCCACCAGCGTGAAAACCGCACCATACGGTGCATTTTTCTGGATGTAATGGAGTCTGTAGGGTCTGTTGTGGATTGGTCTCACTCCATATGCGGCAATTTTGCTTATTAACAAACCCGTTAAGCCAAAAATGCGCCTCATCGCTGAACACAATTTTGCGATAAAACAGTCGTCTATAAGTTGCGCGAATCGACGACTGATTTTCAAAGTAAATTTGGATAATTTCGTAGCGTTGTTCAAGTGTGAGTCTATTCATGATGATTTGTCAGAGTATACTGAAACAAATAAAAAAAAAAGTTTCATCAAAATTTAATCTTTTGTGTTACTTTTTACAATTTAAAGTTCTATCTAGCTTAAAAAAACACCCGTTACAATCAGTACTGTAATGTGAACGTAGTTAAGCTTTTAGTTTCAAAACACTCTGATGAAAGATGTTTTAAAAAAGTCTATCAATTAGGACTGCTAACAACATAA
Organism: Spilarctia lutea; assembly: GCA_916048165.1. Classification (NCBI taxonomy): domain Eukaryota; kingdom Metazoa; phylum Arthropoda; class Insecta; order Lepidoptera; family Erebidae; genus Spilarctia; species Spilarctia lutea. The sequence goes on from OU696491.1 coordinate 4,058,158, forward strand.
CACATAAAAACATTGATAAAGGAACATCATTCTTACCTTTAAAATAACATAACAAACATATATGTGGACATAATATGTACACTACAGGCTTACCGGCTGGTGAAGTCAAGCTTTATCATCAATCAATATGAATGAGTTTCGAATTCAATAATGCTTGTCACGGCGTGGGATACTTAATGGCCCTTTAATACCCCCTGAGGGAAATAATGGCTTGTATTAAAACTGTACATTAACACTGTAATGTACCGGTTACTGGAATTTGTAATATTTTTTTTGTATATTGTGTATTTGCATATGGATGTTTTTGCAACGATCACAGTATATTCGTAGATGTAGATACTTGTAGATCAACAGCTTTAAATATTTAACTTTTTAGAAAAATGCCTTTGATCCATATCATGCTGGTTAAACTCTTGTTATTTTTTAAAACACAACTCCGCATTAAAAATCCCTATATCACGGAGGCACTATTCATCCCGTAAGTGTCTGAGGCGAGTAAGGGAGTACACTATAAAATAAATAAATAATAAATAAATATTTTGTACATCTAACACACAACGCCATCTAGTCCCAAGCTAAGCAGAGCTTGTGTTATGGGTACTAGACAACTGATATAAATACATATTTTTACAAACTCCGAAACAAATATTTGTAGATCACACAAACACTCGGTCCGACCCAGGATTTGAACCCGAGACCTCAAGCACAGCAGTCGCATTTACTGCCACTTCGCCACCGAGGCAGTCGAACGTAAAAGACAACACGTTTGTAAGGATGAGGCAAACTTGAAACTAATATATCCATTCACGTGGCCAGTATGGTATAATAGGCCCGTAAGTAAAGTAAGAAGTACCTCCTTACTTTTATAATCTCGATGGTCGTATGGGATTGCCGGTCAAGAGGTCTCGGAGTTTGTAATTATAATATTATATTATACTAGGTTTTCCCTATGTCTTTCCTCAAAAATCAAAGTATCCCCATGCCAAATTTTATTGAAATCGGTGCAGCAGTTTGGCCGTGAAAGCATCACAGACAAACAAAGTAACTTTCGGATTTATAATATAGATATGGATGAAAGACTTGGAAAATTTAAGTGTTGGGTGGTCTAAATAAACAAATGAGGTTAACATCGAATCGAACTTCCGTATTCCTTTACCGCGACAATAAAAGGCCATGACGAATTCGAAGTTCTAATGTGAATCGATTTAACGCACCACATTGAGTATCCAGGAATGAAGTGAATGAAGTCTATTAAAAGAACTGAACGTACTTGGTTGTGAATGAGTGAGTGAGTTAGTTATAGTGTAGTTAGCGCTTCCGCGTTCGTGTTTTGAAAATGAAATATGAATGGATGTGTACGAAGTGCTGCTGAAGTGTTTACCTTTTGTTTGTTAATGGTGATTTTCATTCTTGTGCCTTCATTTGATTGCTGCAGTTCCAATTATAAATACAGCATATAGTGTTTGTAAATACAGTCGCCGGTAATAGTCAAAAGCACAAGTAATGAGATTTCTAGATTGGTGAGGTTAAATTTACTCAGATTGGTCATACACTAGGACCTGGAATCAATTCCCAGTAGTTCTGACTAATTATGTACTGAGTACTGTCATAATTATAATAAATAAATAAATAATAAATATTCCGGACATCTAACTCACAACGCCATGTAGTCCCAAGCTAAGCAGAGCTTGTGTTATGGGTACTAGACAACTGATATAAATACTTATATACTTTTTTTTTGTAAATACATACATATTATACATAGAAAACACCCAAACTCCGTAACAAATATTTGCAGATCATACAAACATTTGGTCCGACCCGGGAATCGAACCCGAGACCTCTTGCTTAGCAGTCGCATACGCTACCACTACGCCACCGAGGCAGTCAATAATTAATAATTATTCTATGTCTTGATGTAATTTCTTTATAATATTCGACTACCTCGGTGGCGCAGTGGTAATGAATGCGACTGCTGCGCTTGAGGTCTCGGGTTCAAATCCTGGATCGGACCAAATGTTTGTATGATCTGCAAATATTTGTTTCGGAGTTTGGGTGTTTTCAATATATAATATGTATGTATTTACGAAAAAAAAGTAAATAAGTATTTATATCAGTTGTCTAGTACCCATAACACAAGCTCTGCTTAGCTTGGGACTAGATGGCGTTGTGTGTTAGATGTCCGGAATATTTATTATTGTTATTAAAAGGGGTTGATGTGTGTTAGATATTTGAAATTATTTATTATTTTATTATTATAATCTGCATTCCAAACGTATATCGTGTACAATACTCTTGGATTCTGCCCATGATTCATTAGGCTGAGTAGAGGCATTTTGGCATTTAATTATAAAAAAAAATATAAACAAGATGGCGTGGTTAATATGTCTAGATCAGTTCCAGGGATAGTTGTTCTCTCAACAAATGAATAAGTAAAATACAGATTTGGTACACTTAGTATCAAAAGTACTATTAAACATTTACTGGAACATACTAGGAATCCACATAATATTTGCCTAAGAAAAGCTAAGTTGTGAACCGTGAACAATATGGCGGTATTCCAAGGAAGTCTCATTGTTACTATTTCGCGCTATGAAAACATCGCAGTCGGTACTGCTGAAATAGACGCTACGGAAATTATATAGTGACTGTTTTCTAAATTATATATACACATTACACATGATTTTGTAAAGCTTTGTTTGATGAAGTGTGGTGTTATAAAGAATTCAGTCCATTTTTTTTTTGAATAGGTGGCAACCGATCAGATATATCGCTGTTTTTTACTCCATAAAAACAAAAAAAAGACCAATACATCCGTTCTAAAAGGACCCTTATGCCCAATAGAGAACTTTTAAAAGCTGTAGAAAATGTACGAGTATATAAATTTGTAAAATTTTGTTAGTTGATCATGTGGTAAAAGATTCGCATGCTGGGCAACGGGACATACGTGCTTCCACTGACTTATGAGAATCAACAAAAAAGCAAACTACTCACTTATGTACGAACATTGGTATCATTAATTGTGGGAAAAAAATATTATCGTTTTTTTCCGGTTAAAAACCACGATATACAGATGTTGTGTAAAGTTTGGGTCTAGTTGTGTATTTATCAATAAAAATATATATACCTCCATTAATGTGCTGTCTATCTTATAAAATAAAATAATACTAACGAAGACAAAGTCTTCAATAAAAAACACAAATTTAGTAAAGCATCTATAAGCTGAACGTTTATGCATTTAGTCAAATTCCAACAGAAAAAAAAACATTATTTCACTCACATAACTTTTAAACTAATTCTAAGTATCAATCAATCAATCAGTGCGGATTCAATCGACGGCGCGGGTCGCGACACCAATCTGTTCTTAACTTAAATCTATGACTGCGAGAGTATCCGGTTCCGGTTTTAAATCGTGGCACGTGCCGGAGGGAAGGAATTCTAAAGACATTTGCTTTTTCTTCGTGCTGATGTTTTTTTTATAAAACGAATTTACAATGTTCGTAATTTAAATTTGAAACATTCTTTTTAAATATTAGTAGAGTAGTGAATGTTTTAGAACTGGTGTTCGACCAGTGGTCGAAACTCGACCATCATTTATTTAGTCGTGTTTTTGTCTTCTCTTAATTTTCTGCACTTCTCTTCAATATCAACTTTAACTGGATGAATGAAATGAAATATGGATCCTTCCCCTTATACCTCCTTAATTATGATATTGCTTAGGTTCGTTATTTACTAGTAAATCAAAAACGACAGACAAAATTAAGACGAGATATTCTCCGTACATTTTCCATTTAATTTTATCACGACTTCATCTAAAATACATAATAATATGTTACTGTCAGTTTGAAGCTTGACTGGTCTAGTTTCTGCCAGTATACCCTGTTACGCCAAGTTATGGATAATCGATCTAATTGATAAATAAATTGACCAACTAGTCCAGCTCGATCAGCGTGCGGTAGGTCCTAGTTGAGCGATTTGTTTACATTTAATATCCTGCTAAGATGTGAAACTGTTGTAAGATATGTTTCGTGTTAGGATTATCTAATCAATTTTACGACTGATATAATGTCTGGAATATGATTTCTAATGAGACCGATATGTAATTATCCGGTAACTACAGTTTTAAATGCGTGTCTGACACATTGCTCTGCTTCTTAAAGTCGTAAGGTATAGACTACGGGCCCGTGTCGAAAATTGATGGGTCATGTGAACCACCAGGAGACTTTTTTAGAAAGATACAGGGGCATAAAACAATAACATTTAGCACTATGCTGTCACTTGGAAGCTGTCCAACTGAGTATAGGTAAAGGGGAGGGAGTAGGAACCGTCGATTTTTCTCCCTTGTCACATAATTTTTGTACGGCGTTGCGAGATAATGGATTAGAAGAGATATTGAAATTGAATGGGACCGATGCCGTCCCATCAATTTTCGATACGGGCCCGTAGTCTAGTAGGGTCGTTGATGTTTTATAGTTTACTTGTCTTTCCTCAAAAACCAAATGCAAAATATAATTGATTACGGTGCAGTGTGTGAAAGTATGACAGACAGACAGACAAAGTTATTTTCGGATTCATAATATTAATATAGATTATACTGATCCTTAGTAAATATTTTATTTTTTTATTGAATAGTGGGCAAACGAGCAGACGTATCACCTAGCGATTACCGCCGCCCATGTACACCAGCAATACCAGAGGCGTCACAAGTACTTTGCCGACCTTTGAGGCATTTTGCGGGGGGGGGGGGAGAAACACAGTGCAAGCGCTATTTCACGACGTTTTTCTGTGAGGCCGTGGTATCACTCCGGTCGAGCCACCCCATTAATGCTGAAGCGTGGCTCGGTAATTATATACGGTGTTTAATATTAAAAAACCACGAGTACAGTGAAGACCATAGGGACATATTTCATTTACACTTAAATAAGTTCGAACTACATGAGGCATTACTTTGTAATTGTAAAACCATATTTGAATACTTTTAGTAAACATTGAACATTAGTGACATACTCAACATTTCGTTATTTATTTACAACTTTATGCACGTATGTAGATCGCCAGACGTAATTCCAGGGCATTTTCTATCAGTCGAATTTTGGGTCGTGTAGAAATCTTGCAAGGATCAAGGATTATTTTATAAAACTAGGTATACAAGCAGGTCATAGACTATTCTCATATATACATCTATATCATATGTATTATTCCTTATACATACATTAGCACACTTCCGTAGTACTTACTAGCTATAACTCGTATTAACACTTATCTGCAATAGGTCTGTATGTATGTTCTAAGTTTATTCAATATTTTAATCCTACCGATCATAATCCAACTAATAAATTTATCCATAATCTGTTTATATATACTTAGAATTAAATAAGTATGTTTACTTTAGATACAGACTACCTTTGTGGCGCAGTGGTAGCGTATGCGACTGCTGTGCTTAAGGTCTCGGGTTCGATTCCCGGGTCGGATCAAATGTTTGTATGATCTGCAAATATTTGTTTCAGAGTTTGGGTGTTTTCTATGTATAATATGTATGTATTTATAAAAAAAGTATATATGTATTTATATCAGTTGTCTAGTACCCATAACACAAGCTCTGCTTAGCTTGGGACTAGATGGCGTTGTGTGTAAGATGTTCGAAATATTTATTTATTTATTTTATATTGACTGCGAACGGTGATAAGCTTGCCACATTCTACATAAGATGGACTATCATTTATAATAAAAAAAGTAAATATAAGAAACGCATAAGAGTACCAAAACCACTGCTTTCGGATTCTGCTAATGATTTTCATCAGGTAGAGTAGAGTCACCTTGGTAGGCTCATACATAAAATTATCCCCATCCAATAGATAACATACAAAAATTGTATATTTACTTTTCAGTCCTAACGCCTTACCTTACCTTGCTTTGACAGTAAAAAAAAGAATAAAATACCCTATCTTATCATTCTGAACAATTAACAAGGGACAGAAAATGTAGGCCGACTGGTAGAGAATGCCCTAGGCATTAAGTCCGCCATGGTACAATAATTCACTCAGTTACAAATAAAATTACTTTCAATTAAGCTACAATCTTGTTTCAAGTAACAAATTTGAATATCCCTCATTTATTGGTCGTTAATTTTAACTTTCTGTGCAAATACCAACTGTTTCACAATCACTAATATTAAATGTAGTTTAGTATGAATTTGAATACTGCAATTACTGAGAAGTCAGTGCCAGACAGATAGACACTACTCAGAACACCAATATTACCATATTCTCCGTATTGTTGAAGGAAATTAGCTTCCTTCTACACAATTCTTAGTTTCTTACTATTAACATATAAAGTTTATGTGCAGACGTCTCATACGAATAGCTTTATAACTAAAGTAATCGATTACTTCTTTTATGTCAGTGAATCACTTTGTGATAAGGACTTGTCCAATCTGGACTGCTTCAGTCTGCTGCAGTCAACTCAAAGTTCTGTAATTAAACGAGCCGTGCAAAATCATTTCATTAGGCTGCAATAGTTAGGGTCAACATACGGCATTGTCCACATTCGCAATGAATCCACTCATGTTTTCTTCTTTTTCTTCCTTGGATTCTGCTCATGATTTCCATCAGGCAGAGAAGAGTCATTTAGGCAGCTCTTACATAAAAATAAGTAATAAAGTTTTTCTTAAAAACAAGCTTTTATTACTTGTTAATAAAACATAACTATAAGTCCTTTCATTTGATACCCATATTGGGTGGGTTGTTCATAATTATGTACGCCGCCATTTTGTTCCGGCGGCTATTTTGGATTAATACTAATATCGATTAAATATAATTGCAGCTCAATCGGAAATCATTGCAGATTTGATTACAGACAAACATCGGGACAGGTGAAACTAAATAATAGCTTGTAAAAACTATGTGATCTTGTTAGTTCTCGTACGTTTACATAGTAATAATATTGAGTAGTGACAGTTAAATAGATTTAAAATGTCATAAAACGACATGTTTTGTATATTGCTATATTTGTTAATCATTAATTAGTTATTTAGTCGGTTAGTGGGTTCGTTATATTGACTTCTAAGCCAGAGGTCGTGGGATCCGTTTCCACCTAGTACAAATATTTATTCTGCATTTTGGTGTAATATACTGATGTATGTGTGTTTAGAAATAGAAGTGTGTTCATTAGCAGTCTGATTCCTGTAATACAGGGCTTGCCTAGTTTTAATACACATTGTAATTTTAACATATAATATTTCATACTTTCAAACTTATTTAGATAACCGCTTTCTCAATTAAAAAAATCTGTCCAACTACTAGTGCTTGGCGCCTATATTGTTGAATAAAAGCCAAAATTAATAAAGCGCAAAGAAAACAGTGGTAATACATTAATCGCGAGACAGAATATATCATAAATACACCTTCGATTACGTAAGATGACACAAACGTGCTGTTTACTTGCGTTTTTCACGATTTTCAAGCGTAGACAGAGTGTAAAACAAAGTCAGAGATAAAAACAACGCTACGAAAATCTAAAGAAAAGAAAGAGACAGCTGTAGTTACACGCGACACGCTACGGTTTCAATTACGGCGCACGCGCAACGCTGAAAGCTCGCTCGCGGATTGTATTCGCTTCAGAGTTCAGTCTTCTTACAAAGCTCGACACGCACGGTCGTCTCGTAGGTGCGTAGAACTCTTAACGAATTTTCACGTTACGGAACTAACTTTTGATTGTGACGGTGTCCAAGTGATTGTGTTTTCAACTTTTAGTGACGATTTGTGTAAAATACGAACACATTGAAAGCTCTGTGACATTTTGTGTTGTTGCGGATATTCCGAGCGGAATTGTGTTTATTCCCAGAACTTGGTAAGCTGATTTGTGTTATTTTAAGATATAATTAAATTTAGACGGGCGGCATTTAAATGAAATTAAAATTAGTTACAAGTAAACGTTATGAGTTTATGACCTTTCTCGCTATTTATTATTTTTTGGACATAATTCGATAATCTATTGATTGTTATTTGTAGAAAATGAAATATTTATTATATATGAGTATACTGTAAATATACATCAGTTTTATGTACCTACGTATAAAAATGTTTAAGAATTGTGCTAAAGTAACTTTTTTTATTATCTTATCATCAAATTATTATTTACCGTTTTTAATTATATTTTCTATTAATCTATATAGAAGGTATTGAAAGATAACTACATAATATACTAATTAATATGATGAAAGTTAATCTCTTTAATGGCAATATAAATCCATACTAATATTATAAATTCTAAAGTAGCTCTGTCTACCTGTTACGCTTTCACGGCTAAACCGCTGCACCGTTTGCAATGAAATTTCGCATGAAGATAATTTGATTATTAAGGAAGGACATAGTCTACTTTAACCGCGTTACTGACATACACGCAAATGGAACTGCTAGAAAAAGCTACTTTGAAATAAAATCAATATCAACACTAAAAAAGTTAAATCACATACAGAAATACTAATAAATTTACCCTTTAGTCTTTACAATTTAACTTTATAAAACTATCTATTTTGAAGGCTACTAATTAACAATCGAAGACCATTAGTAAAAAAAAGGACAAGACAAGCAATAAATCTGCGTTTACAAAAGCCATGTCCTGGCGCATGATATTCAATCGGGAGTCGAACCCGTGTATCTTTTAGCATTCACCCGGCGCGCGGCGTCCTAACGCGTAACACGTGGCAAACAATGTGTTTTTGTAGCCCATTGAATAGGACATGGCATAGAGATGTCTTTATTTTAAATATTTTGAAACAAGTTCAGAGTGCGACGACGAATTATACAATAAATGTAACGAATTAATATTTTTTAATTTTTTTTGTTGAATTGAACGATACACGGTATTCCAGTCTACATTTTATACCGTCCAAGTCATGTAAAAATTTAAAAAAACTCTTAATAGTAAATTTAGTAGTTTTTGGCATAAATATTTAGACACAAGACAAGGAATTCCAAAATATTTCACTCCTTTGCTGTTATAAACAATAGCAAGGAACAGTTTTATTTACGTGATTAAGCCAAGAATACCTATCTAAAAGAAGACGGATTATTTGATATTATGCACTAAGCATACACTACTTAAGGTACAATTTACAATATCTAAATCTTTCTCTTATTTATCTTAAGAAGCGATGGATATGACATGACGTGAGATTTAGATAAGAAAGAATCAATAAAATATTGACAAAAGAATGCAAATGAAATATTGACAAAGAAGTTATCAGCACATCTTCACAGCCTATATTAGTTCCAAAATGATTTGGGGTCGGCTCCTAGTTTCATTAGTTTTGCCTTTGCAAAAAAGACAGGAAATTAGACATTTTGTACTAAGCCGTATGCTTGTTGTTGTAAATGTAATGTATGTGTAATTTATAATTTAGGTAGGGTACAAGTTACAATGTCATAGATACTATTTTATCTACTCCGTATTTGTAAACACTTCATTCATAAGGCATATTGAATAATTTGCAGAGAGTGGTAGATTTATCACTGTTACTTTCTACCATTTTTTAATGCTGCTGTTATAGACAAAACATACTATTTTGTATATTTAGTAACATATTGTAAGAGGTTCATTTAGAAGAACAAAAAAAAATTGATAAAACACGTACAATAATAATATACTACGGGGACTAAATGTTTTAATTTCATTTTAAACTTAATCGATCACTAACTTTGTAGATAAAATAACAATACACTACATATGAATAAAATTTACAAAGAAGATTTGGCCACCAATAAATGTCTGTACCATAGCGACTCCACTGTTCCGAAACGGCTTTATTCTTTCCGGTGTAACGTGCGGAACACGTGGTTTAGGAGGTAGTAGAAAAAAATAACAGACAATGTAGATGTTGCCTTCAATCTGTAACTGCCTTCTGGAGACACGACACACGTCTTAATAGAGATGTACTTGGTATTCTTAATTGGTGGTATAGATTTATGAACGAATAAATTGATATTTATGGTGGGGAAAAGGAATTGATTCCGGGTTTCATTATTTCTTGGTTTTTGCTGAGAATATTTATGCTATTACAAGATGGAAATAGTATTACCGTAGTTTTTAAACTGAGTGTGTTGTTTTTATTTGTGTTATTCGCAGCTGTTGCCATCTAAACCCACCCCGTGAAATATTAATATATATTGAATCGTTCCCGCGCCTTTTATTTTCTTCATTATCATTTTATATCACCAGATGGTGCTTAACGAGAAATTATGTATGTTCTTTAGGATTTGTAGTATTAACCATGAAATATTAATTGTAAGCACAACTAAGACAATTTAAATTTGACTGCACGTTTGGCTTAGTGGTTAAGCGGTCGCCACGCCGTTCCCTACTTTGCCAAGTGTTGTTGGTTCAAATCCAACATGAAACAACACTTTGTGTGATCAAGAAATTGTTGTTCTGAGTCTGGGTGTTCTTTGTGTCCGTTTCATTTATGTTTGTAAAGTCCCCGTGACACTGAAATCATTCCTAGCGCGGGAGTTGTCATTTAAAAAAAAACAAATATTTCAATCTGTCCCGTCCCTGAATAATCATGTAAAAGCATTATGAACAAAAAAAAATTCAAGGTATCTTAATCGTTCTCTCTCGTTAAAGATGGGTATGCCATGACGTAAGATTTAGATTAGAAAGAATCAATAAAATACTAATAAGAGAATGCAAATGACAAATTAACACGTAAGTTAGCATCTTCCATTCTCAGAATGATTTGGAGTCGGATACTAGTGTAATTGGCTTTGCCTGAATATCAGTTTTTCCACGGAGTTAGCATTGGACCTCCACAACCCTGAGGGCGAACAAAATTCAAAGATTGAACTATTTGGCACTATATTTGCGGGCACTGATTTCTTAATAACGATTGCCATAGGTGTTATGTATATGCCATGACAAACAAAACCAACGGTTTAACATGCATCTGTACTTCGGGTTGCTATTAAGAATTTGTTGTAAGAAAAATTCAATAACCCAAGAACTCTTCGTCAGCTGTCGCATACGCTAGCCACTAGACTAACAAGGCAGTAACAAGGTATTTAGTATATTGAAATAAGCATTAATTATTTTTTCACACATTTTCTTTAAACTCATATAAGTAAATAGTGTAAATATCTAGTACAGGCATTTGAAAATGCACTTGACATGTAAGGCAACGTCGCAACTAGATAACAGATTTAAAAGGATGTAACAAAAGCACTTCAGCCAAACAAGCAGATTACAGTCTTGTCATACAAATAAAAATATGTTTCATTTGACTTTATTATCGTAAGGACAAATGAATGTCACAAATCCCTTATCCTCATAATCAGCAATATCGTATCCTGGATGTAACATTCTGTTGCAATATGTATATAGATAGTAATATTTTGAGTAGGTTTTACAGTAAAATTTGTGTGAAAAACCATTAAAAAACAAATTGTAGTACTACGTAACAAAAACAAGTTGTTGACAAATGTTCTTAGACTAACCAGTAAAGTGGGCCGGTCATGTCTCCAGACGGGCTGATGGTCGCTAGAGTCGACAAGTGTTAGAGTGGAGAACCTGATTACGCAAACGTAGTGTAAAACACCTTGCGACTAATGAACCGTCTTATCGGATGGTCCATCGAGCCGCAAGGATTTTTCCTGTCTCGTTGTTTGCCCCGTAATCATATAAAGGATAAACAACGAGACAGAACAAATGACGGTAAATGATTACCGCCACCCATATGAACACCATTTGTTACGTGTAGACTGTCTCAACTGAACTGATGCCGTAGCATCACAGAGAACTGGTTCCCGTAATCTGGTAAAACGTGTCTCTCTACAATAAAAAATACTATTATCAGGCAGGAAACAACTTAAAAGTAAATTGCAAAACGATTAACTTACTGGTAAACAATGGGTAGTTTAATAAACACCAACTTTCGGTACATACATTAAGAAGATATCTTCGTCGATAAACAAATGCATATGTTACTGTAAAAGCCTGAATATTAGTAAATCTTAGGTGTTACTTGTAAATTTAAACAAAATGATTTACTTAAACGAGTTGGTAAATGTAAGAATTTAAGAAAAAGAACGATATTTTGTACCTTTAGAATTTCTATACGCTCGGTCTTACCAGTGAAGGTTGATAAATCTTGGTATAAGGAATAAAACAATTTACTTAAATTCGTGTAAATCAAACGATTAAAACACGTAATTATACGAGTACATCTATATTTACCGTAGATCGGGTTTATACGTTTAAGTTAGTTAAAAAATTTCGTTTCGTCGATAAACGAATATAGAACGAAATTTTTTATCTGGAATGAAATGCGATATTTCATCAACAGTTTACAAACAAACTAAATATATACTCCATTCATACATGTAAAATTCTATGAAGTCATAATTTTTTATCGATCATAACAATAAAATCGTATGAACGCAATATTCTGAAAACTCCTGAAATATATCAAAGTAGCAGGAAGCGTCTATTAATTTGAATCAAAGATGAATCGAAAAATAACCATTGAAGTAAGTAATTCCAAATACTTTGTATCAATTTTAACTTCAATAAAAATTTGAACTATTGGGACCAAGCTTTTTGTAATCGATTGTCGGCACTTGATGGAACTTGTTGCAATACATTCTAGAATAAATAAATAAATATTCCGGACATCTAAAACACAACGCCATCTAGTCCCAAGCTAAGCAGAGTTTGTGTTATAGGTAATAGACAACTGATATAAATACTTATATACTTTTTTTTGTAAATACATACATATAGAACATAGAAAACACCCAAACTTCGAAAAACATATTTGCAGATCATACAAACATTTGGTCCGAACCGGGAATCGAACCCGAGACCTCAAGCTTAGCAGTTGCATACGCTACCACTACGCCACCGAGGCAGTCAAATCCAGTCATTATCTAACAAAAAGCTTGCATTCTAGAATCAAACCCATTTGTACTTGGCTGAAACCGGTCAGATGTAAACTTAATTAAAATAGTGGAATAAGTACAAGTGAATTTGATTCTAGAATGCAAGCTTTTTGTTAGAGAATGACTGGCAGTCGTATTTTAACCATCTTGAATGGTTTTTTTTTAATTGTTAGTTTAACTTTATAAGTGGAACACATGGTGTAGTGGTTTAAGCGGTCGCCATGCTGCTTCCTACTGCGCTGAGTATTGAGGGTTTGTTCCACACTTTATGAGATCCATATATTGGTGTTCTTTGTGTCCGTTTCATGAATGTTTACAAAGTCTCCCTCAATATATTCCTAACGTTGGGGTTGTCTTTTTAAAAACGAAAAATATGCTATTGTATAAACTTTTGTACCGTACAAAGTCTTATATTTACGAACATTTGTGGACCTCCTATTTTAAAATTCAATTAAAAACAGTAGTAGAAACTATATCATTTATCTGTATTTGAATAGGTATATCTACAATTAAATATTTACCAATCACAGATTTAATATATTATTTTCTTTCACTCAATTATTTATTTGACAGATATCTGATTTTTTATAATTAATACATGCAAATCGCATCGCAAACTAAAGGTTTAGCAATACAAATTAACAGAAGCAATAAAATATTCACCATTTGCATTATAAATGTCACGTCTCAATCATTGTTCAAATAAAAAACAAACAAGTCCAGCGTTTTATTATTTATTACAAAAGGTGGCGCTACCACTCACATTACAAGTGTTTTAGGGCGCGATATCTGTCAAAAGTCAAGTAAAATATGGTCACATTAGCCTGCGCCCACGCAGTCGATTAGACACTGGAGTTATTAAGAAAAAGAGTTTATTCTAGCGTATGACTCAAGTGATGGAACATTTTATTGTTAGTCAATCTCGAGTTTTGAGTCTGTTTGTGAGTGGTTCTTTTATTGGTGCTGATGGAGGGAAAGCGGTGAACAGATAAGTGACGTCATTTCTTAGTCGGTATGAGTGATGAGGTTTATCTTTTTTAAATTTAAAAATGATGTAATGAGGAGATTGTCTTGTTATTAAAGAGGTATGTTATTCTTTTTTTATTGTTACACGTTTATTTAGATTATTGAAATAACCAATTGTCAACAGTAGCTTATGTCCTTTTTAAAGAAACAAAGTATCTTCACGTCAAATTTCATTTAAATCAGTGTAGCGGTTCAGACGTGAATCGTTACAGACAGACAAAGTTTCTTTCGAATTTATAATAGTAGTACTGAAGTATGAATAAAAATTGGAATTATGATAGTTATATTTAGTGGTTTCGCATAATAAAAGTACTTGTATAGATACAAAAAGTAGTCTCGCTTTACGTGAAATATAATTATTAATGTACTAGCTGACCCACGCAATCTCGTTTACGTCTCCTAATGGCCGTAACGTAATCATTTTCCCCCGTTTTTGTATTATATATATATTCACTGATTCTCCGCTCGAATAACATTTTTTAAAATATATTCAAACCTTTTAAACCTTCCCTGGACTACAACAAATATTTTGAAAATGAAAATCAGCATCGAGTTTTTACGAGACGAATGAACAGAAATTAATTTTATATATAAAGATTTGTGTTGTAGTGTTTATTTCTAAAAAAAACGCGACATAGAGTACTCCTAATCCAAACGTTTTTCAGAGCTTTTATAAATATTAAAGCCAGCTCCCGCGAAAACCCTACAACAACTTTCCTATCGGTTTTTACAACCAATAAAAACTAGTTATAATGACAATTACCATAGTCAAAATGCGAGCAAGATAACTACATTAAATGCTAATATTAATACACGATAAGACTTCAGTTTGCGCACATTACTGGATCAAAAACGTAGATCGATATGTACATTAATCGATTTAATATTGGCAACTGTCCTAATTCCAAACTGCAGATAATTCTTGATGTATTTAAAAGTTTCAATGTTGGCACCAGTCTCATTGAGGCCGGGTCACTCACTTGTTTACAAACGAAAATTTACTTTAAAATTATTTTTTTGATATTATAAATCTAACATTTTCCTCAATAAATCCGGTTGAATTTCTGTTTCTGTGTTTGTTCATTCGAAGTATAATGTAACAATCTATTGTAGGTATCACCATTCAACTATTAAGAAGGATCTCAATAGGCCGCGATAGTCAATTGCCTCTGTGGCGCAGTGGTAGCGTATGCGACTGCTGTTGTTGAGGTCTCGAGTTCGATTCCCGGGTCGGACCAAATGTTTGTATGATCTACAAATATTTGTTTCGTAGTTTGGGAGTTTTCTATGTATAATATGTATTTACAAAAAAAAGTATATATGTATTAATATCAGTTGTCTAGTACCCATAATACAAGCACTGCTTAGCTTGGGACTAGATGCCGTTGTGAGTAAGATGTCCGAAATATTTATTATAGTGTGGGTCACCATGATGCATTATTGCATTGTCTGCATTACCAATGAGTATGGTGACCAACTCTTAAATTCTGTGCATGCTTTCCGCACTCACTGTAAAGTTGATTGATAATAACAAGATTAAACCAACACAATTTTTAAGATAACGACGACTAAACGAATATAACATTATTACATATACCTACTGTAACAACTTTTCTGTCACTTACATGCAATCTCTTTTTTTTTTTTATTGAATAGGAGGCAAACGAGCAGACGCATCACCTGATGGTAAGCGATTACGCCGCCCATGGACACCCGCAACACGAAACGCGTCACAAGAGCGTTGCCGACCTTTGGGGGATGGGGAGAGGGAATGGGGAGGGGTTAGGGCATGGGCCTCCGGTATCCTCACTCACTCGGTGAAACACAGCGCAAGCGCTATTTCACACCGGTTTTCTGTGAGGCCGTATCACTCCGGTCGAGCCGGCCCATTCATGCCGAAGCGCGGCTCTCCCACGGAAATGCCATGCTTTCGTGAAATGGAACAGAAGTACATAACACTGGAATCTGAGGAAGTCTGCGTGTTGTTTTTCCCCTACGTATTGCCCCTATTCCCAACACCAGAGGCGTCACAAGTGTGTTGCCTTTGGAGAATGGGGAAGGGGACGGGTAAGGGGTAGGTGTAGGGCCTCCGGTATCCTCACTCACTCGGTGAAACCCAGTGCAAGTGCTGTTTCACAATGGTTTTCTGTGAGGCCGCGGTATCACTTCAGTCGAACCGGCCCATTCATGCCGAAGCGTGGCTCTCCCACGGCTTAATAAAAACTTTGGAATATAATTAATATTTCATTATTTAATTTTGTCTGTCGACACGGCGACAATGACAAATAAGTGACTGTTTTGAAATGAAAGCATTTCCTATGAGAAACTTTGTTAGTTATTTAAAATCTGTATACAATTTTATACTGTCTAATTAAAAAAAATATTAGCTTAAGTTGGTATTAAAAATTTTTTACTCTGTAATCTTTTGTTGTTGACAGTCGAACTAGTGAAAAAATTCTGTGAATCTAATTTTGGTACGTTTCTACAGAAATAGAAATTTTCTGTATCATTATGGATCATATATTTTTTAATATCTCTCTTTAGGCTATTGACTAGCTAGATCTTTTGTTCTTCTAATGAAATCTCATGGATATTTGCATTTAAAGTATCAAGTTGACAACGTCTTCATATACCTAACAATGTCAATGATATAGGTCAAGCGCGAAGCGTGATCAAGAACATCACAAACTGCGTAAATAACATTAGTCACAATATCAATAATGGCAATGAGTCAAAATAAAAATAAACCGTTCTATTTTTAAATATTCTTAGTTGAAACTTTTTAAATTCACTTTCCATAATTCTGAAATTTGTTTTTTTTTTGATGCAGCCTTTTATTTTTAAAAGCTTGATACGGTTTTCATGGTTGATGATTCTAATTTCGATTTGAATTTCGAACGCGATATAAACATTTGAGTAGCAATGCGTTTTATTCTAAACAAAATTGGTATGTCTAGGTGTCTATAGATTTTAATAATTTAATGTTAATTTCTATAAATTCATATTTTGCATTTTAATAAATACCTCTTGGTGAAAATGTAACAAGACGTGAATTTTACGTAAGTTGTACCATCTTTTTATGAACCAAAAGTACATTTCTTTGTAATTTTTTTCAATATTTGACAAATAATGTATATTTTAAACAAGCAGTGTAATAACAAAAAAATGCTTAAACCAGAATTTTATAAGGCTAATTCAAGCACTTTGCAATTGCAAATGTAAGGCTAAAATTTCTTGAACTAAATATAAAGTGAGATTGAATACGTTTTGTGTTACTGAAGGACCGACGTGACTGCCAAGAATAACTCTAAAATATTTCAACAGATTCGATTTCTGCAATATACTACATTCCGGAACGAATCCTCTGAATTTCTGCAGAGAACATCAATAAACCGTTACTTGCCAAATGGGAAAATTGTTTTCTGAGTATTACAATAAATTTAAGATTTACATTTTTATCTGGAATTTCTATACTTTGTAGTAAGTGATTTTATTAAAAATAAAAACTAGACGGGCTTGCCAACACTCTCATAGGCAAGAAAAAGGTTTTTTTTAAGTTTTATTTTAATTATAAAACAAGAAGGTTTCCAAGTTTAAACCAAAACGAAAAATATCTCTTACAAGATATGTGTTGTGGTCTAATTTTAAATACTTTTCTTTGAAGTAGCAGTAAATTCGAAATCAAGTACGCAAAAGGGCGATCGAATGAGAACACTGTCTGTGTAGAATACAGATACGAAAATAGAACGCGTGTGACAATGAAAAGAACTAAATAGAAATTCAAATTTGGAATTCCGTTTGCGTGTTCTGTTCTATTATTTAAATACTGTTTGAAGTTTTTAGCGATTGAACTTACTAGTGATGCACTTGAAAAGAACACGTCTATCGAGGTTTTTTTAGTTGCAGTCACAATTAATTGTATCGTACTTCATTTGAAAAAGTTTATTGACATAATTGTAAGCAATGCTGTTTCAATACACGCGTATTCAAATGTTGCCTATTTTAAAATAGATAGTTACTTAAAAAGTTTTAATTATATGGTTGGTGTTAAAATGTGCGTGGTTCGCAGTCATGAAATCTTATTAGTTATTCTATTCTAATACACATTTTATTAGAACAATGATGAAGTACTTGTATATTCCTTATAATATTATATAATATTCTATTTCGAATTTACATACAGGATGCACCTTGAATTTGAACGCGTGGAACCAAGTTCAGTAGCCGGGTCAGGTAAGACGCGATTTGCATAAGATGAGCATACCTTTGGTAGTCATCATCGATGTTACTATTACGTCAGCTCTGATGGCGTGTTTATGGTATAGTAAATAGAGATGAAGTGAATAATCGAATTGTATCGATAAGTTAAACTCTAAGTCGTCTATTTACATTACTTTGTGTTCTCATTAACATTTACGACAAAACTACACTAGTAATGCCTATTTACTTGCTTATTTTATCAATCGTATCGCTAGAGTTACATCACTAAACGTCACTGTTTTAAATTTCAGTCAGTTTACTTTTCTTCGAGGGAATTTTTTACACAGTAGTTTGAAATAATTTTTAACACGAAACGATCATGTATTACTATAAAATAATAATATAAGAGCTATTCAATTGCCATTGTAAGGAGGATGGCTAAATAAAGAAGTATAAAGAAGGAAAATAGATTTTGGCACATGTTTATAGATGAATGTATAAAGCATAGGTCAACATACAGTATGAAAATATAAAAGTGTGTAAAACTACTATTAATAAATTCTAAAAAGAAGTATCCATATTATGAAACAATACGGTAACAGATTCCGAAAAATAATTATTATATATCCGTTTTAATGTATTAGTATGCAAATGAACAACACTAGTAGTCTCACAATCTCTCCCGCCACTGACTAGGAAGCGAACAGGTATGACATATACATACATAATAATCAAAAAGCCCATCCTTATGCGATACGTGTGCCTATTGACGGAATAAAAACTAATAGTAAAACATCATACATACAAATTAGAATATTTATATTCAATTAAGAGTCAAGGCAATTCAATGAACCTAGATATCCTAGAAGAATCCTGGCTGATAAAAAAATTGTATAGAACAATAGAATGTTTTCGGATTAAATTGGCAACACACAAGTAACATTGCTGGTGCTGCCAGTGTTTATAGTTAGTATTAACCGTTTAAAAAAATATTATTGTTTCAAACTTTTCGTTATGGAGGGTAGAGACAAGGAGTGTTATCTCATATGGTAGAAAATTGAAAAAAGTGTCCAGCATAAGCTGTAAATAACAGTTCAAAAACCTTCCAGAATGGCGCTGGTGTAGACACAGGGTATGGTATGAATGTAGCAATTGTGAACGAATTGAAGTACGCCGAGTTAAAAAATTTAACATTATTGTCACTACTTGCGTATTACAAAATAATGTAGTAAATATATTTTATTTTCTGATTTTTATCATTCAATTTTATGAAAAAGTGTGTGTATTGATTTTAAGAAGTTTACTCTGATGCTAATGTGGCGCCACCCTAATTTAATGCATTTCAACGGACACTTTTCATGTACACAGATGATACTCCTTACCTCTACCCTCCATACTTTTCGTTATACATGTATCTGAAAAGCCAACAATCTAATTCTAAATGTGTACATATCATAGACAAATTATATCTAGACACAGAAATCATAAAAAATAGAGCTGTCGCCTGCGGTGTTCCCGGACCAATACGAGTTGCAAACCTTCAAGAAAAGAGCGTACTCCTTCTTAAAAGGCCGGCAACGCACTTGTAACGCCTCTGGTGTTGCGGCTGTCTATGCGGTAATCGCTTACCATCAGGCGATACGTCTGCTCGTTTGCAGTTACAATAAAAAAAAGAAAAAACATGACGCTTACACACAATCAGCTTCGCAATCAGTTTTACTAATCAATTTCTTCTAGACTAGCTTTTGTTCGTGACTCCACACGCATGAGAGTTAGCTTTACATTGGAGGTTTTTTTTAAATTCGTCCAGTGGTTAAGGCGTCAAAGCGTAGAATACAAACAAACTCGGATTCGCATTCCTAATACGAATGCGAATGAATGTTAATCTCGAAATAAGCCGGTTTAAAGTAATAAAGCATTATCATAATTGAAGTTAATATCAACAGCAACAAAATATACAATTTGTATGAACTAAAAGTGCTAGAACACTGTTTGATTATATTTCTTAACGTAATGTCTATATATAACTGTTGTGATGTAATCTGTATACTGAATACCTTATAATGTGTATTATTAGATTAATAATTTAGTTCCTTGGAAGTTTTATATTCTGTTTTAGCTGTTCGGATTTTTTTTTGTAGACAGTACGTCTGTAGTGAAGGCCCAATCTCTTATTAAAAGCTTTGTGAAAATCAGTTCAGTCGTTTTATGTTTTTGGTATTTTGATTTTGTTTATTTTGTTACTAGCTAAACCCCACGGTTAGACAATAACCGCGGGCAACGCTGAGAGGTGAAACTAGTATCTTTATAAATTTTAGCCTTTGTTTTATTCTGATGTATAAGCTATATTATTTATTATTAAAGTTTCATCAAAATCCATTCAGTAGTTTTGGCGTGAAAGAGCAACAAACATACTCACTTACATACTCACAAACTTTCACGTTTATGATATTAGTATTGGACCTGCCATTGGAGAAAATCCTAATACGATGATAGTAAAACATTCAAACGATCTTTATTCTCAATCGTTCTCCGTCTTTACATACTCGTAGTACAAAATGAAATCGCTTCCTTTCTGTCTATTCGCTTAGATCTTTTAAACTACTCAACATATTTCAATGCAGTTTTCAGTAATAGATAGAGTGATTGAAGAGGAAGGTTCATATTTATAGAGGTTCATATGTACCCTGCAGTGTTACCCGTGTTTGTAGTTATACCTTTACAACAGTAACCGCGAATAAAATCGCGGGGCGCAGCTAGTTAAGTATAAACTGTCTATGCAAGTAAGACATTACTAGTTAGATTGTTTGAAATACAGTCAAGGTATTTTATAAATAAATGAGTCTATTTCGATTTGAACGTTCGGTTTTTTAGATTTGTTACGTAAACAATTACAGGTTGGATTGTGGTGCGGTAAAGTTTGAGCGTTCATAGCCCAGTTGCACTCGGTGATTAGGAACAATTGCCGAGGGTAATTCTTCCATGGGAGAGCCACGCTTCGGCATGAATGGGCCGGCTCGACCGCAGTGATACCACGGCCTCACAGAAAACCAGTGTGATATAGCGCTTGCGCTGTGTTTCACCGAGTGAGTGAGGAGGAAAGGTCGGCAACGTACTTGTGACGCTTTTGGTGTTGCGGGTGTCCAAGAGCGGCGATAATCGCTTACCATGATGCGTCTTCTCGTTTGCCCACTATTAAATAAAAAAAGCAACGACGGCGCGGTCGGTAAGTGGATGGGTGACCGCTGGTGGCATGTCTCCGTGATTCGGAGGTGACGTTAAGCAGTCGGTCCTTATGTACGGCCGGTATGATAACAGTCGTGAAGCTTAGTTGGAGGCCTTTGGGCGGCTTAAAAACATCCAACGGCAAGATTACGTAGCCACAACGTTGTGTTGCCAGTCCCCAACCTGCACTCGGCCAGTGTAGGGACGAATGGCCTTAACCCTCTCTTGAGAGAAAACCCGAGCCCAACAGTGAAATGTATGGGTTGTGGATGTTGATGAAAGTTTTGAGTGCTATAATAGTAAGCTAAAATGAACTATCTAAGTTGAGTTTTATGTCCAGCATTGGACTGTTATAGGCTGTTGATGTGTGAGGTGTGCTTTAAATGAATTTTATGGACTTCATAATGTATTATAAGTACTTGGATTAGCGAGCTTTTCGATATTTATTTAGCTTAGCTAAATCGATTAAACGCCCCCGAAACCCACTGTATACTAAATTTCATGAATATCGTTATCGCCGTTTCGATTGGTCATTTAAAAGTATGTATTATATAAACTATTGAAGGAAATATTTCCTTTTATTTATTATTCCTTAGTTTTCCATTCCTAGAGGTGGTATGTGTTTTGGTAAAACATATTGTGGCGACTTCCACATATAACACAACAATAATAACCTAGGTACTACAACGCCATCTACCAAAGATACACTGAACTACGAAGTAACGCACTACACGGAGTAACTACAAATCCTGAATCGCGCAATAAATAGTTCTCGTGCCGATTATCATATATACAACATCCCTACATCAACTGTTGGGCAGTAGCCCGCCAGGCATGATCACCTCGCCTGGTCGAAGGATCCTCCCTTTGTGTTGGGTGGAACATGATACCTGTTCTCCCCACAATATTAATGGGAAAAACCAGGTAGTAGGTAGGTACGTCATTCCAAACAAGAACCTCTGACTCAGTCATGACTGACAGAATTCTGAGAAAGATCTGAGAAAATATACGAAGCGAGAATCTTTTTATTTACATAACGAAATCATTTCAAAAAAATCTCTTATAAAGAATCCACAATATACACAAATCAATAGGGATATCAATACACCAAAATAAGATAAAATACGGCGAAAGCTCACTTTGATTTTATTTCTTAGGAATTAGATACCATTTTTTAATGAAATATACCTTTTTAACCGACTTCAAAAAAGAAGGAGGTTCTCAATTCGTGTGTATTTTTTTTTCTATTCTTTGCATGCATGCATGTCTTTAATATTAAGTTTAGATTGTACTTGATAAGTGTCTAACAATAGAAACTACCTCGGTGGCGTAGTGGTAGCGTATGCGACTGCTAAGCTTGAGGTCTCGGGTTCGATTCCCGGGTCGGACCAAATGTTTGTATGACTTGCAAATATTTGTTTCGGAGTTTGGGTGTTTCCTATGTATAACATGTATGTATTTACAAAAAAAAAGTATATAAGTATTTATATCAGTTGTCTAGTACTCATAACACAAGCTCTGCTTAGCTTGGGACTAGATGGCGTTGTGTGTTAGATGTCAGGAATATTTATTAATGTGAGAGTGCCGTCTAGTTAGTACTGGACTGTAATAGGTCAGTCGCGTATCGCCATTTCCGTCGATATATCGCCGCTTCCTCGTGGATACGATGGGCGAATGATAACGTTTATTGGACGTGTCACTGTTTTATGACATAAGGTCTTACTATATGGCTATGGTATAAGCGGAAGCGGTTATAATAATAATGCTACCATTGATTTCCAAGATATTATTTCAGTTGACCAAAAATTCATGAGTATAATGCGAAATTTCATTAAAGTTGGTGAACGATAAGTAGTATTAAGCTCCTTTAGTATTTTGTTTTTTGTAAATGTTACCTTACGCCTAACACTGTTTTGTTAGGCGCAATTTATTTGATCTCATACGGTGAATGTTGTGTGTACCTGTAATAGACATGTATACTAGATAATATTATTGTTTATTTTTTTTAAAAGTGTATGTCGTGTGTGTGCTGTTAGTATACCTAAATAAATAAGTAAACTATTCAATCGTGAAAGCATACAAATCAGGTAAAGTTTCTTTTGCATTTATAATATTTGTAGAGAAGTACATTTATATGTGTAAGATATTTTAAGTATAAGAATCAATTCTTTGTCCATTCTTAATAATTACCGTTTTTCTTAGGCCGTTTCACTGCTTTTTATAATGATTGTGTTTCTGCTCAACGTAGAGTACTAAATGTAGTAAATTTTTAGATTCGCAGATGGATTTCAACCAATAGGTACAAGTTTAAGTTACAACTCAAAGTTGTTTGCTAATTTTTCTATCAAAATTCTTATTTCTAAGGTTGGAAGTTTCAATTAAATCGCTCTCTCTTATGAATTGCACGCGGTATTGACCGTCAAGCTTATGATTGACGTATCAACTCATAAGACATGCGTAAGTGGGCACCAGCCAAGTAACTGTTGCAGACATATTCATACATCATACTAGATGTGTGTGTGTTATATGATCAATATGCTATCATCATACGTTAGTACTTTCAATGTATGGCCGACGGAGCTCCGTCGATAATGTGTTAGGGATAATGAACTATATTATTTTATATTTACAAATTCAAATTAAGAATAAGCTGGTTTTTGTCATCATGTATAGTTTTTTTTTTAATTTTGTCAATCAATTTTGTTAGTAAATGAATGTTAATTTCTTTGAAAAAGGTTTTTAAAAGTGAAAATTCGCCACAGAGTTACCAAAGTAGGTATAGTATGATAATGTAATAGGCACCTTTAAAATATATAATTGCCAAAGTGGCGCAGTGGTAACGTAAGCGACTGCTGTTCTCGTGGTCTCGGGTTCGATTCCCGGGACGGATCAAATGTTTGTGTGATCTGCAAATATTTGTTTCGGAATTCGGGTGTTTTTAATGTATAATATAAAAACAGTATATATGTATTTATATCAGTCGTCTAGTACCCATAACACAAGTTCTGCTTAGCCTGGGACTAGATGGCGTTGTGTGTTGACGGTCTAAAAACATTTCAAAACAAGTATTTAATAGTATTCAAATACTTCTTTTTCCCAAGTTGCATAAAAAAATATGACAACAAAATTAAAAACGCAAACTCGTAATAGTCATAATAGAGTAACGCCTCTGGTGTTATGGATGACAATGGGCGGCGGTAATCGCTTACCATCAGGCGATACGTCTGCTCTTTTGCCCCCCATATATTATAAAAAATAAGAAGAGTGACCGGGGTCATGAATATCAGTACCTCATAAAAGTACCATTAATGTCCTTATAGTCTCTGTTTTTACGTTATTCTGTGTTACTACTGTGTCCTGTTCAAGACATATAAAGTAACGGTATGCACTTAAGTGCTTTTAAACACATAAAATAATACAAGATTTTTTTTATGAGTGCTTAGAAATGCTAAACTAACTGATTCTTACGGGTTTTTATCGTATTGTAACATATGTTGAAGCGATTAAATTGTTCATAAGATGCTTCTGGAATTTTATTTGCTGGAATGTTGCTTGTTCTGGACCTGAGTCGTGTTCTTAGTTTAAGTCGGTCATAATCTTTGACGACACGGTTAGCCTGGTGGTTTAAGAGGTCTTCATGCCGCTTTATTAAACCAAGTGTTGTGGGTTCAGGTTCAATTCCAAATGGGACAACACTTTTTGTGATCCACAAATTCTTGTTCTGAATCTGGATGTTCTTTGTGTCCGTTTTATGTATGTTTGTAAAATCCCCGCGACACAGGATGTATATTCCTAATGCGGGTGTCGCCTAAAAAAAAGAAAAAACATATTTTTAATTAAGTTTATCATTAATTGGGGACACCCATGGGATGAATAGGAGTGGCACTACGTATTCTTAATTTGTAACATGGACCAGACAAAAATAAAACCGGCCAAGTGCGATTCGGGCTCGCGCACAGAGGGTTCTGTACAAAATTGTAGGTATATTATACGATGTACCTAAAAATGTGTGCTTTTCACAATTTTTCCTTTTTCTGTGCTATAAGACATTGCTTCGTACCAAATTTCAAGATTCTGAGTTCACGGAAAATACCCTGTAGGTTTTGATTCCCTTGCGAGTGTCGAAACTTTGCAGCATAAGCGGCTGTATCTTTTGATTTCATTGGCTTAGAAGTTTAATTTTAACAGCTCCAAGGGATAGTAGACCTGAGTATTTGATATGAATTTCAGCTTGATACCTCTATGAAGGGTCTTGAGAGACAGACAGACAGATGGACAACAAAGTGATCCTATAAGGGCTCGCCTTTTTCCTTTTGGGATACGGAACCCTAAATAATTATGACAGTATACTATATAACTGTTTTAATTTGTATGTGTAGTATCTAAATTTATTTTTTTCTCGCATGTGTATTTTCTTCGACCAGTATTTTACATAAACACAAGTTCTAGGCTATTTACGTTCCGTTCCCAGAGGAGTGTGGATACATTAATCATAATAATGTACTAATATCCTGTAGTTCAATCAACATGATTCATACAAGTCATACACTTTCGACTTTATGAGAAAATATTATGACCACCCGGTTATATGAAAACGAACGCTGGAAGGAAGTTTTGAAATTTAACGTCAATAATTAGTTTGACGTCTTACGTCAAATTCCAATTCGAAACTTCGTTCTAGAATTCCATTTGGTTAAATATAAATTTCGATTAAAATTTACCGAAAGTTGTGTTATCTTTGCCT
Source organism: Spilarctia lutea (assembly GCA_916048165.1). NCBI lineage: Eukaryota > Metazoa > Arthropoda > Insecta > Lepidoptera > Erebidae > Spilarctia > Spilarctia lutea. Next base: position 4,084,285 of record OU696491.1, read on the forward strand.
ACATTTCATAAAAAGTAACATCATTAGCCTTTAACAATAAACTGTTGTATCAATAGTGTTTAATAATTCTCTGCTAGACTTTTTTTAGATAGGAGGCTTTACCTTACCACGTAGGCCAGACGGGTCTATATATCCTGTAGCACGACGAAAAAAAAAACGATTTGGTGGAGCCTTTATCTCTTCCTAACACATTTTACATGTTATCATATAAAGAAGCAGAATGTTGCTTTCTATGTAACTGCTTAATAATTTTTATACAACACTCCAAAAAATACTAAGCTACGAACTTACTAAATTGCACTAGAAACATCAAAAAACGTCATCAAAAAATGAATCATTAATGTTAATACATACATAATTAAAAACAAAACAAAAGTTAATGTTTAAATACCTTATTTAATTTTAATTTACGTCTAATCTACTTGTTTCTTGCAAATCATGACATGGACAGTGAGTCAATGCACAAATACTAATTGAAATTAGAATGAAACATAATTTATGTAGTTGTTGTCTGAAGTATAAAGATGAATTTATAGCGTAATCTGGAGCATAAATCTACATAATTTAATAAAACAAAAACGGTCAGCGATTGTCTCAAATCACATGAGTGCAAGCATTATCTTCGATTGAACATCTACAATAAAATATTGAGATTCCCAAGTACGAAACGGAACAGCTCTTGAAGGTTGGGAGGACACAAATTAAACTTTACCACTACAATGTTAAAGTTCAAATTTAAACGGATCGTTGTGTGTACTAACTGTCACTTATCGTCCCGAATCGTAAGTGAGGCGTAATAAATTTCAATTAGTGTTGTCAACAATGTACTACGTATATGACATTGTCTTACGGTTGAGATTTGGCTAGACGGTCCCGTACGACCAATTGTTGTTGCCATGTTAAAAAATTGAGCTTACAATTTTTTATATAGAAATATGTGTGTATCTGCTATCTGAGCTGTTGATTACATGCCTACGTAGAAAAATGTACGTTACTTACGCTCATAAAAAGGAAAAAAATAAACATTATGTGATAAATTCATTAGGTATATAAGAAAGTTATTTTTAATCTCAAAAATACCTTGTTAATGTCAAAAAATGAACATTACTAAAAATAAATATTGTAGAGTAATAAGTTTAGTAAGTTTTTTATTACTTTTTACCGTGGGAGAGCTATGCTTCGGCATGAATGGGTCGGCTCGACCGGAGTGATACTACGGCCTCACAGAAAACCGGTGTGAAATAGCGTTTGCGCTGTGTTTCACCGAGTGAGTGAGGATACCGGAGGCCCATACCCCAACCCCTCCCCCCATCCCCCAAAGGTCGGCAACGCACTTGTGACGCCTTTGGTGTTGCGGGTGTCCATGGGCGGCGGTAATCGCTTACCATCAGGCGATACGTCTGCTCGTTTGCCCACTATACAATAAAAAAAAAAAAAAATACTTACTAGAGACCCAACCAAATACATATAACTCTTCCTCTCGATCCACTGTATCTAATACTGAAAATTGCTTTAAAATCCGTTTAAGTTTAATCCAAGAAGTTTAAAAGATCTAAGCGAACAGACAGCGGAAGCGAATAAATTTATAGTGTTAAAAGTTATAGTATAAATCAGTACCTAGGTTTCACTTTTCTTTTAACTAACTGACTGTTCTAAACAGCCGACGTATCTTGGCGAGTCCGAACTACCGAATAACTTTTTTGATAGTTTTTTTTTACTTTAATTTGTACTAATTGGTCACTGTATTAGGGCAATTTTATTCGTACATTGGTATATAAATAAATGACAATAACAGTTTTCTTCACGAGTATACATGCGCTAAAGTTCGCAGAGCCTATGTACAGACCCGCCAAGAAACGTCGGCCGTATAGTACTATGTGTTGTTTTGGTTAATTACTTTCAATAATTTAGATTATAATCTCGTTATAATATACCTATATGTTTACGGATTTTTTTTAGTTGTACTCTCTTGAAATAAAACATTTTTCAGAAATAAAAAACGGCTTTTTAACAATGAAAACACATTAAACCTCAAAAGACGTGACAAATTATACATATTGTACTTAAGTTGATATTTTATGTATGTGGCATGTAAGTAAATCCCTATTATCGAACAATAAAGGCTTATAATGTTAAAAAAAGATAGACATTTATAACCTTTTTTAACCGATTCTTATGGAAATGATACTGTTTTAAATAAATATTGTCTGATACATCACGAAACGCTGGCGCAAATCTTTGTATTATGTACCATTGTTTCTTGTTGATGTTTATTCCATCTCAGTACGATTTAATCTACACTAATATTATAAAGAGGAAAGATTTGTATTTTTGTATGTAACGAATAAACTCAAAAAGTACTGGACCGATTTTAAAAAATCTTTCACCATTCGAAAGCTACATTATCCACGAGTAAAATGGCTATATTTTATTTTGGAAAAAATAGGGTTCCGTAAGATATTTGCGTTTTTCGGACACAAGGTGTAAAAAATCAACCAGAAAAGTTACTTATTTTGCATACGCTGCCTAAACTAAAAGATAGAACCATAAAATGCTCTAATGGGTAGGCTTTTTGCAGCGGTAACCAACATCCACACGGGCGGAGCCGCGGGCGACCGCTAGTATTTAATAAATTTGTAAATTTTATTCACAAGTACTTACATAAATTTGTCAGAATTCATTTTATCAGATGACTTTATTTCTTCCTTACTTTAGTTGTTTTTTATAGCTAGTGCCAAATCGTTAAATACATTAAAAGTCTAGCATATACGTTAGTTTTTATGTGTTGATGTGTTAATTAGTTTACATACGACTAATTTATGTTACAAATGCGAGATTTATTTTTCAGTACATCTTATTATTCTTCACGTTCTTTTATATAGTGACTGAGGAGCTGCACATACCCAGTAATTGTATTAAACGAGATAGTAACGAGTGGGATTAGATCCTTCAGGAATAAGGTAGTAGAGCTATGCTGATTTTAGCACGAATGGGCCGGCTCGACCGGAGTGATATCACGGTCTCACAGAAAACCATCCCCTTTCCCATCCCCCAAAGGTCGGCAACGCACTTGTGACGCCTTTGATGTTGCGGGTGTCCATGGGCGGCGGTAATCGCTTACCATCAGGTGATACGTCTGCTCGTTTGCCCACTATTCAATAAAAAAAAGGCACGTTGTGTAGCTTTTGACATTAATTTGTTTACGTATGTGATTAAAATGATTGCATGTTAGAAATTGTTTTTTTAGTTAAGTTAACATTATTACTAATCTGGTGTACAATAAAGAGATTTATTGTTATTATAAAATAACGGGTCCTTTTAGTCCTCTTGGGATCCTGTGTGACATACTTACGTGTATAGTATCTACTTTACTAATATTCGTTTGATTAGAAAGAAAAGAAGGTAGCCAATGTAAATAAATAGAATTCAGTACAGTGGAATAATTCAATAAGCCATAAAGCTTTGTCAGAGTTACCTGCAGCGAGACTTCCACTTCTTACAATCAAGCTTTCATAATAATTTTCACACCATCTTTAATTTATTAAATTACATAACAGCGTAAAAAAGTACATCCATATTCAATGAGTACTCGATTAATATTTCTAAAGCATCAGGAATCATTCCCACTTCCTTGTACGTGAACTGCATTTATTCGATATCTTCCGTCTCTATTCGTTTTATGGGTAGTTCTGGAGGTAGGAACGGGACGTGGGATGGTGCGGGTAACGTCTTATTGCAGTCAATCATCTATATTCGTGGTAGCTTGTGGAATATTATCGGAACTTCCGGTCTCTTGAGTCGTTGACTTGTTGAAGGTACCTTAATGACTTGACTAGTTATAATGTTATACAGTTCAGATTTCTTGGTTTGGTTTCATGAATACTTTAATAGGCAAGAAGCTTTGCGTACGGGACTTTAGTTTTGTCTCGAGGTTGATACGATACGATACGATACTTTTCTAACGAAGCAAATTTTTTGTACATATAGTTCTTGAATTTATGAACCAGAGTATAGACGAGCCATTCATAATTTCTTCTGTGTCTAGACACTGTGTATAAAAACAAAACAGTGAGCACTTAACGACAAGTGGGTTCTGTACATTAGTTTACATTGTACAATGGGACCGCTGAGACGTATTATCACAACGTTTTAATGTACTGGAGTCTCTAAAGGGCTTTAGAAGAAAAAGGCCTTAGCTTTGACAAATGTTGTCTCATGGCAAAATGTAACTTTTTGAAATACAACTAATAAAAGAATCATTTCTCCTACAATCAATACATTATATATTTGAGGTAACTAGTGTTTGCGCAGGGCTCCGCCTTGTGTCGTTTATCGCGAGAAATAGTAGCCTATGTTCTTGTTTAAGAATCAAAGTATCTACATGACAAATTCCATTCAAATCGATGCAGCGGTTTAGCCGTGAAAGGGTAACAGATAGACAATCAAAGTAACTTTCGAATTTATAATAGTCGTATTTGTATAGGTTTATATACTACAAACATTGTAAGAAGAAAATAAATAAAGAAATAAATAAATATTCCGGACAAAAAAAAAAAAAAAAAATTGTTAGTGATTTAAATTATTACTAACGATGTTAATTACTGTTGTGAAATGTTTAACTGCACGTTTAGCCTAGTGGTTAAGCGGTCGCCACGCCGTTTCCTACTTCGCCAAGTGTTGTGGGTTCAAATCCCACATGGAATAACAATTTGTGTGATCAACAAATTGTTGCTCTAAATCAGGGTGTTCTTTGTGTCCGTTTTATGTATGTTTGTAAAGTCCACCGTGACACAGGAATTATTCCTAGTGAAGGAGATGACAAATACTTTGGCATAAAATACTTATAGCTTTTGCCTACGACTCCGCCCGTGTAGATATCGGTTATTACGACAAAAGGTATCCAATGTCCAATCTATCTCTGTCCCGAAATTCATCCACATCAATTTAGCGATTTAGTCGTAAAAGCGTAACAGACAGACATAGTTTCTTCCGAATCTACAATATTAGTAAGGACAACCACGATATGTCCTGTAACCAATGTAAAAACAATCCAACCTTATTCAGAGAACGAAAAAAAAAAGAAAACGGTTCATTGACCGCTCCATTCAATCCTATGACAAATTCAAGACGACCAGTAGACTCCCCCTAATCAGAGAGTCCAGACAAGTGTCGCTCACACATAACGTGACACTTGTACTCTCTGTACGAGACTACAATCTCCTTTCTGTATAGGATTAACTTGAAGTCATGAATATTTAAATTTTAATGTTTCTTCAACAGACATATTAGAATTGCAATACCGACTAACGGTCACGAAGTTGAATTTCTATATAATACTAGCTGTCCCGGCAAACGTTGCTTTGCCATAAAAAGTAATAATATATTTTAGAGGTGGGTCAATAAAAATTGCGATGGAAAAATAGGGGTTGATCGTAGAGGGTTGAAAGTTCAGGGTTGTATGTATTTTCTCATGCTGTATCTTAAAAAAATAAAAATTTACAAAAAAAAAATAGGGTGGAATACCCTTAACATTTAGGGGGATGAAAACCAGATGTTGGCCGATTCTCAGACCTACCTGATATGCACACAAAATTCAATAAAAATCGGTCCAGCCGTTTCGTATGGTAACTAACATTGTGACACGAGAATTTTATATATAAGACATAGTTACGGTGCTTAGGCATAAAATAATATATCTGGATCCAAAGTGCTCTACTTGAGTATGGACGAAAGGTTTTAGAATATGCCTGGATGATTTTTATTTAAAAAGTAATCATAAGCAACCCATAAAGTCCCACTGATGGGCTCGGGTCTCCTCTCAGGAGAGGGTTAAGGCCATACGTCCCCACGCTGACCGAGTGCGGGTTGGAGACTGGCAAGACAACGTTGTGGCTACGTAATCTTGCCGTTGGATGTTTTTAAGCCGCCCAAATGCCTCTAACTAAGCTTCACGACTGTTATCCTATGTTACTGCTTAACGTGATCTCCGACTCACCGAATCACGGAGACGCTCAAGGTAACATGCCACCAGTGGTCACCCATCCAGGTACTGACCGCGCCGTCGTTGCGTACCCTCGGTAATTGTTTCTAATCACCGAGTGTAATTGGGCTATGGGCGACTCCGTATAAAGTAATGTGTTAATGTATTTTCGAAAATCATGGAATGATGGACCTCTGAATTTGAATCAAACCAGTGAATTCTGACGTCGCTGTCAGAACGATTAAGCCTAGACGTAAAAAATAAATCGAATTAACAAATTTGATTTCTATCTTTGAATATTCTTCCATATTTCTACCTCTGTTCTACTGTCTTAACAAATACTTGTAAATATTCTAAATTGTATTACTGCACTGGTTTGTCTTGATTTGATATCACTTCACTTCTTGACTGCCTCTGTGGCGCAGTGGTACCATCTGCGACTGCTGTTCTTGAGGTCTCGGGTTCGATTCACGGGTCGAACCAAATGTTTGTATGATCTACAAATATTTGTTTCGGAGTTTGGGTGTTTTCTATGTATAATATGTATGTATTTACAAAAAAAAGTATATATGTATTTATATCAGTTGTCTAGTACCCATAACACAAGCTCTGCTTAGCTTGGGACTAGATAGCGTTGTGTGTAAGATGTCCGAAATATTTATTATTATTAATGATGGGTTCTGAGCATTCGATTCTTGCAATAACTATCTTGGTTGTAAACTCAATTAAATAAATAAAAAAATGAAGCTTGTTTTTTTTATAACCGATAGCAATGTCACTGATATTGTATTCAGTAAACATAAAATGTCGCTTGTAAAAGTGCTTCTACGATAAGATTTAATAATTGCAGCACGTCCTTTTAAAGTAATTGAGTCACTCATTGTATTAAAGATGCTGTTTCCTTTAGATTACACACGTAGATAACGCTCGATTCGTACGTTATATTTGTACAGAAATATGTATACAACATACACAATGTCATGCCTATTTCCCAAGGAATAGTTTTACAGATAAATAAAACTTTTTTAAAAATTTATTTATTTAATGAGGCCTTAGTCACAAAGTGATTATGTGTGTATTACGTTAACATAAACTCTTATCTTTATCTCTAAAGCGGCAAAGAATGGCGCATCAAACGTCCGCAAAAGTTCGACAACGATCTATGTACAAAATTTTGACATCGTCTAGTAGATACTTGGGTTGTGTTGGTTTGATGGCAGTCACTCTGTAGTAAGTTAAAACTCAACCCCAATTTAGTACAGGAAAAGATTCTAGAGAATGATGATATGCATATAAGCTCTTATTCTCAACTAACTTTTGCCCGCCCGCGTGTATGTCGGTTATCACGGAAAAAAGTAGCCTATGTCCGTTCTCAAGCTCTTACAAACTCACCAAACTTAATTAAAATCGGTTTAGTAGCTTTGGCATAAACACGCGACAGAGAGTTGCTTTCAAAATATTAGTTAGGATGAAATAAAAAAGCTTAGTCGCCAAATTGGAAACGTTCTTTTGGTTTACTGCCAGACAATGCGAGTAGTACTAGCGTAAATGCTACAAAGCCTAGTCACAAACTATTAATGCACTTGAAAACGTATTCTGTAAATCAGTGTGTTTACAAGAAACACTGCCGTGAACAAACTACAAGGATTTGTATGCGGAGAATGCTAATGGTAGACATTGCTGTTTCAATTAGGGTTGACAGGAATGTAGTCATTCGGGAATTATGGTGTAGTTAATTGAAACCGTAACGGCACATCTGACATTTAAAATTATGGATGCAATTCTTGTAGAGTGGTTTATATCATTGTCGTTGAATGATACAGGTGCAGATCACTTTGTTTTTGTGACAAGCAAATTAACATAGAGCAATATAGGTTTACTTCAATGCATTTTATACTTTCAGCTGATAAATACAATCTTTGAGAAATATTCCCTTCATGTCCTCATATTTAAATGTAGATTAGGGAGGCATTTGTAAGAACAAAGCTTCTTCTTTTTTATAATTTACCCAGTGTTTTATTTATGCCTCGTATTCGAGAATGAATAAGATCACACAAAAAATATAAAGACACACAAAACAAATCGAAATTTACTCTTGAACCTACAATAATAAAGATTTGTATCAAATATATGAAGTCTGACTCTGTTTATATTTAAAGCCATGAATTTTGTTTCAATCTTTCCGTCCTTTGATGTCCTACTTTGTGACATCCCTAATCAAAACACATAATTTGTACCGCGCGGGTTCACGTTACATTTGTAAGAATTAGGACGTCCCGTTTGAATTCATTTCGTACGTGATTAACTAATGTTTTGTTTGATTACATTATTTAAATTTTTTGCTTAATTGAGACAATACGATGTGTATTTATTCCTTTTGCAATGTGTGTCAGTTTGTGATTATGCGTGTGTTAGTGAGGGAGTGGGACTTACTGCATGCGTCTTAGTGATGGAGTGTTATACAGTTAGTGATTGCGTGATTTCAACCGAGGGAATGTAAGTAAAGGATAAATATATTCCTGATGCTGTCTAATAAGATACAGCAAATGAGGTAACATATAATATAACTGTAATATTGAATATCACGTTCTCATTGAGAAACCTATATTCATCTCATATTAATACATATTTATGGATAAAACTATTAATTTTGTTAAAGATGGGTATCACATGTTGTTTTACTAGTTAACATTCAAAAGGAATGTATCAGTTGCTTGTAATAAGGGTTGGTTGGCCACAGGCAGCTCAGTCATAAAAAATAGCCAAAATATTTTGCAATATTACACATTGCGCCTATCTAAATAACATTGAAAGAAGATCTGCATAGTGACGGTGATGTTTAGTAAAGTTTGTAAGACAGAATTGCGGGCACAAAAGAGTGAAGTGTTTAATTAGATCTAGCGATATTGTCAATCGCAATAATTCACACGACAAATTAGCATACGACATTTTTTTATAACACCTACCTACCTACAACCATTGTATTGTTATCTATGTTAAACCCGAGGAGGTGTTAACAACACCTATTGTGTCCCTAAGATTTGTATCTACCGTTTGACATTCGCTACGAACGATCGTGTAGTGAGACGCATCCAGAATAGGGCGCTCGATTCTGAGAATTTCCGTTTGAAAAATGTGTCGATACGCGTAAAGTATTCTGTCGTGTGTGCGCGGACTGAATCGGTGATGAGGGTTTGTTTTATGTGATGAGAGTTGTAGTAATATTATTGTATTGTTCTCTTGGCTGTGGTTGCTCGTCTTAGGATATTGGGATATCCTGCATTGTGTCTTTTGAAGGGCTTAAAAGTTCAGTGCCCTATTGGGTGGGTTTGTTCTTTAATTATACTAATATATCTATAAGTTCTCTCTAGTAACAAGTTCAGTATAGTTTAAAAACAAAATTATTAAAGAAATTTTCACTGCGTTTTATTTCTAATCAATCTTAAATGCTAGTTTTAACTATTCTGAAATAAAAATATTAAGCATTATTTTTCTTTTTACAATCAATCCAACGCATTTACACTAGGAATACACATTAAAAATATTACGTGATATTAGAGGATTGGGGAGGGGGCTGGGTCAATTCGCCTGACATCTTAGTTCTTACTATACCCTCTTAGTAAATATAAAACAAACAACACTTAATATAATTTAGAACCCAAAAAGGTTGAAGAGCCCGCACACAAATACGCACGAAATCTCCTCAGCCATGAGCTCAAAACACTCCTAGTGAGCTCCCCTCTGAGCTCATAGCTGGCTCGTTATCCAATACAGCTCATTGGACAGAGCGCTATTGTTTAAATGATTAGTTTCAGATACGTGACCCACTTATATACTCTGTAAAAACCACTATTGAGTGGCGTCGAGACGTTGACCGACCTAAAAAAATTGAGAATTTTTGAAATGTTTGAAAGATACTGTTGAGTCTGGTTTTCATAATATAAACATGATGTATTGCTGTGAGGAATCGCTTTCTGCGACGGAAGAAATTCTAGAAACAACATATTTTTAATATTCTTTTACAAAAATAAGAATATTATGTGTAACAAATCAGAACAAAAAAAATGTGCCCCGTTTCTGCAACATTTTTCATTGATTCTCATTAAGCCTAGGCGAGAAATAATACAGCTCAGAAATATAATGAAAATTTTATTCTCGATTCACGATTCTCACACAAAAATATTTCTTCGAGGTATTTACAATCACTCCGCTAACTAAACATTAGCGTGATACAGCAAACCATAATAGCGCCATCTATTGGTTGCTAACTTAAACACGAAACAATATTGCAAAAGTTAACTAATAAATAACTTATCCTTTTATACAATAAAATATAAATATATGTATATGTAACATCATGCCTTCATATAATAAAAGGAGTAAACAGGGTAATTGGAAATGCTTGGGCATGAATGGGTCGGCTCGACCGGAGTGATACCACGGCCTCACAGAAGACCGGTGTGAAATAGCGTTTGCGCTGTGTTTCACCGAGTGAGTGAGGATACCGGAGGCCCATACTCCAACCCCTCCCCCCATCCCCTATCCCATCCCCCAAAGGTCGGCAACGCACTTGTGACGCCTTTGGTGTCGCGGGTGTCCATGGGCGGCGGTAATCGCTTACCATCAGGTGATACGTCTGCTCGTTTGCCCACTATTCAATAAAAAAAAAAAAAAAAACTTATTAAATGACCTGAACAACGGCCGTTTTATAGAAAAGCTATGTGTACGCCAAGAGTATGAAGTTTAAATAAATAAATTAATATAAATGATGCTTATTATTTCTAAATCAAGTTAATACAACGATTTGTCTCCGATGTGGGTGGTGGTACGCATACGTTTCCTTTCGTTCCTATACAAAGAACGGTTCATTAAACGTAGTCACAGCTCTTTGCTGATAGTTGACTGGTAGAGTCACACTGCGTCCGTGTAAAATATCTTTCTAGGATTAAAGTGCATTGCCTTTCAGTTTTGAAATCGTCTTGAGTTTATTTTTAATCAAATACTCATTTGCTTCGGTATTTGAAAATTTGTGCTTAGAATACTACTATTATCTGTTTCCTTGTGCTATCAATTAATTTAAACTAGTATAGGTACAAATTTCATTAAATGCCTAAAGACATTAAATTTATTAAATACAATTGGAGTGTCTGTTTGTAATATTAAAATAACCGCTTTTTACTAAATGTATATATATGTACACGGTACATATACCAAAATATTATTTTTTACAATTTTTGTCTGTCTGTCTGTTTGTTTCGCCTAATCTCTGGAACGGCTAGACCAATTTTGACGAGACTTTCACTGATAGGTAGCTGCTGATACAAGGAGTAACTTAGGCTACTTTTCTTAGACTAGGTTCGGCTAGTAGTGAATAAGAATAGTACGTAAAGACCATTTTCATTACGTGTAATTTAAATTTTAGTAATCCAATTTGATTTTCTCGTTGGTTGCTGTGCTTGAGATCTCGGATTCGATCATATATATACATATCTATTATTACAAAAAGTATACATATATGTATTTGTTTGAGTTGTCTGGAACTTATAGTGCAAACTCCGCTTAGTTTGGGACTAGATGGCGTTAAAAATATCTCTTATTTCAGTTGAATGATGTACGCACTATAATTAAATCTCAGAAAACAAACAATAAAACAAAGAAAACTAGTTCAAATGAAAAATCATAAAGTTTGCTATCTAAACAATGCTTTATATCTGGCTCATTATAACTACATCGTAAAAGCATTTTCAGAAGATATGCAACACGGGTATTATACTTATGAAGTTGGATAGTAACATAGAGTATGAATTTTGCTTCCAGAATCACATAAAGCAAACTATTTTAAATAAAAAGCCATAAATGCTATCTAAGCAATGCTTTGTATCTGGCACATTAACAAAGTAGTAAAAGCATTTTCAGAAGATATGCAACACGGGTTTTATACTTATGAATTTGGATACTAACATTTAGTGTGGATTTTACTTCCACAATGCCAAAAACAAACTATTTTAAATAAAAAATCATAAATGCTATCTCAATGCTTTGTATCTGGGTCATTAACAAAGTAGAAAAGCATTTTCAGAAGATATGCAACACGGGTGTTATACTTATCAAGTTGGATACTAACATAGAGTATGGATTTGGCTTCCACAATGACAAAAACCAACTATTTTAAATAAAAAATCATAATTGCTATCTAAGCAATGCTTTGTATCTGGCTCATTATTATTAAGTAGTAAAAACATTTCCGGAAGATATGCAACAAGATATGGGTGTTATACTTATGGATTTGGATACTAACATACAGTGTGGATTTTACTTCCATAATGACAAAAACAAACTATTTTAAATAAAAAACCATAAATGCTATCTAAACAATACTTTGTATCTGGTTCATTAACGAAGTCGTAAAAGCATTTTCAGAAGATATGCAACACGGGTGTTATACTAATGGAGTTGGACACTAACATACAGGCCTCCTATCAGAAAGAACCTAGGTTTGTATTTAGGAGATTCCAACAAGAAGAATGAGATATATCCATGTTAATAGTTAGGCTCTTATTTGTCAACTCATATATCTATAAAAATAAATAAAATTGAAGTGTTTATTTGTAATTTCCAATTGACAGCTCTTCACTATACGCACATGGAAGTTAATATGGTACTCACATCAAAAAACTTATTTTTGAAATTTGTTACTGTCTCTCAGTTTGTTCCGGCTAATCTTTGGACGGAACAACGGGACGGAACGTACTTTCACTGACAGATAACTGATCTTATAAGGAGTAACTTAGGCTACTTTTATTATAGATTAGCTGCGCCCCGCGGTGTTACCCGTTGGTACTGTACAGATATAACAATAACTACGTAGTGCAGTTAGTTTATTAGTAGAACGAGAATTTATTAGAATTTTCACAATCAGTTTTAGTTATTTACTGCGCTTAAAATGAAAGCATTACCCATTTTGGCCTTACATAAACTTCTGCTAGAGATAAAACATTTCTAAAAATACAATATTTTGCCACGTTTACACAACATAAGCTGGCTAGGGATTACCCAGACGAACAGATACTAATACTTAACGTAATACAAACAAAGCATATTTCGCCAGATTTCTATATATAAAGCTTACGCCAGACGGGGTTTTAGGGGCCAGTAATACGAGATGTACCACTGAGATTGCCGTTCTTTATAACTTTATAGAGTACTTGCTAATCACTCACTTACATTATCAGCATCATGTTATTGTATTTATCCGAAGAGTCGTTGGCATTGGGACAAGGCACTGTCGCAAAGTTCATCGCAACCTTTAACCTCTCTCTCTCCCTCTCTCTCTCTCTCTCTCTCTCTCTCTCTCTCTCTTTCCTTAGATCTCTAAAACCGGCCGTATTATAAGAAATTTTGTTACGGAACCAAGCAGTAATTCATGTTTAATACATGCATGGTTTCAAGTATTAGACAAACAATATTTTTGAATATGCTATTTCAAGAACTTCTATTAGTAAAGTTCAAATCTAGTTATGAAGATAACAAGTAATTTCTTTAGCTATTTGGAGTTTCGAATAGCTGTAGCCGACCTATCTAGAATAGGTACATCAATCGGCGCACTGTTTTAAAAGTCAAGGTGGGTAAATGTAAACATTTACAAATGTTACGATTATTTAAAATTTAAAAACAGAAATTTAATAACCGTTTACTTGACTGTTTTTGTTTCGTGATCTTACAAATGAAATCACAAATTTAAGTGCTGAAAGTATACGCTTTTGAAAGTCAGAATTACTTAAGACCAACACTTCACTCGTAATCTATACTAATATTATAAAGCTGAAGAGTTTGTTTGTTTGAACGTGCTAATCTCAGGAACAGCTCCGATTTGAAAAATTATTTCAGTGTTGGATAGTCCATTTATCGAGGAAGGCTATATATCATCACGCTAAGACCAATAGGAGCGGAGCACCAATGAAGAATGTTATAAAAACGGGGGAAAATCAGTACGCTACGGGCAATAGGACGTAAATGAGGTTGCGTGGGTTAGGTAGTGCTATAGATATAGTTAGTACCTAGAGACAGATGACTACAAAACTAACAAAGCTACTTTGAACCAGCGGTTGTTGCCTATACTTTTATTATTTATATGCCAATTTTATCATAAATAAAGTGTAATACATTATTCATATAAAATTGACACCTGAAATGTACCTCATAAGTTCTAAAATGACACCAATGGTAACTGAAGTATAAATGTTAAAGACAATAAAACCTCCTTCAATTTTATGTTACGAACGATCAGCTGTTAATATAGTAGGTAGTTAGAGTTCGTACCTGTAGCAACAGGGACGCATTAGACTTTTGACGGTTTTATTGCGAATTAAGATTATTTATTTGACGTTTCAAATATGTTATAAATATTAGGTGATTTGTCTGTGGGTCTTCATAGTATCATAATATTAAAACCACAAAACGCGACATTCTTTTATGATCGTCAACTCCCACGCTCTATGCTTCATATTGAACATACGATGATGTTAATACAATTCTATTATTAAACTCTCAGGTCTTTTTAGGAATATGTAACAATAATTACAAAAGATTCTGAACCTTAATTATTCAGCATAAGTACCATAGTTTGTTCATGAAATTTGCACCTTTTAAGCAACTGTTATAGGGATAAAGTTGCAATAACGGCATTGATTTGTCGAGCTGGTTTTCGGGATCTGCCGTGCACGTCTGATTCAAACAGATATAGCGCGAAGTATAGAATATAATTGTTCATAAAATGAAGACAATTCTTTCGTTGTCTGATTGCATGAGACGCCGCAGTACGAGTAGCAACTTGTACGTGTATATTACTATAGGAAATCAGCAGTTCACAACTTAAACTGCATTCTATTCTGTATAACAAAGAGTCGCAATTTATTTTAAGGATTTTGCGGAGCTAAGCATCTGCAACTATACTGTTGTGTTACTTCGACTGCCTTGGTGGTAGTGGTAGTGTTTGATTCCCGGGTCGCATCAAATGTTTGTATGAT
Source organism: Spilarctia lutea (assembly GCA_916048165.1). Taxonomy (NCBI): domain Eukaryota; kingdom Metazoa; phylum Arthropoda; class Insecta; order Lepidoptera; family Erebidae; genus Spilarctia; species Spilarctia lutea. Next base: position 4,099,291 of record OU696491.1, read on the forward strand.
CTGCAAATCTTTGTTTCAGACTTTGGGTGTTTCCTACGTATAATATGCACAAGATTGTGCTCTGTCGAGTTTGGGCGTAGATATCGTTGATGTTTTAAAAATTGTTCAAACAAACCGCAGGACAATTCGTTCTATTTTAATACAAGAACACCACTAATAAATGGTCAATTTGCAAAATGTACTCACTAAAGCGTATGAAAGATCTGTTTATTCTTTACTGGTTTAAATTAAGACTATCATAGTATATTCCTGGCGATCATAAAATAAAATCAAAGTGTTTCTCAGACCTAATGAGTGTGGTTTCTGGTACACATTCCAAGTAGTTGGCAAGGTCAGGAACTCCGTAGTTGCTATATATATCCACTTTATCTTTTAGATGTATGTATACCGAAAAGGCATAACATTATTGTTCAACTACCTATTCCAACATCTTGCATGCTCTGCGTATGTATACTCATGTTTTGTACAAATAAACGATCAGGTAGATACGAATTCTTGTATTAACTATGGGAAAACCATTTCTTAGCCAAATTGATCGAGGTTATACCATAGTGTTACAGAAATTAGGCAGTTCTTTCATTGCATTGCACCGAGTGAATGACGTTGCCAGATTAAAAAATAAGTCTGGGAGGGAACTTTTTTAAGCTGATAATATACTTGTGCTTCTTGAGTTGCAAGTATAAATAATTAATGTCAGGCGACCATCCTGCCAATATACTTATTTATAAAAGTGAATCTGGGTGTTCTTTGTGTCTAATGTATGTTTGTAAAGTCCCCCGTAACACAGGATTTATATTCCTAATGCAGAAGTGGTCTTTTAAAATGTATATATAAAAGTCACAGATAATTTTCTACTGGAATAGATCAATGCCTATTCATAGCTATTTAGGAAATTGCTTGCTATTTCGGGCGATCACAAAACATAAATTTAATAACCATCAATAATGTTAATTGTTTATGGTTAAGCATAAACAACTCCAGATTAATAACAACTCATGTTATTTTTTATCTCTCTCTTATACTTATATTCTCTCTCTCTCTCTCTCTAATGCGTCAATTATAGTATTAATTAATTACATTGCCAGTAACTTCCATAATAATCAATATAGTATATTAATGATCTATTAAGCTTATTGTTAGTATCATATCTCGGGACGTAAATAGTGAAGTACTAATATTGTCGTTCGTGTAATAAACTATGATAACTGACAAAGCTCGCTATGTGTTAGTTATTGCACAGTTAAATTTGATAAATCTGAGTCATAATACTATACTTAGCAGTTGTTTTTCGGTAGCAGACTAGCTAAGGTTAGAAACTACATGCAGAGGCGTCACTAGTCCATGAAGCGCCCGGGGATAATAATTTCTTTAACGTCCTTTAGGGCTCTCACACATAACTGCGATGCGATGTGGAGTGAAGTTCTTGCGGTGCATCGTCATGCGTCGTGCAATAAAAATCTGTCTACACCGTAATACAACACTATAAACGCGGTAAATAAAATTCTAAGATCTTTAATAAACCAACAGTTATTTGTACTACTTAGTTTACAATCATTTTTACTATTGGCAACATAGAAAATACACAAGTTAACTATACTAAAGTATGTATGACTGATAGACATAATTCAAGACACGTATTCAATAGTAGCAGTTATGGTCCGTAGTAGGGGCAGGCGCAATTGAATAACGATTTTCTGCGCGAGCGCAACCGTAGTGATGTGATAGGCCCGATTGTTATCGATAGTGAATTGAGATTATATTTGACGTACGTGATGTAATTATTAACGTGGATTATTGACAATGCCTTTTCATTTCAACATTGAGGTCGGGATTTGTAAGCCCTGATTTTTAATATACAGTTATTTGTAAATGTGTGTGTCTGCCAAGAATCTCTGACCTGTCTAAATTAAAACTTCCCCTGTAAGGTCACTAAATTGCTTGACCATTATTGTACAGGAAAAGCTAATGCTAAAAATTTGGTGTACTCTACGTCAAGGACCCGTTTAATATATCCTGTACAACTTTCTTCAATCTGTATACTAAAAAGATTTTCAATCGAAATTTGAATAATTTGAACCTTTTTTACAAATATTATTCACTTATTTAAATCAATCTATTTTGAAAAGGAATAAATATCGACACTATCCCCTCCCTTTAAAATCTCAGGTTGCTTATCGACGATTTACAAATTGTTGAGACAGACAATAGCCATAGGGGAGGAGTCCCAAGGCCGACTCCGGGCTCGCGATACACAGATACTTTATGATGCGGAAGTTTTTTATATAAATTCAATACAATTAGTAACAGTGTTGTACTCTCCAAGTACATGTTATACAAAATGTGGGAATATTTATACTTTAATCAGTGTATAAGGGCGTGTGTAATGCTTTGTTTGACATATTTATGTGGGCGAGGGATAATAATCTTTTTATAGGTTTTATTTCTATTATTAGTACGAGATTAAGTATTTGTTAATATTTATGTAGTTTATATTACGCTTTTAAGTACTATTGAAGTTGTGGGATGAACTGTTGATGGTATAAGAAATATTTTTTTATATAAAATTATGTACGAAAGTAGTATAAACAGTATACAAACAAAGATTCTGGCGAAACAATCGACATAACACGAGCCAAGGACGCTTGCAAAGACTGATTTTAACAAAATTCTCAAATTGACAATTTCATTTTGTTAATAACATTGTTAATTTTGTTCTAACTCTCGTAAACAAAAGTGTCGGTGTTAACCCACTTTATTGTATATTTATAAGAAAAGCCACTGGCCCTTTACCTTCGCGCAAAACTCATTATTCTCGCTTCATAATTCTCTTCAACACCTCTCCGCCAGAATTTTGCAGAACACACAGACAGACAGAAACCAGCGCTCGACTCCTGTGACCTGTTTAGATTATCGGTCGAGTTAATTGGGCAAGTAGATTTTGCACTGGTATTTGTTAATATGATTTGTGCGAAGAAATTGGGGCAAGATGTAATGAACTTTGCGGAAACAGATATTGGTGTTTGAAAGTAAATTGTTTAAATTAGGTGCAGAAAATTTGTTAGTCGTCTGGTCTTATGGAGTCTGGATAAGCTAATAGTCCATTTGGTTTTGATTTAACAGGATATCCTGTTCTATCTGACCTAATATTTACCCATATGGTTAGATGTGGTGCTTTATATCTTAAATTAGGTCTTTCTTTAACATGTGTTAGCTCGACAGATATGCATGTAATTTCATATTTATTAAAATTATTATAATTTTACATTTTACGAACATTTTAAAGACGTCTGCATAGGCTTTTTGTTATTGTATATTAATTTTATAATTAATTTAATAATTAAAAAATTATATCTAATGTTATTGTTTGACATACCATGAAGAAAGGTAATTAATCGATTCACTCTAAATTACATGTCCTATGTAGGTATGTGAATCTTTAACGTTATCTCCACATTCTAAGGGTACTTTTTTTTCGTTCCAAATCTGTGTACAAAATCTATACTAATCTATACTAATAATAAAGCTGAAGAGTTTGTTTGTTTGAACGCGCTTATATCAGGAACCACTGGTACGATTTAAAAAAAACTTTCAGTGTTGGATAGTCCATTTATCGAGGAAGGCTATAGACTATATATCATCACGCTACTACTAATAAGAGTATGCACCAATAAAGAATGTTTCAAAAACGAGGGAAAATTTTCACGCTACGGGCAATATAAGATGCAAACGAGGTTGCGAGGGTCAACTAGTCAATTATAAAAGTCAGTAAACAAACAATTAATTAACAAGGATTTGTTACTATAATTTATATTAATTAAACCAAATAATAATCAAAGAACTATATCTTCTTACAACTCTCTCAAATCTCTACGACTCAACCGTTACTTATACTAGCCTACAGACTCGCTTGAAACTACAACGCAGCATACAGTATACAAATCCCAAAATAAAGGTGATGGTACGAATTTGACCTACCGTGTGAACGTACTGTTTGATTATATTACCGACCTGTTACAGACGAGGCTTAAATTAATTTTACACTTTGAGTAAACACACCCTTAGTAATACCATAATTACAAGGAATTACAAGCAACATGACATTTTGACCCTGAGTCCTTTAAGCGGGGCGTGAAAAAGCATCTCACTAGGCCGCCATAGTGTGGGTTACTATGCTGCACTGTCCATGCACTGAATTCGCATTGAAGATAGTGACCACCACTCTTAGATTCTACCCCTACTTTCTATTCAACATAAAAAAGTGAACACAATAAATTTCGAATTCATTTAACGGTAGTGTATTTTTTGTTAAATTTCCCGTGCCTCGGAGAGCACGTTAAGCCGTCGGTCCCGGTTGCCATGAATGAAACTTGGTAATCGAGTCAGTGCCCTTAAGTATACTGACACTAGTTTCACTTTCAAATACAGTTCGTCCTCAGGGTTGCGGAGGTCTGATGCCGGTCGCTTCGTGGAAAAACTGATATTCAGGTAAAACAGGTGGAACTATTAGCCGACCCCTAATCTTGGGATTAATAATGGCTAGGAAGAAGAGTATTTTTTTATTAAAAGCTATGCACTATTAAAGTCTACTTGTGCTTTAAAATCGAAGTATTTGATAGGCTTTTTGATGTAGTGGTTATAGCCAGAGGACGTCGATATTCGGTTCGAACTCAGTATGTGCATATAATAGTATGATGCGCATGACCATTTGTTATGAGTGTAGTATAAGTAAGTATCCTGTCGTTTGAGTTACTGTTTAATAAATACTGTTGAATACAAAACTCTAGTTCTTTTCAGTTTTGTATGTAATAATTATTATGATGATTTAAACAAGATACTTAAATTCTTGCAATGATACAAAGTCGTTCAAAGCAAAGACATGATGAGATAGTATCTAAATTCTTTCGGCTACTTGTATGTGTTCCAGAGTTAAGCAAAAAATACTTAAAACGCAATGTAATTAAAGTTCCGTTTGCACTAGTGGACATTTGTACTCATCTATCTCACTCGACACTGTATATACCTGTAAAGTGACATTACACGTGATATCGCCTGACTCTCTTGGGACATCTCAGGGTCGTGGGACATATCAAAAGATGACCTTTTGCGATCATCGACACACGCGACTTTCGTGTCTCTCGACATTCGCCCGACACCTTCTGATTAATTAGGACAAGTGTTAATTTGTTCAGCGAAATAAACACCACATCCTCAGACGACATCTTAGTGATAACTCGGTAGTGTGGACAAGACAAAAACATAAAATATATATAAAACATTCACATGTTTTCCCCGAAGACGTAGATACAAGGTGTAAAACATACAACCATCTACTGGACTCTTTAGGAATCAGATAGGAGAATTGAGGGTATTATGAAAGATAATTGTGAAGAGGAGGCAATGGTAGGGTAAAAGAAATTAGATCTGATAGTATAAGCGACGACTCTCTCACTACCTAACGTGTCAGAGAAGTATATTTGTAACTCGAACTAGCAATTGTATCGGTGTTGAAAGATAGCTAATGATGGATGGCAGTCAAATCATTTAGTCACTTAGAATCGTATACGTGATAAATCAAAACAAGAGACGGCAGATTATTTAAAAAATCAATAGACCTTTATAAGAGTTCGTTAGTATAGCGTTTAATAAATGTCTATGAAACTTAAGACAAATAAATCATTATAATTAGGTATGGTTTTAGTTCAACTTTAATAAAGACTTCATGTCGCAGAAGACAACTGTTGGAACCAGTCTAGGCAGTCTAAACAACTTATATGTTTCTTTGCATCCGATCGTTGTACAAATGATCATGCTCATCATATATATTTTTTTTTTTTTTTTTTTTTTAAAATACAACTCCCACATTAGGAATAAACATCCTGTGTCGTGGGGGACTTTACAAACATACATGAAACGGACACAAAGAACATCCAGACTCGGGACAACAATTCGTGGATCACACAAAGTGTTGTAGGTACCGCGTAGGATTTGAACCCACGACACTTGGCGCAGTAGCAAGCGGCATGGCGACCGCTGACACCACTCGGCCAACCGTGCAGTCTATTTGTCCTTAAAATAATACAGAAGGCATGTCTTCTGGGTCAGTAGACACATTCACTAGCCACCAGAAAACTACTAGCAAAAAGCTAATTAATACGAATATGTTTTATTATTTTGGAAGGTCCATATTAGTACTAATAGTTGATGTATTACTCATCAATACCCAATTGAATATAGTACCTATTAAAAGTCCATAGACACTTATCTAATCTACGTAATAGTCAAAACAGGTACCACTTCAGTTTTAAGCTTCAAGTGTAACCCTTTTTAATATATTTATAGAACTGTTTCAAGGTAAAAGGTTAAGACAGCAGAACAAATAGAATATTGTGTCGGTTTTATATTATACTAGCTGTTACCCGCGGCTCCGCCCGCGTTTATGTCGGTTTTTTTGTGTTTTTTCGCGGTCGCGGATATATGACTAATGCAAAAATTAGATAAAAACAATCCTTGATGCGGATTATATATCATTCTAAAATTTCAGCTCGATCGGTGCAGAACTTTTTGAGTTTTAGAAGCGTACACAAACCAACATAACATTTTTATATATATGAATATAGTATGTTGTTTAGCGTTATGTGTAATAAAAGATTTTAAGAATCAAACCTGGAACTCGCTACCTCGCACGTGTTTCACTTTCAATATGATCCCGGGTACTTATGGCGGAGTATGAAAAAGCATCTCACTAGGCCGCCATAGTGTGGGTCACCATGCTGCACTGTCCGCATTCGCATTGAGTATGGTGACCACCACTCTTGGATTCTGCTCATGCTTTCCATCAGGCAGAGCAGAGTCATTTTGGCAGTTAAAAAGTGGGTGAATATTGTAAACATACGATAGGCAGGAAGTAAAGGTAACTGATAAAAAAGTAGCTAAGATGTAAAGTAGCTAAGTTTTTCACTCAATCAACGTCTCTCAAGTGGAAGAAAATTAACGTTTTGTAATGTGTTTCAATAATTCTCGGTACCTATTAATAATCGTTTTATAGTCTAAAGTGTTCCTATATAAATGGGCTATCTAACACTCATGACGCTGTTTGCTGACGCACGTTCATATAAACTTCCTATCTACTTTCATAATACATCTTAGAGACACACAAACAAGACCGAATCGAAGGTCCAATGATGCTGCATCATGCTGGTCACCATGCTGCATTGTTGCATTGTCTGTATTCGCTATGAATATGGTGACCACTACTCCTGGATTCTGCTCTGACTTTCCATCAGGCAGAGTAATTTCACTTTAGGGAAAATAATAACAAACACGTAAATGAATAGAAAACTCTTCATTTGTACACCGTATTACAGATTTATAAGAAAGTAAAATATATAATATGCGAAACATATCTGCAAAAGTATGATCACATTTCCGCTTATCGTACCCAGCTGTCATGGTTACCCATAAGATAACGCCACAATTCATGAACTTTGTCAATGTTGTACTCCCTTCTCCATCCATTGAACTCATCCCATCTACTTAACATTCCACCTTCAATATCTCTCTTGTAACCATGATAGAAATCTTCGCTCTTCTAATAATCTTTTCCTTCTTTGTCCTTCACATACCTCCAGTATAGTTCATTCCTCTTTCTTTGGAATGGACTCCCACCAACAATCAAGATATCTAGTAGTAGTTAAAATATAAAGTACGAAAGCACTATTTGCCTTGTTGACGGAGTCATCAGAATAACACTTTAAAAGTGTCTTTATAACTTATGTATTGCATTATTTACATAATATTTTTATCATTTATGTTATATATTATTTATGTTTTATTTTTATTATTATAATTATATAATTTGTAAGCTATATTCTTTGTATGTATAACTAGTACTGATTTACCTATAGGATCTATTTTGTTTTAAAGTAGTTCGTTTTAATCTCTTCTTACTTGTCCAAATATACACCTGCCACTAAGCTGCTTCGCAACACCCAAAGGTTTGGCTGGAAGAAAATGCCTGTGGCATTAAGTCCGCGTTTTGCAGTGTGTTTGCAGGCAGTTTTAATAAATAAATAAAAAATAAAATGTACTAAGGGCATACATATTTACTTTTATATTTTACATTGAAATTGTGTTTTATTAAATACAAAATAATAAACCGATTCTGGCGGCAGTATCCCATATACAATTTAATATGAATCGGTACGTTACTGCGCTACCTGGTAGTCTATAAATAGCGTGAACGCACCCCATGCCTCATGGGTAATGTACTAACAGCCGACCACCGAACTTTATGGTGTACTTTTAACTTGGATGGAAAGTTTCTTGAGTGCTTTACTTATCCTGCCTCTTATTGAAGAACTTAAGTAGACAGTTATGAAAAGGGCTACATAGCTGAAAAGATTGGTATAAGAAAGACTTTTTTTACGTATTCCAGTTTGGAAGACACGTGTATGCGTCGTCGCCGTGAATGCACTGGATGGATAGAGACGCTAAATTGAAAAAAGTTTTTCAAATATTTCTAATTAAAAAAAAAATGTTTTGAAATAAATACAAATAAATGTATGTCTAAAGATTTTAGTAATATACTTATGTATATAAAACACTTAGATGCAATATTATAAATTTACTGAGAAAATATTTAAGGCAGAGAAGAGATTAGTGTGATGTAGGTATATTGGGATGTATAGGCTAATTGATTAATTAAAACCCATACCCATTACATTCGAAAGTAATTCTGCCTGTTTCTCTGTTCGTTACTTTTTCACGACTAAGCCGCTGCTCCGATTTCAATGAAACTTGGCATGGAGATACTTTGGTTTGTGAGGAACACTAAGGTTATTTTCCCGAGCGGAGACGCGGGCAAAAGCAAGTACATTAAAAAACTATCATAGACGCTAAATTTATATATCTATCGCTTTACAAAATACCATATTGAAACTAAATGTCTTTATTTGCCAGTGACTGTGTAGTTATTTCTCTTTCTTTTGTACGAACAATATCCACGAAATTTTAAGTAAATATACATATGAACGATAGAAATGTTCTCAGCGTAAATAAAATCAATGATAATAATTAACATTTGAACAACTGACGTAAAACTATAAAGAACGATCATTGATCAAGGCACGCTTTGTGTCGCCGCGTGCGCGGGCGCAGCTAGGTGCGCAGGAAGTTTACACGCACGTGCTCAACACACAGGATGTTTTAAAATACGAATTCGAATTAACAATGACTGTGTTAATTGCGGTTTTCATCGAACGGTATCGCGAATTGCTCCTGTAGTGAAACATTTTTGCACTGATTTGATTTATTTTAAGAATAATCATTTGCTATTTTTTTGTTCAAAAATATCAAGTAACAATTACTATTCGAACAAGTTTATATTTCTTTGGTATTGAATCATTGCGTTCCATCTATTGCTGAACAAAAATCGCTTAAGACCGCCAACCATAATTATATCATTATACTCTTTTTTCGTATGGAACTTATCCTGTCATAAAAAATCTTATAATCTGCTTAATTTCTCTCAAGACTCTTTTTTAACAGCCACAAAAACTCAATACAGAGTTGTCGATAATCATGTTTCTTGCTGTTAAAATTGATTGTTTATTCTATGAATTATCACATGTGCGGTTTACGGCCATTTGTGGGCCCGTCAAGTAAATTGCGGTCTCGCGCAGTCTAATTGTGTGATTAGTTTGTTTATTGCTCTGTTGATGTGTTGTGGTCGATTTCATTTATGTGATCGGGTGTTTGTGTAAAGGGTTAATAAAGCTTCTGGGTTTTGATTGGTCTATCAGAGTTTTACAGCATGTGTGTTTAGTTTAGTTACAGATGAATTGATGATCATACCAGGAAAGTATAAGTCAAAGTAATTGTACATAAGACAGGTTGAGAAACCAATACTAAATCCTACTAATATTATAAACGCTAAAGTTTGTGAGTATGTAAGTAAGTAGGTTTCTTGCTCTTTCACACAAAAATTATTCAATGGATTTCGACGAAACTTTACAATAATATAGCTTATACAACAGAATAACACATAGGCTACAATTTATAAAGATAACAGCTTTGATTCGCTGCGTTACCCGTGGTTATGTTCGTACCGCGGGATTCAGCAAGTGTTTTTATTAATTATTGATTAACCACTAAAGAAAGTAAATTGCAATATAGTACCATAACAGTCAACAATTTTTTTTTAGATTTGACTAAGTTGTCTGTCAGATGTTTGAAGAAAATGGATATATGACTGATGAGTATGGTAACCACTTCACTTGCATTCTACTCACGCTTTTCGTCAAGTAGAGTACCTAGAAACACTTTGGCAGGATCATACGTATATTGAAAATTATGAACTTTCTTGGAGCATCCTATATCTATCCATAAAACAGTGTTTACTAGCACGAATAAGAAAAACTCGCCGCACGCGACATCTGGCGCTACGTTATGTAATTATTTGTTTTATGAACACATTCAAATTTAAAACTATTTAGCTTTGTAAGTCAACAAACATTTGTACTACACCGTAATTTTTTTTTATTATAAAAAAGGAAAAAATATTGTAGGTGTTATACTTGAAAAAAAAATTATGCAATCTGAAAATTAGAAATGTCTTTACTTTCTATTGTTCTTAATAATTATATGATTATTGAATTTTTGTTTTAATTCACAGCTTTATGATTTGAATAAAAATATTTAGGTGAAAAAGTAAATCACACTTTAAAATCGTTTGTCATACAGTCGAAGTCATAAAGCCATTTAAAATCTAATACAGTATTTAGTCATATTATAGAAGGTTCATGAGAAAGTAGACTTATGCTCAAGTCGGAGACGTTTGAATGAAAGGTCTGTATATATTTTGAACAGTTAATTTGGCGCTATGTAGAGCGAGAAAGGGAGAACTAAAAGTTTTTTAGACATTCATCTATCTATATATATAAAATGTTATGTTGGTTTGTGAACGCTTCAAAAACTCAAAAAGTTCTGCACCGATCGAGCTGAAATTTTAAAATGATATATAATCCGCATCAAGGATTGTTTTTATCTAATTTTTGCATCTGTCACATATCCGCGACCGCGAAAAAACATGAAAAAAACGACATAAACGCGGGCGGAGCCGCGGTCAACAGCTAGTTTTATATAATTTCTATTTAATCTTTACGAAACAAACAAATAGTAAGTAAAGAGAAGAAAATTAGTGAATAAAATAGAGATTTAAATTGGTTAACTCTTCAAACCTCCAGACAAATTTTGCGACTTGTATAGCTACCGCGATTAACCTCAAATCAAACACACGATCTTCAAAGCTATAAAGAGCTATAAAATCACCCTTAAAATTTTTTTTTTTTTTTTTTTTTAAAAAAGACAACTCCCACATTAGGAATAAACATCCTGTGTCGTGGGGGACTTTACAAACATACATGAAACGGACACAAAGAACATCCAGACTCGGGACAACAATTCGTGGATCACACAAAGTGTTGTAGGTACCGCGTGGGATTTGAACCCACGACACTTGGCGCAGTAGCAAGCGGCATGGCGACCGCTGACACCACTCGGCCAACCGTGCAGTCAAAATAGCACATACTTAAGTATAAATAGACGAAAATAATCAAACATTTAATTTCCAACCCTTCGTAAGAAATAAATCACTCACAAACAGATTGTTGAAAACCATTTTAGAACGAGGGTAGACAATAAAAAGTGAACTAACCCTAAAAAGCTGATGTATCCATATTTAACTATCGGATAACCCCTCGCTCGCCTATGATATATGACGCAGAGGCACGTGTTATTTGACTGTCATATAGATGCTGATATAAAACAGGACAAGTGATAAAAAATATAAATATTAATAATTTATGATGCGTCAGCAAAAATTTAAGCTACTTTTAATTGCAATTTAACTCTATTTATCTAATAAAATTTGAAATCTGTAGGTATTTGACAAATAAGTTGTCATTATCAGATTAGAGACTTATCAGCGAGCGTTAAAACTGCCCCAAAGTATTCTGAATTAAAAGAATTAAAGAGATAGAAATATGTGTGGTTAATTTTACGACAGAATAAACAGTATAGCAGTGGAAAAAATACGTACAAATGACTACAGATTTTTAAGTACCAACACCTGCGTTAAACTTCATACCTAAAAAATTTAATACTACTTAATTTAACTATTTTTACTAGGTTTGGCATATTTTTAAGTGAGTCACAATCAGATTTCTTAAAAATTTGAAAAGGAAAGGTCTAAAAGTATTGAAAAAAAATATGTAAACCCCATTATTTAAGTTCTCAAATATCATTCATTCTTCGATTTCTAATTAAATTGACAATTCAGAAGTCATTTGTTATTATGTCAGTAGAAGAAATAAAATTCTTATCCTTAATCGAACGTAATTCAATATCTAGTTTATTTTTATATAAATGTACGTATTAATAGGAAATAAAAAAGTATACCCCTTCCACGTTAGCAGTGAATCAAACTTGAGTTATTTTATATGGCTGTTTGTTTAAATGTTTATATTTATACCGTGCCAACGACCCGGCCGTACAGGAAAGTTATAATTATATGAATAAAAACGTTAATATGTATGTTGACTGAGTTCCGTACTTGAAAACATTATAAGATACGTTCATTATAAAGCTTTTAGAATTATAAAATCCCTATGAAACAATGGATTAAGTACTATTGGTATATTACATAACATTTTTGATAAAGCTTGCATTGACTGCCTCGGTGGCGTAGTGGTAGCGTATGCGACTGCTATGCATGAGGTCTCGGATTCAATCCTCGGGTCGGACCAAATGTTTGTATAATCTGCAAATATTTGTTTCGAAGTTTGGGTGTTTTCTATTTATAATATGTATATATTTACAAAAAAAAAGTATGTAAGTATTTATATCAGTTGTTTAGTACCCATAACACAAGCTCTGCTTAGCTTGGGACTAGATGGCGTTGTGTGTTAGATGTCCGGAATATTTATTTATTATTTATTTTAAATCTCATGTATAAATATCAGAATTTACAATCTTACACAAAGCAATAAATTGAAAGTACGTTTATGTACACGTACAAAGTACAACATGAATTCTTAAGGCTTCATTTAGAAGGAAAAACACCTGGCAGGAAGACCAGGAGCGAAGGAAGTGGATAAATGATATCAGAGCCTGGACTGGACTAAAATATCACCAACTAATGGAGGCCGCTTATGATCGCAAGGGATACCGTCTGCTGACCACCAAACTTCATTTTGATGATGGCATTATGATAATACTTATGTAATAAACAATCTTTAATTTACTACAAGTTACTATCCTTAGACATTCATGCTACTGCTTATGCACTCGCCAAAATATCACCTACTTGCTCTCAATATACAATGACTTCTGTTGTAGAGTTTCAACAGTTACAATAATTATGTCCAGCGCGATACTAGAAGAACTTCTGAAAAGATCTTACAATAAATTAGTTTATAAGGTATATATAATTAGTACAATCACAAAAAGCTAAAGTTTAAATAACTAAAACCCAGTCTACGTAAAAAGAAATATACAATGTAAATAGCGTATGTCACCCGGGCCAATATTATTAATCTATTGACACTTTATTCATAAAAACAATTCAGCAGTCTAGAGGCTACGATACACACAAATACACAAGACATCAAAAATATTATCCATCTGACTTCGCGGTAGTCAAACAAAAAGAATGTACAGAAATCGTGAAATAATGGCTGAGTGTAAATAGGACATTTAGAGTACTACCGAATAGACAGAACCTTGATCTCAAAATGATTATATATATATTTGTTTAACAAAAGAGCTTCCTTGTAGTGACAAATTATATGTCCAATATTTGAAAAGATTTCAATTTTTATGATCATCTCTCAGTATCCCTAAATCCGACGTCAGTTCCAGAAATATTCCAGATGTTTGCGTGTGTCCTCGATCACAGAAAGTAACTGACAACATACACATAACTTGCCTTCTTGATTGGCTGTATATAACCTCGATTCATGTTATATTGAGTCAACAATATAATGTTAAAGTACGACAGTAATCGGTGCCAATTTACTTCGCAAAATTATTTGAAAAGAAAACGTTATTTTTAGTTTAAAATTGTTTTGTGTTTAACTTTTGACGTATTTTACTGTATTGGTGATGATACTTTTCTTAAATAATGTCGAGGATATTGATTGCAATGTAAAAGTTTAGAAAATCATTTTACGCATATCAATGCGTTTCTTGTTTTTAACTCAGTATTTTATTTATATCAAGATTTAGTCGTTGAAACTATGATGCTAATTCGGCGTTAACAAAGATTATTGTTATTAATTTACTGACTAAAATTGTGGTTTCTACATCGCATCAATAACAAACTTTAATTTCCCACTGACGGGTGGATGATATTGCATATAGGATTAATATTTACCTCAAAACTTCCCTCAAAACCCTTTCTCTATCTTTCTGTGCGTCTGTTAAGATCCTTTTTCTGAGGAACGCGTATAGGTATCAAGTTTAAATTTATATCACATACTCCAAGTATGTGTCATAAATGTCAATACATTTCTTCTTGAAGTGACCGGACGTCGATTGTTTTATTAAATTAAACATACTAGACAAATCGTGGTAAATCATCATATTCATATTTGTGCCCTTTCTAAATAGACCTACTATTTAACATTGAGTTACTGAAAGAATCATCTAATCATCTTTTTTGGAAGTAAGTAGCTACATTTCAACCAATAAGTTTCCACTTAAGTCCCATACATCATAAGTTACATAAACGTGAAGTATTTCCATACCACTAAAACGTATCGGCTCAAAACCTACATTCATTTTGACATTTATTACTTTCACGCACCCTGTATTTCAGAGGTTAGTGCTTCGTAACCAATGTGCGTTTGCCTATATCGCATTTTATAGCCGTTGTATGTTAGAAAAGCTATTTTTAGTGCTACAGATGTTCTTCACGAGGAATATTTTGCTGACAAATATGGCGAAATACGTATAATGGACAATCACAATCGTATTTTATCGGTTGTTAAGGAAGTAGATGCATATTATTATATTATTACAGTTCGGTCTGTATGGTTAGCCATAGTAATACCAAGAACAATGATTGTAAATCAAGCTAAAACGGTAAAATCATGAAAATAAGGTATCTAGTAAATATTTAAGAGGAAGATTATCAAAACAATGTATGTAGGCTAGAAAGCTACTGTGATTTCATTTATGTTAACTTCAGTATGAGTTATTATATACAAATATAGGTATCTATATTAGCACCAAAAAACTATTTTAAATTTTAAATTATTCTAATAGTTGGTAACCACCTTCTGAGTTCTCATTTTACATTTAAAAGTCTTACCGCCTATTGTCATCAAAATAAAGGTTAAATTGCTTTTAAAATTTTAAACCACCAAATATTTTCATTTGTCGAAAATATTCGACAAATACCATAATAATCGTAACCCTTTTTCGATGTATAGATAGCTTATGACGCTCACAACTAGAGCTTCTATTGGTAAATGAATTTTCAAATTCGTTTAATTATTAAACAAAAGATTATCTCTACAAGCTCACAAACTTCCCTCTCTGTATTAGTGTAGATAGGTACCTAAATAATTTACATTTAATTTTTCATTTTATTTATATACCAAGTAATGTTCAAGAATGCATATAAAACATTCTATAGCCGTCTTAAGTCTGAACTGTCACAAATCCCAATTTTTACATCTGAGAATATCTTTTGTTTTATTTTGTACTGGCTGAATCCCGCGGTGCTATCCGCAGTACAACAATAACCGCAGGCAACGCCGCGAGGCGACGCTATATCTTTATAAATTGTAGCCTATGTGTTATTCTGATGTATAAGTTATATTATTGTAAAGTTTCATCAAAATATATTCAGTAGTTTTTGCGTGAAAGAGTAACACACATCCATCCATCCATACTTACAAATTTTCGCGTTTATAATATTAATAGGATTATATTTTACTTCGCCAATACGTCGGTAGTAAAATACAATCCCGCGAATGTTCTAATCTTATAGAACCTAATCCAAGATTACTATTGTGTTTGCATTGAATGGAACTTGATTAATTCAGAAGTTATCTAGCATTTTACTGCTCAAGAAACTCAAGAAAGTCTAAGGTAATCCGTGATAATTTGTACCTGGCAAAATTAAACAAGCCTCGTTACTACATCAAATAAACAGTGCATCAACAGTTTACCAACCGTGCGCATGCTGTGAATACTTTAACGTTCTCCACAACACTGAACCAAAATATTCATCTTTTAAATTTAGATTTAATCGTTTCATACCTATATGGTGTAGCAGGAATAAAAATGATGAATAAGCTGTAATAAATTTCAATTTTCGTTTGGACGTTATTAAGGCTTGTTATTTAGGAATGTTTGAGAGCATGACAACATCCGAGAAATTTATTAACGAGAGTTAAATTATTATGTAAAGCATAT
The DNA here is from genome assembly GCA_916048165.1 of Spilarctia lutea. Classification (NCBI taxonomy): domain Eukaryota; kingdom Metazoa; phylum Arthropoda; class Insecta; order Lepidoptera; family Erebidae; genus Spilarctia; species Spilarctia lutea. The sequence goes on from OU696491.1 coordinate 4,115,773, forward strand.
ACTCAGGGCTAAATTACTAAGTGTTAGTATTAGGTGATAGGCTTCCTAAATTGATTTCGAAATTAACTTTTCCAAATCTAATGCAGTTGGAAATCAAATAAACTTTGTATTTTGATCTCGTAAACATCTTGACTCAGTTTTATTTTAAACTCAATTAATACTGAAATCTCTTTGTTTCAGACTCTAATGGATCCTAATAAGAGAAGTTGAGATTGTCGGTGAAACATGAAGCCAGTCGCCATTGCGTTTTGGCGCGAAATGCCAATCGCTGTCACGTTGTCCCTGCTTTTGGCAACGGCATGTGTCGCTACGGCCAAAGACATAGTTCTTGGTAAGTTTTTTTATTTATTAAAAATGTGTCCTTATTAATGTCATCTGTACACATTAATTTCACTACAGAAACTAATAACCCGGATAGATATTAAAATTGACTTCATGAACTACGAGTATTCTGTTACCTCATGATTTCTTATGCCCAGATCAACGAATAGTTAGCGTTTGATGACATGAATTCATATTATGTTTCAAATACACATAAGTCGTAAAATTGTTAGAGTAAATATGTAAAGTTAGGGGCGCAGATATCATTTTATATTTGTGATGCATCATGGCGGCAAATGTTTAATTAGTTTCAAAAGCGAATAAGTAGGAGAATAAATTGCAATGAATAGTCGTAACAAAAATGCTGAAGTGATTTTATCCGTTCATTTTCATTAAGGGTTTGAGTTATTATTATTTATCAAATAGAACCCTACTGTAGTGATGTGGCTAAAGTTGGTTGATCGTTACGAAAATGTTTTTTTAGAACTGGCTACTACATTAAAGTATAAAATTCTCATTGATATTCCCCGTATTTATTACATCTTATAAAACTAATTCTCTATGTACGTACTAACTGCTTGTTTCAAGGAAGATGTTTTATAACTTCCTTGCCATTGGATTAAGATTTTACGAGACAACAATCCCTGCCAAAAATCAAGTATTTCGTTTGGCCAAAAAATACGCGCTTGGAATACCCATAAGTCTTATTTTTATAACCTCGGATTGTGTATTCAAAATTCATCTGTATATTAACAAAAATCGATTCGTTAAAGGAATACAAATTGTAAGCCAAATCGATTGTAGGGCTTGTGGACGATGTTTTTGGCAATCGGATATGATTTCTTTCGTTCGTTTATTATTCAAATATTCATTGCAAGTTTTAGGCGCCATGTACAGAATTATATTGTCAAACTCAATACGCAGGGCCCGTTCTGAAATTTACAATTGTCAGTGTTGCGCCAACGAAATTTAAATAAAGAATCGATATCCATTCAAGTTTTGATACTGGCTTTTAAAAGGATATTTAGAACTTATAGCGATATGCATATTGGAATTTGATATTATATGTTAGTATTTTAGTATTTATTTGATTGAGCTAGGTAATTAAATTAAAAACACGAACTGAGCAAAACGACGGAAACAATGTATATTTTAGACAAGACAGATTACAGAGTATTTTATTTTCTAAACGTCATAATATGACAGGTGCACAATATTCATAATATGTACATGGCGTTCAGTGTTGCAATTAATCATTTCAACAGAATTTTAGAACATTTAATAAAACATCCTAACGAAGAGTGATGTACAAGAAAAAACTATTTTATTTATAACCATGTATATACTTAACTAGCTGACCCTCGCAATCTCGTTTACGTTTAGTAACAGTAGCGTAATACTTTACCACTGTTTTTAAACATTCTTCATTGAGGCTTCTATTAGTCTTAGCGTGATGATATATAGCCTATCGCTTTCCTCGATAAATCGACTATCCAACACAGAAATCATTTTTCAAATCGGACTAGCGGTTCCTGAGATTAGCACGTTCAAACAAACAAACTCTTCAGCTTTATAATACGAGTATTAGTAGGTATAGATGTGTGTGTTCTTATAGCTTATGATTTTTAAAAGTTTATCTCAGTTACGTGTTTACAAAAAGAAGTTGATGTTTGTAACTTAAATATCATCTGAGATGTTTAAGCCTCTTTTACGACATAGTTTGTTGGATAATTTATCATAAATTAATATTTATTAGTAAATTATTTACTATATAATCGACAGAATAAAGATGAAATGAAAGATTAAAAATTAAATTGAAATATAGTATGTGGCAACATTTGAGTAACATATGTGCCCACATATTATCAGTTAAATTAACAATTTAATCAACAAATTAACAAAAAAAAAATAGTACAACAGCGGAAACCGTTATTACTTCACGCGCACAAATCGATTGTTCCCTCCTAACCCTCTCATTTGGTTCTCATTAAACCACCGGATGCCTAATTACTTAATGGCCAGTCAATTAAGATCCCTTTTGCTTTCATTTTAATTCTCCGATTCTCTGTATTGTTCGGAAGGTTAAGCGGTGTTGGTAGGTCTTGTTACGTTGGACTTTATGTTCTATTTAATCTAACGTCCTGTGTATTAATGTGGTCTGCGTGCATCGATTTGATTCAGGGTTAGTAATTCTTTTCTTTCACCCTGAAATCCGTACAAATGGTACGGATTTCGGGGTGAAAGAATTTGATGGATTGTCAACAGAATTCAAATGAAACTTTTAAAGATAAAGCCGCAAGGAGGCGGTAACAGTTGACGGTTAACGTTATGCATTAACAGTCGTAAAGATAATTGTGTTCTTTAGAATCTAAAACAGCAAACATCTGAAATAGGGCTGACAAAATCAAAATTTTAAATACTGACAGCCCTATTTCACATGTTTGCCAAATCTTAAGCAGATTTTTTTTTTGTATGGGCCTGCCAAAATGACTACTCTACCTGATGGAAAGCATACGTAGAATCCAAGAGTGGTGGTCACCGTACTCGCAACACACCAGACACTACAAAAATGCGGCTTGGTGACCCACACCATGGCGGTCTAGTGATGCTTCTACATAATTGGGCCTCCGCTTGATATTTATCAGTGTAGTATCTGCAAAAACAACAACTTGGTAGGCGATCCATAACAAATAGTATGAACTAAATATACATTCATCATCACTGCTAAACATAGGCCTCTCTAATTGCAAGTCACTTGGTTCGATCCTATCTTATACGTACATAAATTTGATTAAAATTAAACATATCGGGTCTCAAACTAGGTACAGCCTGTATTTCAATAACCATACTGCTGATAAACGTACTTGTATTTTAGTGAACAAACACTATAATAGACAAGTATCACAACATCAATTGTTCGGTCTGGCAATCGAACCGGAAAGTTTTACCATTGTACGTCAGTATCGTTAAATATAGTCCTACAATTTAAATAAATAAAAATGAATCGCCGAAATGTATGTGCACGCTAAACTTCCGATCGACTGCACCGAATTGGATAATTCTTTTTTCTGTGATATTGTTAGGACAAGTTTTGTACATGAGAAAATAAAAAAAATGACATAAATGTTTTTCTTTATTCGTGACTGGACACTACCAGCTTTACACTACAAATTTAAAAAAATTGCCTCGGTGGCGCAGTAGGTAGACTGCAGTGCTGGAGGTCTCGGGGTCGATTCCAGGGTAGGACCAAATGTTTGTATTTGTTTCGGAGTTTGGGTGTATGCTATGTATAATATGTGTGTATTTACAAAAAAAAGTATAAATGTATTAATATCAATTGTTTAGTACCCATAGTACAATCTCTGCTTAGTTTGGGACTAGATGGCGTTGTGTGTTAAATGTAAGAAAGTATTTATAGTTATTTAAGGTAGAAAAGTATAATAAGTACGAAGTTTGCGGGGTCAGCTAGTTATTAATAATAACCAAACTAAAACAGCTGCCTATGAAAATTATTCTGCTTTTAGTTTGTAAATTGCTTTAACAAAGAAACTTCTATCTAGTTTATTTAGATCACGAACTTTTGTTTACTTTCCATATCTTCAACAAAAACTGCACAGGTATCTAACCTACGTTAGAGAAGGTCAATATCACCTATATTATCTAAAATTAAATAACATTGTGTACAAAGATGACATTCTGCGAATGATTTTTTTATCCTCGTACCTAAACCAATATTTTCTATTGGATCAAAGTGATAAAGGCCTCTCTAGATTAGATTATATATGGATTTATCATTATTTATCGTCAATGTTGCATTTTTTTATACTTAAGTAGTAAAAAAACACTTTTGCAATCAGTACTATATGTACGATGCATTTTTAATCACACAATATCTTTAAACCTTTTAAAATATTGCCCGTAGCGTGAAAATTTTCCCCCGTTTTTAAAACATTCTTCATTGCTGCTCCGCTCTTATTAGTAGTAGCGTGATGATATATAGCCTACAGCCTTCCTCGATAAATGGACTATCCAACACTGAAAGAATTTTTTAAATCGGACTAGCGGTTCCAGAGATTAGCGCGTTCAAACAAACAAACTAACAAACAAACTCTTCAGCTTCATTATATTAGTATAGATAAGAAGGCGATCATTATTGATTAGTAAAGAGAATTTCATATAAACAATTAAAAGAGAGAGAATATGAAACAATTGTACTTGATTTTAAAATCATTCTCGCTGTAAATTAAGTATAAATCACAAGAAAATTATAGAACTATAAGCGTAAGCAATACCACTGAAATCAAATCTCCATAAAAAATCCCTTGATCCTACGTAAAAATCACCATCGCAAATCATAGATTTCGTTTTGAATACAAATGCGTGTGCATGCGACGGATGTCGGCGGCTTTTGCTAGAACTACTCTGGAACCGCACAGCATATGGGCAGAGGCGGACGAGCGTGGGTAACGCCGCCACATCCTCTGGGAATCGCGGGGTTGCTAAGTACGACTACGGCATTTCTAATTAAGATACATTTTTATCAAATTCGTTGTTCTTATTTTATAACTCTATATACGAATATATGTTGGAGCATTTATATACAATATTTTTTTTGTTTAAAAGCCGCGAACCTTTAATTGCGACTTTAATCTATACTAATATTACAAAGCTGAAGAGTTTATTTGTTTGAACTCGCTAAAATCAGAAACCGCTGGTCCGATTTGAAAAATTATTTCAGTTTTGGATAGTCCATTTATCGAGAAAGGCTACAGGGTATATATCATCAAGCTGATACCAATAAGAGTGGAACCCCAATGAAGAATGTTTAAAAAATAAGTGATTTTTTTTCCGCTACGGACAATAGAAGACGCAAACGTGGTTGTGTGGGTCAGCTAGTATAATATAATGTCTTAAGCATCGAATTAAAATAGGCCTTTGACTTATCTAAAGACTTCGAAGCGTGGATTAAATTATCTAATAATCATAACCTTCTGTTAATGAAAATGTTAACAGCCGAAAATAAGAAAAAGCAAGTTTATGTTCCTAAAGTTAGGTTCAAGTCGTAATAAGTTGTATTATGACTCAAACCTAATCTTAACTATGTAATCTAAGTTGGTTTGTGTTCACTTCAATAACTGTCTAGATATAAATATAGACATACAAACACTTCAGAAATTATTTTCTTTTATTCTTCGCATCAGTTTTATTTCTATTTCTCATCAATTCAAAATAATGCAACCATATTGCGTCCTATAGCGAAGCATGGCAGGCTAGTATTATATATGAATATTTATCAATTTTTTTTCTTTTCCAAGAGGTCTTCGCGCAAACACGCACACCCTATGCATTTCTATTGAATTGAGAAATCGTGATAGTTTCACTGGTAACGACTTTACCTAACCTTGGTCACATCAAACACACCATTTAGTATTCCACTTATGTTGTTATGACAACCAAGAAAAAGCTTTTTCATTTCTGTATACTTCAAAGTTTTCTTATCAATTTTATGTATTAATGTTGGCAGCCATGGGTATGTTTTTTTAGGGTCATTACAATTTGAATTGACAGAACTATATTTTTCATTGCGTGTGTACAATATAATGTTCAGTTTTTTAAATTCGTCGTTTTGTAGCATAGAGCAACCCAAGCCTGTGGACCGGAGGGGGTATCATAAGCATTTTTACCAATAAAAACTGTTTTTTACACACACAAAAACAGTTGAATGTCACAACGAATTCACACATAACAAATTAAACAACACATTCACAATTTCACACACACATAAACTTTTTGGGCTCAGTCTTTGACGGAAGGGGATCTTGCCTGAGTAGCCTACGTATGGCTATTCCCTACCGTCTTGCTCTATGTTAAACATTTTTCTGAAACTATCAATCTACTACTTAACTATCAACTAATAAAGTTATCATGGTTTCTGCATGATAATTTTATTATTGCAAAGATAAAGCTTTCGATAAAGGTCATATAAAGGTCACGCATAATTAGAAGAGAACCCTTGGAGTCAGAGCAGTGACGCAAATAGGAATGATTTTTCCACTTCGCATCGTTTTGTTTTGTATTTAGTTATTTTATGATCTTTCTTTCATATAAAAGCAATATGTCAATAAGCAGATTCAGAAAATAAATGTCACAAGTTTTATATTTGGTTTCATTTCACAGCCAATATCTCTGCTACATTTAAACGGCAATTAAGTGAGACGTAATACGTTTGACATGTACTAAAAATCTTAACTAAGCCCAAAAACAAATAAACTCTAAAACCAGTTACTCACGAAATGTAGTTCTGAAATGGGAGAATGCTTAAAATGTCGTAAAAATTTTATAGTTCAAATGAAAATAAATAGTTTTTCACGGTGTTCCATTTAAATGGTTCTCTATAAAATCTTTACAACGCCAGAAAATGGACTTCTGGAACATATTTCGTACTAAAATATCTGAATTGTTTTTAAAAATCTTTTCTAGGAATCATTATATTCCTACCTCGAGAGGTGCCTCATTCAATCTCTGCTCCTTAAAATAAAGTCTAGATCATGTTGATGAATTCAACCTTGCTACCTACTTAATACCGTAATGAATTACGAAACAGGTCTTAAATTTTAAATTCCTTTGTAACACAAAAATAAGCATTCGATATATCTAGATTACAAAGAAAATATTAATATTATAGATTAGTCTGGATGTGTGATGGTTAAGGATAAGGAATATGTAATAAAGAAGATTAAAGAGAAGATAATGACCTAAGAAATTATGGATAGGCTGTGATGGGAAAGTAAATATAGTTTGAAAAGGGTATAAAAGAAGAACAAACTCATTACGCCAAGTATACTTATGGAGAACGGAGATCGTAGTGCGATCTCCGTTCTCGGCAAACGGCAGAGTTCAAAGTGCTTACGCTCCGCAATCATGTTACCGAGCAAGAGAACCCCCACCCCGATGACCGCCACTAGATCACGCCTCGGTGACCACGCCGGACATTCTGCCAGCTTGTGGGGCGCTATGTTGCCAGTCTGGCCATCGCAGTGGTGGCACTCAGGCGTTGGCTCCTTGCGAATCAGACAGGTTGTCTCCGAAACATCTTTTGCCAGTGATCACCTGCATAAGCCTGTATGAGAAGGTCCCATGACGTCTCTCCAGCCAATCCTCCATAACGGGTCTTACCGCCGCAATAACGCCGTGCCCAGTCCAAACCACTACTCTAAACTCATAAATAACAGTCGTTTACTTCCTAAATAAGATTATGTACACCCAAATGGTGTTTTACTGAAAAAATGCTCTTGTGATAAAAGTCTAAAGTCTAAGTATCAAAATTGTATTTAAAAGCACATTATGGGTATTTATTTATCCATTTTCAATTTATTGAGCAATTAATCATGCTTTGCCTATTAATAAAATCATTTTACCATTCCATAATGTTAATATATCACTTGTCAATAAATTATTAATATAACTTGACGAGCCTTAAGTATTAACTTGTAAATAGCTTCATTTATCCTAAGCAAAGGTCGCAACACATTTAAATAATAGCCTTTTCAATACACCTGCCTTTTGAGCTGTCATTACGAACATAAGCATTCAATAACATAATAGTAAGAGGTTTATAACTCAAAATATAATACAGACACACGTTTCTATTGAAGAAAATCTTTATAAATTGCCCACTTGTGAAATGAACTCAGTTATATACACATACAAAGTGAACATAAACGTGATTTTGAATGGATTTCAATAGTTGCTTAACAGCGGAGGCGTGAAAAACTAGGACGCCATTGTGTAGGACACCATACCGCATTATCATTATTATATTTGGATTCTACTCATGCTTTCCATCAGATATAGTATAGTCACTTATCAGCTAATTTACATAAACAAATGCTCTCGTGCATTAAGAAGGTGATGTACAATTTTGTCGGCAGATAATAGAGTTACGATTAGCTTAAACTGACCATGCTATACTTGAAGTAGTATACCCGTATGTCTGAATGATCACTATTTTGACCTTATAATAAAGTCTAGTTTAGTCGTTAAACGCTGATCAACTATTATTTGGACCTGACCATTTTATAATCTGACTAACTGTTTTATAAAATTGTAAACCACATCAAGAACAAATCAATTCTATAATTTGGTACCGACTTACAATCATTAAATATTAATTACGCAGACGCTGTGTATGCACTCATACCATCGTATTTAACTTTATATTTCAATATGCTCATAACTTATTGTCTTAATTTATTTCTTATTCTCTTGTCAGCACGTTTGATATTTTTGATATTCCTTCATTAAATACGACTGGCCGAGCAACACATAATAAATCTTGAATATTTGACGTAGTGCCTTGCTTGATCCGCGTCGTGTTTTCTATTTTAGTACGTTTGATTCTGTTATTTATATTAGCTGAATATTTTATATCATATTCATATATATATATATAAATATATAATGAGAATAAAATCATATCTATTGTATATTCTAATGGATAATATTAGTTTGTATAAAAACACAAATTATTTATTACATTTTTGCAGTGATAAAAGAATTTCTTACAAAGAAAGACAGAATAATAAGTATTCATAATTTTCTGATATTTCAATTTGTATAAACCATTATGTTACAGGAAACATAAAATATTTTATAATGTGTTAAAATACAGAAAGATTCTAGAAATCTCTCATCTAGTTAATTTTCATCGGTGTCTGCCTTGAATGTTTGTCATTGATATATTCGCGCATATTGCGCTGTGCACCGTAAACATTTGTTGTGCTACGGTATGATACTCGTGTATGCTTCAGTTCATTGAGCTTCAAGTCTATTTGTGATCGCAGAAACTGTAGGCAACCAATTATGGTCATTTTCTTGTCAGTCAATGAAAGTCTATCTTATTTTTCTTCATCATAACTTTTTAACCTTTTTGTGAAAAGGAACGAAAAGAGATAACAAGAAACTGGATTTCATTAGAATTGAGCATGGTGCTGTTATTGGCTATGAATGGGAGATATGTCAGTTGTTACTCATAATATAGAGCTTTTGCAAGACTCACTTGTTTTTTTATATTTCCTTTTCTAAAACAGCCTATTGTGTTGACTATACTTCATAATTGACCTTGACCTTAAGTACCTGTAGTAATTAATTTATATATATAAATATATATTTACTGTTTGAAAAGTGTTCAGAATCAATTTAGGTATTTTAAGACATCAAATAACCCTAAATTGATACGACTTTTTCCAAGACCTGCAACGGAGCTGCATTTACCAAAATGAGCATTAGCAAGGGGCAAAACGTCACGTCAACGCTGTCCACTGCGAATGACAAATTATTCCATACTGAGTACAAGTTTTGAGACCCTCACAAACCTAAAGCTGAGGTTCCTTATGACTCTATCTTTAAAGTTTAAATTTCATTGACACTCGGATTCATATCTGCAATATGAGCTTATTGGTGCAAGTTTTTGAATGCACATGGTGTCTCCACATTCATTTTACAGTCTGTTGCTATTCTAGGAATAATATTCCTCCGTATATTCGCGTATTTCGGTACAGGTGCCCAGATGTGAGCACCTTGCTTTTCCTTTTATCAAAGTTTCGGTAGGGGAGTTATGTGCCAGGCCATTTATCTTCTTATTCGTCTGCATCTGAATTTATTAGCTTACGTTTTTTAATTTTATTCCGTTCAAGTTACTGAACTTGATCCCAATTAGTGTGTTCTGACTAATTGCTGATTAACTTAGTTTTGATTCTTTGTGTCAGTATGTTAGCATGACACGTCGAATGATTTCTATCTTTAGAATATACCTAATAGCTTTGAGAGGGGCTGCCTAACTAATTTAGTGTTACAGAAAAAAGAAACAAATCCAGATAGTACTTGGCAGTAAAATCTCATGATATTCATTGTCCATAGGTCTGGTTTAGAAAGCTGTTGTTTCCTTTACCTCTATGCAAGTACTAGATAACAAAATTAATAGTCGATGCAATCTCAGAGCCATAAATCTGATAGTACATATAGGCCGCCTTATTCAATTGGACACGGAATCAAAGGCTAACCTTATCAGAGAATGGACTCAAATATATCATGCCGTTTTGATAATTTTGCAATCTGCATTCTTGTGGATAACAAATTGTTTATCTTTGTCGTATCTGTTAAATGTGTAAAGTTTATTTATGAGTTTTAGATGAGGTGTTTGTCAAAGAAATACATTAGATTATAATCTTTTCGTATCACAATGAAATCATTAAATTAATGTTTAATAAGTAAGTTTCTTTACTTTCGAAACAGAAAACTATATCTTATAAGTACACATTAAAGTATGAAACGCGTTTGAAGTCTATTCGGTCGTTTCTCCATTTACCCGAAAACACTTGTCTACTCAAGACAAATCGTTTTTGCAATATATATGTATATATACATATTTTCCTTTTAAGGGAGTCAGAGTAAAAAATATGTATAGTTTTTTTTTAATATTATTATTATTGCAATCTATCTTAAGGACATTCAGCAATATTTATGTTGGTTGAGATGTGGCGAGCGTAGCGTGCGAGATATGCCCAGTGACATATTCTCATAATTAAAAAAAAAAAGTATATATAATAACATTTTATTTATAGGTATGTCTTTCTTAATGTAAAAGTTTTAACTTTTTGCGTACTGAAGTTCTCAAAAACTCAACGTTTTAAACCACACCTCGTAAATCACAGACGTTTCCAACATTTGCATTGTAAATTTTAAAAAGTTGCCTAGCAAATTGTGCTAGCGCAGCAGGTCATCAAAGATCTGTGTTTATCATTAAAAATTTTCTCACGAACACATGGCGAAGGCTCTGAGGACATGCAGTAGCAGTTGCATTGGCGAAAGTTAAACTTAATTTAATATATGTACTCTGCTAAGAAAAATAATAAATTAATATTTTAGCTTGATTTAAGTTATTGACGTTGCTTTAACTTTTGTTTAGATTGTTTAGAAGTTCAACTAATGTAATGCTTATGTAAGTTTTAAGTTATTCTTTCAATGTTTATCATAGGGTAGGTGGGGTTACCTGAATGCCCATCTTCCCACTTATTGTTTAGGGAGAGGAGAGGTTAATGGTTGCTTTTACCTACCTCTCTACTCTATTTATAACTTTCAGATGTATATTTATAGGTGTTGGATTAGGAACATTCACTTCAGTCGTTTATTCGCAAAATCTGAAGACCTTAACAAGCACTTAATCGAGTAATCATACGCCCAAAATGCCTTACATCATTTTGGAAAAGAGCTGCTACTCTTATACTGCTGGATTGATATTAACAAAACATAGCTAAGAACCACCGCAAGGAAACTGGTTTTCAACTGAAAAAAAACAGCATCGAAATTGGTCCATCCGCTTGAGAGCCATGATGCCACAGACACACACACACAGACAGACAGATATACATCGACATCAAACTTATCACACCCCTCTTTTTGCGTCGGGGGTAAAAAATGCCTACCCATGACCACGGTATAACCCGTTCGAAATATAAAACTCTCATAGTTATAAAATTTTATCGCTAATAAATCCCTCTATAGAACAAAAATTAATATTTATAATTTTTTTTTATGATATTACGACTCTACAGAATTCTATAGTCTCAAAGCGGGTTGCAGATTTATTGCCGTCCCTTTTTTGTTATATGTTTATTTAAAACAAAAAAAGGCGCATCGTGTCAAGTTGCGCAAAAACAGAATAGCAAGTCGTCGGTAGTCGAGTAGTTTGGAGCGAAATTGATTGAGGGCTTGAATAAATAGTCATTATCACTATTTTTACTAGTATTTAGTTTTAAATTCATTAGTAAGCCCATTATGCGTAAGTGACTGCTAAGCTTGAGGGTTCGATTCCCGGATCGGACCAAATGTTTGTATGATCTGCAAATATTTATTTCGGAGTTTGGGTTTTTTCTATGTATAATATGTATGTATTTCCAAAAAAAGTATATAAGTATCAGTTGTCTAGTACCCATAACACAAGCTCTGCTTAGCTTGGGACTAGATGGCGTTGTGTGTTAGACGTCCGAAATATTTATTTATTTTATTTTATTTTATTTTATTATGACGGAATTTATTTAATAGTTGCTAATAGTGGTTTGCATTTTGATTTAATTTTGCAAAATTATTGTTCTAACTATTATTTTGACAAAGATATCACAGTTACGTTGAATAAAAATTGATTTGTCAATGAAACAAGAAGTCAAGGAACCATCAGATTTTAGTTATACAATGTGCCATAGATAGATAGTACAACAAATCAGATACAGTATAATTGCGAGAAAGAATATTTCCATAGATTTGTAAGTAGTAATAAATGTAACATTTAAGAAATAAAATGGACCAATTTTGTTTTTTATTTTGAAAGCACGAATTTGAAAAAAAACTAAAAAAAAATACGAGATATCAAAATTATAGGAACGAAATGAGTATGACGGCGCATCACTTATTTTATTTGGTAACACAAGTGTCGGTAGTTAGACACTGACGCAACACCGAGCATTGGAGCTTGCGACCGATGACAATAGGGATGGAAATCATTGCCACTTTAAAAATAATAATCACGCGTTAAGATAATTGAAGGTAGTCGATTATTTTATGTAATTAGTTGCAGGTAACAGTGACTTTGATCCCATCCCTAAAGAACTGTGGGTAGTTATAAAATGGAACGCAGCCGGAGGTGGTTATAAAATGGAACGCAACCGGAGTGCAAGTATTATCGTTTAGCACCTCGCAGTAGCATCACATGTTCGGTGGAGTGTCGTACCTAAATTGTAACCTGTATACCATTATTGATTATCATGACTGTATTTCACTATGTATTATCATAAAGTGATTATAACAAAGCGATTGTGAGGAAAACCATTACTATCATTCTCCTCGCCCGACAACTCACGTTTACCGTCTTTTAAAAAAATATGGAATCTACCGACACTCCTTAAACGGGGAACGAGTCCCTACAGTTATAATATTTTTGATCCCTTGGCCAAGATGAAAGTATTTCGCATCGATTCGTTTTCTACAAAAGCTATCGCCTAATTTATTTTATATTATTGGCTAATATTTTGTTTTGAACATGTAACTTAGCGTTACGATTACGTCATTTCCATACATTTGTCAGTTTTAGATCAACGTTTACGTTTGTAGAATGTCAACTTGGCTTTTGTTATTATTGATGTTAACGATTATTTAGAAATGAGCTCATTAGCATTACCTTTCTTTATTTATTAATTTCCTTTTCTTCTTTAAAAGCATGCATGATTTTACATCAACCGACAAAGTAACATTTTATTGCGAAATTCAACATACAATATTTCCCCTAATTTAACTAGTCACAGCGAATCGAGTGTAACATTCTTCCCGCCAACATTACTGGGAATGTCGGTTGTTTTCCTAATAAACACGACGGTGTCACATTACTACCCGTTTTGACTTACAACCACAACACAAGCAACTAACATTGTTACAACATTACCGTAGGGAATTGGGGATATTTTGAATTGTGTTCCAAAATTGTTACTGAAATATTTGAATATAGAATGCTCGTTGTAAGGTCGAACTTTTTTTTTAATGATTAAATTTTATATAGGTAAATACTTACTACAGCCTAGCCGATTTTAGCACGAACTGGCCGGCTTAACCGGGGCGGTACTACCCTCTCACAGAATACCAACCTAAGAGAACAATATTTGTGCCGTAGTGTTTCGTTGATAAGTGCGAAACCAGAGGCCCAATGATGCAGAATCACCTCAATAGGCCGCCATGTGGGTCACCATGCTGTATTATTGTATTGACTACATTCGCAATGAGTATGGCCACTATTCTTCAGCTCATGGTTTCCATCAGGCAAAGTAGAGGAAAGAATGTCATCTTGTAAGAAAAATTTAAAAAGATAAATAAAATTCCCGACTTTGTTGCAAGAAAAATCTAAATATTTTAGGTAGTAGAATATCAATGCATTGAAACAAACAGTTCAGTTCTATTTTCCATACTCGTCATAGAGTACTGTTTTAAAGCGGCTACTAAACAAACGTTAGTGCTGAATCGTTTGCCCTTGAACCGCTGGGACTGGGGGTAGCCGGGACCGCAAGCGCCCCGAAATAGGCGCGAACGTTATTTATACATCGACAAAAGGTAAACTTTGTACGGAGTAAATCATTTTAACTGAATAACAGTCTTTTTGGACACTGACAGCTATATTGCTCTTGGTTGCATACGTGTTAAGCTGTACTATTTTTACTAAGTAAGTAATAATTTCATACATGTTTGACAGATTTCTAGTCAGAGCGAAACTACTGATGAATACAAGAATTCAAAATCAATTGTTGTTGTTGTTGTTTTCTATCTATACAAATAAATAAAATTGGAGTTTCTGTTTGTAATATTAAAATAACCGCTTTCTACCACATGCATATGAATGTAAATACGGTACACATACCAAAATATATATTTTTTAAATTTTTGTCTGTCTGTCTGTTTGTTCCGGCTAATCTCTGGAACGGCTGGACCGATTTGGACGGGACTTTCACTGGTAGGTAGCTGATGGTACAAGGAGTAAAATACGCTCACATTTTTTAGGCTAGCTTCGCCCCGCGGCGTTACCCACTATACCACAATAACCGCGGGTAACACCGCGGGGTTCAGCTAGTGTATAATATAAATGTTACAAAAAAGTATAAATGTATTTATATCAATTGTTTAGCACCCATAGTACAAGCACTACTTAGTTTTGGAGTAGATGGCGTTGTATTTGACCCAGGATTTGAACCCGAGACCTCAAGAACAGCAGTCGCATTCACTACTACTGCGCCACCGAGGCAGTCCAATTGTACCATAATTATGTACCATAAAATAACTCCTCGTTAGGTGAAAACAAAAGAAGGAAAAACTTAGCAATTCTTACTTTACTTTTTACCGAATTTCTGTATAGTGGTTGTATCATTTCAGTTAATCCGGGCCATATGTGCTGTAGTATGGCTCTCGTGTCTAAGACCCACGGCTTTGGCACATGTATGTGACGTCTAAATGTTTGCACGTATGACGCGTAGTATGTATTATTATCCCCGAGTAATAAAACATACCACTATACACATGGAATTTTGTCAGTAACATAAGCATTCTCACGGCCAAAAATAATAAAACTGCACAGCATGACCAATTAAATGTTTCGGCTCAGTCGCAACAGTGACTGCATTGCAAAAAACCTCACCAAATTCTAATAATGCAAGCAAAATAATAGTTTAAAAGTTCTTTTTATATGTCTGGAGTTTTTGTCTGTCTGCAAGTCTTCGAGGTCGTTGAACATCTGCAGTCTACACCGGTAGACATTTTTTTCATGAAATCGACTCTAATTGCAACAGTAATCCGTTTTCCGAGATTTGGCAATAGATAAAAATCTATATGCGTAAGGTATGACACTATCAGACAAATTAATCAAAAAATATCTCATAATGAGGTTAGACATTAAGATTGGTTTAACTTAAGACGCGCTTTAATTAACGAAATACATTTTTTATAGGTTTTCTTTCTCGAAGTTTTACAAGGCTGTCTACTGAAGACTCAGATCGAGTTGATTTTATTAAAGTACCTAGATCTCCTCCGGACTGCCTCGTTAGTCTAGTGATTATCGTAGGCGACTGCAGATCTAGAGGTCCCAGGTTCGATTCCCGGGTCAGACTGCTGTTGGGTTTGCTTACAAGAAATTCTTAATAGCAACCCGGAGTATGGAAGATGGCGGTGTTTAACGCCCGTGACTCGGAGAGCACGTTAAGCCGTCGGTCCTGCTTGTCATGAACATCTATGGCAATCGTTATTGGGAAGTCAGTGCCCAAATATACTGACAACTAGTTCAAACTTCGAATTCAATTAACCCGCAGGGTTGCGGAGGTCCAATGCAAGTCGCTCCGTGTAAAAACTGATATTCAGGTAAAACCGGTTAAACTAGTAGCTGACCTTAAATAGTCTTGGGATGTTGACCTAGATCTTCTCCAGCTGTTACCCTCTAATGCTTGGAAGGTACTTAAAGACTGGCAGCTGTCCATGGGCAGAGGTATTTACTTACGGTCAAATGACACTTCTATTTTCGCGTTTGTTCTCTATAACCTTACAGAAGTGAATAAATAAAAAAGCTGCAGCTATGAAGCGTAGGTTAGTATGTTTAGTCACATTGAACCATACGACCAGAACTATACACTCTGTTGACGAAGTTAAGTTATTTATCAAATTCAAACCTATACTTACATATAAAACCTATATATTCATCTAACACCTGTAATAAAAAGACAGTCCCATTGTAAGAACTTTATTGCTACATTAATGGCTAACAAATGAATTCAATAATGTTAATTTATAAAATTTATTGTGCAAAATATATTATCCTTAGTAAAGTAATTTCCAATTAAAAGTACAAACACGATTTTAGATGTTTATAGCTTGGTAATCAATACTAAAATGACACATTAAACACTTGACCGTTATTTGAAGCTTACTAGATTGAGAGCGGCGTTCTTGACTTCCGCTTTATTTTCCATCTCTTTTACCCTTTAGTTGTATTTATATATACCTTTCTCTTTCCCTCGCATGCTATCTCCCACCAGGTGGCGCTGTCCTCGACAGCTCATGTTCGGTAGAATTTTATAATTCATTGGCGTCTAAAATTCCGCACAGAGCAGTCGTTGGCTACTCAACATTGCAGAATTTTCTTATAATACTTATTACAGTATCACTATACACTGGTGTACTGGATTACAATATAATTGAAATAAGTATTTTGGCTGTGTAATCCATCCATACCCGCATCGAATAAAACCGTGAGTACCGATTTATTTTGAAAAATTTAATGTGTACTACATATGGCCGAAGTATCTAGATACAGAAGTATATTAATCATTTAAACGGTGTTACCGTTCGATTTCAGAATATTTTAAAGTTAAATAACATGTATGAAATGCAAAGTACCCTCTTTGCTCTTGTCCCGGAATTTGTATTTCTCTTGTCTAATTATCCTAAACAGAGAACTACGTTTCATATACTACTTGTTCTATTAAATTACAGCTATATATTTAACAGCTTATACCTTACACGGTGCTACCATTTGACTTGGCCTATTTTCAAGTTTAATAACGAGGTTGATATGCAAGTACCCTCCTAGTACTGAATTTCATTTTATTTTATTTTTTCTATATTTTTATTTTATTAGTGGTTAATTATCTAAGATTACAACTATCCTATTGAATATCTTATACCTTGTCAAGATACAATGGAGAAACCACGTAATCTTGAATCTCTGGAAGCACCGGGGCCCTCTGGCTTACTAAATAAAAAGCTTAGATCGCGACAATCGTATTCATGTTCAACTCTAGTTCTTCCAGTTGTTTTACCCGTAATTCTAGGACTTCATCTATAAAGTCATCTAATAGAAAGAAACGACATCGTTGTCATCACCAAAATAAAAGAGTGAAACGTAATCGCAAATTACTTGTTGACTAAACTATCACAAGTTATTGAACTTCGCAGTTATATATATAGTGATAACTCTGTAAGACACCGTCAGCTGGAAATGTCAACTCGCAGGTCGGTAGACCTACAAATACATAATCATGACGAAACTTATTTACTTGAATATCAGTATGTATATGGATGACGAATCAATTCGTGAAGTCAGACTGTTTAAAATTGACCTACAAGTAAAACTAAAGTAAAGGAGGCCTCGATCAATAAACCACCTAGTGAGTTTGTAGTCATTGCAACAAATGCAACGTTTGACCAAAGTGAATGGCGTGAGATTAGGTACTTACAAGTACAGAAATCCTATACTCGCACACCTGGATTCATTGAACTGGCAGCTAATAAGGAAATAAAGTTTTAAGACTCCTCTCGCTACTTAGCGCAAACCGATAAAACGTATGGCGCCATGACTTTTTGTGCCCTTAAACAACGTGATCAGTTACAGGAAAGTATGTGTGACCTCATCTCCTGGTCTCGGAGCAATGGTAGTGTAACGGCAGATCAACTACATGATAAAATCACCGAAATATTCTCCAACGGAGACTATTATAAAGTTTACTCGGATATCCTTCAGCTTATTTGTGGTCATCGTACAGAAACCATCCAACTGCGAAGAGATGGAGTAATAAATCGTGTAAAAGACCCACTTTTTAAGGCAACCTTACTTAAAAATACCGCCATCCAACCAACATATTTTCAATGCCGAGCTGCTGCCTGCACTTGCACTGAAAAAGGCGGGAGGTGTCAGGAAGACATTCCTACCCTCAAATAAAACTAGTGGTCAAAAATCTGTTGCGCAAACAGGTTTTAAAATGCCCACTCGCGCTACCCCGCGCAGGGGTCAGCTCATATTTATGTACCCTCGCAGAGTACTTATCAAGTGTGCTACACTACACCTGGCACATTGCCGGCATCGCTGGGCGGGCGACACGCAGAGCTGTGGATATAGCCATCCCTTGCATAGAGCCAATTGATGGTTCATGTTGATCGATGGAGGAAACTGGGAGCACCGAACGTTCTGCCTCACATCGTGAAAGGGTATCGCATACGCATACCTTTTGTCGAAAAACCGCGCCTAATGCTACCCAAATTACAAAGCTCGTTCACGACCAAACAATATAAGGTGATGTCGACCGTTATGTCACAAATGATAGCGCAGCAAGTGCGGGAGGTATGTCAACTATTTTTCTGACCCCAAATACCGACGGCTCTGCTCGGCCCATTTTTAACATTTTGTTCACACAAAACCGTTTAGACTCATGAACGTGCTCAGAGTCCCAGACTTCCTTCAACAGAACGACTGGCTCTGCAAGATAGATCTCTTTTGACTGCCTCGATGGCGCAGTGGTAGTGAATGCAACTGCTGTGCTTGAGGTCTAGGATTCAAATCCTGGGTCGGACCAAGTGTTTGTGTGATCTACAAATATTTGTTTCGGAGTTGCGAGTGTTTTCTAGGTAACATATGTATGTACTTACAAAAAAAAAAAAAAAATAAGTATATATGTATTCATATCATGTCCGAAATATTTATCTCCCAGGCCTAATTCAATCTTCCAATAGCTCAGTCTTACAGACTATTTCTCAGGCTCATTTATAAAGGGAAATGGTTTCAAATGACGTGCCTTCCCTTCGGTCTCAGCACAGCACCCGGGGTTTTTGCAACGTTAACGAATTGGATAGCCGAGACACTAAGGCGCGAAGGTATACGCAGGGCCTACTGGTATACCCAAACAGATTTTCTGATTGCACATCAAAGCTATCGGGCGTTACAAAGTCAAGTACAAACAGTACTAAATTGACTAACCTACCTGGGATGGCAAATAAACTATCAAAAATCTATCGTACACCCATGCAAATGTTTAATTTCTCTGGGCATCAAATGGAACCCATGTTAAACCAGAAATCGTTACCACCCGAGAAAATCGCGAAAATAAAACTTGTCGAATCTTTTTCACAAGCATACCGTGAACCTAGAAAAACTACAAAGTCTTGTAGGGTTACTGAACTTTGGCAGTGCTGACGTCCCGAACGGCAGACTTCACTTTCGGAAATGTCGAATCGGAAATTAAGACAACGTCCCATCAGTGTGAGTAGAGAGAGACCCATGCAAGTAGAAGAGGATCTCAAATGGTGGGTTCAGAATTGTCACCAAATCGCCCCTGTCCACTATCCAAAGCCTACATACTTTTTGACTGCATACGCATCAGATATAGCTTGGGGGGCTGAGCTCGACAGCCTTGCGTTATCGGGGCCGGGGTGTAAAGAAGAAAAATACCTTCATTGCAATCAAAAGGAGGTGCTAGCAATACTAAAGATAATAGAAAGTCAGGGTCCATTCTTATGCGGGTCAACCGTCCTAGTTCAAAGCAACAAAACTGTTATTGCCTTTCTGCGAAACGAGGGAGGGACCAAAGCCGCTCCATTAGTAGAACTGACAAAAGATGTTTCAACTTCTAGACAAGCATCAGATAAGCGTGAAAATGCAACACCTACTAGGAATATGCAACTGTCCCGACACCGCAATCCACCAGAGTGTGGCATCCCTTAGCCTAACGTACAGATAAAATATTTGGAGTTCGGGATACCCGTGATAGACTTATTTGCCTCGTAACAGGCAAAAGTAGTCGCAAATTACGTGTATCAGGATCTGAATGACCACTAAGCAATGTATCACGATGCCTTTCCCCGGAAATGGAACTATCCCCTGGCCTCGGTCTTCCCACCAGCTTACCAAGTTCCCAAAGTGTTGGCACACCTCAACCCTGCCTCGGTAGCATTCCTTCTAGTAGTGCCAAGGAACGTATCTTCTGGAGAGCAGACATAAAAGCCCGTGCTCTGGCACCCCACGATTCAGAACTTACATCTATGCCTGATAGACACGTCCACTGGACTACCACCGCTGAGAGTCCAAGAGATGAAAATAGAAATATGGAAGTGTTGGGAATTGTTTTCCCAAAACCTGGAACTCTGGAATAATGATCAGGTGGAACTCTTAAAATCTTCTTGGCGCCCATCCACCAGGAAGACTTGCAGGGTAGCCTGGAACAGATGGGTAACTTGGACGACGAAACGGAGTAAGTTCTTTCCAACCGGCCGGCCAGGACCTGGCCCGGTTTTTAACAGATTTACACATCGTAGAAGGATTAGCCTATAATTCAATTTTGCTACACCAGTACGTAGTTTGCACCTTATGTAACTCTGAGAATATCGGTAGACTAAACAATCATGTCTAAGTCACTCGTATACAAAAGTCCATCGCCCTGAAGAAGCCAGTTACTAAGAAAACTACAATTTGGGACGTAGACAAACTAGTTAGCTACTCGGAAAGTTATACAGTAGATCAAAGTAACGCATTTGCAGTTTGTAGACATACAGCGATCTTATTACTTCTTTGCTCGGGCAGGTCTCGAGTCCATGACCCAACATTACTGGCGGTCGATGATACACGCCTTTCAGAGTCTAATGACTACCTTATCCTATGGCTCTGTTTGGGTCTAAAACCGAAGGAATCAACCGTAGACAGTCGGGTTGGAAATTAATAATAAATTCAACAAACAAACTTGCTCAGTATTTTGGGTGAAGTACTGTATTACTATTTTAAAGGAAAAGCGACAGCGAAGCGGGCATGTCAATCTATTCATCAACCTTAGAGGTAAGCCTAGAGTCGCCTCCAGTACTGTTATCGCTGGTTGGGTTAAATCACTCTTATTGCAGCTGGCATAAACGCTGCAGCTTAATAATTACCCCTTAGACGAAATACTTGCTAGATGTAACTGGAGCTCCTCTGAAGAATTAACAAGTACATTTACTCGAATTACTTCAATAATTATGATAATCTCATAACCTATTTCTTATATAGTAGGTACTATGTTAGCTACTTTTGCTTAGAGTACCAGCAGGACATTGAAAGATCATTTGTTTCGGTGAAATATATTACCGTGTACCTAATTGTATTGGTTTCCTTTCTTTTTTGAGCAATAAAGTTTTTTCAATAAATATATATATATATTAGATAGTTAATGACGTCACATTGGCGTCCTCTTTCCACCAGGTGATAACAAACACGTCTCAATCTAGTAAGCTTCAAATAACGGTCAAGTGTTTAATAGCAGTGTTTTACCTGAAAATAAAACACACATTAAATACTTACCTTATTTGAAGCTTACATTCTAGTACTACCTGGTGTAGATTTTCGACTCAATGAATTATAAAATTCTACCGAACATGAGCTGTCGAGGACAGCGCCACCTGGTGGGAGATAGCATGCGAGGGAAAGAGAAAGGTATATATAAATACAACTAAAGGGTAAAAGAGATGGAAAATAAAGCGGAAGTCAAGAACGCCGCTCTCAATCTAGTAAGCTTCAAATAAGGTAAGTATTTAATGTGTGTTTTATTTTCAGGTAAAACACTGCTATTACCACAATGTATTGTTATTTTATGCATTTGCAGTATTACGTGCGAGTATAAGAAAAATAAAAGTACCGAAGACCAACTTGTTATTAAAAAAGTATAAAACCCACACTTTTGTATTGTTCGTAGCTTTAGAATTACAATTTGCCTATCACTTTATTTTTTGTAGGTAAATACCATATGCTGTTAAATTAACGTTTAATAATGAGATTGTCAAACCAAGTTACAATAATAATCTTAGGTTTATCCCCTTTTTACGTTAGTCCGAGTATTACAGTTGACAAAATGTGGAGGTGTTACAGGATATTGAAAGGAATGAATGTCTATCTATAAAGATTGTAAGTTCATACATACACCATAATAACAAATGTTATAACTTGGTGCTACAACAGTACGATGCTATCTACCGTAACAAGCTACTGAACGACCAGGAAGTATAGCGTATACCTATTCACTGCAACACAGAGAAAGTTTAACTCCATGCTTAAATTCTCATCCTTGTAAACCTTCTGATATTTAACTACACAATGCCCACCTCTCAAACGACCTTTGTATACAAGGTGACACTGCGAACACACCATGGCTACACAAGTTATTGACCAAGCACTTCACACCAGAAGTGTTTTCAATGCAAGTTTGCCTGCGCTTCGTAGTCTCCGCACCAATATATGAGTAGTTAATTGTTATGTAAACAACAGATGCACTTGCATGACAATTGGCTTTAGTCAAAAGCCATGACTGATGTGTGTATTTTGTGTAAGAATTTTCTAAAGGTCAAGTGTAGTTCAGTGATATTTAGCATCTATTTATGTTCGATGTTGACCTTTAAGAACGCTCTAATACAGTTTAATAGAAAGGTCTGTATAGTGAATGTGAAATATTGAATACGATTGCTTTACGAACTAGGTTATTTGTGTAGGCTACTTTCAGGCTGAACTGAAAATTTATAATATAAATTTAATATATATAAATAATTTATATAAAATATTCATGATTTTGTAGATGAGTATTATATATTTTTTTCTAGTAATTATTATGTAATTAATGTTCATAAAATTCATCCAATTTGGATACAGCTTTTGCTTAAATTGAATATTTCATGTCAGTCCATAGGTTAAATTCTTAAAACGGTAATAACAAAACAATTGTTATATATAAAGCGCTTTTGTAAACTATAAAGGCACTAGTAATATTGAAACAGCTAACCAAGGCCTTGTATGTTATAACTTTCCTCCTATAAACAGACATTTAAGGTGTTATGATGAGAATCTCTTCGGCGTTCATTGTTATAACTGCAACAACGTGCCAGTATATTTCACTGACTAACAGTATATTTCATCCAAAATCTATTTCTCACTCCCAGAAGAATAGCATTTCCAGATGACGTCATCATCTATAATTGACTTCAACTGTCATAGAGGTTAACTCTAACAAAACACATCCCTAAAGACCCCTTCACGACATATGAGAATGAGTAACCAGACGTTTGGTTCCACCGTCTGGCCGTCGTCTGTTTCGTTTCCATCAAGGTCAGGATGACTCAGAGTACGAAGTCGACAAAATCAACAGTAACATTCATCTATACAGAAGTCTGAACACTATGTGTTTTCTTGTGTCGTGTTTGACACCAAGATGAAGGCGGTTGTTGTTTTGTGAAGTAAAAGTCTTCGGATTTAGATATATAGATACGAGTATGACGTGTATTTATTGCGATGTGGGTAGTTTTAATATTGTTTGACGCATATAGATGAAATGTACTGTAACTGATTGTAATGCAAGCATTGGAAGTAAATTGAATTTTATGTTTGTGGTACTTTGAAATAATCAACGGTTTGAACGGGGTGTTAAATAATTCAATTCTGTTTGTTTTTCAGTTGGTTTGTGACGTAGAGACAAACAAACAAATTTTATAAACGTATAGTATATAAACGAGATAACCTCCAAGAAAATAGCGTACTCCTTAAAAGGCCGGTAACGCACTCGCCTTTGGTGTTGCCTCTGGGAGACCATGGGCGGTAATCGCTTACCATCAGGCGATACGTTTGCTCGTTTGCCCCGCTATTCCATGAAAAAGATACTTTGCCAAGAGGTTCCTTTATAATTAGGAACTATATTAGCAAACATAGCAAATCCCTCCAGCTAATCTAAATGTTCGTATTAGAAATGCACTATTTAGAAGTGGGTTGGAACCCAAAACCACTTGATTGCAACTTCAATATCTTTAGCCACGGCTTACGCTATCACCGCTATGAATCTCATATGCTTAGAAGACCACATTAATAAAAGTCAGATCATAGAATATCACTTAAGTAAAGTTCCCTTTCGTAAAAAGAAAAACTAAATATTGGTTGCCTAAATTATTAACACTTCTTGTAGATAAGACGAATCACATGCTTTACAGTCATCTCATAATATTTACGGTAACATCTTGAGTATTCAAAAAAGTTAAGTAGTATCCACAGTAGTAAAATATCTCACTGAGTCACAGATCAAGAACGCCATATGCGCAGGAGTGGCGTTAACGGAAATACCTAATCTTTGCATTAGTCTATCGCGAGTTTGCACTTGCTATAGCAACCACGTGTGGGTTCCCGCAAATGTATAACGGAATGCTTTTTGAAAATAATCATGATCCGGCCCTTGTTTGATAAAGATGTTCCTTTTTGGTGTGAACAGATAATATTAATGCAAACAGGAGCATGTGATATTAAGAATGGTTGCTAAGAAGTTGGTTGCAAAGTATATTTGAAATCTTAGATTCCAGATAAGAGCGTACTTGACTGTTAAGTCAGCTACTTTCTATCGAAAGTCGAAAACTTTGATTTAGTACAATTTCATTCGAAATAACAAAATATGTACTCATTACCATTACTAATTGAATAGTCAATTAGTGAGGCTATCAGAGGTCCAAGCGTTATAAGCCTTCTTCCTTATTCTTCCTCGGAAGGGGAGGACACACACAGTTATGCAATTCATTTACCTCTTCATTAACCCATAATGTCCCACTGCTAGGCTCGGGTCTCCTCTCAAGAGAGGGCTAAGGCCATATGTCCCCACGCGGCCCGAGCGCAGGTCAGGAGCTGGCAAGACAACGTTGTGACTACGTAAATTTTGCCGTTGTATGTTTTTAGCCGCCCAAAGGCGTCCAACTAAGCCTTACGTCTTCTCAAGATAACAACCGGAACCGACTGATTAACGTGACCTCCGAATCATGGAGACGCTCATGGTATCATGCCACCAGCGGTTTCCCACCCAGGTACTGACCGCCCTGTCGTTGCTTACTCTCGATGATTGTTTCTAATATGTGTAACTGGGCTATATGCCCGGTTCCTATATTTAACGAATCGTCATCGTATAAAAATTTTCTACAACCGACTACGAGTCGTAAATACCGTTCCTCAATTTATTTATTATAGGAACGATTTTAGCTTACGCCCCGTATAATATACTACTATTCGTACCTAGAACGGATCGTTTTCTCAAATATAGGAACTGGGCATAAGAGCGTCTCTTTTCCTCATTTACCTCTTATTGCATAAAAATAGAAGAGAAATGACTAATTCTTTAGCAAATGAGGACAAAGAGTACCCTTATTGCTAAACAGGAAAAACTCAACCCTAATTCTCAATCCAAAGAAAACTTATACCTAAATTTCCTTCATCCTTTCCCATGACGGAATGGATGAAGAAAACACCACAATATTAGTTATGGTGGGTTAAATCCGAGTTTTATATCATGATTCAAAAGAAAAAGGTTGACAAACTTTAACCCGAGTAAACATTTAATAAAATTATATTAACTATGTCACTCGGGCAATTATCACGAATCTGTTGATACCGTTTTCATAAAAACTCAGTTCACTAGTTTAGGTGCTACGGTGGAACATACAAACATACATAAAGTGCCATAAATATTACCCTTCCTTTTGAGTTCGCCGTAGTACGAGTTAAATCAAATAACTAACTAAATAATTAACTAGAAGATCTATAGTTAGAAATAAACTTATTAAGATCTGGTTTAGATGAAGAACAGTGGATAAAGAGGTATGCTTGATCATTTGATTTACCGAGCTTCCAATTTGTGTGGTCGTTAAAATGTAGGCTGCATTAGATTTACAAGCAATTTTGTTATTTATTAGGACAAATCATACAGAATTATCAAGTGAATGACTTAATTGTCACGGGACTTGAAATGTTATTGAGAGAATAATATTGGAACGCAGCTTGACGTAATCTGTCGCTAATGATCATAATAAATAAGTTTGATTGTGTATAAATTGGTACTGGTACTGATTCCCAAACTAGGCATAACAATTTTTTACTTGGGTTTGCTTTTCGCACCGTACCCTTCGTTACGCACGAAGGGCGTTTGTGGGACTCCTGACGAATCGGTCCTACCTACCTCAGCAATCGGGAGGAGCTTCAGGAACGCTTCAGCGGCTTCTGGAGTCCCCCCTGCCGAACCTAACGACTGAGGTACATCGTGGGGTAACTAGAGTCACCCCTGGGGCGGGTCGCTGTCACACCTCTCACCGCACTACGCAGTAAGAGTCGAAACACCGACCCGCATAGCCTGTATTTCGGGAGACAGAATTAGTCGCAAATTAAGTCGTCATAGAATCGTAAAGACTTATACTCGACTCCGGGTTGTGTATATTGATTGTTTTACTGATACATCTAAGATTGTGAAGCAAGAAAATAGTAAAAATAAATCGGTTGAAGTACAGATATTATGTTATAATGTTTGTTTAATCCTTTTGTAGTATATGAATAGGCCAATAGGCGTTAATAGACACGAAAATGGGATGCGTGGTATAGGATAAGCGTGAGTGATGTCATTCCATTAGCGGGCCTTGATAATCAGCTGTAATAGTTCATGATACCGCCTGTGTTTTGGCAAATTGTTTGTATGAGGGAAAGGAAAATAGATTTATACATTAAAATAAATATACAAATATTTCGGACATCTAACACACAATGCCATCTAGTCCCAAGCTAAGAAGAGTTTGTGTTATGGGTACTAGACAATTGATATAAATACAAATATACTTTTTTTTGTAAATACATGCATATTGCTTAACTAATAATAAATCTCTTAATTGCACATCAGATAAGTAACAAGAACAACTTAAACTAGAGAAGTACAATTGGCGGCCTTATCGCCCGGAGGCAAACTAAGTGATAGATTAATTTATTAATCGTTTACTTAATTATTTATCTCTCATACTCTGAAACAAGCGTTTTCTCAAATACACTTAAAAAGTTTAAATGTCTAATCAGCTCAAAGCTCGCTGGCATGTAGGTGTTTATATGTCAATACGTTTCCATGTTGATTATTTCTTTCTTTTTTTTATCTGAATTGCTTTTTGGTCCTTAAGTATAGGTAGTTGTATTACAACAGGTCTCATTTGTCAATTTGACAATTGCATATTTATAAGTTTGTAAAGGTGATGATGGAGTTGTCAATGGGGGGATAATAATAACATTATGTACCCTATTTACACTTTTATTACATTTAAAATTTATTGTATTCCTATTTTTTATATTTGTGTGAACTTGCTTGTGCATGATGTGGTCTCCTATAAGTGAGGGAGCACATAACTTGTTATCCTACTAATTACTTTTGTTTTGTTTTTGTGTATTCCTCGTTGTGAGATCCTTAAATAAATAAATAAATAAATAAACAATAACTTATTTTCCCTTCACATATAAATGTACCAATTGCTACCAAAAACTCATTTCACATATGCAATGTTTCTCATAAATCAACGTGTGTGTTTTAATTATGACACCCGTATATATCGCCAGTGTTAATGTCGTGGTATGCATACAAACACACGGACAAACACGTCACGGTACAGTTATAACGTAACTTTGATTGTTATGAATATGGGCATGCTGGGTTGAGGCCGTTGAGGACGCAACAAATCGGCTTAGAAAGACTTAACAGTATGATTTGATAAATTGAATTATATATTTAAATTTAGATCTTTGAATGCTAGTTTGTTTTTTTTGGCTCAAAGGTCTGAGTTCTAGATTGTAATTTCCTGGTCACCTGAATTTAATCTCTTCTTTAGTAGCAATGAAGCTTTATTAGACGCCTGACCCATAGTAGTAAAGTATAAGATTCACGTTCAATATTGGGGGTAGTAAAGAAATGTACATAGGCATTTTTAAGTGGAAGTTAGTATCTTAATAAAACCGACTAATCTACAAGGTTTAAAATATTACGCTGAAAAAAAGGATCTAGAATACCTTTTAGTAAGACCGAGTGTAAACAGTGCACATCTGGCACAAGGTGAATTTATATCAAGGTCACGTAACGATTATCATCTAAATACTCATAATTATCATAAACAATTGAACAAACAACAAACAATACGATGCTCTTGACCAAATCTTGCTGTTATCGTTGACGCATGCGTGCTGTGCTCGGTGCGCGTACGCACGATTCTCGCTAACGATGACTGATCGACTGTGTGTTATGATCAATAGTAAGCTGATTTCCTCTTTTCACACTCCATTTCTTTGACGTCTACTTGAGTAAGATGTATCTAAGTCTAATGTGGTACTATCAAAAAGACCAATCATTAATATTATGGATGACATTATTTGTAGAGCAGCTTTTAATTATTCATTTGGAAAACTTCCATAGTTTAAGGTATAGAATACCATATTTCTTGAAAAGGGCTGACAGAACATGAGAATGAAGAGGAAAACAGAAGACATTTTGGATATATATTTCGAAACAAAGGTTCTTAAATACTATCGTTTATCGCACTCTATTACTTGAATTAGCAACGTGTACTTCATAAATATTTACGATATGTACGCAGCTAGTAAAACAAGGAATGAATGAACCTGAAACCAAATGGTCTTATTTATTCCATATTTCAGTGCCAAAATAGTCATGCAAAGTACTCATCATGCCAAAACACTAGACCTGTATTTCAGTGTATGACGCAGTTATGATTTTCTATGAATACGTGTAAATGTGTCATTGTACGTAGACGGAAACTGTGGAAAGTCTTGAAATAAACTGAAATATACTCTAGCGTTTGAAGAAACATAACATTTCTATTAAAGATAAGTTTAGCTGGGGTAATTGGCCTTTTCACGATTTAGTTTAAAATTTAGCTGCGATAATCAAATTAAAATTTTAATGTCCACCAAATAACGAATGAGTCATTTAATATAAATCTATTCATTTTCACTCATCTGTTTGTTTATTAGACATCATCCATCCTTGTTTACACTATAGGTTAAATCGCAAAATAGAAGTCATTTGTACAATAATCTGTGAAGTCAATATAGGACTACCCTCTTTGAGAAAAGCGTGTTTGTTACGGCCACAAAAATCTACAATAAGATTCCTAGTTACATAAAAGAGTGTAGTAATATAAATATTTTCAAAAATAAATTATCCTAATACCTATTAGACAACTGTTATTACTCTGTTGATGAATTTTTTATCGATTGTAATTTTTTAATGTTACAATTGCTTTACAATATTTGCTCTAATGTTTCCGTACAATTTCAATCTACTTTATGTAATATGTAATATATTTGTACTTTCTGAAACTTTTTTTTTCTTCCATTTTACGTAAACATTGTTTGGTATTTACATTATTTGATATACTAATTGACAGATTTTGATAATTTTATGAGTTTGAATAATTAGAGTTATGACAGTTTTGTTTAAATAATATTTGCACACCGCATACTGTGGCAGGACATAGTGTACCTCTAAAATAAGCCTACGATCTGTAACTAGCCTGTTTCCGCAAATAAATAATTGATTTATTGATGAATCACTTAATTACCTTTTTAAAATCTGTGATAAATGAGACAATAAATGAGGCGTGGATACTCTTTTTCTCTCTCAAAAGATTACATTATCGATGTCATCTGAAAACCTAGCTTTGAATAGTATAGTCAAGTCAGTCACTATATCAACTCAATTTAACTACACTATATCTGTTACTGTTAATTTAAATAAATAAATAAATAAATAAATAAATATTCCGGACATCTAACACACAACGCCATCTAGTCCCAAGCTAAGCAGAGCTTGTAAAATCAATAAATCTAAATCCCTTGGGATACCATCTATTAATTAAATTTAGTACCAAAAGCTTTTAACCTTAATTTTATTTAACCATGCTATGACCAAGAAAGTGGCATATTTAATCAGTAACGCCCCAATGAAGTCTTGTTTACCGTTACTTATTTTATTTAAACTTACTATATATAACAAAATATATTATTAGTAGGTATTTTAAGTTCTCATTTTACCCTGAAATACGTAAAGACACATTATTTTTTTGTTTTCATCTCTATGCGTGACGTCCTGCTTATAAATCAATGTTAAAAACACAATAAGTATATTTACTTCACATTTTTTACTAAAGACTATATCACAATGTTCAAGTACAAGAACTTTGCCGCCCCCCCGGATTAGGAAGGGATTAGGAGAAGGGATTGGGGCAGGGCCTCCGGTATCCTGACTCACTCGGTAAAACACAGCGCAGGCGCTGTTCCACACCGGTTTTCTGTGAGGCCGTGGTATCACTCCGGTCGAGCCGGATGCATGTCGAAGTGTGGCTCTACCATGTTAAAAAATTATTATACATTACTGATTAACAATAAGCTAAAACAAGACAAAGTAAATGCAGTCCCTCTCAAATCAGACGTCAGTTTTCAAAGAACTTTCCTTTTTACGACAGTCTTATAAAATTGGAAAGGGACAAACAACAGTACTTAAGTATTATAAACCTCAGGGCTAATACTGGCAAACCAATAATCTAACTCGTAAATCAAATTCTCAATAGGATCTAAATTGAACGTAAAACGGGATTTTGTGTGAAATATAGAGCCTTCTTTAATATCTGACCAATAGAATCTAGGCTTAAAGTATTGATCGAATCGGACTTAACAATGGTCTCTCTAAGGAGGCAACGTGCAAGAATCTGGCGCCGCTAATGAGGAAACCAATCGTGATTTGGTCGATAAATAGGATTTTAGATACATAAAATACGAGTTTAGTATTACCCAAGCATAACATGGATACTTACCAGTTCTAACGGTCGGTTCTGCAGTTCTAATA
Source organism: Spilarctia lutea (assembly GCA_916048165.1). NCBI lineage: Eukaryota > Metazoa > Arthropoda > Insecta > Lepidoptera > Erebidae > Spilarctia > Spilarctia lutea. The sequence goes on from OU696491.1 coordinate 4,147,134, forward strand.
AGTTTTTACTAGACCTCGTAAAACCGATCTTCGTATAGTTTATATGTCATAAAGTTATGAACTTTACGTGGGAGAGCCACGTTTTTTTTCGGCATGCATGGCCCATGCAATGACTCGACCGGAGTGATACCACGGCCTCACAGAAATCAGGCGATACGTCGACTAGATTGCCGCCTGTTAAAAAAAAACTAAGAAAATATAACAACCCCGGTTTCTATTAATTTTCTTCTATACAAACCTTGCCATGACAATAAGAAACACAAAAAAAACAATTGTTGGCGTAGTGGTAACGTATGCGACTGCTAAGCTTGAGGTCTCGGGTTCGATTCCCGGGTCGGACCAAATGTTTGTATGATCTGCAAATATTTATTTCGGAGTTTGGGTGTTTTCTATCTATAATATGTGTGTATTTACAAAAAAAAAAGTATATAAGTATTTATATCAGTTGTCTAGTACTCATAACACAAGCTCTGCTTAGCTTGGGACTAGATGGCGTTGTGTCATTGTGTGTTAGGTGTCCGGAATATTTATTTATTATTTAATTATACAATTTGGTGCAGTCGATCGAAAGTTATGCGCATACGTGCATTTTTGTAATTCATTTTTATTTATATACATTTTGCAGTACCTACCTATTTAGTAAGTAAATTAGATTTAAAGGCAAAACAAACAATCATGATAACAACACAATGGGCTTGAATCAAACTACATTTAGCTTAGCAAGTCAAGATCTAAGCAAGTCGTAATAGGTTATGTCTTAGAAATCGTTAGAGTGGACATTATTCTAGCACTTTCAGATCGATTGAATTTACCCAGAAGGATTTATGAATAAATGCAGTCATGGGATATTAAATTTGTTACGGGATATTGCAATACGTGTAAAACAGTTTTACTTAATTCGATTACTGGAATGGAGAAAGCCACTACTCTATTATGTTTTTCTTCTTAATTTCATCACCTTAGGGGTTAGGTTATAATACCCAATAATGTTGGTATACTGAAAATACAAAAACGTATATTTCTTGAAACCATTTTTAAATTTTTTAAATTTCGTGGGAGAGCTATGCTTCGGCATGAATGGGTCGGCTCGACCGGAGTGATACCACGGCCTCACAGAAAACCGGTGTGAAATAGTGTTTGCGCTGTGTTTCACCGAGTGAGTGAGGATACCGGAGGCCCATACCTCAACCCCTCCCCCCATCCCCTTTCCCATCTCCCAAAGGTCGGCAACGCACTTGTGACGCCTTTGGTGTTGCGGGTGTCCATGGGCGGCGGTAATCGCTTACCATCAGGTGATACGTCTGCTCGTTTGCCCACTATTCAATAAAAAAAAAAGAAAAAAAAGAAAATACATTCCTTTCCAATTTAAAGTAAACAATAAAAGGTCGTCTATAGTTCTGAATATTTGATGATAATAAAGGAGGGTACCTAAGTTTTGATTATATTAGGTCTATTTAATTTATTATTAAAAATTTTTTTTTTTTTGGATTTTTTTTTATTGGTAATTTTATTATCTAGCTTGCCTATACTCAAAACAGATAAGAAGTTTAGGAGATCTTTTTATGTTTATGTATCTGTGTCATTGATAAATCGAAAGGTTTCTCCACAACTTATGTACCATTTTCGAAAATTGCTAACACACAGTTTCATGAAATGTTCGAAAGTGTGCAAAAAATCTGACAATACAACATCTTATCTTATAATTATGTGATAAACTATATCGTTCGCGCTGTGTTGCCCGTGATAAATGTCTTCCCAGTGGCTGGTATTGCCAGCCGACGACACTTAAATAGAGAGCGGAAATAATACGCGTCCACGCATGCGCGGCAGACATGTTGCTTTTGTGTTTCATAAATATTTTCTTTACCAAATTGAGGAAAAAATTGGTTGGCTTTGATTTAATTATGCATTAGTGTGAGTGAATTCTTTAAATTCGTGTGTATAGATTGTAGAAGAAAATATAATACCCATAGTGATAATATTAAAATTTTTGAACATTAACAAATAAATTCAATTAAAGTTAGTACCAATTTAAATACTAGAGTTATTATATTAATAACACAAATTCCAAGCCCTACATTCAGTCTACTGCTGGTTCTACAAATTCATTATTTTCTCTATTTTTTTTTGTTTTTGCATAAAACCCACTTATTTCCATCGCACTTGACATTGGCAGAATTGTCGACATCGGCACAGTTTGCCATTTATTAAGAAAAAGAAAAAGAACACAAATTCCAAATACTGTAGAAAATGTGATGAGTAAATAAAATAATTGGGAATAAACATGATATTGACACCTCTGGGTTTGAAGAATCATCAAGCAGATCACGTAAAAAAATTGATGTCTCGATACCAGCAAAAAAAGCCAGTAGAATTTACAATTATCTGGTTGTACATACATATGCTTATAATAGGATGGTATCGCTATTCTTTATATGTACAAATATTTATCATATCTGAAGGGTTTATCAAGAATGCAAGTAATGTGTTATGGCCATTGTAATTATTACATCACGAGGAAAAACGAATACAACCTACACTATTTAAAATGAAAAAATATGCACGCCGCAAAGAGTAGCTCCTTCCTCAAGAATCAAAGTATCTCCATGCCAAATTTAATTGAAATCGGTGCAGCGGATAGACTGAGTTAGAGGAAAATTATAACGAAGAACCAGCTAATTAGATCAAGATATACGGAAAATGTATGCCTTTGTATGTCTCCACTACCCAAAATTTGAAGGAGACGTGATTAGATCCCTAGGTATACTCTCTGTGTTGTTAGCCCATGGTATCACACCGCGCACGCATGGTTGGCGGACGGCTCAAATACATGAATTCATCATGTTACTCTCATGGTAAGAAAAAAATATCGACACAAATACCCATAACAACGGTAACCACATTAGACATTTAGTCACAAATCGAGACGGACCAGTGAGCTAATAAAACACATCACTATTAGTGTAATTCCGTCATGCCGTGACGTAATTGCCTTCGACGGAGACGTGCGCGCTCGCAGAATTTAGGGTTGCCATTATAGGATTAGTAAATTAATAGTTAAAACATTAAAAATGTAGTGCATTCAACTGCATCGAAAGTGATTGTAGGTTTAATTCAAGCAGTGTTAACAATCTTATGAACATATATTTGAATTGGTTTGAGTGTTTCTATTTATAACTGGATATTGTTTGTTCGTCGTTATCGATGATTATTTAATACGTGATTAACCGATTTCAAAAAAGGATATACTTCCAGGTTGTCATTCAATTTAAAAAAATAAACACTTCTAATGATAAAAGTTCGATGTATGACTAATTAACTTATTTCAAAAAATATAATTATGACGATATTCTAAAATCGATGATTCCTTTCTTAAAGTTTTATTAAGCTGCAATTTTAAATAGTATGTCAGGATTAGCTAGTCACGGAGTAATTTACGCACTTGCCACAGACATTTTAAATTGCCTACCATAATGTCTTAATAAGATGTTTTCGTGATTGTACCTAGGTGGTAGTGCTTTCTTGTGCATAAGTCGTGAAAGCGAAATTAACTTGTGTTTAATGCTCCGTCAAAGGTTAAAGGCGGAGGTTTCATTTGATTGACTATCTTACCTAAATAAATAGGTACATGTTCATGCCTATAAGTACATTTATTACCAGTAGCATAAGCAATCAATCGACTGACTGGTACAATATATCATAATAAAAATTTGTGTATTCTTCTTTCTTCTTCTATCTTGTTTAATTTTTGGTTTTGACTCTTTTCTGTACCTTCTTCAAAATGTTCTCAAATTTCTCATTTTGAATGTCCAAATGTTTGAAAAACAACAATAAGTTATTACGTAAGAAAAGCAAATTAAAGTAGATAAAAATTGGGCGTTTCGGTAATATAACGCTGTTTAACCCATTGCTCACTTGCCACTATGTTGCACATACATACTTGCAATCATAATTACTTGTGTGCTTCCAGCCGGCGTCCAAAAGCAGTATTTATCACCTCTAATAAAACAAATTAATTATTGTGAACAGTAGCTACGGTTGGCAAGAGGTCAATAAATAACTTGGTTAGTATGTGCCCACGCGTAGTTATTGTAGCGAATCATTATAACTTTACGAGCATCGTATATGATAATTCATGGAAACGATTCCTTTGGTTTCTATGAGAAATAAATATAAAAAATACATTAAGTACGAATGTAAAAAGTTTTTAGTATATGTTGTAAAATTGCGGTGTCAAATCCTATTTCTTTCTTTTAACCACCTCCACCAAAATTTTAGGAATTTTATTTTGAAATATTTATCTCATTACTAGGAAAAAGGAGAGAGTCGCTTGAACGTTTTAGTACCTCCAGCATCTATAAAATCTTGATTATAGAGGTCTAATGACTTAAAGCAATGCTATGCGATTACGTAATCTTAAAATTAACAAAATAAATTATCTTCGTGCTTTTAGCAACTCAATTTTAATATGTAAGTATGAATTTTCTAATCTTTAGAATATGCTTGGCCTGGTTATTCCGATCTGCTTGTAGTAAAACGAATGACTGTAACTAAGAACAACGATTATCAATTCTGTTACAATATTTCTGTTTCTGTTTAAATATTTTTAATCCAACGGAGGTGTCTTGTCGAGGAGGGTTGCACGCCATCTTGTAAGTATATTTATAGAAGGGCGTGTGCGTTACTTTCGGTTGCATTCAATTAGTTCGATTTGTGAGAAATCGATTTCACGGAAATCAAAACTGACGAGGTAATTATATATAATTGGAAATGTATAAATGTTTAATTGATGAAATGGGGGTGATTTTGACTATGGAATCACTTTCGTAGATCTACAAGATTCAACTTTACAACTTTAATAAAGGTACGGAAAGACTGTTTATTGCTTTTACAAAATCTTAACTAAATCTATGATTATAGGTTTAATTAAGAAGTAGATCCCAATTAAACATGACCCTTTAGTAAAAGTAAAGAGTAGGATTCTTAGAGGTTTTTTGGGGAAAAGATTAGCAATTTATCAAGAGCTGCCACTGAGGTTTTGTTAGGTAAAATTTCGATATAACCAAAACCGATACGACGAAACGATATAACTAATATTATTTTTTGAAACACTAGCATTTGTGTGTGACTCCACCGGCTTGTATGTCGGTTGTCGTGGTAAATGGTAGCCTTACTCCATCCTCAAGAAAAATTGATATCCATTGCATATTTCATCCAAATCAGTGCAGTCCTTTTGTCCTGAAAGAGTAACAGACAGCCAAATAGACAGAGTCACTTTAGAATAATAATAAATAAATAAATATGTCGCAATGATGTAAATACGTATTTACTTTTTTGTAAACACATATATATTATATTATAAATAGAAAACACCCAAACTCCGGAACAAATATTCGTCGATCATACAAATATTAGGTCAGATCTAGGAATCGAACCATGACCTCAAGCACAGTAGTCGCTGCCACTACGCCACCGAAGCAGTTGGAAGGGATAGAATATATAATATTTATATCCACGTACAATTCATAAGTCACTGGTATTCAATGCAAGTAATAAATATGTGTACTTTGTAATATTAACTCAAATTAATCAGTATTAGACTTTATGTTTATAGAAAGCCTTACTATTTATGGATACTTGAACCATCATTTACTAGGATTTGTGAATATTTTATAATAGAGAAGACGTTTCCAATATTTTACATGACCTACAGACACATTAATGTGACAGTGATATAGGACTTTCAGTTTTGCTCTTAGGACAGCAATAAGTTTTAGTAGGAGTACGGGCCTCTTAATACATGACAATGCTATTAACACGTATGAAAAAAGCACATAGTCCTATAACCAGCTCAATTCTTGATATTTGAAAAAGGAAGCGCTTATAAACTGACACTTACTATAGTGTTAATCTAGAACCCAGTTTATTTATTTATTTTGTTGTTCCAGTCAAAATCAGTAAGAAATAAAATTAATAGATATAGTCGTTCCTATAAAAATAAATGTTGCTATAAGTTCTCGAAAATTCAATCTCTACTAAAGAGTGATTTTTTCGAACGTGATTATTTTCACTGCATAGAAGAGAAGTGATTCGATTATAAATCAAACAAAAAGGTAGTATTATTTTATTGATGCATTACGAATGTGTATCGTGACTAACGAATTCTTCTGCGACTAAATTTTAAAAATATATATAGTGACTATATTCTTTACATTATACCCCTCGTCTCGAAAGACCTTATTATTTCACAGTAATGTATTGTGATCTTCAGTATGTATATTTATTTTAAAATTCTACAGATGTTAAATTTCTAACCGGCCTGCTACACATTTCGAGCTGAAATCGAAATTTCCATCTTTGCGCCATCATGCTCGGCATCCAGCAGCAAATTAACATACTTGTCAAATTACCCTGTCTTCGGAACGATAGAATTCAAATTTCGCAACTGTCAAACTACCGGAAATTACGTTTCGGATTACTAGAAACGACGTATGTCTTCCGCCTTCCAACCGCCATCTTAATTGAGAAAAAGCCGCGCACGCGCAATATTCGAAATCCGAAGAGGAAACGGATGTAGCGCGGTGTATCTTTTTTTAATATTTTTATATTCCCGTCGCGACAAAGTATTAAAAACAACGTCTTTTCATCTTTAGTGTGGTTATAGTTACTTATATTTCGTCTTTGAAGTCGTCACATTAAGGGAGAGATAACGACCAATTAGGTATTATGCAATCAATTCCTTAAATTAGGTGTGTTGAAAGAATGCGCTTTCTTTCATATGATTAAAATTAAACAAGAATGACACATCAAAAACTGCCTCATTTATATGCAACAAAATATTGTGTTTTTCACTGATTGTAGAACAGAACACCCTCGAACTAGTAGAATATTCCTGTATTGCAGGGGATTTTAAAAACATACATGAGATGAACGCAGCGAACACATTCAGAACAACAGTTTATTAATCACACAAAGTATTTTCCCATATAGGACTTGAACTCTCAATAGCGGAATAAGTTAAAGGCACGGATGATTATACATATATATACACTACCATCTGTGCAGTCAAATGAAAACTTGAACACCTTTCAGAAACTTTTTACCTGAGTTCTGACAGTCAATAAAATTATTTTTATTATTCATCACGAATAGCTGAAACAGTTGTGAACTAAGCATAAAATCACAGGAAACGGGACTATTTCTACGTGTCACAACGACGTATCCAATATGACGTCTGTCACGTGATATCCCATAGAACATTACTAAGAAATGCCATCGAGAAACGCACCGTACACCTTTATGTCGTTGGAATAAAGTTCATTGTTATTTAGCACGAGACGGTACAGTTAGCTGTAAGTATAAGTATCGCTTTAGCTTGACATTGATACTTGACGCTTTACTTCAAGTTATTTTGTACGCAGCGGTATTTTTGAGGGGAGCTTGTTTTAGTGTTTGACAACTTTGGTTATCGAGTATGTCTGACGATGCGTAAATACAGTAAATGTATTTAATTTAAAATTTGTTACTTTTTATCAAAAAAAATATAACGCAATTTGGAACACCATCCACTATTACAGCCCTAAACCATTGTCTTAAGTCTAAGCTTTATTCTGTCTAGAACTCTCTCAGCCCGCCGGGCCCGAGAACGGGCCAGGTATCGACAGCGACTCAGGCGCCGGAGATCGCGGAACGATCTCCGTCCTCCATAAGCGCAACCCTGGGGCTGACAGATGAGGACATCTGTCACCCTAGCAGAAGTAGGCCCAGATGACGGCGCGGACGCTGATCGTGCGCGCCCTAGGGGACGTTAAAGGAACATCGGGGTTCCCACACAATCGAGTCCACCAAACTGGTAGGTGGCCCGAGGTACGTCGGGGTACCAGGGTTTACCTTACTAGGGTGCACCTGGCTCCCCGGCTCCTAGTACCCAAGACGGCTTGCGGTTTTAGTCGGTTAGAGTCCGACAGTCCGACAGTCCGACATGCCACCAGTGGGAGGTATCCGAGGGGATTTCCGCACGGAACAAGGGCAAAAAAGGGCTTTATTCTGTCAAAGTTGTGAAATCATGATAAAAGTATTGTATCTAACTGTTCGTTACTAAGTTATTTTACGATGTCGATGTGAGTGTCAGCGTGTTTTTACTGTCACTACAAATGCTTGATTGCACGTACACCAATAAAACAAAGTCTATATATTTGTTTTGTAAAACTACGCTCCATAAATGCCCTTATCAACTACCATTTGACATTGTAGGGACACAGGTATGATTGCTTCTTAGATCTGTAACACTATGAGTATTTTGAAGTATATTTAGAATTTAATGCAAGATTGTAACATCAAAAAAGTTTCGTTTATAAGATTTCCAAATAGATTAGATAACATTTTCAGTACACGTAGTTAATGGATGCATCGCTAAGTAACATAAAAGTTGAAACCAAAAACCACCAGAATCCGACCCATTGATGTGGCTACCGCATACATTCTAAACGCTTTGATATTCGAAACAGTCTTATTACTATTAAAGTTACTTAAGCAGTTGGTGAATGAAAAAAAAACTATTGACTGATTCTCGTGATATTTTTTAACTGACCTGTTGAGCCAATTGACTACTGACTATTAAGCCAGTGGTTCTGGTTCAAATTTCATCCAGGATAATTAATTGTGTGATATCTATATTTCCATATGAATACTAATATTATAAAGTCGAAAATAAATCTGTCAGTCACATACAACAACAATAGCTGAATCGATTTGGATTAATTTTGCTATAGATTAGTCCATGGAGAAGGACATAGGCTACTTTTGTTGTGATAACCGATATACATACGGGCGTGTTAATAACAAAAGTTTGTAAAATGAAGTCGATTTCGCTAAATGTTCACTTACATCTTTCAAACTACTCAACGGAGTTTAATGCAAGTTTCAGCAATTTTTATATGTGCAAACCATGCATATAGTATCAGTCATTACGGTCCATCTTAAGGTTGCCTGGAAGAGACCGCAGCCTGCGATAAGGCCGCCCATTGTACCACTGGTTTTTGTACTATTGTAATATTATTTTATTAATATTAAGGCGTACCATAAAGCGTTTATCTATCTATCTATGTTACCTTCTGAGATACAGTATCCACTAGTTCAGAAGGTACGGAACATAGTACTAATAACCTATGTAAATAAAATTTATAATCATCATAGTGGAGCCAACATATATACGAATAATGTAACTTACGAAAATTCTCTCCAGTATTGTATTAGGTTTATTTTAAAAATAAAGTTTTATTATTATCATTATTATCTATAATGGAAGAGTTCCGAAAATTTCAAAGACTTCCGTACGAAGCCAGATCGTGGTTTTCTTTTTAATATATGGCCCTGCCAAAATAAATCTACTCTACTCTGCCTGATGGAAAGCATAAGCGGAATTCAAGAGTGGTGGTCACCATATTCATTGAAAATGCAGACAATGCAATATTGTAACATGGTGACCCATACCATGGCGGGCTTCGGTCTCGTACTCACCAACGAAAAACGACAGCACGAACGCTGTAATTTTACGTTGATCTCCTGTACGAGGTTAGTACCATACAGGACGAGACGGCCCGTTCGTGCTGCAATCAGCTTGTCTCTACTACCTGCAGTTGCTAGTTCTTCATATACATATGTACTGTTACACAACAACAACAAAAATGTTCGATAACAAAGACATGTCTAAAACAAATAGTTATCCTCAATGCAATTAGTACAATATATTAATTATTATGTACTAAGCGTGTAGTCCCTTATATCGTAACCTACTGAACGTTTAAGGTATGAGATTATGTGAGGAATAATTATGCCATGTATTCATTGTTGACTGACCAGATGGCTTAGTGGTTAAATTAACCTCTCGTCGCTTCCTACTGCTCTGAGTATTGTGGATTTAATAAACACTTTTTTTTATTGAATAGGGGGCAAACGAGCAGACGCATCACCTGATGGTAAGCGATTACCGCCGCCCATGGACACCCGCAATACCAAAAGCGTCACAAGTGCGTTGCCGACCTTTGGGGGATGCGGAGAGGGAATGGGGGAGGGGTTGGGGTATGGGCCTCCGGTACCCTCACTCACTCGGTGAAACATAGCGCAAGCCCTATTTCACACCGGTTTTCTGTCAGACCGTGGTATCACTCCGGTCGAGTCGGTCCATTCATGCCGAAGCGTAGCTCTCCCACGGAAACACTTTGTGTGAACCATAAATTATTGTTCTGTCTTTGGGTATTTTTTGTGATTATTTCTTTACTATCAGTAAAGCCGCGATACTTGTCATATGTCTAGTGTGGGAGATGTCTTTTAAAGAATTGTCATGATGACTGTACCATAATATCATTCATTTATTCATTTCATTGTCATTTAGCTCAAAATTATTGAACCTTTGAGAAAAAGAGACCGAAATCGCACTACAAAAGGCTGAAAGACCATGTGCTTGTGAACTTTAGTGGCGATAATTACTTGTCTGCTCGTTTTGACTCCTAGACCAAAAAAGAAATTATTAACCTTTTGTAAAGTTTTGACGAAGGTTGTAATAAAAACACCATAATCTTTTAATTATGTTTTTTATAAAAAAAGCGGTTTTAGTTGATTTTATTCCGATGTAACACACTGATTCCTAATATTTTTTATGCCTCCTTAACCATGTCCAATACTGCGTAGTACGACTACGCACACATGTCATCGATTCATTCATAACGGTCGAAGGACGAAGGCCATTGATTATGATAACTTCCTTTTCCTGGTTACCTTATACATAGGTCCATTGGTCCCTCTAAATAGGCAATGTTTCCGACACATTGTAGCAGTTGGGGGGATGTCTATGAAAATATAGTTCAATTGATGGCCCACGTATTTAGAATATTTTATAGACTTACGCTTTGAATAATGATCGCTTTGCTACTAAAATACCCTACACTATAATAAATAAATATTTCTGACATCTAACACATAACGCAATCTAGTCCCAAGCTAAGCAGACCTTGTGTTATGGGTACTAGACAACTAATATAAATACATATATATACTTTTTTTTGTAAATCATACATATTATACATAGAAAACACCCAAATTCCGAAACAAATATTTGTAGTTGAAACAAACATTTGGTCCGACCCGGAAATCGAACACAAGACCTCAAACACAGCAGTTGTATACGCTACCAGTGCGCCATAGAGGCAGTCAAAACACTACACTACACTATATAGCCATTATTCGTAACAAAAAAAGAATAAGCATGTTTAAAAGAGTTTGTATAAAATAATTACTTTAATTTCAAAATTAGAATTTTTTCTTCTCTTCCTTCTAGACTTAATGCCATTTACTTGGGGCCGGTCTTCCTTATGCGCATTTTCCATTACGGTTTGGTGCTATGTTTCATCGAAATGTGCTTTCTTCAAGTCTTCGTCAACCACCGTCCATCAGTTGGCGGGTGGTCTTACATGTGACCGTTTCGTTATTGGCAATTCTAAAGATTCGGACTGCCTCGGTGGCGTAGTGGTAGCTTATGCGACTGCTAAGCTTGAAGTCTCGGGTTCGATTCCCGGGTCGGACCATATGTTTGTATGATCTGCAAATATTTGTTTCGGAGTTTGGGTGTTTTCTTTGTATAATATGTATGTATTTACAAAAAAAAAGTATATAAGTATTTATATCAGAGTCTAGTACCCATAACTCAAGCTCTGCTTAGCTTAGGTCTAGATGGCGTTGTGAGTTAGATGTCCGGAATATTTATTTATTTTACTAATTATGTATCGACTTCAGAACCGATTCTCATGGTTGACTGTAACTTATTTAATTGAAATGGAGAATATTGACTTCTCTTTCACACAGTTTTTTATTCATCACACTAATATTATAAAGGTGAAAGTAAGTTTGTTTGTTACGTTTTCACGCGATTACTACTTAACCGATAATCATCATCTTTGTACAAATGTTTTTGGAGGTATTAAATGTAACATAGGATACTTTTTATTAAATGCGAGTGAAGCTGCGAGCGAAAGGTATTATATAATACGAAATGTACAATAATGAATCTAATGACGGTATAACTAAGGTCTGTGAAACAAAGTTAAATGAATATCTGTACTAATATATAAAGCTGAAGAGTTTGATTGTTTGTTTGAACGCGCTAATATCAAGAACCGTTGGTCCGATTTGACTTGACAGAAAAATTCTTTCAGTGTTGGATAGTCCATTTATTGAGGAAAGCTATAGGCTATATATATCATCATACTAATGCTTTAGTTAAGATAATAGGAGCGGAGCACCAAAGAATGATGCACCAAAAAATGTTACAAAAAAGGGGGAAAATTTTCATACTACGGGCAATAGAAGACGCAAACGAGATTGCGTGGGTCAGCTAGTGTATGAATATAATTACTAGAACATGTCAGTTATCGTAATAAAGGGCAGCCTACATACTCGTATGTCCTTAATTAAAAATCAAAGTATCTTCATACCAAATTTCATTGAAATTGGGTTAACCGTGAAAACGTAACAGACAAAGTTACTTTAGAATTCATATTTTTTTTTTTTCTTAAAAAGACAACTCCCGCATTAAGAATATACATCCTGTGTCGCAGGGGACTTTACAAACATACATATAACGGACACAAAGAACGCCCAGACTCAAAACAACATTTTGTGGATCACACAAAGTGATGTTCCACGTGGGATTTGAACCCACGGCACTTGGCGCTGTAGCAAGCGGCGTAGTGACCGCTTAAAGCACTAGGCCAACCGTGCAGTCAATTAATCATAATGAAAAAAATATTAGTATGAGTTTAAATGAAAATATAATATTTCTTTGTAAAGCGTGTTGTCTATCAACTGAAGTGAACTAAATATTCAGATGAACAGTTATAACTTGTATATCAGTTACGAGAACAAATAAAAATATTTTTGGCTCCAATCCAAACAATTATAATCCCATACAGTACGGTATTCAATACATTCAACGGTCATTTTTTTCGTTTTGTTAAAATTAATTATAGATGTGCAGAGTTCGGAACCCCGGACAAATCATGATTACAATAATAGATGTTTTTTTTATAAAGACAGCTTTCGCACTAGGAATGATTCCTGTGTTGCGGGGGACTTTACAAACATACTTGAAGCGGACACAAAGAATAACAATTTTGTGGATCACACAAAGTATCGTTCCATGTTTTATTTGAACCCACAACACTTGGGGAAGTAGGGAACGGCTAGGCGACCGCTTAACCACTAGGCCAAACGTGCGGTCTTCAGACGTTGATTTTTTAAACTACATAATAATTTGCCTGTTTATGATTGCCTCCGAGCGATAAGGCCGCTAATTGTACCCACATAAGTAATTAAGGTCCTTTCATAATTACTTGGTATAAATAATAAAGCTACTACAAATTGTGCATTTATGTGTTATCATGTCGCAAAAAAAGAGAAAAGTGTTTTCTATTGAAGAAAATATAACTATGTACATACATACATATGTACTGTACTTGTGTATATGACATTGCTTATAACGACTATCGGATATAACGTCGGCAACTATACGGTCCCTTCAATGTCGTTATAAACGGTTTTGACTAACCGTTGTCGTTTCATCCCAACATAAAAAAACTGTATTGTTCTGTGAAATAGAATCTCAACTTCATATAACAACACGTTCGCAACACAAGATTAGATAGACTGCTTCTAATGACATTCATTTTGGACAGTGTTTTAAAGCGAATGTAATGAAGTAGAGCTTAGAAGCGAAAACGTAAGAGATTGAAGCATTTTGAATTACGAGTATTCTGCACTTATAATATACTAGCTGAACCCCGCGGTAAGACAATAACCAGACAACGCCGGAAGGCGAAACTAGTATCTTTATAAATTATAGCCTATGTGTTATTCTGATGTATAAACTATGTTATTGTAAAGTTTCATCAAAATCCATTTGGTAGTTCTTGCGTGAAAGAACAACAAACATCTTCATCATCAAAAACTTTAGCGTTTATGCGAGTAATATCAGTAAAATTATCTTCGATAGTTTCAGTTCGTTGTGTGTACAGTAAATCATCCTACTACTATTGCCCGCAGTTATCATCGTACCGCGGGTAGCACCGCGGGGTTCAGCTAGTAATCAATAAACATAGTCACTGCCCAGTTGCAAAACTAAAGAAAAAAACCAATGTCTCTTCAACGCCATCTAGTCCCAAGTTAAGCAGAGCTTGTGTACTAGACAACTGATATAAATATATATATACCTTTTTTGTAAATACATACATATTATACATAGAAAACATTCAAACTCCGAAACAAATATTTGCAGATCACACAAACATTTGGTCCGATCCGAGACCTCAAGCTTAGCATGCGCTACTACTGAGCCACAGAGGTAGTTTTGGAACATGGAATTACCTCTTATTGTTGACACCCTTAATTGTATACCGTTAGGGTATACGTTAAAGAAACAATGGGATCCCACACCCAATACCTTGGTGGTCCGTACGTGGGCTGTGGTATTATAGAAATGACGAAGACTTATTCGTGACCATATTTAGAAATTCTTAGAATGGATTACTCGTACATAAAAGGTGAAAATACAATAATCATGAAGATGATTGACTGCACGGATGGCACAGTGGTTTAATCGGTCACCTTACCGCTTTCTATTAAGTAATTGTTGTGGGTTCAATTCCTTCATGGGACAGTACTTTGTATGATTCACAAATTGTTGTACCTGTCTGTATTTATGTTCAGTCGTCCGTGACGCAAGAGTCCTAGAAAATAAAAAAAAATAGTTTTTTCTTCATACAAACAGACAGAATTTTATACATTTTCATACAAATATTTAGGCGTTAATAAACACCGTTCCAATTTACTGGTACAACTGGTTTCTCATTAATTTATTCTCAGGCAATTTTAACTGAGACGAAATGAAGAAATATTGTTCGATTTTTAAAACTCAAAACATCATTTGTCACCATGTTTCTCACGATTCCTTCCAAGAGGCTATTGTTTTTAAAAATACCCAAAAAAAAATTATAGTCCGGTTTTGGGTTTTCAAGTTTTTGTGACCCATGGGTGCCTTGCATCTGCTCAACACATGCAACCACTAAATCGATGGTTAAGTACTTCGCAAAATATAGTGATGGCAAATTTTTGATCGATAAATAATTCGTATTTCATTATTGAATTAGTTTTATATTTTTACGTATTTACATTCAGCATTTAGGGTTAATATGCATTATGAAACATTTAAGATTACATTATATCATTAGCTTTGATTATTATCTGTGTGAGGTTGTTCATTAAGTCAATAATTTCATACAAATTTAAAAATAGAAATAAAATGGTTAATGTTCTGATAAAACACATTTTGTCAATATTTTTGTTTTTAACTGACTTTAAAAATATTAAAAGAAGGTTCTTAATTTGATTAATATTAGCTTTGAGATGTGCAGGAAAGTTGAAAAATATAACTTAAATAGCGTTTTCCTAATTAATGTAATAATAATGTACCTAGTCACCTGGCAAAACGCAATGGGCCGACTTGCCTATTAAATAGAATTTGTTGTTAAACTTCCCATAAAAATCCAAAATGAAAAATCTTAACTACGTTATTTTAAATTATCGATGTCGATGATTTGTGTGAATTTTAATTATCACATCAATACTCCGAGCCATAATTCACAGGCCACAAATCTCACTGGCAGTTAAAATTTCAGCCGAGCTCACAAAACAAAGTGTTGTTACTTTGTAAAGTTGCTACATGATCAATGTTAATGTAACCACCATAATAACATTTGTGTATTTTAAATAAAAGTAAGTTCAACAAAAATATTTTTTATCGATATTAAAAATTATCGACCCGTAATGCATCTCTCTATGATTTATGCCGAGCATTCTACTATTATTGAATGATTATTTCATAGATCATAGAGCTCATAAAGAGCTTACTGTGAAAACCAATTAAACAAAAAAAAAAACTTAAGTAAAATTTTTGAATTTAGAATAACTCAGAAGTATGTTGCAGCATTGGCTTATTAATTTTTGAAAGTTTACCTCTAAATATACCTTTCAAGATATATACCTTTTTTTCTATTTTTTTTTAACTCTGTAGGGGTTTTTATGAACATTTATGAAACCTTTCTAGATACACGTTTTTGTGTATTCTATAAACATTAAAATGCCAAAAATATTTATAGTAGAAATATCCCGGTCCGGTTTTTTTAAACTTTTAAAACATCTTTACACATTAAAACTGGTTGGATGCATTTAACTTGTCATCTCGCAGTGGACCCATGACATATCAATTTATATTTCAACACATTTTCTTCTTTTTTATTTTAGAAGATTGCACATTTGTGCATTCTTTTGCATTAATCATAAATTATAATAATATATGTACGCGTTCTTATATAAATATTTGATTTGTTTTCTTAAAATACTGCATGGGAGAGTAGTTTTGACACTCACTAACAGTACTTATAACCCTATAATGCCGAACGAAAGCCGTTATGCACAAACACTTAAAATAAAAACCAAACCCGTCAATGCTCATTAAAATCACGTTTCAAGCCAAAAATAGAGTACAGTTTGCGAAGGGACACCTGAACACTATAAATCTACTGGTATATTATTTTAACACGCCCTTCTATTGCTAATGCATTTGCTATATCTTGCCCTCAAATGTTTGTGGGGTCGAGGCCTCATTTTGAATATGTATATTACATTGTAGTTATACATTATGTAATATACACACAGGAGTACGTTTCTAGTTAAAAAATAGTGTAGATGTTCTTTATTATACAATCTACCTGTTTTAATTATTTACACTCTTGAATTATAGTTAATGTATTATATGAAAATACAATAAGTTATTATGTAAGTAGACGGATATATATGGATAGAATATAATACACAAATCTACTGCTATCCTCTTCACATTGTAACATGTATGACAATCAAAGCGGTTTACTCCTACTAATATTATAAACGCGAAGGAAGGTTTGCAAGTATGGATGGATGGATGTTTTGTTACTCTTTCACGAAAAACCTACTGAATGGATTTTGATGAAACTTTAAGATAATGTAGCTTATACATCACAATAACACATAGGCTACAATTTATAAAGATATTAGCTTCGCCTCGTGGCGTCGCCCGCGGTTTATGTCGTACCGCGGGTAACACGGCGGGGTTCAGCTAATATTTTATATGTATATTTACGTGATGGTGTATTACTGGTGTATAAACTGCCTTGAAGTTCTTAAAACTCCGATATTAAATGGATATCTTATTTTAAGGTTATCTGGCAGAAATCGCCGATGAGCGATAAGGCTACTAATTGTTACGTCTACAACTTGGTAATTTATCTGTTGTTATGTTTTCATTGTATGTATACAATTTAGATATATAAATTAATAAATATTTTCAATATAATGTATCAAATATTCAACTTACATTTACGAAGTACGAGTCTATGAAACAATTATTAATATACACATAACTCAATTGTGAAAGATATTCGACAAATTTAAATTTCGTGGACTGTAAATATATTTATTTTAATCTTCATCTTGTCTTGCACGTGACCTGCGTTGTAAGTTACAACAGGCCATTCGCATTCAGGGCCAGCAGTGGAAGGGTTAAATTTACGAGCCGAGAAATCCATGGTTAAGGGACATACTATATTTAATTGTGGATAGTTTATAATCTTGAAATACATTATACATGAACCAACGTATAATTTTTCCTCGTATCTCGTTCCTCGTATAGAAGGTATCCTGTCGGTTCGTTTACTCCTATGATAAAAAAAAACAAATTGACCCGAGTTTCTTTTCAACTTTAATCATAGACTTCTTTTTTTTACTTTCTTTCGTCTACACTTCATAAAGTTCTTCACTGATTGACTTCAAAGCTTCGCCACCTTTCAAATATGGTTAACATTTGAAAACCCATGTTTCGTGGTAGATCCACGCTTCGGCATGAATGGCTCAGCTCGACCGGAATGATACCACGGCCTCAAAGAAAACCGGTGTGAAACAGCGCCTGCGCTGTGTTTCACCGAGTGAGTGAGATAGATAAGAGAACCATACACCAACCCTCCACCCATCGCCATTCCCCTCCTCATCAATTGTGACGCCTTTCGTGTTGTGGGTGTCCATGGGCGGCGCTAATCGCTTACCATGACACGATACGTCTGCTCGTTTACCCCCCAAAAATATATTTTCAATTATCATAATAATTATGCCACTCTATATACTGTCAGAGTGGGTAGTGGGTACAGCTAATAATAATAAAATAAGATCAACTTCACCGATATTTAGAAATACAGTAATACCCCGGAGTTACGCGATAGGTGGGTCCGAGCGATTGCCGTGTAAGTCGAATTCGCGTAAGTCGGGGTTCAACTTTGCATATAAATACATATAAAGTATGTTTAATCGGGACCAGAGTTTCAAGAAAACAATAATTTAGAAGAAAAATGTTTAATAAAGAGTAAGATAATAAAACAATTTACATTGTTATGAATAAAGTAACCTAAACCGAAGTTATTTTGATGTCGAAGGCTTCATAAATTCTAACAATGTTGCCTGACGAGTTAAGTTTTTCTTCTTCTCATGCAAAATTTCCTAGTTGCATACCAGTAATTTTTTATTCCCCGTTTTGTAGTAGAAACGCGTTCTTCATTAGAATCTATTTTTTCTAAAATTTGTAACCCCTTTTCAAGTGAATTGAGTCCTTCTGTTAAGTTTGCAATTGTCATTTGATTTACCGATTCAACTGGGTCTAGCGAATCAGTTTGTTCAATCTCTTGCTCATGCTTACGCATTTCTATAACCTCATCAATTGTTAGCTCTTGATTGTGTGAATCTAGTAATTCTTGAACGTCATCATGATCGACCTCTAAATTTAATTGTTGGGCGATATCGACCACTTCTTTTATTATGCTATCGATTTTTCGCAAACTGAACACTGAGAGGGCGGAGCGAGAGAGCCGATGCGCGCGGCAATCGAAATGATAAACCGCGTATCTCCGAATTCGCGTAAAACGGGGTAGCGTAAGTCGGGGTATTACTGTAATGATTTTTACTTTGTAACTCTTATGCAGCACTAAATAAAAATATCTTCTTGTTACAGACAAGGAGCATATGGAATTCGTGGCATCAATAAACGAAAGATTACGTTTGACATGTAGCTTGAAGCCGACCACGGAGAAAGGTGCAATTCTATGGTATAAAGATGGACAACTTGTGGACACTCAAAGGAGTAGGGTGATGCAACAGCGACAATGGTAAGAATTAACTAATATTTTACACCAATACAAATAAATAAAATTGGAGTGTCGGTTTGTAATATTAAATAACCGCTTCTTATTAAATGCCAACACAACACAACACATACCAAAAACAATTTTTTTCTGCCTGTTTGTTCCGGTTAATCTCTATAAAGGCTCGACTGATTTTGACAAGGCTTTCGCTGGCAGATAACTCATGTAATAAGGAGTAACTAAGGCTATTTTTTTTCGACTTAACCTGACTCCACGGCGTTACCCGCGGTTGTAAAAGTACAAAAAGAACCGCGGGTAACGCCTCTAGTGTTGCAGGAGTCTATTGACGGCGGTAATCGCTTACCATAAGGCGATACGTCTGCTCGTTTGCCACCTATCTATACATCTATATAAATAAATAAAATTGGAGTGTCTGTTTGTAATATTAAAATAACCGCTTTCTACTACATGCATATGAATGTATATACGGTACACATACCAAAATTTATATTTTTAAAATTTTTGTCTGTCTGTCTATCTGTCTGTTTGTTCCGGCTAATCTCAGGAGCCACTGGTCCGATTTGAAAAAATATTTCGGTGTTGGATAGTCCATTTATCGAGTAAGGCTATAGGCTATATATCATCACGCTACTACTAATAGGAGCGGAGCACCAATGAAGAATGTTTCAAAAACGGGGAAAAATTTTCACGCCACGGGCAATATAAGACGCAAACGAGGTTGCGTGGGTCAGCTAGTACCATATAAAAGTAAAAATGCCTAAAACAAATGTTTGAAAATTATCCTAGTTACACTTCATAAATCTGAGCTATTCTAAGCGCATCTAAATTAACATTAGCACAAATTTCTCGAAACTCATCGAAATAGAGACGTGGTAATCTTGTAACAATATTTACATGAACAAAGCTACACAACACCACGTATAGTCGATATGAATTATGTGCTTCTATTTGCGAAACAAAACATTGTTTTGATCATAACATGTTTGATTTGAATCTATACTACATAATATAATCAAGCTGAAGAGTTTGTTTATTTGTTTGTTTGAACACGCGAATCTCAGGAACCGCTGGTCCGACCCGTCACACTGTGTCTTAAACCTTAAAATATCGCATGTGGTTATGTCATAAATGATTTAAATTTTAGTGTTGACATTTCTCAGAGAGAGAATAAAACAGTTCTTTTATAACAAGCAAAACAGCTAGAAGTAAAAAAAAAAAAACTTATTATCTAAATTGTGTTGACTATTAAACTGAGATATTATTATCAATTAAATGAAACTATATCTACTCAGTAGATCCATTAGATATTAGATATACAGATTACAGATTAATTAACAAAATATATCAATCAAATGAAAGATTTGTTCAGTTCTAATCACAAGCCATTATTACGAATTATTTTGAAAGTAGCTCCTTAAGAAGCACAAAATATTCAAAGAATCGTCTGCTAAACGGCTTTTTATTTTGTTGGCCAGATAACCAGCCGCTGAGAATGCCCTTTCAGATTCAATGCTAGTTGGAACCATAGTTGGAACCACAGATCTCAGGCAGTTATCCACGAACTGTAAAAGTAGGTCTTTAGACCCCCCGAACTCGTATAAATTCATTATTTTTTGATTAATGCCTCCAGGGGACGAGTGCAATCCCGTTAAACTCGCGAGATCTCGCGAGAACGAGATTGCATTCCCTAATCACATACAATCCCGCTTAATTCTGTTATTTATTTAAATTTGTGTGATAAATATTACACACTAATATAAATGGCTTAACTATAAACTGTTTACGATGTCTATAGTATGTTAATCATCTGTTATCTCTTCTCTTTCGACATATTAGATCAATTACGTACCCTCGTTAGGATACAGATAGTAGGTACCAATTACATATATATCAAACAGTTAATAAATAAAATTATTTCAGGTTAAGAATAAAAGGATTTCGACTTAAGGACGAAGGAACATACATGTGCCGCACTGACACTGATGATTTCAAGGAGATGTCTGTACTGATAAAGCTGAAGCCGAACAATTTTCATGACTTGTCTGGTAAGTTTAAATCTGCTTGCCTCAGTAGCACAGCGGTGATGTATGCGACTGCTGTGGTCTTGAGGTCTCGGGTTAGATTCCTGGGTCGGATCAAATGTTTGTATGATCTGGAAATATTTATTTCGGAGTTTGGGTGTTTTCTATATATAATATGTATATATTTACAAAAAAAAAGTATTTATGTATTTATATCACTTGTCTAGTACCCATAATATATGCTCTGCTTAGTTTGAGACCAGATGGCGTTGTGTGTACGAGTATATACCGGACATCTATGTCTGGTATATTTATTTATTTATATATTATTTATAAATCTATAACACATCAATATTCTTTAGTATTATTAATTTAAGGTCTTGATTTACTCTGGATTACAAGGTTAATTAGAATAAAAACGCATTCTCATAAAATATGCATGGGCAAAAAATTGACCGATCATTCTTGCCATAGTACATCAAAACCCAAACTCTTAAAACAACATTACCAATGATGTTTCAGTGTCTTTGGCCTGTCCGTGGTTATTTTCATATTATATTTTATTGGTGTCTTTATTGGTCATCCAGATGTGTAAACAAGTCGTGTCTGCACCGGATTCCGGGATTGCAGTATTGCAGTAATACTGCAGTTGCTATTTTAAAACCTTTCGTTGATTTTTTAGTCACGGGATGTACTTAAAATCTTGATTGAAATAACGGGCAGTTTCCTGTATATTATTTGATTCATATAAAAGAAAAATATTAGTAATATTTTTAGCAAACCTTTTCGAATTTATTTGTCTCATTCTGTACGGTTAATTTTTAAAGACACTGAATGTGGTTAGAAGAAAAATACAAACCTAAATCATTATGTTTCAGGTTTCCAAGCTGATATGGGTGAACGATCTCTTCCAGAGACACTATCTCAGATTAAAAGCGGGTCGTTTATTGAAAACAATACATTAGATGAAAACGTAACAGAAGTTAACCGACGATTTCCGAAAGACGAAGATCCTGATGAAAAGTCAGAAAAAGATCATCCTAACTATGGACATATTGATGACGAACTAGAGCGATTCCCTCCAAAGTTCAAGCACCCAACAAAATTGTATAAGATGGATATGAAACCAGCCGGTAACTCTATAAGACTAAGATGTGCCGCGGAAGGTAATAAATATTTTTATTAGTGTGTATTTTTGTAAGATGGACTCGTGTTGAAACATTTTTAAAGTCCAAACGTGATGAATTTAACTTTATATTTTGTATGGGATTCACTCTTTTAACTTTAATTACCTCGGTGGTATTTGGATCTCCGGTTTGTTTGTAACTATATTTGAAGAAACTGTGTTTCCTGTAATATTGCTATATTCTAAAGAGAGTTTATAAACGTATGTACTTTTACATTTTCAGTTCTTGTAATATGAGCTAAATAAATAATTATTGATTAAGGGTATGAAAAATTGCAGGTAACCCGACTCCAAATATAACTTGGTATAAGAACAAGAGTACTCCAATCGCAAGATCTTATTTCCAACCTTCGTATGGCAAGTGGTCCATGGCTCTAGAGGAGCTCACCAAGGCTGATAATGGAAACTACACCTGCGTTGTTTGTAACGAGTTGGGCTGTATCGAGCATACTATGGTGTTACTTGTCCAAGGTATTATATAAATTAATATGTACTTTATAATTTCAACTATAGAAATGACTGGGATTTGAATTGACATCTCTTATACTTACCCTCAGATTTATGAAGAACCGACGGGATAAATGGTAGGCTAGATTTAAAGAACGGTCATAACATTAAATTATTAAATACTTAGTTAAAATATCACATTTTTTGATATATTGGTTTAATAACGTTATTTACCCGACAGCCATGCAGGTTATGCTTGATTGGAATATACTTTTTAGTCTGAATTCAAACATACGCCAATAAAATCTATCTTTTATAGAACGCTACCCTTCGAAGCCATACATCAAAGAGGGTTATCCTGGCAACATTACGGTTTTGGTTAACGAAACCGTGGTGCTCTCATGTCCTCCAGTCTCCGACCTTGAACCTTACATGTATTGGGTTAAACCCTCTAACTACTCCTTGAAAGATGTTGAGGTCGGACCCAGTGATATGCCGATACCCAATGGAGTTGTGATAGAGGTCACTGATTCTATTCATTTGGTTGATGGGCTATCACTAAATGGTGGTGGTATATTAATGGAAACTGAGGAATAGGTTTTGGCAGACGAGAGAGAAGGGAAGTGGAGACACCGGAAAAGTTTTATTAATATTAGATTTGTGTAACTAACTAATTATGTATTAAGAATACATGGTATTGGATTTATTTTAATGGTTTTAGGGAAACTAAATTTACATTTAACTATGAGTAAGATGATATTAGGAGGTATCACTGTAAGGTAAATTTAAATGGTGATGGTTAATGGTGGTGGTTAATTATTTAAAAATTAAAAATATATGATTTTATTTTTTTTACGAAGCTAAAATTATTACTCGTATGTTAACAAAAATGGTAAGTAACGTATATATGTATAACCAATTTCATAAAAACGTTTCTAGGATAGTAATTAAATAAAATATTCTGTTAGGCATTTCAATTTTGTCAATGATTTGTTCTGCACAAACACAAATAGACCATAATAAATGGCAAATTGACTAAAACATACACTCAAATTCCGTTTCTGTTTCGTTCCAAGTGTTGCGGATTTGTTTATTTTAGAATTCCACATCAAGGTTCGTAAAGATCAGCGTGTCAAAAGAGAATAAACTGGCTTACGTAGAAGTTTGGATTTAGAAGGCGAATAATTCAGAGTTAATCCATCAATCAACTAAAAGAAATTGTTTTTCGTCATTTCACATTTCTAATCATCCAATTTCCTTATAGAACGTCTTTACGCGAAACCGGTGTTGACTCGTGGTGCAGATAATGTGACGATTCTGGTTGGAGAGACGGCTCGATTTAGCTGTCAGTTCCTTACTGATATGCACCCTTCGATCTTTTGGCTGTACTTCACCAGAGACGATTACATTTACAACTACACCGTCGATCCCAATGATACGACTGCAAAGGAGACTATTGTTTACTTCGATAAGAACAAAATTGTGTCGGTGAGGGAAATGTGACTAACGCATGACTCTGTTTTTTCTTGTTTTCTTCATTTGTTTGTGTTTGTATGTGCATGCATATCTTAATTTAAAACGCTTCTATTTGTGGTGTAGCAATGCGTTCGAGTAAATTACGCTTTGCTAGATATGCTTATAATATTAATTAACTTTACACATCTTACATACATCAGTCTGATCCCAAACTAGACAGAGCTTGTGCTATGATAATCGATAATCAGAATGCTCAAATATTGATAAATTACACCCAGACAGAGATCAAATAATCGTGTTTATTACAGAATATTTTTTCCTGTTTGAAATTGAACGCATGATTTACGTCAATGCAGTCAGATTGATTCGTTTCTTTTGAATATGTATTCATATTTACATTTCAACAATCCTTTACCAGTTAAGCTCATATCATACATATATTGTTTTTAATGGCATGCCAGTTGTTAGTATTATTCAATTTCTTATTAATTCCTTTTTGTGTCATTCTTGTGGTGCTATAATATTAAATACTATTCGGATTTTATTTTTGTAATGTTTTTTTGTCAATGGCTATTAGGCGAAATAACATAGTAGAAGTGCTTCATTAAAAAAATAATTGCATGAGAAAAAAATAAATCTTCAACTGTTTGAAGAAATATGTTCTTATAATGGATACATTATTATTTATAATTGCATTCCACAATGTTGTTAAAAGATGATAAACATGTCACGATAAAAATATAAAATTTAAATTGGTCTAAAATAGAAACTATTTTAAAATTAGTTTTGACTATCAGTATCAGATCTAAACTAAAATCACGTGGGCAATAAGATAAATTTATTCTATACAAGATCAAAAATATTTAAAATCAGACAGTTGAATTTAAAAATTATAGTGCAAAGCATAATTTTTATATTCTACTTTTACAGAGCCAAAATCCAGATGATAAACCAGAACAATTAACAATCTACAACGTAACTAAAGAAGATGAAGGCTGGTATGTTTGTGTGGCCCTTAACACTCTTGGGAATACCACGGCCAAAGGCTTCCTGACAGTTTTAGAATGTAAGTATATTTTTAGACACTTAGTATCCAGGAGAGAAGAAGAAATGTCAAAGTAAAAAAAATTGAGAGTACATTAAAAACCTAACTGAAATAATGTAGCCTCAGTTTCTCATGCTCATGTTTTGTCACGAGTACATAGGGTTCGTAAGGTATGCACTAAAAATTTAGGGCCCCAAGTCAATCTGCAAGTAGTGCACCTACTGATCGACGGACGAGACTGGCAAACAAAATATCCGGATTAGGCGATCAATATGCCTCTGCATACCCGTTTGGGGCAATAGGCGTAAATATAATATATGTGTATGTATTTTGTCTCGCTCTAAACTACGATAGACTAGTTCAATGACCCCTTATTTTTATTTTTTTAAACAATAAACCAGACATGTTTAACATTATAATGGATTCATTTGCCGTATTGCAAAAAATACCAGTAGTCTATTACACACAATCGATAAAGGGATTGAACAATGCATTCGACACTGTCACAATCAAGTACATATACTCGTACATCAATAATTGTTTGATTCATAGTCAAAACTTTTTGTGTATGAGCAAAGTTAAATTACATGTATTTCGCACTTTTAATTATTTATGTTAAAAAAATCAAAATACTTGCACAGGTATTTTCTTCCAATTTAACAATTGGTTATCATAAATCACTGTGTATACAAATTAGGGATAGGTATACACAATTTATACAATACATAGGATATTTTAACATAAACGTGAACACGCTTATAAATACAGAAATCATGAAATCTACTCATTCTCCATAAACATATTATCTTTACAGAAATTGTGTGGCTTAAAAGTTAATCGGTTAGTAGTCATCCTGACATCTAGTTCTTCCTTCTTTTTTAGCAGCCCCAGTGCTAGAAGCGCCTGATCACGGAAAGCACACATTACTCATCAACATTCTGACTGCTGTCCTTGGAGCCATGTTCTTTGTAGCCGCTATCATCGTGGTGATGATCTGTAAGAAGTTAAAGAGAGAGAAAGAACAAAAACAATTGGCTATAGAAACGGCTAGAGCAGTCATAGTGACGCACTGGACCAAGAAGGTTACCGTAGAGAAGCCACAAATGCATGGATCTCCTAACGCTACCGGTGAAGCTTTGGTAAGTATTTTAGATTATTGAGAAAAAAAAACAAATCTGAAGATCTACTATCTTCCTCGTGTACTTTTCAAGATAACCTTCAATTTTTGTGGATATTACGAAGCATTGAAACATTTCTTTATATTGCAGCTAATGCCAGTAGTGAAGATCGAAAAGCAGAAACTCTCTCAAGTCCAAAACAATACAAGCGACTCAATGATGATGTCAGAATATGAGTTGCCTATGGATATCGACTGGGAGGTGCCTCGGGAAATGCTGGCGTTAGGCAAGATATTGGGAGAAGGAGAGTTTGGCAAGGTAGTAAAGGCAGAGTGTGTGGGAATACTAAAACCAGGAATGCAGTCTGTTGTAGCCGTTAAAATGTTAAAAGGTAAGGGTCTACTTTTTACTTACTAAAAGAAATAATCGATTGTCAAAGTCTTGTACAAAATTATTATATAAAATAACAGAAATCCTATATCCATAATATCCGATTATAAGGCTTTCAAAATCCTGCCTGGCTTTTGAATAGTAAACTAGGTGACGTACAGAGTACTCGTAGCATGATATCCAATTCATTATTTCCAATTCCTGTCGGTGATTTCTTTCTAGAAGTTAATAGCTAATTGCATTATCATTCACATTCAAATGCTTGCATTTGTTTACAAAGCATACAAATGCAATGCCCTACCTCTTAATAATAATATAATTTGAATTTTCAGAAGGCCACACGGATGCGGAGATGATGGCGTTAGTTTCAGAAATGGAAATGATGAAAATGATCGGGAAACACGTCAATATTATCAACTTGCTGGGATGCTGTACACAAGATGGGCCGCTATATGTCATCGTTGAATATGCACCTAATGGTAACTTGAGAGAGTTCTTGAGGAATCATCGGCCTGGGAATAGGTATGTTTATTATTCACAACAAAATAGATCCTCATGAGAATGATTAATTTTGTATTTATTACAAGTTAAACATTATATGCTATTTTTTGTATCAGATACGAGTCACCAATAGAAGACTTGAAAGAGAAGAAGACTCTTACTCAAAAGGATTTAGTGTCATTCTCATATCAAGTTGCTAGAGGAATGGAATATTTAGCTTCTAGACGTGTAAGTTACATCTCAAAACTAAAATTTATTAAGTAATTATTTTTTACATCTGATCTGATTTTCACAGTTAAATCGATACTTTTCAGTGTATCCATCGGGATTTAGCCGCTCGCAACGTTTTAGTATCTGACGATTGCATCCTCAAGATTGCTGACTTTGGTCTGGCAAAGGATGTTCAGAGTAATGACTACTACAGAAAGAAGACTGAAGGAAGGTTACCAGTGCGGTGGATGGCTCCAGAATCTTTGTATCATAAAGTTTTTACCACCCAAACTGACGTGTGAGTATCAGTAATGTTTATGTAGTTTAGTAAAGAATTAATCTCAGTTCTTTTGCTTTTTCTTTTTATTAAAACTACAAAATCAAAGATTCTTGTGATAATTCTACCATAATGGATATTATCAGTTGCTTAAGAATTGATTGACGATATTTAGTTAAAAAGTTTATATATATTGTTTCGAAAAGGCGAAACTTTGACCCCGATGGCTATTTTACCTGCTAATAATATATTTTTTAAATCTTTTATTTTATTTCCTCAGCTGGTCCTTTGGCGTACTTCTCTGGGAGATAATGACACTAGGTGGTACGCCATATCCTACAGTGCCGGGACAATACATGTACCAGCATCTCAGTGCAGGCCATCGAATGGAGAAGCCGCCTTGCTGTAGTCTTGAAATGTGAGTCGTTAAAAGTGAATGATGTTTATCAATGTCGTCTTCTCATCTTTATATTTGTCAGAAGCAATTTGTTGTGCTAAATGTTTCTTAAGTGTTTGTAATCGCAAATCATACAAATAAGATAATCGTAATCTCTATGAGACTTTAAAATAAAGTAAAAAATTCATGTGCATCACCCTACATAAGCTACATCAGCAGGTTCGATTCTCGGGTCAGACTAACTGTTTGTATGATCAGCAAATAATTGTTTCAGAATTTGGGTGTTTACTATGTAAAATTATGTACATTTTACTAAAAAAAAAATTACAATGTATTTATATCACTTGTCTAGTACCCATACCCATAATACAAGCTCTGCTTAGTTTGGAACTAGATGACGTTGTGTATCAGATGTTCGAAAATGTTTATTTATTTAATAATAAATTGTGCTGTTACAATACACTTTTACTAAACTTGCAAATTTTGATTCCAGATACATGCTAATGCGCGAGTGCTGGTCATTTTCTCCCGGTGATCGACCTTCCTTCACCGAACTAGTTGAAGACTTAGACAAAATTCTCACCGTGACAGCGAACCAGGAATACTTAGACCTAGGTCTTCCTCAGCTAGACACCCCGCCATCAAGCTACGATGGCTCTGGTGATGAAAGTGATAGTGATTTTCCGTTTATCAAATAAGACTTCATGGAGAACTTGGAGATGTTCCATAGCCTGCATTGCAATGAAGTCAGTGCAAATAAAAACTGGAGCCCCCTCTCGGTAGTTTCTGTTTCTTTTCACCAGAAACAAATTGAGTTGTTTAAAGCAGAAGTGTTATTCCGCGTAAACTATATTGATGGAGCTACCGTTATGCTCCGTTTTTTAAAAACAACGATAATTTCGGAAAGAATGAACACAGAAGCCATTTAAAATTTTTTTTATGGTTTATAAGCTTTGATTAATACTTTTGTTAAGACTCAGTTTAAACAAAGTATTTGTCTACGCAACGATAAATATTGAACCCACCAATGCGAATGCATTATAAAATATATGTACGTGTTGTATGAAAAAATAAATTTTCTAGTAATCAGTCGTTGTAATCATCTTGTAATAGCTGTGGTACTTTAATCTTTGTGAGCTTTCACTGGCAGTTAGCTGACGATATAAGGTGTAACTTAAGCTACTTTTATTTTAGACTAACTGAGCCGCACGTTGTTACTTACGCTTGTTTATGTAAAGACATAACATAAAAACGTAGGTAACAGCCGGGAACTGCTGTACTATACAGTACTATACTATATATTGAATAAAAGTCATAATCAAATTAACTTGTAGGTACTTTTTTGCTCCGATGTAAAGTCGTTTCGAACAACAAGCAAATAGCAGCTCTCGTGACTGCTCTGTATATTAGTTTGAAGACAGGTGTAGTTTAGACAACTGGCTGATTGGCTGATAAAGTTGTTAAGACACTCAGTATTATAAGTATTCGTAAATCTCAAGTACCAAGCTATACTAGTCACTATAATTTGTGACTGTTTACTAGTAAATTTAAATAAATATTGTAAAAGTAGACTCATAGCTGATGTAGATTTCTATGTGGAGATGTATTTATTTAGTTTTATACCAACAGAATCTACTATAAAAGGTTGGTAACAACTACCTAAGCCGAATATCTTTTATCTTTTATCGAAAATTTATAAACCTATGTTGTCATTTTTATTTTTTTCGGTTTTTAAATCCGATTGAATTTTTTTTTCATAAATATTAAATAATAAATAATATCGAATCCTAATTATTTTAAGAAGTAGTTAAAGAAATATTAGTAGGGTCTTATTATGTTAATGTTTTTAACATCCCATTTAAAAAGAAAAACATTATTAGGCCGTAGTAGTACTTTTTTAATTTTTAATCTGTGCCAAAGTGACTCTACTGTGGCTAATAGAAAGCAACTATTTTTTAAACAACATCGTATAAAGAACATCTACTTTTTTAAAGTTTTATATAAATAGCTTATAACTTAACAAAAATCTGTATTTTTATTCGAAAAGTACATGGGGTCATTTTTATTCCTTTATGTACGAGTACTACCATCCGAAAGGTTGCCGAACCCCACCTTATAGGTCGACAACGCACTTTGCGACTGATGTCATAATAAAAAAACATAAAAAATATGATTTTTAACAAAAAATAGTGCACCAAGGCTTTTATTTTACTTTTATTAATTTAATATATTTACTATGATCGCGAGGAAGTTTATAAAGAAGTATTTATTATTCAAATATTAATTAATAGGTTTTGCATTATGGATCAAAGTATTGCATAATATTTTGTGTAAATAGACTCATGGATATGTAAATATACTCGTACCAAAGTTTGTGTTTCATTGTAAAATAGTATTGTGAAGTTTTATAGCATTATCGTAAGTTACTGTATTTTTAAATTATTTTTGTTATACCATAAATCCGAAAGTATACTAAAATAAAATTAGGTCTGGTAAACTCGAAATCTATACTATAATATTATAAAGAGGAAAGATTTGTACCTATTTTTGTATGTTTGTAATGAATAGGCTCAAAAACTACTGGACCAATTTTAAAAATTCTTTCACCATTCGAAAGCTACATTATCCACGAGTAACATAAGCTATATTTTATTTTGGAAAAAAATAGGGTTCCGTAAGATATTTGGGTTTTTCGGACACAAGGTGTAAAAATCAACCAGAAAAGTTACTTATTTTGCGAAAATTTTCATGCTACGGGCTATATAAGACGCAAACGAGGTTGCGTGGGTCATAATTTATAAAGATACTAGCTTCGCCTCGCGACGTTGCCTGTGTTTATTGTCGTACCGCGGGTAGCACCGCGGGGTTCAGCTAGTATTTTAATAAAATAACACGGTTTGATATAAAAAATATTTAAATTACAAACCTGCAGATCACACACAGTTTACAATATGTTCATACATACACATGCATATACATACATACATGAGTGGCTAAAGTGTTGCCATTTAAAAAAAAGTCTCTGTAAAATGCATTATAATAGGTAATATGCAAAAAAAAAATCTGTTTGTTTCTTATAAATTACAATTAGATTGTACATATTTAATACTAAAAAAAATACGTGACTAAAATAACAAAATAATACTCATGTTCTATATACTTCATTATGACATACGAATTTGTGTATCTCTAAATTATTTACCCACATTTCTTGGCTATTAGGAGTATGAACTCCTGACAACACTCTTCTAGTACGTCTATTGTGTGTATATACATGTGAAATGTATATTCTTTCAGACTTTTTGTTTACTTTTGTGTAGTTTACACCATAAGTAAACAAAATGTCTGAAAGAAATCGTGAACGACTTTGGAAGCCAACATTTTACAAAACGCATTATCATTTAAAACAAAGTGTGTTTTTCTTAAATCTAAGTAAACATATTAATTGGGGAAAGCCTAAATTAATTACTTATTTTTAATTAGATACAATACAATTGACAATTAAATAAGTCCTAAATATTGAACATATTTCCGATGTATTTCACAAATGTTTCGGTTTTACTATTACCGTTCTTATTTTTCCCAAATTATCAAATACATACATTGTTGAATAAATTTGAAAAATATGTTCAATATTTAGTGGGAAAATCGGTTTTATGGTGTATAAAAATAGTTAGTATTTTATAATAGAAACGTTAGTTTAGCATATAAAAATTAATGCCTAGTCTTTTTGTAAATGACGAGGATATACATATGTGTTTTTTATTATATTAAATATTTATGTACGTTCTTGTATGTAGGCTAGAACGAAATAAAATGGCTGTCGCATTTTAGGTATTTTTGATGAATTTTCATTGAATTTAAATAAATAAAACCGGCCAAGTGCGAGTCGAACTCACGTACCGAAAGTTCCGTACAAAACTCGGTATATTATATAACCTAACTAAAAAAATATGCTTTTCGCAATTTTTCCTTTATCTGTGCTGTAAGACGTTCCTTCGTACCAAAATTCAAGATTATGAGTTCACGGGAAGTACCCTGTAGATTTTGATTCCCCTGCGAGTGTCAAAAATTTTCAGCATAGACGGCATTTTAATTGCATTGGCTTAGAAGTTTGATATTTTTCCAGCTACAAGGGTCAGTAGACCTGAGATTTTGATATGAATTTTAGTTAGATACCTCCACGCGTTCCTGGAATAAGAGTTCCATTTTCCTTTTGAGGTACAGAACCCTAAAATGTGCCTCTCAATCAATGAAACTATGGATCGGGATAGGACCTTGAATAAAAGAATTTAATGAATAATCTAGGTCGAGATAATATTTCTACAATATTATCAATACAATCAATACAATACATATTGCATACGTAAATATTTTTTTTAACTTGTGCACTTATCGACCATTTTCAACGTTTTTAAAATGTTTCTGAAATGTGTGTATTTGGAACTCACATTGAAAGGTCAACCTAATAATATTAATAATAAATTGTTAAATTGAAGTTATTTATGGGAAAATGGATTTCCATCAATAGACATTTTCATTTTTAGGATAGAGTATAGACATTGCATTTCACCACCAAATGTTTTATGTACTTAATTATTTATGTAATCGTATTAAATGTGTAATCAATTAGAAGAAATTCGTATGAGATTATTTTGTAAATAGTAGTCAGAAAGTTTATTCATGATAGTTGTAATGTGTAGTTTGAGAGAACGAATTTTTCGGTATTTTTTTTCATGTGAAATTTTATTATTAAGAACGCAAAATTATGTTTTTTTTTAAACCCAATGATCGGTATTATTATTAGATAATTTTATACTTTTAATAAAACAATAATTATATAAATGTATTTTTGCGCCTTGTATGTATATTTGTTGGATTTATGTGTGGGTCAAAACGAATGTGTACGAAAATAAATGGAAATAAAGATTTTTAATACAAATACTATCCGTTTATTCTTTTGTTGTTTTTTGTAACTTAGTGTGTAAGCAAACATGCAGACTCTCTAGTATTTCATCCGTGATTGATTGTTAACGTCAACACCTTTCCGCGGTTCCTCGACTAGATATGACACAATCAAGCCAGCGCCCCCAGCCAAGGTGACTACAAAAGCTAGATCTAATTAGAGAACTGATAAATAAATCCCATCAAAAACAGAAATGTGAAATAAGAGCTAAGTTTAATATATTATTATGATAATAAATGCCTTGGTTGTTCAGTTCAACGACAAAAGAAGTGAGATCTAAATGAGTGCCAAGTTCAATGGTCAGTTCTGAAATGTATTTATAACAACATAAAATATGTATACATATAAAACTTAGTATAATACATGGAAACCTAAAGCCTGACTTGGCCAGTTTTCATATACGAATTATTATTAATTACCTATTAACATAGTCATGGAAGAGACCTATGTTCGATGGCTAGTTTCTACCAGCAAGCCTTTTCGGTAGAGTGAATAAGGACTTACAGTTTTAGAACTTGCGAAGGCTATAATATGCTACAATATATATTCGTAAATAAAATCATCCAATTCCGACTTTGATCTATAATAGATATGTTCGACCTTCGTTCGACTGCTGTTGGAATTTTCTTACAAGAAATTCTTAATAGCAACCTAAAATATGGTAGATGACGGTGTTTCCCGCCTAAGCCTCGAAGAGCACGCGAAGACGTCGGTCCTGTTGTCATGAACATCTATGCCAATTATTATTGGGAAATCAGTGCCCTCAAGTATACTGACAACTAGCTCAATCTTTGAATTCAGGTCACCTTCGGGGTTGCGGAGGCTCGATGCCAGTCGCTCCGTGGAAAACCTGATATTCAGGTAAAACCGGTTGAACTACTAGTTCAAATAGCTGATCCCATTTGGTCTACTGAGACTAATTAGTCTTGGGAATAATTAAGACTAGGAGGATGATGATGATGGTAAATCTTAGAGAAAAAGTAAAACTACAATTTTAATAAACATGAACTAAAATTTTGTCTGACCTACTTATATAGTAAAACTAACCGATTGGTCAGATAATCCAAAATTCCATTTGCGCAACCTTTGATCTTCAAAAAGGTTTTTGCACACAAGGAATTAATGGGGCCTTTGCAGCATTTTATTAGAGTGGTATCCCTTAGTGCCTGCAAATTTTGAGCTCGTTGAGAATTAATGCTACCCCTATTTTTTTGGCTAATTTGACCGGGCCGGGAATAATCTTCTAAGACAAAGTTATTTATTTTTATAAATAGGTTTTCACAAATGGTTATACAACACTTTCACCGCGTGGCTAGAAAAATGTTTATATAATTAGATTATTATTTGAAATCATATTTTATTTGCTTCGAACAGAAAAACAATACTTCTATTTATTGTTTTAGTTAAAAATTGTAGAGACCCACTCATGTTTTTATGAATAATGATAATTGATGCCATAAAATTAGTTGATATATTGATTCATTTCTTATTATAATAACTGTACCCGTGCATATCTGTTTCGCAGCTAACTTCAGAACCGCTATAAAGTTTGATTCTGACTATACAGGGCTTGCTTTACTTTGAGCGGGGTATTTGACGGTCGTCGCCGTGTTGCACCTGAGAACTGTGGTCCAAGAGGCTGCATACGTATTACATATTTTCTTAATCCCGGGTCAGGCCAAAAGTGTTACTTATTGAGTTTTTCTGATTACAGATATACTTCATTCGAAGTTTGAAAGTTGGGGTCTGAACCCTCATGCCTCGGAGAGCACGTAAAGCCGCCAGTCATGCCATCTCTCCCCGATTATGTTGGTTAATCGTCCCATCGGATTACGAGAGAGAGGGAACAGAGAGTGCACCTGTGTTTGCGCCAGTCTCCGTTGAGACTGCCACCGTGGCCGTAATCGGCTAGGAGAACATCATCATAATCACATATTTTCTTAAAATGAAATCTAAAAACCCAAGACCAGTAGAAGACATTAAATATCGGTTACTACATAAAATAAATTTGCAAAACATATGCTTTATGTGAAAATATTTTTTTTAAAGTAGTCAATATTTTTTTATTGTAAATCTTAAATTAGACTCCTAACCTTTTATACAAAATATCTGAAGAAATAATGTAAAACAAAACACCCATAGGTCTACGTTTGGCACCATTGCAGGGTCACATACCAGAACTTATCAAATTATATACTTATACTTCTTCTACTATAGGCATTTCCTGATAACTAAATAATACAGGATTCCTCAACACTGTCCTCTATTCTCCTTGAATCATACAGGATTCAGGTATCTGTCCGGATGTAAGTCGAAGTTAGGGTAGAATATCAGAGTTCATATCTATTACTATCCATCTCAATTACACTAATGAAGCATTGAAAACATTTTTTTTCTTAATTCGATAAGTGTCATTTATACGAAATAAGCCCTGTCAATTTTCAAAACTTTACACACGAGCCTAGGGAGTGTGGACTCAACTTATCTGCATGCCACCATTGCTAAGGTCTGTCTTTTGACTTGATTGAGATAGCATTGCCCCCTCTTTTACTACCCGTCAGAAAGTAACGGTTGAGTTTTATTTTCAGGACTTATATTTCTAGAAAGCCATAATGTTTCGGTAACTGGTGAGGTTTCCGGTTCAGGAGAAGTAAGGACAAGATATTCTACGTCTGTCATCTCTGTGAGAATCCTGTCCAGTTCTTTTACTAATAGGGTGAAAGAAGGCCGACCTTGTGGAGAGAACGACCAGCATTCACGCATAAGTAAGTACCTGAAATAAACGAACATAAACATAAAAATTTTAGTTATCTACAATGTGTAATCTTTTATAAGGCAAATTCAAGCAAGAATGTTTTGTACAGTAACATATTCCCTTCTAAGTCTGTGACAAACACTAAGTTGTCATAGCTGAAACCCCATGGCCTTTTATGAAGATGTTCTTACAAACATGGTTTAAGGCACTTACAAGTCAAGACTGCATCCCGTTGGTTTCTCCAAACGATGTCCAGCTCCAATATGTTGAAACAGGTATTGTCCTGGAATAGTTCGGTACGGTGTAGCGCCCTGCGTCATTATTTCCCAGAGAAGAATGCCAAAGGACCAGCTGTTAAGAAAATTTCTATTAGATTTTCAGAAATGAATTTGCTGTCTACGTGATGTGAGATATAACTATTTGTATGTTAATATGAGAGTGCAGATCTTTGGTTTGGAAAGGCTTTTGGTATATATCTATTAGTAAATATTTATAACCGTGGGAGAGCTATGCTTCGGCATAAATGGGTCGGCTCGACCGGAGTGATACCACGGCCTCACAGAAAATCGGTGTGAAATAGCGTTTGCGCTGTGTTTCACCGAGTGAGTGAGGATACCGGAGGCCCATACCCCAACCCCTCCCCCCATCCCCTTTTCCATCCCCCAAAGGTCGGCAACGCACTTGTGACGCCTTTGGTGTTGCGGGTGTCCATGGGCGGCGGTAATCGCTTACCATCAGGTGATACGTCTGCTCGTTTGCCCACTATTCAATAAAAAAAATAATATATGTATATAATTTTCCAAAGTCAACTACTGAGCTGCTCTCTACGAGGTATGATCATTCCACCTGGTAAGAGTATGTGGTGGTAGATTAAAACATCCGTTAATACATGATGATATTAAACCAGTCTTGGCACATCTTAACTAATTCCCTATTACCAAATCAGTGTCATTGTTTCAATGCTCGGATGTAAATATTCTGCTCACCATATCCTCCGAAATGTAGTCTTTAGTACAATGAATGTAATATAATGCTGAATAGCTGGAAATAGGTACATATACCATCACAGATGTATGTACCCATTTAGTATACTGCTGGGATCTTGTGCCAACTGGGGTGAATGTCAGTGTGTGAATAAATCGTGACTAAGAAGCACTGATATTTTATGTCCGCGGTCTTCCCTGTTTTAAAAAGGTGTCTGCTATTTTTTCATTTGGTCCCCCTCTTTGCTAAGGAGAGAAGAGGACTTATTATCTTTCAGACTCCTCCAGTTTCTGTCCGATTAATTTCGTTACGTGTCGTAACTCGGTGTTCACCACTTCTGTTATTCCTGGCATACCGGAATTGAAGTGGTGAACGTGTGGGTGGGATAAGTCTTAACTGCTAAACAAATACAAACTTCTGTTTCCTTGCAAATTGTGTCAAATATATTTGAATCCCACACGATATACTTATACGTAAGAGATACGGAAAAGGACAATAGCTTATTTTCATGCAGAAAAAACCTATTCCCAAGCAGTAGAAAAATATATATTTAATACTCACACATCAGTTTTTACAGTAAACAGCATACTGTTAAGTGACTCTGGTGCCATCCACCGTACCGGTAACTTTCCTGATGTTTTCTTTCTATAATAGTAATCAGTTTCTATGTTTCTTGCTAGCCCGAAGTCAGCAATTTTCAGGATTAAATTTTCAGACACTAGAACATTACGGGCAGCTAAATCTCGATGTATGCACTAAAAACAAACCGAAACAGAATTTAGAAATATTTATGATGAGATTTTTGTGTATAAGTAGAATTTTTAATTATTTAAAGAAACCTATTTATATCTTACATGTCTCGATGCCAAATACTCCATTCCCTTAGAGACTTGGTATGCAAATGATACTAAATCTCGTGATGTAAGATTTCGGCCATCTTCTAAACCATCACTTGGAGGGTCCGTTCTGAAATAAAAACGTGGTTTTACGTAAATAAACATGTAAAATTATTTAAAAAAATATATTGAAACCTGGTCCCAAAAATATATTGAAAAACAAAAAGAAAACGAAAAGCATTTTGGGTTCATATTCAGAATGAGCGGAATTACTTTACACTCCGTAACTCGCGCTATAAACCATCATGTAATTATGTACGTGAGGTACAGTGATACCCTAAATTAATTGTAGAATATGGAAATTTTGGGATAAAATTAAATTAATTTATTTTATATACGGAATTAGTCTTTATGAAAGGACAGCTTATTACACTATGAAGATTTAAGGGAATGCTCCGATACTATTTTAATAATTTTTGAACATCTATAACATAACTTGATGAACCGGTAAAAAGTTATGAAGTGTTATTTTAGTGGGGCCTACAACCAATATGCGTTTGGTGACACTAGCTGTTACACTGATTTAAGATTTAAAGTAAAACTTTCAGTAAAACAATAAACTCATAATTATAAATGAATGCCATATTCTGTTTTGTGCAGTCTATCCATTTTTTCTTTCGTCGTCATCTACTCTTATATCCGCCGACTTCTTAACACTTTTATAACTACATTTAGCTTATCTTTACGCATCACATGTCCGTACCAGGTTAATCTGTTGCTTCTCAACTTTTGACAGTGGTGCTACTTTCAGGCTTCTTCTAATGTTGTAATTCTTCACCTTATCCATTCTAGTCACACCACACATGCATCTCAACATTCTCATGTCAGCTACATGTGTCTTTACCGACTAACACAATGTCGTCTGCAAATAGCACGCACCAGAGTGTCTCCTCCAGTATGTCCGATGTCAGAGCTTCCATTATCACCAGGAAGAGATATGTGCTACACGGACACTGAATTGGTCGGTATTTCCCGCAACCGATGTTACATGGGTGCTAGATCTCATGTACTTCACCCGAATCAATACCACATACTTAGCAGGCCCTTTTTCTTCTTTTAAAGCCCACCGCAAAACCTCTCGAGTTACCCTACCATACGTTTTTCTAGGTCAACAAACACCGTCACCCTGGGATGTACCTCAGTCATGGGGTACGGCAGAGGGGACTCCAGAAGCCGCCGATGCGTTCCTGGAGCTCCCCTTGACTGCCGAGGTAGTGGGTAGACCGGTCTTCCGGGAGTCCCACACACGCCCTTCGTCTCTCCATGAAGGGTATGGTGCGAAAAGCATTCCCCGCGTAAAAAAAAAATAAAAGGTCAACAAATACCATATGCAAGTTTTTGTGTGCCTGTCTGTATTGCTTTCACAATTGTCAAACTGCGAATGAAATCTGTCAAATGAATGCTGAAATGGCATCTGTTGCAGTCCGGCGGTAATAAACAAAATTGGTTTCGACTTTTTGCATTTTCCACACCCACACTTTTCTCAATAACTTTCGCCCAAACTTTTATACTATGTGGAAGAGCTTTATTCCTCTATAACTGCATGCACATTTCTGTACATTTCCTTTGTTTTTAAAGATGAGTACCTACAAGTAAACTAAACACTATTTATCCGGGATCACCTCTTTCGATAGTAACTTATTTACAAATAAACTCAACCTCTGATGTCCGTCTTCTTCCATTATCCTTCAGACTTGAACTGGTATACCATCGAGCCTAACAGCTTTTCCAATTTTATAACATCGTACTACCATTCTAACTTTGTCCGTACTAATCTCATTTACTAATCTGGTATTCACAAGCAAACTATTCATCATTCCAGTCCATTCGCTTTCTTCATTCATCAGCATTTCAAAGTGATTCTGCCATCTGCACCTTAAATCCCAATCTTTTATTAACACTCCCTATTTTATAATTTATGCACTTACATGCTTCAAATCTTTCGCTCTTTTTTCCCTACTTTTTGAAATGCAGAAGAGATCCTTTTTCCCTCTAGCTAGAATCTGGCAGATGTTTGTGCTGTTTTTTTTTGAGATTCAGCTCTGGCCATTGCTACCGCTTTCTTTGCATTCGTCATATTCTATTTATCCGTTATTTTTTTCATTCTCTCCCATCTTTTTTCATTTTGCCAATATTTAAATGCATTCTTCTTTACTTTCAAAGCTCTCTGTAGTTTTTTATTTCAGTTCCATATGTCTCTGTCACTTACACCCTTCCCTTTCACTCTATCAGTGGTTTATTCTGCATTTTACCCATTTCTATCATTTTTTTTCCACTATTTATTTTCTTGAATAATCTAGCATGCTGTTCGTTTTGTAACATTCGCTACTTGATTTAGACCGGTTTACTCTATCTTTATCTACAACTTTTAAATTACCTTCCATTAGTTTTAGGTTACTTAGTTACTTTTATAGCTTTTGGGAACCAGGTGTTAACAATTGCAAGAATGATAAGGCTAACTGATGCAGGCTGTTGCTATCAACGTTTTGATTGTCGAACCTGCTATGAAATCCCCTATGAAATATTTCACAATCCTCGTTACCTAATCCAATATGCCCTTTAAAATCTCTTCCCATCAATATTTTCTCACAATCAGAAATACCTAACCTTATCGTATCTAAATCTAGACGAAAATCTTTGACTGCATCTTCACATACAACTCGATACATACACTACACATGGCCCTACCATGTGTAGTGTAAGCCTGCCAGCCATCATTGCTGCCATGCTAGCGGGTGAGAGTGGTCTCTTTCTGTGAGGCAATAATGCTCCAGAAAGAGACGACTGAACAAGATCGGGACACTTACCACATACCTGGCTCCTCAGTCCCCTAGGAGCCGGAGATCCGAAGGGACTTTCCACCACTTCAAAAAAATGGATTTACTAAGCACTTCGAAACGACGTTGTTCGATTTCATAAGACATGCGGAACCAAATGTGTAAGCATTTATTGCATATTTTCGTAAAATATCAATGAAATTAAATAAAGATCTGATTCATTTAATGACTATATAATACTATGGTGAAACTCATAGTAAATGTGAAATTTATTTTTGCATTTTTTTTAAGTTTTATAAAAGTATAAAAATTCATCTAATTACGTAATTGGTGACGCCGGTCTCAGGGACAGGGTTGAGGCTAAACCTCGGAACGTACGTCCATGGCGTTGATGTGGGAAGAACTAATAGTGGGGGACGTAAAATGAGGCAGCTACTCGAAATCGCAACACACATCGGTGCCAACACACGGCAGGTTAAAAAGTTGTTTAATTTTTTTGAATCACCCGGTCTCACAGACATACACGTCAGCAATTAAGTCACGTTAAGTTCTCAAATAAGATCTTGCGTTTTACATTAAATAAGAATACCTTTAAAACATAGGTAACTAATATTTCTTATATGATACATTTTGTACAATATTTGCTTACCTCATTCCAGGTCGATATTTCCGCAAGAAATTCCTCAAATTATCGTAAGGTGCAAATTCAACGATGACGTAGAGCGGCCCACCCTGCGTACAGCATCCTAACAAGTTTATAATGTTCACATGTTTTCCGACAACTTTCATTATCTCCATCTCTGAAATTAGGGATATCATTTCGGCATCAGTGTGCCCGTCTGAAAAATGTAGAAAAAAATGGTTTTATTTTATTACAGATTTCTATCCCGAACTAGTCTAGTACTAAAGAAATTATATAGTATAGTTTTTTCTACCTACTTAAACTTCTTTTAAACACAACATGCGGGCATGAGATTAACGTGCATCGTTTTTCAGAGACTAAATCACAATGCACACTTTTTCACCAAAACAAAGCAGAAATTCTTAATAAAACAGAACTATTCAAGTTAGTTATTTCCTAAAAAACTTACAAGGTAAAATTGATATTTTATATCTCACAGAAACATTTATGAAAAGAGACATCGAGGCTAAGCTTAAGACTGCTGGTTATAACCTAGTGTCGTTCTACTTACTACTTACTCTATATCTAATCAATGCAAGGGCTGATCTTGCATATTGGTTAGATAATCTTTTTTACACTAAATCTCTTAATAACCTTAAAGAACTTAGTTTCATTTTTA
The DNA here is from genome assembly GCA_916048165.1 of Spilarctia lutea. Classification (NCBI taxonomy): domain Eukaryota; kingdom Metazoa; phylum Arthropoda; class Insecta; order Lepidoptera; family Erebidae; genus Spilarctia; species Spilarctia lutea. The sequence goes on from OU696491.1 coordinate 4,189,173, forward strand.
ATACTGTGCCACAGAAATTATTCAATTAAACCTTTATATCGTTTGTATTTACAGAATGCCTTAGTTAATGAAACTACTTTTCTGAAAAAGCTAGAGGAACTCTCCCCATCCCCCAAAGGTCGGCAACGCACTTGTGACGCCTATGGTGTTGCGGGTGTCCATGGGAGGCGGTAATCGCTTACCATCAGGTGATGCGACTGCTCGTTTGCCCCCTACTCAATTTAAAAAAAAACTTCTAAATTAATTGACAAGCAAATTTAAAAGAACAGTGCTTTATTTTATTTTACAAAATTATAATTCAAAAATTATATTAAACCAGCAAAATATTTAATTACAAGCAATTTATTAAACATCATTTCAAAAACACGTTACTTAACGCTATCTGATCATGAAACTGGTGGGAGCATCAGTTTTGAGACTGATAAGAATGACAGCGACACTAAATTCAGAAAATTTTGGTTTGAAAAACGAAGGAATTATAGTAGAGAGAACACAGCAAAATTGGTTCCTGCATGAATGCTCTATCTTTTGATGAAGTATATGAGTGTTCGGACGTCGATAAAACATTGGAAATTTTCAGGATTCATTAATATTATTATATATTCTGCTTAGAGGAAACCCGAGCCCAGCAATGTGACGTTATGGGATTTTATAGTATGTTATTTTTCAATTTGTTATTACCAACTAAATTATTTTTGTGTATGTAAATGAGAGTATAGTCTAGGCTTGTAATATAAGTCCATATTTAGTATCTATCTGTTGGTTTTGAGTGTTTCCCCGGTCTACCCAAATGTTTGCTGGCGGTAGTGACGCGCTTCGGGTTGTTAATCTTGACTTATACCGCTTAGGTAACACGATGGCTGAGGCTCGTATGGCGTCTGTATGGACAGGCCAACTAAAAACTGTGGTTCTTTTTTCAAAAGTCCAACCCAGATACTGTTCTCTCTCCTGTCCTATACTGTTCTCGCATAGATTTTTTTATTGTTTTTATGTAATCAATATTCACAGTCTTAAAAAAAGATACCTCTGTGGATTGTTTCGGCATTTCCTCCCAGAGTGAGTCTTAGGTAATACCGGCCTCTTCTAGCTATAAAAACCAATGAGTAAAAATATCTAAACATATTTACTTACAAAATAAATATCATTTATGGGTTGTTGATGGTGATGATTCAATAATTTGTGCTTCCTTATCATTAATGTCAAAAGATTAAATAAACCAATTAAATATAAATGGATCACTAAGGGTTTAAAAGAACATACAAAAATAAGAGAAAACTATATCTAAAGTATCTCCAATTATCTCAAAATAAATTTGTCCATTTAAAACAATACAATTTATACAAAAAGATATTAAAAAATTCATACTTTAGGCTCACAAAATACAATACACTAGACATAGGTATATATAACATTGGCAAAGCGTCACGGAAAAATATAATATCAAATTTTAAGCATGAAATAAATTATTCAGATATAAATCTCATAAAAATAAAGAACGATTAATATACTAAGCCAGGAAAAATAGCAGATAAATTCAAATATGATTTAACTAACGTAACTTAAAAAAACAACCAAGGGCCAATAGTAACGACATCCTAAGAACCACTTCTAACAACCCGTAAACCATATTTGTAAACTCAGTCGATAAAAATTACACATATAAATTAATCAATTTAATCAATAATACAAATTCTACGAGCTATAATGATATTAATATAAATATTCTTAACAAATGCTCTGAAAGTCTTTCAGGACCAATATGCCATTTGATTAATCCGCTTTCATTGAAGGTAAGCTTCCAACTTGAATAAAATATTCAATCTTATATATAAAATTCTCGTGTCTCAATGTTAGTTAAAATACTCCTCCAAAACGGCTGGACCAATTTTCATGAAATTTTGTGAGCATTTTAGGTAGGTCTGAGAATCAGCCAACGTCTATGTTTCATCCTCCTAAATTTTAAGGTAGTCCAACCCAATTTTTTTTTTAATTTTTAGTTACATTTTTATTTTTTTATGATGCAGCATTAGAAAATACATACAACCCTGAATTTTCAACCCTCTACGATCAACCCCTATTTTTCCGTCGCGATTTATTTATTTATTATTTATTTGTTATAAAACCTAAAGAGTTGTACTATTTGGTATAATATTGTTGCGCCATAACCAGATGAATCTCGTGTCCACTAGAATAATCGAGAACTGTCGAGGACAACGCCATCTAGTGTCGGAAAGCGCGCAACTGTGTGCATTATGACGATTAATCGACGCTAGATGGCGCTACAAGCAGCTCTAGAGTTATCTATTTAGCCTAGAAACATCGATCGAATATTTTCGTAGTTTCGAGTAATTTCCACGGCCATATAAAAGCGGAACGTGTTGGCCGTAGGGACAGTATTGTTTCAAGATACAGCGAATAAACATCGAAGAGATCTTCTAGTGCGACTAACGAGTGATTTAGTGATTTCTTATTGTAAAAAGTGTGGTTAATAAATATTGTGTTATTTTTGGTAATTAATCGAGTACTTTAATTTATTTAATACCCAGCTCGTAACAATTTGGTGTCAGAATTGGGATTAAAGTATGCCGGTTTTACCAAAGGAAGACACGGAAGGTATCCGAACTAGGAGTCAGCGCCAGCAAGAGGCTGATCAGAGGCGATTTGGAAGTGCACAACTGCCTACATCGGAAGATCAGCAGCCAGCTATGGAAACCACGCCGTCCACATCGGCAGCAGCTCCAGATATCACGGCCCTAATGGCAATGCTCCAAGAGCAGGCCCGCCGCCAGGAGGAGCAGGCCCGCCGCTTGGAAGAGCAACTGCAGCGGGACAAGGAGGAGCAGGCCCGCCGCCAGGAGGAACAGATGCTCTTGTTAAAAGGCATACATGAGACTTTCGGCAAAGAAATCAAGGTAGTGAAGGATCAGGTTCTTCAACACGAGAATCGTATCACTGAGGTCGAAACTCAAATTGCTGACGTGAAGAAGGCCTTAGGAAACCTTAAAGTTGGAGACGGAGCGGCGACTATAGTAACTGCTGCTCCTTCGGTACGGGGGTTCAAAGTACCGCCGTTTGATGGAACATCTTCGTGGTCAGCCTACAAGATTCAGTTTGAGGCTGTTATGACGGCAAACGGCTGGACAAAGGAACAAGCTATGACCGCGCTCACCTTGGGTCTTCGAGACCAGGCTCTAACCGTCCTCGAAGCCCTCGGTAAGAAGGTAACCTATGAGCAACTGCTGGAGGCATTGGAGGCAAGATATGGTGACGCTCATCTGGAGCACGTGTTTCGTGCACAGCTGAAGGATCGTGCCCAACGCATCGGTGAAAACTTGCAACAGTGGGCTCTGGAAGTTGAGAAACTGGTCCGTAAGGCATACCAGTCTGCACCTGCGCTCGTTGACGGGAATCTGGTGCAAGCTTTTATCGATGGCATCCGTGACCTCGAAGTTAGAGCTGCTGTGAGACTTGGGCACCATGAAACTCTCAAGGACGCTCTGGCCCATGCTTTGGAGGTGGAAGCTGTGAGACAAGACCATCGGTCTCATCGGGTCCGGGAGGTTGTGGCATCACCTCCGCGAGACCGATTTAAGGGGTACAGCCCTAGATGCTACGCCTGTGGTGAAAAAGGTCACCTTCGGTCCAGCTGCCCTAAGCGAAGCATAGGAAGTGAGTACGAGCGGTCTCAGGAGAATAGGGCGGTTGATAGTACTGCCCAACAAAAGCAGGGAAACGAGTAAACGCCAGGACTGCGGGGCGGGTGCTGGCTGGTGTTCAAAGAGCCCCAAGGATTTCGATCTCGCAAACTCATGACGGGAACAGCCTGGTCATCAGAGGCGAAATCAACGGAACGTCATGTAAGCTGACTATTGATACGGGAGCTTCTCGCACAGTCATCAGTTCCCAACTTGCAAATCGGTTCCTGAGGAACATTGCATGTAACCGTGAGCAAATAAACTTAGTAACAGCCACTGGTCAGCGCATACCCGTCCGAGGCGAACAGAAGGTGGAGTTGAAGTTGGGCAACCAAGTTTACTTGCATAACGTCATTGTGGCCGATATAGTTGACGATTGTATTCTTGGCCTAGACTTCATGAAGAACAATTGTTGTGAGATCGACATCAACCAAGGTGTAATGAGATGTAGTCAAGAAGAACTGTTCATGGAAGGAGCATCATCAGGAAAAGTGTACAGCTTAAAGAACGTTGTTCTTCCTCCCAGATCAGAGACAATTATGCCAGTTAGTCTCCCTCATAACTCTGGACGAATGCATCGGTGTGTCCTTATTGAAGGGGTAGATAATGATCTTCCATGGAAGATCGCACGAACTCTAGTAAGTACCATTAACACCTCTGCAGTACGTGTGCTAAATCTTAGTGAGAAGCAACATGTGATTCATAAGGGCACACTGATTGGCACTTGCGAAGATGTGGATTGGATGCGTCGATGCCAAGACTTGACTACTTCGAATATTAGCACGGATGCACGAGTCAACGTGTCAACACTTTTAGAAGACTGTCGAGATGTGTTGTCTAGGGAAGAAATTGACAAGGCTAAGAGAATGTTAGTTAAGTACACTGATATTTTCTCTACTAATGACGCTGATATTGGAAAGACTGGTTTGGTTCAACACAAAATAAACACTGGGAGTGAGATGCCTATTCGTCAGCGACCAAGAAGACTACCAGTAGCACGAGAACAGGAAGTGCAAACCATGATTGATGGAATGGTCAGGGATGGCGTTATAGAGCCTTCATCCAGCCCATGGTGTTCACCTGTAGTGCTTGTAAAGAAAAAGGATGGCAGTATGCGTTTTTGTGTTGACTACCGCCGTCTAAACGACATTACGAAGAAGGACAGCTATCCACTACCTAGAATAGACGACACTCTGGACATGCTAACAGGGGTTAAGTGGTTTAGCACCTTGGATTTAAAAAGTGGATACTGGCAGGTAGAGATTGATCCCAAGGACAAAGAGAAGACTGCATTTTCGACAGGGAAAGGATTGTGGCAGTTCAAAGTAATGCCCTTTGGATTATGTAATGCGCCAGCAACTTTTGAAAGACTGATGGAATCAGTACTCACCGGATTAACTGGAGATGCCTGCCTGGTCTATTTGGATGACATTGTCATCGTAGGCCGTACGTTTGAAGAACATATTCGAAACCTGGAGCGCGTATTATCGAAAATCCGAAGTGCCAACCTAAAGTTAAGTCCTAAGAAATGTTCATTTTTCAAACGGCAGGTTAGCTTTTTAGGATATGTGGTTTCGGAAGAGGGTGTCCAAACAGATCCGCAAAAGATCGCTGCCGTCAAGGATTGGCCAGTTCCAAGAGATAAGACCCAAGTAAGAGCATTTTTGGGCTTGTGCTCCTACTATCGGCGATTCGTGAAAAACTTTGCGGATATTGCTAAACCCCTTCATAAACTTACTGAAGAGAAAAGACATTTCTGCTGGGATGGAAGTTGTGACATTGCATTTCAAGAGCTAAAAAGACGTCTATGCAACACTCCCATCTTAGGGTATCCAGATACCGAAAATGAATTCATAGTTGACACAGATGCGAGTGATACTGGGCTTGGCGGTGTGTTATCCCAGCGGAAAGGTGATCAAGAGGATGTTATTGCATATTTCAGTAAATCTTTGTCGAAGCCGGAAAGGAATTACTGCGTCACAAGAAGGGAACTACTGGCCGTAGTGAAGACACTGCAACATTTCAGCAAATATTTGCTTGGGCGTAAATTCCACCTACGAACTGACCACGCTGCATTAAAGTGGCTCTTACAATTTAAAAATCCTGAAGGACAAGTCGCGAGATGGATTGAGTTATTACAGGAATATGACTTCATGATTGAACATCGCAGTGGAAAGTCTCACGGTAACGCAGACGCACTATCAAGAAGACCTTGCCCTGAAGACTGCAAGCACTGCGCCAAGCAAGAAGTAAAGGAAGCTGTTCCTATAAGGACGATAAAGACGGACCTTAGCAACGAATGGAAGGAAAGCCTGCAGCAAGCACAGCAAGAGGATGCAGATATCAAACCAATTCTCGAGTGGATTAAAGCTGAGACTCCTAAGCCACACTGGAGCGAAGTTGCATCGCTGAGCTCGACCACGAAGAGTTATTGGGCTCAATGGGATAGTCTAGTCATCCAGGATGGAGTCTTGTGCCGTAAATGGGAAAACGCTCGAGGAGACAGCTGTCACCTACAAATGGTTGTTCCTAAAGTTAAGATACCAGTGGTCCTGCAGCTCTACCATAACGGATGTTCAGGAGGTCATATGGGAGTTAAGAAGACATTGTTAAAGATAAGGGAAAGATTCTACTGGATTCATTGTCGTGATGATGTTGAGGACTGGTGTCGCAAGTGCACCAGTTGTGCGGCCGTGAAGGGACCTCATACACGTAGCAGAGGCGCATTGAAATTGTATAATGTTGGTGCACCCTGGGAAAGAATTGCTATAGACGTGGCAGGACCGTTTCCTGAAAGTGAAAGCGGAAACAAGTACTTCATGGTCGTAATGGATTACTTCACTAAGTGGCCAGAAGTCTTTGCCATTCCCAACCAAGAGGCATCAACAGTTGCAGATAAATTAGTGCACGAAGTCTTCTGTCGTTTTGGAGTGCCTTTAGAAATCCACAGTGACCAAGGAAGAAATTTTGAGTCTCAAATATTTCAAGAAATGTGTCGAGTGATGGGTGCTCACAAAACCAGAACCACCTCTTACCACCCACAATCGGACGGAATGGTGGAACGATTTAACCAAACACTAGAGAGGTATCTGGCAAAAGTAGTTGAAAGTAAGCAAAAAGATTGGGACAAACACATCCAACCGTTTCTTCTGTCATACCGAAGTGCAGTCCACGAATGTACTTCCGTAACACCAGCTTTTGCAAACTTCGGAAGAGAACTACGGTTGCCTGCAGACTTGATCACTGGAATACCCCCTGATACCCCGCGAGGTATAACGGAGTACGCGAATGACTTGCGGAACAAGATGAATGACATTTATGAGCATGTCAGACAATCGGGCCAACAAATGTCTGAAAAGATGAAAACCCGTTATGACCGGAAAGCGAATAATAAGGGCTTCGAAGAGTGTTCGCTAGTATGGCTACATAATCCAGTTCGCAGTAAAGGAAGATCTCCGAAGCTACAAGCAAAATGGGATGGGCCATACCGGGTAGTCACTAAAATCAATGATGTTACCTACCGGATACAGAAGTGTCCAAGAGGCGCCCCAAAGATAGTTCATGTAGATCGACTGGCGCGATACTATGGAACCGATAATGCTCGGGACGAGCATGTCTTAGGAGGGGGCAGTGTTGCGCCATAACCAGATGAATCTCGTGTCCACTAGAATAATCGAGAACTGTCGAGGACAACGCCATCTAGTGTCGGAAAGCGCGCAACTGTGTGCATTATGACGATTACTCGACGCTAGATGGCGCTACAAGCAGCTCTAGAGTTATCTATTTAGCCTAGAAACATCGATCGAATATTTTCGTAGTTTCGAGTAATTTCCACGGCCATATAAAAGCGGAACGTGTTGGCCGTAGGGACAGTATTGTTTCAAGATACAGCGAATAAACATCGAAGAGATCTTCTAGTGCGACTAACGAGTGATTTAGTGATTTCTTATTGTAAAAAGTGTGGTTAATAAATATTGTGTTATTTTTGGTAATTAATCGAGTACTTTAATTTATTTAATACCCAGCTCGTAACAATATTTTTACTTCATTGTTTATATTTCGTTACTGTTTGTGCTTCTTTATTCACTTGTAAAGCAATAGATGTAATAATAGAAACTTAAGTTAACAGTAGGGCAACAAGTAATGATAGTGAAGGTGATGTTGTAATACAAATAAAAAGCAACATACAAAATATTGAAGCAACTCTATAAAAGGGTGACAAAACAGAAATTAGTAACTATCGCCTAGTAATCTTAATTTCAATAATGTCTAAAATAATTAAAAAGTTTATGTAGGTGTATGACTTCAAATAAGTTTATAAAAATTAAATTTTGTAAATCAGAAATGATAGAATATAAGGAACGTAATATACTATGATATCATTTCTAGTACTATATTCTAACAAATAAATCTTTATTTATTTCTTTCTTACTTTTTAACATTTTAACTGCTACGGTAGAGGGCCCTCGCTTCAAAACTCCAACGCAGTTTGCTTCAACGACTTTACCGAATTCTCCTTCTCCCAGTAACTTTCCTAATACGACTGTCTCACGGGGTATCTCCCAGTCCTTGTCTAAGGGTAATTCATACTCTGGTAACATTTTCGAGTCACTGGGGTTTTTCTTTACTTCGGAAACTTTTTGTTTTTCTATTTTAATTGTCGGCAAAACCTAGAAAAATGTTACATTTTTATTTTAAATTTTGGATATTTATTAAAAATGCAATGTTTTTTTTCTCAAAAAACATGAATTATTGTATAGTCAATATCAGATTGATTTGATCTTTTACAATAGTTAAAATTATGTGAAGAGCATCAGTTAAATTTATGTAGCAGACGTGACAATCAAATCATTCTGAGCATTCAGAGTGGTTATAACATCATAACCTTCAGCTGTCAATATTGTCATACCTGATAGAGTGTTGATAACAAATTGTTGAAAATGTCGTTTATTATTTATTGTAACAATGAAGAAAGTTCAACGGAAATGCCCATAGCTCGAGTATACTTTAAAGTTTAAAATATTGCATAGATATGTTTTGCTTTTCTTTTTTTATTGAATACCCAATCCATTCACTATTTGCCATCCGCTGCTGAACGTAGGTCTCTCCCAAGGAGTGCCCCCTCAGGCCGTCACCCCACCGGGGATTGCGGCGGGGCGGTGTGTCGAAATCGAACCGACTAAAACCACACGGTGTGCCAACTCTGCGCCTGAGAAGGGAGGGGTCCGGGAACTGTAGTTATTAACACGACCGGACCCATCCCAGCGCCTGCCCGCATTGAAGCGGGCACCTTCTGCTAGGAAAAATCTCAATTTAGGCGACGCACGGCACACGCGTACGTCGCCTCCTAGCTGTTGGCCTTTTTTTTTTTTTTATTATATAGGGGGCAAACGAGCAGACGTATCACCTGACGGTAAGCGATTACCGCCGCCCATGGACACCCGCAATACCAGAGGCGTCACAAGTGCGTTGCCGGCCTTTTAGGAAGGAGTATGCTCTTTTCCTGGCCTGTATTGCGGATGAAGGGGAAAACCCATCCCGTCCATCCGCAGCCACACTCAGGGCGGCATTAGGCGCTTTTATGCGCGCCTCCGCCGCCCGGTTCGCCGACGGCGGGTCGGGTCCGAGTGAACGTCGTCCTCTCGAGCCTTCTCCGCCGCCTCCAACGGGGGTGTTCCGGCCAAGGCGCACGCCGCCTTCGTCGACACGGTGCGGTGTCCGCGTATGGCTCTGCCCAAGTTGGACAAAATTCGCCCAAGGGCAGAGGCAGCGCCGACCAGCTTCGGAGAAAGCTGTCGGAAGTGCTCATCGAAGAGCCACCTACCGTCGAGGATCAGGCCCAGACACCTCATCTGGGCCCGAACCGGTACGAGGACCGAGTTGACTTCGATGGAGGCGCCGGGGGTGGACCACGACGGGGCTCATGAAAAAGCAGGGCCTCCGTCTTGTCAAGGGCCACCCGTATGCCCAGCGCCTCAATGCGCCCAACCACCAGAGAGACAACCCTGTTGGCCAGGCGAACCGCCTCTTGGAAATTCACCCCCCGGGTCGTGACCAGTGTGTCATCAGCGTAACAAATTACGGCCAGCCCGGGGGGAAGACGACCTCGAAGGACCCAGTCGTACCCCACGTTCCGCAGGAGTGGTCCGAGGACAGACCCCTGCGGAACGCCGCACGATATGGGTCGTCGTCTCAAGGCGCCCTCTCGGTCCTCGTACTCGACGGTACGCTCCTCTAAACAGTCTGCTACCAGCCGCCTCAGGTATTCTGGCACCCCGTGATAGTGGAGTGCTTCCCAGATGCAGCTGAATGGCAGACTATTAAAGGAGTTTGCGATGTCCAAAGACACCGCCAACACCACGCCGCCACAGCTCACTGCCTCTTCGGTCACGGCTCTAAGGCGCATCACGGCATCGACCGTGAAACGCCCATCTCGGAACCCGAATTGGGCGTCCGACAGGTCGGGGCCCACCTCGCTGAGGTGCCGGACGATGCAGGCAGAGAGAATCCTCTCGAACAATTTACTCGCCTCGTCCAGCAAAACAGGCCGTCCCGGCTTCTGCAGTAGGACCAGCTTCCCGCGTTTCCAGCACTCAGGGAAGCGTCCGGACGCCAGGCTAGCGTCCAAAACCTCCCTGAGGCGGTCCGACATATGGTCGAGGGCTCGGGCCATCACTCGGGCTGGTACCCTGTCCGGCCCGGGGGCGGTGTTCTTGGAACAGATCCGAAGATTCGTCCCCGTCGCCTCTGATCTGATAGGCCATCGACGGGGGCGTGTGCTCCTCCCACTGCGGGAAAAGGGCCTCGACCACTTGCTGCAGGAAGCTGGGCTGGAGAGTCTCGGTAAGGGGGGGGGGACGCTGTGCGGAGCTTCTGTCGCACCGCACGGTATGGCCGACCCCAGGGGTCACGGTCGAGACTCTCCAGCATCTCCTTTCACTTTTCCTCTTTGGCGCGGCAAATGGCCAGCTTCAGAGCACTCCGCGCTTCGCGGTACTCCTCATAAAGCTGTCTCTCCTCACCGTCTACGCGGTGATTGCGAGTGTTGGATCTCCGGGCACGTGTACAGGCCGCACGGAGGTCCGCCAACTCCTGGGACCACCAGTAGACCTTCTTCCGAGGAGGCCGACGACCCTGAACGCGGGTATGGTTGCATCGCATATCTGCGTAAACGCAGTGCGAAAGCGGCCAGCCCCCATGTCGACCTCCTCGGCCGGGGCCCGTGGTAACAGCCAAGACTGAATAATGGCCGCCTCCTCTAGCAGGTCCCTATCGAGTTTGGCAACTGCCCACCGCGGAAAGCGGGAGGAATGCCGCGCCACGTGACCCCTACTGGCGCCCTGGGACCGAGAGAGCTCGAATCGGATATAACGATGATCCGAGAGCGTCTCAACCTCTTCCAGGACACACCAGTTCCTTACTCGTGCGGCGACAGCAAGGGTAGCGAACGAAAGGTCCACTATCGACCCCCCCTGCTGTCGTACGCACGTGTTGGTGGCGCCTCTGTTCAGCAAACAGAGGCCTACCGAGGCTGCCCACTCCACTACAAGGAGTGCCAACTATCCCAACCGTCAGTCCACCGTGTCGCAGGGCGCTCTACACTACGTTTGCCTAATCGCGATCTTCACTCAAGCACATTTCGGCTCCACCGACCATCGGTACGTCTAGAGACATGACCGGCCCATTTCCACTTCAGCGTACTGATTCTCCGTGCGATATCGGTTACTCTAGTTCTCTGTAGAATAAAGTCGTTCTAAATTCTATCAGACAGAGAAACACTCAACATCGCACGCTCCATCATACGCTGAGCCACTTTAAATTTGTGAACCAGTCCAATGGTGAGTTGCCACGTCTCGGCTCCGTATGTCATCACGGCTGGATGTCTACGAGTTTTTGGGCAAAACGATTCGTAATGACCCTCGAAAACAACTTGTATACTTGGGTCAGGAGTGAAATCGAGCACAGTATTCAAAATGAAATTGGGTAGTTCTCCAACAGGTTTTTGTCTCCTTACTTGAAAAAAAGTACTACCACGCTACTACTCCATGCCTCCGGTGTAGTGCTGGTATGAATCATTATTGTTAATTAATGTTTAAATAAAATTTCACGTACTGATGATTCCCACGGCACAAAACGTATCTCATATACAATCCTCAAGTTGAAACCGCTACTAAAGTCTCTTTAGCTGTAAAACACAGAATAACCTGATTCGAAAACCGAACCAACGTAGGATCTCAGCGGTAATATATTAAGGACCATACTGGAAATATATACTGTACCGCAGGTGATTTCACGAACAATTATCAAACGTATACAAAGAACAACAAGACTCGAAACGCATGTATTTGGAAGCAACAAAGAGACGGCCTAAACCACTATACCATTCGTGCAGTCAATAAAACATCAAAAAAACTCACCAATACTCCAGCAGCTTGAGATGAAGTATTAATATGTGGCTTATCTATCGTTACTTTCTTACTCCAATATGTTTCAATGACCTCTCTGGCCATTTCCAGTGCCAGCTGTTTATGTTTCACCTCTTTTTTTAATTTACTGCAAGTTGTCACGATGACTATTACCCCCACTATGAGTAATCCACCGCTAACAAATATTACGATGGTAAGGAACGAAACGGGTATTCGCCTAACTGTTTCGAATTCTTCTGAGGAATGCTGCGCTATATTGTAAATAGTGAATGGGTATTGCATTGGTATAAAATTTCAGAATATTTTAGGCAGAAAATATTAAGTAGTAGCAGTATTTCAACATAATTGAACAACAAATAGACAAGTTTTGTAATAAAACGTACCTTTTTTACGGTAAAATATAAAATTAATTGATTCATGGACTTGGTAAAAAAATCAGTAATTGATTTTATGTCTAATATAATAAAAAAATCATAACTATAATCTGCTCACATTCTAATATTCTTAAATATCCTTGTTGCGTGGCTATTCCAAATGTATTCATGGCCACACAAACATACCAGCCTTCATCTTCCTTGGTAACGTCAAATAACGTAAGCTGGTCTGGTTGATCTTTTGGATTCTGACTCTGTAAGTGTATGAATAAAATCAATTTGTACAATAATATCCATTTATAAATTTAAAAATAAAGAATTGATTAAATCTGTATTTCTTCGAAAAAAGTTCAAGTGGTCGTGACCAAAAAACCATATGTCTATGCTGCGTACACGAATTGGTAGGCATGGGACGAAAAGCAGTTTAGCGGTGTCAACTAGGGATGGAATAAAGTCGCAATCACTTATAAGTTATGATTTTTAATATTGAAAATTTTGTGATTTTTTGAAGTATTTAATGGTTTATAGTTTAAACTCTATTTATTTGTTATTATTAACACTTTTCAATTATCTTTATTACTTGTAATTTTGTTCGCTTGGTTGATTTTAATTGTTTTTTCAATGTGCTTTCTGTGGTCTTCTATAAGTAAATGGGTATACTAATCTAATACCCTCTATATGAATTATAGTAATTTAATGTGCGATTAAATGCGATTTTTCTGAGGTTATAAGGTTTAGATTATACAATTTTTGTATTATATTTTTACAATATACTATTAAACAAATACAAGGACCTTAATTATACAAAATATAATCAAACATTGTTCCATTTCACTTGTTATTTGAAATCACTATTCATCGTTTTGTAAAATGTTTGATGCGTATCAATCTATATCTTACGAAGTATATCTTCTCGTTCACAATACCACACAGCTCAAGCACCGTGCGATTTGCCAGCTAGTGACGAAAACGGGTTAGTATAGCTGCGTCGATACACGCGCCGTTCCCCGCTGACTTCGAAAACGCGGCCTAACAGTTGACTGTTAAAGGCTGTTATTAATGTCTTAAACGGCATTTATCTAATATGTTTATACGAGTAATACGTATGTGTGTAATACGTTTTGTAACCAACCCTATTCATACCGTAGGTATCGTGAGAACTCAGTAAGGGAGCAAGCTACTCAAGACGACAGTACCGCAAAGTGCAGAAACTTGAAACAGACCTCATACTATATATTCTTCGTTTCTATAGAAGAATCCATTGATTTCATAGTTATTACTTGACCATGCAGTGTTTTCCATTCATATAGTGTTCAATATAAATAATGTACAATGTTTACTCGATAGATGGCGTTATGCCGTTTTTCTGTGTCGCGATGTTAAGGACTACGGAGTATTATATAAATGCCGTCTACATCAATAAAAAATATCCTCGCTTGGACGTGTGTTTCATTTCCTACCACGTTTCTAAAGGCGATTTTCGGGTTTACGGTCCATTTTGGTCCTATCCGAGCCGGATATATATACCAGTACGTTAACACCGATTTGTGTTACGACTCCGTTGTGAGTGTGTGTATTGGAAAAGGCATCGTGTGGGTAACACGATCAGTTGGCATCACGACAAGGATTCAGTAGTAGCAGTGACATCCGACAGAGAGCGCTGCGTGAGCACCGACGAATAAGGAACATTCAAGCTCAAACAAGTACCGGACTTTGAAATTCGTGATAGACGGAAGAGGTCGCCACTGCAGTCTTTGGGACACGCAAGAGGGCGCCACTGGTGCTAACGGATCAGTGAAGTGACAAGTGACGTGTTTATTTGAGGTTTGGCAACTATAAATCGTGAGTACTTTTGAACTATTTAAACGTTACGTTTCGCAGTAGAAGACATCAAGTATAGCAGTAGTTTGACTTTGAACAATTTAAAGTAAATTTGTTAAGTGTTTTGGACTTAGAAAATATATTAGAATAACTTTTGGACATAGTGTAATTTAGTAGTAAGTAGTTTGTAGACTTAGAATATTTAAGTTAAAAGTGGTATGACGGGGAACCTATGCCCGATTTTATTTTGATTCGTATTTGTCTCAAACACTTGTAAAATTTTTAGCTTTTTGTATAAGACTTAGAATGATTTGTGTTTTGGTTCCGTTTAGTAGTACCTTATAAGTTAACAGTTTCAACTTGTAATATTTAACATGTAGTTTTGTCATTTTGATATTATAATGGAGTCTTTAGTAACATTGCAAATAGATTCTCAAAGGATTATTGAAAAAGGTAGAATTAATTTTAAAAAATCTCCAAAAGATAGATTAACTCAGTCATTTATTGATACAAAATTGGAAACACTAGAAGAACATTGGCAACAGTTTATACAAACACATCGTAGAATTGTTGAAATTGCAACTTCGATAGATATGAAAAACACATATTTTACAAGCGAGATGTACGACAAAACAGAAGATATTTACATTATGTACAAAAGTGAGTTAAGGGAACTTAAAACTAAACCTAGCACTAGTAGACAGACAGAAACAAAAATGTATAATATTAAACTACCTAAAATTTCTCTACCCACGTTTTCGGGACAATACACTGAATGGAATACATTCCGCGATTTGTTTTTGTCGCTTATCGACAGTAACGAAGGTATCGATGACGTCCAAAAACTTCATTATTTGAAATCGCACCTTACGGGCGAAGCGGAGCAATTATTGCGACACACTCCTGTCACAGCTTCCAATTATAAGGAATGTTGGTCTATCCTTACGAGGCGGTATGATAATAAAAAATATTTATCTACCTGTATTTTAAAAAGATTTGTAAACCAACCGCCTGTGAAGGAAACATCGCTGTCTATTAAAAATGTTTTGGACACCACGGTCGACTGTTTACATGCTTTACGCTCGCTCGGGATTGATGTAGATTCTTGGGACGTTATAGTAATATTTTTGATTAGTACAAAATTGGACGTTGAATCACGTAAATTGTGGGAAAGAGAAATTAGTTCATGTGATAACTTGCCTACTTTTGAAGGGTTTAAAGAATTTTTAGAATCAAGGTTTCGATCTCTTGAGAACATCGATACGCCTTTCAAACAAAATGTAACAAGTTATGGTAATCGTGGTTACCCTGCCAAATCATTCCATGTCGCTTCACAACCGTGTGTTTTATGTTCTGAAGACCACAAGTTATGTCATTGTAAGCAATTCGCAAAGAAAGATTATGACGCTCGCCGTGAATTTGTCCGAGCCAACAACCTGTGTTTCAATTGCTTAGGTAAAAATCATACTGTTTATCATTGCCGCCAATCCACAAAATGTCAATTGTGTAAGAAAAGACATCACACACTAATTCATCCCAAAATAATCGCAAAATCTTCTAAACCTAGTGACGGTTCAGCAGATCAGAATGTCGTGGTTGCTACCGCAACTACGTCTTCGACTCAAAGCGAGTGTATCACAAACATTTGTTGTTTCACAGATGTTCACAACCAAAGTCTGTTAGCCACAGCCTTGGTGAAAGTCGAGTCAAGGAATGGTACTGCTGTGTTTTTACGAGCTCTATTGGATCAGGGTTCGCAGGTCTCCTTTATTACGGAGTCCGCAGTACAGTTACTTGGCCTTAGAAAAACACCTGCCCGCACCGACGTATTTCGACTAGGCGATGATGAGGGCTCGCCAATGCCCTCTAGGTGGATGGTCACAATGAAATTGCAATCACGCCTAGATCCCACTTTTGTTTTAGATGTCGATGCTTATGTCCTCAGCAAACTAACATCGCGTTTGCCTGAACGAAGGATCACTCGAGTGTGGTCAACGTTATCATCCTTCAAACTAGCTGACCCAACTTTTGCTACTCCAGGTAAGTCTAGAATTCACCGTTGGCTTCGAGGCCAGTATGTGGCCATGCTACAGTTGGCACAGACGTTAACGAGCTATTACGTAGATTTTGGGAGTTACAGTCTTATTCACCTTCAAACACCAAAGTTACGTTGACTGAAGAAGAGCGGCAATGCGAAAAGTTTTATACTGCAACTACTAAGAGAGACTCAACTGGTAGGTATATTGTCAAATTGCCATTTACATCCTCTAACCCAAAGTCTACGTATGGTCAGACAGAAATCATAGCTCGAAAACGATTTCACATGCTGGAGAGAAGATTTGCGAGGGATCCTGAATATCGAAAGCAGTATAGCGATGTCATCAATGAGTACCTTTAGTTAGGGCACGCTGAAATTGTTCCTCAGTTCGAAAGAGGAAGAGATGCTGTACATTTGCCGCATCATGCAGTACTCAGACACGATGAAGGTACATCAAAGGTAATGCATCCAATGTCGCTTGTGCTGATGTGGTGTACATGTCTCTAGATTCTGAGGGTAATGTTCATGTTAGTTTAGTGGCCTCTAAACCCAAGGTTGCTCCAGCCAAGGTGGTTTCATTCACGCTTGGAATTATGCGGTGCAGTGCTGCTCTCAAGACTTCTTTTAGAAGTCTCGGGCACCTTGGGTATAACAACAACAAAAAGAAAGTGCATGCTTGGACTAACTCTTCAGTCGTCCTTGCTTGGTTGGGAGGTCATTACGTGTATGTATGTTGTATGTGTTAGTATGTCAACCATTTGTGTGTTAAAGAGGTGGCATCTAACACAGCGTATGGTGCAGGAATTCTAGCATAGGTGGTTTAATGAATACCTTGCTTAGTTCCACCAAAGATACAAATGGTCTCGCTAGGTATCAGAACCAACAGTAGGAAGCGTTGTCTTGGTGATGGAAGATGATCTACTTGGCACGATGGCTTAACGGTCTTATTGTTGAGAAACATACTGGCTCGGACAAGGTCACTCGAGTTGTTTCCTTGCGCTGTAGGGGATCAATTGTAAAGATACCTATTTCAAAACTGATTGTATTACCGGTCGCAGAATAAATCATTGCTTGCAATCTTGATTGATATTGTGTTTTGTATTATGTTTTGTGTTGTTTCTAGTCATGTAAGATGAAATTCATAGAAACATAATATGTTAATTTAAATTGTGTTAAAATTATACAGTCCATTCGTTCTAAACATGCCCATCAAATATCTATCCCTCCAAGCATAAACTAAGCTATTTCTCACTTCACTTTGGTATATGCTTAAAATTTTAACAACTTTTTATATAACGGTAGTCTAAATTGGAATAGGTGCATTATTGATCTGCATTAATCATGATCCAAAAGCATTAAAAAATAAATAGTTACCTCTATTATACGTCTCACAGAGTTAAAGGGACTACTTTTAATTTTATTCTCATCCACGAAATATCTCGAGGGTCCTATCCACATATTGTGGATAGGATGCATGACAAACATTTGTGGTACCAGATTGTTAGTAGTCGGACATGTAAGTGTTACAGTTGTGTTTAAAAGGGCTGTAACGTTGCCAGGATAGCCTTCTCTGATAACCGGTTTTGAAGGACCAAACGATTCTGGAATAAAATAATCACAATTGATTAAAATGTTATGAGGCCAGTAACAGATAAATTGAGAAATTTGGTAGGAGACCGATTATTTTCTATGTACTTTATAGTGATATTACTCGTATCAATCCAAGACACACTCTTTATATAATATTTATAGCCAAGCTACTTTCTTCTAATAATAAGCAAAGGTGGATTACCAGTCCTTTGTAAATATTCTCTTTAAATGTATGTGTTTCAGATATAGATTTAAACGAGTAATGAGTTAAAATTAAATTCATTCAGAACAACTAAAGATACCTAAATGTATC
Source organism: Spilarctia lutea (assembly GCA_916048165.1). Taxonomy (NCBI): domain Eukaryota; kingdom Metazoa; phylum Arthropoda; class Insecta; order Lepidoptera; family Erebidae; genus Spilarctia; species Spilarctia lutea. The sequence goes on from OU696491.1 coordinate 4,207,430, forward strand.
TACTATTTTGAATATTACGTAATCAGAGAATTACAAGAAAAATATGATGGATGACATTTAATTTTTATTGATGATTAAAAAATGATAATGTGTATGGGACTGCTTATTTCAACTATGTTTAGAATTGACTGTTGTGTCTAAGCAATGTTCGTAACTAATGCTTTGTCTCCTACCAACACTTCTTTCACGGTTCTAATCGAGGATTTCAATGCGAAATTGGGAGTATAGGACTCTATAAGTCCTGTACACCAAGATCAACAGTACGACACACTGATTTATGACAATCTCTGTGAAATCAATCAAAAGAAATGTAATAATATAAATACCTACTATTATTATAAACGCGAAAGTTTGTGAGTATGTACGTCAGTATGTTTGTTGCTCTTTCACGCATAAACTACTGTTCAATATTAATAATGTACAAATTTTATGTTTGAGCTCGATAGATGGCGTTATATCGCTTTTCTGTATCGCTATGTTAAGGTCTACGGACTATTATATAAATGCCGTCTACATCAATAAATAATATCCTCGCTTGGACGTGTGTTTCATTTCCTACCACGTTTCTAAAGGCGATTTTTGGGATTACGGTCCATTTTGGTCCTATCCGAACCGGATATACCAGCACGTTAACACCGATTTGTGATACGACTCTGTTGTGAGTGTGGTATTGAAAAAGGCATCGTGTGGTTAACACGATCAGTTGGCATCACGACAAGGAATCAGTAGTAGCAGTGACATCCGACAGAGGGCGCTACGTGAGCACCGACGAATAAGGAACATTCAAGCTCAAACAAGTACCGGGCTTTGAAATTCGTGACAGACGGAAGAGGTCGCCACTGAAGTCTTTGGGAGACGCAAGAGGGCGCCACTGGTGCTGACGGATCAGTGAAGTGACAAGTGACGTGTTTATTTGAGGTTTGGCAGCTATAAATTGTGAGTACTTTTGAACTATTTTAACGTTACGTTTCGCAGTAGAAGACATCAAGTATATCAGTAGTTTAACTTGGAACGATTTAAAGTAAATTTGTTAAGTGTTTTGGACTTAGAAAATATATTAGAATAACTTTTGGACATAGTGTAATTTAGTAGTAAGTAGTTTGTAGACTTAGAATATTTAAGTTAAAAGTGGTATGACGGGGAACCTATGCCCGATTTTATTTTGAGTTCGTATTTGTCTCAAACACTTGTAAAATTTTTAGCTTTTTGTATAAGACTTAGAATAATTTGTGTTTTGGTTCCGTTTAGTAGTACCTTATAAGTTAACAGTTTCAACTTGTAATATTTAACCTGTAGTTTTGTCATTTTGATATTATAATGGAGTCTTTAGTAACATTGCAAATAGATTCTCAAAGGATTATTGAAAAAGGTAGAATTAATTTTAAAAAATCTCCAAAAGATAGATTAACTCAGTCATTTATTGATACAAAATTGGAAACACTAGAAGAACATTGGCAACAGTTTATACAAACACATCGTAGAATTGTTGAAATTGCAACTTCGATAGATATGAAAAACACATATTTTACAAGCGAGATGTACGACAAAACAGAAGATATTTACATTATGTACAAAAGTGAGTTAAGGGAACTTAAAACTAAACCTAGCACTAGTAGACAGACAGAAACAAAAATGTATAATATTAAACTACCTAAAATTTCTCTACCCACGTTTTCGGGACAATACACTGAATGGAATACATTCCGCGATTTGTTTTTGTCGCTTATCGACAGTAACGAAGGTATCGATGACGTCCAAAAACTTCATTATTTGAAATCGCACCTTACGGGCGAAGCGGAGCAATTATTGCGACACACTCCTGTCACAGCTTCCAATTATAAGGAATGTTGGTCTATCCTTACGAGGCGGTATGATAATAAAAAATATTTATCTACCTGTATTTTAAAAAGATTTGTAAACCAACCGCCTGTGAAGGAAACATCGCTGTCTATTAAAAATGTTTTGGACACCACGGTCGACTGTTTACATGCTTTACGCTCGCTCGGGATTGATGTAGATTCTTGGGACGTTATAGTAATATTTTTGATTAGTACAAAATTGGACGTTGAATCACGTAAATTGTGGGAAAGAGAAATTAGTTCATGTGATAACTTGCCTACTTTTGAAGGGTTTAAAGAATTTTTAGAATCAAGGTTTCGATCTCTTGAGAACATCGATACGCCTTTCAAACAAAATGTAACAAGTTATGGTAATCGTGGTTACCCTGCCAAATCATTCCATGTCGCTTCACAACCGTGTGTTTTATGTTCTGAAGACCACAAGTTATGTCATTGTAAGCAATTCGCAAAGAAAGATTATGACGCTCGCCGTGAATTTGTCCGAGCCAACAACCTGTGTTTCAATTGCTTAGGTAAAAATCATACTGTTTATCATTGCCGCCAATCCACAAAATGTCAATTGTGTAAGAAAAGACATCACACACTAATTCATCCCAAAATAATCGCAAAATCTGCTGAACCTAGTGACGGTTCAGCAGATCAGAATGTCGTAATTGCTACCGCAACTACGTCATCGACTCAAAGCGAGTGTATCACAAACATTTATTGTCTCACAGATGTTCACAACCAAAGTCTGTTAGCCACAGCCTTGGTGAAGGTCGAGTCAAGGAATGGTACTAAATGGCAGACTATTAAAGGCGTTGGCGATGTCCAAGGACACCGCCAACACCACACCGCCACAGCCCACTGCCTCTTCGGTCACGGCCCTAAGGCGCATCACGGCATCGACCGTCGAACGCCCCTCTCGGAACCCGAATTGGGCGTCCGACAGGTCGGGCCCCACCTCGTTGAGATGCCGGACGATGCGGGCAGAGAGAATCCTCTCAAACAATTTGCTGACCCAACCTTTGCTACTCCAGGTAAGATAGACTTACTTTTGGGTACTGGTGTGGTTGCCGAAGTTTTGTTGGAAGGTTTGGTTAAGGGGCCGCCGGGCACGCCCGTCGCTCAAAATACCAAACTGGGCTGGATTTTATCAAGTGAAATCCAGAATTCACCGTTGGCTTCGAGGCCAGTATGTTGCCATGCTACAGTTGGCACAGACGTTAACGAGCTATTACTTAGATTTTGGGAGTTGAGAGTCTTATTCACCTTCAAACACCAAGGTTACGTTGACTGAAGAAGAGCGGCAATGCGAAGAGTATTATAATGCAACTACTCAGAGAGACTCAACTGGTAGATATATAGTCAAATTGCCATTTACATCCTCTAACCCAAAGTCTAGGTATGGTCAGACAGAAATCATAGCTCGAAAACGATTTCACATTATGGAGAGAAGATTTGCGAGGGATCCTGAATATGGAAAGCAGTATAGCGATGTCATCAATGAGTACCTTCAGCTAGGGCACGCTGAAATTGTTCCTCAATTCGAAAGGGGAAGAGATGCTGTATATTTGCCGCATCATGCAGTACTCAAGACACGATAAAAGTACATCAAAGGTAAGGGTGGTCTTTAACGCTTCTTGTTGGGTATGCAATGGAGTTTCGTTGAATGACGACTTGATGATTGGCCCTACCTTACAACCTGATTTACGCCAAATTATTATGCGAAGGTGCCGCCATCCTAGAACGTTATTGTTTAAAACCAGCCGAACAGACAGAGTTGCAGGGCTTTTGTGATGCATCCAATGTCGCTTGTGCTGCTGTGGTGTACATGTCTGTAGATTCTGAAGGTAATGTTTACGTTAGTTTGGTGGCCTCCATACCCAAGGTTGCTCCAGCCAAGGTGGTTTCATTCACGCTTGGAATTATGCGGCGCAGTGCTGCTCTCAAGACTTCTTTTAGAAGTCTCGGGCACTTTGGGTATAAACAAAGAGAAAGGACATGTTTGGACTAACTCTTCAGTCGTCCTTGCTTGGTTTAGAGGTCATTACGTATATGTATGTTGCATGTGTTAGTATGTCAACCATTTGTGTGCTAAAGAGTTGGCATCTAACACAGCATATGGTGCAGGAATTCTGGAATCGGTGGTCTAATGAATACCTTGCTCAGTTCCACCAAAGATACAAATGGTCTCGCTAGGTATCAGAACCAACAGTAGGAAGCCTTGTCTTGGTGATGGAAGATGATCTACCTCCGGCACGATGGCTTTACGGTCTCATTGTTGAGAAACACACTGGCTCGGACAAGGTCACTCAAGTTGTTTCCTTGCGCTATAGGGGATCAATAATAAGGAGACCTATTTCGAAATTGATTGTGCTACCGGTCGCAGAATAAATCATTGCTTGCAATCTTAATTGATATTGTATTTTGTATTACGAGTATGTTTTGTGTTGTGTTTAGTCAATTTAAGATGAAATTAATAGAAACATACCATGTGATAAATTTAAATGCGTTTAAATTATACAGTCCATTCGTTCTAAACATGCCCATCAAATATTTATGTGATTTTGTATTCATGTTTCTTAGTTGTAGTTTGTTAGCTACATTTATTTGTGATGGCCATTCTGGCCATGGTGGGCGGTATGTTCAATATTAATAATGTGCAATGTTTATGTTTGAGCTCGATAGATGGCGTTATATCGCTTTTCTGTATCGCGATGTTAAGGTCTACGGACTATTATATAAATGCCGTCTACATCAATAAATAATATCCTCGCTTGGTCGTTTTTTTTTTTTTTTTTTTTTTGTTTTTTTTTTTTTTTTTTTTTTTACACAACGCCATCTAGTCCCAAGCTAAGCAGAGCTTGTGTTATGGGTACTAGACAACTGATATAAATACTTATATATACTTTTTTTTTTGTAAATACATACATATTATACATAGAAAACACCCAAACTCCGAAACAAATATTTGTAGATTCCACAAACATTTGGTCCGACCCAGGATTTGAACCCGAGACCTCAAGCTTAGCAGTCGCATACGCGTACCACTACGCCACCGAGGCAGTTTCATTTCCTACCACGTTTCTAAAGGCGATTTTTGGGATCACGGTCCAACTACTGAATGGATTTTGATGAAACTTTTTAGTAATATAGCTTTTACATCAGATTAATAATATTTACAAAACTGTACATGTATTTATATCATTTGTCTAGTAGCCATAACACAATCTCTGCTTAACTTGGGACTAGATGTTTGTTACATGTCCGAAATATTTGTTATTATTATTTTGTGGTAAGTATATTGTGAAATAAAGTTTGATCAATTACCAAACCTTAATGACAACACGCGGATTGCATAGAAGACTAATTTCCAGAAGTCGAAATATTTTGTATTGTATCTTGTACCTAACTGTAATTAATTTTAGCTGAATCTACAAGGTGAGTTTAGCATTTATATAACCTTACGTAGTCCCGCAAATCGCGGGCAATTATAGGTTCCGTTGGGTTGAACAAGGCCACTTCCTTCCTTCCGGTGTGGGTCCCGGCTCTGACCGCCCAGAATAAGGCACGCCTCTGGCGGCCTCAGAGGGTATTGGCGGTCAGAGCCATACGCGGATACCGCACCGTGTCGACGGAGGCGGCGTGCGCCTTGGCCGGAACACCCCCGTGGGATTTGGAGGCGGAAGTGCTCGCCGAAGTTTATCGGCGAGCGGCTGAATATCGGGCGGAGAACGGGTATCGTCCTCCGCCCGAAGAGGTACGCGATTGGCGTGAAGCCGCTCGCCGAGCCACGATGGCTCGTTGGTCTTCCCGGCTGGAGGCTCCACGCGCTGGCTTTGCCACCGTGGAGGCGCTCCAGCCGGTCATCCTCGAGTGGGCAGGGCGGCAGCACGGGACTCTTTCCTTCCGACTGACGCAGGTGCTTTCCGGGCACGGTTGCTTCGGGAAGTACCTGCACTCGGTCGCTAGGAGGGAATTGAGTCCCGCCAGCCACCACTGCGACTGCAGTGAGGACTCGGCCCAGCATACGCTGGAGTTCTGCCCCGCTTGGGCGGAGCAGCGCCGGGCCCTCACTGCAGTCATCGGAGGAGATCTGTCGCTACCGGCCGTCGTACTGTCCATGGCCGGTAGCGACAGCAGTTTTACCGCGGTCGCGACCTTCTGCGAAGACGTAATTTCGCAGAAGGAGGCGGCGGAGAAGGCCCGAGAGGACGATATCCACTCGGACCCGATCCGCCGCCGGCGCACGGGGCGGCGGAGGCGCGCCTATCAGCGCCTCATGCCGCCCTGAGTGTGGCCGCGGATGGACGGGATGGGTTTTCCCCTCCATCCGCAATACAGGCCAACCGCGAGGGGGCGACGTACGCGTGTGCCGTGGGTCGCCTAAATTGAGATTTTATTTTTGAAGAAGGTGCCCGCTTCAGTGCGGGCAGGCGCTGGGAGGGGTCCGGTAGTGTAACATCTGCAATTCCCGGACCCCTCCCTTCTCAGGCGCAGAGTTGGCACACCGTGTGGTTTTAGTCGGTTCGATTCCGACACACCGCCCCGCCGCAAACCCCGGCGGGGTGACGGCCCGAGGGGGTTTCCACACGTAAAAAAAAAAAAAAAAAAAGGCCACTTCCTTCCTTGTGGTCGAGGGCCCATTCCCGCAACGGGCGGAGCACACACCCCCGTCGATGGCCTATCCGTTTAGAGACGACGGGGGCAGAGAGGACGATGTTCCGCCCGTTAGGGAATCAGAGGTATGGGCGGCTGTTCTGAGGATTCGTTCCAAGAACACCGCCCCCGGGCCTGACGGGGTACCACCCCGAGTGATGGCCCGAGCCCTCAACCATATGTCGGACCGCCTCAGGGAGATTATGGACGCTAGCCTGGCGTCCGGACGCTTCCCTGAGTGCTGGAAATGCGGGAAGCTGGTCCAGTTGGTGAAGCCGGGACGGCCTGCCGATTCGGTCGCGGCCTATAGGCCCATCGTGTTGCTGGACGAGGCGGGCAAATTGTTTGAGAGGATTCTCTCTGTCCGCATCGTACGGCATCTCAGCGAGGTGGGGCCCGACCTGTCGGACGCCCAATTCGGGTTCCGAGAGAGGCGTTTCACCGCACTGCAGGTCGATGCCGTGATGCGCCTTAGGGCCGTGACCGAAGAGGCAGTGAGCTGTGGCGCGACCAACGCCTTTGATAGTCTGCCAAATAGGCCACTTACTTCCTTAGCGATGCAAGACACCAAATTTTCCTGGATTAACAGACTCTGATAGAATGTTTTGCTGTAACTGTTTTTTGCGTTTATGATAATAAAATCGATCCAATTCATTTCCATGCGATTATAAGCAAGACAAGAGTCTGTGGTGCTACATGGTAGTAGCAATGGTATCTTTGGAATGATAACAAAAACAATATACTTGTACATGATTTGTCACTTTAAGCAATTCCATGTAGTGTGAGGGAATCGATTGTGTTTGAAAACTAAACAAAAAACAAACCCTTTCGTTTAGTGGAGTTTATGTAAGATTAATTTTTCGAAACCCAACAAGTTGTAAATTATAATCTGTCTTAAGTCAAATTGCTCTGCAAGACTAAAGATATGTGTATTTACTTATATAAACGCTCAAGATCATACCTCGAACACTGAGAAACCTAGAATTATTAATGCAGCCGAGCTGGTTACATATTATGCAAGTATAATTTCCGTCATCTTCCTTGGTGAGGTTATATAAAAATAATTTCCATTTGAGATCAGAAAGATCAAACTCACTGCTTGTAAAGTTAGGCCTTGGAATCAAAGTTTCTTGATTTTTGTACCAAGTTATATTTGGAACTGGATTCCCTGTAAAAAATAATGAATTAATCTAAAGTCAGTCGTAATAAAAGTCGATCACAATTCAGAAACGATTAATTTTCTATCTGACAACTGCCACTAAGGTATTTTCGTAAAAAAAATATTAGATTTTCAACGATGAATGCAATGTGATTTTATTGTAATCGAAAATTGAATTGGAAATTTGGCAGTACTTTATTATTTACTCGTAATACAAATATACCTATAAAGACAGTTTTCATCTTACTGATAATTTATCATAACAATATTACTTCTGAATGTTAAATATCTAAGAAATGAAGAGAATTTGCCCAGTCTGCAGATATAGTAATAATAATAACTTCACACATGGCACACGAACCCCAAATAGCCAGAGCCATTTATTAACCAAACCCCAGATGACCATATGTTCTTAAATATTAATCTAAATTGACTGCCTCGGTGGCGTAGTGGTAGCGTATGCGACTGCTAAGCTTGAGGTCTCGGGTTCGATTCCCGGGTCGAACCAAATGTTTGTATGATCTGCAAACATTTGTTTCGGAGTTTGGGTGTTTTCTATGTATAATATGTATGTATTTACAAAAAAAAAGTATATAAGTATTTATATCAGTTGTCTAGTACCCATAACACAAGCACTGCTTAGCTTGGGACTAGATGGCGTTGTGTGTTAGATGTCCGGAATATTTATTTATTTATTATATTATTATTAAATACAATCAATCATATTACAGATAAGAAAATAAAACAGTATAAATATGTATTAATGACAATACTATATGAATATAATATAAACACAAATACATATATGGTTACATTAACACAATAAGCGAGATTCATAGATATTATATACAAACTGGAATCAAATACTGTGACTCAGTAGATTACAACAACAGTTGATTATGGATTATTGTTGTCTCCCAGGTAATGTTCCATTGCCAATCTCTTAAACGCAGTGATAGTTTTTGGACTTCTAATTGCGACTGGTAGGGCGTTCCACAATCGTACCGCTTGTACAGAAAAGGACTGGTCAAGGAATTTGGTAGTGTGTCCATACATAGGCAATAACTTGGAATGTAATAAGGTAAACCGCAATTTAAGGTAACATGGAGTAAACGGATTGAACAGAATGTTATATAGAAGAGTAAGAATATGAACATTTCGGCGAAGGCGGATGGGTAACCACTTAAGCTATTTACGATATTCGGAGACGTGATTATATTTGCGTAATCTAAATATGAATATTAAACTCGTACATAGGTTTTGGAGTATTTCAAGCTTATTCAGTTGGTCTTCAGTGAGATCTAGATAACCGGCGTCAGCATAATCGAGGATGGGGAAAAGAAGGGATTGTGTAAGAGCTATGTGGGGGAATGGGTATTATGTTCCACCCAAAGGAAGGATCCTCCGACCAGGCGAGGTGATCATGCCTGGCGGGCCACTGCCCAACAGTTGATGTTGGGATGTTGTATATATGATATTCGGCACGAGAACTTTAATTGCGCGATTCAGGATTGGTAGTTTCTTCGTATTGTAGGTTACTCCGTAGTTCAGTGTAATTTCGGTAGATGGCGCTGTAGTATGTTATGTTGTATGTGGAGGTCGCCACATCTATCTTAGTTGACATAGGAATAAAATTGCGTAGTCTGCGCAAAGACCCTGCAGCAGCACGCATTTTACGACTTAGCTCTTGTAGCTGAGGACTTTAGGATAAGGTACTGTCAATATAAATCCCAAGTTCATCACTTTGTAGCTTATTGGAATAGGTGTTTGATTGCAAGTGATTTGGGGCAAGTTTGTCCAGTCAATCTTGGTGACCGTGCTCGAGCTTCCAAATACCTGGGTCTTCGAAGGTTTAATTTTTAAACCGTAGAAGTTGCTCCACTTACATATTTTATCTAGGTCAGCATTAACAGTATTAGCAGCATCGACTAGATTAACCGGTGATGCCTTGGTATAAATCTGGCGATTATCCGCGTATAGGTGGTAGGAAGAATAGAAAGATCATTAGTGATTGTGTTGATAAACACAGAGAAAAGTAAGGGAGAGAGCACGCCGTCATGAGAGAGTACGTCGTCTGTATTGCATATACACTGCATATACACTAAGACGAAATAGTGTTTTCAATGTTTATGCGTTGCCGTCGACCAAATAGTTAGTTGTGAAACCAGTAAATAGCAGTTAGAGATATGTTAAGAGAGCGCAGTATACACAGCAGAACATCAAAGTCAATGGTGTTAAATGCATTGCTGAAGTCCATGTCCAGAAGTAGTGTGTATAAGGGTTGGAAACCGGACTGGAGAGGATTTCGGAGCAGGTTTCTGGATAGAAAGTTAGCGAGTTGAGTATAGACAAGACGTTCCAGCGCTTTGGAAAGAAATAGGAGAATGGAAATAGGACGGTAACCGCAGAAGGTTCCAGGGTTTTTCTCTTTGGGGATGGGTATAATTTCAGTATCTTTACATTAAACAGTTTAGGATATAACAGATGACAGGAAGAATTTCATCATGGATTGGGAGGATCATATTACGGCTTAGACAGTCAGAACCTACTGCATTCGATTAATAGAAATTAGGCTCTTCGTAACATCACAATCGGAAAATTGACTAAAGACAAAGGGCGAGTAGTCAGGAGTTGGGACAGAAGCAAGACGTTTCTGAGTTATATCTTTTGTCGTTATATCAAAATTTGAAGAAGCAGAGAAATGTCGATTAAGAAGGTTTTAGTTGATATTTTCAGGAAAACAGTTGTGAACAGATTTGTCTACTCCCAGTGACTTCAGAAACTTTCAGACTTTAGCTGGGTCTTTGTTTGTAACGAAGCTTTGGATATATGGCGTATAGCATTCCTACACACCTTGCTGCAATGATTCCTGGTAGTTATGTATTTTGCCCGGTTACTATCGCTTGGTTTCTTTTTGAATTTGGATTTGGCTATCAATTTTTTCTTAATTAGCGCTTTAATGTCCAGAGTTAGCCACCGTGACGGAATACGTTTCACTTTCAATGTTTGGATTGATGCATGTTCATCGTAGAGACTCATCAAATTAGTCATAAATAGTTAAACCTTCACATCGATGAAGTCAGCACTAAATAGAGGTGCCCAGTTGACGTTACCGATATCCCTCACTAAAGCACCATTATCCATGCCCTTGAAAATTCGCTGCAGGATAATCTTCGCTTTGGGTATCGAAGGTCTGAGCTGATAGGAAAGGTAAAGCAAGTCGTGATAGGAATCATACTTGCTTGTGCGTGTACGCTGCAGGCGAGCACTTTGATTTCGTGGCTGCTTGCTGTACGTGTAACGGTGGTGCGATTAAGGTAACCGTATCTAAGCGAATGGATTAATAAGAATAAAGTTCTATAAGAAATGGTTCAACACAAAATATTTATTTGTCTAATTAATTCAGTTTTATTGCAAGGTTTTTGCACACAGGGAAAACGAAAAAGGCGATCAGGGTGGTTAGTAAAAATTTATTTCACATCAATTTGATCGTCGACAGCAAAGCATTCATAAAGAATTCAGTGCGTATCAATCGCTACGCCAAAAGCGGTCACTGTCGATGATCGAGTTGATTTAATATAGCCAGTAATAATTACCGTTATGAACAGTTTTATTAATTTAAGGGTATTGTAAATAAGAGTTACCTTGCGCAATACATTTCATTTCCGTTGAGGATCCAATTATTACTGTGACCATTTTATATTGAGATGGAGACATAAATTTAGGAGCCGATAACGTTACTTCTTCCTCAATGTTTGTATCACTTGAATTTCCTTTAAGTATTGGAAAGTTTTTGAACGGTAAATAGTTATATGTTAATATTTATATATATGTTTTAGTATAAACATTATTAGGTGCATTAAGTTATTCCCAAACTTAATAATATTTATGTAAGTAGAGGAAAAACATGCAATTTGGCTATGAAAATATTATTGTGCATTTGTACTGTGCTAAATAATACCATGTCCAAATATGTAGGTATAAATAAAGAACGATGCGAGTAAGTACCGTCTGAGTAAGGGTTGAAAATTAATCTATGTAATGAAATCTTTATTCAAAGAAGATTTTTGTTGTAGTTTATAGTAATTTATCTATTTACATTGCTTTGTAGTTCATATTACCTAAAAGTTTGCATCTGTTGGGTGTGACGTACACAATTGCTAGGAGCAGAATAGTTAAGCCTTTGAGTTGCATTGTTCGCTGATGATATAATTTTGTTAATGTAGATTCATGATCTGAAATGAAAAAAAGAGGAAATTAATACTCTAAAGGAATTCACAATTTGACACAACTCATTTTTTTATTTTGTTGAATTGAAAACAATTACAGCGTCTACATGAATCACTATGTTTGCTGTTGCTGTTTAAAGCTACGACACAGCCGTTGCTAAAAAAGCAGGAGCTAATGAAATGAAATCGATTATTGTGTAATTAATAACAAGAATACTTTTGCAAGTCAAACATTTAAAAGCACATGGTTCTCAATTTTTTAATGATAAAAATAATACCTACGAGGATGTATAATTAAGGAATGAAAATACAATTCATCATGGATTTAAGTAGGCATATCGAAGTATGAGAAGTTTAAGTTAATTGTAAGTAGAACTCTCTAACTGGTAAATACTGGATACGCACTATATACTCTGAGACAGCTGTCTCATTGGGCAGCAAATATAGATCAACATACCTTAGCAGAATCAATGAAGATTGGATCCGTATTACGCCTTAAATACATTGAACACATTAAACAATATTATTATCTAATTATTTTTTGCAAATATATGGTTCACAACTCTCATATGTAGGTTTTAATTATTTAAAATTTTATCCTTTCACACAACTCAGTTGACTGTTTATTTATCCTGCTGTAAGTAGATTTTGCACAACGCTTTTACAAAATAATTAATACACGACCGTATCAAGTGAGAAGCAAACATAATATTACAGGTAAAAGGATAAAACAGAGAACCAGTATCAAATATTAGTTGAATGCAGTTTAATACTTTAATAACATATCTATTTTAAATAGCTGTAGATTTTATAATAGTTAAAGAGTTATTACATTTTATTACAGTTTTATACTTGTATCAGATAAATTTAAGTTGTTTACTAGTACACAAATCCGCCTAGAAAATCATAGAACTTTCGAGAGAAGACAGGATAATATTAATTGGCGTTGTTTTAGCGAACTTATGCTTTGACGTTTTATTTATACTATGTGAAAGATAAATCAGTTATGAATAACATTTTGGACTTATTGTTGGCGAACTGTAAGGGTATCAGTTTTTTGATGAAGTTTTTAGTATGGAAAAGAAATGATAGGAAGTGACCAACTATCAGGTCAGCCGTTTGAGCTCTTTCCAGCTTCAATATAACCTTTTTGTATATATAACCTCAATTAATTTTTGAAAAATAGGATAGTCTTGGCAAACCAACTTAATTTCTATATTTCAGTCGGCAATATGTTTGAGATTTTTAAAAAGAAAAGTATTTTTTCGCATCGCGTCGGTTATAATAGACACCACAAAGAAAAGAATGAATATCTTTACAAAGTATAAAATGAAATCGATTTTTGATCTCGTACCCTTAGAAATTTGAACGACTCAATAGATTAAAATACGGTTTATGTCGATGGAGTATATGATTTCATATGTGTAATTAAATACATGAGAGTATATAATAGTAGAGGAAAAAGATGAATTTCAAAAATTAGAAATCGGAGCGGGTCGCTAGTATTTTACAAAGTATTTATTTAAAATATTTAATTTTGTTATCAATTTCCATAAAGAAAATGTAATACATGATTCAACTCACATCTCATGTTCTAAATTTGTCCAATTGATAATAATAATAATAATCTCTTTATTGTACACCAAATTACTTATAAAGGTAACACAAAACTACAGGTACAATTGGCGGCCTTATCTTCCAAAGGCAATCTCTTCCAGGCAACCATGGGATGGAAAAAAAGACGAGGGAAATTTAGGGAAGTCCCTGGTGTATTAAAAATTGATTGGAAAAAGAAGCATATGTATACAGATTATATAAGGTAACAATAACAACTAGTGTGGATGATTAAATAAATAAATAGAGATATTATTACCATACTATAATATTAATTTATAGATACTCCATATTTACTCAAGTGGAGTTTTGTGACCCAATTGAGAACAAGGTCGGTTACAGCATCCTGGCCAGTCCTTCGACAGATATAGCTAAGGCATTATATGATTTGTATGCTGAATATATAAGAATAATATAAAATAAAAAAGGGGCTATGATGGAACGACATAGTCATAATTGTGGCTAAGCTCCTTAAATAAAGATTAAAAAAAAAAAAATGGTCGGTTACAGGTCGTTGAAGTCTCCCAGGTAGTATTCCTTCACTAGTCTCTTAAAGAAGTTAATGTCTGCGCATGTCTTATCGTTACTGGTAAGGCGTTGCACAACCGAACTACTTGGACAGTGAAAGAGTCTGTGTGAAAGTGGTTAATAAAGGTAAAAAATTGCGTAATTTGCGCAAAGATCCTGCAGCAGCAAACATTTTGCGACTCAGCTCTTGTAAATCCCCAAGTTCTTCACCTTGTCACTGTACGGTATCAGTGTGCCATTGCAAGTGACTTAAGGCAGTCCCTTCCAATCAATTTTAGAGATCATTGGAGAGCTTCCAATAGCTATTACCTGAGTCTTATCACAGAACCACACATTTAGCGTTTGATCTGCGGTTCGGATAGTCTAGAGTAAAAGAGCTTTAATTCCACTTAGATCTTGAGTGCACAACGTAGAAAGCTTTATCAGAATCAACCAATTGGAATGTGTTTAATTGTTTATTGTCTTTTCCATTGTTTCGCGTGAGGAGTTTAAATCCAGTGGGAAATTACGAGTCAGGAGTTGATTTCCCAGAGTTAGGCGGGGATGGAGCCTAACTTCTGCCCTCTTGGGATGGCTGCTGATGGTTTTAACGAAAACGCCTTGTCCGATAGACGATTTCTTACTTTTAAATTCTAGGTTGGAGTTTGGATATATCAATGTTTTAAATTTAAATCTTTGTCTATTGCTGCCAGACTGACTAAGGCAAAACAATTAAAACTTTGTTTTAGTTATCTGCGACGTGGGCATGGCGTAAAAACACAAATGTTAGGGCTATATAGGTTTTCTTCTCAGTGGCATAATACTATGTTGCATACTGAGGGATCAGCCTCTGCTGACTCTTCAACCAAGGACTTGTAGTCAGCCATAACACATAGTAAATGTGTTATGGCTGACTACATAAGGGGTCATTGATTCAAGACCGGATGATGACACATCGTCTGTGGTTGGCGATGACACGGCAATCCAAGCTGTGGTGGTCTTGTCATCCACACATCATGGCTGCGTTCTTCCGTGTGTCCGTCATCCTGTGCGCCCTAATCTGCAACAGAAGTACCTACATCTTATTTCATAACGCAGAAGTTAAAACGTAGATTAAGATTGTCTTTATATTCAACTTCGACGGCTGTCGAAGGCTTAAGTCGGGAGTCTATTACCTATATATATGTAAAAAACTGCCAAGCCTCATTGGCAAATGTTGTATATTAAAAGTAAACTGCCATATGAAGTACTAAGAATGTTATATGTAGCACTAGCTGATTCGGTTGTCGGTTACGGGCTCAGTAGATACGGGAAAGCATATATGGATGAAGTCTATAATTTACAATTAAGATTACTTTAAATAATAGTGCCAAAACATGTTAGACTGAACTTTAAAGATAATGAGCTTTCAAATATTGTAATGTTATGAACGTTTTCGAAAGATATGAACTTAACACACTATCACTGGACTGTATACCGGAATTATTGATTGAAAGGACCAGACCAAATAACCTAAGGAAAATTATACCTAAAAACAAATACGAGTATCTACTGCCGAAAACAAATAACTTGTACGATGAAAGAGTAGAAGAGTACTTAATCTCTACTCTTCTAAATAAAATCAGGGTTTGGCTGAAACTTTCAACAATTATTTTGCATAGATACCAGTTGATACTACCAGTTCCTTGGATTCCTGCTCAGTCACAACTGAATCCTTGGCCAGGTGCAGCGTGAAAGAGTGTGATGTCATGTTTAAGTTTCAGTTTATAAACCCTAATGATGTGGTGAAAACTTTCAAGTCACTCAATTCAAAGAAAACAACCGACTTGTGGGGTATTTCTGTCAAATTATTGCAAAATATAATTATTGATATAGCACTACATTTAGCTGTAATATTTAATAAGTGTGTAGAAAATTGTGTATTTCCGGATTCAAGAGTGGGTCTAAGAGCGATCCTGGTAATTTTAGACCTATCTCTATCTTGCCAGCAGTCAGTAAAATCTTTGAAAAACTTGTTCTTCAGCAATTAGAAACTCATTTTAATATTAATAATTTATTTCATAAATATGGTTTCACAAAGGATCACTCAACCATTAATGCTGGTTCAACACTTATAAAACATATATTTAATGCCTGGGAAAACGCGCAAGATGCTATTGGCGTTTTCTGTGACTTATCCAAAGCATTTGACTGCGTTGAACATCAAACGCTTTTGCGAAAACTCAGGCACTATGGCATTAGGGATACTGCACTTGATCTGCTTGCCTCGTATCTTGGGGACAGGGTTCAACGAGTGGATATAAATGGAATTAGGTCCTCTGGATTACCTGTCTCAATGGGCGTGCCACAGGGCTCAATTGATCGTAATCAGAATAGTTTTGATGATATTAACAGGTCACTTACACTAGTCTAAGATTGGTTTACAAGCAACAACTTACTATTGAACTCGAATATAACTAAATGTATAAAGTTCATTTTGCCTAATGTTAAGAAACTCAACACGAACATCATAATAAATAACGAAATGATTGATCTCGTAGAGTCAACTATATTTTTAGGAATAACCTTGGATCATATCTCATATCATATCATCACTGAAGCTTGGAGCTTCAGTGGGGCGCCCATATATCGTATCTAGCAGGCAAACTGAGCTCCGCGGCATTCGCTGTTTGGAAAGTTCGCCAGTTAACTAATATTGAAACTGCGCGAATAGTTTATTTTAGTTATTTTCACAGTGTCATGTCATATGGTATTTTACTATGGGGCAAGGCAGCTGATATTCAAACCATTTTTGCAATTCAAAAACGGGCAATTCGTGCGATTTACAAACTTAAAGTTCGAGATTCTCTGAAAGAACGATTTAAGGAAATAGGTATTTTAACAGTAGCATCTCAATATATATTTGCTAATATTATGTTTGTACGAAAAAACATAGATAAATATAGTAGCAAAAGTGATCATCATTCACTAAACACAAGGAATAAGCACAAATTAGTAGGCCAATATTATCGCCTGAACAAAGTCCACAATTCATTTGAAGGACTTGGTGTGCGTTTTTATAACAAAATTCCTGTCGAAATCTTGAACTTACCCCTACAAAAGTTTAAGAGTACCGTTAAGAATCGTCTTATGGAAAGGGGCTATTAAACGATAAACGATTTCTTAACTGATACAATGCCTTGGATATGAATGAAAATCTAGCATTAGCTTATATACTAATTGAAATAATTTATTTTTATACGCAATGTATTTATTTATTTACAATCCTTAATATAATTTATTTGATTGTAATTAATTCTTGACATCTTATTCTGCATTTATTACCTGACATTTGAATTTTGTTAAGTTAAGGCGATCTGTGTTTACATCGTTGGAGCGTAAATAATTTGTATTTATTATTTTACTAGCTGACCCACGCAACCTCGTTTGCGTCTTCTATTAAATTTCCCCCGTTTTTGAAACATTCTTCATTGGTGCTCCGCTCCTATTAGTATTAGCGTGATGACATATAGCCTATAGCCTTTCTCGATAAATGGACTATCCAACGATTATCTACTCCAACGCACATACGCACACTGTTTTGATAGATATGATTGAATTTGAACTTTGTGTAGCTGTAATAAAGTGCAAATTGACTCATTAACGTTAGGAACACACCTACATTGCTTAGACAACAGTAAGTGCTTGTAATGTATGAACTTTATGCAATAGCAATAAAGCTCAAATTGACTTTACGTTATAGTTAGAAAAAGTTTGTATGAGAAAAAGAAAAGGGCTCTTTTTAGGGCTTTTCCGGCCAATATTCGATTTATTCTCACCGTAAAAACTATCCTTAAACTTCAACGAACATTTAAAAAAAAGAATTGGCCAAATTGGTCCAGGCGTTGTTGAGTTATGCGCTTACCAACACATTGAGCGATTCATTTTTATATTATAGATAGATTACATTTTGAACGTTTTTTTCTTTTTCTCTGGGACCAGTATGTATGCACACATTGCTTTTACTCCTTGATGTGTAAGTGATTGCAACCTTATATGGACTATGGCTATGGACTAATTTTTATTATTTTATTAGACAAAAAATTGATTTTCCTAACTTTAATATCTTATTAGTCCGCTTTCTAGCCTTTGTGTTTTGGTTGCCTTAACTTGCACATAGAAATACTGTTGTCAAAAACAAACAAGCATTGTATGAATTATTTGAAAAGATGGTGCACATGAGTTTCTCACCAGCTCTTCTCATGAATGCAATACCCATCGGAGCTGGTACTTGGATTGATTTCAATTTAAACCTTTGAGTTGAATCGAAATCAATCTTAGCTCCGGTAATTCAAATCATCTCACTGCATTTAGTATTGGTACTACTGAACTGATTACATGAGTTTTGTTTTATATTTTTATGTTTGTATTTTTGACGTGTTCAAGTGTCTTTTGGGGCCTATGGAAATAAATGATTTGAGTTTGAGTTTTGAGTTTGAGTTAAAATGCCAGAGGAGATACAATTTATTTATTTATTTATATCTTACTTACAATATCCTTACAGACTACATCCAATGCGATATTGTAGTTACCTTATTCTTAAAACTAATTAATTAAGTCTGTAAGTGTTGATTTATGTTGTATTACCTATGTAATACAACATAAATCAACAAATCATCAATCATAATCAACATAATGTCTAAGGGTGGCAGCAGTGTGTCGCTAAAAACTATTTTTAGCGACACACTGCTGCCACCCAGATAGACCCTGCGAGGTTTTCGTGGTGCAGTTTTTATCACTGTGTCTGTAAATGTAATTGTATTGGAAACAATTAAAAGAATATTAGCATTAAATCACGTTCGAGTGTAACATTATTTTCACGGACAGAAACTATACAACAACTGTTAGTTGTTTTGGTCATCCCACACACTACTCAAACAGCAGTACATTTTGACTCAAGGCTAAACAATCATCAGTAAATTCAAAGATTTTGAATTTAAATCCCTTTATGTCTAGGGAAAGGTTAATACGCGTTGGTGGTAGATTGTCTAATTCAAATCATAACTACGATACAAACATTTAATCTTATTTCATGCATCACACCATGTTACTAAGCTTTCATTTAAACATTATCACATAATGCTCATGCATGCATTGCAGGTCCTCAGCTTTTGTTGTCCATTTTAAGGCAAACATTTTGTAATAACGTCACATAATATATGCAAAATGTCACATCAATAATAACCAGCGATAGAAAACAGATTATTGTGATATTCACACATCAGTTTGTATATTGAACAGCATAATTTCAAGTGACTCTGGTGCCATCCAACGCACCGGTAACTTGCCTGATGTGTTCTTTCTATAATAGTTCGCTTAGCTTTGGAGAGTATGTTAAGCCGTCGGTCCCGGTTGTCATGAATATCTATGACAATCATTATTGGGAAATTAGTAACAAATAAACTAACAACTTTTTTTTTTTTTTTAACGTGTGGAAACCCCTTCGGCCCGTCACCCCGCCGGGGTTTGCGGCGGGGCGGTGTGTCGGAATCGAACCGACTAAAACCACACGGTGTGTCAACTCTGCGCCTGAGAAGGGAGGGGTCCGGGAATCGCTGTTATTAACACGCTGGACCCCTCCCAGCGCCTGCCCGCACTGAAGCGGGCACCTTCTTCCAGAAAATTCTCAATTTAGGCGACGCACGGCACACGCGTACGTCGCCCCTTCGCGGCTGGCCACTAAAGCGGATGGACGGGCAAACCCATCCCGTCCATCCGCGGCCACACTCAGGGCGGCATGAGGCGCAGATGGGCGCGCCTCCGCCGCCCGGTTCGCCGGCGGCGGATCGGGTCCGAGTGGAGATCATCCTCCCGGGCCTTCTCCGCCGCCTCCTTCTGCGAAATAACGTCTTCGCAGAAGGATGCGACCGCGGTAAAACTGCTGTCGCTACCGGCCATGGAGCGTATGATGGCCGGTAGCGACAGATCTCCTCCGAAGACTGCAGTGAGGGCCCGGCGATGCTCCGCCCAGGCGGGGCAGAACTCCAGCGTATGCTGGGCCGAGTCCTCACTGCAGTCGCAGTGGTGGCAGGCGGGACTCAATTCCCTCCTAGCGACCGAGTGCAGGTACTTTCCGAAGCAACCGTGCCCGGAAAGCACCTGCGTCAGCCAGAAGAAAAGGGTCCCGTGCTGCCGCCCTGCCCACTCGAGGATGACCGGCTGGAGCGCCTCCACGGTGGCAAAGCCAGTGCGTGGAGCCTCCAGCCGGGAAGACCAACGAGCCATCGTGGCTCGGCGAGCGGCTTCACGCCAATCGCGTACCTCTTCGGGCGGAGGACGATACCCGTTCTCCGCCCGATATTCAGCCGCTCGCCGATAAACTTCGGCGAGCACTTCCGCCTCCAAATCCCACGGGGGTGCTCCGGCCAAGGCGCACGCCGCCTCGGTGGACACCGTGCGGTATCCGCATATGGCTCTGACTGCCAATACCCTCTGAGGAAATAAACTGACAACTAGTTCAACCTCCGAATTCAGTTCGCCCTCAGGGTTGCAGAGCTCAGATGCCAGTCGCTCTTGTAAAAACTGATATTCAGGTAAAACCGGTGGTACTAGTAACCGACACCAAATAATCTTGGCAATAATAAAGGCTAGAAAGATGATTATTTTCTATTTATTTATTTATTCATTTACTAAGATAATGGATCATGATGTCCGAGACTGTCAACAGCTCCTCCACAGTAACAGAAATGAGGAGAATCTCAAGCCACTCCTAAACGGAGACAAGTAGCAAAGCGAAATGTAGTATCGTTCAACAAGGTGCCTATGTATGTCTTGAAGTATTTTAGCTTAAATCATAAAAATTACTACATTACTTGAAAAATTAAAATCCTGACCTAACTTAGTTATTTTGCTCCTGGAGCTAGTATTGCTTGCTTAGGTACACTTTATCATACCTTTTTAGAATACACACATACCAGATATATTATTAAGATATTGGGCAGCTATAGCTATTTTTTTACAATCATGGGTCAAAACTACAAATAGTGAAAAAAAAAACAGGGAAAAAATACTTGAAATGTTAATTTTAGTAATATTTTATGATAAAAACGAGAAAATAAATCTCATCAGTTACTACAAGTTTATTCCAAATTCAAAAGAATATTCAGGTAAATAAAATAACAAGGACGGTCGACGGCCAGAAAGACAGTAAGCAGTGAACTGATGAGTGATAGAGGAGAATGGTGGAAGAAAACTCGTTCCCAAATAAATTTGGGAAAAGTGTAGGAATACGATAATGACGATGATGAGGGGGTTTTAGATTCTGAACCAATATAACAGGGGTGTGTACGCGTAGAATAAGCCTAGTGGTTTAGAAGTCACCACCGTGTCTATAGAAGTATATACCATTTCTCCCCCCTCGAGAGACTTTAATGACATTTTATTAATAGTTGCCGCTTGATCGTTTTCGATGGTACGTTCATGCAACCATTTCATAGGCGTTTCGTGAATTTGAGAGATTTCTGAATAAATTTTTGATATTAACTCCTGAGCCATAGCTATTACCGTGCACAAATTGCTTAGGACAGTTATCTTTCCTTCAATGTTCCAAATCACTATTGTCGATGTCTAGTACGAGATTTGCAAAACCAGCAGTATTTTCGCTCTCCCAAGTAAACCATCATATTTTTTAAAGCTTGGGAATGGCCTTGCGGTCACAAAATAGGTTTCTTTAATCATGATCTAACTTCATCGGCTCTGATTTCTTTTGGAACTACTGATAGAGTCTATCTAAAGTCACAAGTCAGTAAAACCGTTAAGCCACCCACTATTTTCTTCAATTTAATGTTTTTAACACTTTGGTAAAATTACTTTGTTTAGCTATATTACAAATGGGAGTCTTATTAGTTGTTAAGTTAATTAGTAACTGAAACGCTGCATGAGCCGTTTGTACACCTGTAAGCAGTGTAGCTGCTATTCCAAAGGGAAAACAACGCTAGCATTGCCTGTATACAGAAGACAGTTTCGATACACTTCAAAACGCAATGTAAATATTAGTCCTGCTTCTATCAATTCACAAAGCCCCCCAATAACACTTAGTTACTTTTCAACATATCAGCTGCTGAGTTATTATCACTATTTCTGTCGTGAGACAACTGAAAACTTGACCTAACCGAATGGTTACGTCGCACGGTGGTGGTGAATACTACAATTTTAAGCGTTTTTGGCCGTAGCATCGCATTTTGCTGGGTTCCGTATATAAGAAATGAACAAAACCGAAATACGAATCAAACCAAATTCAGAGGTCGAAAGTCGAGTCTATGGAAAAAAATTAAGAATGTAATCAAAGAAAAGAATTGAATCCGAAACAATTTATGAGTAAAGTCGATTTGTATTACTCACCAATGAATTGAACGTACACATGATGACTGAAGAAGGATGTTGGGAAAACGGCTGGACCGATTTTGATTTACCTTTTTTAGTTTGATTGCTTAAGGTCAGAATCAAGACCTTGGGTTATTTTTTTTTACGAATGTACAAAGAGAGTAATGCTGCGGGCTACTAATTTATATGAATAATGATGATTGTTCATAACATTTGCACTGCCTATTCGACTACTAACGTCTCTCCGAAAAAAAATACCCATTATGACTCTACTTAATATCAAGAGACTTAAATATCCTTAAAATAACAAAGCCTTACTAATTATTTTTACAGTTACAGATTTTACAATTTACAGATTTAAACAATTCATTTTGTTAGCGATTCCATAAGGAAAATATGTATTACATGATTTGACTCATATATCATGTTCTAAATAAGTTTAATTGACGTATTTTAATAAACTACATCAGGAAAAACAAATCTCCAGTACCTATTAATATTTTAAATACGCACTATGTGAGGGTTTTATGTTTATCGGTGACTATACAGGGTTTGCTTTACTTTGAGCGGGGTATTTGACGTGGCCGAAGAGGCAATATACGTATTACATGTGTAGCGAGTAACATTCATTTGAATATTTGTATATTTAAATGTATATTAATATTTATTGTCATCTGTGATGTTATTATTATATTCTTAGTTCGAGTCAAAATTATAAACATTATTATATTTAGTCATTTCTAATATTAATACATTAATAATTTATAGTGTAAATATTTATTGTTTCCACGAACAAACGGACAAGCGACAGGGCGCGTCGTATTAGATAGCAGATGTTGTCTCCGACCGAAACCGGTTCGGCCGAGCCCTGCGCGGCCGCAGACTCGAGGCTCGCTGTCTCGTCAGTCGGTCACAACTCGTTCGACGCGCTGCCCGCTATTTGCCTAATTGTTTATCGTGCTAACTTATTGCTATATGTGCTATACTTCTAATTATTCTCTTTTGCTTTCTTCTGTACACTCCTTCTGTGCTTCAACTATAAACTTGTATCTGCTTGTGCTGTGTATGAATATAAGTGTCAGTAAACAACTACCCGAACTGTGAGTGTTGAACATTTTATTTATCACACTACCCCAAGCCTTACACACGCTTCTACAGTGGTGACCCCGAAGAACACGGTGAAGATGACCGAGGAAAAGCCAAGAGAGGCACCCATACAGCGCGAAGCTGCCGCGCAACCGCAGGAAGCATTTCGCGTAGGCGTAAGGATTCCTCCGTTTTATGCTGAAAAACCAGCCCTGTGGTTTTCGCAGATGGAGGCGCAGTTTGCCCTGGCAAACATCAAGACCGACGAGACCAAGTTTTTCTACATCACGGGCAATCTCGATCCTCAGTACGCATGTGAAGTCGAGGACATAATTACTTACCCTCCACCGACAAATAAGTATGAGAAACTAAAGAGCGAATTAATTAAACGGCTTTCAGCGTCACGTGAACGGAAGGTGAAACAGCTCCTTACACACGAGGAATTAGGTGATAGAAAGCCATCACAATTTTACCGCCACCTCGTGAACTTGGCCGGACCTGGAGTACCAGAAGAGTTCCTGCGCACCATCTGGACCAGTCGACTTCCCAGTGGTACGCAAGCAATAATCGCTTCGCAGTCGAAGAGCCCGATGGAGGACCTGGCTGACCTAGCTGACCGTATTAACGATGTCGTCGGCCTGCAAGCACCAGCAGCGTCAACACTAGCCATCGCGTCTACATCGCGCAGTAGTGAGTATGCTGAAGTGGCCGCGTTAACAAAACAAGTCGCAGTATTAACGGAAAAAATCGAACGAATGTCACGAGAACGCGGTAGATCGAGAAATAATATCCGTAACCGCCACCGCTCAATCTCGACGCGATCACACTCGGCGTATAGGCTACACCCGCAGTGTTGGTACCACCAGAACTTCGGCGAACGAGCGAGAAAATGTATCAAGCCCTGCGACTACCAACCGGCGGGAAACGTGAAAGGCAATCACTGATGGCGGCCTATGATTGTCTAAGTTCTGGTCGCCTGTTCGTTACCGATCGCAGAACAAAAACGCAGTTTTTAGTGGACACGGGCAGTGACCTCTGCGTTTACCCCCGATCGGCACTACAACGACGTCGAGAAAGGACAAAGTTCGAACTCTGTGCGGCCAACGGAACACAAATCGCTACATACGGTTTTATTAATTTAAATTTAAACTTGGGGTTGCGCCGTGACTTTGCTTGGCGTTTTATTGTTGCCGATGTTACGAAGGCGATAGTAGGTGTAGATTTTTTGTCTCATTACAATTTAATTGTTGATTGCAGAGGGCAACGCCTGATAGACGACAGCACTACACTACGCGTCCCCGGCGTCACCTGCGCGTTCAGTAGACGCGATATCTTCAGTCAAGGTAATTTCTGGTAATTCCAAGTATCACAACATACTACGCGAATACCCTGACATCACTCGCCCACACGGCGTACATAGTACGCCCCCACACAAAACACTACACTACATAAAAACAACACCTGGTCCGCCTGTATCTGGTACACCTCGCCGATTAGCCCCCGACAAACTCAAAATCGCGAAGGCCGAATTCGAGGCCATGTTGCAGAGCGGTATCTGCCGCCCTTCTAAATCTCCATGGTCGTCACCCCTTCACCTAGCACCAAAAAAGAATGATGGCTGGCGACCCTGCGGGGATTATAGAATGTTAAACGCTCGGACCGTCGCAGACCGATACCCCATACGCCACATCCAGGACTTTGCTCATAGCCTCTCAGGCTGTACTGTATTCTCCATAATTGACCTTGAGAAAGCGTACAATCAAATCAAGGTCAACCCCGACGACATTGCGAAAACCGCAATCACCACACCGTTCGGACTTTATGAATTTCCATATATGACATTTGGACTTCGTAACGCCGGACAAACATTTCAACGGTTCGTCGACGAAATGCTGAGAGGTCTAGATTTTACATACGCGTTCCTTGATGATTTCCTGGTCTTCTCGAAGGACGAGACCAGTCATGAGCAGCACCTACGTCAGCTCTTCGATAGACTTAGGAAATACGGCATGGTAATCAATAGTTCCAAGTGTAGGTTTGGCGTGTCTGAGGCGACATTCTTAGGTTACCAGGTAACAGCCAAAGGGACAACACCACTTCCATCAAAGGTCGAAGCCATCAAGAACTTCCCCATTCCGAAAACGGTAAGAGAACTCCGACGGTTTTTAGGGATGTTAAATTTTTATCGTAGGTTCATTCCTAAGGCAGCTACTCACCAGGCACCATTGAACGAGTGTTTGACTGGTTCAGTCAAGGGCTCAACTCCAGTACACCTTTCAGCAGCACAGCTGGAGGCCTTCGAAGGCTGCAAGGATGGTTTGTGCCAGGCAGCCATGTTAGCGCATCCTGACTGCAGTGCAAAGCTTGCATTGGTCACGGACGCCTCAGACAAGGCCATCGGAGCAGTTCTACAACAGCTGAAAGGTAGTGCTTGGCAGCCTCTCGCTTTCTTTTCGCGGAAACTGAATCCAGCTCAAGTAAAGTACTCACCTTACGATCGTGAGCTACTTGCAATTTATGAAAGCATCAAATACTTTAGGCACATGCTAGAGGCACGAGACTTCGCTGTGTACACAGACCATAAGCCTCTTACCTTTGCTTTCCACACTCGGAAAGAAAATTGCTCCCCTAGACAGTTCCGACACTTAGATCTGATATCTCAGTTTACCACAGATATACGACACATATCAGGTAAGAATAACGTCGTAGCCACGCTTTCTAGGATCGAAGTAATTTCTCAACCAGTCGATCCTGAGAAAATCGCAGTGACTCAAGCTTCCGACGATGAATTGTCACAACTCCTGACAGGCAACACCTCACTACAGCTCAAACAGGTCAAGATTCCAGGCTCTCAGAGTAACATATACTGCGACATCGGTAGCACTACTCCGAGGCCGTTTATCCCTAAGGTGTTACGTAAACAAGTGTTCGACAGCTTACACTGCCTGAGTCACCCTGGCGCTAATGCCACCACCAAGCTTATCTGCGAACGGTATGTGTGGCCTGAGGTAAGAAAAGATTGTAGACACTGGGTACGTACTTGTTTAGCTTGTCAACGCTCTAAGGTTACCAGACACGTCTTTTCTCCAATAGGTAGTTTTAGTTTACCACAGTCGAGATTTGCCTTCGTCCACATTGACCTGATAGGACCTTTGCCACTATGTCAAGGCTTTCGATATTGCCTTACGGCTGTAGATCGCTTCACGCGATGGCCCGAGGCTATCCCTCTTGTCGACATGACAGCCGAGACGGTGGCAAAGGCGTTAGTCAGCGGATGGATCTCGAGGTTTGGTTGTCCTACAGACATAGTGACAGACAGAGGTAGGCAATTTGAAGCTGCACTGTTCAAGAAATTATCACTCGTCACCGGTTTCCAGCATCGCAGGACTACGGCTTACCATCCAGCCTGTAATGGCCTGGTGGAGAGGTTCCACAGGCAGTTAAAGGCTGCAATAACCTGCCACTCAAACGAAACCTGGGTTGAGTACCTTCCCCTTGTATTGTTAGGTATCCGCAGTGCGTACAAGGAGGATTTACAAGCGTCATCAGCCGAGCTTGTATATGGGCAGCCGATCCGACTTCCAGGGGAATTTTTCAATCCCCACACAGAGGATACGGTAGATATGACGGAATATATTTCGCGACTTCGTAGTTTCGTAAGAAACTTACAGCCTGCCCCAGCAGCCCATCACAACCGTAGCGGTAAAGTGTTTATTTTCAAAGATTTACCCTCGGCTACACATGTTTTTCTCCGGGACGACACGATAGGTCGTTCCCTAACACCCGCATATACAGGCCCTCACGAGGTTATATCACGCGGTGAAAAGGTGTACAAAATTGTGTTTAATGGTAAACAGGTCACGGTATCAATAGACCGTCTAAAACCAGCATTTATACTGCGTGACTCCACAAACATAAAAAACCATACTCACACCCACATACAGACAGACAACCACAACCACACTCCAATCCACATCCAGACAGACAGTCACAACACACTAAGGAATAACCAGAATTTACCTGACGCTGACGATAACAAGGTCAGAAAGACGCGGTCGGGGCGTAAGGTTAATTTTCCCGACTATTATCGCCCGTAACCCGGTCTCTGGAGGGGGGTGTTGTAGCGAGTAACATTCATTTGAATATTTGTATATTTAAATGTATATTAATATTTATTGTCATCTGTGATGTTATTATTATATTCTTAGTTCGAGTCAAAATTATAAACATTATTATATTTAGTCATTCCTAATATTAATACATTAATAATTTATAGTGTAAATATTTATTGTTTCCACGAACAAACGGACAAGCGACAGGGCGCGTCGTATTAGATAGCAGATGTTGTCTCCGACCGAAACCGGTTCGGCCGAGCCCTGCGCGGCCGCAGACTCGAGGCTCGCTGTCTCGTCAGTCGGTCACAACTCGTTCGACGCGCTGCCCGCTATTTGCCTAATTGTTAATCGTGCTAACTTATTGCTATATGTGCTATACTTCTAATTATTCTCTTTTGCTTTCTTCTGTACACTCCTTCTGTGCTTCAACTATAAACTTGTATCTGCTTGTGCTGTGTATGAATATAAGTGTCAGTAAACAACTACCCGAACTGTGAGTGTTGAACATTTTATTTATCACACTACCCCAAGCCTTACACACGCTTCTACACATGTTTTCTTAATCCCGGGTCGGGCCAAAAGTGTTATTGAGTTTTTCTGATTATAGAAATACTTTTTTTTTTTTATTATATAGGGGGCAAACGAGCAGACGTATCACCTGATGGTAAGCGATTACCGCCACCCATGGACACCCACAACACCAGAGGCCTCACAAGTACGTTGCCGGCCTTTTAGGAAGGAGTACGCTCTTTTCTTGAAGGTTTGAAGGTCGTATTGGTCCGGGAACACCGCAGGCGACACCTCATTCCACAGTTTGGCTGTGCGTGGTAGAAAATTTCGGGAAAATCGCACAGTTGTGGACTGCCAACCATATAGATGATGGGAATGAAATTTCTGTCGCGTAGGACGATGGCGGAAAGATGCGGCAGTGATCAATCCGAACAATTCCTCGGAGCACTCCCCATGGTAAATGCGGTAGAAGATGCACAGTGAAGCCACATCTCTACGCAGCGCCAAAGAGTCTAGCCGAATTGAAAGATCCCGGCAATCGACGATACGAGTCGCCCTCCGCTGAATGCGGTCCAGAGGGAGGAGCTGGTATTGGGGTGCCCCTGCCCAAAGATGAGTACAGTATTCCATGTAAGGCCGAACCTGCGCTTTGTAAAGCCGAAGGCGGTGGGCCGGAGTGAAATACTGCCTCGATCTGTTGAGCACACCTAGCTTTTTTGAGGCCGATTTGGCCTTACCCTCCAAATGGCCACGAAACTGGACTTCGCTCGATACGTCGAGACCGAGTATCCCAATATTGGCTGAGGCAGATAGGGGAGTGTCTTCA
Source organism: Spilarctia lutea (assembly GCA_916048165.1). NCBI lineage: Eukaryota > Metazoa > Arthropoda > Insecta > Lepidoptera > Erebidae > Spilarctia > Spilarctia lutea. Next base: position 4,236,337 of record OU696491.1, read on the forward strand.
AAACGAGGACATACGACCCACGGGAGTTTTTTTGCGGTGAACGCGCAAATTTGTGTCTTTGTCGGGTTGAATTGGACCAAATTAAGTCTACCCCAATTTGAGACCCTTTCCAAAGCGGTCTCAACTTCAGACACAAGTTTTTTTCGACTCTCAATGACGTTTTCCCGAGAAATATTGGCGCGGCCGGTGTAGAGAGCATCGCCTGTACTGTCGTCCGCATAACAATGAATGCCGCTAATTGGCAGCATGTCATTGACATGGAGGAGGAACAGAGTAGGCGATAGCACACAGCCTTGCGGGACACCAGCACACACACTTCATTCGGAGTTTGAAAGTTGGAGTCTGAACCCTCGTGCCTCGGAGAGCACGTAAAGCCAGTCATGCCATCTCTCCCCGATCATGTCATGCCATCTCTCCCCGATCATGTCATGCCATCTCTCCCCGATCATCATGTTGACACCGAGTCACTCTCCCCAATCGTCCCATCGGATTATGAGAGAGAGGGAGCAGAGAGTGCAGGGGCTGGGGGAACATCATCATAATCACATATTTTCTTAAAATTAAATCTAGAAACCCAAGACCAGCAGAATACATCATATATCGGTTACTACATAAAATAAGTTTGCAAAACATTTACTTTATGTTTACCACCGAAAATAAAAAAAATAAAAATAGTAAAGTTTTTTTTATTTTTTAATCTTAAATTACACTCCTAAGATTTTATACAAAATATCTTAAGAAATAATGTAAAACAAACACCTGTAGGTCTGCGTTTCGCACAATTGCAGGGGCACATACAGGAATTTATCGAATTATATACTTATACTTCTTCTACTATAGACATTTCCTGACAACTGAATAATACAGGATTCCTCAACTTTGTCCTCTCTCCTTGAATTATACAGGATTCAGGTATTTGTCCGGATGTACGTTGAAGTTAGGTTAGAATATCAGAGTTCATATCTATTATTATCCATCTCAATTACAATGACGAAGCATTGAAAAAATTATTTTTTTAATTCGTTAATGATCATTTATACGCAATAAGCCCTGACAATCTTCAAAACTTTACACAAGCGCCTAGGTAATGTGCACTCAGCTTGAAGTTATTATTTTGTTTGAAATCATTTATTCACGAAATTATTAAAAATAATTAAACACAAACAGATTCCTTACCAAGCTACACAGCTTGTTGGCGAGATACGTTCGTTAACATATACTAAATATTTTTAACAACTTAAACTATATTTACTTAAAACACAAAATCTTAATATCTAATTTAAACACAAACAGATTCCTTACCAAGCTACACAGCTTGTTGGCGAGATACGTTCGTTAACATATACTAAATATTTTTAACAACTTAAACTATATTTACTTAAAACACAAAATCTTAATATCTAATTAAATACCTATGGAGCAACTGCACCGCGCGAATGGACATCGCTGACAGTGCTATCGCCATCGCCGAGCAGCAGACAAAAAGTCTTTAATTTTATATTATTTTTACTTAGTTTAGGTACTGTTCTTAATATTGCTATATTGTTAAATATTTTTGGGACTAAATATTCAGTCGTCCTCTCTTCATAATAATTCTTAGTATTTTTATTTATTTTTGATTTTGAGGTCATCTGTATAATAATGGTCTATGGCTATGAGAAAAACTACTTTAATATCTACTGGCAGTATCTTACATATGGAATACAGTAATTCGTTGTTATTATTGCACGTGGTTTTAACACTTTTATCTACTAAATACCTTATAAGCCTTGTCCGTATACACTTAATTTCTTTTATATATGTTAGAAATGTCCTCCCATATACATTAAGCCCGTAACTGAGTATTGAGTCTGCGAGAGCATAGTATACCATTACCATTGTATGTTGATTAATGACATGTTTAAGATGAATTTTTTTTACTAGTACTGATTTAAGCATGTTGCAAACGTCATTTACATGTGGTTTAAAGTTGAAATGCCTATCCACAGTCAACCCCAGATATGTGTGTGTTTCCACTGATTGTATGCTATTACAATTACAATTGATTTTGTTTTTATAGCACTCATATGTATGGCCTATTATTATTAAATGGTCTCTTATAATACTCTTCGCTGATTATAAGGTTGAAAGAATATGCATGTATTTAGTTTTAGATACATTCAGAATAATACCATTATCATGTGCCCACTGCGTTATACTCTCAAAGTTTTGTTGTATATTCTTTTGAGCCTCGGACAGGTCCTTAGAGGCATAGAGTAAGCACATGTCGTCAGCATACATATACATCTGGCACCTGCTAAAAACATTAGCAACACTGTTGACATGCATTATATAACCCACGGGCCCAAACACTGACCGGTTGGAACTCCCTGGTCGACAATAGCCTCCTCCCCCTCGACTCCATTTATTACCTTACGAATCTTTCTGTTGTTCTTGAACGCAACCACACAAGACGTTTTTGTATCTCAGTAATCGGATTCATTTCGTTATTCAAGAGATCGATGTTTGTATTTCCTATCAGAATTAGGTTTTCTGCAGATGGTATATTTCTAATGATGTTTTCGATTTGTTTGGTAAAATGCGCTTTGTTTTTATTCGGTGGTCTGTATAGAGCTATGATATGCAAGGTACAGTTTTCATATTTTTGCTTTCCATACATTGTTTCCATAGCATGAGTGTTTAATATCACTGTGCTAAACCCTATGACATCCTTCGCGTATATCAAGATTCCTCCACCTCTTTTAATTTCCCTTGTTATTATGTGTGTTTCATATCCAGATATATTGTATAGAGGTAACTCTTCTTTTTTATATTTATTTTAGATACTACGAGTATATTGAATCGATTCTAATAAAACTTGCAACTCATTAAAGTGCTTTCGGAGCGAGCGAATATTGAGATGAATTCTGTGAATACCATTGTGTTCCAACGAATACTTGTTTAACTCCTCTATGTGATAAAATCTGTTGTAAGTTGTTTCAACAGACGATGAATTATCTGCATGCCACCATTACTTGGGCACTAAGGTCTATTTTTTCACTTGATTGAGAAAGCTTTGCCGGCTCTTTTACTACCCGTCAGAAGTTAACGGTTGAGTTTTATTTTCTTGAAAGTCCTAATGTTTCAGTAACTTGTGAGGTTTCCGGTTCAGGAGAAGTAAGGCCAATATATTCTACGTTTGTCATCTCTGTGAGAATCCTGTCCAGTTCTTTTACTAATAGGGTGAAAGAAGGCCGACCTTGTGGAGAGAACGACCAGCATTCATGCATAAGTAAGTACCTGAAATGAACGAACATAAACATAAAATTTTTAGTTATCTACAAAGTGTAATCTTTTATATGGCAAATTCAAGCAAGAATATAAGTTGTCATAGCTTAAACCCCATGGCCATTGGCCTTTTATGAAGATGTTCTTATAAACATGCTTTAAGGCACTTACAAGTCAAGACTGCATCCAGTTGGTTTCTCCAAACGATGTCCAGCTCCAAGATGTTGAAATAGATATTGTACTGGAACAGTTCGGTACGGTGTAGCGCCCTGCGTCATTATTTCCCAGAGAAGAATGCCAAAGGACCAGCTGTTAAGAAAATTTCTATTAGATTTTCAGAAATAAATTTTCTGTCTACGTGATGTGGGTTAGAACTATTTGTATGTTAACATGAGAGTGCAGATCTTTGGTGTGGAAAGGTTTTTGGTATATATATATTAGTAAATATTTATATATAATTTTCCAAAGTCAACTACTGAGCTGCTGTCTACGAGGTATGATCATTCCGCCTGGTAAGAGTATGTGGTGGTAGATTAAAATACCCATTAATATTGTTGCGCCATAACCAGATGGAACTCAATTATACGAGAACGATCGAGAACTATCGAGGACAACGCCATCTAGCGTCGGAAAGCGCGCAACTGTGGGCATTATGACGATTACTCGACGCTAGATGGCGCTACAAGAAGCTCTAGAGTAATCTATTTAGCCTAGAAACAGTGATCGAATACTTTCGTACTTTCGAGTAATTTCCACGGCCATATAAAAGCGAAACGTGTTGGCCGTAGGGGCAGTATTGTTTCACGATACAGCGGATAAACATCGAAAAGATCTTCTAGTGTGACTAACGAGTGATTTAGTAATTTCTTATTGTATAAAGTGTTGTTAATAAATATTGTGTTTTTTTGGTAATTAATCGACTACTTTAATTTGGTTAATACCCAGCTCGTAACAATATATAATGATATTAAAACCAGTCTAGGCACATCTTAACTAATTCTCTATTACCAAATCAGTACCATTGTTTCAATGCTCATCACCTAGCTGTAAATATTCTACTTACCATATCCTCCGAAATGTAGTCTTTAGAACAATACAAATACAAAAATATACAAAATACAAAATAATTTATTGCTTCAAAAGTTTACATTAAGTGTTTAGTGTTTGGAGCTTCCCTTTAAGCAAGTAATGCCTGTGTTGGGAAGCTCCACTCTTCCATAGCAAAGCAATACAAATACATAACATAACACAAACAGAACAAAATTAAACAAAAAGTAGGCACAGATGCATGAATTATCATACACCCGTGATACACCACTCGCACCACATTTATTAAAATGTGGTACAAATGTAGTACAAAAAGTATTTTTTACAAGTTTAAGAACGTACTTCGCAAGGGTGTATTTAGCGTTAGGTATGTACTTATTAAGCAAAATCATCGGTATTATTAAATTCACTTTTAAGCGTGTGAGCTGTGTGTTTGGTGTTAATATCTGTGGATGTGATGCAGTATACGATTGTTACCACTTGACTAGCTACTCATACAATGTGCTCCAAGAGTGCCTCCGTGTTATCATAAGTTAGTGATTTCATCCAATCTATTAAAGTTTTTTTACAGTCATATTGTTTCTTTGAGTATATGTATACTTTATTATTAATTTTGTTATAAAGCATAGCCGATCGCTTATTGTATTGTCTCCCGGCAAATACTGTTTTTGTTCGTGGGATTTGTGTAATTAGGTCTTTCCTTCTTTGAGATGTATTGGTCAAGTCATATTTCAAAATTTGATGTATTCTTAAAGCAGTTTGGATTACGTACAGTTTTCTTACAGACAGCAAATCACTAATCAGAAAAAAGGTTTTCAGTAGGGTATCTTAAGTTCTTAAAATACATGATCTTAATTAGGGCCCGTTGGGCGCGTTCAACGTTAATAAAATGAGTTTTGGCAGCTCCACCCCAGACGGGGATGCAATATAGTAGGACAGACTGAACCAGAGCAACGTAGATCTCGTTTAAAATATTTCTATTTGGGTCGCCAGTACCAGTTGTATTTAGTTTCTTTGGTACAATATATCTGAGAGTTTTAAATATCCAGTTCAATCTCCTAAGTCTATTCGTTACTTGATCAAGATGAGGATACCAAGATAAACGTTGATCAATCGTCACTCCTAGGTACCTTGTTTGCTCTACTCGTTTAATGAGCGAACAGTTACAATGTTCATTATTGGTGTTACCGCATACATGAACTCTTAACTCGAAATCTCCACTAGGCTGTTTGCGTTTGCTGATACTAAAACACATATAGATAGTTTTAGTTGTATTAAGCGTTAGTAAATTATTGTTTAGCCAACTAGCCACTTTGGCCATTCCCATTTAAGGCTTCAACTTCACATCAAGCCAAGAACTTCCCGAGAAAACTATCGCAGTATCATCAGCATAGCAGAAGACCTTAGCACCAACAATGCTTATGTTACAGAGGTCATTTAAAGGTCTTTCTTTTTATATAGAAAGAGTGTTGGGCCTAACACACTTCCCTGTGGAACACCAAATGATACCCCCCCGCCTGATCACTGGTAAATTCTCCAACCCTAACCCTCTGTATTCTCTGCGAGAGATAATCCGTCAGTAAGTTGAGTGCAGTTTCTCGTATCCCAACCTTTTCCAATTTTCTAATTAGAACAGGGATAGAAACGGTGTCAAAAGCTTACTTGAGGTCTAAGAATACAGTTAAACATTTATTTCCAGAGTCAAGTTGTTCTGTTACTAAAGTACTCAAAGCAATAACTGCGTCCTCAGTAGATAATTTTTACCTAAAACCGAATTGCTAAATAGATAATATATTGAATTTATTTAAATACTGTGTTATTCTATGATTGATTAATTTTTCCATAATTTTTGATATGCTTGGTAGAACAGATATAGGTTTATAATTATTCGCATCGTCTCTACTCCCTCCCTTGTGTACCGGGGTGATAATGGATCGTTTTAAAAGATACGGAAAAACACCGTTTTTGGAAGCAAAGATTAGTTAAATGGGTAATTACGGGAACAACTACAACCCTAGCAAATTTTAAGAATTATGTGGGGATATTGTCCCAGCCAGGGGCACTATCAGACTTAAGGCTCATCAACGCTCCATCGACTTCCTTATGGTCAGTGTCTAGAAGGACGAATGTATTTTTTTGAGATGGTAAGTTATCTAATTGATTATCAATGTTAAATGTATTAAGCTGAATATCTTGAGCCAGCTGTGTACCAATATTTGCAAAGTCATCAGTCAGCTCGTATATACGGAAGCGGTCAGTCGTGTTACTCATTGTGCAGTGATAATATTGCATCTGTGATATAAACTATTTGTTATTGGCTGTTTGTTCGATTTTTCGATTCCTTGTCTCTCTTGTGGTATCTGAACCGGTAGTGTACGCCCACTGGGAGGAGTCGGAGCAGGATAGCGGATGTCAGTGAGCTACCTTTCATTTGTGTGATACATACGGTCCCTATAGATAATTGGAATTTAAATAATTATTGAAATCACAAAAAGAACTTATAGTGAGGGCTGGGATTCGATCGGTCGGCGTGGTGTCTCGGGACCGGTGCGTTGCACGCAAGACCACGGTGGCAGTGGAATACTAGCTCTAATTTACTATCTACTATCAACTCCACATAAATAAGCCATTATGCCGCGAATCGAGTACTCGCCCCCCGCTGGTCCTCTTCAGGAAACGCAATCGGAGCCGAACATCTCGGTGGCTGGTGCTGCTTCGATTACTAGTCGCAGCCCCTGCGACACAATGAATATAACCACAAGACCAGGTAAGCGTTCCAGACTTGATGGTATTTCACCGGTGCAGCTGCAGCTACATGAAGATAGATTTGATGAGCTTAGGGACATGCTTCTGTCCTGGAAGACTGAGCAGGACGTTACTCTTAACAAATTGGTCTCCGAAATTGCTGAATTGAAATTACAAAACATCTCTATTCAGAAAACTAACTTAGACATTGAAAGGTCAATATCATTTATAAACAGGGGTTACGAGGACGTGAAGAGTCGTATAGAAGCCTTAGAAAGGCATCAAAGCGACCAAGAGAAGTATCTATCTCAGAGTGGTGGCAGTATCAAGGTAGCAGAGCTCGAGGCTAAAATCGATTCCATGGAACAGCGGGCACGTCAGTGCAACGTAGAAATATGCAACTTGCCTGAAAAAAGGAATGAAAACCTGCTTACGCTACTTGACTCCATTGGTAAAGCAGTGAATTTTACCGTTTCATCGAACGACATCCTGTCTATTCATAGGGTTCCTCATGCTCAGCAGCATAGTGACAAGCCTAAAAATGTCATTGTTAAACTGAAGGCAAAGATTATGCGTGACCAATTGATTAGCGCTTACCGAAGGAAGGGGAGTGTTAAGTCAGATCAATTGGGAATTCCTGGCACAGTGGTACAAGTCTACCTTAACGAACATCTTACTCTGAGGAACAAGATCTTATTTCGGAAGAGCAGGGAAGTCGCTCGCAATATTGGATACAAATACGTGTGGATCAAAAACGGGACTATACTGGTCCGTGAGCGAGATGGAGCCCCGGCGCATGCTGTTCGCTGCGAGGACGACCTTAAAAAGTTTGCTGAAAGGAATAAAACTGGATCATCATCATCATCAAGGTTACGCAAATGATAACAATCAGTTACTCGTTCTCCGGACTGTCATGACTCAGTTTTCTTTATTGTGTTTTAATTTTTATAGTGTGCGTTGTTTTTTCATCCCAAATACTTTCATTATACAACAAAACTACATTCTTATACTTACTATTCTTATATATACTACTGTATGCGTACACAGTCAACATCTGGTGATAGTAAGAACTGTTTTTTGTAACCATAAATATTGTTTATTGTTCAGGTCTATGAGGTATGTGGTGTCAAATTGTATCGCTTTTCATAATTCGAAGTTTAAATATGTTGGTGTGATGGTTCTGTGTTCCGTAACGCCTGTAGTGAGATGTGCCATCTCGATAGGGTTCCATATTCTATCATTTATTATAATTTTAAGCTGTTCCATGATAAAATGTATTTATAGTTTACTCTCTATAAATGGCTTCTAATAGTATCGTTATGTATTATCAGAACTGTGGAGGTATTCGCACAAAGTTACAAACTTTATATATGAACATAATGGCAAACTCATATGACGTAGTAATTCTAACCGAAACTTGGCTCACACCGGACATTCTAAATAACCAGTTTATTGATAGTCGCTACATGGTTTTTCGATGTGATCGCGATAGATCTGCCACCTGTAAGGCCGAGGGTGGTGGAGTCCTGGTGGCAGTTCGACGTGAACTGCGTCCAACTGAATTAATTACACAGTTCGATAGCTCAGCTATTGAACAGATTATTTTAGAGCTCCCAGCCTCTCAAGCACACACTCGCCACATTATTAGTGCTGTATACATTCCACCACGCTCTAACGACGCAGTGTATATTAAATATCTGGACATGTTGCAGAATGTTGTCAATGACTCATCTGTAGAATCTTATTTTATTACTGGAGACTTTAATCGCCCCGACATCGACTGGCAATTTCAAGATAATCATGTTTTTCCGAATTTAGTTTCGTCGGTTAGCTCATCTAGTCAAACATTGATTAATTTCTTGTCAATGATAAACGGTACTCAGTATAACACATTTAAAAACAACTTAGACCGAATACTTGATTTGTATATCTCGAATGTCGATTGTGATGCCGTGTCCTGTGGTGCCATTCTGAACACTGTTCCTCATCATCCACCTTTTTCTATCTATACTAGTTTGAATACTGAGTTTGTATCCATGAAACGTCAGATATTGCTCACTCACAAATACTTCAAAGCTAATTACGACCACATTAATGAGGCACTTGCTAGAATGAACTGGAAGGCAACACTGTCACATCTTCCTGCTGAACATGCCGTTGATACATTTTACGAAATCCTGTATAGTGTGGTTAGAACTCATGTTCCCTTGGTTCAGTCAAAGAGTTCACGTTTTCCTATTTGGTTTTCCCCTAATCTAATTCGAATATTTAAAAAAAAAAATCGCGCCTGGAACAAATGGAAAATTTACAGAAATACCTTTGACTACGAAAACTTTTCCAACTACCGCAAGCTATTTCACAGGGAAATGGTTAATTGTTTTCGTGTTTACATAAAAACTGTAGAAGACAGCATCCCTAGTAATATTAAATATTTTTGGTCTTACATTTCGAATAAAAAAAATAAAGCTAACTTTCCTAATAAAATGTATCATAAAAATGTTTCATCAGACAATCCCACAGAAATTTGCAACCTATTTTCTTCATTCTTTTGTTCTGTCTATGAGCATTCTACTCTCGACCCACTGAATTGGCAACCTTCTGATCGATGTAATGAGCTTTCCTTGTGTTTATCCGACGTATATCTTTCAGAAATCTCTATTCAAAAAGCTCTCAAATCGTTAGACTCCTCCAAAGGTGCCGGTCCTGATGGGATACCGCCATGCTTCTTCTTAAGAACGGTAGACACTATTTCTGAAGCTTTACAAATTATATTCAATAAATGCCTACTTGAGTCTGTATTTCCAGCTGTGTGGAAACATGCATTTATAACACCAATTTACAAGAACGGGAATAAAAATAACGTGGAAAATTATCGTCCGATCTCAATTTTATCCACTCTGTCAAGGGTCTTTGAGAGACTTGTTCACGATGCAGTGTATCCTCATATCCACCAATTAATTTTACATGAGCAACACGGTTTTGTTAGGCGACGCTCTACTTGTACGAACCTTATGACCTTTGTTGGATATATATTTTCGAATATGGACAAGCAGATTCAGGTTGATGCCGTTTACACGGATTTTAAGAAAGCATTTGATAAAGTGGATCATTCACTGCTATTAGATAAAATTGCTTTCAATGGTATTCGTGGGAACTTGCTTCGCTGGTTTATGTCATATATTATTAATAGAACACAAAGAGTTGTTATAAATGGACACTATTCGGACTCCATTGTGGCCAGCTCTGGAGTTCCGCAGGGGTCGATACTGGGCCCACTGCTTTTCATAATTTTTGTTAATGACATAAAACGATGTTTCAAGCACTCTAAGTTCTTGATGTACGCTGACGATATTAAAATTTATAAATCATGCAAAAATATACAAGATTGTCAGCTTCTTCAGGAAGACCTGTATCGATTACATAATTACTGTATTCAAAATAAACTATTTCTTAGCCTCCCTAAATGCCACACTATTTCATTTACCAAAAAAAAACATAAACTCAATTTCTTATATGCAATCAATAATGTCCCTTTAAATAAGGTGGATCTGGTTCGCGATCTTGGGGTCTTATTGGATCCCTGTCTGCACTTTGACAAGCACATCGATAATATCATAAACAAAGCTTATCGTATGTATGGCTTTGTCGTACGATCCTCCGTTGACTTTGTGCGACCCTCCACACAATTGTTGTTATATAAAACACTCATACGTTCTCAATTGGAATTTGCCATACCTGTTTGGAACACTATATACGCGAAATATTCGGACAGACTAGAATTAGTGCAGAAGAAATTCTTACGCTCGGCTTATTATAGGTGTGCGGGATCTAGACTACCTTACTCTGAGTTGTTAAGCTATTTCAATCTTTTAAGCTTGGAGTCTAGACGTCTGCTTCTCGATGTCATGATGTTGCACGGACTATGCAATAATAGATTTGACTGCTCTGTCATCACAAATGAAATTTGCTACATTGTGCCAAGAACAGCCTATCGGCGAAAAGCGCATCAACGCCAACTTTTTCACACACCATTTTGTAGGACTAACGCTGGTGTCCGCATACCTCTACGACGCCTTGTGGTTACATATAATAGATATTTCAATGATGTTGACATATTTGCTTTATCCAATAGTCTCTTCAAGAGTCAAGCCATAAAATTATTGTCTGAATTACCAACGAAATAAGTTGGTTTTTACAATTTTGTATCGTTCCTGAATACGTTTAAGTTTAAATGTCACTGTAACAGTGTGACCTGTTTCCTCTCAATTTAATTTATGTTAATCTGTGAACAATAGTGTGGGTTACATGTTCATTACCTCTAATATTTAATTGTATTTAATTAAGATTTTAGCATGTAACTGTTTTTTGTTCCAAATAAATAAAATAAAAAATAAAAAAAAGTGATTATTCATAAAGTTTACTGACTCATGAGCCGATGTCTTTATGTTTAGTATTTCAGAGCTATGATTTTTACATTTATTAGAGTAAGTTAGATTTTTATATTATGCCAGAGCAATTTACTGTTCGTAACTGAATTTTTAAGCAAATCTCTTTCATATTTACGCTTTATTTTTTTTATTAAATAATTACAATGATTCCTATATCTAGTATAGGTTATTTTGAGGATATCATTATGTGGGTTAAGTTTAGCTTGTTTCTGTAGGTTATTACGATTTCTTATACAACGTAGAATTCCAGTGGTAATCCACGGTTTAATTATCCGCTTACTGTTTGGTACTTTTAAGATAGTAGTGTTATTTTTTATGGTGTTGATTAATTTATTAATGAGAAGGTTTGTCAGTGAATTGGGGTCATTGCAGGAGAGTAGTTCAGATAGTTTTTGTTGTTGCAAATATTTTAAAGCCTGGTCGTAATCTAGAATAGTTGTAGTTTTATTAGGAATGTGAATGTTTTTTAATTTACTTAGAGACAGAAAGGTGGTGTAGTGGTCAGTGATTGAAGTGTGCAATATAGTAATAAATGGTGATATTTTATTCCTTTGTATTTTTATCATAAAATGATCCAGGTAATTCCTCTCTCTAGTAGGTAGAGTATGTCCTGGTAGTATACCATGCAATGACAACATATTAAGGTAGTTATTTCTAGCACTATGCTCACTACTCGTCTCTGAGTCTTTAGGTTTAATATTGATATTTATGTCCCCCGCTATGATTATATTTTTATATGAATTTAGTGTGTCTAAGTGAGCGCTAAGTGAGTTCACAAAGTTATCAGTGTTAGTATTAGAAGGGGACCGGTATATACATAGTACTCCATTATTGAGTATGTCTAACTGAAGACAAGATAAGTATACTGTTGGGATCTTGTGCCAACTGGGGTGAATTTCGGTGTGTAAATAAATCGTGACTGAGAAGCAGACTGATATTTTATTTCCGCGGTTTTCTCCGTTTTAAAAAGGTGTCTGCTATTTTTTTCATTTTGACCCCCTCTTTACTAAGGAGAGAAGGGGGTTTATTATCGTTCCAACTCCTCCAGTTTCTGTCTGAATAATTTCGTTACGTGTCGTAACTCGGTGTCTTCGTGCACCACTTCTGTTATTCCTGACATACCGAATTTAAAGTAGTGAACGTGTGCGTGGAATAAGTCTCAACTGCTAAACAAGTACAAACTTTTGTTTCGTTGCAAATTGTGTTAAGTGAAGGCAAATCTTCTTATGCAGTTGAAGTGTCAAATATATTTGAATACCACACGAAATACCTATACGTAAGAGGGACGGAAAAGGTATTCCCAAGCGGTAGAAAAAAATATATTTAATACTCACACATCAGTTTTAACAGTAAACAGCATACTGTTAAGTGACTCTGGTGCCATCCATCGTACCGGTAACTTTCCTGATGTTTTCTTTCTATAATAGTAATCAGTTTCTATGTTTTTTGCTAGCCCGAAGTCAGCTATTTTAAGGATTAAGTTTTCAGAGACTAGAACATTACGGGCAGCTAAATCTCGATGTATGCACTAAAAACAAAACGAAACAGAATTTAGAAATATTTACTGTGAGATTTTTGTGTATAAGTAGAATTTTTAATTACGAGTATTTAAAGAAACCTATTTATATCTTACATGTCTCGATGCCAAATACTCCATTCCCTTAGAGACTTGGTATGCAAATGATACTAAATCTCGTGATGTAAGATTTCGACTATCTTCCAAACCATCGCTTGGAGGGTCCGTTCTGAAATGAAAACGTGGTTTTTACGTAAAAAAACGTAAAATTATAAAAATTAATTCAAAAACATAAAACAATAATTCATGATTCTGTGATGGATAATATTAAACAAAAAGTAATGTCTTCCATTCCTCAAATGGGTAGCTTCTGCTCCCAAATATATATTGCAAAACTTTATAAGATCATCAACAGTCTTTCGTCCACCTAATTCGCATGAGATTTTATAAAACGCTGCCATAAAACTTTCTCAATGTGATTGTTCATACAATCGCATTAAAATCACTCTTGTTTAAATTTTCGCTTCAGTAAGACATGGAAATGGATTTTGCTAAATAACTATCAACAGCGATTTGTGTTAGAAGACAAAATTAAATGAAAAGCATTCTGGGTGTGAACCCAGAATGAACAGATTTACTTAACTTTCCGTATCTCGCGCTATAAACCGTCACGTAATTACATACGCGAGGCACAGTGGTACCCCAAATTAAATAAATAAATATTTCATAGCATAGCTTTTGTAATTGTGTAATTACCTGCTTTTGATAATTATTTATTGAAAGTTATTTGTAGATTTGCGTAAATCTATTTTTCTAAGAATTGTATGTTTTATTTTATAAGATCAGAAATGAGATATGAAGGCCTAAAGCTGCTCGATTAGCCATCTCTGATTTTATAAAATTGCTAGTATTTGATTTTGTTTTAAAAGCTTGTAGGGTATTTCTTAAAAAGTTAATTTTTAAGAGAGACGATGTCCTCGGTTAGTAAAGGTAGGGGAACGCGTCGTGAACGCACTCCTTCACCCTCTAATGCATTGATCGAGATATTGAAAAGACTACAGCATCTTGAGGACCGAACAAGCGGAAGCAGCGAGCAACGACCTTCTTCGGTGGCGAGTTCAATGCTTTGCCAGGCGCTGACCGTGCTGAGTACATCATTAGCTGCAGCGGAGCCCGCTACAACACCTACCAGCGCGCCCGTGGAGCCTAGGACTGCCACTACGACGTCGTTGCCACCCCAAAGCGACGCCAAAAGTGCGGCGGAGCGCCTGCTGGATGCAATCAGTTCACTCCCGGTGATATCAAACTAATATTTTGTCTTCGATTTTGATCCGGCTGTTCATGATGTCGAGACGTGGTGCCATGAGGTTGATAAAGCGCAATCCCTTAATAGGTGGGAAGACAGTGAGTGTCTTGCTCATATAGGTTGCTGTCTTAAAGGTGAATCTCGAACCTGGCTTAGCGAGTGCTTAGAGAGCTTAACTAGTACAACGCGTACTTGGTCTAATTTCAAACTTGAGTTAAAAACGTTATGCCCACGATCTGTCGACGTCGTGAACATTTTGTTTAATGTCATGTGCACCGACAAGTATTCCACTTACGCTGAATACGCACGTAAGTCGTTATTAAAATTACGTATTGTTAAAGGTTTAAGTAGTGAGTTGATAACCTCAATTATTATACGAGGTATTAGTGACCCACAGATTCGTGCAGCTGCTATGAATGCTAAATTAACATCTGAAAGCATAGTTGAATTCTTGTCAAGCTTTGTAAACTGTGGTATGTCTATTTCTTATAGGTAACCTAGTGCTCATAACCTATCAAGTAAAAATGTCAATCAGTCAACGCAGATATGAAAGTTTGAAAGTCCGTTGCTATCAGTGTAATGAATTAGGGCACAAACGCGATTCCTGTTCCAAGCGTTCTAAATTCGATTCAAGTGCTGAAAAATACAACATTACGGCGAGTGCGAGTGGTACCTTGTCAAAGCCTCAAATAGATAAATGTAGCTTTTGTAATAAGAAAATTGGTCACACGGCAAGCCGGTGTTTTGCCAAGGAATGTGCCAGAGATAATAACGTTAACTTTTATCGCGAAAATGAAGGTTAATTTAAGAACCCTGACGTTTTTACGGGCGTCATATCGGACATACCCGTCAATGTACTCATTGACAGTGGCTCGAGCGTTTCATTAATAATCTCTGATTTAATTCAATACTTTTCGTGACAAATAATACCGAAGGAAGTTATAGTTACATCCCTAGTTACCTTGCCTATACAATAGAGTAGAAATTGACTTTTGTATAGTGGACAAAAGCCATGTGAACGTACCCGTAATTATTGGTACCGATGTTTTAAATAGACAATTATTTTTTTACGGGTGGGTACTGCTACTACTACCGTCAAAAATGATGTAATGCAAATTAAATTAACTAGTGACGTCTATTACTGACCTTATAAGTTATCTCACGACGAGAAGTTAGGCGTTCGTGTCATAATAAAAGATTTTTTGGAAAAAAGAATAATTCGTGAATCTGAGTTAGAGTACACTAGCCCGATTCTACTTGTGAAAAAGAAAGACGGTTAAGACAGGATGGTAGTTGACCCCCCAATGTATCCCTACGTTGTCGTCGTGGTGGGGCTTGCGTGGGTCAATGATCTCTGGGGCTGTGCCGGGTAGAGCTACTCATGCCGGATTGGCCCAGGGTGAGACTCCAGACCAAATGGGATACCAGACGGAGTCTGGCTGCAGACTGCCGTGAAGGGCGTGACGCAAAGTCGTCGCGCGGCACTCCAAACGTCCCTCTGCTTTAGCAGAAGGCGTGTTGGAGTGCGAGTAGATCAGAGGGGCTGGCACTTGAGTGTTAGTCCCGTCTGTAAGAGAGGGCTAGCCACCCTCTCGCATTCCGTAACCATTAGGGGCTCAACAACGACCTGACTGGTGGCTCCAAGAGGGTACGCTGAGAACCTGATGGCCGGAGGGCTTGCCTTGATTGGCCGGCCCATGACAAGGATAGTCTATAACACCCGACAGTTAAGTCGTAAAAAACCTGTGGATATCGGCCGACCTCCACAGTACATAGGCTTGCCCGGGTATTGGGGATCTCTGCCCGGGTCGACTTTTAGTTCTCCCCTAATCGTGGGCTTAATTATGGATATAAACTCAAATTTAAAAAACAATACGGACAGAGACCGTGTTAACGCTATACCAACCGGATCAGAGAATTCCGACCGATTCGGTCGCGGCCTATAGGCCCATCGTGTTGTTGGACGAGGCGGGCAAATTGTTCGAGAGGATTCTCTCTGCCCGCATCGCCGCCCTGAGTGTGGCCGCGGATGGACGGGATGGGTTTTCCCCTCCATCCGCATTACAGGCCAACCGCGAGGGGGCGACGTACGCGTGTGCCGTGCGTCGCCTAAATCGAGATTTTAACAGCAGACGGTGCCCGCTTCAGTGCGGGCAGGCGCTGGGAGGCGTCCGGTCGTGTAATATCTGCGATTCCCGGACCCCTCCCTTCTCAGGCGCAGAGTTGGCACACCGTGTGGTTTTAGTCGGTTCGATTCCGACACACCGCCCCGCCGCAAACCCCGGCGGGGTGACGGCCCGAGGGGTTTCCACACGTAAAAAAAAAAAAAAAAAAGGATGGTAGTTGATTATAAGGCTTAAATCAAATAATGATTACGAATGAACGACGTATTATTAATGAATACGATCGAAGATAACCTCACTTTACTCAAGTCAGTTCTAAAAACTTTGACAGAGGCTGGCTTTTCTATAAATCTTAAAAGTGTACATTTTTAACCAATGAAATAGAGTATTTAGGTACATTATTTGTGATGGTCAGGTTAGACCGAGCGATGGTAAGGTTGAGGTCTTGATTAGATTACCGAAGCCGAGTAGCGTCAATCAGGTTGGCCGATTTCTTGGCTTAGCGGGCTATGTAGAATGTTCCATAACAATAATTTTGTACACTGGTTAACTGAATTTGGTATAGAAGTGCATTTTATTACGCCAGAGAGAGAAAGAGAGAGGGAACCAAGAGAATGGCCAAGTAGAAAGATACTGCCGTACCGGTTTAAATATGGTTAGGTTTGTTAACGATTTAGTCTTTGTAATCAAGAGATCTGTGTTGGCAAACTAGACTGTGGCATGCGTGGCCCGTATAAGGTGATGAACATTTTATCTAACGATAGGTACGAACTAAAATTGCTGGCTGGTTCTTATGGCTCAAGTAGCTGTTGGATATATGGTGTTGTGGCGTGGCGAATGGACACACATGTGCTGTTTTTTTTTAAAGTTAGTTGATAACTTTGAATTTGTTTATTGCTGTTTAGCATACTTGTTTGCGGACTATGTATCGAACAATGACTATTTGATACATACTGTTTGTTGAAAGCTATTTTTATTATACTGTTGGAATAGACCCAAGAAAATCCTGAGAACATGTGGTCTTGGGGTGACCTTGATAGTGATTATGAGCTGATCATAGAGGGTTACGCTCATGGTATAGGTAACAAGGTTGATGTCGGTGGGGCCCATGCTGACTATAGACAGAGTATAAAGCCTGTAGTGGGTCTCATGGTTGTCCTGCTGTAATCGATGTAAATCCTGTGCGCGCATGGTATTCGATATGGGAACATGACCTGAGTAAATCCTACTGATGGTGGCCTTTGAGGCCTGTATGTTGTTGTTAAAGAGCAGCTGTGTTTGTTTATTGAGTAATGGTTGTGCATAACTGTATGTGTTGATCGATACATAGTCTGACGAAATTGATATCTGATTGTATGACACTTCTGTATTTAGTACTTGGACTTGTGAGTGTAATAAATTGTTATCACCACAGGTTGTGACGAAGAACGAGACCCCATCCTTGATGATAACACCGCTGGACCGTCGTCAGGGCCCGATGAAAGCCGCGAGGACGCTGGCACGTCAGGAAAGGCCGTGTTGAGTGGCAAGTGTAGCAACACCTCCAGTAACAGCGAGTGACGCGACAGAACATATATAAGCGGGAGCAATCGGTGGCATCGTTCATTATTTTCTTTCGTCGGTTGTCGAATATTTAACATCTCTCTACCTCACTTACTGCATAGCTTTTGTAATTGTGTAATTACCTGCTTTTGATAATTATAAATTGAAAGTCATTTGTAGATTTGCATTAAATCTATTTTTTTAAGAATTGTATGTTTTATTTTATAAGAATAATAATAATAGTAAAATATTTTAACTTTAGGGAAAAAATAAAAATAATTTATTTTATATACGGAATCAGCCTTTATTAAAGCACAGCTTGTAAAACTATGAAGATTTAAGGGAATGCTCCGATAATCTATAAATATAAAAATGTTATGTTGGTTTGTGTACGCTTCAAAAACTCAAAATATAACTGTAATAACATCACTTGACGAACCGTTAAAAAGTCAAGAAAAGTCATTTTAGTGGGGCATAAAATAACACTTCATGACACTAATATGCGTTTGGTGATACTAGCTGTTACACTGATTTAAGATTTAAAGTAAAACTTATAGTAAAACAATAAAAACAAAATTGTAAGTGAATGCCATATCTTGTTTTATGCAGTCTATCCATTTTTTTTCGTCGTCATCTACTCTTATATCCGACAACCTCCATTATTAATAATTTCATAACTATATTTTGTTCATGTTTAGGCATCACATGTCCTAACAGCTTTTCCAATTTTATAACTTCGTACTGCTATTCTAATTTTGTTCATACTAATCTCATTTACTAATCTGGTATTCACATGCACATCATTCATCATTCTGGTCCATCCGCTTTCCTTATTCATCAGCGTTTCATAGTGAGTCTGCCATCTGCACCTTGAATCCTAATATTTTATTAACACTCCCTATTTCATGATTTATGCACCTTACATGCTTCAAATCTTTCGCTCCTTTTTCCCTACTTTTTGCAATGCGGAGAGATTTTTTTCCCTCTAGAATAGGGTTTCCCAAACTTATTTTGCCTACTGCCCACTTTAAGAATAAATTATTTGTTAGCGCCCCCATTTTTTCACCTACTTAAAAACCACTATAACTTCAAATTTAATTAATCAATTATTGTGAGCTATATTAGCGGAGATTAAACATTAATTCTAAACGAGACTTTTACTATAACTCGCAAGAGTTAACTTGAAACCTGAGCGCAGTAGGTAATACACAACGGCTCTCAGGTCTCAAGTTAACTGTTACACCTCCAAATGAGAATGATTATTGAAACGCAACTTTATAGTATTCAAACATAGTATCTTTTATTCAAAATAAAACAAACATAATCGATTCTTATATAAAAACTAAAGTGAAGGATGAACCTGATGCTGTTTAATAAGTTTGTTGATATCAGGTTCCAATTTACTCAAGAACAGTCGCAAGTCACCACGTTTGGTAACATGCAAACGATTTCTCTTAAGCTGTGTTGCCACAGCACTAAATCCACGTTCACACAAATATGACGATGGGAATGCTATCAAGAATCGTTGAACGATTGACCACAATCCAGAGTACAATTGCGGGATCGATTTTTGTAGCCAAAATTCTTGGTAACCATTCTTGAACTTGATTTTTATTTCCTCGTTTGTTGTCGATATTCTATAAGTTCTTCTTCCAGATGAGGTGACATTGCTGTGTTGACATTTGAAAACGGATCCAACACCCAGTCTGATATTTCCAAGTTCAAAATGTCCTGGTATCGTTCGGTGAAGTCAATTTGGAGGTTTTCCAAATGTTGGCAGTAGACAAACAAATCGTCGTTACTGCAGGATACTGATAAATTCGGCAAATTGTGAAACTCACGTCTGCCCATATTCTTCTGGCTGCGAAAGCAGCAACGACGATTTTGTTTTAATTAAATTTAGTTCATCGCCTTGCAGTTGGAGATTTATGACGTTGAACAATTTATATAGGTCTGTCATGTAAACTATATCATTCTTAGATGTAATAAGCTTGTTGTGCAATACTGTATCTTTAGTTTCCAAGAACTCTATCACAGAGTTAAATAGGTTGTAAAATCGAGTCAGACAATTGCCTCTTGATAGCCAACGAACTTCAGTATGAAACAACAAACGGTTAAAATCCTCGTCATTAGTAACACAAAGCTGATGAAATAATCTATCATTCAAAGAGCTGCTGCGGATTTTATTGACTGTGTGGGGGAACGGGTATAATGTTCCACCCAACACAAAGGGAGGATCCTCCGACCAGGCGAGGTGATCATGCCTGGCGGGCTACTGCCCAACTGTTGATGTTGGGATGTTGTATATATGATAATCGGCGCGTGAACTATTTATTTCGCGATTCAGGATTGATAGTTACTCCGTGTAGTTACTTCGTAGTTCAGTGTATCTTCGGTAGATGGCGCTGTATGTGGAGGTCGCCACATCACTCCCCTCCAAGACTGGAGGTCGATATATATTGCATCAGCTGTCTTTGCTCTGTTGTGGAGCTTGCCAGTGCCAGGAGTGAGCAGTTCCAGTGAGTCGGAACTGAGTGCTGCAAGTTCCAGTGAGTCGGAACTGAATGCCGCTAGTCCCAGTGAGTCGGGGCTGAAGTCCGTTGATCCCAGTGAGTCGGGATCGCATGCGGTGCGCGGTGCTGCGGTGAGGTCCCCAGTGAGTCGGGGCGGTTGCTGCGTAGTGACTGGCTGCTGCGTAGACGGGAGAGAGATGCTCTGCTTAAATGAACCGTAGTTGCAGGTTGCTGTGCCTAGACGCTGTTGAGGCCGTAGGGGTTACCAGGCTAGAGCGGTCGCGTCCTGCGTGTGGTATATCCCCGTTGAGGCCGAAGTTGCTGGCTGGCTTGAGACTTGCTGTGGGAGTGAACATGATGGTGGCGCTGATCCGCTGCCTTGAAGGCTGCTTCCAATCACGTCGGGGTCACCACTGTGGGGGAACGGGTATCATGTTCACCCAACACAAAAGGAGGATCCTCCGACCAGGCGAGGTGATCATGCCTGGCGGGCTACTGCCCAACAGTTGATGTTGGGATGTTGTATATATGATAATCGGCGCGTGAACTATTTATTTCGCGATTCAGGATTTATAGTTACTCCGTGTAGTTACTTCGTAGTTCAGTGTATCTTCGGTAGATGGCGCTGTATGTGGAGGTCGCCACAACTGCTTTGATGACATATTGCAGTGATTGAAATAGTCGTTCACTTAAGTTTCTAGCAACCAAATGTTGTCTATGAATAACGCAATGTACAGCAAGGACACCTGGAATTTTATTTTTTAAGTAGGCTACGAAGCCTTTATGACACCCTGTCATAGCCAAAGCGCCATCCGTAGCAACTGATATAATATTTTTCAAGGGAATCTCTTTCTCATCACAAAACTTTTCCAATATATTGAATATGCTTTCGCCTTTTGTATCGGTCTCTAAATTTCTAGCAAACAATAGTTCTTCACATATTTTCTCATTTTTAATAAACCTCCTGTAAGACAGCAACAATGCTTCATTAGTTGGTAAAATAGACTCATCGAGCTGAATTGAGAATTGGCTTGTCCTCAGGTGATCGCACAATGATCCTTCAATATCTTTAGCCATTTTATCAATTCGTCTTTGCACAGAAATATTACTCAAAGGAATTTTTCGGATAATATCTGCGGCCGGCGTATGAAGCACAGTAGTTATTACTTCCTTTATTGCTGGCAAAATTAACTTTTCTTCGATGTTATGTGGTTTGCTTTTTTGAGCAATTAACAAAAAGATATTATACGAAGCTCGAAGTCCGTCGTCATCTTGCTTAGCAGCCGCCGAAAATAGTTTTGCTACACTTGGCTGAGTATTATGCTTCTTCTATAGGTCTTGAAAATATGCTACATTTTTGTCTTTCTTACCTGGATGCATTTTATTCAAATGATCTTGCAGTCTTGAAGGCTTCATTGCTTCATTCGAAAATGTTTTTAGACATAGAAAGCACAAAGGTAACGATGGTTTTGTGGGATTTTCAATGAATCCGAATTTAATATATTCCGCACAGTATTGCCGTCTCTTCTTTTTTACTTCCGACATTGTTTTGTTTTAAGAAATACGTAAGTTAGTGTTTAACTTAAGTAGGTACTGCTTATCTATTATGCGCAAAACCGCTAATGGGAATAAAATAAATATTACGTTGATTATATAGGTTTGCATAAGCAGCACGCACCGACAGGAATAAAACAAACATGCATAAACTCGTTTATCTCATTCGACGCTCAGTCGTACTCAACAAGTAAGAACAAGTATTATATGAACCAGCCGATTGATACAGGAATGCACAATTCGGGCTATTTAACAAAAACTTGTTAAGACATGATTGCCCGCGGTCTACTATCTACGAAAATTACCTATCTAGGAGTACTAACTAATAACTATTAAAATGCGAAAATATGTCTGTTGCCTTTTTATTTGTTTGTTTGTGTCTACTTTCATTTTGAAACGGAGCGACCGATTGACATGATTTTTATTTTGTATATTCAATAAAACAGGACAGATATATGAACTAGTGGAGAGAAATATCGAACCGAGTTTGAGCAATCTCTTAACTAATGTTAATTGAGGCTGCTGTAGAATCTGGCAGGTGTTTGTGCTGTTTCTTTTGAGATTCAGCTCTGGCCATTGCTACCGCTTTCTTTGCCTTCTTCTTCAATTTGTCATATTCTATTTTTCAGTTCTTTTGTGGCGCAAGGAGGCAAGGAGTCCTGAGACTCGAGAAATCGATGATCAGAAATCCAAAACCGCCAGGTCCTTGTGGAAGAATGGAAGGAACGACTTGGGCAACCGAGCGCTGGGCACGCTGTTATTGCAGCGGTAAGACCCGTTATGGAGGATTAGCTCAAGAGGCGTCACGAGACCCTCTCATACCGCCTGATGCAGGTGATCACTGGCAAAGGATGCTTCGGAGATCACCTGTGTCTGATCCGCAAGAAGCCAACGCCTGAGTGCCACCACTGCGATGACCAGGCCATAGACACGGCGCTCCACACGCTGGCAGAATGTCCAGCGTTGGGGGAGCCGAGGCGTGATCTCGTGGCGGCCATCAGGGTGGGGGTTCTCTCGCTCGGTAACATGATTGCGGTCATGTTGCGGAGCGAGAGTGCGTGGAACTCCGCCGTTTCTTTTTGCGAGCAAGTTATGCTTGCTAAGGAGACGGCGGAGCGGGACTGGGAGAGGTTACGAACTCTCCCGGTCCGCCAGGCCCGGGAACGGGCCAGGTATCGCAGACGCCTCAGGGGACGGCGATCGCAAAATGATCTCCGTCCTCCATAAGCGCAAGCCTGAGGGTGACACATGAGACCATCTGTCACCCTAGGAGAAGCAGACTCGGGTGGAGAGCGCGCTTGCACCACAGCACTCGCGCCTCAACTTTTGGGGACAGCAACGGAAACACCGGGATTTCCACAGAGGAGGGAGCCATTTACAAATCGAAGATGGCCCGAGGTACGTCGGGGTTCCAGGGTTTTCCTTTCTAGGATGCACCTGGTTCCCCGGCGTCTAGTACCCGAGATGGCGTGTGGTTTTAGTCGGTTCGAGCCCGACATGCCACCTGGAGGTGGTATCCGAGGGGACTTCCGCACAAGGAAAAAAAAAGGTGTTAACAATTGCTAGGTCGAATGATAAGGCAAACTGATGCAGGCTGTCGCTTTCAACGTTTTGAATGTCGAACCCGCTATGAAATCTTTCACAATCCTCGTTACCTAATCCAATATGCCCCTTAAAATCTCTTCCCATCAATATTTTCTCACAATCAGAAATACCTATCCTTATCGTATCTAAATCTAGCCGAAAATCTTTGACTGCATCTTCACATGCAACTCGATACATACACTACACATGGTAGGGCATCAATAAGCCCGCCAACCATCATTACTGTCATGCTAGCGGGTGAGGAGGGCAGTGGTCTCTTTCTGTGAGGCAATAATGCTCCAGAAAGAGACCACTGAACGAGATCGAGAGACTCACCACATACCTGGCTCCTCAGTCCCCAAAGAGCCGGAGATCCGAAGGGATTTTCTACCACTTCAAAAAAAAAAGGATTCACTAAGCACTTCGAAACGACGTTGTTCGATTTCATAAGAAATGCGGAACCAAATGTGTAAGCATTTAATGCATATATCAATGTATGTATGTAAAATATCAATAAAATTAAATGAAGAGCTGATTCATTTAATGACTTTATAATACTATGATGAAACTCATAGTAAATGTAAAACTTATTTTTGCATTTTTTTTAAAGTTTTAGGAATGTATAAAAATTCATCTACTCACGTAATTGGTGACGCCGGTCTCAGGGACAGCGTTGAGGCTAAACCTCGGAACGTACGTCCATGGCGTTGATGTGGGAAGAACTAATAGAGGGGGACGTAAAATGAGGCAGCTACTCGAAATCGCAACACACATCGGTGCCAACACACGGCAGGTTAAAAAGTTATTTATTTTTTTCGAATCACCTGGTCTCACATACACGTCAGCAATTAAGTCACGTTAAGTTCTCAAATAAGATCTTGCGTTTTACAGTAAATAAGAATACCTTTAAAACATAGGTAACGAATATTTCTTATATGATACATTTTGTACAATATTTGCTTACCTAATTCCAGGTCGATATTTCCGCAAGAAATTCCTCAAATTACCGTAAGGTGCAAATTCAACGATGACGTAGAGAGGCCCACCCTGCGTGCAGCATCCTAACAAGTTTATAATGTTCACATGTTTTCCGACAACTTTCATTATCTCCATCTCTGAAATTAGCGATATCATTTCGGCATCAGTGTGTCCGTCTGAAAAATTTAGAAAAAAATGGTTTTATTTTATTCTATCCCGGACTAGTCTAGTACTATAGAAATTATGTAGTATAGTTTTTTCTACCTACTTAAACTTCTTTTAAACACAACATGCGGGCATGAGATTAACGTGCATCGTTTTTCAGATACTAAATCACAATGCACACTTTTTCACCAAAATAAAGCAGAAATTCTTAATAAAACAGAGCTATTCAAGTTAGTTATTTCCTAAAAAACTTACAAGGTAAAATTGATATTTTATATCTCACAGAAACATTTATTAAAAGAAACATCGAGGCTAAGCTTAAGACTGCTGGTTATAACCTAGTGTCGTTCTACTTACTACTTACTCTATATCTAATCATTGCAACGGCTGATCTTGCATATTGGTTAGATAATATTTTTTACACTAAATCTCTTAATAACCTTATAGAACTTAGTTTCATTTTTAATACTGTGCCACAGAAATTATTCAATTAAACCTTTAAATCGTATGTATTTACAGAATGCCTTACGTTAATGAAACTACTTTTCTGAAAAAGCTAGAGGAACTCTCCCCATCCCCCAAAGGTCGGCAACGCACTTGTGACTCCTATGGTGTTGCGGGTGTCCATGGGAGGCGGTAATCGCTTACCATCAGGTAATGCGTCTGCTCGTTTGCCCACTACTCAATTAAAAAAAAAACTTCTAAATTAATTGACAAGCAAATTTAAAAGAACAGTACTTTATTTTATTTTACAAAATTATAATTCAATAATCATATTAAACCACCAAAATATTTAATTACAAGCAATTTAATAAACATCATTTCAAAAACACGTTACTTAACGCTATCTGATCATGAAACTGGTGGGAGCATCAGTTTTGAGACTGATAAGAATGACAGCGACACCAAATTCAGAAAATTTTGGTTTGAAAAACGAAGGAATTATAGTAGAGAGAACACAGCAAAATTGGTTCCTGCATGAATGCTCTATCTTTTGATGAAGTATATGAGTGTTCGGACGTCGATAAAACATTCGAAATTTTCAGGATTCATTAATATTAATATATATTCTGCTTAGAGGAGACCCGAGCCCAGCAATGTGACGTTATGGAATTTTATTGTATGTTATTTTTCAATTTGTTACTACCAACTAAATTATTTTTGTGTATGTAAATGAGAGTATAGTCTAGGCTTGTAATATAAGTCCATATTTAGTATCTATCTGTTGGTTTTGAGTGTTTCCCCGGTCTACCCAAATGTTTGCTGGCGGTAGTGACGCGCTTCGGGTTGTTAATCTTGACTTATACCGCTTAGGTAACACGATGGCTGAGGCTCGTATGGCGTCTGTATGGACAGGCCAACTAAAAACTGTGGTTCTTTTTTCAAAAGGCCAACCCAGACACTGTTCTCTCTCTTGTCCTATACTGTTCTCGCATAGATTTTTTTATTGTTTTTATGTAATCAATATTCACAGTCTTAAAAAAACACACCTCTGTGGATTGTTTCGGCATTTCTTCCCTGAGTGAGTCTTAGGTAATACCGGCCTCTTCTAGCTATAAAAACCAATGAATAAAAATATCTAAACATATTTACTTACAAAATAAATATCATTTATGGGTTGTTGATGGTGATGATTCAATAATTTGTGATTCCTTATCATTAATGTTAAAATAATAAATAAACCAATTAAATATAAATGGATCCCTAAGGGTTTAAAAAAACATACAAAATAAAAGAAAACTATATCTAAAGTATCTCCAATTATCTCAAAATAAAGTTGTCCATTTAAAACAATACAATTTATACCAAAAAACATATTAAAAAATTCATACTTTAGGCTCACAAAATACAATACACTAGATATACCTAGGTATATTTAACATTTGCAAAGCATCACGGAAAAAAATCAAATCAAATTTTAAGTATGAAATAAATTCATCAGATATAAATCTCATAAAAATAAATAATGATTAATATACTAAGCCAGAACAAACAGCAGGTAAATTCAAATATGATTTAACTAACGTAGCGTAAAAAAACAACCAAGGGCAAATAGAAACGACATCCTACGAACCACTCCTAACAACCCGTATACCATATTTGTAAACTCAGTCGATAAAAGTTACTCATATAAATTAATCAATTTAATCAATAATACAAATTCTACGAGCTATAATGATATTAATATAAATATTCTTAACAAATGCTCTGAAAGTCTTTCAGGACCAATATGCCATTTGATTAATCCGCTTTCTTTGAAGGTAAGCTTCCAACTTGAATAAAATATTCAGTCTTATATATAAAATTCTCGTGTCTCAATGTTAGTTAAAATACTCCTCCAAAACGGCTGGACCAATTTTCATGAAATTTTGTGAGCATTTTAGGTAGGTCTGAGAAGCAGCCAACGTCTATGTTTCTTTTATGACTGCCTCGGTGGCGCGATACGCTACCACTAGGTAGCGTATGCGACTGCTAAGCTTGAGGTCTCGGGTTCGATTCCCGGGTCGGACCAAATGTTTATATGATCTGCAAATATTTGTTTCGGAGTTTGGGTGTTTTCTATGTATAATATGTATGCATTTACAAAAAAAAAGTATTTAAGTATTTATATCAGTTATCTAGTACCCATAACACAAGCTCTGCTTAGCTTGGGACTAGATGGCGTTGTGTGTTAGATGTCCGGAATATTTATTTATTTATTTATTATTATCCTCCTAAATGTTAAGGTAGTCCAACCCAATTTTTTTTAATTTTTAGATACATTTTTATTTTTTTATGATGCAGCATTAGAAAATACATACAACCCTGAATTTTCAACCCTCTACGATCAACCCCTATTTTTCCATCGCGATTTATTTATTTGTTATAAAACCTAAAGAGTTGTACTATTTGGTATAATATTTTTACTTCATTGTTTATATTTCGTTACTGTTTGTGTTTCTTTGTTCACTTGTAAAGCAATAGATGTAATAATAGAAACTTAAGTTAACAGTAGGGCAACCTGTAATGATAGTGAAGGTGATGTTGTAATACAAATAAAATGCAACATAGAAAATATTGAAGCAACTCTATAAAAGGGTGAAAAAACAAAAATTAGTAACTATCGCCTAGTAATCTTTATTTCAATAATGTCTAAAATAATTGAAAAGTTTATTTAGGTGTATGACTTCAAATAAGTTTATAAAAATTAAATTTTGTACACCAAAAATGGTAAAATATATGGAACGTAATATACTATGATACCATTTCTTTTACTATATTCTAACAAATAAATCTTTATTTATTTCTTTCTTACTTTTTAACATTTTAACTGCTACGGTAGAGGGCCCTCGCTTCAAAACTCCAACGCAGTTTGCTTTAACGACTTTACCGAATTCTCCTTCTCCCAGTAACTTCCCTAATACGACTATCTCACGAGGTATCTCCCAGTCCTTGTCTAAGGGTAATTCATACTCTGGTAATATTTTCGAGTCACTGGGGTTTTTCTTTACTTCGGAAACATTTTGTTTTTCTATTTTAATTGTCGGCAAAACCTAGAAAAATGTAACATTTTTATTTTAAATTTTGGATATTTATCAAAATACAATGTTTTCCTTCGCAAAAAACATGAATTACTGTATAGTCAATATCAGATTGATTTGATCTTTTACAATAGTTAAAATTATGTGAAGAGCATCAATTACATTTATGTAGCAGATGTGACAATCAAATCATTCTGAGCGTTCAGAATGGTTATAACATCATAACCTTCAGCTTTAAATATTGTCATACCTGACAGTGTTCATAACAAATTGTTGAAAATGTCGTTTATTATTTATTGTAACAATGAAGAAAGTTCAACGGAAATGCCCATAGCTCGATTAAAATATTGCATAGATATGTTTTGCTTTTCTGTTTCTATTGAATACCCAATCCATTCACTATTTGCCGTCCGCTGCTGAACGTAGGTCTCTCCCAAGGAGTGCCGTCACCCCACCGGGGTTTGCGGTGGGGTGGTGTGTCGGAATCGAACCGACTAAAACCACACGGTGTGCCAACTCTGCGCCTGAGAAGGGAGGGGTCCGGGAACTTCAGTTATTAACACGACCGGACTCTTCCCAGCGCCTGCCCGCACTGAAGCGGGCACCTTCTGCTAGGAAAAATCTCAATTTACGCGACGCCAGCTTCAGAGCCCTCCGCGCTTCGCGGTACTCCTCATAAAGCTGTCTCTCCTCACCGTCTACGTGGTGACGTCGCCGATTGCGAGTGTAGGATCTCCGGGCTCGTGTACAGGCCGGCGGTGAGGTCCGCCAACTCCTGGGACCACCAGTAGACCATCTACCGAGGCCGCCTACGGCGAAGTACAGGCGGAGGAGGAGATGTCCGGTCTCATACTCCAGATCGGGCCGGTGGAGGGGGATTCAGCGCCCCAATCACTGGCCTCTTTGCAGGGGAGAGCGGACGCGGCGGTGGCCATCATTCACAAGGTGGCCACCAAGTCCGTAAACCTTAAGGGTTCCTTCGTCAGGGCCCTTAAGGACTCCTCTTCCGCTTTGGCGGGAGTGGTGGACACCCTCATTGGGGATGTGGGTCGCCTTCAGTCGGCCAACTACCGTCTGACGGGGCAGGTGGCTGAGCTGAGCGCTCAGTTCACCCAATTTCGGGCGGAGCGCCCGGAGCGAGAGGCCCCAGCCCCGTCTTTATCATCATCGCGTCGTGCCCCTACCGAGCCCGAGGTCCCAGACGCATATCTGGGACAAATCCTCGTAGCGGTGGGGCACTTAGTGGACGATCGGCTGGCAGCGCCATCTGTTCGGCCGCCGCTTGCGGCACCGAGGCCAAAGTTCGCACCGGCGACGACCCCTCTACCCGTGGTGGGGGGTCGGGTGTCATTCTCGGCGGCGGTGTCGAGGCCGGCTCCTGCGGCTGCCCAAGTGGTACGCCAGGCAAAGGCTCCAACCAAGGCGCCGGCCAAGGCTCCGACCAAGGCGCCGGCCAAGGCGGCTGCGCCGGCCAAGGCGGCTGCGCCGAAACCGGTGCCGAAAGCGGTGGCAAGGGCTGAAGCGGAGGTCCCTCCGCTCCCCACTCCAAGACCTCTGCCGGGACCCTCTGTACCTGCCCCCTCCAATGAGGGTTGGCAGGTAGTTGGAGGGTCCAAGAAGGCCCGCAAGCGCGCCAGAAAGGCTGCCCGAAAGGCAGCCTCTGGCGCGCAGACGTCGCTGGTGGCACGGGCCACCCAGAAAAAGCCGCGGCAACTGCAACTGCCGAAATCCGCGGCTGTGGTGGTCACGGTGTCACCGGAAGCGGCTACCGGTGGACTGTCCTATGCGGCCTTCTTCAAGAAGGCCCGGGACAGTCTCGCCGGTGAGTTCGAAACGGCCGGTGTCCGTCTGCGCCTCGCCCAAACAGGAGCTCGGGTTCTCGAGTTCCCTGGGGCCGATGGCGCAAAAAAGGCGGACACCGTTGCCGAGAAGCTGAGGGCTGCGTTTGCAGATACGGATGGTGTCAGGATCGCCAGGCGCACGAAATGAGCTGAGTTGCGCATCTCGGGCCTGGACGATTCGGTGACGGCCGAGGATGTCCGCGCTGTGGTTGCAGAGAAGACTGCATGCAGCGCGGACAAAGTCAGGGTCGGTACCATCCGCCCCGGTCCTGGGGGCTTGGCGCTGTGTGGGTTAGTTGTCCCGTGGCGTCGGCCAGAGTACTGGGCGACGCCGGCCGGCTCCTCGTCGGTTTCGTGAGCGCCAGGGTTACAGTCCTGGCGGCGAGACCGATGAGGTGCTTCAAGTGCCTGGCCGCTGGACACACGCGCGCCAAGTGCGCCAGTTGTTTTGACTGCAGCGGACTGTGTTTCCGCTGCGGTCGACCGGGGCACAAGGCGGCAGAGTGCTCTGCCGCCCCTCACTGCCCCGTGTGTGCGGCGGGCGACAAGCCCGCCAATCACCAGATGGGGCAGAGGGGCTGCTGCAAGCCTCCCCGAGCTTCTCGGCAGACGTCAGGGGCTAGCCTGTCGACCCAGGCTGCCTCCGACGTCGATCGTGCGACCACGTCGTCTACCATGGAGGAGGTTGTAGAGACGATCCAATAAATGGATCAAGTCTCCAACCTCCTTGTCCAGACGAACCTGAACCACTGCGCCGCGGCGCAGGATCTCTTCCTGCAAACCATGGCGCAGTGGTCGACAGGTGTTGCCGTAGTCGCGGAGGGACGTACCTCCCCGTCCAAACTGGATGGGTGACCGGGACGGCTCCGTGGCAGTCGTCGGCTCCTCGGCGGCTCGTTCTCCGCCCTTGTCGCTAAGAGACAAGGGCTCTGGATATGTGGCTGCCGAGTGGGGGGGGAATCACCGTTTACGGTGTGTATTTCTCCCCCAACCGGAGTTTGAGCGACTTCGAGGTCTTCCTCAACAACCTGGAGACCTCGATGCGGCGACTAGCGTCTGGGCACGTCCTCGTGCTGGGGGACTTCAACGCAAAATCCATTGCGTGGGGTTCCCCGGCGACGGACGCCAGGCGCGATGCCGTTGTGGAGTGGGCGGCTTCGGTGGGCCTCTGTTTACTGAACAGAGGCGCCACCAACACGTGCGTGCGACGGCAGGGGGGGTCGATAGTGGACCTTTCGTTCGCTACCCCTGCTGTTGCCGCACGAGTAAGGAACTAGTGTGTCCTGGAAGAGGTTGAGACGCTCTCGGATCACTTATATATCCGATTTGAGCTCTTCCGGTCCCAGGGCCCCAGTAGGGGTCACGTGGCGCGGCATACCTCCCGCTTTCCGCGGTGGGCAGTTGCCAAGCTCGATAGCGACCTGCTAGAGGAGGCGGCCATTGTTCAGTCTTGGCTGTCTCCGCGGGCCTCGGCCGAGGAGGTCGACATGGGGGCTGGCCGCTTTCGCACTGCGATGCGGCCATGCCCCGCGTTCGGGGTTGTCGACCTTCACGGAACGGGGTCTACTGGTGGTCCCAGAAGTTGGCGGACCTCCGTGCGGCCTGTATTCGTGCCCGGAGGTCCTACACCCGTTGCCGGCGGCGACGCCACCGCGTAGACGGGGAGGAGGGCCGGCTTCATGAGGAGTACCGCGAAGCGCGGAGGACTCTGAAGCTGGCCATTTGCCGCGCCAAAGAGACAAAGAGAAAGGAGATGCTGGAGAGTCTCGACCGTGACCCCTGGGGTCGCCCATATCGTGCGGTGCGTCAAAAGCTCCGCACGGCGGGCCCCCCCCCTTACCGAGACTCTCCAGCCCAGCTTCCTGCAGCAGGTGGTCGAGGGCCTCTTCCCACAGCGGGCGGAGCACACGCCCCCTTCGATGGCCGTTCCGGCCGGAGACGACGGGGACGGAGGGAGTGAGGTGCCGCCCGTTAGGGAATCAGAGGTTGGGGCGGCTGTTCTAAGGATTCGTTCTAAGAACACCGCCCCCGGGCTGGACGGGGTACCACCCCGAGTGATGGCCCGAGCCCTCGACCATATGTCGGACCGCCTCAGGGAGGTTTTGGACGCCAGCTTGGCGTCCGGACGCTTCCCTGAGTGCTGGAAATGCGGGAAGCTGGTCCTACTGCAGAAGCCGGGACGGCCAGCCGATTCGGTCGCGGCCTATAGGCCCATCGTGTTGCTGGACGAGGCGGGCAAATTGTTCGAGAGGATTCTCTCTGCCCGCATCGTCCAGCATCTCAGCGAGGTGGGTCCCGACCTGCCGGACCCCCAATTCGGGTTCCGAGAGGGGCGTTCGACTGTCGATGCCGTGATGCGCCTTAGGGCCGTGACCGAAGAGGCGGTTGGCTGTGGTGGCGTGGTGTTGGCGGTGTCCTTGGACATCGCCAACGCCTTTAATAGTCTGCCATTCAGCTGCATCAGGGAAGCACTCCAGTATCGTGGGGTGCCAGAGTACCTGAGGCGGCTGGTGGCAGACTATTTGGAGGAGCGTACCGTCGTGTACGATGATCGAGATGGCGTCTTGAGACGGCGAGCCATGTCGTGCGGCGTTCCACAGGGGTCTGTCCTCGGACCACTCCTGTGGAACGTGGGGTACGACTGGGTCCTTCGTAGTCGTCTGCCCCCCGGGCTGGGCGTAATTTGTTACGCCGATGACACACTTGTCACAGCCCGGGGGGCCAATTTCCAAGAGGCGGCGCGCCTGGCCACCAGGGGTGTTTCTCTGGTGGTTGGGCGCATCGAGGCACTGGGCTTGCGGGTGGCCCTGGATAAGACGGAGGCCCTATTATTTCATGGGCCCCGTCGTGGTCCACCCCCCGGCGCCTCCATCGAAGTCAACTCGGTCCTCGTACCGGTTCGGGCCCAGATGAGGTATCTGGGCCTGATCCTCGACGGTAGGTGGCTCTTCGACGAGCACTTCCGACAGCTTTGTCCAAAGCTGGTCGACGCTGCCTCCACCCTTGGGCGTCTTTTGCCCAACTTGGGTGGAGCCAGCGTCGCTACAAGGAACCTCTTCACGGGGGTGGTCCGGTCGATGGCACTATATGGTGCACCGGTGTGGGTGGAAGCTCTGACCGCCCAGAATAAGGCACGCCTCTGGCGGCCTCAGAGGGTATTGGCGGTCAGAGCCATACGCGGATACCGCACGGTGTCCACCGAGGCGGCGTGCGCCTTGGCCGGAACACCCCCGTGGGATTTGGAGGCGGAAGTGTAGTAAACTTCGGCGAGCGGCTGAATATCGGGCGGAGAACGGGTATCGTCCTCCGCCCGAAGAGGTACGCGATTGGCGTGAAGCCGCTCGCAGAGCCACGATGGCTCGTTGGTCGTCCCGGCTGGAGGCTCCACGCGCTGGCTTTGCCACCGTGGAGGCGCTCCAGCCGGTCATCCTCGAGTGGGCAGGGCGGCAGCACGGGACCCTTTCCTTCCGGCTGACGCAGGTGCTTTCCGGGCATGGTTGCTTCGGAAAGTACCTGCACTCAGTCGCTAGGAGGGAATTGAGTCCCGCCTGCCACCACTGCGACTGCAGTGAGGACTCGGCCCAGCACACGCTGGAGATCTGCCCCGCTTGGGCGGATCAGCGCCGGGCCTCACTGCAGTCATCGGAGGAGATCTGTCGCTACCGGCCGTCGTTCTGTCCATGGCCGGTAGCGACAGCAGTTTTACCGCGGTCGCGACCTTCTGCGAAGAAGTAATTTCGCAGAAGGAGGCGGCGGAGAAGGCCCGGGAGGACGATATCCACTCGGACCCGATCCGCCGCCGGCGCACGGGGCGGCGGAGGCGCGCCTATCAGCGCCTCATGCCGCCCTGAGTGTGGTCGCGGATGGACGGGATGGGTTTTCCCCTCCATCCACATTACAGGCCAACCGCGAGGGGGCGACGTACGCGTGTGCCGTGCGTCGCCTAAATTGAGAGTTTTATCAGCAGAAGGTGCCCGCTTCAGTGCGGGCAGGCGCTGGGAGGGGTCCGGTCGTTTTAATATCAGCGATTCCCAGACCCCTTCCTTCTCAGGCGCAGAGTTGGCACACCGTGTGGTTTTAGTCGGTTCGATTCCGACACACCGCCCCGCCGCAAACCCCGGCGGGGTGACGGCCCGAGGGGGTTTCCACACGTAAAAAAAAAAAAAAGAGTGAATTTGAGCACAGTATTCAAAATTAAATTGGGTAGTTTTTCAACAGGTTTTTGTCTCCTTACTTGAAAAAAAGTACTACCACGCTACTACTCCATGCCTCCGGTGTAGTGCCGGTATGAATCATTATTGTTAATTAATGTTTAAATAAAATTTCACGTACTGATGATTCCCACGGCACAAAACGTATCTCATATACAATCCTCAAGTTGAAACCGCTACTAAAGTCTCTTTAGCTGTAAAACACAGAATAACCTGATTCGAAAATCGAACCAACGTAGAATCTCAGCGGTAATATATTAAGGACCATACTGGAAATATATCCTGTAACGCAGGTGATTTCACGAACAATTATATCAAACGTATACAAAGAACAACAAGACTCAAAATGCATTTATTTGGAAGCAACAAAGAGACGGCCTGAACCACTATACCATTCGAGCAGTCAATAAAACTTCAAAAAAACTCACCAATACTCCAACAGCTTGAGATGAAGTATCAATATGTGGCTTATCTATCGTTACTTTCTTACTCCAATATGTTTCAATGACATCTCTGGCCGTTTCCAGTGCCAGCTGTTTATGTTTCTCCTCTTTTTTTAATTTCCTGCAAGTTGTCACGATGACTAACACCCCCACTATGAGTAATCCACAGCTAAGAGCTATTACGATGTGAAGTAGCGAAACGGATATAAGCCAAACTTCTTTGAATTCTTCTGAGGATGGCTGCGCTATATTGTAAATAGTGAATGGGTATTGCATTGGTATAACATTTCAGAATATTTTAGACAGAAAATATTAAGTAGCAGTAGCATTTCAACATAATTGAACAACAAATGGACAAGTTTTGTAATAAAACATACCTTTTTACTGTAAAATATAAAATTAATTGATTCATGGACTTGGTAAAAAATACAGTAATTGATTTAATGTCTAAAATAATAAAAAAAATATAACTATAATCTGCTCACATTCTAATATTCTTAAATACCCTTGTTGCATGGCTGTTTTAAGTCCATTCGAGGCCACACAAGCATACCAGCCTTCGTCTTTCTTGGTAACATTATATAATGTAAGCTGGTTTTTTATATCTTTTGGATTCTGACTCTGTAAGTGTATGAAGAAAATCAATCTGTTTAATAATATCCATTTATAAATTTAAAAATAAAGAATTGATTAAATGTGTATTTCCTTAAAAAAGTTCAAGTGGTCGTGATCAGAAAAATAGTAAATAAAGTCGCAATCACCTGTAACTTATGATTTAAAAATTTAAAATTTTAGGATTTTTTGATGTCTTTAATTATTTATATTTTGAAATGTCTTTAATTGTAAAATTTTAATCTATTTATTTGGTATTATTAACACTTTTCAATTATCTTTATTACTGGTAATTTGGTTCGCTTGGTTGATGTTAATTGTTTTTTCAATGTGCTTTCTGTGGTCTTTTTTATGTAAATGCGTATACTAATCTAATACCCTCTCACTTAGGTACATGCTTAATATTTTAACAACTTTTTTATATAACAGTAGTCTAAAATGGAATAGGTGCATTAATGATCTGCATTAATCATGATTTAAAAGTACATAAAAAGAAATTGTTACCTCTTGCATACGTCCCATAGAGTTATAGGGATTACTTTTAATTTTACGCTCATTCAAGAAATATCTCGAAGGTCCTATCCAGTACATATTATGTAATTTCAGATCGGAAGTAGTCGGACATGTAAGTGTTACAGTTTCGTTTAAAAGAGCCGTGACGTTCCCAGGAAGACCTTCTTTGATAATCAGTTCTAAATGATCTGAAATAAAATAATTTCAATTTTTTTTTATTATATTGGGTGCTAACGAGCAGACGTATCACCTGATGTTAAGCGTTTACCACCGCCCATGGACACCCGCAACACCACAGGCGGTAAGATTGCGTTGACGGCCTTTTAGGAATGAGTACGCTTTTTTCTTGAAGGTTTGAAAGTCGTATTAGTCCGGGAACACCGCAGGCGACAGTTCATTCAAGTTTTATTGTGCGCGGCAGAAAGTTATAGGAAAATCGCACAGTTGTGGACTGTCAACCATCTAGATGATGGGGATGAAATTTCTGTCGAGTAGGACGATGGCGGAAAGAGGCGGCAGGGATCAATCCAAACCACTCCTCGGAGCACTCCCCATGGTATATGCGGTAGAATATGCACAGCAGAGCCACATCTCTACGTAGCGCCAGAGGGTCTAGCCGAATAAGAACTTCTTGACAATCGACAATACGAGTCACCCTCCGCTGAATGCGGTCCAGAGGGAGGAGCTGGTATTGGGGTGCCCCTGCCCAAAGATGAGGACAGTATTCCATGTGAGGCCGAACCTGCACCTTATAAAGCCGAAGG
Source organism: Spilarctia lutea (assembly GCA_916048165.1). NCBI lineage: Eukaryota > Metazoa > Arthropoda > Insecta > Lepidoptera > Erebidae > Spilarctia > Spilarctia lutea. Next base: position 4,273,030 of record OU696491.1, read on the forward strand.
CGGTGGGCTGGAGTGAAATACCGCCTCGGTCTGTTGAACACACCAAGCTTTTTCGAGGCCAATTTGACCCTCCAAATGGCCTCGAAACTGGACTTCACTTGATACGTCGACACCAAGCAAGAATTCCAATATTGGCTGAGGCAGATAGGAAAGTGTCTTCAAAACGAGGACATACGACCCACGGCAGTTTTTTAGTGGTGAACGCGCAAATTTGTCTTTGTCGGGATGAATTGGACTAAATTAAGTCTACCCCAATCTGAAACCTTTTCCAAAGAGGTCTCAACTTCAGACACAAGTTTATTTCGACTCTCAATGACGTTTTCCCGAGAAATATTGGCGCTGCCGGTGTAGAGAGCATCGCCCGTACTGTCATCCGCATAACAATGAATGCAATGAATGCCGCTAATTGACAGCATGCCATTGATATGAAGGAGGAACAGAGTGGATGATAGAACACAGTCTTGCCGGCTACTAGCATTCACAGATATGGAGTCAGAGCATTCACCGTCGACTACGATCTTTATGCTTTTATATGCTAGAAAGTTAGTGACCCAATCGCATAATTTCTCGGGAAGCCGATAAGCATAGGAAGGCAGTTTCGAAAGAAGCGCTTTGTGCCAGGCTTTCGCGATGTCCAAACTAACTGCCAAGGCTTCCCCCTTAGTCTCAATCGCCTGATCCCAGCGATGAGTCAGGTATGCCAGAAGCTCACCTGCTCAATCACTTTTACGGAAACCGTACTGCTGGTTATTAAGTAGATGATGATCCTCTAGGTACCGCAGGAGTTAATGGTTAATGATGGACTCCATTAATTTCGAGAAGAGGGAAGTTATGGCTATCGTCCTGTAGTTAGTCGGATTTTAGCGATCACGATCCTTTTTTAGGAACGGGTGGACCAATGCTGCCTTCCATGACGTCGGGACTATGGCGGCTATATGGAGCGTTGGTGGAACTGGATATCCAACATATAGCTCTCGTACGGAGGTATGGTAGGCGCCTATTTTTCCCCGCCATCGGTCGAGTTGGACACAAAGTGTTTTGCCAGAAGATCGGATTTCTCCTTTGCGTCATAGGTGAGGTGGAAAGGACAAGGCTATCAAAGGGAATTTTCTTAAGCCAACGAAAATTCCCTTCGATAGCCTTGTCAAGAGACCAAAATGCCCGAGTTCCCGAAGGAAGACGCTCAAGCCTCACGCCAATCCTAGCGATGTACTCCGACTCTTGCCAGAAACCAGGGCTGACACTTGCTACCAATAGCGACCCAAGAGGATGGGATGAAAATTTCCATACCCTGGAGCAACAGCAACAGATTCAGCAGCAGTGTTGGAAGTTTCCGACGAGAAGCACAACCATCTCCAAGGGTAGGACGCAAAGAACGACCAAACCTTAATGACAACACGCGGATTGCAGAGAAGACTAATTACGGAAGGTTGGCATGTATACTTGAGTCTAGATCACTGCGCAGTCGAAATACTTTTTATTGCATCTTGTACGTAACTGTTATTAATTTCAACTGAATCTACAAGGTGAGTTTAGCATTTATATAACCTTACATAGTCCCGCGAATCGCGAGCGATTATGTTCAATTGTGGCCAAACATCTTATATATCGCGGTTGCACTGTAAACAATAAACCACGATGGTAGGTCACGTTGGATTGAACAAGGCCACTTCCTTCCTTAGCAATGCAAGAAACCAAATAAGGAATAAAATAAGGAAACACCACGAATATAAAATATTATGGGTCCTAAGGAAGCTTTATAGGATTTCTGGATTAACAGAATCTGATAGAATGATTTGCATTTTTTTTTACTGTTATAATAATAAAATCGATTCAATTCAATTCCATGCGATTATAAGCAAGACAAGACTCTGTGGTGCTAGGTTAACGTGGTAGTAGCAATGGTATCTTTGAAATGATAACAAAAACAATGTACTTATCCATGATCTGTCACTTTACTGAATTCCATGTAATGGAAGAGGGAATATAACCAAAACCAAAACAAAACCAAACACTTTCGTATAGTGGAGTTTAAGTAAGATTAATTTTCCCAAACTCAGTTGTAAATTATAACATTCCTGTCTTAAGTTAAGTTGGTCTGTGTATTTACTTAAATAAAAAAGCTCGATATCATACCTACAACCCTCAGACGCATAGTATTATCAATGCAGCCGAGCTCGTTACATAATTTGCAAGTATAATTTCCGTCATATTCCTTGGTGTTGTTTTTTAAAAGTAATGTCCATTTGCAATCAAGACCAAACTTACTGCTTGTAGAGAAAGGCCTTGGAATCAGAATTTCTTGATTTTTGTACCAAGTTATATTTGGAGCTGGGTTCCCTGGAAAAAAAGTAATGAATTGATCTAAAGCCACTCGTAATAAAAGTCGATCATAATTCAGAACCGATTAATTTTCGATCTGACAACTGCCACTAAGGTATTTTCGTAGTAAACTATTGAATTTCCAACGATGAATACAACGTGATTTTATTGTAATCGAAAATTTAATTGGAAATTTCGTAGTACTTTATTATTTAATATTAATATACCTAGAAATACAGTTTTCATCTCACTGATCATTTATCCTAACAATATTACTTCTGAATGTTTCTGTGGATGATGAAATATCTGAGAAATGAAGAGAATTTGTCCAGTCTATCTGTAGATAGATGTAGACTGGACAAATTCTCTTCAAAAGTAAATGTATTAATATTACTATATCTGTTTAGTAATAATAATACTTTTACACATGTCACACGAACCCCAAGTCGCCAGACCAAACCCCAGATGACCATACGTTCTTAAATATCTAAATACAATCATATTACAGATAAGAAAATAAAGCAGTATAAATATGTTTTAATGAAAATATTATATCAATATAATATAAACACAAATACATTTATGTTTACATAAACACAATAAGCGAGATTCATAGGTATTACTCGTATATACAACCTAGAATTCAATACTATGACTCAGTTTCTGGAGAATGAATCTCGAGACTACAACAACAGTTGATTATGGATTATTGTTGTCTCCCAGGTAATGTTCCATTGCCAATCTCTTAAAAGCAGTGATAGTTTTTGCACTTCTAATTGCGACTGGTAGGGCGTTCCACAATCATACCGCTTGTACAGAAAAGACTGGTCAAGGAATTTGGTAGTGTGTCCATACATAGGCAATAACTTGGAATGTAAAAAAGTAAACCGCAATTTAAGGTAACATGGAGTAAAAGGATTGAACAGAATGTTATATAGAAGAGAAAGGATACGATTTCCATTGCCATATATTAAAATAAAACAACACGTTTGCGCTCCAATAGCAGACTAAGATTTATTGAATGAAGGAAGATGTCTATAAAGCACAACTGACATATCTTAAACTAGATGTCGCTACTAGTCTTAACATCACTTAATGTGTAATACTTAATGTACTTTTGATATACAATTAATACTCCCACTATATCAAAACAAAAATATAATTATTACATTTGTTGAACTCTTGGGAACTCTCTTCTAACAATTTATAGTGCTTCATAGAATTCAACGATTTTGTGAGTATATCGGCTGGCATATGAGCTGTCTGAAGATACTCAACTTTAACTATATCATTTTTAATACATTCGCGACTAAAATGAAACCTTATATCTATATGTTTCGTCCTATTATGAAATATAGGATTATGTAACAATTTATGTGCACTCTGGTTATCATTTAAAATTACAATACATTGCATTTGACCTATGATTTCACTTTGTAAATTTCTAAGATAGATTGTCTCTTTACAGCACTCGGATATACCTACATACTCTGCTTCAGTACTAGATAGGGTGATATTCTTTTGATTTTTACTTCCCCAAGATATCAAACCCCCAGATAGAGTAAAGCAGTAACTGCACCCACATAGCCTACAATCTCTCTGTTATCTGCACTACTATATTTAATACAATAATCTTTCGTACCCTTAAGGTATCTTAATATACGCTTAGCATGAGCCCAATGCTCCTTATTGTAACAGTTATTCTGACTTAAGTAACTAACAGAGAATGCTATATCAGGCCTGGTGAGTATGGCAATATACATCAAACATCCAATTAGTTGCTGATAAGGTATATTTTTATCAGAACTTATAGCTTTAGTTATTTTTAAATCACATTCCATTGGTGTATTCACTGATTTACAATCAACCAAATTAAATTTCAATAACAACTGTTCAATATAATCACTCTGATTTAATGTTAAAATCTTATGTCTTTTATCATAACAAAGTGACATACCAAGACACTGCCTTATCTGGCCTAGGTCTTTAATTTTGAATTGAGATTCTAATACAGATTTTAGCCTATCAGTCTCAGCACTTTTATTTGAAAATACAAAAAAATCATCGACATACAGAGCAATTAAAGTCATATTTTTGCCATCATTTAAGTATATAAACAAGGTTCATATTTAGATTTTAAATATCCAATTTTAGTTAAACATATATCTACCTTGTCGTACCACATTCTTGATGATTGTTTCAATCCATAAATGGCCTTCTTTAATTTTAAAACCTTTGATGAATCTGGACAATTAATCCTTCAGGTATTTGCATATAAATATTTTCATTTAAATCACCATTCATGAATGCGGTACATATATCTAAATGAACAATATCAAGTCCAAGTTTCACAGAAATGGCAAACAATAATCTAAGAGTACTATGTCTTACCACGGGTGAAAAAGTCTCAGTATAGTCCACACCAGGTCGTTGAGAAAAACCTTTTGCCACTAACCTTGCACGAAAACGAACTTTACCACTAGGTTCAATCTTTTTCTTAAGCACCCACTTACACTGCACTATTGTAGAATTATTAGGAACATTCACTATCTCCCAAGCATCATTTTCCTCAAAGCACTTTAATTCCTCCTGTACTGCCTGCAGCTATTGATCTCTTTCAGGCCCTTTCAGCGCTTCTTTGAGTGTGAGATCCATTCCACTATTCATACTGTGTTCTGTGTAGCATATACCACCATACCAGTTTGGTGCATGACGTTCTCGCACAGGTCTATCTAATCTAATGTGATTATTCCGAATATCTGAACAATCTTCATAATCACTTGGTAAGTAATCTGAAGATGAATCCTCCATTGATTCTTCCATCAATGTTCTATCTGTTTCTCCCACTGAATCCTGCAAAACCTCAGTTTCTTTTACCATTTTATTTTTCTCAGATTCTTTTTCATTCTCTTCCGAAGTAATATCAATAATGGCTGACTGTTTTTCCATAATAAAAACATCTCTGCTTGTGAAAACTTGCTTCTTTATTGGATCATACAATTATACCTTTAATATTATCAGGATAGCCCAGTAATATGCATTCAATGGACTTTCTGTCCCATTTGGACCTTTTTTCTTTATTGATATGGACCATGACAGGTTATCTAAAAATCCTTAGATTACTCAGGTCTGGCTTAAGACCCATAAATAGTTCATATGGTGTTTTACCATTTAAAACTGATGAAACGGTTCGATTATGTAAGTGCACAGCCGTATTGCAAGCCTCGGCCCAAAACTTCTTGTTCAGTTCCGCATCATATAACATGAACTTAGCCTTTTCAATAACCGTTCTATTCATTCTTTCACACAACCAGTTTTGTTGAGGTGTGTAAGGGTTAGATTTTTGGTGTATAACCCCAAATTTCTTTAAATAATCATCAAATACAGTATTACAAAATTCTTTTCCGTTGTCTGTCCTGAATATTTTCACTTTTCTATTAGTTTGGTTTTCTGCCATTGCTTTAAATTCTTTAAAGTATTTCAACGCTTCATTTTTATGTCTCAGAAAGAAAATGAAGGTCATCCGGCTGAAGTCATCCACACATAATAGAAAGTAGGATGCACCTCCTAATGAGTGTTCCTTCATAGGTCCACAAAGGTCACTATGTATAACATTTAGTAATTCAGTACTCCTTGTACCACTATTTCTAAAAGGTAATCGACATTGTTTACCTACACAACAAGTCTTACACATTGATTTATTTATAGTGAAATTCACATCGTAATTCATACCTTTTACTGTATTTTTAGTTTTTCTTAAGCTATCACTGTTCAAGTGGCCTAACCTGCGATGCCAAGTAAAGCCCCAGGTTGTAGCCGCAGCAACCAAACATTCTTGTACATTTAATTTATAGACACCATTAGTCAATGTTGCAGTGGCAACCAACTCGTGATTTCTATTGTAAATCTGACAACTATTATCTGTAAAATTCACTTTGTTACCGTTTTGTATCAACCTGCTCACTAATATGAGGTTAATTGTCAAGTTTGGTACACAGTACACATTTTCGATGTTTATATCAAATTCACTACCTTTGACGGAGGTTGTAATCTGAACATCGCCAGCACATGTAACTGAAACAGTTTCCTGATTTGCTACCATAATTTTTTGATGAACTTTCCGATACCTGCTATTAATCCAATTTGAATTCGCCGTTAAATGAACGCTAGCACCGGAATCAATATACCAGTCTCCTTTATTGAAACTGCCGCTTAAGAATACAACTGAGAATGCGTTTGTCTGCTTATGGTCTTCATTTTTATTGAACTTGGGATTATTCCAGCATTGCGATGCATAGTGTCCAATTTGTTTACATCTATAACATCTGCCACTGACAGTTTTGACACCGGCATTTTTATACTTGACGCCATCTTTGTTGCCAGTGCTGCCACCAGTAGATGCTTTTGGTTTAGTCTTAAAATGAACCTTTTTTGACACGGCAAGTGCGCCATCTATATTATCTATGCTTCCGGTCTCCATGTCTAGAAGCTTGCTTTTAATGGCGTCCGTTGTCACTTGAATGCCCGAATGTTCTATCGCCATAATCATAGGAGAGAACTTCTCTGGTAATCCAGCTAGTAGCAGCGAACCAATTTATTGCAAACCCTGTTCCACAAAGTTTCTGACCCGTCTCAATTATTTGTGTGACATACGAGGTCATGCAACTGCAATTTTCCAAACGGATGGATATCAAATGCCGTAAAAGACTTATCTTTCTGGTAAAACCGGAATCATCAAAGAGCGACTTGAGTTTCTCCCACAGCTCCTTTGTAGTTTTGACGGTTTTAATATGAACATATAATGATGAATCTATAGTGAGTATAAGCTTCGCTTTCGTCTTCGCGTCATCTGCAGCCGATACAATTATTTCTGTACCACTTTTATCTCGTTCGATCTTGATGCACTTCACCATGCCTTCAAGTATCAGAAAGTTTTCTGCCGCGAACACCCACTCATCATAGTTCTCACGACCACGCAACTTTGGAACGTTTACTATGTAGTTAGCAGCCATTTTACCGAACCGGCACGCGCTTGCTACACCACGTGTGTAATATAAGTTTATTGCTAATACGCAGAAACTTGCTAAATTAACAATGAAAAATTGATTGTCTATCGAACTATTGTTTAAAACAAAAAACACAATTACTTTCACAATTAGTAATAATTCTGGGCCCATAACCTATTAAAATAAAACAACACGTTTGCGTTCCAATAGCAGACTAAGATTTATTGAAGGAAGGAAGATGTCTATAAAGCACAACTGACATATCTTAAACTAGATGTCGCTACTAGTCTTAACATCACTTAATGTGTAATACTTAATGTACTTTTGATATAAAATTAATACCATAAAGTACGAGTACAGAAGACACGCCCATGCAACGAGTTTTGCAGGTGAGGGATTTAGGGGTACATCTTACTCCGGATCTAAGGTTTCGAGAACATGTAGTAAATATATGCAAGAAAGCCTACAGAAGCCCCGGTTTTGTGTCAAGACAGTCTCATGGTTTCATCAACATTACAACTCTAAAGGTATTGTATGACGCATTAGTTCGTAGCCACCTGGAACATAGTGCGGTCATTTGGGCTCCGCATGATGCAAAATATTGTGACATGTTAGAACGGGTTCAGAATAAGTTCACGAGACTCTTATATTTAAAACTGTATGGGGTATACCCGTTCTTCCCATTGATGTAACCAAGTCTGTTTGTGCTGGATATGGTTGGCTATAACAAACTTAGAGTGCGACGTGAATACACGGTTGCTGTGTATGTAGAAAAACTTCTACGAGGTCTAGAACATAATCCTGGGGTACTGGGCTGAACCTATGCGTATTTGACCGGTACGTGTAGAGGCGTCGACGCCCGCCTCTATTGGCTTTACCAGAGCCCAGGACTAATTGAACTACTAACTGCTTGAGAAAGGACCCCTAACGCGAATTATTTATTTATTTTATTTTATTTAAAAACTTTATGCACAAATGTACAATGGCGGACTTAATGTCACAGGCATTCTCTACCAGTCTACCGTCGGGTGGTTCGGAAATGAGTTAGAAGGTGCACTACACTTCGGTTAGGGATTGTAGAATTTACATTAAAACGTTAAAATTAAGAAATAAGTGATGAATAGTAAAAAAATACTGTATATAATGGATATGCTAAATCTACACAACCATACAAAACATACATATAAACATACACACATACAGTTATACTAAAATACATACATACTAATATATAATAAATATCAATTTTGTGATGATTCCGCCATGCTCCCGGCAAGACGAGCCCGCACATTGACTCTCAAGGAGTTACGACTGGGTGCCATTCTGATTTCCTTGGGAAGGGCATTTCATAGAAGGACAGATTGAATGAGGAAGGAGGAATGAATGCATGCAGAAGTGTGGGAGGGGCATGACAGGAGGAGGTTTTTTGTGGAACGGAGGGTTCGGTCATGATTGGATCACAGGAACTGGAAGGAGGACGTTAGGTATGTGGGCGAGTAAGGGGAGTTTAGAATGGTGTAGAGAGTCGTTAAAGCGCGCAATCTTGATTGACGTAGTAAGAAAATTGCATAGTCTGCGCTAGCTAAGACTCCGCAGCAGGAAGCATTTTACGACTAAGCTTTTGTAGCTGAGGACTTTAGGATAAGGTACTGTCAATATACATCCCCAAGTTCTTCAATTTGTAAGCTTAACGGAATAGGTGTTTTATTGCAAGTGATTTGGGGCAAGTTTGTCAACGACAATTACCTGGGTCTTCGATGGCTTAATTTTTAAACCGAAGAAGTTGTTTAACTTACATATTTAATCCAGGTCAGCATTAATAGTATTGGCAGCATTGACCAGATTGGTGATGCCTTGGTATAAATCTGGAGATTATCCGCGTATAGGTGGTAGGAAGAATAGAAAGATCATTAGTGAGATGATTGTGTTGATAAAAAACAGAGAAAAGCAGGGGAGAGAGCACGTCGTCTGTATTGCTACACCAAGACGAAACAGTGTTTTCAATGCTTATGCGTTGCCGGCGACCAAATACGTAGTGAAACCGGTCAATTACAGTTGGAGATATGTTAAAAGAGCGCAGTATACTCATCAGAACATCAAAGTCAATGGTGTTAAATGCATTGCTGAAGTCCATGTCCAGAAGTAATGTGTATTAGGGTAGTACTGGTGCTGTGCACAGGTCGAAAGTCGGACTGGAGAGGATTTTGGAGTAGGTTTCTGGATAGGAGTTACTGGATTACTAGTTACTGGATGGAAGTTAGCGAGTTGAGTATGGATAAGGCGTTCCAGCATTTTTGAAAGAACTGGGAGAATGGAAATGGGGCGGTAGCCGCAGAAGGTGCCAGGGTTTATCTTTTTGGGGATGGGTATAATTTCAGCATCCTTACATGCCTTTCGAAATACGCTATTTGAGATTGAACAGCTTAGGATATGACAGATGACAGGAAGAATTTCATCAAGGATTGGGAGGATCATATTACGGCTTAGACAGTCAGAACCTACTGCATTCAAGCTAATAGATATTAGGCTCTTCCTAACATCACAATCGAAAAATTAAGTAAAGACAAAGAGAGAGCAGTCAGGAGTTAGGGCAGAAACAAGACGTTTCAGAATTATATCTGTGGCGACCTCCACATTCAGCGCCATCTACCGAAGATACACTGAACTAGGAAGTAACGCACTGTACCTACAAACTACACTACACGGAGTAACTACCAATCCTGAATCGCGCAAATAAAGTTCTCGCGCCGATTATCATATATACAACATCCCAACATCAACTGTTGGGCAGTAGCCCGCCAGGCATGATCACCTCGCCTGGTCGGAGGATCCTCCCTTTGTGTTGGGTGGAACATGATACCCGTTCCCCCACAGTGGTGACCCCGACGTGATTGGAAGCAGCCTTCAAGCCGCGCCACCATCATGTTCACTCCCACAGCAAGTCTCAAGCCAGCCAGAAACTTCGGCCTCAACTGGGATATACCACACGCAGGACGCGACCGCTCCAGCCTGGTAACCCCTACGGCCTCTACAGCGATTAGGCACAGCACACTGCACCTACGGTCCATGTAAGCAGAGCACATCTCTCCCGTCTACGCAGCAGCCAGCCACTACGCAGCAATCGCCCCGACTCACTGGGGACCTCACCGCAGCACCGCGCACCGCATGCGATCCCGACTCACTGGGATCAGCGGACTTCAGCCCCGACTCACTGGGACTAGCGGCATTCAGTCCGACTCACTGGAACTTGCGGCATTCAGTTCCGACTCACTGGAACTACTCACTCCTGGCACTGGCAAGCTCCGCATCAGAGCACAGACAGCTGACTCAACATATATCGACCTCCAGTCTTGGAGGGGAGTGATGTGGCGACCTCCACATTCAGCGCCATCTACCGAAGATACACTGAACTAGGAAGTAACGCACTGTACCTACAAACTACACTACACGGAGTAACTACCAATCCTGAATCGCGCAAATAAAGTTCTCGCGCCGATTATCATATATACAACATCCCAACATCAACTGTTGGGCAGTAGCCCGCCAGGCATGATCACCTCGCCTGGTCGGAGGATCCTCCCTTTGTGTCGGGTGGAACATTATACCCTTTCCCCCCACATATCTTTTGTCGTTATATCAAAATTTGAAGAAGCAGAGAAATGTTGATTAAGAAGGTTTAAGTTGTAGTTTTCAGGAAAACAGTTGTGAACAGATTTGTCTACTCCCAGTTACTTCAGATACTTCCAGACTTTAGCTGAATCTTTGTTTTCAACGGAGCTATGGATGTATCGGCGTTGAGCATTCCTAAACACCTTACTGCAATGATTCCTGATAATTATGTATTTGGCCCGGTGCTTATCGCTTGGTTTATTTTTGAATTTGGATTTGACTATCACTTTTTTCTTAATTAGCGCTTTGATGTCCAGATTTAGCCACGGTGACGGAAGACGTTTCACCTGTAATGCTTGGGTTGGTGCATGTTCGTTGTAGACACTCATCAAATTAGTGATAAAAAGTTCAACCTTCTCATCGATGAAGCCAGAACTGAATAGAAGTGCCCAGTTGACGTTACCGATATCCCTCACTAAAGCACCACTATCCATGCCCTTGAAATTTCGCTGCAGGATAATCTTAGCTTTAGGTTTCGAAGGTCGGAGCTGACAGGAAAAGTAAAGCAAGACGTGATAGGAATCATACTTCCTTGTGGGTGTGTGGCGATCTCCACATACAACATAACATACTACAGCGCCATCTATCGAAGTTACACTGAACTACGGAGTAACCTACAATACGAAGAAACTACCAATCCTGAATCGCGCAATTAAAGTTCTCGCGCCGATTATCATATATACAACATCCCAACATCAACTGTTGGGCAGTGGCCCGCCAGGCATGATCACCTCGCCTGGTCGGAGAAACCTCCCTTTGTGTTGGTGGGACATTGACACTCGTCCCCCACATTGGTGACCCCGACGTGATAGGAAGCAGCCTTCAAGGAAAGATTTAAGGAAGGATTTAAGCAGCACCATCATGTTCACTCCCACAGCAAGTCTCAAGCCAGCCAGCAACCTCGGCCTTAACAGGGATACACCACACGCAGGAAGCGACCGGTCCAGAATGGTTATCCCTACGGCCTCTATAGCGTCTAGGCACAGCACACTGCACCTACGGTCTATGTAAGCAGAGCATCTCTCTCCCGTCTACGCAGCAGCCAGCCACTACGCAGCAACCGCCCCGACTCACTGGAGACCTCACCGCAGCACCGCACACCGCATGCAATCCCGACTCACTGGGATCAGCGAACTTCAGCCCCGACTCACTGGGACTAGCGGCATTCAGTTACGACTCACTGGAACTTGCGGCACTCAGTTCCGACTCACTGTAACTACTCACTCCTGGCACCAACATCAACTGTTAGGCAGTGGCTCGCCAGGCATGATCACCTCGGCTGGTCGGAGGATCCTCCCTTTGTGTTGGTGGGACATTGACACTCGTCCCCCACAGGTGTAAGCTGCAGGCCAGCACTTTGATTTTGTGGCTGCTTGTTGCAAGTGTAACGGCGGTGCGATCAAGGTGATCGTATCTAAGCGAATAGATTAATAAGAATAAAGTTCTATAGGAAGTGGTTGAAAACAAAATCTTAATTATTTTACATTATTTTTGTCTAATTAGTTCAGTTTTATTGCAAGGTTTTGCACATAGAGAAAAAGTACAAATTTCTTACTACGCTAAAAGCGGTCGCTGTCGATGATCAAGTTGTTTTAAAAAATAAACTCTTAGTAGAGCTAGTAATAATTTCCGTTATGATAAGAGTTACCTTTCCCAATGCATCGTAATTCCGTTGAGGATCCAATTATTGTCGTTTCCAATAGAATTTGACACCATAATGTAGGAGCCGATAACGCTGCTTCTTTGTTCATTTCTATACATCCTAAATTTTCTGTGGGTACTTCCTTGTCTTGAAATAAAGTATAAACATATTTTTAATATTCAATTATTCGTGATACTATATTTTATACTGTTGCGTGTTTATATGAGGGAATTCGTAAAGGACTAACTATTTAAAATTTATTTTGAAAATAGTTATATGCTAATATTTATATATATTTGACTGCCTCGGTGGCGTAGTGATAGCGTATGCGACTGCTAAGCTTAAGGTCTCGGATTCGATTCCCGGGTCGGACCAAATGTTTGTATGATCTGCAAATATTTGTTTCGGAGTTTGGGTGTTTTTTATGTATAATATGTATGTATTTACAAAAAAAAAAGTATATAAGTATTTATATCACTTGTCTAGTACCCATAACACAAGCTCTGCTTAACTTGGGACTGGATGGCTTTGTGTGTTAGATGTCCGGAATATTATTATTTATATGTATAAATATAAACATTATTAGGTGCATTCAGTTATTCCGAAACTTAATAAAATTTATGTGAGTCGAGGAAAAACATGCAAGTTAGCTATGAAAATACTATTGTGCACTTGTACTGTGCTAAATAATACCGTGTCCAAATACGTAGGTATAAATAAAAAACGATGAGAGTAAGATCCTTTGGAAAGGGTTGAAAATAAATCTATGTAACGAAATCTTGATTTAAAAAAGTTTTTTTTTGTATTTGTAGTATTTTAACTATTTAAATTGCTTTGTAGTTCATATTACGTAAAACTTTGCATCTGTTTGGTGCGACGAACAAAATTACAAGCAGTAGAATAGTTAAACCTTTGAGTTGCATTGCTCGCTGATGATATAATTATACTCTCTCAATGACGTTTTCCCGAGAAATATAGGCCCTGCCAGTGTAAAGAGCATCGCCCGTACTGTCATCCGCATAACAATGAATGCCGCTAATTGACACCATGTCATTGATATGAAAGAGGAACAGAGTAGGCGGTAGAACACAGTCTTGCGGGCCACTAACATTCGCAGATATAGAGTCAGAGCATTCACCGTCGACTACGATCTTTGTGCTTTTATATGATAGAAAGTTAGTGACCAATCGCATAATTTCTCAGGAAGCCGATAAGCATAGGAAGGGAATTTGGAAAGAAGCGCTTTGTGCCAGGCTTTCGCGATGTCCAAACTAACTGCCAAGGCTTCCCCCTTAGTCTCAATCGCCTGAGCCCAGCGATGAGTCAGGTATGCCAGAAGATCACCTGCTCAATCACTTTTACGGAAACCGTACTGCTGGTTATTAAGCAGATGATGATCCTCTAGGTACCGCAGGAGTTGATGGTTAATGATGGACTCCATTATTTTCGAGAAGAGGAAAGTTATGGCTATCGTCCTGTAGTTAGTCGGATTTAAGCGATCACGATCCTTTTTAGGGATTGGGTGGATCAATGCTGCCTTCCATGACGTCGGGACTATGGCGGCTATATGGAGCGTTGGTGGAACTGGATATCCAACATATAGCTCTCGCACGGCGGTATGGTAGGCGCCTACTTTTCTCCCCGTCATCGGTCGAGTTGGACACAAAGTGTTTTGACAGAAGATCGGAATTCGGAAGGAAAATCGGATTCTCCTTTGCGTCATAGGTGAGGTGGAAAGGACAAGGCTATCAAAGGGAATTTTCTTAAGCCAACGAAAATTCCCTTCGATAGCCTTGTCAAGAGACCAAAATGCCCGAGTTCTCGAAGGAAGACGCTCAAGCCTCACGCCAATCCTAGCGATATACTCCGACTCTTGCCAGAAACCAGGGCTGACACTTGCTACCAATGGCGACCCAAGAGGATGGGATAAAAATTTTCATACCCTGGAGCAACAGCAACAGATTCAGCAGCAGTGTTGGAAGTATCCGACGAGAAGCATAACCATCTCCAAAGGTAGGACGCAAAGAACGACCAAACCTTAATGACAACACGCGGATTGCAGAGAAGACTAATTACGGAAGGTTGGCATGTATACTTGAGTCTAGATCACTGCGCAGTCGAAATACTTTTTATTGCATCTTGTACGTAACTGTTATTAATTTCAACTGAATCTACAAGGTGAGTTTAGCATTTATATAACCTTACATAGTCCAGCGAATCGCAAGCGATTATGTTCAATTATGGCCAAACATCTTATATACCGCGGTTGCACTGTAAACAATAAACCACGATGGTAGGTCACGTTGGATTGAACAAGGCCACTTCCTTCCTTAGCAATGCAAGAAACCAAATAAGGAATAAAATAAGGAAACACCACGAATATAAAATATTATGGGTCCTAAGGAAGCTTTATAGGATTTCTGGATTAACAGAATCTTATAGAATGATTTGCTTTTTTTTTTACTGTTATAATAATAAAATCGATTCAATTCAATTCCATGCGATTATAAGCAAGACAAGACTCTGTAGTGTTAGGTTTACGTGGTAGTAGCAATTGTATTTTTGAAATGATAACAAAAACAATGTACTTATCCATGATCTGTCACTTTACTGAATTCCATGTAATGGAAGAGGGAATATAACCAAAACCAAAACAAAACCAAACACTTTCGTATAGTGGAGTTTAAGTAAGATTAATTTTCCAAAACTCAGTTGTAAATTATAACATTCCTGTCTTAAGTTAAGTTGGTCTGTGTATTTACTTAAATAAAAAAGCTCTAGATCATACCTACAACCCTCAGAAGCATAGTATTATCAATGCAGCCGAGCTCGTTACATAATTTGCAAGTATAATTTCCGTCATATTCCTTGGTGTAGTTTTTTAAAAATAATGTCCATACGCAATCAAGACCAAACTTACTGCTTGTAGAGAAAGGCCTTGGAATCAGAATTTCTTGATTTTTGTACCAAGTTATATTTGGAGCTGGGTTCCCTGGAAAAAAAGTAATGAATTGATCTAAAGTCACTCGTAATAAAAGTCGATCATAATTCAGATCCGATTAATTTTCGATCTGACAACTGCCACTAAGGTATTTTCGTAGTAAACTATTAGATTTCCAACGATGAATACAATGTGATTTTATTGTAATCGAAAATTTAATTGGAAATTTCGTAGTACTTTATTATTTAATATTAATATACCTAGAAATACAGTTTTCATCTCACTGATCATTTATCCTAACAATATTACTTCTGAATGTTTCTGTGGATGATGAAATATCTGAGAAATGAAGAGAATTTGTCCAGTCTATCTGTAGATAGATGTAGACTGGACAAATTCTCTTCAGAAGTAAATGTATTAATATTACTATATCTGTTTAGTAATAATAATACTTTTACACATGTCACACGAACCCCAAGTCGCCAGACCAAACCCCAGATGACCATACGTTCTTAAATATCTAAATACAATCATATTACAGATAAGAAAATAAAGCAGTATAAATATGTTTTAATGATAATATTATATCAATATAATATAAACTGAAACAGTTTCCTGATTTGCTACCATAATTTTTTGATGAACTTTCCGATATCTGCTATTAATCCAATTTGAATTCGCCGTTAAATGAACGCTAGCACCGGAATCAATATACCAGTCTCCTTTATTGAAACTGCCGCTTAAGAATACAACTGAGAATGCGTTTGTCTGCTTATGGTCTTCATTTTTATTGAACTTGGGATTATTCGAGCATTGCGATGCATAGTGTCCAATTTGTTTACATCTATAACATCTGCCACTGACAGTTTTGACACCGGCATTTTTATACTTGACGCCATCTTTGTTGCCAGTGCTGCCACCAGTAGATGCTTTTGGTTTAGTCTTAAAATGAACCTTTTTTGACACGGCAAGTGCGCCATCTATATTATCTATGCTTCCGGTCTCCATGTCTAGAAGCTTGCTTTTAATGGCGTCCGTTGTCACTTGAATGCCCGAATGTTCTATCGCCATAATCATAGGAGAGAACTTCTCTGGTAATCCAGCTAGTAGCAGCGAACCAATTTATTGCAAACCCTGTTCCACAAAGTTTCTGACCCGTCTCAATTATTTGTGTGACATACGAGGTCATGCAACTGCAATTTTCCAAACGGATGGATATCAAATGCCGTAAAAGACTTATCTTTCTGGTAAAACCAGAATCATCAAAGAGCGACTTGAGTTTCTCCCACAGCTCCTTTGTAGTTTTGACGGTTTTAATATGAACATATAATGATGAATCTATAGTGAGTATAAGCTTCGCTTTCGTCTTCGCGTCATCTGCAGCCGATACAATTATTTCTGTACCACTTTTATCTCGTTCGATCTTGATGCACTTCACCATGCCTTCAAGTATCAGAAAGTTTTCTGCCGCGAACACCCACTCATCATAGTTCTCACGACCACGCAACTTTGGAACGTTTACTATGTAGTTAGCAGCCATTTTACCGAACCGGCACGCGCTTGCTACACCACGTGTGTAATATAAGTTTATTGCTAATACGCAGAAACTTGCTAAATTAACAATGAAAAATTGATTGTCTATCGAACTATTGTTTAAAACAAAAAACACAATTACTTTCACAATTAGTAATAATTCTGGGCCCATAACCTATTAAAATAAAACAACACGTTTGCGTTCCAATAGCAGACTAAGATTTATTGAAGGAAGGAAGATGTCTATAAAGCACAACTGACATATCTTAAACTAGATGTCGCTACTAGTCTTAACATCACTTAATGTGTAATACTTAATGTACTTTTGATATAAAATTAATACCATAAAGTACGAGTACAAAGTAGAAGACACGCCCATGCAACGAGTTTTGCAGGTGAGGGATTTAGGGGTACATCTTACTCCGGATCTAAGGTTTCGAGAACATGTAGTAAATATATGCAAGAAAGCCTACAGAAGCCCCGGTTTTGTGTCAAGACAGTCTCATGGTTTCATCAACATTACAACTCTAAAGGTATTGTATGACGCATTAGTTCGTAGCCACCTGGAACATAGTGCGGTCATTTGGGCTCCGCATGATGCAAAATATTGTGACATGTTAGAACGGGTTCAGAATAAGTTCACGAGACTCTTATATTTAAAACTGTATGGGGTATACCCGTTCTTCCCATTGATGTAACCAAGTCTGTTTGTGCTGGATATGGTTGGCTATAACAAACTTAGAGTGCGACGTGAATACACGGTTGCTGTGTATGTAGAAAAACTTCTACGAGGTCTAGAACATAATCCTGGGGTACTGGGCTGAACCTATGCGTATTTGACCGGTACGTGTAGAGGCGTCGACGCCCGCCTCTATTGGCTTTACCAGAGCCCAGGACTAATTGAACTACTAACTACTTGAGAAAGGACCCCTAACGCGAATTATTTATTTATTTTATTTTATTTAAAAACTTTATGCACAAATGTACAATGGCGGACTTAATGTCACAGGCATTCTCTACCAGTCTACCGTCGGGTGGTTCGGAAATGAGTTAGAAGGTGCACTACACTTCGGTTAGGGATTGTAGAATTTACATTAAAACGTTAAAATTAAGAAATAAGTGATGAATAGTTAAAAAATACTGTATATAATGGATATGCTAAATCTACACAACCATACAAAACATACATATAAACATACACACATACAGTTATACTAAAATACATACATACTAATATATAATAAATATCAATTTTGTGATGATTCCGCCATGCTCCCGGCAAAACGAGCCCGCACATTGACTCTCAAGGAGTTACGACTGGGTGCCATTCTGATTTCCTTGGGAAGGGCATTTCATAGAAGGACAGATTGAATGAGGAAGGAGGAATGAATGCATGCAGAAGTGTGGGAGGGGCATGACAGGAGGAGGTTTTTTGTGGAACGGAGGGTTCGGTCATGATTGGATCACAGGAACTGGAAGGAGGACGTTAGGTATGTGGGCGAGTAAGGGGAGTTTAGAATGGTGTAGAGAGTCGTTAAAGCGCGCAATCTTGATTGACGTAGTAAGAAAATTGCATAGTCTGCGCTAGCTAAGACTCCGCAGCAGCAAGCATTTTACGACTAAGCTTTTGTAGCTGAGGACTTTAGGATAAGGTACTGTCAATATACATCCCCAAGTTCTTCAATTTGTAAGCTTAACGGAATAGGTGTTTTATTGCAAGTGATTTGGGGCAAGTTTGTCGACGACAATTACCTGGGTCTTCGATGGCTTAATTTTTAAACCGAAGAAGTTGTTTAACTTACATATTTAATCCAGGTCAGCATTAATAGTATTGGCAGCATTGACCAGATTGGTGATGCCTTGGTATAAATCTGGAGATTATCCGCGTATAGGTGGTAGGAAGAATAGAAAGATCATTAGTGAGATGATTGTGTTGATAAAAAACAGAGAAAAGCATGGGAGAGAGTACGTCGTCTGTATTGCTACACCAAGACGAAACAGTGTTTTCAATGCTTATGCGTCGCCGGCGACCAAATAGGTAGTGAAACCGGTCAATTACAGTTGGAGATATGTTAAAAGAGCGCAGTATACTCATCAGAACATCAAAGTCAATGGTGTTAAATGCATTGCTGAAGTCCATGTCCAGAAGTAATGTGTATTAGGGTAGTACTGGTGCTGTGCACAGGTCGAAAGTCAGACTGGAGAGGATTTTGGAGTAGGTTTCTGGATAGGAGTTACTGGATTACTAGTTACTGGATGGAAGTTAGCGAGTTGAGTATGGATAAGGCGTTCCAGCATTTTCGAAAGAACTGGGAGAATGGAAATGGGGCGGTAGCCGCAGAAGGTGCCAGGGTTTATCTTTTAGGGGATGGGTATAATTTCAGCATCCTTACATGCCTTTCGAAATACGCTATTTGAGATTGAACAGCTTTGGATATGACAGATGACAGGAAGAATTTCATCAAGGATTGGGAGGATCATATTACGGCTTAGACAGTCAGAACCTACTGCATTCAAGCTAATAGATATTAGGCTCTTCCTAACATCACAATCGAAAAATTAAGTAAAGACAAAGAGAGAGCAGTCAGGAGTTAGGGCAGAAACAAGACGTTTCAGAATTATATCTTTTGTCGTTATATCAAAATTTGAAGAAGCAGAGAAATGTTGATTAAGAAGGTTTAAGTTGTAGTTTTCAGGAAAATAGTTGTGAACAGATTTGTCTACTCCCAGTTACTTCAGATACTTCCAGACTTTAGCTGAATCTTTGTTTTCAACGGAGCTATGGATGTATCGGCGTTGAGCATTCCTAAACACCTTACTGCAATGATTCCTGATAATTATGTATTTGGCCCGGTGCTTTCACTTGGTTTCTTTTTGAATTTGGATTTGACTATCACTTTTTTCTTAATTAGCGCTTTGATGTCCAGATTTAGCCACGGTGACGGAAGACGTTTCACCTTTAATGCTTGGGTTGGTGCATGGTCGTTGTAGAGACTCATCAAATTAGTGATAAAAAGTTCAACCTTCTCATCGATGAAGCCAGAACTAAATAGAAGTGCCCAGTTGACGTAACCGATATCCCTCACTAAAGCACCACTATCCATGCCCTTGAAATTTCGCTGCAGGATAATCTTAGCTTTAGGTTTCGAAGGTCGGAGCTGACAGGAAAAGTAAAGCAAGACGTGATAGGAATCATACTTCCTTGTGGGTGTGTGGCGACCTCCACATACTACAGCGCCATCTATCGAATTTACACTGAACTACGGAGTAACCTACAATACGAAGAAACTACCAATCCTGAATCGCGCAATTAAAGTTCTCGTTCCGATTATCATATATACAACATCCCAACATTAAATGTTGGGCAGTGGCCCGCCAGGCATGATCACCTCGCCTGGTCGGAAAAACCTCCCTTTGTGTTGGTGGGACATTGACACTCGTCCCCCACATTGGTGACCCCGACGTGATAGGAAGCAGCCTTCAAGGAAAGATTTAAGGAAGGATTTAAGCAGCACCATCATGTTCACTCCCACAGCAAGTCTCAAGCCAGCCAGCAACCTCGGCCTTAACAGGGATACACCACACGCAGGAAGCGACCGGTCCAGAATGGTTACCCCTACGGCCTCTATAGCGTCTAGGCACAGCACACTGCACCTACGGTCTATTTAAGCAGAGCATCTCTCTCCCGTCTACGCAGCAGCCAGCCACTACGCAGCAACCGCCACGACTCACTGGAGACCTCACCGCAGCACCGCGCACCGCATGCAATCCCGACTCACTGGGATCAGCGAACTTCAGCCCCGACTCACTGGGACTAGCGGCATTCAGTTACGACTCACTGGAACTTGCGGCACTCAGTTCCGACTCACTGTAACTACTCACTCCTGGCACTGGCAAGTTCCACAACCGAGCACAGACAGCTGACGCAATATAAATCGACCTCCAATCTTGGAGGGGAGTGATGTGGCGACCTCCACATACAACATAACATACTACAGCGCCATCTACCGAAGTTAAACTGAACTACGGAGTAACCTACAATACGAAGAAACTACCAATCCTGAATCGCGCAATTAAAGTTCTCGCGCCTATTATCATATATACAACATCCCAACATCAACTGTTAGGCAGTGGCTCGCCAGGCATGATCACCTCGGCTGGTCGGGGGATCCTCCCTTTGTGTTGGTGGGACATTGACACTCGTCCCCCACAGGTGTAAGCTGCAGGCCAGCACTTTGATTTTGTGGCTGCTTGTTGCAAGTGTAAAGGCGGTGCGATCAAGGTGATCGTATCTAAGCGAATAGATTAATAAGAATAAAGTTCTATAGGAAGTGGTTGAAAACAAAATCTTAATTATTTTACATTATTTTTGTCTAATTAGTTCAGTTTTATTGCAAGGTTTTGCACATAGAGAAAAAGTAGAAATTTCTTCCACATAAATTTCACATAAATCACTACGCTAAAAGCGGTCGCTGTCGATGATCAAGTTGATTTAAAAAATAAACTCTTAGTAGAGCTAGTAATAATTTCCGTTATGATAAGAGTTACCTTTCCCATTGCATCGTAATTCCGTTGAGGATCCAATTATTGTCGTTTCCAATAGAATTCGACACCTTAATGTAGGAGCCGATAACGCTGCTTCTTTGTTCATTTCTGTACATCGTAAATTTTCTGTGGGTACTTCCTTGTCTTGAAATAAAGTATAAACATATTTTTAATATTCAATTATTCGTGATACTATATTTTATACTGTTGCGTGTTTGTAGGAGGGAATTCGTAAAGGACTAACTATTTAAAATTTATTTTGAAAATAGTTATATGCTAATATTTATATATATTTGACTGCCTCGGTGGCGTAGTGGTAGCGTATGCGACTGCTAAGCTTGAGGTCTCGGGTTCGATTCCCGGGTCGGACCAAATGTTTGTATGATCTGCAAATATTTGTTTCGGAGTTTGGGTGTTTTTTATGTATAATATGTATGTATTTACAAAAAAAAATAAGTATATAAGTATTTATATCACTTACTACTAGACTAGACACATAACACAAGCTCTGCTTAGCTTGGGACTGGATGGCTTTGTGTGTTAGATGTCCGGAATATTATTATTTATATATATAAATATAAACATTATTAGGTGCATTCAGTTATTCCGAAACTTAATAAAATTTATGTGAGTCGAGGAAAAACATGCAAGTTAGCTATGAAAATATTATTGTGCACTTGTACTGTGCTAAATAATACTGTGTCCAAATACGTAGGTATAAATAAAAAACGATGAGAGTAAGATCCTTTGGAAAGGGTTGAAAACAAATCTATGTAACGAAATCTTGATTTAAAAAAGTTTTTTTTTGTATTTGTAGTATTTTAACTATTTAAATTGCTTTGTAGTTCATATTATGTAAAACTTTGCATCTGTTTGGTGCGACGAACAAAATTAGAAGCAGTAGAATAGTTAAACCTTTGAGTTGCATTGCTCGCTGATGATATAATTATACTCTCTCAATGACTTTTTCCCGAGAAATATTGGCCCTGCCGGTGTAGAGAGCATCGCCCGTACTGTCATCCGCATAACAATGAATGCCGCTAATTGACAGCATGTCATTGATATGAAGGAGGAACAGAGTAGGCGGTAGAACACAGTCTTGCGGGCCACTAGCATTCGCAGATATGGAGTCAGAGCATTCACCGTCGACTACGATCTTTATGCTTTTATATGCTAGAAAGTTAGTGACCAATCGCATAATTTCTCAGGAAGCCGATAAGCATAGGAAGGGAATTTGGAAAGAAGCGCTTTGTGCCAGGCTTTCGCGATGTCCTAACTAACTGCCAAAGCTTCCCCCTTAGTCTCAATCGCCTGAGCCCAGCGATGTGGCAGGTATAACAGAAGATCACCAGCTCAATCACCCTTACCAACCGTACTGCTGGTCACTAAGCAGATGATGATCCTCTAGGTACCGCAGGAGTTGATGGTTAATGATGGACTCCATTATTTTCGAGAAAAGGAAAGTTATGGCTATCGGCCTGTAGTTAGTCGTATGTGAGTGATCACTCTTTTTAGGGATTGGGAGGACCAATGCTGCTTTCCATGATGTCGGGACTATGCCAATAGAGTAGGAAAGCCGAAAAAGACACGTTAAGACCGGTGCCAACTCTGGAGCGCACATCTTCAACACAATAGGAAGGATTCTATCCGGGCCACTCGACTTATGAATATCAAGGGATAAAAGTGCTGAGCGCACTGAACGTTGGTGGAACTGGATATCTAGCATATAGCTCTCACACGGTGGTATGATAGGCACCTCCTATTCCCCGTCATCCCAAGTAGAGTTGGGCTCAAAGTGTTTTGCTAGAAGATCAGATTCCTCCTTTGCGTCATAGGTGAGGTGGAAAGGATGGCTTACTTAGACCAAAATGCCCGAGTTCCCGAAGGAAGACGCTCATGCCTCACGCCAATCCTAGCGGTGTACTCCGACTTTTGCCAGAAACCAGGGCTGATACTTGCTAGCAATGGCGACCACAGAGGATGGCATGAAAATTTCCATATCCTGGAGCACAACATCAGCAACAGAATCAGCAGCAGTGTTGGAAGTTTCCGACGAGAAGCACAACCATCTCCAAGGGTAGGACGCAAAGAACGACCAAACCTTAATGACAACACGCGGATTGCAGAGAAGACTAATTACGGAAGGTTGGCATGTATACTTGAGTCGAAATATTTTTATTGTATCTTGTACCTTACTGTAATTAATTTCAGCTGAATCTACAAGGTGAGTTTAGCTTTTATATAACCTTACATAGTCCCACGAATCGCAAGCGATTGTGTTCAATTGTGGCCTAACATCTTATAAATCGCGGTTTCACTGTAAACAATAAACCACGGTGATAGGTCACGTTGGGTTCAACAAGGCCACTTCCTTCCTTAGCAATGCAAGAAACCAAATAAGGAATAAAATAAGGAAACACCACGAATATAAAATATTATGGGTCCTAAGGAAGCTTTATAGGATTCCTGGATTTACAGAATCTAATAGAATGATTTGCTGTATCTTTTTTTTTACTGTTAAAATAATAAAATCAATTCAATTCAATTACATGCAATTATAAGCAAGACAAGACTCTGTGGTGCCAGGTTTACGTGGTAGTAGCAATGGTATCTTTGAAATGATAACAAAAACAATTAACTTATCCATGATCTGTCACTTTACTGAATTCCATGTAATGGAAGAGGGAATATATTGTGTTTAAAAAAAAACAAAAACAAACACTTTCGTATAGGGGAGTTTAAGTAAGATTAATTTGCCCAGACTCAGTTGTAAATTATAACATTCCTGTCTTAAGTTAAGTTGGTCTGCAAGACTAATGATATGTGTATTTACTTAAATAAAAAAGCTCGAGATCATACCTACAATCCTCAGAAGCATAGTATTATCAATGCAGCCGAGCTCGTTACAAAATTTGCAAGTGTAATTTCCGTCATCTTCCTTGGTGATGTTATTTAAAAATAATGTCCAATCGCAATAAGAACCAAACTTACTGCTTGTAAATGGCCTTGGAATCAGAATTTCTTGATTTTTGTACCAAGTTATATTTGGAGCTGGGTTCCCTGGGAAAAAAGTAATGAATTGATCTAAAGTCACTCGTAATAAAAGTCGATCATAATTCAGAACCGATTAATTTTCGATCTGACAACTGCCACTAAGGTATTTTCGTAGTAAACTATTAGATTTCCAACGATGAATACAATGTGATTTTATTGTAATCGAAAATTGAATTGGAAATTTCGTAGTACTTTATTATTTAATATTAATACACCTAGAAATAAAGTTTTCATCTTACTGATTACATTTATCATAACAATATTACTTCTGAATGTTTCTGTGGATGACGAAATATCTGAGAAATGAAGAGAATTTGTCCGGTCTACCTGTAGATAGATGTAGACTGGACAAATTTTCTTCAAAAGTCAAGGTATTATTATTACTATATCTGAATAATAATAATACCTTTACACATGCCACACGAACCTATAGACGCCAGACCAAACCCCAAATGACCATACGTTCTTAAATACCTAAATACAATCATATTACAGATAAGAAAATAAAGCAGTATGAATATGTATTAATGACAATATTATATCAATATAATATAAACACAAATACATTTATGTTAACATAAACACAATAAGCGAGATTCATAGGTATTACTCGTATACATATACAAACTGGAATTCAATACTATGACTCAGTTTCTGGAGAATGGATCTCGAGATCTTGAAATCTTATTCTGCATTTATTACCTGACATTTGAACTTTGTTAAGTTGAAGCGATCTGTGTTTACATTGTTGGAGCGTAAATAATTTGTATTTATTATTTTATTACATTTTGAACGTTTTTTTCTTTTTCTCTGGGACCACTATGCATGCACACATTGCTTTTACTCCTTGATGTGTAAGTGATTGCAACCTTATATGCTATGGACTAATTTTTATTATTTTATTAGACAAAAAAAATATTTTCCTAGCTTTGATATCTTATTAGACCGCTTTCTAGCCTTTGTGTTTTGGTTGCCTTAACTTGCACATAGAAATACTGTTGTCAAAAACAAACAAGCTTTGTATGAATTATTTGAAAAGATGGTGCACATCAGTTTCTCACCAGCTCTTCTCATGAATGCAATACCCATCGGAGCTGGTACTTGGATTGATTTCAATTTAAACCTTTAGGTTGAATCGAAATCAATCTAAGCTCCGGTAATTCAAATCATCTCAGTGCATTTAGTATTAGGAAATTTGTTTTATATTTTTATGTTTGTATTTTTGACGTGTTCAAGTGCCTTTTGGGGCCTATGGAAATAAATGATTTGAGTTTGAGTTTTGAGTTTGTAGGCGTTTATATGTCAATACGTTTCCATGTTGATTATTTCTTCTTTTTGTTTTTTATCTGAATTGCTTTTTGGTCCTTAAGTATAGGTAGTTGTATCACAACAGGTCTTATTTGTCAATTTGTCAATTGCATATTTTTAGTTTGTAAAGATGATGATGGAGGTGTCAATGGGGGGATAATAATAACATTATGTGCCCTATTTACACTTTTATTACATTTAAAATTTATTGTATTCTTATTTTTTATATTTGTGTGAACTTGCTTGTGCATGATGTGGTCTCCTATAAGTGAGGAAGCACATAACTTGTTATTCGACTAATTACATTTGTTTTGTTTTTGTGTATTCCTCGTTGTGAGATCCTTAAATAAATAAATAAAATAAATAAATAAACAACAGTTGATTATGGATTATTGTTGTCTCCCAGGTAATGTTCCATTGCCAATCTCTTAAAAGCAGTGATAGTTTTTGCACTTCTAATTGCGACTGGTAGGGCGTTCCACAATCGTACCGCTTGTACAGAAAAGACTGGTCAGGGAATTTGGTAGTGTGTCCATACATAGGCAATAACTTGGAATGTAAAAAGGTAAACCGCAATTTAAGGTAACATGGAGTAAATGGATTGAACAGAATGTTATATAGAAGAGAAAGGATACGATTTCCATTTCCATAAAGTACGAGTACAAAGTAGAAGACACGCCCATGCAACGAGTTTTGCAGGTAAGGGATTTAGGGGTACATCTTACTCCGAATCTAAGGTTTCGAGAACATGTAGTAAATATATGCAAGAAAGCCTACAGAAGCGTCGGTTTTGTGTTAAGACGGTCTCATGGTTTCATCAAAATTACAACTCTAAAGGTATTGTATGCCGCATTAAT
This sequence comes from Spilarctia lutea, assembly GCA_916048165.1. Taxonomy (NCBI): domain Eukaryota; kingdom Metazoa; phylum Arthropoda; class Insecta; order Lepidoptera; family Erebidae; genus Spilarctia; species Spilarctia lutea. The sequence goes on from OU696491.1 coordinate 4,299,907, forward strand.
TCGTAGCCACCTGGAACATAGTGCGGTCATTTGGGCTCCGCATGAAGCAAAATATTGTGACATGTTAGAACGGGTTCAGAATAAGTTCACGAGACTCTTATATTTAAAACTGTATGGGGTATACCCGTTCTTCCCATTGATGTACCCAAGTCTGTTTGTGCTGGATATGGTGGGATATAACAAACTTAGAGTGCGACGTGAATACACGGTTGCTGTGTATGTAGAAAAACTTCTACGGGGTTTAGAACATAATCCTGGGGTACTGGGCTGAACCTATGCGTGCCTGACCGGTACGTGTGGAGGCGTCGACGCCCGCCTCTATTGGCTTTACCAGAAGCCAGGACTAATTTAACTACTAATTGCTTGAGAAAGGACCCCTAACGCGAATTATTAATTTATTTTATTTAAAAACTTTATGCACAAATGTACGATGGCGGACTTAATGTCACAGGCATTCTCTACCAGTCTACCGTCGGGTGGTTCGGAAATGAGTTATAAGGTGCACTACACTTCGGTTAGGGATTCTAGAATTAACATTAAAACCTTAAAATTAAGAAATAAGAGAAAAAAAGTTAAAAAATACTGTATATAATGGAATACGATAAATCTACACAACCATACAAAAATACATATAAACATACACACATACAGTTATACTAAAATACATACATGTGGGATCCTTATAAAGAAACAGCAGCGAATCTTCTTTGTAATCTTTAATTATAAAATCGTTTATAATAATACAATCTTTGCGGCCTGCGCCCATCGTATAGTACCACAGAATACAGATTAAATACAAAAAGCCCAGTGTGGCCATTACTAAATTTAAAATTAAAAGTAAATGAACATAAAAATATCCTTACTCCCACACGGCCCTCCTGATTATTCATCTGACTCAGATGAACATCCATCCATCTCTACTTCAGCCCATGGTTTCATTAGATCAGCTGAGGTTGTGGTATTAATAGGACCGTCACACTCGCTCACCTTCTTCACAGCGTATCTTTCATGATGCTTTTTGGCGGTCACTGCATAAGGTCCTAGATACTTAGGATACAGTTTACTTCCTTGAGTAAATTGCGTTCGTTTAATTGCAACTAAGTCTCCAAGCTTGTAGTCATTTGCCATTTTCCTCTTTCTATTGTAATTTTTAACATTCTCTTCTTGTATCTTTTGTATTGACTCCTTTGCTCTCATTCTCAATTCAGTTCTTTGCTCATTATAATTCTTAACAACTTCTTCTTCAATCAGTATCATAATTTCTTCATTTTTCTAGGAACAAAAATAAGTCTCTTCCTCTTTTTCTCCTTACACAATATTCCTCCTTCCATAACATAGTTTTGGTAGGGTTCCTTCGTTAACGTTGTCTTCAACAGGCTAGTATGCGGATCATCGTCTTGTGCTTTCTTGAGGCGGGCGGTAGAATCGGTAGGTATTATTTTCATCGGAATGTAAATTTCCTTCTTCTTAACATTGGCTTTATAGTCTTCAATCATCTTAGTCTTCTTTGCAATTTCTTTGTTTTCAGGAAAGCGCTCTTCACAGATAATATTTTTTTCATCTGTGAGTAGAGTTAGGTAGGTAATCTTTTTAAATGAAATGCCAGAGGCGGTAAAATTAACTTCAAATTCTTTAAGAATAGTGTTCCCAAGTATAACGCTGATCGGTATGTTGTCATCTTGTACAACGTGAAATTCCATTTCAGTACAATAATCATCAATCACAACTTTAGCTTTCAGAAGGCCTATGGTACTAAGTTCTTTGCCAGCAATGCCAGTTAAATTTATTGATGTTTGCTTATTGTAGTTAGCTTTTTCTGATAAAACTTTTCTAACTTTAGACAACATAATTAGGTTCACATCACTTCCTGTATCAATTAGTGCAGGTATTTCAACATTATTTATCTTTATTTTCTTGTATGGGGTTGTCAACCCTTTGTCTCCTTTATAAACTTTCCTTTTTGAATAATTATTTTGAATGTTTAACATCTTTTTATTTCTGTTGTAACACTCGGTTCCTTTGTGTCCGAACTCATTACATTTAAAACATTTAATACCCTTTATACAGTTTGGTGCTTGATGATCCAGATCACCGCAATTAAAGCATCGCTTAATACTGTTACTCTTAGTTTCTTGTATACTGGGTCGAGTGAGAATTTTATCCTTAATACTTTTGTAAATATCTAACTTTCTTCTAAAATCTTTGAGATTTAATGCTCCATACAAAATGGATTTATTATTTTCACTGTCTTGAATGCCATCAATAACATATTCTATAAGAGCAGCATCTTCAACGTTGCCATGTAGTGCACATTCCTTCACATGAAGAAAATACTGTTGGTAAGTTTCATCTTTTTTCATTTTTCGTGAACTAAGTTTCTTGTGTATGGCTGCACTATTTAATTTAAATCCAAACTCTTCTTCAAGTTCTTGTTTTAATTTTTTATACTCTCTGACACCTCCGAGTGATCGTAGAAACAGTTTTGCAGTTCCACTAAGGAGTCTTTTAGCGTAAATCAATTTTTCTATTTCGGACCAGTACATCAACAACGCCGTGTCTTCAAATTCATCAAACCATGTACTAATCGGGTAAGTATCGTCCCCACTGAATGACGTCATAGACTTCTCCACATCCCCAAACGATATATAAGGTGCGGTATCTCGTGATTCTCGCTCTTCTCCGTCTTTAATATCTTTTTTCGGTAGCATCTTAAAGTTTATTCGACAACTAACAAAATATTTTTCACACGTAAAATCTTTTAATAATAAAATGAAAAAATGTGGGTTTGACTAAATAACTCTCACTGATGTCGTGCGTGCCTGATCATATTCTTCAATGTTTTATTTGTAACCGTTGTTATTTCTTAGACACTGATACTTCTCTGTATGTTTAATCTTCTTATTATTGGATTGTAATCTTTTAAAATCTTTCTTCGTAAAAATGTCACTAAAAAGATCGCTGTCACTGATGACGCGTACGTATACGTTTTCGTACAAATCGGTATTTCTTAATTTACACTTGCTTCTCTGGATCCAGGATGAAATGTAATCCCGGACGATCCCCCAAAAAGTTGTGTGATCCTTAGAGAAACAGCGGCGAATCTTCTTTTAATCTTTAATTATAAAATCGTTTATCACAACACAATCTTTGCGGCCCGCGCCCATCGTATATTACCACAGATTAACAGATTAAATACCAAAAGCCCAGTGTGGACATTACTAAATTTAAAATTAAAACTAAATGAACATAAAAATATCCTTACTCCCACATACATACTAATATATAATAAATATCAATTTTGTGATGATTCTGCCATGCTCCCGGCAAGAAGAGCCCGCAAATTGACTCTCAAGGAGTTACGACTGGGTGCCATTCTGATTGCCTTGGGAAGGGCATTTCATAGAAGGACAGATTGAATGAGGAAGGAGGAATGAATGCATGCAGAAGTGTGGGAGGGGCATGACAGGAGGAGGCTGTTTGTGGAACGGAGGGTTTTGTCATGATTGGATTCCAGGAACTGGAAGGAGGACGTTAGGTATGTGGGCGAGTAAGGGGAGTTAAGAATGGTGTAGAGAGTCGTTAAGGCGCGCAGTTGACGACGCTGACGAATAGGTAGCCAATTTAATTTAAGACGAAAGGAGGAGACATGATCGTATTTACGAAGATTAAAAACGAATCGAATGCAGTTGTTAAGAAGTCGGTCGTATTTGTTGAGAAGATCTGCATTCAGGTCGTAGTAGCACACATCACCATAATCTATCAATCAATTATCCATCTAATTAACGCAGCTCACAGCAATTTAAAGATTTCGCTGCAGGATAATCTTAGCTTTAGGTTTCGAAGGTCGGAGCTGATAGGAAAGGTAAAGCAAGTCGTGATAGGAATCAAACATGCTTGTGGGTGTAAGCTGCAGGCGAGCACTTTGATTTTGTGGCTGCTTGTTGCACGTGTAACGGCGGTGCGATCAAGGTGATCGGTAAGCGAATGGATTAATAAGAATAAAGTTCTATAGGAAGTGGTTGAAAACAAAATTTTAATTATTTTATATTATTTTTGTCTAATTAGTTCAGTTTTATTCCAAGGTTTTGCACACAGAGAAAACGAAAATGACTAAAAGGGCGGTTATAGTCCGGCAACTCAGAGAATGCGTTTCTGACACTTGTAAATTCGTCATGAGTAGTGATGTACCACGAATAACATTTATAAAATTTGGTAACAGTATTTATAGAATTCATTATGCATAATTATTTAATTTATATATATTTTATTACATTTCAAACACAATATTAACAAAATTGTTGATGGATAAATTAAATTTAATCGTAATTTCTGAATGAAAACAAGGGAAAGAATGAATAAAAATACTGTATTTATTGGAAAATATATGTTATGAATGTATTTCATAACATATATTTGTGTAACTATGTATAGTTTTAAGATTTCAATAATGTCAAATCAAAATTTAATCCGACTCCGATTCGCTTGAGGACTCGCTGTCATCTTCACCAACATGTATTATTATGTTAGTGTCTATACGAATATCGCGGTCAAAGTTACCAAATACATTTTTTTTAGTTTTTTCAACCACCTTTATCCAGTCATCTCTTGTGACTTTTTCACACGCTTCTTTTAAAAGCGTCGTCATCTTTTTAATGCCATATGGTGGATAAGTATTATGGCGGGCTGCATAACCTTTAATTTGAGCCCAGATTAGCTCTATGGCATTGTACTGGCAGTCATATGGAGGATTTAGGAGAACGCGATGACCGTACTCCAGAGCCAGCTCCGCTTCTAGCATTGACATATTTGCGTCAATGGCACTTCTTTGCAGCCAAGCCACCAATTCCTCTTTTCTATTAGCTTGAGTAGGTGCTTTATTTATTTGCACCCAATGATAAGGGGCGTTATCCATTATTATAATTAAAGGCTCTGGAAGGCTAGGTAGCAACACATCCTGGAGCCACTCCTTGAATGCATCCGCATTCATTTTTTCGTGGTAGTCAGTAGTAGTTTTTGACTCAAATACCAATAAACCATTTTCCACAAAACCATACTTCGCACGATCAGCGTGGAATATTATGAGACGTGCTCCTATACCGATTGGCACTTTCGACTTCGACGCTTGAGTGTCATCTGTCCAAGAACAAGAATGCGCGTGATTGGTGTTCAGCCATGTCTCGTCAATGAAAACGACATTGTTCCAATTATCAATTTTTTTGCTTCTCTTAGAAAAGTAATTCTTTTTATGTATAATATTACGTTTTCTTTCTAAAAGAATTTTCCTTTTGTCTGTTTTCTTATATTGAAATCCAATATCTTTTAAAATATTGGATAAAGCAGTTTTTCCTACCCTAAACAAATCAGCTGCTTTCAAAGATGCTAGAAATATCGACCTATTAAAGTATTCATTCCTGGCATAATAACTATATATTCTTCTTCTTCTTCTTCTTCCTAGCCTAATAACTATATATATGATTCCTTATTGCATCGGCGTCAAATCTATCTATGTCTGTTATAGGTTTAGTTCTGCGTTCCTTTTTAGGTGTTCGTAAAATATTTTCTTTCATGCCAGACGAGCCGAACTTTTCTTTATTAATATTTGTTACCGTCCGTTTGCTTACTCCAAGTGCGTGAGAGATACGCTCTTGTCTTTCTAACTCAAAGTAATTTTGAAGCTTGATTATTAGTTCACGGGTTTCACTTTTCAATGGATGACCGCGTTTCGACATTATTGTAAGCACCAAAAGTACAAAACAGTAAAATTCTAAACAAATTAGCGCAGAGGTACAAATAAACAACAATAACAATCACGAGAAAACCCCCCACAACGAGAAATCTGGAAAACGTAGTCTATGCGCGCAAGACGACAAGAGACGACGACCGTTTGTGTATGTCACAAAATGACGGTCCTCACTACGCTATTTTGGGTTGCCATTTTTTTACCAGAAATATAAAGGGATAAAAATAGTTTTCCATTTATTTTTAATTCATCTGACTGATATCACGACAATTATTTTCTTAAGTTTGGTTTGGTCGTACCTATATCGTATTATAAACTATATTAAATATGTATTAAGTACATAATACACACTCTCGAATAATTTCTCCGATATCCCCAGGAACTTTAATGTCGTTCGTATAAATGCCCAAAGCATTTCGGCACATTTCCCTGAAATGGTGACAACATTCGACTGTACGACATCCTTACATACTTTGTAACTCATCTTGTTCTACTGTTTTTTTGCGTATTCAATAAAGATAAAAAAATAAAATATTATAAAATTAGAACGTTTTATTTACTATACTACTACTCGCCCCATACTAGTGAGATTCACTACTGCAGAAACTAGATCTACAGTCTGGAAGGCTAAGACATCATTGAAGGGTTCCGGCTTCTCGGTAAGAGAGTTTCTTACAAAAATTCGTCAAACAGCATTTACCATGGCCCGACAACACTTCGGTATGTCTTCTTGTTGGACACAGGACGGAGTGATAGTCATCAAAGCTCGCGATAACAACCGTTTTAAAATAACATCCACTGATGAACTCAAACCATTAATTTTAAAATTTCCAAAGAGTTCCATAAGTGACACCGGCAAGGCGAGCTCGGGCACCAATGAGAAAAGTTCGCGTAGACGTTGACCAATATGTAACGCCGTTATCCCTTTGCATGTACCACCTAATATTTTTGTGATTACATTGTTGTTTCCATGTTTATTATGTATTTTAAGTTTACTTTCAGCTAATATTACCTGTGTTGAATTATTGTTGTGATTATAGTGACAGTGACAGATACCGCTTATGTCAAATCGACATCTCGATGTGCTTGTGTTTCACATCGGGTGCGTTTCGTTTCATGTCACATTTAGTGGGAACACAATTTATTTCTTTTTTCTTGTTTTTAGTTACTTTGTTGCCAAATTTATTGTGATTTTATTATCTTTCATTTTGTATCATTCTTGTGAGCTGGCGGGTGGTGTAGAAATACGCAACAATTTCATTAAGGTTATATACATTTTCAAACTTTTTACTTATTTATTAATTGTTTATATTTATACCTACATATATATTTTTATATTTTATTTAACCATTTATTTATTTTTTATTTTTTTGTTCTATTTTTATTCTATATGGGTACACGGTACGGCTGTAATAATGTCTGATGAAAGTGAGGAATATTTTTCTGCCAACGACTCCTCTGAGAATGATTCGCTACCTGACACTTTGGGTGACCGACTGAGGCAGTCATTTGACAACCAATCTCGTCCTCTATTTAATGTGTGTCATGTGAATGCTCAGAGCGTCCCCAGTCACTTCAATGAATTGATTGAAACTTTCAGTGACAATAATGTGCATGCCATTCTTATTTCTGAAACTTGGTTTAAGCCACATTTAGCTTCCACCTCTTACCCTCTCACTGGTTTCGTATTGATTAGGAACGACCGAATTGAGTCGAGAAGAGGTGGTGGGGTAGCTATTTACCTCCGTGGCTGTCTACCCTACAAGATCCTTGCCACTTCCGCTTCCGATCTTTCCACTACCGCGGAATACCTCTTCCTTGAAGTTTGTGTTAAAGGATCTCTTATTTTACTAGGGATTGTTTACTGCCCCCCTGCCGTTAATTATTTCTCCAGTCTGGAAACAGTTCTGGAATCTATAGGGTCGAAATACTCACACCACGTCATCATGGGCGATTTTAACACCGATCTCCTAGCTCATAACTCAACCCGTACTCGCAATCTCCTCCATATTATCCAATCCACCAGCCTCCATGTCCTCCCTCTTCAAGCAACTCATCACAACGTGGAACACCAGGATACATGGCTTGACCTAATGCTCACCTCTGCTCCAAACCTTATTTATTCCCATGGTCAACATCCTGCACCTGGATTCTCCCACCATGACTTAATCTTCCTTTCCTATCTTTTAAAACCCCCTAAATCCCCTCCCAAAACCTTGCATATTCGTAGTTTTAGACGAATGAACTTAGAAAAACTGTGTGAAGATGCGTCTGCATTGAATTGGAATAATTTGACAGTAGCCACAGACATCGACGATAAGGTCAATATTTTTAACAACACAGTTCTTAACCTGTACGATACTCACGCACCGATTAGAAAAATTAAATTGAAGCGCTCACCGGCTCCATGGATGACGGAGGAAATCCGAATGGTCATGAGACGAAGAGATCGTTGTTACAACAGGTACAGGAGAGACCGATGCGAGGAGAGGTGGAATCTGTTCAAGGCCGCTAGAAATCAATGCAACCAGGTGATACGTAACGCTAAACGCCGCCACATAATTCAAAATTTAGAAATCTCATCACCTTCCAATGTCTGGAAGTTCCTTGGAACACTAGGCATTGGCAAACAACAACGTCCTGAGTTTGGGATGACAATTGGTCTTGATGATATTAACCGTCATTTCTCAACTACGCCTCAGCTGGATCATCAAACCACGAGTCAAACCTTGAGCTACATAGCTAGTTTAGGCCATCCTAATGTTGAATCTTTTGACTTTTCTTCCGTGTCTTCTGGGGACATCAAAAGGGTCATCCTATCCATTCGCTCCAATGCTGTGGAGTGCGATGGCATTAGCCGTCGCATGATTGTAACCATCCTGGATCATATTCTTCCCGCAATATCACACATTGTTAACTTTTCACTCGACTCCGGAACCTTTCCTAAACTTTGGCGCCAGGCCTTTATCATCCCTTTACCCAAAAGACCAAATCCTTCTCTCCCTGAACACTTTCGACCAATTTCCATACTACCTTTCCTTTCTAAAGTACTCGAGGCTTGTGTACATAAGCAGGTCTCAAAGTTTATTTATTACCATAAGCTTCTTAGTCCTCTTCAATCTGGGTTCAGACCCGGCCACAGCACCACCACCGCTCTCCTCAAAGTGACAGGCGATATTAGGGAGGGTATGGAGGACACCAAAGTCACAGTGCTGGCTTTGATTGACTTCTCAAATGCCTTCGATACCGTCTGTCATGACGTCCTACTGGCCATCCTTTCTTACCTTATGATCTCCTCAGAGGCTCTGGAATGGTTCTCCTCCTATCTTCAGGGACGACAACAGTGTGTTCACATTGATGACATGTCATCGAGTTGGTGTGATCTTCTCTCTGGCGTCCCTCAAGGCGGTATATTATCTCCCTTACTGTTCTCAATGTTCATTGATCTCGTAACTCACCACCTTCAGTGTACGTATCACCTGTACGCAGATGACTTACAAGTGTACACGCAGTCAAGGGTGGAGGACATATCACACGCCATCGACAAGATTAACAAGGACTTGCAATTTATACAGAGCTGGTCGACAAGGTTTGGTCTGGCGGTAAATCCAACCAAATGCCAGGTGATCGTCGTGGGAAGTAAACAAATGTTACGCAAATTGGATTTATCGGTCATCCCACCAGTTACCTACAATAATGTATCCATACCTTTGAGTGAAGTCGTGAGGAACCTGGGATTGCATATCGACTCGACCCTTGATTGGCGGTCACAAGTTACACACGTTAGCCAGAAAGTAACCACATGTCTCCGCGCTTTATATCGCTTAAAAAACTTTCTTCCCGCTAAAACTAAGGCTACGCTTATGCAGTCCTTAATTGTCCCCTTAATCGACTATGGTGATGTGTGTTATTTCGACCTGAATGCAGACCTTCTCAATAAACTAGACCGACTTCTCAATAACTGCATTCGATTCGTTTTTAATCTTCGCAAGTATGACCACGTGTCTGCTTTACGTTCCCAATTGCAATGGCTCCCAATTCGCCAGCGCCGCAATTTGCGAGCGCTGACTTCTCTTTTTTCTTTCCTCATCTCTCCATCGTTACCTGAGTACCTTGCACCTCACCTTCGTTTTTTATGCTCCAACCACGACCGAAATCTTCGTTCCACAAACAATATGCTCCTTCAGTGCCCCTCTCACACCTCTGACTTTATCCATTCTTCCTTCTATGTGCAGTCTGTTCTTCTCTGGAATGCGCTCCCCACCGAAGTCAGGATGTCTACAAACCGTATTACGTTCAAGGCGAAAGTACGTGAGCTTCTCTGGAATGAATTGGCAGCACAAACACATCCTTAGCACCTGACTGTGTATCATATAGGTACCTATGTATAGTATTATATGTATGTATGTAATATTTGTATTGTATGTTTATTTGTGTAGTATATGTAGCGGCAAATTTATGTATATCATTTATATTTAATGTAGGTTTGTATCTTTTTACTAAATTTATTTTCTTTGCATCTACCAGTTCTTATTTCTACATCACCTGAAGGTTGACTGGGAGAGAATGCCTCAAGGCATTAAGTCCGCCTTTGTACAACATGTGCAATAAGTTTAAATAAATAAATAAATAAATAAAATATATCGACCGACAGAATATATTACGATTACAAAAATAATCAGTTACAATAACCTATTATTTTGTCTCATCACTACAAAAACAAACTGTTGACATAACCTTGAAACAGCGCAGTTTGACGTCGTTAGATTTTTAAAAATTATTGTTCTGAAATTAATTTATTAATTAATTGTTAATAACTTTAGCCCAAAATAAAACGTTTATTGTATATTGGCATGATTATTCAATTTTGAATGTTATTACACATTATTAAGGTTAATAAAAGATATTTAAAATTTTGCCATAAATTGTACGCCAGTTCAAAGTTACATCGCCCATTGGATCACGACCTGTCAGAAACGCATTCTCTCAGTGGCCAGACTATAGTACAAATTTCTTTCACATCAATTGGATCATTGACAGCAAAGCATTGATAAAGAATTCAGTGTGAATCAATCGCTACGCCAAAAGCGGTCGCTGTCGATGATCAAGTTGATTTATAAAATAAACTCTCAGTAGAGCCAGTAATAATTTCCGTCATGAACAGTTTTATTAATTTAAGGGTATCCTAAAAAAGAGTTACCTTTCCGCAATGCATTGTATTCTCGTTGAGGATCCAGTTCCTCGCGTGTCCATTTTGTACAATTGAGTTGGAAACGTAAATTAAGGAGCCGATAACGTTACGTCTTCCTCAATTTTTGCATAACTTTATTTCGTATTAGTTCAGTTTCATTGTAAGGGTTTTGCACACAGGGAAAACGAAAAAAGCGATCAGGGTGGTTATTGCGAATTTCTTTCAAATCAATTGGATCGTCGACAGCAAGGCATTGATAAAGAATTCAGTGTGAGTTAATCGCTACGCCAAAAGCGGTGGCTGTCGATGATCGAGTTGATTTAAAAAATAAACTCTTAGTAGAGCTAGTAATAATTTCCGTTATGAACAGTTTTATTAATTTAAGGTTATTCTAAATAAGAGTTACCTTTCCCAATGCATTGAAATATCATTGAGGATCCAATTATTTTCGTTTTCAATTGAATTGGTAATATAGATTCAGGAGCCGATAACGCTTCTTCTTTTTTAATTTCTGTACATCTTGAATTTTCTGTGGGTACTTCCTTGTCTTGAAATAAAGTATAAACATATTTTTAACAAGGTTCATAATATTCAATTATTCGTGATACTATATTTTATTTTTTTGCGTGTTTGTAGGAGGGAATTCGTAAAGGACTAACTATTTCAAATTTATTTTGAAAATAGTTATATGTTAATATTTATATATATGTATAAGTATAAACATTATTAGGTGCATTCAGTTCAGTCAGTTCAGGTCAAACTTAATAAATTTAATGTGAGTAGAGGAAAAACATGCAAGTTAGCTATGAAAATATTATTGTGCACTTGTACTGTGCTAAATATTACCATGTCCAAATATGTAGGTATAAATAAAAAACGATGAGAGTAAAATCCTTTGGAAAGGGTTGAAAACAAATCTATGTAACGAAATCTTTATTTAAATAAGTTTTTTTTTGTATTTTATAGTAATCTATCTATTTACATTGCTTTGTAGTTCATATTACCTAAAAGTTTGCATCTGTTGGGTGTGATGTACACAATTGCTAGCAGCAGAATAGTTAAGCCTTTAAGTTGCATTGTTCGCTGATGATATAATTTGGTTAATGTAGATCCATAATCTGAAATGAAAAAAAGAGGAAATTAATTCTCTAAAGGAATTCCCAATTTGACACAACTCATTTTTTATTTTGTTGAATTGAAAACAATTACAGCGTCTACATGAATCACTATGACTGCTGTCGCTGTTTAAACCAAGAACACAGACGGTGCTAGAAAAGTAAGAGCTAATGAAATGAAATCGTTTATTGTGTAATCAGTAACCAGAATACTTTTGCACGTAAAACATTTAAAAGCACATGGTTCTCAATTTTTTAAAGATAAAAATAATACCTACGAGGATGTATAATTAAGGAATGAAAATACAATTCATCATGGATTTAAGTAGGCATATCGAAGTATGAGAAGTTTAAGTTAATTGTAAGTAGAACTCTCTAACTGGTAAATACTGGATACGCACTATATACTCTGAGACAGCTGTCTCATTGGGCAGCAAATATAGATCAACATACCTTAGCAGAAACAATGAAGCTTGGATCCGTATTACGCCTTAAATACATTTAATACATTAAACACTATTATTACCTAATTATTTGTTGCAAATCCGAGTATATGGTGCAAAACTCTCATATTATTTAAAATTTTATCCTTTCACACAACTCAGTTGACTGTTTATTTATCCTGCTGTAAGTAGATTTTGCACAACGCTTTTACAAAATAATTAATACACGACCGTATCAAATGAGAAGCAAACATAATATTACAGGTAAAAGGATAAAACAAAGAGCCAGTATCAAATATTAGTCGAATGCAGTTTAATAATTTAATAACATATCTATTTTAAATAGCTGTAGATTTTATAATAGTTAAAGAGTTATTACATTTTATTACAGTTTTATACTCGTATCGGGTAAATTTACAAAAATCAAAAATCCGCCTAGAAAATCATAGAACTTTCGAGAGAAGACAGGATAATATTAATTGGCGTGATTTTAGCAAACTTTATGCTTTGACGTTTTATTTATACACGTTTTATGTACTATGTGAAAGATAAATCAGTTATAAATAATGTTTAAGAATAACATTTAGGACTTATCGTTGGCAAACTGTAAGGATATCAGTTTTTTGACAAAGTTTTTAGTATGGAAAAGAAAAGATAGGAAGTGACCAACTATCAGGTCAGCCGTTTGAGCTCTCTCCAGCTTCAATATAACCTATATTTCAGTCGGCAATATGTCTCAGGTTTTTAAAAAGATAAGTATTTGTAGGCGTCGCGTCGGGCATAATAGACATCACAAAGAAAAGGATGCATATCTTTACAAAGTATAAAATGAAATCGATTTTTGATCCTTGTACCCTTAGAAATTTTAACGACTTTATAGATTAAAATCCGGTTTTATCAATGGAGTATATGATTTCATATGTGTAATTAAATACATGAAAGTATATAATAGTAGAGAAAAAAGATGAATTTTAAAGATTAGGAATCGGAGCGGTTCGCTAGTATTTTACAAAGTATTTATTTAAAATATTATATTCTTAGGAGAAACAAAGGTGGAAGTTATAAAAATAAGATTTACAACCTTTAAACAGCACTCTGTACTTACAAAACAAATTACAAACACAAATCAAGAATAGAATTACGATCAATTAAGTAACAATAATAAGATAGGCAGATTCACTTTACGAACGGACAGAGCTTCCTTGTTGGAAGTTGATTATAGCGCACTGTGCTCCCGAATGAGCGTGCCGCCCATTATATAGAATCGCTCTCTACCACCGCGTCTCACACTACCCTCTCCTACAATTATCATTTCTTGACCAACAATATATTATTTAGTTTTGTTGTCAATTTCCATAAGGAAAGTGTGGCGACCTCCACATACAACATAACATAATACAGCGCCATCTACCGAAGTTACACTGAACTACGGAGTAACCTACAATACGAAGAAACTACCAATCCTGAATCGCGCAATTAAAGTTCTCGAGCCGATTAACATATATACAACATCCCAACATCAACTGTTGGGCAGTAGCTCGCCAGGCATGATCACCTCACCTGGTCGGAGGATCCTCCTTTTGTGTTGTAGGGACATGATACCCGTTCCACCACAGTTGGTAGCTCGTGAATGGATTATACACCAGATTATTTATAAAGGTAACAAAACTACAGGTACAATTGGCAGCCTTATCTTCTAAAGGCAATATCTTCCAGGCAACCATGGGATGGAAAGAAAGACGAGGGAAATTTAGGGTAGCCTCTGGAGTATTAAAAATTGATTGGAAAAAGAAGTATATGTATACAGATTATATAAGGTAACAGTAACAACTAGTGTGGATGATTAAATAAATAAATAGAGATATTATTAAATAACCATAATATTAATTTATAGATACTCCATATTTTCTCAAGTGGAGTTTTGTGACCCAATTGAGAACAAGGTCGGTTACAGGTCCTTGAAGTCTCCCAGGTAGTATTCCTTCACTAGTCTCTTAAAGAAACTAATGTCTGCGCATGTCTTAACGTTACTGGTAAGGCGTTGCACAACCGAACTGCTTGGACAGTGAAAGTGTGTGTGTTAAAGTGGTTGATAAAGGTAAAAAATCCGTAATTTGCTCAAAGATCCTGCAGCCGCAAACATTTTGCGACTCAGCTCTTGTAAATCCCCAAGTTCTTCACCTTGTCACTGTACGGTATCAGTGTGCCATTGCAAGTGATTCGAGGCAGTCCTGTCCAATCAATTTTGGAGATCATTGGAGAGCTTCCAATAGCTGTACCTGAGTCTTATCACAGAATCACACATTTAGCGTTTGATCTGCGGTTCGGATAGCCTAGAGTAAAAGAGCCTTAATTCCGCCTAGATCTTGAGTGCATAACGTAAGAAAGCGTGATCAGAATCAACCAATTGGAATGTGTTTAATTGTTCATAATCTTTCCCTTTGTGCCGCGTGAGGAGTTTAAAGACAGTGGGAAATTACGAGTCAGGAGTTGATTTCCCAGAGTTAGGCGGGGATGGAGGCTAACTTCTGCCCTCTAGGGATGGCTGCTGATGGTTTTAACGAAAACACCTTGTCCGATAGACGATTTCTTACTTTTAAATTCGAGGTTGGAGTTTGGATTTATCAATGTTCTTAATTTAAATCTTTGTCTATTGCTGCCAGACAGACTAAGGCAAAACAATTAAAACTTTGTTTTAGTTATCTGCGACGTGGGCTAGGCCTAAAAACACAAAAGTTAGAGCTATGTAGGTTTTGTTCTCAGTGGCATAATACTATGTTGCATACTGAGGGATCAGCCTCTGCTGACTCTTCAACCAAGGACTTGTAGTCAGCCATAACACATTTACTATGTGTTATGACTGACTACACAAGGGGTCTGTGGTGGTCTTGTCATCCACACATCATGGCTGCGTTCTTCTGTTTGTCCGTCATCCTGTGCGCGCCCTAGTCGACAACAGATGTACATCTTATTTCATATTGCAGAAGTTAAAACGTAGATTAAGATCGCCATTATATTCAACTTCGACGGCCGTCGAAGGCTTAAGTCGGGAGTCTATTATGTAAATGTATGTAAAAAATTGCGAAGCCTCATCGGCAAATTTTGTATATTAAAAAGTAAACTTCCACATAAAGTACCACCATAAGAATGTAACATGTAGCACTGGCTGATTCGGTTGTCGGTTGCGGGCTCAGTAGCTACGGTAGAACATATATGGATGAAATCTATTATTTACAATTAAGATTACTTAAAATAATAGGGCCAAAACATGTTAGACAGAAGTTTAAAGATAATGAGTTTTTCAAATATTGTAATGTTATGAATGTTTTCGAAAGATATGAATTTAATACACTATCACTGGACTGTAAATCTGAATTGTTGATTGAAAGGACCAGACCAAATAACCCAAGGAAAATTTTACCTAAAAACAAATACCTACTGCCGAAAATAAATAACTTGTACAGTGAAAGAGTAGAAGAGTACTTAATATCTACTCTTCTGAATAAAATGCCAGAGGAGATACAATCCTTGTATGTAAAGAAACCAAAACATGCCTTCCAATATAAATTAAAAAACCACTATCTGACGAAGGTAAATAACATTGTGTTGCATGGATTAAGTCTGTAAGTGTTGATTTATGTTACGAGTATATTAAATAGTTTTTAGCGACACACTGCTGCCACCCAGATAAACCCTGCGAGGTCTTCGTGGTGTAATACTTATCACCGTATTTGTGAATGTTAGTGTATTGGAAACAATAAAAAAATTAAATTACCATTTTCTCGGACAGAAAACTATACAACAACTGTTAGTTGTTTGGTCATCCCACACATCACTCAAATGTTACCAGCAGTACATTTTGGCTCAAAACTATTAAACATACCTATTAATTTACAGTTAGCTGACCCAAATTTCCACATACCTTCTAATATTGACATGCTACTTAGTACTGATGTCTTCTGGACTGTACTGGGTACTGAACGCATTTCTTTTAGGTAAAAGCATGCCAATTCTAAACAATAGCAAATTGGGTTGGTTAGTGTCAGGTTCAGTACAATCACAAGGGTTAAAGAAACCTAATCTAAATCTACGTGCATGAATACAGTCCATTGCTTATATTGAAATGACTTTGAGTTAAATAATAATAATACATACATATATAATATTGTGAGTTACATTTCACTGCTACTACAGCACGACAAAATGACGGTCGATTTGTTGTGGAAATACCATTATAACATTCACCTGAAGCGTTAGGTGAATCTTATGAACAGGTATTTAATAGGTTTAAATCGTTAGAATGAAAACTTGCACGTCATTGAACTCTAATAGCAAAAATGAAAAATACGACTATTTTGTTGCTTGAGATCAAGGTTGAATGTATCCTTGCTACTGAGCAATTCAGTTATACTCATAAATATTCTAACTTTGCCAAATTAAATAGAATCACTGCATATATACTACGTATTATAAATAATTGTCAGAATCCTAAAAACAAATCCATTGACTATTTAATGTTATCTGAGCTAAACACTGCCACATATACACTTTGCAAATACTAGACTAAACAATTATTAGTAAATTCAAAGATTTTGAATTTAAATCCCTTTATGTCTAGGGAAAGGTTAATACGCGTTGGTGGTAGATTGTCTAATTCAAATCATAACTACGATACAAAACACCTTATCTTGCTTTATGCATCACACCATGTTACTAAACATTTATTTGAATACTTTCACATAATGCTGATGCATGCGGGTCCTCAACTTTTGCTTTCCATTTTAAGGCATAAGCTTTGTAATAACGTCACATAATAAATGCATAATGTCACATCAATAATAACCAGCGACAGAAAACAGATTTTTGTGATATTCACACATCAGTTTGTATAGTGAACAGCATAATTTTAAATGACTGGTGCCATCCAACGCACCGGTAACTTGCCTGATGTTTTCTTTATATAATAGTTCGCTTAACTTTGGAGAGCATGTTAAGCCGTTGGTCCCGGTTGTCATGTATATCTTTTACAAGAATTTTTTTATTCTTTTTTTAAAAAGACAACTCCCGCATTAGGAATATACATCCTGTGTCACGGGGGTATTTACAAACATACATATAACGGACACAAAGAACACCCAGACTCAGGACAACATTTTGTGGATCACACAAAGTGATGTCCCACGTGGGTATTGAACCCACGGCACTTGGCGCAGTAGCAAGTGGCGTAGTGACCGCTTAAACCACTAGGCCAACCGTGCAGTCGATATTGGGAAGTCAGTAACAAATATACTAACTTTTTTTTTTTACGTGTGGAAACCTCGGGCCGTCACCCCACCGGGGTTTGCGGCGGGGTGGTGTGTCGGACTCGAACCGACTAAAACCACACGGTGTGCCAACTCTGCGCCTGAGAAGGTAGGGGTCCGGGAACTCCCAGCGCCTGCCCGCAATGAAGCGGGCACCGTCTGCTGGTAAGAATCTCAATTTAGGCGACGCACGGCACACGCGTACGTCGCCTCCTCGCGGTTGGCCTGTATTGCGGATGGAGGGGAAAACCCATCCCGTCCATCCGCGGCCACACTCAGGGCGGCATGAGGCGCTGATAGGCGCGCCTCTGCCGCCCGGTTCGCCAGCGGCGGATCGGGTCCGAGTGAACGTCGTCCTCTCGAGCCTTCTCCGCCGCCTCCTTCTGCGAAATTACTTCTTCGCAGAAGATCGCGACCGCGGTAAAACTGCTGTCGCTACCGGCGATGGACAGTACGACGGCCGGTAGCGACAGATCTCCTCCGATGACTGCAGTGAGGGCCCGGCGCTGCGATGCCCAAGCGGGGCAGATCGCCAGTGTGTGCTGGGCCGAGTCCTCACTGCAGTCGCAGTGG
The DNA here is from genome assembly GCA_916048165.1 of Spilarctia lutea. NCBI lineage: Eukaryota > Metazoa > Arthropoda > Insecta > Lepidoptera > Erebidae > Spilarctia > Spilarctia lutea. The sequence continues at coordinate 4,318,272 of OU696491.1, forward strand.
TGGCAGGCGGGACTCAGTTCCCTCCTAGCGACCGAGTGCAGGTACTTCCCGAAGCAACCGTGCTCGGAAAGCACCTGCGTCAGTCGGAAGGTAAGAGTCCCGTGCTGCCGCCTCGGTGGACACGGTGCGGCTCTGACCGCCAATACCCTCTGAGGGCGCCAAAGGCGCGCCTTATTCTGGGCGGTCAGGCATTTTGCTGGGTTCCGTATATAAGAAATGAACAAAACCGAAATACAAATCAAATCGAATTCAGAGTTCGAAAGTCGAGTCTATGGAAAAAAGTTAAGAAGGTAATCAAAGAAACGAATTAAATCCGAAACAATTTATGAGTAAAGTCGATTTGTATTACTCACCAATGATATGAACGTACACATGATGACTGAAGAAGGATGTTGGGAAAACGGCTGGACCGATTTTGAATTACCTTTTTAGTTTGATCGCTTAAGGTCAGAATCAAGACCATGGGTTATTTTTTTACGGATGTACAAAGAGAGTAATGCTGCGGGCTACTAATGTATATGAATGATGATGATTGTTCATAATATTTGCACTGCACATTCGACTACTAACGTCTCTTCAAAAAATTTTACCAATTATGACTCTACTTAATATCAAGAGACTCAAATATCCTTAAAAATAACAAAGCTTTACTAATCGATACAAATTATTTTAATCGCAAAAAAAAGTAGGATTTAAACAGTTCATTTTGTTAGCGATTTCATAAGGAAAATATGTATTACATGATTTGACTCATATATCATGTTCTAAATAAGTTTAATTGACGTGTTTTAATAAACTACATCAGGAAAAACAAATCTCCAGTATCTATTAATATTTCAAATGCGCACTATGTGACGGTTTTATGTTAATCGGTGTAAAACAACATACCTACATATTCTTATTCCACTGTAGCTGAAGCGAATGTAACATATGGGGGAAGGTCAGCTGCCTACCCTGGATTTTATTTATGTTCGTACTTAAGATAAAAGTTAAGAAAAAGAGCTTTTTGCCGTTAGTAGTTCAATATAGAACTTTTATAATTCCTGTGGCGCGTCCATTTTATTTACTCGCTAGCAACACGGCAATTAAAAATACCGTGCTTGGCTGCCGGTGCTTCAGTCTGTAGACTAACTGCGCCGCACGTTGTTACTTGCGCTTGTTTATGTAAAGACACAACATAAAAACGTGGGTAAAAGCCGGGAGCTGCTGTACTATACAGTACTATACTATATATTGAATAAAAGTCATAACCAAATTAACTTGTAGGTACTTTTTTGCTCAGATGTAAATTCGTTTCGAACAACAAGCAAATAGCAGCTCTCGTGACTGCTTTGTAAAGTGCGTATTAGTTTGAAGACAGGTGTAGTTTATGCAACTGGCTGATTGGCTGATAAAGTTGTTAAGACACTCAGTATTATAAGTAATCGTACCTAAATCTCAAGTACCAAGCTATACTAGTCACTATATTATTTGTGACTGTGTTACATATCCCTAAACATTTCACACGCACTTAAGGTCTGTGGAATGTGTTTTTTATAAGGACGATGTTACGTATCCATAAACAACTCACACGGCACTTGACATCTGCGAAATGGGCTAAGATAAGAATGGCGACGTTGGACCTCCACCGGATTTCAGAAACATAATTTAAATTCATTCTTGCTTCTCACTTCGAGGCGGAATCACTAGTCTAGTTAGCAATAGGTTTTATTTTCTAAAATTAGTTTATAAAGAGATTCTGTTTTGTGTGGAAATGTTTAAGAAGTAGTTAAAGAAATATTGGTATAGTCTAATTATTGTAATGTTTTTAACATCCCATTTAAAAGGCAAAACATTATTAGGCCGTAGTAGTACTTTTTTAGTTTTTAACCTGTGCCAAAGTGACTCTACTGTGGCGATAGAAAGCAACTATTTTTTAAACTACATCGTATAAAGAACATCTACTTTTTTAAAGTTTTATATAAATAGCTTATAACTTAAGCTTATAACAAAAATCAGTATTTTTATTCGAAAAGTACATGGGGTAATTTTTATTCCTTTATGTACGAGTACTACCATCCGAAAGGTTACCGAACCCCACCTTATAGGCCGACAACGCACTTTGCGACTGATGTTATCATAAAAACATAAAAAATATGATTTTTAACAAAAATTACTGCACCAAGGCTTTTATTTTACTTTTATTAATTTAATATATTTACTATGATCGCGAGGAAGTTTATAAAGAAGTATTTATTATTCAAATATTAATTAATAGGTTTTGCATTATGGATCAAAGTATTGCATAATATTTTGTGTAAATAGACGCATAGATATGTAAATATACTCGTACCAAAGTTTGTGCTTCATTGTAAAATAGTATTGTGAAGTTTTATAGCATTAACGTTAGTTACTGTATTTTTAAATTATTTTATGTTATACTCGTACCATAAATCCGAAAGTATACTAAAATAAAATTAGGTCTGGTGAACTCGAAATATTTTAATAAAATAACACGGTTTGGTATAAAAATATTTAAATTACAAACCTGCAGATCACACACAGTTTATAATATGTTCATACACACATGCATATACATACATACATACATGAGTGGCTAAAGTGTTGCCATTTAAAAAAAACAAGTCCCTATAAAATGCATTATAATAGGTAATATGCAAAAAGACATCTGTTTGTTTCTTATAAATTACAATTAGATTGTACATATTTAATACTAAAAAAATACGTGACTAAAATAACAAAATAATAGTCATGTCTCATTCTATATACTTTATTATGACATATGAATTTGTGTATCTCTAAATTATTTACCCACATTTCTTGGATATTAGGAGTATGAACTCCTGACAACACTCTTCCAGTACGCGTTTTGTGTGTATATATATGTGAAATGTATATTCTTTCAGACTTTTTGTTTACTTTTGTGTAGTTTACACCATAAGTAAACAAAAAGTCTGAAAGAAGTCGTTGATTTGGAAGCCAACATTTAACAAAACGCATTATCATTTAAAACAAAGTGTGTTTTTCTTAAATCTAAGTAAACATGTTTTTATTTATTTATTTATTTGACTCACCAACAATTGATTACACTGATACATGAAAAAAAAATACATTCAATAAACTTGAAGTGGCCTAAAGGTTAAACAACCGTAGACCACTGTCTATTGAGAATGCGATGGGCTTGAGCAGCGAGGTACTAATATATAGTTTACAATAAAACGACAACAACAAGTTACGAATTAAAAGTGTTTTTATTTTCACATGACGGCGGTATTTATAATAAAATATTTTGCACCCGAGACTATTCTAACGGTAAAGGGACGCAGGCAATAAGTGCGAATATAGCCGCGCGACATCCCTCTCTGTTGCGCAGGCGCCGTGTATCCTACGATACTAAGGAGCGTTTAGACGACCTTTACAACTCGCTACACTACTCCCCCTGTGAGACCGTGACTACGGGCGATAGTAATCTGGGAATGTAACTGTGCGCCCACTTCTCGTTTTCTTGATGGGGTTCTCCTCTTGTATGGGGTCTGAGTGTGAAATGACTCCCGGAGTCTCTCTGATGACGTAGGCTGGTTTCAGGCGGTCGACTGTGACTCTCTGCACTTTGCCTTGGATGTCGATGTCATAGGTCTTCTGGGCACGGTGCAGTACCTTATAAGGCCCCAAATATGGTGCTTCAAGAGGTTTTTTGTGAGGACCTTGCCTGACAAAGACATGCGTCGTTGTCGCTAAGTCCTTAGGGATGTAAAAAGTTCTGTTGGCACCTCCATGCCAACATGTTGGTAGCGGTTTCAGTCTGCTGACGTGAGCCCGGAGTCTTGAGGCAATGGAAGTCATGTCCATTTCCTTATCACGAAGCGGTGAAAAGAACTGTCCAGGCAAACGGAGTGGTTCACCGTAGACAAGTTCTGCTACGGACGTCTCAAGGTCGTCCTTCCATGATAGTAAGACCTCGACCCAATTATTTGATGCATGGCAGGTAATGGCCGACTTTAGTTGCCGATGCATTCTCTCTACGAGGCCATTTGCTGCTGGATGGTATGAAGTGGTGGTGTGGTGATTCGCGCTGATTAAGGTCGCGATTTCCTTAAAGGTATGTGACATGAATTGCCTGCCACGGTCCGTGGTGATATGTTCTGGACATCCAAATCGTGATACCCAGCCTTGAACGAGGGCAGTTACGCAGGTCTCCGCTGTAATGTCTGGAAGAGGAATAACCTCAGGCCAACGAGTAAAACGTTCGACTATCGTGAGGCAATATCTGTTTCCAGAACATAGAGGTAGTGGACCGATCAGGTCCAAGTGTATGTGTCGGAATCTAGCTGATGGTGGTTGGAAAGGAGTCAAAGGTGCTGTGGTGTGCCTTGTTATTTTAGAACGTTGGCAATGCTGACATTCCTTAGCCCATTGTCTGCAGTCCCGTCTGATACCTGGCCATACGAATCTTTCAGTAATTAATTTGATCGTGCCCTTCACTCCTGGATGACTCAGACTATGTAGGGTATTAAAAACTTGCTTGCGGAATGATGGGGTTACGTATGGACGCAGATTTGAAGTTGAGACATCACAGTAGATCTGAAAATCTGAGCCTGCAGTTTTCCTCTTCTCCAATTTCAGGCTGGAACCAGACGTCAGCAGTTGTTGAAGTTCTGAGTCTGTATTTTGTTCATCGGCTAACAACTTATAATTTAGAGGCGTAGATATTCTATCGACGCGTGAGAGAGCGTCAGCAACGACGTTTTCGGATCCAGCTACATATTTGATGTCTGTAGTAAACTGGCTGATGTAGTCGAGATATCGGAACTGGCGTGGTGAACAGTTCTCACGATTACCGACGAAAGCAAACGAAAGCGGTTTGTGATCCGTCATGACCGTAAAAGTTCGTGCTTCAACCATAAAGCGGAAGTATTTAATCGCTTCGTAGATGGCTAAGAGTTCTCGGTCGTAAGGACTATACTTCTTCTGGCTAGGACTTAATTTCCTTGAGAAAAAAGCCAGTGGTTTCCACTCTCCGTCTTGTCGTTGTTGCAGAACTGCTCCGATTGCGGAATCCGAGGCGTCAGTATGGATGGTTAAGTCAGCTCGAGGATCAGGATGGACCAGAAGTGTAGCCTGAGAAAGACTCTTCTGACAGCGATTGAAGGCTTCCATTAGAGTGGGTGTCATTGTAATAGCTTGTGAGCCTTTCTTCTTAGGACCAGCGAGTAACTCGTTCAGTGGAGCTTGAATATCGGCTGTTTTCGGCATTAGTCGGCGGTAAAAATTAAGCATGCCGAGGAAACGCCTGAGTTCCTTGATGGTCTTCGGGGGTGGATACCCCAGGATAGCCTGGACTTTCTTGTCTAAAGGCTGAATTCCTGCGGCAGATACTTTAAACCCAAGGAAATCCACTTCGTATTGGCCAAAAACACACTTGTTTGTGTTGATCACGACACCATATTCTGCAAGTCTTTGGAACAGTATTTTCAGGTGTTCCTGATGAAGGCTGCTCCCAGAACTATGGACTAATATGTCGTCCAAGTACCCAAAACAGAAGTCCAATCCTCGCAGAACCTCGTCCATGAAACGTTGGAACGTTTGAGCTGCGTTACGAAGTCCGACCGTCATGAACGGGAATTCGTAAAGTCCAAATGGTGTGGTGATTGCTGTTTTGGATATATCTCCTTTAAAAACCGGTACCTGATGGAAAGCCTTAATTAAGTCAATTGTGGAGAAGACAGTGCTGCCAGCTAGTTGGTGAGTAAAATCTTGTAAGTTTTTGACAGGATACCGATCTGGGATTGTGCGTGAGTTTAATGCTCTGTAATCTCCACATGGACGCCAGCCATCGCTTTTCTTCTTGACCATATGAAGCGGTGAGGACCATGGACTGTCAGATCTACGGGCAGTTCCATTTTGCAGCATATCCTCAAACTCCTGCTTTGCAATCTTGAGGCGCTCAGGGTCTAAGCGACGTGGACGACTAGATACAGGTGGGCCCGGTGTGGTACGAATATAATGTACCGTCGTGTGCTTGACAGGGGCAGGTTTACCAGCGGGTCGGGTGACGTCAGGATACTCTCGTAGCAGGCGATGATAAATGGTGTCATTGTTGGTAGTGCGAATGGATGATATTGATTCCGTTGAATTCTGCTTTGGTGCGGCAACTACTAGCGAAGTGACACCATCAATTAAACGCTGATTTCGGCAATCAACTAATAGGTTGTAATAGCCTAAAAAGTCGACGCCTATTATGGGCTTTGATACTTCGGCTACGATGAAGCGCCATGTGAAAGCTCTGCGGAGTCCCAAATCCAGCGTCAATAGCAGATCACCATATGTGGCTATGACTGTTCCGTTTGCTGCGAACAGCTCGTATTTTGTCTTGATGCGCGGCTCCCGAACAGCGGACCTTGGAAAGACACACAGGTCTGAACCCGTATCTACAAGATATTGTATCTTCGATTTTCGGTCCGTGATGAACAGGCGGCTCGTCACTTGAAGGCAGTCGGTTGCCGCCACTAATGGCTGCCTGGGAAGTTTTCCGCTTTTTTATATGAGCAGGGCTGCGTACATTTGTGTGCTCTGTCACCAAACCGGTAGTGATACCAACAGTGTGAGTGGTCGTTTGGACGAGAGCGTGAACGGGAACGATATCGAGAAGTTCCCATTCTAGACCGCGAGCGAGGACGTCTGTGCTGGTTCATACTCAAGGCTTCCACTTTCCGACTGAGTTCAGCCACCGTCCTAGTCAATGCCTCAATTGTGCTGTCCGCATTGGTGCGATGTACGTCAGGGTCTGAAGTACTTGCTACTTGACTAACTACTGGCATGGTTACTGGAACGACGTCGTTAACGCGGTCTGCCAACTCTGCTAGGTCTTCAAGCGCCATTTTTGCCTGCTGTGCAGCAATGCAAGTCTGTAAGTGAGTTGGCAAGCGGCTGGACCAGATGGTCCTGATAAAATCCGCAGGGACGTTTTCTCCAGCCAGGTGTTGCAGGTGCCGAAGGAACTGCGTAGGCTTCCTGTCTCCCATCTCTTCATGCATCAGCAGTTGCTTAATCTTGCGCTCCTGTGATGCTGAAAGACGCCGTATCAGCTCTGCCTTCAGGGTTTCGAATTTAGCGGAAGGAGGCGGTGATACCACCAGGTCCCGAACCTCTGCTGCATGTTGTGGTTCCAGCTGTGCCAGCACATAATAAAATTTCGTAGCGTCGGCGCTGATGTTGGATAGCACAAACTGTCCCTCTAATTGGGCGAACCACAGCTCTGGGTCATTGGGGTTGAAGGGTGGTGTTCTCACACCAACACGGAAGGTCTCGCCTAGCAGGGCTTCTTTTGGTTGGTCTGTCATTTTCCAACGTCGGGGTCACCAGTGAAGTGGCCTAAAGGTTAAACAAACGTAGACCACTGTCTATTGAGAATGCGATGGGCTTGAGCAGCGAGGTACTAATATATAGTTTACAATAAAACGACAACAACAAGTTACGAATTAAAAGTGTTTTTATTTTCACATGACGGCGGTATTTATAATAAAATATTTTGCACCCGAGACTATTCTAACGGTAAAGGGACGCAGGCAATAAGTGCGAATATAGCCGCGCGACATCCCTCTCTGTTGCGCAGGCGCCGTGTATCCTACGATACTAAGGAGCGTTTAGACGACCTTTACAACTCGCTACAAACTTATAGCCTAATGTAACAATTTCTTACAGGTAAGCACATCATGCACTACTATTTGTTTATATAATTTAAAATTATGATCATCAATGAATTGGGGAAAGCCTAAATTAATTACTTATTTTCAATTAGATACAATACAATTGACAATTAAATAAGTCCTAAATATTGAACATATTTCCGATGTATTTCACAAATGTTTCGGTTTTACTATTACCGTTCTTATTTTTCCCAAATTATCAAACACATACATTGTTGAATAAATTGGAAAAATAGGTTAAATATTTATTGGGAAAATCGGTTTTATGGTGTATAAAAATAGTTAGTATTTTATAATAGAAACGTTAGTTTAGCATATAAAAATTAATGCCTAGTCTTTTTGTAAACGACGAGGATATACATATGTGTTTTTTATTATATTAAATATTTACGTATTGTCTTGTTTTAAGGTAGGACGAAATAAAATGGCTATTGCATTTTAGGTATTTTTGATGAATTTTCATTGAAGTTTTCAAATAAATTACTAGTTTTGTGCGAAGTTGTGTACCAAGTGCGAGTCGAAATCACGTACTGAAAGTTCCGTACAAAACTTTAGGTATATTATATGACCTAACTAAAAAAATATGCTTTTCGCAACTTTTCCTTTGTGCTGTAAGACGTTCCTTCGTACCAAAATTCAAGATTATGAGTTCACGGGAAGTACCCTGTAGATTTTGATTCCCCTGCGAGTGTCAAAAATTTTCAGTATAGACGGCATTTTAATTGCATTGGCTTAGAAGTTTGATTTTTTTCCAGCTACAAGGGTTAGTAGACCTGAGATTTTGATACGAATTTTAGTTAGATAACGCGTTCCTGAGAAAAAGGGTTGTGACAGATAGACGAACAACAAAGTGAGGAATAAGAGTTCCATTTTCGTTTTGAGGTACGGAACCCTAAAATGTGCCTTTCAATCAATGAAACTATTGATCGGGATAGGACCTTGAATAAAAGAATTTAATGAAAAATCTAGGTCGAGATAATATTGTAGATAATACATACTGCATACGTAAACAATTTTTTTAAAATATTGCTGAAATGTGTGTATTTGGAACTCACATTAAAAGGTCAACCTAATAATATGAATAATAAATTGTTAAATTGAAGTTATTTATGGGAAAATGGATTTCCATTTTCCGTTTTCATTTTTAGGATAGAGTATAGACATTGCATTTCGTCACCAAATGTTTCATGTACTTAATTATTTATGTAGTCGTATTAAATGTGTAATCAATTAGAAGAAATTAGTATGAGGTTATTTTGTAAATAGTAGTCAGAAAGTTTATTCATGATAGTTGTAATGTGTAGTTTGAGAGAACGAATTTTTCGGTATTTTTTTCATGTGAATTTTTGTTATTATGAACGCAAAATTATGTTTTATTTAAACCCAATGATCGGTATTATTATTAATTAATTTTATACTTTTAATAAAACAGTAATTATATAAATATAGAAAGTAATTTTGCGCCTTGTATGTATATTTGTTGGATTTATGTGTGGGTCAAAACGAATGTGTACGTAAATAAATGGAAATAAAGATTTTTAATACATATACTATCCGTTTATTCTTTTGTTGTTTTTTTTGTAACTTTGTGTGTAAGCAAACATGCAGACTCTCTAGTAGTTCATCCGTAATTGATTGTTACCGTCAACACCTTTCCGCGGTTTCTCGACTAGATATGACACAATCAAGCCAGCGCCCCTTGCCAAGGTGAAATTCTACAAAAGCTAACGTAATTAGAGAACTAATAAATATATCTTATTAAAAACATAAACTTGAAATAAGAGCCAAGTTTAATATTATGGTAAATGTCTTGGTTGTTAACTTCAACGACGAAAGAAGTGAGATCTAAATGAGTGCCAAGTTCAATGGCCAGTTCTGAAATGTATTTATAACAACATAAAATATATATAACTTAGTATAATACATGGCAACCTAAAGCCTGACTTGGCCAGTTTTCATACACGAATTATTTTTAAGTACCTATTAACATATGCCGTGTGGTGCCGGTTAAGAATAGCTCCACCCCGTTTCTTCCCGTGGGTGTCGTAAAAGTCGACCAAGGGATAACATTAATATGTTATAATTACCAGATGATGGGCAGCAGCATCCTACTGAGTACAATATCATCTCACTGCGATCGCCAACCCGCATGCCAAGCGTGGCGATTATGGCGAATCCCCCCTAATGGCAAACAGAATAAGGAAACGGCCCCTAGTCCCCGGCGGCCCTGCTGTTCCTGGCTATGGTAGCGGCCAAGGAAATGGTGGGGCAGGGGGTGCGAAGAATCTCCGGGTACGATCGGGCTACCATAAACGACGACTGGACCTGGCAACTTACAACACGCGCACATTGTGGACCGACGAGAAAGTGTTCGAATTGGAGGAAGAATTGAGCGGGGTACACTGGGACATTTTGGGATTATCTGAAGTCCGTAGAAAGGGAGAGGACTGATGATAATGATATTACTCCAATCTGGTAACTTGCTCTATTACCGGTAGGGCGATCATCTGTCCCAAGGTGGTGTCGGGTTTCTGGTACACAAGTCCCTCGTAAATAACGTGATCAAAATTGAGAGTGTGTCTCCAAGGGTTGCGTACCTTATACTCAGAGTAACCAAAAGGTACTCGCTGAAGGTGATACAGGTATACGCTCCGACTACGACACATCCTGATGATGAGGTGGAGACTATGTATGAGGACATTAGTAGAGCCATGCATATGTCCAACACTCACTACACCGTTGTTATGGGGGACTTCAATGCAAGGTTGGGTAAACGAAGCGGTGAAGAGCTGCGAGTGGGGTCATTTGGAGTTAGTCGACGGAACCACCAGGGCCACCTATTGGCCAGCTTCATGGATAAGGAGGGACTGTATATGATGAACTCCTTCTTCCATAAAAGGGAGCACAGGAAGTGGACTTGGATAAGTCCCGATGGCAAAACAAAAAATGAGATTGACTTCATCATGTCGACGAAGAGACAAGTTTTCAATGATGTCTCGGTGATCAACAGGGTAAAAACCGGCAGCGACCACCGGCTGCTTAGAGGCACATTGAATATTAACATAAAACTCGAAAGATCGCGACTGGTGAGGTCCACGCTCCGACCATCCCCCGTTCACAGCCAAAACCCCGAGAGCTTTCAGCTCGAACTTCAAAACCGCTTTGCATGCCTTGAGAACTGCATCGATACTAACGAGCTCAGTGACCATATAGTGGAAACTGTCCATACGGTCGGGTCTAAACTATTCAAGACCCGCCGGATCACTAGAACCAAGAGATTCTCTGATGACACTCTTAAGCTAATGGAGGAAAGGCGCAATATGACTCTGCAGTCTCCAGATGCAGTGTCCAATTTCCGTCTGCTCAATAGACGGATCTCAAAATATCGTAAAAAAGATATACGCCAATTTAATACTCTATATGTTAAAGAGGCTATAGAGCGAAACAAAGGTACAAAAGTGTTCGCAAGAGCTCTGTCTATTGGGCAGAGCCAGTTGACAAAGTTGAAGACCGATAATGGCAGACTGTTATCGTCGAAACCTGAGCTTTTGAGTGAGATAGAGAAGTTCTACAGACAGCTATACACGGCAACACTAGACCCTGTCACTGAGTTGCATAAAGACCCAAGGGCTAAGTTAACCCGACACTATACCGAAGATATTCCGGACGTCAGCTTGTGCGAGATTAGTATGACTCTTAAACAGCTCAAGAACAACAAAGCACCAGGTGAGGACGGGATTACAGCAGAGCTTTTGAAGGCGGGTGGAAAATCGCTCTTAAAAGTCCTTCAAGGGATATTTAGTACCGTCCTATTCGGTGGAAAACCGCCTGAGGCATGGTTCGGAAGTGTGGTGGTACTTTTCTTCAAAAAGGGTGATAATACCCGGCTAAAGAATTATAGACCCATCTCACTTCTGAGTCATGTCTATAAGTTGTTCTCGAGAGTCATTACGAATAGTCTCGAACGCAAATTTGACGACTTCCAGCTTCCCGAACAAGTCGGTTTCCGAAAAGGCTTTAATACCCATAGACCACATATTTACGCTGCGGCAGATCATACAAAAGTCCGAAGAGTATAGTCTACCACTGTGCTTGGCGTTTGTGGACTATGAGAAAGCTTTTGATTCGATTGAAACATGGGCTGTGCTCCAGTCTCTCCAGCGGTGCCAAATCGACTACCGGTATATCAAAGTATTGAAGTGTTTGTACGAAAACGCCACTATGTCAGTCCGTCTACAAAATCAGTACTCGAAGCCTATACAGCTGCAGCGAGGAGTGAGACAGGGAGACATAATATCTCCAAAACTATTTAATACGGCACTGGAAGACGTTTTTAGGCTTCTTGACTGGAACGGACTTGGCATCAACATTAACGGCGAGTACATCACCCACCTTCGATTTGCTGATGATATAGTTGTCATGGCTGAAACCATGGACGACCTTAGCATAATGCTCGATGGCCTCAGTAGTTTCTCTTAGCGGGTGGGTCATAAAATGAATATGGACAAGACGAAAATTATGTCGAACGTCCATGTCGCACCCACTCCAGTGAGAATTAAAGATTCTACGCTCGAGGTTGTCGAGGATTATATATACCTAGGACATATTATTCAGTTAGGTAGGTCCAACTTTGAGAAAGAGGTCAATCGTCGAATCCAACTCGGCTGGGCGGCGTTCGGAAAGATGCGTGACATTTTCTCGTCCCAATCACCGCAGTGTCTCAAGACGAAAGTTTTTGACCAGTGTGTGTTGCCAGTGATGACTTATGGTACAGAGACATGGACACACATGGATACAGAGACACAAGGGGGTGCGTGGGGTGTACGTGTACGCTCAGGTGTGACGCTGAGATATCGGCACGTACACTCAAGTGCTTCTCACACGTCCTCGTCGACCCTGTATCTGCCGACACGGAGCAGGGAAGAACCTGCTTCTTTTTGAAGTGGGTCGTGCACCCTGGTAATACCGGAGATTTGAACGGGCGCCGCAGCACCATACCCCGCATCTTCTGTAGCCAAGTGAGAAGGGCTTGCCCGACTGGACAATACCACCAGCCGAGTATAACCCACCTATTATCCCGTTCTCCAAACTACCCCCTTGCAACATAATCCTTCCCCAACCCCTCTAGTATAATCCCGTCAAAGTCCTAACTCCCAATCCTTTAGCACCACTCACTCATTTTCATTGGTTCACTCATCTAATCATTCATTCATTCATCCACATACTCATCTTTCACCTCATCACACACGGTTCTCCGGGGCCAGCAGGCGACCCCAGGAGACTATTACGCCTGCCTGCGTTAGTCCTACGCAGTTGAGCGCCGTAAGCCGGGATGAAGGAGTCCTGGAGGGTTGAGCTGAACGGGGTCGGGTTAGTTACCTCCGGGAAGCAACACGCCCTCTTTGGTCTGGAATTCTGGCGAAACGGTAGCCCTGTAGCTAGCCACTGCAGGGTAATGGACACGCGTCCCGTACGGTTGAGGTGGTACGGTTCGCAGGCGAGGTTCGGGGGGTGTGTTCTCCGGGAGAACACGGGGGCTTGGCCATGCTGGCGGAACGAGGGCCGGTGGAACAACTGGGGACGAATGTGGATCGTTCTCCTCAGCCACAAGTCTGTAGTTCCCGATGTCGCGCTTGAGTCCCAACCCAACGACCCTATACCTCTCGGGTATTCCTGGTGTCCTTTAACGACATCCCCAAAGGTGCGTCTCCACGGAGGGTGGGAAGCTCGAAAGGTGAAATCTACTAAAAAAAACAAAGTTATGGATAAATTAAGATCCCCTAACCCAATGGTGGACGGTACGGCATCTGCCGGACCCGAAACCCATGGTAGATGACGGTGTTTCCCGCCTAAGCCTCAAAGAGCACGCGAAGACGTCGGTCCTGTTGTCATGAACATCTATGCCAATTATTATTGGGGAATCAGTGCCCTCAAGTATACTGACAACTAGCTCAATCTTTGAATTCAGTTCACCTTCGGGGTTGCTGAGGCCCGATGCCAGTCGCTCCGTGGAAAACCTGGTATTCAGGTAAAACCGGTTGAACTACTAGTTCAAATAGCTGATCCCATTTGGTCTACTGAGACTAATTAGTCTTGGGAATAATTAAGACTAGGACGATGATGATGATGGTAAATCTTAGAGAAAAAGTAAAACTACAATTTTAATAAACCTGAACTAAAATTTTGTCTGACCTACTTATATAGTAAAACAAACCGATTGGTCAGATAATCCAAAATTCCATTTGCGCAACCTTTGACCTTCAAAAAGGTTTATGCACACAGGGAATTAATGGGCCCTTTGCAGCATTTTATTAGAGCGGTATCCCTTAGTGCCTGCAAATTTTGAGCTCCTTGAGAATTAATGCTACCCCTATTTTTTTGGCTAATTTGACCGGGCCGGGAATAATCTTCTAAGACAAAGTTATTTATTTTTAAAAAAAGGTTTTCACAAATGATTATACAACACTTTTACCGCGTAGCTAGAAAAATGTTTATATAAATTAGATTATTATTTGAAATCATATTTTATTTGCTTCGAACAGAAAAAAAATACTTCTATTTATTGTTTTAGTTAAAAATGGTAGGGACCCACTCATGTTTTTATGAATAATAATAATTGATGCCATAAAATTAGTTGATATATTGATTCATTTCATATTATAATGACTGTACCTGTGCATATCTGTTTCGCAGCTAACCTCAGAACCGCTATAAAGTTTGATTCTGACTATACAGGGCTTGCTTTACTTTGAGCGGGGTATTTGACGGTCGTCGCCGTGTTGCACCTGAGAACTGTGGTCGAAGAGGCTTTATACGTATTACATATTTTCTTGATCCCGGGTCGGGCCAAAAGTGTTATTGAGTTTTTCTGATTATAGAAATACTTCATTCGGAGTTTGAAAGTTGGGGTCTGAACCCTCGTGCCTCGGAGAGCACGTAAAGCCAGTCATGCCATCTCTCCCCGATCATGTTGGTTAATTATCCCATCGGATTATGAGAGAGAGGGAACAGAGAGTGCACCGACGAGTCTCCGTTGAGACTGCCACCGTGGCCGTAATCGGTTAGGAGAACATCATCATCATCACATATTTTCTTAAAATGAAATCTACAAACCCAAGACCAGTAGAATAATATAATATAATAATAATAATAATAATAAGTTGCCAATAAACCTGATATTGTGGTGATAGATCGATTAGAGCGCCGCGCAATTATTATCGATATCGCCGTTCCTCATGATGAGAATCTCGTGAAAGTCGAAAAAGAAAAACAAATAAAATATTTGGATCTATCTCACGAAATTGTCGATATGTGGAATGTGGATTCGGCAATAATTGTTCCGATAATCGTATCTGCTCACGGATTGATTGCCAAGAGCCTCGACCAACACCTTAAGAGGCTCACGTTAGAAGGCTGAATCAAGGGTCTGATACAGAAAGCAGTCCTTCTTGACACGGCACGCATAGTGAGGAGGTTCCTGTCTTTGGAGCCCTAACCACCGGTTTCTTGGTCCCTGTACCCGAAGTCGGTGGTCTACTATTTTTTATATTTTTAAATATATATTATGTTATTGTTTATCTTTTTTATGTATTTAAAAATGTAATTAATATATATATATAATTAAATAAAGAGAATAATAATAACACTGAAAGCAGATGGAATTTTTCAAACAGATTTTTCATTAATTTATTATCTCAGTTTTGAAACATTTTACAATAAAGGAACTCAACCAACATAAGTTTGAATACTATTTAAAATGAAAAATCGGCATCGAAATAGAATAAAGTTATGTAAAAAAGGCATTTTTAAGAGACATTGCAAGGGCGATCACATCGCTAGGGTTGGCGAGAGGCTTGAGCGTCTTCCTTCGGGAACTCGGGCATTTTGGTCTCTTGCCAAGGCTGTCGAAGGGAATTTTTGTAAGCCGTCCTTTCCACCTCTTCACCCTTCCAACGCTCAGTGCGCTCAGCACTTTTGTCCCTTGATGTCCATAAGTCGAGTGGCCCGGATGGAATCCCTCCTATTGTGTTGAAGATGTGCGCTCCAGAGTTGGCACCGGTCTTAACGCGTCTTTTTCGACTCTCCTACTCCACTGGCGTAGTCCCATCATCATGGAGGGCAGCATTGGTCCACCCGATCCCTAAAAAGGGCGATCGCTCAAATCCGACTAACTACAGGCCGATATCCATAACTTCCCTCTTCTCGAAAATAATGGAGTCCATCATTAACCATCAACTCCTGCGGTACCTAGAGGATCATCATCTGCTTAGTGACCGGCAGTACGGTTTCCGTAAGGGTCGATCAACTGGTGATCTTCTGGCATACCTGACACATCGCTGGGCTCAGGCGATTGAGACTAAGGGGGAAGCATTGGCAGTTAGTTTGGACATCGCGAAAGCCTTCGACCGGGTCTGGCATAAAGCGCTTCTTTCGAAGCTCCCTTCCTATGGGCTTCCCGAGAAATTATGCGATTGGGTCACTAGCTTTCTGGCATGTAGAAGCATAAAGGTCGTAGCCGACGGTGAATGCTCTGACTCCATGCCTTTGAATGCTGGTGTCCCGCAAGGCTGTGTGCTATCGCCTACACTGTTCCTCCTCCATATCAATGACATGCTGCCAATTAGCGGCATTCATTGTTATGCGGATGACAGTACGGGCGATGCTCTCTACACCGGCCGCGTCAATATTTCTCGGGAAAACGTCATTGAGAGTCGAAACAAACTTGTGTCTGAAGTTGAGACCGCTTTGGAAAGGGTCTCAAATTGGGGTAGACTTAATTTGGTCCAATTCAACCCGACAAAGACACAAATTTGCGCGTTCACCGCACAATGATTTATAAAAGAAATTCTTAATGCTAACAAGAGCTAGAAGTAGAGCACAATTATCACCCCCGGATTCGTCGCTCCGCTCCACCTTACCGTCTTCGGAAGCAATAACAGAAGTTCCGGTTGGTGCAGAGGCGTCGAGCTCATCCTCATGCGACGAGTTTTTCTCTCCGCCGACGTCGCCAATGATGCCGTGCTTGAGAGGATTCGCTCTGACATACGGAATATCTTAATTGTCCCTTCTTCATCACATGCGGTGGATTTGGTACCAATCAACACACCCCAGTTACCACATGATCACTATGTTGATGAACTAGTGGAGAGTGAAGATATATCCGTAAGTACCCAATGTAATAATAAAATAAGGAGTGCTTTGGAGGATGCGATTCAGGAATACCGGTATGTTAATTGTAATAACAGACCCCGGTTACCCCGTTTGCCCATTCATAAACGTAATTTAGCGCTGGTAAGTGCCCTAGATTCGTTATTATCGGATTATTTTGATAATAGCGAAGATCTCAGTGATACACATTCGATTCTATACTGTGCGGCTGTTGCGGTCTGTCGAGTTGCTAATGTCAAATTTAAAGAAAATATGACTTATGTTCGACCCAAAAATACTATACCAGCTTGGCAGTGTAGAATTGAACGTCGTATTGCTGAGACTAGGACACTTATTGGTAAACTGGTTAGTTTTCGATCAGGCAATACGCGACCGAGAGTAATGCGCTTTGTGAAACATGCATTCTCAGGGACTACTATTAGTCCTGGACAGTACATGTCATGTGTCACAGAGCGCATAGACTTTCTGAAACAAAAAGTTTATGCATGGGCAAATAGGATAAGACGGTATAGAAAACGAGTCGATCGGTATAATCAGAATCGCATGTTCCAAAGAAATGAGAAGTGGGTGTACCGAAAATGGGAGGAACCCAGTCCGTGTGTGAGTGATGGGCAATTTCCAGATGACAACGCCACAAATACTTTTTGGCGTAGCATCTGGTCAGTGCCTGTTACTCATACAGAAGGTGATTGGTATCGGGATGTCGAGCGCTCATGTGAGTCCATAATATCTATGGAACCTCTTACTATTGGTAAAGATGATGTAAGTTGTGCAGTCCGTTCATTGCCAAATTGGAAATCACCTGGTCCAGACGGACTGCACAACTTTTGGCTCAAGTGGTTCCGAAGCTCACATGCGTGTTTGGCATCTCAATACCAAGCCGCAGTGGATTCCAGTTCATTACCCCAGTTTTTAACTACTGGTATAACTCACTTACTCTATAAATCTGGTAGTGCTATGGATCCCAAAAATTTTAGACCTATTACATGTTTACCAACCATATATAAACTTCTAACATCTATTCTGAGACTCAAAATTTCTACACATATTAATAACAATTCGATAATTTCCGTTTCTCAGAATGAATGTAGAAGTGGGACCCGTGGCACTAAAGAGCTCCTCATTATGGACATGACTATTAGCCAACAAGTACGTCGTAATCGTAAGAGTCTGGCGACATGCTGGATAGATTACAAGGAGGCTTACGACTCGGTTCCACATACATGGCTTTTGAGGGTGCTGGAGTTGTATAAAATCGATACAACTCTATGCACTTTCTTAAAGTCGTGTATGGGGCAATGTAGAACGGTACTTCGCTATCCTGGATGTCGGCAGACTGCGGTAAATGACCTACATATAAATATCGAGCGGGGCATCTTTCAAGGTGACAGTCTGAGTCCCTTGTGGTTTTGTCTAGCTTTGAACCCTCTAAGCACTTTGTTAGAGGGTTCAGAGTTGGGCTATAGGTTGCGGAAAGATGATCGAGCTATATCTCACCTTCTTTATATGGATGATTTGAAACTACTTGCCTCCACTAAATTACAATTGACTTGAATTGACAGAGTTACTAAAGGTCACTGAAAACTTTAGCAATTCTATCAAGATGGAATTTGGTGTAGACAAGTGTGCAGTCATGTATGTAAAGAAGGGATTGATAGTGGAATCTGAAGGATTAGAACTTTCAGATTTTATAAAACTTCGGTCTCTTTCTGCCACCGAAAGCCAAGGAATACCAGAATCGGACATGAAACAGGCGTTGTAGGAACGCTTCTTTGGCCGCCTGAAAAAAGTACTTAAAAGTCTTTTATCAGGTGGTAACAAGGTGCGAGCCTACAATGGTTGGGTCAAATGCCGGTTCGGATGTATTCCTTTGGTGTACTTAGATGGACTCAGACCGAATTAGATGCCCTAGATAGGAGAGTCCGTACATTGCTAACTGCATTTCGAATGCATCACCCACGTTCATCAGTTATGAGGTTGTATATCCCGCGAAAATTTGGGGGTTGTGGACTTTTAAATATCAAAACCCTACACAATCGCGAGATATACAATCTTAGAGAATATTTTTTGCATACTGATGTGGGAATTCATCACAGTGTAGTTGCAGTGCATAGCGGGCTCACTCCGCTCGCTCTGGCTAAAGAGAATTGGCGCAAACCTGTGGTACTTAGTACTAATGATCGCAGGGAGGTATGGAAGGGCAAGGAACTCCATGGTCGGTTTTATCGGGCCCTTCATGGATCCGATATAGATTTTAAAACATCTACGTCCTGGCTATGGGTATGGTGATCTCTTCGGAGAAACCGAAGGTTTTGTTTGTGCGATTATCCGCTCAGGCGTATTCAAGACATCTGTCCCAATCTCTTGTTTTCCGTCTCTCGCACTCCAGGGACGGACGTCCCAAAATTATATCAGATTGAGACAACGTCTTAAAAGTTTTGTTTTTTTCTATCCAGATGCGTTTTTATTTTTTTTCTCACTTCTAAAAAAATTCTAAAAAAACATTCCTTCATGCAAAAAATACGGAATCCCTACCACAGTGCGTCATACGGACTGGAAAAAAAACATCAAACGTCAGTTGCGCCAGTCATCGGATGTTAGTAGACAAATGAGGTCGTTGACAATATATTTCGTGTGTGTTCCTAAATATTTCTGAATAAGTAGTGACTTAATCTTTAATTAATAATATACTTAAAGTGTGTGCAACCGAGTTTTAAGCCGAAAGTAAGTATATTTTTATTTCTGTGAAGTTTTCTGTGCACATGCAACAGTACTAGAATTTTGGCGATATTTTATCTTAATTTAATAAATTATGTGACCAATTCTGTTTTAAAAGTAATTTAAATCGCTTTGTATATATACTCAACAATAGTTTTCACACAAAAAATATAAGATAGCTATAAAATTTAGGTTAGGATTACAATTTTTGTTCAAGGTCCTGTCGCATCAAACAAAACAAAATGGCTGCCTATACAGTTTGACGATAAAGCCTGGTACACACCGGGAATTTTATACCAGTCGACGTTTGTGATTTCACATATTCTAGATTATTTATTCTATTTCTATTATATTTGGTGTTCAAAAATATTAAATATATGAAAATAAATTTCAGATTTGAAAATTATTTTCATATATATTTTTTTTACTTTGAACTACGATTTTTTTGTTGTGATATTGTTTTTAACCAACTTCAAAAAAGGAGGAGGTTATCAATTCGACTGATTTTTTTTGTTTATTACCTTATAACTTTCGACTGGATGAACCGATTAAAATGATTGTTTTTAGTTTAAAAGCTTGTGCTTTCCCTGTGGTTCTATTTCAATTTAGTCCTAATATTGAAGTTCGTTTTTTTTATAATGTTTTTGTAATGCTTATTTGATTGCTTTAATTAAACTGATATGAAAATATACTTTTTATCGCAATAAATGAACTAAAATGAAATAAATTATTATAAATTATTAAATACATATATATTAAATTGTAGTAATAAATACGATAGTATTCATTTTAAGTTTATGTCTCCCTTATTTGTAATTTTGCTGTGCCCGACAGGGTTCATAGTAGAATACTCTGAATTACTGTAAGACCTTGTATACTAATGTGATGCCATAAAGTATGGGGTTTTGTGAATTTAAATTAATTAAATTAAATCTAAATGAATTTAATTGATATGAAATGTATTGTAATAATTAAATTGAAATGAATTTAAGTTATATGAAATGAATTGTAATAATTAAACTGATCTGTACTAAATTAAATTGAAATGAATTGAATGACTGAAATAAATTAAATTGAAATTAATAATATTGAAATGAATTGTATGAATTGAAATTAACTAAATTAAACTGAATTAAATCAAATTAAAATAAATGTAATTGATATAAAATGAATTATATTAATTAAATTGAACTGAATTAAATTAAAATGAATTGCATGAACTGAAATAAATTATGAAAATTGAAATTAATTAAATTGAACTGAATTTAAAAATAAATAAATGAATTTAATTGATATGAAATGAATAGTAATAAATAGCTGAAATAAAAACTCGATAAATGTAAATATTTTCGAAGTTGTCGTTTTAAATCCTTTATTTTGATAACAAACTCGATAGGTTTGGTTTTCTTTAAAACATTACCCTCCATTTTTGGCGGTCGAGTCATAAAATTCGTAGCATTTCATTCATCTTTTAAAACAAGGATTGGGACTTGCTTATTAAAAAAAAATACACTTTAAATATAACAGCATTAAACCCGGCTGTGTACTTTGTGTGTCCCCGGCCTTATTGCACACGTATTTCGTCCATTGTACCGACTTGTGATATATCTTTACCTGAGTTTTTTTTCGATGGCTATTTTATTACAAGTGTGATACATCATTATAAAGGGCATTTCCTATAGAAAATAGTCGTATATAATATATTATCTTTGCAAAAAACTCACTGAACAAAATAAAGCAAGCAATGTTAAGTGTGTCTTTACGTAAGTGGGAGTTACTTCAATAAATTCCATATTTTTCTGTATTAGATAAACCTATCAATGTAATCATTACACAATAACTTTTTAAATGAGCATAGCTTTATATACTAATAATATTTTTTATTTACGTTAAAGCGTATAGTTGTAATAAATTGGTAATATTGCGCAAAAAGTTATGCACCATATGCAAATGTTTCGTGCCAATCTTACGCCTGTAAATAAACATTTTTTAACAATAAAGTATGATTTTTTCATTTTATCACATGGAGATAAGCCCTATCTACCGTTAAAAGTAATAAAATATATATGTTACTGATTTACTTTTTAAAATATTTTGTTTAAAATGCACATTGTGATTTTTTCAACAGTAAGCCATGTTTACCTTTGAATATAATGAATCAGAAACTAAATGTCAACAAACTTTCGACACGCCTTGAAAAAGTAATTCATAAGCATAAAAAATAACATCACTTGAGTAGAGTTTTATTACTATAGTCGTTCCAATACTTTATTTAACTTTTGACAGATCACGCACATAAAGTTTTATAATAATTTTTGATACAATGTACTACAGATAATACTGTACTTTATGGGCGGGCTCCGCCTACTTAGGGATGTGTCATTCGTAATTAATGACCACAGACTATAAAAACGGTTTTGAAATAAATCGATTATCGATTATATTAATAAAACATACAATAAAATTATTGTGATTATATTTTATATCAAATCACGTAAAAAGCTTTATTATTTTGCATTAAAATGCCCTAAATGTCTCTGTTTCAATGCATAAATAATTTGCGTAATGAAAACAGTTCCATCGTACTCGTACCTAGTAATGGGATCGAATGTATTCGCCGCAAATTAATGAATCTAAAATAATTGTTTAGACTTACTATAGTTGGTTCAAATAAAAACTACCTGCGGTACCTACTTGTAATGAACAGGTACAAAATGTTGAAATTCGTAGTAATTTACGGATTAAAAATAAAACAACCAAAAGAAGTACTGTAATACTAATTTTAATTATAAAGAATCGTCTTCTTCGTATGACCAGGAATCATCATCACTTGAGTTCTCAGTAATATTGATTATCATTTCTTGGATAGATAAATTGTCGAATGCAACATCCCGATCCCAATCCGACATTATCACCTTCTTTGTTTTTTCTACAACATTCGCCCAGTTTTCTGGAGTTACTTTTTCACACGCATTTTTCAGTAAATTCAGCATTTTTCTTGCGGTGAAAGGAGGAGTTGTATTGTTCCTCGCAGCATATCCTTTAACTTGTGCCCAGATCATTTCAATTGCATTATATTGGCAGTGATATGGGGGAATTCTGAGGACGGTATGCCCATGCTCTGCTGCCATTTCATCTATGACGTATCGTTTTGGCAGCTTCTTTGTTTTTAATATCTTTACTAACTCTACTTTTAGTAGGGACTCATTCACCTCTTCGCCATTGTCACGGAGCCAGTTTATAATTTCATGTTTTTTGTTGGCCTGTGTTGGTATTTTATTAATTTGACGAGAGTGATAAGGTGCATTATCAATAAATATTATTGATGGCTCTTCGAGTGATGTAAGCATTTCTCTGAACCACTTTTCATACACGTTCGAATTCATCTCCTCATGATAATCTCCTGTTTTCTGGGATTTAAAAGCTAATAGAGCGCCTGGCACAAATCCTTTTACTGTTCCTGCATGACAAATAATCAGTCGTTCGCCTTTTCCCATTGGTACTGTAGAAGTGGGTAGAAGTGGAGCCAACGGTGTTGTCAGTCCAAGTTTTTGACAGCGTATGATTCGCATTGAGCCAAGTTTCATCTGTGAAAACAACATTCGACCAATCTTCTATTTTTTTTGCTTGTCTTAAAAAATCGCATCTATACAAAGCAATATCATTGCGTTCCATTAAAATTTTTCGTTTGTCACATTTTTGGAATAACATTCCAATGTCTTTCAATACCTTTGTCAGAGAAGATTTTTGACCACGGAACAAACCACTATTTCGAAGAGATTGTGTTAGTTTTTTTAATGTTGGAATCTCTTTTCTTTGGTAATAGTCGTATATATGACGACGAATAGCATCAGCGTCAAAATTGTCAACGGCTGTAACTTTACTAGGCGGACGTTTTTTCTTAGGTGTAGATAGCTTATTCTGTTCCATGCCACTGCTGCCGTAGCCTTCTTTTGTTATTTTTGCCACTGTTGGAGCACTAATACCTAATGCTGCTGCAACACGGTCTCTAACTTGAGTCACTGGTATAAGAGGCCCACCATTACGGCTTTCCTTTTCAAAGTATTCACGAAGTCGCAAGACAAACTCTCTTGTTTGTCCTTTGAGTACTTTCTTTTTTGGCATTTTGACAGTAACGAAGGCAGGAACGATACGCTCAACTCAACCAAACGTGAGAATTCACAAATAAATCAATACGGAGGAATATAAATACTCAACTATATTGAAGGTTACTCATTGAAATACTGTTGATTATTTTAAAATAGACATAGAGAGATTTAATAAAGATCATCAATAGTTTAACAAATACAATATTAACCACTGAATTACAACACAATACAATAATACATTTTGAAAATTCAGTTCCTTTTATATATTTTTTCATGACATAGAACCGTCATATTTGAACAACATTCTTTTGATCCATTTCTTCTTTATTTTGACAAAGGAGGTCGCACATTGAAACACATAGAAATATGAAGTACGAAATTATCTACAAAATAATGAGTTTGTAAAATCGATTAAAACTTCTTAATGCATAAAATCGATCGATGAAAGAAATCGAATAGGTAACGGGTCAGGGTATCACTATTTGATTAAGTATTAGAGCTGTCAAAAGTTAAATAAACTATTGGAACGACTATAACAAGTCAATAAAAAATGGTTTATGAGCCACCCTTAAAGCGCGCGGCGGGCGCATTTAATTTCAAGTATCGGATGGCACTTGAAAGGTAAACAATCTCGGCGCGTTGCGTTCGAGCGGTTATGGACGAAGTTATCATGACGAATAACTATCGGAAGTATATCCTGAAGGATGGTACGGTCGACATCTGTCGGGCATGTCACCGTCCTGGAGAATCTATCAGGCATATTATTTCTGGTTGTTCTCGTCTTGCTAACGGCGAGTATTTGCACAGGCACAACCAAGTAGCTAGGATCGTACATCAGCAACTTGCCCTTAAATACCATCTTGTGAACTCAGAGGTGCCATACTACAGGTATGTGCCCGACCCAGTTCTCGAGAATGGTCGTGCTACATTATATTGGGATCGATCTATTATTACAGACAGGACTATTGTTGCCAATAAGCCTGATATTGTGGTGATAGATCGATTAGAGCGCCGCGTAATTATTATCGATATCGCCGTTCCTCATGACGAGAATCTCGTGAAAATCGAAAAAGAAAAACAAATAAAATATTTGGATCTATCTCACGAAATTGTCGATATGTGGAATGTGGATTCGGCAATAATTGTTCCGATAGTCGTATCTGCTCACGGATTGATAGCCAAGAGCCTCGACCAACACCTTAAGAGGCTCACGTTAGAAGGCTGTATCAAGGGTCTCATACAGAAAGCAGTCCATCTTGACACGGCACGCATAGTGAGGAGGTTCCTGTCTTTGGAGCCCTAACCACCGGTTTCTTGGTCCCTGTACCCGAAGTCGGTGGTCTACTATTTTTTATATTTTTAAATATATATTATGTTATTGTTTATCTTTTTTATGTATTTAAAAATGTAATTAATATGTATATATAATTATTTAATTATAATATAATTAAATTAATAATATCTTTATTTAAAGAGAATAATAATAATAATACATTAAATTACACTCCTAACCTTTTATACAAAATATCTGAAGAAATAATGTAAAACAAACACCTATAGGTCTACGTTTGGCACCATTGCAGGGTCACATACCAGAACTTATCAAATTATATACTTATACTTCTTCTACTATAGGCATTTCCTGATAACTAAATAACACAGGATTCCTCAACACTGTCCTCTATTCTCCTTGAATCATACAGGATTCAGGTATCTGTCCGGATGTAAGTCGAAGTTAGGTTAGAATATCAGAGCTCATATCTATTACTATCCATCTCAATTACACTAATGAAGCATTGAAAACATTTTTTTCTTAATTCGACAAGTATCATTTATACGAAATAAGCCCTGATAATTTTCAAAACTTTTCACAAGAGCCTAGGGAGTGTGGACTCAACTTATCTGCGTACCATCATTGCTAAGGCATCAAAGTCTGTCTTTTGACTTGATTGAGATAGCATTGCCCCCTCTTTTACTACCCGTCAGAAGTTAACGGTTGAGTTTTATTTTCAGGACTTGTATTTCTAGAAAGCCATAATGATTCGGAAACTGGTGATGTTTCCGGTTCAAGAGAAGTAAGGACAAGATATTCTACGTCTGTCATCTCTGTGAGAATCCTGTCCAGTTCTTTTACTAATAGGGTGAAAGAAGGCCGACCTTGTGGAGAGAACGACCAGCATTCACGCATAAGTAAGTACCTGAAATCAACGAACATAAACATAAAAATTTTAGTTATCTACAAAGTGCAATCTTTTATATGGCAAATTCCAGCAAGAATGTTTTTAGTATAGTAACATATTCCCTTCTAAGTCTGTGACAAACACTAAGTTGTCATAGCTGAAACCCCATGGCCATTGGCCTTTAATGAAGATGTTCTTACAAACATGGTTTAAGGCACTTACAAGTCAAGACTGCATCCCGTTGGTTTCTCCAAACGATGTCCAGCTCCAAGATGTTCAAACAGGTATTGTCCTGGAATAGTTCGGTACGGTGTAGCGCCCTGCGTCATTATTTCCCAGAGAAGAATGCCAAAGGACCAGCTGTTAAGGAAATTTCTATTAGATTTTCAGAAATGAATTCGCTGTCTACGTGATGTGAGATATAACTATTTGTATGTTAATATGAGAGGGCAGATCCTTGGGTTTGGAAAGGCTTTTGGTATATATCTATTAGTAAATATTTATATATAATTTTCCAAAGTCAACTACTGAGCTGCTCTCTACGAGGTATGATCATTCCACCTGGTAACAGTATGTGGTGGTAGATTAAAACATCCGTTAATACATGATGATATTAAACCAGTCTAGGCACATCTTAACTAATTCTCTATTACCAAATCCTCCGAAATGTAGTCTTTAGTACAATGAACGTAATATAATGCTGAATAGCTGAAAATAGGTACATGCATCTGTGATGGTATACCATCACGTATGATGTATGTACCCATTTAGTATACTGCTTCGATCTTGTGCCAACTGGGGTGAATTTCAGTGTGTAAATAAATCGTGACTGAGAAGCACTGATATTTTACGTCCGCGGTCTTCCCTGTTTTAAAAAGGTGTCTGCTATTTTTTCATTTGGTCCCCCTCTTTGCTAAGGAGAGAAGAGAACTCATTACCTTTCCGACTCCTCCAGTTTCTGTCCGATTAATTTCGTTACGTGTCGTAACTCGGTGTTCACCACTTCTGTTATTCCTGGCATACCGGAATTGAAGTGGTGAACGTGTGGGTGGGATAAGTCTCAATTGCTAAACAAATACAAAGTTCTGTTTCCTTGCAAATTGTGTCAAATATATTTGTATACCACACGATATACTTATACGTAAGAGATACGGAAAAGGACAATAGCTTATTTTCATGCAGAAAAAAGCTATTCCCAAGCAGTAGAATAAATATATTTTTAATACTCACACATCAGTTTTTACAGTAAACAGCATACTGTTAAGTGACTCTGGTGCCATCCACCGTACCGGTAACTTTCCTGATGTTTTCATTCTATAATAGTAATCAGTTTCTATGTTTCTTGCTAGCCCGAAGTCAGCAATTTTCAGGATTAAGTTTTCAGACACTAGAACATTACGGGCAGCTAAATCTCGATGTACGCACTAAAAACAAACCGAAACAGAATTTAGAAATATTTATGATGAGTATTTTGTGAATTAGTAGATTTTTTTATTATTTAAAGAAACCTATTTATATCTTACATGTCTAGATGCCAAATACTCCATTCCCTTAGAGACTTGGTATGCAAATGATACTAAATCTCGTGATGTAAGATTTCGGCCATCTTCCAAACTATCGCTTGGAGGATCCGTTCTGAAATAAAAACGTGGTTTTTACGTAAATAAACATGAAAAATTATTTAAAAAAATATATTGAAACCTGCTCCCAAAAATATATTGAAAAACAAAAAGAAAACGAAAAGCATTTTGGGTTATACTTAGAATGAGCGGAATTACTTTAGACTCCGTAACTCGCGCTATAAACCATCATATAATTACATACGTGAGGTACAGTGGTACCCCAAATTAATTGTAGAATATTTAAAGTTTAGGGAAAAAATAAAATAAATTTATTTTATATACGGAATTAGTCTTTATGAAAGGACAGATCGAATTGAAAGATCCCGGCAATTGACGATACGAGTCGCCCTCCGCTGAATGCGGTCCAGAGGGAGGAGCTGGTATTGGGGTACCCCTGCCCAAAGATGAGGACAGTATTCCATGTGAGGCCGATCCTGCGCTTTGTAAAGCCGAAGGCGGTGGGCTGGAGTGAAATCACGAAGATCACCTCGCCTGGTCGGAGGATCCTCCCTTTGTGTTGGGTGGAACATGATACCCGTTCCCCCACAACTGCCTCGATCTGTTGAGCACACCTAGCTTTTTTGAGGCCAATTTGGCCTCACCCTCCAAATGGCCACGAAACTGGACTTCGCTCGATACGTCGAGACCGAGTATCCCAATATTGGCTGAGGCAGATAGGGGAGTGTCTTCAAAACGAGGACATACGACCCACGGGAGTTTTTTTGCGGTGAACGCGCAAATTTGTGTCTTTGTCGGGTTGAATTGGACCAAATTAAGTCTACCCCAATTTGAGACCCTTTCCCTTTCTCGGGGGTTGCTGGGACATCCCGGCGCAATGGCTTCAACGCCAGGGTGACGGGATGGCACAGTTGCCGGGCATTTCTTTTCATGCCACCGAGCGGGATGGCGGGTTGCGGATAGCCTAGCCCCGGCTGTGAGTTTTGTTCTTGCACCCGGGGTGCCCCGTGAGGGGCCCCGGACAAGAGAAGTTCCCGAAAGTCAAGTCAAAGGCCTAGGGTAACCCTTACCCTTATCCTGTGATCCCACTTCCAATTCTATCACTCCCTCCATTTTTCCCTATATCCCATATCTGTCGGTCCCAGAGGAGGGGTAACCTCTTTTTTCCTTTTTAAAAAAAGCCCACAAACCCCCACTACAATGAAGCAGACAGGAAAACATTTTCCCCAGGTGGGTACCGGCCAAGCCGGAGAATCCCACACCGATCCGTCGGTCAGCCCCCTACGTAATCTGGGGGGGGGCACTAATCTGCCTTATAGTGAAGCCGCGCCTTCTGCGCGGCCGGCTGCCTTAGCGCCAACAACCCAGGCTGCGACTAACGCGCCTCACGACACCTCAAGCATAACAACCCCAACGGCTGCGGACAACGCGCCAAAAACAAAAACACAAGGTGTGCTACCCACGAGTGCCTGGCAACAGAGCCTCGTCCGGAACAGCATCACTAACAACCCGGAAAATGACAGAGACAACGCCCGACTATCAAGCCTCAGCGGCGAACTTCGCGCGCTTGCAACACAGCGCGAGAGGATCGAAGCAAGGGTTAAGGAAGCGGGCCCTACACTGAGAGAAGCGGGGATGGATGTCGGCCCCGGCAGCTCTACCTCTGTCTCGGCGGATGAAGTACGCATGCTTCAGCAGAAGCGCGGAAAAGTCCTTTCGAGGGAGAGGACAATCGCCGATCGGATGCGTAAAATTCGTGAAGGCAACAGCCATCGCGAATCGCAATCGATCCCCGAAGTAGTAGTACGCGACCAGCTGCCAGTCCGCGCAGGGATTACCCCGCGCGAAAAACAGCCGGACGCGGAAACTAGTAGCCAGGGGTTAGTCCGCGAAGGGGAAACCCAGCGCGAAACGCCACTAGCTATGCCAGAGCCTGCAGGAGCCGACAATCAGAGCCGTGCCACACAAAGGAAAAACAAACAAAGACAACGCAGAAGGCGGGCTGGAGCCTCGCACACTGCGGGCTTGGTTGACAACATCAAACCAGGCACCTCGGAACCGCAACCAGGACCAAGTGGCTTGGGCGCGGCGAAGAGGGCGCGCCCTGATGACTCGGCCTCGCCAAGCACGATTCGGGGAGGCCCAAAGCGTGTGAGAATCCAACCTGCCCAAGGGGAGCAGAGAACCTATGCGCGGGCCACAAAGGACATTCCGGCGCGGCATGCCGTAGCGATCTGCTTCTCCCCTCCATCCAGAGACATGACACTAGAGGAAGCTAAACACGTTAAAGCAGCACTCGAAAACATGGTCTTTGACACTGACACCGACACTCCGCTCCCGGCCTTCCGCGGGTACCCTCGGGTAGCGGACGGCACAGTGCAGATGTGGTGTGAGGACGACAGTGCTCTGACCTGGCTCATATATAAAGTACCCAAAATTACAATCCCTGACTCAAACCTAACGCTGACGGTCGTGAAGCAGTCCGACGTACCCACCCGAGTCCGAGCTACGCTTTTCGTCCCAAGATACAACGGGGACATAGCGCGGCTCCACAGTGTTTTGCACCGACAGAACACTTGGTACGACATGAGAAGGTGGACGTTGTATAGGGCGACTGCGGTCGGTGGGGATAATCAGGGGACATTCCTGACCCTGGGCATTCCACCGGACGAGGCCGAAAAGGTCTTGGCGCGGGAGAGGCGTGTGTCGTACCTACTCGGGTCGATATACGTGCGATTCTACCCCAAGACCACACCCTTAGACGCTCAGGCTGTAAGCCAAAACACTGCACCGACACAAGACGACATCGCACATCTTGAGGAGGAAATGGCAAAAGCGGCAATGACGGACGTCGACACAGCACCACCCACGTCACCTGGGTGGACCGAGCTGCTCGCCTCGTCACCGAGCGACGGCCGGGAAAGACTAGAGGAAGGGGCTGAGCCCCCACATGGATCTGATGGGTCCATCTCCTCCTAACCCCAACCTGTCGTCGTCGTCGTCCATGCCTAGCTCCAGCCGAAGTACCCTCGAGATCATACAGACAAATCTCCAGCATAGCCAGACCGCCACGGCTAGCTTACGGAGGGCGCTGGAGACGACACCCCGAACCATTGCTCTGATCCAGGAGCCGTGGGTCAGATGCAACAGAATATGCGGCCTCAATAACATCGGAGGTAAGCTTATTTTGGACACACGCAGTTTGGACCAACCACGAACTTGCATATACATACCTAGTAATATACCCAACACTACACTTACTCAGTTCTGTTCCAGAGACCTGACAGCCGTCAGGCTCCAGACTGATGACGAAGACCCTGATACAGTTCTGGCCTCGGTATACATGCCAGGCGATGATGACTGTCCACCCAAGATGATGACCGATCTGGTGCAGCACTGCGAAGACGCGAACCTGGATCTGATCATCTGCACAGACTCAAATGCACACCACCAACTCTGGAGCAGCAAAGAATCGAACCCCAGAGGAGAGGTACTATGCACATATCTATTTTCCACCAACTTAAACTTGGTTAACCGAGGTTCGGAACCCACATGGGTAACAAACCGAGGCCAAACTATTATTGACTTAACATTAGCTTCAACAGGTGCGATTAGCTCAATTTCTAACTGGCGCGTATCTGATGAGCCATCTTGCTCTGATCACAGAAGAATCCGCTTTTCATTACAGAAAAACACCAAAAAACCCGAGCCAAGACGTAACCCGCGTCGAACCAATATTCCCGGGTATAAACGTCTATTGACCTCCTTACTTGCTAAACCCCAAATACATACAACTTCAACTGACCCCAAATACATTGAAAACACGATATCAAAACTCTCCGATTGCATAACAAAAGCATACCATGAATGCTGTACACTAAAGGCCTCACACACCAGTGGCAAGGGGAACTCCTGGTGGAACGCAAAGTTAGGCAAACTTAGAAGTACACTTCGCAAACTATTCAACAAAGCAAAAAACTCAAAGCTCCCGGAAGACTGGGAACTCTACAAAGAGACACAATACGCTTTCAAAAAAGAAACCAGGAAAGCCAGCAGGTCAGCCTGGCGGAACTTTTGCGAAGCCATTGAATCTAACAATGAAGCTTCCCGAGTGAGAAAGATTCTGTCAACCGACAGAGATCACACACTTGGAACTCTAAAAAAACCAGATAACACATATACACTAACAGACTATGAAACCAGTAAAATTCTTCTGGAGACACACTTCCCAGACTGCAACCTGTCAGAGGACAGGACCTGGATGGAGGAAGAGACATGGACTCCAAGCACCGAAGATTGGCATAGAGCCAACACAATAGTAACAGAGGACCGAGTTAAATGGGCGATCAAAACCTTCCAACCGTACAAGTCGGCAGGCCTCGATGGCATCTTCCCGGCTTTGCTTCAATGGGGAATAGACCCATTGACACCATGGCTGACGGAGGTCTATCGGGCTTGCATTGCGAGTAGGTACGTACCACTCGCGTGGCGCGAGGTGAAAGTCGTTTTCATCCCCAAACCCGGCAAATCTGATTACACACAACCAAAAGCATATAGACCGATAAGTCTGACATCCTTTCTACTGAAAGCTCTTGAGAGGTTGTGTGACCGACATATTCGGGACGGACCCCTCAGAGTCAGACCACTACATAAACAACAGCACGCCTACTCTACAGGTAAATCTACGGAATCAGCGCTGCACAGCGTGGTATCCAAAATAGAATGTGCTGTGGACCACAAATGTTCATCACTGGCCGCCTTTATTGACATCGAAGGCGCCTTTGACAAAACCATATTCCATAGCATCAGCATGGCCCTTGAAAGACATGGTGTAAATCCAACCCTAAAATGTTGGATAACAAACATGCTCAGGCTGAGAGCTGTTCAAGTCACAGTAAATGACACAACTAGGGCTACTGTGGCGAGGGGCTGCCCACAAGGGGGCGTCCTTTCGCCACTTCTGTGGAACCTTGTGGTTGACAGTCTCATCAGGAGACTCAACGACAAGGGCTACTATACTGTTGCCTATGCTGACGACATTACCATAATAATAAACGGCACCCACGAAAACACACTCTGCAATCTGATGCGCCAAGCCTTGAAAATAGTAGAGGACTGGTGCAGGGAATACTGCCTAACAGTAAACCCCTCTAAAACCGAACTTGTCCTTTTTACAAAGAAAAAGAAGCTAGTGAAACTCCAGCTACCTATATTCTTTGGTACCACACTAAGCCTTGCAAGCGAAGTCAAGTATCTGGGTGTTTACTTAGATAAGCAACTGAATTGGGCGAAACACACAGCCTATATTATCACCAAAGCCAGCATATCCTTATGGCAGTGCAAGCGACTGCTCGGCAAAAACTGGGGCATTAGCCCCAAGATCACCCACTGGCTATACACAACAGTCATTCGGCCAATAATCACCTATGGCGCACTGGTCTGGTGGCCCAGAACTGACCTGAGCATGGCCAAAAAAGACCTCGAAAAGCTGCAGCGATTTGCTTGCGTCGCAATTACCAGCAGCATGAAAACTGCACCCACTGCTGCCCTGCAAGCAATGCTGGGACTGCCGCCCCTACACCTTGTCGTGCGAGAGGAGGCAGCCCTATCTGCTTTCAGACTCAGTGCTGCAGGAACACTTGGAAAAGACTCAAGAATAAAACACATACGCATAAAAGAGGATGCCATCAACCAACAGCCTATGTTGGCATCCCCAAATGATAAAATTCCCAAAACACACTACTTTACAAAACACTACATAGTACAGCTCGCAGAAGACTCTGGTGATTACTCAGGGCAGAAGGAACTGAGGATCTACACCGACGGCTCTAAAACCAACTATGGAACAGGAGTCGGTGTCTTCTCGAACGAGCTCAACATAAGAATATCCAAGCCGCTGGGCAAGCTCAACACTGTCTATCAAACGGAATGTGTGGGAATTATCCAAGCGGCAACAGCACTAGAAGCCAGAAAGATAACGGACACACACATCCGTATACTTTCGGATAGTGCTTCAGTCCTCCAATCCTTAAACAAAAACTACATTACCTCGGGACTAATACTTGAATGCCATAATGCACTGGAACGCGTTTCGGTACTCAACCGGAACACAGTGACACTGCAATGGATAAAGGGACATAGTGGATCACTTGGTAACGATGCGGCTGATGAACTGGCTAGGAGAGGATCTGGCACAGTGATCTACGGACCTGAGCCAATTGTGCCAATCCCGTTTAACCAGCTTCGCAGATGGTTGCAAGACTCCACTCGCAAACAAGCCGAGTACTGGTGGACCGCGGCACCAGGCTGCAGACAAGCTAAAGAGGCCATGCCTACTCTAAACAGCAAACTGACTAGACGCCTACTGGGTCTGGACAGAGGAAGTCTGCGCCTGGTGGTGGGGACCATCACCGGACACTGCTCATTAAATAAACACTATTACACAATAGGCATCACAGACAGCCCTCTATGCAGAGCGTGCATGGAGGCTGAGGAAACAGTGGCACACGTGCTACTCGAGTGCACGGGCGTCGCGCAGATCCGCGATAGAACCCTTGGATCACCAGGGTCTCTCGCGGATGCCCTGAGAGGACTGGGAAGTCTGATCTGCTTCTGGAAGGAAGTGGGCTGGTTGGAATGACGGCCGCTATGGCCCACGTACAATGGTCCACTCTAAGGACTAAGTGCGGAAACCATTCCCAATAACATAGAACATAGAGACCCTTTCCAAAGCGGTCTCAACTTCAGACACAAGTTTGTTTCGACTCTCAATGACGTTTTCCCGAGTAATATTGGCGCGGCCGGTGTAGAGAGCATCGCCCGTATTGTCATCCGCATAACAATGAATGCTGCTAATTGGCAGCATGTCATTGATATGAAGGAGGAACAGTGTAGGCGATAGCACACAGCCTTGCGGGACACCAGCATTCACAGACATGGAGTCAGAGCGTTCACCGTCGGCTACGACCTTTATGCTTCTACATGCCAGAAAGCTAGTGACCCAATCGCATAATTTCTCGGGAAGCCCATAGGAAGGGAGCTTCGAAAGAAGCGCTTTGTGCCAGACCCGATCGAATGCTTTCGCGATGTCCAAACTAACTGCCAATGCTTCCCCATTAGTCTCAATCGCCTGAGCCCAGCGATGTGTCAGGTATGCCAGAAGATCACCAGCGGATCGACCCTTACGGAAACCGTACTGCCGGTCACTAAGCAGATGATGATCCTCTAGGTACCGCAGGAGTTGATGGTTAATGATGGACTCCATTATTTTCGAGAAGAGGGAAGTTATGGCTATCGGCCTGTAGTTAGTCGGATTTGAGCGATCGCCCTTTTTAGGGATCGGGTGGACCAATGCTGCCCTCCATGATGACGGGACTACGCCAGTAGAGTAGGAGAGTCGAAAAAGACGCGTTAAGACCGGTGCCAACTCTGGAGCGCACATCTTCAACACAATAGGAGGGATTCCATCCGGGCCACTCGATTTATGGACATCAAGGGACAAGAGCGCTAAGCGCACTGAGCGTTGGTGGAACTGGATATCCAGCATACAGCTCTCGCACCGCGGTATGGTAGGCGGCTCCTGCCCCCCATCATCCAAGGTCGAGTTGGACGCAAAGTGTTTTGCCAGAAGATCGGCTTTCTCCTTTGCGTCATAGGCCAACGGATTATTTCCCATGTGAAGAGGTGGAAAGGACGGTTTACAAAAATTCCCTTCGATAGCCATGGCAAGACACCAAAATGCCCGAGTTCCCGAAGGAAGACGCTCAAGCCTCTCGCCAACCCTAGCGATGTGCTCCAATTTCGTCCTTGCAATGTCTCTTTTGAGGGACCTGGAAGCAAAGTTTTACTCCTGTTTCAGAGCGCTGGTATTTTGATCCCGCACCGCCACCGCGTCGGCCCAGGCTCGATAAGCCTCCTGCTTCCTGCGAGAAGCTTTTCTGGAGGATGGACCAAACCAGGGCCGACACTTGCCACCAATGGGGACCACAGAGGATGGGATGAAAAGCTCCATACCCTGCAGCACAACATCAGCAACAGAATCAGCAGCAGTGCTGGGATTTTCCGGCGAGAAGCACAACCGTCTCCAAGGGTAGGACGCAAAGAACGACCGCATCCCATCCCAATCTGCTGACCTGTAGTGCCACACACGACGGCTGCGCACAACTCGCGATCGCGGCGAGAGTGTGATAGACACTGAACTCCGGACAAGGCAATGGTCTGAAGAGCCAAGTGGGGCGTTCACGGTTACGTGGCAACCGTCCGGATGAGAAGTCAGCAGAAGGTCCAACAGTGAAGGATTCTGGCCCTCCATATCTGGTACTCGTGTGGGCGTGGTAATCAGTTGTGTCAGGCCGTATGCCAGGGCGAAATCGTGCACAGATCTCCCCGCATGATCCGTTTTAATGGAACTGAGCCAGTCGGCGTGGTGGGCGTTGAAATCGCCAAGTACGACGATCTCTGCGGAGGGGATCTGCTGCTGCACGAAGTCTGTAGCCATCTGGATGTGCTCAATGAGTCGGTCAGTTTCGGCATCACCGCTATGGGACCTATAGAGGCACGCATACACGCGGGGATGGTCGTCGCTATCTACACGGAGCCATAGGATGGAGAGGTCCCTACCCTCAAGATTGCTGAGGCGACGAGAGCTGATATCGTCTCTGACGTACACGCACACTCCGGCTTTAGATATGAAGGAGTGTTCTAAACCGTACCCAGGATAATTGAGGTAGGAGGTGTCTGCTGGAGACGATATCTGCGTCTCAGTCAAAAAGAGCAAGGCTGGCTTTGCTGTCTCGAAGTGGTGATGGACAGCATCAAGGTTACTGTGTAAACCCCTTATGTTGCAAAAGTCCACGACTAGCGTGGCAGGGGGTGCCGTGGTGTTGCTGCTCTTACCCCGAGCATGAAGAAGCGTAGTTTTGCCCCCCCAGAATACGAGGGGCAGCCTGGGCATCCAAGCTCAGGCGCGTTGCGTTCTGAGTGTGGAGTCCAGAGAGGGATTCTCCAACGTTAGCGCAGTTGGTACCTTCCTGGGGTAATATGTATTTCAACTTCGCCATCATAGGGGGGATTGGGGGATGGGCCTCAGGTATCCTCACTCACTCGGTGAAACACAGCTAAAGTGCTGTTTAACACCGGGTTTCTGTGAGGCCGTGGTATCACTCCGGTCGAGCCGACCCATTCATGCCGAAGCATAGCTCTCCCACTGTAAAAATGCATTCTTCTTTACTTTCAAAGCTCTCTGTAGTTCTTTATTTCAGTACCATATGTCTCTGTCAATTACACCTTTCCCTTTCATTCTATCAGTGTTTTTGTTCTGCATTTTACCCATTTCTATCATTTTTTTCCACTATTTTTTTCTTGAATAATCTAGCATGCTGTTCGTTTTGTAACACTCGCCACTTGATTTGGGCCGGTTCACTCTGTCTTTACCTACAACTTTTAAATTAACTTCCATTAGTTTTATAGGTTACTTAGTTACTTTTATAGGTTTTTGAGCAGGTGTCAACAATTGCAAGGTCGAATGATAAGGCTAACTGATGCAGGCTGTCGCTATCAACGTTTTGATTGTCAAACCTGTTATAAAATCCCCTATGAAATATTTCACAATCCTCGTTACCTAATCCAATATGCCCTTTAAAAGGGAAGAGACCCATCAATATTTTCTCACAATCAGAAATACCTATCCTTATCGTATCTAAATCTAGGCGAAAATCTTTGACTGCATCCGGAAGGAAAGGGTCCCGTGCTGCCGCCCTGCTCACTCGAGGATGACTGGCTGGAGCGCCTCCACGGTGGCAAAGCCAGCGCGTGGAGCCTCCAGCCGGGAAGACCAACGAGCCATCGTGGCTCGGCGAGCGGCTTCACTCCAATCGCGTACCTCTTCGGGCGGAGGACGATACCCGCTCTCCGCCCGATATTCAGCCGCTCGCCGATAAACTTCGGCGAGCACTTCCGCCTCCAAATCCCACGGGGGTGTTCCGGCCAAGGCGCACGCCGCCTCCGTCGACACGGTGCGGTATCCGCGTATGGCTCTGACCGCCAATACCCTCTGAGGCCGCCAGAGGCGTGCCTTATTCTGGGCGGTCAGAGCCGGAAATATACTGACAACTACTTCAACCTCCGAATTCAGTTCGCCCTCAGGGTTGCAGAGTTCAGATGCCAGTCGCTCTTGTAAAAACTGATATTCAGGTAAAACCGGTGGCACTAGTAACCGACACCAAATAATCTTGGCAATAATAAAGGCTAGAAAGATGATTATTTTCTATTTATTTATTTATTCATTTACTAAGATAATGGATCATGATGTCCGAGACTGTCAACAGCTCCTCCACAGTAACAGAAATGAGGAGAATCTCAAGCCACTCCGAAACGGAGACAAGTAGCAAAGCGAAATGTAGTATCGTTCAACAAGGTGCCTATGTATGTCTTGAAGTATTTTAGCTTAAATCATAAAAATTACTACATTACTTGAAAAATTTAAATCCTGACCTAACTTAGTTATTTTGCTCCTGGAGCTAGTATTGCTTGCTTAGGTACACTTTATCATACCTTTTTAGAATACACACATACCAGATATATTATTAAGATATTGGGCAGCTATAGCTATTTTTTTACAATCATGGGTCAAAACTACAAATAGTGAAAAAAAAAACAGGGAAAAAATACTTGAAATGTTAATTTTAGTAATATTTTATGATAAAAACGAGAAAATAAATCTCATCAGTTACTACAAGTTTATTCCAAATTCAAAAGAATATTCAGGTAAATAAAATAACAAGGACGGTCGACGGATATAAGAGTAGAGGACAACCGAAGAAAAAATGGATGGACTGCGTAAAAGATAATATGGCCAGAAAGACAGTAAGCAGTGAACTGATGAGTGATAGAGGAGAATGGTGGAACAAAACACGTTCCCAAATAAATTTGGGAAAAGTGTAGGAATACGATAATGACGATGATGAGGGGGTTTTAGATTCTGAAACAATATAACAGGGGTGTGTACGCGTAGAATAAGCCTAGTGGTTTAGAAGTCACCACCGTGTCTATAGAAGTATATACCATTTCTCCCCCTCGAGAGACTTTAATGACATTTTATTAATAGTTGCCGCTTGATCGTTTTCGATGGTACGTTCATGCAACCATTTCATAGGCGTTTCGTGAATTTGAGAGATTTCTGAATAAATTTTTGATATTAACTCAGGAGTTAATATCAAAAATTTAGCCATAGCTATTACCGTGCACAAATTGCTTAGGACAGTTATCTTTCCTTCAATGTTCCAAATCACTATTGTCGATGTCTAGTATGAGATTTGCAAAACCAGCAGTATTTTCGCTCTCCCAAGTAAACCATCATATTTTTTAAAGCTTGAGAATGGCCTTGCGGTCACAAAATAGGTTTCTTTAATCATGATCTAACTTCATCGGCTCTGATTTCTTTTGGAACTACTGATAGAGTCTATCTAAAGTCACAAGTCAGTAAAACCATTAAGCCACCCACTATTTTCTTCAATTTAATGTTTTTAACACTTTGGCAAAATTACTTTGTTTAGCTATATTACAAATGGGAGTCTTATTAGTTGTTAAGTTAATTAGTAACTGAAACGCTGCATGAGCCGTTTGTACACCTGTAAGCAGTGTAGCTGCTATTCCAAAAGGAAAACAAT
Organism: Spilarctia lutea; assembly: GCA_916048165.1. Taxonomy (NCBI): domain Eukaryota; kingdom Metazoa; phylum Arthropoda; class Insecta; order Lepidoptera; family Erebidae; genus Spilarctia; species Spilarctia lutea. The sequence continues at coordinate 4,357,399 of OU696491.1, forward strand.
GCTAGCATTGCCTGTGTACAGAAGACAGTTTCGATACACTTTAAAACGCAATGTAAATATTAGTCCTGCTTCTATCAATTCACAAAGCCCCCCAATAACACTTAGTTACTTTTCAACATATCAGCTGCTGAGTTATTATCACTATTTCTGTCGTGAGACAACTGAAAACTTGACCTAACCGAATGGTTACGTCGCACGGTGAATACTACAATTTTAAGCGTTTTTGGCCGTAGCATCGCATTTTGCTGGGTTCCGTATATAAGAAATGAACAAAACCGAAATACGAATCAAACCAAATTCAGAGTTCGAAAGTCGAGTCTATGGAAAAAAAATAAGAATCTAATCAAAGAAAAGAATTAAATCCGAAACAATTTATGAGTAAAGTCGATTTGTATTACTCGCCAATGAATTGAACGTACACATGATGACTGAAGAAGGATGTTGGGAAAACGGCTGGACCGATTTTGATTTACCTTTTTTAGTTTGATTGCTTAAGGTCAGAATCAAGACCTTGGGTTATTTTTTTTTACGAATGTACAAAGTGAGTAATGCTGCGGGCTACTAATTTATATGAATAATGATGATTGTTCATAACATTTGCACTGCCTATTCGACTACTAACGTCTCTCCGAAAAAAATTACCCATTATGACTCTACTTAATATCAAGAGACTTTAATATCCTTAAAATAACAAAGCCTTACTAATAATTTTTACAGTTACAGATTTTACAATTTACAGATTTTACAATTTACAGATTTAAACAATTCATTTTGTTAGCGATTCCATAAGGAAAATATGTATTACATGATTTGACTCATATATCATGTTCTAAATAAGTTTATTTGACGTATTTTAGTAAACTACATCAGGAAAAACAAATCTCCAATATCTATTAATATTTTAAATACGCACTATGTGACGGTTTTATGTTTATCGGTATAAAACAACATACCTATATATTCTTATTCCACTGTAGCTGAAGCGAATGTAACATATGGGAAAAGGTCAGCTGCCTACCTAGGATTTTATTTATGTTCGTAATTAAGATAAAAGTTAAGAAAAAGAGCTTTTTGCCGTTAGTAGTTCAATATAGAACTTTTGAAATTCCTGTGGCGCATCCATTTTATTTACTCGCTAGCAACACAGCAATTAAAAATACCGTGCTTGGCTGCCGGTGCTTCAGTCTGTGGCCACCTTGAGCCTCCGCGCTGACACGATAATATAAATAAACTGAAAATTCATTATATACGTTGGTTCCTATACAAAATAAACTGACAAATTGAGTAGTATTATTATATGCAATGTACAATGTACATATTTTGCATGAATATCAGCATCAAGACTTTAAAAGAATTTGAATAGGTGAATTACATGATTCAAATTTAAAAGTATTTATTCAGTTAAAATTCTAAATAAAATTTATGAACGTTAAATTGATACAAACAGACACCACAGCATGTGCTGGATTGTCAAAGTACAAGTAGCTGAATCTTTTTACCTGATGGTGTAGATTGCAAGTATTACTAGCAATGCCTTATACCACTGTTACAATTGAATGTTCATTTAATACCTGAACTCAGACGCGTGCAGATATTAAATGGCTAAAATCGACTAAAGATAAAGAGTAAATGGACTTTGTGTGCCCAGTGTACATATATTTTTATTCGTTCATTCTTAGAAGATGTATAGATTTAATTTGTCAATATTTTACTTTATTGAATTTGCTTTTATTTAATGTGTTTCTTTTTATCCTGCTACTATAATAGGGTAGATGACTGTTTCGTATATTAAAACGAATATTACAAAACATCTCAGAAAATATAATTATACCTAACAGCTATTGGTTTCTATTATAAATTTTAATCAAATAATCATTGAAATACATTGCTCAATCGAGTGGTCTATTATAGACACTATTATAGTGACATCATAAGTTTGTATTTAGTACATTTTTCATACAAAGATATCGTTTCGACAGATGTAAAGTTACGTTTCATAATTTACAATTTGTTGACGTAACGCGATTCTTTCACGGTGAACATCTTAAGCTGTTTTGCTGAAGACCCTCGATAGTTACTTTTAAAATATCTATTATGTAATTTAAGAATTTCTATAAAAAATACTTTTTTATGTTCATTTATTTAACTAGGTGCTTATAAAATATCTGGTCTCCCTACTACCAACCTCGCCCACGAAGATATGCCTAATGCCTTTAGTTAATACAGGACATTATGCCTGAGAAAACCGAAATATGAAGTTAAAGACCGAAGTGCGTAAGCCAATGAACTGTGCACCTTATTTTGATAGTACTAGGGATGAATATGAATGTAAACAATATATAATCTTAATTACACGATTTAAAGTCAATATTAACCAAGCACGGCTTGGTTAATATTTCGGTTATATAACCGTTTGCAATTAAAGTGATTCATGGGTAATATTTCATACATATTCTTTAACATTTTGTACTTTAAACACGCAGTTGGCCACTAATTTACCACTACTCTTTTTTTTTTATTTAGTTGAATAAAAGACATCTAATCATGTGGTATTAGACGATGCCACATAACGATGACGTGAGACGATTTTATCGTGGTAGTGCCACGCTTCGGCATAAAATGGCGGGCTCGACCGGAGAGATACCACGGCCTCACAGAAAACCGGTGTGAAATAGCGCTTGCGCTGTGTTTCCCGAGTGAGTGAGGATACCAGAGGCCTATACCCCAACCCTTTCTCCTATCCCCTCCCCATCCCCCGAAGAACAGCAACGCACTTGTGACGCCACTGGTGTTTCAGGTGTCCATGGGCAGCGGTAATCTTACTATCAGGTGATACGTCTGCTCATTTACCCTCTATTCCATAAAAAAACGAACACACCTACCTTAACAGAAACAATGAAATTTGAATCTGTGTTAATCTTGAAATGACTCAATATAATAAACAATATTGCTTAGTTATTACATTATTTGGTCCAAATCTGTCATACTTAGGTAGGTACTATTTTTTTTTATTATTTTCATTTAAACAGCTCAGTTAACCATTTATTTATCCTACATACGAGTGAATCGATTTTTGTCATGGTGTCTACCGTTCGAATCTTCCAACTGTTAACTACCTAATGACTCGCAAAAATCATTAGGCAATTATCTAGCATAACTGATTGTACTTAAGAATTACCCTTTAAGTGATGCTGTGTTTTTAATCTATACAGAGGCGTCTTTACCTGTAATGCAAGATGTGCGGCCCACACGGAGCAGCAGTGTTAGGGGCGTCGGCCGCGGCACTTTCAATTTAAGAGCCCTGATCGTCATAATCAGGGGCTCAAGTAAGTTCTACGTTAAAATAATTTGCTACACTTGGAATTCTAGCGCTCCGCTACAACGTAATTTTATTAAGAAAGCCTTTGCGCAATGAATTAAAATTAATATTGGAGTAAGTATAGTACAAAGTGCCAAGTGAGATGAGGGAAACGCGTACAACCAAGCGCAGGACTTAGTATGCAATAAAGACCGCAGTTTAGCCATATCTGCTCCCGAAAGCCCTCCAAAAAGGTACATTTGATCCCTTTCACCGCCACATCATCTCACGCCCGCTACCTGAGCGCTGTTTCGGGGAGCGCTTAACTCGGATTGATAACCAACCAAGCTGATGTTGCACCTATCAAAAACGATATACTGACCTCGCCACGATGGGATTTACAACCTAATTAGACAATGACAAGGTTTGCAATACCGTGCACAGTCGCCATAAAACCCGGGAGGCCTACATCCCTTGCACTACACCCACTATACCATGCAATACACCCTAACTGCCACACCTGGATCAGTAGAATCACCTTTCTACACTGCTTTTCGCCGATGGAATCATTACAAATGGATTTCACAATCGACTTCAGAGCTTTGTGTGTGTTGTTGTGTGACAAAATTTTCCCAGCGCAAAGCCAAGTTGGAAAACGCTGGAAAGGTGCTAACTATAACGGTCTATTACGGACTAGTCACTGGAGGATCAGCATGATTGATTTAAATTTGGTTATAAAAATGAAACAACAAAGTAAGAACGGATAGTATTTGTATTAAAAAAACTTTAATGCCACATATTTTCATACACACTTGCTTTGGCCGACCATGTAAATCCTTCAAATATACATACGAGGCACAAAAATTATTTCTATATTTACACAATTACTGTTTTTAAATCGACTTCTAAAATGGAGGAGGTTCTCAATTCGACTGTATTTTTTTCATGTTTATTACCTCTGAACTTTCGACTGGGTGAACTGATTTTGATGATTCCTTTTCAATTTAAAGCTGGTGCTTCCCGTGTAGTCCCATTTCAGTTTGGTCCTTTTCTTGAAGTTGGTTTATTTTGTTTAAATATTAAGTAAACAAGTGTAAAAGTCACCCATTACTTAGTCTGATTGTACGAAGGAGTGAGGTTTTCTAAACTTTATTATGTAAGAAAAACAATAAAATTATAAAAAAAAATATAATTTGATTGAGGTAGCATTGCAGTCGCTTTTACTAAACGTCAACAGTTAAAGGTGAATCTTCTTTTTTAGTACTCGTATTACTTGAAAGCCATAAAATTGTTGTAACTTCTGAGTTTTCCGACTCAGGAGAACTAAGGTCAAGATATTCTACGTTTATCATCTTTGTAAGAATCCTGTCCAGTTCTTTTACTAATAGGGTGAAAGAAGGCCGACCTTTAGGGGAGAATGACCAGCATTCACGCATAAGCAAGTACCTAAAATGAAGATAAATAACAAACTTTTTTATTCACCTACAATGAGTGAACTTTGTATGGTGTAAAACATCCCCTTCTAAGTCTGTGACAAACACCAAGTAATCATAGCTGAAACTTAATGAGTTGGTCTTTAATTTAGAAGTTTTTACAAATATCCTTTAAGGTATACTTACAAGTCAAGACTGCAAATAGGCGGTTTCTCCAAACGATGTCCAGCTCTAAGATGTTGAAACAGATATTGTGCTTGAACAGTACGGTACGGTGTAGTACCCAGCGTCATTATTTCCCAGAGAAGGAAGTCAAAGGACCAGCTGTTAAGAAAATTACTATTAGATGTTGAGAAATAAATTTGCTGTCCACGTGAGGTGATATGGAACTATTTGTAAGTGACTAAAATAATATCTTATTATATACCAGGAGTTAAGATTAAATAAAAGAAACGCGTGGGAGGCTGGCTAACCTTAATTCTATTATTTCTATTATGTTCTAAATACAATCAAAGCTTAACAGTTACAACAAACTTTATATTCCAAAGAAGAATACAGGCATTTCACTAATACACAATAATGGACCGTGAAGCGGTAAAAGAAATATTATCACGAGATACAATGATTAAAACAATATGGCGGACACGCGTGGGGCGACCTACGAGTATTAAGACAACCTTACTGCACGCTGCGCAACCGGGAAAAAGGACCGCATTGTGCAAAGTACCCTGTATTTATTGGTTTTGCCCTGCATCGTGCAATTGTGCAATCGTGCAATCGTGTGGGCGTGACCCAAAAAAATAGGGATGTGACTGATAGAGTAAAGATGTCTATGATACGGCTTCTCCTGACAGCTGGTCGTCCTCGATCCTGATCTGCATACGGCTGTCAAGACTGCCATGATGCGACTTGGTTCAGCGATGGCGTCAACAATCCACGATGCTCGTAGACGTCGACGGGTCGACGACATCACCAGCGTAACACGGAGACAGCGTAGCAGGCGGGATATCATCGCCGGGAGGCAATGTCGACGTTGACGGCTGAGTAGGCTCCAGGGGTTCGGCTTCATCTAAAACCAATCGAAAACATTTACAGGGCCCTAACATACCCTTTTCCCATTCACAGACACCTGCCTAGCGAATCAAACGCTACAGCTAAACTGTCAACGTGATGCACGACTTGGTATCAGATACCAACGATACACCCGACGTGACAAACGGCGACTTGACTACATGCCAACGCCCGTGTCGCCTAGCGAGATAACCCACTACGAACACACAGAACAGCGACTTGACACCACGTCAACGCTTAAGTTCGCCTAGCGAGATCACTCACTACGAACTTACAAAACAGCGACTTGAAAATACTTCAAGGGCCAAGTCGACTAGCGGACCAACCCAACTACGCACATGACGACTTGACAGTATTTCAACGCCCGCGTTCGCCTAGCGATATAAATCACTACGAACATATACTCACAGTCAAAAAATGCAGCACACGCTTCTGGAGACCACTCGCCACGCCACGGCACCATGTGCTGAGCCGCGGCTTGCGTCGTCTTTCCGTAGTCCCCGCTGACCAGTTTCAACTCGTACCGGCCTCCAGGAAGAATGTTCACGACCTTGTAAGGTCCTCGCATTCCCGAGTCAAGTTTACCTGTCGACTGAGCAGTTTTGATTACAAAAACAAAGTCACCAATATGGAACTCCCGTGGTGGTCGCCTTAAGCGGTTTACCCGTTCGTCTTGCTCGGAGCGGTTTCGGTCCAAAAGTTGTCGGGCTCTGCTTCTGGAAAGCTCTCTGAGAGCCTCACGATTTGGCGATGAGCTGTCGATCGCTACATCTCGCACAAGGGCACGGATGACTGGGGTCGTCGCTTCAGTTCCGATGACAAGGTTCAGCGGTGATGTCTGAGTGGTTTTATGCTTCGTTACATTAATAACGAGCTGCAACTTCCACAGAGTGTCAGCCCACGATGTGTTCCTATAATTGGTCTCTATCCTAACCATGTTTAGCACGGTACGCATGTACCTTTCCACCTGTCCGTTGGCATGGTGCATGCCTGGGGTTATGTGGTGAAGATCGCAACCCAGACTGTTGATCCACCCAACAAACACATTTGACTCGAACATGCGGCCCATGTCGGTGACCATAAGTTTTGGCGTACCAAACAGGGAGATCATCTGTGTGATGATTTTCTTGAGTTCTTCAGCATCTTGACGGACCATGGGATGTAACATGCAGTATTTACTGAAACTATCAACCATAATTAAAATGTACTTGAACTCTCCGGATCGAGGTAGTGGTCCCAAAGCATCGACGTGCACGGTGTGGAATGGTACGTCTGGTTTCTCCCACGACGTGATTTGCTGAAGCGGCGCACGTGGAATTCGTTTGCTAGACACGCAGGTCAAACAATGAGCTATATACTTGGTTACGAAGTGCTTCAAGCCAGGGAACCAAAAATGCTTGAGGATGAGGTCCAGTGTTTTGTCGACACCAATATGCTCGTGTTCGTCGTGAAATATCCGGAGAAGACTAAGTCTGTGCCCCTTGGGTATATAACATAGCAAACGTGGATGTCCACCTACTGGTGTATAACGGTAGTACAGTAGGTCGTTACGAGCGACATACCTATTCGCGTCTAGAGCACCGTCCTGGAGCTTTTGAAGCAAGTCCATTGTTTCTTGGTCGCTTTGTTGAGCAGTGTGAGCCCAATTGCGTGGTTTTTGTATTAGTTGTACCTGAGCGACAGGGTTACGGCTGAGGTAGTCTGCGTGCGGTAAAAGCATGCCTTTCCTGTATTCGATGGAGAAGTTGAAGTCTTGCAAATAGATCCACCACCTAGCCACCCGTGGCAGTAAGTCTTTCTTGCGCTCCGTAGCCTTCATCGCATTACAATCGGTGACGACAGTGAACTTCAACCCCACAAGGTAGTGTCGGAAATTTTGAAGTGCTTTCACGACGGCTAGCGTTTCAAGCTCGTACGAGTGGTATTTACTTTCGGCGCCTTGTGTAACCTTACTGTAGTACGCAACCACGTGTTTCTTATTATCCGGATGGATTTGTAACAACACTGCTCCATAACCAATGCTGCTGGCGTCTGTATGGACTTGGGTGGGATACTTGGGGTCGAAAATGGATAAGACCGGTTCGTTAGTTAAATACCGGATGAGCTCCTGTCGGATAGACTCGTGTTCCGGCGTCCAGGAGAACTCGTGGTTTTTTCGAGTGAGGTGAGCGATTGGTGCGGTTTTGGAGGCATAGTCCTTGATATACCGCCTAAAGTAGCCGGCAAGCCCTAAGAGTTGCCTCACCTGCTTAACGTTTGTTGGCGCGTTCGAACTAACTAAGGCCTCAACCTTTCGCGGGCTCGGCCTCACCTGACCCTTACTTACTATTCTACCTAGATACTCAACCTCAGTGACCAGAAAGGAGCATTTACATAGATTCACCGAAAATCCCGCACTCGTGAGCGTTTCTAACACTCGATGAAGTAAATCAATTCCCTCTTCTACACTATTACTCATAAGAAGTACGTCATCAATGTAAACCAACGTGTTCCCGACGTTTATATGTTTGCGCAACGTGTCATTAATTATTCTTTGATAGACAACCGGGCTGTTTGCCAAACCGAAGGGCATTTTCAGGAATTCAAAATGGTCCTCTGGCGTTACAAAACCGGTTAGATGCACGCACTCTTCTTTTATCTTAATCTGGTGGAAACCAGAGGCCATATCTAAGCTTGAAAAGTAGGTATAGGTACCCAGCCGATCAAGCTGATCCTCTATCAGGGGAAGCGGGTACCTATCTTTCACTGTGACACGGTTGAGAGCTCGAAAATCTACACAAAGCCGATCCGAACCATCGCGTTTCTTCACGAGTATAATCGGGCTGGCATACTCTGATGTCGAGCGCCTTATAATGCCTTTCTCTAAAAGATTCGCCGTTATTTCTCTAACCTTAACCTTCTCGGAGTAAGAAAGTCTATACGGCCGATAGACTACCGGGGTGAAGCTAGTCAATTTAATTTCCATTTCGCCTGTCTTTACAGTCTTTGATAACACCTAACAATTTATCGCGCTCGGAACCCTTAATTTTCGTATTTACCTGAATATCCTCTGCTTGCGACGTAGCGAGGTTAACACGCTTCACGAGTTCGGAACGAGAAAGATACTGACGATCTTTTGTGCGCACGTATGTCACACCGTCACGGTTAAGTATGTCCGTTCCTATTATAATCGACGTTACCATGAGTGGAGACGGTACTACCACTAGGTCCGCTTCAATTGACAATCCGTCAAACTCAATGACGACCGTAATATACGAGGTGGACAGAAACTCTTTATTCCCAATTCCTTTAATCACGCAATGTCGGAATTTGGGCTGACAAGGAAGGTATTTTAACACAGCAGAGGAGACCAACGATATATTAAGTGCACCGCTGTCTATTAGCACGTCCATTGATACACCGCAAACAACGGCCGTAGTGATATCGCTACTTTGAGAGTAGTTCGAGCAATCCGTGCACAAATTAACGCTACGCTCATTTCGAGACTCTGCCTTAGCCTTAGTAAAACAACGCTCCTCGCTATGCCCTGGTTTCTTGCAGTACGCGCATAGATTACTAGGAGCATTATGACCTGCAAATGATCTATTCGTGTTGTGGCCAACCGGAGGCTTTGGCTTCACGATACAATGGCGACGTAAGTGGCCTCTTTGGCCGCAGGTGAAACATTTTATTTCTTTATCGCGATTTCCTAATTGCGGGGGACGTGCTGTAACCTTTGTTGCGGAACCGCGTGGTTCACGTATGTTATGGTTCGGTTTCGTGTATATGGACAAAAAGGACACGAGGTTTTCGGGTTTTAAGTCGGCGTTAGCCGCTGCCGCGCGTACTTGAGGGTTAGCGATTCCTCTTATAACTATGAGCGTACGCAATTCATCGCTTAGGCCTTCAACAACACGTAAACGAAGCAAAGTGCGCCGGGCATAATCGGCGTAAGTAGCGTATCTGTCTGAGGTATTGTTCATGACCTCAAAAAGTATATTAGCGTAGTCAAGCCTAGCGGGACAAAGGGACTTAAAATCTCTTTTAAAATTTGACCAGGTCCTGTCGTTAGTGACCCATTCACCTAACCACACTTTAGCGTCTCCTTTTAGGCAATTAGCCACGCGGGACAAACATTCGTGGTCGGACCATCCGTTAGCCTCTCTAGCGCGGTCTACCTCCTTGCACCACACTTCGATATTGTTAATGCAAGGGTCAAAGTTTGACACGAAGTAATCACGAGTACGTACCGATTGAGCTACCTTTACGGCGTCTATAATCGCTTGAGCGAGGGAAGAGGTCTCTGAACTACGCTGGGCTGCTTCGGAGACAACACCCTGGCCCACAGTGCTAGGTTTAAGAGATACACCACGTGTTGGGGTTTGTAATCGCAGCGGGGGAGTATAACTTTCTAAATCATGACCACGGTTGTTATAGACGCTATGTGATACCCTGTGCTGATATTTATCGCTTCGCGACCTACAGCGAGATCGACGAGAGTGATGCGACTTACGGAACCTTCTCTTTGAACGCCGTGACATGCTACGAGAACGTATAGACCGGTAAGAAACACTACGTGAATGACGAGATCTTTTGTATGTTTCACGATCGTCGTCACTAAAAAAAGAATCTCGTGAACTCTCGCGGTAACGGTCACGTACGCGCCTATCACGAGAACGGGGGTTATGTCTAGTACGCGAGCCACTTCGTCGAAGTCGCGAACGTCCACGCGATGTACTTCGCGGCATTTTTACGCGCAACACACGCAATGGAACACTGTTTCACTAGTAAATCACTTAACGTACCTTTAGCCTTGGTGTTAACGAGAAATTTCGCGAAAATATGGGAAGTAATCGTGAATCACCTGTTATCTGTGAGCCTTGAGTTTATGATCCCACTTCTGATATTATATACCAGGAGTTAAGATTAAATAAAAGAAACGCGTGGGAGGCTGGCTAACCTCAATTCTATTATTTCTATTATGTTCTAAATACAATCAAAGCTTAACAGTTACAACAAACTTTATATTCCAAAGAAGAATACAGGCATTTCACTAATACACAATAATGGACCGTGAAGCGGTAAAAGAAATATTATCACGAGATACAATGATTAAAACAATATGGCGGACACGCGTGGGGCGACCTACGAGTATTAAGACAACCTTACTGCACGCTGCGCAACCGGGAAAAAGGACCGCATTGTGCAAAGTACCCTGTATTTATTGGTTTTGCCCTGCATCGTGCAATTGTGCAATCGTGCAATCCTGTGGGCGTGACCCAAAAAAATAGGGATGTGACTGATAGAGTAAAGATGTCTATGATAATCTATATTATTTTAGTCACTTACAAATAGTTCCTTTGCACCTAAACTCAGAAATTCGACACCAAAGACTCTGATGAGTCAACTGTCTACAGTTGACTCATCAGAGTCTTTGGTGTCGAATGGCTCAGTGTCAGTCTCGGGTTTGATTCCCGGTTCGGACCAAATGTTTGTATGATCTGCAAATTGTTGTTTTTGAGTTTAGGTGTTTTCTATGTATAATATGTATGTATTTATAAAAAAAAAGATAATTAAATCAGGTGTCTTGTACCGATAACACAAGCTCCGCTAATCTTGGGACTAGATGGCGTTGTGTGTTAGATGTCCGAAATTTATAGAATATTTGCCAAGGTCAAGCACTGAGGTGCTCTCTACGAGGCGTGATCATTCTGCCTGGTAAGATAAGTAGTGATAGATTAAAACACCCGTTGATACATACTGATATTGAAACAGTCCAGGTACATCCTAACTAGGTTTTTCAATGCTCAAAACCTCATTCTACCTGTTAACATGGTGCTTACCATATCCTCTGAAATGTAGTTTTTAATACAATGAACATAATACATAGTCTTGCCCTAAATATTGTTACAAAGAAAAACATTTTTTGTTTTATTGTTAGTAACACTTATTACTAATACAGTGTATTAGTTTAATATATTAATATTCAACCATTAAAAATCATCAACAACCCATGATTTCCCACTGCTGGGCTCGGGTCTCCTCTCAGAAGAAAGTTAAACCATACGTCCTCGCGATGGCGGAGTGCGGGTTACTGACTAGCAAGACAACGTTGTGGCGTATCTATCTACGTATCTTGTCGTTGGATGTTATAAGCCGCCCAAAGGCTTCCAACTAAGCTTCACGACTGCTTATCCTACTATAACAACCGGGATCGACTGCTTAAAGTGACCTCCGAATCACGGAGACGCTCAAGGTATTATGCCACCAGCGATCACCTAGCCTCCCGAACTGACCGCGGCGCCGTTGCTTACCTCCGGTGATTGTTTCTTATCACCGAGTGCAACTTGGCTGTGAGCAAATCATTAAAAATATATAAAGCTTATTTGAAATGGTCACCATCGACTGCAAAACAGTCCTTTAAACGTTGAGGCCAGTTATAAACAGCGACACGCACATTTTCTATTGGAAAATTATACATTGCCAATCGTATCGATTGTTTTAGGGACTCCAAATTATTATGGCGTTTAGAGCAAGCCTCATTCTCTTAAACTGACCATAAATCATAATCCAGTGGATTGAGATCAGGACTAGATAACGGCCAGTCTTCAGCTCTGATGAAGTCCGGATCGTTCGTTTCTAACCAAGATTGGGTGGATCGAGCTTTATGACCCGGCGCCGAATTTTTACGAAAGGATCATTCTTGGTTATTGAATATGGTGATGTTAAGGGGCTTAACTACCTTCTCAAGAATGGTATCTTGATACACTTGTGCCGATGTTTTGATACCTTTTTCACAAAAATATGGCTCAGTCACTCCTTCATAGCTAACACCCCACCAAACCATCACTGCAGTCAGATAATGCCCACGTTGTACTCTGTTGACTAATTGAGAAGCTTCTTCAGAGCTTTCAGCTTAAATACGGCCATTTTGTTTGTTAAAATATTTCTCATTCGTATTCAAAAATTTTCTGTGACCTCCTTTTGTAGTAGTTGTTTTGATTTTATCACTCTATTCTTTTTAAATTATCAGTTAAGAAATTTTAATGACCAGTGACGCGAAATGGGTGCTATCTTCATCTCCTGAGATAAAATCTTTTGCTTTCGGATAGGATTTTCGGAATTCTTATCCTGACTGCTTTTATCGCCTTTTCCGTATAAACACTAAGTGGGCAGCCAGATCATATTCTGCCACAAATAGATGAGGTTTCATTGTACCTATCAATAGCACGGTACATAAGCATTTCACTAATACCAAGCGTATGGAGGATTTAAAAAAAGGTATTTGGGTCCATACCTACTGTATCTAATGCAATCACAGCGATCCGGTTCTCTTTATCACACCACTCTATATTAATATCACAAAATATTTTATAATATATTGGCTCGAAAACAAGAAAACACAATGAACAATAGTAAAAATATTACAGATTCCAAATTCAAAAGCAAAATTTTGTTTATTTTTAATTGCAACAGTATTTATGGCCAGACTAAGTGTAATGCTGAATAGCTTAAATATGACATCTGGGGTGGTAAACTGTGGGGATGTTGTGCCAGTTGGGGTGAATTTTAGTTTGTTAAGGCACCTCTGTCCTACATTTAAAAGAAATCAACATGACCCAAAATGTTACAAATTAAATGTCAATTAGTAGCTCTGATATTCTTTATCCCTGGTCTTTCCTGTTTTAAAATGGTCTATTCTATTTTTTTTATTTTGTCCCCCTCTTTACTAAGGATGGGAAGTGAACTTATTATATTTCCAACTCCTCCATTTTCTGTCTGAATTATTTCGTTATGTGTCGTAATTCAGTGTGTTCATAGGCCACTTTTGATGTTCCTAGCATACAGAAGCTAAAGTTGTGAACGTGTGGGTGTCTGAGTCTCAACTGCTACGGCAAATCTGTCTGCTGGGTCTCGGGTTTGATTCTCGGGTCGGACCAAATGTTTTTATGATGCAAATATTTGTTTCGGAGTTTGGGGTGTTTCTGTGTATTTCCAAAAATATATATATATAATTTATATATATATATATATATATATATATATATAAATATATCATAGTTACACGTAAGAGGTACAGAAAAGGGCAACAGTTTATTTTCACGAAGAAAAAAACTAGTCTGAAGCGGTACCTACAAAAAAATATTTAATACTCACACATCAGTTTTTACAGTAAACAGCATACTTTTAAGTGACTCTGGTGCCATCTATCGTACCGGTAATTTTCCCGATGTTTTCTTTCTATAATAGTAATATATATACATATCTCGATGCTAAATATTCCATTCCCTTGGCGACTTGATATGCAAATGAAACTAAAGATTGTGGTGTAAGATTTCGACTGTCTTCCAAACCATCGCTTGAAGGTTCTGTTCTGAAATAAAAACGTGTTTTATTTTGGGTAAAAAAAGTGTAAAATTTATTAAAACTAAATATTGATTCTATGATTTTTAATATTTGAAAAAAGAAGTAATATCTTGTATTCTACAAATGGTTAGCTTCCAGTCTAAAATATATATTGAAAAACTTTATAGGATATCAACAGTCTTTAGTTGTTTTCCACTGGTCAAAGGCTTCTCCATAAGCCTAATTTGTGCGAGACTTCGAAAAACACTGCGTAAAAACCTGGCGTTGGCGGTTCTAAAACGTTCTCAATGTGATTGTTCTTACAAACGCATTAAAATCACTCTTGTTTCAATTTTCGCTTTAGTAAGTCGTGGAAATGGTTTCTGCTAAATTACTAGCTATAGCGATTTGTGTAGCTACAAAAAAAATTGGTTGTCTGTAAAGTCGTTAGTCGATAGTTTAACGTGACAACGTCATAACAACACTTTGATAAAATTGTTGCATACTCTTATGAATACAATTGAATCATTTTCGCAAGCGCACAATGAGCGTAACGGGACAATGAGCGTAACGGGACAATGAGCGTAACGGGACAATGAGTCATCCTTTTTCGTGTGTGCAGCCGGCGTTCATCGATTTATTAGACGTTGTCACGTGTTACTATTTAGTATAGTTCTAGTGGTTTTTAGTGTTTCTCCGGCCTATCCAAATGTCCTGCTGGCGGTAGTGTCACGCTTCGGGTCGTTAATCTTGACTTATACTAGTTAGGTAATACAATGGCTGTTGCTCGTATGCCGTCTATGTGGACAGGTCAACTTAATACTATGGCACTTTATTAAAAAGGCTAATCCAGATCCTATACTGTGCTCGCATGGATTTTTATTATTTTGTAATTAATCAATGTTCACAGACTTAAAAAAAGACTTGTTTCGGCATTTCTTCCCAGAGTGAGTCTTAGGAAATGCCGGCCTCTTTTAGCTGTAAAATCCGACGAATAAAAATATCTGTAAACATTTAATTGCAAAATAAATATCATTTATTATCAGCTGTGGACAGTTTATTTCTAAAACCATATTGGGCAGGTGAATGAAAATTAATGTGTTCTAGGTAGTTAATTAATCTACTGTTTTTAAAGAAATCTAGTATTTTTGATATCGAAGGGAGAATCGATATAGGTCTAAAAGTAGAGACTAGGTCTTTATTTCCGGATTTAAAAACAGGAATAACTACCGTCTTTTCAAGCACATAGAAAAAATCCCGTCCAAGAGACACATGCAAAAAATGCGTTAGTGGAGGTGACAAAAATTCACTCTCATCATTTTTCTCCATCGCGCCAAAAGAAGTATAACTTAAACAATGGCAAAGTGTTAGTATCCAGTAAACTCGAGTTGGTTTCACGGTGTTTTAACGTATAAGTGACATTTTTTAATATGTTTCCGAATTTCCTTACTATTTTTACCTGCTGAGTAATTTTTTTTTTTTAAGACTACTCCCGCATTAGGAATATACATCCTGTGTCGCGGGGGACAACATTTTGTGGATCACACAAAGTGATGTCCCACGTGGGATTTGAACCCACGGCACTTGGCGCAGTAGTGAACGTTTAAACCACTATGCCAACCGTGCACTCAAAGTATAGTATAAGTATCAATGACTGCACGGTAAAGTAATATATATTTATCGTAATCAACTTTTATTAACGCAATGTCATAAGTAACTTAACAATATAGTGTCAAAAGTCACTGAACAACATACTACCAACAGAACAAAACATGTCAAATTTGTCTTTAAAAAAAATCCTTGATACGGGTAGTAGTACTCTATCTGTGGGCAAATCTACACTAATATTATAAAGAGGAAAGATTTGTATTGTTGTATTTTTGTATATAACGAATAAACTCAAAAAGTACCGGAGCGATTTTAAAAATTCTTTCACCATTCGAAAGCTACGTTATCCACGAGTAACATAGGCTATATTTTATTTTGGAAAAAAATAGGGTTCCGTAAGATATTTGCGTTTTTCAAGAAACAAGGTATAAAAAATCAACCAGAAAAGTTACTTATTTTACGATTTACAATAATATAGCTTATACATCAGAATAACACGTAGGCTATAATTTATAAAGATACTAGCTTCGCCTCGCGACGTTGCCTGTGATTATTGTAGTACCGCGGGTAGCACCGCGGGGTTCAGCTAGTAGAGTATACTTTGGTGTTTAATAGTTATTTTAAAAAATACTCTTAGTATTGAATACCCATTCCATTCATTTCTTGCATGACGTAACTGATATGTGTTTTGTTTGATTAGTTTTGTGGAAATGAAATAACGTATAGTATTATAAATATTTAATTAGAAAAGGAGTATAAATGCAATTTCAGTGTAAAAAAACATTTGAGTTTGCTTTGAAACGAAATGACGCACGTGAACAAAATTACCGCAAGGATTTTAATTTGGGTAATAAGTTTCCTGTTACGTTATTTCAATATAACCTGTTCAGTCACTGTTAACTGGCCGAGTGATTCTTAATTAATATGAAAATCTTGATATTATGTGGTAATTAACTTTTGGTGGTAAATCTGCTATTTTAAGTACAACCTGACTTGGATGTCAGGGATATAATAATGATGTACAAGAGGTTTTACCTGAATATCAGTTTTTACACAGAGCGACTGGCATCTGACCTCCGTAACTCTGAGGGCGAACTGAATTCGAAGGTTGAACTAGTTGTCAGTATATTTGAGGCCATTGACTTTCAAATAACGATTGCTATAGATGTTCATGACAACCGGGACCGACGGCTTAACGTGCTCTTCGTTGCACGGGCGGGAAACACCGCCATCTTCCCCATGCTTCGGGCTGCTATTAAGAATTTATTGTAACGATAACCCAACAGTCGTCCGACCCGGGAATCGAACCCGAGACCTCTAGGTCTGCATTCGCTCACGCTAACCTTTAGATTAACTAGGACGAGTGCAAATATGCTAGCCTTTAATATGAAAGTAATCAAATTACCTACGTTTCGACTGCTTAGAAATACCTTCAGTTTTATAGCTCAAACGAAAACACGAGCTTCTACGAGTATATTATTAAATGATTTTAATAATATATACTTTAGTACATTATTATTTATAACACATTTGTAAAGTATCAAAAAAGATACAAAAACAATAATAACGAACAGATTTTGAAAGTCAGTTGACCGTAATTGTGAAAAAAAATATATTAAGATATTGCTAAAACTTAATATTTTATACTTAAACTTTACTATGACGTGCGTAATGAATTTGAATGTAGTAATAGTTTCGACGTTGTAGCTCTCAGCTACTCTTGGGGATATGTTGTTCAGCTACTGTTAGTTTTGTGTTGTTCAGTTAATTTTGAACTTTTAAGATGATTATTCAATGCTGAAGTTAGTAAGCTATTTATGTATGCTACGGTTGTGTATATGAAATTTTGGAACATTTAAATGGTCACCTATTTTCGATGTGCGTGATTATTTCATTAAATTTCTTATATCGTCCTACCGTGATTTATTCTTCATTTGTATATTTCTATTTAAGTTATCTGGTAATATTTTTGCTTAGAAGTAGACGAGACTCCACCACTATAATTAGAATCTACAACTCTATACATCGTATAGTCGTTATAATTACGTTAACATATCCGATTGACGAGCATTCGCGGTACGCACTGACTGAAACGCCGGCGCTGTTGTCATGTGAACTTTGCTCCCTTAATCGACTGTTAGGATACCTACGGTAATTATAAAAGTGGGGTTAACCGTTACTACACAGAATACCTTATAAAATGCAGAGTCAGATTTTCGATCTCAAATATGATTCTTCGTGTTCCAGTGAATAAGAATACAATTAAAATATATATTCTAATATTTCACATATGGTATATTTTGTGCAATATTTACTTACCTAATTCCATGTCGATGTTTCCGCAAGAAATCTCTCAAATTACCGTAAGGTGCAAATTCGACGATAACGTAGAGCGGCCCACCCTGCGTGCAGCATCCTAACAAGTTGATAATGTTCACATGTTTTCCGACTACTTTCATTATCTCCATCTCTGAAACTAGTGATATCATTTCGGCGTCAGCGTGCCCGTCTGGAAAATGTGGAAAAAAGTTTTTTTTTATATTTCTATACCGGATATATTACCTATACCCTAATACTAAAGAATTTATCCAGTATAGTTTTCTCTACCTTTCAGCATTTTAACTGCTACCGTAGAGGACCTTCGCTTTAAAACTTCCACGCAGTTTGCTTTAAAGACTTTACCGAATTCTCCTTCTCCCAGTACCTTCCCTAACACGACTTTCTCACGGGGTACCTCCCAGTCCTTATCTATAGGTAATTCATACTCTGATAACATCTTCGAGCTACTGGTGCTTTTTTTTACTTCTGAAACTCTTCGCTTTTCAATCTTAATTGTTGGCAAAACCTATAAAAAATGTTATTAGTTAATTATCAAATGAGCTATGATTTTCCTCAAAAAATATGAATTATTATACAGTCAGTACCGGATTGATTTGAGCTTTCAAAATAGTAGAAATTTTGTGAAGGGAATCATTTCAATTTTATATTGCCAGCCATGGCACTTAAATTATTGTGATTTATACAAACTTTTTCGTCCCTTGGTATGTGCTCATCTTATAATTTATCGTCGGCCTCTTGTCTTATCATCAAATACTACACGTTCATTCAATATGCTTCAGAATGCCAGTACCAATGTTATTACACTCGACGGTAATAATACAATTCACATAATGGATATCTTTCAAATAATTACCCAGACAACTTTCGTTTTATTATAAGAGCAAGAAACACGAACCACTCATGTTCCAATTTAGGTTTATAAATATAATTGCGTAGCAGTACTTATTTCCATGGAAGAGCTATGCTTCGGCATATATGTGCCGGCTCGACCGCAGTGATACCACAACCTCACAGAAAAACAGGTTGTGAAACAGTGCCTGCGCTGTGTTTAGTAATCGCTTAACATCAGACGATACGTCTGCTCATTTGCCCCTATTTTTTATATACGTTTATTCTATAAAAAAGGTAGATTACAGTAGAATCAAAGCCTGATACATAAAAGCAATAGGCTTTAAATAATATCTAGTAAATGATTATTTAATGTGACTATCTTTCAAAATCTTAATATATATAAATCTCGTGAAACAATGTTTGTCCTCAATGGACTCCTAAACCACTTAACCGATTATAATAAAATTCGCACACCATGTGCAGTTCGATCCAACTTGAGAGATAGGATAGTTTATATCACAATTTACTAATTGGGAAAAAAATATTTCTTTTGAAGAGAAGCAGACGAAGTTGCATAAGTCAGCTAGTACTAATATAAATTGGTATTTTAAATATAATTCATGTATTGGCAATTCCCACGAAACTGTAGTAACTTAAGGTTAGGGAACGTCAGACTACTATCCATTGTGGATGGATACTCGTATGTTAGGTACAATCTTCTAATTGAAACCGCTAACAAAATGTTTGTAGGTGTATAATTTAGAATAACCTGATACGAAAATCAGATCAACATAGGACTTCAGCGGATATAAAATATATTAAGAACAACTCACACACACACACACACATTGGATAATTTTACGAAAATTCATTAAACGGTTAAAGAACACCAAAGAACACTCAAACTCAAAACGTATACCATGCAATGTACCATCCATGCAATCAATAAAACTTCAAAACAATCTCACCATTACTCCAGCAGCTTGAGATGAAGTATTAATAAGTGGCTTCTCTACCGTTACTTTCTTACTCCAATATGTTTCAATGACGTCTCTGGCCGTTTCCAGGGCTAGCCGCTTTTGCTTCTTCTCTTTTCTTAATTTCCTGCATGTTGTCACCACGACCATTGCCGCCACTATGAACGATCCACCGAAAAAAACCGCTGTTATGACATTGAGATACGAAACGGGTCCTGAGCTGACTTCTTTTGATTCCTCTGAAGATGGGTGTGCTATATTGTAAATTATAAATGGGTAGCATTTAGTATAAAATATCGGTGATTTTGTAGACAAAAAATATTAAGTAGCAGCAGTGAATAATAAAAAAAAATACCCCGGCGGGGTGACATTTCGAGGGGGTTTCCACACGTAAAAAAAAAAAACATAAAATGGTAAGTTGCGTTGCAAGACCGAGATTGAGCTGGGCGCTCTCTCGTCCCGCAGGCCCTTGGCGAAGGGTCGACGGCGACAGACGGTCGCCCGCGGACCCGAGCGAGAGTGGCCACGGGCGGCGGGTCGGGGGACCTACCGCCCTTAGCCGTGTGGCAGAATGCGTCCCTGTCGTTCCGTGAACACCGTGGGGTTTAGTGGGTAGTCTGGCCCCCTCTCCCGGAGGCCAGGAGTCACACATGAAGCGAACCCACCAAGTGAAGTGCGTAAATGCATTCCTCACGGAAAAAAAAAAGATTATAGTTATATTTCCTATTGTTACAGCTCTAGGTCATACCTTGAACCTGTAGACGCGTTGTATGATCAATGCAACCTAGCTGGTTACATATTACGCAAGTATAATTTCCAGTATCTTCTTTGGCGAGGCGATATAGATATAGTGCCCATTTGTCATCGACGGGCCTTATAATATTATTTTTGTACCAAGTTATATTTGGAGTTGGGTTTCCTGAAATAATAATTATATGGATCTAAAATCACTCGTAATAAAAGTCGATCACAAATTAGATCCGATTTATTTTCGATCTCACAACTGCCATTATAGCATTTTCATAGTAAATTATTAGATTTTAAACGTAGATTGCAATGTGATTATATTGTAACCGAAAATTAAATCGATAATTGAGTAGTCTTAGTACTTTCCTATTTAATACAAATAGGTATACCAAGAATGTCAGTTATGAAATCAAAAGTTGATGGTAACTAAATTGTGACTGATCATTTATAATGAAAATCGGATTTGTAAATGTTTCTGTGGATCGAGCAATGATGAAATACCTGAAAGATGAATACGATCTGTCCAGGCAGCAGATATAGTAATAATAATAAATTTACATGGAAAAAACTTTACACATGAAACATGCAGTCAAACCTCAGATGAATATACGTACTTATAAATTAATTTAAAAACTTTAAAAACTTTAAAAGCACATACCAAGTGCCTAAGCGCGGGAGACGGTATGAGGATCCAAACGTCCAAAAACCTCATTATCCTCTTGTCGATTTTGAAAGTTGTCCACCTACCCTAGAGGAAGTAGACCATCAAATTAAAAAGAAAACATCCAAGTCAGCTCCGGGCCCTGACGGTATTCCTTATATAGTGTAAAAAAATGTCCATCGGTTCGTAAACATCTCTTAAACGTATTTTGTAAAATCTGGTCAAAGAAGCAAATACCAACATCATTTGGCAAAGCAATTTTTGTCCTCATTCCAAAAAAAGACGAAGTAATTCACCCAAAAGATACTAGACCGATAGCACTAACCAATACAATTTCCAAAATTTTCTTTAGCGTACTACAAACAAAAATGACAAAATTCATGATCAGCAATAGGTATTTCAGACCAAACCACCAGAAAGGGTTCTTGCCCGGTATTTCTGGCTGCCTGGAACATAACACATTATTAGCGGAAAGTTTGAAAGATGCCAGAATGCATGAGAGGCAAATAACGGTCTGTTGGATAGACCTTGAAAACGCATTTGGTTCTGTACAGCAAGAACTGATGATTTTCGCCCTGAAGTGGTATAACTTTCCTACTGTGGTTATCGACATAATCACATCTTATTATTCTAAATTACAATTTACCATAGCAGCAAACAAGGAACACACAGAACCATTGCATTATAATGTAGGGTTGTTCCAAGGCTGCTGCTTGTCACCAATAGCTTTTAATATAATTATAAACATTCTTATAGATAAGTTAATAAGTCATGAGAAAAAATGGGGCTATCGGTTTAAAATAAACAACAAATACACAGAGTCCATCTTAGCCTTTGCAGACGACCTTGCAATACTGACACGTAATCCAAAACAATGTCAGAAGTTATTAATTGAAGTGGATGAGTTTTGTACATGGACTGACGGACTGAGGGCAAAGCCAAGTAAATGCCACTGTTTATGTCTGGGTAGACGGAATACCAAATATACCTCATATGATCCGGGACTCTCAATAGGAGGACAATGTGTAACCACGATTGCTGAAGCAGTGCCTTTCAAATTTCTTGGTAGAAAGATTGATTACAAAGGACGTACACCATCCTTAGAGATAACTGTCGAAAATTTTCTTAATGACTTAAATAAGGTAGACCAACAACCATTAAACAATATTAAAAAAGTTTGGATATACGACAATTATCTTACGTCGCGTCTGACTTGGTCTTTCCTTGTATATGACATCGGTAAAAGCCTCCTGGCAAAACTAGATGCAAATGTCAAAAAGATATTGAAGTTATGGCTCGGAATTGCACACTCAGCTGACCCCTCAACTCTATTTAGGGATCAAAACAATTTTGGGATGAAGTTAAAGAAGCCATCGGAACTCTATAAACACCTCAGAGTTACCAAAATGCATGTCTTGGGACAATCCCAGGATGAAATAGTCTCATCACTCCCAAAAGATAAATATGTTACAGAGCTTGAGTCAAGACTTCAGTTCCATAAACAATTTATGGCTGGTGCACAGTTTAATAGAGTTGGGCTGGGTTTCGCAAAGAAGAAGGGAGACCGAGAAATAATAAAATCCTTTATACAACAAGATGAAAATGATATCTATAAAGTGCATGCAATGAATCTAGAAATGCAAAGCGAGTGGTTAACTATAGGTGAGTTCTGCATCCCGTTAGCCCTGAAATGGCGCACCTTGCTATATGATTGGTCTCCTGCCCTGTTAAAATTCTATCTGAATGCCTTCCAAATGACCCTCCCAGACCAAAGTAACCTAGTGAGATGGGGGAAAGCATCTGAAAAATCTTGCTATACGTGTGGTGAGGCAGTAGGTACTGCTAGGCACTTACTGGTAGGTTGCAGGGTGCTGCTTGATAGGGGTTATTACTCACGCCGACATGATAGAGTACTAGAAATCATACGTGAAGCAGTAAGTCTTTCAGTAGCTAGAGCCCAAAAAGGATTGACTACAAATAAACGAGAAATTAACTTTATAAAGGATGGCTCAACTACCAAATCTAAAAGCAAGCCTTTCTCAATCCTAGGTACTGCACCTGACTGGACTATTTTGATGGATACGTATGATAAGCACTATAAAATCCCAGAGGATGTTGGTGTTTCGTCATCCAGACCGGACATATTCCTTTTCTCTAGACAAATTAAACACATAATATTAGTAGAGCTTACTGTTCCGTGGGAAACTAATATTCCTAAAGACCATAGAATAAAATTAAATAAATATTACGATCTAACAACTGAACTTAACAAAAATGGCTATGTGGTTAATTTATACGCGGTAGAAGTAGGAGCGAGAGGTATACCAGCTAAATCTCTCTATAACCTTCTGAAAGACATTGGCCTGTCGAGATCTGCAGTAAGTTCTATTTTAGAACGAGTATCCAAGGCTGCACTAACAGGTTCCTACCAAATTTGGCTAGGTAGGGCGGGAAACTCGAGCAGTGAAGGTGAGCGTTGATGCACATCTTAAAGGGGGCCTCCTTAAACCTACATCCAGGTCGTAAGTCCTGGGAACTGCTTTGAGTTTCGCCCTCTGCTACACGATGGACCCGGCACCCGCACGGTGAATCCATGGAGTGCTAAGAAGTTTGTCTCATTCATATTAAGATACAAAATAACAAACATTCGTGATCATCATAGCAAAATCGCTTTGAACATCCATATGGAATTTTGCATATAAAATATATGAGAACATTAATGTGTACTTTTCTGCTGGAACATTATACTGCACGGTTGACTGCACGGTTGGCCGAGTGGTGTCAGCGGTCGCCTTGCCGCTTGCTACTGCGCCAAGTGTCGTGGGTTCAAATCCCACGCGATACTTACAACACTTTGTGTGATCCACGAATTGTTGTACCGAGTCTGGATGTTCTTTGTGTCCGTTTCATGTATGTTTGTAAAGTCCCCCACGACACAGGATGTTTATTCCTAATGTGGGAGTTGGAGAATTTTTACCGTGAGAGAGTCACGCTTCGGCATGAATGGGCCGGCTCGACCGGAGTGATACCACGGCCTCACAGAATACCGGTGTAAAATAGCGCTTACACTGTATTTCACTCAGTGGGTGAGGACACCGGAGGCCCATATCCCAACCCCTTCCCCCCCACCCCATCCCTCAAAGATCGGCAACGCACTCGTGACGCCTCTGGTGTTGCGAGTGACCATGGGCGGCGGTAATCGGTTACCATCAGGCGATACATCTGGTCGATTGCCCCTTATTCCATGATAAAAAAAAATATTTTTTATACTAATAAGGTGGCAAACAAGTATGTACCATTTAAAAATCATTCTTGACTGCCTCGTTAGCGCAGTGGTGGCGTACGCGACTGCTGTGTTTGAGGTCTCGGCTTTGAATCCTGAGTCGTACCAAATATTTGTATGATCGCCTCGCTTCAGGCGGAATCGGAGGGTTTGGAAAAATTCTCCAATCAAAGTCTAAATTCAAAGAGAGCTGCTCCGTCATCATCAGGGGGACTTCGACGGGCTCAAGTTCACCGGCAGGAGCTGTATCAGTGTAGTCTCTTTCAGCATCCTCATCAACAATATCTTGGTACGAGGGTGTTTCCATCATGCTAACAAATGATAAATTGCTTTCGAATGTAGTAGGAACCAGAAATTTGGCTATGGTCCTAGGACCTAAATAAAATGAGCGGGTACTTACCATAATTGAGGATAAACCGTTTATCACCATCGTCGAGAGAACGACTAGGTGGAGGTGGAAACTGCAGTGGAGATTCCTGATATGCCACAAACCTGGAGACGAAGGTAGTGTTGTAGTATCTTACCCTAATCTTTACCGATAAATAGAAAAATCCGTAAGCGATTTACATTCCTGGTGAAGATACCGAACATGATGATGCCGGTGATGGTGGTAGTACACCCGCTGTTATGAGTGATGGTGACGAAGGTGGTGAAGGCAGTGCTTCTGACGTCAATGCTAGTGCGGGATTTGATCAAGATAGACATTTTGAAATAAAAGTTACAGAATCTTTACAAAGGACACACTCCAGCAGACCTACTTACGGTTGCCATATGCGCTTCCACTAAGGACGCAGAGCGGTCTAGAGACCCCGGCCGACGGGCATCTCGTGGAGATCGCATATTATTAGTCTAAAATACAAAACTAATTTAAATAGTAAAAAAACAAATAAGTCTATTGAAAAGTAGAAAGCGGTAAACAAAAAGACTAACTCGTCAATAGTGGAAGGTTTTGGTCTTTCAGACCCTTGGGGCATTTCCGCGGCCTTCACGACCTCTGCCACGCCTGCCGGCAGGACCACCACGAGTGGTAACTACTACCATACACCTGAAACCCTTCCACGTCGCATATCGCGAATGCCAGGGTGTCTGATCTTACTTAAAAAGCACAAAAATAAAATGCAGATAAAATACGCAAATTTTAGAAAATAGTAATAAATACGCAAATAAATACAAAATAAACAATAAATAATTTAAATAAAAAAAAATGAAAAAAAAACTACCACCAAAACAGAAAAGTGACTAGTCTCATCCATACTAATTCGATCACTGCTCCAAAACGTCAAAAAAAATGGCGGTTTACTGTCTGTATTTTTTCATATATATATTACACAAAAACTTTGCTCTATTTTTTATATTTAATACTCCGTAACATTAAAAAAATAAATAACAATCTACAAAATAACAACAGTTAGTCATGATAAGGGTTTTTATTATTCGTAATATGTAGAAACGTACAAGCTTTCCGCCGCCATGGCGCCCTGAATGGCGATGAATGTTTGTTGAAATAATTATTTCAACAAACAATCTTTATCAAATACATAATCTATATATCAAAAAGTGTTTATTACTTACCCACTCATGTTTCAATGCAGTGGAAGATGCCAATTAGAGTCAATATCACACACAAAATATAAAAAAAATTACAACACAAACGAGAGCTTGGGCATGCAATGACAAATTTTTTTAAACGTTAATTATTTGGCGCCAATATGTTTTAAACACTTGGAATGTGACTAAATTCCTGTAGAAAAAGCATAGTACACGTCATACAATTATCGAAATAAGCTTCGATGGAATGCGATCTCTAGGAGCGGGGTACACAGATGCGTGTATTTTGACGTCGCGCTCTAGGAGCGCGATCCACAGCCAAGGGGTTAACGTTGTGCATTTTTAATATTTTGGAATGGTTAGAGAATAATTTTGTACGAATTGCTTTCATTATCAGTATAAAAGTACTATTATTTATGTGGTGGAATACAATATTCATTTATTGCGCTATCGTACACAAACATGACAATTTATATTATATACACACACGAAAATTCGCGCAAGCGCCCTGCGCCGCCTGTCCTCTCTTCATCCGTTTTACGAATTTTCGATCAGGTCACGTGACCTGACGCGAGTTTATACATTTTTACCCGTTCCAAAAAAGTACACAGCGCCGCTAAAGAAGTTTTCACTTCAAAAAACTTTCAGAAGCGCGAGTGACAACTTCCGTTACAAGCAGTTATGTTAACTTTAGGGCATGTTATATAAGATTTACCTTCTGCATTACATTCTATCTTTATAAAAGTTCCAATGTATTCTGTGCCCATGTTAAGCAATTTAGTGAATATTTTGAATTTAGGAGCCGATAGCGCTACTTCTTCCTTAGTTTTTATATCACTTGAATTACCTTGGGGTATTGAAATGTTTTTGGACAGTTTTTGTACTCTCTTGCCTTGAAAATAAAGTACACACATATTTTATACAAGGTTCAGGGTTTTCAATGATTCGTGATACCAGATTTTATACTATTGCGTGTTTCTGGGAGGGAATTCGTTAACGAAGCAAAACTATTTCCAATTTAGTGTCATTATTATACGTTAATATTTACATAAATATATAATTCAAACATTATTAGGTACGTTAAGTTCTCCTCCAATTTATTAAATTTAAAGGGAAACATGACACAGGAAAAACATACAAGTTAACTACGAAAACATTTACATATAATAACATGTTGTGTGTTAGGTGTCCGAAATATTTATTTTATTTATTATTATATATTTTTGTGCACTTGTATGTACTAAACAGTACTATGTTGAAGTAGGTATTAATTGAGAACGAAAAGAATAAGATCCTTAAGAAATGGTTGAAAAGAAATCAATGTAACGAAATCTCTATTATAAAAAAGTAAATTATTTGGATATCGAAGATAATTAATTATCAGCAGATGTATTTATATAGTTTTTTAGTTTACATTACCTAAATATTGGCATCTGATTGGTGCGATATATACAGTTGCTATCAGCAGAATAGTCAATCCTTTGAGTAGCATTGTTCGCTGATAACATTTTTTTTATGTACATCCATTAATCTGAAATGAAAATAAGATGAAATGAATACTCTCAAGAAATTCATTTCATGAAACTAAAGGAACGAGTATAAGGATGAAAGTAAAGGAAAAACCTTCAATACCCAGTCTCATTTAAAACAAAGACGTTTTATTTGTCTGTCCGTCCCTATGTATGCTTAATTTTTTAAAACGACGCAACGTACTTTGAAGCGGTTTTTATTAATAGATAAAGTAATTCAAGAGGAAGGTTTATATATATAATACATGCATAATATTGTAGGGAAACACTGATAAATGTAATGGTTTCTAATGTGATGTCGTAAATAAACACATTTTTTTGCGATTACATTGCTAAAACGCTGGCTGCACCCTACGGGATAGACCTAAATAATGTAAAACAGCATTGTACACCTTAAAAAGATCTACAAAAAAGTCCGCGATGGCATATAATATATCTATCCATAATATCCACAATAACCATTTACAAATTATATAATAATTATTAACACAATAACCATTTTTTATTCATTTCTTTTTACGAGAAATAATGGATTATTTACGAAGTGAATCCAAACAATACAGCATTAATCCTTTTCTAATGAAGTACCTTAAATATATTGGGCATTTAATATAGATCAATATGGCCCCTTACAGTATTTAATTTAAATGAATATATTCAAATTTATTACAGATAAAAAATGCACGTGTCGTGTCGTCGCTGGGTGCATCTGATTTTTTTTAATTTTATTAGATAACTATAAAGATGGCATATAAAGCTGATATGTTATAAAATATAATAGTATAAATAGTAACCATTAGCGAAGATGCCATTTAAAACGAGTGCTAAAAAGATCTCTTTTTCTTGTTAAGCGACTAGCCTAGAAACCATTTTTTTTTTACGTGTGGAAACCCCCTCTGGCCTACTCCCCGCTGGGGTTTGCGGTGGGGCGGTGTATCGGAATCGAACCGACTAAAACCACACGGTGTGCCTACTCTGCGCTTGAGAAGGGAATGGTCCGGGAACTGCTGTTATTATCACGACCAGACCCCAGCCTAGAAACCATGGCACAACCCACTGCGTGACCTATGTCACTTCTCTCAATTCATTACCATTCGTCATTGATATAGGCAGGTGTATTGAAGCATGTGAAGTTAAAGTTAATTATAATTAGAACTCTCTAACTGATATTAAAATTAATACTCTGAAATAGCTTAACCAAGCAGACAAGTTATGAACATACCTTAGCAGAAACACCGAAGCCCGAGTCCGTATTACGCCTTAAAGACATGTAATACATAACACAGCATTGTTATATAATTATTGCTTTCAATTATAATGTTTAAATCTCTTATATGCAGGGTTTAATTCTGTAAAATCTTATCCTTTCAAACACCTCAGTTGACCACTTATTTATCCTGCTGTAAGTGCATTTCGCACAAAGATTGTCCAAAATAATTAATACACGACCGTTGCAAGTGACTAGCAAATGCATAATATTACAGATAAAAATACAAAACAGTGCACCAGCATAAAATATTAACTGGATGCAGTTTAATACTTTAACCCGCTGTTGGTGACGTGTATGTCTGTGAAACCGGGTAATTCGAAAAAATCGAATAACTTTTTTACCTGCCATCGATGCGTAGTCTATTATTTATTTATTTATAACTTTATGCACTTATGTACATAGGCGGACTTAAATGGACCCCCTCAACACCAGAGGCGTCATAAGTCTGTTGCCGACCTTTGGGGGATGAGGAGTGGGACGGGAGAGGGGTTGGGGTATAGGCCTCCTATAGCCTCACTCACTCAGTGATTTACAGCGCAAGCGCTATTTCACACCGGTTTTCTGTGAGACCGTGGTATCACTCCGGTCGAGCCGGCCCATTCATGCCGAAGCGTGGCTCTCCCACGGTAGATTACCGTTGCCCATGGACACCCGCAACACCAGAGGCGATCCAAGCGACGTACGCGTGTGCCGTGCGTCGCCTAAATTTGAGATTCTAACAGCAGACGGTGCCCGCTTCTGTGCGGGCAGGCGCTGGGAGGGGTCCGGTTTGCGTTAATAACAGCGATCCCGGACCCCTCCCTTCTCAGGCGCAGAGTTGGCACACCGTGTGGTTTTAGTCGGTTCGATTCCGACACACCGCCCCGCCGCAAACCCCGGCGGGGTGACGACCCGAGGGGGTTTCCACACGTAAAAAAAAAAAAAAAAAAAAATGGGGTTAGAGGATGTCCGGTCAATGGCCTTGTATGGGGCACCGGTGTGGGTGGCGGCTCTGACCGCCCAGAATAAGGCGCGCCTATTGCGCCCTCAGAGGGTATTGGCGGTCAGAGCCATACGCGGATACCGCACCGTGTCCACCGAGGCGGCGTGCGCCTTGGCCGGAACACTCCCGTGGGATTTGGAGGCGGAAGTGCTCGCCGAAGTTTATCGGCGAGCGGCTGAATATCGGGCGGAGAACGGGTACCGTCCTCCGCCCGAAGAGGTACGCGAATGGCGTGAAGCCGCTCGCCGAGCCACGATGGCTAGTTGGTCTTCCCGGCTGGAGGCTCCACGCGCTGGCTTTGCCACCGTGGAGGCGCTCCAGCCAGTCATCCTCGAGTGGGCAGGGCGGCAGCACGGGACTCTTTCCTTCCGACTGACGCAGGTGCTTTCCGGGCACGGTTGCTTCGGGAAGTACCTGCACTCGGTCGCTAGGAGGGAATTGAGTCCCGCCTGCCACCACTGCGACTGCAGTGAGGACTCGGCCCAGCATACGCTGGAGATCTGCCCCGCTTGGGCGGATCAGCGCCGGGCCCTCACTGCAGTCATCGGAGGAGATCTGTCGCTACCGGCCGTCGTACTGTCCATGGCCGGTAGCGACAGCAGTTTTACCGCGGTCGCGACCTTCTGCGAAGAAGTAATTACACAGAAGGAGGCGGCGGAGAAGGCCCGGGAGGACGATATCCACTCGGACCCGATCCGCCGCCGGCGCACGGGGCGGCGGAGGCGCGCCTATCAGCGCCTCATGCCGCCCTGAGTGTAGGCGCGGATGGACGGGATGGGTTTTCCCCTCCATCCGCATTACAGGCCAACCGCGAGGGGGCGACGTACGCGTGTGCCGTGCGTCGCCTAAATTGAGATTTTTTCTTGAAGAAGGTGCCCGCTTCAGTGCGGGCAGGCGCTGGGAGGGGTCCGGCGTGTTAATAACAGCGATTCCCGGACCCCTCCCTTCTCAGGCGCAGAGTTGGCACGCCGTGTGGTTTTAGTCGGTTCGATTCCGACACACCGCCCCGCCGCAAACCCCGGCGGGGTGATGGCCCGAGGGGGTTTCCACACGTAAAAAAAAAAAAAAAACCTGAGACCGGCGTTACCAATGACGGGTTAATAACATGGGTATAGCTGTACGGTTTATAAGAGTTAAACAACTATTAAATTTGACAGCTATCGTCTAGTGATAGCTGTTATACACTAGTAACAGGTATATTAAAGTTGTTTTGTTTATATTTTAGTACAGAAATCCGCTCAGAAAACTATAGAACTTTCGAGAGAAGGCAGTTGACCATTGATCGGCGATGTTTTAGCAAACTTTATGCTTTGCCGTTTTATTGTGAAGGATCAACCCTTTTACATTTACAACCTCGTTTAGGTATAAACTATAGGTTGCTCACATAGTACTTGGTAAACCAACTGTCAAGTTTTTGAAAAGAAAAGTATTTGTCATTGGTGCCGCGTCTGCTTGTATAACAGACAACACAAAGATAAGGATGCATATATTTACATAGTTTAAAATGAAATCGCTATTGGATCTTGTACGCTAAGAAATTTGAACAACTCACTAGAATAAAATGTGGTTTTGTCAACGGAGAATGTAATTTCAGAGGAAGATTCATATTACACATACATGGAGGTGTAAAGATTACCACAAGAAATCAGGGCGGTTCGCTAGTATTTTACAAAGCATTTATTTATAACATTTCATTTTGTGCAATTTCATAAGGAAAATATGTATCACATGTTTTGAGTCATGTCTCCTGTTCTAAATTTGTCCAAATGATGTGTATTTATTAATTTATTCTCCTGTTGTTGACAGAAATAATTATTCATATTGTGGGCACCTTTTATCATTAGTTTCCAATGTGGATGAAGGGAATAGGTATAATATATACTTACGTCACATGAATAACGACATTCTTTCATTTATTTAATCAGAACAAAAAATTACGTTGTATACGAACATTTTCACATAAAATAAATCACGATGTAAACAACAATTTCAGCAATTAATTAAAAGAGCAGCATATAATTAACTAAAAGAAATATTAAAGACAAAACAATAAAAAAAATGAATAAAATATCAATTAAATTTCTAGTCATTCATTCATTAAAGCCTGTCTCACTTTGATTAGTGCGAGTGCAGATCATTGAGGGTGATTAGTGCAGGTGTATAGTGAATAGTGTTCAATTCTTATTCGTGTTTAGTGGCTCTGCTTAGTGAATTCAGTTAGCCGTCGACCAGCAAGTATGGACGAACATCGAGAAGCGCACTTGCAATTTGCAATTGGTTTAAACCGAAGAACTTTTGGAGAAGCTGGAACCTGAACTGAAATAGATTAATAGAAGATCTATTGGCGTGACATGGTGCAAGCTACCAACACTTTATGGAATTGGCTGCTGAAGATACATAAAATATTACTTTTAAAAGAATCACATTATTACGCAACCAACTAATAACTTGCTCTAATCAGTCGCTGTCCACACACGTTTTCTTCTAATCACTTATCACCTGCACTAATAACTAATCAAAGTCCTTTAGCAAATGTAATCAGTATAAATAATAATATCAATCAAATGGCAAATACAAAAAAAAACAGCAAAATGTCAAATGCCTACAAAACTATTAAAACTAATTAGATATCACTAATTAAATTAAAATATTTAACTAATCGTCATCATTTGAACCATTTGCCGTCCACTGCTGATCAATAATTAAATAAAAACAACTGCAATCACAGTGGAAAATGTCATTACTGTCAAACAACTAATCGAAGAAAATCGGCGTATCACTTATGAGGAGGACATATGGGGAATTACATGGGCCAATTTCAGAAAAAAAAACATCCCATTTAAAGTTACAAAACTTTGTTGTTCGTGGATTCCTCACGAAGTCACTCCAGTAGCTTGGTGTAAAAAATGTTTTTTAAGTACAATCACGGATGTTGAAATGCTATATATGACATTGCAACAGGACCTGCATATATTGTTACATTCCGAAAGGAAAATATCAATCTTCTCCATGGTTATTTGAAGGTTACAGGAAAACGATAAAACTAAGGTAGGCGAGAAGCGCGAGTAAAGCAGTATCATCTGCAAATGTAAAAATATTGGCCTGTGACAGTTCCAGAGTGCAGAGATCGTTGATATGGATCAGAAAGAGAGTGGGACCCTAAAACACTGCCCTGGGGCACGTCGAAACCAATATCTGCATAACCGCTAGTGAATTCTTCTATTTGCACTCGCTGCTTTCGCTCACTTAGGTATGATTGAAATCATTGTAATGCTAGTCCTCTAATTCCCAGCAGTTCTAGTTTTTTTAGCAATATAGGTTGCGAGTGAGTATCAAAAAAAAAAAATGCTTTCGCCATGTCAAGAAAAATACCAACACATTTTTGTCCGTTATTAATTTTATCTATACTAATATTATAAAAAGGAAAGATTTGTACCTATTTTTGTATGTTTGTATGTTTGTAATGAATAGGCTCAAAAACTACTGAAAAAAAAATTCTTTCACCATGCGAAAGCTACATTATCCACGATTAATATGGGCTATATTTTATTTTGGAAAAAAATAGGGTTCCGTAAGATATTTGGGTTTTTCTGACACAAGGTGTAAAAATCAACCAGAAAAGTTACTTATTTTGCGAAAATTTTCATGCTACGGGCTATATAAGACGCAAACGAGGTTGCGTGGGTCAGCTAGTCCATTATAAAATCAACAAAACCCATGACGGCATCCTCCGTGGACCTGGTCTGCCAGCGAAATCCAAATTAGTTAGGAGCCAGAGAGCAGAGAGCTCATTCCCCTCAAGATATTTTGGTAACCTCAGATTGACTACTTTTTTAATTACCTTAGATAATGCACTTAGGAGTGAAATCGGCCTGTAATTCGCCAGTTCCAGTGGATCACCCAACTTAAAAACAGGAAACACCTCTGTAATTTTAAGACTATTTGGAACTATCCCTGACGACAGACTAAGATTACATAAATAGGTCACGGGGTTGGTATTTATCGCCCCATATCTATCCTTCCTTTTTTCTCCAAAGTCCTCGAGCGTCTCATTTACACACAGCTTAGCTCATTTCTTACAAGAAATTGTTTCCTTAATCCTTTCCAATCTGGTTTTCGTCCAGGCCATAGTACTACCACAGCGCTAGTCCACATTGCGGATTATGTTAGGTCAGGCATGGACCAGGGTGAGCTAACGGTTCTCACTTTGCTGGACTTCAGCAATGCCTTTAACACAGTTGACTTCGATATCTTACTAGGTATATTGTGTTCACTTAACATATCTCCATCGGCAATTGACTGGTTTCGTAGTTACCTGTACGGTCGCCAGCAACGTGCTTGTATCGATAATGTTTGCTCCTCTTGGCGTACAACATCTGCGGGTGTACCTCAGGGCGGCGTGCTATCACCATTACTTTTTGCAATTTTCATAAACTCAATCACTAAACAATTACTTTCTTCCTACCATCTTTATGCAGATGATCTACAAATCTACACACGAACTACTCCAGGCAATTTAACGCAAGCAGTGGATGTCATTAATAGAGACTTACAGCAGATATGCAACTGGAGCACGGAATACGGAATTAGTGTAAATCCAAACAAAACCCAAGTAATGATAGTGGGCAGCTCAAGGTTACTCTGTACAATAAACTTTAAGCAGATACCAGATGTTTGTTGCAACGGCTCGGTTATTGCATACAGTGATAAAGTTAAAAACTTAGGGATCTATATGGATAGGTATCTATCCTGGGGTCCTCAGATTGGGGAAGTCAGCCGTAAATTATTTGCAGCAGTAGGATCTATGCGAAGGCTACGGAATTTTCTTCCAACTAACACTAAAATTGCGCTCGCACATCTCATCATCAAATCTCTTCTACTTCCCATCCTTGACTATGCCGATGTTAGCTATCTGGACATCACCGAAGACCAACTGAATAAACTTGAGCGACTTCAAAATCTTTGCATTAGATTCATATTTGGATTACGCAAATATGATCATATTTCTGAATTTCGTTCTAAGCTCAAGTGGCTACCAATACGCTTTCGTCGGAATCTACATATTCTCTCTCTTCTATACAGTGTTCTGTTTCTTCCTCACACACCTCCTTATCTCAAAGAACGTTTTCAGTTCTTAAAAAACACACATTGCAAGGACCTGAGGTCATCAGAGAATTTAATATTGAAAATGCCAAAACACTCAACTCTGTTTGCGGATAAGTCTTTTACTGTGCAAGCTGTTAGATTATGGAACAACTTGCCTGAGATAATTCGACAAGCCAAAAATTTGTCTGCTTTTAAAAAGCTGGTGAAGGACCATTATTTGACATTATGATATCTTTTCTTTTTAACTCTCTTTAGCATTATATTCAATCTGTGTATGTATTGTATATAAATATAAGTAGTTATATTGTATGTATATATCTTTAGGTATATTGATATATATGTATGTATATGTATGTGTGTGTTACTTGTATGTAAGCTACCCAAAATTTTTGGAAAACAAAAATCCGTATCATGGTTGTCTGGAAGAGATCGCCGTGAGCGATAAGACCGCCTATTGTTACATATTTTGCATATTTTGTAACTCATTTGTTTGAAATTTTGTAATTTTGTTTTTTGTTATGTAATTTTGTATGTATTCAATAAAGATATAAATAAAATAAATAATAAATAAATGTTTGTTAAGTTTAATATGTCGTTACTGATGTTATCCGGTCCCGTTGCTTGACTGGATTTTAGCGTACCAATGAGTTTGACAACTTTAACCGCATCTGTTGGTTGTAAAAAGAGTAAGGGACCTGTTTTATTTGAATTATAGATAAGACCTATATTACTGCTTAGCTCAGATTCTGTGGCAGCCAATTCATCTAAAATGATTTTAGCCAAATTATCCCCAACAGTACTGAAATAATTGTTTACTATGTTTACAGAATTAGTAGCATCAGCTTTTAATTTTAATAAATTGTAATTTGTATTTTTACATTTATTTAGATTACAGATAGTTTTTAGAGAACTTCAAGTTTTTTTAGGTATATTTACACAGTATTTGTATTAAAAATCTTTGTTTCCAAATCTTTTCTTACACAATTGTTTTAACCCACCATGATAATTCATGAAATATAAAATACTTTCTACATTTTTATAATTACTTACTGTTTTGTAAGTCTAACATTAACAAATAATGATATATGAATATTTCGGATATATATCACACAACGTCATCTAGACCCAAGCTAAACAGAGCTTGTATTCCATAATACAAGCTGTCTAGCATCCATTGACTAGACAACTGATATAAATTCATATATAATTTTTTTGTAAATACATACATATTATACATAGAAAACACCCAAACTCCGAAACAAATATTTATAGATCATACAAACATTTGGTGCCACACGGGCATCGAACCCAAAACTGCAAGTACAGCAGTCTTATACGCATCGCGCCACCGAGGCAGTCGTATAAATATATAAAGATTATAGAGTTTAAAAACTAAATGTTTTGCGTTCTTAGTGCCTAAATTTCCCTAACTTTTCAACACAATATATTATTTATACTACTAACACTACTATTCATAAATAATTTCATACCAATTTCTATCAATTGATTACATATTTATTACGATTACATAATATATATAAAGCAGAACATAAAACATTTGGTGGAAAAATACATTTTTCATCTCTCTCCAAAAAAATTGCGACTAAGATAGGAAAAGAGAGAAAACGAGAAAAGAGGATACAAGAAAAAGGTGTAAGAAAGATGGGCTACAGCTTTATAAATAAAGTGTAGGATTTTATAAAAATATGGAAAGATTACTACATTCAATAGGTAACAGATCGAAGGTTAACAGAACAACAATAATTTTCAAATTAACAAGTGTTAAAGTCACCCACCCAGTCATACTATTATAGTATGACTATACGTATGTCTGTACGAAGGAGTAAGGTTTTCTAAACTTATAGGTTCTTTCTTACCTACTGTGTAAGAGAAACAATTGAACTTAATTGACGTAGCGTTGTAGCCTCTTCAACTACCCGTCAGCAGTTAAAAGTGGAGCTTCTTTTTCACGACTCTTTTTTCTTGAAAGCCATAACGTTTTTGTAACTTGTGAGTTTTCGGACTCGGGAAAGTTAAGGTTAAGATATTCTACGTTTGTCGTTTTTGTGAGAATCTTTTCTAGTTCTTTCACTAAAAGGGTGAAAGGGGGCCGGCCTTTGGGGGAGAATGACCAACATTCACGCATAAGCAAGTACCTGAAATAAACAATCAAGTTTATCCAAAATAAAACAGGCATAGAATGCAAGTTAGGTTTTAAGTCAACTATTTTTTTTTATCATTTTCAATTTGCAAATGAATAAAATTCAAGCGAGGATATTTTATCTTATATCATGTTCTTAGTTTGAGTTAGTCATAATCACAAATGTGATTATGACTAACTCAAATTAAGAACATTTATTAAGTAAACATTTCTCACAAACATGTGTTAAGGTACTTACAAGTCAAGACTGCAACTGGCTGGTTTCTCCAAACGATGTCCGTGTCTAAGACGTTGAAACAGATATTGTGCTTGAACAGATTGGTACGGTGTAGCACCCAGCGTCATTATTTCCCAGAGAAGGATGCCAAAGGACCAGCTGTTAAAAAAAACCATTAGAATATGAGCAATAAAGGAGATGACCAATTTACTTAAGACACTCTGCCTAGCATCTGAAAATTCATGTACATTAACGAATTTTACTTTATTTTGAATTTAGTATGCTATAAAATTAACTGTAAAAGATACACAGTTCAGTAACATCAGATTTCTTAGAAATTAACAAAAACTTGTCTTGGTCATGAACCTCCTCGGGCTCATAACTAGGTAGTAGCCAGATTATTCTGCATAGTAAGATTCGTTTGTGCCATTTATCCTGTGAGTTAATAATTGTCTGTATTGTGAAGAATAACATTGTTAGAACTACAGGCCTCTCTCTTGTCTGTCAACGTTTAATAATATATACATAATCAACTAATATTTATAATAATAAAATAAAACAAATCAATAATCTCTAAACGTAATTTTTATTAAAGAAGTTGGTGAACTTTATTTAGTTCGTTGGTTGTTGGTGTAATTAGATAATACAAGAGAACTTGTTTTATTTATATGAATGTTATCATAATTTATTTTCTATAAGTACGTCTCTGAATTGTAAAAAGCAGTCTTTGGAAAGAAGTAACTAAGGAAGACAGAACGTGTCTGCTTAGCCATCCCGTTGTTTTACCGCAATTAATACACCTCATTGTAAACAGTTCACAATGTCAAAAACGTTAGCACAATCAAGTCCGTATTAATAAGCACTAGATAAGAATGAATAGCAATGGTCGACATGGAGAAAAGATAATCGCAAAGTGTACAAACAAGAAACAATAAACTAACGCAAGCGCAACGAGTACAAAATGTCGAACGAACAGAAAACGGCGAATGTCGAACCTGTCATTTAGTTTTCTTTCATTGTACCTATATACAAGAAAAAAAATTTGTAAAAATAAATATTTCATAGCATTGGAGTAATCAACAAAATATGAATATTATTATGATTACGATAATGAAAAATCAATTAACGGTCAGAAAACTTTTTAATATTACTCTGATAGAGCATGAATATTGTAGCTTTACAGGGAAAGGAACGTACTCGTATATCCAATATTGCGCGTTATCTCGATACGCCAGAACTTAAAAACAAATATTAAAGTTTCTATACTCATTTCTATAGTTGTACGAAAACGTGAATAGGTTTGTAATTTTTATTTCTATTTTAATTTATTCATGATCATGTGTCTATTAATGTATATGCCACTGAGTAACTAGGCAGAAACTAGCCATGTCCTTTGTTGTCCACGTGAAGTGACATGGAACTTTTTACTATTAACTATGCCACGCTACCGAATAAGTAATGAGTGTTTTGGTATTGTGTGTTAGAGTTTTATTAATTATAATTAATTAAAGATACTGTCTACATTTTAATAGTCAAGATACTGCTACTATATATAAGTACACAAAGGGAATTTGTATGATGATCCTACAGTACAACAACATTACAATCTCTTATTTTTGTTAATTTGAGGAAATTCTTAGAAGATTAATTAATTTTATTTGGTCTAATTTTACAAAGTTGAAGTGATAAATATTTTTGATAATATTTGGCATATGTTTACGTCAGAGGTAATGAAAAGGACACCATGTTGCCATCATGCAAAAATATTGTACTTATCGATTGAAAACATATTATTGCAATACTCACACATCAGTTTGTATGGTAAACAGCATACCGTTTAGTGACTCTGGTGCCATCCAACGCACAGGTAACTTTCCCGATGTTTTCTTTCTATAATAGTAATCTGTTTCGATGTTTTTCGCTAGCCCGAAGTCAGCAATTTTAAGGATAAAGTTTTCAGAGACTAGAACATTACGGGCAGCTAAATCTCGATGAATGCACTGAAAACAACCGAAAACAGAATATTCGGGTTTTATTTCTCTGTGATGAATTTAATCAAGCTCCCCAATAAATCTAATATTTTTAACAGAACTCGGACTGTTTTTAAACTATTTTAAATAGGAAAAAAAGTAATTTGTTCAATTGTGCTTATTTACTAGACGCTAGACGGAAAAATTGTCACGACACAATTTGTTGTCACGACACTTTTTGTTGTCACGACACTTTTTGCTATTTTAATTTTTTTTTGTTATTGGAACGAAGTTCCTTATCGCTCGTTGTGAAAGGGGGCTAGACGGAAAAATTGTCACAACACAATTTGTTGTCACGACACTTTTTGTTGTCACGACTCTTTTTGCTATTGGAACGAAGTTCCTTATCGCGCGTTGTGAAAGGGGGCTAGACGGAAAAATTGTCACGACACAAGTTGTTGTCACGACACTTTTTGTTGTCACGACAATTTTTGCTATATAAAATTTTATTTGTTATTAGTTTATTGGAACGAAGTTCCTTATGGCGCGTTGTGTAAGGGGGCTAGACGGAAAAATTGTCACGACACAATTTGTTGACACGACACAATTTGTTGTCACGACACAATTTGTTGTCACGACACGATGACGACACACACAGATATTTTCGTTTCGTCTTTCTATTTCGAAATTCGTTCCATCCGGGTGTACCTTGACACCTCTCAAGATTTTATATATAGCGCCATCTTTAGAATAGAAAACTGAACTTACATTTACGTGTTATAGTTGTCGTTGCCAGTAGTTTAATATTAATAATACATAATATATATAAAATGATAATCATATTGCTACACTACACATAAAAGATCCATTAAATGACACAACCAGTTTATATATGGCCCTCTGCTTATCTTCTGAAAATTAATGTATGGCACTAAACTGTAGGGTTGGGAATTAGTTTAGGTCCAACATTTTAGTGGATTATTTTCATAGTTCGCGTAAATTGTTATTGGAACGAAGTTCCTTATCGCGCGTTGCGGAAGGGGGCTAGACGGAATTGTAACGACACTTTCGACATATGCCAACGACACATTTTGTCAAGACGAATTTATTGTACCATATTGTGTGTTTACCCAAGAAATTTAGTAATACCACAGGGAGGATAAAACTTTCCCCACATATTCCTGGATCGCCTACTTAGTCACATCGTGAAGTCGAGTTCTTCGCTACCACAATACTTCCCAGTTGAGGTGCCTCCCCCCCCTAATACATTCACTCCCCACCCTTTACCTATATTTTCAACCCTTTTTTTGGGGCTTCAGCTTCAGGAATCAGCACCCCTCAATATTTGCCTTACACTCCCCCCTTTTTTTCAAAAATACTTCACCCCCCCTCAAACTAACTTTTGAACCAATTACCCCAGCATCTTAGTGCTTGGACTCATTTTAACGAGCACAGCACCCCCAACCCTTTCGCCCCACCAGACTGGTTATTTTCTAACCTCTCCTCCTCACTGATAGTAACTTCATCAACACTAGGACCGCACATATTTTCAACCCGTTAGTTGGATATCACGTTTAACTAGCAAGTTACTCATTTCCACCCCCACCCCCTAAAATCATCCTTTAAGAAAGATACCCCCTCTATCTCCGAAACTATCGCTCGGAGACATTTTTTAGTCCCCCCGTGCACACCCTGAAATTGACAGAAATCATTACCCTCTCTCTGTCTGTCTCTCTCTCTCTCTTATAGAAAGCAAGCCAGATATTTTCGTTTCGTCTTTCTATTTCGAACTTCGTTCCATCCGGGTGTCCCTTGACACCTCTCATTTTTTTTTTCATTGCTTGATTCACTATTTTTGTTATGGGAACGAAGTCTTAATATTTTTTTAATAAGAAAATATTGTTTTGTTATTATTTTTTAAGGAATTGGTGAAAAACATTTTTCAATTTTATATGTAGCGCCAACT
Organism: Spilarctia lutea; assembly: GCA_916048165.1. Taxonomy (NCBI): domain Eukaryota; kingdom Metazoa; phylum Arthropoda; class Insecta; order Lepidoptera; family Erebidae; genus Spilarctia; species Spilarctia lutea. Next base: position 4,398,722 of record OU696491.1, read on the forward strand.
TACATTTTTTTTTTTTGTTTTTAAAAAGACAACTCCCACATTAGGAATAAACATCCTGTGTCGTGGGGGACTTTACAAACATACATGAAACGGACACAAAGAACATCCAGACTCGGGACAACAATTCGTGGATCACACAAAGTGTTGTAGGTACCGCGTGAGATTTGAACCCACGACACTTGGCGCAGTAGCAAGCGGCATGGCGACCGCTGACACCACTCGGCCAACCGTGCAGTTATAGTTGTCGTTGCCAGTAGTTTAATATTAATAATATAGATGTCACTGTAAATTAATGATTTTTAAAATTATGTATATCAAATATAAATACAAAATATATCAATAAATAAGTTTAGCAGTGAACTACGATAGGCTGGTAACGACACTTTTTGTTAAAGTAAGCTATTGTAAGCCGTGCGGCGTGCGCATGTTTCTCTGTCTGTCTGTCTGTCTCTCTCTCTGTCTCTATCTCTCTTATAGAAAGCAAGCCAGATATATATATATATTTTTTTTTTTTTATTGAATAGTGGGCAAACGAGCAGACGTATCACCTGATGGTAAGCGATTACCGCCGCCCATGGACACCCGCAACACCAAAGGCGTCACAAGTGCGTTGCCAACTTTTGGGGGGATAGGAAAGGGGATGGGGGAGGGGTTGGGGTATGGGCCTCCGGTATCCTCACTCACTCGGTGAAACACAGTGCAAGCGCTATTTCACACCGGTTTTCTGTGAGGCCGTGGTATCACTCCGGTCGAGCCGACCCATTCACGCCGAAGCATAGCTCTCCCACGGTAAAATTTTCGTTTCGTCTTTCTATTTCGAACTTCGTTCCATCCGGGTGTCCCTTGACACCTCTCAAGTTTTTTATATAGAATTGGGCGCAAACGATCAGACGTATCACCTGATGGTAAGCGATTACCGTCGCCCATAACACACCCGTAACACCAGAGGCGTTGCCGGTCTTTGGCGTTGGGGAGTGGGATGGGGGAGGGGTTGGAATTATGAGCCTCCGTTCTCACCTCCTCGGTGAAACACAACGCGAGTGTTATTTCACACAGGTTTTCTGTGAGGCCGTGGTATCACAACGGTCGAGCCGGCCCATTTATGCCGAAGCATGGCTCTCCCACGTTTAACTATATCTTCTTCTTCTTCTTATAGTCCTATGTCCCCTAGTTGGGGCAGAGGGCGTCCTTAGCATTCCGCCATTGCGTTCGGTCGTGAGCTTTGCATTTTAGCTGGCTCCACGTCTTTCCGGCCTTTTTCATCTCGTCTGCAACTGTACGCCGCCAGGTCTGTTTGGGTCGGCCACGTTTTCGTTTTCTTTGAGGATTCCAATCGAGCGCCTGTTTGGCGATATGATCGGAATCCCTACGGAGTGTGTGACCAATCCAGCTCCACTTGCGACGTTTGATCTGAATGTCGATCGGTGTTTCACGGCAGCGCTTCATTAGGTCTTCGTTGGAGATTCTCTCGGGCCAGTAAATACCGAGAATTCGGCGAAGACAGCGGTTTACGAAGACCTGGAGCCGGTGCGAGATATCTTTTGTGACCTTCCACGTCTCACACCCATATAGCAATACGAATTGGAATATCTTCAACTTCACTCTTCGCGTCAATTTCCGTGACCGCCACACGGGCCGCAACTGTGCGAAGGTTGCTCGAGCCTTGGCAATGCGCGAAATGATGTCCTCTGCAGTTCCCCCAGTCTCTGACACGACGCTTCCGAGGTATGTAAATTTGTGGAATCGCTCCACATCCTCTGCACCAATCCGTAATGGTGTGCTATTTTTCACTCCAGATCGCATCTTATGGGACTTCCGTGTGTTAATTTTAAGCCCAGTTAAACTCGCCTCTCGACATAGGTCGTCCAATTTGGATTGCATATCGCGGTGCGTGTGACTCAGCAGGCACAGGTCGTCGGCGTAGTCCAAGTCTTCTAGGACACTGGTCAGTCCCCACTCTATGCCGCGTCGCCTATTGTGGTGTGTGCGAAGCATAATCCCATTGAGGACGATCAAGAATAGGAGAGGCGAGAGTATGCAGCCTTATCGAATACCCGCATGTACCTCGATACCTTCAGAGACCATGCCATTTTGCGTCACTTTACAGGAATATTTTCTGTAGATGGCTTTTACAAGGTTGATCATCTTCGGCGGGACACCAATTTCGATAAGTCTCGACCATTATGGTAGTCCATCTCAGCGTATCGAAAGCTTTTTCAAAGTCTACAAAGGTCAGATAGACTTCCCTTTGCCATTCTGATGCCTGTTCAAGAACGATGCGCAGAGTGTTGATTTGGTCGACACACGAACGATTCGAGCGAAAGCCTCCTTGCTCTTTGCGCAGTAAGGGTTCAATAGCCCCTGATAATCTGTCCAAGACAATCTTGCACAAAACCTTGGAAGGTACCGAGAGCAAAGTTATGCCTCTCCAGTTTCTGCATTGGCTGAGGTCGCCTTTTTTGGGCACAGGTATAAGAAGCCCTTTGTTCCAGTCATCTGGAAGCTCCTCACTTGTCCAGATCTTCTTTATTAAAGGTGTCAGTACCTCGACGGCGAAGTTTATATCAGATTTTAGCATTTCCGCAGTTATTAGGTCGAGGCCTGGAGCTTTACCAGTTTTGAGCAAAAGTACTGCCTTCGCTACTTCCTCGTGCGTCGGAGGTTCGACATTGATGTCAAGAAGCCTAGGTGGTGGAGGCGTATCTTGGGGTACATCCGGTCCGGTCCACGGAAGATCTCAAAGTGTTCACGCCAGAGTTCCAGTTGCCCTTCCGGTGTCACAATGAGTTGCCCATTCTTTGACTTCAGAGGCCTTTTACGAAAACCGCTGTTACCTGCCAACATTTTAGTCGCTTTATACAGCTCTCTCAGATTGCCAGTATTAGCAGCGCGTTGGGCATTATCAGCGATACTGTCAGTCCATAATCTTCTATCTTTTCGCGAGCTGCGGTAGATTTTTCTTCGAATCTGGCGGTATCTCTGTCTGAGGTCGGCTTAAAGTAACTCGTCGTTAGTGCTTAGCAGTTTAACGTGAAGTCCTCTTCGTTCGTTGATCAGCTCCCATGTAGACTGTAACATCCAAGTTTCACGCCTGTGTGCACAGTGCCCTAGGACGTTAGAGCTGGTCTCTGTATAGGCCACTTTAATGCGTTTCCACTCTTCGTCTATTGAGTCATCGTCAGCGTTGAGGTCAGCGAAACGGTTACGGAGTTCAAGCCTGAATTTGAGGGTAGTGTCAGAATTCTGCAGTCAGGCAACTTCAAACCTTCTTCCAATCCTATCACTTCCGCAGGCTGGTCGTGCTGCAGCCACCTTGAGCCGCATCTCAGCAACGACCAGATGATGGTCACTGTCGATATCAGCGCCTCTCCGATTTCGGACGTCAAGCAACGATGAGCGCCATCTGGAACTTATGGCAAGGTGGTCAATTTGGTTTCTAGTGACGCCATTGGGTGAGTTCCAAGTGTATTTGTGTATATTTTTATGAATAAAAAGTGTCCCTCCGATGGCCAGGTCTTGATGCTGACAAAACTCCAAAAATCGTTCACCATTCTCATTACGCACCCCGAGTCCCTGCGTGCCCATATGTCGTTCACAGTTGATGTTATCGCTCCCAACTTTCGCATTAAGGTCTCCCATGACGATCACAATATCTTTCTTTTTATTCCTTTAAGGGTGGCGTTTAGAGCGTTGTAGAAGTCGTCTTTGGTATCCTCTGCAGCCACATTGGTGGGCGCGTAACACTGCACAACGGATATTTTTCGGACTCTTGAGTTAACACGGGCCAGAATGATTCGGTCTGAGATCGGTTTCCAGTCCAAAAGGCTTCTCTTTGCGGAACGGGAAAGGAGGAATCCAACTCCGTTTTCGCGGTCATCGTTCTCGTCATCCTTGCCGGAGTATAAGAAAGTCAACCCTTTGGACGTTCTCAGTTCTCCAAATCTTTACCTATATCTAATTACATGTAATTCTCCACTGTGTTTGCCACCTAAATTCTCTTCACTGGTTGGACAGATTTAGATGAAATTTTGTATATAAATTTCAATGAGTTCCTATATGGTTTCAACATAATTGGGTAGGTAGCACTGCTGTCTGTGCGTCGATTAATAGTAGAGGCAGGCAAAGTTGTGCGTCGATTAATGGTAGAGGCAGGCAAAGTTGCGTGCCCCCCCAATGTATCCCTACGTTGTCGTCGTGGTGGGGCTTGCGTGGGTCAATGATCTCTGGGGCTGTGCCGGGTAGAGCTACTCATGCCGGATTGGCCCAGGGTGAGACTCCAGACCAAATGGGATACCAGACGGAGTCTGTTTTAAGACTGCCGTGATGGGCGTGACCCGTCGTGCCGCACTCCAAACGTCCCTCTGCTCTAGCAGAGGGCGTGTTGGAGTGCGAGTAGGTCAGATGGACTGGCACTTGAGTGCTAGCTCCGTCTGTGAGAGAGGGCTAGCCACCCTCTCGCATTCCGTAACCATTAGGGGCTCAACAACGACCTGACTGGTGGCTCCAAGAGGGTACGCTGAGAACCTGATGGCCGGAGGGCTTGCCTTGATTGGCCGGCCCATGACAAGGATAGTCTATAACACCCGACAGCTAAGTCGTAAAAACCTGTGGATATCGGCCGACCTCCACAGTACATAGGCTTGCCCGGGTATTGGGGATCTCTGCCCGGGTGGACTTTTAGTTCTCCCCAACTCGTGGGTTAAATTATGGATAATGTTAATACTAATACTAAGACAAGGACTGATATACTTCTAACGACTACTGGCATGAAAAACGGACAAAACGGAACTGAGAAAGAAGGGAAGAGGAGAGAGAGGAAGGAAAGGAGGAACGCCAAGGGGCAGTTCCGAAAGGCAGACGAGCAATCGTCTGCCGAGGAGGAGGTTGGGCCCGGGACGCCCATTTCGGTGGGGCTCCCAGAAGTCGATCTGACTGCTGGGAGCCGCAGCCGAAGAACATCGGAACGCACGCGTTCCAGGTCCAACCACTCGTCGGATGGCACGGGTGGTGCCTCCTTGGAGGCCATGGAGAGCGAGACGGGCGACAGCCGCAAACGCGGCCTCTCCGGGGATATGGAAAGTGACTCGTCCCTGGAGATGCCGCCGCCCAAAGTCGGGAGTAGCCAGAGAGGGAGGTCTCGCACTCCAGGCTCGTCAGGTTCCGCCTTCTCTAAGGCGGAGTCGTACAGGCGAGCCAGGGCCGACGGCGAGGTACAGGCGGAGGAGGAGATGTCCGGTCTCATGCTCAGGATCGGGCCGGTGGAGGGGGACGCAGCGCCCCAATCACTGGCCTCCTTGCAGGAGAGAGCGGACGCGGCGGTGGCCATCATCCACAAGGTGGCCACCAAGTCCGTAAACCTTAAGGGTTCCTTCGTGAGGGCCCTTAAGGACTCCTCCTCTGCCATGGCGGGGGTTGTGGATACTCTAATTGGGGAAGTGTCCAGCCTCCAGTCGGCCAACGACCGGTTGACGGGGCAGGTAGCCGAGCTCAGTGCTCAGTTCGCCCAATTTCGGGCGGAGCGAGAGGGCCTGGCCCCGTCAACATCCCAGCGGGCCGCGTCTTCATCCCAGCGGGCCCCGTCTGCGTCGCGGCCGTCCCCTGCCGGCACCGGGATAACTGACGCCCAGCTTGCAGTTATCCTGGACGCATGCCGGCGTATGATCGAGGGTCGTACGGCCGGCCTGGAGGCGAGGTTGCCTGCGGCCCCTGTCACGCGGCCGCCGCTTGCAACACCGAAGCGGTCGGCCGCGTCGTCGACGCCGGCCCCTCTTCCTGTGGTGGGGGGTCGCGTGACGTACGCGTCGGCGACGACAGCGCCGGCTCTAGCGGCTGCCCGAGGGGCACGGCGGGTGGCCAGGGCTCCGGCCAAGACGGCTGCGCCGAAGCCGGGGCCGAAAGCACCGGGAAAGGCTGGAGCGAGGGCCACTCCGCTTCCCACTCCAACACCTCTGCCTGGCCCCTCCACGTCTGCCCCCTCTAATGAGGGTTGGCAGATAGTCGGGGGGTCGAAGAAGTCCCGAAAGCGGGCCAGAAAGGCTGCCCAAAAGGCAGCCTCTGCCCCGCAGTCGCCAACGGTGGCAAGGGCCACCCAGAAGAAGCCGCGGAAGTTGCAGTTGCCGAAATCCGCGGCTGTTGTGGTCACGGTGTCACCGGAGGCGACAAGTGGCGGACTGTCCTACGCGGCCGTCTTCAAGAAGGCCCGGGACAGTCTCGCCTCTGATTTCGGGACGGCGGGGGTGAGATTGCGCCTTGCCCAGACGGGAGCTCGAGTACTAGAGTTCCCCGGGGCTGAAGGCGCAAAATCGGCAGACGTATTTGCCGAGAAGCTGAAAGGCATTTTCGCAGAGACGGATGGTGTCAAGATCGCCAGGCCCACGAAATGCGCTGAGTTGCGCATCTCGGGCCTGGATGATTCCGTGACGGTCGAAGACGTCCGCGCTGTAGTTGCAGAGAAGACTGCATGCAGCGCGGACAAAGTCAGGGTCGGCACCATCCGCCCCGGTCCTGGGGGGCTTGGCGCTGTGTGGGTCAGTTGTCCCGTGGCGTCGGCCAAAGTACTGGGCGACGCCGGCCGGCTCCTCATCGGTTTCGTGAGCGCCAGGGTTACAGTCCTGGCGGCGAGACCGATGAGGTGCTTCAAGTGCCTGGCTGCGGGACACACGCGCGCCAAGTGCGCCAGTTGTTTTGACTGCAGCGGATTATGTTTCCGCTGCGGTCGACCGGGGCACAAGGCGGCAGAGTGCTCTGCCGCCCCTCACTGCCCCGTGTGTGCGGCGGGCAATAAGCCCGCCAATCACCAGATGGGACAGGGGGGCTGCAAGCCTCCAAAAGCTTCTCGGCAGACGTCGGGGGCTAGCCTATCGACCCAGGCTGCCTCCGACGTCGATCGTGCGACCACGTCGTCGCCCATGGAGGAGGTTGTAGAGACGATCCAATAAATGGATCAAGTCTCCAACCTCCTTGTCCAGACGAACCTGAACCACTGCGCCGCGGCGCAGGATCTCTTCCTGCAAACCATGGCGCAGTGGTCGATAGGTGTTGCCGTAGTCGCGGAGCCCTATTACGTCCCTCCCCGTCCAAACTGGATGGGTGACCGGGACGGCTCCATGGCAGTCGTCGGCTCCTCGGCGGCTCGTTCCCCGCCCTTGTCGCTAAGAGACAAGGGCTCTGGATATGTGGCCGTCGAGTGGGGGGGAATCACCGTTTACGGTGTATATTTCTCCCCCAACCGGAATTTGAGCGACTTTGAGGTCTTCCTTAACAACTTGGAGACCTCGATGCGGCGACTAGCGTCTGGGCACGTCCTCGTGCTGGGGGACTTCAACGCAAAATCCATTGCGTGGGGTTCCCCAGCGACGGACGCCAAGGGCGATGCCGTAGTGGAGTGGGCGGCTTCGGTGGGCCTCTGTTTGCTGAACAGAGGCGCCACCAACACGTGCGTGCGACAGCAGGGGGGGTCGATAGTGGACCTTTCGTTCGCTACCCCTGCTGTTGCCGCACGAGTAAGGAACTGGTGTGTCCTGGAAGAGGTTGAGACGCTCTCGGATCACCTTTACATCCGATTTGAGCTCTCCCGGTCCCAGGACCCCAGTAGGGGTCACGTGGCGCGGCATTCCTCCCGCTTTCCGCGGTGGGCTGTTGCCAAGCTCAATAGGGACCTGCTGGAGGAGGCGGCCATCGTTCAGTCATGGCTGTCTCCGCGGGCCCCGGCCGAGGAGGTCGACATGGGGGCTGGCCGCTTTCGCACTGCGATTACGCAGGTCTGCGACGCGGCCATGCCCCGCGTTCGGGGTTGTCGACCTTCACGGAACGGGGTCTACTGGTGGTCCCAGGAGTTGGCGGACCTCCGTGTGGCCTGTATTCGTGCCCGGAGGTCCTACACCCGTTGCCGGCGGCGACGCCACCGCGTAGACGGGGAGGAGGGCCGGCTTCATGAGGAGTACCGCGAAGCGCGGAGGACTCTGAAGCTGGCCATTTGTCGCGCCAAAGAGGAGAAAAGAAAGGAGATGCTGGAGAGTCTCGATCGTGACCCCTGGGGTCGCCCATATCGTGCGGTGCGACAAAAGCTCCGCACGGCGGGCCCCCCCCTTACCGAGACTCTCCAGCCCAACTTCCTGCAGCAGGTGGTCGAGGGCCTTTTCCCGCAGCGGGCGGAGCACACGCCCCCGTCGATGGCCGGTCCGGCCAGAGACGACGGGGACGGAGGGAGTGAGGTGCCGCCCGTTAGGGAATCGGAGGTAGGGGCGGCTGTTCTAAGGATTCGTTCCAAGAACACCGCCCCCGGGCCGGACGGGGTACCACCCCGAGTGATGGCCCGAGCCCTCGACCATATGTCGGACCGCCTCAGGGAGGTTTTGGACGCCAGCCTGGCGTCCGGACGCTTCCCTGAGTGCTGGAAATGTGGGAAGCTGGTCCTGTTGCCGAAGCCGGGACGGCCGGCCGATTCGGTCGCGGCCTATAGGCCCATCGTGTTGCTGGACGAGGCGGGCAAATTGTTCGAGAGGATTCTCTCTGCCCGCATCGTCCAGCATCTCAGCGAGGTGGGGCCCGACCTGTCGGACGCCCAATTCGGGTTCCGAGAGGGGCGTTCGACGGTCGATGCCGTGATGCGCCTTAGGGCCGTGACCGAAGAGGCGGTTGGCTGTGGCGGCGTGGTGTTGGCGGTGTCCTTGGACATCGCCAACGCCTTTAATAGTCTGCCATTCAGCTGCATCAGGGAAGCACTCCAGTATCATGGGGTGCCAGAGTACCTGAGGCGGCTGGTGGCAGACTATTTGGAGGAGCGTACCGTCGTGTACGAGGATCGAGATGGCGTCTTGAGACGGCGACCCATGTCGTGCGGCGTTCCACAGGGGTCTGTCCTCGGACCACTCCTGTGGAACGTGGGGTACGACTGGGTCCTTCGAAGTCGTCTGCCTCCCGGGCTGGGCGTAATTTGTTACGCCGATGACACTCTTGTCACAGCCCGGGGGACGAATTTCCAAGAGGCGGCGCGCCTGGCCACCAGGGGTGTTTCTCTGGTGGTTGGGCGCATCGAGGCGCTGGGCTTACGGGTGGCCCTTGACAAGACGGAGGCCCTGCTCTTCCATGGGCCCCGTCGTGGTCCACCCCCCGGCGCCTCCATCGAAGTCAACTCGGTCCTCGTACCGGTTCGGGCCCAGATGAGGTATCTGGGCCTGATCCTCGACGGTAGGTGGCTCTTCGACGAGCACTTCCGACAACTGTCTCCGAAGCTGGTCGGCGCTGCCTCCGCCCTTGGGCGCCTTTTGCCCAACTTGGGTGGGGCCAGCGTCGCTACTAGGAACCTCTACACGGGGGTGGTCCGGTCGATGGCCCTTTATGGGTCACCGGTGTGGGTCCCGGCTCTGACTGCCCAGAATAAGGCGCGCCTCTGGCGCCCTCAGAGGGTATTGGCAGTCAGAGCCATACGCGGATACCGCACCGTTTCGACGGAGGCGGCATGCGCCTTGGCCGGAACACCCCCGTGGGATTTGGAGGCGGAAGTGCTCGCCGAAGTTTATCGGCGAGCGGCTGAATATCGGGCGGAGAACGGGTATCGTCCTCCGCCCGAAGAGGTACGCGATTGGCGTGAAGCCGCTCGCCGAGCCACGATGGCTCGTTGGTCGTCCCAGCTGGAGGCTCCACGCGCTGGCTTTGCCACCGTGGAGGCGCTCCAGCCGGTCATCCTCGAGTGGGCAGGGCGGCAGCACGGGACCCTTTCCTTCCGGCTGACGCAGGTGCTTTCCGGGCATGGTTGCTTCGGAAAGTACCTGCACTCGGTCGCTAGGAGGGAATTGAGTCCCGCCTGCCACCACTGCGACTGCAGTGAGGACTCGGCCCAGCACACGCTGGAGTTCTGCCCCGCTTGGGCGGAGCAGCGCCGGGCCCTCACTGCAGTCATCGGAGGAGATCTGTCGCTACCGGCCGTCGTACTATCCATGGCCGGTAGCGACAGCAGTTTTACCGCGGTCGCGACCTTCTGCGAGGAAGTAATCTCGCAGAAGGAGGCGGCGGAGAAGGCCCGAGGGGACGATCTCCACTCGGACCCGATCCGCCGCCGGCGCACGGGGCGGCGGAGGCGCGCCTATCAGCGCCTCATGCCGCCCTGAGTGTGGCCGCGGATGGACGGGATGGGTTTTCCCCTCCATCCGCAATAAAGGCCAACCGCGAGGGGGCGACGTACGCGTGTGCCGTGCGTCGCCTAATTTTGAGAGTTTAACAGCAGACGGTGCCCGCTTCAGTGCGGGCAGGCGCTGGGAGGGGCCCGGCGTGTTAATAACTGCGTTACCGGACCCCTCCCTTCTAAGGCGCAGAGTTGGCACACCGTGTGGTTTTAGTCGGTTCGATTCCGACACACCGCCCCGCCGCAAACCCCGGCGGGGTGACGGCCCGAGGGGGTTTCCACACGTAAAAAAAAAAAAAAAAAAAAGGCAAAGTTGCGTGGATAATCTAGTGTATTACACATTTGTTGTACGATATTGTAACCTTTGTGTGTGAGCTGTAGTTAACCTACTTAAACTTTTATTTCATAATAATAGTATTAAAAAAGCTATTTATCTCTTACATGTTTTGTTGCCAAATATTCCATTCCCTTAGCGACTTGGTATGCAAAAGATACTAAATCCTTTGGTGTTAGATTCCGACTGTCTTCCAAATCATCGTTTGAAGATTCCGTACTAAAAAAGAAAAGTGATAAAATATGTAAAGCTTAAAAAGATAAATACTGTTTATATGATATTTTTTATTTTTTTATATTTTATAACATTTTGCATTCCACAAGTGAATAACTTCTGCTCTGAAATATATATTCAAATCTTTTTAGGATCATCAATGGTCTTTAGTAGTGCTCTGCTGGTTAAATTGTTCTTCTTAGAACGGAATTTTTTGCCTTCTATCAGGGCCATCTTAAGCTCAGCTGGGGCCCTGGGCAGAAAGCAAATTTATTAAAATTACATTTACTTTTTTCTACTATGATCATTTATGAGTTATAATGAGTAATATAAAATTTATTAGTCATAAATTATATAAATGTACTGTTAGTTTTTTGGCCACAGGAACGATAATGGTTTTTCAGGTTTTCTGTTAAGCAAAACCCTCTATTATATTATTACGTGTTAGGGTTCAACGAATATGATAAATAAGCCTTCTGCTGTGTAAAGCGTCTTTATTACAAATACTCTTAAAACACAGAATAATGTAAAACTCATTGTTCGCCGACGGCGCAGTATTAATCACTTATGTAGGGTGTTTTTTTAAGCTAGATATAACTTTAAATTGTAAAAAGTAACACAAAAAATTAAATTTTGATGAAACTTTTTTTTTATTTGTTTCAGTATACTCTGACAAATCATCATGAATAGACTCACGCTTGAACAACGCTACGAAATTATCGAAATTTACTTTGAAAATCAGTCGTCGATTCGCGCAACTTATAGACGACTTCGTCATTTGTATGGCGTATAACACGAACAATGCTGGCCTCCAAGGCGTCAATTGTTGCTGGTTTATCAGCATAAACCAGTGACTTCACGTAGCCCCACAGGAAATAATCGAGAGGTGTCAAATCGCACGACCTTGGAGGCCAATTGACAGGTCCATTTCTCGAAATCAACTTATCGCCAAATTTTGATTTCAATAAGTCGATGGTTGCGTTCGCCGTATGGCACGTAGCGCCATCCTGTTGAAACCACATCTCCTCCGGATCAATGTCATCCATATTTTCAAACAAAAAATCATTGATCATGGTGCGGTAACGATCTCCATTGACCGTAACGCGAGCTCCGGCCTCATTTTTGAAGAAATAAGGTCCGATGATGCCACCAGCGTGAAAACCGCACCATACGGTGCATTTTTCTGGATGTAATGGAGTCTGTAGGGTCTGTTGTGGATTGGTCTCACTCCATATGCGGCAATTTTGCTTATTAACAAACCCGTTAAGCCAAAAATGCGCCTCATCGCTGAACACAATTTTGCGATAAAACAGTCGTCTATAAGTTGCGCGAATCGACGACTGATTTTCAAAGTAAATTTGGATAATTTCGTAGCGTTGTTCAAGCGTGAGTCTATTCATGATGATTTGTCAGAGTATACTGAAACAAATTAAAAAAAAAGTTTCATCAAAATTTAATTTTTTGTGTTACTTTTTACAATTTAAAGTTCTATCTAGCTTAAAAAAACACCCGTTATGACTCTGATATTTGTCGCATTATTTGTAAATTTGTACATTATATTGTTTGTGGTGACTTCCACATACAGCAGCAACAAAAACATATGACAACGCCATCTGTCGAAGATACGTAGAACTACGGAGTAACAAAGGAAACGAAAAAACTACCGATACTAAATCGTGCCATAGAAGTTCTCGCGCCGATTAACATAAATACAACTTCCCAACATCAACCCTTGGGCACTGCCCGCCAGGCATGATCACCTCGCCTGATGGGAGAATCCTCCCTTTGTGTTGAAGGGACATGACACCCTTTTACTCCACATTGTCTTCAACATGGACATCTTCGAAATCTTTAGCTGGCAACTTTGCTACTGATGACCTGTCTTACCACATCTGTTGCACATGATCCCAGAACCCGTCTTAAAAAAAAAAAATGTAATCCTATTTCCTCTGAGACTTCACGTAGATGTCGAACCGCTTCGACCCCCAGGGCGTGTGCCAGTGCTTTCCTAAGCAAAGTGCGGTTGGCAAGCTTCACTACAGCTCTAAACTGCGAGTCCTTGATGCCATTCCTGCACAGTGTTTGTTTTTATGATCTGCGCATCGGCTGAAATATACGCTATCCGTACAAGGTTCTCAATTTCCACTTTTTGCGACTTTTACCAGATCGTTAGACCACCTTGTGGAGGGGGGGCACCAACGTTCTAATTACTTGCCCGCGGTCGTTTCCTAAATAATTAGTGGCCCCATCAATTATCGTTTCTGCGAGAAATGTGCCTCACCATGTAGTTGACACTCAAGTTTAGATAATTTCTTAAATTACACGAAACAGCAGCTTGACTTTGGAATCTTTTTTTTGTCCATATGTGATCGCCAGATGTACCTACTTAGTAAATTAATGAGGAAACATTCTAAATAAGCGCCTTGTGATAACATTAACGATGGATAGTAATTGTACCTATATATATATTATAATGAGAATACATTTTAATGATTTAATGATTATTCTACTACTTACTACACTTCAGTAAATACAAAGGCACAGCAAATATTTAGTTTAGGATTTAACGATCGTAAAGAAGTTGAAAGAGACACAACTGTTTACGCTTTAATTTTTGAATCGTATAAAAATATTGAACTGTATTTTTGTGAAAAAATGTAATGTGAACGACAGTATTGAACATAATTATCTGCCTGAGGATGTATCCTCTCGGATACCACCTCCTGGTGGCATTTCGGACTCTAACTGACTATATGCCATTTCGGGAACCAGGAACCGGGGAACCAGGTACACCCTAGAAAGGAAAACCCTGGTACACCGACGTACCTCGGGCCACCTACAGTTTGTAGATAGCCCACACCAGAGGGGTGTGGAAACCCTGCTGTTTTCCTTGGTCTCCCCAAAATATGGGAGCCCGCGTGCCCCCCACCCGAGCCTGCTTCTGCTAGGTTGCCAGATTTCATTTCATTTCATTCATTTGCCACCCTCAGGCTTACGTTTATGGAGGACGGTGATCAGTTTGTGATCTGTGTGTTATAGTAATGGTGTGAAATGTGATCTCATGTGTTATAGTAAATAAATAATAAATAGTACCTATAAAATATATATTTATTTCTTTAATAAGATTTTATTTCAAAATTTACTTACCTAATACCAGATCGACGTTTCCGCAAGAATTCTCTCAGATTACCATAAGGTGCATTTTCGATAATTACGTACAGAGGCCCACCCTGAGTGCAGCATCCTAACAAGTTGATAATGTTCACATGTTTTCCGACTAATTTCATTATCTCCATCTCTGAAACTAGCGATATCATTTCAGCATCAGTGTGTCCGTCTGAAAAATGTAGAAAAAAGTGGTTTGTTTTCTTACAGACTTATATACTGAATTAACCTAATACAAAGGAAATTTTATGGTACAGTTATTTGTACCTTTCAGCATTTTAACTGCTACCGTAGTCTGCCCTCGCTTTAATACTCCCACACAGTCTGCTTTAACGACTTTCCCGAACTCCCCTTCTCCCAATACCTTCCCTAATATGACGGTCTCGCGGGGTACTTCCCAGTTCTCGTCTAGAGGTAATTCATACTCTGATAACAGCTTTGAGTCAGTGGTATTTTTCTTTACTTCGGTGACCTTTTGATTTTCAATTTTAATTATCGGCAAAATCTAAAAAAATGTTTAAAGTTAGATATCATTTTAATTTTAAACGTTGTATTTTGTAAAAAGATATGAACTTTTTCAAAAAACATGAATTATTGTACGATAACATACTTTCATTTAAAATATTGGTGCTTATACAGAAACTAATTTGACCTTCAGCACCTTAGCAGTCATATTAAATTAAGGACGATTCCCACACTAGAACATTCATCAAAGGGCCTTGAGAACACTAAGACCTAGACTCAAAACGCAATTGAAACAAACAAGAAAAAGGCCTAAACCACTACACCATTCGTACAGTCAATAAAACTTTATAACAAACTTGCCAATGCTCCAGCAGCTTGCGATGAAGTATTAACATGTGGCTTCTCTATCGTTACTTTCTTACTCCAATATGTTTCAATGACGTCTCTAGCTGTTTCTAGGGCTAGTTGCTTTTGCTTTTTCTCTCTTTTTAAATTCCTGCAAGTTGCCACCACAACTAGGGCTGCTACTATGAGCAATCCAGCGCAAACAGGTATTATGATGATTAGTAATGAAACAGGTCCTGATCTGACTATATAGTAAGCTGTGAACGAATTATTGGATTTAAGCCATTTCGTAAACAGAGAATATCAAAGTTATAGATTTTTATTTAATATAACAATAAACAGATATATTATTGAATGAGGCAAACATTTTTCAACTGAAAAGTACTTTTAGATTTTATTTGCATACATCCATGGATTTAGTCAAAACAAACAACAATCGATTTGATGTAAAATTATGTATAATTTATATACATAAGAGCTCCTTCCTAAAAGGCCGGCAATGCACTTGTAACGCCTCTGGCTTTGGACATGGTCCATGGGCGACGATAATCGCTTACCATCAGCCGATACGTCTGATCGTTTGCCTCCTATACAATAAAAACAACATTCATAATCGATAAATATTCGCCGTGGACGACCTTTCCGACACTTTCATACACATTTGCTCCATAAATTATTTTCGTGAGTCTTCTATCATTCATCTCTTCTAAGTGGCCAAACCATCGAAGCATGCCTTTCAATCCTTGTCACTACATCTTTTAATTCACAACGTTTTCCTATCACTACATTCACATCACGCGTATGCTTAGAGAGCGTATCTCTGTAGCACTAATTCTACTTTTCTGCCTCTTCTGCCATACTAAAGATTCGCTCCAATACGAAGGGTTGCAACCAGCACACTATTGTGTACGCTGAACGTACCCTTTTCGATACGTTTTTATTGGTCACAAAAGAGTGCAGGGCATCATTCACCTAATTTCCCACTTTCAGTCTCTTTTTATAACTATATTTTATGTAGATACTCAATTTGTATTCCATGCCTTATAAACATAGAACCTAACTATATAAAATCCTTCTTTACAATCGTAATATTTAATTTAATTTTCTTTGCGTTTATTTTCATCCTTTTTATTTTAAATCCCTCATTCGTAAGTGTTACCATCTCCTGCAAGTATTTGGTTTACCAACCACTCTCTCTTATATTCTCATCTCAACTCTTATATTCTTAATCCCAATTCACTATCTTTAAAACCTATCAAATTACTGCCCATGAATACGCTACACATCCCTGTCCGACAACTCTCGAGATATTAAAACAATCTGTGTAGGTCCATGGACACAGGCTCTAGAACTTGATGTTTGGCGAAGTGTTTTTTAATTATTGATTGAAGGGAAAGATACACTCTCTCATCATATTGACAAATCTGAAGTCTCAAATAACATTTTTAACCTCCGTAAAGACACTGCAGTTGGATGCGATGGTATTAGCGTTGGTCTGTTGCAGCAATGCATTGATACACTTATTGAGCCTATCACTAATATCTGTAACGCATCTATTGCGGCGGCCAGGTTCAGTATTCAAAAAAGCCATTGTTCATCCTATATTCAAAGGAGGATCCTGATATGCTGTGAACAATTACTGGTCAAACCTGTGCTTCTGGCGATGTCAAAGTTTCTTAAAAGACTATGAAATGCTCGTCTAATCAATTATTTAGAGAATTATGATATTCTTGCGAGCTGTTATATCTGAGATATGCACCCCTAAGTGCTGCCCTGGATATTCCTATCCCAATCCTACTAAGTCAGCAACCCCACTCTCCAAACCCTCGGCTCGCCCACTGGTCTTCGCCAGTCCGTGTTCACCTTCCAAACTGAGCGGTTGCCTCCACTAATTAATCCAGTGATTTTGTAATCAAAGTAAATTAAATTAAATAATTAAATCTTTATTTTATTTTTAAAAACTAAATCGCGATTATCCGCGTAACATTTTGGTGGCAACGGTGGGATTCGGAAATCTCCAGTGCCCAGGCACCGCTCACGGACTCGCTCCGAATCTCTATCCTAAAATTAGTGAAAAAACGCTAATCCTAAAACCTACCTTGTGTTAGTGAATAAAACATAAGTGTAACATAAGTGCTACAAAATCCATTCAAATCCTTAAAAGGATAATTTAATCCTGTGAAGAAGAAACGATTGCATCCTGAACCGCAATCCCCTACCTACTCTGCGAAGTTCTCCAAGCTCCAATCTACAAAGAAGACCTCCAGCGTGATACACCTTACTTCAATCATACTCCGTGACTGTTCGTCGTAATATCCTGAACCTAAAAATTAAATCGAAATCTAAGTCGTCATTCAAGATCATTCGAGTCTCTAAGAACTCGACCTACAACGTCCTTATCGCAGCGGAATGTTCCCGGCCGCCGTCGCGTTCATATCCGTCGCCCACGCAGCTTTTGTACTGTAAGTCTTTGGTCATTGTTTAGACTAAGTTTAAATTAGGGATCAGTGTTATAAATTATAAATACTTATCAACCAATTTATTTCGTAGAAGTTTATAATAATAAATTGTTATTTGTGAACATTATTCAGTGTATATCTGCTGTAACAAGATTTTCTAAATTAAGTTTAAAATTAACTATGCCAAAAGGTTTAAAATCCGAAGAAGATCAATTGCCTGTTGAGATTACTGAAACAAAATCGAGTTCAGGTATCTCAGACGCTAAATCACCTTTGACTTCTCCTCGCGTCACCCGGAAAACAGCAGCAACTCTCGCTATGGCTGAGCTAGACTTAAATATATTGTTCAAATTCATTAAATCATACGATGGTAGTAGGGAAACCCTCAACTCATTCCTAGTAAACTGTGACAACGCTTTTGGTCTTGCAGCAGACACGCAGAAGTCCATTTTATTTAAATTTATACTTAGCCAACTCCATGGGAAGGCAGAAATTGCCTGTTCCATTAAAGAATTCACCTCGTAGGAACAAGATTTTTTGAAAACACAATTTAGTGAAAGAAAACACTACTCACATCTCCTTATGGAACTCCAAGAAAACAAACAAAGCCCGCAAGATTCTGTGAGTCAATATGCTCTACGCACAGAAACCTGCCTTTCGCAACTATTAACCGAGATATCGTTATCTAACACTAAAGCCAAAGAATTAGCTGGCCGCACTGCGGCTATGGAAGACCTTGCCCTACACCACTTTGTAATGGGACTTCATCCCCGAATTTCAAATATCATTAGATGTAAATCGCCTAAATCATTAAATGAAGCAATAAATTATGCTGTCTCAGAGGAGCGCATACAACAGACGCTGTATAAACGCCCACAAACAGAACAAAAGTCAAACAATTACAACACCAACAAATTCAGGGCCGGTCCTTCCAAACTAAATTCAAATTCATCCTTTACACCACAAAAACCATTTAATCCTACACCACAAGGAGCTCCCAATGTAGTTTGTCGTTATTGTAAGATCCCAGGCCATGATATCTCGGCGTGTAGAAAGCGCGAGTATAATAACAATCGCTTCAGGGTTCCGCAGAACCCAAATAATAATTTCTACCAATCCCAACGAGTGAATTTTGTCGATAATCCTGAAGAAGAGCAAGGCCGGGACGAAGTTGATTACCCAGCCGAGCATTTAAACGAATAACGGGCTCACGGAGGTGCCTCGTGAGACCCAAACCTCATCCTCTAACTAAACCCTATCCTGTCAACGGCACCCATCCTGCCAAATCCAAGGACCACACGGGTAACTAGCCCCAAACAAGAGTCCATCCTACCAAATCCAAGGACCACACGGGTAACCAGCCCCAAACAAGTGTCCAATCTTCCAAATCCAAGGACCACACGGGTAACAAGCCCCAAACAAGTGTCCAATCTTCCAAATCCAAGGACCACACGGGTAACCAGCCCCAAACAAGTGTCCATCCTTCCAAATCCAAGGACCACACGGGTAACCAGCCCCAAACAAGTGTCCATTCTTCCAAATCCCAGGGTCACACGGGTAGCCAGCCCCAAGCAAGAGCCCAAAGTTATTCAACCACCACTAAAAATCCTGATAACTTATGCAAAGCAAATAAGGTATACGAAATAAATGTAGATACATCCAAAAGGATGTTACTTCACGTGGTGGTCGACACACAAATATCAGACTTACCACTAACCCTACTCGTAGACTCCGGATCCGCTGTAAGCCTGTTAAAACAATCATGCATCACAAAAAACCCCGTCGTTGAAAAAGAAACCATTAAACTCAAAGGAATTGATCCGGGAGAACATACAACATGTACCCTCGGTCACTTTAACTTAAAATTCAAACCTGGAAAGAATAAATCAATTTCTCATAAATTTCATATTGTCAAAAATATTAATTTACCCTATGACGGTATAATCGGTTCCGACTTTCTCACAACATTTAACTGTAATATAGATTACACTAGCGATACCCTAAAAATATCCAAGGATACAATGAAACTTTATTTTTGTGACCCATTTTATATTATTCCACCTCGCACCGAAACAGTCATAGAATGTACTGTTAAAAATCCCGAATTAACAGAAGGTGTAATTATAGACCAGCATCTATCAGACTCTCTACTCATATCAAATTGTATAACAAGAGTGAAAGAAAACAATCGAGTCACAGTGACTGTTGCTAATATCTCTGAAAAATCTATAAATGTCAGTACTAATCTGAAACTGAACCTGGAACCTATAAGCCACTGTGCTTTCCAGAGTCCCACAAGACATTCAACAAGTATTTCTAACCGTACCAATGAAGTGCTCAAACTACTTCGAACCTAAATGAAGAAGAATCCCAAGTCCTTATAGAACTCTGTTCAAAATATTCAGATATCTTCCACCTTCCAGGTGACCAGTTATCTTTCACCACAGCGCTTCGCCATGAAATAAGAACTAATACTGATATTCCCGTACACACTAAGTCATATCGCTTTCCTGAATATCATAAAAGGGAAGTGTCAAACCAAATTGAGAATATGCTCGAACAAAATATAATAGAACCCTCTTCGTCTCCTTGGAGCTCACCCATCTGGGTCATCCCTAAAAAACTCGATTCCCAAGGCCAAAGAAAATGGCGAATTGTCATTGATTACAGAAAGCTTAATGACATATCCATTGGTGAAACTTACCCTATTCCACAAATCTCCGAAATCCTTGACCAATTGGGTAACAGTAAATATTTTACCACTCTAGATCTTACCTCCGGTTTTCATCAAATCTTGATTTCCCCAGAGTCCGCTCCTAAAACTGCCTTTTCTGTCCCTCAAGGACATTACCAGTTCAATAGAATGAACTTTTCAAAAACTTATGAATAACTGCCTTTCTGGCCTTCAAGGCACGCGATGTTTTGTCTATCTAGACGATATCGTCGTTTATGCCCCAGATTTACCCTCGCAAATTAATAATCTAAATACCGTTTTTGATAGAATCCGTGATTTTAATCTAAAACTTCAGCCAGATAAGTGTGAGTTTCTCCGGAAGGAAGTAGCTTACCTTGGCCATATCATCAGCGAAAATGGCGTCAAACCAAATCCTGATAAAACTAAAGCCGTAACCGAGTTCCCTACACCTGAATCCCCAAAAGATATAAAATCTTTTCTGGGTCTCGTTTCATATTATAGAAGATTCATACCCGACTTTGCGAAATTAGCTAAACCATTGACTTCTCTCTTAAAGAAGGACACGCCATTTAAATGGCAAAACGAGCAAGAACTCGCCTTCGAATCCTTGAAAAATAAACTCGTCTCAGCTCCGATCCTAGCTTATCCAGATTTTACGCAACCTTTCCTCCTGACGTGTGATGCTTCAAACTATGCGATATCCGCAATACTATCACAAGGACCCGTAGGACAAGATCGTCCCGTTGCATACGCCTCTCGCACCCTCAATAAAGCGGAGTGCAATTATAGTGTCACCGAAAAAGAATGCCTTGCTGTCATTTTCGGCACTAAAACCTTTAGACCCTACTTGTACGGTCACCGTTTTACTGTACTCACAGATCATAAACCATTAGAATGGTTATTCAAATGCAAAGATCCAGGATCACGACTTATCCGTTGGCGTTTAAAACTCGAAGAGTTCGAATATGACATTAAATATAAAAAGGGAAAAATAAATACTAATGCAGACGCCCTATCACGTTTCCCCGTCAATCCAATACAACCTGAACCCACTCCACCTCCGAATCCTGACGTAGTGGAGGAATCCCCCCAGGAACTAGACAAAGACTTAATGGACTTACTGTTATCTCCGCCATCATTCGACCCTGACGAAATAAACTTACTAGACCCTCTTGACCTTAACGAAGAAATCCAACCCTTACCTGATATAGATCCACTATCTCCAAGTGCTCACGATTCAAATGAAGGTATCATGTCATTTCCTGCACCTGAAATAAGTCCAAATCCCGACGTCCCTGATCCGCTTAGAACTGAAACCGAAAATGATATGGTAAGCCTACCTCAGAATGTTGCCGAGCAACCAACAACTTCTGGTACCCAAACCATTACCGCACCGACACCACCCCCAAATACTAGCCTAGATTTACCTAATGATGATTACCCTAATTATCTAAAAGCCATTGCCAATAAAGATAACTCTTATAATACAGTAATTCAAGAACACAACGAAAGCATAACCAGAACCGAATGTAAGATCATTATTTTACCTACTTCAATCGACCTTGATGAGTCTAATCCTTTCGTACAAGACATTTTAGATAAGATACCTGACAAATCAGAAATCTTAGGAAGAGAGAGAACAATTAATTCCTTTATCACATTTACGCATGAAAACAAGTCATACTACTTAGTCTTCTTCAAAGTCTATCATTTTGACAAATCCACCTATAAAGACCTGTATGACAGTCTTAGGTCGCTTAGGAACGAACTCATTATTAACCTCGACACAGAAACCATATCCAAAATTGCAATAACAGATTTTAAGAATCCTTTCGATACATATCAATTCATTAAAATATACAATATGCTTCTCTACCTATTCCATAATAGGCGTATTGATATCCACATATACAAAGACAAAGTTATCTACCCTTCGCTTTCGGAAATACCCAAAATCCTAAAAGAAAACCACGACATCCCGATTGCCGGACATCTCGGCATGACTCGTATGCTTAAACGAATCCAAGACAGCTTTTACTGGAAGAACATGCGTAGTGATATCGAAACATATGTAAAGAAATGTCCCCAATGCCAGACCAATAAAGCCCTTATGCAAATAAACCGTGCCCCGATGCAAATCACCAGCACCTCCACTGAACCTTGCCAACGAATATCTCTAGATATTGTCGGGCCACTACCTGGAGCAGGACCTGCAAAATTAAAGTACATTTTGACAATCCAAGACGACCTTACTAAATTCTCTTCCGCATACCCCATCCGCAGCACTACTGCCGAAGAAACGAGCGAGTGCCTGCTTCACTACATATCAATATTTGGTATCCCTAATACGATCCTCACGGACCAAGGAACTAATTTCACCTCTGACCTCTTCAAAAGAACTTGTGAATTTCTTAAAATTAAAAACCTTTGGGCTTCCCCTTATCATCCGCAAACCCAAGGTGCACTGGAACGGAGTCATTCAACTCTCAAAGAGTACCTTAGATCATTTACTGATGATGAACAAACCAATTGGCCCCGTTATATCTACACAGCTATGCTCACATACAATACCACTGTTCATTCGACTACTCATTTCACACCTTACGAATTAATATTCGGAAGTAAACCCGTAATTCCGAACTCTATCTATGAAGAGTCATCAGGAGCCACATATCCCGACTATGTTCGCATGCTCCAAAACAGATTAAAGTATTCGCGAGAAAAAGCTTTAGATTATATAAGACGATCCAAAGAATCTTCCAAATCCTATTATGACACTCATACTCGCCCAAAGAAATACAAAACTGGCGATTATGTTTATGTCAAAAATCATTTGAGAATGCGTAAGGCACTTTCACCTCCTTGGAAAGGTCCTTACAAAGTTGTAAAAGTGAACGGTAATAATACACTTACCTTAATTATTAATCGACGTCACGTCACTCATCACTTCGATGAAGTAAAGCTGGCCAACGTCGAAGTAAACCTCTAGTATATAAATAAAAATAGAAAGTTAGAAACTTATTTTATAATTATTAATTACAGCTCAGCTCAAGGTCAATCTCAGCGAGATTTCATCCAGCCGGTTACCTCAAGTTCAGGCCTCTACTATGATTACCTAGGAAAACTTAAAACAAATAACGGACAGTTGAAAATTATAATTCCAGTAGATATCTCACATTTTAAACCTCACCTTCAAAACCTTGAATCTGTTTTTGAAATCACAAAGCGATTATGTAACGAAACTCGAATTATAGATATTGATGCAGAATGTCGTAATTCATTGCAACCATTAGCTGCACAGTTTCTGGAAATGAGAAGAGAGTATTCATCCATCTCTCACCTGGTAGATAATAAAACCAAACGTAGTGCATGGATAGGAGGAATAGGAACAATCTTGAAACAGATCTTCGGTTCCTTAGACGAAAACGACGGTTTAAAATATGATGAAGCAATAACATCATTGCAAACAAACGAAAAGAAATTAGCTTCACTTATGAAAGAAAATATTCTGATCACTAGCTCTACTTTGACATATTTTAACAATACTTTACGTAAAATAAGAGATAATGAAGACAACCTTAATGTAGCTATCGACGAGCTCTCTTCTAATGTAAGAAATATCTCTGAAATCACTAACGGATTGCAAATACGCGCTAATGTAAATGAAATACTTAACATTTTAGAAACATCCATACTCACCTTGTCATTCCAGTTGGAAGATATAACCAATTCCATTTTATTTAGCAGTCAAAATATCCTGCATCCAGCAATAATAACACCGAGTCAATTACACCAAGAGCTTGCCGATAATTACAGACATTTACCTAACGACCTTGAGTTGCCTATAGCTTTAGACATTAATTCCATGTATCTTATTTTTAATATTTCTAAGTTAGTATGTTATTACTTTAAAGATAAGATTATATTTGTTTTACAAGTGCCACTGATTAACACCAGAGAATATGTATTATTTCATACCATTGCATTTCCTACACCATACAACCCTAAAGAACCAAACTCATTCAGTCTGATTGTACCTAATCATAAATATATTGCAATGACCAAAGACAAATCTCATTATTGTACTTTCGACGATCTGAAAATCTGCAAATCTGTAAGCCCAGAGGACTTTATTTGTGATATTGAAAACGTGTATTCAACAGATGCGAAAAGGACCTGTCAAAGTGAACTTTTGGCAAAAGTGATAAGTGAAAAACCATTACAGTGTGAATCTAAAATTATAGTTGGTAAATTAGACATTTGGAAACCATTGTCAAATAATAAGTGGATCTACATACAATCAGAACCTAACAAAATCTCAATAGATTGTCGTAATTCTAAATTGTACGAAGCCAATATTTTAGGCACAGGTATAGTCAGTATCCATAAAGATTGTACCGGATATTGTAAAAGTACTACATTGATTCCAAAATATAATGTTATAAACATAAGTTCACCCATTAACCATGTACCAGAGTTTAATTTAATCAGTGATGCTTGCTGTAATTTAGATAAGTTAAATAATGTAATCAATAATAATGTGTCTCCTATTCATCTAACCGATATTGACCTGGACGATTTTTATTCAGAAAACAAAAACAGTATGAAATCCATTCTGGAAGATTTAAAACCACTTGAACATCCACTACATCCACATATCGTAAAATATGGGACACATTATTCTATTCTCATAATTATATTATATTCATAGTTATTATTCTTTTATTAGGTTATTTTATCATTAAGAAAATTATTTGTAAATCTGGTAGCAACCGCCTTTCCCAATTTACATTTAATATAAGACCTTCATCCAAACCTACTCCTGAAACATCAGAAACCACAGACAATTCTGAACCCGAAATGACCAGCCCCATTGCTCCACTAAGGATTAGAATTTAACAGAGACTTGTCAACCCCAAGTCTCCTCTAAAAGGGGGAGGTGTTATATCTGAGATATGCACCCCTAAGTGCTGCCCTGGCTATTCCTATCCCAATCCTACTAAGTCAGCAACCCCACTCTCCAAACCCTCGGCTCGCCCACTGGTCTTCGCCAGTCCGTGTTCACCTTCCAAACTGAGCGGTTTCCTCCACTAATTAATCCAGTGATTTTGTAATCAAAGTAAATTAAATTAATTAATTAAATCTTTATTTTATTTTTAAAAACTAAATCGCGATTATCCGCGTAACAGAGCAATCAGTTTGGCTTTAGAGGTGGGAGGTCAACTGAAGAGGCAATGGCATCCTTCGTCGATTATGTTTTCGATAAATTGATTGGCATTTTCTTAGACCTTACCTACACCTTTGACACCGTTTCCGTCACACACCTACTGCATAAATTAGAGGGAATCGAAATTCGTGGACGTGCTCTACTAATCTTTAGGGATTATCTTTCTAATCGGACTCATAGTTTTCAGAGTCATGATTGATTCGTGAATTAGTGATGAAGTTTTCGTGACGTACGGCGTACCTCTACTACTACTACTCGCTATTCGAAATTGCTAAATTTTTACCTACGCTTATGACACGGCTTTAGTTATCCATGATAAGGACTGGCCAAGTGTTTATCCATCTGCTGAGCTAGCACTTGGTACCATTATGAACTGGTAACGATCTAGTTTACTAACATTAAACCTGAATAAAGTAGTGTAACTTATCTTTTTAATACATTTTTCGGACAACCAACGTCGGATATTTACAGTCTTAAAACTTATTTTTGTATTAGAGACCCGTCTAATACTCAATGTATCTGCTCTGCAATGACTAGAACGAATAATGTCAAATACCTTTACCGTTATTATTGATCAACATGTTAACTGGCAGCCACATCTGTCCCACTTAGCTGCACGCGTCCGCAAACTAATATAAATGTTTAAAAAGTTCAGGTACTTGGTCAATATCAGTATCTTCAAAAGCGTGTACTACGCGTTGTGCCAATCTATTATATGTTACTATATTACTGTTTTTTTTTTTTTTAATGAGCTTTTGTTTACCTCGCTACTTTTCCCCTTCCATAATAACGACAGGACCTTATCGTTCTGAGTATTTGTTACCTATGTTAGTTTTTCTATCTTTATTTTTACGCAGTTTATTTTATTTACTCTGTTTTTCAATTCATTATCCACTAGTTCAGAAGGTACGGAACATACTATGTACAAATAACCTATGTAAATAAAAAAAATATTCATCATAGTGGAGCCAACATAATATACGAATAATGTAAGTTACTTGAGAAAATTCTCTCCAATTTTTATTAGGTTTATTTTAAAAAATAAAGTTTATTATTATTATTACTACATTTATATTCTATTTATTTATTTGTTATATTTATATTCTATTTATTCATTTATCTATTATATTTATATTCTATTTATCCATTTATTCATTTATTATATTTATATTACATCTATATTTTATTTCTAATGGTCTGCTTATTTCCTAATAATATATTTATTTTTTCTGGCTTATAATTTTTGTTATCTATTTTAATTAGCGTACCTATGTGTATTTTTAACTTAATTTTTTGTCTATCCGAGGTGCCTTCTCAGTAGCTCTCTCTAGTATGGGTGATCTTGATATTTGTGACTCGTGTATATGTTTTGTGTACGTGTCCGGTGTCTTATGTGTATATTTCCTTCCGCAGTTCACACTTTCTTTATTGCGCCGTTCTCGTCAATAATATATATATATATATATATATATATATATATATATATATATATATATATATATTTAATATATATAATTACTGCAGTCTTTATTGTGAACTGCTTCCGTCTTATGTTGTCTGTCACGTCTAATGTTTGTGTGCATGTTCTGATTTGTCCATATATGAGTGTGTGTTCTGTGTGTTGGTGAGTCACAAATATGATGTTGTTTCTCGCGCCAGATAATCCCATTTTACGTGGGTTGGGCACTCGGCGCTGAAGGTATTATGGCCGGTGTTCCTCAGCCCAGAGTGCAAACAGTTGCAGCATCGCGGTCCGGTTCCCGCACTGTAGTCGGCGCATTTTTCGCGCAAGTGCGGGCCTCCGCAGTGGCTGCACCTGTCTACACTCTCTGTGCAGAACTTGCGGCCATGGCCGAATGCGAGGCACTTCGTGCAATGGATGAGCGGAGATTAGTCCTCCACTCTGACCCTTTGCAGGTCCAGCTATAGGGTTCCAACCTCCATCACCCTCTGCCATACCCTTGGCCACACTTGGAGAACGACATGGGAAGTCCCCGGATTCCTTGTCCTCTTCCTACATTTTATCCTCGCCTCTTTCTCCTCTTGTGGTAGGCCCATGAAGAAGTCTGCGTTTTGGGTGTAGAGGGTCCTCAGCATATCTTCGTCGTCACTCCCCATATGGACGTATTTGAGGACGACTAACGGGTCTTTGTATTACTGTTTGGGGAGGTGCATCAGATATGTCCAGTGCAGAGTTTTACAACTACTCTTGCGAGTAGACACTTTCGTGTGAATGTGAGTGAGTCCTGTATTTATAAACTGAAAATGGTTGTAACTAGATGTAGAACTTCTCTCTACGTCAATATTAAAATTGTAATATCTATGTCCTCCACTATTCCTGTAAGTGTATTTAAATATCCAAAAGTATGTCTACACACACATACTACCTTTGCAATGTGTTGTGGAATTGGGCTGCATTTTGTTTTTATGCTTTAATTATTTTTATGTTTATAATTTATAAATTTTTATTGTTAGTTTTGATTTAAATTTTTGATTGGATTGTGATTTATATATTGATCATAAACTTGATCTATGTTTTTTTTTGTTTTTTTCTTTTGTTTTATTTGTCTATGTTAGTTCTGATTTGATTTTAATTGTGTTGATTCATTTTATGTTTAAATTTAAATATCTACCTATCTGTGCATTGAATATAGTTTTTAAAATATTTTTACGATCCTATTTTTATCAATTTTAATGTTGGCTTTAGATTTAATTTCTTATATTATATTTTAAAATTAACTCTGATTTTACTTTATTTTTTTTGTAACTTTTGAAAGTTATTATAATTTTGATCAAGAACATGATCAAAATCAAATAAGAATCAACTTTAATGATTCTGATTTGATTTTGATTGAGTTGAATTTATTTATGTTTATATTGGAATACCTACCTCTCTAAGTCACACTGGCGGCATGTTTTTCTTTTTTCATTATTTAAATATTTATTTCTAATTTGGTGCATTTCACATTTTGGTAACATTTCACATGTTACTTTCTGCTTGTACACCTTTACTTACATGATCTTCTTAACCAACATTAACGTAGACAATGTTTTTACCTTGTGAGAGCCCTGGTACCCATAACACAAGTTAAATCTTATGATGCGTGCCAGAGTTCAACTACACTTGTGCCCTGAATGTTTGTTTTCTAAATTTTGTGGGTATAAGATGAAGTTTTTTTTTTTTTTGTAATAATATAGACCAGATCCGTACATCCCATTCGCTTTTAATCCAACTTACACCTTACACATTACATTTTTTTTGTTCGTTTAATCAACTTTCAATCAACACCTTAGAATAAGACATATAATATTTAAAATCCATAACCATAAAGTACTCACGTTCTAATATCTTTAAATAACCTTGTTTCCAGGTTGATCCCAATGAATTCGTGGCGAGACAAACATACCAGCCTTCGTCTTCCTTGGTTACATTATATAATGTAAGCTGTTCTATATTATTTTCTGGATTCATGCTCTGTATTTCTAAAATCTATACTAATATTATAAAGTTGAAGAGATTGTTTGTTTGAACGCGCTAATCTTAGGAACCGCGGGTACGATTTGAAAACTGAAAAATTATTTCAGTGTTGGTACATAGTATATAGTGTGTAGACTTTTTATCGAGCTAATAGGAGCGGAGCACCAATGAAGAAAAAAAACGGGTCCAATTTATTAGGCTACGGGCAGTAGTAGAGGTAAACGAGGTTGCGAGGGTCAGCTGGTTAAATATATAATGATATTTAAAATTTAAAACGTGTCAATGAATCATTTTTAATCACTTTTCAAAAGAAAACAAGTCGTTACCTTCATTGCGTTTTCCATAAAAATTGGATCATGTTCAAAGTCATAGTTTTCCAGAGAATAATTATAAGGTCCTATCCAGTAAAGGTACAGTTCCAGATCGGAGGCAGGTGGACATGTAAGTGTCACAGTTTCGTTTACAAAAGCCGTGACATTGCCTGGATATCCTTCTTTGATAACCGGTTTTCCAAGAAAGCCCTCTAGAATAAAATGAGTACAATAGGACATAATGAATATTTTACCAATTTCCAAAAAGACAGTAATTTACTTTGGACGAATTCTTCATAAACGCCCACCACTATAACTCGACACGCGACCTACGAACAAACCAAGTTATGACACTTGGGAAGTTCCAGGAAATAGTAAACGAAATCAAGCAAAAAAAGTGGAGGAGTTGGATTTAAGACTAATCACGCCCACCATTGTAACTCCTGTACACCAGGATCAACAGCAGTGACCCGCGAATACACTGAGTTATGTCAAGGAAGTCCCAGGAAACATTAAACTGTATTGGAACCCGCAACCAAATAATTGAAAAGAAAAACTGGAGGAGTTGGAAATATAATAAATCCACTTCCCTTCTTAGCAAATGGGAGACAAAATAACAAAGGATTTGGATTTATAATAAGTTCCCTTTCTGCCCAAGCAAAACAGGAGATGAAATGTAGTATAAATAGGTATACAATTTTTAAAACAAGAAAGCACCAGGAAATAAATATTGTGGACCCTATGAGAGCTATGGTGGATTCCTATAGTTACAGAGTTTGACTGAATGTTTTGCTGTATGCTTTTTTGTAATGATGGTACAATGCCGTGTACGAATCTAAAATACTAAAGTTTACTTGAGTTTATGAAAGCCTCGTTGGTCTAGTGGTTAGCGTAAGCGACTGCAGATCAAGAGGTCTCGGGTTCAATTCCCGGGTCGGACTGCTGTTGGGTTTTTCATACAAGAAATTCCTAATAGCAGCCCGGAGTATGGAAGATGGTGGTGTTTCCCGCCCGTGCTTCGGAGAGCACGTTAAGCCGTCGGTCCCGGTTGTCATGAACATCTATGGCAATCGTTATTGGGAAGTCAGTGCCCTCAAATATACTGACAACTAGTTCAACCTTCGAATTCAGTTCGCCCTCAGGGTTGCGGAGGTCAGATGCCAGTCGCTCTGTGTAAAAACTGATATTCAGGTAAAAACCGGTTGAACTGGTAGCCGACCCCAAATATTGGGAATAATAAAGGCTAGGAAGAAGAGAGACTTGAGTTTATGTAATATAATTTTCCCGAAGTAGGTTGCAAATCATACAATTCTGTATGAAGTTCAACTTTAAGCCAATATGCAAGTTAAAGAATTTTAATTTGGTAAGTTGCTTTGCAAGACCATAGATATGTATATTTACTGTAATAACAGCTCGAGATCATACCTTCAATATTCAGCTTGATAGTGTGATTAATGCAACCTAGCTGGTTACATATTACGCAAGCATAATCTCCACCATCTTCCTCTGTAAGGTCATCTAGAAATAATGACCATTTGCCATAGGTAGTAAAGAAAGGCCTTGCTATCGGAGTTACATCATCTTTGAACCAAGTTATATTTGGAGTTGGGTTTCCTGGAAAGATTAATCGAATTGATTTTAAGGCCACGGTAATCAAAGTCGATCACAATTCAGTTGCGATTCATTTTCGATCTCACAACGGTCGTAAAGGTATTTTCGTAGTTTACTTCCAACGTTGGCAGTAATTAACGTTGTTGTAAACGAAATCGGTAATATACTCGTACTTGTCTTAGTATTATACTTCTTATTATTATACTACTATAATATGATAATACGAAATACAAAATGGATCGGAACTATATTGTTACTCATCATTGAAGAATAGAATTGGACTTCTGAATGTTTCTGTGTGCCGAGCAATGATGAAATATCTGAAAAATAAGGACTATTTATCCAGACTACAGGTATAGTAATAATAATAACTTTACACATGACACGCGTAGCCGAAACATCCAGAGCAATATGATAATTAATCTCTGATGAACATACGTACTTAAATATTAATCAAAGTACATAAGTACACAACATACACATTATATGTAAATTATATTAACACACACAAATAAAATCATAATCATCGCATAATCATTTGCCCTGAATTCCCATCTGGAGTCTAGAGCCTTCGAAAGATAATAAATATTGTCTTATTTGCTCAGTTTTACTGCCAGTCTTTTTGCACTTACGGGGAAAATGAAACGAGCGATCTGGGTTTCATTTTAAATCAACTAGATCGCCAACAACAACGCATTGATGAAGATTTCAGTGCAAGCCAATGGCAACACTGAAGACGGTTGCTGTCGACCATCGAGTTGATTAAAACTTAGTAGATAGTGATAGCCAGTGATAATTATCATTACAAGCAGTTTAGTTTTAGAAAATCTTAAATTAGAGTTACCTTCCCCTACGCATTTTAATCTTATTGAGTTTCTATGTTTTGCCGTGGCCTTAGTATACAATTGAGTTGGAAACTTGAATTTAGGAGGCGATAACGCTACTTCCTCTTTAATTTTTATATCACTTGTATTTCCTTTGTGTAATGGATTGTTCTTGGACGGTTTTTGTACTCTCTTGTCTAAAAATAAAATACAAAAGTATATTTTTACTAGGTTCAGCATTCTCAATGATTCGTGATACCATATTTTAGTTCAATTTAATTGGTGATAACTATGTATGTAATCAGTTCACATATTGGAATCATAACATTCTAATTTGTCGATTGTATAAATACTGTCTCGTGTTTGTAAGAATTCGTTTTAAGGAAGCAAAATTATTTTAAAATCTCGATACTAATATCTTGGATGCCTTTGTCTTTAAGTGAAATTTTACTAGGTAGGTAATATTACTGTGTAGTTGTACTATGCTAAAGGAATCATCATGTTTAAGAATGAATTTAAGAACGATGAGTGTAAGTTCCTCTGGAAACGGTTAAAAATAAACCTATGTGATAAAATCTTGATTTAATAAAGTAAATTGTTCGAATTTGATAGTTATTTAAATATCAGCAGATGTAATTAAATATGTAGCATTAAAGTTTACATTACCTAAATACGAATAAAATACGTTGCGTTTGTTTTTGCGTTGCACTTCCCTCCTTAGCAAATGGGAGCCAAATAACAAAGGAGTTGAATTTATAATAAGTTTACTTTCTTCCCAAGCAAAACAGGAGATGAAATGAAGTATAAATAGGTATACAATTTTTAAAATAAGAAAGCACCCCGGAAACAAATATTGTGGACCCTATGAGAGCTATGGTGGATTCCTATAGTTACAAAGTCTGACTTAATGTTTTGCTGTATGCTTTTTTGTAGTGATGGTACAATGCCGTGTACAAAGCTATAATACTAAAGTTTAGTTAAGCTTATGTAAGATAATATAATTTTCCTGAAAAATGTTGCAAATCATAACATTCCTGTATGAAGTTCAAATTTAAGCCAATAGACAAGTTAAAGAATTTTCATTCGGTAAGTTGCTTTGCAAGACCATAGATATATATATATATTTACTGCAATACCAGCCCGAGATCATACCTTGAATACTCAGCTTCATATTATGATGAATGCAACCTAGCTGGTTACATATTACACAAGCATAATCTCCACCATCTTCCTTTGTCAGGCGTTCTAGAAATAATGACCATTGGCCATAGGTAGTAGAGAAAGGCCTTATTATCGGAGTTTTATCATTTTTGTACCAAGTTATATTTGGAGTTGGGTTTCCTGGAAAGATTAATCGAATTGATTTGAGGTCA
The DNA here is from genome assembly GCA_916048165.1 of Spilarctia lutea. Lineage (NCBI taxonomy): Eukaryota > Metazoa > Arthropoda > Insecta > Lepidoptera > Erebidae > Spilarctia > Spilarctia lutea. The sequence goes on from OU696491.1 coordinate 4,431,345, forward strand.
CGGTAATTAAAGTCGGTCACAATTCAGTTCCGATTCATTTTCGATCTCACAACTGTGTTAAAGGTATTTTCGTAGTTTACTTCCAAGGTTGGCTGTAATCAACGTTATTGTAAACGAAATCGGTAATATACTCGTACTTGTCTTAGTATTATACTTCTTATTATTATACTACTATAATATGATAATACGAAATACAAAAGTGGATCGGAACTAAATTGTTACTCATCATTTATGAATAGAATTGGACTTCTGAATGTTTCTGCGTGCCGAGCAATGATGAAATATCTGAAAAATAAGAACTATTTGTCCAGACTACAGATATAGTAATAATAATAACTTTACACATGACACACGTAGCCGAAACCTCCAGAGCCATATGATAATCAAACTCTTATGAACATACGTATGTATTCATATTTTTATTTGATTAATATTCAAGTACGTACTTTACAGGTAAATCAAAAAAAAATGCCCTGAATTCCCATCTGGGGTTTGGAGCCTCCGAAAGATAATAAATCTTATCTTATTTGCTCAGTTTCACTGAAAGTCTTTTAGCACTCACGGAGAAAACGAAACGAGCGATCTGGGGTTACGTTTTACATCAATTGGATTGCCAACAACAACGCATTGATGAAGATTTCAGTGCTAACCAATGGCAACACTGAAGGCGGTCGCTGTCGACCATCGAGTTGATTAAAACTCAGTAGATAGTGATAGCCAGTGATAATTTTCGATACAAGCAGTTTAGTTTTAGAAAATCTTAAAATAGAGTTACCTTCCCCTACGCATTTTATCCTTATTGAGAATCCATTCTTTACCGTGGTCATATTATACAATTTAGTGGGAAATTTGAACTTAGGAGCCGATAACGCTACTTCTTCTTTATATTTTATATCACTTGTATTTCCTTTGTGTAAAGGATTGTTCTTGGACGGTTTTTGTACTCCCTTGTCTAAAAATAAAATACAAAAGTATACAAGGTTCAGAATTCTCAAAGATTCGTGATACCATATTTTAGTTCAATTTAATTGGTGATTACTATGTATGTAATCAGTTCAAATATTGGAATCATGATAATAATAAATACTCTTTGTCTCGTGTTTGTAGGAATTCGTTTTAAGGAAGCAAAATTATTTTGGAATCTCGATACTAATATCTCAATCTTCAAAAAAAGGCATCAAAAGCTTTAAGTAAAATTTTACTAGGTAGGTAATATTACTATGTAGTTGTACCATGATAAAGGAATCATCATGTTTAAGAATGAATTTCAGAACGATGAGAGTAAGTTCCTCTGGAAACGGTTGAAAATTAACCTATGTGATAAAATCTTGATTTAATAAAGTAAATTGTTCGGATTTGATCGTTATTTAAATATCAGCAGATGTAATTACTCGTAGATATGTAGCATTAAATTTCACATTACCTAATACGTTGCATCTGTTTGGTGCGAGGTACACAATTGCCAACAGCACAATAGTTAATCCTTTGCATTTCATTGTCTTTCTGTCATCCATTAATCTGAAAATAAATTTAAAAAAATATTTACATAACTTTTTTTTTTTTTTTTATTTACATTGAAGAAATTCATTTCATGAATTTGGAGGTAAAAGTGTGAAAAAGGGTAACTTCAGTGCTTTTAGTCTTATTCATAAAATTAAGGCTATTATAGACTATTTCAGACATTTTAATTGTTGAGAACTCTATAAGGAAAACAATATGTATTACATGTTTTGACTCATGTCTCATGGTTTAAATAAATATCATTGACGCGTTTCATATTTTATTCTCTTGTTGTAAATACTTTTGTTATCAAATGCTAATCAGAGTTTCTTTTCTTTGTTTTTAAACTTAGTTTCCAAATTACAGAAAAATATTATATCAATTTAGAACTGGTTTCAATCATTAGGATTAAGAAGATTAAAAATACGAAGTCTTACATCCCGAAGGAAGCAAACTACGCAAGACAATATCACCGCAAAGGGAATGAAAGGAACATCAGCGTGTTATAGTAGGTCGATACCTCCTTTCTAATTAGAGACTTATGTCCAGCAGTGGACCGTCAAAGGCTGTTGATGTGATGATATGATATGATGATGAAGAACAATTTTTCGACGAAAACGTACATAAGTGTGTGATTTTTTTAAGGTAAATTTAATTAGATCTCTCTAGCTGTTATGAAATATTGAAGGGGAGATACCAAAAATAAATACTTCCTTACTCCAAGGCAGTTAAACCAGGCAGAAAAGTTAGATGAACATACCTTAGCATGAACAAGGAAGTCTGGAGCCGCATTACATCTTGCAAACACTCAACACAATAAAAAACATTGTTATCTAATTATTTCTTATTATTTATTTATTATATGGTTCAAACCTCTCAGTAAGTAATAATTATTTAAACTCTTGTCTTTGTAAGCTCAGTCACCACTTACTTCTCTTACTGTAAGTGCATTTCGTACAACGATTATACAAAACACTTAAAACGCGACCGTTTCCAGTGGCTACCAAGCACATAGTACTATAGGCAAAAAGGAAAATACAGTGAACCACTATAATACATAACTGAAATATATTTATTATTTTGATAGCAGTAGGTTTAAATAGCTTCATTGTACACGGTCGCCCGCGGCTCCGCCCGCGTGGATGTTGGTTACCGCTGCAAAAAGCCTACCTAGGAAAGACACGGTCAGCAAAATGACCCAGGTCAATTCACAGACACCGACACTAACATTGACGACGCAGTCATTATCCGCAGGCTGCACAGATTGTCTTTCTCTGGATGTTAAAGTTGTTAATGAGGAAAATATTTAAATGTAATTAATACTAAGTTTTCACTTCTGCCGGCAGTCCCCGAGTGCAACCCGTTGTTTTAAGATAGATAACTAAAGCGATTGTTGTAGAGCTTCTCTATAAACAACATTTGACGTTAAATTATTTTCAGGTAACAAAATATATTGATGGTCGGGAGACCGACCATCAATGTTTACGCATCATCATATGTTTTACGTATGGGCAACGTAAAGTTGCCCATGCGTAAAACATATTTTAATTTTGCCATAACTTCAAAACCAAACGTCCAGTTTTTATCATTCAATGACCAAATATTATCTAAATAAACTGTAGTTAGTGATGAAATAATTTATTTTGATAAGGATTGATAGCATGAGTAAAATAAACGCGTTTAAATGTAGGCTAAAAAAAATTCAAGATTTTTAAATGAAAAAATGGTTGTTGTGCCTCACTCGACATAGATAGGTCTATACGAAAGTAAAAGTCTGCGACACACTATGTGTCGCAGACTTTTTTGTAGATATTTATAAGATCTATGATTAATTACATTACATTTTATGGTTCTATCTTTCATAGTTTAGGCAGCGTACGCAAAATAAGTAACTTTTCTGGTTGATTTTTTACACCTTGTGTCCGAAAAACCCAAATATCTTATGGAACCCTATTTTTTTCCAAAATAAAATATAGCCTATGTTACTCGATGATAATGTAGCTTTCAAATAGTGAAAGAATTTTTAAAATCGGTCCAGTAGTTTTTGAGCCTATTCATTACAAACAAACAAAGTTTTCCTCTTTATAATATTATGTTAGTGTAGAAGTGTAGTGAAGTGTATGTTGTCGTTGGTCGTATGTCCTCGTCTTGAAGACACTGAAGGCATTTCCTTATCTGCCTCAGCCAATATTGGTGAATACTTTGTTGGTGGTTTGGTGGTTTTGACATATCGAGTGAAGTCCAGTTTCCATTTTTGAGGGTAAAGATAAATTGGCCTCTAAGAAGTTTGGCATGCTCGAGCGAGACAGTATTTCACTCCGGCCAACCGCTTTCTGCTTTGTAGGGCACTGCCTCTTTCCGCCACAGTCCTACACGTCAGCAGTTTGATCCCCATTATTTAGATGTTTGGCCTTTAAGAAAAGAGCGTACCTACTCATTCTGAAAAGGCTAGCAAACCACATGTGACGCCTCTGGTGTTGCGGCTGTCCATGGACGGTGGTAATCGCTTAGCATCTGGCGAACGTATGCTCGTTTGTCCCCTTAAATACAAAACACTATAAATAAATTATAACATAAAACTTCGCTATACATCGATAAATTTATATGTATTACCCAGGTGATCTATGGAAATAAAATATATCCCATGGTTCACCCGATGTTTCAATTACCCGTTGTTTGGGATCCTGGTGCTCTTCAATAAGTGTGAACTTCTCTCGGTTGATAACGTTTATTTCTTTACATTAATAAATATTTAAATATAACAATCTTCATAAGGAAAGTAAAAAACTCCAACTTGAACGTTGCCGTGCGGTAGGTCGTTATAGAATTCAAGTAGTTTCAATATATATTGACACATGTCCTCCTCCCGCGCCCTTCACCCCTCTCTCGTGCAGCTAGGTAGTGGTGAGCGTAGACATATTCCCCCCATCGAAGACTGTGGGATTTCGATGATTTTCGTCACGCTCATTTGGTAGCGGGCAGAGGTTTGTGATAGCACGACGGATGAGACGCCGGGCTGTGTTGACATCTGCGACGCGTGCGATACCATCGGCGCCAGGATATAATTTTTGGATGCGGCCCATGCGCCATTTGAGTGGTGGCATATTCGCCTCCTTGAGGACCACCATATCGCCTTCAGCAAGGTTTCCTTCATTGATGCGCCATATAGTGCGCTGCTGTAGCTCGTTCAGGTACTCTGTGCGCCATCTCTCCCAAAATTGTTGACGAATCTTTTCGATTTGTTCGTATCTTCGGAGATAACTTGTATTGACTTCAGTAAATGAAGGAGATGGCAATGAAGTGAGTGGTTTACCTATGAGAAAGTGCCCGGGACACAAAGGATAAAAGTATGTAGGATCGGCTGATAGGGGGCTTTAAGGTCAAGAATTTGAAATTGATTCAACCAGTGCGAACAAAACGATAACTCCTCAAAGGTGAGGTTAGTGTTCCCTATCATCCGAGTTAAATGATAATTAGCAGCCCTCATGCCTGCTTTACTAAGTCCGTTAAAAATGCGGTGAATAAGCAGGTGAGAACTTAAATTCGGTATATTCACCGGCAGCGTATGACGAAATGGATTCACGGTAAGATTCTAAACATCTCTTGAATTCGTTATTTGCACCCACAAAGTTACGTCCGTTGTCGCAGTAAATTACGCTAGGCTTTCCTGTGCGAGAGATTAAACGATTTAAACACATTATAATTGCCTCCGCGCTCAAGTCTGATGCAATTTCCAAATGAAGTGCTTAGTTGTGAAACAAACAAAAATACATAACTAGCTTTTTATTATCCTGCAACCACATTCCTTTCGGTCTCTAGTTGGGAAAGGACCGGCGAAGTCGACAGCGGCAACCTCAAACGCGAAGGTAGGGTTAACTCGAGCGGAGGGTAAGTTTCCCATAATTGTTACTGTGTTAGCTTTAAAATTTTACAATGGTTTACCGTTGATTTAGCCAGTCTTCTTCCCCCAATAGGCCAGAATAACTGTCTAACGTTAGTTAGTAAGCTGAGCACCCCCATGACACAACTTTATATGTTCGTGCTCGAACAATAATTTGGTAAAATTATTTCTAGAATCTAAAATTATAATATGCTTTTTACTAAAGATTTCAGATTAATTTTAAATTCGGGACTTTGGAGGTAAGCAATTTTTATTATTTAATAAACCGAGTTCATGCTCGAAACATTCACCTTGATGTTGTTTTACTAGTGGTGTAATGAACATTACAGTTCATCTGTTGTCAGCCTGCAGTTTTATTGTTTAAGTGTCGCGAATGGTAGGCAAACGTAATGCATAGGCTAAGCTTCGCAATAAAAGCTTGAACTTAGAGCATTTTTTAAGCGCGAAGTTTCACTATTGTCTCGTGTCACAGCGTGATGAGGGAGGCAGCATCCTCGCTCAGGTTTAGAAATCTCACTCATATGTCCCAGGCTCTCATATTCTTGCATAAATTTAGTATATTTATCTTTAAATACCGAGTTTTGTTTCATCCCTTTTTTTTTCATTTGAATACGTCGCTTTTTAGCTATATTAAATGAGTCGCCAAGAACATCTGGTGAATCACGCAGAGGGATCTGTACACAAAATCTGCCATCCTCCTCACGCTGTGTGGTTTCAACGTAAAGAGTTTCACAATAATCGTCACTATTTGACGTAGGTTTACTGTTAGGGATTTCTTCTAACTCCCAAAACTTAACAAGTTGCTTTTGTATAGCCTTACTAAAGTTGCAATAGACCTTGTTAGGGCGTTTATAATAATTACCACAATTACGGCCGGTTATGACCCATTCTAGAAGTGTTTCCCGAAGAACGGGTTTATCTCGTCCGAGCTTCACTTGAGAAGAACCTAGAACGTCCCAGAAGACCTCTGCTCCTAGTAGCAGGTCAATGTCTCCTGGGCGATAGAAGGCTGGATCCGCCAATTGTAGGTTGCTGGGTATACCCAGCTCATTTACGCGGATTTCCACTTGAGGAAGAACGTCAGTAATAACTGGTAAGACGTGACATGTGACATCACGGATGTACGAGCTATAAGTCGACTGTACCTGAATATTGCAGTGTTCGGCTATGCCTACTGTCGCATTTTGAAGACCGGACACGTATTGAGATTCCTTGGTTGTAACATAAGCTAATTTAGCCCGAGCCCTCTCCGTAATAAAGGAATATTGCGACCCATTATCTAAAAGGGCGCGCAATTTGTATATTTTGCCATTGTTTGACACCTTAACCACAGCCGTAGTAAGAAGAGCCAAGCTTGAGGAGCCAGCAGACATTGTAACGATCGGATTAGGGCTAGAAGACGCGTTCTCACTATTAACAGGTAAGTTGTTCGTGGATGATTCCACGTAAGTTTGTATTTCCTGCCGTGATGATGATGATGATTGCGATTGACGTGGTTGAGAACCACTGTTGTGCAAGTAATTTGGTTTATGGAGTAACGTGTTGTGCCTCCTTTTGCAGACGCGGAAACCCGCGAGACGGCATTGGTACGATAAATGATCATAACGTAAGCAATTACTACATATTTTCCATTGATAAACCTTTGCATTTCGCTCTTCTACAGACATAGATTTAAATTTATTACAGTCATATAATTTATGATCTTGTTTACAGGCTAAACAGCTACCACGGGTAACTGAATCGAGCGGATAAGAGACAAATGATTTAGACCTATTGAAGTTGTTACGATTTTCGACCTTATTAATTTGATTTAAATTGTTTAATGTTTTAGCGGCGTAGACTGTTTCTAATACAGTTGCCCTTTGACGAAGAAAGCTCAAAAAATCGTCTAAAGTAGGGGTCTCCAGTTTGCTTCGATGCTCCTCCCAATTTCTCGCGGTTACAGAGTCCAACTTCGATGACCCTATATAAATAATAAACGAGTCCCAACTGTCGGTTGGCTCGCCTAACGACTTTAAAGCACTTAAATTTTTGGAAACTGTATCAACTAAGTTGCGTAGGCCCCGGTCGGACTCCTTAGACAGCGTCTCAACGGAAAGTAGACACTTAATGTGTTCATTAATTAATAGACGCTTATTATTATACCTTTTTCCGTCGACTAAACTGGAAGAAAATCGGCATAAATATTAACGGAAGTTACCTGAGTCACCTCAGATTTGCAGATGATATAGTTTTGCTATCAGAAAGTACTAACCAATTGCAACTGATGATAAACTCTTTAAATGAAGAAAGTCGCAAAGTAGGCTTGGAAATCAACTTAAGTAAAACCAATGTCATGACGAACCATACTAAAATACCTATATACCTCAACAACTCACCTTTAAGTTATGTAGATACATACGTTTACCTGGGGAAGCAAATTTCATTTAACCAACAAAATAACGAACTCGAGGTAGAGAGGAGAGTCAATATAGCTTGGAAAAAGTTCTGGAGCCTCAAAGAGATTTTAAAAAGCGACATATCTATAAGGTTGAAAAGTAGAGTCATGAATACTTGTCTACTCCCCTCACTAACATACGGCTGCCAAACCTGGAAATTTACTAGGAAAATAAAAAATAAGATTTTAACAACTCAAAGAAGCATGGAAAGAAGCATTTTAAAAATTAAGAAAGTCGAAAAAATCCGCCATACTGTCATAAGACAGAAAACTTTTATTTTATTTATTTATTTATTTTATTCATTTATTTTTATTTATTTATGTATACACATCACCTTTACTATCATTACAGGTTTCCCTAATGCGATAGAGAGGCTACTTTACATTTATATTATTACATACACAGACATACACAAAAAAAAACACATACATTAACGAAATATAAACTCAATAAAACTAACAATCTATCTTAATATTAAAAAATATAAAACAAAAACAAAATATTGCAACTCTTTTAGGTTTTAAAACAAATTAAATTTAAAAGACATTTTGCGAGTACACTCAATTGACATGAAAAAATATCAAAATCTTTGTGAACTTCGTTAATTAGATAGATAATTCGCGTTAGGGGTGCTTTCTCAAGTAAGTTAGTTCTGGCTACTGGTAAAGCCAATAGAGGCGGGCGTCGGCGCCTCCACACGTACCGATCAGGCACGCACAGGTTCAGGTGGCCCAGTACCCCAGGATTATGTTCTAGACCTCGTAGGAGTTTTACTACATACACAGCAAGGGTGTATTCACGTCGCACTCTTAGTTTGTTATATCCGACCATACCCAGCACAAACAGAGTTGGGTACATCAATGGGAAGAACGGGTATACCCCGTACAGTTTTAAATATAAGTGTCTTGTGAACTTATTCTGAACCCGTTCTAACATGTCACAATATTTTGCTTCATGCGGAGCCCAAATGACCGCACTATGTTCCAGGTGGCTACGAACTAATGCTTCATACAATACCTTTAGAGCTGTAATGTTGGTGAAACCATGAGACTGTCTTAGCAAAAACCCGAGGTTTCTGTAGGCTTTCTTACATATATTTACTACCTGTTCTCGAAACCTTAGATCCGGAGTGAGATGTACCCCTAAATCCCTCACCTGCGAAACTCGTTGCATGGGCGTGTCTTCTACTTTGTACTCGTACTTTATGCATGTTCGTGCGCGAGAAAAAGTCATCACCGAGCATTTAGACGCATTTAAACATAGTTTATTCTTATGGCTCCCTGACTTCTAATAACAACTTAAGGTCATCTGCATACAGTAAACATGAACCATGCCTCACGACCTCCGGTAACTTGTTTACCATAATAATAAATTGGAGAGGTCCCAGGTTACTACCTTGGCTTACGCCAGACCTAGTGTAGTACGGTTCAGATTCGTACCCATTATAGTCCACATACTGCTGTCGGTCTTCCATGTAGCTAACGAAAAACTGTAACAGGTGTGTGGTACATCCAATTTCTGTCAATTTTCTTAATAATATCTCATTATCGACGCTGTCAAATGCCTTTTTGTAGTCAAAATATGCGACATCCACCTGTAAACCTGCATCCACTGCTGGCACCACCTTCACCATAAAATTAAGTAGATTTGTGACAGTGCTACGTCCCGGCCGGAATCCGTGTTGCGCATGCGACAATTGTGCACTTACCTGTCTTTGCATTCTATGTTGGATAGCTGATTCGAATATCTTTGCTGGTGTTGACAACACTGCCACAGGTCTGTAGCCGCTGACATCTGGACCTGCTTTGCCTTTTGGTACTGGGATCACTCGTGTAATCTTCCACCGAACTGGGAACGTCGCTTGTGTTAGACTGACATTGAAAATATGATGTAATGGTTCGGTTAATATTCTGCCACAGTCTCTAAACAAAAAAGCCGGTATACCGTCCGGGCCAGAGGAATATTTTGGTTTGAGACTTAGAAGTGCATCCTTAACATCTTGAAGACTTAAAGTCTCTAAATGCACCCTTGCGCTGTTCGCTCCCACCTCTGCTGCTACGGCCCGTGCGTCAAGTTGAGGTCGCTGAGTACTGTAAACGGACTCAAAAAAATTTGCAAACTGCGTTGCACAATCGTCATCCGAAAGATATTGACCATTGTATACAATGTTCTGTTTATCTGTTCTACTCCTCTTTGACCTAACATATTGCCAGAATGATTTTGGATCTTTTACGAATTGACCTTGTATTTTATGTAAGTGTTCTTTGTGTGCAACTTCTATTGACTTTTTAATACGGGCCCTGCACTGAGAAAATTTATAATAAACACTTCTGAGCTTAGTTCTTTTAAATCTTTTATGTAGAATGGCTTTCATCTGAATGTCTTTAATAATTTGTATAGTATACCATTCGGGGTAAACATACTGTGAAGTTTTATAGCTTAGCTTTTTACGCGGAACACACAAGTCTAAAATAGTATTAAGTTTATCATAAAAAATATTCAATATGTCTTCAACGTTATAGGACTCATACATTGTGCTCCAGTCTATGGATGCGAGCATGGAATACAATAATTGGTAGTCTGCTTTGTAAAAATTCCATTTAGGTCTAATTTCCCTCTTAATCTTATTGTTTCCGTTGACAGCATCAGAGGATGGTGATGGCCCAAGGGTAGGAACAAAAGTGTTTCCAAAGCTCACTGCCAGAGGTGGATGGAGCGTGTCTTCGCGCACAAGTGCTTCGTCTGCCGCTTCCACCGACACTCCTCCCCTAATGCCCCTACATAAGACTAAATCTAACGTACGACCTAAACAATTTGGTACTGCATTACTTTGTGTGAACTCGCAAAATGTCACAAAATATTCATAGTAATTACTAATATCGTCTGGACACGAATATAAATTAAAATCTCCAATTACAATCACTTCTGTGTACTTGTCACATAATTTTTCTATTAATCTAAATAAAATCATATACTCGTTTTCTGAACTACCGGGCGGAATATAAACTACACAACACAAAAACAAAAATCTGTTATTTAAATGTATCGTCGCACAAACTATCTCAAAAATGCAGGTGTCTATCGACGCGTCCTTGAGTAACACTTGTCGCATTTCGAATCGGTGTGTGGCCACGAGAAACACTCCACCCTGCTTGCGACCGTCCGCTCGATCACAACGTAATATTTTGTATCCCGGTGGGAGAATTTCCGCATCTTGAATGGATTCATTGCACCCTGATTCAGTAATTGCGAAGAGGTCTGCGTTAGATGATACTATGTTATTTCTAAAGATGTTTAATTTTGTCCGAAGGCCTCGAACGTTTCGGTAATAAAGGTTTATTGTTTTACTGGCCACCTTTTTTGTTAGATTTACGAAAAAAAATCCACTCGTTAAATTCTGCATTTATTGGCCATGCATCGTCTTTCATCAGACTATCAAATATGTGCACCGGTACTCCAATTTGAAATGAAGAATATTCCTTTTCCGCTTTGTGACTGATTTTGTTTATTTTTATATCTACTTCTGGGCCACATAAACTCTTTACATGCTCAGTCATTGTTTCTTTTGTTGTGTCAGGATGTAAACGCCATACGTGCAGATATCTCTTTCTTTCCGTAGCTTGTATAGCCACCAATTGAGTGCTCTTCCCCGTTCCTACCATTTTGGAGCGTCCACTCAGCCTCTTATTTTTCTGTACTAATGTCCAATCTACTATTGTATTGTTACCGTCTTGCTGTTCTGACATTCGCGAGGTATCTGTGCACGATGTCATATCCAAAATCGGAAATGGTTTCGTGGCCCCATTTCTGTTGTCATTTTGTAAAATAACGGCCCGTTGATCTTTACTAGACATTTGATTAGATTTTTTATGGCACGGATTCTTGTCCTGGATACTTTCTGCGGTGACACAAGAAGAAGAAGCTGAGGTTTCCTGTAGTATATCTGCCGCTTCTTGGTGCTGACAGGTCATTTCAGTTATCCTATGTTCAATTTTTTCCTCTACGCCTATCATTTTTATCAGAAGATTTAGATCAGTTTTTGTTTGGCAGAATTGGGTTTGTAGGTCTTTAATTGCATTTGCCTGGCTGTCCATGCGCAACATCATAACTGACCGCAACTCCCGAAGTTCTTCTAGCAACTGAGAATCTACTTTGTCCGTTACGATTTCATAATCAGGTGCAATTGTTGGTGACAAATTAGCTTTACTACCTCTTTGTGTGTTTACATTGCAGGGTGTATGGACTTTAATGCCTCTAACTGGGTTATCATCTGTATTTATTGACTTTGGTTTTAATAAAGAAGGTGCCATCGACTTCACTGGCGAGCTCGGCGGTGTGCGCTTAATTTGAGGCATTATATCGTTGTTGTTGTTGTATTGTTATGTCCCGGAATAAAAAAGACTAAGCAATAGGAAGTTAAACGTGATTTGCGCTTTCAAGTATGTATTGGATGGATCTTACTTGCATAGGTGTGTGTCTATGTGTGCGTGGTCCTGCTGTACGCGGCTTACATCGGCGCAGCTGCGTAACACGTATTTCTTGGAATGCACTCCTAATTTTATAATTAAATTTATTTTCTAGGAATTAGCGTGGTCCTGCTGTTCGCGGCTTACATCGGCGCACCTGCGTAACACGTATTTCTTGGAATACACTATTAATTTTACAATTAAATTTATTTTCGGAATTACTTATTAAATTTGATATTGTTTTTTAAATTTTTAATTTATACAAGTCTTATTTTGAGCACGTCTGCTCGGCAACAAGGTCCGAGGGGAAGAGACTAAAGTCATTGATGCTCTCAATCACTCACAGAAGTTGAAATGGCGATGGGCTGGACATGTAGCCAGATTAACTGACAATCGCTGGACTATAAAGACATCATCATGGATAGGACCATTGGGCCAAAGAAAAAGGGGCAGACCGAATGCACGTTGGGCAGACGACGTTATTAAACTAGCAGGTAGACACTGGATGCGAGTGGCAAAGGACAGAGAACACTGGTCATCACTGGAGGAGGCCTTTACCCTCCGTTAAGAGGGGTTCTTGCTATCAATTGAATATTTATGCTAAAAATTAACAAAGAAAAAAAAAAAAAAGATGATTACATTTATTAAATTTTGCTTGGATATAATGAATAATTAAAATTCCATAAAACTTAAATTTTATAAAATAAGTATTAGACATATAGGTAGAATAGATTTTGCATGTTGTAAATTGTCAATTTGTACTATGGCAAGAAATTAAAGGCTTTTTTATTTTTATTTTTATTTTATTTTATTTTTTATTATTATACCTATCGCAAAGCAACGACCAAGCAGTTTGATAATTATCTGCCGAAACGCAGACCGAATTAATAACTTCTGATGCGGAACCTTCCAAATATATCTTTAAATAATGAAATTTACTTATGTTGTCTAAACTATTATTATTGTGAATGAGAGATATGTACATATCTCTGAACTGAAGCCATTTACTGGCATCACCACTGTAAGGGGGAATTTTCAGCGGCGGCAGTTTAACGTGATTTGTAATAGAAGCGGAACTGCCGCGGCATGAAGATTTGTCTCCTTGTTTTAATTTCCCATCATTATAAACTTCTAAGAATTCCTGAGCGGTTCCAATCATCTGGAAGAACTGATTTTCTGTTTGTTCCCTTTCTTCCATCTGTTTTGATAAATCGGAATCTAAACCCTCAATTTTACATTGAACTTCGTCGAAAGTGTAACTTAACTCTTGAAATTTAGTTAATCTTAAACTGAATTCCTTGTTAATTAATTTATTACGCTCAGTTACACTATCGAGACATTTAAACGGGGCTAAAAACCTTTCGAACAATGTGATGCGGCTCCTTATTGTGGCCCTTTGCTTTAAGAGATCTTTTAATTCGGTCATAATGTGGATGAAAATAACAAAAACAAATATGAAGGTATAACGTAATTAAAATGAATCCAACCTTGTAACGGTGAGTCGAACAGCTGACCGCTGATAAAAGATATGCACAAATACCGGGCGGCCGGGCGCTGCGCCACAGTGTCACTCGACGCGCTTGTTGGAAACCGCTGTTTAAAGTTGTTGGTAAAACCACTTGTTCTCGCCGGCTCATTCACCGATATGTTTCCTGAAAATAGTCAGCGGTTACGTTTAAGCTTACGTATAAGTATATATATATATATAGTTTAGGTCTATTGTTTGTTTAATTTAAATGTACTAGTAACTTTAAGTAGACACTGTGTAACACTGTGTCGACACACTAATTCTAAGCTTAATTTTAAAGATAATTGAACATTTCTAAGATGCCACTATTTACTTTTATTTATCTTTAGACCCTAATGAAGTTGCTTTAATGTAAATTTTGCATAAAACTGGAATAATTACTAAGATATTTTAACAAATTTTATAGGTCGGTACCCGCCGATCGAAATTTCACACAACTAATTTTTACCGGAATGACCGCACTCAAATCTATACAAGTCGAAAACAATTTATTTTAAAAGGACAGGATTATTATATTAGGAATGGGCTTACTTCCCTCAGATCCAGTTTTCACTTCTGCTGGGATATCTTCGCCTTCCTGGTTACGTTATCCAGATCAAGTCGGGGTCACCATAAATATGTTTGGGATCCCGGTGCTCTTCAATAAGTGTGAACTTCTCTCGGTTGATAACGTTTATTTCTTTACATTAATAAATATTTAAATATATCAATCTTCATAAGGAAAGTAAAAAACTCCAACTTGAACGTTGCCGTGCGGTAGGTCGTTATAGAATTCAAGTAGTTTCAATATATATTGACACATGTCCTCCTCCCGCGCCCTTCACCCCTCTCTCGTGCAGCTAGGTAGTGGTGAGCGTAGACACCCGTAGTCTACTTAGGTATACAAAGCGGGTGGACCGCGGGCAACACACGTGATACGTTAGGATTTCTTTTTTAATGTCGCCTGCGTTTTTAATATATACGTGAAATGGTAATTTTGTCCAAATTTCCCTCATTGGAGTCCGGATTAGCACATTTTATGGTAAAAGTTTTACACGAAGCAACGGTGCAACACTATTTTTTGTTTATAATATAAGGGTAAAGGCAGATATAGTTAATTTTTTTATTTTTGTTACATACAAGACGATGAAGCCAGAGATACTGAAAAGTTACTAATCAGGTGTGGATCGCAATTTTGTTAAACTGAACTAAAAGTTGAAAACAGTGCCATCTGTTGTTTAGAGACATAAACTAATAGAGACAAACTTCTTAGCACTCCATGGATTCACCTTGCGGGTGTCGGGTCCATCGTGTGGCAGAGGGAGAAACTCAAAGCAGTTCCCAGGACTTACGACCTAGGTGTAGGTTTAAGGAGGCCCCCTTTAAGATGCGCATCAACGCTCACCTGCACTGCTCGAGTTTCCCGCCCTACCTAGCCAAATTTGTTAGGAACCTGTTAGTGCAGCCTTGGATACTCGTTCTAAAATAGAACTTACTGCAGATCTCGACAGGCCAAGGTCTTTCAGAAAGTTATACAGAGATTTAGCTGGTATCCCTCTCGCTCCCACTTCTACCGCGTATAAATTAACCACATAGCCATTTTTGTTTAGTTCAGTTGTTAGTTCGTAATATTTATTTAATTTTATTGTTAAGGAATATTAGTTTTCCACGGAACAGTAAGCTCCACTAATATTATGTGTTTAATTTGTCTAGAGAAGAGGAATATGTCCGGTCTGGATGACGAAACACTAACATCCTCTGGGATTTTATAGTGCTTATTTATTTATAAACTTTATTGCACACCACTACAGTAAACATTTGAACATAGATACATATACGGACACAAACATCAGGTATTACAATAGGCGGTCTTATCGCTCACGGCGATCTCTTCCAGACAACCTTATCATACGTATCCATCAAAATAGTCCAGTCAGGTGCAGTACCTAGGATTGAGAAAGACTTGCTTTTAGATTTGGTACTTTAATAAGATGATTTGCGTAAGAATAGCAAGACCTTTTTATTATTACTATTGTAACAAAGTTTCGTATTTTAGTTGCCACTTTATTTACTTACTAGCTGTTGCCTGCGGCTTTGCTCGCGTGGAAGTTGATGTAGGTTATATGTATTAATTAAAAACTGTGTAATGTGTAGGTATAATATAGGATATAACTTAAATGTTTATGCTTTTCGCAATTTTTCCTCTTTTAGTGGTATGAGACGTTCCTTCGTACCAAATTTTAAGATTCTGAATTCACGGGAAGTAACCTGTAAGTTTTGATTACCCTGCGAGTATCGAAAATTTATGGCATAAACGCCTGTGTCTTTTGATTGCGTCGGCTTAAAAGTTTTATTTTTTCACAGATCCAAGGGATAGTAGTATTAGACATGAATTTCAGATTGATACCTTGTCTCGTTCCTGGGGAAAATGGGTACGTTTCTGCCTTTTGAGAAACAGAACCCTAAAAATAATTAGTTTCTGATTTATTCCTACGTATTCACCCATCTACCCATCTGGTTGCCAGATTTGAACTTTCTAGGTAATCAGGAACTATGTTAAAATTTTGATCTATGTGTGTTAGTGATAAAAATGAGGATTTTTGGACGATAATATCTCAATAGCCGTTTGAAGTGTTTTTATGAAATTTAAAGGACATGTATCTCGCAAGTCGAAACATATGAACCAAATACGATATGTCTATTTGAGTATAGTATAATATAATATTCTTACGCACCTACCACATCACATCATATTTTCACATCACCTTAAGGTTGACTGGCAGAGAATGCCCTATGGCATTAAGTCCACCTTTGTGCAAAATGTGCATCAAGTTTAAATAAATTAATAAATAATAGTTTTGGAGTTATGATGGTGACAAAAGTGGCTCCCAAAGGTTTGTGTAATATTACACACAGTACTGCTTGCCAGTTATATTAGCTTGAATGTAGCGTGTCTTGATAATAGCTTCAACAGCTAGTTAAGTAGCAGTACAGCAGTTTTTTTATAAATATTATCAGACAATGGAGATAGACGATACACTAAGCTGTATTGGCAAATAAGAAGCACACTTACAACAATTACTTACTAATCTTGATCCATTGAACATTAGTCGTAATAAAAGTTGTATCATCAGCTGTTCACCGAACAAAAAAATGAGGAAAGACGCCATCTGCTGTTTACAGACAGCACCTTGTCTACGTTGATATGAAAGTTGTTAGTGACAAACTTAAACAATAGATGGCTCTATCTATTTTGAAAAAAAAATATCTAATGGAATTGTTTTGCGAGACCAGTAGCTGTATGCGAGTTGTCTCTTTTATTTAATCAAATCTCTTTTTACAGTCGCTGACGCTTATTTATTCTTGTAATGTTTAATACATCGCGGTTAATATTTTGTTTTGACCAAGTGATTTAGCATTAAGATGACGCCATTTAAACACATTTGTTAGTATTCTAATAACGTTAACAAGGGGGCTGACTTGATTATGTCATAGTTAGTTGAGAAAACAGTGGAAAGGTGCTAACTCAAATGGTCCATTACAGTGTTGGGCATTAATCAATTATTTTTCTATTTAACTAATTATTTGATTAAAAAGTTATTGTGATTAAATTAATTGCAATTGAATTAGTCGCCATTAAACATTTATTCGCGTATTACAATTAAAAGTAACAATTAAGTTTTTGGGGAATTTTGTTGAGAAAATGTCGTTAATATATTTGACTTGGCGAAATCCACACACGCAAGTGCACAAAACTGAAACTGATACATGGCAAAAAAACAACGGGATTGTTATTATTTTACGAAAAAAATGAAGAATTGTTAATTTTTATTTTTTTTTCGTAAAATAACTAACAATTGAGTAATTGTTAATTAACTGTATTAAACAACGATTAACAACTAATTAATTCTTAAATGTATTTTTCACAATTACAATTGAATTCAATTCAACAAAAATTTGCCCAACACTTGTTCATTACGGACGAGCAGTATGACTGTTAAAAACATAGTTTAAAAAAAATAAAACAACAAAGGCAGAACGGACTGTATTTGTATTAAAAATCTTTGTTTCCAAATATTTTCTTACACATTTGTTTTAACCCACCATAATTCATATATTTATTCATATATATATATATATATATATATATATATATATATAATTAATATATATATATATATATTAATTCATAAAATATAAAATACTTTCTACATTTGTCTACAAGCTAAGCAGAGCTTGTATTCCATAATACAAGCTGTCTAGCATCCATGTACTAGACAACTGATATATATACTTTTTTTTGTAAATACACACATATTATAATAGAAAACACCCAAACTCCGAAACAAATATTTATAGATCATACAAACATTTGGTGCGACCCGGGCATCGAACCCAAACCCGCAAGCACAGCAGTTATACGCATCGTGCCACCGAGGCAGTCGTATAATATATAAAGATTATAGAATTAAAAAACTAAATGTTTTGCGTTCTTAGTGACTAAATTTCCCTAACTTTTCAACACAATACTATACTACTAACTAACACTACTATTTACAAATAATCTCATACTAATTTCTATCAATTGATTACATATTTATTACGATTACATATATAAAGCAGAACATAAAACATTTGGTAGGAAAATGCATTTTTCAACTCTCTCAAAAAAATTGCGACTAAAATAGGAAAAAGAAAAGGTCGTGGGTAGAAAAGGAATAGAAGAATACGAGAACAGAGGATGCAAGGAACAGGTGTAAGAAAGATGCGCTACGACTTTATAAATAACGTGTAGAATTTTATAAAAAATTGGAAAGATTACTACATTCGATAGGTAACAGATCGAAGGTTAACAGAACAACAATAATTTTTAAATAAACAAGCGTTAAGGTCACCCATGATTATAGTATGACTGTACGAAGGTGTGAGGTTTTCTAAACTTATAGGTTCTTTCTTACCTACAATGTGAGAGAAACAATTGAACTTAATTGAGGTAGCGTTGTAGCCTCTTTAACTACCCGTCAGCAGTTCTTCTGAAACTAAAAGTGGAGCTTCTTTTTCAGGACTCTTTTTTTTTGTAAGCCATAACGTTTTTGTAACTTGTGAGTTTTCGGACTCGGGAAAGTTAAGGTTAAGATATTCTACGTTTGTCGTTTTTGTGAGAATCTTTTCCAGTTCTTTTACTAAAAGGGTGAAAGGGGGCCGGCCTTTGGGGGAGAATGACCAACATTCACGCATAAGCAAGTACCTGAAATTAACAAACAAGTTTATCCAAAATAAAACAGGCATAGAATGCAAGTTAGGTTTTAAGTCAACCATTTTTTTTATCATTTTCAATTTGCTAATGAATAAAATTCAAGCGAGGATGTTTTATCTAATATCATGTTCCCATTTGTGATTATGACTAACTCAAACTAAGAACATTTAGTAAGTAAAAAATCTCACAAACATGTATTAAGTTAACTTACAAGTCAAGACTGCAACAAGCTGGTTTCTCCAAACGATGTCCAGCTCTAAGACGTTGAAACAGATATTGTGCTTGAACAGATTGGTACGGTGTAGCACCCAGCGTCATTATTTCCCAGAGAAGGATGCCAAAGGACCAGCTGTTAAAAAAACCATTAGAATATGAGCAATAAAGGAGATGACCAATTTACCTAAGACACTCTGCCTGGCATCTGAAAATTCATGTACATTAACGAATTTTGCTTTATTTTGAATTTAGTATGCTATAAAATTAACTGTAAAAGTTACACAGTTCAGTAACATCAGATTTCTTAGAAATTACCAAAAACTTGTCTTGGTCATGAACCTCCTCGGGCTCATAACTAGGTAGTAGCCAGATTATTCTGCATAGTAAGATTCGTTTGTGCCATTTATCCTGTGAGTTAATAATTGTCTGTATTGTGAAGAATAACATTGTTAGAACTACAGGCCTCTCTCTTGTCTGTCAACGTTTAATAATATATACATAATCAACTAATATTTATAATAATAAAATAAAACAAATCAATAATCTCTAAACGTAATTTTTTATTAAAGAAGTTGGTGAACTTTATTTAGTTCGTTGGTTGTTGGTGTAATTAGATAATACCAGAGAACTTGTTTTATGTATGTGAATGTTATCATTATTTATTTTCTATAAGTACGTCACTGAATTGTAAAAAGCAGTCTTTGGAAAGAAATAACTAAGGAAGACACAACGTGTCTGCTTAGCCATCCCGTTGTTTTACCGCAATTAATACACCTCATTGGAAACAGTTCACAATGTCAAAAACGTTAGCAGAATCAAGTCCGTATTAATAAGCACTAGATAAGAGTGAATAGCAATGGTCGACATGGAGAAAAGATAATCGCAAAGTTTACAAACAAGATCGAACGAACAGAAAACGGCGAATGTCGAACTTGTCATGTAGTTTTGTTTCATTGTATATACAAGAAAAAAGTTTTGTAAAAATAAATATTATATACATAGCATTTGAGTAATCCACAAATATGAATATTATTATGATTACGAAAATGAATAATCAATTAACTGTCAGAATACTTTTTAGTATTACTCTGATAGAGCATGAATATTGTAGCTTTACAGGGAAAGGTACGTACTCGTATATCCAATATTGCGCGTTATCTCGATACGCCAGAACTTAAAACAACTTTTTAAGTTTCAATACTTTTTCTTTAGTTGTACGAAAATGTAAAATAGTTTTGTATTTTTTATGTCTATTTCAATTTATTCATAACCATGCGTATATTAATGTATATGCTACTGAGTAACAAGGCAGAAACTAGCCATGTCCTTTGTTGCCCACGTGAAGTGAAATGGAACTTTTTACTATACAGGCAATGGCACGCTACCGAATAATGAGTGTTTTGGTATTGTGTGTTAAAGTGTTATTAATTGTAATTAATTAAAGATACTGTCTACATTTTAATAGTCATGATACTGCTACTATATAAGTTCACAAAGGAAATGTGTATGATGATCCTACAGTACAATCTCTTATTTTTGTCAATTTGAGGCGATTCGTAGAAGGTTACTTGATTTTATTTGGTCTAATTTTACAAAGTTGAAGTGATAAATATGTTTAATAATATTTGACATATGTACACGTTAGAGATAATTAAAAGGACCACAAGTTGCCTTCATGAAAAAAAAACTTAAGCGATAGTAAACATATTATTGCAATACTTACACATCAGTTTGTATGGTAAACAGCATACCGTTTAGTGACTCTGGTGCCATCCAACGCACCGGTAACTTTCCTGATGTTTTCTTTCTATAATAATAATCAGTTTCTATGTTTTTTGCTAGCCCGAAGTCAGCAATTTTAAGGATTAAGTTTTCAGAGACTAGAACATTACGGGCAGCTAAATCTCGATGAATGCACTGAAAACAACCAAAAACAGAATATACCGGTTTTATTTCTCTTTGATGAATTGAACCAAGTTCTCCAATAAATCAAATATTTATGGCAGATCTCGGACTGTTTTTAAACTATTTTAAATAGGAAAAAAGTAATTAGTTCCAATTTATTGTATTTTTTTTTATATAGAATGGGGGGCAAATGAGCATTCTTTTCACCTGATGGTAAGCGATTACCGTCGCCCATGGATACCCGTAACACCAGAGGCGTCTCAAGTGCGTTGCCGGTCTTTGGGGGATGGGGGAAGGGGTTGGGCAATCTAGTGTATTAACTATATATTCTCCGATATTGTAACCTCTAAGTGTGAGCTGTAGTTAACCTACTTAAACTTTTGTTTCATAGTAATTTAAAAAAGCTGTTTGTCTCTTACATGTTTTGTTGCCAAATATTCCATTCCCTTAGCTACTTGGTATGCAAATGATACTAAATCCTGTGGTGTAAGATTTCGACTGTCTTCCAAATCATCGTTTGAAGATTCCGTACTAAAATAGAAAAGTGATATTATGATAAAAAATTGTGTAAAGTTCATTAAAAAGATAAATACTGTTTTTATGAAATTGAATATTTTATTAAAAAATAATAACACTTTGCATTCCACAATATATTCAAAATCTTTATAGGAACATCAATCGTCTTTAGTAGTGCTCTGCCGGTCAAATTCTTCTTCTTAGAAAGGAATTTTTTGCCTTCTACCAGGGCAATCTTAAGCTCAGCTGAGGCCCTGGGCAGAAAACAAATTACTATGATCATTTAGGAGTTATGAAATATATAATTTATTAGTCATAAATGATATTAATATGCTGTTAGTTTTTTTAGCCACAAGAACGATAATAGTTTTATCAGGTTTTCTGTTAAGCGAAACCCTCTATTATATTATTATGTGCTAGGGTTCAACTAATATGAGAAATAAGCCTTCTGCCGACATGACACCCGTTTCCCCCACATTATCTTCAACATGTACATTTTCGCAATCTTTAGCTGGCAACTTTACTACTGATGACCTGTCTTACCACATCTGTTGCAGATGATCCCAGAACCCGTCTTAAAGGAAGACTTAATTTGTTTTCCAATTTCCTTCTTCCGACTTCACGTAGCTGTCGAACCGCTTCGACCCCAAGGGCCTGTGCCAGTGCTTCACTTAGCAAAGTGCGGTTGGCAAGCTTCACTACAGCTCTAAACTACGAGACCTTGATGCCACGCCTGCACGGTGTTTGTTTTTATCGTCTTCGCATCGGCCGAAATATACGCTATCCGTACGAGGTTCTCAATTTCCAACGCCCTTTGCTGTAGGCTCTCTCCCGGGTCTTGAACTCTATAGCGTAGTTAAGCGCAGAAAACGTGTTTCAGATGGCGATCCCCGTATTTCGATTCGAGAACTTCTAACAAATCTTTATTCACACTGCCTGAACTAGTGCTTCTAGGACTGATTACGCTAGCCCCCTAACTGCACCAGCCAAAGCAGTCAAACACACATAACTTCACTCGCAATTTTTTCATGCTGCCCACATTTGACGGCTTTTCGCGACTTTTAACCTACGCCCACCAACGTTGTAATTACTTGCACGAGGTCGTTTCCTAAATAATATTTTACCCCATCAATTATCGCTTCTGCGAGAAATGTGCCTCACCATCTGACACTGAAGTTTAGTTATTCTCTTAAATTACACGAAACAGCAGCTTGACTTTGGAATCAATTTTTTTTCCATATGTGATCGCCAGATGTACTTAGTACATTTAGAAGAAAACATTCTAAATAAGCGTCTTGTGATAACATTAACCGATAGATAGTAATTGTATATATAATGAAAATATATTTTAATGATTTTTCTACTATTACTACACTTCAGCAAACACAAAGGCACAGAAAATATTTCATTTCGTTCGTTCGATCGTAAAGAAGTTGAAAGAGATACAACTTTTTACGCTTTCATTTTTGAACCGTATAAAAATATAAGAACTGAAAGATTTAGATTATTACATACTGAACTATATTTTTGTGAAAAAATGTAATATGAACGACAATATTAAATGAGAACATATCTGCCTGAGAGAAATTGTCGTTTCCTAGGGGCCCCCTGAGGATGTAGGCTCTTTTTTGTTTTCCTCGTTTGGAAATCTCCTCAGATACCACCGCCTGGTGGCATGTTGGACTCGAACCGACTAAAGTCGTACGCCATTTCGGGTACTAGGAGCTGGAAAACCAGGTACACCCTAGAAAGGAAAACCCTGGAACCGCGACGTACCTCGGGCCACCTACAGTTTGTAGATGGCCCACACCAGAGGGGTGTGGAAACCCTGATGAGCCCGCGTGGCCCCCACCCGAGCCTGCTTCTGCTAGGATGACAGATGCCCTCATCTGCCACCCTCAGGTTTGCGTTTATGGAGGACGGAGATCATTTTTGTGATCTCCGGCGCCTGAGACGTTATGAGAGTTATAAACCTCTTCCGGTCCCGCTCCGCCGTCTCCTTAGCAACCATAACTTACTCGCAGAAAGAAACGGCGGCGTCGAGAGAATCCGGCGGCTGAGTCTCGAGGTGGCTCTGCACAACTCCGAGGCCTTCGAAAACAGCTGAACGTGGTACAACGCGGATTCGCACAAAAGCTGTGTAAGAGCTTTCGGACGGTCTCCTTGCACTCAGCTCTGATCTTGGCTGGTATGCTCCCTCTGGACCTCAGGATCCGTGAGGTGGTCTCGTTGTACGAGGCCAAGAGCGGGGTGTGGCAGTCATGGTTGGGGGACGTAGAGATCGAACGAATGACTCCGGCTATAGGAGCACCTCACTCCGCAGAACACGGAGCCCTTGAGTTCAAATGTCTCGTAGACGAGGAACAACTATAGCGCACCGACAACAT
Organism: Spilarctia lutea; assembly: GCA_916048165.1. NCBI lineage: Eukaryota > Metazoa > Arthropoda > Insecta > Lepidoptera > Erebidae > Spilarctia > Spilarctia lutea. The sequence goes on from OU696491.1 coordinate 4,455,438, forward strand.
CGAGGTGCGCATTTATACGGACGATAGCAAGATTGAGGACCGGGTACGCACAACGTTATTGTTATGGAATAACGAAGTCGAATCCAAGGCCCTCAAGCTTGCTATATCGCCCCACTGCACCGTTTACCAGGCAAAACTGTTGGCCTTGTGCAAAGCGGCCAGTGATATTCTCAGGCGAGGCAAAACCACATTCGGTATCTTCAGCGATAGCAGAGCCGCACTCCAAACGGTCACCAATCACTATGCCCTTCATCCCCTTGCAGTGGAGGCCAGAGCAGCCATTCGAAAAGGCATGATCCAGGGTAAGGAGATATCCTTATTCTGGGTCAAGGCCCATGTAGGGTTGAGTAGCAACGTGCGAGCAAACCAGCTCGCTAAGGAAGCGGCTCTGCGCTTGAAGAAAGCACCGGACTACGGTCTGTGCCCTGTTTCATTCGTGAAGCGAGGTCTTCGACAGGCCAACGTTTGGTGCAACGGGGGTGGGTTCTCCGAATACTTGAGCGTTTCTAGTGTAAGGAGAACCCACCCTGCATTTGCGACCCGAATATTGCGGAGACTGTCCCTCACCTTATCGTGGATTGCTTAAGTGATATAATCAGGAGTAAAAATAGAAAAGCTTTCATAAAATTTTGTACAGATATGGTTAATAAATAAATAATTGTAAAACTTTATTACCCTCCTAAGAAAGAAGAAAATACCTACATAGTATAGAAACTAGTCAGAAATCCCACCTGGAGAGAGTAAGGAAAAGCGTGAAAGAAAGATAATAGTATTCAGAATGAAAATACGAGATGTAGCACTAGTGAGTACTGGAATGGACGTAAACAGTAGGTAATAGGCTCCAAAGAACATTGGAGGTGCTAGACATAAAAAAAAAAGAAAGAAAATCCGAGGCCTAGTTCTTACGTGGCCCCGGAGCAAGCCACCTGATGACTCGCCTTATAGTAGGAGGCACTCGCATCGGCATCGAGCCTTCTATGAGATATTTAGGGCTCGTACTCGACGGCCGATGGGACTTCGGGCATCACTTCCGAAGTCTGGTCCCCAAAGTGGTGCAGCGCGTGCACACGGTTGTTGCCAAACATGAGAAGGCCTGATGACTCCTGCAGGAGACTATACGGTGGCGTTGTGCGGTTCATGGCCCTTTATTGGGCCCCAGTATGGACGGAGGTTCTGAAGGCCAACAACATCACGCTATTGCGGCGACCGCAACGAGTGCTGGTCACTAGGATCATAAGGGGGTAACGCACGATCTCCTTTGAGGATGTAGGCCCTGGGCACTGGCCCCGTATGGCCCTTATGGTAAAGACGGCACGACCAGACAGGTTAATAAGATTTTATTTCAAAATTTACTTACCTAATTCCAAATCGACGTTTCCGCAAGAATTCTCTCAAATTACCATAAGATGCAAATTCGATAATTACGTAGAGAGGCCCACCCTGAGTGCAGCATCCTAAAAAGTTGATAATGTTCACATGTTTTCCGACTACTTTCATTATCTCCATCTCTGAAACTAGCGATATCATTTCAGCATCAGTGTGTCCGTCTGAAAAATGTAGGAAAAAATGGTTTATTTTCTTACAGACTTATATACTGAACTAACCTAATACAAAGGAAATTTTATGGTACAGTTATTTCTACCTTTCAGCATTTTAACTGCTACCGCACTCTGCCCTCGCTTTAATACTCCCACACAGTCTGCTTTAACGACTTTACCGAACTCCCCTTCTCCCAGTACCTTCCCTAATATGACGGTCTCGCGGGGTACCTCCCAATTCTCGTCTAGAGGTAATTCATACTCTGATAACAGCTTTGAGTCAGTGGTATTTTTCTTTACTTCGGAGACCTTTTGCTTTTCAATTTTTATTATTGGCAAAATCTAAAAAAAAATTAAAAATTATATATCATTTTAATTTTAAACGTTGTATTTTGTAAAAAAGATATGAACTTATTCAAAAAATATGAATTATTGTACAATAACATACTTTCATTTAAAATTTTGGTGCTGATACAGAAACTACTTTGACCTTCAACACCTTAGCAGTCATATTAAATTAAGGACGATTCCCACACTAGAACATTCATCAAAGAGCCTTGAGAACACCCAGACCTAGACTCAAAACGCAATTGAAACAAACAAGGAAAATGCCTAAACCACTACACCATTCGAACAGTCAATAAAACTTTATAACAAACTTGCCAATGCTCCAACAGCTTGAGACGAAGTATTAACATGTGGCTTCTCTATCGTTACTTTCTTACTCCAATATGTTTCAATGACGTCTCTAGCTGTTTCTAGGGCTAGATTCTTTTGCTTTTTCTCTCTTTTTAAATTTCTGCAAGTTGCCACCACAACTAGGGCTGCTACTATGAGCAATCCAGCGCAAACAGGTATTATGATGATTAGTAATGAAACAGGTTCTGATCTGACTATATAGTTAGCTGTGAACGAATTATTGGATTTAAGCCATTTCGTAAACAGAGAATATCAAAGTAATAGATTTTTATTTAATATAACAATAAACCGATATATTTTTGAATGAGGCAAACATTTTTCAACATTAGAGACCCGTCTAATACTCAATGTATCTGCTCTGCAATGATAGAACGAACAATGTCAAATACCTTTACCGTTATTATTGACCAACATGTTAACTGGCAGCCACATCTGTCCCACTTAGCTGTACGCGTCCGCAAACTAATATACATGTTTAAAAAGTTCAGGTACTTGGTCAACTTCAGTATCTTCAAAAGCGTGTACTACGCGTTGTGCCAATCTATTATATGTTACTGTATTACTGTTTGGGGAGGTGCATCAGATATGTACAGTGCAGAGTTTTACAACTACTCCTGCGAGTAGACACTTTCGTGTGAATGTGAGTGAGTCCTGTATTTATAAACTGAAAATAGTTGTAACTAGATGTAAAACTTCTCTCTACGTCAATATTAAAATTGTAATATCTATGTCCTCCACTATTCCTGTAAGTGTATTTAAATATCCAAAAGTATGTTTACACACACATACTACCTTTGCAATGTGTTGTGGAATTGGGCTGCATTTTGTTTTTATGCTTTAATTATTTTTATGTTTATATTTTATAAATTTTTATAGTTGGTTTTGATTTAAATTTTTGATTGGATTGTGATTTATATTTTGATCATGAACTTGATCTATGTTAGTTCTGATTTGATTTTAATTGTGTTGATTAATTTTATGTTTAAATTGAAATATCTACGTATCTGTGCATTGAATATAGTGTAGCATGTCTAACACTAACATTTAAACTTATATTTATTATTCCTTAAAAATATTGTCATATAGTTATTTCTTTCAAACAGTTTATATATATCCCTAATAATGGTTAAGTACGATTTAGTTTTCCTAAAATCCAAAACTTTGTTTCTAAATTAAATAAATTTAATTAAATCCAATTCTTATAATGTCAAACCTTTTGGCTGGGGTGTACACCGTTACAATTATCTAACTGAGGGTAGATCGGTAACGGTGCGCTCGGGCAGTGAGACTTTTACCGACGAGAAATTAAAAGCGTTATTTTAAACTGCGTTATAAAGGGAACATAAACGCTAAACTGTTTTGTAACACTGAAAAAACTGTAACTGTATACCTTGTGTTCTTGTGTAGTGAAAATAGACAATCTGAAAAACCGTGAGAGACTTTTGTTTGTGAATAAAAACTCCTTCGCTCCGCTGCACAAATAAAAGGTAAATATACCATACTACAATAGTTTTTTAAATATTTTTACGATCCTATTTTTATCAATTTTAAACCTAATTTTAATGTTGGCTTTTGATTTAATTTCTTATATTTATTATATTTTAATATTAACTGTGATTTTTTTTATTGTAACTTGAAAGTTATTTTAATTATGATCAAGAACATGATCTTAAAGTTGATTCTGATTTGCTTTTGATTGAGTTGAATTTATTTATGTTTATATTGAAATACCTACCTCTAACCAATATTTACGTAGAAAATGTTTTTACCTTGTGAGAGCCCTGGTACCTATTTTTTTTTTTACCTGTGGAAACCCTCTCGAGCCGTCATCCCACCGGGGTTTGCGGCCAGGTGGTGTGTCGGAATCGACCCGACTAAAACCACACGGTGTGCCAACTCTGCGCCTGAGAAGGGAGCGGTCCGGGAACTGCAGTTATTAACACGACCGGACCCCTCCCAGCGCCTGCCCGCACTGAAGCGGGCACCGTCTGCAGGTAGACTCTCAATTTAGGCGACGCACTACGTCTCCCCTTCGCGGTTGGCCTCTGAAGCGGATGGAGGGGAAAACCATCCATATAAGATGAAGGTTTTGTTTTTTTTGTAATAATATAGACCAGGTCCGTACATCCCATTCACTTTAAATCCACCTTACACATTCCATATTTTTTCGTTCGTTTACATTACCCTTTCAATGAACACCTTAGAATAGGACATATAATATTTAAAAAACCATAACCATAAAGTACTCACGTTCTAATATCTTTAAATAACCTTGTTTCCAGGTTGATCCATATGAATTCGTGGCGAGACAAACATACCAGCCTTCGTCTTTCTTGGTTACGTTATACAATGTAAGCTGTTCTATATTATTTTCTGGATTCTCGCTCTGTATTTCTAAAATCTATACTAATATTATAAAGTTGAAGAGTTTGTTTGTTTGAACGCGCTAATCTTAGGATCCGCGGGTACGATTTGAAAAATTATTTCAGTGTTGGTACATAGTACCTATATAGTGTATAGTCCATTTATCGAGAAAGACTATAGGCCATATATCATCACGCTAATACTAATAGGAGCGGAGCACCAATGAAGAATGTTTAAAAAACGGGGCCAATTTATTACGCTACGGGCAATTAGCGGTAAACGAGGTTGCGAGGGTCAGCTAGTTAAATATATGTGGGATGTGGCTCGAAGCAAAATAAAGTTCGCAAATCAACACTTATTTATTTTATTGACAGAGTAAACATCGTTACGTATCGTTCTCACCTCATATATCTCACACTGACTTTGACAGCAACACTTTGACATATATAACAAGAAAGGTGAATTTTACATTTTTTAACAAAATAATAATTCAAAATAAAACTAAACCACATCTATAATAGTCCACGGGCCCACATATAAGGGATTTCAGTGATTAATAACAGGCTAAAAGTTTATACACAGCTTCGTTTTGACGAGACACCCAACTTTTATCATTGGACCAAATTCTGATAGTGGCAGGAAAAAGTGCGATAGGGAGCAAAACACGTCGATTTGATGAGTGTCCCAAATTAAATAATAACAGTTTCTAAACATCAATACTTTGAGAAAATACGATGGAAAACTGAGAAAAACTTGTGGCATACAAATTGAATGGCACCTTCCGAGTGACCCCCAGCTCTAACATGTCAGAATGGTGACTTGAAAAAATTTATTAATAAAGAGCTGATTTTTGTTTTGGGGCTCGCAAAATATATATTTTTTATAAAAAATGCATCGGCATACAAATTTGTTGGTAATTTTTTTGAGACCTACACTCGAAAGTGGTCAAGATTGTGTTAATATTTTTTTGATTAATAACAAAAATTTATGTTTATTTACTTAATTCTTAATCTAAATATAATAGTGACCTACAAAAAAAATGGTATTTTTTTAGTTAACCTACAAAAACAAAAAATCGAATCATTTAATATGTGCTCCGTACTTATGTCTTGTAACCACTGGTTTCATTTGTATTAAACTAATGTTATAAAAATGAAAGCTTGTATTTTCAGTGTATTAACAGAACTTTATTAATAATGCAATGTGCAGACAGTGCATGAAAAAAAATTAAACTTATAAATAATTTATGATAAATATTAAAAATCAATCAATCCTCATTAGATTCGTCACTCGATGACTCTTCACTATGTGTGATGTTATCGTCATCTTCAGAATTATCGGTATCATACTGATCAGATTCTGTAATTTTTTTTTTATAAGTTTTATTTTCGGATGAAAACGTTCGTCCTTACGTGAAGAATTGCACAAGAAACACTCCATGATGACGATCACTTAACAGCTTCGAAAAGAGAGCTCGACTAAACCCATTTGGTACGCTTTGAATTGTGTTTTGAAAAATAGTGGTTAGAGCTGATGCTTATGGGAAGTTGGGCGGGGATAGTGGGTCTTACGATTTTATACCTGAGGCAAAATCACACAGTTCAGCATATTATTATTTTTGATATTGATATTCAACTAAATTGAAATTTAATAAATGTTTTTTTATAAGGCGCAGTGCCTTATAAAAAAACAATATACTGAAAAAATTATCGCTACAAACATGTATTATTTGTATTTTAGGTAAATATTTTTATTTTGTTAATATAATAACTTAAAGATATTACTTTTATTTCGATTATAAATTATAGATCCAAATTATAGAGAAATTAAAAACTTTAATTTATATTAATTTTAAAGTACCTACACGAGTTATAAATATGCATTTTTTGAACTTATAACTATTATTTACAGACTTTAACTGATTTTACGATTTGTTTTACAATACAATGATTTTTTCCTTACTTGACTATCACTTAAAAATTGTTGTTAACTGAATAATAAAATAAATAAGTAGTTCAATAGCTCAATCACTCGTTACAAGAAATTTCAACAAATTTTCATGCAATTCCCTTGTTTTTATTGCTGTAATTGTTTATATAATTAAGTAATTTAAAAAATAGTATTCATTTTCATTACAGAAGCTGTAATATTGTATACGAATTTTCCATTTTAGCAATTTCAAACAAAGCTGGCGAAAATTATGTGCAGGACTTCGACATATGTTTTCAAGATTTAATTTGTTTGAAATTTCGTAAAGTTCACTTTTAATTAATCGCTTTCATTTTTTTTGTATGCCAATAGTTTCATGGTGTTATACGTTTGATTCTTAACAGAAAAAATTAAAAAAGAAGTTGTTATTAATCAAAAAAAGATTAACATAATCTTAACAACTTTCGAGTGTAGGTCTCAAAAAAATTACCAAAAAATTTGTATGCCGATGTATTTTTTATAAAAAATATATATTTTGCGAGCCCAAAACAAAAATCAGCTTGTTATTAATAATTTTTTTCAAGTCACCATTCTGACCTGTTAGAGCTGGGGGTCACTCGGAAGGTGCCATTCAATTTGTATGCCACAAGTTTTTCTCAGTTTTCCATCGTATTTTCTCAAAGTATTGATGTTTAGAAACTGTTATTATTTAATTTGGGACACTCGTCAAATCGACGTGTTTCGCTCCCTATTGCGCTTTTTCCTGCCAATATCAGAATTTGGTCCAATAATAAAAGTTGGGTGTCTCGTCAAAACAAAGCTGTGTATAAACTTTCAGCCTGTTATTAATCACTGAAATCCCTTATATGTGGGCCCGTGGACTATAATGATATTTAAAATTTAAAACGTGCCAATGAATCGTTTTTAATCACTATTTAAAAGAAAACAAGTCGTTACCTTCATTCTGTTCTCCATGAAAATAGGATCATTTTCAAAGTCATAGTTTTCCAGAGAATAATTATAAGGTCCTATCCAATAAAGGTACAGATCCAGATCAGAGGCAGGTGGACATTTAAGTGTCACAGTTTCGTTTACAAAAGCCGTGACGTTGCCTGGATATCCTTTTTTGATAATCGGTTTTGCAAGAAAGCGCCCTAGAATAAAATGATTACAATAGGACATAATGAATATTTTACCAACTTCCAAAAAGACAGTAAATTACTTTGGACGAATTCTTCATAAACGCCCACCACTATAACTCGACACGCGACCTACGAACAAACCGAGTTATGACACTCGGGAAGTTCTAAGAAATAGTAAACGAAATCAATCAGAAAAAAGTGGAGGAGTTGAATTTAAGACTTATCTCGTCCACACGCCCACCATTATAACTCCTGTACACCAGGATCAACAGCAGTGACTCACGACTACACCGAGTTATTTCAAGGAATTCTTCTTCTTCTCTTCTTCTTTGTCCTATCCATTTCCCATTATTTGGGGTCGGCTCTCCTCGTTCTGCGGCGCCAGGACGATCTATCCTGGGTTTTTTTTTTTTTTTTTTCTTCTGCTTCCTGTGACTCAGTCTTAGTGTCACAGCTCGTTTATTACTATAATTAAATACATTATGGTAACAATTTATGTGTCAACCCTGATGGGGTTCAGATATATGTCGACCTTATGGGGTCTAGGTCTACTAAATTTGCGTTTTCAGAAACATTGTTTAGCACAGGCTGCTCACGAAACATTCTAAGCCAGCCCACGCCTACTCTAAACTTATTATACGTTCTATGTTAATACAAACTTATTTCTTAATCTTATTTCTTATTTTATTACATTTATTTCTTACTCTACGACGATTAGTTATGACTACGGTTCAAGCCCACTTATCTATTAGGTTATATATTTAATTGGCGAACATGCCTTGCTTTATTTACTTATTCTAGTTACAATCTATCTTACTTACTATGGTGCCTTATCTTTGATAATTACTATATATTATATAATATACAATGTATCAAATGCTTAGACTACTTATTCCTATTGTTTACAATTTTTACTATTTTTATACAGAATTCTATGAAGTAACTATAACTATGCTTATCATATAAAATGTTTGCCAGGTTTTCTTTGCATATCTTTTTATCTAATAAATGTTCTAACTCATGCCTTATCACGGCATGGATTGGGCATTCCACTAATAAGTGGACCACGCTTTCCTCCCTACACGGATCGCAAGCGCATGCTGGGCTGTCCTTGCACCTAAAGCGGTGCAGGGACAGCCCTATCCTGGGTTGTCGAAACGTTTGTTTGGGCAAGCTCTAAGTCCTTGGCCACCGTGGACCACCAGGAGGCTAGTGGGCGTCCTCTACCTTGCCTAATATTTGGCAGCGCCAGGGCTTGTTTCACAACATGGCCTTCAGGGCGTCTCATGACATGACCGAACCATCGTAGGCGGCTTTCGCTGAGTTTTTCTGCTATGGGCGCGATCTTGAAACTTCCTCTGATGTGCTCGTTTCGCACTTTATCGAGTCGAGTTACACCTGCTGCCCATCTTAGCATCTTCATCTCGTTTACGTGCATTTTCTGTTCGTGGGCCTTCTTTATAGCCCAGCACTCGGCACCGTATGTCATGGCTGGTCTGACTCCGGTTTTGTAGATCTTGCCTTTGGTTTTAATAGGCATTCTTGTGTCACATAAAACCCCCGACAGAACTCCCCACCTCTGCCACCCCACATCAATTCTATGAGTAACATCGGTCTCAATGTTCCCGTTGGCTGTCAGCATCGCACCAAGATACCTGAATTGGGATACCTTTGGCAGCGGATTACCTTCGATGTGAATTGAGTTAGATTTGTTGGTGTTACCATTGAATGCGCACTCCATGTATACAGTTTTACTTCTGCTGATTTGGAAACCGCTGTCTTCCAGCGCGATTCGCCACTTTTCAAGGGTATCCTGGGGCGATTTAGCATGTTTTTGTACAAGAACTATGTCATCTGCGTACAACATACACCATGGCAAGGGAGACTGGGTGTCCTTTGTTAAAAAATCCATTACCATGTTGAAGAGAAGTGGGCTTAGAGCTGAGCCCTGATGGACGCCTACCTTGACCTCAAAGCTTTTGCTTAGCCCAGCCAGGCTTCTCACAATTGTGCAACTTCTGCAGTACATGTCCTGTATTATAGCGACAAAGCATTCAGGTATACCTTGTGCTCTCAAGGCATGCCACACCAGTTTCCGAGGCACTCGATCGAACGCCTTCTCTAGGTCCACAAAGACAAGGTGTAAATCTTCTCGGTTTGTCCAATGCTTCTCCACAATGATTCATACGGCCTGAATTGCGTCTATAGTAGATTTTGACGGCGTGAAGCCAAATTGGTTTTCAGATACGATAACGTGTTTAAAAAGGCGGTTGTTAAGTATTCTCTCCCAAATTTTAAGGGTGTGTGAAGTCAACTTAATCCCTCTATGGTTTCCACAGACACTGACATCCCCCTTGTTTTTGTAAAAAGGTATCAAGTAACTTTGGCGCCAATATATCAAGGAAGTCCCAGGAAAAATGAAACTGTCTTGGAACCCTCAACCAAATAATTCTGAAGAAAAACTGGAGGAGTTGGAAATATAATAAATCCACTTCCCTTCTTAGCAAATGGGAGTCAAAGTAACAAAGGAGTTAGATTTATAACAAGTTCACTTTCTTCCCAAACAAAACAAGAGATGAAATCAAGTATAAATAAGTATACAATTTTTAAAACTAGAAAGCACCCCGGAAATAAATATTGTAGACCCTATGAGAGCTATGATGGCTTCCTATAGTTACAGAGTCTGACTGAATATTTTGCTGTATGCTTTTTTGTAGTGATGGTACAATGCCGTGTACAAAGCTAAAATACTAAAAATTACTTAAGTTTATGTAAGATAATTTGCCCGAAAGTCGGTTGCAAATCATAACATTCCTGTATGAAGTTCAACTTTAGACCAATAGGCAAGTTAAAGAAATAATAGATATATATATTTATTGTAATATCAGCTCGAGATCATACCTTCAATATTCAGCTTGATAATATGATAAATGCAACCTAGCTGGTTACATATTACGCAAGCATAATCTCCACCATCATCCTCTGTAAGGTGATCTAGAAATAATGACCATTTGCCATATCTAGTAAAGAAAGGCCTTACTATCGGAGTTTCATCATCTTTGTACCAAGTTATATTTGGAGTTGGGTTTCCTGGAAAGATTAATCGAATTGATTTTAAGGCCACGGTAATCAAAGTCGATCACAATTCAGTTGCGATTCATTTTCGATCTCACAACGGTCGTAAAGGTATTTTCGTAGTTTACTTCCAACGTTGGCTGTAATCAACGTTATTGTAAACGAAATCGGTAATATACTCGTACTTGTCTTAGTATTATACTTCTTATTATTATACTACTATAATATGATAATACGAAATACAAAAGTGGATCGGAACTATATTGTTACTCATCATTTGTTCACGTATTTATAAGCCCACGGAACCGTAGCGCGATCTTTATTAGATTAAGTTAAAATAAAGTCAATAATGTAATTACATTGGTTCTCGATAGATGGCGCTAGGATCGAATTGTATCGCACTATGGTTTCGTTACATTGGATACTATAAATAGAATTATTTTTTGTTTTTGTGTCAGCGAGCAGCAAGCGTCATTGTACAGTATATATATATATATTAAACTCAGTTGGTATATGTAGTACAGTCTTTGATTTCCCAACCCTCGCGAAGTCGACCTTTGTTCATGGTCCTTCGAGCCGGATTGGCAGGGAGTGTTGCGTGCAGCATCCAGTGGTGATAATATCACCTCAAAGTCTTCGCGTCATACTGGGCAGTGGATCGCTGTCCAGAGCATCCCCTTCATTGGGGTACCAGGTAAGAGGTACCTGGAGGTGGAACCGGAAGGCGCCGGGAGACCCTGTTGGTGCTGGCAGCGCTGGTTGAGCAGCTGCACTGGTGGGCGGTGGCTTTCGGAGGAGGCGCGAGGAAGGCAAGACCGTTTGGAAACAAGTCGGCAGAGGGCGCCACTTGTATGGTGGAAAGCAGCGTATCATTGTCAAGCAAGCAAGTGAGTGAAGTGATAAAACGTGAGTACATTATATTAATACAATTGTGTAGTTCAAATTCATTGTCAAGAAAATTAAGTGTAGTGAAATTCCAACCTTATTTGAAAGACTTTAAAAACTTAGTGTAATTTTGAATGGTGTTGGGACTTGTAATAGTTTTAAGACAAAAGTGGTTTAGACGGGGGACCTACGCTCGATTTGCGTTAGAATCTAACTGCAAAAAGACTTGTAAAATTTTAGCTTTTGAATTTAACTTACATTTAAATAAACACTTGTACAATTTGGGCTTTCGAATTTAACTTTTGTGTATTAAATTATGTTCCAGGCATTTTTTTGAGTGTCTGAACAAATACTGGTTTGTTTATTGGTATTAAACTTTAACATTAATTGGTTTATTGATTTACGGAAGTACCCACATATTTTGTTGTTGTGGTTATTATTTTAGAAATTTCATAATGGATATGTTAAGTGATATACAAGATGATGTAAAAGCAAAAATGGAAAAGGCATTTTCTAACTTTAAGAAATGCCCAAAAGATCGGCTAACGATGTCGTATGCCGAAACACGGTTAGAAAGTTTGGAACAATTGTGGCAACTCTTTTCGAAAACGCATATTAAAATCATTAGTGAGGTTAAAAAGCCAGAATTTGGTAGTTCCAAATATCATAAAGACTGTGTTTATGATGAAGTAGAGGAATTATATATATGTTTTAAAAGTATGTTAAAAGATAGTATTAAAAAATATAACATAAAGGTTTCTGCCCCTGGCCCTAGTAGCGTCACGGAATATTTTAGTAATTTTCGTTTACCGGAAATTAAAATACCTATGTTTTCGGGTAAATACAGTGAATGGTCAACCTTTCGGGGTTTATTTGTTGGCTTAATTCATAATAATAATAAACTAGATGAGGCGCAAAAATTGTATTATCTCAAAGGTTACTTAACCGGGGATGCGGAACTCTTATTAAGAAATGTAGATGTAACATCGGAAAATTATACTAGCAGTTGGAATAAATTAGACTTAATGTATAACAATAAAAGATTTTTAGCAAATGGTATAGCAAAACGTTTTCTGAGTCAAAAGCCTTTGACTAGTGAGTCCGCGATAGAAATTAAAAATTTATTGAGTACAACAACCGACTGTTTAGAGGCAGTTAAAAACTTAGAGGTGGATCTAGCTTCATTATTGACGGTACACATAGTAACCGAGAAATTAGATAAAGCTACCAGGAGGACGTGGGAATTAAGAATAGCGTCAGATCCAGGGGAAGAGCTTCCAACTTTTGACAAACTAAAAGAGTTTTTGATAAGTAGATTTAGAGGCTTAGAAAATATTGAGTCAAAGGTTGATAGGGCTCCAAGAGCTACACACGTACATCACGTCGTTCAATATAAAAAGGTATTTTGTGCGTTTTGTAAGGGTGAACATCGAATAAATTCGTGTTTAAAATTTAAAAAAGAAAGTGTCGAAAATCGGCGGAATTTTGTTCAACAAAACAATTTGTGTTTTAATTGCTTGCTTAATAACCACACTGCCAGGTTTTGCAAAAACACTCTTAAGTGCCAGGTGTGCAAACGTCGCCACCATTCATTGTTACACCCTTCGGGTGCGGTCGTGTCGGAGGTTGGTGAAGGTAGTAGTGCTGCTCGCGCGGAATCCTCATCAGGAAGTTATGGGGAAGTTAAGGCCGCTTATCATGCGGAGGTGTCGGATAAATTGGTCTCATGTCTTGCGACAGGAAGCAGTGCAAAAACTGTCTTATTAACCACAGCCTTAGTGAAGGCTGAGTCGAAGAATGGAACGTACCATGTAGTCAGGGCTTTACTGGATCAGGGATCCCAGGGTTCTTTTATTACGGAATCCATGGTTCAGTATCTGGGTCTGAATAAAATTCCGTCAAGAAATACGGTAATAGGCGTCGGTGGAGAAAATAGGGCAACTTTAACATCCATGGTAGTGATGAAACTTAGGTCAAGAGTGAATCCTTCCTTCCAAATAAAGATTAACGCTTACGTGCTGAAGTCTGTAACAGCTCTTCTCCCAGCTGCTAAAGCAGCTAGGATCGAATGGGCAGACTTGAGCGATTTTGATTTGGCTGATCCTGATTATTTCAGGCCCAATAAAATTGATGTTTTATTGGGTGCTGAGATATACAGCCAGGTCATACAGCACGGTGTCAGGAAGAATGTGAGCGGGACTCTCTTGGCCCAGGAAACATCTTTGGGTTGGATTTTATCGGGTGCGTTGGAAGTTGACCAGGGTATAAATTCTCATTCAAAAATTACCGTAATGCATACCAATGTCCAAGAGGATGAGTTATTAAGAAAATTCTGGGAACTAGAGGAACCATCTGGAACAAAAAGGATGCTCACGGAGGATGAAACAAAGTGTGAACAGTTGTTTACATCATCTACACGTAGGAATGAAGACGGGAGATATATAGTGAGGTTGCCGCTAAGGGAAACAAACCTGGATGGGTGCGGTGAATCTAAGGGAATAGCTGAAAAAAGGCTTAAAGGGTTAGAAACAAGGTTATCAAAAAATAATCAATTGAAAGAAGAATACACAAGGGTTCTAGAAGAGTATTTAATGCTTAATCATATGAAAGAAGTAACAGAGCAAGAAAAGAATAATAAAAGGAGTGTCTACTTACCCCATCACGCGGTAATCCGTGAAGATAAGGAGACAACGAAAGTGCGTGTCGTTTTCGATGCTTCCTGTAAGCGAAGTAACGGGAGATCGCTGAATGACGATCTAATGATTGGTCCGGTTCTGCAGGATGAACTTCGGCACATTATTATGCGTTGGAGGGAACATAGGATTTGTATAGTGGCTGATATTATAAAAATGTATCGGCAGGTTTTAGTGGATAGGCAAGATACTCCATTACAACGAATCTTATGGCGGGATAATCCTGAAAACGAAATAAAGGAATTCGAATTGCTAACAGTTACTTTTGGCACAGCCTCAGCACCATACTTGGCTGTACGAGCGTTGCAGCAGCTAACGGTGGATGAGTGCATGGAGAGGCCGAAGGCTGCTAAAATAATTTTAAAGGAATTTTATATGGACGATTTGATGTCCGGAGCTGACACGGAAGAAGAAGCATTTAAAATTTATACAGAGTTAACCCTAGTGCTTGCCAAAGGTGGATTTCAATTACAAAAGTGGAAAAGCAACAGCCGAGGATTCTTAGGTAGAATTAGAGATGAAAAGGATAAATCTTTACAGATTAAAATAGATGAGGTTACAAAAATTTTGGGACTTACCTGGGATTCCCTGGATGACTGCTTCAAATATTCTCTGGAACTCAAGCCGATAGATGAACCTGTAACAAAAAGAAAAATTATATCGGACATAGCAAGGTTATTCGACCCATTGGGGTGGCTAGCACCAAGCATAATCGTAGCAAAAGTAGTGATTCAAAAGCTGTGGTTAGCAGGACTACAATGGGATGAAGAAGTTCCAAGAAACTTAATAAAAGAATGGCTTACTTACCGTCAGTCCTTAGTTTCATTGGTGGAAATAAGAATACCACGTTGGCTTCACACGGGAAATAAACCACACCGCGAACTACACGGCTTTGCGGATGCCTCTAAGGTAGCGTATGCGGCAGTGGTGTACCTTAGGGTAATTGACGAGACGGGGAATGTGCACATTTCTTTAGTGTCTTCCAAAACAAGGGTTGCTCCTATCAAACAAGTGTCAATTCCGAGGCTCGAACTTTGCGGTGCGGTCCTTTTGACTAAGCTAATGTTGGAGGTAGCTGAAGCTATGACAATCCCAAAAGAAAATTTGTATGCGTTCACAGATAGCGAGGTTGTATTAGCTTGGTTAAGTAGTCATCCGAGTCGCTGGAAGACATTTGTAGCCAACCGAGTGTCCGATATTTTGAGCAATTTAGATGCACATCATTGGTCGCATGTCGCGTCAAAACAAAATCCAGCAGATTGTGCATCCCGCGGGGTATCTCCGTCCGATCTCGTCAGTTTATCTCTATGGTGGGAAGGTCCAAGTTTCTTAAAGGAATCAGTGGTTGAGTCTAAAAGACCCAAATATCTCGCTACTCATTTGGAAGAGATTAAGGTACACACGAGTACTTTAGATGTCAACATTTGGGACAGATTTTCGTCGTTATCCAAATTAATTCGAGTAATAGCTGTTTGTCGTAGATTTTTAAATTTGAGAAAGAATGTAACACAAACAGTTGCTATTGGTACAAGGTCACGACAGCTCACTACAGAAGAACTAAAAGAAGCGTTAGAAATATGTATTAAGAAATGTCAAGAAGACAAGTTTGCGACTGAATTGGGAGAATTAAAAAATAATAAGTTAGGAAGGAAAGGTTCAAGTTTAAGTTCATTGAATATATTTTTGGATCCCAAAGGAATAATGAGAGTGGGAGGTAGACTTGAGATGTCTCAGTTGGACTACGGGCGAGTACATCCCATCGTACTGCCAAAGGAATCGTTTCTCACTAAACTTTTAATAGCGGATGCGCACGCCAAGACAATCCACGGGGGTCCGCAATTAATGATCACATACTTGCGGGCTACGTATTGGATCGTGGGAGTAAAAACGTTGGCAAGAGGATATGTGAGGAACTGTGTGAAGTGTATCCGATACACAGCTAAAGCGAGGACCCAACTGATGGGACAGTTACCGACTTCTCGTCTAACACCTGGTAAACCTTTTCTACGGAGCGGGGTAGATTACGCCGGTCCGATAAATATTAGAATGTCGAAGGGTCGCGGTAATAAATCGTATAAAGGCTATATCGCTGTGTTTGTATGTATGGCCACACGAGCATTGCATTTAGAAGCAGTAAGTTGTTTAAGTACCAAGGGTTTTTTGACCGCTTTTAGACGTTTTGTGGCTAGGCGTGGTCGCTGTGTAGAACTACACAGTGACAATGGGACAAATTTTGTAGGCGCCGCGCGCGAGTTACTTTATTTATTTAATGAGGAGAAATCGTGTTGTAATCCCGAATTAGCTGAGGAATTAGGAAACAATGGAACGTCATGGCATTTTATTCCCCCTCAGTCCCCCAATTTTGGAGGTCTCTGGGAGGCAGGTGTAAAATCCACCAAACATCACCTAAATAGGGTAATTGGTAATTCCACTCTGACTTTTGAGGAGATTACAACAGTATTAGCTCAAATTGAGGCCTGCCTTAATTCGAGACCATTGGCGTACGTTGAGGATCAAGACAAATTAACGGTGTTGACGCCGGGTCATTTTCTGGTAGGGGAGCCACTAATTGTACCTCCTGACGTAAGTTATGAGACCAGTAACGTGGATAGCCTAAAGCGATGGCAACTGCATCAGCGGATGATGCAGGATTTTTGGCGGCGATGGTCGCACGACTATCTTCAGCAATTTTTGCAGCGTCATAAATGGCAACACAAGGTACCGGAGCCTTGTATTGGTGATGTTGTTTTGGTAAAAGAGGATAATTTGCCCCCTGGCAGGTGGTTATTAGGTAGGATAGAATCGAAGCACCCGGGATCTGATGGGATTACGCGAGTAGTTACGTTGCGAACACAACAGTCAATGATAAAAAGACCTACCTCTAAGTTATGTATTTTGCCTGTCGCCATTTAATTGTAACTAGTAATTTAGTTTATTAAGTTAATAATTTAGTTTATTAAGTATAGATATTGTTAACCCTATTAAAGGTTGTAATAATATTTGTTAAAGAAGTTCATATTGTGTATAAATATTTGTTAAAGAAGTTCATATTGTGTATAAATATGTGATAAAGAAGTTCATATTGTAGTTTATATTGTTTAAGTTACATAAGTTAGTGACCATCAGTGGTCTGTATTGGTTCGGTGCATTTTTTTTGTGATTGATCTAGATTTGTTTAAATAGTCAGTTTTATTTCTAAAATATTGAGCACTGAAATTTGGTATTAAGGACATTTGCCATAATGTCCTTGGTGGGCGGCATGTTCACGTATTTATAAGCCCACGGAACCGTAGCGCGATCTTTATTAGATTAAGTTAAAATAAAGTCAATAATGTAATTACATTGGTTCTCGATAGATGGCGCTAGGATCGAATTGTATCGCACTATGGTTTCGTTACATTGGATACTATAAATAGAATTTTTTTTTGTTTTTGTGTCAGCGAGCAGCAAGCGTCATTGTACAGTATATATATATATATATTAAACTCAGTTGGTATATGTAGTACAGTCTTTGATTTCCCAACCCTCGCGAAGTCGACCTTTGTTCATCATTTATGAATAAGTATAAGAATGGAGTATCTGAAAAATTAGGACTATTTGTCCAGACTACAGATATAGTAATAATAATAACTTTAAACATGACACGCGTAGCCGAAACATCCAGAGCCATATGATAATCAAGCTCTGATGAACATACGTACTTAAATATTAATCAAAGTACATACACATTATATTTAAATTATACTAACACACACAAAAAAAACATAATCATCGCATAATTATTTGCCCTTAATTCCCATCTGGAGTCTTCGAAAGATAATAAATATTGTCTTATTTGCTCAGTTTTACTGCCAGTCTTTTTGCACTTACGGAGAAAATGAAACGAGCGATCTGGGTTTCATTTTAAATCAACTGGATCGCCAACAACAACGCAATGATGAAGATTTCAGTGCAAACCAATGGTAACACTGAAGGCGGTTGCTGTCGACCATCGAGTTGATTAAAACTTAGTAGATAGTGATAGCCAGTGATCATTTTCGTTACAAGCAGTTTAGTTTTAGAAAATCTTAAATTAGAGTTACCTTCCCCTACGCATTTTAATCTTATTCCTGATCCATGTTTTGCCGTGACCATATTATACAATTGAGTTGGAAACTTGAATTTAGGAGGCGATAACGCTACTTCCTCTTTATTTTTTATATCACTTGTATTTCCTTTGTGTAAAGGATTGTTCTTGGACGGTTTTTGTACTCTCTTGTCTAAAAATAAAATACAAAACTATATTTTTACAAGGTTCAGAATTCTCAAAGATTCGTGATACCATATTTTAGTTCAATTTAATTGGTGATTACTTTGTATGTAATCAGTTCACATATTGGAATCATGATTAATAATAAATACTGTCTCGTGTTTGTAGGAATTCGTTTATCTCAATCTTCAAAAAAAGGCATCAAGCCTTTGTTTTTAAGTAAAATTAAAATACTAGGTAGGTAATATTACCGTGTAGTTGTACTATGCTAAAGGAATCATCATGTTTAAAAATGAATTTCAGAACGATGAGTGTAAGTTCTTCTGGAAACGGTTGGAAATTAACCTATGTGATAAAATCTAGATATGTAGCACTAAAGTTCATATTACCTAATACGTTGCATCTGTTTGGTGCGAGGTACACAATTGCCAACAGCACAATAGTTAATCCTTTGCATTTCATTGTCTGTCTGTCATCTGTTAATCTGAAAATAAAGTTGAAAAATATTTACAAACTAACACATTGAAGAAATTCATTTCATGAATTTGGAGGTAAAAGTGTGAAAAAGGGTAACTTCAGTGCTTTGAGTCTTATTCATAAAATTAAGGCTATTATAGACTATTTCAGACATTTTAATTGTTGAGAACTCTATAAGGAAAACAATATGTATTACATGTTTTGACTCATGTCTCAAGGTTTAAATAAATATCATTGACGCGTTTCATATTTTATTCTCTTCTTGTAAATACTTTTGTTATCAAATGCTAATCAGAGTTACTTTTCTTTGTTTTTTAAACTTAGTTTCCAAATTACAGAAAAATATTATATCAATTTAGAACTGGTTTCAATCATTAGAATTCAGAAGATTAGGAATACGAAGTGTTACACCCCGAAGTAAGCAAACTACGCAAGACAATATCACCGCAAAGGGAATGAAAGGAATATCAGCGTGTTATAGTAGGCCGATACCTCCTTTCTAATTAGAGACTTATGTCTAGCAGCGGTCCGTCAAAGGCTGTTGATGTGATGATATGATATGATGATATGATATGATGATGAAGAACAATTTTTCGACGAAAACGTACATAAGTATGTGATTTTTTTAAGGTAAATTTAATTAGATCTCTCTAGCTGTTGTTAAATATTGAAGGGGAGATACCAGAAATAAATACTTCCTTACTCCAAGGCAGTTAAACCAGGCATAAAAGTTAGATGAACATACCTTAGCATGAACAAGGAAGTCTGGAGCCGCATTACATCTTACAGACACTAAACACAATAAAAAACATTGTTATCTAATTATTTCTCGTAATTATATAGTTCAAACCTCTCAGTAGGTACTAATTATTTAAACTCTTGTCTTTGTAAGCTCAGTCACCACTTACTTCTCTTACTGTAAGTGCATTTCGTACGACGATTATACAAAACACTTAAAACGCGACCGTTTCTAGTGGCTAGCAAGCACATAGTACTATAGGCAAAAAGGAAAATACAGTGAACCACTATAATACATAACTGAAATATATTTATTATTTTGAAAGCAGTAGGTTTAAATAGCTTTATTGTACATTATCGCGTAAAATCGCGCTGCCCGCACACCCAATATGTTAAATGCAGAATAAAATAAATAAATATACGCCATCTAGTCCCAAGTTAAGCAGAGCTTGTGTTATGGGTACTAGACAACTGATATATTTACATATACATTTTTTTGTAAATACATACATTTTATAAATAGAAAACACCCAAACTCCGAAACAAACATTTGTAGATCCCACAAACACTTGGTCTGACCCAGGATTTGAACCCGAGACCTCAAGCACAGTAGTCGCATTCACTACCACTGCGCCACCGAGGCAGTTAAGTTAGAATCTTTTTTAATCAACAGTTTTTCTAGAATTGTTATTATTGCTTGTAATATTATATAAATAACAATGCTTTTAATAGAAATGACATACAGAATCACTCAGAATCACTCTACTAATTAGTACATTGGAATTCCCAAACATTCACAACCTCCTATCGACGACGCACAAAAGGATTTTGTTACCCGCATTTCGTTTCTAGCCGACCTGCCATCAGTTCAGATCGTCAGACTGTTATATACCTAAATAACTTGGAAATACCAATAAGTAATATTCGAGTATAACTTAAGTATTCTACGTCGTTTACTGTCCGTGGTCCACCTGCGTATTTCAACTAAATGGACCACAGAATTTTTTTAATCCTTCTAGCATGTCACACGCAAATCCGAAACGCAAAGGAAGGATTTTAAAAAAGTATAGAACATTTTGAAATATGAAAACATCATCCAATAATCAGGTACCTAGGTACTTTACTGTGACCTAACTTTAAAATTATAGCTAGAACTAGCTACCACATAATTATAATAGCTCTGTTAACGGAATTAATTAACACAAATATGGACGACTGCTCGACCTGGTTGGCAGCCGCACCTCAATGAGGTTATAAGAATCTGGTCGAGTTCACCGTTCACTTCCCTACTTTTTAGAACACTCGGCTACAACTATAGAATAAGCTCGGTATCTTTTGAATGACATATCTGCCGGGATCGACAGTCCCGAAGCCACCGCGTCCCTCGAGCCTCGACAGTTGCAAAGTGATCACGTCTTTATTGCAGTCCTCAATCGCCTTTATTATAGAGAGTATTCTGACAACCTGGTGAAAAATGGTCTGACCTTAAAGTCACAGCTTTAAAGTAGCCGACACAACTGGCTTAGGTACTTTATTTTGTTTTTAAAATAGTATCACCTTCTTTATGTAGTCGGGTAATACTATCTAAAACATACTCAGTTAATCATAATTAAAAACTAACATCAACGTATCTAAATGATTATAACTAATATACTAGCCTGAAAGTAATATAAACGACCTCACTAAAATTTTTTGGGAAAAAATTGAGAGTCGACACAAACTTGTGTCTGAAATTGAGACCTCTTTGGAAAAGGTTTTAGATTGGGGTACACTTAATTTAGCCTAATTTAACCCCACAGAGACACAAATTTGCGAGTTCATCACTAAAAAACTGTCGTTGGTCGTATGTTCTCGTCTTCAAAACTAAGTAAAGTTAAATTGGCCTCTAATAAGTTTAGCGTGCTCGAGTGAGACAGTATTTCACTCCAGCTCACCGCTTTCTGCTTTGTAGGGCACTGCCTCGTTCCGCCACAGTCCTACACGACAGCAGTTTTACCCCCATTATTTAGATTGGCCTTTAAGAAAAGAGCGTACCTACTCATTCTGAAAAGGCTGGCAAACCACATGTGACGCCTCTGGTGCTGCGGCTGTCCATGGACGGTGGTAATCGCTTAGCATCTGGCAATCCGTATGCTCGTTTGTCCCCTTTTCCTTAAAAACAAAACACTATAAATAAATTATAACATAAAACTTCGCTATAAATCGATATTACTCAGGTAATCTATGGGAATAAAATATTTCCCATGGTTCACCCGATGTTTCAATTGCCCGTAGTCTACTTAGGTGGACAACGCGGGTGGACCGCGGGCAACATACGTGATACGTTAGGATTACTTTTTAAATGTCGCCTGCGTTTTTAATATATACGTGAAAAGGTAATTTTGTCCACCTTTACCTCATTGGAGGACTCCATAATCCGGACGGATTAGCACATTCTATGTTAAAAGTTTCACACGACGCAACTGTGCAACACTATTTTTCCGTTCATAATATAGGGGTAAAGGCAGTTACAGTTATTTTTTTTTTATTTTTGTTACATATGAGACGATGAAGCCAGAGATACTGAAAAGTTACTAATCAGGTGTGGATCGCAATTTTGTTTAACTGAACTAAAAGTTGAAAACAGTGCCATCTGTTGTTTAGAGACATTAACTTTTTCATTTGCACGATTTAATTGTATTAGTAATAAACTTATCCAACAGAAAGCTCTATTTTAAAGAATATATATGTAATTTAATAAGATGATTTGCGTAAGAATAGCAAGACCTTTTTATTATTACTATTGTAACAAAGTTTCGTATTTTAGTTGCTACTTTATTTACTAACTAGCTTTGGCCTGCGGCTTTGCTCGCGTGGAAGTTGATGTAGGTTATATGTATTAATTAAAATAAATAAAAATATAATCTAAAAAATAGTAAATACGTACCTACTCATTTTGAATCAGTAGTTAAAAAATAAAGTTTCATTTTTCTAACTTAAAATATGACGGACTTCGTACAATCTTTCAACTCCCAATTCACACTCTTTGGAGTAGAATATCCAGAAACGCTTAAATACGTATCTACTTATTTGTAAACAGTAGCCCTTTGAAAAATAAAGTTTCATGTTTCTAATTCAAATAGTGACGGACTTACGTACAAACTTTCAACCACTATTTCACCCCCTTAGGAGTAAAAATTCCTTGCTTAGTGGGTGTTTACTCAATAAAACGATCCCACTAACTTAATTTCATAGCCCTAACTTTACGCTTACGCTCAGCGATGATGAATCAATCAGTCAGTCAGGACATGTTATTTTAACTGATGACTGCCTCGGTGGCGCGAGTGGTAGCGTAAACGACTGCTGTGCTTGAGGTCTCGGGTTCGATTCCTGGGTCGAACCAAATGTTTGTATGATCTGCAAATATTTGTTTCGAAGTTTGGGTGTTTTCTATGTATAATATGTATGTATTTACAAAAAAAAGAGTATATAAGTATTTATATCAGTTGTCTAGTACCCATAACACAAGCTCTGCTTAGCTTGGGACTAGATGGCGTTGTGTGTTAGATGTCCAGAATATTTATTTATTTATTATTTATTTATTTATAATTATAGATTAGACTAAATACAGTTTTCTGCAGTACCTTTAATTTATCACTTTTTTACTTTTGCCCCACTGTGTGCCACACACACACACAACTTTTTATCAGATAGAGGACCGACATTTTATCTGTCCTAACAGAGCTGTTGTCGAGCGTGTGTAATTTACTCCCTCTCTTAATCGATTCCTTCGATACCCACAGTATGAATAGGGCGGTGATACTAAGTATTCTTAATCCGTCACTATTCCAACCAACAAATTTCGACTTCTCGAGCCACATTTTTTTTACTTTTCATGTTAAATAAGAATGGTGGCCAAACCATAATCAGAGAGACCTATAACTTCCAAACTAAATTTATACTAAACTTCAGAGAAAATATTTTCATTATTAGTACCTAGTCAAGCTTGGAAAAGTCTGCTTATATACTCTTTAACTTTTTAAACAGTGCCCGACAAATTGCCGAATTTTAAAATTAATCTAATACCTAATCTTTAAACAGGCAATTCTGAATCTCGATAACGGCTACAACTCTCATGAAATTTAATATGCAAGGACTTTTAAATCGATCTAGCTAGGATTCATTTATAAAATAAAATAGCAAAAAAATCGTTATCAAAATTAAAATCAACGTTGGCCGCCAAACCAGTATCACTTCACCGTTATGAATAAATATTTTGAACATCTAACACACAACGCCATCTAGTGCCAAGCTAAGCAGAGCTTGTGTTACGGGTTCTAGACAACTGATATAAATACGTATACACTTTTTTTGTAAATACATATTATACATAGAAAACACCCAGACTCCGAAACAAATATTTGTAGATCACACAAACATTTGTTTCCGACGTTGTCCGACCCAGAGTTTGACGCAACCACTACTGCAGTTTTTAACCACCACTGGATAATTGGGCTATTGGTGAAGTAGTTGGTTATTTTGACTGCTTCTAGCTTAAAGTCCAAGGTTTGATTTCCATCTTTTTTTCCCTGTGCGAAAATTCACCAATGCCATACGCTAGCCGGTGGTTATGTCGGACTCCAACCGACCAAAAATCGCACCTAATTTCCACCTGGAAAAAAACAGTTCCATGATGAGCTTGATCATTTGTTAAATTTACACTTTAGATACTATACGGGTTCTGTCTGCATAGTTTGGGTTCAGACGGCTGTGTGTAGGATGTGTCTAATTATTGTTTTAATATTCTACAGACTTTTGTACCATCACAGGCAAGTCAACCTATTCATTTACGAGCAAGATAGATTCAGTAGTAGACGAATAAAAATACTTACCTATACCATTTTAAATATCGTATTTGTTAATGGTATGAATTTATGAATATTCATTAAAGACAATATCGGTTTGAAGTTAATCTTTAAGAAAACTGTAATGTAGTAGTACCAATTCTTTTAGAGATTAATTTAAGCGCGACTAATCTTTGGTAACGCAAAATTAACCAACAAATTTCTGTTGTCCTCTTAAATCACTTAGATTATCGTTTAACATAACTGACAGTAATTGTTTACTTTAACACAACAGTAACAACGGGTAACGCCGCAGGGTGAAGCTGTTCTATTTTAAAGTAGCTGAAGTTACTCCAGTTCAAATCCAGCCTTTGCAGAGATAACCCAAAACAATCAGGCAGGCATACAGACAATTTTTTTAACAATGCTTAGTAGACAAGACAAGGTTCCTAATTCGTGCTGTCGTGTTTCGTTGCTGAGTGTGAGACCAGAGACCCAATGAAGAAGAAACATGTCTATAGGTCGTCATAGAATGGGTCTCCATGCTGCATTGTCTGCATTCGCAATGACTACCAGTATCGGATTTTGCTCATGATTTCCATAAGGTAAAGAAGATTAACTGTGAAAGGCTCATATAAGAAAAATAAAACGAAAGACAGATTTCAATTCACAAGTTTGTAATATTATTTTTTGTCGATATATCATTTTGTCAGTACCTATACATGGCATTGCCGTATAATAATTATATACATATATTTAATACAAAAGCTTTAAACAACATCATTCATTCGATTCAAATAACATATATTTAGTTAACTATAGTAATTGTCACAGACTTTCTTATTTTATTTTACATGTAATCACAAAACAAACCTCTAAAGGATGATTTCCACCGAACGGCTCACATTAACATTATTTAAAAACAATATTGAATTGTATACAGAGTAGTTAAAGTCTATAATTAATTACCAAGCCGCGCATAGCAACTTCACCTTGGGCGCTTTCCGCAGCAAGCTATCGCAATCGATAATATAGACCTTAAATACTATGTATAAGGTTTAATATCGTTTAAAGATAACAAAATTCGTATTGATGAGAGCCGTTCAGTGTTAATTATCCTTTATATACATTGAATCTTTCGAAAAAACTCATAACACGTGATAAAAACAAATCTTACAAATAATTATCTTTGAAATATATTAACTCGAAAATATATTGGTTCGTAGATATAATACTAAACAACCTACATAATTTGGCTTTTGAGCGTATCGGTAATCATGTGTGTGAAAAATATTTGTTTTTACATACCTCTAAGAATCTATTTTAGAAGTTATTATAATAATATGGGATAGCGGAAATATCATTTCGTCACTGCATCACAAAATGAAGTGAACTACTGTCAACAGCTACATTTCAAATGCGAAGGAGGATTTATTGTAGATCAAGAAGATAGCAAAGATCCAGCAAATAATTTATTAAATAGAAAAGAGGAGGGGCTTCGAAAATTAGTTGCCTTAGTTAGATTGTTAGTGTGATTGTTTAAGTCCAGACCTAAATTACAATCCATTAAAAATAACTTAATTTGATCAACAAATCAAAACTAAATTTAGTTTTGCTTAATTTGTAACTAAAATTATTATTTTTAATAGTAGTATTGCTTACGTTAAAAATGTGATAAAAATACTGGTCAGTAGAAATTCCTTGTACATTTCAAAAGGTCGTAACACTGTTTATTAAAAAAATCTAAGATGTCAATAAATAAAACTTGTACCTCTAAGTGATTGTGTACAAAATTTGTGTACTATATTTATTTTAGAAATATGTATGTTTTGCAGAAACATAGGGACATCTCATTATTGATCATTTTCACAAATAACTGATACATACTACACTACGCTTGTATTTTGGATAGCTGTCTATTTGTTATCTTGGAAAAATAAATATAAAATTTGTCAATGGGCAATAATATTCGGCCCTCAAATGGATGAAGAAGTACTTTAATCAAAAATACACGAAATCTTGACTTAAAAACTACGAAGAAACTTAAATAAAATCAAGTTTTGGGATTTTTTTACAACGTCACGATTTTTTTTAATCGCAGCTTGATAATGTTTTTTTTAAGCTTTAGTAAGATATTTTTTTAGTTAATTTTTCCCAAAACTTTTTCATCACATGTAAATGTCAACTCTTATCAACTAATACCCGACTTTAACGCTACAATAAGATCAATGGTTATGACGATTTAGTCAGTATTAAAATGTTAGTCATACTAATTTAGTCGGTCACAAATAATGTATATTTAATATAGGTATATATTACTATGCTGTCAATATTATTTTTATATGAAAAGCACTTGAATCTAGATCGACTAATATAAATACATCAAAAACGATTAATTAGGTACACATTGCAATATCCTATAATATATGCTTTAAACCATAAAATGGTCACACCTATTCCTCCTTAACAATGAAACATCACAGAAGCTATCGAGATTTAGTCCATATCACCATATCAAGGTTATAATATCACATATTGACACAACGCAACTTCTTTTCTGGAACTCTCGATGCGAAGTGGTAGCTAGGCACAACCGCTTTCACTTCCACTCTTTCTTCTTCAACCTCTTCATTTTCTCTCTTCATCAAACTTACCAAACATATTTTCATGTCACTTGCAAACTTACGAACTAATCTCTCCAAAGAAAATAAATGATCGTCTAAAGCTTCCGGTATTTCTTCTCTCATAAAGTCAGCTAATCTTAAGAGGTATTCTACATTTGAGCCGGAAGGTCCCTGGCTTTCTAGAATTTGTTTCGCTATATCCGGCAAAGGTGCTGCTCCTAGCCAATGCTTATTTTCAGGGACAGCTATATATAAAAGGGCATCTTTCTTTTCATCACTTGAGTTGGACGTCGAAGTGTAGAACGGACGAGGGTGGAAGTTAACTACGCAGGTTCTGTATCCTCCTAAGGTGCACTCTCTATTAGATAGGTAAGGCAGTGCTGCAGTATTTTCTGCTGAGATCAAAAACGCCTTGCCCCATGTGATTCCCTGAAACAATAAAAAAATATATTTAATAATTTTGAAAAGCATAAGTTCAGAAACAAGAGCGGTTGTTACCACGGTTAGTTAACAACCTTTGAGAACCATTTTAATATACAGTTACGGAAGAAGAACATTTAAAATGTTTTATGATCAATTTATAAATCTTAACCAAGGAATAAAAACATAATGGAGAGTATGTCATGTATGTATAGTGTGTCTATGGGGAGTGCTCCGAGGAATTGTTCTGACTGATCCCTGCCGCCTCTTGCCGCCATCGTCTTACGCAAAAGAAGTTTTATCCCCATCATCTAGATGGATGGCAGTCCACAACTGTGCGCTTTTCCTAAAACTTTCTCTGCCTCGCACAACAAAACTGTAGAATGAACTGTCGCCTGCGGTATTGCCGAACCAATCCAACCTTCAAGAAAAAACCGTACTCCTTCTTAAAAGGCCGGCAAGTGTCCATGGGCGGCGGTAATCGCTTACCATCAGGCGATACGTCTGCTCGTTTGCCCCATTTCATAAAAAACAACAATTTAATACTCTAAATCTTTCTTTGTTTTAAACATAAAGAAAAGAAACCCGAGGACTATGACGCAATCTAACTGCTTGCTCAAGATTTGATAAGCGTTAATTTTGTTTCATTAAAATTATTGTGGTACAAAACGATTTATTTGTGATGAAAATTGATTTGAATTAGGAATTATTACAATATTGTATGGTGTTAGATTTTCACAGATTCCCGAACGTTCATTTATCTATACTAATATTATAAAGAGGAAAGATTTGTACCTATTTTTGTATGTTTGTAATGAATAGGCTCAAAAACTACTGGACCGATTTTAAAAATTCTTTCACCATTCGAAAGCTACATTATACACGAGTAACATAGGCTATATTTTATTTTGGAAAAAAATAGGGTTCCGTAAGATATTTGGGTTTTTCGGACACAAGGTGTAAAAATCAACCAGAAAAGTTACTTATTTTGCGAAAATTTTCATGCTACGGGCTATATAAGACGCAAACGAGGTTGCGTGGGTCAGCTATGTTTTATATACAACGTGTATTTAGTATCAGCATTGCACCCGTGCGAAGCCTGGGCGGGTCGCTAGTCTAATTTATATTTTGCAATCTTCCCATCATACATGTCAAGACTGTCTTGCAAATATAGTATTATACATAACTAGCTTCTGCCCGCAGCTCCGCCTGCCGCCGTGTGTATGTAGGTTATCGCGATAACCTATGTCTTTTTCCAGAATCAAAGTATCTCCATGCCAAATTTCATTGAAATCGGTGCAGCGGTTTAGCCGTGAAAGCGGAATAGACACGAAGTAAACTTTCGAATTT
Organism: Spilarctia lutea; assembly: GCA_916048165.1. Classification (NCBI taxonomy): domain Eukaryota; kingdom Metazoa; phylum Arthropoda; class Insecta; order Lepidoptera; family Erebidae; genus Spilarctia; species Spilarctia lutea. The sequence goes on from OU696491.1 coordinate 4,484,444, forward strand.
ATAATATAATTAGTATGTAAGTAGGTATGCATAGCATAGATAATATATTTGAAAATATGATAACACATTAAAAAATTTAAATCATATTAATTTCTAATACACGTGATATTTGGCATTCCCATCTATAACAGTTTGTCTTACTTTTGAATGATTGCCAGAACCCAAGATGTATATTTAGATATCAACATTTACATTTTATTGGTTATTCAATACTTAAATGAATATTTATATTGGCCATAAGCACTGTGATACACGTTTTTTGTAGATGGAAACGATGCCGATGTCCATGTTTACACAATTACCTCTTTTATTTACATCACGTGGACATACCTAAGCGCCTATTTTTAACTATGGTTATACACCAATCCTCTACGCAGTATTGTTTCTTACTGAATTTGGTTATTTTATATAGACGGAAAAAGGCCGGACGGATTGACTCTGGTGCCCTGGAGGAACGGTAGGTGCCTAATCTGGGACGCTACTTGTGTCAGCACTGTTGCCGCCAGCCATCTGAGTCGTACCATCTGCTCCCCGTCGGCCGCCGCGGAGGATGCCTGTTATAGGAAGAGGCAGAAATATGCGGCTTTAGAGCAGCAGTATTATTTCGTGCCGGTAGCGGTGGAGACCATGGGCAGCTGGGCCGGCGACACTCTGAGGTTTGTGGGTGAGCTGGGCCGTAGGCTTGCCTTGCTAAACGGTGATTCCCATTCCGGCTCGTTCCTGGTGCAGAGACTGGCCATTGCCATATAACGCGGCAATGCTGCTAGCTTAATGGGCACCTTTCCACCGGAGGCGATCCGGGATGGGTTAAGCGGCGACCTCTAAGTGATTGTGCCGTCCTTTCCCTTTGATTATGTATTGTTGAGTTAATTCTGTTATTTTTATGTTTGTTATTAAAGTGTATTGAAATGTATTTAAATGAATGTTTTGAATTAATAAATCAAATGGTTTAAGTCTAGTTTTATATAAGATTTGTGTCTTATAAGAAAATTATGGAAATAAATACATTCGGATTATTATTTTTTTACTGGAACTACTATTACTTCCTGGGAAATATTATTCATAAATAATAATAATATATTAATATATAATAATATAATTTTGTATGATCTACAAATATTTGTTTCGGAGTTTGGGTGTTTTCTATGCATACCTAATATGTATGTATTTACAAAAAAAGTATGTACGTATTTATATCAGTTATCTAGTACCCATAACACAAGCTCTGCTTAGCTTAGGACTAGATGGCGTTGTGTGTAAGAAGTCCGAAATATTTATTATTATTGTTATTAATTATAGTTACGGCGGGTTTATTTAAAACCCAAACCAAAAGCATAACAGAGTTCAATATATCTGTTACAAATATTTTCAATGAGTAGAGATCGAACCCGCTGAAGAGGTCAGCTTTCTTTGACTTGCAATAACATCAACACCTATCTCTTGCTAGCACGTCTGTGTAAAAGTCTTTGCAATGCATGTCGCTCAGTTTGATAACAATATTTAAAAAAAGGACTTCAAGAACTGGACCAAATTGAAATGGAAGCAATTGGAACACGGGAAGCACCAGCTTTCAACTAAAAAAAGAATCATCAAAATCGGTTCACCCGGTCCAAAGTTCTGAGGTAACAAACATAAAAAATACAGTCGAATTGAGAACCTCCTCCTTTTTTGAAGTCGGTAAAAAATAACATTTAGTTCTACAGGTAGCACGACTTGACAAGCAACCTAACCTCGAAGGCGCAGTGGTAGCGCAAGCGACTGCCGTACTTGAGGTCTCGGGTTTAATTACCGGGTCGGACCAAATATTTGTTTTATTTACAAAAGGAAAGTATGTAAGTATTCTAACAGTCAATCTAGCTATCCACAATCTAGAATGCCACAAAATAAGACTCCCGGATCCTCGCACCAAAATGACATATTAAAAAAGAAAAAACAAAAAACTTGAGGTGTCAAGGGACACCCGGATGGAACGAAGTTCGAAATAGAAAGACGAAACGAAAATATCTGGCTTGCTTTCTATAAGAGAGATAGAGACAGAGAGAGAGACAGACAGACAGACAGACAGAGAAACATGCGCACGCCGCACGGCTTACAATAGCTTACTTTAACAAAAAGTGTCGTTACCAGCCTATCGCAGTTCACTGCTAAACTTATTTATTGATATATTTTGTATTTATATTTGATATACATAATTTTAAAAATCATAAATTTACAGCTAAACTACTGGCAACGACAACTATAACACGTAAATGTAAGTTCAGTTTCTATTCAAAAGATGGCGCTATATATAAAATTGAAAAATGTTTTTCACCAATTCTTTAAAAAATAATAACAAAACAATATTTTCTTAATAAAAAAATATTAAGACTTCGTTCCCATAACAAAAATAGTGAATCAAGCAATGAAAAATAAACTAATAACAAATATAATTTAAAATAGCAAAAAGTGTCGTGGCAACAAAACGTGTCGTGACAACAAAACGTGTCGTGACAACTTTTTCGTATGATATCCGTCTAGCCCCCTTTCACAACGCGCGATAAGGAACTTCGTTCCAAAAATAATCAAATACAGGCAAGAGGATATGCAAAACAATCATCTAATTGTTACTATTGTTTAAATACCAACAGACAATATCGACCTGTGAACCATTTGAACAATTAATGATTTGTTTTATTGATAATGTCTACACCTAGTGAACAAAAGTAAATACTATTGACAAGGTTTTAAACACAGGAAAGACATGTAATGTTTTAATAACAACACATAATAAATTTGTTTTGAGAATAAACTCAATATATGCGAGAATGAATGGGGAACTCCTCGGCAAATGGCTCATACGATTGTCAGGACTCAGGACCGCCGGTTACTTTCTGTAATGTTTATAGATTACAAATAGTTGTTATTGTATCCTACTTACTATCATTGTAAAATGAAATAAAAACTGTTTGTTGGTTTATTACGTAACCATGTCCAGTTTGTCCATGCTACAGAACCGATTTTAAAACTATCCGACAAACGTCTTAACACTATTAAGTACTAGCTTTTTTTTTATTCGGTTTTTTTTCACAATGGCTTAAGTTTAAATTTTGTTCGACATTTTAAAAATAAATAAAAGTTGAAAACGTTACTCCTTATAACACCAGCTTCCTGCCAGTGAAAACTGGTTCGTTCCACAGATTATACGAATCAAACAGACAGACACACAAAAGTTTAGAATATTGAGTTTTAGTTACAAGTACCGTATATGCTTCCATATCATACTGTTTTTTAGTTGTATAGGGTATTAACGAGCAGACGTATCGCCGCAACACCCGAGACGTCACAAGTGCGTTGCTGGCCTTTGTTAAACTTTAAGTGAAGAGCTGTTAATTTGAATCACAAACAAACAGAGTTTACATTTGCAGACATTATAGTCTCGCCAACAAGCCTAACAGCTTGGCGAGTATTTAATTTATTGTCAGGTGTAAAATGTTGTTGTTTACATAAATAAAAAAGAATTGTACATTAGAGATAATGGAGATTAATTGTAGAATAACAATATTATGCATTTGTAAGTTAGTCACCTTATAAATAAAACTATATTATATTCAAGGGCATTGTTGTGATATGATTAAGACAGATTTAGTAATTAATATCGGTAGACGAACTACGAGTATTAGACTGAAGAAGATATATTTACTGATAAGGAAAGAACATAATGTCTACGACACGTCTGCGTTTATTTATTTACGACGAAATACATATTGTGCTTACATTAAGCCGTTGATAAGTGGATAGGTACACATGATTTTCGCAATTTTATCAAAATATTGTGGCATTTTGGTAAAATTGTATTTTTAACGTCCTCAATCGTTTGTAAAGTTACGGATATCAAAACATCTTGCACTAGCTTTTGAATAATCTGAATTCGGCAAACAGACATTAGAAAGAGAAAGGAAGAAGTATCTTTACATTTCGCAGAAGATATATAAGGCGACGAAGAGTACAGAATGAATCCGAAATTCATTCTTCAAAGGGGAGAGTCACGCTTCGGCATGAATGTGTGAAATAGCGCTTGCGCTGTGTTTCACCAAGTGAGAGAAGATACCGGAGACCCATACCGCAACACCTCCCCCATCCCCTTCCCATCCCCAAAGGTCGGCAACGCACTTGTGACGCCTCTGATGTTGCGGGTATACATATAATATCGTAATCAGTAATCGCTTACTATAAAAAAAAAAGTTGGATGTTGGATGATATGACACTCACTCCTCCACAACCCAAATCTTAGGATTCCGCGTCCAAATACCAGTGTGTGGTTTGAGTCAATAAAAGTCCGACATACCATTAAACCACTGAACCAATCTTGCCTCGCCATGAGAAAAACAAAAAGAGAGATAATTAGATACTGAAAGAAGAAACAAGATACAAAGAAAAGTCACCGCTGTTACTGAGAATTTCATATTCTCGTAATATTATACAGAAACAAGTGTTTGTAACAACAATTGTTTTGTACGACACTATATTACATGTATTGTGTTTAACGAAGTTTCATCTTTCAAATTCATTGTACTTAGACAATAATCACATCTGTTTATAAAGCGATGTAAGACTTCATCTGGGAACCGTATTTTTCCATTTTACCGTGAATAATATTGCACAGGAAATAAATGACTGTATATATTCTTATTCTTGCTTTTTCTGTACTAATTTATTTACAAATATATTGTTCAATATCTCACTACATAGCGTCGTGTCTCATACCAGTGCCAATTCGCAAATTACCGGACGTAATTTAGCTGTGTCAAGCGCAAGGAGCATCAGCCGACCCTTTTGTACCGTAATTGTGTATAAACGTTTAGATATCCATTTTGTATATATTTTTCGTGGGAGAAGTATGCTTCGTCACTTATGGGTCAGCTCGTTCGCCGAGACACCATGGTTTACCGAAAATTGTTTTCAGATTTATGGTGCTAAGCTACTATTTTCAGATTTATATTAGATCATTAACTGCTATAGGTATACCAATACCTAATACTACAAAGAGAAAGAAAACTTGAAACAATACAACAATACCTACACCTCTTTGTAGTGAGATTCTTTCTCTTTCTAAAGAGAGGATGAATGTCCAGCAGTGGACTATTAAAAACTGGTGATGACATATAATATAAATCTAGGTATGTATAAGTTGAAGAAGCAAGTATGATGATTCCGGAAAAAAAAATCATAACCGTTTCGCAGCTAGGTTACAATTTATTAAGCATTGTTGTCCAAGTACCTAAGTGAGAACTAGCCCCAAAACATAATTTTGGTTGACAATAACTGCAATACGCCTTTTTCACTAGAAAACCATCATAAAAGGATTAAATACAATCTAAAAGTAATAAACAATAAACAATTTACTTCTTGTAAACATACTTAAAGAAAACACAAAAGCAGACAAAGTAATTGACAATTTACCGGTGACGTTCAAAAATATACAATTCTCACGAACCGTGATCCACGAGTTGGCATGTGATAGCTTATATGCGTATTAGAAATACGTACTGAATATAACACGTGCTTCTAAAAATATTTACGTGATACAAATAACATCATAGATGTGTTTAACACAAAAACGTAGGTGACGTTAGCTTCACTATCACTTTTAGCACTATCCAGTATCAACATTGTAAATTGCCGTGATAATCGAGAAGGCAGTTAGAAAAGGCGAATTTGAGAAAAGAACGTGCAAATTTATTCTTGGCATACTTATTTCTTTATGTTTACTAAAAAAAAATGCACTATTAATTTATGTACACGTATAAAACCCAGAGAAAAGCAATTAAAAATGGGCACCTTTGACTTACAGCCCTCTTGATAACTACCACGGCAAAAAAGACATGTACTGTTTCGATTTTAATGTTTAAATGGGGAAATTACCTGGCTGGTTACCCTGGTTACCCGATGGAAGGTGACAACCGGAGTCTATGGATAACGTACCAGCAACTCACCAGGTGTCATGTGCTTTCTGTGCCCCCAATATGGTCGTATCTATTTCGTAAAGCTATTTATTTTGATTGGCTGAACTTGACTAAATATAGCATTTAAAGCTTGTTTGTAAATATTGTATTAAATGTGATCACATGATTGCTCAAAATGTTGAGGAAAATAGTTTATTTGCATATTACGTTACCTTATCGCTACAATGTTTAGCAATAGTGTAATGAATTATATTATTTACAATAACACAGTAGCTAGATTCGTTTAAATCAACAGCAGCATAAAATGAGAATTTGGAAGCTTCAATATCAAGGCTAGATTTATATTTGGGTCTTAAAATCAAACTTGCAACATAGAAATTGATGTAATGAGTTTAGACGTAGAATTATAAATATCAAGACTGGCTCATAGATATCTCCACATTCATTCTGTCGATCTTATTTCATCTGTGGGTCACATAGCAGAGCAGAGCAACACAGTAGGAAATATCATATGCAGGAGATCCCCTCTGTCAGTACAGGCCCAAATGGGCCTATGCATTACACAGTTATGATACAGAAAGTATTTATGTGTGTTAATTCTGAATGTTTTATTTAATTGTTATGTGTGAGTTAGCAGTGAAGGGTGATTGTTTTTATTATGTATTTAAAATGGGTTTGGGTGCAGATTTCATCCCGCAAAAAATGACAGACTGTTTGTATTGTTGACATGTACGGAATAGCTATGTACTCTCCTCCGATCGGTGGTTTGTGTTGCTCTACGGTGGGTCATGGAGAATATTCTTAATTAATTACTTTTATGTTGCCAATGATAATTCTTAAAAAAGGTAGGTATCCGATATAACTCTCTTAAAATAAATAAAAGTCACTATTTTACAATAAATAAATAAAGTAGGAGGAATAGCAGATTAGCTGAAAACATTCATCAGTATCTTTCTATGAATGCGTCATTAACTATCTACCTGAAATGTGGTATTACCTAACAAATTGATGTAAACCTACATTTGAAATTGGATATAGGTAGGTACATTACGAAATAGTCTTTATAAATGCTCAGTTCGAAAAACTACTTGCTAAGCGCCTTAGACACTATCACAGAAATAGAAAAAGTATCGTGGACTTCAATAAGCTTCCATGACGATAAATTTGTTGTTATAAACTGTATTCTTTATTCATTACTTTGCCACCCTTTTATCTACGATTTTAAGTAAGATTAAAATGGCAAGTATATCCTTTTTCTTTTTTTTGTTTTATTAAATAGGGGGCAAAAGAGCAGACGTATCGCCTGATGGAAAGCGATTACCGCCGCCCATGGACACCCGCAACACCAGAGGCGTCACAAGTGCGTTTCCGGCCTTTTAGGTAGGAGTACCTTCCAAATAACAAATCATTTTGAGAGAATACTGAGGTTAGAAACATAAAAAAATATAGCTGAATTGAACACTTTCAATTTCTTTTTAAGTTGGTTAGTTTTTTTTGTAATATAATGATAGCTCGCAGATTAGTAGAACAATGCGCAAAAAACTTTTTTTTATTGAAACCATAGACCGAAGAACTCGCATAGAAGGACAACGGAAGTGATAATATATATCATTTAAAGTGAGTCAATGAAAGGTGAAAGACAACTGAAGGAGAAAACAAACAAAAAACTTAGAAACAAATATTTGAGGGTCACCCTATAGCATTTAAATTTACGGTGGGGGGAAGTCAAACGAACAGCACTTGCATCTTGGCTTGGGTCTGACCTATATGTGCCAAATGGTGGCTCTCCAAGTATTCCACCATATTCGTACTATTTTAAACGCGAAAGCTTGTGAGGAAGCTGTGAATAAACGATTGTTACTCTTTCACATAATAGCTACTGAACGAATTTAAATGAAACATTTAGGTATGTACCTCACTAGCTTTTCCCCGCGGCTACGCTCGCGTGTTTGTTGATTATCGGGGGTAAAGAGTAGCCTAGTAGTAGTATATCTTACCGCAAGAATCAAAATATATCTATTCCATTAAAATCGGTGCAGTGGCAGAGTCTATCCGTGTAGTGATGGATTAAGAATACGGAGTATCACCATGCCTAGTGATTTCATGGGTATCGTAAGAAGCGACTAAGGAAGAAAACTACGCAAGACAACATCACTGCAAAGGGAAGGAAAGCTTGAAACAAACCCTATGTGGCGACTTCCACATACAGCGCAACAACAACATAACATACTACAGCGTCATCTACCGAAGTTACACTGAACTACGGAGTAACGTACAATACGAAGAAACTACCAATCCTGAATCGCGCCATAGAATTTCTACAACAAGTTATACAACAACCCAACATCAACCGTCGGGCAGTGGCCCGCTAACATGATCACCTAGCCAGGTTGAAGGATCCTCTCCTCTCCCCCACACCTACCAACCAACCCGTCTGACCAATGTGGTATAGTAGTGGTATAGTAGGCCTAAACCTATTTTCAAGTAAGAGGCCTATGCCCAGCAGTGGACCGTTAAATGCTGTTGAGTTACTTTCGAATTTATAATATTACTAGCTGAACCCCGCGGTGCTACCCGCGGTACGATGATAACTGCGGGCAACGCCGCGAGGCGAAGCTATATCTTTATAAATAGTAGCCTATGTGTTATTCTGATGTATAAGCTATATTGTGGTAAAGTTTCATTCAAATCCATTCAGTAGCTTTTACGTGAAAGAGTAACAAACATCCATACATACATACATCCATACTTACAAACTTTCGCCTTTATAATAGTAGTAGGATAGTACGGATACATCAGAATAACACATAGGCTACGATTTACCATGACAACCGATAGGTATACACGCGGCCAAGTAGTCCTTAAGAGATTACAGAAATGTTTAAAAATTAATTCACACAAAGAGGGACACAGAGAGAGAAAGATTGCACACGCTTGAATTCATCTTTAAGTTTGAACTTTGACGGAAGACTCGATGTATTGTCGGTAGAACAGTACTGAGAACTGTCAAGTGTTTATGATAACAATAGTATCATAGCTATGATGAATGGCAATCATTATAATTTGAGTGACACGCGACGGAAGCGAGTACCGGATACTGTTTAGCAATAAAACACTAAATGTACCGTATTCATAATATCAATGACGAATATGATTCTTTCTCTTCGCCATGTTCAGTAGTGGAAGCATTCCAGCTGAGAATGAGCACAAAATTTCGTACCGTTTGGTAGCAAATTATGTCGTCATACTTGACTGTAACCAAAACGGCGAGCACTGGTAAGGTACATAGTATTGAACGGCTCGACCGCAGGATCAAAAAGGATCGCAGATTACATATACATTTTTCGTTATTATTAGGACAAGGTTTGCAATTTTTTTTAGTCCACTACTGCACCGTAGGAATCTGAGGTGGGCGGACTAAAAACAAATTTAGAAAATATTTACGAAATAAAAATATAGTGGTACGAAGTTCGTCGGGTCAGCTAGTTCATGATATAAGTACCCATGGATTAAATCTTCGTAAAATCAAACCTGTACGTACAAATATCGATTCAACAGGAAGTGCTAATGTACCCAATACTAGAAATAAATTTATAAAAACATGTTTTAAGCTACGAAACGCAAATGAAACAAGGGAAGAACTAATTTTACTTATATCATCAGCAACAGCCGTTATTAGTCCATTAGAGAGGCCTATGTCTCCTTAAAAAGCATGTTTTAGCCTACTCTACCACAATAGCCAGAAGACGGGTTGGTACAGGGTTTGTTTCAAGTGGGGTCCGGTTTGCGTTAATAACAGCGATCCCGGACCCCTCCCTTCTCAGGCGCAGAGTTAGCACACCGTGTGGTTTTAGTCGGTTCGATTCCGACACACCGCCCCGCCGCAAACCCCGGCGGGGTGAGGGCCCGAGGGGGTTTCCACACGTAAAAAAAAAAAAAAAATGGTTTGTTTCAAGTATTCTTTCTACTCCTTTGTTTATGTATTAGGGGGCAAACGAGCAGACGTATCGCCTGATGGTAGGCGATTACCGCCGCCCATGGACACCTCAACTCCAGAGGCGTAACAAGTACGTCGCCGGCCTTTGGGGGCCATTTCCCCCAGGGATGAGGGGGCCTCCGGTATCGTCTCTCACTCGATGAAACAGCGCAAACGCCGTGGTATCAATGATGTTATCCTGCATAATTTGCTCCTCTAGTCTACAGCTTCCCTTTGTATTATTATTTAAAACATTTAGCACAATAATTATTGATGTCCTAAATGTTCCAAATAATGAAACAAAGGGAAGCCGTAAGATATTGCGACACTAATTTGTTCAGAGATAATTAAATTATCCGAGAATTGGTTATGACGATTGCCAATAAGTTACCAATAAATGGGTCTCATTACTAATAATTCGAAAGCCCTATTTCAACAGCATATTGTTTCTAAATTGAGTGGCAAAATTCCTTAAGCGTGAAATTGTACGAACTGTTGTTACATCAAATTTAGATAATTGGGTATTAGCTTAGCTCCGCGGTGTTGCCCAGGGTTATTGTTGTAGGTTTACAACAACACCGTTTGTTGAAGTTGCTGTTCCAGAAATCAGTCGGTACAAACAGACTGACAACAATTCGTAAATAGATTTTTGGTTTTAACTACCGCATACACTTTTAAATGAATTTAATGAATAACTGAAGAAATTACGAACATTAACCATACACTTCAATTTTATTTATTTGTATAGATGTGTCTTTAGATACTGTGGTCTATTTTACAATTTAAACACGTTAAGTAATCATAGGTAATGATAAAACCTGTTGTATAGAAACAAGAAAACAAAAATATATTGAATGCTTTTATATTTTTGTTTAAATTGATCCATGCATATGTATCAAATGAATTAACCTGTTTAAAATGAAATAATAGGTGTCCAAATTGGTATTTGATAACCACGCAATTGTATTAAATTAGACTTGAAGAATTTAGATAGGTATTTTAATATATTCAATGATAAAGTTAAACAATTTGATGCGCGAATAATTTTGAACATTATAAGTTAACATATATTACTTATATAAGAACTGGCAGACATGATAATTTTGTTTAAAAACAACTAAAGTATTTCTTTGACATGTAAAATTTTAACAAAAACTGGACCAAATTTAAATGGGACTACATAGGAAGCACTAACTTTCAAATAAAAAAAGAATCATCCAAATCGGTTCACCCAGTCGAAAGTTCTGAGGTAACAAACATAAAAAAATACAGACGAATTGAGAATAATTTGAAGTCGGTTACAAATAGATCTTTTCCATTACATTTGACTGGGCTGTTAGTTTAGTCTAGTGGTTGAAGACCCTAACTACTGATCATGGATTGTGAGTGCGATTCCTAACCAGGACGAATAATTATGTGATCACGATCATTTGTTCGGTATGGTTGAGTATCAACTCACTGCATAAGAAGATACTAAATGCGTGGAGGATTTTGCGTCGCAGGATGTCTTGCTCATTCAAGCACGTGTAAGGGAGTTGAAAATACTGCGATAAAGCTATTGTTTATTTCCTTAAATCATGTCAGTAACAAATGATTGTTATTACACATCTAAGAATCGTGTACTCATTTGTAACACGTGTCTTTTGAACGTTAATTAGAGGAGTCAGACTGCCTGGTAAAATTCAGAAGTAGTGAGAGTGTAATGAGAATTTAATGACCAATACAAAAATTAGTAAAAATTACTTTTGCTTTTATTACATTTTCATATTAAATTTTCATACACCAGACACTACCCAATTTCTTTGTACTTTCCATGTGTTTCTTTGCATCTCAAGGTTGCCTGTAAGGATTGCCTTCGGGCGATAAGGCCGCCAATTAACTCCAAGCTTTAAGTTACTTTTGTTAGTAATGTGTGCAATAAAGCGATTATTATTAGGTATTAACTATTTTTTTACATCTTTAGATTTATGGAAGACAATGTACAATGGAAAAGGGGTAGATAATATATCCCAGAAGATGTCAGTGCAAGCCAATCGCAATGCCGAACGCTGTGATACGGGTCTAGTGTGTGTTTATAGGAAACCAACTCAAATTAGACCCTCATTTCAGTTCTTTTTGCACTGAGCACTGTGCTGTAAAAGGATAGTCGTTCTTTGTTTGTTTTTTAATCTATCTTAACGTCAACGAACTACAATAGTTGTGATAGAAATATATTTTTATTGTTCGAGTGCAACGTTTTGTATTTTTTTTTATAGTCACGTATATTTGATAAAGCTAACATATGTGATGATATTATCTATCGTGACCTGTTATAAATAATGTACTCTGTTCAGACGACATAAGTGTAGGTTTTTGATCTGTTGCTTAAGACTTCCTTAGAATTAACTAGTAGACTAAGTGCCCACGAGGGCCAGACTTTCGTCATTTTATAAAAGCTGAAAGTTTATCTGCGCATGTCCCCTATACAGGTAAGAACGACTAGGGACTATATAGGTAGTTTGGGTTGTGGTTATTTGGGCAGGTAACCGGTAGTAAAGGTGTATAAAATAGTACCTTAAATTTGTTAAAGCATAAAGCTCAATTTTTTTATATTTTCTTAAAGATAACTTTAGAAATCTCATCATCCATTGCCTGACACTTATGACAGTTGCTTTCCCCTGCCAGACACCCCTAAACTTTAATACGAGTAAATTATAATTCTACTTTTGTTATAGGATAAAAGCTAAATTTTATATATATTACTTGGGGACCTATGAAAAGATGTTACCTCAATAGCCGGACAGTTTTAATGGTTTTTACATCTTGCCAGACACATCGAAAGTCCGCTGTAAGGGCGAGCGCTCTTATAATATAGTATTTGGAAAGAAGGGATAACAACACGTTACGCTTCATCTCCCATGAATATTTAAAGTAGTAGAAATAAATATATAAGTTTTGTTGTGTAATTTTAGGTAGGTAACTACAAGTATGGAGACTATATGCCTCTAATTTTTATTTATTTATTTAGTAGGCAGGTAGGTACATTATAAAATATTCATCTTATTACCTTGTAAAGTAAGATTTTCTAGAAGTACGTGCATTTTTCAAGCGATGTGACGTAAGCTTTATTTTTTTAAACCCTTATATGTGCATGCATGCATATTTAAAACTATGCGCACTGTAATCTGACTGATTATCTAATAGATTATTCAATTGATTGTCTACTTGATTTATGGGTTTACTTTATTGTAGATTTTATACGCGTGTAAGATTGTATCAGGCAGTAATTATGTTGACATTGAACAATAAAAGAATAAAACTATGTTATAATACCTGCAATTTCCCATGAACATCTGATCCCAAACTATGCAAAGTCTGTAGATAGTATGATAACGAAAACGCTGATAAGTTGATAAATTAAGGTACGGTCTGGGTATGTAAGAGTACGAAGTATCTCTCAACTCATCTCGTTGGAGTATTAAGGACCAAGTACTCATGAAACCATCAATTTAAGTGTTTATTTATTAAAATGTTAATTTGAATTTCGCGCCTTCTAATGTAATTTCCTAGTTTGTTAGAATGTGTCTCTGTTTACTCTATAGTTTGTTATATATTCTCTCTCTCTATTCAGTGACATTACGAGTAAAATACATATAATTGTAATTCTATTAAAATAAACGCTTATTCTCATATGAAACCGACTGCCACTTATTCAAAACAATTCAACAATATTATCTACCAATGTGTGCAAATAATTATTTCCATAATAGTAATGAAATATTGACACGGCATTTCACACGACCGCGGCCGTCTGATACCAAAATGGATAGAGCTCCTATGGTAACCAGGCTACTGATAAACTTATATACCCATTAAAAATTTATTATATCCAAAAATAGGAAAAATAATTGAGATTAATAACTCGAAGAAAAGAAAGGGAGGGGATATTAGGAACAGTCTCTGGCTCTCTGGTCATTTCTTAGAACAACGACCAGGACCTATTTGTTCCGAAACCCCACCATCATCAGCCTTCCATAGTTCACTGGTGTACATAGGCTTCTTCTCCGAAAGGAGGTTTTCGTCTACTTAAATCTAATATAACTTTAGTGATAAGTTTTCCTACACTTTGCAGTGCCTGCCTACGTTCTTTGCTCCATGGAATAACCACACCGTTACTATAACTGCCTCGATGGCGTAGTGGTAGCGCGTCTCGGGTCGGATCAAATGTTTGTATGTAATGCAAATATTTGTTTCGGAGTTTTGGTGTTTTCTTTGTATAATATGTATGTATTTACAAAAAAAAAGTATATATGTATTTATATCAGTTGTCTAGTACCCATAACACAAGCTCTGCTTAGCTTGGGACTAGATGGCGTTGTGTTAAATGTCCGAAATATTTATTTATTTATTATCACAATAATTGAATATTGATAGGAGTGATCAGGATTCCCATTCGTGATCAAGCTGGTTGTTGGCAAAACATTGCAAGTCGTGCGCAAATGAGTTCAATTGCTTCAATAATATTTAGTAATCAGTGAAGAACCAGATAAGAAAATGTATTTGTAAAAGAGACAGTTATTTTTTATATATTATGTATGAACTTTGGCAGGGAAAATAATTGAAGATTGCAAGCAAGATCATTGCAAAGAGTAGGAAAACATAAAACAAACCCTGCACCAACCGGTCTGGCCAGCATAGTATAGAAGTTAATAATCTCCTTTCAAAAAGAGAGAGAAGTTCAAGTCCAGCAATGGACTATTAACAACGCACTTGTGGTTTTTGATTACAGATGCCCATAGGCGGCGTAAGCGACTTACAAACATCAGTCTACCCACCATCTTCCTAGCCTTTATTATTCCTAAAATTATTTGGGGTTGGCAACTAGTTCAACCGATTTTATCTGAATATCAGTTTTTCTATGGACCGACTGGCATCGAACCTCCGGAACCCTGAGTGTGAACTGAATTTGAAGATTGAACTTGTTGTCGGTATATTTGAAGGCACTAACTTTTTAATAACGACTACTATGGTGTTTATGACAATTGGGACCGACGGCTTAACATGCTCTTCTAGGCACGGACGATAAACACCGCCATTTTTCATTCTTCTGGTTGCTATTAAATATGCTGAGTCCAACGCGGGAATTGAACCCGAGACTCTTGATCCGTAGTCGCTTACACTAACCAATAGACCAAAGAGGCAGCCTTACATCAGTCTACTCATCGTCAAAAAAATGTGTAGGTATAGTGTATATATCATTTTTTTTCTTTAATCAAATCAAGATTATTTCGGTCATACAACCTATCGTCCACAATAAACTACCTGTAAACAAGGTTTTAAGGCTAGACGTCGTTTCCGCAGTTTGAAAATAATTTCAAAAGTAATTCTTCAATTCTAAGCCAATAAGGATATATTGCACAAGGTCTGTTTACATTCTATTGTATATTGTTTTTATTTGTTTACACAACAAAGAACCTTATAACCGCTTTAGTAGATAAAATTGAGTTTTTATCATAAAAAAGGTAATTGAGAGAATAATACATTAGTCAGTAGCATTACTGAATAAAAAGGAGTATTTAGTAATGTTGGAAGTTTTTTCTTGTATAGGTGGCAAACAAGCAGACGTATGTCGATGGTAAGCGATTACTACCGCCCATGGACACCCGCAACACCAGAGGCGTTACAAGTGCGTTGCCGGCCTCTTAAGAAGGAGTACGCTCTTTTCTTGAAGGTTTGAAAGTCGTATTGGTCCAGGAACACCGCAGGCAACAGCTCATTCCACAGTTTAGTTGTGCGCGGCAGAAAGTTTCGGCGCTTCGCAGTATTACTAGGTATTTTTTGATTTTAAATCAGATATTGTTCATTATGTCACTGGATTTAATTTTGTACTAAAATAGTTGTATTTAATAACAATAAAAGTAGCTTATGTAACTTCTTGTAAAATCAGCTATCCGCCAGTGACTGTCCCGTCAAAATTGATCGAGCCATTTCAGATAGATCGAAGAACGATCGATAGACAGACAAAAAAATTAAAAATTGCTTTAAGTATTTATGTGAGTAAGTACCTACCTTATATACTTTCATATACATTTATTGAAAAGCTAATTTGAAATTGCTAACAAACACTATATTTTTATCGGTACATATATCTTAATATATTTTTATTAGTATATGACACGTGTATTTATATTTATTTATATCAGTTATCGTATCTACCCATAGTTCAAGCTCTATTTAAATTACTAGATGGCGTTGTGTGAATGTGGTAGAACATTATTTATTATTTTTGATCAATGTTATATGAACAAGAAATTAGTTTAAATTTATTTTTTTACAGCTGTTTGTTTTTTTTAACTTAAATAAATAAATTCTCTAAAAGACGTCAAATATTTTTATTCCCGTCCGCCTGCCAGAGTGGTTTATGATTAGGATTGATTTCAAAATATAATATGTTTTAATATTCTGATATCATTTTCTATCAATTTCACAATGTATTTGGATAATAAGATGATTTAAGCATCTGGCATTAATTATCACAAACTTAACTTATATTAAGTAATCAGAAAAAAAAAAACTTATATAATACTCACTTTTTGATCTTCTATTAGAGTCGCGACTCGGCCGGGCTGTAAAAACACATATTTCCGTTAAAACCTTGTTTACAAATCTGTCGAATAAAGTGAAAACACCAAGACAAAGGTCTTATAATATCAGCATTGCAATAACAGCTGTTTGGAAACAAAGGAACTGTGCAATTTATAGAATGTTATTCAAATGCTTCATGTGTGTGCGTGCTACATGTACATAGATTGTGTGTGTGATCTATTTAATAAACAAATATATATATATATTTATTATACAAATTTAGATACATTTATTAACCGACTTTAAAAAAGGAGGAGGTTTTCAATTCGACTGTAACTTTTGATTGGGTGAACCGATTTTAATGATATTTTTTTTATTTGAAAGCTGGTGCTTCCCGTGTTGTCCCACTTGGTCCAGTTTTTGAAGTCTATTGTTTTTTTTTGTTAAAATTTGTGATTATAATTAATAGTCTTCCAGCGAAGTTTTATTGACTTTAATTTAATGTTATTAAAACACTACTACACTAGTTTTATTCGAATTTAGATGTTTAATTTTGTTAACGTTAGTTTCTAAGGTCGGAATCTACAATTTATGATCGTATTTTATTAATAATCTATAAACTCCAACCGGAGTAGGACTTTGTTACACAGGACCCAGGAGTGTATGGAGTATCCACACTGACCACCAGCCTCAGGTTCTCTAGGGAGGACGCAGATCACGTAATTTCAAGTCCTCCCGGTATCGACACGAATATATTCAATTTCAGAAGGGACAAAAACAGAAGGTCAATTGAGGGAATCGAGTCTAAAGAGGGATTCTAAGATCCTAAGGAATGAAAACTTTTTTATTACCTAATAACTAGCTGACTTCGTCTGGATCTAATAAGTAAGAAAGAGACTAAAAAAATTAATTTATTTTTACTTTTTAAGAGGAACATACACGATTGATAACTTAATTACAACAGTTTATGCAGCGTTCGTTGTCCAAACTCTTTCAGTCGAAAAAGGTTTTTAATATTAACCAGAAGTTTCTGAGATTATCGTGTTCAACGAATAAAACAAACAATTGTTTAACTATATAATATCAGTATACATACTGAATACTGCTGATACACTGATAGATCAATAGCCTCTTTAGCCACTATACATTCGTAGTAATGGACGACGTTTTGTATTAAATAAATATTTGCGTGAACGAAACGTCATCTAGAACGCATTATAAATGTATGTGTACTAATTTACTAATACTTTAGGTAAATCCACAATGATTCTACACGGTCATACGTCTACAATTATACACGCCGAATTTTGTAATTCAAGAATTTCCATGCTATCAATGACTGACTTGCATATGTAAGTATAACGTATTATGATTACTTATACGTACTATAACAAGTAAAGAATTATAATTAAGCACATCAAAATATTCAGTTGATGGGCTGCGTGAAAAAGCATGATTAAAAGGGACCCTTCCTTTTAACACACTATGTACATACATAGTACATCTGTAAACACAGATGAAAATAGATAGGTACGTGGTGAGACAAAGCGATATTGTAATAACTAGGTACCACTACTAATAAATACACGAGGAACTATAGGTACATGACATTAATAACTTTAAAAATGATTAAAATTCATATACAAGTATGCTTGGAACATAAAAAAAACGGTTTCAGCTCTACGTTAATAAATGAGTCAGTCAGGCCAAATAACAGGCAACAACAACAGAATATACCTACGAATTTGTATCTAAGGAAACTATTGTTTCGGATAATAAATCTGCAGTAATAAAAAAAATAACGTTGCATATTCATAATATTTGTGCGATTATATAGTTACAGTCAGAAAACAAAATAACATTTTTTGCACACTACATCGTGCGCAAACTCGCTCGGAATCATAACACAAACAGGTCACGCTTATCGCATTTGAACTACAAAATTAGAAGATTATGTTTATTTTGCTAATTAATCGCTTTTGTCCTGATAATTTTGTAAATAAATAAAGTTTATTTTGAACGCCTGATTGAAAGAATGTGCAGAATCCAAGAGTGGTGGTCACCATCCT
The DNA here is from genome assembly GCA_916048165.1 of Spilarctia lutea. NCBI lineage: Eukaryota > Metazoa > Arthropoda > Insecta > Lepidoptera > Erebidae > Spilarctia > Spilarctia lutea. The sequence goes on from OU696491.1 coordinate 4,502,995, forward strand.
TTATGTGAATGAGGACAATGCAGCATGGTGACCCACACTATGGCAGCCTAGTGAGATGCTTTTTCACGTCCCGCTTAAAACACCTGGCGTCATAGTAATAATAATAATAAATATTCCGGACATCTTACACAACGCCATCTAGTCCCAAGCTAAGCAGAGCTTGTGTTATGGGTACTGGGCAACTGATATAAATACTTATATACTTTTTTTTTGTAAATACATGCACATTATACATAGAAAACACCCAAACTCCGATATAAATATTTGCAGATCGTACAAACATTTGGTCCGACCCAGGAATCGAACCCGAGACCTCAAGCTTAGCAGTCGCATACGCTACCTCTACGCCACCGAGGCAGTCAAATAGTGGCAGAGAAACACGTATTTAGTTATTTAATTCTATTCAAATAAGATTAATCAGAGAGTGATCATGATAATTGTAGTATTGATCAACGTCGTCAACAGTCTTTAGTGGTCCGCTGCTGGTCATAAGTCTCTTCGTCTCTAGGGGAGGAGTTTTCGGTCTACTACACCACGCTGGCCAGACGGCTTGGTGTAGGATTTGTTTCATGTTACCTTCTCTTGAAAGAGCTGTTGTGCTGCGTAATTGGCTCTTACGATTCCCATGGAATATATTGTTGTTGAGTCACCTGGAAGTCTTAAATCGTCACCACACGGATGTCATATTACCTGATCTGATCGTTATTAACTCTGACCAACGATTCAAGGTTCTGGATCGAAGTCTTATTGATCGAAGGTGATTATGTACCCTGTGTGCGTCTACCAGCAATCTGGTTACGAGTACCACTACCATACATATTTGCCCTGGTTGAGACTTCGATGTTACGAGTATCGGATCTTTCTAGTTAAGGATTAAATAATCATGTGCAGATCTATCGAGAGGAAAAGTACTAAACGAAAATTACTAAATGTGGGATAGTTAAGAACATACTGCAAAGTCATATATGATTTCACCTTAGAATGGACAAACAAACTAAGACGATGACCCCATAGACAATAACATAACATTTTAACACTGATCACTTTCTGAACTGACGTAGGTTACTCGTGTTTGCTTCTCAGTTGTGTTATAATATACGTATTTATCAGTTTAACCTTTGATAAAGGCCAGAACCAGAAAGCTTGAACTGGTTATGACTGGATTGATTGCACTGGGCAACAGTATTTTCTTATCAATCGGTGGATTTGCTACAAATAATAAAAAGAAATAAGGCCAGACGTCATCAGCCATGTTTTTAAACTGTTTAGTTTAATATTGGTACAACGAACTAAAATTTTAAAATTCATATGATTTTAGGGTATTTGGTCGAATCGTTTTTTTAATGTCTACTGCGATGTGTTGAATAAAGTTAAACTGTTCTAAACTATTGTCAATGATCGCTAATATAGTTTTTAATTTACTAATATCTAAAGGAAATCCCTTTCGGTACGTCACAGCGTAGTTTTCTGATGACGCAAGAATAGGTCTACATTAATTATGTTTTAATTTGTATGTGTGGGTGCTTAGTGACAGGCGATAGTTTTTGTATGTGAATCTAAAAAGTGTAGGTATGTATGAAGATTTCCCTTTCGTCCTTTTAAATGACAGACCCATTTGATTTGTTGCGTACAAGTTCTGTGGATGAATTTGTTGTTGGTCGCCTAAACTTTTACTGTAAAATCCATAAATTTTGTATGTTTGAGACTTTGAGAGAGTGCACATTAATATGCGTCATCAATGCCACGTAATCTGCCATTGATTGACGTTTGAAATGTTGCAGTCACAAAAAAAAAAGAGAAGTATTTGTTAAAATCTTATTTTTAATGTGTTTGAAACTCTGTATTTTGGTTGTGGGTTGTGTTTTTCAAATAAAGTTTATTATTATTATTATTATTTGTATCTGAAAATTATGCTATAGCTACTCTGCTCCGTTCGGACCCCATTGCTTTATGTTAGAATCTAGAGGCATTGATTTCCATGTATTTTTTTAAGGAAATATAATGTTAGCCACTCGAACATTTGACCTCAAAGGTAAATATATCGACACCGCAGTGCGTACAATGTCAATGAGTCATTTCGCGTGTGAAAGTGCATCTTGAATCACCGCCAGGGTGAGCGCGCCATTAATGAATTAAGAGAGCTTCATCATAAAATGTATTTTGAGAGACGTTTCAAAATTGACTTGTAATGTGACCGTGGGTTAAAGATCTGTTTAAAAAAGGTTAACTTATCGGATACAGAGTATAGTGAGGGAGCTAATGACGTCAAGGGTCATAAAATTATACTTATACACAAAAAATAGGATTAAATACTTATTTTCTTTTCAAAGTCAACTCGCGCATTAGGAAACTACTACTAGAAAATAAAGTCGCGGAAGACTCGACGACATCAATTTGTAGATCACAAATCTTTAATCCCGTAAGGATTTAAACCCTGTAAGTATATAATATACATATACTAGCTGACCCACGCAACCTCGTTTGCGTCGTCTATTACCCATAGCGTGAAAATTTTTCCCCGTTTTTGAAACATTCTACATTGGTGCTCCGATCCTATTAGTATTTGCGTGATGATATATAGCTTATAGCCTTCCTCGATAAATGAAAAAAAATTTCAAGTCGGACCAGCGGTTCTTTAGATTGAAAGTGTAAGCGGCAGCTTTCAGCTGGGAATTGTGAGTTTACCGACTGGCATTTATTTCTACCAAGATGCCAGTGATATTATAATCATATTTAAGTCAATAACTACTATCCAATAATAGAATAATAATTCTTCCATTAATAGTATCGAAAAGATGCCGAACATTGATTTTTTTAATATTTATTATGTTAAATATTAGCGGGCAAAGCAAGTAAAAAAAAGTTTAGAGGACTAAGTTATCCTTTACATCGTCAGCTACCTATCAGTGAAATTCCCGTCAAAATCGGTCGAGCGGTTCCAGAGATTAGCCGGAACAAACAGACAGATAGACAAAAATTTCAAAAAATATTATTTTGGTAAGTATATATATGTACCGTGTATACATACATACGCATTTAGTAAAAAGCGGTTATTTTAATATTACAAACAGACACTCCAATTTTAGTTTATTTGAATAGATTAGGTACCAAGGTAATGGAATTGGACCATAATAATATAGGTAGTACATTCGTGTCATTAAGTAAAGTAAAAGTAATTCCATTAGCCTAAGTATATCATAAGCATTTATTTCATTAATTGTTATTATTATTACCACCAATACAGAATTACTGCATACATTTAGGTATATTATAGGTGGTCACATCACTCGCGATGATCTTTCCAGACAAAATTTATGTAATGTAAATGTAAAAAATGTAAACCTGTGTTATATCTTATTTGAATAGATCAAGACAGGTATTGTACGAATTGCCAGATTCTTCGGAAATTTGGGAACCTCATGACCAGACCTGATCGTCATTCTTTCATCATACTTAGGATTGAAGGATATTTTTTCAACTGCCTCGGTGGTGCAGTGGTAGCTTATGCGACTGCGAGTGGTAGGTCTCGGGTTCGATTCTCGGGTTGGACCAAATGTTTGTATGATCTGCAAATATTTGTTTCGGAGTTTGGGTGTTCTTTTTTGTATTACTTTCTTTTTGTAAATACAAAAAAAGTATAAATGTATTAACATAAATAAGTTGTCAAGTACCCATAGTACAAGCTCTGCTTAATTTGGGACTAGATGACGTTGTGTGTTAAATGTCCGAAAATATTTATTTAAGTATTATGTTAGTTGAAAACCTGATCGAAATCAGAGACAATAGTCCAATTACTGAAACAAGTAGCGAATTTGTGGGAGAATACTGGAATTCCTGGCAATCTGGACACACTAGTTGAAAGTGTCATTAAATCTCATGGACCATCTTGCTGTTAACGAAATACCTATCAGTACCAGTATAATTGGAATTTCTATCGAAGTTATTAAGTCCTAAGTCGTGTTATATCATATTTTTAGCATTACACGACCATTTAGTAGAACAAAAGTAGTTTCGATATAAAACAAATTATCCATTATTGCATACAATTTATCGATGTCAATATCAACAAGGCTTTCATCACAAGAACTATTTAAATGCAATATTAATGGTGTCAGCTTAATATTTATTCCAGTTAAGTACAATATTGTGTATCTGGGTTAGTGGCCAGATAAGCTTGGTTATCAGTTATCATGATGATGTTTAATTTACAACCTATAAGCTCAATTAGACAATAATCAAATTACTATTGCGCATATGATAAAGGTACCTAAATGGTGTGAGAACTATAATAACGACAGTGCATTTAGTATTAGGAGTTTTGTTTTATATTTTTATGTTTGTATTTTTGACGTGTTCAAGTGCCTTTTGGGGCCTATGGAAATAAATGATTTGAGTTTGATTTATTATTAACCTATACGGGAATAAGTGTAAAGATGATTATTTTGCCAAATATTAATATTTCGTTTAACTCTTTATAAACCTTTAGTTATAAATGGTAGCTTTGTTCGCTATTTTGGTGACTGACGTGTTAATTTTTTGGCGCGCCTCGCTAATTTTGGAACAATTGACGAGCGTAACAAAAGCGCGGTATTGCGGCGGTCCGTTGCTCCAAAACCATGGTAATTTATAACATCTCAGAATAATGAGGCATTAAAAATACAAAGTCTCGTTGAACACGACTAAGACGAACAACATCACTGTAGAGAGAAGGGAGACTTCAAACAAACCCCATACCAAACTACCTGGCCAGCGTGATGTAGAAGGTCAAAACTTCCTTTTTAAAGAGAGGTTTGTGTTACACGCTTCGGCTTGACCGGAATGATACCACGGCCTCACAGAAAACCGGTGTGAAACAGCGCCTGCGCTGTGTTTCAGTGAGTGAAAGATCCCTCTCCCCATCCCCCAAAGGCAGTCAACGCACTTTTTTTTTTCTTTTTTTTTTTATTGGATAGTGGGCAAACTGATGGTAAGCGATTACCGCCGCCCATGGACACCCGCAACACCAAAGGCGTCACAAGTGCGTTGCCGACCTTTGGGGGATGGGAAAGGGGATGGGAGAGGGGTTGGGGTATGAGCCTCCGGTATCCTCACTCACTCGGTGAAACACAGCGCAAACGCTATTTCACACCGGTTTTCTGTGAGGCCGTGGTATCACTCCGGTCGAGCCGACCCATTCATGCCGAAGTATAGCTTATGACTCTGGTGTTTCGGATGTCCATTGGGAACGATAGTCGCTTAGGATAGATAGATAGGCGATACGTCTGCTCGTTTGCCCGCGGCCAAAGAAAACAAAGGTGACTGTTTATGTACTTTATAACACAGGTATTAGCATTACTGGACAAAATTCGGGATATTGGGCCAATATGACAAAACATACCTAATATAGATTTTTCTTTGAAAGTGTAAATTACTACATTAAGTATAGGTAAACTACGTCACATAAACAATCGCCTGTCACTACGAACTGACACAAGAAAATTTAATCAAATAATTCAGAACCTCACGCACACATTTTGTTTCATAATTGTTACGCGTAGGTCTATTTGGGCTTATACTTTGACAGAGAGGAACGCCTGCGTGTGACTACTCCTGTTTTGCTATATGACATATACTACACGTTTAAACAATACATACACTTGGCCTGATTTCATAAGACGTGACGTGATATAAATTATCCTAGCCAATAGGTATTGCGGATGTGAGATTTTGTTTATTACGCTTTCACGTGAAAATTCTGCCACTAATGGAAAGTTACATTATTAGCGTGAAACATAAGTAACTTTTTAAGGAGTCAACCCACGTACAAGCAGGAAAAAGGTAGATTGATATAAATTTAAATCAACTAAGTAATTACATTTTATACAGTACTAGCTGACCCACGCAAACCCCGTTTGCGTCTTCTATTGCCCGTAGCGTGAAAATTTTCCCCCGTTTTTGAAACATTCTTTATTGATGCTCCGTTCCTATTAGTATTAGCGTGATGATATATAGCCAATAGAATTCCTCGACAAATGTACTATCCAACACTGAATGAATTTTTCAAATCGGACCAGAGGTTCCTGATTAGCGCGTTCAAACAAACAAACTTCAGCTTTATAATATTAGTATAGATTTGTGGATCAAGGGCCAAGGGAGAGAGTGCCAAACAGGTCAGATGAAAAAGCTCAGCAAATTGAAAGATATTAAGACAATATTTTCGCCTTTAATACTTCTCAATATATTCTTGGTAAATTTGCCAGGAAAATTCACTGCAGGAGAATGCATTCGGGAATTCCCTATCACTGCTTACGTGCAATGAGAAACAGATAAAACAATAAGCGTGTTGACGCAAATTTTATTACGTAATAGTAAGTTGTAAATTTAATGATATTACATTCATTAAAACCTAATTACCTTCCATCTGGTCAGTGTGGTACAGTAGACAAAAACCTTTGTAAGAAGAGGCCAATGTCTATCAGTGCAATATTTAATAAGTCTCTCTATTCTTTATTCAAAACTATTTTAGACTTAAACTTTATCATAGTAGTCTAAAGTCTACTGTATGATACTGAACTTAGTTTCTTTTAATGGATGGCAATCTGAAGTTTCTGTAAGTTTCTAACCACTCTTAACGATTACCAAGGATGTTCGTATGACAATAATGGGACCGGTAATGTGTTCTCTGAGGAACGATGGAGTCTCTATTTTTTAAGAATTGAGAAATTAGATTGCTTAACTGTGCAACGTTTTAATTTAGGTGTTCACCACCAGCTCTTCTATTGCATTTAACAAGTATAAAGTTCCATCCCTACCTAGTATAAACTAAGAGTAATTCCGAAAACTTATCAACATATTTATGTTCCTTTTATACAGGGATCACTTAGTATAAAACCAAAAGGACTTCTTGAACCAAAAGCACTTTTGTCCTGGTCTTCTTAACCTTTGCTAGGACCCCTGGGATAAATTTTGGTTTCATATAAATCTTGGGTAAATTCTATGTTGAGCAGTGATACTCTCAGCCGACATACCTACTTGACAACAATAAATTTAAGTTTTTTTATTTGTTACCAGTTTTTGTAGAGAAATTTAGATGAGTCTAGTGTCCAGCAGTGAATGTATGTATGTAGGCAATGTCACATTGTTTTTACCAAAAAACAAGTTTGAAACAAAGTTACCAACAAGCACACAAAATTTACACAAACATTCCATTCCTGGGTGTTTCACTAATATAGTTTTGGTTAAAAATAAAAAAAGGATTTTGTGCAAGCTTCAAGTAGTTCTGTTTTATCAAAAAGCTTTTTCTCTACAATATTTTTTTTTGGGTTGTGATGTTATTTAAACGGAGATGAGATCTGTTCCGTCCCTAACCTGCACTTAGCCAGTGTGGGGACGTATGGCCTTAACCCTCTCCTGAGTGGAGACCCAAGCCCAGCAGTGAGACGTTATGGGTTGTTGATGTTCAGAACAAAAATATGCTTAAAATGCTATGGGATAGTCTCCAACCTATTGTTGTATATTTTTAGTATCTATCAAACCATCTATACCACAAATTCTATGTACCTATATGTATGTACATATATATATATATAGTTTTACATTTTTATATAAATTAACACGTAGATAGATGAGATTTTTTATTAAACTTTAAAATAATGGTAACCATGATAGCATTTTTGCATTTGAATTAATGTTGTTTAATTTGATAGAGTGGATATTGCAATGTTTAATACCAGTCTACAATTATATATATATATATATCTACATAATGATCTGTGATAACAGGTGAATATGTGTGATTCACAGTCCATGTGTGTATTTGTACAGTTGAAAAATACATTTAAATTGATATAATATGTTGCCTCATTTAGTAGTTTGTTTATTAAATTAGTTTGAAAAGGAAGTTCTTATTACTTTAGTATGTAATAAATTAAGTCAAAAATATTGTTGAGTAGTTTAATTTACAGAATTTAATAATTTTGAAAGTGATTTTTTTTGTTCATTAATTTTCATGATAACCTATTTATTTACTTAGTCCAAATATGGTTATTTATTCCACTATGTACATTATATTTGTGTGATAAATATAAGTTTAACAAAATTGGTACAAAATTTTTTTGTACAAATATTTTAGTAAGTAAAGTCTGAGAAACAACGTTCTATATATAAAAATATTCGAAATTCAAAACCATTCATTTATTTTTTGTTTAAAAATAACGTTGTTTTATGACGTAAGTAGGTAGGTTTATGTCAACATTATGAAGATATTACTGAGTAAACAGGGTCAATTACCTTAGTATCCGTCCCGCGGTGTGTTGTGTTTCCTTGCCAAAATTTTCTGGTGAAGCCTTTGACATATCCAGTGATTGATTGCTGATATTCAAACCCAGGGTTCCAACACAAGGAGCCGTAACCAAACACCCATAAGGATTTCAGTTTCGCTTCCTTTGCTTGACTTGTTTCTTGAGACGCTTCCATGTTCATTAAAAAAATAAAATGTTTGTGTTAGGAATTTGTTTAAATTCAAAATTCGTCCCGTTCTACACTTCGTAATTTGAAATAGATTTTAGAAAGCGGAGACACCGAGTCGCGTTCTGTTATCACAAATATTTAAAACTCCACTTTTATTATTCTACGTAGGTCTCATTGTTGGTATTTAGAACACGCGAATACAATAACAAACAAGCACTATGAGTTTATTAACATAAAAATTAGACAGCTACCCATTGCGCTGTGAGTTAGCAAACTGACATGAATGAATATATACCTATATTTCTCAAAAGTGGCAGCTCGTTTACGTTCCATTACACGAAAATAAACCGATTGTCAATCGTGTCCTCTATTTCTAAAACCAATTCATATTTATATTAACATATATTTTAATATATATATAAAAAATAGCATGTGAAACAACTAATATATTTATTAAAAAGTACTTTTAAATGATTTATGTTTTAAAAGAAATAAAAATATTTTTTATCACTGCTTGTAAAGTAACGAAATATAACTCTGCCTGCAACTGGATTACCTTTTGCCCAATGACACGTGCGTAGGATAATTCCTACGTGGTGATTGGCCAGTGAATGTCTGATGCAACTTTTTGAATTCCTTACATTTGATAATAATTTAATGTGCTGACCTGCAATGCAGTTAACAATTATTTTATATAATTAAAGATTTTTTGTGAATTTTAGTCACTTGTTAGTTATAATAAAATGTTTATAGGTTCCACACTAATTAAATTTTTTGGTGTATAAGAAAAATATAGTAAAGTTATAAGTTGCGTCAAAATCGATCTAATCGTGCCAGGGATTAGCCGCAACAAACAGACAAAAATAAAAAAAAAACACAAAGCAGTCATAAGCACTGCCGACAGAAGTGAAAACTCATAACTATAAACAAACGGTTGTTTTAACTTACCTGAAATGAACACCTATACTTTTTTTAATAGTGTGCAATAAAAGGAACTAAAATAAAGTACCAATTATTATGATTGTAAGTAGTACATGGAAGTAAAGCTTTGATACTCCAATAGATGTCGCTGTTTTAAAAAAAATTGTAAACAATCTTTTTGATTTACAAAAGGTTTTTTGTAAGTAGAAAATCGTTATTTTAATTTATTGTAAATCACTTTAAGATACTGAAATATTAACTTTAAGTATATAAAATCATATTGAGAAAGGACCACTATCTAGAAAAACGAATGCTACCAAAGTATATCGGTAGATGGCGTTGTTAACAATAAACATCCGTCTTACGAATTTTTCGATCAGGAGACGTGACCTGACGCTAGTTTATGATCACGAGACCTGACGCGAGTTTATACATTTATACCCATTCCAAAAAAGTACACAGCGCCGCTAAAGAAGTTTTCACTTCAAAATTTTTTTTTGTTATTTGTACTGTGTATACATACATATGCATTTAGTCAAAAGCGGTTATTTAATATTACAAAAAAAACACTACAATTTCATTTATGTATATAGATAGATATTTAGATGGCGTGGCCTTTAAGATAGAAGGGGTCATAATAACAAACAGGGTTTAAAACCTATATTTTAATATCCACTATGATAGGTGAATATGATATCGTGGCGAAGACTCAGGTGCTATCCATAGAGACTGTGACACTCCCACAGCTTAAGTTCATGGGGCAGAATGTTGAGTGATCCACGACGGTGAAACACGTCGACGTGACTATCGAACGCACCCTCTCCGGCCCGCCACCTGCAGGAGCTCGCGCTCTATGATCGAGGCCTGCCACGAGATCTCGTCTCCGTGGCAACCACTCTCTAACCGTTAGACATCAAGACAGTTGTTAACTTTTTATGTTGAGACCAATTTATGACACAATATTCGACTGTTTACTTTAATTGTATAGGATTCAAAGCTCTGTATAGCGCTGCAAGGACAAAATATTAGGTTCGTTTGAGTCTCAAAACGGTGAGATACCTCATACATATGTTTTGCAGAAATTAGAGTGATATAGGTGACGTCACAGTAATTACTGCACTCACACTGTCTAAACTTTTGACGCCATCTTGTGACGTAGACAATCTTTGTCAAAACTTCAACCAATCAGGTGAAGATTTCAAGAGAAGGTAACATCATTACGAAGGTAAGATTTTCAACGTGAATGTTATATTCACAAAAAGTGTTATATTTCTTCAGGGTTCTAGCTAGTGCTAAGGTTCTAGAGTACCTACACCTGGTTCCTCGGCTACCCGAGACGGCGCGGCGTGCGGTTTGTAAACCGTTGGAGTCCACATAACCACACTTGTAATTCTTAGTAACAGGCGTTCATATGCCTCATATAACAGCCCAGAAAGATATATGTACATATAAATAGACTAAGGTAGCCGAGTACTATAGACGACATTCGTCAAGTCAAAAAGTATTTAATTGATAAAATAAGTACCTATACCTAAGTACATAGTAACCGTGGGAGAGCCACGCTTCGGCATGAATGGGCCGGCTCGACCGGAGTGATACCAAGGCCTCACACAGAAAACCGATGTGAAATAGCGCTGACGCTGTTTCACCGAGTGAGTGAGGATACCGGAGGCTCATACCCCATCCCTTTCCTCCATCCCCCTCCCCATCCCCCAAAGGCCGGCAACGCATTTGTGACGCCTCTGGTGTTGTGGGTGTCCATGGGCGGCGGTAATCGCTTACCATCAGGCGATACGTCTGCTCGTTTGCCACCTATTCAATAGAAAAAAAAAAAATATACCCAATTTATATGAGTAAAACTAAAAAGCAGCCATGTTGGCAATCAAAACATTACGTAGAAAGTTTGCACTATAGGAAATGATGACACCAAATAAGCACCTATAATTATTGAAGACGTAATGAGGTAGGTATCTGGCAGTGTTGGGCAAATTTTAATTGCAATTAAAATTAATGACTAACAATGATTAATCGTGAAAGGACACTATTCAAACTAACTAAACTAAATAAAAATAAAAAAGTTTTAATAGTGTCCTTTCACGATTAATCAATTGTTAATCATTAATTTTAATTGCAATTAAAATTTGCCCAACACTGGTATCTGGCAAATAGGGTGAGTAATGTGAGAATTGGTCATCTGGTGAGAAAAAGTCCGTAGACGTCAAATGAGTATGAAAACAACAGGTCATACAGCTTAAGTACCTAATCTTCACTACATAGTCATATATCTATACTAATATAATGTTACGAGCTGGGTTTTAAATAAATTAAAGTACTCGATTAATTACCAAAAATAACACAATATTTATTAAGAACACTTTTTACAATAAGAAATCACTAAATCACTCGTTAGTCGCACTAAAGATCTCTTCGATGTTTATCCGCTGTATCGTGAAACAATACTGTCCCTACGGCCAACACGTTCCGCTTTTATATGGCCGTGGAAATTACTCGAAACTACGAAAACATTCGATCGAAGTTTCTAGGCTAAATAGATTACTCTAGAGCTGCTTGTAGCGCCATCTAGTGTCGAGTAATCGTCATAATGCACACAGTTGCGCGCTTTCCGACACTAGATGGCGTTGTCCTCGACAGTTCTCGATTCTTCTAGTGGACACTAGATTCATCTGGTTATGGCGCAACACTGCCCCCTCCTAAGACATGCTCGTCCCGAGCATTATCGGTTCCATAGTATCGCGCCAGTCGATCTACATGAACTATCTTTGGGGCGCCTCTTGGACACTTCTGTATCCGGTAGGTAACATCATTGATTTTAGTGACTACCCGGTATGGCCCATCCCATTTTGCTTGTAGCTTCGGAGATCTCCCTTTACTGCGAACTGGATTATGTAGCCATACTAGCGAACACTCTTCGAAGCCCTTATTATTCGCTTTCCGGTCATAACGGGTTTTCATCTTTTCAGACATTTGTTGGCCCGATTGTCTGACATGCTCATAAATGTCATTCATCTTGTTCCGCAAGTCATTCGCGTACTCCGTTATACTTCGCGGGGTATCAGGGGGTATTCCAGTGATCAAGTCTGCGGGCAACCGTAGTTCTCTTCCGAAGTTTGCAAAAGCTGGTGTTACGGAAGTACATTCGTGGACTGCACTTCGGTATGACAGAAGAAACGGTTGGATGTGTTTGTCCCAATCTTTTTGCTTACTTTCAACTACTTTTGCCAGATACCTCTCTAGTGTTTGGTTAAATCGTTCCACCATTCCGTCCGATTGTGGGTGGTAAGAGGTGGTTCTGGTTTTGTGAGCACCCATCACTCGACACATTTCTTGAAATATTTGAGACTCAAAATTTCTTCCTTGGTCACTGTGGATTTCTAAAGGCACTCCAAAACGACAGAAGACTTCGTGCACTAATTTATCTGCAACTGTTGATGCCTCTTGGTTGGGAATGGCAAAGACTTCTGGCCACTTAGTGAAGTAATCCATTACGACCATGAAGTACTTGTTTCCGCTTTCACTTTCAGGAAACGGTCCTGCCACGTCTATAGCAATTCTTACCCAGGGTGCACCAACATTATACAATTTCAATGCGCCTCTGCTACGTGTATGAGGTCCCTTCACGGCCGCACAACTGGTACACTTGCGACACCAGTCCTCAACATCATCACGACAATGAATCCAGTAGAATCTTTCCCTTATCTTTAACAATGTCTTCTTAACTCCCAAATGACCTCCTGAACATCCGTTATGGTAGAGCTGCAGGACCACTGGTATCTTAGCTTTAGGAACAACCATTTGCAGATGACAGCTGTCTCCTCGAGCGTTTTCCCATTTACGGCACAAAACTCCATCCTGGATGACTAAACTATCCCATTGAGCCCAATAACTCTTCGCGTTCGAACTCAGCGATGCAACTTCGCTCCAGTGTGGCTTAGGAGTCTCAGCTTTAATCCACTCGAGAATTGGTTTGATATCTGCATCCTCTTGCTGTGCTTGCTGTAGGCTTTCCTTCCATTCGTTGCTAAGGTCCGTCTTTATCGTCCTTATAGGAACAGCTTCCTTTACTTCTTGCTTGGCGTAGTGCTTGCAGTCTTCAAGGCAAGGTCTTCTTGATACTGCGTCTGCGTTACCGTGAGACTTTCCACTGCGATGTCGGGCAGTACTATCAACCACCTTATTCTCCTGAAACCGCTCGTGTTCTCTTCCTATGCTTCGCTTAGGGCAGCTGGACCGAAGGTGACCTTTTTCACCACAGGCGTAGCATCTAGGGCTGTACCTCTGAAATCGGTCCCGCACCGGTGATGCCACATCCTCCCGAACCCGATGAGACCGATGGTCTTGTCTCACAGCAGCTCTGCCCTGCTGTTGTCGGGCAGTACTATCAACCGCCTTATTCTCCTGAAACCGCTCGTATTCTCTTCCTATGCTTCGCTTAGGGCAATTGGACCGAAGGTGACCTTTTTCACCACAGGCGTAGCATCTAGGGTTGTACCCCTTAAATCGGTCCCGCGGAGGTGATGCCACAACCTCCCGGACCCGATGAGACCGATGGTCTTGTCTCACAGCTTCCACCTCCAAAGCATGGGCCAGAGCGTCCTTGAGAGTTTCATGGTGCCCAAGTCTCACAGCAGCTCTAACTTCGAGGTCACGGATGCCATCGATAAAAGCTTGCACCAGATTCCCGTCAACGAGCGCAGGTGCAGACTGGTATGCCTTACGGACCAGTTTCTCAACTTCCAGAGCCCACTGTTGCAAGTTTTCACCAATGCGTTGGGCACGATCCTTCAGCTGTGCACGAAACACGTGCTCCAGATGAGCGTCACCATATCTTGCCTCCAATGCCTCCAGCAGTTGCTCATAGGTAACCTCCTTATCGAGGGCTTCGAGGACGGTTAGAGCCTGGTCTCGAAGACCCAAGGTGAGCGCGGTCATAGCCTGATCCTTAGTCCAGCCGTTCACCTTCATAACAGCCTCAAACTGAATCTTGTAGGCTGACCACGAAGATGTTCCATCAAACGGCGGTACTTTGAACCCCCGTACCGAAGGAGCAGCAGTCACTGTAGTCGAGGCTCCCTCTCCAACTTTAAGGTTTCCTAAGGCCTTCTTCACGTCAGCAATCTGAGTTTCGGCCTCAGTGATACGGTTCTCGTGTTGAAGAACCTGATCCTTCACTACCTTGAGTTCTTTGCCGAAAGTCTCATGAATGCCTTTTAACAAGAGCATCTGTTCCTCCTGGCGGCGTGCCTGGTCTTCCTTATCCCGTTGCATCTGTTCTTCCAAACGGTGGGCCTGCTCCTCCTGGCGGCGGGCCTGCTCCTCCTGGCGGCGGGCCTGCTCCTCCTGGCGGCGGGCCTGCTCCTCCTTGTCCCGCTGCAGTTGCTCTTCCAAGCGGCGGGCCTGCTCCTCCTGGCGGCGGGCCTGCTCCTCCTGACGGCGGGCCTGCTCCTCCTTGTCCCGCTGCAGTTGCTCTTCCAAGCGGCGGGCCTGCTCCTCCTGGCGGCGGGCCTGCTCCTCCTGGCGGCGGGCCTGCTCCTCCTTGTCCCGCTGCAGCTGCTCTTCTAAGCGGCGGGCCTGCTCCTCCTGGCGGCGGGCCTGCTCCTCCTGGCGGCGGGCCTGCTCTTGGAGCATTGCCATTAGGGCCGTGATATCTGGAGCTGCTGCCGATGTGGACGGCGTGGTTTCCATAGCTGGCTGCTGATCTTCCGATGTAGGCAGTTGTGCACTTCCAAATCGCCTCTGATCAGCCTCTTGCTGGCGCTGACTCCTAGTTCGGATACCTTCCGTGTCTTCCTTTGGTAAAACCGGCATACTTTAATCTCACTTCTGACACCAAATTGTTACGAGCTGGGTTTTAAATAAATTAAAGTACTCGATTAATTACCAAAAATAACACAATATTTATTAAGAACACTTTTTACAATAAGAAATCACTAAATCACTCGTTAGTCGCACTAAAGATCTATTCGATGTTTATCCGCTGTATCGTGAAACAATACTGTCCCTACGGCCAACACGTTCCGCTTTTATATGGCCGTGGAAATTACTCGAAACTACGAAAACATTCGATCGAAGTTTCTAGGCTAAATAGATTACTCTAGAGCTGCTTGTAGCGCCATCTAGTGTCGAGTAATCGTCATAATGCACACAGTTGCGCGCTTTCCGACACTAGATGGCGTTGTCCTCGACAGTTCTCGATTCTTCTAGTGGACACTAGATTCATCTGGTTATGGCGCAACAATAATAAAGCTGAAGAGTTTGTTTTTTTGTTTGTTGGATAGCACTAATCTCAGGAACCGCTAGTCCAATTTGAAGAATTCTTTCGGTGTGGGATAGTCCATTTATCGAAAAAGGCTATAGGCTATATATCATCACGCTACTGCTAATAGGATTGTAGCACCAATGAAAAATGTTTCAAAAACGAGGAAAATTTTTCACGCTACGGGCAATATAAGACGCAAACGAGGTTGCGTGGGTCAGCTAGTATATAATATTAAAAAGCTGAAGAGTTTGTTTGTTTGTTTGACCGCGCTAATCTCAGGAACCGCTAGTCCGATTTGAAAAAATATGTCAGTGTTGAATAGTCAATTTATCGAGGAAGGCTATAGGTTATATATCATCACGCTAATACTAATAGGAGCGGAGAACCAATGAGGCAATAGAAGACGTAAACGAGGTTGCGTAGGTCAGCTAGTAGTCATATAAACCAAAGCCGCTTCAGCTGTCTGTCTGTCCCTATAAGCGCGTAGATCTTTAAAACTACGCAACGGATTTTATACGGTTTCCTTCTATATATAGAGTGATTCAAGAGAAAGGTTTATATGTATAATACATGCATATTATAGTAGAGAAACAATGATAGTTGTAGACGTTTCTAATGTGATGTCGTAAATAAACCCATTTTTACGCTTACATTGCAAATGCTGGCTGAAACCTACGAGATAGATTAAAATAATGAACTACAAAATTGTACACCTTAAAAAGGTCTACAAAAAAATCCGCGATGGTATACGTCCATCTCTTAGGGATAACCCACAATAACTATTTTTACCCTTCTTTTTACGAGAAATAACGGCGATTTGAAGCAATACAGTATAAATCCTTATCCAATTAAGTACCTTAAATACATTGTTCATTTAATATAGATCAATATGGCAATGTACTGTATGTAATTTAAATGAATATATTCGAAGATATTAAATGAAAACGACACAATTCGTGCATTTTAAAAGATTTAAAATGCACGAATCGTGTCTTCGGTGGGTGCATATGAAATCCATCTGTGCGAAGCCGGGGCGGGTCGCTAGTAAACAATATAAACTACCTTCATATTGGAACAATTAATCAATGTTAGAAAATTAAATGTACCTAAGTTTCAAGAATCGAGAGGTTTCTGATTCACTATCAAGGTTCTTCTTTTTTTATTTATTAATATATTATATCAGTCTTCCCGATGGGGCAGAAAGATTTTTGAGTGGAGACCAGGTTTAACCGTGGGAGAGCTATGCTTCGGTATGAATGGGCCGGCTCGACCGGAGTGATGCCACGACCTCTGTGAGGAGGAACCGGTGAAATAGCGTTTGCGCTGTGTTTCACCGAGTGAGTGAGGATACCGGAGGCCCATACCCCAACCCCTCCCCCCATCCCCTTTCCCACCCCCCAAAGGTCGGCAACGCACTTGTGACGCCTTTGGTGTTACGGGTGTCCATGGGCGGCGGTAATCGCTTACCATCAGGTGATACGTCTGCTCGTTTGCCCACTATTCAATAAAAAAAAAACGTGACGGCAAACGCGGCGTAGGAAGACCTCCCGCGAGGTGGACGGACGACCTGGTCAAGATCGCAGGGACTCGTTGGATGCAGGCCGCTAACGACCGGTCAATGTGGAGGTCATTGGGGGAGGCCTACGTTCAGCAGAGGACTTCTTGCGGCTGATATGATGATCAGTCTTGGATAAATGACTATTCTTTTTTCTTTGAAAAGATAATTTAATTTGTTAGTAATTTTTTTTTTTTTATTTATTGCTCAGTTATTTTTTAAGACAACTCCCGGACTAATGATAAATCCTGTATCGCGGGAATTTTATAACATCGTTATCATAACATAAGCTGCCTCGGTGGCGCAGTACGTATCGACCACTGTGCTTGAGATATCGGGTTCGATTCCTGGGTCAGACCGTTTCGGCATTACTGTGTTTTCAATGAATGAATTTACAAATAAAATGTATTTATATAAAAATTTACTAGTACCTAAAACACAAGCTCTCCTTAGCTTGGGACTAGATGCCGTTGTGTGTTAGATGTATAAAAATATTCCAAAAATATTTATTTTCATAAATGTTTCGCAAGGTCGCACAGTATTTCCTACTGTGTGTGTGGCGTTTAAACCCAAAACACTTAGCGCAGTAAGAAGAGGCAAGGTCTCATCTGTAATTAGCTGACTATACAGGAAAACTCCTGTATAGTCAGCTAATCATATAGTCCCACTTCTGGAATTGGGTCTCCTCTCAGGAGAGGGTTAAGGCCATACGTCCCCACAATCGCCAAGTGCGGGTTAGGGACTGGCAAGACAACATTGTGGCTACGTAATCTTGCCGTTGGATGTTTTTAAGCCGCCCAAAGGCCTCCAACTAAGATTCACAACTGTTATTCTATGATAATAACTGGGACTGACTGCTTAACGTGACCTCCGAATCACGGAGACGCTCACGGTATCATGCCACTAGCGGTCACCCATCTAGGTACTGACCGCGCCGTCGTTGCTTACCCTCGGTGATTGTTTCTAATCACCGAGTGTGTCTGTGGTGTTTGAACCCACAACACTTAGCGTAGTAAGAAGAGGTAAGGTCCCGCCTGTAACGCTTTTCCTGTATAGCCAGCCAGTCATATATGTAGTAAAAGTCCTTCAGGGTACTAACCCTAACCCTGTTACGATTTAAAACAGTGTGACATCGTCTTAGTTAGTTGTGACCACAGTACCTACGCAAATCCCGTTAAATGCGTGAAGTGTGTGATGAAGATTCAAATAGGTACCTATAAGATTTTGTCACCGGGTCGATCCCTTTTCTTTCTGACGCTACTTATAGTGTTACGTGTTTATATTTATATAAGACTTACCTCTAGGTTTACTTAGTACTTCAGCTTTTACACATAGTTTTTTTAGAAAATCGGGACTTGCTCGAGATTTAACTGCCTCGGTGGCGCAGTGGTAGCGTATGCGACTGCTGTGCTTGAGGTCTCAGGTTCGATTCCCGGGTCGGACCAAATGTTTGTATGATCTACGAATATTTGTTTCGGAGTTTGGGTGTTTTCTATGTATAATATGTATGTATTTACAAAAAAAAAGTATATATGTATTAAGATCAGTTGTCTAGTATCCATAGTACCTACAAGCTCTGCTTAGTTTGGGACTAGATGGCGTTGTGTGTTAAATGTCCGAAAATATTTATTTATTTATTATTTAATACGGTCGTAACGTAGGCTTATCCCCATTATAGTATAAAAACCAAACTTCGGTTTGATTCGAAGTGGATTCGATCCTTCCCAGGAACATTAATCGTGTGATAAGCGCGATCATATTTGTTCCCTGTTCGAGTGTAATTATTATAATGTGTAATATGCACAAAATACAAATATTTCAGAATATGTATACCTTGTATAATATGTAGGTATATATGGAACTACCTTGAATAATTTGGAATTTGACAGTTGTCAATATTATTATCTGTAAAGTAACTGTTTCTAGATTATTTTTGAAGTGATAACGTCATATGGGATGGTATACCGCTTTGTTACGTAACGCGTTACGGCGCCAGTCTATCTGACTTCCCTTTCTCTCACGCATACGGCAGCGGTAGGCAGGCGTCTCCTCTCTCACTCTAACCCAAAATGCTAGCCGTAAATAATTTAACTTAGATTGACTAGTTTATGTTATAACTTCTGTCGAGTCTCCCGAGACGCATACTTTTTTATAATATTTTTGTCATCTAACAAATAACGCTATATATTCTCAAAGAAAGCAGAGCTTTACTAAGGGTACTAAACAACTGATATGAATACACTTAATCTTCTATTATTTAAATATGTTCATAAATATTAATATATAGAAAACACTCAAACTCCGAAACAAATATTTGCAGATCATACAAACATTTAGTTCGACCCGGGAATCGAATCCGAGACCTCAAGCTCAATAGTCGCATATGTTACCAGTGCGCCACCTAAGCAGTTAGATTTTCTACTAAAATTAATAGAGCCGAAAAGGTAAATGGGAAGTGAAATAAAATTTGAACTTAATTCAATACAATGGTCCATATATTTTCATAAAGATTAAATCACAATGCATTAAGTAGTTCATATTTTTACACATATTCAGAGATAGAGTATTTAACGGTGACTATTATAATTACTTTACAATAAACTTAAGCACTGATTCAATTAATACACTTCAAATATTTGAGTAAATACAGTTTGTTAAATGGTGCAGAAATCCTGTCTAAATGTGAATGTATTTTATTATACATAAAGAATGGAATGGATTATATAATCATATATTTGTTATTGAAATTTAAATCCATATAGAAACACCTTTTTTATCTATTTTTAAGCATATCTGGTAAATATCTACACAGATTTTAAACAGACATAATTGAACGTTACTTGCTTTTCAAATAGTACTAAACTTGAATACTTGGCCTTTTTATATTTGATTGTGTGATCCTTTTATTAATCTAACACTTGATTTCATTTGTGTGAGTTCGAGATTCACTTTGTAAATCTTACACTGAGAATAAAAATTTCTATCATCATATTTTAACCGAATATCTACCACAGAACTTGCACAAAGTTATTCTTTGGACATAAGGTATTCGAAAATAATTAAAAAGAAGAAGTAAAATAATTTTATTGAATGTTGATTCGAGATATGAAATATTATCGTTTCAAATACGTAAAATAATTATGATTTTAATATTCATAATTATTTTACTAGTGTGTTGGTAAAGTCTAAACCGAGAAACAAACAATAAATCAATCAAGAAGAATCGGTAATGCTTATTGGTATTCCTTTCAAAAGTCTTACAAATCGCAATGTAGATCTTGTCTTTGAAGAAAACATGGAAAAAACATGACAAAGTTAGATTGTCCTCTTCTCTTGCTCGATTTTGGGATCACTTCCTTGGCTTGGGGTAATAATAAGTTGACTCTCGAATAAACATTCCCATCAAAACTATGTTCTCTTAAAAATAACTTGCACCAACAATTTATGAAATTATAGGTAACTAACAACATTAAAATATTGAGATTACACATTATCATTTAAAATATGATTAAAATTTACTTTACAAGCGATTTTAATATCATCAATTTGCGATATTTGGCTTCAAATAAATTTTCCCTTAAAGGAAAATATCTAAAATATAGACATGGAGTGTTTTTTTATTTAAATGCCAGAAACGGATAATGCCATAGCTATAGTTAAAAACATTATTTCTTAATCTCTAATTCAACACACGCTATATAAATTATTAATTGCATGAAACGGGGCTTGCATCTAAATATTTATTTATATTATTTTTATTATTTTATATAAACACTCCATGTAAATAATTATGCTAAGTACATTAAAAATTGTGATGGTCATTTACATTAATAGTCAACAACTCAACTATTTACAATCAGACTTTTATAATACACATACTTACAACAATTTATCAATACAACATACTACGCTTCATACATTACTCACATTCAAAAAGATTATTTTTATTATATTATTGAATACACGAATAATTAATGTATTTATATATGTATATATAATTAAATACTATGTTCCTGAACACAGGACAGGTACGGTTATAATGTATGTAATATTTGATTATTATTTTTATTTATTTATATAATATGACTAGTGATATGTAACGATAACTTTACATATGGTATGGTAAGACAGAATATTTTCATATATTCAATTTTTAACCAACGAGATTTCTTGATTTTTATATTATTCAATAATTAAATGTTTAATTTGAGTTTTATTTATTTTATATTTACATCGCACCGAGGGATAAACCTAACTAATATTTAATGTATAACTAAAGTTTCAAACAAATCAGGCTTTTTGGTAGATCCCTTTGTGGGGATTAAGGTTTAGTATAACTTGTATTGTAGAGGTAGGTAGAAAATAACATAATTCTAGTAAAAATAATTTATTATGCAGCAATAAGTTTATTATATTGGTTATATTATTATGATTTTGACAATTTATTTACAACAACTACAAAGAACAAGTTTATTATAAACTTTTTTAATTAGGACAACATTACACAGATTATATCAGATCCGGTGTTTACATATTAAAATTATATCATGCATATTATGTATAAAATTGGGTCAAAAATTTAAGAATGTTGTACGAGACATATTTATTTTTCTTATAATGTAAAATTTCTATATTTAAATATAATATAAATCTATATTTGATATTGGTAAAATATAATTTGATAATTTATAAATATTTTAGATATCAGATTATACAGATTTTAGGATGAAAATTTTACTTATTACCAGAAAAATATATGCTAAACATATACATATGTATAGTAATATAATAAATGTCTGTATAACATAAATACGATATAAAAGTTAATAACGTTATTTTCTTCATTGATAATAACGGTTTCTCAATAACGTTACGTTAATAACCACTACGAGCTGCCAATCACTTCTAATTCCAATTTGGAATTTTCGTATTTACAGAGACGTTAGAAAACGTCGACTTAAGTCGGTCTATTGACCGACTTAAGTGGAATGCTTGGATCATACGTTTGATTCTGGACCTTCTGTGTTGTGCTTAAACGAAGCCCTTATTCTAGCAAGATATAGAGCACAGATATGGCCGTAGCACTTGTTGTACCATTCTGGAGTACGGCCCCTGAAATAAATAAATAATAATAAATATGCCGAACATCTTACACACAACGCCATCTAGTCCCAAGCTAAGCAGAGCTTGTGTTATGGGTACTAGATAACTGATATACTTTTTTTTTGTAAATACATACATATTATACATAGAAAACACCCAAACTCCGAAACAAATATTTGCAGATCATACAAACATTTGGTCCGACCCGGGAATCGAACCTGAGACCTCACAGCTTAGCAGTCGCATACGCTACCACTACGCCACCGAGGCAGTCAGGAATGTGAAAATAAATTAAAGTTTTTTGTTCGACATTCTTTTATCTTATTCTTCGAGGTCAAGTTACGTGATAGACAAGTATATACAGGGTGTAAAAAGACTACTACCGAACACTTGGGGGTTGCAATCAGACCATGATACTGAATAGGTTTAGCGAAAAAAAAACTCAAAAAAAAAAGTAAATTTATCTAAGTCGTTTTATGTTTTTTTCTGCTTACATACACATAACAAAACATAACAGGACCCAAACTACCTAATTATCTCATTTAGAAAACCAAAAAACAAAGAAAATCAATAAAACAGTAATGTATTTAAATATCAAAACAGCTGGCCGGGTGAGTTCAATGACCGCGACAGAGCGCGCGGGCGCGTTAAGTTGTACATTGCTGGCTTCTGAAATTAATAAAAATCTTGACACATTGTTTTTTCATGCTACAATTTTTTTAAAGACAACTGTTTGTTTTTTTTAATAAGTTTTGGGGTGCTGGATCAGCCCCTTTCGTTTTCGGTAGTAGTCTTTTTACACCTTGTATATGGTTAAACTACTAGACGAAAATGATAGTAGCAATAGTAGAAAAAAAAATTGAAATTCTAATCTTAAACAATGTCCTTGTTAAATTCCCATCTGTTTTAAATAATACGCATAAATTTAAAATACAATGACCTATTGTATTGTACCTAATAAAAATTGGTCATTCCAAATAAATAAATTATTAAACTTTGGAAATGAATGCACCCTGTTCTAAGACTCGAACGGTAATCGGGTACTTGTTATTACTTGTTATAAAGTTTACCTATATTGTGTATGTGTAGTCAACATGTTTGATTTCGTAATAAACAGTCCCTTAATCTGTCTTAATCGCCTAAATAACATAAGAAAACCAAAAAAATAAATGTAAAATTAATACCACGGCCTCGCAGAAAACCGGTGTGAAATAGCGCTTGCGTTGTGTTTCACCGAGTGAGTGAGGATACCGGAGGCCCATACCCCAAACCGTCCCCGCATCCCCCTCCCCTTCACCCAAAGACCGGTCACGCACTTGTGATGCCTCTGGTGTTGCGGGTGTCCATGGGCGGCGGTAATCACTTACCATCAGGCGATACGTCTGCTCGTTTGCCTCTACTTCAATAAAAAAAGTATAGTCAGTATTTGATGTACGAATAGGTAAACTTACATTGTGTCGACTCTGGCGAGGTGGACTAATCGTGAACGGCCTTTGCCGGCGGGTTGTGCGAGGTAGCGGGAAGCGAGGACCACGCCACGGGCACCAACTCCTGGTGGCGCTGCGCTGTGTGCCACTGAAGTCTCTGCTACCGCACACCAGCCACCTCCACCACCTCCGCCCCCTCCTTGTTGCCATGACCTGAATGTAACATGAACAGAATAAATAAAAATGGGACTAGCAATTATTTTTTTGAAAAACAACACCTGCACTTGGAATTAATCATATATCGCGGGGGGCTTTACGAACTTACATCAAATGAACACAAAAAACATGAAGAACTAGAACAAAGTGTTTTCCCACGTAGGGATCGTATCCAAAACACTTTGAGACAGTAGGATGCTGCGATGTGATCGTTTAAACCACTACACTACGCCGTCCGTACAGTCAAACGATGCATGGAACAAAGGATGAACCTAAGGATATTTAAGAGTCGTGTACAATATACAAATATTATAATCGCCTATCACTGTATACTACTTAACGAAGGTCTCCCAAGTGCTAGTATAATTTAAGAAAGTTTGTGACTCATAATACCGATAGACAGTGTTGGAGCTGTCAACTTGTGCTGATAAATTTATTATCTCGGAAGACATGTCTGCCTTGAACGTAGCAGTTCCTAATTAGAACCATGACTAAAACTTACAAGGATATTAGTTAAATACTCAGATGGCAAAGAAATCATTAATAAACAAATTTAAATTGCAATATTTTTCAGGTTTATTCGTTTACTTTTTAGCAAAAATATGACCACGTCTTTCATGTACACTTCTAGAAAAAAAAATATTAAAATAACTATTTGAGAGTCTACAAAAATATGTTATTTAACTAATAACTCCTTACTAATAAAAAGCGATAATTCATGGTACTCACCGTAAAACGCAGTAATCCCGGGACGGCAGATTGATGCTAGACGCAGTTATGTATTGAAAGACTTCGGCGTTGGTCCCTAATTTCTCAGCCACTCTCCACTTCACTAAAGAATCGTCCCATATATGTCGCTCGCGGAGTATCCTAAAATACCAAAATATTTTAGAACAATTCCAGGGAATCGAATCAAAGCAAAAATAGTGAATTTTAAAAATTTAAAGATACTTTTAGATCTAGACGAGGCACAATAATAATTCTAAACATCTATAAAAGGAGATTAATTATAGTAAAATTTAATTGCAGAAGTACTTACTCTGGACACTGAAATAACTTCTTATTTTTGTACTTGACAAAAGACCTGATACGAAATCATGTAACTACTTGTGTGTAAATACTCCTAAACTTCTAATGGATCCAAAATTTTGAAATCAGTATTTTGAACATACCTTTGCATAACCTCCTGTGGCGGTGCTTCCACATCCGTAGTTGCCCTCCATAGTCTGAGCGGGTGACCATCTCCCACCTTTTTACAACAAAGTTCTACATGAGGAGCGGCTCCTGACACAGACATCCATCCTCGAGTTCTGCAATAATAAACAGTCGTATAAATATTGGATTCTTTTCGTTTCTAAAATCGTCACTAATAAGCTGAAAACTAGTTCAAACATTTGAGCATGCGTGTTGTCCACAGTTAAAAGTGCATTAAACGACAAACTTTTAATAGTCGTTCCCACGATATAGACAAAATTTCAATTGGCATTACTGCCTTGATGATTTTATGATGATTTTAGAAACTTGTACTTCAATTGAGCATGGATATGCAACAGATTTGATCAGCCAATTATAATTTAATAATTAACATTTAATTAAATATTAGTATTTTTTATATCTTAGTATTGCCAATGTCGCATTCCAATTATTATGTACTATTATTGCTTCCTTTTCACAAAGAAAGTAGTTTATTAATAATAGTTCATACAGAATTACACCAAGCAACATTGATAGTTCAAAAGGAATTAAAAACACTACAGAACACCTAAGTGGCCATGGCAGGAGTACTAATGGATGTGACGTGATCAATGGTGTTGATGGAAATTATTTAGAACTTGATCTGTTTCTTACTGAAGAATAATTTGGAAAATACTGAATACTGCAGAAAATTTATGATTATTACAAAGTAGCAAAATAAATACACGCAAATGGTTAGAAGATATTGGAAAGAAGCCAATTCACAAGTATCTTTTCACATTCTAAATTATATATGATCTGGGTTTTACTAAAATACAGACAAAAGGAAACGAAGATGTTTCCAAAATGTCTTAAACATATTTTTAATCTTCGTTCTTTGATTATTGGAATATAAAATAGTATTTCGTGTTATTGTGAATTTAGATATTCTTTGCGTTGTATTAAGCATGCCCACTATTGTTATACGTTACATGTACATTTTGTTGAGTATTTTATTTAAAACGATCATGTTTGTAAAACAGATGTTAAAAGGAAAATTTCAATACAAGAATTGAATTCAATGAACTGGGTCATTCTAAGGCCGAAAAACAATTTCTTTTCAAAATGACGTCTAAAAATACAATGATAAATATTAGTACATCCAACAATACTACAAAAGCATTTTTATAATTTCAAATTTCTGTCTTCAGTAAGAAACAGATGAATTCTACATCAATGATGTAATAAAATCTATGGTCAACGCGCTAACACCGATGTCTCACCTCTTTCCTGATCGGCCACTGACTCTAAAAAAGCATGAAAAAAGTTAGAGTCTAAACAATAATTTACAAAAAGAGAATATTGAAGAAGATGTTGAGAGAATCTACAAACAATTTAAGAGTTTAGACATTGGAGGGTAGAAGTATGTATGTATGTTTATAACTTACTTTTCTTTGGCTTCTTTGAGTAAAGCTTTTATGCAGGCTTGCTGGAAACCTTTCCAGTCTTGATTGAAATCGGCGCCTAATTCTTCTAAGGCCACCTGAAAATATTTTTTTAAGTTATTTTTAGGAAAATTCGTGTCTAAACTTACGTGTTAATTTGCCCGTCTTCCACAGACAAGTTGCTTCGTAACCAGCAGACCATTTATCTTGAATTTTAGTTCCTATACGTACGTACATTTTCATAACATCAGATATCTCCTTTCCTATTTTAATTTATTCCTTTTGACTTTTGGTTCCATTTTTTTTTTTCTAATTTTAATGTAAACGAATGATTAAGCCATATATTAAATAAGTGCTAAACATTTACTGTGACATCGTCTTAAAAAATAGTATTGTAAAAGACATCGCATCCTTCTAATATTATAAACGCGAAAGTTTGTGAGTTTGTAAGTGAGTATTTTTGTTGCTGGTTCACGCAAAAACTACTGAATAGATTTACATAAAACTTTACAGTAATATACCTATTGTCGTTCGGCGGGTCGCAACGCGGGGTTCAGCTGGTATGTCATAAAAGCATAAAGGTTGTTGTTTTGTTTCACTGTCTGTTTGATTATGTAAATGTTAAGTAATAATAAAAAAATAATTAAACTTACACTTACCGGCACACTTTCTTCAAAATAATTAAATTTACAACGTGCCAACATATCAGCGGGAGCTAAAAACAATTGTTGATGTTTCTGTATAAGAAGTAAGAGGCACGCGTGCGCAGCTCGGCTCTCGCTAATCTGACGCTGGTCCGCTACACTTTCTATAACCATCCTGAAAATATACATTACGCTGTTTAATGTTTGTTTATTAAGAGAGGTGTGAACTAAATCTTAATTATTTTGGCCCATAGATCAATACAGGCCTTCGCTGGACTGCTCTTTATTGGCCTGTTGTAAAGACTAGCTAGATATTATTTATTTATTTTTGTTCATAATGAGCTGTCACTAAAATGTATAATTATTATATATCTAAAAATATCCAAAATTTTTGAAATATTATCGAAAACAAAAAAATAAGGTAAACCTGTTACCTGTTAGAATTCCCTTCTTTTGTGCTACCAGTCTGAGGAGGTGCATGATGTAACCTCAACAATGTAGGAGCTAAGCAGACAGCCAAATTTGATGCCGTCATCTGGTTAATTGCCGAAAGTTCAGCCACCTAGGAAATCATATTTTTTATAGTCATCAGTTTTAATACATTCACTCTGACGATTTAGAACGAGATGAAAAAATTCATGAATAAAATTTCATTGAACTTCAAATTTCAGCTTACAATAATGACACCTGCAATTAACTTGTTCTCTTTACAGTTGTACGAGTATGTGGTGTGAGATACTTACATCAGCCAGGAATATTAATAGAGACTGCAGCGCCTCTAAATGTTCTTCAGGTAACAGAAGTAAGGCACATTGCACCGCATCTGGCCTTAAAGGTTCAGGAACATCTGTAAAAACATACGGGATCTCATCTCACTTTTACTCATGACGTTTTAACCTGTGTATATCTCTCGAAACAGGCAGAACTCGTACCATGATATATATATTAATCAAGTTGCTCATAATACAAATATAAACATTTATATCTATATACACACTACTCCCAAAAATAACAAAAACTGCGCTCATCATACAATTATTTGTCTTTAGATGAAATGAAATATAAAAAGAATTTGGAAAAAGGTGATACTTACGTTGAAAAATTGCGATAAACGTTTCACTAAGCTTGTTAGTCAGTAATGCATCTGGCAATTCTCTAAAGTATTGCTTCACCATGTCAGCTACGTCATGGGCTTGAGCTCCATCGAAGTTAAGACTGGACTGATTTGGTTCTATAGTGTTTAAATTCTCTATTGCAAAGGTTGCGTTAGCTGATCCAGCAGCTTCAACTGTAGTACGGAGTTTCGCTATTCGAGACTTCACTCCCGCCTTTCTGAATATACCCATCTGTGAAAACGTGGTTCAGTTTAGTGAAACTCTCAATTTGTATATGTTTTTCTATTTGAAAAATTTCAGAAGGAGAAACTGATGCCTTATTAGAATCAGATACATTATGAGATACTCTACTAAAAGTACGTCAGAAAGGAAGTCAAACCAAAATTTGTATTGAAATAAATCGTTCGACGTCATCTTTAATTAATTATTATAAGTGTCCTAAACGCGTGTCTGCATAAGATATAAAATCCTTAAGTTTCGGTATCTTTGCGAATCTGTGCATATCTCGTAGAATATCATTATATAGGTAGGTGGTACCTATCTGTTTTTGTTTCATTTCATTATTTTTTATTATTACCTGATCCAAAGCGTTATTCTTGAGCCAATTCAAAGCACATTGGATGGGTTTTGGGAGTGCGTGACCAGTCCTCTGCAGGGACACAGTTAAAGGTACGCCAAAAACTGTTTTATCTGAAATATAATAACAAAATATTATTATTTTCAAGAACGATTCTTTTGTTTCTTTTTAACCAAGTTATTAAGGTTCAGGTTCTAGACTACAAATCGGAGAATAGCCTATTAACTTATAAGGTCTTCAAGCTTCATGTGTTCCATTTGTTTTATTAAAGTACTAGCGGCCCGTCTTGAATGCGGACGGATAGATATAGGATCCTTAACTATTTTTGAAAATATCCTATAGCCTTTGTTTCCTAGGGATAATGTAGCATTCTTAGGATGAAACAATTTTTCAAATCGGTCCAGTAGTTTCGAAGTCTATTCAGTTCAAAGAAACCAACAATCTATTTTTTCTGTTTGTAATTTTAGTATTGATTAGTTTGTGACGTTTCTAACTTCGTCAACCACTCGAAATGAGACGAGATACAATAGGTTTATATTATCGTATGAGACTTTATCTAATAAAGCAATAATATTTTCAACAATATTCCCAATGTAATTGAGTAACGTTACAATAGAGTTTATCAAAGTTATTTCATATTTCTAGCTAGCTGTAGTACCCTTAGAATAAATCGAAAAACTTTAGTAGTTATTTGATTTTCAGAGGTCGCGTCGATTAAATGTTTTATCAATGTTATATTTCTTGGTAGTCATAAACGAGAATAATATAAAAATCATTATGATATCGAAAATGATAAACTAGATATAATTATTACTATACATACTTATAAACAAGTTTGTTATTTACAAATTAATCAACATCATAGTATAAATAGACTAACTATCTCGACAAACAAGTTGTTAGGTATTATTATTAAAAAAACTTGATTTTAATTTAGAAACAAAAGTTAATTCTTAATTATGTATACGTTTCTGGTCAAGATTAGTTCCACCCTCTCCCCATCGATGCCGTAAAATCGAATGAGAGATTGTGTAAGAGTGGATGGGCAGCATCTTGGAAACCGTACCCGCATGGCGAAAATTGTGGGGGAGGGGGTCTATGCCCAGTAGTGGACGTATTTCGGTTGAGATAATGATGATGACAAACAGTTTTCTGGTAAACCTTCTTGACTTTTCTCTTTAATATCCCCCGAACCCCGTCATTGTGTTTTTACTTAGAACATATTTTTGTTTATAGGTATTCTATACCCACTCTTCTGCACTAACATATACAAGACATATTATTTAAAAAAACTCACCTTTATAATCTGGTGTTTTTATCTTACGAATCAACTTTGGTAGCTCCCAGTTCCATCCAGACTTATGAGACGGGCAGTACCGCTCCATACACGCTGTGAGCCGCAGTAATGCAAGTTTGCGTAGAATATGGAGTTGACCACATGATAACGATGACATTGGTCGGGACACTGAAAATGTGTTTATAGTGAAAAAACAATTGTGCGTATGAAGTTTTGATATATATATAATGTATTTAACTTTAAAACAATTATCACAGACTCTCGTCGTCCTCATTCTGAGGCAGTCTAGATGTTAATATAATGAAATAAAGTTATTCCAAATCTATTAGGGAGGCGCTCATAGCCCAGTTACACTCGGTGATTAGAAACAATTACTGAGAGTAAGCAACGACGGCGCGGTCAGTACTTGGATGGGTGACCGCTGGTGGCATGTTACCATGAGCGTCTCCGTAATTTCAAAGTCACGTTAAGAAGTCGATCCCGCTTGTTATTATAGGATAACAGTCGTGAAGCTTAGTTTGAAGGTCTTTAGGCGGCTTAAAAACATTCAACGGCAAGATCACGTAGACAAAACGTTGTCTTGCCAGTCCCCAACCCGTACTTGGACAGCGTGGGGACGTATGGTCTTAACCCTCTCCTGAGAGGAGATCCGAGCCTTGCAGTGGGACGTTATGGGTTGTTGATAAATCTATTATTATATAACAATGAAGAACTAAATCTTAGTCTGATAATTTGAATTAATGCAGAAATACGTCCCTTGACCGATGAGCTCTCACCAGTTTCAATATGAAAAAAGAACTCTTTGAAATACACACGTGTTTTGCGAGTTGTACTCTTAAAAAGTTAGTACTTACAATAAGAATCTGGGTCTTTTAGGTTAGGCGACGGTTGTAGAGTGTTGTTTGCCTTAGGGCCACCGTTTAAAGTGCTTGTCCTAAACGAATACCATCGCTGAATGTTGTTCCTGTAATAAAGTCGATTAAATTAACAGGCTGGGATTTAATGAGATGTTCACTGGATCAGACGATCTCAAACTAGACAGAGTACAATAGTAACTAAACAGCCGATTAATATAATTATATATATTTAAATAAATAAATATTCCGCACAACTAACACACAACGCCATCTAGTCCCAAGCTAACCAGAGCTTGTGTTATGGGTGACAACTGATATAAATACTTATATACTTTTTTTTTGTAAATACATACATATTATACATAGAAAACATCCAAACTCCGAAACAAATATTTGCAGATCATTCAAACATTTGGTCCGACCCAGGAATTGAACCCGAGACCTCAAGCTTAGCAGTCGCTTACGCTACCACTACGCCACCGAGGCAGTCATTTAAATACATACATATCACTACAAATTATACAACAAAGTCTTTCGCCGCGTCTGCCTCTTCGCGATAAACTACAGCACGGATTTTTGTATGGTTTCTACTTATAAATAGAGTGATTCCTGAAGAAGGTTTAAGTATATAGTTTGTTAGAATTTTGTCTATATTGGCTAAAATATACTGATATTTCTTGAAGACGTGGGAAAAAATGAAGCTCCATATCTTCGAGAAACATAGGATAAATTATATTTTTTTAAAATGAACCCTTGCGAAGCCGGAGCGCGTTGTTAGTTATAGATAAATTACAGAAAAATAAAGAACAAATGATCGTCTCATCATACAATTTTGTCCTAGGCGGGAACTGAACCCACGATCTTTAGCTCAGTAGTCAGGATCATTGACCATAGGACCAACTGTCTCGTTATAGTTCTTCTATAATGAAACCGTACGCTTAGCTATGATATTAGTTTAAAATAAATTTTAATATGGTATTTACTTTTTAGTTTTATTATCGAGACTGTCATCATCATCATCGTGATCACCATCGTGAGATCTGGATCCTGCCGAGTTGGGGCTGCTGTCCAACTCTGAACTCCGTGACGCAGATTTGTCTCGCTTGAGACTCCTGTCTCGAAATCTGAAAATAAAACAGAGACGTCAATTTAATTGTCATAAAAACAGATATTTATTGATGAAAACAGAAAGCCTCTTACAGAATTATAGGTTATATAGCTATAATCGAAAAGTAACACTGTTAATTTTTTCAATTTAAACCAGTACTTAGTTATTTAAATCAGTACGTTTAACCGAACAAACTAACTCTTTAGGTTTGTAATATTAGTGCAGGTATAGTTAAAAATTAAATACATGTACACGAATTCATTTATCAGTTTTGCACGCATTCTATTTGACAGTCGTTTTTCAAAATTAGACAAACACATCACAGGTAAAAACAAAAACGTTTTCATATATATATAAAGTTCTAAAACATATTTCACAGTCATATTGACACACACAATCACGTAAATCCCGTCAACAAAGCTATAAACGTAATAACTCAAGCTACTAACAGGTAATTAATAAGTTATTCGGCTAACATTAGTGAGTATGTGGTATATTACGGTACTCGTATAGCACTAACAGGTTCTGGAGTAATTACTTTTGTTATTATAACTTTCGAATTTGGCCGATAATAGTAGGTATATGAGTGTTAATTTTATGTTTCCTAAAAATTTTGATAACAGATAATTAACGCTATATGCTTCAAACAAGATCAACAAATCAGTGGGGGGCGTTAGATAGGACGTGTGCGCTTGAGACACGATTATAATTTACAAGCTGAACCCCGCGGTGCTACCCGCGGCACGACAATAGCCGAAGCTAGTATCTTTATAAAGCGTAGCCTATGGATTACTCTGATGTATAAGCTATATTATTGTAAAGTTTCATCAAAATCCATTCAGTAGTTTTCGAGTGAAAGAGCAACAAACATATTTAGTTACATACTTACAAACTTTCGCGTTTATAATATTAGTAGGAGTATATTTAAGTAGCTATTGATAATTTCTCATCATAAAACCTAGTAATACGAGTACTTCGTGTATGTGTCGGTGACCCGGGCATAAAACCAACCATGAATGAGCACGAATTGACACTAAAGCAACTTAATATAAACAAAATACTTACTTTTGGCCCTCTTTGCCTAAATTTAATGAGCTCGTTCTTATAGCTTGTCGTCGATGGTGCGTATGACCTGGTGATTTTTGAACCTCTCGGAGTACCTCTGGATCTGGTTTCAGTTCTACCGGTGATGGAGGTTCTACGTATACCTGAAAAAGATAATACAGATAAGCAGGAAGTAAAAATAAATGTCGTATTACAATGTCATACTTCGATTTAGTATTATAAAGTACTAGCTGACCCTCGCAACCTCGTTTACATCTACTATTGCCCGTAGCTTAATAATTTTCGCCCGTTTTTAAAACATTCTTCAATGGTGCTACGCTCCTATTAGTAGTAGCGTGATGATTTATAGCCTATAGCCTTCCTCGATAAATGAACTATCCAACACTGAAAGATTTTTCAAATCAGACCAACGGTTCCTGAGATTAGCGCCTTCAAACAAACAAACAAACTCTTCAGCTTTATTATATTAGTATAGATTATAGATGAGGATTGAATGAAATAAGCCTCCTTTTTTATACGAGTATTATTAACCCGCGACACAAAACATATTCTAAATATATTAATATATCTTACAAAAAATTTATTTAAGTAGAAAATATAAAGTGAGTTTCACACTTAGGTATGTAAAACAAACTTGAATCCACACTTAAAATATTTTAAAGATGAAAGTTTTCATTGTTTATTATTTTGCTTCAGTGTATGAGAGATTATGTTAAAAAATCGTAAGAACCGCAACATGACAGAGATCAAGTTATACTGATAATGATAAGACATTGCAAACGGTCAATATTTGACCGTTACGCAATCTCTGGTGTAATTAAGTCTTCAAGACCTGCACAGCTAGTGCAATTAAATAGTTGAAGACTGGAGTCCTTACAAGTTTGGTTTAACTTTTTTCATTACGCGTCGTATAAACTTCTTACAGCGATACTTACAGTATTAAAGTTATTAAGTTATTGTTGAGGTAAGGAAGATATTTAAGGCTTTAACGTTGTATATGTATCTCGAAGTTGGATCACATTACCTAAAAAATTGGTGGCGATCACGACGAACCATATTCCATTGTTAAACTGAATAATAGTAATTGACATATCATCAAACGCTGATAATGAATTCCAGGATTTAGCCACAAAATTATCACAAGTTTGCCAGTACAGATTAAGAGCAGTGCAACTATTACTTCAACTTACATTACGAACACTTGTGTTTTAGAAGCAAAGACATGATCTTTGCTTCTAAAATCGTGATGTAACTGCAAATAGAGAATTAATTGTCAATAAAATGTTAAAATTACTTACTTCAGTATTCTGATGAGTATTGTGATCTTTATAATAATTATGCCTCCAACTGGCTGGTTGACATTCTGAATCACTTAAAGCACTCGAGTCATCGTTCCTGATACCTCTGTGAAACATTCTTTTAGCTCTGCCTAATTTAGATTTTGAACTCTTGTTACTTGAACTCATACTGCCATCTGACGCATAACTGGAACTGTCATCTCCAAATGGAGGGTGTAAGACAAAGGATTGTTCTAAAGGAGCTATAGGAGAAGGTGGCATCACAGTCATGGGAGAAGGAGGTTGAGTTCTAATAGCAGGTGCATGGATTGGTGAACTATGGAAGTCCGGGAAAGGGAATGCTGTCGGAGTTGTAGGCGTCATGTCTATGTAGCTAAGGTCTGCGTATTTGTCTTGCTGCACGTCAAGAAAGTGTGGTGAGGATACGATGACTTCTGTGCGATTTTGTCGTTTTCTTCTCCTCGTTTTAAGTGATTCAACTCTCCGGAGTAAAGCTTTGGCACCATCTCGGAGTCTTTCCGAGCCCGTGCGTCGGAAACGTGACCCAGTTTCTTCTTCATCTTCTTTGTCGCTTGGTAACTGTATCATTGTTTGACCTGGTACTGTTAATCTGTAACAAGAATGTAATATTGTTAATATAATACAAAATATACCAATTCAATGCCGCACAGTTATGTTTGGCAGATGCTTACACAACAATTATTCTATACAGTCCGTCTATGAGTCATAATTTATTTGTTATACATCATGCACCTGAAGGTGTATTAGGATTTAATACCTAAGGCATTCCATACCAGTCCACTTTTGCGTGATGTAGTAAAAATAGGAAGTAAGTGAACTATTTAGGTTGTTTGATAAATAAATAAAAAGATGGCGTTCCTGTATCGACTGATTCTGCTAGCTATTTTCGAGGGGAAGGTCATTTCAAAGAAGAACGTACTGCAAAAAAAGGATAACTCTGACGTACTGAAGGGACAACGCAGTAGAATTAATTAAGTAGTTCACTATAAAATTAAAACGTGATTAATTATATTATGCTTTATTAGCAAATTATTTACTTTGTAAATATAAAATGATTTGTCAAAACAAAACAGTGTTAGTTAAACTTAAATATTTAAAAATGCTAAAACGTTCTCAAAAGGGCACAACAAATTATGTTTTTAAAAGCTTTGTAACTTATCTCCACAAAAGTTTCTTTAAGCTTGTCATGACTTCAAAGTTACGTCAAATTTAAACGCAGTTACAAAGCGCTAAGTTTTATACCTCGACAAATTAATTAATAACAATTTATTTCCATTTAATTAGACAATTACAGGGTTTATTAATAAAAGGTTTTCGTCTTTAAATAATTGTGGCGAGGAAGTTGGTTGGGAGTTAACTTCAGAGAAGATTTATCATTATAAAGGTATGTATAATTTTATTAAGTATTCTATGGCTCTTTATATAAGGCTTAATTTACTACAAAGTAGTTGACCCTTTAAATACGATCATATTATTTATATTTTTTGTTAATTATATTTAAAATAATATAGCTATGTGTAAGGTATAGAGTTTGATGGATGTTTTTTTTAAATTTAATGTTATTTTTTAATTACATTCGCCAATATACATTGGTTTTAAATCTATAAACGTTACATTGCTTAGGTGAAAGTTTTAAGATTTATTATCGTATTTACCTGTTTCCTTTTTGTATTGATTTGTTTTTAAGGATAATATCAAAAGAAATGAAAAGTAGTAAATAATAATAGTTTTTTCAATTTAAGATAAGTCAGGCACGTTGGTTTCGGTGTTTGTTTAATTCATTTATTTGATTTATCCGTTTTTTTATTTATTTCTTTACCTTTGTCATTAATTTACCTAAATAGCTGTTAATTTCTGAACATTATTAAAGACACGTTGTTAGTATCAATTGCCGCGGTTTTTCACAAAGAGAGAAAAACTAATATGGCGACTTCCATATACAACACCAAAACAGAAACACACTACAGCGCTATCTATCGAAGATACGTTGAATTATGGAGTAACGAAGAAAACGAATAAACTACTAATCCTGAATCGCGTAATATAAGTTCTGTAAGCATATACACAAAGTTGGAGGAACATGACACCCATTCCTCCACATGTCTCTTGTATTCTCTAACAGTTTTAATTATAAAACCATTACAATAAGTTTATTTCTCAGAAAAGAAAATCTAAATACACGGGTTTTTCTTTGAATAAAACTCTTTATTCAATTACGGAAAAATACTTGGAATAAACTTATTTCAGCTTCTGGTTGACGGATTATGGGCTTTGTGTATGTAACAAAGGGATAAGGTTCCGGTAATATATAAAGAAATAATGTAATGAAATATATACTGTCACTTATTGGTGTTTCGTGAACAGTGAGAAAGGTTCTTTTGAAATATTTATTTATACAGCAGTTTATTTTTATTGTTCTTTATTGTACTGCTATGTGTACTATAGGCCGTCAGAATTAGGTTCTGAAAAAATTATACACTAGGTCTGTCTCATAAGTATCCGACCTTTTTTACACGACAGTTTATCACATGAAATTGACAAAGAGGTTGAATTGTCAGGCAGTAGAGCAACGTTCTTTTCAGCACGAATGGGCCGTCTCGACCGGGACGGTACTACCCTCGCACAGAAGTTCAACGTAAAATGACAGCGATCGTGCTGTCATGTTGCAATGATGCAGAATCATCATGAGGCCGTCATAGTGTGGGTCACAATGCTGCATTGTTGCATTATTTGCATTTGCAGTGAGTATGGTGACCACCACTCTTGGATTCAGGCTTTTACTTTCCATCAGGCAGAGCAGAATCATATTAGCATTTCGCATTTTCGCAAAGAGTTAAATTTAAATCACCTAAAAATTCTATGAAAAATATTTTTTGTTTTCATAAAAGCATTATTCATTATGTAGGATATTTACTAGTTAAAACATTACTTTCTAAGCTTTAAAAACACCAAGGCTTAGTACTTTCCCTGTTTATTGCTTTCAAAGTAAAACTTTTGTTTTTTTTTGGCGCAATATTTTCGTAAACAGATTATGTTCGTACAAGTTTTTCATTACAGATTTCCCGGTATAAGCACAGTATGCTAAACAAAGTGGCTTTTTTGTTCATAAGGTTTGTGGGCTTCTAAATTGAATTTTCTTTGACAGTATGTACTCGTATATAGTAAGCAATATACAGGAACCTGTTTCATTTCAAAATGGCGAGCTTATGCTTTTGACTTTAATGTTTATGTCGCTTTTTTCGACGACAGCTTTAATCTATACTAATAATAAAGCTGAAGAGTGTGTTCGTTTGTTTGAACGCGCTAATCTCAGGAACCACTGGTCCGATTTGAAAAAATCTTTCAGTGTTGGATAGTCCATTTATCGAGGAAGGTTAT
This sequence comes from Spilarctia lutea, assembly GCA_916048165.1. Taxonomy (NCBI): domain Eukaryota; kingdom Metazoa; phylum Arthropoda; class Insecta; order Lepidoptera; family Erebidae; genus Spilarctia; species Spilarctia lutea. Next base: position 4,540,920 of record OU696491.1, read on the forward strand.
ATATCATCACGCTAATACTAATAGAAGCGGAGCACCTATGAAGAATGTTATAAAAACGGGGGAAAATTTTCCGTTTTCGGATAAAGATTCTATGTTTAGTTACGGGTTTTATGAGATTTGTTTATCGTGTGTAATAATTGATCGAAAATCACTTAGTTGAAACTTTGGCATAAATACATAATTAAAGAGCTGCAACAGACTATATATGATCAATGAGTCTGGTTAGAGTATATTTATATATTTTAGGGCAAAGAAATATATTACACTTTTACACATGATTAATAATAGGTATGTAGGTCACACAAGTTAAAATAATTGTTATAAAAAAATCAATATTTCTTTTGCTAGACAGGACCGGAGGCGCAATGATGCAGAAGCGTCTTAATAGTCGCCATTTTTTAATATTTGGGCCTGCCTGATGGCGATTGCGAATGCAGACAATGTAGCTGTATCACCATGCTACATTGTCTGCATTCGCAATCGCCATCAGGTAGGCCCAAATATTAAAAAAAAAAACAAAACAAGCCCACAACACCAAAACCGAACGTCCATGTCTAATAATTTTGTATTGTTCTGTAGAAAGTTCACGTGTACATCATTAAAGAGTATAATTAAAGTGTTAAAACGTTATCTCCGCTGCCTTAACGGAAATGACTCACATTTTACAAGTGCATCATTTTACGCTGTTGAACACAACCTTAGGGATCCGTCGCCGAATTTAAAATAACAACTGTTTTCCCGCAATATGACCGTCTTTTATAAACAACTAGTTTTTATACCGGGTCTGCCCGCTTGTGTGTCAGTCATCCCGGTAAAGAGTTAAGCCTATGTCTTTCCTCAAGAATCAAACGAACTCAGTTGTAAATATCATCAAAATCGGTTCTGCGGTTTAGCCATGAAAACGTAACATATAGACAGAGTTACTTTCAAATTTATGATTTTTAGTATGGCTCAAAATAGCAGAGAAATGATTTTTATAGCATAGGGGGAAAATGAGCAGACAAGCCACCTGATAGTAAGTGGTGACCAACGCCCATGAACGCTATTGTGACTCTTGAACTGCGCATATATAACCATCTGAAGGTGTGCAATTATTATTGGCATGGTTTTTTTTATTGGGTATCCTCACCATGATCAGATTTTAATAATCTATTACTAGACATGAGCCTCTCCTGCGAAGGGGATATTATCGGCGTGCTATAACTACACTGGCCAAACAGGTATATCGTATGTTTCAAGTTTTCCTTCTCTTTGCAGTAATATTGTGCTGGTCTTGTTTCCTTATGCCCGGTTCCTATATTTAACGAATCGTCATCGTATAAAATTTTTCTACAACCGACTACGAGTCGTAAATACCGTTCCTCAATTAATTTTTAATAGGAACGATTTTAGCTTACGCCCCGTATAATATACTACTATTCGTACCTAGATCGGATCGTTTTTCAAATATAGGAACTGGGCATTAGTCGCCTTTACGATACCCATGGGATGAATAGGAGTGGTGACATTTTGTATTCCAATGTTAAATAATATTTCCAATGTTTTAGAAATAATCAGAAGCAATAGTTAGTAAAATAGTGTCATTTGCAATTTGCAGCAAAATTTTATTGATTAAATATATGTAATGAATCATTAGGGACTACGGAACATTCACACGCAATTTTCGTCCCTACTCCAATGAGACTGTCAAATTCACACAGTAACAATTAATCTCACACTAAGTGCTTTCCGCTCTGTATACTAACGCCCTTTATGTGGGGCAGTACAGTACATGTTATGTTAGGAATTTGTTTCACTGTTAGCAATTTTCTTAAATGCAATACGCATCAAAACGCATTTAATTAACACGCGTTTTAATGGTACACGTGTTGCGCTTTTATTGAGTGCCTGTAGAGTGGTTAGTGACTTTGATTTCTAACCCAGAGGTTGTGGGTTCGTTTTCCATTCAGGAATATTGTTTGTGTGATGAACATGATCATATGTTCAGTGTCTAGGTGTAATTAATTTATAATATATATGTATTATAGAGAGAGGCTGTGATGATGATGAGACTTAGAAACTTAAGATTTTACCTTAGTTTGGAATCAGACGGCAGTGTGTGAGGTAAATAAGGACGTCATTATTTTTGAAATATTTTTATCATTAAATTTTTTTTTTTTAATATTTATATATATTATATTATGGGGGCAAACTTGGCGACGTACAAGTGTTACTAATAACAACTCGATAAACATTCAAGAGGAGAGCGTACTCCTTCTAAAGGCCATCATCCCACTCGTGACTCTTCATTTGTATATATATATCATAGGTAGTGTTAGTTACCATCAGGCTTATTTAGGGATATAATACAAATGTTTTAACTCGATTCGTTTTCCGCTACTTGCGAGCTGTGACACCTCGCCCTATACTAGCCTATCATTACTATGGTTTAGCAATCCAAAACGGAATCGTGATAGGTGAAGGGACTCTACAAATATAATATAGAACAAATGGACTTAATTATAGTCATTTGTGCCCTTTGCGGGCGTCACTTTGACGTGTTTGCTAAGAGTCCATTATGGAGAATGGTTTTCTATGAATATAATGGGAACTGTCTGTTGTAAGATACGATTGTTTTGAGATGCTGGTGATATCTAAATATTTATTTATTAAGGTATTGTGAAATATTCATTTGACAAAGAAATAGTAAAAGTGATGATGTTTATGCTTTCCATCAGGCAGAGTAGAGTACTTTGGCTGGCCCATACTTAAAAAAACAAATTGACAATAAAATGTTAGGTTGGTTTGTATACAATTTAAAAACTCAAAGAGTTCTGCATCGGCTAGTTCAAGATTATTACTGAATATACAACCTTTTTATTTATATTGGTGATAACATTCCCTATTTAATATGTCCTAGAAGTGCAAGAGCACACAGCGCCATCTAGTCCCGAACTAAACAGAGCTTAAAATATGGGTACTAGACAACTGAATTAATATATACTTTTTGTGTAAATACATACATATTATAAATAGTCAGAAATAAATATTTGTAGATCATACAAACATTTGGTTTGACTCGGGTTTGGAACCCGAGAAGCACAGCTGTTGCATATGCAACTATTGCGCCACCGAGGCAGGCCAATTTCTCATCGATAGCACTATAATGTGCCACAGCGAAGTAGGCAGGGTATACCTAGTTCATTATAATTTGATGGCATTGCACTGTACTGATTACGAAATACAAACTGTATCCATTTACCGTAGTACATGAATACAGTTTGCAGTAAATGACTATTTAGAAAAAAACTAAGCTTAGTGTTTAGTAAAAGTTATAGAATATAAGTTAAATGTCTCCAGGTATGATATCTTTGTTATATAGTATAAGTTGTAACATAGAAACAATCATCATTAAAAAAAGAATATACTGTATCTGTTTATAATTTATGGCGGTCTAAGGAAAAAAACCTACAGCTGAATTGGAACAGACTCCTTGTTTCAAGTCGGTTAAAAATATACTTTTCAGCTTACCCCAGTGGCTACCTAATATCAAAAAAGGCACAAGAAATAGGAACTATTATTTTCCAATCACTCAAAAACATGTAGATAAAACCAGCAGACGTATCTCTTATTATAAAACTACAACGAACCAAAGAATTATTTAACTGTGATCAATCTCGTGTCGGCCATCATAATCGCAACAAAAGAACAGGCAGCCGGTCATCGACATCCAACAATATTGTCAGTTTATCTTGATATAAATCCGTTACGTACTTAGAATCAATTCACTTAACATTCCTATCAATCACATGTAACAATCAAATTAATAAGCTCGTCTCACTGTATCTATAATCACTGAAGTGTTAATGAGGATGTGCGGTATGGCCTTTAAAACAGCGATATAAATATATTTTTTATAATTATTAATTTTCATATTTTTTTAAATAATTAATTTTAATAAATATAATTATTAATTTTAGTAACAGACACTTCTCTGTGCAAGGCATGCAAGGAGAAGGAAGAAACAGCCGCCCATGTCATCATGACATGTCTTGAGGTGGCAGAAAACCGGGCGAGACACCTCGGATCACTTCCACAAGTCGTCGGCAATGTAAAGAGTCTGCTAGGTTTCTTGAAGGAACTGCAAATTCCCACCACCACGCAAAATAGGCGCTCTGAGGTCATCGAGTTGCGGAAACCCAGCCCGCAAGTTTCAAGTTCAAGTTGTTAATTTTATAAATTTTATAAATAATTTAGCTTTAGCTGTAGGTACTGTGGGCTGTCATGAAAGAGAATCCTATGGTAATGTTGTATTTCAAGTGACTATTAAAAGTTCCACCAAGAGACATCCCGCTACAACGACATTGATTACATAGATATGGTAAATTATATTAATGGCCAGGACAGAATGAGAATTATTGAGTCAAGGTATTTGATTTTACAGAATATTAATGTACGGGGTTCAAAAAAGCGTTCATTTAAAAATATTCTTGAATTGACATGAAATTACAAAAAAATATTCGCGAACAATTCTATCACATACGTACGTATACGTATGTATGTATATGTCATAAACTTATAAAGATTCAAATAATGCAAAATATCACAAATTTATAGGAACATTAAAGATAATAAAAACACATTAAGAATAAGAGGAAGACGTTTCCGAATAATGCGATACGACATGACGATACGGCTCATTTAGTGGCTCCAAAGCAGCCATACTTTTGATGCTTCACAAAAATAATTGGCTCTTGATTGCGCAAACGGTTGATATTTCAACTACAAAAGGTCTAAAGTATCTGTTAACTATTTTAATTGATCTCTATTTATGAACGGAATCATTGTTTTGACGCCTGTCTCACGGCTACGATACTTTAATGCATAGAATATCTCCTCTCTCATCGGCACAGCTAGAATAATTTATGAGTGAGAGTGATATTACCTTTAACTATGTATATAATTATATTAAGGCGTTCATTATATCCATGAAGAGGGCGGACGTGTGTATCAAGGTGTCATGTAGGAGTATAAGTCATTTCATGATTATCATAATCTGATAATCAAGTTGCGGTATCATCATCAACAGTCTACTGCTAGACATAAACCTCTCTTTGGAAAAGAGGATTTGAACTAATAATACGCTGACGATTGGACTGTTTGTATTAAGTTTTCCTTCTCTTTGCGGTGCTGGTATCGTGCAGGGTTGGCTTTCCTAGTTGACTCTGATGATATCCACCCTGTGGTTAGGTGTGGTGGCACATTGATTCGTACTCATAATCTATGGTAACGTAACACAAATTTTGTAAACTGCTATTGAAGAATCTGAAGATCTAGTCGTTTTAGAACTACCTCAACTTTATATATAGGTGCAACTTATTAAATCGTATAGATCTTTTTTTGTTTTTGTACTTACAGATCAGGTTCCACATCTGTGTATATGCCGTCGGCATCCACAAGTCCAACTCTTATTGTTGGAAGAGTCTCATCTTCATCGTCTTCTACTTCTCCTCTCGCTTCTCTTGCTTCTCTTTCTGCTAATGCCCTTGCTGCAATTACCTGATTGACAAAACATTGTGTGTTAGTTTAAATAATAATAATATTTTTTCTTAATATTTCGGTTGACGTCTACTTACTACGTTTTTTTCAAAAGTAGTTTCTCCAATAATTGTACATCTATCTAGGTGTATTTTCGCCCTTTAAGTCTTTCCCTGAGAGCCATGGAGTGGGGGGAAAGGAGGAAGGCTTCTGTAACTTTACTCAGTAGGTGAAAAACTAAAAAAGAATTTCGTAATACCGATTATCTATGGTACAATGGGAAAAGCCTATGCCCAGCTGTGGACTGCAACAGGCTAATGATAATTAATAATGATTCTTTGGTTCCTATTACTGTCATGTTTCTCGCACGATAAAGATTTTGATATGTTTTGTTTTGTTCTGAAGTTGAAAGCACTGTAAAAGCTATTTTCTAAACTTCCTTAGTCAAGGTTAAACTGATATCATAAGACCCTACTTATCACACAATGCTATGAAAATCGCCGTCCCTTCATCATAAATACATATTTCGTCTGTGGATAAATTATGTAATCCATCAATTCTCAGTTCCGCAAACATACCGGACGGTTTCCAGAAATGAGCTATGTCCATCAACAACCTGACCGCATTGTTGTACTGTATACAGAACTCGGAAATAGCGTAATATGATATTTATATTTATGAAATATAAGAAGTATTTTGCTTGAAAGTTCTTTTCTCATTGATATAACTAAAGTAACTCTTTAGCTTATCAGAAAAATGCTATTCTGTCAAATTCTTTATTTTTCGGACATTCCAGAACCCTCAGAATTTCTTTTTGATTTAACTATAATGCCCGTAGACACTTAATGGTAAATTGTATTTAATCTATGTTCCAATTTTGACTGAAAGGGTTTGGGGATTATATTAAAAAGGTTGAATATAGAATATGCAAATTGATACATGGGTCAGTGTTATTGAATTTGAGGTGCTTATTATTCAGAAAGGAAATTGGTGTCAAAGTATATTCCAAAGAAAAGAACCTTTGGTAATATTATTACAGTCTAATCGTATTTTTATGAAGTTATAGGCAAATGAGTAAACGGATAAGCTAATTATACGTTGGAAGAATAGAAAGGAAGAAGGAAAATGACTATCGTTGCTCATGAACGCCTGGAACTCAGAAGTCACAAGCGAGTTGAGCGTATTTAAGAAAGAAGTAGTCCAAAAAGTTTTCTGATATACGCAATTTTCAAGAAACAAATTGTTTCGCAGATTTGTTTTTGAGAAACAAAAAGGTTCCTTGAAAAACGATTATAAGAAACTTTTCCGTTTCAGTAGGGAAATTTTTTGAATACGTTAGTGTCACTATGTACATTATCGACAAAAGCAGCCTTTGATTATTCACTACTGAATATAGGACTAAGGTTTTCCCACGCTGAGCAGACAGATTGGCATTGGGTTTGTGTCAAGGTGGAGTGTTTGGCAAGGAAACTTATGTTTAATTAAGGATACAATAAAGCATGAATACCTGGAGCCTTCTTTGCGCCTGCGGTGTAATTTCAACGACACGCGACCATCTCCGAGATTTTCTTTCGTACTGCCATTTGTCACTCAACGCACACTGATCATCGTCAGAGTCGTTCTGTAAATAAAAAAAAGTTTATCATTATTAATAAAGTATACATACATTCAGACGAACTTTATATGTATTTTATTGTACCAAGAGGATGCGGAGGAACTAATTTCATTTACTTTGTAGCATAAATGAAATTACTTGCAGTGGTATCCTTTACAAGTTTAGTATGATTATCGTCAATGCATCAAGGTTGTCCGTTCACATATCTCAAGCGTAATGTTGTGTCTATCTCTTCCTAAACCTTAAGGCTAAACTAGACTAGATTCCTTGAAATTAGATGCCGCCAAAACACCAAAATATGTCCTTTTAATCTGTAGTCCATTATAATGAGACTTAATCCTATATAAGCCAAAAATGTGATTCTCCCAATACAAATATATTCTTTGCCATATATCTGTCGTAATATTGACTTTGTCCGAATTTATTTTCAATTCTAAAACCTGGTAACTTAATTCGAACATAGATAATCCACAAGCAAATGAAGCCAAGTAATTGGATTACTTAAAATTATTTTACACGCCCATAAACTAACTGAATGTAATTCAATTAATCTGAATATAATTCCATTTAATTGAATCAATCTGTTGGAATCAGCCTCGCTCTGAAGCGCGTTGATTGCTTTCCAATGAAGTCAGTTCAATGAATTTATTGTGTATACGAAAGCGGATTGCTGTTATATTTAATTGTTAAGCTGTTAACTGTGTATAAGAAAAATAAAATTGCCTCGCAAAACTAGTTTTTATGTTGTTAATGTTAAGAAATACTTTTCTATATTTATATATTGCAACGTGAAAAGATTCCTTTGTGAAGTTACTTAATGTGTTCATGAAGGCAATCTTCCCGATCATAAGGAATGGAAAATGTCAACTATGAATTTTGGGAAAACGGTTCTATTTCAATTGAGCTTTTTAATTTATGTCTAATTGTGAAAAAATAATGAATTCGAGAATATAGATTATAAATTATAATGTTTTAGATGAGTCGATCTCGATACTATATTTGTTTAAATATAAGTAATTATCATGATTAAATCATGAATTTAAAGATGTAGTTTGCTTGAAGATAATCTGTTGATATTATCTGTTACCAAATTCTTATATCACAGTATTGGCTAAATGAGCACGATGCCTAACAAAAACAAAAAATGAACAGCAACCATAATTTAGCGATACACGAGCCACTTTTTAAATTTATTGTTGCAGAGGATATTATGTCGAGTCATGGGTTTTGTACAGTCAGCCATACATTTAGTCATTTGCATCTTTTATCATTTTAAGATCGATGTAAGGATTCCTTTATTACATTACAAAATATGTACGTATTTTAATGACACAATCCCAGCAAGAGACAAAAATCAACAAATTAAAACAAAATATGTTTATTATGCAATCAGATTCAAACAATTCATATTCTTTTATTTATCAAAATACGGCCAATACATACGGTATATTTGTGTTGTATCACCGTGGCAGATGTACAAGGATGTCAAATGTATTATGTACAAAATCACAAACAGAGCTAGTTAAAAATAGAAACTCAGCACTATTTTCTAACTTCATATTTCAGATGTCATATTCAAAAAAGCCCTTTTTTAAATATCTTTTTGGAATTGGTTATGAAGCTTTAATCTTTTTGGGTCTGACTGTCCTTAAGTTCAAGCATGGATATCACACCGTCATGCCTATAAATTGATTTTAGACGGATAGTTTAACTACCACAGAATCTCGTTAACCAATTATGATAGTTCGAGGAAGATTGTTGTCGTTGAGAAGGTTGCATAACTGATGTGTACGCCTTCTGATTTATAATTGTTAAAAGGATTGAAATGTTACTGCAAGTAATGTAACAATACTTTTTTTAACAAAAATATATCATTTTAATTGCATTACAGCATTACATTCTGCTTGATCTGGTAGGTATAAAGCAATTTTATTCTTACAGCGCCAATGGCAGTAAAAAAAACAGATAAACAATTTTGCCAGTTGTAACTTTTCCTATCCATAGTTTTAGTATTTTCGAATCATTATATCTAACAATAATCTTCACAATGAATTTGATGATGGTTTTCACAGTATTATGAAACCTTACATATACATAGCGTAATGGTATAACACTTTGTGTGAACCACAAATTGTTGTTCCGAGTCCTGGTGTTCTGTTTGTATTTCACGAATAATTATCTGCCTGACGGACTTCGTTCTGTCAAAAGTTATAAACCTCTTTGTGTTTAATAAAAAAAAATATCTCGTTCTCAAGCGGTTCACGTGTAGCGCTTAGTAACGAATTTAGTGACTGATTTTTATACACAAAATATATTCATATTGCGGGAGTTATCAATTACCAAAAACTAATTTAGTTATTAATCACCACTAGATAAAAAGTACCAGGGCCACAGCTCTCAAAGGAGATCGACAACCGTTAATTCTATAATCTTGTCACACTATGCTTTCTAAGCCAGGATTACATTCTGTACAAATACAATATTTGCGGTTCGTGATTATTTGTACATATTATGAGGGATTAGGAATAAACAGCTAAACTTATTTGGAATAGATTATCACGTTTCTCGATTGAACGGAGATTTTTTTAAAGACGAAACTGTTAGTAATATTTTTTATTTTTATTTAATGTTTTACTAAACATCTTTAAACATTTAGGCCTAGTTTTATTTAGTAAAAACAGTGTTATGGGATTTTAATCATTTTATTTTTAATTAACCTTAAAATTAACCTGAACCTTAAGATGAAGACACAATTTCATACTGTAGAAAAATCACTATCAATGTAATGGTGGAGCCTATTATTGAGTTAAGTTAACAGGGCTTGGTCCTGATGTTTTAACAACAGCTGTTTCAGAATCTTCAAGAAGTCAAGACATAATGAAAATAAATGCCAGGAAATCATGAGACTCGATGACAGGAAAGGGTGTAGGGTGTAGGAAGATTTAACTCAAATTGATCATTTAAAAAATCAATATTAGGAAATAGTAAAAACTCATAAATTAGGTGTCAATACAGTTTATAATGCCCTTAGAAATATTAATTACTTTTCATTAATCAAGACACTTTTTCGAAACCTTTATGATTTAAGAAAGGAGATAACGATCATTGTACAATGAACTTTGTTGCACATACAAACAAAACAATCACTATCAAAATGATTGTTTAGTTAGCCTCTAGCTAAATTTTCACATTAAAGTACAATGACCACGGACACACGATGTTACGTAAAGACAAAACTATAATGATCGACATGAGTATCTAGTAGCGAACTCGTGCACGAATGACCTTTTGTAACTATCAATCTTCTCTTAAGCAATGTCTTGAGACAAAGCACCGTATTAAGCACGGGTCACGTGTACATGATTAAAGAGACAATATACAATTCTAGATGTATTTGTCTAATATAAAAGTAGAACTTTGATTCGATGTAATATTAAAATTCAATTAAAATAATATGGTACGTAAAAAAGAAAAAAAATGTGGATGACGGTAACAATTTAGTGTTTAATTAGCATTTTGGAAAGCAAATTATTGACTCTATGCCTACGCAGAATCTTTGAATACTTAAATACTGCTGCTAGGACACACTGCTTAAAATAAGAACAGGCGATAAGCTATCGGCAAATGACTTGAAGTATTTTTTATATACGTGTCACGACCCTCAGAATTATAAATATTTAATAAATATTTCGGACATCTTTCACACAACGACATCTAGTCCCAAGCCAAGCATAGCTTGTATAATGGGTTACTTGTTGTAACTTATTTACTTTTTTTTCATAAATACACATATTATACATAGAAAAAAAAATAAAAAATATTCTGGACATCTAACTCACTACGCCATCTAGTCCCAAGCTAAGCAGAGCTTGTGTTATGGGTACTAGACAACTGATATAAATACTTATATACTTTTTTTTTGTAAATACATACATATTATACATAGGAAACACCCAAACTCCGAAACAAATATTTGCAGATCATACAAACATTTGGTCCGACCCGGGAATCGAACCCGAGACCTCTTGCTTAGCAGTCGCATACGCTACCACTACGCCACCGAGGCAGTGCATCATGCAAAAACATCAAAACTCAGAAACAAATGTTTGTAGATCCTACAAATATTTGAACTGACCCAGGTATCGAACCTGAGACCTCAATCTCAGCAGTCACATACCCTACTACTGCGCCAACGAGGCAGTTTCTTAATTGATGACAACGACACAAGGAGAAGTAAAAATGAGCAGACGGTTCGCCTAACGGAAAGTGACTACCGACGTCTATGACCATCGGCAACTCTGGAGTCAAATGTGCGTTTTAGTCTACAATACCACGTTGGCCAGATGAATCGGTATACGGTTGGTGTCTTGTTTTCCTTCTCTTTACAGAGCTATTTTCCTGCGTAGTTTGCTTTCTTAATTGTGGTGCATTCTGTACTCCTAACAGATAAATTACGATTAGTAAAAGAATTTGATCAAATAAACTTGAACGCTTTAAAGTTTGTTCAAGTAATAACTTGGTACAGGTGTAGTAATGTGCTAACATAGAGACAACGTTGCTGTTTAATCAATTTACAAAGTTATTACATCTACGGCGCGAAACACAATGTTGCTATCGTATTGTAGCCATTGAGTTTGAAATTGGTTAAAACCAACTTGACATTACAATGGAAGCAGGTTACATGTTTGTTATAAATATAATTTACAAGATTTAGTACCATTACGGCGAACATTTACCGAGCAAATTGGCAATATTTTGAATAAGATCTATATGAAAAGCACCAGCAACCCACGAGCATGAATCTGCAGCGATTGATGAATGTGGATGAAACAAAAGAGGTGTATCAGGTAAGTGGAGATCAAATGTCTCTGCCTAGCTCTCATGGAAATAGGCGTGGCTCTATGTATGTATGTAAGATTTAGTATACAGATGATCTGTGTGAGTGAGTGAGTATTTCATTCCGCGAAATAAGGACTATTAGTGTTATGTGTGGGGACGGATTAAGTATACGAAGGGTCACTATTCCTGTCACCCCGAAAGTGTCGTTAGAACTACAGAGCAGTTTTGTTCCTTGGGAGAGCCATGTTTCAGCATGTATGGACCGGCTCGACCGGAGTGTTACCACGGCCTCACAGAAAACAGGTGTCAAATAGCGCTTGCGCTATGTTTCACCGAGTGATTGAGGATACCGATACACTTGTGACGCCTCTGGAGTTGTGGATGTCCATGGGCGGCGGTATTCACCTACCATTAGGTCATAGTCCTACTCGTTAACCCACAAATAAAAAAAAAATGGTAGGAGCTGGCTAAAGAAAGAAACTAATTAGGAGAAGGACTGGAAGGACAAAGCAAAGAGAAGGAAAACTTAACACAAACTAACCCGTATATAGGCCAGTGTGGTACAGTAGGTCCAAACCCTTATTCTAAAAAGAGATCTGAGTTCATTCGGACCCGGCTACTTGTCTTTATCATTTAGTCTTCACCTTTAATTTATCTTTAAAGTTTTTAACAGTTTCTTTATCTAAGAATCAAGTCTAAGCCAGTCTTTATTATCAGAGTTATTCAATCGTCATTTGAAATTTATTTCATAGGTACTAGTTCCCTACTCTGTAAGACTGTAAAACGAAAGGGTAATTATTGGAATTATTACCTGGTTCTATAACCAGCTCATCTGTGGTCATGATGTTCTTTATCGTTTGTTAATATTCTTACGGTATCATCTTACTTTTTTAATTGTTTTCTACGAGGGTCAACTGAGTTAAATTGTGTTGAAGATATGGCCTACACCTGCCATATATAACATATACATATTATTATATGATATAAGGTACGTATATATAGTATTAGTAGTTCATAGTACTTGGTACAAATATTAATAAAATTTTACGTTTCTCCTTTAAAATATAATGTGTAATACAACGGATACATTGAACATTTTTTTATTTTATCTTTTTTAATTTAAGCCTTTAATGTACCTAATCCATATTTTACAACCAGTTTATCTAATATCTTTAAACGAGATTCGGATCATATATATTTCGCGAACGGCTCCAACGATTTTCATGAAATTTAGTATCTATGCGGGGTCTATTTACAAAAGCTTATAAAGCCGTTAGAGAGCCACGCTTCGGCATGCTAAGGCTGGCTCGACCGGAGTGATACCACTCCTCACAGAAAACGTTTCAGCGAGTGAATGAGGATACCGGAGGCCCATATACAAACCTCTCCCCCATCCCCCAAAGTCCGGCAATGGGTGGCGGTAATCGCTTACCATCAGGCGATACGTCAGCTCGTTTGCCACCTACTCCATAAAAAAAAGCTGTACCGATAAAGTAACTAAAGAGCTCAACTCTATTATGATGCTTAAACTATCGGCAGCAAAGACGATAATACAATTTGACGGAGTAAGTTATAAAACATAATTTAACATGCCAGCGCTAGTTAGTTCCAAATTCTAACGAAATACTCCGCGCAGTATATAGTTGTTAGTTAAACATTGTCGAAATAAGGCAAAGTTGTCAACAACTAATTATGAGTTTACTTAAATTTTGCTTGTTAAGGCTTCTAACTCGGCTTTGATATATATGTGTTAGTAAATTTTGAATAGAGCTAGTTTCTGCAATATGCGTTAGTAATATTGAATAAAGCTTGTTTCGGCAACTGGGCATAGGTCGCTATTACTTATATACGTGTAGGTATTCGCGTTCTCAATACACAATATTTTTGATTTTAAAACGGGTTGTAATATAAAATTATATTTATAGCTAAATAATAATAAAATATAAATAAATAATTAAAACCGTGGGAGAGCCACGCTTCACAGAAAACCGGTGTGATATAGTGCTTGCGCTGTGTTTCACCGAGTAAGTGAGGATACCGGAGGCCCATACCCAACCCCTCCCTATCCCTCTCCCCATCCATCAAAGGCCAGCAACGCACTTGTGACGTCCTGGTGTTGCGGGTGTCCATGGGCGGCGGTAATTGCTTACCATCAGGTGATACGTCTGTTCGTTTGCCTAATGTTCAATAAAAAGCTTTAACGCCTAAAACACTGAACTGATTTTGTAAATTATTTCACTAATGGAAAGCTATATTATCAGCGAGGCATTTAGACTACTTTTTACAGCAACAATTAATATACACGTGGGCGGAGACGCGGGCAATAGCTATTTCTTATTTAGATGAAAGATGATATTTACGAATTTTGACACATTCATTAATTCCGCAGTTTAAATATCACATAGACTAATCAGTAGGTATTATTTTTACGTAGTACGTAGTATTATAAAATACTAGCTGAATCCCGTGGTGTTACCGAATCGAACCGACTAAAACCACACGGTGTGCCAACTCTGCGTGAGAAGGGAGGGGTCCGGGAATCGCAGATATAACACGACCGGACGCAGACTAAAAAAAAAAAAAAAAAGAGGCCTAGCTTAAGTTACTCCTTGTATCATCAGCTACCTACCAGTCCTGTCAAAATAGGTGCAGTCGTTCCAGAGATTAGCTGGAACTAACAAACAGACAGATAGACAAACAAAATTATTGAAAATGTTCTTTAAATATGTGTACCGTGTATACATACTCGTACATATGCATTTAGTAAAAAGCGGTTATTTTAGTATTACAAACAGATTGTATAGATGTAAGACTAAGTAGATAGCGAAATTACTATAATATGCAAAGTGTGTTACTTTCGTATATTCATAAAATCTATTAACAATAAAAAGTAAATGCATTAAACCATATAATCCGGTGGACTCTTTATGGTATAATAATCGTAAAAAAACTCGTTTTGCACAATTTCTACGTTTGAAACAGTGGTTCTCAACCTTATTTCAAAGGGGTGAGTAAATCCGTCGTGATATTACTCCCCGTGGTGTGGGCGAGTGTAATGCACTGTAATGGTTGCGACGATTTTATTGTGCACTGTAAAAAGAATTAATTGTCGTTTTCTCTGCTGTAGTTTTCAGGTAAAAAAGGTCCTATATAAGTAAAAATAATAGTACTATAAGATTAAAAACGAAATAAAACTACGGTACTGTGGTTCCTTATTTGAAGATTTGAAAAATATCCATCAATAAACAACCATATTGTGTAGATAAAAAAATTCAGGAAAAATCTCTTATATTTCTGAAATCAACCACTTTTATCTGAAGAAAATTACTTATATTTCTTTGCTTGTCTTTTCTATAAGGCAAATTAGTACGTTATTGTTATGCAATACATTCGTATTAAAATAAGTAATAAAACTCGATGGCAAATAAATTTTCTTAGCGTTTTGTTACTAAGAAATATGTATTTTTCAGCTCAAAAAGAGAATTATTAGACCAGGCGTGGTAGCAATCAAGTGAAAATGTAATTAATCATATGTTATACTGTAGAAGCAGTCCAAACGATTAATTACTTTTTCACACGCAGGGTGGATTTTTTTCTGTAGGTAGGTACTTATTTTATTACACAATGCTACGAGAGGGTTTTTATTGACTGCATTTTTGTAAACGTTCAGACTCAGATTCATGGGTACTTAACATCCCTCATCCGTAATTGCTGATTGTAAGTAATCTTTAAAGTTTAGTTTTTGAACTATAATATTATGACAAACGACAAGACCTATCACCTGATGATAAGTCACCATCAACGTCATATGATGGACATCTGTCGCTCAAAAGTTCCAAGTTCCTTGCTGCCATTTGAGTCCTCAAGGTAATAGAGTCACGCTGATTTCAACACGAACGGGTCAGCTTGACTGTGGCGGTACTACTCTTTTACAGAAAATCAACCTAAAATATTCATATTTGTGTTGTCGTGTTTCGTTGGTAAGTGCAAGACTAGATGCCCAATGATAGAGAAGCACCTCAATAAGCTGCCAAAGTGTGGATCAGCATGCTGCATTGTTGCATTGTCTGCATACTCATTGAGTACGGTGACCACTACTCTTGGATTCTGCTCATGCTTTCTATCAGACAGAGTAGAGTCACTTTAGGAGCCTCATATATCAAAAGAATCCTTTTCCAGAATCTGGGTAGGTAAGATTTGGTCTCCGATAAAGAACTCACCAGATGAAAAGTAACGAAAAGATTATTTTACAGAGGCTTACTGTTACGGCCGTATAGCCGTGGTTATACTGATCGATCTGCCCCATTTATGTATGTATCTCCCACGATTAAAGTATTTATGAAATAATGGTACTAAGCCGTCCCCGTTGTTATGAACATCTTTGCAAAACGTTATTGGGAGGTCAGTGTACTCAAATATACTGACAACTAGTTTTACCTTCTAAATCAGTTTACCATCAGGATTGCGGAGGTTCGATGCTAGGCGCTCCATGGAAAAAATGATATTCGGGTGAAGTCGAAAGTCGAACCCAAATTAATTGGAAATAATAAAAGTTAGGGAGTAGTACTAATTTAGGTTTAGGTGAATAAGTACGGTACGGTCTCTAAGTACTTAATAAGGTTGTGATAAAATATTATCATCACGAATGGGTTATGATAATTCTTATAGTTTCTCTACGCATATAATTTACGTTTATTTCATTTTATCCATTATTATTTCTATTACTGTATATTTCAATTTTTATAGCGATACATGATTTTAATAATACACTTAATTAAATGTAGTTCTAAGTATTTAAATAATTAGTTAATAACTTTCTGAGGTAACAAAATTTATATTTATTAGAAAAGTATTCCGTTTCACATAACAATAATGATATCGATAGACTTTCCATGTCAGGAACTAGCTGAACCCCGCGGTACGACAATAATCGCGGGCAATGCCGCGAGACCAAGCTATATCTTTAAAAATTGTAGCTTATGTGTTATTCTGATGTATAAGCTCTTTATTGTAAAATTTCATCAAAATCCATTCAGTATTTTTGCATGAAAGAGTAACAAACATCCATCCATACTTACAAACTTTCGCGTTTATAATATTTAGTAGGATACAGAGTGTCACCTTCTATTTATCTCATGGGTGTCATAAGAGCGACTACGGGACTACCAACGTGATATAATAGGTCAAAACTCCCTTTCTAAGAAGATACCTACTACTTGATTAGCTGAATTTATTTCTTACAATCATCAATACACAACACAATATACAATACACATATAAGTGCCAGCAATAATAATTTTATAGCATTGCCTTGTCACGTATTTACGGATTATCACAAGATTGGCTTGTCTAACACAAAGGCATAGTCACATAGTCAGATTTATTGCATTAATATAGACCAACACTAGAGAAAATTACGTACTGTGTTTTGTTAAATAAATGTCCCATAATATTATCCATTACGTTCACTTTCTTTGAACGAAAACATTACTGGACTTCATCGCCTCAGTCAGTAAACAAACGTCGAAGTCGCTCCGTTATCAAAAAGCTCATGAATCAAAGTTGACAGAGTCTATCAGCTGGAGAAACAGTAGCTTTTTGTTTATATACAACCTTTAGCTACAGTAGTATCACCTGGTATACATCGTGTTTTCTTTCACTTACCGGTGTAATTTGAAACTTTTTAAATATCTTTTATGTACTTTTATATTTTCTCTTTTAAATGCGTAGACATTAGTCGAGCAGCAGCGCAAGTAGTAGTTGGTTTCTTGACCCATTTCAAACCATACCTGACGTGATCATGTCCTATTAGGTATGTCTATTTTTTTTACTTTTTTTAAAATTACTGCTTCGTTGATCTGGTGGCTGGCGTATGCAACTAGTTGTCAGTCAAGATGTTTCGGGTTCGATTTCCGAGTTAGGCCAAAGTTGATATAACGTGTTTTTCGTACATGAAACTCTTATTAACTGGTCCGGAGTATGGAAAAAGGCAGTGTTACCCGGCCCGTGCCTCAGAGAGCACTTTAAGTCGTCGGTCCTGGTTGCCATGAACATCTATGGTAATCGTTATTGAGAAGTCAGAGCCCTCAAATATACTGACGCTAGTTTCAACCTCCGAATTCAGTACACCCTCAGAGTTGCGAAGGTCTTATGCCTGTCGCTTCGTGGAAAAACTGATATTCAGGTGAACAGGTGGAACTATTAGCCGACCCTAAATAATCTTGGGATAAGGCTAGGAAGAAGACGTATGTCTAATTTTGGAAACGATTAAGTCCCATAGAACCGTTCATCCCTCCTTTATTCTTTAGAGAAGAAATTTCCATAATTATTTCTTAATTATGGCTTAAACTGAAAATACATCTGCAATCTATATTTAAACTTTGAGGCCTAAAGGGTTTAGTACTGTCAGAGAGGTAGCCTCTGCCTGATAGAGGACAAAACTTACCGATCTTTTTTGATGATGATGGTGTTCCAGTTTCATATTGGCGCATCTGTTCAGAGCGGTGAGTCGCCTGAAGAGTGACTGTAGACTGTCTGCGTCTAGGAAAGGGTGGTCATTCTGGACGCCAGACACGTCTATTGGAAACTGTAGATCTGTAACAAAGAAAAATGAGATTGAGTACTGGAGATTGAGAATTTGATTGTATTGAGTTGTCCTGCTTTATAGGTCCTTAAAAGATATATTTTTAGGTTTCCCTAAATTAACTTAAAGTTTATTAATCGAACAAGAACAAAATAGATGACGTAGTGGTTGCATTTTTCTTTGTGTTAATAACATTTTATTTATTAAAGCTTTTCTAATTTTAGAGTGATATCGATCATGTTTTTGTTAAGATTAATGTATTTTTTATTATTGTAAATAAAGTTCAATGAATCTTTTAAAGCTAAGAATAGATACGCAATATCTTTACATAGTAACACATGAAGTCGTTTCCGCTGTCTGTTCTGTCAATGCAGTTTTCAGCAATATTTTGAGTGATTCAAGAGGTAGGTCTAAATATAGAACTAGATGCGCTCCGCGGTTGTTATTGTACCTTTACAACACCAAGCTAGTAACAAATATTTTTAAGAATTTTAGTTTATTTTACTAGTATTAAATCTAGAACAAAATGTGATATTTTGCAACATTATTAAGGTACAGCTAGTTTCGTAGTTAAAAACACAATAAAATAAGATGCTCCTACCAAAGATGTGTAGCTTAAGTTTCTAATTTAATATTCATACAATTTACATTGTCTACATCATTCCACTTAATCTTAAACTTCACAAAACAAAAATACTCCCAGTATTTTCAATTCTAAGGGAAATGTCACTCATTGACTTGACGCTATCTCACAATCAAGGTACTTCATTATGCTCTCTTCAATTTCTAAACAAATCCACAGCCGAGTGGAGATGATCAAACAATGGGTTGTGACGTAGGTACGACACGTAATAGTGAACAAGCAGTCCTCAGACATAAGGGATTTAGGTTTTCGTAGCGTCAATTGTTTCTGACAAAAGTATGAATGACGCAATTGACATATGACAATTGAATGTCACAAATTCAGCGAGTTAGGAGAATAAATTCTGACACATAGATCAAAATAATAATAGATCAAAACTTAGTTTATTTGATTGAATTCATTTCGATACATATTTCCATATTTTGTGTCTCTTTGGTTTCATAATGTGTCATGTTAACTATTCTACCTTAGGTACGCCTGCACAACACGCTTTGTTTTTAAAGAAAATTACGTTAAAATCGGTTAGATATTTTCTAAATTCACCTTGAGCAACAAATAAATAATATTAAATATTTAGGACATCTAACACACAACGCCGTCTAGTCCCAAGCTAAGCAGAGCTTGTGTTATGGATACTAGAACAACTGATATACATACATATATAGGTACTTTCTTTTTTGTAAATACATACATATTATACATAGAAAACACCCAAACTCCGAAACAAATATTTGCAGATCGTACAATCATTTGGTCCGACCCGGGCATCGAACCCGAAACCTCAAGCGCAGCAGTCGCATACGCTACCATTGCGCCACACACAGTCAAATAATATGATGATATAATAAAGATGTACTTCATATATTCAAACATTTTTACATAATGCAATTTGACAGATACAAATACCGCTATGTCAGTTCAGTAAACACCTGATCCTGAGTGACATTAGAATATACTGCTACCCGCAAAATGCTCATTCATAGCATTGTCACGGAAATGGGAGGGAGGCATCGAAGCGGGACCGGGAAACGCTTTCAATGATAAGTGTTCACATACCGACGATGTATGAAAAAACAAAGGAAATTTTGCTAGAAATGTGCTTTTCATTTCATGATCTAATCAATGTTACGAATATTTGTTGTTTTTGATTTTGATTCGTTTTAAGTACTAGGAAAGTTAGAATACCTACATAGTGTTTATAGGCGACTTTTATGTTGTAATCCATACTATAAACTGAAGAGTTTGTTTGTTTGTTTGAATGCGCTAATCTCAAGAACCGCTGGACCAATTTGAAAAATTATTTCGGTATTGGATAGTCCATTTATTGAGGAAGGTCCATACCCCCAACCCGCCCCTCATCCCAGATCCTAAAGTAACATTCACGTGTTTATAATAAACACTTTATCATAAAATAAAAGAATACAAATCAAAGAAAATATAAGCTATTTCAAATTATCACGGATGTTAAACTAGGCCGGTTGGCACAAAGAGTTCTCTGTATCCCTGTGACGTAGTGTCCGGTCCGCAGAGTGGGGGCCCGGAAGAGTGGAGGACGCAGTCAGGCGTTAGATGCCAACAATTAGGTCGTGTTTGAAACTAATAATTGACACATAAATGAGTCCAGAAAATGTAATTAACTGTGGCAATTATTATCTCTTTCGTCAATTTAATAGGTAGAAAATATAGAATTGGTTTGAAATAGGTTTTAGATTCATGTAGTGATGTGGATTATCATTGATTCTTCTTATCGTATTATAATTGTACTATGTTGAGAATAGATTTAAACATTATTAAATGCGGGCGGAGAGACAACACGCGAAATTTAAGACCCCCAGGTAAAAATAATTATGTAAAATAACATTCAGAGCATGTGATAGTGCTCATCACACGATTATTTGTGCTGATTAACAACAAACACAGGCCTTTGGCTTAGGATTCAGATTCATTAACGACGAGATTAACAGGATCACCATATTGTTTAACAAACACGTTTAACAGTAAACACTACGCTAAAGTTCATAATTAATTGCCCTTGGACGAAATAGATGGTTTCAACTGAATATTGGGTTAATAGTGGAAGATAAAACACTTGAATGTATTTTAGTCTACCTTTTATTGAATGTCCCATAAATTTTACCTTATCATTTTGTTCTACGGATATGTTAGATTCTATGCCTGCGTCAGGACCATTTCGATATCGTAAGTGGTGTTTGAGTACAAATTTACCGTCCCAATATATTTGCCAAGGAACGGTCTTGTAATATTTACTATTTATATTATTTATTTCGTACTTCTTAATACATCCATATATTTGTTAGTTACAGAATGACTTAACTAAGCATTAGGATTATAAATATTAATTGGTGTGGGAGGAGTCTCACCTATCCGAAGAAATATTTAGGATGCTGTTGGAGAAAAAGCGCAGACTATTAACAGATAAAATAATTATGCAATTGTTATATAATGTTATGTTTTTATTTAGTTTTTAAGTATTTCTTACTATGCAATTATGTATGAATGATCACGCGTCTTGGAAACTTGAAATCAAATTAATGAGATGTAGAACATATTTTGTAAACACCGTAAGTATCGCGCACTTCCGAAACGCTATTTTCTAAATCAATATTTTTCATGGTAGAGCTAATAATCTGTAACTCATTAATTATCATTACACTACAAATATTGTAACTTATATGTTATTTTTTTTTTAATATTCGAACAACACCGTCTATTGTACTACTCGAGGGACTAATGTTAAATTCCTGAACTACGTTTATAACATTAAATGTACTGGATTTCTTGCTAATTGCTCTTCAAGCTTCATTTACTATCAATTGCCAAAAAAAAGACCAAAGATCATACCTTCATCGATTTACACGTACTCTTAATATTAAATAAGCTTTTTGAACTTAAATTGACATTAAATCAACTGGTAACATTAACTTATTGCCTTTATTTCTGTCGGCAACACACGTCAGAATGACGAGGGTGCTCTGACGTAGGTACGATTGGTAACTGAAGTTTCCCTGATGATTGTTCTGCAGACGGTACTAAATGTTTTTGTTAAGTATACGTAAGATTGACGGGTTGATGCGTTTTGTGCTATTGTAAAAAGACTACATACGAGTATTATGACAGAAATCATTCAATACTCCGTTTAAATTCATGTATATTTTAGTACAATACTGTTTAATATTAAATGTTTAAATACAGTACGAAATGGAATACGACTTTTTTTATAAGTTTCTGAATCAGTATATTGAAAACTTCTCACAGATGTCCTGAAGTGAAGACACTAGTTAGTCGGCTGTTTGTCAGCGTCATTGTCATCGTCTCCATCAATAAAGAATATGACAAAAGCAAGAAGGAGCTTTAGTAGGTGGACATTAGGTTCCAAAATCGATAGAACATAATGATGTATAGTAAACTGTTGTCTATTCTTACAAATTACCGTCTTATAAGTGTGAGTTATTAACCACGTGAGCTGACCTTCAATATTAAAAATAATACAGAATTTCTTCTAACGCAGTAAGCAAATTTAAAAAAAATAGTTCTCCTTAAATTAAAAAGAAAATTTGAAATAAAAGACGGTATTTGTTAAGCCAAGTTTATACTTATCAGAACTGGCACAAAGCCAAACGCCATCGTCTTTAATCGTTAGTCAATACGTTAATTGACCGCATGTCGAGAAGAGTAGAAAATGTTCTCGCATTTATATTTATCGAGTATTGAAAGAATTTTCTTAGCTCTTTATTGGAAAAAGTAAGAAGAAAAATTTCTTTAGTAAATATGTTGGCTGTTTTTATGTAATTGAGTAGAATTCAGCTGAATGTTGGTATAAATGTTTTAAAAGGAGGACTTTATTCATAGATTTTTTGAATATAAATAAAATTATCGACTACAATTGGGAATTTGAAAAAAAAAAACTAATGATTTTTTTTATGTATTTTAAAACTTTATTATTAATAATATTGATAAATGATGCAAGAAACTTAAAAAAATATTTTTTTCAATAAATTATAAGCAATTAAAATTGCAATAAAAATCACGTGACTATAAACGCATCAGAATTGGTCACCGTCCTTGTGACGTCATAATGTTAAAGCGTTACCGGAAAATAACAAGATCCGTAAGTTCATCAATCTACTAGGAAATTTATAAACTTTCGTAGGATTCTAAACAGGAGATAAGTTGTAATATTTTACGTCCACATTTTCGTAAATTGATAAACTTACTGAACTCACTCGTAAAATAATAAATGCTAGAACATTTGTTGAAGAAGTAAAATTTACCACAGAGCTACGAAAGTTTTATAGTTAGTTTTATAGTAAACTAAATAACCTTTTTATTTTTTTTTTACGTGTTTATTCGGGAGCTGTCGGCGCATCTTCGGTATTTTTATTCAAATACCCAATTGAAAGGGAGCCATCGTCTATGAATAAATTAAAAGTTATTTAGCAAATAAATAAGTGTAATAAAGAATATATTGGTCGAAAACGAATTTGAAACATAATATCCTACAAGGTATTTTAATAAACAAACAAATAACACCGTACAGTACATAAATACTGTCTCTTATTGATATATTTCTACTAGGAGATACTCAATTCGTAAGAAGTTCTGACGAATTGAGTATCTCCTCTTTTTTTTAAGTCGGTTAAAAGTGTAATAAAAACAGGTTTATTGAATATGTCATAGCAATTTAAATTCATTCAATTAACATTTATGAAATTAGTTTTACACCACGAAAAACTGTTTCATAAATTCTGTACTCGGTAATTTTTTATAATATATATATATATAAATACATATGCAAATGCATTGACCTATGTAGCTTTTTGGTCTTACTTAAGTTGTAAGTTTTTAATTTTAACAATTTTCCAAAAATGTGCCATGGCAATTCTCTACCGTCAATATTTACTTCCATTCAATTGTGTCGGCATCCCAAAAAGGTTTTAATCAACTCTACATATCAAATTGAAACAGTCCTTAATTTATCAAAGTCTGTTCAACGGCCAAAGATATTTGTGAGATTGAGAAACATATATTTATATTTAGTAACTCGAATGACATTTTACAAATAGTCTTACATCTAATTAAGAGGTAAGTAGGTCAATCGGCGTTCTTTTCTCTTAAAGGTATCTGGTTATGAAACTTTTAGATGTATTTATTAATATAAAGGAGACACTGGAATAAATATTTCGAATGTTGGAATTTGTTAAAAAATTATATGTAAAAGCTATCGACAGATATACATGACAATAACCGCGGGCAAAGCCGAGAGGCGAAGCTAGTATCTTTATAAATTGTAGCCTATTTGTTATTCTGCTATAAGTTATATTATTGTAAAGTTTCATCAAAATCCATTCAGTAGTTATAGCGTGAAAGAGTAACAAACATACTCACTTACATACTCACAAACTTTCACCTCACCTCAGATCCAAAACATTTATTTTTAGATCATACGTAGGTACTTTTGATCCGGCTAGAAATCGAACCGGATAACCTCAAGCACAGCAGTCGCACGCTACTTCTGCACCATTGGCGTAGTCTAATGTTTTGCAAATGTATTGGTTCGGCTTTAATTTTCTTTCTTTATATAACTACCTGATGCAGCAGGGACACTAAAGATACTTTATAAATGAACTCCTTTTTTGCACTGCCAAGGTCCTTAACCTCTAACCTCCGCTATTTATTCTGACATGACCAAGTAATACATATATTATGTATTTCGAACACGGGGACCGAAAATAGACATCATTAACGGAACCTTTTTAGGTAAACAGCCAACCATTAAAGAACTTGGGCATAATATGAATTTATTTACTCAGTTGGATAATAAGATTGGCTCGACATGGTTACATGGTTGAAAGGAGCTGAAAGGGAACGTTGAGTCCGCTAATGAGTTGAAATTGTTAGGAAAAATGACGTGTGGTTCTATTTATTTATTTTACTGCCTCAGTGGCACAGTGGTTGCGTTTAACTGCTGTGCTGAGGTCTCGTGTTCCATTCCCGGGTCAGACTAAATGTTTGTATGATAATAATAATAATAAATCTCTTTATTGCACACCAGATAAGTAACAAAATTAACTTAACTACGAAAACTTAAACTAATAATTATGATCTGCAAATGTTCGGAGTTTCTGTGATATGCACCAAATAATTAAATAAGTACTCTATTAATTAAATCTAGCTTTTTAAAGTACAAGTTTTGTTTAATTCGACACTAGATGGCGTTGTGTGTCAGAAGCCCAAAATATGTTTATTCATTAGATTTTTCATATGCGTATTTTAGGGAGTATCTCTAATATTTTAATATGTAAATAGAGGTTACTTTCAAAAGTGATTTGTATTCTATTGTCTTTGGGTTCCGGTTCTTACTTAACTTGTGTTGTACCTACCTTTTGTTGCACTGTGTGTTGTTGCGGTTTTGGTATCTTAAGGCACTTTAAATAACAAATAGCAACATAATATTAACAGAAGCATGATCGATATCTTATGACAATAAGGCATACATAACCTAAATAAATATTTGCAAAACTAGAATACTACAAATACTTCAATAAATATGGTTCAGATGGTATGAGATCCTTTGTGAATTACTTGTATATGGTTGTAATGACTAAAGTACGTCCAAATGGTTTATATTTCTCAAAATGAAAGAAAGAGAAATGGCGTTGTATAAAAAAAAACGATACACGTTTCGCTTTATCATAGCACTAAATACACATTTTTCTTTGCACACTTTGGTAAACAGAAAAAATAATTATCTGGAAATTATGTAAAGCAGTTTTAAAAAGTTTCGTAGTCATTTATATATCACAAAAAATATTAAGTAGGTAAACGATTCTTAAAATGTTTAAAATGATGTACTTATACCTCTCAAAATCCAAAGTGGTTCGTTAGTTCAGAATAAATTAAAATAAATTCGGTCCTTAGTATTTTTTCTTTCATATTTCTTCTATAATTTAACCCGTCATTTTTTTTATGATTTAATGTTTAAACGAGTAGACGTATCGCCTGATAGTTAGCGATTACCGCCGTCCATGGACACCCGCAACACAAGAGGCGTCACAAGGGCGTTGCCGGCCTTTTAAGAAGCAGTACGCTCTTTACTTAAAGGTTTAAAGGTCGTATTGGTCCGGTAATACCACAGGCGACAGTGCATTTTACAGTTTTGTTATGCGAGGCAGAAAGATATTAACCATTATATCAAATTTAATTAAATATTTATTTCCTCAAAAGGTACGCCACCAAGTTACCTATATGTATTTAGTACAGTAGTAGTATATTAAACGTTAACAATAAAACAGCTCCGTCAACGATACCCTGTGTAGTTCTACATTGCACGACAATGTACACAACCCGACCTCTGCTGAGCGGTGTTTAAAATTAGCGCGCGGTCGGCGGACTGTGAAATGCTCGCTCGAATGCCCTCGCTTTTATCCTAAATCAAAGCCTAAACCAGTGGAGGGTTGCTTTCATGTATATTCTTATTTACTTAGAGAACATTTTGCTGTTGAAAATGTTGATTTTTGACTTAATACTCACCAAATTTATGATATAACGAGATTTGCTTTAAGGTCTAAAAACCGTTAGTTTAGATTTTGTTAGTTAGCTGATTACGAATATATATTATTAGTAGGACTTATGTTGAGTTGTTTGAATATCAGTATAGATCTATAGCATCTCTAGACAATGAATAAATATTTTACTCAACTTATTACTTTAGCAACGAGCAGGTTGTTAAATTTAAATTCAGAGATTATACAACGTTTTATACAACGGTTTTTTTTTTTTACTTTAACATACATTCGTTTAAATCACATACACGTATTTGTGTGTAAAAAGTAATCGTTATAATGATAAAGGTTGACTGGTAGAAAATGCCATTCGGCATTAAGTCCGCCTCATGTAAATGTAATGCAGGAAGTATTAATAAAATAAAATAAATAAATGCAATAATCATAACTTTTTTTACCCCACTACAGTGAAGCCAAAAGGAAGGATAGTAGCTTTGTATGTTCCACTGCACGCCTTAACTACTAAACCGAATTTATGGAATTTGGTGTCAATCGATTTATAATAATAACCCGGGTGATATAGGCTATATAAATTTTATCAAATCTATTCTAATACTACAAATCTGAAGAGTTTGTTTGTTTGTTTGAACGCGCTAATCTCAGGGACCGCTGGTCCGATTTCAGTGTTGGATAGTTCATTTATCGAGGAAGGCATTTATATATCATCACGATAATACTAATAGGAACGGAGCACCAATGAAAAATGTTTTCAAAATAGGGGAAGTTTTCACGCTACGGGCAATAGAAGACGTAAACGAGGTTACGTGGATCAGCTAGTAAATATTAAAATAAATATTTCGGATATCTAACAACGCTATTTAGTCCCAAGCTAAGCAGAGCTTGTGTTATGGGTACTAGACAACTGATATGAATATATATTTACTTTTTTTTGTAAATACATACATATTTTACATAGAAAACGTCCAAACTCCGAAACTAATATTTGTAGATCACACAAATACCGTCCGACCGAGAATTTGAACCCGAGACCTCAAACACAGCAGTCGCATTCATTTTCACTGCTCCACCGAGGCAGTGTAATGTTTTATGTAGTCGGTACAGTTTTCTAAATTTATTTTTGTTAGTCTCGTATTATATGCTAAGTAAAGTAAAAGTATTCGAGCATTATTTCAAAGCTTAAACAAGTAAGTTTGTGACTGACAGCTTGACGTCTGGCATCTGAAGAAGGCACCTTTTGTTCGAAAGGTTAGCGTTCTCGGAGGCAGCTCCGACGTAGCTACTTTTTTTTGTGGTAAAGCTACTTTATGCTAATAGGCCCTTTAAGAAAACCACTGTTTCTACATATGGCTGTAAGTTATATGTAAGTTAAATGTATACAACATAGTATAGTAATTAAGACGTAAATTCATTTAACACAAGTATTAACATATTAAAAAAAATCTTAATGAAGACTCAGGAGAATTGCATTTGTTTCTATTCGGTTAAGTTTGCCAGATTGAAAAGAGAGTTGTATTTTTGAGTGTATGTATAGTGTGTACATTTTGGGACTCTGTAACTCGGTACATAAATGATAACAATTAAGATCTTCGGTTCTTAAATTTTATTAGCTAAATGTTTAAATTTTCTAGTAGTAATGAGCTTGTTAGTATGTTAGTTTTATCAAACCATAACTATAAGCAACCTAAGTTGGAACATACACGAAGTTGCTAGTTTCCAAATAACGATTCTTGGTCATACAAAGCTCATTAAATCCTCTGCTGAGTACAGAAGGCAAGAAAATTTATATCTATTGTACTCTGAATATATTTTTTACAAAGTTTGTAGTAAACTTAAGCTTCGTTGATCTGCTGGCTAGCGCATGCAACTGCCAGTCAAGAAGTCTCGAAAGTCGGGCCAAAGAGATGCATCGTGTTTTTCGAATATGAAATTCTTATTAACCGTCGGTCCCGGTTGCCAATAAACATGTATGGTAATCGTTATTGAGAAGTCAGTACCCTCAAATATACTGACACTAGTTTCAACCTCAGAATTCAGTTCACGCTCAGGGTTGCGGAGGTCTGATGCCGGTCGCTTTGTGAAAAAACTGATATTCAGGTAAAACCGGGGTGAACTAGTAGCCGACCCCAAATAATCTTGGGATAAGAATAGGAAGAAGAAAAAGTTAACTTAACGATAAACTTTTTTCTGCAAAATAATAAACTTTTATAAAGTTGAAAATGCTAATTAAGGCTTCTAAGACGTTGAGGGGCGTTTTTCATAACATATTATCGAGTAGCTATAAAGTAATAAGTCAGAGCGAATTGTTTAAAAAACTTGTCATTTTTATTAAACTTTTTTTTTCGGAGCGTTTTTTCAAGAAAAATTTTTGTTCTAAAGAAAAACTTAATATAAAAGGGAAAAAAAGGTATTCACGAAGGTTACTTTTTAATTAAATTTTTGGAGTAGGTGGTGTCGTCTGTCTTATAATGAACGTGGCGTACGGGCCCCAGTCATCGTGTTACCTAACCCGCCTAACCGAAAACCTAACCTATTTAGTCACGAGCCCCTCCATTTAATACACCATCCTCTCTTCTTATTGTAGTACCACCTTACAGTCAAATGCAGTCAAAGAATATAAGATGACGTTAGATACATCTGAAATAAGATTAAGCATTTCAATGGTGTCTCCCTTAATTTGAAGTTAGGTCATGTTGTCAAGAGCGTCCACATCAGAAACACAATTACTTATACGAACCCAATTAACGGAGTCGGTCACTGTGATAAACTCTGTGTATGGAGCTTTTTTGATATTGTACGACACGGCGCCGATACGACATGTTGATATTTGTTATGTACTCGACATTTTCGTTGTTAAAAATTCATATATTTATATACTACCTGTAATTAGTGTTTCTTCAGTCGATTTGTCCATCCAAAGGTTGCCTGGAAGAAATTGCTTCTCAGCGGTAAGGCCGCCATTTGTTCATGCTTATTATATTGTTAAACTCTTATTTAATTGGTGTACAATAAAGTTTATTCTATTCTATTCTATATTTGATAATTGTTTTTTTACATAGTTATTATTAAAAACGTAAAACGATGTGTTTTTTTTATTTTCACTGTTTTAAAGGTGGCCTAGCAATAAGCCATACATACAATGAACATTATATAAAAATCATAAATTTAATAATAATAATAATATATCTTTATTGTACACCAGATAATTAAATGAATTACTTAATGCTAGATCAGTACAAATGGCAGCCTTATCGCTTAACATGCAATCTCTTCCAAGCAGCCGTGGAATGGAAATAAATACAGATATAAAGGGTAGTGTCTGGTGTAATCTGGTGTAAATATATATATAAATGACCAATATTAAAAACAGTACCAGTTACGCATAGTGTGGATGATGATACAAATAAATACAAAATAAATATAATAAGCGAAATTCGTAACTGTTATATATACTTAAATTAATATTGTCACCTAATTGACAAGAGTAACAATTAGTTATGCAACATTGATGTCTCCCAAGTAGTGCTCCTTTACCAGTCGCTTAAAGACGGTCAGTGATTGTGATTTTAAAAAATAAACGAAACGAAAAAATATCGATTAACAACGAATCCTTATATCGTGATATGTAAATACATGCATGGAAGCTGTATAGAGCTGTTGGCTATATAAGCAGGAGTCGTGTTAGTAATTAGATTTGTTAACCGTTTCTAAGTAATTCGGTAGCGGTTAGTGAAAATTACTTTACGTGTGTGGGTTTCATTATTGTTTATTTGTTATCTTTGAAAATATAATATAAGTAGGTACATTACATTACAATAGCTAGACATTTTCACATAAATGTTTAGAACACCAAGATAAGAATAACATACGTTTTGGAAATAAAATAAAATCAATGTAAATAAAAAGGAAATATCACACAAACCATATTGGTAGTTATATATATACTAGCTGACCCACGCAACCTCGTTTGCGTCTTATATTGCCCGTAGCATGAAATTTTTCCCCCGTTTTGAAACATTCTTCATTGGTGCTCCGCTCCTATTAGTAGTAGCGTGATGATATATAGACTATACTCTTCCTCAATAAATGGAGTATCCAATACCGAAAGAATTTTTCAAATCGGACCAGCGGTGCCTAAGATTAGCGCGTTCAAACAAACAAACTCTTCAGCTTTGTTATTAGTATAGATATAGAAATTATATATATATATATATATTTGTCGCGACACTCAGCCTTTATGGCAGCACGTCAGGCATTCGGCATCACTAAATGCTGGACTAGAGAGGGTTATGTATTTGTTTTGGGCCCTGATGGTTCCCGCCACCGTATTACAAGTGTAGCAGATCTCGACCAAATAAAGCCAGTGGTTGCTGAGAAACCCCCTACTACCAGAAACCCAGCTTTGAAATCTAGAAGAGCACCTGTTTCCAAAAAATAAATGGATGTATAATCTTGTTTACATGCAGTTTCATGGTGGCATTGCATCGTCTGGGAGAATCTCACGTGAACAATAGTTCCAATTTATTCTTGTTTTTTACTTTTTTATTATCCTTGTAATAATAACAACAACATTGTACTACCCCATAAAAATAACATTTTGTTTTTCTATTTACATAATCAAAATTACAAATGACAAATGACAAATTGGTCATCTGTCAGGAATCGCGTTCCAGACCATTAATTAATTTTACACTTTGGAACATAGGCTTTTTACGCGGGAGGTTCGTCCGGATGATTGTGACGTTTACTTTGTATTAATCTCATTCTTTTCTGTTGTTTTGTTTTTGTTTTTTTTTGTTTTGATTCTTTTTTCTTTTGCCAAAATTAAGTTAAGATTTTTATGTTATACATGTCAAACACAGGACTGGCGGGTGGATTAAATTTTGTAATTTACTGCTGCTATTTTATAGGTTTAGTTTATTTTTATTTTGTTCATCTATTATTTATTTTCTTTTTATTTATTTTTTTAATTTATCTGTCTAAATATACATATATATACACTTTTATTCAACTATAGTTGTTATTCGATTTGTATCATAATGTCCGACCTGAATATTAGCGACGATGATAGTTTTTACTCTGCAAACAGTTCTGTTAGCATACCCTCGCTTCAAGAGAATCTTCAGTACCAATTTTCTGACGCTCCACGGAATTTTAATGTAGTCCATATTAATGCCCAAAGTATTCCTGCTCATTTCCCTGATATGCTGGCTACCTTTAATTCCAACAACATACACGCCATTTTAGTTTCAGAGACATGGTTTAAACCATGCTTGCCATCTAGATCGTATGCTCTTCCAGATTTCAATTTAGTAAGAAATGATCGTGCGACTGGTGGTGGGGGCGGTGTTGGTGTATATCTACGACAAAATATTCCTTTCACAACTGTAAGTATGTCCTCACAGCCTCCACCACCGGACGCAGGAGAGCATCTCTTTTTAGAACTAGACCTCAATCACGAAAAAGTTTTACTGGGTGTATACTATTCACCATCATTACGCATCAATTACTTTACTTCCTTTGAAAATTTACTTGAAAAATTATCTCCCTCTTATGGCCACACTATAATAATGGGCGACTTCAACACCTGCCTATTGAAAAATGACTATCGCTCTTCTTCACTGCGCACTTTAGTAAACTCTAATAACCTATCACTTTTAACACTTGATACCCATCACTTTCCTAACTGCACTCCATCTCTTCTTGACCTTATTCTTGTCTCTTCTACTAATCATGTTATCAGCCATGGCCAGTATCCAGCTGATGCATTTTCTTATCATGACTTGATATTTCTGTCGTATGCTATCCGTCCTCCCAAGGCAAAGCCGAGAATTCTTGTGCAACGTAATTTCGGTAGAATGAATCTTCCTGATCTGAAAGAGGATGCACATAACATCGACTGGACTGATTTGTTAGATTCGCAGTGTGTAAATGAAAAAGTTGAAATGTTTACCGAAAATTTAATCCAATTGTATAATGTTCACGCACCCTTGCGATCCATTAAAATTAAACATTTACCGGCTCCATGGCTTACTGAGGAAATACGTCAGGCTATGTCCAAGAAATGTTTCGCAAAAAGCAAATACAAGCGTCGACCAACGGATGCTAACTTGGAAAAATATGTGTGCCTGAGAAATATCTGCAATAAGATGTGTAGAAATGCACAACGCCAACATATCCACTCTTCCGTAGAAAACGGAGATCCAGCAAAAGTCTGGAAATTTCTACGAACGTTGGGAGTCGGGAGGTCTCGTCAAGACTCTATTTCTAAAAATTTAAATATTGATTCTCTTAATAAACATTTTTCTACCTCGTCTGACATTGAAGTCAATATTAAAGCTAATACTATCCAATACATTTCTTCTATTTCAACTCCCAACTATTCACCTTTCGTCTTTGATCAATTGCTTGCTTGTGATGTTAGGAAGACCATTCTGGCAATTTCATCGAATGCTGTAGGAAGTGATTGTATCAGCCGCAATATGATTTTACCTATCCTTGACGAAGTGCTTCCCATCTTGTGCAATATCCTAAATCACTCCGTGTCAAGTGGTGTTTTTCCATCTGTATGGAAAGATGCTCAAATAATCCCTCTACCTAAGAAAGTTAAACCCTCCTCATTCTCTGACTATCGACCCATATCCATTTTACCTTTCCTGTCTAAAGTGCTTGAACGCCTGATCCACACCCAACTGAGTTATTTCCTTTCCAAAAACTCTTTACTGAACCCCTTCCAATCCGGTTTCCGTCCTAGTCACAGCATGACTTCTGCGCTGATACACATCACTGACAGCATCAGGCTGGGCATGGATAGTGGAATGGTGACAGTACTCACCTTACTAGATTTTAGCAACGCCTTTAATACCGTTGATTTTGACATCCTGCTTGCTATATTACGGTCTCTTAACATATCTCCAAGGACAATTGATTGGTTTCATAGTTACCTGTCTGGTCGCCGGCAACGTATTTGCATTGAAGACTCGATGTCATCCTGGTGCAATATTACTGTTGGTGTACCACAGGGTGGCGTTCTATCTCCGTTACTCTTCGCTGTTTTTATAAACTCAATCTCAAACCAATTAAGTTCGTCCTACCATCTTTATGCAGATGATTTACAAATCTATACACACGCTTCGATTAACTTGTTACCGGAAGCATTCAACACAATCAATGCTGACCTATTACGTATTGGAGAATGGAGTCATAACTATGGACTAAAAGTTAATCCTGCGAAGACGCAGGTATGTGTCATTGGCAGTCCCGGGATGATCTCAAGAATTAACTGGACACAACTGCCCCAAATTCATTTTAATGGAACCGCCCTTGAGATCAGTACTACAGTTAAAAATCTGGGGATCTACATAGATAATACGCTATCTTGGACTACGCATCTACAGGAAGTCAGTCGGAAGATATTTGCTTCTGCCGGGTCTTTGCGAAGACTGCGTAACTTTCTACCGATTGCAACTAGGGCTGCACTTGCACAAGCACTTCTCCTCCCAATTCTCGACTATGCCGATGTCAGCTATCTGAATATCACTGAAGCACAACTTGATAGGCTTGAGCGACTACAAAATCTTTGTATACGATTTATATTTGGACTACGAAAATATGATCACGTCTCTGAATTCCGTCAAATGCTCAAGTGGCTTCCGATTCGCTCTCGCCGGAATACTCATACCCTTGTTTTCCTTTACAATATCTTGTTTAATCCTAAAGCCCCCGTTTACCTCAAAGAACGATTCAAGTTCCTTAATGACACACATGAAAAATGTCTGAGGTCGTCTGAGGATTTGAGACTGGAGATGCCTCTGCATTCCACAAAATACTATGGCCAGTCCTTTACTGTTGAAGCTGTACGTCTGTGGAATGCATTGCCTATAAATATCAGGAAAGCGACAACTGCAAATAGTTTTAAGACAATGGTTCAAGAATTTTATAGGTTTTAACTGATTCAGTCATGAATGAGGGTATGATATGAAGTTTTACATATATGATATAAGTAAGTAATTAGGGTGATTAGTGTGCTTATGTATGTGTTTGTGTATATATGTATGTGTGTGTATGTATGTATATGTATATATATATATGTATGTATGTTTATATATATGTATGTGTGTGTGTAAGTGGAGATAGATACGTATTTACCCGATAATATTCATAACTTAAATATTTATTTTGTTTTCATTAATTTTGTTTTTTTCTTTCTTTTTAATAATTGCACCGTCAACTGCTACTGTCTCTCCGATACTTTTAATCCATCCTAAGGTTGCCTAAAGAGATTGCTTTTGGCAATAAGGCCGCCCTTTGTACATTACTATAAATATTACTCATCTCTGTACTATCTTATGAATTTGTTAAACGGTGTACAAATAAAGAGTTTTCTATTCTATTCTATTCTATATATATATATATATACTTACAGAGGTAAAATGGACTTCTTATAAAGAATTTACGGCTTACGGGGGTATATCACCATACTGAGTAGGTACTGTGTCTTACACTTTCACGAAAGGTCGCTTCATCTTCAGATAAAAGGTCTTGAATGAAATCTTATTTCATATACGAAAACCACTCAAGAAATACTTAATTTGAAATAAAAGAAAATAGTTAGTTTTTAGTTAGAGTTGAGTTAGGGTGTATAAAGTTCGTGCACCGAAAAGAGTCTAAAAAGAGAAGAGTATTCAAGAAAAGTATTCAATAGAAATATAAGTAATGGAATTTATAGAATTTTATAATAAACCCTTTATACTTTCATTCAATTCGCTCAGTGCTGCGTGATGCCATGATTGATGTGAATTTTCCCCATTTATAAAGCCAAGCCTCAACAATACCTCTCTCTACTTACAAAAAATATTATAAAAATGGTCTATGAGAACACTGTCACTTTTACCAGTGAACCGTGCCTGAAGTACAATCAACAACAAAATCGTTTGAGATAATTTTTTAATCATAAATATTTATCAATACTTATTACTTATTTAGTTGTGTTAACTTTTGTAGCTGTCAATAACATTCTTGATTAGAGCAGTACAGTAAATCTTAGGCCTAGTAGATGAGTAACCCTAAATGCAGGGAAAACTGCAAGTTGACGTATTTTTTAAACCACAAAGTTAATAACCCACATTATTTTTAAACTATACTATTTTTTAGAGTATATTTATCTATGTAGATATTTTATTTTCGAAACAGTTAATCAGTCATATTATTTGTCAGATAGGTATTTATATTGTTTTGGGAACTTTTTATGTAGATATAACATTTTACAACACCAAAATACAAAGCCGTAAAATTAATATATTAACAATTTTGTTCAACACTGTTTAATTCGTTTAACAAAACCAAAGTAAAAGAATAAAACAAAACAAATACAAGAGGATTTTGACTGAGCAGTATATGCACAAATTCCGCTTTAATTCTTCGGTCTCCGCTTCAGTTCAGCGATATTTTTCTAGATATTTTTTGTAACAAGCGAAATAACACCGATGCAGAATAAAATTGAATTGAACAGAATCTCTTGTATAAATTTCAATTCTCTCATTTGAAGTGTTACTTGTAAAATATATTTGCTAGTATTGAAAGACGTTGACTAAGTAAATACCTTTATTGAAAGTTATTCTGAGTGAATATTGCGAACGTATTTAGTTTGCTTAAAATTCTCAATTTCCAATAGCATGTTAAAAAAAATTAGAAAAGTCTAAGTATTTTGCTCCTCACTGTACTAGTGGCTCTGTGGAGCTGCCCTTTGGCGCAAATTAAAATCGCTCCACGAAGTCCGTGGCCAGTGAGCCGTGTATTTGATTAACTCGCAAATGGATCTATCTACACAATATGTGTTTTCACCTATTTTTATTGCAACAGGTCGGCTTTCATTCTCTCCAATGCCCTTTTTACCTTTCTCTGCCCATTCAGTGATATTGAGTGCTATTCTCAGCTTATTGATGTTTTCATTGTCTGGACCGATTTTTCAACAGAAGCTAATATAAGTACGTGAGGTTATAAATATGGCAAATCAGTTTTTAAGAAGTTGTGTTTTGAATATATTTAGTGATAGAATTGCCATGTAGTTTAAAGATCTGCATTAGTTCTTAGTTAAATTAATAATCGCAATATTTATGTATTTTATTTTATCTGATAAAGTATGCAACTTGTATTGTGACTGAAAACGAACATTAATTTCGGGGAAGATTATTTGGGTTTGGTGTGTAGCAGAGCCGATGGATATGGTTTAAAACAGACTTATGTAGGTATTCTGAAAAATTTTCGGCCTAACGACGATACAAGATTATTTTTTTCTGTCTCCTTGAACTTTACATATTTCTTCTAGCGAAGCACAATGCATTCACAAGTTTTTATTAACGACTGTTGCTATCTTAACGTGGAGGTCGGAAACTTTTTAAACCACCTTGTATGTCTAGTCAAATCCCGACACTTACTGACAACTAAAAACTGATGGCCCTTCAAAATATCACTCGCAATGTCACGTATGATACGCTAATTTGTCGCAGTATGAAAAGTGTGGTGCAACAAATTATTCAATTTAGCAAAAGCTTTAAAGGCTTTGTTACTGATTTATTACAGTAGTTATTGCAAACGCAAAACATCAAAAAGTTCTATCTACTTAAGAGCTTTCTTTGTTTGTTGTAGTTTTTTACTTATTTTACGATCGACGACAAAACCATGATTAAATTGCAAACACGAATTTTTGAATATTCTAAGAATAAGCAAGATAAGGTAGGCATTTATCGAAATGTTCGTACAAGTATGTCTTTATTGTCGGCTAAAAGGCTTATTTGGGCCGTCATCGGCTAAGCTCACCACTAAATTTACACCAGACACTAAGCAGCTTATGCTCATAGCCGTGCTTCGGTATACTTTGATCGAAAAATATAAAAAAAGTCTAGTTACTTTTAACAAAATTCTCGAGATTTTATACGGAATTCTATTAAAATATTTGGAATATTTAAATTGATTAATTTAAATTCTGCACTAATATCATCCATATGATAAGGTATTCTTAAAATGCGTTCTAAAATCCATAGACATATACAAAAATTTCATAACAACTGTATTCCTTTTGATGCATAAGACTTTGATTAACAAATGCAAAATAGACCTAGTTTGATTATCAACGTCTATATCAGTGGCCTTTATTACAGTAATTTTAATGACGAAATAAAGGTAACTATCACTTTCAAAACATTACTGGCATTACCCAGGTTTACGAATTACCCAATTCAGGTATTCAAATATGGAATGCTTTAGACAAATCACTCGACGCAACCAATGATTTAGGACATGCCACAACGGTATTCCAAAAGGTATTTTATCATGAGGGCTTAACCGAAATAGATAACATTGTCTGGCTACTGAGTGAAAAGGAACGTAAAATGGAATTGAATAATTATGTACACTTCAGATTAAGTTTGTGTAACGGGGTTTTGATGGCGATTGTACTTTTGTGGGTTTTAGAAATCTGTTATTTGTATAATATTCTACTGCCTCGGTGGCGTAGTGGTAGCGTATGCGACTGCTAAACTTGAGGTCTCGGGTTCGATTCCCGGGTCGGACCAAATGTTTGCATGATTTGCAAATATTTGTTTCGGAGTTTGGGTTTTTTCTATGTATAAATTGTATGTATTTACAAAAAAAAAGTATATAAGTATTTATATCAGTTGTCTAGTACCCATAACACAAGCTCTGCTTAGCTTGGGACTAGATGGCGTTGTGTGTTAGATGTCCGGAATATTTATTTATATTATTATTTATATTACCTTTATATTGTTTATTAATCGGTTTGGATTTAATCCAACTGCTCAAATCGTTCACATCAAGTAATTTCACTTTACTCTCGGATTTGACAACACGAGAGTTCAAACAACACAATAAACTTTCACTTATTTTTCTTTTAATTCGATATTCCATTTTAATTTTTTTAAAATTAAATGTATTTTTTTTTGTATTAATCGTTCGTACTATTAAAATTGACCACTGAACACATTGTTATTAATCGTTTTTAAGATTTAATATTTGTCCAATTTATTTATAATTTTGAAAAACTGTTTATATCACAAGTATATTAATCACGTTATGATGGTAAAAAGGTATATGATAAATAAAAAGTTGTCACGATTTTTTTATAAGATTTATGTGACACGAGACTTAATCACTGCAACACACGACAACTGATTTCAATCACGACAGTTAATTAACGAAAATTAAAAAAAAACACATATAAGAATTGCTATTCTATCTTATCTACGGCGAATAATCCCACTGAGATCCTCCTAGCCAGATTGACGGCTCGCGAATGATAAGAAAATACCTAGTATTTGATTGAACTAGATAGATAAATGAAATCAGTTACGATACCAAACAAAACATACTAACACTTCGTTATGTACGTGATCCCTGTCACGCATACTATTGATTACTATTAAAAGTATTTTTTATAAAAAAAAAGAGGAAAAGAAATATACATCCTGAGACACAGGAGACTTTACAAACAAACATTAAACGATACGAAGAACACTCAGACCCAAGCAACAATTTGTAGATCACACAGTGTTGTCCCATGTGGGATTTAAACCCACAACACTAGGCGCAGTACATATAGGCATGGCGACCAATTAAACCACTAGGCGAAACGTGTAGTCAATTGTTACGTGTTGTGTATAAATTGACCGTTTGGTATCGGGTTAAAAATATAGACATTAATAAATATTCACCCCATGGGTATCAAGTGAGAGGACTAATCAAGTGAGTAGCATTAGAAAGAGAAGGAAAATTGTTACAAACCTTATAAGAAGCTATCTGGTCAGTGTGGTTTGATTGTGGTTTGTGGTCGATGATTGAAGACTATGGATTTTCTAACATGTGTGAACTCGGCCTTACATGTGTCCCTGTCTATAGACTTATAAAATCCCCGACGAACCTTTAAGGAGGCTTGCGATGGTAATTGGGTCAAGTACTGCCTTCTATGAGTATATCAGGCGGTATTTGTGGGCCTCGCATCTATTGTGAGTATATTCCCCTCTCTAAAGTCCTTACCATGAGAGTAGCTTTATTCTTGTGGCTGACTGTCGATGAAGCAAAATTTAACGTTTCTTTAATCTACATATATGCTGTTGAAATATTATTTTGTGATGAGAAACGGTGATCTAAGGTTTTAGCAATATCTATATGCTACATTGTTGCATTGTCTGCATTTACAATGAGTATTGTGGTTACTACTTTTGGAGTCTGCTAATGCTTTCCATCAGGCAAAGTAGTCATTTTGGCAGACCCATACATAAAAAATCTATTATATACTTGTAAAGCTACGTTGATAAAAAAAAACTACCTAACGTGTCCCAACTATACATTTGCGAGAAAGCACTATTTTCAATTCATATGCATCATAATTAACTTGAATATAACTGAATATTTAACGACTAACCACAATAACATAACATGTGTT
The DNA here is from genome assembly GCA_916048165.1 of Spilarctia lutea. NCBI lineage: Eukaryota > Metazoa > Arthropoda > Insecta > Lepidoptera > Erebidae > Spilarctia > Spilarctia lutea. The sequence continues at coordinate 4,581,117 of OU696491.1, forward strand.
TTATTATTTACAGCCGAATAAATTTGAAATAAATACATTTTAACATTGTACATGAATGAATACGTATTTAAATAGGTTAAAGCGTTACCCAGTACCGGGGGATAAGGGGGAAGGCCGGGTGTATATTATTAACGGGTGTGGCTAGATGTGTTGCCATAATTAAATTGCTATAAATAACGGCAGTTAAAATTAATTATTTAAATCTACCTGCCCTGACACTTCATATTTTTTTTTTTTTTTTATTGAATGAGTGGCAAACGAGCAGACGCATCACCTGATGGTAAGCGATTACCGCCGCCCATGGACACCCGCAACACCAAAAGCGTCACAAGTGCGTTGCCAACCTTTGGGGGATGGGGAGAGGGAATGGAGGGAGGGGTTGGGGGTAAGGGCCTCCGGTACCCTCACTCACTCGGTGAAACACAGCGCAAGCGCTATTTCACACTGGTTTTCTGTGAGGCCGTGGTATCACTCCGGTCGATCCGGCCCATTCATGCCGAAGCGTAGCTCTCCCACGGTAACTGACAAACTTTTCATTTTGTCATTCATTTGAAACCTAACGAAGTTTTACAGACTCAAATTTCAAATTATAATGTAAATGTGTAATTTTGTTAATTTTATCTAATGTGATATGGTTCTTGATAACCGCATAACTGTACTAAATATTTTTAAAGTCATTGTTTTACTTATTATCATCGTGTAATCAGTCAAATTCAAGAGTTAATTATCTTTCAAATAACTTTTAATTATGACTGCGTAGCAGTTCCGTTTCTTTTTAAATAAATAATTTAAGACGTAAAGTTTTAACGCCACTCGATTATAAAATGTTTTAGAAATACTAGTAGCAGCCCAGTGGTCGATATCAACCATAATCTATATTTTTTATTCACTTTCTATAGGTTTTATATTATTTTACTTTCTATGTGTACTTTTCCTCCATGTAATAAGTCTTTTCCATAACTGCCTCGCTGGCGCAGCGGTATCGTGTGCTACTGCTAAGCTTGAGGTCACAGCTAAGGGTTCGATTCCCGGGTCGGACCAAATGTTTGAATGATCTGCAAATATTTGTTCCGGAGTTTGGGTGTTTTCTATGTATAATATGTATATATTTACAAAAAAAAAGAATATAAGTATTTATATCAGTTGTCTAGTACCCATAATACAAGCTCTGCTTAGCATGGGGCTAGATGGCGTTGTGTGTTAGATGTCCAAAATATTCATTTATTTATAGACTTTAACTGTGCTTTTCATATTCATTGTCATTTATTAAGTACAAATAAAGTTCGCGGTAAATAGGCCCTGAACTGATAATAATACTATTTTAGTGATAAACTAATCTTTTAATATATTCTATGAAACTCACTCACTCGGTGAAACGCAGCGCAGGCGCTGTTTCACACCGGTTTTCTGTGAGGCCGTGGTATTACTCCGGTCGAGCCAGCACATGCATGCCGAAGCTTGGTTCTCTCATGGTAAAATTTCTATAATTAGAAAAACTCTAAAAATTTTTGGACCGTATCTAGAAATCGAACCCAATAGCTCTAAATCAGCAGTCGCATATAGGTACTAACCGCATATTAGTTAGAACAAAGACTCAAACAATCTTGTTTACTCATAACCTTGAAAAACAGCTCGGCTTTAATAAAACTGCCACTAAGTCTGCTCGTAGCGTCCATGTAGGTACATAACAAACATACTCGTACATATGTGAATCGTTTGTATGTGCCTAAGTGCATCGTTTTCACAAACCAATTGAGCCCAGATGTAGTTCTAAGGTCGTCGCTTATATGTATACGTAGAATACAAAACACTAATTATGTGCCGCAAGGCATTAGCGATAAGCGATAGAGATTAAAGTATAGCATTCCTAGCCACTCAACTGTGAAGGAAAAATCTGACACATCTAGTAATCTGTGAAACCCATGACAGGTCTTTCCACAGATAGGGGTTTGAGCACTAATTGCTGAAACCTAGATTTATAAAAACATGGTTTTCTCGAAAACTAATTGAAATTTTGTAAAACTGCAATTAGTTTTATCAATAATATATATTTCTGTAAACAATTTCTTACATTACACTTCATTTTAAATTGCGTTGCAACTGTTCTATGATAAACATTACGAGTCACCCAAAACTTAATTTTAATCTCTCGATTAATAAAAAATAAAACGCTTGCTGGATGTAATGTTATGTATTTATTATACAATCTTACGTATATGATCAAATAAAAACCGAATCCCATATGCTCCAATACATTTTTTTTATACTGCACTTGTTTTTAAACTTTGGACAAAAAAAGGTCTCCTTCAAATGTCACTCAAGTGGGTCTCACATTTCAGTAGTTATCAAAACATTCTTAGCGTCAGGGACAAAGGGTGTTTTGTTTACAATAATTTAAGCTTATCGCCAAGCTAGTTTCGAGAATAGTACGTTGTTATATAATACAGATCTTGAGTATGAATGCTCTAAATATGAGACTCAAAATTGGCACAAAAAACCGTGTCTTATAAAAACTAAGATTTTGCAGAATATATGTTTCCAATGGTTATTATAATTAATTATTCAAGATTAAAATGGAACTAGGCATTTATTACAATAAAATACCTATACTACATATTTGGAAGAAAAATATCAAAAACCGAGTTCATAAACATCGTGAAAAATGTACATATTTACTCCATAAGACTAAATAGTATGGATGTGACTGGATTTTTTTTTTCGAAAAAACTTTTATTTAAATATTGATAACTCAATAACGCAATTGTTTTAATTACTGTGTGCTTTAAAAGTCAAAAAGAATTAAAATAATTTTATAAAAGTAGCGACAACTACTTCACAAATTGTTGTTCTGAGTCTGGGTGTTCTTTGTATCCGTTTCATGTATGTTTGTAAAGTCTCCCACGACACAGGCATGGGCGGCGGGAATCTATGTCCGCGAGAGGTTGACGGGGTTGCTGGGGTGATCAAGTCCATGGATTATCTGAAGACATTTTTTTTGCCGTTTTGTACATATTTATCTTTAAAACAATTAGAATGCTTACCCTTTTAGGGTGGATTGGCCGGCTATAACACATGCCTTTCTGAAATATGTAGTGGCATTAAAATAAATATTCAAGAAATAAATAGATAAACAAATAAACATTAAATAAATAAATAGGTAACAAATAATAAAAAATAAAAATACACCAAAAATAATATTAAATATTATTGAATATGCATCAATAAATATAATAAATACATACATATATATTATAAATAGAAAACACCGAAACAAATATTTTCAGATCATACAAGCATTTGACCCGGGCATCGAACCCGTCGTCGTCGTTGAGACCTCAAGCAGAGCAGTTGCATACGCTACCACTGCACCACAGAGGCAGTCATAGTGTTAGCACTTTAATGTTTAAAGCAATCAAACCAATTTTGCTAAAAGCAACTCAAAATATAATAATAATAAATAAAATAAGAGGTTGTATATCCCGCGAAAATCGTGGACTTTTAAATATCAATACACAATCGCGAGATATACAATCTTAGAGAATATTTTCTTCATACTGATGTGGGAATGCATCGCAGTGTAGTTGCAGTGGACACCGGACTCACTCCGCTTGCTCTGGCTAAAGCGAATTGGCGTCAACCTGTGGTACTTAGTACTACTGATCGCAGGGAGGTATGGGGGCAAGGAACTTCATGGTCGATTTTATCGGTCCCTAAATGGGCCTGATATTGACTTCAAAACATCTACATCCTGGCTACGGTATGGTGATCTCTTCGGAGAAACCGAAGGTTTTGTTTGTGCGATTATGGACGAAGTTATCATGACGAATATCTATCGGAAGTATATCCTGAAAGATAGTACGGTCGACATCTGTCGGGCATGTCACCGTCCCGGAGAATCTATCAGGCATATTATTTCTGGTTGTTTTCGTCTTGCTAACGGCGAGTATTTGCACAGGCAAACCAAGTAGCCAGGATCGTACACCAGCAACTTGCCCTTAAATACCATCTTGTGAACTCAGAGGTGCCATACTACAGGTATGTGCCCGACCCAGTTCTCGAGAATGGTCGTGTTACATTATATTGTGATCGATCTATTATTACAGACAGGACTATTGTTGCCAATAAGCCTGATATTGTGGTGATAGATCGATTAGAGCGCCGCGCAATGATTATCGATATCGCCGTTCCTCATGACGAGAATCTCGTGAAAGTCGAAAAAGAAAAACAAATAAAATATTTGGATCTATCTCACGAGATTGTCGATATGTGGAATGTGGATTCGGTAATAATTGTTCCAATAGTCGTATCTGCTCACGGATTGATAGCCAAGAGCCTCGACCAACACCTTAAGAGGCTCACGTTAGAAGGCTGGATCAAGGGCCAGATACAGAAGTCCGGTCGATGGCGCTATACGGTGCACCGGTGTGGGTGGCGGCTCTGACCGCCCAGAATAAGGCGCGCCTTTTGCGCCCTCAGAGGATATTGGCGGTCAGAGCCATACGCGGATACCGCACCGTGTCGACGAAGGCGGCGTGCGCCTTGGCCGGAACACCCCCGTGGGATTTGGAGGCGGAAGTGCTCGCCGAAGTTTATCGGCGAGCGGCTGAATTTCGGGCGGAGAACGGGTATCGTCCTCCGCCCGAAGAGGTACGTGAATGACGTGAAGCCGCTCGCCGAGCCACGATGGCTCGTTGGTCTTCCCGGCTGGAGGCTCCACGAGCTGGCTTTGCACTCCAGCCGGTAATCCTCGAGTGGGCAGGGCGGCAGCACGGGACTCTTTCCTTCCGACTGATGCAGGTGCTTTCCGGGCACGGTTGCTTCGGGAAGTACCTGCACTCGGTTGCTAGGAGGGAATTGAGTCCCGCCTGCCACCACTGCAACTGCAGTGAGGACTCGGCCCAGCATACGCTGGAGATCTGCCCCGCTTGGGCGGCGCAGCGCCGGGCACTCACTGCAGTCATCGGGGGAGATCTGTCGCTACCGGCCGTCGTACTCTCCATGGTCGGCAGCGACAGCAGTTTTACCGCGGTCGCATCCTTCTGCGAAGACGTAATTTCGCATAAGGAGGCGGCGGAGAAGGCCCGGGAGGACGATCTCCACTCGGACCCGATCCCTCCCTTCTCAGGCGCAGAGTTGGTACACCGTGTGGTTTTAGTCGGTTCGATTCCGACACACCACCCCGCCGCAAACCCCGGTGGGGTGACGGCCCGAGGGGGTTTTCACAGGTAAAAAAAAAAAAAAAGGGTCTGATACAGAAGGCAGTCCTTCTTGACACGGCACGTATAGTGAGGAGGTTCCTGACTTTGGAGCCCTAACCACCGGTTTCTTGGTCCCTGTACCCGAAGTCGGTGGTCTACTATTTTTTATGTTTTTAAATATATGTTATTGTTTATCTTTTTTATGTATTTAAAAATGTAATTAATATGAATATATAATGAAATAAAAATAATAATATAAAAAAAATCAGTAGTATAAATTATAAAAAATGAAATAAGTAAAACAACAAGAAAATATCAACAAAATAATTTTATTATTGTAAATGCAAGTCTTATCCATATTGCGTTCAACTGACAGCCATTTTGTAACTTAAAACACCTGTCAATGACGAATCCCAGTACAGGACTATGAGTTTATTCATATCTTTGAGGTCGAAATTTATCCATTTGCGACTAAAATACACGTATTCCGTAGTAATTAGATTGAAATTCATTAGAATAGCTATCTATTTACCCTTATTCGTTTGGGTTTTAACATTTTTACTATCAAATATGACAAAATAAAATCCAGCTACAAATTCGTAAAATGACTTAGTCGTATTTGCAAAGGTTTTTTCGGACTTAAAATGTAAAAAATATATACCTATGTGAAAATAAAAGTAAATATTACTTACTGCTCCATCATTTTTTTGGTATAAATCAGTAGAACTCCCAAAATTGTGCACAACAATAATAGTTTATTGGCGGCAATCACTTGCTGACCCGGTCACAGAAGAAATGAATTAATATCAACTTTTTTGTTCCATAGAATAGCTAAATTGCATGTGAGAGGGAGAACCCGTTCATTTTTAAATGATTTTTAATAAGTGCGAACGAGTAAGAACTTAATTACTAATTAAATTGGGCGCGAAATAAACACCTGGCGCGCGTTTGTAATGCGACCTGTCACAGGTCTCTCCACAGATGGGCAATTTTTACCGAGACCTGTGATTGGCTCCTTCACAGACGAGACATTAAAGATACTAAATATCACTCGCTTAAAAATAAATTCAAAAATTTCATAAAATATTTTGCCTTATCACCTTATTAATGACTGCCTCTGTAGCGCAGTGGTAGCGTATGCGACTGCTAAGCTTGAGGTCTCGGGTTCGATTCCTGGGTCGGACCAAATGTTTGTATGATCTACAAATATTTGTTTCGGAGTTTGGGTGTTTTCTATGTATAATATGTATGTATTTACAAAAAAAAATAATATATATATGTATTTATATCAGTTGTCTAGTACCCATAACATGCTCTGCTTAGCTTGGGACTAGATGGCGTTGTGTGTTAGATGTCCGAAATATTTATTATTTATGTCCGAAAAATATTTATATTTATTAAAAAGAGGTTATTTTTAAGAATTAGAAATCTATACTAATATTATAAAGAAGTAAAGTTCGTGTGTTTGTATATTTGTTAAATTGTAAGGGGTAATCTCGGGATCTACTAAACCGATTTTAAAAGTCTTTCACCAATAGAAAGCCACATTATTGCTGAGTGTCATAGGTTATATAAAAAACCTAAAAATATAAAGGTTTTTACGTAGTAGTCGGTTTTGCAAAGTGAATCGGAGAAATTTCAACGGAAGGCCAAAGCAGCGGACGGCGCGCGATGGCTTCGGGTTTAATTCGGTTCGCGTTCGTGCTCGCTTCCGGAAAAGGAGGCGTGGCCTTTTACATCTGAGAGGTAGGTACCCGCGCGTCTCAGTCGCGTGATCGGCTCCTTACGGAGCAGACGTCTCCGAAATTGAATTTTTCGAAACGTAATTAGTACACTTTCGACATTGTTTGAATAAAAGGTTCTTATCAGAACTACTTTCTATCTTATTCTTGGCAGTTAGAAATTAAAACATAACACTGTACTAAAAAAGGATATTATTAACATTATGCCCAACGAAGTGGGTACGGGTCAGCTAGTAACAAATAAAACTATGACGATTCCGTATTCAGTTGTCATAAATAAACAGGCAGTAAATTTTGGTGTTTTCACCTAATTTACTTTGACAATTAAGTACATGCTGTGACATCTGTTTGTATCAATCTACGATTTTTAGCTGTAGCTTCAATTTAACGTTCATAAATGTCACTTAATGTCTTAATTAAATAAATGGATTTCGTTTAACCAAATTAAAAAAAGGAGAAGTTTCTCAATTCGGCTGTATTTTTTTATGTTTGTTATCTCATAACTTTCAACTGGGTAAACCGATTTAGATTTTTTTTATTTGAATTGGGTCTAGTTATTGTAGTTGTTTTTTTTTTGTTAAATATTGTATTAAATACAAAGGTCTATATCCATTACTGATCCTTTAAAGGTTGTTGATAATGATGATATCAATTTTAATCATTTTTATATTATCTTATTGTACCTACTAAATGGTTTGATTGCACTTGTGACACACAGCAAAAGACTTGAAGCGCATTGACCAAGGTTAATCTACACGGCCACATAACACACGTGTGGTTCAACCATAATTAAACATATGTGTTGGTTCATTATTACTCAACCGAACTAGGTAATAACAGTTTGAACTTAATATACTACCTACTTGGAAGTAAGGTCTTATATTGGTTTACTAGTTAATATAATGAGTACAATAGTTAGATACAGAGAGCCATGTAATAAGTAACTTTTCACTCAATGACTGCATTTACCAGATTTCTAAAACCTTATTTACCCAGAGTGGTATGATACCTTCAGTATTGGCCACCATGAACGCAATCAAAAAACAAAGCATCATCTACCTCCTAAATTATTTTTTAATTTAAATAAAAATAAATAAATAAATATTCCGGACATCTAACACACAACGCCATTTAGTCCCAAGCTAAGCAGAGCTTGTGTTATGGGTACTAGACTACTGATAAAAATACTTTTATACTTTTTTTTGTAAATACATACATATTATACATAGAAAACACCCAAACTCCGAAACAAATATTTGCAGATCATACAAACATTTGGTCCGACCCGGGAATCGAACCCGAGACCTCAAGCTTAGCAGTCGCTACCACTACTCCACGATTTACTTGCAGTCTGTACATACATACAAGTTTCATTGCTAACCTTATACCAAGAATCTAAAATTACGTATTTACCAGCGATTATATCATGACGTGTTTATTAAGATAAGATCATTGATGATCACTTTTGGTTGTACGCCTCCATTCAGTCTCCTTATTGAGTGTGTTAGGTCTATACAAACCGCCTTTCCTTAGAACATAAAGGTCAACTGACATACCGTATTAGGTATTTATCAGGTTAATTTGACGTAAACTACTGGTTATACCAGACGAAATTTTCCTGTGACGCAGTTGTGATGCATTTTTCATGTTAAGTCCTTTAACTGACGGGAATTCCCGTCAGTTAAAGAAACCTGTATCCGATTTTACCGTGGGAGAGCTACGCTTCGGCATGCATGGGCCGGCTCGACCGGAGTGATACCACGGCCTCACAGAAAACCGGTGTGAAATAGCGCTTGCGCTGTGTTTCACCGAGTGAGTGAGGATACCGGAGGCCCATACACCAACCTCTCCCCCATTCTCTCTCCCCATCCCCCAAAGGTCGGCAACGCACTTGTGACGCTTTTAGTGTTGCGGGTGTCTATGGGCGGCGGTAATCGCTTACCATCAGGTGATGCGTTTGTTCGTTTGCCACCTAATCAATAAAAGAAAAAAAAAATCTTGACGTTTCTAGCCAAAAATTTTTATTAAGTTTTTCTAGTTATCTGAAATGTATAATAATAGCCGGGATTTTGGAAATTAGGGTCCTAACTCCCGTTTCTCCGAGAGAACATACAGCCGTCGGTTCTGCGCCTTATTTCTCCCCGGTGTTGAATCTATTATTATTTTTCAATCATCTGCTATTTTTTTCTTCTTTTATTCTATAAGTGCCTAGACTAGTCACTTAGGCCGGACCTAGGCAAGACACTTATTTCGCGGTCATTCGTTTTATCGTTATTAAGTTAGTATTACCAGATGGTGAGTAATAATGGAAATCTACGATACGATGATGTAAAAGCATGTGTATTTATTTATACACTAAAAAGATATAGTAAAAGTATATGCTACCAAACGGTTAATTTTGTGAGTCGACGTGACTAACAAAATTAACCCTTTGTTATAAGTGTGCACGTGTTTATAACTCTCCTATCCACACGGCTAGATATTTTTATATGTTCATGAAACGACATACTATATATATAATAGGACAACTTCTGTCTATGAGTGGCTAGTCAGTAAATAACAACGAATACATGTATATCTACAAACACCTTCACATGCGATTGAATATTTACAGTATTTTATAATCTTCAGATTAAATGTAAATAAAACTGTTGATTCAAGGAAATCTGCGATACCTATCATATATAAACGTTGTATGATAAAATTATATAGCAATTCACATTTAATTCCACTTAGCAATCAGAAAATAATAAGGTAAATTGGTGGCTTGTAAAAATAGTAACACAGAAATGTAAAAAGTTGAATCGGTATATGGCTGCCGGGAAACTAGGTCGGTATGAAAGATATTCATTAGCTATGATGTTGGAGCGAGGGATGCTTTAGTGCACTGAACTTACTGAATTTTGTATATCACTGAAATGAGTACATGATATACATGCAAACGCACATAAAACATTAACATTTAGCCAGCTTTTAGACATTCAAAAACAGGTTGAGATTCACATTCAAAAGTTTTTTTTATTCTTGTAGAAGCGATTTTTGGAACGAAGTTCCTTATCACGCGTGGCGAAAGGGGGCTAGACGGAAAAAATTAAGACGAAAAGTTGTAACGATACTTTTTGCTATAGTAAGCTATTGTAAGCCGTGCGGCGTGCGCATGTTTCTCTGCCTGTCTCTCTCTCTTATAGAAAGCAAGCCAGATATTTTCGTTTCGTCTTTCTATTTCGAACTTCGTTCCATCCGGGTGTCCCTTGACACCTTTCAAGTTTTTTCGATTTGTTTAGGAAGGTACGTATCCTTTATGGTCTTGTTAAAATTTCGAGATATTTCTCGAAATTTTAACAAGACACGGGACGAAATACGAAAGACAAGGGAATATTTTCCCTCTAACATTAATTAGAGAATAAATAATAAGAGAGAAGGAAAAGTTGGCTTTAACTTTAATTATGTTTCATATAATTCGAGTCGAAAATCGTAAGATTGAATTCCGAGATGGAAGAATGCAATTGCGTTTCTTATACCCCCGACTACTAGCAAGTAGGGGAAAACTAGAGTGGTTTTTAGTCACTAAGAGTCCGACAGACACCTTCTCTCCACCCTTTCAATGGGTGGCATCCATGAGGATCTTCCAGCCCGTTAACAAAAACAAAGCCAGCAATGATGTGCGTAGCGTACAGACCACACTTTTTAAGTTTGATGTATGTACTTGTTTATAATTGTCTTTCCACTAGACATTTTCATTTATCGATGAAACTATAATAGGACAAATTCTGTCGTGTGTGTGAGTAGTTAGTCGGAATCACTTTGTGAGAAATGTCAATTTATTTTAATTTATAAATTAAAGTGCCCTAAGTCATGAACAGCAAGTCGCAAGCGTTAATTGAAACACATAAAATAGACAATAATGTGTTATTATGGGAACTTTAATCATCAAAGGATCCGTTAATTATTAGAGTAGTAAGACTAGGGCATCCTATTGACCTTTACTTGATGGCTTATTCTAATTGTCAAGTTTATAACGCCCTCGCTAACGCTCAGGATTCTAATTTTTGTATCACCCGCTCCGCTCGTGATCAATTTCAGAATCCTTCGTTTGCTTGGTAATCAAAATTGAGCACGCGGTTAAAAAGCAATAATTGTATAAAAAAAACTATTACGGAAAACCTGCGTAGGCGAAAATGAAGACTAAGTCTATAAGCAAAATAGTAAATATGCGAGAATTTCAGAATTGAGGCCAATCTAATGATCTCATAAAGGAATTAATTTATGCTAAAGTATAAGAAATACATAGCAAGAAAATATTGCCTTCTTTCGGGAGATGGGTAAAAATGTAAGATTAACGCGAACGACTTTAATTTATGTAAACCTTAATAAACTGCGTTTAAACTTTCTCAAATCATAGGTTTACCTACGACGGGTATTCGCCTTATTCTCTGTTATAATATTACATATTCCTAGCTTTACGATTATAAGGTGAGATTCGTATTAGAGGAGTGTTAGATAATTATCATATCAGAAACCAACATGCGTTTATTTTAATATATAATAGACTACCTAAAGTGCGCGGCTCCACCCGCATGTTTGTTGGTTATAGCAGCAAAGAGTAGTCTATGTCCTTCCTCAAGAATCAAAGTATCTGCATACTGAATTTGATTGAAATCGGTGCAGTGGTTTGGCCGTGAATGTAGGACAGACAGACAGACTTATATTCGCATTTATAATATAGGAATGGATTGTGTACACAATATACAATATTCTTAAAATTTGTATTTAGTATTCATGACGCTTTTAGCAGGATTGAAACTTAAAAGTTAGCAATAAGTTTTGGACATCATACAATTTCTATAACAGTAAATCTTCAAACATTTCGATGGTAACATCACAGACCAGTTTATGAGTTTAAAACAAATTTATCTATAGTCCCGTAGTCCCTCAGTTGTATCTGTAATTAGCAAGGTGTAACCAGCTTTTATTGGCACGTGGTACGGCAGCTGGCAGTACTATAGTAGGTTACTGGCACTATCAAAATGGGCAGCTGCATGCTCTATTCGCAGCTTGCTTAACAGTGAGGGGATATGGCTATGAGGCTATTGCTAACTTTACTAATAATTAAAATAAATAGAAAGAAATAAATATAAAAACTAAAAATTTCACTAGTTACAGTTACATTTCTTGCGCCAGTTTTTATGTACTGTTAAAATATTTTACTTTTCGCAAATTTAAGAATAGTCCTTTATGTCTCGAAAAAAGGTTGGCTTGGGATTTGAAACAATGTTTTCCGGAAATCATATTATAAACTTTAAAACGTCCCTTTTTGTGAACAATAGAATCAATATTTATTTCATGGAACTAAATACTGAGGCATGTTGTAAAGTTTAATTTCTGTCGTGGTCGAACTAATATTTTATTACTGGCTCAAAATTCGCATTCATTGTAAAACTTTTTCAGGCTTTACACAATAGTAACTGTGATGTGTGACAACAATTGCCCATTGAATTGCAGACTACGACTACTAGCGTAGTTGTTCATAATAATATATAAACATGATATAACTAATAAGTTAGTATAATACATATTATTTCAAAGTCGCTTGAGATTTTCATTAGACTACGGCGACACCAAAAGGTAGGCAAATAATTTTGGCAGTCCATGTATGATCCACCGTACCGCACCTAAGCAAATCTAATTCCAATGTATGAGCCGTCAATAGATTCGTAAAAATGGACCGAGTTTCACCGGCTATATAAACTTTATAAAGAGTTTTTACAAAGTCGGGTTTAGATTTTTTAACTTTTTCTTGTTCTAGCCAATGCTTTGCTAACTAAATTGTCATATTTTATCTACATTAGAGACGAATGACAACTCCTTGTGGTGACTGATTATGAGTACTGAGTGGTCAGGACCTCTGTCCTTCCCATGATTTTCGTAAGAGGTTATTTTAAGGGAACAAACTCCATCACTGCCAGTCTGACTAGCGTGGTATAGTAATCTAAAACCTTCTTTTAAAGGCCGTCGATGATAATAATAAGTCAAAGAATATCTATGAAAAATTTAATATACTGAATGTTAATAAAACTGTATATTTTGTTTACTATTTTAACTGCCACTGATTTCAAATTTAACCTGCCCGGTTTGGAATCAAAATCGTTCAAATTTTTACGGCTATTGGCATTGTTACACATTGTAAAACTTATTAAGTGTCATTATTGTTTATATTATAAAGACTTGTCTTGTATTAAAATTATAAATAGGGACACAAATAAGTACCGTTAAGTTGAAATGAGTTGTTTTCTATATACTGATAATAGATTCCTAGATTAGTAAATAATAAGTGATGAATCTGATCTCGCTTGAAGGACATAAATTTTCCGCGATATTTGAATGAACTTAATTATTTTATTGTTATTTATTAGAATATAATCTGGGTATCGATTTAAAGTGACAATAGTCTTGCCCCTACATAATCAAGTGACCTAAAACCACAACGAAATATGGGCTTTAACTTTTACTATCTCTTTGGGGTTGAATACGTGAGAGTATGTTCATTTAAAATTTAAAAGCTTATCATTATTGTTTACCCATTAAACTTATAAAAAAAAGTTCCGTTATCAGTTATGAGTTCTGTCTATGGAAATGGTTGGGAACGTGACAAATGTCTCCTGTAACTGATATGAAGTTGACATTAATTGACAACATTACAGCGTGTTTGTGGTCACGTAACACATATTATGCATGTGCTAAGATTACAGGTTCTAAATTGAAGGGGATATAATGTCAAGAGCGTTTAGATTTAATACATTCATCTACGTATAATTTAACATTCATATTTGACACATAAATTACCTATATTTAGATATAACATATTATCTTTGGTTGGTTTCGATGATCGTCACCGACTTACCAGGACCATTGGAAACTAGTCCGAATATCGGTAGGTCTCCTTCATATATATGGATGCATACATAAATACATTTTATTTCAGAACTCAAAAACTCATAATTAAAATTAAAAATTAAACAATAATGGTAATTTATTTGCTATATTACCATTATTTTACATTATTAGTTTACAATATTTAATTACTGTTCTCAGTTCTTTCATACGTGACGCTTGCAACACGTTTAATAATATATAATTTTAACAACAACCTATGTCGATAATAACTAATATAATAATAAAAAATAACGTAGCTACGTACCATGCAAAATGTTTTTGTCAACCATAACACAAAACACTGGCACAAAACAAATAAAACATTTGTCAACTTCCAAACTCGCGGTTCACAAATGAACTAAAACTTTTTTTAAATTTCGAGTAAACTCTCAAAGTCACCGAACGGACCGTCCACTGCAAGCCAATCGGGCATACTGCACAACCCACACATTTACCTGAACTAATATCACAAAAAATATTTTGACGGATAAGTTTGTTATGTCAAGGATACCGACCCCCTATTGGCAACCCTGCAACATGCAATTTTATATTCAACCTTATAGACACAACATTAATCCTTCTTTCTAAACAAATAAGGTTCAAAATATAGAATATGAGCAGCATAATTTGATTGGCACATATCATTAAGTGTCAGAGAATTCCTATTGTAAATGATAGAGTTCATTTCGGTTGGAATTTAGTCATTTTTGAGAAAAAAATACCCGTGTAATAGATTAGCTTAGTTAATCAGAAACTATTTGTTTGACTTTGAATGACGTAAACGATTATTTATATGGCAAAACTTGATGTTTGTGGGTTTCAAATGGGCGGTCGGTGCTTTCACAATTTTTTCAATATTTTGATTATGTCATTTAAACGGCCCTTTTCTACTTGTTTGTTTGTTGACCATTGTAAATAGCCCAATATAAAAATTATTACGGTTAAGAATTTTTATGAGTGTTATAGAGTTATATGGATTTTCACCGTGGGAGAGAGAGCCATGTTTTGCTACAAATGGGTTGGTTGGCCCAGACCAGAGAGCACGACAATGTTAATATTTTTTTCGTTGCTTTGGCCCAAGGTTTCTCCTCTAATTATGAGGAGAGAGCGTTAAAGTAAAACTGACAATTCATTTATTTCTTAAGTTGCAAGTGTCTATAGGCGAGGGTAATAACTTCCCATCATGTGATCCATCTTTACATTTATCCAACACACTACATATATACCTATATATGTATGTATATATATATATATATATATATATAAAAAGATTTAAATACGAAGATGATATTGTATAGTGTTAGATGTAGTTAATATCTATTCTATCTATTTATACTTTTATGACATTTCAAATTTATTGAATTTATATTTTATATTTTTGTGAACTTTTTTGTGCATGATGTGGTCTCCTATAAGTAAGGAAGCACATAACATGTTATTCTACTAATTATGTTTGTTTTGTTTTTGTGTATTCCTCGTTGTGAGACCCTTAAATAAATATGTGTTCGGATTATAATATACTCAATATCGATTGTACGGATTGTCTATAGGTTTAAACGATCTTCATGCGTTGAGTGTTGAATGTTCGACCCCTGTTGAATGGTTTTTATTTCGTAATCTCATAATCATTTTGCCATTTTCTGGACATATGCTACTCTTACCACCAAGATACACGAAGGCGGAGTCGTGGACAAAACGCAAATTCCATTCTTATTTAACCTTATATGTGTTTTTTTATTAACCTTACAATCAGGTGTTACACTTTATTTTATTACCCAATAAACGTTATAATGTATTTAACAACGAAAACATTCAATTAATAAGTTTAAGTTTAATTACGGCTATAAATTTTGTTTAATATCTTCCTTAAAACATAAAAAATACGAATTGAGACTTATATAGACTGTAATACACGTGTTTTATTTTTCTGAGAAAAGTAAATTTCGTAACCCAAGATTTTATTATGCTTAAAAAAATATGACATAGGTGGCGCGGTGGTACCGTATACGATTCCCGTGGTGAGATCTCGGGTTCGATTCAAGGTTCGAAATAAATGTTTGTATGATCTGCAAATATTCATTTCGAAGTTTAGGTGTATTCTATAATACGTACTTATGTATTTACAAACATATTAATATCTATTGAATCGAAATACAAGCGTTAGCAATTGTAGAAATCGATGCGAAACATTTGCATTTTAACTAAGGGGGCTGGCCCATATGTGCTGATTTTCACGCGGTTATAAAATACCACTTCGATTAAAAGGAAAAGATAGTTTTTAAACT
Organism: Spilarctia lutea; assembly: GCA_916048165.1. Taxonomy (NCBI): domain Eukaryota; kingdom Metazoa; phylum Arthropoda; class Insecta; order Lepidoptera; family Erebidae; genus Spilarctia; species Spilarctia lutea. The sequence goes on from OU696491.1 coordinate 4,597,275, forward strand.
ATAGTTTAACATCTGGTTAAGGAAAGATTATTTATAAGAGGACATTGCGATACATTTAAACAAAATCTCCGCATAATGCATCTCAGAAAAACCCGAGTGCGTATGATTCAACTTAATTTTAAAACAAGACTACATTTAGAAGTAATGCTTGAGCTTTATAGTTCGTGACTATTAGAGTAATTTAATTTAAGATAAACCATTTGTGAGAGATATTTCCATATTAGTCAGATTTTCCTGTTAAATTTTGCAATGAACTCAGAAAAATATATAAACAAAATTTCCGTTTTCTTTTATATTTTCCTGATTTCATTTATTATCATTAAATATTTCTACTTCAGGACCGTGGTTTTGCTTGGTTCAAGTTTCATTAATCTCTTTATTTTTATTTTGTAGGGGTTAAACAATGTAGACGTGTTGTCATCCCCGCCTAGGGTTTAATAACGCTTTTTTTTGAGCCTGTGGTGATTCGAGTTAAATCTCGCCAATAGTGGAACTGTGGAATGAGCTGTCGTCTGCGGTGTTCCCGGACCAATACGACCTTCAAACCTTCAAGAAAAAAGCGTATTCCTTCCTAAAAAGCCGGCAACGCCTCTGGTGTTGCGGGTGTCCATGGGTGGCGGTAATCGCCGCTTACCAACTTAAAACGAGCAGGCGACACGTCTGCTCGTTTGCACCCTAAATAATGAAAAAAAAATGTACGATGGCATGGCTCTTCCACTGCTATTCTCGTGAACAGTACTTTTTCGGTACACGGAAACTATTTTTCTTATCTATTTTTTTTTTTTTTTTTTTATGTAATAGATGGCAAACGAGCAGGCGTATCACCTGATGGTAAGCAATTACCGCCGCCCATGGACACCCGCAGCACCAGAGGTGTCACAAGTGCGTTGCCGACCTTTGGGGGATGGGGAGGGGGAATGAGGGAGGGGTTGGGGTATGGGCCTCCTAGTAGTTATAGTTAGTTTATCCTACTAGTTTAAGTGTAAAAGTCTCGAACACACATAACAAATGACTATCTATGATATTCACGTACCTGTCGAAGATTACTTTATTTTAAATACAGTTAAATTCGTAATAAGGTATTTTTATAAGCCTTCCAACTGGAATTTAGTGATATCGTATTGATGACAAAATTAACAAAGCTCAAGGAACAATCAATACCTCCTCTCGAAAGAGAAGTCTATGTTTAGACAAGGCCGTTGATGAGTAACAGTATGACTAAACATGTATTTAAGTAATAAGTACCCACATATATAAAATACAATGCTTGTTAAATATCTTAATAGTAAAAAAACTACGATTGATTTAGGCTCGGAGCCACGGCTACTGATATCATTGTCCTAAAACCAATTTTACTTACATTTTTCTAATCTCTTCATCATCGCAGTAAATAGATATGCATTATACATCACCTCTCACAATGTACAGGTAGGTAATGATTCACTAAAATATCTTGAGAAAAATCAAACTATTTCCGAGAATATTATCGCTGATACTGATTACGTCACAACTCAGTAAACTGTACGAGAGTTGGTACTTAAATGTAAACAAAGCTTTTGGCTCGCATTGTTATATAAGCGTTATCTTAGATTATGATAGAGACCTTGCAGACGAGTATTTGTCATAAAAATGTATACAACAAGAGGTTTTAAACCTTATTGTGATCGCAAAAAGGTTTAAATGAACTAGTCATGCGAGTGTTAAAAGCATTTATCAGTTTTTAAAAATATTGACACGGTAATGGATAGCAGAAAAAACGTGTTTTGAGGATTTGAGCATTTTTTTTAATGAGTTTGAACTGTATAAAGAGATACATCTGGTAACTTTTTTTTTAATTTGTGTTCTCGAATGTCATTATGTTTTGGCGGTAACTATTGAATCTAGATAGTTATCTTTTTAAAAGCTTAGCGATGACTAACGTTTGAGAGGCTTATCCAAAGCTTGAAGATATTTCAAAATGAATTTGTATTTATATATGTACTAGCTAACTCACGCAACCTCGTTTGCATCTTCTATTGCTTGTAGCGTAATAACTTTCCTCCGTTTTTGTAACATTCTTCACTTATGCTCCGCTCAAAAAAACATATTTTTTTAAATATATATTCACCTTTTGAACCTTCCCTGGACTACAACAAATATTTTAAAACCAAAATTAGCTAAATCGGCCGAGTCGTTCTCGAGTTTTAGCGAGACTAACGAACAGCAATTCATTTTTATATATAGATTGATTGATTGATTGGTTTGATTTGACTAGCTGACCCTCACAACCTCGTTTACGTCTACTATTGCCCGTAGCGTAATAATTTTCCCCTGTTTTTTAAACATTCTTCATTGGGGCTCCGCTTCTATTGGTTTTAGCGTGATGATATATAACCTATAGCCTTCGTCGATAAATGGACTATGCAACACTGAAATAATTTTTCAAATCAGACCATCGGTTCCGGAGATTAGCGCGTTCAAACAAACAAACTCTTCAGCTTAATAATATTAGTATAGATGGTATATATTTGTCTGTTAGCCAAGCACCGAGGACAAATCATTTTATGATGAGTACAAAATGTTCTCAGTCTAGCAATATTTATCAGGATAAGTTCTATTAATACGTTCATCAATAATATGGTTACCATTTCACAGGCTTACCCTTGTTTAGGATCAGACGGTCATATGTGAGATGTTTAAGGTTTTATTATTATTGCATTCTTTTATTAATAACGAACAAAAAAACTATAATTTTAAAATAAAACAAATTATTAAATTGTGGCTTGAGCCACTGGAATTTGATAATGTTAAAAGCCTTTTAGAAATAGTGAAGTAATGGAGGCTTGAATAGTGTCACACACACCTTCACCACAAAGAGCGTACTCCTTTCTAAAAGGCCGGTAACGCACTTGTGACGCCTCTGGTGTTGCGGGTGTCCATGGGCGGCGGTAATCGCTTACGATCAGGTGATACGTCTGCTCGTTTGCCCGCTATATATAAAAAAAAACACATTCTGAATAACAGCTGCAAATACACAGCAAACACACACTCATACACATACACCCTCATCCATATATGGGCAAATCTAACTTAACAAACTTATTGAGTCCACTATTGCATTGTAACAATTGTATTTCTTGTCTTTGGAGGGTAACCGACTCCCAACACACAGCTAACGCTATTTTGGGAGTCAGGGCTATACAGAGTTATGTATTCCTTTTTTTTTGTTATAATAATGAATTATTATTATTATTGTTATTTCGAAAATCGATAATTAAATAATTAACGTGTACACTAACGTTGAGAGAGGAAATAAACTTGTTAGACTTTTAAAACTTTTATGTCAATGTGATGCAGTTTCATTCGAAATAATGGAATTTTTATGGTCCATTTTACAACGTGTCTATAAAAACTAAGCAGCGAACTCTAAAAGGATTCTATAAAATTTGTATTTGTTTCGTTTCATTTTACCAAGTGGATTAGGTTACCAGAAGCTTACCGCACCCTCCTCCCCTTCTTAATTATAGGGAGTACTTAAAGAACTTCAACGTATTTGTGGATCTTGATTGTAAGGTGTCCATTGTCTGCATTCGCGATGAGTATAGTGACCACTCTTGGATTCTGCTTATGCTTTCCATTAAGCAGAGTAGAGTCGTTTTTACACGCGTTAGAAGTTATACTTTTTTGGCGTATGTAAAAAAATTACTAAAATGCAATAGTGATTAACGATAAACATTAAAATTAATCAAAAAGATTTTATTTAAATAAACAATTTTTATTTATTCACACTCGTTAATTGTACTGTTACGAAATACGTGTTCTAAATATAAAAATACTAGAATATACAACTTGAACATAGTTATCGATTTTCATACCACCTAGAACTAACTTCACGATGTAGTGAATTCAGGTGTCGGTGTGCGCGCGCATCGTAAAAATTCACTCTCACTCTCACTCTCAGAGGACTATAAAACCACCACACAATCTACATAAATCTAAAAAGTAAAAAATATCTCGAGAATGCTCCTCCTTTTAAAGTGCCTCTAATTTAATTATTCATTCATCCAAAGGTCATTTTGGAATAAAAATGTGAGGTATCCATATTTGAATAGATCTTTAATAGAATATCTGCGTCACAATGAGATATATGCATCGTGGTCCTTTTGGTCCTATTAAAGGATAATTTACTTTGTATTGTCGGTTTAGTTGTCATATAATGGACATACCCTCAATATGTAACGTCAAGAATTAAGATCGTGTTCAACTAATGTGACCTGAGAAAACATTTTTTACAAGTATTTTGTAGTTTTATTTAATGAAGGGATGCAGTATTATATATTTATAAATAGTATAATCATAATTAACCATGCTTTACAACAGGACACAATTACTTTATAGGTTTTTCGTACAAATACTGGGTGAGTCTAACCTAGTACAAAATTTTATATTATACCTTTTACATACGTTACCTTACCGTAAATGGTTAACAAATATTTGAAACGCTTCGAATTTGCTTTCTTTGTTAATCAATCATTTTAGTTCATTCAATTTCTAAAGTTCTAGTAAATAAAAAAGCAGTTGTCTTCAAGCCATTCCAAACATTTTTATATCTAAAGTTGGTAGGAATATCCATATTAATCCTTCATTAATAAAAGTAAGAATAGCGATCAATTGAGTGGGATTTGGCTTCATCTGACCGGCTGAGCTTCGTTACCGGCCTTTATACAGTATGTTTCATGTATACGACATCATAAAACACATTTTTTTAACTATTAACGAATTATCCCCATATCTGTTTATTGGTAACACATAACTATGTAATGTAATCACATACCTCAGTAACCTTCTTTGACAGCATGTCATATAATAAAATAATAAAATAAAATAGCCTTTATTGCTGTTCCTCTTATTAACATATACAAACATGCTTAATTTCTAAATTTTAACTTGGTTTGAGTTAATATTCTCGGCAACCGGTTTATGTGAAACAGCTTGTCTGTCGACAAAGGCCTCCTCTAGAGATTTCCATGTAGTCCTGTCTCTTGCTAGGCGGGTCCACTTCGGGCCAACTATATTTTTGATATCATCTTCCCATCTTTTGCTTTGCCTGCCTCTATTTCTTTTGCCATTCCTTGGGTACCATTCGGTTACTAATTTAGTCCATTTTTCCTTACTTTCTCGTAGCATATGTCCTGTCCAACGCCATTTAAGACGTCTGTATGCAGTGAGTGCGTTTTTAAATTTTGTTTTCTTTTTAATTTCTTCTAATTTTATTCTATCTCTTCTTTTTATATATAAAATACTTCTTTCTATTGAATTTTGACATACTTTTATCTTGGATTCTTGTAGTTCTGTTAACGCCCATGTCTGGCACCCGTATAATAAGCATGGCATAATGCATGTTTCATAAACCTTCTTTTTTGCTTTCATTGGCATATCTTTGTCCTTCATTATTTCCTTAAGCGACCAAAACCGTTTCCAAGTATTATTTATTCGTCGTTCTATTTCTTTATCCATGCAATTCTCTGTAGATATAAGTTGGCCCAAATATATGTACTCATTTACATATTCTATTTTTTCGTTATTTATGTTTATATGTTTATTGTCTACTGATTGTTGCGAATTTGTCATAATTTTGGTTTTGGTTAAGTTCATTGTCAATCCTGCCTTAGCACTTTCATCGGAAAGCTGCTGCAACATCAGTTCCAGGGTTCCTGCGTCTTCTGAGAACAAAATCAAATCGTCCGCGAAGCGTAGATGGTTAAGATTTTCGCCATTTATGTTTATGCCAACTGTGGACCAGTTAAGATTTCTAAAGATCATTTCTAGTACTGCGGAAAACAATTTAGGTGATATAGGATCTCCTTGACGTACACCTCTTTGAATAGGAAATTCGCTACCCGTAGATTCAAGTTTAATTTCTGCTGTGCTCGCTGTGTATACATTTTTAATTATTCGTATATATTTTGCTTGTACTCCTTGTCTTATTAGAGCATCCCATATATAATCATGTTCCAATGTGTCGAACGCCTTGTTAAAATCAACAAACCCTATGTAATACGTTTTATTATATTCTTTATACTTCTGTAAAATTTGTCTTAGAGTGTGTATGTGATCCACAGTTGAAAATTTGCTTCGGAAACCAGCTTGATCTTTAGGTTGATTTTCATCTAATGTGTTGGTAATTCTATTTAAAATGATTTTTGAAAATATTTTGTAAATGTTTGACATTAAACTGATCGGTCTGTAGTTTCCCATATTGCCCTTGTCTCCCTTTTTATGTAGTAGTATGATTGTCGATTTAGTCCAGTCTTCCGGGATGATTTCCGTTTCGAGGATTTCATTGAATAAATCTGTAAGTCTTGGTGCCATCACTGGTAATGTAGTTTTTAGCAATTCATTTGTGATTAGATCTGATCCAGGTGCCTTATCTAGTTTTTGTGTTTCAATGGATTTGATAGTTTCTTCTTTTAAAATTGGTTTGATTTCCTCTTTATTTATAAAATTATATTCCTTCATTACTTGTTCCCCTTTATAACTTTGGTATAAATTTCGGTAGTATTCCGTAGCGATTCTTAATATTTCTAGTCTATTGCTGATCTTTCTGTTATTTTTATTTTTCATATTTGGAATCCAGTCCTTTTTGTAGTTCATTTCTTTTAACGCCTTCTTTATTCCTCCAGTTTTTTCTATATGTTTTCTTAGTATTGTTAACCGTTTTGACTTCCGATCTTTTCTAAGTTGTTCGCTAATCTTTTTGCTTATTTCTGCTATCTTTCGGACATTGTTATTGTTATTTTTCCCTTGTTGTATAAGTTGCTTCCGTTCCTGTAGTAATTGCTTACTTTCAAGTGATATCGTAGTCTTACTAATCAAGTTTACTTTTTGAGTTTCTGCTTTTAATTGTTTGAGCAATCTATTATATTTTTCTTGAGTCGATATACATTCTTCTTTTCCATCTTGCAAGGAAACTTCTAGGTTTTTTAGAAGTAAATTAGTACTACCTGTGCATTCAATAGCTTTCATACTGTTGTGAATTTGTCGTGCTCTTTTAGCACATGTACCTGATAGTTTTGCTCTAACCATTCTATGATCTGATTTGAAATTAAATTTGTTTAAAATTGCCAAATCTTTGAAAACTTTTATATTGTTATACATAATATAGTCGATCTCGTTTTTATGTCGGCCATTAGGAGAGATCCATGTCCATTTTTTTGAAGATTTCTTTCTGTAAAAGCTATTAATTATGCCCAGTTTATTTTCAATAGCAAAAGATATAAGGCGTGAGCCGTTTTTACTTCTATTCCCATATCCATGTTTCCCTATGATATATTCTTCTCCACTTTTTTGTTTGCCAATCTGTCCATTAAAGTCGCCCATGATTATTAAATTTTTGGATGCATTTGCAGTGGTGGATTGGAGATCTTCGTAGAATTTTTCTATTTTTACTACATCTTCTTTTTTATTTGATTCGGTGGGCGAATACGCCTGGATTATAGACCATACTTGGTCTTCTTTACCGTCCACAGGCAGTTGGATATTGAGTAGTGCAATCCGATCTGAAATCCCTCTTAGTTCTTGTATATTTTTGGCAAGGTGTCTTTTAACCATGAATCCAACTCCGTATAATCCGAGCGTCTCCCCTATGTGGTGTAATATGTATTTTCCATGGTCCTCTATTTTTTCTCCGAGTCTTCTCACTTCGCTAACACCAATTATATCCCATTTTATTTCATCCAATGCTTGTTCCAGTTCCTGCAATCTTTCTGGTGTTCTTAGTGTTTGACAGTTCATGGTTGCTATATGTATATCGTTGTGTTTCTTATTTCTGTTATCTTTTATCTTTAGAGGGTCGTAGTCATTTTCCCCCACGATGACCAGTCGGCTTGGAGGAGGTTGGTTGTTTATAATTATTTGGTTTTGTACATTGTTTTGTTTTGTTTTCCGGTTGCCGGCAGCTAATTGTTATTGTCTATTATCCGCGGTAGATGAATTTGAGAGAGAGTTGGATCTTCCTCTCATTAGATCAAAAGCATTACGCTTATTTATTTTTTGTTGTGATAACATCGCGATCTGATGTCTTTTAACTTGTGTGTCTCGTGGCGATGAAGATAATTCTCTTTTCCGTTTATCGTTTGTATTATTTTCCTTCACTATAAGTTTGTCATATTTCAGATATGCAAAATTTCCTTTCATTCTTTCTTCTTTCAATTTCGTTTGTAACATTTTCCTTTTCTCCAAAACTTCTTTAGAATAATCCTCTGTGATATAAATATCTTTCAGATTATTCCTGTCTTTCATTACCTGATTTTTCTTCCATAAATTGACAAAGGAAAGCAGAACAGGTCTTGGCTTTCCTTCTGGGATTTTCTTACCAATGCGATAAATGTTGTTTATTTCGGAATCTTCAATGTTGACATTTAAGTCTTTTATAATAATTTTTTTTGTTTCTTGTAATAGTCCTGATATTGATTCTTCTTTCTCTTTTAATCCAAAAATAATAATGTTATTTTTCTTCTTGTCTCTTTTCAAATATTCCATCTCTTTCTCAAGATTTACTATTTTTACCTTTAATTCTTTGTTTTCTGCGATAATAGGCTTTATTTTTTCATCTATCTTTTTCATGATTGAATTAGTTATAGACTCTTTCAGTTCGACTGTTTGTTTCTGCATTTCTAGTTTCATTTTTTCAAATAAAATTTGAAACTGATCTTCCATTGTACCGTTTTAAGTTTTGAGTGTAATGGAACGCAATGGCCAAATATTATTTTTGAGATGGCAACACCGATGTGATGTGTCAATGTGAATGACCCTGACACTGACAGCCTGATAAAATTACACTCAATTTGATATTTGTTAGTTCTTAATGATTTGTAAATTGTTTTATTTCACGTATATTGCATAAAGGTCAATAATGTCCGTTATTCACTGCAGTTATGATTGTGTTTTTCACTGTTCACCGTGTCCATTAGACCGTAAATTATTTTTAATCACAATAAGTTTAAGGACTGCACCACAACAATGTTAACACTTCAAGCACCGGAACCGGAAACCGTCATATATGTGAATAGAAATAAATAAATAAATAAATATTCCGGACATTTAACACACAACGCCATCTAGTCCCAAGCTAAGCAGAGCTTGTGTTATGGGTACTAGACAACTGATATGATTACATATATACTTTTTTTTTGTAAATACATACATATTATACATAGAAAATACCCAAACTTCGAAACAAATATTTGCAGATCCTACAAACATTTGGTCCGACCCGGGAATCGAACCCGAGACCTCAAGCTTAGCAGTCGCATACGCTACCACTACACCACCGAGGCAGTCAAAAATATACAATAATATTGATTTATAATCCCACGTCATAAAATAATGTAAGTATTTAAGCCCTTCTGCCTTTTGTTTGCTCTGAACCTACGTTCAGAGTTTTTAATTAAACTGCAGGTGAGTAGTTTGTTATAATTTAAATGATATTGATAAAACAAATTTATAACTGAATATAAACATTATGTATTTACTACAAAATTTTGAATTTTGACAGTCGAACCATAGAATAAAATTAAGATTTATACCTTTCATAATGATGAAAATACAAAAAAAAAATATAACCGGTTTATTTATTTATGACCAACAAAGAGGATGATGGCGCGACTCCTACCCATGATAAATGATTGTACCAATCCCATCCTATAATAATACCCTTCTAAAAATAGCACCCAGTTAAATTTTTTCGTCACCCTGTATAACACAAAATGTAGGACAAACCTCGCATTGACTACTAAGTAAGATTAATAGATTCATTGAGACAGGTCGGGTCTGCACTTATTTCTGAGACTGTCCTTAATAGGACGCAGTTCATGGAGACCCTTCCTTGTGCACATAGATTATGGTAAAATGAAAGTTGTAATTTAGTACCTAAGATTAATATTGAGTCTGCGCAGTTGTGGTCGCGACGGGAAAGGTCATTCTCCGAACTGCAAATAGTACCTACCTATCTTATCTTATTACTGTTTCGGTTTGTATCTGGTGATGCTTTGGCATGAGATAGAGGTAGCAAAAAGATATAGATGAGAATGTTGACATCAGTCATTGAAAAGCATTGACATTCTTTAAAAGACATCTTACGCATTAAGAATATACATCCTGTATTGAACTTTACAACAAATTGTGGGTCACACAGTGTCATCCCATGTGGGATTTGAACCCACAAGACTTGGTGCAGTAGAAAGCGGCGTGGCGACCGCTTAAACCACTAGGCCAACCGACAAACCGTACAGTCATTCATAGTAGTACACTATTTTAATAGAGTTATTAAACAAATTATATAATTTTAGCTGTAGAACTATATTTCTACTTTTACTTACTGGAGTACTTGCCTACACAAATGGGAGCAATATTCAATACTTAAAAACATATCAAAATTTAAAAAACTATACATTCTCTAAATTATTTAAGTAACGTTCTTGTTTTTTTCTATGCATAAATATGTTAAGGTTCCGTATTTTTAAAATAATTCTACCTATATTTTATGACACTACGTGTTATGCAAATACATTTTATTTCCATTTATTTCAATAACCATATTGTATACACTACAAAATATTATAGATTGTAATGTAATAAAAAAAAAACCTTACCTTCGTACATCTGCGCATACTGAGGGAATCCAGCAGCTCTGAGCCATTTGCAAGCCTCCGCCGCTTCGATCTCTGAAACAAAGAAGAGGACAGTCAGATCTTATCTTATCTTAGTTTTTATCTCAATGGAGTCAAGGATATGAACAAAAAAAATGGCGCCGAAATCTGTAGTGGTGAGCGCCACCCACATTAAGTGATTCCGTAAGAAATATAATCTTTAAAGATCTTTTGCTGACCGGCGGTAAAGAAGGAATATGATTAGTCTGTCTATTTGTAGCTTTTACCTGAGAAACGAATGTTAAGATATACTTCCAAGTAATTTTTTGTATGCAAAAACTGTTTTTATCAGAAATATTTTGCGGCAATTGATGAAAAGCTTAAGTAAGAGAGCTCACTACGTTATACAATAATATTTCAAACAGAAAGAAAACTGGTAACGAATCCTTTTTTTTTTACTTGTGGTAACCCCCTCGGGCCGTCACCCTGCCGGGGTTTGCGGCGGGGTGGTGTGTCGGAATCGAACCGACTAAAACCACACGGTGTGCCACTCTGCGCCTGAGAAGGGAGGGGTCCGGGAACTGCAGTTATTAACACGACCGGACCCCTTAACACGACCGGACCCCTACACGACCGGACCCCTACACGACCGGATCTCTACACGACCGGACCCCTAACTGGTAACGATCCCTATACCAACCTGTCTGGCCAGTATGCTGTAGTACTCGAAAATCCCAGTTCTAAGAAGAAACATTAGTCTAAATAGCGTACTAGTAAAGGCAGTGGAATTTGTAGAGTTGAATGTAAAGTAAAAATATCGAAAACCATATTTAGGGATATCACGTTAACAAATGCAAAGATAGAAACCATTTAAAACTTTTTTTTAAATCACCGCTCGTGGACTCTTGTCTCCGTGGTGTCGCCATATGAAAAATCTGTTATTTATCTTACTAAAAGGATGATAAAACGTTTTACTATTATAAATAAGTTACTAAACATTTTTATGATTTGTTTTACTAGTGGCGCCAATGCAATTTCAAAAGTTTGGGGTACATTATGAGTCTATAAATAATTCAATGCAGTCAATGTTCGCTAAAACGTTTAATCTTTCTTCCGAGCATTTTTTTCTTTTTTATTGAATAGTGGGCAAACGAGTAGACATATCACCTGATGGTAAGCGATTACCGCCGCCCATGGACACCCGCAACACCAAAGGCGTCACAAGTGCGTTGCCGACCTTTGGGGGATGGGAAAGGGGATGGGGGGAGGGGTTGGAGTATGGGCCTCCGGTATCCTCATTCACTCGGTGAAACACAGCGCAAACGCTATTTCACACCGATTTTCTGTGAGGCCGTGGTATCACTCCGGTCGAGCCGACCCATTCATGCCGAAGCATAGCTCTCCCACGGTAAAAAAAGAGCATACATACATACAGTACCTACACGATAATACTAAATATCAATAGAGGTAATTCATCACCATCAAAAACCTATAACAGTCCACGCTTGTTCCGTGGGAGAGCCACGCTTAAACATGAATGGGCCGGCTCCACGAGAGTTATATCACGGCCTCACAGAATACCGCTGTGAAACAACAATTGCGTTGTGTTTCACCGAGTGAGGATACCGGAGGCCCATACCCAAACCTACCCTACCTACTTGTGACGTCTCTGGTGTAGCGGGTGTCCATGGGCGGCGGTAATCGCTTACAATCAGGCCAAAAAAAAACACTGACCAAACAGATTGGTATAGGGTTTGTTTGAAGTTTTCCTTCTCTTTGCAGTGATATGTCCTGTCCTGCGCAGTTTGGCCTTTAGTCACGTTTTACGATACCCACGAGATGAATAGGAGTGGTATCATTTCGTATGAATTTCAGTATTCTTTATTTAAAAAAGACAACTCCCACATTAGGAATAAACATCCTGTGTCGTGGGGGACTTTACAAACATACATGAAACGAACACAAAGAACATCCAGACTCGGGACAACAATTTGTGGATCACACAAAGTGTTGTAGGTACCGTGTGGGATTTGAACCCACGACACTTGGCGCAGTAGCAAGCGGCATGGCGACCGCTGACACCACTCGGCTAACCGTGCACTCAAAGTATTCACCATTCATTAATTATATTAAGTACATGGATGACCAAGCTTTAATCGATATATTTATTTTTTGGTTAATTTTCTATAATTGTATCCTAGCTAGATACATTTATCGCCACGAAACCCTCTGCATACAAAATTTCATGAAAATCGTTGTAGCCGTTTTAAATATACTGACCTACGCAACCTCGTTTGAGTCTTATATTGCCCGTAGGATGAAAATTTTCCCCCCCTTTTTGAAACATTCTTCATTGGTGCTCCTATTAGTAATAGCGTGATGATATATAGCCTATAGCCTTCCTCGATAAATGAACTATCCAACCCAGAAATATTTTTTCAAATCGGATCAGCGGTTCCTGAGATTAGCGCGTTCAAACAAACAGACAAACTCTTCAGCTTTATTATCAGTATAGATAAGAATGAATTATATTTCTACAGATAAATAAGTATTAACGTAATAAAACGCAAACTTTTAAAAACTTTTCAAACTAATAACATAAACTCGTTCTTTCTGGAACTTATACTTAAAGTTATGAAATCACAACAGTCTAAATTTAATATCCCCATAAAATAAATTAAATCTCATTCAAACATCACTTGTTATTCAAAGTGTCGTAATAAATTACGAACAAAAATAAATAGACCACTGTTTATTGCAAGACACCAATTTTGCCCTTTTAGGCTGACGCGTGGGTGATTGTATTTCCTATTGTTTTCCCATAAAAAAGCTAAGTTAGAAAACACAATTCTTTGACCATAAAACATGGAATGACTTTCGATTTAACGAGTTTTTTATGGATGTTTGGTAATTATGGCATTCTAGCTGAAAGTGTTACGCGCGGTATTAAAACAACCGCGGGTAATGGCGCGGGGCATAACATGTCTAAAATACTTGCATAAATTACTCTTTATATAATCAGCTATTTGCCAGTGAAAGTTTCGTCAAAATCGGTTCAGCCGTTCCAGAGATTAGCCGGAACAACAGACAGACAGACAAAAATAGTACAAAATGTATGTTTTGGTATTGACTGCCTCGGTGGCGTAGTGGTAGCGTATGCGACTGCTAAGCTTGAGGTCTCGGGTTCGATTCCCGGGTCGGACCAAATGTTTGTATGATCTGCAAACATTTGTTTTGGAGTTTGGGTGTTTTCTATTTCTAATATGTATGTATTTACAAAAAAAAGTATATAAGTATTATATCAGTTGTCTAGTACCTAGTAGTTTAATCAAAATCCATTCATTAGTTTTTGCGTGAAATAGCAATAAACATACTCACATACTCACAAACTTTCGCGTCTATAATATTAGTAGGATATGTACAGTAGCTTACTGTATTTCAGTTACTGTTCTGTTGTAGTGTACTTAAGAGACCATACAAAAAATTAAACAAACAAAGGCATTAATTAGGACTTTCTCCTAATAAATATTAATGCCTCAGGCCAGAACTGCAAGATCCCTAAAGTAGGATATTTGTTTGTAAATCTTTAAACAATGTCCGATAAGTCAGGTATCAAGTAAAGATGGTCTGATAAAACGCACTTAGACGTCCAAACCAAATATAAAGACACCACTACCTATTACAACTGCGGTAAGATTTCATTCTGTCATCCTAGGTGTCATGGGTCAAGGTATAATGGTGATGTGGTCTCTGTCTTAAGTCCAAGGGCCAATCAGTAGTATTGTGTCTGAGACGGTTACAAATGCCTAAATAATGGAAACGAAAGCGGGTAACGCGATGTACTACTGAGAATAAGATTGGATGCGGTATTTGAGCATAGTAACAGAATCGCTAACATGACATGCCTTTTGAGTATTCGAAGTCTAATTTTATGTGGTTACGCCTTGAGAATATATTATTGGTTAGAAAATAGTAGGTATTCATTCTCTAAGGTAAACTCATTTTTGTGAATGACGGTCATTTAACTGCTTCTGTGGCGCTGAGGTAGCGTATGCGACTGCCGTTGTTGAGGTCTCGGGTTTGATTCCCGGATCGGACTAAATTTTTGTATGATCTGCAAATATTTGTTTCGGAGTTTGGGTGTTTTCTATTTATAATATGTATGTATTTACAAAAAGAAAAGTATATATGTATTTATATCAGTTGTCTAGTACCTATAACACAAGCTCTGCTTAGCTTGGGACTAGATGGCGTTGTGTGTTAGATGTCTGAAATATTTATTATTATTTAAATGGGATTGTAAAACGAACCTCTTCCTTCAATTTATTTAACTTTTTTAGTAAAAGACGATATATATTATACAATCAAATGAACAATTATATATAATTATCTATTAAATGAAAAATCAGAAAGCGTCACTGGAAAATTTTATAATGATTTACAATCTGGTTTTAAGAGTGATGTTTTAAGTGATCCGCAAAATTTTAAGTTTTACAGAACTTATGAGGTTTAATAAACATATACTCAACTCTAGTTATTTTATTAAAATCCTTTGATACAGATAAATGAAAAACAACTAAATATTTTTATGCAGATAATGTACTTTTACAATGCTTATCAGAACTAGATTGTTTAATATGTAACAAATAAATGTTTCGATAAATTATGTTTAATAGGAAATATAATAAATAAATAACAGTAAAAGATAAATTTAACAGTAAATTATATTTTGCTATTTTTAAATCTATAAAACTAACTGCCATATCCAAACCCTTACCAAGATATCCTCTTACACAACGTTAGTAGCAAAGTGCAATACAATTTTTCATAGGTACTTTAAAACACACGATTTGTTCAAGATATCGGGGTACCGGCCACCGGCAGTGCATTGACAACGAGACGTATGAGTAATGTGACCATACATCTTGATCACGACGGGACGCCCGCTAATTCTTAGGCAATGAGACTCGTTTATCGAATTTACTATTATGTATTACTGCGAACTTTGAAAGGGCTTTTGTACACAAAGAAAAGTTGCTACTCAATTTATAGAGGTAGTTTAGAAATCTTTAGTAAATCTAGCAACAAAGCTACATTCAACCCTAAACATGGTAAGAAAAATAATAAATTCATTCAATTCAATTTCTGAAGTTATAAATGTAGTCATATTAATCTTCGAATACTCGAGGTCAAGTAACTTCTTCAGTTGCACAAATTATATTACGGAGTTATTGTAAATAGATCAGCGATGCAGTCACAAAAGACGGAATAAAGGGCACTTCAGAACGAAAGTAATCTGAGATTATATTCAATCTTATTTTACGCAGTTATTGTAAATAGATAAGCGATGCAGCCACAAAAGAAAGGTTAAAGGATAATCCAGAACGAAATACATCTGAAAGAATTAACTTAACTTTATTCAGATTATAATTTATTAGGTGAATCATATATTAAACTTTTTAATTAAAGCTAGTTATTAAAACCAAAAACATTTTGTACAAACCATTTTTGCGGACTATAAATTGTATAAGGGCTTTTATAGGTTTTGATGGATCACCATCTGATGGTCTGCCACTGCTGTCAAATATCCCATTGAAAATAGAAATAGGTAGAACCATGATTTATACAGGTCATCATCCCTACGGTTGTCGATAATGACGGTTCAAACCGTCCCACACAACACGTAACTTATGGCTACACGAAGGGTCTTCCCGATTATAAGGGATCGGGCACACCTTTTGGTTTAAGTAATTTGTTACGATGCTTCGAAACGGTAGACGGTATTATGATGATATTGTTTTACAAATGAAAAATGATCTGATGACTCGTAATAATGTATCACAGGTGAGATATCGAAGACAATTATAGTTTGATTACATCTTTGTATGTTTCGTGAAAGTGAATTATTAAAGCTTTTGTGTATGAAGTATAAAATTAACTCGTTGCTGACGTATTCTCAGCTGTGGAGAGTTATTGTTTGATTGCTATGTACGTGGTTGTATAGTAATTGGTTTTGGAAAAGTATTCAACAATATTACATACAAAGTAGTACCCTAAAAAAAAGGGTCTTGACCGACAGACGGACTACAAAGTTATTCTACAAGTACAAGGGTTCTGTTTTTGTCCTTTTGCGGTACAGAACCCTAAAAACATAGTACTTTTATCGTAACACATAATTCTTCTTATTCAAAACTACAAAATTGATCTCTTACTAAGAATGATTTTGTATTTTTCTCGTTAATTTTCACAAAGAATTCATTCTCAGACACACATGAATGATCGGAATTTTTCTTTATAATCTATTACTGCGGCATTGAGCTGGCATTACTTATGAATAAACACCATTGATAAACGTTTAATGTGAAATAAATAGGGTTATTTCCTGCTTATCCACGTTATATCCAATCCAATCCAGTTATATAATGGATACTAGACAACTGATTTAAATACATACATATTCTACATGGAAAAATCCAAACTTAAACAAATATTTAATAATTATAATATGTTTATTTTACATCAAAGTCTCAACATTTAAAATCATGCAATGCAATAGAAAAAAATCACTTGACAATTTGATTGTGTATACATAGGTACTGGTACTGATTCCCAAACTAGGTATAGTCTGTATTTCGGAAGTCTTTGCTTGCAGATCATACAAACATTTGGATCGACCCGGAAATCGAATACAAGACCTCATGCACAGCAGTTGCACACGTACATACAGTTAACTTATTTAATTGCACTTACTACTTATTAAATTACAAATTCGAAAGTAATTCTATCTGTCTGTCCGTCTGGTTGCCTGTCTTTACGTTTTCACGGCTAATACACAGGATCTATTGGGATGAATTTCAGTTTAGAATTAGATTGGAACTTTGGAAAGCCAGACAACGACCTCTAACCGATGTACACCTGGGTATAGCCATGGGCCAAAATCTAATACTTATGGAGGGAACGGGTATCATGTCCGTCTAACACAAAGGGAGGATCCTCCGACCAGGCGAGGGGATCATGCCTGGCGGGCCACTGCCCTACAGTTGATGTTGGGATGTTGTATATATGATAATCGGCGCGAGAACTATTTATTGCGCGATTCAAGATTTGTCGTTACTCCGTGTAGTGCGTTACTTCGTAGTTCAGTGTATCTTCGGTAGATGGCGCTGTAGTAGGTTATTATTGTGTTATATGTGGAAGTCGCCACATACTCAATAAAACATAACTGTGCTACTATTAGATGGTTTATATCATAACAAAATCAATGTTGAAATCAAAAGCAAGGAATACTCATACATCGGTTGTATTGAACATTTCCCGCGTAAACAATAACGAGTCCGTTCTTGGAAAATCAAATGTAAGTACGATAACATGTACAATAACTGGAATCCACGAATCTTTGATAGTTAATAATAGATTATACTCCAATAGGATGGAAGTACGGAAAGAATAAAACCAAGAATATATCAAACGAAGTACGACTTCTTTTTTAGGTTCGGATAATATCAATATATGTATGTTACGTTCAATATCAAAGTGTCAATTGGTTATGTGAAACTTTACACAGTAAGGCTTTAGTCAATAAAAATCAACATTAGTGTTAATAAATATTTTAAATTACTTTCAGGTGTATTTCAACTAGTAGTCCCCACGGTGGATGTTGGATTTAAAAGTTGTCTAATTTTATTTTCGTGTATCCAAATTATTTTCAATCGATCTAAGTTTCTGTTACTAATTTTTTAAACTAAAACATGAAAACAAGTATTTTTTTTTTATTTAAAAACTTTATGCACAAATGTACAATGGCGAAATTAATGCCACAGGCATTCTCTACCAGTCTATCGTCGGGTGTTGCGAAAATTAATTAGAAGGTGCACTACACTTCGGTTAGAGATTCTAGAATTTATGTGGAATAAAGAAAATAGGTCTGGATTTTGATTTATATTTTTATTTATTCAATTTATAAGCAAAAAAATTCAATGCCTTCTATAACTTATTGGTTACTTAAGGTTTCTTAAAATATTGAAAAAAATAATGTAAGGTGAAGTAAAATTGATTCTCACCAAAATTTATCCACTATTTATCGACTAACTGCCTCAGTGGCGCAGTGGTAGTAAATGCGATTGCTGTGCTTGAGGTGTCGTATTAAAATCCGTGATCAAGTGTTTGTGTGATCTACAATTATTTATTTCGAAATTTGAGTGCTTTCTATGCATAATATATATATATATATATATATATATATATATATATATATATATAATATATATATATAATATATATATATATATATATATATATAATTATATATATATTATATATATATATATATATTTACAAAAAAATAAGTATTCATATCAGTTGTCTAGTACCCATACCACAAGCTCTGCTTAGCTTGGGACTAGATGGCATTGTGTGTTAGATGTCCGAAATATTTATTTGTATAAATAACAATCTACTGCTATAAAAACTACCTCTTTAACATATTTGACGTTCACGGCAGTAAACACATAGTATTTAGACAAGGTGCAGCGATAACGCACTAATTACTAGTAAAATAGTAGCAGCCACTGCAAGCATTTGTGCGTTCTGCTCATACGAGTCATTTCAGTAAATATCCTCGTAACGGCCTGGTAATTACCTTAGACAGTTGGAAGTAGATAACGAGAACCATTTTAAAAACTACGTACGTCCTGATATTATCTTTAACACGTAGGTATTTATCTATACTAATATTGTAAAGCTGAAGAGTTTGTTTGTTTGAACGCGCTAATCTCAGGATCCGCTGGTCCGATTTGAAAAATCCCTTCAGTGGTTTAGTGGTTTTAGTTGTTTCGAGTAGAAACTCGAATAAACCACTACATTTAAAACAACGTATAAATAGATATATTTATACTATGAAATTAAATATTTAATTTTTTTCGAACAAATGCATAGCAGTATCATAGCTTTTATCTTTACGCGTTGCATACAGGTTTATTTCTGCATATTTACAATACAATCATATACAACGCTTGAAAAGCAACATACTCATAAAACCACGATAAAATACCTGTGCTACATCTTAAACATGAAACAGCAATAACAATTTGAAGGCCACTGTAGATTACAGCCAAGGTAGACGATATTAACCAATGCTTACAATAGACAAAACAGAAATACCTGTGATTTGATCAATGCTCAAATTTGGAACACTCATAATTAGCACAACACTAGCACTTCACTGGAGCAACATACACTGTGACCTGCAGACTCCTGCACATCATTACTAACACTGAATCACTCAACTTTCATACGAAATTCGGTCTATTAACTGCTATTTGTAACGCATTAACACCGTAACTGAGGCAACATTTACCAAAGAGCAACCGACTGACGAATTTTATTGACGATAACTTGAATCGTTAAAAGTTAAACGTATATAAATTTCATTCAAAGCTCTTAACGGTACTGTAATAAGATGTTGAATATAATCGACGTCCCATTTATAAACACTGACCGCATCACTATATTGTCACTCATTCTAAACCAACATGATTTAATATGCTTTAAAAAACAATCGATTCTTAATTTAAATAATGTTAAAACTTTGTTTTTAATAAATTGAAAGTTTGGTTTTTAAAATTGGAATCAGTTTTAAAACTTGAAAAAATAAATAAATGTTGCCGTTAAAAATACTTCCACTTGAAGTGTGTAAACGGATGTAAGAAACAAACGAGTGTGGCCGTCAGTTGACTAAGAATGAGATTAGTTATCAGTTTTTATCGCAAACAGTCGTAACTTGCGTCCTTTAATCGCTGGTCGCGTCACTGATGGTACTTGTTGTAATATGAAGCATATAAATAACATGGATATGGTAACTCGTAAGGAAATCTAGTCAAATAACTCAGTTCATACGCAATTATCGTTATAGGAATTCGATGTGTCATGTTTACTTGTACTGTTATGAAAAACGAAAAATAGCATGGACACGCGAAAATTTGTGATGAAATCGTTGTTATTTTATACACACAGAATTTTAACGCATTCAACAGACAGTCAATTGATGTATGTCAATAAAATATTATTTATATATTCGGTTGTCTCAAGATTGTAAACTAATTGAATATTTTATTTACTGTTTTCATACATGTGGTGGATTTATAGTATGGAGTGTCAACACTCCTATTTTTTTTGTGCGGATATCTCCTCGGATACCACCAATTGGTGGTTATGTCGGAATCGAACCGACCAGAAACCGCACACCGTCACGGGTACTAGAAGCCAGGACCAGGTGCACCCTCGGAAGGAAATCCAGTGAGTGTAGTAACCGCCGACTAAAGGGGTGGACTAAGCATGATAACAGCAATATAAAGAGAAGGAAAATTTAAGGTAAACCCTATTACATATAACCAGTCCGGCCACCGCGGCGCGGTACAGTAGGTAGGTACCTCCTTTCCTAAAGAGGTTTATGGCCAACAACTTCATAAACGAATGATTTAAAATGCTTAGTATTTTAGTGAAATATTGAACGTAGCCATTACCATCCATTTAATACATTTGTAATTTTCTGCTGGTTTTAGTCACCTAAATGAGGAACCTTCAAAGTTTAGAATGAAAGTTTGTTAAGGAAGCAGAAGTTGTTATCGTTTGAATGAATGAATGAATGAAAACACATGAATACGCTCTAATATTCTTCAGTATCTTCTTTTCACTTTAAGGTTATCTGGAAGAAAATTCATGTTTGGGCTAAGTTTGACCTTGTACCTACAAGCTATTTCCTTGTAACTAATATAAACTAAACTAATTGTTATAAATTGGAACAAAGGCTGGCAACACACGCCGCTGGTGTTGCGGGTGTCGATACGTGTGCTCGTGTGCCCGCTTCCATAAAAATAATGTGAATGTAAGTTTGTTTGTTATGCTTTCACGCGAAAACTACTTAGACGATAATCATGAAACTTTGTACACATATTCTTGTAAGTACCTATTCGAAGTAACATATGAACTTTTTTATTAAATGCGAGCGAGACGCGGGCGAAAGCTAGTAAAGATTACATTAAATAAAGTATGGATATATGCGTGCTGAATAGAACGAATAGTGATAAATTATTACAGTTCTTTTTTACACCACTGAAGTCGTAAACAAGCTACACAAAAACGGCCGTCAAACTGTAAAATATTCTTATATATTTTGTTATGTAAGGACGCAGGTCGTAAATAAACATTTATGCGTACTTACGACGATATTCAATGTAAGTATTATATTAACCATAAATGCTATTCAATTCTAACATAAATCATATAATCTGTCAGTTGTAAGAAGTTATACTTGAACTATCGTAAGTTTTGAGTGGCTTTATAGTCATACTAACCGTTATCTATTGTTTCATGTGTGTTTCAGCTGTTCTGCTAATAAATACTTTATTTTCAAACTCATATTCAGTAAAAGTAGTTTTATGACCACATTCTGATTTCATAATCGGACCACTGTTCCCAAGTTAATCTGTTAGACTCTTCAAACGAATCTCTACTCTAAAACAGTTCTACCGTCAAGAACAAAACGTATGTTTTTCTAAAAACCTTTAAGTAGATTGCCAATGCAAAGTTACAGACGTTCATGGAAAGGGGTACTCATTACCCGTCACGAAGCCGTTTACTCAATTGCGTTCTATATCATAAAAATACACTTCATGACACCTTTAGATCAATTTTAATCTTCTAAATTAAGTTACAATATTGCCATCTAAACATATAAAAATCACACTAAAATCGAAAGTGAATTAAATTGAATGCTAAGATTTCTTATTTTAGTCACAAAAGTCATTTATTATTCTAAGCTAAAAAAGAAATGAGATGTCAGTAACACAGTTTGTAAATGTCACATTTTAAATTTCGAATGTCAATGTGACAGGTGTCATTATAGAACGAACAAAAGTGTTCAAAAGTCTGTCATCTTATATTATCTATGCTTGTAATAACCACTAATGCTTTAGCGTAATGTACACAAATAGAAAACAAATGGGTTCACAACATGACGAGGGAAGTGCTGAGGGTGATGACCTGTAGACAACGTTAATAATAAAATAATAAACAATTGAACTGCTTAAAAGTTTTTCTATATACAAAAAGTGAGTTCTACATTCGTAGTGTGACATGGCCTTGTTACGGTTCAAGGGATAATTACCAAGAGCCCCCAAGACCTTTAGAAAGTCAAGTTAGGCAGGTGAAGGTGAAAAACTGCTGTAGTAAAGTCGGTAAAAATTAAAAATGCTTTGGAAAATACAACCTGGTATTTTTTTTTGCATTTTAAGAGATTTTTTAAGTATAATAACAGTTATATATTTGTTTAAAGAAATTTTTCATATGCGTATTAATAATAATTGATTGGTACAAACACTAAATATAAGGACTTATCGTTAAATTTCAAGACATTAATGACACAAATTGCACGTGAAATAGTAGATAATAACTGGAAACGATTTCGATTAAATTATATTTTAAAAATGTATTTCAGTTATTACGAAATGAGACACTTTCATCTCCTAACTAATTTGAAAGAATAAAAAAAAAACTGTAGAGCATTAAATTAGAGTATTAAAATAGTAAGATTTGTTGGCTAGTATATAGTCTTTTCCGGTGCTTTAGTAGCAAATTATTGCAAAAAATTTCAAAGCATTAAACATTGGTGCAAAATTTTACTGCTAGACACTTCGGCACCTAGATACCGGGTATGAGTGTCATTTTAGTTTAATATTGATTTTACGCAGTCTTAACATCCGCAGTTACAACTGCTATGCGGTGACCATGCTTCTTTCAATATTATATTTTATTTACATCTATTCCACACCTCACTATTAGTGCAGGTACTCGCGATCAAAGTTTTTTCATCCACTTTGATCGCGAGTATTTAAAGTGGAGTGCGAAAAACTTCTTAACAGGTCGCCATAGTCTGGGTCATTCTGCTGCACTGTTTGCCTTAAGGACAGCGACCGTCCCATTTTGAAATCTTCATATCGTTACACTCGCAATTAGTTCAGGGCCATTTGCTCAAGCGGTTTTTATACTGCTGCCTCTTAAGTTAAGCAGGTTCTGGATTGAGGTTGGCCATCTTGTGTATGGGAGGACGATCGTTACCCTTTTCAAACTGCCTTGGTGGTCAGCTCGAGCCAGATGTAACCTCAGGCGACATCTAAGGAGGTCCATCTCCAAGCGACTAGCGACAGGGATGACAGCACAGCAACCCGTTGTCGGCTATCGCCGCTTATAAAAATATTTTAACATACCAAATTTAGGTTGATGATAAAATAAAGCTTATTTCAATACAAGATAAACAGATATGTTCCACGAATCAAAATAAACAATTCAGTTCAGATTGTTTTTGTTGATTCAACCAAAATTAGATAAATAAGATAAATGCTATCAAATATTTCATCATAAATATGAAATTGCTTTGCGTTTCGTGAACAAGTGCGGATGCACCTTATCAACTGATAAGATACAGACTCGTGAAATCATATACATTATGTAATAAGGAAATATATGATATATGAAGTAAACTGACAAACGTTTTATTCCATAATATGTGTTGATTCACAGCATCAAGATTAAGCTGCATGGTTAAACCTACTTTCCCTCCAACTCAACAAATCTAATTGAACCAAAGTAAAATAAAAGAGACAGTTCCAACAATCGTTCAAAGAAGAAAACGAACTACCTACGTTTATTAAATCTAGAAATATAAAGAAAGAAAAGGATAGAAACATGCAGAACGAATATCATGTTTGAGTATAACAGAAAGTGTGAGAGTTAGATGCTTTCGTTTTTACGATCGATTAGTTAGTGAAATGACATAAATTTACACCTGTCTTGAAAACAATTATGGCTTAGTAGTTAACGATGCTGTTTTTAAGCCAGAGGTCGTTCCGATCCAGAGAAAATATTGTGTGATAACCACGATTATTTGTTACGTATGTTAGTAATATAATCTAATCGATTTTAATAATGTTTCGGATAAATACACGATGATAGCATCGTGTAATTCTCTAAACCAAATATACAAATTGATTCATGCTGCTCTTATACATTTGACAAAGCCCTGTGATGTAAGTTATGACGTGTCTTTGCCAGAACTTGTGAAAAGCAGTATGAAAATAAAGCCATTCGATATAGGTGCAGCAATATTGATCGCTATCGTTTCCTTGTATTGTGAAAGTGTGAGTCATGTCCGTTAGTCAATGTATTCGGTTTAGATATTACGTGGAAAGGTAAAAATTCACTGATGTCATAGAAATCTGACTGAAAATCCTAATAATAAGAGGATAGGTCATTTTAAATATCGAATAAACAAAATATCTTTTCTTGTATTAGTCTTGCTCTATGAGGGGAGGGAGGTGACGGAAGAGGGGGAGAGGGAGGGAGGGAATCTTATTATCTACAAATTTGAAACTCACATTCAAATACAATCACCTGTCACTGCGAGCTCAACATAAAATAAAACATTCACAATTTCATTCACTCATAAATACTCGTACATTCTGAGCTATAACTCTGTGTTTAAGCATACTGTGCATATACTTCAAATACCTAGACAGCATAGGCCTTAACTTTCTAGGTTATTAAGCTTTTGCATTTTGCCACTCTAAAGTGTGTTTAGAATCCTCTAATCTTTCAAGACGCAAGATCATAGGGCAACTATAAATCATGCAAATCCCTTTATTAAAAGTGCTGTTTGTAAAGAAGGAAAGTCTCCTCAAACACATAAATCAATGTCATCCTAGCTCGTAAATCTTAGCTCGCCGGTAGTATCAATAATATGAAAGCCAAAAGCTATATTCCTGTAAATACAGTGCGGTTACAGTATTGCCCAGATGTTCTTCTTAGTATTATTTGCATATAAGCATGTACTACATATAGCTGTCAATGCTTGATAAACATTTAAAATTGAATTTCCTGGGTAATGCCACAGTATGTACTACAAGAATATTTTGACGTGCGGTTAAAATAGGAACTGCATTCGCCATATTTATGAGGTCACTTTTGTAACTGACATTAAGAAATAAAGGTTATAAATACTTTACTAGATTTTTTTAGTTAAAGTTAGTCTTGTTTAAAAATCTTTCATATACAAGTCTATAAAAAATTGTACGTATATTGAAGTTTCTCTCACAAAATGTATTCAATACACACAGATAAGATTGCACCAGCAGTCGTTACAGGTTTTAAAATCGGATCAATGATCACTGAATGGCCAATACTAACACAGGGCAATCATAACTCCATACTAATGTTACATTTTCAAAATTAACTCCATGTGATTGACACGCTTTCACGGCTAAGCCGCTGCACTGAATTTAACAAAATCTGGCATAAAAGGTACTCTTTAATCGACATACACACGGGATAAGCCGCGGTTAAAATCTAGTATTTTATATATTTTTAATTCTGTTATTATTATTACTCACAAAGCTGAACTACATAGAGAAGTCACATCTCTGTTTTATCCGCTTAACCTCATTACGAATATGCCTAAATGCTTAAGTATAATAAGTTGACACAATCGTTTCAACATTAAGTTGTACTAACGATGTTGTCCAATCCGCCATCAGCAAGGTATTAAGTGTTTACATGGTAATCCCTCATTTAAATGCACAACTGACGTAAGCTCGTGGACATAATTACCAGATTCAAAACACAGGCTCTAGCGGGAGCGATTTCAAAAGTACGTCATTTACAGTTTTGAGTCTTGAATAACGTCTCAAACAAATGTCTTTTTAAAAATATTACATCAAAAATCTTTTTTAGAAAATGTGTTTTTATCGAGTACCTACTAAGTTAATAGTTTCACATCTTCTGTAGTAGTTAGAAAATGAAAAGGAAGAAGAAATAGCGAGCCTAGAAAATTACTTGATAGGT
Organism: Spilarctia lutea; assembly: GCA_916048165.1. Taxonomy (NCBI): domain Eukaryota; kingdom Metazoa; phylum Arthropoda; class Insecta; order Lepidoptera; family Erebidae; genus Spilarctia; species Spilarctia lutea. The sequence goes on from OU696491.1 coordinate 4,623,794, forward strand.
TTCAATACTGACTGGACTCTCAATAACTGACTGACTCATTGGAGCCGAATATGAGAGTGTTTAGACAGCTGGTGACTGAACTTCTACATTTTAAGGTGAACATAATCTTCAGTAATGAAGGCCGTATGCGATTAGTATCTTTATTAGAAAAAAAATCCGTTTAGCCAGTGTGGTATAGTAGACTACAAACTTATTTTTAAGGAAAGGTTTATGTTCAGCAGTGGGCTGTTAAAGGCTGTTGATGATGATGATCCGTATTAGTGCTGCAGAAAATTAACTTGTTTATATCAGACGCACTTCAACTTACTGTCCTAATATATATATTGTCCAAATCTAACCAAGGTAGTAGAGCCATGCTGATTTCAGCTCAAACGGGCCGATTCGACTGGGCCGGGCGAACCTCGTACAGAAAATCAACGTAAAATGACATCGTTGGTGCTGTTGTGTTTCGGTGGTGAGTGAGAGACCGGAGGCCCAATAATGCAGAAGCATCACTAGGCCACCATAGTGTGAGACCACCACTCTTGGATTCTGCTAATGTTTTCCTTCATGCAGAGTAGAGAGTCCTTTTGGCATAATATATAAAAAAATCTATATCAAAGAAATAACTTGATTATTGCCTTATGTTCGAAGATTTTGAATATCAAACACCAAAGTTCTCTAATTAATATTCATTCGTCCGACATTTCAGCGGATTTATTAATTAATCTTGTTTACACTATACTGGCGCTTCGTGAAAATCGTCTGTTTATTTTGATGATTTGCTATACACAAAGGAAGCTATTTATTCACTTTATGAATCTCAGATAATAAACAGGTAAAACATTTATGTTAAGATTTAGTCAATATCGAGAATATTGTTAAGAATTAAGCGACCATAACAATGTATTCTATAATACCACTTTTTTAGGACAAGCGTTGTACAGTGGGCCAAAACTTAATTTCTAAGAAGAAGTGTATATCTAGGCCTTAACTGACAAAGGCTGCTGATGATAAAACAAATAAATAACAACAGAGCTTAGTTAACACATATGACGAAAAATTTCATATGGGTTTCAAAGATAATTATTTTGAATTTATATAGAGAAATATAAGACTGTTCTTGTTCACTTGTAATTACAAAATGATATCTAGTATTTTGCATCCAGTCGCTGTCAGCGCTCTTACGCCAGTCGTCCCGCCAACTGGCTAAAAGGCGCCATAAACTAAGTTTGGCAAAGCGCGGTATGGTGAGCCTTGTGAGAGGCCTATATTAGACTACAGCTGGCTACGGGATGATAATTATGATAATGACATAGTATTTGGTTTGTTATGGAAAAAACTAATATTTGTGTAAACAAGCCAAACTAGTGTCTCTAATATATACTACGGGTCATTTGTCTTGTGGTTAGAAGCCAGAGGACTTTAGTTCGATTTCCACCTAGGTCAAATAACTATGTGATGGATGTCTGAATGTATTTTTATATACTATTTGTGTATTATTAGACTTATATTGGTATTTGAGGTAGAGAGTATGGTAATTCCAAACAGACACAGTAATCGAGCTCGTAATACAAATATTTATCTCTAATCGAACCCAGGAATCTCTAATTCAGCAGTCAGGAACATCAACTACTAAACCAACAATAAATCGCTCACTCACCTAACTTGGACTCAATGTTACAACTTACTGTCAAACGTTTACGTTTATAGCTGAGTAGTAGAGGTGATCCGCTGGGTGGGCCGGAAGCCGGTTCAAAATGGCTCACCGACTTAACCATGGTCCAGAAAAGCGTTAACTACTTCGGATTATTAATTTGTTTGCTAAGCGCAAAATGGACTTAAAACAAATTAAAAAGCTTTAAAAAGTTGAATCCGATTACGTAAAAACTTTTTTTTTAAATTAATACAGCCAAAATCATCTGGACCATTATTAAAAGTCTTTTGACACCTCATCATTGAAATCGGTTCAGTAGTTTATACCGTAGAACATACAAACATTCTTCTTTGTAGTCGGATATAGTGCAATAACGGACTTATAAACGGTTATCATGTGCTAGCTGATGTGAACAAATTTGTCTGCGTTTTTCAAAAGGGATAATTTTTTATCGTTTTTGCATGTTTTTTCATTTATGCTCGATTTCTACTGGTTGCAGTATTATTTATTAAATAGTCTACAATCTTCCTCTAAAATGAGCTATTTAAACACTATTTTTTTATATTCGGATCAATAATTATTGAGATTAGTCGATTCAGCGAAACTCTTCAGCTTGATAATATTAGTATAGATATAACGGCTGGTTGAAAGAACTCTCTACAGGTGAGAGTCGTCTAAATTTAATACAACACAGTAGCTCTATGATAAAATTTATGAATCATAAATAGTCGTTAAGGAATCAAAATCTGTGGTGAAAGCAACCTACTCAACAAGCTTACAAAAACATGAAATTCTTAATAATTATTGATAAAATAAATAAACATGATACTATAAACAAATCCGTTCTTTTTTTAAATATGATTTTGACCTTGCTAGCCAGTGTCAAGCATAATATTATTTAAATTTCGAATAGAATTTTTCCATTTTTAAATTTTATGCTGTGTTCTGGCGTACGATTAAAATAGAGCTAGTAACTGGACTAGTACCACGGGCGAGCAACAGAAACCACCAAAAGTGGTATTCATTCAAATTCATAGCCCTCATAGGGTGTTTCTGCTATAAACCAAAGCACTTCGACATTTTTACGACACCCCATGTCTGGATAAGTACTATTCAAGTATATTATTTTATGTGCATTTCAAAATTCCAAGGAGATGAAATGTTTAACATGACAATTTATCAGATAATATGTTTACGCTGTAATGTTGGCTGTTTATTATTATCAATTATAATATCTAATGACAATTTATTGTATATTATTCAAGTCATTGCTTTAAATATATACCGGCTGGTTAGTCTAGCGGTTAGTGATTATGACTATTGACTACATGTTGTTGATTCGATTGTGTCTATCTACTATTATCCATCTAATAAATGTCATTCAAGGGAGTTTGGACATTTAATGTTACTGTCGCAATTGCCACATAGCAATTAAAAAAAAGGACCGACTTCAAGAACTGGAATTAAAATAGGAAGCCTACTTAAAAAAAACCAGTCGAAAGTTCTAAGGTCACAACCATATGAAAATACAAACGGATTGAGAACCTCTTCCTTTTTTGAAGTCGGCTCTATACTAATGTTATCAATCTGAAGAGTTTGTTTATTTTTTTGAAAGTGTTAATCTCGGGAATTACTGGTTTGTATTGAACGTTTCTTTTAATTCAAGATAGTAGTAGATAGTTATGGAAGAGAGCTGTATACATATTTTATATGTCAAGCTAATATCATCAGGAGCCAAACATCAACGAATAAAGTTGCAAAAATAGGACAAATTTGAAGTATCGACTTGGTTCATTAAAAGCATTTTACATAAATATAATAATATTACAACATAAATTATATTAAATATTGATTTAATCATAGATTTCCAATAATCGTCAATCGAATGATTCACGAACAGATTCGTGTTAGGAACCGTGTTGCTATTATCTCAGAGAGTACGGAAATTCCAAACCACAATTCGCAGAAATACAGATTTATCAATGTATATATATAGTTTTAATACAGGGTGTCCAGTGGCGAATTTAAAACTTTTAAACAAACATACTTTCTGAACGCAAGGCGGGCATCGTTGCAAGCGCAAGTACTGTCGATTTTTTAGTAGCTATGAAACAGTGGAGAGGAGTGCACCGCGCTTTTGCCGTCAAATCGTACATACATATTGTATATTTTCACTGTCTGAAGCACAGTCGATTTAATTATCGTTACGGTATACGTCGATTACGTGATGGACCATCAATTAGTCTTATACAGTCATGGGTAGCAAGGTTCAGGGCTATATAATCAACATTATATAAACCCAGACAAGGACCTACACCAACGGTAGCCACGGACAAAAATGTGTTATGGTTTCTGTCACTGAAAATCCCCGTTTATCACTTTGTGCACGTTTATCGATAATGGGGATTCCGAAATCAAAATTTGCATTTCGAAAAAAACTTAAATACCATCCGAATACAATTCTAATCGTCGAAGTTTTACATGACTCTCTGACTTTGCATTAAGAAAAAATTACGCAGAGGAGATGCTGTTGACATTTCGTACTGCTACTCGGATTAATTTAAGCCCTTGTAACTTTTCTTGTGGGGATACTTAAAATCCGTAGATTACAAAACAAATTCGAGCACTGTGACACAACTTAAAGAAAATATTCGAGCTGAAGTCAGCAAGATTCCCCAGTCGCTTTGTAAACGCGTCTTTGAATATATACGTGCTAGACTTCATTTTTGTACAATTTATTTTTTAAATTTTTGGTTTGCCTGTTGACGTCATAACTATTAGTGGCTTTGTAACAACGGAACTTCACGATAATAAGATTTTGCCGTCTCTAAGATATAAATAAAAACATTTACAAACCGTATGGATAAACCGGATCGACCAAGAGAATATTGGATGAACTAATCTTTCAATTCGGCTAGACTCTCTGGCGCTGCGTGGAGATGTGGCTTCACTGTGCATCTTCTACCGCATTTACCATGGGGAGTGCTCCGAGGAATTGTTCGGATTGATACCTGCCGCATCTTTCCGCCATCGTCCTACGCGACAGAAATTTCATCCCCATCATCTAGATGGTTGGCAGTCCACAACTGTGCGATTTTCCCGAAATTTTCTGCCACGCACAGCAAAACTGTGGAACGAGCTGTCGTCTGCGGTGTTCCCGGACCAATACGACCTGCAAACCTTCAAGAAAAGAGCGTACTCCTTCCTAAAAGGCCGGCAACGCACTTGTGACGCCTCTGGTGTTGCGGGTGTCCATGGGCGGCGGTAATCGCTTATCATCAGGTGATACGTCTACTCGTTTGCCCCCTATATAATAAAAAAAAAAAAAAAAAAAAAAAGGGAACTGTTGCATAAGTCAACAATACTAAAATAAACAACCAAGTAACTACTAGGTAACAAACAAAACATTATCGCCATTCAAAATATGTATAAACCAAAGATATTAAAAAGTAAAACCAATTTGCCCAGAAACGAAAGCTCGTTGACTTCACTCACCTGTCGAGTCGACCTACATTGGCTCAATAACCTTATAAGGCCATCACCATATCAAGCCAACGTTTGTTCTCGCCAATCAATATAATTATCAACAAAAATGGCGTTAATTTGTATTAAATACCTTGTTTTTTATTTGTTTTACAGTTTAAGAGTCATTATGAAGTTAATTGGAAAGAAACTGTTGGTGGCATATTAAAGATATACAGTCGTAAGTGTATATTTCAGAAGTTTAAAGTGAGTTTACTGCTTTAGTGGCTAATAAGGCCTTTCTTAAATTGTGAAGAGACTTGGTTTAATTAATCTTTTTTTTTTTTTTTCGTTCGGGTCCGCGGGCGACACCCTGTCGCCGTCGACTCCTCGCTGGGGGCCCGCGGGGCAGGAGAGCGCTAAGCTCGATCCCGGTGCCGCAGGGCCTCTCTTATGTCCGTCATCACCTCGCCCGCGCCTGTGCAGCTACTTTCCCTTAGTCGCCTTTTACGACACCCACGGGAGGAGATGGGGTGGAGCTATTCTATGCCGGCTCCACACGGCGGCGTTTAATTAATCTTAGGCGTTTGATAATGATAATGATGACCTACAATAGTTTGTGATATAAGAAGCAAACGAGTAGGTAACTTGATGTTTTTTTTTTTTATTTATCAGACTAACCGCCAACATGATTGGGGCCCTTATTGTACCTAATCCTTTTTATCAGTCCAGTTATATCTTATATGCCTCTCGCACTGTTATGCTACATACTTTTTCTTTCTTTTGTTCATCCACATTCTTTCATTCTTGTGGGTGGAGACTCCCACTTAACAAACCTATTCTAATTACTGCTACTTTTTGTTTTTAATTTGTTCTCATATTGTAGGGGGTAACCTAATGTTAAGTGACTACCTTCGCTCGTAGACACTTGTAACTGAAATTTCAGCAATTAGTCATCGGTTTTTGATCTGGTCGTTAGTGTGGTTTAGATTCTTTACTTTATTAGTTTCAGTATCGCTGTAAGTTTCGAAAACTTTACATGAAATTGTTTCGAACTTTTTAGTCTTCTTCTAATAACTTTACAGAAATGAACCACCATTGAACTAGTATAACTATTTCATATCTGCTTTCTTTAATGTAACAATTGAAAAGAAGTCGTTGGATGCAGGCTACACATGACTAGTTATTGAGATGAACGTTGGTACTAGCACTCTTCACTTCTTTCAACGGAGATAATGATGAAATAGGTTATCGTCAAACCTTGCTGTATAAAACCCGAGCTTAGTCGCGAGAGGTAATAGGTGCTCTTTATAGTACCCAGGGTCGTATGAAGATAAGTTGCTGTCTAGTCTATTTTACTTATAAGTGAATAAAAATATTGTATTATAATTTCTAGCTACAAGCCTGCAAAGTTTATGGATTACATAGTCAATCACAATCACAATAGTGAAAATGTTTGTTATATAAACCATCTCGAATGCGGCTAAACAGCCGTTAAAGTTCACCATAAAGAGATGACCATGGCTAGGCGTGAATTGGCCGTAAATTTTCCATAGTATAAAGGTAATGCTATTTAGAAAGCTAAGCGAATAATGGGCGATAAAATATAGTAATATTATTTCTAATACTTTCTATACGATACAAGGTTAATTTTACGATTAGTTTCTTCTGAAACGGTTGTTTGACATATTTGAAATGTACATTACCGTGTGTAATTTTATATTCAACTCAACTATTTGTAAAGGTGAATGCAGACTTACGCACATTAACACACATCGCGGCTTTATAAAAATTTGATAGACACTTTATAGCTGTAAAGGTCTGGCTACAGCTCTTTATTTTTATTAAAACATTTGAAGTCGAATCGAATATCCAACGATATACGAGACTGGTACTTTTTGTAAAGAAAACGATAAACAATCGTGAAAATCGTAGTAACAATACGAATTACAGTAACTGTTTGTGATTTGAATTAAGTCTATCTAGATTGTTTACTAAAGACATAAGTCGTTGAGTAAATATTGCCCAAATATACTTTTTTTTTTAAAAAGCCCATAGCCTGTCAAAATGACGATACTCCTGATGCAGCATGGTGAGCAAAACTTTGGCAGTCTATTGAAATGCTTCTGCATCATCGAGCCTCGGGTTTCGCATTCACCAATGAAGCATGACAGCACCAACACAACATAGTCAATCTAAATAAAAATTTAAAATTTATTTCGCGGTTGCTAATAAATACTTTGATATTTGTGACTACGAACAAATAAACATTAACTTTATATATAAAGAGACGAAAAGCAATCGTAAAAGTGGGATACGAGATCAAATAAATAATATATCTCTCTCTAAGGAGCACTAACCTAAAGACATCACTTTCTTTAGGAATGCGTTGCTCGATTTATGGGGTCTATAATATGTTTTGTTTTAAACATTTTTGACATTAATTTTTTTACATATTCCAAACATTTACACAATTTAGCACATTTTTTACACAGTCGTTGTTATTTATATATTTACGACACAGCAATAGAATATGCGGTCGATAATAGAAAAGCAATAAAACTGGAAATTTGTACATTTATGCTTATTGCTAGTTTAATTTATGATGTTATGCTACTGCGAAAACATTTTGCTAAATTAATATTTATTTTCTCACAAACAACGACACTGCCCCATTTCTTTTCGTATCTAAATGTATTTAGGGTAGACTAGTAAACGTTAACGAAACTAAATAATGTAAAAAACTTACAGTTTGTACTCCAGTGAATGTTGTTTTTAATAGGTGTAGAGGGCAAACTAGAAGACGCAGACCTATAAATAATTATTAAAATATCCTCACATTTTACAAACACTGCCGTTAGATCCAAAAACTAGCCATAGCCTGTACTATGGTAAAGAAGTATAAATATACATATATGTATACTAGCTATCGCCCGCGGATTGCTCGCATTTAATAAAAAGTTCCTACGTTACTTCTAAAATCTCCATGAAATGTGTACAAAGTTTCACGATGATCGGTTAAGTACTTTTCCCGTGAAAGTGTAACAAACAAACTTACTTTCAGCTTTATAATATTAGTGTGTTAAAGGATATTAGGCTTATCAAAACATTTTAAAGTATAAATGAATAAGATTTATTTTGATAAATCTTATATTATCTTATATCAATAAGATTAGTTTGAGTTCATATTTACATACACAGATTATATCAAATATTGACTCTGACGAGTAAATCTTCTTTCGAGTGACTGCTTAACTAAACTAAGAATAGATATAATAGATGAGAGCAAATAAAGTTTTAATTAGGTATATTTATTTAAATACTATTTTCATAGTCATTGCTTATTTATCTCGACTAATAATAAATCTGAAGAGTTTGTTTGTTTGAACGCGCTAATCTCCGGAACCGCTGGTCCGATTTGAAAAATTATTTTAGTGTTGGATAGTCCATTTATCGAGGAAGGCTATAAGCTATATATAATCACGCTACTACTAATAGGAGCGGAGCACCAATGAAGAATGTTTCAAAAACGGAGGAAAGTTTTCACGCTACGGGCAATATAAGACGCAAACGAGGTAGCGCGTTTTTCGTTGGTGAGTGATTGTTCGATTTAGAAGCATCTCAAACGGCTGTTATAGTGCAGTGACTCACCATGTTACAATGTTGCATTGTCTGGATTCGCAATGAGCATGGTGACCACTGCTCTTGGATTCTGCTTATGCTTTCCATTACGCAGAGTAGAGTCACAGATGACACTCAATGTAGAGCTAAACTTTCATTTGTATACATTACTGATACATGTAGCAAATCTCATCAAACCATCAAGTCAAATTGCTCAATAATCGAAATGCACTATTGTTTCACCTCATTAAAATTTAATGGTATATTATTAGATTGTGCAATATTTCATAGAGAAGGAGGAACGACGTTAGAATCACCATCTACCTACTGACACCCACAGCAAATGTTAATACACAGATTGTGTAGTATGATTCAGCAAATGCTAATGCATTTTGCTTGATTGTTTGTTTTTAGTCTGTTTTCTAGAGGAAATCTTAAAACCGATACCAATTACCGGCAGTTCATTGTTCCGGAGAAATACGTTTATCGTTTATTAGGGGTTTGTTCATCAAAGTAATGAATAATTACAGTCTCTGTTGGAGTAATAAGGTTAGTTATTGTTTTACCTTAAATTGTGTGTTATGTTAAAAACAGATTGATAATTTGATGATAGTTTAGATTTAAAATATTTTTAATCATCTCTTTAAATTCGTAATGCCTAAGACCAAGACGTCAACCAGCATAAAGATCTAAAGAGGAGTATAAAGAGAAGATAAAAGGAATGGATTATGAGTTCATTTATTTTTAAATAATAATAGACAATGAAAATATCGCTGAAAGGAAACCTTCAAAAAATTAAACATGTGTTAAGAAAATAGGTATTCTTGCAAATAAACATTTCTATTAACTACCTTGATATCTAATGAAAATAAGTATCACATTGATTAAACATGTGTTTGCTAACAATATTATGTTAGTACTTAATATAATAATAAGACTAAAATTAAAATACGACCAATACGACCTTCAAACCTTCAAGAAAAGAGCGTACTCCTTCCTAAACGGCTGGCAACGCACTTGTGACGCCCCTGGTGTAGCGGGTGTCCATGGGCGGCGGTAATCACTTACCATCAGGCGATACGTCTGCTCGTTTGCCCCCTATATAATCAAAATAATAATAACAATAATTTTGCGCCTGACATCAAACCAACATGCATGACACATCAAGTCGTGATTAATCATTCGGAAGTTCCGAAACTAGTAAACCCGAAGTAAAACTAATGTCCTTAAATCAAAAGACAAAATTGCCCCCTCCTAAACTTCAAACCTAGCTATTGAAATATAATGATGACTAATAGTAATTCTAAATGCTGACACTGAATATAGATTGTGAATGATCGATACGATTTCGCCATATTTAACAAGATACTAATACGCAATTGGCAAGTAATGTAAGTTATGGTTTTAGCTAAAGCAATAATTCAAGATATTCTAATTAAATGTGTCATAAATTATAAAGTTATTTATAATTTTGCTGGCGGAGTGTTTACTATAGAATGTTTACATAATGTTTTTAGGTATAATAAAAACCTTATTAAATCTTTATTTCTCTCAGAAATGATATACGGGTAGACGAACTCGACTACTTTGAACTGCTACTGTCTCACTACCGTTTGTCATCTGAGACTTGCGGTACGCCTAACGGATAGGTCAGTAATCAAAACCCAATGCCAAAGTGACTCTACTCAGCCTGATGGAGAGCATGAATAAAAGCCAAAACTAACCATAAAGACAACCAAGTGACCACTATAGTCACTGTGGGGGATAGGTTCCTCCAATACAAAGGGAGGGAACCGCCGACCAGACGAGGTGATCATGCATGGCGGGCCACGGCCATGTTGATAATTATTAAAGATTGTTACTTAAAACTTTAACGGTTAAGGTATTTCAAAGCCACATTTAGGATATGAAATGTTCAGCTACTTAATGGACGCAGTGGTACCGTACGCGACTGCTGTGCATGAGGTCTCGGGCTCGATTTTCGGGTCGAACCAAATGTTTGTATGATCTGCAAATATTTGTTTCGGAGTTTGGATGTTTTCTTACGTAGAAATCATCCAAAATACGAAACCAACATTTGTATGTATTTACAAACAAATAGAAGTATATATATTTATATCAGTTATCTCGTACCCATAATACAAGCTCTGCTTAGTTTCTGTCTAGATGGTGTTGTGTGTTTAGATGTCCAAATTATATATAAAAAAAAATTGGACAACTTATTTAAATAGTTTTGAAAACTTTTAAAGAGAATCGTAAACATATTTCAACTCAAAAAGTAGTAGCATCACATAAGCTCTCGTTAAAAAGTTAAAATATATAGGTCCTAGTTATGACTATTAGTAAAATATACCAAGTACCGCTTGTAAAGAAAATAATTTAAGATTAATAAAAAAGAAACAGGATATAATAATAAAAATTACTTTCCGTTTATGTTTCTACATCTGTGAAGAGTCTCAATAAAATTGTTAGTCACCTCGACTACATAATATTAAAAAAATAAGACATGAAATAACTAATTTAGTGCGAATAAACATCTAAGCATTTATCCCACATTTCGTAAATGCCACTCCTTATCACATGTAGTTTTTAATTCCTCTCAGCAAACATAAAATCTTAAACAAACATTTGAGTTAAGATGAGTGACATCATCTTGCGCACGCGCAGTGTTACGCATCTCTTGTAGGCTATGTTACAAGCGTTAGCGTGAAGTCTGTTAATAGTACAATGCATAAACTGATACACTTTAGTTCTTTCTATAGCTAAATGTGAATTCATAATAAAACTTAACAAGAAATAAATATAACAAATTCTAAATAGATTTGCTCTACAGTCTTACAGATAGATAGACAGGTAGATATAATTTCGGTTTATATTCCACGATGTAATAATAAATAGTTATTTGTAATCTAAATTATTACCATTAGAATAACAACCATGATATAATTTATTCAAATGTCTCGTCGAAAAGTAATAAATACAATTAATGACTTACACACATGCATCTTTACAAACATTTCAGTTTAATGTAACTTATTATTACGTGATATTATGTACCCATAAATATGGCGTCGTCAGTGATTATCGGTATTTGGTAAATTAGATGCCGCATAGGAAAGCCATCACCAGGTAATGATCTTTTTTTTTCAATTTTATTTAGGGTCGTTATAAATAATATTCAAAATTATTTAAAGAGAAAGATAAAAGTTTTTACGATAAGCTATACATAAGTATTATTACGTATAACGTTATTTGAAATGAATTCTTGGCTATGTATAAAGTTAATAGAAGAAAGGAGATGTACTACACTACTAACATAGTTGGCTGGGGTTAGATTTGGCAGAGCTCCAGTGACCAAACTATATGCCCTCATTCATGACCATTAGCCGTTAGGCCTACTCTGTTTAGTTGCCAATCTGGCCACATAAAAATATCAGTAAATAAATAACTACTGCTAAATTTGTTTCACCTTCGCTCTCGCTACAGCTTATGCATTAATACACCACATTCTAACTTCAGATATGTGTGTAGGTAACGCAATATTAACGAAACGCTCAGTGAATCTTGTTGTGTTTATACTGCACATACTTGTGTACTATGTACTTGTGAATTGTGTACTAAATGTGTACCTAATCAACTAACAGCGTTGAACAAATAAAAATTTCTGTTTATTAGCATTTTTGAATGTGAAATGAAGAGTTTAAATTAGAGTGGGGATTGTGCGTTACACTGGATAAGATCAATTATTAAAAACATGCAAATTACGAAATAAACCATTCGGTATGCAGAAAGCACAAATTTCTGAAAGGATAGGTACAGGTACACACTAGGATTATGAGCGTGCCTGCGGCTGTACAGGTAAATGTCTTCCTACGTGTAAAGCAGCAAAAATTTATGAACAGGTTTTAGTTCATTGTAAGATTGACTGTATCGTCTGTATCGACAGTAACGTCAATACGTCGCATTCGATGATTGACATCAAAAGTTACAAACAATCGTAACAAAAATATAACAATGACATATTTTCAAAATCATATTGGTAAAGAGCAGGTGAAGATAGACTTACATCCACCCGATAACCACTCTATTGTGTCGAAACAGAAATGTTTTGGAAACATCCCAACACTTTTGTCTACCCCATCGTAATTAAATTGAACCTGTAGTGAAAGAGTAAGTGAAAACGTGTCTACTTATTGCTGAATCGTTTTACACGGATAAGGGGCACTTAACTTAGTTGAAACGATCAGTTGGAACGCTAGTCATGTGTCAACCTTTTTATTCTGATCTTTCAAGAAAATTACCTGAACAAAATTGAGTTTCTGGGGTAAAGTCTTAGGAAATTTAAGTTACGATTGACTACAATTATTTAATATGTAGGTAATCTAAATGAGATATGTATTACTGAATAATGAACTGCATGATTTTACTTCGTATATTTGAATTTTTTTAAAACGTTGTGGTTGCAATTATTGTACAAAGGCGGACTCAACGCTATGAGGCATTCTCTCTCAGTCGACCTTCAGGTAATGTAGAAATAAGGTGTGTTAGGTGCAAAGATATTAAGTTTTCCATGGTATATAATGGTTTTGTAAATAAGATATATCCTACATTATTGGAGTTTGGACCAACCTCCGTTGCTGTATTCTTAAAAATACAAATACGCAACTTTAATGCTATTAAAGCTTGGAGCGGTAAAAAAGGGTCTTTATATAAAGAAAAAATATAATTTTGAAAGAAGATTGGAAGAAAAAAAGAAGTAGTCACAAATATAGATTCGCTTATAATAAAATAATAGATAATCACTAAAAAGTACAAGACTCTTGTTGTTTTTTGTAATTATGAATGACGTTTTGTGTTTGACTGCACGGTAGGCCTAGTGGTTTAAGCGATCGCCAAGCCGCATTCTACTGCACAAAGGGTTCAAATCCTACATGGGACAACACTTTGTGAGATCCACAAATTATTATCGTTCTGAGTCTGGACGTTCTCTGTATCCGTTTTATTTTATTTTGTAAAGTCCCTTGCGACACAGGATATGTAAATTCATAGTGCGAAAGTGGTCTTTAAAACAAAATAATATCTCTTTTATAGAAACAGCCCTAATTATAATCTGACAGGTGAATTAAGAACCTCTTCCTTTTCCGTAGTTGTTTAAAAATCAAAGTCACGAGTTCACGACACCGTACCATATCAATAGTAGGACTCCATTGGTATGTCATCGACATATCGGTGCCAAGACACTGTGTAATGCATTTCCGTGAGAAAACTAGCCACTATTGCTTGAAACTGGAACTGCGACCGTACATCATTAAATAAATGGAGTAGGACACTATCAAATTTACTTATGCAAAGGGCAGACAGCGAGCGGTAACATAACAGCCATCATACACTCGGTAGCCACCGGCCCGCCACGTTCGACGTGTGTCGACCTTTATGTACAAACATTTATTTTAATGCCTATGACTGCCTTGACGTCATGAGAGTATATAAATATAATTATGTTGATGTTGTTAGAATATGCAGATCGAAAAAGTTAACTATTATTTTAAAATTAAAAGTTAAATAAACGTTAAATTGGATATTTGTCATTTAAGTCCATAATTTTTATTTTTTTAATTATACACTTGTACAACTTCAATTTTGTCTCTTTTCATTAATGCTCTGCTCCTATTGGTAGTAGCGTGATATTATATGACCTTCGGCGATTAACGAGCTAATTAACACAAAAAGAATTATTGAAATAGATTCAACCGTTCACGCGTGATGCCATGATCAGAGAAAATAGAGATTAATTTAATATACATATAAAGATTGTATCGAATTGTTGAGTTGGTTTATTCGCTAATAAAGTGACTGCTGTACTTAGCGCAGTACTAACGTACGCGACTGCTGTGCGTGAGGTCTCTGGTTTGATTGCCGGGTCGGATGATTGTGAGATATACAAAAATTTGTTTCGGAGTTTGGGTGTTTTCTATATATGTATCTATACCAGTTATCTAGTACCCATAATATAAGCTCTATGGCTAGCTAGATGGCGTTGTGTGTTAAATGTCACAAAAATTATAGTGATTGTTAGTCAAGGTGGTATGTTTAAGTTCCACCCATGGAAAAGTGACCATAAATGCATGTGAAACTACGTGAAATGTTCGTGATTATATATAATAGTTTGAATAATAAGCGATAAGTGCTTAATCGTTTCAAAGCTCTTAACATTTTAAGCAAGAATACATTTGCATTTTAATATTTCTTGCTAATAACTTTCGGTACCAAACGGCTACATAGTTAGCTTATGTTATTGCAAAAGGTTTTATGTATTTAGCTGCCAAAATGACTCTGCTCTGCCTGATGGAAAGCACGAGCAAAATCCAGGAGTGGTGGTCACCATCCTCAATGCTAATAGGGGCAATGCAGCATGGTGACCCACACTTTGGCGGCCTAGTGAGATGCTTTTTCGCGCTCCGCATAAAGGACCCGGGTCCATAAGTGGGACGGAAACACGCACGCTGGTAGTGAGTACCAGGATTTGACCGCTCGGCACAAGGAAGAACCGAAGCGTTGACTTCCAAGACCGGCACGTGTTGTCCTGTAGAGAAAATGAGAAGTGGGGACCAGTTGGAACAGCTGTTCAGAATACTCTCCATGATAAAGGCGATAGAGAACTTCCTAAAACGTTACTACAAATAGATATCTTCAATTGAATGAAAATCATTTAGTCTTTATAAACGAAGTCGTAGCAAGGTGTTAGTTTTATATAATAACAGACATAATTCATAATGATATCACACTCTTCCAATTTCGTTTTCGAATTGAATTGACTGGAGATATTAATCTATACTTTCATTTGATTGATCGTCCGTACATTTGATTTTGATATCTACTTTCAATGAATTAATCGACTATTGTTTAAATAACTCGTTCGATATAATCGATAATGAAATATAAGTATCAATATTTTTTGTGCACATCTTTTATTTTCATCCGACGCGGTAAAGAAGAAAAGATTCATAGTTTTTACTTATTTTGCTACTGTCTCTGCTGCTGTTAGCTTTATTCTTGCTTTAAATTCATATAAGTCTTTATAATCAAAAATAATAAATAATATATAATCAAGAATATTCAAAATTTTACAATAAAAAAAAAATAAAAAAAAACTATTCATAGGAATTGACTCACAATTTTCCAAAAAGCTTATTTAATATATAAATAGTGCTGCAAAGCAACCTGCATAGAAATAAACATTTGTTTGTAAAATACAATTATGCAAGTCAATATTCAATAAAATGTCTCTAACTAATATTATTTGAAATATTTAAGACGTCTCTAAGACAAATCACATATAAAAATGACTAGTAGCTCTTTCAGACAATAGGCCAGTTATATTCCCGGTGGTAACAATTTGTCAACATTGTCTATGATTTGTCAAAAGTGTCCGTAATTTGTCAATATTGTACACGATTTGTCAAATTTAGTTAGATAACCCTACCACTGTGGAGGTCTATTGATTCCTTTATTGTGTATCGTCCAGTCTCCGTTTAATAATGCTATCTTTTAAGGTCACTTATACGGTTCGTAGCTTAGATAAAAGCAATTAGAAATATTGACAGGAGTTTTGTATTGTTTCGCGAATTGAGATAAACTCGTGCATGAAATCGTATGGCAAGATCTGATAAATAGCTTAGTATTATTATTATATGATTAAAGTTTATTATAAAAAATAAAAAATAAATTAAAAATAAATATTTTTCATAGTCTTACTAAAACTCGGGAATGGTTAGATTGATTTGGCAAATTTTAGTCGTTAAATATTTGTGTGTGTGAAACGGTGTGATAGCTTGCTTGGCTTAAATAAAGTTGGTATCTAGTAGTAATATCAAAAGTCGAATTTTCATGTTAACAAAGTACTGGGCGCAGCTGATGTGAAATGAAATTAACCAGCATGTTAGGCATTTCATGTCCTATATTAGTAATCTCAAAAATTAATTCAATTTTATCTCCAACTATTACAATCTTTTAACGATGGAAATTCATTAATCACTTTACCTTAAAACACAAGTAGGTATTTTTTATCACAGAGCTGGTCTACAAATTACATATTAATTTACTTTTAAAAGCCAATATGAAATAAATTATTCATAGACTGTATTAGTTCAGTTGTGTAACTGATTTCTTCTTAAGTATTTTTATTAGGTAATTTAATATATTTTTATATATTTATGAAGTTTAACTTGATATTTATGGAAACTTTTCGCACCACGCAGTCTGAGCCGACCAGTTTCCAAGTTAATACGTTTTGAACTTTGCAAGGATTATTAATTTTTAAACATATTTTTTGCATTTTAATTTTGATAGAGTTTTAATTTTGATGTCTATTAAATTGTGAACGCTTATTACCAAATCTAGTCAGAATGGTCGAAAGACTCTAGATAAAAAAAAACACAAAGATTGATAATAATTTAAATTACTCATAGGATTCTACTACGAGCAAAAGTGTCAATATACAATATGTTCTAGAATAATCTATAAAGAATATCATTATATAAGCCACTACAGTTCACAGCAGAAAACAGAAAGAACTTAATGAGTCGTAATTAAATATCAAATCATTTAACAGGACATAAAAGTTTATTTGTACACAATTGAGTAAAAAAAATCTATATTACTAATTCCTTAAAATGGTCTATGCCTTGCCTTTCTTTGATAAAGGACTAATTATGTAATTTTCAAAGTTAGTTTGCCTCTCTGGTATAAAATTGAATCTTTTGTGATGCAACAACTTTCTGCCATCCGTATGTCTTAAATTCTAACAAGAGTACATATTCAAACCACAGAAAAAACATCTGCTATTATAAGATTATCAGTATCATTCATTAGATATCCAAAATTCTCAGAATCAATGGTACGAGGTACACCCACTCAATGGTGTGGTATCATTACAATATTGTATAAAAACGCATTGAAATCACCATGTTTTATTCATAGCGAATACGGCTGTTTCATTGTATTCAAATGGCACTTTCGCCAATTATTGTGGTTAGGGCTTTCGCGGGTGTAGCAAGTAGACCAAACAGTGGGAGTGATGCTGTGTTGTTCTGTTTTAAATGTTATCTAATAACTTTACGAAATACTAGTTGTACCTTGTCATGATTCGTTATCGTACACTGAAATAGTATTAATGAGAAAATTGACGCGAGAAGTTGATAAAAAAGTATTTATTGTGTAAAATTTTGAGCGCAATCGGTACAAAGCTTTTGAATTGTTTCGTGTATGTAAAGTTTTATGTATATGTATTAGCATAACTTCCTAAATGAATTTATCCTCACTCACCTAACTAATTATGTATGTTTTAAGAACTTTCAGCGCTTTTAATTTATTCATGCCAATTCATGCCATACGTTTCTCAAACATCTACTGAATTTTATGTTTCGTTTTTTATTTTTAATCTGCCATAATGCTCTGCACCGCCTGATGGAAATCATGAGCAGAATTCAAGAGCGGTGGTCACCATCCTCGATGTGAATAAGGACTATGCAGTATGGTGACCAATACCATGGTGGCCTTGTGAGATGCTTTCTTACTGAATAAATTACATACGAAGATTATATTTCGTATTATTGCATCTTGAATTCAGTACTTATCGAATGGTTATTCAATTACCGAACCTACACGTCATCTTAAAAAAAATGTCTTTCATTTCAATATATAATTTTATGTCTCTGCAAGAATTCAATAATACCTTTCATTTAGTGGTTGATTGTTTTGACATTAAATAGTATCTTTCATACTTTTTCGTTTAATCGTAGACGAATTAATATATAGGTTTTCTTTCTAACAATGATTCATCATGTAATCGATACTGTATTGTCTTATGTTTATAAATAAAATAAATAAATAAATATACCGGAGTTCAAGTATATTTTGTTGTTCTTTTATTCATATTTGTAAAACACTCTATAAATGAACTTCAGTAATTTCCTTCTCTAGCAATCTAAAAATTTGTTTTTTTTTTAAACTTTATTACATAAAGTTTTCACATGTTCTCAAATCTATTGATTCGATTTTATTTATTTATTTATTTTACACTTTATGCACTTTGTACATTGGTGGACTTAATGTCCATGGCATTCTCTTCTGGTCAACCTTAGGGTGGTGTAGAAATCTTGTAGGGAGGTGCACAGGGCAGGAAATGAAAAAATTCTATCTATCTATCTAGTTTATTCAGGAGGTCTGCATTCAGGTTCTGGTTCAGATTTTCTCAACGACGATCATGTTGTAATACAATCACTTATCCTTTTAATTTGTATCAAAATAACTGTCACTGTTACTACGCGCGAATGCCTTACCACTGCTCTAATGAAAACCGATAGCTGTCAATTGTCCTGTGCACATGTAATTCAATCGAATTACTAATTGGCTAATCGATACTGGTTTTTATAGAATTATTTGTGCAATTGAAAGCGACGGAATCCACTGTCAGGATAACTTAGTTATTTCATCAAGGATTGGCACTTTGACATTGAAATGCTCAACTTTTGTTGAATTAAAACCAGGTAATACTTGCTATTTTTAATAATAATATTAAATATTTTCGGATATTTAACACACAACGCCATCTAGTCCCAAACTAAGCAGAGCTTGTACTATGGGTACTAGACAACTGATGTTAATACATTTTTTTTTGTAAATACATACATATTATAAGAGTAGGTACATAGAAAACGGCCGGCATTGCAATAATTTCAGCTTGAACCATGTATTGTCGTTAGCAAAACAGTTTGAAGAAGTCGATTTACAGAAACTTCAGTAAATCGACAAAAGAATGAGACCGACACTTGCTCTCTCGCTCTAGCTCACTAATTACAGGCGACTTTTTGTACTTGTGTCTCTTACCTGTCGTTTTTTCCGTTGCATCCAGTTTGAAATCACAACGATTCTAAAGAAGTTTCACTTCAAAAGTGGGGTGAAAATAAAAATAAATTCTTCTTTTATTTGGTAATTCGGAAAAGCCAATACGTGCGATAGGATGAGATTGACTGCCTCGGTGGCGTAGTGGTAGCGTTGCGACTGCTAAGCTGAGGTCTCGGGTTCGATTCCCTGGTCGGACCAAATGTTTGTATGATCTGCAAATATTTGTTTCGGAGTTTGGGCATTTTCTATGTATAATATGTATGTATTTGCAAAAAAAGTATATATATGTATTTATATCAGTTGTCTAGTACCCATAACACAAGCTCTGCTTAGCTTGGGACTAGATGGCGTTGTGTGTTAGATGTCCGGAGTATTTATTATTAGTTATTGAATTCAACCAATTAGCATCCGATGCAGATTTACTGTCTTGCTAGGTTGAAATTTTAGTTCATCACATAATTTGAAAAATGAATATCACCCAGTAACATTATCTCTCTTAATTATATTCACATAATTTATAACCTGGAGAACTTATAAACGAAACAATCTATCAATATACGACCCTGAATAATTCGTTCAATAAATAATCGCAATAAATAATATTAGAAAGTATATGTGACTTTCCAAATAATAATATATGAGAGTATGATCTACGAGTATTACTAGGCGTATCAAGTTACAATATCGATGAGCATTCGACATGGCCCCCATCAAAATGTCTACGGTTAATCATGCAAATTTAATACGGAGAAATACTTTTTATTGTTAAAGGTTAATTTCGTTGATCGATTGGTATAAAGTGTCATGGTAATATTTGAATATGTTTCTTTTAGTTATTATTGTATTTTTTTATGTATGAACCTGCTAAAGTGACTCTATTCTGCATTATGGAAAGTATGAGCACTATGAGCAGAATCCAAGAGTTGTGGGTACTATATTCATTGCGAATGCAGACAATGCAACAATGAAGCATGTTGACCAACACTATGGCGGCCTTAAGGCCTTAATTTGTGTATTTGATTACAATAGTATTGATATTATCAATTATAAACAATTATTCCTACCATTCATTGACTACTCTAGTATCTGTTTTCATTATCCATGCTTAATTGATTTCATAACTAGGACCCCCTAACGTTGGTAGCTCTTAAATATAAATTTTAGCTAATTTTGTTTTCACCACGCTAAGTGACACCTAAATTGTTAAATTGATTGTTATTACTTAGTAATAAACATTTGATGAGTTTGATCAGTACTTTGTTAACATTGAAGAGGTATTGTGTTTTTTTTGGTAATCTGTCAGTAAAGTACAGTTAATAGCAATAATCATACAATTAAACAGTAACATATTCGCAGCAAAAAAATAAGATTGTAATTAAATACTTTCAACTTTATTTGTTGTCTGTACATTTTTTTGCGAAAACCAATTGAATTGAATGCGGACGTCTTGGACGTGCCTTATAAGGGTGGCCACGAATTAAAAAGTACAAAACTTTTAAGTACTCAGAACGTTTTGGGGTTGGGTTCGGTATGTCACATTGTATTTTTGTTGATTTTTAGATGACGTAGAATAACTGGTAAGTATCGGAATGATTATATTATAAAGGATGCGATAACTTCTGCAAGGCAACGAGACATAATGACTTAGAATCATTTTGAATTGAAGGCTAAAAAAGATAAACTAATCGATGATTAACCAAAGAATTACAAATTAAAGTTGTGTGCGAATCGAATTACGGCAACAGACAATCGACACCTCTTGCAGACGATAAGTCTTCAGATTTAAATAAATATTGTAACTGTTCAATAGCCAACTATAGCACCACAGCCGCTTATTGGTCAAATGTAATAACGCGGACTATCCCGATATACGTCCATCCCTTTTCACAAAACCATTCACACACATCGTAACTCCTCTGCAATAGAGCGAGCTCCGATAAATGTATCAATGCCATTTATTTTCATAGCATTCAATAGTTCCTCAATCATAGCAAGTTTCTGCTCCGAAGAGTAAGTAATTTTCCAAAGTTGAAGGTTATAATTTCCTTGGCGAAAATCAAGGAACTCCAAATGTCAGCACGACTACTGAATTCTCATTGATAAATGCTCATCTGCCGTTACTCCCTGTTTAACTTAAAGACTTGAATGAAAAATACATTAAACATTTTTCCATTGCAAGCAGCATTGCAATGTTGAATTTACTTTTTGTGAATTTAATCGGCCTCATTCGAATGAAGAATTGTGTAGCGAATATCGTTTTTTAAAGTTTCCTGAATGGTTAATGGTTATGTGTACTTTTACTTGCAAAAAGTACACATTATCATTAAGTTACATTCGATTCAAAAATGATTGTTAAGAGAATAAATATGTTTGATTGTTTGTAAATGGTATTTGATTTGTTTTAATTCAAGAGCTCAGACGGCTAAACTGTCATTGTTTTTACTGTAAACCTACATAAAAAACATTTAATTACATAAGTCTAAATGTTAAAATTGATCATAATTATATTGATAGTATATAAATGCATCCATTATCTTAGCATCCTGTATGATAAATACTAAAACGATTAAAATACGATGAAAATTTTACGCTAATCCGCAACACGTAACTAATTTTGAAAATAAAATATAAAATTATTAAGTTATTAAAATGAAATAAATTTGACAATTGAAGAATTCTTAACAACAAACAATGTCCTCCGCCGCGCCTGTCTGTCTATCTGTTCGTAATGAACTCAAAAACTACTCTTATAAACTCACATCATTTTGATTTGATGTAGCCAGTGTTCCAGAATAGCAGTTGTGTATACGATAATAACCAATGATATGTATGATATAGCCCATGTTACTCTAATTTTTTCCAACGTCTTCAACGAATTTCGTTATATTTATTCATTTGCTTTTTTCAACAATCACTCTATCTATTGGTAAAAATAGCATATAAATACGTGCAGTAGCTTTTGGGTTGAAAAGACAGACAGGCAGACAGACGCGGCGGAAGACTTCATTTCTATAATATGTAGTGATCATTGACAATAACAGATAAAGACTTATTTTAGGAAATCTGTTCAGTCAAAGATTGTTAACTCATCACTATTATTAAAAGGATCTTACCTAGAGGTATTATTGGTTCTAAATTTAATATATACCATTAAATTTTACCTCTAGATGGTTTCAAGTTGTTAAGTAATAGCAAATATTTCAAACGCATAGTAATTTATTGGTGATCTAAGCGGTGATATTAATTTGTTTATAAATCTTTTTTTTTTCTTTAAAATTATTGATAATTGACAAGATTATTTTATAAACCACATACCTTTTCATATAAATGTACCAAGTGATGCTTACCAGCATTGAATTCATCTCAATAATCAATTACATGCTCATCAATTTTAAATAGTGAATGCTTTTGGACCACAGCCTACGCATGTTTTATTAATGGCAGTTTCTGATTCATCAAGAATCGATTAAGCAGTTACTAAACAGCATTCATTCATTCATTCATTCAAAACTCGATAAAAAATAAAGCCAGTTTAGATCGTATCGTATCGATCCGACTATAAAAAATCGATAGCTATGTAATGTAAATTTAACGTGACATTACCGTTTAATTAATAATTAACGAGGCGATGAATCGATTATATAAAAATCTGTGTAATGAATCGATTATCAGTTATAATTTATGCTAGAATGATTTCTAGTAACTCTGCACGAACATGTGTGGGTTATATTGAACAATGTCTTTAAAAATTATTAATATTATGGTTACATTATCGATGAGGACCGAATCGTACCACATTGGTGTAAACTAGTTATATGTAGATCTCAACGTTATACTAATATTATAAATTCGAAGCTCTGTCTGTCTGAAGCACTTTCATGGCTAAACCGATTTAAATGAAAATTACAATGGAGATTCTGAAGAAAGACATAGGCTACTATTTACCGCGATGACCGAGATACACGCAGGCGGAGCCATGGGAGAAAGCTTGTCCTAAATACATTTCATTCTGTTAAGTCAGATGACTGTAGGGAATATAAAACTTACTGAAGATATTAATTGAATACTACGATTGGATTGCCAATATTCAAGCAACACTTCTGGTGTCCCGAATGTGCTTGCTTTCTAAATAAGTATTCCTAAAGAAAAAAACATAATTCTAAAAAAACTTATTAGGTTCAGATTACATGAAAGATAATTTCAAATGTAATAAATTGGATTTTTTTCATTTTGCAAGATTTAGTATGATAGTATTTTACGAACACATTTTCATTTTTGTGTCTAAATGAATTATTATAATTAGTATTGAACGAGACCTGTTAGTATCTGAAAACATCGAAACAAATGACTTTTTTCATTATTTTTTAAAACAAGTCTTTATTAACTGTTAATAAAATAACCTAGGGCCGTATCATTTGATACCCATATGGTTGGTTGTTCAGAATTATGTGCGCCGCCATTTTGTTACGGCGGCCATTTTGGAATAATAATAATATCGATTATATATAATTGCATTGTCATCAGAACTAAAGGTATATTACAAATTTCAGCTCACTCGACAATCGGGAAGGGGATCAAATTTAACTTGCAAGATTTGATTACAAACACACATAGGGACAGGTGAAACTAAATAAATCTAGTAATAAGGTACAGTGTTACGGTAGTAGGGTTGTCAAGTGTTTATAATGTCAAGCGACATTCACTCTATACGCCTTTTTTCTTTTTTTGGTTCCTCTTGCACAAATCTCCTTGGATACCACCTCCTTCCTGGTGGCATGTCAGACTCGAACCGACTAAAACTGCACGCCGTCTCGGGTACTAGATGCCGGGGAACCAGGTGCACCCTAGAAAGGAAAACCCTGGAACCCGACGTACGTCGGGCCACCTACGCTTTGTAGGTGGCCCCCTACTGTGTGAGTCAATCTATACCACTGAGGTGAAAGAAAAGGTGGATAAAAGGTAAAGCACTAGAAAGGAAACTCTAGTAAAAGGATAACTGTAATTAGTCATTGAAGATTAAAAATGCTGTTTGAATTTTAAAAAACTGGCAAATAAATTCAACATGTGTTTACGAAAAAAAGTATGTAGTGTATTTCTATCAGTTATCCCCCATAATACAAGGTCTACTTAGTTAGGGACTAGATGGTGTTGTGTGTTAGATGTTCGAAATATTTATTTATATAATATACTAGGTATATAGCATAACTATAATATTAAATTTTGTCACATGTCGTACTGCACCGCACTGAAGTCGTATCTTTGTTTTATTAGTCTTTTGTTCGTAAACTTTATTGATTTCTGAAAGGCGTTTCAATGTATCCGGTGCTATTTATTGAAATGCCGTTGAACGGTGCATTCTGGGGAACTACAACTTTCTTTTATTTATTTTTTTGCCTTTTCTCATTGTAAATTTAATATTCCGTTGAGAGTTGGAAATGATAATTTCTTTCTTTTAAGTTATATAATGGGTGTGTATTTTCAGTGATTAAATATTCGGTTAAAAGTTTTCAATAATAAGAAATTTTATTTTTGATAAGTTTCTATTTTATCCTTCACCTCCACCGCCTCTTATCGTCTTTTAAGTCAATTCCTTGGTAACTATTTTTTTTTTTTTGCGAAATCTTTTGCCGTGAAAAAGTAAAAATTCATCACCACGTTTATGTTTAAAAAAAGATGCTCAAATCATAATTTAAAAAAGAAACACAGGTTTGTCGGGCATAGAGAGTGTCCTCTAGAGGACTTTTTAATAGACTAGTATTTAGTGAGATTTTCCATAAACAAGATTTTCCTCTTAAAATATATTAAATTTTACTTCACTTTTCTGTGTGATGAAGAATACGCTTTGTTACCACTCTTACTCAATCCATGGGTGTCGCAAGAGACTACTAAGGAACATAAAACACAGGACAACTGCAAGGAAAAGAAAAACTTGAAACAATTCTTATACCAACCCTTTTGGTCAACGTAGTAGGTGTCTACTACGTTGTATTTTAAAGATATGATAATACTGAGGAATATTTATCCTCATTGAGGATATATAAACTATTTTTGTAATACGCACCAACAAAATAAAATCGAGTGCCAGCATTCTCATAAAATAAGCCCGGTCATTAAAAAAACGTCGTTTCGAGAACTGAATTCAACGTTCATGCAATTGACGAGATATGTTCCGATGGACGTTTTTGCTGAACAAGAATTTCCGAGTGCGCTTGCGCACTGAATAATGTATTGTGCGCAAGAGTTGACGAGCCGAGTGCGCTGTTTGTAATGCGGGTTCTGATGGTATAAATGACTATCTCGCTTTTTATACACAACCTTAGAAGATATCATGGCTAATTATATTAAGTAGGTAAGTTAAAAGAAAGTTGAATAATACGAAAGTTTTTAATAAAATCAAGTAGGTACTGAAAATTAAGTAGATTTTTAATTGGGTTACTTTTTTAAATTATTGGAACACATTTCTATGTCTGGTAATGGACTGCAATAGGCTGATGATGACGGTGACATCCTCTACCTTTAAGTGAGCAAGTCTTCAATACCAATCCGAATCTCGGAACACCTCCAATGATTTTCATTAAATTTAGTATGCAGGGGTTTTCGGGGGCAATAAATTTCGTTCGAACAAAGTTCGTTCATCAAGGTACTTTTTATATACAGATGATTTATAATAACTGCACCGCACCTCAGAGTGCAGTTTAATTAAAAAGACAAATTCCCATCTAGTGTATCTATATAGTTTCCATGTGAACTGCTGAATGGGAGGTATCTTTTTAGAAAGGAGGTATATAAATAATTTGGCTTAATATGTTTTACGAATGACGTCTAAAGGTACCCTAAATGAAATGATATAGGTATAACCACTTAAACAATTAATTCTTTTTTAAATAATGGCATACGCAATTGAATAAAACCAAGTTAACTGTTTAAATTTTCAAGACAGTGTTGTTAATTTTTCTTAACATATTTCGAAACAGGATCTTCGTTTATAGGTAGACTGATCATAATGTTTTTCTAGGTTCTGTATATGTTCTAGACGACTTTTGTTTGTTATTAATCGTACATGTAATTATTTAAATTCATTGGTATCTTTGAATAATTTTAACGGTCTCTAAGAAATACTGCTCATTTTGCAAATAATTAAATAACAAAAAACCGACTTCAAGAACTCTAACTCGACGACTCGAGACTTCATGGGAAGCACTAGTTTTTAAAAATAAAATAATCATCAAAATCGATTCACCCAGTTGAAATTTCTGAGGTAATAAACATTAAAACAAAATACAGTTGAATTAAGAACCTTCTCCTTCTTGAAGTCGGTTACAAATAACATTACTTTTCATTACTGCCCCCTTTTCCATCTTGGAAAGTGTTTTGCATTAAATCTCTTTCTACAATCGCGAACGCCTCTATTCTCTTCTTTTATCGACTAATAGTTTTTTGTGTTGGCCTCGGTACTAAGAGTTGAGAGACGTTATTCCCAATATCAATTATCCGTCAAAGGAGACAGAAATCCATTCTAAAGCTATAAATATGAAAGTTACTCTTTCTGTCTGTCTGATATACTTTCACGACTGAAAAACTGAACCGATTTTCATGAATTTAGGTATAGAGATATTTGAGACCGTTAAGAAGGACATAGGTTTTTTTTGTCATGATAAACAATAGATACGAGGGGAGAGTCTCGTACAAAAGCTAGTTAATTTATACAATACTAGAAAAGAACATTACAATATAAACCGAGAAACTGTCAGACATTTTATTCATCACTTTATTCTAAAAATACAATACTGCGAGTATGACTATACGTCACATGCTATCAGCAAAATGGAGCCAGCATGAAGTGTCAATCGATTTTGAAAGCGATAGATAGGTACGTCGTAAACGAATTTAGTTCGTACTTTTAGCGTTGCTGAGTTGAAAGCTTTACTTAATTAAAAAAATAGAATATAATTCGTATATTATTGTTATTAATGTAGGTACACTTTATATCTTGTGTAAATAATCTGAATCTCGAAAACGGATGAAATTTGGTATGTAGGGGATTTTTGGGGCGATAATCGATATACAAGGATTCATTTTGGATTAAATTTACCAAAACAACAATAAAAATAAAAATAATAAATATTCCGGACATCTAACAGACAACGCCATCTAGTCCCAAGCTAAGCAGAGCTTGTGTTATAGGTACTAGAAAACTGATATAAATACTTATATACTTTTTTTTGTAAATATATACATATATACATAGAAAACACCCAAACTCCGAAAAAATATATGCAGATCATACAAACATTTGGTTTGACCTGGGAATCGAACCCGAGACCTCAAGCTTAGCAGTCGCATACGCTACCACTATGCCACCGAGGTAGTCTTACCTAGTCAATACCTAGGTACTGTTATTTTATAAGGCTATGCATGTGTTAGATGTCCGGAATATTTATTTATTATTATTATTTATTACTATATATCGGTTTCCATGAGAAACGGTCGCCTGCTTATAATGTTAAAGTAATTTATAATAACAAACGAAAAGACGGTTATTATATTACCTAAACACCATTGTCATGTCATGGCTAATCAAAAATACGTCTTATAGATAAATAAATGAATATTGCCGACATCTTACACACGATATCTTCTATTCCCAAACTAAGCAGAGCTTGTGTTATGGGTACTCGATAACTGATATAAATACATATAAACTACATAGAAAATACCCAAACTCCGAAACAAATATTTGCAGATTATACAAACATTTGGTCCGACCCGGGAATCGAACCCGAGAACTCAAGCACAGCAGTCACATACGCTAAAACTGCGCAACAGAGATGTCTGATATCTTTTAAATTCCTTAATTTAATTCTAATTATTATTTATTTGTGTAGTACCTATTTTGTCTCCATGTACTTACTCCCGTTGATTATTTTCTTAGTGCTATCTAATTTGCAAGATAGCCATTCCTCAACTTTATTTCATATTCTTTATATCCCTTATACCATTACAATCATATACAAAAACAAATTTGTTATTAAAATATGAAATATTATATAAACATAACTCATTATACTAAACTGGTGTCTAAATATATCTCCTGTAAAATACACATTTTAACCCAACAAAATCCGTACCTAAAATATATTTTTAATTTATATGGCGATACCCAGACGGACTATGACCCTTGCTATTGAAAAAGGTGTTCTATTTATAACAACGCCACCCATTTGTCTCCATCAACAATAAGCATATTTTTTAAACATATTTTATTTAAATCTTAAACCGAGGATGACAATATAAATAAATCAAAGAATTTACGTACTCCGAGATTAATCTATCCTCTATGGTAATGCGGGATAAAAAGGCGGTATGGCTCGTCGGTAGTCAACCGAAGGATTTGAATACATTTTAAATTTATTAGTATAATCCTCTTACGGTTAACGTGAACAGGGGTGCATGTGAGTTTTATGATTTGATGGTTTGGGGCAATTGTGTTGAAGATAACCTTATTATCAGAACTTTTATGTTTTGATACTTTATGAGTCAAATATGTATAAAACATGACAAATCACTTGACGGGTTCGGGATAAGGTAATTGCTAAAACCACATACCTTTTGGCCAAATCTTTTGCTTAGGCTTTAGACGTAATCCTTAAACGTAAATTGCAGTTACTTTAGGATTATTGTTTCTACACCGCGCATTCCGAGTTCATTTATTTTAGGGTTCCGTACCCAAAGGGTAAAACGTGATCCCTGTTACTAAGACTCCGGTGTCTGTCTGCCTGTCCGTCCGTCTGTCACTAGGCTCTGTCTCATGAACCGTGAGTGATAGTCAGACAATTGACATTTTGACAAGAAATTCTAAAAAACAGAATAAAATAAATATTTAAGGGGGCTCCCATACAATAAACGTGATTTTTCTGCTCGTTTTTGCTTGACATTTGTATACGGTATTAAACAGCAGATATACGCTTGAAATGTATAGTATGGAATCCTTCTCGCACTTGACTGATTTTTTGATTTCTTATCAAAATATTTTAAAAAAAATACTCCAAACAGTTCCTGTTCTACGAATAAATCCAGTATAGCGGGGAAGTTCAGAAATATTCATGTAATGGATATTAAGAACACTCAGACCCAAAGCAACAATTAATTGTGGATTACATAATATAATGGTGTCTGATGTAGAGATCGAACCCAAACCACTGTGTAGTAGGAAATATCAGTAATCCCATAACACTGTGTAAACCAAAATGTTTGA
Organism: Spilarctia lutea; assembly: GCA_916048165.1. Classification (NCBI taxonomy): domain Eukaryota; kingdom Metazoa; phylum Arthropoda; class Insecta; order Lepidoptera; family Erebidae; genus Spilarctia; species Spilarctia lutea. Next base: position 4,653,673 of record OU696491.1, read on the forward strand.
CAAAATAACATACTTATAGTACGTGGCCACTTATGCATGTAAGGGAATGTAACGTTACGATTTATCGACCAATAATAGAGTAGGATTTTTTAAATATTCAAGGTTTATTAACCATTTTGTGGATTAGCCCTAAGTATGAAATTTATAGAAATGATTTCGGTTCTTATAAAAAAAATTGTTAAAGTTTTTTCAGAATTAGATTTTTTAGTTTAGGTCAACAAATATGTATCAAAATTTAATTTAATATATAAAATTCTCGTGTCGCGGTGTTTGTCACCAAATTGCTCCGAAACTGCAGGACAGATTTTTATGAAATTTTGTGTGCATATCGATTAGGTCTGAGGGTCGGCTCACATCTATTTTCCATACTCCCAAAATGATAAGGGTGACCCACGCCTATTTTTTTTAGATAAGATAGATTTAGATTAGATTTTAATGCAACTGATACCTACTTTGTCTTTTTGAAATATTATCATGTGTTCAATCACCTACATTTACTGGGTAGGAAAATAAGCAATAATAGTTTCTGCCTGCTCATCATTGTTTATTAGGTACATCATTTTAATATAAAAGTAAATTGTAGCAGTGCTCGTATCTGTTGGTTTTTTTTTGTTATATATATAGGGGGCAAACGAGCAGACGTATTACCTGATGGTAAGCGATTACCGCCGACCATAGACAAGCAACACCATAGGCGTTACAAGTGCGTTGCCGGCCTTTTCGGAAGGAGTACACTCTTAATTGAAGTTAAACTTGGTAAACTTGAAAATTCTAACATTTCATTGTTGATAGAATTTTGGACTAAATATTGTTTAATGAAAATGTATTTCTTTGATATTCAAACTTATATAGAAACCAAAAGCATAATTTCAATATTTTGTTTGAAACATTTCAATTTTTGAAATTTTCGAATCTAATTATTGAATGAATGAATGATATAATTCGAAAATTTCCAGGTTGTTTAATAAATCATTAATTTGTTTGAACAAACAATTCAATTAATGAATATTTCAGCAAAGACAATATAAGAAAAAGAAACATTAAATTGTTTGTTCTGCATATTGTCAAATCAAATTGATTTCCTTTAAAGAATTTTCTTTACCTTAAAGTAGTATTTGACCGTTAATTCAAGTGACAATTCACAATAACAAAGAAAGTAATTGAGATTTTCCATTTTACAAAATCAATTTTCCTAAATAATGTCATCTAGGCCAAAGCGTTCTTTCTCAAGGGGAGGCCTATATCCAACATCCACTGTTAAATATAGGCCTCCAGTAAAGACCGTTGTGACAATGTGATAATCATAATATAATTAAATTCATGACGTGATTGCTCTTATAAAAAGTCACTAAACTCCGACTAAACGTTCTAACTGTCCATAAAACTAGACGTGATCAGTTTATTTCAGGCTTCAGCGACTCACACCAGAACATTACATACTATTTACTCAAGGTTTCCTGTTAAATATTTCCGTGTTTTTTTATAAAATTAATTTCAAAGACTGCAGAAATTGAGACATAAGGAATGGCGACAAGTTGTGACTATACGCTGACAGATACCAAAGATATTATGATAACCAAAGACCACTAGAAGTTACATAATTAAGATAAGGACGGCTTTATACCCAACTTTTTTAACTATTCTTTAATACCTTACTGGATACCTTTGTACACTAGATACCTATCTGACATCTTAAATAATCACAAACATCTTACGTATTGTATCTCTGTAATATGAACCAAGTATAAGTTTTATCTATCTACCAGTTTTAAAATCAACAAATATTTGAACCTGATGGACGGGAGTTGCCTGGTTTCCTGGACAAACAAAAACCTTATTATCTATTTTTAATACTCAACTATGTTTTTAAAATGTTGATGGTAATATCATACCTGAAACAAAACAAAAGTTATTAATAACAATATAGTAAGAATTATTAACGTCTAATTGTTGTTGTTGTTGTTGCACAAAAACACAAAAATATCATATTATTAAGATCGAAAAGGATTTCATGAGATATTCAAGGGGCTGATGCTAATGCTAATGGAATAAATCTAAGTGCGAATAGCATCATTAAGATTTAGATGTTTCATTTTTAATGTAATGTAATAATATCTTAAATCAAATATATTTGTATTCAAATAAATTTGATTAGTATTATAGTTGCTGCCGTTTTGTTTACTCAATAAATAATATATTTAACTATAAAATATGTATAGAAAATAGAAAACTACTGTAAAATTAATTTTGATTAAAGCGACAAACTGATTGTGTATCGCTGTGACTTAACTTAATCCTAAATAAACAAAATGACATTAGACTTCTTACACAGTCGTCTCTCAAATTCCTGCCTCTATTTCTAATATACAACTTAAATTCCATTTTACGACAAGAAATTAAAAAAGCTAGCCTTCCACAGACGACCACACACTAATTAATCCTATTTAAGTCACCAGTCCTGAGGACAGTGCTTCATTTTTATACTCGTCTGTGAGAAAGGGTTCGAACTAAATAAGTCCCTGAGACTTGACTGACGATAACTATCCTATAAATCAACTGATACTCTATAAATCCATCAAGGGTGCCGTAAAAACACCATCGTGTTTTTGGGTTCCGTAGCAAAATAAGTTTACGGTTTACGAGACTTGATGAAATCTTAAAGTTTTGTATGCTTGGTGATTGGGGTTTTAATTACTCCTTTTGACATTCATTCCAGTAAAAACTCATGTAGATTTTCTTTGTAGTCTTTTTTATGTGGTGGGATGGTTTTAAAGTGATGAAAAAATTACTATTACAAAGTTTTGTGTACTTTTCAAAGTTTATGTTAACGACAAATTTCGTGAAATAAGTTATAAAGTTAAGAAAAATGTCGATCCCGATGATACAAAAAATATATTTTCATTAGCATTATTTCTATTCTAACATACAGTTTAGTATTTAAAATTATAATTTCAAAAATATGTTACCAAATTGATCGCAAAGCTGCGAGAACTTTATACTGTTTTAGTTTTCAATAGCGTTTCCTTCAGATCTTGCGTAATAGGATTTATTATTTAACGTTCTCACTAGTAGTCTAGCAGAAATAATTTAGGAGGGAAACAGCTTATCGAAACTGTATACAGAGTATGTATATGTATGTCTAGTTTTACTTTACTAGTCGCGTAACGCCTTATGACGATGTCTGTTGTGATGAAGATAATGAATAATGTCCTGATGAAGAAAGAAATATAATTAACGGCCAATTATTAATCGACTTCAAAAAATAGATTATGTATTTTTTTCGTTGCTGATAAATAAATACGGAACCAATTGCGCCTCCGGCAACATCTTTCATATATTGAACCAAGTGAAATTAACAAGATTTATATTTCAACTTTATTGTATACACAGAGCCGTTACAAAAGTTTAATCAGCTTAACAATTAAGCCCCTATCCAATTACAAAGATGCTATCAGTTAAGGTACAGCACTTAAGATGCATTGTTTGTTCTGGTTAAGGAAATGAGCCTTTAAATACATGGATGTTATAAATCATAGTCATGCATTTATAATAAAAAGTAATCAGGGATAACCTATTTATAACTAACTTTTATCCATGACGCTATGCGTTCGCGCAAATTTCGACTTTGTTCATAAATTTTACATCGATAAAAATGCCTATATTATTCCAGTACCTAATCTATATCTGTGCACTTTCAGCTTGAATTTAACCGCCCAAAATTTTGTATATGTGATATTATTGATATTAAGATATTTTAGTGGCTTGTTGTTGCGATGCGATATATCTATCTTGTACTCAACGTCACATAGATCGCAAGCATAACCCCACTTAATAACTCCCTTGTTAAAATGAAATCTAAAACTGCCTAATACTTGTAAGATGATACGGGTTTTCACTGTTTCTTCCTATTTGTTTTGTTAACAATATGACGTCAACACCCACATTTAATCTTTTATAAAAGTACAATTAAATTTTCAACATCCTTGATTCAATAAATGTAAAAAAACTGATCCACCACAAGTTTATTCCGTAATAGCATATTGTTATACAGGATGTTGTATTGTGTGTCTGTCTATTCAAAGTTTAATAGCGACCCCATTCATTCTCCCTTATTTAATTTAGTCCGCGTTGTGAAAACATTGAACCCTTTTTTGTGGTTAAAATGATTTGATATTTTGATATAAAAGACATTCATTGTTAACAAAATAAGCTTTCAAATGCTATGTATATTTAAAAGTTCTTTATTATAAGCTGTTTAGATAGACCTTCCTAAGCCATTCAACTGATACTTTATATCTCTTTTTGGAGATACCTCATTGCCTTCATATGCACCTACCGAATTATTTTGTGACCCACTGTGTGTTGGGTCAAATAATACTGTGAGAAATGGCATGGAGATAAAAGGATAAATAAATAGTGGTCCAAAAATAACATTACGAAAAGTATTAACGGGAATTATTGATCATCGACTGCGAGTGAAGCTTAAAATTAAACAGATAGATATTTAAAAAACTGTCGTTTTGTGTTGTCTTAATCTAATAAAGACTCTTCATTAGTTTTTCTTCAATATCTTTAATATATCATCTTCCACCATTTACAATTGTATTATATGTATTATTAATAAACATTTCTTTAAGAATCTCAACTCATAGGAGGGATGCTGATTATTTGGAAAAGATAGAACAAAATAATAACTATTTTCTTAAATATTTTGTTTAATATGTATCTTACCACGTACCCTAAACAAATCTCGTACCAACATCAAAACAATTTCACAGAACCGAAATTCCAAACCCAGCCGCCGTCAAAGTTAATTAAATCCAAATATTTCACAAAGAACACATCACGGGTTCAAAGGAGCAATTATATATCAGTTACAACTAGACTCTCAAAGGGTTTACTGTCATCGAAGGTCTAATTGAAATTATAGGTAACTTTGCCTTTGATCGAGGCTTAAAATCAACAATAGAGATTTTGTAATTCTAGAATATTACCTTATGGACTTATTTTTATTTTACGGATGAAAAGTAACTTTATGAAGGAAAAAAATATTTACGCGCGTTGAGCTCTTTCGGTGAACAAAAATCATGGAACTCGCGTCATCGTCACCGAAAGATTTACATGAGCTATATGTATACTGTGTATTTATGTGTACTTTTATGGGTGAACAAAAATCATATAACTCGCGTCATCGTCACCGAAAGATTTACATGAACTATACTCGTATGTATACTGTGTATTTATGTGTACTTTTTTCATTATCATCATCATCAGCCTATCGCAGTCCACTGCTGGACATAGGCCTCTCCAATGTCACGCCACTTAGTTCGATCCTCGGCTTCTTGTACTTTTTTGGGTGAACAAAAATCATGAAACTCGCGTCATCTTCACCGAAAGCTTTATGTGAGCTATATGTATACTATGTATTTATGTGTACTATTTTGGGTAAACAAAAGACGTGAAACTCGTGTCGTCGTCACCGCACGCGTCCTTCACAAATTATCGTTTCTAAAGTGGTAACGTTAAAAGTATATTATAATTCAAAAGGTTGTCCCAATCAGGTAGAAGTCGATTATGTCCACCTATATCAGGCCTAATATAATTGTATTACGAAGTCAAAAAAAGCCGTGAATAAGTTCTCCTTGCAAAGTGTTATTTTCTAATTTTATAAGTTCTCAAAACAATATTATTGAAGTTGAATGTGAAGAATGAAGTTAATGAATGAATCGAGAAGTACCATACTACTGAAGTTCAAATAGCTTTTCAAGAATATTAGAACTGAAATAAATTTTCCTTCGATACGGTGATGTGTAACACAATTTTACTCGAAGCTAGTTCATTTCCTCGTTTATACGTTCACACTTTGGGTAGTCGTGTCACGTTGTCACGTAGTTACATCAAAGTAAAGTGAAAATTGTGTCGTTAATTTGGTTTTCTTTTATTGAACACTAGCAACCACCAACCACTGGTCTAGCTTTGCTCGGAAGTCTATAAAATTCTCGAATTTCCTCCACTATAATATGTATGTAACACTAACAGTAGAAGCAACTTTATTTCATGTTATACTAACAACCCGCCCCGGCTTCGCACGAGTCTTTTAAGGCAAACATAATCTTAACTCTGAGAAAATATGCGACTAAATTTTTCCGACATCTATCTTTCTCGATATATATTTTACGAGATTATATCTTTTACGAGTTCAAGTTCCTCCAAGAATATGAGTAGGCACAAAGTTTCACGATGATCGGTTAAGTAGTTTTTGCTTGAAATCGTAATAAACAAACTTATATTCGAATTTATAATAATTAGGATTACATATAATAATTAGGATTACATAAGCATTATAGACTTACTTTTAGTTCCACATCGTTACTTAGTTTTATATCTTGCATAACATCAAAAAGTGTATTAAAAAAGTCCGGCTATAAAAGGTGATAATTGTACCTTTTTGGTTAACTTTCTAACTGCTTATAGTGTTATATCGAGATCTTGTTAAGATGTTGTGTTTGTCTAATTTATGTACAACATGACCTTAACTGGTGTCAGGCCTTTATTTTGATGGTTACCGGTCGTGGACACACAGCTGTACAGTTTGTCGAGCTAGAGGTTTCATATATAATATTATTTTGAAATATTATAATTGAATTTGTTTTTCGTACTTATTGCACCTGCTTTTAGGTCTTCCTCTTTTCTAGTTCCTCGGGCAGATGATATTGAAGGGACGGCTGGTAAACTATGGAGAGAAAAGGCCACAGATAGAGATTACTGGTTTTCTTTGGAGGAGGCCTTCACCCTCAAATAGAGGGGTTCACGCCATTTTATTTTTCAATAAAATTTTAATCAATCACAAAATAAAAATAATTAATCTATAAATAAAATGTATAAAAAAATAAGAATAGTAAAATGTAAATGTAATTTTTTAAATATTTTTTTAATAATGCATATAATTTAATTATAATGCATGATGTATTTTTAGTATTTTTTTAGTTATTTGTTTAAACTGTAATATTTATACACTAAAAATCAAATTTGAATACTGTAATTAAACTTATTTGGTGTGAAATAAAGGGTTTTTTTATTTTATTTTACTTATTGCACATTTCTTTAATAAGTTCGAAATGGTTCGTAATAAATAATATGATATATTTTAGATTAAGTGTTTGTTTATCTGTTATTGACATTAAAACATTTTGATATCTTTGAGCGAGACGTGACCATGCTGCATTGTCCATATGCGCAATAAGGATGGTGACCACCACTCTTAGATTCTATTCTTGCTTTCCATTAGGTCGAGTAAACTCACTTTGGCAGCTTTTATTATGTAAAAATGTACCAAAACTAAGAAACGTTCCGTAGGAGAGCCACGCTTCGGCATGAATGGGCCGGCTAGACCGGAGTGATACCACGGCTTCACAGAAAACCGGTGTGAAATAGCGCTTGCGCTGTGTTTTACCGAGTGAGTGAGGATACCGGAGGCCCATACCCCAACCCCTCCCCCCATTCCCTCTTCCCATCCCCCAAAGGTCGACAACGCACTTGTGACGCTTTTGGTGTTGCGGGTGTCCATGGGCGGCGGTAATCGCTTACCATCAGGTGAAGCGTCTGCTCGTTAGCGCCCTATTCAAAATAAAATAAAAAAGAATCAAGATTAAAAATTTTGAGTCTGTTGTTATTTTTATTTATTCTCATTCTATACCATTAAACCTATTGTTCAAAAGTTATCATTCTGTGCATTAGAATAGTATAAACTTGGTTTATAAATACATAGGACTGTACTTTTAGGATGGGTAAAAGTATCAAATAAAATTATAATAATATGACTGACACTGACTAGAATTTAGTTTACTTATTTGTATTTGTTGGAGGTTGACATTTGAATTTCATCATCCTAGGAAGCTGTATGTATCAAGCTCATATCATTATTCGTGACCAGAAGATCATTATTTAGCGGTATCGAGATAACGACAGTATAAAAACGTCTGCCGACGTACCCATGGCCGTGGGATAAGAAGATGCAATTATCTTACATTTACTGTTATTTGGAGCCATCGTTTGATTAGCCATGATGTTACCTGATGGAATGGTACGATTTCCTGATGACGTTAAAGTGTTTTGACTCTTATCTAAGGTTATCCGCCTACAAATGGGAATTCGTGTTTTATCATTGGGTAGGGCCGAAAATTTGGAATTAAAATTATAATGATATGGACATAGTACTATTATCTGTTTAAAGATAATAGATATAAAGGGAATGCACTTGTGACGCCTCTGGTGTTGTGGGTGTCCATGGGCGGCGGTAATCGCTTACCATCAGGCGATAGGATACGATTTAATAAAAACAAAAAAAAAAACAATTAAAGTCAGAACTTTAGGTGATTATATTAGTAAATATATACATATGTCTATAGCCATCGACTCACAGCTGTCATGTAAGTTGGTCTTAAATTATGATAGGGAAAATGTAAGCTACCCCTATGGGAATCAAAGCCCTTAGGCTGCAATCTTGAAGACAGCGGAAGCCAGCACGATGAGCAGCGCGGCAATGTAGGTTTGTTGCCGCCCACTCCCCACGCCTTTGAGGCTCTTGACGTCCCTTAAGTGTATGCATGTGTATAAAATAAGACCTGAATGTATATTCAGGTCTTGGTCTTGTCCGGTAAAGTTTAACTTCAGAGAAGAATTTAAACAATTCGTGTAAAAGGTAGTTTATTGACTAGAAAATTTAAGTAGTAGAAGAAAGGACTACAAAAAGAAACAGAAAAAGGACTCAAATAGAAATAATTCTGTAGTTTAGTTATAAATTAGTTTAGATAATAATTTATATTTGACTCTGTTACACGTTATTACTAATTAAGTCGGCTAAATAATGAAAATAACTCGTGACTACAATTTCAAATTCGGTAGCTAAAATAAATTTTATCATTTTGCAAGTTACGACCTGAAAATTAAAATTTCTGTCAACGAGGACGGAATAATTTTAAGGATACCGTGACTAGACTTCGAAATGAATATTTTTAGTAAATACATAATATAAACATTACAACGTTTTAGAAGAAAGTATTATTACGATTTTAATTATTCTGCCTAGATACTTAGTATAATATAAATAACATATTATATAATTTACAGAAGTGTGTTGTACTCGTAACAAGACATCCTTCCGCTCGAGACACAGATTCAATATAGTTCGGGCAAATAACAATTAACGTACTATATTTATGAATTTAAGAATTTAATTGTAAATTATTGTACCTTTTATAACTAAATAAATGAATTTTGAGTTTGAGAATTTTGAGATCTTAAATTAGTAGTAAAAATATTTTGATTGAGTGTTGAGAAGAAAATTGTGGAACTTAAGGCAGGCTTATGGTTTTCCTCTTAAACATAGAATAAGTTAAGAAAAATAGCAGCACGATTCTGGAAAAAAAGGGCACTATGGAGAATTAACTGTCAAAAGAGCATGATGGTTTCCAACCTGATATCCGACATCCAAATGTCGTAAGAGGCGAATAAGGGATCAAACTAAGGACACCATTACTGCAAAATAAAAGTAAACTTGAAATAAACTCTATGCCAACCCGCCAGTGTGGTATAGTAGGCCAAAACCTCCTTGATAAGGAGAGGCTTATGTCCAGCAGTGGACAATTAATGGCTGTTGATAATCCGACATCGTTTTGAGAGTTAGATCTGTGTCGAGTAAGTCCACAGTCAACGTCTGTGACTAGCACCGTGCGAGCGTTACGTGATGGCTCTCACTGTAGAACGTCTAGAGATTCACCATATTCACGTTTCCTATTTCACATAAAGTAGGGTTCCAGTAGTCTGTTAAACAGATCTTAAACCTTATATAATTTATATCATGCTGGGTATATTATTATTTCTATTTAACCTTTATTAATCTGTAACCTTTGATAATATCTAACCAGCGTAGTATAGTAATTTAAAACTTCCTTTGTAAGGATAGGCCTATGTCTAACAGTGGACTATTGAAGACTGTCGTTGATGAAGATGATGCTATTATCAGGTTAATTTCAACCTCAATTAAACAGTGGAATAAAAGAATAAGTTGCGTTTTATTACAAGGCCTCACAACTTGTACGACGAAACATATGTATGACAGAGATGTCAATATATCAATTATGCAAACTATTAAATAGTCGAAGGTAGGTAAATAATTTACGTATTTTAGATTTCTCCGATGACATTTATAGCGTGACATGACTTTTAATGGCCCATCTGGTTATTTAATAGACATTCTAAACATAAATTGAATATTGACATCCATAATGATCATAATTTTAAATTAACACATTTTAGATTAAGGTTGTTAAAGGTTGAAGAAAGGATATATGTCTGAAGAAGACTTAATTAAATAGGTCTTAGCATTAAAATTTAATAAAATGTAATTAGAATATTTAAATTAATCTTTTTTTATTTGAGATATTGAAAGTACAAATTTATACTGCAACATAAAAATACTGAATACTTTTGTTTGTTTCTAACAATCCACTGCTGGTTATAATTACTTTTGATGCCTCCCCTTTCGATTAATTGAATAAACAAGCAACTGTAATTTGAACAAAACTTGATTTTGAATATTTCCTTTTGTATTCGAGTACTTTGATGAACGCAATAATCCATGACACTACTGGCCTATTGAACAGAGCAGCAACGACAAACGATAGTGTAACTACAGGAACTAGGAAATATATCCCAACCACGCCCACGCATATGTGTATTTGAAAACCGATACTTCAATGGGTTTCGATGTCTTTGATGTACCGCCACGTAAAGGGCTTTGGAACAGCTCATAACGACCGCTTCCGTTCGATGTTATAAACTTATAAAGTATTGATTGTTTATTCCATAAATATTTCATGATAAAAAGAAACTGAGTACTTTAGTGGTGTCGGTTGTAAAAGGCACATTATATTTATGAAGATGCATGTGTTATGTGTGCACGGTGACGCTAAGTGTCGGAATGGATGTTGTCTTTTCAGACATCAATCTTATGAGGCAATGTGTCGAGTGTTCCGATTAGAGCGTGAAATATGCATTTTATATTCTAATATATACAAGTTTAAATGGCAAACAGAATTAAAAAAGTTAACTAACAAAAGTCGCAACACATCACCGCTATTTAATTTCAAGGTACTTTCACATTGTTTTAGATATTTAGTGCAGGTATATTCAGTTTTTTCCAGCAATTGCATTCATTGCAGTTCGTTTAATTCAAATTTATACTAATGTTATTATTTCGATTGTATGCAAATATTTCTGTCTGTTACGCTATTTCGACTAAACTGTCGCATTGATTTCAAATTGTCAATGATATAGCAAAGTTTATACATTCATGACAAATCCCTCAATAATCAAAAATCTTGAGGAAGGACGTAGGCTCTCTTTACCGTGACAACCAACATACATGCGAGTGGAGCTGCGGTCAAAAGCTGGTACATACATAAATACAAACCCTTAGTCACCTCCTAATCAAAGACCTAATGGCATTAACATAACAAAGGGTATGCTATCAATGGGCAAGACACCGCAGAGGTGTCTATAACGCTCTAATTAAATACCAAGACAACACCTCGTATTTGTTTATGCAAAGTAAAGGCTATCCTGAGAGCGATCGATCATTTCAATGAAGCGGCCGGTATACGTCGGTAGATTGTCACAAAGGTATCTGGAGTTGTTGATGGATCGATCAGTTATAGAACCTTACTTTGTAGTAGAGGTTTTAATTGACTCGTGGCACTTAATTGGTACTGTTTGTTTGTTGTGTCAGCGTTAGTCGTCATCGTCTTCTAGCCCTTTTATCAAATACTAGCTGACCCACGCCTCGTAAGCGTCTTCTATTGCCCGTAGCGTGAAAATATTCCCCCCTTTTTGAAACATCCTTTATTGGTGCTCCGCTCCTATTAGTATTAGCGTGATGATATATAGCCTATAGCCTTCCTCGATAAATGGACTACCCAATACTGAAAGAATTTTTCAAATCGGACCTGCGGTTCCTGAGATTAGCGCGTTCAAACAAACAAACAAACTCTTTATATATTAGTATAGATTATATATTAGTATTGAAAATACCTTGATTATGGAGGAAGAACGATATATCTTCAGCTTTATTATTAATATAGATATATACTATTGTAATCAATGAGTTAGTTTAGTTTTAGTTATTGAAATACAATGACAGTGTAGCATAGTAGCGCCAACTTGGAAGCTTCGTTTATCTTGATATTCAATTAAAATTGTCTGTCAACTAGCAAGAGTATAGCAGTTAAGCTTTAGCAGTAGGTGCTAACGACTACTAGCAGTTCTTAGTACTTACTCCAGACTATGTATGAATCTACTTTTGCTAAAGGAGAGTGAATAAGCATGATTATTATCGAACCAAACTTCACTTTATGAATTGTTTTTCCCATATTCTCATGATCGATACAATAAAATATACCGTCAGAGCACAAGAACAATACAGTTATGTTATTATTGCCATGAAGAGGCCATGATTATAATTGTGTAACACGGTGCAGTAGCGGTTGCGTAAGAACTCGGCATAAGGCGGGTACGGTCGGCAATCGTCGCACGCGCATATCCGAGATCTATGCGCGGGAGTAACCACAACGGTACTATTAGGGTTGCCTAATACGAAAAATTTTATGAGAATCTGGTCAAAAATCTTATGAGTTTTATTTGTAAGTGTATTTACATTCAATTAAGTACAAAATTTCAATGGTTTTTGCTTCTTAGAATTTGTTGTGCACTAATATTAAAACATATAAAACTATATTAACAAAAAAAGCTGACTAAAAATTGTTGGTAATAATTACTGATAAAAGAGCTTGGTCACCTGATGATTAACTCATGGTGCCTAAGAATTTGACTTGAGGGTTATGAAAGAGAAAAAGGCAGCCAAAGCCCGCAAGCTTTTTCGTCTAGAAAAACGGTAGAGGGGAATAACCTTCTAGTAAACTCACTTACCCAGTAAAATGAAGCAAAAGAGTCGAGTCAGCCTTAACACATCGAAATAAAGCTAACCTGTTAAATATGATTACGAAATATTCACAATTAATTTAAAGTTTCTCACAAAATACTTTTGAATATATACAGTGACAGCCCTAAAACGTAGGCCGAACTTTTTTATTCTATGGCAAATAATGGGAATAGTAATATGATGGGAGATTATAATCTAGTGTTGTGTTTTTATCTCACGTGTTAAGCTTTTTTATCTCCGACGGAAAGGGATGTTTCGTTTTGTTCAAATTTTTTTTTTTCAATGTTTGGTATACAAAGTGTTTTAGATTTAGATTGCAGAGACGTAAAAAAGAATACAAACACGATATCTATGAAACTATACTTGGCTATCTTAGTTGTTATATTTGACTAGCTATTAAGCTAGCGTGTTATTTAAACGGTATTTGTAATCTCGATAATTTTAAAAGCTTTCTATCAGGGTAAAAATAGTAAAAGATTGAAGAACTTTTAAGAATTTCTAGAGTTCTAATAATATGTAAGGCATAGTATAAATTAACTTCGATTATTATGCTAGCAGTAAGTATATTAATACAAAATTTTCTAAATTGAAATATTTATTATTTTATTATCTTCGTATTGACTTCTAATGACCATCTGAGGTAATGGTTTCTAGAAATCATTTTTCTAGAACCATATATAGTCCCAAAGTAAGCAGAGATAAAAGTACATACATACTATTTTTTGTTTTGTTAGTTACAGTAGTTTGCTGTGACCAGGGAATTAAACCCGAGACCTCAAGCACATCCGTTACTACTATGCCACCGAGTAAAAGATGGTGAAACAAAACAGTTTTTATGTCTATAAATGTACTATTTATACATATATACTATCTACTACATAGATACATACTATCCTCCTTTCTTAAAGAAAATAACATGATGTGGCATTTAACAATTACAAAAAAATAATTATTTAAATAACAAATTCAGAAGCTTCAACAAACAAACGTTTAACCTCCGATTTTGAATGCCGAACATCACAGACACTCGTACAGACACACAATTGTCAGTCGCATTGATATTCATATGACTTTTTCTATAAATAATCAAAACCCTTAAAGGTCATCTCAACTTGCAATTCATAGTCCGGAAGGGAATTACGATCGGTAATTACATGCGGTCGGAAATTGTCTGTCGCCGTCATCAATCATAGCTGCTTTATTTACATAGAATGAATAAGTGTTGTGTGATGTGAATGCTGACTCAGGGTTTGTAAAAGGTGTGGTCGAATTTAAGCTGTATTGTTCCTTCGTAAAACTTATAAAGTGTTTATATTTTATGTATCCTTTCAATTTGTGTAAATGGAGGTAGTAGGAAAAATTTGGTTGAATATTTCAATTAGAGAATACCTTGTTGTGTTTTGGTGTATGTTTGTATGTCTACAATATCTACCTTTTACTTATTGCCTTCTAATGTAAATTATAATAGTACTTATAACACGTTTTCCAAAATTAGAATAATACTAATCTCACCGAATTCACGGCTGATGATCCATAGACAAACGAAGGTGTCTCCCAAGTACCGCCCATGATCCCAGTAATACTAGTTCACACAGTTTCGAAGATTTCGCATCGTACAAAAGTGGAAAAAAATGTCATAGACAGCCTTTGTGGCGCAGTGGTAGCATTTGCGACTGCTGTTCTTCAGGTCTCGGGTTCGATTCCCGGGTCGTACCAAATGTTTGTATGATCTGCAAATATTTGTTTCGGAGTTTGGGTGTTTTCTATGTATAATATGTATGTATTTACAAAAAAAGTATATAAGTATTTATATCAGTTGTCTAGTACCCATAACACAAGCTCTGCTTAGCTTGGGACTAGATGGCGGTGTGTGTTAGATGTCCAAAATATAAATATAAAATATATAAATATAGATTGATATTCCATTTCACCAAATTCTAACAGTACAGAAATTCGTATTGTCTATGTTCGTACAGCGTAGATCATATAATTCATGTCTGTATTCGACAATCGAGTCTAGGTCTGAACAGCCCGAGACAATACACTGTAAGGACCGTGGGCGTCCATAGAAAGGGTCACGATACTGTTGCCTTTATAAGATAGTTTGTAATACTAATTTATTGACGCGATTCCTATAATGGCGTTGTGTGGGAATGCTTGCTGCAGATGTTTTCTTCAATTAGATAATATTGGAATTTCATTTTTTTGTTTACTTACTTTCTGTAAATTAGAAATTGTGCTTGGAGAGCACGTTAAGCTGTCAGTCCCGGTTATCATGAACATCTATGGCAATCGTTATTGGGAGTCAGTGCCCTGAAATATACAAATAGTTCAATCTTCGAATTCAACGATTGAACCAGTAGCCGACTCTAAATAATCTAAGAAGGCTAGGAAGATGATGACCAGCTGTAAGTTAGCATGCTTGCATGGCACACTGTGCCATAGCGAAGCAATAGGTGTAGAGTTTTTTTTGCACAAAAACCTAAAAATGAATTGCCAAATGAGTTGCTAAGTGCAAAACTCGAGAACCGCTCGACTAATTCAGGTATTTTCTTCTTATATTTTCCTTAAAGCAGGAAGGTTCTTAAGGAGAGAAAAAACGTGACAGTTGCAAAGAAAATAGTAAAAACAAAACTTATTTATTGTTTCTGTAAGATTATGACACATCAATATTTTTTGACAGAACGAAGTTTGACAGCTAGTATTAAATGGAAACTTAACAAGATACACTTGAAATGGTTGATACTTTTTACATTTTAATTTGATCAGCTGGGTTTCTGTTTTGATAGAAGTTAGAAAGAATAGAAAACTGAGACTGATTGCTATCTTCCGACTGCCAGAATTCATGCACACACAAAATATAAGTCTGTGTGCCATTGAAGTGAAAAGACTATGTACTTTTAACTTGGTGAAAAAGGAGTTTAAACAATTATTCAAGCAGATTAAGCTCACATCTTGCTCATATTTTTAATTAGAATTTGATGCAAATAGATTGGGGGTTATCTTATAAGTTTTCCGTGAGTTTTGGAACTTGGAAATTTTATAGACTTTGCCACGTCGTAACTTTCCAAGTAAAACTACCGACTAGACTATTGACGAAGTATTTAAAACACGGTCAAAATTTAATATCACTTAAGTATTACATATTCACATATTTTGTTTATAACCTCAGCCGTGGGATGAGTTATTCTTGTTTATTAAATATTATATATATTATGTAAATACTTTGCACATTGAAAAATATCTTGAAAGCTATTGCATATTTATGTAACCAAAATCTCCCAGAAAAAGTACCGGGAGCAATATTGGCTGCGTAAAAAATTTCATTACCAGTTTCTGAAGCTTTTTCTACTGAAGATGATGTCAGTTGTACAGAAAATAATACTAGTTGTTCTCGATATCAATTCACTTTTTTATACACAACAAATTGTGAATTTTTGCTTCGCTGGGGAGAAACAAACTGGCATAAAACATACACTTTTCAATTTACAGAGAAAGAGAGAGAGAGAACTTACAAGATATTTAAAATAAAATACTGTTTTAAGTTTTAGTACTTCAAAGCTCAATAGAGCTTTATCTACACGTATGATATAGGTGGGAAAAAATCCGTTTCAGCTTAACTACAGTTTCATATTTTTTTACATTTCGTTCATGCAAATTGATGATGAAGATGTTCTTCTAGCCGATAGCCACTGCGGCCAGTCTCAATGGAGACCAACAAACTAAGCAGAAAATATTATAGTGCGCAAATACAGGTGCACTCTCTGTTTGCTCACTCTCATAATCCGATGGGACGGTTAACCGACACGATCTTTTACTTTAATAAGTGCTCTCTGAGGCACGAGGGTTCAGACCCCAACTTTCAAATTCCGAACTGTTATTAAGTGTTATTTCTATAATTAGAAAAACTCAAAAACACTTTTAACCCGACCTGGGATTCGAACCCGAGACCTCTTGATCGCCAGACTAATGAGCATTCAAAGTATAACGGGAGTAGTCTATGTCCAGCAGTGGATTGCTATATTATAGGCTGTTAATTTAATGTTTTATACAAAGTATGAAACTGGAGATAATGGTATAGAAAACTTAAAAGACTTGAATCAAAGCTACCAGCGCAGCGATATTTCAATTCAATCTCATTCAATCGGCCAATTATCGTTATCTATTGAATGATGACTTTTTTATCTCTTCATAGTATTTAGTTTTATGTGTTCTACACCAAAGTTTACAAAGTTATCTTCTTGAGAAAGCGCAAGAGACTGAGCTCTTAAATTTGGTTTAAACAGCTCTTTTTGTAATAATCCATAGATTACCGAACTAGAAATGTTACTCCTTTACTGTTGCATCTAATAAAATAGATTAGTATTTCCTTATAGTCTGTAGCAAGAGCTAATTTTATAAATAAGGGTTTAATCTAGGTGCAGAGATAATGTACAGATGCAACCTCCGAGTGGGTGTGAGCTCAGATAAGGAGTTAAACTTTGACATTTGCTTTGCTAACTTTCAGATGTTTCTGCAAATACTCAGAACACAATAGGTTATGCAAGTATTGTAGGTGGTTAAAATTGTTTGAATAAATAAGTATCTCTCTAGTAGTGAGTAGTTTTGTCGGATCTATTAATAAATGAAGTCATTCATTCATTTTAGTTGACACGTTAAAGAAAAATTCACACAGTGGCTTATTTCTTAATGTTTTAGTAAAATGTTTGATGTTAATAATGTTACTAACTTTAGTAAATAATAGTGTTTTTTCGTAAACTGTTAATTTGTCTGGATGACCGCGGATTTATCACTCCCGAAACCCCTGTTTACTAAATTTCATCAAAATCGTATGAGGCGTTTCCGAGATGCAGATTATATCTTATACTGCTATTGCTATGATATGATGAGGTAGATATTAAATACATTTAAACGAGTACTACATATATATGTACAAACATTTTATATATACTATGTTATATTTTAGTAAAATAGGTTTTGACACGCTTAATTTATCGTAAACTTTTTACCATTTGGTAACAAAACAAAAGAAAAGTACAATCGAATTGAGAACCTTTTTCTTGTTTGAATTCGTTTAAAAAATGAGGTAAATAAATGGCGTTACTGCCTGTTCGTGAAGTTCACTCATAGTAGCACTCTGCATTTACTTTCAAAATATGTAATATTAGATCAACCGCCAGACTTGAGGGCACACACGTCAGCACTCGTGATAAGGTGATGTTTTATCTTATATTTTTGAAATACATCTTTATCAAATTACAAAGGTAAAATAAAAAGGTAACTTGGTATCTGACGTATGAAGTCCTGAAGTGGAATAAATAATGGTATATATATATATATATATATATATATATATAAATATGTTTGTGACTTATAACAGTTTGTACTCTTGTAAAAAGTGATAAAAATTGGACTTTCAATTGTTATTATCTCACTTTCAATTACGTTGATTTGTAGCTACTTAATAAAATTAACTTGTAAACAAAAGTTTTGAATTATGCAGTTTAAAGTTAAATGGTGAACTTACTTTTGACGTAGTATGGAAATGAAACGTATACTTTAAAGATATCTAAAACCCTGTTAATACAACCTAATAACTCAGATCAAATAAAAAAAGGTAGATAACGCACGTAGAAAAAGAAAGTGAAGTCATTTTTATAAATAAGAGTGAGTGACTGAAGTGTTACCACTTTTTAAAAAATGTTCCCGGATGTTGTATTTTAATACGTAATATGCGAAAATAAATATGTTTGTTATTAATAAATTACAATTAGATTGCAAACATTTAATACTATAAAAGTACGTGACTAAAATAATTAATCTCTCTACTTCATTATTTGACTATGAATATACCTACAAATTACTCGTATTTACCCATCTTTTTTGGCTATTAGGAATACGAACTCCTGACAACACTCTCTCAGTACGTTTTTTGTGTGTATTTACGTGTGAAATGTAATTCTTTCGGCCTTTGTGTAGTTTTTGTATTAAATTGCACAAGACGGCATTTTGTAGATAAACTTACTGCAATGTAGCGTAGTTCGTTGCATGTGTGTGCGTAAACGCTTGTGTTTACTTGGAAGCAGCCGAGTTTTTTGGATTCAGTAAGAAGAAAGGCCATGGATCTGAGACTGATAATAAAAAGAATCACAACACGACTGGCATATTAAAATATTGGGATTATTTCCCTCTTTGCTGGATGAGGTTTTATCACTACAACGGACAAATTAATGTGTTTGACTATACTTGATCCACTTTTTGAAGAAACTGTTTGTCAATTCCTGCTCTTTGACTCAAGGAATTCTTTGTAAAAGCAAACTTTTTTATTTCGAGATGAATTTCAAGAAAATCATTAATTTGGGCTCACTTATTCAACCATTCTATGAACCCTGACAGTAAGAAACTAGCATCATAGGCATTCCAGTTGACGTTTCAACGCGACATGCATTACGCATGAGCTCACTAGGAAACGGTTGGACGGA
Source organism: Spilarctia lutea (assembly GCA_916048165.1). NCBI lineage: Eukaryota > Metazoa > Arthropoda > Insecta > Lepidoptera > Erebidae > Spilarctia > Spilarctia lutea. The sequence goes on from OU696491.1 coordinate 4,673,152, forward strand.
CACTCGTGTGGATGTTTAAATGTATATGTCGAGAGATAGGATGTCTTGTACGGAAGTGGAGGGTAACGGACGAATAAATATTTCTTATTTTGTAAACTTTTGAGATGTTAAAGAAAAAATGACGACATACATTCCAATTTATCGACTTGAGATCGTATTTTGTTTCTACAATCTTACTTCTATAACGAAAAAAGATTTACTCATATACTTTATCCATTATTGCTTATTACTAAAACTTAGAATATATATATATGTAAAGCATAAAGGCCAACACAACGTCCTATTGAGAGAGACAAGATGGACACTAGACATAACTTTTTACTTTAGGTGCGCTATGGGAATGTACAAGTAAGTAAAAAAAAAAAAAAATAAAAAAAAAATAAAAAAAAAAAAAAAAAAAAAAAAAGTTATGGAAAATTAGCTCATTAAAATGTTACCTAAATGAACTTCTTCTGTAGTTTATATACGTTGAGGTACTTAACTTAAAAGTGCCCAAACAATTCGAGTTTAGAAAAGTTTTAATGTCCTTTGCGGATCAGAATTAAGAGGGTCAAAGGAGGCAATGCGTTTACATATTTCTGTTCTAAATGGAACATTATTATGTATATATAAACACCACCTAGGGAGAGGTTAATTCCAGCAGTTTACTTGAAAAGGCTGATTTATTATGATCTTTGTTTCACCTCAAATTCTTATGCCCACTATGGCTTACTCACTCATAATCAAATATCTACAATTTACGTCCAAGTCATTTGTTATGGCAAACTTCCCACGGTTCGTACCTCGGACCTCACAAGCGTAAACCACCTAAAACCTCCTAACTACTAACAGTAGACTAACCAGACAATATGATAAACCGTTTTGGAATATAATGGCTCTACTATTTTATAGTATACCCATCTTGTAATAAAGCTTTAAAATATCAATGAAATGATGAAACATGCGTATTTATGACATTCATACTAAGCGTACGTGAACAGAATATTAATGAAGACATAAATTTGTAATTTAATAGCATTTAATGGAGGAATACTTGAATAGTATTAGAATCGTGTATGACTTAAGAGTTATTGAAGTCTCCGAGATTGACGACATGTATTATGGTGTAAGACATTCATTGGGGATCAAACAGTTATATCATCTATTATATGGTAGAGTTTTTATTTCTTCTTTAAATTATAGATTAACGTTTCCTATAATTGAGAGTGTTTACTGCGAGAGGTGTCACTTAATTCAAATTTTGCTGTGTATACTATGCTTGAAGAAATCTTTAAAGTTTTAATATGGCATTTCTCGTTCGGAAGTGTGAGAGGATATACTATCATTGTCAAATAAATCTACACACTTTTAAAAGAAGTAAGATAGAAGATTCAAAACGTAGTGTTCTACGTTTTTCTTTTTAAAAGAAACTGTTTTTCGTTGTAATAGTAAGGTTTCTGGATACGACACAAGGAAATACAGCTATTTACCTAACATTTCTTAGTAATTTTTAACAGATTTATTAAAAAAATTAAAAGAAAAACTATCGATTGCTTTGATATCAAGTCACTTTTACTGACATCTACTGAGTCGTTGTCAATGCGTAATTGATATTACGAAAGCCAAAAAAACAAATTTATTTAATTTTAAAAACATTCGTTCACCTTGAAAGAACTTTGCCAAAATCAACATGGCTTACATTACTGAGAATTAAAGTTTACCCACCTTTAATTCTCAGTAATGTAAGCCCCCAAACCCAAAACAAAGGCGTCACGTCATCAATACCACATGATTAGAATTGCAATGAGCACATGTTGATGCGCGTACGCATAACGGTACATATTATAGATTCAGTGACATTCTGGTAGATTATACTATATTGCGTGTTACGTCGTGGTGGGAATGTATCGATGTGTTATGCATATAGTGTTTCTTTTAAAGTCTTGGGAATGTTTTACTTTTAAACTACGTAAGGTGAAGTTCTCATCTTTCACTTTTTGATCGATTCTCTTTCGTTACTACATGAGCCTGCCAAAGTGACTCTACTCTGCCTGATGGAAAACATAAGCAGAATAAATATAAATATTTTTTCGGACAACGCCATCTAGTCCCAAGCTAAGTAGAGCTTGTGTTATGGCTACTAGACAACTGATATGAATACATATGTACTTGTTTTTTGTAAATACATACATATTATACATAGAAAACACTTAAACTCCGAAACAATTATTTGTAGATCACACAAACACTTGGTCCGACCCAGGATTTGAACCCGACACCTCAAGCACAGCAGTCGCATTCACTACCACTGCGCCATCGAGGTAGTCAAAGAATCTAAGAGTAGTACCATACTCATTCCGAATGCAGACAATGCAAAAAATACAGCATAGTGACCGACACTATGGCGGCCTATTAAGATGATATGTTGATATGTTTTCTGTCATTATGTACCTCCTACTAAATTATCATTTTATTATATTGTAAACTCATTTCTGAGGAAAAGCCTACCTGTGTACAGCAGTGGGCAGATAAACTACTAAAGGCTGTTGATAATACTGATACGGATAAGGTTATGACGACGATCCAATGGAAGATTTTAGTTAATCAACACAGCAGTAATGCCACCTTTTTATATTGTTGTATTGAATAATCAAAAGCACGAGCAGTCGCCTGCTATCGGTTTTGTAATGTTATCAGGTATGCCATTGTTAAATATAAAAAAATCATGTTGATCTGATAATACTTGCACATAATTATATCTGCTTGGGTTCTTGTTCTCAAGCAGTTAAACAAAGTGAGAAGATATTCAGTAGTAAAACTACCACTGCTACTGATACTAACACGATCACTTCTCTTCTTCAAATTGATACAACTACATAACATGGAGGTATTTAAAGTGTAATGAATTCGGAAGTACTTTATTATGCGGGTGAGATTAGTCCCAATCACCCTCAAGTCAGAGCTTCAGTTTAATGTAAGTCGCAAACCAAAAGTATTTCACAGAATTAAGATACAGATGATTCACGAAGTCCGATAACATCTATATTACATCAAATTAACGACAATTAACGTACAAAATTATGCTGGTCTTGTATAAAAAACGGACAATGCGTAAGGGTCGGTGCACACGAGCGATTCCAGCCACCATTGTTCGTGATCACCGTTCGGGTAAGTAATTACACGCTTAACTGAAAGTTGCGCTAGCCTGTGTTGGTTCAGATAAGGTAGCGGGAAGTAACGTGTATTAATATAGAAAATACTGAATGCCATTTGATGGAATAGATTTTAACTTATAGAAAGCTTATGTTTCCTTATGTATGTTCTCTAGATTGTTTAAATAAAATTGTGCACCCAGCATCTATAACATATTATTACTTTATTTTCATTGTTTTTCTAGTTATTATTTGATTAAATTAAAGATTTTATAAGGATTTTAATCACTTACAAAAACTTCACCTCACCCATTTATTTTTAGCTTTATATGCCTGATAACCTCATGAGACCTTGGAAAATATTGTAGTAATTACAAAAACTAAAACCTATCTCTAAATCGAATAAAAATCTTTTTAATCTAATCTAATTTTCATAGTTATTATTTCAAATAATATGACATCACTTGTTTAATGATTTCTAAAGTCGTATGAAATTGGTTAAATCCTATTATTTCCAACCTGTAAATATATCCGTAACCGACATCCGAGATGGTATCCCTAAATGAGTAGATCGTCGGTTCTGTATTTCCATCAGTAAAGAAATCTGAACACATGTTACCTCTGGATCGTTAATTACAAATAGGACACCACTATCGCAAATATTGACTACGGTAATCCATTAAGTGGTGGATCGCGAATATATCCCCTAGTCCGCTTGTGTATCCCGTTCCTTAAAATTTGACCAATTTCTTTAGCACGTATATGAATGTTACAAAATTTGTAAAGAAATATACTTGTTAAACTTTGCAAAAAACGTTGGGATGATGAAGAATCTACTAGGAAATTTTAATTACTTATTTTGGTTATTTCCTATAAGGCAGACAAAAATACTTGTGTGGGTTGAATTTAAGGAAATGTTTATTTCCTATTTATTTTTTATTGTTTATACAACTATAAACATAGTTAAAGTAGTCAAAATATGTAGCAAAGAAAAGCATAAAACAAAAACCTAAACACTAACAATACTAAGTGTTACCATTGCTTATAAATCTGCATTCAGTCGCCGCATTCCTTATGCTTCCCCGATGTGGCTTCAGTTATATTATGTTTAGGGATTTTATTTTATTGCTTTGCTTTGCTACATATTTTGACTGTATTATTTATTCGTATGTATTTTATCAAGTTATAATTTAAATTTGACATGTAAAACTTGGTTTTCACACATTATTTTAAATTGTATCACATGTTTATTTAAATATGAGTTTTGTACACTTCTTCTGTTCATAAAATATAAGTAATCTACACGTTTTCATGTTATCGAAATTTTCTTAAAATGTATACAATGAATTATGTTCCTATTTAAATCGATAGAAATAAATATTGTACGTGAAATATTATAAAGTATTGTTTCTTAAATATGCTAAACAGTTTTGTATAAGTAATATACGTTTCAATTTCAATTAAGACAATTGTTGATTCTTAAAAGCATGTCAGAGTAATATCTCAGCCAGCGCGACGGCGGTAGAAGCGTCATCCATTGTACTGGTATATGCAATGTTAATATGATTGTCGTGCAAGTCATAGGAATCAGCGCAGGCCTATGATTTTTGCAAATAAATATAAAAGGACAATGAAGCCGTTATAATAAAATCAGAATTGAGGGCTTATTATTTGAATCTTTAATTTTTTTTACTGTATAGGGAGCAAACAAGCAGACGTATCGCCTGATCGTAAGCGATTACCGCCGCCCATGGACACCCAAAACACAAGAGGCGTCACAAGTGCGTTGCTGGCCTTTTAGGAAGGAGTACGCTCTTTTTTTGAAGGTTTGAAGGTCGTATTGGTATTATTATTGGTCCGGGAACACCGCAGGCGACAGCTCATTCCACAGTTTTGTTGTGCGCGGCAAAAAGTTTCGTTGGTAAGTTAAAGGTAGTTGTGGACTGCCAACCATCTAGATGATGGGGATGAAATTTTTGTTCAACACGCTATTATACACATCTATCTCGATATCGATTAAATATTAAAATTGAAATATATTTTAACGAATAAAGTCGTAAATATAGAAAATATATCTAGGCATTCGTAATAATACCGTAGTTTCTTTTTTAGTATGTGCAATAGTGATAGTTTGCACTGATAACAACACATTGATCATAAATATTTTAATCTAAAAAGCACTTTCGCTTGTATTTGTATACGTCGTACGGGTCCACATGAAACCCTTGAGCTAACATACGAGGACATTGAAGAGCGAATACAGTGTAGAATATTTAGTAGGGAAGATCCTAAGTATAAATAATAGAGCAAAACATACATAAGAAATATTTTATAGCGTTATAACTAAACATTTAAAAATACATAATTTTTGATGTGGTTAACTAGAAAAAATGTTTGTTTTTGGTAATTTAGAAGTTCTCCGAAAATGCAGCATTTGCCATACCTTTTTTACGCGATTGCCTCATTTATTGCTTAACTAAAAAACATCTGTAAGTTTATCGTTTAGACCAAACCCGTAATGATATTTTGATTGATTCATAATTTATGCTAACGTGCTTATAAGAAAATAAATTCTGCTGATGAACTCAATGTACATCTATTCAGAATATTTTAAAACACGTACCTAATTCATTGAATAAAACTATTTCATGCAAGTAGGGAATATGATATGCTTTTCATTTTTAGCGTTATGGTTCCGTACCAATTATGCAAAGTCCCCGATTAAGTAATTCGAAATTGAAGTTTTTATATTTTTAATTGCAAAATACCGTTAAGGATACTAAAAGCTAAAATTATGGTTTACAATTAACATATTTTATTAAGTGTCGGTTTTCCGAGAACTATGTGTTGTTTTAATATTTCAACTAGCTTTTTCCCGCGGCTCCGCCTTCGTGTATGTCGGTTATTGTAGTAAAGAGCAACGTATGTCCTTCCTCATAAATCAAAGTATCTCCATGCTAAATTTCATTCTAATGGGTATAGCTATCTACCGTGTTTAAGTATATCAGTATGGATAGCTTTATAGGCTTAACTATCAATTCGAGATACAAAGTTTATTAAAATATTTACTATGCTTATAAAACACACCATTGTTTTAAATTGATTTGGAACATGGATAAACTGGTTCCGGAAAAGTATTTTTTATGGTTTTGTAATTTATTCTATCGAATGTCGGCACTTGATAGAACTTGTTGAAATACATTCTAGAATTCAACTTTTTTTTTGAATAGGGATCAAACGAGCAGGCGTTTCGCCTGATGGTAAACAATTATCCCCGCCCATGGACACCCGCTACACCAAAGACGTCACAAGTGCGTGTCCGACTTTTGGGGGATAAGCGATGGGGGTGGGGTGGGTAGAGGATTTGGGGTTATGGGCTTCCGATGTCAAGCCGGCCCATTCATGCCGTAACGTAGCTCTCCTAAGGGAGGAAACTCACTGGTATTTCACTGTTGTAATCCAATATTTTAATAAACTTTAGTATACAGTCAGTATAGTTATACAGTCAGTATTAAAGTTAATTGGCCCTATGGCCTATAAAACAAGTATATGGTATTTATATTATTTTCAAGAATAAAAAAATGGTTTCCTAATCCTACTAAAAAAGCGTAAGTGAGTATGTTTTGTGCTATTTCACGGAAAAACTACTGAATGACTGATTTTGATGAAACTTTACAATAATATAGCTTATACATCACAATAACACATAGGCTACAATTTATAAAGATACTAGCTTCGCCTCGCGGCGTTGTTATTGTAGTACCGCGGTTGGCATCGCGGGGTTCAGTAGTATAATATGCGAAAGCTGCAAAAAAAAAATAACAAACCATAATAAAACATTTAGTATATTCAAAACTGTACGATGATTTGTTGAGAAATAAATAATAACTCACTTTCACTTTATCATATTAAATTAAGTATTATAGAATTTTGATTTCATAAACCAATTTTTATAGGCGTACTAACGTCTATTAATATTCGTTCCCATAACAATAAATATCTTCCCATTTTAATCGAATAATTATTTCAATACGAAACAATAGTATCTCGTTAACAATCTCATTTATCTCGTAATAAATAGGTGGAAACATAGAGAACATATGTGCTCTATCACCAGGAACTATCGCCAGGTAATGTGATCCAATCAATCAGGCAGATCAAACATGTTCTATTGTTTGTTGTTGCATGCAGTCAGCAAACAGTTCCGTTGAATAGAATAAGTTAATCTCGTGGAGGTCGGAGGGCTTATGCACAGTTGGTCGATGTTTGGTCTGTAGATAGATTGGAGAGTAGTGACTCTCATAGACAGGGAACAGTTGCGTGCAGCATCTTCTTCATTACAATTCTGTTCTAGGCTTAATTGTGAGAACACGTCCTTAATTATTTCTACCGTGGGAGAGCATGAATGAGCCGGCTCGACCGGAGAGATACCACGGTCTCACAGAAAACCGGTGTGAAATAGCTCTTGCGCTGTGTTTCACCGAGTGACTGAGGATGCCGGAGGCCCATAACCCATCCCCTCCCTTCCCCCCATCTCTGATGCCTCTGGTGTTCGTGTGTGTGAGCAGACGTATCCCCTGATGGTAAGCGATTACCGCCGCCCATGGACACCCGCAACACCAGAGGCGTTACAAGTGCGTTAACGGCCTTTTATGAAGGAGTACGCTCTTTTCTTGAAGGTTTGAAGGTCGTCTTATTGCCACTTGCGATTCAAAAAAAATCAGATAACTTGAACCCATATCTCCCGGGATTTTTGGATTCTCTTCTCACTTAGGTCTAAAGCAGTGTAAAAAAGATGAACGCTAGTTTTTCCGAGGTCGTGTATCACTGTAGTCAATTCAGTACATTTGCGCCGAAGGTTGGTTAGAATTAATTTCTTTTCAAATTCATTTCAGCTCAACAAGTTTAGCTTTTGAAGTTTAATTTTATCAAGTTTTTAATACGCACATTGATATTACAACTTTGTTCTTTAGGTTTCCAAATGGAAGAATAAAAACATGTATATTATTTTTTGCGTCTTCATACCAATAAATCATAAGTTAATGCTTTTTATGTAATAATAGACGTATATAATATTTTAATATGATTTGTTTAAAATATATGTTTATGCAAATTTGAATAATGATCTAGACATTGTCAAAAGTTTATGAACAACTTTTACTTTTCGCAAGGTTTATTCATTCAATAGATATTATCTTTATAATATATTACCTACACGATTGTTTTTGATTATAATTAAGCTGTCATAAATTACTGTCAGTACACATTGTGCCTATTTGTTTAGCAGAAGGCGATATTTATGTCTTTTTTTATCAAATATCCTGGGCTGGCCAACGGTGTTATGAAACCAGATTCATTCAAACGATTTTTAACTCTTACCTGATCAACAGTGGAATTAAATTTCAAAGATTTTTTAAGGTCAATTTCCTTTCAATACCCTGACAAGACAGAATTTTCTATTCGTGTGTTACAAAACTACAAATAGATTTCTTTATTCTTCAACAGGTTATTATTTTCGATAAAATGAGAAATATTAACAATATTGTATAAACTGGACAATGAAACCTAAATCCACATATTTTTAACCGACTTCAAAAAAGGAGGAGGTTATCAATTCATTTTTATTATGTTGGTTATCTCATAAATTTCGACTGGGTGAACTGATTTTGATGATTTTTTTTGATAGATTTTGTTCCAGTTCTTAAAGTCGGTTGTTTTTGTTATAATTTGTGATTATTCATATTATACCCAAAAACGATTGCTGACTGCAAGCTTTTAAGAATTTAATACATAAAAAATAACGTATTTTAAAATTGAAAACTTAGGAAGTTTTTGAATTAATTTAATGACTGTCTAGTAAAGTCTTGTGTCCCTTACTAGGTTTTGAAATTGTATAGCCGATATGTTTTCATGACCAGTGTGCAATGTAACAATAATAATTTTACAATTTTATCTTGCCTTTGATTATTTATAGCGAACCACTGTGTGTTCCCACTGTGCGGATCAGGGCGGTTCATTGTAGTGCTGGGAAAAAAACTATCGATAAATTAATCTCACCCAATTACTTTTGAACTTTAAAGTTTTTCAAATCATTATGACATCGACTTAAATAGATTTTATTATAACACTTAAAAATGGTTAGAAAACTAGTGTTTTTTGATTAATGACACACGTCTATCAAAAAGTGATTAATAAGTTCTGTTACTTAATTTTATTCTATGTATCGACACTTTGGCTTCTACAAGTAATTAATAGAAAAATGAATATAGTTAGTTAATTGATAAATAAATAAATAAATAAATAAATATTTCGGACAATTTAACACACAACGCCGTCTAGTCCCAAGCTAAGCAGAGCTTAATAATTATCACATTAAAAACTCAATCACTTCTTCACATGATATTACGGTGATGTTATTTATATTAATATAAATTATTATTTAATTAAATATAAAGAGTATTGTTGTAAAAAAATCCAGTTTAATTCACTCACTACAAAATTTTTCTCATCAGTATAAAAACATACATAATAACAATATGTGTGAATGCGGACTGCCCAGGATCGGGTTGGTTGGCGCTCTTTGGGGTAGGCCTTTGTTCAGCAGTGGACGGCAATAGGCTGACTAACTAACTAACTAATAACAATAGGCCACGTTTTCTGTAACTTAATATATCGATACTGGACCCTCACTATGTGTTTGGTCTTCGCCTGTAAATTCTGATATCATCTATTTATAACTGACTCGCTCGCAGCCACACATCACAAATGAATGAACACTCTTGTTTCTCCGCGTTACTTCGTATTTATTACATCCGAGGGTACCAGATGTAGAATTATGAAAAGTTATTCCAACTAATAAGATTATTATAAATACTACAATGAATTTGTTTAATCTTAATTACTAAATAGATCAAGATGAAATTTTGCATACTCACAGTTAAGGATAAAAAAGAAAAAACCAATCGACCACTCTAAAATATAAGATAAATTTATTTCGAAGAAAATAATCAATTTGAAAAAAGGAAAGATTACTTTCTTTTCTGAAAAGAACAAAGAAAATTATCATCATTACAATGAAACGTACTTTCTGTAGCACTACTCAAGACCAACGTACTACGTACCTTTTGCAAACCATACTTTGAGAGTTTACAAAAGCTACGAAAAACATACTTTAAAACCTAGTAAAAATTGCATTACAAAATGATTAAAACTACACCATGAATTAAACAAGATTAATTTAAGCTAATCAAACGCATCCGTTTCCGTACATCGCAAAATTTACAACACTCGACAAAGAGTATGTAAACTTTCACTTTGTCCCTTGTCAAAAATTAGTTGCGTCATAAACATCAATTAAAAGTAATGAATCTAACCCACATTGTCGAGGAAGTTATAATTACCAGTTGCACCCTTTTCAATGAACGGAGTCATGTGAGGATTAAAGTGAAACATTTATCATTTCGAATAATTCAAAGTATTACGATTTCTATTTATCTTTTACGGACTAAAGGTAGTAGAGCCACGATGATTTCAGCATGAACTGGTATCTCGACCGGGGCGGTATCCTCTCACAGAAGACCTACCGAAAGTGAGAGCATTCGTGGTGTGGGTCACCATGCTGCATTGTTGCATTCGCACTCCTTCCTAAAAGGCCGGCAACGCACTTGTGACACCTCTGGTGTTGCGGGTGTCCATGGGCGGCGGTACGATCAGGCGTCGTTTCGCCGTTCATTACGTCTGCTCGTTTGCCCCCTATATAATAAATATATATATATATATATATATATATATATATATATATATATATATATGGTGACCACTACTGGTGTCTTTCTGCTCACGTTTACCATTAGGATGAGTACAGTCACTTTGGCAGCCTCATATTATGTAGAAATAAATACTAACATTGATTTTTGACATGGATAATATAGGTACCTACATATAACAGAACTGAAGATTTTGTCATGTAAATAAATTAAGACGGCAAAGTACGCACGTGTCTTGTATAGTTCCAAAGACAGCTCACTGGTCTGTATTGTAGATATTAAGATTGTTTATTTTTTTTGGTACAAATTAAATAAAACAAGTAGAAATTATCAACAATGTTATGTTTGTCTATTCCGCGTTTTAACAATTGACTATTATACAATTTTACAAACACTTTGTCATAGCATACATATTGTCCGCAGCTCAGACGTAAACTTCATAAAGATGATACAAAAAAGGACTAGAATAGGATATTCTGAGAATAAATTCTACTATTAATATTTTATAATTAACTGTCATGTGGTAATTAAGACGAATAAAAATTAAAACAATCACCCAGTCACTCTAAGCAAGCTGTAAACTAACAAGGCGGAGATCATTTTAAATGCCGGCGCGTATTAACGGATAATGACCGCTTTGCTATCTTCCGGTATTATGAATCTTCAAGTAAACCTGTGCTTATAATTAATGTAAGCGTTGGAAAAACTTTTATAGACAGTATTTTTTAGTAATATATTTTCCTAGTGTCGAAAGGTTCCAATAAACAGTAAATTAGCATCGTTATAATCATGAATGTAATGAAGCTTCCTGGTTAATCATTTTTAATGGTAACGGTAGAAATATGATAGTCAGTAAATATGATAAATTGTTCATTAGAAATAAGCCGCGTTATGAAAGCTCCTTCCCCAAAATTAGGGAGGTGAAGACAGTTTTAGGCACCGCTAAGGTCACTAACTCAACCATCCAAGCCTCTTACAGTCGACTGCTGGACATATGCATCTCCAATCGCACGCCACTTGGTTCGATCCTCGGCTTCTCGCATTTAGCTCTTGCTACCCATCTGGCGGAAATTCTCACTCCACCGGGCCTGTGAATGTCATACACTATGCTTGCAGAGACGCGGTTTCCACACAAGAACTCGCAAACGTAAAGTAAAACGAAAAGCCACAAAATAATCGTTACCATTGGGTTTTTATAAGGCTGTGGTATCACATGGGTCAAATTGAATCATAATAATGTGCCGAAGCATGGCTCTCTCTCTCTCTCTTCATATAGATAGAATTAATTAAATAGGAAAAGGAAAAAAATAAGTAAAAAATTCACACTGAGATAAAATACAATACAAAGTTATTTTTTTTATTATATCTCAAAAGATAATTAAAACCCTGTAGCAATAGATCGAGAATCCCATTTTACATACAACTGAGCTACATTCAACGAATTCATTAAAACTTCAAAGCTTGAAATGCAATTGAAATAGCGACCAAATATCAATCGTGCGTTCAATTCTAGTGATGCATACACATCTTATCGAGAACTCACGGTAGCTAACGACTCGATTGTCAACCGATTTGCCGCAGGCGATAAAATTCTCGCACTCTATCGGGTTAAACGGCGAACGTTTCACTAATGTTTGCGGTGAAATTGATTGAGAAAGGTACTTTTACAATTGACAGCGACTGTAGTTAAACCAACATACCATTGATGGTATGAAAGTGATATATACAGCATTCTGCGCAGGCCGCCAATCGATTATTGGATTCGGAAATCCATTGACTTGTTTAATTTTATAGCGGAAAATACGTTCTTGTTGCAATGTGATCATTAGATCTAGTTATTTCTTATAGTAATGTCTTATTTATCGTTGGTTTCACTTTTATTATATGTCGTTCTAGTACGTGTACAACTTCCTCAATGTACTTGTTCAAATACCACTATTTGACATTTAATTGGATGAGATTTCCATTTAATAGCAGTATCTGTTAGGTGTTTACAAAAGTAAACTTTTCCAGTTAAACAGATTCTGCATCGTGCAATTAAAATTATAAAAATGTGTATCACATCACGACATGGTAGTTTTTCAATTTAAAAAAATCTATTTAAATCAAACAAAGGAAAAGGTTTGGTACAGTGATAATTTGCGCGGCAGGACCTGGATTCGAGTAGCTAAGGGTCGGTATGTAACTGCAGATGACTATATGCAGCTATGGACTGTGATAAGCCGATGATGATGTTACTTTGCGGCATTCAAATTATTGAAATGAAACAACCATTAACGTTCATGTAAAAAATCATAAAATGTAGTTTTAATGTAATGGATTTCATTTGCCGATAACAAGATTTTCATAGCTCTAACCTTGATATTGTTTCTCACGACCTCATCGCTTGAACAATAGGTAAATGCAGAATTTATTACTAGCCTCTGTTTTCATATTACAGTGGTTTCACTTGGCAATAACATGTTTTTAAAATTCATATAAATTAATATTTAAAAATATACTTTTTACATATTACCGTGGGAGAGCTATGCTTCGGCATGAATGGGTCGGCTCGACCGGAGTGATACCATGGCCTCACAGAAAACCGGTGTGAAATAGCGTTTGCGTTGTGTTTCACCGAGTGAGTGAGGATACCGGAGGCCCATACCCTAACCCCTCCCCCCATCCCCTTTCCCATCCCCAAAGGTCGGCAACGCACTTGCGACGCCTTTGGTGTTGCGGGTGTCCATGGGCGACGGTAATCGCTTACCATCAGGCGATACGTCTGCTCGTTTGCCCATTATTAAATAAAAAAAAAATACAAATATAAATAAATAAATATATGAAATGTCAAACTACTTCATCTGCTTGTCTGATTTTACTTTTATATTTTAATTTATACGTAGAGTATGGTATAGGTATGAGAATGGTCGATTATGCAAGTTTAATAAGTATTTGCTACATATAACACTGTTCTACATAAGCCTAATGTGAATCATGTCACGAGGATAACACCCCATTTGCTCAGCATTCTTAATATTAGCATTACGGAACCTTAGTTGATAATATAGTTTGTAAGAAGCCTGAACACAGAAGCTGTAAATCCATTTTGCGAAGCACACCATTCAATCGGGAACAGGTTTCTAAAACATAGTTAGAAAACACATTGAATTCAAATTGGTCGTATGTAAATATCTCGTATGTGAATAGAAAATGTTTAGTGATGTCTATTGATTTGTCAGTGACGATTTGTGTTCAGTCTGAAACTGAGAATCATTATATGTTTGAAGATAAAATAGGACTAAACGCAGCGGTTATATAACTTACAATACCAGTAGGTGAAGATGAAAATGCTACGCGCAGTATAGCCTTCCGTGAAATAAGCATTTCATCCTGTATTAAATTTTTAGATGTTGTTTAACTTCATGTGCATCTGCTCAGTGTTTTGAGGATTATTTCGGTGATAGAACTGTCGTAGACCTCAGACATATATGATTTTTGACTGTATTTTTCTGTTAAGCGTGGCATATATAACAGGGAATTTGTTCCATCAAACATTTGTTCATGGCGAAAATATAGGAGTTTAATTTTAGTCTTAAGTAGAAACCCTAAGTGGAATTAAATATTTGAGTCGACCAATGAACATTATTTAATGTGATTTCGTGTCTGGATTACTGATGTCAAAAGAACAATGGCTTAGGATGTTTCTGTAATGATTAAAGGTTTTTTAGAATATGACGGAGTAATCAACGCAACAATAAATATTAATTTCTTAGAGGCTAGCTATTGGCAGTGTTTTTGCTTGCTTTTGAAATTAAATTTTGTAATTTATGAGGACCTTTAATAAAAGTGATGATTTGATCTTTGCTATAACTTTGGTAATAACTCGAAGACGATCTATTAAGTAGTTAGGATGAAATATATAATATATTTTTTTCATGAGATAGATCCATTAACACCCGCAACACCAGAGAAGTCACAAGTGCATTACCGGCCTTTAAAGAAGGAGTACGCAACTTTTCTTGAAGGTTTGAAGGCCGTATTGGTCCGAGAATACCACAGGTTCGTTTCACAGTTTTGTTGTGCACGGCAGAAAATTTTTAGACAACCGTGTTATATATTTTACATCAAAAAAATCTCATTGGCATTGACGATAGTTTAGTAATAGCAGTAGTTGGTCCAATTGCCATTTCCTATTAAAACTAACAAAGTTTATTTATAATACGTTCATTAATTTATTTATTGCAAATAAAAATATTCCCTGTATCACGTACCACAGCTGACAATTGACATGTTCGCACGAACGACACTCGATAGAGATCTCGAATCGCCCGAGCCCGATGGTATCGAGACGAATAGACACGACGCTAGTGAAACTCTGTCGCGTCGATGCTATCGAAGCCCCTTTGTTGCGTTTCGATGATCGATATTGTTTTAGTTACGATTGTATTGTGCTTTTATAAGCTTATAAATAGCAAATACCACTGAAGGTATTCAACGCCATCTAGCCAAGATAACAATAAAATAATTGGAAGTAATTGTTACTACATTGCGATATTGAAGTTCGCCGGCCATCAGAATATGAATGTGGCTTGTTACCTACAAAATATCGAAAGATTCAAAGTATCTTTATGTGTAGTTTTACACCTAAATTTACTGGATTGGTCGCAGTGTAGCGTAAATTGTTAAACAGTAGATAAGACTGTAGAGAAAAACTCTACATGAATAATGTTATTTGAATGTAATTTGAATTTTCACTTACCACCTATCAAAAAATTAAAAGACTTACGAAACTGGAAACGCAGTTTAATTGTTTTTACATACCTGAAACAAATAACATCGGTTAGTTTTAATTCCAAAATTAAACTAAGTACATCTTTTTGCATCATATTTTTCACTCAGAAACAAACATCATCACCGAACATTTTTGAGATCGAGCAGGAATTTTCAAATTATCTACTATCTAGACATCAAGATCAAATCTGCTGCATAATTTCACGTTTCGCTGAGTATCTTTGACCTTAATAACACTTTTACCTTTTAGTATTTCGCTAAAGTGGTAGAAAACCAAAGGCTTGGCAAAGGCACACGTTCGAATGCCTCAAACACTAGCTAAATTTACCTTATCTGCATCGCTTCATATAGTCAATCAGTAAAAGTTGATCGCTATCACGTCACGATGATTTGTGTGTACATGTGAACACACCATTAGTTTAATGTTCTTTTTCTTGTTGTGAATATTTTGCACTTGTTGGTGATACATCATTGTTGTCGAATTGACATGTACCAGAGCAAGGTTTCAATTTCGATTGCAAATATCATAGAACAAAAAACATTAGTTTTATTATGTAAGTACAATTGCGTGTTCTGAGCCCCAGAAGGCCAACTTCACTTTTTAAAAGAATATATGGTACCCGTCAGAAATACTGAACATGAATTTCATTATTGCATCAACCTGACTGTATTTATTCCTGATTTGTATGCATTGACGTTGAGCTTCCAACGTTCAATAGTGAATGCGTTTTTAAATGCCTTTTTCATATCATGAGATCGATGGACTTGGGTCTCCGAGTTTGCATTTAAAAAATGTAAATGTTCCGTAATCGAGATTGAAGTCCATTGTGGTCACATTTTATTAATATATGTTTAAACGATGAGGCAAAAATGTATTGTAAAAACAAGATCTCTGTCGTGAGCAAATAAAAGTTTAATTCTAGTTATGGTTGTAGTACAAAGATGCGGTTTGGATTTTCAATATTAATATTACACTTTGCTACAAAAACATCTGAAAGATTAGTAAATTAGATTTAAAAAATATTTTTAATCTATTTAAATATTTACACTCGTCAAAATTAAAAAAAGATAGTAGAGTTACGCTGATTTCAGCAGGAACGGGCTGCCTCGATTCGGGTGGTACTACCCTCGCACAGAAGATAAACGTAAAATGACAGCGTTGTGTTTCGTCGGTGAGTGCGAAACCGGAGGCCCAATGATGCAGTAGCATCACCCGGACATCATGGTGTGGGTCACCATGCTCCATTATTGCATTCTCTGCATTCGCAGTGAGTATAGTGACCACCACTCTTAGATTCTGTTTATACTTTCCATCAGGCAGAGTAGAGTAATTTTACAGGACCTTAAGAAAAGAATTAACGAGATGGATAATGAAGCAACTTGAAGAGGCAAATGTTACATGTCCCTATCTTGGGATTGTAGAGTATTGCACTTAATGGGGAACATCAATAGGCTTACTACATCTTTAGGGTTATTTCATGTATTAGATGGCGAGTATGAAAATAGAGCTGATACTTCTGAAAGAAGTGAAATGCACGCAATTGACGGAATTGTGGATATAATAGATATTGAATGGAACTGTGCTAACTGATTAGAAACCAATTAACATAGAATAGAGAGAGATAGTCCAGATTACTAAAGCAGTTTTATTTAATTTGGACAAAAAAACAAACTTTGTTGTTTTATCCCAAAACTTTTATGACGAGTTTGTTTGAGTCTGGTTGTTCTTTGTGTCCGTTACTTTTATGTTTTTCAAGACATAGGATATATTCCTATTACAAAAGCGTTTTTTTAAAACAAAGAAAGACTTACACAATACACTGACAATAACTATCTACTCTATGTTCCGACATGTCTGCATCAGCCACATCTCACGGTCATGGATGCTATCTGCGGTATCTCACCATCGTTAGCTGCAGTTGATCGCAATCTCATCGCGTGCGGATGATTTGTGGCCGCCTATGAGCTCGCATTGACCGACCACTTTACGGGGAACTTTACTTTCTTAAATAGTGCTATAGTGCTTAACTATGGTGCTTATTTTTCTGGTGTTTAATGACTTCGAAATATTTTTTGAAGGCAATATTTAAGAAATATTGATAACTCTCTTGAATTAAAATTTGCAAGTTATCTAATTAATGCAATATACAAATGAGCATAATAAGTTAAAGTCGCGTAATATTCTTATCTTGTTTTTTATGTAATAGGGGGCAAACGAGCTGACCTATCGCCTGATGGTAAGCGATTACCGCCGTCCATGGATACGCCAGAGGCGTCACAAGTACGTTGCCGGACTTTGGGAGATGGGGTAAGGGGTTTGGGGTATGGGCCATTTACTGAAATATTAAAAACAGTATAAGGCATCTTGACAAAATCAAATTTTTATACTGCACTGCACGTTTTGCCTAGTGGTTTAAACGGTCGCCACGCCGCCGCTGGTTTCTACTGCCCTAAGTTTTGTGGATTCAAATCCCAGATATAACAACACTTTGTGTGATCATCAAATTGTTATTTTGAGTCTGGGTGTCCTGTGTTTCATGTATGTTTGTGAAGTCCCCGTGACACAAGATGTGTATTACTAATGTTATACTAATACTAATGGGAGATGTGTTTTTAAAAAATAAATCAAACTTTATTAATGAAAAAGGCTACGATATAAGAATCCAAACTTCTAGAGTCCAGTTGGTCTGATATTTGTTTGTTTTTTAATTATTATTTCAGAAAAATATTGCAGGCATAATAATATAAAATGATGATATCTATAGATTTGTATACACAATAAAATAAAGACTTCATTAAATAGCGTAAACATAAAAAAAATACTTCAATATAACATCTGTATAGTAGGTAGTTGAAGCAATTAAGGAAAATCATTTGATTTACCGATTGACTAGCCTCGTTCTAATTGTTGTGGTGTTAGGTTCTTAATAAAGGACATAGATATCTACTTAGTAAGAAGCACTTGGCCTACTATGACACGCTGGATAAACTAACTTTAATAAATAAATATTCCGAACATCTAACACACAACGCCATCTAGCCCCAAGATAAGCAGAGCTTGTGTTATGGGTACTAGACAACTGATATAAATACTAATATACTTTTTTCTTTGTTCATACATACATAATACAAATATATAAACATATAAAACTCCGAAACAAATATTTTCTGATCATACAAACATTTGGTCCGACCCGGAAATCGAACCCGAGGCCTCAAGCTTAGCAGTATACGCTACCACTACGCCACCGCGGCAGTCAAATGAAAATGCACCTAAATGAAATGAGATTCTTATTTTTTTTATGTATGATCCCGCTTAATTTTTTATTAATTTTAAATCATTAACATTGTTAAATTACTTACAAAGAAAGTTAAATTAAGATTTTGGTTATTTATTGAAGCCTTCAAAATTAAAGAAGTCATTTATATATTAAATCTCCTTATCAACTAATAAATGTTCACCACTACACATAGGCCTCTTCATATACAAAGGTTCATGTAACAAATTTTATGATTCTAATACAGATACCCTATAGAATAATTTATCTTTATTTTGTAATACCAGTTTCACATAAAATATATATCACGAACAGTTTGTTTCATTGTTTGTCTAGAAACAGCAGGCATAAACAATATACTGAACATTATTCTCAACATATTCTAATGTAACGACTCAAGGGTCGATGTAAGACCATTTCACTTCTCGATATTTTATAACATCGATAAGGATACAACACTCGACACTTGTAATAATTTGTTGTAAGAATTTTTTATCCCGACAAGAACCTATAGATTTATTAAAACGAAAATGTGTTTGAAACTTATTATATAAAAAACAACTGTTATAGAAAACATCGTTTGAACGTAAACTAATAGACGTACAAATACGTAATAAATTATTGTAATTAAGACGAACAAATTAGACGTTAAATAATATTTTATTTGAGCAAATAAGTTCAAAGCAGTTTGTCCTTTTACCGATACTTTTTTTTTGTTCCAAACTAATCATCATTTTTGTATTTACAGACGCATAGGTACTATTTTAAATATTTATCGATAAATCGTTTCACATCTCGTGTTTCTATACCGCTAAAGTTCAATCGAGTAGCTGTCATCGGTAAGCGATAATGTCACCCAGCACCCAGTTCACCGATAGTTTAAATCGATACAGAAGTAAGGTGAAAACTGATGACATGATAAAATTATAAGACCAGTCTACACTAGTTTATTTGTTAACATGAGTTATTTCGAAACGGCAGTGTCACCTTTGTTAGAACTTCGTCCCGTGTTTCAATGTCTAAACATGTTACAAAGTATTGTCAACTTGTTGTAATCCTTTCTTTTATTTGTACGAATTGCAATGAAATATTTATTTGTGATAAAGTATTGCTGTGTCTGGCAAGGTATGGACTCCAGTCACTGAAAAAATGTTGAGTATTTTTATGTTATCATTTTTGTATTGAATAACGATAATAGTTTTTCTTTTGCACAATCACTGGATTTTGAAACGTTTTAAATATTCTATAATTAATTATTGGCCAAATCGAATCTTAGACGTGTAAATTTTCGCTCAAAGTCGAAGTTTAATTTAATCTGTGACAACTTAAACTGCAATCAAAGTTTACGGTTAGACCATAACCACAGATATATAGTTACTAGGACGAGGATAGAAGTTAGATTGGATGTGCGCTCCTCAATGAAGTTTGTTAGACCGAAAAATAAGGAGTATATTTATTATACAAGGCGACCCTTTATTAAATCTCCAGATACTTTGAAGAATATTTAGCTTATTTCATGAAAAATACATTATCATACTAAATTTTCAAATAACAGATGAATTTATATATCATCCAAATACTGAAAAAAACCATCAATACACTCCGTAATGTCGATCTATAGATAACAGGGAACAAGCAGATGTCCGTTGCTAAATAATTGAGTCCTTTGAGAATCATTCTAACAAATAAATTCACAACCATCTTTTTTGTATTTATTTGAAACTAGCTGAACCCCGCGGTGCTACCCGCGGTACGACAATTAACGCGGGCAACGCCTGTGTTATTCTGATGTATGAGCTATATTATTGTAAAGTTTCATCAAAATCCATTCAATAGTTTTGTTTTGTTTGAAAGAAAAACAAACATACTCACTTACATACTCACAACCTTTCTCGTTTATAATATTAGTGCAGTAACACTATAAGTATTAGTGCAAATAAATTCCTCTCAAACACGGATGTCATTTCATCTAGATGCGGTCCGCTTGACGATAGAAGTTTGTATTAAACATGTCAGTGCTTTCCACGAGATGACGCGCTACAAAACTTAGTCATATGCTGTATAGCTATGCAGCTATTGTTAGACCTAGAATGAACCTACCTTATTTGTATACACTTCAAGTTAAGAGTACATTGTATTTTACTGTATTTATTTAGACTGTCAACTCAGTAAGTAAGTCAAGGAGTGTTGCCATCGCGTTTCTACCAACAAGCTAGTCGCACAAACCGGTGAGATGTTTTGAGAATAGTGAAATGATATGTTTTATGTTTAACAAGTTTACTTAAGTTAAAGCTTTACATATAAAACTAAATTGAATGGCTTTCACCTTTCGGCGTAGAGGACGTAGAGTCGATAGTTACAATTATATATAATTTTTTTTAGGAATTAGTCGTGTGTCAGGAACTTACAAATATACAATTTTTTGATCACATAAATTGTTGTTCCATGTGCGATTTAAACCCACAACACTTGGCGCAGAAGAAAGCGCAGTAGTAGTGGAGGCCGCTTAAACCACTAGACTATGCGTTAAGTCGATTAGGTCTTCTATCTACATTAAATCTTTAAATATTCTAACAAGGGTTCAGGTTTCTCCTGACTTGCCGTTTTACGAATTTTAATTTATTTTTTGTTAATAGACAGAAATTTGTTTAATTGTATATAATGAAAAATTTGGCATTTCACTGACTTCTACAAGTTTTTTTTTTATATAGCGGCCAAACGAGCAGACGTATCGCCGGATGGTAAGCGATTACCGCCGCCCATGGACACCCGCAACACCAGAGGCGTGCCGCCTGGTGTGTGCCGTGCGTTGCCGGCCTTTTAGGAAGGAGTACGCTCTTTCCTTGAAGGTTTGAAGGTCGTATTGCTAAGTCCAAACAGAATGTTACCAAGAGGTTTAATTGGAGTAATTGGAGATCAAATATCTCTTCCTACCCCTTCGAGAAATAGGCTTGACTTATGTTGGTTTATGGGTATTATTCCGTTGCTGTTTATTTTAACAGTACTGTAGCAACAGCCCTATCAAACTTTTCCTTGCTCGTAACAATATCAACACGACATCTACAATGAAAACATGATGTCACAACTTCAGCACAAGTTATAACAAGTGTAGAACAGTTGCTATTCGACGACTCTCAACTTATGATCACGTACAAAACAGTGCTGTTCCGGATTTCATATCCAATATATTACGTGACAGTAACGGAGAAGGAATTGGTTCATGAGTAACGGAACGGAATTGTTATGCAGATTAGATGTACCTTCCATTTCAGAGAGATCAAGTAAATTAACTCATCTGTGGTCCTGTTGCTTCCTTACGTAAAACAAGAAGAATTATGAAAATTGACCTAGTTAAAGTTTATATGAAAAAGGATTGTGGAAAGCTAAAAAGGTAAAAAAAATAATCGAATGTCGATTACTGAGGGAGTCACGCTTCAGAATGCGTGGGCGACTCGACCGGAGTGATACAACGGCTCCAAAGAAAACCGGGGTGAAACAGCGCCGGCGCTGTGATTCACCGAGCGTCTGAATCCTCAGACCTCCACCTCCACCGGAGGCCCATTCATGCCGAACCGTGGCTCAAACACGGTAAGTCTTTCAATTAATATGTGTTCTTTTCACGAAATATTTATTATAATCTACAAATATGTTGCCAAATCTATATTAGTTAATTCTTAGTCTTTACATAAAAAACCGAACCTTTATTTATTTTTTATATTTATTTACACATCATGCATATTTGGTGCATTGGCGGACTTAATACCTAAGGCATTTTCTAGTCAACATTTACTACCAATATGAATTCAAGACTTGACAATGAATTCTACTAAATAAAACATTTAAATTCACTTGGCAGTACTTGGCACAAATTGCTTATTGTCTGGCCTTAGGGTCAGCCATAAACCACGGCTCGGCTAATTACCGACGAACTTCTGCGCACACGCCCGGAAATAGCAGGAGTAAAGGTGAGTGCACACAATCGGTACGTGGAGAAATTATTAGTTATGTCAATGGTACATAAATATTAATGTAGTGTGTTTAAACCGCAACTGAATATTATCATGAGCCGAAGGTCAAATAAAATGAGGAACTTGGCAGCTGGAGATACAGTTTGGTCATATGATATTGATCTGAGAAATATTTTTATTGAATATTATACTAAATTAACAAAATAATTTTGTAATAATTATATTATCTTCTTTTAGAAATACAACTCCCGCACTAGGACTGTCACAAAGAACACCCAGACCCAGAACAACACTTTGTGAATCACAAAAAGTGTTGTTCTATGTGGAATTTGAACCTACAACACTTAGCTAAATAGGCAACGACGTGGCCACCGCTTTGTCACAAAAGCAACTAATTTAGACATTACCGTACACGGGCGTAGGCAGGTTTTAGTGTTGGGGCTAGGGGGGTTTATATAACATATAATGTCCTTTTATTGAAATAAAGTTATTATGTAAAAAAATTAAAGGTTTATAAATATCAATAGTGTGCAAATATTTCGGAGGGAGGGAGGAGAGGGGGGCTTTAACCTCGAACCCCAGCCTAGTTACGGCCATGCTACCGCAAAAGAAATAAAACCAAATTAGACAACGTTCTTATCACGACGGAAATTCATTGTATTATGTAGTTCACAAAATGTAGTGTCATTGTGGAAGCTGTCTTTTAGGCTGACTGTACCTTTCATCATTAACTGTTTTCTCTAGTTCAGTTTTTTTTTTTTTTGTATATTATATATATTATTACGACCAAAGGAAAGATGGATGAGTTACGTAAAAGAAAATATGTCTAGTAAGGATAGCAGTAAACTAATGTGTGATAGAAAAGAATGGAAGAGGAAAACACATTACGTCTCGACCCCAAATAAATTAGAGAAATAGGGAAGAAGATGGTAATATGAGTAATGAAGACAGTTTTTATCTAAATAATTTGTATATATCTTATACTTATGTATATATTGCTTATATGTATAAATCAATTCGAAAAGAAATATTCATGTTATTTTTAACCGACCTCAAAGTCTTCCTCAAGTCAAAAGGAAGGTTAATATTTATGGCAGTCGATGTACCTTTGTTCCACCGTAGTGCCTAAACTACTGAACCGATTTTAATAAATACGGAGTCAATAGATTCGTAATAATGACGCGGGTGATTGAATGCACTAAATTGGATAATTCTTTTTTCTTTCGTTATTGTTAGGACAAGGTTTGTATAGAAGAAAATCAATTGCCGGGAAAAACATTTTTTTTGTCCACGACTGTACCGTGTGAAGCTGACAAGATTTTCAGAAATTCACAAAATATTTACGACAGAAAAATATTGCGGTACGTAGTTCGTTAGGTCAGCTAGTGCCATATAAAATTGATCAAAGTTTTTATGTAGTCGGGTTATAGTTTATATTTATTTGTTAACTAGCTGATCCACGCAACCTCGTTTGCGTCTTATATTGCCCGTAGCGTGAAAATTTTCCCACGTTTTTGAAACATTATTTATTGGTACTCCGCTTCTATTAGTAGTAGCCTGATGATATATAGCCTATAGCCTTCCACGATAAATGGACTATCTAACACCGTACGAATTTTTCAAATCGAACAAGCGGTTCTTGAGATTACAAACAAACTCTTCAGCTTTATTATTAGTATAGATTCTATGTACCTACGTATTATTATTGCTAAACATAGAGATCAGAATGTAGAAAAACGTGTGGATGACTGTACTTTTCATTCAGAACGTGTATCGATACAATACGGCGCTATACGTAGTTAACAGGATTGCATCCCGTAATCACATACGTTCAAAGCTCTCGTGAGGATAGCATACTGTACGTGACGAATATTAATCCTAAATACTAATGGCCTTACACACAAGATTGCACTTAATTGCCAAGTCTTTAGAGTCTTTATTTGTTTAATTGTCCTCAACCCGTCTTCTTTATTTTCTCATTTAACGTTGTATTACAATAAAGTTATTTCGATTAAATCTTTACATGAGCTGTTATCACGGTTTTGCTCGCGGTTGTTGTTGTATCTTTATATGAGTACAGCAACGTAATTAGCACTGCGGGGCTCAGCTTGTCTTACTAAAAGTAGCCTAAGTTACTCCTTATATCATCAGCTATCTGCCAGTGAATCTTCAGTGAAAATCGGTCCAGCCGTTCCAGAGATTTAACGGAACAAACAGATAGATATTGATGTGTAAGTACCGTATTAACTTTTATACGCATTTACAGCTGTTAATTTGAAATTACAAACAGACACTTCAATTTTATTTATTTGTATGGATATGTTAACAATATACGGTTATACAAGTAGCCAACACCTACGCATTTAAATACATGCTTATTATTAAAAATCTGCATTCAAATCGATGTTAAAGTCTCCCATATTATTTATTATAGAGTTGTAACCTGATCTCCTAGAATTAAATAACACTCAAATAGTAGTAAAATAACTTACGTTATTGTGGTCATCTATATTTAAAAAGTTAAGAATATTATCTGTAAGTGGTTTAGTAATGTGTACAACTAACTACGCCCGCGGTTTTCGTTGCGTTTGATCGGATATTTTTTACTACATATTTTATCGATCTCTGTGATGACACGGTAAACACGGAAGCGTGTCAAAGACTTTTACAGGGTATTACGTACGGGTTTTAGCATATGGCAACTCTGAAAAATGCAGGTGTAATGTATGTTAGGTTTTCCTTTCTAGGGTGCACCTAGACGGCGTGTAGTTTTAGTCGGTTCGAGTCCAATATGCCACCGATATCCGAGAGGATTGCCGCACAGAAAAATAAAGATAAAAAAGGGGTTTGACGTATGTTTATTACGATTATTAAAAATAGAGCGTTTTCTGTTTCAAAAATTTGAAATGTTAAAATGAGACCATTCGTACGACAGTGCATCTTTTTTTAGGATTTTGTAAAATCTCGGGTTTATACGAATAAAGACGAAAACAATTACTGAGCTCAAATCCGAGATCCAATGTGTCATCGGTAAAATACAGCCCACATTCAGAAAAAGTCATGGAAAATTTCATGAAAAGAAAAATGACCCCTCATCAGAGCTGTGAGCCTTTTGACGGATATTCTGTTCCATAATAAATCGGAACGTGACTTATTTACAATCCATAAAATAATTTTATTAAAAAACCGACTTCCAGAACTGGACTAAATTACAATGAGACTACACGGAAAGCACCAGCTTTCAAATAAATAAAGAATCATTAAAATCGGTTTACCCAGTCGAAAGTTATGAGGTAACAAACATTTAAAAAAAAATATAGTCGATTTGAGAACCACCTCATCACCTTTTAAAAAACAGTTTTCATTTAAAATGAAAAATTGAACTGTTACTGGGACACCGTTTACATTGTAGACCTATCGACTGTAATAGTTTATGTTTCATTTCAAAGTTAAATGATAATAATAATAAAGTATTTATTGTTCACAAGTTAACAATAGTAATTCAAAATTTTCGAATCACTTATAATCACAAATATTGCACTGCTGATACTTAAAAAGAAAACCTGTGCCTTAAGTACGCGTATCTAGATACATGGCACAGTTAAGTAATACATCGCATCGATTTTATCACAGAGTGTAAAAAGAAAAAATGAATTCCGTGACCATCGTACCTGAACAATACATAACGAATCTAATTTAAAAAAATAATTATAATGATTGTAATCAAACTAAATCAAATTAATTAAAAAAATAAAATTATCACTATTAATAGGTTAGTAACTAATTTTATTCAAATTAATTCAAATAATAATAAACAAATTAAATCGAACCTTCGTAGATAAAATTTTAACTTTTTCGTATTATATTAATAAGTGTGTGTATGTATGTATGATATATCTTCTTATGTATTTTGCAATATGCTAAATAAATAGTCGCAAGATAAGTGCGTCAAAACAAACAAACACTTTCTCATCGCGTGTTAAAACGTATGCTTTTAGCTTGAAACCCAGGCTTTTAGTCTTAGTAACATACGGCTCATTGGTAACGGATGTGGAAAAACTTTAAAACTTGACTTCACCGTTTTATTTGCTATGGTGTCGACACATCGGTATATAATATATGTATCTAGTGATGGACCACTTTTTGTCGATAAATTTCATTATTTTAGTCTTAAAACATCCGGAAAGGGAACTAGTATATGTTTTAGGTTAGAAAATAAAGACATTTAAAAGTAATTTTAGATAATAATAAATGTGTTAAGTATTTAGATTTTAGATCTAAGATAGCGATCTTAAGCATAAAATAATTAAAAAGATGAGAAAATTAATAATTTGATTGTAATGAAAAAGTCCTTAATTTTTACAAAAAGAAAATTGTCTCTGATGAGCTATTTAAAAGCTTCTAGGGCTTTAGTAAAATGAAACAATTCCTATTCTTGATATAGAACACTTATTTACTGTTTCACTCTTCGACCAAGACTACTTGATTTGCTGGCAGCCATTATGAGGTGAATATATCCCCTCCATAATGGCAGCCCGACATCAAGTCAGTCTTTTACATTTCCTATTTATTAATTATGACATTTAATATGTTTTAATAATTTAATTAATTATATCTTTGGCTTTCGGAATAATCTGCATTATTATTACAGCTTGTTACTCGCACCTAATATTCAATTGACAGATATTCCGGAAGTCAATTACACAATCACAACTGTATTTTATAACTAGGATTACCGCTAACAGATTGATGAACCTTAAATTTTATAGTTTAATACAAGTAAAGATAGATTTCCAAGACATCTTCATAAAAGTAACCCTACAAAAACATACAAAATTGCACACAACATTAAAAGTGAGTAACTGTATTTCCAAGAATGCTAATTGCTTTGTAAGATGGATCAAATAATTGCAAAAAATTATAGTAAAAGTTAGCAACTTCAATTTGAAAGAATAATAATAGCAGTATTTATATGAATTACTCTTCTCCATAAATGGCAAACATTCATTCTCACTAGTTATTATAAATCCATAGAAGGAGGTATATCATTATCATATGTAAATATTTAAATTTGATTCCAATTAAATATCGATAAACGTTTTTAAATCGTTTCTATAACTTACATAACAATTATCTTAATTTATTGAGCACTACAGGGGCATTAGAAAGTCTGCAAATTAATGAGTACTTATAGTTATTATTTGAGTATGACTGTGCATATATTACATATAGTATAATTTTACAAATCATTGCAATCATAGATGGTTGATTTATTTTAAATGTTGACAGTATATTCGACTTACGTGTAGTATCAAATTACGTTAAGGTAATTTGATATAGGTATTACTGAATGCAATGCCTCAAGGATAAGTGTAGCAAGCAAATATCTAACGAAATGCATTGTTTGTTTGAGGCTCTTGCTTTTTTTTTCAAACAAACGGACGGGTTATTTCATATTTGTATCTGGTTGTAATAACTTTGCAGAATTTCGTAATATATAAGTATGCTTATCAACTGTCTGGTTATCATAGTAGATACTGGTTCTGTCTAATTTGAGATCAGGTCACATCACTGTTGTATTTATATGTTTATAGCTCATATTATATTATTACATTCACTAGGTCATTAATTTTATTAAGATAACAGTATTAGGTTTGTATAAAAAGTTTATGAGAACAATCAAAACGGTAAAGTTATTTATTGAGTACGTAGATACGGGTACTTTATTTTTTGCTAATTTATTACAAAATTGTGTATCAAATATCATTCAAACAATAAAATTAGTTTTATAAAATGTCGTAAAGACCGACGAATTAAACGTTATTACGTTTAGTAATTTATCGAGTATGATATTTTATTAATTAACAAACTTACACTTGCTAATCTTATTAAATACTATTCAGTTTAAGAACGTTTATTTAAAAAAAGAACAATACATTATTCGCTTAAATGAAAACTTGGAAACTATCACTGGTAATTAAAAATGTATCTCTTAAGAGCGTACTTAGCTTAGAAAAAATAGATAATAGCTTGTTTTATCAGAAGTATACAATATGACATCATTTGTAATAAGAAAATACTTAAAAACATACTACGTACATAAAAAATAACCAGATCATATTTTATTGAATAGGTATTAAGATATAACGAATTGACAAGCTTATATAGATAACTTTTGATACCTAATCATCGTTAAATTTAGTTAATAAACAATATTAACTCATAAAACTTATCACTGACTTCAGTATGCCTACTTACATCATCTAAAATTGTAATAAATTGTGTTCTACACTCCTTCATTTTCTACGCAACCCAACATCACTACATGTTATAAAACAAAGTACTCTGCCGCGTCTGTGTGTTCATGGTAAACTCATAAGATACTGCACGGATTTTGATGCAGTTTTTACCAATAGAAAATAGAGTGATTCTTGAGGAAGGTTTTTTTATTTAATTTATTAAGTTTTTGAGTGTATAGGCTAAAATATAATACGAGTAGTATTTGTTGAAGAAACAGGAATAATTTAAGCTTAGCATGTGTTAAGCCGCACATCTCCTCGACGTAACATAGGCTATATTATATTTTCCCTAAAGAGCCAATACGAATACGGGGCAGGTTGCCAGTAAATATTAAATTCAAATTGAATGGCGCCAAGTGAATCTAATTTAGTAAAATGGGGCCATAATGGTCTAAGTTCTGAAGTAACAAATGTAAAAAATCAA
The DNA here is from genome assembly GCA_916048165.1 of Spilarctia lutea. Taxonomy (NCBI): domain Eukaryota; kingdom Metazoa; phylum Arthropoda; class Insecta; order Lepidoptera; family Erebidae; genus Spilarctia; species Spilarctia lutea. The sequence continues at coordinate 4,702,791 of OU696491.1, forward strand.
CCGAGTTAAGAAACTCCTTTTTATAATGGATAAAAAAAATTCTAACTACATAATCGTTATTGGAGATTTAATAATTCGACATGCTTTTAGGATTTACAATGTTACAATCGTCGTGTTACAATTATGACAAGTTTTTTTGTTTAATAAAAAGGCAACTGCCACACCTGGATATTTTAATGTCTCGGTGATTTGCAAACATAAATGAAACGGGCATACAGAACATTCAAATAGGCTTATGTCCAATAAGAGTAAATATACTGGTTAAGGGTTTATAATGATTAATTATGTTATGGAGAAAATAGCAAACAATTTTAATTATTAAAAGCGTTTAAGATAAATAATATTTTTCAAAAATAAATTTCGTAAAATGTAACCTTTAGTCACGTGATAGTGAACACCAATCAAAAAGCGTGACGTCACGCCATACAAATCAATCGTTTTGTTGACGTTTCTAGTATAGCTACAGATTCTTGCTTGATTAAATTTTGGTTTTTAACACCTAATATTAAGTTCAAACAGTATTTGCTAGTTATAATTTGAAAGAATTTACCATGGAATCTGGATTCAGGAAAGCAGACAGTAATAATTTGCCCAGAATCGATGCCGTTATGCTTGGAAATTTTCATCTGAATTTCGCAATGTTAAAACTTCCTTGTAAGTATAAAATATTCATTATAAGCTTAAATGCTATGTAATATTTCAGTTCGGTATACAATAACTTAATGTTTTGACGTACATTTTGCAAGATAATTATTAAACACTGATTTTGAGTTTAGATTTACGAAGTATGAAAAAATGCACAATAGTAACTAACTTTTAATAATTTCAGGTCTTCACGAGCTTCATATGGAGATGACGCTATAAGTTATGTCCAGCTTAAGCGTGATGGAAAAATTTGTATTGTAAAGTGCAAAATATGTCCTGAACACAAAGTTCACGCAAAATTATATTGATGCACACTGGTTGTTGATGAAGAAGAGGATATTATTAACTCCATTCAGTGTCAAGACTGCGTAGCTTCACAGGGGGGATGTAAACATGCAATAGCATTTCTTATGTGGGTTCATCGCAGAAGTGAGGAACCATCATGCACTTCAGTGGAATATTATTGGAGAAAATCAAAATTGTCTAGTGTTGGTAGTAGCCTAAAATATATGACAGCAAAAGACTTGTCCGAGGGCAGGCCCATGTTGCCCGCAAATTCATCTGTTTAACAGTGGAAATAAACTGAAGAAAAAGATAAATTAGTGTGGCCTGATATTAAATTTCAAATATCCAATGATTGCTGGTTCCCCAGATGGAATATTTGATGATGGTATAATCGAGATTAAATGTCCTGTTAATCACAACACCTCTAAAAATTATATACAAAATAGAAAAGTTGCAGAAAAATATTATGCCCAAATGCAACTTCAAATGTATTTAACAGAAAAGAAAAAAAAATAGCGGACCCAGATTACAGTGAAAATCAAAAAGTGATGATTTTAAGTGTGCCATTCAATATTGAGTATGTTGAGAATTAAATTAATAATAAACTGTTAAACTTTTGGAAAATTAATGTGTACCCATTGTTATATGAAAGTGTGGAACTCAAATATAAAAACAATCTTAAAGTTTGCCTTACATTTATTTTATTAAAGAATCTTGCAAATTAACTAATGCACATGCTATGGTTATTATATCGTCTAGATTTTTTACAAATTTGAATGTAATACAAGCATGTGGTCTAAGTATATAAAATTCACGTAAGCGCCTAATAAACCTCTCTATATGAATCCTCAAGCTGGCAATCTGTTTAGTTAACTTTGCTTCAGTTTTACCACTTTTTTCGTATTTCTTCATTATTTGGCACATATATAAATAACTTGTTTGTAGTTTTTATAGTCGTGCTATGACACTGGGGCACTGTACAGTACTTGTAATATGAGAAATTCATTTTTAAACTATAAATACACTAAAACATACAAAAACACTATGGCTCTTTGATTTGTCACGTAAGGTGTGACGTCATACAAGACGCCATGACAGTCTTGTGCGTTTTGTAAACAAAATTAAATCTGTTTTTATAAACGCGAAATTTATCATGTAAACGCTCGATAAAAAAAAATAAACCTTTTATTTTGATAAAATGCATAATAAGCTAAAGTATTAAGCAGTTATTCAAATTTAGTCAACTAGCCTATTAAAAGTAACAATTTGTGGATGACATAAAGTGTGGGACACGTTTAAAAAGAGCTCAAATCTTGATTACTTAAGTGACATAAATCCAGTTCCGGATATAGGCATGTGTTATTGACTTAAAAGAAGATCGGTTGAAAGCTATCGCTATCTACAATCGATTTCCAACCTAGTTGACACATAACACATAAATTATTTATACACAAATGTTTTCACTTTTTCAAGTTTTATGTTGAAGTAGATTAAAAGCTGGCTATATTAATCATTGCTAGATTAGAGAAAGCTTTGTCTTCAGGCTTGATTCCAGAAAATAACCTCGGATCTGAGATTTACGTGAAATTAACCTTACAAGTTACCTTCCAACCTCGGTTGATTACATTAGGTGAGAGATTGCCATGGAACCTTGATATTGTGCCAACTTCGTTACACGAATGAAGTGCATTTTGTAAAATTGAGTCTTTATCAAGTATTACATAACTTGGCTGAGATGCATTTTAAATTTAAGTAAAATTAGGATAATTCTAAGATTATTTTAAAATTATTAGGTAAAACACATCTTAACAGAAGGATTACTGCTTGACGTATATAGGTTTCTTCCAAGGTTCACCACAAAAATGGTTCTACGTGCATCCAACGGCTTACTATGACCTGCTTTACTTTCGTATCTGGCTAGTTTTTATTTCCTCACGTGATAATTGGTCACTGTAAATGCCTAATTGGTTCAATCTAAAATTCAAATTGGGTTATAAACATTTGATATTAAAATTAGGAAAAGATACAATGTAGTAATAACCTTTAATTGGGCCATGAACTTCAATCGAATTCATTTCGTGGTAATACAATTACTTGAACGTAAATTAGTTCACATATGTTATAGTCCCCATTATAATTAGCATCAGATAGATGACATTCGACCTTTTAGTTCTGATAACGTAACATAACATCCGGTGGTCTGGGATTCATTAATGCATGTATAAGATATCAAATAAACTAATCATTAAAATAATATTTGTTACAATATGTTATTTGTTTTCAGCCAATATAAAAGTAATATTTTGAATTTTATCGATATATTAAAAACGTAGGCACCTCACTATCGTATTTACCGTCATTCGGTTGCAAAAACCACAAGATCTACGCGTCATGCAGTCTGCGCCATGTCGAGCACTTGCAATATAAACAAAAAATACAAGCATTTCACAACTCTATAAGAAACAACCAAAAATAAACTTTAATCACAAACATTACGGCTCATTTTGGTAGAATTTCGAATAAATTGTACAAAATTCTTAATCGACTGACCGACGAACGAATTTATGAAAAATAAACTTTAAAGTTATTGAAATAAGAATGAGGATTACAAATAAAATTGTTTATAATAAAAAAAACGATTTACTTTACAGTATAATGTTTCTGAAATAAATAAAAACAGTAATTGGCTAGTTAATTATCAAGTAAACCAGTTTGTGGAGTATTACGTAAGATTACGCAAGGTTTGATTCCTGTGTAATATCAATCTTAGTAATTTATGTAATTTTCCTGCACCAACTTTTTCTAATAGCGTAATGATGGGAAGGGCCTACAATTTTTATAGCAATTTCATGTTTTTTTTTCTTACGGTAAGTAGGTTGTAATACCTTCTTAATGGCGTAATGACAGTTTATTTAGTTTTAAAATGGCTTTTGCCGTGACTGTGTAATTTCCTGTTTCGAACCAACATTATAAAGCTAAAGAGTTTGTTTGTTTGAACATGTTTATCTTAGGAACTACTAGTTCGAATTGAAGATTTTTTTAGTATTAGATAGCTCATTTATCGTAGAAGGCTATACACTATATAAAGTCACGTAAACAATAATAAATATTTCGGACATCTTACACACAACGCCATCAGTCCCAATGCAGAGCTTGTGTTATGGGTACTAGACAACTGATATAAATACATATATACTATTATTTGTAAATGCATACATGTTATATATAGAAAACGCCCTAGTTTCGAAACAAACATTTGCACATCAAACAAGCATTTGGTCAAACAAACATGACACTTGTAGCAAACGTCGTGGCGACCACTGAAATCACTAGGCCAATCATGCAGTCAACAAATTTCAAATGTCGCAAAACTGGAAATAAATTATTCCTTTTAAAAGATACAGATGAAATTGCACGAGTCAGCTAGTTTTTATTAATTTTACGGCTATCCGACATGCTGTGGAAATAATATTTTGATAGTAAAGCGACTACTACCGCACTTTTAGAGTGGTTAATTTTCTTTTATGAGTCGTAAAAATTGAACGTTGATAAATAAATAAATAATAATAATAAATAAATATTCCGGACATCTAACACAGAACGCCATCTAGTCCCAAGCTAAGCAGAGCTTGTCTTATGGGTACTAGACAACTGATATAAATACTTAAATACTTTGTTTTTGTAAATACATACATATTATACATAGAAAACACCCAAACTCCGAAACAAACATTTGCAGAGCATACAAACATTTGGTTTGTTGATGTTTCCACAGATCTAACGGACAGTAGACTTGAGTGTTTGATATGAATTTCAGCTTAATACCCCCACGCGTTTCTGAGAATAAGGTTCTTGACTTACAGACAAACAATAAAGTGATCCGATTTTTCCTTTTGGGGTACGGAATCCTAAAAAAACAATATCGTTGCAGTTACGGAATATAATTTTTATAACTTGTCACATATCACATAGGTACACCTGACATGTTCAAATAGCTACCTAACTAGCTAACTGTAAATTTTAAAGATACATATTTCTCATCAACATATAATTATAAAATTCATATATATTATAAATTCAAAAGTCTGTCCGTCTGTCAGTATGAATTCGGTATAGAAATTGATTGGACCTTAGAGAAGGGCATAGGCTACTTTGTGTAGTGATATCCGACATAAACACGGGCAAACGAGGCAAAATAATAAACGGAATTAATTAATGTTTCAGCTCATCAAATATTTTTCCTGGGTGGAAATCGAACCCATGGCCATAATTTAGATTAACAATTAAACTAATAGCTCCGTCAGAAAATAAATCAATCGTATTAATATCGTCCATAGTAAAATATGACTGTGTTTGTTCAAATCACCAGAATTACTGATCATCGATTTAACTACAATCTTCATATACATGTCATTCACAGTTAGTTTTAACTAGAATTTTACATTTGCGATGCTAATTCCTACTAAATAGCATCATGAATCACAAACTCATCGTCAACATCACCCTTAGTGTTATCCATTACATTGTCAACAAGCTACACGTTGTATATAATCACAATAAACCCGTCAATGTAAAGCGTGCAATGAGAAACGGTGCTAACGAACGTATCAATTTCCAACAAATGTGCTTGGCACGGGCTATAATGGTTATAGTTTCCTTCACAAGTGGACCATTATCTTCACGGTTTTACACTGAATTATTTTAAAGGTAGGCAGAAGCTGTCTAGTTTTCAAATCCGGTTCCTTTCTTAGCTATCTCTTATGATGTTTCCTTTAGTAATTGTGGAACTGTGAGAATGGTTTGATTGTGCGATGGTAATAGAAAATAACTGTTTGGATGCTTATAATGTATTCGATAAAGTTTATCATATAAATGGTGAACAATTCAATTGAAGTTACTGAATGGTTGTTGTATTTAATGCTGTTTGCATTCTTCTATTAACATTCCTATAAACAACGTCAATAGACTCAATAAATACATTGGATATAAAAGCTTGTAAATTCATTAGGGCTAGTCTCTAGTGATTTATTTTGAAAGTGTATTTTTTGTTTTATTGATTTCAATTTATTATTGAAAGAGCTGATGAGTGCTAAAGTAGAGTCCGCAATTAAGCAAACGTAGTATAGGACGCCATATGTGGTATTGCCACTAAAACACCATAAAAACCCGTCCCTGGCGCCGTACTTTTGGAGACTTATTTATTTATCTAAACTCAATGCACATCTTGTACATAAGTGAATTTAATGCAATTAGACATTCTCTGCCAGTCGACCTTGTTATTTCAGGTCCTCCACCCTCTTTCCGTCAATCGCAACGTGATAGGCTGTTTGCACAATTAAGCAATCATGCCGGTATCCCGGCCGCAGCAATCAATTTGCCACCAGAGGTCCCCATCCTCCGGCGGCCCGAGTGTAAGACGCCCAGTGACACGATGGACCGACGACTTGAATAAATTTGGTTGGCAGTGGACAGTTGGTTGGGACTTTTTAATGATGACGTTGTAAATAGATATAAAATTGACAGAATGCAAGCAGTTGAATGTAGAATAATTATAAAAATTGGAAAAAAATTAAGGCCTTAAACATCAACATCCTTTAACAATCTACTTCTGATCATAGGCCTCTATTTGGAAAGGATATTTGGCCATCAAGTAAGTCATAACCATTTCATGTAGAAAATATCTGGATGGCCAAGCATTACTCATTCCTTTTTGGTCAATTTCTAAAAATAAGATACGTTAGTTTCAAAATTTAACTGTGTATGGTTTAAAACAACATTAACTTTACTCCGAAAATAGATTCTTAGATAATACAGCATCGAGAGGTCTAAATAACATTTTCTATGACGCATGTTTCAAAGCGATTGCCCAAATTTATTTGTATGATTTTATTAGTACCCACTTCCTTCATTGCATTTTCTCCAAGACTTGAAGTCCGATGAACTTCCAGTTAAATAATATTACCTGCAACAAAAACAAAGTTTCATTAGATAATTGAGATATATTCGCTGTTATTTGTGTATCATTAAAATGCATAATAATTATTAAGTCAAAAATTACTTCTGTATAAGATAATACTAGTATCAATTTACTCGTAGTCTTTTCCTTTTCTTTCTTAATTAAAGAAAATGTCACCTTGGTCACTGTTAAAGTAGACAGCTCTAAGACATCATCCAAAATTCTTGGACTTTTTTTGTTTTTAGACAACTCCCGCACTATTCTGTGTTTTAAGACGCAAATATCACTACGCGATACGTGCAGTCAATTTGGATGGTATAGTGGACTGTTTTAGATGGGGACCTTCTCATATTCCTAACCATCTCGACGAATTTTTTCCTAAAATAAAAATACTTTAAGATACACCATATAGCATCACCAGCAAAAGTCAAAAAAAAGAAAAAAATGGATTTAGTTATCTAAGTAGGTATCGTATAAATGCATATGGCAGAACCTTACGTATTTAGAAAAAATCTGTTAATTTGAAATTATATACAAACAATCAATTCGATTTTATTTATTTGTATAGACTAGTACCTACGAGTAGTACTTCCACTATAACATATTTATGAATAAGTTTTCTTATCTTAATGCCTATTGATATGTCGACGGTTCTTCATATAACACACTATTATTAGTACATGCTATTTTTGTCGTTGTCGCTGTTCTTTCATTGGTGTAGTAAGTCAATATAGTTATTATTTTGTAAACACTGATAAGATTATTTACTTCAACTAGATTTGGTGACAATTATCATATTGATTTTTTTTACTATGAAACTTTTACTTTCTTTTCTTGCATAACCTAAATGTGTACAGTTAAACAAAGATTATTAATTGCAGTAAAAACTAAGCCCCCGGCGAAGGGGATTTCTGTTATTCTATAGACGTAATCAGAAATGTGAGCCTCGATGTATATTGACTCACATCCATCAGTTTTCCATAAGCACTGGCCTGGGGGTAATGGGTGAGACGTCTTTTACCCCCGCCAAAGGAGGTTTAAGCAGTATGGTGCCGTGACTTTTGAAGTGAAGAGTGAAGAGAAGTGATTAGGTCATGCAAGATGAAAAGTTGTTCACATCTAACCCATATAATTTTGAAGGTTAGATGCCTTTTCTTTTGGTAATTCTATACTGCTGGTATTAAATTGAGTCTCACACTCTACTTTATTAAATTCACATACATATATAGATTCGGTCGGACGTAAACAACTGATGTGCTCGGGTTCGATTCCCGAGTTGGATCAAATGTTAGTATGATCTGCAAATATTTGTTTTGGAGTTTGTGTGTTTTCTATATATAATATGTATGTGACAACAAAATAAAACATTTATGTATTAAAATCAGTTGTCTGGTAACCATAGTACGAGTTCTGCTTAATTTGGGACTAGATGGCGTTCGGCGAACTACTCAAAGAACTAAAAAGAGGTCTATATCTAGAATTGGACAGTTAAACACTGTAACACTGTTGATATCTACTCAAAATGCATAGTGTAATATTACAAAAAAAAATGAAATTTGTACTTTGGGCTTTGCCCGAACCTTTCTGCCTCACACAACAAAACTGTGGAATGAACTGAATAAAAAAAGAGGTACTCCTTCTTAAAAGGCCGGCAACGCACTTGTGACGCCTCTGATGTTGCATGGGTGTCCATGAGCGGCGGTAATCGCTTACCAGTAGGTGATACGTTTGCTCGTTTGCTATACATATACAATAGAAAAAAAACTACAGAACCCATAATGTAGTCCTACATTCCTTTTACCATAACCAAACACTTAAACTCTCTCGCTGACGCATTCATTATGCATACGCCGTAGACACAGTCAGCACAAATCCTTTTAAGCTGATACACAAGGCTGTCTAAAGGTTAACTAACTGGGTTAGTGCTATATTGGTTTAGGACTTGTAACCGGAGGCTGTTTAGACTACAGAGTTTGCGGTTTGAAGCCTTTTGAGTAGTTGCTCTTTGCCGGAATCGAAACGAAAAAAGTTTAAGATTTTTTTTTGATGAAAATCCTACTCTATGAATTAAGTAAACTTAATCGGAAATACACAATATGAACGTTACTGTAAAAAATTCACGTGAAAAAGTACCAATTGTTTTTTGTTTAGATTTATTTTGAGGCTAAGGATGTTTTTATGATAGTTTTAATTATTTAATCAATCAACTGCTCACTGCACTTACAGTTTGCCCGACACGTACAGCGATCCATTACAAAAATATAGTATCACAAATATAATAATAAATACTTATGTCAACATAGGGATATTAAACCATTCAAGTTATGACACCTGTACAAAATTGAAAAATGTACTCCAACTAGTGCAGAATAAGTCAACATCAGGAGACTGACTTTCTTTACATTTCGGTATTTCTTGGACTAATTAAAAATTATAAATGAATTTATCATGTTGTTCACATTCTATATTTGGTTAGAATGGTGGACTATGTTTTTTTTTTTTTTTTTTATTGAATAGTGGGCAAACGAGCAGACGCATCACCTGATGGTAAGCGATTACCGCCGCCCATGGACACCCGCAACACCAAAGGCGTCACAAGTGCGTTGCCGACCTTTGGGGGATGGGAAAGGGGATGGGGGGAGGGGTTGGGGTATGGGCCTCCGGTATCCTCACTCACTCGGTGAAACACAGCGCACACGCTATTTCACACCGGTTTTCTGTGAGGCCGTGGTATCACTCCGGTCGAGCCGACCCATTCATGCCGAAGCATAGCTCTCCCACGGTGGTCTAATATTATGTAAAGAAGAGACCCTATCCCATATAGTGAGATTACCCTCACAGAAAACCGGTGTGAAATAGCGCTTGCGCTGTGTTTCACCGAGTGAATAAGGATACCGGAGGCTCCAACCTATCCGCCCATCCCCCTCCACCTCCAAAAAACTCTAAAAAAAAAATCAAAACGTCCATGTGCTCTAAATGAATTTGATACTATCTCCTAAACTGGTGATTCTTTGTTGATGCAACCGTACTTTTACTTACCAAATCAAAGATATCAATTTCTATAGGCTAACAATAAAAAGCTCACTGTATGACTTCAGAGGTAGGAGCCGTAGGTAGTGGGCGTCGACAAATAAAGCGGTGCGGCAATTGAACGTTCTAGCATTGTCAATGCCAGAACATTTCTAAAGATAGTAAGAGAGCTGAATAATTATTCCTACTAGTTTCAAAGCCATATTTAAAATAGACATGCTATGTATATATTTTATAGATCATTAGTTACATCTCCATATACAATAGCAAATAAGTTGTTGGTCTATGTGACTTCCCCATCGAGGAGTCTCGGATTCATAACCAAGTCAGGCCAAAAGTGTTGTTGGGTTTTACTTGCATGAAGTTCTTGGTGACAGTGGAAGCTTGGCGGTGTTTGACACTTGTGCCTCTAAAAGTACGTTAAGCTGTCGGTCCCAGTTGTCAAGATTTTATGTCATAGTCAATAACTTTGATAAATTTAAACCTTATCATAAATAATATGAAACAAAGTGTCATAAAATGATCAATCATAGTGTAATAAATACACACTTGAAGTAAAATTTTAGCTTTCTATTGTAAGGTATAAGAAATACAGTTTTTCATATACGTAACAGTTAACATTTAAATCCTAAGTCCTACTAATATTATAAACGCTAAAGTTTGTGACTACGAATGAATTTAGACGAACATTATAGTAATTTATAAAACCAAAACCTTAACTAATTTTAAAATAAAACTAATAATTAAATTGTGGCTTAAGGGACTGGAATTTGATGATGTTGAAAGCCTTTTAGAAATAGTGAAATAATGGAGGCTTGAATAGTGTGCCACACACCTTCACCACATACACATTTTAGCTGATAACTGCAAAGACATAGCACACACACACACGCGCACACGCACACGCAAACACACACACACGCACACACACACACACACACACACACAAACACACACACACACACACACACACACACACACATACACCTACACCCATATACAAGCATATATTATTATTATTGTGTCCATCCATGCATTGTAACAATTGTATTTTTTGTCTTTGGAGGGTAACTGACTCCCAACACACAGCTAACGCTATTTTGGGAGTCAGGGCTATACAGAGTTATGTAAACGTTTTCTTTTTGTTACAATAAAGATTTGTTACAATAAAGATTTAGCTTATATATCTAAACAGCACCTATAGCCGCGATAGTAAATTCAATTCAATTAAAATACTTTCCTCAGGCAAAGCAAGACAATAGGAATGTAATATTATACTTATTTTGTTAAGTAGTCGTAAAAGTTGTCCTTTTAGAGTTCATCCAAGCAAGTGCAAGTAAAAGCTTAACAATTGTCAAATGGGGCTAAGAATAAATCTATGGCCATTTTTTCCTTTTCAAGCCTACACATAATCTTAAATGATAATTTCTCCCCCTGAGGCCGTCATGCTGACGTCGGTCAGCTGTTTAAACGGAGACTTTGCATGATATTGTTTAGTGCAAACCGCCTTAGGGGCAAGTAACCCCGAATTGAACTCAGATTTGATGGACGGAAGATAGAATTATGTTGCCTTTGTCTTCGGTTTTAATTAATTGTGTTTTGTTAGGTATTCGTAGGATTACCTTTATATATACTTTACTATAAATTAAGATTACTTAATTTTAAGCAAAAAATCTACCCGCTAAAATATATGTATCTTGTTCTATATAATTATTTCTAAACAAATGCTAAGCACGTCTGTATACTCGTATCATAAAAATACTTGATGTTTACATAAAGAGCACTCATTCTATATGTAATATACACATGCAGATAGCCATAATTTCAAAACAATATGAGATATAAAGTTAATATATATATGTAATAAATTGAAGTTAAAATTACTTTAAATTGTAGAAATTTTGCATCATAACAGAATTTATATCTTGAACTGTCGTGCTACACTATCAGATAGCCATAATTTCAAAACAATATGAGATTAGAGTTAAAATATATTTATAGACAAAATTAAATTTAAAATTACCTTAAAATTCAACTTTCAAGTGATCTCTAGTTTAAGTTACAGCACAAACAAAAGCAAACGCAATAAAAATATACCGCCACAAATGACATTCTTCGAAGCTCAATTACCGATAGCCGAGATTCCAATTTAAAAGCTGATGAGCTGTTATTTTATTCAATGCATAAATAACTTTATAATTTTAAAATAACATCCACATTTTAATGAATGTACAACTATGATAAATATACACTATAATCATTATTGATTCACGACAGACACTGTGCCCGCATCTCTAACTTAATATCCTTTTGTGATGATGTCAAAAAGAAGAGTAAAGTCGTTTGTCTAATTTATCCTCATCGTGTCACTTTGATGTGACAACAACGGACGTACACAATGACAAAAACTAATGATCCGTTACAACAAATACCCTGTACCCTTGAATGTGATATACTTTCACTTTTATACCCTAGCGTATAGTTGACCAACATTAATTATTATCTAATCTAAATCATTAATCTGTATTGACCCCTACCACGAAACCTATTACTTGTCTTGTTATAGTTATCGTTTGATTATCACTCGCGATTTCATTTGAGAATTTAGTGCTAATTTTATTTTTTTAGATTTATTGCTCGTAACGTAATGTAGTGAAAGTATTGTTGAGATTTATTTATATTGTAAGACAGGTGTTGTCTTGGTGTTTCATTTATTGTTGAGATTTAGTTAACCAGCTTTTATCTGACTAGATTGCTAAATATAGTAGAAATTGTAAATATTGTTACAATGTCTACTATATTTACAATTAGATTAGAGGGTGCTCATGAGGAATGTCAGAAGAAAATTAAGTGGAGAGACATTGAAGTGGAGAGAGAAAAAGACTTAAAATTTATAGTGTATTCTTCATTGAAATAATGAAATTGGAAATTAATAAAAATATAGCATAATTTTTACCTACCTTCGATTAAATAAAATAAGAGATCAACTGTTGTTCGAATTTCGAATTATAACTGTCAATGTCAAGTAAATTTTTCAGCTGTTTTTGCATATATTTTAAATTTAAACTGTGTAACATTTAAAAGCTAGATGTTTTCTGTATTTCTTTTTGTTTAAATTTTAAGTAATTTAAATTTTGTAGTCACCCTTCATCATCATCGTCTTAGCGTTTATCCCGGTTTCCATTCTGGAGCCCGGGGTCCGCTGTCCTGCTCTTTCTTCTCCACTTTGCCTGGTCTTCAGCATCCTTGGTAGTGAGACCATTAGCATGCATGTCACCCTTTACGACGTCAAGCCAGCACTTCTTGGGTCCACCCCTTTTACCGGGACCCGGCGGAGGCGGCATGGCCAGACATTTTTTGCCCACGTAGGAAGACGGCTGCCGTAAAACGTGGCCGAACCAGCGCAGGCGACTCCCCTGCAGTTTGTCTGCGATGCCTAATGATAGTTTTATAGACCTGTCCCTTCAACCTAACCGGCATTTTAGGATCATAAAACCTTGACGTCGCAATCAATGTCACCGGACGCGTGAAATACAGATCCCATTTGTAGTCACCTTCCCTTATATTTTTAAAAAGAGTAGAAATATTTATATTAAGTTATTTTTAATTTATTAAGAAAGGCAGTTAGTAGTAGCAGTGTTAAAGAAATGTCTAAATCAAATGCAAGTTCCGGTTACACCCCCAAATATTTGTTAGCCATATCTGTCTGACTTGCCAAATTAATTCATTCATCTATCTGTTCAGTTATATTGTGTCGAACATACCTATGATTAATTATGATTACATTTTGATTAATTCTTGCTTTGTAGATCATCAGATACCTTTTGTATTTTTGTTATCTTACTTTCAGCAATAGATTATATAAATTATTAATGCAATACACCTTTGGTTTTATTTTGATTAACATTTCGTTCAAACTAAAGTGACGTGGCTCAGAAATGATTGGAAGAATCGAGTTTTAGTTCGACTTTTGTCTTAGGTAATTGTGCTTTTTGTATTGAATTGCAGAGCAATTGTGCAAGCTCGCGTTTGTATTACAGTAAATTATAGGAATTGTGCTGGTTTTCTACCCTTATACAATCGAGAAGGTTTTGGAACTCTTACAAAATAACTTTTTAGATGCATTTTTTATCATTTATCTTTGCATCAGAAGTAAGAAACAAGGAAGACGAAGATTGTACTCGTATTAAGCCAAATTATCACAATCTTTTAAGTAGTCAATAGTTTTATAAAATTTCGATGTAACAATAATAATATTAATACAAAATGTTTATGTCTGTCAGTCATACTTCACGGTCACAGTAATATTATGTCATTACATATTACTGCGATCGCGATCATTATATTATTTTCTGTTAGGTAAATCAAAAAGGAGGCATTTTAAAAAAAAGTAGCTGACCCAGCAAACTTCGTATCGCTATTTTTTTTTGTGAATGTGTCCTAAATTTCCAAAAATGCTTCCCACTGGAAGTCTACAAACACGGACTCAGAAAATATATCAACAAGCACAAACACGTAAAAAAGATTTTTCCAATTTGATGCATAAGGTCGGAAGTTATGCGCATACATGATTCATTTTATTAATATAGATACTAAATCTAATAATCATTTATTTAGAAGTGTCACACGCCTCTTGAAAAATACTTTGTGGCAGAACCTTAGAACATATCACATCTAACATGACAGTCCATTAAATTAATTGAATTAACATTCAAATTATATATTGAGCAACAATTATATCTTTCTACAATACTTACCCTACAGTTTTCACTCAGATACAACACATTTTGTAACACTCATCTTTGCATAAATGCATATTCATTAATCTATGATTATCGTAATGCATGTAGCTGTATTCACAAACATGTCCTAGTTTCTAGAAAGATTGACGAATACTTTAAACCAACGTTTTAATAGTATTATAAATCATTCTGACGTGTAAATCTCATGTCCTGTCCTGTAAATACAAGATCTCTAAAGCCAATTAAGAAATTTTAGTTTGAATGTCAATATAATGCGCGTGCCCTACTTTTGAGAAAGCTTGGCAACTTTGATCTTACTGTAATGCGATTTGCGAAATACTTGATATCTAATGCGGGCTATTAAATTAATGATAGGTTTTGCTCTAATGAAACTTATGTAGGAAATTGTTTTGCGTTTAGGAGACGAGGGTATGATTTTGTTAAGAAAATTGACGCATATTGAGTATGCGAAGTATAAGTACAATAGTTTCTTAATATGTATTACAATTATGTAATTTTCTATTTAAGAATTATGATTATTTTTAAGAATAATCTGATATTTCGGAGTCCGAAGTTTGTATATTTAATTAATTTTTCTGGTTATTGGTAGTACCAAGTGGTCAAATATTGATCTCAACTTTTTTAATTTCAACTATTTTCTCAGACAATATTTACAAAGAAAAGAATTAATAATTATTAGAAAAAAAATCATATTAAAAAAGAAATCTAACTGCTTAAAGAAAAATCGTTTTCAAATCTGAATCCTTCTATACAAGGCTGATAGTATAGCATTATAAATTGTAATGGTTGAACTAAATAAGTAAACAAAGTAAAACGCATGTTATTTCATTTACTTAGCAAGTGAAGGACATTCTATCAGTATATATGAACAGCTCATGTGACCATTCACACTATAACTTACCCACGGACATTTACAGGTATTCGATGTGAAAATTAAGTCCACAATAACCGGTATTGGGTCAAAAACAAACCCACGGTATTAATGAACAGTGGACAAAAAGTGTTAACGCAATTTCTCACAGACATTTCGATGGGACAATGTTGAATTTTAACTGTCAATATTATAGGTCTTTTTGTTGAGACAATGTATTTGTTGATACCTAATTTGGAATACTAGTTTTTGCTATTGTAGGAGCCTTGCCCGCCTGTATGTGAGTTTTCGCTTTAAAAAGTAGTATAATGTTTCTTCCTTTTCTATGGTTTAAGGGGTAAACGAGCAGATGCAACATCAGAGGTGTCACAAGTGCGTTGCCGGCCTTTTAAGAGAAATTTCCATAAGAACCTTTCATTGAAACTATGATATAGTGAACATTTCTCTCCAGCAAAAACATCAATAATCCTAACTATCAAGTTTTTTTTTATTGAAGTCTGTTTTAGTTTGATTAAGATAAACTTTTTGCCCCTTCCCAAAACCATTTAGAGTCTTCGAGTAATTGGCTATCCTTATTCATTCGTCAGTTTACTGCTTTCTAACTAAACTCTTTTACGTAATGTACACATTTATTCTTTGATTGTCTCTACTTTTATTTATACCTAAAAATCTATTTGATATTAAAATATCTTAAGATATCAAGATTTTTAATCTTTTAATATATTATGTTACTAACCAATTTAACTATTCTCGAAACTTTAATTAAACCAGACTATTGCTAGGCTTTTATTGACCTCGGCTTCAACCAGCTTCAGGCAATTGGGTTAGTTCCGAAACATTTTAATTATTAG
Source organism: Spilarctia lutea (assembly GCA_916048165.1). Classification (NCBI taxonomy): domain Eukaryota; kingdom Metazoa; phylum Arthropoda; class Insecta; order Lepidoptera; family Erebidae; genus Spilarctia; species Spilarctia lutea. Next base: position 4,719,192 of record OU696491.1, read on the forward strand.
GTCGCAACTGAGAACGCTTTTATAGAAATGCTCCAATTCGCACCATCAGCTTCTAACGGTCGAGTAAATAGGTACATTCTAGTATTTCGAATGTTATTGGTATTGGCAACTCTTTAAAATGCTATAAATGATTCGTGTTTTAAGAGATTCCTGTTAGTAATATATACTACTTGTCGTCGCGCAGCTCCGCCGTAGCCTCTTGTCCTTCCTCAATAAAGTAGCACCATACTAAATTTCATTGAAATTGGTGCAGCGGTTTGGCCGCGAAAGCAGGAAGGACAGACAGACAGATATAGTTACTTTCGACTTTTCGATATTAGTGCGGATTTTGTATATTTATTTTATTTATGGCTTAGAAAGGTAAACGACGGGTCATCAGGTTACTACCGCCGTTCTTGGGCACTTAAAAGACACATGTAATAATAAAATGTATGCTTGTAGACTACTTAATAATAATAGTGACTAATGTAGTGTAGGGGAAAGTGGGGGAAATACGAACACCTAAGGGAAAACTCAAATAAAACAGTGAAATTTAATCACAGAGCTTCTTTAATTGTTTAATTATAAAGTTTACTAATCTATGTAACGAATTAACTAGACAACATTTATATTTTTTTAATAAAATATGAAAATATGAATAAAAAACAAAACTCTTAGTGTTCGGCTTTCCCCGACATTAGTCGGGTAAACACGAACACCAAGTGGGGTAATTACGTACGTAATTACGTAACATTAATAACGACAGTGATCACATTTATAACCCTGCGATGTTGACTGTCCATCGGTACAATTCTCGTGAGCCCATTTTCCACACACGTAACACAATATCCAGTCTTCAACGGGGGGATCTATATATTTTTCTTCACAAAAAATACAAAAGAAGTCTTCATTTCCCTTCCTTTTTTCTTTTTTTTTTTGTATTTTGACTAGAATCATTAAATTCTTTTATATTATTGAAATTCTTTAATACTCGTCTAATTTCTTTATTCAAAGGTTTCTTATCACTACATTTCAGTCTTTTTATTTGAGATCCTTTATTTGGTTTTTTCTTGCTTTCTTCTGCTTTTGCTCTTTTTCTGTTTTCCTTTTCTTCTAACTGCTCTTTCATAGGTGTGCTCGTCAGAATAATAGATTTTCTCTTCCTAATATTGCGTTTTGATACTTTTGGTGGAATCACAGGCAATTCAACAATATCGGATAGATGAACTTCATGTGTGCTTGTATTTTCGCTTTGTGAAGTAGCAAGACATGTATCGGATGTCTGGACATTAAAATCTTTAACACTGTGAACTTGAGTTACTGCAGTCGTTTCAGCATTGGGAAGTTGTTGAAATTCAGTTGTTTGGTCATTTGAGAGTTGGGTATTCGTATCAATGGTTTGTGGTGGGTTCATTGTTGTCTGTACGGCGTTATTGTGGGATATGTTTGGCTCAATTGAATCGAACTCAATGGGGCGCATAGGATATATTCCTGCAGATCTAAAACCACTTGCTGCTTTTTGAAGGTTACTGCATCGGTTAAAAGCATTCGTAAATAATTCTACTATGTCGTATTGTGTGATGGGCTGTCCAAATCGATCTGCCATGTGATTCTCACATTCTTGATTGTATGCTGTCTTGACAAGGCCAAAATATGTCAAGTCCAAAGGTTGGAGTTTATGTGAGGTGTGTGGTGGCAAAGTCAGCATAATGATTCCATGTTCTCTGCATAGTAAATAAGCATCAAGACTTATGTGGCTTTCATGGTTATCCAATATAAGCAACACTGGATCTTCTTTTGAAGGCTTTGCATACGAAAAGAAGTGGTGTAGCCAATCAACAAAAAGGCTTTCGTTAATCCATCCAGAGTCTGACACAGCTCCAATCATGTTAGGGTTACTACCTTTTAGTAATTGTGGATTCAAGCGCTTTCTTTTAAAAATAAAAAATGGTGGAATGTATTGACCGGCTACACTAAATGCACAAACCACTGTTGTTGTAGACCCCCTTTCGGCACTCGTTGCCTTACCGACTTGTTTCTGACCTCTTACTGCGACTATTTTTTTATTTTTCTGGACTGTTGATATACCTGTCTCATCGACGTTAAAAATTTTATCAGGTTGAATATGATATTTCTCTTGTATGGCCTTCAAATTATCATAAAAAACTTGAACGTCAGTTTCATTGAATGCTGTGATACGATGAAGTGAAGTCGCCTCAGGTGTCCTCAGAGATAGGCTGGGATGTCTTTTCATGAAGCTGTAATACCAGTCTTTCCCGGCTAGCTGTTTTACTCGGTCGAAATTGTGAAGAATTTTGTTCTTCTCAGCATATTGGTACGCAATTCGGCGGATTTTTTTTATGGTTAGGCCGTAATAAAGTTTACTGCATTTTATGATATAATCCACGAGTTCCGCTTCTTGCTCGTCTGTGAATAAACTTTTTCGACCAGCTCTTGGCAATCTAATCACTGGCTTCTTTAGGTGAGCAAAAATGGTAGTTTTTGGAACATTATAAGTTACTGCAGCTTTACCGATGCTAAGTTTATTTGTTTGAACATCATCTATAGCCTTTTTGAGATCTTCTAGACTGTATTTCGTCACTGTTTTTCTTTTGTAATTACGAGGCATCTGGAACAATAATAAAAAATAGATTAACTGAGAACGAACAAAATGATGGGGTAATGACGAACGTTCGGGATTACCCGACATGGAGTGTTCGCCTTTGCGTCGCATGGAAAAAAACAAAATTGAAACAAATATTTTAGGTTATATTACTTTTGCCGACTGCGTCATTGCTATTTAGCAGCTTAATATGTAAGTATTCCAGTAAGTAAAAGTTAAAAAAATATTGTTAATAGCAATCAAGTAACACCAAGTTGAATTCACGAAAAAAATTACATCAAAATCTTGCAAAATATAACAAAATGCATACCTTGATAAGTACGTGCGTCCGCGTCGCTCGAGTCGTTGACTGGCACTAGTGGTGGCGTGATCTCCGAGATGGCGACAAGTGAAATATGCCTATCTCTTTCTAACACATTAGAACCGTTGCGTTCGGATTTACCCCGCGTTCGTGTTTACCCCACTCTCCCCTACTCAAACATATTTATTATTATTTAGTAGTGTACAAGTATAAATTTTATTTTTAGTAGTATATTTTAGTGTAGTATGTTTGAGTAACTTTGTTTTTATTTTATAAATAACACGACATATCGCGACAGTTCTCAGGAGATAAATATAAACCAGACTTGTCTCATAGAAATACCAACAACAAAATAACTAATGTTATATTATTTTTCATTCAATTTGAATTCCAAAAACACTGTAGGTATATCTGGCCAATATAAATCAGCAATGTTTGTTTTTTTCTGAGTTTATAAACATTTATTTTATATTTATTCATCTGTTTTTTGTTATTAAAATAAACTTTCAAATAATATTTTTATCATAATTCTATGAAAATTATCATAACAAATATTTCCACGGTTTAACGTAGTGTAGAAACCAATTCTCACAATATTATTAAATAGATAGGTACATTTACATAAAATATACTATCAAAACTGTACACTGCTATTTGTCAATAACATAATATATAATTTATACGTAGTACCGTTACAAATAATTTGATATTTACAAACGAATACTTAAGCAATTTAGGCGAAGACCAACTAAGAATAAGCAGATGTCAAGAAGCCCACACACTGTGTTACTGCATATCGATTACAAATCGTGAATCGATATTAATTATATCGATATTATGTTATTTTTTTCGAGTTGTCGCCTCCGGCAGCGGTTGCTGTTTTGTATTCTGATCTGCATTTCGAATACCCGAGCTCTGTTAGTTAATTTCAAACTACTATCGGGTGAACATGACTTGTGTGGATTACAAAAATAATACGTTCAATACTGATGACATTACATTACTGATGGAAAATGCGGCTCTTAAGAAACATAAAATTATTTACAGGTAAAAGTAGGATTAAATAGGTTTTTTCATGGTATAGGAGGCAAACGAACAGACGTTTCACCTGATGGTAAGCCACCACCGCCTAATACCACCGCCTATGGACACCCGCAACACCAGAGGTGTCGCAAGTGCGTTGCCGGCCTTTGGGGGAATGGGAAGAGATCCCTCTTTAGGGGAAGGGTAGGGTGTGGGCCTCCGGTACCCTCACTCACTCGGTGAAACACAGCGCAGGCGCTATTTCACACCGGTTTTCTATGAGGCCGTGGTATCACTCCGGTCGAGCCGGCCCGTGCTTGCCGAAGCGTGGCTCTCCCATGGTTTAAAAAAGGTGTAGAGAATAAACTGTAAGACAATTTCTATTTTAACAGAAATATGCTCAGTCATTTTTTATTTTTTTTATTTATTAATACTTCCTGCATTACATTTGCATGAGGCGGACTTAATGCCGAATGGCATATCTTGCAGTCATCTTTATTCTATGTACTTAATTGATACATTTTCAGTTAAATTTCTTTTTAACAAAGTGTTTTGAAATAGAACGCTCACGATTGATATTTTGACGATAGTGGGCGCCTAAAAATTATTTGGAGGTGGACGTAATTACTAGGAGTATAGTTTTTTGATATATTTTTAATTTTATACAGATCGAGACAGTATTTAACTCCGGCCCACCGCCTTCAACTTTATAAGGCGCAGATTCGGCCTCATATGAAATACTGTCCCCATCTTTAGGCCGAGGCACCCCAGTACTAGCTCCACCCTCTGGACCGCATTCAACGGAGAACGGCTCGAATTGTCGACTGCCCTGAAATTTTCAATTCGGCTGAACTCTTTGGCGCTGCGTAGAGACGTGGCGTCGTTATGCATCTTCTACCGCATCTACTATGGGGAGTGCTGCGAGGAATTGTTCGGACTGTTTCCTACCACCCTTTTTCGCCATTGTCCTGCGCGACAGCAATTCCATCCCCATCACTTGGATGCCTGGCAGTCCACAACTGTGCGCTTTTCGCGAAACTTTCTGCCTCGCACAACAAAACATTCAGGAAAATAGCGTACTCCTTCTTAAAAGGTCGGCAACGCACTTGTGATGCGGTTGTCCATAGGCGGCGGTGATCGCTAACCATCAGGCAATACGTCTGCTCGTTTGTCACCTACTCAATTAAAGAAAATAAAACATCATCTCAGCCGAAAGACGTCCACTACTGGACATACTCGTAGTACTCATACAAGGCTCTTCAGAACAAGGTGTAGTGCCCTTATCACACGTTTGCATGGAATCGCTGGAGGAAAATGAAGTATTGTAATCAATACGAATATTTGGTACTCATTTTTGCTGTGAGATTTGTATTTTATACGTCTCTGCTAACCCTTTCGAGAATCAACAAGTGTAGGTTTATAATAATGTTCTATCATTTGACACCTGACCTTTACGAGAACTTTAAACCTCGCCTACGATGCTACACTGCAATTTGTGTCACCACCAACGTTAAATTAAACTATTTTATTACCCTATCTATGTTTCTCGGTCTATAGGTACAATTTTTCTTGTTAAAATTATTTTCAGAGGCTCAGAAAACTGTTTACGGGATCGTTCATATTTTTATTAGAATTACATCGTAATGAAACTATTCCTCGAGTTTATTAATATAATATATATGCCAATATTTTAAATTTGGTGACGTGAAACATGAATTTAAAAATAAATGAAGCACCTACTTTTATTTCTAGAAAATATTGTATTGGAATTTATGTGTTGTGTGATGCTGCGTATATGAGTGAATGAATTGGTGTGTGTTGTATGTGTCCTCGTTCAACATCGGATCCTTATTGTTTGGTATTTTAATATGAATGATTACATAAATTATTCTGCAAAAAATTAATTTGTGTCTCACAGTGTTATTTTTTCAGAATCAAGGTGCTACTCTAGGGTCTTTTCATCAGGGCTACTTCCAGCAGTGGACTGTACAAGCGTGTGATATGAATCACATTAGATATAATGTGAATAATGTGTCAAAAAAAATTAATTATTCTAAATATTCAAGTAAATTTTAACACCTATTGTTTTTTTTTTGAATATTTCGAGTTCTTATAAAATTTGATTATATTTTTCTAAAACAAGCTTTAAACGTAAATATACAGATTATACTATACATGGCCAGCGTCAAAAATCTTCGCTTGCATAAAATCAATAAAACCAACTTGCGGGTGGTCAATATCGACAACTCTAATTTTATCGATCACTTGAAACCTCTATTACATATCGACAATGCCATCTGTACAACAGAATGAGAGACACTTCACCACTGATTGACAGATAAATAGACGTTTATTATTTGATTCGTATTGTTTGGCATGTTTAAGTAGCTGCAAGTAGGCGAAGGCAAGTTTATTGACACTTGATGATGGATATATGTCGTTCTCGACAGTAATCTACACTATTAAATGAATCATATCTTAATTTGTTCTTTCAATTGGTTTGTATATTGAAGTAATAAATGCCTTACAGTGCATTCTTCTGAAAATAATTTATTTGTGGAATTCATATCTGAACATAATACGATTTAAATCAATCCAAATAGATCCTATAACTTTAATCTGTCATTGTTTATTGTTAGTTCAAATTAGAGATGTGCTGAGTAATCATATATTCGTTATCGAATTTATTTGATTTTGATATTTATACTAATCAGTTTTGCCTTTTTTACCTACTATTTCCTAACTATTTGGGGTTGGCAATTACAATTATTCTCATAATTTTCTCTGCAAATTGCACACATGTTTTAAATCCATACTAATAAATATAAATTCGAAAGTAACTCTGACTCTCAGTCTGTTACGCTTTCACGGTTATACCGCTGCACCGATTTCAATGAAACTTGGCATGGAGATACGTTGATTCTTGAGGAAGGCTTTTCTTTACCGCGGTGGTTAAAAACTGCTACTCTTATAATTGTGCTTATATAGTTCAATACTAAATGTAGTACACTCTCTCCGAATATTTTTCTACATTTTCTACGAAATCACGAGTATATCCGTAGGCAAAATCAAACGAAGGAATAATATAGAGTTGCCACTAAACAGTTAAGTGTATGTTGTAACACCCACAACTGGTATGGTAAAGTATGTGGTGACCTTCTGTTAATAGAAGCTGATCTGTTTGGCATAGAATTGTTATTGGAAAGTTTTATTCTTAGAAAGATGACAGTGATCTGCTTGTCAGTTTAGTAAGTGACCTTTGATCTTTCTAGATACAGAAGTAATTTCAAAAGATATGTGAAAGTATTTAACCTTGTTGCAGAATTCAGTGGAAATGAATATTATAAATGAAATAAAACCGACAAAAAAATCGAGATAGCTAGAATTGGACGACGAACAAAAAAAATGTGCGAATTCTCGAGAAAACAGGGTTGTATGTTTATTTACTAAAGGACTACAGACGTAGAATGTGCGTGAAAGCTTAAAGTTTATTAGTAATAAAAAATAATCAAGATTATCGTTATCAATATTTAAAAAGTTTTATATTGTTACCTGATTGGAGAGCTAGAGAAGTCTCAATATAATTATTATTAAAAAGTATATATTAAACCTACCAACTAAACTATTGGCATCCGGACGTCAAACACATATTCAATTTTGATCCAAATCCCACACATGTTTCTAACCAATTATCAACTACTTTCTACGTATAATCACATTAATCATCCAAAATTACACCTATCTCGACAAAACAATATGTTGTTATCGATAATACCAACACTATCAATCATTTAACCATACCAGGATAATACATAAAAATCGATATTAAATTCGATTTGGATCAAAAACGCCGAATCGATTACTATCAATTTATGCCGCGATTTATTGTTAGATCAAAGCTCAGAGGAGTCTAGTAACCGAGGTTATTTTCGGGTTCTTCTAAATTAGGGTTGCCAAATTCTAAATGCTAGGTTAAATATTAGGTTTTAAAATTTTAGTGTCAGTGTGTGATAAGCATCAAGAAGTATTACTGAATACTAATAATTCTGAATTTCGCCAATTCTGAGAGGTTTTTAGTAGATTTTCATAAAGAAAAGCATACTTACCTTTACATGAAACAATAAAAAATAACACTTAAAATCAAAGCAATAAATTTTGTTATTGACTCATACTTATGAAGTACTTAAGATGTAAATTTAGTTAAAAATACAGTTGAAAGTTATAAAAATCATGTAATCGGGTAATTTTAAGGAAGTTTACCTGTTTACATTCATATATTTACAGAAAATGTACATCAATAAAAATCATTACGTACATATTGATTCAAGACTACGATTAGCTAATCACAAGATTACATTACTAGAATGAACTCGAACTCCAGGTGCTTGGTAACCCTGATTCGATTTCGTATATCGGACTTGTGTGCCTAATATAACTTTAGTAGTATTAGGGACGGCTATTTTGAGGAGTTCGTTGACCGATAATGTCAGTTCGTGAATAGCCTTGATTCATTTTTTTTAAATTGATTTTAACGTTGAAAAGTTTTATGGGGAGATTTTTCTTCGAGAATTATTTATTTTTAACCTTCCAAACGACACTTTAGGCATAACTTTAAATCCTAGCTATCCTGTAAGTTGAAATACTTTTTTGTATTTAAATGATTTGGCGTACAAATCGTATGATTTTTTATTTTAAGTAATAACAACATTGTGATTGATTTGAACAGATGTGATCAATTCTTAATTCTTATTATAATATATTTTATATCATTTCAAAATACGGAACGAAAAAACCGAACAATCGATAAAACCGCAAAAAAAGACGAAGATGAAAATGTGATGAAAATAAAGGTACATGAAACTGTAATAGAAACTGACATAAAAGATAAAATGATGAGAAAGGGAAATAAAATAGGCGCCGTACTGTAAAACTTGCATCAGAGAAATTTTTAATTAGTAAATACTATAACAGACCTGTTACATATATTTATGTAACAGGTCTGTTATAGAATTTACTTACTACTACTAGAAGGTTAGAACTACGAGAATTACCGCAAATAATTATCAACTTAATCTGAAACCAAAGAATAACCTAACATGAAAAATTATGATTTCGAAGTTATAAAAACGTAATAAAAATATTTCCAGAGCAATAGTTTCCCAACAACAAGAAACTAGTTCACTTGTTAATAAATTTAATAAATGTGTTGCATTTACATAATTTGCATGACATAGAAGTTGAGAATTAGATTTATATATAATTAATGTCAAGCAAAGATGGATGTGGAGACATTATAACCAAAGTAGCAAAGTTTAATACTTTTTGTAACATGAGGAGAGAATCTGTTCTCGAATTTGGATATTTTTTATTCAACCTCTTGTGTTTAACTGTGATTTATTATGGATTTTATAATGAGATGTTAGTAGCTATGAAGTATTTAGTTCCTAATATATTATTATAATTTATGTTTTGTTTTCCCTTAAAGTTTCGTCTGTTTTAATTTTATGCTTCTGATACGTTTATATGATTGCTCGTAAATCTATCTTTAGTACCTACAATTATTATAATATACATTTCTACTCTTTATACTTTAGCAAAAACGGTTTAGTTCTTTAGTTGTTGAGGGATTTACACAGAGAGATTCTAGTTAATTTTGGGTGTCTATTCCAAGTAATTTTAGATTGATTGAAATCATTTTATTTATGCTTAGATATGTTTATTTGTACTACCTACTAAATACGTAAGAAATTATAAGAAGAAGTGGAAATTGTTACGTATTGATAAATATAAAATATATAGCTTTGTATATGTCGATTGACACATCCAAATAAAATTGAGAAATTACAAAAAAAAATTAAGAGATCTACGAACGATAAAGCAATGCGAAGATTTCAATAAAGTTCTTTAAAATAATACTGTTAAAGCACTTTAATTGTGACAGCTGCTTTATATCTGACAGTTAAACTGAGAGAACTGAAATAAGCTGATGATGGTGTCGTTTATCATGTTAAATAATTTCCTAGTGGTGCCAATTAATCATACATTTTAACGACAATACATCAACTTTCCGTGATTTCTAGCTTTATTTTGATTATTTATGTTCTCAGCTTCCGCTGTAATATAAATGGCTGTTATTGGGAAAATAAGATTATTTCCAAACTCTTAATTTGTATCAACTTTTGGTATATTAAAATATTAATTTACAGCTTTATTATGAGCCAAACCATTAAACTCAAATTGATGTCTTGATTTAATTTTGTGAGATTCGAGAGTTAGTTTATATTCATATATATTTACAAGCATTAATATTTATTCATTACCTTAAATCAAGTTGAAAGTTCATGTTCTTTTTACTTGTAGGTAACGCTTGCAGTTAATGATTTGAGTTTTAATAGAAGAATGTTCTGTGGATGAAAATAAAATAAACATTTTTTTTAAGCTAATATACTTTCTGTAATGAATAAATAGACATGAGAAGTTTTGGTCTTATGTCGTTGGGGACTTTACATATATTTATGAAATGGACACAAAGTACACCCAGACTCAGAACATCAATATGTGGATCATAAAAAGTGATGTTTCAACACACACAATTTTACAACTCTCGGGGCAGTAGCAAGCGGCAAGGCGAAAGCTTAAACCACTACTCATATATGTAATTAGTATGTGTAAACATAATCCAGGAATTTGATGTAGATAGTACATACATTTCTCTCTGGTAAGTTTACGTTAACTGTAGCGATATTAGAAATGATTGTGAAGTAGGAAGTGTTGAAGGTAACACTAGGAGAGACATCAATACCCGTGAGCTAGCTCTATTATGTGGTCCAAAGCAAGAAACGTAGAGATTAATCAGTTGATAGTCGCCTTTTGAATGTACTGTTAATTTTAATTCTCGTTATTTATTTTACATATTTACTGTTCATGGAAATTACGTTCTTATTAGTATTTTGTTGATTATATGAACTTGTACATATTGAATTTTCCGCGAAAAATTTTGCATTTGTACTTAAGTCGAAATACGATATACAAATTGTTATGTGTGTGCCTAACGATGGTCATAGACATCACGATGGCATGACAGATATCTGAAGAGCCAAGTTGTTCTATCAAGTGTTGACTACCTTTTTAGTATCCAGTATACCATGCATACCACCCCATTTTGAAAAGTGGCGGGTGGTTTTAAAGTAGCCTAAGTCATTCGAAAATCAGTGTAATGAATTTCTTGACACCGAGTATCTGCAGAGTCGCGATATAACTTCAGTCGACTCCGGCTCTTATATAATTGACTCTTACACATAAACTCTGATTAAATAAATAAAATATATTTTATCTTTATTTAGATTTTGGTCATATTTCAATTTACAATTGTATCCCAACAGAAGCCTTCAACCGATACAAACAAGTCTTACAAAAACCATCAATTGAGCAGTTGCTGCCAACAATACAGTGATATCTATCAAATTCTCTTACTTTTTCAATGTCGTACCCGTCTTCTAGTTTAACACCAGACTTATGCAATGCTATAAATCATAGGAATTTGTATGGGATACAATTGAAGATTAAGATAGCGATGTTAAGGAAATGAAAGATGGTAATCTTGGCTTAGTGGTGAATTTCGTAATGTTCAGTTTAATTCGGTGAGGAAATTTAAAATTATAAAAAGCGAAATAACGGAATGTGATTTACGACTATTTGAATAAAATAATAAATATACAAACATAAACAAAACTAGGTGAGTTAAAGTAGTTTTATTGCAGTATATTTTGAACATAAAAATAAATATTTCAGATGATAGCTTGAACTACTTGTTTCGTTAAATTTATAGACAATATGCAGTGCGATATTTCAAAAATAAGTTGTGTAGGTAATAACAATAAAGCGACTCGTATATTTGTTCAAAGTGTAATTTTCAGACTTGTAACTGCCTCGTTGGTCTTGCGGTTGACTTATGCGACTTCTAAACTCCGAAGTTGAGGTCTGAACCCCCAAACATTAAAACATATTTCTCTGTTAAAGGCTGTTCATACCAATCTTGTCCTCTTACTTTTTAAAATTAAACAAAAATAACACTTTTTCTTATTTTATCATTATTTTAAGCAAAAGTAAATTAACTAGACAGCTTATCCACCATGTTCCATCATCCTTGCCAAGCTTCTATATCAGCAGATCTCAATTATTTCGTATACCATAACAATCTGTTTGTTATATCCTATCTGCCATCAGAGATGGGAGGTGAAAACGATATCGCGTCGATCTCGTTCCGTTATTGTATTGCAGTGTCAATGTCGCTGATGTAACAAAGGTCAACACGCTGTTCAAGTTCAAGTTTATGTATGATCTTCGGATTATTATGTTCCTTTTGTTGAGACACGATTATTGACTTTGCTTTTATAGTCTCGTCTCGTTTATTTTTATGTTTGTCTGGAAGATCAAATCATTCGGATTTCAAATCAGATTCCAATTTCAGAATGTTTTGTTTTTGATAGGATCATAGATATGTTTGAAACTTTAAGCATTTTCTTTAGGACGCTTTAGGAGCTTCAGTTTCGTTTTACAACTGTTTTTTTAATAAGAGAAGAATAAATTTCTAAATTCTGATATCTGGGTGTACTATAATAGAATAAATGTGAATGGTGACTAAATAGATTAAATTAAATATGAGAAAACACAAAAATATACCTATAACATTAGGTACCTACCTTGGTCGATGGAATGCATAATTATTCGGTGCTTTGAAAATGGTTTTATTAGGTTACTTTAATAGTCCCCTGTAATAAAAGTTTCCAGGTGGGACAAAATAAGAAAGGAGATTAGGAAAAGATAGTTTTGAAGCTTCCCCTGTTTCTGGAACCATTTTTATTGATATTGACCTTATATAAGTCGTAACATCATTTTACGTAGTCTATAAATAAATGGGATGTTCAGAATTATAAGGTTCTTTTTTGGTTTTGTTGAACGCCATAACCCCAGGAACTAACAAATAAATAAATTCAGCTTTATAACTTTAGTACGAATGTTAAATCACGTGAAACACGACGGGCAATATTGTTTATGATACCTAATTTGTCTTTCAACTTATAACAGTTTCTTACAATTTCATTACAATTTGCAACCAGAATAATAATAGGTTGTTTAATTTGTTGCAAGTGTTAAATTAGTTTCAAACATAACTAACTATCGAACTAGCTATTATTAGTATATTATGATAAAAAGAAAACAATTTTAGTCATGGCCATCTATATATTTATATGTCTATTTACTGCAGAAGACTTTAAAAACGCTTAAATTTGGAACTTAAGCAACATCTAGATGGATTCTTTGGTAATAAAATTTCAAATATTGGCCACAGTGCAAAATAATGAGAGAGAAAAAAAGAAAAGACGAAAAAGGAAGCGAAAAGAAGTCAAGACAACAACCACTTTGATTACCCTTTGGCAATTCGTGCGGTCACGTATTTAGGCTTCCTGATAATAATAGTAAATTATTTATAATCTAGATCAAATGTAATAAACCTACACTTAAGTTAAAATTAATGGTCAACCTTTCCGCCAATGAGACGTAAACTGGCGTGCAAAATAACTAGCCTACGCTCACGAATTATCTACTTTAAACGATTTTATTGATTACGGGTGACATGAAAGCGTTGGGATAGAATCGATCGTAATCAGTACTATTAGTAAGGTATTAGCCAAGACGTGGAATGTAAATATCGATGTTAATCGATTCCGTTTAATCGGCTCAGCAGCCAGTACTGCGGTTACGCGCATTTTTAAATCAAATTTAACGCGGCGATTTGACTGTTATTTTATTATTATTTGTGAACGGATTTTATTTTATTAAATAGCATATAAGATCTCACATCAAGTCTGGGTCTGATAATGGTTTCCGAGGGTAAATTTTCGAAAGTTGAGCACTTACTATATTTATTAATTTCATGTTTTCTAACTTCAACAAGCTGTAGGGCTACTAAAAATCTCACCTATTTTTCAAAAAAAGGGATTATTAAACCGTCCACCTAGTGATTTGTTTGAAGGTCGGTATTAGGCTCAATCGGTACTTCACATATAGACTAGGTCCACTGAAGCGACTAAAGCGACACATAAGCTTGTTTTTCCAACCGTGCAGTCTCTACTGCATGGTTGGAAAAACAAGCTAATGGGTTGGATATTGTTAACACACGACTTAAATGATAATATTAATATTTCCAGAAAAAGTAATAATATTTAATTATTTGAGATATCATAGTGCACAAGTGCACTCTCTGTTCCCTCTTTCTTATAATCCGATAGGACGGTTAACCGACACGATCGGGGAGAGATCAAAAAGTATACATTATGGTGGTCTTTAGACTAATATATAAATAATAATGAGCATTAAATTATTTCTTAACATTTTTTTTCTTATAAATGTGTGTATGTGTATGTTGTAGATTATTTGCTAATTATATGGCGAACTTTACATCGACTTCGAACAGAATAATATGTGTTCTTTTGTAGTCTTTGAAATTAAATTTGTAATTAATTATTTACCAATGATTAATTTTCATTATAACTTTTTTACGGGAGCCTATTACAGGTCAACGAACCGCCTTATATGTAGGCCTTCAAAGTGAATCGACGACCTGACGAAACCATGCGGGGAGCTTATTACTGGATGTTGTGGCTAACATTTGGGAGTGGTCAATGCCCAGCAGTAGACATCTTTCTGTTGAGAAGAAGAGTTTTTAAGTGAGAATTTACCGTGGGAGAGCCACGCTTCGTCATGCATGTGTCGGCTTGACCGGAGTGATACCACGGCCTCAGAAAAAAACCGGTATGAAACAGCGCCTGCGCTGTATTTCACCGAGAGAGTGAGGATATCGAAGGCCATACCCAAACCCGTAACCTACCTACCCTACCGTACCTCTAACCAGATGGAGGAAGGGATGGGTCCCTCCCTACATCACTCTCCCCATCCCCCAAAGGCCGGCAACGAAATTGTGACGCCTCTGGTGTTGCGGGTGTCAATGGGCTGCGGTAATCGCTTACCATCAGGCGATACGTCTGCTCGTATACCCCTTATTGCATAAAAAATGTAAATTTTCCTAGAACACATTTTTTTGGAGTCTCATTCATTTTTCAAATTTGTCAAGAACTAAAACTAAACCGCTTCTAAAATTATTATTAGTTCAAACGCTAATCCTCATTAGTATCAACGTGAACTAGGTATTTACGATTAATTCTGCGTCTCTGCTTCGCAAATGGGTCGAATGCCATGCACATATAAAGACCAGCAAAAGAATGTCGTTTGTTCTAAATGAGCATATCGTCAATGGCATTCATGGCACTAAAGAAAAATAAGTGGTAAGTAATGGTTTTTATATTGTTTATTTTGATGTATAATTATAGATTTTTAAGAATACAGTTCCTTTATTGCCATGCTGAACTACATGTTTAAGAAGAAATAAATTTATTTTTAATTTTTATTTTCGAAAACTGGCTTCAAGTTCCTATATCAAGATAATCACCTTTTTTTGTAAACCTGTACGAGTACCTATGTATATAACTGCAGATGTGCTTCGCAACATATCCTACTAATATTATAAATGCAAAAGTTTGTGAGTATGTATGTGAATATATTTGTTGCTCTCTCACGCAAAACTACAAAATGGATTTTGATGAAACTTTACAATAATATAGCTTATACATCAGAATTACACATAGGCTATAATTTATAAGGATACCAGCTTCGCCTCGCGGTGCTATCCGCGGTTATTGTCGTAACGCGGGTAGCACCGAGGGGTTCAGCTGGTATATTTATAAAGGGGCTACTTGACCATGATTTTATTTTCTTAGAAGAGAATCAAGTCACCGTCAACAGCCTTAAGCAGTCCACTTGCACTGTCAAAGGCAAATAAATTTACGTGGAAATGAAAAAGAAAAGTATTATTTCTCTATGTTCTGTTGTATATGTATTTATATTATTACCTGTATGAGGAGGATGTACTCGTATGTAAACTGTTAAAAATGTATTTCAGCTAAATTCAGCTATTGTTTAAATTGATGTAAATTTAACCAAAAATAATCATTGGAACCAACCACACTTTACGTATAAAGCTGTTGATTTTATCACGTAATTTATCGATCAAACTGCTCGTCTTCACAAGTGTTGAAAAGATCTTATCGCTGAATTAACTTGTAAACAAATAGAATATGTTTCTTCAATAATCCGATTATATTATCTAAGCAATCACATCAAATTCTACATAAAACATTATATATGCAAATGGGTTACTTAACCCAAAATCTCTACGTTCCAGAATCAATTTTCTCAGTTACGAAGTTTTGTTCATTTACATTACAGAATATCTTAATTACTTTACAAAAGCGATCTACAGAACTTGTGTCGTCAAGGAAAGAGCGACCTTTAAGAAGGGTTGGCTTTAAGACTATTATAAAACGTTTGAACTAAGATTTTTTCAAAGTTGTTCATGAAACTAACTAAACCCAAACACATAAATCAAGTCATTTGAGTACTGCACTTTTTGTCACGGCCACTTGAAACTTTTATCTTCAATTGGGGGGAGGGGGGGAATCCCCTTAAACGGGCCGCCGTAAAGCCGCTTTTGCCCTTATGGGCTTAAATAAATGAATAAAAATTTCGAACATCTAACACACATCGCCATCTAGTCCCAAGCCAAACAGTTTTGAGTAATATGTGCAGATCATACAAACATTTGGTCCGACCCGGGAATCGAACTCGAGACCATAAAACACAGCAGTCACATAGGCTACCACTACGCCAACGAGGTAGTTACATTCAGTAATTCACTTTAAGTGTTACGTAATGTAAGCAATATTTTCAATCAGGGTCTTTAGATCAGGGTCGAATATCTGTAACTTGAATTGTCCGCACTTAGTGGATGCTTGCAATTCTCGAGATATAATTTATTTATCATCAGTGCTATAAACCGATAAAGGTGTCAAACGAGTAATTTGTTTTTGTAATTGTACATTATGTAACATATTAATAATTTAATGTTAACCTACTGTAACCAAATGCAAATTGTAAACACCCCACTTAGTAATGTTGAATACAGATTACGAGTATTTCCACAAAACTTACCTAATAATACTATGATCCGATTAAAAAAAAAACATGATGTTGAGCGTTTAAATCCAAGGTTTGAATAGTAAACCTCTACAGCCACCGTTTTGGAATAGTTTTTTTTTATTGTATAGACGTATCGCCTGATGGTAAGCGATTACCGCCGCTCATGGACTCCCGCAACACCAGAGGCGTCACAAGTGCGTTGCCGGCCTTTTAAGAAGGAGTACGCTCTTTTCTTGAAGGTTTGAAGGTCGTATTGGTACAGGAACACCGCAGGCGACAGCTCATTCCACATACTTTAAACTCGGATAGTTAAATATTACCTTTCAAAGACATAGGTACTATTATGTTAATTTCCTTTATAATATTAGTGTTTATCTTGAACGCCTTAATCGTGCTAATCTTTTAAGTAATTAAAGTCAAAACAGGTGCATACCTGAAACAAAAATAACAAAATAATTATTTTATGAACATATGCAGAACACCTACATAATTATAATATTATGAATACAAAAACAGCAATCCGTAATGCATTATCGAACGCACTTTCATGAACATACATAATTTGCATTACTTAATAACTTAATTCGTAAAGAAAGGCCACACACGCCGCTGTACCGGTATTGAAATGCTTAGTGATGGGAAACAAGTTTGTTGAGGCCAAGTGGCCTCGTTTTTATTTAATGGGTGGCCTCAAACTGTATGAAGATGTGTTTCGTCGCAGTCGGAAATGGTTTCCTGATTAAGATTTTTGTCACTAATTCAGTTTCGTATTAATATAAATCAGAAATGAAATATTCTTTCAACAAATTCCCTTAGCTCATAAAACTGGTTTAAAATAAGATTGTAAACGGAAATGATTTAATACATAATTATTGCGCACCAAAATGTGTTCGTTATTGAAGAAACGGGGACTGTTATTGAATTTATGATCCATTACAAATTAGTGTGATAGTTGAGAAATTTTGCAAATGGCACCTTATCATAGTAGAATAATGTATGTAACATATTTAACATTTTCTAAAAGAAAACAGTTTTTTTAACAGGTCAATTGTAACGTTCATATAATTTACGAAGAAAAATATTATGAATGCTCCGTGACATGATTGTCGCATCACTATAACGCTGTATTGGTCCTTTTGTTTTCCCGTACATGTACATACCGTTATGTTAAATTTTCATTCATAATTGATAATTACGGGGAAAGTGAGCACTCATTGTAGTGGAAAACTACGCCAAGTCCATTAAGGACAAGCAGAGATACGGAACTTAATAAAGACTTTGGATATATGAATTTGAGTACAAATGACGATGTTTAAAATTTACTGAATAATTTTACGGAAATGAGAATGTAATTTCATATAAAGTTTAGGTAAATATTTTTCGAAGGTGAGTTGTTATTTCTATGGGACTTCCTTTTTCCTCTTTTAAGTCGTTCTTTTCGTTTTTCTTCAGGGTGTTTGTAAACAAGTGATAAAAGTGATTGAATGAATAAATAGGGCAACAACCTTTGCAAAACAATATAACATAAAATAATAAATTCACGTTATAGTGGCCGACCCAAACAGACTAGGCGGCGTACAGTTGCAGACGAGACGAAAAAGGCCGGGAAGACGTGGAGACAGCTAAAATGCGAAGCTCACGACCAAACGCGATGGCGGAATGCTGTGGACGCCCTCTGCCCCAACTAGAGGACAAAGGACTATAAGAAGAAGAAGAAAAGAAGATAATATTTTAGTATAGGATGGATTGAAGACTTAATACGAGATACTAGTACTGTAATGTCAAAGCACAGCAATGCTTTGTTTGAATCTAGAAATGATTTAGTATAATATATTGTCGCAAAAATATATTACTATTCAAATATAAAAATTGTTTTGATTCTCTTTGATTGGAGAGTGTGCGAGTAATGTTTTTTTATGGTATAGGGGGCAAACGAGCAGACGTATCGCCTGATGGTAAGCGATTCCCACCGCCCATGGACACCCGCAACACCAGAGGCATCACAAGTGCGTTGTCGGCCATTGGGAGATGTGGAGAGGAATGGGGGGGAATTGATGCTCCGGTATCCTCCTCGGTGAAACACAGCGCAAGCGCTATTTCACACCGGTTTTCTGTGAGGCCATGGTATCATTCCGGTCGAGCCGGCCCATTTATGCCGAACCGTGGCTCTCCTACGTTTTATTTTTGATGAACTATTTAAGATCATAAGATAAATTAATGGTTTAACGCATTTGCGTAAAATATCAACAAAGTCGTTGATTTTACTCGATAAATTTTAAATTCAAGAAACTTTAATAATAAATTGACAAAGAAGATGATATCTATCGATGTATAGCAAGGAATTTTGCAGAGACTTTTCTCAAATTTTACATGAGAATAATAAAACTATTTAGTTAGAAGAACTCAACAATAATGCCTCCAGTCTCCTCATCATAACAATTATAATACTATAAATAAATTGTGTCATTTCGCAACTTGTCAAATTGCTAAAGTAATCGTTTGTAAATAATTCCCTCCTTTTACACGAGCATGATAAGCAATAAAACCGTCGTTTCGTTACAATCTCTCCTCAATGTAACATTAAAAACAGATTAACTGTAAAATTCGCACAAAAACGAGTGTTGACGAAATCATTTGGCATTTTATATGAATATAATAATATCATAATCGTTGTAATGATAACACTGTCTCGGTAGCGTATGCGACTGCTAAGCTTGAGGTCTCGGGTTCGATTCCTAGGTCGGACCAAATGTTTGTATGATCTGCAAATATTTGTTTCGGAGTTTGGGTGTTTTCTATGTATAATATGTATGTATTTACAAAAATAAAGCATATAAGTATTTATATCAGTTGTCTAGTACCCATAACACAAGCTCTGCTTAGCTTGGGACTAGATGGTGTTGTGTGTTAGATGTCCGAAATATTTATTATTATTTATTTATTATAACAAAGAAACTGGAGAATTGAGGAGGACAATAAGTACCTATGTAAAAGCGTGTGTAAAGTTTTGTATAGAGACAAACGAAATTGTTACTTAATTAAATTTATTTTTTATAGTACTTATATGGGTAATGACGTAATACTTATTACATATATAGGAAGAAAACTCTTTACTTGTACACCATAATATTATAGAGTTACAAGAGTACATAAAATGTGAGATTTAGTGTACAAAGGGACTTATTGTCTAAAGCAATCTCTTCCAGGCAACCTTAGGATAGATCAAAATGTATAGAAGAGACAGTGGTAGTTGACGGTGCAATGAATTTTAATTAATTACATTATTTGGAAAAATAGAGACATGATAATAATTTCGTAGGCCAAAAACGTATACAGAGATTTTGTAATCGCTCAAGCTTATCAAATTGTGCTTCACTGAAATTCAGAAAGCTGACATACAAATTGAAAAAGGATTCTAAAATAACTAATTGTTAACTTCAATTCGGTAAGAGACTATATTATTTACTACAAATCTTTGTAATTGATTCAGAGCAAAATAAAATCATAAAATAACGATATGAAATAAAAATACTACGTTTAGAATAACCTAATCAAAACACACAATCAAATATTATTAAAAAAATATTTTTATACATCGAAATAGAGATCGTCCCCAGTTCAATAATTGCCGAGTAAAAGCAACCATTCAAAACCACAATTAATTTAGACTCTATTACTCTTTAAAATTCCCAGGGAATAGCTAACAGATTCAATAAACTAAACCAATAATAATATCCTAACTTATTAATGAAACCACTTTGTCTATGTATTTGAATATTGATATTCAATTATCTCTGTTATAATTGTTTGATTATTAAGTTTTCGATATTAATTCACCCAATTGGAAATTGCTTGCTGAGAAATTTACCAACCAGTCTGGCTCCGTAGGTATAGTATATAGGTATATGGGCCGAAATCACTTTTCTAAGGAGAGGCTTTTGTTCATAAATGGACATTGAACAAGCGACTACTGAAGGCTCGACAGTTTTTTTTTTATTATTTTTCGGATATATTTATCGGGCAAACGAGCAGACGTATCGCCTGATTGTAAGCGATTACCGCTGCCTATGGACACCCGCAACACCAGAGGCGTTACAAGTGCGTTGCCGGCCTTTTAGGAAGGAGTACCCTCTTTTCTTGAAGGTTTGAAGGTCGTATTGGTCCGGGAACACCGCAGGCGACAGCTCATTCCACAGTTTGGCTGTGCGCGTCAGAAAGTTTCGGCAAGTCGCACAGTTGTGGACTGCCAACCATCTAGATGATGGGGATGAAATTTCTGTCGCGTAGGACGATGGTGGATGACTAATATAATATAATATAATGATTGAGGCAGCTTAGTCAATCTATTATTACGCAAAAAAGCGGTACGGAAGGTCAGTAAAGAGTACTACAATCACCTTTTGTTAGAAGGTTGGTATCAGTTTGAAAGTATTTACGAAAACTTTGTCCTTCACACTTAGATTTTATGATTGCATTTGTCAGTTATTAGTTTCACTTATTAGACTGCCTCGGTGGCATAGTGGTACGCGTATGCGACTGCTAAGCTTGAGGTCTCGGGTTCAAATCCTGGGTCGGACCAAATGTTTGTGGAATCTACAAATATTTGTTTCGGAGTTTGGGTGTTTTCTATGTATAATATGTATGTATTTACAAAAAAAAAAGTATATATAAGTATTTATATCAGTTGTCTAGTACCCATAACACAAGCACTGCTTAGCTTGGGACTAGATGGCGTTGTGTGTTAGATGTCCGAAATATTTATTTAAATATTTATTTATTTACTTATTGTAATGACAATCTGTTTTTATACGACTACAAAATAGAGGAGGTATTTAAATATGGTTTTATGTATGTTCGGACATAACTTCATCATTTATAGACAGATTTTCAAAATTCTTCTTTTGTTCGCAAGAGAGAAGAAAACAGTCCCATTTATATTTCATATACTTTTGATGGTGAGTTTCGGAGATAGACAACGGTACTTTTAAGAAAATAACAACAAATCAATTGCGATTGCTGCTATCACATAAGTATGCTTTGTTTACAAAATCACATAGTAATAATTGAAGTCTAAATTATATATATCTTTTCATAGAAATAAGAGTAATACTTTAGTTAGTCCTCTAATTGACACAAGTTATTTTAATATATTTTTAAACTGCACGGTTGGTCTTATGGTTTAAGCGGTCGCCACGTCGTTTTCTACTGCACCAAGTGACGTGGGTTCAAATCCTACGCGGGATATTGTGTAATCCACAATTTATTGTCCTGAGTCTGGGTGTTCTTTGTGTCCGTTACATGTATGTTTGTAAAGTCCCCCGCGACACAGGATATATATTCCTAATGCGGGAGCTGCCTTTATCGTCATCATCAGATTATTGAAGTCTAGTGCTGGACATAGGCCTTTTCCATGCTACTCTGATTGATGTTGGGCTAACTGAACCAATTTTATACAAATTTAATGCCTTAGGCAATTCTCTGCTTCCGTTACTTCTTCATGACTTGAAATGAAAATCAATTGATTGAAGGATAAAGTCGTACTATCTATAGTACTGTTATCAAAAGGTTTATCATGAATTGCAGACAAAATCAAGAGACTTAGTAAATTTAATTTATTTTTACTCGACTACAAAGATAACTTTATCTCTCTCTCTTATCCCAGGCACTTAGAGGTAAAATATTTTTCTTTTATTGAATGAAACATTTATTTTCGACGGCTCTCGGAAAGAAGGTTTCACTTGAGTTATCCTTTTCTTTTATTCTTATAGGAAAATCGTTTATAATACAAATATTAATAGAAAATGAAGTTAATTATATTATTATTATCTTGGGTAAAAGGAAACATGTGGGTAGATCCGAAATGAATAACTGTGTAGTTTCTTCTTGATAGTTCTGATTTCTATTGAAAAACAATACATATTTGCCACAGGTATACTCGTATACAGAGATAATTGATACCTATTTATAAAAAACAAGAATAATTAGTACTAAAGGAACCAGTCAAGTAATAACGCTGAAAAATAAGTGTGATTACTGAAATTTCGATATAATTTAAAATTCTCTATTAAAATTTGTTTGCGAGATGATAGAAATAAAACAAATGCATAAAAATCTACTAGTTTACGACTTACAATGACATTGAACATACACACATACATACATAAGTATGAAAGTAAGTTATTAAAGCTTAACTACAAGATATTTTGTAAGTAGTATGGTATATATGGTATAGCACTATTTTAAGTAAGCATAACTGTGAAATATCTCAGTTTCATTTCCAACAAGTGCAACAGGTTCGGTACAAGCTACAAGTATACCAATCTCAACGAAGAGGAACACCCGTATAAAATTAAAAAGACTGCAATCGAGACCCAAAATTGAAGCAGTTAAATCCTTCTACCTTATCGAGACCTCCTACTTTTTAACCACATGCTTGAACTACCAAACGTAAGTAATAAAATCTTTGCTGACTATAATCTGTGTGTAGTACCGATAATTGCAAGTTGCATCCAATATCCTCGGGCTATGGAGCTTTTCAATTTTACTTTCACCGTCGTCTCGTGATTTAGGAGAGTTTAAGTTATTTTTTTAATGTCTGGTTGGACAATGATTGTGTGTTTATTCAATATGTATTGACATACTTGTCAGCTTCGAAGAATTAAGTAGCTTTTGCTTTCGACTACTGCGTTTTTGTCCGATTAATTTCTGTAGTTTGAAATACACAAAGTATTAAAGTTGTTTTCATGTATTTTTATTGCACTATTTATTTTATGAAATATATTAGACATAACTATATTAAAATACAGAGCATTTTATTAATTTTAAAATGCCCTAAAGTGAATCAAACTGGGCATGTGCAGTAATCAGCTTTTCTCCGTGAAGCTCAACTCGTACTCCCTACCTGACACGACATAAGTCGCTAGATTACGATTTGCCGCGAAGCCAAGAAAAGTCACATCTATTTATTCTCTACTATTTTACTTTGTTATCTATCTAACAATACTTATTTTGTCAGAAGACGGCACTAGTACTGAGAATGATGTCGTCTTGAAACGAAACGCAGATCCTTCTTTTTTTATGTACGAGTATTAGGTGGCAAACGAGCAGGCGTTTCACCTAATAGTAAGCGGGGTTGGGAAGGGAGATGGGAGAGAGAGGTTGAAGTATGGCCCTCCGGTATCTTCACTCACTCGGTAAAACACAGGGCAAGCGCTATTTCACACCGGTTTTCTGAGAGGTAGTAGTATCTCTCCGGTCGAGCCGGCCCGTTCATGCCGAAGCGTGGCTCTCCCACAATAAAATATCACCTAAAATTTTAATTACATAAACTTGTAGATTAATAAATAAGTTCAATATAGATAGAGAAAAATTAATATTGCAACACTTACAGTAAATTTACAGTAACAGTAATACAAGTTTAGTAATACTTAAGTCCTCCAGACTTAGACTTAGATTAGAGTTCTGAACTACGATCGGTACACTCTAGTTGCAATTTTAAAAGGACTAGGGTTGCTAGTGCAGTAGATATATTTAGTTTGATTCATTTTGTAGATATCTGCTTAGTTTGGGACTGGGTGGTGTTGTGTGTTAAATGTCCGAATTATTTATTATTATTATTTACTAACCGGTCGAACTGTGGTTATACCGTAGTTACACTAAGTAAAACGATTTTTCATCAACCATCAACTTCATCTTTTCTCTGTATCGCCCAATCGGCCGACTGGCAGAAAATGCCATTGGCATTAAGTCTGCCGATGCATGTATTTGTGCATAAAGTTATAAATAAATAAATGACTAATCAACTGAATTAATAATTATAACAATTCCACTTTCCACTTTTTAGCTCTACTGAGTCACAAATGTTGAACTCGTCAAAATCAACCTTTACACAAGATACAACAATATACACTCTATAAATTGACACAGTGCAATTGAAACATATACCACCACCACCTACCGATGACTACCTACCTACCTAGCGCAAATATTGCAAATTTCAATAAGGCAATAAAAAATATAAAATATAACTTTCAAGTTTTGTTTACCTTCTGAACTTGGAAATATAGATAAAATATAAAAATGAGATAACGAGAAGTTAAGAAACTTTTCCAATTTATAACAAGATGAATATTGTTTTCTATTTCTAGTAACAAGTTAGAGTAACAAGTTCATGCGACAATTTCTTAAGGAATAAAAGTTAGTATATGTTTTATAAAATACCGAGTACACGATGTGTGTAAAAGAACAATAAAAAGCTTATCCCGACCTATAGAAAAATATTTTTATGCAATTGAAACCGCGTTTAAATGCTGATACGTGAAATAAACCGTGATAGTTATCACAGCTAGTATAGTAAATCTAAGATTGTAAATCCTTTTAACAAAAATACAATAAATACCTTAAAATACTATTGATACAAAATGAATTATTGTTCCCAAAGTATATTTTCAAAGGTAGTAAAGTCAGCGCGGACGGACCGGTTCGACCGGGGTACTACCCTCGACGGTGCTGTCTTGTTTCATTGGTGAGTGTGAGACCGGAGGCCCAATGATGCACAAGCATCACTAGGCCGCCATGGTGTGGGTCGCCATTCAGCATTGTTGCGTTGTCTGCATTCGCAATGAGTATGATTACCGCCACTCTTTAATACTGCTTATGTTTTCCACCTGGCAGAGTAGTCACTTTGGCAGTTTCATACACGATTATATATTACATATTAATTCGAGTGTACTAGCTGCGTGGCTTTCGAGAATCATTTTCATATTCCTAACGCGAGAATGAGTTATGAATTCAGTATACATTTGACACACTCGTAGGTCATCCCCGAAATTTGTAGATAAGAGAAACGGTTTATCCATACTAATATTCCTCCTCCTCCTTGCGTCGTTATCGTCAATTCGAGGGTCGTGACCTCTATTTGGAGCTATTGTGCGAGTGATAGCTCGCTCGCCAACAGTTTCTATCCTGAGCAGTATGTAGGGCAGCATGAATCGTAGTGCCGAGAGTAGTGCGAACTTGGTCCGCCCAGCGCAGCGGACTACGACCCTTGGGTCTCTTCCCCTCCACTTTACCCGTCACCATTAATCTTTCAAGCGATGTAGCCAAAGTATTCAAGGATTCTGCGAAGACACAGGGTCGATAGGCGCTCACGAATGTCAAATTCCTTCAGAATAAATGCGTTGGTACGATGGGCTGTCCAGGGTATTCGTAGTAGCTTCCTCCAGCACCACATTTCGAAGGATCACAAATACTAATATTATTATAAATTTAACATAGAGATCCTTTGATTTTCAATGAAAAAAATCGGCTACTCTCCATCGTCATAACAGATTTACACGTGGACGGAGCCGCGGTCAAAAACAAGTCTTTAATAAAAATTAAATAAAGGGTCCTAATATAACTTCTCATAATGCAAAGGGACCTCTTAAATAATACGAGCCAAGGTTATACACCCAAGTTAATAAAATATCCTTCTTTTATGAAAGTTATTTTGTGCGTTTTGCTAGAGGGTTGGTTTTAGACATCCAAATGAAATTTTCATTACGTAGTGTGTAGTCTACTCGACAAAGAAAGTACGTATTTAGGTAAATGAAAATTTCAAAGATAAAGAAATATAATCTTTATTTTTATTATTATTACTACTTTAAAATGGTAATATGTCTAGCCGGTTTGTGTAATGATTAGTAACTTGAACTGTTGAGATAGAGGCCTCAGGCCTCTCAAGATAAAATATAATTTGATTAACACGATGATCAGTTATAGTACCTAAATGTATTCAATAATATGTATCTATGTGATAATTATATCAAACATTTTACAGGCTCTATTAAACTCAAATAATGATATGTTATTCAGCACAATAGTTACTAGCAATGGGATAACTTCTGCTTAGTTTGAGATCAACCTACCGTGTGTAAGATATGTCGAGTTAATATTTTGAAATTAGTAATAGAAAATATTATTATCTACGTAAAATTTTGATATGAGTTGAATTAACTTGTGTAGTTGTAAACCAACTCATTAGATCTCAAATTAAAAACTATAATTACGGAAGAATATTTTTTAAACCAATTAAATTTTATTATTATAAGATCCGGGCTACTGTGGATCTCTGCAAGCTGTTAATGTTTACCTTTTGTAGGTCGTTTATAATCTGATCTGTATTAATTTCCCTGGAGTGTAATAAACTTTTCATTTCAAATGCTTCTACTTTCGGCAGGTAGTAAATATTATAAGTTATACAGTTTATCACAGATTTTACTACACGACCGATCTTTGGTCTTTTGACCTTTATTAACGTTAAACAACTCGATTGAACTAAAAACTTTACTTAATTTGATGATAAAAACATTAACTTTTTTATAAGTATAATAAAGTGCACTCAAAATTTCCGTGTGCCCATTAAATATATTTAAACATAAATTACATACCAGTAAGTACAGAATATTTTGCGTGAAAGCCCTCATTACAAGTTCAACTGTCATCTTATCCGTGATCGTGGTCTTAACCTGTACTTTGTGTCAGGGTTGTCACAACAGTAATATATAAATAAATAATAATTAATATGCACAAAAACGTAACGTAACATTTCATTGGGACGCAATCAAGATTTTTTGGAATCCGGACTCATGAAAACGAATGCCATAATGTATTTTGGGTCATACAGTGCACTTTCTACACCTTAAATGAATATTGTTAATATCCATATCTATATTACAAATGTGAAAGTATTTCTGTTTATCTGTCCTTGCTTTCACGGACAAACCACTGCACCGATTTAAATGAAATTCAGCCTGGAGAAAGTTTGATTCTTGAGGAAGGACATAGGTTACTCTTTGCTGCGACACGCAGGCGGAGCTGTACACAAAATCTAGTAATTGTATAAAGGTGAATTATATATACACAAACACAAATGTTATTGCATAGACACGTTTCGTAAACACCAAACATGAAATCATTTATCTCAATTGGTTGCAAATAGAATTCACATCCAGATTACTGAAAATAATGGTAGTATTGTTAATTATAAACTACTAGCTGACCCACGCAACCTCGATTACGTCTCCTATTGCTCATAGAGTAATCATTTTCTCCCGTTTTTGTAACATATTTTATTTGTGCGCCGCTCCTATTGGTCTTAGCGTAATGTTATATAGCCTATAGCCTTCCTTGATAAATGGGTAATCTAACACTGGAAGATTTTTTTTAATCGGATCACCGGTGCCTGAGATTAGCGCGTTCAAACAAACAAACTCTTCAGGTTTATAATATTAGTATAGATTAGAAAGAAGTAGGTATTTAGTTTTATTACAAGTATATCTCTTTACTAGGAATATAGTACATTCCAAGCAGGGTTTTCTACAATCACAAGCAGAGTTTGAAATTTTGTTATTCTACAATTACATCCCGGCTTTGCACGGCAGTCTTGAAATTATCGACTATCCTCCATGAAAATCCTCTGAGTAGAGTAAAAGATCTAAATAAACAGATAGCGATTGCGACTTCATTTGTTACTATATAAAGACCACAAAAGTTCAAAATCACAAATAATGCTCATTTGATAACATCAACAGTAATTTGTAACGTTTTCTACCATAATTCCCACGGCACATTCATTCACTGCGAACATTAAAACTCCCATGTGGCAATAGAAATAATTACACTGACAACCCTGCTCAGAAACATAAATTACTATTCCGGGAAACAATTACACCGTAATACGTTTTCAGTGATTCACTTGACGTATGTCGAGTTCTGTTATTTTCCAGTTTGGAAAGAAATTAATATTGTACGTGGATATTAAGACGGTGTGATAGAAGTCTTACGATTCAATCTCTGTGGCCTAGTTGCCGAGTTTTAAGATGGTGGACGTTAAAGGCTTAGATTTTCGCAACTATTCCTAATTTCTACCACCTGAAACTGCCGGTTGGGCTGTAATTGAATTCCATTTTAATTATAAAAGTGTTATGCATTGAGTACTTATTTGGCTTGACATGCAGTTTTTATTGATTCAGCAATGTGATTTTTTCGGTATATTTATTATTTTCTTCGTTGATGATTGCCTATACACACTTTCAAAGGTGGTAAATGAAATATTTATTTGATATGTTTATTTACACATGTCCAGAGAAAGGCAACCTCATTGACTGACAGATGAGTATCCTGCCTATATACGAGTATACAAATAAAGAAATGAAACCTTATTCCTAGAAATGTAGGATGTATATTCAGTAGGCAATTACTTATTCTGTTTGCCGGATGCGGTTCGTATAGACTTTCCTATTTCTGCACAAGGATGATTAAGAAAGCATTCCAAGTGAAGGCATCTCTTTATTGTCGCTTTTGTAATCCAATCAGTCTGTATGAAATTGCTTTAAGCGAAAAAGATGCCCTTCATTATACATCTATACAATAAATAAAATTGAAGTGTCGTTTTGTAATTTCAAATTAACAGCTTTTATAAATTTTTGTCTGTCTCTCTGTTTGTTCCGGCTAATCCCTGGAACGGCTGCACTGATTTTGACGGGTCTTTAACTGGCAAATAGACAATGTTTTAAGGACTAGCTTAGGCTAGTGCCGCTTCGATGATTACCAGCCATGATTATTGTATTAAAGGTACAAAAGAAACCGCAGGTAATATCGCAGGGACGCAGCTAGTTAATTTTAATTTGAATGAAATGCAAAAGGCCACAATATAATTTTGAAAGCCTCGTAGAGCTTCGTTCTGAGGATGTACGACCAGATGTGACCCATTAATCTCTTTCACTAATGACGAGGGTTTTTAATGTTGAAAATATTTTACAGTCTGAAAAGTAATTTTAAAAAGGTATACCTCCTCCTTACACACAACAGCTAAATTTTGTATAGATAGGATAAAATTGAGATAGGGTTTTTTTAAATTTCTAACAGTTACTTTGACAAGTCTATGCAAGAAAAAATGTGACGTAAAGGTATGATAATAAGATTGACTTCAAACAGATCAGTTTGTTATAGAAAAGTTATAGTTTCTTATTCAGCTTAACTTTTACTTTCAAAAGAAATGTATGTGTCATCGAACAGATAAACAAGAAATTGATACATATAGCAAATATTATCAGAGAAGACTGAATTAAAATAAAAACACAAATGTCTGCTGAACTAAGGGAAGAGGAGAGTTTCAAACTTTCTCGCAACAAGAGAAATAGTATACCTGATTTCATGATAAGATTAGCTGATAGTTGATGAGACTAGCATCACTGAGTGTAGAACTCAGTCACCACACATTCTACGAGGTAAACCTGACAATATATTAGACTACTCATATGATTTAAACAAATAACCAAAATTGCAACAAGGAAAAAATCATAGGGAATAAGCGAGATTACAAAGAAGTTTTTTTTGGTTTTTGCAATCATCGATAGACTATGAGCAGATGAGATGAAGGATGTGTGTGTACTTTTAGAGCGAAATCCCCACTGGGAAAATCTCTTTTGATATATTAAGAGTAGCAGTCCAGTTCCAAAATATACTGCATTTTCAGTCTTTTTAATGAGCCCCGAATGGTTAATTGCACTGCTTCATTTATTCGGATGATCTGCAAGTCGTGCTTTGTATTTGGAGCTGCACGATCTTATTTCTTCTTTTATGGTCCTCGCATTCAAATATTTATGTATCTCCGAAATCTTTAGGAACCATGGTGAGTTACTAATTTGTTTCAACATATAATTCTGAACCCTCTGATTTATGCTAATGCTGAAATATAATTTCTTTATTTCTAAACTATTATCTAAAATATAAACCAGTTGTGCTCTAGTCTGGCATCTAAATTCTAATTTATGCGTGATTTTTTATGTAAATCATAAAACAATACTCAAAATTTAATACAGTCTCTGACCATACAAATATTTAACCAATTCATGCACCGAAAACTAACAAAACTAGTAACATTATTTTCGTTACTACTAAAACTAAACACTACTAAACCACATCTGCCGTCCTAAACTAACATAGTCCCACGCGACCCAAGCATTTAGTGAAGGGCTATCGTCAATCACTCTAAGTATTGCCAAGATACGAGTATTACCAACACTGCTATTATATCAAGGCCAAAGCTTGCCAATCATGGACCCAATCAGGCCAATATTGGTCAACAGATATACGAGGCACTAATGCTATTGTAGGCAGTATATAATGTGTAAACAGGCGTAATATATCTTGCAATGTTTATTTTCTGTTACGATGCTGATATTGTTTGGATAATTTGAGTTTATATCTCTTGTTTAGAGTGTCAATAGATGCGTAAAATTACTACAAGTTTGACTTTTGGTGGACTCTGTCTTTCATTTACATTTATAGCATTTTATATGAAATGTTTTATGACTATAGAATTGACGTCAGAACACCACATAATTTAAGAACAAATTCATTGTGATTTTCATTTCTAACATACTTTACTTTTTTGTATAAATCAACATAAATAATTTACGTATACAAATATTTTCGATTAGGATTGAAGTAAATTATATTTCGATCTTTTATTGTAGACTTTTCTATTTTTCCTAATTCCACATAAAGTTTTAGCAATAGAATAAAAGGGATTCAATAACATCACAGTTGACAACTAATAGTCTTTCAAGAAATATTTACATCTACCAACCAATATAATTAAAGTTTGGAGTCTAGTTTCTGAAGGCTTAGAGTCCAAAATTGTTTAGTTCAAGCCGATATATCTGGCACTAACATAAGACCTAATACATAACTGAACAAAGTGGTTACGAATCGTTCAATGTTTGCGCCGGTGACTTAATGGCTACCGCTTATGCGATAAATATTTGCATGCGGTTAAAAACGGCTTGGTTTTGGCAGAGAAAAGACCTATTTGTTTATTTATAGATGTAGCCCTTGGCTAGTATATTAAATTGATATTTTACTGGTCGGCTTAGTAGCCAGTGACACTGATTACTAAGCCGAAGGTTGTGAGTTCGGTTCCCACTCAGGTATTGGTGTGATGAGTGTAGGCATTTGTTATGTGCCTGGCAGTAATTTGTTTTTAATATATAATAGGTTTTTATAATATATATCATCATATATATTAGCGATATCACCGAGTGATTTGATGACTGATGATAGTATAATACCGATGTTTAAGCCGTTTTAGGAGTTGGATGCCAGAAGCCCAAAATTTATCAAAGTGGTGAGCAATGGCAGTGGCCTAAATATTAGTGGGCTGCGATAGGGTCTTGGTCAATCCGTCGATATTATTTATTACGAAACGCGATAGTAATAAATAAAGAATTAAAACATTATTTGTTTACAGATAAATAAATAATTTACATGCTATTCTATGTTTCAATTCATTCATTGATTTCCACTTCACTTTTACACAAGTTAAACACCGAAACCTTGTTCCAGAGTAGAGTTATTTAATCCATTTTATTTAATTTGAGTGGCAGTTCTAGAGGTGGCATTCTACCAAGAACCATGTTATTAGTTTTTCATCTATCTGCATTAAATAAATTAATGCCGATTAATAAACTAGAATCAAGTATACCTACACAGTATTAAAACGCAAAAACCATGATTCATGCCTATCTACGTGATGGAATCTAGTGTTAATAGCCGATTCACGATACATACGAAACTCATAAACATGCCGCAATGTCTGACCACCACTGACTACTTTTTGTGGTGGAAAGTGTAATAACGATGTCTGGTTTCTAATGGCACCTGTGATTTTCTATCACATACATCTGTAATCTGTTAATTATTTATTAAATATAACAGGAATTGAGGGGTCCATAGCTAAGTAGCTCGCCATTTCAGTTTATGGGTAAGGGAACATCCCTTACCCTTAGTCCAAAGAAATCCTTACGTGTCTTGAAGAGCACGATAATCCATCGATCTCTATTCTCATACATACATTTCAAACATTTGCCGTCCACTGCTGAACATAGGTTTCCCCCAAGGAGCGCTAACCATCCCGGTCTTGGGCAGTCCGCATCTATTCTCATACTTATTTTGAATCCATAAAAAGTCCAACAACCGTCTTTCCACAAATCTTTTACTCGAGTTCTAAAGGTCTGACAGCAGGCATTCCTTGTAAAAGAAAAGATTTAGCCGTATTTCACTAGATTTAAAACTGTCTCCAAGGTAGTCTGGGACAAAGGCACTATGAATTGACCATCTTATAAAATTTTATTTTCTTTTTGTTTGATGTCTATATCTACCTTAAAGCAACTGAAGAGTTCTCTTTTAAAAAATACTTTGTTAATATATTTAATTTAAAAGCGGTAACTACTTTGTGGTTAAGAAAACCTCATTTAATTCTCTAAGTGTCCAAGAAGGTCTTATCGAATTAGTATGCAAACTTGCATGCATTTAATGGAGAACTTTATTTCAATGATTTACCAATCACCATTCAGGACATGACATGGTCCTCTCATTATCGAAAACCTTGTACTACTCGTGTACATTTAAAGTATCGTTTCTCAACTATTAATGCTATGACCCCTTTATAGACCCCGAGCTATACATTTTTCATGAACACGCTTTTATTCTTTTATTAGCTTGTATATATATTGTTGGTCCTGGTGATGCTAGACAAATAAAATTCGAACTGTATTTTGAGCTAGTTATGTTACAAGTAGGTATACAAGGTTGTACAGAGTAGTGATCTCGAACAATAATATAATGGTAGTGTAGCTTACGATACTAAATGGGGATTTACTCGAGCGTCATAGAGACCTATTGGTTGCAAGCTTAGATGATACAAAGAAAAAAATGTATATAATGTATACCTTTTCATCAGATGTCAGAAATTGATAGCATCCATGGAATGCGTATTTTTAATAATGTATATATGTTTATTTAATCGTTTGCATCATGGGGGTAGTCGTACGTAAGGGTTGAAAATGCAAAGAAAATAAATATTCGAGCGACACGTTTTACAAAATTCCGACACTCCCCAAAACCTGCTCCACGCACCATTCACCAGCAGTTCAGCTGGCTGAAAGGATCAGGCCACAGCGATGTCGAGGCTCGAGGTTCAATTTTCGACAAGCTTTAGTTGTATGTTAATTTGTACCCACTTTATGTTAGCGTGTGTTTTAGTTTTATAAACTGTATTTTTATTTATTTCAATTTTGATATTTAACAGATATTTCAAAACTATATTATTCAATAACAGCGAAAACTATTTCATTAAAATGTTTGTACTTAATATCGTTTTTACATGGATTTGGAAGTCAGGTGTAAGAAATTTCAGCTGAGTCTAAGGCAAAGGCAATTAATAAATTGAAAGAATTAATGTATACGCAAAATTATAATTTTAATACTTCAGCCTAATGTTTTATAACCACAAAGATTTCCAAAACTATTAGTAAAAAACAGACTCAATTCGGTTACTGGGGTCTAAAACGTTTGTTGAGAAAGACCGACTAAAACCACGATTCAATGAAATCGTACTTTAAATATTTAACAAGCAGTTGCAATTTGACTATCAATCGATTTCGCTTTCGAAGTAACATAGTATGTGTCGTGATTTGTGATTAGATAGATGACTTAATGTTGGTTAATAATAAACCTAATGCCACCTACAATGTCGTAACCATCTCATTTAGTGTAGACTCTTTATGTCATTATTGTTCGTTTTAAGAAGGCGGAATGATCGGGGTCAAGGAGGCTTAACATCTTTGACTATCAATTGTTTGGAAAAGATTTAGATCCGGTTTTGGGTTATTTCACGTTTGTCTAAGATTTTTTAATTTTAAGCAACTATTGACTCACATGGATCTCCCCCCCCCCCCTCGCAATCGCGAAAAAAGGATTGCACCTCCGAAAATCTCACTCAATCGGCTGAATGCCGCGTAAGAATTGCTCAACAAATCTAGGCGGCCCGTGTACCGAAAGCTCTCCTACGATTGAAATTCCATGATTTTATTGTATGGTAGAATGGTACCCATATCTAGTTAAATTCAATATTTGATCTGAATTTCAACGAATCGAACAATAGACCATTTTGCCTTCCGTTATTATTATCTCTAAGTGACACACTTCATGCTGTGTCTACTCACATATAATATTTCTCACAAAATGATTTGTTAGAACATATTTCATTATTTATTTGCTATAAGTAAATGTTGTAACAAACACGGAAATTGAAACATTTTATTACAGAGCTGAGATCGAAAATTAATCAAATATGTATAATAAATAACAATATATTAGATAGATAATGTGTGATTTATAATAGATTATTACTCAAAAAATAATTGGATTTAAAATTGAGAGCAATTCAAATACATTGTAGGTCAAATATGGATAGACTATTACTATGGCTAATATTCTTTGGGCATTAAAACCAAATAGATTTTTAAAATGATTCGTTATGTACTTATTGATTCCCAGAATTAAAGTACATATTAGCCGTATGGTGGATCATGGGATCTGTTATACGGTAGTGGAGATAAGCTGATTTCAGCACGAACGCATGAACTCACAAAAGACAAATCTAAAATGACACCATTCGGCTGTCGTGTTTCGTTGGTAAATGCGAACCAGAGAAGATGTTTCAGAAGCATCTCACTAAAGGCCGCCGTAACGCGATTCACTTTGCTGCATTGTTGCATTATTTGCATTCGCAACGAGTATCTCTTGGGTTCCATTTAAGATTTATTTCATGCAGAGTAGAGTTACTTTAGCAGGCTCACATATTAAATAGGTTATGATGTTTATTATAATTTTAGCATATTGAAACTTCTGCTCCTAAATATAACATGCTAAATATTCCTAATAAACTACAGAGACGCTATCGCCCACAACTTGGATCATAACATATTACAACCACAATTCGCGGTCTCCGTTGCGGTTATTCTAATCGACTCCCTGTAATTACTTCCTCGCTGACGACAGTTGCATATGAATTCAGTTTGCTTACTCACAACTATTATAATATTTTCGTCATGACTTCGCTGCTAATTCTATTTGGACACTCATGAAATTTAGTGTGACTTTTTCGCACTGATAATATTATTTTGAAAACTTGAATGGCTGTTCGTTCCTTAAAACTCAAAACGACTAAATACATCCTTGATCTTTAACATAAGTTTAGCATAGAGGTAGGATCAATTAATTTTTCCAGTTTATTACTGGAAAAATTAATTGATAAACAAGGCGTTAAGGCGAGTGAAGCTGTGGACGAAAGTTACCCATATACCAAACGTACACTATTGTTTCTATTCTGCAACGTTTATGAGAAACATTCCCAAAATGGATAAATACTTTTTACTCTCCCAAAAAGAGGTTATGACATTTTAGGTGCGTCAAATATGGCGGGATATACAACATTGTGATTTATTGGTTTCAATACCAATAATAACAAATCATTTGCTTGCGAAAAACGTTGAGTGATGATTTCATAAATACGCATTACGCATCATGGTTAGGACTAGCGAGCTATAGATAGAGTATGAACTATTATTATACAAAGTAAGAAATAAATGCAGTATAATACTTTTGCGAGTAAACAACATAAGGCCATATACAGATGACGGTCGATAAACACGCGTTTTACTGACGTAAGCACTAAGTTGAAAGCGACGCTGTCATAGTGTGGGATGTTGATGTCTATTTTGATATCATGAATGTAGGTTGAACTAAATTGAATATAAAAAAGAACATAAAAATGTATGGAATAATTGAAATGCAACACTCGAATTCAGTTTATCCTCAGGGTTGTAGAAATCCCAAATTGATATTCAAGTAAAACCGATTGAACTGAAAAAGGTTAGGAAGATACAATATAGGTTAACTACTAATTATTGGTTCATCTAAGCACAGCTTTGTAAAATTTAAGCTAAGCTTCATAAATGTTAAACTTATATTAGATTAAATAAAATATTGTTTCGTGATACAAATAAAAGTTTGCATATAATCTGTCACATAGCCTGAGGTGGTGGACACTTCATTTTCTATAGATAGATAGATAACTATAGTTAAGTGGGCAAGTAAAAAAGTTATATTTTCAGCTTAATACTCGTTTACGAAAAAAACTAAATACGAATTGAATTGCAACACTCTCATCTGTGGGTAGCTTTACACCTACTGTTTACAAATAGACGTTAAATTGAAAGACCTTGTCAAAGTCGACCAGTTACTAGAAGCACAGTAAACTCACCAGTCATTAACCTTTACTTTGTTAGATGAAACATAAGAAACCTCTTAAGGATGACTCTAATAGTAGTATGAGGGTAATAAGCATAAAATAAAATACAAGTGTGACACCAATAGGAAACTGTTCATCACCATTTTAACTACGTAAATTTAATTGGTTATTTGTTTAAATGGATGGATAGCGCCGTGTAATAGGTATATTTCAAAAATGTATTTGTGCAGTAAAAAGTAATGACCCTCATAGTTCGTTAAAATAATCACTATTCATCCCTTCTTTATATAGATTAGATTAATGAATGAGGCGTGGCCCCATTAGGTTTTAATCAAATTTGAGACCCTCTAAATTGCGAGATAGACACTTATACTAAGTACCCTTTATCAATTTTTGTTAAATATTACTTTAATGTCGTAAAATCCTACTAATATTATAATCGCGAAAGTTTGTGAGTATGTAAGTGGGTGAGTTTGTTGCTCTTTCACACAAAAACTATTGAATGGATTTTGATGAAACTATAATAATATAGCTTATACATCAAAATAACATATAGGCTACAATTTATAGAGCCACTAGCTTCGCCTCGCAGCGTTGTCCCCGGTTATTGTCTGTATGGGTTCAGCTAATATTGAATAATAATCTGAAACAAAAAGTACCAGTGCGTAACTTATTTGTTTTACCCCGACTTTGGGTAAAGCAAATACCACTTCACGAACTTTTGAACATACAATACAAAATCGCAGGTCACTGAATTCTAGTCTCCCCATCCTATCAAAACTAAACCCTTCACATACCTTTTTCATGTATTAGAAAATTTGCACCGCACAGTACTACGCTTGATTTATTTAAATGAAACCGCCTTATATACCTCACGGCTACTTTGTCAGTTTATGTATTTCAATATAGATCAGTTGCAATTTGGTGTTGTAGCACTCTAGGTCTTGCATTACTCCGCACAAAATTGAATTTTATTATCATCTTTATACGATTTATTAACATGTTATGCATTAACACACTACTACTAACCATGCGACGAATAACTGTAATGATATTTTGATGATATTGTGATACCCAGAAGTATATCAGCAATCTGATTACTTTGCAGGTTCTGTTTACTTAACAATCGTACGATTTAGCGACGTTCCGTATGAAAGGCTTTATTGTTTCACAAAATGTTACTAACACTTTTATTTTTTTCTTAATTAATGATTTGACAATTTATATAATTAATTTTTTATGGTATAGAGGGCAAACGAGCAGACGTGTCGCCTGATGGTAAGCGATTACCGCCGCTCCCGTAACAGACAAGTGCATTGCCGGCCTTTTAAGAAGGAGTACGCTTTTTTCTATAATAATAACTTTTAGCTTTATTTAACACAAGATTAATTTGTAAACGTATTATATCTTACATAACAACCATGTTTGTAATACTTACGTATTATAATAACCTCAATAGAGCCTAGCTTGCGTTATTTGCGAAGTTAATATATAGCCACGTATGTATACAGGGAATGACCTATTGACATATATAGAAGTAGACCTCTTAAGCCTTTTGTTTTATGAAAAGAACAACGCGCTCTAAATACGGCAGAGGCATGTTTGATATAAGAAAAAAGTAGTACGAATATGTGTTTTAAGGTCAATATCAGATGAACTATTATTGCTTATAAATTTTGTTTCTATTTTTACCTCACAAAAATTTTGTATTTTTGGTCTCTGGTACGAGGTATTATTTCTAGAGGCTCTAGAGGCTCATAAATTGATGGGATTTTTCTAAATCCCATCAATTTATGAGCAGTCTCTTTTTCTTTAAATTTCATGAATGAATTTCCTTATACCCCAATCATCAAACGTGTCAATCAAAACCAAATCCAATGTCGTTGATCAATCCTTGAACTATTTCTGACAAAATGAGTTCACAAGATACTTCAAGAAGGAGAAATACGATGAAATACAAGCAAAAGATCATTTTAGTGCGTGATTCTTGAACTTGTAATTTAATATTGAACATTATCCTAAGTAAATTTGAGGAGCATCGAAAAAGAAAATCTCCTTTTTCAATTTTTCTTATCAAGATCTAAAACACACCCAGTTGTGAAATGAAACATTTTTAATATTGGAAAAAAAGTATCTTTCTTTATCAAAGTGACTTCAGATTCAAGTGATTGCGAAGAATCACGTCTGGTTTTAATTAGGGTTCCACCAAAAAACCTATATTTCGCTAACCATAATTTAGTGCTACTCATATAAATAAGATAATATTCAGCTTAAAAAATAATTAAACCGTATTTATAAAAAGAAAAGGCAAGTGATAAAGAAAAGAAAGGAAAAGAATTATGAGCTGGTATCAGCAGTGGCGTGATTCAATTATTTGTACACTGGAATAGTTCTCTCTATCTCTTCATGGGAGAGATCTTCGGTCAGCAGTGGCGATAGGCGATGAAACCAGACTGTATCGTTTTAATTCTAATAACTTTTTGATTTTAACAGTCGTTGTTATGTAATATCTTTGAACGAGAAATTCTTGTTTATTTATTCGTATAAAATCTGAATCTCCGAAACGAATTCATATAAAAGTTTTGGTAGAACTTAATATGCAGGACGATAAATTGACCTACCTAAATTATCAATAATCCGTTTTATCAGTTTTACCTTTATAGCCTGCGTAAATATGTGAGTAAAACATTTTAATTCTTTTGAACATTTTAATTAAATAAACGAACAAAGACCAAGAGAGCGCAGCACACCATTTGCATAAACCATTAACGAACTATTATCGAGTAATCCCACTGCGAGGACCACTCAGATATACATGTAGCGATTCAATTATTCTACTTTTAAAGGCACTCAGTCCACTAATAATTGAAAAAATATTTATTTATTACCTACTGCCTCGGTGGCGTAGTGGTAGCGTATGCGACTGCTAAGCTTGAGGTCTCGGGTTCGATTCCCAGGTCGGACCAAATGTTTGTATGATCTGCAAATATTTGTTTCGGAGTTTGTGTGTTTTCTGTGTATAATATGTATGTATTTATAAAAAAGAAGTATATAAGTATTTATTTCAGTTGTCTAGTACCCATAACACAAGCTCTGCTTAGCTTGGGACTAGATGGCGTTGTGTGTTAGATGTCCGACATATTTATTTATTTATAAATACTTCAAATACTATTTATTAGAACGTATAAGTTTGTTAAATAAAATAAAAACAAACTTGTACGTTTAAAGATGGCTTGACAACCGGTAAGTTCTAGTAATTACAAAAATGAATCCATACTAATACTATAAATTTTGAAATAAATCTGTCTATCCGTCTGTAATATCATGGCTAAACCACTGCACCGATTTCAATTAAATTTACCATGGAAATATTTTGATTCTTGAAGAACGTACACTCTTGAAGACATATGCTAATCTTTACCGCAATAATGGGCATATAAAGGTAGTAGGAGCCGCGGCACAATCTAGTCTTAATAAAAATAGAAGTAGATAAGACGGTTTAACTAAAGTTATAAGTCTCAAAATAATGTCTTCACAATTTAAAAAATCCGGCTTGTTTGGCTAATGCCGAAAAACATGACTAAACCAAACAATGAAACAAATTCTTCAAGCTTTATAACATTTGTAAAGATAGTTTTAACTATTTCACTTGTGCATATGATTCACCCTAAAAGGAAAGGACAGAATTAAGAATTAACTTTCATATCACACCACAGCTATGTAATGGCAAAGCTTGCTAATGTGCCGACGAGACAGGATATCACGTTTAGACGAACCGCATGCGACATTAAAACAGTGCGGGCGCTAACTCCGTTTTATTGCAGCATAAACTATATCTTGTCGCAGTCGTTAGCGAGCTGGTTGTAATATTGTATGCGTAATTGGGTGTAAAAACTTATTTTGTCTTATATTATATTTGTTATCCTATTTTCTTAGTAAAAAAGTATCAACGGACTGATGACACATAGCGGTGATGCATTTAAATTTCGAATTAAATAGTGATTTTTTTTGCTTTGATGCTTAGCCTAAATTGCTTAGGGTGATTCGTCTTTATGTGATATATCGTCAAAGATTTTATGTCTAAGTGTAGGATTCCAACTTTTTAATAACTTCCTACATTCCTGTATTATGCTCATAATTTCCATCAGGCAGAGCAGGGTCATTTTGGAAGTACTTTTTAACAAAAGTATACATAACATACTGTACATATATATACTCTATAAATACACAAAGACTAAAAGATGTTGAGTCATTTTATGAACCTCGGTGTCCGTGTGCTATCTATTAACAGA
This sequence comes from Spilarctia lutea, assembly GCA_916048165.1. Classification (NCBI taxonomy): domain Eukaryota; kingdom Metazoa; phylum Arthropoda; class Insecta; order Lepidoptera; family Erebidae; genus Spilarctia; species Spilarctia lutea. Next base: position 4,760,645 of record OU696491.1, read on the forward strand.
GTGAGTGCTTATTTCCAAATGAATCCCTCTTACAGATGTACGTAATGAGATCAAAATGAGGGTATTTAGTTTTAATATATAAATTATAAAAATAAACAAGAACTTTTCCATTTACACTTGGAACTATTGATTTTTATCTCTTACACTAACATCTGTCGTAAACAGCTGACGTAATTATCATTGTTGCAAATACCTTCATACAAAATCGAGCAGCGATGCCTCGCCACGTGCTTTATTTTCAACACTCCTACCCTAATATCACTTACAAACAGAAAACAAAACAACAACGCACAACGGATCCCTCAAAGACCGACAGATGGTCTAACGTGCCACAATAAAAGAAAAACAGAAGTTAAGGTTTACAACGTCCTTATATTTGTAGAAGAATATGTATATACAAATTTCTACGTAAAATTATTTTGAAAAACAAAATTTAAAATTTGAAGTGAAGTTTTACTGCTTTCGTATTCAAATATACATAATTAATTGACTTTAAAAATAAATGCCACCTTAAGACCAAATTCCTAACTATTTCTATTATATAAAGTACGTCTTTTTTATCATCTTGCTTTACTATTTATTTAAATGTTACTAAAGTCAGTTTTATTAATAGAATCGTGTCTGAGTTTTGCAATTCTATTACGCAAACCCGCAAACACATTCTAACCGAGTCTATCTTTTTTTACACGACTATTATTGTATACTTATAGAATTTTAATTACTATGTTAGCCAGTAGTGACTCAGAATGTAAATATTTAGTAATGCGAATACATTATGTGCTGCTTTCAGTTGGATTTTGATAATAAAATTGAAATAATAAGGTTACACTTACAGAATACCAACATTTACAATTTAAAACAGTTTCAACATAAAATGCGCTTTCACAGATATATATATATATACTACTGTCTGATACTGTGTTGTGGTATTATCCACGTGCTTGAATTACTTTCATTCATAAGCTGATAACTTCGAGTTGACTTAAACATCGACTTACATACAATATATAGTAAACCTTGTTTTTATTCAATTACAGTTCCAAATTCCTTAAAATCCCAAAAGTATACGCTCTTTTAGAAATAAAAATATAAATACGTCGCATTTGGGACTGGACAGGGTTCGTTTTCAACCGCTTTTTTTTCGACAAGGTCACTAGTGTACCGCTAAAGGTGTGTAATTTGTAGGTCAATCTGTGTCCCGGCCTTGCGATGCAGATGTACGGTGAAAAAAACAGGCAGTTCGATACGGACATAGACTTTTAGATAACGTACCTGGAACAAACAAATAAAAGTTGTTGATTAACGTGGAATTAGGTGCCTGCTTTCTTGGTTGTTTTATTTGTGAATATGGGATGAGTTTAGGGTATAGTTATGATATTTATATACATATATATATATATATATATATTTAGGTACATAGATGGAAGAAAGTATAGAAGATGAAGTCCAAATGCAAAAACAACTAGTAGTGTAAATAATAATAAAAAATCTTGCGAATAACTCGTGTATTGTATTTCTATGACGAAAACATTTTTTTTTATTACTGCTTGATGCAGTATTATAAAAAATGCAGTACAATAACATAGAATTTTTATACGAAGATTTTAGTATTTAGTTTCTGGTCTTGTTATAAAATTAGCCATATTGAATTTTTCTAGGTAGGTACCTACAGTTGTATAAATTTTTGCCGTCGATGTTTTGCCATTTTATTTAAAATATAGAATGAAATCCAGGTCTGTTTTTCCAGTTATATGATGCCTTATACTTTTTATTAATAAACAACAAATGTATGATTATTTTAATATTTGAAATACTTTTAGGGTGTTGTAAATTAGGTATTTGTCGACTGACGGATATCCAGTATTCGGCCAAATTAATATCTATTTCATCTCAAATTTTAGTACCTTACTAAAACTGCTACTTAATTTCTGGTTCTTTGATTATTTTCTTGATATATGAGATCTTCATATTCATTCTTTAAATGTATGTGAATATTGCGAAGTCGGATTTTGATTTTCACTTATCCATTACATATAATTCTCGTGTCACATTGTTTCTCACGATGAACTCCGAGACTGTATAACCGATTCTCACGTTAATTTTTAAATGTATGTTTTGTTAACTTCCCTAAAATAGGATAGGTAACATCACGCTTAGCCTAACAAACTGCGAGCATGATTGAAACGAGGTGTAGACGAGGTTGCGTAGGTAAGATAGTAATATATATAAATCGTAAGCAAATATACCTATATGAGAAAGGGACACAAACTGATACTGTTTTACATTCGATCAATTAATTGAATGCAATGAAGTTTGTCACGTATTCAAAGGATACGTTCAACTAAGCATAAACAGTACAAATTAATATAATATTACGAAACCCAATCATCTATTAAGATTCAAATAGTAGGATTAATGCGAGGGACATGTCGTCTAACCAGAGACAAAGGGATGCTAATCTGTCACGGCGTACGTAGACAATATGTAAGTGGCCCTAATCTACCCATAGACACGAAATAGGAAGGCTGTAGACGTAATTGTTTAGCCACTGCTGTTAGAAGGCAATTTGAAACGCAATTTGAAACGCAATTAATTTAGAATTTAGATCAAAACACTTACCCATATAGCATGTAGCTATTACAGAGTAAATAGTGATCCTAGTTATGATAGAGTTATGCATATCTGCAAACTTTGCTCTGAGAGTGTCATACTGGTTCGACCGGAGTGATATTCGATCCGATCTTCGAACCTCAAACCAGTGTTAAACAATTCTTTCGTTCGATTCACCGAGTGAACGAGTTTACTGGAGCTTCTCTCGGAGAGGCATTGAAAGGACGGATTTTACGACTATTGAGTTAAAAGTGTGTACGGGCAAGGGTCTCATACCATATTGATAAAGGTGTAAAACAAAGCAGGTCATCATTATAAATTCTATGATGTTCTAATTAAATAATAAATTTAAAAATCTTAATTAATTACTATTGTTGTGAGTGGCGCCAAAGATCTACAAGATAGAATAAACTAACTACAATCACGCAGAAATGATATCACAATTATTGTTCACAAACGTTCATTTGTCACCATTGTTTTAACGTAATTAATATGATTTATTAGAAGCATTAATTCTTGAGGAAGGACATGAGCTACTTTTTGCGTCAAGGTACTCGTAATGGCAATAGTTATCACTAACAAATAACTATTGCCATTACGAGTACCTTATTATTATAAAAACCGCAGTACGGCCAGTAGTGACCTATGGTGCAGAGTGTTGGCCAATCACAAAAGCACAGTTAAACAAAGTGCATGTTAATGAAATGCGAATGCTCAGATGGTCCGCAGGCGTCTCACTTCTAGATAAAATGCCGAATGTGTATATCAGAGGCAGCTTCAAAGTGAGGCCAATACCGGAGAAGCTCAAGGAGATGCGTTTTAGGTGGTACGGTCACGTCATGCCTCGACCTGACGAACACATGACCAAGAAGGTGCTGAAACTGGAGTCGGGACCAAGAGGACGTGGCTGTCGACCATTAAGAAAGACTTCGAAGAAGATAAGGTGGACCCTACGAAGACCCAGAACAGATGTCTCTGGAGAAAACAGATAAGGAGAGCCGACCCCGATTAGAAACGGGAAAAGGCCAGACGAAGAAGAAGAAGAGAAAAACAAATACAAGGCTCGTTCGTTTGTACCGCACGGGTTCACACTCGAAAGTACATCTCTACAAGTACCTATATACCTTTATACTCATCAAACTTGTTACCAAAAGAAAATGTACTTTTGACAGTGGACACAAGTGTAAAACCGAACGTTGTCTAATTAACCGTAATGCCGGTTTTTAATTAAAACTTCGCTTGATAAGACTTTTACTTTCTCATGTTCGCAATTATGTTTACAATTTCCAAAACATAGGAACGCATCAATTAAATTCAATTATATACAAAATAAAACAATTAATAAATATGTTTATTCAACAATTATATAAATAAACATAGCACTACTTAATTTGTCAATCAAATCTATATGAATAAATGTTATTAAATGTAAATTAATCACAAAAATGTATGTTTGCTCATAACTTTCGATCGACTGCACCAAATTGAATAATTCTTTTTTTAATGTATTTGTTATTGTCAATACAAAGTTTGTATTGAAGAAAACAATAATGTGTTCTATTCTCTAAGCCCGCTTAGTTACTGTTCTATAGATTACAGCGCTTTGAAGTTGACACAGGCTTACTAAAATATATTTTTGGATATTTTAAAAAATATTCACAAAAATTAATAAGGCGATACAAAGTTCGCCGGGTTAGCTAGTAGTATAATAAAGTCCTTTTAATCGTAATGACAATAGTAATGTGGGCTCGAGGACTTTAAATATTCGTATGTTTGTTCTCTCGATGTGGCTGATTGCTAATATATTTACTTAATCCTACAAGATATTTGTGCGTATATATCAACCAATCATCGTCTACTGTTGAACAAAGGAATCCCCAAGGAGCATCAACTACCCTGGTCTTGGACAGTCCGCATACATCCGTTTTTTTTTTAATTATAGCAGAAGATTTGATTCAGACCTATTTATAATCTTGTAAAATAAAAATAAGCTCATGTTCATAATAAAGTCTGTAATCCTCATAAAATGTGGTGTCTAAAATGTAGAATTAATTTATAGCATTTTTTACAAAAAAGATTAAGCACATCGTAGTTCTTCATTAACTATAAATAATGGTGCCAAACCATAGTTTTGCAAAAATATGTACAAATTTTCCTTAAACACATAACTGTACTAATCTTCACTAATCAATTAATCTTTTGTCTAATATTAAACGTTCGTAAACATATTTATTACTGTGATTAATGGACGGTAGCAAAAAAATAATTTACATATTTATCCTAATTGATTATTTGTCTAAATTATTTATATCTTTATAAAAATACTAGCTGACCGACGCAACCTCGTTTGCGTCTTTTATTGCCCGTAGCGAAAAATTTTCCCCCGTATAGGGTTGATTTTTTACACCTTGTGTCCGAAAAACCCCAATATCTTACGGAACCCTATTTTTTTCCAAAATAAAATATAGCCTATAGATTTACCATAGCAGCGCCATCTATTGATTACTTACTCAACCCAGTCGAAAGGTATCGACATCTGTTAGAATCATTTGTATTTAACAGATAATTGTGACTGTCAAATAATAACAGACATATAATTAGCAATAAATTAAAATTGCGACTGTAATTTGAGATTTAAACTATCCTATCTCTCAAGTTGGATCGAACTGCACATGGTGTGCGAATTTTATTATAATCGGTTAAGTGGTTTAGGAGTCCATTGATGACAAACATTGTGACACGAGATTTATATATATTAAGATTATTATTTTCTTTTATTTGTTTCTTTAGTGCATATTCTGCTTAAAAGAGTTTACCTAGAGTGGCAACCCTTTAGAAAATAATTACGGTGAAATCAGTGTTACCACTCTAATAAATTATCATGATTATCAAAAGGTCGGTAGCAAAATATTGTATGAAAGACGGTAAAGTATACATAAGGTAAATTGAAAAGAAAAAGTAAATACATATGTATTAAATTGCAGAGGCCAAGTTTAATTATGTTACGGGTCTAGTGTCGTCAACAGGGTATACCTATAAGAAATTATACACGAAACTTGTTAGTATAATAAAAGAAAGGAAAATAAAAGTGATATGTATTGGAGTGTGTAAAGAATAACTCATGCCGATCGAAATTACGTACCTGTTACTAGAACTAGCTGTTTCCGAGAATCCTGAACCCTCTACGAAACACAACATAATAACAATTTCCTTTGTTCCAAAATTTGTAATGGATATTGGTCTACCTACGTGTATTTTATAGGTACATAAACATTTGAGAGATTCTTCCGATTGAACATGGAAGTTTACTAAAGTGTGTAATCCTCTATTTTTTCAAGTATCTTACTAATATTATAAATGCGAAGTTAGCGAAGAAGTGTGGATTTTTGACGCGAAAAATACGGAATAGATTTAGATGAAAGTTTACAGTAATAAGTTTAAATATATCTTAAATATATATATCACTGAGATAATCGAGATAAAAGCTTGCATTAAATATCTGTTGGTTGAAATGGCGTATCCAGTGAAAATAAGATTAGATATTTCGAAGACAAAATAGTTTTTTTTCTTTACCAAACTAAAAGTAACATCTTACCCAAAACAATTTCAGTTTCTAAATTATGAAGTATTTAACATCTAACATCTATACTAATTTATACTAATCTATACTAATATTATAAAGCTGAAGGATTTGTTTGTTTGAACGCGCTAATCTCAGGAACCGCTGGTCCGATTTGAAAAAATATTTCAGTGTTGGATGGTCCATTTATCGAGGAAGGCTATAGGCTATATATCATCACGCTAATACTAATAGGAGCGGAGCACCAATGAAGAACGTTCCAAAAACGGGCGAAAATTTTCACGCTACGGGCAATAGAAGACGCAAACGAGGTTGCGTGAGTCAGTTAGTTGTTTCATAAAATACGATGAGACTAACACCTTCCGACAAAACCAGTTGATAAACTAGCTATTTATTATTTTACCTAACTAACGTGATAGGCTGTCCTAAAATTCCTTATAAGCAATATTTATTACTTTTGATAATCAATACATTGGTCTCCGGAGCTTTGTAAAACAAACATTAATCAAGGGAAAGTAGATTCGATTAATTTATTGCAAACAGCTGACTGAGGTGTGACTTTAGTTTAGACGTAGTGACATTTCTGATCTTTTAAAGAAATGCTGCTTTACTTAACATTTTCGACTTATTAAATTACGAGTTTTTAAATTGTGGCAAAATAATTTTACAGAATTTGTTTTTTATTATATAGTGGGCAAACGAGCAGACGTATCACCTGATCGTAAGCGATTATCGCCGCCCATGGACACCCGCAACTCCAGAGGCGTCATAGTCACAGTGCGTTGCCGATCTTTGGGGGATGGGAAGGGGGATGGAAAGAGGGGTTGGGGTATGGGCCTCCGGTATCCTAACTCACTCGGTGAAACACAGCGTAAGCACAATTTCACACCGGTTTTCTGTGAGGCCGTGGTATCACTCCGGTCGAGCCGGCCCATTTATGCCGAAGCGTCATTTACAGTTAATATACATTTTCTGTAATTTAGGTATCATTTTTGTACCGCAAATTATGTACTACAATTAAAAAGAAAGACGATTACCGCTAAAGTCACTAACGGCAGACGGATCAACTCATGTGATCCATATGGTACTTTGATACTTTAGTCGTCGGTCGGTAGATTGTCGGTCCTGCGCCTGATCTCTTTCCGGTCGTGTCGGTTAACCGTCCCATCAGATTATGAGAGAGAGGGGACAGAGAGTGCACCTGTGTTTGCGCACACACTTGTGCACTATAATACTTCCTGCACAGTTAGCTGGTCTCCGTTGAGACTGGCCGCCGTGGCCGTAATCGGCTAGAAGAGACTTTGGTCACTTTTTTATACCTGCAGCTCAGCGTTGCCGACTAAAGTCCCATCAGAGTAAAACAGGGAGGGGAATAAACTTTCTTTGATTTTCTTTACTCGATGACAAACAAGGAAACAATTGCTTTGGGTCAGTCGAAATATGCCAAAAAACTCTTTCACACAATGTTTATGGAAGAGCGTTTATTTATGGTATGTTTAATCTAAGAAGCAATCAATCATTTTACTTTATACACTTACCGGATATCGATTTAGCACTCTTAAACAAGTTTTGATTTATTTCCTGTAATGAACACTAATATCTAAAATGTTATAACCCCAAATTGCAATAAATTACTCAATAATTGCTTGTTAATTTTATGTAAATTAAAGTTATCGGAACATCTTGAAACATTTTACATAGTTACACAACTTATACACTTAAAGTTTTATTATAGCAACTTTATTATACCAGTTGGAATAAACCAGTGACGGTGAGTATTATTAATGCAAATTTTTACATTCAAATGTTACCTAATACATGCCAAAAGATGATGTAAAAGTCGTAATCCAATAAACTATTGATTTGTGTAAGTCGAACATTGCCTTACTTATGAAAGTTCTACAAAGTCTAACAATTATAAGTTGTGTAGATAGATAAATATGAATAGCGCCCTTGGGCGTTTTAAATGTTGCTACAAGACTATCTATAGACGATTGATTTATTCAGTCACAACATATAGAGCATAACCAAGCGCCGGCAATTATTGTAGCCAAATTTAGGAACCTCTTTAAGACACTATCGAGGAAAACTGTCGCCTGCTTTAATTGCCTAATGAAGCCGTCTATTGCGAACCTCTTAATACGTTAGTAGAACTTGTCTTTCTTTACACAGTTGAATGAAAACTTACCCACAGCAAATATGATCACGTGTGTACTTTCGTTCTCAATTGCAATAGTTACCTATTCGCCAGCGCCGCAGTTCAGCGAGCGTTGACCTAACTCTTTTCGTTCCTCATCTCCCCATCTTCACCTACTTACCTTAAACCCTACCTCCGTTTCTTATTTTCGAATCACAATAGAAATCTTCGCTCATCTAACAATTTGCTTTTCTTGTGTCCCTCTCACAATTCCGACATCATGAACTCCTCGTTCTTTGTACAAGCTTTACTGCTATGGAACACGCTCCCACTCGAAATCAGGATGTCAACAAGTCGTGTTTCATTCAAAACAAACGTCAAAAACTACCTCTTGACGAAATGGCAGGAAAATTAAAATTAAGATACAATTTAGTACCTACTCACAGTGTACATATGTAAGGTTTATGTATTAGTGTGTATGTAAACTTCTAAGAGAGTAGTATAAAGCAGAGAGAACCGCAAGCTACTTAGCCTAATACTCTAAAATATAGAGCTGTGCAATAATAATTGTGATATAGGCCTAATATTGCACTCATAGATCATAGTCATTGATGTTGCTAATAACAAAAATCTTTTCACAGATAATAGAAAAGAAAAACAAATAAAAAAGTTAGAACAATCTCACGTTATTATAAATATAGATCACAGATTCATATAGCCAAGTTTTATAGTTATATTTGTTTCCGCATGTATTTAACAATTATTAATTTCTCCTTACTCATTATATATCATTCGAATTGAACTTGAACAAAAACGATTCGAGATTTCCTTGTTGCCATCGGAGATCATACGGAAGACTTGTCCATTTTCATGTAATTCTTAGTTAGCATTGCATTCCACAAGCAAAACGTTTAAATTATAAAATATTCACGTATAGGAAAGATGACAAATGTTCATTAAGAAATGTTAATAGTGCTACTTAATTTAAGCCCACCGATAAAATCTTCATTTATATCCTGTTGTTTGGCACCAGAAAACATTACTTATAATCGTATATATTACATGAAGTTAACTGTTAATTATGATTATTAATTAGAAATAAGGAGACACCCGCTGAGCGCACACGGCACTCTATAACAAATGACCATAACAATTAATGTTATTTAATTACACATTTAATGTTTGTTACATTACTTTTTGTAGGTAATTTATTTGAACTTTTACAACAGTATATGATTTGTTTGGGAAGGTAAAGGCGAGAGTTCTCAGGTATTTTATCACTTTAAGTTATTTAATTTAACGATTGGGCTGATACTGTGAATGTTTTAATCAATACTTTGATAGTCATTATCTTAATCACTGTAAAAATGTAATGGGATATCCGAGTTTTGTAATAGTTTAAACAAAAAAAGGCTAAGCGACTGATTGACGCTTCTCGTGACCAGAGGGCCGACCTTTTTATTATTTATTATTTATTTATTAAAACTTCCTGCAAACATGTTGCACAAGGCGGACTTAATGCCACTGGCATTTTCTTCCAGACAAACCTTTGGGTGTTGCGAAGTTATTTGTGGCAGGTGTGTGTTTATACTTTTTCTAGCACAGATAATTAGCATTGCAATTTAACGTGGCATCGTGTACAAGCATTTAAATAAAATTTGAATTTGAATGCTACCATTCTTTTGGGAACACAACCAGTAGGCAATGATACGGTGGACTATTTATTATTTTTATTCCTATTTCATGAAATGATTAATAGTTTTAGTAGTACTTGTAACTTCGACTATAGGGCCTAAACTACTTAAGTGATTTAAGTTAATGAGGTGTCAATATATTTGTATTGTCCAGGATAAATTTTCTCTATAAAATTTTATCAAAAGTTTTACGTAGTAAGGTAACCGTTTTTTTAACTTTTTATTTTATTAAAATGAATACTAGGAAACTTTTGTTAACTCTAAGTTTATTTTATGTTCTATTGAATACGGTCTTCAATTGAATTGCGTTTGATTCTCTCAAGAACCATAATTTTCTTGTTTCCATTGGCAAAATAATCGACGATTTAGAAGAAAATACCTTATTCAACGTTGGCCGTTAAATAAATGAGAAAACGATGAATCGACAAAACAATTCAAACACTACTAAAAAGAAACTATCACAAACACACACACAAACTATATAACTATCAAAGCTACACAATATATCTCTTATTATATTAAAAGTTTAAAAAAAATAAAAAAACCACTTAAATTTTGAAACGCAGTTGCGGATTGTGTTTGCCTTTATCAGCAACGAACTACTGTAAAAACGAAATAACAGCAACATTTGAATTTAATACAGAATTGTTATCAGTCTTAAAATTTTAGTTCAAAACGTAGATACATAAACCAACTAACAATTCTGTATAGTTAGAAAAAGGAGAAAATATATTAAGAACTCCACTGTGAACAACTTTAATATGTATTTTACGCTGTAATAATGTCAGCTATTTTAGTACTATGTATTACAAACGCAAATTTACAAAGTAAACAGTTTGGATGGATGTTTGTTTCACAATAATATATGAGAATGACTGAACGGACCTGCATGAAACTTTTGCACGGATACTCAGAATAGCACTTACTTGGAACTATGCACTTTATATCATGTACACTGTAACACTGTACAATTTACACCAAGAGTGATTTTGGTATGTGTTACAACGAATACCGTGGGTGAGCCACTCTTCAGCATGAATGGGCCGGCTCAACCGGAGTGATACCACAGCCTCATAAAAAACCGGTGTGAAATAGCGCTTGCGCTGTGTTTCACCGAGTGAGTGAGGATACAGGAGGTCCATACCCCAACCCCTCCCTACATCCCCCACCCCATCCCCCAAGGGCCATCAGGCGATACGTCTGCTCGTTTGCCACCTACTCCATAAAAAAAAGAATATTATAGACTGTTGATGTTTTAGCCCGTGGTGTCATTTTAGAACTAATTTAATAATCGAACGAATGTGTAACATGTGTCTGTGTATATCAATAACTAACACGATTAACTTTAATAACTACGCTTTGCTCGAGAATGAGAAAACAAACAAGTTTGTACAGTTCTATAAAAATCAAAACCTTTCTCTGCATTAAGCTAATAAAATATGCAGATCAATCTAAACTCCAATTAATTTAAACATCTGTTATTATATGCAATTTTTCACTTTCTAACTGATTGCAGCTATGACTTAACCAAGCGATTATAAAAGCTTTCTCGCATATATAGAAATATCGTTTGTATAATTGTTAGTTATTACTTACACTTGACAATTAATATTGTATGCTAGCATTGTAAGGTTAAAAATATGAGGGCATTTCTAAGTATGGAAAGAGACACTGTTTGAAATATCCTCCAATGTTACTAATTGAGTTTCTTGATATGTAATAGAAGATTCTTTTGTAATAAACACACGTTAGATGGAAGTGTGTAGTTTTTGTCGATTATATTCCTAATATACCTACCATTGTGTTTTTTGTACACCAGGACCAACAGTGACCCACAAACACACTGAGTTTGACACTCCAAAAGTCCCAGGAAATCTTAAACTATTTTGGAACCCGCAAAAAAATTAATCAGAAGAAAACTGTAGGAGTTAAAAATATAATAAGTTCGGTTCCTGTTCTTAGCAAAACGGTGTACAAAATACCACACACTTTTTAAAACAGATAAGCGTCACGACCATAAAATATTGTCACACACAGAATGGACACGGAATGAATGATAATTATATGTTCATATTTGACTATAAAGAAATTATGAAAAGTATTACATCTTCAATTAATTAAGAAATATTTAGAATGTTATCATAAATTAATTTTAAAGTTACAGTTTTAATGACGCTAACTAGTTTAAACGACTGCGTTTCATTTTCTAATTTGACGCTTTCCATTTTTCTTGACAGCTGAAATAAACATATCATTTTATTACTACTATTTTACATCACATGGCAGTTGTTTTTTAATATACTTTTACTTATTAGTTAACAACTTATGATGATTGTATAACTATGATATTGTGACAAATTTTAACGATTTGATAGTTTCTAAAATTTAAGTTTGAAAACAGTGAAATATTTTATAGACTATACTTAACCACTATAATAGGTGATAAATAAAAAAATGGTTAATAATAATAATAGATCTCTTTATTGTACACCATTAGAAGGAATCATTAAATGGAGAGAAAAAAAAATTAAGAGAAAGTTTAGGGTAGTGTCTGGTGTAAAACTAGGTTTAAGCAATAAAATAATAATAGAATAGTAAAGATTATCATATACCGTTATAGTAATATCGTGGATTATGAAATAAATACAAACAAAAAATAAGTTAAACATACAGTAATTTACATACTTAAATGTAGTAGTGTGACACGAGTAACTAAATATAGTGAGATGGTTAGGAGACAATGGTTAGTTAGTAAATTTAAAAAAAATACGTAATAAAATTGTCTGCAATGAAATATTAAATAAGCCTTAGTTATATGTAGTTTGAACCTTTATTGTTGAATTTCATTAAGCAATCAAATCAAACACTCACATCTTAATAAGATTCGAGACATCTTCACTTATTTTGACTGCCTCGGTGGCGCAGTGGTAGCGTATGCGACTGCTGTGCATGAGGTCTCGGGTTCAAATCCTGGGTCGGACCAAATGTTTGTGTGATCTACAAATATTTGTTTCGGAGTTTGGCTGTTTTCTATGTATAATATGTATATATTTACAAAAAGAAAGTATATATATGTATTCATATCAGTTGTTTAGTACCCATAACACAAGCTCTGCTTAGCTTGGGACTAGATGGCGTTGTGTGTTAGATGTCCGAAATATTTATTTATTATCATTATTTAATTAACAATTTTTTTATGTTTTAGCTGCCAAAGTGACTCTTATTTACCTGATGGAAAGCACGAACAGAATCCAGGAGTGGTTGTCACCATCTAAAGGTAGGCGTCTGCCTAGATATTATCAAAGTCCAATACAGGGCTGTCAGTGCATAATATAAAATGATAAAACACACTAATTTCACCAAGCAAATCATATGACATGCTCGCTAACATTCCGGGTCATATTTCATACAGTAAGCTTATGTTTCTCAGTGTATTCCCCGCGGTGCCTTAGACCTGCGACAACGCCATAACACGGTGCATTAACATAACGCCGTGTTTAGAGGACGGCTAATTTAATATCACGTTTAATTGTCCCGTCAGTTGCTCGGTAGTTATGTATTGTTGCACAATAGCTGGTCGACACGGTGTAACAGAGGTAATGGAGTGGATTCTAAATGTTGGGTTAGATGTGGTAGGTACTTCATTGTAAGTTTCATAGAATATGAATGTGTCTACTACATGTGGGGTAATTTTAGTACTATCTTACTATCTATTTACTATTAGTATATAGTCACAGTACACTCCGGTCGTAAGTTTCTTCTTGAGCTACGGAGTCTAATTTATGACATATCTTACTAATATTATAAACGCGAAAGTTTGTGAGTATGTAAATGAGTATGTTTGTTGCTCTTTCACGCAAAAACTACTTAATGGATTTTTATGAAACTTTACAAATAATATAGCTAATACATCAGAATAACACATAGGCTACAATTTGGAAAGATACTAGCTTCGCCTCGCGGCGTTGACTGCGGTTATGTTCGTACCGCGGTAAGCACCGCGGGGTTCAGTTAGTTCTCTCTCAGTCAATCATATTAGTCTTAACTTATTTCATTAACGACTTTAATGTGAAAGATAGAAACCAATTATTAAAAAAATCTAATAAATTAGGAAACGCCTGAAAGAGTTCCTTATAAACAAGCATGATGATGTTATTCTAACATCGGTTACTCAACCAACTAACATCGACTTTAGACATCAGAAATACACATGTAAAATGTGTTAAAGTCTAGATTACTATATCCTAGCCATAATTGAGCTTAAAATTAACTTAAAATAGTTATAAAAGTGCGGTTTATAACGTACTTATATGTCATTATATTAAGTAATATGGATATTCTCCATCGGAATAAAATCTGTACTAACATAATAAAGCTGAAGAGTTTGTTTGTTTGAACGCGCTAATCTCAGGAACCGCTGGTTCGATTTGAAAAATTCTTTCTGTGTTGGATAGTCGATTTATCGAGTAAGTCTATAGGCTATATATCATCACGCTAATACTAATATGAGCGGAGCACCAATGACAAATGTTTCAAAAACGGGGGAAAATTTTCACGCTTCGGGCAATAGAAGCCGCAAACGAGGTTGCGTGGGTTAGCTAGTTAAAGATAAATGTAAACCCGATATAAATAATAATATAAAAATACTTATATTTCACAGTCTTATTGATTACTTTTACAATTGTACAAGACAAAAGAGCGCTGCAGTTTATAAAGTAAAAACATTAAAACAATGAATATTGAATATCTAAATCTGTTGGCGGCCCACACGCGATGACCGTCACGTCGCTCCGTATGTCGCTTATTTTTATACCATAAGCACGCTGAGATTTAATTAAATAAACAGACCAGTGTTTGTTTTTTAAACATAGACAAGGATTTGGATGGGACTTGTTTATGGATTGTTAAAGTTATGGTTTGGGATAGAAAGTAATAGTACTGATTGATTTATATTTCGTTATTTTTATTATTCTGTTTACATTTGAATTTCAGAGTTGTGAATTCAAATTATAGTGTCTATTTCAACAGTTGTCTTTCATAGTAAGAAAAGCTACTATATTTTCGGACAAAATAATATTTCGGACAACTGCCTTTATGGCGCAGTGGTAGCGTATGCGACTTCAATTCGATGCCCGAGTCGGACAAAATGTTTGTAGGATCTGCAAATATTTGTTTGTATGTATTTACGAAAAATAATAATGATATG
Organism: Spilarctia lutea; assembly: GCA_916048165.1. Taxonomy (NCBI): domain Eukaryota; kingdom Metazoa; phylum Arthropoda; class Insecta; order Lepidoptera; family Erebidae; genus Spilarctia; species Spilarctia lutea. Next base: position 4,775,872 of record OU696491.1, read on the forward strand.
TATTTATACCGGTTGTCTAGCACTCATAACACAAGCTCTGCTTAGTTTGGGACTAGATGGCGTTGTGTGTAAGATGTCCGAAATATTAATTTACTTATTTATCTAACTTGTGTTATGGGTTCAAATCCAACATGGAATAACACTGTATGATCCACAAATTGTTGTTCTAAGTCAGGGTGTTCTTTATAAAGTCTTTAATAATAAAAAATACATGGAACACACCCAAACTCCAAAACGAATATTTGCAGATCATACAAACACTCCGACTCAGGAATCGAACCCGAGACCTCAAGCTCAGAAGTCGCATATGCTACCACTGCGCCACCGAGGCATTTAGAAGCTAATTATGTACTAGTAACACATAGTAACTATATACTAAACAGAGACCATTGGTTCATAAAATTTCGAGCTTGTAGCCCTAGCGATTTAGGTTTCGTGGCCGTTAATGGATCATTCAGGACAGTAATACAGATATCTTCCCTTTAAAGGAATGGCTAAAATAAAATAAAAAAAAAATAAAAAAAATTAAACGTGGACGTTGTTTATACTAATAGGGCCGTGTCTAATTTTTAATCTTTATTAACCATTAGGCTTAGCTGGCACCTCGTTGTAAACATTTATTCACAGTACACTTGTATAATACCCTCTGTTTTATCTTCGTAGTCGCTTGTACAATTATTTACCAAGAGTATAATAACAGCGTGAACCTTTTAAAAGGGATTTTTTCGTCATCTGTATGAAGGTAGTTGTTCTAAATTTAAAAAAAAAATATTTGTTATTTCTAGATGTCCTTAATTAGGACGAACGAGACTTAACATTTTTTTGTCATATAATTGGCAAGTTTATACGAGTCATCGGTTTTAGTAGCTTTACATATTGTTGTGTTAACTGGGTTAAAAACTATTAGCCCCATCAAATTAGCCTGAAAAATAGGGGTACCCTTGTATTAATTTCCAACAAGCTGAAAATTTACAGGTACGTAAGGGATACCATTCTAATTAAATCCTGAAAAGTCCCCACTGGTCCCGTGTGTGCAATTTTTTTATTCAAGGTCAAAGATTATAAACAAAGATTTACGATAAAAGTAGCTTATAGAAAATTGTAGATCAGGTAATAATCTACTCAAATTACCCTTTTACTTTTTCTCTAAAATTTACCATATCTGAGAAAAAGCCATTCAAAATATCACACACATACATTGAGTACAGTGATAGTCCTAAAACGATATACGTACAAGGCATGACCTTTTCATCTAAGTCTGAAAAGCGTAGATGAGAATACAAAGAAAAAAGAAATGGTTGTCTGTAAATTCGCTTTGCAGACGATAATTTTACGTGATACAGCATAAAAAATGATTAAAAAAAAATGCCTAAGCCGATCGTGCCTCTCTTTCGCTCTCTCCGCGATCTCGCTTGCTCGTGAACGTGACAATGAGTCATACTTTTTCGTGCGTGCAGCCGTTGTCCATTGATTTATAAGACGATATCACGTCAAGAAAACCACAACGTTATCTGAAAAACAACATGTTATAGGAAATTTACGAGAAGACATCATATCAAGTTATGATTCGTGCGATTCCATTTTCAAATAATGAGCGTTGGTTTGCTAAAGCTGGTGACTAATAACATATGTTGTACATAGTGTTGTATTTAAGTCTTTATCTATATGCTGACACACATATTCTGACGTCAGTCAACACATGTGACGTAAATGCACGCTTCATTGATTTGCCATCCATGCATTTATTTATGGAAACGCACCTTTTTCAATAAGACAACGAATAATATTTGAAAAAGACTGGACTAGTAAATAAGACGTCGTATGCTAATTTATATATTTTTACATATTTTAACGTATATTTATAAATCTCCGTCTATTAAAGGAAAAATATATAAGTAAATGATCAGAATTAGTTTCTGTTTTTAACGTCGACGCCTGATTATCGTTCAAAATGTGTCAAATCGAAAAGCGTTCAACGGGCGACCAATGTCCGTCGTCTGAATATAGTTTTATTTTCTTAACCATTATGAGCAAAACAATTTCTTTGCAATTCTTTTAATGTTATTACCGAGCGTTGTAATTTAGTAGTGTAACTCCCCTGGAGAAGCTTTCAAGATAACCATAGGGAGTCTTGAGCCTCGGTTGCCGACCGTTAATGCAGGATAGATCTATTCGTGTATAATATAGAAGAAACGTACTTAATTTAAAAGGAAGAGTTATAAGCTATAGTTATTCTAAGAGAATGTTGACATAACATCACAAATGTTAGATTCTGTGAACTCAAGAATTTATGAAACAAATGTGAAATATGAGGATAGAATTCGTGAAATCATCCTTGAGGTCAAATCAATCATATGTAAATTAATCTATGAAAAACAAAAGTGTTATTATTCTGATAGTATTCTAAACAAGTCTAGTTATATTCAGAATACTAGTACTAATAATAAACTTAATAAATACTAACGTAGAATATTCAATCATAAGACGTTGGCCTCAAGTATAATACGGCCGCTGGTGAACTAAAGGTTGACAATAAAGCAGCTTTATACCGCTACCAACTAATTTACATGAGAATATTGAAATTGTGTAGGAAAAATCTTTATTAATAATAAAACCTTATTGCATAAAAGATATGGCAATCTTTATTTTTATTACTTGACTGCGCCAGAAGGAAGTTATGTGGTAAAATGTATATAGACGCCATGTGTGTTGTGATCAAAGTAATATTTTGAACGATATTAAGTGCAGCGATAATACTAAATCTTTAGGACTTCAACATCTTTATTTAATTTTAGCGCAATGCTATTTATATATTATACTATCATTCACCCGCGGCTTCGCTCGCATTTAATAAAAAGTATCCTACGCTACTTCTTATACCTCCAAGAATATGTGTACAAAGTTTCACGATGATCGGTTAAGTAGTTTTCGCGTGAAAGTGTACCAAACAAACTTACATTCATCCATCCTCTCTAAATGGCCAAACCCACGAAGCATGCCCTTTTCAATCCTTGTCACTACATCTTCTTTAAATTCATAACGTTCTCTTATAACTACATTCCTAACTCTGTCAGTAATTTTCACATCACACAAACTTCTTAGGGACCGCATCTCCACCGAATTAATTCTACTTTCGTGCTTCTTCTGCCATACCCATACCATAATCACTTTCTACAATTCTCGTCCTTTGATGACCTGATATAAATGGCAGGAAAACGTTGGTAGAAAGCAGGGCTAGTTTTTGTGGAGACAATGGTTATTGGTGAAACGGGTACGGTACATAGAAAATTAACACCTCTAACAATAGCATGCATGCAAATTCGATCACTGAACAGGAATTAAATCCTCAAACTAGATTGAAGCTTGCTGTTCTGACAATAAACTTCTCCGCTTAAAACAAAACGTACAATTTTGTCATACTTCCATAAGTTACTGTCATTTTATAATCTTATGTTAGCAACATCTAGCACATAATCACTTTCTACAATTTCGCAATAGGTGACAAGTAATTTTACGACCTCGTCTTTCTATTCTCTGAATCATTTTATTGCGAATTTTATTATTTGTTTGCCACTATTATTGCATTTTCACCTCGCCGTTAATGGTATCCTTATAATATTACCACTGTCGCTATGTTGGAATGCCAATATCTTTTGTCATTGTAGAAAATCCATCAGTTTGTCTACGATTTAACAATTTAACTTAATCTAATATTTATACAAGTTTGAGATTGAATTTTGTTTTTATCATATCTTAAAAACTTATGTTACTTAAGTAACTTATGTTGACTTAAAACTCGACGACTTCAGTGCGCCTATTTTGCGTGGTAGTTACTTATGTTATTATGTTATTTAGTAAATTAAAATAATCAGTCAAGTCTTCTAATTAACATTACATTACATCAACATTACTTTGTAGAATAGTGAAGTAGTAAATAAAATAGTAATGGACATAATACTTTTTTTTTGTTTTTTTATCGTACTCCATTCCACACCTCATTCCTATGTAAATTTTAACTGTGCCAAAATTCATACTCTTCCGTTCGTATTTTCTTTTCACATAACTTTATGCTTCACGTGTTAATACTCGTATATAGACACTTGTCATATAATTAACATTTGTGTCCATCACAAAGCCATAGTCACTACTATCTTAGTAGACAGAATCCTTTACCACAATACGTACACATATAACTAGCCAAAAATGATTTGAATACCTTAAAAATATATTTATGTATGCATGCAGCAAAGTAATGTTAACCTACCTCATAATCATCCGCTGGTCAGCTTGGTATAGTAGTCAAAAACATTATTTCTAAAGAGAGGTCTACATCCAACACTGGACTGTTAAAGGCTTTTGATGACGATAACATCACGTAGCAGCTGCATCCCGTTACATTTTACCTTAGTATATGTTCAATCCATTATTATATTCAACGATACCTGTATACGTTGCACATTAGTTGAACCCGGTAAGGTCAGTTGACTGTCATTTTTCTCGTGTAACTGTGCGTGTCAGCGTATTGTGACTGTGGTTTTGTTACCCAATGGGCGAGGCCGATGGTACATTTGAGGTGTTTCAGACTGCATGGCAAATTTATATTAAGAATATATTCCTTCCGATATAGCGTTATCTCTCTAACAGTTGTAACTAGTGTCGTTAAAGGGCTCTAAAGTACATTGTTAGTGTGATTTTTTATATTTATAAAGTATTGCACTTCATTTAAAGGAATAAAAATGTATCACTGAAATGTACGCGCATAGTATCCCGATCGACTGCACCAAATTGGATTTTTGTTTTATATGCTTGTCTTGCCCATCAGCTCATCTGCTTGTCAGGACAAGGTTAGTATAGAATAAAAAAATCAGAAGTATAATGTTTTCGTCTGTGACTGCACACCACCCCCATGTGAACGCGTCGCTGGGTCAGGTAATTGGTGATAAAATTAGCACGTAGAAAATGAAAATATAGGTAATTCTAAATAATTAGTTGTTCAAAGTAACATCACTAGTTTCGTAGTCTTTTACCCACACTGATACCGATATGATACCGATAATGAAGCAATAATAAGTGGGTGAGAAATGAGATTTCATCGTTATATCGCGATAACCTTTGGCATTTGAGTTTGAGAATAATTTTCATATTATAACATAAATAATATCATCAAGAAAAATCTCGGTAGTAATATCCGTTCTAATAAAATGAAAGAAGATGAGAAAATCATCATTTTGATTACGCAGATATTAACTTAATATATAGTGTTATATGATATACATTACCTTATGCCGAGAGCATGACTTGTCTAAATTAGAAAGTTGATGTGGGTGATGCTCTCGACATGTTTTAAGTAAAAAAATATATACACATTTTATTATTTTTTCAGTAAACTTTCCTGTACTTATTTATATGTTTTTTGTATGCTAATATTGTTTTCCATCTACTTGTATTCAAGGCTTATTTATTTATTTATTTATTTAAGCTTCCTGCAATTACATTGCGCAAGGCGGACTTAATGCCATAGGCATTATCTTCCAGTCAACCTTTGGGTGGTGCAGAGCTGTGTGTAGCAGGTGTATTATTGAATCATATGTGAGAATTAAACATAACAGTACTATTACGCGACATTAATATTATAAATACAATAATCATAGATATATATATACACTCATACATATACATACATACACACATATACATATACACACACATACATACATATATAAGATATAGAAAATAAAACATACATACATAAGCATACGCCCAAACGCAGTTGTAAACAAATAAAAGATCATTCCGATGACTCCGTCAACAAGTCTCCGTAGAGCTTGCGTACTCTAATCTTAAAGCTCAATCGGCTGGTACACGACCTAATTTCTAACGGGAGGGCGTTCCAGAGATTTACTGCTTGGACGGTGAAGGAAGAATGAATAACGCGGGAACAATGTGCAGGACAAAGAAGGAGGAGATTATCGGAGGAGCGAAGATTTCTGTCATGGTTAGAGCAGAGATATTGTAAGTGGGATGTTAGGTAACTGGGTGAGTTGGGAGAATGTAGAAGAGAGTGCAACGTTGTCAACGCCCGTATACTGCGGCGTTGTCTGATAGGTAACCATGACAGTTCCGTCCGGTAAGCAGATACATGGTCGTATTTTCGTAAGTTGAATATGAATCGAATGCAATTGTTGAGAAGCCGGTCTAGTTTATTGAGGAGATCTGCATTCAGGTCGAGGTAACATACATCACCATAGTCAATGACTGGGAAAATCAACGTCTGTACCAGCATGGTCTTGGTCTTTACTGGGAGAAAATTTTTTAGTCGATAGAGGACACGCAGAGTATTCGTAACCTTTTGACTAACACTGGTTACCTGAGTTTGCCAATTCAGAGTTGTGTCTATGTGGAGGCCGAGGTCCCTGACCGACTGACTAATAGGCAATACTGTGCCATCAAAAATTATGTCTGAGATAGTGTCGTAGTCAATTCTATGTACCATTCTTGGGCTCCCCATGAAGATCGCCTGACATTTGGTCGGATTCACGTCTAACCCGAACTTGCTGGACCAATTTTTAATGGTGTCTAGGTCATGGTTGATGCTGTTGATCGCGTCGCCAATATTTTCTACTCTTGCATGTGAGTAAATCTGTAGGTCATCTGCATACAGATGATACGAACACTGAAGTTTGTGAGTTACAAAGTCAATAAATAACGAAAAAAGAAGTGGAGAAAGAATGCCGCCTTGAGGAACACCAGAGTCAAGTTCAGCCCATAGCGATGACGACTCATCAGTGCGAACAGCCTGCTGGCGTCCTCGAAGATAGGATGAGAACCATTCCAGTGCATCGTCGGAAATCATAAAGTGGGAAAGTATTGTAAGCAAAATCTCATGGTTCACTGCATTGAAGGCATTTGAAAAGTCAATTAGGGCTAGTACAGTTATCTTTCCATCCTCTATAGCCGCCTTAATGTCAAGTGTCACCTTGAGTAAAGCTGTCCCTGTACTATGACCAGGTCGGAATCCTGACTGGTATACATTGAGCAAGTTGTTCTGGTAAATAAATTGAGATAGTTGCTTATGTACACAGGCTTCAAGGACTTTGGATAGGAATGGGAGTATAGATATGGGACGAAAATGGCTAGGGAGGGTGGGGCTAGATACTTTGGCCAATGGACGTACATAAGCTTTGCGCCATAGGGATGGGAAACAATTGGAGTCTAAAGAATAATTAATTATGTGTGTTATGGCGGGTAAGAGTTGTTCCAAAATAGTGATTACCATGAAACGACTAATGTTATCGTTCCCAGTAGCTTTGGATTTTATAGAGATAACCATTTGCATGACTTCCTCTGACACAACCGGAGAAAAATCGAAGGGGTTTATATTAGGTCTAGGCAGTCGGGCCACATAATCGATGGTTTGGGCCTTGCTTTGATGATCCAAGGTAGTGGAAGTGGTGAAATGACGATTGATATCATCTAAAGCAATGCCCATCGGAAGATCCGCGTGGCGCTCACTACCAATACCGAGAGTCCTTAGAAACTTCCAAATATCGGCAGAGGAAGATGTAGAGATGTTATCGAGAATATAACGGCGTTTAGCATTACGTATCGTCTGATTGCACTTGTTTCTAGCGGTTTTGTAAGCGAGCCAGGAATCATCACTTCGAGTTCTTTTAAAACGCCGGAAAGCCCCATCCCTTCTCCGCATTGCGTCGCGGATGCTGTCCGTCAACCAGGGTGCAGGTGGATGTTTTAGTTTGATATTCCTCAACGGCGCATGAACATCGTATAGTTCCATTATGTTTTCGTTCAGTATTTGAACCTTTTCGTCGACGGTGATTGCTGCCGCTAAGGATTCCCAGTTTATTCGTGAAGCATCCTCCCGAAGCTTTTCCAGATTCATGCGTCCAAAGCAGCGTCGGGCCATTATTTTTGGCTTTGGCTTTGGCGTTTTAATTCTGTATGAGACATAAATTAGGTCGTGATGTGAGAAACCTGGAGCTGGGTACTGGCCATACGATGAAACCCTTTCAAGAGACGACGTGAATATGAGGTCCAGTAAGGTATCTTCTCCATGTGGGTTGTGGTGTGTGGCTTGAAGCGTTAATTTATGTAGGCATGCAGATTCTAGTATGCTTAAGAGTTTACGACAACGGGCCGAGTTGTGAGACAGAAGGTCAGTATTAAAGTCACCCATGATGATGTGATGTTCGTACTCAGACCCTAGAGATTCTAAAACCGATTCGAATGCGGTGAAGTAATCTAAGGCTGGGGGACAGTATACGACCCCTAGTATAAGTTTAGCTCCCCTGACACAAACCTCCAAGAAGAGGTATTCGACAACGGAGTCAGGGGGTGACATGGAGGAAACGTTATATGTAAAGTCGGCACGTAGATATATCGCGACGCCACCGCCTCTTTTATTTAATCTATCGTTTCTGATGAGGATAAAACCAGGCAAAGGGTAAGAGGTGGAAGGTAGTTGAGGCTTGAGCCATGTCTCAGAAACCAAAACGGCGTCCACGTTTGAATCACTGAAGGTCTCCCATATGTCGCTATAGTGGCTTGGTATGCTTTGGGCATTTATGTGACAGACATTAAGCATATCACTACACTTCTGGTTAAAAGTGCTGCGTAACAAATCCCCAAGGCTTTCAGTTACCGAGGAGAAACTCTCATTCGTTAATGATTCACCAGAGTCGTTAGCGGAGTAATAGGAGTCAATATCAGACATAGTTCTAAATATTAATAAATTAAAAAAAAACAAAAAATAAATAAATAATAATAATAAAAAAAAGGATATATATATATTTATGTATAAATAATATAATCTTTAAGGTAAAATTAAGGAGTTCAGTACTCACGTCAATGCACCACCCGTCGGCGTACACTAGTATTTGAGGAAAAGTAACAAGAACAATACAAGGCTTCAAGATGATAATAATCATCAAAAAAGACGTGAGAGTCAAAAGACGTCAGTAAGAGTAATTTTTTAGAGATTTTTCATAATGGACCTAAATGTAATTTCAAATATTTCTGAAACAAAACAAGATCTAAAATAAGGGTTACTTCGTCTACGTTTTGTTTCATTCTTACTTAGATCTTATTGACAGCAGCGTGATATTATATAGCCTACCTCAATAAATGGGCTATTTAATACTAAAACATTTATTGAAATTGAATCAGTCGTTCACGTGTGATGTCGTGACCAAAGGAAATAGGGATTCATTTCTTACTGACAGTTTTATACGAAATTTATTTATTCGAATTATATTTATTAGAAAATCGAACACAAAAAAAATCGCATCCTATCTGTAACACCTTTATCCACTTAAAAAGTTAACGGTTCATTCCTTTGCGTTACGCAAGGTTTTTTTTGCCATCAGTACTATGCATAGCGTTTCTTTGTTTGGTGTACGTCACATTCGCGGTGGATCAAAGCTAACAATGGTATGATGTATCTGTGGGCATAAATGTGGATCAGCCGCTATGCTTTGAAGAGAGTTTGTTTAGAGGTTTGTGTGTTTTGGTTTGAATTTTAAGTACTTAGAATTTTGAAATGAATCTACATTTTTCATTAAAGAATCCTGGCAAAGTGACTCTACTCTGCTAGGTGGAAAGCATTAGTAGAATCTAAGAGTGCCACCATAATTATAACGAATGCAGACAATGCAGCGTGGCGTCCCACACGATGGCGGCCTAGTGATATGTTTTTTCACGCCCCGCTTAAAGGGAAGGAAAACATGTGCGCTGGTAATGAGTTCAAGTTTTGATTGTTTGTCTTTTATGGGAATATAAGAACGAATAAACGTATATTTTCTTATATATATACTAGAAGACGGATATGTTTTCCTATGGAGGTACTAAAATATGTTAAGAACTAAAGTAAAAGCTTGTATTTAGCGTTGAACTTAGAGGCAATACATCCAGATTGTACATCAGTCACTAGGTGTTCAATTTAAGTACTTTAAGTGTTTTAATTTCTTGATATACTATAACTGCCTCGGTGGCGCTGCGGTAGTTAATGCGATTGTTGTGCTTGAGGTCTCGGTTTCAAACCCTGGATCGGACGAAGTGTTTGTGTAATCTACAAATATTTGTTTCGGAGTTTGGGTGTTTTCATATCAGTTGTCTAATACCCATAACACAAGCTCTGCTTAGCTTGGGTCTAGATGGCGTTGTGTGTTAGATGTTCGAAATATTTATTTATTATTTACTTTATTGAACTCAAAATTTTCCATTCATAAATAAATATATAAGTACAAATTCTTTGTATTTTCTAACTTATAAAAAGATCTGAGAACTTACTAGTTAAAACGAAAAATAGCTTAGTCATCGGACTTATGTATTTTTTCATTTCAAGTATCTACCTCTAGTACTAGTGATAAAGATGATTGAATATAAGTTATAACTAAGTTTGATCATCATCATAGACCTACAATAGCAGTCAACTGCCGAACATAGATCTCTCGTTACTAAGTTTGGTAGAATAATTTATTAATTTACTCGCATCACGATGTATATAACAACTAAATTACAAATGTTTGAACTGAATTGAAAGAAAAAACATACCATTTATAATCCCTCGAAATGATATTTTCAAGCTTTAAGATGCTTTTCATTGCAAGGTACACGAGATATTTTTTACCTTCCATTTTTGAAGTTTTATTCAAGAATGATAAGTCAAGTGAAATAAATAAAAAGAACAAAAGAAAAAAAAAACAAAAGCTTCTTGCACATTCAGTCAAACAATCTTGTTATATTTTAATGAGAGTTATAAAAGAACTGAGAAAAATTTTATCATCGCAAAAATAATTTGTTACTTGAAAATTCCTGAAATGCAAAAATACAATTAACATGAAATATAAAAACAGTAATCATAAAAGTTTTTTTATGTAATTATTGTAAATATATTGTGTTGTTACGTAGGACGAGCACTTTGAGATATCATCAGTTAGGTCTAAATTCGGTTGTATGCAATTCTAATAGGTAAAGGTATTTATTTCTAAAAATAAAGTTACACGTTCGTGAGTTCACTGACATTTTCCTTTACATAAACTACAAAATATAACATTGAGTACAAATTATTAGAATTTAATTTAACATTTTTTTCCATTTCGCGACATAAAACGTACGTAACTCGACCTAAACTGAACCGAAATAACACGTATTCAGCGCGCCTCATCTAAACATAGTCATAATAACAAATTTAAAAAAAGAATAACATATTGTTCTACCGTTCCACGTTTCATATTTTAAAACCATAAACAACACTGTCTTAGCATACAGTAGAGTTCACAAAAAATGAATCACAAATGCATCATAACAATGCGTTGTACACTGCCGACCACTAAAAGTGCGTGCAACACAAACCGTTGGAATGCCAACGCGGGTGGTGATTGACAATTGACCTCTTAAGGAGCAGTTTAAGCGACAATGTAAATTTAACCTGTACTCGCGGGAACAATTTAAGTAAAAGGTTTTACTGAATTAAATGTATTGTACCTATTAGTGAAGGTACACAAATGTATTGATGTAAGTAGTTTATGGGATTATCTTTGTAATAGAATGATCAGATTTAAGATAATTAACGAAATTGGAGAACCTCATAATAACATGGGCAATTCTATAGATAGTTATCTAATTCCAAACCATTTACAGCTTTTTCTCTCTGTACTGTGGTAATCCGAGGAACCGATGGTCGCTAGAACCGAAATGTGTTGGAGTGGAGACCGCTATTAGATAAACGTAGTGAAGGGCGCGGCACGATGGAACGACGATTTGAGGAAAGTGACTGGCGGCGGAAAGATGCGGACTGCCCAAGACCGGGACAGTTGATTTGTCGAACATTCAGGGTGTGGACTCCAATAGACTGATGATGATGTTTAATTACAAAATTGAGTAAAAAGAATGAAGTCAGCGTTATCTTAACATAGATTAAGAAGTGAGTGCAGAGAAAGTGGTTATACAATGCAGGATCAAAACTGTAGTTTATATACCTACTATTCCAATAATAATCATTATTAAAAATAAACTTAACGAAACTTTGTACTCATATTCTTGTAGGTATTCGAAGTAACATAGAATACTTTTTATTAAATGCAAGAATGTGAATGAAATTTTGTTTGTTATGCTTTCACGCGAAAAGTACTTAAACGGTCATCACGAAATTTTGTACCTACACATATTCTTGGAGGTATTAGAAGTAACATAGTATACTTTTATTAAATGCGAGCGAAGCTGCGGGCGAAACCTAGTATGTAATAAGAGCAGTAGAAGGACATTATTGCGATTATTTATAAATAGTGTAGTTGCAGCAACGTTAAGTCATCGATACAGTAGCGGTTGTAAATACAGAGCGGTACGCATACAATTTTGACACGGTGTAACCTATGTTTACTTTTAAACGAAGTCCTCGTTTACGGCAACGGCCGACTGGGACTCTTAATAAAAATAACTATGTAATTTGTATGAAAGAACCATCCCTTTGTCTTGCCGCCTCCTTTCTACTTCCTGTATAGTCATGAAGACGGCCTTAGTTACAAAACCACAAAGTATCTTTAAAAGGAAAACACAAAAACAGTTATTAATCACTAACACGTAATTGCACACAATATTTATACATATAGACAAAGAAGTATAATTAAATCTTTCTCTATTCAGTTGGTAATAAATAAAAGCTGTATTAGTCTTAGATTTATTAATATCATACTTTGAAAACTGTTATATAGTATAACAATACTCAATAACTGTTTATTGTACTGTTACCGTAACTTAGATATCAATGTTATTAGGTAGTAATATCATTTATGCCGCTTCAATTTCCTCCATTTACCTCTTTATGAGCAACCCACTTATTGTAACGACTCGTAACACCCTGACATTTTAAACATGTCCTACAATCGAATGAAACAAATCGAATAAACCATCAAACGTATCTAGTCAGTAAAATGTTTAACGACCATATTTATGCGGTCTCTGTCACTCTGTTTTATGGCCTCTTTACTGAGAACAGAAGCGCCGACATTCTGACTTGACCTTATGGAACGTCAAATTGACATTCAAAACTCGCGCGCAGTCCTTTAGAAAAAAAAAATGTTATGGACTGTAGAACCCTAGGATTTGTGCGCTAGGATATGAATCATAGAGCCTTATTCTTTTTTCAAAGGGACCGAATGAGTTTTATACTAGGCATAGCCAAATAAAAATGGGTGATAGTATTTTTATGGTTGGTATACAAAGGTTTTACGCGCCAAAACCTATGGTATATTTAAATAAATCCTTATGCCATTGAGTTGTAATATTAGTTTAATGCCTTATGATTTATATGGATTTGGTCATGTTGTGAAATATTAAAAAAAAATATTAAGTTAACGAATTGGCTACAATTGTACTGAATTCAAGTTTCTTTTTTTGTAAATATTACGACATGTAATGTATGTTTATCTTTTGACCTTTAAATATACGTGATGACAAGCTATGAATACCGCTGAGCAATTTATAAAAATATGTTGTACGAGTATGTGGTCAAGCCTTAAATATTTTTAAATTATGTTTTTGGAGTGTGGAAAATCATCATTTTGGAATAAAGAAATCCCCCCTTCACTTACAGGTACTAAACTTAATGTCAGTGTCCGATCGGACCTGCTGAAAAACAAATTGGAATTGGTTTTTATGAGCCGAAACCGAAACCGAACCCTCGACCTACCTTCCAGCTTCGGCCGAAACCGAAACTCGCATAAACTTGAAACAAACGCAAGTTCCCATTTCTATTTAAATTTGTCTTACATTTTAGGTAATTGGGGTTAATAATTTTGTATTTTTATCAAAATTTAATAAAATAAGGTTGCATAGGTCTTAAGGTGATCAATAATTTAAAAATATCTATGCAGAATCACAAAAATTTCCGTGTTGGTGATAAAATAGTGACCATTGTACGTTCCACTTTATAAAATTACTAAATAAGTCCACTTTATAATATAGGATTATTAAATATTTAAATTTTGTAATTGTTTTTATTACTCACATAATAAATTTAAGATTTGTGTGTCCTACTACTGCTACCCTGATTAATGTCACTTACCAAAATATACATAAAGGTTATCTGTAAGTGAACGCCATGAGCGATAACACCGCCAATTGACATTAACTTGTAGCGATCGATGACTTTGATAAATCGTAAAAAAGGTAAATAGAAAAAATATTTGTAATGATGGTTTCGTGACGCTGATTAGGAGATAAAAAGATAGAACTGTAGCATTACAGTACGAAATTGTTTTGATAGTTTTCCAAAATAAACCAAAAGGTTTTTTTCATATATATTGAAGGGTAATATCATTTTTTTTATATTTGCATATACAATGATCAAAGTACGTAATAATTATACTTTTTTTTGTAATGAAAATGTATAAACCAAATAAATATATTCAATTATATGTTAATCATTTATAGGCAAAACATAAACTCAACTCAATTCGATTAACGATGAACGGACTGACGGTGAACTAAGCCGGCAACGTAGGCGTGGAGTACTAGTGTGCCACGAAGTTCGCTGAATGACCCACGAAAATTCACAATCACTCGAGTATCGGCCGTTTTTGGCCGAAACCGAAACAACGGCCGAAACTAGATTTTTTGGACGAAACTGGCCGAAACCGAAACCGAATCTTCCGTCGGTTACTATATAATGTATTTAAGGACTATAGTAGAACAAACTGTAATGTTAAATAACAAATAATTGAGTAGGTACGTAAACCTACGATATTTCGATAACCCTATATCATGTTTTCTCGATATGACAATCGTAAGTATTGCTTGCGTCATCTACAGAAAATACTTTTATGTTTGAGATCGTAAAAATAGTAGGTAACAAGAAATAATACTAAAATCATCAGCAGATAAGATGTTGACGGTTATAACCACAGATACTGGACATTATATTGAATTTTTAGCGAGTATACGACTTACTACTGTGCATCTTCTACCGCATTTACCAAGGAGAGTGCTCCAAAGAATTGTTCGGATTTATCTCTGCTGCATCTTTCCGCCAACATCCTACGCGACAGATATTTCATCCCCATCATATAGAATTCTAGATGGTTGGCAGTCCACAACTGTGCGATTTTCCCGAAATATTCTGCCGCGCACAGCAAAACTGTGGAATGAGCTGTCTCCTGCGGTGTTCCCGGACCAATACAACCTTCAAACCTTCAAGAGAAGAGCGTACTCCTTCCTAAAAGGCCGGCAACGCACTTGTAACGCCTCTGGTGTTGCGTGTGTCCATGGGCGGCGGTAATCGCTTACCATTAGGCGATACGTCTGCTCGTTTGCCCCATATATAATAATAAAAAAGCTATATTTTCTCATTAATCTGGTGTATTAATTATCACAGTATGATCTAACTTTGTGCCAAATTTTTATCTAGATCTAGTCAGCCGTACCGGCTTGATTGAAAGTCAAAGATTCATCTATCTAAACTTTTATGTTTTTAACAGTAATAAAAAACCGTGTGAAAAAATAACGTATTTCTACATAGAACTTTAAAACATCTGCACGTACTTGGATAAAAGTATGATCTAGTATTAAATACGTGTAACATGTGTGCTATGAATACGTGACGTCAGAGGCGGCCATATTGTTCACGTCATAGTTAGTTAGTCTTCCCGCACACTGCGACATGTTGAAACGATTGTCTGTTGAATTATTAGTTGACCTTTTGGTAAGATTTGTTTGTTTTGTATTGGAATGTGCTTATTTGAAATATTATGTTTGTTTACTCCAGTCAAGTTTAATATTTTAGAGGGAATGGAAGTTGCCTCACAACTTTGAGGAATAAAATACGCTTCTGAAAAAATTCATGAAGGGATTTTGGGATGAATCATAAGAGTTGACATGTCTATTCGACGAATAGAACAACATTTTTAATAGCATTCGTTTTATGTAAACATTTAAATCGTAAGGTCACACTAATACAGTTGCGACACAATGGGAAATAGACAGCAATGGTAAAATTTTCTATATTTATTAAAACTTTTTGAGATGACAATTAATTAATTTATTCTTCTTTACTAATAATTTACTCATTTACATTATAAATTAAGTAGGCAGATGAAAAATAATCTCGAGGGTGTTATTATTCTTGACAGAACATCGAAATGTACTTTGCCTGTGTTTATTTTGCAGAGTGTTTTTAGCTCAAATGTTTACCATGAACTTTAATGCCTAATTTAGGAATTAAACCAGAAAAAAACTTATCATCGATACATTGATTTAACTGCCTCTGTGGCGCAGTGGTAGCGTATGCGACTGCTGTTCTTGAGGTTCCGGTTCGATTCCCGGGTCGGACCAAATGGTTGTATATTTCTACAAATATTTGTTTCGGAGTTTGGGTCTTTTCCATGTAATATATGTATATTTACAACAAAAAAAAAGAGTATATATGTATTAATATCAGTTGTCTAGTACCCATAATACAAGCACTGCTTAGCTTGGGACTAGATGGCGTTGTGTGTAAGATGTCCGAAATATTTATTTATTGCTAAACTGTGTTTTAGCTTTTCTTTACCTTAAAATTTATACTGATCGTCTTGAAGTTGAAGTGACATAAATACTTATAAGCTGTTAAAAGACATAAATCTAGAGTGAATACATGATTTCACTATTAGGTTGACAATCTCTGTTTAAAACCATTGTAAAATTACACCAAGAATCGTTAAACTAAACTCATTAAATTGTGAGCCGCTGCTTTGAATATGACTGAGTATGCTTTGAGTATGAATGTATATGTAACCCTGTGTACGATCAGCCTTATGTCAAATCTCAATATGGTAGGAAACACACAAGGTTACAATGTTAGACAAACAATGTTACAGTAATCACGGTTTTGTGTAAATATCTTTGTTTGAACGGTCCCTGGTTAAACAATTATGTTTAGCTTCGACAAATATTCTCACAAGTTATTTTGTAAATTTTTAATTTGTCCCCAGACGAGAATTGTTTCAGTATTTAAAGTTTTCTGCCTATTTCATTTTAAGTACTTGAATATGGTCCGACGACCTGGTGAAGGTCGCGAGAAGCTGTTGGATGCGGGCAGTACTAGACTAGTTTCGTGAACTTGGGAGAACTAGACAGTTCAAGTTACACTGGACATATAAATGAAACAAGTCCTTCAATTCGTTCGAATTTCAACCGCCTAGACCGATTTCGAAATTTAAATCTTCATGAATATTATTGTTTGAATTCAATTATCAAATAATATAATTAAATAAACAATTAGCATTCTGTATTTGAAATGAAAATAAACTTTAATTAAATTTAAATCTCTATGGTATTTTATTACTCATCAACAAAGAAACTTCAACAAAAAATAGAACTAATTCGACTCAGAAAGGCAAAACTAATTTAACTTGATTAGTATAGATCTCAAACAAACGCTATTACCGAAAACACAATTTGGATAATAGTTTTCCACAATTCAATTTTAGAATAAAACTAATTTAAACCTACATTCAATTAACGAAGATGATTTTAATTTAATTATTTTCGGAGATGATAATAATTACTTTAGGTATATGTCATCAGCGTTATTTTCTTGGCCTTCTCTCTATATTTAGGATCATCGCAATTCGGCTGGTTTATTTTGTGGAAATGTTATAGTTACTTAAAAACACTCGATAAGCGAATAAGCTTGATAATGTATAGGTACCATGTGGTAAAATAGTCCAGAGAGAGTCCAGAAGCTCATAGGTACCAGCATCGAATGTTTAGATAATAGAACGAAAGATCGGAGAGACCAGTGGGACGTAAAAATAAATCATACAAGTCACAGGCGCATGGTCACTATTTAATGTGGGATAACCTTTTTTCTTGGAGGTTTGAAGGTCGAATTAGTCAGGTAATATTATAAGTGACGATTTGATCTGCACATTGATTGTTCCGTCAAAAAAAAATTGAAAAACGCTTACTGGTAGAGTGTTAATTTAAGTCATGCAAAGAGGAATAGGTATATAGTACGCAAAATAAATGTTTTCTTTAATTTCAAACAGTCTTTATATTAAGTATTATTAATAAACGACTTATGCAGACTCAACTAAGGTTTTTACTACATAGATAAACATAAAAATTTAAGAAAAAAAGGTATATGTGCGATTCACACACGATAGAAGTGAATCTTCAGTAAATCGACCAACGAATGAGACCGACATTTGCTGTCTCGTTCTGGCTCACTAATTACGACGACTTTTTGTATTTCTGTCTCTTACCTGTCGTTTTTTCCGTTGCATCCGGTTTGAAATCACAACGATTCTAAAGAAGTTTCACTTCAAAATAAATTCCTCCAGCTTATTCTTTCGGTATACCTCAATAAGTATTGTGCACATAGTTTTGGTTTTTGTCTGCATAATGCCATCAAAATGAAATCGTGCTACGGATCAGGCCGGAGATATTTCACCGAGACCCGATTTGCGCTCACGATCTCTCATTCAAGTATTCACAAATCGCTTTTGGCCATAACTGCATCTGTGTTACAGGCTACAAAGGTTTGTTACTTTTTGCTTCAAACTGAGTTCGTAACAATCCCCGGTTTTTGTGACTTCAGTCATTGAGCTGTTATTACTATGTAAGGAACACTGTAGTTTCGTGTGGCATCTTTTCCATACGTATTAATTACAACTCAATGTAATTCAGTACAGATTTTATTATTATTAAAAATAAAAAGCTGAAAAGTTTGTTTGTACGGTAATAATAGCGTAGGAGCTACTAATTCCAATTGATATAAATATTTCAGTGTTGGACAGTTCATTTATCGAGAAAGACTATATAACATCATGTTATCGATGAAAGATTTTGCATTCAGGGTATATATCCATTTTGAGAGATACAAATCAAGTTGGGTATGTCAGGCAGAACAAAACTTATGACATTGGAAATTCAATAAAGATTCTGAGTAAACACTCAAAACTTTGATATCAAATATTTTTTGGTAGTACAGACAGGCATATACAATTTAAAGTCATCATGATTATTTTTTTAAATACCTATAGGATTATTTCGAGAATTTTTCAGTGTACCTTTGTATATAGTGTCTCTCTCTGTTTCAAGTCTATGGTTACTCGCAAGAAATTGCCTTCAGCGATAAGACCGATTTATGTATACCTTTAATTTAAAATAAACTCAAAGTTTTACATACATTAATCAGCAACCAGAAGGCCGGCCTTTTTCTAGCACAGAGAATTAGCATTGCCATTCAACTTGGCAATGCTGCCAGTCTTTTGGGAACGCTACCAGTAGGCGATGATGCGGAGGAGTTATTTGACGCTTGTATGTAAATATTGTTTTTGTTTTTCTTTATTATTGTTACGTATATAAGTTTCTATATTATGTGATATACATCTAAATTGAGTTTGAACGAATAAATTTTATTTAAATTACATAAAAGGTAGCTATCCGTGGGCAGTGGCAAGTTACCGTAACTGTTCACTGTGTGAACTTAAAATTAGATACACAATCATTAACCAATGTAATAGTTAGCTGTCCAAACCTGCGACCGTAAAAATAAGGCTTGAGCTGTAGTTACAACACGTGTCTCGTAGGCGTAACGTTTGGCCGCCAGATGGCGGTGACGAAATCACTATTTGTTTTTGCGCCTGCATTTTTTGAATGCATTTCAACAATTCAAGCTTTGTCGAAGGCTGACTTTAGACAACTATATTTGACGTTTTGACATCTGTCAAGTTGAGTTTGATTTTAGAACGGCTTGCTCTATGATGCATAATATTTTTTTGTTTGAATTTCGTAATATATATTTAGTGTTTCGATATTAAAGATGTATGTTGATGTTTTCGTTCAGATCAATTTTCAATCCATAATAAATACCTAATTGTAAATTTAACTCAACAATTTGCTCTCCCAATCTTTGATAAACGTTTCAAGTTTTTTTTTATTTTTATTTCTATTTCAATCAAAACCTTAATACTTTATAGATAGCGAGGTAGCAAAAAGTATGAATAACAAAAATCGCGCATCACTTATAAACCACTAATTAAAAACAAACAAAATAAACGAGAATAATCATCCGTCGGTTAAGTACAAAAGGAAATTTATGCAAGTGAGCAACACACACATTTTTCATCAGCACAAAAATAAAAAGCTTTTAAAAACTTATAACAACGTTGTCGAATACACGTCCAGCCTTTTAGGTTCTTTATAATGATATTACCAAAAAGGTTTGGTTAACTAACCGAAGTAAAACAGAAAGCAAAGGTTTTTTTTATACTTTTGAATTTGGAATTTAAATTTTGTGTTCGTATGAAAAGATTTCTTCTTCTTTTTTTTTCTTCTATTCTTCTTCTTCTATTTATTTGAAATGATTATGCGATGTTTTGTTTGACGATTTAAATCGATCGAATTATAGACAGTGTCAGTTTATAGCTTATTTATAAATTATTTATTTAATATTATGGAAATTCAATGATAACGATTCGAGTACTATAATAAGAAACCCGTAAATACAAACTTATTTTCTCTTACGGAATAGTAACATCTTTACTTAGAAGTGCTCGAAACGACCCAATCAAGCCATCGATTGAATTTCAATATGTGATTCTCAATTTAAAAAAGCCATTAACGGCAAATCATTCCACCAACGTTCCATGTCCAGACGATTTTGAAAAACCACATGCTACATAAATCAAAACGTTCTTATTACGAAAACAGACGGTGTGACAATGTGTAAGTTGTAATTATTTTTGCATATGACCTACCGTTAGGGTTGCCATAATAAGATCCGAGAATAAACCAGGCAATAAATCACACAGCAATTCTCCGTTGTTACCATTTGCAAAACATAAAACGTAATTGAATAATGCCACGAGTTTGTTAACCGCGAGACGTGGTAGTAAAAATTAAAAGAAAAAAGTAAGAATTTGACCTTCGGCTTGAGAATGTGTATAAAGTCATATAAATGTGTGGCTGAATATAAAAAGGTATATAGATACCATGAGTATCTATATATTATTATATGAAACAAAATCTTTTAACCCATTTTCGAAAATTATGCGAACGGAGGAGTATGAAATTAGGCACAGTTTAAATTTATACGGAAGGGAGTGTAGTTAGCTAAGCTAAAAATAATCAAAAAACATAAAATATAAAATGGTCGAATTTTGAACAGTAATATTATTTAAAACTAGCTGAACCCCACGGTGTTACCCGTGGTTATTGACTTACCGCGGGTAACGCCGCAGGGCGAAGCTAGTCCAATTTTTTTTTTATTATTAGCTATTTTTCTTTTATATTTCTTTTGTGGCTTGTGCGACATGGCTACACAATAAACAAAGCAATAAGAATTAGTTAAGTCAAAATATGTTGTTGACATGTTGAGTGAAGTGGGAGGAAAAAGTTAAAGTAATCAATAATAATAATATTCTATCTTTTTGTTTAATAAATCCTACATTCCAAGTTCAAATTTCGACATTTAAAATTCAAACACTATATACAAAGGTATTTTGTACCTTATAATTCGTGAAATGCACGCCGACAAGGTGTTTTATTGAGTCGATTTCTCGCATCGTCGCGTACGCTATAACCTTGTAACGGCGGCGCATGAGTTACAGCTTTTATTGCCAGTTACCAACCCATTTCTTATTTTAAAATCAGCAAATATTTTAAAAATAAATTCTGGTTTGGCGTCAACGTTAAATGGAATTTGTTAGCTTTTAATATTGTAAAACGAATCTTTTTTGCAGAACTTATTTAATTGATTTAATAACCAGGTACAATTGAATATATACCATGTGTTAATTGATTTATCAGTTCAAAAATAATATTCGCTTCGTTATCTATAAAAAAACCTTCAACACTTTTGGTTACCTACTAAATTGAAATTCAAGTGAAATGATATTTAAGGTATATCAACTGGCCTGCGGTGTTACCATCGTTCATACTATAATTAAAAAAAAAAAATTTTTCAAAATAAGGAAACCAGAGGAAGCATTTTTTTTATATGCAAGCAAGCAGTCGTATCGTCTGATGGTAAGCGATTACCGCCGCCCATGGACACCCGCAGCACCAGGGGCGTCACAGGTGTGTTGCCGGCCCTTGGTGGATGGGGAGAGGTTGGGATATGGGCCTCCGGTATCCTCACTCACTCGGTGAAACACAGCGCAAGCGCTATTTCACATCGGTTTTCTGTGAGGCCGTGGTATCACTCCGGTCAAGCCAGCCCATGCATGCCAAAGCGAGGCTCTCCCACGGTTTCCAACAGATATGGAAAATAAATAAAACTATCTTTTATTTTTCTTTCTTCACATACTTTCATTTAATATTCATGTTTTTCACGTCAATTTCCCGCTTCGTTAAGTTTACTGTAACCTTGTAAGGACGTAAGCAAACGGGCTTATATTCTAGACACGCCACCATTATTATTAAATTCCGAGCTAATTTACCGTGAAATAAAGTAGTCATCTTTATATACTGCTCTAACACGAACTTGTATTTCTAGTTAAATATCTTAGAATGCGCAAAAAATTTCAATGAAGTAGGAACTACAGTTAGACTTTCGAAGATCGTTGTTAATATCAAGATTTTGACTAAAAATCGCCAGAAAAAAGCAAAAATGTGTAAACTTCTAAAAAGCCGAAAATATTGATTCTTTTGCGAAGGGCACATCAGATGTACGAAACTCTAGAATTAAACTCACTTGTATTTTTTAACAATTTTAATAACTTTAATCCTGACCTATAGAAGACCTGAATATACATCTGAATAACCGAATACCTGTATTTCAACAAGTTCCATCAAGTGTCGACAGTTGAGAAATTACAATGCTAAAGACTGGATTTGGTTTAAAACTACCTTCAACGATTAGACAAGATCTATAAAACACCATTTGACAACGAGTACAAGATTTTTTCCAATTAGTAGGTACTGCCATTCAAATAATGATTTAAAAAAATTATCAATATCACTTACATATAATAAAGATATAAATCTTAAATCTGATACCTACCCGAACCCCTAAACCCCTAGGGATTTCAATAACCAACTTCATAATTAACACGATTGGCCTTATATATTTAACAGCTAAATATTTCTTCAAAGTATTCATAAATTTAAGCAACAAAACTATCAGAAAGTCATAATGACAATCCGGTTTAAGATCTCCATTAATCATTACAACTTCATCGATTACGTTACAGCTTTTTCGTTTCGCTCTCCATGGTTCCAACCTTGCTCCAATGACCTTAAAGTAAGTTCAACGTGGGCACAAACTGGTCTGTAACAATCTATGCATAAAAATTAAATTTAGTTTTTATTTATGATAGAAACCCGTGACAACCTTGTAGTAGTACATTTTTATTACTATTCTGGTGTTTTAGAACAGTTATGAGCTGTTTGACAGATGGCTTTTAACACTATTTTATAATAACATATTTATGAGAAGTTTATGTAGGTATACACATGTGCCGTTAGGAATTTCCAATGGGTTAGGGATATTATTTGACATTCTTCAACTGTTCTACTAAAACGGAGATTTTCGCTCCATAAATAAATATTTTTCTTCAACGCCCATAGTTATAGAAATAATACCTACGACTAGAAATCCGCCATCGTACTACGCGACAGAAATTTCATCCCCATCATCTAGATGGTTGGCAGTCCACAACTGTGCGATTTTCCCGAAACTTTCTGCCGCGCACAGTAAAACTGTGGAATGAGCTGTCGCCTGTCGGTGTTCCCGGACCAATACGACCTTCAAACCTCCAAGAAAAGAGCGTACTCCTTCCTAAAAGGCCGGCAACGCACTTGTAACGCCTCTGGTGTTGCGGGTATCCATGGGCGGCGGTAATCGCTTACCACTTTTTTTTACTTTAATATTACACATAGGAAATTCTTCTCTCGTTCATTCTTCCGTTGTTAGTATTTTATACTCTGGAATGCGTTCTCATCTTAGATTAAAACGTTCCAAAACCATGACACATTTACACTACGATCTGGAAAAATTTACAGGAAAGAGCAAATTTACCATCACATCAAAAGCATAATTCTATTTTAATATTATGTATCTACAATTATTTATATTGTGGATTTGTATGATTATTTAATGACTGCCTAGGTGGCGCGGTGGTAGCGTATGCGACTGCTGTGCTTGAGGTCTCGGGATAGATTCCCGGGTCAGACTAAATGTTTGTATGATCTGCAAGTATTTGTTTCGGAGTTTGGGTGTTTTCTATGTATAATATGTATGTATTTGCAAAAAAATGTATGTAAGTATTTCTATCAGTTGTTTAGCACCCATGATACAAGCTCTGCTTAGTTTGGAACTAGATGGCGTTGTGTGTTAGATGTCTGAAATATTAATTATTTATTATTATTTATTTACTTACTACATATATAAATATCTACGTGTATTACGAGAATCATCTATGTGTAATTTGACTAATATTTTTATACCTTTTTATATCATAACTTTGCTCTCAGACATAGCTTTATGACCTATATTTTATCCTCCTTCTAGCAAAGCGACAATTAAATGCATAAAACAAATCTATACTAATATATAAAGCCGAAGAGTTTGTTTGAACACGCTAATTTCAGGAACCTTCTGGTACCGATTTGAAAAATTATTTCAATGTTGGATAGTCCATTTATCGAGGCAGAGAGAGGAAGAGTTATAGGCTATATATCATCACGATAATACTAATAGGAGCGGAGCACCAATGAAGAATGTTTCAAAAACGGGGGAAAAATTTCACGCTACGGGCAATTGAAGACGCAAACGAGGTTGCGTGGGTCAGCTAGTGTTACATAAAAATAACACAAATGAGTCAGAGTTAAACTCACACGACATGTATTTATTAATCTTAGATTTTGTGCAAATTATTTAATTTGTAGTTAAGAAAACATATAAAAACAATTTGTTAATAAAATCAGTTTACTTAGAAATCTGTTAGAAAAACATATGGTTCGTATCGCCGCGCCGTCGAGCAAATCAAGTTTCTGTCACGTAAAGAAGTATTTAAGGTAAGTAGGTTAAAACTGTTTGTCGGCACTTTAATTTAGATTTGTCTTACGGTGTAGTGTTGGTATGTTTCTTTGTTTTTGTCATTTGTAAGTCGAAACCTCAAAACACACAAATCTATACTAATATTATAAAGTTGAAGAGTTTGTTTGTTTGTTTGAACGCGCTAATCACAGGAACCGCTGATCCGATTTGAAAAAAATTTTCAGTGTTGATAGTCTATTTATCGAGGAAAGCTATAGACTATATATCATCACATTAATACTAATAGGAGCGGAGCACCAATGAAGAATGTTTAAAAAACGGGGGAAAATTTTCACACTACCGGCTACAATAGAAGTTGATTTGAACTCATTTTTCATATTATGAGATGATTTTAAACATACGAGAAGATGGCTTTGTCAAATAGCTGTCTTTTTATTTCAAATCCTAGTAAAGTGAATCTACTCTGTCTGATGGTTGACATGAGTAAAATTCAAGAGTAAGGGCCACTGTACTAACTGCAAATGCAGTCAATCTCTAGTGGTTCTTCTCGTAGACCCCGTAGGGTTTAGGGGTAACTTTTCCAGGTTTACAGCCTGTTGAAGCAGTTACCAGCGCCACCTGCAACTACAGGTGGGTCACGGGGATGAATCCGATGGGCCTTTGGTAGCCCCGGGGTGTTGGTCCGGTGGGAGGGGCGTCACTAACAGGGACTTGCTAATAACGCCCGGATCTTGTTCATTGCAGTCAATGAAACATAGTGACATGATCTCTTAGTTAAAATACTAATACTTCATATAAAAGGTATATTGAAAGGTTAATTCTATTACGTAAAACTATCGACATTGAAGTAGAAATCCTCAAAAGTTTTCTGAGGAGGGACTCAAAAGGTTATACAGTCTGTAACTCTTGAGATACAGTCCATGGACGTATGTAGTTTCCATCAGGTGATCTAGTATAGTAGTCTCCCTTTATAGTAGAAATATCCAATTATGTTTACTGAAAGTATCTATAGATTGTCTTGCTTTAGAATTTTATATTGTTCATTATTAGGAAACCAGAATAGTACCCAGTCGTGATTTATTCAAGGCCAAGTTACGAGCTCTCCTCATCCAAAAGTTAGCTGAATCATCACAAATTTCATACTGTTTTGGTATATATCTATATATGTTTTATGTATGTAAGATTTTTTTTATGAATGCTTGGATATATCGTATTACATAATGCTGTTTAGTTTTTTGTTGTCTATTTTAAAATAAATGATCAAAGTATTTTCTGCATCACCTGAAAGTAGACTGTTAGAGTATGTCTATGATATTAAGTAAATAAATAAATTATTCGTTTTAATTTTATTTTTAAGTAACCATATTTCTTTTCTAAGTTTCTCCTTATAACATCAGCTTATCTACCGGTAAGTCCCCTCAAAATTGATTTAGCTGTACCAGAGATTAGCCAAAACAAACCGACAGACATTACAAAAATGATTTTTTAGTATGTAAGCATCTTATAAACTTCCATACGCATTTAGTGTAAAACTGTTAATTTGAAATTATAAACACACACTTCATTTTTATTTATTTGTATAGATTTGTATTGTCTCTTTGTATTTATGTCCTTCAATGGTTATTCGAATAAGTGTATACTTCTAAGAACAATTAAATAACGTAAGGTCTACATATAAACGTCATCAATTTTATTTATTTCAATATAACAATGCAGCTTTGTGAATAAAGCAAAGTTTGTTAGACCATTGTCCTCTTTATTACTTTCCTTAGGCCATACATCCTATTGTAATACCTTATAAATATGTATATCATCAACCTGTCAATAACTCGATAATTGACAACAGATAATTTTACAACGCGTCAAAATGTTTTATCTGTGTCAAATTTGACACTTCTAGTTTGACGTTTCAATTCGAATTCTGACGTAACTTTCAATTTGTGTAGAGGTTATAAAATACTTGAGGTTAGTGCCTTTACTTTTTTTGATGGTCTTCAAAATAGAAGGCATCGATTCCTATGTGACTATATTTGTTTTTAAGCCCAAGAGTTTGGTAAACTAAACTAAACATAACGATAATTTTTTATCGTTGTATGTAATTTATCTTTCATCATGACAGTTTTTTGTAATAAATAAATAAATATTCCAGACATGGCTTATATGACATATTAAATTAATATACGCCTTAAATCTTAAGCAAGCTTTTCTTAATAGAACAAGGCTAAATAAGACAATTTCAAGTCGTCAGGAAATATTCACAGCAAAACAACACAGCTTTGTACATGGCACTAAAAAACACTGTATATTATAGTTCATTTATGTCCACAAGGCAATTAAATTTTGCTCCTGAACCTTACTTCTAAAGATAGGCATAGATCCAGCTGGGGATTAGTAATGACAGTCTTGAACTATAAGAATTTTGTAGAAATCTATATAAATTCAAACAAGGTCTCGGTCGCCTCGGACAGCTTTCCCGCGTTTAGTTTAAGTAATCTCAACTAGCATTACGAAATTACAAAGTCGTTTTTCTTTGAACATATGATATGATTTTTTATCTAAAAATATAATTCCATACACTTTCACCGATCATATTTTTATGTACCCAATTACCCAAAGTTATACCTCGTTTAAAACAAGTCTTCTTCATACTATATTTAAGTGACTGCCTGTACATAACATGGATTAAAAACCAAAAGGTAGTAAGGACCATTTCTCTTTTAATGGAACATTATCTTCAGCTATATTGCAACGACGTTACATGTAAGTGATTTTCCTTTTAACAGTGCTTGTCGGTTACGAACTTCGCTTTCTAACATTCAAAGTATTATTATGTGCTAAGCGGTACAAGCACTAGCATCGCCCGAGGGTACTCTCGACGCCAAAAGTGTTAAATCGTTGAACACGATACCGGCTGTAATTTGCTAACATGTGAATGCAAGTAAGAGCATGTCGAAAAGTGATCAGATTAATAAAATTATTCAATAAGATTTTGATATCAGCAGTTAAATGAACTAATGTACCAAATAACTTGTATGGTATCAAATAATTTATTCTGCGTCCCTCTCACTGCAGGGTTTTATTATTATGAAATTAATTAAACGAGTATTACATAAATAAATAAATATTTTGAACATCCAGTACTATCTAGCCTCAAACTAAGCAGAGCTTGTACTATGAAAGCTAGATTGACTAATAGAATACAAATATACTTTTTTTTATAAAAACATACATTATAATATTATACATAGAAAGCACCCAAACTCCGAAGCAAATATTTGCATGACATACAAACTTCGAGACTTCAACATAGCAGTCGTACCATTGTGATTAAAAGTAAATGAAGTGTCGTTTGACGAGTTCTGGCATAGTTTATTGATTGCCATTATCGTTTTCTTAAAGTAGCATTAAGCTAGGGACAAATCTCCATGTGATGTGCTGTATAAAAGCAGATATATTCCAATATGTTACTCGCCTAATTTATTTCTTTTTTAAAATATTATTGTAACTGAATTACTTACTAATATATATACTAATGTAATTTAAAAATGTCAACATTCATACTATTTACACGTAGGTGTATTTCGACTGCTGTGTATCATCGCGTCCCATTGTTCCCAAAATGTATCATATAATCGAAAAAATATGATCGAAAACTTTTTCACTCGCCTGTACCACAGATCGTGGAGGAAGGCAATGAATAAATGCATTATGTTAATTTTTAATAAGAACTTCGGGCACATGTGCCCCGTTCCATGTACGCATGTCGCCCATCTGCCAAATTATATGAACAAGGGCTATTCATAAGACGTTGAGTAGACAAGGGCCTATCAAATAGTCTCATAAGGATTATGTCATAGAATGAACAATTCTTATAGACAGGGTTGACAGCCACAATGTAGTGGGAGTTGTACAAAGTGACTCATTAATAGCTGGATAGATAGTTGAGTACGGTGGAGGTTAGAAGTGACTTCGTCCGTTGATAGGGATTTTTATGATGCTTATTTTTGAAGTGAAAACTTCTTTGGATTGGTACTTATTGGTAGGGGAAAATCTTATGAGTTCGCGTCACCGTCATGCTAATGTTTGATGTTGATAATTTGAATTTGAACATTATGAAATTTCTAATTTTACACATTAATTTTACAAATAACATTCTAATTTCAATTTTTCATGGCTAAATATTGAAACTGATATTGGCACAAACAGCGCTGCCAAGAAAATGAAAACTTGAAACAAATTGTGTAGTCAGAGGCCCATACCCCAACCCCTCTCTTCATACCCCTCCCCATCCCCAAAGGCCGGCAACGTACTTGTGAGGCCTCTAGTGTTGCGGGTGTCCATTGACGGTTGTAATCGCTTACCATCAGGCGATAAGTACGCTCGTTTGCCCCCCTTTTCAATAAAAAAAAAGTCAGGTATAGCAGGCGAAAACTACCTTTCAAAGATGAGGCCTTTGTCAAGCAGTGGATTATAAATTAAGCTGTTGATGTTGTCTTAGTAACATGAATCCATTTTTTTAATAAGTGTATTGATACAACCTTAAGACTAAATAAATAATGTTTAAACCTACTTATTACATTATTCATCGGAATATTATTGTAACGTGACCAAAGTCATTGCAACATCACAGTAATGTAGCTTTACTGCATTTTTATTTCTACTACTAAGTCGGCCAAGAAGTACGAGTATACGGTTTGCCTGACCATAAGTAATTACCAATATATCTAAACACACACAACAGTATAGATTGAATTCGCACATAAGCTCCGACAAACTAATCTTTCGGCTTTCGGCTGATAGAACATCCCCATTGAAAAAAAAAATAGGACACTATGACAGACCGACAGAGAGTTGGCAGACCACAGATGAGATGGAAGGACGATATCATCAGGAAGGTGGTGCCCAAAATAGAAAAAAGTTGAAGGAGGCCTATACCAAGTTGGTTGATGAAAACTTGAGATTATGATGATGACGATGACACTGTAATATGTGAGAAACATTTTAGAGGGGAGATTCGCTATATAAAATAAATATCGATAGTTACATAATACGCAATACGTACGTGACTATTAACGGCTAAAATGAGTATTTTAATATAATGTAACACAATAAAGAAGCCCAGTATTACAAAACAACTATTACAAAAGCTTACAATAAATTTTTATTACATTTTTATCTACATTTAAGAGAAAAATGTTAACTTTACATAATCTGACTGCTTTGTACATTGAATGGACGTCCGAAAAGTGTCGATGTCATCGACCCAAATATCGTATGTTGCAGCACTATTGAACAGTAGGCTGATTGTGAATCAACGAGGAAGCGTGTTTTTCGACGATATGGGTCAACTTTTGCTTTTAGGGAGGAGAAATATCGATTAATTTTTTCTACTTTTTTATCGACAGCAAGACAGACATAATTGCTCCACTAGCTTTTTTTATTTTGTGAAATCTTACCCATTGTTGAACTTTAATTCTCGTAAACTAATATCATACTGTACGGTTTTGTATGTTCAAATGAAAGTAACTAAAATACCTCAAGAAATAGATTAATGAATTGTCAATATTCTTAGATATCGATACGCGGCGATGGTGTGGGGGAACGGGTGTAATGTTCCACCCAACACAAAGGGAGGATCCTCCGACCAGGCGAGGTGATCATGCCTGGCGGGCTACTGCCCAACAGTTGATGTTGGGATGTTGTATATATAATAATCGGCGCGAGAACTATTTATTGCGTGATTCAGGATTTGTAGTTACTCCGTGTAGTGCGTTACTCCGCAGTTATACTGTTACACTGTTTATACTGTTACAATGCATCACTACCCGTCGATATCAACATAAGACTATAACTATTGTAATGTGCGGATTTGCTCGTACACATACCCTCTTACCTAATTTACTTTTGATAATTTGTATCAGGCTGCTCAATCTTTTAGAGATATTTACCTGTAAACAAAAAACATAATTCTTTAAAAACAATATCAGTTGAAATATAAATTTTAAACATGATAAGTTAAATTGAAATATCAGTCAGTCATCATATAGAAGGTATTCTTTTTAAAGTCAAGTTTTTAACTGCCTCGGTGGCGGTTTGGTAGCGTATGCGACTGTTGTGCTTGAGGTCTCGGGTTGGATTCCTGAGTCGCACCAAATGTTTGTATGACCTGCAAATATGTGTTTCGGACTTTGGGTGTTTTCTATGTGTAATATGTATGTATTTACAAAAAAAAAAGAGTATATATGTATTTATATCAGTTGTTTAGTACCCATAACACAAGCTCTGCTTAGCTTGGGACTAGATGGCCTTGTGTGTTAGATGTCCGAAAAAAAAATCTATTAGTTTAAAAAAATAGAACATCAAACAGCGCCTCATCTAATCGAATTCAAATTTATCGATACTCATGTACATCACTAACCGCAACGAATTGCATCATTCTAACCATCGACAGAGATTTAGAGCGGAGTTACGTTGGTTTACCTAATTTTTCTTTGTAGTATTGCCTCAGTATTCATTGTTTAGTCGAACAATGACGCCTTTGACGGAGTTTGGAGCCGGAAAATTATTAATTGGGGACATGAGGTCGATGTTTGGTATTTTTGTGGCCAGACGCAAGTAACTTCTTATTATCTTTATTTTTATGTTTCGAATGCTTTAAACTTCTTTTGAAACAGACCGCAGCAAATGCGACTCTGATTTTTGTATTCCTAAAATATTTGAAATTGGAATTCCTAACTCATAAATATTATAAGCATCATAACACATATTTTTTTAATTATCTGTTTTATTATTTGAAATATGAACACCAGAAAGCCTCAATTATTCCAAAAATACATATGTTTTATAGTTAAAACGGAAAGTTACCGTTGTTATTTCTGCATTAAAAGTAAATGTACAACTTTTAAATTTCTGTAAACTCCGAAGTAGATAAAATTAAATATTTATAACTGTTCCATAAATAAATAAAAATAAAATAAAAAATAATAAACTAAGCAGAGCTTGTGTTATGGGTACTAGACAAGTGATATAAATACAAATATTTTTTTTTTTGTAAATACATACATATTATACATAGAAAACTCCCAAACTCCGAAACAAATATTTGCAGATCATACAAACATTTGATGCGACCCGGGAATCGAACCCGAGACCTCAAGCACAGCAGTCGCATACACTACCACTGCGCCATAGAGGCAGTCAGTTTCATGGTATTATTATTATTATGGATATTAGGTTATTTTAAAAACTATATACAGAGTAACTTAAATGAGTTGAAATGTTTTCTAAACGTTTTAAAAATAAATTTATTTCAGTAGGTCATTTTGTGAGTCACGCAAAATTTCTGCGTATTATGATAAAACTGGCCTTTGTGTTATATCACGCCGGTTTCTGCTCCAGTTACTTCAAAAATGCAAAATATATTTTTGAAAACATAATGTTGTACAGTTGTTATATTTTTATACCTAATACACCTATCGTGGTTACCTATCAGTGAGGGAGCAAGTTATAACAATGCGCCTTTGTTGGAAATCCTTAAATTACATAAATGAATAAATAAAAAATAGAGTAATCGTCTGAAATCTGTAATCCAAAATGAGATAAAATAATAAATGAAAATAATGAAATACATGAAAAACATATATAAATCTGTAATGTGTAATACTAGCTTATTAGCTAGTTATAGCTAGCTATATTCGTGCTACGTCGCTCGGCTAGTATTCTAGCTGAGCGACGTAGCACGAATATACTCGTAGTTTAAAAAGCTGTCTTAGTTTCGCCTTATATCATCAGCTATCTGCCAGTAAAAGTCCCATCAAAATCCGCCGTTCCAGAGATTAGCCGGCCGATACGTCTGTTACTTCCATTGACAGACAGAGACACAAAAATATGTTTTTTCGATATAAATATCGCATTTAGTAAAAATCCGTTTTCCGTTTTTTAATTTCAAACAAACTTCAATTGTATTTATTTATATAACAAAGGCAAGATGAAAAAGACTTACAAAGAAAATATAAAGAAAGAAGACTCAAAACGAAATTGTGAGCTATTTTTAAACAGCAGAAAGTACTTAGTCTGCAGACATCCACCCTTTCTATTAAGAAGATTACTCGTTTAAAACCAAGATCTTAATTTACAATGCTGTTTGATGCTGACATCGGGATAACTTTTATCTTCTCATTGTAATTCTCAGAGCTCGTAAATCGAAGTAGTCTGCTCTAGCTATTTTAATCATGTCTTATTTTAGAATCCATTTTAATTGAGATACTCTTTTAAAAGTTATGGCTTAACATTTTAGATTGTTCGTAAGAAAAGTAATAGTAACATAAGAAAACTGCTTGATAAAAAATCAGCAAATCGGACTTGAGCAGGAAGAGTTCCGTATCCTCATCTATATATTTAAAGGGTCTACCCGTTACCGTTATCAATATCGAGCAAAAATATCACGTTTTTTGAATGGGAGCCCCCTTCTCTCTCTCTCTTCAGTCGTTGCCTCACTGCTGAGGATCGTGGCTCAGTTTGATTTCGTCAACCAGTTGTCTCCATCGGTTCCTTTCTGCAGCTTGAAGAACGGACCCGTGGGGGGCTCCCATAAATATTTATGGGAGCCCCCTTAAATATTAATTTTATTCTGTTTTAGGTATTTGTTGTTATAGCGGCAACAGAACTACGAGTATCACGGTTCATGAGATACAACCTGGTGACAGACGGACAGACAGACTAACAGCGAAGTCTAAGGAACCCTAAAAATAAGAGCTTGATCGGAAAGTAGGCAGAGCGAGTGCAATAATAAGTTAGTAACCAGTTGAAATATAAATATATATGCAAAATACATTGATGTAAATGATAAATATGTTACACTCGGACACATTTTTTTATCACAATTGTATGCCCGTTTAATCTAACAAATGTCCCGTGTGGATGGAGTAATGGATTAAGAATACGGGGTGTCAGCACCTCTATACATTCCTTACGTGTCGTAAGACCCTAGGAGGAAGGAAAATGACACTGAAAGATGGAAAACTTGACACAACCTCTACATAAACCCATTTGGCCAGAGTGGTATGGTACAGCAAAGGAAAGACCTCTTATCTTAAAATAGACCCATTCCCGGCTGTGGACTGTTAAACGCTATATATTTATACTAGCTGATCCTTGCAACCTCATTTACGTCTAATATATATATATATATATATTTTAAAAGACAACTCCCACATTAGGAATAAACATCCTGTGTCGTGGGGGACTTTACAAACATACATGAAACGAACACAAAGACCATCCAGACTCGGGACAACA
Source organism: Spilarctia lutea (assembly GCA_916048165.1). Taxonomy (NCBI): domain Eukaryota; kingdom Metazoa; phylum Arthropoda; class Insecta; order Lepidoptera; family Erebidae; genus Spilarctia; species Spilarctia lutea. Next base: position 4,810,169 of record OU696491.1, read on the forward strand.
ATTCGTGGATCACACAGAGTGTTGTAGGTACCGCGTGGGATTTGAACCCACGACACTTGGCGCAGTAGCAAGCGGCACGGCGACCGCTGACACCACTCGGCCAACCGTGCAGTCGAAGGGCAATATTGTGCCCGTATTGCCAATACGGGCACAATATTGCCCGTATTGCCGTATTGGCAATACGGCAATATTGCCCGTAGCATAATAATTTTACCCCGTTTTTTAAACATTCTTTATTGGGGCTCCGCACCTTTTGGTCTAGTCTAGTGTGACGATATAAAGCCTGTAGCCTTCCTCCATAAATGGACTATCCAACATTAAAATAATTTTTCAAATCGGACCAGCGGTTCCTGAGATTAGCGCGTTCAAACAAACAAACTCTTCAGCATTATAATATTAGTATAGAAGTATAGATAATGCATCGTTAGTAAATAAAGCTAATGTTTTGAATACATGTTTAATTTCACAATACTAGACTGCTTAATTAGATCAACGTATAACAAAATCTTATCTTGTTTTGATTTTATAAACATTTCAACGAGGCCCAAGAAATTTTAACCATTTGCGTACAAAACAAATTCAACACAATACACAACATACTTAATGGAACGAAAACAACTATATTTTGGGGCACGGTTAATTAGAACACATGTGTTAAAACATACTTGAATGATCGTCTATATTTTTGTTTCTTAGTGGCGTAGATCCATTATTTATACTACATAATATTATTAATTTGAAAGTGACTCTACCTGTCTGTTACGCTTTCACGGCAAAATCGCTGCACCGATTTTAATTAAATTTGTCATGGAGATACTTTGATTCTTGAGGAAAGACATCAGCTACTTTTTACCGCGATAACCGATATACATGCGGGCAGAGCCGCGGACAATAGCTAGTACTCTATAAGTTACTTTTTCGTCCCCTTTTTATTACTGTATTATTATTGTATCTTTTATAGTAAACCTCCAATCCTAAATTTCGTTGTTAAACAACAAGTAATGCTGATTCCTATTCTAGGAACTCCGTGACTTAATTCGGTATGGCAAGTAGGTATTAGGAGCATAGGAATCGAACCCGAGAAAATATTGGTTACTAGCTGAGCCCCGCAGCGTTATCTGCGGTAAAACAGTAACCCCGCCGTGGAGCAAAGATAGTCTAAAAAAGTAGCCTGATCGGTTCAGCCGTTCCAGAGTTAGCCGGAACAAAGAAATAGACAGACGTACAGAAAGACGTATAAAAATTTGATGTATATATAATTATATGTATCGTGTAAACATACACATACATTTAGTGAAAAGTGGCTATTTTAATATTACAAACAGGCACTCCAATTTTTTACATAAGAATAAACTTGAATTATCTCGAAATGAATATTTAACGAGATTACGATAACTAAACTTCCCTAAACCTTAATAAACTTTATAAAACGACCAATGTTACGTGGTTCAAATTTATGCTATTATGTAATTTATTCGTCTTTAATTAGATACCTTTATCGCTTGATTTATTGCCTTTAGTGAAATATGATTTCCCCTCAAAGTACCGCACCTGACAATTAATATTATCGTAAGTATTTAGTCCGTGATTAAAATCTGTTCTTTGGCACCTACACAGTAAGTGTGGGGATATCTGATCGTATAACATCAACGCAGAATGGTTTTCAAAGTTCAATGACATTGTAATCAGTGGTAAACTGTATCATTGTGGATGTTACGCTCGAATGACAAACCAACGGATCATCAATCTGTTACTTTTACAAGTAATACGCAAGAACCTTGCCACAATAATAATCGTTTTTCATAAGGGAATGCCAGTATGATAGATTTTTTCTAACGCAGGTTTTATTCTCGCTTTTACATATTACTTGAAATATTAATGACAATCACGGGCGTATATCCCTGTTTTTGTTTTCCTCGTGCGGAAATCCCTTCGGATACCACCATTTGGACTGGAGATACTTTGATTCCTGAGAAAGAACATAGGCTACTTTCTAATGCGATAACCAACATACACGCGTGCGGAGCCACAGGCAAAAGCTAGTACATAGATAATCTTAACTTTTTTCAAAGTTTTATGACTCGACTTTGGCATAGATCAAATCGTATTTTTGCGATTTTGATGTATTTTCTAAGAGATAAAGTTAAATATGAGTCTTTTACTCTAAAATCGTTAATATTCTTTAATTTTATGAAAGCACAGAGCTATTTATTTGAGTCTGATGAAGCAATCGCAATCAACCTTCTTACAACATCTGTTGATAACTTTAAACAGTTTCTAACGCTTTAAAAACCTCTCAAATCGTGAGGCGTAGCCTGTGCAACACAGTTCATGGCCCAGACCTCTAGTACTGCCCTTGAATGGAACTATCATCTTGACCCCGATGTTAGATTAACTCAATCACTTTTGACAATAGCCTATCATTCGTTTTTATATTATTGTAATTGCACCTTAGTTGTACGTTCATAACACTAATATAATCTACTATTAGGCTAATCTACTACTAGGCGAATAAGTATTATGAGTTTTACTGTAACACCTAGCTTTATGACAAAGAAATATTCAAAGTGCTTTTGTGTTACTTTACATGCAATTGCTTTTGGTGCTAACTTTATCAAAGGCAATACCGCATACCAAGAACCAAATCATTCAAAATTTTTGTATAGCGGTTTAGTTTTTAAAATTTTATAACTATATGTGAAATGAAATATCATCGGCTATTTTAAGAGTTTGCGGGAATAGTTACCCACATAATCATAACCTACGAAGGCCGCTAAATTCTCACGTGTACTCATTTTAACCAAACATCTATTACTACCAAAGTTATTTCTAAACGACAACTTGCTAATGACTTAACACACTCATAATTTATTCAACACTGGAGTACAGACCTTCACCAAGTGCCAACTGTGCCAACATGTGTGACGCTGTCGACCGTCGATGGATATTATCATTGGTATTTGTGTATGAATGCGTGTATGTATGTGTGTGTGTGTGCATGTGTGTGTATGTAAGTGTGTATGTGTGTGTTTGTCGAGTTAAGAGTTATTATGATGTTTGTAGTATCTGGTATGTGGTGTTGTGATGGTATTGCTTTGGAATGTTATTAATAAATATTAATGAAGTATTTTAAAGTTAATACATACAATGATGATATTTCAATTGTGTGTTAAATTATATTTAATTTAATTGCGTGTACTGGAAATACATATTACGATCACGTAATTGGTACCTACATACGAGTATGTGTGAGTTGCCTGACAAACTGACATACATAAACATGTAACGATAAGTTTAAAAGTCTTTTATTTTTGTTGTTTTTTTATCGGTCAGGGTATGTCAATAAATTCTTATTTTGTTTATTTAAAGGCCTAAGATAAGAGTACATGCCTCGACCTAAGCCATGGTACCACCATATCTTACTGGTCATCGTTAAAGATATTTCAAGTTCATAAAGTCCCTGTCACGCAGACCTGAATACTCAATTCTCAAAATGCACTAGCTTTGAAAATTGAAGATAGTGTATGAAACGAACACACTGAATTATGACACGCGGGATGTCCCAGGAAAAATTGAACTGTCTTGGAACTCGCAATGAAATTAATCAATAGAAAACTGGGAGAGTTCAATCAAATTTAATTAAAAGTTGTCGATTAGAAGGTAATTCTATCTGTCTGTTACGATTTCACGGCTAAACCATTGCAATAATTTTAATGAAATTTGATTCAATATGGCAAAACTTCGTTAGTATATAAAACATTCGAATAGAGTGTCTACTACGAATTATTTTATACGCAGAAGACTGTTTTGCTATATGAGATTTTATATATTATAAAACATCAAACACATATCAGATTTTTTGAGCCACAAAAGGACTTTGTCAAAAACGTTAAGAGCCCAGAAATATACACAAAGCACCTTATAAAGGAACGCAAAATAATTTGGCAACAAAAAAGATGTATTATAATAAGGGACGTTGACGGTTTTCAAAAGTAATATTGCTTTGGAGGTTCTGACATTTTTCCTTTCCGAACAAAACATTAATCTTCACTTACCTAGAAACTGACTTGGTTTTATTTTTAATTCGCCAAGTCTCTAAATTAATTATTATGGTTGAATAAATTTAGCTTAGTAACGTTTGATTGTACTTTATATTGTTGCATAAACTTGTTTATTGTTATTTATCTAAAACGAAAAGATAAACAACCCGATGAAGTAATGTTATCCTAGATTAATTGAAATTAGATACACGTATATCTTACAGAAGACCGTAATTAAAATCGTCTTTTGTTGTAGAAATATGATCCTCTCTTTTTCTCTTAAAAATGATAGAACGCATATGGTATATTATGTGTTTATTAGTGTGTGTATGTGTATGTATATATTTTTTTTTATATGTGTGTATAAGTAGTTTTATGTATATGTGCCCTATTATATTCATAACAATTTAAATAATACTTAAAATCAATTACACTGTCAACTGCTATTGTCTCTCTGATACATTTTAATCCGTCCTAAGGTTGCTTTCGGCAATAAGGCCGACTGAGAACCAGAAGAAGGTCAGGTTCGGGGTACAATAACATCAAGAATTCGATGAAAAGCATCGAACAAATTGGTTCATACCGGTATTTTGTGCGCGTGTGGTTTCTCTTCGATCGAGTCTATTCATATGTCCCTAAGTGATGTCTCCCACAGTGACTATTTATAACAAACATGAAATACATATTATAACTAAAGACACAACCATAGCAAATGCATAGAATATTAAACGACACTGAATATATTACATACCATGCAAAAACCTGATGTTGCAAACAAATAACGTCAATAAATCTTGTCATATATTGCTTTGTCAGCTAGATTCTACATACTGATACGCAAAAAGAATTCTTTGTGCGCCTTTTTAAAGAAATATCGCGCACGAAGAAATGCCATACAATGGGATACACAAAATTATATCATGTACTAGCTGTGCCCGCTACTGCATACACATGACATTTTCATTTTGAAGTTATTTTTAATATATCATTGTTTAAATCTTCCCTGGACTACTACAAACATTTCATAACCAAAATCAGCTAAATTAGCCCAGCCGTTTTAGAGTTTTAACGAGACAAACGAACAGCAATTGATTTAAACATAAGAAGAAAAGAAAATGTAGAAATACAGATAAAAATAGCAATAAGTAAAAAAAAATATTCATTGTTATTCCTTTTTTCTGCACTTCTACTTTTATTTGATACTCACTAACTAAAAATCATATTTATAATAAGTCGCTGGCATTATAAAATGTTAAGATCTAACTCAGTAAAAAGACACAATGATAAATTTTTTTTATGAGTTTTTAATAAAAATAAGTTAAAGATGTACCTACTTCATTAAAAATATCGATATTTTTAGGTTATATATTTGTTTTACATCATAAATCGAATTATCCTTTTAAAGAAGCTTGTGTTAAAGTTTGATATCAGATTAGTTTTCAATGAATTGTTTTTTAGCTACAAAATAAAATGATCTTAATAATTTTCTGGCTTCTTCCACTCATTTTCCAGGTAATATATTTACGAATAATGACGAACGTGACTACGAATAATGAACGAATAAGTTCATCCTGGATTCTATAATAATAAAGCTTCATCGATAACACAGGAAAACAAGTATGTCAGTCAATTAAGGTCTATTGTATACTAACACACTATAAATATATTGCCGAAATAGAGGTATTATTAATGTTAAAACTATAGCATGGACAGAAATTTATTTCTAACAATTATTTACAAACAGATTTCAAACCAGGTATTTAAAGGTTAGGTACATTATTATTGTACAAACATCGATGTCGATAATATCAAACATACCTAAGAAGTATTCAAAATTCATTCGTGTATATTGTTATCTGGACTTTGTTGAGTACAAGCTTTAGGATCAAAGGGGATCGTTGAAATTGTTTAGGTACAAGATACGAGTATTGTGCTAAGTGTGTATGTAATAATATGTATTGCATGATTTTATTCCGTCTAATGTTCTGGTTCGTTGATTTCATTGTTAGAAAATGTTTAATCGTAACGTACGTACAAACGTTTTGTACACGATAAAAAATCGACATATGTTTTTTTTTTAATATTGCCAGTGTCAGACTAATGGTGTTAATATTCTAACAAATTTTTTTAATTAAAATACGTTCTAACATTTAGAACTTAAGGGTTTTAATTGATTCTCTGATTACGTGATGGCTCTTGGTGATTCCAAAAGGTTGAAGAAAACACTGTCATTTATATTGTTTGTTGTTGTGATATTTTCTACATAATATTTGAGACTTTTAGAGAAGTAGGGAACGGCGTGGCGACCACTTGACCACTAAGCCAAACGTACAGCTAAAACTTAACTAGGACCTATGCCTTACGCATAAATAAAAATATAATAATAAAATAATAAATAAACCCTTTGAAAAATAAGAGTTACCTTACTCTACATAGTATGGGATCAGCCGGCCATAAGTGGCTGCCATAAAATTTTTACTTTGATTTAAATATACTATTACTTCAAATTTCATTGCTTTTGCAAGAATAACGAACACCTCCATTATTTTGTAATACGCATGCATTAATATTAATTATACAATCATAAGAATTTATATTATTTTATGAAAAGAATATTATTAAGAAACCAATAACCGCAATATTAACAATCGGTTTTAATAGATATTCCGTGACTGCAAACAATGAATGAACACGTTCCGTGTAAGATAAAATCTTGCTAAGAATTCATTATTTTATACTAATATTGATTGAAAATAATTTCTTGATGAGACAATGACTGTTACTTTTAAAATAGTTTGCTCAGTACCTATAATATGTTGTGTATTTAACCAGTTCCAAATGGAGTTCATATATTTTTTGACATATTTGTCTGTATTGCTCCCGAACGGATGAAACGATTCTCATCTTGTTTTTTGCTTGAAAAGTCAGAAGTGTTCTTAGCTGTGTTATATGTAAAATCGATTTGCTGTTTAAAAATATGAGGAGTAGAACATACTAGTTTATAGACTCGTGAATAAATTGCGATTGATATAAATGGAAACAACGAATATCTTCTGGCGGGATATAAAATGAAAGGGAGTATAATGTGTACATCACAAAAGTACAAGTTTAATTAAAACCAGTTCAGTCATTTGAAATGTATAGGACGTGAAAGTATAAATGAACCGGCGAACTTTTAGGTTTTATAGGTAGGTTCCGTTCATAATGTATATCTAATATTTGTACCCAGAAAAACGTTTTGGTTTTAATATTTACTATGTGATAAAAGTTTTGAATTACGAAATAATTTTATAAATTTTACATGGCCACACATGAGTGTATGGCGATGAACCTCGACTAATTTGCAACCCGACGAGAGACTTTCTTCAAAGGTGACACCGACGCGACCGACTCACGCTCAAACGTCGCAATGGATTTGGTTGCAGTGTGACGCAAATATAGTCCTGTATTCAAGACTAGACAAGACATTATGCTATTGCATATAAGCTACTTTTAGCAAGAAACACGAACACTAACCAAAGACCGTTTAAAAGTCATAAAATTGTATTTTAAGAGTACCGGGCAAGCATAAACCCATCAAAATTTTGACTATTTTAACGTTTATTTTTTTCTAATTAAGTTAAATGATGCTTTAGACCAAATTTATTTGTTTTATGTACTTAGTACTTCAAAGTAGATTTTTGCACGTTCAGAAATAATAATGGATAATAGTGATGGTAAACAATTGTGTACTGAACTGAAAGGAATACAAGTAAACTATTACTTTTAATATCGTACCTAGTATTAAAAAGGACTTAATATATTAGGGCTAGTGAAGTCAAAATAGAGAAAGATTAACCCTTGATCCAAATCGTGTGTGGTGCTTATGGTCGATAGGCCATCAAACGTTATCTGTCCGTGTTGTACCTCATTAACTAACGAACTAAAACCAACTATTTTCCGGCATTTTTGTTCAAGCTTTTAGTATTAATTAGCTAATTTTGTTGATACGAAAATCAAATATGGTAATAAAACCGTAATTGTGTTGACGAAATCCGGTTATTGTCAATCAAAAATAGATGTATCATGTCGTTGATTTACGTGAGAAATTCAAAATTAATGTTTTCGCTTTCTTAGTAGCGTTTTATTACCAGTATGTTTAATTCATATTTTCTATCTTATTGAGTATTGCGTGAGAATCAAAAAAAAATATGTATTCGGATAAGGAAAGAAATAATATTTTTGTGGGACAAATTTAATAAATTATGAATGAAAAATGTATGCACAATGCGTTATCTAAATATTACAGTAATGAATTAAAAAAAAAATTGTTTCAAATTTTGATTATTGTGCTTTTTTTAAATGATTGTGATATCCAAACTATTATGTTATTGTTTTATTCCCTTCTCAACCGACTTCGAAATAGGATCAGGTTCTTGTTTTTTGTTTTGTTTATAACGCCATAGTTTAGTCATTTGTCGATCAAGAAAATACTTGGTTCTAAATTGCGACTTGAAAACTATCAAGCTGGATTAGTAGAATTTGAAGAATATAGCTTATCACAACTTATTAATGACGATGTATGCACATTGATATGAAAAGTATGTTACAGATTAATTAATGACAACAATCTTTCCAGTGATGGCCAGTTCCCGACACTGGAACAAGTTTGTATGAATGAATAAATTTTATGAGCCAAGTGTCAATTGCCATAAATATTTAGGTCACCATTACTACGGTGTATTTGTAATTTATTGGTCTATAAAGCTGAAATTCATATAAAGTTACTGGCATAAGTTTATAATGCAGACATATTCATGATTAGTGAGGCTATCATTTCCGGTGTAAAACTCGACTAATTAGTCCAAAATTATGTTCTGTATAATCGATTATCGCTGAATTGAATGATGACTTAGCTAGTGTGGAATGATAAATATAGAGAATAAGTCATTTTTCTGTTCATTACTTCTAAACGATTTTTACAAGTTTTTTTATTGATTATTTTACTAGCTACCGACTATATCAGACTAATATTCTAAGACATTTTATTGATTTTTTTGGAAATAAATATATAGTGACGTAATCAAGCATATCCTTCATTCTTTTAAACATAATAGTACGTACTTTTTCGAAGTCACTTGTAAACAGAACACTGAAATAATGCACGGCTTAAGTTCTAGAAACTTCAGAACTGTCCATACTCTAAAGGCATTCAAATTCAGTTCCTAATAGAATATGCAAATAAACATCATATAATGTCAGCAAGTGTTGTTTATACAAAGTATTTCAATGATTTATTAGAAACCTATTCAAAGAGGCTCAAATGGAACATAAATATTCACCATTGTTGAATGATTGAACAAGTTTGAGAACTCAACTGTTGAGCCATGAAATTTATTGATACAAATAAAAATATAACTACGAAGCCTACTTCGCAATAGAAGTAATGTGCATACGGAAGAATCGTACACCTATTCAATGTCATATTTCGAATAACGTAATCGATATGTGAGTAACGTGATCAATAACGAGTAGATATCGATTTACTCGGAACAGATATATGTATGTAGATATTATCGTTCGCATGCCTTAACTACTATTCCCTCACGCGTTTCGAATTTAGAATGTTTTGGATTCAATAAAGTTCTGGTCACTATTCGGCATTTTCCTTTAAAATAGATTAAGTATAATTTATTGTGATTTAAATGATTAACCTTAAATTTATATGTCTAAGGTTCTTTTTGATGATGATGGCGAATAGTAAGAACTAATTTTGCAAACAATTATTCAGACTAAACGATAGCAATTAACACTGCCTACCTATGAACTCATTTGAACTTTCTAGCCTTTGGCTTAAAGCGCTTAATAAGGCTGTTTAATCTCTTGTATGTTTGAAGTCCTTCCTTAGCCTTGCGAGTTTAATTTGAGCAGAAATATAAAGAGCTTTCATTGTAAGCAATTGTTCTTCATGATAGAAACCGGTGTATTACTGTAGTCTAGGAGATAGCACAACTCGTTTCCTTCTAACTGACGCAAAGCGCTTTTAGCTATATTGAATTTACAACTATCGGTATTACGAACACCTCAATTACAGGCATAAGCAGTAATGAAGGCAGTGGGCGTTAAGAGGCAAGGATCGGCTGCTACACCCACGTGGCAGATGTAACGTGACTTGTATTTTGAAGGAATTGATACTTGGCAAAACCTTAAAGGACTTATCAGTAAGTAATGCAGATTTGAAATATTTAAAAGGAAAACAAACCCTTTTTAGGAATATGTGTGTGTGTCGCGAGGGACATACATTTAACAGACATAAAGAATACTCAGGCTTAAAACACATATTTCAGGATCACATAAAGTTTTATCCCGTGTTAGGTTTGAGCGAACAACACTTTGACGCAGTAGAAAGCGACGTGACGACCGCTTAAATCACTACTTACTACTTTCTGTATATATTTATATATATGTTTGTGTCTAAGAACTAAAATTTAAGATTATTTTAATTGCAGTTGTTGTGGAGAGCCTTCGAAGAGGCTTAAGTACAGCATTGGACGTTTTCCTGGTGAAATGATAATAACTATAATGTATAATAGGTGGCCTTGTTGCTAATGACCTTTGGAATTGACAAATCGATAGCATACAGGAGAAACTGATACTGCACGAGTGGCCTAGTGTATTCAGCGGCCGCCTCGCCGCTTGCTACTGCGCCAAGTGTCGTGGATTGAAATCCAACGCGGTACAACACTTTGTGTGATCCACAAATTGTGTCTGTGTGTCTTAAAAAAAACGATCAATCACTTCTTTAAACGTCATTTGTTAATTGTTATTTTAATGTTAAGAAGCAGCCTTCTTGAGAGTAAATTAATACTATACCTTCACCCTTTTTAAAGAAAAAGGGGGATGACATAACCTTACTCAAACGTAGAAAAGAAACAAAAAACTAACTAACACAGTTAGTCTACCTTATCTATATGTCCCAGAGGCTCTTCAGTGAAAGTGTTACCTTAAAGTGGTCCTCTCAATTGACGTCATGCAGCTTATTTTAAGGAGACACTTAACAACTCAATTAACCGATTCCACGTTTACAAATTCAATTACAGATCTATACAAATTACTTAGCAAACTGATTGTACAATCCACCATCCCACGCGCAAATGGAATCTCTAAACTCAATGGGGTAATAGAAATAAGCTGAACTGAATTGATTAATTTGAACTCTGGGAATCTCAAAAACTCGGTGACAAGCAATACAGAACCCAATTAACAGAAGCGTGTGCTTAACATATAAATCTTTTGCTAACAAAGACCTAAACATTCTCCATAAAGTTAAACACTTCGGCAAGAATGGCTCGACTCGGCCGTAGTGATACCACGGCCTCACAGAAAACCGGTGTGAAACAGTGGTGGTACTGTGTTTCACCGAGTGAGTGAGAATTCCGGAGGCCCATAACACAACTCCTTCCCCCACCCTTCCCTTCCCCCAAAGGCCGGCAATGCACTTGTGACGCATCTAGTGTAGCAGGTATCAAATTTTCAGTCCACCCACAGTCAGAAATGAAGTTATCTCTCATTCAAATCTCAGACAACACTTTGATAGGTTTTTTCATGACTGTTAGGATTTCAGCTGCTGAAAAAGTACAATAGATTTACTAATAACTGCCAGACACTGTATATTATGATTTAATTTCACATATATCAATTTATATATATGTGAAGTAGAGACGTCCGTAGCATATATTATATAGGAACTAAAAATGAACATTATTTACTTTAATATGCCTATGTCTCTAGCGACAAAAGAACCATTTACTAGTATGACAGTTATATACATCAAAATTAACCGCTACTTTAATAACTTATGAATAATCCTTCATTTAGAAAAGATTATTTGTCAAAGTTATTCTTTGTTAAGTTAGAAACAACCTACGTTTTAGCAATATTAGCCTTTCTACATATATATTAGTTTTTATAGCTATATTTTATAGCTTTACGGGAAATTTACAACAAGAATACTATAAAATGTAGAATTGTACATATATTAACAATACGAAAGCGATTTCAAAAATAAAATAGTTGGAAAAAGAAACATTGAAAGTTAGATATGAAACATTCTTTATATCGATTTCTATAATCAAAATCATTTTAGAGATAATTAAGGTATTTAAAAATATAGAAAAAAAAAACCTTATGACTGGAAAATATAATTTTTACATTAATGAAAAAAAATTAAGTGAGTGAAGCTTCACGAAAAAGCTAGCATCTAAACATTAAAAATTCGCTTCTCACGTTTCAAAGCCCACGTACTTTAATGCGTATCTGTAATACGCATCCCAACTTAAGTAAAAACACAGTATGATTACACACTATACGATGCTTTGATCGCAAGGGGAAAGAAAACTTCTATTTTAATGGCCCCTCTTTGATGTAGTCCTTTGTTTTGTACCTCATGTGAAGTGTATAGGCAGCTTATTATGCAATTAGAATAATCTACAGTCGGACGGAAGCTTCTGGGTTATAGACCAGTAATTTGAATGATCATTTAGACTCCTATTGTTATAAGCAATTGTGTAATTCGGTTTTTAAATAATTATAATGATGATGCTTTGAGACACCTCACACAAGGCCGTAGGATCCCAAACTACGCAGAGCTTGTTTTAAGAATTGATCGGCTGAACGCTTCAAGCAGATAGTGTGTGATGCGTGGTTTTTGTACTATAAGTTACTGTAACATATCATTTATGTGGAACGGTTCAAATCTATAAAAGCCCCATCCTCATACAAGACATCTAGAGATTATCAAAGTAAAAATATCAACAACAAATACCACATTCTTAGTCAAGGGTGATTGTAGAATTGTTTTACCTAAATCCTATATTTATGTTCAATTCTATAAAAACGTCGGGACCCTACCAAACCTACATTGTATAATATATATAGTATACCTATAACCCCAATTAAGTTGCAATACCCTATTACTTGCTATACCGATATTTGCTGCCTACCACTTGATTCCACTTGGCAAATGGAATTCAGTTAATTTAGTATGTAGATCCAATTACTTATATGAAATTGTTAATGTATATGATTAATATTATGCAATAATACTGATTACTATGTTTGGTTTGTTTTCACTATCACTTTTTTTCATCTTTTAAAGGAGAACGATTCTTTCTTATGTTATTTTTGTGAAACTGTTTACGCAGAGCACGCAATGGAAGCTCTCAAAAGGAATATTTTCTCACTGTTTCTACAACATATTTCTTTTTTTTATGGAATTAGGGGCAATCGAGCAAACGTATCGCCTGATGGTAAACTATTGCCGCCTTCAATGGACGGGTGTCCATGTGTGTGGCAACATCAGAGGCGTCATAAATACGTTGCCGGCCTTTGGAGGATGGGGAGATGGGATGGGGAAGGGATTGAGGTATGGGCCTTCGGTATCGTCACTCACTCGATGAAATACAGCACACGCGCTGTTTTCACACCGGTTTTCTGTGAGGCCGTGGCATCACTTCGGTCGAGCCGGCCCATGAATGCCGAAGTGTGGCTCTCCCACGTAAAGCTTGATACTCCGTTCTTTTTTATCGTAGCGTGGTGATTCTACGACTATTAAGCCTTTTTCGATTACTCAGCTATCTAACAGTAAATGTTTTTTTCAAATCGGACGAGTACTACTCTTCAGCTTATGAGAATGGATACATAAATATGTACCTATTAAGTACATAGGAGTACCTAAACCGAAAAATAAAAGATACTCACATCTTGTCAACAATAATTTAATTCTACTGACGATAAAATTTTTCGTTAATTTAAGTTGCAGTTATATTTAGGCCCTATACTATAATAAAATACAGAGATCGGTCTAGAATTCATCAGAGCTTTATAGGAGAAGATCCTGCATAAATGAAGTAATCATATTTTTCTGTGTGGTTTGGTTTATTCACGAATATTCCGTAACATAATTGCTAAACCTCCGTCAATATTCAATAGCAGTAACACAATGGGGCCTTTAGTGCGAGATCGCCTTGAGTTGTGCGTAGGCAGCATCCTGCACTCTGAACCAACGTTAATTCCATATTGACCTTATCGAGGTGAAAGGATATAGCAATTATTGACTAAATTGCATTTTGATGAAGGAGTTTAATGGGATTATTGACCTAAATCTGGCTACATTCAATAGTAAGATTTTTATTTTCTTCAATTTTTAACTGAACTCAAAACTAGTGGATTAAATATTGTGTTTGTACGGCCATCACATCATCATTGATATTTTCTTAAACTTTAAGTAAGTACAATTAGTGACATTGTAAAAAAGTTAACAGACCAGACTTTTATGATCATACGCCTGATCTTTATTCGAATTGAAATTGATTTCAGGTGTGACAAAGAAAAAGGTACATTGGGATTAAGAAAACGCATACGACGATATAGTTTGAAAATCTTAATCGATAGAGTTTGAAAATAGTAATGGCTCGAAAAAACCGTGGGAATAAAACTATATATTCATTAAGTAATTAGAATATAGACCACAAAAGATTTCAATTTGATAATAGAAATATCTAGTAGTAATAAAAAAATAAAAGCATCAAATAATCTTAACAACCAATTAAAAAGTTTTATCAAAATTATACAGCCTTTGTCACCCGGGCTATTATTAAGAATCTGTTAATACTCTATAGAATAGGTACTACTGTGGAACATATATAGACCAACAAAATTTTACTCTTCCTTTAAGCTTCAACGTAGACTTATAAAAAAAAAAAAAGTTGCGTGTACTAGCGTACACTCGTAAGAAGTGAAACTTCTTTATGACGTTATTTTTCAAAAAATAAATATCATATGTCGACGTAAGGTATAACGACAAAAGACTTATAAACCAGCAATATTCGTGACAATTCTTATTTCAAGTGCAATAAAAGTTATGGAGCGAGACCTGAGTAAATATTTCGCGATCTGTGGTGTGAATGAAGTAAGTTTGTGGAATGTGATGTGTGTAGTTATTTACATTGTGGACTAAATAAAATAATATTGTTTGTAATGTGATATTTCATTGTAGTATTAATTTGGTCCTGTTTGTGTTTGAAAATGTTTTTTGTTTTATTTTATAAATTTGACGCGCAACGTAACGGATAAATGTTACACGTAACGTAACGGATAAATGTTACGCGTAACGAAAAAATGTTACACTAAATTTTTTGACAACCTCGATAAAGAAGTTTCACTTCAATAAAAATAAAGTACCTGGCGAAAATATAACTAATAAGATAATAGTATTCAGACCAGTTGATAGCATTGACCAGTACACAAATGAATCAATGAGTTTATCAACCTGTATATATGCAATACCTAATATTTACATAATAAATTTTATGTTATGCATTGAGTTCAACGATTACATTACTGGTTTAGCTAATCTTACATTTATTTATAATACTTACTCAGAGTATATTAATCACTTACACTAAACCGGGTCATGGTTTGTTATTATTGCGAGTGTAAACTAACATATTAGAATCATCTATGTTTTATCACAAGAGAACCATGCTCTTTCTAAATAGACTAGCTCGACTTGAACGATACCAGGGCCTCACAAAAAGCCGGTATCAAGCTTTTCTTTCATTTCTTCCGAATAAGTAAGGTTATGAGAAACCTCGGAAGAGCACTCAAAAGCGCTGACGCATTTTCACTTGCATCTCTTGGGGTCAAGCAGTCCATGGCTAACAATAGACGCTTACCATCAGATTGGTCACCAGCTGGCTTAGTCGCTTTTCCAAATAAAAAGGCAACCGGTATATAATTATCAAGAAATAGACGCATAATTTTAATTGGATTTCCTACTAGTATCAACAAGTTAAAATGTCGGTAACAGATGCTGTGGCCAAAAGAATGAAGAAAAATATGATTCTGAAGAAAAACCTTTATCATGAAACACGTAAGATACTCAATTTACCAACTATTATTGCCACTAACGGATTCTTATCGCTAATCGGGAATTTAAGACTATACAATAAAAAAAGTGTAATAGTAAATAGTAAAAGTGTATTGAAAAGACATGTTTCACCGAGTGAGTGACAATATCGAAGGCCCATACCCCAACCCTTTCCCCATCCCCCAAAGGCCGGCAGCGTACCTAAGACGCCCCTGGTGTTGCGAGTGTTCATGGGCGGCGGTAAACGCTTACCAGCAGATGATACGTCGGCTCGTTTGCCTCCTATTCCATAAAATAGAAATATGTTGCAAAAACAGGGGGCATATATTCTTTTTGATAGCTTCTACTGCGTGCTCTGCGTAAACGGTTAAAATTTCACAAGAACAATGTATGAAAGGATTGTTCCCCTTTAAAAGATCTAAAAACAGTGATAGTGAAAACAAACCAAACATAGTAAAATATTAATCATTAATAACAGTTTTATATAATAACATAAGACATAACCAAAACAGGGAAAAACTGTGGTAAGTAATTCATTCTGCTTATATAGATATATTGGAGAATATAAATTATAGCTTAAACGGGTCACGGTCGCCTACCTGTTTCGTCTACTGACGGAAATTTAAGCTGGCTAAACAACCTACACGATATTAAATCGACATTTATATCAACAACTAACTAACTCTGAGTCATACGTATATATATATATACATATACAACTTGGTAAAGTACGGTTAAGTTCTGCGTAAAGCTACTTAATTTGGGTGCAGAGAATAAATAAATTCGTCAGTAAAGACATATTTTTTTGTAGGAATTATATAAAAAAAGTTTATTTAACCGGCAAGAATTACATAAAATCTAAAGACACGTCTGGTCATAAAACGTTACTTTAGAATACCTATTGTAATGTAATATGCCTTACAGTAAATACTAAACGAGTTTATTTAGTAAATAGATCTTTTTAAACCTCTGCAAGTCATTTAGTTCTGGAAAAATTAGATGTTATGACATTTCCCTTTACTAGTTTTCAGAAGATACTCTATAACAAATTTAATATTTATACCTAACTATCTATATATCTATCATATCTTGCCCCTATAGTTTTTTAGAGTATTTGTGTCCGTTTCATGTATTTATTTTAAAACGAAAGCTGTCTCATCCAAAAAACCATTGACACCCCCATTTTCCATTTGATGGTGCCTTTTTGATTGCTTTGTAGGCTGTGTCAAAGAATTGGACATACCCACATACATACAAACGCTCGAAAAACATGACTTTTGATTTAAAAGTCAGTGCACAATTGAAACAAAAAGCATTAAAAACAAAATTATTGACACTACCACATAGTCTGATCCCAGCCAATTAGCGAAGTAATAATTTTATAAACATCAAATCTCGATTCATTTTTAAAATCACATTTGCAATGAGTATACGGCGACGATAACTGTAAAATAAAATGTGAGTGAAACATACATAATTAAATTGTTGCACACTTTCTTAACATAAACCACTTTAATAAAGATACAACGCATATACGACAATGTATTATTTGGTCACAATTAAGCAAGTAAACTTGATAGAGTTCTCAACAGCTTGTAATTACCGTTGCAGCCCCTTATTTTCCCTAAAGAGTCATAGGATGGGGGAAGCTACGATAATCTCGTTGGCTCGATGAATTTCAACTAAAGAATTATATAGCAGTGGCTTAGGACGAAATATACTAACGAATCAGTAAACATCATCCCCATCAATTAGATGGATGGATGATACTCCACCATTGTAGGTTTTTGAAGAAACTTTTTGGATCAAACAATCAATTTATAGAACTAATTACGCAAAGTTTCAAGAAAAGATCGAAGACCTCAAAGGTTGACAACACATTTATGACTCATGAGTTGCAAGCGCCTGTAAGCGGTACTTGCTTACCAGACGACTCTTCTGATCCCATGTTTAAAAAAAGCATTTTATATGTAAAATTTAAACAAAATACCAGAAGGAAAAGTAGGATGTGAACAAAATTAACCGTACATGAAAAACATTGGGGTCGGCAACCAATCATTTCGATCAGATTTGGTGTTATGATCGTCACGCCACCCACCGTAACCAGTGAGGTGGTCTGCTGCAACGATAATAAAACAAGACAGATAAATACAATTTCATTCAAAAATCTTTTTTTCAATGTAAAGAAGCGTATTGTAATTGTATGTCGATCCGTGTCATTGACTCTTGGAGTATAAACAATATTTTGAATTTTCAATATGACAAGATGCCAGCGTACGTAATAATTGCACGCGGGACCGGGCGAGTGCTGACTCATTCAGTTCTTTAATTGAACGGACGTCGTAAGCAAGCGTTACGAGATTTACATGTATACTTGTAATATAATAATAAATGCCAATATGTTAACCTCACATTGAATCTGAAACAATATATAAAAAATAAATTTAAATGACATCAAAGATTATTTAGAACTTTGCAAATGTATTAAATAAAAGTTTAATAATGTTGTGATATTCCTAAACAAACCTTATTTTACACCTAATTTGGTCTAAATGAAATATAACGACTGATTTGGGCCGGAAACCGCCATCAACATCATCAAGCCGTACATTATAACTTAATACTAATTAAATGTTCTATATGCTTACGTATTGTCTGATATATTATGTTTGTATCAGACAAAAATATTCAAAGAGCGAGAAGCATTTAAATAAATGAAAACCTATCTCACTTTCTTCTGATGTTTAAACTGTTCGTGGATCGTAGATTAAATGTCTTTCAGCGTCCAGAACAAACAAGGTTCGAAATAGATTTTAGAAGCATACATTCACGCCGTTTAAAATTCATACAAAAGATCGAAGAGAATGACAATGTTGGGTTTGTTTACGAGCCTAGTGTTTGTTGATATAAAAGAGAAAGCTTTTCAATCAATCAATACACGAACAGTGCTTGAGACGATAGATGTTAAATTGACTACAATTGAAGTGTTTTGATAACATGTCACTCTGAATACAAGAGCAGACATTGAGATATCTTTCAAAACAAACAAAAGATTAGATGTGTGCGAAAATCTCTATCTAGATGCGACTAGTGTACATAATATTATGTATGTACTCGTATATTTGAATTAGTGAAACTGAATACCTTATGGTGCTTATAGGCTGTTTATAATTATGTTTTTTTGTTTTTTTTATACATTAGCTACCCAAATTATAATCCAAGAGTGGTGGTCACCATCTTCAATGCAAACAAGGACAGTGCAGCATGGTGACCAGCACTATGGTGGCCTAGAGAGATGCTTTTTCACGCCCCGCTTAAAGGTCCCGGGATTATAGTGGGACGGAAACATGTCCGCTGGTAGAGAGTTCCGGTTAAAACTAACCGCTCGGCACAGGAAGAAAGAGCCGAATCGATGAATGCGAGAGTATATGTCTTCCACTCTGAAGTGGTGACTTCCGAGGCCAGCACGTCTTGTCCTGTAGAGAAAGGGAGAAGGGGGGACCAGTTGGCAGAGCTCTTCAGAACACTCCCCATGATATAGGCGATAGAGAACTGCCATAGAGGCGATTTCTCTACGCATTTGCATAGGTTCAAGGGACTTGATGGTGATCATGTTTCAAATGTGTGTATTGACGCTTTCAATTGTTTTTTTTAAATATATGGCCTGATGGAAAGCATAAGCAGTATCCAAAAGTGGTGGTAGCATACTCATTGCGAATGCAGACAATGCAACAACACAGCATGGTGACACACACCATGGTGGTCAAGTGATGCTTCTGCAACATTGGGCCATCATATTGTTACTAAAATAAATCTAAACCAACATACAAAAGTTTTTTTTAATTATGTCAGTTATTGCACACAATTAATACATTCTAAACTATTATATTAGATAAGTACCACTTTGTACATAGTAAGTTACTAGAGAAATAACTTTCTACATAAATTTATATGCATTATGATGCAATTTAGATTCTAACATAGTGTGCCTTGAGATCCATCCTGATATTGCATACTTAGTTGTTCTATATTTAAATAAAGTAAAGCATTCAACATTGCGAGAATTAAAATAAATAAATAAATATTCCGGACATCTAGCACAATGCCATCTAGTCCCAAGCTAAGCAGAAGAGCGGTGTTATGGGTACTAGACAATTGATATAAATACTTATATACTTTTTTTTTGTAAAAACATACATATTATACATAGAAAACACCCAAACTCCGAAACAAATATCTGCAGATCATACAAACATTTGGTTTGACCCGGGAATCGAACTGAGACCTCAAGTTTAGCAGTCGCATACGCCACCACTACGCCACCGAGGCAGTCACAGACCGAGGAACACACACAAAAGTTAGAATAAATGTTGTTTAATTTTACACCATTAAATAAAATAAATTACATCATTTTAAGTTGCAGTTAACTAATTTAAATTTAAAGATAAATAATTAGCTAATTACTTACCGTAGTATAAAATGTATACTAATATTATAAAGAGGTAAAGTTTCTAACTTTGTTTTAACTTTTGAAACCGAACCTGAAAATTTTCTTACTAACAGAAAGCGACACTATTCAGGAGTGACAAAGGCCGTATAGGACAAAAAAAAACTGTGAAAATTAATACCTAGTATTTGTAAATCAAGTCTAAGAAAAGCGGGCGGTGAACGCCAAACTAAGTGGGTACAGGTCGGCTAGTGTTATATAAAACTTAAAAAGTGCCACTTTTAGTTTATTTTTCACTAATTTTGTTAAGTGCCAACAAAAATTTGAACACGATTTAATTAAATAATTTGAGAATATCACTATTTAGTTAATTTTATTAACAAATGATGAAAAGCTTTCGTTCTTTCAATTTTGTTATTACTTTTACTATATTAGAAATAAATTGAACAGTTCTGTTAACTGTATTTATTGAGTCAGCTTGTTGCTATATCATCAAGAAACATGGCTTGCAAATACTCGTAAATATGTTGGCATTGTTTTGGTACATTCCGATTACGAATGCTGATGTTTAGCAAACCTTGGCAAGGCAAGATATTTAGCTCTAAACAAACTGCAAACCTATACTGGTGAGTCTGAATACCTACATTGTTTACTAAGAAATAGTTAAATATATATACTCTTACTTCTAATAACTACCTCATTGGTCAATCAAAAGGTCTCGGGTTCAAATCCTGCGTCGGGCTAAAAAGTGTTATTGAGTTTTTCTGATATTAGAAATACTTAATAACAGCTCGGAGTTTGGAAGTTGGGATCTAAACCCCTGTGCCTCGAAGAGTACGTAAAGATGTCGGTCGTGCGCCTGATCTGTCCCCAGTCGTGAAGGTTAACCGTCCCATCGGATTATGGGAGAGAAGAAACACAGAGTGCACCTGTGTTTGTGCAAATACTTGTGCGCAGTTTGCTGGTCTCCGTGGAGACAGCCCGCCGTGGCCTTAGTCAGTCGGCTAGGAGAACATCACTATTAAAAATAACTTCATATTCGTTCATTTCGTAAATAATTGGATACTAATATCAGAGTTCAATTTACTATGTATTTAAAATTTTGGGGTACTATAAAATGTGGCAGTTGCAGGATTTATTTCAAGTTTTACTTTCTCTTAGCATGTGTGATGTTGTCTTGCGTAGTTTGTTCTAGAATGTAACGATGAATAGCCTTGGATACACTTCGTATTCTTAACTCGTCACCTCGTGGAGAACTAGAACACATAACCAAATGAAAAAAACAACAGCATAAAAAGTATGACTAAAATCACTCCTTTAATAAATCAATTCTTAATATAAATGTCTGTTTATTCAAGGAAAACATTAAGCCCAACACAATAGGTCTTTAAGACATTACCATAAAGATCTAAGCGACATGAGTCACTTTGAAATTGAACCATTCTTTATTGCAACCGCATACGCCTTCTTGGAAGTCGGTGAGGAAAATTACCTATCTTTAGAACACCAGGAGTGGTCACTGCAGAAATATTTCAGGATTAAATTAGAATACTCATAGTTCCAGGCTATTTGCTTTTTCTCCACAACAGTTAGTGTCAACGTGTTTTATCACATTTAGCAATTTTAACTAAAAATTATTACCTAATGTTATTTAAAACTTAACTAAGTTAAACTTAAAGCTTGTTTTGTACGACGTCTGGCTTAAGATATCAGAAAATAATGCGTTAAATGCTATTGCTTTAAAATGTAAACCAAGAATTACAAAGCAAATGCTAGCGATAATAATCATCATCGATGAGAATACGATAAAATTACTTGAGAATCACATAAACAATAAACCTTCAATACTAGACTTCTTCTTTCTTCTTTCTTTCTTTCTTTTAAAAAGACATCTCCCGCATTAGGAATATACATCCTGTATCGCGAAGGACTTTACAAACATACATGTGACGGACACAAAGAACACCCAGACTCAGGACAACACTTTGTGGATCACACAAAGTGATGTCCCACGTGGGATTTGAACCCACGGCACTTGGCGCAGAGAAAGTGGCGTAGTGACCGCTTAAACCACTAGGCCAACCGTGCAGTCAAACTATAAACAATTTCGAACTTACTAATAAACTACTACTAGAAGAAATACTAAACGAGTTTAATTAAAAAAATAAAAGCATTAATAAAATATGTACAAAGACTTAAGCTATTCTCTATTTATCCAATCAAAAATAATCCTACCTCAGACGTGTTAAAGTCTACACTCATACGGATGCAGCCGTATCCCCAATATACAAATAAAGACAAAAATAAAGAAATGTAACTTACGTCGTCTACAAGACACTAACATTCAAAGATGTGGCATTGAAACAAACAATCATTACAAAGACGTAAAGATGAACGACTATAAGTGCAAAGACAAGTAAGGTTTCGAAGATGAAATCAATCAAAACCCTGTTCCCCCCTATCTCAGATGGTTTGCTAAGGAATGTATTCTGGCTTTTGTTAAGTCTGGACTCAAGAATAACGTCAACAATAAATAAAACTTGAAGTTCGATTTTTGAAGAGGATTTAATCTTTAAACTAATTTTATTTCCACGTCTATTTACTAAATAATTATAATTTTGACACATTTGATGTAGAGGCTGCCTTTAGCATCCCTAAAAGTATGAGTTATATATATTAGAAATCAATGACAGATATTTACGAATTACAAAAAAGTAAATACCTATTAATATCAAATGCCTAGTATCATCATAGTATAATCCTCTACTACTGTGTGTTAGATATCCGAAATATTATTATGCATATACAAATACTCTTTAACAATATGTGTACCTATTTATTTAAGCAAAAACATAACTTGGGTAGCAAAAGACATTATCAAAAACACACATATATTTAAAAATTTGGAATCACAATATGAAAATCTAAGTTAAGCTAATTTAGATTATTTTGCTTAATTTATAAATAATATATTACACCATATTGAAAAATATGTCCCGTGATATGCTTACCGAAGTAGACCACTACAATAAAAATGATTTTACAGTTTTTAGATAGATCGTACATTTAGATAACGTTATAAGAAAATTTCAAATTTCAAAAAAACAACCTTTTCCATGAAACATTTAAATATTATATTTTTTTAGAATAAGATTACTAGCTTAAGGTTTTTAATATGTGTCTAAACTTTTTTACATTTAGTATTTCATAATTTTAGTAGGCTATTATTTCAAAGACTATAAATAAAAAATCGTACACAACACGTCACTGCCTAATCCCAAAGGTCAGACAAAAAATATTATCAAAAAACACACACACAATACATGACCTTAATAACAAAATATGAAATGATCCTAATGAATCGCACACAGTTGACCATTTAAGCATGTTCTTAATACTGTCCATACGTCCATAAGCCCATTGTTTGGCTTCGAATTTTTTTGTCCATATCATTATACGCTTCGTTAAATCAAAAAGACAAAAGGACTTTTTGCAAGACTCAAAGGATTTGCAAACATAAGTAGAGAGTCATCAAAATAACTCCACTGGTAGTTGGATTTCCCGCGAGATACTTGCCACACGAAATACGAGCTCTATGTTTATGGTGTCAAAGTACTTTTTACATTAAATTGATCTTAAAATCAAGATATCAGTAAACAATTGAGTGTGTCATGATTGACTTTATAGCCAGTCACGCCGATATTATTTGCTTCCTTATTTCAATTTAAACGACCTTATTTTCGACAGCATAAGATTTTATTTACTTCTTGCTCTCAGTACATAGAAGCTAGTTTATTAAAACATGAAAGCATTAGTACAGTGAATGGTTAATAACGTTTCGATTGACATTAATTCTCCCTCACTGAGCTACTGATTTGCATAATCTTTGAACTTGATTGTGATAAAAAAAAAACGTGTTTTGCTCACGTTGATGTAATAAATCTGAATCGCTACTTAGTTTTACAATAAATTATAAGAACAGTAATACAATGTATATTTTAGGTTTAAAGGTTCATAGGAAAGTGTACTTAATTAATAATCTTAAGGATTATGAGTGTTGTTTGGAGTAGCGTCATTCCCAGACGACCTATCTTCTTTATAGTATTCTCTATATATCTGTATATATTTAATAAATAAATTGCTACACATCGTAGAGAAGCAGACAAGTTTACCTTGCTCTTAGATTTATTTTATAAATTCAATACCAAAAAATACATTTGTCGTAAACTGAAGTTTTTATGTTTCTAGTCGGTAAAGGCCAATTTGTCTTACAACTTGTTGATAAGAAAGCTTACTGTTCGCTAGATGCCATATTCCGTTACCATAAAATACTCAGATGCATAAATAGAATATCTTGAATGAGACCATTTACCACTGAAAATGCAAAACCACACCACTAAACACAAAACTTTATTTATTACATATCGTGGAAGTGCCACGCTTCGGCATGAATGGGCCGGCTCGACCGGAGTAATACCACAGCCTTGAAAGAAGAAAACCGGTATGAAATGCCCAACCCCTTCCTCCAAAGACCGGCAACGCACTTGTGACGCCTCTGGTGTAGCGTGCATCCATGGGCGGCGGTAATCGCTTACCATCAGGCGATACGTCTGCCCGTTTGACCCATATTCAATAAAAAACATCTACTATAGTGCTGTCACCAGAACGCAGGTATAATGTAGGTATATATATCGTTAATATTTATCACCCATAATTTGGAATTGGATCCGGAAATTGTGTGATAAAAATGTTACATCGGTAAGACACATTATCTCGGGAGTAAATTCTACATTAACTATAGGAAACGGGTTATTTGATGGGAGATACTTCACTGGAGACTGTTTATGAACTTATTATATGAAACATGACACGTCTTTTTTTCGTGATTGGGGTCAGAGGTAAGATGTATGTATTCTTGGACATCTTTATACCAGTTTTATGTTCAACACTAGACGTGTTATGAACGATATAATGATATAAGTAGTTAGATCAGGGACAGATCATTACAAAACAAGTAAAGTGTTATTCTATCCATTTTTTTTAAACGGGATATGAAATTTAAAATCCATGAAATACAAAGTGTTAAATATGCGATGTTAATCGTATGTTTATATACATGTATAGTGTAGTGTACCTAAATTATCATAATCTTAAAGTATATTTTGATAATGCTCTTGTACTCATTGATTTCTTCACAAGAATAGCAAGAAAAGGAGGCGCTCATAGCCCAGTTACACTCGGTGATTAGAAACAATTACCAAGGGTAAGCAACGACGGCACGGTCAGTAGCGGTCAGCGTGAAGACGTATGGCCGTAACCCTCTCCTGAGATGAGACCCGAGCCCAGCAGTAGGATATTATGGGTTGTTGATGATTGATTGATAATAGGAAGAAAAGTCATTTCAATTGCTCATGCCTACGTGGATGATGATGGCTTCTCTTGAGACCAAAATATTGCGATCGTTTACAAAATGTACATGAGTTCACGAAGACATGAGACGCACCTAACCTACTACGGTCCAGTGAGACCACAATAAGTTCATACTCATGGTACATAGTATATGATAAAACACCTTAGTCATCACAACTTGTTTTGCTGTCGTAAAACTAATGACTTACGTATAAAAAAGGCGTGTAAAGCCTATTACCTCTAATTACTCAATATAATATGATTATTACAATATTCAATGTCAGATATCTCACAATAGTGTTGCGTGTTAGTCGTGAGCTGACAATCGAGTATTGTCGTAGTGATGCGAAACTGTTCGCTATTAGTCACGTCACGACTCGATACCTACTTACACGTAATATATCGTCGTCGTGTATAGCTAAAAAGAGTAGGTTTCTTTAGTTCAATTTCTGCTCAGGAAAGAAAAATGTGTAAACAACAAGAATTACGTCTGGATGGTGGTACTATAATAATAATAATATATCTCTTTATTGTACACCAGATAATTAAATAAATTACTTAATGCTAGGTCAGTACAAATGGCGGCCTTATCGCTTAACATGCAATCTCTTCCAGGCAACCGTGGGATGGAAATTAATACAGATAATAATAAAGGGTAGTGTCTGGTGTAATCGAGAGTAGTTGGGGAAGTGAAAATAAATATATATAAATGACCAATATCATAAACAATACCAGTTATACATAGTGTGGATGATAATACAAATACATACAAAATAAATATAATAAGCGAAATTCGTAAATGTTATACACACTGAAATTAATATTGTCACCTAATTGACAAGAGTTACAGTTAATTATGGAATATTGATGTCTCCCAAGTAATGCTCCTTTACCAGTCGCTTAAAGACGGTCAGTGATTGTGCAAGTCTGATTTCGACCGGTAGGGCGTTCCACAGTCGCACCGCTTGTATAGAAAAGGAATGGTCTAGAAACTTGGTAGAATGTCCAGGCATTTTTAATTTCAGGTTCTCTGACGATCTCAACAATCTTGAGTGCGAATCATGTAGAAAAGTAAACCGCAATTTAAGGTAACGTGGAGTAAAAGGATTGAATAAAATATTATTTAGAAGAGAAAGTATATGTGCATTCCGGCGAAGGCGAATAGGTAACCACTTAAGCTGTTTACGATAGTTGGAGACATGGTCATATTTGCGTAATCCAAATATGAATCTTATACAGAGATTTTGGAGTCTTTCAAGCTTACTCAATTGGTCTTCGGTGAGATCTAGATAACTGGCATCAGCATAATCGAGAATGGGGAAAAGAAGAGATTGTGTAAGAGCAGTCTTGGTTGATGTAGGAAGAAAATTGCGTAGTCTGCGCAGAGATCCTGCAGCGGCAAACATTTTACGGCTCAGTTCATGTAGCTGTGGACCCCAAGATAAGTTACTATCGATATAAATGCCCAAGTTCTTGACCTTGTCACTAAACGGAATAGGTGTTTTGTTGCAGGTAATTTGGGGCAAGTTTGTCCAGTCGATCCTTGTAATCATTCGCGAGCTTCCAACGACAATGACCTGAGTTTTAGACGGGTTTATTTTGAGACCATGGGAGTTGCTCCACTTGCTTATTTTATCCAGGTCAGCATTAATGATATTAACAGCATCAACCAACTTAACCGGTGATGCCCTGGTATAGATCTGAAGATCATCAGCGTGTAGGTGGTAGGAAGAAGACAGATCATTAGTGATTGTGTTTATAAAAACAGAGAAAAGCAGGGGAGAGAGCACGCCGCCCTGTGGTACGCCGCCTGTAGTGCTACACCAAGAAGAAACAGTGTTTTCGATGCTTATACGCTGCCGGCGACCAAACAGGTAGTTACGAAACCAGTCAATTGCGGTTGGAGATATGTTAAGAGAGCACAGCGTACACAGCAGTACGTCAAAGTCAACGGTGTTAAAAGCATTGCTGAAGTCCAAGAGTGTTAGTACGGTGACTTCACCGTTGTCCATAGCAGATCTGATGTCCTCCGTAATATGGATTAGGGTAGTGGTAGTGCTATGTCCGGGTCGAAAGCCGGACTGCAAGGGATTTAAAAGCAGGTTTCTGGTTAGGAAGCTCGAGAGTTGATTATGGATAAGACGTTCGAGGACTTTGGAAAGGAACGGGAGAATGGAAATGGGACGGTAATCACTGAAGGTTTCAGGGTTTTTCTTCTTAGGAATAGGTATAATTTGAGCTTCTTTCCAGGTCTTAGGAAACACACTGTGGGAGATCGAATAATTTAGGATATGACAGATGGCAGGAAGAATTTCATTAAGGATTGGAAGGATCATATTACGGCTTAGACAGTCAGAACCTACCGCATTCGAACCGATGGACACTATGCTCTTCCTAACATCACAATCAGAAAATTGACTAAAGACGAAGGGAGAACAGTCAGGAGTTGGGGCAGAAGTAAGACGTTTCAGTGTTGTGTCTTTTGTTGTTTGATCAAAATTTGAGGAGGTAGAGAAATGTTGATTAAGAAGGCTTAAGTCGACTTTTTTAGGAAAAGGGTCTTGAACAGATTTGCCTACTCCTAATGACTTCAGAAATTTCCAGACTTTAGCTGGATCTCCGTTTTCAACGGAACTGTGGATGTATCGGCGCTGTGCATTCCTACACACCTTGCTGCAATGATTTCTGATAGTTATGTAGTTGTCCCGGTTCCTATCGCTTGAATTATTTTTGGATTTTGATTTAGCTATCACCTTTTTTTTAAGTAGTTCTTTAATATCTGGAGTTAGCCACGGTGATGGAAGCCGTTTTACTTTAAATTCTTGAACTGGAGCATGTTCGTTATAGAGAGTCGTTAATTTGGCCGTAAATAAATCAACCCTCTCATCTATGCAGTCAGCACTGAAGAGAGGTGCCCAGTCGATATTATTGGCATCCTTCACTAAGGCATCAATATCCATGTTCTTCAAATTTCGCTGCAGGATGATCTTAACTCTGGGTTTAGGAGGTCGGAGCTGATTTTAGGAGGTCGGAGCTATACGTCCTACTGTACTACTACTTACTTGAGAAAATCTTGATCTCATATATTGGCCTTATATCCGACAGACCAGCGAATTTTCTTAATGTACTTAATGCACAAACCATCGCTGTCTCCATTTATCCAATCTAAATTTGTAATATTCGTTTTCCTTACACCAAATTGACTTTATAGGTAGAGCCATTTGAAAATGATAGCAATCTTTATTCGGGTTGGCGTCAGGCAGGTGAATAATTTAAAAATTCAGTCAAATTTCTGTAATCTTACACATTTCGCCAACCTACAAATATAAGTAAAAAAACAGCGAGGAGATGGTGATAATTCTAGAGGTAACCAACTTTGATTGACATGAGAAGTACTAGTTTTTCCTCATAATTATTTTTTACAAGAAAAATTCAAGATTGATTTATCTTTACTAACTTTGTACCCCTATGTTTTCTAAGTATAATTCTCCGTTCATTAAAAATATATAGGAATAGAAACCTATTCCAAAACTAACATTTGCTAATGAAACGTCTGTGTTTATATTGGCGTAGAGCAAACATACCTCAACGTCATCTCGCGGAGATAAGTCGAACTACATGCAACTATTGACCTATATCACGCAATGAAAGTTCTCACGCTGATTAGAATGTGTGCATCAGAAGTTAAGAAAAACATTGGAAGTTTTTTCTATACAAACATATCTTTCTTAAGAATGGGAACAAGTTTTATGAAAACATTCGTAACAATCTTAGTAATATGTATGTAAACAGTGTGTTTTCAATTTCTTGAAAACGAGAGTATCACACGGACTAGTTTTCTAAGTAACTATTGTAGGTACTGCTTCTTTATATACTAGATGATGTGGACGCAAGAAGCGTTATTTAGCTTAGCAAACACCCCAATAGTATTCATAATTTAATACTATCATATTAATACATTTTTTCTTTATACAGCAGTTAATGCAGCATATAATATTATTGAAAAAATACAGGTATTTTAACAAGTCGGATTTACAGTTAGAAATCGCCGACATATACCACAGAAGTGGGTTGAGGAATAAAATCACAAACTAACAATCAAGTAAACGTATGAACATAGAAACTATCGTTCACAATTTTACAACCCGTCTGAAATATCTACGTATCTGGCTTAATGACGTCAACTAGTTTATTAATATTTCACTGAACACAGAAACAGAGCGTACTCCTTCCTAAAAGGCCGGCAACGCAATTGTAACACCTTTGGTAATCGCTTACCATCAGGCGATACGTCTGCACGTTTGCCGCAATATAATAAAAAAAACAATAAATATGGATGAGAATGATATTACGAAAGCAATTGGCAACGGAACTAGATAGGCGAAGACGAAGTGGCGTGTGGGGAAGCGAGAGGTGAAGTGCATACCAGCCGGGTGCGCAGATATTCCCGATGGATTGTAAGATTATGACTGGTTTTTAATATTATGATTTTCCCACAGACGAAAAATTTGAATGTAAATTAAAACATCTATTCATTTCCGAGATAACCACTTGTCTTTAATAAATATTCCCAATACTTACGGAAGTTTTATTCTATAAATCAAAATTAATAACTTTTTTATATGTGACCTAGAACCGTCTTGACGCCATTTTTAAGTGTAATTAATTAATCATTCTGCCGTATTAAAATTATCTTAGCATTTAGCTGTAAGTTTGAATGCTAAATCAAATATTAACCAGATTTTTAAAACTTGTTTGCAAATTAAATAATCATCATTTTCCTTGATGTGACCTTTATTATGCATTAGCCTAATAAACTAAACATAAAAAGGTGCAATACAAACATGAGTTAGTTAATGTTGTTTTGCTGAAAGAAATACATAAACAGTTTACCGTAGGAGAGCCAAGCTTCAACATGCATGGGTCGGTACGACCGGAGTGATACCACGGCCCACGGCCTCACAGAAAACCAGTGTGAAATAGCGCTTGCGCTGTGTTTCACCGAGTGAGTGAGGATACTGGAGGCCCATATCCCAACCCGGGAAGGGTTTCCATCCCATTCCTCTCCCCATCCCCCAAAGGCAACGCACCTGTGACGTACCGGCGGTAATCGCATACCATCAGGCGATACGTGTGCTCGTTAGCCACCTAATCCATAAAAAATAAAAAACAGACACCATTTAAATCGTTCTCCACATGCAGGTTCGAACTAATACAACTGTGAGAAGTACCTAAATGATTTAAGAATAAAATGATTATTAAAATCTTATCTGAAACTGTAGTGCTGACTTCTAACCATATTCTGTATGAAGAGCAAAAGTTGTTTTCCTTGTTTAACAACGTAACAGCAACAAAGTAGCGACAGTAGATAAAGAAAATATTAATATTCGACTGCTACCTTCTACACTCTGTACCAGACGAAAAAAAAGACAGGAACAAAAAGAATTACCATTGAATAAAAATATTTGTTTATTTTTTTTTCTTTTCTTGTTTAGGAGGAGTACAGGTAATTGCGGAACTATAAATACATATTTAATATCAGTCAAATAATGCTTACAATAATTTCATATAATTTCCGTGTTCAACCCTGTGTGTTACTTTCCATCCAAGGAAGTTCACACGCTATCTTAAAATTTCATCACAATTCGCAACTCCATAAAATTATGTTACTTACACACCTGTTCCCACTGTATATCAACGATTTATATTTGACAGTAGCGAAATTCTCACTTTCTAATGTTGGCAGATAAACATAATCAAATTATGTCGTCTCTCCGTACTTGCGTTGAGTAAACAATTGGTAAGGCCAAAGCTATACTGCGAGCGATAAAGTTTACAGCGTGAATATACATAAATATAGACAGATATCTACTATTTATATTACTAGGTACTTTATAATACTATAATAAAATACTACTAGTTCGTCGTTGTTTTACCAAACTCAATTTATTATTAAAGCAAAACTAAACTCCAAAACAAACTCAACATTTTTAATTTGCTTTAAAATTTTTGGTTTTGATAAAGAACATAATAAAATCAGCTAAATCAAATTTTATTGCTTAAAATAGCTTAATTTTTTTTTCGTTAATGTTTTGGGTTTGAGCGCGTGTAACACAACCTTAGATGCCAACATTTGGATATGCGAATGACTGTTAATAATTATTATTGTACGACGCTGATATTTGGTATTTTTATAAACCATATCATTAATTCAATATACATTAACATATACCAGGACCAAAATATAACAATAAAGTTATACCGTTTTAATAGAGCAGTATTATTTGCTGTGATGTCATTCTCCAATTATAATAAGTGAAGGCTACATGTAGAAAAACAGCTACAGAATTAAATTCTACAAATACGGCAAAACTACAATTGTGTTTAATGTAGTAGTTTTATCTATAAAACGGATGCTGTTTTTTGGATATAATTTGTTTTTTGAACCAAATAAGTGCCAATGCCAAATAAAAATAAATAGTTATTCTGTGAATGAATTTGTGTTTCGAAATAGCATATACGTAAATAGTTTGCCACTACTTTTAAGGTATGTTAAGGTCAACTTAGGTCAGACGCAAAAAAACACATTTTTGAATCTGACATAATTTTTAATTTCAATAAATCAACTCTTGGTTTT
Organism: Spilarctia lutea; assembly: GCA_916048165.1. Taxonomy (NCBI): domain Eukaryota; kingdom Metazoa; phylum Arthropoda; class Insecta; order Lepidoptera; family Erebidae; genus Spilarctia; species Spilarctia lutea. The sequence goes on from OU696491.1 coordinate 4,842,610, forward strand.
ATGTTTCAAGTTAAATTGTGTTTCGAAATTAATATGTATGTTATTTTTCGATTTGACTTTAGATAGTCCCATAAAGGCCTGTATTGAGTGAAGTACTTTTTAATTTCACTCATGTCACTCATGGGCTTAACTACATACAGCACATATTATTATAAAATCTGTTTTAACCTAAACCCAAAGACTTTTTCAAGTTGCTACAGAGAAAGATGATAAAAGTACATAATCTAAAATATTACTAAATCTGTCTGGTGTTAAACATGATTCTTTATATTAATCAGATTTTTTATAGAACACTTAAAGTTATTCTTTAAGTCGATGTACAAAAAGTATAAAATTCATTCTCCGCTCGCAGTGAGACCTAAACTCTTTCTATAGAGTTCAAACATTACGTAGAAAACAAAACTGGTGAAATTCTTGTACGTGTGAAAAATGGTTTTCATTTTAAGTTTGTTTAACACCTACATTGCTTTTACTTTGTCTTTCCATTCTATTCTATGTCACGGTGGTTGTGGAAAACTGTTACAGAACATAATTGATATTATCAATAAGAATAAATTTATGTCTTTAAATTTAAGGTAATTAAATATTTTAGCTTGAAAAAAGCTTTTATTCGTTTGTTGAAAAACCAGTAACAAAATTAATTGTAGAAACAGGTAGGCTAGGTATTTCTTGTATTCTCTTTCGTGCCCGGAAACCGAAGAAAAATTTTGATATCTCAAGTTTTGATTACATGCAATTTAATGATCAAAGTTCCTTACTTATTACAATATCACTAATGATTTGCATGTCAAATATGACGATAATTACTAGTAAATCCCTTTTAAAGATCTTAGTTCTAATCCTTTTGCCTCAGGTTTAATACCGACATTACATAAAGTTCTGTTCAGCAGTACGCATTACTGACTGGTTAAAATAAAGATGCTTACATTTTTCATTTAAAAGAAGCTTTATCACAATTTAAGAAAGACACAGAAATAGGAGTTACATAAAATTTTAATTCATAGACGAATACATTTAGTCATGTTACGTCTTTAGCAGACTCGACTTTGCCAGCTTAACGTCATCTGAAACCTAGTTATATCCACACATTAAGTGGTTCCATTGCAAATAAAAACGGATATGGTGCGATGTAGGTAGCTCTTGAGTTGAGTAAGCATTCTATTATTGGATATATGTACGGTAAAATGTAGAACGGCTCATCTTTATAGGTTTATTGGTTTCACCCGTGTCGGTATGCTATTTTTAGGTAAGTAGATTTTCTTGAATAACATTTGTAACCTATTACATAACGTCAAGAATTAGAAATATCACAGAATAACATTTGATTCTTTTGATAATGTGACGTCAAATGCAATCTAAGTTTAATGTAAAAATTGAAGAAAACAATTAGTTGCATATTGAATCTATGAATTTTTGTGACCCAAGTATGTTTGCCCTTATTGATAGTGATCGACAATCCAACTGAACATTTTTACAGATGAATTAACACAAATTAATTTCATGTTTTCCAGTCTGAAAGTAAACGAGGTAGGTACGAAAATGTGGTAGTAAATATTTTGGGTTATTGGTTGCTTATCAAAGGGCCAAAAGCCTAGAGCGATTTCAATTTAACACAGTTGCAAAATGATGAAGTGAATGCGACATATTTGCAAATTTGACAATTTCAATCAGGAATCCTTTTGACCTTTTTGCTCACAGGCTGGACATTGACATATTTTACGCCCTAAGGGTACGGGCACCTGACTCACAAATTGTGAAAATTATTAAATTACACATTATTTACTAGATGTCGGGCAGATAAAGCATTCTACATCGTGTTTGAAACGTTAGCTTTTGGCGAAATTGCTTTTTGCAGAAAAATGTTCATGTTTTTGCTTACCTTTATAATTAATAGAAAAATAAATTATTTTAATATTTAAACTAATTATATTTCGGTTCAATACTTTTCGCATTAATGTGTAACAAGCATAAGAGCGTTTTTGCAGTTGTTTGCGATCATTTCGAAAATCCAACCAAGTATCCTTGTCCACTTAAAATTGACAAGTGTGATCTGTTACTTGACTTGACTTTTATGTTGTCTAAGTTTTAGTATTAAATTTCATGTAACTCGGTCGAATTGTATTCAAAGGCAGTTGGTATTTTATTTATGTGAATCTATTTATCAGACACACAATCTGAGCAGTATCACTTTACACAAAACTATGAGACACACATGCATGGACAAAACAAAACAGAAAATTAAGTTTCATGTCCACAATGACATGGGTATTTGCACACGCACACTCTGGCCAAAGAATTCCTAATTTAAATTGCAACATTTGCAAATACGTCGCATTTATTACGATGTTTTCCAACTGTATATAATTGAAGACACAGCGTTCAAAATCGTCTTATTATTTACTTTGTAGAATAAAACAACGGCGTAATCAGTATCTAAGTATACAACTTAAACAGGTTTGAAGGCCATCTCAAGAAAAATATTGCTTAACGTTGTGTTTTTATCTATAAATAAAAACTTACGCTATGAAGTTTTGTTAGATATTTCTGTACGATAGGTGTTTTTTGCAATATCTGTAATGATATTTCCGACTTTGATAAATTGCTATAATAACATTGGTGCTATTTTCTCGCTGTACATAATGGATGTATACGTCAGTCAAAATTGATTTTATAATTCAATACCTATATTAGGTAAGATGAAACAGCATTAGACGTGTTAAGCGCCAGAAATGCTCTAATTATGAATATAGGGTGCCGCGGGTTTTCCGTTCAAAAACATAAATAAAGAAGAAAAAAATACCTAAATTGCCTATTTAGTAGTATTTTCATAAAAGTGTTGAGTTATTAATGATCGCGAAAATCTATCGAGTCAGGGTTCAATAAATGAAATTATTTGAGCTTATAAGGCGAGGTTGGAAAGGAAGGTGGTCTCCTCATTTTTTTTAAGGAATAGGGGCAAACGAGCAGACTTATAGCCTGATGGTAAGATTAGATTAGAAGAATACATCCGCCCATGGACACCCGCAACACGAGCGGCATCACAATTACGTTGTCGGCCTTTGGGGGATGGGGAGGTGGATGGGGGAGCAGATGGGGTATGGGCCTCCAGTATCCTCACTCACTCAAGAAACACAGCGCAAGCGCTATTTCAGAACGGTTTTCTGTGACGCCGTGGTATCACTCTGGTCGAGACGGCCCGTTCATGCCGAAGCGTGGCTCTCCTACGGATAATTTTGTACTCTGACTGCATACTGTAATTATTCTCGATCATATTTGTGTTTGTTCAAATCCCACATGAGGCTATACTTTGTGTGATCTACAAATTGTTGTTTTGAGTCTGGGTGTTTTTGTATTCGTTTCATATAAAAGTCCCCTGTGAGACAAGAATAATTCCAAATACATTAGTAGTATTTTTTAAAAGATATTTAAAAATCAGTATAGATTAAAAGGGAAGTATGAAATTTAAACAGGAACTAGAATACCAGAATAAAATATAATTTTGACCTCTAAATAGAAAAGAATAGCCACATAAACATTAAATTATTATTTAAAAATAAAATCAAGGACGAATATACCACGAAAATTTATTAAACAACAGCAGCTTAAAGCTATTTTGTAGTTATCTTAAATTGTATAGTTCCGTCTATAGAATCACGAAGTCTCACAATTTCCTCAGCGCTAAAAAACTAATAGAACGCATTTGCAACTCACTAAATGGCTTATAGTTATTCATTTATGACCTCAGTTTCATAATCGATTATATTATATAGTATAAATAGTGCTCGAATCGTTCCAAATTGTTTACCGTTTTTTTTCGTGTGGAAATTCCCATGAATTCATAATCTAATGGGTAGATTATGAATTCATGGGAATTGCCGACGTTGAAGTGGCTTGTAAAAACCTAAACCCGAAATATGACTGACTGACTGACTGACACTCGTTATTTTGTCACAAGGGGATTTTGCAAGGGACTAGAGAGGTGCCTTTAGAATCGTTAGAATGAAGTTCCTGGGAATCTCAGCTGAACTTGGTCGCCATATAACATGAATTAGATACATGATAGCAATTTTCAAACACATGTATATTTTAAAAATTTGCAATGAATATATCACAATCACTTGCTAATTAGGTAGAATGGGTAACCAATGGTAAATAAATGATGAATGGTAAAAAAGTCTGCTTCAAAAAAGGAATCTCATTTTTAAGAAAAAGTTTGTTTAAGATCTTTTTAAGTATTTTATAGATGTTGACTACTTAATGATTTCGCCCATTAGCCTTTTAAACATTATTTAACCTATTTTTTTTCGTGTTTAAGCCCCCTCAGGCCGTCACCTCATCGGGGATTGCAGCGGCGCGGTGTGTCGGAATCGAACCAACTAAAACTACACGGTGTGCCAACTCTGCGCCTGAGAAGGGAGGGGTCCGGGAACTGCTGATATTAACACGACCTGACCCCTCACGGCGCTTGCCCGCACTGAAGCGGGCACCTTCTGCTTATAAAAATCTCATTTTAGGCGACGCACGGCACACGCGTATCTCTCTCGTCTCAACCTTTTTAAATTTAATCATAACTATCATTTTTTCTAGAATTTTATTACAAAAACATCTTACGAATATGAATATTATTTGCTACACGTAGCACTAAATCTCCAATATCCAAAACCCATCTCGGCCGTTCAAATTTCATTTAAGATTCAATCGTTTAGGGTACAACCTTTAACGAGGAACTTATAAGATATTCAGATGGGATGTCTGAACAAACCAGCCGACTTCGAACAATATTTATATTATCAATGTGAAGTAGTGCTACAAACTGTAACTATAGGTCAAGTGCAGTTTCTAAACTTTCTAGTTGTTCCGAATTCATCTGCTTACTTCTTCCTAGCCTTATCCCAAGATTATTTGGGGTCGGTTAATAGTTCCACCTGTTTTACCTGAATATCAGATTTTCCAATAAGCGACGGGTATTAGACCTCCACAACCCTGAGGTGGAACTGTATTCGAAGTTTGAAACTAGCGTCAGTATATTTGAGGCCACTGAGTCGATTACCAAGTTTCATGGCAACCGGGACCGACGGTTTAACGTGCTCTCCGAGTTTTTCCGAATTATCAGTATAATATTAAATACAATTTCATCTCTTTCTCTTGTTATACACATGTCAGCTCTATCATCGTAGGTAAAATAAAAGAGATCACAACAACGAGCTTAACTCGTATTTAACTGCCTCGGTGGTGCGGTGGTAGAGTATGCGACTGCTGTGCTTGTGGTCTCGGGTGCGATTCCCGAGTCGGTCCTGATGTTTGTATGATCTGCAAGTATTTGTTTCGAAGTTTGAGTGTTTTCTCTGTGTCATATGTGTTTATTATCAAAATATATATATTTATGTATTTATATCAGGTGTCTAGTACTTATAACACGGGCTCTGCTTATCTTGGGACTAGACGGCTTTGTGTGTTAGATGTCCAAAATATTTATTTTTTATTATTTATTTATTATTCTTCTCATGTTTTGATTTTAAGTGTTATTTTATGAAAATATACATAATGTAAATAAAGTTCTCTTTGTCGACCTGAAAAAAAACCATGAGTGAAAGAATGACATATTTGAATCAGAATTTCACAACCACAATATTTGTGTTGAGATTTTTTTATAAACCCGACTTCGGATCTAAATTAGTTACACCTACCGATCGCGAAAGATTTTCATAAGGTTACAGCAAATATATGACGATTGTGCGACTTCAGTCATATATTATATATATATTGTTGATCACACTGATTGTTGTCCCATGTTTGATTTTTGAACCTTCAATACTTGGCGAAGTAGGAAGCGGGGGGTGGGGGGGCAAGGGCATAAACCCCATGAACAAACAAAAGGAGCGCACTTTTGCGTGTTCATGTTATGTTATTTCGAATAATGTTAATTTAGGTACGCAAACGGAAGTCAAACTGCAGGCGATGACTAGTCGATAACATATACAATGCATAATATAATTACGAAGCGCCGTCTTAATGGCGTCACCTCATGTCAACTGGTGTCAACGTAATATATCAAGTATTTAATACTTCAATACATACGCATAAAATTAAGATAACATCCTCATTGCATCAGTGCAACTAACATTGTAATTGAAAGCCATTTTAATGCTAACAATCTTCTAAAATCAGTTTCACGTTACACAGCTGGATCAAGGGTCTGTTGCAGAAGGCAGTTCTCCTTAACACGGTACGTATAGTAAAGAGGTTCCTGTCTTTGGAGCCCTGACCAACGGTTTCTTGGTTCCTGTACCCGAAGTCTATTATATTTTTATACTTTAAATATATATTATTGTTTACCTTTAAATGTAGTAAAGAGAATAATAACCTCGCACATGACACGCTCCCAAACTAGCTTATGGTAACCAAACTGCTGATAAACCTTCTTATATTCATATGTTTTTTTAAACAGAGAACACCCGCACGAGAAACAAATCCTGAGTCGTGGAGAACTTAACAAACAAACATGAAACGGACACAAAAAAACACTCAGATTCAGAACAACAGTTTGTGGATCACATTAAGTATTGCCTCGTGTGGGATTTCAAACCACAATACTTGGCGAAGTACGAAGCAGTGTTGTGAACACATACACGGTCATACATGCAGTCGAATTTCCTAAAAAATACATTATTTTAAATAACAAAATATATTGATGACTAGCTGACCCACGCAACCTCGTTTGCGTTTTATATTGCCAGTGGCGTGAAAATTTTCCCCCGTTTTTGAAACATTCTTCATTGGTGCTCCGCTCCTATTAGTAGTAGCGTGATGATATATAGCCTATAGCCTTCCTCGATAAATGGACTATCCAACACCGAAATAATTTTTAAATCGGACCAGTGGTTCCTGAGATTAGCCGGAACAAAAGACAGACAGACAGACAAAAATTTTAAAAATATATATTTTGGTATGTGTACCGTATATACATTCATATACATGTAGTAGAAAGCGGTTATTTTAATATTTGTATAGATGCATTGTGCTATCTTTAACAACAGTCTTTAATTCTCTAGACATTAAGAAGCTGCACTTTGTATTTAATATTCTGATACTCCTGTGTTAAACAACACCGCTTATGTTCACAAGTAAACACAGTTACTTATTTTATTACTTTCGTAGCATACTTATTAATAGTTTATTGATGATAAATAAGACATAAAATCAGCAAGCATACCTAACCTAACCAGTTGCTCAAGTCATTCATAACTCACTCTTTATTGAACCCTGATAATTATATCAATAATGAGGTGAAATGATGTAGAAATCAGTGCTACTATTTAATCGAATGTGTGATTATAGCGGTCGGCATGACAACACAAAAATGATCTAATATCCATACAAACGTCTTTTATTTATTAAATTGTACACATAATACACGAACTTACATCAGTATTTAAATCTATACTAACAATAAAGCTGAAGAGTTTGTTTGTATGTTTGTTTGAACGCGCTAATCTCAGGAACCGCTCGTCCAAGTTGTCTTTTTAAAAAAAAAAAAAAAAGCTAGTAATTTATAAGCCTCTTTGCAATAAGCTAGTTGATTTCAGAAACTTCTGAGCTTTTTTCAGAACTTTAACAATTTTATAAGCGTACATATGTTATTTCTCGTTGACCCTTATCTATCTACCTATTTATTTCTAAATATCCCTCACATAAGACTAAACATGTTAAATAATTATATAAGTTCCCGCTTATAGTATCCATTTTATGCTTATAATTTTTTTTATTTGTCCATGTCGTTAGAAAGTGGAGCTTTATGCACTATTAGATAATCTACCTTGTACAGAAGTACGCGAATATAGCTTATTTACTCCTGTTTTTTGGACTGTCTCACTCTACTCACTCACACACTCACTTTATCTACAACGTCAAGAACTCGCTATAACCCACCACTGTGTGTACCATTTGCATCAACAAATTACAGAAAGAATTCTTTTGTCATCGGTGCAAGAAGGATATTAAATAGTGTGTGCGAACGTTTTGAAATAGATATATTTAATGATTGTGTGTCAGAAGTGAGTAGGTGTTTCAGCATTAAATTCTTTAGGGATGATGATGAGACGTCCGAGTAAATAAATAAAAATGTATGTAAACAATTTGTTTGCTATGTTGGTGTATTTGTGCCTGTAATGTATTTAATGATATGTATTGATACTACTTTGTATTGTCTTTTGCACTTTAACTTTATTCGGTATTATTTGAACGAGAATTTGTTATTGGCTGTCTGTTTTTTTTGTTTGATAATATTTTGTTTTAGTAGCTGTAAATCATTCACAATACATAAATAAATACGATTGAAAATATTCATAAGTTTTACACAATTAATCGTTAATGCTGTCACACAATCCTTTTTCGTTAAAATGAACCATTACCATCCATCAGTCAGTATAACTTGGATCTCCTGGACAAAAGACTGTTTGCTCGACCAATTCATTAAATACAATCACTCATACATTTTGGTTACCAGACAATCACGGGTGGTCTGACCGCAATCTCACCTTCTCTGAGGATGACCGATCCATTGCTTACATCACACGTTTCCTCTCTGTACTTGACGCATGCTCCTGCTTAAGTACAAGTTTACTATGACTAAGCCACTATGTTTATTGACTGCTATGATATTTTATGTCTATATTAAGTGTTATATGTGTAACTACAAATGTACAATTATCTCATCGTCATTATCATTGATCCATTCTAAGAAGTCATTGATTTAGGATAATTTACCATTTAGGAATAAATTGTCCTTGGTGTCAAAACATTAATATGTCCGTAATTTGTATTGCACAGATATAAAATCTGGTACCCATAAACCTATGTTTCTTTTTTTATGGTGTTGGTGGCAAGCGAGCATACGTATCGCCTGATGGTAAGCGATTACCGCCGCCCATGGACATCCGCAACACCGGAGGCGTCACAGGTGCATTGTCGGCCTTTGGGGAATAGGAAGAGGGATGTGGGGGTCACTCTCTCGGTAATATAGACAAGCTTTTTCTTTTTTCAGATACATACAAACTGTATTTTTTTTAAAACATTTGTAAGACAAGTTGACACAATCAGTTTAATAATATCGCTTAGTACATTATAGTATAAAACTATGTATTTAGTTTAGTTCATTACACTTCTTACTCGTGTCTAGCGTCAACCCGGTTTATCTCGACGTCACCTCAAGGCTGACTGGTAGAAAATGCCATAGGCAGTAAGTTGATTTATTTAATCTTGTTGATACAAAGTCTTTGTGTTAACTTGTGCGAGATTATCCTGACTAGTATTATAAATCAGATTGTAAGTTTGTTCACTGTTTGTTTGTTTATTTTCAATTTGTTTATTATACAATTTTGCATTGGATTTTAAAGTATGGTAAATACTAAAATGTCGGTATGTAACAAGCTTTTTTCTTTTTCTATATAGGGGGCAAACGAGCAGACGTATCGCCTGATGGTAAGCGATTACCGCTGCCCATGGACACACGCAACACCAGAGACGTTAATAGTGCGGTGCCGGCCTTTTAGGAAGGAGTACGCTCTTTTCTTGAAGGTTAGAAGGTCGTATTGGCCCGAGAACACTGCAGGCGACAAATCATTCCACTTGTCGAGATAAAACTCAGAATAAATAAACTAAAATATTTTGACAATGCAAAGTAAAGAAGTAATTATTTATTGTTTTTATTAGTATTTATATATGAGCTAACTAAAATGACTCTGCTCTGCCTGATAGGAAGGATAAATAGAATCCAAGACTGGTGGTCACATTACGAATGCACACAATGCAGCATGGTGACCTACACTATGGCGGCTTAGTGCGATGCTTTTTTTAAAAATACCTGGGATCATAGTAGAAGGGAAACATCTGCATATTTAAAATAATAAGAAACACATTTTACTATGGGAGAGCCAAGCTTCGGCATGAATAGGCCAGCTCAACCGGAGTGATACCACAGCCTCACAGAAAACCGGTGTGAAACAGCGCCTGCGCTGTTTTACCGAGAGAGTGAGGTTATCGGAGGCCCATACCCTAACCCATCCCCACATCCCTCTCCCCATCCCCAAAAGGCAGGCAATGCACTTGTGACGCCTCTGGAATTGCGGGTGTCCATCCGCGGTGGTAATCGCTTACCATCAAGCGATACGTCAGCTCGTTTGCCCTCTATTACATAAATAAAGTATATTTTATTACCAGTGTCATAAACAATACAATATAAACTACAATTTATATGTTTTTTAAATTGATTTATATTTTATGATTGATAAATAACGAACATAAAGACTCTCTGATCATTTGGAAATTAATGTCCGTAAGATAAAAAAACACATTTATATTTGAATTTATAATTTATAGATTTAATTTCATTAATATGTATCATCGTAAAAACCAATAATTAATTCATAGCTACCAGAAAGGCTACCTCATAAAAAATTATTGCAGCCACATAATTATTTAATGCTAATTAGAAAGGAGGTAGGTACAATTCTCATCAACATCTTTAAAAATGAGGTTTTACTGGGCTACTATATTGGTATATAGGGCCTATGCAAAGTTTTCTTTCTCTGTGCGATGGGTGAATATCATATTATGTGACCTGATTCTGTTCCTTCATCAGACATAAAGCAATCGCGGAAACATAAGTGGAGTCTTACACAAACTCGTACTTGAAGCAATTGCATCCGTTCTTCTATTAAAAGCGTATTACCTGAAAAACAAAAGAAAACCACATTAATAAACGGTAAACGTCATTTACGATAAAAGTAATTAATAGTATTTTTTGATAAAAAATTCGCAGAAATTGTTCTAGGGTCACCAGACTGATAATGTATGTGTATTATTAGTCTGGGTACACAGTCTGGTATTCACTAAAAGCTCGTGTATTAAGAATAACTATAAATTACACTAAAACACAGAAAAAGTGTTAATCATATATAATTGTCCTGGACGGGAATCAAATCTACGGCCTCTCTACCACTGACATTATCAATGACCATTTGACGAATAGGCTCGTCATTGCACTTCACTAAATCCGACTCAGTATGAGCTGTATGTATACACACACACATATATATATATATATATATATATATATATATATATATATATGTATATATATGTATACATACTAACATTTAAGTTGTCCTTACATCATGTTTATATCCCACAAGTACATCGTTGAAATGTGAAAAAAAAAACCGTTTCGCCCATAGTATCGTCTAGTAAATATGCCACATAAGAATCTCTTTCCAAGTAGTAATATAAAAATGTAACACATGTTTTATTATAAATTTTAAAACAATTGTTGACTACGAGCGACATTGTCCCTATTTATGATACATTTAATTGTCCATCCTCTTTAGTTTTATGTTGTTATCGTATCTCAAACCATTCGGTAAATACATAAAGTCTAAATTGACCGTTTTCTATTGTAGTTTTTATTTCTTAAAGTTGAGCGGTTGCGAATGCAGACAATCCAACAATACGGCAAGGTGACCCACACTTTACAGGCCTATTGATATGCTTCGGCATCAGTGGGCCTACAATCCTGTACTCATTAACAAAATACGACAGCACTAATACTGTCATTTTAGGTTGGTTTATGGCAGAGGGTAGCATCACCCCGTTCGAGCCCGCAAGTTCATGCTGATACCAGCGTGGCTTTACTACCTAGTAAACCTATTCCTCCCGTACGTATCGTACAAGCTAACTAAGGAATTAAACTACGAAAAACAACAGTGCTGTACATAGAAGGAAGAGGCCTACGTCCAAGCAGTGGATGGATAAGTGCCGTTGATATGAGCTGTTATTATTATCTTAGGCATATGTTTATGGTATGGTATATACCTGTCATTTTTTAATCAACTATACTGGTATCGGTAACTATAATATCGGTTACTTTAATACATCATAATTAATTGTAACAAATTATTATTTAAGGAAAGACTGTTAATGTGTGATGTAATTTTGCGGTATTGCGATCTAGTATAAATTTACATCTAATAAGATCACGATAGTTTATAATTTAACATTGATGATTGTATTGTTTTCTGTATTTTTATCTTAACAAATTCTAGTATCTAATAAGAAATTAAGGAATGAAGAAAACAGGTTATCATAAGAATTTATGAAAACCTGTTTTCTTCATTCCTTAATTTCTCAAATGTAGGTATGTCAGGTGTAAATAGAACTTGGCTTAGCATAGAGGAGAAGTAATCATTAACTGTTGTATTTCTTATGTAGTTATATTTATAATATCTTGTATTTTCTCACGTAAATCACTACATGATAGCTATCATTGGAGTAATATGCAAATAGGTATGTTCGCTGAGTACATAATCTTGTTAGACTTGAGAGCTTTACTTATATACATTGCATAAGAAAGGTGTACGCTGCTTGTACTAATAATGATTTTAATATTATAGTTCATTACATGCGCAATATTTTTCTATTAGGACTCTTTAAATACCCTTTCGAAAAAATGGGATAAGTGAAGTTCGATTGCCGTTCAGGACAAATATTTAGTAAGGACACGATCGTTTGTTCAGCATCTGAGTGTAATTCATATGTATGTATGTATTTAGAAATATAAAAGTATGTTTAACAGCAGTCTTGGCATCACAAACATACTGCTATGTGCGAGATATGTGAAATTAATCCTCATTATCACCAGCATCAACTGCCTTCATCAATCCACTGCTTGACTTGAAGCTCTCCTAAGAAAAGAAATTTGGACCTACTATATTATGCTAGCCAGACGGGTGTGTAAAGGGTTTATTTATCTGGGGTCCGGTTGTGTTAATAACAGCAGTTCCCGGACCCCTCCCTTCTTAGGCGCAGAGTGACACACCTTGTGGTTTAAGTCGGTCCGATTCCGACACACCACCCCGCAGCAAACAAATTCGCGTATAGGAATTACGTACATGCGTAAACTAGTTGGGAATTAAACCCAAAGCTTGCCAATAGTTATTTCAGCTCTTTGTCTTCATAAAGACTGGCAGTAGTGTTTGTGATAGTCAATAAAGAACATTTAATAGGTCTTTAAGAAAACTGTCCATAAAACGGTGTCATGGATTCTCTGAGAGATGATTGTTTTAGAAACCATCGCATAATTATCTAAAGTTTCTAAATATGGAGAGTTGTTTGATTACATTAAAATTACGTATATGGTAGTACCAGTAACGCTACGTAAGCGTTACTGGTACTACACTTTGGGGTATGCGATTTGAATCCTGCAACCTAGTCACTGAGTCCTATGTGTTTATTCGCCAGCTTAGTAAAGTGACCGAAATATTATCCTACATCCAATAAAAGATGAACCAAGCCACATTATGTTGTGGAGGGGTTCTTCGTGTTGGAGGGAAAACGGATCTAATTTTTCGCCAACACGTAGAGAGGATTCTCCGATATGTGAGATGTTTATGCTTAGCTCGCCTTGGCCTAGCGCATAGAATCAGCGTTGAAACTTCCATATCGCGATACAGGATTAGTAATTACTCCGTAGTTCGATGTGTCTCCGATAGATGGTGCTGTAGGATGTTTTTGCTGCGGTATATGTGGAAGTCGTCACATTAAATTACTTCTTTTTGACTTTCGATTTCTAGTCTAAGGCTCCTTGAAGGAGTTACAAGGCATGCTCGCTATGTAATAAAAGTTTAACAACAATCAGATAAGCGGTTTCTACGTAAACACCTCACATACAAACAAACTTTCCTCTTCTACGAGATTGCTAGGATACAACGGGTTTGGTTTTTATGTCAACATCCAAAAACAGGTTTTACTTAAATTCTTTCCTAAACTTGTTATTTTAGATTCTAGATAATATTAATAGTTTACATTTTTACTTTTATATGGAAGTGAAATTGGACGTGTAGATATTAATTATGATAAATATGAACGTTGGTCAAAGAAAGTGAATTTGAAGCCAGTATCAACTGGCTTCAAATTCATGCTGTTCCAGTAGCCTTCCAATCGCAGGACCTACTAACACAGACTATGACCTATTCGAGGTTTTGCACTACTATACCAGTTCTTTCCTCGGATACTGTGGTATTCGAAGAAGGCAATGGTGGCGAAAGATTTGCGATTTACAATCATTTACACATTGCACTTTGCATCAACCTCGAGCAAAATCAGAAAAGAAAAATTATTTATTTATTTATTTTACTATAACATACACTATCATTACAGATTACATCTAATGCAATAGTGTCGGATAAAAATTTACAATACATTACAATAAACCGTACACTGAATAAAAATTAACAACACATGCAAACACTACGCAAAAATTACAAAACAATTGGTACTATAAAAACTAAAAAGATTAACTAAAAAATTATACACACAACAACACCAATACAGCAAAAAAAAGTAATTGAAAGAAAAATAAATCAATTAAATTAATCATCTTTTTTCTAAATCATTACTTATAACGCAGTAAGCGACCCGTGAAAATTCATTCAGAGAACACAAAAACAAATCAATCTTATCTGCCACCATATTGAGCGCACAACGAGCGCGCGTGAGCGGGACGCACCGGCGCGCTGCAGCAGGTTGGTGCGCGCGGGCACCACCTCCAACAGGCACGGGCGTCGCCGCCGTGAGGTGTAATCACTTGGTGCACATAGTCCGATCTCCCGCAGAACTGCATTATGTATGTGACCACGAAGCACTTTAAACATATACGTGGCCATAGCACCTCTCTCCTAACCTCCAACTTGAAATATCCCACCATGCCCAGAACAAACAGTGTAGGATATAACAACGGGTATCCTGGGTATACACCATACAGCTTACAATACAAAAATCTTAAAAAATTGTTTTGTATTCGTTCTAACGTCAATTTATATTTACTCTCGAATGGCGACCAGACAACGGAATTGCATTCGAGGTGGCTTTTCGCTAGTGCCTCGTATAACACTCTCAAAGCTGTGATATTTGTGAAACGATTTGCATGCCTCAATAGAAAACCCAGATTACGATATGCTTTTTTACATACATCCTGAATTAAGAATTTAAGAATTTAAAAAAAATATATGAATAAGTAATGAGTTGATAAAAGGGAAGTATATCGGTATATAGATTATAACTATAGACACGAATATACGCCACTCGATCAATAAAGTACATCTACCCTACGAAGCCACTATTAGCATAGTCCTTAATACTGTTATGAGAACCCTTTGGAAAGGAGGGTTAGTGTCAGCGCCGACGGACCAAGTGGCGCCAAAGAGACTAATTCAGTAACAATTTAAATTCAACCTAAACTTCTTCACAATACCTGTATTTGACGCTACAAAATTAATCTAACTGTCGCACGCTGTCATTCTTGTTACTGTTCATGAGTTAGTCTCTTCTACGTCTCTTCATCCATCAGCACTGAACCTTACAGTTGAAAATAATTGCAATAAGGCGTGCGCCAACCTTTTTTTATTATCTTTTTAATAAAAAATATATTTGTATTTCTCGCACGAGGGACAACACTCACCCTGTATAATTTAATTATAAGATTCAAATACAGGACGTTACAAATAGGTCTAACCTTGATATCTACCATTTTAAAAACACGAGAAAAAGTAATTAAGTGCTAACATATTTCAACGTTACAAGTACCGTAAAAACTGGGGTATCGTTTACATTTTAACAAGTAGAATAAGTTTATCTAATTAATAGAGGTCAACGTTCGCTTAATAAATGAAAGTGTACAATGTTACAGTACCAAAAGATAAGGGCTACACGCGATACGAATGAATAGTTTGTAAAATTGTACCAAGTTTTAACCATCTGGTATGAAATAAGGTTAATTATTTGAAGTAGATTTTTTTATATCAGCTTTAATACGTAGCACGGAACCCACATGATGATCGTTGCCTAAAAGACCGAGGCTCTATAGTATAAGTTGGTAAGTTTCAAATTCATAACCGTACTAAGCAGTGCAAGAAATTTAATTGCGTGATGTAGGGTCTTAAGTTACGGGTATATATGGTAGGATGACTACCTGATGACCTACTCAGATGTTATGAAAAAAGGCTTCAGGCCGTGCATTTTGACTAGCGATGTCCAGCTGCTGCAGGCAGCAGTAGAGTACAATAGGCTAATGATGATATTATTTAGGGACAATGGGATTAACAATCTAATTTAAAAAGATGATACGAACTCTCGGATACACATAACAGAGAGTAATAAAGTAATATTTGCATACGAAGATGTAAGTACAAGTTTCACATTTATAATTTTACTAGCTGAACCCCGCGGTGTTACCCGCGGACGACAATTACCGCGGGCAACGCCGCGAGGTGAAGCTAGCTTCTTTATAAATTGTAGCCTATGTGTTATTCTAATGTATAAGCTATATATATCTATTTTTTTTTTTGAATAGTGGGCAAACGAGCAGACGTATCACCTGATGGTAAGCGATTACCGCCGCCCATGGACACCCGCAACACCAAAGGCGTCACAAATGCGTTGCCGACCTTTGGGGGATGGGAAAGGGGATGGGGGGAGGGGTTAGGGTATAGGCCTCCGGTATCCTCACTCACTCGGTGAAACACAGCGCAAACGCTATTTCACACCGGTTGTCTGTGAGGCCGTGGTATCACTCCGGTCGAGCCGACCCATTCATGCCGAAGCATAGCTCTCCCACGGTTAATTTTTAAAGTCTATATTATTGTAAAGTTTCATTAAAATCCATTATGTAGTTTGTGCGTGAAAGAGCAACAAACATACTCACAAACTTTCGTGTTTATAATATTAGTAAGATTTAATAAATGTTACGTGATCGCGTTAATGTTTCTTGATAAACATAATTATGTGTAAGATTTTGATAAAATCTTATTTTCAAACTTTTAATTTGACTTTATGACTGTATGTAAGTCTCCAAAAAAGATTTTAAATATGTCTACACAATGAGAACAATGTGAAAATAACGCGATTGTATCTCGTTAAACGAAAACACTCTTAATCCATTAAAGCACTTAATTACTTTTGTTTAATTTATTTGTGATAGTATACAATTAACGAATAAGAAATTTGAAAGAATTGATTTTTTTCTGCTTTAGTATTCTTTATAATCGAATAAACAATTAATCGCATTACAGTTTTGTAACAAACTTAGAGACATCTTCAATTCATCTTTTTAAGATGTAAATTACGCGTATGAAATTAATAATTTAAAATCAAATTGGCTGTATTGACGAAAGGTTTATCTGAAAACGGCAATTTAAGGAACAAAGAATATTATTATTGGAAATTAACAGGAAATCATAGAAAATTAATTTAGACACATTGAATTGATTTCTATTTAATATATTTCAGTTGGGTTGTTTAACTATTGCATCATTACATGGACATCTGATTATTGTATTTATGATGTTTATGTTGCGTAATAGTACCTTTATGTATAAATCTCACTTGCTTCAATAATACACCTGCTACACACAGCTCTGCACCACCCAAAGGTTGACTGGAAAATAATGCCTATGGCATTAAGTCCGCCTTACGCAATGTAAAGCTTAAATAAATAAATAAACTTAATGTTTACGAAAGGATGGCAAAAAACAAAAATGGTATCGTGTCATTGGCTTTAAGTTGTGTAATTACGCAATATAACTATATATACCAACAAGTGTTATATTTACTATTAACTTTAAGTTAAGATACGTGTTATCTTACACTATTGCACGAAGAAATTAGAGCAAGCAGATGTACACAACGAGTATATATTATCAACAGGTCGCATTCCTTAGCACCGAGCTTGATTGATAACTGCTCATGTAATGTTTGAGACTTAAGTATTGCTTCTTCCGTTACAAAAAAGCTTCATAATGTTATTTTTAGAATCGTTACAACTAGTTAGTTATAAGCATATATTTTAATGATTTAGTTTAGTTGATCGTCCTCTAATGAGTTATGTGTTAACATGTGAACGATGAGATTTCTTAAAATGCATTTTTAAGCAAATTTCGCGCATTTGAAATGTGAAATTTAGAATACTTAAAGTTGGTAAGTAGAATAAGTGCCGCATGCTAAATATTTTATGGAAATAGAATATTTTAGTAATAATATTGTAAATTATTTGAAAAATTTCCAATAAAGAGATGCAGCAATCGTCCTACATGACTAGCTTTATCGTGATTTTTTAATTTTATGGATAGAGTTGGCAAACGAGCAGACGTATCGCCTGATGGTCAACAACCAAATCAATGCAACACCAGAGGCGTCACAAGTGCGTTACCAGCCTTTAGGGGAATGGGAAGACGGTTTTCTGTGAGGCCGTGGTATCACTCCGGTCGAGTCGGCCCATGCATGCCGAAGCGTGGCTCTCCCACGGTTTCACAATACGGTAAGTATTAAATAGTATTCAAAGTTCATATTGCAATGCACTGAGCATAAATTTTATTGTGATCGTAAAAACCTTATCCTTAATTTTCGCTAAAGGTTACTTATCTACTTATATATAAATATAAACTTGTTCTCTTTATAGAGCAACTATTAGTTACTGGTTATGTTTATTTAATAAATAAATATTTCGGACATCTGACACACAACGCCATCTAGTCCCAAGCTAAGCAGAGCTTGCGTTATGTATACTAGGCAACTGATAAGGTATATATACTTTTTTGAAATACATACATATTTTACATAGAAAACACCCAAACTCCGAAACAAACATTTGCAGATCATACAAACATTTGGTCCGACCCGGGATTTGAACCCGAGGCCTCACAGCAGTTGCATACGCTACCATCGCGCCACCGACGCAGTATATTTATAATACATTGGGGGCCTAAGTAGTTTTTTTTTATGTATGAACCTACCAAAGTGTCTCTACTCTTATGATGGAAAGCAGACTCCAGAAGTGGTGGTTAGCAACAACGACCTATTGAGATATTTCCGTCTTATTTAACTCCGGATTTGCACTCACGTTGGTCTTCTGTGAGAGGGTAATACCTCCCCAATGGAGCCGGCTCTACCACCATGTAGTTTAAAATAGTTGTCATGGTTTCATCTATAGAAGGTAGGCACTCTGCTAAAAATAACCTCCACAAATACTTTAACGCAGCTGATCTGAAGAAAAATACTAGATGCCACTTTGACAGTACGATCTATTAAAAGATCAGTATCCTCACTCAGGTAATTATCCTTGTGATTTTGAACAATTTTCACAAACAAATTATTCTTGGTATAATCGCCACAAACTGTATACACCCCACTGTAAATTATGTTTCATTCCGTTCTGTATCACACAATTAAAGTGAAACTCCCTAAATATTGAACATTAAACGACTTCCTGATTGACAACTCACACCCCCAATTATAATACAGGAAATGATTATTCCCTTGGCCAATAGGAAGTCAGTGTGCTGAAACCAATAATTTGTCTATAATAAAATACTGAGATCAATCAACAGAGTCATGCAAAAACTGTTATGACATTACTACGTATAGTTCGTGCCTAACTAGTAATTATAAAAACAGCTAATTACTAGTTGCTTATGTTCACGTCAGAATTGTAGACATTCAAATTAAAATGTATAATTTAAAACGATCGTATATGTCTTTATACACTCATTTGCAAAAAAAAACGGGCGGATTCGATTTTCTAATAATAAATAAAATACCAAAAAGGTTTTAATCATTTGAACATGTTACTGGCCAGTTATAAAAGTGCCATAATGTTTATAAGAGTACATTCCAAATTCAAATTTTTGACTGAGCCTGGTTTTCAAAGAAAACAACTTTTAACTACATTTTGTGGCGCGAATTCCCTATAGTTAATATCGACTCTAATTAACTTTTTGTAAATTTTTATTAAATTATCTGATGTCCTTGACATTTAAAAGTATTGTTATTGCTGTTTAGCAATCTCGAAAATGGTAGATAAAGTGATAAAAGCGAGTAAAATTATTGCGCTGCTTGAAGAAGGTTGCAGCCAATGCTTCGTGGCTCAGAGGCTAAATGTGAGTCGGTCGACATTTCAAAGGACCTGGCAGCGCTATCAAGAGACCGGTTCCGTCAAGAGAAGGCCTGGTTCTGGCAGAAAGACATGTACCGAACCACGGGATGATCGTTTTCTAGTTAGTCAAGCGTTGAGAAATCGCAAATCTTCTTATGTGGACCTCAAGAATAGCCTCGAAGAAGTAAGAAATGTGCAAATTAGTCTATGGACGGTCAGGAGGAGGCTTCTCGCTGCTAATATACACAGTCATCGCCCGGCACGCGGCCCTAAATTACTCCGTGGATATCGAGTTGCCAGGCTTAGCTTTGCTCGAAATTGTGTGTCATGGACTCATGAAGACTGGGATAGGATATTGTTCTCCGATGAAGCCAGGATATCTCTGCATGGTGAAGATCGACGTCGGCGAGTGCTACGTAGACGAGGAGAACGCTTCAATCACACCTTATGGAGGGGGCTCTGTTATGTTTTGGGCAGTAATAAATTCCATGGATCGTACGGAGTTAGTCTTCATCGAAAACGGTACACTGACTGGACACCGATACATAACGGAAGTTCTAATTCCTTATGCACAACCCGCTTTAACCGCTCTTGGCGAAAACTCATTTTTAATGGACGACAACGCTCGCGCCCACCGGTCTGGCGATGTGGAAGCGTATATGCTAGAAGTCGGAATTCGTCGTTTGGACTGGCCACCTAGAAGTCCGGACCTCAATCCCATAGAGCATGTCTGGGACGTTCTGAAGCGACGAGTGAGATCAGTGCAGCAGGCTCCGCAGACCATCAGAGAGCTAAAGAATGTGATTACCGCGGAGTGGGAAGAACCAAGAAACCATAAAAGATATACTCGCTAGCATGCCCAGACGAATGCAAGCCGTGATTTTAGCAAGAGGGGGTCACACTCAATACTAAACTTTTATCTGCTTTTAATATATTCAAGAAAAACAAAGAAATTAACGCGTTTCATTTTTATTTAGCGAGCAGGTACAATAATAGTGTTTTGAGCTTAAACATTATTTCTCAATAATTTAATCAAAATGTTATGATAAAACTGATGATACCTATTTCTTCCTAATTAATTTATGAAATTCTGAGGATAACAATACCTAAAATTGTCAAACAAACTAATAGTGACTATAAAATAGTTCTTTGCTTAAGTGCCCGTTTTTTTTGCAAAAGAGTGTATATCAATTGACTATATGTACCTATATAATTGCCGTGTTATGTCATTGTTCATGGTAAACTCCGAAGCGTATGCGGTGTGTTTTACCGAGTTAGTGAGGACACCGGAGGTTCATACCCCCAACCCCTTCCCCCATCCCCCTCCCCATCCCCCAAAGGCTGGCAATGCACTCATGACCCCTCTGGTGTTGTAGGTTTCCATGGACAGTCAATACGTCTGCTCGTTTGACCAAAATTCCATAAAAAAAACTTTGTAATACGCAACACATGCTACTTTTATTTAGGAAAAGTATTTTAATTACTTTCTAATAACAGCTAGTCTTAAATATAATTCTGTAAAATACAGGTAATTTATCTATCAACGCAATTGACCACGATCCTAAATCCTTGTCAAACGTGCAACATTGTGGATCTCAGAATCTGATAACATTTTGCTGAGCAATTTCCCTCCATTGGCCTAAGCTCACAAGTTATGCGACACACATAGATGACACAGTAGCGAGACTTGACTTCAATGCTAAAGGTCACCGGTTCCCGGAACAAATATTTGTATTTGTTCTTAGCCTGTTTTAGCTTTTGCATGTGTGTGTGTGTGTGTGTTGAGTTACTAACGGGACGCGTGGTAGTGATTGTCAGGTGAGAAGATATGAATTACAAACCATATTTTTGCTTATTATTTGTTTACTCTCCTGGAGTTCATATTAAAGGTAAATATAGCTATTTTCCCCGTTCGCAGCTTTTGATTATAAGAATTAATAGCCGGTGTGGATGAGCTATGTATGTGAGATGAAAGTAAACCGTAGCATAAATTTGTACATATTAAATAATTTTAATAAGAATTTATATAATATACGTTGAACACGTAGTCTAAAGGTGAACCTAGGATCTAATCTAAACAAACTGCGCAAGAAATTGTGAGATAAAACCTTTTATTTAACCTTTTAACTTTTAATACTTTGTTATAAGATATAACAGTTGACTGAATTGATCGCTCTAGTAGAATAGAATAGAATAGAAAACTTTATCTGTACACCGTTTAACAAATTTATAAGAGAGTACAGAGATGAATAATATTTATTGTAATGTACAAAGGGCGGCCTTATTGTCAAAAGTAATCTATTCCAGGCAACCTTAGGATGGATCAAAAGTATCGGAGAGACAGTAGCAGTTGACGGTGCAATTAATTGAAAAAAAGAAAACAAAATAACTATGTATATTAGTTATGAATATTATCGGGTAAATACACATACACACATACATAGACATACATACAGATATACATACACAAACACATACATAAATACACTAATCACCATAATTATTTAGTTATATCTCATATAAAAATGTAAAACTTCATATCACACCCTCATTCGTGACTGAATCAGTTAAGACCTATAAAACTCTTGAACCATTGTCTTAAAACTATTCACAGTTTTTGCTTACCTGATATTTATTGGCAATGCATTCCACAAGCGTACAGCTTGAACAGTAAAGGACTGGCCATAGTATTTTCTAGCATGCAGAGGCATCTCCAGTCTCAAATCCTCAGACGACCTCAGACATTTTTCATTAAGGAACTAGAATCGTTCTTTGAGGTAAACGGGGGCTTTAGGATTGAACAAGATATTGTAAAGGAAAACAAGGGTACAATTGTATGAGTATTCCGGCGAGAGCGAATCGGCAGTCACTTAAGCATTTGACGGAATTCAGAGACGTGATCATATTTTCGTAGTCCAAATATAAATCGTATTCAAGTAGATATCGTAGTTAGGCAATTTATTCATTTAAAGTTAAAGTTATTTTTGAACTATTGCGTATCATTACTAACGAGAATAAACACATTATCGCCAACATCTACCCGTTGTAGTCTAATGCTGGACATAAACCTCTTCCAGGGCTCATCACAGAGCCCGGTATACTGCTTTGTGCATCCAGTTGTCGCTGACCCTCATGCTATCGGGAGCGAGAGTTAACACGTTAACGATAAATATTAAGTAATATGTGGTCATTACCCGTCGGAAATATCTGCGCACCCAGCTGGAGTGCACTTCACCTCTCGCTTCCTCACGCATCGCCCTACCTTAAACTTCAGGCTTTACAAATCTATGTACATCCGGTCGTGCGTGCCTTAACTTTAGTAAAAAAGGAACACTATCCTCTTAAAAAGATAACAAGTAAGTTTCGATAGATTGTATATTATATATGTTATTTAGTATATCTTCCCCTCCACGTGGAGCTCCGGTGACTAATTATTCCTAGAAAGGACATAACTACAGAAGGACCTTAAACAATGCATTAGTTCAAGCATTGGTATTATTCAGTAAACATGCGTCACAGAGAAAATACTAACACTTCGTATATTGATAGAAAGTTCGTGTTGAATAATAAATAAAACCTTTGAAATTGAAATGAAATATTATTCAGGCATTTGCATCTAAATGAGAAAATGCATGTTGACAATTTTCAGCAGTTGTCAATATATTTGTCGAGTTAAAAATGGAAAATATCAAGCTGTCACTCGTATTTATATGCTAAGAATATGTTTTTCTTATACGTTGAATATTTTTTATACAGGGGAAAAGTTTATTTGAATCAGAACCAAAAGTTTTAGGTTATCTTAACACAAGCCGACATAGATTTATTTAATCAATTACTTATTCTTTCTTTTATTTTTTACTTTAAAAGGAAAACCGAGAAGCTTCTGAAGTGATTTTACACAGACACTATACCGTTACGTCTATTCTTCTACTGCATATAATAATAGTGCAACACTAACGTATCGACACATTCATACAATACCTTATACGTTTTACTAATTAGATAATATTTTTTCCAAACCTATCAAACCATTTTGCACATCAAAAACACCACAACCATTACAGAAATAGCCACAAACATAATTTATTAGACCCCACATGCCCTCAAAGAACCTGCGCGTACGCATATCTTTGCGCAATACTGGAAACATCAAATCGCATATTACGGGTCATTAGCGGTAAAGCAGTATGACTAGGCAGCTGTAAAACCCCATTTAACTTTTAATGGCAGTACTTACATTAAATTCTGCTGCAGCAGCCTATGTTTCTGAATATCAATTGTAGTGGATTGTCATTTTAAGTAAAGGTTGTCACGTTGAGATATTTATGAATGACGGAATTGAATAGGTATATCTATATGGCAACTAAATGAGTGATTAACGAGCAGTTGTAATTGGATAAGAGAATATATAATTTTTCTTTAGCACATTTGTGTATAAATACACTTCAAATCATCACAACAACGACCTTTAATAGTCCTATGTTGGACATAGCTCTCTCATAGAAAAGAATTTTTAGGTCTACTATACTTCACTGGTCAGATGATCAACTTTTCCTTCTGTTTGTAGTGGTGTTGTTCTGCGTTGTTTGTCCCTTAGACAACTGTAACGACACCCACAAGATGAATAAATTTTTCTTCTTCTCTATAATATATATATATATATATAAATTCTTAATCTGTCTCTATATGGATACGAAGTTTCTTACTAACTTAACAAGTAGCTATTTCATACGAATATTAGTAAAGCAACAACCTAAATTATTTCTTAGCTAATTGACATGTCTTTTTTATGTAATAACTGCCAAAATGACTCTACTCGGTCTGATAAAAGCATTAATGAATCTAAGAGTGGTAATCTATCTTCATTGCAAAATGTTGACAATGCTGTATGGTGATCTACACTTCGGCGAGCTAGTGAGAATTGAGATGCTTATTCACCCCATCACTTATAGAATTCTGAATCATATCATTGAATGCCTCGGTCGCGCAGTGGTAGTGAATGCCACTGCTGTATTTGAGGTCTCGGGTTCAAATCCTTGTTTCGGAGTTTGAGTATTTTCTATATGTAACATGTATGTATTTACAAAAAAAAAGTATATATACATTCACATCAGTTGTCTAGTACTCATAACACAAGCTCTGCTTAGCTTGGGACTAGATGGCGTTGTGTGTTAGATTTCAAAAATATTTATTTAGTATTATTATAGTGGGAAAGAAACACATATTATATTAAATGTGTTGCAGGTTTAAAGGTTAAAAGGTAATAATAATAATAATCTTTATTCATACAAAAAAGTTAGTTCACAAAATAATGTACAAATTTATCAATAAATATAATCAAGTTGAACCAAAAACATCCCTGGTCCCCACACTAGGGTTCCCTGTGTCGTGGGGTCCAGTCCCTTCCGTAAGTTTCAAAAGATTACAATAAAAATGGATGCATTAATCTAAAACATTGAAATGTATATACTACAAAGGTCTCATAAACTAGAGTTGCATTTTCAGACTTAAAAAAAAGACTTAATTAACATATAACTGTTATGTTATGTGAGTCTAAAATATTATGTTTGACTGCTATTTCGGAGATCATGGGTTCTATTCCCATCCAGGTTAAATAAGTGTTTGTAAAACAAGTCATTTGTTATCTGTGTGGCTATTATTTATTTATAATATGTATGTATTTAATTAGATCAGATCAGACTTATTAGCAACATTCTCACCTTAGTCCAGACTAATCCTAATTTAAGATTAGATTATTTCCAAAGAGCGAAGAAAACATTTAAAGTAATATAGTATTGATTTTCAACACAATTGTATTTATCCTCTCCTGACGTTATTGGATTTTTATACTAGACACGTAAAGTTGAAGACAAATACATAAATAGTATTGAATTTATATTCAGTAGACGTAAGAAAAACTCTAAGTAAATTACATATTGGAACATTGTTCTGAGTGAGTGCAGACTATATTCAGTGTATCAGAATCCTCACATCAGTTGTTACGTCTTCAGTGATATTGTCGTACCGCGGGGCGAAGCTAGTCTGAAAAATTAGCCTAAATTATTTTTATATCATCAGCTACCGATCAGTGAAAGTCTCGTCAAAATCGGCCCAGCCGTTCAAGAGATTAGCCGGAACAAATAGACAGAAAGAGAGAATATAAAAAAAAAGTTATTTTGGTATATGAACCATGTACACATATATATGTATTTAGTAAAAAGCTGTTATTTTAATATTACAAACAGACACTCAAAATTATAATTAATGATATAGATTATTATCTCATTGGTACATATGTATATTAATTTATATAGGCATAGTCCATTTAAATTTTCAGAAAAATATCGCATTTCTGAAGTAGTCTAGTCTTCTGACATAGGGCTTTTAAGAAATATATGTTTCTCCAATTTCAACTTAGTTATTTTAAGCCCTTACTCTCTTATCCCACAAACTAATTGGCATACTAAAAATATTAAAAATTACAAGAAGTTATACCTACAACTAGGTTCTAAATCAGATGATGTGCAATATAACTTTTGTTTTGCTTTTATTCATCGAACGAGAAACATCAAAACATTAGAACAGACATTAGCGGCAAGATGCGCACAGGTTAGCAGATATTTATAATAATTTCAGTTCGTTCACATTCGCACACAACCATATTTAATTACCTGGGTTCACGTTATAACGGTGCTTGTACACTAGGTTGGTCAGTTCTTGAATACTTTATATTTCAAAATAATCCTTTTTTTATTGTATATGAGGCAAACGAGCAGACTTATCGTCTGATGGTAAGCGACTATCGCCGGCCATGGGCACCCGCAACACCAGAGACGTCACAAGTGCGTTGTCGGCCTTGGAGGATGGGGCCCCTCCCCATGATAGGGGGCGGGGTTGGGGTGTTCCCGCACGGTAGGGGGCCATCTACAAAGCGTAGGTGGCCCGACGTACGTCGGGGTTCCAGGGTTTTCCTTTCTAGGGTGTACCTGGTTCCCCGGCATCTAGTACCCGAGACGGCGTGCGGTTTTAGTCGGTTCGTGTCCGACATGCCACCAGGAGGTGGTATCCGAGGGGATTTCCGCATGAAGAAAAAAAAAAGAAAGGGGGCGTGGTTGGGGTATGAGCCTCCGTAATCCTCACTCAGTCGGTGAAACACAGCGCAAGCGCTATTTCACACAGGTTTTCTGTGAGGCCGTGGCATTACTCCAGTCGAGCCGGCCCATTCATGCCGAAGCGTGGCTCTCCCACGGTAAAAAGTAATCCTACTTTAATATTATAAATGCGAAAGTTTATAAGGATTAAGGAGTATTAAAAAAATATTTTCTACTTTTTAGTTTGGTTTATTTGTAAAAACATGTTTTTTTTAGATTTTTTATCTATTTATGTCATTGGTCCTCGATAAGTCTACGAAGTTTTAAAATAGTCGGTAACAAACAAACAGCCATACAGGTAAAGCTCATAAAAATCGCGTAAGAATATAACTCCACAATATTAGGTAGAAAGAATCTTAAGCATGCCAAATGTTGTTTTTTTTTACAAATTGAAACTCCTTTCAACCAAGCACAATATGGTGCAATATGTTATTTCAGCAGTACACTCTTAATATTCTATTAAAACCAAACATCAAATATTTACAATTAAAATATTGTTTAAATCTTTTATCAAAATAAAACGGACTATAAAGCCATATTACCGTTCAAAAATGAATAGTAGGTAAACAAATTTTATAATAAACAGATCAATATATTATACATAAACCTAAGATACTAAACACGTGACCACAAAAATTGCAGTACTATTGCAGATCACGACAAGATCAGTGACGCAGACGCAGTGTATAAAGACCCTAAGATGTAAAGCAATACTCGTATGTTGAGTAATGAAGGCTTGAGGAGCATGTGTTTCTACGAGGGTTTAAAAACCATTACTGCGCATAATGACAGATATTTATTATTATAAAAGATGAATATTATATTAGACTACAAGTTTTCAAAAGATCCATCTTAAAAGGGTTGATAAATCCAATAACGATTAAAAACGATGTTCTGAAGCACAATACTTGTTCATCTTTTTTTTTTAATATTGAATAATGGGCAAACGAACAGACGTATCACCTGATGGTAAGCGATTACCGCCGCCCATGGACACCCGCAACACCAGAGGCGTCACAAGTGCGTTGCCGACCTTCGAGGGATGGGGAGAGGGATGGGGGAGCGGTTGGGGTATAGGCCTCCGGTATCCTCACTCACTTGGTGAAACACAGTGCAAGCACTCTTTCACTATTTTACGTATTTCGATTTGTGTGGATGTACCTAAAGTTGGCTATTAATTTTTTTAACACATATTGATGGTATTTCATGTCCTTATTCGTGCTGTTGTGTTTTGTGAGTGAATGTAAGACCGGAGGCCCAATAATGCAGAACAATCTCAATAGGCTACCATAGTGTGGGTCACCATGCATTGTTGCATTGTCTGAATTTCCAATGAGTATGGAGACCATTTCTCTTGGATTTTTTTCATACTTTCCATCAAGCAGATTTACTTAGACAGGCACAAATACATACATATATATATATATATATATATATATATATATACTGACGTATACTGACGCTGACGTATCACCATGGTAAGCGATTACCGCCGCCCATGGACACCCGCAACACCAAAGGCGTCACAAGTGCGTTGCCGACCTTTGGGGATGGGAAAGGGGATAGGGGGAAGGGTTGGGGTATGGTCCTCCGGTATTCTCACTCACTCGGTGAAACACAGCGCAAACGCTGTTTTACACTGGTTTTCTGTGAGACCGTGGTATCACTCCGGTCGAGCCGACCCATTCATGCCGAAGCATAGCTCTCCCACGGTTAAAACGGTGTGATCCACAATTTGTTGTTCTGAGTCTGGGTGTACTTTGTGTCCGTTTCATGTATGTTTGTAAAGTAAATCCCCCGCGAGACAGGATGTGTATTCCCTAAGCGGGTGGTCTTTTTTTTTAAAAAAAAAAAGGTCCAATCAAATTTTGCAATATCATGACTCAGATCATTGCCACTAAATCGCAGCGATAATCACAAGGGATTATGTGTAAGATTACACAGAATTTGAGTAGCACAGAAAAGGGTAAATCCGTCCATGACGTCACACGTTTGTATGTATATTTAATTCATATTACAACTAACTTGTCTGCACATGTTTTAGACATTCATTAGAATCATTAATATGCGCAGTGTATAGGTATTCAAACCGTAGTTATTCATGAATGACATCATCATCACGTGATGAGGCGTGGTCCATCATTATGAAGGTGAATAGCCAAAATATTTAGGTTTTTTTTTTCGTTCATTCGTTTGAACTAATGGTTTTATTTTTTTTTAAATCAAATTATAAACCAATATATATTGATTTCTATTTATATTCTGTTAAGGAATCAAATTGAATGAATAACAGTGATATGATAATAATGAATACAGTAATATTGATCCTTTTGTTAAATAATTTTCATTTCATAAAAAGTATATAATAACAGTGATTTTCCCCTATTCAATCAAGTTTTAACTTTATAACTGTCCCAGTGGCGCAGTGGTAAAGTGGTTCGATTCCTCTGTCGGAGCAAATGTTTGTATGTGCAAACATTTATTTCTTGAACTTAGGTTTTTTTTTAATGGATTTGGGGCAAACGAGCAGACGTATCGCCTGATGGTAAGCGATTACCGCTGCCCACCCGCAACACCAGAGGCGTCACAAGTGATGATGGAGTATGTGGAGGATGAGGAGTAGGATTGGGGAGGGGTTGGGGTATGGGCCTCCGGTATCCTCACTCACTCGGTGAAACACAGCGCAAGCGCTATTTCACACCGGTTGCCTGTGAGGTTTAGGTATTTTCTATATACAATGTGTATGTTTCTATAAAAAAAAGCATATAAGTATTAGATCAGCTAATCTAGCTGTCGTAGTACAAGCTCCGTTTAGTTTAAAGCTAGAAGGCGTTATGTGTATGATGTTATTATATTTTATTTATATTATTACTAGTTTAGTATAATCTATACTAATAATAAACCTAAAGAGTTTGTTTGTTTGTTTGAACACGCTAATCTCAGGAACAGCTAGTCCGATTTGAAAAAATATTTCAGAGTTGGATAGTCTATTTGTCGAGGAAGGCTATATATCATCACGCTACTACTTATAGGAGCGGAGCACCAATGAAGAATGTTTCAAAAACGGGGGAAATTTTCACACTACGGGCAATATAAGACGCAAACAAGGTTGCGTGGATCAGCTAGTCAATATTAAAAGGCAACAGTATTGATGGAGGTTTTATTAATATCCACAAATATCTAGACTAGATGACGGTCTCGATCTAGTATATTTAAATTGATATTATTCCAGTTGCATAATCTGTTGAAATTTCGAGGTAAGCTTGTCTCTTAGCGCTCAAGGCCGGTTTGTGAATCGTTTTCGGTCAGCGTCCATTTACAGGTAGATTAAAACTTATTCAAATATTCATTATAGTTCTTGCAGTATTATGCCTGATTATTACCTATACAAAACATAAACAAAAGCCACTACAATTTTTTTATAAGCCCACCTCAAAAACAAATATACATACATAGTCATGCCCATTTCTAAAAGGGGTTGACAGAGACGATTGATTTTTACTTAGGTACTACGGTCCTGACACACTTTTTTTACTTCGTCCACAATCATCAATCGCTGCAACTATGCTCGTCGGTCGCCCGCCTGGTGCTTTTCATAATGTCACCAATTTGGTCGGCAAATATTCGCCGACACTTACATACACATTCACTCAATAAAATCCTTTAATGAGTCTTCTATCATACATCCTCACTAAGTGACCAAACCATTGAGACGTGCCCTTTTCAATACTTATTGCTACATCTTCCAAAATAAATACCTAATTTTAAAGTACGATTTCTATAAATATTTTGTGTGCCAGCATAATCTGACCATAGTCGTAGTTCCACCCTTGTATTGCACCACGTACCACCAGAATTACGCACTACACACCCAAAAACATCTATCGTAGATCCATAATCTAATCTAAGTATTTTTTTAAAGTAGATGTTGTAATTCAATCTGCATCAACATTCGGACAGATCTAATATGTTTTTAAAAACGCATACAGCTCTTAATCAATCAATGTTTGCGTTCTAAATGTCACGGCCATTTGAAAACCAGTTTAAAAAAAATATTAGGTAACCATAGATTGGTAATAATGACGGTATTATGTAGTCATTGTATGAATTAGTTGCAGATGGTAAGGATGATAACATTTAATTTAAGCATACGAGTAAATGTACCACGACTACGATTTTTTTTTTTTTTTAATTTAAATTAAAATTTAATTTACTCGTAAGCATACGAGTAAATGTACCACGACTCTGATTTTTTAATTTTTGTTTAATTTAAATTTGAATTGCAAAAATTTAACGAAGTTGGTAGTTTTTTTTTAATTGTGGTCGTATAATAATGGTACTACCTACTTAATTATATATTATTGTTTAAAAATTATTAGTATTTATATAAGGAGGGTGTATGGTTATTTTAAACAAAAGATGACGATTAGAGACTGCTTACTAATGTGTTGTTCTAAGTTTATGAAGTTAGGTCACTAGAAATCCAGGAGTTTGATGTCAATAATTTCTGGATCCCTTCTGATTAGAGGCAGTGGTTTTAATCACACACAGACACACTGGCTAACAATATAAGTCTACAGTGGGAAAACGGCCCAAGAAAGTTATCTTCGGTGATACAAGCCGGTGTTCATTTGTAGTGTGGGGGCTGGGATATCATGTTCCACCCAACACAAAGGGAGGATCCTCCGACCAGGCGAGGTGATCATGCCTGGCGGGCTACTGTCCCAACAGTTGATGTTGGGATGTTGTATATATGATAATCGGCGCGGGAACTTTATTTGCGCGATTCAGGATTGGTAGTTACTCCGTGTAGTGTAGTTTGTAAGTACAGTGCGTTACTTCGTAGTTCAGTGTATCTTCGGTAGATGGCGCTGTATGTGGAGGTCGCCACAGTAGAACTATGTATTTCCCTATTTATTTAATAATGAACTAAGATGGATTATTAGCAACATGTACTCTTTTCAGTTGTTATAAAATACACAAAGTAAATACTATTTTTTTAAAGAAAACCTTGCTGTTTATGCTCAATTTTAACGAATATTGAATTGTTAAATCTAAAACCTTACGATTAACGCCCTAGAAAGGTCAGGGTTCGTAGGGTTAGGGAACGATTAGGGTTGCCATATAGAAACTTATTAAATTCGGGACAATTCTAAAAAAAAAGAAAAAAGGATAACGGTTTCGGGTCATGAACATAGTAAAAATATCTTGTTTATCACTGAATTTAGCCAATTTTGGTTGTTTTTCTTAATCATAGCTCAGCAAAACATAAAATTTTGGAGAAAGACGCGTCAAAATTGGTAGGAGTCTGCAGTTCGTACTCGATTAAGTTCATAAACATTTGGTTTCACTCTTAAGTCCATAAACTATTTAGTTGGCTAAATACTCGGTCGCAAAAGGCGTTGCTTACTGGAATTTAAACAACAAAACAAACTACTCTCTTTAAATTTGTAAAATTTGTGGACGTGTTATTTCGGAACCGCTTTACATACAGTTTTCAGACATACGAACTATATATAATATCGTAGGATATTCGGAAAGCATTTTCCCCTCACCCAGAGGTAGGCCAGCTATGTCATTCGTCATTAGTTTATGTTGTTACAAAACTTGTAGGTTTTCGGCATCGGGGACAATAATGTCTAATTACTGTACACACGGGACTAGACGCAAAATTCCGGGACAATCCCGGACTTCCCGGTAGATGACCCTAGTCGCGATGGAAACTCTAGAAAAAATCAAACGTTGTGCGTCCGACGGACAGCAAACGCGCAGCAGCTAAATAGAGCCTTAGATTGAAATGGAGCACATTTAAATCCAAGGCTGTATCAATGTAAATTAAAAACCAGGTATTATAATACTTTCACTCACTTATTTCTATTAATATCTAAACTATTTTCGATATAATATCCATTTAAATAAAATACGTTGTAATACTCATATATTAGTACCATTATCTTGGTAGAAGCGTCTATATTTTATAAATGTCATCACAATGAACGTCATCTCAGAATCCCGTGGGCGGAGCAACTTTTAACTAAAGAATTTGAAGAACTATGTCACAATAGTACTTTAAGATATTGTGAACATATTTAGTACAACAATATGTAGAAATAAATAACTACATGCTATTAAATGATATTATAGTTGTAAAATAATCAATATACATCCATATTAAGATTGGTAAGTCATGACAATCACACACTTAGAGAAAGAGATAGAAACAGGGTTATTAGGTTATTGTCCCTTTCTTATGTCATGTTTGCAGGCCTTTAGTTTAATATGTGACCTAAATGATTTTGAGTTTTCTAACTTCAGAAGGAGCAGGTAATAAAATGATTGTAGCAGGGATCAAATATAGATAATGATTAGTGAGTTGATGGTGTGAATGAGGTGATTATGAATTTGCGATTGCTTTCGCAATTATGCAGTATAAATACTAAGCATATTTACAAATATGTAGACAAGTTTTTTTTATGGGATGGGGGTGCAAACGAGCAAACAGATCGCCTATATGCAACATTAGAGGCGTCACAAGTGCATTAACGGAATTTTAAAAAAGAATAGCTACACTCTTTTCTTGAAAGTTTGAAGGTCGTATTGGCCCAGGAATACCGCAGGCAACAGTTCATTCCACAATGCAGTGGTTTTAAACATGAGTAACTTTAATATTTAAAAATAGTCACTGACGATTTCATATTTTTAAGTAATAATGTCAACAGTCCCAGAATAGTTAAACATCGCTACTTAAAATTACTTCTAGCGAAAAAAAATTGCTACCTGAGAATAATAAATGAACGCTAAATTACAGATCTGTATTATCTAACAAAAGTACGGTCAGCAAAAAAACTAAAAGTAACAGAAATAAAGCTATTTTTGTGAAACGCTAAAATTTATTTGTTTCCTTCTTATAAAATAAAGTGGATTTACACAAAATATTTTTTATGTTTACATATTTAACTCTCTTGTGGTTTCATGTTTTTATTCGAAAAGAGTGCTACTCGAGAAGACCGTGTTCCGAATTCGAAAATTTGAGTTCGATCACAATAACATATGTTTTTCATCACAACAACAACAATACAAAAAACTTCGCAACTTAACATAAAGTTTCCTAAAAAAACGCTACCTGACGACACCAAAAACGTGCTAAAATCTAGTTAACTTGTTATTATTTCAATTATGAATAGGGGCCAACAAAATAAACCATGCATAATAGATGTTTCAATAGAGCGAGAAAAAAACACAACAGTTTAAGAATGAATGTACTCCTGAAATAGGTTTTATTTATTTATTTATTTATTAAAACTTCCTGCAAACATGTTGCACAAGGCGGACTTAATGCCACAGGCATTTTCTTCCAGACAAACCTTTGGGTGTTGCGAAGTTATTTGTGGCAGGTGTGTGTTTATACGACACGAGAGACTAAATAAAATTATTTTATGAAATACAATGATTCATACAGATAAATAGGTGCTAGATATACATACATTGAATATAATTTATACATATACAATATAAATATAAAAAATAAATAAAAGTAAATATATATATAATATATATATTACATATATAATAGACACTTTTAAGTGTTATTCTGATGCCTCCGTCAGCAGGTCCCTAAAGTGCTTACGTACTTTGAATTTAAAAGATAATCGGCTAGTAGCCGTCCTGATTTCTAGTGGGAGTGCGTTCCACAGAGTGACAGCTCGAACAAGGAAAGAGGAATGGACTGTGCTGGAAATGTGTGCAGGACAAAGAAGGAGAAGATTATTAGAAGACCGAAGATTCCTGTCATGGTTAGAGCAGAGATATTGGAGCTGGGATGTTAAGTAAGTAGGTGAGTTCGGTGATTGGAGAAGGGCGTACAACATAGACAGAGCCCTTAAACTACGGCGTTGTCTTATGGGTAACCATGACAGTTGTGTACGGTAGACAGAAATATGATCATACTTTCGCAGGTTGAAAACAAATCGAATGCAATTGTTGAGAAGCCGGTCTAATTTATTGAGCAGATCTGCATTCAGGTCGAGATAACACACATCACCATAGTCGATAAGCGGAAAAATTAAAGTTTGCACAAGCATCGTCTTTATTTTTATTGGTAGAAAATTTTTAAGGCGATAAAATCCTCGTAATATGTTAGTGACTTTCTGACAGACACTGGCTACCTGGATCTGCCAATTCATGGTTGTATCAATATGTAGTCCAAGATTCTTGACCGAAGCACTGATGGGCAAAACAGCATCATTAAAGATGATTTCAGGAATACCATCAGGATCAATTCTGCCCATCATTCTAGGACTCCCTATGTTTTATGTACGTACCGAGAGATAGTCTTTGTTTAAAAAATATACCATAACGATTATAACCGAGGTACATACATAATGTCAGGCATAAATAATCTCTACACATTAACCTTTATGAGTACTTATGTTGTAGATATAAAAAAACATCTGTCAAATAGAAAATCAATATACATATTCAATATGGTATTATAAAAGATTTATTACTTTGCCGTGTGTTTAAAAAAAGCACTATTAGCGGTACCCTTAAAAGCATTGTTCATCTTTGAAATTTATTAGGGGTAAGAACCACACAATAGATTATAATCCACCCCAGAATAAATAGTTTTTTAAACTTTTATAATGGATTTTCAAAGTATCAAATTTCAATTAAACAGATAATGTTTAGAATTACAATCCAGTGACATGATAAGCGTAGGTACGCTTACTATAAGCATATAATGTAGGTTATGTTTTTTTTATGATTAAAAAAGAAATATCGAGTAGATGAGTGAAGTGAGGAACCCTAGAAGCAGAAGAATTATGGATTTAAGTTTCTACAGATCACATGC
The DNA here is from genome assembly GCA_916048165.1 of Spilarctia lutea. Taxonomy (NCBI): domain Eukaryota; kingdom Metazoa; phylum Arthropoda; class Insecta; order Lepidoptera; family Erebidae; genus Spilarctia; species Spilarctia lutea. Next base: position 4,878,590 of record OU696491.1, read on the forward strand.
ATCCACTCCAGCTTTCAATTGGGAACGTATAAACGGAAATTAACAAAGAACTAAACGTGTTTAAAAAAGTTAAATCGTGTTGAATAATCACTAATAAAGTGAAAATTAATTAGTCAACTCATTTGTAAAGACTACCACATTTCATAATCGTAGTAAAACATCGATTAATTTATATAGTATAATTATTAATAATTTTCACTCTATGGTTGACAGTATTCGTTGAATACAAAAGAAACCTGGCAATTATTTTTAACTACATCCACTAAAGTAAGTACCGACAAGATTTTTGTCTACCACAATAGTGTAGTGTAGAGAGTTGATTATAGAATCAACTCTCCAGAAAACACATTGCGTATAACGCAGAAAATATAATGCTAATAAAGAACTCGGTAAAAATAGATTTCGTGAGAAATAACATGAGTAATTGACACCGATACTCACTCCATCGCAATGGCCTAATTAATGCGCTTAATTCGTTTGAATCCAGTATAAATGCTCCATTGTTAGATCAGTTATTACACGTCCATTGCTGCTTATTAACCTCTTCTATAACCTGGATTCCGTATTTGGGTAGTATTGGATAGAGCAGTTACAAAACTAACATATGGTTTTGGTTCAAAACTTAATAAGACTGTATAGAGGAGAGCTTAAATAGTTTTTTTTTCATATATGTATTTGGGACCCAGTTTCAAACCATTTGGATGACATTATCCTTACTTAAGGAGTGAAATACCATAACGAAACCAGACAAGCAGGCACAAGTCTTCAGAAATCAAGAAGGTATGCCTAACAGGAGATCCTTGAAGCACACAGAAAAGTAAAACCACTAAATTTTAATAGAGAGGATTGATAGGACGTTTTTTGTTTAAGCCCGCCAACTCTTTAGCTCCAATATATATGATTACGGTTTTATTGTCTATACTCTAATATTTAAAGACAAATATTATTATTTACTATATCTAACACATCAAGCACATTATCGCTTAAAGGACTTTATCTCAGGTCAAGACCACAAAATTCTTACATTAAACATCTTTCCATTGAAATGTTCTTTTTTTTCCATTACCTCCTTAATAAAACAATATAATTAGCTGTTGAATCGTCTCTGTAATGAAGTGTTTAACTTAAAGGCTATACCAACAGGCGGTCGCAAGAATCCCGCTTGCCTTGGCTATTTCCTACTGGTCCGCTACTGCGAGATCGCCTCTCTACCAATGCATTCAACGATAAATTACAAATATTGACACACGCAGTAAGACAGTAATAACATGAACTTGAAAACAGTCTGACGAATAATGACGTAATGCAGGTTAGTAAGCGTTATTTAGTATGATTCGTTTCACAAAATTTTGCTTGAATTTCAGACGTTTGCAGAGTGTTTAGTAACTAGCTAACCCTCGCAACCTCGTTTATGTCTACTATTGCGTATATCGTATTAATTTTCACCCGTTTGTTAAACATTCTTCATTGGGGCTCTGCCCCTATTTGTCTTAGCGTGATGATATATCCCATAGCCTTCCTCGATAAATGGACTATCCAATACTGAAAGAATTTTTCAAATCGGACCAGCGGTTCCTGAGATTAGCGCGTTCAAACAAACAAACTCTTCAGATTTATAATATCAGTATAGATCAAACAAGATAACCCACTTGAAGATTTCAAAACTAGAACATAACATATTGACCAAATGACAGAAGAAGTCTCATAGTTAGAAAGACAAATCGGTAAAATATAAATTGATTTTTCGTTTAAGATTTCATGGTACAGGGATTTTGGAATTGTGCAGAGGAATTCCGTTATACCTACCTGTACTTTTTCTTGTCTTTTAAAGTATTGTACTTCGAATTATATCAATATTAAAGGTTGTAAAATCAATATGAAGGTTGCTGTAACAAGTTTATATAAAGACACGATTATAATTGTGTATTTTCGTAAATAGTATTTTCGAGAGTACAATTTATTGAAGGAATTTCTTAGTAGCATATATATTTAATTCAATAATTTTCTATTTCAAATTAATTAATGACAATCTCTTAATGTTCTTCTCCATAAATAAAACTAAAACCTCAGTAAATTTTAAATTAATTAATGCATTATTTCTAATTTCTTTAATTATTTAAATTACGTCTTAGGTTTTTAATGCCCATTTTTGCCATAATCATGAAATTTTATTCAAGTTCCGTCTTCTATTAGACGAAAAATTGCTTTAAACACAAAATAAAACAATCAAAACTAGATCGCCTGCTTCTTAGAATTGAGTTTAAATTAATATTATATCTGGAAAAGAAATTTCTTTTTCGATTTCGAAAATAGCCAAATAGCCAATTTATCGACACTCATTATATCGCATTAATACTGATTAGATACTTAAATATAAACTGATACGATCGTCAATTATTCAAAATCGATAATTACGATCATAATATTTAGTCGTTAATTTTATCGTATATTGCTAACGAATAAATAAATAGTTACAATATTCGATATTATGTTCAACTCTCTAAAAGGTCCTTTCCGGAATCGGAACTAACGATAATGAAGTAACGCTCTATTAGCGTTACATTGTTAAATGTTAAGTAAACAGTTTTTGGATATACTAAAATAACAATTTGTATTTTTTGGTTTTTGGAACCATCTTGTCAGGATAGTGACGGATTAGGAATACAAGTGTTACCACCTCTATTCAAACAGCGGGTGTCGTAGCAAAGTATTCAGGTTAGGTCTGCAAAAAGAAGGAAAACTTGAAAGGAATCCTTTCCTCCTTCAGAGTTTTAAATATCTGTTGCGGCAACATTTTATAGACACATTCTCGGATCCACCACAATCTTAGCCTCTCCCCTCCTAAATTGTATAGTATGTAGTTATATTTATGTATATGTATATATGCATATATATGTATTTGTGTTATATAGTAGTAGTATATTTAAGTATATTTAAGCATTATTTAGTGATATTTTAACAGTATTTAACATTTGTTAAATATCATTTACAATTTCCGTGCATCTACCTTATCTAGCTCTGCATCGCCCTAAGGTTGACTGGCAGAAAATGCCTACGGCATTAAGTCCGCCTTTGCTACATCTGTGCATAAAGTTTAAATAAATAAATAAATCCTTTGCCTACAGGTCTGGCCAGGGTGGTATAGTGTGTCAAGATTTTCTTTCTTAAGAGGGACTCTATGAAAAGCAGTGGTCTAGCAAAAAATGAAGGAATTTGTATGCAATTTTTCTAACTTTAAAGTTTATTTCTGTTAAGATAAGATTATCTTAAGATTTCTGAGTTAATTTCATAATTATTTTGTCTCATAGATGGTATTGTTTTTAAACATTTATACGAATAGTAGAATAAAAGTGGAAAATGATAAATCTCATTGTGATTTACTTTTGTTGTTTTTATTTTCGGCCTAGTTTAGACGTTAGTGACCATAACCGCATTGTAAACACCCAGTTTAAGAGTACATCATAACATATGCTTATAAACCAATTGTATTTTCGTGGTGTTAGTATTATATCAATAAAGTTATTATTATTATTATATGCTAATTTTGAAAAATAACCTCAACCTCTTTTAATTTTCAAAGTTGGCTACATATTTTGGACCGATCCAGATACATTTTGGAATAGACAAAAATCTGAAGAACTACCCATTACTCAATACAAATAATTAGTTTACGATATTATCTCTGGTGTTGCGGGTGTCCATGGGCAGCGGTAATCGCTTACCATCAGGCGATACGTCTGCTCGTTTGCCATACAATACAATTACGATACAAAAAAAATCGTAAATTCCTAGATTTGACTAGATTCTACTTTCGGAACTAAATTTGTTTATGTTGAGTTTCTAGATAAAGATTAAATAGGTTCTAGCACAGAGTTTATTCAATTATGAAAAGTGAAACCACAAAATAAAGTAACAAGGCTTGCAGGTAATAGAGCCACACTGATTTCAGCACGAACAGGCTGGCTCGACCGGAGCGGTACTACCCTCGCACAGAAGATCACCGTGAAATGACAGCATTCGTGCTGTCGTGTTTCGTTGGTGAGTGCGAGATCGGAGGCTCGATGATGAAGAAGCATGACTAGGCTGTCATGGTGTGGGACACCATGCTACCAGAGTAAAGTCACTTTGGTAGGGCCAATCCTGCTACTAATGTTATTAATGTGAAAGTTTGTGAGGATGTATGAATATTTGTTTCTCTTACACGAAACAACTTTTGAACGGATTAAGATGAAATTTTACAGTAACATAGATATATGTCAGAGTTAAAGGTAAGATCTATTTAGCGCGATAACCAACATACACACGGGAGGAGCCGTGGGTAAAAACCAGTATGAGATAAAACTACCAAACATGCTTATCAGAAATTCACACGAATAATAAAATAAACAAAAAATACTGTGCCTTGGAGAATTTAGTTGTTTTTTTTTTAATTTTCTCAAGTGCCTAAGTAACAAGCAGCTGTGTCTTCAGCGTATTCATTATGTAATGGATATTTTTAATTCCATTAAATATAAATTTACTTTTTATTGTGCACAAGAACAGTAAGAACATTCAAAAACACTATATTAGAACATAACTCGTTATAAAACAACTGACTTAGGGGTCAAGGATGTACCTAAACATTTTTTTTTGCAGTATTTTCAACCTTAACTTTTTATATTATGTAGTTGAAGGTCGTATATGAAGAGAACAAATTAAATTCAACGGCTGCCTCCAAAGTTGTAGAGCTCTAATTTGACTTGCTTAGACTCAGACGGCTTAATCTATTTAAGTTAGCAGCTAAAGCTAGTACCTAAGTACAGAATTTTAGATAGAGAGGTAGAGTTAATCAGTTTTGTGTCTAATGTTCTAGAGTTTCTAAAATCTAGACGAAATATTTTGGAAGGTCGTTTACCTACCTCGGCATTTAAGGTACTCATACGATTCATACAATATTTATTTATGTATATTTCTCTACATTAGTAAACCAGTATAATAGTTGAAAGACGAGGTCGAAAAGCATACAAACTAACTGCTTTGCTTTATAGAGCATAACAGCTGATTCTAATCCCGCAGAAAACAACAGTCAAATGAGCAAAATCCAACCAAAACAGGATGGTAAAACATGAATACAAAATATACAAATTTAAACAACATCTTAACACGCAAAGCAGACATACCGTTTTGCCACGATAGCGCAAACAAATCGTCGCCGTGTAGCCATTGTAATTCACTTATTATAGTCGACATATCAGCTGCATTCGACATTAAAACATGACAGCATAACTCCACTACACACACATGTAATCACATCACTATTACACAAAAACCCGCGAAGTTGATCCAATCCATCCAGGACACCATTTAAAAAGAACTCACTTAAAAATTTGTAGAAAATGTTTACAAAAACTTTCGCTGACGCTAAATATCACTGATATCGTGTTACAATTGATATTACGAAACGTCAGCTTGACAGATCGTATGGGGTTAACGAACGGTGTGCGCAGACGCAGAGTACGTGCGTCGCGCGCGATCGAAGCCAACCGACTGGCCCGACAAGTCTTGTCTTGTTGTAAACAGACCGCCACTATATCGATAACCGACTATCGACAAACAACATCTCTACTTTACGAATTGGTGTTCGTGAACAAGGCCGGCAATTTTTACGAGTTTCACGGCTTAATTGTAAGGTTAATGTAAGTTCTGTATTTTATTGACGGACCGTTTGTTATGACCGGTTGGCCTCTTTATAAGATTAATATTCGAATCGTCAAAATAAATCTTTAGTTAAAGATCAAAAGGTTCATTCATGAGTGTCAATTTTTTTCAGGAACAGAAAACAGAACATTACTTCTCAAACTGAAATAGAAATATTCTTGTTTGTATCTCTAAGTTCAGCGTTTTAATTCAGATCAAATATCGCCAAAAGAGCTTTTAACTATAAAAGGGTACTCCGGCAGACTAAGAATATCTTGAAATTCTCATGAAAGAATTTAAAACAAAAAAATAAGACATAAATTATTAATAAGTAACACATTTGAGGATGAGCATAAATACATAAGCGCTGTTAGTAAATTTTTGGAAGTATGCCACTCAGGGATTGTACCAATACTACGTGACAGAAATTACTACGGCAATACTAGAAGTAGAGGAAAGTTTAAAGGCATATACTACGGGTAAGTATAACTTAGGATGGGTACATTCCCTAATTACACATTAGGGAATGTACCCATCCTAACATCACACATTATTAACATTATTTCTTATCCCCCTATCTAGTGTAGAATTTAGGACTGGACTTACATTTATAATCATACATACCTGACACACACATTCTCGTAAGTAATTGCAAGCTCTACATGAGCTTCGCTTACGTAATCCCAAATTTAAGCCAAACAGTTTCAATCTCACCTTTAATTCATTATCTAATAGTTTTAAAAGATAAAAGTAATAAATGGGAATGATCGCTTAATAAGAGATTAAGATAAAAATATAAGATGAGGGCTTAATTACACTGTACCTACATGGTAGTGTCCTTTGTTTGATCCCATTTTATAGGCCACATGGGCCGCTGATAAAGGTCTTAATTGTGGGAACACCCACTAAGCTTCTTCTTTTACCGTAATCGTAACTGAAACATTTTTAAGTAAGATAAAAGGATATGCCTTTTATCTACAAATAAGTACTGTTCTAGAAAGTCTCGTAAGTTGGTCAATAATAATCCTATTTTGGCATATAAGAACGCATATAAATGCTATTGGCTTAACCGATCTTAAATTTTGTTTCGTATATAACAGAACATCAAAAGCTTACAATAAAATATTACAACCAACGCCTTATCTCTCAACACACATTTAACAATAAAACGTAGACGACAATCTAAATATAAATATCGCTATCTCTATTTGTTAACTTGCAGATAAATGAGACAACGTCATCTCGAAATTAGGATGCGCGGGAGCTGGTTTTCGTCACATGGAATTAAATGATAAGAGAAAATTATGAGGCAATTGTACCGTAGGTACAAATTAATTTAAACATGTGACATCAAAATATTGTTGAAAATAGAACATTATTAGGTTCAATGTGTGTCCATCTTGGGTTTATAGCGCGGTGTATAATTTATACGGCTGTCGTACTGAGATCGTAGGTTCTCAGCTCACGTGTCCTATTTTATCCATATACGAGTATGTAATACGGAATGCTATTGCTAATCTAAAAGTGTTAATTAGTCATTTTTGTTGCATGCTGTAATAGGAAGACATTCTATTTTAAATATCCAATTTTATAATCAACTTCTTTGTGAGAAAACATTATATACCTATTTGGCCTACCAAGATATATTGTGTCTCTTAATTTTTAAGTAAATGTATAGTATTTTAATATACAGCATATTCGGATTCAAATATATATCAACTCATTTATCTAATGACTATTAGTTTAAGATAAGATGTTCAAAACTAAATATTGTTTTCAGTAAAAAACGTGTTCAATAACGTTCAGGGCTTCAAATTTAATGACCTAAGTTTCACCGCCCAGATTATTTTAAATCGAACACTAGACTGCCATTACACCATTAGAAATATCCGCATATATGCGCAATAAAACTATACCATCACCTTCTGCGCTATCCCTACTGTTATAGTTTTTTTACCCTTGCTTCCATTATTAAAGAATGCCGCAAGCCTCTGTAATAACCGGCGTGAAGATATACATTATAATAGTCTCGTAACAACCAATTATTTCGCACGGAAGTGTATAATTGGTATGGTAGTCGGATAAGCCATTGGTACAGTAAAGGCGTAAGTACACAATAGTAAGATATTATTAATAGAACCGTATAAAACACTATTCGCTATGCATTGAAGGTTAGCTTTAAAAGTGTTATATTTCGTGCGTAAGATCTTATGCAATAAAGTTTTAGGTTTATTTCATCCAGCACCTTCGCGATATAGATCTGAAAGTATATATTAGATTTTAAGCGACAGATAATCATGGTTTAAGTTATGTTATTCTTCATCACCTGGACCACGACTACCAACCATCAAAATTGTGGGTTACATAAACACACAAATGTGTGTTATTTTTGACAGAGAAAATCTCAGACGCCAAATGTTGTTCGACATTTGTATTGCCCGGGATATCACTCGGGAACTTTATCTGTTCTAATTTCCAAAGAAGTTCGGTAACTTTGTTCGCCAGTTCAAATATAAAAAATATTTGTAAAACAGTGGGGCGATATTCTCACTCATATTTGTGATTTAACTTCATTTCTCATTCATTCCTAAAGTTCCTCTGACCCTGAGCCTTACTGTTCAAAGTTACAATAAAATTACATTCACATGTGTCAGTATTATTTAATTATTCGTGAACGGTGAAGTCGTCCGCAATTTCATAGCGGTTTTGCTGTTATGGTTGGTAATTTTAATGGCCCTGACTGGGCTATCTGTTAATCAGTGTGATAAGCATAAAAACATGAGACATGGTAAAAATAGAAGCATGCTCGCTTTGCGTAACGTTTGTTAGAGGCAGTTGCGATTTTTTCTCTACAAGAATTCTGAATTACTTCGAATTCAACATGGCAACAGAAGAAATACCTATAAGCTAAAATATCAAAACAAGAAAAGCAATATCGTTTAATTTGAACGTACTATTTTGAAATCAAATAACTTAAGAGGAGTAGGATAGCAAATTTCTGATAGACAATCTTGTATATCAGAAATTTGCTTGCAAGCGATGTTCACCTCAAACTGTTTGGATTTTTAGCACGTTGATTGACGGTTGGAAAATGACTATTTATCGTGCTCTTGAAGTACACAACTTGTATTGACGATTTCAACTGACTGTATATGCTTCTACTGATTTTGTAGATAGTTCTCATCAACTTAAAAAAAAATAATAGCCTCCTTTTGTTTCGAAATATTTATATTAAATTAAACTAACATGAAAAATATTTTTATTTTCAAGTTTAATTTTCAGTACAAATTAGCTAACTGGATCCACCAATATTTATATAGTCTCACTAGCTGACCCGACAAACGTTGCTTTGTCATAAAAAGGAATATATATTTTAGGGGTGGGTCAATAAAAATCGCGATGGAAAAATAGGGGTTGATCGTGGAGGGTTGAAAATTCAGGGTTGTATGTATTTTCTAATGCTCTATCATAAAAAAATAGAAATTAAAAATTTTGTCAAAAAAAAAAAAAAAAAAATTTAGTGGTGGACTACCCCTAACATTTAGGGGGATGAAAAATAGATTACAACCGATTCTCATAGATACCGGATAATCACAAAAATTTCATCAAAATCGGTCGAGCCGTTTCGGAGGAGTTCGATTACGCACCCCGTGACACGAGAATTTTATATATAAGATATAAAATTTCAACAATTACAAAATTTTACATTTAACTCCGAAATTATTTTTTGTTCATAATTATATAAATCTATTTAAAGATGACATTTATGTAATGTGAGAATCAATAATTGATTTTAATCTTTTGAAACGTGTGGGATTGAATTGAATAAATTATTACTGTTGAACAAAATTTGAGCAGTTCCTTAGATGATTACGAACGAGGCGTTGAAAACAATTGGCTATATTTACATAATGAAGTTTCTATTGTGAGCAAAGTTACATAAATGATCCATTGTTTTGTTAAAAACTATTCACAATTTTACACAGAGACACGTTAATTTTTACTTTCTAACGTAATTATGTAGTTTACGGCTCAAATTTATTGTCATGCTGGTTTTATTTCGACACGTTTTCACTCGTACGCATGTTTTGAACTTGGTGAATGTTGATAAAATAGTGCTTGTACTGTAAATAACTAACCTTGTTTTACATATAATAAAAAGGTAATAAAATTAAATACGAAATACTACTGAGAGGTATAATGTTGATAACGTTGCAAAAATTAATGTGTTGTTTTTCTTTTCTTTTCTTCGCGGGGACTTTATAAACATACCTACATGAAACGGATACAAAGAAGAACCATTCTCAAGACAACAATTTGTAGATCACACAAAGTATTGTCCCATATAGGATTATTGCGCACACTTGGCGTAATGGAAAGCGACAGTTGCAGTCAAACCATATAGTTTTATTTTGATTGAGTTAGTCGGTCAAACCTATTTGTCTAATCGTGATGCCTATTTATCTGTGTGTTGTCGTCTACATTATAGAATTGTTTTTATCAATTAAATATGCTTATCAGCAGTCTAATAACTTCACCGTGGGAGAGCCACGCTTCTGCATGCATGGGCCGATTCGACCGGAGTGATACGGCCACAGAAACCGGTGTGAAATAGCGCTTGCGCTGTGTTTCACCGAGTGAGTGAGGATACCGGAGGCCCATATCCCAACCCCTCCCCCATCCCTCTCCGCATCCCTCAAAGGCCGGCAACGCACCTGTGACGCCCCCCGCCTATGGACACCCCCATGGGCGGCGGTAATCGTTTATCATCAGGCGATACGTCTGCTCGTTTGCCACCTACTCCGTAAAAAAAATAAAAAACAATGTAGTTCCTACACATTTCAAGATTATAGCTGTAGTATGGTGATAATTACAATCCCAGCACAATAACTGACGAACTTGACTTAGTTAAAAGCAAAAGAAATCAAATTATGACGTATCAAAAGAAAATCTCCAAGCAGTGAGTCATACTTGTAATGGCATACGGTGTCAAGACTTGGACTATAACATTGAGCTTGATCCATAAGTTTAAAGTTACATAACAGTAAACGATGCAAGCTATACTTACAATTCCTATGAAAGATTACATAGCTTGTACTACAAGCATGCTTCAGTGATAAGATAGAACGATCTCCATCCATTTGAACTAACAACCCAAGAAAGCTAGAGTAGATTGGATGTTTGAGGTGGAGAATCGAGGGAAATGCCCCAAGTAGAGACAAAACTAATTCCAGCAATAGACTGCAATGGTTTGATTAATTAATTATTCATAATGTCTCGTCTGTGAAGGATCCCATCACAGGACTCGGTAAAAAATGCTCATCTGTGGAGAGGCCTGTGACAGGACGCATTACACGCGCGCGCCAGGTGTTTATTTGGCGCCCAATTTAACTAGTAATCAAGTTTTTACTCTTTCGTACTTATTAAAAATCATATACTAGCTGACCCACGCAACCACATTTGCGTCTTCTATTAACCGGAGCGTAAAAATTTTCCCCCGTTTTTTAAACATTCCTCATTGGTGCTCCGCTCCTATTAATATTAGCGTGATGATATATAGCCTATAGCTTTCCTCGATAAATAGACTATCCGACACTGAAATAATTTTTTAAATCGGACTAGCGGTTCCTGAGATTAGCGCGTCCAAACAAACTAACAAACTCTTCAGCTTTATAATATTACGAGTAGCATAGATTATAACAGAACAAATCGCTTAGTCATATCTGCTCTTTGTGTACATTTCATGTATGTTTCTAAAGTCTAAAGAAAAATAATATGTCCTCCTCCAACTTTTCGATGATTCATTTATTGAATGTTCTGAACGTTTTAAACAAATCCTTAGTTTGTTATACCCATAATTAATTAATGCAGTTTGTGATTTTATTCAAGTGATAGAGATCAAAATGTAAACATCGAGATATGCGGATCAAGTTCACGTTACACCTTAGTATTACAAGCGTGTAGTGCGTGGATCGCCTTACACAACTTAACATATTTACCCGTCGACTCTGATGTTAAAGTCGATTGGTTTCTGGTATAAGCGAAAGGCTAAGTTTATAAGACAAATGCAATAAATTACACTTAGGAATTTTCGAATAGCGACATGTTTTAAAAGTTCAGTCGTGTACAAAGTTTGTTAAATATAATTAATTAATTTCGAATATCTGACAAGCTGAGCAGAGCTTGTATTATGGGTACTAGACAACTCATATATATTCATACCTTTTTTCGTAAATACATACATATTATACATGGAAAATATCCCAAACTCCGAAACAAATATTTGCAGATCAAACAAACATTTGGTCCGACCGAATCGAACCCAATACCTCCGCATACGCTACTACTAAACCACCGAGGCAGTTAACTTCACTACTATTAAAACTTAAGTGTCATATAAGTAATGGCCTTTTGGCACTTATTTTCTTTTCTTAATGGAGCTCTAAAGACTCTAAATAGCATGTGTTGTTAACTACATTACTTATCTTGATCATTCATCATTTTCTATAAATAACCTTGAAGATCCTGAAATTTCTACTGTGTAAGAAATCTACCGTGATTTATCTCTAAACTGATCATATATCTATCTATCTATCTGTATATCTATAAATAGAAAAAAAAAATATATATATGCAGTTATTTTTAGTCAGGTTATATAAGTAATTCACAATCTAAATATGCGTAGAAAAAATGATTAAAAAACCCCTGAAAGCTTATATCTTGTACCATACGCTAAAACGCCAACTCTCTTGCGTTTCAGCAGTTCTTTTGTAAGTTATTTAAGTTGATTGTCGGGTTGTTTGTCCACCGTGTTCATATTAGCGTCAAGTGGGTGTCCACCCTTTGTCAACGGGTTAAAAATAGAAATTCTGTTTTTGCAGGCGACGAGTTTTCAATTGAATTTGAAATGTTAGTTTATAGGTGTAATTTATAAGTGTTGATGTTTTGTGTTGACGCTGACTGATTTAAATTTGAAGCGAGAAAGGGTTAATTTTTTTTCTTTCTTTGTTCCACACTTTATTTTAATTCTCTACAACCTACACCTACATAGTCCTACTACTATTATAAAGGCGAAAGTTTGTAAGTATGGATGTATGTATGTATGGATGTTTGTTACTCTTTCACGTAAAAACTACTGATTGGATTTGAATGAAACTTTACCACAATATAGCTTATACATCAGAATAACACATAGGCTACTATTTATAAAGATATAGCTTCGCCTCGCGGCGTTGCCCGCAGTTATCATCGTACCGCGGGTAGCACCGCGGGGTTCAGCTAGTACTATATAATCTGGGAAACTATCAATTACGCATTATGATGAAATTTGACAGATCGGTAATATTTATTTATTTATTTGGTACTTAATGCACTTGTTGTGCAAAGGCGGATTTAATGCCATGAGCCATTCTCTCAAAGTAACCTTCAGGTGATGTAGAAATATGATCCGGTAGGTGCAAAGATATTGAGTTTTGTTGAAAAGAGCCTTCAATAAATACAACTAATATACATAAATTTGCTATTATACGTAGGTGTGTGACTCACAGTCGGGTGCTACGTTTGCGACAATCCGAAGAAGTTCGCGTACCTTAATGTTGAATGTAAGACGGCTTGTAGACATCCATATTTCGGCGGCAAGTGCGAGATGTGAAAGAGGCATCAGCCAATAAAATTTTAGAATCTAAAAGAAAAGCCTTTATTAGACTTCCATAGATCGGACACAAGTAGAAGAGATCGTAGTATTGTATTATGATTATATTCCTTATTATGAAGTTTGGAAATTTGTTGAAGATAAAGTAACATTATGTGGTAAATGTGAATGGTACTCTAGAAAATATATTTTAGTCGGTTTATCCATTTCCAGGAATGTCATCAAGAACCAGGACATGGTGCAAGCAATAAACGCAACATCTAAGAAGCTAGTTCATTGAATAGAATTACATGGAAATGTGTATATTTTAAAGACTTAAATCATCCGTGTTTGGGGCCAAAGGTTTAGCGGCGGTATTGCGACCTGTAATAAGCAATCCTAGGAGGTTTGCTTATAACAGTTCGCAATACAGGTCGGTAGTAATTACGCAGTATGAAAATTGCGTAATTACTACCGGAAAATATAACAAAAGCGTTTGATGTAAGATGAGACTTAAATCATAGAATAAGTTTCGCCAGTTCTTGTAAAAGTCAAATTATACAGTTTCTTATTTTTTTTTTTATTTTTTTTTATTGAATAGTTGGCAAACGAGCAGACGTATCACCTGATGGTAAGCGATTACCGCCGCCCATGGACACTCGCAACACCAAAGGCGTCACAAGTGCGTTGCCGACCTTTGGGGGATGGGAAAGGGGATGGGGGGAGGGGTTGGGGTATGGGCCTCCGGTATCCTCACTCACTCGGTGAAACACAGCGCAAACGCTATTTCACACCGGTTTTCTGTGAGGCCGTGGTATCACTCCGGTCGAGCCGACCCATTCATGCCGAAGCATAGCTCTCCCACGGATAAAAATTATATTTCTTTCTTCCATTTATAATGGAACTTAGAATACTAAGTAGTTCAGTAGCGCATTAATGGGTTACAAGAATCAGGTCGTTTTGGCAGAATCTGTTGTGGTTTCGCCACATTTCACTTTGATGATATGTTTTATGATATGAACAAGAGACATAAAAGACACTGAATTGAACAGATTGGAGTATTCAGTAAAAACCTTCGCTATGGTACAAATAATTCAATTTTGAGTACTGAAAATATTCCATCATTGCTCTTTACAAATTCTTGTTAATGCTTTAGACCATTAGTAATCATCCATGACTTAATTGCCATAGTAATACTATTATATTTTTTTTATTAAATCGTTAGCTGCTTACTGACGTTTAAGAGTGATTCAAGTCAATGTTATCATTGTTAGCACCAGCTCTAGAGATTAATGAACTATTTATATTGCAATCAAACCTTAGGGATGTAGAGTTTATTCTAAAATTTCTAGGTTTTCCCGTCTAACGTTATATTAGTAACTAGCTTTTGCCTGCGACTCTGCACATGTATATGTCGGTACAACTTTTTTATCAATCATAAAAAATACAGAATTTTTCGTGAAAGTTATCAGTACACTAGTAAAACCCGCATACAAATCGGTTCAAATGCACAAACACACAGACAAACAGATCAAAATTTTAAAAAACGGTTGTTTAGAATTCTGTTATATTCTTTATTTTACAGATATCGACCTGCCAGAATGTTATTATCCTACTAATATTATAAACGCGAAAGTTTGTAAGTATGGAAGGATAGATGGATGTTTGATACTCTTTCACGCAAAAACTACTGAATGGATTTTGATAAAACTTTACAATAATATAGTTTATATATCAGAACAACACATAAGCTACAATTTATAAAGATACTAGCTTCGCCTCGCGGCGTTGCCCGCGGTTATTGTCATAGCGCAAGTAGCACCGCGAGGTTCAGTTTGTTATTGTTATATTATGAACAGATAATGTTATTTACAAATATAAAGTTAGAGATAATCACGCAAACGAAGTCATTGGCAATAGTTATTTTATCATACAATAGATACCAGCATATTTAAACTATCACTCCCCGCCCTGTCTTGTAATCCTTTAACTATAGTCAATACAGAAATAGTGACAAAACATACAAACGTTATATCCAAACACAGCAGGACGATGTACATCAATAATCAGCTCGGAGCAATGGATCCCGTTGAATGACATATCCCGGAACCGAATGTTAATCCGGTGTTAGTGAACTGTTTGGAAAGTTTTCAAAGCATTTTGAATCAGTTTTAAACAAAAAAATAGAAGAAAAGTAATTTACACATTAGAACTTTCTTTAGACTTTCGTACATATGTTGCTTATATATATTGCTTATATATATTGGGGAGTGGACTTATTATATTTCTAACTCTTCCAGTTTCTTCTGATTAATTTCGTTGCGGGTTCCAAGACAGTTTAATTTTTCCTGGGACTTCCCGAGTGTCATAACTCGTTGGTCATTGCTGTTGATCCTGGTACAGGAGTTACAGTGACAGGCATGTGGGCGAAATTAGTAAAAAATTATATGTGTATATATATATATATATATTTAAAAGACAACTCCCGCATTAGGAATATACATCCTGTGTCGCGGGGGAATTTACAAACATACATGTAACGGACACAAAGAACACCCAGACTCAGGACAACATTTTGTGGATCACACAAAGTGATGTCCCACGTGGGATTTGTGACCACTACACTTGGCGCAGTAGCAAGCGGCGTAGTGACCGCTTAAACCACTAGGCCAACTGTGCAGTCAATTTACATTAATATGTACAAATAAGTACCTTACCTTACCTTAATATTTAGTATTAAAGGAGTTTTTTGTTTTACTTATAGTCCTTCATACTTTGTTACTAACATTTCATCTATACCTATCTAAAATAATGTAAAATATTTTTCTTAAGCCTACATTAGAATGAGCAAAATTAAAAAAATTATTACCCTACTACGTAAAAAGATAAATATATATATACGAATCTATTGACACTTCATTCATTAAAATTGGTTCAGTAGTTGGAGACTACGGTAGAACATACAAACATACATGGACTGCCAAAACTACATAATAACAGGAATGTAATACTTTTAGAACTAAAAGCTACGGTGTGTAATATTTGGGCTGACATGGTCCTATGTGTGACTACAAACACTTAAATAAAGTAAGATTTTAAAAATCTTCCGAATTGTTGAAATGTATTGAAATCACATGAAACCAAACCAAAACAGAACAAAATGATGAATGTGGCGAATTAGTGCTCACAGAACCATTTTTTTTACTTGTTTTGTTTTGATATTATCTAGTTGAGTGGATATAGTAACCCAATACACCTTGGAATGGAAAATTTGACTTCATACTTGGATTCATACTTCATACTTCATATTGGAAATCTTGGAGTTTTACTTCGAAGATAACTGAAATCGTTAACATTATGTTCAATAGAACGCTCTCGAACAATTAAATGGAGTTTTTATTAGAAATCTCCAGAGATTTCTCACAGACAACAATACAAAAGTTTTTCATTACGAATTTGTAAACACTAGAAAGTCAGTGAGGTGAATATACCAATTAGCAAGTCACGAATGATAATATTAAAAATTAGTTTGAGAACTGTTTCTTGAAAGTTTAATTTTTTCATAGAGGAGGGAAGGTTTTGGCGACGGGTCAAAGTGAAGAAGAGACCCAAGGGCCGTAGCCCGTTGCACTGGGCGGACCAAGTTCGCACTACTCTCGCGCACTACGACGATCCATGCTGCCCTACACACTGTTCAGGATAGAAACAGGTGGCGAGCTATCACTCGCACAATAGCTTCAATCAAATATAGGTCACAACCCTCAGAATTGAGGATAACGACGCAAGGAGGACACAATATCATGTTTTTAAAATTAAAAAAATGTAAGATTTTATATTGATATTCCCAGAGAACTTAAGTAAAATAAACCCTCTATTCAAAATATTTCTTTTTTTCTAAAACTGTAAATAATAATTGCTTAAACTTTCGCTTTTGTTATTTTATATCTAACAAAAATGCCGTTTTTGATAAAGTGACATTCCGATCGAGTAAAAGTTTTATACCTTGTAGATATTCTCACAATTAACTCCCAATTTACACATACATTATACTCATGGTATATTCCGCAGAATAATAAAAACCATCTATTTATGACTAACGAAACTACCAGACAATTTAAATGCATCATCTTCGATTTTTTAAGTAAATACAGTAAAACTAGTCATTCAAAATAAAATTAATCTAAACTTCTATTTTTTTAAATGACAACTATTGCTATACAAAGAATGACGCTTATTACTATACAAATTACCAAAATGAATCTCATTCTTAAATTGGAAAGGTAGAGTAGGTTAGGTAGAGTTGGTAGGTACATCAATGGTGTTTCTACCTTATTTTCTCACTAGTAATCATCAATTATTACTTTTTATTATAATAATTTCACAGCCATCATTATTTGAAATTGCATTCGAAACTTAAATTCAAACTTCGAAGCTATCACGCCGTGACACCTCATAAACAATTACGAAGTATCACGATGCGTGACATGAGATATCCAATTTAAGGTGAGCTTGACAAGCCGAAGGATAGGCGCAAATATTGGTTCTAGTTAAACTGGTTAATTGGAACAACTTCATAATGACAGTTGAATATTGTTACGCGTTCCCATTTCATCACACTTCTATTAGATCAGATAGGTTTTCATATTACGTAGGTTAGCAATTATCTTTTGTCTTTGATTCATCTAAATTGGATAGATGAAATTCAAAAGTAGGAATAGACGATTGATTGATGACTCAAATTGTAGCTGAGCTGAGGGCGATGTAGTATTTTCTATTCGATTTATTGAGCTAATGTGAATTTGCTCAGTAGACTAAGTAGTAGCTGTTTAGTATCGATTAATTGAAGTTTAAGCAACTTGACTCAAATATGAAATTAAATACTGAACTAGAGATAACATACGCGAAGCGCCAGCTTTTAAATAAAAAGAAAATCATCAAAATCGATTCATCCAGTCGAAAGTTCTGAGGTAACAAACTTAATAAAAACCAAATACAGTTGATAACGTCCTCCTGTTTTGAAGTCGGTTAAAAGATAAAGGCAGGTTTTTACTGGGATAACCGAATATAACGTTTATAACAGAGGACTAAAGCTGAGTATAAATAAATTTAGTTTTAAGATACAAAGTAACCCAATCTAAACTCATCCAAATTAATTATCCTCGTGAGTTTAAAGTTAAATCCGCCCCTGGAAATTTTCAAAAACAAGTAGCTCTCATTCGATCTAAGATCTACTAAGACCTAACTCCTTTTAAATTGATAAAATTAACAAAACATTTATATTAAAATGCGTGCCTTATATAAAGAGTGTATTGACACCAGCAATGAGCGGAAGTTGAAACATGACCTATCGGATTTCAGCAGGAAATTGACATGGGCGGCGCGTGCGCGAATGTAAACCAAACTTGACTCACACGGGTGCTTGGTACAAGCTATAAGAGCGAGCGAGTGAGGGATAAAAATATTTGTTACATTAATATTCGATGTTTTTTATTGAATATTTATGTTATTTAAATACTAGCTTCTTTGTTATGTAGTAATAAAATTGACTGCCATAACTGCCTCGGTGGCGCAGTGGTAGTGAATGCGAATGCTGTGCTTGAGGTCTCGGTGTCAAATTTGTTTCTGAGTTTTTTTTTTTTTTTTTATTAATTAGTGGGCAAACGAGCAAACGTATCACCTGATGGTAAGCGATTACCGTCGCCCATGGACACCCGCAACACCAAAGGCGTCACAAGTGCGTTGCCGACCTTGGGGGGATGGGAAAAGGGATGGGGGAGGGGTTGGGGTATGGGCCTCCGGTATCCTCACTCACTCGGTGAAACACCGGTTGTTTTCTATGTATAATATGTATGTATTTACAAAAAAAAAGTATATATGTATTCATATCAATTGTCTAGTACCCATAACATAAGCTCTGCTTAGCTTGGGTCTAGATGGCGTTGTATGTTAGATGTCCGAAAAATATTTATTAAAAAAAAAAAAAGAAATATGTTGAGATATTAAATCATTTAAAACTACTCTATTGATTTTAATGCAGTTTTGAGTAATAGACAGAGTGATTTAAGTGGAAGAATTATACGTGCATACTACAGTTTTCAGATTTCCGGGCGAATCCGGACCAAGTCACTAGTTAAATATTAAATTCACTGTTTCAAGATCGATATCCCCAACAGTGGCAAAAGTAATAGAGTAGACTCACTTTAGCGGGCAGTAAAATTAAAACTTAACACCTACTAAGTAAAATTAAAACTTAATACTACCACAACACGCACAACTACAAAGCCCATTTGCATCAGTATTCATGATTATCATTATCAACCTTTAACTTTCATATTTTTTTATGGAATAGGTGGTACACGAGCAGATATATCACCTGATGGTAAGCAATTACCGCCGCCCATGGACACCCGCACCACCAGAGACGTCACAGGTGTGTTGCCGGCCTTTGGCGAAGGGGAGGGGGATGGAGGGAAGGGTTGGGGTATGGGCCTCTCACTCACTCGGTGAAACACAGCGCAAGCGCTATTTATAATAATCTATTTATTTTTTATAATCCTTACAAATAAGGTTTTAGAGTACTACTGACCTGACGAGTTGATATAAGATTTGTCTCTTATTTACCTTCTACTTGTTGTGTGTTATCCTGAATAGGTTGCTCATAGTAAAACTAATCATTTTACCATGCTTTGATCCTGCTTCGATGTAAATAGCTCGATCTGAGTGACATTACACCCTGACAGAATCACGTCATATAATTTTTAATTTGCTTTTCACACAGTGAGGTCATCAGAGCGTAACAAAAGCTCTTTCATTCGATGTCTAGTAACAAAAGTCATTTGTCGCTTAAGCTTAATAATTAAGGCAGTTAGTCATTAAGGATTTATATTACACGTAACAGTGGTTAGTATTGCTGCAAGCGAATAAAAGTATAGTAGCGATTAACTTCCTTATTCTGTCAAAACGACCGGCCATTACATTAACATTATCTATATCGGTCTCTTTTTATATCATACAATTAAAGAAGGACGGAAAATATCCTGTATAATTAGTTGCTACAGAATAATGTCCGTCATTGTTACTTTTTTTTACAAACACCCTTGTAGACATCTGATAGGGTATGGGGGGAAGACTAGAGAAATATATGGAGTTGGATATAAATTAGTGTTTTAAATATTAAATGTATATTATATCACGAAGGTTTATAGATACTGCATAGTGATCACGTTAGATATCTATCTGGTTTGGAGGTATGTGGACTGCCTTAGTGGCGTGGGTTTGATTCTCGGATCAAACCAAATGTTTGTAACATTAAAAATAAAAAGTATATTTATGTCACTTGTCTAGTACCCGTAATAGAAGCTTGGAACTAGATGGCGATGTGTGTTAGATATCCGTAAAACAAGATAAGACATCAACAACAAATACTATTAAATTACGTATGACTGTAATACTATATATGCTGCAAGATGGTCCGACGACCTGGTTAAGGTCGCAGGAGTCTGTTGGATGCGAGCAGCACCGGACCGGTTGTTGTGGGAAGCCTTGGGGGAGGCCTATGTCCAGCATTGGACGTCTTTCGGCTGACATGATGATGATGATGATGACTGTAACTGTTTACGTAAAGGACTGCTGTCAGGGCTCCACAGCCGAAGTACTTGGCAATATTGAAGTTCTACGATTATCACACACGTTTTATAGCCACCGGCAAATCATAGCACTAAAATAACAAAACGTTAAAGTATGTAATATAAGAAACAATTTACAGCACATAATGAACTTTGTAAGCAAAACGTTCTTCACAAAAACTAAACGGAATAAAAACAAAGCAAAATGGCAGCTATTTCCATATTTATTCTACGACACTTACAAAGCCCATTTCAAAAAGGTTAAACAAACTCAAGCAGGACCTTGGACAGTTGAAAAAAGGCAGAATGCCTACTTCGCATCTCTGTCCGATATTGCAAGTTAAACAAGGACCTTTGTATCTAATTACAGACAAAAATAAAACAAAGACTTTCAACTTGCGTGCCCTGACTCATCGGGAAGGAAATGTACTCGAGTGTTTTTGAGATAGGTATATTTAACAGCATACATTTCCCTTTTTTTTTTTTATTATTATATAGGGGTCACACGAGCAGATGCATCGCCTGATGATCGCAACACCAGAGGCGTCATAAGTGCTTTGCCGGCCTTTTAGGAAGGAGTACATACGCTCTTTCCTTGTAGGTTTAAAGGTCGTCATTTCAAAAATATAGGAGGTCTGTATTTTCTAGATACATATTTGTACTATGTTAATTGTCGCGAAAAACTTCGTTTGCGCCTCTTAAAACGACCAATTTTGCTGTTTTGTTTTGCAACGTCTTTCGTTGATGTTCGATTCTTATTGGTGGTAACGTGGTGTTATATTACGTCCCTCGACTAATTGGCTTATTGAAATTTTCAATTCGATCACAAATTGGGGTAGTTGACACCTTATTCAAATTAGTTACTTTTTATCATCTGTTAAAACGATAACCTAATATGACAAATGTACTAGGAGATCGTTTTTTGTTTTTTCGGAAGACGGTCCCATAGTAATTCATCATACACTTCACGCAAAATAGGCGCACTGTAGACGTCGATTTGCGGAAACCCAACCCGCGAGTTTCAAGATTCAAGATTTGAATCTCCATTTCATGTCATCCACATTTTATATATTTTTTATCATTAATTTTATCACGACGACGACTTGAAGACTCGAAGACTTATAATTGAAGACTATAAATACTTGACATTGGCAGAAATAGCTGATCTGAGTGATCCAGCTGGTTGCCATTTCATCAAAAGAAGACAAATGTACTAAATACAAATCTGTGACGTCGCTGAGTAATATATTTCAATAATTATTTAATTAAAATTTCTAATAGAAATGAAAAGTTGTAATAAGTATGTTTTCCGAGATGTTTTGTAATATTGTTTTAATGAAGGAGACAAAGGTATTTATTTACGATACAGTCAACTACCCCATTGTTTACATTAATTAATTCAATCAACTTAACAATAAGTTTTTAACTTTAATTAAAAGGTTCATCTTATGCTTGCATAGGTCTGGCTGTTTTTATAAATATCATGCTTCTATTTTCCAAAAAGCTAGTAGTTATATACATAGTACTTTAAGGCTAGCTTTGTTTTTTGGGATATTTCTAAAAAGAATCTTATCTAGATTTATTTATCGCCCCCGAAACACCACATATAGTAAATTTCATAAAAGTTGTTAGAGCCGTTTCCGATATATGTATACCAGAGTTGAATTAAAGATATTAGAAAAATACATAGATAATACAATACTATTAGCACGTTTGTTATAATACCGAATAAATTGGATGTTAATCGTCTGATTTTCTTTTACATAACGCTCCTTTGGCATCCCTATATATATTATTTTGCCTTGTTAAAGTCCACAATAGCAGCCACACCACAGAATCATCTCAAGTAATCACATTACAATCTATCCGCATTGGTTCTAACCACATTAGAAAGTACATCATTGAATTGTGACAACCTTAACATATTGGGCTCGGCTTTTTATGGATAATAAATAATTATTATTCATCGAACGAATACAGTTTTATTGGAAATTGGTTGAGTGGAAAGTTATTTGCTTATGTATCAGCATCAGGTAGAAAGTCATAGGTGAAGTGTCTTGTGAATACCGAAACGATATTGATTATTTTAAAGTACATATATTTCAAGACGGAGCATAAGTGACAGCCCTCGCCCACGATCAATCACTACAATAGGTTAAATCGTTTTGAACCTTATTCTAAAAATTTTAGACTTTATATTTCAATATAGATCTAGAGAACACTGCACTGGGTGTATTATGTGCAAAGACAAATATGTATTCAGTATGTGTACACATGCAGAATAATATTTACAATTTCACGTGCATTCTTTCCAACAGCAAAAATTCTTCGGCGTCCCTAGAAATGGTTCGAAACGTTATCTTTATTACTGAGGGTAGTGATTCCCCAGGAGTAGGCTGATCATCTGCAAAACCTTCACTCGCCAGTTGTGAATGAAGAGTAACGTGTAGATGAGTGTCTAAGGCTGTTCAGATCTGATCAGTCTGTGGGGGAAAGGATATCATGTCCCTCCAACACAAAGGGAGGATCCTCCGACCAGGCGAGGTGATCATGCCTGGCGGGCCGCTGCCCAACAGTTGATATTGGGATGTTGTATATATGATAATCGGCGCGAGAATTATTTATTGCGCGATTCAGAATTTGTAGTTACTCCGTGTAGTGCGTTACTTCGTAGTTCAGTGTATTTTCGGTAGATGGCCACCTATTTGGGCTACGTCCTCTTGGTCTTATGCCGTCAACTTTTCCAATGACCATGAGTTGCTCGAGATTGCTCCCTTCTTTTCTGGCGATGTGACCAAAGAAATCAAGTACTTTTCGCAGACAGATAGAAAAGAGTCGTAGTTTTGAATCCGTGGCACCTTAAAAGACGGTCTCTTCTAGCTCCAAGAAGTGAGTACTTTGATAATGCATGCGGCAAAGTAGCACTGACGGTAAACACCGACAGATTGTTATGTAGTCTGGATTTTTCAAATGGTGGGATTTCACAAAGTGTTCTCTGGACCTCAACCTGGATAAAGAATCTCTAGAAATTTGCCAGTCAACAGTCAAGAGTTTACAATAAGACTTGCAACAACTATGCGATTTTCCCGAAACTTTCTGCCGCGCACAGCAAAATTGTGGTACGTGGAACAGCAAAAATACTACCTTCAAATCTTCAAGAAAAGATCGTACTCCTTCAAAAAAATAGGTCGGCAACGCACTTGTATCGTCTTTGGTGTTGCGGGTGTCCATAGGCGGCGGTAATCGCTTACTATCAGGCGATACGTTTGCTCGTTTGCCATCTATATTATAAAAAAGTGGCTATTCAATAGTACACAAATTGAAACTATACACTAATATTTTATTTAATTCCCAACAAATAAGTGGATCGGCTCATTTAAAATATTAACTTATAGTTTAATTCTACTATATAAAGTATTTACACACATCACTAATTCCGATCGTTTCCGACCCGTACCGGTTGAATTTACAATCAGATTCAAATATATATTTGTTGAACATGAAATACATCCCATGTAAACATATTTTAATACTAATATAATTTATGTTGGTATTATGATATTTATTTTTTAACAGTATAAAATTTGACTTTTTTATATAGGTATGCCTGCCAATGTAACTCCGCTCTGGGTGATGAAAAACATGAGCCAATACCAAAAGTAGTGGTCACCATTATTTACTATATACCTACAAAATATATACTTAACCATATAATACACAAAACCAAACAATAAATCTTTAAATTGAAAACCGTTTGTTCAATCGTATCGCAGACAGAGAAGAGAGATTAGAGGAATTACCACTCTTTTTGCGATCGTGTTAAAAATTAGATAAAGATGAAGCCGAACATATAAAATAATGGCTATTGAATTATTTATTATACTTATGTAAAAACCTATTATATATTATATTATTATTATATGTAATTGACTCGAACTACGAAAATTTCTTAGAAAAAGTGATTGTGTGACTTACAGGATTATATATTAAAGTAATAAAGGTGATTTGTTTACATCTAATCCTCAATGACACAAGAATAATTTCCTAGAAGACATTTCAATATTATATTTTTATTTTTAAATGGAATGATTCAAACCGGAATCAACTTTGAAAGTGTACAGTCACCTTTAACCATGTCAATTAATATTCAAAATTAATCGACAAGTTGTCAAACAAGCTGTTTAATTATAAACATTAATCAGTGATTATAAATTCATACGGCCAATTAGAGGTTTGGTTTATTAATTTCAAATTATGGAGAAATCAAATATAGTTTTTTTGCGTATTGGCTGATTGTTTACTTACTTTTTAAGTATAATCTGGTAAAGTATAGTTAACACTAGACTGAGCCAATAGCAAATAACTCTATGTAGTATAGAGTAAAAGAAACTTCATTCAACAACTTGTTTCCACACTTATCTCGTGGTCGCCCCGATTATTACTAGTGGTCGCCAGTGGTCGAAATTCGATCATAATTCATTTTTTTTTGAAGTGAAACTTCTTTAGAATCGTTGAAATATCAAACCGGATGCAACGGAAAAACGACAGGTAAGAGACACAAATACAATACAAATGTCGGTCTTATTCTTTTGTCGATTTACTGAAGTTTCACTTCTATCGTGTGTGAATCGCACACACAACTTTTTTTTTTATTATTATATAGCGGGCAAACGAGCAGACGTATCACCTAATGGTAAGCGATTACCGCCGCCCATGGACCCCCGCAACACCAGAGGCGTCACAAGTGCGTTGCCGGCCTTTTAGGAAGGAGTACGCTTTTTTCTTGAAGGTTTGAAGGTCGTTTTGGTCCGGGAACACCGCAGACGACAGCTCATTCCACAGTTTTACTGTCCGTGGCAGAAAATTTCAGTTTTCTGCATTCCATATAAACTTTAACTGTGCCTTTCATACTCCTTCCGTTCGCATAATTTTCCTAAAAAAAGAATACAAAGTTTTTGCTTTATACTAATATTATAAAGCTGAAGAGTTTGTTTATTTATTTGTTTGTTTCAACGCGTTAATATCAGGAACCGCTGGTCCGATTTGAACAATTCTTTCAGTGTTAGATAGTCCGTCCGTCCGGCTAGGAGCGGAGCACCAATGAAGAATGTTTCGTTTCTGGTGTTGGGTGTGTCCATGGGCGGCGGAAAAAGGACGAAAACTTGATATCAAGAACACGTTTAGCTAGCATAGTTTATTAGGTCACAAACTCCTTTCGAAGAAGAAGCCTATCTCCAGGTCGCTATAATTAAATGCTGTTTATGAAGATGATACAAATTTAAAAGATAAAAACACCAGATATAGAATATATACTGCAAAATTTTGTAAAAATGAATCTTAACTTGAGCAATTTATCGCCCTCTGCATATTAAATTTCATGAAATTCGTTGAAGCCGTTTCTGAGATTTAGATTATTTATAGAAGAATTGCTCGTTTAAAATTATTAGATAGATAGATTATATTACATGGGAGACCATGCTTTAATTGAATCGCTTCAATTTTATGGTTAATTTACGTTTCGCTCCTTACAAAGCGTAAACTGATCCTTAATTCGTAGTTTACAATATTTTTTTAAATATATTTCTGGCGTGTAACACAACGCCATCTAGTCCCAAACTAAGCAGTGCTTGTGTTATGGGTACTGGAAAACTGATATAAATACAAATAAATACATATAATTTTCAGATTATACAAACATTTAATCCGACCCGGACTTCCGAGTCGAAAAATTTACAATATTTAGTCAAATAGGTATAAAAGTAGAACTATATTAGTCCGCTTACAATATACACCAAACGTTTTTGTTACTTCAGATAAAAAGTTGTTACACGATCACCTACCAAGAAACAAAATGGCTGCCTATAAGTGCTTCGTACAATATATCATTTCCAACTTTATCTATCTAGATAGTACGTCTCCCAAGAATATATGTAAATACATTTTATACTCAATGATAATAAATAACTTTAATGAAGTACAAGATAAATAAATATCTATTAAATTAATTAAGTTTGGCAAATGAAATGGTTGTCAGTATGTGAAAGCTGATTGCAAAAATTAATGTTTATAATTAGGAGAAGCCATACTAAGATTTATTTCGCTTATTTATATTTAGCTTACGATACTACAATGACTAAAGAAAATGCTTTTATTGAGGAAACCCAACTTCAAATGCTACACTTGACCTATTTGAAATATTCACGCATCAAAAGCTTTGATCTAATATTAAATAAGATATAACATAGGATAAGGTACGATGGGACTAACATATTTCCATGTAATAAAAGTCTCTAATTTAATAAAGATTAAAAAAATAACTATGTAATATACACTTTTATTATAACTGCCTCATGTGCGCGGTTTTAGTTTGGGACTAGATGACCTTGTGTGTTAAGTAAACACACTTTTGCTTTCTGATTGTAAAAGTAATATTAAGACGCAAAAAGTAATTCACAAGAAGAAAACAGGTTGACTGTCTTTATATTTTGTTCATAAAAGTAGTGTAAATAGGTATTATTTACACTCATGTTCTACAAAGGCAAATTTATTAAAAAATACCTGATTCTAGTCTATGTCAACAACAGCGACAGACTACCCTTGTTTTAGTAGTTTTGCATTTAGAAGATTTGTTTAATGAAATAAAAAAAAATCTTTTATATCATTTATCATCATCGTCATCATTCATCATAGTTCATCATCAAAAAGAAATTGTTAATTAACTTAACACTAACTATTTTTTGGTAAAGTAGTGTACGTCATTAATTTAAATAATAGAATAGACATACATATTTATATCACACGTTTCATAATCTTGTCTTTTTTTTTGTATAGTGGGCTAACTAGCAGACGTATCATCTGATGGTAAGTAATTCCCACCGACCGCAACACCAGAGACGTCACAAGTGCGTTGCCGACCTTTGGGGTATGGGAAGAGGGATGGGGGAGGTTTGGGTATAGGTCTTCGGTAACCTCACTCATTCGGTGAAACACAGCGCAAGAGCTATTTCACACCGGTTTTCTGTAAGGCCGTTGTATTACTCCGTGTTTAATCAAGTGTAGTAGGTACCTAATAAACTTGAAGATACAATGAGAACAAATGCGTGGAAAAGCTCCGGCAAGATAATGCCCCTTTCTTAGTGGCCTTTTCAATCTTAAAACTGACAACCATGTGCTCTTCGGGTTTTTCCAGTTGCAGTCTTGTTCTTCAACGATTTTCCTTGTAACAATTTTCAATAACAGCTTTTCAATGTCAAATATATAGATATAAGTGTTTTACACACTCCATATAAAAACTTTTGGCATAATGTATTCAAAATATAAACAGATTTAGCCTTTCCCCTATCAATTTATTACAGTTATTTCATTGTTATGTATTAATATTCACCCGGCATCTTTGAAGTTAAACAGAATTTGCGAACCGAAACTAAAAGTCAATTTATTACGTTCAAATTGGAAACTCTAAATTTAATCTATATTCAATTTATATTTTCGTCCGCCTCATAGCAAATGATAAATGTGTTATAAAAGATTAATTAGGTAGTGATATTAATGGCTATTGCTAATTAACCATTTCAGTTTATTACTTTCACTGTTTTTATTTATTACCAAGATTTGCCTTTTAGGGGAAGGTACCATTGATTCAAATAACACTTTCTTTATTTTCGTGACAGTAAAAGTGAATATGAGAAGTACTTAAAGACTTAAAAAACCATTAACATTAAATAAGTTTGGACATTAGATTTTTTACTCTTTCAAATAAAGTTAATTAAGAAAGCGTACATAGGATATGATTCAAGATAGATTGGCTAAGAAGAGTAAGAATATAAAATGATAGTTTCGCCAAATAGTTTCCATAATTATTTAACCAATAAGACAAACCGCTAACTTCAGTTCAATCCATTTCTCCCTCCGTCTACCAGACAACAGACAACACGAAAACTAACACGTTAGATTAAATTAAACCGCGGCTAATATCAGAGTGTCATTTCGTTGAAATACAAAAACAATCGCGCCCTTCCGCGCTAACGACGCATGCGCGGCAATTACCATACAATGTGTGCGTGCTCCGGCGCATCAATGGCGACGAATTGTATTGTGACCATATTAAAGGATAACTGTAGTACTGTTTTTACCGACAATTTATTGCTAAGAGTTATGAAAGATGAGACTGAATCATACGGAAAACATTAAGATATTTTGACTGAGAAACAAAAATTTTAGAAAAAAATCAATAATAACATTTTAAATTTCATAGACTGAAGATCAAAAATTTATAGTAATGTAGAAAGTTAAAGCTTGAAACTCAGGAGTCAGACCCTTGTAATCGCTCTTAGGAAAAAAAATGTCAGTACCCTCTTAAAGCTAACTTTCCAGCTTTTCTAAAAGGTTTCAGTAAAGTCTTTCATTCATTCACATGTAACACCTAAACTACTCAACTGAACATGATCAAATATTTATCACATAAGTTTTTAAGGAAATAGAAAAGGTAGGGTACATTCTATTCGTCAGAAAAAATACCTTAAAATCTAAATGTAACCGTTATGAACTATGACTGAACTATGAACTATACTATCGCCTGCGGTATTCCCGCACCAATATGACCTTCAATATTCCAATAAAAGAGTGTTCTCCTTCTTAAAATATCGGCAACGCACTTGTGACGCCTCTGATGTCGCGTCATCAGAGGCAACACGTTGTGTACGTATGCTCGTTTGCCCACTATTCAATAAAAAGATATATATGTATATACATAATCATCTGTCAATTTTCATTGCTAGATACAGAATTATGATGCAAGATTCGTTATTTTTGGCTAGATGCCGATCAACATCAACTGCCTCTAACAGTACACTGATGGACATAGGCCTCTCGTTAGATAGAAGGTTTTGGGTTACTATACCTCATTGATCAGACGATTTTCATTCTCTTTGCAGTGATAGTGTCCTGTACAGTTAGCTCCCTCAGCCGGGTCTTACGACATCCACGGGATAAATAGAAGTGTTGTCACACTGCATGCTTAATTTGTTACCACGGAGATTAAAGTTAAAAATATAGAAACAAAACAAATACATAAGTCGAAAACCATAGTACATGTAGATACTTACGAACATGCAAAAACTATAATTCCGAATCCTCTTATCTCCTAAAAAGGAAAAGGAAAATTAAATATCAATTAGCACCACCGACCGTTTTCTTATTATTCTACTTTTAGCCCACCAACACATGACGTAAATGGAATATTCCTAATCATATTAGTTAATTCTTCCATTCACATTTCGTAATGAAAATGGACGGTATACACTCGCAGGTAATATATTACATTTGTAGACAAGTAAATAGACAGACAGTTCGACGAAATTCTAGACAGAATTGCCTGTTTAGTTAGGAGTATAAAAATACGAACGATCGCCTTTTCGTTTTCTGGATTATCGTTAGCACGAAAATTAGTTTCATTTATTACTTTCCTCTTTATGTAACTTCCTAAAAAGAGGATTATATTGGCAAAATTACAATTACCTCTACTTTATTTTCAACTAGGTAAATCTCGCGGTGCTACTCGCGGTGCTACTCGCGGTACGAAAATAACCGCGGGCAACGAGACGAAGCTAGTGTCTTTATAAATTGTAGTCTTTGTGTTGTTCTGATGTACGAGTATAAATTATATTATTGTAAAGTGTCATCAAAATCTATTCAATAATTTTTGCATGAAAAAGCAACAAACATCCATCCATCCATCCATACTTATAAACTTTCGCCTTTATAATATTAGTAGGATTTTCGAGCAGACATTTTGTAGTTATTTGTACTGTAACAACTCAGTTGATGATTGTATTATGAGAGTTCAAGTATGGTAGACATGAGTCTGATACTACAACTATTTATTATTTAGATGCCTTGTTTATTTAAACATGGACCTAATTACTAAATGTTTGTCTCGTATTTCTTCTTTGTTTTAATCTTCATGGTCACAGTATCGTAGACAACGATGCACATCGGTCGATCACCCCGCCCTCTGTTTATCCGGCTGACTGTTCACCTTACAAATGCACTATTGCACATTGCTAAGATGTTTATCCGTTTCACATACGTGATTGCGTCCTTTTCTGTACCCAAGAATTTTTCTTTTAACGATTTTATGGTGCATTAGAACAATGTGCTGACATTGACTTTATTTATAGATTCATTGTAGGTTGTCTCTGTAAAATGGTTTATTAGTTAAGAAATTAATAAATTGATTACTGAAAATATACCCAGCAAATATATATATTTATATAAAACATACCTAAGTTTACCCGTTAGTTGATGTATAAGCTTGAAAATTTACGAAATAGAGAGGAAATTGGTAAAGATCGGACTAGTTTCATGTTTTTATAATTTTTTCCTTAATAAATTATAAATAATAATAAATTTATATTGCGGGTTTTAGAAGTGAATAAATTCGCACAATTCTCAATCAAATTGAAACACATTGGCAATCCTTGGCTAGAAATGAAATCTAAATTAAACACAAGTGAAACGGCTACCAATAACTAGTAATTTATAATGTTTATATATGTATTAAATTATTTTCACTCCCACTTTGAGAAAGCAGGTCGTATGCATCCGAATAATCGCTTCAAAACATGCAAGGAGCAAATGTCACATGCAAAGACCCTGTATGCTGTTTGTGACATATAGTGTAATTAATATTGTCGTATTATTCTCAAAGTTGTTTCCATTTCCCGCACAAATCTATACTAAAATTATGAACCTGAAGAGTTTGTTTGAACGCGCTAATCTTAGGAACCACTGGTCCGATTTGAAAAAATCTTTCAGTGCTGGATAGTCCATTTATCGAGGAAGGCTATATACTATATATCATCACGCTAATACCAATAGGAGCGGAGTACCAATGAAGAATGTTTTATAAACGGGGGAACATTTTCACGCTACGGGCAATGGAAGACGCAAATGAGGTTGCGTGGGTCTGCCAGTACTTTAATAATTGCCTAATTTTTGTTAAGTTAGGTACCTAATTTTTATTTCCACAATCCCAAAATAATTAGTATCCAAATTGTATGGCGTACTCTTCATGCCGATTCTGAAATTGTACATAATGTACAAATATAGATATTTTCATGTATTTAAAAAAATATTTAATCTAGTTTATTGATTATTATTAGTGTATCTGTGGAGAACTTCCCTCAAATAAAAAAAGTTCTTTATTAACTGATTTTAAAGTACATATGTTCTCTCGTTTAACTTAAATTTACTTACGCTTGTAAACGGTACTACCACGGTGCCACGGTGCAAACAGCTTTGAAACGTCGACCTTGACCGCAAGGGGAGAAATAATCGTTCGATATTATGCGTACGCCTGAAAGGGTTCAAAACTGTTATATTAGGTTATATTTGTACTATACTTGCTGAGTTAAGGGTTCGGTATCAGTATTTAGTAATGTTCGCAATACCAGAAATGGTAGGTTCAGACGTTTTGACTGTGGATTTTAAGTTATATTTTCGTCAAAGAGTTAAAATAATTTTTACATACACGTATATCCTACTACTAATAGGAGCGGAGCACCAATGAAGAATGTTTCAAAAACGGGGGAAAATTTTCTAATAGAAGACGCAAACGAGGTTGCGTGGGTCAGTTAGTTGTGAATGCACAGATGTTTCCGCACTGAGTGAATCGGATCATCAATTATCATACACGCAAAGCTCCTAGCTAGAACTTCTCATACTAATACTCAAACAGCTTTCAATGTCTTATAGTATTTTCAATATGTTTTTCATTCGCCATATGTATTACTACAGTTTATTATTAGCCAGACCACCTAAGTGGTAGATTCTGAGTAGCCCCGTCGGAAGCAGAAATCAGGTGCCAACATCAAAATGTAAATGTACGAGTATGTGCGTTACGTCGGGATTATTAACTCGCCGTTGTGCGGATTGATTTGTTTGTGGGTGTGTACAAAAATATTTTGAAGTGGAAGGATTTAAATAAATCTCTCAAATGTGCGAGATTTAAATAGAAAATCTTCTTTTAGCACTGCACAGTGTTCATGTAGTTGAAATGCCAATGTTGAGTTGAATGTGTAGTGTCACTAGGATGAACAAGATGAGTGTGACTCCTTTGAAGTGTTTTTTTTTTGTTGAATAATATTTGCCCCCTAGCAAACGAGCAGACGTATCGCCTGATGGTAAGCAATTACGCCGCCCATGGACAGCCGCAACACCAGAGGCGTCACAAGTGCGTTACCGACCTTTGGGTGATGAGGAGGGGGGAAGGGGATAGGGTACGGGCCTCCGATATCCTCATTCACTCGGTGAAACTCAGCACAAGCGCTATTTCACACCGGTTTTCTGTGAGGCCGTGGTTTTACTCCAGTCGAGCAGGCCCATTCATGCTGAAGGTTGTCTCTCTCGCCTGGTTGACGAAGATCAAAAAAAGTGTTAAAAACGATCCCTTAATATTTTACATACTATAATCGTACCAGTTGTACCTTATTTCTCAAACACAGTAGACGTACTGTCCATAAAAATATAACAATAGTACTATTGTTAACATTTTTCACGGTTCTCCATTGATATAAGAATTAAATAGTACTATTTACTTTTTCTATTAATGGAGAACCGTCAAAATGTAACGAACAATAAAATAATTATGTAGGTATTCACCTACCTCATTCCATTGTCTGCACCGACCTATTAATATAAGCAAGGTTTTTGAAAGTCTCTTTTAGAAATGTTTAATTGAGTTTTACTTTTAAATGAAGTTTTTAAAACACTACAAACTTAAAGTGAACAGTTTTAATACCTATTTATCTATTAGGTTTTCGAAGAGCTTTAGTTTTGACGTGACAACGTCTTATAAATTGGTTTGCCGGGTGACACTTCAAGAAACTGCGTTACGCTCCGCTCACGTTATGCGCTCACAATGAGAGCGAGTGAGAGGCACGCGTCCCTTCCACTCGGGCATGGTTAGCCCGCCTAAGAGCGAGAGAGACAGACATAAAAAGTGAAAGGCACGCGTCGAATTATATTTAAAACGTTAAAATTAATGTTTTAAATATAATTCTTTGTATAAATAAATGTTTAAATTGTTACTATTATTTCATCCTTCTTCCTACTATACGAATGAATATTCACATTAAAATTATTTTACCACTCAAAGTCGTTGTCACGTAAAACTTTCGCCCGTATACCGACTTTACAGGCAACCAATTTTTTTCGTAAGAGTTTATTTAAGTACTCTTTTTCATTTATTTGCATTGTGAAATGCAATAATAAAGTGGTTTTAGTTTAACTGTGAAACAGCTTCTCGGAAAAGCATTGTAAAGAATAAATGTTTTAGCGCCGTCTGAAATTGTTATAGCAATATGTATTATTGAAGTTTACTATTATAAATAGGCACTTCATCAGGGATTACTTGTTAAAAAATGTGGAACAGTTTATGATCACTGGTCACAATTACATGCAATTATATATTAATTTGTAGTGAGTCTGTCACTACAAATTAATATATGTCTTGTCCACTGTCTGTCTGTTGACTGCCTCGGTGGCGTAGTGGTACCGTATACGACTGCTAAACACGAGGTCTCGGGTTCGATTCCCGGGTCGGACCAAATGTTTGTATGATCTGCAAATATTTATTTCGAAGTTTGGGTGTTTTCTATGTATAATATGTATGTATTTACAAAAAAAAAGTATATATGTATTTATATCAGTTGTCTAGTACCCATAACACAAGCTCTGCTTAGCTTGGGACTAGATGGCGTTGTGTGTTAGATGTCAGAAATATTTATTATTATTATTATTATTATTATTATTATTATTATTATTACTACAATGTAACTTAAAGTAACACTTAAAACATATTTACAATAAAATATTACAAAACATAGCACAGTTTTGTGTCTTTGAGGACATTGATACAATTGTCATACTTATTTTATGTATTTGCGGTTAATATACTCTATCTATCTAGTAACTAGTTATTAAAAAAAATATTCCGGACATCTAACACACAACGCCATTTAGTCCCAAACTAAGCAGAGCTTGTGTTATGGGTACTAGACAACTGATATATATAGGTACATACATATATACCTACTGTTCTTTTTGTAAATACATACAGATTATACATAGAAAACACTTAAACTCCGAAACAAATATTTGTAGATTACATAAACATTAGTTCCGACCCAGAATTTGAACCCGAGATCATAAGCACAGCAGATACATTCACTACCACTGCGCCACCGAGGCAGTAACTCAATATAAGTTATTATTTTTAAAGTTACTTGTATTATTTAAACAATAATATAATAAGCTTAGTAAATACGTATATTAAATAGTTCGAGTTTTCACACTTGACCAAAATACTAAGGGATAGAGTACTTTAACTAATATATAAAGATGCTGAGTTCACAACAATATATGTCATTGAACTTGCTTATCAAGTCAAGCAGACACCATAACATAAAAGCAACCTATGACAGCACGGTCTCGTATTAACGGGAACATTTGGCAGTTTTCCAACTATTATATCTCTGTTTATTACCTCATCATATATAGGTACAAGGTCGTTCAGTTTTGGGAGTAGACCACCCGTGGAGTATATTATTATTTGTTATACGTGTTTGTGGTCTCAGTTCTGTCCTAGCCACGTTATTTCCCTACTTCTCCAGACCAACGCCTTTTAGGACTTTGCTTTTAAATAGATAAGGGGGCGTCCATAAATTACGTGAGGTGATCTCTTAAATTTTCTGTCCCTCCCTCCCTCCCTGGTGAGATGTCGTGAGATTTTATTCAACCCCATCCCCTTACTTCACGTGAGATTTTTCAAAATGTGGGTTTCTTACGTAAACGCGTTGGATTGTTATTGTAAAAAAAAATGCTTCATGCTTTTATTTACGACTAGTTAAGTAATCAATATTGCTGAGAGTTTAATTATAAGTGTAATAAAAATTTAACAATAGAATACTTAAATCGTAAATACTGTGATTGAAAAAAAATTGCGTGATGTACGCCGAGACCCCTCCTCTCTCCATCGTAAGATTATATGAGATTTTACTCAACCCCCTTCCCCCCTTAAACATCACACGTATTTTATGAACGCCCCTTAAATCCGCACTAGTATATAGTCCTTATCCTATGTCACGGGATACAATGAGCATCCAGAATCAGAAAAACCCTTTGTGGATCACTTAAAGTATTGTCCCTTGTACGGATTGGGTTCACAACACTCAGCGTAGTATAAGGCCGCGGGCTTACATTATAAGCTTCATGTTTTTTATGTCACCATTCATTAGAAACAAAATAAATTGATTTGATTTTTTATCTAAAACTATCGAATATGGCTACAAATAGAAAAGTAATTCGTTTTTCCATACACCTAGATGCAAATAGACAACTTTACAGAATAAAAAAACGTTGTAACTTAGTATTTTCTGCTTCATATAGGTATTCTAATTAGGATTGTTACCAAAACATCGCTCTACTCGTACAATATTCAACGTGCTCGCATCATTTGATATATTATAGTAGGAGAGCTGGCACCAATTTTTGGGTAGGTATTTGAGGCAAGCTGAAAACTTGTCAGATACCTGTCCTATTGTATCCGAGTTGGGATATAATAGGAGAGGTATCTATTTACAGGCTCGTAATAATTCATTATTTGTTTGATCACCTGGCAGGTAGAAAGCCCCACCGAAATAATCTGTCTTTTTGGGAACCTTATTTTTTAGTTATAAATAACACTCCATTAAAATTTCAAGCTGCCTCAAAAACATTTTTTATAATTTTTTGCAAAATATTTTTGCACGCGTCTGGCAATTTTAAATCCCCGATTAAATTATCTGGCTTATTTTTTTTCGTATTCATTAAGTATTACACTGCAACATATATAAATTGCGTAGTGCTTCAAATATATTTTTGGGGAAGAAAAAAAAAAATTAAAAATTTAGGGGTTGATTTAGCCCCGCTACTCACCAGCCAGGTCTGCAGTCCCGAGTTGGGATATAATAGGAGAGGTATCTGACAAGTTTTCAGCTTGCCTCAAATACCTACCCAAAAATTGGTGCCAGCTCTCGGACCATTATCGCAAGTAAACACAAACATTGGGCCTAACATGTCATTAACAAACTAGGCTTCCGCCACAGATACATAATAATGAATGATTCTTGTAAATATCATCAATTTGAGTAATGAGTTAATGTACTGAGTGACATAGACTAAGGGTAGTTTCGTTTAAGAATCCAAAGATAAGAAAAAGTAAGTTCTGCTCATATTTTTTTTAAGACAAGCTGTTTAGTGTTATATACCCTTTGCAAAAAGAGCTATTACAAAATAGGAGATTACTTTTTTTTTATTGAATAGTGGGCAAACGAGCAGACGTATCACCTGATGGTAAGCGATTACCACCGCCCATGGACACCCGCAACACAAGTGCGTTGCCGACCTTTGGGGGATGGGAAAGGGGATGGGGGAAGGAGTTGGGGTATGGGCCTCCGGTATCCTCACTCATTCGGTAAAACACAGCGCAAACGCTATTTCACACCGGTTTTCTGTGAGGCCGTGGTATCACCCCGGTCGTGCCGACCCATTCATGCCGAAGCATAGCTCTCCCACGGTTTTTTTAAGACAAGCTGTTTAGTGTTATATGTATACATTTTGCAAAAAGAGCTATTATAAACAGGAGACTACTTATTTGAATGTTGTCTTTTAAAAAACTTAACGTAATATTCTGCACTGAATTCAGAATGTCAAACACTGTTTTTATGATAAATTAACAACAGATGTAATGTTCGCGAATAATTTGGCAAACGCTGTTACACAATTTCTGTTAAGTAATTAACTTTAAGCAATATAAACTTATATCGTTACTCTCCGAAATGTAATTCGTTAAAACGTAGATATAACTTAGTTTATAATGTAATTGGATTTTATATATGAATAGAACTAACGTCTTTAGATTTAGATGAATTTTACAATTTTGTTTTACGAAGTGGTATTTTTTATGGTATAAACGACTGCCAAACATACTACTGATAAACATAGGTACGTATATATTTCAGAATGCATACATATCTATTCTATACTAATAATAAAGCTGAAGAGTTTGTTTTTTTGAACGCGCTAATCACAGGAACCACTGGTACGATTTGAAAAACTATTTCAGTGTTTATCCAACACTGAAAGAATTTTTCATCGATCGTCCATTTATCGAAGAAGGCTATAGGATATATCGTCACGCTACTAATAATAGGAGCAGAGCACCAATAAGGAATGTTTCAAAAACGGGGGAAAATTTTCACGCTACGGGCAATAGAAGACGCAAACGAGGTTGCGTGGGTCAGCTAGTTTTAGATAAATTACACCAAGAACCTGACCAAATGACTGTGTTCATACAATATTTGTCTTCGATGGGTATCGACCCCGCGACTTCTGACTTAGCAATTAAAGTCACTAGCCACTAGAACAATGGGCCAGAAATAAAATAATATAATTACCTACATAGTTTTAGACCTTTATGCCACACCTAATTCTACAACCATTTTAAACTAACACGTTAATTTATATTCATTTATCACGACAGCACTTCTAGGCTCGCTTTTTCAAGTGCGCTCGATTTCAGACATTATTTTAATTAAATCAAGTGCTTATTCATTTATTTCATTCATTCTTACAACCCTTTTTGAGTAAAATTGAATAAAATTCTTATCAAAATAATACAACATGATTAACAATATTCTTCAAAGTGAGGCTAGTATCACGCCTATTTCGTCTACCCATGTTTATGCCCCAAAAATATGGCTATTTCAAGGCTTTTTATGGCTCCAGACAGTTTAGTATTTTTTTGTGAATAAAGTACAGTAGTTAAGTTTATAATCACTTCACAACCAATCCTTGGACAAATTTTCCATTCTACAAAATTTAAGCAAAGACAGACTCTAAAACCCGCCATCTTGTAAATTTTACAAGCCATTCATTTAAGTGCGGACATTTCGACTCTTTATCTATGCTTCTATAATAGATTTTATGGCGTTTTTTATAGGGGAGTCCTCCAGTCTAATCTAGTTGAACGTTTTATAAACAGAAAAGACGTAAAACCGAAATGCGGAATAGCCCGTCCTTGAGCGTGACCTTTCAGTAAGATTACTTGGTGAGCATTTGAAAGTTTAGAATTTACGTTATTTGTAAGGGAACAGTTAGTATGTATTATGACACGCAATTTACTACGGACGACATTAGGTTATTAATAGTCAGAAAAATTTAAAACAAAGGAAGGGCAAGAACTTAATGCTGTTGCTGCCTTTGTGGCCAATATCTGCCACGGTTCTGGGGATTTCCTTCGTAGGATGTACCAACAATCCTTGTAATAGAATTGCAGAAGAAGGAACACAATGAGGCTTAAACCACTTCACTGTGAGCCCCGATGAGGTATTGACACGTGTGGGGAAACCCCAACACGATAAAAAAGTGGGTTCAGTATCTAATGATATGCACAAAAACACTTATTAGCATATTATAGCCATGAGGCCATTGATGTAAGCGTTTGTTGATACCACCTCAACATGAAATGTACTTTGCGTTTTCTTGTGATATTGATTTGGAATTCTTAAAAATGTACGATTTGATGAAACCTGTTTTATTTAATACTAGCTTTTGCCTGTCCACCCAGGTGAATGTTTGTTATCGCGGCAAAGAGTAGCCTCTCTTTCTTTACTAGTAGTCTTTACCCAAGAATCAAAATATTTACATGCCAAATTTCAGCAGCAGTTTAGACTTAAAAGCATAACAGATACAGCGAAAGTTACTTTCTAATTTGTAGTATTAGTATGGATTAATATTTAGCAGTTAGATGAAAGACGTATTGTTAAATGCCCGAAGAGTGACATTGGACTTACTATAAATGAAAATTTAAACAATTCCTGGTTCCCGGTATAAACGTAGTGGTTTTGCAGTTACTCTAGTTTCAAAGCCTGTTTGTAATACTTCAAATTGCAAGTTTGAAGTTTGGGAATCCGGTTGTACTTAGAAAACTAAGCAGTCTTCGTGTGTTACTGATCCTTTGAAATTTACTTCAGAAAGTGACGTAGCACAACTTTCCAAAGTAGTATTAAGGTTAAGTAATCCGGTTTTTTTACACGTCATTAAGCACCTTTGCTTTGTTTCCCAAATAAATAAATAAATATTTCGGACATTTAACACACAACGCCATCTAGTCTCAAGCTAAGCAGAGCTTGTGTTATGAGTACTAGACAACTGATATGAATACATACATACTTCTTTTTTGTAAATACATACATATTATACATAGAAAATACCCAAACTCCGAAACAAATATTTGTAGATTACACAAACATTTGGTCCGACCCAGGCTTTGAACCCGAGACATCAAGCACGGCAGTCGCATTCACTACCACTACCACTAAAATGTATGATAATGCATATTTTGCGTTGCTTAAAACATT
Source organism: Spilarctia lutea (assembly GCA_916048165.1). Lineage (NCBI taxonomy): Eukaryota > Metazoa > Arthropoda > Insecta > Lepidoptera > Erebidae > Spilarctia > Spilarctia lutea. The sequence goes on from OU696491.1 coordinate 4,918,981, forward strand.
ATTTAAAAAAACTATTAGCAAGCTTTGTGGAGTAAATGGTTTAGACTTAGGATTATCATCTTTCAAATCTCATCTTACTTGCATTGCATGTCTCGGAGGAATGTATATGTAGATAAAATTCCTGAACGACTGACTAGAGATTTTCATTTTCAGCCGTGACTGAGCAAGAATTAAATTAAAACAAAGGAAGCCGATAAGGCGAGAAACGTCGTGCATATAAAACCAGATTGAGTAAAGTGGATTCAAAAGACCGAGCCATATAGCTGTAAAATCGCCAAATATCAACTTAGTTCCAATGCAGTAGAACTGTAACAGCTATTCTAGTTTGATCTACAATAGCTGTTAAGAATCTAGATGAAGTATTTACGTATATCGAAGTCTGAGATATTAAAAAACCTATACCTACAAACTTTGATATTTTCTTTCCCTTAAATAGAATAATGAAGGTTCAAACAATAAACAGTTTCGTACATTCTTCTCTCATTATTCGTTCATTCCTCTTGAGTACCAATCTACGGTTTTCTAGAAATTCCATTTAATTTAATGAGTAAATAAAGTTTGTGAGCAAGATGTGCCGCCTTTTAGCTCCTAACTTTGTTTGTGTGTGGGTTTCGTTGTCTCAACCGTTTAATATTTGCTTTAATAAACATCGAGTAAGTTTGTTTAAGTATGAATGTGTTCAACAAATGTCATTATTACGAGTATTTGTTCGTAGAAATTGTATCGTGTATATATTAGCTTTGGTTCTGATTTGTTACCTAAGTTAACATTTAAGGAGATGTTTATATAGTTTGGTGGCGAACAACATGTATTTGCATCTGTTCCTAATTTCAGAAGCAGATTTTATACTGTTGTCGTAATTAAGGACGAGACGTACTTCAAGTATCCGTGGGAGAGCTATGCTTCGGCATGAATGGGTCGGCTCGACCGGTGTGATACCACGGCCTCACAGAAAACCGGTGTGAAATAGCGTTTGTGCTGTGTTTCACCGAGTGAGTGAGGATACCGGAGGCCCATACCCCAACCCCTCCCCCCATCCCCTTTCCCATTCCCCAAAGGTCGGCAACGCACTTGTGACGCCTTTGGTGTTGTGGGTGTCCATGGGCGACGGTAATCGCTTACCATCAGGTGAAACGTCTGCTCGTTTGCCCACTATTCAATAAAAAAAAAAGTATTAAACACAATCAAGAATTATTTTTATTTATAAAAAGATTTTAATGAAGTAAACATAGATTAATTAACGCTTGTTAGTTCGCCCAAGCCTGGGACATAATTATAATGTATTTTGATCATTTTCTTGCTTTTGTATTGGGATCAATATTAATAAAAAATAAGAACTTTGTGATTTAATGCCACAGGTGGTACAGTGATTTGAAAGGTCATCTCGTATCTTTTCAAATAAAATTACAAATTACCGTTTCATCAATATTTGAATGAATTAAATACCTATCTATACTAATATTATAAAGCTGAAGAGTTTGTTTGTTTGTTTGTTTGAATGCGCTAATCTCAGAAACCGCTGGTCCGATTTGAAAAATTCTTTCATCGTTAGATAGACGATTTATCGAGGAAGGCTATAGGCTATATATCATCACGCTAATACTAATAAAAGCGGAGCACCAATGAAGAATGCTTCAAAAACGGGGAAAAAATTTCTCGGTACGGGCAATAGAAGACGCAAACGAGGTTGCGTGGGTCAGCTAGTGATGTATATTACTAAAGCAAGAGATGTCTTTAAAAAAAAAAAGTTTTAAATTTAAATACACTTTTAAGGAAGTTCAAATACCTTTCATTTATCTCCGTCATGTCCTTTGACCTACTTCGTTTGAAATAGCTCGAGGCTGTCTTTGATTCAAAATTTTATGGACACTTAATATCATTATAAAAATGAACTTGCTTTCAGTCATACTCAATTATTAACTGAAGGTAGACAAAAGATTTAGTTGCTTGGATTAATTCCGTTGTGATCAGTTTTTGAAACCAGAGCTCGACAATTCAATATATTTTTTATACTTCTCAAATCTTCTTTGGTTTTGAATGTGTTTGTATTTTACAAATGTTTTTAACCCTAAAAGACATAAAGATAAACGAAAGAACGTATAGTTCTTTTTTTAATGTGTGTTTTTGGTCGAATAAGCGGCACATGTTACTCTTGCGTTGGAAGTGTGTATAGATGGCGACTTACCATTAGATTACTCTTCTACGGGGCCCCCATATCAAAAATAGTTCAGAATATAATTGCTAACCATTGTAAAATAGGCAAACCAATCTAAACAAAATCCAAATGGATAAAAACTGGATAACAACTTAAAAGGTTAATGCACTTTCCAATAAAACTTTACAAGATAATAATTCATTATTCAAACTAGAGATTACAAACTTGCACGCTCTGAGCTGATAGTTTCGAAACAAACTTGAATTCAAATTTGTGTTATCTCATTTCAGACCTCACTCGATCAAATCGGGTGCATCGTACAATTCGATTTGATGTTGAATCAAAAACAAAGTTAGCTACCATACAGTTTGATTACAATGTCTTCTGAGAATATTATTTTTCCAATTTCAGTAACATCCAGCGACTAGATATCTAATTTAAATAAATAAAATAAATAAATAAATAAATATTTCGGACATCTAACACACAACGTAAAAATCGTATGTGTTTCAAGCCCATGTTTCGTTCTTCTTCTAGTGGTTTTATTGGAAACACCACCTCGTTCCTGCATCTTAAAAGAGATATTCGATGGCGCAATGATAACGTATGCCACTGCTGTGCTTCAGATTTCGGGTTTGATTCCCGGGCTGGATCAAATGTTTGTATGATCTGCAAATATTTGTTTTGGATTTTGGTATTTTCTTTTGTTTAATTATTTATTTACAAAAAGTACAAATGTATTCTATCAGAAGTCTAGTATCCACACAAGTGCTGTTTAGTTTGGGACTAGATGTCATTGTGTGTAAGATTGTCAAGAAAAATACTAGTTTCCAACTTAATTCAATCTACATGAAGTATTCCTGGATGTATCTCTGAAAAGTTAGAAAGACAAATCGTCCATCACATCCAATTTTTACAAAAAAATAAATAAATGACTGTCACCTTCATCATTCAATTTCATTTCCAAATAATTAAGGGCCGTGTTCATTGATCCATCTACTTCTCACAACGGTCGGACGCACAGTGTAACAATGTCGAGCAAAAATATTGAATAACTCAAAGGTAAATTTTACAAATAAATGAATAATTTATTACATTTTATTTGACTTCACGTAATGGACTTCATTCGGCAACTTATTTTCTGTAAGGAGTTCGTAAATTTGAATTTGAGTAAGTCATTCAAGTTTCTATTTATATTTTTGCCCACTTCTTACAGCTGGTATGGAAGTATCCCGCCCACACACCCACCAATGTAACTCCTGTTGGTACACCAAGGTCAACAGTAGTAACCTTCAAACACACTTCATGTAGATTAAATTAGGATGGAAACCTAGTTATGACACTCGCGACGTTCCGGAAAAAATGTGACTGTTTAAAAACCCGTAACGAAATGAATCAATATCAACTTTAGAAGTTGAAAATATTCCAAGAGAATACCCGAGTTCCATGCAACATACTTTTGTGGGTGTGGTCCTGACATTTAAGTCGATTCGATTTTGACGTAACACCTCACTGTAAATCCCAACAAGGTGATGATCGGCGGCATTTCACACGTAAAAAAAGGTTTCTATATACATATACAATTTGTGTATATAATATGCGATTCAAATTTTACATTTTATGTATAAAACTTATTTAAATTACATATAAATTAAAAGGCTTTGCTAAGTGTTTTCTGAGAGATCGTTTTAAGAATAAATAAATAAAATAAATGAATCAATATTTCGGGCATCTAACACACAACGCCATCTAGTATCAAGCTAAACAGAGCAGGAGTGGTGAGTTTTTTCTTGTAAATACATACATTTATACATAGAAAAATGTAAAATGGGAATAAATTAATCTATTAAAAATAAAATGGGGTGCTAAAGCAGAGAAGTAAGGTCATGGACATAACCCACCGGATTAACAAACTGGAGTAGCAGTGGCCTGACCATATTAACCGCAGAAACAACTGTTTAGATAAAGGAGTTCTGGAGTGGAGACCGAGTCCTGGCAAACGTAGTGTAGGACGTCTAAAGGTAAGGAGGAGCGATGACTTGCAGAAAATCATCAAATTAACATAAATAGCTTTTCTTTAGAAAATAATATTGATGATAGTTGTATTGTAGTCATTTTCAACAGGTCATAATAATAATATGTTAAACATAATAAATATCTTGTTTATAATAACTTGTTAATTATGAACAACCCATAACGTTCCACTGCTGGGCTCGGGTCTCCTCTCAGGAGAGGGTTAAGGCCATACCCCTTCCCCACGCTGACCGAGTGCGGGTTGGGGACTGGCAACACAACGTTGTGGCTACGTAATCTTGCCGTTGGATGTTTCTAAGCCGCCAAAGGCCTCCAACTAAGCTTCACGACTGTTATCCTATGACAACAACCGAGACTGACTGCTTAACGTGACCTCCTAATCACGGAGACGCTCATGGTATCATGCCATCAGCATCACCGAGTGCAACTAGGCTATGAGCGCCCTAATTTGTTAATAGTGTATTTAAATTAATGATCATTGTGTTTACTTAATATATTACTTAGGGTGTCAACACACTACACTACACAATACTTTTACGAAATAGAAACACGTGTTTATAAAAAAATGCTTTTAAAAGTTGCCAATTAAATAAAAAAAATTCTTCCTGGTTTGGCCATTTAAATAATTATACAACTTTATGAAAAACAATGAAGTTTGCAATTTTTTTATTTTTACTTACAATATTGTCTTGTGGCAGATTTTTTGCGTTGTAAACCCACGTGCAAAAACAATAACAAACACCCAGATTCTTTGAACTGTAACTATTGCTACAATTGCCGGTTCAACGAATCGTATTTTACTACCTGAGTAGTGTAAAACAATTTTGCCAATATTTAGGAGTTTCTTACACTTTGAAGTATAAAAGAAACAGCCATTAAAGTCAATAATTTGCTTGACACTATTATTGTTTTTTTATTCCATTCAAGTCAGATGTACGAATGAAACACATTTATTTATAATATCTGTTTGAAGGATGATATGTCATCGTAATCTTTATTTCTTATGAGTAAATCACAGAAAAATTATTTATCTCAAACCAATATCTAAAAGGAAACGTAAAAATAATCCATGTTGTAGAAATTCTTATCATTCAACAAAGATCAAAGAAGCTCGGCTTCAATACAAATTATAGAAAAAATAAAATCAAGGTCTTACGGCTTGTGAGTGTGAAGGCCACTGAGATCTCAACGTAGAAGATTACGTCAAGATTAAAAATATATTTTTCGTGTAGAAACTAAGCCGTAATTTCGTTTATATCAGCACAAGCCCGGCTAGCTCAGTCGGTAGAGCATGAGACTCTTAATCTCAGGGTCGTGGGTTCGAGCCCCACGTTGGGCGAAATCTTTTTGGACATTTCACCTCTTGTAATTTTTAAACTATTTCTAAATATATCATTCAAAGTTTAATAAACTATTTAAAACAATCTTTTATCCAAAACCTGATATGTTATTAAAAAGATCTATGGTGTAAAATATTATTACCTGCAATTTTTCTTTCTCGCATTTTCCTCCACAGCTGTTCGGCTTTTCTCATAGGCCAGTTCTCCACTTTCGCGCTGAAGCTCCTGAAGAACTTGTATTCTTTGAAATGAGACATTCTTCTCTCCATCTTGCTGGGACCATGACCGGCTGGGGGCGGGGAAGGAGCCTTCGGTGTCGTCGACGGAGAAGCCATTTTTAATTCTTTTCTCAAAATTACTCAACTTTTAAATTCAAATTTCGAACTACTAAATTCGGTTTTAAGTTTTGGTCCCGAATTCAGAATTTAAATTTCCATTTGATCATCAACTTATTTTTTAATTCAATAGAATTCATTTTTCAAATATTTGAAATCATTTTCTAATTCTTTTTTTCAAGGTTAGTTTGATTACTTAATAGTTAAACTTTTTTAAATTTAAAAACAAATATTTTTGCTAAATTACTGAATATATTGAGTAAATATGATAGATTATATTAATACTATTTCTAAACACTTGGTTGGAACAGTTTCCAATTTCAACAAATGTTTCACTAATTAACCTGAAACAAAACAAAACAGTCATTTAAAACAAGGCGACGGACGATTTGAAAACTCTGGCTTACTGACCGAATCGATCCGAATATAGTATGGTCTGTTTATTTTTTGATTGCCTCGGTGGTGCAGTGGTACTGAATGCGATTGCTGTGTTTAAGGTCTCGAGTTCAAATCCTGGGTTGGACCAAATGTTTGTGTGATCTACAAATATTTGTTTCGGAGTTTGGGTGTTTTCTATGTATAATTAGTATTTACTAAAATAAAAGTATATTTGTATTTATATCAGCTGTTTAGTACCCATAACACTAGCTCTGCTAGCTTGGGACTAGATGGCGATGTGTGATAGATTAGATGTTCGAAATATATGCTATGGCTTATATCTTTCATCTTAAGTCAATAGTAAATTATAATAATAATAATTTGGATATCTCACACACACGTGTTCCTTGATTACTCTGAAGAACCAGGAAAAAGTTTATGGTGGGGGCCAGAACTTCAAAGAGTACGTAAGGGATTTAGGACACTCTTTAACCAAGCTAAATCCAGGACCATAGAGGACGTGGGTATTTATAAAGCAGCACAAAAATTTGACACACAGCGCCATCTATTCTCAAACTAGGCAGTACTTGCACTATGGGTACCTACTAGACAACTTATATACGTAAAAACACCCAAACTCTAAAACAAATATTTACAGATCATGCAAACATTTAGCCGGGAATCGAAGAAGAGACATTTTAAGCAAAGCAGTCGCATACACTATCACTGCGCCACCGAGGCAGTCAATTACAGTAATTATAAACCCTTGAACCCTTGGTGTTGTTATCAAAGGTCATAGGGAAACTTACATAAATATCAATCTTTTTATTTTTTTTATTCACTTGTATGTTTATTTGTGACCGACTATACAAGCCTGTTTTTTTTTAATATTATTATTTATTAATACGATTAGACATTGTGGTTTAATTTTACCTTATATTTACAAGAACTCAATGTTTTCTTCTATTTTACTTAAGTAATGGCTCAATATAGGTTTAAAAATAATAATTTATGTGGTAGTACCACATAAAATTAATTAGTAATATCAAATGAAAATATCAAAAACAATTCGATTGCCTCGGTGACGTAGTGGTAGCGTATGCGACTGCTGAGCTTGAGGTCTCGGGTTTGATTCCCGGCTCGGTTCTACTCGGTTTGTATGATTTGCAAATATTTGTTTCGGAGTTTGGGTGTTTTCTATGTATAATATGTATGTATTTACAAAAAAGTATATAAATATTTATACCAGTTGTCTAGTACCCATAACACAAGCTCTGCTTAGCTAGTCCCACTAGATGACGTTGTGTTAGATGTCCGGAATATTTGTTTATTATTTATTTTATTAATTGATTTTAGTTTTTATTTGAATGTAGGTACTATGAATATACGCTACTCAAATTCAATAATTCAGACAGCTGAAAATTTACTGTTCGTTATATTTTCTAAAAACCTTGCATGTTAATTATACAGAAAATATATTACAAAAAGTATAATTTTCCCTGAAAGTAATTGGTAAAAACGGTTGATTCATGCTTCAAATACAAAGTGGAGTTTTTTGCTCCATGCCATAATTAGAGCTTACCCGAGGTACATATTTGTTTTTTGTTCCAACGAAATGGGTTGAACCGTATCATATTATGATCAACAAAATTGTTAAGGTTCAAAATGTTAATTATTTGATTTAATTACACTGTAATTGGATTTTTAACAGAATATTTTGAATTGAAATGAATTAAGACTTTAATATTTAAATTAAAATAATATAATCATAACGTAATTAGGTATTTAAGTAAGTAGAAATTTCACTTAAAATAAGTGAACTTAAGAAATATTGTAAGTTAGACACAATTAAACTGGAATTCAAAGTATATAGACTACTAGATTTTGTCCGCGGCTCCGCCCGCATGTTTATTGGTTACCGTGATAGAAAGTATCTTAAGTCCTTCCTCAGAAATTAGAGTATCTCCACGCCAAATTTAATTGAAATCGATGCGGTGGTTTAGCCGTCAAAGCGTGACAGAAAGACTGACAGATTTACTTTCGAATTGATAATAATATTATTAAAGATGTACACAGCCCGTTGATGCTATATTCTGTGCAAGAGAGTGCAGCATGCTTAGAATGTTCTTAGAGCTAGATCATATTCTGTGTACCAGGGTTAGAGCTACCTTTGCGCCCACAAACTTATTGATTTACACTTTAGAATTAGAACCGTGATTAAATTTTACACATCTACGTCGTCGTAACTACTGAACCAATTTAAACTCAATTATTTTTAGAGCAAATCAATTATAAATTGACTTGTTCTAAAAATAATGTTTTAAAAATACATTTCACAAAGTATAAAAAGAAACATTTTCATCAAAAAAGCTTTTCAATAAAACATTGACGTATTTCATTTTGTTTGGCGTTGAAATTAATTTGAGTAGAATACCCGCTGGAATTGATTTAACATGCAAAGCTTAATTTGTTTCTATTGGGGATTTAGGGGATTTAGTACAAACGTCGCTCTTGATTTCATTTAAAGTCGCTTACAATATTTCCATTTATATACACATAAAAATGGTTGTCATGAGTCACATTAACAATTAATACCAGTGTCAAAAATAGATCGTTATTTTTACGAATAGGTTGAAAAGGTAAAAAGGTTTTCGCATTTCTTCATTTGATACAAACAACTTTTGTGCCTGCCTTTGCTCAAAAGAAGAATGCTTATGGTTATTGAAGTCGATTTATTGTAATTTTAGGTCAGCAATTCTTATTGCAGTTAGAGTGTTTTTGTAGGTTAAGAATGTATTATTCTCAAAAAGAAATTTACACTTCACTTACATGAGAATATGTTTTGATTCTTGATACATTATACAGGCTAAATACTCGCATTTTTAACGGTCTTAACATTAACATTTTGATACTAATATAATAATAAAACGTTTTTTTTTGTGTATAGGGGCAGACGAGCAGACGTATCGCCTGGTGGTAAGCGATTATCGACGCCCATGAACACCCGCAACACCAGAGGCGTTACAAGCGCGTTGCCGGCCTTTTAAGAAGGATTACGCTCTTTTCTTGAAGATTTGAAGGTCGCATTGGTCTTTCTACAGTTGTGTTGTGCGCGGCAGATCAGTTTGCTTCTAGCCATACTTATGATATAATTGTGCAGATTCTATATAAAATATTTAAAGAATTAGTACCAGAACTATATGTTATAGTTACTCACAACATGGCAAGTTTTGATTGGTCATAATTGTCAGTTTACTATTTACATTTACAATTAAATTGAATGGTTAGTGAAGCCATTTTACATTCATGCAATTACTTGCTACCTATAAAAAACCCTAGCCACTTACTCACTCGCTCACCGTAAGTAATACTTGTTGTTATATTAACTCTTAGCTGTGCTTTAGTAGTGAATAAAATTATTGCCGCAATATGCTCTTTTTTTAGTGATCTCAATTGTTAAGCATAGCTTTAATACTGTTCAAAATTTATGTTTAGGAATATGTGAGTACTTTTCAAATTTTGATTGCATTTCTTACCTAACTTACCTGAATCTAAACTTAATTTTAATACGCTCCGTATATTTTTTATCAACAGATCCAGTTCTTAACTTTCTATATAAAAGTATACATTAAAGTCTAGGAGCCTCGTAACGAGATACTTTATTTGCAGTTTCTAATTATTTCAACATTCATTATTTTATGAAAGCACGAATGATGTAAATGAAAAGGTCCAAATGACTATTTTTGTAACTATTAAGACCTAAGTTTTAGAGTAGTTAGTTAAAGTTAAAAGAAAATATTTTACTTTTGTTTAAATTTTGCAAGCAATCAAACTTTGTATGTAATATTTTTCTTTAGCATATTTAATTTTCTACATCTACAGCATTTAATCAGACTGTAAGGCTAAAACTAAATATAACTTTTATTTGTGAATTCCTTCTCATGGGCTTCAAAACTCTATTCCAAAAAGTATTTCCACTTAAAAGCTCACAACGACCCCTCGGGATGGGCATAAAATTCAAGAGAGCATTTCAAAAGTTGCTGAGCTTTTGACAATGTTAATTACGGAATTTTCTTTCATATACAACATTAGGTTGTCCGAATTTAGGATTACAATTTGACCTTTAACGTTGTGATTTTATATTATTTTATTTTTCATCTTTGATGTCAAGTAATTAGGTAAAACATATGTTTCCAAGCTCTGGAAACCGCAGTTACAAACAATCAACTTCCCGTATACCTTAGATGAGATATTCAGCTATATCTCGTCTAAGCCGATTGGTGGGTGGATATTTTCCTTAAAAAAATAATTAGGCTTGCACGAAAATACAATGAAATTTGACGGCCGTACCGTTACTGTTACTGAACTAAAATTTATAAATATATATTTTCGGTCATCTAACACACAACGCCATCTAGTACCAAACGAAACAGAGTTTGTAATATAGGTACTAGACAACTTATATAAATACGTATATACTCTTTTTGTAAATACTTACATATTATACATAGAAAACACCGAAACTCCGAAACAAATATTTGCAAATCATACAAACTTTTTGGTCCGACCCAGGAATCGAACCCGAAACCTCAAGCACAGCAGTCGCATATGGTGCCACAGAGCAATCGAAGGAATAAAAAAAATTGAATAAAAAACTTAATGTTTACAATATAATTAAATGGATTTTGTAAATACTAAATTATTTGTTAACAACATTAAGACATTAAATTTGAAATACCGAAGCAATTTTCGAAAAGTAAATCTGAATTCATGTCACACAACGTTGCAATACAAAGCATACTCTCGGGCAGTCTTGACGTGCCTCACTGAAATTTCAAAGGATTTACAGTGGAGGCAAAATTTCTACGTGAATTCCATACATTTACCTGTCACTTACAAAAGGTCATGAAAAGTGTAATGGCAGCTGAAAGTTTAACTGCCTCGATGGCGCAGTGGTAGTGAATGCGACTGCTGTGCTTGAGGTCTCGGGTTCAAATCCTGGGTCGGACCAAGTGTTTGTGTAATCTACAAATATTTGTTTCGGAGTTTGGGTGTTTTCTATGTATAATATGTATGTATTTACAAAAAAAAAGTATATATGTATTCATATCAGTTGTCTAGTACCCATAACACAAGCTCTGCTTAGCTTGGGACTAGATGGCGTTGTGTGTTAGATGTCCGAAATATTTATTTATTTATTTATTAAAGGCCTTATATCTAGAACTGCAAATATTTAAGTATTAGGATTGAGAATTCAAGAGTTATTTGTATTTTTTTTTTGCTAATTCAAATGTAATAGCAAATTATTTAATCGTATCTAATTGTATATAAAATTAGCTACCACTATGTAATATGTTTAAGAACAAGCGTTAAATAGAAAAAACACGATAATATTAATAGCCCGATATATGTAAAACCTTTTAGTTCGACTCCTACGTTACAATTTTTTTTTTGTATAGGTTGCAAACGAGCAGGCGTATCGCCTGATGGTAAGCGATCACCGCCGCCCATGGACACCCGCAACACCAGAGGCGTAACAAGTGCGTTGCCGGTCTTTGGGGAAATGGGGGGTGGGGTTGAGGTATGGTCCTCCAGTATCCTCACTCACTCGGTGAAACACAGCGCAGGCGCTGTTTCACACCGGTTTTTTTGTGAGGCCGTGTTATCAGTCTATATATCTACTACTCATTGAAGTATTGATTATAACGAGATGAATTGCAATATTAAAAGTGGTTTTGTGGCGACTTCCACATCCAGCCCCATCTACCGCAGACACACTGAACTACTGAGCAATATACAACACGGAGAAACTACCAATCCTGCGTCGCGCAATAGAAGTTCTCAACTGTTGGGCATTGGCCCGCCAGGGATGATCACCTAACCTGGTCGGAGAATCCTCCCTTTGTGTCGGAGGAATCCGAACCCGTTCTTCTACAGTTTATTAACTCAATTTTAAATGGAACAACTTGAAGTTTGGGAGTGTACTCACATATTTTTTATCGATCTGTTGTTAATGACGAATTTCTGAGATGAATGAAAAATAGAATAGAAAATCTATTCCTTTTGAAAATCAGTTAATAATTTAAACAATGCCAGTATGTTTTAACTTACAGAATTTGTAAATTATTAAGTGTTGTATTAAGTGTGTATGGTTCAGCAATGTTTTTTTGGCAGAGTGGGTGTGTCGATTGAGGAAATTTCTCTCCGAAAATATTGGCTTACCGCTTCAGGTAACTCGAGGCACTTCGCTATCATAACACTGAATGTTGATTAAGGTTGATTTTAATTATTATTATACTTCTTTTTTCACAAAATGGTTAAGTACTTCGGAATTAAGTACTTATAATAATTATATTGTGTATTTTTACTTTGTTTTGAACTCAGAAATGGAAAATTATAGGTTATAACTTAGATAAGTATATTAAGAAAAAAAGCTAAGGATAAAATTGAATTCGAAAAATCATAAAAACTTTAAATATTTTGTTATTTAATATTTGTGTTGAAAAACAATACGAAAAACAATACTAAAAACGAACTAAGTATTATTTAATCTTCTTCAAATAAGTATATAAGTATCTAGTGGTGGATTTTAAGTCTAAGTAGGCTTTGAACCTGAAACAGCTTGATCGACAGTCCGACATCTTAATTTTTCCACATAATTTGCTAACCTAAGTAGGTATTATCGTAAGCTAGCTGAGCCCTGTGGGCAAAGTTAGTCCAAAAAAATCTAAGTAACTTATAAATCAACTATCTTCCAGTAAAAGTCTGATCAAATTCAGTTTAGCCGCTCCGGAGATAAACCGAATCAAGCAGAAAGACAGACAAGAATAAAAAAAAACGATTTTTGATCTAAGTACCGTATACACTTTCACATGCATTTATTGAAAAGCTTTTAATTTAAAAATTACAAACAGATAGTTAAATTTTAATGATTTATGTAGATATAGGAATTAATTTTTTAAAGGTGTTCAGTAATACTTTTATTATAACCAGTACTAGTAGCTAGTATTATCTATTGCTCGCAATAGATAATACTAGCTACTAGTACTAGCTCGCTTCAAGCTCGCTTCAAGAAAATACAAAATGTTAAGAAACTAGCTTCTGATAAGAAGTGAAATCTTATATGTGTTGCCTCTATCCTATATATATAGCCTCAAGGCTTTCAACGCAAATGCGTATTCGCTTACAAATCTTATCTTTCTATTGCCGAGACATTGTTTACAGTTTGTGAACAGATTTTCCCTTTTTTTCTAAAGATGTACATAATTTTACAAATCAAAAGAAATTGGAGTTGCAAAAGAATTTCTAACAAATGAAATAAAATAGTCGTGTAATTGGATAGGAATATGTGGCGCAGTGGACTGCTATATTTTAGCTTTATTTAGCTTTCTACTCTCGTCCTACATATTAACTTTAACTGTGCTTAAACTGTGTTTTAACTTTAACAATAATTATATACATGTATAAATATAGTAAAATTACGTATGTTGAAGCTATCATTTAGAAAACGAAAAAATATACATATGTTAATTTCTTGCCTAAAGTCCATCAAAATTATTACATAATACTAAAAGTAATTTCAGCCAAGTGGTTATATCTCATCCAGTACATAACCTTATGTAAATTATCATAATGAGAATATGATTAAGGAGAAACAAACTCTAAAGGTCATTGTGAATCACTTTTTATTAAAGTGTATCTTTCTCTGATTAAAATACGAACTTGGCAAAACGTTTAAGACATTTTGCCAGGCATTTTATATCGTCTAAATAATATATAATATGCTCGTTTACACATCATTATAGAGTGGGTTTATTGCAATTTTTAAATAATATCTGTCAGTTGAATAATATTGGAATTTAACACACCACAAATCTTCTGCATATATGTATATAAAATATGTATGTAAAAATAAAACAACGAAATGTATGTACGCGCATACATTTCGTTGTTTCATTTCTGAACGACTTCCGATCGACTGCATCAAATTCGATAATTCTTTCTTTTATGTGTTTGTGATTGTGATGCACACTACCCGTGAGAAACGGAAGTGAGTTTAATTGCAAAAAAAATATGCGAAAATTTAGATTTATGTATTTCTTTTTTTATTATATAGGGGGCAAACGAGCAGACGTATCGCCTGATGGTAATCGATTACCGCCGCCCATGGACACCCGCTACACCAGAGGAGTTACAAGTGCGTTGCCGGCCTTTTAGGAAGGAGTAGGCTTTTCTTCTTGAAAGTTTGAAGGTCGTATTGGTCCGGGAACACCGCAGGCAACAGCTCATTCCACAGTTTTGTTGTGCGCGGCAGAAAGATTCGGGCAAATCGCACAGTTGTGGACTGCCAAACATCTAGATGGAGATGAATGTTGATAAATTTTTTGTCGCGTATGACGATGGCGGATAGAGGCGGCATTGATCAATCCGAACAATTCCTCGGAGCACTCCCCATGGTAAATGCGGGAGAAGATGCACAACGAAGCCACATCTCTACGCAGCGCTAGACATTCTAGCCGAATTAGAAGTTCTTGGCAATCGACGACACCCTCCGCTGAATGCGGTCCAGAGGGAGGAGCTGGTATTGGGGTGCCCCTACCCAAAGATGAGGACAGTATTCCATGTGAGGCCGAACCTGGGCCTAATAAAGCCGAAGGCGGTGGGTCGGAGTGAAATAGGACTTCGATCAAATATTCACGAAAAAAAATATGGTGTTGAAAAGTTTATTTGACTTTCGTTAGTATGTTTTTTTGCAAGTATACCAACTGAAGTCTGGTCAGAATGTTAATATCCTTTCCCCCTAATGGATCCCTGAAAGATTCGCAATTATGTAGATTATAAATAATTCGATGAGCTGTTCAAATTTATAATATTAGAATGGATAACGTTATTTAGAATGTGTATAACAAAATAAATTTATGTTACGCATATGCCTACATTATTATAATTTATATTGTTGAACAGTAAAATACTTTAATAAGTAAAGCAGCTGCTACGTTAATAATGAAAATGATACTATTGATACATATCTCCCACAAAGACACATACAGAAAGGATATATTTCAAATTAATTGTTATCGTCGATTGTCCAATAGTTAAATGAAAAGCATTTTGACTTGCTCATATGATAACGAAACGAAGGAAATAAATATAAACGAACTAGCCGACCCGCACGATCTCGTGATATATGACCATGAAGTTCCTGGCCCTTCCAAACCTCCCTGCGATCATTAATACTAAGTACTAGAGGTTTACGGCAATTCTCTGTGGCCAGAGCGAACGTAGTGAGTCCAGTATCCACACACACGCGCACACACCACACTGCGATGCACTCCCATATCAGTATTAAGAAAATATTCTCTAAGACTGTATATCTCGCGATTGTGTATGGCCTTGATATTTAATAATCCACGACCCCCAAACTTTCGAGGGATATACAAACTTAGATGCATTCGGAATGCAGTAAGCAATGTACGAACTCTCCTGTCTAGGACATCTAATTTGGTCTGAGTCCATTTAAGTATACCATGGAAAAGGTTATAGCGGGCCAACTTTAATAGATAGACATACACTCGTTTGGACTAATTTTAAATTTCAAAGGGGAACAATTCTTTAATACATATTTTTTCCAAAATTTTAACCGTATACGCAGCGCACGCGGTGAACGCTCTCAAGAGGATTAATTTTACACGGTTTTTACAACATTTTTCCATGATAAACTCATCCTGATAAGCTCTTGTTAGTTGCTGCATGATGATATATAGCCTTCCTCGATAACTGGGCATCTAACATAGAAAGGTTTTTTTTAAATTAGATCAGTAGTTCCTGAGATTAGACAACTAGTTAGGTTCTCACACGCGTAGACAGTAGACCAAACAAAGAAACATATTTTTCAGATTTGTAATATTAGTAAAAACAGATGCTATGATGCGTTCATATTTAACTTACTTTAGTGATAAGTTGGCACCATTGTTGACTATGACTTAGCAAAGATTTTAACTAATGGAATAGTGGTTTACACAGTCTTACTTTGAAGTAATAGATAGTTTAGTAAGTTTAATACCATAGTTAGATTAGCGTTGTATAGTTTAAGAAACCAACCAATACTGACAGACCGATTTCTAAATCTGCAACATTTTTAGAAAGTTTGAATTCACTATTTTTATTCAACTAACATGTTTAAAAATAAGAAATCTATAAAACATGTATGAAACACCTATGCATTAAAATGAACAATCTGATGATATGAAGGCAATTTGCGAGTCCATTTACCCATTCTAATTCTAATTTATATTTAAATATTAAGCGAACTCAAATATCACCCTCATAACAATCTTTACATTATGCAAATAAAGAATCAGAGGACATTGCTAGGGCTGGCAATTTATGTACTTTGCTTGAGATGTGTTTATTTCACTGTGACAATGTAAATAAGAAATGCAGTAATCAATTTGTCTCAAAGAACATCACACGAAGTGGATGTGTTAATGAGTTCTTGCTTCAAATCCTATGAAGGATTTGAAGCAAGAACACATGGCGCATTAGAAAGCGAAGTGGCGATTGCTTCAACTAATACGCGAACCGTGCAGTCGAATCCATTTAAAATTTAAAAGTTTTAGTAAATTTGTAAAATCTAAGTATTAAATGATAGGAATAGTTATATAAAATTGTTTTCGTTTGATAGAGAATTTGAAGAACCTCAAAACTAAGCTTTACAAGAGGCTAGCTGAACCCCGCGGTGCTGCCCGCGGTACGACAATAACCGCGGGCAACGCCGTGAGGCGAATCTATATCTATTTAAAATATTGTCTATGTGTTATTCTGATGTATAAGCTACATTATTATAAAGTTTCATCAAAATCCATTCAATATTTTTTTGCGTGAAAGAGCAACAAACATACTCAGAAACTTTAATTTAATTTAATTTAATTTAATTTAATTTAATTTAATTTAATTAATTAATAGAATATTAAACGGATTATTTGCTGCATTATAATAGCAATACTTAATAATAAATTAAAGTGGTAACCCTATCGAGATGTACAGACGACACGGAGCGACAGTGAGGGAATACAAGGTACAAATTTTCAGGCGACATTTTCTATTAAATGGGAGGTCTCTTAGTGCTTCGTCAATACTTAATGTAGATTCGTTTACTTTTACAAGTGCTTTGGGAGTTCTCCAAACGAAGTGTCTTCACTTATTTATGTGTTTAGTTAATTAAAAAATAAGTGTTTGACGATCGTTTAGACCTTAGAAGTAACTTATAGGTCAGTTCAGAAAGTATAAAGCCTTGGAATCCATGACGTTTAAATGAAAATAAATTTTCGCAAAACTGTGGAATGAGCTGTCGCCTGTGGTGTTCCCGGACCAATGCGACCTTCGAACCTTCAAGAAAAGAGCGTACTTCTTCCTAAAAGGCCGGCAACGCACTTGTAACGCCTCTGGTGTTGCGGGTGTCCATGGGCGGCTGTAATCGCTTACCATCCGGCGATACGTCTGCTCGTTTGCCCGCTATATAATAAAATAAATGAAAAATAAATAACAGCGTATAAATTAACTTCAATATGTTTTACTGATGTGGTCTGCTAAAATCTAATTACACCGAAACGGTAAGAAGAATATGTTTTACTGTTTTATTTATACAATAATTTCTAGGCGGTTGATTGTGTATGTATTGTTATAATAGAATAGTGTAAATAAACATTTATGTCTGCCGATTTCGTCTTAAGTATTCACATCCAGGAGATGTCAATCAGGCTATATTTGTACTTATATTTTAGGTCTATCAGTTTTAGGAAATTATAAGAAAGAAAAAAAAGAAAATGCTTTGCGTCAATAAATAATTTGTCTAGAGGTTTCTTTCGTAATATATGCCAGATGATTCTGCAGAAAAATGCTTTTACGCTGATTACAATTAATTGCTGACTGTAAGCATGGCAGCATAGCCGAAGGCGTGTGAAGTGAGCCTCTGAAAGGCAGCAGGAATAAATTTACTATTGACTTGCCAACGACTTCGCTCTTATTTGTAAATATTTTACTAGTTCACTGTAAGGTAATCCGAATTCTAACAACATATATGTAAACTTTTATGAATTCCTAATAAATTAAAATATTTTGTATATACTAATATTATAAAGCTGAAGAGTTTTTTGGTTGAACACGTTAATCTAAGGAAGTACCGGTCCGATTTGAAAATTATTTCAGTTGTGAATAGCCCAGTTATCGAGAAAGCCTTTATACATACATCGCGTTATGCTACGGCTGAGAAGAGCGTAGTATCAATACTTTTTTTTTATTATTCATTATGGGGCAAACGAGCAGACGCATCACCTGATGGTAAGCGATTACCGCCGCCCATGGACACCCGCAACACCAAAAGCGTCACAAGTGCGTTGCTGACCTTTGGGGGATGGGGAGAGGGAATGGGGGAGGGGTTGGGGAATGGGCCACCGGTATCCTCACTCACTCGGTGAAACACGGCGCAATGGCTATTTCACACTGGTTTTCTGTGAGGCCAAATATAAATTGTGTGTGGTATCACTCCGGTCGAACCGAATCGGTCATGCCGAAGCGTGGCTCTCCCACGGAATTTCAAAAAGAGGGTAAACTATTCCTTTAAAGATCTTCCATTGCGTGCTCTGCGTAAACGGTTAAAATTTCAAAGCAACGTATGAAATAATTGTTCCACTTTAAAAATAAAAAAAAAGAACCGGGACAGTACATGTCTATCTTTAAAGCTCAACTCACTTTAAACTTTTATGATAAACAAATTTGTTCACGCTCTTATAAGAGCGTGAACATCACGCTACGAGCAACAGGAGATGCAAGTTTTCATAGATCAGTTAGTTTATATTATCCCACACACATTACTGTAATACTTTGCAAATCGCAAGCTGACTCTTCCTAAGGTTGTAAATATGATAAGTTTTTTATTACCCTATTAACCTTATCACTAAGGTATATGTGAACTTTATAAATAAAAAATATTCGTACCTAAGGCTTGAATACCAGCAACGTATGTCAAAATTTTACTGCTTTATCGCGCTTATGTTCTGTAGTTACTTTTTCATGTTCGTGACTCGTGTGTCGAGGTAACGAGTGCGTAATAACAGCGAAATTATCACTATTGTGAATGTAAGTCCTACTACATATTCGTTATTGCTAATTAATAGCTATAGTAAAAAAAAATACAATGTAGAATGCAAACAAAAAAAGTGATACAATCGTCCTTATCGCATTCTGCGCTCTCTTATAGTATAGGGATTCTTTAGATGGACAAATTAAAGGCAAAATCTTAAGATATCTTCATGAAATGCCCTATTTCTGAATGATTACCTTCCTTTGTACTCATATTCTAAACCGCTTTGAGACACACGAGGTATAAAATTAATTACGGACTCAGTTATTAAGTGGGACGTGTCGTTGTTCTCATAATCCTTGTACTAACCGTCGGGTTGTATAATTTGCATATCACGGTATAGTATTATGTTGTTGTACGAAAATTAATGCATGAGGTACTGTTTTTGGAGCTAATAACATAGTGTCTAGCTTTACGCTGTAACTTAACAATTAAATTTTAATATTTTTGTCAATAATAGTTTAAATTTATCCATGGCCGGTTAGACATACATTATTTTGAGTTTCTATTACGGTAACCGGCTTAGTGATAAGCATACTTATGTAAAAGTAATGCTATATAAATTTATTTAACTAAAGTATAACGGGTCCATAAAGGACATAACATTAAATATATAAATGCGACAGATTTTTAGATTACTGTGAAAAAATAGCAAGTAGGGTAATAAAGACAAATAAAAGTAGATAGACTAAATATGTTTGGATTATATATTGATATATACCTATATAAATATAAGCATAGAAATAAATAGTAATAAATAGTAAATAAGAAAACAGTAAGATAAGAAATTGTACTACAATAAGAATAGCAATAGAACAGAATATAACTAAGATAAAATATAACTAGATTAAGAAAAAATGTTAATAAATAAGATAAACACTATTATTTTCCCTTAAAGTGTAAGTATGAATATAGAAAAGAATTAGTAGTTATTAGACTAGGCTCATTAAGTGGGAGTCCCACCCACCAGAATAAAAGAAATTGAATGAGAGGAATGTAGCGTATCAGTGCGAGAAGCATACAAGAGAGAACTAGTGTGATAAAGAGAAATAGGATCAATAAGGGCGCATATTATGTTGGCGGTTAGACTGAAAAAAAAAATAGATAAATGCTACCCAGCCACCATTAATTCTGGCTTATGTATGCTTACTTTCCATCTTGCTACAAACTGTACCTGCGTTACAAACTTTCATTTAATTCCAGTACTATCAGCCAGGTAAGAGAATTTAGAATAGACGCCACACGTATTTATCCCGTGGGCATTATATTTAAGAAGACGACCAAACAAGCAAACTAAAGAGGAGAACCGTACTGCTAAGAGAAGGTTAGCTAAGAAGAAAACCTGTACTAACTCGTCCGACGAGCGTGGTATAGAAGGCCAAAAATCTCCGGTTCAAAGCTGGGGATGGTGATAGATGATATGACACGTCATTTATAACAATAATATCTATATCAAATATCGAAAAAAAAATTATTAAATGATATTATAGGACAACAAACCTTCTGGTTACCTGATGTTAATTGGCTAACGCCGCCCGTAGATATCTGCAGCTCAATAGAGGCAAGGGCGAAACTTTCATTGGTCTATTTTTTCCCGGTAACCTCACTCACTCGCCTAAACTTGAGTTGAATAGATGATATCAGGCTTCTCTTCTTGCAATCACCGCACAATTGACGTCTGCGCAGAAATGATCCACCATACACGCTCAGATTTGCCTATGCAGTTAAACTGCACAGTTTTATCATTGGGCAAAATATATTAACACACACACACAATATATACACGCCCCGATAAACCTGTAAAATTTATCTTTATTGGCCGACCTGTCAACCTGCCGAACCTCCCAATATATTCCGAAACATGTTTGTTATCTACAACATAGTTTGAACATTTTAAATATATATTACCGCTAAACAAGCATTAAAAGATAATTACCGCGCTGTTTGCGATTGCATGTCGAAAGATAAGCCCAATATCGATTTGCTTTCTCGTCCTAAATGTAAGCTTATATACAGAATGGCAAAATAAAATACGATTTCAAAGCTCACAAGTTATAATAGCCGTAAACTTGCCAAAACAGTTCTTTGGGCAACTTCAATTCATACGAACTTATTTTATCATAGTTTTAAACAATCGCAGTTGTTGGAACGAAGTTCCTTATGGCGCGTTGTGTAAGGGGGCTAGACGGAAAAATTGTCACGACACAATTTGTTGACACGACACAATTTGTTGTCACGACACGACGACGTCACACACAGATATTTTCGTTTCGTTCCATCCGGGTGTCCCTTGACACCTCTCAAGTTTTTTATTATTCATGTTGTTATTCTTATATTTCAATCATCATTATATTTTGTTGGGTTATGACTTAAACTGTATTTTATATTAATCTCTGGAATCACCAGTCGAATTTAAAACTTTTGTGCATTAGATTGCTGTTTTTTTAATACAGGTGAATACTGCCTTCTAAGTATATGTATATAAAAGGCCTAGAGCATAAGTACCAGTAATATTACGGCTATATAACAATAATTCAACAATAAGAAATTCTATACAAAACTTATTCTTTCTTCACAAACGTCTAGTATGACGGACAATGAAATATGAAGCCACGTCTTCTCGGGACGACACAATCCTCTTTGTACATTGTTATATTAAAATATAAACCCGTCACGTATGTTAGGGAAAAAGTTTTAAGGTGTTTAGGTGAAGATCTCTTTAAGGGAATAAGATACTCCACAATTCGTTGGCTTTTAAATTTAACGAGTTTAAAAACTAACACACAAACATATTGGGTTATTATTGATAACACGGTTTTTTTGTACGAGTTTTGTTAGGGATGTAATATATCTATAAATATATAATTGCTTTCAGAAATATATACTTAAATACATTTATCAGTAGCTTAGTTATTTATTAAAACTTGTTGCACTTATGGTACAAAAGGCGGACTTAATGCCATGAGGCATTCTCTCCCAGTCGAAGTGCAAAGATTATATGTGTAAGTCAGTACCCGTAACCAGACTACTGATAAAAAATATCTAAGTAGACCCTATAGTGTTGTGGGTCACGCCGCTTCCTACTGCACCAAGTTTTGTGGGTTCAAATACACATGGGAACACTTTGTGTGATTCACAAAGTGCTTCCCCATGTGGGATTGAATGGGTTTTAGAACGTTCACAAACACTCAGATACATTTTCGTGTAGGTTTATCTGAAAAACAAAAATAATTAAGGTGATTAGTGTATTTATGTATGCGTTTGTGTATGTATATTTGTATGTATGTATGTGTGTGTATGTATGAATATGTATACTTACACACACACATACATATACACATACATACATATGTATATATATAAAAATATATGTATATATGTGTAAATGTATGTGTGTATGTAAGTGGAGATAGATGTGTATTTACCCGATAATATTCATAACTTAAATACTTATTTTGTTTCCTATTTTTGTTTTTTAATTAATTGCACCGTCAACTGCTACTGTCTCTCCGATACTTTTAATCCATCCTAAGGTTGCCTGGAAGAGATGTACATAACAATAAATATTATTCATCTCTGTACTCTCTTATGAATTTGTTAAACGGTGTATAAATAAAGAGTTTTCTATTTAGAGAGAGATATATATATATATATATATATATATATATATAAAATATATAAATATATCAATATTTGTTTTGGCCTGTGTCCTTCCTTAAGAAACAAAGTATCTCCATACCAAAATTCATGTCTCATGGAGCGAACACATGCCTAATTAAATATTAAAATTATGTATGTTGTAAAAACAATAAAACTTTCTCCTACAGTATAACGAACTACATGTGTATATTTTTTAGAACTTTTATCATTTAGTAGACAGGTGAAAATTATTCACCTGTCTATGAAGCACCTGTCTCATTAATCTTTGATTAAAATAAGCTTATTGTCGTTTCTTCACTCGCTCAGATTTGGTGAATATAGTATACTATTTGCCGAAGCTACATTATATTTTTTTTTTCTTAGTTTGAAGTGAAATGATGCAGAATGTCCTTTTCTGTACACTTATTCTTAGTTATTAATTAGTAGGTAGCCTGAGCGCTTTCACAGCTAAACCACCGTGCCGCGGGAAAACGTTATTAATTTATGTAATGACATATTTACTTTTACCTATAATAATCTTCAATATTCATATATAAAGTAGTAAACTAGATTATTAGTTTTATCCTTATTTGATACAATAAAGTATTGTTTTGAATGGTTTTACCAGTTATCATTTATTATGATTTCATTTGTTCAAAGAAACAAGTCGTGACAACATCGTGACGGAGACCCTTTATGTATAAAGGATTGATATGGCAGCTTCTCTTACTGGTTTATACAGCAACTAAGGGTACCAGGCTGCTTCGATAAATACATGACGTCAAGTTTTACAAGAAAGCCATCTTTCGTACTCCTCATCGCACTCACAGCGAATGCTATTCCTACCATAGAGATCTTGTGTCAACTAGGCTTACCGTGGGAGAGCCATGCTTTGGCATGCATAAGTCAGGTCGATCGGAGTAATACCACGGCCTCACAGGTTATATATATATATAATAGGTATAAGTTCTATGTTTATCAGAATCTTCAAGAAGAATCCTATTGTAGATTCTTGAGAATGATAAAACTTACCTACATGTATGCATATAAATTTTTATGTTTTAAGGTGGTATAAACACAATTTCTTTCGTATTTATTTCTCACTTATAGGGGAGTGCATCTTTTATCATACAATCGACATAATAATATGTTATTATACTAGTAAATATTGTGTACAAAAACAGTACAGTTACTAATTAATTGTTAATTTTTCATTCAGTAAACAAACAAAGAAATATAACCAAGTATTAAAAAACACGGTATTCCCGGACCAATATACCTTCAAACCTTCAAGAAAAGAGCGTACTCCTTCTTAAAAGGCCGGCAACGCACTTGTAACGCCTCTGGTGTTAATATTATACGATTACCGCCGCCCATGTACGGGATGGTAATCGCTTACCATCAGGCGATATAGGCAGATACGTCTGCTCGTTTGCACCCTATACCTACCTAAAAAAAACTTAAATATGAGATATTATGCAGGTGATAACATTTCTTTAAATTATGCTTTAAAAACTAGACACTGTTTAAGTATTGTATGTAAAACAATACAGATTAAATTATTTAAAATTATTTTATAAAACATGTTCAATAACGCATGTACTGGTAA
Source organism: Spilarctia lutea (assembly GCA_916048165.1). Classification (NCBI taxonomy): domain Eukaryota; kingdom Metazoa; phylum Arthropoda; class Insecta; order Lepidoptera; family Erebidae; genus Spilarctia; species Spilarctia lutea. The sequence continues at coordinate 4,943,612 of OU696491.1, forward strand.
AAAACCAGCAAAACAAACCATTAAACGAGCGAAAATACATTCAACTGAATATATATTGAAAAATTACTAGATATTTAATTCAAGCAAGGCTAAAACTATAATAACAATAAATCTTTTTATATATATATCCTACCTTTTGATATCAGTCACATAAAAATGAAACATGTAAATTATAACAATATTTACCCACCTCACTATATGTCTTTCATGAATAACACTATGAAGAATAACACTTACACAACACTTCACTTCTATAAAATAAATATTTAACACCCAATAACTATATTTACAATGCACTAAATATAGTCAAAAAAAAGTTATGAGCCACGCGTGTTTCAGAGAGCGGCTCCGAAAAACCGTCCAGGCTTGTCACGCGAATCTACAGGTCTGACCGCACTGCATTGCCATAGAATTTCCCGCTCGAGAAATAGAACGAGACAAACGTACAACTATACCGTAAGTTAAAAAGAGATGGTACTGCTGCAAAGGTTTCGCGTCTGCGGAAAAGCTTCTAACATATATACGTATATATAAGTAAGTTTGTTAAATGCGGTGTTCTATAGGAATTTGCGTCGGCACCCACGATCGGTTATAATGTTAAATTAATAATTCTTTCAGTTTGTTTGTTTTAGTTGAACTATAATTTGCAAGAAACAGTGCTAATGCTTTAGCGTAAACGGTAAAAAAACATGTTCATTATTTGAGTTACGAACCATAGTAGTTTGAATAAAATATGACGATACTATAAAAAACACAATAAGTTAAATCAAGTCAATAACTTTTAAGAATAAATATTTAACTATCATTCGAAATTAGATAATTGAATTTCATTTTTTCATTACTTAAGTTATCTTACATGCCAGTAGTACTAGCGCTTTCATAACATACACAAGAAAATTAAAGAAAGTAATTACACTTTATGTACTTTCTTTGGGAAAGCTCTTCGTTCAGCAGTCGACGGCATAAGGCTAAAGAGAGAGTAGTAGAATATTCTCTTATCTTCTGTTTATTTTTTGCTCTCCTCTCGTTACTGGGTCTCATAATACCATCGTTTTAATATGTTTGATATTATACTTTCTAAAATTGCACGGATGTTGTAGCAGTTTAAGCGCCCATTGCTTTCTACTACGCTGATCGTTATGGGTTGAAACATAGGATAACACTATGTATGATCCAAGAATTCATGACCATCATTTATTTCTGTTGTTTGTAAAGTGTCCGCGACACAGTCATTTCATTCCTAGTGTGGAATTTACTTTGAAAAACTAAAACAATTATAATTTTTACATATTTTATAACATTGTCAATAGTTTTTAAAAATGGGGTTATAAGATCTTAGAGTTTAAGACTAGTGTAATTTAGATAAGAGTCAAGGACAATTAAGTTTGTGAAGGAACATTAAACTTGCATAATTCATGTTGAGCTCTATGTCGTGTTGGTTTGAAACTTTAAAACAACTCATAATAATTGTAAATGGATGAAAAAGATTTCGTGTTGTAACGCCTTTTAGTGTCAAAACTATCTTAAATGTGTATTATATACAGGGGTTATCGTGGCAATCTGTATTGTTAGCCAAGTTTCATGCCTTTCAGATGTAAGTATTAAAAACCTACTAAGAACATAAAACCTCTTTTCAATGAAGAAAGATTAGCTGTCATTAGTATACAAGTAAGGATTGGATCAAATGAAAAGTACACCAGCCTGATAATTACTTTTCATAAAATCAAAAGGTTGTACATCAATGGAAGTGAACACTTTATACATTCAAACAAAGTGTTTACTTCCATTCCATTCAAAATTTCAGAGCGAGAACTCTTAAATTTTTACTTATACACGAAAAGTAATGTCCATAATTTTATTACGTTCGTGAAAGCTTTTGAAACACCTGCACAGAGTTGTGAAACACACACATACATATCATGACATATAACTTAACACATAATCAGATTTTTTAAAAGCACATATTCAAATAAATGAAATCTAAGAGATACTTTTACATAAATTACTAGCTGACCAACGCAATCTCGTTTGCGTCTTTTATTGCCCGTAGCGAAAAATTTTCCCCCGTATAGGGTTGATTTTTTACACCTTGGGTCGGAAAAACCCCAATATCTTACGGTACCCTATTTTTTTCCAAAATAAAATATAGCCTATGTTACTCGTGGATAATGTAGCCTTCGAATGGTGAAAGAATTTTTAAAATCGGTCCAGTAGTTTTAGAGCCTATTCATTACAAACAAACAAACATACAAACAAAGTTTTCCTCTTTATAATATTAGTATAGATAGCGACCCGCCCCGGCTTCGCACGGGTGCAATGCTGATACTAAATACACGTTGTATATAAAACATAGCTGACCCACGCAACCTCGTTTGCGTCTTATATAGCCCGTAGCATGAAAATTTTCGCAAAATAAGTAACTTTTCTAGTTGATTTTTACACCTTGTGTCCGAAAAACCCAAATATCTTACGGAACCCTATTTTTTTCCAAAATAAAATATAGCCTATGTTACTCGTGGATAATGTAGCTTTCGAATGGTGAAAGAATTTTTAAAATCGGTCCAGGACTTTTTGAGCCTATTCATTACAAACATACAAACATACAAAAATAGGTACAAATCTTTCCTCTTTATAATATTAGTATAGATTTATTTATAAATTAGCTATTTGAAAAGTAACTGTCGAGGGCCTTCAGCAAAATGGTTTTACACAAAAGACGTTTTCCTTGAAAGAATCGCCCATAACGTTAACAAATTTTCTATGTACACTAACTACAACAGTCCATTTATTCCATCTTTGTCCATAGTCGATCTTAGCCACGTTTTTACGCTTAACTTTTATTGACTAGAGAAGATATTACGAACGTAAACAAAATCCAAGAGGGGGTAGCTGCCCCACCTAGGTACGCTCGTGGATAGATTACATCAATATCGGGCACTTTCACTATAATAACGATCAGCTATTATTTTATTTTATCCTCTATTTAATTTATCTATATAAGAACCTTATTTCCAATACTTTTTTTTAAGGAATTTCTATTTCGTATAAAAAGGGGTTTTATGCTAAATTTATGTATTTTACAAATGATTTTTATCAACAAAAAAAAAGCTATTTGTCATAACAGCTTTCTGTTACATATGTACTAATAAACCATCTTTAATTCGATTATAAAATTGGAAACAATGTAACTATTTCAAAGACCTTCCAATGTGTGTGATAGAAATAATAATAGGCTACATCTTGAAGTTTATTCCCTTCCAGGTAATTCATACAGCTGTATGTATAATCTTAAGAGCTAGAAGCAAAGTAGTCTTCAATATTACTTCCACAGTAACCGAATCCAACGCTCAACGAAGTTCTTAATACTATTCAAAGTCTTTGTCAAACCATAACTTTGATTGAACTTGAAATTGCTTAGAAAGGTTCTCTGATTTACTTAATCAACCTTGTATTAACTTTTATCAAGTGTACAAGACTCGTTTCATCTTGAGAAAATTTCATCTCTGATATTTATTCTCACTTTTGAATTACAGAATACCGGACAACGCCAAGTTATTTTGAAAATGTCACAGTGTTATTTCAAAATGTAACATTACTAGCCCTGATTGATTGTTTAATCCGCCAGAGCTAGAAACTTGAACTTTTGGCAACTGAGTATTGTAAGTGATAAAGATAAGATACTATACTGACCATTTCGTAAGGGCGTAACTTAGGAAATGTATGAATGTACCCATGGTTTTGAAAGTTAGAAAGAGGAATAACAAAATCACTTGACTAAGCCAATAGGTAGTTCTTCAAATCTTAGTACGTTGTGGCCTGTTTAATTTAGCGACAAGATATTGGACCATTGATGACCGAATTATCAGTAAATATATGTAAAATACACACTGCCGAACATACGTATTCAATCTTTCCTGTATATTTCTCAAAATTAAAAGACTTTAGGAAAAAATAAAGGAGACACAGACGAGTGCACTATAGGGTTCAAATCCCGCATGGAATAACACTTAACACTTTGTGTGATCCACAAATTGTTGTTCTAAGTCAGGATGTTCTTTGCGTCTATTCCATGTATGTTTGTGAAGTCACAGGAAATATTCGTAGTGCGGGAGTTGTCAAAATAAAAAAAAAGAATTATGAGCATGTGTGCACACATGCTCATAATTCATATATATGCTCATAATTTAAAGTATTAACACACATACACATAGTAGTATTAAGACTACTATTTGTAACAAATTAGTTCATTCGCAAAAATATTAATAGACATATTTGGACTTGTAACAGGATGTTACATTCGTTGTTTGTCTTTCTTCGACTCGCTTTCCCAAAGTCGAACTCTACTTCAAAAAAGGCGTATCATCCTTTTTTTGTGCGGCAATCCCCTCAACTACCTCCAGCTGTTGGTTATGTCGGACCCGAACCGATTAAAAATTGCACACCCTCGGAATGAAATCCCTGGAACCCTTGATTTTTACGCAGCGGCTACCATCAGACCTAAATAACCTTAGTAGTAAGCGATATCGTAGTTCTGTAGAGACACTATTATCAGAAACTTTTACGCCCGCCAACTATCCCTAACGATTGTCATAGATGTCAGTATTTATCACTGATGACTGAAAGTACCGACTGGATGACCTTAGTGGTGTAAGCAAGCGCCTCATCGTTAGGTACTTATTTAGTCGAAGTATTGTAGGTCAGATCCTAACATTGGACAACTCTTTGTCTAACTCACTAATTGTTGTTCTGATTCTAGGTGTTATTTGTGTCCGTTTCAAGTATATTTGTTGTGTTCCCCACGACACAGGATTTATTCCTTGAGCGGGAGTTATCTCATCAAAACGAAAGAAGAAATATAGATGTCCTTTGAGCACCTGCTACTGACGGCGACTGACTTAGCAAGCTCTTTGGGTACACAAATATACATTACATAACTATAAATAGCTATTTTAGAACAAGTATTTAAGGCTGCACTAACAGGTTCCTACCAAATTTGGCTAGGTAGGGCGGGAAACTCGAGCAGTGAAGGTGAGCGTTGATGCGCATTTCAAAGGGGGCCTCCTTAAACCTACACCTAGGTCGCAAGTCCTGGGAACTGTTCCAAGTTTCGCCCTCTGCTACACGATGGACCCGGCACCCGCACGGTGAATCCATGGAGTGCTAAGAAGTTTGTCTCAATATATCTGAAAATTCTTTTAACAAAGGCCTTCTTTTATAAAATAATAAATAAATAAATGGATTTTAAAAGAATATTATAAAAGCACTTTGGCATAAAAGTTTCATAAAAACAACAAAAAAACTATCGCTTTCATCGCAAATTATCGCTATCATACTTTTTGTAATATAAACACAATATATTTAAATAATGTGAGTCAGAATCCAAATGGCGCTAGGCTAATGTTGCTAATTTGAACCGAAGCCAACTTTTTCATTCATGTGTAATATACAAGTAATGCAATATTCAAAAGTTATATAACTATTATGCAAAAAACTTGGCTCTATAAGAGTAAATAGATTTTAGCTCTTTGGTTTTATAACGAAACTAGCTGAACCCCGCGGTGCTACTCGCGGTATGACAATAACCGCGGGCATAGCCGCGAGGCGAAGCTAATATCTTTATAAATTGTAGCCTATGTGTTTGTGGCGACTTCCACATACAGCGCCATCTACCGAAGATACACTGAACTACGGAGCAACGTACAGCACGAATAAACTACCAATCCTGAATCGCGCAGTAGAAGTTCCCGCGCCGATTATCATATACAACATCCCAACATCAACTGTTAGGCAGTAACCCGCCAGGCATGATCACCTCGCCTGGTCGGAGGATCCTCCCTTTGTGTCAGAAGGACATTACACCCGTTCCTCCACATGTTATTGTATATTATTGTAAAGTTTCATCAAAATCCATTCAGTAGTTTTTAATTGAAAGAGCAACAAACATACTCACTTACATACAAACTTACTTTCGCGTTTATAATATTAGTAGAATACTTTTTAACTTTATCTGAAGACACTTATGCACCTCTCGCATATTATAAGTTTGTCGTGTCTATTTACGTGTCTATCTGTTCGTTTATGTGTCTCATCCATCTTAATAGACAGTATTTTGATCGATTGTGTTATTAGCTGTGATTTGAACAATCCATTCAGCCGTTTGTTCAGTTCAGCTTTTTTCTAACTGCTCTGAGAATCGTCTTCACTTAGATGCTATCAATGTATAAAATTTAAGCTTTTATAAAATATTTTTCATTTGTTGTTATTATTATTATTTTTATTTTTTTTTTATAGACATCTACCGCACTAGGAATAATTCCTGTGTCGCGGGGGACTTTACAAACATACATGAAACGGACACAAAGAACACCCAGACTTAGAACAACAATTTGTGGATCACACAAAGTGTTATTCTATGTGGGATTTGAACCCACAACACTTGGCGAAGTAGGGAACGGCGTGGCGACCGCTAAACCACTAGGCCAAACGTGCAGTTATGTAACAGTTCGATAGTGACTTCTATTTCTAGACAATTTTTGGAGTTTACCGTGGAAGAGCCACGCTTCGTCATGCATGGGCCGGTTCGACCTGAGTGATACCACGGCCTCACAGAAAATCGGTGTGAAACTGCGCTGTGTTTCACCAAGTGAGTGGGGATACCGCATCCCCTAAAGGCAACGCACTTGTAACGCCTCTGGTGTTGCGGGTGTCCATGGGCGGCGGTAATCACTTACCACCAGGCGATACGTATGTTCGTTTGTCCGCTAAAAAAACACAAAACAATAAGCTAATCTATTAGATAATTGCTGGACTGAGTCGGAATAGATTTTTATATCTATAATAATAATAAAGCTGAAGAGTTTGTTTGTTTGTTATAACGCGCTAATCTCAGGAACCGCTGATTCGATTTGAAAAATTATTTCAGTGTTGGATAGTCCATTTATCGAGAAAGGCTATAGGCTATATATCATCACGCTACTACTAATAGGAGCGGAGCACTAATAAAGAATGTTTCAAAAACGGGGGAAAATTTTCACGCTACGGGCAATAGGAGACGCAAACAAGGTGGCGTGGGTCAGCTAGTTACTTAAGATACAAATATTACCTACATTTTATGTCTATAGCCTATATCTATAGCCTCAAGATGATTGTCTTTTATTCGTAAACATATGGTTCGTTTATACTAAAGAAACTAAAATAATGAAATCCATATATTTTCATTGATATAACCCAGATACTAAGTAATAATTTTGTGGTGTTCTAATTTTCACCTGCGTCATTCTGCCGACATTAAGTTTATTAGATATTATCGAATTATTCTTATTACAGATATTATTGACCTATATAATATTTATGAGGCCACCGGTAATAAGAATTTGTACTCTTGAGTTTAGTATTCATAAATTATAATAATAGAAGCGATGAGCCTCGACTTCGCACGGGTGTAATATTGTTTGAAACACATGTATTAATCAAACAATTAAAGTTTGAAAAACTTTAATCCAACTATTGATACAGGAACATACACTTCTAAAAGTATTAGCCTTCCTTTTGGCATTGCCATAGGCGGGTACAACGTGTTATAACATGAATTGACTGCCTCGGTGGTGTAGTGGTAGCGTATGCGACTGCTAAGCTTGAGGTCTCGGGCTCGATTCCCGGATCGGACCAAATGTTTGTATGATCTGCAAATATTTTTTTCGGAGTTTGGGTATTTACTATGTTTATGTATTGACAAACAAAAAAGTATATAAGTATTTATATATCAGTTGTCTAGTACCCATAACACAAGCTCTGCTTTTATGTTAAAAGAAGTCCTGTATCCAGTTTTTATTTATCAATTACTTGCATGTATTTAGAAATAAAAATGTTTATCAGCAGTTTGTTTACAACAGTACAGGCTGTGTTTAGTAGTAAGGAAGTCCCCGAACTCCAGCAGGCCTTGGCCGCGATAGGCCACAACACCATTCAATGTAGAGGGCCTTGCCCTCTTTCCGGCTTAGAGAGGCGCACGCTCCACAAGTCACGCAACCGTCTCAGGGAGTGATAAAAGTCTAGAAAGTCAAATGAAACTCCTGATTTATTAGCAACATTGCATTTATTTTAATAAAATGTAAATAAAACACTGTAAAGTGTATACTTTCAAGGTTGCGTAGGTATAGTGAAAGTAAACATTTACGCGAAGTGATGTACGATTATAGAACTATAACATAAAAATAAAACGATAAGTTTAGAACACATAAACACAGCGAAATGTTAATGGCACAAGTGGGTTACGTAAACGCTGTGGTATGATTCGATGCTAATTTATTGTATTTGATATACAGGGATGTGACGTCATACCATCAAAAGAAGATTAGCGCACGCTTTTTTGTTATTTTACACCAGATGTTATGAATGTCCCTGTCCGGGAAATGAATTGGTTTTATTCGTTGAAATATTATTGCATTCTAATTTCAGGGCAATGTTCGTAAGTTCTATATTGCTTGGTCTAGCGGTTTTCGTATGTGATTGTCTATCAAGAAATCCCGGATTCGATAACGAAGTCCGGCTAAAAAGCTTTATTGAGTTTTTCTGATTAACAGTTTATAGAAATGCTTAATACTAAACCAGAGTTTGGAAGTTGGGATCTTAAGCGTAGTGGTCACCATACTCATTGTGAATGCAGACAATACAACAATGCAGCATGGTGACCCACACCATGGCGGCCTTCGGTCTCGCACTCAACAACGAAACCGTCAGCACGAACGCTATCATTTTACGCAGATATTCTGTGCTTCAAAGGTAATACCGTCCCGGTCGTGCCGGCCCGTTCGTGCTGAAATCAGCGTGGCTCTATTATCTAGAGAATTAAATTAATTTGAAAATAAAAATACGCACTTACATGTACACCCCTGAAGAGATAAGTCAAGTTACAACCATTAAACTTCCACATTCTCAAGTTGAACCCCACTTAAATGGAACAAGAGACCAAATTAATGGTATCGACCGTGCACTTTAAGAAGTACTTGCACACGGAAAAGTCGGACTTAAAGATAAGATGAGAAGGCAAAAGGCTATCGCATTTCATTTATATACAAGAAATTACCAAAATGATTCTAATCAAATGGAAAGTATGCTAGAATCCAAGAGTGGTGGTCCTCATTGCGAATGCAGACCGGCATGGTGGCACACATAGGTTCAGTAAGATGTTTATTTCAAGCCCTGTTTGAAAGGTAGTTGGTATTTCTTTGCCCGAAACTCAAAGTTCACGTGTCAAAATCGAACTCACAAAACACATCGTGGTACTAAAACAATAAAGGTTCAAATGATCCTCTAAAAGTCAAACAAGTATTTAACAGTACAGTAAATCTTATATGTTACTGTTTACCTTCTCAACTAGTTCTCATGGTTACAACAACATTGAATCGCAAACAATTCTGTACGTATACATGCTTACAAAACATATAACACCTTGTATTTCAACTAAATAGTGTAAACAAGTAATACGGTTCTACATATACATGTATGTAAACTATATATTTATTTATTCATTGAAGCTTGAGACCCTAATCGATGCACGTGTCATATAATTTCATTTTCATGGTTATATGATCCAATGTTCCGTCGGAACTCAATTAAAAATATACTATACTAACTGACCCTCGCAACCTCGTTTACGTCTACTATTGCCCGTAACGTAATAATTTTCCCCCGTTTTTCAAACATTCTTTATTGGGGCTCCGCTTCTATTGGTCTTAGCGTGATGATATGTATCCTATAGCCTTTCTCGATAAATGGACTATCCAACACTGAAAGATTTTATTGAAATCGGACTAGGCTTTCCTGAGATTAACGCATTCAAACAAACAAACTCTTCAGCTTTATGGTATAGGTAAATGGTTTTCATTTAACTATTGTTGGTGGTTTAATCATACGGAATGTCACCAACAGTGTTCTTTCTTTTCTTCAGTGTAGTAAGAGTCGAAAAACAGAAAAAAATACGCAGTACAAAAGCACTGCAAAAGAGAAAAATAAAAACTAAAAACAAACCTTAAACCGTTTGGCTAGCGTAGTATAGTATGACAAAGGCCCCATTCCAAGGAAAGACCTAACCGCAGCAGTAGACTGTTTAAAGCTCTAATGACGATGAAGATATAAATGAAAAACACAAAATAATTATTCGATTTACGTCCCAAAACCGAATAATTGTGACACTTCATGCGTGTATAACTATAGTGTAGCCATGTGTACTCGATGTAGCAGTATTCGCACTACATCGCACCTTTATTGCTACGAGCTGCTACGATTGAAAATCTCTAGCGGTTTTGTGTTCGATTCTAAGAGCAAACCATTTACATTATATAAATTTTAAACTATTATTTCACATAAACCTATAGTCATAGGTATACTACAAATAGTCATGGTAACTAAAACATTCTGTAATAGTCAGTGTAAGTATTTTTACTTAAGTTTATGTTTAAAAATCAGTAAAAGGTTGTCTGGAACGGCGACCCCCGTGAGCGATAAGTCCGCCTATTGTAAGACCTGATGTTGATCTCCGTATATGTATCTCTGTACAAATGTTTACTGTAGTGGTGTGCAATAAAGTTTTATAAATAAAAGAGAATATTCATTGTTACAGCTAAAAATACTCGTAATCAAGTTTTGACTGTAGCATATCAGTTACAAAAATATGTATTATATGACAGTAGTTAAAGAAACAATTATTTTAACCGTATATATTCTTATTTCCTTTGATTTTAATAGAAACCTTCTTTTTAAATTATGTTTCAGTCAGAACCTCAACATATTTGGCCACATCAAGAGTTTTAGGCCTTTACGCTATGCTTCCTGCGCTTACTATAATGAAAGTAAATATACAATAACCCCTTTACCTGCGACTCCGCCCGCGTGTATATAGGTTAACGCAGCTAAGAGTAGCCTATATCCTTCCTCAGGAATCAAAGTACATTCAGTGCAAATTTTTCTGGATTCAGTGCACCAAGTTAGCCGTGAAAGCATAACAGACAGACCCAGTTCCCTTCGAATCCATAATATTAGTAAGTGTATGGTATGAGTTCTTCTTTATGACTAGTATTTGGAGAATTTGAAATCAGAAAGCTCGTATGAGTACCTACATTTGAATCTACAGTTAATTACGCTTGCCTGCAAAGTCTCTTGTTCAGCGCTGAAATTCTGCGACTAATGGGGATTCATTGCGAGGTAGTATTTATTTTGTTAAATAATGTATTTCGTTGCAAACGCGAGATTGAATTACTTATTTGTACGAACTTGGTACTCTACTAATATTATAAATGCAAAAGTTTGTGAGGATAGACGAATTCATGTTTGTTATTCTGTTACGCAAGAACTACTGAATAAATTTAGGTGAAATTTATAATAATATTCTACTAATATTGTAAACTCGAAAATTTGTGAGTATGTTTGTTGGTCTTTCACGCGAAAACTACTGAATGGATTCTGGTGAAATTTTACAATAATATAGCTTTTTTTTTTTTTTAAAGACAACTCCCACATTAGGAATAAACATCCTGTGTCGTGGGGGACTTTACAAACATACATGAAACGGACACAAAGAACATCCAGACTCGGGACAACAATTCGTGGATCACACAAAGTGTTGTAGGTACCGCGTGGGATTTGAACCCACGACACTTGGCGCAGTAGCAAGCGGCATGGCGACCGCTGACACCACTCGGCCAACTGTGCAGTCATACACCAGCCATCAGCTTATACACCAGACTAACACATAGGCTACAATTTATAAAGATACTAGCTTCGCCTCGCGGTTATTGTCGTACCGCGGGGTGCAGCTTGTAGCTTATACATCTAAATGTGCATCTAAAAGAAATCATGATGAAATGACAATAGTTTTTTGTAAAACTATGTTAAAAAATTACAAATCGTTATTATCACAAGCGCTGACAATCTTTTTAGTTAAGTACCTAATAAAGACTCGAATGTTAACAATAAAAATATCGATACACCCTATTAGGGGTTATAGAGGCAGGCAGATTTCATCACGAAAAGTCCGGCTCTACGGGGCAGTACTATACGCTCGCAGAAGAGCAACATAAAATAACAGCATTCATGCTATCGTGTTTCATGGGTGAGTCCGAGACCGGAGGCCCAGATCCAACAGGTAGAGTAGAGTCAGTTTGGCAGTTGATTCACACAAGAAAAAAATAGATCCTGGCAGTATTTAAACTGTGATGGTCGCTCATAGCAGCTAATATTTAAAACTACGTGTTTTAACCAAACATTTGATGTTACTAACACTAAAACAAATATTCATACGTTTTTAGTGTTCGTTGAGAAAAGTTTATGCGATTGTAGACATTTATTTGTTTATATATTAGATATATCAACGTTAAGCAGATGGTATGTGAATTTAGTTGGTCGTAAATTGTACAGGCTTGAAGTTTAGGGCTTTGTGATAGCACCGAAGTAGAAGAATAAAGTTTAGTTGGTTTAAGATTCAAATTAATTGTGTTTGTATATAATAATAACCTAACTAGGCAGACAGGTTCTGGTCTGGTAAATAGACTGTTGTTAAACCTTTTAGTTGACTTCACGCTTAGAAACATTTTTAACATCATAATAAATTACTAAAAAAAAATGAAAAACACGCTTTTGTAAGAGGCGAAATAAAAAGCAGAAAGAATTGTAAAAATAAAAAATATTTTATCGTAAAATACGTGGCAGTCTAGATTCTACTTTTTATTTGGAATTATTTTTTAAAAACGACATTACGTTCTATATTAAACAAGATCCTGAATATGTTACTTCATTATCATCATCATTTTTTAAGGATTAGTTGGTAAACGACGTATTAGACTACTAGTACGTAGTAGACGTATCACTTGATGGTAAGCGAGGGAAGGGGATGAGGGAGGGTTGGGGTATGGGCCTCCGGTATTCTCATTCACACGGTAAATCATAGCGCAAGTGCTATTTTTCACTGGTTTTCTGTGAGGCCGTGGTATCTCTCCGGTCGGGCCGGCCCATTCGTGCCAAAGAGTGGCTCTCCTACGGCCTTTAATAGGTTTCTCTAAGAATAATCCAAGGCAACGTGCTTTTGTCTTACTGTATCACGCTGACTAGACTTCGTTTCAAGTTTTCCTTCGCTTCCGCAGTGATGTCTTCCTGCATAGTTTGTTCCTTTAATTACCTCGTATGTATTATATGTTAGTTAGATATACAGTAACTGATTAAGAACCAAAACACAGTGATACTTTGGAATTTTATTCGTTTATACAATATGTTAGTAGTCTAGCACACGATCACAGGTCAAGTGAAGTGGGAGAACGAATGCTGAACGAATTTACTTTTGAATTAACAACACAGCATATCGATTATAACTATTAATAAAGCATAAAGATTAATATCGATTTATAATGTATTAACTTTTGCATTATATTATTTAAATACTCAACAGTAACAACTCCTGGTGTGTTAAAATGCTTGGGAAAAAATATATTGGATTACGTACTTCAGTAACTCGGGAATAGGCGATGGTAGCCATATTTTATATCTATGGTATGAACATATTGTATGCATATTGCTTTCTGGACGAGTAAAATGACCTTGATAATGAATTTTATCAACGAGTGATGTAATAAGTACTTAGACTATTTTATTTAGTTTATTTGTTCAATGAATATTTTATAGTATTGTACAACACCGGATTTCTCTACACAAATAAATAAAATTGAATTGTAATTTTAAATTAACAACTTTAAAGTTAGCAGCACTAAACTCATGAAAGTATATTCGGTATATTTAGAAACCATTTTTTTTATTTTTGTTTCTGTCTGTCTGTTTGTTCCTGTTAATCTCTGGAATTGTTGGATCAATTTTGACTAGACTTTGATGATTTAAGAAGTAACTTAGGCGGCTTATATACTCGAATATGCAGTTTTTGTCCCATAAGTACTACAACCGCAAATATCACCGCGGGGCACAGCTATTAAGGAAATATTACTTTAGCGGTTAGTACATACGCATTTGGGCTTGGTTTAGCTGAAATTTAAATTTACGACTATATGGCTAATCTTTGTTTTTTTACGTGGAGCGATTGCCATTAGAGCTCCACAACCTAAGTACTAAGCTATATATAAGTTCTATAGTAAGACGGTTGTCGTGCTTTTAAGGCTCCAACCAATTCTAACATTGCGACCGCTGCTCGTATGGCTACCGGTACCAACGGCTCAACGTACTCTTTGAGGCACAGAGGGACAGTATGCAAAGAACAGTCACCCATCACGACTGATCTCACTAGGCATGGTTAACCTTTTAATTTACGTTGTTAGTACTAAGCCACGAGCACCACGAAGCCTGTGTGTGTTTTACGCCTGATAATAAATAGCAGACACCTGTAACTCAAGCAAATCGAGACTTCGATCAAAGATTATGAAGCTAGCCTCTCAAACGCAACATCAATGATACGACTAAAAATAAATGAAGAAAAAAGATAAATACATATGATAAATTTAGATCTGATCATAAATAATGGCGATGTTGAGTGTGCAAACCGTTTCATAGAGGCCATTCTATTTCGAGACAAAATCAAAACATATTTTGTAATATAATCTATAATTACTGTGTTAGTTGAGATGGAACAAGCACATTGAATATTCCTATTATTTATTATATACACAGAATATACAACTTATTATATACAAGAAGAAAAATAACACGTAGGTATAATATTTACGTTTTATGTTGTATGTGGCAAACGGGCAGACGTATCGCCTGATGGTAAGCGATTACCGCCGCCCATGGACACAACAACACCGGGGGCGTCACAGGTACGTTGCCTACCTTTGGGGAATGGAAAGAGGGATGGGGGAGGGGTCGGGATATGAACCTCCGGTATCGTCGAGCTTTAACAATGTTTAAGTATTCTTCCAGCAAACTCATTACGAACAGAAGAATAAACTCTTCTTCTGGGTGGGGTTCGCTTTCCTTATCTTTCGGCGCCAGGATAGTCTGTCCAGGGTTGTCAGGTCAGATAACTGGGTCTTCTTCATGACATTGGTCATATTAGACCAACAGATCAATGGCGGCCGTCCCCTTCCTTTCTTGCCTTCCGGAAGTGCCAGTGTCTTCTGAATAACACTTTAAGTAAGCTTTTTATGGACTGGAGTTATTTTGAAGCTATCTCGGACATATTCATTATAATAAACAACGTAATACGTTGAACAGAAAAATTAAGTATAATTAGTAAATAAATAAATAAATATTCCGGACATCTACCACAACGCCATCTAGTCCCAAGCTAAGCAGAGCTTGTGTCATGTGTACTAGACAACTAATATGAATTTATAAATACTTTTTTTGTAAATACATATCTATTATATATAGAAAACACTTAAACTCCAAATCAAATATTTGCTGCGCCACCGAGGCAGTCTTAATTAGTGACTTGTATGTTAAAATATAATAACTACTCCATCTTAATATTAGTCTATATGTCCTTTACCCTTACATGGCTGAACCGCTGAACCGATTTGGATGAAATTTATAATAGAAATGCTTTGATTTTTTTAAGAAGGTCAAAGATTACTATTTACCGCGATAACCGGCATATACGCGGGCTGAGCCACGGGAAAAAACTATCAAATGTAAAGAACTTATTACTATAACTATTTCTAAATATTTACCCTTATCGGATGAGAGCCATACTTCTGCATACAAGGCAGGCTTTATCAGCGCCGGGTGTCACTTAACATCATCGTCTGTTGATCGACCATGCGTGCCTCCCGCCCATTAACATAATAATATAACAGAATCATATTCCAGATGTGGACGGACGACCTGATTAAGATCGCAGGGACTCGTTGGATGCGGGCCGCTAACGACCGGTCAATGTGGAGATCATTGGCGGAGGCCTACGTTCAGCAGTGGACTTCGTGCGGCTGATATGATGATGATGATGATATTCCAGATACTCTCTCTCTTCTCTCCCCGGTTGTGTCGGATAGCCGTCCCATCAGATTTTGAGAATGAAGGAACAGAGAGTGCACCAGAGTTTAGGCACACCACTTGTGCACTATAATATCTCCTCCTTGGTTGGTATCTGTTGAGTAGCGTATATCTCTGATATTGTAAATTGTAAACAATAAAGTTTCATATTCTTATGTTACCTGATCAAGCCAATAAATAATAGCCAATAGCCTGGTGGTAAAGCTCGCTCGCCCCCTATTCACCAACAGAAATACAAACAATTGTGCAGCGATCTTTTATTAATCCAAACAGTATATTCAATTCAATTATCGTTCTAATATTAAAAAGTAAAAAGCTGATCTGTTATCAAAGATGGGTGGCTCAAGAATAGCGGTATCAGACAGGAGTCCTTGCTTTTATACTTTTATTTAAACAATGTGTACCGATCCGAGAAATAGGTACATGCAATCTTATTACTTTGTAACACACAAGAATGTCGAAAGGAAAATAGGGGAATAAAGATATACTTTCTAAATCGTAATATTTAGAGAAATTTTTGTTTTACTTTTTAAGAAAATATTTTTTTGTACTTCACACTTTGAACCGGTTCAACTTAATTTTGTGATCTTTGAGTCAGTCAAAAGATTATCTGCGTATGACAAAATATTTCGTATTCTTTGATACTTTTCATGATTGATGTGAGTGATTTTTATATAAAATCACATGTGTTACATCTATACAACATTTACCTAATTAAAAAAAATATTGATTTATCTGAAGGTTTAATTAAAAATTCGCTGTTACCAAATGTGTACGTTTTCACCCACCATTTCTTGTTATGCAAAGACTTGGAGCTAGTTCTTTTATCATAAAAATTTTATGAAATTCGTGTGAAAATTATCAGTGACGAAACGCTAAAGATTACACGTTGAAAAGTTGACAAAGTTACTTTACTAAATTACTATTTATTCTTTAAAAATATATGTAATAAATATTTCTGAACAAAGTCGGAGTTACCCCATTGTCCTCGCCCAGCTGCTCTCGTACGTTGTAATCAAGGCAACAAAACAAATACGCTCTGACCGCTGAGGACTAGGTAGTTAAGAGGAAGCCTTTTGTACAATTTCAATATCTTTTTTCTCTCTTTTAAAATAAACAAAAAGTTTGCTGAAAGCTTCTAAAAAATTTCAACCAAACTTTTACTGTTATTAATTTAATAATAATAATAAACAAAATTGACTCAAAGCAAGTGATTACAAATTTATCCAGCTAAGTTTTCCTGCGCTTTAAGTAATAGTTACCATTCGAAGTTGGTCCAGCTTAACTACTTAACTAGCTGACCCTCGCAACCACATTTACGTCTACTATTGCCCGTAGCGTAATAATTTTCCGCCGTTTTTAAACATTCTTCATTGGGGCTCCGCTTATATTGGTCTTAGCGTATGCGTAGCGATGATATATAGCCTATTATAGCCTTTCTCGATAAATGGACTATCCAACACTGAAATAATTTTTCAAATCGGACCAGCGGTTCCTGAGATTAGCGCGTTCAAACAAACAAACAAACAAACTTTTCAGCTTTATAATGCCATTTTTATAATATTAGTATAGATTAAATTGAATATTTTAAATATAAAATATGAAGGAAGGTAACAAAAAAGGAACTTATACTGTAATATAAGAATTAACGTCAAGAACTTTGCAATGATATCTAATAGTACCTTCTCAAATGGACGTATTTGATTTTATGTTCTGTTCTTGATAGTGCAGTGAAGTTGATCCGTCCTCTGTTTGGAACTCGATGTGATATGTTAATGTTTCTTAACCTTACACGTATACGTTCTGCACTGCTTTCAATGTAATGTTCCATGGAGATTCTTTGATTCTTGAGAAACAACAAAGGCTACTTTTTACTACAATAACCAATACACGCACGCGGAAAGCTAGTGTTATTTAAAAACTGCTTTACCAGTACAGTCCTAACCTGAATTTTCGTACCATTTGTCACAATAGACATGTGCGACGATTACTTTATGTCCAAAAATCGATCTTCCGCATGAAACTGTTGTCAGACATGTACTTTTTTTTAATGGAATAGTGGGCAAACAAGCAGACGTATTGCTTGATGGTAAGCGATTACGGATTATGAACGGGTGTCCATGGGCGGCGGTAATCGCAACACCAGAGGCGTCAAAAAGTGCGTTGCCGGGCCTTCGGTATCCTCACTCACTGGGTGAAACACAGGCGCTATTTCACACCGGTTTTCTGAATCCTCCTCGGTCGAGCCGGCCCATTCATGCAGAAGTGCGAGTCTCCGACGGAAAAACTACTCTATCTACTTATTAACATACTACTTTATACGTAATCTATTCCTTTTCTAAGCACTAAGACACTTTTAAACCACACAAATTCAGTAGATATAACGTATTTTTGTTCTACTAATGCCCCGCTGTTACAGTATTTTTCAAGGCTTGAAGGACATACGATTATCAATACGATATCTTCAGTTATCTTAAAGTTGTAGAGTGAGTGTTTTCCCAACTAAAACCTATGATATTCCATACAGCTTTCTATCAATTCCCATCTTTCAACACCCCACGCATTTCGTTTTCCTTTTGTATCTTCTTCTTCTGTGCCAAAACGACAATATAGGCGAAAAAATCTTTATTTTTTTTTATTGAATTCAGAGCAAACGAGCAGGCGTATCGCCTGATGGTAAGCGATTACTGCCGCCCGTGGACACCCGCAACACCAGAGGCGTCACAAGTGCGTTGCCGGACTTTGGGGTAGGGGAGGAGGACGAGGGGACGGGTTGGGGTGGGGTATGGGCATCCGGTATCCTCACTCACTCGGTGAAACACAGCGCAAGCGTTATTTCACACCGGTTTTCTGTGAGGCCGTGGTACTACTCCGGTCGAGCCGGCCCATTCATGCCGAAGCGTGGCACTTCCACGATGGACGATAAGACGGTTCTCCTGACACTTCCGGGCTAAGAAACCAGATAAAGCTGAATAAATTTGTTAATGTTATACGTTACGACGACCTCAAAAGAAGTTCAAGAAAAGAAAAAGCATTTCAAAAAAACTATTTCCAGTGAATACAATCACCATTTATTCCTACAAAGATATACCTACTGGTTTTTTGTCCTTATGCTTTTAAAGTTACTTTTCTCCATATTTATAATTAAGGTACGTGATCTAGGATCACCTAAAGGAACAAATTATTTTATATAAGAAATCGTCCTCATAAATTATCTGAGTTAAAGGAAAGCTCTGAATATTCCGCTGGAATTTAGTAGGAACTGTGGAGTGGTATGGGTCTCGTATCTTTATGCAAATATCGTTATGTACAATTTTTTATTCTGCAACTGTAAATATCTAATATATAATCCATCTTCATCAGATTTGAATCTAATACATAATTTATATCAAATTTGTAAGGTCAAGGACATTCCTGAACTGATAAGACGTGGAAGGGTTAAAAGATAACATATTCATTGAAATTGTCTTACTGGGCTTGATATTGAAAAAATAGGGTTGCTATCAGTAACCTTTTATATATATATATATTTAAATTACTTTAAAAACTTAACAAACGTCAGTCTGATACCAAATATGGCAGAGCCTGTAGCCAACATAACCACAAACTAAAATATAATTTGTTGTAAAATTGAAAAATAAACACTCAAATCTATACTAATATATGAAGCTGAAGAGTTTGTTGGTTTGCACACGCTAATCTCAGAAACCACTGGTCCGATTTGAAAAAAATCATTCAGTGTTAGATAGTTCATTTATCGAGGAAGGCTATAAGCTACATATTATCAAGCTAAGACCAGGAGGGGCGGAGCACCAATGAAGAATGTTACGAAACAACCAACCGTGTGAGAGCTATGCTTCGGCATGAATGGGTCGGCTCGACCGGAGTGATACCACGACCTCACAGAAAACCGGTGTGAAATAGCCCTTGCGCTGTTTTACACCGAGTGAATGAGGATACCGGAGGCCCATAACCCCAACCCCTCACCCTATTCCCTCTCCCCATCCCCCAAAGATCGGCAACGCACTTGTGACGCTTTTGGTGTTGCGGGTCCATGGGCGGCGGTAATCGCTTACCATCAGGTGATGCGTCTGCTCGTTTGCCCACTATTCAATAAAAAAATCCATGTAAAGCACAAACACTACAAGGAAAAAATGAATAAAAACCATATGTAAAACCCATAAAAAAACTACACTACTTCGTACCAGCGTCTCCTTAACAGAAATCCAGAGTATAATACGCAACTAGCATTGTTTTAATTTAATAACAGCCACGGTCCCGCTAGAATTGAAAAGGACAAACAAAAAAATTGCCTGTGACACCCCTAGAGACGTCACATACTGGCTACCCATTATAAAAGCCAGAAGGCTCGCTTCCTCTCTTCAGAAACAGCGGAGCAACCCTGAAGTCACTACTGTTCTTAGTTTCCTGTTTCCAGTTATGGAAAAATGGTATTAGAATTAATCGCAAAATATACGTAAGTACCTTTTGAATATTTTTTTTCGTATTATATAACGTCATTTAATATTATCGTCAAGTTGTTCATGTATCCATAACACAAGCTCTGCTTAGCTTGAGACTAGACAACGTTGTGTGTTAGATGTCCGAAATATTTCTTATTATTATTTCGAGGTTTTCCAATATCTTTTACTTTTTTCATCGAGTGTTTATTATTAGTATATTAAAAGTAACTTCGTCTGTGACTCTTAAAATAAATATTTTATCTCGTTTTTTGGAATATTTTTCATTGATGCTCGGCGCCTATTGGTTATAGCGTGATGTTATACCCTATATTTTAACTGCCTTGTTGGTCTAGTGGTTGAAGAACGCGACTGCCGATCAAGAGGTCTCGGGTTCAAATCCCGGGCCGGGCAAAAGTGTTATTGAGTTTTTCTGATTATTAAAATACTTAATAACAGCTCGGAGTTTGGAAGTTGGGTCTGAACCCCCCCGTACCTCGAAGAGCACGTAAAGGTGTCGGTCCTACTTCTGATCTCTCCCCGATTGTGTCGGTTAACCGTCTCATCGGACTATGAGAGAGAGAATAGAGAGTGCACCTGTGTTTGCGCGCACACACTTGTGCTTATAAGATCTCCTGCGTAGTTGGCTGACCGCCGTGGCCGTAATCGACGAATAGAAATATTACGAGTTTCAATAGCCTCACAGTTCAGATAAAAGTAGAATGAGCCCTTCTCCAAGGTTCAATCTATCCCTATACCGAAAATAATCCTAATCGATTATGCGGTTTAGCCGTCAAAGCGTAACAGCTAGAGTTAAATTCGAATATTAGTGTGGATCATCTGTAGATGGATTTTAGGGAGATAGTATAAAAAGTTGTTAGCCTTTTAAAATTAGAACGTTATAGTACTGTTGCTAGATTATATTTCATATTTAGATAACTTTCTCGTTGTGGTTTTTAATTTTTACTAAAATATTGTTCAAATAATGTTAATATGCGAAACATATATAATTTCACTAAAAATGAAAAGGAAGTGCTCTGATGTTCTATCAAATAAGGAAGAGAAGCAAATAAAACTTCAGACGTTAAGACTTTTGAAATAAAGGTAAATCCGGTTGACTAATTCAACCGGTTTTACCTGAATATTCCAAATAATTTTGGGAATAATAAAGGCTGGGAATATTATGATTTAGCAAAAGTGGTAAAAATTGGTATATTTTTATAAAGAAAACTACAAGAAAATGTTTGTAAAACTTCAAACAAAGTATAGACATTTTATGGATTTAAAATAAAATTATACACTATGATTGCAATTACAAAAATAATTGATTAAATATACAGAATTTTATTTATTTTCACAATTTTTCGTTAAATACTCCTCCCTTAATAGAAAATAAGAATAACATAATCCCTCTCTTAGTCTGCTTAAAAATACCCACTTAAGCGATGCCATTACCACGCTCCATTATCTCTGCATTATTATACTCGTAGCCTTTGAATTCAGAGGAGCTTAGATCAAATTAAAACACATTTGTTGTAATGCCTTTTTTTTCTTTTCAGAGAGTAACAAAATGCATAAAAAAATACAGACGCTTCTCTTATTCATACTTATAATAACTACTGACGTGGCTTTGGGAAAATCTAATAAAACAAAATTAAGCAAAGGTAACCATAAGAAACATAGTTCTTTGAAAGAAAAACTTAATTATGAACGCATTAAAAGATCACTAAACGATGACGATGGTCTACCTTTTTGGCCGAATAGAGGAAAAAGACAGGTGGACGATGATCCACCTGACAATTCCAAATTCAATAACGGATTAGAATACAATCAACGAGTATTAAAATCTAGAGAAAAACTAGTCCAAGAACAACCGTTTTGGGGAAACAGAGGTAAACGAGATAGTTCCACAGAAAATTTATATGATTATGAATATCCAGAACTTTTTACGAAGAACTGCGAACATTGTATTGATTTTCCTTCAAACACTGACGATTTTAAAAATATAAAAGATAGAAGAGACGATTTTATTTCCCCTTTTTGGGCTAATCGTGGAAGACGTAGTTCACTCGAGGTTGAAGATTTGTCTGA
This sequence comes from Spilarctia lutea, assembly GCA_916048165.1. Classification (NCBI taxonomy): domain Eukaryota; kingdom Metazoa; phylum Arthropoda; class Insecta; order Lepidoptera; family Erebidae; genus Spilarctia; species Spilarctia lutea. The sequence continues at coordinate 4,966,150 of OU696491.1, forward strand.
GCCGTTTTGGGGAAACAGGGGTAGGAGACAAGAAAAAGAACCCTTTTGGGGTAATCGTGGCCGTAGAACAGAAAATGAGCCGTTTTGGGGAAACAGAGGACGAAGGGAAGATGAACCATTCTGGGGTAATCGAGGACGTCGCGAAGACATAGATCCGTTTTGGGGTAATCGTGGTCGACGACAAGACTCTCAGCCATTTTGGGGAAATAGAGGTAGAAGACAGGAAAACGAACCATTCTGGGGTAATCGTGGTAGGCGAGAAGAGGAGCCATTTTGGGGTAACCGTGGGAGACGAAAAGAGTCGGATCGAAATGTACTTCAATACAAAAAAGATGGTTTAAAAGACTATATTCTAAGCGCCATTAATGATGTTGAAAATGATATAGAAAATCTTTCTAGACTTAAAAAGACTGCGAATCCCAGTTCTTTTTGGAATAATAGGGGAAGGGATAATAAGTTCTCGCGTATGTTTAACGGACGACCAAGAACAAGGTTTTTATTATCGCAACCCGAAAGAGTTGTCCAGGAAAAATCTTCCGAACCAGGAACTGTTTTGGAAAACCGAATGTACGTTGAAGAACCAAATTTTATTCTAGTAGAGAGAAATAGTCGGTCTTCTGGCGAACAAGATCCTTATTACATATCAAGAGGTAAAAAATATTATTTAAATTCCAGTTTCCAGCAGGCTGCTCGAGATAGGCGAGGTGCTATTGAAGAGATTGTGAAATCGGTGCGTAACGACCCTTACTACATAGCAAGAGGCAAGAAAGACACCGGCGTAAAAATTGGTCACTCGACGATTATTAAAGAAGAATACAAGAAAGCTAAAGATTTAATATGTGCCGCTATTCATTTGATAGCGGTCAAAAAAGATAGCGGAAAAGTGAAAAGGGAAATCAGTGATAATGATAGAGACAGGCGAACTATACTGAAGAAATTGGCTGCGCAGTTACAAATGGATCCATATTTCGTTAGCCGTGGTAAGAAAAATGATGTAGGCGAAAAGGATAATCTGCAAGAGTTTATAAGTAACATAATTTCAAAATGTGATTGAGGTCACACTTAGATTCTTCACCTGTTTTGCCAAAATATAATCACAAAGTTTCATGTTATGTATTAATTAGTATTTAGTAGTAGTAAGATGTGCAATTAAAATGAAGTCAGTGACTTGAATGAATAAAATATTGATTTATCGTCATGTGTTTATTTATTTTTAAACTGCAACGTGGTGTACGTTACGTAACTCATTTCATCCATAAAATTAAAAAGTTTTGTGTTAAATATAATAGGATTTAGGATATTGACAACCTAGATTAAGTTTTTTTTTTTGATGAAGTGGCAATCAGCCGAATCACTCGGATCAACTATTTCTGCCAATGTCAAGTATTTATTGTCTTCAATTACCCTCTTCGAGTCTTTAAGTCGACGTCGTGATGAAATTAATGATAAAAATAGGTAGGTATATAAAATGTGGATGACATGAAATGGGGACCGTTTTTAGAAAAAAAAAAACGATCCCCGAAAGATGAAGTTAACCTATCTTGTAGCTTCGGTTGGTCATTTGATTGTGTGAAAGTACCTTCTTGAAATTCAATAGTATATATCAGTTTAGAATTGAGTTGGTGTCACTCGATATCTGTTAGCCTTGCGATGAAGATATCTCAGTATTTATATGTTCAGTAAATATTTACTATTTAAGTTCTTATTTAACCTACATCAATAAAATAGATTTCTAGACGGTAATCCCGGGTTTCAATGCCTTTAGCAAATTCAATAGGAGAAGATATTCTTCTGGATTTTATTTTCATGCATGACCCATTTTCGATGTCCAATTATAAAACGGTTACAAACGGTTAATATTTGGTTGTCAAAGGGAACAGCTGCTTTAATCATTTCTATTGATTGTAAATTATTTTCTTCTTTTGGTGAGATAGCAGCTAATCAGCTATTTCTGCCAATGTCAAGTATTTAAAGCCTTCAAATCTAAAGTCGAGTCTTCAACGTGTTTAAATTCGATGTTTTTTCTTGCGAATCTAAAATAAATTTTGATAGGTAGTAGAGCCATCATCTTATCAACACGAATGGGCCGGCACAACCAGGGCGGTACTATCCTCTCACAGATTGACATGACCTAAAATTACAAAATTCGTTCTATCGTGTTTCGTTGGCGAGTGTAGAGGCACAATGATTCAAAATCATCTGAGATGTAGATCACAATACTGCACTGTTGCATTGTCTGCATTTGAATGGGTATTTGACCACTTCTCTTAGATTCTACTAATGCTTTCCATCAGGCAGTGTAAAGTCACTTTGGCAAGCCCGTATAGAATGCTTTTGTTTTTTTAATCTTTATTTAAGGAGCTTAGCCACAATTATGACTATGTCGCTCCTGTATAGAACGTTCAATACTGGATATGTTCTACTCGTTTTTGGAGATATGTAATAATATAATAATAATAATAAATATTTATTGGAAACTAAAAGAAAAGTAAACAGTAACATTATGTGCGAGAATGCCTGCATTAGTTAAAGACCGTGTTCACATAATTTCAATTCCAATTTGAAAATCAATAATTAATACTTAATTGCTTATTACATTATGTTTCAAAATGATTTAGTGTCAATATATCGGTGTATATTATTAAAATTGAAATAAAACACAGACATGTTAGTGCGATCTTTTATTACTCTGCAATATTATAAATATAGGATACATCTTCCAAACATCCTATTTTAAAAAATGTTGCTCTCTTTATATATTATGTACGGTCAGGTAACGATTCAAAATTTTTCTTTGAGCAATCACAAAATAGTTATTTCTTTATCAGATTTTCGATGATGTGGCAAGGTACATTCAGACTACCAGTTGTATATCTACTCCTAAGCTAAATGAGAAAACATAGATTACAAAATTTATTTGGATTTAACAGGATTTTTTTTGTTTTAAATCACCCATGTTTACTCTCTCAACAGTTCTAATGGTGGATGAAAAACAGAGTAGAAAGATTATAGTTAAGAAGGTCTAGGAATACGACTAAGAGATCAGTCTAGATTTCCAATTAAATTAAGACATCAAAAATCTTTTCACCGAAGCAGACAATAGTACAAGCTACACAGAAGCACAAGAAGAAGTGAAAATACTAATTGAACGAAATTTGAGTCAGTAAGCATGAGTCATAAATGGTTCTAAAGCTTTAACAATGAAACTAACGAACAATTTAGAAGACCTAAACATCTTAGGTACACAAATATATCATTATTGCAATAGCCTAAAACAGTTTCACTACTACTCAGACAACGATATAAATGACAACGTCTTGATGTGGACTGGGCACATGTAAACAGTTCTATAAACATCTGATAGAAACTTTGATAAGATACGTAACAGGACATTATATAGATGGTCCAAAATTTATTTAATAATACTGCACGTTTAATTTAATTTTGATATATTGAGGCAAATCGATAAAATTTGACATTTCATGTCCTAACGTTAATAATCTCATACCACGCTCACAAGCGCAAAAACACAAAAAGATTTATTATATTTTAACATACATCAACGTTTCGAAATGAAAGCTGGTAATACATAAACATTCATTGACGAAAACATTAAAAAATTAAACCTTTAGGCTCCAACCGTCACGCAAAGCGCGCGGTAAATATTCAAAACTTTAGTTTAAAAGTCCTTGACGCGATGCGTCGAAAATTCTAGAACCCTGTAGGCCACGAAATTCGTTCAAACTCTCCAGAGTAGGAGATGATTAGTAGAATCTTCTCTGCCTGCGTCTTCTGTCATGGTAGAACTCCTGAAGTCCTCGTATCCGTCGCCACCGGAGATGATAAGAGTTTCTTTGTTATTCTGGCTTGTCTCAGCTTGTTTCTGCAGCTTCTCCGCGTTCGTCGACCTGCGACTTAGCGCTTTCGTCTTCAGTGAAGACTGCGTTTGTTTGGCGGGTTGTTTCGGTGGCACTGGGTTCTCCACAATCGTCAAGAATCTCACGTGGCCGGTGTGCCCATAGGTTATACCTAAAAATATAAATTCAGTTATTAAACTATTCTACCATTTTGATATTGTAAATGACACCGTTTAATTTTTAAAAAAATGCATTATGGTAACTTTTTGGTGTAGATAATGTGTACCTAATTTTTCGGTATTTAGGATAATGATATTGACAAAGGCAACTCAAACTCAAACTCAAACTCAAACTCAAACTCAAATCATTTATTTCCATTGGTGGACCTATATAGATAGAATATTTTTCTATGTATAACTTTCTGTAAATATTTTATTAAGGTTGGTATTTCTGTACCTGTGTATTCATGCAGAGTATTTACTGTGAGTTTAAAATGCTACTATCGGAAGTTTTCCAACACTATTTTGCATTTTTGGCCATTTTCTTTTTCTCGTTACCTTTTTTTTTCGGATTCGAACCGACTAAAACCGCACGCCCGTCTAGGTTAATAGAAGCCGGTGCATCTACTCCCGCCACTTAAGGAGTTATCATCAGCCTATCGCAGTCCGCTACTGGACATATGCCTCTCCAATTAAATAATAATAAATAAATAAAAATCTTTATTGATACAAAAACCTTTGGTTTGATTAAAATTATTACATATGTCTTGGTTAACTTAAGGTAATGCGAGAGGTAGTTAGGTAATCCTGTGACTCAGGAGTCAGTGTCAAAATTTCACGCCATTTGGTTCTACCCTCGGCTTTTCGCATCAATCTCCTGTCAGCCGTCTTACGCATATCATCACTCCACCATACCTTTCGTCGAGGACACGAAGACCGCGAGCTAAACTATCGCAGCGGTCTATCTTGGCAGGGAAGAGCGGGATCGAGTACCGCTCTGTGAACTCTTTCTAGAGCATAAAAGAAGGAGACCACGGTCTCCCAATGCTGGTAGTGGAAGGTTTCGTCCGATCCGTCCGACCAGGAGTCGACGCTCGGATTCGCTGGGCGAGTCCCGGTTGGACCTACAGTGGTGGCGTTGTGCCGTAGTCTCACGTCTGATCCTGTTCAGGTACTCACCGAAGAAACCGTACCCGGTCAGCACCTGAGTTAATTGGTAGGTGACACAGACGGTCCTCTCTATCTAAGCTTCGAAGCATAGCATAGCCCTGTATTTCGAGCCGTGCCCGCCAAGTTCGTAGGGCTCGAGTATGTGACACATTATTAGAATTTTGCTTTTCGATTTTAGTTGCTAAGGAAAATAAAAAAATGCGCCAATAGTAAGTAGGGCGAGGTGTGGTGAATGAGGTGAGGTTACCGGTGAGGTGCGGGACGGTGAAGGTGCCGGAGCGCGCGTTGGGCGCGTTGTGCAGCGGCGCGGTGAGCAGCACGCCCGCGCTCGTGCCCACCCACAGCGTGTCGCGGTGCGCCAGCAGCGCGTGTGGGGAGGTTACCTACCGGTGAGGTGCGGGACGGTGAAGGTGCCGGAGCGCGCGTTGGGCGCGTTGTGCAGCGGCGCGGTGAGCAGCACGCCCGCGCTCGTGCCCACCCACAGCGTGTCGCGGTGCGCCAGCAGCGCGTGTGGGGAGGTTACCTACCGGTGAGGTGCGGGACGGTGAAGGTGCCGGAGCGCGCGTTGGGCGCGTTGTGCAGCGGCGCGGTGAGCAGCACGCCCGCGCTCGTGCCCACCCACAGCGTGTCGCGGTGCGCCAGCAGCGCGTGTGGGGAGGTTACCTACCGGTGAGGTGCGGGACGGTGAAGGTGCCGGAGCGCGCGTTGGGCGCGTTGTGCAGCGGCGCGGTGAGCAGCACGCCCGCGCTCGTGCCCACCCACAGCGTGTCGCGGTGCGCCAGCAGCGCGTGTGGGGAGGTTACCTACCGGTGAGGTGCGGGACGGTGAAGGTGCCGGAGCGCGCGTTGGGCGCGTTGTGCAGCGGCGCGGTGAGCAGCACGCCCGCGCTCGTGCCCACCCACAGCGTGTCGCGGTGCGCCAGCAGCGCGTGTGGGGAGGTTACCTACCGGTGAGGTGCGGGACGGTGAAGGTGCCGGAGCGCGCGTTGGGCGCGTTGTGCAGCGGCGCGGTGAGCAGCACGCCCGCGCTCGTGCCCACCCACAGCGTGTCGCGGTGCGCCAGCAGCGCGTGTGGGGAGGTTACCTACCGGTGAGGTGCGGGACGGTGAAGGTGCCGGAGCGCGCGTTGGGCGCGTTGTGCAGCGGCGCGGTGAGCAGCACGCCCGCGCTCGTGCCCACCCACAGCGTGTCGCGGTGCGCCAGCAGCGCGTGTGGGGAGGTTACCTACCGGTGAGGTGCGGGACGGTGAAGGTGCCGGAGCGCGCGTTGGGCGCGTTGTGCAGCGGCGCGGTGAGCAGCACGCCCGCGCTCGTGCCCACCCACAGCGTGTCGCGGTGCGCCAGCAGCGCGTGTGGGGAGGTTACCTACCGGTGAGGTGCGGGACGGTGAAGGTGCCGGAGCGCGCGTTGGGCGCGTTGTGCAGCGGCGCGGTGAGCAGCACGCCCGCGCTCGTGCCCACCCACAGCGTGTCGCGGTGCGCCAGCAGCGCGTGTGGGGAGGTTACCTACCGGTGAGGTGCGGGACGGTGAAGGTGCCGGAGCGCGCGTTGGGCGCGTTGTGCAGCGGCGCGGTGAGCAGCACGCCCGCGCTCGTGCCCACCCACAGCGTGTCGCGGTGCGCCAGCAGCGCGTGTGGGGAGGTTACCTACCGGTGAGGTGCGGGACGGTGAAGGTGCCGGAGCGCGCGTTGGGCGCGTTGTGCAGCGGCGCGGTGAGCAGCACGCCCGCGCTCGTGCCCACCCACAGCGTGTCGCGGTGCGCCAGCAGCGCGTGTGGGGAGGTTACCTACCGGTGAGGTGCGGGACGGTGAAGGTGCCGGAGCGCGCGTTGGGCGCGTTGTGCAGCGGCGCGGTGAGCAGCACGCCCGCGCTCGTGCCCACCCACAGCGTGTCGCGGTGCGCCAGCAGCGCGTGTGGGGAGGTTACCTACCGGTGAGGTGCGGGACGGTGAAGGTGCCGGAGCGCGCGTTGGGCGCGTTGTGCAGCGGCGCGGTGAGCAGCACGCCCGCGCTCGTGCCCACCCACAGCGTGTCGCGGTGCGCCAGCAGCGCGTGTGGGGAGGTTACCTACCGGTGAGGTGCGGGACGGTGAAGGTGCCGGAGCGCGCGTTGGGCGCGTTGTGCAGCGGCGCGGTGAGCAGCACGCCCGCGCTCGTGCCCACCCACAGCGTGTCGCGGTGCGCCAGCAGCGCGTGTGGGGAGGTTACCTACCGGTGAGGTGCGGGACGGTGAAGGTGCCGGAGCGCGCGTTGGGCGCGTTGTGCAGCGGCGCGGTGAGCAGCACGCCCGCGCTCGTGCCCACCCACAGCGTGTCGCGGTGCGCCAGCAGCGCGTGTGGGGAGGTTACCTACCGGTGAGGTGCGGGACGGTGAAGGTGCCGGAGCGCGCGTTGGGCGCGTTGTGCAGCGGCGCGGTGAGCAGCACGCCCGCGCTCGTGCCCACCCACAGCGTGTCGCGGTGCGCCAGCAGCGCGTGTGGGGAGGTTACCTACCGGTGAGGTGCGGGACGGTGAAGGTGCCGGAGCGCGCGTTGGGCGCGTTGTGCAGCGGCGCGGTGAGCAGCACGCCCGCGCTCGTGCCCACCCACAGCGTGTCGCGGTGCGCCAGCAGCGCGTGTGGGGAGGTTACCTACCGGTGAGGTGCGGGACGGTGAAGGTGCCGGAGCGCGCGTTGGGCGCGTTGTGCAGCGGCGCGGTGAGCAGCACGCCCGCGCTCGTGCCCACCCACAGCGTGTCGCGGTGCGCCAGCAGCGCGTGTGGGGAGGTTACCTACCGGTGAGGTGCGGGACGGTGAAGGTGCCGGAGCGCGCGTTGGGCGCGTTGTGCAGCGGCGCGGTGAGCAGCACGCCCGCGCTCGTGCCCACCCACAGCGTGTCGCGGTGCGCCAGCAGCGCGTGTGGGGAGGTTACCTACCGGTGAGGTGCGGGACGGTGAAGGTGCCGGAGCGCGCGTTGGGCGCGTTGTGCAGCGGCGCGGTGAGCAGCACGCCCGCGCTCGTGCCCACCCACAGCGTGTCGCGGTGCGCCAGCAGCGCCGTCACGCGCAGGCACGCCGCCTTGTGCTGACGGATTATGTCGTCGCAACCTGCACCACACATCGCACATCACACATCACAGTCCCTTATACATATTGTGGCGACTTCCACATAACATACTACAGCGCCATCTACCGAAGTTACATTGAACTACGGAGTAACGTACCATACGAAGAAACTGCCAATCCTGAATTACGCAATAAATAGTTCTCGCGCCGATTATCATACATATATACAACATCCCAACATCAACTGTTGGGCAGTAGCCCGCCAGGCATGATCACCTCGCCTGGTCGGAGGATCCTCCCTTTGTGTTAGGTGGAACATGATACCCGTTCCCCCACACATATAGCTTTCAAATACCTGCTCGTCTGAAAGCCTGCGATTGGAAATACCATAACATTCTAGCAGTGTTTATACTAACTCATTTTTCGTAGAAACTGTACGTTTATGGAATACATAAGCGGTTTCTAACAGACGTGATTAAACCGTTACCACGTTCAAAACTATGCTACGCTGATTATAAAACTATGCTATATAATCATTGTCTGTTTGTCATAGTTTGAAATTAATGTACACATGTAACAAGTACAACAATGTACGTAACAAATTATATTCTTTTCAATTTATAGAACTTATTTTTTTTATTTTACTTTATTTACTCTTTTTGTTATTCGTTTACTCAATTAATTACAATAATGATGCTAAAAAACTCATGTTCATTAAAATAACAACTGATTTTAACTTACCATGCAACATCTTAGTAACTTGCGGTGTAATATTAATCTCAGCCAATTGTTCGCGACTGCTGGAGTTGTAACATCGGAGCTGTGCCGCGTTGTGCAGAGAAAGCCAGATCGTGCCTCCAGCCACCGCCATGTGACTTATTGGCTTCGTCTCCGTACTTATTTGGAATGTTTCGTCCACCTTAACCCAAAAGTAAGAAAAAATAGTAAGCAAAAACAATAGTTTTGCAAGAAATCACCATAATTAGGAGAGCCACGCCGGCTCGACCGGAGTGATACCACAGCCTCACAGAAAACCGGTGTGAAATAGCGCTTTCGCCGTGTTCTACCGAGTGAATGAGAACACCGGAGGCCCATCTGAAAAACTTAGTTACCGATATAATCACAATATACCTTTTGCCTTACCATTTAAAAGTTTTGTTTCATACCTTAACTGCACATTGTAATAACAACAGTTTATACTACTAACTATTAACTGTTTGTTCTACATTTTGCACTTAAATTAGTTTAAAAGGTTCTGAAGATATAAGGTCGTACCTGCAGCGAGTGCGGGTTAATGATTTTGATGGAGGCAAGTGTCGCGCACCAGAGCTTCCCTCCCGACAGCAGCATACTGCTCACCGGGCTCGTGCCCGTCCCCACCGGGATTGTGGACCGCTCCGTCCACGAACCGTCTGGAACAATATACAAGTACAGATACATTTTGTAGACGCTCATGTTACACCTTACCAGAGCTCATAGTATTTTCATAGTATTAGATATTTTTTTTTTTATTGAATAGTGGGCAAACGAGCAGACGTATCACCTGATGGTAAGCGATTACCGCCGCCCATGGACACCCGCAACACCAAAGGCGTCACAAGTGCGTTGCCGACCTTTGGGGGGATGGGAAAGGGGACGGGGGAGGGGTTGGGGTATGGGCCTCCGGTATCCTCACTCACTCGGTGAAACACAGCGCAAGCGCTATTTCACACCGGTTTTCTGTGAGGCCGTGGTATCACTCCGGTCGAGCCGACCCATTCACGCCGAAGCATAGCTCTGCCACGGTAGTAATGAAGTAAAGTTAACTTACTAAAAAAAAAACAGTAACTGCACCGGTGGCCTAGTGGTTTAAGCGGTCGTCACACCGCTTAGGTACTTACTGCACGGAGTTTTATGGTTTTAAATCCTACATGGTGTACACAAACTTTGTGTGATCCACAAATTGTTGTTCTGTGTCTGAGAGTCCCCTTTGACCATGTGACACAGGATTTATTCCTATATATTATTAAAAAAAGGTGTGTGTGCGATTCACACACGATAGAAGTGAAACTTCAGTAAATCGACAAAAGAATGAGACCGACATTAGCTCTCTCGCTCAGGCTCAGTTATTACAGGCGAATTTTGTATTTGTGTCTCTTACCTGTCGTTTTTTCCGTTGCATCCGGTTTGACAAAAAAAGATATATTATATGCCTTTCGTCCATTGAGCTAACACATATTAAATAGCTTGTTTTTGACCAACAAATATATTTTTATTAAAGTTAAAACAGTGTGGTGTATAACGCTTACCAATATCACGGCAATATACGACTAGGTCCCCGTTTCCAAGCGCGACAAACACCTTTCCCTCCACATATCTGTAAAAAAGTATATTTTTTCTATCACAAAGGAACAAATTATAGTAGAGTATCAACCTATCGCTGTCGACTGCTGAATGAAGGTCTCTCCCAAAGAGCGACATCAAAAATTTAAACGAAAAAACTAGGGAACATAAAATCTAAAATATACTACATATATAATATACATATTGCTTTTAAAATACTGGTCCTATAGTGATTTCTATCATCTTACATATAAAAATAAATTGCTGTTCGTTTGTCTCGCTAAAACTCGAGAACGGCTTTTTGTCTGTATGTCTGTCCGATTGTGCCGGCTAATATCTAGATCAGCTGGACCGATTTTGACGGGATTTTCAATGATAGGTAGCTGATGATCCAAGTAATGACGTAGGCTGTTTTTTTTTTTACTAGCTTCACCCCGCGCTTAGTCCGCGGTTGATATCGTACAGCGGGTAACTAGCTCGTTCATACAAATACTAAAAACACAATTAGAAGATTAGAGGTGTGGAGGCTTAATTAGGCTTATCTAATCTAATTATCATACCTATCATATAATACCTATAAAAACATTAAAATCTGCCGAGCTGTTTTGGCAGGGTGATCACAAACACCGCTATGCGTGATATTTATAGATATACTAGCTGACCCGACAAACGTTGCTTTGCCATAAAAAGGAATATATGTTGTAGAGGTGGGTCAATAAAAATCGTGATGGAAAAATAGGGGTTGATCGTAGAGGGTTGAAAATTTAGGGTTGTATGTATTTTCTAATGCAGCATCATATAAAAAAACTAAAAAAAAAAATTTTGGCGTGGACTCCCATTAACATTTAGGGGGATGAAAAAGAGACGTTGGGCGATTCTCAGACCTACCTAAAGTGCTCACAAAATTTCATGAAAATCGGTCCAGCCGTTTTGGAGCAGTATGGTAACTAACATTGTGACACGAGAATTTTATATATAAGATTAGATGAAATGTATTGTTAAAATAATAATAGTACGATACTAACACAATGGAATGCACCCCTGAATTATGCTGCAGTTTGATTTTATTCTTCTTTATCCTAATGTTATCTAGACAGTTGTAAACGTGTATACAACCGTCTTCAGTGCCCAACCACATCGTCGGCTGGTTTGCTGTCGTCCCGCTGTCTTCAGAGGACTGGCGACTAGCTGGAGATGAGAGTGTACCTGAAAATTTATGTCAATTATTAGAAAGGATTTCATAATCTCTTCAACAATAAAATCTATATTATTTAGCTTAACTAGCTTTGCAACTGTAATATAGCGAGTGCATATTAAATACGTCGAGTCGAGATGAAAATAAATCTATATATATTTGAATTTCTCCTCAAGCACATCATCGACGATTGAAAATCATTTTTTTTACGGAATAGGGGGCACACGAGAAGACGTATCGCCTGATGGTAAGCGATTACCGCCACTCATGGACACCCGCAACACCAGAGGCGTTACAAGTGCATTACCGGCCTTTGTGGGATGAGGAGGGGAATGGCGGAAGGGGTTGCGGTTAAGCCTCCTGTATGGGTCCGGTCGTGTTAATAACTGCAGTTCCCAGACCCCTTCCTTCTCAGGCGCAGAGTTGGAACACCGTGTGCTTTTAGTCGGTTCGATTCCGACGCACCACCCCGCCGCGAACCCCGGTGGGGTGACGGCCCGAGGGAATTACCACACGTAAAAAAAAAAGGGCCTCCTGTATCTTCACTCACTCGGTGAAACACAGCGCAGGCGCTGTTTCACACTGGTTTTCCGTGAGGCCGTGGTATCACAACCGTCGAGCCGGCCCATGCATGCCGAAGCGTGGCTCTCCCACGGTAAAAAGAATTTGTAATTTTAATTTAGCTCCTAACCTTATTATGGCTTTGGGTTAAGGTACAATATGTGACAATATTAACAACAAGTTTTATGAAAAATAAAGGTTCATTAACCTCTGGGGTGCGGCATCGCGGATCCACGATTGTCCCGTCGGTGCGGCATCGCGGATCCGCGATAACCGCAGTTAACTTGCATTTTAATTAATTTTGGGTATTAAAGTTATTATAATGAAGTCTAGAAAGGTTTGTTATGCATTTGCTTTATACGAACAACATTTTAAAACATTCGTTTGTCAAGTGCGCTTCAAGAGCCGTAAAAAAAACGAGTTCCAATTTCAAAGTTGACGATGACGCAACGCGATCTGTCAAGTGCCTCTTAAAACTGATTTTTTGCCGATAAGGTGGTTTTGAAGGTAGTTTGTTATTATATTTTACTTATTATACTTATTTTAGGAACCACTATCAATACGAATTGAGGCATAAATCATGCGTAATTTTGAATAGTGTTACTCAAAAAGTTACCGAGTCTATTACCTATTGAAAAGGGCTTACTCATTTGAAGGTTTTTACGCATTTATTCTTATGTGTTATTGATAAAATGATATAATTGCGATGAGAATCTTATATAGAATATAGAATAGCAACAAAAATGTGTTAGAAAAGCTAAATATTTAAATAAACACTAATTTTTTGCCTGACTAGCGAAATTAGACGCACACATACACAGGGCTCCCCAGCCATTACTGTTCTACATCATCATCAGCCTATCGCAGTCCACTGCTGGACATAGGCCTCTCCAATAGTACGCCACTTAAAATTGTATATCGCCGTTGATTCGTGTTTGCACGCAGCCTAGCGGGAAGTCCCGGAACTATTAACACCCACACATACACAGTAGTGACGGACAATGAACAAGACGTAAACTGATCTTTGTTTATGTTTTACTAAATTATTTTGTATTGACCATAGACTTTGTGTGTCACATAATGGAACGATCAGTTTGTTCTCTTTAGCATTCAGTCATTTTCATAGAGTTTAGAGAATTCTCAGAACTTAAAAATAATAAATGAAAACTGGTCTAGCAAACGAGTCCTTTTTTTAAATAACTTGATAAATAGGTTGTTTTTTTTATGTATTGTTCCTGTCTTTTGCACTAGTTAACTAAAAAAATAAATGATTTAACTAAAAAACACTATTTCTTCATATAAATACTACGTAATTTGTTTTTTGGCGCAAATAATAGTTTGATTGTAAAGTGACAAAATGGCGAATATCTCGACAGCGAAATGTGATTTTTACAAATATGTTTCTCAATGAATTTTTACTGCAGTTATAGTGTTTTTTATATCAGTAGATAGCTTAGTTATCGAACTTTATGAGGATAATAAGTAAAATGAATAATAAACCACATAAAATATTAAAATCATGTTTATTAACACAATAGGTGCGTAAATTAATACTTGGCTCAATTGTGAGTAAATAATAAAGCGATAACATTAGTTTAGTAATAAAATATGGCATAACCATGTACGCTTGTTATCCATCTTTTGAAAAATAATCACTTTTATAACCACCGAGCATTGTTTTTGAAAATATTTGATCATTTTCGTACACCATGCACCGTGTTGCAAAATTTTGCACTTTCGCCGCACGGTGCATGGAACCGGAAGTACCCGTTCCCGCATTCGAAAGATTAACAAAGTAGCAATATTTCTTCTAGAATATTCATTAACTAGGTATTTGATAACAAAGTCAATATTGTTCCCATCAAAAATCGTTACTAAAAGAAGCAATACGTTTTAATAAAAGCAAACACCTGATTCAACTACTAAGCATTTGATCAACAGTGAAGTAGGTCACATTTTTCAATCATCATTTCCATCAACAACCCATAACGTCCCACTGTTGGGCTCGCGTCTCCTCTCATGAAAGAGTTAAGGCCATATGTCCCAAAGTTGGCCGAGTGCGGGTTGAAGACTGGCAAGACAACGTTGTGGCTAATCAATCATCATTTATGACAGAGCAATACATATGTTATAATCTTTATTAATCAAGGGGTAAAAAGCATGGTACCACTTACGAATAATAGAATAAATCATAAAATTATTCGCAACTCAAATAATGTTTCAAAAATTGTCCACTATATATCACATGAAACATAGCAATTGTACAAAGCAAAAGTAATTAATAGGTTCTAATATTACCCAACATTGCACGTCCTGTTACTAAGTAGCGATGGAATAGGAAATTTAAAATTAATTATAGTACGGAAACAACACCAAAGAAACAGATTATATCAAATAGTACTGAGCATAACTGTCTAACTTCAGGGGAATTCTCTAAAAAAAAAAAACTACTTTGAAAAATAAAGGCCGCATTACTAAATGCAAGGCCACTGACACTTATCATATAAATCAATAAATATAAAATATTCCGGACATTTAAACACACAACGCCATCTAGTCCCAAGCTAAGCAGAGCTTGTGTTATGGGTACTAGACAACTGATATAAATACTTTTGTACTTTTTTTTTGTAAATACATACTATTATACATAGAAAACACCCAAACGCCGAAACAAATATTTGCAGATCAGAAAAATCAAAAACAAACATTTGGTCCGACTCGGGAATCAAACCCGAGACCTGAAGCTTAGCAGTCGCATACGCTACCACTACGCCACCGAGGCAGTCAATTATGACATTTAGATGTCAGTTAAAAATTATGGTTTCATGTTAAATCCCATTATCAGCTTCCAGTTTTACTCAGTATTCAAGCACATGTTCATCTTAAGAATTTTACACGTTAAAAAACAATAAAGAACTCACTAAAAATAATAAGAATTAAGAATTATCAAAACATATTTGCAATTTTAAAACTATATTTTTACTGTAAATATTTTAAATAACTGCTTTCTAAGAAAATTAAAACACATTTATGACATAAGGAATCGTTAACTTTAAACACATGGAACAAAGTGTTTACGAAAATATTTATCCACATACCAGAATTGATTCCCATTGCTTGTTTATCAACCGCTGGGTTTGAACTGGACTTCATCACAGGATGTACTTGAATGCTCTGACCCGTATGAGGGGTGCTAAGAGACTTGCTATGATTCGGCGTTAACGTAGCTCGATGGTTGCCGAGGCTAGCTGTCAGGCTGGAATGCAGTCGGATTGAAGCCGATTCTTGACTTCTTTCTGACTGAGCGTCTTGGTTCTCACTTGTTGATGAACCATCGTCTTCTTCGTCACTAGATGATGAGCTGTTGACAATAAAACAAATGACTTCAATACTATCTTATAAGAATCTTTCACCAGCGAGTCACCAGCGCCTGGCGCCAAAACCGGAAATATTTGTAGGTGCCAGGGTCTGACATGTAGGGTATGTCCCTCCAACACAAAGGGAGGATCCGGTCCTCCGACCACGCGATCATGCCTGGCGGGCTACTGCCCAACAGTTGATGTTGGGATGTTGTATATATGATAATCGGCGCGAGAACTTCTACAGCGCGATTCTGGATCGGTAGTTTATTCGTGTTGTACATTGCTCCGTAGTTCAGTGTTTCTGCGATAGGTGGCGCTATAGTGTGTCGCTGTTGCGCTGTATGTGGAAGTCACCACAGACATACCAAGTTAAAAACTGTTTCATATCTATTTTTTTAAAAAGACAACTCCCGCATTAGGAATAGATATCCTGTGTCGCGGGGGCTTTAAAACCATACACGTCACTGATACTAATAATATCCAGAATCAGAATAACAAATTTGTGGATAACCCAAAGTGTTGTCCCATGTAGGACACAACACTTAGCGCAGTAGAAAGCGGCGTAGCGACCGCTTTGTGCATCTAAAGCTTGAACCAAAGCAAGACCTTAATATGTTGAAAAACGTATTATTTTTAAATAATTTGGAGAGACTGAACTATTCACAGCAGTTGTGTAATACATACCTGTCTAGTCTGATATTCTTACAGCTGTCATCTGGATCTGATATACTGATTCCCGGTTTCACTGAACTTGTGCTGTTCAACGAACTTGTACTCCTGCAAAATATATTAAAATAATATTGATTTTTTCTTTTGATAGAAATATCAAAAGTCAATAATTTTGCTAAGCGTAAATGACTTGTTAAGTTAAGGCAATATTGTGGATATCGTGGATGTCATTTTAAGAAATAATTCAAAAAAGTGACTCAAAGATTTAAAAAATAAAGTTCTTGATCTTACGGTATATCCAATGTTTGCTGTCTCGTAAGCGCAGGCGCAGGTGGGACGCACGCAACGCATAGTATACGTGCATTACACACACCGTTGCACGAAGTCACCTGGGGTTTGGGTGACAAGGTCAGCACGCAGACTTGGCCTACGTAACCGTCACTGTTGCACACCTGGTAAAGATTGAAGGATTATAAGTGTTATCTAGATTTTCTGGTACAAGCGTGAATATATTTTTGAAACTAAAGAATGGTTTTGAAATTGAGTTAATTATAGTGGTTTTATTATGTTAACGTTTAGTTAAAACATATTCTAAAAATATGCGTTTGCCTTGCACTATGAGTGCATAGGCTGTGCATATATCCTGCTAAATTTCGAACCACCAAAAAAGTTTCTCATAGAATTTTACGTGGTTGACTTATTGAATAGCCTCTAAGGGATAAATCTAAACAAAAACATCGTAAACGGTTGCTTGAATAATGATAAAAAAACCGGCTTAATAAACCGGCCAAGTTCGAGTCGGATTCTCGCACCGAGGATTCCGTACAAACGTGGAGGTAGATTATATTATTGAACAAAAAATTTATGCTTTTTGCAATTTTTCCTTTATCTGTGCTATAAGACCAAATTTCTAAGTCAGAATTCACGGGAAGTACACCGTAGGCTTTGATTCCCTTGCGAGTGTCGATAATTTGCAGTATAAAGGGCTGTTTCTTATCTTTTGATTGCGTTGGCTTAGAAGTTTGATTTTTTCACAGATTCAAGGGACAGTAGACCTGAGTATTTGATATGAATTTCAGGTTGATACCTCCACGAGTTCTTCAGAAGACAGTAATCACATTTTAACAATTTCAAAGACAATGACCTGCTATTTACCTACTGTGTTGTAGCAAGAGTAGGTTTTGATTTAAGTGACTTTGCAAGCCGTTGTTTTTCTCTATTGTTATTCATTACACTGTTTTTAAGAAAAACTTATTAAAGATCTCAAATTTAAAATGATATTTACCCAAACATCAGGTGATTGGCCCTTCGGCGGTAAGGTAGGAGCAGCACATGTGAACTGGAGTCCCGCCCGAGTCTTGCGGATAGGTACTGGCGATAAAAACTCTGGCGCCGGTCGCTCTTGACCATATACACCTGAAATCAATCGCGTAAGAATTTACTAAGTGCATATATAATAATAATAATAAAGTTTATTAGATGGCATCTAGGCCCAATGTGTTAGTAACAATTTACTTACATCTAAGGTACGGAACATACTATGTACAAATAACCTATGTAAATAAAAGAAATTTTTAATCATCATAGTGGAGCCAACATATATACGAATAATGTAAATTAAGAAAATTCTCTCCAATATTGTATTAGGTTTATTATAAAAATAAAGTTTATTATTATTATTATTCTCTTTATTTAATTATATATACATATTAATTACATTTTTAAATACATAAAAAAGATAAACAATAACATAATATATATTTAAAAATATAAAAAATAGTAGACCACCGACTTCGGGTATTATTATTATTATTATCTAATATTATATGTAAGAAGGGAAACATTGTTAAAGATTTCTGTACTATTATGTATTTTAATAAATAAATAATATTGTCTAGTGACCTTAGCTCAAACTCTGCTTAGCTTGGGACTAGACGGCGTTGTGTGTTAGATGTCCGAAATAAATATTTAGGATACTCACATAATTTTTGTTTGGTTTCATTTATCAGTTCCTCCCAACTGCTCCTTTTATCCGCTTTTGGATAAATTATCGTTAAATTCTCCGCACCGTTTCTGAAAACATTGAATAATAAAATGTTTATTACAGTTTTGGCATTTTAAATTATGCAATAACAGTCACATGAACGATCAATATAACAGTTCATAAAAACAGGAATTTGACATTTCGTTTCTTATACTTTAATAATAGTTGTAATAAATTATTCATAAAGATAAAAGGTCATGTCATTTAGGAACTGTAGAATTGCTGTAACAATTGTGAAATGATTTAGCATTGTATTTTTTTTATTAAATAACAAATGAACGAAACAAGTTTGGCGCTACAACGTCGAGGATAAAGATTTTGAGATCCAGAGGTCGTCCAGCTGAAACTTGATGCCAAAGTGATTCTGCTCAACCTGATGGAAAACTCAAGCAGAATCCAACAGTGGGAGCCTCAATACTCACTAGTAGGTCGTCACAAACTATGGCGGTTTAGTGAGATGATTTTTCAAATGACGAGAAATGACTTTTAACACTATTCGTGACTTTTCGGCATAAATGACATTGCTCGCTTGAAGTGATACCACAGCCTTATATAAAACTAATGCTAAGCAATTTTTTTTATTGCTTTTCACCGAGTGAGGTTACCAGACCTCCTTCATTGGGGATTACGCAAGAGATATCAATGTCAGTATCCATAGGCGTTGGTAGTAAGTTCGTACGTTGGACCCCTAAACCATAAAAGGAGACTGTGCATTTAAAACTCAGCTCTATTCTAAGCATATAAGACTCATACTTACGAAGTATTTAAACTAACTTCCATATAACACAATTGCAAATCACTATTTTGTCTTTCTGATAGCTGTTTATTCAACGTATGTAACATTTCTCTAACAATTTCTTCTAGGTGCAAATGTGGCGTGTGAAGTGCAGCCATGTTCTCTGATATTTGCGTCAACGTGTTCATATCCTCGGTCAATGTTTCTACCTCGTGCATTATCCGCCTTAAATTCTCATCCTTAGCTGAAATACAAGGTAAAGTAAGAATAAGTTAATATTTTTGTCTGCAGAAGTATTGAGTGCAGAAGATCTCTCGACTGCCTCGGTGGTGCAGTGGTAGTGAATGCGACTGCTAAGCTTGAGGTCTCGGGTTCGATTCCCGGGTCGGACCAAATGTTTGCAAATTTGTTTCGGAGTTTGGGTGTTTTCTATGTATAATATGTATGTATTTACAAAAAAAGTATGTATGCATTTATATCAGTTGTCTAGTACCCATAACACAAGCTCTGCTTAGCTCGGAACTAGATGGCGTTGTGTTAGATGTCCGGAATATTAATTATTATTATATTATTAAACATTATACAAATGTTTTTTTTTAACATTTTATATGTAATGGAACTTCAGTCTCAAACAGGATATCCTAAGTTTATATGAAAACGATAAAATTCAGTTTAATCTCATGGTCACATTTCATCTTCTACAAAAAGTATGTTTATTGCCTTTAGCACAATGAGGAAAATCTAAGATCTAAAGAATGTAATAAATTATGTAGAAAATCAACCAACGTTTGAAATTTATACATAAGGATTTATGTATTGTATGTTGATCGCTAATTTCTCGGACTTCGATAATTTTTTGTGAAAAATTACAAGTATATATGCATTTAGTAAAAAACGATTATTTTAATATTACAAACAGACAAAACAATTTTATTTATTTGTATAGAAGATGTAAATTGGTAAAATTTGCGCTGAATAAAAATAAGAGAACAGAATGAATATCAGGAATGTTTGCCAAAATGAACAGTTTCTTCACTTTTTCACTTTCCATAATTTGTTTCCAATAGCAACCTTTGTGTAAGCCACTTTTATTATTTCTTTTAAAACCTTTTATTTAAATTCTTTGTATGTGTTTACTTCTACGTCAAGTTTCTCTTCTCTTTTTCTCTTTTTAAAAGACAACTCCCACATTAGGAACAAACATCCTGTGTCGTGGGGGACTTTACAAACATACATGAAACGGACACAAAGAACATCCAGACTCGGAACAACAATTCGTGGATCACACAAAGTGTTGTACCGCGTGGGATTTGAACCCAAGACACTTGGCGCAGTAGCAAGCGGCATGGCCGACCGCTGAAACCACTCGGCCAACCGTGCAGTCAAAGTCAGTTTCGACTGACTTTGTGTCTTCTGTTGGCTATTTCTCTCTATGGACGTATTTTGTTCGTATTTTTTTTATTATATAGCGGGCAAACGAGCAGACGTATCGCGTGATGGTAAGCGATTACCGCCCCATGGACACCCGCAACACCAGAGGCGTTACAAGTGCGTTACCGGCCTTTTAGGAAGGAGTACGCTCTTTTGGTTAGTATGTATGTATGTTTGTTGTTGTTAGTAGTATGGTTTAGTTTTCATTTCTGTACTCATTCGATAGATTAAATCGTGTGATCGACCCATTTATATTCTACATTTTGCTTTTATTCCCATGATACAAGAAAGATAGATATTTATAGGATAGATTTGGGTAGATTCGTTCTATCTATTTGAATTGACAGGGTTGCCAACATCACTAAAGAACAACTTAATTTATCAAATTTTTAAAGTGAAAACTTCATTAGCGGCGCTGTGTACTTTTTTGGAATGGGTAAAAATGTATAAACTCGCGTCAGGTCACGTGACCTGATCGAAAATTCGTAAGACGGATGGAGAGAGGACGTATAAACTCGCGTCAGGTCACGTGACCTGATCGAATATTCGTAAGACGGATGGAGAGAGGACAGGCGGCGCAGGGCGCTTGCGCGAATGTTCGTGTGTGTATGTAATATAAATTGTCAGGTTTGTGTACGATAGCGCAATAAATGAATATTGTATTCCACCACATAAATAATAGTACTTTTATACTGATAATGAAAGCAATTCGTACAAAATTATTCTCTAACCATTCCAAAATATCAAAAATGCAAAACGTTAATATTCAAGTTTTCACTACTGCCGGCACTCCCGGAGTGCAACCCGTCGATTTTTTTTTATTTTTTAAACTTCACGGGACCTCTTTTGGTCTTCATTCTCCCCTAATTCACGCTTGTATTAGTATATTAAAAAAAATACGATATTTCCCCCGATTGAGGGTTATTCTTCACTAAATTTAATGTTAGTGTATCTTCGAGTTAAAAGATTACCTTTAACAATCTCGAGATCGGCCAGCGATATTCTCATGAGTAATTTGTACTTGTTTCCTTCCATCTGACTTGCTATGTTGCTTTGGTATGTTCTGAAATATATATATATGTAGTTATACATGAGGCCATTAACCTACGTCTTAATGAGCTTTGGGGAATATACTAACACTTCAGTGATTTCTAATATGAAAGTAATAAGGAAAATAAGTTCAACATATATAATTCTTACATTAGGATTTTCTTATATTTGTCTAAAGAAAAAGTAGATAAAAATTGGAATTTTGTTTAAATACTAGCTGAGCCCGCGATACAACAACATCCGCCTCGGGGCGAAGCCTAAAAAAACACTCCTTATATTTAGCTCTTCAGCTATCTACCAGTGAAAGTCCCGTCAAAATCCGTTCCAGAGATTAGCGGAACGAACAGACAGACAGACAAAAACTTTAAAAAATGATATTTTGGTTTATTACATGTAAACATACATATGCATTCAGTAAAAAGCGGTTATTTTAATATTACAAACGGACACTCCAATTTCATTTATTTGTATAGAATATAGATGTAAAGATTTGAAGACAGTACTTACGGAATAGGTTTCTTAATCGTCCCAGTCCTTCTTTTAACACTAGTTATCAATAGCGTATCATTAAATAGGAACAGGGCTCTATCTTTGATAGTCCCTTGTGCTGACGGCATCGTCACCGTCTCATGTCTTAAGAACAAGCGCTCTGTAGTAACCAGGTTAGATAGACCCTCGATCATTTGTTCCAGCTCTCTCAAAGTCTGCTGTTGTTGTTCAAACTCCAGACTTTCTCTTTCTGTACAATTGATAAGTTCTAGCAATTCGTGGATTTCTTTTTGAGCTTCTAGAAGAAGTTTGTGGTCTGGATGTGAATGGTCTGTAAGGAAAAATCATATTAATAATTCCTTAGACTATTTGAAATTTATAGAAGTGAAACTTCTTTAGAATCGTTGTGATTTCAAATTAGATGCAACGGAAAAAACAACAGGTAAGAGACACAAATACAAAAAGTCGCCTGTAATTAGTGAGCCAGAGCGAGAGAGCAAATGTCGGTGTGTATGTATATTGCACACTGTATAATACTTGCTTCACGTTTCCCTTCTATTGTGTGTGAATCGCACACACACCTTTTTTTTTATATAACCAGTTTTAATTTCTCACTTACCTGTATGCTTGATTAACCTCTGAATCAGCAGCTTATAATATGGGAACTTCTGTACTGGTTTTATGAGCAAATTATCCAACGATAGTTTCCCTTTATGATCTCTCGCCATAGCATCTAGGAACTTGGCAAAAGAAGGTCTTGACGCTGCCGCTGTTTTGATTGTTTCCTTTGCTTTTTTTAAGTTGTTTATAAAGGACATGTAGGTGTCCATTACGGTGGGTTTTGTGAACTAGAAGAAATAAGTAAGTCATCATAATAAATGATATCAAGGTACATAAAATTATTATTTTTACAATACACACTACATTAAATTTTTATTGGAATTTAACTGCTCTTTTAAGAGATAAATGTAAACAGGCACAGTATATCATTTATAAGTTCTTCACATTCAAGACGAAAGTACGAGATCTACTCCGGAATTAATTGGCAGAACAGTCACAACGATATTTCGCCGACCGAGTAACTATATATTATACTAGCTGAACCCCGCGGTGCTACCCGCGGTACGATGATAACTGCGGGCAACGCCGCGAGGCGAAGCTATATCTTTATAAATAGTAGCCTATGTGTTATTCTGATGTATAAGCTATATTGTGGTAAAGTTTCATTCAAATCCATTCAGTAGTTTTTACGTGAAAGAGTAACAAACATCCATACATACATACATCCATACTTACAAACTTTCGCCTTTATAATAGTAGTAGGATTATATTTATGTGTTGTGTAGGGTATGTTGTACTTGTATGTATCTGTGTAAAAAAGTCAGTATTGATTTGTGTATATCAGTTTTATCCAATACCATGTATCAAATACATTATTATATGTCAAATTATACTATTTTCTCTTACGCACCTACCACATCATATTTTCACATCACCTTAAGGTTGACTGGCAGAATAAATGGCATAGCATTAAGTCCGCCTTTGTGCAAAATGTGCATTAAGTTTAAATAACGAAGTAGTTAAACCTTATAAAAGCTTGAAAAATCTTTACTGCTATTTGATTATAAGGACGTAAATGATCTTAAACACAAACAGTCTGTGAATGCCTAAAAGACAAACGAATCCCATAACAACTAAGAAATAAAGATTAATTTGTTAACAGTTCTAACCTTAGAGGTTACTTATCCATTCGTTAACTAAACACGATAAAGACTAACAGCTTACTTCATCTTCATCAATCATGACAAAACTGTCAGACGCATGTTTGCGCATAAAATATTAAAAGAAAAAATATTGGCTTAGAAAATACGATACGGCTTTTAGATTACATTTTTATTGAAATAATTATTTTGTCACCATACATACTCGTATACTTTTAAAGTTAGACATTGGTGGTAATTCTGTTGTTGTTACTAAACTAAAATTCACTAATATTTTTTGTTGTGTTATATACCTACTTTAATCTCATCGGTTTACAGCCTATTTTTCGATATCTCACATCTCAGCTGTCACTGTGTTTAGTTTAGTACCAAATAAACGTTAATCAGAGGCACCCGGTTGTTTATTACTTGAAATCGTAGAATTTACTTTGACATAGCCAAAGTAGTTAAATTACTTAACTTAAGACATAATTTTTCTATTGCTATTCTTGTGTTTAAAACGTGTAACGTGTGATGTAAAACTTGACAGGTCGCGCCAATCTTAGACGTTGTCTAAATACATGTCGACTAAATTACTTACGTAAATATTTCTTATAATTTTTACATTTAGAGTTTACGGTTGGCCTGGTGGTTTAAAAAACGTTCACTACTGCGCCAAGTGCCGGGGGTTCAAATCCCACGTGGGACATCACTTTGTGTGATCCACAAAGTGTTGTCCTGAGTCTGGGTGTTATTTGTGTCCGTTACATGTATGTTTGTAAAGTCCCCCGCGACACAGGATGTATATTCCTAATGCGGGAGTTCTCTTTTAAAAAAAAAAAAAAGAAAAAAAAGTTGAGTTTTTTATCTAATAAACAAGCGTTTAGTACTGATCAACTTTTAGTTGGTGTTGAACTAAATTTTGTGAAAGCTGATATGTAAGCTATCTAAAAATGGACTGTAAGCAGATAAGATTAATGTATGTTTTACAATAACAAATTTGGTGACTTTTAGTTTAGTGATGACAACGACAGAATTACCACCGTTTAAGAATCTTTGTAGAATGGTTTGCATATAATATAATAATACTTAATGGTTTAAAGCAGAAGTTTAAAAAAGTAAGTAAGTTATTTATAAAAAGAGTATTACTTACTACATCTAAAAATACGTCGCCAACTTTTTGCTGCAGGTCCCATTGTTCAAGCCTTCTTCTTAACTGCTCCAAGAATACTTGATGCACGTTCAGAATTCCGGGTACTTGGTAAAAGATTTCGTCTACCAGAAAGGCGTCGAGAAGACCCGCATTCTCCGGGCTTTTAAGTGGTTGAAGGTATTTCTGTAAGGGAAAAAATAATCTATTAGAGATATAATTATTTGCATAATGTACCTACTTTTTTAAATTGCTCTAAATTACATTTAAACTAAATCAAACTTTCTAAAAAACACTAAATTAATTTTGTAATCTGTAATATAATTAACAGCTCAATATCATTACAACACGAAATATATTAGAGTCAAAAGATTTTAAATTAAATTCAAAAAATTCAATTTCAATACAGTTGAATTGCAGCAGAGAAGAAAAATGTCAAAAGATTATTTTCTTGGAGTGAGTAAAATAAAAGTAAATTAATAAAATATGTTACAAGATTTTTTTTTTCAAATACAACTCCCGCACTATGAATGATTCCTGTGTCGCGGGACTTTACAAACAAACATAAAACGAATACAAAGAACACCCAGACTCAGAATAACAATTTGTAGATCATACCAAGTGTTATTTCCATGTGGGATTTGCAGTCCAATACTCAAGTAATGCTTTTCAGAAGTCATTTGGAATACAAATCTAATAAATGATGTATTTCTCGTGTCATGTTGTGGCCCATGATAATCTTAGAAACTAACTAACCGATTTTTTCAAATGAATGTTTTGCTGTCCTACCTAACATACTATAGTTAACATCGCGCTTAGATCAATAGGAGCCGAGCATGATTGAAAAAGACGTAGACGAAGTTGCATGGGTAAGTCAGTACTATTATAGGTACTTATCTTTACTAATGATGCCAACGTTAACAAGTAGATATAGGATTGTGACTGACTACCTTGGTGGTGTAGTGGTAGCGTATGCGACTGCTAAGCTTGAGGTCTCGGGTTCGATTCCCGGGTCGGACCAAATGTTTGTATGGTCTGCTAATATTTGTTTCGAAGTTTGGGTGTTTTCTATGTATAATATGTATGTATTTACAAAAAAAAAGTATATAAGTATTTATATCAGTTGTCTAGTACCCATAACACAAGCTCTGCTTAGCTTGGGACTAGATGGCGTTGTGTGTTAGATGTCCGGAATATTTATTTATTTATTATTGTGTGTTTAGATTTTTTCGTGGAACTCATACGTCTGCAAATTAAATATGTATACCTTTTATCGTCTATATATATAATTGTATGTTAACCAACTCAGTAAATATGCCCTCAAAAACATAAAATAAGAATATGCTACGTCCACAATAAAATTCTTGAACTTTTATTACCAATGTGCCATAAAAAGTCATGGTATTAAGGTATTACACAACAGTTATTAGAGAGGTCCTATTAAATTAAATTCATAAACAGAAATATCACTATAAACAAACTCAAAAATTATATTACTCCATATAATTTTACGAATATTAAAACCTTAATAAAAGCTTACGGTAATATAGCCCTACGAGGACATAAACATTTCTGGGTTACAAAAAGTATGTCCAATAAAATCGTTGGTAAATTTCTTATGAGGGTCAGCTAGCAGAAGCAGGCCCAGGTGGTGGTACGGACGGTGCGGAGCGTGCGCACCCCGGGGGACAGTAACGGAAACATCGGGGCTCCCACACAATAAAAAAATAAATAAATAAATATTTCAGACATCTAATACACAACACAACGGAGTTTGCTCCGAAACAAATACTTTAAGATCATACAAACATTAGTCCGACCCAGGAATCGAACCCGAGACCTCAAGCACAGCAGTCGCGTACACTACCACTACGCCACCGAGGCAGTAAGTAGAGGTAACCACCTACTGTAAGTGGCCCGAGGTACGTCGGAGTTCCAGGGTTTTCCTTTCTAGGGTGCACCTGGTTCCCCGACTCCTAGTACTCAAGACGGCGTGCGGTTTTAGTAGGTTTGAGTCCGAAATGCCACCAGGAAGTGGTATCCGAGGGGACTTCCGCATAAAAAAAGGGTTAAGTGACAAACTTCATTGTCAAACAGGCAATTTCTTTGATATAAGTCTTACAAGTGTGACAACTTAGTTACTGTAATCAAACCGAAATTATATTCAAGAATATGTGAAAGGATCGTTAAAGATGGAAATTCATTTGACAATGTTCACCAAGCCGCTGAAGTTAAATGAACCAAGATATGACAATATCTCGTAATATATTTACAGAGTTTGATAATGTTTAAGATAGAGAATTTTTTTTTTCATCTTCCTAGCCTTTATTATTCCCAATATTATTTGGGGTCGGCTACCAGTTCAACCGATTTTACCTGAATATCAGTTTTTACACAGAGCGACTGGCATCTGACCTCCGCAACCCTGAGGGCGAACTGAATTCGAAGGTTGAACTAGTTGTCAGTATATTTGAGGGCACTGACTTCCCAATAACGATTGCCATAGATGTTCATGACAACCGGGACCGACGGCTTAACGTGCTCTCCGAAGCACGGGCCGGAAACACCGCCATCTTCCATACTCCGGGCTGCTATTAAGAATTTCTTGTAGGAAAAACTCAACAGCAGTCCGACCCGGGAATTGAACCCGAAACCTCTTGATCTGCAGTCGCTTACGCTAACCACTAGACCAACGAGGCAGGCAGAATATATATCAATAAAGAGAAAGAAGTTAAAAGATATTCGCCTTTTTATTGGGTACTGGGTTAAAAACTTTGATAATTACACACACACACACACATTACAGTTTTAGGTCAATATTTTGATAGTAAAACAATTATTAACCCTATCTTTGTGAGATGACGTATGACGTTGATTTATATTACTTACTGACGTATTCAAACAGGTGTTCATCTGATCATATCAATTCTAGGGTGACCGACAAATTTAGAACATTAAATTGCTAAAGTCACATCAAAGTCATTTTAAATTAAACAATAAATAAGAAATTAATTTTAGAAATATCTTGAAGGCCTCAGTGTTAATCCACGGTAGAACAGTAGCCTCGGGTAACGTTGTGGGGCGAATAAGTCTAAAAGAAAGTAGCCTTAGTTGCTCCTTATACCATCGGTCCAGTTGTCTCAGAGATTACCCGGAATAAACAAACAGACCGGCAAAAAAATTTTACTGAAGTACCGAATATACTTACAAATATAAGTAGGTACATTTAGTGAAACGCTGTTAAATTTAAATTACAAACAGACACTTAAATTTTATTTGGTTGTATGGATTTACTTCTTTTGTTTATTCAATTATGCAATGTACGTGTCAAGTCTGCCCCGACAACAATATACCACACCCTTAGACAACCTTCAAGTAGATACTAAGCTGACCTAGAAAATAATTAAAATCGCCATTCGACACATTTCAATGACGCTCTGTTAAATCTGTCCTTCGCCAGACAAGGTTGAGAGGTTTGAGGGACGAGGGGGAGACAGTGACAATAAATAGCCCGGCCCACATGACGTAAAGGTAAAACGGAAAATTTGCTCGGAAAATCTACTGCGGTGTAGGGCTGGCCAATTACAAATAATTGTTCTGGGTTAAAATGCTGTGTACAATTAAATACTTTGTTAAAACATTTTTTTCATCGCGTAGAATGTTAAGAGGGTTGATTTTTATATGGTACACGTCTGAACAAGCATGGAAAATATGAGCAAAACTTATCATTTAAACTGTTTTAAAACAGTCAAATCTATATTTAAAATTTAGGTTTAACATTAACATTATTACGAATACATGAATTAAGTAGGTTTGTAGTGATGAAAATAGCACCACGAACTTAGTTGCTCATATTCAACGTGAAGTATTCTAAAATTCTAAAAAAAAATGTTTTAATATTTATGTCGCCTGAATTTTCCAAGTAGTGTACACCAGCGGACCTTGTTTTTAAATTTTCTTCTTTACAAACCTTAAAGTGATAATAACAAACACATAAAAAAGAATTATTAATTTTGGTGCAGGCGATGGAAAGTTATGCACGTACATAGATTTCAGTGATTCATTTTTATTTATATAAATAGATGAGATTAAGATGGCCAGCTACCTACTTTTAATACCCAGCTAGTATTTATAAATACTCGTATATAAATATTTTGGACTCCTAACACACAGCGCCATGTAGTCCCAAGGTAAGCAGAGCTTGTGTTATGGGAACTAGACAACTGATATTAATATGTATACTCGTATATACATTTTTTTTTGTAAATACACGCGTCACAAACATTTGGTCCGACCCGGGAATCGAACCCGAGACCTCAAACACAGCAGACGCATAAGCTACCGGTGCGTCACCGAGGCAGTAAATTGGACCTTTATTGAATTATGATTTTAGAAGTTAACACGAAGAAACAAATTCATGTATATATTTATTAGTGAAGCAGTAATCAATATAGACCTTCGTTCAGCAGTGAACGGCGATAAATTGATACAATCAATATATTCTTTAAAAGTGTGACACAACCTTGATCAATTATAGGTCCATCTTTTTCATAGGTACAATTGAAGGTCAAACAAAATGGAAATAAAGCTTGGTCTCGTTCTGGAATCCATTTTATCTCACATTAAAAAGGTTTTATAAACGACTAGCTGACCCACGCAACCTCGTTTGCGTCTTCTATTGGCCGTAGTGTGAAAATTTTCCCCCGTATTTGATACATTCTTCATTGGAGCTGCGCTCCTATTAGTATTAGCGTGATGATATATAGCCTATAGCCTTCCTCGATAAATGGACTATACAATACTAAAAGATTTTTTCAAATCGTAATAGCGGCGGAACAAGCTATTCAGCTTTATAATATTAGTATAGATTAGTTTTCGATTTTGGGAATAACTTAAATAATTACAATATATTTTTATCTGAAAGTTCGCAGTAAGCAGTAAATGATAGAATTTTCAATCAATAAGTTAATTAGTATATAATAGTCCACTGCTAAAAATGTGCGCCAATTTAAATTGCTCTTCTGTATCCAGTCAATCTTCCCAGAGTCAACTTTTTTTACCCCTTTTTTACTACTGTGATAATTTTAAGCGACTTTAGTTTATCAAAGGCTACATCATATTTCACCAAGACTACGTCCAAGAATAGGTACTAAGGAGATTCCCGTCTTTGTAATTCTTATTTATCGATGTAGTCTACTTTGTATCTCATCTTATCTAGATTTTTATTTATAAATACTAGCTGACCCGACAAAGGTTGCTTTGCCATGAAAAGGATTATATATTTTAGCGGTGGGCAATAAAAATCGCGATGCAAAAATAGGGGTTAATCATAGAGGGTTGAAAATCCAGGGTTGTGTGTATTTTCTAATTCTGTATCATAAAAAAAAATTAAAATACCTAAAAATTTTAAAAAAATTAGGTGTGGACTACCCTTAACATTTAGGGGGATGAAAAATGGACGTTGGGCGATTCTCAGACCTACCTAAAATGCTCACAAAATTTCATGAAAATCGGTCCAGCCGGAGGAGTATGGTAACTAACATTGTGACACGAGAATTTTATATATAAGATTTAATTGCTGGTTTTTGTGGTTACCGATTTCTATTGAAGATTATTAATATGTACGTGTGTGTTTGTGCTTTTCATTAAAAAGCTTCGTTGACCGACTACACTCTTAGACTGCGCTAACCCTTCCCCTTATACTCTACATCTAAGATATTTACATTAAATTCTTGATACTTTTTAATATAGCGAATTCCTTATATTTTTTGTTTTCTCAAAAGTCGTAAACAAAATATGAACATAATTCATAACTTCACTAAAATTTAGTGTCATACGATTCATCGTCTTTTCATCAACACATTAACTTTGACAAAGAACTCAATGACAAATAAAAGACTGATCATCGCCTGTGACAGCCCTGAACTTTCTTTGAGTTCATAAATATCACAAATTTGTCACTCCGCGGTTCATTTCGACGAGATTAACCGAATTATTATAATAATTTTACGACTTAAGATTAATTTCCATGTGGATTTTAGTGTTAAAGGAAGGTGTTGTGGAGGAATTGGCGTAAAATTAGCCATTTGAGTTATTTTAACTGCCTTCGTATGATGTCTGGTGCGATGGCGTTTATAAATTTGAAAATAAAACTACAACGCTTGAACTATTTTAATGGCCTTTTGATGTTGCAATTTTAGACCTTTTAGTTGTAAAGGAGTTATGTTACACATCATATAAGAAGTTGTATAGGAGTAATGCTTTGGGCCTCACAGAAAACGGCTTTTTATTGAGCAATTTTTTCGTTGCTTTTAACTCACTGAGCGAGGCTACTTCTCTAAATATTTTTCTGTATGTAATGTCTATCTGTCTGTCTATTGCCGATGTCAATATTAAAATACAAGGATATAAGTTTATGGATGAAAAGCATTCGTAACTTGCTAGCATGTATGAAATGATTGAAAAATATGTTGGAGATGCGTACTGGATGTCAGGATGCCCATGGACACCCGTAACACCAGAGGCGTTGCCGGCCTTCGAGGATGGGGATAGGGATGGGGGAGGGATATGGGCCTCCGGTGTTCTCACTCACTCGGTGAAACATAGCGCAGGCGCTGTCTCACACCGGTTTTCTGTGAGGCCGTGATTTCACTCTAGTCGAGTCGGCCCATGTATGCCGAAGTGTGGCTATCCCACAGTAGCTAATCTATATTATTTATCTAACAGCTTTCATTGACTAAATCTGACAGTTAAGCAATTTATTTTATAAAAACTGGTACCTATGCAAAGGAAATGATCACGATATAAGATATTTGTCTTATGTTAGAATTGAACCCAAGACCTCAGGCAATCACGGATAGTAGAGCAATAGGGGCATAGTAGAACTCTTTATAACCTCGAATTTGAATCTATTCTATTTGACTTTATGAATCGCATCGAATTCTAATAGAATTAATGTTGGGCCGATTAACACGAAAGCAAAATCATAATTATTATGTCATGCACACAATTGGTGAGACTTAAGTTCAATACTACTTATTGGTTTTCTTTTATGAATGTTTTCATAGCCAAGTTGATATTAAATGTAACTGTAAAGACTAGTTTGGAATGCCTTTATGTTATACAGGTTACTTGGGTTTTACTGCCACTGACACAGGCAAGGAATGAAGAAACTCACCTTGACTAATATCTCCAGTGCCTCCACGTAGGATTTCTCTGTCTCGTACAATTCCACCACCACATGAGTTCGTGTGTCCTGTAACAAATAGAAATAAACATTAAGCCATTGACTGACTTGAGCATTTTGCCATAACCTAACATTCATGGCGAGCGTGTTACGTTACGACATTACCTGACTGACGTGAGCAAGTGTACATGCTCGTGGCGAGCACCGACGACCGATTCACGAAAATACCGACAACCGGGTGGAGTGAGCACGCTGTACTGTTCTATAACAGTTTAGTCAGTCGCCACATTTTGATTAAATTACTTAGGTTAGGGCTGTGAGCCTTCCTGTACAACCTCATTCATCTTATATATATATATAAATTTGAGCCAGCTACAGTGACTCTACTCCACCTGATGAAAGCATGAGCTGAATCCAAAAGTGGTGGTCACAAAGCTCATTGCGAATGCAGAAAATATAATATTGCAGGTTCGTGACGCACTCTATTGAGATATTTTCGCATCATTGGGTTAAAAAGAAATGAAAAATATGATCTGTTTCGGTTTCCTAATGAGCGTAGTTATAGTCGATTTTCTCTATCTCTCGTAGTCGACTATTGTTGTTTTTTTAAATAATCTTTCACAGGATTTCTGCCAATACCTTCTAACTTACATATAACCCTTTCAAACGAAACACGAACAAAAGTGAAAAGGAAAATGTATATGTTAGAACATTCCAAAGTCTACCTCACTCAATACAAAACACGTAAACCCCTGAAGCTAGGGAAAGTAAAAGCTTGAAAGAAAATTATTTAAATGAAGCCATACAATTTGCATAAATATATACCAAGGATACACAGGGGTATGGTCGCGTACCTAAGTGGTAGAGTCAGCAGTATAAATATTAATAATAAGAGTCTATTCGCATTAGGTAGAAGGTATGAATAAGTAACATATAAGGTATGAAATTTCGTGTGAATGCCAACATATCGAATAGGTATTTGGAGGAATAATATTTGGTAATATTTTCACATTAGAGATGTTTTTACATGTAACGATGTACGTTTCTGTGTGCCTTACGGCGCTCGGGTGTTCTGAATACCAATGAGAGTCGATGTAGGGAGAAATAACCCTGTGGGTTTCATTATTTTTTGTTTTTTAGGTTAATGTAAACTGAGAGTATAAAACACATTACAATACGAAGGACACTCATTATCCTACTAATATTATAAACGCGAAAGTTTGTATGTGTGGGGTAACGGGTATCATGTTCCACCCAACACAAAGGGAGGATCCTCCGACCAGGCGAGGTGATCATGCCTGGCGGGCGACTGCCATATATATGATAATCGGCGCGAGAACTATTTATTGCGCGATTCAGGATTTGTAGTTACTCCGTGTAGTGCGTTACTTCGTTTTATTGCGCGATTCAGGATTTGTAGTTACTCCGTGTAGTGCGTTACTTCGTAGTTCAGTGTTTCTTCGGTAGATGGCGCTGTAGTAAGTTATTGTTGTGTTATATGTGGAAGTCGCCACATATGTAAGTGAGTACGTTTATTGTTCTTTCACGCAAAAAGTACTTAATGGATTTTGATGATTTTGACTTTACAATAATATAGCTTATACATCGGAATAACACATAGGTTACAATTTATAAAGATATAAGCTTC
The DNA here is from genome assembly GCA_916048165.1 of Spilarctia lutea. Taxonomy (NCBI): domain Eukaryota; kingdom Metazoa; phylum Arthropoda; class Insecta; order Lepidoptera; family Erebidae; genus Spilarctia; species Spilarctia lutea. The sequence goes on from OU696491.1 coordinate 4,999,755, forward strand.
GCCTCGCGGCACCGCGGGGTTCAATTAGTTATAAAATATCTATATACTAATACCTGAAGCAAACACTTTTTTAGGATAATTATGTGAATGAAGGAGTGTGGTTTTCACATACAGCGCAACAGCGACATACTATAGCGCCATCTACCGCAGACGCACTGAACTTAGTAGTAACGTACAACACGAATAAACTACCAATCCTGAATCGGGCAGTAGAAGTTCTCGCGCCGATTATCATATGTACAACATCCCAATATCAATTGTTGGGCAATGGCCCGCCAGGCATGATCACCTCGCCTAGTTGAAGGATCCTCCCTTTGTGTTGGTGGGACATTGACACCCGTTCCCCCACAGGAGTTTGAAATTTGGCACAGATACATTTATATGAAGGAGGTCGACCACTAAACGATAATTAGTTTCACTGAACTGACCCTGAGTAAGTACACAAATATTTCATTTACTTTCTCGCGTTTCGAAATAAACTTTTTTCCTTTTTTAAATTTATTTTGTAAGGTCTCAGTATGTCTTTTTCAAACAGAAACCTTAATAACATAAACTTTTTGTACAAAATTTTTAAATGGTTTTCGGAAACTTTGTTCCGAGGCCAAGTTACATTGGTTTTCATAAGTACGTTAAGCTACTTTTTAATTAGGAAAATTATACTGGACACGTTATTTACAAAAAGAGTTTTTATGAGTTTCCGAAAAGTTTTGAGGTATTATTTTTTGTTTTAAAGTTCTTTTCGCAATCTAAACAATTTCACAGAAAGTATTATTGTAGGCTTAGGAAAAAAAAAACACTAAAATGGCTTAAATTTAAGCATCTTTATTTATTTAGATTTATTATTTATTACGCTATTAAATAAAGAACAAATGTGGTATTTTTTATTTAAAAAAAGACTGTTTCTACAGGATTTGTTAAAAGTGTCATTTATATTGTAGTCTCTTAAGTTATCAATGTTTTCTCTTACTTGTCTCTTGTCTCTCTCTTGTTCTCTTTTACGCAAAAACTGCTGAACGGATTTAGATAAAACTCAATAATTATCTTATACATCAGAATAACACATACGACTACTATTTGCCGCGATAACCGACATACACGCTGGCGGAGCCGCGAGCAACAGCTAGTACTTATATATTTGTGATGGATAAACAAATATTTGTTGTTGTGCAAATCTTTCAGCGAACTAGTGTTAAGCCACGAAATTACCATGTCAATATTTCGGTAACGTTTATGTGTTAATTTACTTCCACGGTGGCGCAGTGGTAGTGAATGCGACTGCTGTGCTTGAGGTGTCGGGTTCAAATCCTAGGTCGGACCAAATGTTTGTGTAATTTACAAATATTTGTTTCGGAGTTTGGGTGTTTTCTATGTATAATATGCATGTATTTACAAAAAAAAAGTATACAGGGTGTAGGGTACAAAGCTACAATTTTTTTTAAAGGCAACTGTTTGTTTTTTTTAATAAGTTTTGGGGTGCTGGATCAGCCCCTTTCGTTTTCGGTAGTCGTCTTTTTACCTGTATATGTATTCATATCAGTTGTCTAGTACCCATAACACAAGCTCTGCTCAGCTTGGGACTAGATGGCGTTGTGTGTTAGATGTCCGAAATATTTATTATTTATTATTAATTTAACACACACCTGTACACGAATACGGTGGGCGTTTCACTCTTGGCGCAATCCTAAACAAATATAGATTCTGGTGTATTACGAAGTTGGGTTTACCTTTGGACTTTCGCAATGAATATCACATTTTATTGGCGAGCATTTCCCTAAAGGGAAAAAAAAATTATTTGATAACAAAGAAAATTCTTGTTTGGCTTAGCTGTAGTGTGTCTATATTGCGCGCTATCGATTTATGTTGAAACCTTTATAGTAAACCTTCTAACTGTTTATCATAAACATGAGCATTATGAACAACCCATAACGACCCACTGCTGGGCTCTGGGCTCTACAAACCTCTGAGAAGTAGAGACGAGCAAAATTACTAAAACAAGATATTCAGAAATTTAGAAAATATTTACAAAAGAAAAATATGGCGGTACCAAGTCCGCCAGGTCGGCATCGGCATTACATTTTAATGTATATAATTCTCGTGTCACATTGTGGCTCATGATGATCTCCGAAACTATCTAATCGACTTCCACGTATTTTCAGTCAGTATTGTTGTACGTATACAACAAAAACCGCTGGTTACAACGCGGAACGAAGATAGTCAAAAATAAAAGTAGCCTAATTTAATTCTCATATTATCAATCATCTGCAGTTGAAAGTCGTGGCAAAATCGGTCCCGCCCTTCCAGAGATTAGCCTGAACAAATAAACAGATAGAAATTATTGTTTTGACGTAGATAAGTCCCGTTTATACTTCCATATGCATTTAGTGAAAAGTTCATTTGAAATAAAAAACAAAGACGAACACAAAGAACACCCAGATTTAGAACTTCAAATTGTACATTACTCAATCGAACCCAAAACACTAAATATAGCGTAGAATAGCGTGGTGACCGCTTAAGCCACTAAGGTAAGTCTGGGTTATAGTTTCAAGTTTAAATCCTTATATAATGTAGACACATTCAAACTAAGAGCTTGATCAAAGAAACTGTCTCCACCTGTACATTTTATATAATTTACTAGTTGACGCGGCAAAAGTTGATTTGCCATAAAAAAAAAATGGTGGGTCACCCTTAGCATTTAGGGGTATGATAATTAGATGTTTACCGATTCTCAGACCTACTCGATATGCACACAAAACTTCATAAAGATCCGTCCATCCGTTTCGGAGGAGTTTGATAAGAAACATCGCGACACGAGAATCTCAAATATTAGATGGTATTCCAAAACGTTATTTAAAGAGAAGCTTATGTCCAGTCTAGCAGTGGACAGCTAAATACTGCTACACTAACGTCGATCTTAATTATATCTTAAATAAGACACAGTTTTCAATTATCCTGACACAGATTACCACAATATTGCCGTTGTCTGCCTTCATTACACAATTCAATTATAGTGTTGTAGCGTGCGGACCAGGAATGGAAAACTATTTATTTAGGCCTCATACACACTTATGCGAAATTGAATTTTATGTTTGTTTGGCGTAAAAGGAATAAAGGTTTTTTTTTCTTTAAAAAGACAACTCCCGCATTAGGAATATACATCCTGTGTCGCGAGGGACTTTACAGTAAATATAGCTCACAGTTAAGTAAGCTTTGTATGTTTTGGTTTACTAACAATTTTGAAAATTTTAAAACCCTCACCTTAATTAAACTTTGACTTAACTGCACGTTTGGCCTAGTGGCTTCAGCGCTTAAGCACATGGAACAACACTATGTGTTTTTTTTTATAAATAACCTGTCAAAGTGACTCTGCTCAACCTGATGGTAAGCTCAAGCAGAATCCAACAGTTGGGCCCACCATACTCCCTGCGAAAGCAGACAATGCAGTATGGAGTGTGATCCACAAATTGTTGATTTGAAGTCTGGGTGTTCTTCGTGTCCGTTTCATGTATATTTGTAAAGTCCCTCATGACACAGGATGTATAACTGTTCCAAATGAGAGGGCTGTCTTTAAAAAAAAACAGAATTTCAAATCTGATTTCCACATCCTAGTCATAAGTGTTTTAAACTAAATAAAAATTAAATAAAACACTGAATGAAAAAAAGTATAAATTCAACTTAATTAAATTGAGTTAAAATCATGTTCATTTAGTTTAAAAGAAAAGGGAATAGATCCTACAAACTTACTTAATACAAATTGACAACACGGCGCCCGTTTACAACAACCTTCAGAATACATTACACAAAGTTTCTGATGCAGTACATGTAAGGAGTACGGTAAAAACATGCGAACAGCGGAGTATGAAATTCGGCATAGTTGAATATTTTATTGAGAAGTACAGAAGTTAGCCTGGAAGTCACACCAGTGGCTGAAAAATTGAGAAGCAGCAGGTTAACCTGGTATATGCGTGGAGATGTGCAAAATATTGTTAGGAAGGTTTTAAGTATGGAAGTTGACGGGTATAGGAGTAGAGAACGACCAAAGAAAAAATGGATGGACTGCGTTAAAGAAGATATGGCCAGAAAGAGAGTTAGTAGTGAACTGACGAGTGATAAAGGAGTATCGAAGAAGAAAACTCATTGCACCGACCCCAAATAAATTTGAGAAAAGGGTAAGAAGATGATGATGATGAGAAACTAAAATAAAGAATTATGGTCGAATTTCGACCACTGGGCGGTAAATAAATAAATAACAATGTGAAAACGCCCTTAGATGGTATGTATAACATGGCACGTGACACTTTCACCCGCTGTGAACCATATAGGATATAATTAAGAGCGCAACTTGTAATGGTGTGTGAAATGACGTAAATCTGTTACGTCATTTGTTAGTATTGCATGTTTGAGCTCAATTTTATATTAAATAGGTTAGTTGGATAGTTTGCACTAACAACATAGAATTACTCGTATATTTATGTAGCTGACCCGACAAACGTTGCTTTGCCATAAAAAGGAATATATATTTTACGGGTGGGTCAATAAAAATCGCGATGGAAAAATAGATGATGATGATCGTGGAGGGTTGAAAATTCAAGGTTGTATGTATTTTCTAATGCTGTATAATAAAAAAATAAAAATTTATCTAAAAATTAAAAAAATATTTAGGGGTGGACCACCCTTAACATTTAGGGGGATTAAAAACAGACGTTGGCCGATTCTCAGACCTACCTAAAATGCTCACGAAATTTCATGAAAATCGGTCCAGCCGTTTTGGAGGAGTATGGTAACTAACATTGTGACACGAGAATTTTATATATAAGAAGTAGCTATTGTAACTATGCAGACAATTAGTTTTTCAACAAACGGTGATTACAATTGTTCACCAACCTAATCTTAAATCGATTTTAATTTCGGTTTAAAGCCTTACTAGTATTTCATTTATTATATGAAGCCGAGAATCGAACTTAGTGGCGTGCAATTAGAGAGGCCTATGTACAGCAGTGGACTGCGATAGACCGATGACGATATGAAAAAAAACCGAAATCAAATTCTTTATCTCCCAAAAACCTGGTTGGTGGTTTGACTGAGGAATAACTCAAATTATTTTTGGATTATTTCTGTGTTATTGTCAGTAACTTTTGCAAGACTTTACAAGAATTGATTTGTCGAAGAAAAGCTTTATAATGTCGATGCTCGGTAAACAATACAAGTCACTATTATATGTACACGAAATCATTAAATAAATATTTTTGGACATTTAACACACAATACCATCTAGTCCCAAGCTAAGCAGAGCTTGTGTTATAGGTACTAGACAACCGATATAAATACATACATTTACTTTTTTTACTTTTTTTGTTATTACATATAAAATACCCAAACTTTGAAACAAATACCTGCAGATCATACAAACATTTTATCTGAACCGGGAATCGAACCCGAGACCTCAATCACGGCAGTCGCATAAGAAACCACTGTGCCACAGAGGTAGTTAAAATTCTCTTTTGTCAGTTCTGTCCACAAATTCAAATTTGAAAGGTTAATTCCACATTGTCGACAACATAAAAAGAAAAGGACCTTGACATATATTTTTGATTTATAACGGGTATAATTTGTTATCGTACTGTTACAGCTTTTTCTTGTAATATACTGGCTTTATGTGTTTCATATTTCACATTCCATACGACACTTCCAAAAGCCTGCACCATATTTACTTTCATGGAATCGCAATGGGTGGAAAACGATCATCCGATAAATGATTTGTAGAGGTTAGAATTTTCGGCATTGATGAAAACGACAGAAGGAGGATCACACTTTTAGATACATTGTCATATATTTGTTTGTAATTTGTTATTTTAAAATGTGTATCAACCTACAGACAACCTACAAGTTAAATTGTAAATCTTATATATTTTTAGATTTCCGTATTTTACTCATAGTCTAAGGAAACGTTTACATCTTTCCAAAATGATATTGAATCATCATAACGTTTATTCGTGGGAGAGCTACGCTTCGGCATGAATGGGCCGGCTCGACCGGAATGATACCACGGCCTCACAGAAAACCGGTGTGAAATAGCGCTTGCGCTGTGTTTCACCGAGTGAGTGAGGATACCGGAGGCCCATACCCCAACCCATCCCCCATCCCCCTTCCCATCCCCAAAGGTCGGCAACGCACTTGTGACGCCTCTGGTGTTGCGGGTGTCCATGGGCGGCGGTAATCGCTTACCATCAGGTGATACGTCTGCTCGTTTGCCCACAATTCTAAATAAAAAAAATAAAAAATAACGTACGGCTTATTTGTATGCATTGCTGTTTTAGGAAGTTATTTATCTATAATATATATATATATATATTATAACTAGGAAGAGCCTGTACTATGCTATGCAAACAGATGATAATCATACAACATATATATATATGTTGTATGATTATCATCTGTTTGCATAGCATAGTACAGGCTCTTCCTAGTTTTTAAGATCATACGACCGTATTTCAGACAGATGAGGTTTCTAAATTTGTAAAGTTATCGCACTTACACATCAAAGGAAACAAATTTTGTGAGTTATTCTTGTACTTTTGATTTCGTTCCAATTCAAAAAATATATCGGTCGATAATTCCGTATACCTATTGGACTCGATATTCGGGTTTTCCCATTTGAATTGTTCGAAAATACGAAGCAGGAAAATGTTGCATTAGGCCAAACGTGGGAGTTTAAACCTTTCAACGTGACTTCATATGAAGCCAGCGTTCCATTCATAACGGATTAATAGGCTCAATGACAAGATACAAGTAGAATGTGTTTGAGACGTGATCTATAGATTAGCGTCGGCCATTTTGGATACTAACCACACTTATAAGTAATTAATGAGATTTAAATTTTTGACACTCTTTAAAAAAAGAACATTATTATATTATTTGCAAATGTTAACATCATTAACGTGTCCACACGACTGCTAGTTTCATTGGTCGACTTACGTTTTGTGATGTCGCTGCCGTTTTGTAATGAAAGCGATATTTATTAAATTTATTTGTACGACCTTGTACTTGTTAACGAATAGTATATTAATTTAAGTTAACTATGCCCCGCGGTGGACTTCTATAAGCTGACACTTATTTTTCTTTTACTTCTTCCACAAAGTTTTAAACATTTAACTTCTTATTATATAAAAGAAAAATAAAAACCTCGCGGTGGTTGTACTGGCATTTAAGATCGTCGTTCTAAATCACTTAAATATATATTTAGAACCTACAACATGAATTATCATGCTTAGTTTAGTTTAAGATAATATTACTTCTGTTCTAAATAACAATGTACAAAACATCCTTGCTCTTACTTGCAATGAAATAGATAAATTCATGTTTCTACAAATTATACAAAGGTTTTAGCTTTTTCTACTACATCTTTTAATGAGTATCAGAAGTTGAAATCTCTAGAAATATTAAACTGAAATATTGAATCGTATTCAATACAATATTTCAGTTTATTTCATAGGCTATTACCTAATCAGGTAGATTTTACCCAACATGGACTACCTAAACATAAATAGATATAAATAGGTAGCTATAAACAAATTTATCGAAGCAAAATGTCACCGCTGCGACTTCCTGCCGCGCCACGGTTGCCTAGTCTAATGCTAATGAAAAATCGATAACTCGATGACCCAAAACAAGATCAGGGTGTCTAGTGTGAGTTGATTTCACTTCTACTTGATAGTCACGGTGACCACGTCCGGCGTTTCGATTGGCCCACACTGAAATCTTCACCAATCGCGACGCGGAACGTGTTCACCGTCGAGAATGAGTTGACGCGAATTATACTCATACTACCCCCTCAAAACAACGATGTATTCATTTACATACTCTTAAAGTGAAGCATGAGCATATTAGTTGCGACAGATGATTTTCAACTGAATTACCATATCATCAAAATAATTACAACGGGGTAACGCAGTTTCAGAGAAGGAAGATTTATATAAAGCTTTCAGCTGTATATATATAAAAGGTGAAGCTATAAAAATCTGAATTTTACCGTGAGAGAGCCAAGCTTCGGCATGAATGGGCCGGCTCGACCGGAGTGATACCACGGCCTCGCAGAAAACCGGTGTGAAATATCGCTTGCGCTGTGTTTCACCGAGTGAGTGAGGATACTGAAGGCCCATACTCCAACCGCTCCTCCCATCCCTCTCCCTATCCCCCAAAGGCCGGCAACGCCTCTAGTGTTACGGGTGTCCACGGGCGGCGATAATCGCTTACCGTGAGGTGATACGTCTGCTCCCTTGCCCCTATTCTTATATTATATATACATACGTGTATCGATTAATTGACAAATACAGACAGAGAACAAATTATTTAACTTAAATATGGAAATCGAATCTATACAGAAAACAGTAGTTTTATTTACAAATAAAACGTTTATTAAACAGAGATATCGCCCGCCTGTTGGCAAGCAATTATCGCATAATAGTACGGTACTTCTATTTAATTATCGCTAACGTGTGTTTATGAAAAACGTACGTAACAAAATGTGATATACTTTTCAGTATACTAGCTTATTTATAAATCTGTGATGAAGGTCTAATATATCTACTGACATACGTTTATAATATGAACAAATAGGGAAATGGTTAAACCTAAACAATAAGTAAATAGTTATTTGCTATACAAGAGCAAAGTTGCTTTTTAAACGGGTGCTCATTTCCGAGCGAAGGATTCTTAAATTTTAATAAATTTTAAAATCCTTTGCTTGCTCTGTCATCAAACTTTGCTTTCTTGTATAACAAATAAATATTTTAAGTCTTTTTGTAGTATAAACAACAACTAAAAACTCATAACTGTCTTGTCGCTTTATAAATACGCTCACCTACTGTCACTCAAAGGAAGACAAGTAACGCATTCGTGTTTTTTAGATTACAGTCAACCAAATACGGTGAGTCCCTACGAAGACAGACTAAGAATATAGTGTCACCATCTCCATTCATACCATGGGTGTAGTAAAAGGCGACTAAAGAAACAAATAACGTATGATGATGTCACTATAATCAGAAGGAAAACTTGAATCAAACCCTATACCAACCAATTTGGTCAGCGTGGTATAATAGCAAAACTTACTTCATCATGAGAGGCCTGTGTACAGTGGACTGTTAAAAGCCGGTAAATATATTGAAGATGAAAGACCGAGGTAGTCACAAATACAGAGCATAGTGTGACTTTGTTTTATATCTACACTTGCTGACCTACGCAACCTCGTTTGCGTCTTCTATTGCCCGTAGTGTGGCAATTTTCCCCCGTTTTTGAAACATTCTTCATTGGTGCTCTGCTCCTATTGGTCTTAGCGTGATGATATATAGTCTATAGCCTTCCTCGATAAATGGACTAACCATAACTGAACGAAATTTTCAAATCGGACTGAGATTAGAGCTAAAAACAAACAAACAAACTCTTCAGGTTTATTATATTAGTATACGAGTAGATGATTGTGTCATGGTGACCATGTTTGGCGTTGCGATTGGCCCGCATTCAAATTTTAACTAAACGCGAATTGATGTGCAATAACTACACACTAGGTCTTCAGTTGACCTGCTTGCTCATTTGTCCTTAATACGACAAAAAAAATGTTGGTCCAATAAAAACCGATTAATGCATGATCATCACACTATATTCGTGCATTTCCCACGAGCTTATTAATATCTTGTTTACACATTATTGAAAATTCAAATCTGTAATGACTCAGTTTTTGTAGAATTCAGACTTGATTCAAAAATAAATGTGTACCGAAATAAAAAATAAAGTAATAGCATAGATTTGTGAGCTATTTTTTGATATGGTGAATCAAGGATATGATATACGAAAATAACAAATAAAGTGTGATTACTGAATTTACGGAGTCTGGAATTGAACTCACAATTAGTCAGGCACAAAATAATATACAGTAAAATTTGATAGAAATCTAGAGATAATTTCAATATAACTTTATTTGACCCTAATGCTCAACATTTAGATGGTCATGTACTCCCTTTACTGACTTGGTTTTGTACTTTTATATTGGCGGAAAAAACAAACATTTTATAAATATATAATGTCAAGTACATAACAAAGTAATTAACGAACAAAATATAATAACTATGCGTTTGCAATAACTCCACGATAACTTCACGGCGGGAAACCTTATTAAACCCTATTAATTAGGTTGAGCTTACAGACTAAGTATTGTTTTGTGTTTCTTTCTGTTTATATAAACTATTATTAATATTTATTTAAATATTGAAATAAAATTATTTAAATGTGTAATTAATTTATTAGTCGTTATTTTTGTGTTGGACCAATTTTTTTTGTGTTGCTAAGTACAAATGAGCAAGCAGGTCATCTAAAGACCTATTGAGTAGTTATTGCACATCAATTCGCGTTTAAGCAAATAAGCAAAAAAAAAGTCACACTCCGTATTTGTGACTACTTATGAACAAAAGTAGGAATAGAAAAATAAGTTACAAATACTATCAATCGTCGAACTTAATCTGGTGGAATAATGGTCACGAAATAGCACAATTAATTACCGATGTAGCCTAAGTTCTGCATAACCTCAATCTTCTACAAAGTCACTTAGCCGAGATGTTTTGTCCTAATTTGACAAGAAAACCCCCCACCTTGTCTTACAGCCATCAATCATCATTAAATGATGCAGGATAGTACTGATTACCACGCCATTCGTGTCTCAACACTATAATACCCAACAGATAATCGATACAGTTACAGCTATATTACAAAGAAACACGCTATTATACTAAACATCTTTTTCCTACCCTGTACAAACAAGTGTTGGACAAGATTATTTGTTTAGTGTCAACTATCTAATATTAAATACATGAATATGTCTATCATATGTCTGGTTACCATAGTGGCTCTAGCTTGTTTGAGATCAGTCGACAGTATATGAGACGTCTCTGAGAACATAGATGAACAATATATAATGTAATGTACAAAGGGTGGCCTTATTGCCAAAAGATGGATCAAAAAGTATCGGAGAGACGGTAGCAGTTGATACACAATTTTTTATAATTATTTAATTATATCAACATATCAAATAACACTATCAAATAACAGTACTCGAGAGTGTACAAGGCACATGTCTGTTCAGTTGCTTGTATCAATTTTAATTTGTAAAAGTGGTATAAAGTTTGTTATTGTGCGGTAATTATACACCTAAACATTGAGAAAACTGCACCTTTTCGACTCGTGCGAAAATAATTTCAATCGGTTGTGATTTACAGTGTTTAATCGTCAAAAAGTGTCGAAGAAAAATCGTTAGAATTCAAAAAGTTGGACTCGGTGTTAACTATAATACAAATATTGAACTTTGAACTCATAAGCGTCTGTCACGAAAGCACTGTCCATCAACAATATATTGCTTTATTCGAGTAACCTAACTATCGTCACTGCGGTGTAACGGCGACGAGTACGCATTAGCAACTAAAGGTCATCGGATCAAGTCTTGACTGCCACTGACTTTTTGTTTTTGATTTTTGTTTCTCTTTTTGTGTTTTTTTTGCTTTATTCTTTTGTTAATTTTTTTAAACTCACACATACATATATTGCAATAAAATGAAAACCTGTGGATATTGTAATATTGACTTTAGCGATGGTGTGCAGTGCTCATGTTGCAACAAACAACTAGATTTCGGATGTGCAAGAATATCTGAAGGTGGTTGGAAGAGGCTGGGAGTTGATCGAAGAGCGCAGTGGAAATGTCCTACTTGTAGAATATCATCACCAGCTATCACCTCTCCTGAACCAGTATCAATGGAGACAGTATTGTCTGAAATCAGAGACCTGAAACGTCAACTGCTTGGATTGCCGACATTACTAGAGGATATCCAAATTATAAAAGATGAATTATCCCAAGTTAAGGCTACATGTGAATGCTCAGTTCATAAACTTGAAGATTATGGCTCCAAATTGGCAGAGCTGGAGACGAGAGTGGTCGTACTGGAGAAGGCTCAGGATACTGCTAATGACCTGCGTATTGATTTCGATAGGGTGTCTTATCAGCTTACAGCACTTGAACAGCGATCCCGATTGAACAACGTCGAGATTAAGGGGGTTCCCACTAAGAAAGGTGAAAATCTGTTTACGATCGTGGAGGCCATCGGCCGGAAGATCAAATACACTTGCCAGAAAAATCAGATAAATTACATTTCTAGGGTACCTATTTACAACTCTAATGAAAAAAATATTATTGTAAGTTTTTTAAACAGATACGTTAAAGAAGATTTTATGTCGGCTGCTCGGGCTGATAAGGAGTTGTCTACGTCGGATATTGGATATCATGGAATCTCAAGGCGGGTGTACGTGAATGACCATCTAAGTATAGAGTATAAGAGGTTACTCAGCAGAGTTAAGGCCCTAGCGAATGAAAAAAACCATCAATTTGTGTGGGTAAAACACGGCAAGATACATGTGCTTAAGAACCAATCTTCTAAAGTTATAATCATAAGAAAGGACTCTGATTTAAACAAGATTGCGTAATTTGCTCTTGTTTTGGGCATATCTGCTTAGCTTTTTATATTTATTTTTCTCTGCTCAATTATTCTTGTTTGTATTTACCTATAATAATAATAGCGCATGGAGTATGCACTATTTACAATGGCACATCTATCTCCTATAAAATGTCGGCACCTCATCATTTTTATTTTTATCAATTATTTGATTATTTTGCTGTGTTTGTTTATGCCTATGTATATGTCAATATGTCGATTTCACTCAAATGTTCTTCTTATTTACTTTACAGAAGAGTATATTCTATTATTGTTCTAATTCTCAATGGCTAGCAGTGCAAATGAAAAATTAACAATGTATTATCAAAATGTACGTGGGCTAAGAACGAAAACTGAAATTTTCTATCGTCAACTGTTATGTGCATTGTTTGATGTTATCGTGCTCACGGAGACATGGTTGTTGGATGGTATAGCGGACTCCGAGCTTTTTGATAGTCGGTATGTTGTGTGGCGTCGCGATCGTGAGTATGTTGTCACGGGGCAGACACGAGGTGGAGGTGTCTTAATTGCTGTTCGAAGGGAGATGTTAGCGATGTCGCAACCTAGTTTTCACTCTACAGCGGAAGATCTATGGATCAGCATACGGTTGAAAAGATCTAACAGTAATGTATGTTTTAATCTTCACCTCTGTGTAATCTATCTATGCAAACAGAACCTCGGACATTCGTTCTCAGCACAGCTTGCTAACTTTCTTTTCAAACTAAATCAAACCGTGGTCAGCAACATGTCCGACACATTTCTTATTGTGGGCGATTTTAACATGAGCGGAATACATTGGCTACCTTCTAACAATTTGTATCTTGTTCCGACTAACCTTTGTACAAACGATGAGTGCTCATTAATCGACGATCTTTTTTCTTTGAATTTCGAACAATATAACTGCATTGTTAATAAGTACGGCAGGACGCTAGATTTAGCGTTCTGTAATAATTACATAAATGTGACCGAGTGCTTGGATCCCTTAGTGCCTACTGATGATTACCACCCTGCCCTACTAATAGATGTTCCCTTCGCAGAAACCACTAGCTTACGGTGTGCGCCGCGCACTCGTTATTCATACGACAAGGGTGATTATAATGCCATAAATAGTAATATAAACGCCATCGACTGGGAAATGGAATTTTCAGTGCGCTCGATTGATGAGTCTGTTGATTTTTTCAATCAAACTATGATTGATCTGCAACAAAAATACATACCAAAAAAGCGGACGAATCATAAATGTTATCCGTTATGGTATAGTCCCATATTGATCAAAACAATAAAAGAGAAACACAAGTACCTTAAAAAGTTTAGGAAGTATGGTGACAGGTTGGATGAAGCGGAGTTTAAGCTCCTCCGAGCGCGAGTCAAAATATTAGAATCAAAATGTTATGCTACCTTCTTAGAGCTTACAGAGGAGGCAGTCAAAATTAATCCGAATCACTTTTGGACATTTGTCAAGAACCGTCACAAATCAAACTCGGTTCCTAGTTCCTTAACATACAACAATCAAATTTTGCTTACAGGGGAAACAATTTGTGACGCGTTCTCTAGTTATTTTCAGTCAAGTTTCCTTGGGAGGTCTTCAAATACTCACAACGGCAGCCGTAAAAGCGACAATTCCCCCTTTTTAACTGAATTATGTGGGCTTGCTGACATATGTAAAATAGCAGTAAACATCGAGTATATTGGCAATTTACTCCTGAAGCTGGATACATCCAAAGGACCAGGACCAGACAATATATCTTCTAAGCTTCTTGTGCGCTGTGCATCGTCCCTTGCCCGGCCTGTTTCTATGCTTTTTGAGAAGTCCCTGTCCTCCTCTACCGTCCCAAAGATGTGGAAATCATCTTTCATAACACCTATCCATAAAAAGGGTGCAAAAACGGAAATAACTAATTATAGACCTATATCCAAACTTTGTCTGATAGCTAAAGTTTTCGAAAAAGTAGTCTATGATCAAGTATACTCGGCTTTAAAAAAATCTTTCAGTCATTCTCAGCACGGTTTCTTAAAGGGCAGATCTACTGTAACCAATCTTACCTTGCTAAATGAGTTCATCACGGACAATATGGATGGAGGTAAGCAAGTTGATGTGATCTATACTGACTATAGCAAGGCTTTCGACCGTATAGATCATGATACTCTTTTATTGAAGTTAAATGGAATGGGTATCCACGGCGACTTGCTTCGATGGTTTTCCTCTTATTTAGAGAATAGGTCTCAAGCTGTAGTTCTCAATAACTACATCTCCAGCTGGGTTCCAGTCTCCAGCGGCTGTCCTCAAGGTTCTTTGCTTGGGCCCCTACTATTTACAATATACGTAAACGACATCGAATCATGCTTTAGATCATCAAAGCTACTATGTTTTGCTGATGATATGAAGATCTATGCAGCGATTTCATCACGTGAGGATTGGACCGCGCTTCAAGCTGATTTATCTCGTTTGGAGGAGTACTGTCGCATTAACAAATTAGACCTGAATCCTACAAAATGCTCGGTGGTAACATATTCGCGAAAACGTTCCGCTATTGCCACAACCTACGTGCTAAACGGTGAGTTACTGCCTAGATGTGCTTCGATTCGGGACCTGGGTGTAACGCACGACTCGAGGCTGATTTATGAGGCACACATAGACGCTATTGTTGCTAAAGCTTCTAAAGCGCTAGGGTTCGTAATGCGACTGTCTAGGGGTTTCAAACAGGCAAAAACTTTGAAAATTCTCTATTGTACATTTGTTAGAAGCCATTTAGAGTATGCATGTGAAGTTTGGAACCCTAACTACCTTAAATATGTTGATCGAATAGAAAATATTCAGAGAAGGTTCATAAGATATTTATGCTTTCACCAAAGGGTACCGTATCACCCGGAACTTTACCTTAGCCTCTGCAAAAAGTACCATCTACTACCGCTTACAATCCGCCGTGAGATCGCTGATTGTACACTAGTGGTGAAGATTTTTGGGGGCGAAGTCGACTGTTCTGAGCTATTGTCTAAGTTCAATCTTAATATTCCGTCAAGAACTCGCTATAACCCACCACTGTGTGTACCATTTGCATCAACAAATTATAGAAAGAATTCTTTTGTCATCCGTGCAAGTAGGATATTAAATAGTGTTTGCGAACGTTTTGATATCGATATATTTAATGATGGTGTGTCAGAAGTGAGAAGGTGTTTAAGTCTTAAATTCTTTAGGGATAATGATGAGATGTCCATGTAAATTAATAGATATGTATGTAAAAAATTTGCTTGCTATGTTGGTGTATTTGTGCCTATAATCTATTTCATAATATGTATTGATATTACTTTGTATTGTCTTGTGCACTTTAACTTTGTTTTGTATTATATAAGCGAGGATTTGTCATTGGCTGTCTGCTCTTTTTTGTTTGATAATATTTTGTTTTAGTAGCTGTTAATCCTCCATAATATGTAAATAAATAAATAAATAAAAAAAAATGAAAAACCTTCGTATCATACCATCATTCGTGTCTGAATCAGTTATGACCTATAAAATTCTTGAACAATTGTCTTATAACTATTTACAGTTTTCGCTTTCCTGATATTTATCGGCAATGCATTCCACAAGCGTACAGCTTCAACTGTAGATGGCTGGCTAGCTGGCCATATAATTTTGTGGAATGCAGAGGCATCTCCAGTCTCAAATCTTCAGGATAAAATTGCTATCAATGTATTATGATTAGCAATTATTTCTCCTTTATTAGGACTAGAAGGACACTGGACCGATTGTTATGGAGAACCTTGGGGGAGGCCTATAAAGATACAGCAGCGATCGCCTTTTGGATTTGATGACGTGACAATTTCGATCCACCTTGTTCTTAGCTAACTACTACATTAATATTTAACGAATTATCTTCTCTACTATGTATTTTAATAAGTTTAACATAAGTTTCCCTTTTTAATAGGTTAAAAGCACATGTAACTTCTTAAAATTTACTTGTAAAAATAATAAAAGCTTTCAGACTTTTATGGAACATGGGAACAAAGTATTATTGTCACGTTATCAGTCCGATGACCTCGTTCCACTCGATCGATAAGTACCTACTATGATTAATTATGTCTACTAACCGACGATGACCGCTACTGGGCACATTACATTGTTCTGTTCAGAATTCCTTCGTGGTTTTGTGAATTGGGGAAATAATTGGTTTCCTGCTTAAAGGCACACTGTTAAGATAATTGTTTTAAATAATGTTGTTTAGAGAAATATTTAACATGAAAAGGATTAACAACGAGGCAAGTAGCTTAAAATATTATCTCTACCACCACTTCACTACAGGCGAATAAGCCTAGATTTTTCTAAAATACTTTCAAATTTTAATCTTTCTAAACCCCTTAACATTAATAATTTCGAAGAATAAAAAATGTCTATTCTACTGTAAGTTTGAATTTCAGAAACTGTAAGTACTCATTTATTAAAATGCATAAATCTACTAATTATATATCAAACTAGCTGATGCCCGCGGCTCCGCCCTTGTTTATGTCGGTTTTTCGTATTTTTTCGCGGTCGCGGATATGTGACTGATGCAAAAATTAGATAAAAACAATCCTTGATGCGGATTATATATCATTCTAAAATTTCAGCTCGATCGGTGCAGAACTTTTTGAGTTTTTGAAGCGTACACAAACCAACTTAACATATTTATATATATATATATTGTCAAGTGGACATATTACATATAATGAGTTTCCGAAAATAAATATTTATATAATATTTGTTTATTTCTTCCGATTCATGCAAAATTGGTTCACGAAAGCGAAGATATCGTGACACGTACCGGGAGAATTTTCAGTCAACTCAAAAATATTTTCTTTTTGGAGCAAAAAACAAAGCCTATAAACCAAAAAATAATACCAATTTCGTGTTTGAATTCAGTTGTTGTATCAGTTGTATTTTCTTGACGATATTGCGCCGAAAATATTCTAGAGAAGCAACGTTAAAAATGATATCTCTCTGTAAGTCTCCAATACAACAAAATATATTATATATATATATATATTTCCTTCATATTTTATTTAGTCATATTATCTCTCCATATTTCTACAGTCATTGTCTAAAATTTTAATGATAAAGGTACCTTATTCGTGTATGCTTTTGCTCAACGTTAAGAGATTAAGTGCAAAATCTTGGAAGCGTAAATTATAGTTTATTATTATAATTAAAAAAAAAATGACATATTTTGTAAATGTAACTACAATCAAATTTCGTACAGAAATCATTGCGTTATAATAACCGTAATTGTTGCATTATTGATTCAATTCTAAAGGAATTTGTTATTTTATGACACAATTTAATATTTAGCCAAACTTCAACATTTCAACAAGGTTCCAAACTAAATAGAGGCTATGGCAATCGCGAACATAATAAAGAATCGAAGTCATAACCTCCAGCATCACTAACAGATTAAATAACTGTACACTGTAAAAACTCGCCTTAGAAATCCAAGTCGATAAATTTCTCCGATAGTAAATAGTTGATAAATGCTATTTAGTGTAATGAAAGTCCATCAACCAATTATTTTTTTGAAGTGAAACTTCTTTAGAATCTTTGTGATTTCAAACCGGATGCAACGGAAAAAACGACAGGTAAGAGACAGAAAGCCAGAGCGAGAGAGCAAATGTCGATCTCATTCTTTTATCGATTTACTGAAGTTTCACTTCTATTGTGTGTGAATCGCACACACACACCTTTTTTTATGGCATGTTAGGTTCTCATGACTACGATTTCTTGATTACAGCTGTTCTAGGACCCCTCCTATTTCATTCAGGCAGCCTGGAACATCGTTTGGTTTTAGTAGGAGACACCGAAACCCAAGTTAGATGACGGTCTGAAGATGTTTCCAAGGAAGAAAAAATATTATATAAATGAGTTATGATGACGTCACTGAAGAAACTCGTGGTCGAAATTAAACATATAACAATCTCGCAGTTCAACACAACTGTTAATCTGGAGTGGCTGTTATAATAGCATTGAATTAAAATTAATGGGAATTTTGGCACTGGTGAATTTACATTATGTAGCTAATGAGTCTGGTAGAAGAATTGATTTACTAGCTCGATTCAATTAGAATGATTTAATAACACACATAGCGTACATACCAATAGTAAAACATGAAATGAATTGTAGTTAATTACATATATATATATATATATATATATATATATATATATATATATATATATTTTGTTCAGAGGAATGAACCGATTCATTTTATTCAGGAGCTTCAATTACAGTATTACTAGCTGACACATACAATTTCGTCTGTGTTTTTTTATTCATGCTCGGCTCATATTATTCTATGCGTGATATTGACTATACTATTAGGTAAGCCAGCAAAACATACCTTAAATAAATGTGAAAATCGGTTTGTTACTTTTGAAGTACCTTCGTCGTGAAGAACAATATGACACGAGAATTATACACGATAGATTAAAGTATAATATTAGAATTAAGAAAATTCGTGAGGAATATTCATATTTATTTAAATTAACAGATATATTGTATCACAAATGTTTGTATTTATGAAAGGCGTGACTAGTTACTAGACTGACAGGAACCTCTGACAAGGAGTAAAGTGACTGCGCCACGTCAGAATCATGCCTGAATAAATTCATAAAGAAATATTTTCATGAAGTGTAGATACATAGTACACACATGCGTGGGGAAGCGAGAGGTGAAGCTCATTCCAGCCGGGTGCGCAGATATTTCTGACGGATTGTATCGTCTGTCGCGGATATCTGCGTAGGTTCATTCACGTCGCACTGAATAGCGCTTTAGACAAAGTCATTATAAGTCATTTTCATCATCTTGTCCTGTTCTCAAATTTAGTTGGGATCAATGCAATGAAATTTATCTTTCCATTCTTCTGTACTACTCTACTGTTTACTGCTAACTTCTCTTTTAGATATATTTCGTTTTACATTAAATATCATGATTATTTTCAAATACAATATAAACCTGACCAATCACAATGTTTTCATACCTTACAATTTCTTTGTTCCATGTTGAATTTCGTGATTTAGCCGCCTTAATCAAAACTGCGTATGAGGTTAAAAATAAATCATATTAGGAACAATGAGTACAATATCAATTTCTAATGGCTACTGCCGAATGCCTTTGGGAAATCAACATCCTTGTAACACAATACACTGAAATCTATTTCGAAAACGGTAAATGGAAAGGTCGTAGTGAAAACACACTAAACAAACAGTAATGGAGATTTTGGTCGCAATTGTAACAAAACAAATACAGGCGGTCTGAAGCAGAAACATAAACGGGCATACATATTTAATTATAATATACCTATGTTGGGTTCTCGAGCGAGGGCTTGATATGTGCCTTCTAACATTTACCTTTGTACTTTCATAGCTACCTTTATGTTACACATTCAATTCGCAATGAAAATGAGTTTTGTAACATTTTTTTTAGGTTGCTTACTTCTATGAATGTTACAATGGTATACAAATAAGGATTTATCTACTGAAGTATCTGTTTACATGGACATATTTTTTCTTTATCGAATAGATTGAACATAGTATGTATTTCAAGTTGAAACGAATCTTAATATCTAACCTGTATAAAGTAGCTCGAGTAGACTGTAAAAATATGTAAGAAAAATTGAACTTACGTTTTAGTAATGATCAAAACCGTGTGCGCCTGTAGTGATTTATACGCCCGTAAAAACTATACAGAAAACATTAAAACGAGCGTTTATATCGATAGAAATGCGAAAATACGTACTGCTTAGGTAGTGGATACGCTTATCACAACTACCTAAGCGGTACGTATTGCCTTACCGCTTACCACGTCTTGCCTTAATGCCTTACCACGTATTGCATATTGTACTTTAATTCAATTGAAATGTAACATATTACATGTAAGCTAATTTAACATTTTGGTATGACACTTTTATTTAAATAATTTACTCGCACAACTAATATATAGTGGTATCTTAAAAAAATTGTTGAATACAAATCTGTAGAGCACATTTGTAATGTCATTTTTTTCCATACTAAATATGTCATTCAAAATATAAAAACTAAATTTGGTTCCAAGTTTTAAATGTTTTAAAAGTACTCAGATACCTCTAAAACATATTCTAGGGAGCCCCGAGGTCACACCGTATTACGAATCAGACGGATTATTTATGATCCTCCAGCTGAATTTTGACTTGAAATATTGGTGACCTAGTTTTACAGAAGAGCTCCTGTACATTTATACGGAGTCATTTTTGTTACTACATTTACAAAAAAACGTCGCGTAATCAGTTGGAAATTCTATTACTTTATATATTAAGCTTTTGTATCTGAAAAGTCACTGTATAAATTTTAAAATGTATGCTCTTTACGCTAAGTTATGCGAAACTAACATCTAATACATGATGCATTAAAGTTCAAAGTTGGATTCTACCAGATTTCAGATTAAGTCAGTCATTACCTGTTGCATCACGGTTTCATCCGTGTGGAAAATAAAGTTTTAGATATAAATGAGATAAAACATGAGTTCTTTTTAATATTAAGTTTGTTGTATTTTGTGTGAAAATGACAAACATTTTTTATTATTAATTATTATTACTGTATGTTGTTTTTGAATTTGTTAATACCAACTGAATTCTTATATAAATGTGAGTATAGTCTAGGCTTGTAAAATAAGTTCATATTTAGTATATTTCTGGTGGTTTTGAGTGTTTCCCCGATCTACCCAAATGTCCTGCTGGCGGTAGTGACGCGCTTCGGGCCGTTAATTTTGACTTATACCGGTTAGGTAACACGATGGCTGATGTTCGTATGTCCCCGACTCAATACTATGGTCCTTTCTTCGAAAGGCCAACCTAGATCCTATACTGCACTCGCATAGATTTTTATTATTTGGTAATTAATCATGGACTTAAAAAATAGACACCTCTGTGGTTTGTTTCGGCATTTCTTCCCAAAGTGAGTCTTAGGGAGTGCCGACCGTAAAATGCGACGTGTAAAAATTTCTATATATATATATTTACTTACAAAATAGATATAATTTATGTATAAATGAGTTGAAGCTGAATTAAGATTCTTTAAAAAATATATTGTATGTTAATTTAACAGAAAAAATCTAAAAAAGAAAAGAACTTTAGATAACATTTGTATTATCACAATATAATATTAGCCATATTAAGTAGGATGACATAAATATTTCAAGATATTTGCTTTGCTATGTTAATTATTTCACTTTGTACATACACCGTACCGGTAGAAATTCTACGGTCGATAGCGTGAATTCTTGGCATTTCATCTCGGTTTTGTTGAATAATTTCAAGCATTTTAATTATTTTAGTATCACCTCTTCTATCTTGCAAAATATAATACCTACAAATTCAAATGTATAATAAATGTATTTAGCACTGCATTAAAAAGTAGTTGTAATATGGTTGTTACGTAAAAAATCACTATTTGCTTATCCCTGGTAAAGTCACTGAATTTCTGTTTAAAAAAATTATTAGATTTTTTATTGTAAATAATGGTACACACATACACACCTTATTTCCGTCTAGGGTTAGCAGAGATGAAAGAGCATCATTGGACACTATTCCGAAATACCGATACAATAAATACACATAGACAAGCACACAAATTATTTACAGAAAAAAATTTAGGACACTTTTTAGGACATGATCAACTAAAACTGCATTATTTATTACTATATTAGTCATACTATTAATACTGTAAAGGTCTTATTCGCTATTACTAATCTCAGCGTAAACCTGTTAGAATGCACTTAAGTTACTTTATGATTTTCAATTGGTTTCCTGTTACCTTATAAAGTTAGCGGCCTGGCCTTTGAGAGATAAAATTATGTGTCATATTTTCAACTTTTAGATGATATCAAATTTCAACAGATCACTGATACTGGATTTTCTTTTCTTTTTGAGGTATACGTGCAGGCAATGCAAACTATATGTTATGTGAAGGTACTCGGAACTTACTTATTTGTTTGCCGTCTAGGTCATTGATTTGAGCTTTATTATATTACAGAGGGCTGCATGGACTTTACGGTCCTGGAGATTATAAAAATTAGTGAACCGGCTCATACGGTTCCGTACTTACTTCGAAAAGTACGATAACAGTTTAGTACCACTATAAACCAGGCATTCGACCAGGAAAACCTTCGACCTGGTTGAAGGTTTTCCTCTTGGTGTCGGAGGGACAAATTCATCATCACTACGTGAAGTTAAAATTGAGTTTTGAATTCCAAACAACCAAAAATTAAACGATTAATTTATATGTACATATAAATTGTACTGGATTTACCAAATTGAATAAAGTCTCCTTACAAGATTTAGGGGTTGCGTGTTGGTACAAATAACGAATAGCTGAGAGGTAAAAATTTATGACGCATATGAAAGAGACAAAATGAGATTGAACCTTGATAAAGGTTTTTAGGAGTGAGTTATACCTTTGCTTGAATTCTAAATAAATCTTTGAATAAAAAGGAAATCTAAATAGTCTTATGTTGACTAGAGTTGACATATGTAAATACTTTGAAGAATATTGTTTAGATAATTAAAATTGTGCCGCTATTGTGTAATATTTTGTTATTATACGTGTGAATATTATTAATGAGTCTGCGCTTTCGTGAAATATGTGTGTGTGTGTTAAATATGTTTAACTTTTTACTTTTAACGAATTGTCTCTCAACAAGTTTTGGTACGGTTAAAATTAAGTGTTCAAGTAACTGTTGATGCCAGTCGATGTCATTAGGTTCCATGCAAAAAATTATTCCACGAAAATGTATTTCCATACAATATGTGGCTACAATCGGATACCATTGTGAGTACATCTTTAACAATTATGTATGACTGCCTCGGTGGCGCAAGTAAGCAAGGTAGCGTAAGCGACTGCTGTGCTTGAGGTCTCGAGTTCGATACCCGGGTCAGACTAAATGTTTGTATGATCTACAAATATTTGTTTTGAAGTTTAGGTGTTTTCTATGTATAATATGTATGTATTTACAAAAAAGAAGTATATGAGTATTTATATCAGTTGTCTAGTACCCATAACTTATTATATATAAGCTAGATAATAAATTTTCCCGGTTTTTATTATATTTAATATTGATGCTCAACTTCTATTGATCGTAGCGTTGTGATATGAAGCCTTTCTCGATAACAGTGATACAAACCTTTAATATATTTTAAATTCAAATCCTTAGTTCTTAAGATAAGAACGTGTAACCAATCAAAATATAGGTATATAACAAATAACCTAAGACTCAAACTTCTTAGGTTATACCGAAAAGTACACATTCATTTTATTTCTTTCTCTAAATGTTCGGTTCTAATTGGAGTACATACTTAGTTCGTTTTGTTCTAAGAATAGGTATTTGTTGGAACGAGTTCTATCATTTCAGTTGACAACTTGAATTAGTTCAGTTAAAGGAAAAGATTAGTAAGATATATTTTCACTGACAAAAAGTAAATTTTTCCATTATAAAATATTATTTATTTATTTTACAACTTTATGCACAATATGTACAATGGCAGACTTAATACCATGGGCATTCTCTAACAGTCTACTTTCAGTGGTGCAGAAATAAATGTAAGGGTGCACTACACATTGATAAGTCATTTTAACATAGACAAACAAGAATTACAACTGAAATAATACGATATATCTAAGCATACATACAAAAATACATATATACTGTGTGTATATATATATATAAATACATACATACTAAAGCAGTATCAAATTTTGACGATTCTGCTAAGTTTTGGATGAGGAGAGCTCGTACTTTGGCCTTGAATGAATCACGACTGGGTGCTATTCTGATTTCCTTGCGAAGAGCATTCCAGAGGACAGAATTACGTAATTGTAATTTACCTCCCCTTGTCCCCATTCCCCAAAGGCCGGCAACGCACCTGTGACGCCCCCGGTGTTGCGGGTGTCCATGGGCGGCGGCAATTGCTTACCATCAGGCGATACGTCTGCTTGATTGCCCCCTATTCCATAAAAAAAATTGTGTAATTGTAAAAAAAATACTAATTATTTAAACAATATACTAATTACTGCCGAGTAGCTTTTTAATTCGCCTTATTTTATGGATTGACAAGTTCAGTAATAATAATTATTACACATAACTTATACAAATAAAAAAATTATACAAATAACCAACACCTTAAAGAAAAACTCTAAAAGAATATTGCATAGGAATTCGATTCGTACTACAAATCGATGCAACAGCCTTAGATTCAGTACAATTCACAAACTCTGTTCAATCAAAACGATTGAAAACCACTGCTGGTATCCACTGCTGTTAAAGTTAATATTATTAAAAAAAAAAAATACCTTTTATAACCCGGTAATTCACATAAAACTAGAGAATGTATACACATTATATTTTGCATCCGTTCCGCTAAGTAACTTAGTAACATTTCGAGTCGTGCCTAAAACATATTTCCTTTTATCACCCTCAAGTTTCTTCGCTCCGAGAGGATTGTAATGAATTAATCGCTCGGAAACCTCTACGTCATTAACACTCAGCGAACCTTCCCCTCGAATGCGTTTAGGAAATAGTAGATGAGCTTAAATGATATGTAATTATCTAACCATGAAAGTGTTAAGAGAAGATCTCGAATGAGTACATAAAGTTACACACACATCTGCGCCAAAAATGTCAACAGTGTCTAGACAACTTTCTTTCTTAGATTATATCCTAGAAAAAGTTATTTCTTAATTAATAATTATAAACAAAAGGTGGTAATAAAAGTCTTTCTAAGAAAATTATTTAAATAGTATAGCTTGTACATATGTATTTACAGTACGGTATCCTCTCTCTTTCTCTCTCTCTCTCTCTCAGCCTATTGCCGTCCACTACTGAACGAAGGCCTCCCCAAAGAGCGCCAACCATCCCGGTCCTGGGCAGTCCGCATCCATCCGTTATAATAAATAAATATTATAAATATTTCGGACTTCTAACACACAACGCCATCTAGTCTCAAGCTAAGCAGAGCTTGTATTATAGGTACTAGACAACTGATATGAATACAAATATACTTTTTTTGGTAAATACATACATTAGAAAATACTCAAACTCCGAAACAAACATTTGCAGATCATATAAACACTTGGTCTCGACCCAGGATTTGAACCCGAGACCTCAAGCACAACAGCCGCATTCACTATCACTGCGCCACCGTGGCAGTCGTTGTCACATTACCCTACGATAAACAAACTGGTAAAGAATACCTGAGCTATTTTTCATTTCATGCTACTGACTGACTATAAAAAAACATACCTATATGAGAAACAGTGATTATAGCAACCAACTTTGCTAGCGCATGGCGCAATTCTGGCTGAAAAACGACTATGCACTATTGCCTATTTAACAAACATAATGAATATCACCAAACATGTAATACCTGAGCAGCTGACACAGCAGTCGGCAAGGTGTGTACATCGTCGACTCCACTTCTGGAACTCCGACTGCCTCGATCAGAGCTCTCGTCTTCTGAATCCGAGGCATGAAACGAGAGGCTTCCTGATCCAGGGTTTGGGTCACTGAGCCTCAATTTGAGGCAGTCTCGACGCATTTTGATAATTTTTTGAATCAACTTAGCACTTAAATTTTGGCATGTCTTTGGTTTTATCTTTGGGAATGTTTCGTTTGCTTTGGTTTTTTTTTATTTTTCTTACGTTACATTGCGGTAATCACTTTTAAAAACTAGATGAAATAATCCATCACTTGATTCCAGTTTGATAATCCTAAGGATCATAAGAATTTATGAAATTACACAAATTTAAACCAACAAAAGCTTTAAACCGTTTAAGTTCGCTCTTAAGGTGCTGTGATAATATTACATTTTCTACCGGTAAGAAGTTAAACTTTGCTATTGTTTCGCTCATGCTAAATGCTGTAAAATGCCGTCGGAACGAAGTAAACTCTAAGGTACTCTTATACAAATTTTAAGTGGAATTTAGTATGAGTTTACTTTTTGTACTTCCATTCCATTCAGACGATAAAGAAACGAAAGAAAAGTGCCGTGTAGTCTTCAATTACTATAAAATCTTTATTTTCACAGCTTTTGAATATTAAGTACAGTGTTAAATATTTAATTAGCTTCGTGGTGCAGTACGGATAGGCTGTCGCAGTTTATCACATAAGAAATATTTAGGTAACGCGTAAACATAAAATCTTTTTCTATTCCTAAACAACTTTAATTAATAATTACAATTTTTTACAATAAATATAGCACTACTTTTGTACTGTGACTAAATTGGTCTAAAAACCGATTACCGAGACTGTAAAAACCTTTTTATTCAGTAATGTGTTAAAAATATATTTCTGTTTCTTCTAAAAAACGTGCTTACACTTGTAAAGTCAAAACAATTAACTAAACATCACATACGAGTACATAAAAAAGCGACGACTAGATCTCACGCTGTTGTGTCATTTGCCTTAACACCCAAGTCGTAACTTGATACCCAACCACGTAAGGGCTCTCTGTCTTCTATTGTCGCACTTGTATAACCGGCTTTATTGCGACTGTCGCTCGTTAACACATTTAGCTTGACCATTTGCCTTACACTAAACTATATGAGTGGATTGTTTAGAATAGCGAACATTTTGAACAACGATAATTGCTTTCCAAAAGTTAAGAAAAACATAGGTATGGGTAAAATAAAGTGCGTCTGTTGTATTTGAGTAAGACAAACAGCACCCTTGGAGATACACACGCTTTTTTGTGTTCGACACGGTCTTGATAAATTCCTTCGGAGCTTCCGTTTCTCGGAGACTAAGAAGCGTATGTGGTGTTTCCACTAACAATTATCCTTCCAGGGATAAAGAGAGCCCGATCGCAGAACGATCTCCGTCCTCCATAAGCGCAAGCCTGAGGGTGACACGTGAGGCCATGTGTCACCCTAGCAGAAGTAGGCCCGTGTGAAAGCGCGGACGCTGCGGAGCGTGGGCGCCTGGGGGACATTAACGGGAACATTGGGGTTCTTACACAGTAGGGAGCCATCTACAAAGTGTAGGTGGCCCGAGGTACGTCGGGGTTCCAGGGTTTTCCTTTCTAGAGTGCACCTGGTTCCCCGCATCTAGTACCCGAGACGGCGTGCGGTTTTGGTCGTTTCGAGTAAGTCATGCGACCAGTAGGTGGTCTACGAAAGGATTTCCGCACAAAAAAAAAGTGATAAAGAGAGCCCAAGAGCTATTAAAATCACTTTCATTATGCGAAAACATGTGTTGTATTTTATTTACATATTAAATATCATAAGGTAAAAAATATCGTTACGGCTGTCTGTCATTCTGTCTCTCAATCTGAACGCAATAATGTACAGCTTGGTTACAGATTCATGAGAAAGGTTTAGATATTTTATTTCATACAGTTTTGTATAGGTTTTATCATATTACTTTACGTTTTATTGTGGATATTTTTTGTATTAAAAACCACAAATACCTCGACGTAGCAAATTTAATTGCGATTTTGTCTTATTTTTTTAACTGTCATCGTCTCGATCGTTATATTTTACTTTATCTAAAATAATAGACTACTGTCACTGACTACAATGCGATTCATCGATCATGGCAAAATATAAGAAATTGTATTCTTTACTTAACTTATTTCAAGAGGTAGAGTAGAATAAATGTTAAAAAAAAAATGTTTCAAGTAGTTTCACAAATAGCAAAGATTTTTCTAAGATGTTATAAAGAATTGAGAAACTTCTATTTTTTTAAGGTCTTGCGATGCTTAAGAGATTAAGGTTAATAAATAATGCTTTTAGCAACCACATAACATATTGTAACTGTTCAACTCGTAAAAGGTGACAAATTACAATCACTAGAATTGCTCTCGCACTGAACATAAATTCTTAAAATAGAAGAGCGTTTTCCTTAAAATTTCAGAACTGTTATAGCGTAGGACTCGATCATGATGCTTATCACTGTTTGTACATAGATAATATGTTAGAAGAATAATTAAAGGGGGATATGAATGAAGAAGAATCCAAAGCAATATTTTTTATATTTTTTGTCGTCTTGCACGTTTGTGCACACATCTCTCAGAAACGGCTAAACCGATTTGAAAGCGATTTCCATTATTGCGTTGTGGTCTGCTCCACTTAACATTTAGTGTTTGTTTCATTTTAATCGGTTCATAAATAAAAAAGATACATCAGTTAGAAAACTCACAGCGACCGACCTTCACGCGGGCGGAGCCGCAGCCAAAACCTAGTGATGAATATAGATAACGAGATAAAAGTAAACTAATTATTTTCATCAACAATGTCAATCTGTAATGGAGTACATAAATAGAGATATGTAAGTGCAAGTTTAACGCGAGTCGTTTCAGGATCTGGTTATGTGCGTAGAAATGTGAACAATATTGAGAAATCCGTTTATTTTTATGACCGTAGACTTCTTTAAGGTCTTCCTGTAATCTAAATAAGTAAATAATTTAACATATGCTCTCGATCTCGTAGATATGTGTACGTATTTTGAAATATACGAGTATATTAATTTAGCAGCAGTCCAGTTACCATAGTACAGGTTCTGCCCAGATTGGGATTGGGGTACAGGCATCCGGTATACTCACTCACTCGGAGGAACACAGCGGAAGCGTTGTTTCACACTGGTTTTACTCGACCTCCGGCCCATTCATGCCAAAGCGTGGCTCTCCTAACTCCGTAGGAGAGCCATGCTTTGGCATGAATGTTTTTTTTTTATTTTTTTTTATTTTTTTATTGAATAGTGGGCAAACGAGCTGACGTATCACCTGATGGTAAGCGATTACCGCCGCCCATGGACACCCGCAACACCAAAGGCGTCACAAGTGCGTTGCCGACCTTTGGGGGGATGGGAAAGGGGATGGGGGGAGGGGTTGGGGTATGGGCCTCCGGTATCCTCACTCACTCGGTGAAAAACAGCGCAAGCGCTATTTCACACCGGTTTTCTGTGAGGCCGTGGTATCACTCCGGTCGAGCCGACCCATTCACGCCGAAGCATAGCTCTCCCCGCCAAAGCGTGGCTCTCCTAACTCCGTAGGAGAGCCATGCTTTGGCATGTTAACTTATAAATTTCATAATGTTTAAATTAAAATTATCAACATCAAACATTAAAATGTCGGTGACGCGAACCCATAAGACTTTCCCTTATTAAAAAGTGCTCAATATGGCTAAAGAAGTTTTTACTTAAAAAATCAGACCTGAAACGTACCTCGTACATACGTTGATTGATTTATACTTTAAGGATTAATATTATAAAAACACTTAAACATGAATGCGTTATCTAACCAAATTTACAGGGCAATTGAGCTTTCCAGGGTTTTCCTTTCTGGGGTGTACCTGGTTCCCCGGCTCCTAGTACCCGATGGCGTGCGGTTTTAGTCGGTTCGAGTCCGACATGCCACCGAGGAGGTGGTATCCGAGGGGATTCCAGAAGGAGAAAAAAAAAGAAAAAATGGGCAATTGAGCTGCAATATATAGCCTTTCTCTTGCAGTTAACGTACTTATCAAAAATGTACTTTTATAATCAAGTCTTCAAATATCACAACAAATGTGTAGTTTTTTAATTTTCGCTAAAACATTTATTTACTAATACTTAGCCTTGTGCTAGAACCTATATTCGTTTGGATCATTAGCTTTATTTTCTACGGTTTCCTTCATTGTATACGCTTATTATGATAATGAATTGAAAAAAGCCGAGCACTTTACGTTCTTCGATTAATAGAATAAAACATGTATGTTTTGATTACGTTAAATTGGATTACATTGGACTATCACTTTGAATAATACGGTTTGTAGCGAAATGATAGATAGCATTTGATTATAAATTTATAAACAATTGTCTTTGGTTTTAAGTTTGTTTTTAATTACAGACTACTTACTTAGGTGCAAATATAACCAACTAACATTAAAAAAAACAATCAGTGATGAACATACCTACACAGTTTTTTTTTTCGGTAAAACTATATTTCTAACCGTGGGAGAGCCACACTTCGGCATGCATGGGCCAGCTTGACCGGAGCGATACCACGGCCTCACAGATAACCGGTGTGAAATAGCGCCTGCGCTGTGTTTCACCGAGTGAGTGAGGGTACCGGAGGCCCACACCCTACCCTTCCCCCATCCCTCGTCCCATTCCCCCAAAGGCCGGCAACGCACGTGTGACGCCTCTAGTGTTGCGGGTGTCCATGGGCGGTGGTAATCCCTTACCATCAGGCAATACGTTGGCTCGCTTGCCTCATATTCCATAAAAAAAAATTAATAACTCTACATTCATCGTATCGACCATCGACATTTGCATATTATCTTAAAGGGATATTAAATAACCTCACATATGCCAGATACGGATCTTATCCCGCGGTGTTACCCACGGTTATTGTTGTACGTCTACAACCGCGGTTAAAACCATTGGGCAAAGCAGTCTAAAAAACAGTAGCCTAAGTTTACTACTTATTAATTACTAGCTGAACCCCGCGGTGCTACCCGCGGTACGATGATAACTGCGGGCAACGCCGCGAGGCGAAGCTATATCTTTATAAATAGTAGCCTATGTGTTATTCTGATGTATAAGCTATATTGTGGTAAAGTTTCATTCAAATCCATTCAGTAGTTTTTACGTGAAAGAGTAACAAACATCCATACATACATACATCCATACTTACAAACTTTCGCCTTTATAATAGTAGTAGGATATCAGCTACCTGTTAGTGAACCTCTGGTAACATCGTGGAACTCAGCTAGTCCTTAACAAAAGCTTTATCTAACCATAATTTCTTTAGTTGTAATAAATTAATAGACATTATACCAGACACGTTCTTGCAAAAGTTAGACGGTTTAAATAAGTGTCTACCCTCATTAGAGAATTAAGTTCACTTGAGAACTTGTTGGTGCTAAGCTAACAAATAACCTGAAAATGTTCTAACAATTATGATGGAGTTAACATAATAACTTAAAGTGATTGACCTATTTGTTAGTAGTTAGAGATCTTAGACTACTGAGGCATCAGTGGTGGGTTTGATTCCCATTCACGCCAAATATATGATTAATGAGAGCAATCCTTTGTTGTGTGCCAGCGAGTAATTTATTTACAACGTAGATTTTACATAGGTATACAAAAATACCCTTTTTTTAATTTTTGTCTCTGTCTGTTTGTTCCGACTAATCTCTGAAACGGCTGGACTGATTTTGATGGGATTTGTAGATAGCTGACGATATAAGGAGTAACTTAGGATACTTTTTAGACTGCCTCCGGGCGTTACTCGTAGTTATTGTTGTACCGAGGGGCTCAGCTAGTATATTTCGATAAACCCGTTAAACTCGTAAGCTCGATAAACCGGTCCAGGTGTTTGAAAACATTCTATAACAGACATTACGGGGAAAATGGTTAAACTTTTTAAAAGTCGGACAGTTTCTGGAGGAATATGGCTTTAGGAACATTTGTCTTGACAGCTAAAATACTTTGAAACAGATTAGAAATGTATTTCAACCGTCTTATCTATTGTGCTACTGAAATAATTAGATCGGATGGAATGTAATAATAATTTAGGTATTGTACAAAAGTAGGTCACAAAATGGAATATCTGTTTCGTCGACAGAGCCTCCAAAGAAGCCAAATTATTAAGAATGAAAATTTAATGTAAAAAATTCTCGTGTCGCAATATTTGTTACCAAACGCTTCGGTAAGGGCTGGACCGATTTTTAAAAAAAAATTGTGTACATATCGGGTAGGTATGACAATCGGTCAACATCTATTTTTCATACCTCTAAATGATAAGGGTGACCCAGCCCTAATTTTTTTATCGAAAAATTATGTTCCCCGGGTTAGCTAGTAAGATTATAAATATTTATAAGGATTTTGACAGTATAGACATTAATGGACTAATGTCTATATTAATTAATGTACGGAATTGAACAAGCTTTGTTGCAATGATCTGTTAGCATTGCAATAATATTTCCGCGATTGCAGTATTTTACTTTAAAAGATTGCAATTGATTTATTATAGATTCTACTATAGAATTCAACTCAATGATTTATATTTATAACTAGCTGAACCACACAATCTCGTTTGCGTCTTATATAGCCCGTAGCGTGAAAATTTTCCCCCGTTTTGAAACATTCTTCATTGGTGCTCCGCTTCTATTAGTAGTAGCGTAATGATATATAGCCTATAGCCTTCCTCGATAAACGGACTATCCAACACTGAAGGATTTTTTTAAACCGACCAGCGGTTCCTGAGATTAGCGCGTTATGCCATATTTTCATCCTACGATTTATTTCATCAACCCAGCAATGAAATCGTCATACATTAGTTTCCTTAGAAGTTTTAATAAACATTTATTGACTGAGAATTCGATTAAATAATTGGATCTAGTATTTGTATAAAAACAAAGATATTAGAATTCGAATATCAGTGTTAAGAAGTAGTGTTGAATTCTCATACCTACATGTAAAAGGAAATAAAATAGTATGTGACTTTAGGTCCTAAAAACCAAAAATGAACTATAGACCAATGGCAGACTAGAAGAATAAAGCACTCAATATCTTATTGATGAAGTCTGTTCTGATCTCTTCAATAAATGGATTGTCAATTAGCTTGCAAACACTTTAACACTATACCGTCTTCAATTAATCCGAGGAAATGACAAATGTCATGCTCTGGCGTTACCAAATCGAAATAGAGAGACAGAGAGCAATCTATCGGCAATTATTATTGAGACGACAGGGATGGAATATTCAGACAAAAATTTTGTACTATACTAAATACTCCAATTACCACAAATTTTAACAAAAAGACAACCGACTTCAAGAACTGCACTAAATTAAAAAGGGACCACACGGGAAACACCAATAAAAAAATAATCATCAAAATCGGTTCAACCCGCCGAAAGTTATGAGGTAAGAAACATAAAAAAAATACAGTCGAATTGAGAACCTCCTGCTTTTTTGAAGTCGATTAAAAACTACAAATACACACTAAGAATTTGCACACTTACTTAACATTATATAAACTGCGATCTACTGCAATAGTTTAATTACTTGTGTGCAATATACTACTAAAAGACGCTACAAATAACATTCAAAGTATGTAACCAACTCGGGAAAGTTTCAAAGAACTGTTAATTACCGACACTCAATTTAATTATATTAGCAAAGTTTTAAACGCAGCTCGTTAAGGGTATTGGCAAACTGTAAAAACACATTTAAATATATGGCGATGGAGAATTCTCAGATAAGTATTTATTTTACTGTAGAAAACTTCATGTATTTAAAGAGGTTTGGCACTTTGACTATAAGCCGAGTTCAAGAGAAAACGAATGAAAATTTACGGTTTTAAATTATGTTGTCCAATTTTTGAAAATCTTATTTGTAAAGCTTCCTAGCCTTTATGGAAAAAATATCATTTTCTCTGAATTCTCACCCTTATTATTAACGCATTAAAGGTTACCATACAATTAAATTGTTAAAACCACATACTAAACAGTAAAGTCAACAAAAAAAGTCGGACGAAATAGTTGATCATCTTTTTTACAAATGACTTGGGAATATTTTAGAAGCTTGACGAGATAGGGTTGGACGGGTTTTAAGGTCACAATACTGCTTATTCATTAACATGTGAGTTACCCGGGTTGTTTTTTTTTTATTATATAGGGGGCAAACGAGCAGACGTATCGTCTGATGGTAAGCGATTACTGCCGCCCATGGACACTCGCAACACTAGCTCCAACCAACACTGTTTGTAGGAGTACTTTTATATAATTGATTGACCTGCCATAGTGACTTTACTCTCACTATTCAACGATATTCTCCATTCTTAAATGTTCTTTCTTTAAGGTGGTTTGCATATCAATAGCCTTTAACAGTCACTGCTAGATATAGGCCCCATCATAATAGGGCCTAGCAAGCTAGAATCCAAGATTATACGAACTGGAAAAATAAACCCCATTTTCAAAAACACAGGAAAAAGACCTTATTCCTTTACTTTTAAAGTCGGTTCAAAAGTAAATTAGAACACAAATTCACCTAAATTTGAATAATAGTATAAGTTTCCGAGGAACATTTAACGGCTGACTGTTTGTAATAACTGTCATAAATGTTCTCATAACCGAACTAATGGCTTAACACATTTTCCGAAACTTGGTGAAAATATCTATGGCCAGTATCGGTACAAAGTTTACCGAGGTAACCGATAAGTGTACCTTTTATATCGATTTGTTCAACTGTGCATTTGTTATTCAGTACAATGTTCTAACCAATTAAAGAGCTTGCTAAATTATATTAAAATTAATTTATACCATAATCGTTGACTGCAATTTGTTTGAAGTCTATGCCCACTTTTACTATAGTGAAATAGAATGGTAAATATTTATAAGGATCTTAGTAAAATTTTGCATATGCGCTTTCTCTCTGTATTTTCACACCTCTAACAATTTTTCGTTGCCCATACTTAATTATTTTTCAATCTATACAAATAAATAAAATTGGAGTGTCTGTTATGACACGTACATGACAATGTTAAAATAATCGCTTTTTACTAAGTGCATACATTTTTTACAATTATTGTCTGTCTGTCAATCTGTCTCTTTGTTTCTGCGTATTAGCTGGAACGATTTTGACGGGACTTATATAATATACATTATATAATGATATGTTGAAAAAAATAGTAACATCTATAAAAATAGAAGTATTAGGATATAAAAGTTGAAAAATGTTAGCATAAATCTCTACTAAGTTTTTTAATGTGAATTTAGTTCTGTTACTTTGTTACGCTCTCATGACTAACAAACAGAAACTATTTTAATGAAATTTATGTTTGATTCTCGAGGAACGACATAGGCTAACTTTTATCGTGCAACCGATACAAAGGTACCCACCCGTGCGGAGCCGCGAACAAAAGTTAGTTAATTTATAAATAACGTCTTGTTCACAACAACAAATATGAGTAAGACAGATGAGAATGCCATTATTCAGGTGATTAAAACTTCGGTATGAAAACCATTGTCGTAAAGGAATCTAATAATAAAATTCATCCGAATGATACTTCAAAGTAGCATAACAATGATGCTACAAGGATTTTCTAAATATAATAGATGTATCGTAAAACTGGCTGTAGCGTGTTATTGAGATGGAACACGCTCATCAAGTGGTCTTGGCGAATTACTAAGCAATATATCACAGGCTGGATTAGATTTAAAACCAGGTGGGGACGCCAATGCCAGTAATGGCTGCATTACAATTTACCTTGGAGGAAATATACCGAGGAGAATATAAAACCAAATGAAAGTGTCGGCTCAGCAACGCCGATGGAAATTGAAATTCGAACGTGATTTCATTTTGTAATACCTGTCAGAGGAGGCGTAATTGAAAGATTCGAAATTTGAAAATATAGAGAGTGTTGCCATATTATTGTCTTTATCTAATAATATCGTTTTCAAGTCTTATTACCTGAAGTATAACAGTTCTATCTAAAAGGAATGAGTTTGTTTATAACAACTGTTGAAAACGTTATGTTTCAAATCTTCATTTCTTGTTTACTTTATAGATATAACTCAGTGTTTTTAAAACCATTCTCAGGTGTTGATCTACATAAACTACTTGAAGCACTTATGCCCATGAGGTACAGCTAGAACATGGAATGAAAGGAACAACGTATCTGTAATACTAATTAAACATTGATATCATCATTATAGTTTTAAATGCTAAATTGAAATACACGAATATAAACTTCGATTATAGGAACTTTATAAATAGATTGTCATCGTAATGACGTTCATCTAATAGTGTTGCTACACTCTTAGAATTCGTCTACCGAAATTATGGCCGTATATAAGACACATGCTATGGAAAATTCTCGAATTATTTTATTCTTAACATTTATAACTTTAGTTTTAAGCTTATAAACTTTGATCATTATTTTTAGAGTAGTATTCAGTAGGATTTAAGAAGCTGAAGAATATTTAAACATTATTTTAAAAGGTCAATGTTAACTAGTTATCTTAACAATTTAAAAGCTTAGGTAGTTCTTAATGTTTATGATCTTTATTATGTAAAGTATATTGTTAAGAAAACTAAAACCATCTTCAAATGTCTAGCAGTGGACGGTGAAAGACTATTGATGATTGTAAAAACTTTTATTTTCATGAAATTAATAATACTCGTTTGGTACGTTGATTCTTTCGAGAAAAATCTAAGACAATGGAACTTCGAATAATTGTATAACTTCTTAAAGACATTTTAAAAATAAAAATTTAATATTTCGGATATGAAAGAAACTATTTTTTGATAATTAAGTAAAGTATCTTAATTTGATTTAAGTCCAAAATCGTTAATCTTCCCGCCCGCTAAATCTTCTTTATTTTTGCCCACAACAAAACTGTAAGCCCCTAAGGTCATAAATTTTCCTGCCTACAGCAAAAAAGGTAACGAAGTAGCGAAATTGCATTTCACGAGAAAGTTAGCTACAAAATCCCTGCTTATTAAGGCTTATTAAATATTTAGCTACCAATTCGTACCTTTCTCTAGTAAAACATTGGTTTACAAAAAGCAAAAAAAATCTTTGTCGGAATAAAAATTAGGCTTCTGACGTTTGTATTATTCGCTCTTGAAATATTTCCTAGTAACCTTTGACATTTAGCCTTGGCAGCTGGTGTTCGGTTTATGAGTAGCCACGTATTACAATTATTCGATAAACAGCTAACATGTAATTTGCGTATAGAATTTTCAAAGAACACAGGTAACGCGTTGTAGATAGTTCTAGGCGGATTTATGGTAATCGTATTATTTCTAATACAATATGGTATTCAAATCCGATTCGGTAAAGCATATAAATATCACAATATCAACGAAAATTAAGAAGTAATGTTATACTTCATAAGTATTCACAGATAAATATCTACAATAGTCTACATATTAATATTTATATAAAATTGAATTGTTTAATAGAAATATAACAAATGGAAATAAAACGTGTTGTCAGCTAATACGCACGAACAATAAGATTGATCAAATTTATTATCGCTAACAAATTTACGTTTTCATTTGCCTCTGATTCATTTTACACAAACAAACAGTGTTAAAGATATCATCGAAATGATCGTATATCAACAGATACAAATTCAATAATGTTTACATCCAAAACAGAACGGTACCGTATTCCGAATTATTTGACAATAAATATATATATATAATAAAGAAACGCATTACGCACTTGTACGATGTAGCGAAATAATCGGTCTATTCGGTGAAAATACACGCAATATTTAGTACGCGACCGCCATGCCGATCTGCACCGTAAAACGCGTATAAACACTATTTTTGTATCGTATTTTGTAAACGATAATCGATTACAATGATCACACAAATAATTATACCGATTTTTAGGATCACGTTTTGATTTGTTGAAAACACCTAGATTTTTTAAGCACGGTATTTCTTAATTAATTTCATTTAAAACGTTGAGCGAAAATAAAAAGCGCGGGGTAATGTTAGGAGAGCGTAGCGACGCCCACCTTCAACAGTGGCGCCGCGCGCGGCACTGGCTGGAAATCAACTGGCTTCGGGCAACAGGAACGTTTCATTTCACAAGCAAAATACATTTTCAGTTTATAGCAGCTTTATCGCAGCACAAATAGAGTTGGAATTCGTATATTTCTGTAATTATTATAAATAATGTATAGATATGTCTATATAGGCATCAGGATGTCCCTTTTGTTCGAAGCGTTCTTGTTCCGCTCGTTCGAGTGTATTCCTTTTCGTTTGGGCGGTATATAATCGTTACATTAATTTTTAGCGTTATATTCGGTACTGTCTGAACATGTTTGTTCGATGATTGTAATTGTGTTATTCATAGTCCATCTGTTTCTTTATTTTATGAATAGGTGTGTGGACGGAGACGTGTCGGTGTTTGTAAATAAAGATATGTTTACATATTTGACTGTTTCTTTATATGTGTACTTTTAATTGATATTCTTTAATTTCTTACAAATATGATAACATAGACAGTATGACCTGATTTGATTGTTATAATAACAGATTTTTATCAAAATCATCTGAAAGCTTACACGCTCCTTGTATTTTTTTTCTTTCTCTATCTATCTGTCTATTCCACCTGATATCAGAAACGGGTTGACAAATTTTCTTAAGGCTTTCAGTAACAGAGAATATTATAAGGATAACAAAGGCTACTAGAAAAAATAATAAATCGGAGTTCGAAGACAAGAGTATCCCGGGACGTAAGCTACATTTTTTATGTATGACTCTGCCGAAATGACTTTACTCTACCTGATGGTAAGCATATTAAGCAGAATCTAAGAGTCCTTGTCACCTTGCAGCATGGCGATGTCTGTTTCATTAAATGGAATATTACAAAACATCTAAGAAAATGTAATTATTACAGCTCTTCTTTTCAATCATCTTTTCTATCTACAATCTACAAATTTTAATCAAATAAACATCGAGTATTGCTCAATTGAGTAGTCTAAAGCAGTGACGTTACTCACAAGTTTGTATTTAGTACATTTTTCATACAAAGTTATCGTTTTGACACATGATAAAAGTGACTAATTTGACTGTGTCACCTAAAAACCAACACAACAACACTAAAATGGTAGAATTTTAGTGCAATTTCTTTGAATGGAGTTACAAATCTTTTAATTTAATCAAGTTTCAACAACGGATCGTACCCGAAGTCACTGAGGTAGTTGATAAATTGAATTATATAATAAAAATAACTATGAAATTTATACTAAATTAATATTACAAATTCGAAAGTAACTCTATCTATTTGTCTTTTATGCTTTTCGCTTTACAATACAATTTGGCATGGAGATACTTTAATTATTGAGGAAGGACTTTACCACGTTAATAGACTTACACGCGGGCAGAGCTACGGTCAAAAGCTAGTACTAGCACCGTATATAAGTATATACGGTACTAGTTCATTATGTGTTCAATCTTCTCCCTTTTATTGGTAGTACTCAATTATAAGTAAGTATTGATTTTCCCTTCCAGCTAACATCGCATCGCGGGAACGCAAGCATATGACATGAACTATCTACTTCAAGTTTCATTTCAAGTGTTTCCATGAAAGTGATTGAATATATTGTTCAAGGAATTGTGTAGTTATTTCAGTTTCGAATTGAAAAGCAAAGACGTAGGAGAGGTTTGATTGTAATCTATACTAATATAATAAAGCTAAAGAGTTTGTTTGTTTGTTATTCTCTACTTTGCAACGCAAAAATATGTCAAGCCTTCTCTCCATACAATCTGCAACACCTGTTGCATTATGAACTCTGAGGTCAATACTATAAAGCGTCGTATCAATTAGCAAGGTGGATTTTTTTATATAACAACGCGTTTCAGATACGAATAGGACTGGATTTGAATCAGATAGTATTAAGTCTGAAAGCATTGAAAATTTAAATAAAGATTTTTAAATGTAACTTCTAGGTTTTTAAATTGTCTAGCCGAACCCCTCGGGGCGAAGATGTTCTAAAAAAGTAGCATAAGTGACTCCTTACATCATCAGCTACCTATCAGTGAAAGTCTCATCAAAATAGGTGCAGGCGTTCCAGAGATTAGTCGGATCAAACAGACATACGGACAAAAAGGCCGCGTATACTTACATATGCATTTAGTAAAAAGCGGTTATGTTAATATTACAAACAGACACTCCAATTTTATTTATTTATATGTATAGATGACATCTTCAAAACCAAAACACCCTCGATACAAAAATCTCTTCAGCGATTAGAAAAACACTAACGCATTATGGCGACAGGCTTAATTACGTATGTTTCAGAAACGTTTAATTATCTCACACACAAATGTCAGCAATCTAGTTCGGCCTTACTGTCACTTGCAGGTAACTAGAGTATTCAAGTTTTTCAGTTGTATGGTACTTTGAAGGATGCGAAGTTCAGTTCCTCTCGTAATATAGTTAGATAACAGGAGTTAGCTTGTTTAAATTGGTTCCTACAAGACCCAACTACTATAGAACAGGGTTAAATAAAGTTAGTCAGTTCTTATCCGACTTAAAAAGGGTCTCATCCTTTTTGAATTCGATTTTCAATTCGATTGTTTATAAGCTTAGAGTTTCGTCATTTAAAAAAAATAGTTTCGGTTATTTTGTGTCTGTGGTGCTTCCTTGTTTAAATAGTGTCATCATCATTACTGGCCTGTTGGTCGTATGGTTAATGGCCCTAACTTCTAAGTCGTAGGTCGTGGATTTGATTCCTACGTAAGACAAATCATTGTGTGATAAACACGGTATTTCGAAATATATATGTTTATCAGTGGTCTGGTAGTATGTACAAGGAATCAAATGGCTGTGTGTATTATTTAAATTATCAATTTAGTCTTGAATAATATAGTAGCGGATTCTAAGACAGTTTAACTTTTCCTGTGACATCGCGAGTATTAAAACTCCCCGTATTTTGTGGGTGCTGTTGATCCTGGTATACAGCAGTTAGAAAGGATTGGTCCAATTGAGGTTGGGTTCGATACAACTTTAAGGAAAAATATTACCAGTAAATGTGTAATAGTAAGGGATATGCAGCATATCAGGTGTATCGCCTGATGGTAAGTGATTACCGGCGCCCATGGACACCTGCAACACCGGAGGCGTCATAAGTACGTTGCCGCCTGCCGTCCTTTTGAGAAGGCATACGCTCTTTTCTTGAAATTTTGAAGGTTATATTGATCCGGGAATACCGCAAGCGACAGTTCATTCCACAATATATTCTTTTTAATATTATTAGGGATACATCTGATTGAGAATGACCTCACTGTAAATAGC
This sequence comes from Spilarctia lutea, assembly GCA_916048165.1. Taxonomy (NCBI): domain Eukaryota; kingdom Metazoa; phylum Arthropoda; class Insecta; order Lepidoptera; family Erebidae; genus Spilarctia; species Spilarctia lutea. The sequence continues at coordinate 5,041,069 of OU696491.1, forward strand.
ACTATGAAGTACATAATCGTAAACCTAGTAGCACTTATAACATTGACCTAATTGCTTAAACGAGGAGTGAGTTCACGATCATACTGTGTTGAGAGAAGTTTGAACCTGCAACCTGTTGCTTGCATGTCATCGGCCTTAACCCTGCGCTGCCTCCAATACGTACATACCTACACGTATATTTACTATATGTTAAGATTAGGGTCGTGGAAATGATCTATTGATAAATTAATCGACTAATATATACTAAATTGAGCAATAATTTGGACCACTATATAATCTACATTACCATTACGAATAATGTTACTGAATATAAAAAAATAAACTTATTTTTTGTGAAAAGCGAACAAATGGCCAGCAACTAAATAGCGAGTTATGTGTTGGAATGATTTCTGACTACAATTCATAGAATTCACTTCTTTCATAATTACTATGTTCAGCTGTGATATGTTATAAGCTGATGATGATTACTTTGGATCGATCGACAGCGAATTAAACGTTTATACACTAAACATTCAGTATATTTGTTATTGTTTTAGCAACAGTAAATAATATAGTTACCTAAAAAGAATGAGTTCCAGCTTGGACATTTGTCGTCTGAAAGACTTTATTCTATAATGATTTTTTGACAAGATTATATGTCAATTTTATTTTAAAAAATATTGTGTACTTATAATACATTTTATTAGCATATTGCAAAGTGTGTGGGTGGAAGTGGGGTCGTATGACTACGGATCGATGAAACGTTGCACATTGACAATGTTAACAGAGAAATAAACAGATCTAGCTGTCAGCTTAGAAATTATAAGCAGCTGGTGTTTATGTGTTGAGACTCCAACGCGTCTCAGAGAGCACGCCAAGCCGTCTCTTCTATCGGCCAGATAATATACTAACTGGTGCTTAAGATTTTGTTCTAATCACTATATTTTGATATTATTGAATATGAATCTTGCTAATCCTGTGGATTACCAAATTAGCATCTCGGCAAACGTAGTGTAGAACCTCTACAGGCCAGGTGGAATGATGATTTGCTCAAGACGGCTGGCAGGAACTGGATGCGGGAAGACGAGGATCGAATTAAGTGGCCTGCAATTGGAGAAGCCTATGTCCAGCAGTGACCTACGGTAGGCTGATGTTGGTGAAATTTTAAGAAACATTATACACAACCAGCAATAGCGAATGCTAAACAATGATATATCTGTGTATTTGCAAGTTTTTATTGGCTTTCCAGCTGCAAGGTCATTTAAAAACACAGGAATTTTAATTTTGTAGACAGAGTAATAGTTGGACAAAATCCATAAATTCTAGCTAACTTATTACAGAACATAAACTAACTTAAGTTCTAGGTTCAAGCCGAAACGAAACAATGGAAAATTACAGTATGAAGATAGACAATTCTTACGTTAAGTAATATTTTGTAATAAGACAAAGGCTACTTGGAAACATTTGTTAATAGTTGAGTAGGTAATAGAATAGACAAATGAGTAAACAAATACGAATATTGGTAATAGTGTTAAAGGTGAATAGGCTTCAATTGGTGTGAATGTTCGGTAGTTTTAAATACCTATTATCAATATTTTCATACTACTTCAAAGACAAAGAGGAAAGTTTTAACACAGTTAATTTTTTTATGTTTCTTCTCTCTAAACGCCGTCAGTTATAAACCGATTAGGAACCCTAAATGAAATGGCTATAATTTGGTTCCTTAAACCATCGGTAAGATTCAAAAGTTTGCTAATGAAAAATACAGTAAAGGAATATAATTTAATGTGTTTCAATTTTATAAAATACTAGCTGAACCCCGCGGTGCTACCCGCGGTACGATGATAACTGCGGGCAACGCCGCGAGGCGAAGCTATATCTTTATAAATAGTAGCCTATGTGTTATTCTGATGTATAAGCTATATTGTGGTAAAGTTTCATTCAAATCCATTCAGTAGTTTTTACGTGAAAGAGTAACAAACATCCATACATACATACATCCATACTTACAAACTTTCGCCTTTATAATAGTAGTAGGATTAGCTTTCGTCCATGGCTCAGCTCACGTGTATGTCGGATATATTTAGGTTTCATATATAGCCCACGACACTCACATAAACAAAAAATAAAAATGAAAATAACCAAATCGAATGAATTATAATTATAGTCGAATTTCGACCACCGGGCAACTAAGTACTATAGACAGTGTGTTTGTCTATAGAGATGCGTATTAAAAGCTATGATTTTATTAAGTTAATTATCATATTCTTAAGACTGTTTATCACAAATTCAGGTAAACAAAAGTTCCTGTAAATCATCTTAGTAATCCATACAAATTAATCACTTTAAACAACTTAAGTGCCATTACTGTTTACGATCGTGTATCGAAATTTCAATAGCTTAATTAAAAGTGTTCAAGAACCTTCGATTAGCCTAACGTCTTATAAGTTATTCAATCCAGTGGATTTTACGCGGATTCCTAAGCGAGTCTATAATTATAACTAATACAACAAATTAATGACGTAGAGGAAAGTAAATTCATAAAGTCTGAACTTATTCCCATTTCATACAGATTAGTACCACCATTATCATTTAGCATTCTAACCTGGAAATGCTAATTTCTCTCACACGCGTTTATTGTATTTGTAATGTACCAGAAAGGTAAATTCTCATTCTCTCTTGTTACAAAGCAGGTATTGGCCTATCATACCACTCTAGTCAGACGGCGCTGGCGTAGGATTTATCCCAAGTTTCCCTTCCTTTGCAGTTGTGTTGTCTTGTCTAGTTTGCTTCCTTAGTCGTCCCTAAGTCTTACGATACCTAAAGGATAAATAACAGTGTTGACACTCCTTGTTCTTAACCCGTAACCACCTAAACATTTATTAAGTTCATAAGACTATAATGAATTGGAACCTGGACGTTTTGACCAAATTACAAAACTGCTGACTGAAACCACGCCCAGCCAATCGAAGTATCAGCTAGTCGAAATATAACGCAGTTCAAAGGTGTCTTAACCACATTCTTCATTCACCCTTAAGCATAAAAGCTTTACAGTATTCGGTAAAAAGCTAATACAGAATTACTTATTGATTCCTGCTGAATCAAAGAGCTTTCTGTGAGGCCATAGTGTCATTGCGATCGAGCTGGCTCATGTTCCGTTATGGGTTTCCCCACAGTTTTACAACTTTACCAATTGGTAAAGTTGTAAATATTTTACGCATAAAGTGTATCTATTTATATAAAACCGATAAACCAAAATAGAACATATAATTAAATATTAACGTGCAATAAACACGCTATATAATAATTTATCGCATCCACAAAGAACCATCCTTTATCCTTTACAAAGACGTTTACGGCGAAAAGTTTTGACAGATACAAATCATCGCAGTAATTAATAACAACACGAAAATAAACTTCGGCCACTTCATCATTAGTTTTGCGGATGTTGTGACCGAGCGGCGGTGAAAGGGTTATGTAAGATGCACCAAATAAAAAACTTTAAACACCATTATGATATTCAACTGTTCGTTGCTAGAATGATATCTATTTCTTTTAATAATATGTGAAGAAGGCTATGTCCATTCCAACCCTATGTTAAACGAAAGTGTACTCTGCGTTTGCGCACTCACATGTGCCCTATAATATCTCTTACGTAGTTGGCTGGTCTCTGTTGAGACTGGCCGCCATAGCCGTTATCGGCTAGAACATTATTATTATCAAACGAAAGTATATTATACTTGATATTCATAATGATTGTACGCAGTAAATGTGCACAAAGTTAAAATTTATAAATTGTATCTTTACAAAGTATGACATGTTCCGCTGTTTATTCGCTTAGATCTTGTAAACTACTGAACGGATTTTAATATAGTTTTCAGCAACAGATAGATTGATTGAAGAGGATTTTTTATATGTATAAAACGTCCATACTACAGTAGAGGAAATCCGACCATTTTAAAAACTTCCGGGTCGGATTGGAAGTTCTGTTAAGTAAAAAACAGAAGCCCATAGTAAATATGGAAGAAAAGTACGTACACTAACAGTTCTAGTTTTTTGGTCAATTAGGTAAAAGAAGACGTTAAAATTAGTCGAATTGATGTGGACCCATCCTCTCCTACGAAGGGCGTCTAAGGTTCTGTCCGTCAAGATGATTTTTGGTGCAAACACCACTCTACCAAATTTGATACGTTAGTGAAAATTCAAAACTGAGGTGTAGGTAATATTACTCATCTTGTTTTTCTTTCATTTCTAATACACGTGTTGTTTATCAACAACACCAAACGAGGCTCGTAAAAATACGTTTTTCATTATAAATATGCAAGTGAAAATTGTTTATTGGTATTATTTATATGACACGGAAGGACACTGAATATTATTTTAAGTCTTTGTAGTTATTTGCGAGGCTTTTAAAATTGTGTACAATATATATATTATATTTATTAATCTTTTTGATATTTAGGCGGTTGTAAAAACAACATTTAGAAAAAAGTGCAGTAATGGTAGAATCTTGACACTTTTATGCGACAATAAAAAATATTTATTTCTTTTTATCGAAAGTTTAATATGTGTTGATAGGGCTGTTGTATTTTTTTTGTTGATTACTTAAATATATAGCCACTTAGTCCAGAAAGGTTACTGGATAGAACCATTTAATTACCACCTCTGCTTTGTTTGTTTTCCTGCATACAGCAATATTCGGACATTCGGACATCTATATAACACACAACCCTATCTAGTCCCATACTAAGCAGAGCTTGATAATGGCGGTTGACAGTTCAATTTCTTTCCCATATTTAACGCGTTTACAACAAAAAATCGTCACCGTGGGAGAGCCACGCTTCGGCATGAATGGTCCCTGAACAATGACTGCGCTATGTTTCACTGAGTGAGTTAGTATACTGGAGACCCCTCCCCCGTCTCTCTCCCCATCACCCAAAAGCCGCCAACGCACTTGTGATGCCTCTGGTGTTGCGGCTGTCCATGGCCGGCCCATCGTTTGCCCCCTGTACCGTAAAAGTAAATAGAATTACTCCTAGAATAACTGTAGGGGAACGGGTATCATGTTCCACCCAACACAAAGGGAGGATCCTCCGACCAGGCGAGGTGATCATGCCCGGTGGGCTACTGCCCAACAGTTGATGTTGAAATGTTATATATATGATAATCGGCGCGAGAACTTCTATTGCGCGATTCAGGATTGGTAGTTACTCCGTGTAGTGCGTTACTTCGTAGTTCAGTGTATCTTCGGTAGATGGCACTGTAGTAAGTTGTTGTTGTGTTATATGTGGAAGTAGCCACATCAACAAATAATAAATGTTAATAATATAACGACCTACAGTTAAATAACCCACGTACACATTACAACTGAGTACATTTTATTTGGTTACACGTGGGTTACAAATTACGTATCTAAGACGTCGTTGTCGCCTACGTGTTTACCAGTTATTTTACAAGTTCACAAGTTTACGCTAATGAAAAAGTTATACACAAATAGTTTGTAGTAAAATAACTGATACTAAATATATTCTACGGCTTGCAAGTGTTTTTACTAACTAAAATTTATATCAACAAGAAAGAAATATATTTAACAAGAAAGATAGAAATCTATACTAATATTATAAAGAGGTATAGTGTCTAACTTTGTTTGTATGGTTGTAGGGGGTAATCTTCGGAAATACTGATCCGATCCCCAAAATTCTTTCACTAACAGAAAGCGACACTATTCAGGAGTGACATAGGCCATATTATTAAATCAAGTCGAATAAAGCGGACAGTTAACGCCCATAGAAGTGGGCATGGGTTGGCTAATTTAAGAATGTAAGCATTTAAAAAAAGATCTATGGCTACCTATGGTTTGAGTTTTATGCCCTAAGCTGTTGCCTAAGCTTTTAGTAGAAATTTATGTTTATAGTTCATCTCAGTGTTATTCATGTCACACATTTTATATTATTATATTTGCTGTTCTCAGTCCTATACCATCTAAGTATTATACATTTTATGTATTAAAATACGTCACATACAATTTCCCAAAAAAAATATTACAATAAGAAAACAACTCAAACAAAGCATATCGGAAAACGAAGTGTTCATAAAATAGTTCCTTTTCTTCCTTATAAGAACAAAACCCTAAAAATGTAAAACAAAGATGGTAGGCACCAGCAAAAAAAAATATCAACCTTTTATTGCAAAGAAGAAACAACAAATTATACCTACATTTATAATTAAATAACTCCATAATTACTTTCTTTACATTTTTTTAAAGACTACCGCATCTTTTCCTACTAATATTATAAACGCGAAAGTTTGTAAGTATGAATGGATGGATGTTTGTTACTCTTTCACGTAAAAACTACTGAATGGATTTGGATAAAACTTTACAATAATATAGCTTATTGTTCCTGACGAAAACAAAAGTATGACTATATCACGATGAAAGTGGAACAAAGTGGCAGTAATGTTGTCCTTCACCAAACTAGATGGCGTTGTACCACTTTTCTGAATCGCAATATAGTGACGTTACCGGGCTCATTGTAAAAACCCCGAATGTATATATACAAAAAGACCGAATAAATAGATTGTCAGATCAGCAGATCAGTTCACAGTGGTTTTATTATACATAGTAATCCTTAGTGTTCACAACACGTTGAGTGCTATTACGGCGCTTAACACTTATATATCAGAATAATACATAGGCTACAGTTTATAAAAATACTAGATTTGCCTCGCGGGGTTCAGCTAGTTGGGAATATACATTCATGTCGCGGGGGACTTTACAAACATATATGTAACGGACACAAAGAAATTTGTGAATTGGAACTCAAAACACTTCGCGCAGTAGAAAGCGGCGTAGCGACCGCTTAAACCACCAGGCCAACCGTGAATTCAACATTTTCTAAACAAAAGTTATATATTTAAAACAGAAATATTTAATCACCTTCAACAACCCGTCTATACGAGGTATCGTTAAACATTTAGTTATACTTAACCGGGTGTGCGTTCATGACCTAAAAATGTTGGCAGTCACTCAAACGCACCGTTGTACATAAACACCGGGCGATATCGAAGTCTCATCTTGTTCATTTGCTCGATGGAAATTTTGGGATACTTAGACAGTACACTTTTGATGTAGGTTATATATTCTACCACATTAGATCATCTTCCTAGCCTTTATTATTCCCAATGTTATTTGGGGTCGGCTACCAGTTCAACCGATTTTACCTGAATATCAGTTTTTACACAGAGCGACTGGCATCTGACCTCCGCAACCCTGAGGGCGAACTGAATTCGAAGGTTAAACTAGTTGTCAGTATATTTGAGGGCACTGACTTCCCAATAACGATTGCCATAGCTGTTCATGACAACCGGGACCGATGGCTTTACGTGCTCTCCGAAGCACGGGCGGGAAACACCGCCATATTCCATCATCCCGCATTAGATGTATTATTTTTTATTAGAAGTATATTGTTTTATATGAATATCTTCTATTTCCATTACGACTGCCTCGGTGGCGCAGTGGTAGTGAATGCGACTGCTGTGCTGAAGGTCTCGGGTTCAAATCCTAGGTCGGACCAAATGTTTGTGTAATCTACAAATATTTTTTCTGGAGTTTGGGTGTTTTCTATGTATAATATGTACAAAAAAAAAGTATATATGTATTCATATCAGTTGTCTAGTACTCATAACACAAGCTCTGCTTAGCTTGGGATTAGAAGACGTTTGTGTGTTAGATGTCCGAAATATTTATTATTATTATTATATTAAAAGACAGTTTAATTTTTCTTGGGACTTCCCGAGCGTTATTTACTCCATGTGTTTATAGGCCACTGAGTTGTTTACATATTTACTCCTTGGCTCCTATTGGTAAGTGTGACGTTAACTATTCTATCTTAGATATGCCAGCAAAACACATTTAAAATAATAAATACAACGGTTTAATAGTTTCGGAGTTCATCAAGGGAATTTTATGTAATAGATGTACACCTTCAAATGTTTAAATGACTTTCAAGGCAATAGGCAACTTAAATACTATAGAATTGTTCTAACTTTACATAAATAATAAATAAATAAAATAAACATTCAGGTCATCCAACACACAACGCCATCTAGTCCCAAGATATGCAGAGTTTGTGTTATGGGTACTAGACAACTGATATAAATACTCATATACTTCTTTTTTGTAAATATATACATATTATACATAGAAAACACCCAAACGCCGAAGCAAATATTTGCAGATTATACAAACATTTGGTCCGACCCGGGCTTCGAACCCGAGACCTTAAGCTTAGCAGTCGCATACGCTACCACTACGCCACCGAGGCAGTCGAAATTTAATGTTTACGAATCAATACTTATCATGCATGCGCCGTCGCATAAAGCTTATTATTAATCCGGCATGATCTCATTGCGGGTACTATGTCATAACCTGTCGCAAATTATCGCCCTGAAATTATTTACGACGTCCTAATAATGTAATTTTACGATTATATTACGAACAAATTTAATGTACAAACTAATAAAATAATGTACCAGGCCTATGGTTGCTAACGGCAAAAATAAAAAGAGAAATACCTACATACATGTGTAAGGGAGTTAAACGAATTTCTCGGGGAATTGATTCAGTCTTTATGATCGTTTGATGAGGTAATTTCCTTAAATATTGAAACAGTAATGGTGTAATAAAGCCGAGAAACATACAATTTTGATGTTAAAACGTTCCGTTTCCTACTAATTGCAATTGCATTCAGTTTTATTGTGATATGGCATTTATTTAAATTTCCTTTCTAATTAGAGGCTTATGGGCAATCGTGGACTTTTGGAAGCTGCTGACGATACTTATAAGAAATTTTATGATTATTGTAATTAGGACTAGGTCATGAACGCGTTAAAAAAAACAAAATAAAGAATTTTTTACATTTATTTCGTAAGTCATTTATATCTTTATTGCTTGGAGTAATTAATGAGATACTCCTGTTAAGTTATTGTACACTAAGGACACTTAAAATTGGGAATAACAGCTCTTAGTACCTACTTACTCAATATGAGACAGTCAATATCTACTGAAGTCGATTTAGTGTAGATGTTTATAACTAATGCAATCAGCTAGATCACAATTATTTTTCATGCTGATTATCTCTTTTTTTCTCTCTTTTTTTTTCTCTTTTTTTTTTTAAAAGACAACTCCCACATAAGGAATAAACATCCTATGTCGTGGGGGACTTTACAGACATACATGAAACGGACACAAAGAACATCCAGACTCGGGACAACAATTCGTGGATCACACAAAGTGTTGTAGGTACCGCGTGGGATTTGAACCCACGACACTTGGCGCAGTAGCAAGCGGCATGGCGACCGCTGACACCACTCGGCCAACCGTGCAGTCAATTATCATCCTTGGATGACTATCATGCAATCTTTTTATATTCTTATCCATATTAAGGGCCAATCTAGGAGACTATCAACAAACGCTTTTACCGTGGGAGAGCTATGCTTCGGCATGAATGGGTCGGCTCGACCGGAGTGATACCACGGCCTCAAAGAAAACCGGTGTGAAATAGCGTTTGCGCTGTGTTTCACCGAGTGAGTGAGGATACCGGAGGCCCATACCCCAACCCCTCCCCCATCCCCTTTCCCATCCCCCAAAGGTCGGCAACGCACTTGTGACGCCTTTGGTGTTGCGGGTGTCCATGGGCGGCGGTAATCGCTTACCATCAGGTGATACCTCTGCTCGTTTGCCCACTATTCAATAAATAAAAAATAAAAAAAAACGCCTGTTTTACAGACGCCAGGAAATTCATACGACATTTTTTCACTAAACAATTTTAAGTAAACGTATCTTAAAAGGTGAGCGCCATGCCATATGATTAATGTAGAGATCCATTATTTTATAATGATGGATCTTAATATGATAAAATACATGTAGGTATATATGAAGATACGATAATAAACTCTTAATGGAACCATAAAAGGCTCTTTATAATGAGGTGCGATGCAAATAACTACGTACATCGAGAACTACATAAATATGATCACTTTTGCAGTAAAGTTAATTGGTTATATGTTCATGAAAAGTATACATAAATGCTAAACTAGTTACTTATAATAATGATCCAAATTTATACTCCTTTACACCCGTACATTTAGCACACTGTAATCAAAACGGAATACTATTAAAAATTGTTTAATATCTGAGAATTATTTTAGTTTAGCACAGCAAAGTCTCAGCAACTGTGATTACTATTCAACGTTTTATTATGTAAACTAAATATAAATCAAAACATGACTCACTCAAATAACATAACGGCAGACATATTTGAAAAAAAAAACACTTTCCCGCGTTTTTGCCATTGAATAGTGTTGCGTAATTCTCGAATGCCTTGGCAATGGCATTCGAGTGTACTGAAATAGATAGTGCACACTCAGCCGATATCGATGAGTAAAATTTGTACGCAAATTCAAAACATCGAATTTGCAAATTGATGGTCATTGAATCAAATCCAAGTTTGCTGGAATTAATTGCATATTCATTTGTTTTATAGAACGTATTACTATAGAATTTAAATTGCGAATAGGTATAAAAAAATTATAGAATAGAAAATTTTCCTAGACTAAAACATAAAATGTTATATGATCAAGGTTATTTGTGTCTAATTAACAATCACATACGATGTGCATATTGAAGAGATAACGTGGGTGAGTTTTGAAAGTCAACCTGAAGAGCTAGATACAACGAAATGTTACATTAATTTTCAATTAATTATACAAAATTCTTTTGCAATTTTTTTACTAAAATATATTTACAAAATATAATGAAAACTGATAAAATAATTTTAACTGTAAAATATCTCAACATAGCGAGTAGCTTACAAATCATAACTTTACACTAGACAATCAATTCTAAAAACCGGCCGGTTCTCTAGGTCAGTTTTAAAAATCGGTTGTAAAGTATGATACTCGCTATAAAAACATTTAAATTCGATAACCCTTCAAATAACAACATGAACTCACACTTTAAATTCTCTCATCCACTCACTTGGTTCTTTAAAAATAGCCACTAGAAATAAATACGGCTGCCATACAATCTATTTCTGGTATCCGGTATATTTTTGACGTAAATCTAAAGACAACATATCGCCGTCAGCTGATTTTGACAATTTGGTGACAACTAGACAAATCTAGTAGGTTTTAGATGAAAGGAAGCATTTTAATAATGCTCATAATTTCCAACTGAGGTATATTATTTTATATAAAACTGTGTAATGTAAAAGAATGCTGAATATAAAGGACACGACGAATATTAAAAAATATTAGTTAGAGTTTTGTCTATGATAGATGAGTGTTGGTGTCTCAAATACTTTTAAGTTTAAATAATTGTTTGTAATAAAACTAAATAAAAGTAAGTAAAACTGTTGCCGTATTGCTAAATATTTATTATGATTTAATTGTGTATCTATCATTTTGAGGTTTGATACAAATGGCTTTAAGTTTTATGCTTAATAAATTATGCTATGCTTAATAATATTTAAGTCGAAAGGCAAGTACGATAAAAGATAACTAGAGTGTCGGTGCTCTGCAATGTGGTTCGCGCCAATATTTGAATATGGAATCGATCTTATTTTTGTATATCAATTCCACTGTCTGCTGTTATCACTATGCTGGAAACAAAAGTCGCTAATGGAACATCAAAGTCCCTTTTCATGTTTATTTTAATTAGATATAAACACTAAGTTCGGATCAATTCCGTCAAATTTAAATCTCAGCCTGGAAATATTATTTTTAAAAGGTAAATGACTTCTTTGTTTGAGTTTATGGTTTTTACGAAGGTGTAAGTTAATAATGTCAAAAAATTGCGTGTGGACACCGGTTCATAATTTTCACGCTCTCGGGTATTTACTTATGTTATTTTCTATCCATTAATTAGATTTTTAACACAAAACTTAATACTTATAGACTTATCATATAAGTAATTCAATAACTCTTTAAACATATAATTATTTAAACCGTGACCTGAATAACCACTTAATACCAAATAGCTTGTATCATGACCCCTTGCTAACATTTAAGTTAATAAAATATTTCTTTTTACGATACTTAAAAGCATCGAACAACCATTTTGTAATCGATAAATACCGTATTGAAAACACGATATTAAATCTAGAAGGAGACCAAATGTCATTTTTAGGGTTCCGTACCCTCAAAAGGAAAAACGGAATCCGGAATCTGTCTGAGGTTTTATGCTGAAATTCATATAAAATACCGAAATCTACTGTCCCTTGGAACTGTGAACATAAAACTTTTACGCCAAGTGCAAATTTTCGACACTCTCAAGGGAATCAAAACCTACAAGGTTCTTCCCGTCAACTCAGAATCTCGAAACTTCTAGTTTTTAATTTTTAGTTACATCATCATATCAGGTCATATAATACACCTACAGCTTTGTACGGAACCCTCGGTGCGCGAGTTCGACTCGCACTTGGCCGGTTTTTTTCTAACTTATCAGTATCAATCTTTTTGACAGAACTTTTTATCGTAACTTGGTGATAGACCAATGTTGATATATTTATAATGTAAAATATTAAGAAATTAATCTCTTAGTACGTATTTGTAGGTGTCTAAACCATTTTAACATTCTTTATTATCTTCGTCTGTTTGTTTATTCGTTGGTATGTAACCGACTTCTGTAAACTCGATTTTGCTCTACTTTTCTGAGTTCTTAAACATATACTGTGATTAACAGAAAACAGAAAATCAAAAACTAATTCTTAATATGAACTTTATAATTCTTAATGTAGGTACTATTCTGAAGAAAACCTTTCTAAACCATTTCACCACTAGGTGCTGTCCTCCTATGGGCTATGGGCCAGATGCAATACAGAAGTATCCTAACTCTGAGTTCTATGTTAAGTTGACGACAACAAAGACCTTTCCTCATTTTATTGAAAAAGGCTCGGGCAAACTCTATCGGGTTATAATTTCTTGGTCGGAATCCCATTCTTTCTTTCATTCTCCACTCAATCGTTATGTTAGGATTTAAATCTGAATTCCTGGAGAATGCCAACAATTCCATTTTGCTGATATTTATCGACAGACCAACTTTCCTGCTGCTCTCGTTGACTTTTTGTACAATTTCTTGTAAGTCGCGTTCGGAAGATGCGACGAGAACAGTATCGTGTGCATAACGCGAATTGTTGATGACAGTCCTTCTAAGTCTAGGATAAACTAGAACTAGAACAGTGTTGTGGATCACCATGCTGCATTGTCTGCATTAGCAATGAGTATGGTGACCACCACTCTTGGATTTTGCTTATGCTTTCCATCAAGAAGAATAGTCATTGTAGCAGGGCCAAATATATAAAAAACAGATAACTACTACTATCTACTTCTAGGTTTACCTATATATGCCTTTATTTTTTACGTGTGAAAACCCCCACGCGCCTTTACCCCACTGGGGTATGCGGCGGGGCGGTGTGTTGTAATCGAACCGACTAAAACCACACAGTGTGCCACTCTGTGTCTGAGAAGGGAGGAGTCCAGGTACTACTGTTATTACACGTCTGGACCCCTCCCTCCATAGTATCAGACATTGTACGATGAAGCTCCATTGCTATTTGACTATAATACATACTTAGATACATACAAGTATATAAACACTAGTTTTTACACCGCTCCGCTCTTAGATGTATGTCGGTAATAGCGGGAAATAGTGGACTATGTGTTATTCTTATGTATAGAGTGTTTTAGTAAGAGTGCACTATTTCATTTTAAAATTAAAACATGTATTTTTGAGAGAGTTGTGTTTTTTTGGATTGTAAAGAAGACATGTTCCGATTAAGTATGGAATAATATATACGTCAATATCTCACACTTCTTTGGTTACAGGTTATTACTCTTTTCATGAATTTTTTTATCACTATTTCTGGAAATAGCTGTATTTCACTGATGACACAGATTACCGTGGGAGATCCACGCATGCATAAGCCGCCTCGACCGGAGTAATACCACAGCCTCACAGAAAACCGGTGTGAAACAGCGCCTGCGTCGTGTTTCACCAAGTGAGTGAGGATACCAGAGACTTTACCTTACTTAGAGTTGAGAGAATGCAATCTTATTGAGACACCCTATATAAGCTATATAAATATAAAGTTTCACCTAAATCTGTTCAATATTATATGTATGAAAGAATTTCGAAGACAAACTTTCGCATTTATAATATCTACTAATGTAGGATGAAAAATATATCGCAAGTTTATATTCAGATTTCATTTTATTGACTTCTCGTCTTGCACTTATTATAAAATAATTTAAAGATTACACATGGATCGTGTACCGTTTTATTATATTTACAGCCCATAATAAACACATAAAGCAGTGCTAAAGCAAAAGTGAATAAAGCTTTATAAGGCCAGCAAATAATATTGTTATCGTAAGCAATATAATTTTTATGTTCCTTTTAACTCGTTCAGTTTATGCATATATTTATGTCATTAAGTATGGACTATTTTAAATAGCTTGTCAGTATTCATTTTTATTTATTGAATAGGGGGCAAACGAGCAGACGCATCACCTGATGGTAAGCGATTACCGCCGCCCATGGACACCCGCAACACCGAAAGCGTCACAAGTGCGTTGCCGACCTTTGGGGGATGGGGAGATCCCTCTTCCCATCCCCCAAAGCGCAAGCGCTATTTCACACCGGTTTTCTGTGAGGCCGCGGTATCACTCCGGTCGAGCCGGCCCATTCATGCCGAAGCGTGGCCCTCCCACGGAATTTGAATTGATTTAACAATAATAACCTCACACATCTCACAAGACCATCTGATCTTAAACTAGACAGATCCTGAACTGTGGTAGTCAGCCTGCTGCTAAACGTCCAGTCCATAAAGTTTAAGGAATACACGGCTGGTCTAGATTTGTATATCTATTATACGAAACCAATAAAGTTTACGACGCAGCTAATGTAATCGAGTATTTTATTATTAACAAGGACTGACTATATTTGTGGTTATTTTTTTGTTGTCGATCTTAAAACTTTCGAGAAATACACACATGTAATCCTACTAATATTATAAACGCCAAAGTTTGTAAGTATGGATTAAGCAAAAACTACTCAATGGATTTTGATGAAACTTTACAATAATATAGCTTATACATCAGAATAACATATAGGCTACAATTTATAAAGATATAGCCTCGCCTCGCGGCGTTGCCTGCGGTTATTGTTGTTCCATGGGTAGCATGGCGGGGTTCAGCTTGTTACGTATAAACCATCATAGAAGTTAATTTTCATTATATGAAAACATTACTCAACATTGTATTGATCAAAACGAGTAAGGCTTACATTATTAAACCACTCATTTTCATTGGTCAAATGAAAAAGCACGCATCTCCACGACTACCTGTTAACAATTGAGTCCCTTTTCATAAAGAGCTCTTCTCTCCTTATGCCCAGTTCCTATATTTGGAAAAACGATCCGTTCTAGGTACGAATAGTAGTATATTATACGGGCCGTAAGCTAAAATCGTTCCTATAAAAAATAAATTGAGGAGCGGTATTTACGACTCGTAGTCGGTTGTAGAAAATTTTTACACGATGACGATTCGTTAAATATAGGAACCGGGCATTAAACAACAAGATGTAACACAAAAAAAATACATATGATATGAAAATATACTCATACGGAAATCCCAATTAATAAATATGTCGTATTTTAAACCACTTAATTATTATTTATGTACGTATTTTAAAACTGTCGATGGTTTTTGTAATTTAGTAATATAAATATGAACACATTCTCAATTCACTTGTTGCTTTCAAAGTACAAATATTATGATCCTGTTTCAACGGTTACAGATAAGTTCCGGATAGCTTATATCTATACTAATATAATAAAGCTGAATAGTTTGTTTGTGTGTTTGTTTGTTTGTTTGTTTGAACGCGCTAATCTCAGGAACCGCTGGTCCGATTTGAAAAATTATTTCAGTATTGGATAGTCCATTTATCGAGGAAGGCTCGAGATATATCATCACGCTAAGATCAATAGGAGCGGAGCCCCAATGAAGAATGTTTAAAAAACGGGGGAAAATTATTACGCTACGGGCAATAGTGGACGTAAACGAGGTTGCGAAGGTCGCTAGTGACAGACTATTTGACGTGTCTTCCATATAAATTGTGTCAAATCATCTGTCAGATAAGCTATCCCGAACTTAATCTGTATACGGTGAAACAGGACCTAAGCGACACATCATCATTTATAACAGTACAAAGGTAAAACAAAAAGGCTTACACAAAGGCGTTAAAAGTATAACTGACGTACACCTATTTCAAAGTTTTTATCTGCTTCTGACGTCATAATGGTTGTTCTCTACAAAAGCTCGGACCTTCTTTAGAATGTAAGGCTCGTTTTAACTTACTATCCATTAATACAACATGTATTTTATTATTAAGTTTTATCAAGTAATTATTTTAAGTCGATATCAATCTCTTCATTTCTTACTCTAAATGTTGTACAATTAAATGCAATTTTCATTCTTACCTTTAAATTCAATTGAAACAATATGAATATTGGTTGAATTTTAAAATCGAATAAACCAATAAGATTTGGTTTCCTAAAAAAAACAACCGGCCAAGTGCGAGTCGGACGCGCACACCGAGGATTCCGTACAAACCTGTAGGTATATTAATGATGTTACTAAAAAATTATGCTTTTTGCAATTTTCCCTTTATCTGCGCTATAAGACGTTCCGTTGTACCACATTTCAAGATTCTGAGTTCACGGGAAGTACCCTGTAGGGAATTTGCTACATAAACGGCTGTATCTTTTGATTGTGTTGGCTTAGAAGTTTGATTTTTCACAGCTCCAAGGGACAGTAGACTTGAGTATTTCAAAGGAATTGATACCTCTACGCGTTCGCAATTCGACAAACAGACGGACAACAAAGTGATGTGGAAAGGTACGGAACCCTAAAAACTCCAGATACAACAATATTCTATTTTCAAAATCATTCGTAGCTCCACTTCTCGAGTTGTCTATAACTTTTCCAGCGCAATAAGAGTTGGAAAACAGACAAACAAGTATTTATTGGAGCAATACCGCTGTACGCCGTTAAATTGTAACAAACTAGCATTGTTTTATTCTCAATTTGTTTCTTCGGTAACATTGTTAGTAGATAGCGGTATTTAATCCTTTCATTTACTTCAGAGAATGCGTGCGTTTTGTTTATTATTAATATATTAATGCAAGAAGAAAGTTCTTGGTATATCTTTTAAAACAAATATGACGGTAGAAATCTTAGGAAAAATGTAAAAGACTACTTAACATTTTTTTAATAATATGCTTGATATAAACATAATATGTAGGTTAGTTATAGCTTTCAGGTAAATATTTTGACTTTGTCTTGCATTGGTTTGTCCATGAAGAATTCATACTCTATATTAATATTGTAAATTCGAAAGTAACACTATCTGTCGGTCTGTCTATTTCACGGTTGCACGGCTAAACCAATGAACCGATTTGAATAAAATTTACAAGGGAGATTTTTGGATTCTTGAGAAAGAGCATAACCTACTATTTACTCCGATTACCGACATAAAAGCGGGCGGAGTCGTGGGCAAAAGAGGAGTATAAAACAGAAATTGAAAAATAATTGACTTTTCTGAGCAGTAGGCACAGTGAGCCGTGGAAGAGCCACTGCGCTTTAGCTTCCGCATGCATCACCGGAGTGATACCACGGTCTCACAGAAAACCGGTGTGAAACAGCGCTTGCTTTGTGTTTATTCGAGAGAGTGAGTATATGGGAGGCCCATACCCCAACCCCACCTCCCTCTTCCAATCCTCCAAAAAGCCGGCAACGCACTTGTGACGCCTCTGGTGTCCATGGGCGGCGGTAATTGCTTACCATCAGGCGATACTTCTGTGTCTGCTCGTTTGACCAATATTTCATAAAAAAAATACAAGTTCTGTACTAAAACTGTAATTTATAAAAGTAAAATCCTATACTATAAAGCAGATTGTCAATGACATACATAATAATGTTTACACCGATTCTTGGCCGATTTTACAAGCGTTTATTGGCGCCCCATGGAACGACATCTCGTCACAGTAGCTAATATAGAATAATAGGTGTGTTTAAAACCGAGACGACAACCAAACATGTGATACTTAATAATTGTTATGGCGCAAAGCCGATTATTGTGACTAAAATATACCTACATATGATGAATGTAAATTTCTAGCCAATGTTTTTTAATAACCTTAAGCGTTTTTAATTTCCAAATATCTTTCGTTTCATCCAATATTAGTAGATATTTTTAATATAATATAACTTTTGCTTTGCTTTTTCATTGAAATCGGTTAAGTGGTTTAACACTGAAATCGTAACAGACAGACAGACAGAGTTACTTTCAAATTTATAGCATTAGTATGGATGTGTTTTGGTAGTAAGCAGTGAACTAACGAATGACAGAGGAGGATGGAAAAAGGAAACTTCAATTGCACCGACTTCAAATAAAGTTGGGAAAAGGGTAGGCTGATGATAATGATGAGTATAGTTGTGTTTATTAGTTCAATTAAAGTATAATGTTCATATCAACTTTAGCGAAAAAAGGTTCCATAAGTTTTCTAATAAGTACCTCATTTGTATCCGGTGGTGAGAAAGAAAGATATGAAAACGAAAGAAAGGTGTAGTTGAAAACGCTTTTGAAACTTAAGTTGAAGAGATTGAAAGTTTTTTTTTCTTTTCGTCCAATGTTTCTTATTTTTTCACGCAAAAACTAATAAATAAATAAATAAATAAATATTCCGGACATCTAACACACAACGCCATCTAGTCCCAAGCTAAGCAGAGCTTGTGTTATGGGTACTAGACAGCTGAAATAAATACATATAATTTTTTTTTTTGTAAATACATGACATATTATAGATAGAAAACACCCAAACTCCGAAACAAATATTTGCAGATCATACAAACATTTGGTCCGACCCGGGCATCGAACCCGAGACCTCAAGCTTAGCAGTCGCATACGCTACCACTACGCCACCGAGGCAGTCAAATGGATTTTGATGAAACTTTACAATAATATAGCTTATACATCAGTATAACATATAGGTTACAATTTATAAATATACAATTTTAAACCCAATCCCAATGTTTAACCCAAGAAATGACCATTCATCAGATGTAGATATATTTTAGTCACAATTATCGGCTTTGCGCCATAACAATTACACCTTGTTTACAGATAATATTCGTAAGTGTTACAAATGAATTAAAAAAAACTAACAATCAGTTGATATGTAAAAAAATATGTTAGATCTTGTTCTTGGCTCCCAAACTAGGTTTATCACCTGTGACTTGGGAGCCAGTATCTTTATAAAGCTAGTATATATATAAATTGTAACCTATGTGTTATACTGATGTATAAGCTATATTATTGTAAAGTTTCATCAAAATCCATTTATTAGTTTTTGCGTGAAAAAGCAACAAACATAGGTACTCACTTACATACTCACAGACTTTCGCGTTTATACTCGTAATATTAGTAGGATACATATATCTATACAACCGCGGGCAACGATGCGAGGCGAAGCTAGTATCTTTATAAATTGGCGCCTATGTGTTATTCTGATGTATAAGCTATATTATTGACTGCCTCGGTGGCGTAGTGGTAGCGTATGCGACTGCTAAGCTTGAGGTTTCGGGTTCGATTCCCGGGTCGGACCAATTGTTCGTATGATCTGCAAATATTTGTTTCGGAGTTTGAGTGTTTTCTATGTATAATATGTATGTATTTACAAAAAAAAAGTATATGAATATTTATATGAGTTGTCTAGTACCCTAATACAAGCTCTGCTTAGCTTGGGACTAGATGGCGTTGTGTGTTAGGTGTCCGGAATATTTATTATTTTATTTATTATTATTGTAAGTTTCATCAAAATCCATTCAGTAGTTTTTGCGTGAAAGAGTAACAAATGTTTGTTACTCTACATATTGTCTGTTAGTATGGATGGATAGATGTCTATCCATCCATACTAACAAACTTTCGCGTTTATAATATTAGTAGTATTATATATGCAAGCAGCTTAAGTTAGAGAGATAACTAGTGTACTACATGTTATATACTTCTAACTGCATTTAAATTAACACACTTAACAATACTTTGAATCTATTAAATCTCTCTGATTGGATAAAATGAACGGATTTATTTCTACAATTTAAATTAGAAGAAAAGTTAATCGCTAGTTAAATGGTCATAAAATTGCTAACTACCCGTTAACAAGCATCGTTTGATGCTATTTGTACGGCCTGTTGGTCTAGTGGGTCGAGACCTGCCAGCAGGTCAGTCGTTAAGATTTATAAGATCAGCCGTTAAGACCTCCGGCTCAGATAACTGTGATTCTTGCGATTCTAAACGCGAAAGTTTGTGAGTTCGTACGTGACGATCTTAAACTACTATTAAAAAATAATTTTCAGTGATGATTGTGTTTTTCGTGGGAGAGCCACGCTCCGGCTCGACCGGAATGATACCACAGTCTCACAGAAAAGCGTTGTGAAATAGCGC
Organism: Spilarctia lutea; assembly: GCA_916048165.1. Classification (NCBI taxonomy): domain Eukaryota; kingdom Metazoa; phylum Arthropoda; class Insecta; order Lepidoptera; family Erebidae; genus Spilarctia; species Spilarctia lutea. The sequence goes on from OU696491.1 coordinate 5,061,611, forward strand.
TTGCGCTGTGTTTCACCGAGTAAGTGAGGATACCGGGGGTCCATGCCCCTTCCCTCCCCCCATAGGTCAGCAACACACTTGTGACGCCATTGGTGTTGCAGGTGTCCATGGGTGGCGGTAATCGCATACCATCAGATAATACGTCTGCCCGTTTGCCCACTATACAATAAAAATAAAAAAGTAATCTATATAATAAAATCGTAACTGGTCGTTGTCTGTACGTGAAAGATTCATAAGAATATCTATAATATGTTTTATGAACGCTATAGAACTCAAACAATGTTTTTTTTAATTTTCGTTTGTGCACACTAATCTGAGAAACGGCTTAACCGATTTGAATGTGGTTTTCAGTAATGCGTCGGGGTATGCGCCACTTAACATTTAGTGTTTGTTTCATTTCAATTGGTTAGTAAATAAAAAAGTGATATCAGTTTGAAGAATCTTCCGCGACAACCGACCTTTACACGGGCGGAACCGCAACCAAAAGATAGTCCCTAATATAAAGTGTGCCTAGAAGTCCAGAAAATAACGGTAAATATGTCTTCTTGCGTCACGATGACGTCAATAAATACTTAACAAACTAAAACATAATAGCATTGAGCTCAATGAACACTGACTTTGTTAAACTCAGGTAAGGGTTCGAGAAACCTGAAAGTTAACAGAGTGACCTATTTGCTTTGACTGAAACCCTTGTAATGTGTTAGGGCTGACACACATTGGAGCGTATCAAAGAATGGAGGATCGAGCTATTATATTTTATTTTACAATTATAGGAAAACTTACAGCTGAATTGTTACATTATACAATGCGAAAAAAGAAGGCCAATAAGAAGTTTTCACAGTTAACAGAATAAATAAGTGGAAATAAATATAAATACAAATTCACATGACAACACAGATACAAGCAAGAAATACATTATCGATAAATAGACATCATTACTCCCGGTTGCAAGAAGCGAAGGAGTCAGTCAGGGTTTTCCTGAGCTGGTTGGTTCCATGCACAAATAAGCCCATATCAGCACTCGGGCATGCCGCATTGAACATACGACTCGCTCGACTTATATTATCGATATTGAAAATGTTGGTGTTAATACGTAAAGTTCTTTGTACCAATTTTTAAGCAAATATGGCCGTGCTTGTATACTACCGCATATTGTGATTGGGATTATTAATGTTTTTATTTTATAATGCAGAAAGCTTCACTTTTAAAGTTATTATTATTATTACAAAGTACTTGGGCGGTCAAAAAAGTTTCCGACCTAACGATGACATAAGACATATTTTCTTTTTTTTTGCAACGTCTCTTGAATTCTGCAAACTTCTCCCAGCGATGCACAGAGTAAATGTTAAGTTATGAAGTTTAATCTATTGGGGTTCATTCAGTACATATTTTCATATGTCGTGACAATGTAGTGGACACACCAACGAAATAAACAAGAAATTTGTTTATTAAGCTATCTGTGGTATTTACAGGCTATATTAGGATTTTTAACATTATTCTTCCAATTTAGAACCTTAATGCTAAACACGACGAGCTTTAGACACAAAGCAGTGAATGTAATGGTTAGTGCAACTGCTTGGAACGGTTTTTAACCAACTTTATGCAACTAACTTAACGTCTAACTAATTCAGAGTCTAATCCAGATAATTAAAATAGAGCATGGTTTAATGGAAATAAAGGGTTTAAATTTCGTTTCCATATATTAATATACACCGCATGCTGGCGAATAGTAATAGATTTATTTATTGCTAGTTAATCAATTTTGTTTACCGCGAACTTCTGTGGTATGGCGATAACAAGCTCTTGCGTCACACGCCATTGATGATCTGAATTAATCGAAGTCTGGTAAGTGGTGAGATGTGTTCAAACCTTTATTGCTGGATCCATCCTATGACGTGGTAATAACGTCAGCGACGCAAGTATGTCGCTGATGTATTTACTCGAACTTTTTGAATGTCGAATGTCAATCGGCCATGTTTGACATTCGAATTATGGAATGACATTCAAATGTTTGTACTTGGCATGTAGCGAGTGTTTTATTTTATGTTTTTGAAAGGAATTTCAACGAACGTGAAATGTGTTATGTCGTAGATTATAATTTGATTTGATGGGCTATTTTTTGCTCTATTACATTTCATGTAGCATACTAAACTATCAAAATAAGAAAAACACAGTTGATAAGTCATTGGGAGACTGCGGGTAAATTAAATTACCTTTAGTATTTCAATTTTGAAGTGTATGTTTTAAGACAGATATTCTATATATTTCAATAGATTATACTACGTCATATAAGGTTCTTGGTTATGTTAATGTTGTGAATTTGTACTGATCAATTTTGAAACAAAATAGTAAAACACGAAAGGCATCGAAAGTTGTACCATTTTTTTTAACTTTGGTGTTGATGCGTGAGCCGTCTTAAGCCTTTTGGCTAACAGCTCTTGTAAAGACCTACTAACTTTCAAACGAAAAAAACAGTCAAATATATTATTATGCTCTGTTGCATGTGGTTTTTGATTGCTAGTAATAGTTTGGTAAGGCAACCTTTTACTAAGCTTGTTATCTTAGTTGCATATTAAAAAAGTTCAAATATGGTTCTGGCTGACAACGATAAATAAACAAAAACAGCCAGTATTCCGATTTCCCGCACTTATTGGTGCAGTTCTTAATTTAAACTAAAACCAAATCATTAATTTTCCCATTCATCTTAATAAACGTCGACTAAATAGACAACTGTATGCTATAATTATCAAACCGTAATCGATTTAATACGAAACTTCCCGACACAAATGAATCAACAGGTGCTATAACTATGATAATTATTTTACTGAAACATTTGATACTGTTGGTAAATACTCGTCTATTTCAGAACTTTTAAATGATAATAATCTTTATTGATTATTATTATATCATATCATCTATGATTTAAAAAAAAGGTTGACTAGATATTTAAAATAATAATTTTAAATACTAACAGCTAAACCCCGCGGCTAGTTTCTTTATAAATTATAGCCTATGTGTTATTCTGATGTATAAGGTATATTATTGTAAAGTTTCATTAAAATCCATTAAGTAGTTTTTGCGTGAAAGAGCAACAAACATACTCACATACATATTCACAAACTTTCGCGTTTGTAATATTAGTAGGATGAAGTTTAACATTGTGTCTATGCATCTGTGGTTTATGTCCGACGTTGATTAGAAAACAACAACCATATCGATTAGATTAATAGATAATAATGATTTTACAATCGATTAAATAATTGATTAAGACGAGCGTTAGTTAAACCTTCAAGAAAAGAGCGTACTCCTTCCTAAAAGTCCGGCAATGCAATTGTAACACCTCTGGTGTTGCGGGTGTCCATGGGCGGCGGTAATCGCTTACAATCAGACGATATATTTGTTGCTCGTTTGCCCACTATATAATAGAAAAAAAAAACCCTCCACGGTTTACACAGATGAATGGCAGGAGCTGGATGCGAGTAGCTAAAAATCGATCAACGAGTGATCGGCATGCGATAGGATAGGCCTGTGTCTAGCAGTGGTCTGCGATAGACTGATGATGATCATGAAGAATAATTTTATTTTCGTTAGTTACATACATAAAAAAAACCGAAATAATTTTCAAATGATATTTAAATTTTTAAATAGAACTACCAGCCACACGTCTATTACAATTTCGTAATTCAAAAACGAGGACATCACCGAAATAGAATTTAATGTTTTTTAATATTTTTTTGATGTTATTATTCATGGGACATATAATATTATGATACTGAAGAATTTTCATTTTATACTTCATTAGATTTACGTTTTAACGTTTATAATAAGATGACGCGTAATAAAAATAAATAGCACACTAATTTAATCTTTTCAGGAATTTAATGTTGCAATGGTTAAGCTAACAAGTGCGTTATGAGCTTTTTATTATCGCACTCTGGGTGCATTCCATAACGACTTTCGAAGTTTTTCCACTCGTCAAATAATTTTCTCCTAATGAAGAACACACCCCCATTAAATTTTAGTTTTTTTTTTCTTTTTTCACAACGCCATCTAGTCCCAAGCCAAGCAGAGCTTTTGTTATGGGTTACTAGACAACTCATATAAATACATATATTGTTTTTTTTTTGTAAATACATACATATTATACATAGAAAATACACAAACTCCGAAACAAATATTTGTAGATTTACACAAACATTTGGTCCGACCCGGGAATCGAACCCGAGACCTCAAGCTTAGCAGTCGCATACGCTACTACTACGCCACCGAGGCAGTCGATTGTAACTCTTTTTATGGGGTAGGAGGCAAAAGAGCAGACGTATCGCCTGATGGTAAGCGATTACCGCCGCCCGGACACTCGCTACACTCGACAAAACTAAAGACTTGAGACATTCGAATTTTTTCCTCAAATTATTTTCTCCTAATTAAGAACACACCCCATTAAATATTTTCCACTTGTCAAATATATTTTTACGTTCGAATTTTTTCCACTTGTCAAATTTTTTTTTTCCTAATGAAGAAAATACCCCATTAAATTTTACATAGATTGTAACTTGACATAACTAAGACTTGACAAATTCTTATTATTTCCACTTGTCAAATAATTTTCTCCTAATGAAGACATGAAATACCACGCTTCATACAAGAAACTTTACCAGTTAATAATCAAGCCTGACTTATCATGGCCACCGCAATGTTATTGCTGTAACAGCAAACATTGTTGCAGACGAGTAACATTGTTGCAAGTAAGCCCGCAACATTACTGGCAATTTTGCCCCATTATGGAAAATGTGTGACTCGCATGTGGAATTACTCATGGGACTTTTATGGCAGTTTACGTGTAATTTCAATTTATGACAATTATGTTATTAATTTAAATTAGTGATGTGTTTTGATATGGCACTTTTTTCTTTTATATAATGTCATCTGTAGTTTAATAAATATATATACATAATCCTATTAATATTATGAACGCGAAAGTTTGTATGTAAGTGAGTATGTTTCTTGCTCTTTCACGCAAAAAACTACTGAATGGATTTTGATGAAACTTAACAATAATATAGCTTATACATCAGAATAACACACAGGCTACAATTTATAAAGATACTAGCTTCGCCCCGCGACATTGCCCGCGGTTATTGTCGTAACGCGGGGTTCAGCTAGTTCAGTTACAAAGTAATAGGAGCGGGCGTATCTCAAGTTTTTAACTTTAAAAAAATATACTACACTACACTGAATTGATTTATCCATAGCTTAATCTTTTACTGTTACGGTCATAATTATATTAGAATGTAAGTTTATCTGTTGATAACGAAACATTTAAATCATAGCTTTAATCGTGAACACCTTGAAACTTCACAAGTATTACGGCGTCCTACCGACTATCAGATTTTATTCAGCAAACGGAACACATTTGGCACAAATCCAAGTGCGGATTCACCGAACATTTTACCTCATCTTTACACTAACTATTGCTCGCGGTTTTGTCGTGGAATGCCGTTTTTATGTCCTTGTCTAGTTTACTTTTTAAATTTACAGCGTTTAGGTGATATTCTATTTCAAATTGCGTGCTCTTGAGTGGTGTTGTTAGCTTTAAAATATAATTTGTTCGAACTTTATATTCGGTAAAATTCTGGGATATTTTTTAATCGCGTGACTGCTTTAGTGACCAAATTTTTACCATCTTTACCTTGTGCAGATATTGAATATAAGAACTTAAAAAATGTCCTTCTTTTTTCAAATCTCGAGCACCCCTTATTAATACCACCACTTAGGGAGTGCCATTTTTTACATATCACTTTGTTGTCGGTCTATCTGTTTGTCAAGACCCTTTTTAAAGCGTTAAGGTATCAAGCTGAAATTCATACCAAATACTCAGGTCTACTGTACCTTGGAGCTGTGAAATTAAACTTCTAAGCCAACACAATCAAAAGATACAGCCGTTTATGTAGCAAATTCCCTACAGGGTACTTCCCGTGAACTCAGAATCTTGAAATGTGGTACGAAGCAACGTCTTATAGCACAGTTAAAGGAAAAATTGTGAAAAGCATAAATTTTTAATTACATCGTATAATATACCTACAGGTTTGTACAGAACCTTCGGTGAGCGAGTCCGACTCGCACTGTGCCGGTTGGTTTTTCAACTTATCAGTATCGATCTTTTTGATAGAAATTTTATTGTTACTTGGAAAAAAATACCGTTGTCTAGTGGTAATCGACCAACATGTATTGATATATTTAATGTAAAATGTTAAGAAATTAATCTATTAGTACGTATTTGTAGGCATATAAACCATTTTTACACGCTTTATTATCTTCACTTGTATGTAATCGACTCCTTTATTTTTCTATTTTTTTTTCTTTAAACAAGACCAAACCAAAAGAATATTTTCTCGTATAACATAAAATCCAAATCGACTGATAAGTTCTGAGTAAAGAGAACAAACATGAAAAATCAAAACGTTATTGAACCCCTTAATTTTGTTGAAGTTTATTAAAAAAAGTATTTTCTTTATGTTAATAATTTTATTTTACTGGGTTAAATTAAGAGAAAAAAAATGTGTGATTCGAAGTGACAAACTCGTCCTAATGCTTGTATAAACGTATTGCTTCTTTTCAATTTAAATAAATTATAACATACATAAAACTAACATAAAATGGATATCAATTTTAAAATTTCCTTTTGAATAACGTTAAAGGTAAACAGTACTTCTTAAGGCCGGCATCGCACATGTGACGCCTCTGGTGTTACGGGTGTCCATGGGTAGCGGTAATCGCTTACCATCGAGCGATACGTCAGCTCGTTTGCTCCTACCCAATAAAAATAAATAAATTTTAGCATCTAGACTGTGTTGATCCATGAATAAGTACGAAAATAATAAAATACAAAAATAAAAGGAAAACTTGTTCAGAAGTTTTTTCTAGTACGCACCCATAATTTTGGAAATCCCACTTTTCACTATATTACCGAGGTAAAGTAAAATATTTGCTAATAACATAGTTGAAAGATTATGTATTGATATTTACGAATCTCTCAAACTTTTCATATGCAAACAATTGGGTACATATTTCTAATTTGATTGACCTGAATATTCATTGGCTTTCTGGTCTAGTATTTGTTCACTCAGACTCAGACTCAGACTTGCTAATTCGATTCCCAGCCTCATAATTTTGCCATAAGTACTATTTGTAGAATTAAGTTAATTAAAATGAACGGTCAAAAACATGCTATGACATGAACCACTATTAAAGGTTTAATTTTGCAGCATGTTTGTTAATGTTATGCATAAACATGACATCCGTTTATAAAGCATGCAGAATTTATTTTCAATGTCTCAGAATAAACGCAAGGTTATAATCTAGCGATTAAAATATTCATAACTGACTAACAAAGCTTGCTAACCATACGAACTAATGAATAATACCAGCCAAAAATAGTTTCGAACTAAAATTAAAGCAGGCGAATAAAATAATTTCTACAAATAATATTATGCAATTGCCCCTGGCTCTTAGCCTAAACATTTGCCGCTTTCGGCATTCCTAATTATTTTAAAACGGCGCTTCGAACAAAAATAAAAATGGCGACGAATATTTGAGATCAAATTATCAAGTTGCATTTAAAATATACTTTCTGTAATATTTAGGTGTATAGTAGTTCCTCAAGAGCAGATAAGGTGTAACGTTATGAAGTTTTTGGCGCCTAGAAACAATATTTCAAGACATGCTACAAACATTGCAACTGTCTAATCTGTATAGATAGTAGATTAAAAATACGGAGTGTTGCCAGCACCATTCATTATATGGGTATCGTAAAAGCCGACGGAGAAAGCAAATTACGCACAACAAATAGACGGATAACTTGAAAAAATATCAATTATTGGATTTTAATATTATTTAGATTTTAATTAGAGTATTGATTATATCCAATGTTTTTTTTATGTTAGTTCAATTTAAAACTTTGTTGAACGCAGATTTAATAAAGTTAGATTATGTTAATTCTGTCTTCGAGTTTGCACATAATTTTTGTAACATATTTTTATTGAAATAAACGTTTGAATGTAGGTAAATATATATAATTATGTAATTATATTATACTGTCATGTGACAGTGAATGGATTAATTGTTATAATTTAGTTAATTGCTGTTGTAACAGAAATAATTAATAACTAAACACTATGTAAACTTGGTACTAATATTGTTGCGTATGTTGTATTTACCTGTTATTAGTTTAAAATCTATGTATATATATAATTGTAATCTATAATTTATGTGTCTTTTACAATGAAACGTTGTATATAAGTGTTGGTGAATCAAATTAATAAAACTCTATAACAACCCGTCAAGCTAGCGTGGTATACAGAACAGTACAATCCAGCAGTGGTAATGCGAAAGGCTGTTAATGAAGATGATAATGCTACAAAATGAAACTTCCTTATTTTGAAATATAATTTATTCAATTGAGATATCCTGGACCATGTCTTCCTACGCGAATGTAAAGAAGTTGCAAGGTTCAATAGAATACCACTCTCAAGAAGTCTTTTAAATATTATTCATAAAACAAATTCAAGTGACCATAATTATTCAACACTAGCTACGCGCTGCCGCATTATCTGCGGTTATCTGTTACTTTTGAACATATTGATTTCTTGATAAATTTAATCGGACATTGTTTATTATTAAATTAGTTTAATTTTGTTTTCGCTTATCCTTCTTATTTTCCCAAAAAAAGTAGCTTAAGTTTTTCCTTACATCATCCATCTGCCAGTAAAAGTCTCGTCAAAGTCAGTCCAGCAGTTTCAGAGGTAGCAGTAGCAAATAGAGGTGTAGCAGAAATCCTACAATTATCCGGTTTTCAATTTACTATGCTGTCGATTGTAGCAAGTATTTGTACGGGTACCGGATTTCAAGTATAAGTGCTTTAATCACTTAACAAATATTATTAACACGCATTGCGAAATTAATAGCATGTTTACTGTATTAAGGCCAAATTATCTAGAATGTTTACAAATTCCTCAGTATTACAGAAAACAACTTTTCTTCCTAGACAAGGCCGGCTTCGGAAATTTTTCCGCGTTATATACCGCTGCAGAAAACAAATTTGATATTATTTCAACATATTACATACAGTAGTCTAATCTCCACCGAAATTTGAGACCCCGTGCAATAAGCCAACAATATCGCTGTTAAAATACTTAGATGTACTTCTATAAATGTGTATGTGTGACTGCCTCGGTAGCGTAGTGGGAGCGTATGCGACTGCTAAGCTTGAGGTCTCGGGTGCGATTCCCGGGTCGTACCAAATGTTTGTATGATCTGCAGATATTTGTTTCGGAGTTTGGGTGTTTTCTATGAATAATATGTATGTATTTACAAAATAAAGTATATAGGTATTTATATCAGTTGTCTAGTACCCATAACACAAGCTCTGCTTAGCTTGGGACTAGATGGCGTTGTGTATTAGATGTCTGGAATATTTATTATTTATATATTTTATTTATTTATACAGAAAAAGTACACCCATGAACAGAACAAATGATAATGATAATTACACGAATATATGTCTTGAGAATTCGAACCCACGACCTCAGGAGCCAGGGTCACTAATCACTATACAAAAAGGACAGTCCACTACCAATATTAGTTTGAAAAACTTGATTAGGTAAGTCTTTTTCTCCGTGGGAGAGCCACGCTTCGGCATGAATGGGCCAGCTTGACCGGAGTGATACCACTGCCTCACAGAAAATCAGTGTTAAATAGCGCTTGCGCTGTGTTTCACCGAGTAAGTGAGGATACCGGAGGCCCATACCCCAACCCCTCCCCCCATTCCCTCTCCCTATCCACCAAAAGTCGGCAACGCACTTGTGACGCTTTTGGTATTGCGGGTGTCCATGGGCGGCGGTAATCGCTTACCATTAGGCGATACGTCTACTCGTTTGTACCCCAGTCCATAAAAAAAAAAATCGACGGGTTGCACTCCGGGAGTGCCGGCAGAAGTGAAAACTTAAATATTAACGTTGTGCATTTTTGATATTTTGGAATGGTTAGAGAATAATTTTGTACGAATTGCTTTCATTATCAGTATAAAAGTACTATTATTTATGTGGTGGAATACAATATTCATTTATTGCGCTATCGTACACAAACATGACAATTTATATTACATACACACACGAACATGCCCTGCGCCGCCTGTCCTCTCTCCATCCGTCTTACGAATTTTCGATCAGGTCACGTGACCTGACGCGAGTTTATACATTTTTACCCATTCCAAAAAAGTACACAGCGCCGCTAAAGAAGTTTTCACTTCAAAAATTCTAACGTGAGACTATGGCATTGGTGACTGCTTTTCTGTTAGTATAATTTGCAACCTGCTAATCAAAAAAAAAACATATTATCATGATCAAAACTTTGCAGCTAGACTGAAAGGTTCTGTAGTAAGAGGTTATTCAAAATCTATAGCTTATCATAGTAAATCAGAAATTCACTCATTTTTTAAGGAACATGTAGCATATCTGTTATAGATAAATTATACCACATAGGTACAGAACAAATGATCGTGTTCAACGTACAAAGACTTATCTCATGACATGGGTTTAGTAATTCTATGTAAATAACATAGATCTCTTCTTATTTTATCACTAGTTGACCCTCACAACCTCGTTCACTTCTACATTGTACGTAGCGTAATAATTTTCCCCCGTTTTTTAAAACATTCTTCATTGGGGCTCCGCTTCTAATTAGCGTGATGATACATAGCCTATAGATATATATAGATAAATGGACTATCCAACACTGACAGAATTTTTCAAATCAGACCAGCGGTTTCTGAGATTAGCGCGTTTAAACAAACAAACAAACTCTTCAGTTTTATAATATTGGTATAAATTTAATTGTACTAATGCCCTACTACAAGGAACAAGGATTACCAGAGTCAAAAATTACAAACCCTTATAATTGACAAACTTTTTATTTATTTATTTATTCGGACATTTAATACACAACGCCATCTAGTCCTAAACTAAGCAGAGTTTGTACTATGGGTACTAGAACAACTAATATAAATACATTTATATACTTTTCTTTTTGTAAATACATACACATATTATACATAGGAAACACCTAAACTCCGAAACAAATATTTGCAGATCATACAAATATCGACCCGGGAATCGAACCCGAGACCTCAAGCACAGCAGTCGCATACGCTACTACTTGCGCCACCGAGGCAGGAACAACTGCAACGCATTTAAGACCTTACACCCAGAAGTTAACCGATATTATAACTCGTCTGTTATAAAACTGTTTCCATGCTCAATCGGGATAAAAAATAGTACGAAGCGCGATGCTTCAGCCCACGCAAGTTGTAATCTAGTACTGGTGAACTGTATTTCTATGATTGTAGGCGTTGGGCCAATCATTGTTTATTATTACAGTCTTTGGGCTAATTGCGTTTAGAAACAATGCTCTAATCACGTGCCACTTACGATTTAAAAAAAAATTTTTAAAGAAAGGAAACATAAAACCATTTCGGGTTTACTATTTTGAACCGATCAAAACTACATATGTGAGACCAGTAACCTATTTTACTTAGATGTTTGTTATATTAAATTAGCTTGATAGGGTTGCCTCGGTGGCGCAGTGGTAGTGAATGCGATTGCCGTTATTGAGGTCTTGGGTTCAAATCCTGGGTCGGATAAAGTATTTGTGTGATATACAAATATTTGTTTCGGAGTTTGGGTGTTGACTATGTATGTATTTACATAAAAAAACTATATATGTATTCATATCGGTTGTCTAGTACCCATAACACAAGCTGAGCTTAGGTTGGGACTAGATGGCGTTGTGTGTTAGATGTCAGAAATATTTATTATTATTATTATTTATTATATGTGGAACTAAAAGTGTATGTACATTATATATTATATACGTAATTAACTTTTAGCAGAATGCCACATCAAGGCAGACTTCAGAAAATAAATATGTTTACGGTTTTTCTGAATTCGTAAATAATATTGAAAGCCAATATTGTCTTACATCTCAGTAGAGGTAATAGGTACGTATTTACTACGTCAAGGTTCTAAAATGAATAAATAGATTCACACGCTTGACAACCCTAGTCACTTTACACTTTGGAGTAACACATATTACTTGCCACAAATGCAGAAGCTGAGGCAAATCAAACTGATACAGTTTCTAGGAATGCATTGATTGAAATTTACACATTTACACACAAATGGAGATACACGATGTTGTGTCCTCGTGTGTGTACAACACGCGCTCAGCGGTACATCGCCACTGACCTATTTCAACTGTGAGTCATGCATAAAGGTGTTTCACCATTAGGCTGTCAGTTTGAGTTATGTTCAGTAAAAGAAATGATACTGTTGGATTTTTCGTCTTGAAAATTTTCATCTTGTTAGACAATAGAATACAACAGACGCCACGAATGAACGACGTCATCTTACAACTTCCTAAATGAATGACAGTTTTGATTTCAACTCTCACAAGGGGCATATTTAATTATATTTTTTTTATTATTTGTACTTCCTGTATCACAATTGCACGAGACGGACTTAATGCCACATGGCATTTTCTATCAGTCGACCTTGAGTTGGCTCAGTAAAGGACAAGGTAGATGCATATATATAATAGGAATAAGACAAAAACACACAATCTTCACCATTCGTTGGATGTTTTTAAGCCCTGAGACCTCCTAAGCAAATTAAAAATATATTTTTTTCAATTAATACACTAAGTGACAATTATAAAAGTTAAATTGAAGCTACAGTTAAAAATCATAGATCGCCACAACATGTACTGGATTGTTTAGCTTCACGACTTATCATATAGTAAATCACGAAGACGCTCATGGTATCATGTCACCAGAGTTCACCCATCCAGGTACTGACCGCACCGTCGTTGCTTACCCTCATTGATTGTTTCGAATCACCGAGTGCAACTAGACTATGAGCGCCTATTCTAACACACAAATCATTAAAACTAATTTACATAATAAAAATCGAGCAGAAGTATCGCTTGATGGTAAGCGATTACCGCCGCCCATGGACACCCGCAACACCAGAGGCGTTACAAGTGCGTTACCGACCTTTGGGGGATGAGGAAGTGGTTGGGGTAGGGCCTCCGGTATCCTCACTCACGCGGCGAAACAGCGCAGGCGCTGTTTCACACCGGTTTTCTGTGAGGCCGTGGTATCACACGAGCCGGCCCACGAAAGCCGAAGCATGGCTCTCTTCTTGAAATATTCTCGAATCCTTATACTATACTTTCATATTTTTTAAAGTGGAAATAAATTAACAAATAGTATATTTTTTAATAAGAAGAAACCAATTTCCAATGTTCGCTTTCTAAAGCTCTCATAATAATGACTAGAAAGTGACAATAATTTTGATACTAAACTTGACAGTAGTTCAGAAGGCCTATTTGTGTAATAGCGTCAGTAGTAGTAACGTAGATTATTGTATTGTTCAAGTCATGGCTGCCTTTGTTTGCTTCACTACAAATTTGTTATATTGTTGTCTACCGTAGGTTTCGAATTACAAGGGAAATTTCACATAAAACCAATATAAGTATGGTACTACTGCAACTTTGAGCGGATTTCTGTGAAAACTAATATCATGACTAAGATAATCTAAACGTTTAAAATACTTGCCCTGACTAAAGGATTCATAAATTTTAATTCATCTTTACTTACTACTGGGATATTTTTGTTGTCCAGTTACATATTGCTACTGTTAAAAATCATTAGTTTACTGAGTAACTTGACCTATTATGTTTTTGGTAATCTGTGAACAAAGGTGTTGGTTACATGTTCATAAACTTTGTGTAGGTACACATTGTATCTAGCTATAATTTATCATGTATCTATTTTTTGTTCCAATGAATAAAAAAAAAAAAAAATAAAATAAAATAAAGGCAGAGCTTAAAAAGCTGGGCCTACATACGATTATCTATTTGAAATTTAGGCAACTGATTTTTAACAGACTTCAAAAAATTCAACTGTATTTTTTTTCATGTTTGTTACCTCATAACTGCAAAAAGCTGGTGCTTCCCGTGTGGTCCCATTTTAAATTGTCTTGAAGTCGATTGTTTTTTTTTGTTAAAATTTGTGATTATTTTATGTTGTAAACACCTACTTTAAAAGAGTTATTGTAAATGTCACTCCTAATAGAGTAAAATAATATATATATGAACCGATGTAAATTTATCATAGTTCACCCAGCATATATGAAATTTTAATTCATTTTATTTTTGTAGTTTAATAAGATTTATACTGAATACTTTAGAGACAGATAAGCATTGAAATTAAAACCTTAATGTGCAAAACAATGGATAATAAAGAATGCTACTTAATTATATTTAAGTGTAATTTATGTTAATTAAAAAAACTATCTAAATTAGTAATTGCCTGCATTCATAATATGTGAAATGGTACTTAAAAGTTTTAATGAATTTCACAACTACAAACATAAATTTTAACAAATTTAACAGACAAATTACGAAACTATAAAGTACGAATGGTGGTGGTGGTGTCAGAACAAGAATACAGAGAGTCACCACCCCTATTCACCACATGGGTTCTGTAAGAAGCGTAAGGTCAAATCGGCCTCGAAAAAGCTTGGTGAGCTCAACAGATCGAGGCTGTATTTCACTCCAGCCCCCCGCCTTCGGCTTTATAAGGCGCAGGTTCGGCCTCACTTGGACTACTGTCCTCATCTCTGGGCAGGGGCACCCCAATATCAGCTCCTCTCTCTCGACCGCATTCAGCGGAGGGCGACTTGTATCGTCGATTGCCAGGAACTATCAATTCGGCTAGACTCTCTGGCGCTGCGTAGAGATGTGGCTTCGCTGTGCATCTTCTACCGCATTTACCAAGGGGAGTGCTCCGAGGAATTGTTCGGATTAATTTCTGCCGCATCTTTCCGCCATCGTCCTGCGCGACAGACATTTCATCCCCATCATCTAGATGGTTGGCAGTCCACATCTGTGCGATTTTCCCGAAACTTTATGCCGCGCACAACAAAACTGTGGAATGAGCTGTCGCCTGCGGTGTTAGCGGAACAATACGACCTTTAAACCTTCAAGAAAAGAGCGTACTCCTTCCTAAAAGGCCGGCAACGCGCTTGTAACACCTCTGGTGTTGCAGGTGTCCATGGGCGGCGTCAATCGCTTACCATCAGGCGATACGTCTGCTCGTTTGCCCCCAATATAATAAAAAAGCGACTAAATGAGCAAACTGCACAGGACAACATCACTGCAAAGAGAAGGAAAACTTGAAACGCGGTATCTATTATACCTACCACGTTTCAATGAAATCAAAATCTCCTTCCAAAGGTGAGGCTTATGTCCAGCAGTGGACTGCTATATTCTGTTGATGATGATGTACCTACATGGTAATATATTTCAAATCAACGACTGATGCCAAACGTCAAATAGTTTGGAGCATCAAAATGACTTCAACAAATTATAACCATACTTCACACGGCTTTTACACACGGCATGAAAATCTAATTTTACGTGCAATAAACAGCTTTACGCCATGACAATTATTAAGTAGTAGCTGACCGACGCAACCTCGTTTGCGTCTTCTATTGTCCGTAACGCGAAAGTTTTCCCCCATTTTAGAAACATTATTCATTGGTGCTCCGTAGTTGTAATGTATTAGTGTGATGATATAGCCTATAGCCTTCCTCGATAAATGGACTATGCAGCCCTGAAATAATTTTTCAAATCGGACCCTCGGTTTCTTAGATTAGCGCGTTCAAACAAACAAACAAACTCTTCAGCTTTATCATTGGTATAGATTATGTTTCGCTGTCGTCTCGATCTTAAATACAGCTATTATTCTATTGTACCTACTGTGACGAGATGTTGTTCCCTGGGGCGCTAATAAATGCTTGTGAAATCGGTGCTGTGAGCATTCAAATTGTTATGTTTGTGTTAAAAATTTTGTTCTCTGCAGAATTCTCTAGGATTTTGCTTTTGTTATTTCACTTTCAGTAGAAAAATAAAACGAATTTGACACGAAACTTCGCGAAACGTGTTATGCTTTCTTTCTCGTTGTTAAGAAACATTATTAGGTTGATAAGAATTGAGTAGGAATAAAATAAGAAAACGCATTTCAAACGATTATATTAGTTTTTAAACGAATAATCTCGATGGACTTTTTTTATTGTATTTACGGTGTAACATATTAATCATCAATGTACATACTTTGATTACATTTATGGGTCCTCATTTCATTAATGCACATTTTCATTTTCTTTTATCATTAATTTCATCACGATGAAGACTTAGAATATACACTAGACTATAAATACTTGACATTGGCAGAAATAGCAGATCGAGCTGGTTGCCATTTCATCAAAAGAAGAAGATTATATTTATTTTAGGTTATTCTACCTGTGATAAATATTTATTTCTCTCGTGGTTCTTCTCATACACCAGACAGGGTGTCGGGGTAACTTTTCTAGGTCTATAGCTTGTTAGCGGTAATCCTAATTATAATAAACAGTTGTGATTGTACACTTGACTTCCGGAATATCGGCCAATGAAATACTAGGTGTAATGAATAATAATGCAAAGAATTCCGAAAGTCAAAGATATAATTAATGAAATTATTAAAACATATTAAATGTCATAATTAATAATTTATAAAATGTAAAAGACTGACTTGATGTCTGGCTGTTATTATGGAGGGTAGATATCCTATATAAACCATAATGGCGGCCGAGTAAAGGCAGTCTTGGTCGAGGAGTGAATCAGTAAAGATGTGTCCTATCTTTTGTGGTTTGGTGGCCTTAACTGGCACATAGAAATACCGTTGTAAAAACAAACAAGCTTTGTTTGAATTATTTGAAAAGATGGTGCACATGAGTTTCTCACCAGCTCTTCTCATG
Organism: Spilarctia lutea; assembly: GCA_916048165.1. Lineage (NCBI taxonomy): Eukaryota > Metazoa > Arthropoda > Insecta > Lepidoptera > Erebidae > Spilarctia > Spilarctia lutea. Next base: position 5,078,527 of record OU696491.1, read on the forward strand.
AATGCAATACCCATCGGAGCTGGTACTTGGATTGATTTCAATTTAAACCTTGAGTTGAATCGAAGTCAATCTAAGCTCCGGTAATTCAAATCATCTCAGTGCATTTAGTATTGGTACTACTGAGTTTTGTTTTATATTCTTATGTTTGTATTTTGACGTGTTCAAGTGCCTTTTGGGGCCTATGGAAATAAATGATTTGAGTTGAGTTTGAGTTATATCAAGAATATGAATTGTTCCATTTACTAAACCCCCAGTCTTTTAATAGCTTGTTTGAGTAATGTTCCGCGCCGCCTGTAACTACAGGTGGGTCATTGAGTTGGGCCCTGGGTAGTTCCGGGGTGTTGGTCCGGTCGAGGTGACAGGGCGCGACTAACGGTGTCATGTCTTTGTGGGTAGACCCCACGGGGTGACCGACCCGTTATAACGTCTTGGTCGTATTCAATTAGCGAGGTCTAGCTCCTAGGGGTGTAGAAAATATTTATTTCAGAACGTATACTATTGAAAACTGCATACTACTGAACAAGTAGTATGTTCAAGTTACAAGCACCCTGACTCTTCCCCCAATCCATTTTTATGAGGAACATTCATTTAGTTCTAGAACTCTACTTTTCGCAACTTTTTCTTTAATATAAAATGAAACCGAATTTTAGTTGATGAAATAGTGGTTTTTAACACATTTATTTTTTAATCCTTTCAGATAAAGATACGTATGTGTGTATACCTACTCAATATCGGCCGTAATATCTGGGCTGGTAATTTGTAATATTTGTGTTACCACGTGTCAATATATTTAATGGTTGAGCATTAGTTATGATAATCAATTATCCGTGTACCTACCTACTTAGTGTTCTCGTGTAAACAAAATTAAACTGTTCAATAATGTGGGCGCCATTTACGTAATTTATAGATTTCTGTCACTATACTGAAAGGTTGTGGTACATAATGTATGGCAGGGAACAAAACAATATTTCGATTATGTTAACAAGATATGAATTTATGGTTATAAGCAGTTAGTAAGAGACAAAACGCGGATGGCTTTTATTAAGAAAGCAGTTCATTTTGTGGATCGGCTTCTTATTTAGTTTTTTTTTCACACAACGCCATCTAGTCCCAAGCTAAGCAGAGCTTGTGTTATGAGTACTAGACAACTGATATAAAAACTTATATACTTTTTTTTGTAAATACATGCATATTATACATAGAAAACACCCAAACTCCGAAACAAATGGGCCCCGGTACGTTGAAACACCGGTTTTCTGTAAGGCCGTGGTATCACTCCAGTCGAGCCGGCCTATGCATGCCGAAACGTGGTATATCTCCAATGGTGTCTATTTACCTACTCAAAAATGTGTACATAAACAATGAAATGGTTTATGAAAAACTGATTACTAATACACAAATAACACCCAGATACGAGCACAAAACAAATTTTCGTGTTTAATGTCAATGGCATAATTATTATTGGTGGATTGGTATCGATCTCACAACCTCAATTAGCAGTAAGGCTCGCTAACCAATGCACTAACAGACAAGACAACAAATTAACTAGGTTCAATTAAAACTTCAGCCTGCTGAACGAAGTTCTCCTCCAAGGAGCGTCCTAAGTATCCCAGACAAGGGCAGCCCGTATTCATCCGCCGTCACCCACTTTCTTTAAACCGTCAGTTCACCGTGCCGCAGGGCGTCCGCTTGTGACGTTGGCTTAATCGCGGTCTCCACTCTAGCACTCCATTTCGGCTCCAGCAACCATCAGTTCGTCTTGAGATATGACCGGCCCACTTCCATTTCAGCTTACAGAGTCTCAGTGCGATGTCGGTTGCTCTAGTTCTCTTTCGAATAACCTCATTACAAACAGAATAGACTGACAGAACTTTCTGTATTTTAATACAATTACATATTTATTCTATAATGATGAACTTGTTCCGACTTTGAGCAGAGGAGATATGAATTTACAAGACATGTATGATTTACGATTTTCGGTTGAAAACAAACATCAAAAACTCATGACGAGCTTCTACGAATTGACGTTTGTAGAATAACTCCAATATAAACCTACAAAAAGCAACATTGTATTGGATTAAGCGGTCACCGTCACTTATCTGGGTAAATTTACAAGAACAGTGCGTTGCCCGTCCTATAACTCTTTTTAAAAGACTTTCAAAAGCAAGTATTCCTTTTTAGTTCTTAGATAAATCATTCGTAAACTTGTTTTATCGTTTTTTTATTTAATAGGATATACTTCTGCTAGGTGATCACCGAAATATTTTATCTTCAAATCATATGAACTATAGGTGTGCCTAGAATGTATACTAAACATTATAATGGGCAAACAAAGAACATTCAGAATGCACTAATAATATATAAAAAAGTAAAAAGTAAAACCCAACTACGACAAAAAACGACGATGAAAAAGTATGACACAAGTTTGAAAAGCCGTATTCACGCGTTATTATAATGTTATGGTGCATTTCTATGTAACGTGTGACTGCGGCTTTTCAAACTTGTTTCATAGTTTTTGAGCGTCGTTTTTTGTCGTAAGTAGTTGGGTTTTAGTTTTAACTTCTTTTATTTAAAGTGTCTGGGTGCCCTTATAATATTAATTTTTTGCAAAGTATATTTCAAATACATACCATTGAAATATCACAATTATCGAATAAATACGGACCAAGTCACGAACAATATATATATATATTTGAAATGTACAAGTAACGCTCTTTCCTATGATACCAAACACGGCATTTATATCTCCAATTTATACTTTAACACAGTACTTTATGACCGCTAGAGCATATAGTCTTTAACCAGCGGAAGATCAAGACCCTTTTAATGATACCTTATTTGTCCAGTTCTAATAAGTAGTTGAGGAGCTATGAGGGAACAGATAAACATACATACGTATAGCCTGTCAAAATCATAACCCTCCTTTAGCTTTGCCTTAGTCGGATAAAAAGACTTGACGCTGCAGTCTTATGCACCTTAATTTGTCTTTCTAATTTAAGGTGTAAAAAAATCGAGAAAATAAAATCACTTTTTAAATAACAAACCCCAGTTCGGTTCTTTGATACTCGTAGTTACAGCTTTGTAATAATGATACAGACATTTTCGATGTAAAGTGACACATTAAATTTTATTTGTTAACTTTTTTTGATTTTTTTTTATTGAATAGTCGGCAAACGAGCAGACGTATCACCTGATGGTAAGCGATTACCGCCGCCCATAGACACCCGCAACACCAAAGGCGTCACAAGTGCGTTGCCGACCTTTGGGGGATGGGAAAGGGGATGGGGGAGGGGTTGGGGTATGGGCCTCCAGTATCCTCACTCACTCGGTGAAACACAGCGCAAACGCTATTTCACACCGGTTTTCTGTGAGGCCGTGGTATCACCCGGTCGAGCCGACCCATTCATGCCGAAGCATAGCTCTCCCACGGTGGAAAACTAGCTGAGCCCCGCGGTGTTACCTCAGTTTGTTTTTGTACCATTACAACAATAACCACATGTAACGCTGCGGTTCGAAGCCAAACTAAAAAAGATAGCAAAGTTGCTCATTATATTACTATGCAATCATTCATCTGCCAGTGAAAGTTCCGTCAAAATCGATCCAAACATTCCAGAGGTTAGCCGAAAACATATAAAAATTAAAAAAATGATTGATTTAAATACCCTAAAACTTTCATACGCAACTAACGAAAATCTGTTAATTTGAAATTACTACTTCTTCCACATTTCAATTTTATTTATTTATAAAGAAAAGTATTCGGAAATATAAATATTGCGAGATTGTATTTACTTGTAAATTAACTGTCGGAAAGGTTAAATAATTAAGTACATTTTATACGTCTTTAACATGAAATGATATTCTCATGAACTTCCGTAATATTTTCTCGTAAGAATGTCGGTTGGAATGACATGCGGCTTTGTGTCATGCTGCAATTCGACCTTCATATTAATTTATCTTCACAGATAAGTATTTATTTTATTTATTGGAACGAAGTTCCTTGTCGCGCGTTGTGAAAGGGGGCTAGACGGAAAAAAATAAGACGAAAAGTTGTAACGACACTTTTTGCTATAGTAAGCTATTGTAAGCCGTGCGGAGTGCGCATGTTTTTCTCTCTCTCTTTCTCTCTCTCTTATAGAAAGCAAGCCAGATATTTTCGCTTCGTCTTTCTATTTCGAACTTCGTTCCATCCGGGTGTCCCTTGACACCTCTCAAGTTTTTAGTTTAAACATGTGCGGGATCCGGTCATAACTATTAAGTCTTTTGAAAGAATAAAGTTTTATTTACTCGACTACGGCATATCTAAAAGGAAGGGTAATAATATTTGCAGTATATTATCTATACTAATAAAAAAACTGAAGAGTTTGTTTTTTTGAACGCACTAATCTCAGGAACCGCTGGTCCGATTTGAAAAAATATTTCGGTGTTGGATAGTCCATTTATCGAGGAAGGTTATACGCTATATATCATCACGCTACTACTAATAGGAACGGAGCCTCAAAGAAGAATGTTTCAAAAACGGGTGAAAATTTTCACGCTACGGGCAATAAAAGACGCAAACGAGCGTGGGTCAGTTAGTGTTTTTTTATATTTTCAACCGTAATCTACTGAACCGATTTAAATAAATGAGGTGTCAATAGATACGTAACATTGGTCTGGGTCATTTAGGTTATATAAATTTTATCAATAGTTTTGTATTTTTTTAATCTTTCTCTTATTGACTAGCACTTTTAATTCAATTATACTAAATAATACAACATACTTTTGCCCAGTCAATGCCCTTGGCGGGTATAGGCCTCGTCGAATAGTTTTCAGGTTTATTGGAAATTACTTTCCTTGTCTAGCACTTAGATCTCATCTACCCAGCCGTCCTTATTTCGGCCTCTCTTAAAATTCTTGCCTACCTAATATGTAGACTGTTTCGTCCACCCTTTATTTTTCGACATATCGTTTATTACCTTTTAACTACGACTTTTAACTCATCTAAAAGTTATTTTTGATTTTCTTTATTAAAATAATATCATCATCTTCCTAGCCTTTATTATTCCCAATATTATTTGGGGTCGGCTACCAGTTCAACCGATTTTACCTGAATATCAGTTTTTACACAGAGCGACTGGCATCTGACCTCCGCAACCCTGAGGGCGAACTGAATTCGAAGGTTGAAACTAGTCAGTATATTTAAGGGCACTGACTTCCCAATAACGATTGCCATAGCTGTTCATGACAACCGGGACCGACGGCTTAACGTGCCCTCCGAAGCACGGGCGGGAAACACCGCCATCTTCCATACTCCGGGCTGCTATTAAGAATTTCTTGTAGGAAAAACCCAACAGCAGTCCGACCCGGGAATTGAACCCGAGACCTCTTGATCTGCAGTCGCTTACGCTAACCACTAGACCAACGAGGCATTAAAATAATATGTGACATATTAAATTAACAATATGTTTTTTGAGACTGCCTCGGTGGAACAGTGCTATCGTATGTGACTGCTTTCGATCGACTCAATACCCGGGTCGGACCGGATTTGTTTTGGATTTTGGTTGTTTTCTTTGTATAATATGTATATATTTATTTATATAAGTTCTCTAGTACTTACAGTCCAGTTTTAGCTTAGTTTGGAACTGGCATTGTGTCAGATGTCCGTAATATTATAATATATTTTTAATCCTTCTTTCGTTGTCTTAAATAGACACAATGAACATATAAACAAACTAAAATTAGAAAATACGTAATAAGTTTAAAATTATTCGAAGTTACGTGTCTATTAAATTTAGAAATTGTAGTGTTGTTCATAATTATTTCGGTGCCCGTCAAAATAATTTATATACCCATAAATAACAAGTAAAAGATCACGCAGAAAGTAATCGCTGTTAGCACGTAATGCAGTCGCTATAACACACGCCATTTGGTGAGCAATCTTATTTAACAGAGCTTATATAAAGATTAATGGATCGTAAGAACTACCTCTTTAGAGATCTTTATATTCCGAAACGTTACTGTAGTACTCAATTTCTCTATTTAGATTTTGATAAGATAGATATACCCCGTATGGGTAACTCTAGTCGCCCGGAATGTACCTCATAGTAGGGTATGGCAGGAGAGACTTCAGAAGCCGCTGAAACGTTCCCGGAGCTTCTCCCGACTTCGCCGACTTAAGCTGCCGAGGTGGTTCAGTTGGTAGACCGGTTCTCTGGCAATCCTACGCCCTTCATCTCCCTCACGAAGGGTATGGTGCGAAAAGCATTCCCAGCGTTAAAAGAGATATACCGCGTAACAGTTTTTGATAGTCCACCTCGGACCATTGACTGCCTCGGTGGAGCATTGATAGTGAATGCGGCTATTGTGCTTGAAGTCTCGGGTACAAATCCTAGGTCGAACCAAATGTTTGTGTGATCTACAAATATATGTTTCGGAGTTTGGGTATTTACTATGTATGTATTTACAAAAAAAATGGTATATATGTTTTCATATCAGTTGTCTAGTACACATAACACAAGCTCTGCTTAGCTTGGGACTAAAAAAAAAGATACTTCAATGAGCAGATCATAATGATGATGATACTCAGTCTGGATTCTTGAATCTGTACTTAGCCTAAGCGTCCAGACTGAACATAGAACGAGTAATCATGTCTACGAGGACTCGGTCGTTTATTATACTTATATATTTTTTTGAGTTGAACTCAAACAATTTATTTTGTAAATATATATGTATTTACATTACACATTGCATTTGTTTATGAAATATTGAATCTAGTTCACTCCAATATACCTATCTAAAATAAATATATTGTTTAAAATTGGTATATTGGTGTGAACTAGATTCAGATTTGAACAACTTTATAATCATGAAATAACTAAATGAATACGTATATAATAATATAATAAAACTATGAGTCAAATATCACTCACGGATTACAAATTTAAATTCTGCGTTGGTTGTTACTATTCTTAAAAGCCATGTATCTCGACTTTAAAATGTCTGTATTCTAAATACACAGTATGAAGTAAGATGTTTCGAAGAAACACTCCTTTTGACATACGAAATACTAAAGTGATATAATGACTAATTGTTCGTCTTCTCCGTCACTGTCTGTCTGTCTGTTTGAAAGCTATAAGCTCCGAAAATATCAATTAGACTTTCATACAGATTGCACTCATGGATAAAGTGAACCTATGAATCATCATAACGTGTTTGGTAAGTGTGATGAAATATGAGGACGGCTATTTAAAATTTCGAAATAAATAAAGTATACAGTATATAACAATAGTGTTTATCTTCTAAAATTAACACAGAAAACAGAAAAATTATATTTTACATTTCGCTTGTTGCCTATGCGCAGGGAAAATTTAAACTCCACCTAATCTATACTAATATTATAAAGCTGAAGAATTAGTTTGATTGTTTGTTTGAACGCGCTAATATCAGGAACCGCTGGTCCGATTTGAAAAATTCTTTCAGTGTTGGATAGTCCATTTATCGAGAAAGGCTATATATTATCACGCTAATACTAATAGGAGCGGAGCACCATTGAAGAATGTTACAAAAACGGGGGAATATTTTCACGCTACGGGCAATTGAAGACGCAAACGAGGTTGCGTGGGTCAGCTAGTATACTACATTAGTGACGTACACAGATTTATAACAGGCATTTAGCTCAGTTAAGTGGGTTATTAAGAAAATAGTAAAATTGAATAACGTAGTGCAGTAGACTGGTCTACTAATAGTTAGGGATTATCGAAGACCATTTAGAGCTATCACTCAAGCAAAGGGCCTAGTGTGAGTGTATTCATATCAATTTGCTTCATATTGACTGCCTCGGTGGCGCAGTGGTAGCCTATGCAACTGCTGTGTTTGAGGTCTCGGGTTCTCGGGTCGGATCAAATGTTTGTATGATCTGCAAATATTTGTTTCGGAGTTTGGGTGTTTTCTATATAATTATAATGTGTATGTATTTATATCAGTTGTCTAGTACCCACAACACAAGCTCTGCTTAGCTTGGAACTAGATGGCATTGTGGGAAAACAAAACTTGCTCTCTACAGCAAAAGCGTTTGGCGTTGGGACTTGTAAAGATTAAAGCGCCACTTGAGCACATGTAAAATAAACTTACACTAAACCCTCAAGAATAGAACCCTCCCTGGTAGCACCTCCGAATACCTAATAAATACCGTTCTTCCTTCGATCCTTGGCAAATCTCTAGAACAACTGAAGAGGTACTAATCCCTCTTGAGTTATCGAAGGATAGCCATGAATAAAAAGTTTTGGTTTCGCAATCAGCGTATTTTAGGCTCATTTTGACCGCCAATTTTATTTTATTATCATCGGTTTCTGTGCAAGAGGAGCCGCGTGCAAAAGTCAGTATGAAAACATAAAGGGCTTTACCAGAAACCCTCACGGTATCAAAAACGTTTTAACATAATATAGAACATCATAAAAACGCAAGGTTAAGTATGTGACGTTAAAACGTAGGTCATGCGTAACGCGTACATTTCAACACCTCTATAATACTCGTACAGACACAAAGTAAATACTAATATTGGCATCTATCTAGTGATTCACCAACTGCAAATATAACAAAAGCTATTTAATATCGGAATTCCAAACTAAATTACCTAAGTTTTCCGGACAGGATATTTGACGTGCAATAAACATGTCGAAACCACTAGGTACAACGTATAAAGCTTAAATCTTACGTAGGATTTAGGTATTCAAGACCGAAACAGTTTATAAATCTGTTTTAAACACGTTGCTGTAGTAACAGTAACTGATTGTTGTGTTAGCTATTGTGTTGAGAAGGTGAATACAGTACACTAGATTCCTTTCTTTACAGGATGGAGTTTTATCCGTGTAAGCCCTGAGTTGGCAATTAGCTGCTATTTATCGGACTCGACAATTTGAAATTAGATTGGCAAATTATTAGCAAACTTTTGTATGTTTTCTTTTTAGATTATTATATTCCTTCATTGTGTTAGGAATTACTAATAGAGATGAGAATAAGTAAGTAAATAAACATACATTGTCTGCAGAAAAATACGTGTATCATACTAAACTTATTTGTTATTTAAAGGGTAATAAACGTACCTAATTGTGGTAGTAGGTAAATGTTCACCTTTGTTACAGAATAAATCAAATTTATACATCTAAAGTATCTACAAATATTTAAGATACTACACTACGACAGTTTGAAAGAAAGGATAAGCCTTTCTTTACACAAAAAAAGGAAAAGCTAGAAAATATTTTTTTTAAATAAAAAATACTACAAAACTACTACTAACTACTAGCTAGATGGCGTTAGATGTCCGAAATATTTACTTAAATATATATATATATCTGACTGCGTGTAACACAATTCTTATTTGCTTAATACAAATATCTTATAGGATCACCGTGACCATTTGATAAAAAACCAAAGCTTATCAAAAGAATCTTCTAAAGCAAACATAAATCTCAATTTCCATCGATTTTAAATAGTAATTGACTGAGAATTTGTTGTTTTTGTATGAACTGAATTTATAACGGCGAAGATAGTCTTTCTGTAGATATAAAAGTACATAAGTTTTAATGCTGTCAATGATATACTCTAATAAAGTGACACACAATGAATCTTTTTAAGGAGGGAAAGTACGCATAATCACTTTTTTCATTTTATATCTTGAAAATAAAAAAGTTATGCTTTCAATACTTGTGAAGCTCTGGTTTGTCTGCCCACCTTCATTTTTCGAACTGGAATGTTTGTACATCATCGTCCTTTACGATTAATCTCAGGTTTAGTGACAGTGATTTAAAATTAAACACGATTGCCCTTAAGATTTTTAATGCCCCTGGAACAGCTGTTTCGTGATTCACTCGACATTGGGCCCACAAACGACGGGGAACACGAGAATTATATTTAAAGACATCGACCCTGAATATGATCGTGTATTAACAAAAAACATACCGAAACTGTATATTCCGCTATAATTTGTGAACCCATCTGACAAAAAACTCAGTGTATAAACTCAAATAAACTTTGGCAATAACGCAAGATCGTTTGTTCTTAAGCTATTTTCTGCTGAAATAAACATCATAACAGAATTTGCAGTGTTTTACTTTGTTGCTCTTTTTGCAGATGTAATCCGGGTCAGTAGCTACAAAGGATGTTTTGAATGTACTTACATTGTGCTGATGAAGCGTCAGGACCACGTTGTCGAATGTAGACGAATTTGAAAGAGCTTCTGAGCTGCCTCGGAGTAACTCGGCCAGCAAGTCCGCACCAGGCTTCACTCCCACCAGCTTGGAAGGTGATGATGTAGCTCTGACGTGTGTGGGTCCACGACTAATACGTGTTGATGTCATTGCTCCTACACTAGCTTTACGACAAGGCACTGTTGCGTCAGATAAACTTCTCCTCCCAACCTCCACCGACCGACTTGCCGGCGCCTCTAAGTTTTTACCAAACGGGCCTCTACCTGTAAAATACTGCCGCCTTGGCTCCACATCTGAATTATCCGACGGACTCAACGGTGAAGGCGATGCAGTTCTGTCTCTGGAACACGTGTCACTTTCCGCTTCAGAAGGCGAGTCGCCATATTTCCGTCTCGCTCGGTATGAGTCATCATCTCTCTCATCTGAGCTTTGTTGATATAGCCTTGTACGCCTCGCTTTGAGTTCTTCAGACCTCGGCCACATTGGAACAGTAGCTTCTGAAGGGCTTGGTGGTCCGTTTGTACATGAGTCATCTGATTTGTCACCAAGTAAAGAAGACGTTCGTGTTTCTGCTGATAATCGCATATCTTGGAGAGACGTTTCACTGCTCTCACGTTTGCAGCCGTTCACTGATGGTGGTCCTTCTTCTTCTCCTCCATCATCGCTAGGTGTTGTAATGTATATTCCTTTTCGTCTCTTGGTTTTATCGAGAGGTCTTCGCCTTTCTCTTGCACCAATAGGAGCCGGACCGGCCGGGGCTGTGCAAGGATTCTGCACTGCAGCTAATAGACTTGCTACCTGCTCACTAGTTATAGTCTCATCTTCTTTGTCACGATCCAATGATCCATCGGATGCAGCATCCGACCGCTGTGGATCTTCAAGCGGCAACTCTTTCGACCACTGTTTCACTATACACTCATACACGGGCACAGGAATAAAATTCTCAATTTCGTTTCCCTCCTCAATAGTACTAGGAAAAGTCGAACAATCACAGTTCACATTAACACACGCGTTCGTAGGGGGAGCGGGAAGTGGTGGAAAAGCAAAAGGTTGGGGCTCAAGGGGTGAAGTACCTTCACTATGAGCTTGCGCACTATCGGCTTGTGAGCCGTCACTTTCTTCTCGAAGTTCGTGTAAAACGCGCGGTGCCATCAAAGCAGGCAAACTGCCGCCGGCTTCGCTCGGACCCTCCTCCCGCACAGGAGGTATACGTCGCGGCAGTGGGTGCGTTAGCGACCGCGCACCCAACTGCTTGTGTGGAGCATCGGGGGGTGGAGATCGTGGTGCTGGTGATGCATGCGCTAACAATCCTTCATCAGAACCTACTGCTGAATCAACCGATGCAACTGATCCACCCTCGGTTGTATTTCCATCAGTTGCGAGACTTACAGTCTCCGCATCGCGACGTTTAGCACTTGTGGACTCAGCCCCAGACTTAGCAGGACGCTTTCCAAAATCAAAAATCGATTGATGTCTAGGTCCACGATAGTATTTATCCTGCGCAAAATCACCTTGAGAAAACGATGCGCTGCGGTATGGAATAGTCTTTTGTGCATAGGAGCCTACAATTGACCGAGGTTCTACACGAACTAACGTGATATTATCAGCGTCAAATTCATCGCATCTGTCTACAGAGACACCACGCGGAGGGCTGTGTCTGTGGCGGGACCGAGGTGGTGGCACCGGCGGAAGTACAGGGGCCGAGTGAGGTGGTGGCGGTGGAGGTGGAGGCGGCGGCGGAGTGGTATGGGCGCGTGGTAGGAGGCGCTCGGTTAGAGCCTGTAGGCCCTGCAGGCGCTGCTGGCGCGACGGGGGCCGCTCGTCGCGAGCGCCGCGGCCCAGCCGGCGTTGGATACGCTCCAGCGTGCGTCGATCGGGCTTGGCGCGGCCGAGGCACGCCGCCACCGCCTCCTCAGAGCAGCAGCGGCAGGGGCAGGCCCGCGGCGGCGGTGCTCGGCGTACAGCGTACCGCACCGCACCCAGCGTCACGTACGGGGACCTGCGCACACGACGCCGATATATTTAGTCGCGAGAACGAATACGCGCGCGGCTCGCCGAAAAGCTTGGCGGCAAGTGCGACGGATTTAGAGCGCACGAGCTTCCCCCGCGACTCGCCGCTGAATTCCGGGAGGATTCCCCGCGACCCACTCTGCTACTGTTCGACGGTTATATCGGACCAGATGACTCGTGTCCGAAGATGTCTTCTCTCTTTGAAGAGTGTTATAATTGACATTCGGCTGCTAAAACATCTACATCCTAACGATGTAGTGCAAACATTAGTAAGCGTCTGGGTAACAGCAGGTGTCGGACAGACAGACGGAAGACGTGTCGTCTATAAATAGTGGAACGTTGGCGAATTGGCGACACGGCGACCTCGTACCAATGTTTACAATTTTCCTACTTGGTTACAGTTTGATTTTGGTCGTTAATAAATCATTACTCTCAGAATTTTGAATTATAATAAAAATTACGTTATTCTGAGAATCTTTAATTAATATTGTGCATAAAAAACAGTTTTGAAATATACTTAAGTGTTGGACCTGGAGTAGTCTCGCCTCCTTCTCGCGCCATCTGGCGGGGAACGCGGGCGCGCGTCGGACGCCATGGATGGGTCACGTGACGCCTCGCATGCTGCGCCGCCGCCGCCTACACGCACTGCAACAATCACGACGCACACTTTAGTTAGAAAGCTTAAGGACTTTGGCATTGTGATAAGACATTTTTATGGTAATTTAATAGAAGGTGCAATAACAGTGGACGCCTGTATTCTATTTATACATCTAAAGGAGTATTTTAGTCATCTGCTTGTTAGTCATATTGACGTTAAAACCGTATTTTTAAATAAAACAAGGTATAATAATAACTTTGTGTGACACCTTTGCTTCTGTGAAAAAAAAAACTACAATTCATTCACGTATAAACAAATGAACGCGGTCTTCAGTAAAACTTCTTTTGCCTATCTCTGTAGATCGTACGCAGAAATATGTTTAATAATTTAAAGCCCATAAGGAAATAAAACTTATTTATAATTTTCTCATATACAATTTGTCATAGCGAACATCGTTATTTTGCCGTCTCATTAAAAGATTAAAGTGATGACAAAGCGACATTCGTAAATATATGGAAAATATATCTCCCTTATTTCGTAAGGTATGAGATTCAATGAAGCAGCAGACGGGTCACCTGATGTTAAGCGACCACCGTCGCCCGTATGTATAGCTGCATATCAAAAGTCACAAATGTGTTATCGGCCTATGGGACTTCCCCCTCTCTCCCTCCTCTCCAGCATCAGTAAGCCTTAACCTTTTTGTTCCTCTTTCAAGAAAAAACGGCGGAACGGATTTAGATGAAATTCATCACAGATATAGATTTTGGTCTGGAATAGTGCATAAGCAACTTTTTATCAGGCAAAATTTAGTATTTATGTAGAATGAGTAAGGCAGGTTGGCAGTCGACCGGAATAAAATAAAAAAACTTGAGAGGTGTCAAGGGACACCCGGATGGAACGAAGTTCGAAATAGAAAGACGAAACGAGAATATCTGGCTTGCTTTCTATAAGAGAGATAGAGAGACAGACAGAGAAACATGCGCACGCCGCACGGCTTACAATAGCTTACTGTAGCAAAAAGTGTCGTTACCAGCCTATCGCAGTTCACTGCTAAACTTATTTATTGATATATTTTGTATTTATATTTGATATACATAATTTTAAAAATCATTATTTTACAGCGACATCTATATTATTAATGTTAAACTACTGGCAACGACAACTATAACACGTAAATGTAAGTTCAGTTTCTATTCAAAAGATGGCGCTATATTTAAAATTGAAAAATGTTTTACACCAATTCTTTAAAAAATAATAACAAAACAATATTTTCTTAATAAAAAAATATTAAGACTTCGTTCCCATAACAAAAATAGTGAATCAAGCAATGAAAAATAAACTAATAACAAACATAATTTAAAATAGCAAAAAGTGTCGTGACAACAAAACATGTCGTGACAACTTTTTCGTATGATTTTTTTCCGTCTAGCCCCCTTTCACAACGCGCGATAAGGAACTTCGTTCCAATTGTTAAAATCCGTTGCAATATCGGCAATTATCGGTGTAATTTCAGAATAACCTTGGTGTAGAAGTGGAAAAATTATACTGAAATTTAGTATACAGCGGATTTCGGGGGCGATAAATCGATCGAAAAATATCAAGCTAAGGTCGGTCATCCAGGTCCTAGGACTTTCTTTAATGGTAGCTCTTTTCTTGAAGGTACTCGTAGTATGGTTCCGAAAATCCATACTACCGTGAGTATGAATATTAGTATGGATTTTCGTATACAGACAAAGGTGTATACACACAGCTAATATTTTCTAAGCACCGCCTTAATATTTACTTTTATAGACAACTTACGCATTGTGGCGACTTCCACATATAACACAACAAAAAACCAAAAAAGCTTGGGATTAGATGGCGTTGTGTTAGACGTCCGATATATTTATTTATTTATATAACCGACATAGTTGCGGGCAAAAGTTTGCATTGAATATTTTACTTAAATTAAATTAGGAACTACATATGATTAATAAAAAAAAACTTGATTACGTAATATTTAAGATCAAGATAGAATCAAGTGTATTCCCCATTTAACTGTACACTTACAAATTTTGACCAATAGCAAGAGAGAAAATAAATGTTTAGAAAAGCTTTTAAGCCACCGACAAAACAACTTAACAACTCAAAAATAATAAAAAGTATACAAACGAATGAGCCCTTGTAATTTGATGCATTTCATGGTTTTTGATTGATAGATTGATGGTGATTGATGACTTTTAACTCATAAATTCTATGAGATTTCTTAAAGATTACGTTTTCTGATGAACGCATACACTATTATTCTTTTATTTTTACAATATTACTAATTAACAAATGGTAATAAGTCTTGTTTTACTACTACAATAGAGTACTTAATATATTTCTGGTTCTATAGAAAGATATTATACGAATGTAAACATATTAGAAGCCTAAGGATTATCTTTCTTTTTTTGTATGGAATAGGAGGGCAAATAAACAGACGTATCGCCAGATGGCAAGCGATTGCCGCCGTCCATGGACTCCTGCAACACCAGAGGCGTCACAAGTGCGTTGCCGGCCTTTGAGGAATGGGAAAGGAATGGGGGAAGGGGTTGGGGCCTCCGGTATCCTCACTCACTCGGTGAAACACAGCGCAAGCGCTCTTTCACACCGGTTTTCTGTGAGGCCGTGGTATCACTCCGGTCGAGCCGGCCCGAGGCCGAAGCGAGGCTCTCCCACGTAGTTATCACGCATCTATTGACTTCACAAAATCTGGTAAGGTTTTTGACCTTGTAAGATGTTATTTTTCAGCGAGTCTTGGGTAAAAGACGTGAACTAGTACTTATGTATTTTGCAACAGAGCCATATTAAAGACATCTCATCATACTTTTGGCAGGTAAAGGTTTCAATAAAAAATTATATAAATATATATAAAAGTTCGTTCCCATAAAGTTGCAAGCAAAAAATTATATTTTCTGCACAGAAAAAAATTAGAATAATGACAAAATATTTGCTTAGTTTAAAGGTAAAAAGGGACTTTATATGTACACCTCTTATGTAAAGAAAATATCTTTGAAAAACATTGGTATTTTAACAAAACAGTTAAAATAAAACAAAAATTTAACAAAAAAAAACCAACTTCAAAAACTGGACCAAATTGAAATAGATCCATCCACACGGGAAGTACCAGCTTTCAAATAAAAAAAATAATCATCGAAATCGTTAGGCGTGATATTGAGTTATTACTCAATTTGTCGCGCACATACTTAATGTAAATTGAAGACTTACATGGCTTTCTAATGGATGTCATTGTCAGAACTGGACGGGAAGTACCAGCTTTCAAATAAAACATGAATCATGAAAAACGGTTGACCCAGTCGAAAGTAATGTGGTAACCAACATAAAAAAAATACAGTCGAATTGATAGCTTTCTTCTTTTTTTGAAGTCGGTTAAAAATACCTGAATTTTAAATTTTCTTACACAGAGCGACATCTCGCGGTTTAGATCAGAACTACAGTACAGTGTAGAAGATAGATAGTCGTAAGTCTGTTACAGTTAGTTATTTTCGTGGCATACGATGGGCGGGCGGATAGATACTGCGTTACTACAATAGAGGGCTCTTTTAGTTAATTGTGTATTTTTATTTTTATGGAATTGGGTGCAAAAGAGCAGACGTATCACCTGATGGTAAGCGATTACCGCCGCCCATGGACACCCGCAACACCAAAGGCGTCACAAGTGCGTTGCCGGTCTTTAGGGGATGGGGAGGGGGGTTGGATTATGGATCTCCGGTATCCTCACTCACTCACATCGGTTTTCTGTGAGGCCGTGGTATCACTCCGGTCGAGCCGGCCTATTCATGCCGAAGCGTGGCTCCCCCACGACACATTTAATTTCTGTTTGTTGGAAAACGTCATCATGTTCCTATCATTTATTACACCCATGATTATTTGGGGTCGGCTAATAGCATTTAATAATAGCTAGATTAGCTAGATATTTTATATATAACTTTTTTTTTTATTTTCCTACCAGTATTGCGTCGCGCACTATCCGTATGGGAATTATATTTGACACAATATGTTTAGTACAGTAAGGACCATAAATATCTTTACAGTTCATATATTTATGTTCAAAAACATCTACAGGAAATAGTAATGATATGATATTTATGTTGTAATGGGACAAATACAATCTACTAACAATATATTTTGAACTTCGAGTAGTTTTCTAATAGACATAAAACTTCAACACCAAGTTAAAGTAATAAACATACTATTCTTGTTTTTTTTTTAATGGAAAGGAGGCAAATGAGCAGACATATCGCCTGATGGTAAGCGATTACCACCGCCCATGGACACCCGCAACACCAGAGGCGTCACAAGTGCGTAGCCGGCCTTTGGGGAAATGGGAAGAGGGATGGAGGAAGGGTAGGGTTTGGGCCTCCGGTACCCTCACTCACTCGGTGAAACACAGCGCAGGCGCTATTTCACACCGGTTTTCTGTGAGGCCGTGGTATCACTCCGGTCGAGCCGGCCCATGCATGCCGAAGCGTGGCTCTCCCACGGTTGTTTCGGTATACTTACATGAATACACACGTGTTGATTAAACTACTATTGATTAGATATTTCTAGACTATCAATACATACCATATAATCACTTGTTAAACTAGATAGTTAATGTGATAGGTTAAAAAATCATTTATTTATTTATATAATTGAAGGATCTCTAAAATCTTTCGGTGTATTCCTTCAATCACAAGAGAGCACAAGATGTAAACATTGTTTTTTGTTATTTTTTATTATTAACTGCACATGACCGACGCAACCTCGTTTGCGTCTTTTATTGCCCGTAGCGAAAAAATTTCCCCCGTATAGGGTTGATTTTTTACACCTTGTGTTCGAAAAACCCCAATATCTTACGGAACCCTATTTTTTTCCAAAATAAAATATAGCCTATGTTACTCGTGGATAATGTAGCCTTCGAATGGTGAAAGAATTTTTAAAATCGGTCCAGTAGTTTTAGAGCCTATTCATTACAAACAAACAAACATACAAACAAAGTTTTCCTCTTTATAATATTATAGTATATAGTATAAGTATAGATGAAGTACAAAGGCGAACTTAATGCCATTAGGCATTATCTACCAGTCAACCTTCAGGTGTTGCAGAAATATGATGCGGAACATTAATAACAAGTTATATTTAATCTATGCATGCTATACATATCGCACATAAAACAAAATCATAAACACAATTTCGATAGATAAATAGCAAATTAACATGTACATAATAACAAAATTTCAAGTTATTTGCACGCTAGGACAAACGTATAGACAAGCATACATACAAATACACAATAATTCTTACCGATTTTGATGATTCTATTTTTATTCGAAAACTGGTGCTTCCCGTGTGGTCCCATTTTAATTGGTCCAGTTCTTGAAATCGGTTTTTATTTCGTTAAAATTTGTGATAATTACAATTAAACTAGTGAATTACCTTTCAACCCAGAGTTTCAAGATTCAATTTATGTACTGTTATTGATAAAAACTGGTAGGTTTCCAACTACATGAATAACTGAGGTAATAAGTGTTAATTCAATTGTACGCATCGCACGTTTATATGATAAATAAAGTCATTAAGAATGACACCATCAAGGAAACCAATACCTTCATGTAGTTATGGAAGTTTAATGTTTTCCTGCCTTTATATTTTATGCAATATTTAAGGCAATATATTAATTAAAGTGTTTACTGTGGTTTTATTTTGTTTATACATTCTACTTTGTTTGTTTGAGGTGGTTGGTGCTTGGTGGTCAGTCAGTCACCTTCCCCTTTTATATATAGATACTAGCTGTCCCGGCAAACGTTGCTTTGCCATAAAATGCCAGGGAATATAAAAAAATAGGGGTTGATCGTAGAGGGTTGAAAATCTAGGGTTGTATGTATTTTCTAATGCTGCATCATAAAAAAATAGAAATTAAAAATTTTGTCAAAAAAATAAAAAAAAAATTTTTGGGGTGGACTACCCCTAACATTTAGGGGGATGAAAAATAGATAAGAACCGATTCTCATAGATACCGGATAATCACAAAAAATTTCATCAAAATCGGTCGAGCCGTTTCGGAGGAGTTCGATTACGCACCAACACGACACGAGAATTTTATATAATAGATATATAAAAGGGGAAGGGGACTGACTGACTAAGATACCCAGAGATCTGTAGAATGAGCGGTCTCCTGCGGTGTTCCCAGACCAATACAACCGTCAAACCTTCAAGAAAAGAGCGTACACCTTCTCAAAAGGCCGGCAATGCACTTGTGACGCCTCTGGTGTTGAGGATGTCCATGGGCGGCGGTAATCGCTTACCATCAGGCGATACGTCTGCTTGTTTGGCCCTATACAAAAAAAAAAGATCAACGCACAGCCCAAACCGCTGAACCTAGAATCCTGAAATTTTTAATGTAGGTCCTTTATAACGTAAGTGAACTTTCTTAGTGAAAGGAATTTTGGAAATGCTGGGTGGCTTTTAAGGGGGTAAAATAAGTGATAAAATTTGGTATGAAACTTTTTATTCCTGTGATGGATTTGCTTTAAATTTTGTAAAACTAAAGGGGGTAAAAATATTTAAATACGTATTTTAGTATTCTTCAAAATGTCACCCCTAAAAGAGTAAATTAGGGGATGAAAGTTTGTATGAAACTTTTTATTCCTATGATGGCTTTGCTCGCGGGTAACGCCACGAAGCGAAGTTAAGTCGAAAAAAACTAGCCTAAGTTATTCCTCATTACATCGGTTATCTGCCAGTGAAAGTCCCGTCAAAAGCCGCTTAGAGATTAGCCGGAACAAACAGACAGACACAAATTTAAAAAATATTTGTGTCTGTCTGTTTGTAAATGTACCATGGATACATACACACACATTTAGTAAAAAGGTTATTGGAATATTTCAAACAGACACTACAATTTACTTGTGTACATTAGTAGGAATAGATTATTCACCTGTATGTATCGGTGTGTAAGATAACACTGTACGTTGAACCTATAGCCTTGGGTTACGGCTGCGCAAGCGCAAAACCGCACGTAAAGCTCTCTACACACATTAGTATTAGTAACTTACGTGATTATCCTTTTTAAGTGACGTCACAACGTACAAAAGAAGTCCAAAAAAGGATCAGATGAATGATCTATTCGTTGTCTAACTATAAATATAAGTAAGGCACTAGTTTTTTCATGCGGTTTACATCGTTTACATCGATTATCGCGGCAAAGAGTAGCCTATGTCCTTCCTCAAGAATCAAAGCGTTTCCTTCCGGGCGTTAATAGCAAGTCCCTGTTAATGACGCCTCTCCCACCGGACCAACACCCCGAGACAACCAAAGGCCCATCAGGGCCCAAACCCGTCAATTACCCGGCGCGGATAATTACTTCAACAGGCTGTAAACCTGGAAAAGTTACCCCGAGACCCTACGAGGTATACGAGAAGAACCATGAGAAAGGGTTTCCTTGTCAAATATCATTACAATCTGTGCAACGGTTTCGCTGTGACAGCGTAACAGACAGACAGAGGTACTTTCGAATTTATAATATTAGAATGTATAAGATAACAATTCATAGTAATAATCTGAAATTTTAGAGTTAAAGGAGTACCTACCACTTACCCAGGCCTTGAAGCCTATTATTGTGGAAAATAGTAAAACTACTCACTTTCAACACAAATCCTTATCAGTTTTCGGATATTCGTCTTTTCAGTAAGAGGTGCAAAACTTATAAAAAAGGTGCAAATCTTGGATTCGTAATAGTTCAGGCATGATTTTGGAATCAAGTGGTTCGAGAATAGAACCCCATTCAATGCAATACCGACTTGAACCTATTTTCATTAGTTTTTACAGGCAAAAACTAAACCTAGCTGCTCAGCTAAATAAAGAAATTATGAAAGTCATACAGTTAACAACAACATTTTTAAAACCCGTCAAAAATGCTTTAATAATGAAAATTCTAATTTTCATTCGTATTAAATAGCAACAAAAATTTACCATCTCCCTCTAACTTACGTAACTTATAACGTAAAAGTAATTTATACACTATTCAATTTAACCTAAAGTAAATTTTCAAATGTAAACTTGACGATAAGAATTTAAAATAATCACAAATTTTAACAACAAAAAAACCGACTTCAAGACCTGTATCAAATTAAAATGGGATCACACGGGAAGCACCAGCTTTTAAATGAAAAATAATCATTAAAATCGGTTCACCCAGTCGAAAGTTATGAGGTAACAAACAAAAAAAGTAAAAAAAAAACAGACGAATTGAGAACCTCCTCCTTTTTTGAAGTCGGTTAAAAAATCCAATATACATCACAAACTATTAAGACAGAAAACTCACTCAAAGCCAAGCTATTTCAATCACTTTCTTCATAATAAATTGTTCTACGGAACCATCACAAGTCTAACATTTCGCTAGGGTGACCATGCTCATATTGTAAATAAATTGAATATCACTTTAAAGTATATTTAAGTTAATATGATGAAGACACTTTTTACTGTGTCCTAAACGACATCTCTTACTTTTAAACACTGCTATTATATGCTGCAGCATGTTGAGTTACAACAGGAGAAATAAATAATTGAGAGAGAGGAAGCAGATTTCGAGTTTACATCAAAAAGCATCGAAAGGTAACTCAAATTTTATTTTTAAAACTAAATCATTTTTAAAAGCACAACACTACTATATTTTTATATATTGCCGTATCGTTTCTAATTTTATTCTAATTTGATTTGTATTATTTAAACGTTTTCCCCTACACAGTTACAACATTTATTTCAATAGCTTAATGAGTGGCATTTTTTTTTTATTTTTCCTTAATTAAGATTTTTTTATAATAATAATAAATAAATAATAAATATTTCGGACGTCTAACACACAACGCAATCTAGTCCCAAGCTAAGCAGAGCTTGTGTTGTAAATACATATCTACTTCTTTTTGTAAATACATAGTATATCATACATAAAAAACACTCAAACTCCGAAACAAATATTTGCAGATCATTAAAAACATTGAGTCCGGGAATCGAACCCGAGACCTCAAGCACAGCAGTCGCATACACTACCAGTATATTATTTTTGACACCACTCACATAAAAATACGACAAACCGTCTTGGCTGTAGGGCGTGCCAAACAAATATAAATACATACATACATACACTGGAAAATCATAAACCCCTTTCTTTCGCAGTTGAGTAAAAAGTCCTAACAGCTTCAGAATTCTCGTCATCCTACATGTAAAATATAGAACGAAGTTCAAAAATAGTTGTTCACTTTCCAGCTCCATTTTCAAAGAGAACGTCGATAATGGCTTACACGTTAAAAGAGTGATTCAGCCAAGTGATTTCGTTCAGTTACGTGATGAAAGATAATATTGATTGAGTTAAATTTGCTGTTCAAACATTTCATCTTGAATCTAGATGTAAGTACTTAAAGTTGTTTTTCCTCTGATGAAAAACTGAACGAAACTAAAAATAATTTGATTTGAGCAATCGAATTAAAACTAACAATACAAAGCTTTAAATAACTGGAACCAGACTACGTAAATAGCCTACGTATGTCAGCGAGCCATCATTACAATTCTATACCTCATTCATTAAATACAATTTAGTAATTTTGAGAGGAAGATACAAACATACATAGGCTACTAAAACCGCCGTAGTCCGGTAAAAATATTTCCTATAAAGCCAAATCCGTTTTATGCTATAGGTGGCAAATGAGTATGTAACTACCACTGCTTGTGATTAGTGCATAGATGATTCCAAGTTCGTACGAATTTTGTTAAAAAAAAACAAAGAATTACTAAACTCTATTTCACAAACGTAGCAATTTACAGCACTCAACAAAAAAATATTAAAAAAACACGTTCCGTTTTATAGTATTTGTATCGAGTACCTATTTGTGATTGTTTACATCTGTACACATACATTACAGAGAAAAACATATGCTTCCGAGTGTACTAAGTACTTAATCTATACTAATATATAAAGCTAAAGAGTTTGTTTGTTTTAACAAGTTAATCTCAGGAACCGCTGGTCCGATTTGAAAAAATATTTCAGTGTTCGATAGTCCATTTATCGTGAAAGGCTTGTATCATCACGCTAATACTAATAGGAGCGGAGCACCAACGAAGATTGTTTCAAAAACGGGGGAAAATTTTCACGCTACGAGCAATAGCAAATGCCAACGAGGTTGCGTGGGTCAGATAGTGTAATATAAGGCGTTTGTACAGCATGTATGTATCCAGTTACCGTTCCAACTAAATATCCTTATTATTTGTAGTAAGTACATTCACATGATAAATATAACGTAATTATTATAACATTTTTTTTTTTTTTATAAAAAGACAACTCCCACATTAGGAATAAACATCCTGTGTCGTGGGGGACTTTACAAACATACATGAAACGGACACAAAGAACATCCAGACTCGGGACAACAATTCGTGGATCACACAAAGTGTTGTAGGTACCGCGTGGGATTTGAACCCACGACACTTGGCGCAGTAGCAAGCGGCATGGCGACCGCTGACACCACTCGGCCAACCGTGCAGTTGCTTTAATTTGGGATACAAGGATTGTAATTGGTTTCGATTTTGTTCGATTACAAGTGGCTCATGCTAGTATTTTGAACGTCAGCAGTCTGCCAGTGAAATTCAAGTCAAAATCAGTACAGTCGTTCCAGAGATTAGCTGTAACCAACAGGCAGAAAGACATACAGATATTTTTTTTTTTGATGTACTTATTTAGTAAAAAGCTGTTAGCTTACACCTCAATTTTATTTTATTCGTATAGAGAAACATTTTAACTAATTGAATCAAAGTTTTCTCAACACTAAAATAGATACAAACAAATGAGTGTTTACAAGAATTTGTGTTTGTAGCATAAAAATGAGGTTTTATACTAGAAACAGACAGCGTTTGGATACTGTTCAATCTACTTCAAATATTTTTACACAGTAGTGATGTTCTTCAAGCTGATTACGGCCATGGCGGCCAGTCTCAACGGAGACCAGCCAACTACGCAGGAGATATTTTAGTGCACAATTGTGTGCGCAAACACAGGTGCACTCTCTGTTCCCTCTCCCTCATAATCCAATGGGACGGTTAACCGACACGATCCGGGAGAGATCAGGTGCAGGACCGACGGCTTTACGTGCTCTCCGAGGCGCGGGCATTCAGACCCCGACTTCCAAATTCCGAGCTGTTATTAAGTATTACTATAATCAGAAAAACTCAATAACACTTTTGACCCGACCCGGGATTCAAATCCGAGACCTCTTCATTGGCAGTCGCATACGTCAATCACTAGACTAATGAGGCAGCAACACAGTAGTAAGAAGTCCGGTAGCGAATCACAAAGGAAAACTATAATACAATCATTAATTGTGTAATGAAAAGGTTTATACTTAATCATAGAGTATGTTAAAAGTTTTTTTTTCTACTAGAAAGACATCTTTGGCGTAGTCTATATGAACGGTAACCCTAACGAAATGAGAAATTTTCTTAATCGTATGTCACATCAAAATGTCGTATGTTCAATGCGTCATGCCCGAGTGCTGATATGGACTTATTTGTGCATGGAAACAACCAGCTCAGGAAAACCCTGACTGACTCCTTCTTTGCTTCTTGTAACCAGGAGTAACGGTGTCTGTTTATCATGTGAATGTATATTTATATGTATTTCCACTTATTTATTCTGTTAACTGTGAAAACTTGTAATTGGCCTTCTTTTTCGTATTAAGTGTGTATAATTGTAAAATAAAATAAAAATTAAATTAAATTAAAGCCATTGGTTAGTGTCGTATCTTACTTCCGAGCACCAGGGAATCTAATTCTCCCGCTAATGGTCGCACAAGGGATTTCGAAGTAATTCGATAGATGTCGCTGTATCTAGAAGTTGTAACGCGCTATAGTTTGTACAAAAATTATCATATAAGGTTGGTGATAATTTCATTAAATTGCTTACGTTCCTGAGTACTTGGTGTATTATGACATAGCAATTCAAGTGCAATAACAGCCTGTAATAATCCATTCTTTACTTCTTCTCCTCATTCTTCGCTTCTCTTTATGTTAGAAAGTAGATTTTGGCCGACTATATCACTTCAGACGGATTATTATAAGATTTATGTCAAGTGAAGATTTACCGTGGGAGAGTCATGCTTCGGCATGAATGGGCCGGCTCAACCGGAGTGCAATAACGCTTGCGCTGTGTTGTGTGTCACCGAAAAATCTACCGAAAAGTAGATATCGGAGGCCCATACCCCAACCCCTCATCCCCCTCTTCATCCAATAAAGGCCGACTTGCGGGTGTCAATGGGTGGCGGTAATCGCTTACCATGAAGTGATACGTCTGCCTGTTTGACCCTTTTCCGTAAAAATGTGTTTCTTCTGTTTCGTGTGACGTTATCCTACATAAGTAATTTGCTTCCTTAGTCGCCTCTTAAAACACATTTCGTGTTTTTAAAATAAGATGATTAAAGGTGATGGCACTCTGAATCTGAATCGTGTACATATATGTATTACTAAATATATTATCATCAAAATATGATAATAAGAATCAATATCTATAGTTGGCGGTTACGTTATTTTAGACTTGGTATTTCAGCTTTACTTCAAGGACTGGAGGTATTAAATAACATACAATCTATATGAAGCCTCTTGATCGTAATCGAATACTAGGTAGAATAAGGACGATCGAAATACTCAGTCCATAACTCACATGTTGTGGTGTTGCCAACGCTGTAAAAAAATTGTGTTTTAATTGTTAAATAAATCGGAATCAATAATTTGTTAACTAACTGAAATAATCGACAATAATTCTCATTTTTTGTATGTTTGTTAAGAAGTCGTTATTTTCTAAACTGATTTAGATTTTGTTTTTGGTAAACTTTACGTTTAAAAAAAGAATAGAAAGAGAAAATAAATAATCACCACTCAATTACATTCAGTTTATTATATCGATGATACTGTTTCAAAGTTTAATTTTTAAATATTTCGAAAACTTGGTAACACAAGATGGTGGTTTGATGTCGAAATAAAATTTACTTAAAAATAAACAGCGTCCAAAATTCAATTCCTTACACTGTTAAAAATACAAGAGGTAAATGTTCTAATTGCTATAATCTGCAGAAAATCTCAAATAATTGCCAAACTTGCCCATAATTCAAGGTTTTTTAATCTAAATAACTCACACGTTTAAAACAAAGGTGTTTTAGCAATACATATTAATTACACGCACAATTTAGCTTCAGTTTCGATACTGATTTTTTACGCAAGATTATTGCAATACATTTACTTGAAATCGGTTATTGAGCTTACACATGGCGCAAATAATTGATAGATTTTATTATGAAATTAATAAAAACACTATTATTGTACCCAACACAACAGGCATGAAAACCTCCGGCCAGGCGAGGTGATCATGCCTGGCGGACCACTGCCCAACAGTTGATGTTGGGATGTTGTATATATGATAATCGGCGCGAGAACTATTTATTGCGCGATTTAGGATTTGTAGTTACTCCATGTAGTGCAGTTTGTAGGTACAGTGCGTTACGTCGTAGTTCAGCGTATCTTCGCTAGATGGCGCTGTAGTAGGTTATGTTGTATGTGGAAGTCGTCACAGTACAAATGAAGCATACTAATGAGGAAGAGAGCGGCAAAGTCATTTATTCTTGTTTAAAACTTGAAATTGAGATTTTAATCCCGTTGATTCGCAAATGTAAAGAGTTCAACTTGGTGAAATTTAGTAAAGAATTACAAATAATTGCTCCAAAGTAATGTTTTCTTTGAAGATTTGTAATCGATTCCTATACTGACACATAATAGTTCGGGATCCCTGGAACCAATTTTACAAATTATTACCACCAAACAAATTTTTCGTGAGTAGCAACATTTTTATGAGATCCCACCTTTTCCTAATAATGTGGCGGTTAAATTATATAAATATTAACTACAATTGCCTAAAAATTGCGTGGTACATTATCCCGGTCTTACGCTTCATTTTTTTTGTCCCTGCTACTCCTGTTTTCTACCGCAATCGAGATAGGAATAGGAAAATCTCAATAAAGGATCTCATCAAAATGATGCCACTCACGAAAAATTTGCTTGACATAAAGATTGCGGACTATAAAGATCACTAAAGACTTTAATTATGTTGATTTCAACCATTCCCAAACATCTTTACAGTCTTTATAAACACTCTACCGCAATATAATAAAATGTAAGCCTCTCCTTAAAAAGCTTGATCTGTACTTTACCATGCTGACCTAGTAAAATATTCCATAACCATACTATATTTTAATTAATGCCAGTTTGACATTTGCACAACCAACCATAATCAGCAATAAAGTACTATTTTACAAACTACACCATTCAGAGAACATTAAAGCGTGCATTCGTGGAAGTCTTGGCACAGGGCCACGTATTGATGACAGGTTCAGGCCTCAGTTTATTTAGTGAGCAGGTAAAGCTTCCGACATCGTTTGATATCTACAAAGAGCTTTACAGAAATATGAACATAGTTTTTTTTTTTTTTGGAATTGGTGGCAAACGAGCAGACGCATCACCTGATGGTAAGCGATTACCGCCGCCCACGGACACCCGCAACACCAAAAGCGTCACAAGTGCGTTGCCGACCTTTGGGGGATGGGGAGAGGGAATGGGGGAGGGGTTGGGGTATGGGCCTCCGATATCCTCACTCACTCGGTGAAACACAGCGCAAGCGCTATTTCACACCGGTTTTCAGTTTTTTTGCAATACAAATTGTATTCAAACTAATATCATAAATTCGAAAGTAATCTGTATGTCACTCTGTTAGTGCTAAACTGTTGCACTAATATGGCATGAAGGTACTTAGATTAGATAGAAAGAACATAGATCAATATTTACCGCGATAATCAACATACACTTGGACAAAGTCGCAGGCAATAACTAGTTGAAATATAAGATGGTAAAATAAAGTTGCGTAATGAATATCTGATTAAAATCTGGTATAATAATAATTAGAGATGAAACGAATATCCGGCCGGATTCCGGATAGTAATTCTGTATCCGACCGGATACCGGATAGTAAAATTCAAAAAATTTACATTGTTTTACAGAAGGCAAATCATACATCAATAAGTTATGGACACCGTTTATTAATGTAATCAGGAGTAAACAAAATTGTATTCAAAATCAGTAGGTACTCAAAATTAAGAAGTGGCAAATTATGGTGAGTAAATTCCAAATTCTCCGCATTTGTAGGTAAGAGACGACTTCGCTTGGCTTCGTATACCAAACCAGCTTCTGAAAATAGCCTTTTCCTGTAAACGCTACTGCCAGGTGCTGAAAGATAAATTCGAGCAAACCTTGACAACTGCGGGTACTGATTCGAATTAACTGACCACCAAATATATGGGTCATGATTGCGATCGATTCGAGATGTCTTTAAGAAAAAGTCTATCTCTTTAGCAGTTGGATTTTGTTTTTCTTGATCGCGACAATCACTATTATTATCCTTTGCCACTTCATTGAAACAGTCCCATAAAAGTGTCAAGAGCGTCGCGTGTCAATTTTGATCCAGTTTTATCTTCTTTCATTAATTTAGCAGGTGTTAAAGACGATTTAACTCGAGCTTAACAGTCATTATCACTAACCAAAACATTACTAAATATACATTGTAAGTGTATTACAAACAAGATAAAATTAGACTATAAAAACATATATTTTTTTATCAACACAATAAAACAAGACAGCTACCGTGAGGTACCTCACAGGTAGCATCAAAAACATACAATATTTGCATAATATGTCGACCACCTAATTCATCATACAAGTATATATAACATGTTACGGCTATATATGTTTATAGGAGTTTTTGTTATGAACATACTTCCTGTGTAGGTCTATAATAGTCAATGTGTTTATAATTCCCTGTCGTTATCATATCTATAGTGTACCTACTATTAATTCGACAGGAACTCTGTCTGCTTGTCTCTTACGCTTCCCGATTTCATGGCATGGAGATACTTTGGTTCTTGAGGAAGGACATGAGCTCCTATTTATCACGATAAGCAATTCATTCCACGGTTCATTAAATAAATAAATATTTCGGACATCTAACACACAACGCCATCTAGTCCCAAGCTAAGCAGAGCTTGTGTTATGGGTACTAGACAACTGATATGAATACATATATATTTTTTTTTGTAAATACATACATATTATACATAGAAAACACCCAAACTCCGAAACAAATATTTGTAAACTACACAAACATTTGGTCCGACCCAGGATTTGAACCCGAGACCTCAAGCACAGCAGTCGTATTCGTTACCACTGCGCCACCGAGGCAGTCAATAAACCTTTCGGTTGCATACTGTTTACGAGAGTATGTTTATCGCTAAGATAATTATCTATTCACATGTCACAATAATACTGTGAATAAATAATTATATAAGTTATCTTTTATAACTTAATACTAACCTTGCTCGAGATCTGTAAAAGCGATAGTTTAAAATGTCAGCCAAAACTATGTTTGTGAAATCAGGGCAATATTCAAAATTCTTAAAATTCCTTCGAACAGAACTATAAATCAAATATTGTCGTTGCGGACTAAATTATAAACTACAGCGGTGTGCGATAGTAACAAGACAGGTGCCAAGACTGACAGACAAGAGACAAGGTGAGATGAATCCAGACCTGTCAGCTTATAGTATGACTGAAGTTATAAACGAAGGTGATCGACGCTGTCCCTTTCTTTCTTTTTATGGAATAAGGACCAAACGTGCAGACGTAACACCTGATGGTAGGCTATTACCGCCGCCCATGGACACCCGCACCACCAGAGGCGTCATAAGTGCGTTGCCGGCCTTTTTATGAGGAAAGGAGGGGAGGGGTTGGGGTATTGAGCTCCGATAACCTCACTCACTCGGTGAAACAATGCAAGCGCTATTTCACACCGGTTTTCTGTGAGGCTGTGGTATCACTCCGGTCGAGCCGGACCATTCATGCCGAAGCGTGGCTCTCCCACGGTAAAGCCCAGTCGTTCAAGCGGAATTTGACGTCTCGTTTGACGTGAGTCATTTATATGTCAAATTCGGACAGTTTGACGTCAAAATTGTTGTGCACGTAAATCAATTTCACATGTCTGAGACCACCTGAAGAATTATTGTTACTAACTTTACTTTACAGAAGATAAAGTGCGGCAACAAATGCATGAACATCAGATACATATAATTATTGGAGATCGCCTAAGGACTGTTTCACTTCAGTGACCACTATAACTTGAACTGTCATTCGGTCAAAATATAAACTGGACCCTTTTAGTTTTATGTGGCCACTTTTCATATAATTTATTACCTTTTTTCTCATAAAAACTTAAGCTTTTTGCATTTCTTCTACAAATACGAAAAAACTCGATGTTTAAAAGAATTTTTCTTTTATACCCCATGCTTGTACTACAACTAACAGCATTTTCAGATTATCCGATCCGATGTCGGTTCGGCTGTCGGTCGGACAATGATAACCGACACCATGGGCTGTTTTCAAATACTTCCGACAAAATCGTTCCGATTCGGCGACTAGCTCGATAGCTTCACGCGGGCTGGTCAGCAATGCAGACTATAATAGAAAATTTTATCTGCTGTATCTATTATATTTGAGACGTAGAAAAAGATCTGTTCAAAGAAAGTATTGGATTATCGAAGCTCTGGCTCTGCGCACACAGAGACAATTTAGATACACGTACAGCACACTTACAAACAATATCGTCGGACGGTTCACGGGCATCCGATAATGCCGCCTACACCTCGTCGGCTCCGATAATATGAAAGACTGATACATATTTCATACATTTTACTTCCTTCGATATCAGATCGGATAATCTGAAAAAGCTCTAACTCTCACGAGTAATTTGCGCTATTTACTAAGTACCTAAATCACGATATTAATTTTTACACAGCTAAAAATAATACAACAATAAAATGTACCATTATTTTTTTAGGTTTACTTCAGATTTTTATTTAGATCTAACAACTTTAAGGTTACGTAATTAATGGACGTAAGACTTTTGCGTCATGGTACATATATCTAGTGTTTACCTTAAAAATGATTCCGCATTCTTCATAAGATTAAAGGAATCGAATCAGTTTTTTTATATACTAGCTTGTGCGCGTCTTCGCCTGCGTGTTTGTCGGATAACGCGACAAAAAGTATTTTATGACCTTCACCAAGGTCCAATATATCTCTATACCGAATATCAAGGTCATATAACATGGTCCGGGGCTTCCCAGAGCAAAGCGCTAAAGGGCCGGTAATCGGGGTGTTGTTAGTGGAATTACCACATACTTCTGGCTCCTGTGACAACAAGGAGCCGGAAATCCGAAGGGATGTTTCATCCCGTCAACAACAAAAAGGTCTAACCTATCTTTATATCGAAATTCATTCAAATCGGTTCAGCGGTTTAGCCACAAAAGCGTAACAGACAGAGTTACTTTGGAATTTATAACATTGGTATGGATGGACTCATCAATCTATTTGTAAGGATTATGCTAATTCGTTATCGTGTTTGTGTCATAAATTAAGCTTTCGTTAATAATTTATTTTCGCTCCAAATGTGTTCTGCTATTTTATTATAGTGTTGGTAAATTAGAGTTTATCTCTTCATAAATTATGTATGAAGCGAATAAAATCGTTCCAATAACTGTTTTACTATTCAAATATCCTTTTTTGATATATTTTATAACAAAAGATTAATGTAATATTAGTAACTAAGCGACTTTTCAACTAATAAATACGAAGGCTGTTCAATAAATTTCGCAGTTCGATAAGAAAATGTAAGCTTTGAAATATACTTTTTTTTTTTTATTCCGGACATCTAAAACACAACGTCATCTAGTCCCAAGCTAAGCAGAGCTTGTGTTATGGGTACTAGACAACTGATATGAATACTTATGCCCTTTTTTTTGTAAATACATACATATTATATACAGGGTGTAAAAAGACTACTACCGAAAACTTGGGGGTTGCAGTCAGACCATGATACTGAATAGGTTTAGCGAAAAAAAAAATAAAAAAAATGTTAATTTATCTAAGTCGTTTTATGTTTTTTTCTGCTTACATACACATAGTAAAACATAACAGGACCCAAACTACCTAATTATCTCATTTAGAAAACCAAAAAACAAATAAAATCAATAAAACAGTGATGTATTTTAATATCAAAACAGCTGGCCGGGTGAGTGCAATGACCGCGACAGAGCGCGCGGGCGCGTTAAGTTGTACATTGCTGGCTTCTGAAATTAATAAAAATCTTGACACATTGTTTTTTCAAGCTACAATTTTTTTTAAAGACAACTGTTTGTTTTTTTTTTGATAAGTTTTGGGGTGCTGGATCAGCCCCTTTCGTTTTCGGTAGTCGTCTTTTTACACCCTGTATAGAAAACACCCAAACTCCGAAACAAATATTTGCAGATCATACAAATATTTGACGATACGACACGGGAATCGAACCCGAGACCTCAAGCTTAGCAGTCGCATACGTTACCACTACGCCACCGAGGCAGTCAAGTATCGTTCGTTATAATTTCCCTGAACATCAATACACTTGTTCCAACGAGATTCCAATTTTGAATTCCATCCCTGAAGAAGTGAGTGACGTCATCATTTGATGAAATATCCTTTCCACGCATGAATTTTTTTAAGGTCTGGATAGACCATGTGCGGTGCATTGAACTGATGAAAAATTATTCACAAATTGTTTCCTTTAGCTGGTCTAAAAGGTTACAATAATACTCAGAATTTATAGTTTTAGCGTGACAGACAGAAAAAATACTTTCGCATTTATAATAGGTACACAAGCTATTGTGCGCGGCTCTGCCCGCGTGTTTGTTAGTTATCGCAGTAAGTATTAGCCATGTCCTTCCTCAAGGAACAACGTATTTTCGTGCCAAATTTTATTAAAATCGGTGCAGCGGTTTGGGCGTGAAAGCTTGGACAGACAGACTTACTTTCGCATTCATAATATTAGTATGAATTTATTTATTAAATGGCAACGAGGCGCAATGCGGTAGTGTAAGTGTGAAAGGTCGTATGCAAGAAAGATACAGTATGAAGCATGAAAGTACGAGAAGTAACACAAGCGAGAACTGGCATGAAAGGAATTAGCTAGAAATAGGCTCCAAATAAATATTGGAGATGCAAGTTTAAAAAAAAAAAAAAGAAATTGTGTACATGGGTTTAATAGCATAGAGTACAACACAGGCTAATGGACCGGTACCATAGCGTATTTTCCCGATCCAATATCGGAATAACAGTATGGCATGTTTTGCTTGGAGAAATCTTCACACATATTAAACTTACATACAAAAACAATCGCCTGTAAATACGAACTCACACATTACAAAAAAAACAAAGCATTCACAATTTCACACACACATAAACGCATTCTGTTTCATAACAGTGTAATGCTCATTTGGGCATATACTTTGAGAGAAAGAGGGAAACCTATTTAGACCAAAAAATTTTTTTTCATGCCAAATAAGTTTAAATAAAATTTTGCATAATTTTTTCTATGATGAAACATTGTGCAATTTCAAAAAAACTAGCTGATCACCACAGTTTAACATAAACCGCAGATAACGCCGCGGGTCGAAACTAGTCTAAAAATGTAGTCTAAGTTACTCCTTATATCATTAGCTATCTGCCAATAAAAGTCCCGTCAAATTCAGTCCGGCTGTTACAGAGATTAGCCGGAACAAACATACAGACAGACAGATAAAATTTGTAAATATTATATTTTGGTATATGTACCGTGTATACATACATACCTATGCATATAGTAAAAAGCGGTTATTTTAATATAACAAACAGAAACCAATTTTATTTATTTGTATAGCCCTCGTGAAATAACAAGATCTCTTATACCTACAGAATTTTCCGTGGGAGAGCCATGCTTCGGCAGGAATGGGCCGGGCCGGCTCGACCGGAGTGATACCACGGCCTCGCAGAACACCGGTGTGAAATAGCGCTTGCGCTGTGTTTCACCGAGTGAGTGAGGATACCGGAGACGCATTTTTTTTTTTTTTTACGTGTGGAAACCCCCTCGGGCCGTCACCCCGCCGGGGTTTGCGGCGGGGCGGTGTGTCGGAATCGAACCGACTAAAACCACACGGTGTGCCAACTCTGCGCCTGGGAAGGGAGGGGTCCGGGAAATGCGTTTATTAACACAACCGGGCCCCTCCCAGCGCCTGCCCGCACTGAAGCGGGCACCTTCTACAATAAAATTCTCAATTTAGGCGACGCACGGCACACGCGTACGTCGCCCCCTCGCGGTTGGCCTGTAATGCGGATGGAGGGGAAAACCCATCCCGTCCATCCGCGGCCACACTCAGGGCGGCATGAGGCGCAGATGGGCGCGCCTCCGCCGCCCCGTGCGCCGGCGGCGGATCGGGTCCGAGTGGATATCGTCCTCCCGGGCCTTCTCCGCCGCCTCCTTCTGCGAAATTATTCTTCGCAGAAGGTCGCGACCGCGGTAAAACTGCTGTCGCTACCGGCCATGGACAGTACGACGGCCGGTAGCGACAGATCTCCTCCGATGACTGCAGTGAGGGCCCGGCGCTGATCCGCCCAAGCGGGGCAGATCTCCAGCGTATGCTGGGTCGAGTCCTCACTGCAGTCGCAGTGGTGGCAGGCGGGACTCAATTCCCTCCTAGCGACCGAGTGCAGGTACTTCCCGAAGCAGCCGTGCCCGGAAAGCACCTGCGTCAGCCGGAAGGAAAGGGTCCCGTGCTGCCACCCTGCCCACTCGAGGTTGACCGGCTGGAGCGCCTCCACGGTGGCAAAGCCAGCGCGTGGAGCCTCCAGCCGGGAAGACCAACGAGCCTACGTGGCTCGGCGAGCGGCTTCACGCCAATCGCGTACCTCTTCGGGCGGAGGACGATACCCCTTCTCCGCCCGATATTCAGCCGCTCGCCGATAAACTTCGGCGAGCACTTCCGCCTCCAAATCCCACGGGGGTGTTCCGGCCAAGGCGCACGCCGCCTCCGTCGACACGGTGCGGTATCCGCGTATGGCTCTGACTGCCAATATCCTCTGAGGGCGCCAGAGGCGCGCCTTATTCTGGGCAGTCAGAGCCGCCACCCACACCGGTGACCCATACAGGGCCATCGACCGGACCACCCCCGTGTAGAGGTGCCATTGGGCAAAAGACGCCCAAGGGCGGAGGCAGCGCCGACCAGCTTCTGTGATAGCTGTCGGAAGTGCTCGTCGAAGAGCCACCTACCGTCGAGGATCAGGCCCAGATACCTCATCTGGGCCCGAACCGGTACGAGAACCGAGTTGACTTCGATGGAGGCGCCCTGGGGTGGACCACGACGGGGCCCATGAAACAACAGGGCCTCCGTCTTATCCAGGGCCACCCGCAAGCCCAGCGCCTCGATGCGCCCAACCACCAGAGAAACACCCCTGGTGGCCAGGCGCGCCGCCTCTTGGAAGTTGGCCCCCCGAGCTGTGACCAATGTGTCATCGGCGTAACAAATTACGCCCAGCCCGGGGGGCAGACGACTACGAAGGACCCAGTCGTACCCCACGTTCCACAGGAGTGGTCCGAGGGGGATACCGGAGACCCATACCCCAACCCCTCCACCCATTCCCTCTCCCCATCCCCCAAAGGTCGGCAACGCACTTGTGACGCTTTTGGTGTTGCGGGTGTCCATGGGCGGCGGTAATCGCTTACCATCAGGTGATGCGTCTGTTCGTTTGCCCCCTATTCAATAAAATAAAAGAATAAGGAGGAGGTAATGTTTAGAATACC
The DNA here is from genome assembly GCA_916048165.1 of Spilarctia lutea. NCBI lineage: Eukaryota > Metazoa > Arthropoda > Insecta > Lepidoptera > Erebidae > Spilarctia > Spilarctia lutea. Next base: position 5,114,123 of record OU696491.1, read on the forward strand.
ATAAGTCCATCCCGTACAAAACTTTAAGTAGGTTTAATAGTAAATCAAGAAGTTAACATCCATACTCAATCATTATTAAATACATATATAACACCGATATCATCGCCCACATATAATATTCGCCACTTAATTGCAATGTGCGTAGGAGTACCAGCTTCTAAAACATCGTGTATATTTTTATTACCCAATCACCTGTCTCAAAAATGATTTATTACTTGCTAATATACAGATTATTTATCACTAATCATCTTTTGTCACATTCTAGGAGGTGATTAACGCACAGTGGTCAAATTAAAGTAGCTTTAAGACAAAACATTGACGATTAATACCAAACACGGCGCTGCTCCTTGATTTACGCTTTGTTACGTTATTTTTGTACGTAGTAAAATGTGTTCACAATCTAATATTGGACGTGTAAGACGTAGGCGGCAATGCAGTGCTTTTCTTTAAAGCGTGATTATAAAAAGAAATTGTTGGTCTCCAAGCTTGTACAAAGAAAAGTAAACCTTGTGCTAAAAGCATTGGGGATGACTATGAATGTTTTCTCCTGAATTTCGTCGTCAACGACACATTGAGGAAAATATTGTTAGTAACGTATACCGAAATACACTCATTCAAAATATACTGTCACACATACATGTAAAATATACATTTTAATTAATTTAATTATAATTAAAATTATTATTTTTATAATTTTTCCGAAAATATACTTTTAGATTAAACTCATTCTATGGCAAGAAAGAGTTTAAAAAAATGTTTTTTTTATTTACAGGATTTTTTAATTAATATTAAATATAAATAAATATTAACTAATGAAATACAACCGTTAAAAGAAAATAATTAATCCAATTTCGATAAAATCACACTTATCTTTCCTAGAATAATATCTATGGATGAATATCGTCAGATTGGATGAGTATATCACAACGTCTCGAGGCAATATGAAGCATTTATAAATAATGGAGATTACCTAAAACTATAATGATTGGTTGTTTCCAACCAACAATGTAATCGCAGCAGTACATCTAAAGCGACAACAATGTTTTCTACTCGAGGATACTATTCCACTTACGGCAAATCAGACGGTTACCTTCCAAAACCTACATAAACAAGAAAAGAAAAATACAACGAGAAAGCTTACGATTTCTACCAACTTTGTATTGATTACCGCTTTATTTCCTGACAAAAATAGTCGCTTATTTTGTGACATATAAATATACACCGGCCACACACAGCTCCACATAACCGAAATACTCGTACTAAAGATAAACGAATCACAAAATACCAAATAATACTCGTACAAAAATAATAGTATTTGAAGAAAGTATAAAATAAATTAAGATTTGGAAACATTGGGTAATAATAGATAAAACTTTTTGATTTGCAGTCGAAATTAATATGAGTTTTTTTTAAACATTCTAGATTTTAGATAACAACTGTGTCAAGTATTGATTTATATTTCAACGGCGATCCGCATGGCATTTAATGAATTCTTCATTTACATTTTATTATCTGTAATCAGTAATTTTGGATGAATACTGATGTTTAGGTACTATTAAATCAAAGTTGAACTTTTATTCAAAAAGTCGTAAAAACGATGTATGAGATATCTATTTCCATTCCTTAAAAATACTTTTTGTTTTGGGTAATAACTCTGAATACCATTCCTTTTTATACTTATTGATCAGAAGTTGAATTTTTATAGTAAAAACCGTTAAAAAACAACTCTGAGTTTCCTGTGTTTTTTTTTCATACGTCATAACTGGGGTTTTGGTAGAAAAGTATTAAACATCCATCATCAATAATAATGGGATTATAAGGTAATTTTATTGAAATTTTTACCAGGCAAATATCTATTATGATATTTGTGTAATCAGGAGTAGATCGGCACCGAATTTTGAATAGACTTTTATCACAAGAATAGACCCGCAGACAACATTTTTATATCACACAAAGCCTGTAATGTATTTTTATAATAAGCTAAGCACAAAAGTATATAGAATCTATCATGTCATAATCATATTCTTATTAAAGACATAAACCGTAACAAATGAATTATTACTGTACGCCTAGACAGCGTGGCAACGTATTGACGGAACGAGAGATGACGTCGTAACCAAACGTCTGTTTTATCTCGTAGTTACGCGCGTTAAAGACCAATTCGTAGTCTAATTACTTTATTACTGTTTTTAATTTCAGTACAATATTTTACTACTATAGACACATGATCAACATTATTCGAACTGCTTGCCAATGTAAAAAAAAATCAGACATCTAACACAACGCCATCTAGTCCCAAGCTAAGCAGAGCTTGTGTTATGGGTACTAGACAACTGATATAAACACATATATTTTTTTTAGTAAATGCATACGTATTATACACACAGAAAACACCTAAACTCTTAAACAAATATTTGTAGATCACACAGGTCCGTGCCAGGATTTGACCCCGAGACCTCAAGCACAACAGTCGCATTTAGTGGGATGCAGTTAGCTTTTAGTCTGCCATGATTTGGACGAAATACGATTTTTTATATGAAACCACAGCCATCAGACCTTCACAACCCAAAGTACAAGGCGGTATTCAAGTTCTGTAGATAGATTGTTTTCTGACTTCTTAGAAATACAACTACCTGTAACGATTACTACAAATGTTCGTACAGCCTCGTGGACTGATGACTTAAGATGCTCTCCGAGGCACGAAGGGGTTTCGATATATTCTGAATAGACAACTATCCATTAACTTACCTGGCTAGGGTATCTGCATTTTGCTAACCTACACGATGGATTAAAAGTATAACTCGTTGGCTTATAAGTTAAAAACTAGCAGTTCACATGATTCTCTACCAAACGTGTTATTTACTATTACAGTAGTAGTTAGATCGAAAAGAGGTCAGGAATATGTGTGTCTGGTATCGGTTTAATTTAAAGTATTAGTCTTAAGTAAGAATTAAAGTGCAAAGTGATTACGTCATAAAATTGAAATGAAATTATGAGTGTCATATAATACAGACAAATTTTTCGTTAAAAATATTTTGAACTCAATTACCTATACCTACTCAAAATAACTGCTTCTACCCACGATAACACAACGACCGTTTTATTGTTTTATGAGACTTGTGATTAATGATATTTTGGTCAGACATCCTACAATCCGCCCACTGTGCGTCAATGTTGAATTGTGAACTATTTAGCTGAACTACAACAAAACAGATATTGGAATTCAGATTAATCTCCATTTTAAATCAAACTGTGAATGGTTTTTATGGTAAATGAAATGTTTAAACAAAATATGTCAGCGTCAGATTTATTACAAGATAATGAGAATATTTCTGACGTAAAAAAACCGTTTTAAATGCAACAAGCTTATTATTAATAATAAGTACCCGACTGTGCAACTGTATGGAAATGTATGAAGAATGAAGACGCTCACGCAACAGGTTCTTCTGACGCTGTCAGACAAAGTGTGTAAGTTTTATTTAGGGATAAAATAGATTTTTTAAATTTTTAATATAAATAGTCATCGAGAAAAAAGTAAGCAAGAGAATAAGTGCTCGTAATAATAATAATAAATTTAAATTTCGAATGTAATCTAATTAAAACGCGAATTTTTTTTCTTCCAATAACAAAAGAAACAGTGGCACTTCATGATTTCTAGGACATTTTTTTTTCACTCACTCAGTGAAACAGTACTGGCGCTGTTTTCTGTGAGGCCGTGGTATCACTCCGGTTAAGCCGGCCAATGCATGCCGAAGCGTAGCTCTCCCACGGTATAGTACGCTCCCACGGTAGCAAAATAAGACAAAAATAAAGCTACACTTCAAACAAATTAAAGAGCAACGTCATTGATAATTACAATTCACCACAACGTGATAATCAATGGAAACTCACACAATAACATGTTATGAAATAAATAACCCTTTTGATAAATTCTAAACACGTCAAAATAGTAATATTTAGTTCAGATAAACGATCAAAGTTCTAATTTGTGTGTTATAATTTATAGTCGATTGTATTTTAACACGTTACGTTTACCTACATTTTTGGTTTTTAGTGTAGGTGTAAACTGAACATAAGCTACTATTTTGCATACCACACATTTTTGGTAAAACAAATTATACTAAGAAACTCATCAATAAAATCTGTTTCTCCAAAATCAACCTTCATTAATTGATTTACGCTATATTATGATAACGATTAGCGTCCATTAGTAAATCCGTATTTGAAGATTTAAATTATTATTGTAGAAAGGATAAGGTGTTCCTTGTTTAGTTAGAATATTAAAGGTAACGAATAAAAACGAACTTTCTTGGTAGTTCAAAAACCTGAACACCTATTATTTTATTCAAATAACCAGAATTGGCATTTATTTAGTGGTACCATATACCTACTTATATATACTAGTAAACTACACATTTTGCTTAAATAACCCTGTAAATGTTTTATTTCCTAATAAGAAAAATCTGTTTTTTTTTATTTCATTTCATTGCATGAGCTACCCAAATTTTAATTCAAAATATTGTCTTGCATACACACTGTGCTATTTAAATATCCCGATACCAAAACTTTTAATAGGAAACTTAGAGCTTAAATCAATAATAACTATTATATTTGCGTAACTATACATGTATACTGAAATAGCTTGCGCTGTATTTCACCAAGTGATTTTTTTTGAAGTGAAACTTCTTTATCGGGGTTGTCAAAAAATTTAGTGTAACATTTTTTCGTTACGCGTAACATTTATCCGTTACGTTACGCGTCACATTTATCCGTTACGCTATCTTTTTGAAGTGAAACTTCTTTATCGGGGTTAAAATAAAATGTTTTATCATTATTGAGAGTAGTTATATACAATCCTTCAAAAAAAATTTATCAAATAAAACAAAAAACATTTTCAAACACAAACAGGACCAAATTAATACTACAATGAAATATCACATTACAAACAATATTATTTTATTTAGTCCACAATGTAAATAACTACACACATCACATTCCACAAACTTACTTCATTCACACCACAGATCGCGAAATATTTACTCAGGTCTCGCTCCTTAACTTTTATTGCACTTGAAATAAGAATTGTCACGAATATTGCTGGTTTATAAGTCTTTTGTCGTTATACCTTACGTCGACATATGATATTTATTTTTTGAAAAATAACGTCATAAAGAAGTTTCACTTCTTACGAGTGTACGCTAGTACATGCAACTTTTTTTTATTATATAGGGGGCAAACGAGCAGACGTATCGCATGATGGTTAGCGATTACCGCCGCCCATGGTCACCCGCAACACCAGAGGCGTTACAAGTGCGTTGCCTTTTAGGAAGGAGTGAGGATACCGAAGGTCCGTACCCCCAACCCATTTCCCCTACCCATCCTCCAAAGGCCGACAATGCGCTTGTGACGCCTCTGGTGTTGCAGGTGTCCATAGGCGGCGGTAATCGCATACCATCAGGTGATACGTCTGCTCGTTTGCCCCTAATTCTTTAAAAAAAATATTTACGTGTTTCTCTAGTAAAAGGTCATGTTGAGGAAAAGGCCCAAACAGTTATCAAGAAAGAAAACAAATTACTAGTCACAGAGATACGACAGTGAAACTACAATTTGATTACAATACTGCAATAATCATTATTCTTCACAACGCACGGAAGTAACTCCTCGTTAAAGGCTCTTGGCACGCATAAAGCCCTTAAAGATTCGTTAAGTGAAAGTAACTAAGTGCTATGATAAGATTTCCAATACGTTATAATAATATTGTACATCATAAACCAACAAATAACTGTACTGAATCCGAAATCTAATTTTAATAATTTCGTGTTTCTTTGGTGAGTGCGAGATCGGAGGCCCAATGATGCATAACCATCAGTAGGCAGCCATGATGAGGGTCTCCATGCTGCATTATCTGCATTCGCAATGAGTATGGTGACCACCACTCTTGGATTCTGATTATTATGCTTTCTATCAGACAGAGTAGAGTCACTTTCGCAGGTCTATAAATATTAAAATAAAAGCAACTTGCTTGAAACTCTTCATTTTCTTCCTAAATCTTATTATTCCCATTATTATGGGGTCGCGTCGGCTGCAAATTCACCCAATTTTACCTGAATGACAGTTTTCCACGGAGCGGGACCGACGGCTTAACGGACGGATCTCAAAAAACAAAACAATTACGAACAGAGGTTGGGCAGAAAGATATGTTCCAGGGTTTTCCTTTCTAGGGTGTACCTGGTTCCCCGGCTCCTAGTACCCGAGATAACATGTGGTTTTAGTCGGTTCGTGTCAGACATGGCACCGCATGACAGGAGGTGGTATCCGAGGGGAAAAAAAAAGCAGACAGATATGACGGTATAGGATTTGTATCGAGTTTTCTATCTTTTTTCAGTGATGTAGGCTTGCGTAGTTTGCTCCCTTAGTACCTTTTACGACACCCATGGGTTAAGTATTCAAATACAAGGATTTGATTGATTTCGTACTGCTTATTCTTAATCCCTTAACACGCGGACACGTGGTAGATAGAGGTGTATGAAATCCCCACTTTTCGTCGGTTATGGTGGTTATGGTAATCCCAATTCTAGAAGTCAAGCATTTGCCGTCAATGGCTTGCAAAGGCTTGAAAACTGTGCATAGCATATTTTTATTAATGCTTAGTATTTGCGTTAATTTATATTGTCGGATTTTACATACACCGATGACAAATGTTAAGCACAATAAACCGAAAATTTACGACAGTTTTGAGAAATTTTGTTTGACGTTTGCATAAATCATTTTTATTTATTTGTTCATGTTATTGTTAGTGTTTATGATAATAATCTTTGTTAATGTGCTATTAAATTGACGATAAAGAGTACATTTTCATGTCATTTATAATTATGAATACTTTTCGGGTAGTGTTTTATTGTAGATTGGGACTAATTCCACCCACACGTCTACAACTGTAACATCTGTACACCAAGATCAACAGCAGTGATCCACCAACATACCGACTTATGACACTCGGGAAGTACCAGGAAAAATTAAACTGTCTTGGAACCCGCAACGAAATTAATCAGAAGAAAACTGGAGGAGTTGGAAATATAATATGTCCACTTCCCTACTTAGCAAGGGAGGCCAAAAATAGACAGATTATATATAAATAAATAAATAATCCGGACATCTTACACACAACGCCATCTAGTCCCAAGCTAAGCAGAGCTTGTGTTATGGGTACTAGACAACTGACATAAATACTTATATACTTTTTTTGTAAATACATACATATTATACATAGAAAACACCCAAACTCCGAAACAAATATTTGCAGATCATACAAACATTTTGTTCGACCCGGGAATCGAACCCGACCTACCTATATATACTGTGGGTTTTATATAACTTTAATTAAATATTTTGCAATGAATATCGAATACGCTGAGATAATAACGACTGCACGGTTAGCCTAAAGGTTTAAGCTGTCACTACGCCGCTTGCTACTGCGCCAAGTTTCGTGGTTTTTAAATCCCACGCGGAACATCACTTTGTGTGATCCACTAATATTGTCCCTAGTCTGGGTGTTGTCTTTTTAAAAGAAGAAAATAATGGTACATGTACTTTGATTTGTTTTTATGATATGCACTTTTTGTTGGATTTCTAGTGGAATTACAGCAGATTTCTGACTGACTAGAAAACCACACTAAGTTAACCTAAGTCAATTCTAAATAAATTTGTCACTCATGTACCTATTATTACTTCTCGACTATTTCATTCATTTATTATAAATATTCAGTCTTTTTGAAATCAATTGGGGTCATTAAACGAAGTTCAACAAAACATCACTAGAAATACCGCCATTTTGTTTACACGCTTAGTTAATTTTCGACTAATAAACGAATCAAAAACAAACAAGAATTTCTTTAATAAATAACTTTATTACTAAATTAAACCACTATGCTAATTCTTTGGCACAGAAAAAGCCATAAATTACAAATAGATAAAACTGGTGTGAAAATTTATCAAAAAATTCTTTGTGCGAAATCAAAGAGATTATTTAATTTATATTCGATTAACACCATTTTAACATATAAATATCGATTATATGTAAAAAAAATGTATAAATTAGATGCAAATTCGATTAATATAATATGGGAGGTCTTCGTAATTGATTATTTTTTGTATATTTCCTATCACTTTTATGGCCGTAATGATTAATTTATGTTTTCTTTTCGTATTGTGAACTTCCGCTCATCATTGATTGGTCTAACTTAATATTAATAATTAAGTTATTTAGATACATAACTTAATATTTATTTAATTTATTTTGCCTGCGGCTCTGTCGGGTACCGTGACAAGAAGTAGCCTGTCTTTCTCAAGGTCCAATTCCTGTCTTCATCCAAATCGTTTCAGTGGCTGAGGAAGTGGAACAGACAGGCAGAGTTATATACGAATTTATAATTTGAATTGTGGATAATATGGATGATATAAAAAGGATCGTATACTATCAGCCTTAACTAGTCCACCGCTGGACATAGAAGCTCCCTTAAACAGGACTCTTTGGTCTACTAGAAAGGGTCACCTGGTCTTCTTGCAGTCACAAGCGTATTAAGAAAGGGAAGTTTTTGGACTCTTGTAACTCACTCTCACTTAGTTCATTGTAAAGGCCGGCAACGCTCTTGTGACGCCTCTGGTGTTGCGGGTGTTCATGGCCGGCGGTAATCGCTATTTATCAGGCGATACGTCTCGCTCGTTGCCCCCCTATTTAATAAAAAAAGCCAGCCATTAACTGATTGTAAAAAGAATTTAACGACGCAGTGGTGGTTTCTGAGATGACGTCATAGTCTGTCTGGATGAGGAATATAAGGAAGGAAGATGAAACCAAATACCTTACTTCTCCGTAAGTCTTTAAAGAATTACGTATTACCACTGTCTAAGCCATTCTAGGAAAAGTCACTTGGTATACATTAAATAATTATATAGCCTACGTCACGTGTCTAGTATTATATACAAATACTAGCTGTCCCGGCAAACGTTGCTTTGCCATAAAAGGGAATATATGTTGTAGAGGTGGGTCAATAAAAATCGCGATGGAAAAATAAGGGTTGATCGTAGAGGGTTGAAAATCTAGGGTTGTATGTATTTTCTAATGCTGCATCATAAAAAAATAGAAATTAAAAATTTTGTCAAAAAAATAAATAAAAATATTTAGGGGTGGACTACCCCTAACATTTAGGGGGATGAAAAATAGATTACAACCGATTCTCATAGATACCGGATAATCACAAAAAATTTCATCAAAATCGGTCGAGCCGTTTCGGAGGAGTTCGATTACGCACCCCGTGACACGAGAATTTTATATATAAGAAGAAGATAAAGATAACTCATTAATTAAAGTCGGTTTAATAGTTAAAGTGCTACAGGGGAACATACAAACGTATGTACAGCTGAATACCTAAATTATTACTCTACCTTTTGGGTTTATAGTCAAGTAAAAAACGGAAACATATTTAGCAGCCGATTTTAATACGAACGGGCCGGCTAGACCGCAGCGGTACTACACTCTCACAGAAGATCAACTTAAAATGACAGCATCCGTGCTGTCGTGTTTCGTTGGAGAGTATGAGACCCAGTAATACAGAAGCATCTTAATAGGTCGCCATAGTATGGGTCACCATGATGCATTGTTGCATTGGGTGCGTACTCTACGAGTATGGTGACTTTCAGGAGTTTGTTAACTTTGTTGTATGAAAATGGAGGTTGGCAAGGCTCTCTTTTGCTTGAATGCCGCTACGGTGAACGTAAAGTCTTGTAAAAACAATCGACTTCAAGAACTGGACCAAAATAAAATTAAATTAGACCACACGGGAAGCACGAACTTTCAAATAAAAAAATAATCATCAAAATCGGTTCACACAGTCGAAAGTTATGAGGTAACAAACATAAAAAAAAACAGCCAAATTGATAACTTCCTCTTTTTTTGAAGTCGGTTAATTGTATTCCATCATCAACGCTTACAGTGACCACCACTCTTGAATTCTGTTCAAACTTTCCATTAGGCAGGGTAGTCACTTTGGCAGGCTCACAACCTAGGGTCCGGTCGTGTTGTAGCTGTTCCCGGACCGAGGGGTCAGTTAGCCTAGTGGTTTAAGCGGTGGTTCGGTCGTGTTAATATCTGCAGTTCCCGGGAACCCCTTCCTTCTCAGGCGCACAGTGGCACACCGTGTGGTTTTAGTCGGTTCGATTCCGATACACCGCCTCGCCGCAAACCCCGGCCGGGTGACGGCCCGAGGGGGTTGCCACACGTAAAAAAAAGGCTTATAAACCCAATCCATCACTAGATAGAAGTGTTAAGGACCAAAAAAGCGAGCACCACAAATAAAATAATGATATTAACCCGATAGAACGGAAGTTATCTCGTTAAGATTAATTCAAAATGAACTCGTCAATTACAGTTCAAACGCCCATATGATTAATATGAGAACACGAGTATTTTACAAACTAAAGGTGTAATTATAGTTAAGCAAGTTGTTATTCAATCAACCAACGATACTTAAAATCCGGTATAAAGATTACTTGATAACGCTTGGTAACTAGTCTTCTATTTAATTACATTAATTTACTATTGTATTAATAAATTGGATACAGTATGTATCTTTATCTATATATATAAAAATGTTATGTTGGTTTGTGTACGCTTCAAAAACTCAAAAAGTTCTGCACCGATCGAGCTGAAATTTTAGAATGATATATAATCCGCATCAAGGATTGTTTTTATCTAATTTTCGCATCAGTCACATATCCGCGACCGCGAAAAAACGCGAAAAAACCGATATAAACGCGGGCGGAGCCGCGGGCAACAGCTAGTATTGTATAAAATGAAGAAAATTCCGCTGTTTGTTCGCTTATATCTTTAAAAGTACTTAACGGATTTTAATACAGTTTTCAACAATAGGTAGAGTTATTCAAGAGAAAGGTTAATATACTCGTACGTAATACATTCATATTACAGTAAAGGAAATAATACACACAACGCCATCTATACCCAAGCTAAGCAGACCTTGTATTATGGATACTAGACAACTGATATAAATACATTTATACTTTTTTTAGTAAATATATACATATTATACATAGAAAATACCCAAATTCAGAAACAAATATTTGCAGATCATACAAACATTTGGTCCGACCCGTGAATCGAACCCGAAACCTAAAGCACAGCAGTCCAAGAAAGTCAGCAATCCAAAAGGTACATAAGGTACATATTTTTTAACTCCAATTAATATTATAAATACGAAGATAACAGCCGTTTGTGTTATTATAAATAAATAAATATTCCGGACATCTAACACACAACGCCATCTAGTCCCAAGCTAAGCAGCGCTTGTGTTATGGGTACTAGACAACTGATATATAATAATACTTATATACTTTTTTTTCGTAAATACATACATATTATACATAGAAAACACCCAAACTCCGAAACAAATATTTGCAGATCATACAAACATTTGGTCCGACCCGGAAATCCAACCCGAGACCTCAAGCTTAGCAGTCGCATACGCTACCACTACGCCACCGAGGCAGTCAAATTATAAACAGTATTCAGGAAGTGATTAATGAAAATCTTACTTCTATACTAATATTATAAAGAGGAAAGATTTGTACCTATTTTTGTATGTTTGTAATGAATAGGGTCAAAAACTACTGGACCGATTTTAAAAATTCTTTCACCGTTCGAAAGCTACATTATCCACGAGTAACATAGGCTATATTTTATTTTGGAAAAAAATAGGGTTCCGTAAGATAATTGGGTTTTTCGGACACAAGGTGTAAAAATCAACCAGAAAAGTTACTTATTTTGCGAAAATTTTCATGCTACGGGCTATATAATACGCAAACGAGGTTGCGTGGGTCAGCTATGTTTTATACACAACGTGTATTTAGTATTAGCATTGCACCCGTGCGAAGCCGGGGCGGGTCGCTAGTATCGTTGTTAAGTTAATTTTGTTACTAATCTGGTGTGCAATAAAGAGATTTATTATTATTATTATTATATTATAAACGCGAAAGTTTGTAAGTATGGATGGATGGATATTGGTTACTCTTTCACGTAAAAACTACTGAATGGATTTTAATGAAACTTTACAATAATATTAGCTTATACATCAGAATAACACATAGGCTACAATTTATAAAGATACTAGCTTCTTCGGCGTTGTTCGCGGTTAATGTCGTACCTACCGCGGATAGCACCGTGGGTTAAGCTAGTAGAAAATAAAACTAAAGTCATTTATCGGCTTTATTTTTTTTTCTTTATTGAATAGTGGGCAAACGAGCAGACGCATCATCTGATGGTAAGCAATCGCTTACCGCCGCCCATGGACACCCGCAACACCAAAAGCGTCACAAGTGCGTTGCCGACCTTTGGGGGATGGGGAGAGGGAATGGGGGAGGGGTTGGGGTATGGGCCTCCGGTATCCTCACTCACTCAGTGAAACACAGCGCAAGCGCTATTTCACACCGGGTTTCTGTGAGTTCTGTCTATTAAAGGCTCTATTATAATCACATCTTTGAGACAATGTTTTTTTTTTAAATGACTCAAATAATTTTTTATTGTAAGTAATTTCTTAAATTCATAACAGCTAATCATAAGACGGTTTTTATTTTGAAATAGCAGTGGAATAAGTACAGTTAGCTACGCGAATAAATAGTCGTAAAAAAGTAATGTGTAAGTGCAAAAACCTTTATAAGTAAAAAGTGTAAAAACCGGCTAAATGAGACATAAGCTCTAGTTGTAGTTCTGTATCGTGTATCTGTGGTTCGAGAAACTTTACATACATATATGTAGTTGAAGAATACACACACATACAAATTTGCACCTTTACAATGAGACCTATTATTTTATTTAATGTAATAATCAGTACAGTCCCAACCGTAGCACCCGACTGTGTCACATACATATGTACAATATTAAATTTCTGTATGTTATATAAATACATATATATATCTACAATATATACCTAATAAATAATAAAGCTGAAGAGTTAACCACTGGTCCGATTTAAAAAATTCTCTCAGTGTTGGATAGTCCATTTATTGAGGAAGGCTATAGGCTTTATATCATCACGCTACTATTAATAGGGGCGGAGCACCAATGAAGAATGTTTCAAAAACAGGGGAAAATTTTCACGCTACGGGCAATATTAGACGCAAACGAGGTTGCGTGTGTCAGCTAGTATATATATATATAATGTAGTCATCTCAGTCGATAAAATGGTAAGTGATGATTCTCACCAATGACCGCGGCTGTGATCTGTAAATGGCCCTTTTAAATTGGATCAAATAAGTGCGGAGTGGATTTGTTTAAACTTTAGCTACTTGCAGAAAGATATTGACAAACATTTGTTGATCCGAGCGGAACCATTAAATCACATATATATGGTATTGGATCAACAAATCGGGTACGGATCAAATAAAAACTGATCATATGTACCACTGGATCAAACAAGTCTCAGAAGAGAATATATAATGCCTGTCATTGGAGAGACAGCCACACCAGTTCTGTCAAAGGGTCTACTAAGATAAATAGTTTCTGAGCATCTATTATTTTTAGTAGAGAACCCTAAAGTGCCCATTTCTTTTTTATTTCTTACAGAAAGATAGATACATTGTCGTTTTTAACATGCATTTTTCTTTAATAAAATACCCAGTAGCAGAACTGTCATCCGTAACGTTATCATAGACGATCAAAACAAAATGATATATTAAGTTTTTTCTCTTAATTTATCGTAGTAACGTCATTTTCGTTATGGCAAAAAAGAACTTTATTCCTCTAACAATAAAGTCTATAATATTCCTAACACGCTGTCTATAACATTAAAGACAATCCTAAGTGTGAAGTCATAGAATCTCATTGCAATTGTAATCCCTTCTAATTAGGTACACAATCGCTTGACGAATACTTTCAGGGTTGTCAAATAAAGGTGTTTGCAATCGTTTAAAAGCAAAGCCACGAAATGTATGGCCTCTAGAGTTAAATGAACTTACGGCATGACCTTTAAATTTACTCAATGTATGATGTACAATTTGTTTTTTGCTCACTTATTGATGTCAGAGCGATGTGAACGGAAGAGAGTATTAGCAGTTTGCAAACGAGTACGTATCGAGACTGTATCATGAATTCGAGATTTGCTAAATAGTGCATTGACGTGTACACGAGAATAAAATTAAAGTACTTTTTCGTATATGATAAATTTAGATTGTCTGTCTCGTTGAATATTATGCTGTATTAACTTTTTTTTTTTTTTTTTTTATTGAATTGGAGGCAAACGAGCAGACGCATCACCTGATGGTAAGCGATTACCGCCGCCCATGGACACCTGCAACACCAAAAGCGTCACAAGTGCGTTGCCGACCTTTGGGGGATGGGGGGAGGGAATGGGGGAGGGGTTGGGGTATGGGCCTCCGGTATCCTCACTCACTCGGTGAAACACAGCGCAAGCGCTATTTCACACCGGTTTTCTGTGAGGCCGTGGTATCACTCCGGTCGAGCCGGCCCATTTATGCCGAAGCGCGGCTCTCCCACGGTGAATCCTGTAGTCATATCGTGTGTAATACATAACACCAACTTTTCGCTTCATACCTTTTTTTAAAGTCTCACACTAGGAATGTATCCTGTATCGCGGGGAATTTTAGGACATACATGAACCGGACACTAAGAACATCCAAACTTGGAACAACAATTTCTTTGTGTTCTATCACTGCATTCATATTACATAGTGCGATAGAATTCGGCAAGACTATCGCTTAAATATCACACGACTTGGATCAAGTAAGTTGTTAGGTTCTAAATTAGTTTTTTTTTTTTTTAATAAAACTCCCGCCCTAGGAATAATTCCTGTGTCGCGAGGGACTTTACAAACATACATGAAACGGACACAAAGAACATGCAGACTTAGAACAACAATCCGTGGATCACACAAAGTGTTATTCTATGTGGGATTTGAACCCACAACACCTGGCGAAGTAGGGAACAGCGTGGCGACTACTTAACCACTAGGCCAAACGTGCAGTCAGTTAATCAGTATTAAAAGATACAAACGTCTACAATCATTGATCCTGACTGATACATATTACATATGGAATCATACGCATATGCGACATTTTGCATGACTGATGGCAGCGATATCTACAAATAGAAATTACTTTTGAAAACTACTTAAGACTTTACTAAAGCGAATAAAATAAATTTAGGTTTTATTTTAGTGTTTGCTTTGGAACTTGACGCGCTGATAGACGAAGAAGCGTAGATACCGATGTGTCCTTCATTAAAACGGATATACATAAACAGTAGAGCTAGCATTAGTGGTAGCACTAGGTCGCATGGTGTGGGTAACAGTCGTTCGCAGTGAGTATGGTGACCCCCACTCTAGGATTCTGCTTATGCTGTCCATCAGGCAGACTGTAGTCATTTTGGCAGGGCCATACATAAAAAAAAATCTCGGAAAATATAATATAATTAATCAAACAAACATTGAAATATATCGCTCAATTGAGTAATTTAAAAGAGTGACGTCACAAGTATGTATTTAGTACATTTTTTATAAAAAGTTATCGTTTTGACAGATGATATAAAGTATTGAACTCAACGGGATTGATAAGGACAAATACTCAACTTCAAACTTTAGTAACAAAAAAAATAGTTCGCGGTCTCGCTGTACCTCTTACATTTTATTTTCATTTTTGCTGACGGTACATTTTCCACTTAATGAACTTATTAAACACAGCATGAGCGTGGAGAAGGGCCTCTTAAGCCAATTTGATCTCGCCTCAAACACCGTCAACAAATCAAACCGTGATGAAGTTGAACAAGCATGACAAGCGAAACTCAACTTCAATAGTAGTTCATGAGATATTGAATCGGTGACTGACGCGTGATATTATAGTAGGCCAAATACTCCTTTCAAAGGAAAAGGTTATAATCAGCAGTGGATACATCATGTGATGTATCTCTTAAAATACAGTCTATGCCGCAATTATGCCTAATTTTGGGATCAGTACCAGTACAGTACTTTCTGATACACAGTGAAACTGTAAATTTTTATATTAATTTGTATCATTTAAAATGTTATGTCTTTGGTGTGAAATAAAGACGGGTTTTTTCTTTCAAGTCACTCAGGAACTTGGTATAGAGTGAGAGGAGAGCCACGCTTCAGCTTGCATGGGCCGGCTCGACCGAAGTGATATCACGGCCTCACAGAAAACTCAATCACTCGGTGAAACAGCACAGGTGCCGTTTCTCCGAGTCCCCAATCCCTCCCCATCCCCTATAGGCCGGCAACGCACTTGTGACGCCTCCGGTGTTTCGGGTATCCATTAGCGGTAGTAATCGGTTACCATCAGGTAATACTTCTGCTCGTTTGCCCACTATAACATAAAAAAAGATCAAGACATATTTTCTTGATCCTGATAACATTCTTTTCACAAGTTTGTCTTAAAATCTATTACTATACGTCAAAGGAAATAATAAATAACTAAAAATCTATATCGTAGTATATCGCTTTATTGTAGGTACACCAGATTGATTATAACGGTAACTTAAAGCTCGAAGGACCAAGTGTCGGTATTAACACTTGAAAGCAATGTCTTACAGGCAACCATGGGACGGAGAGAAGGACGAAAGTACAGAATAGTTCTAGATGTATTAAAACAAAAAAAACAAAGAGGTTAATATTTTTCAACAACTCAACAAACTAATTAGAAACATAGTAATTTAAGAAGTTAATAAACCCTTTAACACTTTAAATGGCTACTGTTATAAAAAAACCTATTAAATCGATTACATCGAATCATTTAAATTGTTATCTTAACGACAGCACTAAATATATACTAATGACATTATTAAAACTTATATACATCATAAAAGAATAAATATGAACTAAAAAGTTTATTAGAAAATGTATTCATCGGAATTTATCAAACAGGTTCTCGTTTTACTTAATCAAATAAATTTGTATCTCAGTGATAGATCGTCCTTTCGTTTTGATTTTGTTGATGACACTGAGTTAGTGCTGGGTTTTATCAATTCATGACCTTCAGTGATTAATATGTAGCTTTTAAGAGATTAAATATTGAAGAGAAAATTATTTATTGGGGTTTCTAATTCAAAAGCATATATAAATCATTTTTTGCGATGTCAAGGTAGTTTTAGGTGAATTTTAAGCTAAGATTTTATTTTACCGCTTTATCGGCTTCAGTATGTATATTCATGCGAAATTACAGACTTCTAGCACTAATTCTGTCCACCGTGGGAGAGCTACGCTTCGGCATCAATAGGCTGGCTCGACCGGAGTGATGCCAGGACCTCACAAAAAATTGGTGTGAAAAAACGCTTGCGCTGTCTTTCACCGAGTAAGTGACGATACAGAGGCCCATAATTCAACCCCTCCACAATTCCTCTCCCCATCCCCCAAAGGCCGGCAACGCACTTGTGAAGCCTCTGGTGTTGCGAGTGTCCGTGAGCGGTGGTAATCGCTTACCATCAGGTGATCCGTCTGCTTGTTTATATACAATAAAAAACATTCCGGAGACACTATAAATGGCCCCGGGATCATGTGACAAGAAGTCACACATAGGAACATTCAGATCATTAATCACAATCGATAACACTTATGAAACCGTAAATTGATTAAGGTAAATTTAAAAACGTTAACCTTTGACGAATGACAGTTTAACCTTTAAAAAGCTACTTTACATTAAAAGATAGATTACGTGAAATTAAAAAAATAAGAGACGCATTAAGCTTTTATGTAAACACGTATGTTTGAGCAACAAGCCGGTTTTCACACTTAATTTAGACGTTGATATATTGTGTTCCGGTACACTTCGGAATTTCATCGAATTATGAGAATTTAAACTATTTGTTGACACTGATATAAGCTTAATTTCGAATGGGTTTCATTAATTTAGTTTGTTGTGTGGTCATTGGGAGTAAGCATGTGACATAACATTACAAATTCCATAAAATTTGTTACGTGAATAACACTGAAACAGGATACCGTTGATTTTGAAATTGTTTGCATTAAATATGTAGATCATAGATGTTCACTGACAACTATAACACAGTCCGAAGCGAAGACACAGTATTCTATAAGTTGTTGGCGTATCATTCTTCTGCTTAAACGACCATAAGGTCCACCTGCCTTAGTATACGCTTGTCTATTCCGAAGACGAGTATCATTATAGTTGTTTCTTGACATACGAGTAAATGCATTGACTCATGAAATCCAACTCACAATGTTCCATCGATAGTGGAATGTTATTTTAAGAATTGAAACTCTTCCCGAATGAACTAACTGACTGAACCTGGAGTGGTTTATATTCGTTCGTTTGTGTTTACCATGTTAATTTGTGTATAAAATTATGATGGGTATAACAAAAATAAAAAAGTTATTCAATGGTATTAAATCTTTCTAAAGAAGCCGACAAATTATTTCTTTTCATTCCCTCTGCTTATCCCTCTTCCCATCCCCCAAAGGCCGGCAACACACCTGTGAGGCCCCCGGTATTGCGGGTGTCCATTGGCGGCGGTAATCGCTTACCATCAGGCGATATGTCTGCTCGTTTGCCACCTAATCCATAAAAAAAAGAAAAAAAAAGATCCTACTAATATTATAAACCCGAAAATTTGTAAGTATAGATGGATGGATGTTTGTTACTCTTTCACGCAAAAACTACTGAATGGATTTTGATGGAACTTTACAATAATATGGCTTGTACATCAGAATAACACATAGGCTACAATTTATAAAGATACTAGCTTCGCCTCGTGGGTTTAGCTTGTATTTCAGATTTCCAATACTGATTGTATTATCTGTAACTTGAATAAGAACTAATGAATCTATACAAGCTTTACACCAAATAAAATTGTGTAACTAAATGATGGAATCTAAATCCTATTTAATGTATTTATTATAATGATAGGCAATAAGAAATGTGTAGCTATATTTAGGGAGCAAAGTAATTGGTTTAAACTTAATATCTGTCAGTTGTGTGGGCTGCTCACAGGTTTAAACCGCAAACGGTGAAACAGTTTTTTTTTTTATTGAATAGGGGGCAAACGAGCAGACGTATCACCTGATGGTAAGCGATTACCGCCGACTATGGACACCCGCAACACCAAAGGCGTCACAAGTGCGTTGCCGATCTTTGGGGGATGGGAAAGGGGATGGGAGGAGGGGTTGGGGTATGGGCCTCCGGTATCCTCACTCACTCGGTGAAACACAGCGCAAACGCTATTTCACACCGGTTTTCTGTGAGGCCGTGGTTTCACTCCGGTCGAACCGACCCATTCATGCCGAAGCATAGCTCTCCTACAAAAGAGAGAGAGATGAATATTTCCGCAAATTTAAAGGCAACCAAAATTACTTACATAAACTAGTTTTTTTTTATTGAATAGGGGGCACGAACGAGACGTTTTATTCATAATAAGCAATAAAATCTCAAGTATCTATGTTTCCATTCTGTGAACCCGTTATAAGAACAAGTAAGATCATAAACAGTCCGGACACATCGTCACATAAACATTTTAGAATTATAATGTGTTATGTGATCCATTGGCACAACTGTCCAGCTCTGAGCAGAATTATAAGCAGTCTCATTTACAATTAAAGATTCTATAAAGAATGAATGTTCTCCTACCCGATAACGACCACGGCGGCTAGTCTTAACACAGACCAGCTAACTACGCAGAAAATATTATAGTGCACAAGCGTATGCGCAAATACAGGTGCTCTTTCTGTTCTCTCTCTCTCATAATCCGATGGGACGGTTAACCGACACGATCGGGTAGAGATCAGGCGCAGGACCGACAGCTTTACGTGCTCTCCGAGGCACTGAACCCCCAACTTCCAAACTCCGAATTGTTATTAAGTATTTCTATAATCAGAAAAACTCAATAACACTTTAGGCCCGACCCGGGATTCGAACCCGAGACCTCATGATCGGCAGTCGCTTACGTCAACCGCAAAACCAACAATGCAGCTTAATAAAATAAAGTATATAATATCTATTAATACGCTTAAGTTCTCGGTGTGGTGACGGATTTAGAATATGGAGTTACATCCTCTCTGTTCTCAAACAAATGTCGTAAGAGTCGACTAAGGGAGCAAACATCGATCTTATTTCAGTTTTCAGTTTCAAATTATATTCATCGGTATTTAAATATAAAAATATTTATACTTATTACATATACATGCATATTTCACACCTTGGACTACAGTAATATTATTGCATATTATGATTTTATTATTTTATTTATATGATTATGATTTAGGATCTAAACGTATGAATCTCAAAAGATGCAAAATCCATTCACACGCTATGTGCGAAGTCGACGGCTAAAATATTATATATATGTCTAAAATCCATAATTATATTCAAACAAAGTTTATATTTTATTCATTTATTCAAACCCTAATGAATGCTAAATAATCAAATATAGAGGCGATGACCACAAAAATCATATTAATCTTTTAAACAAATGTTTCCTCACAATCTCCATAAAAATTAATACACTCACTAATAGTTTCATTGAATAAAAATATCAATAAATTACACAAGACTAACTCATTTAGAAAGCAGATTACATTAAAATCAACATTGGATAAGAAAAGTCTTGATTTAATTCTGACTCAAGTTATTTAGACTAATAAATAATTTGGCTCTCGCAAATTTATAAGATCTGATGTGCGGTTCCGTTACCAATAAATAATTGTTTTGTGCGGAACCATAATTATTATAATCAAACGGTAGTAACTCCCTATAATATTAGAAAAAGCAGCGCAGAGCAGAGCATCAATGAATAATATTGCAAAAACCTGGGAAAACAATTCCTTTCCTCTACCTAAAAGACTGACAATTTGCAGGGGTCAGCTACTACTGGGGCATGGGGCTCCGGTATCCTCACTCACTCGTTGTTTCACACCTGTTTTCTATGAGGCCGTGGTATCACTCCGCTCGAGCCGGTCCATTTATGCCGAAGCGTGGCTCTCCCACGGTAAATATTTTTACTAATAAGCGATATGTGCCTCAGTAATCACTAAAGCCATACCTTTTCCGCTTTATGTAAATTGTTACAGTTACCTAACCTATTATTATAGGTTGTGGGTGTTAAAAGTACAATCTAGAGTCATCCTTCCCACACCGCTATAAACTACAGTTCGCACTTAATTAGCTCATAATTACTATGATAACGTACATTCAAATACATCTAACTGACACGGTTTTATTGGGGTCTATAATTATAATTTTGCTTATAAACATTATATCTTTAAATCTAAATCTTGAAATTCAAATAGGTACCTATTTACTGACCTTATAGGTATAGTACTATAGGTATAAAACATATATACGAGCGTATATGTATGTATAAAACTATAGGCACTGATTTCAACCTACCTTACGAAATTTCTACAGCCAAAGGTTGGCTGGTATTTAGGGGGGTTTAGGGGTTGTTCATGGCTATCACGATCATGAAAAGTCCACCATGGAACCTGGAGGCGAAAGCCCTTGCGAGACCTTTTTGGGGACAGGGGGGCCATCTATATACATCTACATCTACCCCGGCTCCTAGTACCCGAAACGATGTGCGGTTTTAGTCGGTTCGAGTCCGACATGCCAATCAAAAAATCCGAGGGGATTTCCGAAAGAAAAGGAATTTTAGTCCGCTGATATAATCAATATGTAATTATGTTTAAGGGCATTAACGTGCTGATGATATGTATTAAATATAGCCTTTGAACTGACTATTTAATTGTCCAGGTTTCACTGGCCGGGGTTTCAAGCTGATTGACCAGGTACTGGACTGACAGGACCTTAGTATACAGGCCAAAACTAACTAACTTGACAATGATACGAAACCGGTAGAAAAATGACGATGATGAAAGTGGACACAATTTAATGTTGTTTCATTTATATTGTTGGCTCTTGAACAAGCAATACTTCTTTCATACGTACTATAAATTGTATATGTATATACCTATATGTACAAAATTAATGAATTCCTTTTATAATAAAACTATAATCAAATGTCAAAATTGTTTCAATAAAGTAAAATATACAGTTAATTATTTTTTTCTATGCATAAATTTAAGTTGTTAGAACACGATAATTTATAGACCCATTCGATGTTTTAATTAATTGAGACTTTTGATATTTTATGATCTACAAATACGGCTGTTTGTATAACAGGCGGGACTTATATTTTATATATCTTTATTATCTGATGTCTTTTTTTGCATTTATAATGAACGGATGTGATTATTGCATGTTATAAACAAATGTAATAAAAGTTAAGTTTCACAGTTTTGTATTTAATTCGAACATTGCAATTTACGACATTTTTAGTTTTAAATATGAGTTGAGGTTGAAACGCATCTTGTACTAGAGGAAAGTGTATCTTCTTCTAAACACTAGTATGTTTAAAGGTAATAGAGCCACGCTGATTTAAGCACGAACGGGCCGGCTCGAATGGGGAACCCTCCAGCGCCTCATGCCGCCCTGAGTGTGGCCGCGGATGGATGGGATGGGTTTTCCCCTCCATCCGCTTTACAGGCTAACCGCGAGGAGGCGACGTACGCGTGTGCCGTGCGTCGCCTAATTTGAGATAGTTTCGACACACTGCCCCGTTCCACACCCAAAAAAAGGGGGATGGTACTACCCTCTCACAGAAGACCAACCTAAAATGACAGCATTCGTGCTGTCGTCCATTATTGGTGAGTGGGAGACCGAAGGCCCAATGATGCAGAAGCATCGTAATAGGTCCCCATAGTGTAGGTCACCATGCTGCATTGTCTGCATTCGCAGTGAGTATAGTGACCACTACTTTTGGACTCTGTTTACGCTTTCCATGAAGCAGAGTAGGGTCACTTTGGCAGGCTCATATTTAAAAACATATGTATTACTAGTTTACTAGCTCACTAGTAATACTTCGGTATAAGTACCCTCCTATATCGGATTGAAACACAGAAAACCAGTATTGAATATTTACTTTGGCGTTTCGCACCGAGTTCATGGATTTGGAGGGAAAGGAGATTTAGTAAATCCTTCTCCCCTACGATTTTAACAATTGTGAGGAGTGGGCACCCATAGGATCACAACGCATTTGTCTCTTGAAGTGGATGGTGAATTCATAGGGCGACGATAGTCACTGCCGCTTTAAAAAGAAGAAAATCCTTGGTCTTTCCTTAATTGATTTTTTATTTTATGTCATCTTTTATTTTAAAACTACCACTTTTAGAATTTTAAATACCTAACAGAAGAAAATTAAACTTGTTTAAATTGGTAATCGAAGCAACTTGAATACTAATAAAGCACGGAACTGCTTAAATTAAAACTGGTGTAAAAGAAAACACGGTATAAATTTAGAAAAAAACTTTGGAAATAAGAAAGCAAATTATAAATGTTTTACGACAAAAACTTCTAAGTTCAGGTTTTGCGGTTTTAAATACATGTCATCATCAACAACCCATAATGTCCTACTGCTGGCCTCGTGTCTCCTCTCAGGAGAGGGTTAAGGCCATACATCCCCACGCTGGCCAAGTGCGGGTTGGGGACTAGCAAGAAAACGTTGTGGCTACGTAATCTTACCATTGGATGTTTTTAAGGCGCCTAAAAGCCTCCAACTAAGCTTCATGACTGTTATACTATGAAAACCACCGGGACCAACTGCTTAACGTGACCTCCGAATCACGGAGACGCTCATAGTAACAGCTAATCAGCGGTCACCCATCCAGGTACTGACCGCGCTGACGTTACTTACCCTCGGTAATTGTTTCTGTACATCCCCACGCTTGCCGAGTGCGGGTTGGGGAGTGGTAAGACAACAGCTTAAAAAACTCCAACGGTAAAGATTACGTAGCCACTTACTGTATATAATACACTTACTGTATCGAAAGTATTCGTTATCCGAAGTAGCCAGGATGCGTGTCAAAGGAAACCATAACTGCAATTGCAAATAAAAATGGCTTTTAACTTTTATATAGGAATTATGTGCGGGTTGGGAACTGGTAAGACAACGTTGTGGTTACTTAATGTTTAAAATATATGTACCTGAAAAGTAATAATAATATATGATTTATTTTCTCACCAAAACCGAAATACAATAAAATAAGATTGTTAAAGCTTGACAACTCCGGTTGTGGATCGATGGTATCTGGAGTAGATATAACAACCTATGTTACAGGAAACCAGGTGCCCACTCGTACCACGACTAGTTATTTCAAATTAATATGTTGATAAAATATTTACAATAAAGTTGCACAAGAAAATACAATAACTTATATAATGCCTCATTGTATCACTGTATGACTATAAGAAGATCTTCCTTCTAATCGCAAACAATTTTTTAAAAATCATCTCAACGATCGTCAATTATTATCTCCATAATAATTACATATTTTACGCGTGTTGTGTGTGCCTCTTCTTTAAATTCATGTATGTAACTTCATGAGTTTACGAACAGTACATTTTTCGATGTATGAGGTTGTCTGTTAAAATTTCAGATTAAAAATATAAACATTTCTGGACATGTAACACACAACGCCATCTAGTCCCAAACTTAGCGGACCTTGTATTATGGGTACTAGAGCGCGGATATAAATATATAATATATAAACTCCGCAACAAATATTTTCACATCATAGAAATATTGGGTCCGCCCCGGGAAATGAACCCGAAACC
Source organism: Spilarctia lutea (assembly GCA_916048165.1). Lineage (NCBI taxonomy): Eukaryota > Metazoa > Arthropoda > Insecta > Lepidoptera > Erebidae > Spilarctia > Spilarctia lutea. Next base: position 5,138,837 of record OU696491.1, read on the forward strand.
TCAAGCACAGCAGTCGGATACGCTTCACTGCGCCACCGAGACAGTTATTTCTAGATTGATTGATTAAATAATGTTGGTTCAATTCTCAAAGTGTATATATATGTATATATAGGTATTGATAAGGAAATAGTAATTATTTAAAACTTGTCTTAAACAGTTAACGATGATCAATTGATTGGTTTATAACATCAATAAATCAATGACATAAAAACTTTAGTCAAATAGAAGCCGTTTCGATATTATCTTCTTTTAGATAAAATTGACAAGTTTCAATTCGTTTCAATCGTTTGGTCGTGTAGTGTTAATAGCACAAATTTGTCAAACATTTATAGATTTTCTTGGCAGTATATCATAACATCAAAATAGAAGTTAATCGGGAAATGTTGTTGTAGTGAAATTAATATTCTGCGAATCGATAAATCTGCGCGATTCGCATCACGGGCCATGTGAAATCACAAGTGTGATTTTGGGAATAGGTATGCGTACTTAGAATTTAATGATGTGCCCATCCTTTAAAATAAATATCCAGATACGGATTTTAAGTTTATTCTTAACTACCTAGCTGACCCACGCAACCGCGTTTGCGTCTTATATTGCCCGTAGCGTGAAAATTTTCCTCCGTTTTTGAAACATTCTTCATTGGTGCTCCGCTCCTATTAATAGTAGCGTGATGATATATAGCCTATAGGCTTCCTCGATAAATGGACTATCCAACACCGAAACAATTTCTCAAATCGGAATAGCGGTTCCTGAGATTAGCGCGCTCAAACAAACAAACAAACTCTTCAGCTTTATTTTATTAGTATAGAATATAGATTAATCTCAGTACTCGTGACCTTAAAACGAGAGTCAATTTTGAAGTCTAAAGTCAAAATGTACTACAACATGGTTTGTATTACACTGCTAGTATTTTCGAATAAAAGTTTTGTTAATGTACATATTACGAACCTCCCGGATTTTGTTTGTTACAATAAAATTATCAATTAACACCTTACTGTTAATAATAGTAACATATAGTAAAACAAATTTAATACTCAGTTGTATTGAAAACTAGCTGACCCACGCAACCTCGCTTGCGTCTTCTATTGCCCGTTGCGAGAACATTTTCCCCCGTTTTTAAAACATTCTTCATTGGTGCTCTGCTCCTATTAGTAGTAGCGTGATGATATTTAGCCTATAGCCTTTCTCGATAAATGGACTATCATACATTGTTTTTTTTAAATCGGACTAGTGGTTCCTGAGATTAGCGCGTTCAAAGAAACAAACAAACTCTTCAGCTTTATAATATTAGTATAGATACTCGTAACAACGTAGAAGTTCCGTTTTGTTTCTGCTAAAAAGCACGGATAAAGATTCGAGTTCATATTTTTTCCTCGATCCTTTATCCGTAGATTACGGATATACGGCACATCACCAGTAAAATTACTGGAATTTTTACTTTGTTGGGCTACAATTTAATCGCAGTCTGTTCACAGTATAATGTAATGAAAACTAAATATTATAGGTACTGTCTTACTCAATATAGTATTTTTTGTTGTTAAATCTGTACGGAAAACGTTTATTTTTCGTAATTTTGGGATGAAATTTTGATAGTATTATTGTGAATATTCGTGTTGAGATGATTCTATAACTCGTTTCGTACAACAATAATTTAGACTGTCTTACGAGAATGCGGTTAGCGCATGTTGCCAAGAGCTTGTCGTGTTATGTACGCATAATGCTTGTCAAATTACGGTGTTCCAGTAAGTGATATTGATAGAAATTATGAGCCAAATTTAAATCCAAATTAATGATATTACTTCATTCTTGTGTAGAATTGTACAAATACTTTAATTGAAGACCGACTAATTAATACATGTGAAAGTAAAAATAGCACAACTTTAAATTTCGACTGGCAGAAAATGCCTATGGCATTAAGTCCGCCTTTGCCACTATTAATAAATAAATAAATATTTCGGACATCTAACACACAACGCCGTCTAGCCCCAAACTAAGCAGAGCTTGTATTATGGATACTAGACAACTGATATAACAACTTATATACTTTTTTTTGTAAATACATGCATATTATACATAGGAAACACCCAAACTCCGAAACAAATATTTGCAGATCATACAAACATTTGGTCCGTCCCGGGAATCGAACCCGAGACCTCATGCACAGCAGTCGCATAAGCTACCACTACGCCACCGAGGCAGTCAGTCAGTCTATTGTGCTTAAAGATTTAAATAAATAAATAAATTCCAACAAATCCGTTCTGTGGGATATCATAACGCATTTAATCGCAAAACGGAATTACTTTACGTGTTTAACTCTATTGTTTATGTAAGGTCTAAGTTTCTTTACATTATTAGGGAGGGGACGTTTATAAGGAGGATTATGTCAGTTCATAACGGATGTTATAATTACGAAAGGACCGCACAGAGTTCAAGAGTTTTTTAAATAAGGTACTAATATATAAAATTTATTCTTGGTTTTTAATTAGTAATTAAAAAGGAGTGGTCATAGAATTTTGGAAGGTGGAAGCCTAACATCTAAGTACAAAAATACAGTATGATAAGGTTGTCCGTCGATTGTAAGTGTCTGCACTAAACCTATTATTACAACTGAATCTCGATTACCTATCTCGTAACAAGTCGCGAAAGTATAACCAAACGCTTAAGTTTCTTTATTCTAGTCAGCCTTATAATTATAAAGCCTATCACCTCAGTCCGAGAGTGAACAAATAGTTGTAAAACAATAAACAAATAACGAGTTAAACATTCGATAGCACCGTGTCATATTCATCAAAACAACTTTCTCACATAAACTTCAATTGCACCACTCATATTTAATTTTGCATTCATACAAAAGGTATGTAATTAAGTACTATTCATTGCGCACGCGCACGGCACTGAGTACGCAGATGCGCGAGCATATAACAATAATTAGACTCAACATTCATCAAATCCCTTTGTGTCTTTTATATCTTGTGTTAAAGATAAATTTCTATTATATATATGAGTGGCGTGAAAAGTATGTATGGTATTGCTTTGACGGACGGGTTTGCTTTGTAAATGTTTGGACCAGTGTAAAAAGTTTACATTGAAATAAAATAATTAGAAATACAAGCTTATAAGATGCATTGCCAGCAAGTAATGTGTGATTACTTTGTTAATAATAACTTATTGATAGAGTTCGTTTGGCAATACCTATAGATGTGCTGTTTTATTTCGTGGACCAATGTAAATTGAATTGTCATTGTATTCCTAGACGTTTGTAGGATAGATCACAATATTTATTATTTTATTATTTTAAGAAATTTAGAATATTTACGTGATGGTGTGTTACTGTTTGATTAACTGCCTGAAAATCTTAAACACCTAAAATCCATCTTAAGGTTGACTGGAAGAAATCGCCGTGAGCGATAAGACCGCCAATTGTTACTTCTAAAACATTTTAACTCATCTATTGTTATGTTTTTGAATTTTAAGTATACAATAAAGATATAAATAAATAAATAAATATTGAATGACTTTTGTAGTTTTATAATTATCTTTTTTTCGTATTTATATTTTTATTATTATATTATATTTATTCTTTGTATATTAAATTAATCAAATTTAGAACTTCTATAAAAATGTATCTACAATGATTTTTAAGAATTATAAATTGCAAATTCAAAGAAAAGTTCTTAATTTTTTTTTTGGTACATATAATAATATCTTTAAAATTAACATTTAATATATTAATAGCTAAGAATCTTTAACTGTTATTAGCCCTTAACAATTTAGTTATACACAGTCCTTTATCCCATTTTCAAAGTGCTGTTCGATATTTTTATAGAGTTGCAATATTTGAAAATTCGTATTACCTGAAATATCGATAATATTCTACAACACTACTATATTCCTAATGCGTCATTTAATAAGGCTTATGTTTTAACGTTTTAAATTTTAACTTTATGCTATGACCTATAGGAAACACTCACTATTGCCGGTAACTCTAAAAGAGTAAGTTTCTCTTCAACAAAAAATTTACACGAATAACACTCACCAAATAAATTTTAAACAACGAAACTTACTTATTTGTACAATTCTTGTTTGTTCACGATATTCACTTAACTTATTCAAATACAAACAGTTGTCAAAACCTTCATTCAACATTATATTCCATCTTCAATTTGTAAGCAACACAATATTTTCCCTTCCCACAATGTTTTACACAAGAATGCGGCTAAACAAAGAAATGTATGATTTAATACTGAAGATATTCTGACTGTAGTTCCTTTGTCAGCGAATGATAAAAATTGTAAATATTTGTAACATACATATTTCTTGCAATTCATAAATGCTATCTGCGGGGATCTACATTGCCACGTTTACCTAATTAAGCTAAAGCTGTAATTAATGAGACTTGATTACACAATACAGTCTTTTAATCTTACAATCTTCTTTCCTTTTCTACCCGACTGCTTCAGAAGGAAGATTGTTTGCCGACTTATACGTTGTTAAAAACTTACAATTACTTGATGGATTTTAGCCCTTGAGGTTTTATGTTCATTGATGAACCTAACGCCGTCCACTGCCGAACGAAGTTTACCGTTTACCGTGGGAGAGCCACGCTTCGACATGAATGGGCCGGCTCGACCGGAGTGATACCACGGCCTCACAGAAAACCGGTGTGAAATAGCGTTAGCGCTGTGTTTCACCGAGTAAGTAAGGATACCGGAAGCCCATACCCCAACCACTTCCCCCATCCCCTTCTCCATTCCCCAAAGGCCGGCAACGCACTTGTGACACCTCTGGTGTTGCGGGTGTCCATGGGCGGCGGTAGTCGCTTGCCATTGGGCGATACGTTTGCTCCTTATTCCATAAAAAAACGGTCCATCGTGCCGCAGGGGGCTCTACACTACGTTAGCCTAATCGTCTATTAAATACCTACAAGTAATTATACGTCATTTGTCAGTATTACCACTTCTACATTCTTCACCGTCATTATGAAACATGCATTAACACAAATTCACTAGTTTTAAATATAAGTGTTTGTGAACTTACATTTCGTCGCGCAATAACGAAGTAAAAGGTCAAGTTAATTTTCTTACAAAAAGACTGCTTAAAGACCACAAGACAAGCATGTATGTAATTACAACTTAACCTGTATTCCAATTAAGTACGACATTATTTTAAGTGTGATAGCTGGCGAGTTTAACGCTATTTTAATACCACTATTATATATATACTTTTATATCTGTCTTATAGGTATATATTATAGCCATCCACTGCTAATCGAAGGCGTCTTGTAAATTCGGATCCTCTACGGCACGAGATGATCCGACGACTTGAGAAAACAGGCTGGCAACGTATGGGTGCAAACTGCTCAAACCCAGGATAGTTGACGATCTCACTTTGCAATCGACCAGTCACATGTTTTTGACCCGCCATCTGATGGCCGCGCACCTCCCAAAGGGAATCACAGATTTGTGTGCAGAATAGCTTTGAAGCCATTTTTTTACATAAATACAGTAACATGTAACAATGTACCTATGTACATAAAGTACTTATAGAATTTGAACAATATTGAGTGCAAATATTTTAGTTAAACAAGTGAGGTGAAGCGACCAGTTACAAGTCACTTTAAACGCAAACAATTTATTATTTAATTAATATCGACAATTAAGTTGTTATTGAACAAAATTTATGGTTATTGGTACTTACTAGTAAATAAAAGGCGATTGGTTAAAAGCTGAGTGATTTTCGAACATTGTAATTATTATGTACGTAAAAGTTTATTAATTTTTATTATTATATTTCTTTATTAAGCAATAAATCATTTGCTATAATTCAAATATTTAATAAAACGTTACACATATTTACATAAAGTTCTGTAATAACTATAATCTTATAGATTTTTTATTAAAATGGGATCAGTAATTTAGGATATAATGGTTTTATTAAGCATTTAACTATTAGTACCTAGTAGGCGAAAACGGATTTTTTTTTGTTTATAAGTTTTTTGTCAAAAAACTCTCGCTCGCTCTCGCTCCGTGAAAAAACTGATATTCAGGTAAAACCGGTTGAACTAATAGTCGACCACAAATAATCTTGGGAATAATAAAGGTTAGGAAGATGATAACAATTTTTTTTTTTGAAGGCCTATTCATTCGCGATAACGATAAGATTATTTAAATTATACCTTCTATATTATGATGTTTCGAAAGGTTTATACTCCTCGTGGCTACGACTCCTTTTTATTATATACTAGCTGACCCACGCAACCTCGTTTGCGTCTTATATTGCCCGTGGCGTGAAAATTTTCCCCCGTTTTTGAAACATTCTTCATTGGTGCTCCGCTCCTATTAGTAGTAGCGTGATGATATATAGCCTATAGCCTTCTTCGATAAATGGACTATCCAACACCGAAATATTTTTTAAATCGGACCAGTGGTTCCTGAGATTAGCCGGAACAAACAGACAGACAGACAGACAAAAACTTTAAAAATATATATTTTGGTATGTGTACCGTATATACATTCATATGCATGTAGTAGAAAGCGGTTATTTTAATATTACAAACAGACACTCCAATTTTATTTATTTGTATAGATTATTTGACTCATCTATATAGTAGGTAACCAATATGCTAACAGTCTTATCATTATTTATACACATCGCTGTCTATGTAGTCATTACATTAGTTTTAGAAAGACGGGTGTCTATTTTTTTCTTTTTAATATTGTACTTTAAGATATAATATCGTTCTGGTTTATAGTAATTTATTTTAAGAACTGTAGGCTAAGCAAGAATATTCCTATTTCAATTAAATTCTGACCACAAAAAATATGTGAGTAAAATTCATATTTAATTACTAACTATCCTCTTAGGAGATTGTACGTTTGTATGTTTTTGTACTTACTGTCAAATTCGATTTTATGTATTGCCTGTCAAAGTAACTTTACTCTGCCTGATGGAAAACATGAGAATAATCCATGAGTGGTGGTCACCATACTCATTGCGAATACAGGCAATGCAACAATGCATGGTGACCTAAACTATGGCAGCCTATTAAGATGTTTCTGAATCATTGTTTTATGGAATCCAAATTAATGTATGTATCAAGAGTACATTCGAGTTTAATGTTACACTTAGTAATTTACATTACATCATATATTCGTCAAGGAAAGTCCAGTTAAAATCAGTCAAACTGTTTTGGAGGTCAGCTAAACCAAAGAGGCCTCCGAGTGTTAGGCACGAAGGACAGTTATAAGAAGGGTAAATAAATCCATGTGATGACGGTTTAAGAAAAGGGAGTTCAGTCCATGGGTGTCGTAAGAGCCACCTAAGGACGCAAACTACGCAGGACAAGAGCACTGCAAACAGACGAAAACTTGCCACTAAACCAACTAATCTGCCCAGCATAAATAGTCCAAAAACTACTACTTTTCTAAGGTAACGCTCTCTTCCAATTATAGACTGTTAAATGCTGTTAATGAAGACAGATGAAAAGAAATAACAAAATAGGTAAAATTTAGAAGGCCGATTATTAACAAGCCTACCTTATTTAAGTCTGTGTGAAATACCGCGAACACAGTACAAGCTGTATGTACTAAAATCAATATTTGTCAGTGCAAATCGTTATTTTCTGACTTGTGTGGGTGTTTGAAAAGGTGACAAATACCTCATCGTGTATGATAAATTCTCTGGTATTTAGGGCCGTATGTTTTTTATACTTGTTCTACATTTACATAAATTGCAGGTAGCTATAAATTTTTGCTCCTAACTTTGTATGCCACAAGTTTTTTTCAGTTTTCCATCGTATTTTCTCGAAGTATTGATTTTTAGATACTGTTATTAATTAAATTGGGACACTCATCAAATCGACGTGTTTCGCTCCCTATCCCGCTTTTTCCTTCCACTTTCAGAATTTGGTCCAATAATAAAAGTTGGGTGTCTCGTCAAAACGAAGCTGTGTATAAACTTTCAGCCTGTTGTCAATCACTGAAATCCCTTGTTCGTGGGCCCGTGGACTATAATGTTGCTTGTGATTAGGTAAATGTTTTGAAACCCTTAAGTAAATATTTTAAATGCATCTCAGGTATTTTGTTTTGTATAAACAGCATCTTATCTTACCGCTTCTTATCTTAAAAGATATAGCGTTATCTGTTTTCTTGGAAGATTTATACATAAACTTGACACTACCGCGTCTATTTGCTCTAGGCTATAATTTATTTGAATGTAAATGTTAGAGACTCGATTGACAATATTTACAAATATTTGTATATAGGTAATATGTTAATTTATAATTATAAAGTGGTATGGAGGAATGTGTGTCATGTCCCTCCAACACTAAGGGAGAACTCTCCCAACGAAATGAAGTGATTAAGTATGGAGGATCAAGGCCCAGCGGTTGAAGTTGGGAAGTTGTAATGCTATCAGTGCAAGAATTATTATATCGCGATGCAGGGTTAGGTATTCGGTGTGTCTTCGATAGATGACACCGCATGTAGATGTCACCACACTCATCAACAACCCATAACGTCCCACTGCTGGGCTCGGGTCTCCTCTCAGGATAGAGTAAAGGCCATACCTTCCCAAGCTGGCCAAGTGCGGGTTGGGGACTGGCAAGACAACGTTGTATAACTATACGTTTCTCCACGATGGCATACAGAATACTTAAGTTCTTGTAGTTTCCAAAGAAAAAAAGAGTTAGCAAATCACGGTGTTCTACCATACAGAAAGTGACATATGTATTTAAATATTATGTACTGACAAATTCGATATATCTTTCTTATCACATAACAATCTTAAGGTACAGTCAGCAAAAAAACAACACTCATTCACACCACCAACACTGGTTCTTAAAATAACGGTCACATTTTTTTGCTAACTGTTCATAGCATAAATTATGAGCTATTATAATCATTTAAGATAAAGATCTCGCATATTGGTAATGACGAAAATAGAGACGAATGTAACATGTCAAATTATTTATATACAAAAATTCGGACGATGAGTTTGTTTATAAATTAAGTTTTTGTTTTAAGTACAGTGACAAATAAATCTACAATCCACTTGATTGAAGAAAGAAACCGTGCTAGAAACATACTTTGGCCCAAATGGGCCGGCTTAAACCACGACTCCACAAAAAGTATGTATGGTTACCCAAGAAAAAACACCTGATTAAATAATAATAAATATTTAGGACAATCTATCACACAACGCCATCTAGTCCCAAGCTAAGTAGAGCTTGTATTATGGGTACTAGACAACTGATATAAATATACATATACTTTTTTTTGTAAATACATACATATTATACATAGAAAACAGCCAAACTTCGAAACAAATATTTGACAGATCAAACCTTTGGTCCAACCCGGGAATCCGAACCCGAGACCTCAAGCGCAACAGTCGCATACTCTATCACTGCGCAACCGAGGCAGTGAAATTGTCAGGCAACACAATGGTATAGGTACTTGTAATAAAATATAACTAACTACTAAACTAACTAACAAAGATATTTGACGAGTTTCTGGGCTGGGCTTCTATTGGTACTAGTGTGATGTTTTATGGTATATAGCCTTCCTCGATAAATGGGCTATCTAACACTAAAAGAAACTAAACATTTTTGAGATCCAGCCGGTTACGCGAAATGCCGTGACCGATATGACGTTAATATTGTATATTTACAGTAACGAATAATACAGTTGCTCTTTCATTAAAGGCGTTAAAGAATTTCTTTAATATACATTTCCCTCCAAGGTTTGATTATCATTAATTAAAAGTCACTGGGCCAGATTCTGCAGATCAAGTTTGGTCTGCTGAATCTGGTCATACTGGTCATACTGTCCTTCAAACTACTCAAGACTGGAACAAGTAGCGAGCTAACATTTTCAGTTTTTTTTATTGTATTAGGGGGCAAACTAGCAGAGTACCGCCTGATGGTAAGCGATTACGACCGCCCATGGACACCCGTAACACCAGAGGCATCATAAGTGCGTTGCCGGCCTTTGGGGGATGAGAAGAAGGATCGGGGGAGGGGTTGGGTATGGGCCTCCGGTATCCTCACTCACTCAGTGAAACACAGCGCAGACGCTGTTTCACGCAGGTTTTTTGTAAGGCCGTGGTATGACTCCGGTCAAGCACATGACTGACACATCTGACACAGCAGCAGTTTGGTTCCAAACAAGGCAAAGAGGCGGAGGTAACCAGACTAGCTAGACCAGGTACCTGAACCCCGCGGTGCTACCCACGGTACGACAATAATCGCACGAAACGCCGCGAGGCGAAGCTAGTATCTTTATAAATTATAGCCTATGTATTATTCTGATGTATAAGCTATATTATTGTAAAGTTTCATAAAATCCATTTTAGTAGTTTTTGCGTGAAAAAGCAACAAACATACTCACCTATACTATTATAAATAATTTTAACCAGATACGAAATATAACCTTTTATTTTGCAATTAGGTTACAGGAACACTTTTGCAAGTTAAACCTTTTTTTGAACAGATAGGTTCGGCCTTTCCTAACCAGACCAGCCCTCAAAAGGACGAAACAAACTCATGGATCATAGATTCTTTTAAAGTTCAGACAATTTCTTTAAAATGCAAAGTACATTCATCAGTAAAAAGGTTATAATTATATATGAGTCACAACTATCACACTTTGGTAAAAAATAATTAGAAAAAAATGACAGTCATGAACACATGATCGGTCTCACCAAACAATATTTGTACTCGGTGGGAATCGAATCCACGACCTTTGTCTTAGCAGTCAGGGTTACTAACTATACCAACAGGAACGGAGAATGAAGAAAAACTGGATAATACTTTTCTAATAAATCTTAAGTAAATAACAGTTGAGTATTGAGATAAGTTGAGTCAATGTGTAGATATTCTGTTGATAAGTGACAATGACCTGAATTGTTTAGCTAAATATAGTTTTGGTTGTTGTCACTCATGTTTAGCAACGTAGTATAACATTAGCATAAATGTTTTCGAGGTCTTCTTAAAATTAGTAAGGAACTTTTTCTAACAAGAAGTGAGTTGAGTTGAACAGAGGCCTAATGTGAGTTTTTTAACATCAATTTGATCTTCACTCTTCATTAATCGCAACATCGAAAGCGGTCGCGCCGTTGAGAGCGAATTGATCTGAACTCCAAGGTCTAGAGCGAGTATATTCCACATCTTTGAGATGAGAACGTGTTAGAGATACAAAATGTATTCTTATTTAATTTTTTTATGGAATATAGCGGGCAGCCTGGTGGTAAACGATTACCGCAACACCAGGGAAGTCACAAATTGACGGCCTTTGGGGGATGGGGGAGAAATGTAGATATTTTTTATTTTTTTTAGTAAACCTACCTAAAAAACATTCAGACTCAGGACACCAATCTGCGGAGCACACAAAGTGTTGTCCCAAAAGGGATGCGAACCCACAGTAGGAACGGCGAGGTGATCGCGTAAATAACTGGGCCATTCATGCTGAGATACTCGCATCATTTAATACACAACCGTGACCAGAGGTGTTTTGTTCGCAAAGGATTTCAAGATTTTACCTACTTCATTATCAGAACTGGCCCTCTGGGCACAAACGACATCATTATTTAACATTAAAGCCAGCTTAATTAGTCTGCACAGCCAGTACAGACTGTTAAAATTTTAATTCCACCTTCTCGTAATGGATTGATTAAAGAGAAATGTCACTGTAATACCTCAATTGCTACTGGCCTTTAATTGTAATTTACATGTTCCCATTTTCGTACGCTTTCACTTAATTTTGTTTTTAGGGTTCAATGCTAAAGATCATAAAGCCTATTAAATCATCGTACTTATAAGTCTCAATAGTCGTAAATAATAATAAAACAATAAAGAACTGAAGCAAACAATATTTTGCTTCCTTTGCGTTTATGAAAAGGAATATTTTTTCCCGTTTATTTTAACATCTTTCAATCGCTCATCTCTATTGATCGTAGCGTGATGTTATGACTATAGCCTTTTTCGACAAATGGGCCATATAACATACAAATATTTTTTTCATTCGAAATAGTAGCTCTTGAGATTAACGTGTACAAAAAAAAAACAATATTTTCAGTTTTGTAGCATCATATTTATGTAAGTCGTTTTGTTTTGATTTGATTTGAATAAGAATAATATCATCATTATCATCATCATCAGCCTATCGCAGTTCACTGCTGGACATTGGCCTCTCCAATAATAATATGCCACAAGAACATTAAGTTAAGGTTAAATGTTCACAGCCACTTCCAACGATCTCAACTTATTCAAGTAAGCGACACCAACGACAAGAGAGCTCTATAATCAGTGTTTATGGATTAAAAATGTAATAACAGTTTTAATCGGAAGAAACATATAGAGAAATATCTATCAAAACATAATAAAATTTACAGACAGATTTCGCCGTTAAGTACTGGGTAAATGTGAATTACAATGCTAGCTGAGAACCTTGTACTAAAAAAATAAGTATGAACTCAGCTTGGTCTTTAATTTTTAAATAAAGGTGTACCATCATACTCTTTTACAAATTTATGCTCGATGCATTGAGAGTTCATTTTCAGTTATCCTTGTCAAGGTATGACATCCTTGTCCACTGAACCCATGTCACGGTATTCAGACTCGCACTTGATGAATTTTTACATCAGATATCAATCCCGAGACTGGTTATTAGCGTATTAAGTAACGAGGAAAATGCAGGGCTTCTTATACATTATAAGTATTGAATAAAACGGCAATCTTTCTTATTTTTGACGTAAGGAGGTGGGCAATAATTGTACTCGATTTTTGTATGTGGCTACATTAGTCATGATTTAAAACGTTTTTTAAAGTGAGAATTTAAATTATTGTTTAATGAACATTAATTTAAATTCTGTTTTTGTTCACATTCATTATTTATACATACTAGGGTTTTAACCTTGTATATTTTAATTATATTTACGGTTATTTTTCTGTTTTAATTATGTCACAAATCAAAGAATGATTTATGTGTTTTTATCAGCTGATTTTGTAAACAAAATAAAAACCAATTAAAATCTCTTACTTATATATATCTGTCTGTAGGTCCTAAAATAGGTAGAACTCGTACTATGGTTACCAGGTTTAATATTTTATATTTATTTTATTGAATAGGGGGCAAACGAGCAGACGCATCACCTGATGGTAAGCGATTACCGCCGTCCATGGACACCCGCAACACCAAAAGTGTCACAAGTGCGTTGCCGACCTTCGGGGGATGGGGAGAGGGAATGGGGGGAGGGGTTGGGGTATGGGCCTCCGGTATCCTCACTCACTCGGTGAAACACAGCGCAAGCGCTATTTCACACCGGTTTTCTGTGAGGCCGTGGTATAACTCCGGTCGAGCCGGCCCATTCATGCCGAAGCGTGACTCTCCCACGGAAAGAACGAGAATAAAGAAGAATGAGATATTTCTAAATATATAAATATCGTACAAAAATTACAACCATAAGAAAGCGATTTGAGGCCACATCCAATATGTATTTCTCAATAACAAATAAAAATTCAAATTTTAACCAAACACAAATGTATACAACATTAATTCTGGTATCTCATTTACACATTATTAATTGCTCAGGTCCTCCCATAATAGAGAAAGCCCTCCAAACAATAAATACTACAAACTACACTCTCACAAAAGCCATATAATAAACCATCACCAATTAAAACAGGAAACATTTAGTTGCATGCGACCGGATGAATGAGATTAACAGTATTCAATAAATTATCACCAGTTAGATAAGATTTGGTGATGGCAACTAACAGAAGCTCGGAGTAAGAAGTGTTATAACTCACACAATAGTGGATAAGATAATTCTAGAAAGTGTTTTTAATTATTCAAGTAAGAAATATTAAATAATCAAGGTAGTAGAGCCACGGTTGGACGAGCACGACCGAGGCGGTACTACCCTCGCACAGAAAATCAACGTAAAATGACAGCGTTCGGGCTATCGTGTTTCGTTGGTGAGTGCAAGACCAGAAGCCCAATGATGCAGAAGCCATAAGAGTCACCATACTCACCATGCTGCATTTTCTGCATTCGCAGTGAGTATGGTGATCACCATTCTTGGATTCTGCTTATGCTTTCCATCAGGTACAGTAAAGTGATTTTGGCAGGCCCAAACAAAAAAAAAGAAATTCATCTAGTTTCAAATAAAGCAGAGGTTGTACTGTAAAAGCTAAATAAATGCATACTTTCCAGACCATGCAAACATTTGATCTGACTCGGGAATTGAACTAGCATACACTACCACTGTATTACCGAAGCAGTCAATATACGCGTATATATAACCGGCAATCTGTATAATCAGGTATTATATACAATACCTAAAACGTGTAGATTATGTGTGAAATATTATTTAATTTATACTTTGCAACCGGTAATGTGCAATCTACAAACACGTCACAAACAATCTACTAAAACTTATCTATTACAAATAATTCAACAACAACACAGGGGATCTGGAGTGGTCACTGTTCTAATCAAGTGGATCTAAAACAAATAGAACACGTTTCCTTTGTTCTTCATGTTATAGGTAGATAAGTAGCTACATACAATTAATAAATAGGAACCAAAATCTATTATTTTTATGCTGCCTCTACATGACGGGCCAGTGCTGGTGCAGCGAGATGGCCATGCGATGGTCGAGACGCAACTACACGATGGCGATATTCAGTTATGATCTTTATGTTTTTCGTGATGGACGTGGAAGCATTAATCGCTGCGGGAATATATCTATACAATTCGAGCACGCACTGTGGAATGGGCCACGTGTAGATGCGTACCGCCATCTCTGGCCCACTACCTTTGATGTGCGACCAAAAACCGACACCGACGCCAACCTACGACCGTCGCACGCGCCATACGTACTACGCCCTCCACACGATGGCCCATCATAGTGGACCATCGCGATGGGTCATCGTGTAGAGGAGCCATTTTACATTGCCGATGGATCAGTAGGTATTCGTGCATTGTAAGTTTAGGTATTAATCTATACTAATATTATAAAGAGGAAAACTTTGTTTGTATGTTTGTTTGTAATGAATAGGCTCTAAAACTACTGGACCGATTTTAAAAATTCTTTCACCATTCGAAGGCTACATTATTTACGAGTAATATAGGCTATATTTTATTTTGGAAAAAATAGGGTTCCGTAAGATATTGGGGTTTTTCAGACACAAGGTGTGAAAAATCAACCCTATACGGGGGAAAATTTTTCGCTACGGGCAATAAAAGACGCAAACGAGGTTGCGTCGGTAAGCTAGTTAGGTATAAAATGATCATTACATAAAAAAGGAATTTAATAATTTCTTTATTTCCTATGACGTTGCTGATTTTATTATGATATTTATTGATTTGATTTATTATATTGGTTTTAATTTATTCAAACTACCCATAATGATACGAGTATAATAAGCTGTACGTTTGTTTAGGGAAAAAGGAAATCACATCAACAGCATTTTAATCTTTAGTTGGACGTAGACCACCTCTATTTAAGAAGCAAGGTTTAACCTACTAAGATTACCTTCTCTCTGCAGTGATGTTGCCCTGTGTAGTTTGCTTCCTAAGTCACTCTCTTACGATATAAATGAGATGACTTGGGGCGATGACACTCCGTATTCTTAATCGGTTACCACACGGATAAAACTTTTTCAAAACACGGTTGTGTAAAACTCTTCTACATAACTCCTAACTCAAAATTCCAATCAATATAGTGCGAGTACTTAGGATTATATTTCTTTGTCTACCAATTCCTTCACAACTAAAAGTCGAACCTTACTTTAATTCAGATTATATCACAAACCAGTTCTTAACAAAGCTCCATACGCCGTACCATTTAGTATCACTTTACCGTTAGCCTTATAATAACTTATTTAGTTTTATTTTTATTATGACGTCAACCATCATACTTCCGTCGTGTGTTTGATTTAGATTTGACTGAATATGTTTCTATAGAGTTTTATAATGTGTGTGAATAGCTAATTGCTTATACGGTTATTGTATTGATTGAGTCTCTTTGGTGGTCCTAAACGAGTTACGAAAATCATAATTAAGGCGGTAAATGTTAGCTAACATATAATAATCGTTAAATTAACATGTTAGTTCAAAGTTAATTTACCGTTATAACTAATAGATAGCCAATCACTTCCTTTTGTACACTATAAAGTTTTACCATTCTGAATTTGTATTATGACAAAAAAGAACAGGTCCCAATAGTAAACCTTGAGGAACACTTTCCTAAATGATTAAAATATATTTATGAGGTATTAATAGTGTTTACAGATTCGAATGCCACTGTCAAATCTAAACTCCAATTCAATCACTGTTTACTGTATTTTTGCGTATGATAGTACAGGTAAGTAACTATAACAGGCCGAAGCAATGACCTGACTCAATCCACAAGGCGTTTTATCACGACGACTAGGACCCACATAAGTATGCTTTAGAACAAATTAGATACATCAGACGTACACCTTTTTAAATATAGAGTTTTAGATCAGTGTCAAGACACTCCTAAACCATACAATGTTTTGTTCAGTTCTGTAATTAATGCTCTCGATTGTCAGCACTTGATGGAACTTGTTGTATAACATTGTATTTTTATTGACTTTAATTCAGCTACAAAAATAGTGGAATAAGTACAAGTTTAATTTTAGAATGTATTTTTTTCAGTTCAATTGCTACAAACTACCAAATTGTAAGTCTTCATCGTTTTCCTCCTCTTTTGTATACAATTACTTCTTAGAATTGCGCGCTCAAAATTTATGTCTTACTTTCCTTCTAAAGAAGCTGTCAAGTTATGCATCTAATCTACTAGAGGCTTAGTATGTAACACTTCTAGATAGTATTTCTAGTTCCAAGTCAATTAGTTTTAGTTTAAACTGAGTATTGCAGGCCATTTTATTTTAGTTACTGTGTCTGAAAGATGTATGGTTAGATACGTTATAGAAATAATAATGTATTAGTAGGAATTATTTGTAATAAAGGGGTAGAAATAAGAATTTGGTGAGATGTTTGATGGTATGTACTTATAGCGAGGCGAGCAAATTTACTGCCTCATTAGTCTAGCGGTTGACGTATGCGACTACCAATCAAGAGGTCTTGGGTTCGAAATCCGGGTTGGGCCAAAAGTATTATTGAGTTTATTATCTGATTAAAGAAATACTTAATAACAGCTCGGAGTTCGGAAGTTTGGCTCTGAACCCCCGTGCCTTCGGGGGTTAAGAGCCAAACTTCCCCGAAAAGCTGTCGGTCCTGCGCTTGAGCTCTTCCCGATCGTGTCGGTTAACCGTCCCATCGGATTATGAGAGAGGGGGAACAGAGAGTGCATCTGTGTTTGCGCACACACTTGTGCACTATAATATCTCCTTCGTAGATGGCTGGTCTCCGTTGAGACTGGTCCCCGTAATCGGCTAGGAGACCATCATCATCATCGCGAAGCCAGCAAATTTAATTTGTGGTGGAGGCTTGGAACGTCAGTTTGATTATTGTTTAATTGATAGAGATCTCATAGAATACGTTCTTTTGAAAGTTTAATTTTCAGCTTTCCGTCCTACCTTTTACTCAGAATAGTCCTAACCTAACTGGTTTCTACTGTTTCAACAATTAAGTAACAAAATATGTTATTTTTGTGTCAAAATAGAGCGAAACATCCGACGTCATTAAAACATTCATTCAAATCAATTACCACTTTTTGTAAGATCGATAGCAAAAACTAATTTTGGAGTATTAATAAATCGATGATGTTTAGTAGCATGCCACAAATGCTCAAACATTACCAGAAAACGTACTTATTTATTGGAACCCTCCCCTCTTCCCCTTACCAACCATCAGCGACGTGAACCAACTTCGTACACAAGCGGTAAAACATGCATGTAACATCACGTTCAAAAAAATTATTTCAAATAAATTTTTTCGCCACTCAATACAGAGATTATTGACCGTAAGAGTTCAAACAGAAGGTTTATTGCCCTTGAGATACGAATGTAATCCTATAATCTATTAGACACCTACAATCCCTGATAACATTCATGATGTTCCACTTGACATATAAATATTAGAACAAGTTTGAATCAGCCTGGACTCACAAACCCGGTTAGATTACAGTAGCAGTTTGTAATTGAACCTAATACACATAATAATATCGGTTCTACTAGTAAGTCTAGTATCTGTTATTTGATCTGGGATCTTATTAGACACTAAACAGATTCTTGAATATTTAAGAGCTATACTATTACTTCAAACCTGAGACATCGAACTTCGATTCAATAGTGGCCGATTTAAATTTCGGCGGATCAAGCAAATATTTGTCAAAATCTCTTTATATTTATAAAGTAACCGATAAACTTTTATGGCTAAACCGCTGAACCGATTTTAATGAAATTTGACATGGAGATACTTTGATTGTTGGAGAAGGACATAAGGTACATACACACGAGAGGAACCTCAGATAAAAATTAGTTATATATTATATAAAAGTACGCCTAAAAATGCTCCGTATTCATACTAATATTATAAATTCGAGAATAACTCTTGTCTGTCCACTGAACCGATTTAGATTAATTTCGATATAGAGATAGATCGAACCTTGGAGAAGGACTTAGGCTACCTTTTGTCGCGATAACCGACATGCACGCGGGCTAAGCCGCGGGCAAAAACTAGTATATTTATTTGGAGATAAAAGAAATTCAAATGACATGCAGCAGTTTTTCTAGTACCAAAATATATTCCATTTTCCAATCATCATTGCTTTATAAATGCTTGATAGATCAGTACTGTCTACAGGTCTTTCAGATCCTCAAAGTTACCGGATGCCTACCATGAGCAGGTTGTGGTGTAGGACACCAGAAGTAACAGTTTGGAACTGCAAAAAATATATGAAATTAAAACAATTGCCCTGACGAAATTGTTTTTTTTTTTATTTTGACGTTTCGTAACAAGAATGTTACCGTTATTACCGAAACGATTGCATGTCAATACGTATTTAGTTCTAGGAACGTGCTCTGAGCGCTGCGAGGTGTTATCTGCGTATAACAATCCTTTTGTAACTATGCACGTTATTATCACGACCTCTCAACATTTATGGGGACGGCCAGAAGTCGAGAAGAATACTGTTTTCTTTTCATGAAAAGTTTTAGTATATTAGTCGTTCTCTGCAATGGTTGTGTACCTTGTTAACCATCACTGCAAACCTAGGAAAAGGACGGCCATATAGGCAAATTACTGAACTCCTAAACAAAATTATTAAAAAGAATATAGTAGGAATTCACAAAAAAACAATATGTTCATAGTAGAAACTTTTTTAGACTACAAACATGTAAGTATTCATGTCGATTTAAAACAGGGATGTTACGCAAATTAGACTCCGATTCTAATAATTCGGAACTTCCGATTATTATTACACCTTCGGTTCCGATTTCGGCTTCGAAATAATCGAATTTAAAAACTGCGACTCCGACTTCAGAACCGAAGGTGAAATAACCTCCGTCACATCCTTGGTTTAAAACACAAATATTTACGCGAACCAGGTTATTTAGAACTCCAACCATAATTAGGTAGAAATAAATTGACAGGGAGGGTGGAACTTGATGAAAGATAACGTGAGCAAGTTAACTCTGCAATTGTCACTATATTGTTTTTTACCCGACTATCGCGAAGTCAAAAGGAAGGGTAACAGAATCAAGGAATTCATCCTTTTTTAAAGTAGGTAAATTAAAATGATCCAGTGCACTTTAAACTCAAAAATAGACTTAAAACATAGATAGATTGACACACCGAAACTTCATAATATTTGTTATGCTTTTAGCACCAAGTCCTTTGTCTTTTATACTTAAATTACCAATAAATATATGTATATACGTACCTTAATACTAAAGGATCTGTATGATTAATAGCATGTATGACTTTTAATAGATAGTTCTGTAAAATAAATTATACGTAACAATCTAATGGATGACTACTTCAATTCTTTCAATGAAGGTATAAAACGGCGTAATACACCTCTTAAACGGTTAAAACCTGTACTAACATAGCATTAAATTGTGCACTTTATTCTCGTCACAATTAATGTCTTTATGGTTTAACGACCTCGCAAACACCATACTCTATGTCTATGACTGATGTCATTATGCACATGGCTTATATGTAACGAGTTTAATAAAATAATTGAGATGAATTTGATCTTTGATTAGGTATATTGTCGATGTATATGACTAATAATTATTCAAATGTGCGTGCACAATACTCAAGTCACATAATAAGTAAAGATAGAGTTTAAATAAGTAGAGGGAATAGAGTTACTTAAACTTTGAAATGTATATTATTATAGCAGAAATTCAGTTGTTGTTTTCAAACAAATTTGATAAAGCTTATCCACAACAAAAAGAAAGACTGTCAAAGAACTTTTCCGGTAAGAAACATTTTTTTTTTAATTTATTCGTATGTTATTGAGTTCACTTGAAAATGTAAAGCAATGTATAACTTAAATTCCAATAAGAAATAAGAACACTCTTCGTATTCATTTCCAAAGTGGAAATTAAACGACAATAACGTTTATAAAAGAGGTGTTTGGTCTTGCTCCCAAGCAAGATGCATCGACCACAAAGGTCTACATAGATGTATACAGTATGTACATCCAGCCAAGACACGCCAGGCGCAAAAGGAACACAATAAAGAAAGCTCACGAGTAAATCCACTCACCACTTTTTGTTGAATCAAGATAAATCGTTGTACTAATCGACACAAGATGCTGAGACCCGTACCAATACAAATTTCACCCGTTCAAACTGAACACAACACAGGATGCAAACTTGCAAAAAACAATTATCAACCATGAAAAATTCAAACACAAACAGAAATAACTGGGAGTATATCTATTTAAGTCACTGTGGCACGATTTTATTTATAATACAAATGTTTTGTGATTATAAAAACTGATGTTCGATGATGCGTGCGCGATCGCGCAGCGTGCGTCGGCGCAGGCCGATCTAAAACTGACCGAACCGGTCGCAGCGCCGGTCGCCGTCGCGAAGTCTTCGAGACGTCGAATGAAGGATCGTGACCAGAAACGATTGGGAGCGATAATATACACTCACTTCATTGTACATATACGCCAGTTTTGGTAACAAAATACTCTTACTTTATCCATTGTTATTTAATTTATGGAAGGTTTCGATCCGACTGAAAATACATAAAGTACATTCAAATTTAAATACTTACCGTCATACTAAACGATTCATATCCTTGCATGTTTATATAGCATGGCATGATATGGTAATAAAATATAGGTTTTTTTATTATTTTCCGTTATTGATCGCGAGGCGAGGTACTTTTATTAAATGTCTATTATATTTAAAAAAATACTAAAGTATATTTTTAAGGTATTAAATAATGCTGCTTCTTCTGGCAAACGATGTATTATTTTTTTTTTATTAAAAAACCAAATCTTAACAAACAAAAACCAATTTATGACAGATTTAAAAATAAATAAGTTAGCTTTGTAAATATATAAAAAAAAGTATGAATACGTTCATTGGATATGTAAATTAACGCCAACCAAATTATTATCTTATCTACAATATGATTTTGCATTGTATTTCTTGATTACTTGCAATTTGATGCAGTTTGGGTTAATTCAAAAATCTCCGTATGCCGCATGGTGACAAATTAATAATAAATATGGTGACACCACCTCAATTCATTCTATGGGTGTCGTAAGAGGTGACTAATGAAAGGCAAACTAATTTCAAGTCAAAACAGAAGGAAAAGAAACTCTATCCTAACCGTCTAGCCAGCGTGGTATAATAGGCCAAACCCTCATTTTTAAAGGCTTATGACGAAGACACGCATTAAATCTACAGTCAAAAGTCTGCAGTTTTTGTGGTTGGACCTTCGCATATCTAAAGTACAAACCCTATCTTAATTTCTTATAAGAAGTAATATAAGTCAGCACAGCAATTTAGAAAATGTTTAGTTACGTAAACATATTATACAAAAAAATATAACGCCAACAATAGGTACTTAAAAAGTTAAGACCAAAGAGTATGCTTTTGGTAGACTATTTCTTGAGATTATTTTGAATCGTAATTTTAAATCAGACACAACCTTACTTAGCTCAATTACATTAGAATATAAAATAATAAAAAAACTATGGGTATATTACTATCTAGAAGTATTTGATAGTGTGTCATTAATCAGCACCTAGTTTGTTGACGTCGCGTTTTATAACGCTTTCAACCACAGATAACACTACATTTTTTCTCGGAATACTTATCACTTTAATATTATATAATTACAGGTGTATAAAAGTATTTTATATTTATGTTAGTGAAACATTACGTTGCTGTGTGTTATAAATGTTTTGTTTAAGAACACGTGTGTTGTAAATTAGATGTTTTATTGTTGTAATTAAAGTTAACCTCAAATTGACTTTATAGATGAAACTTGTTCTTATTTTAAATTGTTTTTTTTTTGTAGGTATATAATCTGTGTAAGTTGCAATTTAGGGCATCAAATTAGAAGTGCTTAGACTAAATTAATGTGTTATTTACTTATGAATTTACTTAATAGATCGCCGATGAGTGATCACTGCGTCAATTTTTTTAATATATTGACGTTAATTTGCCCCAACAGCTACGCATTTATGATTATGCATGAAGTGCCCTAGATAGGTCAAAGAAAATATTCGCAGTGCCTATTACAGATCTATTACATCTTCAGAGGCAACTCATCCTAGAATCCTAGTATCCTAGCTCATGAAAATTTATACAAATATTTGTGCTACATGGAATTCAAATCAATGACCAACGGTATAGCTCAAATACTCAAAACAACTACTTGATCTGGGGATAATACGCTGCAATTGCCTACGCTCATGTATGTATAAATGTCCCACAATTATTACCAGAGAGAGAAATTGACCGATAACTGTCCATATCTCTGCAATCATTGAGCACGCGATAAGGCGTTTAGTGCGAAAACCATTTGAAGCAATGTCAACATATTGGCTGATAAAATAAGTAAAAGTATATAATTGTGTCGTGTTGGATATCTAATCACTTTTTGATAATGCGCTCCCGTTTATTTTTTGAAAAATAAGCACTCAACATGCAGGTAAGCAAGTATATTTGACTGCCTCGGTGGCGTAGTGGTAGCGTATGCGACTGCTAAGCATGAGGTCTCGGGTTCGATTCCCGGGTCGGACCAAATGTTTGTATGATCTGCAAATATTTATTTCGGAGTTTGGGTGTTTTCTATGTATAATATGTATGTATTTACAAAAAAAAAGTATATAAGTATTTATATCAGTTGTCTAGTACCCATAACACAAGCTCTGCTTAGCTTGGGACTAGATGGCGTTGTGTGTTAGATGTCCAGAATATTTATTTATTATTTATTATTTATATTTAACAGAAATGCATTATTCAATTTGTATTACGATGTTAATTTTTTGCTATATAAAGCTTTGAATGGTGGAATGAAATCCTTCGAAAAAAGGTTTTTGGATGATTTTTACGAGCAGAAAATGCGCAATGTTATAAACCTCATTATATTATATATTATATATTAGTATTATGAAGCCAAAAAAGTTTGTTTGTTTGTTTGAACACGCTAATCTCAGGAACCGCTAGTCCGATTTGAAAAATTCTTTAAGTGTTGGATAGTCCATTTATCGAGTAAGGCTATAGGCTATATATCAACACGCTAATACTAATAGGAGCGGAGCACCAATGACGAATATTTAAAAAATCGGGGCATATTTTCCCGCTACGGACAAAAGGTAAAAGACGCAAACGAGTTTGCGTGGGTCAACTAGTTTTGTTATAATTATGTATAAGACAATTGTGATTTACTGGTCTTTCTTAAAGATAATAAACAATGATATAAATATAATAATTTCTACTTTATATGTAACCGATGACAGCAATGACTAAATCATTGTACCGCAGGAATATACAAAACGCTGATAAACAAATGTTTCAACTTTAAGGTTGTCATAGCCGTTGTTTAAAGTTCAATATTGTTTATGAATAAGGCCTTCAAAAATTTAGAATGCTTTGACTCTGAAGGAGATTTTTCAGGACAGAAAAAGACAGAAGAAAATTTGAAACAAACTCTGTACCAAGCCTTCTGACCAACGTGGTAAGCCAAAACCAAATGTTTAAGGAGAGGCGTATCTCCAGTAGTGAACTGTTAAAGGGTCTTGATCTCATGATGATGATGTGATAACTACCACGACCTGTGTTAGTACATGAACTCGCGGGCTGGATCTCCGCAACTCGACAACTTCAATGCGCGTATTTTGCGTGGTCGGTCAGCATTATTCATGCCAACCCAGTTCCAAGAAGCCTTGCAGACCCTTTACGTTGCCGACGACTTCTGGAAGTGACCTCGGCAACCTGAGTTAGTATCTAGATCTCTAGTTAATAACACAGACACGCTGTTTACATTCCAGGAAGAAATCAAGACGCTTGTGAGTGTATACACTTTGTACTTTAGATTGATTCCTCTAAAATGTTTAAATTCTAGTCTACCTACATTTCATTTCACACCTACTTCCAGGAAACTTAAATCAAGTGGATTTCCCAGTTAAGTCCATCAGATGTTTGTTTCAATTAGTAATTTATTATTTTCACGTGTAAATGTTATTATTGCTTTAAAGAAAAGAAATTGGGTTGAGCATCAAATAGGTTAACGTTTGTGTTGATGGCGGTTATGTCTTAAAATAGATGAAGTTTCTACATCGACAGCGGTTAGTATATCTCTTGTTAATTACGATCTAAGTTTAGAACAGAATTATGGTTTCGAAGAAGACGGAACCTATTAAAACTGTATACAATGATTTATGAACTTTGAAATTGCCGCTAGTTTTTGAGTACCTAAGTATTTTTTTTCTACATTTTGATAGCGACTACAGCACGGACACATTCATATATTTTAGCTGCCAAAATGAGTGTTCAATACCTGATGGAAAGCATAACTAGAAATCAAGAGCGGTGATCACCATTCTCAATGCGAATATGGACATTGTAGCATGGTGACCCACACTAAGGTGGCCTACTAAGATGCTTTTACAGGCCCCGCGTAAAGGACCTTCAAAAGTACCTTTATTTTTTTGAACTCTTCCTTAGATTATTACGATTTAAACTTTTTTTTTTTAACGTGTGGAAACCCTCTCGGGCCGTCATCCCACCGGGGTTTGCGGCGGGGTGGTGTGTCGGAATCGAACCGACTAAAACCACACGGTGTGCCAACTCTGCGCCTGAGAAGGGAGGGGTCCGGGAACTGCAGATATTACACGACCGGACCCCTCCCAGCGCCTGCCCGCACTGAAGCGGGCACCTTCTTCTAGTATTACGATTTAACCATCACCAACCAACCAACTGCCTCGGTGGCGTAGTGATAGCGTATGTGACTGCTGTGCTTGTGGTCTCGGGTTCGATTCCCGGATCGGATCAAATGTTTGTATGACCGACAAATATTTGTTTCGGAGTTTGGGTGTTTTCTATGTATAATATGTATGTATTTAAAAAAAAAGAATTATATATGTATTTATGTATTACAGTTTGGCAGACATGAGCATGTAGAATGTGTATATGATTTTAAATAAATAAATAAAAAATATCCGTTGTCTAGTATCCATAACATAAGCTCTGCTTAGCTTAGGACTAGATGGCGTTGTATGAAATATTTATTATTATTATCTATTATTGGCTCCTTTTTGTAGGTTAAAGAAATTGAAATTAAGATTATAATTTTATAGTTATGTATCATTAATTATATAAATATCGTGTTTAAGAAAAGATTTCTTGTCATTAAATTTATATAAAAATAGAGTAAAATTATTTATTCGTGCAAGTGTCTATTCATTTGAACGTCCGAACTTACACTTACTTTCAGATTTTTTTTCAAGTTTGAAAATGTATCGAAATAAATTGTTCTCTTAAGCATATAAATATTGTGGAGGAATGGGTGTAATGTTCCTCCGACACAAAGGGAGGGAGTAGAGAAGAAACAGTTGATTTTGGGATGTTGTATATACAACATCCCAATATACAAGGTGTGTCAAAAGAAATTTCATATTTAGTGGATTGATTAAAAAAAAAGGAAGCGGTATATAGAAAAAATGTTTATTTATTGTTAAAATACACTTTTTGGGAATTCATTTCTTAAAAATAATATCGTCCAAATGTAAACCCTCACGTTGTTGGCACTCATTTAATCGAACAGTAAAATTACTTATGACTGCTCGACAGGTGGAGTGAGGGATGGCTGCCATTTCGTGACGGATATTTTCTTTCAAATGCGCCAGTGAAGTTGGTTTATTGGCGTAAACTTTAGATTTAAGATAACCCCATAGGAAAAAGTCCATAGGGGTTAAATCTGGGCTACGTGGAGGCCAATTTATGTCACCTCTCCGGGAGATCAATTTTCCTGAGAAAATTTCACGAACACGTGGCAGAGATATATTGGACGTGTGTGAAGTTGCTCCGTCCTGTTGAAACCATGTTCTTTGGTTATAGCCAGGAAAGTTTTGCAGTTCAGGTACCAAGAAGTTGTCTAACATCTCCACATAACGCTCTGAATTCACTGTAACTGTACGCCCCATTTCGTCTTCAAAAAAGTAAGGGCCGATAATTCCTCGCGCCGACATGGCAGCCCATACGGTCACTTTAGGCGAGTGTAGGGGGGGGGGGGTTTCTGATGTTTGCCTTCCAAAGACCAAACCACGGCGTCCAATGCAACGACCAGCAGTTGCACGCGGAAGGTGGAACACGCGACCTAATGTTACTGGCGCGTCTAATGTGGTTCTTGGCACGGGGCGAGTGGCCCAACGACCACGAAAGGGACGACAAGACTCACCTGTCTACTGTCATTGTAGAACAACTGACAACAGTCAATGTCATACACCGGCATCCCTACGGCCCAACTCGTAGACGCCGATTTATCGGGAGCGGGGACTATTTCCTAGTTAGGAGACCGGTCAAGAGGAGAAAACCTCCATAAAAATCATTAGAGCAGGGTGGCCTAAACCACATGCCGAGAGTTGTCTCTCGACGTGCCCCTCTGTTGCGCAGAGGGTTCGTGGGAGGGACGTCGGAGGACGAAGTCATGGGGGCGACGGGACCGCCATCTGATGTTCCACCGGAGCATCTAGCAGCGGTCACTGCCGAACTCCCGCAACCGATCGGCCCAACCCGTAGACGCCGAGAAATCGGGAGCGGGGGCCTTCTCGAATGGAGGGGAAGTGTAGAGAAGGTCACGAGGAAGAAAACCTCTATAAAAAATTACCCCTAACCCAAGCTAAGGAAGCCCGGCGAGGAGGTTAACGGCTGGGGTGGTATCCCAGTCACTAGGGTAACAAAACGTGAGCTCACGTTAAAGAGCAATTTAAAATGGACGCGACTAAAAAAAACATATTACCCCAGGAGGGTACTGACCGCGCCGCGGTTAGAGAATCCCTCAGCACTTCGAGTGAAATCGGAGTGTTCAGCCCACCGTATTCTGGGGGGGCACAGTTGCGTGTAGAGCGGTGTCCGAGTCCGGGCACAACAACCATTAGGACGCACACGCCCAGTTTTGTGCGTCCCAGAACACCGAGTTCAGCGTCTTCCCGCACCCAGTCTGGCGAACGGGTTACAAGAAGTCAGCGGGCGCCAACGATCGAACGCCCAACCACAGAGCCTGTAGAAGGTCAAGAGATGGAAGGACACAGGGGAGATTCCGGGGATAGCGACGCTTCGTCGTTTGTCTCTGTATCCTCTCAGCCTTCCCAAGTCCGAAAGCGCAAACCGAAGGGACCGGCGGAAGAGACCAGGCCCACCAAGGTTGCGCGATCTAGGAAGAACACTAAATGTGGTGAAGAGAGTGAAACTGGAACCGGGACGGAAACGGAGCGTGAAGACCTAGAGGGTCCGTCCACTCCACTGGTTTCTGAAGTTACTGGCGGACTGCAGTTAGTGGCGAGGTTCAAAGGACAGCCCACCGTCGATATAGATCTCAAAATTCAGGAGTCTCTGACGGTGGTTGAGAAGTCCTTTGGAATGAAGGGAGCCCGAGGTGGCAAAAGAGCTGCCGCCAAAGAAGCCATGTCGATCATCAAGGCTGGTGTGTCAGAACTCCTTATGAGGATCGACACATCAGTCCTGACAGACGCAGTAGGGAGGCTAGAGCGAGAGAACGAGACACTCCGATCTCAAATAGCGTCCCTACAAAGGGAAATGAAGGAACTTCGCAATGGCGGCTACAAGCCTCTGCAGAAAAGTAAGGGCCTCAGTGGCAGAGCTACGTCTCCTAAAAGGAGCAGGCCACCGACGTGTCTGCCCGACCGAGACCAATACGAGATCAACCTGGACCGCGTGTTGGCAGAGGTCCGGGCTAGGATGCTGGGGGAGCAGTGTCCAGAGAGGGGCACCCTGTCTCCTTCTAACATAACCAAGGACGTAGGGGCGGAAGGTGCCAATGCCCCACCACCACCTACAAATAAGAAAAGGCGGAGGAGAGGACAGCAGACTACACCGCAGCCTCAAACATCTTTTCCCCCAGCGAGGCAGAAGCAACCTGCGGCCCCGTCTACGGGTGATACGGGTGAGACTTGGGCTCTGGTTGTTGGTCGAAAGACCAAGGCCAAGGCTGCAAAAAAGGCGGCTACCGCAACTCAGTCGAAAGACCGTGCTACTGCTGCCTCATCACACACAAGGAGGTTTGTGCCACGGCCTCCCACAGCATCGGCTGTTACTGTTTCCGTGCCTCCTGGTTCGGAGACGAGTATAGCCAAGCTGATGGAGGCTGCAAAGGCCAATATAAACCTGGGCGATCTCGGCATCACAGGTGGGCTCCGCACTAAGCGAGCCATGACCGGGGCTCTGATTTTGCAGATCCCTGGTGAAGGTAGCGCCGCTCTGGCGGACAAGCTAGCAGCACGACTGCGGGAGGTACTGTCCGGAACGGACGCTATTATTGCGCGTCCGTGTAGGACAGGTGACTTACGGGTGATGGACTTAGAGGAGTCCATCACCCAAGCTGAGGTTGCCCAGGCTATAGCAGCAGCGGGGGGATGTACAATCACCGACGTCAAAGTCGGAGCCATCCGTTCTTGCCCATCGCGGTTGGGCACAGTCTGGGTCCGCTGCCCACTTGCGGCGGTTCGCAAAATTTCGAACGCCAAACGGGTGCAAGTGGGTTGGGTTTCGGCCAGGGCGGAGGCACTTTTGGCACGCCCGTTGCAGTGCTACCGATGCCTTGAATTGGGACACGTGAGAGCAAAGTGTCCCAACGAAACAGACCGAGGCGCACTGTGCTATGCGTGTGGGGGCACAGGCCACGTAGCGCGTACATGCACTGCAAAAGCGCCGAGGTGCCCGGTCTGCTCAGACCTTGGTCGTTCCGCTGATCATCGGCTAGGGAGCAAGAAGTGTTCCCCGCCGAAGAATAAGAAAAGAGGGCTACAGACGAATACGACCGAAGCCCTGGTGAGCGCTAGCACCAGTCGGCACTCACCGGCTACAAGGGCGCCACAGTCGGATACTCGTCCGGCAGAGGAGGCAATGGAGGCCTAAAGTTCACGCCCCCCCAGAAAGTTTTGCAGGGCAACCTTAATCACTGCCGCGCAGCACAAGACCTGCTGATGCAGACGTTGGCTGAGCAGTCGGTTGCCCTTGCGGTAGTGGCGGAGCCGTACTCCGTCCCAGATCACCCCCGTTGGTTTGGGTCGGCTGACGGCACCGCTGCCATATACTGGGCAGGGGTGGAGAATAGCCTCCACTGCACTCTTCTTCAGAGAGGGCTGGGGTTTGTGGCAGTAGAGTGGGGCCCCTTGGTCATCGTGGGCTGCTACATATCTCCTAATTGCGGCCTCTCCGCATTCGAGGTGTACTTGGACGGACTTAGGAGTTGCATTTGCACTTTCCTTTCCCGTCCAGTACTTGTCCTGGGCGATTTCAACGCCCGCTCCTCACATTGGGGAGATCGCCTGGACAACGCAAGGGGAGATACACTCGTTGAGTGGGCGGCTGGACTGAACCTCGGCATTGTGAACCGGGGTTCGGTTAGTACTTGCGTGCGGTGGCAGGGGGAGTCGATTGTCGACCTGACGTGGGCGACTCCCTCAGTCATTGACCGAGTTTCAGGATGGAGGGTAGCGGAGGAGGTGGTCACTCTGTCGGACCACCGCCACATATTCTTTGATGTGGCCATCCACTGCCCAAACGCAAGCTTAGACCGCCGCAGTAGCGGCCCTTCGCGACGATGGTCCCTCAAGCGGATGAATCGAGATATGCTCGTCGCCGCAGCCATCGTCGCGGACTGGCCAGTAGAAGAACGGGTCTCGTCCGACCCAGAAGCGCAGGCGGGCTGGCTCCGTGGCGTTATGACTGATATCTGTGACGCATCAATGCCGCGAGTCAGGCCGGGGGGTAGACGGGGTTCTGTGTACTGGTGGACACCGGAACTCGAGCAGCTTCGCATGGCGTGCTCGAGAGCTCGTCGCCGGTTTCAGAGAACCCGTAGGAGACGGCGAGATACAGCCGAGGAGATCGCTGAAGTGAGGCGGGAGTATGGCGCCGCAGCAAAGGCTGTAAGCCTTGCTATCGCGGAAGCCAAGGCTCGGTCCTGGAAGGAGCTCATAGAGGGACTGGATAGGGACCCATGGGGGCGCCCGTACAAACTTGTACTGGGCAAGCTCAGACCGTGGGTTCCACCACTAACGCAGACCCTGGACCCCGGGTTTGTGAGAGGAGTGGTAGATACACTCTTCCCCAGGGACCAGGGTAGTCTCTCTCGACGACCCCCGTTACAGTCGGAAATAGGCACGTGGTCCGACGACTTTGACGTGACGGAAGATGAGCTGGACCGAGCCGTGAAGCGACTCGCTGCCCACAATACCGCCCCAGGCCCTGATGGGATTCCGGGCCGAGCTTGGGTACGTGCTTTGGCGATCCTAGGGGGTAGGTTGAGGCGGCTGTTTACCAGTTGCCTCCGCAACAGCCTATTCCCTTCCGGCTGGAAGGAAGCCAGACTGGTACTCATCCAAAAACCTGGCAGGACTGCAGATACTCCCTCGTCGTTCCGACCGATATGTCTTCTAGATGAGGCGGCGAAACTCTTTGAAAGAGTCATCGCCGCCCGTATCAATCAGCACCTGTCGCGAGTGGGTCCCGACCTATCAGACAGCCAATTTGGCTTCCGGCAGGGACGTTCAACGTTGGACGCGATCGAACGTGTACGCTCCTTGTCGGAGGAGGTTGTCTGTCGGGGGGGAGTGGCATTGGCCGTCAGTCTTGACATAGTCAACGTGGTTACGCCAGTTTGTTTCTTAATGATTAGCGAATAAGATCGATATTCCCTTCCCCCATCTACCTTGAACACACACTCGATGCAGGCGATTACGGCGCCGCCTGGCGGACATTGGAGGAGACATATGGAAGACGGTAGAATATATGCTATTGAACAAGGCCGCTCGTCCCTTAGCGCTGCTAGCTGTTACCGCGAGAGGACGTCGGCGCGGGCGCCGTGTACGCATGGCTTTCGTTGAATACTGCGATTGTAAGTAATCGGGAGTGAGCCGTTATACTTTATTAACATTAATTCGCCAAGTGAGTACCGAACTCATTGGTAGATCGAGGAAAGTGAAGTACCGAGTTCACTAGTGTATCGAAGAAAGGAAGTTTCGTGAATATATATATCGCTTATCGCTTTGTGGGTACGGTAATCCTACAGTGAAATCTCCGTACAGAACTTACAAATCTGTATCGCTTGTGTGTGAACTATTGACATTAATATGCTTTTCGTGTAATATTTAACCCGTCCGCGAGCTTGCGAACCACGTGTGAATGTAATAATAGACAATCTAATCTGCTTAATATCGCTAAACCCTGGCATTGAGCCTTTGTAAAATAACCCCCATACCGCATCTTGGACGCGCCGATAACCACCATCTTTGGAGCAGAGGAACTATCGAGAAGGCCTGGGACGCCTGCCTTGGTTGCAGAGCTGGAGACGCGCAGGGAGCTCCAAAAATCAAGTAAGTGTGTGTTCATGCCTCATCCTGACGGTTCCCCTTGATACCTAACTCCATCATACAGTCCACTAAATATCGATAACATCATATATACGCGAGTGGCGTGTCCATATTTGGTCCGTACGAGCCGGATTACACCACATTAAGTGGTCCTGATCGAGCAGGACTCAGACCACATTGAGTGATCCGTTCGAGTCGTAACAGATTAGATCTATATTATTGCGTACCATCCAGCCGTCCTTATTAGGATCCCTTCCGTAGGCACTAATAAGTGAAATATACAATATTTTATGTAATATATCGTATGAAGTGACATTGCGTCATCCATATTGTACCGCTAAAACACGTAGATTTATCGCCGTGATTTATTTATATTTACGTGTATTACCGCTTACATATGAGTATTATATGTATAAATATCTTATTTATAACATTAATTGCAATCTATTAATAAAATAGAACATTATTGTTACATTTTCTACCGCGTTACACCCGCAACATTTTTTATACATCCACCTTCATTGTGAGAATAATAAATTATTTGTTCGCGTTATAACCCGACCGTATTAAGTAGCTAATCATGCCTCCTAAAAAGCAACCGAGTAAAAGTGAGGGGTCCGATTATGAAGATACACACGATTCGGAAATGATTATGTTGATTGCTAAACGCGAAGCTTTGTTCGAAATAGTTCAGCATATTTATGACCTCTCTTCTGACCTTGACTCGAGCGTCGCTAAGAGGGAAAGTTTCCTTGACGAAAGTTATAACATCGATGAATTGCGTAGGGAGTTTAAAGAAATATTAGATGATTGTAACAGGCATTTATTGAAAATAAACCCTACCGCTACGCCTGATTATAAGTGTCTTGTCGCGTTAGAGTCTTTGTATAACAGAATTATAAGAGTTCGGTCTCAATATACACAACAAAGTTCGTCTGCAAGTAATGTTTACGTACCGCGCGAGTCGACACCGAGATTACCGCCAATAGAACTAATGAATTTTTCGGGTGATATTCGTTCATGGCCATTGTTTTATGCCAGTTTTAAGTCGACTGTTCATGATAATACATCGCTCACGGATGCAGAAAAATTATATTATCTGTTAGGTAAACTGTCAGATAAGGCTCAGTCCGTATGCTCGGGTATAACCCCATGCGCTGAGAATTACAGTTTGTTTTTGGAATCATTAATAAATAAATACGAAGATAAGCGTTTGCTTGCTTCTACGTATTTAAATCAAATGTTTGAATTTAAACCGTTGCAATCCGCGTCAGTAAACAACTTTGATATATTTACGGATAAATTCACAAGTGCAGTACGCGCTTTAAAAAATTTAAAATTAGAAAATCTCATGGAATTTATCATTCTACATGTCGCGCTTAAGAAATTAGATATTGATACCGTCCGCGCATTTGAGCTAAGTTGTTCGAGTTCTAGTTCTAAATTACCAACCTTTGACGACTTAGTCGAATTTATAAAATCCCGCACGAAAGTTTTGGAACGCACTCATACCGTTTCTATGGTGAGTAGTGCAGTTAATAATAATAATAAACCCAACTATCGACGATCGAATGTCCCGGCACCGAGATATCAGACGTTTGTTACTACAGCGTGCTCCCCGCGTAGATGTCTTTGTATTAATTTCACACACTCGCATTTGTTTAAATGTGGCGACTTTAGAAAAATGACCCCTCAGGAGCGTTTTAAATCTGTGAAGAGCCACAATGCCTGTGTGAACTGCCTTAGTTTGAACCACAGATTGTCGGACTGCTCCTCCGATGTTGGTTGTCGAGCGTGTAAAAGGAGACACCACACTTCGTTACACTTTCATCGAACAAGTGTAGATGAACCGAAGCGAGTTTCGCCCGGTTTGCGGGGGACGTCCGCGAACCCCCCCGCTTCGCCCGCACCCGTAGTGGACGCGTCACGCGCTCGTGGTGACGTAACACTATGTGCTACTCACGCGCCTACCGAATCCATCGGAAACGTTCAGGACGCGAATTCTAGTACTACCGTTTTGTTGTCGACTGCTCAAGTTGTCGCCTATGACAATAAAGGCGTTCGACACATATTACGTGTGTTGCTTGATACCGCATCACAGAGCCATTTCATAACAAGGGATTGTTGTGAGTTAATGGGTATTCCGTGTTTTGATACTGAACGTACTATTGTAAGGGGGTTCGGTGGAGCTGAGCAAATAATTAAAAATAATAAAATTAATATTAAAATTTACTCGCGATTTGATAGTAACGTTAATTTTGAATTATCGCCGCTCGTTGTAGATCGAATTACGGACTTATTGCCTACCGCCGTGGTAGATAAGTCAAGTATGACTCATTTGTCTGGCTTACCGCTAGCAGACGAGAGTTTTGGGACGCCTAATAAAATAGATATGTTAATAGGCGCATCTCTCTTCCCATATTTAATCCTCCCTGACGTAGTTCACGCTCCTCGTGACTCGTCAGCGCCCCCAGCGTTACATACTGCGTTGGGGTATGTGATTATGGGTTCCGTACCCACTATACCCGCGTTCGATTCGCACCAGGTCTTGACGTGCTGTGTAGCACAAGAGCCTGTCGCTATTGACAATTTAGTCAGGCGACTGGGGAAGCTGGAGAAGCCTCCCCCCCTTCCGCCCGTTCAGCCCCCCGAGGACGTTGAACGTGACCCCTTTTATAACCCCCACCCATTCAGCGTTCCGATGACGTTGAATGTGAATTCTTTATAATTTAACCGCCCTGGGAGTCGTATTCGAACCCCAGTGTAAACCGCCCATTCAACGTTCGCATAACGTTGAATGTGATTTATTTTATAAGTTAACCGCGACCCGCGATTCCGTTAGTGGCAGATACGTTGTCGGCCTGCCATTTAACGAGGATGTTTATACTTTAGGTAACTCCTACGAAACCGCTCGTAAGAGATTTTTTTGGCTTGAAAGAAGGTTAGAATCTTCACCTAAGCTAAGAGTAGCTTATGATGACGTCATAAGGGACTATCTCGCAAACCAATATATTTCACCCGCACCTCGGTACGATCTTCATGACCCCAATCCGATTTACGTTATACCGCATCATGGAGTCAAACGCGAGGGTAGCATGTCGACCCGCCTTCGAGTTGTCTTAGACGCTAGCAGTAAGACTAGCACCGGACGATCCTTGAATGATATTTTGCATTCAAGACAGAACATACCTACCGGGTGACGTGTTTACATTTATTTTATGTTTGTTTATGTGCAATAGTTATAACCGCAGACTGTCGTCCGCAATTCCTTCGAATTGTTCCGCGTAAGGCTGATCGTATATATCAGTGTTTATTATACCGCTTTAATTCCGCAGACATATTTTCGCGTGGTATTACACCACAAGGAATTATTGTCCAACCCCTGTGGCTGCGTGGGCCTCAGTGGGCTTCGTTAGATCCATCACAGTGGCCCCTTCGGACACTCGATGATCAAATTATTGAAACATACCGGAACAAAGAGTTTTAACACACATTGTGTGTACGCCTGTAAAGCATTGCCTTATATATGATCTCGCGCTTCGAATCTCCTCTTGGAGTAAGCTTCTTCGTCTTATAACATATGTTTGTAGATTTGCCAAACTATTGCCCCGCCGCAGCACTATTGCAGTGACTGCCGAAGATATGGATTTCACCGAGAATAAAATAATTATCTCTGTGCAAAGAAAGTACTTTGCAACAGAATATTCGCATATATCTAACAATGAAAACTGCTCCTCAGTTTTCAAGCGCTTAAGGCCTTTTATTGACAACGATCTTATTCGAGTAGGTGGTCGTTTAGTCAATTCCGAATTGGACTATGCTCATAGGTATCCCGTAATTTTACCGCACAATGATCATGTAGTGAGACTGATCATTGATTATTTTCATGTAAAGAATTTACACGCCGGACCGGAAGTTTTACTGTCGCTGCTCCGCCAGAGATTCTGGATCTTGTCTGCACGTCGTGTAGTGCGACAAAGAGTGCACTTATGTAATACTTGTTTTCGACTTAGGCCGCGTCCTAATTATCCGCTAATGGCCGACTTACCGGATAGTCGTACGCGTCAAGTAGTGAAGGCGTTTACGCATACGGGCTGCGATTATGCCGGTCCCATCGCTTACACTCCTACACGTCGACGGGGTGTCCGCAGTGAGAAGGCTTATATGTGTTTGTTCACGTGCCTTACAACTCGTGCCATACATCTCGAAGTCGCCACCGACCTCAGTACTCCAAGCTTCCTAGCAGCGTTGAAACGTTTCCTTTCTAGACGAGGCCCCGTACAGTTCATGTATTCCGATAACGGAACTAATTTCAAGGGTGCCAATTCCTATCTACGCGATCTTTATAAATTTCTCAATGCGGAATACCGTCCTAAGCTAGAGCAAGAGTATGCTGAGAGTCGTATAGTTTGGAAGTTTATATGCCCCAGCTCTCCACATTTTGGAGGCGCCTGGGAGAGCATGGTGAAGGTCGTTAAGACCCATTTATTTAGAGTAATCGGACAGCAACTTCTTTCATATGAGGAGCTTAGTACCGTCCTTACTCAAGTTGAGTGTCTACTTAACTCGCGACCGCTCACCGTATTGAGTTCGGATCCAGCAGAGCCGTCTGCTTTGACACCGAGTCATTTTTTAAATACGACACCGTTATTGTCTTTACCCGCGCTCGATGTTAAAGACCAATCTATCGGTTTGGTTCATAGACATTCACTTCTCGATAAATTAGTCCAGTCATTCTGGAACCGCTGGAGGATGGAATATCTTCACACTTTACAGGTTAGGCAGAAATGGAATTCTCCTTCTGTACCTATCACTATAGGTACAGTTGTTGTTGTTATTAACGATAATGTACCGCCCCTAGCCTGGCCACTGGCAGTTGTGGAGATAATACACCCTTCAAAGGATGGCATTATTCGCGTGGCGACAGTGAGGACCGCCAAGGGAACTTACCTTCGTCCCGTCGTTCGTTTGTGTCCTCTCCCCACGCAGTAATTGACACTCTACATATTTAACTTTATTATTTTATATATATATTTTCGTTTAGTTAGTTATTTGTTTCGTAATCCCGGAGCCGCTCTCCGGTATATATATCTATCTCTCCTCCGTCCGCATATGTGTGTAAGTTTAATTATCTATTCTTATGGTAGTTTTTAAAGGTGACCCTTTAAGGGCGGGTGGAAATGGTTACGCCAGTTTGTTTCTTAATGATTAGCGAATAAGATCGATATTCCCTTCCCCCATCTACCTTGAACACACACTCGATGCAGGCGATTACGGCGCCGCCTGGCGGACATTGGAGGAGACATATGGAAGACGGTAGAATATATGCTATTGAACAAGGCCGCTCGTCCCTTAGCGCTGCTAGCTGTTACCGCGAGAGGACGTCGGCGCGGGCGCCGTGTACGCATGGCTTTCGTTGAATACTGCGATTGTAAGTAATCGGGAGTGAGCCGTTATACTTTATTAACATTAATTCGCCAAGTGAGTACCGAACTCATTGGTAGATCGAGGAAAGTGAAGTACCGAGTTCACTAGTGTATCGAAGAAAGGAAGTTTCGTGAATATATATATCGCTTATCGCTTTGTGGGTACGGTAATCCTACAGTGAAATCTCCGTACAGAACTTACAAATCTGTATCGCTTGTGTGTGAACTATTGACATTAATATGCTTTTCGTGTAATATTTAACCCGTCCGCGAGCTTGCGAACCACGTGTGAATGTAATAATAGACAATCTAATCTGCTTAATATCGCTAAACCCTGGCATTGAGCCTTTGTAAAATAACCCCCATACCGCATCTTGGACGCGCCGATAACCACCATCTTTGGAGCAGAGGAACTATCGAGAAGGCCTGGGACGCCTGCCTTGGTTGCAGAGCTGGAGACGCGCAGGGAGCTCCAAAAATCAAGTAAGTGTGTGTTCATGCCTCATCCTGACGGTTCCCCTTGATACCTAACTCCATCATACAGTCCACTAAATATCGATAACATCATATATACGCGAGTGGCGTGTCCACAACGCTTTCAACTCCCTCCCGTGGTGGGTGGTCAGAGAGGCACTGGTGTACCACCAGTTGCCTCTCTACCTGCGGGAAATCATCGAGGCCTATCTTCGCGATAGGTTCATATCTTATATGGGTCGGGACGACGAAGAACACCGAAGGGAGGTCACATGCGGGGTTCCCCAGGGGTCGGTCCTAGGACCCCTTCTGTGGAACCTCGCGTATGATGCAGTCCTGAGGACCAGTTTACCCCTTGGAGTGAGTGTCGTCTGCTATGCGGACGACACTCTAGTATTGGCCAGGGGGCATGGCTTCCAAGAAGTTCTGGAGCTCGCCGAACTAGGGGTGGCTTGTGTCGTCCAACAGATCAGCGGTCTGGGCCTACGGGTTGCACCTCATAAGACGGAAGCCCTGTGGTTTCACAGGAAACGCGGAGGTGCCGTTCCTACTCGTTCGCTTATTAGAGTGGGAGGAACGGAGGTCGAGGTGGGGCGACATATCAAGTACCTCGGCCTCACCCTGGACAGCCGCTGGAGCTTCGAGGAGCATTTCGAGCGGATGATCCCCCGAGTTCGGGGGGTGGCGGGCTCCCTACAGAGGCTATTGCCTAATTTAGGGGGTCCGCGGGAAGAAGTTCGCCGCCTCTACGGTGGGGTGATACGATCCATAGCCCTATATGGAGCGCCGATATGGGCCAAGCGCCTATCGGCCTCCTCCCGCTGCCGAGCTAAGCTCAATCAAGCGCAGCGGATAGCGGCCATCCGGATTATACGAGGGTACCGTACCATCTCGTCCGAGGCGGCGACAGTCCTAGCTCGTTTCCCGCCTTTCGATATCCTGGCGGATATGGACGCGAAGGTCTATGACCAGATTCGTGCCATCCGCCGGGGTGAGAGCGGGGAAGAGCTGGACGAGCTCGAAATGCGGCGGAACGCTCACCGACAGGCACTGGCACAGTGGCGTGCACGGTTGGAACAGCCGCAAAATGCGCGCCAACGCGCTGTTGGTGCCGTTCTGCCTAACCTCGAAGCTTGGGTAGGAAGGGAGGGAGGTCGCGTCACCTACCGACTTACGCAGATACTCACCGGGCATGGTTGCTTCGGTGAGTATCTGAATAGGATCGGACGCGAGGAGACGGCACAATGCCACCACTGCGCAGCCGACATGGACTCCGCCCAGCATACGCTGGAAGACTGCCCCGCGTGGGTGTCTGAACGCGAAGTCCTGGTCGGCCAAATCGGACGAGATCTGTCCCCGCCGGCCATCATTGCTGCCATGCTGGCGGGTGAAGCGGGCTGGGACGCAGTGGTCTCTTTCTGTGAGTCAGTAATGCTCCAGAAAGAGACCGCTGAACGGGATCGGGAGAGGGCCGATCCCGAGCGCAGGCGACGTCGCCGGTGACACCCGCCGCCGACAAGACCGCAAGCTGCCAGAGAGTGGGGACCTCTGGTAGCTGAATAATGGATGCTTTCAGCATTAGGGGAGTGGCCTTGCCGCAAATCTGCGCAAGGCCGCAACATAACGACTGGGCCTGGAGGCAGGGGGAAGCCCAGACTTCCCCCAGGATAGCGTCTATGGACGTGGGGTCGTTCCTGGGGGGGACCTGAAATAATTTGGTCCGGGTCCTCCCCAGAGCAGGGCGCCCGAGGCCGGCCGCCGGGGTGGTTTTAGTGGACTCACCACATACCTGGCTCCTCAGTCCCCGGAAGAGCCGGTGATCCGAAGGGATTTCCACCTCGTCAAAAAAAAAAAAAAAAAAGGGGTTTCTGATGTTTGCGTTTCGGATTGGCTGAACTCCAGTAGCGGCAGTTTTGCTTATTTACGTGGCCATTAAGATGAAAATGAGCTTCATCCGAAAACAAAATGTTGGTAAACGTTGAAAATCGCTCAATCATCTGATTTACGAAATTAAGCCTCTGACCGGCATCTTGGGGCTTTAATTCTTGCACCAATTGAATTTTGTAGGGGTGCAGCTTTAGATCTTTGTGCATAATGCGATGTAATGATGATCTATGCACATTTAAAGCACTCGCGCGCTTCCGAATTGAAAGGCTCGGGTCGTCACGTACAGATTGATTAACACTCTCCACGTTTTCTACGGTTCTTGATGACCTAGGTCGCCCGGATTTTGATTTATCCAGCGTTGATCCAGTCTCTTCAAACTTTTTAACCCAATGTCGAATGAGAGGAAGGCTTGGCGCATCATTTAAGTGGCGAAAACCTCGAATACTGCAGAATTTTCTACGCGCGACAGTTGTCGAATCACCGTTCTTGTAAAACTCTCGCACGCACAACGCGCGGTCTGCTCCCGAGAAACGCTCCATAGCGACTGAATCCCCAAGAGCCAAGCTACCAATTGACATAACCCCCGCACCCCTCAAGTACGCAGCGTTCACGCAGTAAGCTAAACAAATATAAAATTTCTTTTGAGACACCCTGTATATGATAATCGGCGCGAGACCTATTTATTGCGCGATTCAGGATTTGTAGTTACTCCGTGTAGTGCGTTACTTCGTAGTTCAGTGTATCTGCGGTAGATGGCGCTGTAGTAGGTTATTGTTGTGTTATATGTGGGAGTTGCCACAAATATTAATTGGGAGAAGAATGGGAAGTTTCTACACTTCCAACTTTATTTCAACCAGCGATTATCTTTGCCAAAACTACTGTTAAAAATCTTTTAAAATTTATAAAACTTATGTCAACCGGGCCATTATTACAAATCTATTGACATCTCATTCATTAAAATAGGTTTAGTAGTTTAGGTGCTACGATGGGAGATACAAACACACACATATATATATATATATATATATATATATATATATATATATATATATATATATATATATATATATATACATATATATATATATATATATATATACCTACTCCCAGAACTTGTACCCTCACTTTTGGTTTCTCCGTAGTCAGATAAAAAAATATAAAACTTCTTTTATAAGGAAAACTGAAATAATTTTAGAGGAACCCTAACCGGTCTTTTTACACAAAAAGCAATAACTCACCGACTACATGCCCATGTCGACAGAACCCGCTACGTTCCAATATAGGCTTCCTCTATACAAGTTCAATTAACTTCCGGGCATTTATGAAATGGCAACTTTTGAAAGTACATTAAATCCTTATATGGGTTTTTAAAGAGCCAGCAACACGGCTAGGTATTGCCTGAAGTTGTAAGTTTTAATAGAAAAATGGTTGGGTTACCAGCAGGCGGTACTACCAATATATCTTTAAAAATATAAGAATAAAATAAAAAAGTAAATCATTCTTTCAAACTTTTGATAGGTACATGCATTTTTCTTGCATCACATACGGCTGTGAAACCTGAGCTTTGACAAAAAACCAAACGGAAAAACTTGCAAAATGAATGTCAACGAGCCATGGAAAGGAGCATACTGAGATTAAAGACTGCCTCGGTGGCATAGTGGTAGCGTATGCGACTGCTAAGCTTGAGGTCTCGGGTTCGATTTCCGGGTCGGATCAAATGTTTGTATGATCTGCAAATATTTGTTGCGGAGTTTGGGTGTTTTCTATGTATAATATGTATGTATTTACAAAAAAAAAGTATATATGTAAGTATTTATATCAGTTGTCTAGTACCCATAACAGAAGCTCTGCTTAGCTTGGGACTAGATGGCGTTGTGTGTTAGATGTCCGGAATAAAAAATAAATAAAAAAAAGTTAAAAGATAGAGTCAGAAATGTGGATACCTATCAGACACAAAACTAAGCTAATAGACATCCTAACGCATATTGACTAACTAAAATGGAGATGGACGATGCACATGCTCCGTTGTAAGCATGAAAAATGGAGTAAGCAGGTAACGGTCTTGTATCCAAGAGACAGGTCAAGAAGCCGAGGTCGCAAAGTGAGAAGATGGGAGGATAATCTAATATTGACTTTAGGTCTTCTTTGGCTAAGAATTGACAGGAAACAGTGGAAGACGTTGGAGGAGGCCTATACCGTAAGGCACTCCGAACTTAGGGACTTATTATGACTAGTGTACTGGCGGATAATTAGTAGACAGAAAAAAGTTAAAAGTTTCAGAATAAAAGGCTTTATTATTATTATATTATAAATCATTCATCATCATTTTAAAAATGTCCAACTATGAAGTCCATAGCTCCCTATTAAAACTAGTGTTGGCAAAATGGAGGCATTTTTTTTGTAATTAGACTACATTTTAATAAACGTATATTCATAATATAATGAAATGCTCTATTTAATTATATTTTATATTCATCTAAAAGACTAAAAGCCTACCCACGTCGTTAAAATTTAAAAAAATTAGTTCCTTTCGTGATCTACAAGTTGTAAACTAACAATTATGATCAATAATTTTGAAAAGAAGCTATACTTAAATAAAATGGGATATACCGCCATATGAGATATGAAGTAGGAATATCGATCGCATGTAAATTTTTTGTAGAGCATCAGTGTCAGCGTTTTTTAATATTATGTTTTCAATAATTTTAAACATAAAAAATGTATAAGGGCAAACACACATACCTATAGGAAAGGCTCGACCGAAGTTATTGAATGAATTTTCACCGAGCTTATGTGGTTCCCGGAGCCCAAACTTCCCACCCCTCCATTCTGGGGTGAGGGACTGAAAAGGTGGCAATGCACTTGTGACTTATAAGGATTTTTTTATGTACGGGCTTACCTAGTGGTCACCTTACACATTGCCAATGCAGATAATGCAAACAATGCAGCATGGTTAGTCACACCACGGCAGTCTAGTGATGCTTCTACATCATTGGGCCTCCGGTCTCGCACTCACCAACGACACGCACGACAGCACAAATGCTGTCATTTTAGGTTGATCTTCTGTGCGAGGTAGTAGGTAGTACTGCTCCGGTCGAACTGGCCCGTTTGTGCTAAAATTAGCGTGGCTCTACCACCTTTAGAACTAAGTTGCAGGTGTTGCGTGTGTTCCTTTGCCCTCCTATAAGAGACAAACTTCTTAGCACTCCATGGATTCACCGTGCGGGTGCCGGGTCCATCGTGTGGCAGAGGGAGAAACTCAAAGCAGTTCCCAGGACTTACGACCTAGGTGTAGGTTTAAGGAGGCCCCCTTTAAGATACGCATCAACGGTCACCTTCACTGCTCGAGTTTCCCGCCCTACCTAGCCAAATTTGGTAGGAACCTGTTAGTGCAGCCTTGGATACTCGTTCTAAAATAGAACTTACTGCAGATCTCGACAGGCCAAGGTCTTTCAAAAGGTTATAGAGAGATTTAGCTGGTATACCTCTCGCTCCCACTTCTACCGCGTATAAATTAATTTATACGCGGTAGAAGTGGTTAACCACATAGCCATTTTTGTTAAGTTCAGTTGTTAGATCGTAAAATTTATTTAATTTTATTCTATGGTCTTTAGGAATATTAGTTTCCCACGGAACAGTAAGCTCTACTAATATTATGTGTTTAATTTGTCTAGAGAAAAGGAATATGTCCGGTCTGGATGACGAAACACCAACATCCTCTGGGATTTTATAGTGCTTATCATACGTATCCATCAAAATAGTCCAGTCAGGTGCAGTACCTAGGATTGAGAAAGGCTTGCTTTTTGATTTGGTAGTTGAGCCATCCTTTATAAAGTTAATTTCTCGTTTATTTGTAGTCAATCCTTTTTGGGCTCTAGCTACTGAAAGACTTACATTGTAAATCAAAGTCGTTTGTATGTAGGTACTTGCAGATAGTTTATATGTATGTGTCTAAAAATAAATATAAGATAGAAAAAGCGAATCTACTTTTATTTCATTTTATTTTTACTATACTATACTTACGTTTATTAAGAAAAAAATATATATTGGTTGTAAAAACGCTTCTTCTCGCACTTGCACCACAACTTTACCGAAACATGTAACGGTGCTTTGCTTCTCGGAAAGCAGCGAGATGTTGCGTGGTCATTGTTTTTGAAATGCTTGTTTTATTTTTACAGATTACAACCGACCAGGTACCAATACAATACTGATTTATTTGATGAATAAAGCAACTTGATGGACATTATATTATTATTATATACTTAAACCTACATATAAATAAGTACATGTAATAGGTGTACCTTTATGTTAAAATTAATGTATCTTTTAAGGTACTTAGTGTGATTATTTTAAAAGTCTTTTGAGGACAATGACTGCATTACCGTTATCATCCGTAGATAGGACCTTTGTATTTCAACGATAACGAAGTTTACTGTTATTTGAAAAGAAAAGAGAGATTTTGATGATGATTTTAAATAATGGCAGAATATTTGTCTTTTTTGTAAATAATCGGCGTAACAAATTACGCCCAGCCCGGGTGGAACACGACTTTGAAGGACCCAGTCTTACCCCACGTTCTACAGGAGTGGTACGAGGACAGACCCCTGTGG
Organism: Spilarctia lutea; assembly: GCA_916048165.1. Classification (NCBI taxonomy): domain Eukaryota; kingdom Metazoa; phylum Arthropoda; class Insecta; order Lepidoptera; family Erebidae; genus Spilarctia; species Spilarctia lutea. The sequence continues at coordinate 5,183,262 of OU696491.1, forward strand.
AACGCCATATGACATGGGTTGCCTTCTTAGGACGCCCTCTCGGTCCTTGTACACGACGGTGCGCTCCTCCAAATAGTCTGCCACTAGCCGCCTCGGGTACTCTGGCACCCCGTGGTAGTGGAGTGCTTCCCTGATGAAGGCGTTGGCGATGTCCAGAGATACAGCCAACACCACGCCGCCACAGCCCACTGCCTCTTCGGTCACGGCCCTAAGGCGCATCATGGCATCGACCGTCGAACGCCCCTCTCGGAACCCGAATTGGGCATCCGACAGGTCGGGGATCTTGCTCATCCTACTTGAACGCTACATTTATTACTATAAAAAATCGGGATAAATACTAGCTTTAACGCGCGGCTCCGATCGCCTGTTTGTCGGATATCGTTCTAAATTAGACAGTAAATTATAATTCGAGCAAAGTAAACACGTAACATGGTTACTAACAAATGTATTTCATTTGATAACTCAAATGAAAGTAAGTGTATCTCAAAATGTTGCGTTCAATATGTTTGTCAAAAATGTAAAAACTAGGCGTATTATTTTTTACCTGTGTTTACATTCCCTTGAGCGTTCCAGTTCTTCTGGGAGCCGTATCTTTGCCATATCAAAGTTTTTATGCAATTTTTCTTTGGAGACTTCACATTAAAAAGAGACAGAAATGGTGATAATGCTAAAGATTAAGTAGTTGATAAGTGGACTGTTTGACAATTTGTCAGTAATTGTCAGTTAGCGTCAATAAAAAACATTTACACATTTTGGACGTTATTGTTTTAAATTAAAACAATTTATAACGAGGCGAAAACCTATATATAACACAAGATAAGTGGCATTAAAACGTCTGTCTGTATTTATATCAATTTCACTACCTTTAGTTCAGTGTTAGGAAAATAATTTTCTAACTGTACTTGGGTGTGGCAATTCCCATTACTTTGGTAAAAACTGTCAGAAAAGAAGAGTTAATTGGAAACATGGCACCGGTATTAGAATCATGTTGGTCTCCATGCATTTGGTCTTCGAATACGAAGGTTGGAAGTCGGGCAGTTGCCGTATACACGGCTGCCATGAGCTTGATTCTTATAACGTTCATCGCGTATCAAATGAATGGCGGGGACTCTACTCAGTTGTGGAACCCCTTGTTTGAAGCTGACGTGAGAGGATGTAAGTACCTTTTGATTTTTAAAATTAAAACTTAGTAAGCCACCTTCATGAAATGGCACTTAAATGAGAAACACCTATAACTTACTTAACTAATATATCGAGACTGTAAGCCGGTTATTGCGTTCAAAAGTAGCCTATGTCCTCGATAATTAAAGTATTTCAAAGATAAATGTCATTTGGTGCAACTTTTTAATCATGAAGGAGTAACGGACAGACAGAGCAACATTCAAGTTTTATAGTAAAATACGAATTGAAGGTATAACTCTTACTTATGTGTAATAAACATTGAAGTCATAAAGGTTGTGTCCTAAATAAACTAAAGTGTTAGTATTTTTGTTGTTAACTATCTTAGCCCCGCAGAGCAATGCTGCAGAACAAAGCTGGTCTAAAAACAGTGGCCTAAGTTACTCCTTATATCTTCAATCATATACTTAACATTGAATGTCCCGTCAAAGTCAGTCCAGCCATTCCAGAGATTAGATAGAACAAACAGATAGACAATAAAAATGTATAATTGATTTTTTGATGTATTGTATATACTTCCATTTACATTTAGTGAAAAGCTCTTAATTTGAAATTACAAACAGACACTTAAATTTTATTTATTTGTATAGATGAATGAATGGTAGTAAGTAAGTACCAGTAACTTGAATTCGAGAATGTATTTTAACAAGTTCCATCAAGTGCGAGAGTATAAATTAAATTTATACAACTTGTAAATAAATAAGATATGAGTAAAATAATTTTTATGCATAATTTTTACCATATTTCTCTATTTCAGCTCTTCAAATTTTTGGGGCCATATTTATTCTTATATTTGTACTGATGATTATTTTCTCTGTGCTGATGGTAAGTTGAAGTTTATTTTTGATTTGAAAAAAGTAAAACGGAATAATTCTTAAACAGACTTTGATCTTAGATATCTATTATACATAATTCTCATGTCACTATGTTCTTCACAATGTACTATAAAGTTATAGTTTATTTGTTTATTGGTGCACACCTGTAAACTAACTTAGAAAAATAGTTGTGACAATTGGTAAATATATAAATAAACCATTGGTATATATATAAATCAATTATCACAAATATTTTTTAAATTACTTTGCTGGTGGATAGATAGCAGTAGTTAACATCACGCTTTGATCGAGAATCGAGCATGATTTAAATCAGACCCTACAAAGTTGGGTGGGTCAGCTTGTGTATATGCAATTCCTTAATTTTCTTTTTTTAAGAGTGTAAGTTAATCAAAACTTAACTTACTCACATTACTTGCATTGTTCATTACACACTATTCAGATCAGGAGTATTCTGTCCATATGTTGTGATTGAGAATTGAAAGTTAAAGCCAACTCAGATTAATGACATCTGTATAAGACAGGTATTATTTGGTTGACCGCATAAAACTATTTGTGTAGCCATAAAAGCAAAGTGCAAACCTAATTCAAAATGCAGTGAGTGTCTTCAAAGACAAGAACGAATGCATGAAAAACTTCTCCAACAGACTAACCATATGACTGCTGCAGTGGCACAGTGGTAGTGAATGCGACTGCTGTGCTTGAGGCCTCGGGTTCAATTCGTGGGTCAGGCCAAGTGTTTGTGTGATCTAAAAGTATTTATTTCGGAATTTGGGTGTTTTCTATGTATGAATGAATATGTATGTATTTACAAAAAAAAGTATATATGTATTCATATCAGTTGTCTAGTACCCATAACACAAGCTCTGCTTAGCTTGGGACTAGATGGCGTCGTGTGTCCGGAATATTTATTTATTTACATGTCATTTGGTCCTTTTATTTGATGGTATAAAATAGTTTTCAAACTATTTTCAGGTGGTCGGGATAAATATATGGATGAGAGGCTTCATACTCCCATGGTTGGCTTTGATGGGCCTCATTATTATTTTCCAACTGTTGTTTGGATTGTGGCTCTTTGGAGGGTATTACATTTATGTAAGTATTTAAATAGGTGTTGTTGTATGTTGGTAAAAATGAGTGTAGATCTCAGGAAAAAAAACACAAACGTGTCAAAATATGTCAGCTTTACACAAACCATACAAAACCACATTGGCTTGGTGGGTTTGAGAGGGTTTGTTTCAAGTTGTTATATCTTTGCAGTGATGTTGTATTATGTTGGTATATGTACATTTTATTTTGTTCCTAGCTACTACTATGTACTAACTGAGCCAGTGAAAGTTTCGTCAAAATCGGTCCATCCTTTCCATAGATTATACAGACCAATCAGATAGACAGAGTCAAAAAGTTTTTTTTTTTTTTTTTTTTTTTTTTTTTCTAAAAAAGACAACTCCCGCAGTAGGAATATACATCCTGTGTCGCGGGGGACTTTACAAACATACAAATAACGGACACAAAGAACACCCAGACTCAGGACAACATTTTGTGGATCACACAAAGTGATGTCCCACGTGGGATTTGAACCCACGGCACTTGGCGTAGTAGCAAGCGGCGTAGTGACCGCTTAAACCACTAGGCCAACCGTGCAGGCCAATAATCCTTTGTTATGAGAACCTTCTATATTTATGCATTTAATGAAAAACTGTTAATTAGAAATTATAAACAGATGCCTCAATTTTATTGCGATTGCCTTGGTGGCGCAGTGGTTGACTGCTGTGCTCAGGGCTCAGGTTCGTTCCCGGGTCGGACCAAATGTTTGTATTATCTGCAAATATTTGTTTAGTCAATGCCGTCTAGTCCCAAACTAAGCAGAACCTACAAGCTCTGATTAGTTTGGGACTACATGGCATACAATGCTTTTAAAGTAGATGTGACATAATATGAAATACATAAAACTGTTAATATGGGTAATATATATATCCTCTGTGGTTTGTTTCGACATTTCTTCCCAGAGTGAGGCTTAGGAAAAATAGGAAATGCCGACCTCTTCTAGCTGTAAAGTCCGACGTGTAAAAATATATGTAAATATTTACTTACAAAATAAATATCAAATATATATTTAAATATGAACAGTATAAAGCAAGTATAAAAATAATTGTAGTATTAAAATATGTTTCACTGATTTGTAAAGTAACACCCATATGTGTATATTACAGTTGGATGCAACATTTGCTGCCTTTATAGACTTGTTATGGATGGCATACAATGTAAGTATGAATTTCATAATGAAGAACTCAAATAATACGATATGATACGTCTGCTCGTTAGCCCCCTATACAATAAAAAAAATAAAAAGTCACGCAGATTGTTTTCACCTCAACAATGCACTTGTGGCAGCTACTACTCTAAAGTTATTATTTTAAATATCATAAAATTGCAGAAGCGAAGTTGCAGTCCTTTAATGCTATTTGTCCATTATTTTACCCTTTTAATAACTACTATAAACTGTATTTTCTATATTTTCCTGTCTCTTGCCCTATTATGAGTTGGTTTTCATTTAACAAGCCCGTTTGTTAAAAGACTTTTTTTTTTATTGAAAAGAGGGCAAACGAGCAGATGCATCACCTGATGATAAGCGATTACCGCCGCCCATGGACAACACCAAAAGCGTCACAAGTGCGTTGCCGATCTTTGGGGGATGGGGAGAGGGAATGGGGGGAGGGGTTGGGGTATGGACCTCCGGTATCCTCACTCACTCGGTGAAACACAGCGCAAGTGCTATTTCACACCGGTTTTCTGTGAGGCCGTGGTATCACTCAGGTCGGGCCCATTCATTACAAAGCGTGGCTCTCCCACGGAAATGTCACGTAAATTTAAAATTATTTAAATTTCAAATAATAAAAAAAAACTTAGTTTTCATTTTATTTACAGATTCATTGCTGGCTCTGTGTGTTCTCACAGTACCAGATAATATTGGAGATGCAGTCACCGAACATAGAAATGTTAATGGAATACTGATATTAATAATGTTATGAGTTTGTAAGATACTGGTTTAGACTTAAGGGTAACAAAAAATCACAAACGCCACAGTGAGTAAGAATAAGACTTAATTACTTTAAAATATTTGTATCAAGGAACGCTTGCAAGTATTCAAAATAAGAAAGTAAAGAAAGTAATACATTCCATATCGTTTCTCTTCAAGAAAACAGAAAGAAATGAGCCAATGAGAGTATCTGTAAAGAATTTCTAATGATTAAATTAGACTATTTTTGCATTAGATGTAAATAGTTATATATATTATAATGCTATTAAAGATTTATAAGAAAGTGCATGAAATATCAGATATACTCGTATAATGTACAAAGAGTGGGCTTGTTGCCTAAAGCAATCTCAACCACAAACCAACCTTAGAATGGATCAAAATGTTTCGAAAAGGCAATATTAGTTATTCAAGTATTGTAAAGACTGTTGTACTGGGGTTTAAATATTGCAGTAGTTCAACTATTCGCAAGTTTCATAGTAAAGAGGTGAGCTTATGAGAATGTTAAATATAATTTCCTGACTTTAATAGGTTTTGCTTGCTAGCGTAAATGTCGCAGTGATTCTTTAAACTGATATTACTTTTTTATTTGTCAACCGATTATAATAAAACAAACAATTAATGTTACATTAATGTTACGGGAAGGTTACCACATTATATAAAAGGAAACATAATCTAAATCGATTAAGCTAGTTCTCAGATTAGTGTGTACAAACACACTGACGAAAATCTAAAAACTGTTACTAATATTTTTTTTTATTAATATCTTTAATGTAGGTACAGATTTCGAACTCTTACTATTATATTATATATATATAGATGGGTCAATATTGATTAATTATCTTTTTACAGTTTTGTACACTTAGAATGCCATTCTACTGTACGAGTTAATCAGAAAGTGTAATAATAATAAAATATGCCATGGGAGAGACATGGGAGTCAGTTCGGCATAAGTGGGAAACTTCCTTAAATAAAAAAGAATCGGTTAATGATGACCCACCAGTTTGTTTGCCGCCTATACAATATAAAAAAGTATGCATTTGTCTAAAGAATTGTATATTTCACGTCAATACTAAAAGTAGTTATATGGTCCAGTAAAAATAAGAAGTGCCTTTATGAATGTTTAAATACCTTTAGAAGTAATTAGTATATTTAGGTCCAGTTTCACCAGTTCTGATAAAGTTTTAGATTGTTATACTGCTATGCACTGACAGCTAGACAAAATAAGTACTTTAAGTAACTCTGTACATCATCAGCCTCCTGCCAGTGAAAGTATCATCAAAATCAGTCCAGCCGTTCCAGAGATTGAACGGCACAGAGAGACTATTTGAAAGATAGAAATCTGTAGTTATTGAATAGATATGTTGACAGTAGTCTATCAGAGATTTTATCAGCAAGTGGGGTAACAGGTTTTAAGGATAATATTGACTATTATAAGTAAGCTGTAGTTGTATTGTAGGTAGAGTAAGATGTAATTAAATAGGTAACTATCCGTCCATATTTACGTCCATATATATAGATTAATACTTTTTACCCGACTGCGAAAGAAGGAGGGTTTTTTTTCGAGTGTATGTATGTATTTATATTTCTTTGGCACAACCTCGAGCCTAAACGGCTTGTCGTATTTGTATGTGAGTGGTATCAATAGATTCGTCTTAGTCGTGAGAGTACATCAAAATTAAAGAAAAAACAAAATCGTAGGGATTTTTTTAAAATATTTCTCTCTCTCAGCCTATTGCCGTCCACTGTTGAACGAAGGCCTCCTCCAAAAAGAGCCAACCATCCCAGTAAAAAAAAAATAATATTTGATTTTAAAAATATTTAATTCAAATTTATACAATCATATTTTATGGTATTTAAAGATTTTTCTATAATCTTTTTAGTACTTTGTACATGACTATGGCGAAGCCAATAAGAATTTTTAAACTTTGGCAGTCCATGTATGTTTGTATTTTCCATGGCAGTATCTAAACTACAGAATCGATTTTAATGAATGAGGTGTCGATAGATTCGTAATGATGGCCCTGGTGACATAGCCTATATATATAAATTTTTGCGTAATCAGGTTTTACTTTTTTACACTTTTGTTGTAATAATGTATATCTTAGTAAATATATATGTAACTAGCTGACCCACGCAACCTCGTTTGCCTCTTAACGGGTGTTTTTTTAAGCTAGATAGAACTTTAAATTGTAAAAAGTAACACAAAAAATTAAATTTTGATGAAACTTTTTTTTTTATTTGTTTCAGTGAACTCTGACAAATCATCATGAATAGACTCACGCTTGAACAACGCTACGAAATTATCCAAATTTACTTTGAAAATCAGTCGTCGATTCGCGCAACTTATAGACGACTGTTTTATCGCAAAATTGTGTTCAGCGATGAGGCGCATTTTTGGCTTAACGGGTTTGTTAATAAGCAAAATTGCCGCATATGGAGTGAGACCAATCCACAACAGACCCTACAGACTCCATTACATCCAGAAAAATGCACCGTATGGTGCGGTTTTCACGCTGGTGGCATCATCGGACCTTATTTCTTCAAAAATGAGCTGATTTTCAAAGTAAATTTGGATAATTTCGTAGCGTTGTTCAAGCGTGAGTCTATTCATGATGATTTGTCAGAGTATACTGAAACAAATAAAAAAAAAAGTTTCATCAAAATTTAATTTTTTGTGTTACTTTTTACAATTTAAAGTTCTATCTAGCTTAAAAAAACACCCTATATATTGCCCGTGGCGTGGAAATTTGCCCCCGTTTTTGAAACATTCTTCATTGGTGCTCCGCTCCTATTAGTAGTAGCGTGATGATATATAGCCTATAGCCTTCCTCGATAAATGGACTATCCAACACCGAAAGAATTTTTCAAATCGGATCAGTGGTTCAGAGATTAGCCGAAACAAACAGACAGACAGACTGATAAAAATTTTAAAAATATATATTTTGGTATGTGTACCGTATATACATTCATATGCATGTAGTAGAAAGCGGTTATTTTAATATTACAAACAGACACTCCAATTTTATTTATTTGTATAGATAGGAGGCCGAGAAGCATGCGCCGTTTTTTTATATAGAGCCTGCCAAAGTGACTTCTCTTCCTGATAGAAAAGCCTAAATGTAAAATCTATGAATATCATAAAATATAGAATCCATGAATGGGGGGACCTCATTCTCATTGCGAATGCAGACAATGCCTAGTAAGATGTATATTCACGTCCCGCTTAAAGGTCGATTTGATTTATCTTTACTAGAGTTGACCGTCAGATGGTATGCGAGACGTCACATGTAACAAGTTATATGCAATAGCGTTTTCTGTTTATTTGTTTTTAAATAATATTTTTATGATTTATACCTAAATTATTAGAATTATATTTATAATTTTATAGAAGTACTTTAGTATGTACTGCCCTTGCCGAAATATTCAAGAGTCTCAAATTTTTTACACACTCAACTCAAAGGGATAATCATAGACGTATTAAACTTTGAATGTATAATGGCGTTATTTGATATTCGGCATTCAAAGTGTAATAAATAGATTTAATTCGAAAATGCAATTTTTAAAATAATAGTTTTATCAGATAAATCATTTGTTATGAAGAAAACCAAAAAAATATTGTTTTCTGTGTATTTTTACGCAATCATTTTAAAATTGTGCGTTTTTTGTTAAAATCTATTTTTATTCATAATTGTCCAGATGGTTAATTTGTATCATTACTTTATTTACATTCTTAATACATGTACTATTTGTAAAAAAAATGCTTCATATCGAGAATCTCATTAAAACACATTTTCAATTGTATTTTTTTTACTTTAGAAATATACACTTTTTTCTTGTTAATTGCTTCTTAAAATAAAAACCTCAGATGTTTTGTGAAAATGCCAATAACAGATTATTTCATTGCTATGTTAACTATGATGAGGGATCATGTTAAATAATTCCAGACTGAATTTATATGGTTTTGAAGTGTAACATATCTCACAATCAAAATTTTGTGAATGGATTTAACCCGAGTTCAATTTGTTGTACCTTCTAGTTACAACTTTCACTGTCTCGGTGGCACAGTGGTAGTGTATGCGACTGCTGTACTTGAGGTCACAGTTTCGATGCCCGAGTGTTTGTATGATCTGAAAATATTTGTTTCGGAGTTTGGGTGTGTTCTATGTAATGTGTATGTATTTACAAAAGAAGGTATATATTTATTTATATCAGTTGTTTAGTACCCATAACACAAGATCTGTTTAGACTAGATGGCGTTGTGTGTTAGTATTTGGATCTGACAGTAACATTTTTTTACTTTTTGTGAGTTTATTTATTTTATTTATTTATATCTTTATTATATACATACAAAAATACAAATATAAACATAGGATGAGTTACAAGATATGTAACAATAGGCGGTCTTATCACTCACGGCGATCTTTTCCAGACAATCATGAATTAAGTTTAATTAGGACATAACTATTTATGTTTTTATGTGTGTTCATAATTAACAATAAGGTAAAAATGCATTGAATAATAAATTTTTTATTGTTTAAAAATGTGTTTTATTTGTGGATTCATTTTTTTTATGATTATATAAGGGGCAAACGAGCTGACGTATCGCCTGATGGTAAGCGATTACCGCCGCTCATGGACACCCGCAACACCAGAGGCGTTACAAGTGCGTTGCCGGCCTTTTTATGAAGGAGTACGCTCTCTAGGTCTTCAACGGGTGTCTGGATTTAAGGCTTTTTATTTTATCTGGTACCTATTTGGAACGAACATAATACCCGTTGTCGTATAATCGTTTTATTCTGAGCTGTGTGTTAAAACGTCTAGAGTACATATTAAAATATTTTTGGGAATTGGTCTCCTATTAAGAATTTGAAAGCTTCATAATCCTTAATAGGAGAGCTGGCAGTAATTGGATGCAAAAAGCGACAGATCGGGCTCTGTGGTGTTCCCTGGAAGAACACATGAAGATGATGGTACTCTTTAAACGCAGAATCAAAAAAAGGGTGGAATAAGTCTAAAACATTATAGCTATCCTTATTCTTAGCAAATTAGCCCTCGGTGTTTTCAGACCCAAACGCGTACTTTAATATGCCTTTGGGTCTGGTAGTATGGCAGATGGTATGTCACTTTCTAATAAATGTCTATAATAATAGAATTGTGTTCATGGACATCATTTTAATCAATTTTACAATTTTCATTCATAGATGGCGCCATGTTTCTAGCCTATCGGTCCATTTGAAGGTTTCTTCGGACTTTAAAGCAGTTGTTTAACTTAGTAATAGATGTCGCCAGTTGTACTGTTTTTTATAATCAGGGAGATCCTTTGACTTTATTAGTTAAATATGTTTTTGAAGATTATAGTTTACTGTTGTCGGCATCATTATGTATAATGCGACTTTAATAAGAATAGGAACGTCAATGACCTCTGTCAAATGTCATTTGAAAAGTACGGTCTGTAAGGAAACCTTATTTGCGTGTCAATAATGTTTTTTCAAGGGGCAAGGTGTTTTCTAATGTTTTTTCAAGGGACAAGGTGTTTATTAATGTTTTTTAAAAGGATATTTGACAGATAGAGGTCGTTGACGTTCATATTCTTATTTGAGACGTATTGTATGATCAAGCGAAATTGCAAACATTAATTCAGTTGTAAAACCTTGTAATAGATGTCGCTAGTAGTACTATTTTATATTATGGAAGATTCGTGACATCATAAAAAAATATTCAAGATATTATTTTACATGTGTTATGTCTCCATGATGACGGAGAGACGAAAAGACGGAAAGACGAAAAGACGAAACAAGGTTCCATTTTTAACATTTTAGATTGTTTATTGGAACGAAGTTCCTTATCGCGCGATATGAACGAAAAAACGAAGGGGGCTAGACGGAAATTGTCGCGACATAATTTGTTGTCACGACACTTTTTGCTATTTTAAATTTTATTTGTTATTAGTTTATTTTTCATTGCTTGTATATATATATATCTATATATATATATATACTATATATATATATACTATATATACATATATATATATAATAGATAGATAAGATTTCGAACTTTTATATACATATCATCATTTCATCATTTTCATCAATTCATCATTTTCATCACTTTCATCATTTTCATCATCTTCATCGTTTTCATCATTTTCATCATTTTCATCACTTTCATCATTTTCATCATTTTCATCATCTTCATCATTTTCATCATTTTCATCATTTTCATCAATTCATCATCTTCATCACTTTCATCATTTTCATCATTTTCATCATCTTCATCATTTTCATCATTTTCATCATTTTCATCATTTTCATCATTTTCATCATTTTCATCATTTTCATCATTTTCATCATTTTCATCACTTTCATCATTTTCACCATTTTCATCGTTTTCATCATTTTCATCATTTTCATCACTTTCATCATTTTCATCATTTTCATCATCTTCATCACTTTCATCATTTTCATCATTTTCATCATTTTCATCATTTTCATCAATTCATCATCTTCATCACTTTCATCATTTTCATCATTTTCATCATCTTCATCATTTTCACCATTATCATCATTATCATTATTATTATTATTAATATTATTGTGTACACATATATCATAAAAATAGAAATTACGTAAAATATTGAAGTAAATATAATATTTGTATCGTCTTTCTATTTCGAACTTCGTTCCATCTGGGTGTCCCTTGACACCTCTCAAGTTTTTTTTACTGTCAGTGTTCTGTCCAAATTGGAATTCAACTTCGTGTGTGTTTGAAACTTTAAATATTATTTTATTTTTACAGCGATTTGCAACTAAGCCATATTTTATAAAAAAAAGCATATATATCAGTTGTCTACTACCCAAAGTACCAGTTCTGCTTATTTAATAAATTTTAAGGATACGTAGCCTTTTGCTCTTTAAGAACACTATCAATTGCAGCTGATCCTGTTCCAGCTTTGTGTAGGTTTTACACTTCATAAAAGTCCTCCCTCCTTGAACTTAGGTTATACCCATTCGATTTTACCCACAGGCAGGTGGTAACAATAGCTAATTTTTACCCAGTTTTATTTTGCCATAGCCATGTAGACCCAAATAACGGTTATCGTTCAATGCCAAGTTTTAATCGATTTATAAAAAAAAGGAAATACCCTACTACTTATTCATATAACTGCACGTTTGGTCTAGTGGTTAAGCGGTCGCCACGCCGTTCCTACTTCGCCAAGTGTTGTGGGTTCGAATCCCACATGGAATAACACTTTGTGTGATCCACAAATTGTTGTTCTAAGTCAGGGTGTTCTTTGTGTATGTTTGTAAAGTCCCCCGAGACCCAGAAATTATTCCTAGCTCGGGAGTTGTCTTTTAAAAAAAAAGAAAAAGAAAAAAAAGTTTTTAAGTCTCAACAATAAAACAAACATGTTGAAAATTCTTAATTATTTATTCGGACAAATTAAACGTCTTTCTCTTCACGTTTGAATTAAAAATATACAAGTAAATGTTCTTATTGAATTTCCAGAAAAAAATATAAAAAAAACATAACAGATAATTGCGTGACAAGCCTATCCCAATTGTTTTATTATAATAATTACAATTTTATTACAATTTTAATAATTACCTTATTTTACGATACATTAACGAAGCCTTATAAAAATTGAAATGAACAACGTTTTCTCCACTCTTATTGCACAGTTAAAAATAGCATAAATATTACCAAATATTATATTGTAATAACACCTAATTGATTTAATATAAAATTACACATTTCTTCTACACAAAAACTTATTTGGCTTGAATAAAAACTGGAATGTGTTGAGTATTTTGACTAAAATAAATTATTATGTGTTGTCATGAACAAAATGTTAATGAGATGATCAACTTTAAAATGTTCCATTTTTAAACAAGTGATTAAAATGGCGCGAATTACAACTGTCATAAAAAAAAACTAAATCTGTAGAGTTGTCTTTAACGATACTCTTTAAATTCGATATACTCTAATAGTTTAGATGGAAAGTTATATGTACAATGAAACCTTATAATTGATTAATAAAAATAATATACAGTGCTTAAATACTATAATTTACAATGTTAAATGATTATACTATCGCCTAAATACAGTCATGTCAATAAAATATTGTACAATAATTTACAAAAAGCTTAATAACTATAAATGATATGCAACAAGCTATAATTATAGCTTATGATCCACTGGATTCTAAAATAAACTTATGAATTGTCTTATAAAGTCGATTTCGACGAACAGACCAACTTTAAAAAAATATTTCTGATATAAACGAGAACAGAATACAATGCCGTGAGTGACGTACATTTTTAATTAATTTGATTTTATTATTTTATCATAAAAATCATAAAGTGGTGTTATAAATGCAAGGCAGTGCCTGCACATTGTTTGGCACATTACCTTAGAGTATTAAAATATATAAACACCGAAAAAGTCGGGAATACCTTTTACCTGACATTTTGAGTATTTTAGTTATGAAGTCTTGTCAACCGTATACATTTTCCGATAATGCATCAGGATTATTCCCTTAATCTAGTTGAGCCCCGAACAATTAACAAAATCAAAGAAAACTTAACAAGAAATTTAACATAAGCTTGCAAATGTGTTAAAGAGACTAAAATTGCCGAAGATACGGCTATGAGCTCGCGGAGTACCAGTTGGTATTGGGCGGTGCGGACTTGTCTACGGGTTGGTGCGAATGTGGCGCGTGCGCTGAGTGCGCTTGTGGATGGTACAAGTGGAATGTTGAAGGTGGATGGAAATACTGTGTCTGGTCCAGCGAAGAAGCGTAATCTAATGCACCAGGTACTGCTGAATACGCTTGAGGCTTTAAAGGCAATGGTGCTTCACCTAAGTAAGAGTGCCGTAAGGCTTCGGAATAAGCACTATTATCGTATGGCAAAGCATATTGCTGCTTGTCTCGTGGAGACACTGAGCCTGGAGGGGTCATTGCTGAATGGTAGTCTGCGTAACCACCGTAGGCTAACGAACCGATGTCAGTCCCTTTATGCCCTAGCTGCTCACTATAACCTGATCCCTCACTGCCAGGCGGTGTAGGCAAAGGTCCTGTCTGACCGTCACTAGAGTAGTAACCACCAGTCCGACCATCTCCTAAGATATTACTTCTAATCACGCTTTCTCGATTTGCATATAGCTGCCTTAACAAAGCTGATGCGGGTGTCGAAGTGTGGTTTCCTGGGATCTGTCTGTTCAAGTGGTTAAAATGATGGTTTTGCGTACCAATCCATTGTATAGTGGACTTTTGCTGTTGTTGCTTCAATAAAGCGTCAGTTGAAAAGTCAGTAGGTCTATGTGATATTTCTTTTCCATCTAAAGCGACTGATGGCAAATGTTTTGACATGGCATTTTCCAGATCTCTAACCGATGTGGCATCAGATCCTCCTTCGGGTATTGTTAAGTTCGTCTTAGAAATGTCTCTTTCTGCGGGAGATATTGCAGTTCCAGGATTAGAAGAAGACTTTCGTCTTTCTTCGTCCCTGTCTGTTTCATCTTCACAATCGGTCGTATGCTTTCGTTTCTTCAGTCTTCTGGCTGGCATTGGAGAGGTTCTTTCAGTGTGGAGGGGTAAAGGTTGAGCATCACTAAGTCTGGTTAGATGGGTTACGTCAGACGTGGGAACTGGCGCTGTGGAAGCAGAGTCTGTATTGGTTGGTGGCTCGGTCCGCTCAGTCGGGTGCCGTGGTGGAGGTGGCGGTGCTCCAGAGTTGTCTGTATCTGGTGGTCCGTTTTCTGGGTCTCCTGTTGTTTCTTCTCTTTTCACCCCTTGTACACTTTCTTCTAACTGACAGCAGTCCATTACTGTATTCGGATACTCTCGCCCACTGAAAAGAGATGGGTTAATGTTAATTAAATGTCTGAGATTGTTGGCGTTGGCTTTAAAATGATGAAAGTAACAACAAGGTTTTTGTAATGAAAATATTTTTCAACTTACCTGATAACATAGTTGACGCAGATAATATTTTGTTCCTCGGCATTCTTGGAGGAGCAGACGACTGTGGCACATGTCTGCATCCAGGTGTAGCCGCCAAGTTTGTTCATTATCCTATAGTAGTGTGTCAAGACTTGGCCTTTGTTTATTACTGAAACAAGCATGGAGACGAACGTTAATATGCTTCTTAGTTATGAGTTTACTGTAATGCTTAATAACATTGATTGGATATTACACTATGCTACCGATATTAGACTATAAGAAGAGCCAATCAATAAATCTGTAATATCTTGCAACAAATATATAATACTAGCTGACCCACGCAACCTCGTTTTCGTCTTCTATTGCCCGTAGCGTGAAAATTTTCTCCGTTTTTGAAACTTTCTTAATTGGTGCTCCGCTCCTATTAGTATTAGCCTTCCTCGATAAATGGTCTATCCAACACTGAAATAATTTTCAAATCGGACCAGCGGTTCCTGAGATTAGCGCGTTCAAACAAACAAACAAACAAACTCTTCAGCTTTATAATATTAGTATAGATTTGACATTTTATATATTCTTTGTATTTTTGATGCCATGCCGTTCGCGTGAGCATCGTAGAATATTGCCTTAATTCTGGATACCTAAATGGACATAGGGTTTGTTTTCTCCTGATTAATTCTTTCTTCTACGCTAGTAAAGAAAAGCTAATTATATCATAAGGAAAATCTTTAAACTTTAAAGAATAAAGATAAGTTATTTTTAGTCTTAATTATAATTTGTTAAGAAAAGTATTATTGAGGTTAGCTCGTGCTATTGACCAGTTCAGAGCATAAGTTTTTGTTAGAGCAAAAACTATCGGTTTCAGTTTTTGTGCATTTTGCTCAGATAGGATATTAGGTTTTTTAACATTGAGGTTTACCGATTGTTAAAAAGACTATCGCTGCTAATTAACAATATGAATAATATTTGTTACACTTTGGTTTCAGCAACTTACAATATGTTTTGTTTGTTGTTTGTACAATTCGCACAAGCGTTTAAAATCTGTTTAAAACAAAGACTTAGGGCTTAGATCAAACTAATTCCTGTGGCCTTCATCTTGAACATTATTAGAACAATAGGTTAGATATCGTATATCTTACTGTCATTATAGTCATGTGATTGGTACACAAAGGACACATTTAACACGTGTACTAAGGTACGTGAGTCATTAGATTCAACACTTTTTGGCATTGTTGATGTATTGTCCTGCACTGGAAATTGGAGGCATGCCAGTAAGTGAAACTGATAATTTAAAGTTGTAGCCATTGTATAAGTCTACCCATGATAGATAATAAGTCGCTACACCATCACAACATTGATGATTTCTACAGAAAGAATGCCATCAACATATTATTTCTACGACATTAAGATACTAATGTAAACATATCTGGAAGGTATACAATAATAAAAGTGATTTATACGTAAAACAGGTACTACCTCGATTTTAAAGCGTAGTACGTTAAGGAAACAAGCTAGGCAAACCTTCCTTGAAAACAACGAACGTTATTTTTACAAATTGACCAACGATAACCAAAATCGAAAAACCGAAACACGAAATTTGATTATTAAGTTTTAAATTTTTAATATGGTTATTATTTTTCTTAATGGAAAACAATGGGGTATAAATCAACATGTTTTTCAGCAACCGACCACTGAGCAAATTCTTTGTCGTCGAGCATGTCGGAAGTCCCAAACATAATCATATAACTTTATTGGACGTATGCACAAAATTTCAATATTATACGTTTCACAATCGTCAATATAGTCATCTGGTAATCACACCGCGTATACAGTTGTAACCAAATTACCCGCTTTCTATCAAACACCCGGACTTTTATGTTAATATGTACAATTGTTATTCAAGTCCAGGAATGTCCACATTTGACCGGCATCTACATAGATGTACATTTTAAATTCAAATTGATGGTCTCGTAAAGCTATCAAATTGTAAGGTGCTAGAACCGAATGACGTTAACGCTACACCGTGATTGGCATTCAAAATGTCAGCCATCTTGTTATGTATGATGATTAGTTTGATGATTACGTCAGGATTATAAGTCCTTCCATTCATGTCATCTTTGTTCTTGAAATGTATTTTTGTGGTGGAGCAATCGAAAGATCCGTGATTGAGTTTAGGTGACTAACTAACGCATCGCGTTAGTTAGTCACCTAAACTCGAAGTTACGAATTTTCCATATGATTGAATCATCCTAAGTTTGATGCCAGAAGAGTTCAATACTAAATGGCTGAACTGAGTAAAAAATCATTACAAAAGCACTTGTTCTCAGGAAGCGGATACATATAAAGTAGCAAGAATAATAAAAACTGAGAAACTTGAAAACCAAAAAAGACATGATTCACGCTATAATTCAGGTAGACATAATCATAAAGTAGAAAAACTCATCTCAAAGGACATTAGAACATGACGTTTCCCACGTCGCCGCAAAGGGAGAGGAAACCAAAATGGTGGTATAAAAATTACATATTCAAGACACAACTCGTAGAGACGGACCGCTGTGGCGCTAGGCCTAAATTGTATTCCAGTGACGAATGTACAAGAAAGTAATAATTCTGTGCATGGAAATATTATTTAGATATAAAAAATTCGGTACAACAGTCACGAAATGGGATGTCAAGCTGGTATAAGGAAAGAACCAGACAGACAAATTTTAACGAAACGGCTTTTTTATATCTGTGTTGTTATTCAGTATAATTTAATAAGATCATGCATATCATATTTCAAGTAAATAAGAAACACTTAGCTTGCATCTACGTATATTTTTCGATGGATTTGTAATGTAACTTAAAACATTTAACAATAAAATCAACCGAATAAAAATCAAAAACTGGAAAAAGAAAAGTTCCCACAAAATACTGGTCCAATAAATTTTCCTCGTAGCGATGCGCCTTGAGCTGCCAGTCCACTTGACATGGATTTCTATAGTCCACATACTGAATACAAATCGATTGTTACGACATTAACCTATGAAGGATTTCACCACATATATTGGGTCATGGATGGACATCGCATTGTTTATAGACAACTGATGATATACCAGCAAGGATAATTAAGCCACGACCATGTTCTGAAGAGACAATTAATGATGCCTTATTTGATTTTATTTGCTCGTAGGGATCTAAAAGAGAAATTTATATAGGATGTAGGTAACAGGAACTGTTATGATAATTAATCACGTCTCAATAATCCCTGTTAAAATAATAAACGTGAAATAGTTATGTCTATTTGTTACACTTTCGTTGTTAAACCGTTGAGCCTATTTTATTCACACTTAGCATAAATATACTGAAGAACTATATAGGTAGTTTTACGTAAGCTTAAAAAAGACTATTTCTAATAGAGATGCGCCGAGCAACACTTTTGCCGAGTAACGAGTACCGAGTTTTACTCGGCTCAATTTTTTTCAACCGAGTACTCGGCCGAGTAACTCGGTTCAATCAATTGTGACACACATAATTCACACATAATTTTGATTTTATTAATTAAGATTTTCAAAGATTTTTTAAATGACTAATAAATACTTTTTGATTAACACTGTTGTTTTAATTATACTTATCTACCTAAATATATTGCTTTTCTTAAACAAAGTATACTCGTTATCAAATAACAAAGTATAACCGAGTTAATCGGCCGAGTACGAGTATCAAAAAACCCGCCGAGTACGCAGAGTACCGAGAATCAACCGAGTACTCGGCCCATCTCTAATTTCTAACAAATTATCTTTTTCTAACTATTATAAACTTTCATAATAAAACTATCTAAGGTGGTGGGAATGTTGTAAATATGACTGAAAACGTTATCTTTTGGATTATAAAACACAAAGATAAAAGATATTTGCAGCTAGAGTGAAATATAAACTTGCTTTATTGCGATACTTACAATCTACGTGACATTTTCTAAGTTTGTTGGCGTCCTCTCCATGACAAAGCGCGTACAGGTTCTTCCCCGTCAACTCCTCAGCAGTGTAACCCAGGAGCTCTGATACCCTGCTGATTTTAAAACAAATCATTCAAATGAATCTCATTTATAACATTTGAGACTCTTTGTTGTTATCTTTACATAGTATAAAATGAAGTTGATTTTGCTGTCAGTTCGTTTATATCTTTTAAACTACTCAACGGATTTCAATACAGTTTTTAGCAATAGATAGAGTGATTCAAAAGAAAGGTGTTACCCGCAATAGTTTTTGTACCTTTTCAATACCAACCGCGAGTAACACCGTGGGACATAGCTACTTTAATTGTAAATATATAAAAATCAATTATAGATTATTCCAAAACAAATGTGCCAAAATTAAAACTGGATTTTCGCAAGGGATTCAAGAAATTTAGTTACTGTTACAATACTTAGGAATAATAACAAAACAAAATGATTAAATTCATGTAATACCTGGGCTCGCAATGTGCTATTCGGAAGTCGAAGTTGATTCTGGTGACAAACATATCTGATTCTAGTCTGATCTCGTGGACTGAGGGTGGCGGTAATGCTATGGCCAGAGCCACCATTCCTAGAAGTACGGTTGGAGATTTGCGGCTATGAGAAAAGGAGTACTGGGGCCGGAGGCGACACAACATCAACACGACCTGGAAAGAAAGAAAATACATAGAAGTAAAGATAATATTAACTTATGGTACTCATTGTAGCTCTGCTTTATCTATAAAAAATTAAATGTTGAATCTGAAATATTATGAAACTCTTAAAATTCTATATTTTTTACTTGATAATTAACATGAACATCTGAAACGAGTAAAGTGTATTTGGTTCATCAAAATAAATTCATAAAAGTACGTATTCTAAAAACCTAATTAAATAACAACTTAAGATCTAACCTATAAACGAATTAAATAAACAAAAAGAAGAAAGCAATAAGGTTAATACTTGTTAATTTGGTTTTCGAAAACAGACCACTGCAAGTGCCTGATATATTATTGAAAGTTTCGAATATAACTCAGAACAGAAACGCTATTTGTTACACAGCAAAATGTTTAGAAAGCACGTACCGTACATATTACCAGGTAATCGAATCCGAAGATCAAATATAAGGAAGAGAACTAATTCACAATTTTCCCAATTAAACCATTGCCTTTGGCACATTAAGCTTACTCGAAAACCACTTCTGCAATATTAATTGCTCTATTGATATCGAAAGCTATTTTAGTCATTTAGATGCAGATAACGCAAATTATGGTAGTGACTTCCTCTGTGAACTTAAATGCCTCTTAAAGTAAAATACGTATAAAAGAGCAATCGACAGGCAATAAAGATATAAATATCCCCTTGACGTAAATGTCCAAGAAAGTACTTATGAAATAAAAGAAGAATTTACACCTCGGAAACAATCTAACAGCAAATTTACTCTTCGTTGCCAGTATTTGGGAGTCGCTTGATATAATCACATTTTATGACCTAGCACCGAGTTAAAGCAAAAATTATGGGGCCGTATAATGGCGCCTTGCGGCACCCCACGGCAACAATAATTCTAACCAATAATATTTCTGATCTAAGATGGATAAAGAGGTCGTTCGAATCCATTTGTTGGTACTAAGAAAGATATAACCGCAATGAAATTATGTTTAAAGGAGTTGTTTCAAGATAGATACTGTATAAAAGAAGTAGTACAATTTTATTGGGGTAGTTTATTTTTGTTCTTATAAAACGTTTCAACGAAGAAAAAACTCAGAGATAAACAACGAATTAGTTTTTATATTGATAACATTTTTTCTTGCAACGAGATACCCACCCGCCAGTTACCACTCTCACTGCTTCTTGTAGATTCACCATCCTTGCCTCTTCCAACCTAGATTGAAAATTAAAATTCAGCGTCCACTTAGATTTACTCATGCTTATTACGGAATAAAAATACGATCCTATATTACGAATTACTTTAGAAATTAATAATGATACTTCTGGTGCTAAAACTTTAAGAAATTCATTATTGATTTTTAAATTAATTTATAGCATGGTTTATTCAACCTGGTATTAGTGTAAGTATTGATTTCGTAGAAGAGGCAATGTCTACTTATGAGCTACAAATGTTTAAAGTTTTCGTTATTCTCTATGATTCATTAAATGTTTAATAATTTTTAGCCTTCTACCAAATCTTGGATTGTCATGGTTACTTTCGTTGGTTTCCTTACCCGATATCCTGAAGACTTAAAATGGCAGCCTCGCTTAGTCAACGTGCTCTTCATTCTTATACAAAAAGCTCGGTCCATACCCCGGTACAATGCTCCACTTGCTGCTAGACTCATTTGAGATGACACTGTTGACAAAAAAATAAAAGAAAATATAGTTTTTTTTTAAATATTGGTAAACTATCAAAGCTAAAGTTACTGAGATTTATATTTTAATTTCTCTCTAAATTCAATTCTTAACAGATATTCCGTTACTTGGATACATTCAATTTTCGTCTTAACGATCTCCATTTTTTCTTTTCTTAATTAACACATCTAGACAAAAAAGTGCTAAGAATAGACGAAATTTACAACAAATAAAACCAATTTTTGGTTGAAAAGTGAATCAATCAGTGTGAGAGCTGATTGATTGGGTGGACGTGTAGCTAATTATAAGATCTCTGGCAACTGAGAGACGAAGCGATCGACACTACGGTTAAATTGATTTTACTGGACTCACAAAGTCACAACTATTTGACGACGATTCCAAAAGTTTTTAAGTTGATCGTTAAACGTTAACTCTATTTTAAAAGTATTTTAAATTCTTTTGCTTTTAAACTTTATATATGAGTACACGATGAATTTTTTTTTGGATATTGAAATTAAAATTTATTTTTAAAACTTCGATAGAAATTTTACTATGAAAATGAATTCGGTACCAATATGAAAGTCAATCCTATTCATTCCAATTAAATATATTATATTTATTAAATAAAAGCAGTTTTTAATTCCATTTAGTTCTACATTTTGGTCTTTTTTGGACAATGAAAAGATGAAACATCTGTTTCAGTTTAATGATGAAATATGAAAGACTGTTTAGGTTTTAATTAGTATGAAAATAGATCTTGCCAAAATGAATACCATAAAAATCTGAAAGTGGCTGATGTTGAAAGTATAAATTAACACAGAAATAGATTTTGGATTACATAAAATAAAATCCACCTTAACACAAGAATTTAAAATCTAAATTTGTCATCGTAACCTAGGCTAATGTAGAGTAAAAAATTGGATTACGGTTTTTATCTCACATACCTAAGTTGTGAATTATATTTAAACGTTATTTTTTGTCAGTTTTGTTATTTCCTTGTTATTGCAGAATGACTGACAGATTAGTATTGGTCAAACATGCTGGTTTTTGGGTAAATTGGATTGTTATACAATAAACTGCAAGATCTTAGACATCGCTAATCTTCTTTAATAGTTAAATATGAAGTTTGCTTTTTTGTATTTCATGATCTAAGGCTAAAAATAGGATATAAAACTCATGTAATCCTTCTCCACTGTCCCTGATCTTCACTCTCTTATCCTGATCATAACTATGCCAAGAATAGAAATAGGTGTCTAAAATACCATTTCCTAAATGTTAAATTTTAATAAAACGTGTAGAAATACAAGACTAAGAAAATACAGAAACGAAATCCTCATTGTAACAAAGTACAATAATAGCCAGTCACATAAAAGTAACTGTTCACCCATTTAAATTCAAATCGCATGCAACGCCTGTTGCAACTTTAATCTTTGGCAATAGGTGCAATAACCATTATGGATACAATTGGTATGTCAATCTACATCACGTCTGCACTAAATGCGTAACTATATTGACTCACCGAATAAATATTTGTTTAACCTTGATGTATAATAGGGTTACGTTTCTTTTGCTATTCGCTTTTATTGTTCATGTTAATAATAGATTAGTTTCGGAGAATTTGTTGCATTTTTCAAGTGTACCAAATTACATATCTTCTAAAAGACTGGTGAAATCACATTTAAGAGTAAGTGTTTTCAGTTAAATAAATAACTCTCCGAGTAGAAAAGAAATATAAAAATAAATGAAGAATTAAAAAAATGGAGATTTTTATGTTTTAATTATTAAAAAACTAATACCAGTTGATCAATTAAGAGCAATTGCAAATAAAAGGTATAAATTCTTAACTTAACTTATTTTTGATAAATTTTAAAATGGTCATTGAAAAAAATAAGTGGTACGAGAATAAGATTAAATTTTGAACATTATATCTTTGACGTTTTGAGGTAGGGTAAAACCAGGATCGACTCCGCAACGGGATAGATACTCGTACCTCATTTTCAAAAACCTTACTGCCCAAAATCGCAACTTAGAATTAATAGTATACCGACAACTTTAAAGAAATCATTTAACTAAATACTTAAGTAAACAGATGCCAATGATCAAATCAGGTTTTAAACCGTTAAGATTGTTTTTTTTTTCAGATCTTTCGTTAGTCAAATTTGTCCGTTATTGGTTCTTTGCCTTGCGTGTATTGTACTAACAATTTTTATTTGTTAATCGTCATCACCTTGCAGTATTTATCAAAAAATATTCTCTTGGATTTCATATTGAACAAATATTAGATTATATTCATTTACAAAAGTTTTATTGTGACTTATAATAATAGTTCGTATTCTTAAAATTTTTAGTATGCAGTTTATTACGTTAGTTGCGTAGTAGTATTATATTTGACAACCATGACACCATTAAAAAATATTTTTTAAATTTTAAATGTCTTTTTTTAATATGTTATTTGTTGGATTGTTTGGCCACTTAAGTATATTTTTCATACTTATGTACAGAATGTGTTTTATCGTCTGCCTTATCACTTTTAGAACCACTGCATACCGTCACCTCAGCTTCACCTAAAGGTCCATGGCTATCAAAGTGACAATGTGGTGATTTCACCATGGCCTTCTGTTCTGTGAAGCATTTCACTACGCCCGTCACCATACAATGGGTTACTGTCAAACCATTCCGATCCTGATTGATTTTTTATCGACTTTTTTAGCATCGAAGTGTAAATTGAAATGGGTTCTATCCCTTCGACGTTACGTGTGAAATCAATGGAAATTAGAACTGACCTAGAAACAATTTACTAGATGTACGAGTATATTCGTTAACATTCTTTATTAAAATAATCCATGGTACTTCTTTCTATGAGGTTTTGGAGTTCTATAGAAAAATAAAAATTTCATCTAAATCGTTTGTCTGTATGGCTAAAGATTTATTGTAAGATTGTAATAAATGGCAGTTAATATATAATTCAACATGTTTGGTATTTTTTACAGTTTTCTAATATTTGTTTATTTTTTTTTATTGAATAGTGGGCAAACGAGCAGACGTATCACCTGATGGTAAGCGATTACTACCGCCCATGGACACCCGCAACACCAAAGGCGTCACAAGTGCGTTGCCGACCTTTTGGGGATGGAAAAGGGGATGGGGTAGGGGTTGGGGTATGGGCCTCCGGTATCCTCACTCACTCGGTGAAACACAGCGCAAACGCTATTTCACACCGGCTTTCTGTGAGGCTGTGGTATCACTCCGGTCGAGCCGACCCATTCATGCCGAAGCATAGCTTTCCCACGGTGAAAATAATAAACTTTTCCCCTATCTCTTAAATATTTAGGTTAGTCAGTAACAACTTTGGCAGTATTCCTAATGTTACTACCCCCGCATAGAAGATCAACCTAAAATGACAGCATTCGTGCTGTCGTGTTTTGTTGGCGAGTGTGAGACCGGAGGCCCAATGATGCAGCCATGTTGTGGGTCACCATGCTGCATTGAAACATTGTCTGCATTCGCAATGAATTTGCTTTCCATCAGGCCGAGTAAAATCACATTGGCAGGCCCAGACAGATACGTATAACAATTAACACACTTAATAAAAATTTAATGGGAAACCTAAAAGATTATCGATTCGAATATGTGCCAATATAAGATTAATATTTCTGTTGTTTCTTCTTAAATCTGTGAATATGTTTTTTGTTTTATTTCAAACACCTAAAAAAAGAAACTTAAAACAATCATAAGAAAAATATCGAATACAGTTTGCTAAGTTAACTTTTTACAACAGCTGACCGCAAAATAATAAAAACGCAGAATGAAGCAGTCGACCGACTACCATTGACAGTGAAAATTATTACACAAACCACTTTTTACCTATTATTGAACTCAGCACCCACATCTCTTTAGAAAATTAAACAGACGCTTGATCCGATTGCTCAAGTATCCACATTGATGACACTGCAATTCGACGCGGGCCCACCATCATTGCCTAATACATACTCGTGTAGCAATGAAATATTAATTTATGGAATAAAAGTAGATAGTGACACCCCATCGTCTGTTTCATAAGTTCCAAATTCAGCGTGAACACTCCATAATCTAATTTCAATTTGATCCACAGCTTATTAGAGGCAGCATTCGTCGATTCGATATACTAGGTGAAATTTTAGATCGGTATTGTCGCTGATTGTCGATGGAGCAACGGCCTCGGAAATAAGTCGACTTTAATTGAATTTCGAGCACAATTTTTTTGTTGGTAAAGACGATTTGATAATTCTTGCTTTTCATTTACTATGTGACACCTGTTTAGAATGAGTAACGGTAAAATGTGTTCGCTTTACTGTTTTTGGCGAGATTTTTTACAACATTCTGGTACTCTGGCTGGAATCGAATGAAGTTAAACGGTTTATTTCAAGGCATCAAAAGTAGAACAGCCGACTACTTGACAAATGGATGAAATAAAGAAGAAAATGAATATCAATTGAGTTGGGAAATGTATTAAATTTGTGTAGAAATAGAAACTGTTCCCTTTTAGGAAAGTTGTTGTGATGGACCTACCTACGGATATAAGATTAAAATCATTGCGTTTCATAAAAAAACTTGTTTTTTCTTGGAAGGAAGTATTGTTTTATCTTTATAGCGAGTCTTTTCATAAATGCTCTTCCTTTAGGTATAAACAAA
This sequence comes from Spilarctia lutea, assembly GCA_916048165.1. NCBI lineage: Eukaryota > Metazoa > Arthropoda > Insecta > Lepidoptera > Erebidae > Spilarctia > Spilarctia lutea. Next base: position 5,209,247 of record OU696491.1, read on the forward strand.
ACAAACCTTTAAATAACTTGTGAAACATATATTAATGGACATTTTAAACTTACCGTCTGGGTTATTAGTTCCATGTTGACTTCCTTCTTCACTCCCGGATGCTGGACTATTTAAGCCAGTTTGTCCAGGTCTTCCAGTAAGAGATAAACCAAGTTGTTCAGCTATTTCAGCATGATCACTTTGATGCACGTAGTCAAATATACTACTGCCTGTCATCTCTACCTGATGAACAAGAAAATATAGGATTAGTATTAGGTATAACTCACAGTGGGATGGTGGTAAGTTAAGAAATAGCTAGTAATTTGATTTTTCTAGACGCTTGTATTATATTCGTACATTTTTTCATGAATGTTATAATGAATTTTGTTCTTTTTTAATAAGACCACAATATTTGATCCTAAAGTACCATTCAAGACAGCCTTACACAATTATTAACTAATAAAAAACCAGTATTCAAACGAAGGAGTTATACGGTGGCCTGTCCAACCGTCACGTACAACATTGTTATGAATGAAAGACTTGTTATCACGCATCGCATAGCAGGTGCCTTCATAGAAACAACTAACGAGAATTTTTACGTCAGGATTGATGAGGACGTTTAAGACGTTGCGATTATCTTTAAAGAAGTTGTTGATAGACACTAAGCGATAAAGCTTTCATACGATAAGCTCACAAGCTTAGCATTTGAAAATATGCTTGATAATTTAAATACACGGAGTGAATGTGAGGCACCTGGTGAAATTGTAAATTATAAATTTATTAAATTCGAAAGTTGTATTTGATTATAACATAAATACTTTGCGGAAAAGGTGAAATATTAAAATACAATAGCGATAATAAATTTATCCAAAATCAAGTAGATGCCAACAAAGCTTTCCCGATGACCCTTTCACGGCTTATTCAAATGCATCTTTAAATAAATTTATCAAATATAATTGTGGGACCTTATTACACATTCAGTAAACGTGTATCCGCAGTCAGCCTGTGAATGTAAATACTATAAAACAATGGTGACGTTATGGTGGTCGGTTCTTAGAATGATGGAAAGGATTTTATGGCGTTTACCGATTCGCCGATTGATGGGACAATTTTTAGACACACAATTATTTTGTCGTGGAAATGTTTTAAGAAGCATTGACATGTGTTTGAAACATGATGTAGACATGATTAGAATATGGTTGGTGATGCTAAAATGTGGATTGTAGAGACGTACACAACATTAGACCTGCTAAAATTTAAAGGAAATGTTTTGATCCGGAGATTTTCGTGTTGAGAATCACATTCACATTCTGTTAGCCTTAAATTTTATATACTAATGAAAACTTACTCTTTTTTTGTCTCTGTTTATGCAGTGCAGTTACTACGAATTATCTACAGATAAATCTTAAATAAAGTTTGGATCATGTGCAAAAATGTCTCTAAATTTTGGACATGGTGGGAACGAATCTCGTTGTGACTTTTCCATCTGATTCTATTTTTATTATTTTTTCTAAATTTGCTTAAAAATGTTCAACAAGTACAGTGTTCATCTTTACAAAAAAAGGTAATTTCCCATAGTCTTTCCTATCTTTACAGGCAAACGAAGACAGACTTTAATATAGCCCAAATGTCTAACGCGAGCTTCATTTATAAGAATGTTGTATCTACTCTTATTTACCAGGAAGTTTATGTATTTTATATTACACACACACACACGCGTGTACACACACGTATGTGAAAGGTGTTTCGATGTTTTCGTATCTCTGTGTGTATACATTTGGGGGTGTGTGAGTTCGAGCATTAGAATGAAGAGCACGCGCGCGCCTGGCCCGCGACGTGACTGGCATATCGTATCGTCCCTTTCCCCCTATCTGCCATCTCTCTCACACCACCCCCTGCAGCCATTTTGGAAACGAATTTCCCAGTTTTCGGTTCTTTTCGCAGTGCCTTTTAATTTTGTAAAGTTATTTAATTTTGCTTATATTATATTCTTTTATCCTGAATACTTATGTTTTGATAAAATTGTTTTCTGCTTTTACTTTAAACACGTAAAGTCGTATATTACAGAATAAATTTTACACAGAGTAGTTTAGCTAAATTAAGTTATAATTTTACCTTTGTGTTTTATTTTTAAGGCCCTTCATAAATTCGTTTTAGCCAATTACCTACTATTGTAAAGGATTTTTATTTAATTTTATTGTTTTAATTTTAAAATTTGTTTACTCTGTGACAGCGTAACGTAAGCCACCACATCCTTTCTTTAAAAAAAAGTTAACCCTTTAAAGATCCTCCGAAAAAAGATAGTATGGTATAAAAACCACGTATAGTCATAACACGACACGTGTCATGTGTACAAGCCTTATCTGTGTACATCTAGGAGTCTTTCTAGCGGCGCCGAATATCCACTGATTAAATCTTACTATTTGTTTGTGTGCACGTGTGAATGAGTTTTGTATGTATGAAAGTGTACAAGGTATTATGGCGCCCTTTTTGCTTGAAGCTTGTGGGATGACTTGAATTTTAAAATATACTACTACTTTAGTATTTTAGTCTGCGGGTTTGTTACGGTTTTTTTATATATATTTACATGTACTAATTTTGTTAATGCTTTTATAAATTCGGTTGGACGGAGAGAACCCTTTTTTTTGGTATAAAAAAGACCCGGTATTCGTTAAACAATTGGCGATGTTTGGAACTGACTACAGATATTTATCAATTTTCTAAGTTTTAGTAACCGCATGGCTAAGTAAGGCGCTGTGCAAACGTGTCGCCCGTTGCTACTACGATACTACTGGTCACTGTTAACCGTGTTGTGTCCGGTGGCGGCAATCAGACACGGACTGTGTCCAGTTACTTCTGGTCACAATTCGTCGCTTGTTTTCCTTCAGTCTCACAATGGACGTTGTGGATTGTTTGTGCCGCACACAGGGTACGGACATCGAACGCAACTCTCCGTTTGTTCAGTACAATTGTAAGGAAATTTGTTAATGTTGCTTGTGTCTTTCTCTTACGACTTTTAGTTTCCAGTTATCGATAACATTTTTGATCGTCATAAGTATGTGATAAGTAGAAGCAACTGGACACAAAAAATGTTTATTTACGTATGCGCAGTGAGTGTATGACTTCATACTGGTTCTATAGAAACCAAATATTCATCGGTAGTTTGTATCTGACACAAACGTGTCCGTCCACGTTTGTGTCCTGCTTTAAGAAATGTCATGTAAGATAACTTTTTACGATGTAGTTTTTTTTTTGTTCCTGTGTCGCAGGTGTCTTCACAAACATACATGAAACGTAGGTATACAAGAATATCCTGCGACAGAAGAACAATTCGTGGGTCACACAAAGTGTTGTTCCATGTGGGGTCACACTTAGCCGGGTGGTGGTGGTGCAGCCAAATTAGAAGTGTTTTTATTCTTTACAATAGAGTTAGAAACATTTAAGTTTTCGGTATCCCAACTATTATCAGTACTTGAGAGTTTTGTAAGAATTACTTCAATTGACATACATATATCCGTTCTCATATGTATCTAAATTACCGACCAGAATCATAAGAGCCCTTTGAAATATACGATTCCATTTTGTTTGATATTTCTTATAATTACTTAAATGAATAGATAGATACAGTAGTATATAGAGATATTGTTGATGCTTACTTGTGATAATCCTAAATATATAGAAACAGTTTCAGATATGTACAGGAAACGCCCATCTGCTGCTACCGACAACGCGAATCCATCCAGGGACTGTGGACAAAAAAACAAGTATTAAAATACAATACACAAACTTACTTTATATTTTAGTATCAATTTTCGTGCAAAGTGAATTTTCACTTGTGTAGTTACGAAACGAGTAGACCGATTTAGATGTGATTTTGTTTTATTTAAATGGTGTTTAAATGGAGCATATTCGAACACGAAAAGAGTGTGATTAGTTATAACGCCACACTACCATAGTGCTTCGCAATAATACGTTAAGATAGTCCTCTCAATATTAGTAAAAATACAAATAAATTACTTAAATTACATATTTATTTAAATGCAATTTTTCATCATAGCTAAACAATAGTTTTGTATTAAAAACTGATACGGTTTGTGCGCAAGCGCTGGTGTGAAACAGAGGTACTGTCAGCAGCCAAATAATAATACGATACGATTCTAAAATAAATGTACGATTAGAATTTCCAACCCTTTTTTGAATCCAAAGTTGTTGCTTAGTATTTCGATTGTAAAATAAAATCTGTGGCAGATGTCCTTTCAATTTCGATTTATTTTTGTTTCAATTATGAGAAAATTTCAAAGAAATTCTATTCACAATAGGTGGAGACACTTTAGACGCAGTCATCTGATCAAAAAATATTTAGAGCCTATACTCTGGTAACCCTGCTTCACTGAAAACCGCTGTCACCGATTTATTTTCCTTGATTTTGAGTACTTGAGTTAATCGGAGCCCTACCCCTAATTAAAGGTAGGAAAATAATAAAAAGATAGACACACCCTTGTGAGTTTTGAGTTGCAGATGTCCACGGATAGCCTCTATCTATTCTACATTCGATCTATTTCAGGCAAAGGACAAATGTTCTTGCTCATCACATAAAAAAACCATTTTGTTGACTTCGTAGAAAAACGACGGTTTTGTTTATTAGTTACTTTACAGAGAGAAGTTTAAAGGTCAGAAAATGAAGTTTTGTATCTAGATATAAATTTAAAACATCTTTTGCATTATTCTTCAAATGTTTGGTTTTATAATAAAGGACGATGTTTAAGACTTGATTGAAACTTTATGTGAAAAACGAAATCGTACGAAAATCAAATCCGTTGTTACTCTACAACAGCGACAATTTTTCCTTAGCATTTGGCTTAGTAATCAAGATCTCTAACAACTAGAATCAAGAGCCCATGAATAATAAACGAAAAATCTCGTTTGTAATAGTATTCTTTAGAATAATAATTGCATACTTTTTTGCGAACCGTACTACCTAGAAGTAATAGTTCTACATCCGAGATCAATTCACTGACCGCCAGCAAAAAAAGTAAACAAATAATAGCCTGATGAAAATGAGCACCACGGGCTATGATGATTGAAATCGAATAAAGTTTTACTAGAAATGGCTCAGATAACTCCGTGATCGTTATTTTTTTTATACGCATACGGGCAAAACACTGCTGCTCGTCTGTTAGTAACTGTTTTCAATAAAGTGACATTTATTTAGTACTTTAGGATTATTTACTGTATCTTTTTAGTCCTTTTAAATAATGATAAAGAGATCAAAAATACTTTTTTATCCTTTTATCACTTTTACATAAGGTTTCCCATCTTTGTATTTATTTTGATTCACAAGATAATAGAATAGTACAAAAATAGAAATTTAATCCTCTGAATAAAAGGTACTTCGGCATCATCAACTATGTATTTAAATTTATACTCTAATTTAGTACAGTTAAAATAACTATTTGCACTTACCCAGTACAGTGATATAATTTACAAAAATACAAATGATAAACGGACTGAGAAATTTCCATTAAGTATTCCTATTTATATTTTAATTTAGCGAAGTTAATATCTAACAGTTTTTTTGATTATCCTCAAAAATAACATCAATATTTTCTGTTCAGTAATGAGAGAGTTATTTTCAAATAAAGAAATGTTTCAGTTCCAATTTTAAATTACTTTAAAATACTGCCAAGTATTTCTTATAATACCCATTTAATTTTAAAAATAAAATTGTTTAAGAAAACTGTATATCACAAAAGAAACAAATTTAGTTTTTTTAAAAAGCTATGTCTAGATAAGTACCAATTTTATTTTGGATTTTTTTAACTTTCGAACCGTTAAATACAATTTAAATTTTTATTTGTTTTTTTTTGTACTATAACAGTGAATAAAAGAATAAGGTTTGTTATTGTGTCGTCTGATTTATATTGTGTTCACCGACCGTGACAGATTTTGTTTTATTTTTTAGTTTTGTTCTGATTACATATTATTAGATACATAGGTAATTAGAGAAATACAATTTAGTGATTACAGTGACTTGTCAGAATGTATTTTATATACCTAAATGATGATATTCAGGTAAAACCGGTTGAATCAGTAGTCATCCCACAATAATCTTGGGAATAATAAAGGCTAAGGAGATGATGATCACATGATAGTAAGTGAGTACCGACAGCTGTGTACACCAGCAATTTGAGAGATACAAATATGTTGCCAGTTATGGAATATCCGTTCACTCCAAAATCACGGGGTTCTTTGTTTACCTCTTAAAAAATGTTTACTTCTAGTTTTCCGATAGGTTTTGGTAAAATTCCGTTAGAGACGGTCCCAATGTGTCGAGGTATTAATGTTACACATCGCTTGCTGGTCCTCCAAGTATACATAACCATTGTTAGTTTTATGTGATTGGTTGAGATGTGGTGACATTTATAAATGTTATTCGTGATTAAAAGAATGGACAAGGTATGCTGTACTGAGAATAATAATACCATTCGAATCGAAGCTTCTCAAAATATATTATGAAACCTTTACCTGATTTCTTAACAACGAATCTAAAGACTGAAAGCATACTACACGACTTTCTCGTCTTTTTATAGAAAAGGGGGCAAATGAGCAAACGTATCGCCTGATGGTAAGCGATTACCGCTGCCCATGGACACCTGCAACACCAGGCGTCACTAGTACATTGCTGGCCTTTGGGGGATGGGGAGGGGGATGGGAGGAGGGTTGAGGTATGGGCCTCCGGTATCTTCACTCACTTGGTGAAACACAGAGCAAGCGCTGTTTCAACCGGTTTTCTGTGAGGGCGTGGTATCACTACAATTACAAGAAAAGCAAAGCAAAACTAAATATGAATCTCAGTATTATTTCACTTTGCAAATTCTATGCTCCCCGCTGAGAAGTAATCGGATAACTACTGCTTACGAATTGTCTTCTGTAGAAAGTGTAAAGAAACAATAAGTTTACAGTCCCGTGCTTCGTGACTTTGTACAGGAAAATTGTAAAATTCAAGAGCAGTTTTAGCAAAAAATGTAAGTATAACTGGTTCTAAGGTCATTAGAATATATTCTCCTATCTAAGAAATCATCTTGAGGGAGCTTTATTCTCGTATAGTATGTAATATCTAACATTTCAAGTGACGACCAACTTTAAATCCTTCAGCGCTCATTGGTTAAATTGTAATAAATATTTTCCCCGGTGTTTCACAGAACGAAAGAAAGTGAGGCAAAAGACACATCAATAAGCTCGTATATAACAAAAATAATATAAATAAAATACCCACGAAAGTCACTTCTAGCATTCTACATCCGAAGATAAGATTGTAATGAGATGCACGGTTGACAAAATGGTTCCTCATAGTTATACTTTTTAATCCGAGTTTAAACGGTACTCAACCGCAAAAACTATGGATTATATTCTTAATAGACCATTGTGTGTTCGAGGTTCATTTAAAAACTCTTTTGACGTGGCCCTACTTTATTACAAGTTAACTTTAAATCAATTTTTTGATAGAAAAAAGTTTGTATTTAATTTGACGGTTTTTAGTCTTGTCACTGCACTTCAAATTAGTCCATGACAGTGTAGAATATGGAGGGTAGAGACAAGGAGTGTTATCTTATATGGAAGAAAATTGAAAAAAGTGTCTAGCATAAGCTGTAAATAACAGTTCAAAAACCTTCCAGAATGGCGCTGGTGTAGACATAGGTTATGGTATGAATGTAGCAATTGTGAACGAATTGAAGTACGCGAGTTAAAAAATTTAACATTATTGTCACTACTTGCGTATTACAAAATAATGTAGTAAATATATTTTATTTTCTGAACTGTGAATAGTACGTTTATTGATTTTTTATCATTCAATTTTATGAAAAAGTGTGTGTATTGACTTTAAGAAGTTTACCCTGATGCTAATGTGGCGCCACCCTAATTTAATGCATTTCAACGGACACTTTTCATGTACAGAGATGATACTCCTTATCTCTATATCTCTACCCTCCATAGTGTAGAAACAGATTTGTATGGATTTGAAATTACGTAATATATATTTAGGTTTGTCTGATACCTGAATGCAATCTATTTAATCTGTAGTTTGAGTATTCAATGCATAACGGCGTCTAGATCAATCTAAATATGACTTCTTTTATTTATAACACGAACAAAGAGACTTAGATCTTAACCCTTTGACTGCCAAGGATACATTAATGCGTCATTCAAAAATTTGTTCGAGACAACAACGACATCTTAAAATCGTCCACCGCACTTCACTTTTTAATAACGAATAAAACTTGGTTGATAGTTGTTTAAATAAACAGTGAGTATCTAGTCTGATCTGTCAAAAACCTAACGGTCCAAAGGTTAATGTGTCATGTGACATGTCAAACAATGACTGTTGGAGGTTACTTTCGCGCGTTAATATGTGTCAAGGAAGAGTCCTCTCTCCTCCGTACTATATGCTTAAGTATATCCACGAATGAATATACTATTATCAAATAAATACGTTAAATGTATTGGAATCTAGTTTTAGTCTCGGTGAGGTTTCGGCATCAACTGATGAAACAACCTTCCATGTCTTTAGTTATCATTATCATCATCAGCCGATCGCAGTTCATTGCTAGATATAGGTCTATCTAATTGTACGTGGTTTGATCCTCGGCTTCTCACATCCAGTTCCTGCAAGCCATCTTGCTCAAATCATTACTCCACCTGGCCTGTGGACGTCCTACACTACGTTTGTTGAGACGCGGTCTATGCTCTAGAATCCGTTTACCTACTACCATTTCAGCTTGCTTATCCTACATAAATGAGTGAAATTTTATATCGTTGTTAATACAAAATAAATACGTGAGTAATCTTTAGTAATATTATAAAGAAGTAAAGTCTCCAATTTTGTTTGTATGGTTGTAGAGGGTAATCTTCGGAAGTACTGATCCGATCCTGAAAATTCTTTCACTAATAGATAGCGACACTATTCAGGAGTGACATAAGTCATATTTTTATTATGATTGATAAAAAATTCAGTTAAAAGTAGTGGTATTTCTATAATCAAGTCCATGAAAGACCGGGTAACGCCAAACGAAGTGCGCGGCTAGTATTCAATATATTTCATAGGTAGGTTGTCATCAGTAAGTGCTTTTAAACGCCATGACTCCTCAAACATTTAAACAATGTAGTAAATGCTGGCTACGATGTTATCTAAAAACTTAAAAAGAATAAATGTGACCTTGCATTCAATTCGTTTTACAGAAAAGCCTATCTGTAATTTGTCATATTATAAAGAGCTGTCGAAACTTATCCATCTGTTTGCTTTCGTCACAGAAAAAAACGCAAACAATCAAAACATACCACAACACATTAGAGTTCGCTTTCCATTGGGCAACCGATGGCCGATATTTCAGTTTTTTTGCTAACAAAACACACAATGAAACGTATACAATACTGTGTAACACATACCGATGTCGAGAAAAAACTCAATTTGATATTTCACAGATTTCACGAAATTTCATAACAAATTTAATTGAAGTATTGAACATATTATTATACTTTGTGGGCCAGCGAGAGGGTTAAGAAAAAAAACACGGTCAAGTTTGAAAGAGTCACCTGACGTGATTGGCGTTCCGTACATTTTTTTGTTGAAATGTGTCAGTTTTTACTGCTTTTAACATTCGAGTAAAAGTTATAAAAGACAACTGTATTGTTTATTGTTGTACTGACATATATTTACTTAACAGTCATTTGTGAAAAAAGTACGTAGATTAAGTAATTAAATAAATAAATAAATAAATAAATGTCACAGTCCTTATTCAATAGCCTTGGTGCATCACTTCGAATAGGAATATTATGATGTTTGCATTCCTTATAAAAGCAGTTATATTACAAATCATAAGTAAGGAAGTAAAATTTGCCATTTATCGTTTTATAGTACTTAATATTCCACAGAACTCTAAAAACTCGATTCAACTTATTCGATCACGTAAATTATCATTTTGCAATCGATTCTCTATCATTATAATATTGTGGGTGTTGTGGTTTCTATTCTGTACTGAAAAATGGCTTAGTACGTGATACCTTTGCTTACGTTTTTTTCTTTAAAAACCAACTGTTTTGCGGGACACGTCGTACGTTTTCTTAAAAAAAAATAAGAACTGACATTAAGGAATTGGTACAACAAGTCCAATTGCAAAATATTCTATTTTGTGATACGAAATGTGAAACTAATTTTTGTTTAAGAATTGATTGGCTTTAGCTAAACATGTACGAAGGACATTATCTATTTGTTATTATTTTTGTATTATTTATTGCATAAAAGATCGTCATGCTCAATTAAATGCTGTCTTGCATTTGAAAAGATGATAAGTATCGAAATAATTGATAATTGGGACACGAGTTAACTTGAATCTTGAGTTAACTAATTTTGGCATCTTGACAATTGTAACGTTTTACATTATGCTATTTTCAGTGTACTCTATCTGACTGAATGTTAATTTCCCACTGCTACACAAAGTCTGATTCTAAACACACTTGTTCCATTTTGTTACTAGTGATAAGGGCGACAGTGTAACTGTTCACTAGAAAAAAAAAAGGTATTGGTTTTGCAAAAACTCTACAGACGTATGAGCAATTTTAGTCAGTTTTTATTATTCTATTATTATTATAGGTAATTGTATTTATACTATTATAACTGACATTATAAGTTCGAATATTTCCACTGAATTTATTTTTTTATTTCTGTGTTTATTTTACACACATAAATTATACTTTCAAACCGTTGAATAATTACTAGGATAGTGTAGGAAAGTGAGAAATTAACAAACAATTTTGAACAATTTATTAAGATTGAGGATCGATAAATCGATATTAACTATATTCACAGATAAATGCTGCAATCAAAACAGAACACAAGATTCCTTTTGAACAAAACAAAAACAAACTCTTGTTAAACAAAATTCAATTCAACGTAACCGATAACGTAATGAGGAATACTGCAAACAAAAGCTTTACTTTCTAGCTTTAAATAAAAGTAACAAATAAAATCTGTGTTTGTTAAAAATGAATTAATCGATGTTCAACTTACTTGTAATATGTGAGTTCCCTGGTGTTGTTCGAACAGTTCCATGGCCAAGCCGACAGCTGTTCGTCTGTTTTGGGCTCCTGTAACAATCCATAATTCTTTGAAATACAATATTTTAGAGAAAGAAAGAAGCATTTACCAAAAACAAAGATATCGGAAGTGCATAAAATTGGTTACAACTTTGTGCGTAAAATTGGTAATGCGTAAATTTGGGTACCACAAGTATAATATTGTAACACACTTTTGGTTTATAAACATTTAGGATAGGCACTCCTAGTATTTCTAAAACGGTACTTAGAGAACATAAACCTCACTCTTCAAAGAGAGTTCAAGCCATTTGACAGTTATTTTAAAAGACTTAGAAACATTTTTTTCTTTGCAGCAAAATGACTAAGGCCTAAGAATATACTTTTAAAGCAAAGGAAACTGCTTTTCATCCAACTTGACACGTGTTTCTTTGCTTAAAAATTCGTGTAGGGCAATAAAGGAAGCTACCTATCAGAACATAGGTTACTACTGTATCTTCAGACAAAGCGCAGTAAGTAAGCTACTGTCCGTTCGATACGTCATGCGCGATGTTATCGCTGAGTGTCAGGTTGCGCCTGCGCACCGACTTCTTTACGATGACGTTGGATGGCTTTATTGTGCGGCTTGTGCTCAAAATGGATGAAAGGTTCTGTTTTAAAAGTATTGGGGTTAAGTTAAGTTTAATGGATTATTTAGTGAGATGGTTTCTTGTTGATATGAAATATGAGATATTTTAATATTTGATTATTTGACTTCGCTCTATAATTTTCGTATTGGACTCAAATTGTTTGTGTCCTAATATTAACATTTTCCTTGAAATTTTAGATGGATTTTGGATATATTTGGATGATATCACTATAACTGTACCTATTAATTGGAGCCGATATGATGATGAATCCGAGTACCTACTTTACATTGGCTACAAATAAACCGCTCGAGTTTAGGCTCATCAAGTTCATTTTGATAAGTTGAATAAGTACTTAGTTTTGGGTCTGATAGTGAGGCCAGGAGAAGTAAGGATAGTAGAACTCTCATATTTTTAGTAATATACATCACCATCAAAAGGTTCCAGACCACTGCTTGCATCAGGCTCTCGTTTGAAAGCAGGTTCTAGTATCTATAGTTCAATATCATAATAATATTTTTTCAATTCTCAATGAGAAGATTCTTGATAGTTCTTCTCCATAGGAATGACAATTTGGAATCAAACAACGTAACGAGTTATTAATGTAACGTTTCGAAAGTGCCTGAAAAGGCTTCGTCAACAGCCTTTATTAGTCCACTGCTTGACATAGCCTCTCTTTAGAAAAGAGGTATAGTCCTATTAAGCCACGCTTGTCAGACAGGTTGGTACAGTGTGGCGAATTCCACATATAACACAACAATAACCTACTACGGCGCCATCTACTGAAGATACACTGAACTACGAAGTAACGCACTACACGGAGTAAATACAAATCCCGAATCGCGCAATAAATAATTCTCGCGCCGTTTATCATATATGCAACATCCCAACATCAACTATTGGGCAGTAGCCCGCCAGGCATGATCACCTCGCCTGGTCGGAGGATCCTCCCTTTGTGTTGGGTGGAACATGATACCCGTTCCCCCACAATAGTGTTTATATGCCACTGCCACCCAGATAGACCCTGCGAGTCGTGGTGGAGTTTTCATCACTGTGTCTATGAATGTACGTGTATTGGAAACAATAAAAAAAATATCAAGATTTCCTTTTCTTTGCATTGATGTTGTCCTACCTAACTTGTTCCCTTAGTCACCTCTTACGACACCCATGGCACAAACTACACGAAAAGGCCTGAAAAGGCCACTTTTTCATGTATGGCCTTGCCAGAATGACTCTACTCTGTCTGAAGGAAATAAGCAGAATCCAAGAGTGGTGGTCACCATACTAATTGCACCATGGCGGCATAGTCATGTTTCTGCATCATTGGGCCACTTGAAGTAAAAGCTATTTTGATAAGTCCAGAAAGTTGAACACGTTGTTGCAACATTGTCACCAAAAGAATTCTTACAAACAACGAAAGTGGTCATCGGTTGCGTCTGCGCAAGGACACGCGCAACGATCGTGACTGTTCGTGAGCGGTCGGCGCCCGTCGTGATGTCGGCGAACACACAGACAAACACGACTTGTCGCAGGAAGAAATTGTATCAAACTATGTTCGCTTGCGTAAGCGCATAAAGATGTCTACTAAATTTGTACTTGTAACTGACATGGCGAACTTATCCTGGCCAATAAAATGGGAATCTAAGTTTGATTGTTGGCTTACTATGTTTTGATTCAAATTAAAGAAAAAAAAACTTTTCATGAGGTAAAGCACAGGCAAAAGCTAGTAGTTCAAAGGTTCTTTGTCGAAATGTGGATTGCACGGTTTTCGTAGTGGTTTAAGCAATCGTCACGCCTCCTCTAGTGCTTTGAGTGCTATGGGTTCAGGCCCCACATGGGAAAACTTTGTTTGATCTACAAATTTTGTTCTGAGTCTGGGTGTTTTTTGTGGCCTTTTCATGTATGTTTGTGAAGTATCCGCGACAGTTCAATGCATACCAATGTCCTACTAATATTATAAAGGCGAAGGATATTAAGAACGGATTTAGATGAAACTTTACAGTAATAAAGCATATGTAAATTAGAATAACACATAGGCTACCATTTATCGCGATAACAGACATATACGTGGGCGAAGACGCGGGCAAATCCTAGTATTGCATAATTGACGACCTGTAATTATAACACTTATGCAATAACAAAGAAAGTTCAGTACAAATTTAATCCGAGTCACGAGTAGATTAAGTCGTCGTCACGGTTAAGCTATAAAAAAATGAGAAAAGTCGTGATAAATCGATAAAAGCAAAACTCTATCGCCAATTATTGTTGTATAGTGTTGTGACAACGCGTCTTTAGCGGATGTTAGACTACTGAATCGTGACAGTCGGCACTAACTAAAGGCTCTGAAGTACGGTCTAACATAGGATGGGGTGTAAAACTGACGGTTTTATAATCAATATCTTTTTTAATTAAATAATACTAAGCGCCCTGTGGCACGATGGACTCACGAATTTACGACTACCCAAGATCGGACACTCCTTGGGGGAGACCTTCCTTCAACAGTGAAGGAAGGTCCACCAGGTAAAACCAATCACCGGTTGATATTATATATAAAAAAAAATGTGAATCCAATAATAACGAACTACATAAATGGGTAAAGGTAGTAGAGCCACGCTGATTTTAGCACAGGTGGCGAGCACGACCGGGGTGGTACGCACAGAAGATCAACGTAAAACGACAGTGTTCGTGCTGCCGTGTTTGTTTGGTGAGTGCGAGACCAGAGGCCCAATGAGGCATGAGCATCACTAGGCCGCTATAGTGTGTGTCACCATGCTGTGCTGTATTCTTTACATTCGTAATGAGTATGGTGACCACCATTTTGGTAGAGCCATACATAAAAAAATAGGTACTAAAATAATTTTAAATCATTTTTTCAATTAACACACTAAGTGACATTTATGAACGTTAAATTGAAGTTACAGTTAAAAATCATAAATCGACATAAACGGACGCCACAATATGTACTGGAAATAAAAATTATAAGCAATTGAAGTAATACAATATAGCCATTTTTAATAATTGTTGTTATTAAGTTAACCTTTTTCATTAGATTAATACGTATTTGAAAAGGAAGATTAAAAACGATGGAGATTAAATGCTTATTTACCTACTGCTTTGAGGAGTTACCATAATATCACACATATCATGGATTTATCCTAACGAAGATCTGTCAACGGGACGTACGTTCTTGTCAAAATGACATAAAATCTGACAGCTAAAGGTACTGCACAAATATAAATTAATATACACATTTTTGTACAAACATAATCACATTAAACATATCTACGTAATAAACATTAAAAGCTACACAATAGGGCAAAATAATACGGTTGCCATATCATGCGATCATAAGTTAACTTTTGAAAACAAAAATAAACATTTCTGCTACAACTTTATATTTATGTAGGGTGTCCATAATTCAACGCTTTCAGCGGACTGTCCCGGCTCCTGTTACAAAGCTACCGAGGAAAGGCTTTGCTGTGATGTATGACGGTTACCTGACTTTTATTTTAAAGGAATCTCGGAAGTCTTACTTCTAAATAGTGTTATTTACTTTCTCTTCAGTTTTTAAATTGAAATATAAACATTTTCTTAATAAATTTAGTGAAATAAAAATAATTTATAATCTTAAATTAAATAATGTTGAAATAAATTTAATATTGAAAATGCCAAAACATTCAACTCAGTTTGCGGACAAGTCTTTCACTGTGCAAGTTGTAAGATTATGGAACAACTTACCTGAGATAGTTCCAAGCCAAAAATTTGTCTGCTTTTAAAAAGCTGGTGAAGGACCATTATTTGTCATTATGATTTATTTTTCTTTTTAACTCTCTTTAGCATATTATATTTAGTTTGTGTATGTATTGTACATAGATGCATGTATATTATATGTATATAAGTGTAGATATATTGATATGTATGTATGTATGTATGTATGTGTATATGTATATGGATGTGTTTGTGTTACTTGTAAGTAAGTTACCTAAAATTTTTGGATAACGAAAATCCGTGTCATGGTTGTCTGGAAGAGATCGCCTTGAGCGATAAGACCGCCAATTGTTACATATTTTGCATATTTTGTAACTCATCCTAAGATTTGTTTTGTAAATTTTATATGTATACAATAAAGATATAAATAAATAAATAAATAAAATATTATACATAGAAAACACCTAAGCTCCGAAATAAATATTTGCAGATCATACAAACATTTGATCCGGGAATCGAACCCGAAACCTCAAGTACCACAGTCGCATACGCTACCACTACATATTCATAAGTACATACTCATAAGTATTACTCATACTCATAAGTATTTAAGCTGTAAAAGAGTAACAAATAAATTACAACAAATTTACATATAGAAATTTTTTAATACAATTTGAATACAAATTTCGTCTTTTTACAGTCTAGTCACCCTACAATCATGCAAGTCGGCGTTTCAAAGCTGAGTCGAGTAACTTTTGTTGAATTAAATCGTAATAAAGAACGTGGACAAGCTATCTCTGCATCTGCAGGGTTAAATATGTCCAACCGACGAATCTACTATGTGAACACAGATATTTGTTGAATAATGCTTTTTTCTAGTTCAATGAACTTTTTTCTGTATCATATGTATATATACATATGTGTATAACACGGTATATATACCAAAAAAAAAATTGGCTGTCTGTTGGTTTGTTCCGGCTAATCTCTAGAACGGCTGGACCGACTATGACGGGACTTTCATATCCTTTGATAGGTAGCTAATGATATAAGGAGTAACTACTAAAGGCTACTTTTTTTTAGACTAGCTTCGCCGCGGGTAACACCGGTAAAATTTTTGTAGCGGTATATAATGTGATTAAATTTTTGTATTTTGGACTAGAGGTCGAAAATAGACTAAAATAACGTTAAATTATAGTTTAAAAAACACGTTTAAAGTCAGTTAGTTATAAACAAACATATAAGTAATTATAGTTTACTAATTGATAAAAAGAATTCGTATTTTACTTCATTGGGATATGTGTATCTATACTAATATTATAAAGAGGAAAGATTTGTACCTATTTTTGTATGTTTATAATGAATAGGCTCAAAAACTACTGGACCGATTTTAAAAATTCTTTCACCATTCGAAAGCTACATTATCCACGAGTAACATAGGCTATATTTTATACAGGAAAAAAATAGGGTTCCGTAAGATATTTGGGTTTTTCGGACACAAGGTGTAAAAATCAACCAGAAAAGTTACTTATTTTGCGAAAATTTTCATGCTACGGGCTATATAAGACGCAAACGAGGTTGCGTGGGTCATAATTTATAAAGATACTAGCTTCGCCTCGCGACGTTGCCTGTGTTTATTGTCGTACCGCGTGTAGCACCGCGGGGTTCAGCTAGTATACTATATTTTAAGTTCTTTGAGATCAGAAAATGCAATTTGAATTGTACATTAAGTATTTGAAAATAACTGTATGTCGAATATTAAATTCATGACTATCTAGGTGGCGTAGTTGTAGCATATGCGATTGCTATGCTTGAGGTCTCGGGTTCAATTCGATGTCTGAAATATTTATTTATTTTAATTTTTTATTTTTAAAGTACATGATGTCGAAACCAATTTTTTTCCTATATATTATTTTAGGATAGGTATTCTCTAAGAATTCTAAGTCTTAGATCCCTTTATATTAAGAATATTCACGTATAAATCAATATAAGGAGCTAATGTTATCTAGTTCAAAAATAGATATTTAAAATATTGGTTAACATCCCCACACTATTTGTATATTTCCAATATTTCAAAGAACATAATTTTAACATACAAATCTAATTTGACACTTAAGCTTGCACAATCGACGCCATTTATTTTACTTGATCAACCCTCCAACGCTCGGCACAAATTTTTATTAGCGCTCCTAAGACTTGGTATAATTTTCTCATTACTGTCTCACCCTTAAGTTTGATATTGTCGCCATCACGGTTGTAATTTGTAAGGCATTAGCAGAGTTAATAAAGTCCTAAGTTATAATGATATCGGTATTTTTTTATATAATATCTCATTTATTGTAAGGGAGATCAGAAAATGCAATTTGAATTGTACATATTATGAAAATTATTTATATATAAGCACTCGAACCTCCAAAAGTTTCAAATAGAAGTTTTAAAAAAAAATAAAATTTTTTTTATTATTATAAGGGGCAAACGACGTATCGCTTGATGGTAAGCGATTACCGCCGCCCATAGAAACTCGCAACACCAGAGGCTTCACAAGTGCGTTGTCGGCCTTTATAGGAAGGGAGGGGGATGGGGAAGGGGGTGTTATATAGGCCTCAGGTATCCTCACTCACTCGGTGAAACACAGCGCAAGCGCTATTTTACACCGGTTCTCTGTGAGGCCGTTGTATCACTCCGGTCGAGCGTGTAAAAATAAATACTCTCTTGTTTGATGTAATACTAGTCATACGCTACAGTATGAAACCTGATTGCTGTTTAAGATACATATTTATAAATATATACATACAGACAAATTACGGTGTTCAATATACAATTTTTAGTTTTGAATGAGAATAGAACTCGATTAATGGTTCAGTAGCCCGTTAAAGCTGTAATTTCATATTGTTATTTATATTTTAAAGCACGGCATCAGTTATGATCTTATAATTTTACGATTTATTTTTCTTCTATATAACCATGTAAAATTATTTTTTTTTAATTTAAAATTATATCGAGTGATATAAAAGCCTTTAATTTAAAAAAACCTTTGTGATATATCTTTTCAACATTTTTCTCCCCTTTTGTAAATGATAAAACTCATGGTCCAGTGTCCGGGTAAATTTAATAAGCCTCCCTAAAGATGGTCAACACTTACCGCCCACCGATCGATTTGGTGTTCAATGAGGCTGCCATTTACACCGAAGTGAGCCTTACACTACAGTACTTACAAAAATATCTAACGCTTTCAAAAAATTCAAACTTTAAGAGATAATGTATTTTTTTAAGTAAGTGTTAATAACTGACCACTAACAAAAGTAGATCATATTTTTTTTATGTTTTTTATTGAATAGTGGGCAAACGAGCAGACGTATCACCTGATGGTAAGCGATTACCGCCGCCCATGGACACCCGCAACACCAAAAGCGTCACAAGTGCGTTGCCGACCTTTGGGGGGATGGGGGGAGGGGTTGGGATATGGGCCTCCGGAATCCTCACTCACTCGGTGAAACACAGCGCAAGCGCTACTTCACACCGATTTTCTGTGAGGCCGTGGTATCACTCCGGTCGAGCCGACCCATTCACGCCGTAGTATAGACTACACATGTCGGCATACTGGCATAGATAGTCGTCATAGATGCCGACATGTGTAGACCATAATATAAAATACATTTAAATTAAAAAATACCTTTAGCCGAGCTGAGAATGTTACGATTAATTTTAACGTAGGTACATCAATGTTTTTTTAGTTAGAATAGTATTATTATTAATCTTTTGTATATCTTATGTATTACCTTGAAGATTTAAAACTTATTTTACAGCAAAACAGAAGAACTCAAACAAAAGCAGCAAAAACCTATAGTCGTATTTCGTTCTTGTGCTTAGATGTGTTTATTTAAGATGCACTACACTATGTAAAAAGTCTAAAAACATAATTTGTGCTTTATCTGTCCCTCTGTCTACAGTTTTTGGTGTGACAGTCAACCCTAAAATGCGCATTGCAATATTTATCGATGGAGAGAGCAATAATTTGGTCGTATTTGTGGATTCGGACATGTTCGGCCGACCGCTAACATTTGCACTAGCACAATGTTAGCTTAAGGCGAAATTAAATAAAACTCACAGCTAATATAAGGGGCCTTGAGTGGCAAGATAAATGTACGTTTCGGAGTAATTTTAGTAGTTTAGTGAAACGATCGTCTTAGTGTGCGTTGTATACTGATTTAAGAAAATGTGACTGGTATAGATGTTAAGTTCCACTTTGTCTACTTAACACACAAATGAATGATTCTAATTGAGTACATAAATGTAAAGTAAAGTATTTAGCTATTTCAAATGACGGAACATATAAAATAATTCTGTAAATATTGTGTCCAATGATTATTTTCGTTGAAGAACTTTCTGTATTTTAGTAGTACTTTAGCTGAAATTATTTTGTAAAAATTTAATCAATTCTAATTTGATTAGAATTTTTACGTTTACGAGAAAATTAATACGTGAAACATTTACTTAGTGAAAATGACAAGACTCAAGTCTATAAAAAGTATGACATTTGGAAAAAAAACACTGTACAGCAGTTAAATAATATAGCTTGAATTTAGTAAAATATAATTGCAGCTCCCTTATGATCAATGAATACTTTTCGTCCAAAAGCCCAAAAATACCCCCAGCAATAGTTAAAGTTAGGAGCGTTGATTGCCAACCCCTGGGGCGCCACTTGACCGGATCTCACCATTTCTAATGAAGAATTACCACGCTTTGTGGTTCAACGTATTTATCTGAACACTGAACCCCAATGATGTATATTTATTTAAGAAACTTTTAGTTTCAAATCAGAAAAAAGTCATAAAACACTGATGAACAAAATGCAAAGACCTTAAAGAAATACCATTTAATTGATTGAGAACCATGTTTTTATAAGCAGATTGGTATATTTTACCAAAGTTAAGGTTATTGAAACTATTGGTAAATTTCAATATTAAAAGAAACATGACATCTGTCGGTTTCTCAAAACCATCATACCGGGAAAATATGGAAATAAAAAATATTATCATAAACCCGTAAACAACCGAAAAATCCACCGACCCTCACAACTATCCTCGAAAAATATAAAAATCACAATTCCGAAACAATAATGAATTGTAACTAGCCAATTACACGGGCGGATAACCCTTCAGCCGCGACGGGGTCCGAAAGACCGTCCGGCGACGATCGATACCAAATAAAAATAGCTACAAAATCCGGAAACTGATCCGGCATTCGAGACACGTAGCGTCAATATAGAACAGGGTGATGATTGGGATGCACCGGCTGAGGGCATAAAAATGACGGTAGCTATAGATTGAAACTACTCGTTTAGTGTATTTGTTCTTACAAATGAAAGTATTGATGAATTGGCAACAATTGAATGAGACTAGAACTTTATTCAGTATTTTATAATAAAGCTGGTTATACTCTTCTGGTATTCAAACATAAACGTTACTATCATATTACAAAACCTTAGTAATGTAATGTAACATTACTACTAAAGCTATAAACGCATTTGGCATACCAATTAATTGTCACAGTCGGGTATTATGAATTCATTACTAAATTTATAGCATAATATTATTAAAGATTTAAACGATTTATTGAATATAAGCTTCATAAAGCCGGAGTGTAAAATTATCTGTCACATCGTCTATTTCAGAGCTATGCTGTTTATCTACATTATTTAAAAAAAAAACTAACTAATCTTAAGTAAGAATCCTTGCAACAATCAAAACACAGTTTTTATTACTTAAAATCATTATTAATAATGTCAACAGAATTAGTACTGCACACAAATGATATATATTTCTAGTAAATACTCAAACACATCAAGCATTCAATACAAAACGCCTTACCATATAATAAGACGGTTGTCGGTATTTAATTATATCCGGCTGTTCTCGGCCGGGGTTCATTATAGCCCGGATTAGTGGAAGGGTTAGCTTATTGAGCTGCCGACAGTCGGGGAAGGATATTAAACGCCCAAGTATATCTTGAGAAAGAGGTTTGGATGTAAAAGTTTTATTATTCTGACATTGACTTCTACTCGTAGTGAACATGTTTGTAAAATGTATGATTTATAAGTGATGGAAGGTGGTTATTGCTAGTGGGTTATTAATATTTTCTATCTGTGACATTTACTATTATTTTTAACACTGTATTTGGTTTCTAATCATAAAAGAATGTGCAACGGAATAGTGAACAATTACTACCTAGTGCTTAATGTCCCTGAATGTTAAGTCAGAGACCATAGTCCGATCCATGTGGTGAGCTCCATCGTTTTAATGTCTAGGTGTATTTCTCTATATATATAAACCCTTTTCTAAGGAGAAGCCTATGTCTATAAAAAGCTACAGGCTATTAATGATGTCTTAATTTCGAAGAGATATTTAATTTTCAAAACAGTTCTAGTAACAAGTCTACAATAATTATGTACCTAACTGGGTTATTTAACATTTGATTTATGAATAATCTATTAAATTATAATGTCTTTTAATTAATAATGTAAATAAAACTATTTCAAGTCAAGTCATTTGAAAAGAAAGTCCACCAATTTCTTTGTTATTGAAAGTATAGATACATTTCACCACTGCCGACCCACTCCGTACATTTCTCTCTGCAGCCCGTGTGTCGCACTATTTTCCCTTTATTTATTGTTATTTTTCTATTTCGTCGGCAGATGTGCCACGTTATGATTTACGAACGTTCTGTATTAAGGAATAGACGTGAATTATAACGCCAGCATCGGGCTGGTCAAGAAAGCGCTTGGTTTCTTTATTTTAGAATTTGTGTACTGTGTTTTAGGGTACGTTTTGTTATGATAGAAACTTCATTCAGTGTTTATTTTCCAACTTTATTAACTACTCCAAATAATTTAACTATAGAAATCTCCTATAATGATGTTATGTACAATGTTTGGAATAACATATTTATTGTTACTTTTCATAATGGGAATATCTTAAAGTGTTAAATATAACACAGATTGTTACACCAAGAATAAAAAGAGTAATGTTTATGTTTCAGATAAACAAAAACATAATTAAATATCTGTAAATGTAGGTACGTAAATTTGAAATCATCTTTGGTTTTCTGAACGAATAAGTAAAGCGAGTCTGTATGATTTTGCCAGGCAGTTAATTTTAACTAATTCGCAGTAATCCAACAACTGCAAATATTATATATTTATACGTACAAAAGCAATATCACACCTCATAAAACATTAACATCAACGCAACTGGTTAAAGTGACACGTCTGTAGGCCACGAGAAGCGACGCCCCAATGCCATAAATCAACCGTGCTGCCACCAAACGGCAATATGGGGAACGAAACATGTGTTTACACAGAAGTTAATTTGTCGAATTTATCTGCCTTGTCTCGTGTCCGTATTGAGAAATATTGCCTCGTATTATTTTGGTTTCGATTAGATGAATGATGTATGGGAAGATATTGGGAAATATTTGAGAAATTCAGGTTTATTATGTTGAGTTAGAACCACAATTTTATAAGTAATTAAGTAAAGTAATTGTATGTTTTAAAAATAATACTAACATCATTAAAAGACAATACACTAGAAATTAAATCCAAATATCTGCATCTAATTCCTAAATATTTTTTAAATAATCTGAGCAGAATAAGCAAGAGCACATGATTGTTAGAAATACTAATCATCCAAATATTGAAAAAATATTATATTAACTTCAGTTTTTGAGTACGTCAGATTGCGATAAAGGTGAAATGTCAATCGTCCAATGTTATAATCTGTATTTAGGAACTGCCTCGGTGGCGCGAGTGGTAGCGTAAGCGACTGCTGTGCTTGAGGTCTCGGGTTCGATTCCCGGGTCGGACCAAATGTTTGTATGATCTGCAAATATTTGTTTCGAAGTTTGGGTGTTTTCTATGTAAAATATGTATGTATTCACAAAAAAAAGTATATATGTGTTTATATCAGTTGTCTAGTACCGATAACACAAGCTCTGCTTAGCTTGGGACTAGACGGCGTTGTGTGTTAAATTTTCCGAAATATTTATTTATTGTCCTAAATATTGAACAAAAATAAAACAAGACAGGCAGACGGAGATAGTACGTACTAAAGTTGTTCAAATATTAACAGCATCAGAATACAGAAGGCAGGTAGAACCAGTTCTTAATCGAATTTGAGAGGAATACACTTTTAGATATAATATTTTATACTGACTCTAACCCCGATAAGAATGATATAGGTCCCCAAATAGTCCAATAAGTTTAGGCATTGGTATTTTGCCTTCTATCGAATCGTGTGTATATTAATCAACTTAATAAAAACAATATTCTTAGCAAATAATACTAAATATTTGTTAGATAAATAACTAATCACAAATGTGAACTCAATCAATTTACTAAATCCGTTTGTCATAAATGTTTATCTTTCAATTATGAACCGTTAAATATGACTAATTACGTCAAATCGAAATGTTGACGTTTTACGTCAAGCACACGGTTTCTTGTGTATTTTGTGTACATAATGTCTCAATAAATAACATTATAAAATTTAAAGAAACATTTTTGACACCTTTTTTCCTTAAAAAATGACTAGAAGACCTGGTTTAAAGAAATTCTGAAAGGGAACTTCATTAAAAATTATTTCATCATCAACAACCCATAATAAACTGCTGGGCTCGGGTCTCATCTCAGGAAAGAGTTAAGGACCATACGTTCCCACGCTGGCCGAGTGCGAGTTGGGGACTAGCAAAACAACGTTGTGGCTACGTAATCTTTGCCGCTGCAGGTTTTTAAGCCGCCCAAAAGCCTTCAACTAAACTTCACGATTGTTTATCCTATGATAAACATCGTCATCACGGAGAAGCTCATGGTAACATGCCACCAGCGGATGGGTGCATCCAGGTACTGACCGCGCCGTCGTTGCTTACCCTCGATAATTGTTTCTAATCACCGCCTACAACAAAATTTATTTATATGACGTATGCTAAAACTACTTGTCTAGTGGTCGCTCATAATTCATTTAACAAGGTATAATTGTTTAGCTTTCTTTACTTCTCCTCTATAACTATGTCAAATTTCATACTCATAATATTCGTTCGCTTTTCTTTAAAAGGGGTACAAAGTTTATGCTTTACGTATTTATATATAAATTTGTGCATTGTTAAACCAACAATAAAAAACCACAAGATGCACAGTGGGCTACATCAATTAAACGGGGAAGACAAAATCGTCAACCGAACCCCAGTTTAACGAACATTTAAATAAGCAAGTCACGTTCACCAAATACCCAGTACTAACAAGCGGTATATCGCTTGCACTGATTGTTAATTGATTAGATTAAAAATTTTGTCCCAATTCGCGGCGTATTGTTACACTGGGCGAATGGGGGACAGCCCTAGCGAATTAATTAGATATTTTTAAAGGTGTGTTTTACAATTTGTATGTTGACAGATTATTTGATATAATCTTGTTGAAAATTTCTATTTTGTTTATTGATATTTATAAAGGGTTTATGATAACAATTATGTTTTAAGATATGTAAAGTTTACGTTCTGACTAGAAATGACGTAAATTTATTGAAGACAGTAATCAAGAAAATGAAGATAAATAGATGAAATATATAGACTTTCATTCTTTTCGTTTCTTCTGTCGTTATCGCTGTGAAGGTGTTTTTAAAGATGAATAATTGTTAAATAATTTTAATTGAATTCATTTAGTTTATAGAAATAGTTATTAACATAACATAGCTTAAGATAATAAACCCTGATTTAAAAATATGCTATAACAATTTTTTAAAGAGATATATACATCGATTTCGAAAAGTATAATTTTTAAAAAAAACTTTCCATTCCATAACAGGTATCTTTAAAAACAGAAACCACTATTCAAGACAAAGCCATTACGCCAGAAAAGCCTACTTTATTTAAATCATTACAGTTCCAGTTATTTTAAATATTTATTTCCAGAGGGCACAATATTTAAGTGATATATGTATTTTTAAATTATCACAATTTCAAAGCAGCACATGAGTCGCATACAACATAAATAGCAAACACACTAAATTTTATGGCACAGTGTGTATTTTCCTAAATTCCCTTACAAATCTTTATTGCATACGCAAGTATATTTGAACTACAAAATTTATCCACACAATAACATTCTGTAAGACAATTTTGACACCCCTAAACGCTCATGTTTTATTATCTTGAATATTTTTATTTGAATACGTAGTCCTACCTTCAAAATTGAGTTAAAATGACAGTGGCATGCGTAGAGATTCGCCCCGTGGTCGCATTAAGCGCATTAGGGGCCAAAATTGGATTTGTCGTGGGGCGTTTTATTGGTACACTTGTTACGAATTTAGGAACACTGTTAAAAAAGCTCTTTGTCAAGTTGACAGTGTGTGGATGCTGTTATTGGGAAAATTTAGGTTTTTAGTTGTCTCCCCTTCGATTCTAAAGTATCTATTTTGATTTGAAATACTGTGTAGGTATTTATGATAGCAAATATGAAAACATTTGTTTAAATCTTGTGGAATAAAAGATGAAGACTCTAAAAATAAAAAATAAATTTATTTAGAATATACTTTAATTTTAAAACTATCATAGACAATTCAGATGATATGAAGAGTTCTTATGTATTTGTGAGTGATGTATTATTATTCTGAAATCAATTTTGAAATGACTGTATTTTGTAGTTAAGATAATAACCATTCAAGATGAGTCGTTATTCAACGTATGTGAATAATGTATTCAATCTATTCGATGAATGTATCGATTGTACATTATCGATTATTTAATATATCGTTGATAGAAGAATTACAATGAACCTATTAATTATGTACCACGTAGAATCGATTAATAAGACGTGGACGCTAGGATGATAACACCAGATACAATAGAAACTACAAATGTACATATTAAGCAAGAATATTATCTCACCAAGCTCCATGCAAGGTAATGTAATACCTAAATGCTACAAAGTGAGCAAATAATACCGAACTTAGTTATATCTTAAGCCCTTTCGGAATATTAAAGTATATATTAAAAAAAAATGTGTACTTGCACAAACACACCGTATTTTTGTAGTTGAATATATAATCATCTTTCTTTCTTCTTTCTTTCAAAAAGACAACTCCCACATTAGGAATAAACATGCTGTGTCGTGGGGGACATTACAAACATACATGAAACGGACACAAAGAACATCCAGACTCGGGACAACAATTCGTGGATCACACAAAGTGTTGTACCGCGTGGGATTTGAACCCAAGACACTTGGCGCAGTAGCAAGCGGCATGGCGACCGCTAAAAACCACTCGGCCAACCGTGCTATCAATCATGATACTGATAATTTTGTTCAATCGTAGGCTTTATAATAATTATATTATTTTTTCCTAATCTGTATTTGGAGATATTGATATAATTCTTTAGACCTCAAGAAAAAATATTAACATTTGATATCAGTTTTAAGTTCAAGTAATACCCTGTGCAATTAGATGTATCTACTGTAATACTTACTACCTGTTATCAAATAATTTTATGATAGATATATGATGAATATGGAATTTTATACTTGTTAATACAATAAAAGTACCGTAATCCCACGGTCAACCACATTTGTTGACTCAATAAAAACCACATATTTATTAAAAAATATATAAGTTTAAGTATGGTTATTTTATATGACGCATTGCGGTGAATCACAGTCCTGAGACGCCATTTACTTTGCGAATATACTTCGATACATACTCAGCCTTTTGACATATCGAATTTACATTTTGCACACTGTGTAAGCAATGGTTTTAGAAATATCACGTAAATATGAAGCTCAAGATAAAATGTATGAGCTTATTATTCCTATACTAATTTTAAAATGTATCCAAATACGTAAAATTGAAGTGTCTGTGTGTAATTTTAAATTGCTAGCTTTTTTGCCCCGCGGTTTAGTACGACAGCAACCACGGGTATCACTGTGGGGCTCAGCTAGTGAATTATAAATTTGTAAAGGATATTATACTATTGATTTGTTAAGTACAAAGATTACACTTTCTTTTAACTGTAAGAATTAGAATTAGAACTTACATTCATCTGAGATGATTACTTAACGAAGAAGTACATTCGAACAGTCATCTTCAAAAATTCTTCTGCTTTCAAAAATGATTTCAAAAACTGCGTGATATTTGCTTCACAACATTATATCATATGCGGACCGTACACGCCTAGGTGAAGTTGTTGTGCTATCGCTGCTTGGGGGTGCGGTAACGCGGTTACAACACAATGACTTGACGAACACAAATCTGATTTGCGAACCCTCCAGCGTTATTTTAAACCAAGCCTGTCATTTTGCATAGTGGGGCCTTTTCACAACTTCATGAACTTAATTCAACATTTAATCATTTTAAATTCAATTTGAGAAAAGGATTACGGTTTTTGGCATTGTGTTTATTTGAATAAAGACTTTGATGTATTTTAGTATAATTGATATGGTATAATATAGCTTAAAGCCGTAATAAGCTTGTTATACCTACTGTGTAGTATTAACTTTATAGATAAACTAGCTGATCCACGCAACCTCGTTTGTGTCTTATATTTCTAATAGCGTGAAAATTTTCCCCCGTTTTTGAAACTTTCTTCATTGGTGCTCCTCTCCTATTAGTAGTAGCGTGATGATATATAGCCCATAGCCTTTCTCGATAAATGGACAATCCAACACCGAACGAATTTTTCAAATCGTACCAGCGGTTCCTGAGATTAGCGCGTTCAAACAAACAAACTCTTCAGCTTTATTATTAGTACCTATAGATATGTGTGTTTGAATAAAATACGCTAGAAAGAGTTAAATGTACTGTCTACCTACTGTCCTTAGGTCCTTTAGAAAGATGGTAATGTTCTATTAGACACACCTCTTCAACATTATTTATTTAATTAAAAACTGTTGACTGTACTTACAGTTTGTCCTAAACGTACAGCGAGCCATTGCAACAATATAGTGTTAAAAATATGATAGGTACCTAATAGATACTCAGGTAAACATACGGATATTAAAACCACTTAATATGATAATATGAAATAAATATTACGATCTAAGAACTGAACTAAGCAAAAATGGCTATGTGGTTAATTTATACGCGGTAGAAATAGGAGCGAGAGGTATACCAGCTAAATCTCTCTATAACCTTTTGAAAGACCTTGGCCTGTCGAGATCTGCAGTAAGTTCTATTTTAGAACGAGTATCCAAGGCTGCACTAACAGGTTCCTACCAAATTTGGCTAGGTGGGGCGGGAAACTCGAGCAGTGCAGGTGAGCGTTGATGCGCATCTCAAAGGGGGCCTCCTTAAACTTACACCTAGGTCGCAAGTCCTGGGAACTGCTTTGAGTTTCTCCCTCTGCCACACGATGGACCAGGCACCCGCACGGTGAATCCATGGAGTGCTAAGAAGTTTGTCTCTATTGAAAATTTTAAAAATAATATTCTATTTGGTATAGAATAAATTGAAAACGGGATACTGAGCAATCAGAGAGTTGAACAGACGAACTTTGATTCTACTCTGCCTGATGGAAAGCACAATCAGAATCCAAGAGAGACGGTCACCATACTCATTGCGAATACAATGCAACAATGCAGCATGGTGACTCACACTATGGCGGCCCAGAGATGCTTCTGCATCATTGGGCCTCCGGTCTCGCACTCACCAACGAAATACGACAGCACGAACGCTGTCATTTTACGTTGACCTTCTGTGCGAGAGTAGTACCGGCCCAACCGTGCTTAAAATAGCGTGCAGCTATGACCTATTGCGTTTATAACCGCCTGGCTTTTGGGAGCATATTGTGTCAAGGGTTCCCAACCTAATAAAAGTAAATAAATAGAATCAAATAGAAGCAGTACATACCTTTTAATGCCTTACTACTGTGAGGTGGATCCCTACTCCACGGAGGGTCACCATGTCCGGAGAAATCCCTTAACTTGAGGTAGCTAATTGTAAGCCTTATAATCGAAGCCTTGTCCAGCTGGCTGGTGATGGCTGCAGGGAGGGGCAGCATCTTCGCCAGCTCATAAAACTCGTAGTTTTCTTTACCACGCCTCGACCGGGCTGCATCTCTACTTTTCTCTTTTCGTAGCTCGAGAATACTGTAAAGAAATATTGAAGTTAGAGAGAGATGTTTATAAGCATTTGATAAGTAAT
The DNA here is from genome assembly GCA_916048165.1 of Spilarctia lutea. Classification (NCBI taxonomy): domain Eukaryota; kingdom Metazoa; phylum Arthropoda; class Insecta; order Lepidoptera; family Erebidae; genus Spilarctia; species Spilarctia lutea. Next base: position 5,238,828 of record OU696491.1, read on the forward strand.
TTGGTGGCAATATTTTGATTATGTACCTATCGAAGAGAGTAATTTTAGATTTTTGATAGTGTTTAATGAGAACTTTTAGGTCTGGTTCCAGCACTGGTTAATAAAGTGTTCGATAGACTAATGTCATTAGTAGTATTTGTCAAGTAACCACAGATTTGCGTTTCATTTATAAGTCAAATGGGGTTAAATAGTGGTTATATAGCAGGTAACCGAACTTCTGAAACTTTATTCGTCACAGGTGAAACTGACCTAAGGGCCTGTTAATATAACCTAAGTAATATAACCAAATTATACAATTAGAAACCACTTTCATCGCCATCATTGTCTCTTAAATCGGTGCCATCGCACTTAAATCTTAGCACCTGGACGATCGAGCTTTGCTTGGCATTTTCTTTTGATAAATTTTCTAAAAATATATCCTAACTAGATCGATTTATCACCCCAGAAACCCCCTGCATATTAGTTTCATGAAAATCGTTGAATCCGTTACATATCTATACTAATATTGTAAAGCTGAAGAGTTTGTTTGTTTGAACGTGCTAATCTCAGGGACCGCTGATTCGATTTGCAAAATTCTTTCAGTGTTAGATAGTCTATTTATCGAGGAAGGCTATAGAATATATATCATCACGCTAATACTAATAGGAGCGGAGCACCAATGAATAATGTTTAAAACACGGGGGAAAATTTTCACGCTACGGGCAATAGAAGACGCAAACTTGGTTTCGTGGGTCAGCTAGTAAATGTATATATATAAGAATTGCTTGTTCAAAAAAATTAGATTATCGTTGGTGTCTATAGGTGGTTGCACATTTACCATAATTCTAAAAAAAAGCAATAAGAACATCGTTTACGTTCCCTGTTTCTCCCCGAAAGATTACTTTTAATGATGCAAAAATATCTCAATAGCCCGTCATCGTACGGGTCAACATGCTGCATGCACCGTTGTCTATATTGGCTATAAATATGGAGACCATTAGTCTTGGATTCTGCTTATGCTTTACATCCAACAGAGTATTCACTTTGTAAGGCTCATAGGTGTATAAAAAATACTAAAGATTGTGTTAAAAAAATAGTAAGCAATTTACATTAAAAGACATCTGTTAGTCGTAAAAATAAATATACATATTATGATAATAAAGGTAGGACGCCCAATTGTAGCTAGCGGGTAGGTGTGTTCGAACCACACCCCTCCACGCCCAGAGGCGGCGCTAATCATTCCTGGACTACCCACCACTTAAAAATATATCTACAATTTAATGAGCACTTCCTGTTTTGTTCATTAGTATAATTCTTTATCTTGCACGTGTTTAAAAATACTGGTATTCCAAAAGTTGTTGCTATATCTAGGGAACTAAGTTTAAATTCTTTCAGAAAATATTCATATAATTACTAGCTGTTGCCCGCGGCTCCGCCCGCGTTTATGTCGGATTTTTCGTGTTTTTTTTGCGGTCGCGGATATGTGACTGATGCAAAAACTAGATAAAAACAATCCTTGATGCGGATTATAGTATATCATTCTAAAATTTCAGCTCGATCGGTGCAGAACTTTTTGAGTTTTTGAAGCGTAGGTACACAAACCAACATAACATTTTTATATATATAGATAAACTCGAAAGTAACCATCTGTCTGTCTGTCGGTTGCGCTTTCATGGCTAAACCGCTGAATCGATTTGGATAAAATTTACAATAGAGAAATTTGAGTCTTGATTCGATATACCTACAGTATGGAAGAGCCGCAGGTAAAAGCTAGTAATATATAAAAAGAAAGTAGTTAAATAAAATTTATAGAAGGACTGAATTGTCTAAAGTTTGGATTGCAATTGCCAAATGTAAATACTAGTAGGTACGGTGTTCTTACTCCACTTGAAGGTAGTAGGTATATTGATTTTATCCGTATTAAGGTGACCAGAGCGAGCTGTATCTTTTACATCGAATTTAGTGAACTGAAAGCGCTTGAACTTCCTAAATTTGTAACACTATCATTAACACTGCATTACGTCTTTAAGCTTCAGAAATCTTTTTTTTGCGATTTGAGCCGCAATTTTCCATTTTTTGTAACAAAACTTGATAATATTTCGAATTGATTCGTTAGATTCACTTGTTTTGGCGGGAAAAAATATTAAAAATGGCGGGTAATTACTTTTTATTTTTATTGATATTGCATTCAGCCAGATACAAGTAGGCAGAAACAAAAAAAAAAGCTACTTTTATAAACATAAAATACGAAGACGATGTTATTTTTATTATTTGGTATATTTGTTACTATTTTTTTATTTAATTTCTAACCTGGACCTCTCTGTGTAGACATGTATATCTATTCGTCTTTGTTTAAATAAAGTATTTATCTCCAAAGTCACCTATGTCTTAAAAACAAACGAAGTCTCTATAGTCTATAAGCCATTAAGATGCTTACACATCAGCTACGCTACTAAAACCGGAGGTGCGAAGTAAGCGTTCCGGTTTTTACGACAACACGATCACAGGCTCCCGTCCCGTGAGGAAACTTTATTGACACCTGAGTAAGGCCATTTCAAAATTGGAACGTTTTACGGTTTTTTTAAAGCTCCCCATTCTTTGTTACGGTTGGGATGCGAAAGTTTGGTTTCTAGAATGGTTCAAGATAACACATTTCGAGTGAACTTTTTGCTTTTGAAGTCTATTATGAACACTAGATAGGTAGGATTATTAGTACCAAATTTTTAAACTGGTAAGTTTTCAGAAATATTTCTTATTTAATGCCAGAACGGCTAAACATTTCTAGAAGTGATTTGGTGCTAAAGCATACAGGCTACTTTTAACCAGAAAATATTTTGATAAAATGGAAAAAAATGCATGCAAAACCACGGGTAAATGCTAGTTTGTATTGTATTAAAAGATACTAATAGCATGTATATTATCTATGTATATTGTACATATAATGTCTTATCAAAGTATAACTGGATTTAGTTACTAATGTGGATACAAAACAGGTACTTATCAGAAACATGATTAAACTCGGTATCGACAATTCCAATTTCCAATAAATTCCAATCGGAACTTGTTCCATTCCAATCACATTCCTATAAAAGTAAAATTACATTTTAAAAAGGTATCGTGACCTTTATCTTAAAATAAGCACACCTAAGGGACTAATAGCGTTTAAAATATCCAAAGAAATAGCCGTAACCCTTGCTAAATCAGATTTTCCGATAAGAAATAGTAAACAGTTGGAATAAAGGAGGGTTTACATAAATACCGATGGTTTATTTCGATTTGGTAACGAAAATATAATAATATTATTTTTAATTACACAGGAGTAAAAAAGAATATTGCTGTTTTCTACGGCAATTTCGTCAAAATTATTATAGAATGTTGTATAGAAGTAAATATCCTGTGAAATGGTGTGACATTGCGCGTAACGGCATTCATAATAATTGATATTTTATAATATTAGATACTAGCTGACCCACGCAAACGAGGTTGTAGCGTGATTATTTTCCCCCGTTTTTGAAACATTCTTCATTGGTGCTCCACTACTATTCGTTTTAGCGTGATAAATAGGCTATCTAACACTGAAAGAATTTTTCAAATCGGACTAGTAGGTTCTGAGATAAGCGCGTTCAAGCAAGCAAATAAACAAACTCTTCAGCCTATTAGGTATTATTAAACCTATTAGGTAGATAGTAGGTATAGATTTGGTAAATAAAGAACATTATTGCCATTTGCATTACCGTGGGAGAGCTATGGGTCGGCTCGGTGTAAAATAGCGTTTGCGCTGTGTTTCACCGAGTGAGTGAGGATACCGGAGGCCCATACCCCAACCCCTCCCCCAAAGGTCGGCAACGCACTTATGACGCCTTTGGTGTTGCGGGTGTCCATGGGCGGCGGTAATCGTCATGGTAAGCATCAGGTGATACGTCTGCTTGTTTGCCCACTATTCAATAAAAAAAAATATCAAATAAAGCATTAAAGGTTTTTTTGTAAATTGTAAGCCTTAAATAACTTATTATTATTGTTCGCTACAAGAAGTAGTATCCATTTATTTATTTACATGCCATATTCGTTGACCATTAGTTATTTACCTATCGCATTTTTCGTCTAGACAATTCGCCATTGTATCTGAACTTACGTTTCAAACAATACGTATGTAAATTAATACGCAAACTCATACAATTGACTCGCTATTGTCAGATGATTAACTAAAGGATTATTGAAGGTATTATTGGCCAGTGAGTCAAGCAGTTTATGAGGTCAGTGTGTAAAAACATACTCATGGAAAACAAGGTTGTACTGTATTAAGTGTTGTATAATTAATTTGCGGCGCAGTTTGATTTCCATCGGCTATTAGCTTGTTTACGCATTCCACGCTTATTTGGAAGCGAAAATATTGTAAGTAATTTTTAAGGTAGTTATACGTACTAAGCAATGTAGTGTAAGCTATTTCTTAGGATATTAACATTGTTTTTTTTCTTTTTTAATAATTGCTTCGGACATCTTACAGTCAGTGCCATCTAGTCCCAAGCTAAGCAGAGCTTGTGTTATGAGTACTAGACAACTAATATAAATACATATCATATGTAGTTCATACAAACATATGCCCGGAAATCGAACCCTAGACCTCAAGAACAGAAGTCGCATACGCTACCTTTGCGCTACAAAGGCAGTCAAAATTTATTTTTCGCATATAATTTTACTACCCTATTTTTTTAATATTTACTGATGTTACTTGCCTCTAAATTAGTAGGTAGTATTAACATTGTATCTACCATTAATACATTCTCAGAATGCTTGAATTTTCTGTACTTTTTTTTCAATAAACGTATAGCGATACGAGCAGCAGACTAGTCGCGCCGCTACCCCTTACAAGAAGGAATGGATAAATCTCGTGCCATGTAAACCGTCCTTTAACACGGTCTGATTTAAACTAAGGGTAACCATGGTCAGTTTGTAGGGGTTATTACATTGTTTAAAATAAATGTTTAGGGTGCTCACCCCTACGTCTTGACCAGTCAGAGATTACGGTGAATTATGGATTTTAAAATGTTATTCAATAATAGGTTTGATTGCTTAATTAGATAAACAAATATTGTATTGAAAGAATGGTGCAATTATTAAAGTGATTGCTATGTCAAAAGCTTGCGTCGAGGGTTGTGCGTTCGTTTCGTATTCGCAAATAGTTGCTTCAAGTTTCCATATTTTTGATATCTTATGTTTACAGTACTATAAATTCATCGCTACAAAACCATTTCTCCTAATAAGGGAGTCACGAAAAAAAAATAAAAGCAAATGCAGTTATCGTTCCGCGATAAATAACATTTTTTTGACATTCGAATGTCTCTGGTTTTCATGTTTCGATTCAAATGAAAAGCTAAATTGAAGCTGCAGATAAAATAACATTAATACATTTTTTATTGTTATCTTAACTAACTAATCGTAATATGTAGGTATATTATACTAAATACACTCGGAGTTTCATTTATCTTTCATTCTTCTATGTTTCTCTAATTTACATTTGAAACGAGGGAGTACTCATACATTTAGTTGTAAAAGTCGTGAAGGTGTCATAAAAACCATTGCGTCTGCGTTCGAAATACAGAAATAGAGAAATATTCAAAAGAACTATAAGATATTGTGTTGACATATTTGCGTTATTTACTTATGTTAAAATTAAATTTAGAACTTTTCTTCTTATTTTGAATTTCAAATAATGAATTTGGAATACATGTTTTAATACTGTTGCTCTTTTTTTAAATAAAAATAGAAATTAGAATGATTCAATGAATAGCTTTAAATTTGAATATGGAACTAATCTTAGCTCTATTTGATTTATTAAAAATAATATTGAGCCTATTTTATTAACTGTTTTTGTTTTGTTTTCTTTAAAAATAAAAACCAAGTATGATTGATACCTATGTTCGTATGACAGTATGTAGAAAATATTAAAGTACATCTGTCTATCTGTTGCGCTTTTCCAAATTCAGAATTCAATGAAATTTGGCATAGAGATGCTTTGATTCTTCAGGAAGGTGATAGATTACTATTTATCGTGGTTACCGACATACACGCGGGCGGAGCTGCGGGCAAAAGTTAGTATAATATACTAAACACTTTCTTAACTAAATACATACTTGTATTCTTACAAAACATTGATTAGACGTGAATACCTATTGTAATTTCCAATTCAAATTCATTTTGAATAATTAGTTGTTTATAAATTACCTTTCCTTGGCCGCGTTGCTTTAAGATGTCTTAGGTAATCATACTTCTATGTAAAGACTTCAAGAACTTAACTTTTAACATTCATGTATTCTTTATATAAGTATGTCAAATTACATAGGGTTCAGGAATTTATGAGTCAGCAATATACAAACAAACATACTACCTACCGATATAAACTTACCTGACTTCTGCTTTTGGAGTTCCCAAAAACATTACTGCTTTAAATTTTATAATTTCTATATCTACCTAAGTATTACTACATACTACATAAAATCTCCAATTATATAAAAAAAGGATCTAAAACAAAAATAAATAAACTAGAATAAATAAGTCGTCGACTCCAATGCTTTTGTTCTGTCCAATTTTTATGACGAAACTCCCTTCATCTTAGAAGTGGCCGTCTTTAAGTGTCCGTGTACGTGTCTCGACACCCTGCACACCTGGGAATCGAACCCACAATACGCCACTAACGCATTGACCCTCTGTAAATATTCAAAAAACTTCAACTGAAAAAGAACCTTTTTCCTAAGACGTAAGGTTCAAAAACAAAGGAGCACGTTTAACGTTCCATTGGTCAGTGATGATTAGTACCATACCCTCAAAAGGACATAAGTCACGAACCAAACAAAGGAAACTAAACTTTAACGTAGCGGAATAAGTCAAAATATTGTATGTTTTGTTATAGCACGAAAAGTATTCTCTTGCAAATTGAAATGGGAGAAACTAAGGCAAAAAGTCCGGGATTCGAAACTGGGATCGTAAAAAGCAGTACGCAACCGTGTCGCAGTAGTTTCGGTTAATGTGTCCTGGACAAATTGAGTTGGCCGGGTAGGAAAATTAGCGGCCCCTAGGGATGTCCCACATTTCCACGAACTCCGATATTAGTGTTGGGATATGACATGACTGTTTATGATGCAACTCGCTTTTAGGGATATATCAGCTGACTGGCCAATGCTAACATATTCGCTTTTATGTAGATAATATTAGAACAAAAGAAACGAAAAATATATCTGTGTCTACGATAAGGGGAGGGAATGTTAACTGCGACGCGAAGCTAGTATCTTTGTGAATTGTAGCCTATGTGTTATTCAGATGTATAAGCTATATTATTGTAAAGTTTCATCAAAATCCATTTAGTAGTTTTTGCGTGAAAGAGCAACAAACATGCTCACTTACATATAAACTTTCGCGTTTATAATATTAGCAGGACTAGGATGGTTTAAGCAGTCACTAAGCTGCTTCCTTCTTCGAAAATTAGTGTTCTGAGTCAGGGTGATTTTTGTGCACGATTCATGTATTTTTGTAAAATCCACCGCGACACAAAATTACTCCTATTACGTGAGTTGAACTCGATAGAGGACTTTAATTGGGACCGCAGAAACCAATACAATCAATACTATCATTCAAACCCTTCTGCTGCTACTGTAAAGTTACAAAGCAGATTATCTTTACGTACCCATATGTCAATAGAAATGTGCTCGTTAAATTGTCACCCGTCACCTTTTAGGGTTAACACCTTCACGATTAACCCTATAAGAGACGTACATTAATACCCCACTTTTGTAAAGCATGGGAATTTTGGAGTATTTTCCCCTTGAATGGTTTCAAGTCTAAACATTGGTTCTTTGTTGCGGTTTAAATGCCTTTATTGGTGATAAAAGTAACGGTTCATAAAAACATAATGGATGTGTAAAAAAATTGATGCGAAAGTTTTTTGTACGGATTGAAATTTAATGTAGTTCGGTAGCTTTGATTTACTTACATTATTATTTTTGAGGTAAACTTATATAAACGTATCTTTAGATGTGTTTTAAGCGTTAGAAGTTACACAATTCACTTTTTCGCGTTATTTTATTTTCTGATTTTATGTAGGACGGACACAATATCACAGCAATTATAAAAAAACATCTTTTAAAAGTACTTTTAACCATAGACTCAATGGAAATCAAAATCAATTTGTTAATAAATATAAGAAACTGTTACAAAACCTGTCTTTAATAATTTAATTTTTTATTTTCTTCATGGTATGTCATTGTGTCTTTATAACGTAAAGAAATTTTGACACTTTCAAGTGCTTAAGAAGACCATAATAATACTTAATAACCTTTTCATCTTTCAATAAATATGTCACACCATATTTGTAACCCTCAAGTGGTTCGTCACCAGTCTTTACAACTTCATATTTTACACTTAACAATATCATTTTTAATTTTACATTGTGCAGTTTAGGGTTGTAAGTGTCTATTGATGTGTTACAAGCTTGGGAAGATGGATGGTAACTTAGATTGTAGGAAGCTTAATCTTTTATATCTTATTCGAAAAGTTTAAAAGTAATAAGTACATATTAAAGTTATGATTTACTGTTGTTATTAAGACTTATTTAATGAAAATTTGGTACTTAGAATTAATTTTAAAAGTTAGTACCTACTTACCATACAAGTAAGAATTTTACAAATAAATAATAACATGACTTTTATCTTCTTATTCCCATTTCTTGAAATACATAATAAAAAATGTAAACAGTAATATTTATATAATTTTATTAATTATTAACTAGCTCCTAGCGAGAGTTAATAAATATATTTAATTAATATGTTTAAAAAAAAGACACCTCTGTGGTTTGTTTCGGCATTTCCTCCCAGAGTCAGTCTTAGGAAATGCCTCTTCTGGCTGTAAAGTCCGACGTGTAAAAATATCTGTAAAGATCGACTTACAAAATAAATATAATTTATCAATTTCAAATATTTATCTTGATAATTACTATCTGTTACGTCTTTAAATATTCCCTTTCATCGAAAAACACAATTTTTCTTATTTATTACTTAATTTCTCACTTTAAAAAAGCTAGATATTTGAAGTGATAAAAATTCAATTCGAAAAAAGCTAAGTCACTTCAGTCTCTAAGCTTCTAATCTAGCGAACATCGCCAATAGAATATCTTTCTTTGGAAAACTTTTCAAAGGATATTTCACACCCTCTGTTGAGGGTCGGCTAGTTTTCTTTAAAAGCATGGACATTCGAGCCCTTGGAATTTAGTCAAGCGTCCCGTCCCATGGGTCAATGGGACCCCACGGTCACTGTGAATTCAAATAAATTGACTGTATGTATTTGTATGAATGCGTCTTAATATCGCAGGTGGGGGTTTAATAAATATCGTTTAGCGAAATGATGTAAGTATCTAGATTATCATCAACACGATGAAAATCGACTAATAATTAGAAATGATAAGAGGTATTTATATTTGTGTATGTTTGATGCCATTTTATAACGATGACAGGTGTCACACTGTCCCACGATAGAAATATCTATATTGAATAATCCTACTAATATTATAAATGCGAAAGTTTGTAAGTATGTATATGAGGATGTTTGTTGCTCTTTCACGTAAAAACTACTAAATGAATTTTGATGAAACTTAACACAGGCTACAATTTATAAAGATACTAGCTTCGCCTCGCGGCATTGCCTGGGTTATTGTCGTACCGTGGGTAGCACCGCGGGGTTCAACTAGTATAATATAAAAATAAAACACTCATGTGATATCTAATAGATACGGTGTGACTGGTCGCCATTTGAATATGGACATAGGGCGGCCATATTTCAGTTATAGGCCGAATTAGCTTATGACTAATAGTAAAACCAACATGTTATACCTACATATATTTATTCTCACACCTGTATATTTATGCCAAAATCAAAAATTGAGGATAACCTTCGAATGTCTACAAGAACTACCATAAACTAATTAATAAGTTAAATATACTTCGCACTAGTGCTGTCACATGTCTTCAATTGCCTGTTGTTTATCTCCTGTCTCCCTTATACTATATCCCTGTATGATATAACAATATTTCATAATCAACTATCGTAGTAATATCAATAATCCCAGTGATAATCTCGTGACACTTTCATTTCCGATGTCAAATATAACGTTTGTCACCCCAGCGGTATTTGTTCGTATAAATAAGATGTATCATTACGCCTCGCAAACTGTTAATGGCGTTTCTCTGCCTACCCTACGGACCAGACGATAAAAATATTTATTAATAAAGTAATGGTATATTGTATTAGTTCTTTGTGCTTTAGTTCTTAGTTATGTCGGTAATAAACTCCATATAAGCGTGGTTCATTTCATCACACCTTTAAATGAGATAATTAATTATGAGGGTGCATTCATATAACACTATTCCTAACAGAATACATACTTTTAACAGATTTAAAAAAAAGAGGAGATTCCATATATTTAACTGTATATAATTGAACGTATTTTCACCGATTACTCTGTCAACTACAGATATTGAAAATTATTTATATATTCGAAAGGTATGGAGGGTAGAGGTAAGGAGAATCATCTGTGTACATGAAAAAGTGTCCGTTGAAATGCATTAAATTAGGGTGGCGCCACATTAGCATCAGAGTAAACTTTAAAGGAAGTCAATAAACGTACTATTCACAGTTCAGAAAATAAAATCACTCTAGCTACGCCTTTTCTCATAATAACTCTTTAAGGTTATATTTATAAGTAATAATAACAGCAATAAGTAACTACTTTAGTCGACAATAATGTTAAATTTTTTAACTCGGCGTACTTCAATTCGTTCACAATTGCTACATTCATACCATACCCTGTGTCTACACCAGCGCCATTCTGGAAGATTTTTGAACTGTTATTTACAGCTTACAGCTGGACACTTTTTTCAATTTTCTACCATATGAGATAACTCTCCTTACCTCTACCCTCCATATCGAAAGGGTATACTCCCGAAATGTTGCCATTGTCAATATATTAGGATCTAATGATGGGATCCCAAGAAAATCGAGTAAAATTCTCATACTTTATAAGCATGAATAATGTTTTTCATATATTTTCTAAAGCTATTTCAGTATACCGGAGGTAAATACAATCCCATTCCCCATTTCCCAAAGGCCGGAAACACACTTGTGATGCCTCTGGTGTTGCGGGTGTCCATGGGCGGAGGTTGTGGGGGAACGGGTATCATGTTCCACCCAACACAAAGGGAGGATCCTCCGACCAGGCGAGGTGATCATGTGGAGGTCGCCACATCAATCACTTACCATTAGGCGATATGTATGCTCGTTTGCCCCTATACCGTAAAAAAACTTCGAGTATAAAGCATCCCCAAGATAATCTTCTAGCAGCTAGAGTCATAAAGTACATTTTCTTTTTACTCCCTAAAAACGAATTTATTCAACTAGTTCTGTTATGTCAACAAACAAATGATATAATAACGCTAAATACTCAATTTGAAACATTATTATACAATACCGTTTTTTCAGAGGTTTCGGTTTAATGTTACGGTCATTGCAAACTGTATCGGTTTATTTGGACTGTTACGGTGGAGTACTGAAGGTCAACATAACCTAACTTATTCAGATTTTTTGGCAGTGATTTTAGGTATAGTCTTTAAAAATACCAATATTGTGCAGAGAAATGACTTACCTCTTTGTTTATTGAATAGCAGTGATTTCTATTGTTTATCACTATTTTTAAAGGGGGGAGCCAACTAGTTGAACTATCATATTTGTGTGAAAGCATGGCTCTTCCACGGTAAAGACGAACGATGGACTCTAAAAAAATGCAATCGAATTTCACGTTCTTTTCTAAATGTATTTTACTAGCGTGACTAAAATAGGGTAGTTAACAGTATTACAGTCATTAGATTAATACGAATCGAGAATTATTGCACATTACTATAACATACTGATATTTCTTTTTACGTATGGCCTTTCCAAAATACCTCTGCTCTGTCTGATAAAAAGCAAAAACTCAGGAGTGATGGTCACCATATTCATTGCGAATGCAGAAGCATCACTAGGCCGCTATGGTGTGGACTCGGTTTCGCACTCACCAACGAAACACGAACACTGTCATTTTACGTTGATCTTCTGTGCGAGGGTACTACCACCCGGGTTGAGGCGCCCGTTCGTGCTAAAATCAGCGTGGCTCTACTACTAATGCCCAGTTGCTATATTTGAAAAACGATCCGTTCTAGGTACGAATAGTAGTATATTATACGGGGCGTAAGCTAAAATCGTTCCTATAAAAAATAAATTGAGGAAAGGTATTTACGATTCGTAGTCGGTTGTAGACAATTTTTACACGATGACGATTCGTTAAATATAGGAACCGGGCATAAATGAAAAAATATTATTGTTAACGTTAAACCAGGTACTTAATGAATTCTAAGAGGTAAGGTTCTCATATACCTATAGGAAAGCTGAAAATGCAAATTCACTTGAGATCCACGCGTGATTTGCAAGTTAATCTCCAACTTTCGACCACAAGGAATATGTCGATCTATCCGTCAGATAGTTAATGGAGACGTGAGAACGGATCTCAAGAGACGGACAATTCCTCTCATTCATTTACTTAATTGTAAGTACACTGCTACGCAATCTGATGAATGATGTTAGCCTCGATGCTTACTATTTGCATGAAAAACCAATTGCAACATCCAATGAGAAAAACCTATGCATATGATGATTAGCCGCCTCCGATGTCTTCTGTCGCAGTCTCTCTTACTTTCAATACTTTTTCGAGTTTAAGAACAGAAAATTGACACACACAAAGGCAATTTTCTGTGGCTACGAAAAAGTATTTAATTTTTTTTTAATATAAATAACATTATTAATGTTTGTTTGTGTACCTCAAAACTCTATCATGTATGAAGGGATTTGTAAAATTATTAATGTGGTCGCCCAGGGATTGATATTTGACCATAATTTCTTTTTTTTTAGTTTTCTGCCCTCCTCCTCCATATAAACTTAACTATGTGAAATTTTACACTTCTATCGTTTGCATGATTTTCGTGAAAAGGGATATTCATAAAAAATCATTGACTATACCGTACCTATGGGTATGATCTATACCCATATATAGGTAGGTATATAGGTATGGATTATGAGAGAGTGTAGAACTAACGTTTTGTTACATTTATATAAAAAAAACATCTTCAATTATGATGATAATTGAGGAATTATTGTTAATACTATTGTTAAACATAAAAGTGTGTGTGAGTAAGGTAAGAGTTCAAATGTACCTATGTGTAAAATGTTTTACGAATTCTTACTGTCGTGAGAGTAATATCTTCTGAACCGTTATCTTCCTGTATGAAAGTCTAGTAAGACTATTTGAATTACTATTACTACAGGGTAATTTAAATATTAATTAGGCACCTAAATGCCTAGAATAACTCAGGGTGACTAAGGTTTGACGTCTGTGAAATGTCTTGCAACAGTATTTAGACTCACAGATTTGTCAACAAAAGATCGAGCCGCTATTTGGTTAACTTTGCATATTGTGTACATAGCCGATGTTACTTTTCTACCTAAGCTTGGACTGGTGTGATCAAAACTAACATCAATTTTCACGCTAGTAACTAAGTACTAGTAGTTTACAGATAGTAGAGCCACGCTGGTTTCAGCACAGATATATGACATATATGACATACTACAGTATTTCATTTTAAACGATTAGATAGAGCTATTACTGTGTCCAACCTTTCATTTTACTCACTATATGTTTTTGTGACTAGTTTTTCTGGTCGCAAAAAGTCAGTGTCAATCGAATCGTGTACCACGATTGTTGGGGCTGGCGTGTCAACGAGGTCACGAACCCAGCTGTGAATGACTAAGTATGGGTGATGCGAGTTGATAGTTGAACTCATTTGTAAATAATTAAGTTTCCGTCTTTTTTTTAAAGTGTAGCTATTTCTGCACTCAAACTAAGTAGTAGTAGACTGGTATATCCTCAATGTTATAGTAATCGGAGACCAAAGAGATTAAAAGTTCCAAGCGTATAATTTTTAATTTCGACTTTTTCATAAACTTATTTTACTTATTTCTAAAGTTAAAGAGTTGTCTTCTAAATCCACTTTTACTAAAGCTTTTGAAATAATGTACTAGAAAATCGTAAACATGACAACCAAAACGTATCCTTAGATTAGAACACAACAAACGGTGCATCAAAATGAGTAATTTAAAAAGGTCACATTATAATCTCCGATAAATAATATAAAAGTATCAAGACCTTTCTATCCCGGCATTTGGTCGGAAATAATGACAAGAGGCCGTCCCGGGAACGTTTACATCGCACCCCCGGTGATGAGGTTAATATGACTCGGCAAATTTCCGAACGATGTCTGATCGTTCCACAATTTGACTAAACTACGCTGACATTGGCTGTCTTGAGTTTAGAGTAGCGTTTAGATGTCAAATAGAACTATTAGAATAGAGATTCAAAAGTGGAATGTGGATTCGAATTATAAATGATATACTTTTTTGAAGATTATTTAAAAAAACCCATCAAATGTGAAAATTTTGTAGATTTAAATTTTATTTGCTTTCCGTTAAAACATAATTGACAATAACTATTTGTTTAAGAACTTTCCTATTTGAATAAAATAAAATGAATTCATATTTAGTGCATGTTAATTATGGCAAGTCAGAAAATGTGAAACTTTTAATGAAAAAAATGGAGAAACAACTGTATTACCAGATGTAAATATTCTGCACAGTGTTGCATTCTACAAAATGTTCGGACAAAAATAAAGGCATTCGTTCAGGTCCAGTGGGACAAGCGATTTGTACGTCCGCCAAATTGCCGCTCTTTAGACGGACTTTAATAATCACGTCATATCCAATTTTCGTTTGCAACGCTTCACGAATACAAATAGGGCGGGCTGTTGATTGAATATTTCACTTGTTTATTAGTGAATTGACACTCGTAATTAATGATTGATTGCATAGAATTGTTGTTCAAATTTCGTAATAATGATTATTTCGTCAGAAGCTTTACAAAATTGTATGATAATTAATGCTGTGGATGTTATTTAAAAGTGGTACATCCAAATGAATGAACAATCAAAAATCTTGTTACCTTTGCACACGTACAAGAATTACCACACTTTTTTCTAATTTCTGTCTAAATTTTACTACAGCTGTTGATGTACCATTTCATGGCTATGTTGTATACTTTTCGAACCAGATTTAATAAGACGTGAAGAAACACTTAAACATGAGATCAAAGTGAATAATCAAAACACCAAATCTCAAGAAATCTCCTGACTTACATAAAAGTGTAGATAAATTGCATCCCATTCTGACAACGGATGTCGGCGCAATGAAAACATATACAATAGATAATATCACGATGCCCACACACCCCTGTGGGCGATATCCCGCCTTTTACAGACAAAAAATGACCAATCTGTTAGACGCGTCGATACGGGAATGACTAATGGTAGTAGTCTTCTTAGCAAATTGCCTGCCAAAACGGTAACGAAACTGGAAAATTGTTTCATTCATAAATGCAATAGTTGGGATTTGCGTGGATAGCTTTTAGATGAATAAAAAGAGGATTACGTAGCCCCATGTGATCGTGGCTTGTATATTTGATGCGTCAGATGCACAAATGTTCCTGATAATTGTATATTGGATTCTTACTTTTTTTTTCAAGAGAAATCTGTAAGATAGAACTTTATCTGAGTAAATAAAACTAGCGAAGAGAATTAGCAATACAAAGAGAGGTCGAGGCCGCATTCGCAGCCAATTGAAAGGAGAAGGAAATAATAGTTATTTGCAATAATCGACTGAAGGGACGGCTGATTGCGCCCGGGGCATGGACGGACGAATTTTTCCCTATTTTTGCCTGACTTGTCGAGTATTCGTTGGTACAGTAAGTACCGTGCGTGTTTTACAGTTTATTTTCGTTCACTGTATTTTGAAATAAACTTTGAATCTCCTAATGGTTAGACAGTTATGATTTAAGTAGTTTTTTAGTTTTCTACATAAATTTCTGATTGTAAAACAAAGAAATGATTATGAAACATTGGCTTTCATTTTCAAAAGTATATAATACTACAATGCAGTATAGTAAAAGCACATTAAATAATGAAACGTCCTTAGTTCTCGAGTCTCAACCCAGTAATCAAAAGTACCCTTCACAACTAGTGCCAATTCAACCCTAAAAGAAGGAATTAAAACAACAGGGGTCAGCACAAAAGTCCATTGATGAGGTAAAGGGGGATATAATAGATCATTTTCGGGACACTTGTCTTTAATCCAGTCTGGTCTGACCAGTGATCGATTGCAGTCACCCTACTGCGTTGGAATGTCTATTAAAGTTGGTATTTTATGTGGTTTCTAAATTATTCTCAATCTATACAGATATCATGCGGTTTGTGTACCTTGACTTGCTATGTTTCTCGATATTCCAATATTATAAATTATCTTACTTTAAAATGTGTTATTAATTATATTAAGAATGAAAGTCCAAATTAGGCATTAACTAAAAAAAAGAAACCACAGTATATATATTTTTTTACTTTCAATATGAGTATTGCTTTGTAATAGTTTTGTATTAAGTGTATTTTGTGTAAGTGATTTTTTTAGTGTCATTCATCGATAAAATTGTTTAAAATAGTAATTTTCTTACATTGCTTTCATTTAACTTTTTTCGTTCTTAGCATCACAAAATTACAATAACACCTGCAACAAAAGATACGAGTTTAAACCGCAGACATTAACCGATCGTTGTTTTTGAAAAAGTGTTTTTTTACTTTTATTCGATTCTCTAATGACGTATAATTTCGGTTGTCATAAATCGATACTGAAGTTATTGGGGACGACTTTTCTTATTATTGCCGACTTTAATAGACTCAAAGTATAATCTCTTAGAAAGACGTCCTTTTTTATGACTATCTAAATATCTTTTGTTGATTGAAATTTTGATGATTTTTAAATTGAATTTTCTTTGATTTTGTATAGAATAACAAACTTTTTAGTGAATCGACTTTTCTAGTGTTGTTATTGTTGTCGTTGTCTAAAAAAATACAGATTAAAACAGTGGGCGTTTTGACATTGTAATAGGAATATAAGTAGAAACATTTTTACAATGTGATATCGAACTCTGTCCAGCAATAAAAAGTTGAATTGATAGAGGGCGCGACGAATTATGGTGAGTCAGCGATTGTCAGTTTAGATGCTGATTGAAGCTGGCTACTGTACTCTACAGGATGTGGTTGATAAATTTTTAGAATAAATATTAATTTTTTTGTAGTAGTAATGTTTATTCTAATTTTTTTTTTGCACAGTGGTCAGAGCTTGCTAAATCTGGCCTAAATTTTACCATTGCCTGATTTAGCCGTAATGATTTATTTGCTAAATATCAATGTTTGGATAATTATTTTTGATTCATAACAGTCTAATTCAGACCTAGTTTTTGAGCTAATATATTGAATACATTGTATGTGTCTTTGTGTAACCGTCAATTTTCTGTATTATTTGTAATTAAGTAAAGAATTGTACTTTAATACACAAAGATCAGTCAGTATTCAGTTAGTTTCAAACAATAATATTTAGTAACTAACTGTCAAAATAAATCCATGAAATATTTTTTATCGAAATAGTCATAACAACAACCTATATACATGTACATCTTAAAAAATGAAATAAACTGTAATAGATCCATACATTCAAAAGGGCCGCAGAAACTAACCACACTTTGCTACACTCCATCACAATAGTAAGCCTTATGTTTGAAAACTAAGAGGTCAATTTTGAATGACCGACATACTTAAGAATGAATAAACAGCGAAAGGTTTAAAGTGAATATACTTCATAACATTAACTCGGATATTTGATATAAAATGGCGTCACGAGTATATTTTTTCCGACCTTATTCTTTTTTGGTTATTTATGTGACATTAGGGGCCATCCTTAAAGTACGTCACACGAATTTCATGATTTTTTGAGCCCCCCCCCGTCCTTGTCACAGGTGGTCACATTTCTGAGACCCCCCCCTCCCTAGTGTGACGTCACATGTGTTGCAATTTCACATCGAAAAATTATTAAATTAAAACAGCAGTTCCGAAATTAGTTTTATTTCCATTTAAATTAAGTACTTTTTTATGAAATCAACACCTATAAATTCGGATCGAATACTGAATACGCAACAAATCAGAACTACATCAGACCTTGTATGAAAAAGATTAAGTACTGATTATCAACAAAACAATTTAAACCGTATTGTTGTAAAGATAGAGTTGGAAATATTTTTTAGTTAAATTAATATTTCAAATTACGCGATTAGTACCTCTAGATATATTAGATTTTGAAATGTGATGTCACGAAACTTAGGACCCCTCCCACCCCTTGTCACACCATGTCACACTTTGTCGACCCCCTCCTCCCCCCTTTACGTGTGACGTACTTTATGGATGGCCCTTTATCTGAGAGATGACTCCCTTGAAAATGTTCGTAAATGCGATTATTGTTCTTGATTCCTGTCTACAACACAGCAGGTTAGATCAGCTGATGCATAAGACTTACAATATTACTTGCGTGTTTTAAGGTAGATATTAATTATAAATTATATTGTTCACTTTATAGAAGCTTTAGCAACATAACATATATTGAATAATCATGGTCAATGCTCAAAAAAAATTTGATTCTTCTAAATTTTTCTCGACCGGAGTCCTCATAGAAAACCGGTGTGAAACAACGCATGCGTTGTGTTTCACCGATTGAGTGAGGATACCGTAGCCCCATACCTCAACCCCTTCCTTCTCCTTCTTCAAAAGGCCGGCAACGTACTTGTGATGCCTCTGGTGTTGCGGGTGTCCATGGACGGCGGTTACCGCTTACTTAGAAAATCTAAGTAAGCGGTTACGGTCACTTTAGGAAGTTCGAAATTGTTATATTGTGTGAATAAGTTTATTTATTACGTTTACAATAAATAAACTGTTGGCTACTTCTCTAAAGATGTAATCAAAAAGTTACAAACTAAATATAGATATTTATTTTAAGCAATTATATTGATAACAGCAAATCAGGCTTAAATAATATACATACGTGTGAATAAACCATAACTGAATCAAGAAAAAAAGGGTTGAATTAAAGAGTTTCTGCTTATTTCAAAGATTTCTTGGAAATGAGCAGAAACTGGATTGGATTTTGTTTTAATAAATTTTGAGTGTTTTTTTTCGGTTCTTAATGTTAATGTTGCTGATTGGAAGCGTACGCTAATGTTATGTTGTGGTATGGGGTATAATTCATTTCTCTAGTCGGACCAAATATTTCAATAATAATAATAATAAATATTTTCGGACATTTAACACACAACGCCATCTAGTCCCAAACTAAGCAGAGCTTGTACTATGGGTACTAGACAACTGATATTAATACATATATACTTTTTTTTTGTAAATACATACATATTATACATAGAAAACACCCAAACTCCGAAACAAACATTTGCAGATCATACAAACATTTGGTCCGACCCGGGAATCGAACCCGAGACCTCAAGCTTAGCAGTCGCATACGCTACCACTACGCCACCGAGGCAGAATCAATGATCTGCAAATAAATAAATATTATTTGCTAAGGAGTTTAGGAGTTTTCTACGTATAGTAAAAGTAAAATATTCAAAGTATCAATATTCATTAGACAATCTAGTTTTCTTAGTCTCAAGATTCATTAGTGTATCAGATGTTAAAAATATTTATAGAATTGTATAAAAAAAACCAATAACGCTATTCCTAAACTATTTAAAAATCACACTGCGACTATCCTTAACTAGCTGAACCTCGCGGTGTTACCTGCAGTTATTAGTTTACATATTGTTATTTTTGTTTTTTTTTTTTACAATTCAAATAGCCTATATTAATCAGTGATATTGTAGCATACAAATGGTGAAGGAATTTTTAAAATCCGTCCAGTACTTTTTGAGCCAATTCGTTACAAACATACTTACATACAAACATTTCCTCTTTATAATATTAGTATAGATAACATGTATAAAAAACTAAAATACTAAATATTGTTATTTTATGCGAATGTTTTGCAATTAAAATAGGGTAACCTGGTATTCAGGGCCTGGTAACACTAATTAGTGTGATAATAAGTCACGAACCGAAAATCTTTTACATTACTGCCCTTTACTATTCATAGACTCTGCAGTGCTCAGATGCCATTTGCTGGTAGCGTTTATTTAAAAAGCAAATTGGGTAGTACTTCGAAAGTAAATGGGTATTCATTTTATTAGAAAGGTACCTATAGATTCAAACATCAACAGCCTTTGGAGTCCCCAGCTGGGCCTAATTCTCTCCGTAGAGAGTTCGATTTGGCCTATTATATCACGCTTTTATCCGTGGGAGAGCTATGCTTCGGCATGAATGGGTCGGCTCGACCGGAGTGATACCACGGCCTCACAGAAAACCGGTGTGAAATAGCATTTGCGCTGTGTTTCACCAAGTGAGTGAGGATACCGGAGGCCCATACCCCAACCCCTCCCCCAATCCCTCTCCCCATCTCACAAAGGTCGGCAACGCATTTGTGACGCTTTTGGTATTGCGGGTGTCTATGGGCGGCGGTAATCGCTTACCATCAGGTGATGCGTCTGCTCGTTTGCCACCTATACAGTAATAATAAAAAAAAAACTCTGATGTGCCACGTGATATGTTTAGTTTTAATTTAATTTTCTCTTCGTAATGCTGTTGTCCTGTGTAGATTGCTTTCTGGGTCTGCTCTTATGAACCCATGGAATGAATGAGGATGGCGATACTCCGTGTTCTTAATCCATCACCATATGGAGACCATAGAAATTCAATCAAAAAAGAAAAATATTGATAATCACATAAAGTATCAAAAAAATAATAAAAAATATCTATAGTGTTAATATTCGTATGACACACTTTACTACTCATAGTAACAAAGCTAAAATGATCTTGATCCTTTTGTTAAATTCTCTCAAACGTTACAAACACTCACCAGCGTGTTACGTATAACAAAAACGCGTGTTACATTAATTATTCACGCTCTTTATTTTTCAATCAAAATATTTTTGTCTACGGATGTGATTTTTTTTTTCTTTGGAGGTTAACTCTAGCTTTTTTGGTATTCTTTAGAAATTTTGATGAGGTGTAAAAGGGTTCCTGTCTTATGATTGAGTCAAAGAAGTTTTTGTTGCGTTAAAAATAAATAAAAAACTGATAAAATTTATTACTGTAGTGGTACGACCCTCAATCTTTTTATTGTTGGTAACATTTGAGTAGCTTTAGCAATTTTACTTTTTTCATTATTTTATGCAATTCTTAACATATGTTGGTAGTTTGTGATCCTAACCCTAATCGCTTGTTATGTGTCTAGGTGTGATTTATGTATAATAACTATGTATTTGTTTAGAAATACATCAGCAGTCCGGTCACCAAACTAGGTTAAAGGATGTTTCTTTTTGTTGATTGGTGTAAAATTCCTTTGGATCTCCGGCTCCTCGGGGACTGAGTGGGTGGGTGACCGACCTCAGGTGCCTGCACTGAGGAGGATCCGGACCATGTTATTTCAGGTCACCCCAGGATCAACACCGCGCCTAATCAGACTATCCTGGGAGAAGGAGTTTCCTCTTTTTTTTATTGAATAGTGGCAAACGAGCAGACGTATCGCCTGATGCTACACCAGAGGCGTCACAAGTGCGTTGCCGATCTTTTAAGAAGGAGTACACCCTTTTCTTGAAGGTCGTAATGGGCCGAGAATATCGCAGGCGACAGTTCAATTCACAGTTATATTGTGCGAGGCAAAAAGTTTTCTCCTTAGTTTGGGACCAAATACAGATAGAAACACAACAGGCCAAATAAACAACATTACTGATATTTTAGTAAAATAGAACTACTGATTAAGGCATTGGGACCAACGTACTACAGATTAAAACACATTGATCCATTTCGTTGGTTCAAATCGATACGTATGTGTGCTCTGATTGTTTATATCGATAAAAAGTAACGAGCTATATCGTTCCCGGATGAACCAAATCAGAACGTCTAACACGTCTTTTCACATATAATTAAGTTTCTTTTATTCCAATTTCACACTACTTAGCGAAAGCAATTTGTTGTATGATACACTGTTGTCGTGTATGTACCTTCTTATTTATATATTACTCAGGCTAACTTGTAGCCGAGTAGCGGCCATTTTAATGGTTATTAAAAGCTGTCTGAATTTACCTTATCAAGAGTGTTCTTTGTCTTTGACAACTACAACTTTTAAAATGTTTATTTCGCTATAGGTACAGTAAAATACTTGGGAGTGAGAGTGTGAGTTTGCATAAGAAGATACTGATGCCTGATGGTGACCTTCTCGTATGACACTCCCAATATCTAAAGTAGGTACTGATTTACCCTTTCATAGACAGTTATAAAATACTATGAACATTTTACTAACTACATATGTGTCAACGTTTGTAACGGTCAAAAACAATTCAAAAACTTTTTATAAGCTACCCGACTAAATAACTTCTTATGATCGAGTTGAAATCGATTTTAATAATCGGATGTCGGTCCTAAAATTATCTGGAACCACTAGATTACGATTGTAACTTTTTTAAAACAATTACATGAAGGAAAGTGTATTTTGTACAACCTCAAGGTCTGTACCAGTTATTGCGTATTCAAGTTTATGGTTACTCGGATAATGTGGAGCGACCACAGGTTATAATAGTAACGGACTGAATGAATTACTTCAATGCTAAATGTGGATCAACGATTTTGATACTTTGTCGAAATTTGATTATATTTTTTGAATGTTTTAGTAACTAACTGGAAATATGTTACTAACATATTGATTATATTAAAAAATCACTGAATTTAAAATTTACGATGTGTTAGTGGGTGAGGTTATTAGAGGACTAAATCTCCTGACTCCCTAATTTTGCTAATGACGCTAAAGGAGCTTACGGTAGACACTACTATCTAGGGAACTATTCGCTCATTTGGACCTTATACCCTTACCTTTAAGGTTGTTTATATCATTCTAAACATAGCTGCACATATGTCATTTTACCGTGAGAATTACTCAAATCAAGTCTAAAAAACTATAACAACAACCAATTAACATTTGACTCGCAACATTTATTTGTATTATTGTTTTATTCAAGCATCTCATTACGAAAATAACCTGTTTCTGGGAAAACGACAAATTATGAAGGTGATCTTGATATAGAGACATGTACGGTAATATTGTTCAAATTGTAGAGTTACGAGTGATTTAGATCTCTTGCCTTCAACATTTGAGTTTTTTTTATATAGAGATCCTATAAAATTACTCTACTCTGCTATATGGAAGACATTAGCAAAATCCTAGAGTGTAACCCTCAGTGGCTCAGTAATGTTACACCATCATTGGGCCTTTACTTTTTTATTTTATATTTTATTTTCTTCATTTTTGTAATAATTTCTGTACTGATGTTCTTTCTGTTATTCTTTAGTGTGACGAGGTGAAGAAAGACTTTAATCGATAAAATCGTGATAGGTTTAATAGGTAGTAATTGTCAATTTGATGAATACATACGAATCCTACATATATCTACCTAATAATATAAACGCGAAAGTTT
Source organism: Spilarctia lutea (assembly GCA_916048165.1). Lineage (NCBI taxonomy): Eukaryota > Metazoa > Arthropoda > Insecta > Lepidoptera > Erebidae > Spilarctia > Spilarctia lutea. The sequence continues at coordinate 5,262,436 of OU696491.1, forward strand.
ATAAGTATGAATGGAAAGATGGATGGATGTGTGTTACTGTTTCATGCAAAAACTACAGAATAAATTTTGATGAAACTTTACAATAATGTAACTTATACATCAGAATAACATATAGGCTACAATTTATAAAGATATAGCTAAATATAGGTTCGCGGCGTTGCTTGTGGTTATTGTCGTACCGTGGGTTTCAGCTTGTTACGTAAACAGTAACGAAACAATATCAAAAGTTTAGTAATTTGAACATGGACGTCAATTTAAAACAAAAAACTAAACTTTAATCATAAACATTTCTTCTTTTTTAATTAATTATAAAAACAACAAATGCTATGCGTGAAATACCTTTTCGTTTGACGACCCAATTCTTACTGTGCTATTAAAATATTATACGACAATTATTCAAGTCATTGACGGAATTTTTATAAAAAAAATGCTCATATGGGTTGTTCTTGGCTTACTATCTTAACTTAAAATAACTAGTTATCAACTATGAGCACAGTTAATAGAGTGACACAGCAATTTCGAACCAGCTACAATTACCGTAACTACAATTTTTATGTTTGCACAACAATAGCCATATTACTAAATACTTTGTGTTGTTAGGCACAAGTCAGTGTACGTCACGATACGATAAAATCTTAATTTGTGTTTGCTGGCTTGTCTGCAACCGTTAATATACTGTTGGCAAAACATTTTAAAGGCTACGCACGATTTTATTCAACGAAACAAAAAAATATGTCTACTGATTAGATGTTATTATGAATAAGGTTTTTTTGTAACTATCTATATCGTTAAAGAAGCTGAATTTTTCGTGTGTAGTTAGTTTCTGAAACATTTTTTATTACAGTTGATGGGTAAACTAGCAAAAAAATTGAGTACTTACATTTCATTTCTCTGACTATTATCAATGCACAAATTTAATTTAATTTTTGTGACTCAGTACCTCAAAAACGGCTGAACGGATCGCAATAATCTTTTGCTCAGAGATAGAGTGTAATCTAAGTTAACATATATAGTTTTATCCAAGAAAAAAATATTAGTCCTACTAATATTATTAACGCGAAAGTTTGTAAGTATGGATAGATGGATGGATGGATGTTTGTTATTCTTTCACGTAAAAACTACAAATGGATTTTAATGAAACTTTACAATAATATACCTTATACATCAGAATAAAACATAGGCTACAATTTATAAAGATACTAGCTTCGACTCGCAGCGTTGCCCGCGGTTATTGTCGTACCGCGGATAGCACCACTGGATTCAGCTAGTTAAATATATGTTTGAAGCCGTGAGCAAAAAACAGTTTAATCTTTATTAGAACAATAGTTTGCTGGTTCACAGAAGTTAGCCGTTAGCAAAATCGATGAGAGTGGAGTGTCAATTTGATACAGTGACTGCAATACCTATGACTTTACGGATGGCTTAGTGGCTTTCTACTGCGCTAACCGTTGTGAGTTCGATCACCATATTTGACAACACTAACAACGAGTTGTTGTTTGAGTATGGGTGTTCTTAATACATATAATATAGTACACTGTGGCGCAGGATATATTTGTAACACAGAAATGTTTTAAAGATTTTTGCAATACCTATGCTTCGGTAAAAATATACTTCAACAAAAGCGTTCAATATACAGGACTCTGGCTTCTCTTTAGAAAGGAGGTTATGGTCTATTATACCATCAAAAACATCCTTAAAGGCTGTAGACCTTAGACCTAGAAAATGTTGTTATAACTAGCTTTCTGTTTATACCGAGAACTTTTTTCTGTAAGATAGCTACTAGCAAATCTTATATTATGACCGTTTATCCTCAGATAAGCCGTAAGCCTGTTTATTACTTTTAGCTATAAAAATATATGTATATACCTATTTAAAAATTAAACTAAAAACGAAAGTTGTTAACACACCTAGAAAATAAACTTTACGGATAGGAGATAACCGTAAAATTAGCAGTAATTAAAAGTTTTTAATAATTTCATAGTTTCTTAATTTAATTTAGTTGTGGGTTATTAGTTTGGTGGTTGTTTAGTAACATCTTAATTAGTAATCAATTAGTCCGGCTAAAGGCACGACTGGGTGTTTGAAATGACCTATTTGAAACCTTCAATAAAGTGAAAACTTTTATGTAAAATCGTAATTCTTAAAAGAGTTTGGTTCTTATAAGAAAATGTTGATCAATAAAATACTTAAATTAGTAAACAGATATATACTTTAAAACAAAGATTCTTATACCTACCTATGTGGAATAGGTACCTATACAATATCAATTAATATACGGTTTTAATTATAGTGCTAATTGCAGTTCAAGACATTTTGATACTTTTTGAACCGTTGAATCTAACAAAAAAAAATAAAGGCATGCGTGGTCAGTTCACGGTAAAATTGTTTCCTACCTCGTGACATAAGCGACTCGTGCTAGAAAACCTGTACAACAATGCCGTGGAGATATTATCACAATATTCGACAGACATTTTGCTGGCACATGGACATTTAACATTTTATTATCTCGTTTTATTTCATTACTTAAGTCGTTCCTCGCTATAAAGACATGAGATTACTTTAAGTCATTTAACGTGGCGCACAATCTTTTTATAAACCTCGAGAAATAACTTATACAACATTTCTTTTTATACATCTAGAAGCATCAGTTTAAAAAGCACACAAACAAATAAAATGCTAAAAAATCAAATGCAATAAAAAAATTGTTTGATAGTTTGTTGTAGGCATTACAAATTAGTAAAAAATTAGACATAAAATCATAAAAATGTTGGATTTTCAAAAATAGAATTGTATTATGTTATAATTATTGTCAAAATCAAAATAGTTATTGGTAGTAAATTAAAAGTTGTAATGCAAAAAATTACAACAAACTATCAAAATAGTACAAAACACTAACTAAAAAATAAAAAATATAAAGAAAAATGAAACGTGCCCAGGTTCGAGATGCGATTGGTTGGAGGCTTGTTGCTGCCGACAGATATCCGGGCTTGACTGTACGAACCAGGAATGGGTGAAGGCCGGGTTTAGGCCAGGATTCAGGCCCGGGCCAGGTCCAGGCAGGCCCATCACGCCGGGCAAACCGCCGGGCCTCTGGTGGTGGAAGCCCGAAGCCACCGCGTAGTCCATAGCCACTGCTTGATATGGCAACATTGTCACTACACAACTAACAACTCAATAGTCCAAACTTCCACTAGACAGTTCCCGCGCTTTCTCACACATTTTTATTTTGATGACAGGTGATCAAAAATATTTTGTCCAACTTTTCTTAAATAATCATTACAACACTGGCCACTTGTTCTTTTTTCAAATTGTTTTTTTTTTATTCTAAAGTCTCATATACATTGTTTACAGAGTTCGTTTTTTAAATAATCACAAGTGTAGCTTCCGTAATTTCAGCGAAGACGTTTCAGTTATCAAACAAACGTTCTATTTTCGGGTGATCATTTACGGAACAAGCTATACACAGGGGAAAAGTCACGCACCACCACCCACTTAATAAATATTCTGGGCATATATCCGTTTTTACGTGGACGTGACCGACGGTGTACTGTCCGATTTTCACGTACGGAACGCGCGGCCGATTATCGAAAACAGTTGCACGCGACCCCCTCCTACGACCTCGAACGTGCAACTGAGACAAGACACGCGCGCCAAACGCGACTCTATCGCGTCCAACACATCACGAACTCAAACAAGCTTCGGCTTTTGGAGTGAAACGGAGCGATAGTAGAGCGAGGCGCACCATCGATCGGATGTCATCGCCGAGTTAAAAGCCTGCGTCGTTACACGGCTCGTAATAGGCGGTTACGTGATGGGGCGTGGCCTAAGCTATTAAGTTGAATTGTCGCGCGCTGATTGGTTAGAATTGCTGGTAGTATTGTACGTGATATGTTCAGAAATACGTTTATGGCTCGCGTTCATAGAATATAATAAGTGAGTTGTTGGTTGGAAGGCGGCCAGTCGCCGGCGATTCGCCCTGTTGCGGTTTACTTCCCGGGCACAGCTTTTTAATTATATTTTGTGGGTTTATTAATAGATGTTTTAGAACATATGTCTGAGGTAAAGGGGCGTGGTGGCTCGCGACTTGTTAATTAGCTACTAATAAATGCTAAACATTAATAGGTTGACTGGGCGATATTCATTCTTAGATTGAATAAAATATATTTATTTATTAGCTTCTAAGCTTTATTTACTTATGTAGATAAAGGTAAATTAAAAACAATTCGATAGGTAGGTATATTTTAATAAGGTTCTAAAAGAAAACCTCTCGTTTCAGCTGTAACTGGTTTAAGACTAATGTAATTTACATTAAAATAAAAACATACCTATTTGTAAAAAGTCTTTCAAACTTTATCAAATTACTTAAGTAAACAAAGTTAATAGATATTCTTCTAAAGAAAATCTGGAAAATAAATCTTCTCTCCACCTCGAAAAGAAGTAGGTACATTTATATTGAGAATGTTTTTCTTTGAATAATCTTCTCCTTATGTAAAATAGAATATATAAATATTCATGAATGGGTAACCAGGTACTCGCCTATGGGTAACCAGAATAAAATTCTAACTGAATAATACAAACAAACAGATTCAAGAAGACAATCGAATCCATTTTTAAAAATTCAGTCAGTCATTCATTCAAATGAATGAAACTTTCAAAAGGAAAGCTTACAATTGGTCAACACGAGGCAATTCTAAATTCAAACAGTTCTAAACACAGCTCAGTTAGGCGGTACCGGATGTAGGCTGTTGCGGCTTCCGGTCACCGTCCACCCATTTACGTGCTAATATCCATGAATGGTATCATTGTATCCGCAACCATTAGAATTAGCCATTTTGTGTGTTTATGGATTTCCGGGATACATATTGTGGGGCTGTTTGTTACATATTTAGATATTAGATTAGATTTTTAAAGGCTCTGGGCATCATAATTCAAGACCTACGTAGATAATACTATTTGTGGCCTGTGGCCGTTTGCCAACTAATTTCGATAACAGAATAAAAAATAGTTCCGAATGAGAATGAAAAGATAAATTAATGTAAGCCGGTAGGTAGATATAGCAATTCAAAATGAAGAAATAATCTTTTTATGACTATGTCTATGGTATATGATAAAGGGGTCCATTAAACGTCCAATTAGTTAAACAACTAAAAAAAACCTTTATGGATAATGAAATACGTGTGTAAATATGTTTATAATTCAATTATCAAGCGATCTCTTATCGTTTTCAGAAAGATACCTGCAAAATTTTAAATCTAAAGCAGATAACTACAGATTTTCTCGGAAATACTAATACCCTAAAATCACGTTGGATAATTTGAATACTTAACAATACTGAATGGAATTTTAATGCCAACCAATTAATAACATCGACCAGTATCCCAAATTAGTGACGTTTAAGGGCCTTGTGAAAAGCACCAGGAACCGACGAGCAATTGGTGAACGTAGACGAAGCAAAAGAGGTCTCAGCATAGGCGTAGCTAGGGCGGTTTTTGGGTTAAGCCCCCCCCACCCGAATTTACAATTTCACTTTCAATTTTTTTCATAATACTATTACAGTTAAAGTTCACATGCAATGACCCAATCAAGAGGCTAAGTGTGGAAATAGTCCGGAAAAACCAAAACAATTAGGTATGGTTAAAGGGATGATATAATCTTAAAACCCACCCGTCACGAAAACCTGGCCTGTGTGTGTCAGTACCGTTGTATTTAGAGATCAACTGTCTCTGTCTATCCCTCTGGGAAATAGGCATGATGAAATAGAAGATAGGTATGTGTGTAATTACATCAATTACAGTTCTAGTACTTCACCTAGACTTTCCCTCTAAGAAAACGAATCTTCAATACTAAATAGCCTGTTGTTTAGTCTTACTAACATTCCACAAACAACTTAGTGTCTCACACGGAAGACGAGTGCTCGTAAAAAGTTTCCATATAAAGTGATAAATCTAAATAAACAATTACTGATGATTCAAGGCGCGTACTTTTGTGAAATCTCTGTCTACATTAGACAGACAAACAAGCGGTTGTAACATACATACATACAAACTTGTAGTAGTTGGTGTCTCGAATTTTAAGCGCAGTACGTTCATTAGGTATTACCCCAGAGATTAAGATCGTAGACAGGGTTGTTTGTCAAGTATGTTAAGACATAGAGCACAACAGACGCGCGGTCCGGACGGGGCGAAATCATGGCGTCTTTTCTCGATATAAAACGGTTTTTTGTTTTGAAATTCCACAAGGGTGTTCATTAGTCAATTAGCGTATTACCACACCCTTTTTATCTAATGAATTCACCGTCTTAAAGAGAGTTGGGGTATGAGCTTCCAATATTCTCACTCACTCGGTGAAACACAGCGCAAGCACTATTTCACACCGGTTTTCTGTGAGGTCGTGGTATCACTCCGGTCGAGCTGGCCCATTCATGCTGAAGCGTGGCTCTCCCACGGTAAAAAGGATTATTTGGGGTCGGCTATTAGTTCCACCAGTTTAACCTGAATATCAGTTTTTACACGGAGCGACTGGCATCAGACCTCCGCAACCCTGAAGGTGAACTGAATTCGGAGGTTGAACTAGCTGTCAGTATATTTGAGAGTACTGATTTCGTTTCATAATTAAATTATTTACCTATGTAATTAAAACTATGTGTCATTAGACGCTTCTCCAAAATATTGTTATTAATTTTTTTTTGCTATCAGTTAAGTGATAATCAAAGATATTCTATTCTGACCATTCAAGTTAAAAGGTACGCAATATAAATAGAGCTGAACTGTTCAAGAAGGCTGCGTGCTCGTTGCCAGAAGACGTTGTTTAAGCGTATTACGGTATAGTGCGGGAGGTAATCAATAAGCGAGCGCTTGACACGGTCACGGAGAAGCGCGGACGCGGAGGTACGCAGGGTGGTGGTGTGCTTATAAGCGGTAGCGGGAGCGAGTAATTGAAAACATTGTTTAAAAGTAGGTCAGGTTTCAATAAAAGTTCTATTTGTTTAGGACTAAATTTAATTGGAACGTAACTTTGTCTGTCTGTTACGATTTCACGACTAAACTACTGTACCGCTTTCCATGAAATTATACATGAAGATGCTTTGGTTCTTAAGATAAATGAAATAAAAAATACCAACATGAGAGAAAAAAATGTGCATATCTGTATAAAGCATGGTGTCAAGAGGTGCTGATTGTCATTAAACATTGCTAAGATTTATCCCAGCTATATCATAGCTTTATCATGGCGAAAACGAATTGAGATTTAAGAGATTTATTTCATTATATTCTCCACCGTTTTTTATCTAACTTACAAAATATATAATTAAGTATTAAAAATTAAAAAAGTTATCTTTCATCATCAAAACTATAATTAAATGTTAAAAAATAGGTTTTGGAGATGCTGGGATTTGAACCCAGGACTTTCAGCATGCGAAGCAGACACTCTACCACTGAGTTACATCCCCCATGAAAATTTTATCTAATTTCAGGATCATATTGCCACTTGTTAAAGATTCAAGAGAGGATCAAACTAAGTGGCGTGCAGATGAAGAGGCTGCTATGTCCAGCAGTGGACTGTGATGGGCTGGTGATGATGGTATTGATAAAACATTTGTTTAGTATGTAAAAAGCATAGTTAAAGAACAGAGAAAAAAAGAAGGACATTGATATCTGAAGTTAAGATGTAGAGAGTTTTTTAAGTAACCAGTTGATTTTTAAAGTAAGCACTCAAAATTATTGAGTAAATTACTAAACTTTGTTGTGACAAATAAGATCAATTTGTCAATTTTTAATACCTCGTTAAAAATAGAATAATTTCTCCTTTTAACCCCCGACACAAAAAGAGGGGTGTTTTAAGTTTGACGTCCATGTCTGTCTGTCTGTGTGTATGTGTGCGTGTGCGTATGTGTCTGTCTGTCTGTGGCGTCGTAACTCTCAAACGGATGACCCGATTTCGATGTAGTTTTTTCATTTAAAAGCCAAAGTTTTCTTGCGATGGAGCTATGCTTGATAAATATCGATCCAGCAGTGTAAGAGTAACATCTTTTTATATAGGCAATAGGTTATTGAAAATGGCCGTAAGTCATCACATTCATCTAATAGCGTGATAGCTAATGATAGCATCATTCTAGTTCACCTGCTGGACACAGGCCTATTCTTAGAAAAGAGGTTTGTATAGGTAAGTAGACAACTTGAAACCTATTTCAAGTCTCCCTTCTCTTTGCAGTGCTGTTGCAATTCGTAGTTTGCATCCTTAGTCAGCTCTGACGACACCAACTGAATCAATACGGGTGGTTGCTCTCCGTATTCTTAATCTTATACCACATTGTCGTGTGGAGTAGGTACCACCAAGTTATAAACGTTAGAAGAACTGATTTTCTGTTCCTTTATGAACTGATCTGATTGACCAATTCTTAAATGTATATTTTTTATGTAATAGGGGGCAAACGAGCAGAGGTATCGCAACACCAGAGGCGTCATAAGTGCGTTGCCGGATTTTGGGGGATGTGGAAGTAGATGGGGGAGGAGTTGGGGTATGGGCCTCCGGTATCCTCACTCACTAGGGGAAATCGGTTTTCTGCGAGGCCGTGTTGTCACTCGTGCCGAAGCGTGGCTCTCCCACGGTAAAATATCATAATAAACCGCTTTAGGTACAAATTAATGAAATTTTCGTAGTTAACGATTGTTAAGATGTAAACACCTATTAAAAAGGATTATCGTAAATTACACCTCTAATTGGATAAATAAGGTAATGAACGGTTTTATGGCAGTTAGTAATTTTCAACATGAAATAAAATTTAATCAAACAAGCGAAGCCCCAAACAACAGCTAGTGTTTTATAAATATATAGGTATTGTGCCTCACGATTCGCATCGCCTCGTTTTACGAGATCGCCTACTTACAATAGATTTGAATCGCTCAAATACATGACACCATTCTTTAACCGATCGATTGCTTCTTACGATCGCCATTATAGACATATATAACAAAACGCTCCTTCAATGTACTACGCCTCTAATGAAACTACGCACAAAGCAACTAGATATTTCAACAAATCGAACACTTCTTATTGGATAATTCGTGATTTTCATTTTTTACGTATACAGGTGTTTGAACCTGTTCCCTTGACATTGGGACACCAATCACCAATAGCGTGTCGGTTCATCGAACTCGATTATTCACTCGATGGTACAGTTATATTGGTAATCGATTAGTTTGTCTAACACCGAATAATCGACGGTTGTAACTCTATTTCGGGTATTCGATGAAAATTCACGAGAAATCGATTGGTTACCGACAATATTCTTCAATTTTGTGTTTTATGTTTTAAATGAAAGAGATACAACCAGTTGACATTTTCATTAAGATGGTGATAAAACAAGTTAAAACTGGTACTATTTACTTCAGTTGAATCAGGATCACAGAGACTTAAAAAATAATAATAACCATAGTAATATTTTATTGTTCAGCGATCACAAAACTTAGAATGCAGTCATAACAACGTTTTCTTGTAGTAAATAGAGCACTATGAGATGTACATTTTGAGACAAGTTCTTTGAAAGTTGCTAAATGTGCTCCCAGAACAAGTGCATATAGCCTAAAGCTTTTTTAGAAATGTTTGCGCTGGAAGAAAATAGCCAAACTTGTAAAGCAGTTTGTGTTTAATACGTACGTTTCATGGTCTTTGCTGAACATAATTTATTTCAATGGCCCAAGATGCATAAGCATCACTAGGCCACCATGGTGTTGGTCATTAATCTGCATTGTTGCATTGTCTGCATTCGCAATAAGTACGGTGACCACCACTTTTGTATTCTGCCTTTGACCTTGGCAGGCTCATACATAAAAAAATAAATATATGAATAAATACTTCTAATTCCGTAAACATCAGTTCGTATGCTAACTTATCTCGTGAGGGTTGACTGTTGTTGATTTGAGCTGTGTCATGTCGTGCTTCTTAACGATTGTTATTTGTTTCTAATTAGTTCTTTGGAAGTTACTGTTGCGATTACCTATGACGTTTTTTGTATGTAAGAATTACATTCTTATTTAATGTTACCTAAAAGACTCACAAGTTTATTTTTTAAATTTTAGTGAGCATATAGGTATACCTGCATGATATGCGTGAGTCTATTCTTTCACTAGTTCTTTTTAACTTTTGGAAGTCTATACGATATAAGAAGTATATACGATATATTGGTCTTCGTTACTTTAATTACCTATTAGTAACGTTACCAGAATCTAGTACATTTTCAATTAGATAGTTGTCGATTATTCAAAAATCTATTCTACTGCAAATCCATTAAGGTCAAATATCCCATGTGACACTGAATCAGTAATCTATCGATTTCTCCCATATGACTGCAGATTTATATCCAGTACGTTACCAACGAAGACTGTGGGTCATTGCACGTACGACTCGTACACTCGAATGGCCCTCTCAGATGTAGGGCGCGATCGATATCGCTTAAAATTCGCAAAACGATCACTCGGTACGGGGGCTCGGTGGCGTTTAGGAACAAGTGCTAAAGATGGGGGGTAGTTATTGTTAAACTTTTGATCGTAACTTCGAATATTTTTTTTTAGGTTAACATAGTTTTGGGCTTGTGAATCTTGCAAGCATGCAAGCCGGTGTAGGCAGGCCTCGAAAGATACTACACTGTATAACCAGATCAAAACTATCCTTCGTTCTTTTCCGGGATTTGATATCTCTAGGTAGGTATACAAAGTTTTATCTATATCACTTTGTTACTTCTAGGTATTAGGGTGAATTATTATCTATGGTGGGTGTCGAGTACAGGCGTAAGAGGTGACAAAGGAGGCAAACGAACAGACGTATCGCCTGATGGTAAACGATTACCGCCGCCCATGGACATCCGCAACACCGGGGGCGTCATCATTTTTTATGGAATAGAGTCCAGCAGACAATAGTGATGATAATGAAGAATATATCCACTATACAAGACTGTAGGCATATTTATGTATACTTATATAGAGATACCTACACATACTTACACGCAACATTCACTTAAGCCATATAAACATGTCCAAGTTCCACGGTTTATCTCCACTTACCCCCGAATTAGGGTAACACACATTAAGATGGCAACCCAGATACATCGATATGAATTAAGATATTCTAATTTTAATTGCACGCCCGTTATATGTTCGGTGTTGCTTGTATTTCCTTTGTTTTACTTACCCAAAGTTTGTCGAAATGATTGATTTCTATTAATATTGGGTTTTCTATGATATTTTTCTCTTTGTGAACATATTAATATATATATTATACTAACAAATCGTTATAATTTTTAACACAAACCAATTGTTAGGTAGTGTTTACTAGAGAACTTGTGCATTGGCTAAAATGGTGGACAGATCGCTACGTCGCATTGAGTGTTTCGGATTCGATTCCCAAAGGGGTCAAAGTTATGAAATTAAAAAAAGATGGCCAAACGTCACTGGGTACATCGTTCAAAAAAAATGTAAAGTCCCAAACATTTTCTTCAAATTTTGTATGCGAGGGTTTTGTGGGCGATAAATCAATTTTGCTAGGTTTCATTGTTAGAAAATTTATCAAAAAACTTATAATTAATTGAACATTTAAAGTTAAGGTAATGATCGTATACCTTAGTGCCTTTACAATTAGGATATGAAAAAGCACCCACTTACTGTTTACAAACAGCCAAACTCAAACCAAATCTACTAAGACAACCCTTAAATGTATTAAAGACAGATAAAATCAGTACGGCAACATTAAACTTTGCATATGGGGCCAATTATATCCCAAAATGTATAATAACACTGATACACGTGTAAATAAATTAATAAAAGCACCCTTGCTACAAAAGGGTTAAGATTTACGCCATGATACGATCTTTAACTGTAACCCTCTCGCTGCTTATTTGGGTTATGTTGTTATTATTCTATAAGTTAAATAAAAATGTATCACTCAGATCTATGAGAGTTTTTACACGAAATGACACTCATATTTATTTAAACGAACCTTTAATTTCTACTGAAACAGTAAATTGATGTTTACGATTTGGTATATTTAAAGACTAGCTTCTAAAAAACACATGACATCTTTTAACTCTAAATATATTTTAAGTTGTTACGTTACCTACTAAAGGTATATTTTTACTGTAAAGCAGTTTATTCAATCGATTAAGTATAAGATAAGAATATACCTCGCACAAAGTGTGTGCGAGGTATATATATGTGAAATGAACTGTCGCCTGCGGTCCGTTTATCGCCGGACCAATACGACCTTCAAAAAGAGCGTACTCCTAAAAGTTAAGTAAGTTAAAAGTTAAGTAAATGTGTATATCCTATGTACATATGTAGGTACGTATAGCTATATGTGTGTGCAAGGGATTATCTAACTCCATACATCTCTTCAAAGTGCCAAACAAAACACAACTTTCTTATTAATACTCCGACGTTGAGTAAACTTTGTACTGCGGATATAACAGTCGAACTTGGATTCATCAGAATTCTACACGCGTTCTGCCAACCCCCGCGAGTTATAGCGTTAATATATAGGCTTGTGTGTGTATAGGGGCTGCTTAGACGTCGAGACACCGATATGTTTTTTAGTAAGATTGTGTTGAGTTTCACAATTTTAACTAAGACTATTTTAAGCGTGGGAGAGCCACGCTTCGGTATGAATGGGCCGGCTCGACCGGAGTGATACTACGGCCTCGGATGAGAAATAGAGTTAGTGAGGATATCGGAGGCACATACATCACCCCCACCCCATCCCTCTCCCTATTCTCCAAAAGGACGCTTCTGGTATTGCGGGTGTCCATGGACGGTGCTAATTGCTCGTTTACCCCCTAGGTATATTAAAAAAAGAAATTGTAACTGGTCGTTGTCTGTACGTGTAAGATATTTAAAAAAACTGTTTCAGGGAAGGGGGCTTTATTAACACAATATAACGCAAAACAATGATTTTTAGAATTTTGGTCTGTTTGTCTGTACGGTTGTGCACGCTGATATCAGTAACCACTTAACTGATATCAAAGCGCTTTGCTTCACTTAAGATTTAGTGTTTGTTTCATTTCAACCTGTTCATAATTAAAAAAGTTGTACCAGTTTCAAGAATCAACGTAACAATCAAGAGCGGCAGGCTAAATCTGGTCATCAGTATATATTAAGATACGTGTCTTTATCATTGTATCTTAGTCCATGAATGAAATATAGTTATCTACGTCTTATCAAATATGCTTACTACTTACAAGGGCATTAACTATAGCTTGTTTGTCGCCTCAGAAAAGTACAAAACAAACAGTTTAGGAATTTCCTCCACGCATATTCAAACAGTATGTTGTGTGTGTCATGGTAATGTTACCATCAGAATAAATCTATAAATTAATCTACGACATTTGTTAGGTAATTCGCTGTAAATTTCTGTTTATTTAACGTCATTGTTTTTTATAGCACAGAAGGATGGAATCAGATTACCCAAGACCAGGTTATTTAGAGCTCCTTTAGAAGGATAAAGTGTTTAAAACAAGGTTTTCTGTAAAACCGCTTTATCAGTCAATGAAACAAGCATATGGCTTCGTGTAGTGAGGAATTAAGAATAGGCATAAAGTGTTAATATAACCATTCATCCACTGGATGTCGAAAGGGTCGACTAAGAGACTAAACTAAGCAGGACAACAGCACTGAAAAGAGAAGAATAACTCTGCCTCGGTGGCATAGTGGTAGCGTATGCGACTGCTAAGCTTGAGGTCTCGGGTTCGATTCCCGGGTCGGACCAAATGTTTGTATGATCTGCAAATATTTGTTTCGGAGTTTGGGTGTTTTCTATGTATAAAATGTATGTATTTACAAAAAAAAGTATATAAGTATTTATATCAGTTGTCTAGTACCCATAACACAAGCTCTGCTTAGCTCGGGACTAGATGGCGTTGTGTTAGATGTCCGGAATAATTAATTATTATTATAACTTGTCAAAAACCAATCCATCCGGCCTGATGTGGAGTTATTATGATGATGGTCTTCATACAGATTATCCCTAGATATGTGATAGTAATTTCTTATAACATAAACTCCGAAATTATGTACCTAACGTTTTCGCATTAAGTTTACACAAGGCTTAGATCAACACTATTCAATTGAATTCAGGTACTGTTAAACTCGTCCTGAATGCCTCAAACTCTCTAAGACTATCGCCTAAGTAAGCATTCCGAATAGTTCACTTGACGCATAAGTTAATTCTATGAAATGATTACGATCTACGGCAAAGCTCGCTTGCGACTTTGAATACTAAACGCTCTATAGATGAATAAAAAGCTTACGATCCTACTGAAGACTAGCTAAGTGTGAATTACATTTTATAAACTACGAGTTCCGTACAGTTCGTCTTTTGACAAATATTAATCTTGTGAATTGATGTTTTTCTTTTTTTTTATTATATAGGTGGCAAACGAGCAGACGTATCGCCTGATGGTAAGCGATTACCGCCGCCCATGGACACCCGCAACACCAGAGGCGTTACAAGTGGCGTACTTTTAGGAAGGAGTACGCTCTTTTCTTGAAGGTTTGAGGGTCGTATTGGTCCGGGAACATAATATTTAGCGTAGAGAATTAGCGGAAAAATGGAATCAATACCATAAATAATAAGAAAAGAAAAGTAAGAAAATAACACGTCTTTGTTTGAGTTTTCCATTAACTAACACTAAACGTGGTTCTTTTTTTCTTTTTATTGTTTGTGGTACCTTTAAATAACTTTGATTTTTCTTAATATTATTATCTACTGGTCTAATTTGAACTGAAACGAGTGGAATTTTCATGACTACAGTTTTAATTGCGGATCTCTAAAAATACAGATTTCAACATTTAACAGTACCCTCCAAAATAACACATGTATGTACATCCTTATAGGCATATAGGTAGTGTGCGTGACTGTACTGCTGACGTCAAGGTTTTCATGGTTCTTTTGTTAGCTTCATCCACGTGTACATATACCATCATAATGCTCATCAACAACCTTGAATAACAGCAGATCACTGATGGAAATTGACTTCTTTTTAGGAAGGAGGTGTTAGAAGGATTGGTGTAAGGTTTATTTTCAAGTTTTGATTCTATTTGCTGTGCTGTTGTTGTGCATTGTTTGTTACCTTAGTTTTTCTTAAGAAGCCCATGAATAGGGGTGGTGACAATCTAGTCGACCAAATCGGACGAGACCTGTCCCTACTAGCAATCATTGTTGCCATGTGGGCGAGGAGGGCTGGGACGCAGTGGTCACTTTCTGTGAGGCAGTAATGCTCCAGAAAGAGACCGCTGAACGAGATCGGGAGAGGGCTGATCCCGAGCGTAGGCAACGTCGCCGGCGAACCCAGCCGCCAACGGGACCGCAAGCTGCCAGAGAGTGGGGACCTCTGGTAGCTGATTAATTGATGCGGTCAGCGATAGAGGGGCGTCCTGGCCGCAACATATAACGGTTGGGCCAACAGGCAGGGGGAAGCCCAGACTTCCTCCAGGATAGAGTCAAACAGACGCGGTGTCGTTCCTGGGGAGGACCTGAAATAACTTGGTCCGTGTCCTCCTCAGAGCAGGGCGCCTGAGACCGGCCGCCGGGGTTGTTTTTAGTGAACTCACCACATACCTGGCTCCTCAGTCCCAGGAGCTGGAGATCCGAAGGGACTTTCCACCTCGACAACAAAAAAAAAAGCGGTGATGACACTGCGTTTTAGTAATTCTACACCGTACGGAGTTAACTCTACCCGAGGTTTTTAACTCTGCCCATTAATAACATATTGTGATGGTCTACTTTTAGCCGACATCAGTGTTGCTAAAGGGTTAATTAAAAAATATTATTACATAGGTATAATATCACTCTTTTAACACCTGCAAACGTTGTATGTAATACTAAGAAGAACAGAGATTTTGGGAATCTCTACAAAACTATACTTGTATTTAGTGGCAGCTATAGCACAGTTTTATACTATTATGGCTGCCGACGTTAACCTACAAACGTAAGGATTTGTAAGAATCGCTACAATTTATTGTAATAGCTATAAGAAAGAGTGAATAAATAAACTTATTATTATTATTATTTGTTACTAAATAAATACTACAGTAAATAAGAGTATTGGTTTAAGTTTAGTCTACTGCCTGCCTACAGAGTACCTCTGTGGCGCAGTGGTAACGTATGCGACTGCTGTGCTTAAGGTCTCGGGTTCGATTACCAGATCGGATCAAATGTTTCTATGATCTGCAAATATTTAATTCGGAGTTTGGGTGTTTTCTATGTATAATATGTAGGTATTCCCAAAAAAACGTATATGTGTATATATATTAATTGTCTGTTCCCCATAACACAAGCTCTGCTTAGCTGACTAGATGGCGTTGTGTGGAAGATGTCCGAAATATTATTTATACTATGCAAAAAACCTTTCAAATATGTCCTAAATAACTATGGATTTCCTATTTTTTGACTTCAATTATATTACAATTAAATAATCAACCTTCATACTATCTTGGGACCTCTACAGTAAAAAATTCCCTATAAACTGCCCTCCCCTTTTTTCTCTTAATATAACAAATTACCTCAGATCGTTTTAAAGTACTGTGACGTCAATATACCCCCTGTAACTACTTTTAGAATGCGTTTTTTCTTACTTGCGCGTGTCAAGGGTGAGTTTGCAGAACAAACGTAATAACGCCAAGTAATTTTTCAATTGCTCGTGTTAAAGTTTTTTTAAGACACATTATGGGGATGGTGTTACGCAGAAGAACAAAGAACTTCAAAAATAAATAAAATAAATAAATATTCTGGACATCTAACACACAACGCCATCTAGTCCCAAGCTAAGCAGAGCTTGTGTTATGGGTACTAGACAACTGATGTAAATACTTTTATACTTTTATTTTGTAAATACATACATATTATACAAAGAACCTTCATTGAAATTATTTACTTTAACGTTTTTTTTAATACTGGCAGGGATTTAAAGTTTTTTTTAAACTACATGTCAGTTAGTAGAGCAAAAGCTATTAAACTGAAACTCTAGCTGTTTGCACCCATGCCAAATAATTGTGCAATGAGTATGATTACGTAATTTGGATATAATTTAATCAAAACATGTACTATTTAATAAACATGAAATACAAAATGTAAGATACATATTATGTATTTCATATTTTGTTATAGTACATTTTAGACGACCGAGTTATTTCTATTACTTTCAATAACGTAAGTCGGTAAATATCTAAATAATACTTAAATAAGTAAATATGATAAATTCAAGCTTTTATGAACTAAGAACTAAAAATCTCCAAACTCGAACTATGTACACGTTGCATAAAGCTATCCACCGTTTGTGCAATTTGCATACAATTTTTTCTCCCGTGCATATTGTTCCTACTGTTTGGCGTCTGTCAACTTTTACAAAACGACTTTTGTGCTTAATCTATTTCCTTTTATAGTCAAAGACAGTTTGGCTTAAGCTTAAAGAGAGAATAAGACTTAAGTTCCTCTTAAGTCTTATTCTTTCTTTAATTATAAGTTACACATAATAAAACCTTTAGATATAAAATTGTGAAAGAGCCACGCTTCGTCATGTATGAGGCGGCTCGACCGGAGTGATACCACGGCCTCACAGAAAACCGGTTTGAAACAGCGCCTGCACTGTATTTCACCGAGTGAGTGAGGATACCCCAATTCATCCCCCCATCCCCCAAAGGCTGGCAACGCACTTGTGACACCGATAGTAAGCGATTCGAACCTGACCTGCTATATAAATTTATTTTTAACATATAAATGCAAAATTATATTCCTTGGAGAACATAACATTTATCTTCAACAAACTTGCAGTTAGTAATTTTTAAATATAACAACATTATCTCGTAGTTTAGTAAATGCAGTTATTTCAAACAATAATAAAATTTTGCATTCGAAGTTCAAAAACTGCATGGGTATGACGTGTTGACAGGCAGAAACGTTACAGACCCACAATTGTATGCGTCAATGAGTTTGCACATAGAGTTACGAAATAGTAGAAAGTACACTAGCTTTATAATACGACAATAATGTAGGTATGTATAGTTGTTTAATTTTAGACGCGATCTTGTACATAATATTATAATTTACTAATGAATATCGACATATACAATTTAGATATAACAGAAACTCTGCAACTATTGAAACAATAGATAAATATAAATCTGTAAACTATTCTAAGTTTAAATGAATTATTGTTTCAAAATTTTGCAAGAAGCCCAGAAAGGATCTGGGTGCAATTCGATTGTACATGGAATTTAATCTGGATTTGTATAACGCGATTGATTTAGCAAGTAAAACCTTTTTGGTTTAATAATGACACCAAAATTAAAATTATTAAATAATATTTAATGTCCTATCGAGGAAAATTTGAAGTATCGAGCTGCTAAATACGTACGTACGAACGTAAGTTTTAAGCAATTCAAGTAAAAAAATATCGAAACTGTATCGTTTCGAAACTATATGAATTTTAGATAACTACGAAATAAAATTAATTAATGACTACTATAAAGCTTTGGGAAAACATATTATTACAATAAAGTCAATACTATTTAAAGTTAAATACATTGATACTGTCTAATTCTTTTTAAATCTATGGCGTACCCCTCAACAAGTAACAAGGGCAATCTTGTGGGTGACTTGTAAATGAAATAGAAAAAAATAAAGTCAGAAAAAAATGGCCACGTTTAAAACACGACTTCTGCATTACTCCTTCCGACACGGACTTTCAATTGGACACAATAATGGAATTATCCGACTGAAAAAAATGGTATTTTAGCGAAAGTAAAAATAATGATTAAATCGTGATTGTTAATAGTCACTGTGAAATAGATGCTTACTTAGTATATTATTTTTGTTAAGGGTAGGCATTTAAAGAAATCATTCGTGTAGTGACGTATTAAGAACAGCACTGCAAAAAGAAGTTAACTTGAAACAAACCCATTTTTTTTACGTGTGGATTCCCCCTCAGGCCGTCACCCTACCGGGGTTTTCGGCGGGGCGGTGTGTCGGAAACGAACCGACTAAAACAATACGGTGTGCCACTCTGCGCCTGAGAAGGGAGAGGTCCGGGAACTGCTGTTATTAACACAACCGGACCCCACTTGAAACAAACCCTATACGTACCTGTCTGACCAGCGTGGTAAAGTAAGCCCAAACCTCCTTTATAAGGAAAGAACTGTGGCGACTTCCACATACAACACAGCAGTAACCTACTACAGCGGCATCTACCGAAGATACACTGGACTACGAAGTAACTACCAATCCTTAATCGCACAATAGAAGTTCCCGCTCGATTATTATATATACAACAACCCAACATAAACTGTTGGGCAGTGGCTCGCCAGGCATGATCTACCTCACCTGTTCGAAGGATCCTCCCTTTGTATTGTGGAGGGACACGTCACCCATTTCATCCATAGTACTATGACCAGGAGTGGATTATTAAAGGTGGTTGATGATGATTTAAAGATACTTAGGCGGTCCCGAAGAAACTTAGTAAATCTTCTTGATCCGAGATTTACTAAAGTTAAAGAACTTTACCTTCCTTCTTTCTCGAAACGAGTTGAGATTTAACAACTAATACAAGTGGGTTAAAATAATCGAAGTGCAGCGCCTTAAATATTAATTAAATTGTGTTTAGTGAAGCGAGTGGCACGAATTAAAGCACCTATCACAAAATTTAATCGATTGTCTATTAATTTGTAATTAAAGTTGATTTCTCTTGTTTATTAGATAGATAAGTTACACAGATTTCTTGCGATTACGTAATTTGATAAGTAGAAACTATTTCTTTGAAAAAGTAATCCTTATATTCTTACTTAGCGAAAGGTACAAGGTAGAAATCGGTTATAACCTTCCCATGTTAAAATTTAAACGACGAAAACAAGCGTTTGCATATTTTTGTTCATATTTCTTATTCTTGTAATTTTTAAGTGATGCGAAAATCGTAATAAGTGAGTTTTCGACAAACTATCGATTGATTGTGGCAGTCTGTATACATATTATCTACATCTCTCCCCGGTCGTGTCGGTTAATCGTTCTATCGGATTTTGAGAGTGAGGGTACAGAGAGTGCACCTGTGTTTGCGCACACACTTGTGTACTTATATCTCCTGCGTAGTTGGCTGGTATCCTTTGAGACTGGCCGCCGTGACCGGTTAGGAGGACATCAACATCTGTGCGTATAGGTAAAGATATCTATAAGTTGATAGATAAAAAGGACAGCTATAAACGATTTAAATGTACGATGGTTTTTTTTTATTTCATTATCTTTGGTTGTTCAAATAATAAATTGAAAGTTAAGTGCAATACCGGACAGAACATGACATTCATTCTAGTGTCTGAAGCTCCGGAATGCAATTTACTCTTAGATCGATTGAACAGTTTTCTAGATTACCACTTGCACATAAACAAACAAACCAATATACATAAACGTGAATGTTTATGTATGTATTTAACATACAATGTTAACTGCCATCGTAAATTAAACCTTGCGATGGCTAGTTTAACGACTAATTTATGTATAAGGCTTTTGATTGTATTTGCAAGGAATATTAAGAAGGTTCGATTTCTTTTAAGATCATATTAGATTTCCAAGAAAATCATTGTTTACAGAATAGAGATAATTAATGGTAATTCTAATAAAATTCAGAATTTTCGAAGTATTTCAGTATTAGTTATTGTTTATTGATTGGTATATGTTTTGTTTGAACAATCCGAACAATCGCTTGCCCAAAATATTGACTCAAGATCAAATTTCTACGCCATTGAAGAGACGAATTTACAAAATTGCTTCTTGCTATATAGTAGGTACATAAATAAATGAATCATAGCTAACTTTCGAATTGGATAATTTTCACTTATAAAATCTGCTTAAATATAAAAATGAGTTTAGTAAATAAGAAGACCAACTATGTAGGTTTTAAAATATTTGCCGACATTTAACACACAATTCCATCTATTTAGTCACAAATTAAACGGAGTTTCAAAAATCTAACTCTATCTAGATATATTTAAAAACATAAGAAGCCAAGTTCATTTCACAGTGATGAATGCTATTTGAATTGATTTTACAAATTAAATCATTTCATACAGTTTTAAACAAATGTTGAGACTAACTCATAGATCGTTGTGTACCTAAGCTCAGTAAGTGCGCTTAAATTATATAATTTTTTTTTATTATATAGGGGGCAAACGAGCAGACGTATGGCCCGCAACACCAGAGGCGTTACAAGTGCATTGCCGGCCTTTTAGGAAGGAGTACGCTCTTTTCTTGAAGGTTTGAAGGTCGTATTGGTCCGGGAACACCGCAGGCGACATCTCATTCCACAGTTTCCACATTCCATATGTTAATACGTGTAACAAAAACTTTGTAGTTACCCCTTTTTATGAAAATTATGCGAACGTGGAAGTTTGAAAGGCAAAGTTAAAGTTTATATAGAGTAAGAGTACAAAAAGCTAAAAAAAATAAAAAAAAAACATCAACAACTCATAATGTCCCACTGCTAGGCTCGGTTTCCTCTCAGGAGAGGGTTAAGGCCATACGTCCTCATGTCCGCAAGTGCGGGTTGGGGACTGGCAAGACAACGTTGTGGCTATGTAATCTTGCCGTTGGATGTTTTTAAGCCGCCCAAATATCTCCGACTAAGCTTCATGACTGTTATTCTATGATAAACAACCGAGACCGACTGCTTAACGTGGTCTCCGAATCATCGGTCACCTATCCAGGTACTGACCGCGCTGACGTTGTTTACCCTTGGTAATAATACATTACCCGAGTGCAACTGGGCTACGAGCGCCTCAAAAAAATACATATAGGGTGTTTTTTTAAGCTAGATAGAACTTTAAATTGTAAAAAGTAACACAAAAAATTAAATTTTGATGAAACTTTTTTTTTTATTTGTTTCAGTATACTCTGACAAATCATCATGAATAGACTCACGCTTGAACAACGCTACGAAATTATCCAAATTTACTTTGAAAATCAGCTCATTTTTGAAGAAATAAGGTCCGATGATGCCACCAGCGTGAAAACCGCACCATACGGTGCATTTTTCTGGATGTAATGGAGTCTGTAGGGTCTGTTGTGGATTGGTCTCACTCCATATGCGGCAATTTTGCTTATTAACAAACCCGTTAAGCCAAAAATGCGCCTCATCGCTGAACACAATTTTGCGATAAAACAGTCGTCTATAAGTTGCGCGAATCGACGACTGATTTTCAAAGTAAATTTGGATAATTTCGTAGCGTTGTTCAAGCGTGAGTCTATTCATGATGATTTGTCAGAGTATACTGAAACAAATAAAAAAAAAAGTTTCATCAAAATTTAATTTTTTGTGTTACTTTTTACAATTTAAAGTTCTATCTAGCTTAAAAAAACACCCGTTATATTGTAGAATTTCGAGAACTGTGCAACTGCTAGTTCCATTCAAATCAATTCTGATATTTTAGGTAGGTACTAACTATAAGTAAAATATCAGTACAGTTTTATATAATGTATTATCATGTCGAATTTACAAGATTATAACTAACTTGAATCACTTCCTCACCTACTTAAGTTACGACATCAACAAACATCCACAAAAACTATAATCCAATAAAATCGACAACGTAACGTTTAAAATATTTCCAAAAGTAGCCATCTCTTTCTGGTTTCAACAGAAGCTGTTAGTCAGAAAGAGACAACATGAGACTCAGTTGTGGAGAAGCACTCGTGCGTTGAAGGCTTGACTGCTGGTGACTTCGTTCTGATGGAGGCCTTTAACATGCTTTGGATATTTTGATGTAGCGGTTTTTCCGATGGGGAAAGCTATGTTATACTCGCTTATTTCAAGAATGTTGTAAGTAGCTTCATTTCTTGTTACATTGTACCTTTTTTGGATAATGACGTTGCTTTTAAATACGGAACATCATTATTTACATCACCAATGTCTTGTTTGAGAATGAGTTTTATGAAATTTTTGGAGTTGAGTATATTATGTATATTGTATGATAATGGTAATTATTTATAATCTATACAAATAAATAAAATTAAAGCTGGACCGATTTTGACGGGAATTTTACTGGTAGGAAGCTCATGATACAAGGAGTAACTTAGGCTACTTTTCGCTCGCTAGCTCGCTTTGCCCCGTGGCGTTACCAGCTATACATAGATACGTGAAGCCTAAACTTTGTACCCTTTTTTACGAATTAGGCAAACGGAGGAGTTCCTATGAAGTTTAGCCCAGGTTGTGTATATATTAAGGAGAAGTGCAAAAAGCTAAAAAACATTACATTATGCAAATTTTGGTCGAATTTCGACCTCTGGTTGACCACAAGTATTAGGAATTAGTTAAATTAAAACCCTATATGAAGATTTTAGATTTCTTTATAGCAACTGGACATGACAGTTGCTATTCTTTAAAGAAAAGATAATTTGACAGTAACAGTACCTAATATTAGCCACATTCAGAAAATAAACAAATGAATTAAATATATAATTTCGAACTTCTAACACAATGCCATCTAGAATTTGGATTATGGGTTCAATACAACTGATATAAATACTTATATACTTTTTTTTTATAAATACCTACATATTATATATAGAAACACCCTAACTCCGAATCAAATATTAGAATCTATGGAATGGACTAAAACCGGTGGTCCCGGTTGCCCTACGAACATCTGTGGCAATAGTCGGAGGTGGTTATAGCTCTTAAAAGTCCGACAATAGGTATGTACTTAACAAGCGAAATGATTGATATTATTATACTCACTTATAAGCGTGTGAGCTGTGTGTTTGGTGTTAATAGCTGTGGATGTGGTGTAGTATATGATTGTTACCACTTGATCAGCTACTCATACAATGTTCTCCAAGAGTGCCTCCGTGTCATCGTAGATTAGTGATTTTATCCAATATATTAAAGTTTTTTACAGTCGTATTGTTTTTTGAGTACCTATATGTATAATTTATTGTTATATTTATTATAAAGCATAGCCGATAGCTCATTGTATTGTCTCCCGACAAATACTGTTTTTGTTTGTCGGACTTGTGCAATTACGTATTTACTTCTTTGAGATGTTTTGGTCAAGTCATATTTCAGAAGTTTATGTATTTTTAAAGCAGTTTCGAATACGTACAGTTGTCTTACAGATAGCAAAGCACTAATTAGAAAAAGGTTTTCAGTAGGGTATCTTAAGTTCTTAAAATACATGATCTTAATTAGGGCCCGTTGGGCGCGTTCAACGTTAATAAAATGAGTATGTATGATTGCAAATATTTTTTACGGAGTTTGGGTGTTTTCTATGTACGTTTTTTTGTAAATGTGTATTTACAAAAAAAGTATACAAGTATTTATATCAGTTGTCTAGTACCTTTGTATTGTGTAGTCTCCATAACGCAGGTTCTGGCAGATGGCGTTGTGTGTTGAATGTGTGAATTATTATTTATCAGGTGACTTTTCAAAAGAGAAGCTAAAAATCCTTATCAGTATGATACATTCAACGAACCAACATCAATCACAATTAAGAAAAATGTAATAAAATGGTTTTAACTCTACCATTGTAATAAAGTTATTGAATGAATAAGTATAACTTAAGTACCAACTGAAAATACATACAGAGAGAGGCAGCAAGTCTAATGAAGCCATACGAATGTAATGCTTCTATAATCGTGAAGTATTTACAAGACCGATGCTACTTTGCATATATAATAGCAAGTGTGAGTATTCAATTCATGTATTCACAATCAACTGTTCACATAACTAACATCGGTTATCAAATGATATATTCATCACCAGACTCACGTATTATATGATAATTACCTTATAATTTTTCATTGACTGAATTGAGAGGATATGGCTTACTCCCTTAGCAATGAAATGGACAAAAGGCACTGCATAATTTTGATACTTGATAATTTTTGCCGTATTATTGAATGGGTTTCCTGATTGGACTATATGCTTCCTTAAGTCACTATTAAAACTTTAATGTGTTCTAAGAGGAAATAAATATATCTACACTAATATTATAAAGAGGAAAACTTTGTTTGTATGTTTGTTTGTAATGAATAGGCTCAAAAACTACTGGACCGATTTTAAAAATTCTTTCACCATTCGAAAGCTACATTATCCACGAGTAACATAGGCTATATTTTATTTTGGAAAAAAATAGGGTTCGGTAAGATATTTGGGTTTTTCGGACACAAGGTGTAAAAATCAACCAGAAAAGTTACTTATTTTGCGAAAATTTTCATGCTACGGGCTATATAAGACGCAAACGAGGTTGCGTGGATCAGCTAGTATTCTATAAAAAAAAACTATTTACTTTTATCTAAATTTCGCGTTTATGGATTTGTCAAAATTTTCAACCCAGCCTAATTGCAGCCCAAATCTTTAGACTTTGGTTTTATTCACTTAATAGTAATTCTCCATTCTTTGATACGTCTTACTATAATTTAGTAATGAAAGGTACTGATAGAACAGTCTTAAGACCTTTGATAAAGAAGAAGGAAAAGATGTAGGTACGTAGATCCTTGAAAGCTGTCCGTGTAAGTTGATCGCAAGACTAAATTCTTTGTTTTTATTGAAGTCAAGTCTCTTATTAAGTAGGATACGTTAATTCAAATGATCGTTTGTTAAATTCCAGGGTCATAACAAAGAGTAAGAAAGTATATTCAATGTTCTTAAGCAAAAAACTCTTACTCTCTAATTTTCTGTAAAATCAAAGACTTTTTATGTCAAATAATAATAAGTAGTTGCAAAATCTGCGAGGAAGACAGTACCAAAGATTGCAAGACGAAATAAAAGTAACAACAGAAAAAACATGGACTAGGGCAGCGCTAAATAGATCAAAATGGAAGGAGTTGGAGGAGGCCTTTGCTAAAGTGGGACAAACGGACGATGTTGTCGATGTCATTGTTTCAACAGATTCAACAGCAATTTTTAATTAGAAAAAAAATCCATTGTAAAGATATTGTCTGAATAAAGGCTTATTATTATTATTATAGTTGCAAAATCTATCAATAAAGGCACTTGACAATCGCATGGAATTATACAAGAAATTTTCTCGTTATAATTTGTCATCTTTTGTACCTATTGTCAATAAACAGGTAAAAAAATCGTGACCAGAAGAAAGACATATAGGTACAGACACTCTTTATCAGCAGATAAATGGCCGTTCAGTAGATAAATATTGATTTGTTAGAGAACATCACGATTTCTTTGTAAGTACAAAATGTTCGAGCAGGTCCCACTGTACCAAACGAGGTTCAAAGAAAATCTATCAACTCCACTATAAAGTCATGTCAAAGCACCTAATTCTACTTCATATTATTCAGATTTCCCGATGGATTCGTCGAGATGGACGGAGGTAGAAGATAGGGAAGTCTGGTGGGTGTAAGAGAGATGGGTATATGGTCACGGGTTTGGTTTTGATGATTGGTGTACGTGCTGCGTCGGCCGCGGAGTTACGTGACTTCTGAATCCGTCTTGGATTAAAACGTGGCTTGTGGTGTTTTGATATTTGGTGTAGAATGAAAATTTAATGATTTTTATTGAAATTTTTCACATTTCATTTTATTCATAAATAATATTCTAGATAAAACTATCCCATGTCAGTAACGCTATGCTCTAGTGTTACGTATAAGAGTGAGCTTACGTACTAAATCATAACTACCTGCACGATTTGCCTTCCCTCCTTCCTTCCCTCTTACGCAGGTCGCTTCTGTAAAGGACTGCATAAGAGGGCTAGTGCATTAATATCATAATGTAGTCCTGCTAGTTGAAAAATGGCTTAAAAAGTACTTCTTTTGTATTAATCCAGACAAAGAATTGCCAATTTGACACTCACAAATGCATACGTATCTACTTATAGAAAGAAACCATTCCGTAGGAAAACAAAAGTACTTAAGTTAAATTAATTTAAAATTGGTGTGCAATAAAAAATATGAATTTGGCATTCAATAGCTTGAGATATATAAATTACATTTGCAGACCCTCTTTCGCTGCAATTTAAAAAACAAAACGTTTTAATTTCGAGATTCGAATTATTTCTCCTTGGTGTTAAGTCTAAACTGGCCAAAATATAAAGTATCAAGATTAGTTCATCGCAGTAATGAACAAGCTGAAGATTCCAACTACTGTCTGCCCTGACGTCGTCTGGCATTCATTCATTGTTTCTAGCGGTACAGTATGACACAACATTATATTTTCATCATAATGTCATTACGGAGTATCTAATTTGACAAAACAAATAACTTTATGCGAACACAAATTTAAGTATACATTCTGTTTTAAAAGACGAAATAGCCTATTTGGGAGGCGGTTTTGAATGCTTCTCAATTAGTACAATTATTAAACTCTTATGTAACACAGAAATAATTGATATTTGGAATAATTAGGTACAGTTTCATCAGTTCTTGATAAAGAATCTGGTATTATATACCACATAAAGCTATTAAACAGATTAAAGTTGTTGATACATATATATGGTTGCCCGTGTGGTGACTTTTTTTTTTTTTTTTTATTGAATTGGAGGCAAACGAGCAGACGCATCACCTGATGGTAAGCGATTACCGCCGCCCATGGACACCTGCAACACCAAAAGCGTCACAAGTGCGTTGCCGACCTTTGGGGGATGGGGAGAGGGAATGGGGGAGGGGTTGGGGTATGGGCCTCCGGTATCCTCACTCACTCGGTGAAACACAGCGCAAGCGCTATTTCACACCGGTTTTCTGTGAGGCCGTGGTATCACTCCGGTCGAGCCGGCCCATTTATGCCGAAGCGCGGCTCTCCCACGGTGAAACACACTGAACACTGTCACCACCCCTATTCATTCAGTGGGTGTCGAAGGAGACACGGTGGGGCCAACTACACAGTACAACAGCGCTGCAAAGAGAAGGAAAACTTGATGCAAACCTTGTATAAACTCATCAGACCAGCGTGGCCATAGTAGGCCAAAACCTTCTCTGTAAGGAAAAGCCTATGTACTCGTATGTATAACGTGATGTTACAGTATTATCTGACATATGTAAATTTGAAATATAAACCAATATTTTGTGCAAGTAGCAGTCTGAATAAGCACTCAAATATATTCTTCGAACTTTATTCGAATGAATGAGCTTTCGGAAAACTTTTTCAAGAAAAATGCTGTCCAGTCCAACCCTCTGATATTTCGTAGCAAAGAGGACACGTACTCCGATTTTTCTGGTCAAATGCACCGCGAAACGCAACGGCCGCGCCCGAACATCACCGATATATCAACGGTGTTCGCGTTCGGAATTCGAAATGCGATCGAAATCGCCAATCACGGACGTTCATTTTAAACGGACTTAAGCCGAACGCGCGAATATTGAAATTCGAACGAACTGCTTTTGTTTTACGGGTGCAATTCGTATTTTCTAATTTTATTTCACTTTATAGTTTATCATTTCAAAATGGACTTAAATGAAGGTACATAAGGTATAATTTTTATATTTTGTCGGTAAATAATACATAAACAGTTTACTGCGATTGTTTTAAGAATATAAACTATTTCCTGTTAAATGTCTCCTTCGCCTATTGTTTGTATCTTTGAACTGTTGATGATGTCATGTAAGGCTTTCGAGGGAATCGTAAATCGGTAGGATGCTTAAAAATACTTTTATATTTAGTACATTTTAGTGAGTCACGCGGAAGTTATAGTCATAAAAAAATCACTGTGAGTAATGTTTTATTATATAAAGAGCGTACTCCTTCCTAAAAGGCTGGCAACGCACCTGAAACGCCTCTGGTCTTGCGTGTATCAGGCGATACGTCGGCTCATTTGCCCCCTATATAATAAAAATAAAAAACTTTATATATCAATGGTTTACAGGACTTACATGTAATAAATCTATACAGGTTTAAAATTTATTGTATGGTTTAACACTCATACAGATGTCCTAATTATGAAGTTAGTAAGCTTACAGACCGATATCTACCGAGAAACCTTAACTTACAATGACAATTTCCTTATCTATTATTTCTGTATATACAAAGTCTTTTACATAAAATTATGAATGTCATCATAAAACACAGCAAAAAATACAAATATATATCTATAATCTTATCTAAAAAATCAACTTGGAAAACATCAAGCATTTTGCATTCGAAATATAAAACCATAAATTGTCTTAACAACCCTTCATTGCAGGTGGGTGAAAAATAATTTATTCAAATAAATCTCGAGAATTTTCGCAACACTCGGGTCTAGCAGGCCCCGGGGCCTCGTTCCGCTATTCTTTTAACTGCACCAAGGAGGTTGACTTTTTTGTCGCCGTTTTAATGAAAATGCTAATAAAATGTTGGCGATGATTTTTTTAAACGAAGAATATTTATAAAATATGTAATATTTAAGCTTGTCTTAACGTGGATAAAGAATAGGATGAAAATGCTTCCAATTTAATCCGCAAAAGTATGTTTTTAAAGTTCTGTTTAAATATTCAACCCATTTAAATGCTCAAAATATGCTATAGGTTTATACGTATACGGAGTTTAAATACTCCTACCTTTCTACCGTGGGAAAGCCACACTTTGGCATGCATGGCGGCAATTCGATAGGAGTGATACCACGGCCTCACAGATAATCGGATATGTTTCACCGGGTGAATGAGGATACCGAAGGCCCATACCCCAATCCCTCCCCCATCCCTCTCCTAATCGTCTAAAGGCCGGCAATGCACTTTGACGCCTCTGGTGTTGCGTGTGTCCATGGGCGTAATTAATCGCTTACCATCAGGCGACACGTATGCTCGTTTGTCCCCTATTACATAAAAAAAACTTAAGTAATGTATTTTTTTTAATGTAAATAAGGCTTTTCTAAAAGGTGAAATTTGATTTACGTTTATATTTTTATTATTTTATTACCTCTGTAATTCCTTCAGAGTTGACTCCTTTTATTCCTGATAATTTTAGTTTTGTTTTTGCCCTACATCTTAATTAGGCTTACAATTTTAATATTTGTTACTAAGGAATATATAAAACAATTAACTGTGATACAACTTGTCGCTGTTTCTTTATAAGTACAAAGTAAAGATTTCATTTTGCATTCCTTACAAATAGACATTACTATATTTAAATATAAAATCGAAACTCGTTAACAGATATCCTCAGAAATATCATTAACATTGCGCTGGCAGGAAGTCAAACACAGTACAAAAGTCGTAAATAAAACGTGAGATAAAAATTACATTATCGCACTTATTTTAATTTCTTTTAGCATTAATCATCGCAGCGAGAAGTGTCGCGCGCCCATTTATAACAGCTCGGGTACTTTTTAATTTGCCCCGGCGCTCTAAGGGTTGGGTGTTGTAGATTTGTTGATGATAGAGGCAAGTGTGGCAACCCTGTATATATTTCTCGAAGTTATTTAGTTCCGTATTTGGTATTAGTATTATTTTATTGTTTTTTTTATTCGTTTTGACTATAATGTGAACACTATTTTAATACATTGTAGTTCGTGAGAGATTCTCTTTAGTTTCTTTGATGACATGCAAACATTGTACCTACCCACATACCTAACCACAATTGCTTGTAAAATATAAACTTTTTTTTTAATATCGGGCAAACGAGCAGACGCACCGCCGTCAATAGACACCCGCAACACCATAAGCGTCACAAGTGCGTTGCCGACCTTTGGGGGATGGGGAGGGGTTGGGGTATGGGCCTCCGGTATCCTCACTCACTCGGAGAAACACAGCGCAAGCGCTATTTCCGACTAGTTTTCTGTGAGCTTATTCGAAACTGTTAAGTATATATCCATTTATGTTCCTTTTGTATATTGGAACTTGACTTATAGCAGTAGTTACTATTTTTACACATACTTTTTCTGGAACAGCAGGCTTCGTTCTCGTTAAAATTATTTAATAACCCTCCTTTGGATTTGCCGTAGTCGGGTAAAAAGATGCGATATTTACGATCCCGCTATAGGTATTAATTAAACCGTTTGAAACGTCAGGAAATAGAAGAAAGAGTTATAGTAACATTTTTTTTTTCGTTTTTCGATTTTCACTTAATTAAAATTAATAAAGTAGATGTATTATTTTGTTTACATTCTGGAGGAACGGGTATCATGTTCCACCCAACACAACACGATCCTCCGACCAGGCGAGGTGATCATGCCTGGCGGGTTACTGCCCAACAGTTGATGTTGGGATGTTGTATGTATGATAATCGGCGCGAGAACTTTAATTGCGCGATTCAGGATTGGTAGTTTCTTTGTATTGTAGGTTACTCCGTAGTTCAGTGTAACTTCGGTAGATGGCGCTGTAGTATGTTATGTTGTATGTGGAGGTCGCCACAACATTTTTCAACCTTTTGCTTTTCGAGTGTATATTTATTTCTTTGGTACGCCCTAGAACCTAAACGGCTTGTCATATTTTTATGTGAGTGGTGACAATAGATTCGTCTAAGTCGTGAGAGTGCCACTTGGGTGCATCAAAATTTAAAAAAAATATTGAATAAAAATCTTAAATTTAATCAAGATGGCAGAATTGACGCAGTCGAATTTGTTTTTTATACTATAACGTAAAAGCATAATTATTTAGTTTACTATGCATAATTATTAAATATGTTTTGTTATGTGTACCTAAAACGGACACAAAGAGCACCATATTTGTAAAATGAACTATCTAAATATATTAATGGACCGAGTCGGACCAAATGTTTGTATGATCTGCAAATATTTGTTTCGGAGTTTGTGTGTTTTCTATCTATAATATGTATATATTTACAAAAAAAAAGTATATAAGTATTTATATCAGTTGGCTAGTACCCATAACACAAGTTCTGCTTAGCTTGGGACTAGATGGCGTTGTGTGTTTAGATGTCCGTAATATTTATTTATTAATAAACTCTATAGATTTTAAACTTACTTTTCAATATCCACAATGACGTGAGTTCCTTGTCGAAGGTTGAAGAAATTGGCTTCAAGGGACATGTTGTCCCCAAACAAATTGTATCCAACGATATTCTCGGCACGAACAAGATGCGACCTTTTTGATCCACGCGAAGGAAAGTAGTATAAGTCAGATTTGTTACATTTCTCATAAGTATACTTTTTCTTGTGGTTTGCAAGATGTTTTAAGCAGTTTCCTTGTTGCCATTAAAACTGCTTTGATAATAACTTAACTTTCATTCCCATTTACATTATTATGAACAAAAAAATAGAATGCGGTTCTAGCAATTTGAATTTGATCAACTAATTTTAAAATAATTGATCTCCTTGTCGCTGGAAAATTGTAAAACTAACATACTTTGATTCAGCGTTTAACATCCTAAAATTAATTTTGGAGTTGTACCTACCTATTTGCATTTACAATTTCAAATAGGTATGAATAAGTTGCAATAATGCATTGTACTTATAACAAGTGTTCGTGTAAGTACATCGTATTTATAACACCTTCAAAAACCACACAGTTTATTAACTGTTAGACTTATACCATTTTTCCAACCCTGCCGTGTAAGTAGGGTTGGATGAAAAACGACACAGTAGAAATTAAGTCTCACAAGTGAAAAATGATTCTGAACGTGGACAACGTTTAAGGGACTTTAAAGGGTAAACATGGGGTCCCTTGGCTATTATAGGAGTAAACACTGTTAGGACACCGTGATATGTAAAAAAATTTTCGACTTGCAGAGAGACATTTTTTTTTGTGGAATAAGGGCCAAACGAGCGGTCGTATCCGATATACGAGTAAGTATATATCCGCTCCGTATCGACACCTGCAACACTAGAGGCGTCACAAGTGCGTTGCCGGCCTTTGGGGGAGGGGTTAGGCGTATGAACCGCCGGTATCCTCACTTACACCGGTTTTCTGTGAGGCCGTCGTATCACTCCGGTCGAGCCGGCCCATTCATGCAGTAACGTGGCGCTCCCACGGCATGTTCAGTAGCGTGTATAGGTAGAGACTGTACGTAGGTATGGCATATTATTATTTTTTTTATTTATTTAAGGGCCGCCGTAGCGGTCCTTATACTAGCACCTCCGACATGATCGGAGCCTTTTATTCACTCTTCCTTTCGATCTTGTTCATTCTTATGCTAATTCTTCCATTCGTTCTTTCACACTAGTAATTATTTTTTCCGAATTTTATATACTTTCTTAAGCTACTTTATTCTTTCATTCATGTTTTCTATTCAATTCCTTCTTCCTATATCCATTCCTATGATATATTTATTTCATTCGTCATTCTATGCACTAGTCCTTACTTTCATCAATTTGTTTCCTACTCAGTCTTATAACTAATACATTATTGCAACACTTAAATTAGAGCTAAAATATATATACCAAAATTACTACTGTACGATTTAACTACTTAATATGTTATACTAATTTTAAATACGCTTATTGGTTTAAGCGTGATCTTGATTAACTGTATTTTCATTAACTTTTACTCATTATTTTGTACTAGAAGGTTTTGTTTTTGTGAGGAGCAATAAATAAAGTTTAATTATTATTATATTATCTAGTGTTGTGAATTCGATTCCCTTAAGTAACAACACCAAATCTGTAATCCACAAAATATGTTGTATTTGTCCGTCTAGTCTGTATCTGAATCCCAGGATGTACACTGGATACATTCCTGTGTCCAAACAATCCTCTGCATACTAAGTTTCGTGAAAATCGTTGGAGCCGTAGCTGAAGTTCAGAATATATAATATACTATCTAAACTCCGTGGTGCGACCCGCGGTACGACTATAACCGCGGGCAACGCCGCGAGGCGAAGCTAGTATCTTTATAAATTGTAGCCTATGTGTCATTCTGATGCATAAGCTATATTATTGTAAAGGTTCATAAAAATCCATTCAGTAGTTTTAGCGTGAAAGAGTAACAAAGATCAATCCATCCATACTTATAAAATTTCGCGTTTATAGTATTAGTAGGATACATACAGGATAAAAAAAAACGAATCACGCTTTAAAAATATACATCGTGTGTTGCGAGGGTCTTTACAAATATACATGAAACGCACACAAAGAACACCCAGACTAATTTGTGAATCACACAAAGTGTTGTCCTATGTGGGATTTGAACCAACACTTGGCACAGTAGACAGCGACGTAATGACCGCTTAAACCACTAGGCATCACATGAGCTAAAAATGTTGCTGCAATATCTTTTTCATTTTTTAAATTCAGAAGCACTGAAACAGAAAACGTTTTTCGGCCAGCACACCGTTATTTAATTATGGTCATCGCTCCAATTTGTGTAGGTACCTTCAACTGTAAACTGTCCAAATTTGTTCAGAAATCAATTTTCTTTTATTTATTTCTTTCTCTGATCCACAAATTATTGTTCTAGGCATAAGTTAGCCATGGTCTGTGAGAGTATAAGCGTTAAATATTTAAATAATATAAAAAAAAAAACAACGAAAAATTAAAAATTATTCTACTCATATTTCAGAAGAAATGTAAAGGATCTACGGCCCATAAAATCTATTTGGCAAAAAACGTTACCCACCCAAAATTTTATAGTTGACAATATTTACACACACCTTGATGTTATCTGTGGCTATTTGTGGTAATATATGACTTAATCTGAAGCAAACAAACGAACTAACAAAGGTTAGAAAAAAAATATAAATCATATGAAACTCGCCGTTAATTTTCTCGGCAATTTGTTACTTTTGTTGCTTTGATTAATTTTTGTTCGAGATCTGGATACTTAAAGGTTTTTTGCCTCGTGTATTTTTTATGTATTTATGTTTGGTCCTGCCAAAATTACTCTACTCTGCCTTATGGAAAGCACAAGTGTAGAATACAAGAGGGATGGTCATTATACTCATTGCGAATGCAGACAATGCAACATGGTGACCCACACCATATCGGCCTAGTGATGCTTCTGCATCATTGGGCCTCCGGTTTTTGACAATTTACAACTGTTGTAAGGTGTGATTTTATTAGTAAGGGAATAAATATATTTTTTATGGAATAGGTGGCAAACCTGCAGGCGTATTGCCTGATGCAAATAAATTGATTGATTAATTTCTACTAGCAGTAGAAGTACTACATTACTTTTAGAAAAAAATATTTTACAACATTATTAAGTTAAAGTAATAAAATAGTGAACTATTCGAGAGCAACGAAACCTACTAACAGAACAATTGAACAACTCATAATTCTTCCTATAACCAAAGCCATGTTTTTTCACTTGTAAATTTTTGTCTCATTAATCTGCAATTAACATGTTATTACTGTAATAATTTTAATTTTCTTTTTATTTAACAAACTATTGTTATTGCTACCACTTGATATTATGGCATTTTGTATATAAATACCATTAAAAGACAAAACATTCATTTCTCATTATCATTGTTCATAAAAATCGTAAAACTCAACAAAAAGTAACAGCCATATAAAATAAATTATATAAAACAAACGCGTGATGAAGCAATAAAAATGGCTACTGTTTTTTGACACCAACCCCCTTCTCAGAACATATAAACTCCAGCAACGATTTGTTTATATCGCATTAACAAGAAGGTGCTTTAATAAAGCAATAAAAACCGAGAAAGGACGACTAGGGGTATAATTTTGCTATTAATATTCAATTTTGCCCTCAAAACTTCACTGCCACTTCAAAGAAAAATCTAAGATGACGATCTA
Source organism: Spilarctia lutea (assembly GCA_916048165.1). NCBI lineage: Eukaryota > Metazoa > Arthropoda > Insecta > Lepidoptera > Erebidae > Spilarctia > Spilarctia lutea. Next base: position 5,298,039 of record OU696491.1, read on the forward strand.
AAGCGGAGTATCTATTTACGTAATTTCTGAGTAGGCGTTTGAAGGGTTACTCGAAATTATGTACAGGTGTGCGTGACAATGCCACGCATGTGTGCCGTAATCACATGAATGTTAACACTTATCCGCACGTGTTGTTCATGTAAGTTTCAATTGATTTTGTTTCAAATACAAAAATATTTATATTTAATCATTTGAAACTGAAACGCAAAATTTTAGTATTCAATAATCCCTTTATATTTGAACATACCGAAAACAAAATATCTATGGTTGTCTAGTTTGTGGTAATTTATATCCTACGTCTTACATAAACAGTGCATATTCATCATACCCGTAAAACACCACAGAACGGGACCGTATTAAGAAAGAATATTACAGATGTACTGTCCTAACGCATTACTTCTCCAGCCTTCTTGAAGCTTGTCTAACAAGCTTCAATAAGAAATATGAATACAGACATTATGCTGTTCATTAGCTTATAATAGTTTCGGTATCAATTAGAAGCTATATTCAGTTCAACTTTTCGGCGCTTAGAAAATGAAAGGGTTGACTAGTGCCTACATTTATATCATAATAGCTTGCATATAAAGTGTCCTATGTTACTTCTATTACCTCCAAAAATATGTGTACAAAGTTTCATGATGATCGGTTTAGTAGTTTTCACGTGAAAGCGTAAAACAAACCAACTTACATTCATTTTTATAATATTAAGGATACTGTTACTCTGAATAACCTGTTATGTATGTTCAAGATAAGAATATTATTAACATCTGTAGGTGTAGTGTAGGTCTTAGAATGACCAGATGTAGGGTTGATAACATTGTTTGGTCAAGAACAAGAGCAGTGTAGGCAGCATCTTTATGTTAATAGTGCTGCGTAGGTCAGGTAATGGCTCATTCAACATTATCCACCTACTTCAATTAATTATTACGTCATTTAAACAGTTAATATAATAATTAATCCTTTTTAACTGGTCGCTGCAGATTTATATTTAAAAAAAAATCACCTTACTATAAATCTTCTGGGATGTGACCTAATTTATACGTTTTGTGACACAACGTGTGGTCTTTCTTAGTTTGATGCCAATACATTGCGTATTATGGCTCAGGAGAGTTTCCACAGACCAAACAAAAAATGAGAGGTATCTTCAATGCAACATAATAATATGAGTTAATAACAATTGAAAAGGGTTTCAGATCACCTTTAGTTAAAGCAGTATGACACATAGAATTATTAAACTCTCATTAATTAAAATCCCAGTCAGTAGATTTCTACTTATTTAAGTGTAGGTCAGCGATAATCACCGCAGCATTATTAGAAAAAAACACCATGCTTATCTCAATCGCCTAACCTCTCCCCATTTACCTAACCACAATTCCTAAGAAAGAACTTAAGACATTTTTTTAACCATTTTCTCTTTAAGCTAGTAAAAAAAATCATCGTCATCCCGCAGGTACACCTGCGAGTTTTGACAGTTGATTATCGAGCGATCATAATGCGTGCGCGCAGATTTACGACGTCGTAAACTGCGGCGCTTGCGCTAGTACAATGGCTTGTTGACAAAACGGAATAGCGCCCTTAACATAGTCCCTTGGACTAAAGCATAGTAGGGACAGGATTATGTTGCAAGCTTTGTAGTAAAGTAATTTAATTAATCTTTTAATTATTTGACCTAAGTGGTGTGGAAGAGGTCTTGGAGTGGAGTGACATAGGCTGATGATAATTAAAAAAAATCATCGGCCTATTTTATCAGCAGGATAATTGGGGTATGAATATTTTTAATTTCCAGCTTCACCATGATCAATCATTATTAACAGCTAATCATTACATTCTGCGAATAATTTGAAGCGTAAAACAGGACATGGCCAGAAAGGGAGTTAGCAGTGAACTGACGAGTGATAGAAGAGAATGGAGAAAGGAAAGTCATTGCACCGACCCCAAATAAATTTGGGCAGAGGGTAGGAAGATGATGATGATATTTGAAGCAGGGTATAAAATGATTTTTCAGTAATAGAGAAAGTATTAGAACGAAGAAAAATTTCGTAATGGCTGTGTTTCATCGTAATAAATTACCAGAAAGAAATTTAAGTAAATGTTGAATAAAAACATTAACTTAGTTCCATTATCTGTCCTATCCATATTAACCTTGCTTATTCCTAACCATAAAGTTATGACATTCGTACAAGAAACTTACCAGTTCATAACCACACCTTAGAAAAAACCACTACATTGATATCCAGCCATAATTTTGACACTTTATGGGATTTAGTACTATGAGAACGGTAGCCCGACCACCATAATGACCTTTGATAGATATTTTTGGGATTTGTTTTAGATTTTTGAATAGAATACCGTTTTGGAATGAAGCAATAAAAATGATATACTGATTTTTTTACTTGCTATTAAGATTTGAGATTGTATTTTATGGAATAAGTATTTCAATAGTATTTAATTAAACTTTTCTACACGCATTATATAGGATCTATGTGATTGCTTTTCACCAGGTCAATGAGATTACCAGAGCCTTGACTTCTGACTCCAAGGGACTTAATGAGCGACAAGGCACTAGTAAGTTTAGAGTTACAAGCGTCCACGGACGGTGGTTGCTGTTTACCATACCATACACATACCTGATGGCTTATCATCATCATGATGAGCCTATTTCAGTCCAGTGTTAGACATATGCCTCTCCCATTGCACGCCAATCTGATCAATTTTGAGCTACTCGCATTCAGTTCCTGTCATCCATCGAAGTCGTCACTCCACCTGGCCTGTGGTGGTCCTGCACTACCATAACAATGGGTTGACATTTTTAAATAGTTTTGTGAACTTAAGCCTATTTTCAATTAGGTACATATCTCTAGTTAAGACTCCGTATAGTCTTATTTATTTTGATTTTTTCAATACTTTCATTATGCAGGATTTTTTTTTCTTTTTTAGCCATGCCATGCCATGCCACCAGCGGTCACCCATCCAGGTACTGACCGCGCCGTTGTTGCTTACCCTCGGTGATTGTTCCGTATCATCGAGTGCAACTGGGCTATGAGCGCCTCGCCAACGTAGTACAGTGGGCTAAAACCTTGTTTCTAAAGAGAGACCTACAACTATCAGTGAACTATTGAGGGCTGTTTGATGATAGCGAATATTATAGCTGTTACATGCCATACGAGGCTGACAAAGAACCGGACATCTACAGATAGGATCGACTTCCAATAAATGAAGATATAACAGTAACTCCACGCCATTTTTGTTATACTAAAAGACGTGCTGCAATAATTGATATAGTTAACAATATAATTTCTACATGTGAATAGAAATTAGATTAGATTGCAATTTAAAATTTATTATCTTAATTAACATCGGTGATAACCTGGGTTTTAGTTTTTTCATGTGATAAACCTTGCTGTATTTAGATCAATCAATACACACGTCTCCTAATTGACTAAATTTAAGCTGGATTTTGTTCAAAAATTGTGGATTCGAACGTTAGTTTTGTATGTAAATAAGTCTGAGTGCTTGTATCTTGTTAGAACACAACGCCATCTAGTCTGTAATCTAGAACTAAATTTAATAAAGAGGTTTGTTAGCGACAGGTGACATACAAAATTGCGTAAAAAGTTCTACATTTAAATATATAAAAAGAGAAACGATGCAAATTTTGAATTCCACATTCCTATTGGCCGAGAGTTGTCGGCCAAATTTCTCCGAACGTCAAAATTCGAATTGTAACACGATCACGCACTCGGGACCGTTACTGCACATTTCAAAAATAGAACATGCCGACCATACTGAGTAGGTGGACAGTTGACGGTAGCGAATCATGATATGCTTATTAATCAGTCTATTTATTTTATATTGCATATAAAATATTCAGAAGACACAGTCAAGGCGCATACATTCCTCAATAAAATGACTATAAAAAACTAATGCTGCACTTGGTGGTTTTATTGCGGTTCTTGGTAAACGTAATTTCAATTTTAATTCGCCATTTTACTCGGAATATTTTAACATTACCGCCTTCACGTACCTAGTTGTCAAATTTGACATAATTTGCTTCCTCGAAGATTAGAATTTTGATGAGTACTGTCGGTTATGTAGCAGCAATAATTTGTATTGAATTATTTTAAAGATTTTCTCGTAAAAGACGCACATTGGTCAAAATGCAAACAGTTTTAGATGACGCGATTCGGATTCCTAGGATTTCTCGATAATATTTAAAGACAGAATAGTTAAGAATAAAGTACCAACAACTTTTATAAACCTTAAATTTTGAAAGAGAAAACTGAATATTAGATCTGAAGGTACTTTCAAAAATAACGTAGTAATGAAATATTTAGTGGTAGTCGTATTAAATAATTGCGATCACCTACAATAGCATTTGGTTTTTTCAAAAACTTGTTCACAATTTAAACAAGTTTTGTAAAAACAAATGCTTTTTCTCAAATCTGCTTTGAACGTTTTTCACGGTGTTTTAGTCGACATACTACAGTTAAGTAGGTTATGTACTTTATAGTTCCGTAGTACGTTGTTTTCCAATACTTGTAGGTATTGAAAAAATTATAGAAACAATGTTTTTTGAAACGTGAAAGATATCTATAGGCCAGCATTTACGTAAGTCTCAAAACATAACCCGTATCTGCTATCAATTACCTACTGTTTTAAAAATAATAACCTTCTGTTTAATTAATATTTTTAATGAGCTATATGTCAGTTAGTAGTTACCATTCTCATTATCTAAATAATATAATCGACGCTCAACTAGTATTCGTTTTCCAAGAAACATTCTAAATGGCACAACAAGTCTCTAAACCTTCAAAAAGAGCTTCAGTGCCAAAGTCCTTCACTGCACTTGTGACTCCTGGATTGCAGGAGTTCATGGCTTGTTGGGATTCCAGAGTTTTCTTTCTAGGGTACTAGAACCTGAGACAGCTTGCGGTTGGGCATCGGTTCGAATCCGATATAAACATCAGTATGTGGTGGGGGATTTCCACACAGATAAAAAAAGGTGTCCATGGAAGACGGATGGCTGCTTAATTAAACGATGGAATCATTTGAATCTTACCAGTTTAAATTAATAACACTTAACCCCTCCGCTTATAAGCACGAAGCTTTGTATTTGCTATTTATACACATCATCACAATGACATGCTGCCAATTAGCGGCATCATTGTTATGCGGATGACAGCACGAGCGATGCTCTCTACACCGGCCGTGCTACTATTTCTCGGGAAAACGTCATTGAGAGTTGATACAAACTCGTGTCTGAAGTTGAGACCTCTTTGGAAAAGGTCTCAGATTGGAGTAGACTTAATTTAGTCTAATTTAACCCCACAAAGACACAAATTTGCACATTCACCGAAAAAAACTACTATGGGTCGTATGGTCGTATGTTTTGAAGACACTCAACTATCTGCCAATATATCTATATGTGGCGACTTCCACATAATATACTACAGCGCCATCTACCGATGATACACTGAACTACGAAGTAACGCACTGCACGGAGTAACTAGAAATCCTGAATCGCGAAATAAATAGTTCTCGCGCCGATTAGCTCATATACAACATCCCAACATCAACTGTTGGGCAGTAGCCCACCAGGCATGATCACCTCGCCTGGTCGGAGGATCCTCCCTTTGTGTTGGGTGGAACATGATACCCGTTCCCCCACAGTGGTGACCCCGACGTGATTGGAAGCAACCTTCAAGGTGCTACCTTCGATGATCCGCAGCACCATCATGTTCACTCCCACAGCAAGTCTCAAGCCAGCCAGCAACTTCGGCCTCAACTGGGATATACCACACGCAGGACGCGACCGCTCCATCCTGGTAACCCCTACGGCCTCTACAGCGTCTAGGCACAGCACACTGCACCTACGGTCCATGTAAGCAGAGCATCTCTCTCCCGTCTACGCAGCAGCCAGCCACTACGTAGCAACCGCCCCGACTCACTGGGGACCTCACCGCAGCACCGCGCACCGCATGCGATCCCGACTCACTGGGATCAGCGGACTTCAGCCCCGACTCACTGGGACTAGCGGCACTCAGTTCCGACTCACTGGAACTACTCACTCCTGGCACTGGCAAGCTCCGCAACAGAGCACAGACAGCTGACTCATCAGATATCGACCTCCAGTCTTGGAGGGGAGTGATGTGGCGACTTCCACATAATATACTACAGCGCCATCTACCGATAATACACTGAACTACGAAGTAACGCACTACACGGAGTAACTACAAATCCTGAATCGCGAAATAAATAGTTCTCGCGCCGATTAGCTCATATACAACATCCCAACATCAACTGTTGGGCAGTAGCCCGCCAGGCATGATCACCTCGCCTGGTCGGAGGATCCTCCCTTTGTGTTGGGTGGAACATGATACCCGTTCCCCCACATATATATACATCGAGCGAAGTCCAGTTTCGTGGCCATTTGGAGGGTAAGGCCAAATTGCCTCAAATAAGCTTGGTGTGCTCAATAGATCGAGATAGTATTTCACTCCGGCTTATCGCCTTCCTCTTTATACGGTTACGCAGGTTCGGTCTCACATAATTTTATGTACTGTATTTACTGTCCTTATTGACATACTTGTGACGCCTCTGGTGTTGTAGGTATCCATGGGTGGTCTTTGGCCAAAGTTAGGCTCCATTAGGAACTCCACAAATGGCCTCTGTTTATCTCTGGCTTTATCAGCCCACATAAGGTACTTTACTAGAGTGTTTACTTCATCAAGCTTGCTTTCGCAATTTCCAATAAATATATGTTCACATCACGCACTCTACATTAAACATAATATCCTAATATAAATGCTAAATGTCCCTTGTTTTTAATACAAAGCAATCTTCAACGAGCAAGTAACCGAACATTTACAAAGTAGCGTTCATAAGTACCTATGGTATGTGACGGATAAGTGAATTTATGAACGCATTGTCTTTGATTTAGAAGATTTTTTTTTACTTATTCCCAGAACAGATTTGTTGAAGTTTTGTTATCGCGGATGTGATGGGATTAGATTCGTTTAGAAACATATCACATAATGTTGTATCACTGACTTCAAAATGGATTTTTCTGATTGATTTATTGCAACTATACGAAAGAGATATTTTAATTGTCCAGAAATTTTCCGCTCTAGGTTAGCTGATAAGCTGTGGCGTGGCTTTTGCAACTTGTCGAAAGCTTAATTCGTACGGAGGTGAATAAGAATTTAAGTGACGGTATGCCATACCTCCGTACTTATATTTTTTTTTATTGTACTTTTTTAAAACAACTATATTATATCACACTTGGTTAAGTAGCAAGCGGCGTGGAGACTGCCTAAACTACTATCATCATCAGTCCCTTACAGTCCACTGCTGGACATAGGCCTCTCCCAAGGAACACCACAGCGCTTGGTCTGTTGCTATGTGCATTAAAAATTATATAACTATGCTAATCAAACTCGCCAACTAACTTGAAATGTTGTTGTCTAGATAAATAAAAAAAAAGCTTAAATTCCTTTTTTAATTCTGCAATTGAAATTTAGAATTGTTAATCAATGTTTCTATGGAAAAATGACAATTTTAATTGTTCAAGAAATTATAACTGAAAGATCATACCTCTTTTCCTGAGCTTCCAATACCTTAAAGTCGTAAGTACCATGTCATTGTACCTTATAAATATATTCATAGACGGCATTACACAAATCTGTGTCCATCAGCGAAGTGACGGCATATCGCCACCGTCTGACATGACAAATGATTGTTATATCCCACGACCAACTACTTAAGACATACCCTACCCCTCTTTTATCCCGAAAAATGAAGCAAAGAGACGGTGCCAAAGTTATATCGGATGTCTACACAAGCTGGTCGGTTATATCTTTCTTAAAACAAGGGAGTTTGGGATTTGCGTTTAATACTTGAAGGAAATATGATAAAAATGATGAGAAAAATATGTTGCGTATTTATTCTCTTATTTAAATTGCTTTCATTGAAGCTAGTGATCATAAATTATAGTAGTCTATAGTAACTTCAATTACTTTGTACTATCTGAACCCCACGGTGTTGTCCGCGGTACAATAACCACGGGTAATGCCGCGGGGCGGTACTACTCTAAGAAAAGTAGAATAGCCATTCCTTTTACCATCAGCAACCGTCAAAATTGGTCCAGCCGTTGTAGAGATTAGCCGGAACAAACAGTAATATATTTTTTATAAAATTGCTTTGTTCATGCAAGTACTGTCTAACCAGTTGTCAATTTGAAATTACAAACAGACCCTTCAATTTTATTTTTGAATAAAAAAAATATTTTCAACTACTGTTTCTTAGATGTTAGATGGTCCAGGACGTATGTCCTGGGACAATTACATTCATGGATGGATTAAATAAACCACACTAAAATTACCGAAGTGTGAAACAAACATTAAATTTGATATAAGGTCCGTAAGGTGGCAGCACAGTATATAAGAATAAATAATATCAAAAAAGCCAAGTAAAATATAATTCCAACTCCCAAAAGTAACATACAATCTTATTAGCATACTTGTAATCTAAAGATAGACAAATAAATTCGCGAATGAAATATGTAAATTTTTGTCTCAAGAAAAAAGAAAAAAAATCTCTTCGGAACCCGAGTAAGTGGAGGTGCGAAGTGGTTTGCGAAAAAATCCCAAAAGAAATGAATATTTTAGAGTTCCCTCTTTTGTGGTTGTGTTTTTAATGTTTATTTATGTCCAATGGGGTTGATACGGGTTAATATTAATGACTTTGTTAGAAGGGTAGTAGTGGCTTAAGATTTTTTCGATAGGGAGTGTATTGGAAGAACATTTGTTTTGGTTAATTTTGACAGCTTTTTAATACAGATTTGGACTTTCAACTCGGGTATTAGAGGGTGTGAATTGCCAGTAACTTTTTGAGAAAACTAAGCTACTAACAAAAGACTGGCAGTTTGTAATCGCTATTAGATGTTTTGGTACATAATATCTTATTTAAATTAGTAGTATCTAGATTAAATATTAAATTAAATTATTAAATATTTCGGACACACAACGCCATCTAGTCCGAAGCTAAACAGAGCTTGTGTTATGGGTACTAGACAACTGATATAAATACATAAGACCTTTTTTTTGTAAATACATACATATTATACATAGAAAACTCCGAAACAAATATTTGTAGATCACACAAACATCGGACCAAATGTTGACTTGACTATGACTCCGGATTTGAACTCGAGATCTCAAGCACAGCAGTCGCATTCACTAACGAGGCAGTCATGTTGACCAAACTTTGCTCTTTATTTTTGTTTAGTAAATTTTCTAAAAATGAATCTTAGGTAGATCAATTTATCGTCCCCAAAATCCCTGAATAATCAATTTCATTAAAATCGTTGTAGGCGTTTCCGAGATACAGATTATATATGTATAACGCATTAGGCGTAGACAGTTGATATTATAAATACCTTATCGGTATATTGACTGCCTCGGTGGTGTAGTGGTAGCGTATGCGACTGCTAAGTTTAAGGTCTCGGGTTCGATTCCTGGGTCGGACCAAATGTTTGTATGATCTGCAAATATTTGTATCGGAGTTTGGGTGTTTTCTATGTATAATATGTATGTATTTACAAAAAAAAACTATATAAGTATTTATATCAGTTGTCTAGTACCCATAACACAAGCTCTGCTTAGCTTGGGACTAGATGGCGTTGTGTGTTAGATGTCCGGAATATTTATTTATTGTTAGAGATCCTACAGACTTTAAAGACATATAAAGTTACAATATTTCAAATTATACCTACAGCTACTTATTTCCCTCCTTCCCTTTCCAATAGGTAGAGAACGAGATTAAAAGTCAATATCACTAATTTTAACAATAAAAAAAGAATATATACCTACTATAGGTCAACGACCATACAATCTGAAAACATGAAATCTGGTCTGTTTAAAAAAATACACAGTTAAAAACTTTCGAATAATACTAAGGTTAAGTCATTTACACTGACGATATTCTACGCGCTAGTTTGCAAAAGTGTTATATACCCTTTTAATTATTGTTTGCTCCCTACACAAATTATTATAATCACACAATTTAACGTAACTGCAAAAATATATGCTACCTCATTTTACAACCTTTTATGGTTTACCAATGAAACACCCTTCAACTGCTGTCGAAACAGAGTTACAAGACTAAACATAAATCCGCACCCTTCAAATCAAATAGACGTTGGCCGATTCTCAGACCTACCTAAAATGCTCACAAAAATTCATGGAAATCGGTCCAGCCGTTTTGGAAAAGTATGGTAACTAACATTGTGACACGAGAATTTTATAGGTACCTATGTAAGATATACGAGTATATGTTAATATCCTTTATTCAAACTTTAAGATACTTAATTTCAAAACATCAATTAAGTATTCCGATCACTACTTTTCGTTTAAAAATCTTATTATCATATAACCCTAAAGCTTGAAGGACATTGCCTCGATTTAAACGCTAATTTGATACTCTAACCAAAATCTATGAATTTGTAATCCAATAAAACATCGTTATTAAACACATTGTATCCAAGCGACCTTAATAAAAATATCTTTAATGGTTGTTCATAGCAACAACGACTGTACCTATTGCCCAACCATTGGCAGGAAGCGGTAGTGAATTCAATCCTGACTTGAATAAATTATTTGATCGATGTCACAGTTGTCACCATACATTATTATAAAAGACAGGACGGAATAGTAAATCCCTAATTAGGGAACCTTTGCACTGTCCGAGAATGGCCGCAGAAAGGGCCGCAAATCAAATTTGGCCGCAATCAGTGATGTAAAGTAGAGACAAGCTTCCGTCAACTGAAATATCTACCGAGTGAAAGACGTTCGGAGAAAGCTGTATAGTTAACAGAAGAAAAATCAAAAATCCAAAAGAATGTTAAGGAACGATAATGGGGAAAAGACATAGTCCAGGACTGCAATGATAAGGATTATGAATGATAGAAGAGCTGAAGCGTTAGTACTCCTATGTAAATGTTGACTTTTTTCCCCTTAAGGCTCACAACAATTATGAAAATTTAAGTAATACCTAAAATTATAAAAGGCGGCAAGACAATTTCATTTATATTCTATGCAATTAAATAAAATTAGAGTGTCTGTTTGTAATATTAAAGTAACCGTTTTTTACTAAATACATAGGTATGTATGTTTACACGATACATAGGAGGAGGAGTGAGGATACCGGAGGCCCATACCCCAACCCCTCCCCCATTCCCTCTCCCCATCCCCCAAAGGTCGGCAACGCACTTGTGACGCTTTTGGTGTTGCAGGTGTCCATGGGCGGCGGTAATCGCTTACCATCAGGTGATGCGTCTGCTCGTTTGCCCCTTATTCAATAAAAAAAAAAACATTCAATTTTTTTTTCTTCAATTTTTGTCTGTCTGTTTGTGGATCGATTTTAACGGGACTTCCACTGATAGGTAGCTGATGATATAAGGAGTAACTTAGACTACTTTTTTTAGACTAGCTTCGCCCCGCGGCGTTACCCGTACGACAATAACCGTAGGAAACACCGCGAGGTTCAGCCGGTTTATATATAAGAAAAAATATGGTTTCTGGTCATATTACCATTTCAGATTTAACAGAATAAATAACTAAAGCTCTATTTACTTAGGGGACTTTAATGACTGCGGTATATAAAGGTGTATAAAGGTAAAAAAAACAGTTCGTAGTAATATTTTCAGCCCCACTTACTGTACACCCACACGGTAGTCCAGATACATCCACAAGTCGGATGTGTATGGTCCCTTATACTCAGTTAAAAATACCTTCAGGATAATTAGAAAATTCATTATGAGGCGAGATTCGTAGGCGTATGGTAATTTCAGGTTTTTCCGAGATACTTTATTTGTATTTTAATTAAGTAGAACTTTCCTTTAAGAGAAATGTAATGATGAATAAATAGCCACAGAAAAATGTACCTAAATGAATTGTCCATTAGAATTCAAATTAGTTGATTGTTTATTTAATTGATTTTTTTAGAGCCGACTAAGGGACAAATTGCATTGACTGCACAGTAGGCCTAATAATTGAAATGGTCGCCACGCTGGTTGCTACTGCGCCAAGTGTGGTGGGTTCAAATCCTATTTGAGACAATACTTTGTATGATCCACAAATTGTTGTTCTAATTCTGAGTGTTCTAAGTGTCCGTTTCATGTATGTTTTCAAAGTCCCCCGCGTGTGTTGCAGATGTATCTTCGTAATGCCTGTTGCCGGGACTTACCTTCTAAAAAAAAAGAAAAAAAAACAGCAAATTCTATACTAATCCATCTGGCCAGCTTGGTATAGTGAGCTAAAACCTCCTTCTATCTATATCTAAGGAAATACTATGTCAAACAGTGGACTGTTAAATAATGTTGATAATGATGATAAAACAATTTGAGCACAAGGTAGTATTATTCCTAATTACCGTGGGAGAGCCACGCTTCGGCATGCATGGACTGGCTAGACCGGATTGATACCACGGCCTCACAGAAAACCAGTATAAAATGAAAAAATAATATTTCGGACATCTAACACACAACGCCATCTAGTCCCAAGCTAAGCAGAGCTTGTGTTATGGGTACTAGACAACTGACATAAATACCTACTTATATACTTTTTTTTTGTAAATACATACATATTATGCATAGAAAACACACAAACTCCGAACAAATATATGCAGATCATACAAACATTTGGTCCGACCCGGGAATCGAACCCGAGATAAGTTTAGCAGTCGCATACGCTACCACAACGTCACCGAAACAACGCCTACTCTGTATTTCACCGACTGAGTGAGGATACCAGAGGCCCATACCCTAACCCCTTCCCATCCTCCGAATACCGGCAACGCACTTATGACGCCTCTGGTGTGGCGGGTGTCCATGGGCGGCGGTAATCACTTACCATCAGGCGATACGTCTGCTCGTTTGCCCTCAATTCCATAAAAAAAAGAAAACTAAACGAAGTGTCTGTACTATAGTATCACGTTACTGACATACAGATTTATTTTTAAATAAATGCACAAATTCAAATGACATTCAAGTAAAACAACGATTGTACTCATTAAACAATTATATTAATTGGTGTGAATGGGAAATGAACTTACGAACGCTAGCTCGGCAAACAGAATATTTACCACTGGACTAATAAGCCTAGCAAAATATGTATTTACCAACGATTTTTAATTGAATATGTTCTATCACTGGTTTTGTCAGCGTCTTTGCTTACATTCATGAAGGTTTTATTAATCTTTGACGACATGTTGAAGCTTGTCATTTGTCATTACGTGAATTATTTTAAAAATCATTGACCCACATCTCCATAAATACGAATTACTTCATAATGATCGGTTGAGGGTTCAGGCCTGAAAATGTTACAAATGAAACAACTGATAATAATCTTCTACTAATATTTAAAGATGCAAACAAACAAAGAAACTCCTCAGCTTTACAATATTAGTGTAGGTTTACAAAAACATCTAAATCTACATTCCAAGATCATCTCAAGTAACAACCCCTTTGAACGGAAAGGAAAAAGTTACAGCACTTAAGGGTCCCACTTTAAACCCCGCAGACTATAAAAACGCTTGTCTATGCCTTAGACAATAAGAGACAACCATAAATAAAAGGGCCAACGTAAAAAGACCCGCGGTTTTAGAACTTTGTTTTAAAAATGTAGTGGACGGAGTCAATGTCAGGGGTCAAATGGTTTTGGGGAGAACCAGAGACAATGCCGTAAGGTAAATGGCTTAGAACGACGATGGGGAGTTTAAAATCGTCATTACACGGGTTGAGGGATTTTTACATGTCGCTTGCAAGGTGCTTAGATGAACATATTTTTGCAGGGGACAATACAGGGTGGTTTCAAACATTATACGAATTTAAGACAAATTATTTTTGTTTTTAAAAGGCCGGCAACACACTTTGTAACGCCTCTGGTGTTGCGGGTGTCCATGGGCGGCGGTAATCTTTACTGAGTTCCAGAGTGAATATTCGTTTTTAGCTTGGGCATTCAAATTCGCTAATCGATTCTGTAGGGTTTCCTCCTCAATATCTTTAATGTACTGTTTTAGATCAGCAGCTGCTTTATTAAACGCCCTTCTGTCTTGCGGATGTCGAGCTTACCATCAGGCGATACGTATGCTCGTTTGCCCCATATACAATAAAAAAAACGCGTTAATCTTTGAAACTACACATAACTTGAATAAAAAAAATGGTTCAATAATATTGAGTATTTATGAAACAAATCACTTAGTACAAATATTTTTATGTAGATCAAGATCATATTTTGTGTTTGTGTGAAATTTTATTTACAATATTTATGTTTTTAGAAATATTTGTCATACATTATGGATACGAGTATCTTAGCACGGGCTCAAAGTAATGCACGATCAGACAAAAGTGTTTAAGAATTGTGTAGTTTTATTGAGACCTAAATAAATGCAACTAGTCTATTACAGGTTACATAATACAGCAATAAACATTTGTTAAATAGAGCTATATTTAAAATGAAACAGCCTGTATTAAGGCCATCAACCAAACAGATTGGCGTACTAATAAAAATAATAAAGTTGGTAATCCTTTTTTCTTTATGTCGCTAAGGGCGAGTACACACAGTCCCTCGAGTATCCACCTGCTGTACTCGTCCTTATTTATTGCGATCATTCGTTACGGTTCAATGGATGAAATTGTCAATTTTAAATCTTTTTTTTTTAAATGGGGAGTAACGGGAAAGACTGTCAAGTAACAAGCATATTCAGTTTTTTTTTTCAAATATAGAAATGAATATTAATAGTACACATAACGCGTTCTAAGCAGAGCTTATACTGTTGGTACTAGACAACTGATATAAATACATATATACATATGCTTCTTTTTATGTAAATTCCGTGGGAGAGCCACGCTTCGGCATGAATGGGCCGGCTAGACCGGAGTGATACCACGGCCTCACAGAAAACCGGTTTGAAATAGCGCTTGCGCTGTAATTCACCGAGTGAGTTAGGATAACGGAGGCCCATCTTACAACCTTACAACCCTCCCTTTACCCGCCTCCCCATCCGTTAAAAGGCCTTCAATGCACTTGTGACGCCTCTGGTGTTACGAATGTCCATAGGCGGCGGAAATCGCTTACTATCAAGAGATGCGTATACTCGTTTGCACAATATTCCATAAAAAATGATATATATACAAATACTCAAACTTCTTAACAAATATTTGTTGATTATAAAAACAGTTGGTGCAACCCGGGAATTGAACTCGAGACTTTATTAACAGCAGTCACATCACTGCCACAGCGCTACCGAGGCAGTCGAAAAGTCGTCTAATTCAAACACCAGTCCTCTTATAATTGCTGTATTGTTTTGTGAGAAAAATTTATATTGCAGGTATATTGTGAGAAGTGAAATAAAGAAAATTATTATTATTATTTAGGTACAGCTTACAGCGTAAACATGTACGTACTCAACACGTAACGAAAATTTTAATGGACTAGTATTGATTAAAATACACTATACGTTCAATATCATCTAAATACCTTTACGTAATAAGTCAAATAGACGTAGCTTTATCGTCCTTAACACAAGTGTTCTACCCCTATTAAAAAAATGTATATACCTTATCACGTTCCGGTTTTTTTACGAAGCTGTCATAAGAAAATTTAAACGAATGGTCTTTCTCCCTTATACAAGTACCCCTAAATAAGTAATAAATATGGACTTATTAAGTCTCGATCAAAGACTTATTGAGATTTTCAAAAGAGTGTTACAGTTACTTACGGTTAATTACTTTTAATATTCCTTATCAAGTAAACAAGTTACCTTACTTTACCATCTATATACAAATAAATAAAATTGTAGTGTCTGTTTGTAATATTAAAATAACTGCTTTTTACTAAATGCATATGTATAATACACGATACATATACTAAAATCACTTTTTTTTTTCAATTTTTGACCGTCTGTCTGTTTGTTCAGACTAATCTCTTGAACGGCTGGACCGATTTAGACTTCAGTGAAAGATAAACATAGGTACTACCTCCTTAAGAACTATTTCACTAAGTATTTTGAAATATATTCAGAGAACTGAGATCACAGAATTGTTTGCCTCCTAACACGCTTCGGCATGCATGGGCCGGCTCTACGGGAGTGATACCACGGACTCACAGATTACCGGTGTGAAACAGCGCCTGCGCTATGTTTCACCGAATGAGTGAGGATACCGAAGGTCGATAACCCAACCCCTAACTTCATCCCCCAAAGGTCTGCAATGCACTTGTGACGCCTCTGGTATATATAATCGCTTACCATCAGGCGATATGTCTGTTCATTTGTAACTAGGTATATAAAAAAAAGACTGTTTATCCGATTTCCTTTCTTAATTTAGATCACTGCAAATCGTGGTGTTCTTTTAATTAAAACTATTTTAAACCAATTTACCTCTTTCTACTAAAATCTGTGCGACTTACGATTGTACTAACAACTATATTTATTTCGCAACGTAGGTACATCTTTAAGATATAAAAGATATCCTCAAATATTTTTACTGGCACCGCTTCTTATCATGATCTAAGCTTTCTAACAAACATGGTGTTAAAATTCACACAACGCGCGACAGCCCTCGTTCGCTTTGAAGTTTCGCCGCGCCGAGGTAATCCGTCTACGACGAGTGGATTAGGGTTGGCGCTGAACGTATAATATTGTAGGCACGTTGACTTTTAGATTATCGAGTACACGAGTTAGGAAATGAAGATGTGAGTTGTGTTGGTAAGCTTAGAGCGAATTGTTTTTTGGGAACATGTATTTTATTAATGTTAGTTTTATGTGAAGTACTTTGTCGCTTTTTACATAAATAAAAAGTACACTATGTGTAGTAAAAAATATATATTTAAGAGAAGTTGAAGAGGTTTGTTTAGCTAGTAGGTTTTTAAAAGACGTGTAAGGCACACAGGAATATATTAAGTTTTTTTTTTTTTTTTTTTTTATTATAATCAAGACTTTTAACAATAGTTATACTTACATTCTAATCTCGCCAAACTTTGACGTTTGATGGCGAGATGCGCCCTTTTTTTACAATTTTATTCCTGTTATATACTTATGGTACATACTGTTACATATACATACATGCATACACATAATATACAATTATACAGTATTGGTCCTAATATTAATTTATAGGTTCGGCACTCCAATCATCCAGGAGTACGCCTCGCAATTTCGTTTTTAGCATACCTTTGTTTAAGTAGGTATATGATTTGGGTATCTGTCAATCAAGTTTTAAAATCGGTTATTTTTATAAATATTCTGGACATCTAACACACAACGCCATCTAGTCCCAAGCTAATCGTATCGCCTTAACCCTCTTCTGAGAGGAGACCCGAGCCCAGCAGTGGGACGTTGTGGGTCCACAACAGATGGTTTTTTGCCAATTAAAGAGATTTGTGTCTAGTCGTGGACTGTGGTAGGCTAATGATGAAACTAATTGGATTGAGTAACAACTGATGAATATTTACTTTATCTACCCATCTCTTTTATTTGCAAAGATGTGATTACTGTTTTCGCTTCGCTCATGTGAATCTGAAATCCGACGTATCGCCCGATGGTAAGCGATTACCGCCGCCCATCGTGGCTCTCCCACGGGAAAAACTACTACTAGGTAGGGAAACTTTTAGTTACAAGTGAAGAAAATCTCTGCTTAGGGGATTAAATTTGACTGCACGGTTAGCCTATTGATTAAGTGGTTGCCACACCGCCGCTGTCTACAGCGCCATGGGCCAGCTCTTCGTATGATCGAAAAATTGTTGTTCTGAGTCTGGGTGTTCTTTGTTTCCGTTTCATGTATGTTTGGAAACTCCCCGCGACATAGGATGTATATTACTAATGCGGAAGTTTTATTAAAAAAAAAACTAAAATTTATCGTGTCTTGTAACGTCTTCTCTCGTCTAATTTCTATAGACCCATATACTAATGGTTTATGCTCGTTTGGGTTACTATTCTCTAACATTTCACAAGTATATTGCCAAATCCTATAAGACCCCTACATATGGACGAAAAAACAAATAAGAAAGTATTATCAATAACGTAAGACGCAGACAAATCGACCTTCAGTCTTATCTCGTCTATAAATCAACCCCGACGCACTGTCTATACCAATGTGAGGGCGCCATCGAATTAGAATAACAAATCACCCACAAATAGGGAATGAACTATGAACTCTCGCAATATGGACCTTTAGCATTGACTGGTGTGTGTTCTTACAATTTAATGAACTATACAATATTGTAATTTGACAAATAAAATTTTAAAGTCTATCTGAAACCCGATATTATCATGCTCACAACATATTATTTTATTATTTTTATGGAATTCGGGGCAAACGAGCAGAAGCCAGATGGTGAGCGATTACCGCCGCCCGTGGATGCCCGCAACACCATAGGCGTCACAAGTGCGTTGCCGGCGTTTGGGAACGGTGAGAAGGGTGGGGGGAAGGGTATGGGCTTCCTGTATCCTCATTCACTTGGTGTAACCCAACGCAAGCGCTGTTTTACACCGATTTTCTGTGAGCCGGTGGTATCACTCCGGTCGAGCCAGCCCATGCATGCCAAAGCGTGGATCTCACACGGTATAGATATGTATTTAAAAAAAAGTATATTTGTATTTATATCACTTGTCTAGTACCCATAATCACAAGCTGTCGGATATCTAGTCGGATAGGTAATTATTTGTTGGTGTTACATAATCTGTTCTCTATTACTTTAAAAAAGAAACGATTCCTTCATTACTTTCATCTCGTGTGAGGTTAACAGAGATCAACCCCTCTTCTATTGATTCTAAAGGGATAGGACTCAAAGTTTTTCAAGTTTCTCTATTGTTGCAGGTGATACCGTAGCCATGCGAACCTGACCTGCTTCAGCTGTTCCTTACAATCTTCAAACCAGAAACCGATTTTTCTACTTACAGTCTTCCTTTCTTGAAAAAGCAAAAATGCCTATCGGACCTCTAAAGAGGCCGATTCATGGAACAGGCTTAAGTAGTATTAAGTAGCTATTACTTAAGTAGTCTAAGCGTAGTGGTTTAAGCGGTCACGTTGCTGCTTCCTACGGTGTTGAGTGTTGCGGGTTCGATACCCACATGGAACAACACTTTACGTGATCAACTAATTGTTTTTTTTTTTTTTTTTTTAAAAAGACAACTCCCACATTAGGAATAAACATCCTGTGTCGTGGGGGACTTTACAAACATACATGAAACGGACACAAAGAACATCCAGACTCGGTACAACAATTCGTGGATCACACAAAGTGTTGTAAGTACCGCGTGGGATTTGAACCCACGACACTTGCGCAGTAGCAAGCGGCAAGGCGACCGCTGACACCACTCGGCCAACCGTGCAGTCAATTGTTGTTATGAGTCTGGTTGTTACGTACGTTTGAAAGTGTCTCGCGACACTGATTTTTTCTTAATAACTACAGAAATTGTATAAACTTCCATCGAAATTATCCTAAAATAACCTCTCCCCGCTATTTATCTAGATATGCCCCAAAATAGCTAAGACTACAAAGCGAACAATAAAAACCATTACACGGTTAATTTGTACCCGGGCATAACATAAAATGCTTAACCCTCCGATACCTACGAATTACAGTTTTAATTCCTTAAGTGTGGCGGTCATTAGCAACGGAAGGGTTAACGCCCAACGGTCCCTGAAATAAAACTCTTTTGCTATTCTTGAAGACAATAAAAGAAATTGGGTTTTGTCTATGACCCCATGCTATTATGAAGTAAAGAATGTATTATATTATTTTCATATAATGAATAGGATATAGAGATCTCATCAGAGACTCATAAACTATATAATTTAACCACAATTATCTACTACTATATTTAATATCTATAAAATTAAATTACAAATGCAATAAAAATATTTTAAAATTAATAAAATATTAGACAGCCGATTGAAACAAAACACCGTATTTGTTTTTTCAAAGATTATTTGTTTATTTTTTAAGTTTCCTTATAGATATGATAATATTGCACTTAAATTACGAAAGTTATGAAAACATTTAAAGTAAAATAAAATATTTAAAGTGAATATAAAATTGTACTTTACCAGTTCTCTTGTGCATAGTATCTGAAACAAATGATTAAATTCATTAATATATTATTATAATACACAGAAATAATGTCTAATAAATTTACACCTTCAAACGAAGTAGACTTTAAGTACTACTGCCGCCACCTGTGTATCATGTGAGGAACTACATGTAGGTGCGTTTAAGTTGTGCATATAGTCAACAGATGGCGTACCTTTGTACAGCAAAGGCGAGGAATATTTCTTAATCGTTGATTTCAAACGTTACTGCAGCAAAATCTTTTTTGTCTAAATAACTTTTAACCTAATTTAAGCACAAATTTTTGTATTTGTAACTAATTACTCCTCTAGATGCTTTAATTTTCTGTTATAATTTAGCACAACTTTTTAACCTTAACTGGGATAATGCTTAGGCACACTATTAAAATAAGAACCTTAGCTTATGCAAAAGTCAATATCATAATTAGATTATACTGTATTAATATTTAAAAGAAAAGGGCAGAAAGGATAAAAACCCGAACATAAGTAACAAGTACTACTAACTGCTATACGTTAATTAAAGTTCTCGAAAATCATGTTTTACGAACGAGACTATTTCAAACGAGGAGTCGATTATGATTAAGTAGGTATCAGAACTGGTTTAATATATATTCCGCCATATGTAGAAGTCGTCACACGCCTACTAAACTTCATGAAAATATTCAATAAACATAAAAACTATTTAAATATTAGTAAAATGTAACTTTAAACACTTTTATATCAAGGTGAAGTGATGTAATTGATGATGAATTCATATAGGTCGTAATCGCCTCTTATTAAAAGACCATCCATAGATCAGCAAATAAACATGCTGCTGCATATTAAATACTAGCTTTTGCCTACAGCTCCGCCCGCGTAAAGCTCGGTTATCGCGGTGATTCTTCAAACTGACATAACATTTTAAATGAACCGATTAATATGAAACCTACACTAAATGTTAAGTGGGGCACACCGGCCAAAGTATCAGTGAAAATCGCTTTCAATTCAATAATAAATAAATATATAACAGAAAGGTTTAACTTTCTACGTATGTACACATCTTAAACTTTCATCCATGTGAGTAAACTATGTGGAATTAGTGCCATCAAACTCATCTGCGTTCGCACGACTCGACGCGGTGATCTGCGACCTTCGCCATCACATCGTGTGTCGAAATTATACATAATTATATCCAAAATCCAAATACTCATAAGTACAATCGTTGTGTAATGCATTTTAACCACATATTGTGTTTATTGTTAATATTTCTGTTGAATTGCCGGGAATAGTATCTACTTACTTCCTAATATTGACATGCCACAAAATATTGAGTTCCAGTTCACTATGAGTTGTTTTATAAATTTTATTCCATGTCGGTGGCAAGGCATACGTTTTTGTGATATAATGTGATATAATCCGGAAAGTATTTCCATTATAATCAATGTTTCAATTAAAATTAAACCAAGTTCTCAACTTCAGGCAAATGAGCTGAACGGAAAACTATCTTAGATAAAATACAACAATAGATAATTAATTATGTCAATTAAATTGACTTAATTTTAAAGAGTTTGGGTTAGTAAAAATTGTGCACTGCCTGTCAACTCCTGTAATATTCCCGAATGGTTTTTGTCTCAAGGTAGTAAAGCCACGCTGATTTCAGCACGAACTGGGTCGGGTCCACTGGGGCGGTACTACCCTAGCACAGAAGATCACCCTAAAATGACAGCGTTCGTGCTGTCGTATTTCGTTGGTGAGTGCAAGACCAGAGGCCCAATGATACAGAAGCTTCAGTTGGCAGCCGTGCCGTGGGTGTGTCACCATGCTACATTGTTGCATTGTCTGTATTCGCAATGAGTATAGTGATCACCAATATTGGATTCTGCGTATGCTTTCCATCAGGCAGAGTAAAGTTTTTTGGCAGAGCCATAAATTTATTTATTTTTTTCTTACTTACAATATCCTTACAGACTACATCCAATGCGATATTGTAGTTACATAATTTTTAAAACTAATTAATCCTAACAATAACAAATTTTGCACAGAGTTAGAATTAAAAAAGCAGTTCTGTATCGAATTAATGATAAATCCAAATATCACACAAGTGCTTTAAAAAGAAAGAAAAACTAAGTAGAAAATCACTTCTTCCTCACCCAAAAATTAATTTCCGTATCATTTCCCAATCACGTGAAAAAACAGAAAAACGGCGCCCTCCCGTCATCAAACAAACATTAAGAAATAATAAAGCACCACACCTTAATCTTATTACATTATAATAAGTTGGAATAACTTACAGATGTTTTCATAATCGGATAGTCTGCCAGCCCCAATTTTTCATCATTCGAAATTACATTATCGGAAATTTGCATTGCCGCTAGCGCCATCTACATTTAAAAGACGGCACTAAAACCAATCATACACATCCAGTTCAGACTAAACTCATAAATTTAATACGTTCTTAAGTCTTGCGAGTTAAGGTTGAGTTTTAACTGTATGTGGTAAATGGCAAATGAAGGAGTGATTTTGTAAAACAAGAAGCAAGATTAGGGGTTCGATCCCGTTCAAAGCCCTCTGCAAAAACAGTATGAATAATAATATAATCTGCATAATATCGGGAGCTCGTATAACAAGGTTGTTTACTTTGATAAGTTGGGCGGTAATAGTTGATTTGGTTCGAACATGTTTTGTAATTTAAAATGTGTATGTATCTACACTTGAGCTGGTTTTTATTTGAATTTTGTTAATTACTAGCTAACCCGGTACAACAAAAATCGCGATTAACAAAGCTAATTTACAAAAATAGTGTTGCATAAAACAAAACCACATTCGATTTAAAATCAACAAAACCGTGGCCACGGTTTTATCCACGCGGGGGTACAGCTAAAATGTTATATAGTTTATTTATTTATTCATTTAAACTTATTGCACATGTTGTACAAAGGTGGACTTAATGCCTTGAGGCATTCTCTCCCAGTCAATCTTCAGGTGATGTAGAAATAAGGACTGGTAGATGCAAAGAAATTGAATTGAATAGTTGTATGTGATTGAAAATTTGGCTATTCCATTCCAATTTATGGCAATTCACTAACCACTAAATTCTGTTTCCCTCTATTTTTTCTAATTTAAGCGGGACGCGAAAAATTATCGCACTAGGCTAGCGCTAGTGTGGGTCACAATGCTGCATTATCCACGTTCGCAATGAGGATGGCCTTCATTATTCAATTCTACTGATGCTTTCTATCAGAAAGAGTAGAGCAATTTTGCAAACATATCATAGAAATATAAAAAAACACAATATGGATATGCATGGTATCGATGGTCAGTGGAGCCGAAATGTGCTTGAGGGGAGACCGCGATTAGGCAAACGTAGTGTAGGGCGCCCTGCGGCACGATGGACTATTTGAAGAAAGTGGCTGGCTGTGGATGGATAATTGGCGCTCCTTGGGGAAGACTTTCGTTCAGCAGTGGATGGCGATTGGTTTATATATTATATAGTACTTATGACGGCATAGCCTCCACTTTTATGATTATTTTCGAATGCAGCCTTATTTATTTTCTATCATGTAGTGGTCAAACGAACAGACGGGACTCCTGATAGCAAGGTACTAGTAGGTAGGGTCAGTGCGAGGTACTACAGTTTCATAGGTAGATACTATTTTCACATTCCCTAATCTATCTCATTATGACTATTTATGGTGGTGACCGTTCAGCGGTGCAGATTTTATGAGAACTTCACCTTTCTGACATTTTATAATTTTCTCTACAAACTATAACTTAAATATTTTCCTATTTACTTTTTATATATAGTTAAAATAAATATTAACGATCTCATTTTTTTATTATTGAATAGGGGGCAAACGAGCAGACGCATCACCTGATGGTAAGCGATTACCGCCGCCCATGGACACCCGCAACACCAAAAGCGTCACAAGTGCGTTGCCGACCTTTGGAGGATGGGGACAGGGAATGGGGGGAGGGGCTGGGGTATGAGCCTCCGGTATCCTCACTCACTCGGTGAAAAACCACTCCGCCTGATGGAAAACATGAGTAGAATCCATGAGTGGTGGTCACCAACCTCAATGTTAACGTGGACAGAGCAGTATGGTGACCCACACTATGGCGGACTAGAAAGAAAGAAGTAGAAAGAAAAAGTATTTATTTTAACGACATTGCAACACAACAGAATATTAAATGAAATGGTACATAATACAGTATTGAAACATTATATTAAAACATAGTTAAGTATTTAACATAACAGTAATCAATGTTATAACATTTTATATATATTTTTACACATATACTGATGCAAAGTTGCGTCGCAGTGCACATTAAAAACAGATGCTGCTCAGCCTAATGCTGCATCATTACCGATAGGTACAGCGCTGATTTTCAGCAACACCTTGATGATGATTCGTGTGTCCAGAATAGTAGAACCAAAATGAAGATTTGTGTTTCGAAACAAATTTAGTATACTGTACGAATGTTTTAAATAAATGCTACGGGATAATTGCAGAATATCGTTTACAATGTATATAAATACTAAATCATAATGGGATGGGAATACGTGCGGTGGTAGTGAACTTTTGTATAGCTAGTTAACCATATACACTAGCCTTAACCCGCGGCGTCACCCACGTGTACGTTGGCTATCGCTGTTAATATTAGCCTATGTCTGTCCTGGAGAATCAAAGGATCTCCATTGTAAATTTCATCCAAATCGCTTCAGCGGTTTAGTCGTGAAAGCGTAACAGACAGACAGACAAAGTTATTGCCGAATTTATATAAGTGTGCGTGTGTGTGTTTTTAAAAGTACAGAAATAAAACAAAAACAAAATTAGCATACAAATGGTTTGTTTGATCAGGGGCGCTGGACCATGGGCCGTGTAAATAAATAATTGTAATTTCTTAATAAAACTTCCCCATACCCTTGGCCTGTGGTAGTAAATCGCACGCGGTGGATGCTCCAACTACTTATAGTGTTAAAAGGGATTCATCGATTTTGATACTTGCTAAGTGATGCAAAATTTCAACTTTCACTGTATTTAGTTAATTTAATAGTTTTACGAGGTAACTATAATGAAGCTATAGATACTCGTACAAAAGAATTTTTAACAGCAGTTCGATTATTTTGTGGGTAAAATAACTAAAAAACAATTGTGACTGTGATTACAAAATATTTTTTGTTACGAATTACAAACATTTAAATTTTCACTCTATATTATTTCAAATATTATATTTATTTGAGTATAGAAAACACTGTACATTAGTGTTCATTAACCATATTGCGCTAATCGCATTTTTCAATGTTTCCACCACTATTTTGTCTTATTGTTTACTAGCTGAACCCCGCGGTACGGCAATAACCGTTGGCAACGCCGCGAAGCGACGATAATATCTTCATAAATTGTAGCCTATGTGTTATTCTGATGTATAAGCTATATTATTGTAAGGTTTCATCAAAATCCATTCAATAGTTTTTACGTGAAAGAGTAACAAACATCCATCCATCCATACTTACAAACTTTCGCGTTTATAATATTAGTAGGATATCATCAAACTTTGGTGTACTTTAAAGATATAAGTATATTTTCATAGCATCACATACATTATTAGCTACAAGTTAACGACTATCAATATTTGTTTCCTAAAACCAAGTATCAAGAGTATTCATCCTTCTAAGTTACAGATAGAGCCGTCAGTGGGTCGCGTAATGACTGGACACTTTACATAATTTGTCGATCGACTGACCCCGCGCCACGCCGCCGATCGATTGACCCCTACCGTAATGTGATGTCTTGACCCCACCGGGTATATCTGCAATATGGATGAAGTTATTCAATAATGCACCTTTATATTTTTATATAAAACTAGCTGAGTCCCGCGGTGCTACCCCCGTATATTTCCAACCGCGGGTAACACCCGGTCCAATTGTGAATCTAAACCATTCTCGATTCCTCAGGAATAGACACAATTCTTTTTTATTCAAATCGATTTAGCCGTTTAGGAGGAGTTTAGTCACATACACATGCACAAAAGATTTATATATATTTCAAGATATTGTCTTTTGTTTATTACATTTTAATTAATATTATAAATGTGAAATTAAGTTTGTTTGTAATTCTTTCACGCGAAAAACTTCTTAACCGATCATCATCCGAACTAACACAGAATCCTTTTTTTAATGCTAGCGAAGCCGCGGGCGAAAGCTAGTAAATAAATGTAAAAATGATTTGTAGGTAATCTTCATGTCATTTAAATGATTAATATGTTTTACTACTAGGTTTATTAGGCAAGTGTGAAAAATTGTACCTAATAAATAAATAAATAAATAAAATAAATAAATATTTCGACCATCTAACACACAACGCCATCTAGTACCAAGCTAAGCAGAGCTTGTGTTATGGGTATTATACAACTGATATAAATACTTATATACTTTTTTTTGTAAATACATACATATTATATATAGAAAACACCAAAATTCCGAAACAAATATTTGCAGATCATACAAACATTACATAAGCAAGTACCATTGTACATGTGTATATAACTATAAACATGTAATTATGTATACTACAGTATGCAAGGAAAGTCAATGGACAAAACTATATTTGAAAGGTTTGTTTGTTCATTTTTCAAAATGCAAATGTAATTTAATTACCCACACTTTCACACAGTAAATACACTGATTGCACTGATACGAAAACTGAGAAAATCTAACTTACAATAGAATGAATAACTCAATTTTACTCGATCATATTCATGGCATAATTATTTCTACAAAAGCTCCATTCAACCCCGTAGGTCTACCATTTTATTAACCATAGTAAGAAGGCAGCACAAAATAGAATTAAATGCTAAACCGTTCGCTAAATAGGTAAAAAGTGTGGCTCCGAGGGACAGCACAGCGGGGTCTGTCAATCAATGTCCTCGCGATATATTGAAATTGTACTTTTTATGCGCACGCGCAGTTGAGGTTACGTATCGGTGATTAAAGAACCGCGATTATGAAAATCTTCACAAATGAATTCGTAATTGTTTAAAAATGTTTATCAGCAGTTTTTGGGCAACGTTAGGATAATTTATTCATGATCTTAATATTCACTTTTATCTACACTAATATTATAAAGAGGAAAACTTTGTTTGTATGTTTGTTTGTAATGAATAGGCTCAAAAACTACTTAACCGATTTTAAAAATTCTTTCACCATTCGAAAGCTACATTATCCACGAGTAACATAAGCTATATTTTATTTTGAAAAAAAAGGGTTCCGTAAGATATTTGGGTTTTTCGGACACTGGGTGTAAAAATCAATCAGAAAAGTTACTTATTTTGCGAAAATTTTCATGCTACGGGCTATATAAGACGCAAACGAGGTTGCGTGGGTCAGCTAGTATTGGATATAGTGTAAATACCTACCATTAAAAAGAATCGAAAATCCTATCATGATTTTTGAAGTGAAACTTCTTTAGAATCGTTGTGATTTCAAACCGGATGCAACGGAAAAAACGACAGGTAAGAGACACAAGTACAAAAAGTCGCCTGTAATAAGTGAGCCAGAGCGAGAGAGTAAATGTCGGTGTGTATGTATAAATTAATCAAAACACTTTCATATTTAAACAAATAAACTTTGTATTTACTCCTACCCTTGTTATATATATTCATCTCATTCTTTTGTCGATTTACTGAAGTTTCACTTCAATCGTGTGTGAATCGCACACCTTTTTTAAAAAAGCGATCTTTGTTTTATACATAAAAACAAAAAATAAACAGAACAGAGTCATTTTGGCAGCTACAACATAAAAAAATAGAAAGTAACTGTTTAAAAACATCATGTAATATGTCAATGAAAAAAAAATGATTCGCTCCAGGAGCATGATTACATTCCCAATATATTTCATCTTTATTTCTCAACGACAGCATTAAAAATCATTTATTATCATCATAGTAAGAAGATTGTAAAATAAATTAATGGATTGTATAACACTGACGCATTGGGCTACGCCTGTAATCATAATTTGTTTTTAAAGTGAAAATAAATAAATCTTCACACAATATATGATTGGCTTAATATGTATATATCTAGGTGGGACTTCTATGTTGAGATATGAATTAAATTGAACTGAAGGAAGTCAATCCTTTTCTTTATCCATTTTGAACTTTTAAACCACTCATGCATTTGACTTTTTACTGCTGATTTGTTTATACAAAGGTTGTCTGTAAGAATTACCAATAAGACACACATTTGTAATCCTATATTAATTGGTGTAGGTACAATAACGCTTATTCTATTCTAAACTGAACATTTAAAGTAGGTACTGAACCCGCATATCGCGTTGCTCTTGAACAAAAACACACCTTTTCACACATGAATTATAATGGTTTGTCAAACGGCCATCGACTCTTGTGACACAAAAACTTCACTGATATGTAATTACAGTCGGAATTCAACGAAATTTACGAACCAACGTGTTTTTGCTACAATTTTGCCCAAATACTTGTGTAAAACCTAAAATGCCAGTGGAAGGACCTCACAGAGTTTTATATATAATATAGTCCAGTCATTATAGTAAGTTCACCTCGGAATTCGAGATACCCAGCTGAAAGTCTGTAAATACTTGTATATTGACACCCTAAAAGTTGTCTCAAAACCTACATATAGTAGGGTGTAAGCAACTATTAAATCTCAAGGTCAAAGGTCACAAAAATCGGTTTTTTGCGCTTTTTTTGGAAATATCTCATTTCCTATGGGTTTTTTGCTATTTGTATTTATTATCAATATTGTAGAATACAAAATTCTCTACAAATTTTGTTAAAAAAAATTTTTATACGGTGAACCGTTTTCGAGATAGAGGGCGGAGAGCGCGCGGTCACCGCATCACTTCAGGTCAACCGGTGCCTCCGGTCGAAAACGCGCCACATATAGTTGATGAACTATCGATAAATCAATGATTATAAATATTTGTCAATTTTTATTAACTATTATATTTTATCATTTTTTTCCTAACTTATCCACTTTTTATTCAGTATTAATCTATTTAACAACACTTACCTGCCCATGTAATTGCAGAATTGTTAATGAAAATATAAGAATTATATTTGAATTTTAACCTAATTAATATTAATAACTTCTTACATGATGAAAAAAAAAACAAATAAATTATGAATTAATCTTTTTATTAAAAAATATCATTGAATACATTTTTTTTTATTGAAAGTAAAAAAACGGAATAAAGGGTACAAAAACTACAATTTATAATTTTAATCATCTTCTTCCTCTTCATCGTCGTCTTCTGGCTGCTGGTAAATTTCAAACTGGTCTTCATTATCGTCTTCAACGACATTTGTCTCAAGTTCTTCCATGATTTCGGGATCAAAGGTTCCATCTTCGTTAATGTCGCTCTGATATGGTAGAGCATTGAGACAAGCTTGTCCATTACATTGTCCACAAGCTAAAGAGCATTGCAAGCCCGCTTTCCTGCATCCGCATCGCGAACCACAACCACTTTTGCAGTTGCAGAAAATTGTATTTAGCAAATCTTCTGGAGCAGGTGGTAAAATTGTCATGATAGGCTCCAGAAAATCATTTCGCATCGCCCAACCCCATTCCTGGGGTTCCAAATCATGTCCTAACAAAGTTTGAACTTGATAATATACACGGTTGAAATGTTGATGAGCAGCTGCACTTGTTGGTGGAATATTTGAAAGCTGTACAGGTTTATTAAGTTTTGTAGACTTGACGTAATGCATATAACGAAGATGATAGAGGATTTTAAAAGATTTCGGAGCATTTTAGACTGCCAATAAGGTTTGAGTTCCACTCTCTAATCTCTGGGCCGAACAATTTTCTTCCTCAAATGCTGCAGCTAGTTCATCCAAATATATTGATAGTTCATCAACTATATATGGCGCGTTTTCGACCGGAGGCACCGGTGGACCTGAAGTGATGCTGTGACCGCGCGCTCTCCGCCCTCTATCTCGAAAACGGTTCACAAATTTGTAGAGAATTTTGTATTCTACAATATTGATAATAAATACAAATAGCAAAAAACCCATAGGAAATGAGATATTTCCAAAAAAAGCGCAAGAAACCGATTTTTATGATCTTTGACCTTGAAATTTAATAGTTGCTTACACCCTACCATATGTAGGTTTTGAGACAACTTTTAGGGTGTCAATATACAAGTATTTACAGACTTACAGCTGGGTATCTCGAATTCCGAGATTCTTACCTAATTAAGGCTTAAATGACTGGACTAATAACTTATTATACAAATAGTTCTCGATGTTTAAGAATTTAATTTTCTTTTTATATGGTGTGCGGTAAAATGGGCAGACTGGCCACTTGATAAAAATGACAACTTTTGCTCATGAATGCCTACAACACAGAAGTCATAGACGCATTGCTCACATATATAATAACATAATCACAAATAAATAATAATAATAAAAATTCCGGATATCTAACACACAACGCCATCTAGGCCCAAGCTAAGCAGAGCTTGTGTTATGGGCACTAGACAACTGATATAAATACTTATATACTTTTTTTTTGTAAATACATGTAATATTATACATAGAAAACACCCAAACTCCAAAACAAATATTTGCAGATCATACAAACATTTGGTCCGACCCGGGAATCGAACCCGAGACCTCAAGTTTAGCAGTCGCATACGCTACCACTACGCCACCGAGGCAGTCAAATATATTTTTATCACCTTTTATTAAGTACTTTATAAATTACAGCTACTTTTGGCCCTCAGAACGATCCCTAAATAGGACAAATGAAACAAGACATAAAACGATCACTATAATGTATATTTAAAGATTTAGGTACCTTTACAATATTAATAACATTAATAAACAAACCGTACAATACCGAAAACAAACCATCAACTTAATCCAACATGTTTAAACGCCAATAAGCGAACGACAACAATCGAGGCCCAGTTTAAGCCTATTCCCATTGACATGACATTACCATTTAATAGCCAGTGGCTAGGAAAATGGCTATCGAAATGACCCGGGGACAGTTTATGAGACATAACTGCGGATTGTCGACTATCTGATGCATTTTTAGATGAGGCGGTTTTGGGTTGAGACAATCGGGGTTAGGGTGGTGCAAGGAAAAGGTGGTAGCGATAGTAACATCTTTCGTTTCTCAAGAAATATTCTTTGAACTGCTTGCTTCAGAGATGTAAACTGATATGAAATTATGAGCAGTACTTATGTTTAGACACACAATTGTAAAAAAACTATACGATTTTGTGCTTCAAATTTCAAGGGGACCAAACTAATTTATAACAAAATTATTCTCCGATAAAAAGAATTGTAAAAATTAGTCCATAAATGATAAAATTTTAAGGTGGCAAACGAGCAGACGTATCACTTGACGGTAAGCGATTACCGCCGCCCATGGACACCCAACACCAGAAGCGTCACAAGTGCGTTGCCGGCCTTTGGGGGGATGGGGAGGGAATGAGGGAGGGGTTGAGGTATGTGCCTCCGGTATCCTCACTCACTCAGTAAAACACAGTGCAAGCGCTATTTTTGTTTTTTTAAAAAGACAGCTCCCGCATTAGGAATAAACATCCTGTGTCGTGGGGGACTTTACAAACATACATGAAACGGACACAAAGAACATCCAGACTCGGGACAACAATTCGTGGATCACACAAAGAGTTGTACCGCGTGGGATTTGAATCCACGACACTTGGCGCAGTAGCAAGCGGCATGGCGACCTCTGAAACCACTCGGCCAACCGTGCAGTCAGCTATTTCACACCGGTTTTCTGCTAGGCCGTGGTATCACTCCGGTCGAACCGTCCCATTCATACCGAAGCGTGGCTCTCCCACGGTAAATCAGTTCCAAATAAAATAAAGAAAGCAAGTTGAGAACTTGTACTTTTTTAAATCGGTTGAAAATAACAAACACTCTTCTAACCATCATCCTCGCTTAGATTTCTTCACTTATACCCAACATTAGAAAGCAATTGACTAGGAATTTACTGTTTTAAGGATTACGAGGAGTGTCCTTTGGGTCACCCCGCATCAAGGGCCATCGAAGCCATTGTTTAACTGTTTCATTTCAATTCCAAGAGGGAACTTGTATAAAATAACATACCTACGTATAACGTTTGGAAAGAAATCAGAAAATTTAAAAAGAATAAAAAAACCTGCACCAAACCCAATGAGAATATATATAATAATCTGAATTTCGGAAACGGTTCTAACGATTTTCATGAAATTAAGTATGCAGGAATTTTGGGGGCGATGAATCGATCTAGCTAGAATACATTTTAAGAAAATTTACCAATAAAGAAACCAAAGAATCCTCGGTCATTCAGGTCCTCCTTTTTATGTTGAACATTATTTTACAATAACACCTTATTGTAGACCCCTTATTTCATTATCTTCCTAGCCTTTTCCCAACATTAATTGGGTTCAACCGATTTTATCTGAAATTCAATTTTTTAGGAGTGACTGGTATCGTACCTCCGCAACCCTTAATAATGATTGTCATAGATGTTCATGACAACCGGGACCGACAGCTGAACGTGCCCTCTAAGGCACGGGCGGGAATCATCGCCAACTTCCATACTCCGTGCTAAGAAAAACCCAACAGCAGTTAGACCCAGGAATCGAACCAAAAATCGAACGAACGAATCTCTTGATCGGCAGTCGCTTTCGCTAGCCACTAGACCAACGAGGCAGTTATTTATCAGTTTATTACTCTTCTTTTTCTTCTTCTTCTTTGTCCACCCCTACTCCCAGTTCAGCTAGGGTTGGGTCTCCTTGTACGTCTGCGCCAGAGAACTCTGTTCTGGGTTGTCTGTGTGCTCAGACTCTCCTGCTGGATCTCTTTCTGCATATTTGACCACCAGGTGGTAGGCGGGGTATTACTCTCCTTTTTAAACTTTTGTATTAATTATTTATGTCTCACCATACAATTCGACTAATATAACTAATATTCCTACCATATCGTAAATAAAACCACTCACAGACCTTATTTTACAGTGGATCCATCTCCTACCCTACAAGGACCATCGCAATGGTCTAGGGGTCCCGATAAATCGTCATAACATGACGGACACTCGTAAAACTGACCCTCCCCTAACCCTAATATGTGGGTATTCAATAATTTATACAATTGATAAATAATAAATACATTTGCCGGGTCCAGGCATAGTTTTCTTTTTATATATGGCAACCCATGGCAATAAAAAAGTGAAGATCTTTTTCTTTTAAATTTATTCTGTATGGCGACTTAGGAAACAAACTGCATAGGACAACACCATTTCAAACTATTGGTGTAATAGGCTAAACCTTGTTATCGAAGGAGAAACTTATATCCAGCATTAATATTGGACAACCGTGGAAGAGCCACGCTTCGGCATGAATGCCGGCTCGACCGGAGTGATACCACGGCCTCACATAAAACCGGTGTGAAATAGCGCTTGCGCTGTGTTTCCCCGAGCGAGTGAGGATACCGGAGGCCCATACCCCAACCCCTCCCCCATTCCCTCTTCCCATCCCCCAAAAGTCGGCAACGCACTTGTGACGCCTTTGGTGTTGCGGGTGTCCATGGGCGGCGGTATTCGCTACACCATCAGGTGATACGTCAGCTCGTTTGCCCACTATCCAATAAATAAATAATAATGTTGATGTAAGGGATGTAGTGAAAATACAAATTTACAAAAAGTTAACAAATTGCCTCAAAGTCCTCAATTTAAACAATATGATTAACTCAAACGTTTTTATTCTATTAAAGAAATTTTCAACGAAAATATGTAGATACAAGAAATAGTGGTACAGGGAACAACGAACGTAATAATATTAACATCTATTACACTGTACTGTTTTCTTTGAAACAATCTATCTATTCGTATGTTTCCTATACAAAATAAACTTTTTTTAAGAATTTTATAGTATAAGTATAAAACCAAAGTATTGCAAGAAATATCTATTTCTTAGAGACAATAATGGTCTTTAACTATTTATGGTCGCCATAAACAAGTGTATGATCATAACTTTATGTTGAAGTGTCGATTTATTCATCAAAAAGCCTACCGCTGGCAAGTATGGAACAAAAATGATTGGTTGAAGGCACGCTGTATAAACAGAGCATTAAGTTTTGAACTAATGATCACAGGAGTAGGGTTGCCTCTATTTCATTTAGTATTTTTTTCTTTTAATTTAAAAAAGTTAATTTTCGTATTAGAAATATACATCCTGTGACTTTACAAACATACCTACATGTAACGGACACAAAGAACATACAAACTCAGGACAACGATTTGTTGATCACACAAAATGTGGTTCATGTGGGTTTTGAATCCACAACACTTCGCGCAATAGAAAGCGGCGTGGCGACCGCTTAAAACACTAGACTAATCGTGCTGTCAATTACGTCAGGTACTGTCTGATTTCTTTTTAACTGGATTTATTTAATATCAGAGAGGTAATTTATTTTTTATCCCCCCATCTAGGAAAGAGTATTTTTGCCTTTCGATATCTGAAAGCAAAAACTGTTTTTAGCCGCTAGAGTATAAAATAAATTGAATTTAGAACATCGTGTGCACTTTTGTGTTTGTGTATTCAAAACATCATTAAACCTATTTACTTCTACCTCTATGGTGGCGAATTTATCATACAACCTAATTTGTTAAAAACTCAGACTCGGAACCTTCTTGGTGTAGCTACTTTTTTTTAATTTGCTTTGCCCACGCCATTTTCTTATCACGTCAAACCTTAGGTTAAAATAATTTAAAGAATAATCTGTAATACTGACCTATCATAATGTAGTACCTAATAAATGTTAATACCTAAACTAAAATAAAAGTATCTTGTGATTGTAAATACTCATTTAGCATTTAGTCATTTCCTCGCTGAGGTAGGGTGAAATTTATTTATATAACGTTATAAGATTAGTAATTACTAATATTTTTAAAGGTACCAGAAACTAAAAAGAGTAATTAACTACTTTACTTTCGATGAGCATACGTCGTGTATGTCTATATTTGTAAAATGACAATAGTAATATGTTTTCAACATATATTTGAATCAAAGTAATTATAAATTATAGTAATTCCCAGTGATGAGGACTTGACACCGTTATGGCCCTAACGAGTTAAAATTATTTCCCATCAGTCAACCCTAAACGTCGTATTGATGCAAAAATCTCGTCCCGACATCTCGATTCCAAAATCGATCAATTATATTAACTTTCTTACTCGATACTGTCATTTCGATTGTCGCGACTAACGCTAAATTTTTTCGCACGGAATCGCGCGAACAATCGCCTCCGAGCATAATATTGGATAATACGACCTTTTTGCTATATCCGTTTTCTATACGAATGCACATTTTACTAAACAACACGTCGACACTGACTTTTAAAAGGCATTCCTATTATTCCAAGCTAAAACCAACCATACTTCCAACATGTCTAGGTTAAATTTCGATTGTATATTGTTTAGGCCCCCCCTTCAGAAGTTTATAGTCTTTATTGAGGAAGTTTCAAGGGCTATTATTGAATGGAGTTATTTATTTGAAGGATGGAAAAATAGCGATCTCATAATACGGAATCAGTTCTTCATAATGGGCCGATTGCATTGTCATGGACGAGTATTGAACAGATACGAAAATACCTTGAAGGAAAAAGGCGATTTTCTATTATTTTGTCATGTCTTTGTGATTCTGTGTCGAATGTTTCTGTGTATTCATGTAGCCCTCTTTACCAATAAAAAGAAATAAGTGAAAATCCGGCGACTGTGCTGCCGTATAAGGTGTTTTAAAATTGACACTTGCTTTAAATAAAAAGCATTTTTGAAAAAACAAAATGAAACAGAGGTTTAAAAAATACAACGTTGTTTGGAGTTTTATATGCATTAATAATTGCAAATTTAAACTAACAAATGAATAATAAAATCTAATAATTGTAGCTATTTTAGGTACGAATTTTAACATGTTTACTTTTTTGGGCCCGCGTAAATCTCCTCATACAGTCACCCTCCGCATACTCTGCTAAGCTATGAGTCGGAATCAAACTGACTAAAACTAACAGCTGATACTGGAATAGTGTTAATTAAAACATACATCATCAACAACCCATAATGTCCCACTGCTGGGCTTGGGTCTCCTCTTAGAAGAGAGTTAAGGCCATACGTCCCCACGCTGGCCGAGTGCAGGTTGGGGACTGGCAAGACATCGTTGTGGCTACGTATCTTGCCGTTGGACATTTTTAAGCCGCCCAAAGGCCTCCAACTAATCTTCACGACTGTTTATCCAGCGGTATATGATAACAACCAGGATCGACCGAGACGCTCATGGTATCATGCCACCAGCGGTCACCCATCCAGGTACTGACTCTATTGTTTTTAATCACCGAGTGTGACTGGGCAATGAGCCTCATTCATCCTCATTCTTTTTCTCAATATAAACGAACCAACTAACTAAATAAAACAGAACATTAAGACGTTTGTCGCACGTACTCATCTTTGACACGTACATATACGAATATATAATTGGGTTACATAGATAAAAGTATTCCCACGAGACTTTTTAAACAAACAGTTTGAAATATTTATTAAATTTATACTGAACTACAAAAAAAATCAATATGGTTTGGGAGCATGTTAATCAACCATGTTACTTGTACAATTAAAACTTTACGCCAGATATTTTTTATGGGACTAATTCCGCCCACACGCCCATCACAACTACTGAACCGTACACCAGGTACGCCTGTACACCAGGATCAACAGCAGTGACCCACGAATAAACCGAGTTGTGACACTCGGGAAGTGTCAGGAAAAATTAAGCTGTCTGGGAACCCGCAACGAAATTTATAAGAAAAAAAATGGAGGCGTTGGAAATATAAGAATTTCACTTCTCTCCTTAGCAAAAGTGGGAGACAAGATGAAGTCAAAATAAGCAGAATTTACTATAGATATAGGAAAGACTGTAACATTATTAGAAGTGTCAAGGTTATTAATGGCATCTAATTTATTTTTGACAGCATCTCATACTACTACTTCTTTGCACGAAAACTAATATCGTATATATAAATTTACAAACATTTCATATTTTTAACCGACTTCAGAAAAGGAGGAGGTTATCAATTCGACTGTTTTTTATGTCTGTTACCTCATAACTTTCGACTAGGGGAACTGATATCGATAATTCTTTTTTTATTTGATAACTGGTATGTGGCTTCCAGTGTGGTACCATTTCAATTTCGTCTAGTTTTTGAATTGTCATATTTTTAATTAAAATTAATTTAGAATTATTTCCAAAATTTAGTGTTTTGCATTGCCAACAAATAAAACCTTTTAGGCTAAGTAGCTTATAAGTTCATACAATAAATTCTGCTCATACCTTGGTACTGCTCAGGTATTCGGCACTTTTTAAGAGTGGTTACAAAATTATAATATTTTGCAGAATAAAGCTGAGTGAGTGAAGCGAGTCTGCTACCAATCAAGCGTATATCTATTGTGCTCAAGATATTGTCATACAAGTATTACGTCTAATCCAACACACATCTTTAACAAACTCATAAAGTCATAACAAAGTACACTCAACTCCGAAAATAACTAATCCAAACTTAAGTCTCCAAACGAAGACGCAAAAATCCCCAGTGGGTGACTCGCTAACCCCTACAGCTTTTACGGCATTCTTAATGATAGTACTCGGGTGTTTTAATGACCATTAATGAGAGTCAACGAGCTTTTCTTGAACTTCCTACTTTCTTACCAGTTTCGGTAGTGTGTTAAAAGTCAGTAAATTGAGGGAGACTTTGTGAAATTAGTCAAGGGACATATTTTTCAAATTTAGGGCTTACCTACCTGAGTAATGGTCACTATCAGTATTATTTCATACCCATGAAATCATAATTATGCAAAATGTATGTATGAATAAATTGAATAACTAATTTTCCCTTTTCATTTCGGATATTTCAGTTTCTTCAACAACATTTCTTCAAAGCATATTTCATTGATTAATTATATAATTTATAAGACGCTCTTTTACCAATTTAATTTTCCAGGATAAATAGTAGCCTATTCCAATTTGTCTCCACATTACATTGCATTCAATTCCGTTTAAGCATTCAAAGTAGGTTAAAACATTAATCTATCCTATCTATCTATATCAGATTCATAGTATTAATTTAGAAATATATGCATTCTCAAAAAAAAGTATTAAATAACATTATCAATGAAATGAAATACCGCGTAATACCATTCTTCAAACTTTCTGTGTTGAAAACTGAAATCAATATCAACTAATAGATTATCTGATCAAAACTGTACTTCAAAAGTGACGTCATCAATACATGTGGTTTGACCATTTTGCGGCAAAGTAGTAGCAAGTTATCATATAAATGTATTCAGCAATCCTTATAGATGTATATAGCGGCTAAAGTTCTTATTACACATTGACTAGAGGACAGCCGTAAAGGCAAATTGGATTTTTTCCGCCCTCTACCGGGTGGATTTAATTATTGTTTTATTGCTTGTCGGGGGCGCTATGTTAATGCTGGTGTTGAATTGTATATCAGTGAGGTTCAAATGAATGAAGAGCAGTCAGGAAATCTTACTGCTCTTCATTCATTTGAACCTTACTTACAATGGCTACAACGGCTTGTCACTTAGGAACGCTGAGTGTTTTATACTTACTATAGAGTTAATAACAATATACATTAAAAAATTGTCATCGATTTCAATATAAGAGACTGACTGGTAGTACAGTAAACATAATAAAGAAACTGTTTGACTATACGGTTGGCCTAGTGATAAAAGCGGTCGCCACGCCACTTTCTACTGCGCCAAGTGGTGTAGGTTCAAATTCAAATACCACAGGGAGCAATACTTTAAGGTTCATAATTTTTTTCTGAGTCTGAATTTTACTTGTGTCCATTTCATGTATATTTTAAAAGTCGCCCGCAACACCTTAATACTAATATATAAAGCTGAAGAGTTTGTTTGTTTGTTTCAAGAAAGGCTATATCATCACGCTAATACTAAAAGGAACGGAGCACCAATGAAGAATGTTTCAAAAACGGGGTAAAATTTTACGCTACGGGCAATAGAGACGCAAACGAGGTTGCGTGGGTCAGCAAGTTATATATGTTTCTAAAACGGGAGTTGTCTTTTATAAAAAGAAAAAAAAACTGTAGATCTAGGTATGGAAAAAATAAAATAATTGTATCTTTTCCATCAAGGTAATTTGAAACGAATATTTACTATATTTAAAATACCTGATTTTGGTACGCGACCTAGAAAAATCACTCCGACTGTACTTCGAAAACATCTAATTAAATCCACAACTTCGAAATCATTATGCTCCAATTACATACTTCTAAAGTACAATTAAATATCTGAGTAAATAAATAATTCATCGGCGCAAATTGCAGTAATTCAACGCGTCAACCAAATGGCTTCTACTTCAGAAGACTAATCCTGCTTAGTATTCAATATTTCTTTTGATGATAGAGCGGGCATAGGAGCCTAAGAATAAGGGTTCCTTGAAGGAAATTGAAATGAAGACCTACAATCATGAACGCCTGCAACTCAGGAATCTCAAGCGCGTTGCCTAGAGAAACGAGTACGCTCATATTTGAAGGGTAAATAATAATATTGTGTGAAAACTTAGGAACATGAAAACCAATTATTACACACAAAGAGTTTTAAATTAAAAAATAATACGGCACAAAAACGCACGCAAATATATGTAGAGACACATACCGCAATCTAATTTTATAAGTAGTAATGAATGATTTACAGGCTGACTGTACCAGGTGTTCAATAGCATACGCATGAACTTTGACACAAATAGTATCAGTTTGAAGTTCCCATTGCGCTCGTGTTCACATGCTGACCTTACAAGCCTAGTTAAAGAGAGGACTTTTACTACTATAAATGGTTGATATGGTACCTATATGTGGCTGAAATGGATTTATTGTTACATTTCCCTTTATGACATATATTTTTAGTATCATATTTTGTAATAGACAATGCGTTTTCAATATTACGCACTTAACCTCATTGCTGGCGAGATTGATATATTGTATTGAACTCTGAGGGAATTCACATTGATAATTAGTTTTTAGGAATAATAACCACAATATCGTATTGGTGTGTAAGTATATTGTAAGTAAGTATTAAATAAAAAGATGCACATTTCAAAATATATAAAGGTACCTAAAATTTAAATTGACAAAGCAATAAATTTGATACAGACTGCAACAAACTAATGAGTAGTCTATTTATAAATATATCATCACGACTACCAAGGATAGGGGCTTACAATCTATTCTCTGTCCGTTCAGCAAAATCGAACCTAGGTCATTACGCCGCTGTGCCTAGGCTCTGTAGGCAACATAATATGTTGTCTAAAACTAAAAACTTAGACTTCAATGCTTCACTTTTAAAGTATAAGTGTTCTTTGAGGAGTATTTTTCTGATGTGTTGATAGTGTTGTTTATCGATGGGTTGTTTTTTTTTTTTTTCTTTATTTGTTTAATGAGGGCTTAGTCACGAAGTGATTGTCGATGGGTTGATAGCTATCCATAATTGTGTTGAACCGTGTTTGTGATATTGATTCC
Organism: Spilarctia lutea; assembly: GCA_916048165.1. Classification (NCBI taxonomy): domain Eukaryota; kingdom Metazoa; phylum Arthropoda; class Insecta; order Lepidoptera; family Erebidae; genus Spilarctia; species Spilarctia lutea. The sequence goes on from OU696491.1 coordinate 5,338,750, forward strand.
TTATTCACTGTTTAATAGGACTTGTTACTAGTGTTTGCATGCTGTGGTCTCCTGTAATTGAGGGAGTACACCGAAACATTGATGTAAATTTTTATATTAAGTTATAGTTGTGTATAGCCTTTGTTGGAGATCCTTAATCTGTATATTAAATAAATAATAAAAATAAAAATACAGACACTATTTTACAGTCGATTTTTCCGCAAAACATAGAATACAAAACGTTTATTCTGTGTTCTGTAGGTTAATACTCGTATCATAATAAACCAATTGAAGATAATTTATTTATTATTTTAGTGTTACAAGTATCTAATATTGTAAATTAGTACTGTTACGTTTAAACATATTTCATTGTTACTGTTTTACATAAATATTCGTGCCTATTCGTAATACAATATTGACTAAACCATTAAAAAAAATCCACCTGCGATAGGAATTATATGGATAAAATGATAATTATATGTATTATCTTCAATAGTATATAAATAACTTGGCCTTAACAGAATCCCATGAATCAACCGTTGGTATGGAGGCTCTATGAATAAATGTCGTAACCCCTAGCGCCATTACTTCAATTCTCCCGCTAAGATGGGATCTAAATGCCGGATTACTATTATTATTAAGGATTCATTTAAATTATTGTACTTTGCTTCAATAACAGAATATCATAGAGAATGTGACTTATAGTATTCACCTTTTGGTAGGCAAAGTATCTATAAATAAATATATATAACCGTGGGAGAGCTATGCTTCGGTATGAATGGGTCGGCTCGACCGGAGTGATACCACGGCCTCATAGAAAACCGGTCTGAAATAGCGTTTGCGCTGTGTTTCGCCGAGTGAGTGAGGATACCGGAGGCCCATACCCCAACCCCTCCCCCCATCCCCTTTCCCATCCCCCAAAGGTCGGCAACGCACTTGTGACGCCTTTGGTGTTGCGAGTGTCCATGGGCGGCGGTAATCGCTTACCATCAGGTGATAAGTCTGCTCGTTTAATCGGGTGAATCGAGCTTTATGACCCGAGTCTTGCTGAAAGGATCATTCCACCAAGAACATAGAGTTGTTAAGAGGCTTAACTACCTTTTCAAGAATGGTATATTGATGCACTTGTGCCGATGTTTTTAAACCTTTTTCACAAAAATATATTCAGTTATTCCTTCATACCTAACACCCCACCAAACCATCACTGAAGTAGGATAATGCCCACGTTGTTGATTAATTGGGAAGCTTCTTTAGAGCTTTCAACATAAATACGGGTCATCTTCTTTTTTAAAATTTAAAATTGTATAAAAATATTTCCCTTATTAGTTTGCTCGCCTTTTTCGTACGTACACTAAGTGGACGGCCAGATCTTTTTCTATAACAAACAGAGGAGGTTTCATTGTACCTATCAATAGCCCGGTACTCAAACATTTGACTAATACTAAGCGTATGGAGAAATTTAAAAATTGTATTCGGCTCTATGTCTATTTTATGTAATGCAATCACAACGATTCGGTTCTCTTTATCACCCCATTCAGTTTATATAAATACTACAATATATTTTACAATATCTGTATGCACGAAAATACGAAAACAGGAACAATCGTATGAAAATGACAGATTCATAATTCAAAAGTAATATTTTGTTTATTTTTAATTGTAACAGTATTTATGGCCAGACTTAGTAATTTATAGAGAAATAATGTATTTATGTTTTTGATAACGTAGCAATTTTGTTCATGGACTTGATACTCACAAGTAATCTGTGGGAAACGTAGTAAGTAGTATATTAATTAGGTTTAGTTTTTAATTACAACTATACATTTCATATGCCTGTGTGCCCTAATTGAATAAATAAATGAATAAATAACTCCGAATGCGAATTTAGTTTTAAAAGGAGTCATCAAACTATCTAATTCAAACCACTCTCATCAAAAACTCACTATTTATCAATGTAAAAAGAATCAATACGCTTGTCGCATATATCCTGTTCACGTCAATATCCAAAGTCGTTTAGCCCCAAGGCAATTAATAGTGCCCGTAATTGGCGACTACAATTACTGCCGTATACAATTTGCGTTTTAAAAATTATCATGGAGGTAAACTCATGGCGTTAAAACCACAATAATGTGCAATGTGCATGGTTAATTTTTGAACCCATAACTTTTTATGTTTCGCGGCAGTGTGAGAGTTAAATTCTCTGTACAGTATAATTACAGAAAGCTGGCCGTTTATAAAATTGTTGATTATTAAATGTTCGCTGTTAATTTTCAAATAGGTTAGGTTGTAAATGTATAGTTTGTAGCATGCGAGGCAGAGATATTATACGCACGCATTCTTGAGTTATAAATATAAAATTGAGCTGGTTCACTTGACAGATAACTACTCAAATGATTATAAAGTTTTAAAACCACGAGTCACACAATTTTCCACATACAAATTTCAAATATATTTATTAGTAGCTGACCCTCGCAACCTCGTTTACGTCTACTATTGCCCGTAGCGTAATAATTTAACCCCGTGTTTTAAACATTCTTCATCGGAGATCCGCTCCTGTTAGTCTTAGCGTAATGATATATAGCCTATAGCCTTCCTCGATAAATAGACTATCCAACACTGAATGAATTCAAATCGGACCAGTGGTTCCTGAGATTAGCGCGTTCAAACAAACAAACAAACCTTTCAGTTTTATAATATTAGTAAAGATAACTCCTTTTCCCGAACAGAAACTTGTTATTGGTAGTGGGGTCGATCAAAATTATTTAAAACCTCAACGTTTGTGTCTTGGGAAGTAAAGATGCTAATAAGTGAACTTTCATGGGACTAATCTTGCCCACACGCCCACCACTGTAACTTCTGTATACCACGACATTCGAGAAGATCCAACTAAAATTTACAACTGTCTTCGAACCCGCAAGGAAATTCAATTTTCACCGTGGGAGAGCTATGCTTCGGCATGAATGGGTCGGCTCGACCGGAGTGATACCACGGCCTCACAGAAAACCGGTGTGAGCGTTTGCGCTGTGTTTCACCGAGTGAGTGAGGATACCGGAGGCCCATAGCCCAACCCCTCCCCCCATCCCCTTTCCCATGCCCCTAAGGTCGGCAACGCACTTGTGACGCCTTTGGTGTTGCGGGTGTCCATGGGCGGCGGTAATCGCTTACGATCAGGTGATACGTCTGCTCGTTTGTCCACTATTCTATAAAAAAAAAAACAAAAGAAAACAAAAGAAGTTGAAATTGAATAAGTCGCCTTCTTTCCTTAATCAAGCGGTAGCCAAAATGAATTAAAATAATTAAAGTAAATAAACTAAATAGTTGAAACAACTGAACAAAATGTTAAACTTTTCATATAACATGACCGTACCATAATTCAAGGCAACTAGTTACAAGTAAATGTGACGGAACAAGTTATAGCTATGCAAATTGGGGACTTGGCTGGGGCTCTGATTAAAACTGCACGTCATAAGTAATGGCTCGTAGTTACCGCTCCGTTTAACTTCAGTTAGCTTTACTTATGATATATCGGTAGCTTTTTAACTTTTATGTATTATACTAACTGCAGACCTTTGTTTTGCGTAATTGAATGTTTTACCTACCTGTAAAGTTTCACTGTTATAATTTTGTTTTCAATTGTTTTTATACATTTAAACTTAAGTTTTCTATTTGCACATGTTGATAAAAAACCATCGCAATTCTACGCATGCAAAGCACTCACGAAAAGATCATTGCAAAGAAAAGAAAAACTAGGTACGAAACCTCATTGCTGAGAGAGCTATGTCTGGCAGTGGACAGGCTATTGATGTGATGATATAATGTGATGTGATGTAGATAGACAATATAATACAATAGACAAAGGTTTCATACAGATATTTCAGAGAGCTATGAAGCTTTTTATCATTGCATTCATCCACATTACGAAAGAACATACTTAAGACTTTTTAAATGTATTTCTAAAATGATGAAATATATGTACAGTTTTTTTTATAATTGTAAAACTGAAAATCTCTTACATAAATAATATAATAATAATGTAATAATGATTTTTTTCACTTCCAATTCAAATTATTTTTTGTCGCGTCGCTAATTTAATTACGGGGATTTCTAAATTAATAATAATAATAATGAATATTTATTTTCTCACCATAACCATACAAAAGTGTATATGAACAATTATATCTTACAGTAACACAGAATCAGATTATGGTGGGTTGATATCTAAACTAGGTAAAACCTGTATCTCAAGCTATCAACCCTCCACCCTAAAAAGTTTTAATTACCTTACCTCGTATTACCTCAAAATTGACCACACCTTTTCGTAACATCATATATACTTATATAAAATAACAAAATAAAACGTCTCAATCTATTAAACAATAATGATATCAACTATGAAATGCAGTTAGTTACGACAATCATTTACATTAGGGGCAAGTCGCACAACATTTAGCATAGAGCGGAAATGAACAGGAAAACGGTGTGACGACGACCAGTCTCTACCGATTTGTTTATTTAAATAAGAAGTTTGTACTTGGTCTAAAAGAGATTCTTTGTGTCCTTTTGCCCAAGACAATAGACGCTGACACGGAATATATCGATTTCAAAACACTGTAAAGGCTTAAAAGAATAGTTTTTGGTTTCTGTAAGTCTTTTTGCCCTATTGGTAATGCGAGAGAGAGATAGTTATATTTTATAAGGCGTTGATTCCTGTTTGAAGATTACTCAATGTACAACAAATTTATTTGTTCGTAAATTTGGAAGATATTTTTTTATGTATGTAGCTTCCAAAATGACTCTACTCTGCCTCATATAAAGCAAAAGCAGAATCAGAGAGTGGTATATATATACTCATTGCAAATGCAACGCACTTGTAACGCCTCTGGTGTTGCGGTAATACGTCTGCTCGTTTGCCCTATTCTACAAAAAAAACTAAAAGTCAGGTCAGCAATTAGAAGCAAACTTAAAATTATAATACTGTAATTCCATATTAATTTCTTCTTCTACGAATACTTTTCGAAAATATCTCGAACGACACGAACTCCTGACAAATAAGTGCAATAAAATAGCGAAGTATCGGCGTGAGTCACTTTATCAGGGGCGGGTGACATATTGCTCGCACGCTGCGAAGCTGGCAAACGGGCGCTTTGGACGAAAACTGTTTCTCCTTAAAACAAAATTACGATATTGATAACAGTTTTGAAGAAATTTATAAAACTTTATTATTTAATGCCACACCTGTCGTGTCGTGATTAATTAAGAATATTACTACTATGTACTCCTTCCTAAAAGGCCGGCAACGCACTTGTAACGCCTCTGGTGTTGCGGGTGTCCATGGGCGGCGGTAATCGCTTACCATCAGGCGATACGTCTGCTCGTTTGCCCGCTTTATAATAAAATAAAATAAATAAATAATTAAGAATGAAGAGTGTCACTACGTACTTCATCCTGTGGGTGACAAAAGGGCTTTTAACGTGACTAAAGGAGCAAACTACACATGACAACAGCACCAACTCCTCTACTCCTCTGACCAGCTTTGTATAGCAGGTAAAAAACTTATTTCTAAGAAAATACCAGGTCTACCAGTCAACTGTTAGAGTCTGTTGATGTTATTGTAATCTGTTTGGTATACCACCTTTTTCTTTTATCGCCGCCCATGGACACCCGCCCGCAACACCAGAGACATTACAAGTGCGTTGCCAGCCTTTGAGGGATGAGGAAGGGATTAGGCCGGTATCCTCACTCACTCGGTGAAACACAGCGCAGGCGCTGTTTCACACCGGTTTTCTGTAAGGCCGTGGTATCCCTCCGGTCGAGCCGGCCCATTCATGCCGAAGCGTGGCTCTCCCACGGTTGAACTATATTCAAATTAATTATTAACTTAATTTTTGATATCACAAAAGGCATTTACTTACCTACCTACTACCTAATTTAATACCTACTCTTAGTTTTCAGTCATTTACTATACGTAGATAAGATTAATATTCACTGCACGGTTGGCCTATTGGTTTAAGCGGTCACTACGCCGCTTGCTACTGCGCCGAGTGCCGTGGGTTCAAATCCCACGTGGGACCATCACTTTGTGTGATCCACAAAATGTTGTCCTGAGTCTGGGTGTTCTTTGTGTCCGTTACATGTATGTTTGTGAAGTCCCCCGCGACACGGGATGTATGTTCTTAACGCGGGAGTTGTCTTTTAAAAAAAAAAAAAAAAAATGGAGCGAATTTAGTGACAATTGAAGTGACGCAGTGGTAGCGCATGCAAATATTTATATGATTTGCCAATATTTGTTTCGGAATTTATGTGTTTTCTTTGTTTAATATATATGTATTTACAAAAAAAAGTGTATTTTTATCGGTTGTCTCGTACCCATAGTATAAGCTCTGCTTGATTTGGGACTAGATGGCGTTGTATTTTAGATGTCCGAAATATTTATATTTATTATTTTTTTTTAAATCTGATGATCATTAATGATGTTAGATAATCTTATGTACAAATGTATGTTTATTCAAGTTTAGTCTAGTTTAAAAAATGACTGGTACAACTTACAGGTCAAGATATAAATTACATCATAAGGAAAAAGTCCTTGTACAAACATACGCTACGTATCCTTTAAAGCCTTACTCGATAAAGTCTTCCCCTCAATAAATAATTTGGCAGCGCATTAGCATATGTCGATTTATCTCGCGAAGGGGCTAGAATTATTATTTATAACCTACGCCGACCCCTCACACTACATATGTTAACTAAAGCCAAGAAATGCAATATTTGCTCATAGAGTTGGTAAATTAAATAGATGTGTCAAGACACACACTAATCTACCTATGTTACTTAGCAAGTTTATAAAACTCTGAAAACCATAAACAATTTTTAATGATGTTGAATATTAATATACTGACTTATGTAAACAAAAGTAAAATTGGTTTGTTTGGTCTTTCATTTTATACAGTTTCTTATCAAAGTAGAATTTAGAGCACACCATTGAACATTAATCGAAATTGTTAGTAGAACTCCATTTACTCTGTCTTAATAATAATAAAAAATATATTTTCGTGAAATAATTGCCTTAAACATATATTGTTTATTTGTTATAAGTCTAAAATAAAATAACATTGTATTCTTTGTAGCAAATGTACAGATTGAATAAAATAACATTAGTGAGGAAGATTCTATACTAAAAAGTCCCGAGTACTGCATAAATGTTATTGAGGCACTTGCATAAATATTTTTTTGTTTAAGTTGTTGTTTCAGGCTTCAATCATTTTAACTATTACGTTAAGAAAAACATAATTTTTTATCACCTAAAACGTGTTCGTTCAACAATGGACGCCGATGGGTTGCTTGTAGAACTTGTATAACTTGGCACATCTACACAAATTATACTCTACTCTTTGATCTCAGTTCACAGTAAAGATTTCCTGTAGCAAGTCTATGAGCACAGTCGGGAATTCGCTTTGATTATCCAAGTTTGATGTCTTCACTCTAATCTTCGGTTGTATTAACATTTTCCAATTTGTGTATTTGAATATCTCACTCCAGGGTTATTTTGTATATCAATGCTTACGTTATGTATAGATATACTTAAGTTAGAGGGTGTTAGCAACCATAGCTTTTCTTTAAATTAAAATCCATCTCAAATAGGTTTAGGAACCTATGTCGTTAATTAATTAGATTTTTCGAATAAGTTCAAATGTTGACCTTTAAACTCTTGAAACTAAATGTAAGTATAGACTTTGTCGTCTTGTTTCAGATTTAATAAGTATTTTTATCAACTTTTACAGATATTTTTCATCATCATCAAATCAAAAAATCATATTTAGTCATTCGTTTCTATTTCTACAGATATTCGACTTCAAAAAAGATTCTATTATTCGTATTTCTAATCTTATTCTCCATAGTCAATTAATAAAACTCATACAACAACTGACATAATGCTGAAGCTTTGAATAAGGGGAGTTAGTCACTCAAGACAAAGCGACTGCGATTACCTCTGACGTACGACACGACAGCGACAACCGACCTATTAATAAGCCGTATCAACGATGAAGTTAATTAAAATCAAACATTTTGTTTATCGCATCCCCTTTACACCCCCCCTATAGGGTTGCCACTTTTATTTGTTTGATTAATGCCATTTGTGTTGAACGAGCCTTACTGATGAATTTGATGTTTTGTTTAATGGTGTAAGAATAATTTGAATAAAGTAATTTTGTAGATTTAAACTTTATTGTTTAATAAATTTATAATAAATATTGTTAAACGATATTATAATTTTTATCGCTGTTATTGTATATTGTTTTATTTAAGGGATTAAAGTAACGAGAAATCCAACACCATTGAATAAATTTTAGGAAACAGTCTTTGAACCTATCAAGTATTTTAAACTATTAATTTTGTATAATCTTAATAACCTAGTAGTCATCATTGTTTGAGTTTTATTTTTGGAAAACTAAATCGGAACTCTTATATAGAAAATATCAGTCCGTTGACTTTGTATAGCCGTCTATTTGTGTACAGATGAACAAGTCACAATACATTGTACCTACCCTTGATGTACGCTTCAAATCTGTACTTGTCTGAATTAACAATAATAATATCAAAATCATCATTAGACATTAACACAGAAATTTAATTTAGTAGTTTAAGGTATAACCACAAGACTTAAGATCAAAGTGTGCTCAAAAAGACAAAATTAACATAGTTAAATTAACTAAAACTAAATTTTTAACCTGTGTAGTTTATACAAAGAAGTCTACATTTTACCATTGAAAGGCAACAGTAGCATTATTCAACTTTCCGTCGCAGGGGTTAAAAGTGTAAAAAAAAACTTTAAAAGCTGTTGACGACAATTCATCACTTAGGGTAGAAGACACTTAATCAAAGTATCACTGAGTACAAGGCGTCTTGTATAAGAGCGACATGAATATTTATAAGTAAATTAGACTCGGTCGTCGCGACAAGTCGCTTGATTGGAGACGGTGTAGTCGGCCTTATGTTGACATCAGTTTAAAAGTTTTTTTTTATTTGTTGTGTTGCTTTGACCACACAAAGGCTTTTTAAAGTCAAATAAAGGTAGTAGAGCACGGCCGGTAGGTACTACCCTCGCACAGAATATCAACCCGAAATTTCAGCATTCGTGGTAACATCTTTCATTGGTGAGTGCGAAATTGTTGCATTGTCTGTATTAGCAATGGGTATAGAGATCACGGCTCTTGGATTCTGCTTATGCTTTCCAACAGGCAGAGTAGAGTCACTTTGGCAGGCCAACACATAAAAAAATAATCTTTTAATTTTCTTTAATTTTCATCCTACTCAGAAATAATTTTAACTTATTATACTTAGCTATAACTATATACGTAGCGTATACATAGGCGTGAGTGTTTTACACTTTTGTCTAGGTATACCTAGACATATAGGAAGATATATAATCCACGTTATAAGGACGAAACACATTCACATTTTCATGCTCCATGATAAAAACTGAATGTGGATTTATTGATTAAAAAACCTCATTAAAATCAAATATCACCGACCTCAGCAATCATCGCGAGAAGTGGTATAAAGCAATGAGAAACGGAGCTATGTAATACATAGCATACGTACATACCTACATATATATTATCTAAACGTGAGGAGAGTTAGCATTTGTTAATAAAAATTAGAGAATTCAGTGTGCATCTTTGCATTTGCATCTGCATCGCTAAGAGAAGTGTGTAAGTGTGTGAGAAGGAGACTATGCAGAAAAAAAAAGAAAAAATGTCTTATATCATCGTGAGATCGAAATCTTTTCAGACCACCCATATACTATATCATTCATATGCATGGCCAAAGCTCTTAATCTAGTCTGTGATTGTTTCAAATCAATTTAAAATGAAATTTCAGATTCACATTGAATTATAAAAATCTAAACAGCACATGTTCGCATACATTTGAAAAAGCGGACAAAACAAATAATACAAAATATGAATTGTCCGGTGTCTAAATCCGGGTTTAATGTGACGTTGGTCATCCGAGCCTGGATCACGTCACTAATCCCCGAACTAATAGCCCAGGGGCAGCCCTGACTTCGTTTAGAAATAACCCGTATATAAACAAACAAATTCCAGTCTTATCAACCTGTTTATAGAGCTTAAAATTGAGTATGGTGGAAGTTGTTTTGCAAAACAATTTTTAGGGGCGCCCAAGTTCTGCGGTTGAAATGTGAAAGCATTTCTGTGTAAGATTATGATATTAGGGAATGTCGTAAGTAGTGGTAGTGACATAATATTTTATAGTTTTGTGCGATTTATTAAAAAATCCTCTCAATTGAGATTCCTTTATTTTGAGTTATTTGCAGTTCCCCTATAATCACCGACCAGGGTTTCAATCAAATTACAATAAACTAATTCATGTTATTCATTTAAACAAAAAACTGTAATAAAACTATTAAAACATGTCGGTGAACAATTTCCGTGGGAGAGCCACGCTTCGGCATGAATGGGCCGGCTCGACCGGAGTGATACCACGGCCTCACAGAAAACCGCTGTGAAATAGCGCTTGCGCTGTGTTTCACCGAGTGAGTGAGGATACCGGAGGCCCATACCCCAAAGGTCGGCAACGCACTTGTGACGTCTCTGGTGTTGCGGGTGTCCATGGGCAACGGTAATCGCTTACCATCAGGCGATACGCCTGCTCGTTTGCCAACTATTACATAAAAAAAAAATCTACTTTTTAGATAGAGTATTTTAATACTTAAAATACTTACCAAGACACTCAATACACAATTTCCTTAGTCAACTCAAGTTTTTAAAAACAATAGTTATATATAGGTATACATAGAAACCAAATATTTTTAAGACCCTTCAAGGCGAGCCAACAAATAATACATTGACAATAATTACTTACGCCTGGTATTAAAATTCCTTTTTAATTTCCAATGGCTGGAAAAAGTCATTGAGCATCTTTTCTTTTCTTCTTTAATAAGGATTAATAAATTACTACCGTCTTCTAATTGGATCTTTAAACATTTTCGGTACAAAGAATTTATGCAAAACACTTGGTGAGGACAAATTAAAAGTACTGGAAGGAAAAAAGTATAAATTAATGCACCCAGTGCGCATCTGTTTTAATTATGTGACTTACGATGATGTGCTATGGATATGACTTGGACAGTTTCTTCAAAGCTTTTTCTGTTGGATTATAGAGAATTTTCTTTTATTTATATGTCGTTGGGTGTCCTAATAGGCGGCTAAATGGGCAAACTACGCGGGACAACATCACTGCAAGGAGCAGAAAAAAATCAAACTGACCTCATACCGATCCGTCCGGCCAGTGTGGTGATCTAGGCCAAAGATTCTTGCAAAGTAGTGGCATATGTCTAGCAGTAGGTTGTTTATGGTGATGAAATGTCATGTGTACGCTATTTTCGTGTGATTTCAGCTTATGCTTTCCATCAAGCAGAGTAGAGTCAATTCGACAAGCCCGTACATAAAAAAAATTAAACACGTACAAAATATGTATTACATACTCTTTATGCCTTGAAGATTTTACTTCTATAGGTAATTCTAAATCATATATTTTCATTTATTTATTTTTTCTCTTCAAATATAAAAGTATCTTAATATCACGTAAAAAGGGCTGATCCATGTTATGCTACAGCCATGGGCCCCAGACGTCTTACAATTAAAAAAGAACAGAAGTGGAGGGTCAAAAGGCGCTATAATCGAGACAATAAATCTAAACTTTCACTAATTGAAGTAAACACATCGATATTTATGCTAATTCGGTCACAGTAACATGTAAACATAGTGGTAACTATTGTACTAATTTTTCGGCAGAAACTTTTAGTTTACATAAAGAGTTTTATGTTTTTTAAACGGTACTTACTATATAGAAATAGAAATATTCCGGACATCTAACACACACCGCCATCTAGTACCAAGCTAAGCAGAGCTTGTGTTATGGGTAATAGACAACTGATATAAATACCTATATACTTTTTTTTGTAAATACATATTATACATAGAAAACACCCAAACTCCGTAACAAATATTTGCAGATCATACAAATCGGAATCGAACCCGAGACCTCAAGCTTAGCAGTCGCATACGCTACCACTACGCCACCGAGGCAGTCAATATCAATTTAAAGTTTTAAATAGCAAATCAATTGGGATATGTACTTGAACATGTACTTACCTACTTTAAAGATATGATTAAATATTAGTAAAAATACATACCTTTATAGGCACCTATTTCTTTGTAGGCATATTCTTTTAAAATCAATTTTGCTAGAATACATTTTTAGAATACATGATTATTTCGGAGTATTAGCTTCTGCTATTTGGGCAATATTCATTCCTGTTCATGGCGCTTGCAACAGTGACGCAATATTAAAAAACTAATTAATACTATGGTAATTTAAATCAATATTTTTCTGGGTTCAATTCCCGGATCGGACCAAATGTTTGCATGATCTACAAATACTTGTTTCGGTGTTTGGGTGTTTTCTATGTATAATATGTATCTATCTACAAAAAAAACATATATAGGTATTTACATCAGTTGTCTAGTATCCATAACACAAGCTCTGCTTAACTTGGGATTAGATGGCGTTGTGTGTTAGATGTCCCCGGAATATTTATTCATTTATTTGTTATCTATATAAATTCTTTATAACACTTAAGTTTTAAATCTCGACGCAGAACAAACCTATTTTTCTCTCAAACATTTCAAAGTTAATTCAAAATACGATAACATATCGACTAAACGCGTTAGAAAGTCTGCCTGGGTAACGTTTTAACCCCTCGTCTGCACAAAGAATCTATCTACTGTCCAAAAATTCCATTTTTAAATCAAAATGTCTATGAAAAGGTTTGAGAAATACCTCCAGTCCCTTATCCGAGGTCCATTTGCATACGAATAAGGCCTTCTTTGTATTTTCGAACGTATTTTTCACTTTCATTTCTTGTATTGTCAAGCTGTGGAACAAATATTATTTGATCTCTTGTACCTTTTAGCTGTGACTGATCGACTATGTTTTTGTTTTAGCGTGATGAATTTCAATTGCTATATTTTTATGTCTGGTTATTTTGGTTTTTAACCGACTTCAAAAAATGAATAGCTTCTCGATTCTACTGTATTTTTTTGTTTGTTACCTCAGAGCTTTCGACTGTGTGAACCTTTTTTGATGTTTTTTTTTAATATATCTCTATAAGAAGTTCCGAAACAGTGGTGTACAGTCCAGTTGCAAGAAATCTAATATCAAACAAAAATGGCGGATTACGACGTGAATTCGAACAGTTCTTTTTTTAAATACAGCGCTGTGGTAGTGAAAGGCGCGTGCCTGACAATGTTCTTTTTTTGAAAAATGAGTTGCATTATAACACTCGTTTGGATGGTATTATGGTTACTGTGACATAGGATATTTTAATGTTGGTAATAAGTTAATTGTTTCAGAAACTTTTATATAGAATTTATAGCATGGGTGTAGATAAAAATATAATACACTACACTTACTACAGATAATTAACACTTTAAAATCGGTTTTTTAATTCTACAACTCTGTTATGCTTTAGTAATCCTATTTAGATATAAACCACTATTATGTTGATCCATATTGTAGATTTTCTATTGTTTCCAATAGCTTTGTGACAAAATACAGGTCAGTATAAAGTTTGAACTAGTTCTTAAGAAACATAATATTTATCTGTCGCAGGTAGACAACTACTAAATATGTACTTACAAATAATGCCTCGTTTATTTGCTACTATCCATTTACTCCTACAATCCATCACCGAAAGAGTACGATTTTTTCTTCTATCTGAGACATCTTAGCCGAGAACTTTCAATCTCACAAAGTGAATTACTGCAGACAAATGATAAAGAATTTACCAAATTCAGGTAAATTCAAAACTTGCCAATAAATATACGGAATATCCATTAAGTGTATCACGAGAAATATCTCGTATCTCTATCCTTGTCACTCCAGCATCACCAACTCAGCTATCTCCCTCAGACGTAGAACACGTGACCAGCGTACTAGTTGCAATTCCTCCCTTTATGACAATTTCACATGAAAAATCACCTGGTTCGATACAAATGGCGTTCTAAATTAGTTTCCGTGATGTGTCCCATACGTAAACAATTTTTTTTTCACCTTTTAGTAGCATATGTGTAATAGACAAGTGTTTCACTTTTAGCTGTTTGTAATTTTTCAACAATAACAACAACCAACCTACTTTGTCTCTTTCCAATCTATACTAATAATAAAGCTGAAGAGTTAGTTTGTTTGAACGCGCTAATCTCAGGAACCGCTGGTACGATTTGAAATATTATTTCAGTGTTGGAGAGTCCATTTATCGAGGAAGGCTATAGGCTATATATCATCACGCTACTACTAATAGGAGCTGAGCACCAATGAAGTATGTTTTAAAAACAGGGAAAAAATTTCACACTATGGGCAATATTAATAAATAAAATTAGATAAGCACTTAAAATTTAAGGAAGATTTAACTCCTCCCACCGGCTTATCATTCTATGTAACACATAAACTATCAATATAAACAACTCCATAACTCGCTCAAGCAAACAAACCCTCATAACAGTATGCAAATACAAATTGATTAAAACAATAACAATAAACCAAGAAATCGAATAAGGCATCGCTTTGAGATGAATCGATTCGATTCGATCTTTAACGATTATTGTTCCCTACTAGGTATGCCGTAATTACTCGATACTATTGTCTTTTACGATTTATCGACCGTCGCTGTAACGTTTTATAAATTATTTTAATTGACGATAGAATTAATGATGGATTTTATGAAGCTAGTAAGGTTAAGTATCTAATATATTGGTCCACTAGAAAACGACCGTAAGATTTGATATTTATGTTTTTAAGTGATATTTTATTACGTGTGTTGTTTAGTTTGAACTCAGTGCATATCTACACAAGTTTGTATTAAAAATTGTGACAAAAAATGTGTAATCTACATAATAATAAAGCTGAAGATTTTGTTTGTTTGTTTGAACGTGTGAATCTCAGGAACCGCTGATCCGAGTTGAAAAATTCTTTCAGTGTTGGATAGTCCATTTATTGAGGAAGGCTATAGGCTATATATCATCACGCTACTACTAATAGGAGCGGAGCACCAATGAAGAATGTTTCAAAAACGGGAGAAATTGTTACGCTACGGGTAATATAAGACGCAAACGAGGTTGCGTGGATCAGCTAGTTGTTCATTAACAGACGTAATAGTGACTTACGTATAGGTATTACTTAATCATAATATATGGGGATATAATAGGATGTACCTTACTTTAATAATTATGTTCAACTTTGATGAATTTTGGCGGTAAGACATTCGATAAAAGTTTATGCAGAGACATTTCTTTCAGTAAAATATTTCTTTTTTATAACTTTCTACAGTAAATTTATAAGAATTATAAGGTTTATAATCATCTCATCTTCCTAGCTCTTATTATTCCAAAGATAATTTGGGATCGGTTTCTAGTTCAACCGGTTTTACCTGAATATCAGTTTTTACACAGAGCGACTGGTATCGGACCTCCGCAACCCTGAATTCGAAGTTTGAACTAGTTGTCAGTATATTTGAGGGCACTGACTTTCCAATAACGATTGCCATAGATGTTCATGACAACTGGGACCGACAGCTTAACGTGCTCTACGAAGCACCAAAGATTTTTTATACTCAAGACTTACAATTTGCTTTTACACATGTTACATGTAAATGAGATATTACAAAAGACCAAATACACCAGCTAGGAGGAGTGACGACTTGCGCAAGATACGAGCTGGATACGAGAAGCCCAAAATTATCAGAGTGACTTCCAATAGAAGAGGCATATGTCCTGCAGTGGACTTGAATAAGCTGATAATGATGATAAAGCTTTAATCATACGCACGCAGACTTACGTTAGTTAGGTCACCTGGTTTAAGTCTTTGTCTTATGACGACACAGAAATGCTTTTGCACCACGTATACTAGTGGTTCATTCATCCACTCATCCTATACTTAACACACACACTTACGAATACCCACACGCACACACACTCACACATACGCACGCACACACATACACACACACAACCTAGCATGTATAAATATGAGAGAAACTCAAACTTTAAACTAAAAATAAGAGTAAATAGATATATTTATGAATATAAAAAAAAATAGTAAAAAAAAGTTAGTCAGGTGCCACTAAGTTTAATGAGAATATTAATGAAATCACTATTTATCGTACTAAGTATAAAAGAAATTAAAACTGTGATTATATTACATTCCTGTATCCAATAGGCCACGTAATAAGTATCGCAAAAAACGTTCTAAAATCAGATAAGTATTCAAACAAATATGGCAACTTGTGCTTACTTGTCTTAACATGGCTATCAAACCGAACAGCACATCGTTAATAATAAATGAGTTTATTCATCCTTAAGAAAACCTTATTTATACTAATAATGATCATAAGAATACTGTACTTGTACTTTTTTTGGTAGCGGGATAAAGAATCCTGTCGGATCTACGGTTCTTTGATGACGTAGGAGTCAAAAGTATATGGAGTTTTGCTTCTGCATCATTGGGCCTCCGGTTTCGCATTCAGCGACGAAATACGACAGTACGAATATTGTCACTTTAGGTTGGTTTACTGTGAGAGGGTACCACCCCTCTCGGTCAGTCGGTCAGTGTATTCTTCGTTCCAATTAGTTACAATAAAAGTAAAAAGAAAAACTTAAAAAGCTATGGTGTTATTGAAGAGAATAATGACCCTAAAAAGTATAGATTCATCCATATTTATACATTTAGGCCTATATACCAAAAGAATATGCAAAGGTTGATTAAACGCCGACAAATTATCTACAATATTTTTTGTTACAAAATACGTAATGTGGCTATCTCTCAGACGTCCAGCTATGACTGAAAAATGGTAACAG
Source organism: Spilarctia lutea (assembly GCA_916048165.1). NCBI lineage: Eukaryota > Metazoa > Arthropoda > Insecta > Lepidoptera > Erebidae > Spilarctia > Spilarctia lutea. Next base: position 5,355,660 of record OU696491.1, read on the forward strand.
GGACAAGGGTATGGTAGTTAGCGTACCCATGCTGTTTTTTTAATTGAATAGTGGGCAAACAAGCAGACTTATCGCCTGATGGTAAGCGATTAACGCCGCCCATGGACACCCGCAACACCAGACGGTACAAGTTCGTTACTGACCTTTTAAGAAGGAGTACGCTGTTTCCTTGAAGGTTTGAAGGTCGTATTAGTCCGGGAACACCGCACGCGACAGTTCATTGCTCAATTTTGTTGTGCGTGGCAGAAAGTCCCTAGAAAACCGCACAGTTGTGGACTGCCAACCATCTAAGTGATGGGGAAGTAACCTTTACGACAGCAGTTATTTGTTACTTCAATAGTTTAGAAAACTTTAATATCGATGCGGATATAGACGCACAGACACCGTTCGGATCTAATTTGACCGGGATTAGTGCGAGTGGCGGTTTTTCATTATTTTCACAGTGTCTTAAGCCATGGCTTACGACGCGCATTGAATACTAAACAACCCACTCTTATTTAGCGTAGGCTTTTGATTTTGTATTTTTCTATTTTTGTGGATTATTTTTATGATAACTAAACGTAGTATATATGTAAATGTGTAGTCTAGGTTGAATAGTATTCAGTAGTAAGTTTTTAAAAATTAAAAAATTAAATTGTTGTTATTAAAATACATAATTTGGATAAAAGTAAACCACAAATAGTTTTTTGAAAAGAAGTAGAATGATTGATAAAATTGTTTACTTATCTATGACATTAATAAAGTATGAAGGACACCAGAAACAAAAAATCATATCAGAAGAGAGCTAAAACTATATTAACACACCGACTCGTAATAGTTTTAGGAGAAAATATTCTTCCTAAATTAAAGACAATATTTAGACATGTTGTTCATTAGCATTTTAATAAAATGAAAATTTTCTTCTTTCTAATATAATATAACACTTAATACCTATAGGTTAGCGTAAGAGACTGCAGATCAAGAGGTATCGGGGTCGATTCCCGCGTCGGACTGCTGTTGGTTTTTTCTTACAAGAAATTCTTAATAGCAACCTGGAGTATGATATATGGCGGTGTTGCCAGCCCGTGCCTCGGAGAGCACATTAAGCTTTCGGTCCCGGTTGTCATGAACATCTATGGCAATCGTTATTGGGAAGTCAGTGCCCTCAAATATACTGACAACTAGTTCAATCTTCGAATTCAGTTCACTTTCAAGTGTCAAGGTCATATGCCAGTCGCTCCGTGAAAAAACTGATATTCAGTTAAAACCGGTTGAACTAGTAGCCGACCCTAAATATAACCCGAGTTTGTTTAAACTTAACAATTAATATTTAATGATAAAAACTAAGAATTAATATTTTTGTTAAACAAATGCTTTTAAAATTCATTTATGGTTGTTTGTGTCATATTAAAAATAAATGCTTTACATCATTCAAATCATGTTTCTTGGAGACAATTGCTGTTTTGGGAGAATTGCTAGTAGCCGACCACAAATACTCTTGGAAATTATAAAGGCTAGGAAGATGAAGGAAGATGACAATATAATTTATTTTCGAGTCTAGACTCGAAGCGTCAAAATCATTTGATTCAGTTACGCAACATAAAATACTCCGAAAATAAAATACATTTTTTAAATGTGCTCCATAAAACAAAATTGATCAATCCAAGCTCAAATAGTGTGTATCATTGGGCAAAGTGTCGGTCGTCTTACTCGATGTAAGTGGGCAGCGCGCGCCATGTCAAAATTACACGTTCCCCGACGTAATTGTGATTGGATTTCGTATCTTTTTACAATATTTTAGAGTTCTGTAGGATGAGACATAATCTTTTAAAAAATTATCAAAAAGACTTATCAATAGCTTTTAAAAGCTCTCCTCATAAAAAAGGTTGTTTTATCTACTACTCATCATGTTGTCTAGACGGGTTGGTACAATGTTTGTTAGTGCGGATCCGGATGTGTTAATAACAGCAGTTCTCGTACCCTTCCCTTCTCAGGTGCAAAGTGGTACACCTAGTGGTTTTAATCGTTCTGATTCCAACTAACCACCCCGGAGTGACGGCCTGTGGGGGTTCCCACACGTTAAAAAAAGGGGGTTTGTCTGTGCATACTGTATTTTTCTTCCTTACTCCACTCTTAAGACACTAACAGGATGAAAAGACCGTCACCACATGGACGAATTAAGAAGAAGATGACTAAGATTAATTAGATAGATTGTGTGAAGCAAACGTATGAATGTAGAGCATGTGCAGCTGTAAATTCTGATATCACAATCCAGATCAGAGAAATGCAGCACGCCTCATAAAGACATGATTGATTGAAATGGTATTATAAACTGGATTCGAAAATATGAAGCCGTGACCTTCTATTGAAACTACAGTAGCGTATTACAGAACCAGATTTGTAGGTATAGAACTAGGTCCTAGATCTAGATTGAATTGGTGTATTTTAAAGACTATTTTATTTATTATGGATTATGTGGCAAACTAGCTGACGTATCACCTGATAGCGATTATCGCCACCCATGGACACCCGCAACACCAGAGGCGTCACAAGTCCGTGCCGGCCTTTGGAGTGATGGGGAGGGAGAGGGGGGAGGGTTTGGGGTATGTTCCTCCGGAATCCTCACTGACTCGGTAAAACACAGCGCAAGCGCTATTTCACACCGGTTTTCTGTGATAAATAAATAAATAATAAATATTTCGGACATCTATTTAACACACAACGCCATCTAGTCCCAAGCTAAGCAGTGCTTGTGTTATGGGTACTAGACAACTGATATAAATACTTATATATACTTTTTTTTTTGTAAATACATACATACTATACATAGAAAACACCCAAACTCCTATCTCTTTTTTTTTATAATATTTCTAACCGCCAACATAATTGGCGCCCTTATTTATCCTAATGCTCTTTGTCACACCAGTTCTCTCTTGTGTGCTTCTCGTACTATCACGCGACATACCTCTCATTCATCGAGTCTTTTATTCTGGTGGGTGGGACTAGCGGTATAATACAGCACAGACTCTATGTCTACAATGCATTTTGCTGAATGCTAATGTCATTTTACGCAATCCATTACTAGTTATTTAGTATTACGTTTTCACTGCTGAGATATTTTTTCAAAATAATTTGCTAAAGAATTTTATTACAATACCTTACCATACATTTACCATCACAGTTTAATAAGTTATCGATACGTGAGAAAACTGTATAGGTATAATTTTAATTATATAATCCGTTTCTAATATAGGTACGCTACTGCTACTTTGTCCATTTGGTTCAATTATTACCTAATAATTTATTTAATTTAAAAAGGTAACTTTTGAAATAAAGAATAAAATATACAGAACCATTTTTTTCACCAGTTTCAGTACTTGCTGTTATTGTTTACCTGATTTTTTTTCATCTAATCCCTTTGTTTCGTCCGTGAGAACACTCGATCGGAAATTACCATTTTTAGATATTGGATTATCGACATCCACAGGATTTGAGCTTATTTTAGCCACAGCAAAATCGATTCGGGTTGTTTCGAATAATCGATTCGGAATATCGAATAACACGGTTTGGGCGGTGTCGTGCGATATACTCGACATGATTTTGTTATGTTTGAATAATTTGAATTTTTTCGACACTTACCGACTGTTGACTGATGCAGCGTTCGATACGCCATCTACTGATGGTTTTCTGAAACAATAAAAGTTCAATATAATTTAAATTTAAATGAGGACAAAAACTCGTCTTTATAAATATAAAACTGGCAACACGCTTCGGAGTTCCAATTTATAGGCTATATAGCAAACATTGTGTAGCGCTAACGAGACATAGTTAATAATCATATTCTGAGATATATAAATAGCGCTATTTAAAACTAAGTATAGCTTGTGCTACTAGTTAAGCATTTTAATTAAAAAGAAGAGCTGTGCTTCGGCATGAACGGGTCGGCTCGACCGGAGTGATACCACGGCCTCACAGAAAACCGGTATGAAATAGCGTTTGCGCTGTGTTTCACCGAGTGAGTGAGGATACCGGAGGCCCATACCCCAACGCCTTTCCCATCCCCCAAAGGTTGGCAACGCACTTGTGACGCCTTCTCATGTGTGATCGTTTGCCAACTATCCAATAAAAAAAAAAAAGGTATATATTTGAGAAACGGAATACTTTTTTTTTCGATAAAATATAATAGAATTAAGACTTTGAGGCCATTATTATGAATCTCTTGACAGCCGAAATCTCATATATAAAATCGATTCAGCATTTTGGCCGCATACAAACATACGTAGACTGACTAATTTATTACCCTTTTTTTGGCTTTAGTCGTAGTAGGGTAAAAATAAGATACGTCGGGGTTCCAGGGTTTTCCTTACTAGGGTGCACCTGGTTCCCCGGCTCCTAGTACCCAAGACGGCGTGCGGTTTTAATGGTTCGAGTCCGACATGCCACCAGTAGAAGGTATCCGAGGGAACTTAAGAACGAAGAAAAAAAAAAGTGTTAAAAATAAAGTCTTGTTTTATAAAATACAGGTAAATCGATATAGATGATAAAACAAAAATCTATAATTATACTTACATCCAGTAGGGATCAGGCAAGCTAGCGGTGGGTCCAAAGTGTGGACCAATGTACGGGCTACAGTAATTCACCATAGGTACTGCGTACATTTTCTTAATTTTAATGTGAGTTATTAAATGTGAACTACATCCAACATTTGATCCAATTCTGAAACCTAATTTGATTTCAAAAATTATATTCAATTGTCAAATAGTACATTTTTGATTTTGCAAACAGTGTAAAGTTTTAGTCCACGGGCCCACGTACAAGGGATTTCCGTGATTAATAACAGGCTGAAAGTTTATACACAGCTTCGTTTTGACGAGACACCCAACTTTTATCATTGGACCAAATTCTGATAGTGGCAGGAAAAAGCGGGATAGGGAGCGAAACACGTCGATTTGATGAGTGTCCCAAATTAAATAATAACAGTTTCTAAAAATCAATACTTCGAGAAAATACGATGGAAAACTGAGAAAAACTTGTGGCATACAAAGTGAATGGTACCTTCCCGAGTGACCCCCAGCTCTAACATGTCAGAATGGTGACTTGAAAAATTTTATTCATTTTCATTAATAACAAACTGATTTTTGTTTTGGAGTTTGCAAAATATATATTTTTTATAAAAAATGCATCGGCATACAAATTTGATTTTAATTTTTTTGAGACCTACACTCGAAAGTTGTCAAGATTATGTTAATATTTTCTCAGGTGTTTCGCTCCCTATCCCGCTTTTTTCTGCCACTATCAGAATTTGGTCCAATGATAAAAGTTGGGTGTCTCGTCAAAACGAAGCTGTGTATAAACTTTCAGCCCGTTATTAATCACTGAAATCCCTTGTACGTGGGCCCGTGGACTATTTATGTAACCGACCGATTGATTGAAAGCAGATTCTATTCAATTGTCAAACAACATTTTTGATTTTGCAATCTTTTATGTAACCTATCGATTGATTAAAAGTAGATCAGTTGTAGGAGAAACTAAACGCACTCTCCCTCTCATTATAACCTCATTTTGATTATATTTTATTATCTCATTGTTACAATAGATTATAGAGTTTAAAACTGAATTAAACAAGTTTCAATCTCAGAATTACTTGTCATTTGTTTTTTTTTAAACAAATAAGTAGAAATATAGTCAGATTCATAGCCCTCTGGTTATTTGAAATTGTTGACAAAAAGGTCTAAAAGGAAACAAATTTATGTACTTAGATCTATCGATATGTACTGATCAGTTATTAGGTATGATTGCAAAACTCTTTGTAAATAGGCGCAATGTTCAACAGAGTTAAAAGAACTCCCGCTTTGACAACAAAAACTATTGCATTCCATATCTTTTGAAAAACACCGCGACCGTCACTAACTACTCTAGTAGACAGAAAGCCGACGGGTACCGATCTTAACCGAATCGAATCGAACAATAGTTCTATTTAGTAGCCCACAGATGTCGTTAGCACCCGCTGCGCTGGCGCAACGCACTGATGAGAAATTAGTTTTCGATTGCACAGTTACTTTAGGTAAATAATATCTATGTTTAGTTTTTTGCAGTTCTTATATTGTATACAGTGTTTTTTTCCTTTTTTACAACTGGGTTATTGTAAAGCGACTTAAAATAAATTTGACTCTAAGCCGCAGGAAATTTTGCAGGAAAGTTTTCACTAACTTTCCAATTTTTATGTCAAAGTGTCTATGTTATTTTCCCTAATTCTGTCACTTGACGTTCAAAAATAACATTATGCAAAATCTTCAGCGGTTGTAAGCGGCATTAAATGAATTATTGTATGATTTTTTTTTATTATAATTATGGTACGGCAGCATAGTATATCAATTGCTTACATCATTCATTTTATTTGCAACTGACCTTAACGAGCTCTTACTTAAAGTGATGAAAGGGAGGGAGGGAAAAAATAGCAACATTTTTTCTAGTGACAACATTATTTTGCATTATCACATCCTGTGTCGACTTTATAAACATACATGAGACGGACACAAAGAACACCCAGATTTAGAACAACAATTTATGGATCCACAAAAAGTGTTGTCCTATGTGGGATTTAAACCCACAACACTTGGCGCTGTAGAAAGCGGCGTGGCGATCGCTTAAAGCACTTGGAGTAAATACTTTAATCTATGTCTGTATTATTTATTCTAGATTAGTTATAATCAGTCTTTAAAATATATTTTTAAGTGGACTATCAAATAATCGTGTTAAGAGATTTCTTAAAACGCTGCAAGTATTGTGGCCTTATTGTAAAGATTATTTACAAGAAATTTCGTTATTTAAAGCATTTGTTAATTAATCAGTTCTATATACAACTTAAGACGAATACATACGAAATTTGAACGTAATAGGTATGTGGTACCTGACAGTCTGTCAGAGGGGGGTATACACGGTAATTATTAAAAAAAAACTAGAATCTCACAAGTAGGAAATGAATAGGAAAGGAATGTTTTTTCTTTTGGCTATTTAACTTGATTATTTACGCGACATAGGCTCGCTGTTTGACTTTAGTACGTGGGTGGATTGCAGGTTTTGATATTTGACGTTTAGGTGTCAAGTGTGGTTAAGTTTTAAAGCGCTGTATATAGCCGATAAATTAACAATTTACGTTCAAATTACTTGTCTTTCTATACAGGTATTTTTTTTTTAATTATATGCGGTAAGTACGTCAAGAAATTAAGTTTTAAGTTTTTTGTCTGTTTGCCTGCCTGTTTATTCTACCTAATCTCTAAAATAGTTGAACCGATTTTGTCAAGATACGACAACATCAACAAGTAGCATCGCGGTTGCAGCTAATTTTACAATTAAACAATGTGTTAAATATTCTTTCATTGTTTCTTTATTTTGGGCATTGTTAGAACAAAAGAAAGACTGAAGTTCTTATGAAGTAAAAATATTGTAAAAATGAAGGCAATAAAAAGACAAGCTATTATTTTATACAGAAGAATTGCGCAAAAGTGAGTAATGATTCTCTTAGACCAAGACACGCAATTTTTCAATCATTTGACAAAATAAGTAACTTGAAGATGTATATCGATTCTGAAATAGATCTAATAATAAATGTGTTAAAGCCATCAGCTTCCATCAATATATTTTTTTAAGAACTTGATCAAAACTGTTCCATCCACAAATTGATCAATCACACCCGATCACAAATCGATGTCGGTGATCGGATCGATTCACTTTTACACGATTCGATTCCGACGGTTTTCGATTGTTTCCGTGTTCGTTTCGGCGACTTCAAACGAACGCGGGCCCATCATTCGCCGTGGACGGTGGACGGAATTAAAGCTTGTTTTTATTGCACCTATTTAAATTCGATTTTGGAAGGCAAATTACATTTTAACCGATTTTGAATCGATGATGTACAACAATGGTATTTATTTAAACTCATTTGCTAAGCTTCTTTAAGTTATTAATACACACACATATTATCAGGAGAAGATAGCAAAGAAAATTTTGTTGAAACTAGCTGATCCCTGCGGTGTTGTCTGCGGTAGGTACAACATTAACCGCGGGTAACGCCGCGGTTCGAAGCTAGTCTAAAAAGTACCCTTAGTTACTCTTTCTATCATCAGCAAATCTGCCAGTGAAAGTCATGTATTTGTGCATAAAGTTATAAATAAATAAATGAGGTATGTCTTCTAATAATCACTGTTTCGGTTGTAGATTGGTATATAAATTATAATCTAACATGTCAAAATGCCTAACGTTTATTAAAATAAATCAGTAAATAATAATAATAAATAAATATTCTGGACATTTAACACACAACGCCATCTAGTCCCAAGCTAAGCAGAGGTTGTGTTATGGGTACTAGACAACTGATAAAAATACTTATATACTTTTTTTTGTAAATACATATATATTATAGATAGAAAACACCCAAACTCCGAAACAAATATTTGCAGATCATACAAACATTTGGTCCGACCCGGGAATCGAACCCGAGACCTCTAGCTTAGCAGTCGCATACGCTACCACTACGCCACCGAGGCAGTTAAATCAATGAATGTTAAATACTCAGTATCAGAATTTAAAAAGAGTTTTAAAAGGCATACTGTGCAAAACATTTCTACTCGATTCGGAGCCGCCTGACTTTCTAAAAAGTTCATCAAGCGGAAGACATTATTAATCTCCGCATAGTTTTTCAGTTGGACTTTTTTGTTATAACACGAAATAAGTCATTACTTGAATCCTAACTTTTAAACCCCCCCACCAAATTAAAATGCCTGCTTTTATTTACAAAATAACAAACAATAAAATAAATATTATTAAATAGAGTATTGTTTTCCTACATGCCTTCTTTATAATTACCACAATAGGTCCTACCCGTGTTGCTAGCCATAAATACATTCATTTATTTATTTTATATTTTATTATTATATCACTGTTATTATCTTACAATGTAGGGAAGAACCCTATATAATGTTTCACTCGATTGTAACTGACTGTAATCGATATTATTGAGTCTCTACAGAAATTATAATCCGAAGAAAATTTAATCTCAATAAGTGCGATACTGAAGAGATGCGAACATAATAAATTCAGTAACAATGTTTAAATTACACACTTCATAATACACACACTCATAAAAAATTACAGGTTGAGTAACACACAAACTGTCAACCTGTGCCCAAACAGCTTGGCAGATGAGTCAGGCAATTCAATAGTGAACTAAAAGGATTTTGATGAATCTTGTATGTACCTAATTATATTACTAGACCCACAAAAGAGAAGAACGTTTGGCGGCTAACGTAACATGTTTCAAATACCTTCAAATAAATCAACAAACAAAAAAAATTCCCTAATAACGGTACGTCCTAATTAATTTATTTAACGAGACATACGTTTCAATAAGCCTGAAAAAGTATTTACTCAGTCAACAGGTTAATACAAATGTCTTCATTAATTTTGTATCCAGACGTATTCAATAAAAAACAACGCGAACTCCCACATCGAGAGTTTCTGAGAAAACTTCTCGAAAACGTAAGATTCCACCGCTAATCAAATAAGGTTCGACTACAATCGTAACTTTGCAAATGAGCAATTGATCACCGGTACATCACTTTACATGTAAGATTGCAAAACCAAAAAAAAAATACATAATTATTTAAATAGTTAAAAAAGCGAAAATTTGAAAATGGAACACGATGTTAAGCACGCACCACTTTAGTTCAAAAAGTTTATTTTTTTTAAAAGTTGGTAACGAAAAAAGTTTTCGAATTTAGAACGCATAGGCCTGCGCTCGTCGCGGCGCGTCACGTGCTAGTGCGGTGACATGCACCCTGTGGCCGGGAAAATTCGCAAGTTCCCCTTGTGAAGTTACACGCCCCAATGTGTGTGCCCCTAATCGAATAGCAATCGTAATCGGGTCTGCTATTAATGAATCATTAATTTCGTGTTGAGGAATGTTACGATGCCTTTTGACTTGTCGTTCTGAAGTTTGTCATTCTAATTTGAAGGCATAATAGGGTTATGAATAATTAATTATAGAGTGACGCATTTTGTTATATTATTTTTCTGTATTCTAATTTCAAAATCATTGATTGAAATTATGAAGTTTTAAAAAAGTTGTCCGACATAACACAAGTTTCATTCTTAGATAAAACAGTACATACCAAGATCCAAACAGACGGTAAACTAAAATTATTTGAAATCATAATCAGTATTCAACACACAGCACATAGATAACATTCAATAAATGAACAAAAACAAACTCCCGTTGGAACCAAAAACAAATCGGCAACTAAATCAAACTTGATAACCAGCAAAGTTTGACAAAAAACAAGAAAATCTCATACCTACTAGAATGACAGTCACGGACCTACTAACTCCCAGTTACACAAAACATAGTGTCTAAGCAGACAGAATTCTCCTCACAATCGGGGAATAATTTTCCAATATGGCAATAATATGACACAACACTGCGTGAATAATAAATATTGGTATAGGGACGAGCGGGCGTACGATCAATTATTTACGCGCAAATTATGTTAGTAACATGCGTATAGTTTTGTGTTCGAAATCTGAAAAAAGACAATGCGGAAATATTACGTAAATCTTCTCTTAGAAAAAGAGAAACCAACTTTATATACACAATGTTATGAAACAATGTATTGTTTTTCTTCTTCAGAAAAAATACTTAACTTTACCCCTTTATTCCCTATTTTCATATTATTCAACATGATTTCTATAGGTATATATATTCTAAATACACAACATGAAGCAAAAACTTCGTACCTAATCATTTTTACCCGACTGCGAAAGAAGGAGGGTTATTACGAAAATTTCGAGGACGAAGATGTATGAAATTCCGCACGCTTATAGCGTACTAAATGAACCCCACGGTGCTACCCGCGGTACAACAATAAGCGCGGGCAACGCCACGAGGCGAAGTTAGTATCTTTATATATTGTAGCCTATGTGTTATTCTGATGTATAAGCTATATTATTGTAAAGTTTCATCAAAATCCATTAAGGTGTGCAGAGTGCATTTTTTTTTAATTATGCATAAAAATACATGAAATTACAAAAAATAACATTCCACACACTATCAGATGACACACACATACACAGATTTGCATATACACATAATGTGTGTGCTAAAATCAAATGAAAAAAGATGATTATTTTTTATCTATACTCTCATACTGAATGTCCTAGACAAAGTTTTGTATCAGTGAATGTCAAAAGTAGCCATGATGTAATTTTTGATTATAGAGGTGTAATAGGAGAACAAGGCTATTGACTTAGACAAAAGAAATCGTAAAAAGTTCCAACTAAACAAATGAAATAATTATGGTAAAATTTCGACCAATGGGCAATCACTAGTCGTGTCTAATTAGATGACTCAAAACACAATACATTTTGTGAAGTGTTGCTATATACAAAAACAAAAACTACTGAGTAACAATTTGTACTTTCGAGACGAAACTAGTTTGAAAACTCTTTGAAACTTGTTTCATAGTCATGTGACCTGAAAAACAGCCATGGTATTATGATTCGTCCTTAGTTAGGATGTCGGTAGTTACTAGTGAATAAGTTGACTATTTCTATTAATTAGGCCCAAACAATAGTTTGAAAACATAGATTGATATGTGATACCTAATCTACTGGTTTATTATAATATCACTAGTGAAATTGTAATTGACAATATACCCGCGACATACCTAAAAATAAAATACAAGTAAGGATTGTATCGATATGAAAACTGAAATTAAAAAAACCTAGGTATTCTTTTTAGAAAACAAAAAAAAAAGATTAATAAACTTTTTCAAATCGTTTTGAAAATTCTGAAGTTTTTTGAAATTAGAACATCAGCATATTCAACGCTTGTTTAAAAAAAGTCCACCAATCACTTTGGCTTAGTACATCATGACGTCAGTGTAGAAGTCAGGGGTAATGCAATAGTAATATTTGCGGCCTTTACTGGCGTCCCGGGAACTCGTAAACTGAGGGGGCTAATCACGATTTACGGGTATGGTGAGACGTATGCTCAGGGTGGTACAACTTGCTGGTATTAAACTCGAGGGTACATATATTGTATGCTGTATTAAGATTCTTTTTAAATTTTGTTTTCAAATCTTTTGTATGTTACTGAGAAATTTGCAGAGTATTTTCTGCACATTCTTTTAAAATAATATTTAGGTGTGGGGGAACGGGTATCATGTGCTCCCAGTGAGGCGGAGGTGGCGACTTCCACATAGGTCTCATATTTGAGGTATGTCTTTCATTGCTGCTTTGATTTAGATAAATAATGCTATCTTAGTAGGCTCAATGGACAATTTCATTGAACCGAAATAATTACGGACCAGAGAACCTTTATATAATACTAAACTTACACATACAAGATAAATCTTACAAGCTTATTTAAAATAAACTATACTAAAAACCTTCTACACAATAATAAATTTAAATTTTTACTCGACTACGACGAATTCAAAGGGAAGGGTAAAAAGTTCAGGCAGTCTATGTATGTTTGTATGTTCCACCGTAGCGCCTAAACTACTGAACTGATTTGAATGAACGAGATTCGTAATAATGACTTGGGTGATATAAATACATTTTATAACAAGTTTTACGTAGTCAGGCTTTAATTTATTTCTTTTTTCTTGTTCAACTAATAATGCAATAATGACAGGACCTTCAACACTAGATAGAGGCCGTTATTTCTGCACGCAATTGGAGTTAAGTTTGATGGGATTCTCCAGTCTATCGAAGTCAGATCCTATCGAAAATTTTGTCTAAATATAGACTAATTCAGATTAAGGGCTTTCTTTTTACGCTATATTATATAGAATAAAAATTACCGTTGCGGTTTAGGTACATTTTAATATTCATTTACTAATTTTAGAAGAATATCATCTTTCGCTTTTGGCGCAGCAGTGGACTGCGATAGGATGATGATTTATTTTATTTAAGTTTCAGCTGCCAAAATTACTCTGCTCTGCCTGATAGAAATCATGAGTAGAATCCAAGAGTGGTAGTCACCTTTCTCAATGGACAATGCAGCATAGTGACCCACACTATTGGCGGCCTAGTGATAAGCGCAGGACGCCGCCTGTGCAAAACTAAACTATTTTTTCTATATTTAGATATGAAGCTGCCATATTTCAATACTCACATTAATACACTGCACATATGATGATGATATATAATCTCTGCATTGGATTGAGCAGACGTATCGATGAATAATTAGCCGGCAAATTGATGGACAATATTGTGAGACTCCGAAGGAACTTAGACAAGTGGATTTCGTTCCGTGAATTCATGGATTCGTTTATTGTTTATTTATGTTGTTTTCTTTTAATTTTCTGCTCAAAGCTCAAAAACAGTTGTCAATATCTTAGTTTTACGTTCCTTCTAAATTGTGTCGTACTCGTAAATAGATAAATTTAGATTTAAACTCTAAAATTATGAATTCATAACTAAAAAACGATTTTCAATATTTAACATAAACGTTCATTGTTGTTCGCATAAATTATTTCCATTAAAAATATCACAAGTTTACTTTGTTAACTTAATATTGTTTCTAAAGAACAGAACTTCCCAACGGTTGGGAACCCCTGCCATGTCAAGACACAACGGTAGGTCTCGATGATACCAGTGACACTCGGCCTTCTACATGTTTTATTTTTTTATCTTCCAGCTTTTATTGTTTGGGGTGACTAATGTACTTTGTTTCTATACAACAATATGAAGGAAAATCCACAAGGAAATTGTTTTTCAGAAAGTGTTTACCTCGGTTCGAACCAAGAATCACCAAATGAGTAATCTTTCTATTTATATAAATAAAAATGAATCGCCGAAATGGACTGCACTAAATTGAATAATAATTTTATTTATGTGTTCATTATTTTTGTGACAAGGTTTGTATAGAAGAAAATTATAATCTCAAATTATAACAACAATAAAAATAGACTTCAAGAACTGGACCAAATTGAAATGGGACCACACGGGAAGCACCATCTTTCAAATAAAAATAGAATCATCAAAATCGGTTCACCCAGTCGAAAGTTATGAGGTAACAAACATAAAAAAAATACAGACGAATTGAGAACCTCCTCCTTTTTTGAAGTCGGTTAAAAGTTCAACAAATAAGTAAATCACGTTTTTCAGAAATTTAGACAATATTTACGAAAGAAAAATAAGGCGGTACGAAGTTACCCGGGACAGCTAGTATGCCAAATAAAAATTAAATTACCTACATTGTTTTTTTTATTGAGCTTCGAAATTTAAATTTTCTTTTTTTTTTTTGTTTGTTATTGACTTGCATTTTACCTACGAAGTAATGAATTATTTGTAAAAAGTTTTTAAGCATTTAGTTTTTATTATAAGTCAGATTATTTTATAGCAACTTTATTTTATAGCTCAAAATTGCCTCAAAACTGCCTCGGTGGCATAGTGGTACGCGTATGCGACTGCTAAGCTTGAGGTCTCGGGTTCAAATCCTGGGTCGGACCAAATGTTTGTGGAATCCATAAATATTTGTTTCGGAGTTTGGGTGTTTTCTATGTATAATATGTATGTATTTACAAAAAAAAAGTATATATAAGTATTTATATCAGTTGTCTAGTACCCATAACACAAGCACTGCTTAGCTTGGGACTAGATGGCGTTGTGTGTTAGATGTCCGGAATATTTATTATTATTATTATTTTTATAATTATATTTTATTACATAGAACATGGAACAAATGCATTCTTCGTTATGACCGTCTAATGTATATTTACATGCAATGTGCTCCACTTATGGCACTTTAAAGATTTAAGAAGACATTACAGGTATAAAGATGAGGGATTTTTGGGGGAAGACAAGAGTTTTATGGATGTCTCTGGTAAGCTATTAAGGTAATTGAGATGAGTTTAGCTTGAGTCTATGACGTCAGTTATTTTTTGTTACTCTCTATTGGTATACGTTTATTACTTTACTTATTTAATGTTTCATTAAAATGTGTGTGGCAGATACGTTTTTTAAATGAACTTATTTAATGTTTTGTCAAAAATCCTCTGAGGCTGTACTTACGTATTTTCGACTAATGGAAAGTAATTTTCAATGTAATGATAAATTAGGGATAAATAGGAATATCGGGGCTCCCACACAGTAGGAGCTATCTACAAACCGTAGGTGGCCCGAGGTTAGTCGGGGTTTCAGGGTTTGCCTTTCTATGGTGCACCTGGTTCCCCGGCATCTAGTACCCGAGATGGCGTGCGGGTTTAGTCAGTTCGAATCTGTTATGCCACCCGGAGGTGATATACGAGGGGATTTCCGAACGAATAAAAAAAAGGGGTAAAGGACAATGTTTATAATATTTTACATAAAGAAGACATATTTAAGTTTTTTTATATTAATTGTTTTTCATAAAAAGTTTTCCCTGGATATCAAAAAGGCTTATAGTATTTCTTTTTAATTTCTATATAACATATTTATAAAATAAGGTATAGTGCAAACAACAATCTTAAATATTATAACTAAAAAGCTTTCAACCATAATATTATGTACAGTGTCATAAATAAAATTAACATATCTTTTACAAACTTAATCATTTTAATTAGATTAGCGACAAGGTAGCAGCGGCTCCTTTGACTAAGTTAAATAACTCACCAAAGTTATACTTTACACTTAAATTGGTGTCGTAAAGTTAAACTAAGCCTTGGTAGTCAAATGTTGTACTTGAAGTAACGGTACAAAACAAAATTGCGGTGTACTTGGAAATATTCGGTGAGTTAGCTCAGCCTCTTTGGCTATAGACAATTTAAGTTCAAGTAAGGTAAGTAAGTAAGTAAGTAAACCGCTCGAGGTTGAGCATATGTAATAAACTAATAATCAACAAAACTTAACCATCAACAATTGTCTTCTTTTTCCTTTCAATTTACGTGTTGATGGTTGATGGCAATTAACCTTCTCTCGTTTTTTTATTGGGTTTAAAATTATATTAAAAAAACTATATGTATGTGTGTAAATTTATATCTGTTGTACCCATAAAACAATATCTGCTTAGCTTGCTACTAGATGGCGTTACCTGTTAGACGTCCGAAATAATTATTTATTCCTAAACCTAAAACTTAGGAAGAGAAAAAAATAATTCATACATTCAAAATGTACCAATTAAAGTAGTGACTCTGAGGAATCATCAAAATATGATAAAAGAGTACCTACCACACGTTGACACCGAACTGAAACTGATATTTGTTTTTGTATAATCTTGAAAAGTATCAGTCATAATAATTCAGATATTTATAATAAATCCATATTATGCTTTATTTCATACTTTATTAAAATGATACTCTGTGAGCAACTAGCGCTATCTAGAGATGGCATCAAGTTTTCATAACGGAGTTTGTAGAATATATAATAGTAACAGAATCTACGAACCATATTCCTACCAAATCTTGAATCAAAAGAACACTACAGAAGTGTATAATTAAGGTTAGTTATATAAACACGTGAGTGCTATATATCTGGTGAGTGACGGGCAGGCTCGACCTCTGAATGCGCGCCATTTTGCATTTCAAATGCATCCATTGTATGCACATTTTTACCGACTTATTACTTTCTATCTGGGTACATATGGTTCGCAAGAACAACTTTACACTACGTGGTCTTAATTTTTTTTCTGAAAACAGGGTTTAAAAGACAAGCAAATGAACAAAGCGTTCATGTTATCGTGTTTCGTTGGTGGGTACGAGACCGGAGGCCCAACGATGCAGAAGCGTCACTAGACCGCCGTGGTGTGGATCACTGTATTGTCTGCTTTCGCAATGAGTATGGTGACCATCTTGGAATCTGCTTTCATTTCCATCAGGCAGTATAGTCATATTGGCAGGGCAATACATAAAAGCAGCCGACTTCTAGGCTGTAGCAGAAGCTGAAGATTAAGGAGGTGGATCAACTGGTGGTAAGTTTATCCACCGCCTACAAATACTTGAATACTTTTTTTTGTATATAGAATACAACCAAACTCTGAAACAGATATTTGTAGCACAGCAGTCGCATACGCTGCCACTAGCCCACCGAGGCAGTCATTATAATTATTATACCTACAGTATATATATATATATATATATATATATAATATATATATTACTAGCTGTCCCGGCAAACGTTGCTTTGCCATAAAAGGGAATATATGTTGTAGAGGTGGGTCAATAAAAATCGCGATGGAAAAATAGGGGTTGATCTTAGAGGGTTGAAAATCTAGGGTTGTATGTATTTTCTAATGCTGCATCATAAAAAAATAGAAATTAAAAATTTTGACAAAAAACAAAAAAAAAATTTAGGGGTGGACTACCCCTAACATTTAGGGGGATGAAAAATAGATTACAACCGATTCTCATAGATACCGGATAATCACAAAAAATTTCATCAAAATCGGTCGAGCCGTTTCGGAGGAGTTCGATTACGCACCCCGTGACACGAGAATTTTATATATAAGATAAGATATATATATATATATATATATTATATATATATATATATATATATATAAGTGCTATTGTATGGCTTTCTAGAAAAATAATATATGCAGGGACTGCCAATAGAAGTGAACAATTAACATGAGCATGTCATGACCCATTAAATTTTCCCCACCAAAAAGTATACGGCTAAGGAAGTATTCATTTCAAATACACATTGCATTGCATGGAAAAGTACTTTTTTTATGGAATATCGGGCAAACGAGCAGTCGTATCGCCTAATGGTAAGCGCAGCCGCCCATGAACACCCGTAACACCAGAGCCGTCACAAGTGCGTTGCCGGCCTTTGGGGGATGGGGAGGGCGAAGGGGTTGGGGTATGGGCTTCCGGTGTCTTCACTCAATCGGTGAAACACAGCGCAGGCGCTGTTTCACACCAGTTTTCTGTGAGGCCCATACATACCGAAGCGTGACTCTCCCACGATAGAAAACAAAAAATCAGTAAAGAGTATTATACTAAAAAACACATGAAATGTGAGTAAAGGTAACGGGTGTGATATACAAATATAATAAATATTATCAATTTTTATTAAGTACAGATTTAGATAATAGATTAATTTTCTGACGCTACAAACAAGTAACGAACTCGAAGCCGGATCAAATCATTCCGATGCGTATTTTGTTTAAATTGTGACTGATATAGCCCGTTACAAACAGGACTCTGGCCGCTAGGTTAAGGGCCTCGATGAATAATGACGCTAGTAGCCCTATAATAATAGGAAAATACAGATAAACAACATGTATAAAATATTCTCTTCCTTTTAAATATGTGACTTTAAAGATGATGAAAAACAAATACCCGTCGTCATTAAACCAGTTTTGCAGATGAAAACCTGGCTTTATGACGTCACGCAAACTAGAGAGTTAATATTACACTCAACAGAGAAACAATAAAGATGAATGAGATTACGAAGCAAGAATAATACACATGCGTCGGCGCTTGCGTTGGCAACGGTCAACGATATTAGATAGGCGAAGGCGATGTGCATTCCAACCGGGTGCGCAGATATTTCCGACGAGTAAAACAAAACTGTACAGCCGTGAGTTGTCTCAATACCCTTGTACTCTTAGATAGTTCTTTGTCAAATGATGTTTGTATTGCTCTGTATATTCAAGAGTTTAAACTAAGAAGTATTTCCCCTGTTTGAAATCTAAGAATATAAAAACAGCCTCGATAATTTTACGATCATATTGAAGAAGGAAAATTTGTTGCAATAAAATAAAAAAAAAATGACATATTCAATAATGATTACTCAGTATTACATTTATATTAATAGATTTGATTATATTTAAAACTAGGCGTTACCCTCGAATTTGTCCGCGTGGAATTTAACAAAATAAAATTGTTTTGCGTAACCCCATTTTTGAGCCGGTTCATATATACTAATAGCTCTTGAATTTTAATAGATAGATTCGAGCACGGAAGTGGTTAAATCATCTGAAAAAATCATCACTTCATATATATGAAGTCAAAGAAACCTGTCGTCAAACAAAGAATTATTAATACTTTTGAAGTATTGCCGGACAGTTTGAAAGTTTTAACGTTTCCAATCTGCATGTAAAGTGTTGTACATAATGGTAATTTACATTTATACAAAAACCTCCTTTGTATGGATACTGAGTCAGGAGGCAGTGTGAGAACCTCGGTCGACGGCCTAAACAAAGTAGACACTCGCGTTACGGACAACGGTATTGATACTCCACTTTTCTTTTTTTTGATCTGTGGTATTCGAACCCTCATTAATGTTACTTTTATAAGTCAAAACATTTCAATTGTTTTTTTTTTTAATGTTAATTGTTTTACTTCAAAAATTGTATGTGTACTTAGTTTAAGTATTGACTATGCTAGTAGCCTATTCAACGGCAAATACAACAGTGTGTAAACGTATAATTCCTTAACCATAAATTTCTAAGCCATTAGTAAGTCCGAAAACTAATTTTTGGCCTAGGCTGTCAGTTTTCCAAGTATCTTAGTCGTGTTTTGACATCACACATCAACAGAAGGGAAAATAGTGTTAATACTAAAGTAATAGTCGACTATCAACAACGAAACGACACCATGAAGGTAAAAAATCTTAATTGAAATCAAGAAAGGTACATAAGATCGCAACAGAACATTTCTTCCCATGTTTTTGTTTGTATGTTAGCACCTAACGAGACGGCCACAACGCGAAGCATGGAGCGGAACTAAAACACTTCTTTCACTCATCTCGTTGTCAATAACGACAGACAGACATTACGACACAATGACAAATATTGCGAGACAACTTACATGGCTCAGAAAGTGTCTTGTTACTCAAAAATTACAATCACTATTTGGACTTCGAGACGAAACGTTAAGGTGTTGAAGAAATGAACAAAGAAAGGTGAATTTGTGTAAAAAAATATAGATATTTGTAACAAATTTCGAAACTTTTGAAACACTAATAATCTGAATAAAAGATTTATTTTATTAGGCGTAAAAAAATCACAGATACTGATATTACGTAGGTAAATGATTTTAGATTTATGTAAAGTGTAGAAGAGAACCCTTCTAGAAGTAAAGTCACATGTACCATTTCCACTTTTTTTGTGCGGAAATCCCCTCGGATACCACCTGGTGGTGGTTATGTCGGACTCGAACCGACTAAAATCCGCACAGCGTCTAATAGAAGCCGGGGAATCTTGAAAGGAAATCCCTGGAAACCAGACGTTCCTCGGGCCACCCTCTGTTTGTAGGTATCACCCCCTCCTGTATGAGAACGAAGCTCTTTATGGAGCTCGCCACCCAGGCCTAGTTCTGCTAGGGTGACTGGTGGCCTCACCTATCACCCTCAGGCTTATGCTTATGGAGGACGGCGAACGTTTTGCGATCTCCGGTGCCTGAGTCTTCTGCGGTACCTGGCCCGTTCCCGGGCCTGGTGGACAGGGAGAGATCTAAATATCTCCCTGTCCCGCTCCGCCATCTCCTTCGCAAACTTAACATTAAAGTTCACAAACATTAAAATTCACACTATTTTATCAAAGGTCTTTAATAATGCGAAACTGGTCAGGATGATGTTGCTGTCAAACAATAAAACCTTCGTCAGAGAGCTTTGTGTCTAATGTGGCGACTCGAACTGAGTGGGAAAACCACTGATTGTTTTACTATTGACTAATGTTATGTTAAGCCTCTTTTCACTGAGGGAATGAGGTTACTGGAACCCAAATCCCATCTTTCTATGATACTGAGACATATTCCAAAGTTAATAAGGTTCCATTGATTTTTCTTGTGACTGTCAGATTAAATGTTTTTCTGATGACTCTTGATTTGCAGATGTCCACAGATGAATTCACTAAAAGACCTAAGCAATTGACTTATTTACGTCTCAATTACGTCACTAGCAGCCTCTAAAAACATCTTCTGATCTATTCCGCATCCGGAAATTGCACTAACATTAAAAAATACAACTCAACAAAAAACAAGTAACAAGTACATTAAACATTTACACCTTTTTTATAGTCGACATAACCATATTTACAAAAGTAAGTATTGACATAGAGGCAATACTGTGCCAGCTCTTGGAATTAACATGTTTATAGAAAAAACACCTGCTCAGGAGTCTACTGAACTACAATATAAATTAGACCTTGTTTTCATATAAAGTGATGAACAGATGTCCGTCAAACTGAAGACATTGTCTACCTGCAAAGGAACGACATTTTAACAAACTAAGCGATCTTTACAATAAATTATACTATATGCGCACGCGCATCGTAGTCGAGGAATCATATAGAGTAGTTAACACAATTCTTGAAAATGCACTATTATTTCAAACTTTGCTTTAGTAAACTAAAGCTATCACAAACATTGTTAATGTGTTGATCTAACTATTTATTCGGTATCTTATCACTCAAAAAACTCACTAGTGAGTTCTACCTACTCGCTGTTACTAATACTCAGTTTCTATCATCAAACTTCAAGAACTTTTTTGTGTAATGTGTTAGTTTTAACAACTTGACTAAATAGCACACGTCTTGCCCATTAATAAACAGTAACTGATTCCAATAAATATACACTACGTCAGACGTGTCACTTACGTGTTACCAAAATGGAGCTCTGGTAACTAACTGGGGGCCAAAAAAAATCCTGAAACTAATTTTTCATAAGATCATCTCTTCGGTTCTCTTTTAATACTGTTTATCAACTGAAGCATGTAGTGAAATAAGTTTAGTTGAGCAAATAGTTCTTAATAATTGTATTTGCTAAACGTTTAACTCTTTTAGATAAAAGGTTATCTGTGTTTTGTGTTATGTTTGTTTTGATCAAAAAGTATCTAACGTAGAAATGATTTATACCTTAATCACAGAATATTATGAATTACAATATAAAGAAAATTAGCTTCAAAAATAATTACTTAATGCTGTTCTCGATGCCTGCGTTCCCATTGAGGGACCACATTGGAATTTGAAGGTTTTGAATGCGCCAGGCTTTAGTAAAAGTTCTCAAACAATTGTAAATTAAGTAATTAATTTGTAAAAGCAGTAACTTAAAAGTTACAAACGGTCAAAGGTGGTCCCTCAATCGTGACCCATAGACATCCATATCTTGTAAACTAGTTAAAATTTACAACTGCACTAAGTGACTACTTTTAGTAAAAGATTTGTAAAAACCAATTGACTAAATATCTATCTTTCTTGTTCACTGTATAAAAAGATATAGCATGCGGAAGGTGGTC
The DNA here is from genome assembly GCA_916048165.1 of Spilarctia lutea. NCBI lineage: Eukaryota > Metazoa > Arthropoda > Insecta > Lepidoptera > Erebidae > Spilarctia > Spilarctia lutea. The sequence goes on from OU696491.1 coordinate 5,377,860, forward strand.
CCTCAATTGATCACCCTAGGTTCAGTTTGAGTGGAAACTACAACGAAATCTGGCATTCTGTGTGCTTCTAGTGTTAGTAAAAGTATCAGAACGATTGTAAATTCAACCTCTGGTTTGTAAAAGCAGGCTTTCAATAAGTTTTAATTCATTGAAGGTGGTCCCTCAATTGAAACGCTTGTCACAAAAGAAAGTCAATTTACAAATCATTCGGCAATTAAATAGGTTAAGGATGCAGTCTATTCGTTAGTAGTATGTTTTTACTAAAGCTTACTTTACTAAAACGTCTCAAATAATGAATAGTTTTGTTGCAAAATAATAATTAAATTCCTACGAAGAAATACGACGTCGAGGTGACCACACAGTAGGATTTCCTTGGATAAATAAAACTAGCGGCTGCTTAATTTCAATATTTTTTTACTATTTCATATCATCTACCAAATTTAAAACATACAACAAAATGTTTACTGTACTGTCAATGAACAATTTATAAAAAAAATAATAGTCCGATTTTATAACTTTTTTTTTTTGTCATTGTTTAATGTAAATTAGAACTAAGTAAATTATACAATTACTATATTAATTACGTTATAAAGAACGATCCATGAAATAACAACGATCAATAACATTTAAATCCTACTCCATTAAAAACCTAACGTCAGTAGGTACCATTGTTTCGTATTTATTTCAGAATATTGTCTTTGCCACTCAAAACACCCTAAAAATTGTGGCGCCCACTATTTTTCTATGTAATTATTATTAGTGAATTCTTATTTTGAAGTAAAGTATTTTGAATTAATAATATTTTAAAAATGATATAACGCAAGAACATCATACTTTAGCCGCGATGAGTAATTTTTGGTAGATTTACTCGTATAATACAATGATTCGTGTTGACTTTCTTTGATGATCTTCAAATATTTATATATACAGGTTTACGCCAATTCCCTTTAGCTAGAGCGAGCGGAGTGAGCCCGATATCCACTGTAACTACACTGCGATGCACCCCCACATCAGTTTGTAGAAAATATTCTCTAAGATTACCTCGCGATTGTGTAGGGTCTTGATATTTAGTAATACACGACCCCCTAACCTTTGCGGGATATACAATCTCATAACCGACGAACGTGTGTGGTGCATTCGGAATGCAGTTATCAATGTACGGACTCTCCTGTCAATAGCATCTAATTCAGTCTGAGTCCATCTAAGTACACCAAAGGAATACATCTGCACCGGCATAACCCAACCATTGCAGGCTCGTACCTTGTTACCGCCTGATAAAAGACTTTTAAGTAGGTACTTTTTTCAGGCGGCTAAAGAAGCGTTTCCGCAACGATTGTTTCTGATTCTGAATGATGTCAGATTCTGGTATTCCTCAGGACTGTAAAAACCTAGATATTTGTAGGTTTCGGTTGCAGACAGAGATCTGAGTTCTCTATACCTTCAGATTCCACAATCTCACCTTTTTTTACATACATAACTGCACACTTGTCTACACCAAATTCCGTTTTGATAGAATTACTAAAGTTTTCCGTAACCTTTAGTAATGCTGACAGTATTGTAATTTAGTGGGGGCAAGTAGTTTCAAATCATCCATGTGAAGGAGGTGAGATATAACTAGATCTTCTTTCTGCAACCTGTAGCCTAACCTTGAACCCTCTAATAGAATGCTGAGAGCTAGACAAAACCACAAGAGGCTCAGACTGTCACCTTGAAAGATGCCTCGCTCGATCTTTATAAGTACATCGTTCATCGCAGACTGCCGACATCCAGGAAAGCGAAGTACTGTTCTCCATTACCCCATACATAACTTTAAGAAACAAAGAAGAAAGATCACAGAGTTGTATCAATTTTATACAACTCAAGCACTTTCAAAAGGCATGTATGAGAAACGGAGTCAAAAGCCTTCTTGTAATCTATCCAGCATATCGCCAGGCTCTTACGATTACGACGCACCTGCTGGCTAATGGATGTCTATGATGAGGAGCTCTTTTGTGCCACAGGTCCCACTTCTACATCCATTCTGAGAAAGAGAAAGTGTCGAATTGTGATTAATATGTGTAATAATTTTGAGTCTTAGAATAGATGTCAGAACCTTGTACAAAGCTTGCTTATTTTTTTTTTTTTGTTTTTATTATTATATATGTTCATGACAACTGGGACCGACGGTTTAACGAGCTCTACGAGGCACGGGCGGGAAACACCGCCATCTTCTATACTCCTGGTAACGGTTAAAATTTTCTTGTAAGAAATATCTAACAGCAGTCCAACTCGTGTATCGAACTCAAGACCTCTTGATATGCAGTCGGTTACGCCAACCACTATACCAACGAGGCAGTCTCCGACATGCTAATGTTGATAATTTTAATTAGTGCATTATAAAATATCTAATTTTACACATTAATTTTAAAATTAACATTCTAAGTTATCAGTTCTATCGGTGGTCAAATTCAAATACAAAGTCATTTATTCAATTAAGACAATAAGTAACATTTATGAACATTACGTTGACATAAATAGATTGACACAAACAGACGCCACAGCATGTGCTGGATTGCCAAGGTAAACATGGATCGATCGATCCATAACTTTCTCTTTCCAAAGTGCATAGGGTCTTATGAGAAGATTACTGGTAAAGAAACTTATGACCAATCCTTTTAATAGTCTGAAATTCAGGTACAATAGTATTAGTGTTAAATGAATGGTAAACAGTACGCAAGCTGTTGTCACCCGAATATTTTTTTTTCTAATGCTACAAAAGATAACGTTACCAACATAAGAAAAAAAAAATTATTCCTTTTAAGTTCAGTTAACATTTTGTTTTAAATTTGGTAGATGATATGAAATAAAAAAATATTGAAATTAAGCAGCCGCTAGTTTTATTTATCCAAGGAAATCCTACTGTTTGGTCACCTCGACGTCGTATTTCTTCGTAGGAATTTAATTATTATTTTGCAACAAAACTATACATTATTTGAGATGTTTTAGTAAAGTAAGCTTTAGTAAAAACATACTACTAACGAATAGACTGCATCTTCAATCTATTTAATTGCCGAATGATTTGTAAATTGACTTTCTTTTGTGACAAGCGTTTCAATTGAGGGACCACCTTCAATGGATTAAAACTTATTGAAAGCCTGCTTTTACAAACCAGAGGTTGAATTTACAATCGTTCTGATACTTTTACTAACACTAGAAGCACACAGAATGCCAGATTTCGTTGTAGTTTCCACTCAAACTGAACCTAGGGTGATCAATTGAGGGACCACCTTCCGCATGCTATATCTTTTTATACAGTGAACAAGAAAGATAGATATTTAGTCAATTGGTTTTTACAAATCTTTTACTAAAAGTAGTCACTTAGTGCAGTTGTAAATTTTAACTAGTTTACAAGATATGGATGTCTATGGGTCACGATTGAGGGACCACCTTTGACCGTTTGTAACTTTTAAGTTACTGCTTTTACAAATTAATTACTTAATTTACAATTGTTTGAGAACTTTTACTAAAGCCTGGCGCATTCAAAACCTTCAAATTCCAATGTGGTCCCTCAATGGGAACGCAGGCGTTCTCGATTATAAAAATAAAATAATAAGAAAAAGGTGTAAAACAAAAGGGTGTTATCATCTCTATAAGCGGGCACCTGTCGCGGCTGGTCAATCTACTGCATGCAGTTGATGCAAATGGGTGCGCACGGGCATTGTTACCGCCGATCGCTAACGACGATGTCCGATCGCGGCCGAACGCAGTCATTACGCATGACATCCAGGGATCATGGCCGTGCCGTGAGAATGCGCTTACGCAATAATTTATCGTTTTCTCTTGCTCTATAAGTAAATCTGGATTGTTTGAGGACGTAAGGATGTATGATATTGGCATCTGAGTTTGGGACTTTGATTTTGGTCAAAATACAGGTGCATGCGATAATGAAGACAACACACATGTTTGTTAAAAAAGTGAAACAATATTCTTATTGAAATTACAGCACTATGTGTACTGCAGTAAATTAAAATGAAAGAACTGTAATATACTTATTTAATTATTATTTTTATGACTAGCTTACTGAACTTCATTTACAATCACCTACCAATTTCCATTCGTACATCACCCCGTCATTCATGAAATCAGCTGCTGTCAGCAATGACATAATTTTCGAGCTTCGACCAAATTATTCTAGTAAAAGTGTTTCTCGAGTCATTCTTAAGAGGCTAGCAGGAACCGGACCGAGGACAAAAACATCAACGGCGATGAAGGAACGACAAAGCATTGAAACGCCGCGAAGAATCTCCAAGTAGCCAAAAACTGAGAATGCAACAATGGTTGGATAGGATCTGACCAGTTTGTTATTTGTATGTTAAGACAGTGTTAGTTAGTAAAAAGATTTAATTGTCCATTGGCAAAAGTGTTGGACCCAATGGATGGGAGACAGCGCATATATTTGCCGCGTAGAATTTCACTAATTCGAAGTACTTGCGTGAGTAATTAATTACAAATGATTAAAAAGGAATAGAGGGGTCAGTAACGGAGGAACATTTATTTATTACGAGAGACGTAGAGGTAATTACGAGCGTCAGTTTTTCTTATCAGTATATTAATACGTGAAGCAAAAATGTTGTACCCCTTTATATGAAAATTATACGAACGACGGACTGCAGAAAACAAAAAGGAAATCAAAATAAAGTAAAATAATGTATTATGGAATTTTGACCACTGGTCAACCACTAGTTCAAAATTATTAGTAAAGTTATTACGATTTTATTTCCAGTCATACTTATTTTCAACAAATCGAACTTAATTTTAACTACTTAAATTTATAATAGTTTACAAATTTCGAGGATATATTCATAATCATCACTCAATCAACAAATCAATTTAAGTAAAATTCTCTCTCATTTACAACGATCACAGTATCATTTCCTGTTGGTAACATTACTAAAATATGGATCAGTTTTATTAATTTGGGTTTATAAGTGTCGTTAACTTCTAAATTCTCGTATGTCATTAGCTAATTTTAGACAAAGTAATCACAGATAAAGTATTAGCCAATGACATACGATAATTTAGGCGTTAACGACTACCGAAAGAAAAACACTAGCAACTTGGCTAGAAGGCTGTCAACATATAATGATTCGGCCGACAGGCAAAAATTTGCTTTGAGTAGGACCCGGACATGTTATACCAGGCTTCCCACAGGATGAAGTCTGGATAGAGACGGTGTCATTTCTGGGGGGGGGCCTGGTATAACATGTTCCGGGTCCTCCTTCGAGCAGGGTGCCTGAGACCGGCCGCTGGTGTGATATTTGTGGTATCACCGGTGTCTACTTCTCTAGTTTTCTTCTGATTATGCCCTGCATCGTCATCCATATGCTGAGTCCAAGACCATTTTGTCTTTCCAGTCACTGTTTAAACTTTTAATAATTATAAGTAACTGTATAATATAAAGTCAAATAAAGTTTTTCTTATTCTTATTCTTGACGACTAAGCCAGAGGTCGTGTGTACAAATCTCTGTGTGATGAACACGATCATTTGCTCTGTGTCTGTGTGTAATTAAATCTTTAAAAACTTATAACCCGAGTACGTAAAAACTTTTGATAAAATTTGCATAGTCTATGTCACCAGGGCCATTATTACAAATGTATTATTGACACATTCATTAAAATCGTTGCAACAGTACAACCCGTCGGATATATCTGTGCACCCGACTGGAATCGCTTCACATCTCGCTTCCCCACGCATCGCCCCGCCTTCGCCGTACCACAAGGTACGTACTACAAGTGTATTACTCTTGCTTTCGTAATCTCATTCTTGTTTATTGTTTCTTTGTTCAGGGAAATATCAATAAACTATTTACATATTTAGCAAATTACTAGCCAGGTTCGTAGATATTTCGTACGGGTTGTGTGCAGTGCAGCAGTGAAAGTATAACAGACCGATTTACCTTCGAATTAATAATACGAGATTATGTATAATCTAATTCACTTTTCAAATTCAAACTACTCTCATTTTCAGTTCGGATATTTCGGTGTATTTTTGAACGGAATAAAATGATCCCAGACAACAAAGTATTGAATGAAATAAAAATATAATTTATATAGAAATAAAACTTCATCTTCAAGGCACCTAGTGTTGTTATCTCAACATATTTCCAAGTATAATTGACGATTTAAAAAATAATACGTAGAAACCAATCAATTCGACGACAACGGAATAGGCCCTATTATTTTTTTCTTTTCGATAATAGGCACTGTCATGAAGAAGAAAATTAACTACACTGTATACTTCTAATCTGAACCTTAATTCGTAATCATAGAATTGGTTTTTAAATGATTTACTGAAAACATAAATTGGTAATACACGAAGCTCGAAGTATTTTATCCGGTAATTATCTGAGGGATAATTCCTTTGGTTACGGTGACAATTTTCTTCAATTGTTCAGTACTGGTTTGTTACTATTGGTTTATTTATTGGAACAAATGATCGGGACTGTAGATATTGTATTTTTAATTTATATTTGTTGTCATTACAACGTGGAACAGTTTAAAGTGGGTGGACTAAATTTATATATTAGTGTGTGATAGACACTGATTGAAGTAGTGCGGTTTTAAAACGACTCAACCTCTGCTCTGCTGCTTGAAATACCCAAAACACCTTAAAAAACAGCCACGCAAAAGTTAAAGGCTAGGCTCCTCCTAGGATGCTCCACAGGCAGCCCGTGATCATTGCCAAGCAAACGCGATCGAAACGTCAGGTTATCGAAAGGTTTACAATATCTGACACATTTATAGTTTGTTGTGCTTGTCTGATATCCTGCAGCATCCCTCTTTTCTTGCCCCAGATCATTGATCCATGAGACACTGTACGATGTCACATATTTTTAAATTGCACAAGCAGAAATAAATTATTGGAAACATTATCCAAAATTGTTTGAAATTCTTAGTAACACAGTAATATATTCTTTATTTTTTTAGTCTTTAATAAGACAATACGAGGCTTTACAAATATACATGTAACGAACACAAAAACACCCAGACTCAGAACAATAATTTGTAGATCACACAAAGTGGCATCTAGAGACTTTGATTTTGAGGAAGGACATAAACTGATCAGAACCATAATAATCAACACACACGCGGGTGGAGTCGCGGGCAAAAGCCAGCATTTTATGTAGCCTAAAACAAAGAATATTTTACCAGCTATACGTTTATTGCGATTTAAAAGAAAGAGAAATATGGATAATATTTCTCTTTCTTTTAAATACCATTTGGGTTTTAAATATTTTACATAATCTTGTCTAAAGATCTTATTATTCTTATTATTTATTTATATATATATATTATGTTACCTCAACCACCAATTATATCTAGTGACAGAAAACCCATAATTTAATCAATAAATATACCAACATACCCTCGTCTCATAATAAGCAGTCTGTGCAAAATTAATATAATTATCGATTCTGATGGCGGAGAGATCGATGGATAACCGAAAAAGATACAAGATTTTATCCTCGAGACTCAGGGAGAGGATGACATTAAAGTATTCTTACTGCCAGCAAATTGATGTATTTGAGAAAAATATGTCACTACCAATCTGTTTAATGTATAACTTAATTATATCACTAGTAACCCGGCCCGGCTTCGCACGTCTTTGAAATTTTTGGATTAACACATATAAAATCTTGAATCACTCTACCTGTTGCTGAAAACTGCATTGAAATGCGTGGAGTAGTTTAAAAGGTCTAAGTGAATCCGACACTATTCTAAGATTGGTAAAGATTTATTTGCTTGTCTTTTATTCTGTGTCCCAGTTTAATTTATCTATTAAACTATAATTTTGTTAAGAATTCATCAATAAACTATCATTAATACCGCCGTAAGACCAGGTACATCTAAGTCTCACTTATGTAACAAGGTGGCCCCTATTAGGTACGTTAATGGGACTAAACTTATAGTCGGTAAAATGCGGGTGTTTAAAACGTCTCTGCCTACACCTTCAGGGATAAAGTCATGATTATATGTCTGTATAATGATAGACGTACAATCTCTTTTATACATAATACTGTTAAACTTTAGCGTTCCATGGCATTTAATTATATAGGTACATGCATAGCAATTAACCTGAACACGTAATTACTATTAAACGCACGGCAACGCACTTGTGACGCCTCTGGTGTTGCGGGTGTCCATGGGTGACGGTAATCGCTTACCATCAGGCGATACCTCTGCTCGTTTGCCCCCTATTTAATAAAAAAAAAATTACTATTAGGTGCAACGGCTACCCTGCCCTACTCCTTTTTACGTGTGGAAACCTCCTCGAGCCGTCACCTTACTTGGGTTTTAGATGTCTGTGTGTCAGGATCAAATCGACTAAAACCACACGGTGTATCACTCTGCGTGGGCTCCTGATTGTTGTATAATGACATACCTTATTATATTCATTAAATAATTGTCTGCGTAGTTCCGCAAATATTTACTCAAGACCTAACCTATCCCTTAATGTTAGACTACAAGATTATAACCAAAACAAAATTAAATATAGCGTCCAGAAGATTGTTCGATACTAAGTACCTCCTACATATATTAAATTTACCTGGTCCATAACTCTAAATCGATCCCCTGATGATATACACGGCTAATAAAGCTTTTCCATGGATAAAGTCTTATTTAAAACAAGTCCCTTTGATAATTGCATCCGCTGATAAAAGCCTATAATATTTTACGAGCGAAAATAATGACACATTTACCCTTTATCTATAGATATGCTACAGATTTCATCAACGGTATGGTGCGTATAGATCATAAACTACCGACAACTGCACTTTGTAACTGCGACTTGCAGTCTTGCGAAGTGCTGTCTAGTGCCATCAAAGGGGTACTGAATTAGGAGTAATTTGTTGTTGAAAATTTGTTCAAAAACAACGTGAATGGTACAAAAGAAGATAACCATGATTTCTGTAAAAAATTAAAGGATAATAGCTGGTTCTTTGGAGGGTTCTAGGGCGGAATACTAGAGGGATTTTGTGTCTTCTTGCATTTAGGCAATTTGGCCAAACATACGTGGAAGAGCCACGCACGATACCATGGCTTCACAGGAAACCGGTGTGAAACAGCGCCTGCGCCGTGTTTCACCGACTGAGTTAGGATACTGGAGGTCCATACCCCAACCCCTACCCCATCCTCCTCCCCATCACCATCTCCAAAATGCAGGCAACGCACTTGTAATGCCTCTAGTGTTGCGTGTGTCCATGGGCGACCTTAATCGCTTATCATCAGGCGATACGTCTGCTCGTTTGCCCCCTATTCCATAAAAACGTACGCAAATAATCAAATAGAGCTAACTTAGAACACATAATATTTAAGCCGTGGTGCTTCCCGGTTTGAAACTGGTGTCTGCCTATTTTTACTTCATTTTGTCTCCCACTCTGCAAAAAAGGTTAGTGGACTTTTCCAAATATCTATATCAATATATCCAACTTCTTCAGTATTCTTCTGATTAATTTCATTTCGGGTTCCAAGACAGTTTAATTCTTCCGGTGACTTCCCGAGTGTCAAAACTCGGTATGTTCGTGGGTCACTGCTGTTGTTCATGGTGAACAGAAATTACCGCGGTGGGCAGGATTAGTCCCAACAATAGGTGATTCTAAATATTTTGCATCTGTATTAGTTCTCCATTAAGGTTCTGGTGAATAGCCAGTGACAAAAGTCTTAAAATCCAAAATTTTGAATATTATCGTAAAAAGCAGCGCTTGCGCTAAAAAAACATCCGCCCAGAAGACGGATGGCATCAATTGTATTAATGAAAATGTCGGGTACTTTGTCCTTCTCTCACAAGAGCTGCTTGAGTATTTTCCTTTCGTTCACACATTTGATTATACCAGGATCGATTGCATCTGATGTTATGAGCGCTACCTACATTAATATATTTTGATTTACGTTTGTGTTACAAATGGGTGTGAAAACAATATTTCTTGTTGTCGGTGAAGCCTCTTTGAATCGGTTTTGGGAAAAAGTAATAAGACATTTTTTAATATACTTGTACTTTTCTGATAAACAATAAACTATGCACATTTTTTGTATAGGGGGCAAACGAGCTGACGTATCGCCTGATGGTAATTGATTACCACCGCCCATAGACACCCGCAACACCAGAGGCATTACTTTTGCGTTGCTGGCCTTTTAAGAAGGAGTACGCGCTTTTCTTGAAGGTTTGAAGGTCGTATTGGTCCGGAAACACCGCAGGCGACAGCTCATACCACAGTTTTGTTGTGCGAGGCAGAAAGTTACATACTAGTTACATTTATTTATGAGGTTATATGACCCTGCCAAAGTGACTATACTCTGCTTGATGCAAAGCCTGAGCAGTATCCAAAAGTAGTGATCACCATACTCATTGCTAATGAACCAATGCAGCATGTACCTAACTTTTGGTCCCGCACTCACCAACGAACACGATATTTTAATTCTTTAAATCTTATTAGATATAATAGCTAACAAACCTATTGCCATTCTAAACTAAATATTTCATATAAGAACTATTTAACGTGCAGGTGATATTAAAAAAAAACATAGTTGATTAATTTGTATTAAACGATTCCTAGAAGCACATTACTGACCATTACATATTGTAATGTAACCATTGTAATGTATTAAACAAACAGACAAAAAGTAATATCAAATGAATAATATAAAATTTAAGATTTAAACTCGCTATTATACAACGACAATTAATGTGGGTGTCTGAAAAAAGGCATTTCTGATGTTAAGTGCCACCTGTCAATAACCAAGTTAGATAGACCTCTGTTGAAACGTATTTTCTAATTCGGTGGAGCTCACGTATAAGTACCTGGTTAGTTAACGTGCTTCTGTTTTATTAATAACCATTTTGATTAGAACTCTGTTTATGAAAAAATATGTAATTAGGCGAGTTCTTCTTCGAAAGTCATTACAAATATTAGCTAAAAAAAACTATGTAGGTACATATGTGGATCATAAGATAATAATGACAATTAATTCTTATTTAAAGGTTATTTTACTAAAGAATAATTCTCACTTTAGTTATTAACTACTAAATAGTTCACTTAATTATGTAATTAATTCATGAACGACAACAATTTTGCTTCGTTTTTAATTTTACTTTTTGATTACGTACTTAAGTGCATACGATCATACATTGTTGCAAACGATCATTATTCCTACGGTTTTTGTAGAAGAAAAAATAGTTTTGAGTATCATTCATTCATTTTACACATTTTTATATTGTTTTAAAAGAGTTGTTATTTTTTATTTATTTATTATAGTTAAACTTACAGCAATACACTTAACATAGATTTATAAACTAAACAAATAAATAATTCGGACATCTAACACACTACGCCATCTACTCGTAGTCCCAAGCTAAGCAGAGCTTGTGTTATAAGTATGTTAGATTTTAAAAGTAGCAACAATACAAGTCTCCACAGATAGAAACTAAATATTATTTTTAAAAGAAGAAAACCCTTATACTAAAGTGATAACAAATTAAATATTTATAGAAAAAATTAAGTTTAGTCCGTTTATAAAAATATAACATTAACAATAAAATTATGAAATTGAATTTTAATTAAGTTTTAAGTTTACAATAAAAATGTTAGATTTCGAAATGACATTGAGTGCAGTCTCCTCAGTTTTAAATCTATTTTATTTATTGGTTTATACTTTCTGCATTACAATTGTATGAGGCGGATTTAATGACACATGGCATTATCTACCGATCTATCTTGAGTTGGTTCAATAAGGAGCTATATTATTATGTAATATTTAAAAATCATACAACGCAGGCAGACAGACAGATCTGAAATCCAGCAGACACACTTGTGACGCCTCTTGGATGTCCATGGGCGATGGTGATCGTTTACCATCAGGCGATACGTCGGCTCCTTTGCTCCCTATTCAATAAAAAGAAAGATATCAAAAGCCGCACGCACTGTCTCAGGTACTAGAAGCCGGGGAACCAGGTGCACCCTAGAACGGTGAACCCTTAAACGAAAATACGACATATGAGCTATGGCGTCACAACTGTCACAACTATACAGATTTATTTATCATCAGTTCTTTTTTAAATATATTTAGAGCCTGCCAAAGTGACAGTATTAGTAGAATCCAAGAGTAGTGGTCGCCATACTCATTGCGAATGCAGCCACACTATGGCGGCCTATAGAGATTCATCTGCGTCATTGGGCCTCCGGTATCGCGCGCACTCACCAACGCAACACTGATATATAAAAACACAAACTTCTTCAAATTTCGGGGATTAAAAAAGGTTTGTACTTAATTAAAACCTAGATCACTTTAAACAAACTTCTTCACGATGTACGCGTCGCAATTCTATAAAATAACACCGTGCGCTTGCGCATGTATGTATAGCGCAATGGTGCCCAGTTATGGCCAACGGTCGGCTAATTTCTTACCATCTGATAACAGCCCGTGATCTCCACGTAATAAGATATTCTTGAAGACTTAACAACCTGTAGACGTGGCACTGTGAATATAATACCAAAGTTTTCAAATATAAAATAATATACATAGGTTTTTATTGAACTGCACAAATGTTTCTATAATCATAATTACCATTTTAGACATTCTTTAGGCTACTAGAGCAGCAACCAATATATGATATCTTTTCGTAGTTTTAGTAAAAGCAACGTGCGTTTTTCATTTTTTTATACTTAAGCTGCCAAAATTACTCTGCTTTGCCGGATAGAAAGTATAAACAGAATACAAAAGTGGTGGTCACCATCCTCAATGCGAATAAGGACAGTGCAGCATGGTAACCAGCACTATGGCGGCCTAGTGAGATGCTTTTTCACGCCCCGCTTAAGCTTTGTCAGCTCCAACGCATGACCGAAGCTTCTTCACTTTTGTACGTTACGCACTTATACTACGTTAAAGAAACGCGTAAGCGTCATCAGATTCTTAGCGCTTAATTTATTTAGGTCGCGTGAAAACTATCTCAAATAACAACCGTTCTAGAACTTTTTTTAATGGTTTGTTAGACGACTTAACTAATGACAAACCTCTGTAGCATAACGCCTCATTTTATTTAACGCTCTAATTGAATGTTTAAATCCCCAGCTAAATATAAAAAACATTTTTTTTTAAAGTACCTAAATTCCAATATGATTGCTATGCTTGCATGAAATACAGGACTCGAACTCTGAAAATTTACAAAACGATTTATATAAAATCTAGATATTCTTATAACTAATATCGTATAACATTTTTGAGAAACGTATTCGCAGCATCACGCGAATTAACGAGATAATGGATACGGAACGTGATAAGTTAAGATATAGTCGCGATAGTAAGTCTGCAGTTTCGCAGACGCAGATGCTACGCTAGAGCGTTTAACGTTACATCATATACGATAGAGATGGAAGGCTCAAAACATTTAAAATGAAATAGTCGTAAGTAAAATAGAAAATCACTATTCTACTGCTCTTCATATTAATTGTAACAATTTATCGAATTGTATATATTTTTCTAACAAACAGGAAATTTGAATTGTATAACATAAAAACAATTAATGAAGAAATTTAAATTCTTTCGTAAAATTAATTTGTAAATGACGGCTCTATGATACAAAAGTCCATCCTCATTGTCAAATTTCTAGCTCCACCGGTTTAGGCTAAGCGTTCATGAATCAATCAGTCATGACAGATAATTTTGTGTGTAGAAAAAGCTACGTCATAATTATATTAATGTATTCTAGATCCTTTAAAGGCATTACTTTCTGTACTGTTTAATATTTTATAAAACGACATTGTAAACAACTAACCATCTTTTTAATAGAAAAAGTTGTTATTTCTGTAGAAAAACCGTCAAAGCTTACATACATAGAAGCGAATACTGAATATGGTATAAAGTTAATAAAAAGTTGGCATCGAATCCCGAGCTTATTGGTTTCACAACAAAAACTTATACAATTCTGAACATGGATTTTAATGTTTCATCATAGTACTGCTGTCTAGGATATATGTAGTTAAATGCGTATTTAGAAAAACGGGAAGATATAGTACATACCACACAAACTAGTAAAATATTTAGTACTAAGATCTAACGAGCTCTTGTATCATTTGGATGTTAATATTTTACTTTAAACCAGATTCAAATACATATTTTAAACCATTTTGGTTAAATTTTTATTCATTCTGTTCGCAATAATGAATTATTTGAATCTACACGAGGTATGAAGAAAAATATTTGAAGTAAATAAACAAAACTAAATTTATTGATGATGACATGACTGATTTTGGCTGAAAACGCAAATATTGCTTATTTTCGAGTTTATTGTGTGTTACATACTACTGATTTTTTTTTCAAATTATCTGAAAATATCTCTTTCGTTGTTAACCGCATAGAGCAAATTAACTAGCCTAAGCTATATTAAAAAACCTCTTATTATGAATATATATTTCTTAGATACAAGCTCTCTGACGTACGTTTTTACAATTTAGAACTCCATAATCTATTATAACAAAAAAACGTAAAATAATTATTTTTATAACAGCATCTGTTTAAAATAATATAGTGAACTTCCCCAGTAGGCAAACACGTAACTCTTATTACCCATGCAAATTTTAGATTAAACCACGTGATACATTAATCGACACTTGCACTGTCTCCTGTAATAGATTATTAACTCTGTAGGCTGTAATGAAAAAATAATTTAGCATGATTTATAGCTTACTCAAGAACCGGCAAATTGCAGTCAGTTTGGGACATTTAACTTAAGTGTAGTGTACGCATACTGGACGTTAATTTTGCAAAAATGTACAAAAAAAAGTGGATAAAAAATATTTGTGAGTAAAATCGCGTTATTCACGGCAACCGATAATGATTGATTTTAATAAATATAGGGCGGTTGGCGCCAACGAACGCAAAGTTGCTTGAACATAATTTATCTTCGTAGCACCTGAGGGGTTTACGGTCTTGTAAATATTAATTGCTTAAATTAATGGTGTCGAGTTAACTAAACCTCCATAAACAATGTTTACTAACAAATGTTTAAGTAACACATAAATTAGATATTAAAATTAATTTATTTTACTTTATTACAAATTAAATAGAAGTATTCCTAAGATTGAAATTCCTAACCTATTTGATTATGTATTTTTATAAACATCTCAATACTGATATTCACAAAGCCAAAAACTTTATTCATATAAATGAAAAAACAATAAAACCTTAAAAAGCTTGGGTCTTATTATATAAGAAGTAAGAAGTAAATGTAATACCTTGGTAAAACATTTATCCACACTAATATTATAAACTAGCTGACCCACGCAACCTCGTTTTTTTTTTTTTTTTTTTATGTAATAGGTGTAAACGAGGAAGCGTATCGCCTGATGGTAAGCGATTACCGCCGCCCATGGACACCCGCAACACCAGAGGCGTCACAAGTGCGTTGCCGACCTTTGGGGGATGGGGAGGCGTTGGGGGTATGGGCCTCCGGTATCCTCACTCACTCGATGAAACACAGCCAAGCGCTATTTCACACCGGTTTTCTGTGAGGCCGTGGTATCACTCCGGTCGAGCCGGCCCATTCATGCCGAAGCGCGGCTCTCCCACAGTTTGCTTCTTATATTGCCCGTAGCGTGAAAATTTACCCCCGTTTTTGAAACATTATTCATTAGTGCTCCGCTCCTATTAGTAGTAGTGTGATAATATATATACAGCCTATAGCCTTCCTCGATAAATGGACTATCCAACACTGAAAGAATTTTTTGAAATCGGACCAGCGGCTCCTGAGATTAGCGCGTACAAACAAACTCTTCAGCTTTATTATTAGTTCATTCGTAAGTAACAGCTGCTACGATTTCAATGAAATTCGGTTTAAAGATACCTTTACCAATACCCGATACGCAATAACCGAAAGGCACACGGTCGGAACTACGGGCAGAAGTTGGTCTACTATAAAGATATGTATCTAAGTAAGACATCAATATAAATTAACCTTTAGTGATTAGATCGCTTCAAAAAAACCCTTATGTAGGCCGTTACATATCAAACTCTTTATAAACACACCTTTACGTTACGTATTAATAAGTAATTCTTAAAAAGTTTTCATTCAATCTTTAATATATCTTTAAAAACCTTTTATGGAACTATTGCACACCTTTTCAGACCGTTTTTGACATATTTTTTGCTATAACGGACGTAATTTGCAACATTTAATTAAGATGTCTAATTTTATAAGACATTAGTCAATTATCCAAGGATCAATTTATTATGTTATCTATTCATTGAATAATTATAATAACTCAAAGCGCTAGAATTAAGAATCTTTACAGGTTTTGTAGAATTTAGAAAAAAAAAAACTGACTGATTTCTTTGTGATCAAGGTTTATTTTTTTAATTTAGACATGGCACTGTGGAACAGATCCACACAGAGTCTATCAAACGGTTAGATAAGCTCTGGAGAGGAGGGAGAATTGTTCTTCTGCATTCCTTGATATCGAACAGACCTTCGATAGGGTTTGGCATAGGGGGTTGTTGTGCAAAATAAAATCCCTTCTGCCATCTTCCTTCTTTGCCATCATAGAATCATACTTGAGGGATAGAACATTCCAAATAAAAGAAGACGACTGCACATCAGCACATCAACTTTTGGCTATCCTATCCTATCTTGGCTGGAGTTCCTCAAGGCTCTGTCCTTGGCCCATTATTGTACTCTCTGTACACGTCTGACCTTCCACAGAATTACAATGAAACTGTAAATAGCAACATTTGCTGATGACACAGCTATTCTTGCATGTAGTAATTGTCCTACCGCGGCTTCCGTAACCCTGCAAAGTGCTTTAAATGATATCAACAAATGGCTAACCAAATGGAGAATAAAGCCTAGTTGCAAACTAATCAGTCCATGTCAATTTCGCCTTACGCAGAGGAAATTGCCCTCCTGTCTCAATCGGCAGTAATGAGCTTCCATAGAGTGACTACGTTAAATTTCTGGGAATGCACTTAGACCGCAGACTTACATGGAAGAAACACGTGGGAAAGAAAAGAGATGAAATCAACCTGAAGTACAAAGGGATTCACTGGCTACTCGGCAGGAAATCCAAGTTATCCCTGGAAAATAAGCTCCTTATGTACAAGACCATGCTAAAACCCGTCTGGTCATATGGCATAGAATTGTGGGGTTCAGAAAGCGACTGCAGCATTAGCATAATTCAGAGGGTTCAGAAATATATCTTAAAACAATTAGTAACTCACCGTGGTTCCTGACAATTTCGGAGATACATAAGCATTTGAATGTGAAGACCATCAAGGAAGAAGACTCATAGTCTATTGACTGATTGCAAGATAAAAAAAAAACTTTACCTTTGAGTACATTTAAAATTAGACATATTTTCTACTTACTTACTTCCTTTGAAATTAAGTTCAGAAGAAAAAAGATTACAACTAAATATGATTATATACATATATATAATGTAATCAATTTATTACAACTAATTGATGTTTAGTGTCCTTCATACACGCACGTAAATAAACCCCTAATTAATGCATCAACGAACAAGAATATTACGACTTACAATGTATCCTTAAACTGTCATTTAATTAATCAAAATGTCTAGTATTAGGTCGACAATTATTCATGACATTTATTGCTGTCACTTTGACAGCTGAAGTCGCCACAGATAATTAGAAAGACGGTCGCCGTAATCCATAGAACAATTACAAAGATATTCAATTTAATGTCTGATAATAAGATGTTATTGGGTATGCACGTTTAAAATACAGGATGCGGTAGGTAGTCTTGTAGTTTATTTTTAGTAATTTATGTACCATAACTGGACAAAAAATAGAGAAAAGGATAAGATAATTATATTTACATCGCCCTGTTTTTTGTTCAAGATCAAATATTTTTCACAGATATGGAAGTCAATATTTTTGAGGAATTCTTACATTGATAGTTAATTGTTAAGACCTATATCTGTATATAAGTAGGTACTATGTCAAAAGTTTAAGTTTAGCTTAGGTTGAAGCAGTCGCCACGCCTCTTTCTACGGTAAGTACCTATCGCAGGTTCAAACCCCACACGGAACCAAACTTTGTGCAACTTATAAATTCTTGTTTTGAGTCTGGGTGTTCTTTGTTTCTCTTGTTGTAAACTGCAAGCGTCATCTTTACAAAAAAAATATAAATGATATAAAAAAATGTAACTCATGACATTGACAAGTTATTGAATAACAAGTTAGTAAGCAGGTTGATAGGGACTGATACAGCCGCCATACAGCAACAAAGAAATTCGACCGTGAGCAATTATTGGTCTCCTTTAAGCCGCGTGAGTGAAGTAATTGAGGCACTCCCTTCCCCCTCTTACCGTCATTCTGGAGAAGAAAGGGAGCTTTAAGTGCGTCGGGCCTAATTATGTCTCTACCACGACCTAACCGTTATCGTTGCATTGATCTAAACTGAAAATAATATTACCTCAATATTGTTTTCATTTTCCTATATCATCTACCCCTCTAACCCTCAAAAGTACACAATAAAAATAGGATATATGAATGGTCATTGTTTACAACTATCCCGAAGCGGCTAGCCACAACTTCTCAATGTCTCTAACCCTCATTTAAGGGGAGCCAATGACCGCTTTGGTCAATCGTATGTAAGGTTGTCACAAAAAATATGAAACTTGTAAAATGATAATATAACTAGAGTTAATACAGCTATATCTTGCGACAAACTTTAATCACCTAAGTGCTGAATGATACAGGATTTATAAGTTATTCCCTGAGTGCTATTTATTTATTTTTTTAATAAAGTCAGAATAATATTTAGATTCACTCTTTTGAGGACTCTTGTAACCAAGACAAATATTAAATTGAATTAAATAAGCCTTTTTATTTCTTGCTTTTACAATGTTTTGTACATTCTAGTTTACTATAATTAGAAGTTATGGTTTTTGTTAATTTAGTTAATAATTAAGTTTAAACAGTAAGTAAAAAAAATAAAATACTTCTTTAACTTTCAGCAGGAACCCCGGTTTGGGTAAAGGCCTCATCTAAATATTCCCATTTATCTCTATTCTGCGCTACTTCTTTCCAATCAGGACAAATATAAAGATATATTAATTAAATAAATATTTGCAGCGGTTTCAATGATTTGAGGTAGCATAGAGGACCTTCCTTGGCAGTCGAATAATTTATTATTAAATGTTGCAAAATCCTACTCGTTTGTAAATGTAACACCCCTAATGGTTTGTCAAATAATATATACAAAGAGAATTTTAAAACTTTTTACATTATTTCATATATTTTTTTTTATTTCTATTAGTGATGTTGGTTCTTTTTTTTGTTTCATAGCCAAGATAATGATATTGCAGCTATTAGGTATATTTGTTTTTTCTCAAGTTATTCTTTATTAAGAAATAAATGATCTTAAGCCTATTTCTGTTTAAATGAATCGCACTTTGATTTTGAACAATTGTGTCTTTGTGCCAACCCTAGCCAAGATGCCCTTTGCTATCTAAGCCACGAAATAAGCCATTCCAAAACGGCATGGGCTGTCCACCACAAATTGAATTTCAATGACCATAAAGGATAAAGCACTATTTCCAATATATTTTTGTAATAGTATTTATGATATTTCAACATTAAATCGTTTTTGTTTTATTTTAGAACCTACGTAGGCGCTCCCGATCCTCTTGACAATATTTAGTTCGAGTTTACTAGTTGACATAAGGTTGTTATCATGGGATAACAGTCTTTGGGCGCCTTAAAAACGTCCAGCGGTAAGATAACGTAGCCACAACGTTGTCTTGCCAGCATGGGGACGTATTGCCTTATCCTCTCCTGAGAGGAGACCCGAGCCCAGCAGTGGGAGATTATGGGTTGATGGTGATGATGATGATAAAGATTAAAACTTAACAATAGGAAGATTGAATTGCTGTATCCAGCAGTGGACTGCGATAGATGATTCAATAAATAGAAAAATGAGAGGTTACTTTTACATGTCTATGTCTTTAGTTTATCTAATGTGACTTCAGATGGTTTTATTCTTCAAATTGAATTGTTGCGAAACGGAAAGCGTGGCTCAAAAAAGTCAAATCGGTTAATAAATGACAGAGCTTCAAATCTCACACATGAACAAAACACAAAAGTTTTAAGAACCTTTTTTAAAATCAGTTTAAAACTAAAAATTATTTTCAAACTGATCCCTTTGCTATTTGTCTTGCTGCCAAGAGTGGCTGCTAAAGCCGAGATGGTCAGCCACACTTAAGGGATTATTGGGGTGGGCAAATATTTGCATTTTGACGTCCAGATTAAAATATTATTGTGGTCAGCTTGTATACACTATAAACTCCGCATTGTTTGCATATAATTATGTAAGGGTAACTACTACATTTTGTACTTAGTTTAAAATTGGGAAATAGCTTTGGAACCCAACCAAAATATCTTGATTTTCTAAACCAGTAATACGTTGTTGCCAATTGCATTCATTTTTTATTAAATATCTAAAGATTCAATTCTAGCTAGAGAGCTTTGAAAGGTTTCGTCCAATCTATTTTGTTACACCTACTGTTGGAAATATATTAGTTTCAAAAATATGTTAAGCAAATGTATCACGGCTTTGACATGATTAGACATATAACGATTTGACTTATTTATTTTTACTTACATTTCATTTCACACAAAGGAAACTGATGTTTATTTGTAGGAGATTAAGAATGATATTTCTATTGTTCGAATTGTACGATGTTCATAATTTATTTCAAACTGGTATATAAATAAATTAATTTTAACCAGTTAGTTTTACGATTTTGATATTATTTATTTATACTGAATATACTCGTATAACACTATATCAGAACTCTTCCCTAAATAACTATGTACTAAAATATGTGTATTATTTCTTTTTATTTACCTGTCTGTCCAACAAAGCGCGTCGTCCCGATACCTGA
Organism: Spilarctia lutea; assembly: GCA_916048165.1. Taxonomy (NCBI): domain Eukaryota; kingdom Metazoa; phylum Arthropoda; class Insecta; order Lepidoptera; family Erebidae; genus Spilarctia; species Spilarctia lutea. The sequence goes on from OU696491.1 coordinate 5,398,798, forward strand.
AAATAAAATAAAATGAATAATTGATAAAAATTAAAAAAAAATTACAATCGTAAATTTTACACTATTTTTAAAACTACAAAATATTTTCATATTACTTTTTCAGAATGATTAGGCAGTGCCTGTGCTTCGGTAAGCAAACTACTGATAAACAAACCTAAATACGAGTATTTCTAAAGTCATATATGTTATTGAAAAATTACACCCAGACAAATAACAAATAATCGTGAAAATAATTTGACTGCCTCGGTGGCGCAGTGGTGGTGTAAGTGACTGCTGTGCTGGTCTCGGGTTCGATTCCCGTGTCAAATCAAATGTTTGTACGATCTGCAAACAATTGTTTCGAAGTTTGGGTATTGACAAAAAAAAGTAAATATGTATTTATATCAGTTATCTAGTAGGTATCTACAGTACAAGATTTGCTTAGTTTGGAACTAGATGGCGTTGTATGTTGATGTCTGAAAAATATTTATCCTTTTTTTTTTAATCGATTCCACGACTCCATGTTCGTAGTCAGGGCCACTAACCGCAATACCAAGGGGCTCGTCAAAGAAAAACTAGTTTCATATTCATCTTTCCTGGAGAGTTTATCCTTCATCTAATTCCTACAAACAAATGTACATTTTGAATGATACACAAATGTTTGATAAAAGCTCATTTTACATGGTCGACGGTAGCTAGCTAGCTAGTTATTAATAATTCCCGCGTCATAAAGGTGTGGAGCTCCTATATAATTCATTATTAACCTGAAAGACACTCAAGGAAATGTCCTCGAATGAAAAAAAATACGAGGAGACATGTAGGTTTACCCACAATTTAAGTATGGAGTAGAATTAAGTATTTGCGAACAACAGTGAAGTGGTTTCTGGAGATTGGAAGAAACGATAACATATTTATTTACGAATGCTACCAAAGATAAAAAAATATGCCAAGCTAAATAGTGAAAAAAATTAACATTAAGATAACTGGTATGAGTCTTAAAACTACATATTTCAATAGTAATCTAAATGCGACTTCCTTCGTAAATAATCGTATGTCTAACACAACGTTTGCATACAATAAATTTATTTAAAATAAATAATAAATATTTTTGGATATCTAACACACAACGCCATCTAGTCCAAAGCTAAGCAGAGCTTGTGTTATGGGTACTAGACAACTGATATAAATACATATATACTTTTTTTTTTGTAAACACATACATATGATACATAGAAAACACCCAAACTCCGAAACAAATATTTGTAGATCACACAAACACTTGGTCCGACTCAGGATTTGAACCCGAGACCTCAAGCACAAGCAATCAGGTATTTATAAATGGTATTTACACATTCGACTGCCTCTGTGGCGCAGTGGTAGCGTATGCGACTGCTGTGCTTGAGGTCTCGGGTTCGATTCCCGAGTCGGATCAAATGTTTGTGTGATCTGCAAATATTTGTTTCGGAGTTTGGGTGTTTTCTATGTATAATATGTATGTATTTACAAAAAAAAGAAGTAAATATGTATTTATATCAGTTGTCTAGTACCCATAACACAAGCTCTGCTTAGCTTGGGACTAGATGGCGTTGTGTGTAAGATGTCCGAAATATTTATTTATTTATTTATTAGACTTCTACTGAGCTGAGTGTTGTGGGTTTGAACCTCACATAAAATATCAATTTGTGTGATCTACAAACTGTTGTTCTAAGTCTTGGTGTTATTTGTGTCTGTTTCTTATAAGTTATTAAAGTCACGTGTGTACTTGAATTACTCTAGTCTTTTAGGTAAAAAGCTTCGTTTGTAAGCAAGCAAACCTTCTAAGAAGAAGGTACTATGACTAGATACTATTCTTAAAATACGTATTAAGAATACGAAGAAGAATTATGTATGCTTAAACAGATAGAATGCTCTTTCCAGAAGACATCTTATCTTCCTAGCGTTTATTATTCCCAAGATTATTTGGGATCGATTACCAGTTCAACCGTTTGTACTTGAATATCAGTTTTTCTACAGAGCGACTGGCATCGGGCCTCCACATCCCTAAGGGGGAACTTAAGTCGAAGATTAAGCTAGTTGTCAGTATATTTGAGGGCACAAATTTTCTGGTTAATGGCAACCGAGATCAAATGCTTAACGTGTTTACCGTGACACGGGCATGAAACACCGCCAAACTTCCATACGGGCTGTGATTAAGAATTTGTTGTTAGAAAAACGCACCAACAATATGGACCTGACCCGAGTATCGTACACAAGACCGATAGATGGGCAGTCAAACTAACCGCTAGACCAACGAGGCAGCATTCCAGAAGTCATCAAGTAAGTACTATCCCTGAGAAAACGAATATCTCAGTCGATCAGTAAACGTTATGCATGTCTGCAAGAACATTATATTTAACATAGCAATGCAATAAAACCTATTAGTGCTTTTTCCTCGTCAATGCAGAGTGCTCGAGTATATTCTTGATTGTTATCAAAAAGATTTATTAGCGGTAGTTTTTTGTGCATTGGACAACCTGCGTATCTAAGCAGTTAATGAATGCTGAAATCGTTTTATGATAATAAATGGCATTCCGAACGCCTTGTTCGGATGTATGATAATTGTTAAATATTTCCAACATTTATACGAAAATATAAACTACACTGTTGCTTTAATTGAGGGATCCAGTTTTGCTTTAATCTATTTATGACTGCCTCAGTAGCGTAGTGGTAGCGTATGCGACTGCTAAGCTTGAGGTCTCGGGTTCGATTCTCGGTTCGGACCAAATGTTTGTATGATATGCAAATATTTGTTTCGGAGTTTGGGTGTTTTCTATGTATAAATATGTATGCAAAAAAAAGTATATAAGTATTTATATCAGTTGTCTAGTACCCATAACACAAGCTCTGCTTAGCTTGGGATTAGATGGCGTTGTTATATTTATTTTTTTATTTATAATACTCAAACCCAAATTTGAAGTAAAATGTTGGGTAGTCGGAGTAATCCTGCCAGTCTCTGAATACTATTATCAGATCTATATGAAATTTAAGTGGGACCATTTTGAAATGAACCTGTTTCGAATAAATATTTTTTGTGCAATCTGTCAATAAATGATGACGTAGTGCCCGGAAATACATAAAAAAATATATGTAAACATCCGAACTGAGTATTTCCTCTGTTTAAAACCAACTTCTAAAGAAAGGAAATTCTCAATTCGTATACCCCTCCCCCATCTCCCTCCCCAGCTCCCAAAGGTCGGCAACGCACTTACCATCAGGTAATATGTCTGCTCGTTTGCCCACTATTCAATAAAAAAAATCACTCTCTGTTTTCCAAAGTAAATGCTAAATATTACATCTAAATGAGGCGAGAGAAATTGCTTGTTCTAAATAAACCAGTTAAATGAGCCCGAACAGTGTGTTTGTTATTGAGTTCGTGAATACATAATATCCTCAATAGAATATCTTGTATGGTATATTAGCTGAGGAAATGTCCTTCGGCAAATGCCAACTAAATATTTAGAACTAAGAACGGTAATTTAGTTTGAATTGTAAATTCTAAGTGTTGTCTGGTTGTGTTAAGTATGGTAGGTCGGGCAAATTTAGTAATTAGGCGGTATTGAACAGAATAATGTTATGAATATCTTAAAAAGATCGGGTAAGAAGTGCTGGTAACGGTCGAGTATATGTCAGAACTATAACTACCTAGTCTACGCAAGAAAAATTATATATCTAGGTAATATTTTTTTTCTGAGGGTTTTTTTTTGTGATCTATGAGAAAATAAAACAGCTTTACTTCATATTAAATCAATGGTAGGTATAGTCCATTCGTTTAGATAGTGTCGGTACACCCGCACGCAATAGTGTTTTTGTTGTGAAATACGAATGTATTAATTCATACGGCGCAAACTCAAGGTGACCATATCTAAGCGAATAGACTATACTTGACAAATTTTAAATACCTTACTACTTAAACCTTATTACTTAACAAACTTCAGTTTGTTAGAAAAAACCGAAGAGACGGTCGGACAGACAGACGAACATGTCTAAATTAGGAATAATGTTTTACAACAACAATGTTTTGCAACAGCTAGTAACCGATAAAAATCACATTTTGTGTCGTCACTATTGTGTATATTCTAGCGGTTTCCTTCTCTGGTCAGGCTAAACGTTAGAGGCATGGCCTAAGAAAGAATTTTCAAAATTCAAATTTTTCTAATTAAACAATTGTTAGGATTTCGGATTAATAAATGAGTTCCCCCTACTTAAAAACTAAATTTCCTTATGAATCTGGCGGTAGAATGCGACTGCCGATCAAGAGGTTGCGGTTTCGATTTCTGAGTTGTGGTAAATGGCGTTATTCTGATTATATCGACTTTTTGTGGTTCTATAGCAATGTTTAATAACAGCCTGGAGTGTGGAAGTTGAGGTCTTAGCCATGTCTCGAAGAGCACGAAAAGCAGTTGTTCCTGCACCTGAAGCCCCCCCGGTCGTGTTGGATAACCGTCTCATGGGATTATGAGATTAAGGGCACAGAGAGTGTACCACCAATGGTTTAGTGCACACTTTTGGTCTATAATGTCTTCTGCGTAGTAAGCTGGTCTCCGTTGAGATTTTCGCTCCGCAGCTAGGAGTATATCCCCATATGTTATTTAAAAAGAAACAATAATACATATTTCATTCTATTATACAAGATATATAACCTCATTTTGAGGAGACTACCTTAAATTTACCAACCTCCTTAAACAGGTTAAATGAATATCCTTCATATATTTCGTTCTGAAATTTCATAACACATTGACTATTGGCAATATAAGCACGTATTTTAGACGTGAAGCTTTTTAATAAAACGCCTCCAGGGGAAAGGTAGGTATAATATATGAGCCTTGGCAACATATAACATGTCTCACAATAATCCTTTGGATGAACCAACATACTTGTTTGTTAGTAATATAGTTATATGTCAGTAATAACGAAGATTATTAAATCCTGGTAGAGAATGTTGATTGAACTAATAAAGTATACCTAAGGTTTACTATGGTAATTTTTACATTTAAATGTTGATAGTTAGATGAACAGTGTAAATAATCAAAAGTTAGTATGTAAAAAATATTAAATGACGTACAAGAAGATCAAATAGCCAAATAAAATGTAACTTTTTCTTGGGGGAATCCCCGGTAATTCTCTATTCGGGGACAACTGTGATATCTATATATATATAATGTTATATTGGTTTGTGTACGCTTCAAAAACTCAAAAAGTTCTGCACCGATCCAGCTGAATTTTTAGAATGATCCGCATCAAGGATTGTTTTTATCTAATTTTTGCATCAGTCACATATCCGCGACCGCGAAAAAACTCGAAAAAACCGACATAAACGCGGGCGGAGCACGGCAACAGCTAGTAACCGATAAAAATCACATTTTGTGTCGTCACTATTGTGTATATTCTAGCGGTTTCCTTCTCTGGTCAGACTAAACCTTAGAGGCATGGCCTAAGAAAAAATTTTCGAAACTCTAGAGGATTTTGACTGGAGGTGATCGCAATGTGGGGTGCCAGAGACCTTATCGCCTTTAGCTAAGAGAAAAGCGCGTGGAATATGTCACGCCATCTTTTCGGATCTTCTTTAACCAGGAATCTTCCTCTTCTAGACTTACCGAGTTCAATCCACTACCTCAGTACTGGAGTCGGTATTACAATTTATTGATAATGTAATGCATTTATAAGATTTATGGTCTATGGAACATTGAAATTGAATTTCGAATAAAGCATTATTCGTGAAAAGTTTTGAAATAGGATTCAAAACTCACAAGGTGTTATACAGCGTGTTCCTAACACGAACGCACATAAAAAGTAATAGAATTCAGTTTAGGATCGCTATGTGCTGCTAGGGCTGTCAGTGAGGGAAAAATATTTTTTTTAATAAAATATTCGTAAACGATTGTTGTTGATGTGGAGAGTCTTAAGGTATGCCTTTGTCGAGCAGTGGACATCTTTTGGCTGAACTAATGATGATGATATTTATTAACAGATTTATTAACGGTACTTTTTTATGATGTTTTTAAATCGTATACAAATAAGTTTAAGATTATGAAAAATATTATTAAATATAAAAATAAATTATACAAATTTGACTTTTTACATAAATTGAATAAAAAAGAAGACAGCGACATATAAAAATCTAGCAATCTCAAGAGAGTGAATAAAACACACATAAAAAAATGTATTTATGTATGTAAGACCTACGGGTTTGTACTATAGTTAAAAATAATACTAATAAGTTGATGAAAACTATTTGCTTCTGAATACATTACGCGCAATCCAAGTATTTAAATTGAAGTGCTTCTGAAGAGATCGAGCAGACTTTAAAAAATTATTATTACTAACATAACACAAACAACATAGTATATCTTTTAGCTGAGGATGAATGAAATGCTGATGACAGACGAACGTTAAATCTCTGGTAAAACATAGACTTGCTGTAACATGTCAACCCTAACATTAAGTGTTGCAATTGTCAACATCCGCGACATACCATTTTGCATTTTATAACACGCTCCTGAACGCTCGACACTGTAATGATCACCATCAATTTTTACTGAGCCCTATCAATTCACGTTCAACTTAGAGGAACATTCTGAAAGAATTTAGAAGTTATCGCTACATTTTACTGTTTGTTCGGAACGTATGCTTGCTTTCTTTTTTAACAATACTACCACCGCATTAGAAATCAATCTTGTGGGACTTTACTAACACACATAAAACGGACATAAAGAACACCCAGACTCAGAATAACAATTTGTTGATCACACGTTGTGTCGTGTGAGGTTTCAAATACTTTGAACTAACAACACTGCACGCAGTAGAAAATGGCATGACGACTGCTTAAATCACTATGCTATCAGTGTTTTGGTTAAACTTACTAAGTTCGACCGATCATTTAAAAAAGGCTCTTACGCTCTCTCTTAGGCTCTTACGAAACCCAAGCAAAGAATAGAGGTGGTGATCCTTCGTATTCTTAACTAACTGAACGACAGGGAGCGAAGCTAGACTTAAAAAAACCTAAGTCACTCCTTGTATCATCAGCTACCTACCAGTGAAAGTCCTGTCAAAATCGGTCCAGCCGTTCCAGAGATTAGCCGGAACAATCATACAGACTGACAAACAAACATTTTAAACGTGTACGTGTACACAGACACTCCAATTTTATTTATTCATTCAATCACCACATGAACGGTTATTATTATTATAAAGACCTTAAGAAATTATTATACTACTGTGTGATCACATAAAACCCACTAAAATTTCTTCATTAAAATAATTTGTCTATCAAAACTGACTCGCATTGAATCTACCGACCGACATTAGACACGCTTAATTACCATTAACCCTTGAACCGAACACACCCGAAATGTTCCCAACAACAAACTTATGGCTATTCCAAGCACATGTCGTATTTTAACCGCGAAAATGGTTTGTGGTAACTAATTACATAAATTTTGTATTCTGTTGTATGTTTAAAAGTGATATTTGACCATTTGAAAAGTTAATCTTCTAATGGAGAATATTTTACTGTAACGCTGTTCTTTACATAATAATATGCAAAGAAAGCCAATAAAAATTTAATACATTTTTTGTCTTGAGGATTTCTACGAATGATTGTTTAAAAATGTTTCAAATTCTTTTAGGCTCCTTAAGCAAGTACCTATTTTAAAGTGAAACTTGAATTCCAGATTTAAATTATGATATTAAATATATATTTCCATTTACATGAAAGTTAAATTTTTTTATAAGAAATTGCAAATTAAAATCGTCTTCATCATAAGATTCTAAATAGTGTCTATTAAAAACAAACTATTTACTCTCTGGCTTATTGGAATAAGGCCTCATCAAAATGTATAGATAACGTAGAACTACGAAATGAGTATTATAACAACAAATACACAATTTCAAATTTCGACCAAAGTTAGCACATGACAACGTCATATTGTCGTCATATTCTAAATTTAAATTTGACAATTCCGAACACGTTTGTCTCGTTGGCGACACTCGCGCTTTATTGCATAAAATTACAATATCGGGCGATAGAGAGCGCCACTAGCGACACCGCCATTATTGCACATCTTATTATTGTGTGTTTAATTGATTTAATTAAGTGTGTGAGATAGACATAATTGGAATTAAGTCCATGTGAAATTAGGTAAAACAATATTGAATTATTAATATATATAATTATCTACTACACTGACTGTACTTGTAATATTCCAAACAGTGACTGGGAGCCGTTAAGCCAACTATGGTCTTGTGATCTTTCTCCGTTCAGTAGTGGACGGGATAAGTTAATATAATATGTACCTCTTCCTTCGGCCTTTACCCAAACTAGGTAGAGATTGACATCAAGTCCATCCACTACCCTTAGATTTCTACGTGGAGCGACTGCCATCCGATTTCCACAACCAAAGTAAGTACCTACTAGGTGATATTAAGGTTCTGTAGAAAGACGGTTGTACTTTTTAAGGCCCAACTACCCATAACGATTGCCACAGATATTCGTACGTAGGTATCGACGGAGTAACGTGCTGCTCAAGGCATTTTTTTTATTGAGTAGCGGGCAAACGAGCAGACGTATCGCCTGATGATAAGCGATTACCGCCGCCCATGGACACTTGCAACACCAGAGGCGTCACAAGTGCGTTGCCGGCCTTTGGAGGATGGGGGAAGGGGATGGGGGAAGTGGTTGGGGGTATGGGCCTCCGGTATCCTCACTTACTCGGTGAAACACAGCGCAAGCGCTATTTTATACCGGTTTTCTGTGAGGCCATGGTATCACTCCGGTCGAGCCGGCCCATTCATGCCGAAGCGTGACTCTCCCACGGTAAGAGCAGTAAGGCATGGTCAGGTCTTAGAGTATACGGTCCACTTTGGTGTGGGTCATGCTGCATTATTACATTGCCTGCTATCGCACAAAGTATGATGACCACCACTCTCGGATTCTGCTTATGCTTTCCATCAGGCAGAGTAGAGTCACTTTGACAGGCCTATGTATAAAAAAAAAACAATGAACGAGAAAAGAATGGTCACCCATCCATAAACTGATCGGACTAGGACTACTTAACTTTGCAATTTAATCTACTCCGTAAACACTCCACTAATATGGTAATTTTTATGGAATACCATGTAGTTAAAATAAGTTCCAGTTCGATATATTTCGATATTCATTTCCGCACCACCCGACGGTAGACTGATAGAGAATGCCTGTGGCATTAAGTCCGCCATTGTACATTTGTGCATAAAGTTTTTAAATAAATAAATATACTATTTCACTCTTGACTCCGGTGGAGTGATCCTAGATAGAAAATATTGTTCTCTTACTGTTACTACTTATACCCTTGGTTTTTATTTTTAGTTGTATTTTGGCAATCTATGTATGTATGTTTGTATTTTCCACGGTAACGCCTAAACTACTGAACGAATTATAATAAATGAGATGTCATAAGATTCACAATAACACCACGAGTGACATAGTCTTTATACATTTTATCAAAAGTTCTTACGTAATAGTAGAGTTCTAGTTTTTAAAAACTTTTTCGTGTTTTAAATCTGTATCAATGATTAATACATAACAATTATTTCGGTACACTCGAGTGCAAAGGAATTTTATCCGAAAATTATAATTAAGTGTAGGTATACTAACTAGTCTCCCTAATTCTATCTGCACGACTATTAAAAAATTAAAACCAAACAACAGTCGAACAGAGAGCAAACAATCAAACATGTAAACTGACACATATGACGTATAACAAATAAAAGCACGTTTAGTTGCCACTCCCGCGCAGCTAACTTACACAGTTGTGACAACGAAACGCAATTAGTCGCCAATTACCGGCGCGCGCCGAGATAAGATATAGATAAATATTCTAAAAGATACCTGACACCTCCTTACTGAATAGTATTAATTTAGTAAGTAATGTAGGCTCCTTTTACTGCTATGTAAGTGCATCTGTTATGTTTATATTATTTATCTTTTCTTTTTTTTATTATATAGGGGGCAAACGAGCAGCCGTATCTCTTGATGGTAAGCGATTACCGCCGCCCGTGGACTCCCGCAACACCAGAGGCGTTACAAGTGCGTTGCCGGCCTTTTAGGAAGGAGTACGCTCTTTTCTTGCAGGTTTGAAGGTCGTATTGGTCCGGGAATACCGCAGGCGGCAGCTCATTTCACAGTTTTGCTGTGCGTGGCAGAAAGTTTCGGGAAAATCGCACAGTTGTGGACTGCCAACCAGCTAGATGATAGGGATGAAATTTCTGTCGCGTAGGACGATGGCGGAAAGATGCGGCAGGGATCAATCAATGTATAAACACATAGACAGATAGAAACATATGACAGATTAAGAATACGGAGTGTCACCTTAGAAATAAGGTTTTGGCCTTGTTGGGAACGGGTGCTATGTCCATCCGACACAAAGGGAGGATCCTCCGACCAGGCGAGGTGATCATGCCTGGTGGGCCACTGCCCAACTGTTGATGTTGGGTTGTTGTTGTATATGTGATAATCGGCGCGAGAACTTCCATTGCGCGATTCAGGATTGGTAGTTTCTTCGTTGCTTCTTTACTCCGTTGTGTGTATCTATGATAGATGGCACTGTAGTATATTTCTGTTGCACTGTATGTGGAAGTCTCCTACCACCACTCTTATTCATTCCATGGGTTACGTAAAAGCCAAATAAAATTAAAAAAAACTAAACTGTACAACAGCATAGAAAAGAGAAGGGAAACTTCGCCAACTTGGTTTGTAACCCAAAACCTATTTTCTAAAAAGAGACGTAAGTCCAGTAGTTGATTACCAAAAAACTGTTGAACCAAAGACGTCACCACACGAACGTATAATGACACTTTGACGATCGTCAAACTTTGACATGAAAGAAAATATGACATTTACTTTTTTATATATAAAAATCAGTTGCTGTGCGTGTGTCTCACTAAATCTCGGGAACGGCTGTGCCGATTTAGCTGATTTTGGATTTCAAATGTTTGTCGTAGTCCAGGGAAGGTTCGAACAGTGAAAAAATTAAAAATAACTTGAAATCCAAATGTCTAGTGTCACGAAGTAGCGGGCACAGCTAGTCATCTTATAAAATATTGACTTTTTTACTCCGAATTGTGACGAAATAAAATTTAACACCAAACCAACCAGGTGTTTCGTAATAACAGACCATCAAACACATAACACCTGCCAATTGCCAATCTTTTCTTTCCTAAATCATCGTACCAATAATACTAGATAAATGCAATCATAGACCGTTTCTCACATCCGCCCATCAACAGTACCACGTTATAACTGACATAATTCGAGGCAGATTATCGCGCATGCGCGTTGTAGCCATACGCGGATACACAATCAATAATTTTCTATCAATGACCGACACCGACCGCTTATTAGCTGTGGAAAAAACAATAACTGTATGTCTGATTATACGGTTCGATATGGTTGGGTTAGCAGGGATCTGCTCGCGTCGTTTTCTTTTTCAAAAGAGTTTTCACCTCAGTGGATGCAGTTCTATTTAGATTCATAAAATTTAAGTGATTGAGTTCACTTTTCAATGTACCAATGTACTCACTTAAATTTAAGGATACTTGAATACAAGAAAAAGTTGTAAAAACTATAACCCGACCACTTTTTTTTTTTTTAAATTTAACTCGTCACCCGAATCATTATTACGATCTATTGGCAACTTTTACGTTAAAATCCCGTGGTATTATAAGTAAACATAACATAGCCTAACAAAAATATTACCCTTTCTTTTGGCTTCGCCGTAGTTTAATAATACAGAGAACGAACAATTTAAAAATTCACTTTATTCTAATTAAAGAAAGTATATTTACAGTTAACATTTTCAAATTATGTATTAGCCATTTACCTATTTATTAATAGCCATTAAACTGTGCAAACCCCTGTGGCGGTTATTGCAATACGATTATTAACGTCAGTTTAATATTTATGTTGTATTGGATGACCTTTATACGAGAGTTTTATACAGACACTGTAATAATTGGTCATAAGAATACTTCTTCCCAAGTGGCATGCGACTGACTGACTTCGATAGGCTGATGTTGATGGTGATGTTGACACTTCCTTATTAATTTTATTTAGATTCAGACTACACGTTTGAGAACTATTTTGTTAAGTACTAGACAAATATCTTATTATTAACGGACTATTTTATGATTAAACAATTGAAATATGTACTGTGTTCATTTATTTTTGGATTAATAACTGTATGCCTATGTTGTGTAAATACATTTCTACTCGAATCGCATCTTCCTAGCTGCAATAGCTCCCGAGAGCTCAAACCTTAATGCTCATAAAAATGTACTCCAATTTTTTACATCTTTTAAGTCTAAGACATGAAAAACATTTGACATATTTTAAATTTAAGGTATATCCATACTAATACCAACACAATCCACTGGTACATTAAAATCACAGTCGATATAATTCTCATAATCCGCGCGCGCGCATTCAACATAACCTTTCACACCTCGATCGTGCGCTAGCGCTATTGTACTCGACTGTACCTGCATAATGTATCTGTAGTTACTAGTTAGTACTTGTGTACTCGATTGCACGGGTATTAATGTTTCACAAAATTATTGTGTGAAACAATGTGATTGTACCAATTATAACTAATTTGTGGTAGTAAAATAACTATGTATGTGTATTCCATCTTCCCCAGCGCTCGAACCTACCGAGGTTGGGTTACCTACTTGGGCTAAAGAACCCAAACGTATACATGGAGAGTGGTAACCGATCTTTATACATACTATACTTTTTACAAAAGACATTGTAGGTACCCAGTAACCTGTCTGTGAAAATTTAGTTATTTTGCAATTTTTTGATATTTTGTAAAGTCCATATTTTTTTCTTTTTTTTTCTCTTAATTAATAGTGGGCAAACAAGCAGACGTATCACCTGATGGTAAGCGATTACCGCCGCCCATTGGCAGCCGCAACACCAAAGGCGTCACAAGTGCGTTGCCGACCTTTGGGGGATGGGAAAGGGGATGGGGGAGGGGTTGGGGTATGAGCCTCCAGTATCCTCACTCACTCGGTGAACCACAGCGCAAACGTAATTTCACACCGGTTTTCTGTGAGGCCGTGGTATCACTCCGGTCGAGCCGACCCATTCATGCCGAAGCATAGCTCTCCCACGGTTAAAACCTTATCCTTGATGTTTTCCATATGACTATGTTTTGGGACAGAACAACTGATTTAAGACACAAGCCCGTGACAGTCTTCAAATCAACCTCAATCCGAAAACTGCAGCAACATTAGACAGAGGTTTCTGTGTTTTCAGTTCAGTAAATTCCAACAAAACATCTAAATAATACAGAATCGGTGTAATTGAACTACCAAGATTGTTATAGGTAATGCATTAAGTTGTCATAATGCTCTCTCTACATTTCTGGTTCTAATTGGCACATGGTTCGGTTTGATCTTGTGAGAGCTCATTCGCTTAATTTTTTCACTAGTTAAATTTGCTGTGTTTGAGAAACAAATTCGGCGTTCATATTCAAATAAAACTTAACGCTTCTTATTTTTATATCATCAGAAGGTAATATAGAAATAAGATCTGAGATTTGTGTGTCTAAATGACACACATTTATCTTTATTTATTCTCCGTCTTTCCTACTCTTACACCGGACACTACCCAACACTTTCTCTTACTCATGTTTTCTCTCCATCCAATGGTTGCCTGTAAGAGATTGCCTCCGGGCGATAAGGCCGCCAATTGTTCTTCCCTAATTTTAAGCTTACCTTGTAAATGCATCTGGTGTACAATAAAGTGATATATTAATATTATTAAATGTAGCAATCATTAATAATCCAAATTAAATGATTAAATCAAAATAAATGGTAGAAAGATACGCCAACATAGCCTCAGAAGACATAGAAGAATTTTAAATTATTACCCTCTTGGAAGATTAATATTATCAAATGACACTAAAAAGGTGATCATAGACAACTACAAAACCATAGAAATTCTTGCGATTTTTTTTTTGAAGTCGTTCCATTTTTAACTAACATAATTAGTGAGGCGCACAATATTCCCGTACTATCATCGATACCGGGACTCCAGCTATGAAGGCGTTTAGACGGTGTCGGTATTTTTAGCCGTATACAAAACGGCTATAACGCGCCTGGCTCTCCATAAAATAATATTCCTTAATACATTATAATAGTGCTATCCCTGGGTAATATTCCGAAGTATTGGAATTACAGGGCGGCTTGTATCTGGCCACATATTGTGTGGTGTGTAGTGCAATATCAAAAGAAAGGCGTTAATCTCAGCGTGGGTAGAACGGCTTCATTTGTTGCCTGCAGTGGTCTTTAGCAATCAAATATTTCTGATAAATTACGTATGTTTCTGCAACCAACATAGTTTACCTTACATTTCCATATACCTAAGTGTTCCAGGCACAAACTCAGCATTTTCTTTTTTAAATATTTATAGATGTGATTTATTAATTTGTTCCGTTATTTTGACGTTCAAAGTTAGAAGGCTATTAACATTAAGATAATATTATCAACAATATAACTGCCTGCTACTGTGAAACATAACGTCCTAAAACCGCTACTTCTTTCATTTTGACCCACACATTTATAAAGGATCTCATCGGTGCGTCTGATTGGCTGCGTGTGGCGAAATCGTTCGATTATGATTCGATTCATCTGATGACAGATTACGTTTCAAATTATCTATACTAATGCGCACCTCTATATTACGTTTTGTTATATCGAATATTGAAAACTCACCATAATACTAAGAACAAAAAATATGAAAATGATTAAAGTAAATGAATTCCTTTCTATCTAAGTCAAATAATATATTCATAGATTTAATTGAAAATGGTGCTGAACATGAAATACAAAATACAGAGTATTCCATTAAATTAAAAAAAAAAATCTAGCTGACCGACGCAACATCGTTTTCGTCTTCTATTGCCCGTAGCGTGAAATTTTCACCCGTTTTTGAAATATTCTTTATTGGTGCTCCGCTCCTATTAGTATTAGCGTGATGATATATAGGCTAAAGCCTTCCTCAATCAATGGACTATCCAAGATATAGAGATTAGTGCGTTCAAACAAACAAACAAACTCTTCAGCTATATAATATTAGTATAGATTTGAGCCTTTTTTACTATCTTAGTACACTCTTCTTTTAATTTCAGAGCATTTTGTTTATAACGCTTATTGTGTTAAAATGTGCATACCTATATATCACAAGAACAGAAACAGATAAAAATATATACATAGGTAGTGAATTCCATTCGCATATAAAACGAACTGTCCCCGAGGTCGTCCTGCTTGATAAAATCTACAAACATAAACGCAAGTGGATCCGCGAAAAAATACAAGTCATATAATTAATTTACACCATAATATTAATTTAAGTATCTAGTATACCTATATTAAAGTAATTACAAGTACTAAAATAATCTTCATTTACTATATAAACAGTATTTATTTTACACTTATTAATAATTTATGAACAGGGCTCAATACTTAAATACCTAAGTCCATAATTTTAAGTACTCGTAAAGAGAACTATTAGTGTCTTGTAGCATTTAATAGGGAACTTTTAAGTATCAATAAACAGCATCGGTAAATTAATCGAGGTTTAAATATTTAATTTAATGTTTATTGTTTAAAGTTGGCACTATAACATTCCACAAACGATCTGGATCCGATATTTATAATACGCAGAAATTTCTTAACTGTCTTTCGATATGTATTTTTTTAATTGTATGTGTTATAGGGTACTGCTATTCTTGCTAACCTCTTATGCCCGGTTCCTATATTTAACGAATTGTCATCGTGTACAAATTTCCTACAACCGACTACGAGTCGTAAGTACCGTTCCTCAATTTATTTTTTATAGGAACGATTTTAGCTTACGCCCCGTATAATCTAATACTATTCGTACCTAGAACGGATCGTTTTTCAAATATAGGAACTGGGCATTAAAGATATTATTAGTAGATCATCCGTCCCTTAAAAATATATATAGGTACAACACTATTTTATTTATTTTTAATCACGACTCTGCGTACATTAATGTCTCATTTGTCAATAATTTATCTTAGTTCGACGGTGCCTGTGTACTCATATCCATATTATAATCTGTGTGACAAATTTCAGCCAAAATACCTCAGATATTATTGCGTATCGGACAACAAATATTCAGATCAGACTAATACGTTTAAAATAATCGCAAGAGTATTTTATATTTCATTTTTACAGTACAATAAAATTATGAACTTCTAGCTGAACCCCGCGGTGCTACCCGCGATACGACAATAACCGCGGGCAACGCCGCGAGGCGAAGCTAGTATCTTTACAAATTGTAGCCTATGTGTTATTCTATGTTGAAAGAGCAACAAACATCCTCACATACATACTCACAAACTTTCGCGTTTATAATATTAGTAGGATTTAAATTACATGTAGTTAGTAAAACCATTGATAACTTATTTTTCTTTTACAAAATATTCATGGTAGAAGAGTAAATATTAATTTATCTAATCGCCAAACAAATCGGAGAGGACGCCACTTAGGGCGGCGGTTACTAAGGACTTATTACCATACCAATCTGGAACGCATAAACTTTAGATTGTACTAATTAAGAATACAACTTGAAACGTTTATCCGAGATATAAACCGAAGATATAAATAAAGCGAAATCTGATACGACATTCGTATAATTAGCACATTTAAAACACTTATTTGTTTTGTTTTATTGTCGCGTTGTTAGCGGACAACCGAATTCATTATAAGACAATATCGGTCACTAGTTTGATTCTCTCAGAGGAAAGAAACAGCATGTTGGTAACCAACCCGCTGTTTCTTTTTTTAAATGAAGGTACCAAAATGACTCTACTAAGCCTGGTGAAGATTATGAGTAGAACCCAAGTGTGTGAGTCACTACTGAAATGTAAATATTCAGGTGATTCGACGACCTACACCGTGGGAGAGCTATGCTTCGGCATGAATGGGTCGGCTCGACCGGAGTGATTTCACGGCCTCACAGAAAACCGGTGTGAAATAGCGTTTGCGCTGTGTTTCACCGAGTGAGTGAGGATACCGGAGGCCCATACCCCAACCCCTTCCCCACCCCCTTTCCCATCCCCCAAAGGTCGGCAACGCACTTGTGACGCCTTTGGTGTTGCGGGTGTCCATGGGCGGCGGTAATCGCTTACCATCAGGTGATACGTCTGCTCGTTTTCCCACTATTCAATAAAAAAAAAAAACCTAGTGAAGGTCGCGGAAAGGCGTAATGCGGGTGGTACGAGACCGATGATTGTGACAGGACTTGGGGAAGACCATGTTCAGCTATGGACGTAGGTCTTCCCACGTCGGTCTTTCGACTGAGAAGAAAATGATTGCATGGTATGACGTTCATAAATAAAGTGACAAATTCATTGATATAGCGATTTTGATTGAACGCTACCTACTTGATGAAAACTAGAGGAGCAAATAGGTTTTGTTAGTTATGAGTGTATTTAATGAATGGAAGTTATCTATATAGTATATCTAAAGAAAAAATGATTCGATTAAAGGAAAGTAGAAATGGCTTGTAAGAGAGTGCACAGTAAATAAGTTTACTGTGCACTCTCTTTTAAGCCATTTCTTCACAACTTAACATGACATTAGTTGGTTTTAAGAATAAAAAAAAAAAATCTTAAAATCATCTAATGTCATGTAAACAGCTAGTCATAAAAAAACAATGGATGTCTAGCTGAATAACAAAGAATATTACCATAAAATATGTACAATCTAACTTTATAGGTACCTGGTCTAAAACATTTATAATAAGTAAAGATAGTGACAAAGAGTGTCAATTTAATATGTCATAATACTAATAAACTTTATGGGAATTTGATTATAAACATCAAAGCAATAAATTGTACAACCAATTTTATTGTAACGAATGACTTTCAAATTAATTCAAAACATAGAACGCCACTAAAATTGAAAAGTACACCTTACCCGAAAAGAGACATCAAAATAATTATTAACAAATAAAGCGACCAGAGACAAAGATAAACAAATAAACAACATTGGGACGACGCAGCGTGAATCCGAACGTAATCTATGCGCCTCGTTTTCTGCCGGCGGGCGGCGCGCGCTTATATCTCAAACTTTTGACACATGACCTTAAAGACCATTGCCACTGCTAATTTCAACTCAAAAATTATAGTATTAAGGTTTGGTTTTTAGTTAAGCCAACCGACCTCTTAAGGTTTTTTAATCCCAAAGTATATTTCACACTTACATTTCTACAAATTTATTTACGTTTGACAATTTAAATGTTAAATGAAAATGAAACATGCCATCAAGGCTACAAGGTTTATATCCGGGAAAGTATTTTTAGTTGGTAATTCTATATTTGTAAAGTGCGAAGAATGTGTCGATTATTCAAATGTTTTTATTTTCGAATAATTTTGAATAATTTGTGAATGGAAGCGCTATCGAGCGTATAAGGCGAAAGTAATTTATAACTTGTGTTTTGTGTTAATTAATGAGTACGATTGTTTTATTTCTGTTCTGAAGTTTGATAAGGTACCGCATCAGAGAATGTTGCTAGCTCCATAAACGATAAAGACTGATACTTGTATTGTAAACGACATTTTTTAAAAGCGACAAAATGTTTTAGCTTTGTTTAACTGCATTTTTGTAGAGTATCTCAGTCATACGATGCGCCGTCCATTAATATTTAATTGCCCATTAATTATAATTTGCAGCTGCCCTGTACGAGAGGTACAGTGCATCGACTGTAATTTGTTTAAATATTATTGATAAAACAAATCTCTGTTAAAGCTATGAAAAAAGTTAATCAAATGACTTATAACAGTAAAAAATATGTAGGTATACATATAGATAGATAGGTATACTCTTTACTGCACACATTAATATTTAAAAAAGTACAATGTCGAATATACACGAATAAAAACAGTGGTACAATGGGCGGCCTTAAGGCAGACTGCGGGCTCTTCTAGGCAACCTTACGGTGGAGTATACCAGGGTTTCCCAAACTTATTTTCCCTACGGCCCACTTTGAGAATAAATAATTTTTTAGCGCCCCCATTTTTTCACCTACTTGAAAACCACTATAACTTCAAATTTAATTAATCAATTATTGTGAGCTATATTAGCGTTATTTTACTATAACTCGCAAGAGTTAACTTGAAACCTGAGCGCAGTAGGTAATACACAACGGCACAACAGATATATGAATTACGCGGAGAGAAATATCGAACCGAGTTTGAGCAATCTCTTAACTAATAGTAATTGATGTTCACAAGTTGTAGTTGAGAGTCGAGAGCTCATGCAGTCGGTGTCTAAGAGGCCTCCTAGCTAAATGAAATTACGAATTACCCCCTAAGCCTCTATCCAACGCCCCCATTTTTTCTGGGTCTCTTAACCGTCCCCCTTTAGGCTTTTTTAAAATAAATTCTCTTCTTAGTCGTTTACTCCTGACAGAGCAATTATGGTTGACGATGTTGCATTTTCGTCGCGCAATGAGGCTCCCGCGATGTGTCTTCACCTCTGTTCTGTGGTCTCCACGTACGGTCGGTAACGCGTAGTCGAGAGTCCGCGCGACCGCTCACCTTCCACTTGTTCATGAACAACGAGTCGCTCCATGGAGTATTCGTTATGAACAACGTGACTGAAATATTTGAGGATTCGTACTTGCACAGTCGATGATAACCTCTGTTTGATTTTCACTCCTCCAGGATTGATACGTTGATACTATGTCTGTCTCTGCTGTCCAGGGGATCCACAGCAGTCGACGGCAGCACCTAATATCCTGAACCTGAATCATGTCAATACTTATCCTCTAAACATTTGGATTTTAGATATTTTACTTTACTTTGGTCCTTCTTCAGGGTAACTTGATTGCCAATTTACCTTTCTTCATTTTATTTTTCTGTATTCAAAATTACTGATATATGTATGTTGTTTTTAACTGTTTTTAGTATTATCAACAGACAAGTAAAGTTTCTGGTAACATTAATGTGTACAAACTGTCCGTAGATCATGGTAACCGCTTACCATGATACCCTCGTGATATAAAAGCCTTGAATATTATTTTACATACTCAATTAATCTCTTAATATATAAATTGTGGTAATTAAACACATCTTGATGGGGAAAGTGGGAGCCGACACATGTTGGTTTTAATCGCTTCCCCATAGCTATAAACCTTATTACAGAATAGATAATTTATTATGGTATTTATGTTTTGTTTATGGTAATTTCGATGGTGCTTTAATTGTTATCTATGCCTAATAAACTATGTTAGTATTTTTGATAACAAATTACAGAGGCTAATTAAAAGTTTTTATTTGTTTTAAGACTTCGTAAATTTAAATTTATCAATAGATGTGTGCTATGTAACAGGATAGAATTAATTAAATTTTTGAGTTTCTTTATAAAACTTTTAAATCATCATATCAGCCGCAAGAAGTCGACTGCTGAACATAGGCCTCCCCTAATGACCTCCACATTGACCGGTCGTTAGCGGCCGGTGCCGAGACGTGGTCTCTAACTATGGGCCTCATAAGGAACCTCGGGGTCACACAGCGAGATATGGAACGGGCTATTCTTGGGGTCTCTCTACGAGATCGAATCAGAAATGAGGAGATCCGTAGACGAACTAAAGTTACCGACATAGCAGAGCGGATCAGCAAGCTGAAGTGGCAGTGGGCAGGGCACATAGCCCGGAGAACCGATGGCCGATGGGGCAGAAAGGTTCTGGAGTGGAGACCACGTGACGGAAAACGCAGCGTAGAAAAACATTCCGCGAGGTGGACGGATGACCTGGTAAAGATCACAGGGACTCGTTGAAACCTTTAAAATATGACCAACTAAATCCTTAACCAAAGGCCATTTGCCATTAATGATCAGTGCCAATTCAAGATTGTCAATTTCAACAAACTTCAATAATTTTTGAACAAATCAACAGTGGGCTATGCTCGGCGTTTCTCTAAGGGACCGTATTAGAAACGAGGTGATCCGACAGAGAACCAAGGTCATCGACATAGCCCACAGGATTAGCAAGCTGAAGTGGCAGTGGGCTGGCCATATTTGCCGCAGAACCGATAACCGTTGGGGTAAACGGGTTCTTGAGTGGAGACCGCGTCTCGGCAAACGTAGTGTAGGACGTCCACAGGCCAGGTGGAGTGATGATTTGCGCAAGACGGCTGGCAGGAGCTGGATGCGAGAGGCCGAGGATCGAACTAAGTGGCGTGCTATTGGAGAGGCCTATGTCCAGCAGTGGACTGCGATAGGCTGATGATGAAATCAACAGTGATGATGTTTTTTTTAATGTTATACATATTCTGACATTATTAACTAGATATTATATAATCTTGTCGTGATATAAAATTTACTCTTAGCATTGGTTTTGACACTAATTGTGATGTCACTTTGACACCACACTCTGTCAGTGCGTTTCGAAATTCGAACATTGCAAAATGGGTGTTTTACAGTCCACCTTAATACGAACAGCACTGACGTGGGTCAAGCTGTTGATGATGATAATACGCCCTTGTCTTAATACGTCAACACACGGTTAATTCATCACAAAATCATATAAGCCAGAATACACCAAAGATCTAAATACAATAACTAATTTATTGACATAATATAAGTAAGTTTGGAAAATTATATCTCACCTCACAATCCTAAACGATTGAAAAATATTACCAAATATAAAACAATATTTAAACCGCATACAGAACCCACCCACGTTAAACAAATGTACACAGAGTTAACTCAAGTGTACACAATAAAATTATTTATTCGATAAAACAAATAGGGTTTAATAAAGTGCGACTTTTGTCACGTTGCCTTGTAACTCGTAATGGTCTTCATAAATTATGGTGTGAACTTACTTTTAGAGTATTTTAGTCCTTGTTAGTATAACAGTAAGGTTTAATTTGTTTTAAATTCGGTTTGTGCAACAATTTTGAGAATTCGATCGCTTTTTGAAGATATTATATTCTGTCACTCGTTCAGAAATGGATATCGGTGTAGTTATTTAAGAAAGATACTTACTTTTAGTATATGAAGTCTTGCTATACAAACAGAGACTAAAATTACTAGTGAAAATCTAATTAGGGGCCATCCATAAAGTACGTCACACGAATTTCATGATTTTTTGAGCCCATTGTCACAGGTGGTCACATTTCTGAGACCCCCCCCTCCCTAGTGTAACGTCACATGTTTTGCAATTTCACATCGAAAAATTATTAAATTAAAACAGCAGTTCCGAAATTAGTTTTATTTCCATTTAAATTAAGTACTTTTTTATGAAATCAACACTTATAAATTCGGATCGAATACTGAATACGCAAAAAATCAGAACTACATCAGACCTTGTATGAAAAAGATTCAAATACTGATTATCAACAAAACAATTGAAACCGTATTGTCCTAAAGATAGAGTTGGAAATATTTTTTAGTTAAATTAATATTTCTAATTACGCGATTAGTACCTCTAGATACGAGTAGGTATATTAGATTTTGAAATGTGATGTCACGAAACTTAGGACCCCTCCCACCCCTTGTCACACCATGTCACACTTTGTCGACCCCCTCCCCCCCCTCTTCGTGTGACGTACTTTATGGATGGCCCCTTAGTACCTAAGTAGTATTTATTTCACAAATGTTCTAAAGTCAGATAAAGCTTCCTACTATCCTATAAAATACACTTAGATGTTAATTTAAATCTGTAGGATAAACATAATACAAGTTAGGTACATTGTATATTATTACACTAATAAAAAAAAATTGTAAAAAATATAGGTTAGAAAAAACATCTTCCCGCGTTTTTCTAAGGTATTTCATTTCAAACGAAGAAAATGCATTTACAATTTTAAATTTAGAATGGTAAAAGAAAACGATTAAAAATATTGAACTATTGTTAAAAGAGTAAGGGGTTAATCTTAAAGGCAGAGTGCGAAATATACATATTCGGGGGAGTTTCAAGGTGGCTCCCATAACCCATAAAATGTCCGAGGCTAGATTATGCTGGTATGGTCATGTCATGAGTAGACCAGACGATCACGTGATTATAAAAATGCCTTTCCATCGCCACAAAAAGGAGGGCAAGAGGAAGGCCTCAAACGACCTGGATTACGAATGTGAAAAGGTCATTGAAGTTTTGGGACTCCACGAACAAGACGTTCGAAATAGATGTAAATGGCGTCGCATGGTTGGAAAGGTGAGGCAGAAGAAGGAGATTGATGAAAGAGTAATTGTCAAAAACCATATTTTATTAATAAGATTGTTTAACGCAAAAAAAAAACAGTGTTGCCAATCTTTTTGTTAACAATATCACCTATTTTATTCTAGTTTAGTATACCTGGCGAATTGATAATTAGCTGTGTGTTCAATAATTGGATTACTAATAAAGTTTTTTTAATTAATTACAAAACTTGTATTCCCATAAACAGTCTCACCATTTTTTTTTTTTTTTTTTGAATAGTGGGCAAACGAGCATACGTATCACCTGATGATAAGCGATTACCGCCGCCCATGGACACCCGCAACACCAAAGGCGTTACAAGTGCGTTGCCGACCTTTGGGGGGATGGGAAAAGGGATGGGGGAGGGGTTGGGGTATGGGCCTCCGGTATCCTCACTCACTCGTTGAAACACAGCGCAAGCGCTATTTCACATCGGTTTTCTGTGAGGCCGTGGTATCACTCCGGTCGAGCCGACCCATTCACGCCGAAGCATAGCTCTCCCAAGGTAAAAACTTGGTATCATTCAATTTAAATTAGTTCATATTTCTCCACACCTGCTTAGATAAGACTACATATTACAATTATTACATATATCAATCGGAAAGGCAATGTCCACCATTATTCACACTGTTTTTAGTTTTGTTAAAATTACTGCACGAATGGTGTATTTATGGTCTATTTATTCACTGTCCAATGCATCCTACAGTGCTAAAGGTTTTGGGTTCGATACCTATATTAAACACTTTGTGTGATCAACAAATTATTAGTCTTAGTCTGGGTGTAGCTTCGTCTGTTTAATGGCTGACTAACTTATGCCTTCGAAAATCACAGTGGGCAATAGGCCACAATGAACAGGATTATTTGTGATTTGCCAGGTGGGAGCCGAGGCGTGATCTCGTGGCGGCCATCGAGGGTTCTCTCGCTCAGTAACATGATTGCGATTATGTGGCAGAGCGAGAGCGCGTGGGATTCCGCCGTGTCTTTCTGCGATCAAGTTATGCTTGCAAAGGAGATAGCGGAGCCGGATCGGGAGAGATTTCGAACTCTCCCTGTACGCCAGGCCCGGGAAAGGGCCAGGTACCGCAGACGACTCAGGTGCCGGAGATCGCAAAAAGATCTCCGTCCTCCACAAGCGCAAGCCTGAGGGTGACAGGATAGACTACCAGTTACCCTAGCAGAGCAGGCCGGGATGACGGTGCGAGCTCTGTAAAAATCTCGCGCTCTTTTCTGAATAGAATAGGAATATTAGGGTTCCTATACAGGAGGGGGCCACCTACAAACAGTGGATGACCCGAGGCACGTCGGGGTTCCAGAGATCTCCTTACGAGGGTGCACCTGGTTCTCCGGCTTCTAGTACTCGAGACGGTGTGTGGTTTTTAGTCGGTTCGAATCTAATATATACGCGGTACAGGATATACATTCCTAATAAATGTCTTTAAAAAAAACTTCAAGCCGACGTCGGGCCTAACCAGAAGTTAGCCCGCCATAACTTGCCTATACATTTTAAAATAATAATAATAAATAATAAATAAATATTTCGGACAATTTATTAACACATAACGCCGTCTAGTCCCACGCTAAGCAGAGCTTGTGTTATGGGTACTAGACAACTGATATAAATACTTATATACTTTTTTTTTGTAAATACATACATATTATACATAGAAAACACCCAAACTCCGTAACAAATATTTGCAGATCATACAAACATTTGGTCCGACCCGGGAATCGAACCCGAGACCTCAAGCACAGCAGTCGCTTACGCTACCACTCGCGCCACCGAGGCAGTCAAAATGTCGCAGACATAACTCTGCAGGTTTTATTTTACTTCGAAATATATGAAATCAACGTCTAAATGTTTACAAATAACCTACTTTACAATAACATCGTATTTTACAAAAAGTGCAATAGGTAGTTTAACGTTTAACAAAATTTCCCTAATTTTGCATTTAAAAAGCGAATATAATCTGCGCAGTGAGCTAATAACGGCGGGAACAGACGGGTGACTGCCGACGAAAGTCACTGAGTACCTTTTAATTCTTACACCCCATTTGCTCGGCCATTGCAGTCTGTGCAAATAGGACTAGTAAGGACGTAGAATCGAATTGTGTATTTTTATCAAATAACTCTTTTTGTACAGACAGCATTAGAATAATTTGTGCTCTCAAAATTATGTGAATAACATCAATTCAATTTTATATTGGCATACAATCTACTCAAATTGTTGTACGCATTCAAAGTGGTCAAAATATGTTGATTATCGGTTGTCAATATTGTGTTAGCTGACCGAGTGTTCATGTATCTAGGCAAACAATCTAAAATATTTATATAATGAAGAAAGAACAATATCGTATACATCCAAACAAACTGATATATTGAAATAATTTCAAAGCTTGGTTTTATAAATCAAGTTTAATCCATCAAAAACCAGTGAAATTTGCAGGATAGATTAAAAGCAAAAAAAAACTATTTTTAATTAGGAATTATTTAAACCTGTTACGTTTTCTAAGTCCAATGATCATGTTTTTGGACAAGATATAAAAACATATTATTAAATTCTTCACAATATTTATCTATATTAATATTATAAAGAGGAAAGATTTGTACCTATTTTTGTATGTTTGTATGTTTGTAATGAATAGGCTCAAAAACTACTGGACCGATTTTTAAAATTCTTTCACCATTCGAAAGCTACATTATCCACGAGTAACATATTTTATTTTGGATAAAAATAGGGTTCCGTAAGATATTTGGGTTTTTCGGACACAAGGTGTAAAAATCAACCAGAAAAGTTACTTATTTTGCGAAAATTTTCATGCTACGGGCTATATAAGACGCAAACGAGGTTGCGTGGGTCAGCTATGTTTTATATACAACGTGTATTTAGTATCAGCATTGCACCCGTGCGAAGCCGGGGCGGGGCGCTAGTAACTAATATTTCAGCAACACTCTCTCTACAATAAAATAAAAATATATTTGACTGCCTCGGTGGCGTAGTGGTAGCGTATCCGACTGCTAAGCTTGAGGTCTGGGGTTCGATTCCCTCGAGTTTGTATGATTTGCAAATATTTGTATCGGAGTTTGGGTGTTTTATATGTATAATATGTATGTATTTACAAAAAAAAAGTATAAAAGTATTTATATCAGTTGTCTAGTACCCATAACACAAGCTCGGCTCAGCTTGGGACTAGATGTCCAGAATATAAAAAAAATAAATAAAAAAATACCTCTACCAACGACTCCACGCCACTCTTAGTACCAATGTTTTCCTAATTCTCTCCTCAGTCCGGCGCCCTTTCATTTGAACTCAATTGCCCTGCATCCCTTTGGCACATTTCTTTTATTCGCACTTTTTCTCCCCGAAGGAATGTCGCATTTACCTTCTGTCGTCAACTAATTATCACGGGTGAAATTTATTTTTTAAATTGCTTAAAGGGTGCCCTTAAGGGAGGTTTTCTTTTAAGGCGCCTTATACGATTACCGATGTTTATACAATGTACTAGTATTAGCTTATTTGTTCATGGAAATTGTAATTGCAATTTTGTTTTTGCTACTAATTAGAGGATAATTATTTTACACTTTAAACGGCACAGTTGGTAATAGAGTTGAACAAGAAAGGTATCGAAACGTCGGTTAAGAGAAAGCTAGATGTTTCATTTAATTACTAATGGCTTCGCTATGTGGTGGCTAAAACAGCTTTAAATTACAAAAAAAAGTGCGTGCGTACAAAGTACACATTACTAAAAATAATTAAAGAAAATTATAAAAATATATTTATTTTATATTGTTTAAAAAATAATATAGTAAAATCTCAGATGATGAATATTAAATTAAAATTCGCCCTTTCTCACTCTCTCCCTTTTCTTCGACAAAAACGCTGCACATCATCGTGGCGCGTTTCATCCGTAAAAAATTTACCCTCATGCGCCTAAAGAAGTTTCACTTGAATAATAATAAAACAACAATAAAAAAAAAAACAAAAGTCTGTTACGTACAAAAGCAAGCATACAAGTGAAGCTAAGAAAAGTGTGCTCGAATGAAAGAAAATAGTGTGTCTAAAGATAGATATCATGATATTATAAGAAAACCTAGTTAGATAGATAGAAAACTCTTTATTTGTAAACCTTTTTACATATTATAAGATGACATATAAATATAATGTAATGTACAAAGGGCGGCTTTATTGCCGAAAGCAATCTCTTCCAGGCAACCTTAGGATGGATTAAAATGTATCAGAGAGACAGCAGCAGTTGACGGTGCAATTGAATTAAAAAAAAATAATTAAATTATTATAAAGACTAGTTCCCATATAGACAAATGAATGCATTCTTAAATAGAAGAAGGACCATAAAAAAATTCTGTATTGTTCGTTAAGTAATTATTTGTAACTAGCTGAGTCCCGTGGTGTTATTGTTGTATGGGCGGCCGTAATCGCTTACCATCAGGCGATACGCCTGCTCGTTTGCCCCCTATTCAATAAAAAAAAATATATAAAATGAACCTTGAAAAAACAGTGTTTAACATAATATGTTATTATTTAAGCACAACAAGCATATCATCTGATTACGAAATTTCTCTCACTAATAACGTAAAACGAACAATTACACTTTCTCAAGCACTGATGACGCTAAGTGGAAAACTAAGAATGCTCGACCGCAATGTCAACATCCATCCAACAGTCATTAGACAAACTGTTCTTAACCACATAACCATCACTTTTGCGGTTGGTTAAATAACGTTCTATGACTTCCGCAAAAGCTTTCCTTGTTTTCCTTTAACATTAGATGTTATTACTAATAATGGCTCAAGAATATATGTGGGAGAGCCACGCTTCGGCTCGACCGGAGTGATACCACGGCCTCACAGAAAGCCGATGTGAACCGCGCCTGCGCTGTGTTTCACCGAGTGAGTGAGGATACCGGAGGCCCATTAACAAACCCCTTCCCCCATCCCTCAAAGGCCGGCAACGTACTTATGACGCCTCAGGTATTGCGGGTGTCCATGGGCTGCGGTGCGGTGATCGCTTATAATCATAAAGAAGAAACCAAAAACTTAAAAGAGTATTCAAATCATTATATATATTCTGCGATTTCTTTACAAAATATCTATTTAACATTAGACACAATCTAAATCAGTCCGTTACTGAACTCAACAACGCATAGATAACATCTCCAAAGACTTACTTAAAGCGAGCAATTAAAGAGCATCAACATAAATTGCCAATATCGAAATATATAATCTGTGCTGTGTAAAACCTTCCGTTACGCTATGAATGGCCACCTTATTATCTGTATCTTAACACCAATCGCGCCATTCTCTGACAATCTTCCAGACATGCGGCTATAATACAATTAATTTCTATGGAGCAATTAAGCTGTAGAGTAAGCTGGCTCAGGTTTCTACAACCAAAGCAATCTATACTAATATTATAAAGCTGAAGAGTTTGTTTGTTTGTTTGAACGCGCTAATCGCAGGCACTGCTGTTCCGATTACAAAAATTCTTTCAGTGTTGGATAGTCCATTTATCGAGGAAGGCTGTTAACTATATATCATTACGCTACTATCAATAGGAGCGGAGCACCAATGAAAAATGTTTCAAAAACAGGGGAAAATTTTCACGCTTCGGGTAATAGAAGACGCAAATGAGGTTGCGTGGGTCAGCTAGTGTAATAATAAATTTATGGTAACGTTGCATA
Organism: Spilarctia lutea; assembly: GCA_916048165.1. Taxonomy (NCBI): domain Eukaryota; kingdom Metazoa; phylum Arthropoda; class Insecta; order Lepidoptera; family Erebidae; genus Spilarctia; species Spilarctia lutea. The sequence goes on from OU696491.1 coordinate 5,427,763, forward strand.
TGTAGGGGTTTTTTTTATTGAAGTTGAAAGTATCTAAACATATATACCTAATTGTTTTTTTCAGCGAGGCTACAGAATCAAAGTTGAGAAGGTCTACTTATCAGTTAATGTGTATTTGTAACACACGTTTGCTTAAAAATAAAATAATTGTACTCGTATAGTGTGGATACGACTATCTATGCAACCTATTATACTTTTTTTTTTTTTTTTTTTAAAAAAGACAACTCCCACATTAGGAATAAACATCCTGTGTCGTGGGGGACTTTACAAACATACATGAAACGGACACAAAGAACATCCAGACTCGGGACAACAATTCGTGGATCACACAAAGTGTTGTAGGTACCGCGTGGGATTTGAACCCACGACACTTGGCGCAGTAGCAAGCGGCATGGCGACCGCTGACACCACTCGGCCAACCGTGCAGTCATATATGCGAGACTTTAAGAAGAAATGAGTATTCAATTCGATTGTTTTTTTTATGCGTGTGAACGAACCTTTCCTATTTGGAGAACTATCTTGTTTACTGAGTGCTTCATATTTATTTAAAAGAAGTGTAAAATAACTTCACATATTATTAAATAGTTTTCATAAACATAAGAAAACGTACAACATGTACACCATTCTTAAAATGGAGCGATCGAATATAAAATAGACGTCATCCTCGATTTATTGAGAAAATAAAGCTCGTTTTTGCAGTTGCCCACTTATTTGTAGATTATCGCACGATCTAGGGAATTGAAAAGGAATAAAAACATAACCTCAAAGAAATGTATCGATTGCTTCTTAAGTATACGTCTGTTTTATCATCAAAATCGTATATTTCTAGGTAAGTGTTCGAAATAAAATCTGCATAGCAATCTGCTATTCTTATTAGGGGAAGTAAAAGTTTGGGAAGCGTAGTGTTTAATCGATAAACAGTTAATAAAGCATAATATTTGTATATAAAACATAATAAAATGCCTTTTTATTATTGTTACACACGGTAAACTGATCAACAAACTAGAAAGACCCTACCTTTCCAAGGTAGTGCCACGCTTATTTCAACACGAACGAGCCGGTTTGACGCTCTGACAGAAGACCAAGTTATAATGACAGCATTCGTACTGTCGTGTTTCATTGGTGAGTGTGAGACCGGAGGCACGATGATGCAGAAGCATAGTGTGAATCACCATGATGGATTGTTGCCTTGTCTTGGTTTCCGCTCATTTTTTCCATCAGGCAGAGCAGACAGAGAGTCACTTTGGTGGGCTCATATTTATGTTAAAAAAAGTCGGTACTTTGATAACCAAACTGCTGAATAAATTTTTCTAATTACATGCATATTAAAGATAAATAACACCCAGATCTATAATAATAGACTGCCTCGGTGGCGCAGTGGTAGTGAATGCGACTGCTGTGCATGAGGTCTCGGGTTCAAAGCCTTTTTTTTTTTTTTTTTTATTGAATAGTTGGCAAACGAGCAGACGTATCACCTAATGGTAAGCGATTACCGCCGCCCATGGACACTCGCAACATCAAAGGCGTCACAAGTGCGTTGCCGACCTTTGGAGGATGGGAAAGGGAATGGGGGAGGGGTTGGGGTATGGGCCTCCGGTATCCTCACTCACTCGGTGAAACACAGCGCAAACGCTATTTCACACCGGTTTTCTGTGAGGCCGTGGTATCACTCCGGTCGAGCTGACCCATTCATGCCGAAGCATAGCTCTCCCACAGAATTCTTATCCTGGGTCGGAACAAGTGTTTGTGTGATCTACAATTATTTGTTTCGGAGTTTGGGTGTTTCCTATGTATCATATGTATTCACAAAAAAAAAGTATAAGACTACTGATACCCATAACACAAGCTCTGCTTAGCTTGGGACTAGATGGCGTTGTGTGTTAGATGTCCGAAGTATTTATTGATTTATTATCTTGCACTTTACAAAACTGTTTGTGCTGAGTAAGAATCGAACCAAAACTACTAGATGAACAGGGTTGAATGAAACAATGAAACTTATAGCTACACTGAAGGGCAACAATGTTGCAAAATTATGGTCGTGTGATAGCAATTGCAGAGCGCCTTAGCATCACAAACGATGATATTGTCTAAATGGCTTCGAGACAAAAACACTGGGTAAGTATTATTGTATGGCAATTCAGCGTCAAATGCTGCTCTATCTCAAAATAATAACCACATTACCAATATGCTTAAATGTTTAGAAGAAAACAAAGTAAAATTCACATTTTGGGATATGGAGACTGTAAGAATCGACTTTGAGGTCATACGAGGACATTTGTCAAAGATGGTAATATCGGTTTGGTAATACGATAGACGAAAATCTATTCCACAAAGCTGTAGTGCATAGCAAAAATTTTAATCTGAATGGATATTTTTCTGACAATGGTGGGAAATTGCGACTGGGTAAAAGCCAAACAATTCCTCGTAGCCACAAAATACAAACGATAGCTAATAAAAACTTGCCAGTAGAGGAAAAAGGAGTAGTTTGCTTCCAAATCGAAGCAAGAATTTCTTCGCATGATTAGCAGTTTTTATTCCTACCTTTCATTATGTAACAATTTTAGAAGTTAACATATTAAATAGTTTTAAATACACAATAAGATTTCAAACCCAATTAACTTTCACCAAATTGGATTCCGAAAACCAGACATCAAGTTTATTCCACCTTCGTCTACACATACGAAACCTAATTTGGAAATAAAATCGACTAAAGTATTTTTTACAAAGCAAATCTTTTTATATAAATAAAGTCAAGTCTTTAGTTGACTAATTGTGACGTATTTTACGATCGAAGCACACAGTAAGAGGAATTAAAGGGCAATTGTAGATAGTACAGTTTTTCGTAGCGGCCATCGATTTATGATAGTGGTGACTCTTTTGAAGCCCTTTTATGGTGAATGTCAGTCCATCCTTATGAAGATAAGTACGCGATGGATTGCCGCAAATGTGTGGTTACAGGAACCGGATAAAAAGCGAAACTGTCGATTTTCACAGTCATGCGAATATTATTGCTTGTTGCAAGGCACATAATGACAGTCACTGCTTATTATTTAGGGCAAACTATTGCTGTAGTGTTGTGTAATAGTAAACAGTAGTTATTGACTAATCAAGTACATAATGTTGTACTTCGTATTGCAATAATAATAATGGAAAGCTGGTTACCGCAGACTTAGGAAGGCATAGATCAGGTCTGACTTGGGACAATTTTAGTACAGAAGATTGTGAGCGCCGGTTTAAAATCCAGAATTTGATCATTGAAAAAGTTTCAAAAAAATTATGATCCAGAGCAGCCTGATTGAAACGTTAGTTAATTCAAAGTTACATTATGTCAAACCAATAAAACGCGACAAAACCTGTTTTATGTACTGTTACATTTTAGTTTAATTCTTTTATTACACTTTTTAGTTGTACAACCCGTCGGAAATATCTGCACACCCAGCTTGAATGCACTTCACCTCTCACTTCCCCACGCATCGCCCCATCTTCGCCCTTTCAAGTACCGTTGATAACGCAAGCGCCGACACACGTGTTTTATACTTGCTTTCGTAATCTTATTCTTGTTAATAGTTTCTTTTTCCAGTGAAATATTAATAAACTATCTATTTAGTAAACAACTAGCCATGTTCGCAGATACTCCGAGGGGTTGTAGCTGTGTTGAGTATTTTTCTTTTGCTACTTAATTTAATCCGATAGCCATTAGTAATTAGCGAAATAGATTAAAAATATCAATCACACCTTGAAAAAACAAAAAAAGACTAAAAAGTGGGTGATGGTGGATTCAGATATAGGCAAATAATAATATATATCAATTAAAGACTCGTTACAAAGCACAGTTTAAAGATTTGATTGGTCTAAATGGGTACTTCAGTTCTTGCAGTTCAAATACTTGGCATCGGCCGCTTTAAGAAGAAGTGCTTAAGAGTACTGTATATCAAGCTGAAGAAAGGAATGCGCCTATTGTTCTTCACGAGATTAAAGAAAATAATTAAGTGCTATAATTATGACCCTGTGCAAATCGAAGGTCTAAAAACAATAGCACCCAAGTGTTATAAATTTTTGTGTGATAAATAAAAATTGCTAAAATGAGTACGTGAGAAATGTGTTATTTCTTTGAATCATACAATTATATAAAGATTACACTGTATCCTGTTAATTTAATTAAACAATAATTAGATAATCAAGAAGTAACGATTACCTGTCGTCTACTTAATGTAAATGAGACTTCAAAGATATTACACATTCCTAATCAGTATTCTCGGATTTTCTTTACCAAGTTGATAAACAAATAGAACTCCTCTACCTAACATAAAATATAATAAGTGATTATTTGAGTATCGATAACAGGTAGGCACATAATACAGTTTTTCCGTACCATCGACAACAACAATGACTGGTTGGACGAAATATCACGATAATTTGTTCGGTAAATTACGTGTGAAAGCTAACACAATTATAAATTTACAACAACTAGTTTACTATTTATAACATAAAAATATACGATGCTTATAACAATAGAACAACACGGATCACCGAATGGAGTGAATACAGACAGTCAGTTCCGTCATTCTGAACCGTTTCTTGAGCAATCATTCCTTGAGAATATAGTCATTTTCCTGTTGTTTTTCTTTATCTTGTAGAGATGCACTATTTCCCTGCTTACTAACTGTACTGAGGTTGTATTACTCTAACGCGTGGCTGTGCCCATGCTTATTAATATTAAGGTGTGAATGCAATAACCAGTCGCTAATAAACCATCGGCAGGTCCAGTTGTCAATTGTCACATTTCATATCACAGCTAACTTACACTTATACGCAAGTAGTCAATAACCCCTAAATTGACAACCCTAAAAGTTATTTTAAGACCAAGACGATTCCAGATTTATATCTTCATATTAAATCTATGTCATTTGAGTCGTATATTACATTAGAAAACACTGTCAGTGTCATTGAACTTTATAGGCTCTAAGGTGGTCTGCTATGCCAATGTTGTTTGAAAAAAAAGACAAACGTCTCAATCCCGCTGATTATGCAACTGGCGAGGCTTCGCAAAAAGTAATTACTGAGTTGGTGAGTATTGTGTCAATTCAAACTGCAAATCTTTCCCATCGAGAATCAATATTCAATATCTAATTGTTAATCGAGAATTTCCTTCATCATTGAAGGTAGAGCTCGATTAAGTTTGGTCACTTTTTCTGACCACGCGGCACACGAGTGGTCTCGATTAAATCAGCGAATTACTTTTAAAGATGTCCCCCGAGGCTCTGTTAAAGCTTTTCTTTAGTAGAACTATTTTCTTTATTTAAAATATGCAGGTCTATATTCATATTTATAACTTTATCATTCTATCTTGATTGGAAAAAAATATTCTTATTCTGTTTACAGGATTTTCGTAGGAGCTTTCGTATCTAATAATTTTATTTGTGTTCTAATTAGAAACAGACGTTTCATGCTGTTTGTAAAAATGTGTTGCATATTCCTTATATTTTCGTATGTAAGCTACTAAAATTTATATCATCTTATGATTGTATCAACGTCTTTTTTGGACATGCTGATTAATATTATCGAAATCCAAACGAGTAAGGACATGAATACTCGTAATTTCATTCCTTATATTTATCTCAGGTTATATTCTACTGCCTAATCCCTACATACTTTTAATAACAACAGGTCAAAGGAACTTCCCATAATCGTTCTAAAAGATATTATTACATATATTTTGTGTCAGTAACATTTTATTTCAATGTTATGACTGATGATGTTTGATTTTTTCAAATAAAACCTTAGATTTAGCCGTAAAATGAACAAAGGAAGTTGGTTCAATATATCGGAAACCGCACTTTACTATGACCTAACTATATAATTAAGGTATCTGAACGGACCCGACGCGCCAAATGACAGCCGCCATTGCCGCCATATTGGACGTAATTTCGGCGTGCGTACGCGCAGATTATAGTGCGAACGAACATTAGCGGCGACGGACGACACGTGATCACTGTCATTTGATTCGTATTCGATTCTGAATTGATATTAAAATGTAATCGATTTCTTGTATAGACTTCGGAAAATTTAGATGTGGGAACGTTTTTTTATGTTATTCCGATTTGAGTCATATAGATACAGACAAGGAATATCGAAATAAACTAATTAGGAGATGACAAGTAATGGGTTTTTTAATATTATCGGTTAACGTGCAATTTGGATCTAATTCATAGATAATATACATGAACTGTAGTACTATTAGTCATTTAGACTTACATTACTTTTAGATTCTACTCGATATAGGTACCTATAAGCCTAAGTAAGCGTATCTGTACCTCAACGGATCAATGTTTCAAATATTCAAAATTAAAGTCGGATTAAATCACCGACTACTTTTTAATGTCAATAAATAATTAAACGAGTTTTCTCTGTATTAATAAAATTTAAACTTCATCATCAGAACGTCATTGGGGTATCTCGAAGCTGTTTATCCTTTACCAATGAGAGTTTCTTTCAGTCAAGTTTATTACTATACATTGTACGAGTTGAGACAGATTAACAATACGGATAGTGGTGATAAAACCACCTGTATTCATTCATCTCGTGTGTGTCGTAAGAGCCGATTATGAGATCAAATAGAATAAGCTTTATGTTTATACAATTTCCTATTATTATTTTTTTTTATTTAAATATGTATTTTATTTATAAAAATTTTAATGTAGTTGATGGTATATGTGATAATAACTTAAAATAAAATGATATCTAATCAACCAGCATTACCAGGTCAGGTTATCTTCTGACATAGGCTTCCTCTAATTCCCTGCAATTGTTTCGGTCTAGCGCAGTTTTTCTCCATTATTTTGGCAGATCGTCTTCTTATCTTTTTATCTAACAATGATATCCACAATTGTATAGTTAATAGTAACAGAAGATATGTACAATGGGCGGTCGTATTGCTAAAAGCAACCTCTTCCAGGCAATCTTGGGGTGGACAAAAGTACGCAGGAATATAACACGTCTGGCCAGCGTGGTATGGTCCAAAACCTCTTTTCTAAGACTGTTGATGACCTATAAGATTCCTCTTTAGAACTCTATTAGTTAGTAGGTCTAGACTACAATTCAGACGAACGGATTGGTTCTTCTTTTTTCTGTAGAGATAATCCGTGCTGCAATCTTTACCTGATACTGGTTTATAATTGAATCAACAATGAATAAAAAATAAATATTAATTTAAATAAGGGATTGATTAAATATCAACGAAGGTTTTAGATGTTCTTTTTTAAAAGAACTAGAAGATTTTTCTTGGTCTTCTCTTTTAGCATTAGCCGAGACTTTTTGAGGAAAATACGTCAACATTTTTTTTTAGAAATTCTATCTTCTTTTTGTTTTTATTTCGTATGCAAATCCCAACGGATACCACCTGTCATGTCGCGGCATGTCGGACCCGAATCGACTAAAAGCTAAACGCACGCCGTCTCAAATACTAGGAGCCGGGGAACCAGGTGCACGCTAGTAAGGAAAACCCTAGAACCCCGACGTACCTCGGGCCACCTACAGTTTATAGGTGGCCCTCTAGTGTGTGGGAACTCCGATGTTCTCGCTACTGTCCCCAAGGGCGCGCACGCTCCGCAGTCGGGCCGTGACCCGGGCCTGGCGCGCCGGGAAAGTCCTAAACCTCTCCCTGTTCCGCTCCGCCGTCTCTTTGTACAGTATCTTATGTTCTTCCAGGTCTGATGAATCAAATTGAGCATATGACACCAAACGGGGACTAACAATTGATGAAAACTTCTACAGAGATAGGAAACCAATATTAGATATGTCTAGTCTTAGCATTTCGTACAAGACATAAGTATTGACCCCTACATAGAAGACAAACCCCATACGGCTTGGTCAATAAAGCTTGATAGCAAAACGACCACTTTACTATTGGGCTGTCTTTGCAGTTGTTAAATAGGAATTACTACATTAATTGGGACACATTTAATTTCTCTCTTTAATGGGAAATCTGGTTATCTTGAAAGAATACTAATTGTCCTTAAAATATATCAGTGACAGTATCATTTTAGAACTTACGAAATTTATTATATATTATACATCATTTATGTTACTGGTCACAATAAAAATTTAGGTAATATAAAATAATATCCCTCGGTTATACATGTTTCAGACATCTAACACACAACGCCATCTAGTCCCAAGCTAAGCAGAGCTTGTGTTATGGGTACTAGACAACTGATATAAATACATATATACTGTTTTTTTTTGTAAATACATACATATTATACATAGAAAACACCCAAACTCCGAAACAAATATTTGTAGATCATACAATGACACGTCAAAGTGACGTCGAAGGTAGCGGTTGCGTTCTATGTTTGCATCTGTTTTCGAAAATAAAATACTCAGTTTGTTTCTATAATTTATTAGTTTCTAAAGTTTGGTGTGTTCAAATGATAAATATACAGTGTTTTCAAGACGTTTAATATTCTATAATTATAAATAGACTTAACAACAGGAATACTTATCAGATCAGAAAATACATCTACCCTTTAATATAAAATAAAAAATCAATATTAACTTAAACGTAAGCTTTGTTATAGTTTGAACTTTAATCTTGTGTGCCTGGGTCTGCAGTGACAGTGTTACTTAACAGCCAAGTGAGAATCCCTTACAGTAAACCTGAAACGGAGCATTGACTATTTGTTGACAGCGGCGCCATCTGTTGTCGAATTATACTTAACCTGTGAAATACCTTGACCACGAACCGATATCTCATTGATCCTTTGAAGAGTACAGAGTCATCGACGGGCAGAATGGCTAACTGTGCGGCCTGTGGTAAATTCGTTTCTGCCAAGAGTATAGCTGTATGTTGCAGGTGTACAAAAAAACATCATCTATCGTGTGTTAACATGACAAGGGCGAATAAGGAATGGCAATGCCAGGACTGCATGGGAGGGCTTGGCAAGGACCGCGACCAGCCTAATTGTGAAGACGATAGTAAGAGTACTCCCGTTAGCTCATATGACTCTTCTCAGTCTGCCACTGGCTCTGCGGATAAAGACGAACAGACTGTTAACATTGTCCGCGAACTAAGGCTAATGAGATCGGAAGTGAGGGAGATGAGGGAGGATGTGAAGACAGAGCTGCGGGAGATTCGTCTCGAGATGAATGACCTGCGTCAGGCAATAGCTGCTTCCAGAAAAAAGGTCGACAGCCTGGAGAGTCGGCTGGAGGATGTGGAGAGGAAGCAGGCTGCCTCACCCGGAGTTGTGGTGGACCAGTTGGAGCACACGGTGAAGCAGTTGCAAATGGAGCTCAACGAACGAGAGCAGGAACTGCTGCTCTCTGATATTGAGGTCTCGAACATTCCTGAGAGCCCTGGTGAAAACGTGATTCACACTGTGGAACTGGTGGGTAAAAAGTTAGGGATAACCTTGGAGGCACGGGACATAGTGTTTGCGGAGCGTGTAGGCCCCCGTGTGGAGCGGTCGCGTGAGTCGGGCGCGTCGGGGAGCTCAGTGCGGTGCCGCCGCATCGTGGTGCGGTTGGCGCGGCGCGGGCTGCAGGACGAGATGCTTCGGAGCGCGCGTGTGAGACGCGGGGCCACTTCGGCGGACCTCGGCATCGACGCGCCGGCACGTCGCTTCTACGTGAACGAGAGACTCACAAGAACAAATAAAGATCTGTTCTATCGCACCCGACGGGCGGCTGCTGCTATGGGCTGGAGGTTCACCTGGACGAGTCGCGGTAGGGTGCTGACAAGGGAAGCTGATGGAAAACGCATGTATGTAGTTCGTTCGGAGAATGATCTCGAACAGATTTTTGGCAAGGAAGCTGCCACAACTGTGAAAAAATAGTAGTTATGTTTGAGTGTCTCTGTGTACCCGTGTCGTGTATATTGTATGTATGTATGATATTGTACCAACTATATTACATATATGTACCAGATAATATATTGAGTATACAGTGCAGATCATATGAGTGTTTCCTGAATTGGGCCACCTTTGTGTTGATGTTGCTGATATTTATATATGCCATAACAATAATTATTATAAAACTGAATACACTTTTACAAATAATTATTTGCCTAAAATTATATAAAACTATTTACAGAACATATTTAGCTAGGATAGATTATAGGCCTTTCTTACATGTAAATATTTACAAATTAAATTTACACATTTATATACCAGTAATAACAAAAATAAGACTGAATGAAATGGTTGTAGTGAGCTATAAATTTTTATATTATAATAACAATTTTTCCATGAGGGTTTTACTCATAATGGAAATCACAAACAAGAACATACACTTGGTTTTGATTGCAATATATACCAATTTTTATATAAAATCTAATGCTATTGTGGTTTGCGTGATGACTGCCTGCATGTGGCAAATAAAGGCTTATAATGACATACAATTACTAACTTTAGTTAACTTGTTACATTGCAAATTTAATACCTCTATGTCATGTTATAATGACCCGTAGCAAGTTTCTAAAGTTTGGTCTTTTTAATGCAGGTTCTCTGGGGACTAGGCATGATGAGTTTTTGGTGGCAATGAATCTGCACTCGGTGGACATCATGGCCATAAATGAGACTTGGTTGAGGCCAGGTGAGGAGGGTAGGGCGCCGACAGTGCCAGGTTATAGGCTGAGGCACATTCCAAGACCTAATTCTATTAGGGATGGTCGCGGTGGGGGTGTAGGATACTACATAAAAAATGGAATCAAAGTGCAAAATAGAAGGCACCCTACCCATAGAGAGGTAGAACAATATTGGCTTTCATTAACCATAGCTGGAAGAAAGCTTTTAGTGGGTACAGCCTACAGACCCCCCTGGTTGTTAATTGACAGGTTCATAGACAGTTTAACTGACAGCATAAGTGCACTGGCCCCTTATGATTACATTATTCTCTTAGGTGATTTTAATATCAATATGCTGGATGGGTGCAGCACAAACACTATGAAACTGCAGCACTTTTTACACTATACCAACATGCAACAAGTGGTTAACACTCCAACACATTTCACAGGAAATAGTAGCACCTTAATAGATGTGATATGTACAGATGTTGGTGTGAGAAATGTTGTAGTGAGTTATGTTCCCGACTTAGGTCAACACTCCATAGTAACATGTGAGTCGGTGTTTAGGAAAGAAAAAGTCAAACCCAGATGGGTTACATATAGACCATTTAAGAGCATTCTGCAGGTCCCTTTTAGCATGGATCTGGAGAATGTTCCATGGCAGGCTTTGGCTTTGCAGGATGGGGTGGACAACATGGTGGAAGGATTATCAAAATATATTTTGCAGCTGTTTGATCACCATGCTCCTCTAAAGCATACATTATTTAAGGGGGAGAGCACCCCGTGGATAACAGACACCATTAAACTAATATTCAGCTTAAGGGACAAGGCTAGGACTACATATCAGCAGACAAAATCACTATCAGGAAAGAAATATTATTTGGATCTCAAACATCAAGCTAAAATAGCATTATTTAATGAAAAATCTGTATACTTCTCAGTGAACATCAATAAGAATATAAATAATCCAAAGACTTTATGGAACAACTTAAAAAGCACTGTACTTACATCACATAAACCTAAATTCTTGCCAGATCACTTTAATGATCCAGATAAAATTAACAAAGATTTTCTAAAGTTCCCAAGTGAGGGTGGGGTGGTAATGTCCAAGTTGACTTATTATGAGTTTCACAGATACAACCCAAACTTACATTTTGAGCTGAAGCCTGTGGACCAAAGTACTATACTCACTATTTTAAACAACATTAAGTCGAGTGCAACGGGTATAGACAAAATAAACATAGACATGATCACACTCACACTACCGAACACATTGGACATTATCACAACCATTGTTAATATTTCCATTACCAGTCATACATTCCCCAGTAGGTGGAAACACTCTATTGTCCGCCCTATACCTAAAATAAGTGCACCAAGCACAACCATGGATCTACGACCTGTCAGCATACTACCCTGTTTGTCCAAGGTGCTGGAAAGAGTGGTGTACACACAGGTCAGGAAATACCTTGAGGACAATAGCATCCTTCCAGATAAACAGTCTGGTTTTAGGAAAGGACGTGGAGCTGCAACAGCCTTGAGTGATGTTATAGGTACCATATTGGAAGCTAGGGATCATGGAGAGGGAACTATACTCACACTGCTAGATTACTCCCGTGCATTCGACGCCATAGATACATCTTTGCTATTGTCCAAGTTGGCGTATTACGGATTTGCCCATAACTCGATACAGTGGTTTCACAGCTACCTCTCAAATAGGTCACAACATGTAGAAATACACAGGGAGGATGGATCGGTTATGTCTTCCCCCCCCCTGGCAGTGACCAGGGGCGTCCCACAGGGCTCCATATTGGGGCCCCTTTTATTTATACTATATACAGCTGACATAACTGATTGTTTTCTGAACTGTGGGTATCACATGTATGCAGATGATACTCAACTGTTATTGTCTTTTAAACCCAATGAAACGGGTTCTGCAGTGAACAGGATAAATGAAGATTTGGAGAGGGTGGTTAGATGGTCTGTAGAGCATTCATTGGTTTTGAATCCAAAAAAGTCAAAATTTATGATGTTGGGTAGTGGGGGGCAAATCCAGTCTATGCTCCAAAATGACCCTAAAATTATTATAAATGGACAGACAATTTTAAGAGTACAAGAAGCGAATAATTTGGGGCTGCTAATAGACCCCGAGCTCAGGTTTGAAGCTCATATAAATAACACTGTCAGGAATTGTTTTTATAGACTCAAAATGTTATATAACATCCGTGACTACCTCAGTATACCTTTAAGGAAGCAATTAGTGGACACCCTAGTATTATCCAAATTTAACTACTGTGATGTGGTATATGGTCCCTGTTTACTAGTCAGAACAAAGAATCTAATACAAAGGGTCCAGAATGCCTGCGCTCGTTACTGCTTTAATGTCCCCAGACGTCATCACGTAACACCATTTATAAACGACCATAGCATACTAAAGATGGAAGCTAGAAGGAGGCTGCATTTAGCCACATTGCTTTTTGGTGTGATAAAAAAAAGTAATCCTACCTATTTACGTGAGAAGATAGACTGGAGGTGTAGCCACCTCTCGTATTCCATCAGGCCATCGGCTGGAGCGCTCAGCATACCGGGACATAGAACTACTGCGTTCCGTGGTAGCTTTAAATATGCAGCAACACGATGTTGGAACTCCATACCACCGCCAATTAGGGATTTAACTTCTATATTCTCTTTTAAATTAAGGTTTAGGAAATATCTTCTTGACCAGCAAACAGAAGAAGGTATGACCATTATTTCTTACCGTTAGAATACTACTAGATTCATACCTTTACTCATAAAGAGCAGGTTGCTACCACATTAATTTTGTCTCCATATGTCTGATGTGTCCCGGGGTGAGGGTTTCTGGTAGGTTTATGTTTGGTTGAGTCTTGTTTTCTGTTTTGGTTACTTGTACAGTTTTAATTACTTGCTATTGATCTCTGAAAGTTGTTGTTTGTAGCTTTGAGTATAGTCGTTAAGAACAGTAAACTGTATAAGTGTTTATAAAGGAACATATCATGGGATCACATAGATAGTAGCATCTCTTGACAAATATTGATTGTTTGAATTAATCTGTAAGTAGAAATGGCAACAGATGGAACCTCTGATGGTGGCGGTGCCTGTCGGCGTCAAATTGACTGCTGCGGTGGGCGCTGAAAATCAGTACTGGGATGGGCTGTGCCCATCGCAGAGTATGCTGAGAGTCCACCTTTTTGTTAAGCGCGGCGTACAACCACTTGTCATGGTTAGTCAGTTTAGGAGGCTTGTTTTGTTGTGTACATTTTGTGTGGATGAATTTATTGTTGGTCGCCTAAACTTTTAATGTAAAATCCATCATTTATTGAATGTTTGAGAGAGTGCACATTATTATGCGTCATCAATGCCACGTAATCTGCCTTTGATTGACGTTTGAAATGTTGCAGTCTCAAAAAAAAAAGTATTTGTTAAAATCTTATTTTAATATTTTTTAATGTGTTTGAAAATCTGTATTTTGGTTGTGTGTTGTGTTTTTCAAATAAAGTTTTTATTATTATTATTATTATTATTATTATTTGGTCCGACCCGGGAATCGAACCCGGGACCTCAAGCTTAGCAGTCGCATACGCTACCACTGCACCACCGAGGCAGTCATACTTACTTCGTCGCTTTCGTTACCATCACCGTACACTTGTTATTAGACTAACTTATTCAAAGATAGTCTTTGTACTTGAAAAAAGCTAACCTGAGACAATAAGAATTAGATAGGTTTATTTAACTACAAATTTATATTAAAGATAACATCTTTTTTAAATATTATTTTGTATATTTCGGATATATGAATAGTACAAAAGTATACATAAATGATATATTTCATTTATAAATATAAACTTTGTTTATTTATTAATTTATTTATTTATAACTCCATGCACATGTACATCGGCGGTCTTAATGCCAAGGGCATTATCTACCAGCCAACCTTTGGGGGGTGTAGAGATCTGGTATGGTAGGTGCATCGAGGTTAATGTTGTAACCTAAATTAATCTAACCAACACAAAAAATCATATACATAAATATATACATACATGTAACTTTAAACAGTAGAAACGAATTATTTTAATATCTAAAATCGTAATCAAATTTACACACATTAAAAAAACTTCACAGATTAAGTTTGACGAAAAACATAAATATGAAAATACTATTAAGTTTTATAAGTATATACTAAGTTAAACATAAACAAAAACAAGTTACGTATCTATTAACTAGATAAATAAACGTATTTTAATACAGAAAATAGCTAAAGATCCTCCGTAATATTAAAAAACGCCAAGTACAACATCAAAGTTACAAAACTAACTTTTCCGTGCGCTATGCCACGTAACATATGCGGCTGGCGCAAAAACATGCGCCTGCGCAGTCGAACGGCATCCCGCCCTAATAACTAACCATATGTGACTTGCTACTTTTTACTCAGTCACATTTTCAAAGGAAACTCAGCCTTAAGCACATGTAAATTCCCTAAGCTGATTGGGTAGTGTTATAATTGTTAATTAAGCTTTAATTGCTTTGCACGTCAAAAAACTACCAATCGAAGCGCTATACTTGTTAGGATAAGAATGTAGGTGTGGGGTAAATAAGATTATTTTTGTATAAATACGTCTTCTTGTATTTCCTTATAGGAGTAATACCAGAATGAACTGACTACTTATGTAATGAATACTCATATATACAATACAGATCGGACGTCAGAAATATATATCTTTCTCTATATTTAGGATAAAGTTCATGAAAGATAATTTCAAGTACAAGATTGATAGGAATAAAGAATTGTAGTTGAAAAATCAGCCTCCTAACTTGTGTCTACTAATACTAAACTGTCACATCCTACTAATATTATAAACACGGCAAATTTGTGAGTATGTAAGTATGTTTGGTGCTTTTTAACGTCATCATCATCATCATCATCATATCAGCCGCAAGAAGTCCACTGCTGAACGTAGGCCTCCCTCAATGATCTCCACATTGACCGGTCGTTAGCGGCCCGCATCCAACGAGTCCCTGCGATCTTAACCAGGTCGTCCGTCCACCTGCCGGGAGGTCTTCCTACGCTGCGTTTGCCGTCATGTGGTCTCCACTCCAGAATCTTTTTGCCCCATCGGCCATCGGGGTCATCGTCTTTTTAACGTAAAAACTACTAAATTGTTTTTGATGAAACTTTACAATAACATAGCTTATACATCAGAATAACACATAGGCTACAATTTATAAAGATACTAGCTTCGTCTCGTGGCGTTGCCCGCGGTTATGGTTGTACCGCGGGGTTCAGCTAGTTTCAATATAATGCAATGTGTTACTGTCGGAACAGAAATGGAGCGTTCACGAGATTTCTCTAAAATCGCACATCATGTCACAATATTATTACTGTATTCAAACAATTTCTAAAAATTCATATAAATACATCAATTAGTACTCACCGGTAGTAAGGAAAGGGCTGCGGCACATGCAGATCCATGGGCATCGATGCATGGGCATGCGCGTGCGAGTACTCATGCTGCATCATGCCGTGCATGCCATGGCCCAGCATGGCTGCCCACGGCGATGACGTAAAACTACCCGGGTGCTCCATCCTCACACACTATTGTACCATTTTTAAACTGTTGTTCCTTTTTTAAATCATCTTTTCACTTCACTGTTCTAAATTCAAAATTGTACTTTCACCGTAGTTCGGTTTTATTTGATTAACATTTTTATATTTTAATAGTTATGTGACTGTTGAAATCATTAACACAAGATTAACAAGGTACTAATCATTCTGATTTCAGCACGAACGGACCAGCTCGACCGACCCTCGCACAGGAAATCAACATAAAATGACAACGTTCGTGCTGTCGTATGTCGTTAGTGAGTGCGAGACCGGAGGCCCAATGATGTAAAAGCATCACTCGGCCGTCATAGTGTGGATAACCATGCTGCGTTGTTGCTTTGTCTGCATTCGCAATGAGTATGGTGACCACCACTCTTGGATTCTGCATATGCTTTCCATTAGGCAAAGTAGTCATTTTGGCAGAGCCATTTAGAAAAAAAGAACTTTTTAAGTTTATTTCGGTGCATTAAATTTACTTAGACTGACCTGTTGGTTGTTGTTAGGAACCCTGACTACCAAACCAGAAATCAATTCCCACTCACTAAATATAGTTATGAGTCTAGTTGAGCCCCATGGTGTTACCATGCTGACGCCGAGGGGCGTAGCAACAAGTAGCCCGGTGAAAGTCCCGTCAAAATCTGTTTAGCAGTTTAAAACATTAGTCGATATAAACAGACAGACATAAATGTACCTATGTTTTTTTATCGAAGTACTTAGGTTAAGGATACTTTCATACGCATTTAGTGAAGAGCTGTTAATTTCAAATCACGAACAGGCACTTCAATTTTTGACTTCAACTTCATAGATGAACAGTCATTTTATCTGAGTCACAATGTAATTTTTCTATCATATGAAATTTGAACATATACAACAATTTACATTTACCGTGGAAGAGCCACGCTTTGCAATGAATGGGCTGGCTCGACCGGAATGACACCACCAGATGCTATAGGGCATATAGGGCGATAACTAGATCTAGCTAAGCTAGCTATTTTTTAGAAAATGTAACAAAAAACTGTACTATATCTAATAGCACCAGTTCTGCCTGATTTGGGATCAGTCGGTCGTCGTTGAGATGTTAAGAATTTATTATTATCATTGAAAACATTTCTTTAATCATGTGTTATTTACATAATGTTAAAAATCTAAACAAAATAAACATAAGAAACGGACTGAGTTCATTGCAGTTTTCATTCACAAAGAGGGCTAATTTAATCAAAGTAAATTTGTAATGAAATATATGGTTTAATTTTCAGAAGTGCCAGATTATTATTTTTATAATTTACTAGCTTTTGCATGCTACTTCTCCTGCCTGTCGGTCATTGTGACAAAAAGTAACCTATGTGTTTTTCCAATGTTCAATTCATCTCTGTACCGAAATTCATCCAAATCAGCTTAGCGGTATAGTCTTGAAAGTGTTACAGACAGACATAGTTACTTTTGAATTTATATTAGTATGGATTATGTTGTATGTTTTCACTATTAACATCACATTAATATTCATAATGAACGTTTATTACCAACGATAAACAGGTTTTATTTCCCTCTATGTGCAGATTAACAGTCTCTATAAACCACCAAGTGGTCTTATTTCGGCCATACTTGATTACTGGATATAGGTATTTAGTACTGCTTATGTTATTTCAAAGACCAGTGTAATTAAAACGGTTTTTGCGTAGATTTCTGAATTAAGACAGGTCAACTTCATCTACAGGACTGGAAAACATTTAGAATATTATTATTACAGTAACTGACAGATGCAAATACTGTAAATTTAAAAGAATTCGTTTTTTTATGGAATAGGGGGCAAACGAGCAGATGTATCGCCTGATGGTAAGCGATTACCGTCGCCCATGGACACCCGATGGTAACACCATAGGCGTTATAAATGTGTTGCCGGCCTTTGGGGGATGAGGAAGGGGACGGGTAGAGGGTAGAGCTTCCGGTATCCTCACTGACTCGGTAAAACACAGCGCAGGCGCACTGTTTCACACCGGTTTTCTGTGAGGCCACGGTATCATTCCGGTCGAATCGGCCCATGCATGCTAAAGCGTGGCTCTCCCATGGTAAGCGTGGCTCTCCCAGGTGTCTGCCTGTTTCTCTTTCACGGCTTTCAATGAAATTTGGTAAGGAGATTTTTAAGTAAACTGCAATTATCGACATAAACTTGGCGTTGTAAATTTTAAAGTAACTCCTGTGTCTGTCTGCTAAAACGTGAAGATTGTGTAATGCGTAAGGTATTACACACTTCTTGATGTAGTAATAATGGTGTTGATAGTTAATACACTGAGTTTATTAAACAAACTAAACTGGAATAACATTGAAAATACAAGATCTAACGCCCAAATTGATAAGACTTATCTATGTTAACCTTGTACCTTACAACTAGACCTCCTCTTTCTCCAAGTATAAAAGACCTCAGCTCTCACCAAGTATAAAAGTTTATTTTGCAAATTGTCTATAACTATATCACTTCCTCGCGATATACATATAAGTATTTCTATTGCCATTTAGGCAACTGAAAATGCAGTTAGACCCAAGCCTCTGAAATGAAATGTTCAATGTACCGAAGTCTTCATGGGTTTATTCCCTTACTAAAGCCAGTTCTATGAATGTTCTATACACGGTCAGTCAAATAATATTTTTATGATATATAAAGTTCTACACAGAAAGCACACATATTAATATCTCAACAGTAAAATAAATAAAACAAAACAGTAATTATCAAACTAATATTTGCGTACCGCTTTTAATCGTAAGATACCGTCTCGGAAGTGCTCGGAACACGTTTTCCCATAAACTTTTATTTGTTGTCTACCTACTTACACCAATTTCTCAACTCGAGCGTAACCATAGGACGCAATATACAAAGCAAATGCGATTAATTTCAATATAAACATTATGATAACGGACGCATGTTTGTCTTACAAATACCTGACCATAATGTACTTCGTCGAGTGTTCGGAAAACATCGTAAATCATCGGCAAACGTCAAATAAATGTGTCATGTCTTCACAAATATAGAATACACAGAAAAGTGCTTGATTCTTTTGTGGCACCTACCTTTTCAAATAACTCGAGTGTTAGTTATTTTTAAATCTTCTTAGTTTACTTCAATTCATCAATTATGTATGGCAAAAGAAAAAATTAAGTAGTGACATAATCGCGAGTCCCCGAATGACCCAGTGACCACCACCAATTCAGAAGACTTTGGACAATAGAAGACAAAACCCAGAGAATTACACATTCTAGAATTAAAGTCACTGGTACTTATTCTACTATTTAAATTAACTTTAATCGGCTTCGCTCTATGGTATTATCAAAGGTTGGCTGGTAAATAATGCCTAATGGCATTAAGTCCGCCTTTGTACTTCATGTGCACTAAGTTAATAAATAAATATAACGTCCAAATTGTCGATGTTAACCTTTTTCCAAGTATAAAAGACCTCATCTCTCACTAAGTATAAAAGTTTAATCTGCAATCATTAACTAAAAACTTTTACTTAATGGAACGTTTGTTACTTTGAGCCTTGATGTAGAAGACTGGAAGTTAACCCCACCCTAGCTGATAAAAAGGCTCGGATGGCATATTCATCCTCATTGTTTATAAATTATAATACAAATAAAATTTAATAATCCTAGGTTTATTTATACAACTAAGTTGACACACGTTGTTGTCCGATTTAGTCCATAAGCTGGTCTTGTTAATATAATAAATAATACCAAAAAAAATGTGTCCCTGACTTTATATACCTATATACTGAGAAAAAAACTATTTAAATAGTAATGATGATAAAATAATGTCTCATCATTTTAATAAAAAGGTGTTTCTAGATAAATCTATACTAATATCATAAAGCTAAAGAGTGTTTGTTGAGTTGGACGAACGAATCTCACGAACCGCTGATTCGTATAGAAAAATGTTTAGTGTTGAACACTTCATTCAGTAACTTCAACCAATAGGAACTGAGCATCAATTAATATAATTTAAAGAACTGCGAAAAATTCATTAATTTTGAGAGATTGAATATAGTTGTACAGGTACTAACTGACCCGCACAACTATATTCAATCGCTCAAAATGAATGAACTGTTTTTAGATCATTTTTGAATAGTAAAATATATATATATATATACCTAACAACAATGGCGAAATGATACTTATCTTGCACACGGTCCGACGCGGCGGTCAGCTTCCAAATTAGGCAGACCTTGTACTAAGTTGTATATCTACTATGATATCAAAATCTTTGTATTTGAACCTTTCAAAATGACTCCACTCTACCTTATGCAAAGCATGAGCAGAATCCAGGAGTAGTGGTCACCACACTCATTGCAAATGCAGACAGTGCAACAAAGCAACGTAGTGACCCAAAATAAATTGCTGCATCATTGAGCCTCCGTTCTCGCACTCACCCAAACACGACAGCATAAATGCTGTTCATTTAGGTTGGTCTTCTGTGATATAAGTACAGATAAATAATCGAACAAATGAGTGAGGATCGTTAACGCCACGGGCCAGTCAAAGTGTATTTAGATACTTCAAACTTGCTAAGGTTGTTGACAAGATCAGTGCACAAGGCAATTCAAATACAAAATTATTAATCTGAGTCTTAGATTGTTTAAAGCTTGTTTTAAGCATTTTAAACCAGCGCAATAGGGTATTTGACACCTTATTCAAATTAGTTACTTTTTATCATCTGTCAAAATGATAACTTTGTACGAAAAATGTACTAAATACAAACTTATGACGTCACTGTTTTAAACTACTCATTTGAGTTATATACTACAACTAGCTTTTGCCCCTGCGGCTTTGCTCGCGTTAAGAAGTATTATTGCGGCATACTTCTTAACGCGAGCGAAGCCGCGGACAAAAGCTAGTCGTCAAATATAATCCGCTAGATATATTATCTATGCACAAAAATGGTTAATTCAAAGTTCTCTCCAAAATAACTTTATGTACATGGCGCTAGCATACAGAAATGTATATATTTTAAACTGAAAAGTTACTAATCTTATATAGCCCGCATCTCAAAATCCTTTCTTAGGGGATGCCTACGTCATAGTAGCTTTATGCATGGAAAGTCTCAGCCCGATCGGTTTAAAATTTACAAAGTTTCATACAAAGTTTCATCCCCTATTTTATCCCCTTGGCGGTAGAATTAATGAAAATCCTTTCTTAGCGGATGCCTACGTCATAACATCTACCTGCATGCCAAATTTCAGGACGCTCCTTCCAGTGGTTTGGGCTGTGCGTTGATAGATCACTATGTCAGTCAGTCACATACATATTGGTCAGAAAAATACAAAAAAAAAATACGCAATGAAAAGTACTGCGATAAGTATTGTGAATTTGATCCCTACAGCCTTTTGAGTGATTCACGAATCGTTGTATTGAATCTGGGTGTTATTTGAGTTCGATTCATGAACACTAGTAAAAGTACCCCGAAACACAAGATACATTACAAGTGAGAGTCATCTTTTAAAAAGAAATACTCGTAACTGAAAGAATGGGAGGGGAATGAAATATTCATTTCAGTGATCTTAATTTTCTTTTTTTTTATTGAATAGTGGGCAAACGAGCAGTCGTATCACCTGATGGTAAGCGATTACCGCCGCCCATGGACACCCGCAACACCAAAGGCGTCACAAGTGCGTTGTCGACCTTTAGGGGGATGGGAAAGGGGATAGGGGGAGGCCCCAAACCCTCCCCCCATCCCCTTTCCCATTAAAAACAACAAAAAACATTATTAGTACATCTCCATACCATCTATAGAGCATATATTTTAAATTTCAAGTTTCTTATTTCAAAAATATGTTTTTGTACACCCCTTACCCCATACTCTACGTATTGTAATATCTATAGTTCTTAGCGGATATTTACACCCTATAAGCAACCTACTTGCCAAACAAGTTTGTAGGTGTTATAGTTTCTGAGATTTCATGATTAATCAGATAGATTAATCTTTGAATCGTTTTGATACCTTAACGGAACTCTTTTACAGTACCTACAATAAACGTATCTCGAAAAAATTTAATTGAAATAGGAATTATAGTTGAGTAGGTATATTATAATTCCCGATTCTCTTCTTTTTATTGTCCGTTTATAATGGTTTAATCTGATGTTTCTAACAAAAGTGTAGTGCACTCTCACTTATTTCCGCACCACCCAACGATAGACTGATTGGAAAATGCCTTTGGCTTTAAGACAGTTAATAAATAGGTTTAAAGATGCTTTATCCTAAAACGCATCTCTTTTTAATACTACTTAAATACATTTTTATTAAGTAGTCAATTTGCGCACTAAGTATAAATGGAAATTTTTGATTGGTTTCAAAGATATGAATAAAGTACAGCAATACTTGATGTTAATCACAAAAAAATATTCATTCCTATTATGACTTTATAAAATGCCACGGTATCCAATTTTTCGAATTACAAATGAGTAAATTCCTTAGTATAATATATAATATATATATATATAAATAAAATCTAGGTAAAAAGGTGTGGATTGTAAAAGAATGTCAATATGATGTGATGTGGAGAAAATTTCAAATACCCGTCATTATCCGTAGGCCTCCTAAAGATTAAAAAATTATCTTCCACTTTCAGTAATAATTATAACAGTAATATCTAAACTTGTATCAACCTAAATGGCAAACTAAATTTACACAAAGTCACTCAATTACAAAACTTACAAGGATTTATGGCTACAAACAATTGAATCATTATTAAAAAAAAGTTATAATAAGTTATCGGCACCATTTCAATTGCAATTGATATTTTTATTAGAATACTAAAACTTAGTAAATAAACTGTGTACTTATATGCTTTAGTAATTGAATTTTAAAGTTTATAAAAATATTCCCACGTCCCGAAACTTAAATACCCAGTATGTACATAACAGTTAGACGGCCGTATATTAAAAATAGGTATATTGACATATTGCGTACACGCAGTAGGTATACCGATTGTTTTCATATGTCAAATCGGCACTTATTAGTGACAGCGGCACTTTATGTGACATCCGAAACTATTAGTGACGTTCTATATTTGAACTGTGCAAGCATTGCGCTAGTGTTGTCGTAACTTCAAGGGATTTAAGAATTAACAGGTCTTTTATTTGTCAAGTAATGACAGCTGTTTGTATTAGACATGCGCAAGATATGGTTATGTGTGGTATTTACTTATTTGTTTTTCTTTATTTACTTTCTAAAATTAGTTGTTCTATGGAATTTTTCAAATATTTGGGTCACAAGTTATTGACAGCAATAGGTATTGTAAAAAATGTGATCTCAATGTCAATTGTTCGGTCTAGTTAAATGTTTTAATTTTTGCTCTGTTAATTAAATTTAATTTAATTTACCAATTTTAAACATCCAATTCACAAAATCACGAGTACATCAGAATCAAACAGCACGTAATATCACTATCAAGTTAATTTTACTCCACTGTTTCACTTTTCAGTACGAGCACAGTCACAAGCGGCCTACCGCAGCCGCACACGCGTTAGAAAAAAATAAAAAGACAAAGCGCGCGAATGTCAAATGCCAATTCCGCCAAACTTTTCCCGCGCGAGGCACGACACGTTCGGATACACGCGCGAGTGCATGCGTCACTATTTACATGCATTTTGATAGTCGGAGGTAAAAACTTAAAACACGTGTGCCGGGTCTGTCGGTCCAGCGGTCATTGAGGATCTGGTATCAAAACTATACGGCGTGCGGGTGGATGTGTGCGCCGAACCGGCCCGGCCATACGGCGGGCATACGAAACAAGCTCGACTAGGGCTGCACGCCGCGGAGCGTCGTGCTGTCGAATATCTGAGTCACGTCGGTGTAATTGGGTTAGGTTTACGTGACAAACCATCGTGTCACGTACTAGCATAGCCCTGTTATGGGGTGTGCCCTAATTACGTCCGCCAAAATGTTAGATGTAGAAAGTATTTTTGTGGGACACAAAGGATTTTTGGGAGTTTTTAATTAAAATTCCATGATTTGCTTAACGTGAGCGAACGTGACGTATTATATAAACATCAAAAAAA
Organism: Spilarctia lutea; assembly: GCA_916048165.1. Classification (NCBI taxonomy): domain Eukaryota; kingdom Metazoa; phylum Arthropoda; class Insecta; order Lepidoptera; family Erebidae; genus Spilarctia; species Spilarctia lutea. Next base: position 5,451,990 of record OU696491.1, read on the forward strand.
TACCTTTTTTATTTATATTTCATATTTCTAAGCAACGACTTAGTTTTTATTTTTATATTTCGCGCAAATTTTACATTAATTTTATTTGTGTAATTCTGTACAAAGTTACCGCACGATAAAAATAATTAAACCACATCACCAGTGGTTATGACTAAGCGTACTTATTCTAATAGCCTATCATGCCAGTCGGTGTGGCGACAATAATAATACGACATTACGAGTACCGTTAGCAGAATGATAAAAATAAAACATTCTCACGCTTTACATTCTAACCTATGACCTAGCCTTAAACGTTTTGGCGTTTCTAACTGTCGCAGCAATAAGATAGCAGCCACTATAACATGACCTTCCCCGCGACTCTTCACACCTGCAATGCAGGTCGCAAGAGGGGGAGGCGGAAGGGTACTTAGAATTAATATGTTCTTGGTTATGTTGATAATAATTGCAAAAGCAAATGACGAGGTGTGAGTAATATGTAACGGTCTTTAGACTTTGTTTCAATGTCGTCCATAATGAATATGGTGTTATATAGCTTTTTTTATTGGAATATTGCTAGCAAAATTATAAAAAGTCGGTTAACTAGCACCACCTGCATATTTATTATAAAAATAAGGAACGTTATTAATTACTTTTATTTATAAAAGTTTGTAGTATGGTGTAACTAGTGATTACATTTTCAAATGCTATAATAGCTTGTGCATAAAATAAAAAAACTTATGCGGTCAAAGTAATCACATCTTTATTTATTTAAACTATAGAACTATGTATTAAAAAAGTGCTGGTACAAATTAATAAAAATTAAAAAAAAAACTTTTTAAAATAATTCGAAATTCAAACCTATCATTCCATATTCAACGTAGAGACAGACAACTTAAACCTACTAATTATGTTTTCAAAAATGCTTCTACTTTTAAAAAAAGGCGTGCATTTTAACAGTATTAAAAAAAAAAATATTTATTTACTTACTTATATGAACGCTACTTTTCGTAAACCCCTTTCATCCCTGTCTATGCATACATTTGACAGCTTTTTTTATAAATTTCATATTCGTAGGGGCTATCCACCATCGTATCTAGAGCTCTAATCTTGAATCATTTGAAGTGGAATAGTCCCCTGACAGGGGTCTTAATAATTTGGTCATATAGTGACGATGGTCACCTTAAAAGGTTGTAATACTGATTTAGTGCCTTAAGAAATTTGTTCATACCCACCCCTTGAGGGATTTTTGTAATACTATGATGTATGTCTCAAAGCTTTGACGTAATTAAAGCTATAAATAAAGACATAAATACACCAGTAAAGCAGTCGATATTATACTTAAACTCACTTACTTTTTTGTTTTATCTACACTTGCACTTTGCTAACTAAACGAGCTGACAATCTTTTTGCCGGTAGAAAAACAAATTACTTAGAAAAGCATAATTATGTTCTGAAGTCTTAAATATCAGACGGCTCCTATTCTAGCAAAAATCTACTGTTCCTACATAATGTATTCATTAAATTAACTGTTTGATTAATAATTCTCATAAAAAGAGAATATCAACCAAGATAGAATGTCAATCAAGAGAAAAAAAAAATTTTTTTTTGTCACAATTTGGTCACTTCTACTTTGACGTCATCATTTAGACTGACCCACAATCAATCGATCTACATTCGTCTGTTAAAACACTCGCATCTTAAAATAAATGTTTAAATTTAAACAAAAACATATGTTTTAACACTTGAGATTCAAGAGCGCCGTGTGCGACTGAAACAAGTATATGTTGACAGCGACGTTTTAAATTTCGAACGTCTACGAACTCGATATGCTGATTGGTCAGTTTGTGGGCTCGCGAGGCGTGGGGCGCGGCGATTGGCGGGAAGGCGTGGTAGTCCAGGCATTCTGGGTCACTGATAGTAATAAATTAGTTTTGCGAGTTATAGAATATGCCTGCTTTATGAGGGTAGTGCTACAACGGTCGTAGAGCGTCTACGGCAAGATACGTAGACATCTACGTAGATTTTGTTGTAGTTATTTAGTTTTTTTTTTATGTTGAATAGACTTGTTTATGAAATATTAGCACATTCACTGTATTTGGTTTTCATGCCAATTGGGGTGTAATGGAATCGTAATTAAGGATTCAGGTCGGTGTGGCATTGAAAATAATGTTCAAATCCCATTCAATACACCCGTACTAGTTGTGAATTTTATTTTTACCTATTTTGAACAGTAGCTACCATGAACTCACTTTAAAGTAATTACTTTAAAGGTAGTAGAGCCACGCTGATTTCAGCACGGTTGGACTGGCTCGACATGGAAAATCAACGTAAAATGACAGCGTTCGTGAGGTCGTGTTTCGTTAGTGAGTGCGAGGCCGGAGACCCAATGATGTAAAAGCATCACTAGGCCGCCATGGTGTGAGTGACCGCCCCTCTTAGATTCTGCTTACGCTTTCCATCAGGCAAAGTAGAGTCAATTTGGCATGGCCAAACATAAAAAAAATAGTATAAATTACCCTTCAGATAGGACGTGGTAACTTTCTACTCGAAATAGACCCGAAGATCTGTAAATTTGTATCAAGTACCCCTTCTTTTTGAAAACGAGGTGGAAAACCCTTTCGTATCTCCACCTCCTTAGAGAGGCAGGAACCAGGAGCACGCGGAGTTTCCACTAAAAACCATCCTGGCGCTTTAGTGAGTGGGGTACCCAGACCATATGATTACAGGTCTCAAAATCCCCCAAAAATAATGAGTCACAATAGCCTCTAATGACTATAGTAATTATTAATAGGGATAGGTACAACAAAATCAATGCTTTTTAGCACCCAAAATTTGACTTCACCAATTATCCAGAATGTTAACTACAATTCCACCTTTTATTGCTCACAAAAACCTGAACGTCCTTGAAACTCCCAAAGGTCTAAACCTTGCAGAACCTTCATGTCACTTCAATCAAATTCCAACCATCTCTCCTAAAAGATAAGGTTGAAAAGCAAAACACTGTCGTTACTAGGAAGCGCATTAGGTATTCGGGAAACGTATTGTTCGATCGATACCGTGAGGAAATGGAGACGGAGGCGAGGCTTTATCCTGACAACGCAAGGCTGTACATTTAGAGTAATAGACAGGAATAATAGGATCTATATTTCTACAGAAATACAAGACTTAGAAGATTTTCATCATTAAAGCAATTATCATCTAATCTCTCTATAGACTGCTATGCTTGAGTTCTCTGGCTTAAATCATGGGTCAGACCAAAATTTTGTAATATGATCCACAAATATTTATTTCGAAAATTCGGTTTTTTTCTATGTATAATATTAGTCAGTCTAGCTTTCATAGTACAAATTCAGCTTAGTTTAAAGCTAGTTGGCGTTATGTGTTAGATACCCGAAATATTTATTGACATTTTAAAATAGATACCACGTAGGAGAGCCTCGCTTCGGCATGAATGGGCCGGCTCGACCGGAGTAATACCACGGCCTCGCAGAAAACCGGTGTGAAACAGCGCTGCGCTGTGTTTCATCGAGTGAGTAAGGATACCGAAGGTCCATACCCCAACCCCTCCCCATCACCCTCCTGCAAACACCGGCAGAGCACTTGTGACGCCTCTGGTGTTGCGATATCGTCGATCGATCAGGCGATACGTCTGCCCGTTTGCCGCATATTCCATTAAAAAAAGAAAATATGCAAGACCTTTTGTCCAAATATTCTCTTGCGTTTTTTTATTTTGCGTTTTCTTTGCTATTAAATAGGTATTAAGTTGTCGGCACTGTCGTCATGATTTTATTCCTATTATGACTTTTTCATGGCTCATATAAAAAGTATCAACTGACTACACAAAACCAAGTGACGTTCCTTATTTAAAATATTAATCCCCGTGGGACATAGTTAGTTAATTTATAACCATAGATATACTAATCACAAAGCGTGGCGACGCATGCTTAGGAGACACGTCACCACGCTAACAGCCAGTCTGACCTTCAACATTAAATGTTGCACATCAAAAAATTTACGTCGATTATTACTATGATGTTTCTAATATATTTCACAAATAAGAGAGGTACTTCAAAGGATAACACAGGACATATAATATCATTGTAGCTTGGTAGGTATATAGCCACATGGCTATATAACCTATCCAAATTCTAGCAATTGTTTTTTTCTTTTTTTAATTGTATAGTGGGCAAACGAGCAAACGTATCACCTGATGGTAAGCAATTACCGCCGCACATGGACACCCGCAACACCAAAGGCGTCACAAGTGCGTTGCCGACCTTTGGGGGATGGGAAAGGGGATGGGGGGAGGGGTTGGGGTATGGGCCTCCGGTATCCTCACTCACTCGGTGAAACACAGCGCAAACGCTATTTCACACCGGTTTTCTATGAGGCCGTGGTATCACTCCGGTCGAGCCGACCCATTCATGCCGAAGCATAGCTCTCCCACGGTAAAAATTAGGTAACCTACTTAGAATTTTATTCACGCGTTAGTACCTATATGTCTCGATTTGCCTAATTGTCAAACAGAGCTGAATCGTGATAGGACTAGATTTAATTAGACTAAATCTCTATTCGACTTTATTATCAATAGATATAGAAATTATATTAACACTAATCAGTTTACTATTATGTAAATGAAGAAATATTTATTTCGAACATCTAACACACAACGCTGTCTAGTCCAAGCTAAGCAGAGCTTGGGTTATGGGTACTAGACAACTGATACTAATACATATTATATAGTTTTATTTGATGCGACCCGGGAATCGAACCCGAGACCACTGCGCCACCGAGGCAGTCAAATGTAAATGTTATGTTTTCTACAAAGAGCTGCTTTTCACATTAATACCTGGTACCTGGATGATTTTTTGGTAAATTTTTCAAAAAATATCCTAGTTAGATCAGCTTATCAACAAACTTAGAAACTTTACCTGTTTATTAAATTAGTATAGATGTAGGTAGGTTTATTTCCCTCCATCCCTCTCCCCATCCCCCAAAAGCCGGCAACACACTACTGACGCATCTGGTGTTGCGGGTGTCCATGGGCGACGGTAATCGCTTATCATCTGGCGATACGTTTGCTCGTTTGCCCCCTGTTCCATAAAAAAATACCAAAGTACATCAGTCGATATTCGCAGCATCCCTTCCATCTCCTTTACACCACTCTGCCACGTAGCTGCGATCGATACGGTCGCGTGACTCGAGTGTTAATGCCCAGAAAGCCTTCGTTATAAGGAATATTGTAATTCCTGAGTTTCCCAGCCATCTCAGTACTAAAGCCTTTTGGAATCAGAGGTTTCTTATAGAGATTGTGTTGACTATTTTTGAACTGCGCTATACAAGCCTTCTGAGATTAATGCAAAAATTACTTGTATCATTCATGCGGATGCAATTTTCTTCACGATTAAATCAAACTGGTTTCGAAGTTTGCACGATATACATATTTTATTATTAACTACCCTTTGCACGCGGCTTCACCCGCCTCTATGATGGTTATCGTAGAAGAGAGTAGCATGAGCTTTACCGTGGGAGAGCTATGCTTCGGGTATGTCATGAATGGGTCGGCTCGACCGGAGTGATACCACGGCCTCACAGAAAACCGCTGTGAAATAGCGCTTGCGCTGTGTTCCTCCGAGTGAGTGAGGATACCGGAGGCCCATACCCCCAACTCCTCCCCCCATCCCCTTTCCCATCCCCCAAAGGTCGGCAACGCACTTGTGACGCCTTTGGTGTTGCGGGTGTCCATGGGCGGCGGTAATCGCTTACCATCAGGTGATACGTCTGCACGTTTGCCCACTATTCAATAAAAAAAAAATGATTTTTTTCTCAAGAATCAAAGTATCTCCATGCCAACTTTCCCTGAAATTAGTACAGCTCAGTATTAGTTTAGTCGTGAAAGAGTAACAAACAAACAAAGTTACTTTCGTATTTATAATATTGGCATGGATTTAAACTACAGAACAATCTTTTTATCCATGGTATTTTTTTAATTTTCTACCACGCACAGCAAAACTGTGGAAAGAGCTGTCGCCTGCGGTGTTCCTGGACCAATACGACCTTCAAACCTTCAGGAAAAGAGCGTACCTACTCCTTCCTAAAAGGCTGGCAACGCACTTATGACGCCTCTGGTGTTGCGGGTGTCCATGGGCGGCGGTAATCTCTTACCATCAGGCGATACGTCTGCTCGTTTGTCCCCTATACAATAAAAAAACTATGCTACGATAAAAAATATTACCATAAGAGTCTACCGTTTAACATCAGGGTTGCCACACAGAGCGGCCATGTATAAACCGTAGGTGGACCGAGCCTCGTCGTGTTTCCAAGGTTTTGCTTTCTAAGGTGCACCTGGTTCCCCGGCTTCTAGTACACGTTAAAATAATAAAGTCTTAAAAGGAGGAATTAACTACTTTTTTCTCCATCATCAGACAATCTTTACCAAGTACACCTGTCAAACTTGTCAAAATGTATTGAACGAAGTTAAACTTGACAGGTGTACAAGTACCTAGTACTAGTGCCTAGCACTAATATTTTTACGTTCCTTTTCTTTTTAATAGATTATGCGCGCCCTAGGGGGCCACCTACAAACTGGTAGGTGGCCAGAGGTACGTTGGGGTTCCAGGGTTTTCCTTACTAGGTACCAAAGTACCCAAGACGACGTGCGGTTTTAATCGGTTTGAGTCCGACATGCCACCAGTAGGAGATAACCGAGGGGATTTGCGCAAGGGAAAAAAAAGGGTATTAAAAATACAGTTGGCAAAATTTGGACGATATGATGCGAATCTTCATAACATTTAAAAAGGTTTATTATGGTTAATGGTAGTTTAGTTTATGATATTAACGCTCTAATAATGATTATCTACAAAAGAAGAAGAAAAAACATAATAAATATTTTTTTTATTTTCGAAATTAACTTTTATTATTTGAAGGGAAATCTTTTTTAATGAGCAACTACAAAAAAAAAGATTGGAGATGCCGGGGATCGAACCCGGGGCCTTTCACATGCAAAGCGAACGCTCTACCACTGAGCTACATCCCCATGTTATTACATTAATAAAACGGAGCAGCAATTCAAGTCAGAATGTTTTGACAACAACTGAATAAATATTTTATAGCTTTATTATCTTAAGCCCGTGGCTTTGCTCGCATTTAATAAAAAAATGTCTTATGTTACTTCTAATACCTCCAAAATATTCTTGTACAAAGTTTCATGATGATCGGTTAAGTGGCGTAAAAAATATGTTAAGCCAGTCTCAAAAGCCCTCCCTGCCAAGTTGCATTCAACGTGAACATTATTAGAAAACAAGTGTATTGGTATATCGTCTCTCAGTGCCAAGCCACGTGGTCAAAACAAAATATTAGCCAATAATACAAGAGAAAGAGACTTTAGCGATTGTAGAAAGATAATCGACAGGAAACGATTGCACTAAAAGGGCAGATTCTGATGAAGTTTCAGATAGAATCCACCAGACTGCCTCAGTGGCGTAGTGGTAGCGCATATGCGACTACTGTGCTTTAGTTCTCTGGTTCGATTCCCGGACCGAATGTTTGTATGAGTTGCAAATATTTGATTAGCGAAGTGTGTCTACCTACCTGCACTTGGTCGCGTTGATTGTTTGCAGAGTCGCAAGTGTATTGCATATCATATCAGCTTTTATCAAAATCATAACGTGATTATCAGCAATTGTTTATTCAGTTGTACAGTTCAATGTTACCATATAATTGTACCTACAGTCGTGGAAATTGACTATGTGTAACACATGGGGATGTAGCTCAGTGGTAGAGCGTTCGCTTTGCATGTGAAAGGCCCCGGGTTCGATCCCCGGCATCTCCAATTTTTAATAACAAATATATCCCTAATTAGCTTACTGTATTTTCATTTCGTCTATAGAAATAACTTATTTCTTTTCAATTTTCCTTTAAGAGATAATAAATTAAAGAAGAAGCTAGTGTGGGGGAACGGGTATCATGTTCCACCCAACACAAAGGGAGGATCCTCCGACCAGGCGAGGTGATCATGCCTGGCGGGCTACTGCCCCACAGTTGATGTTGGGATGTTGTATATATGATAATCGGCGCGGGAACTTTATTTGCGCGATTCAGGATTGGTAGTTACTCCGTGTAGTGTAGTTTGTAGGTACAGTGCGTTACTTCGTAGTTCAGTGTATCTTCGGTAGATGGCGCTGTATGTGGAGGTCGCCACATCACTCCCCTCCAAGACTGGAGGTCGATATATGTTGAGTCAGCTGTCTGTGCTCTGATGCGGAGCTTGCCAGTGCCAGGAGTGAGTAGTTCCAGTGAGTCGGAACTGAATGCCGCAAGTTCCAGTGAGTCGGAACTGAATGCCGCTAGTCCCAGTGAGTCGGGGCTGAAGTCCGCTGATCCCAGTGAGTCGGGATCGCATGCGGTGCGCGGTGCTGCGGTGAGGTCCCCAGTGAGTCGGGGCGATTGCTGCGTAGTGGCTGGCTGCTGCGTAGACGGGAGAGATGTGCTCTGCTTACATGGACCGTAGGTGCAGTGTGCTGTGCCTAGACGCTGTAGAGGCCGTAGGGGTTACCAGGCTGGAGCGGTCGCGTCCTGCGTGTGGTATATCCCAGTTGAGGCCGAAGTTGCTGGCTGGCTTGAGACTTGCTGTGGGAGTGAACATGATGGTGGCGGCTTGAAGGCTGCTTTCAATCACGTCGGGGTCACCACTTGTGGGGGAACGGGTATCATGTTCCACCCAACACAAAGGGAGGATCCTCCGACCAGGCGAGGTGATCATGCCTGGCGGGCTACTGCCCCACAGTTGATGTTGGGATGTTGTATATATGATAATCGGCGCGGGAACTTTATTTGCGCGATTCAGGATTGGTAGTTACTCCGTGTAGTGTAGTTTGTAGGTACAGTGCGTTACTTCGTAGTTCAGTGTATCTTCGGTAGATGGCGCTGTATGTGGAGGTCGCCACACTAGCTTAAGACATACCACAAGTTTTTGACTTGCCAATGGGACTTATAATGGTCTTTAAGAATTCAGTAACGCGTAACTGTATTCTCGTCCTATACTTGGAAAACCATGGAACTAGAATATATATTTTTATTTAATAATTTACATCCTGTGTCGCGGGGCTTTTACAAACATACATTGAGGTCTCGGGTTGGTTTATAACCAGAGCGGCAAGCGCAACCATCTTGCTGCTTTAATATGTCGATTCTATATTATATCCAATTAAATCTTTGATCTAATTTTTAGGCCGCTTTAGGAAAAACATAAAATTACAATACAACAACAAGAATGACCCAATTTCAAAGCAATTATCAATTCAAAAGTTTCACTAAGCCCCTATTGTTGTACATTTCTGCCACGGGAAGTGCTGCGATCGTTTCCTATACCCCCACCATATACTTGCACGATCCCTCAATCATGATCGTGATTTATGAGTCAAAGAGGAAAATTAGAGAAAAAAGTATGGTAGAAAAGGGACATTGTGAAACCTCTTTTCTCAGGAAGGTCACAATTGTTTGTGTTAAGTGATGCTGAGAATGGGTATAGCTGACACGAATGGGAGTGCCTATAGATGGTGTTCTAATTTGGCAAGATATTCGAGGCCTAGAATTAACTTGTCAAATTTTAATAAAATTCTGTTATATTTATGATTATTATTAACTTTGCAAATAAACACAACATACTTACGGTCAGTTTCAGTACTTGCTGAAAAAGTCTAAAAGACTAATGTCAACTTATCTGTCAAATAACTACAGATTTCTGTATCATTGGTCTTAGATTAACACATATACATCAGATATATATTAGGTCTTTACCTATGAAATTGCCGTTTTGTATGCAATAAGTGAAAGTACTTATTTTTCAAACTTTTTTATTTCTGTTATTCGAAGTAATCACCCATGCAATCGATGCATCTTTGCCAACGCATTGGCAGTTTATTGATGCCTTTCTTGTAAAAATCAGCTGGACGGGAGGCAACAAACTCTTCAAAGGCATTTTGTACTGCCTCTCGGGAATTGAATTTTTTACCCACTAATAAGTTGTCTAAATTTTGGAAAAAGTAATAGTCGGTAGGCGCAAGGTCTGGTGAGTATGGCGGATGAGGGAGAGCTTCCAACCCCAGCTCTTGCAGCTTGGAGACTGTCTGTTGCGCAGTATGGGGTCGCGCGTTGTCGTGAAGGAGCAGTGGGGACGACCGATTGACCAAAGCTGGTTGCAGATGTGCAAGCTTCTCCATCATTCTCTCCAGTTCTTCACAGTACACATCTGCATTAATGCTCATGCCGTGTTGTAATAAGCTGTGGTGAATCACACCCGCACTAGACCACCAAACAGTGACCATCACCTTTTTAGGGGTCATTTTTGGTTTAGGGCATTTCTTTGGTACTGAACCAGGGTCTAATTAACTTGCTGAGTGCTTTCGATTGTCGAACAGAATTCATTTTTCGTCGCACGTAACTATTCGTTTCAAAATTCCTTCATTTCTTTGCCTGTTGAGCAGTGAAAGGCAGGTCTCGACGCGTACGTTGCGCTGGCGATCGTTAAGGTCGTGAGGCACCCATCTATCAAGCTTTTTTACCTTGCCAATTTGTCGCAAATGGATCAATATTGTTTTGATGCTTACATTAAAAGCTGCTGCTAGCTCAGCTGTAGATTGAGTTTCGTCAGCTTCCACAATCGCCTTTAATTCATTATTGTTAACCAAAGTCTCCGGACGACCACGAGCTTCATTTTTCAAGTCAAAATTTCCAGAACGGAACCGGGAAAACCAATAAAGGGTTGTGCGTTCGTTTGTACAGTTCTCTCCGTAAACGTTTTTGATGTTACGTGCCGTTTGTGTCGCGTTGGTGCCACGACGGAACTCATATTCCATAATTACACGAATTTTTAAAGTATCCATTATGACGAAAAATGTTCAAATGTAATGAAAATACAACGCTAATCAAAAAACAAAAGACTGAGTTTGTAAATAGAATGTCATGATTTTAAAACAAAATTAATTTGAATTTAGAATACAGAGCCATTACAAACTTTTTCTTATTTGAAATGACCAGTACTGAAGAAACGCAATTTCATAGGTAAAGACCTATTATATATTTATCAGCAACTTTTATCTATTAAATAGTGTTATAGGGCAGATATCTATCGTAAACTTAATCAGGAACTCTTGAAACTGGCACTTAGAATAGTATTTATCAGAAAATACTTGTTAGTGTTCCTAATCTGATCGATATTTTAATGAAAGATTTAAAGCTAATTAAAACGGAAAGCGAAAATAAAATTGGAGATGCCGGGGATCGAACCCGGGGCCTTTCACATGCAAAGCGAACGCTCTACCACTGAGCTACATCCCCAGGTAACATAAACAGTTAAATTCAGTAATGTAATCAAAAAGGTAGTTATGTACACTTGAGTACACAATGTAGAACCGTTGTCCTATTTAATGCAGTCATAGGTAAGATATTCTTCTTTTAACACACAAATAATAATGAATGTGAGACCGGAGGCCCAATGACGCAGAAGCATCACTAGGCCGCCATTATGTGGGTCACCATGCTGCATTATTGCATTCTGCATTCGGTGACCGCCACACTCTTGGATTCTGCTTATGCTTTCCACTAGGCAGAGTTACTTTGGCAGGCCCATACATAAATAAACTTCCTCAAGTCAGCAGGTATTATGATAAGTCTCATAGCCATAGTTGTAGTGTACCTGCGGTCGGCTGCTCCAGTCGCTCTTTCCACTCTACCGTAAGAACCTTGTAGAGTTGAGACCACTGCAAGTATTAGCCTGATGGAAAGCACGATTATCCAAAGGTGGTGGTCACCATTTTCAATGCAAACGTGTACAACGCAGTATAGGAACCCTCACTATGGCAGCCTCGTGAGAGGTTTTTTCAAGCCCCGCTTAAAGGACCCGGGATCATAGTGGGAGGGAAACACGTGTGCTGATAGTAAGTTCCTGGTTTTGACCGCTCGGCTTCGCAAAAGGAGGAGGTTCTCCATTTGACTGTATTTTTTATGTTTGTTACCCTGAACTTTTGACTGGGTGAACCGATTTTGATTTTTTTTTTAATTTGAAAGCTAAAGGTAAAGTAAAGGTACTTCCTGTGTGTGTTTTTTTGGTAAACTTTTTGTTATCAATGTAGAATTATCAGTAAGACAAACCAGTAGATTAAAATCTGATAGTATCTTGATGTCAGTTCGCCTTTAGCGCTGTTTGTACTAATCTTGTTCATTCAAGAAAAAGAAAATTATCAGAACTATTTTTACTTTTTACGCATCTGATTTGCTCATCTTTATGCCTACTGACCTTGACTTTTAATTACAGTACAGTACAATGTGTACTCAGCTGTAAAGATAGTTATGGAACAATGTATCGAATTGGAGTAATTTTGTATTTGATTGTACTTAGAACAAGGGGATGTAGCTCAGTGGTAGAGCGTTCGCTTTGCATGTGAAAGGCCCCGGGTTCGATCCCCGGCATCTCCAATTTTATTATCACTTTCCGTTTTAATTAGCTTTAAATCTTTCTTTAAAATATCGAGCAGATTAGCAGCACTGATAAGTATTTTCTGATAAATGCTATTCTAAGGGCCAGTTTCAAGAGTTCCTGATCAAGTTTACGATAGTTATCTGCCATATAACACTATTTAATAGATAAAAGTTGCTGATAAATATATGTATATATGACATATGTGTGTTAATCTAAGACCAGTGGTACAGAAATCTGTTGTTATTTAACAGATAATTTGACATTAGTCTTGCAGACAGTGTAATAATGCAGCATGGTGACCCACATAATGGCGGCATAGTGATGCTCGGCATCTTGGGCCTCGTACTCACCAACGAAACACGGCAGCACGGATACTGGTATTTGTTTGGTAAAAAACAATAGCTTACCTATGACTGCATTAAATAGGACAACGGTTCTACATTGTGTACTCAAGTGTATATAAAAAAAATAAAAACCTTTTTAATTATATTATTGAATTTAACTGTTTATGGTACGTGGGGATGTAGCTCAGTGGTAGAGCGTTCGCTTTGCATGTGAAAGGCCCCGGGTTCGATCCCCGGCATCTCCAATTTTATTTTCAATTTACGTTTTAATTAGCTTTATATCTTTCATTAAAATATCGATCAAATTAGCAACATTAATAAGTATTATCTAATAAATGCTATACTATTTTTTAAAAAGCTCCTGATCATGTTTACTATAGTTATCTGCAATATAACACTATTTAGCAGATAAAAGTTGCTGAAGTTAAGAAAAGTATCAACATTAATGATAAAGATATGAAAACCATTTAAGAAGCTAATTACAATGGTAATGATGATCCCGAAGCCTTGAATCTTCAATCTTGAAACTCGCGGGCTGGGTTTCCGCAACTTGACGACTTCAGTGCGCTTATTTTGCGTGATGGGATGGCTTTACTCGTGCCACCCCAGTTCTTTCAAGAAACCTAGCAGAGCCTTCACGTTGCCGATGACTTCGGGAAGTGACCTCGGTGATCCGAGGTGTCTTGCCCGGTATTCTGCCACCATCCCGAAGCATGCAAAGCGAATATAACACTGAGAAACATCCCCTTGTGTGAATACACAGTCAGTTTGAACGACCTTAGGTACAATTTGTATAATTTTTTAATTATATCTAGAACTGAACACACGAACTAACAATCGCCAAGAACTATATTCATTTCTTTATTTTTATATAAACGAACGGTCTACCACTGAGCTATATCCCCTCACGCGGTATACAGTCAAAGGTTTAGTTTTATTACAGTAGGTACAATATCATACAAACTTTTGACCATACACAATGTAACAACAATCGCCGGGAACCACTTGTCTATTTCGATAAGAGCTAATTATAATTATATTAAGGTTAAAAGTTGGAGATGCCGGGGATCGAACCCGGGGCCTTTCACATGCGAAGCGAACGCTCTACCACTGAGCTACATCCCCTTATGTGATGTTAAGTCAATTTCAATAACAGTAAGTACCTACAATTTCATAGGAATATTAAATTATTCAACTGAATACACAGCCTAACAATACTTTTAATCCCTGTACCATTGTAGTCTATAAATCTATATGTATTAATAAATTTAATTGAAATTTTGTCTGTTTCTTCCGTCTAATCTCTAAAACGAATGAACCGATTTTGACGAGAATTTCAGTGTCAAATACCTGATGATATAATTATTTATGGTATAGTAGGCCATGACCTTATTTCCAGCGAGGGGCCTATATCCAGCTGTGACCTAGTAAAAGGCTGTAGATGTAAAAAGTATACACATATATTTCAATGTAAAAATTGGAGATGCCGGGGATCGAACCCGGGGCCTTTCACATGCAAAGCGAACGCTCTACCACTGAGCTACATCCCCATGTGATAACTGTTAATAAAACATGAATTGTATTAAAACTTATAAGTAAGAAACAGCTGAATCAACTGCCAACTTGTTAAACAAATGGCACAGTGACATAAGCAGTCGCCTCCCAGTTTTCTACAGCGCTCAATGTTGTGGATTTAATTCTACAATAGGATAACACTGTAAGATTCACAAAATTTTATTCCAAGTCGGAGTGTTCTTTGTTTCCGTTAAAGACCTCCGCGACACTGCTATGTTCCTAGTGCGAGAATTGTCTTTTTAAGAAAAAAAAATCTAGTAACGAAATGTATGAATATGTAATAGAGTTTTTAATTATTTATGAAAATTAGGAGTTACATATGAAAAGGTAGAAAAGGGACATTGTGAAACCTCCTTTCTCAGGAAGGGCATAATTATGTTCAGCAGTAAATGTTTGTGCTAACTGATGCTTAGAATGATGGATATTGCTGACACGAATGGGAAAGCCAGCAATACATTGTGTTGGTTGGTTGGACCTACAAATATATCTCTAATTTGGTAAGATATTTGAGACCTGGAACTAACTTACCGCGGGAGAGCCACGCTTCGGCATGAATGGGTCGGTTCGACCCGAGTGATAACACGGCCTCACAGAAAACCGGTGTGAAACAGCGCCTGCGCTGTGTTTCACCATGTGAGTGAGTATACCGGAGGCTCTATCCCAATTTCTTCCCCCATTTCCTGCCTCTTCCCCCAAACGCACTTGTAACGCTTCTGGTGTTGCGGGTGTCCATGGACGGCGGTAATCGCTTACCACCGGGCGTTACGTCTGCTCCTTTGACCCTAATTTCAAAAAAAAAAACTTTTCAAATTCCAATAAAATACTGTTATATTAATGATTATAATTGACTTTTCAAATAAACACAACATACTTAAAGTCACTTTCAGTACTTGCTGAAAAAGTCTTAAAGACAAATATCAATTTATGTTAAATAACTACAGATTTCTGTACCACTGGTCTTAGATTAACACATATACATCAGATATACATATATTTATCAACAACTGTTATCTGTTAAATAGCGTTATATGGGCAGATAACTATCGTAAACTTGATCAGGAACTCTTGAAACTGGCCCTTAGAATAGCATTTATAAGAAAATATTTAAAGATAATTTAATTTTAATGAAAGATTTCAAGCTAATTAAAACGGAAAATGAAAACAAAATTGGAGATGCCGGGGATCGAACCCGGGGCCTTTCACATGCAAAGCGAACGCTCTACCACTGAGCTACATCCCCATGTGTTAACTTTTTAATAAAAAGGAATAGTATAAAAACTTATTAGTAAGAAACAGCTGTATCAACTTCCAACTTGTTATACGGATGGCATAGTGATATAAGCAGTCGCCTTCCAGCTTTCTACAGCCCTGAATGTTGTGGATTCAACTCTACTATGGGATAACACTGTACGAGACACAAAATGTTATTCTAAATCTGAGTGTTCTTTGTTTACGTAAAGAATTCCGCGACACATGCTATGTTTCTAGTGCGAGAATTGTCTTTTAAAGAAAAAACCTTTTATCTATTAACAATTTGTATTAATATGTGTAATAGAGTTTTTAATTATTTATGAAAATTAGGAGTTATATATGCAAAGGTAGAAAAGGGACATTGTGAAACCTCCTTTCTCAGGAAGGGCATAATTCTGTTCAGCAGTAAGCTGTGAATGATGAATGTTGCTAACACGAATGGGAGTGCCAGTAATAGATGGTGTTGGTCAGGGTTGGACCTACAAACTCCCAGTGTCTGTAACACAGTTTATACTATCATAGACACAGACGTTCACTCTATCTCTATGAAATTTGAACTTGAAATAAAAAAAAAAAATTGGATAATCTAATTTTAAGACGCCCTGTAACTGTAAAACTTGCGAAATAAAGATTATTAAATGTGTCTAATATGGTAAGATATTCGGGACTTGGAACTAACTTGTAAAATTTCAATAGAATACTGTTATATTAATGATTATAATTGACTTTGCAAATAAACACAACATACTCACGGTCAGATTCAGTACTTGCTGAAAAAGTCTTAAAGACAAATATCAATTTATGTTAAATAACTACAGATTTCTGTACCACTGGTCTTAGATTAACACATATACATCAGAAATACATATATTTATCAGCAACTTTTATCTGTTAAATAGTGTTATATGGCAGATAACTATCGTAAACTTGATCAGGAACTCTTGAAACTGGCCCTTAGAATGGCATTTATCAGAAAATACTTATCAGTGTTGCTAATCTGATCGATATTTTAATGAAAGATTTAAAGCTAATTAAAACGGAAAGTGAAAATAAAAATTGGAGATGCCGGGGATCGAACCCGGGGCCTTTCACATGCAAAGCGAACGCTCTACCACTGAGCTACATCCCCATATGTTAACTTTATAATAAACGCGAATAGTATTAAAACTTAGTGGGAGAGCCGCGCTTCGGCATAAATGGGCCGGCTCGACCGGAGTGATACCACGGCCTCACAGAAAACCGGTGTGAAATAGCGCTTGCGCTGTGTTTCACCGAGTGAGTGAGGATACCGGAGGCCCATACCCCAACCCCTCCCCCATTCCCTCTCCCCATCCCCCAAAGGTCGGCAACGCACTTGTGACGCTTTTGGTGTTGCAGGTGTCCATGGGCGGCGGTAATCGCTTACCATCAGGTGATGCGTCTGCTCGTTTGCCTCCAATTCAATAAAAAAAAAAAAAAAACTTGTTAAACAAATGGCATAGTGATATAAGCAGTCGCCTCCCAGCTTTCTACAGCGCTGAATGTTGTGGATTCAATTCTACTATAGGAATTCTGTGAAATAGCGCTTGCGCTGTGTTTTACCGAATGAGTGAGGATACCAGAGACCCATATCCCAACCCCTCCCCCCATTCCCTCTTCCCATCCTCCAAAGGTCGGCAATGCACTTGTGACGCCTTTGGTGTTGCGGGTGTCCATGGGCGGCGATAATCGCTTACCATCAGGTGATACGTCTGCTCGTTTGCCCACTATTAAATAAAAAAAAAGTATAACACTGTACTTTGTTTCCGTTTAAAACCTCCGTGACACAGGCCATGTTTCTAGTGCGAGTATTATCTTTTAAAAAAAATATTTTATGTAGTAACGAAATGTATGAAGATGTGTGATAGAGTTAATTATTTATAAATCATAAAAGAAACTGTTAGTTTGTTCACTGTTTACATGCATATCGTAGCAATATAGGTACTTATATGTTCCTATGGTATTCACTAAGCAATCATATTATTTATCCCTGAGGATAATCCTGTTTCTTTATGTTAAGGCTTATACTAAGTACCCTGTGTTCTCTTCTATAACCCCGACTATGTATACAGTATATAAAATTTCACTATGCTGTAGTAGTTAATAAAGCGTAATATATAAACAAATTTATAATATTAATATTGTCTACCAACAATGCCACCTTACTTAAGTTAAAATAAAACTGTTAAAATAACTACAGTAAAAACGTATAATTTATAACATCGTAGAACTTGAGGAATTCAGATCAATTTGACATTAAGGAAACCATTATTTTTTCCCTTTAATATTAACCACGAATCTCAATTACATTTTGATACAATTTTAAATTCTATCCTTAAAACGCGCAAACCGAAATAATTTACGTAAAACATCAATAAATCTTTAACGCAACCGCGTAAAATCAAAATTCAAAATGCTGATGTAAAAAGCTCGGAATATATGAAGCGTCCGACCAGACGGACAGACGGACGAACATAGCGGTGAGGCGGACGCAAGAAATCATTATTGCGGCGGAATCCATACAAATAATTGGCCCGTAAACATGTCATGGCGGCGTCTCTGCCATGTATATTACATTAGGGTTATCACACAATAGAAAATATTCATTTCTCATAGTACTTACAAAATGTGAATGCGAAAGAAACAAACCATGAAAGTATTCAATTTAAAACTACTTTGAGGATATATTTCATTTTCTAAAATCACGCTATCATACTTATTTTCAAAGTCCATACTAATATTATAAATTCGAAAGGAACTCTGTATCTCTGTCTGTCTATCAGTTACGTTTACGGCTATGCTGGCTATACTGCTGCACGAATTTCGATGAAATTTAGATACATTTAGATACTTTGATTCTTCAGGAAGGATATAGGCCACTCTTTACGGCGAAAACCGACACACATCGGGTTAGTTATTCACTCTAACTTTCATGAGAAATGCATGAGATTTTTTTTAATCTTGATGCACATTTTGCACCAAGGCAGACTTAATGTCATGGAGTATTCTCTGCCAGTCAACCTTAATTAGCATTAGCATAGAGAATATAGTATAATTTGACGTATATAATTTGAAATATGTATTATTTGATGCGATGGTATTGGATAAACCTAATATACACGAATCACTACAGAATTTTGTACATAGAAGTAAAATTAGTTAGTAAGTATATGTATTATGTACCTATATATTTATTTTTGTATGGATGTATGTATGTATTTAAGTATATGATTTTTTTTTGTTGGTTAGATTAATTTAGGTTACAACATTAACCTCGATGCACCTACCTTAATAGATCTCTACACCCCCAAAGGTTGGCTGGTAGAAAATGCCCTTGGCATTAAGTCCGCCGATGTACATGTGCATGAAGTTATAAATAAATAAATAAAATAAAATATACACAATACATAAATATAATAAAATATCTAGAGATCTATTGTAGAAAATTATAAGTAGTTTTATACTAAAATTAAAAACATAATATTTCAAACTGCACTATAGTCTGTAGTCTATAATCACTCTCATCTTATTTTGTACCAACCTTAAAACAAAGAAAAAGCTTTGTATTTATGGATGGGCAAACGAGCATTTTTTTTTTTTTTTTTTATTGAATTGGAGGCAAACGAGCATACTTATCACCTGATGGTAACCGCCGCCAATGGACACCTGCAACACAAAAGTCATCACAAGTGCGTTCGCCGGCCTTTGGGGGTTGAGGAGGGGGATCGGGGAAGGATTTGGTTTTGGGTTATGGGCCTCCGGTATCCTCACTTACTCGGTGAAACACAGCGCAAGCGCTATTTCACACTGATTGTCTGTGAGGCCGTGGTAACATATCATATCTGGTCGAGCCGAGAGAGTATGAAACCTTTTTTTAAGTATCATGAAGGACACTAAAATATACATTACAAATGATATTAAAAGAAAAGAAAAGAAAAGTTAACGTTATTTTCTTTCTTTTTCTTCTTTTATATCTATTCTACGAATCTACTGCTTATATTTAGATCACTTTGCAACAAACATAAATGTATCTGTGTAATTTATACTTGGAAAGATACTGGCGCCCAACATAGAACTCACGCTAGCTTGGGAATCAGGGCTTATATTTATATTGTTGAATGTAATTTGCTGCAATACAGAATTTATTATTAGATATTATTACCCAAATAGAATAAATATTTCCAACATCTTAGTGACATCCCTGAGATCCGCCAAATCCGTCAATGTCGTATCAATAGAGCTCGACGACGCGATTTTTTCGTCGCGCGCACTGATCGACGCGCCCCGACAGATGGCGCTGCTCCACCGCACTGCTATTGTGCGTCCGCGCAACCGCAAGGACAATATTTAACCTTTTACCCAATTTTATATGCGGTTTCTTTGAATCTTTGGGATTAAAGAATAAGGTTGAATACGAACTAGCTACCTAATTTTTAAAATCCAAGATTAATTTGCGTTTATTTTGATTCTTATACGGTTAAACTTAAAGTTTTTTTAGATCGTAAAGGATGCGTTTGGTTGGTGTTGGAGTCGTGAATTAAAGTGTTAAGTTTAAAAGACTAAACACAAATAAGTTGAGTTTTTTCTTGATTAGTTGAACTCTGACATCATTAAGATTTCACTGACTAACTGCTAGTTTTTTTAATACTTGGGGACTACTAAGAGGCTAGCTAGGTCTTTATTTATTACGGTAGTAGTAGGTTTTAATGGTTTAATGATTCAATTACATTACAATGTTCTGCCATGCACAGCAAAACTGTGGAATGAGCTGTCGCCTGCGGTGTTCCCGGACCAATACGACCTTCAAACCTTCAAGAAAAGAGCGTACTCCTTCCTAAAAGGCCGGCAACGCACTTGTGACGCCTCTGGTGCTGCGGGTGTCCATGGGTGGCGGTAATCGCTTACCATCAGGCGATGCGTCTGCTCGTTTGCCCCCTAATTAATAAAAAAAACTACTTTTAAAGACTATATATTAATCACATAACAACGATTTTGAATGTGTTTGATCCCTTCGCACTCACCTTACTTAAGTAAAATTGTATTGTAATTGTTTAATGTCGTTAAAAACGAATTAGAAAACTAGTCTCCGCTTCTCCGCTAAGCCACCGTAGTGTGAGACGCCATAATTACCCAAGACGGCGTGTAGTTTTAGTCGGTTCGAGTCCGACATGCCACCAGGAGGTGGTATCCTATGGGATATCAGTACGGAAAAAAAGGGTAAGTTACCACATACCTATAGATAAAAGATTTTATTAAGTTATTACTTTCATGTTAAAGTAGGTATTAATTATTTTTAATACGTAAATAGTTATCTAACCGTAGAAGTGATTCATTAGTTGATGTAATTCTATTTCAAATAGAAATCGTTCATCCTATCCTTAGTTCTTATTTCTCTTCAAAATAATATTTTAATCAAACCACGCCTAAGAGTTATCCCTCTACCTGTGTTAGATAATAGACTCACATTTCTGTTATGTATAATCATCATTTTCTCGATTGTTTTAGTTTTCTCATTGATCTGTGACAAAAACCATCAATACTTATTTTTTTTTTTTTTTTTTTATTGAATAGTGGGCAAACGAGCAGACGTATCACCTCATGGCAAGCGATTACCGCCGCCCATGGACACCCGCGACACCAAAGGCGTCACAAGTGCGTTGCCGACCTTTGGGGGATGGGATAGGGGATGGGGGGAAGGGTTAGGGTATGGGCCTCCATAAACTCATTAAATCATTAACATACTCAGCTATTTACATTCCCAATTTACTGTCCCTTAATTTTCAACCAATTGATCACTTTTTCTATTAAAACTGGATAACAAGACAAATTATCCACCATTTATATCTTCTACTAAACATCCAGACAACCGATGCGCAGACGCACATTCAACCAATCAATAAGATCGATACATCGATCGTTCGCTCGACATTCCACCGACAGGTGGCGTCATTGTCCTCCTATAATTATAATGTAATTAATGTACGGTTTAATTAAACCCATCAGATAAGTACATCGCGTTATTAATGCGCCAATTAATGTAATTAATAAACCATTTTGCCGACAATTGATAGATACCGTATATCCATGTTTAGTCGGTATAAATCGTTTCGGTAGTCGGTGCATTCTAGTTTTAATTTGTGTTGTTAAAAATATTTTAGGTACCTTAAATCTTTTCTAGATTTAACGAATAACCTACATGTAAGTTGTATGTTTACTTGTATCTTACCTAATAGTCAAACTATTTCCTCTACATAATACCTGGAGAGCTGTTATAAGATCTATTCAGAGTTCAGTAAAAAGTCTCATAAATTCAGGTCATCTATCACCTCTATCTGAATCATCACATGAGAAGTGTGAAAAAGACTTTTCTTCAAATTAACCTCTTCATTGGTGATTCAAATCATGTAATTAATGTCCAAGAAAGGGATAGTTGCCGCTCCTTGGTGATAGGTTTAACAGCACGTTTGGCCTAGTGGTTAAGCGGTTTCCTACTTCGAGTGTGTTCAAGTGTTGTGGGTTCAAATCCCACATGGAATAACGCTTTGTGTGATCCACAAATTGTTCTTCTAAGTCAGGGTGTTCTTTGTGTCCGTTTCATGTATGTTTGTATACTCCCCCGTGACACAAGAATTATTCTTAGTGCGCGAGTTGTCTTTTAAAAAAAACGAAGGTTGATTTGAGTCTACTGTTTTGAGACTTCTCGCAGATTTAGTAACTTTAATACAGTTATTGCATAGTTCCGTAAATATAAATGTTCAAAATAAGTTAATGGTACACAGAATACAAACAATCTTCCTTGTCTCTCGTCAACTGAAGTTTTTGATATGTATTGTTGCTTATTGTCTCAATTATATCGGACCGGTTGCTTATTCAAATTGTCTAAGATGTCCACGTACTATACGGAAGGGAGACACATCTGAATCAGCTGATTATTCTTCATAGAAATAGTAAGTATATTTATCGCAAAGTATCTATTTCCTGTTTTTCGAAGCATACGAATAAATTCTTGGGAATAGGCAATACTATTCGATTGAGGAACTCCAAAATCAATAGGGAACACAAACGACGGCGGCTAAAGCAAACAGTCAAACACATCAATAAAATGACATATAAATTCTAAAACAAGCGCAAGTACCACCGTCTTACATTGCGCCGGCGCATATTTCTGTAGATCACGGAGATAAGGGAGCGTATTAAATCAAACTGCGATGTTTTTAACCCTTATTCGTATTAATTTATACTTGGAATGGATTCGAAAAAGCTTGGTCGAATGGGGGGTTGACATAAACCGTTGGTGAACAAAAACTTGTATTCCTAAGTTCAACGTAAAGTTGGGAAAAACTGTGTTGATTTAAAGTTAAAGATGGATTTCTTAGATATCAAACCAGTGCGAAATATTTTTTGTTTTGAGTTTCATGGAGCTACTTATTGACCTGAAAA
Organism: Spilarctia lutea; assembly: GCA_916048165.1. Taxonomy (NCBI): domain Eukaryota; kingdom Metazoa; phylum Arthropoda; class Insecta; order Lepidoptera; family Erebidae; genus Spilarctia; species Spilarctia lutea. The sequence continues at coordinate 5,475,075 of OU696491.1, forward strand.
TATTTGCGACAGTAAAGTTTCTTTCAGTTGGATGCCAGTATCCAAAGCTCAATTTTCACAGTTACTCGAACGTTTTTTCCCAGAATAGATAAAGAAATATGAATATTTTGTTTTTCCCTCTTTCAGTTTAAATATATAATATTAATGCAAATAGTCCACGAGCCGTTAGGTTTGTTTGGCCTTTCATAACAAGATGCAATCTCTACTATAGTTTTAACAGTATTGAAAATTTAAAATTGTTATTGACTAAAACCTAGAAATGTTAAGCCTAAAAGCATATTTGATATGAAAAAGAAAACATTAATTATTTTCATGCTCATTTGTTATGACGTCAGCCTTAATCTACGTCTAGGTCATTGTAAATCGTCTTATGTTAGCATTTAGAATATAAATGAAGTCATAGATGGAAAATATAAGTTTATTTACTATTTTCTAAGCAACAGCGTAAACGAACTTTGTTTCATTTGTACCGTTCAAAGACAACGCTTAGGAATCTGACAAAACAATATTTTACAATCTTTATAATACACCATATTGTGCACTGACATTTCATACAACATCGATACAAAATAATCGATTCACTTGCACAAAACATTCGGCTTTTATCAAAGCCATACAACGCAATTATTTCAGTCAAACAGTAATTTGGAGTCATTGTTCTTAAGAAATACCAATTATATACAATTACAATGTATATGACAGTGTGTTTTCATTCCTTTTGATCGATATAGAATCGATGTAGTGGATGCTTGTCGGTCCGATTCATCGGTACGGCCGGGTCACAAAAAGTGGAACAATGAAGAAAAATGCTGGCCCTATAGTACACCCATATGACAGTAGGTGTCAAATATGTTGAAAATATCGATTTTGTTGTGTTAATATCGTGGGAATATCGATAATCAGACTGTGAATGAATGAGATTTTGAATACAGTTTCCATACGTATTTATGTTTTAGTAGTAAGTGTACCATTTTTTAGACACACTTTTAAGATGAAGCGCACAGTGTGTTACTTATTTTCTGAAATCGAATTTTGTATAGGCCGGTTTGGATTTGGAGTAAATTCATGTAAGTCGTGAGCCACATCATCACATTTTAACGGTTGAGTATATAATATATGGTGTACGCGCTTTTACATAGGTCAAGTCAGGTACAGATATATCTTATTAGCATTGAGGATATTGACCACCACTCCTAGATTATGCTCGTGCTTTCCATCGGACAGAGCAGCGACATGTTAGCAGTTTAAAAAAAAAGCCGACAAATTGTAATTTAAGATCAAACAACATATGTTTTCACTGAAGTATGTCAGCAATTCTCACGAATGTTATGTGTGTTTTTTGTGTAAATACATACACCATATAGAAACATGCACCTAGACCACCCAGATCGAGTATTCGGAAACTTCGGTTAACTTGGAATTCACAACATTCGTAAGCTTCGCTGGGCTCTTTTAAAGTCCATTTAGTTTCAGTTCTGACCTTGCTTGACTGATTACTATCCATTACAGGGGGTGTTATCGATTGTCAGTAAACTGAACTCTAGAAATTTGTAATTTATACTCTCTATTGTCGGCACTTGATGGAACTTTTTAAAATAAATTCTAGAATTCAACTCACACACACGGGTACTTATCTATACTCTATACTAATATTATAAAGAAGTAAAGTTTGTGTGTTTGTTAAATTGTAGGGGGTAATCTCGGGATCTACTAAACCGATTTTAAAAATTCTTTCAGTGTTGGATAGTCCATTTATCGAGGAAGGCTATAGGCTATATATCATCACGGTAATACTAATAGGAGCGGAGCACCAATGAAGAATGTTTCAAAAACGGGGAAAATTTTCACGCTACGGGCAATTGAAGACGCAAACGAGGTTGCGTGGGTCAGCTAGTTTCACTATAAGTCACAAAATTAATCTGTGTAAGGTAACATATAAGTTTAGTCTAAGTCAAAATGATAACAATACTAAGCCTCACACTTCTACTCAATCTGTCTTTTTACCTAAATTTATAGCGTGTTATGCATTAGTGGAACTCACTCCACCACTAAATCCCATCCAGAGATAGAGGATATTAAGAAAGAAAGAGAAGCAATTATTATTATCAAATGACACGACAAGAGATTTTAGGAGTGGTCGCAGGACAATCGCTTTTACAATGAGGTATATTTAGTTGAATCTATTTCTACTGTTGCTGAATGCAGTATCTTTGGTCAGGCTACAAGGACAACTATTGGATTAATAGAAAACTAAGATAACAAAGCACCTCGATAGCGAAATTGATGGCGGTGATTATTTATTTGCACATAGTAAGGCCATAAATCTTCGATGTGAGAAACTTTTTGTATCTATTGAATTTATGGACTCCCGTGTATTGGGCCTTATTAAATCCACTGGGTGTGAAAAACTCAACATAAATAAACTGGTGACACAAGTTTTTGATAATGACAAATGAACAAACAGGTCAACTGGAACGGCAAGTAACTATCATCGTCCATGGATACCTTCAACTGTTTTAGCTCCACCCCCCACCCTCCACCTCCTACCCTCCACCTCCTACCCTCCCTGCGGAGAAGAGAAGAAACTTAACTTAATGATTAAATATGTATTAATACTCGTAATTATTTAAATACCTTAAAACTGGCCATTTAAAAGCTAACTGAGGACTTTATTACGATACTTTATATAAATACGTATCTGTTTTTAGAAACAAAATAACAAACAGAAATTCCGTCCACTGTTATTCCAGATAATCCAAATTCTTTCTGCACAAAAACTACTGGATTTCGTAAATCGAGCGAAAGTTTGATCTTCAAAATGGCTATAAATAAAAATGGCGACAACAAGAACGTTCGACGATTGGCATGTTCGTCAAAGAGACTTAATAAGTTTCTGTTTACTTGTCCATCATCACACGCGTCTTTTATATATTGAATAATGATCGATTCAAAGTAAAATATACCTTGTACAATGCTTTCTAAAATTCAAAATGGCCTAAACGAATTCGACAAAACTGTAATAAAATTCGACGATAAAGTTTCGTCTTAATGACGAGAGTTTTAGGTTGTATATTTAGGAGATCAAATACTTGATCAAGTGATGCAGCCATGGTTTAAAACTTAGAGGCAGACATAGGACATTATAACACTGTGGTTGTGTGTCACAGATACGGTAAAACAAAACAGAAATGAAGTAAATCAAGAAGACGTTGATATGAATGTTATAACTGCTCCAAAATCAATCGATAACTCGGCAAAAATGCTTGACCATAATGTTTAAATGACTATATATTAAAATAATGCTAACAGATTATTATCAAATTTTAAGAGAAGTCTTTGTATGGAAAAATAAATACATTTTTTGTTTAATTTTCTTTCTTTCCTTTCTTTCTTTTTAAAAAGACATCTCCCAGACTAGACTTTACAAACATACATGAAACGGACACAAAGAACACCCTGACTGACCACGAATTGTTGTTCTACAACAATTCGTGGATCACACAAAGTGTTATTCCATGTGGAATTTGAACCCACAACACTTGGCGAAGTAGGGAAAGGCGTGGCGACCGCTTAACCACTAGGCCAAACGTGCAGTGTGATTTTATTTTTATGAGAACCCCATAACACTATTGATTTTACAATTAAGTCAGCTGTTTGTCTTTTTGTACGTAGGAATGAAAAATTGACAAACGTCCAATGTCTGTTGGAGGGTGGGAACGGTGTCCATACAAAATACGGCAATAACCTTTACAATTATTTCGATTTTATAGCTATCAAATAATTAACATTTATTGGATTGAGTAAAACTATTCCAGATTTGTAACAAATACTGCAGATATAACAGATTTCAAGGTTAGAATCGTACCTGAGACTCCTTAATCGGCAGTCGCATACCCTAAGCGCCAGACCAACGAAGCAGTAATTACAGATAAGTAAATTAGTGAACATTATTTCAATATTTTTTTAGTAATAATATGGGTTTAGCCAAACTTTGCATTACATGATCAAATTAGGAACGAACCTTCTCTAACGGTCCTCAAGACAGTCCGTTAGACTACAATCAATAGGGTAAAACTATTTATCATTGGTAGTGGCGGATTACAGTTATGATTTACGACAATACGAATGCGCTGCGCGCTGGCTAAGTCCAAATGTCGGGCCGTTACCTCCCCGACGTATATGACCATTAGTTGGGGCTCCGAAACTAACGAACAAATATTTTATTTACAAATGTACGATAAAAGTTTGTGAAATGAACATATGATTTTTAAGATCACTGGTGGGAATGTTTGTCATTTATTACCTACTGTTAGGTGTTATTATGGACGCACCTACATAAAACGGTAAACGGGTAAACGGGTTTTTGTGCGGAGACCGCGTCTCGGTTTATAACCACAACTGCATAGAAATATGTATATGATTTATCGCGGGAGAGTTCACAAACCTTCAACTATAACGTCATTCATGCAGTCAAGTCTTTGACATCCTTTAGTTCCTTTACAATGTGATAATCGCGCACTTTATGGCCACAAGCAATGTCCACGCACATGTCACCGCAATCCAATCGTATAGTACTTACACTGTCACTTTTTTAATATAACCCACAGAAAAACTGACCACTTTTGGGCAAAAACAATTTGTGCGCGCCCTTGGTCACGCCGTTTTTTGTTATATTGTATGGTAATAACACCATTGCGTTACAATACAAAGACTGCAGTCATTTATTTTATTTTATATTATATATAAGTATCCTACTATCCTACTAATATTATAAACGCGAAAGTTTGTAAGTATGGATAAATGGATAGATGTTTGTTACTCTTTCACGTAAAAACTACTGGATTGATTTTGATGAAACCTTACAATAATATAGCTTATACTCAGAATAACACATAGGCTACAATTTAACAGGATACTAGCTTCAACTCGCGGCTTTGCCCTTGGTTATTGTCGTACCGCGGGTAGAACCGCGGGGTTCACCCTATTAGACTATCGTCTATTTAAAATGATTGTATTTACAATGTAAGTTCGGTACATTCTGAATCCCGAAGTGTTATTCTTTCATCTCCTAGTGACATGCCTATAAGAGAATGTCAGTGAGCGATAAGGCCACTTGTACTTCCTTAACATTAAGCTAACTATGTAATGATTTCAGGGCACAATAAAGCGGTAAATCATTATTATTTTTCGTCAGTCTTATCATATTTAGCATTATCCGTTTTTTGATTCAAAATAATATTAAAAACTTGAGATGTATTTAGTGGTTCCTCCCAGAACGCTTCTGAATTTGAATTGACCTCCCTTTTTTAGGTCGCTCGCAATACTAAGAAATGACATAGAACTTTAATCGAGCACAAAGTAGTAAATAAAGATAACTCTTATCCTTGATTATGAAACGCAGACTATAAAGAAACTAGGGATTAAGTATATACATAGTTATCTATCAGGCACTGACTCTGTTATTGGTAACGATAGTTTCACATACACAAGGTAGATATAGCGTGGCAATTTCTTTCTTTAAAAAAAGACAATACCTGCACATGGAATAATTTGTTGTCGCGGGAAATTTTGCAAATATTCCTGAAAAAGATACAAAAAAAGAACAGCTAGAGTCAGTGGGACCGAACTCACAAACCTTAGCTTACTTCGAGGGGCCGCTTAGACCACTACGCCATTCGTACTGTCGTGCAATTAACATTTATCACTAGGTATGTAGAGTATCTTAAAACATACAGAAACCTAAATACATGTTATCTTCTACCTAAAATCATATCCCAGTTAAAAAAAGATAAGCTCGACGTCATGCAACAATGTAAGCTAGAAATAGATGTTATTGTAAGTAGAATGCGTCAGAAAAACTAGACACACTTTGTGATTAAATGTACTGAGAACGTTCTGATGACTGTATATAGATATTTGATTAAGATCGCAATACGTAATAGAATAGAATTTATAATGTTCAGTTGTATTTAATAAATATAATTTTATTTACAAGACTAGTCTTGTTCTTAAGTGCTAGCGCTTAGTATGTCAGCGTCTGCATTGCTTTATAAGGTTTTAAATATGGACTACCTACTGTTTAAGTTCCTATGTCTACGTATTATGATAATATGTAAATTGACTTTCAAAATGACTCTTCTCCACCTGATACAAAGTGGAAGCAGAATCCAAGACTGGTGGTTAACATCCTCATCGCGAACAAGGACAGTGCAGCATGGTGACCAGCACTATGGCAGCCCAAAAAAATGGTAGGAAATTACGTAAAATCTACGTAAAACTATAGATAGATATATAACTTCAAAATTCAAAAGATTTTTTTTTATTATTGAATAGGGGGCAATCGAGCAGACGCATCACCTGATGGTAAGCGATTACCGCCGCCCATGGACACCCGCAACACCAAAAGCGTCACAAGTGCGTTGCCAACCTTTGGGGGATGGGGAGAGGGAATGGGGGAGGGGTTGGGGTATGGGCCTCCGGTATCCTCACTCACTCGGTGAAACACAGCGCAAGCGCTATTTCACACCGGTTTTCTGTGAGGCCGTGGTATCACTCCGGTCGAGCCGGCCCATTCATGCCGAAGCGTGGATCTCCCACGGCAAATCCGTGTAAGTAAAAATGGTGAGTGAAAAAGCAACAAGACATTCAAAACTTAAACACAGAATTCTAGTACTTATACTCACATTGTCGGTTGTCTCTTTCCTTCATCAGTAACCATCAATAGCATTTAATAGCCCTGAGCTGGATATAAGCATCTCTATAGGAAGGCGATGTCTCTATTCTTGCTTGCGGGATTGTTACTAATTTTAATCTTAGTCTCAGTGGAAAATATGTATTTATTTGTATGTTGTTACAGTTCAATTTTAGTGATTAACTCACTTACATTTTGACTTCCTTAGCGCAACTGAACACTTTCCCAAGTACCTACACTAACTTAGTTATGTAAACGATCTTCCTACTATTAAAACATTATCTTGGAATTTTTAAAATCAAATTAACATTTTTATTTATTTTTTATTACAGATTTCTTTATGCTGTTCTATACATGAAAAGCTTACATGGCAAACTGGATTGACAACCGAGAAAGTTACGCGCATAAGAGTTCGGTTTTTCTGGTTCTCTAAAAACCTTAAAAAACAAAAGTAAATCAATTTATTTAACAGTATTCAATTTTGTGGGTTTAACCTAAAATAAGATTTTTTAAAGTATCGATTTTCACGTTTTTTTTCTGTGTGTTTTGCTGGCATACCTAAGATAGGATAATTAACATCGCGCGTATACCAATAGGTGGCGAGCATGATTTAAAAGAGACACAGACGAAGTAGTGTGAGCCAACTAATAATAAAACTAAAAAATAGATCTTTTTTCACCTTCCAAGTCAAAACACTGGATATTAGAGTCCTTCAACATCTTTAGCTTCCGTTCCAAAGTGCCATCACCTACTTAAAGTAAGGGGTGGTAATGAAATAAAAAATAGGCTTTCACCCCACTACCCTCGCCCCCACTTTTACCTGAGCACGTGGATTGCATAGTAACGCCGCCATTATAGGGTAGTCGCGTCGATGTGTACGTTCAATATCAAATACGTTTTTAAAACTTTTATTTACTTTTTTATAACGAACTAGCTTTTAGCTCGCGGCTTCGCTGGCGTAAAGGTAATATTTTCATCTATTGAGAACGGCACTATTTTGTAAGTGAAAGGTTGCATCGAAATAGTAACATCGGTCCAGTAGTTGGTGAACCTGACTGCTCCTGACTGCTCCTGACTGATCCTGATTCAGAAAGCATGCTTTCGTTTCTCACTCAGATTTATAAAATTCTTTCACCAATTAAAAGCCACATTAAGTGTCATTGCTTATATATTAACCTTAAAATGATTATCGCGAAATACGACATACACGTGGGCAAAGACGCGGGTAAAAGTTAGTTATTTATGTATATAGGTACTTCTGGAAGTATTCCTAAAAATACTATTGGTATGTGTGATTAATTCATAAAATGATAAAACCCGCTAAAATACATCTCTAGATAAGTATAAACAGAAAAGTACACATACCTCTGTCTAAGAACTAAGGACCATTAACAGTAAACTGTAGTTCGATAATAAACAACTGGACAGTGTTAGTAAGGATATACAACCTTTATACACTTTATGGGTAGTTAAAATGTCGTAAACCGTCCGTGTCCGGCACGTGCCGGCATCGATCCGACATCGCCCACGTGATGGAGACGACGGACGTGGAACGAGAATTCAATGTAATATGTTTAAATGCTTAAATTCACTACGTCTTGAGCCTCCTTAATGTCTATTGTAGAAGATTTCTTTTTTTTTTTATTCTGTCAAAGTAACTGTACGCTGCCTGATGGAAAGTATGAGCGAATGCAAACAATGCAGCATGGTGACACACACCATGGTAGCCTACTGAGATGCTTCTGTATAATAGGGCTTCTGCCCTCCAGTCTCAAAAATCACAGCGTCATCTAGCCTCGAAACTAGGCAGAGCTTGTACTATGAACATTAGATTGACTGATAGAATACTTATTAGTTTATTTTTGTAAGTATATACATATTAAACGTCCATACTATGACTGCACGGTTGGCCGAGTGGTGTCAGCGGTCGCCATGCCGCTTGCTACTGCGCCAAGTGTCGTGGGTTCAAATCCTACGCGGCACCTACAACACTTTGTGTGATCCACGAATTGTTGTCCCGAGTCTGGATGTTCTTTGTGTCCGTTTCATGTATGTTTGTAAAGTCCCCCACGACACAGGATGTTTATTCCTAATGTGGGAGTTGTCTTTTTAAAAAAAAAATACATTAAAAAGAAAAGAATAAGAAACAACATTTGGTAGCAGCAAGAACAAACGCAGGAGAAACTGAGGAAAATAATTAATTCTACATAGTTATATTAATAAAAAATGGTACCTTTTCTGGGTAAAAGTTTCGGAAGTAAACATCTTATAAAAATTACAAGTTTATTATGTAACTTTAAGCATTGGGCATTTAAAAAACATAGCCCAACTGAAAACAACCCTACCTAAGAATTTTATATATAAAGAACATATAATACATGACAATTATGAGAATGACGTTTCTGCCAGTTGTCATCCTGATTTCAAGAAGGAGCTCATTCAAAAAAAGAACAGAGCGAACAACAAAAGATGAGCCAACCAACTCACACGTATGGGAAGGACAACGAAAAAGGAGATTGTTAGTGGACCAAAGGTTTCTGTTGTGATTACTACATAGAATTTGGAAGTAGGAGATTAAATACTTTAGTGATAAAGAGTTATTTAAAATGGAGTATCATATTCATTTTATTTCCTTATTAAAAGGAAATCCTTACCAAATACACTTTGTGTGAGCGATAAGACCGCCTATTGTTACATATTTTGCATATTTTGTAACTCATCCTATGTTTTGTTTTGTAATTTTATATGTATACAATAAAGATATAAATAAAATGTTTGCACGGTTAGTGTAGTAGTTTAAACTGTCACCTCGCCGCTTTCCACTGCGCTTAGTTTCTGTGTTCATTCCCCACATGTCAATACACTTTGTGTGAAACACAAATTGTTGTTCCGGATAAACTGTTAAGAACACTTGTTCTTTGTGTCAAATTCCCCGTAATAATGTGTTCCTAGAAGGAGAATGAATTTTGAAAAAAAATGAAAACGTATTATTTGCCGAATTCTATATTTTAACTCCTATCGCTAATTTATTTAACTTGAATATGTTACAGTCTGTTATGTTCCGAACAACAACAACAATACACACACAAGTATTACAACAAAACATTAATATAATCTATAACACTGTATTGTAGGAAAGTTTTCAGCCGCTTCCGTTCAATTTTCCTCCACCAGGCGCGCTACGTACAGCCGAGAACGCAAGTTGCAAACGATGCCGGTCACGTGCGCGTACGTGACCGTCGCGCGCTGAATTACCGCCTGTATACCTATAGGCACGAGTATATCTGGGTACCAAAGTAAAGGAGATTTAGAAACAGGGAAGCGTGCTGTTTTGGTAATGATACAACGAGATAAAGGGAGGTATAATAGGTTACTGAAAATAAGTAGAAATCCTAATATTTGTTTTGAAATCTTTAAATATAGCACCGAACTGAGTAAGAAGAGTTAAAAGAACTACTACAATGCCCTACACACTACTAAACCATGTGTTTTTATACTTTCTGTTCGCTAGAGTTGTGTTAATAGTATGTTTGGCTAGTGGTTAGTGACTACGACTAAGCCAGATGTCATGGATTCGGTTCCCACCCAAGAGAAATCATTGCGAGATTGTGGGTTCAATTCAGAAGTAATAATTATTCTATGATGAACACAATCGTTTGTTCTGTGACTGAATGTAATATTTCTATATAATTTTAGATTCAACGCATTTTAATGCGTTTTTTTCTTAAACAGTTGTACTTTCACGCTTTGTCTAATAAATCTAAATTATTTATATATCACGATCATGTAATTTTTAAGAGAAGTACAGAAAAAGTTTTACCGTGGGAGAGCCACGCTACGGCATAAATGGGCCGGCTCGACCGGAGTGATACCACGGCCTCACAGAAAACCGGTGTGAAATAGCGCTTGCGCTGTGTTTCACCGAGTGAGCGAGGATACCGGAGGCCTATACCCTATCCCCTCTACTATCCCCCTCCCCATCCCCTAAAGGCCGGCAACGCACTTGTGACGCCTCTGGTGTTGCGGGTGTCCATGGGCGACGGTAGTCGCTTACCATCGGGCGATACGTCAGCTCGTTTGCTCCCTATACAATAATAAAAAAAGTTCCGTTTAACCAAGACTATAAAAACTGTATGATTTATCTACTAAGTATAATCGCATAAGCAAAACCGCGGGTGAAAGCTAGTACACAATATAATTTCCATAAAGCTATATTCGTGTATACCACAGGGTTAAATCCCTCATTCGCAGCGTGCAGATATTTTTATGATGCTCTAAGAATGCCATCAGTTGGCGCGTTCTCCCCCTTGACGCCGGCATGATTTACTGACATTTCCTTTAGATAATTATGGTTTAATATTTAGTATATCTAAGTATAACTCATAATATATATGTATACCTACTAAAGAAACTATCTTTTAACCATGAAGTAGTTTATAGAAGTGATACGATGATAAGAAATAAAAAATATACCTAGATTTGAGAGGGTAGGTTGTTTATTAAACACCTATCCTACTAATATTATAAACTCGTGAGTATGGATGGATAGATGTTTGTTACTCTTTCACGCAAAAACTACTGAATTGATTTTGATGAAACTTTACAATAATATAGCTTATACATAAGAATAACAATTTATAAAGATATAAATTCGTCTCGAGGCGTTGTCCGCGATTATTGTCGTACCGCGGACAACGCACCGTTCAGCTAGTCATTCATATTTTAGAGCAACTCAGATAGGCGCAAAACCTTGTGCCACCTTTCGGAATAAAATTTCGGAAAACTGAGATTGTAATATTTTGAAAAGGAAGGATAGTGGCTAAGCTCCTTAAATAAAGATTAAAAAAAAAAAGGATAGTTAAGAGAAGGGCACTGTTTCTCCTTAACCAGTGTGATTTTAGAACTTATGAGGTACATTTTAGGTATGGTGCTGATATTTTACGTCTTCGGAAGATATGGAAAGAATCATTCAGTGAAAACATATAGGTATTGAATTATGTGCATGTGTGAATTACATAGATTAAATCTTCAGTAAAAAAAATACCGAACTAATTAGGAACGACAAACACGATTAACATAGCTATAGTAATAGTCGACCTGTCAGTTAACTTTTCGAAAAATTCGCGATGTCCGAAATTAATTTATTTCATAGACTGCAGGAAATGCTATAGTCGCCACCGTTACATTAACTTACGAAATGCCATAGAAGTACAAAGTTTACTAAAATAAAAACGAACTTGAATACGAACAAAGACGCGTGCGAAAGCTAGTGTAACTAATATTTTTTTTTTTTATTTAAACAACTGAAAGCAATTTTCAAAAAGGTTTTATTTGAAACTTATTTTATGTTATTTCGCGACATAAACTTATATAATCCTACTACTATTATAAAGGCGAAAGTTTGTAAGTATGGATGTATGTATGTATGGATGTTTGTTACTCTTTCACGTAAAAACTACTGAATGGATTTGAATGAAACTTTACCACAATATAGCTTATACATCAGAATAACACATAGGCTACTATTTATAAAGATATAGCTTCGCCTCGCGGTGTTGCCCGCAGTTATCATCGTACCGCGGGTAGCACCGCGGGGTTCAGCTAGTAAAATAATAATTTAACATTGACTTTTTATAGTGATTCTGAATAGTTTCTTATCAAATAGTTTCTTAGAAAATAGTTTCTTAGAAAATTATCAAATTAAAAATTAAGTGAGCGTGAGCGATAAGGAAAGCGATATATAAAATAAAGAAGTAGAATCGTTGGGGATGTAGCTCAGTGGTAGAGCGTTCGCTTTGCATGTGAAAGGCCCCGGGTTCGATCCCCGGCATCTCCAAACTTTTTGTAGTACTTTTTCAACTTTAATACTTGTAAAAAATATTATTTGACTGCTTTTTATAAAAAGCGTGGTGTATAACACCTGCCTCCTAAAATTATTCTAACTCGATTAAACATTTTTATTACCCAAATAAAAAGTTATATAGCACTCGACAACAAACACTTGTTTGACAATGAAAGAACAGTCAACCCCATTTAATTTTGTGGGTAGATTGACAATGTGGCGTATGGCTGTAAAACTCCCGAATTAGTGCTTCGTAGCTAGATTAGTAATAAAAACTTTTTAAGAGGTAGGTACCGTGCAATCGTAGTGTTGTGACAGTATCTACTACTTATCGATATTTTATACCTTGTTCTTTCAAGTTAAAATATAAAATAATACGATAAACTTGGAATATTAACATATTTTATAAAATAGAAAGAATAAAACATATTTTTTGTATGTGTGTAATTTTAAAGTAGACAAAGAACAACAATAATTTTAGGTTCAGAAACACTTGTTTAACTTATTATAGTATTATTGTACTTGTTTTTTTCTTTTATACAACACAATGAACGCTAACGAAGTGCCTACAAAGTCATATGTGAAATGTACACATTTATATTTAAATACGCGGTGTTCGAAGTTACAACACTTGTATTGAGGTGACACGGTTAATATCAATTCTTGTTGGCAAAATACTTTAAAACAGTCCGAACACAAAATTTTAGCTGTACTTTCATGTCGTACTAGCTTTTATACGCGTCTCCGCCCGCGTGTATGTTGGTTTTCGCCGTAGAAAGCATATGTCCTTCTTCAGAAATCTAAGTATCTTCATGACAAATTTCATTGAAATCGATTCAGTGGTTAAGCCGTGGAAGCGTGACACTGTCGGTGTTACTTTTGAATATAAAATACGAGTATATTACTTATTAGTACAGATAGTATAGATAGATATACCGATTGTAAAATCTTCATCAATCAAATGATTTTGTGTTCATTTTAAACGTAGTCTCGTAATTTATTTAAAGAAAATCGAATCGTCAATTCCCATTTTATGTGGCACATTTTAAACCATGACATCCTTTATTGAGGAGTTTAAGTAAGTAAGTAAAACTTTCTTAACTTATTTTCAATTAATAGTACTAGAAACTAGTTTTTTTACTACACTACAGTACTATTGTGTATTTTACAATATTTTGTTTTCATCATCGGCAGCGTTTAATTGTGACTTTCTGTATGACTTTTGCGTGGTTAAAAACTATAAATAATTAAATATGATATGATACTGATTGCCATGTTTATTTAGAAAGGCGTAGGTGTACATACTTTTATCTGATATCCTACTAATATTATAAACGCGAAAGTTGAGTATGTAAGTGAACATGTTTGTTGCTCTTTCACGCAAAAACTACTGAATGGATTTTGATGAAACTTTACGATAATATAGCTTATACATCAGAATAACACATAGGTTACAATTTATAAAGATACTAACTTTGCTTCGCAGTGTTGTCCGCGGTTATTGTCGTACCGCAAGTAGCACCGCGGGGTTTAGCTAGTTTTTACATAATTAGTCGAGTTAATACTGTATGATATTAGGTTTGAACTTTTAAAGTAAATGTTTACTTCTAATTTTTCTATGACTTTTATATAAAAGTATAAATGCCAATGATAAGATAGATAACTTTTGTCGATTCTTAACTTTGCCCGTCCCTAAGGAGCCATAACTCTTGGCCGCACCTAATTTGCATTTCTTTATTGGATCGCGTCGGAATTGAGAAAAATTCGCCGCACTCTGTTTTAATTACAAATTGTATATTATTTACATTTAATTTACTACCCTCTAGAAATTGCCAATTTAGAATTCCTTTACAAAACTTGTATGATAATGTTGATCTGTTGTTCTAGTTTACATAGGTTCGATTCCTTACCAGAACAAATAATGTATTTTTTTATATTGAAACGAGCAGACGTATCGCCTGATGTTAAGCGATTACCGTCGCCCATGGACACCTGCAACACTAAATTCCTCACCAGCCACAAGTGCTTTGCCGGTCTTTGGCGGATGGGATGGAGGGAGAGGTTGGGAAATGGACCTCCGGTATCCTCACTCACTCGGTGAAATACAGCGCAAGCGCTATTTCCCACCGGTTTTCTATGAGGCCGTGGTATCACTCTGGTCGAACCGGCCTATTCATGCCGAAACGTGGCTTTCTCACGGTTATGATGTGTATGTATATATTTGGAAATCAGTAATCTAGTCTAGTTACCACAGTAGAGGTTAATTTTAGTTGAGGATCAGACTGCAGCGTTTGAGATGTGTGAGGTTGTTATTATTATCGATGAGTTTATAATAAATATGTACCTCCTTGACCCCATATATATTTTTTTATCTTATTCGGCTTGAATCACCTGAAAGCTAGGTATTAATTACTCGACTGCCAAGGAAGGCTTATGTTATTCTTTCTTTTACATCATTATAAGCAAGATGGTGGATTAAATAGAGAAAGCGTTTCAGAAGCAGGCGACGGTCTTCCTCAACTAGAAGGGGGTTGAAGCGTAAGGACGTGAGACATTCGAAGAATGTCGGTATTGGGTTCAAGACGCCTCGTGAGGCCATTGACGACATTGACAAGAAGTGCCTCTCCACCGGTAATGTGTTCATCCGTGGTCGTATTCTCGTCGGATTCGTACAAAAGATGAATATGCAGAGGGTCATTGTCATTCGCCGCAATTATCTTCATTAGCTATGTAAATACAACAGATTTGAGAAGCGTCACAGGAATATCACAGGACGTCGAGTTAGGAGACATTTTGACCATTGGTTAGTGCCGACCGCTCTCCAAGACTATCCGTTTGAACGTACTGAAGGATAAAGGCGCCAATAAATCCTTCAAAAAACTTATATTATATGTTATTCATTTGGTAAACGTAGAGTTAATAGACCTCTCAAAGTAACTCGCAACTATCTTCTGGAAAACGAAAGGCAGTAACTAAGCTCAATTTATATTAATTTACGTAAGAAATCTACAAATATTTATGCGAAGCGCATTTAAGTATATTGGGTGGCAATAGCAGCAATAGCAATCGTCTGATTACGCGATAGATCAGGTGCAATGCTCCATACATTGCGGTAAGAGAGCCATGCGTCGTAGCAGCACATTACGTTGAATAGTTTATACTAACGCCGACGATATAGAGCTTGCCACGGCAATCTATTGCAGTCAATCGGTTGAAGAATTGAACTTTTAAATGTCGGTGATTTAAATCACTTGAACGCAAGTCAAAACACTTTTATATTTTTCGATTTTATTTAAAGTAGGTAGGTATTTATAGATCGTTAAATTTATTATTCCTATAATCTGAAATTTAAAATAAACTTAAAGATTAATTAAAATACAAATTCATTGTATTAACAGTCGTGCACTTGTTTATAAAAATGTTTGCTAAAAAGAAATAAAATCACATTGCCCAAGCGTAAGAGCGTCTTAAGATGGACGCCTATTACCGTAAATAACAAATGCTTGTACGTAAAAACAATATGTCACTCTACCAAAACTGAAAATCCGAAAACTGTAACATTTCTCAAAGCACAATATTTATGGGAGCACAATTGAATTTCACAGTTGATTTGATTTCAGAGCCGTTTGAAAAATCCTTACGGCCACCTTCCGAAAGAAACGCATCTGTCAAATAATGGCGGGAAAACAGACCGCGGTTCCTGAACGAAGGGTCGCTATGTGTCAAACGGGAAATAGTTATTTATGGGAACCATTCACAAATTGCATTTCGAGGCCGAATTGATATATTGAAATGTTTTATATGTAAATGTGGACATAAGATGAATAGGTGGCCCACAAACGGATATAGTATGATTTATGTATTAACTATGCGTTAACCTAATAGATAGATATATTGTGTAAAATCTGCAACAAACTTTAATTTAATGCTTGATAATTTTCTAGTTTCACTATTAAAAAGTTTAATTACATAATCATTGCTCAACTGGGGACAATTAAATGTGGTAGTTAATGCAAAAACCAGAACAAGAGTATCCCAAAAACGTCGATACAAAATGCATTTCTAGTTAAAAAGCACACTTTTTTCCAAATAAGAAGTTGCAAATTTTTTTTAGCAACCATTTTGTCCATAATCTATTTCATCACTTGTGAAAAGACTTTTAACTATATTTGTCACAGTATTTTTGTCTTTAGTGCCTGCGGGCAAAACCCATTACTTAAGAAATTACGAGTATATCAATATTAATTATTTTTCTAAATACTTACCTAGTAACATTAGCGGCTTATGATCCAATTGAGCAATATTATATTTAGCATATGAGCGGCGGTCACGTTTCCGAACGATAGTTTTGTTTCTGTAAATCATTGTGTCAACCGGGGTCAACTCCGTGGCGACCAGAACACACGAACCAATCCGTTATTCACGATAAATGACAAGATGAATTTATGTATCAATACATGCCTGTGGACCTAGATTAGTTGCCGTTCTATATCCCAATAGGAGGTCGTTTCGGTTCTTTTGATAAATAGAATGTTAATATATAGTTAATATTTTAGTTCAATTCTAATAGATAAAAACCGTCTGGTACTAAATACTAGACTACTAAAATTATGATTTAACCGCTGATAAGAAAACTCTTAAGAAAATATAAACCTGGGTAACATTCTTACATAGTTAGATTGTAAGTGATGCATTAAATGTTTCCATCAAACTGAAACTTTAACAACATCATAATTGTCGGATCGTTTTTTTTTTCGGAAGACGGTCCCCATTTCATGTCATGCACATTTTATATATTTTGTATCATTAATTTCATCAGGACGACGAGTCAAAGACTCGAAGACTTATAATTGAAGACTATAAATACTTGACATTGGCAGAAATAGCTGATCCGCATGATCAGGCTGGTTGCAATTTCATCAAAAGAAGAAAATCATAATTGTCTACCGCGGTAACGTGTGCGACTGCGGAGCTTGATTGAGGTCTCGACTTCAATTCCAGAGTCGTACGAAATGTTCATATGATCTGCAAATATTTGTTTCGGTATTTGGATGTTTTCTATGATAATGATATTATTATAGATTTATAAAAACATGTACACTTAATACTTTTACAAAACAAAAGTATATATGTATTTACATCAGTTGTAAAGTGTCAGTGTATATCATACAAGCCCTGTTTAGTTTATAGCTAGATGGTGTTACACGTCCGAAAATAGGTGATTTTCTGAAATATTTATCGTTTCTCTACTTAGCCAGTTTGTTATTCATAACTTAGGTAACTTAGCTCGATGACGAAACTATCATATTTTACCACCATGAATTTATTCAGCCTACCTATGTATTTGTTTCCAATTCTTTCAGGTTATCCGCTATCAGAAATAGAATTTTAAATAACGTAAGATTTTGCAAGTACCTAATGAAAATTTAGACATAGATCTTTCAACTCAGCTAAATAATTTCTTTAACTACAAGTACCCATTGATTCTCATACTATTTACTTTACAATAAAATGTTATTTCAAGAATAATTCGATATGTTAAACTTTAATGATAAACACACACACAAAACTACTACCACCAACCTAAACATTTAAATAAGCATTTCATGACACTCGCATATCTCTCAATCCCAAGTAATAATACAAAAGAGGATTGATTTAATATCATACCACATATTTTTATTAATCTATGATAATATCATTATATATTGTAAACACCCAAACTCCGAAACAAATATTTGCAGATTATATCATAAGTCCAGTGTCCAGCTAGTCAAATTTGGTGAAGGATTAAAAAACGTTACGTAGTCTATTTGTATACTAATATTATTGTCTTGAATCACGTGCTGTTGCCGCGCTAATTTATGTGACTGTTCGAGTTGCCAAATATTAAAATAGTTTCTACTTAGTAGATTAAGCTCTCCAGTTTAGTTTTTTTGCTAATAGTTAGTTATATTTAAATTACTTTCTTTATTAAGTAAGACCAGATCTCAGAATATATTGTTTTCAGATATACATAGAGGGAGGTTTGAGTAATTTTGAAATGGACGTCATAGAACATTTAATGAATAACCTCCACTCCATTAATAATGTTTTCGTGTAACCACCCAATCAAAAATAATTTCGAATGTAAATTACTCTTCAATGATATTTTTAAGCTTCCGTTTGCCTATACTTACAAAAATACCGACAGTCTTCAAGTAATTTCCTATTCTAGTATAATATCTTTTAATGCCATCTAACGCCGACACAAGGAACTATCGACTAATCCTAACCCACTTTGCTGTAATTTTTCTTGCCGTAGGTATTTATACTATTTTTAAACATTAACTGATTCATTAATAGAAATACATAATACAGTATTCATCATTCGTATTTAAATTTTAAATATTATTATTTTAGGTAGGAAACTAACGATATGTGTGGCGACACTTGAAATGTCAGTCAGTACTCAGTTTTATCAGGTTATTACCTAAGGGCGTCGTTTGCTATCGTAACAGCTGATCAAACTTGTAACAAACATAAAATAAACTTCCAATATGGATTTTAAAGACAAAGTTGTTATAATAACTGGTGGCAGTTCGGGCCTTGGTGCAGCGACAGCTCTTCATTTCGCAAAGCTTTCTGCAAAACTCGTCATTGTTGGTCGAAAAGAAAATAATCTAAAAAGAATCGCACTGTATTGTGAAAAATGTACAGGAATAAAACCACTACCCATAGTTGCTGACGTCAATGAAGATGCTGATGCTGTGAGAATAATCAACGAGGCAATTGAACACTATGGAAAATTGGATGTATTAGTGAACAACGCCGGTGTTATAGAAATGGGCGGCATCAAAAACTCATCTATGGAAGCGTATGACAGGATTATGTCGACAAATATGAGAGCTGTATACCACCTTACAATGCTTGCTATTCCACACTTGATACAAACAAAAGGTTGTATTGTAAATACGTCTTGTATTGCTAGTACGAAGCCGAGTACGATGGCCTTGGCATACAATATTTCCAAGGCTGCGTTAGATCACTTCACGAAATGTACTGCGTTGGAATTAGCGCCAGATGGCATTCGAGTAAACTCCGTAAACCCAGGATTTCTCAACACAAATCTTTTGAAGGATATTGGGTTAAATGAGGATCAAATGGCGTTATTTGTAGCCAATGTAGTTGGTAATATGCCTCTGAAGAAGGCTGTGGAGCCGGGTGAAGTAGCAGGTTTAATTGCCTACCTGGCTAGCGATCAAGCCAAAAGTATTACTGGTAGTTGTTTTGTTATAGATGGCGGTGTTACGCTACGATAAGTGTTAGAAATTTATTTGTGCTTTATTGTAAAATGATTATTCTTATTGTTGTAGACGAGGTACTTATTTATTGAAAAAGTTAGAAGAGTATTTATTTACGTCAGAAAAAGAAATTACTAACAAA
This sequence comes from Spilarctia lutea, assembly GCA_916048165.1. Lineage (NCBI taxonomy): Eukaryota > Metazoa > Arthropoda > Insecta > Lepidoptera > Erebidae > Spilarctia > Spilarctia lutea. The sequence continues at coordinate 5,495,033 of OU696491.1, forward strand.
AAATTAACGTATTTAAAGTATGCGAAAAAATAATATTATGTAGTGTTTATTTACCAAGCCATTTACATTTTAATGTATTTAAAACTATTACACCCAGTGTAAAATAAATATATGACTATTTTTTTAAATGTTTGCTGTCTGTTAACAATCGACACGCCATGATTTAAAGTGTTATCGCATTCTTAATCTTAAAATGTAACAAAAATAAAGTTTCTATTATATAGGCGGTAAATTGCTGGCCACCTAGTCATACTTCGTAAATATATTTTAGATAAAATTATTCTAACTTGTTAATGTGTAATGAACTATTTTTGCTGTTATTTGCTTTTTTTATTACAACCTTGCAACAAAAAAGACAGTAAAACGTCATTCTTGACATATCAAATGTCATAACAGATGCATTTTGGGCAAGTCCCAAAAGCATTATGACCATGAATCATGGAGGTCGGTTTTTGTTTTTTCGAAAGACGCTCCCCATTTCATCTCATCCTCATTTTTATAATTAATTTCATCACGGCGAAGACATAAAGACTTAAGAATTGAAAACATTAAAATACTTGACATTAGCAGAAATAACTGATCCGGCTGGTTGCCCTCTCATCAAAAGAAGAAGCTAAAGCTTTTGTTAACAATATTCTTCCCATCAATAATTTCCTATTCGCCTCTGCTTTTCCTTGAGGTGGTTAAATAGTGATTATTTTCAAATTATAGTGGACGTTTTAGGTAAAAAATATGTTTTAATCGTGGACGGTGGCAACCCTATTTCGTATAATTTAATTGTCAAAATAATACCTTGGGTCATTCACCCAGAACTTCACATTGCACAGAGTGCCGACTTTTAACTTCTGATTTCTTATTAGGTAATAACTACTTAGTACCACTGGATTATCTACAGATTTTTTCTCAAGGTTTTTAATGACTGAACAAGTTTTTGAAAGTAGGTTTCTTTTTTTTTTTTTTTTATTGAATAGTGGGCAAACGAGCAGACGTATCACCTGATGGTAAGCGATTACCGCCGCCCATAGACACTCGCAACACCAAAGGCGTCACAAGTGCGTTGCCGACCTTTGGGGGATGGGAAAGGGGATGGGGGAGGGGTTGTGGTATGGGCCTCCGGTATCCTCACTCACTCGGTGAAACACAGCTCAAACGCTATTTCACACCGGTTTTCTGTGAGGCCGTGGTATCACTCCGGTCGAGCCGACCCATTCATGCCGAAGCATAGCTCTCCCACGGTAAAACCGACTCGACCGACTCGATACAAAATACGGCTCTGTACCAAACCAGAATTTTCAATCAATTCATAGACATTTGGAGTATTACACCGCAAGAATAAACCGTCTTTATTGGGACAAATAAATCATTATTTTAATAGTATTATTACTACTATACTTGGCTACTACAACGTGGCCAACAAAATCCTATTACTAACTTAAGGACGAGATACCAAATTCCTAATCGCTTCATTTTGTATGTGCAAAATTCACGAGTCTGCGTTACAGATAAAAGAAAGCAAAAGTAATTATGCAGATACTAGTTTAATTGCTAAATCTAATAGCCATAAACAAGCTTTTTTTTTTGTGTGGAAATCCCCTCGGGCCGTCACCCCACCGGGGTTTGCGGCGAGGTGGTGTGTCGGAAGCCATAAACAAGCTAATGCAACTTTCTATCAACGCAATCACCGAACAAGTGGCCAGTCTTGTGTCTACCTGTTAAAAATAAATAGTTACATGAACCTAAACTACTTATATCTTCATCTTCGCTAATGATCTATAAAGTAAATGATTAAATCAGATTTAGTTTTTTTCGTCTTCAGGAGTTGAATACTCATGAAGACAAAATAGTCAACAATTGAACCTATTGTAACCTAACCTATGCAAAACGTAGATTGATTAGAATTTATAATTATAGCCATTTGTAAGCCTAAAGTGGATGACAACTATAGTAAAGACTTGGATTATATAGATAAAATTTAAAAAATATAAATATTTCGGACATCTTATACACAACGCCATCTAGTTCCGAGCTAAGCAGAGCTTATGTTATTTTTTATTTATTTATTTATAAACTTTATTGCACACCACTACAGTAAACATTTGAACAGAGATACAAATACGGACTCAAACATCAGGTATCACAAGCATTTATTTAGTCCAATCCGGGAAACGAACCCGACACCTCAAACAGTCGCATCATTAGATATGTAGAAATGTGATCACCATCTCGCATAAGATTATCGAGAACAAAAAGAGAAATGTGTAGCTTGAAAACACTGTCCAAACTAGAAAGGAACTGTCTTTGTCGATGTAATTTAGTAACTTGTTAGAAAAAGTATGATGATAATTAAATATAAAAAATATAGTACAGTAAATACCACGAGTAATTGGGTTCTTTCTTGTACAGTGTGGCAACGATAGGTGGATTTCAATAAGATACCCAGCAGGGGATGTAGCTCAGTGGTAGAGCGTTCGCTTTGCATGTGAAAGGCCCCGGGTTCGATCCCCGGCATCTCCAACTTTTTGATTGATTTTTTATATTTTATTTTTTTTAAGACATTCATGTTTCGGTACCTGAAATTTACTAGGAACCCTACGAAAACCAGCTGTTTGAGTCCTAAACCAGAGCCAAAAAACCAAACCAAAAATATGTTATGGTAAAATTACTATCTTTATGACTATTTTTTTAGTTATAAAAAAACGCTTCGTGGTCGAAAGTTGATGACTGCTCATCGAACAACTCGCCGGATTTAAAAGGGCACGCAGTATACGAAATCGAACGAACAAGTTTTCTACAAAAAAAAAATGTAAGGAAATAGATCTTCAATTATTAAAACAAGGTATATTATAGATACATCATCACCTCAGCCGAAAGAAGTCCACTGCTGAACATAGGCCTTCCAAAACGCTTTTGAAAGCATTGAATTATAAATAATAATAAATAATAAATAAATATTTCGGACAATTTAACACACAACGCCGTCTAGTCCCAAGCTAAGCAGAGCTTGTGTTATGGGTACTAGACAACTGATATAAATACATATATACTTTTTTTTTTTTGTAAATACATACATATTATACATAGAAAACACCCAAACTTCGAAACAAATATTTGCAGATCATACAAACATTTGGACCGACCCGGGAATCGAACCCGAGACCTCAAGCACAGCAGTCGCTTACGCTACCACTCGCGCCACCGAGGCAGTCAACATCATCAATTATAACCTCAACTTAGAATTAACTAAATAACTGATTTAACCTACCTAAATACTCATACTACGTACTTTTAAATATGAATGCTATGGTACTAAATTACATCTACCACCAATAACACCTTTAAACAATACTTACGGAAAGTATATTATTTAATTCTGGCACTTCTTTAGTTCTTTCAAATGCAATGTTAATAATGCATATCCATGTAACATAGGAAATCGACTAAGTAAGGGCTATTTAGAGGTTTTGTGGATTACAATAAAAATATGCAACTTGTCCTACCAATAAGTTTAGGACGCAAGTTATTTAGTAAGTGGAGATGACATAGTCTTAGAAAAGAATAAATATTTATTGTTTTTTACTTACATTTACATCGCCACACAAAACAAAAATAAAAGAACAAAATAAAAACAATGTCACATTGCTTGTATTGCCTGAGAAGTACAAATTTCAGTATAAATTCAATACAATAAAAAATCGTTTCTGACAGTAAGAATAAAACAATAAAAATATAGTTTAAGGGGTAATCGCATTCAAAATAGTGTAAGTGTCAACTGATTTATTTGTTACACTGAAAATAATTTATTAATTATCATTATTTTTTAAATTAATTGGAAACATTTTAATATTACCTAAACATTTACAGAAGAACTATTTCTTAATTCATTTTTCTGCTTTACTTTTTTCTTAATTAAAAGGAATGGAGACATTATATGGATACTACTCGGGAATCGATTTTTCAATATAGATTATATACATCACAATTTAGCCTATTCATCAACACTGAACACTCGAAAGCTGACAGAGATCGTCGAGCTCGCAGAAAATAACTATCTAGCAAACACTAGATGCGCAATGAACACATTGTATTTTCAAATAACCTATAATTATTACCTTTAGAATCTCGAGTTTATTAATTAAATTGAAATTACATTTTTATTAATAACTATATACACGCAAGTAATTATAGTAACAATAGCCAGTGAGTCAGTTTTCTGGTTTGTATGTGATTGTTGTATTGTCTTTTCTGTGTCTTCCTTTTTCATAAGTTTATCTGTGCGTACACAGTTCTAGACTGACAAAATTTTACATATTTAATGTTTACAATAAAATCACTAAGATTTCGATCAGTCTGGAAATACTGGCTAAAAAAATTTCTGAAAGCTAGTATTCAAAATCAGACAGGATCAGGCGTCATATTAATAAAACCGTACCGATACATAACTGCTACCATATGAAATTTAAAAATAAAATACATTTATTAAAATTTCAGATAACGAACAGCGCCTTCAGAAAACTTATTTCAAACACCTAAAAGAGTTACATTTCCTACATTTAAAAAATTTGTTTCATGCACAGTTTTTTTTTGTATAACATAGTATCGTAACTAATAGATCTATCTTAAAACGACTTACGTAATAACTCGCACCTACACCAGTTTGGATTTCAATAATTTTGAACACCAATTCCGTATCACTCCCGTCTTACTGTTCGTTTAAGTTTTGCTAATTTTTTTCGCTTCAATAAAAGTTACAAGATTTTTTTATCAATTTTTAATTAAAAATATGAGCAGGAATGTGGTGAGTAATATCGAATCAAAAATGCAGGACAGAGCTGGGGAACCGACATCGTACCGGACGACATTTATATTCAGTATTGTAGTGACCGCCGGGTCTCTGCATCCGACGGTCGCCCAAACAGAACAAAGGCGTCGACGACGAGGGCTCCGACGAGCGACGAGCGGGTGTGTCCTCGTGGCTTAGGGCGCTTAGGGCGCTTAGGGCGCTCAGCGACGGCCGCAGTCGAGCAGGATCAGGAGGGCGGAGGGTCCGGGCGCGCGCAGCAGTTCTCGTTGAGGTCGGTGGAGGGCTTGCGGCGCGCGGGCGCGGCGCTAGGCGCGGGGCTGCAGCGCGAGCGGGAGGGCGAGCGCGAGCGCGTCGCTCGACGCGAGCCCCGCGAGCGCATGGGCGCTGGCGCACGCGCAAGGGTGCTCCAGCGACGTGACGGACACCACTGAGGGCCGCTCCGATGGCGCCACGGACGGCGCGTCCACATCATTCTGCAACCATCCAACGCGCTCAGCACACCGGCCGCCTGCTACAACACCGGGCCGGGCGGGAAGGGACGGGAGAGGGAGGGGGGCACCGTTACTCACTCGCTTCGTGTGACGTCACATACGCCGGTCGACTGGGGTAGGCGGTATAACGGTTTCGATAAACGCGCGCAGTGAACGACGAGCGAATCGCAACGTAATCGATAAAAAGTGACCACACGAATTTAATAATATTATAGACCGCTGCGTTCTACTACCACGAGAGCTTATAGAAATAGTCGACAGACGTCTGTTGCCGTCACGTATACTGTGCTGTTTATGGTACTGAACTAAATGTGACTATGGAACAAAAAATCATGGCAACAACGTATTACATATATTTTGACTAAATTGGTTTACAACGTGTTTGATGTTCTAGAGTAACTAATATTCTTATAGTACTTGGATGGTTAGTAAGGGATGATCGATGGCTGAAGGTGAGGTATTTCTAACACTGGAAAGCTTGGATGGATAAGGCGATATTTAGACTTCTACGGTGAATATATATATTTTAAATCCATATACCTAAGTCAATACGTCAAAAAGCATTCTGTTTCGATGGCATATTCTCGTTTCTCATCCAATGACCAATAGCTCGAATCCAAGTCGATACGATCGGCATCAGTGCTGAACTATAGAAAACTAGTTATAACCAACGTCTCTAAATAACTAACGCTACCGAAGCCCAGATCACACGGCTACTTTACGAAAACTAATAATTAGAGTATACGAATACTATTACACGTAATAGGTATATATTTACACCTAGTGTCGTTCAATTATTCTAAGATTCGATTTTGTATTATCATTACTGTCTTATACACTCGACACTAGGACTAGCATTGCAATAATTCTTTTGATACTTTTTTTTAAACATCAAAATATAATTATTGAGCTGTTAATATTCAATAAATAGCAGCGTAATCTGGGTTTCGAGATTTAGTTATTTGTTTTCACTGCAACGTGTTTATGTCCTTTTAAATATGCATATTTGTAAGAAAAATTATTTTAAAAAGGTTCCAATAAAACATGTGTATTCTTTACAGCAAGTATAGCGTACAGGAAATTTAAGTTGCCAGCAAAGTTAATAACATTAACTGTGTTACCATGAATAAATATAGATAGGTATGGATTTAAAATATTACAGCACTGTTATTGGCGAGTGGTGTTCAGGCGATGCCCGTAAGACAAATATTAGCGTGCTAATGTTAAATAGGATTAAAGCAGGGGACAACACCTATAACTATGGTTTTCATCTAGTTACTTAAGATTCAATATCATAATCGTTTAAGAAACAGAAAGGGAAGTTATGATATTATTCCTTTGTAACTTTCGAATAGAAAACATTTGCTAATAGATAAGAACATATACGCTTTTAGGAACTTTGAAAGAGTAAAATAATCTTCATTTAACACTTCATAAATAGAAAAAATAATATCAAAATGAGTTCGATTAAAAACCTTCCAAAATCGTGTCCCAGAAATATAGCGCCTAGTAAGTAACACACAAATGTAACGATACATTTAATTTTCGAATGTCACAAAGCCAATGGGGACAACACAAGCAAACAAAACGGACACAAAGTACACTCAAACTCAAAGCAACAATTTGTGGATCACACAAGGTGCTCATGTCAGCACTTTGTGTAATCCACAAATTTTGGTTTGAACCCACAACATTCAACGTAACAGCGAAGCTCTTAACTGATCCTTACATCATATTAAGTAGCACAGTGCTACTGATATATATATATATATATATATTTGTATAATACCAGTGAATAATTGTATTTTCTTCTATGCTCTTTATACTTCCAAGACACGACTTTAACATTCTAATAACTATTAGTATGTTGTATATGTGTGTGTGCGTAAGCAAAATGTATAAATATTTGTGATAGTGAAAGCAGAAAGCAAAAATTATTTCAGAAAGTAGCAGTTCATGCAGTTATTGATGAAAAGTGTAGTGTTTAGTTGAATAAAAGGTAGCGTATATATATACATACAAAAGTACATATAAATCTAAATAAACTTAATTATACATGTTTTTTTAACTAAGTACTTTATGGATTATATTTTAAATGGTCTGTATGTGTATTACAATTACATAAAGTGAATAACTATGGATTTACATACACAAATACGAAAATAGATGTATACAACAAATTATTGACAAATGGCGAGTTATCATGGCGGTTAGATATCCTACTACTATTATAAAGGCGAAAGTTTGTAAGTATGGATGTATGTATGTATGGATGTTTGTTACTCTTTCACGTAAAAACTACTGAATGGATTTGAATGAAACTTTACCACAATATAGCTTATACATCAGAATAACACATAGGCTACTATTTATAAAGATATAGCTTCGCCTCGCGGCGTTGCCCGCAGTTATCATCGTACCGCGGGTAGCACCGCGGGGTTCAGCTAGTAGTTAAATATTTTTTAACGACTAATAAACAAACTTTGAATATGTGGTGTTTTACTTAAACCATTATTATTGCCAGATAATATCTGGATTAAAAGATTTGGTAATTCACACTATGGGCACGTGGAGATTGTACGAAAAAAAAACATTTAGTTCTAATAAAAAAATTACAAGTTTGTTAGAAAGTAGTTATAATCTTAAAGTTGGTAAAGAAAACTATCAAAATTAAATATATACTCAACACAAAAATACATATAGGGATATAAAGACCTATCCCCACAAATGCTAAGACTCAAATTCTTTTATATGAGGTTGTCACTACTTAATAAATATCTAAATATAAATGATTTTTACAATGGTAACACTACATAATCTGCCTATGTATTCCTTAATATCGGGACCTACTAAATACTTCTACATAATAATAAAGTACTAATTATACATAAGAGATTTCATCTCACAAATACCTGTCGCTTCGAAGTACAAACCTAATTAAAATTGTAAAAAAATTAACTATTTTTATACATTAATTATCTACCTACATTTAAGTTCTTATTTAACCTATTTTTATTATTTGGGATGTTTTAAATATAGCAACACTTATTGAAAAAAATCTTCCACTAATATTTTGTAAACTAAAATCATCGGTTTCATGCGACTTTCACATATTTACAATTGTTTTATGTAAATGTACTCTTTTTAAACATTTTTCTACGCTAATAAATTACGAAACATTTCATTAAACTCCCTTACACATTTATAAGAAAAAAACTAGCTCTATTTCCATAGCAAATACTTGCAATAAATCTTCTAGCAGCACATATTTATAAAGAGAACAACACTATCATCTCTATTGTCTATAGCATCACTGTTCGGATCAACGAGGTTACAACACTATTTCAGGGAGTTCCGATATCCGGTAGCCAAACTATTTTGGTATATTTCCCACGTTTTTAGTACTACGCACTTACTGTGAGCGATGTTCTTACAACCCAAGTACGCTCGCCTGAGCGCATTAGTCACTTTGCCCTGATAACCATCCATATATAACACTTTAATATAAGAAAATGCTTAATATTGATAACAAAATAAATGCATTAATAATGATTATTGAAGAAGAAAGATTATAAAATGCATATAAACAGGAAGAACTTTGTAAACAGAATTTTTGGGCCTAGAAAATAAGTAATAGTCATGAAAATAATATATTTAAAAAATTGTCTCCGAAGAAATAATTACCAATGGAAACCAAATTAACAAAATGCGTTACGATTCTGAATTCAACTTGTATTTACAAAAGTGAATAAATGTAAAACAGGAAAGTTAACACAGTAGAATAGAAGCTTTTTAAAAAGCTACAAATGTTATTAATATTCAAAAACTCAATCAAGAAGCCAGTTCAATTAAAAAGTTGTGTATAGGAAAAGAAAATTTACGAGTAGTTTAATGCAAGAATACTAGATTTAAATAATTCTTTATTATAATCAATTCAATCAAAAATTAAAAAAGAAATCTCTTAGTTTGATGTGCCTCTTGGTCGCATAGGCCTTCTCTAATTCGTATCATTTAATACTATAATGTTAGACCAAACAATTTTTTTAATGATGCTACTTTCAGAACAGTTAACAGTGCTAAACAAAAAGGAAACCAAAGCTCAATGAAGTTTATGTTAAATTTGTTATCGATTCTATAGTTCTTGTGTCCACTTTTAAATATGGTACCTAATAAAAGATCATTTGGTTTTTTTTTTCATTTTCTACTAAATATGAATGACTGAATAAGACTACAATAGTAGAAAACCCATGCTTAACATAAAAATGTTCTCACCACACTAACTCCAGGCTTTGCCTGCAATTGACAACATCTTTGACACGAACTTCCTATTTTATATATCCTAATAATATATAATGGCAGTGCCATCGCTTAATATATCTTATATTTAATGGATTATATACAGATACATGAATATATTTGGTTTTATATATACATATATGTAAGGGAATACAAACACAAAATATATACATATACAAACTTATTTTGTCTGTTCTTGTGTATAGATATAGTAATATAATATGATGCATATGGCATTAGGGAATACGTTATTATTAACTTTTGAGGTTACGAACACCACAATGAACACATAAATAAAATAACTAATAACAGAAGTAATGACAACAGAGTGTAGAGAGTATAATAGGTAGAGTTGTGAGATGTGTGGAATGAAAGTGTCGTGTTAAAGACCTCGGAACTTTATAAAGATTAGTTTTAAAATGGTGATTACCCACCACCACAAGTTAAAAGTGATATTTAATAGTAAAAAGTGTCAACGTAACGTGTATTAATTTTATCTTACCCCTGAGAACCTAGTGTGAGTTAAATTTACATCTACTCGATCTTCACGGATACCGCGTTCGGCGTGGCGTTGTGATTGGCCTGCACTACTAATGCCCGATTCCTATATTTAGCGAATCGTTATCGTGTAAAAATTTTCTACAACCGACTACGAGTCGTAAATACCGTTCCTCAATTTATTTTTTATAGGAACGATTTTAGCTTACGCCCCGTACTACTAATCGTACCTAGAACGGATCGTTTTTCAAATATAGGAACTGGGCATAAACTCTTTATCAATCGGAACGCGGAACACGACCGCTGTTGAGAAGGAGTTGATTTGAAATAACCATACACTAAGTCCTCTGAACTATTGCCATAGTATTATACCATTTATACTATAGGCCGACCGTTTATCTGAGTCCTCGCCTGCGCGGTAACAGGGGCGCGGGGGTATGACGACAAAGGGGACTGAGACAGGTGCGGGCAGCGGGGCGGGGGCGCTTAGTGAGATACACACGAGGTGAAATGCGCCAAGATAGTTCCTCAGATATGTGACGTCATACCTGCCTGCCTGCCTGTTACCGCGCAGGCGAGGACTCAGATAAACGGTCGGCCTATAGTTCCTATTGTGAATTAAAAACTAGTAATGTGTAGGACCTAGCCTTTGGGACTACCATAACGTAATTAGAGTGAGTATAAGTGAAATGAAAGCGAGTATCATGTGGAGTGCTTTGTCTTTGGCCTTAGCGAGAGAGGCCACTAGACGCGCTGTGACAGTTACCTTCAATGGCACGGGTGGTACTTCGAGGTGATAGCCGATTTCACATAACGTTCGGAGGAGCTCGATACCTGAAAGACGAAGACATTAAGTTTGTTAATTTCCAGTATTAGATTAGCTGGAATTCAAATGCATTGTATTCTCCAGCCTGACAAGGCATAATTGTGTTATTGTTAAGGATTTTGTTCTTAGCTTTGACTTCACCTATCAGTCTCATTTAAGGTATTTTAGCATAGGTGAAATAAAATAAGGCAAAAAAATCACATATCAAAGTCCGAAGAGATAGACGGACCAGATCTTCTAATAGTTAGAGATGGACCTAATCAGTTGTAGAAGGGTAACTAATTTTCTAAGAACTCATGAACACAGCAAGGAGGGAAAATTATTTAAACTCGTAAAAAGAAGACGTAAGAACATAGTAATCCTAACATACGTAACACAGCCAAGAACTTTTTACACTAAATTAAATAATAATGTGATTAAATTATCAAGTGTTTACCAGGATCTCTGTTACGTCCGTATCTAGCCTCCCAAGCGTCGAACAACCGGTTGTAGTACCTCGGGCCGGTGAGGAACGAGAGGTATTTGTAAGAGTCGGGCGTCGGGAACACTCGCTCCATGTCGCCCACTTGAGTTAGCTCATCTTCTGCTTGGATTAAGTGGCGCACGTCATCTGCCGTTAACGTCGAAAGGATGTCACGAAGATACTGTGGACAGAAAGACTGCTTAGTAACAAGTAATGGTTAGTAATTTTGACAGCTAAGTCAAAGGACGTGTATTCGATTCTATCACAAGACCAATCTTTATGTGATGGGCACAATTGTCTGTTGTGTCAAGTGTAATTTATCTATAGTATGTATACGTATTTTTTTTATGGAATAAAGGGCAAACGAGCAGAAGTATCGCCTGACGGTAAGCGATTACCCTTGCCCAAGGACACAGGCAACACCAGAAGCGTTACAAGTGCGTTGCCGGCCTTTGGGGAATGAAGAAGGGAATAGGGCAAAGGGATGAGGGAAGGGGTTGGGGTAGAGCCTCAGGTATTCTCACTCACTCGGTGAAACACAGCGCAGGCGCTGTTTCACACCGATTTTCTATGAGGCCGTGGTATCACTTCGGTCGAGCCGGCCCATGTATGCCGAAGCGTGGCTCTCCCACAAACAAATACATAAATATGTTTATCAGCAGTCAGGTTACCATAGAACTCCTTAGAGATCAAATTGGAGTATGTCGGATGTGTTTGAATATTATGATTATTCATAAACTAACTGTACTTTAGGCTAAGAAACAAATATGTTAGAAAAAGACTTACCATATCTCTATCTTCCATGTTTGTATATATAATGTGCTTATCCCTTTCTTCCTTGGATAGGTAGACCGTATATAGTCGGCTATCGTAAGGCAATCCAGCCTGAAAGACAAATAATTATAACTATATAGGAAAACCATCTATAACAAACCTAATGGTCTAACAGGCCTAAGGTGCTGGCCAGAGGAACTGGTGTAGTTTGTTTTAAGTTGCCCTTCTCCTGTTTTTCATATGAAATCAGATGCGATCGGACACCCATGGAATAAATAGGAGTGGACACTACACAGACATAACATGATTATAAGAAACACTTAATAAAGATGTTTGAACTGGACAGATGGACAAAACTGACATTGTAGACTATGTCAGTTTTGTCCATCTGTCCTATGTAATAATACTCGTAATAATCAATTTGTTCCTGCTCAGAACTTCATAGTACTTCATTATACAAGTAGTTATAATTTTATAAAGAAAAACATATGTTCACCAGTTTATGTGGCTTGTCCTTGGATAACATTTCGAGATTCGTCTTAACCGGCACTTGGAACTGGGCAATGTTGAGCACTGTGGACACCAGCGGTCCTTTCACGTGGATATCCAGAGGCGATGCGCTGTGCAAACTCGGAGATATGTTTACCTAGAACCATGAACAAAATAACTTGATAGATTCTTTTCAACTTTTATTACGAATACAAAAGATTTTATAGTAAAACTAGCTGATCCGGCAAACGTTGTTTAGCCATAAAAAAATGGGGTTGGTCAATCTTATCAATTTGGGGTATGAAAAATAGATGTTGGCCGATGCCCAGACCTACCCGATATAAAATTTCATAAATTTGGGCCCGCCGTTTCATAGGAGTTTGGTAACAAACACCGCGGCACGAGAATTTTAGATATTATAATAAAACGATCAGTCATATGTACATATTAACTTAGTCTTTGACATTTAGTCATTTGACTGCCTCGGTGGCGCGAGTGGTAGCGTAAGCGACTGCTGTGCTTGAGGTCTCGGGTTCGATTCCCGGGTCGGTCCAAATGTTTGTATGATCTGCAAATATTTGTTTCGAAGTTTGGGTGTTTTGCTATGTATAATATGTATGTATTTACAAAAAAAAAAAGTATACTTATATGTATTTATATCAGTTGTCTAGTACCCATAACACAAGCTCTGCTTAGCTTGGGACTAGACGGCGTTGTGTGTTAAATTGTCCGAAATATTTATTATTATTATTATTTGCACATATCAAAGAACAAATAAAATAAAAGTTTGACCTCATGTAATGGCATTTACTATATATAAATCAAAATGTCCTCATAAGTATTTCCAGGATTTCTTTACATTTTATCAGAGTAACTTTATATGATATTGCAGCAAATAATTTACCTCCAAAAGCCATGGTTTCAAGTCCTCGTCCAACAATACGTCTATCCCGAACAACTCATAGCAGTTATACCGGGAAGTTATATTGGCTTTTGTCAGCGAGCTGATGCTAGCTTCACCAGCTATTATTGTCTTAATGACTAAATCCTTCATGGACTCCCATAACTCTTCTGTGTTTACATTCTTTTCAGTCTTTAGGTATTGGAATAAAGTTTGTAGTGTCCTGGAATTTAAAATAACACAATATTAGATTGGACAGGGCTTATGAAAGTGGTTTTTAACAAACTTAGGACAACAGTTTGTGGATCACGCAAAGTGTCGTTCCACACAGAGATCGTACCGTAATGAAATAGTTGTAAGTGCGTTGAAGACATACCATTTGTGTCCCTCACAGGCCGCAAAATCTTCATTCGGCGTATAATTCTTGGACAGTCTGTTTATGGAGTAGTTTGTTAAGTGCATATACCTATCGTTCAATGACCCAAGCTCGTCGTTGTACTTCACTGAAATGTGTTAAATTACAAATGTTTAATTAATGCACTGTTGGTGTAGATGGAATATAGAATAATAATAATAATAAAATACTTGTGGTATATTCTTCTCTAATCACTACATAGGGACCCCACCAGTAGGGACCGTCTATATAATTTTCATATGTCTTTAGAGAATTATTTCAAGGCAGTTTTAATATTACATTATCTGTAAGTAACGCGGAGTGGAGAATTTACACATTATGCAATCATCTGTTCCCAAAACGGAACGTGTCCGCATGTTAACCAAATTAAATCAATATTTCGAACAGCTTACACACAACGTCTGGTCCCAAGCTAATATAGCAAGCAATAAATTATTTATAAACAATCTTAGATTAAATACATAGTATAGATAATTTATAATAAGACGCAACGAATGATTAACATTGGACAGTAAACCAAGACTTCTGACTCAACATTCAACATCATTATTGGACCATCAGTACCATTACAGTACAGAAAAAAAAATGCCTGCCAAAATGACTCTAGAAATATGGAGGGTAGAGACAAGGAGTGTTATCTTATATGGAAGAAAATTGAAAAAAGTGTTCAGCATAAGCTGTAAATAACAGTTCAAAAACCTTCCAGAATGGCGCTGGTGTAGACACAGGTTATGGTATGAATGTAGCAATTGTGAACGAATTGAAGTACGCCGAGGTAAAAAATTTAACATTATTGTCACTACTTGCGTATTACAAAAAATGTAGTAAATATATTTTATTTTCTGAACTGTGAATAGTACGTTTATTGATTTTTTATCATTCAATTTTATGAAAAAGTGTGTGTATTGATTTTAAGAAGTTTACTCTGATGCTAATGTGGCGCCACCCTAATTTAATGCATTTCAACGGACACTTTTCATGTACACAGATGATACTCCTTATCTCTACCCTCCATACTCTAGAAAGCACGAGTAGAATTCAGAAGTACCATCCTCAGCAGCAGATATTCTACAGACACTATGGCGCCCTAGTGTAAAGCTTTTTCAGATAAGATAAGACCCCGGATCATAATTGAAGCGAAACACGTGGGTAGGTAGTAAATTTCAAGTTTTAACAGACTGGCACAGGAAGTTAAGATCTAGACCGAGTAGTTTTTGAGTTACTAATAAATTGATGAATTATATTTTTACCTGAAGCAAACCTCGCGAGGCCATCCTTATACAAAAATATCCTTAAGGGATGCACTGACGTGACCAGCACGTACAGTCGGAGATCAAACTTGTTGCCGTTGATTAGGTACGGTTTCGACACATACCGCTGGACCACCACCGGTCGTTTCTTGGGTATCTGTGTCCATTTCGACACAACTTTGATTCCTGTGCCACGGGCCGATGCAGGCTGGAAACAAATAGTATAATAACAGTCGATAAATTCAAGAAGTGTTAAAATTTGTTTATTGAAATCCTTTGTTTTCATTTATACACATAACAGTGCATAGGAAACTATAGGCCGACCGTTTATCTGAGTCCTCGCCTGCGCGGTAACAGGGGCGCGGGGTATGACATATCACATATCTGAGGAACTATCTTGGCGCATTTCATCTCGTGTGTATCTCACTAAGCGCCCCCGCCGCCCGCCGCCCGCACCTGTCTCAGTCCCTTTTGTCGTCATACCCCCGCCCTATAGTGATTGTTGGTTATTTTTATTTTTAAACGTGTATACGTGAAGATAAATTTTTAAACATGTACTCTATGTTCAGAATCAAAACCGCAGCTTGAAATAAAAACGTTTAATACATTAAACCGATCACAAATCGATTCAGTCCATTAGTAGTATAAAGTCAAAACAAAGACAAAGTATGAATTTTACATGTTATTCAAAAAGGTTCGTTGATTTTATTCACCCCATTTTGTTCTGATTTCTTTATGTAGGTATGTATAGAAGGGAATACATAGATTGAACTAAACTGAATTAATTTACACCACCATAATAATAAATTTACCCAAATAATACACTGCATACAATATATGTATGCATGTGTGTGTGTGTGTATATATATTTTATTATTAAACACCACCACAGGTTTAAAACACCTACACTACCCTTTATTTAGGTCAATTCTTTCTCCGGTCAATATGTCCAAAAGTTTGCCTAGAAGATATTGCGTTACGCAATATCTTCATCCAATCCAATCATCAATATCCATTGTACATATATATCTTGAATTTTGAGTGTAATAATTTGTAATTGGTGTACAATAAAGTATATTCTATTCTACTCTGCATTTCGACCGTATACAGTTTTATTTGTTGCAATTAACTACATTTAATATTTCAGCAATTATCAAACTTTATTTCAAAGAAAAATGTGCTTAAATTACCGGCTTTATAATCCATTTTTCATTGTTGGCAGCGTACTTCTCCCAATCGTGCTTGAGTAATTTGAGATCATGCGGTAACACATAAGTCTTGGGCATAATACCGAACTCACTGAGTCCGTGTTTGGCGACTAATTTTTGTAAATTTCTCCACAGACGGTCTTTCCTGCCGATTTGAAATGTGCCGGGGAAGTGATTCATCTTCTGTCCGTCTTTTATGGCCCGGAACATTATTGATTTCATGTGTTTACCCCATATTCCTATCCATTCTATGGTTTCTGTGTAAAAGAGCAATGATGATTGTAAATATTGACACTGTACAGGAATCTGCGTAAGTTAATTATAAAGTGGTTTAAATAAATAACCAAATCTATCACAGATTGTTACAACCTTCAGAAGACTGTCTACTAGTCTACTCGACTGCCAACTGTATCATAAAACTTGACTTAATATAACAACAAAATCAAACTACAAGATTCACTTAGATGAGCAAAAAAAAAAAAAAATGTACATACCTTCCTGTGGACATTCAGCCGTGTCACACTCACTCTTGACCAATCTGAAACCAGAATTGGTCAACGTTCTCTTGACGACAATCGGTGTTATAGTTGTCAGTTTCCATTTGAGATGCTTCTGTATAGGGAGGGGTATCTTATGTGAAGCTGTTTCATCGTGACCTACAAACTTCAAGTATGGAGGCACGCGAGGGAATAGGGACGGCCGAAGACAGTTTGTAACCGATTCTGGCAGACTCATTGGAGATTCTGAAAAATTAATTATAAATGATCATTTATACTATACATGTCTAAACTGAAAACTGTATATGTGGAAATATGGATTGTGGAAAAAATATCAAGCTAGAAAAATATATATTTAAGGATAGGAGCCTAAATACAATATAAGGCTAGGAAAAAATAAGAATTAGAAAAAATACATCCAATAATCTTACTTGAAATGTTTAGTTTTATAAACAAATTTGAATAATAAAAATTGTAATTGACATTTAGGAAAAATTTACTTTCTACAAATTTCTACAATTACAAAAATAAACATTCCTCGAGCGAAATTTTGTTTAAATAGATATAAATCTTCATTTAATTGGTTGTGCTAAAGTGCAACGTACACAAGCTTACTGTGACTGATTAAATTACGTTTTAAGAAAAAACTGGTTGTTCATTTGGATTTTCTTTAAAAAACTAACGTATATCGTAAGTAATTTAAAAACATCACAAAAACACAAATACCTGACAAAATACCGGTTATTTCTGTCAGAACAACCATTATATCACTACACAATAGCTTAAATAACGTAATAGGATTGAAAAAAACACTAAATATTTTCCCTAGCGCTAGTTTGTGTAGAGAAATGCCTTCAAATGCCTCATATTAAATAACTGGACTACAATGGAAGGATAGATAGAAAATAAATTATGAACTAAAAACTTTGAAAAAAAACGCAAACGACCCATTAATAAAATTTACAAGAAAACAAGTTAAAGTTACATTATGCTTTTTCAAGATATTACCGCATAGCATGTCAAGGATTGCGTTTGGCATTCTAACTACACGATGCAGGACGCCTATAGACATGACACTACAATGGGGGTTTTACATTAAGACCCATTTCTATAATGCAAGCTGTATGTCTATTGCGTGTTGTCAATAAGAGCTACTTTACATTACTTTTTAACCGACTTCAAAAAATGAGGATGTTCTCAATTCGACTGTAATTTTTATATGTTTGTTGCCTTTCAGAACTTTCAACGGAGTGAACCGATTTTGATGATTTATTTTTTATTTTTGAAAGCTGGTGCTTTCAATGTGGTCTCATTTTAATTTAGTCCAGTTCTTGAAGTCGATTTCTTTTGTTAAAAGTTTGTTATATTTATTTGAAACAACTGTAATAATGTGAGGTATATTCTACTTCCTAAAACTCAACAACAACAAACATGTTATTTTTCTACTTGCATTAGGTAAATGGGTAATTGAATTAAACCTTTTCGTGTTAGAGTTGATCTAAACGGATTTGTAGTGTGCAAAACTGCTACAGCTGTGTATTGATCCTTGCTGGTTTTTTCTGATAACGTGATTTTCTCTGTAGACAATCAGTGATGAATTTTGTATAGTAGTGTTATAAATGCTTCTATTATATAATTATGTATTCCTCGCTTTCTGATATTAAGTTATAAAATTACTGAAACACTTTTAAGTAAACCCATTTATTTAATATTAGCTGTGCTCAGCGATAGTACCCGCGGGTTATTTTTACTTTGAATTGGATATTTTCACTATTTCATTGGTTTTAATTATCTTGTGGGGGGAACGGGTATCATGTTCCACCCAACACAAAGGGAGGATGATCCTCCGACCAGGCGAGGTGATCATGCCTGGCGGGCTACTGCCCAACAGTTGATGTTGGGATGTTGTATATATGATAATCGGCGCGAGAACTTTAATTGCGCGATTCAGGATTTGTAGTTACTCTGTGTAGTGCGTTACTTCGTAGTTCAGTGTATCTCCGGTAGATGGAGCTGTAGTAGTTTATTGTTGTGTTATATGTGGAAGTCGCCACAATCTTCTTAAATATAGTTTGTAAAATAAGTTACGCCCTATAATATGAACAGGCTGAGCAAAGATTAGTCGGAACAGACAGACAACATTTTAAAAAATGTTTTTTTATGTATGTACCTATTTACTTTTAAGTTTTGTATACATCTATGTGTATTTAGTGAAAAGCTGTTAATTTGAAATCACAAACATAGCCTTCAATTTTATCTATTTGTTTATATATATATGGATTGAAAAAAACATACCTTTTGAATTGTACTTTTTCGGCGTTACGTTTACTGCTCCGTTTAATTTGGTAGATAGGTTGGTGACTGATGTTTGTTCGATCACTTTTTCTTCTTCTATAATTATTTTCTCCTTTTCTTTCTCTTTTTCTTTCTTAAGAATAGAGGGTCTCTTTTCTAATTTGTCTATTTCTGCTAAAGCCGCGTCTGTTTCCATTTGCCAACAATCTTCCAGCGAAGGAGATCTGCTTCGACCACTAAGGAAAATAAGTGCAACTAATGTATTGGAAAACAATAATTCTCTTATGAAAATTCAGTTAAGAAATTAAAAAAAAATTGTTACTATTCTATTTGCAGTTACTTGTCAGAAATTCGATGAAGTTGTTAATGTAATATTGTCAAATGATATGTTATAGATTTATTACATTACTATTGCCTTTAGCCTGTGGCTCTACCCGCGTGTATGTCGGTTAGCGCAATAAAATTAGAGTCCTTCCTCACAACTCAAATTCACTTACTCAAATAAGAATAGGAACGTCAATGACCTCTATCTGTCAAATATCCCATGAAAAAAACATTATTAAAAACCTTGATTTTTTTTTATTCATACGCAAATAAGGTACTTTTCAAAGGACATTTGACAGATAGAGATCATTGACGTTCCTATTCTTATTTGTGTTGCACTGTATATCGATTTAGCGGTTTGAGCATGAAGAGAACAACAGACAGACACACACTTTAGTATTTATAATATCAGGATAGATTTTGCCAATCGGACTACTTTTTTTATGGTATAGGGGGCAAACGAGCGGACGTATCGCAAATTAAAGTCCCGTAGTCTTATAATCTACTTGATCACCAAACTGATTTAACTATTTGATTAGATAAAGAAAAATACGAGACTGTTGTAATATGCGAAGCTCATTCCTACGACAATTATCAGATGTATAAGAAACTAAACAATTTTTTTTTGGTTGTTTTTAACCGACTACGGCGAAGCCAAAAGAAAGGGTAATAGTTTTGCCAAGTTATGTGTATATGTTTACATGTAAATTACAAACACAGTTGTAAGTAGTTTACTACTGAAACGATATATGCTATATAAATTTTGTCAAAAAATTTCCCAGTCCCAAGCTAAGCAGAGCTTGTGTTATGGGTACTAGACAACTGATATAAATACATACATATTATACATAGAAAATACCCAAACTTCGAAACAAATATTTGTCGATCATACAAACATTTGTTCCGACCCGGGAACCGAACCCGAGAATTCAAGCACAGCAGTCGCTTACGCTACCACTTGCACCACCGAGGCAGTCACGTCATATAGGTAGCCGATAAGAATCGTGTTATGGAATCCCTCATTACTGCTAATTTCAAATCTATACAAGATACGGAAACTGATACATTATCAAAAATAATTAATCACTGTTTAAATAATTATTATTATTAAAGTGATGTAATGTGTTAAATTTGATATGAACAAAATTAGTGCAAGTGTCCTCGAAAAGTTATCGTGTCAATTAATTTTAATTTTTTCATGTTACCTATTCGTGTACTGTCGTCACTATGCTGGAATTTAATGTTTATTTATTATTACAACTTTATTTCACTGACGTCTGAAGATTTTTATTGTGGTTCTAAACGTCAAATAACATTCCGTAAAATTAGCTGGAAGAGATTAGTATGTTTACGCCAGCACACTAACGGCAAATCCAGTGTTTTGACTATTTTTGTGTAGAGCCAAGACATGACACGAACTTCGTTTTGATCAACTTTAAAAAGTTGTATATGATTGACCTTCAGGACTTCCACCTGGATCCGCCACTTTGTATTCAGGAATTTCGTAATAAGAAAAAGAATTACGACTCTAGTTAAAGTCTCCGTCCTCCATAAGCACAAGTCTGGGGGTGACAGATGAAGCCATCTGTCGCCCTAGCAGAAGCAGGCTCGTGTGGCGGCGAGGACGCTGTGGAGCGTGCGCGCCTTGAGGGATAGTAACGGGAACATCGGGGTTCCCACACAGTAGGGGGGCACCTGCAATCTATAGGTGGCCCGAGGTACGGTAAGAATATGAAGTATGATTACCCCTATTTACCCAGTAGGTGTCATTAGGCCCGACTAAAGAAGTAAACTGCACAAGACAACAGCACTGAAAAGAGAAGAAAACCTTGAAGCAAATTCTAGACCCATCCGTTTGACCATGGTATGATATTTTACAATATGATATAGTAGGCCAAAACCTATTTTGCAAGGAGAAAGCAGTCGACTAAAGGTTTTTAAAAATAATGATGAAAATCTACAGAATAAATTATTATTAAAGAACAGAAAAAGAAAGGAATTCCCGAACAACTGAATGTAAGTCATTCTCACAAAAGTGGAGCAACTAAAGCAATTAGCTAGTTGTCAATCATAAACGTGACCACGACATATATATATAGACGGTATATATAGAATAATGACAAATACCAACTAATGGAACATTGACCTGACATAAATTAAATATGAACTCGACAATGTTATGTCCTGTGTTGAAAATTCAGGTTTACAGAACTTTACTAATAATAAAAAGCTCCTTTTAATTATATATGACCTTGTCAAAATGACTGTGCCTGATGAAAGCAGATTCTAAGAGTGGTGGTCACCATACTCATTGCGAATGCAGACAAATTTGGCATGGTGTCCCACACTATGGCGGCCTAGTGGAGCTTTTGCATCATTGGGCCTCCGAACTCGTATTTACCAACGGAACACGACAGCACGAACGCTGACATTTTAAGTTGATTTTCTGTGCCGAGGGTAATAACCGCCCTAGCAGAAAAGCAGGGTGGCGGTGCGAGCTCTACAAAGTGGTCGCGTCCCTCTTCTGAATAGAAAAGGAGCATCAAGGTTCCTACACAGGAGGGGACCATCTACAAACAGTGGGTGGCCCGAGGTGCGTCGGGGCTCCTGGGATTTCCTTCCGAGGAAGCACCTGGTTCCCTGGATTCTAGTACCCGAGACGGTGTGCGGTTTTTAGTCAGTTCTGGTCCGGCATAACCACTAGTTGGTGGTATCCGAGAGGAATTCCGAACATAAAACGAAAAAGTTTAGTATCGCCCCGGTCGAGCCGGCGCCCAACCGTGATGAAATCAGCGTGGCTCTACTACCTCGTAAGTAAAAACTTAAAACAACTAACAGGTTTAAATCTTTATGCGTATGGTAAAGGATTGAGAATATGAAGTGTCATCACCCCTGTTGATGCCAAGGGATTTGTCTAACAAACTGACTAACAAAGTCTGACTAGAGGAGCAAACCACGCAGGACAATACACTGCAAAGAGAAGGAAAACTTAACCAACTCTTCTGGTCAGTGTGGTATTAGCAGGCCAATACCTCCTTTCGAAGACTATTAAGCTGTTGATGAAATCAAAACTTAATACAATGTCAAAGATACTGTTACAAATCATGTGTATACATTTAAAATGCCTCAATATTATGTGTAATCACTTATTAAATATAATTTCGTTTATTTTTGCCTCGATAAGGAATTTTGATTTAATATCATAATCCTTTATCGTCTGATAAGAAAATGTACTTGTGTGTGTCAAGGTGACTGCTTTCCTGCTGTGCTACGAGTATATACCGTGGGTGTGAAAACGATAAATATCTAATATTTATTCATTTTACTGGTAGTCTGGCTGTAGTCCATGGAACCATGGACAAAAGCTAGTTGTACAAAAAAATAATTACTTACTCTTCGGTATACAACTCGAACATGCTGCATTCAGTTTTGCTACAAGACTTCATCTTAGTGACCTTCTTGATTTTCTTCTTAGGTTTGGGAGCTTTCTTCGGAATTGGAATGGTGGTCACAGAACTGACCGGTAGAGCCGGACTCACAACAGGACATGTGGGCGTGGGAGTATCTTGACGTGGCTGTAGACAAATATGAATTCATTACTAGGATCACGCTTTTGCTCCCACATGAAATGAAAATATAAACAAAATAAAATAGGAAAGACATAGATTTATACGAGACATGTCTCTAAAGATCTGTTTGACATATTGGTGTTACGAAAATACGATGCAAGTAATGTTCGTCACCAGGAAACGATTTTTATTTCTGTTGGTTTAATGACGCAATCGTTAGGAGTTAACATCACGGACTAATTTCAGTATTTTTTTTTAAATAAATACTTTATACCCATAAAGTAACGTATAATTTTTTTGACTCAGTATATCATATCAGTTCACATTTGAATGGAATGTTACATAAGGTTCTATCGGAACCAAATTGCGATAAAGCGAAAGCTCTGTTCAAATATATGTGGCAAAAAGATAAGTATGTAGTAATATGTTTAGGATATGATGGAACTGAAATACGCAATAAAATAAAAGAAACTTCTCGCCGTACTTCAAAACAATTTCAGTCTTGAATTTTGCGAATTTGAGATAGTTCCCATGGCAAAATACGTATGACAACTGCAGATGGGGTCAGATAGATTTAGCTACCTAACGATACTAAACTGAGTGTTTAATCAATGTTTTATAATTATTAGCTTACATTAATTTAGAAGTTTATTGTTTGTTTATGAACAGTGTGAACACGTGCTTCTATAAAATCACCAGTTTAAGTATTTTTCTGCTAGAAACTGAATCAGATCATCAAATTAATAGCTTTTAGTTGCTAGTTGTCAATGATGGACTTAGGCCTCGCAATAGAAAACTATACCTACATACAGAGATTATATAAAGTTGTCCTTCCCTTTGCGTCGTCGTCGTCCTGGGTAGCTCGCTCTCTTAAGCGCTGCGCAAACGTGTCGCACATTGCTGCTACTGGTCACTGGTAATAGCAATAGGCGACACATTTGCGCAGTTTCTGTGTCTGGTGGCGGCAATCGGACAGTCACCGATTGCTACAACTGGCCACAATTCGTTGCTTATTTTCCGTTAGTTTCACGATCTACGTTTGGAGGTTTTATGTCGGACACAGGAGACGGACACCGAATGCAAGTTCTCCGTTAGTGCAGCTTAGTACAATTGTAAGGAAATTTGTTCATGTTGCTTGTGTCTTCCACTGACGACTTTTAGGTACCAGTTACCGACACCGAACACTTTTTGATCGTCTTGAGTACCTATGTGTTAGTGGAAGCAACTGGACACTACAATTATTATTTTCGTATGCGCAGGGAGTGGATGATTTCATTTTGGTTGTATAGAAATTAAATACTCATGGGTAGCTTGTATCTGCCACAAGACAGAAAAGTGTCTACGTTTACGCCCTGCCTTAGTCGGCTCTTACTACATCCACTTAGATACAGAATATTTACTTTGAAAGGTTGAGGCTACGGGGCTATGTTAGTTTACTATTCTTAGGAACGCAGCAATGTTTATCGCAGGTGAAAACTTCCCTTATAGAAATTGGTGAGTACTCAAGGTACATAAAATCTCTAAAAGATGCAATTCCTCAAAATCACTTATGGCCAAGTGCAAAAGCTTCAACTAAATGAAAAGAGACTACTTCGGCAGACACAAGAATAAAATAAATAGAAGATTTAAAACACTTTCGATGTTACATTTGTGTACTGTTCCGCTGTTCGGACAAATATCTAAAAACGCAATTACGTACGCATTGGATTTAAAAACAAGACAAAACAATTACGTACTTGGCACATCGTTGTGTTTATTGGAACTCAGCATAGTTTACAAATCGCGGCAGAAATATGACTGGAAGAATTAGCCAGGCGGAAACCGACCTTGACCGAGTGCTTATACAATACGATACGATTAAATTAGGTTAGTGACAAAACTAGAAAATTGTAGTAAAAGGCTTAACCCTCGTCTGAAGCCGAACATATTGCGGATTATAAGTAAAGAGGTATCGCAAGGAACATGATCTTTTTAATGTGGTTCTATTATGGCGAGTTATAGATACTCACTCAATGTTAACTGAATCTTTAGTATTCGAAGACAATTTAGTGTCAAATATTGTCTTTATATGTTTTCTTTCTCTTATCGACTATACGATTTAGACACCATATGCAGCAGTTTTGAAAAAAATCTTAATAGAATGTTTTACGAGTATTTCCAAATTAAAATACTTCTTATTCAATTCTATTCGGTAATATTCAAGCGACTGTTTCACACGCCTTAACTATATGCACAAACATGAAACTTCAGTAACTATCGATGTGATTTTTTAATTTTTAGGTTTTCGCTGGTTTGCAAAGAATGAGTAGAGTAGCCTATGACCTTCCTCAAGAATCAAAGTATCTTCGTGCCAAATTTCATTGAAATCGGTGTAGTGGTTTAGCCGTGAAAGCGTAAAAGACAGACAAGAGTAACTTTCACATTTATAATAGTAGTATAGATTTCATTAAATGGAGCGTCAATGTCTTCTGCTTATTGATTTACAGATTCAAGAAAAGGGAATATTTATCTTGAACAGTCTCGTTATGACGTACAGACACGCATGTAGAAACTGTCTGGCCCGATAAGTTATGCTAATAGTGAATAAATCAAAAGCGTACAACAGCACAAAATGAATAGGTTATATTGACAATAGTATGGAGGAAAATTCTTATAAAACTTGACACAGTTCCTCCATTTTTATTTGATAATGGTAACACAGAGGGGCGAATCTAGTCTAAAAAAGTAATTTACTCCTTATAACATCAGCTATTTGTCCAGTAATACCCGTCAAAATCGGTTCCAGAGATTAGCCGCAACAAACAGGACAATGGATAGACAGACAAAAGTTGTAAAAAATATTTTGCATTTCGTAAAAAACGGTTATTTTAATGTTACAAACAGACACTAAAATTTTATTTATTTGTTTCCGTATTCATCAGTCAAGCGATCAAGAGCAATAATACCTAACTAATAATAACAATATTAACAAACATTTTATGTGGACCTGAATTGTTATCAATTTCCTATCGGGATTTAGTTAACGTTAAAACTTTGTCTATTTCATTTCGTTCGTAAACTCGTCTACACTCTGATACTATACAAAAAATGTTATTTCTGAACAATACTCTTATTCCTAAAGCTTATTTCCAAGAATATAATTTTGTCTGTTATTTGGGGTAAAAATCTATAGGGTATAAGTACATAACATTTAACATGCTTTTTATACATAAGTAATATGCCTTGCTCTTGTTCATAGGAGTAACTTTAAGTAAGCAGCACACTTGTATTATCCTCAATAAAAACAAATAGGTACGTAAAATTAGTTGATTCCAAGCAACGTGCGCTGTTTCTTGTTAGTAATACACGAACTAATTTGATAAATTAATTAGAACACACATGTGAGGTAAAAGTAGCCGTTATAATTACTAACCACACATGCATTTTATTTAAGCTTCTGTCTAGATATGAATGTATGCATCCATACTAATATTACAAATTTGAAAGTAACTGTCTGTCTGTCGATAACCAAAATACAAGCGGGCTGTGTCGCTGGAAAATAGCTGGTATTTTTTTTATTTTGAATAATAGTCTTCCACTTTTATACCTTCCAAATCTAAAGCAGCATTCTAAAGCATCAATTACACGACAGATTTTGCTATCACTTTTGGTGTTACAAGATTGTGACCGACAAACATTCTATAGTCTATTGCAGTTATTGACGACTGCAAGACATAGATTGATCTAATTCTGGATTCTTGGATTAATCTTGAGGCATGCTCGCCTCTCTCATTCACTCATTCTCACTCTATATTGTTACGTTCCCTTTCTCAATTTATAGCGCACCTAATCAGTTCTCCACCCACTGCTTCTGCAGTATAGGCTGTAAAAGGAGCAGCACCTGTATAGCATTGCTACGCGCATTGCGTCAAGACATTATTTCTTG
Organism: Spilarctia lutea; assembly: GCA_916048165.1. Classification (NCBI taxonomy): domain Eukaryota; kingdom Metazoa; phylum Arthropoda; class Insecta; order Lepidoptera; family Erebidae; genus Spilarctia; species Spilarctia lutea. The sequence continues at coordinate 5,522,055 of OU696491.1, forward strand.
CAAGTTTTGGGATGTCGTAAATTTTCGATTGTAATCAAATAACATGTTATCTAAACTAAATAATTATATAAATCATTACGTTTTCTACATCATTACAACACACAGTACATTTGCTGTAATGTCTAATGACTATTTAGTCTTATTACAATTAATTAAGTTATATTATATTTGTGATATATAATTAAAATATATTTCAGTTGATTTATAAGCGTTTACATATTGGGGAGAAAAGAAAGAAGTTGACTAAACAACGTTTTAGAAAGAGATTTATCCAGAAGAAGAGTAGAAGAAAATATCTTAGCTGAGCGCTTAAGGTATTGGTAAAGAGGTATTGTCGGGAGGCCATCGTAAATTGCTTTTATAATAGAACAGAACTAAAACATTCAATAAAAAGGTAGATAAGACAGACCATTACAATATTTATCTACACGACGCTACACATCAATTTCTAATGTGTTTTATTTGAAACGGAAACGTGTCGAGTCATTAGCAAATGAATATAATCAGACGGCAGTATTATTAGTTTTGGTAATTGTTATCAAAACGCCTTTGCACTAGTAATAATGGCCATGGAAATAGATCGATAAATATAAATAAATTAATTTAAAGATTTACCGGTGGAGTCCAGTACTTTCGTAAATCGTTTTGGCAAGCATCACCGGTGACTGGAGATCTCTTTATGGAACTGCACTTATTGTAACAAACAACTGAACGAATCGTTTTTAAATATAACCGCACTATACGTGTCAAGGCCTCGAAGAAACAAATAATTCAAATACCTCCAGGCGTTTAAACTACAACGATAAATGTCCAATAGTAGAATTTATTAAATTATGAGTAGAATTATTAATTTGACGATTCAATTAATTAATTGACAAGAGATGGAATCAGCGCAGTAGTAACAGTGATAATGCATCGTATTGACATTTTGTACATTTTGGCATGGTGCCCGATGCCACAATAAAATCTAAAGTGTACAGAATTAAACAGACAATAAAACAAGGCTGCACGAGATGTAACCAGTAATAATAATGTTGTCACACCTACGCTGGATCCACGACACTATTTAGAAGTTGCTGTTAACGCAGTAATTCAATGTAACATCACATTAATAGCTTCTAATGATGACTTAAAAAATATATAACAGAATTTACGTGATTCGGTAAGAATCTTACCGATCTTAAATTTTTACATTTGATAAAATTTTTAAAGATAGAATTCTAATTCTGAACAATTATCATACTAAATATACCTACACATAAAGTGAACTTTCTATCATTAATCACGTCTGTTTCAAACCTATATGATATGACCTAAATATAAAGACAATAGAGCCAAAATAACCCGACATGAAAGCACCATGCAAGAGAAAACTACTCAACAAAAAAGAATTTCTTTCGTTTTCATTTGCATTATACTTCTATAATTAGTCCAAATTTTGTTTTGCACACATTAAACACGTAATTATTGTCATCAATTTTATTTTCAATTGCAGAGCATCAAAAATAAACTAAATATTATGATATACAACTTACACTCAGAGAAAGTTTCTTCCAAACTTTGTTTAGGAAACCCATTTGTATGTATTCCAGACGCGTGACGCGTGTCTACACCGAAAATATCGCACTTACTACTCGCTGCTCTTACGTTCCAGTCTACAATATTTATGCTACAATATTTATGCATCACACACTGGCTAGTTCACGTCTTGCATAACACCGAAGCTATTGAACACGTCATTATATGAATAAGAAAAAAATTCTTCGTCACTTAACCGAAAATATATTTGAAAAAAATTCCACAACTTCCGCGTTGATCGCAATGTAAACAATCTCTTCGACTGATGTCGGCCAGTGGTCGTAAAGTATTACACTAGACCGAAAATAATTGCGATATCAGGTTTTATTAATTGTTAAATGACTTAATAAGATAAAAGGCTGAAAAAATTACGATGTTGATTATGTGTATAATTTGTCGCTTTTACTTGGATTTTACAGTTTTATTACACCACGCGTTTAGCTTAAATAAACCATTTACATTTGTAGATAAGCAGCATGCGTATATAAAAAATCCTGCAGATGAAATACTGCAGATGTTAACCGTTAAGGATGCGTAGTTTATCACAGCGTGTGCATACATATTGTACATTATATATGAAAGGTTTGTACCCTTTATATATAATGAACAAAAATGTTAACTTTTGTGTTATTTGCTTGCGCAAAAACAAGAAATGTCAATATTTTTATTTATCTATTGGAAGTAATTCATAGTCTATGGTTATTGAACAGATGGCGCCAAAAAGGAGTTTTTTCTATATGGCCGCAATGAAAAGAACTGGTAATTACATGACATACCGGTTAAGAAGAAAAAATGTGTTCAATGACAGCTGTTGTTAAATTTTTATTTGACTTTATTACAAATTATATTAAATATTTTGTGATCCCTGCGGAGGACAATATAAAATTAATCCAATGCTAAGATTCATTAGCACAATCGGCCATGAACTAAATTTACTGAACTCTCTAAAAAATAATTTTACTATAAGGGCGAATGTGATAAGAATACTGTCTGAAAACTAGAATGGCATTAGTGTGATTCTTAAAATTTCAAAACCTTTCATCTTTTGAAGTTATTGAAAATGCTTTAGAAGTTGTTAGGGAATGGATCGAATTTCTAACCAGAAAATACATTTAAAAAAAAAGAGAAATGACGGTTTCCAGAGATGTGATACTGCTCAGATTATAATTGAACTTGGTAATAAACTAATGTTTTAAATTATCGCATTGGGCTGGAAGTCTGTGAGGATAGTGCAGTATTAGAAGTATGTAACGATGTAAATAAACAAAGTTAGTTTTAGGTTAATACTTTGACCGCAATAAAAATCTTATAACTCTAAAGTTTTAAATTCGTTTTTCTCAACAACAATTCATTAAGATAACACTGTTGAGTACTTACAGTTTAATATAATAGCAGCACTAAGGCAAAGTCAAAGTATTTCACTCCACAATCGACTACGTACAACAAAAGCTACACCGCGTGTTCAACGGAAAAGAGCTTCTTTGACACATTTCCAAGGTAATTCTAGTTATAACACGTGGGATTTACAACACGTGGTTTCGTTTAGAGTGGTTAAAGCCATTTCATTTTCGAATACGAATATTTGGCGTTTTTTGACTCATTGTATGGAAATAAACAGCTACGTATGTTACGTTTCATCAATGGGTGTATTACGTTAATCAAAGCATGTCAGTAATACCGTCATTCAGCATCCATACTATTACTATAAATTCGGAACTGTCTGTCTGTTACGCTTTCACGGCAAAACTGCTGCACCGATTTCAATGAAATTTGAAATAAAGATAGTTTGATACTTAAGGAAGGACATAGACACACTTTTTAACTCGATATTCGAAGGAACCGCAGGCAAAAGCTAGTCTGAAAAAAATACTCTTTCGTTCAAAACCCTTGCTTTCTTTAGATTTGTGACTAGAAGGCAACACAATCATCGAAGTGTACCGAACACAATGTTCACACTTCATAATTTTCTTACTATGATATAGTCACAATAGACGACCCCATGTCATTCAAATGTATATAATGTAAGAAATAGGTTTTTATTCAAAATAAATCATATTGATTCTTCGTGAAAGATATGTTACATACACTTAGTATGAACTCTACATACCTCATAAGCTAGTAAAACATAACACCTTTCTACAGAAATAGAAGCAAGGTTTAGAATATTCTTCACAAAGTAGGTTAAACAAAGTTTAACATTTCTAAATTCGAACGCGACTAACTGTCTGCGACACATGTATATAATTTAAAATAATGAATTCGTGTAAATACTTAAATTTTATGCCCTTCGATTTCTATAATGCGAATTTATGAACCGCGTTTGTCAGTTGCTACAGATTCAGAAGATTATTCGTATACTTCAGGAACTATAACCAGCCATAATTTAAATATAATGCAGTTTAGCCTTCCCTGGGCTGCTGCAATTAGGTGTGTGCAAAATATCATGGCGATCGATTGAATGAGATTAAATGCTTAACAAACAAACAAACACACATTCGTATCTATAATATTACACGAGTATTTAAGATTTTTACTACAGATAGCATAGATAGCGTTAGCGTACTGAAGTAACGACCCAAATACCAGTATATATCAGTTAGTTCAGACAACAATAAAGACAATCGCTCCATCTTGCTCATACTTCGAGAACTATCGAAAAACAATTGCGCATTGCGTATTATTTGTAACGTACCTATATAATGCGTTTTAACAATGAATTCTGACACTATTGTAATGTTTTGTTAGTTTAACGGTTGGTGTAAACAACTGCGGACCAAGAGGTCTCGTGTTCGATTCCCGATTTTCCGAAGTTGGAATCTTAACCATAGTGCCTTAGGGAACACGTAAAGCACCTCTACCCGGTCGTGCCGGATAGTCGTACCATGAGATTGTGAGAATGAGGGAACAGAAAGTGCACCTGTGTTTGGGCACACACTTGTTCTATAATATCTCCTACGCTTTGGCTGGTCGAACTGACCGCTGTGGCCGAAACCGGGTAGGAGTACATTACATACTTCTGAATCTGTCGTTATACACACACTTTAAATACCCCGATTGATAGTTTACATCGAATCTTTTTTTTTTGTCTTTTGCTGATCTAAAATTTATTTTCTATTTGATTACCTACTAAAAGAAGAATGAATAAAGTTTCCTGAGAACGAAAATTTTCAAATGTTAGCCGACACCTTCATATATCGAATTTACCGCTAATTTTAAAGTTTTGTACTTCGGAATCCTTATAATAATACTCCCGCGTCGTTGGTCCATCTCTTACATACAATGTACTCCAAATCCACGAGACCTTTTAACTCCTTTGTTACACATTTCAATTAATTTGTATTCGAATCATTAGTAAATTGTAATTCAATCGATCAATTTTGGAAACCAAAACAATATATTGAAAAAATACATATTTTATGACATTAAATAAAAAATGTGTTAAAACTACAGGGCTCACAGTTTTGACGTTAAACGAAAAACTCAAGGTCAAACTCAGTTCAAAAATTCAGCTTCGATCGAATTACTTTCTATGTCACAAATGACATAGAAATGAGAACATCCTCCTTTTTTAATATCGGTTAAATTAGTATTTTCGTAGTATAGTTACATTGACAGTAATGTGACTATCCTATTGTGACCAATAGTTGAATTGGTAATTCTGTTAGCCTCATGTTATGTCCGTTATAGCAAGACTCTGAATCTTAATGAATCGTCTAGTTTTTTTAGAAAAAGAAAGGAAAAAAGACACTTACCAATTCCAGATCGATGATAGAATCCATATGAACCGTTTCACTATTGTTAATAGACGTCGTCCTCAATAAATGCATGTCTTCGTGCTTCACGACCATGAGCGTGTCCTTGCAAGCGCAGCGTGAAAGCTTGTGACTCCTCGATGGACTTTTGTTTGGACTTTTGATGGTGGCCGGAGTACCCAATGTAGCGACCGCTGAACCATAGGAGTAACCGATACCGGAGTTATCTTTAGCGCGTTTCATGTTTCCCGAGAAGCGACTAGAATAGAAAAGAATTGGTTAGATTTAAACGAAGCTCCACTTTTTATTTATTCAATTTAAAACCCTTATTTTCAATTGAAATATACTCGTAAAAGGCATTTTTCTTTCCTCTCCAAATAACCTTATACCAATAAGATACAGTTTACTAATAACGAACTATGGATATCTAAAATAGAGAAATAAATATCCGCATCCCACTATAATGTTATAAAATTTGGTATATATTTAGAATGGCCAATGCCAGTACGGAGCATAACAAACTGACTTATTTGTGTAATAATTAGATCATGAAATATTTCAGCGAAGACATTAACATAGATTTATTACTAACTAGCAAACTGCCCCGGGTAGCACTTCTGTCTCAACATATTTTAGAATAATTTTCGTAGATACGACATAGTGTTGCTTTGTTATGCTGTACCTAATGGATCTGTTTAACAAATAAATCCTTATTACATTGTTGTTTGACTGCACGGTTGGCCGAGTGGTGTCAGCGGTCACCATGCCGCTTGCTACTGCGCCAAGTGTCGTGGGTTCAAATCCCACGCGGTACCTACAACACTTTGTGTGATCCACGAAATGTTGTCCCGAGTCTGGATGTTCTTTGTGTCCGTTTCATGTATGTTTGTAAAGTCCCCCACGACACAGGATGTTTATTCCTAATGTGGGAGTAGTCTTTTTAAAAAAAAAAAAAAAAATGGTTTATGCAGCGCATGTCAATAAAGTTACCAGACGGCGTAATTCTTTTCGAAATTTTTAGAAATATTTGACAGTCTAATTCATCAACATCGATTTGAAATCGCTGGGGATACACGCTGAAAATTTTAGCAACTGACGCTTTTTGTATTTTAAGCACCAAAAACAAAAGTGAAATAAAACTTTGTACCCCCTTTTTCCAAAAATTTTGGAAACGAAAGAACAAGAAATTCTGTATGAAGAGTGTACAAAACTATGAAAAAAATAGAAAAGAAAGTTGAATTAACGTGAATAATTTACAAAAGAAGCGGTTATTTTCGAAACTGTTACTTTTAATCCGACAGACAGACAGCCATAAAAACGGCGCGCGAAATATACTAAGTCGGTGTGCAAACACCGTGCTGCCAAATATCATTTATTAAGACGTGAATATGATTTTCTGACACATTTCGCGTTACACTTATAATATCTAGGTGAGGTGAGGTCTATTTTTAAGAAAATATTTATAAACAACACATTTTTAACCCTTAATGATAAAAAAACAGTAGATATGCATCAAAAACTGCCGGGCTCAAAACAAGATTCTTTCTTTTAGTTCGTAATAATATTAAATAAAAACAGTAAACGATTGTTTGGATTGGAAAACACAAATCAAAACCCGACCAATTTTAATGAACAGCGCATATTTTATTAAATTACAATACACTTGAAAGTCGTATAAATAGATATAATTGATGTGGCCATAGGCTGAAATTGCTGCACATGAACTCTTCACTAAACTACTCAACGGATTTTGAATGAAGTTTTCAGTAATAGATAGAGTGATTGAAGAATATATAGAGTGATTCTAGAGGAAAGTTTATGTGTCATCAACAACCCATAACGTCCCACCGCTGGGCTCGGGTCTCCTCTCAGGAGAGGGTTCTTTAAGAAATCTTTAAATTTCAAAGACCTCCGTGCGAAGCCAGGCCTGGCTGCTAATAAATCAATAACGCGCAATCAAACGGACCTACTTTAGAATAAAAATCAACGCCCAATGAACAAGTTTAACCGAATAATCAATTTGTAATTGTAGGCTATAACAAGACTTATATATTTGCATGAAACCGGTTTGAAAATTTTATTGTTCGTGTCTGTACTTCAAAAGTTGAGATTTTATCTATTTACTTTCTCGAGTTCTAGAGACGATAGATCTCAATGAGGACATACGTGGGTATTTCTGATACTTTAAAATACTAAATCCATCCTACACCTCTAAAATTTTTTTAAGAATTCGATGTCTGTACATTAAAGATATTGAAGAAAAACTAACAAAAAAACTTAGAGAACTCAAAACAGCTTTTAGAGATTTTGTCTCTTAGTCTGTGTCAAACACACGCGCGATAATCTCAAAAGTAGCTTAACAAATTTCGATGCAGTTTTCTCGTACCTATGGATTGTGGTAAACTTTTCTTAATATTTGTTTGTGTTTGTAATATTTCAATCAGTTGAGAAATAAAAAAAATAAAAAGTCTGTTTATAGAATCATCATGAGAGAATAAACGCGGGCGGTTTTCGTACTGACTGTACATTACTCAGTTAACTGAACAATACTTGGTCGACTTGATGCTGAACTTATTAGACCCTTGTCTATTAATACCTGTATAGAGCAGGTGTAACATGAAAATAAAACTACCCTTCTGTTATATAAATATAATACCTAAAAGTGATCAAAGGGGTTAATTAACTGGACTATTATTACTACCCTATATTTTCCATTGACTAAGTATTAATCCTAGTATTAATTAAGGATATTCTAACTCTTTGGTTTTCTATTGAGAGATCAACTTGATCTTTGAAAAGGAGAGATTATGATGAGATTGCAAAAGATTTCTTTAATTCTACAGATAATGGAATAAGTGAAGGGTTCCTTTCCTATGATATAGCATATAATATACACTTAATAAATACTATGTGTATTTATTTAGATTCAAATATCGAGTACAAAGAGTAAATTAATAAAATAAAGATATATTCTGTCGACCTTGACTTAATCTAGTTTAAAAAATTAATCCTTATATCATCAGCTACTTATCAGTGAAAGTCCCGTCAAAATCGGAGCAGCCGTTCCAGAGATTAGCCAGGACAAGCGGACAAACATTGAAAAAAAAAAATTTTGATATGTACTGTGTATTTATACATATGCATTTAGTAAAAAGCAGTTATTTGAATGTTAAAAAGATAGATGAGATAATGACATAAATCTACCTATTTATTACAGACAATTATGTGACCATGATGATATTACTATACAGGATATATAATCTTATAACCTACACCTGTTAAGCATATACCGGGATGACCGAACTATGCAGAGTATTTTTAAAAACTTAATCCTAGGTAGATCGATTTATCGCCCTCGAAACTACCTGCACACTAAATTTCACGAAAATCGTTACAGCCGTTTCTCAGATTCAGATTGTATATACAAAAATTGCTTGTTTAAAGGTATTAGATATACATATATGTTAAGCTAGCCATACACAGTAGGGTGTACCTGACAGGTATAAACTGTTGTGTCAACTGTCAGGTAAACCTGTGAAACAGTTTCTGACATGTACCTTAAATTGTAACAATGTATTACTCTATCAAAATAAGTTTGCTATTCATCAGAGCTCCTAAAATGTGAGACAAGGTGTTGATTTTGTTTCTTGTCTTCTTGACGGGCTTGTTGGTCAAGTGGTTAGTGATCCTGACTGCTAAGCCAGAGGTTGTGAGTTTGATTCCCACCCAAGGCACATACTCGTATTTGTGTGCTAAACATGATCATTTGTTCTGTATCTGGGTGTAATTTATCTAGGATATGTATTTATTTAGAAATATATAAATATGTTTATCAGTAGTTGGGTTACCTTAGCAATTAGAGCAGCGGTTAAGCTGTTAATGAGTAACAGAAAGACATTCAGAGTTACTTTTTGATTTATAATAAATAAATAAAATAAGTATTTCAGACATCTTACACACAACGCCATCTAGTCCCAAGCTAAGCAGAGCTTGTGTTATGAGTAATAGACAACTGATATAAATACATATATACTTTCTTTTGTAAATACATATTATACATAGAAAACACCCCACCCAAACTCCGAAACAAATATTTGTAGGTCATAAAAACATATGGCCCGACCTGGGAATCAACCCGAGACCCTCAAGCACACACACACACACACACACACACACAGAGGCAGTCAAACCTATCCGTAATATTATTATGGATAGGTTTGCATCATGAATAATTGCCATGGGGTAGATCATTTGTACATTCTCAGTCTGTGATAGTACATAAAGAGATAAAAGTTGATCTTATGGTCTGTCAGGGAGCATACTTAATATATACTTAAGGTATTCTAGAAAAATCTCTTAGAATCTTTTAGAGATGTTATTCCATATAGAATAACTTATCACTTTTTTATATTAGATAACAATATTTACAAATAAAGACAGTAGCAACTTCTTTCAGAACCAGGAATGTATGTAGAGTAATGAAGATTAGGTAAAACATTATTACATAGCTATTATCGTTAATTCTGACAGTCAAGAATTTGGTTATTGCACTATATCATGAAACCTGTTGAATTCAAGCATTACTATACCTATGTAAATTGCTTCCAAACAGTAAACACTATGAAATCATACTGAAGATAGATTCAAAATTAAAATAATTATAAATTAATATGTTACAACTATCTTCTTTAGTCTTAAAAAGTAATTTTAAACATGTGTTAATTTGAGCATGTGAGTATAACCTATAATAAAAAATAACAGCTCATTCACATCCTTATTGCAATATGTATAATTTGTGTTAACAAGAAGGTTGCTTGAAATATATTTTTAACTATTTTTTTTAATAATCTGTTTATTTTGGGCCTTTCATTGTAAGATTTGGATTAGTTAGTTTCTGATCTATGCTATAACTTTTAGGAGCATCATTTCGAACATGATGCCAGATGGAATGCCTAAAATTCATGTACAGAAGTGGATTGCTATAGGCCGATGATAGTGTTCCTTTCCAAACGAAATGTTAGAACTGGACCAGGCTGAATATGTTTCTCCAAGAATACATTAGTGTGTAAACAAGGAAGTTGAGTAGTAATAAACTGGATGATAATTCTATCTAATGATTATTCCATCTTAGAAAAGAGTTAGTATTTTGTATTAATTATAATAAAATTGACACACTTACTCATATCCTGGTATAGGCATTCCTGCATGAAAGTTATAATGTAAATTATCTGATTCACTTGATGCCCGCTGTCTTCTACGTCCTTCCATAACTTTATTGTCCTGATAGGATCTACTCTTAGGTTTCTTCAGTATACCATGAAGGGGCGAACTTGGTAATGGATTATTGAGTATTGATTTCAGAGGCTGTTTTGTGACCTGCACATCCATCATTTCCTGGTCAACTCTCTCTAATAATTCTTCAACTTTTGGCAATCGACTATCATCTACTTTAGTATTTGATAATGTTGTTACTAATAAAGGTCGTGTAGGACTGGTACGATAGAATTTAGATCTTCCTGGTTGATAGCTGAAACAATATTTACTTATGTTTATCATTGTTGTCTGATTGTCACATAAATTTAAGAAACAAGTAAAAATTTTAAGTTTATAAATTGAACTTTTCAGTTAAATGTCACTTATGCATAGCCATCACAATAAGGAAAATAAACAATATATTTTAGGTTAGATAACTGTGTGATATGTCAGGCAAAATAAATGTGATCAGAGGTTATGTTATTCTCACCCAAGGTATGTAGGCTCTGGGTCATGGGACATGAGGTAGTCGCCGTTTTCCGCAGCTGGTAGCAAACATTCGTGACGAAACCGATCGAAGTGCTGCTCGCATTCACTGTTTAACGTGAAGTGGCACTTATTAGGCAATGCCCGATGAGTCCGGAGGCTTGCTTCGCGAATCACATCCTCGTAAGGCGACCGCTCTAAGCCTTCACTGCGGCAGCGACGTCGCAATATACGTGCTGGCTCTCGACCAGACCACTCCAGTACGGATCCTAAAGGATCACAAGCATCAAACCCGGCTTCGTAGTTTGGGCAAGCTCTTCTACTATCCATATCCGACCTTCCTAAAGAGGATGCATCGTCGAATATCCTTAACTCCTTATAGATCGAGCACCAGGAAGTACACTATTGCACTGTTAATTTTTGTAGACAGAACCACTGAAACTTAGCGAATATCGGCGTCGACGAGGCCAGGGGACGACAGGTGACAGATATCTATTCGACAACCACAATACAACGTGCCAGAGCTCCCGCCAAAATTGAAAGAAAACTGTGTTCTTTTTATAAATCCTTGTACGAACCTTCAAGAATGAATACTCCTACACGGTATAAGCAATAGTACAATTATACATCTTCCGCCGTTAATTTAATAATGCTGATAGTAATGGCGATCGTGATACAATAATACAAGCTTTTGAAAACTATTGTTTACATGTATCTCAAAAATAAAAATCTTTTCTAAAAGATAAACTATTAAAGGCGCTAAAATATAAAGATCCAACCTCCCAATATATTGATTTGAATGAAAAGGTTAACGAAAAAGAAATTCGAAAAACACTAATTCATTTCTTTTACTACATATTTATAGCTTGAATTGTAAATAACGTCCTGTGTGTCGTTTTCCTATTTCTATTGTCACTGTCTTGTCAGGTTTATTTAGTGTGAGCAAGAGCGAGAAAATCGATTAGTTCATGCATAAGCCGCTAGGAGCGTTTGATTTGTTTGGTTGGTAAAAGACGAGATTTCATTGAAGAGAATCAAATGTGTCAATTTATTGAAGTAGGTATGGAGGGTAGAGATAAGGAGTGTTATCTCATATGGTAGAAAATTGTAAAAAGTGTCCAGTATAAGCTGTAAATAACAGTTCAAAAACCTTCCAGAATGGCGCTGGTGTAGACACAGGGTATGGTATGAATGTAGCAATTGTGAACGAATTGAAGTACGCCGAGTTAAAAAAAATAACATTATTGTCACTACTTGCGTATTACAAAATAATGTAGTAAATATATTTTATTTTCTGAACTGTGAATAGTACGTTTATTGATTTTTTATCATTCAATTTTATGAAAAAGTGTGTGTATTGATTTTAAGAAGTTTACTCTGATGCTAATGTGGCGCCACCCTAATTTAATGCATTTCAACGGACACTTTTCATGTACACAGATGATACTCCTTATCTCTACCCTCCATAGAAGTAGGCATTTACGAAGACGACGACGACTAAAATTCGAATTATATATAGTTTTGATTACCATATCGAGCCATCTAGTTTTCACAAAATTATAATTTCAGAATTAAACCACATATATTTTGATGTAAAGGCCGTGTACAGACATTGCAGATATTTTTACGCAACTAAGTTAGCAAACAAGCACAACATTGTAAGTGACAAGCACGCAGGAATATTTAAAATATTTAGGACACTAAACCTTTTTTTTTTCTAATTCATGAGTCTTCAGGGGACTATTGAATCTTGGCTGCAGATTTCTTCTTCTTCAAGTACCATCCCCACCACCCACCACGGAGGTCGGCGACCACATCACATGTCTGTGCGTCTCCCTGTTTTCAGTCCTACGAATTAGAACATCTTTGCTCACATCCAACCAGTCTCTTATAATTTTAGTCCATGACGTTCGCTTTCTACCTCTAATGCGCTTTCCTTCAATTTTTAGTCGTACGAAGTCATATTTATTATTTCTTTATTTATGACCAAAATATGCCGCTTTTCTTTTCTTGATTGTTACTACCACCTCTAAATCGTTATTCATATTTTTTTTTTTTTTTTATGTAATAGATGGCAAACGAGCAGGCGTATCACCTGATGGTAAGCAATTACCGCCGCCCATGGACACCCGCAGCACCAGAGGTGTCACAAGTGCGTTGCCGACCTTTGGGGGATGGGGAGGGGGAATGAGGGAGGGGTTGGGGTATGGGCCTCCGGTATCCTCACTCACTCGGTGAAACACAGCGCAAGCGCTATTTCACACCGGTTTTCTGTGATTTATAGTACTTTCTCGTTTGATACTTTGTCAGTTCACTTGATTTAAAACATTCTGCGGTAAATTCACATGAGAAACTCCGTTCTCAGGTAATGTTTATTTTAGAGCCCAGTTTTCTGATCCATACATAAAATGAGAAAGAAGGAGAACAAGTATAAAGGAAAATAAAAAGAATAATTTAATCAATCGAAATCGTTCTTTTACTTATTTTCATATTCAGTTTGAATTAAATTTTGTAATTTTTTATTTCTAGAAAATGCGACACATTTAGTTAAAATATTATTCTGTTGAAGTTTCTATCATATCAGTTCAGTAATTACTTATCTCAGATGTTTTCTGTTTCGAGGATCTTTGTAGTGATTCCGTTTTTTGTACTGCGTCTTTTGCGGCTTTCCTACTCTTCTAGGGTAGTCCCGACATCATGGAAGATAACAATGGTTCACCCGATCCCTAAAAAGGCGATCACTCAAATCCGTCCAACTACAGGCATTGAGACTAAGGGAGAAGCCTTGACAGTAAGTTTGGACGTCGTGAAGTCCTTCAATCTGGTCTGGCATAAAGCATTTCTTTCGAAGATCCCTTCTTATGGGCTTCCCGTGAAATTATGCGAATGGATCTTGGCTCAATTTCAAACTTGCCTCTGAAATTGAGACATCTTTGGAAAAGGTTTCAGATTGGGGTAGACTTAATTTAGTCCAATTTAACCCCACAAAGACACAAAGCGCGTTCACCGCTAAAAAACTGCCGTTGGTCGTATGTTCTCGCTTTGACGACACTCGTCTATCTGTCTCAGCCAATATTGAAATACTTTATTTATTTAAATGCTTGTACAAACAAAACAAATGTTGTTTTTTGTGGCACCCAAACTAAGCTACGCTTGTACCTTGGGCTGCCACAAAAAACAAAAATATGGTACAGTGGAATTAGAATTAGCGTACAGGATACATTTTTACAAATTATAATACTTAAATAAAATTAGTGGTCATTTGGAGGGTTAAGGCGAAATTGACCGCGACGAAGCTTGGTGTGCTCAATAGACTGAGTCGGTATTTCGACCCAGTCCACCCCCTTCTGCATTATAAGGTGCAGGTTCGGCCTCATATGGAATACTGTTCTCAACTTTGGGCAGGCGCACCACAGCTCCTCCTTCTGGACCGCAACGGAGTTGAAGCTGTTAGCAGGGCATTACGAGATTTACGAAGAAATGATATTATCAGAGATTGATTACCTAGTTTTATTTTTAACGTGAACGTTACCAGTAGTGAATAAAGGCTCAAGAGCAGAGAAGAGAACGTCTCCCTAAACCGTTATAATTTATAGCTTGGCAGTATACGAGTATAAAGTGGAGGATGTCCTCAAGCACATGAGTTTTCCAATAGCCTATTGCAGCCCAGTTTCTTGAGGAAGTTAGACCTAATAAATTTACCGTCCACTGTTCGATGGATCATGATCACCAGAAGCTGATCCATATTTATGGAGATCCAGAACATATAACTTAATGAAAAAGTTCCTAATTATGTCAACGTGCTTTATCGACACTTTTCTGGAGGTTCAAGTTTATAAGCAAAGTTGGTAATTAATCAAAAACAAAACTTTCGTTGTCTATAAAATTACATGTAAGTAGGAATTTGCCAGTAGCAACATATTAACTGGAACCTCTCAAGTTCTGAGACTCGAGAAATCGAAGATCAGAAATCCCAACTCCGCCAGGTTCTCGTGGAAGAATGGAAGGAACGACTTGGGCAACCGAGAGCTGGGCACGCCGTATTGCGGCGGTAAGACCCGATATGGAGGTTTGGCTCGAGATGCATCACGGGAGCCTCTCATACCGGCTGACGCAGGTGATTACCAGAAAAGAATGTTTCGGAGATCACCTGTGTCTGATCCACAAAGAGCCAACGTCTGAGTGCCAGCACTGCGATGGCCAGACCGTGGACACGGCGCTCCCCACGCTGGCAGTGTCCGGCGTGTGACGAGCCGAGGCGTGATTTTGTGGCGGCCATCGGGGTGGGGGTTCTCTCGCTCGGTAATATGATTGCGGCCATGTTGCGCGAGAGCGCGTGGAACTCTGCCGTCTCTTTCTGCGAGCAAGTTATGCTTGCGAAGGAGATGGTGGAGCGGGACCGGGTGAGGTTTAGAACTCTCCCTGTCCGTCAGGCCCGAGAACGGGCCAGGTACCGCAGACGACTCAGGCAGCGGAGATCGCAAAACGATCTCCGTCCTCGATAAGCGCAAGCCTGAGGGTGACAGGTGAGGCCACCAGTCACCTTAGCAGAAGCAGGCCGGGGTGGCGGCGTGAGCTCCGTAAAGTACGCGCCCACTTATATAGTATATGGATATTAGCGTACCTACACAAGAGGGGGCCACCTACAAACAATGGGAGGCCCGAGGTACGTCGAGGATCCAGGGATTTCCTTCCGAGGGTGCACCTAGTTCCCCGGCTTCTAGTACCCGAGACGGTGTGCGGTTTTTAGTTGGTTCGAGTCCGATATTCCAACAAGTGGTATCCGAGGGGATTCACGCACAAAAAAAAGGCCCACTACCGATTGCCCAAAAACTTCAATTATGTACATATTTTTTAAAACCGTAACTTGCTGTGGAATGTAATATCTCTATGTCACATTTTTTTTAATATAAGTATTAAGCGGTGCAGCGGAGAGCGCACACCAGCATTGGTTCTACAAGGGCCAGTGGCAAATAATCATCTGGTGCGCACCCCACGCATCTGCACTGTTCGAGGAATCAGGTAGCTCAACCTATGTACTGTCTGATCAGTGAAATTTATTGAGGCACATGCCGAATACAGTCATAGTATCGAGGAGAATCCTTCTGGGTTACAATGTTAACAGATTATATTTTTTAAGAAGTAGGTGTGATATTTTTTTATGAAAACATCTTAACTGCATTGCGCGAAAATACTTTAAATAGTGCGGATTTTACTGCAAACATATCTGATCTATACATCAATTAATCAATACAATTGTCGAGCAGCATGAAGAAATCAGCTATCCGATTGAATATGTATTTAAATTCTTTGAATGCGCCTGGTCTTCCCATGCTTATTTCAGTCAAGGTCGGACTTCCAATTATGCTCTTGCGTAACTTGACTCCCCAAAAGCTATGTAGTCGGTCTCGACTGAAGGTGTACAAGCTTTAAAGAAATATATTTGAAGCTTTCATTCATGGACAATTACAGTTAGCCTGCTCAAGAGTAAGCAGCAAAAATAATTTATACGTAAATAGTAATAATGTATCCTGCAAACGAGTAATGTATCTCGTTTGTTTTTGCTTAAATTTATTGTGCAAAGGTGGAGGCGTGTCCAGCAGTGCTTTTTACACAATAAATTTTAGTGTTGCCACCCTCGTGCCAGAACATAAAATGTTGTGTAAAAAGCACGAAGTCACAGACACAGCAGCTATTTATTCTTTAAAGGGTTATAAAATAAAACACTTTTTAGAGAATCGGTATTCTTTTTTTACACAGCTTTATACCTAAACCTTACAACTGACGCCATTATTCTTAAAATATAATACGATTCTGACTCTTTTACTAAGTTATATTATTTTCAATAAAAATTCTATCCGAGATATTATTAGCGCTTTCCCAATTTATAAAAAAAATAATAGGTACTACTATAACACAAGTGAGTTTTACCTAAAAACTTGGAATTGTTTTTACTTGCAATCTAATATTTAATAATAATATTCAAATATTACATGTGTGTTATAAAATTCTTCGGACCAAGGAACATGCAACATAATGCCGATCACTATGAGAATGTATCACTTTTAGTCACACACTTTAAATCAATACGAAAAATGTTTCTTGCTTCGCTTGGCGTATTTACAAATTTTAAATTGATAGGAATAAAACAAATAACCTAAAAATTAGATCCGTTACATTCAAGGCGAAATATGTGGGTAGTAAAACATATAATATTAACAAATAAAATAATAAATGAATTTAAAGATACAACTAGTATCATTATCTGTACATACAAACATTCCAGCACAGCTAGTTCCTGGCTTAAATATTGCAACAATATAAAAAGTTATCTAATATAAACTATTTATGTAACATTAATGTTCGACCGTCCATACGCAGGATATACAAAGTAGAAAAAATATACATGTCACCACGTCTACAACAAGAGGTTCTGAACTCGCGCGTTTTATTCGGCATCAAGGTATCAGCGAGACACGCTGAGACTGTTCCAACGCCACTCATTGGCATCACACTGGTGCAACATTTTCAAAGCCATTAACAGCTTGGGTTGTACAATCTGCAACAAAAATTAACTAAATTATTATGAAAGATGTGTAAATACATACATACTGCACAAAAATGACTGCCTCAATATTATTATCAAGAATTTAGGCGTTTAGTTTAACCTCTGGGGTGCGGCATTGCGGATCCGCGATTGTCCCGTCGGTGCGGCATCGCGGATCCGCGATAACCGCAGTTAACTTGCATTTTAATTAATTTTGGGTATTAAAGTTATTATAATGAAGTCTAGAAAGGTTTGTTATGCATTTGCTTTATACGAACAACATTTTAAAACATTCGTTTGTCAAGTGCGCTTCAAGAGCCGTAAAAAAAACGAGTTCCAATTTCAAAGTTGACGATGACGCAACGCGATCTGTCAAGTGCCTCTTAAAACTGATTTTTTGCCGATAAGGTGGTTTTGAAGGTAGTTTGTTATTATATTTTACTTATTATACTTATTTTAGGAACCACTATCAATACGAATTGAGGCATAAATCATGCGTAATTTTGAATAGTGTTACTCAAAAAGTTACCGAGTCTATTACCTATTGAAAAGGGCTTACTCATTTGAAGGTTTTTACGCATTTATTGTTATGTTTTTATTGATAAAATGATATAATTGCGATGAGAATCTTATATAGAATATAGAATAGCAACAAAAATGTGTTAGAAAAGCTAAATATTTAAATAAACACTCATTTTTTGCCTGACGAGCGAAATTAGACGCACACATACAAAGGGCTCCCACGCCATTACTGTTCTACATCATCATCAGCGTATCGTAGTCCACTGCTGGACATAGGCCTCTCCAATAGCACGCCACTTAAAATTGTATATCGCCGTTGATTCGTGTTTGCACGCAGCCTAGCGGGAAGTCCCGGAACTATTAACACCCACACATACACAGTAGTGACGGACAATGAACAAGACGTAAACTGATCTTTGTTTATGTTTTACTAAATTATTTTGTATTGACCATAGACTTTGTGTGTCACATAATGGAACGATCAGTTTGTTCTCTTTAGCATTCAGTCATTTTCATAGAGTTTAGAGAATTCTCAGAACTTAAAAATAATAAATGAAAACTGGTCTAGCAAACGAGTCCTTTTTTTAAATAACTTGATAAATAGGTTGTTTTTTTTATGTATTGTTCCTGTCTTTTGCACTAGTTAACTAAAAAAATAAATTATTTAACTAAAAAACACTATTTCTTCATATAAATACTACGTAATTTGGTGTTCGGCGCAAATAATAGTTTGATTGTAAAGTGACAAAATGGCGAATATCTCGACAGCGAAATGTGATTTTTACAAATATGTTTCTCAATGAATTTTTACTGCAGTTATAGTGTTTTTTATATCAGTAGATAGCTTAGTTATCGAACTTTATGAGGATAATAAGTAAAATGAATAATAAACCACATAAAATATTAAAATCATGTTTATTAACACAATAGGTGCGTAAATTAATACTTGGCTCAATTGTGAGTAAATAATAAAGCGATAACATTAGTTTAGTAATAAAATATGGCATAACCATGTACGCTTGTTATCCATCTTTTGAAAAATAATCACTTTTATAACCACCGAGCATTGTTTTTGAAAATATTTAATCATTTTCGTACACCATGCACCGTGTTGCAAAATTTTGCACTTTCGCCGCACGGTGCATGGAACCGGAAGTACCCGTTCCCGCATTCGAAAGATTAATTCACATTTGGTCCAGTCAACCTAATTTGCGAATAAAATTTGATGTTTTATGCACAACCAACCACAAACCATACAATCAATAGTCATGTGTCATGTTTTGTCATCAGTAATAATGAAAAGGTCATAACATCCTCCTGACCCATCGCACTATAAAGCTGTACCATTATCCAACCGTTAAAGTATCGGTAGTGTCATAGGGCTATATGATTCTCTTTACTGTGGAGTTTTTTTTAATTTCAGTTTTTTGCTATTTACAATCACAAATTTTAACTGAAAAGAACTGGACCAAATTGAAATGGGACCACACGACAAAAGAATCATCAAAATCGGCCACTGGTCTTTACCAGTAACCGGGCCGCAAGGGCTCTCGCCTCCAGTTCCCATGGTGGGAGAGGAGAAGCCTGCCTGCCTACCGCTACCGTATGCGTAAGAGAAAGGGAATCTTGACAGATTGTAGCCGTAACGCGTTACGTAACGAAGCAGTTTACCTTCCCATAAGTAGTTATCCCTTCAAAAAGTATGTGACAAACCTTAGCTGGTGAGCAGCGCTATGTTGATTTCCTTGACCATCTTGACGCGGTGCAACATCTTAGCGAGCGCCTGGCGGCTGAGCGCCTGCGTGGAGTACCACACGGGCGAGTCGGGCACGCACGACCGCTCCGGTTGTAAGTAGAACACGTCGTTGCGGGTCCGCACCGACTCGGGACTGTGCAAATAACCAGTATTTTATATGTATATGTACCTACCATAGAGCAAAACGGGCCTCCGAACGGAAGGGAATAATAATAACCTCGTTTTTCCGATACAAAACAGTCTATCATTTATTGCGGGGATTCTTCACACATACACATTCGACTCACACACAAGAACAATCGCCTGTCACTACGAACTGACATATAATAATTACAACAAAACATTCAGAATGTCATGCACACATAAATACATTCTATGTATACAGTATGCCGCGTAGGCCATTTGACCTTATACTTTGACAGAGAGGAACACTAATGTACTTTATATCCTCATCGAAGCAGTAGAAAGCTACATATAACATTACTCAAATAAATAGACTCTATGCAAGCAAGAAGACTACTGACTGATAGGTCTTTTTATTCTCAAGGTTTTTTTTTTATTGAATAGTGGGCAAACGAGCAGACGTATCACCTGATGGTAAGCGATTACCGCCGCCCATGGACACCCGCAACACCAAAGGCGTCGCAATTGCGTTGCCGACCTTTGGTGGATGGGAAAGGGGATGGGGGGAGGGGTTGGAGTGTGGGCCTCCGGTATCCTCACTCACTCGGTGAAACACAGCGCAAACGCTATTTCACATCGGTTTTCTTTGAGGCCGTGGTATCACTCCGGTCGAGCCGACCCATTCATGCCGAAGCATAGCTCTCCCACGGTCAGAGTAAGTTGCATACTTTTAGCTTGAACTGGATGTTAACAGTTAATCTTCTCTACGATTCTCAATACTAATAATATGTAATGATATATATCTTGCCTCAAACAAACAGATATTATACTAATATTTTCAAAACTCACCATTTGGAAATATAAAATTCATACAACTTAACAGGACAACGTAGGGGATTCTCTTCGTTTTCTTGTTGTTCATATACTTTTTTCTTTCTCGAATTCGCTTCTGTAATAAATATAAGAAATAAGTTGATTAAAACTTTCAAAGTAATGTAAAAGTATAAATTATATTTATATACACTTTCTACAAAATAAATTGGTAAGGTACAACCCGTCGGAAATATCTGCGAACCTGACTAGTAGTTTACTAAATAGGTAGTTTATTAATATTTCAATAAACAAGAATAAGATTACGAAAGCAAGAATAATATAAATGCCTACGGCATTAAGTTCACCTTTGTTACTATAATGTGCATAAAGTATAAATAAATAAATAAATAAATAAATATAACTGCGTCGGCGCTTGCGTTGGCAACGGTACTAGATAGGCAAAAGCGGGCGCTGCGTGGAGAAGCGAGAGGTCAAGCGCTTTCTAGCCGGGCGCGCAGTAATTTCCGACGGGTAATAAGGTAGACATAATGCCGATTTAAAACTATACTCGTCCAGAATAATAAAGTTCAATAACAATATAAACCATACATACCTAAAGCTGACTGTGGCGGGTAGAACCTCAATAAAACGTTTCTAGAACCAGGCATTTTTGCCTGGCCAGGCTGGTTAGGATTCCTTTTCCAATGCTTCATTATGTGCGAAAAAGATAGCTGCATATGTTCTTCAACTGTCTGTAATAAACAGAAAAGAAATAGAATAAGAAATAAATATATTATCTTATTATTGTGATCATTTTTATACTGAAACATTTCTATCCTTTTTTAAAAAATACCAGGCGAGGATCGAACCAAGTGGCGTGCAGTTGGAGAGCCCATGTCCAGCCGTGGACTGCGATAAGCTGATGATGATGATGAAACTACAAAAATACGTCTCAATAATGGAATAAGTACAAATGATTCTAAAATATATTGCAACAAGTTCCATCAAGTGCCGACAATCGAGAGTATAAATTACAATTATTAGTTTTACTTTATTTATGCTTTGGATTTGAATGAAAACTTAAAATTATCTGAACTGTCTTTAGTAAATTCAATAAATGATCTAACTTAAAAGAAATAAAAGTGAAAGTTTAAATTTTTCACATAATAAATATACACAATTTTCTCATAAAAAAAAATTGCCTATGTCCTTCAAATTCATATTTAAAATAATTTATTCAATTAAGCCACTAAGTGACATCAATGAACGTTAAATTGAAGCTACAGTTAAAATCATAGATCGACACCATGTACTGGACTGTCAAGGTAAATAATTTCTGTTTCCTCCATAATGAAACTGTGTCTATGCTAAATATTTTTAGAATCGGTGCAGCGGTTTACCCGTGAAAGCGTAACAGACAGACAAACTTCGAAACTACGTTACTTTTGAATTTATTATAATAATAAAATGGAAGTATGGATATTGAGCCTGGATGGTGTGTTATAGATATACTTACGACTAAATTAAAATGCTTCGTATTGAAAAACATAAGTGTAGATAGAAGTACATGAGGCGAATGTGCACCCAACTGTTTGCTCTCCCATAGATGTTCTTCTTCTACTCGTGTTACAATATATTCTGGAAATATACAGTAACGTTGAATATCATAAAAAAATGGTTGACGAATAATTGTACGTGATAACGTGATAAGGAAACATTTATGATAAATATGCGTCACAAGCCGAACGTGTACGTACGTCTACGACGTGACGTCACCATTTGTCAACGAGTGTCAGTAGCTCTTAAAAACAGTAAAGTGATCGTTGATTATAACAGAACAAGTGATCTTTACACATACGTGACGTAACTCGCTCTGATTGGTGTTCAACTTAACATGGCGGATATCTGTATTTTGTAGTTTTCTTTTTGTTAATTAACTATTACTCTCGCTCTAACTATGAAAATAAATACGATTTTATACTCTATGAACCCCATTTTATCAGATAAATGCGTAATTTTAGTGGTTCTTGGTTACTGTCATCATGCCTACTCTATAAAATCTGAATAATCCTATATTAGTAGATATAATTAAAATTTTAAGGCACATATACTTACGTGAGTCATTGTATAAAACTGAAAACTTCCTAGCAACCTCATCCAAGCAGTCTGTGAATTTCTCGTAGTATGGGTCTGTAAATATGTTGTCTATCCTACCATTTTCAAATAGATATTGTTGTATTCCTGTAACACAAAATTTTGCACAATTTAACGCACTGATATACATATTTAGACAAGTAGTATGGAAGTCGATTTTCTAATATAATTTCGTTATATTGATTGTGTAAAAACATCCTATCATCAGTCATGCGATTTCGGTAGCGTTAAGCACGCATTTTAGTAAGTTTTTAGTGTAGTGATAGTACTCACCTAAAACCAAATAATAAATAGTATCGGGTGCATATTCGCTCCCATTAGGCTTCCTAACTTCTTTCACAAATAAACATAGCGAATAGTTCAGTTCGTCTGCCGTAAGCTGCAATATTTCAGACTTGAAAGGTTTCCGTCGTATCGACGATTTTTCTATTTCCGCGTTTTTCGTCATTACCCATTGCTTCCAAGCGTTTACGCCAAAGGTGTACTGAAAAAAATTTTGATGTATTACAACCGAGTACATTTTTATTAACGTTTCTTTCAATCATATCGTAATTTTTAATTACTGCACATCTTTTAATTTTTAATATATTTAAATTCACATTAAATATGATCTCTTAAATAAATAAATTGTAATTTTTGAACATTTTTATATCGATTTTGACAATGTTATAAAATATTTTCAATTCATTTTCCCGTGTGGTTTTATATTATTAGATTTGAATGATACACAAGATCTCATTTGTTAAGATCAAATACGAGTAAAGGGTAAAGAAAAGTCACTTGCACATCATATTACAAAGTTAAATAAGAATACATAAAAAAGTGACATTTGTAGTGGACTGTCTGTCCACTGCCTTATTACTAAAACAATCTCGTCCAGGCAACCAACAAAGGATGGATCAAACGTTTCAGAGAGACAGTAGTCGTCGAATTTGCTTTGTTTTTGAAGAAATTTACATCCACACATATGTATCTAGGTAAGTTATGCGATCGAGTGAGAAATACCTTGAGACACATGTTAGCGTCGGGCTTCTCGGCGGGCTCCCGCGGCGGGTCGGGCTGCGGCGGGGGCGGCGGCTCGGCGCGGCGCCGCTTGGGGGCGCGGGCGGGGCGCGCGGGGGCGGGCGCGGCCGGCGGGGGGCCCGGCCCGCCGCGCTTGCGCCCCCCCCCCACCGCCGCCCCCACACCCGCCCCCGTGGACGCGCGCAGGGCCGCCACCGCCCGCTGCTGCTCGATCACCATCATGTGGTGGTGGTGCATGCTCTCGCCTTCGAGACCTGCCGTAAAGAGTACTCGATACCTTAGTCAAATTACTTACTTTTTATCATCTGTCAAAAGGATCACTTTTTATGAAAAAAGTACTCTCGATTGAGCGATATATTTCAATGTTTATTATACTCTATGCGCTGTAGCATGGTGCGGGTGACAGTTTCAGTAACACTTCGTTTCACTCTTGAAAATTGCCGCGATTTATAAATTATGACTGAGTATTTCAGCTGTACCACATTCGCAATATATTAAATCATTAATAACTGTAGTAAATTAAATTAAACCAAACCAGAATGTTCTAATCTACAAATAAAATCAAATTTAATGAAAAATTAAGCAGTGTTATGCGTATGACGTAATGCCATAGAAGTATTGTGATGGGATGTACTGCTACGATGTATAGTCGATAGTTTTCATAATAAAAAACGGTCATTTTTTATTGTTAAAATTGGTCTATAATTATACAACAGAACATTTATATGGTAAGGTTGCTTAAAAGGTTGCTAAGAAAAAATACATTTTATTCGTCCAACTCATATCAAAGTCAGGAACATCTGAATTGTCACTCAATTCATCATCTGAATCTGTGACGGATATTATTAACGAACAACAACCTCCCTGGCCTGACTACCCAAAACAGTTTATTTTTGTATGCTTAGACATGGTAATAACAACGAACTCAACAAACAAATAACAGTTACACTGCACAACTGAATAACACACTCATTTTCATAACAATATTAAAGAGAACTAGATTTATGCTGCGAGCATCGTTAGCGATAAAAATGAATTGCATAACGTCACATCCCTTAGTTATGTGGTACTCATAGATGTCAATGTCGTACAGGCAAATGTCACCCGCACCATGCTACAGCGCAACGAGTATAATCGACTTCAAAAAAGGAGGAGGTCATCAATTCGTATTTGTATGTATTTTTTTATTTCTTTTTGTTTGTTGCCTCATAACTTTCGACTGTGTGAACTGATTTTGATGATTCTTTTTTATTTGAAATTTGGTCCAGTTCTCAGAGGCCTCGGTGTTTATTTACGATACAGTCAACTACCCTTTTTTTTTTTTTTAACGTGTGGAAACCCCCTCGGGCCGTCACCCCGCCGGGGTTTGCAGCGGGGCGGTGTGTCGGAATCGAACCGACTAAAACCACACGGTGTGCCAACTCTGCCCCTGAGAAGGGAGGGGTCCGGGAATTGCAGATATTACACTACCGGACCCCTCCCAGCGCCTGCCCGCACTGAAGCGGGCACCTTCTTCCAGTTAGAATCTCAATTTAGGCGACTCACGGCACACGCGTACGTCGCCCCCTCGCGGTTGGCCTGTAATGCGGATGGAGGGGAAAACCCATCCCGTCCATCCGCGGCCACACTCAGGGCGGCATGAGGCGCTGATAGGCGCGCCTCCGCCGCCCCGTGCGCCGGCGGCGGATCGGGTCCGAGTGGATATCGTCCTCCCGGGCCTTCTCCGCCGCCTCCTTCTGCGAAATTACTTCTTCGCAGAAGGTCGCGACCGCGGTAAAACTGCTGTCGCTACCGGCCATGGACAGTACGACGGCCGGTAGCGACAGATCTCCTCCGATGACTGCAGTGAGGGCCCGGCGCTGATCCGCCCAAGCGGGGCAAATCTCCAGCGTATGCTGGGCCGAGTCCTCACTGCAGTCGCAGTGGTGGCAGGCGGGACTCAATTCCCTCCTAGCGACCGAGTGCAGGTACTTCCCGAAGCAGCCGTGCCCGGAAAGCACCTGCGTCAGCCGGAAGGAAAGGGTCCCGTGCTGCCGCCCTGCCCACTCGAGGATGACCGGCTAGAGCGCCTCCACGGTGGCAAAGCCAGCGCGTGGAGCCTCCAGCCGGGAAGACCAACGAGCCATCGTGGCTCGGCGAGCGGCTTTACGCCAATCGCGTACCTCTTCGGGCGGAGGACGATACCCGTTCTCCGCCCGATATTCAGCCGCTCGCCGATAAACTTCGGCGAGCACTTCCGCCTCCAAATCCCACGGGGGTGTTCCGGCCAAGGCGCACGCCGCCTCGGTGGACACGGTGCGGTATCCGCGTATGGCTCTGACCGCCAATACCCTCTGAGAGCGCAATAGGCGCGCCTTATTCTGGGCGGTCAGAGCCGCCACCCACACCGGTGCCCCATACAAGGCCATTGACCGGACAACCCCCGTGTAGAGCTGTCTCGTCGCGACGCTGGCTCCACCCAAATTGGGCAAAAGTCGCCCAAGGGCGGAGGCAGCGCCGACCAGCTTCGGAGATAACTGTCGGAAGTGCTCGTCGAAGAGCCACCTACCGTCGAGGATCAGGCCCAGATACCTCATCTGGGCCCGAACCGGTACGAGGACCGAGTTGACTTCGATAGAGGCGCCGGGGGGTGGACCACGACGGGGCCCATGAAATAACAGGGCCTCCGTCTTATCCAGGGCCACCCGCAAGCCCAGCGCCTCGATGCGCCCAACCACCAGAGAAACACCCCTGGTGGCCAGGCGCGCCGCCTCTTGGAAGTTGGCCCCCCGAGCTGTGACCAATGTGTCATCGGCGTAACAAATTACGCCCAGCCCGGGGGCAGACGACTCCGAAGGACCCAGTCGTACCCCACGTTCCACAGGAGTGGTCCGAGGACAGACCCCTGCGGAACGCCGCACGACATGGGTCGCCGTCTCAAGACGCCATCTCGATCCTCGTACACGACGGTACGCTCCTACAGTCAACTACCCTATTATATCCTATAAAAGCTTGTGCCAACGAGTGACAGTGTCCGCAGAGCGCTCTATTTTCATAGCAATAAGGTTGCTCTTTCTCCTGCACATGTTGCCTGGCAGTATACGCAAAAAAAAGTGCAACGTTATAACTAGACTAATAAGAGAGCACTGGAAGCATTTTCTCCACTATTAATAATTCCATGGCTCTAATATTGAAACATCCCAATTACAAAGCCACAGAAAAAGCTAAATATAAGCTTGTAATCAAGAAATTTAAACTATGGTTTCAACTAAACTCACCGGGCATACCAGGATGTGAGCTAGGCGTGATAGTATTGGCCGTCATCGCAGACTCCAAATCGACGGGCTGATCTTCATATTCCGTGGCCATCTTTAGTGCCATCTGCAGCATATCTTCGCCGAATGCATTATTACCATCGATTCCGGTTACAACGGGACTGAACGTTTCGGCGTCTGCAACAGTAACACAAATTACTTAATAATTTCTTATCACCGTTTGTAAAATTTGTGTGCCACTCCAAGAACTACACAATAATGTAACTTAGAACTTATGAAATATTCGCAAAAAAAATTGTATTTATTTCATTAAAGTACAACTGAAACCAGCAAGGTCTTTCTACTCATTTGATGGAAAATGTTGGTAGTAAAGAAAGTCAAAAAACTCCCATCCATTTCTTGCAAAATGTTATTTTACTTATTTACCTAAGCATAATTATAGCGACATACAATAATGTTGTTATTATAAAATCATTTATCACTTACCATTTTCTTCATCTGTTTCTGAATCACTTTGATCCTTCTTTTTATCGCCCGCTACCATTTCCGCCATCATCAGTAATTCCGCTTCGAACGGATCCGTGGGCATTTTGTCATGTATCTTATTGATTTCTTTCATGATTCCTTTAGCCGAATTTCTAGTTGTCGGTATGAATATTGGTGTTGGAATTGGGAGTGGAATAGGAACTGGTACAGGGAAAGGTAGTGACCACATTGCACAAGGTACAGGGACATATATAGGTACTGGAACTGGAATTAATACTCTTCGTTCTAAGCTAGGGTCTGTTTGACACTCTTTTGTGCATGGATGAGGCCTGCAAGAGACTCCTTTCGATACCATCATTGGTTTTGACATAGTTGCCTTATTAGCTACTTGTTTAGCAGGTAATGTTTTGACTATAACGTGATTGTATATTTTGGGAGGGGGTGGTGGAGGTGGTGTAGCGGGTTTTGGGGGTGGAGGAGGAGTTTTTGGCGCCTGAGGGGGTTCAGGCTCAGGAATTGGTTGTTGGAGACGTTTTGACTTCTGTCTCGTCATGGACGGCATTAACGGTGGCGGTGCAGCTAAGGATTGTACGCTTGAGATCACGGGCATCCCACTGGTAGAACGCTGTGTGCTTTTAGAAGCTGTTAAAAAGAGAAACAAATGTTGAGTTCGGAAAATAAGCTTTTATTTTAATACACGTATAATTTACCAAAATCTTTATGGCTTTTGAAACAAAAGTGCCCTAAATATGACATGGTAATATATTTCTTGTTTAAAGATACAAACTGATTACATAAGATACTTTTATATCTTAGCTACAATAAACCTTAGGACAGCTCATTTCATAAAATCATAATAAAATATGAACTTACTGTTGTTTTTATTAGCCGAAGGATATGTTCTCCTCGGCGCGCCAGTGGGTACGGCCTTCTGTTGGTCGATAGACTCACCAGGCAGAAGCGGTGGAGTATGCTTGGAGTATTGACCCTAACAAAGATACTAAATGTTAGCATACACTTTTACTTAAAGAAATTAAATTTGTACACAATAAACATATATCAGATCCACGCCCAGCTTTCTCAAAATAAATTAAAATATGATACAAACATGAAACACCTGTGTCATCTTAGTAAGCTAAAATGGATGTTTAATTAATCCGACTAAAAAACTCCCAAAATGTCTGATTAATTAAACTAGTTTACAAAACGTAACTTTTAGCACAACAAGTGTTGTGAGTTTTGTGGGTAGTATTATTTACTTATGACATGATCAAAACAAATCTACCTTCAAAAGATTTCGTGCTGCTCGAATTTTATTTGTTCTTGACTGTCACTATTTCTGCATTCATTTTCGTTAATAACGTGACTACTTTAGTGTTTTTAGTTTCATAAGTTTTAACGATTAGGGGTTCAAGGAGACGATTAAATAATCGCAACTAATAAATATGTGGTAAATATATTTTAAAAGAATACAGAAAGGGTATATCAGTGATATATTTTTTCTGTATTCTTTCAATATCTATTTTGAACATTGGGATATCTTTGAATAAAATGACAAGTTTTGGGCTCCCGATTGTGTTTGTAAATCAGAGGTTGAATATTTAAAGTCACAGAAAGGTGGTAAAAGGAGTAGTTTTAATATTAAAACGCCAAACATTTGGCGAAAACCAATAAATATAGATGACTGATACTTTTGTAGTGTTAACATTAAAGACAATCATCAACTCTCAAAATTGAGCTATACCCAAGCACTAGCGTTCAGTGCACAACAGTTAGCTGACTTCAGTATCTAAAAAAACATTTGGGCCCTTAATAAAAGACAGTTAAGAACCAAGTTGGTTTTGCTACATTTGCCAAGTTTCCTCAGCTTACTATGAAAAAAATTTGAGCCCGTATTTTTTATGCAATTCCCCCTTAAATTAGACGAATAAAAAAGATACGGAATTTAGAGCTGATTTAAAAATTTACTTATATGTTTGTAACAAGCATGTCATATGTAGTTAGCAATAGTAAACATTTTGAAACAGATGCACTATAAGCAGTGTTATTAGATTGTTAAAGCACCTTGAACGAGCCTACAGTCAGTCTGAGAGCAACATGATTTTCTGTTTGAGCTAAACTAGCTTCCGAAATTGTGTAATAATGATGTACTCCTAACCGATTTTGGCTACGGCGGCCAGTCTCAACAGAGATCAGTACATATAATTCGGAAATATCTGTGCACCCGGCTAGAATGCGCTTCACCTCTCGCTTCCCCATGCATCGCCCCGCCTTCCCCTTTCTAGTACCATTGCCTACGCAAGCGCCTACGCACGCGTATTATTCTTGCTTTCGTAATCTTATTCTTGTTTATTGTTTCTCTGTTCAGTGAAATAAATAAATAAACTACCTATTTAGTATTGTACTGTAAGATGTGCAGAGCGGCATTTAGTGCTAGAAGTAATCCAATTCTTTGAAAATGTAAAAAAAAACACGGCTCTTTCATTATGCCGGTTGAACAAGCAACAAAAAAGGTGTGTGCAGCAACTGTTTTATCTAAGAACATAAATAATAAACCAGGTTCGCAGATATATCCGACAGGTTACAGGACAGGAGATATTATAGTACACAGGTGTGTGCAATCACAGGTCCACCCTGTTCCCTCACTCTCACAATCTGATGGGGCGGATTTCCGACACGAATGGGGATAGTTCAGGTGCAAGAAAGGGTTGTTATTGAGCATTTCTATAATCAGAAAAACTCAATAACACTCTTTAGCTCGCCCCGGGAATCGAACCCGAGACCTCCTGATCGGCAGTCGACTCTAATCGCTAGACCAACGAGGCTATAGTAACTACTCATCTAATAAAACAATACCCGCATAACTGGCACACATCATACTCGAGTTACGAAAAATAGACCGCAAATTTCAATACAACTCTAAAGTAGAATACATTCTTCAAATAAAACTTACTTATCCTTCCATTACACAATTTCTTAAGTTTTATTTATAAAATGTATTTTAACAAGTTACACAAGTGCCAACCCATTAACAGTAAAAATTAATATCTCACTTGGAATGTCATGACACACTGATACGTGCAGAAGTTTCGCACTGTAGCGTCCGACATCGTTAGGTGATACTGAGCTAGCGATGTCCGCTTACACAAGTCACACTTCGTTCTAAAAACAACATCACACCATTAGAATCAAATACATCCTCAAACTATACCTTTAATAACAATTAATATAAAGGAGTTCTTCTTAACAGCAAAAAAACTAAAATTGTAAATTAGACAAAACTAAAAACTTTTGTGTCCTTTACGATTTACACAGTAGTTACAATAGTATTTTGTTTTGTAAAGCTTCTGGATAATATATTACAACTGACTATGTGGATCAATGTGTATGCAAAAATCCAACCAATCTTTAACTGCACCAATTTTTTTTAATAATTCAATACATATTTGAATGTAGGTTTTTATAAAAAATATACAAAACTAACCTTCTGGATGAGACGGCATTAACAGAAACGTTATAGAGATTCAAACAGTTAAGTGAGCACATCATTATTGCTTGTCCGTTTGCCTGTAGCCTTTTGATCATATCGAAATTATACTTCTTGACTTTACACCAATTGCATGGTACAATGTGTCGGGAATTGCTTATATACACGTTCATGCAAGACTTCGAACAGAAACAATGAGGATTGGAAGCTTCATAAATTGTAAAACATTTGCTTTGTTTCCGTTCAAAGTATTTTTTACACCATCGGCATTGATCTGTAAAATTATACATAATTTATTACCAATTTCAGTCAAATTTACGTTATATAATGTGTGATCATTTAAAAGTACTGACCAGGAAATATGTTATTAACAAATTTGAATGCAGCAAAACACGGATCTGAGCATAACCTCTGTGTGACTTCTTCACTCACTTCCACTTCAATTGATGTAGCCTTTTCTAGGGAGCACACGGCACATTTTGCCCAAACAGGTTGAGGAATTGGATTTTTACTCATCTGGTCAAACTTCCCCATACAAGCTTGCGAACAAAAGTCTTTAAACTGTCCTTTATCACCAACTGGAGCTAGGAAACCTTGATGTCCAACAGAGATATCCCTTTGACAATAACAACATATTTTTAAACCTTTCTTAAACTCTTCTAAACAACCTGAGTTGCAAAACTGACGAATATCATAACCAAATCTCACACAATATTTGCCTAAACTTGTGTGCTGTACTGGATTCTGGCAATTCGCACATTTAGAACCTATTTTATTTTGATACTTTCCTAAACATACTTCATTACAAAAGTCCATAGTTTCCCAAGTCAAAATTTTTTCATCAACATGTAAGATTGAGACACATTGACTACAACATCGTGTAAAGGTGCGTTCTCTTTCTTCTCTGGCTGCTTGTACCATAGCAGGAGTTTTAGCTTGTATTTTATAGGCTTCGTCTAAATATTTATCTGTTGCATTACTTATGACTTTTAGTTTCAGTAATGGTGGGTTAACCATTTGAGGCTTATCCACCTTCCTCAGTGTCCGTACTTTTTTGATCATATACCTGCCATTTTCTTGGGTATTTAAGGCTTTTATACAAGGGTGTTCACAGATATAACAATCTTCGCCATATCTGTTCATAAAGAAAATACATTTTTTTGTTTCGTGACACACAAAACATTCAGCTTCTTTAGGAATGCTCTCTAGTACCACTATTCGTCGTCGTTTGAACATATATTTATCTTTTTCATCACCCATCATACTGTCTAAACAAGCTAATGAGCAATAGTTAGTATCTTCTCCATCATAATCGTAATAGAAGTAGCACATTTTCGATTCCTCACATTCTGAACATGTCATAATTTTGGGTACTTTTTCTATTATCATATATTTTTTAAAAGTGATGGTATATTGTCCTGGATGTTCTAACTGGAACTCCTTAAGGCAAGTGGGGTTACATAAGTAAGAGGTTTCGTTTTCTTTCATTGCTATCCTGTATGAACATGATTGTTCTGTCTTACATTGTATGCAAGTAGCATCAAAGGAAGATATCTCTTGAATAACATTTGGAGTTAAGTTTTCTTCTATTTCAGATGGGTCTTCATGTTCGACTTCGTTTTCTTTATCTGTTGAAAATAAAACACATTTCTTTTTTCATTATTACTATGTCTTTAGAAAACATAAACTTTTATGTCAATCAATTTAAAATAAGGTTCATAAAATAGTATAGTAGTGTACAGCTACAATTGTATTGTCAGCTCGGGGAATTAATGTGGTAATATAAAAGTTTAATATTATTTACAAGTACAGGAATGCAGCTATTGTACTTAATAATTCTGTTGAGAGAACACCTTTAATCCACCAGTATATTTGTTAGCATTTAGGAATGGTACATAATGTAGCACTCATAGGCCAGTTGCACTCGGTGATTATAAACAATTACCGAGGGTAAATAACGACGGCGCGGTCAGTATTTGGATGAATGACCGCTTGTGGCATGTTACCATGAGCATCTCCGTGATTCGGAGGTCACGGTAAGCAGTCGGTCCCGGTTTATATCATAGGATAACAGTCGTGAAGCTTAGTCGGAGGACTTTGGGCGGATTAAAAACATCCAACGGTGAGATTACATAGCCACAACACATTGTCTTGCCAGTCCCCATCCCGTACTTGGCCAGCGTGAGGACGTATGGCCTTAACCCTCTCCTAAGATGAGACCCGAGCCCAGCAGTGGAACGTTATGGATTGTTGATGTTGACAATATAATGTAGGGTCAATATCATTCAGATAGTCTTAGCAAGGTAAGAGCTTGCAGGTACCAATGTTTATTTGTTCATACATTCGTGTATAGCTTTAGTAAAATATTTATTCTCACCTCCACCATTCTCCTGTGATGCTTCTTCATTACCAGCATCCAAAGTTCCAGTGGTTTCACTATTGACTGGTTCTTCTTTCCTCTCATCACCTTCTATTTCCTCTCCCGTCTCCACTTTAGGAACTGCTGATTCTGCTGCAGCACTGGCAGCTGTAAAACAATAAAGGATTATATAGGAATATTTATAAGTCTGACATGTCTGTCTGTGGCATTGTAGCTCTTAAACAAACAGATGTTCTTTAATACCTAGGCACTGTATACATTACTTGGAACTTTAGGCCTTTAGGCAATGCATGTAATATTATCCATTAGGTAATTGATACAGTACAAGGTTTGTCCTACAAAAGATCTCTAGTGATTATTATTAATTTACTTACTTTACTTAATTCACTTATTAAAAGTATTCTATTTTTGCTTACCATATGAATACATTTACAATAGTAAATGCTAATATTACCTTCTTCAGCCTGCTTTCTCTTCTCAGCCAAGACCTTCTCTGCCTCAGCCTTGTCAGCTTCTGATATTTCTCTTTCGGTATCTGGTAGTAAACATAACTCCTCATCGCCACCTGGTTCATCCACCAGTTCTGACACTCCAGGTTCATCTAAAAATTAAATAATAAATTCTCTTAATATTTTGGCATTTTTTATACAATGGACATATAGATTTAGATATATTAATTTGTTAACTTATGGTTGATTTTTGCCCATGGGAGAGCTCTGTTTTGAGTTAATTAGTTGTACCTGTGTGTTGTTCTTCTTCATCATCATGTGTTACATCACCATCAGCATTATGGTCATCATCATCGTCATCAATATTTACTGTAGCAGCTATAGTTGGTTTATCTGATGATTCTCCACTCTGACTGGGTTCATTGCCGTCTTTCAATAGAGCGTCAAATGGATCAAGAGCCTGAAAATAAATATACTAATAAATAAAATCTTTTATATTGTTTATATATATGCATATTATTTAATTTATATACTTTTATACTATATTTATTTTATACTATAAGTTATTACACAATTGAAAGTTTGTCTTTGAAATTTTAATAAATTGCTAACTTTAAGCTAACTAATAAGATATTACAATATATTGTGCTGTTTATAATTTGTATGTAATCTAAAAAGGGCAGACAAATTAAAACTATGTATGTATACCTGTGTGTGGTCTTCTGGTTCATCAACAGATACATTAGGAGCAGTCTCAAATTCAGGTTTGCCAACTTCTTCACTTTCCTTTTTGTCTTCATCAAAATTCTCTATTTTTTCTGCACAAATGTCATCATTAGTTGTTTGGCTTGCCTCTTCTGCCTCTTCTAGTTTCTCGCTATTTGTTTCTAGACTAATAGTCTCTTGGCTTGTACCTTCTTGACTAAGTTCATCAGTATGTGCATGGCTTGTTGATTCCTGACTAAGAATTTCTTGTGAGCTTTGTTTTTTACTTTTAGATTTGTTATCTTCTGATTCACTGTCAGCTGAAAAGAAAAACTCTCTATTTTATCAAAAGTATACTTCTAATTAGTATAACAATAACGATGGACCATGATTTGAAGATTGATTGATTGATGATTATCACTTTTTTTTTATCTACTGATAGAATGTCCTTTGCATTATAAGAAGATTGTCTGCATTTTAAGAGAGAGGATGATCCCTGAATTTGTTTTATCCTTTCTTCACAGGGCCATTGCAGTTAAAAAAGGCTGAACCGATGAGTGAAAAGTGGCTGGTAGTAGATACATAAAGACTGCCTAAGAATGAGATAGTAGACACTCTTTGGGGGAAACCTTTGTTAAGCAGTGAACAGGAATAGGTTTATTTGATACTACTACTATAAATACTACAAGTATTTACCTATTTCTATTTTTACTATGGGTATTTCGATTTCTGAGGAACGACATAGGCTAACATACAATACATTGTTACTATAAATCAATAGTATGCTTTATTTTTGTATTTAATGGGGCAAATGGGTTATTTTAATGAATGAATTTACTACTATTCAATCTGTTCTTTTTTTTGTAATTTCAATTGTCAAAAGCTCTCGACTTTACCAACATCAATTCTACATAACAATACTGATAGTAATGGAGATATGTACTTTTAAGTTTCTAAGCCTGCATTTATTGAATAACAGATTTTGTCACAGCAGTAGTAGCTAGCCAGAGAAAGGCATATTTTGACAGTATTGAATTATGTATAACTGTCATCATTCTAATTTATCCAAAGATTTTTTTTGTCATCAGGCTTTGGCAAACTGAATTGAATGGTTGAACTAGTTGTCAGTATCGTGAGGGCACTAACTTCAGAAAAATGATTGCCATAGATGTGTCATGACAACCTTTTGTATACCATGTGCAAGCTTTAACTTTTGAACTATATGTACTTAATGAATAACAGAAAATAATTTACTATTTATAGTTGGTTTCAAGTATTATAATAAAAGAGTACATTCCTATATTGTTTCATATTATACTATTTGTGCCCCACTGTCTTACCCAAGGTATTTAATATTTTTGAATGGGATAATATTCATTATTTTATTGGCAATTCTTCTTTTCTAAAATAGCCTAAGCCAGTGTAAGTCCTGTCAACTTCCAACAACAAAAACTTGTCAAGTGATTCCAGAGATTGGGCAAAAAATGATGTACTATGTATATTCCATTTGATGAAAACATGTTAATTTTAAATTACAAACTCACTTAAATTTTGTTTATTTGTATAGACTGACTTTGAAATTAAGAAAATGTTTAAAAACAAATAGGGAGAAGGATTTGCTAAATATAATTTTTGGCATATGGTTCAAGTAGTGACATTTTAACAATGAATAACAGTAACAATGCAGTTATTTTTATTCATTGTTAAAATGTTTAAGATTGTAGATTCAAAGAAATGAGCCACTGCAGTTGATGTTTTTGTGAAAATCAAATAAGATATAAGTTTAGACATACCTGCTTCTTCTCCTTCGGCGTCAAGTATGGAGTCTCCATCTTTTGTATTACTAACATCACTTTGCACACTTTTAGAGTCTCCAGCACTTTGCTCAAGCTCTACATGATTCTGTAATTCACTAGCTGTTTTGTTTCCCTCCACATCACTTTTGTAAACACAACTATCAGCTTTAACATCACTGAGTTCACTACTCACTGCATCAGAATCATCGGTCGACGAAGCCTTGGCTGTTGGATCCAAGACTTCACTTGCTTTTTCTGGTAAACTTTCTGTCTCGTCCATAGTTCCGACAGTTTAATCCAAATAATAACTCAATAGTTTATATACATCTAGAATCTGTAACCAATACATTGTAGATAAAATATATGATTTGTTATTGAGTAAAAGATAGCCGCACCCGGCAGAATTCGTTTTATAGGTTAGAATGCTACAGGGTAAGCATCGGCTTACAAAAAATAAACAAACCAAACAGATATGACTAAAGAATGGTCATGAAATGCACTGATAGAATAAATAACAGAAATTTGCGGTAATTACTAGCGATAAAAACTACAGTTCACCGTTTATGACGCCAATCTAAGCGCAAAGGCACACGTCCCGCGCTTATTTCTAATGAAATCGTAAATGTTAAATTGTTTTATTATGACAATAAAATAACATAGTTTTATTAATTACGTAGCATAAACTGCAACAAATATTCTTTACAAATTGCAGTGCGGCCTGAAATCTTAAGGCCGAAATTAATTGATATAACTTCAACGAGGCTGCGAGTTCTTGAGAGTTCCTTTGTAAGCTTTGAAAAATAAGTCACTATGACACCATTTTAGAAGCACACTACAAGTGACTACCAACAAGCACAGAATTTAATTTTGGGAGTAATTTCTTACTAAAAAGTGACGTCGCAACTTACTTATAACAAATTATTTCACAAATCACGTAAAAGCACAACAAACTGCCACCATTTTGGAATCAACTTTCATTCTCAGTTCTGCCTGCCAATTGTGGCGGAAATGCATTTAACTCTCATAGCAACTTCTAATTAATGTGTGAAATGATTAGTAACAAAAAGAAGTAGTGATAAATTTTGTTTTGTTTTTATTTATAATTGATGACTGTCATTATATTAATTTATCCTAAAAAGATTTAAAGTAAAAAAGGCCTTTTAGGTTCATAACGTACGGTGATAATGTTGGCAGTAGATGACGCTTCTATTCTCAGTTTAGTGATGTTTGTTTATCTTCTTTTCTCGATCCTGTCCAATGTAGAAATATCTCTTGAAAAACACATCAAAATGTAAAACCGAATTTAAGACCCCAAAATATATGTACAAGCAATTCTTATACATCTGAAACACCAGCAAACAAATATAAAAAAACGTTCAAACCTCAAACTTAAAGTTGAAACCTAGTCCATTAAATTCAACAAAATAAAGTAGGCAATAGGTCTATTAAAAGAGCTCAATTCGTTTAATTTGTTCACTTTTAAATATTTCATGACAAATCAATAAACTGTCCACTGCTGAGAGAAATAGAATGGTATCCAGATTACTAAAAAACATACTTACAAACGATAATTTGTCTTGGGTAAGAATCAAACCCAAAACTTCTGTCGAAGCGGTTATGTTCCCTAACTTCTAGACCATACACATGAATTGATATAATAATAAATAAATAAATATTCCGGACATCTTACACACAACGCCATCTATAGTCTCAAGCTAAGCAGAGTTTGTGTCATGGGTACTAGACAACTGATATAAATAGTTATATACTTTTTTTTGTAAATACATACATATTTTACATAGAAAATACCCAAACTCCGAAACAAGTATCTGCAGATCATACAAACATTTGGTACGACCCGGGAATCGAACCCGAGACCTCAAGCTTAGCAGTCGCATACGCTACCACTACACCACCGAGGCAGTCTCAATATTATTAGTGTAAGCTAGTAGGATGTTCAAATGCTACTGTTGTGGGTATATAATTAATTGAGAAGTGACATTGGGTGAACCTATAAAGGAAGACTAATTTATTGTTGAACCTTTGAATAAAGGAAAAAAACGAGAGAGCAGGAGAAGGACCTAGCTTAAAAACTAGCGAAGGAGCACACGCAAACATCGCTAATCGAAAATGTGTATTGTCTTGAAATTTAAAATAATTGTAGAGTTAGATATAAAGCTTACTCAGCAATTGTGTACGGTTGCATCGACAACGGACAATACAGTGAAAGTAAAACAGAAAAAAACGTGATGGAAATAGAGTCAGATACACGGTACATCACTAATGCATGCACTAATAAATTACAAGTCTAATAATTACTCTAATAACTAAAAAGAACTTGCTTTGATCAATACGGTAAGAAGGAGGAATTTAAGAAAAAAATAGCTTTGAGCAAAACATTTTCTAAATTTAGAACTTTTTTCATTAATTTGGATATTACCTGAACGCAGCTACTTGTGACAGCTGACTTTGTTCTTCTCAATCATTCAAACATTCCACGAAATTACGGGATTTTGATTGGTAGAATCCTTTTGCGGAAATGTGACTATTGGGTAACACATGATTCAGGTTCTGTTGGACCAATAGTCAGTTAAAATAGTCAAATGGTTGGTTGTCCATTTTCTTCAATTATGGCGGTTTCGTGTTTTTTCAAGCTCAAATACGAAATGAGTAGTTATTTGCGCCGCTCGGGCGGCGACATTGACAGCGATTTGTCGAATATTCTCGTGCGCCATTTTGTGAATACTATGGAATTTTGTATTAAGTAATCACCGCTACGA
The DNA here is from genome assembly GCA_916048165.1 of Spilarctia lutea. Lineage (NCBI taxonomy): Eukaryota > Metazoa > Arthropoda > Insecta > Lepidoptera > Erebidae > Spilarctia > Spilarctia lutea. Next base: position 5,561,399 of record OU696491.1, read on the forward strand.
ATTGAAAATTTGTGTAAGTTACACTTACAGCTAACTGCCTTCCCTGTTAAAAGTGATATTCGAAATAATCACGATTCTTGTATGATTGCCTTGGTACAGTTGCTAATATCGTTTCGTCGTTATTGTTTTGTTTCTTATTCACTGAAGAAAAATGCGGTTTGACCTTATTTGCAAGTTCCTATATAGACCATTCTCTTAAATTGTATTTCAAATTCAGGTCTTAATATAATGTCAGAGAAGTTGGTGGGAAAAACGGTGCTGAAGCGACATGAAGTGGCCAGGCCGGTACACATTCAAAGACTGGAGGCCGCCTTAGATGTGCGCCCGTTTGTGAGTCAAGTGGAGAGGATTCTGAACTCTGATGAAGCTTCGGAAAGTGATGAAGACTCGGATGCTAAATCTCTGGTTAATGAGATGTCCAAAGGAGACCGAATTTTGCATGGAGTTGTCACTACAAAACAAGGTATACATTTGTATTAAACTATCTTCTTATTCTACATACAAATTAATATAAATGCCAAAGGTTAAATACCTTACTGCAAGCTAACCACGAAAGTTTAAGGCTTATGTAGATCATAGTAGATTGTTATACATGGTCTACAATAAATCAAATAGATCTAATTGCCAATACAATTATTACTGTAGTTTTGCTAATTATAATCTACAATATGTGGTCATAGAGCCTCTCCTTGAAAAGGAGGTTTTTGTCTACTATACTAGACTGGTTGGAATAGAGTTTTGTATCAAGTTTTCCTTCTCTTTGCAGTGACGTTCTCCTGTTAATGCTATTCATCACTGAGTCAACATTGGATGTATAGCATGAATAGAAGAAAAAATAAAAATAAAAAATGTTTATTACCTATTTATCAATCATTTTACATTCTCTTTTACTTCTGCCAAACTGCAGGACAGTTTGTTGGCAGCCGTAGCTCCTTATTAAATTCACCTGAAAGTTGTACACAATTCATATAACATTATTTCCTAAAAAATAAATAATAAAAGTATAAATGTGTGGCAGACAGACATGGTTCTTTCGAATTAACAATTAGTATAGATTACGTTAAGAACTTATGGTATTTCAGAACGACAAAGTGACCGTCTTAGGCTATACAACTTCAGTTCAGTGGGAGAAGAAAGAGAATGGTTGAGAGATGTTCTACTATCATCGGAGTCTGATACATCTAGTGATGAAGAATCTTCTTTTAGCAAAGAGTTGAAAATACAGAGGATGCTGAAAGAGAGAAGACATCATAATAGATATGCTAAGAGATATTATAAAGATCCAGGAGTAAGTTTAATAACCTTTTGTTATAATAACCTATTGTTCTTAAATAAGTGGTTTTTAAATTGAGCTTCTGTCTTTAAAATAATTAACAATTAGTTTTTTATTGTTTACTTTGGAGCTAATAAGTTTTAAACTATGGAAAATACATCCAATACAAAATATTATATATTATTCATATAGCAAAAGTAATATGTGTAAAAATAAGCTTCATTTTGTGCATTAACTAACTAGCGTTTTCTGTAGCATTATGTGACAAAAAAATTGTAAAACTATGTCAATTCATAACATACTTAAATTAGATTATAACTTCAGAATTAAAAATAATAAAATTTGTGGAAATGGTATTCTAATCAGATTAGTTTAAAGTATATTGAAATGATTTCATTAGAAACACTTGGTACATACTATACAAAAAAACAAATTGAACTTTCTGTTTGTAATAGGGAATATGCATTTTTATTTTTTTTATTTAGTGATTATTTAAACCCAGAAAATGTATACTAATAATAAAACTGAAGAGTTTGTTTGTTTGAACGCGCTAATCTCAGGAACCGCTGGTCCGATTTGAAAAATTCATTCAGTATTGGATAGTCCATTTATCGAGGAAGGCTATAGGTTATATATCATCACGCTACTATCAATAGGAGCGGAGCACCAATGAAGAATGTTTAAAAAACGGGGGAAAATTTTCACGCTACGGGCAATATAAGACGCAAACGAGGTTGCGTGGGTCAGCTAGTATTAAATAAAAAGTGAAAATTATGGGAGGGAAATTTACCCTTACGAAACTCATCAGACGCGTTGTTTATTTGCAATCTCTTGTTAATGTTTATTCTAATTATGTAGCATTAAATCATTAAAATTTAAAATATCTTTCCACATTACAGAATTCCCGTTACATGTACTATGGTGCTGGCCTACTATCTACCATTGACCGATATCCTGAACGGCGAATTAGTCGACCCGTACCCCCTCCACCATCAGCGAGAGGGCGTCGTGGAAGACCATCTGAGAGGGGTTCTGCACGGGGTATGCACAAAGCCAGGAGGGGCAGAATCAGAGATTCACGTATTAATGATGGGAATGATTTGGTCAGTTCAACATTAAAATATCAACTATTAACTGTCAAGACCTCCGAACGACCTCCTTTCATCTTATGTTAGTTAGGAGGTTTTGACTGAGTTAACTGTCGATATACAATTATGATTATTATTATTATCACATAGTGCTTGGAGATATCATATTGATTATATTTTTGTTATATTTAGCCTGATGGTGTTGATTGGGAGGAACAGCTTCGTAATCTAAAGGAGGAGAACGATAATGACGAGTATGGTATATCCACAGAAAAGACTGGAGTCAGGTAAGTCACAATAATACTTGCTATTTCTTTATTCATTTTCACTTTATTTTCATTTAGGGGTATGAAAAATAGCGTCTCGGTTACGTTAAGCAGTCTGTCATGGTTGTTATCATAGGATAACAGTTGTGAAGCTTAGTTGGAGGCCTTTGGGTGGCTTAAAAACATCCAACAGCAAGACTACGTAGTCCATCTTAACCCTCTCCTGAGAGGAGACCCGAGCTCGGCAGAGGTTTTTTTTTCTAGTTTAGTTAGTGATGATGAAAAATAGATATTGGTCGATTCTCAGACCTACCTGATATGCACCCAAAATTTCATAAAAGTCATTCCAGCCAGTGGAGTTTGGTAACAAACACCACGACACGATAATTTTATATATTAGATTTCAATTCTGAGTTATTCCATGTCAAATCAACACACTTTTAACAGATTTTTTCCCTCACCATCTCAGATTTTGATGAAATTTGGTACACAGGCTACCTTAATGTAAACTAAGAAAAATGCTAAATTTCAGCTCAATATCTCAAACGGTTTCCAAAATATGACTATGTAAAGTATGCAAAAATCGAGAAATTTTGAACTTCCGCGTAATTTTTAAATTGAAATTGCAGCTCTTCTAGACAAGATAGAGACCTGAAATTTGTGTCATTTTAAAGCTAATTTTATGACCTTTCATATGATATGCAGCTCAATAGGGCTTAAGATAGAATTTTTTTTTTCAAAATATGAATTAAAATTTCAAATTATTTTTTTCAAAAAGCGCACTTTTTAAAAAATTGAAAAAAATCACGAATGTTAGTTAGGGTGTTGTTAATAAGTGGTATAAAATTTGTGATGGGACAGCAATGGGTTCATACTTTAAATAATTATTGAAAAATGTGTGTTTGGCTCATGGTTAAAAATCATCTACCAAATCATGCAATTTTTGATTATTCCTTGTTGACATTATATAAATATTTACTTATGTTTAAAAATCCAATAAATATAATTAATAATTTTCAGTCCAAATTATATGTATTGTCTAAATAGTACTAAGTAATGAGTATCACAATACTTTTACAAATTTAGAATAAAACTCAATTGAGTGTTAAGTAATTACTGTATAGTAAAAAGATCTAATAATAATTATTATATTTTATTATTTAAATTTGTTTTAAGGATCTCTAAATGTGAATTTTGAGAGCATTGAAATGTATATTTTTAACATAAAATAAAACAATTTAAGTTTTTATATTAATGTAAAGCCTGTTACACGTATTTTTTAAGTTTAATTAGATAAGCTAAAAAATAAAATATATTTGACACACCAAATTTGAACTAATAAAATTAACTTGATCACTGCAAAATACACTAGCTGTCCACCATAAAATCTAATGAGAGACTGAGTAATAGCATGTACTGTTTGAAAGGAAGCTTGTTGCTGCTTGCTCCTTTCTTGTCTTAACAGGAAAGATTGACCTGAGTCTATCATGATATTGTCATTCAACAACTTTTTACTCAATAAATATCATGCTGGTTGTTTTTAGTCACTTTTAATAACCATTTTTAAATATACTATTAAATAAAATTACCTTAATATAATTATTATTAGATCTTTTTACTATACAGTAATTACTTAACACTCAATTGAGTTTTATTCTAAATTTGTAAAAGTATTGTGATACTCATTACTTAGTACTATTTAGACAATACATATAATTTGGACTGAAAATTATTAATTATATTTATTGGATTTTTAAACATAAGTAAATATTTATATAATGTCAACAAGGAATAATTAAGTCATTAAGTCCGCCAATGCACCTAAAGTGCATGATGTATTAAATAAATAAATAAATAAATAAATAATAATCAAAAATTGCATGATTTGGTAGATGATTTTTAACCATGAGCCAAACACATATTTTTCAATAATTATTTAAAGTATGAACCCATTGCTGTCCCATCACAAATTTTATACCACTTATTAACAACACCCTAACTAACATTCGTGATTTTTTTCAATTTTTTAAAAAGTGCACTTTTTGAAAAAAATTAATTTGAAATTTTAATTCAAATTTTGAAAAAAAAAATTCTATCTTAACCCCTATTGAGCTGCATGTCATATGAAAGGTCATAAAATTAGCTTTAAAATGACACAAATTTCAGGTCTCTATCTTGTCTAGAAGAGCTGCAATTTAAATTAAAAAATTACGCGGAAGTTCAAAATTTCTCGATTTTTGCATACTTTACATAGTCATATTTTGGAAACCGTTTGAGATATTGAGCTGAAATTTAGCATTTTTCTTAGTTTACATTAAGGTAGCCTGTGTACCAAATTTCATCAAAATCTGAGATGGTGAGGTAAATCACTGTGTTGATTTGACATGGAATAACTCTTCTGTTACTCAACATTTGATTCCAAAATATTCACCATGTAATCTAAAGTAATTGGTCTGTAGGATAATATGACCATATTAAATAAAACATGTAATTATTTTTTCGTTTTAGGGGTCGCAAAAAACTTTCAACATTGAAAAGTCCGGAAGCCTTAACGGCTCGAAGACGTCGCCATTGGTTACTGTTAGTGAAAAAAGAACTTGGCAAGGTACAAAGAGCCAGAACTGCTACACATAGAGAAGTGATGCTGCAGAGGAAACGTCTCGCTACCTTGTGTTGTAAACACTGGCGACATATAGCTATGCAGGTACTTTCGCAACTTATTCTTTTAATTAAATAACTTCGATAGCTAATTGTATCATAATAGTGATCATGAACTTTCTCAATAGTCTCAGAAGAATATGAAGGAAACTGTCTGGCGTTGTAAGCGTCTTAGTCGGGAGATGCAAGCGTATTGGAGGCGATACGACCGAGCTGAAAGGGAAACGAGACGCCGGATGGAGAGGGAAGCCGAAGAACAGAGAAAGGTATAGATTTGATGTTCGTACTAAAAATTCTATGTTTTGTACATTAGAATTAGTTATTGTTTAGTCTGCTTGTGAGACATGTTTCACAAGTTTATAAAATTGTGATAAAGTAGATTGTAGACACTGGTGGTGATTCTGTTGTTGTCACCCCTAAACCAATTCACTAAAATTTGTTGTTGAATTATATACTTTAATCTCATCTGTTTACAGTCCATTTTACGATATCTCACATCTCAGCTTTCACTATATTTAGTTCAGTACCAATTAAAAGTTGATCAGCGGTAAACGCTTCTTAATTAGTAAAAAAAATTAACTGAACTCTGAATGTAAAAATTATTATGTAAGTAATTTAGTCGGTATGTATTTAGACGACCGTCTGAATTTAGTGCGACATGTCAAGTTTTACGTCCCACGTTACACGTTTTAAACGTTCAACACAGGAATAGCAAAAGAAAAATTATGGCTTAAGTTTTAGTAATAAGTAAAAAGTAACTTTACGAATTTTCGTTATACCATAGTCAATTTAACTTTTTCAAGTAACAAATAAGCGTGTGCCTCTGATTAACGTTTTTTCGGTACTGACCTAAACACAGAGACAGCTGAGATAGAATAGAAAATTCTTTATTTGTACACCGTTTTACAAATTTATAAAAGAGTACAGAGATGAATAATATTTATTGTAATGTACAAAGGGCGGCCTTATTGCCAAAAGCAATCTGAGATATCGAAAAATTAACCTTTAGAAGATGACATTAAAGTACAAAATCCAACAAAAAAAATTAGTAAATTTTAGTTTATTGATGTCAACAATAGAACCACCACCACTATATGTGTAAGTCTCTATGAAAACGATTTATTATTTGGGTGCAGTAAATGCATGTCTGTAAACTATATACACGTGTATCTGATGCCACTATCTGACGAGGCCATTTTAGCTAATGTGTATCGAATTAGAATATTCGATTTTCGATCGATCAAGATCTTATAAGTATTTTTTTATTAATTGTAATGTTATGAATGAAATAGGCTAACCTAATACGCATAGCTCTGTTGGACAATAGGAATTATTTAGTTATATAAAAAACATTTAAAACCTGTTTCCCGACATTTAAATGAGTTACTTAATGAGGATCTAACAGATATTTTCTTTGATAGATGGATGTAGAACTAATGGAGGCAAAACGGCAGCGTCGGAAATTGAATTTCTTGATTACACAAACGGAATTGTACGCCCACTTTATGCAACGAAAGTTGAATGCCGTCGATGATGGTGAATATGGCGCGGATAGGATCCTGGGGCAGTTAGATGAAGACAGAGATCCTAGGCTAGCTGCTATAGACCATTATGACAGGTTAGTGTTTTACACATACATCTTTTCCGTTTGTGTTTTTAATAAAGCATAATCGCAGTATAAGTAACAGTGTGTAAAGTGACTCTATCGTAAATAAATATCTGTCTCCCACCTTAAAAGGAATATTACAAAACATCTCGAAAAATATAATTGATACAGCTTTCCATTTCTGTTATAAATTTTAATCAAATAAACATTCAAATATATTACTCAAGAGGCATGATGATTAATTTTGAAACACTGTTTTATGATGGTCGGAAATATCTCCTAGTGTCAAAAACAGTTATATTTCTTCAAAAAATAAAGTTCTAGTAGGAAAAATTGAGATTAAAATTTTAAGTTTAAAAATTCACGTCAAAACGCTAGGTGGTGTCATAGCGTCCTAGAGGTTAATGTCATTATACCTATTGTAAAACAGTGACGTCACAACGTTGTATTTAGTACATTTTTCATGCAAAGTTATCGTTTTGACAGGTGATAAAAAATAATAACTTATTTGACCAAGGAGTCGATTAGCCTATTACCGTAACCACGCATAACTGTGCCCTTATATTTCTCTGCTGCCCTCCATTCACTCGGGTTTAACTCGCCTTGGTACATGACACTGCATTTTATATTTATGTGTTTAGTGTGTACAATAAAGAATAAATTAATAAACTTAATTTTAGGTTTAGAACATAGATAAATATTTTTAAATGTTGTTAATAAGTCTACAGTATATATATATATATCTCTAAATATGTATGTAGAACCAAATGATATAACACATCTACATATAGGTATGTTTTAACTTAGCAGGAACCAGTATTAATGAATCAGGGATTTTAAAGTAAGTTCAGAAAATGTGGATAGACATAGAGAAATTGTTGCATTGTTCACGTTTGCAAGGAAATTTGCCCATAACTTGTGCTAAGATTTATATTTTATTTAAAATGATATCCTTTTGTATAGTCAGTTACGCTGTGAGTAATTGCAATTTGAGCATTCAGTGAGGCTTCACAAATGTAGAACTGTATGTATTAACTTTGGATTTAGAATAACTGTTAGGCTCCGTGTTATACGATTCCAGTGAGGCGATGAAGGCCCGGGCGTCGCGCAACGCCCGCGAAGCGTTCCGCGCGGAGCGAGCGCGCGCGTGCCTGTTCGACGCGGCGGCCGGCGCCAGCGCGGACGGCTGCGAGGCGGAGGGCGCGGCCGACGAGCGGCGCGGCGACCACGACCAGCCCGCCATCTTCCGCGGCACGCTCAAGGGCTACCAGCTCAAGGGCATGAACTGGCTCGCCAACCTCTACGATCAGGTGCGTGCAGACGTATCCCCCCGCCCGTGGACACCATACATACACCACACATGCGTCACAAGTGCGGTGTCGGTCTTTCAAGAAGACGTACGCTCTTCTACGCTTTTGTTTTATATTTTGATCCTTTGTCAGTGGTCCTACTGCGTAGTCCTGCTGATACTGCGGGCGTTTTTGACTTTTTTGTCGTTCTTATTATAGTTTACTTATTATATGTATTGAAAATATTTAACCCTTAGTTGTATCCATATTGCAATGCACAAAACTTCTAAGACCTAAGTACTTATGTAATTACTATAAGATCAAAATGTATACTTATATTTATTTATATTTTTCTGCTCAGATATTCATTCTTTATTTCATGTCCACATGTCCAATTTGTAATATTTTTGATATACATTTAAAGCATATCATACCATATCTCTAAAGTCGATCTAATTTTCATATTATAGACGATACTTTGTTTAAAACGAAATGTAGTTCAAAAATATTATTATTAATGTGTCAACCAATAAAAAAATACATTTAAAAGAAAACTGTCTTAAATGTGTAAATTATATCTATTATAAATATTTTTTTACAGGGTATAAGCGGAATTTTAGCAGATGAAATGGGTTTAGGGAAGACAGTTCAATGTATAGCTTTCCTTTGCCATGTAGCAGAAAGATTAGGAGTATGGGGGCCATTCCTGGTTGTGTCTCCAGCGTCCACTCTACATAATTGGCAGCAGGAAATGCAAAGATTTGTGCCAGATTTCAAAGTGGTAAGTATGAAGAAAAATAATAACTTGCAGTTTACAATATTATGTGTTAATAGATGGCAGGTTTAGCATTTTAGACAGAATAACCGTATTTAAGTGGATTAATTTATTAAATTGCATTCCATTTTAAGTAACATACCTATAATATATATATATATATATATATATATATATATATACAGGGTCTGTCGTAAATAATGGATAAGTCGTAAACTGGAGTTGGTCCGGCTATGAGACTATTAGAAAATCGTATCTTTTTGCCAGGGTTTCTAACCGTATGGAAATGGCGTAGACTTTTATGTTTTTTTATAAATTTCGCTACTCTTTGCATTCATTCCGTTGCCATTTCGTTAAATTTAGGTATTTCTGTGTCATTTTTTTTGTATTATAGTCTTGAAGATGTGTATTATTTAGTTTTAGTACTGTTTTAGGCGTTTTTAACGTTGGTCATTTTCAAAATTGTCATTTTAAGATTTTTTATGTTTTTGTTTTACTTAGGGTCAACTTTTGATCATTTACTGTGTAAAAAAAAAGTACGGCGCTATAGCTGCCCATGATCTTAATAAATTATCTAGTATGTGTAGATTCTAAAAAGGTATAACAATGCATACTTCACAAGTAATATTAAGCTACATGAGCGAGATCAATATCAAGGTGAGAAAATATTTTTTTCATGTAATGTTGTAAATGGTTATAAAACTTCGTCAGAATGATTTATTTCTGCCAAGATTCTTTACACAAACACTATGGGGCCACTATTAAGGATATTCAAAGAAAACTAGGTAGTTTTTTGTCAAAAAAATTTCATGCCTCCTCATTTCATAAAGGTGTTTAATTTTAAAATTGATGTGCTCTAATAGTTACATGCGACAAACATGTTACAAGTTTATTCGTAAAAAGGATCATCAGGTAAAAAAATGAACAAAGACAGCAATACAAAGGGTCTCCCCGCGTGAAAAGGACATTGTTACTAGGCACACTGCATGATGCACCGTCCCTTTCACACTCACGATGTGTGAAAAGGTTAGCATGCGTTTAGCTAGGGCGCACTCCTGATACATCTCTCAGTGTGATTTTGACCATCGCATGTGCTCTCGTTTTCATTACTGTCGTCAATTTGTTACTGCTTTCTAATATCGGACTTAGATTTTCTTTGTGATTTGGACTTGTTAACCTGGTGATATTGACAACTCAGCTCTCATTTATGGGCATCGTGTTGTGCTATCGATTGCACGTGTTATTTTGGAAAATTTTGTATATCATGCCTCAACAATACACGCCGGCCGAATACGTAAACATGCATTACATTTATGGTTTATGTGATGGCAACGCAAATTTTTACGTACTAAAACAACCTAGTTTTCTTTTGAATATCCTTAATAGTGACCCCATAGTGTTTGTGTAAAGAATCTTGGCAGAAATAAATCATTATGACGAAGTTTTATAACCATTTACAACATTACATGAAAAAAATATTTTCTCACCTTGATATTGATCTCGCTCATGTAGCTTAATATTACTTGTGAAGTATGCATTGTTATACCTTTTTAGAATCTACACATACTAGATAATTTATTAAGATCATGGGCAGCTATAGCGCCGTACTTTTTTTTTACACAGTAAATGATCAAAAGTTGACCCTAAGTAAAACAAAAACATAAAAAATCTTAAAATGACAATTTTGAAAATGACCAACGTTAAAAACGCCTAAAACAGTACTAAAACTAAATAATACACATCTTCAAGACTATAATACAAAAAAAATGACACAGAAATACCTAAATTTAACGAAATGGCAACGGAATGAATGCAAAGAGTAGCGAAATTTATAAAAAAACATAAAAGTCTACGCCATTTCCATACGGTTAGAAACCCTGGCAAAAAGATACGATTTTCTAATAGTCTCATAGCCGGACCAACTCCAGTTTACGACTTATCCATTATTTACGACAGACCCTGTATATATATATAATGATACGGCAGAAAACTTAATATAGTTCTACAAAACTTCAGGAATTGAATTAAATTAGCCCAAGTATTGTACAGGTACATTGTGATTTTCTTTCCAGGTGCCATATTGGGGTAGTCCCTCGGAACGTAAAATCCTCAGACAGTTCTGGGAACGCAAAGACCTTCACACTCGACAAGCAGCCTTTCACGTGGTGGTGACATCCTATCAGATAGTCGTATCAGACTTGAAGTACTTGAACAGGGTATCTTGGCAGTACATGATATTGGATGAAGCGCAAGCGATTAAGAGTTCTGCCAGCATGAGGTGGAAGTTGCTTCTAGGTTTTAGCTGCAGAAATCGGTTGTTGCTTTCTGGTATGACTTTAATGTAACATATGACTTAAATGTTTTAATTACTTTAATTTTTTACGTTATTTAAAAGTGGCTGACTCTCGCAACCTCGTTTACGTCTACTACTGCCCGTAGCGTAATAAGTTTCCCCCGTTTTATAATCATTCTACATTGAGGTCCGCTCCTCTTGGCCTATAGCCTTCCTCGATAAATGGACTATCCAACACTGAAATAATTTTTCAAATCGGACGAAAGCAATTCCTGAGATTAGCGCGTTCAAACAAACAAACAAACTCTTCAGCTTTATAATATTAGTATAGATGTGATAGAATAGGTTTCTAAGTTTAAAATCAGGCCACATTAAATTAGTGTTTTGGAAATAAGACTATAAATAAATATTTTCTTATAGACACCAAAAGGATATAAATTGACCAGCTTATGACGCTTAGAAGTCTATACCGAACGCAACTATTTGACTTAAATCTACTAAAAAAATCAGTTTACTACTATCGTAAATTATCAAAATATGAATACAATACAAAGAAAAAACACAAAAAATATTTTATTTACAGGTACACCAATTCAAAACAGTATGGCGGAATTATGGGCCTTATTGCACTTTATTATGCCGACATTGTTCGATTCTCATGAGGAGTTCAATGAATGGTTCTCCAAAGACATCGAGAGCCACGCCGAGAACAAGAGCACTATTGATGAGAGTACGTGTCACGTCGATCGATTTAACATAATATGAATTCAGACTAGGCCCTCTGTAACGTTAATCTTGCCTTCCTTTTCGCACGCTATTAAAAATATTTGTGTTTCATGAAATCGATATTTTTTAAAGTTTTCTTGTAATAAATACGGTTAAAAAATAAAATTCTTACCAAACTCTGTTATTGGTTTATAAACAAACAAATGCCAATAAAAGCATATTAAGAATAGGAGAATGGGAAGGTTCTCAATTTTGTTTTTATATTTTTTGTTAATTATCTTTCAACTGTCATTTATGAACCGATTTCGATATTTTTTGGTTTCCGTCTGTTTCAAATCAAATTTGAAGAAAAATACTACCTCGAAAGGTGAAAACAAGATATGGAACACACGTAATTGGATAAGTAATATAAATTTATTGTTTGTTATCATTACAGAACATCTATCCCGTTTACACATGATTCTAAAACCGTTTATGTTACGAAGAATTAAAAAGGATGTAGAAAACGAGCTCTCTGATAAAATTGAGATCACGGTCCATTGTCCTCTTACTATACGGCAGAAGTTACTGTACATAGCATTAAAAAAGAAGATCAAAATAGAAGAATTATTGCATTATTCAGTTGGATCAGAGTCTGGTCACAATGTTGATAAGAATTTCACGTCTAATCTTATGAATTTAGTAATGCAATTTAGAAAGGTAAGAATTACTTCTTTTTACATTCCAGTCATTGCTTGTGTATAGGAACGGGTATCATGTCCCTCCAACACAAAGGGAGTATCCTCCGACCAGGCGAGGTGATCATGCCTGGCGGGCCACTGCCCAACAGTTGATGTTGGAATGTTGTATATATGATAATCGGCGCGAGAATATCTATTGCGCGATTCAGGATTGATAGTTACTCTATGCACGGTTGGCCGAGTGGTGTCAGCGGTCGCCATGCCGCTTGCTACTGCGCCAAGTGTCGTGGGTTCAAATCCCACGCGGTACCTACAACACTTTGTGTGATCCACGAATTGTTGTCCCGATTCTGGATGTTCTTTGTGTCCGTATCATGTATGTTTGTAAAGTCCCCCACGACACAGGATGTTTATTCCTAATGTGGGTGTTGTCTTTTAAAAAAAAAAAAAAATGTAGTTACTTCGTAGTTCAGTGTATCTTCGGTAAATGGCGCTGTATGTGAAGGTCGCCACATTTGTATAATTCAAAATCGTAGTTTCTGCTCATACTTTCCATCTGACAGAGTAATCGCTTTAGAAGGCTCGTATGGCTTCATTATAACTTTATAGTTTAAATCCCTTTCCGTGCTTGTTTCCTAAACCAAATAAGGGTAGATTTTTAAGGTGAATTTTTGACGTGGAGCGAGTGCCCTCAAATCAAACCTTCACAACCCAAGTACTAAGCAATTTTGGAAGAAGTGGTTATTGAGATAGACTTGTCGGTTCTTTTAGTACGATCTTTCTGACCAGCAACGAGTGCCGACGATGTTCGTATAGCAACGACGCCTTAACGTGCTCTCTCAGACACAAATCGATTACAATACAATAAGAAATTTTCACTGTGAGGGAATGAGTGTCATGTCCCTCCAACACAAAGGGAGGATCCTCCGACCAGGCGATGTGATCATACCTGGCTGGCCCCTGCCCAACAGTTGATATTGGGATGTTGTATATATGATAATCGGCGCGAGAACTTCTATTGCGCAATTCAGGATTTGTAGTTTCTTCGTGTTGTACATTGCTCCGTAGTTCAGTGTGTCTGCGGGAGATGGCGCTGTAGTGTGTTGCTGTTGCGCTGTATGTGGAAGTTGCCACAGTCACCCATCTATAGATTACCATCCATAGATTGACCTGGCTAGGATTTCTTGACATTGCATATTGTTTAACCTAATCGGTTCCTACTAGCCCAAGCTACTTAATCTTTCGAATGCGGGAACGGGTACTTCCGGTTCCATGCACCGTGCGGCGAAAGTGCAAAATTTTGCAACACGGTGCATGGTGTACGAAAATGATCAAATATTTTAAAAAACAATGCTCGGTGGTTATAAAAGTGATTATTTTTCAAAAGATGGATAACAAGCGTACATGGTTATGCCATATTTTATTACTAAACTAATGTTATCGCTTTATTATTTACTCACAATTGAGCCAAGTATTAATTTACGCACCTATTGTGTTAATAAACATGATTTTAATATTTTATGTGGTTTATTATTCATTTTACTTATTATCCTCATAAAGTTCGATAACTAAGCTATCTACTGATATAAAAAACACTATAACTGCAGTAAAAATTCATTGAGAAACATATTTGTAAAAATCACATTTCGCTGTCGAGATATTCGCCATTTTGTCACTTTACAATCAAACTATTATTTGCGCCAAAAAACAAATTACGTAGTATTTATATGAAGAAATAGTGTTTTTTAGTTAAATAATTTATTTTTTTAGTTAACTAGTGCAAAAGACAGGAACAATACATAAAAAAAAAACAACCTATTTATCAAGTTATTTAAAAAAAGGACTCGTTTGCTAGACCAGTTTTCATTTATTATTTTTAAGTTCTGAGAATTCTCTAAACTCTATGAAAATGACTGAATGCTAAAGAGAACAAACTGATCGTTCCATTATGTGACACACAAAGTCTATGGTCAATACAAAATAATTTAGTAAAACATAAACAAAGATCAGTTTACGTCTTGTTCATTGTCCGTCACTACTGTGTATGTGTGGGTGTTAATAGTTCCGGGACTGCCCGCTAGGCTGCGTGCAAACACGAATCAACGGCGATATACAATTTTAAGTGGCGTACTATTGGAGAGGCCTATGTCCAGCAGTGGACTGCGATAGGCTGATGATGATGTAGAACAGTAATGGCTGTGGAGCCCTGTGTATGTGTGCGTCTAATTTCGCTAGTCAGGCAAAAAATTAGTGTTTATTTAAATATTTAGCTTTTCTAACACATTTTTGTTGCTATTCTATATTCTATATAAGATTCTCATCGCAATTATATCACTTTATCAATAAAAACATAAGAATAAATGCGTAAAAACCTTCAAATGAGTAAGCCCTTTTCAATAGGTAATAGACTCGGAACTTTTTGAGTAACACTATTCAAAATTACGCATGATTTATGCCTCAATTCGTATTGATAGTGGTTCCTAAAATAAGTATAATAAGTAAAATATAATAACAAACTACCTTCAAAACCACCTTATCGGCAAAAAATCAGTTTTAAGAGGCACTTGACAGATCGCGTTGCGTCATCGTCAACTTTGAAATTGGAACTCGTTTTTTTTACGGCTCTTGAAGCGCACTTGACAAACGAATGTTTTAAAATGTTGTTCGTATAAAGCAAATGCATAACAAACCTTTCTAGACTTCATTATAATAACTTTAATACCCAAAATTAATTAAAATGCAAGTTAACTGCGGTTATCGCGGATCCGCGATGCCGCACCGACGGGACAATCGTGGATCCGCAATGCCGCACCCCAGAGGTTAAGTTACTTTCAATAACAAGTAAAAATGTTAAAAAAAAACTATGAAGAGAAGAGAATTAGTTTTAAAAATGAAACTAATTATGCTTTCAGGTCTGTAACCACCCAGAGCTCTTTGAACGCCGTGATGTCAAGTCTCCTTTCGCTATGCAAGTAGACGACTATCACATACCAAAACTCGTCGCAGAAGACGGCATATTACTCAGATCAATACCCTCAAAACGACACATAATTTACAATATCATGTCTATTTTATCACCAGAATATATACAGACTAGTATAAACGGTGAAGAATTGGTGATTAGGAATGAAAATGGAGAAGAAATGGGGTTTGATAATGGATTGTTTGCGTTTACAAGATTTGTAAATATATCGCCTATGGAGTTGTATAGGGTTATGCTGTGTGGATGGTTGTATGTGTAAGTAAAATTCTTTATCTAATAAATAATCTATACAAATAAATAAAATAATAAATATTTTCGGACATTATAACACGCAACGTTATCTAGTCCCAAATTAAGCAGAGCTCGTATTATGGGTACTAAACAACTGATATAAATTCATATATACTTTCATTTTGTACATAGAATACACCCAAACTCCGAAACAAATATTTGCAAATCATGCAAACATTTGGTCCGACCCGTCGTGTACGCTACCATTGCGCCAACGAGGCAGTCAAATATCAAATTTATTTAATGAAATTTATAAAATTGTAAAGTTTATTTATTTGAATGCGCTAATCTCAGAAACTACGGGTCCGATTTGAGAAATTATTTCAATGTTCGAGTTCATTTATTGGGGTTCATATATACACGAGCCTAGTATCCAAAATTGTTCCTAAATTTTTTTTTTAGTAGATGATGTGGCATGGATAGACTAGGTTAAAAAAACTTAAAGTAAAAATCTTTATGAATTATTTTTAACTTAAATTTCAGTATGCAACATATAGAGTATTGTCTCGAAAAATACGAGAAACTGCGTCATCGTGAATACTGGTGGGGTAACTCCCAACAAGGTGACGTCAAACAAGAGGAGACAGAGATCGACATATGTCCCGAGTACTATGACAGAGTGAGAAGCAAAGACATGTTGTTGATATGTCCAGATGGCGACACATTTAGGAAGAGGAAAGGGGATAGTTTGATGTGGAGTGATATGCTGTTCACTGATCCTTTGTGGGTTCAAGGTATTTAATTGTACTTGTTATTTGATGTATTACAATTTAATTGTTTTGTTAAAAATAAACCGGGGGGGCCCGGTCGTGTTAATAAGGGGGCGTCCATAAATTACGTGAGGTGTTTTTTTAAATTTTCTGCCCCTCCCTCCCCCCCTGGTGAGATGTCGTGAGATTTTATTCAACCCCCTCCCCCATCCCCCAATCTCACGTGAAATTTTTCAAAATGTGAGTTTCTTCCGTAAACGCGTTGGATTGTTATTATAAAAAGAAAAAACTAATTTGCTTCGTGCTTTTATTTACGACTAGTTAAGACTAGTAATCAATATTGCTGGATTAAATGGACCAAAATAGTATTTTTTTTTTGTTTCAATCAGAAAAAAAATTGCGTGATATTTGCCGAGACCCCCCTCTGTCCAATGTAAGATTTGATGAGATTTGACTCGACCCCCTCCCCCCCTTAATCTTTCGAATGCGGGAACGGGTACTTCCGGTTCCATGCACCGTGCGGCGAAAGTGCAAAATTTTGCAACACGGTGCATGGTGTACGAAAATGATCAAATATTTTAAAAAACAATGCTCGGTGGTTATAAAAGTGATTATTTTTCAAAAGATGGATAACAAGCGTACATGGTTATGCCATATTTTATTACTAAACTAATGTTATCGCTTTATTATTTACTCACAATTGAGCCAAGTATTAATTTACGCACCTATTGTGTTAATAAACATGATTTTAATATTTTATGTGGTTTATTATTCATTTTACTTATTATCCTCATAAAGTTCGATAACTAAGCTATCTACTGATATAAAAAACACTATAACTGCAGTAAAAATTCATTGAGAAACATATTTGTAAAAATCACATTTCGCTGTCGAGATATTCGCCATTTTGTCACTTTACAATCAAACTATTATTTGCGCCAAAAAACAAATTACGTAGTATTTATATGAAGAAATAGTGTTTTTTAGTTAAATAATTTATTTTTTTAGTTAACTAGTGCAAAAGACAGGAACAATACATAAAAAAAACAACCTATTTATCAAGTTATTTAAAAAAAGGACTCGTTTGCTAGACCAGTTTTCATTTATTATTTTTAAGTTCTGAGAATTCTCTAAACTCTATGAAAATGACTGAATGCTAAAGAGAACAAACTGATCGTTCCATTATGTGACACACAAAGTCTATGGTCAATACAAAATAATTTAGTAAAACATAAACAAAGATCAGTTTACGTCTTGTTCATTGTCCGTCACTACTGTGTATGTGTGGGTGTTAATAGTTCCGGGACTTCCCGCTAGGCTGCGTGCAAACACGAATCAACGGCGATATACAATTTTAAGTGGCGTGCTATTGGAGAGGCCTATGTCCAGCAGTGGACTACGATACGCTGATGATGATGTAGAACAGTAATGGCGTGGGAGCCCTTTGTATGTGTGCGTCTAATTTCGCTCGTCAGGCAAAAAATTAGTGTTTATTTAAATATTTAGCTTTTCTAACACATTTTTGTTGCTATTCTATATTCTATATAAGATTCTCATCGCAATTATA
The DNA here is from genome assembly GCA_916048165.1 of Spilarctia lutea. NCBI lineage: Eukaryota > Metazoa > Arthropoda > Insecta > Lepidoptera > Erebidae > Spilarctia > Spilarctia lutea. The sequence goes on from OU696491.1 coordinate 5,579,604, forward strand.
TCATTTTATCAATAAAAACATAAGAATAAATGCGTAAAAACCTTCAAATGAGTAAGCCCTTTTCAATAGGTAATAGACTCGGTAACTTTTTGAGTAACACTATTCAAAATTACGCATGATTTATGCCTCAATTCGTATTGATAGTGGTTCCTAAAATAAGTATAATAAGTAAAATATAACAACAAACTACCTTCAAAATCACCTTATCGGCAAAAAATCAGTTTTAAGAGGCACTTGACAGATCGCGTTGCGTCATCGTCAACTTTGAAATTGGAACTCGTTTTTTTTACGGCTCTTGAAGCGCACTTGACAAACGAATGTTTTAAAATGTTGTTCGTATAAAGCAAATGCATAACAAACCTTTCTAGACTTCATTATAATAACTTTAATACCCAAAATTAATTAAAATGCAAGTTAACTGCGGTTATCGCGGATCCGCAATGCCGCACCGACGGGACAATCGCGGATCCGCAATGCCGCACCCCAGAGGTTAATCTTTCGGATGCGCGAACGGGTACTTCCGGTTACATGCACCGTGCGGCGAAATTGCAAAATTTTGCAACACGGTGCATGGTGTACGAAAATGATCAAATATTTTCAAAAACAATGCTCGGTGGTTATAAAAGTGATTATTTTTCAAAAGATGGATAACAAGCGTACATGGTTATGCCATATTTTATTACTAAACTAATGTTATCGCTTTATTATTTACTCACAATTGAGCCAAGTATTAATTTACGCACCTATTGTGTTAATAAACATGATTTTAATATTTTATGTGGTTTATTATTCATTTTACTTATTATCCTCATAAAGTTCGATAACTAAGCTATCTACTGATATAAAAAACACTATAACTGCAGTAAAAATTCATTGAGAAACATATTTGTAAAAATCACATTTCGCTGTCGAGATATTCGCTATTTTGTCACTTTACAATCAAACTATTATTTGCGCCAAAAAACAAATTACGTAGTATTTATATGAAGAAATAGTGTTTTTTAGTTAAATAATTTATTTTTTTAGTTAACTAGTGCAAAAGACAGGAACAATACATAAAAAAAACAACCTATTTATCAAGTTATTTAAAAAAAGGACTCGTTTGCTAGACCAGTTTTCATTTATTATTTTTAAGTTCTGAGAATTCTCTAAACTCTATGAAAATGACTGAATGCTAAAGAGAACAAACTGATCGTTCCATTATGTGACACACAAAGTCTATGGTCAATACAAAATAATTTAGTAAAACATAAACAAAGATCAGTTTACGTCTTGTTCATTGTCCGTCACTACTGTGTATGTGTGGGTGTTAATAGTTCCGGGACTTCCCGCTAGGCTGCGTGCAAACACGAATCAACGGCGATATACAATTTTAAGTGGCGTACTATTGGAGAGGCCTATGTCCAGCAGTGGACTGCGATAGGCTGATGATGATGTAGAACAGTAATGGCTGGGGAGCCCTGTGTATGTGTGCGTCTAATTTCGCTAGTCAGGCAAAAAATTAGTGTTTATTTAAATATTTAGCTTTTCTAACACATTTTTGTTGCTATTCTATATTCTATATAAGATTCTCATCGCAATTATATCATTTTATCAATAAAACATAAGAATAAATGCGTAAAAACCTTCAAATGAGTAAGCCCTTTTCAATAGGTAATAGACTCGGTAACTTTTTGAGTAACACTATTCAAAATTACGCATGATTTATGCCTCAATTCGTATTGATAGTGGTTCCTAAAATAAGTATAATAAGTAAAATATAATAACAAACTACCTTCAAAACCACCTTATCGGCAAAAAATCAGTTTTAAGAGGCACTTGACAGATCGCGTTGCGTCATCGTCAACTTTGAAATTGGAACTCGTTTTTTTTACGGCTCTTGAAGCGCACTTGACAAACGAATGTTTTAAAATGTTGTTCGTATAAAGCAAATGAATAACAAACCTTTCTAGACTTCATTATAATAACTTTAATACCCAAAATTAATTAAAATGCAAGTTAACTGCGGTTATCGCGGATCCGCGATGCCGCACCGACGGGACAATCGTGGATCCGCGATGCCGCACCCCAGAGGTTAAACACCTCACGTAATTTATGGACGCCCCCTAACTGCAGTTCCCGGACCCCTCCCTTCTCAGGCGCAGAGTTGGCACACCGTGTGGTTTTAGTCGGTTCGATTCCGACGGCGGGGCACCGCCGCAAACCCCGGCGGGGTGACGGCCCAAAGATGTTTCCACAAGTAAAAAAAAAAAAATGTGACAACACATATTCAGTTTTTTCTGGATCTTGTTATTGAGAACGTTTAATAATTTATTTTTTCCTACAGGTGGTCCCTTCTATACACATACTGATTACACAATACACTATATACCAGAAACTATAGAACACAAAGCAATGCGAGTCAGATATCAGAGGGAAAAAGATGGCCAGGTAAATAAAAATATTTATTTTTTTATTAAATTAATATTGACACAAGTCTCTATGGTTATGATGAACTTTTCGTTTGTTCAACATTTATTTTAAATAAATAAAAGCGAGGCGCTCATAAGTCACAGCTCACGGTTCCACTCGGTGATTGTTTCTATTCAGCAATTGTGCAACAGTTGTTGATGATAAAATAATAGTGTGCGGTTTACAGAGATCTTAGGTAATCAATTTTTCGATGCAATTTTCAATATATATTTATCAAATAATTAGTCTCCGCTTATGAACAGCATCACTACATTAAATGCAATTGTACTTGCATATCTCAAACGCAGTTTTATACCAAAAAACATTTAACAGTGCTAATTAATTAACAGTTTCACAGAATGTAAGTTTAGATCTGTTTTCTATAATTATGAATGTGATTTGTTATTTTTCTCAGACAGAAATGCTCAGTGAAATCAAGACGGAAGAAGGTGGTGTGATATCAGTGCAGCCGATGGAACTCCCAGACGTGCCGTTCGTTGAAAGACCGCCTGTAGTATACTTGGATATGTCTACTACACTGCCTGCTTTCTTGTTCACTGTTCAGCAAAAGGTAAGTCAGACCTGGCAATAAAATAATAAAAAAAAAGAAATAAATAAAATATTTTTTTTTGGACATCTAACAAACATCGCCATTGTGTTTTGGGTTCTAAATAACTGATATAAATACATATATACTGTTTTTTATAAATACATACATATTATAACATAGAAAACACCCAAACTAATACCACGGCCTCACAGAAAACCGGTGTGAAGTAGCGTTTGCGCTGTGTTTCACCGAGTCAGTGAGGATACCGGAGGCCCATACCCCAACCCCTCCCCCATCCCCTTTCCTATCCCCTTTCCCATCCCCCAAAGGTCGGCAACGCACTTGTGACGCCTTTGGTGTTGCGGGTGTCCATGGGCGGCGGTAATCGCTTACCATCAGGTGATACGTCTGCTCGTTTGCCCACTATTCAATAAAAAAAAAAAAACTCCGAAACAAATATTTGCAGATCATACGAACATTTGGTCTGACCCGGGAACTACTTTCGACTGGGTGAACCGAATTTTATGATTCTTTTTAATTTGAAAGCTGGTACCTTCTGTGTGGTCCCATTTTAATTGGGTTCTTTAAGTCGTTTTTTTCGTTAATATTTTTGTTTATTTAATTTGGTTGTTAACTATAAAAATATAGTTGTAAGTGGCAAAAACAGTAAAGGCAATCCATCGTTTCTAGTTAAAATGTCGCTAATTTTAAATTCGTATCATTTTCATGAATTTGCTATTGAACAGGAACTCTAAATTTTATGTTATTTTGAAACTAGATGCTCCGACAGACTTCTTTCTGCCATTTGAAATAAGGTTTTATGCGGAATGGTGACGACTTAATATTTAAAGTACTAGATTTGTGTTGAGACTGAATTTGTTATAAAATAGTCCCTATTAATAATGTTGGATCTGCAAAAAACAATTTTGGAGAAGAGTAGTTCAAACGTTGTTTTAACGACAAAAAAACAATCAAAGAACTGTGGACTTTCAGATTTTCATTGACATAAAAAACACTCGGTAAAAATTTAATTGATAAAACAAGGGACCATCGATATTTTGCTTAGACATGGAGTGAGGTAAAGGTGATTTAAAACGTTTGCAGGTGTGTAGCGCGAGCCGCGGCGTGTTCGCGTCGTCCCGCAGCCACTCGTACCACGCCACGCGCCACGAGCACTGCGAGAGCGCGGCGGGCTGGGCCAGCGTGGGCCGCCTCCTGGCCCAAGCGCGCCCGCCCCACGGCTGGGCCTCGCTGCAGGTGCCGGGTATGTAGCCCCACCACTCTCCACCTCATCACCCTCATCACCTCATCATTCCTCCACTCGTCACCTCATTAACATAAAAACATATTTACAGATAAAAATCAACTAGTCAGCGATGCAGGGAAACTAACAGCATTAGATTCTCTGCTAAGGAGACTGAAAGAACGCGGACACAGAGTGCTCATTTACAGCCAAATGACTAAGATGATTGATTTATTAGAGGTATGTGTTTGTTTGTAAAATTGTTCAAATTTATTTATCTTAAGGTACTTAACCTTATGGTGAATAAATACTATAAGGTTTGTTCCTTAATACGCGAGTAATTTATTCAAAAATACTTTTATCCTGGGTAGTGAGTTTATCGCGAATAAGTCTGATTAAATAAGAAAAACCATGTGGAACAGTTACGTATAATGGGACTAAAATAAGAATAGGCACGTTAATGACCTATGTCTGTCAAATGTCGCTTAAAAAAATATTATTAAACACCTTAACCCTTGAAAAAACATTATTAAACACCTTTAAAAACCTTGAAAAAATATTATTAAACACCTTAACCCTTGAAAAAACATTATTAAACACCTTTAAAAACCTTGAAAAAATATTATTAAACACCTTAACCCTTGTAAAAACATTATTAAACACCTTTAAAAACCTTGAAAAAATATTATTAAACACCTTAACCCTTGAAAAAACATTATTAAACACCTTTAAAAACCTTGAAAAAATATTATTAAACACCTTAACCCTTGAAAAAACATTATTAAACACCTTTAAAAACCTTGAAAAATATTATTAAACACCTTAACCCTTGAAAAAACATTATTAACCTCTGGGGTGCGGCATCGCGGATCCACGATTGTCCCGTCGGTGCGGCATCGCGGATCCGCGATAACCGCAGTTAACTTGCATTTTAATTAATTTTGGGTATTAAAGTTATTATAATGAAGTCTAGAAAGGTTTGTTATGCATTTGCTTTATACGAACAACATTTTAAAACATTCGTTTGTCAAGTGCGCTTCAAGAGCCGTAAAAAAAACGAGTTCCAATTTCAAAGTTGACGATGACGCAACGCGATCTGTCAAGTGCCTCTTAAAACTGATTTTTTGCCGATAAGGTGGTTTTGAAGGTAGTTTGTTATTATATTTTACTTATTATACTTATTTTAGGAACCACTATCAATACGAATTGAGGCATAAATCATGCGTAATTTTGAATAGTGTTACTCAAAAAGTTACCGAGTCTATTACCTATTGAAAAGGGCTTACTCATTTGAAGGTTTTTACGCATTTATTCTTATGTTTTTATTGATAAAATGATATAATTGCGATGAGAATCTTATATAGAATATAGAATAGCAACAAAAATGTGTTAGAAAAGCTAAATATTTAAATAAACACTAATTTTTTGCCTGACTAGCGAAATTAGACGCACACATACACAGGGCTCCCCAGCCATTACTGTTCTACATCATCATCAGCCTATCGCAGTCCACTGCTGGACATAGGCCTCTCCAATAGTACGCCACTTAAAATTGTATATCGCCGTTGATTCGTGTTTGCACGCAGCCTAGCGGGAAGTCCCGGAACTATTAACACCCACACATACACAGTAGTGACGGACAATGAACAAGACGTAAACTGATCTTTGTTTATGTTTTACTAAATTATTTTGTATTGACCATAGACTTTGTGTGTCACATAATGGAACGATCAGTTTGTTCTCTTTAGCATTCAGTCATTTTCATAGAGTTTAGAGAATTCTCAGAACTTAAAAATAATAAATGAAAACTGGTCTAGCAAACGAGTCCTTTTTTTAAATAACTTGATAAATAGGTTGTTTTTTTTATGTATTGTTCCTGTCTTTTGCACTAGTTAACTAAAAAAATAAATTATTTTACTAAAAAACACTATTTCTTCATATAAATACTACGTAATTTGTTTTTTGGCGCAAATAATAGTTTGATTGTAAAGTGACAAAATGGCGAATATCTCGACAGCGAAATGTGATTTTTACAAATATGTTTCTCAATGAATTTTTACTGCAGTTATAGTGTTTTTTATATCAGTAGATAGCTTAGTTATCGAACTTTATGAGGATAATAAGTAAAATGAATAATAAACCACATAAAATATTAAAATCATGTTTATTAACACAATAGGTGCGTAAATTAATACTTGGCTCAATTGTGAGTAAATAATAAAGCGATAACATTAGTTTAGTAATAAAATATGGCATAACCATGTACGCTTGTTATCCATCTATAGAAAAATAGTCACTTTTATAACCACCGAACATTGTTTTTGAAAATATTTAATTATTTTCGTACACCATGCACCGTGCTGCAAAATTTTGCAATTTCGCCGCACGGTGCTTGGAACCGGAAGTACCCGTTCGCGCACTCGAAAGATTAAACACCTTTAAAAACCTTGAAAAAATATTATTAAAAAATCATTATTGATACGCAAATGAGGTTTCGTTGTAGACCGTACTTTTCTAGCATTGCAAGTCTAAAACAGTGTGGTGTGGATCTTTAATATAAAAATAATTAAATAATTTATTTATTTCACCAATACAAATGTTATAGTGTAGATACATTTTATAATAATAGATATTAAACAATAGGTTCGTCAACACTTGCTTAACACTAATGAAAAACTAGGGTAATTATTATTTATTTATACTAATGTCTCCGCACATGAAAGTGAATAATAAAAAGTAGTTCAATATGACTGTTACAAGTATCTAAGTAAATAAATTTAGAACATGATTTATTAATCCTGCCACTTTGTTTGTACTTTAAATTGAACTTTAACAAAACGAATGTTTGTTTTGTCAGGAATACATGTGGCATCGCAAACACAAATACATGCGGTTAGACGGTTCCAGTAAGATTTCAGCTCGGCGAGACATGGTTGCAGACTTTCAAGTATGTAATAAATAATCTTTTACTTGTTAAATAACACTTATGATTTACTATTACAGGCCACGCGTAGTGCTAGACCCGATAAGAGCCTTAATCATGGATGGAAGCATCTTTGTGCAACGATTCCAACGTTTTTAGTGATGTGATGAGCGCGTGGTACTAAATAGCTGTTTTCATTGCAGTTAGTTCCCTAAGATTATTTCTAGTTATCTACTACTAAGCCAAATAACTTAAAAAAACTTTTCCGTGGATTTTTATGTCTCTCGTCTGGCAATAACTTGTTTAAGCATCCTGATTACAAACACAGAAATAATACTTCTGAGGGCCTAGTGTGAGTTTATTTCTCATCAACTCAATCAATGACAGTGACCCGTGTTCAGCGTTGTGATTTGGCCGCACTGAAATCCTCACCAATCGAAACGCTGAACACGCTTGCTGAGAACAGCGAGTTGATGCGAAATAATCTGACACTAGGCCGACTTATATTATTGGAACGAAGTTCCTTATCGCGCGTTGTGAAAGGGGGCTAGACGGAAAAAATTCATACGAAAAAGTTGTCACGACACTTTTCGTTGTCACGACACTTTTTGTTGTCACGACACTTTTTGTTGTCACGACACTTTTTGCTATTTTAAATTATATTTGTTATTAGTTTATTTTTCATTGCTTGATTCACTATTTTTGTTATGGGAACGAAGTCTTAATATTTTTATTAAGAAAATATTGTTTTGTTATTATTTTTTAAAGAATTGGTGAAAAACATTTTTCAATTTTATATATAGCGCCATCTTTAGAATAGAAACTGAACTTACATTTACGTGTTATAGTTGTCGTTGCCAGTAGTTTAATATTAATAATATAGATGTCGCTATAAATTAATGATTTTTAAAATTATGTATATCAAATATAAATACAAAATATATCAATAAATAAGTTTAGCAGTGAACTGCGATAGGCTGGTAACGACACTTTTTGTTAAAGTAAGCTATTGCGGCGTGCGCATGTTTCTCTGTCTGTCTGTCTGTCTCTCTCTCTGTCTCTATCTCTCTTATAGAAAGCAAGCCAGATATTTTCGTTTCGTCTTTCTATTTCGAACTTCGTTCCATCCGGGTGTCCCTTGACACCTCTCAAGTTTTTTTCCTCCTTTTCGAGGTTTGATCAAAATCATGTATGTATTATTATTGAGTATATGATGCAAGATATGTCGTTATTTCAATACTAATGTTTATCTATACTAATGTCATTTTTAATCCAACAGGCGCGCACAGACATATTCGTGTTTCTCCTTTCGACCCGCGCCGGAGGTCTCGGCATCAACTTAACAGCAGCAGATACCGTCATCTTTTACGACTCAGATTGGAACCCAACCGTCGACCAACAAGCCATGGACAGAGCTCACCGACTCGGCCAGACCAAACAGGTCACCGTGTACCGACTCATATGCAAAGGGACTATTGAGGAGAGAATCATGCAGAGAGCTAGAGAAAAGAGTGAGGTAGGCGTCATATTTTTCTTAAAGGTAACTCACTAGTTTTGTGAATAGGAATTGATTGTAGAGATTACGGTCTCACAGAAAATAAGGATCAAACAGTTTCACCGTTTAACAATTACCGTAATAGTTTTTTTTTATATTTCGGATATCTAACTCACAACGCCATCTAGTCCCAAACTAAGCAGAGCTTGTGTTATGGGTACTAGACAACTGATATAAATACATATACATAGAAAACACCCAAACTTCGAAACAAAAATTTGTAGATCACACAAACACTTGGTTCGACCCAGGATTTGAATCCGAGACCTCAAGCACAGCGTCGTATTCACTACCACTGCGCCACCGAGGCTGTCAAGTTCAGTCATGGTATGCGAAGGGTGCTACACTCGTGACCTTTGTGTATCCATGGGCATTGGGTTGTCACTTATTTTCTGGTCATCTGTCTCCTTGTTAGCCCCCCTATACAATAATAAAACAAGAGAGAAAGTGAGACAAATATTTGTCACACTCACAAGACGATCTCTTTTTTATTATACATAATTAAAGTCATTTCCACAACTAATTAAGAATATCAACCGAGACTTACAATTAGAATATAAATGTTTAATGTTAGATCAACAGCTTATAACATCTTTTCCGAACAAGGTTTCTCTCTTCTTGGCGAATGTAGATGTGTGATGTAGAATGTAGTACATAACATAGTTTAACGGCAAAGAGCATCGGTCATTGTATACAGAGAGACAAAAAAACTTGTTGTTTATTTCCAGATTCAAAGAATGGTAATCAGTGGTGGTAACTTCAAACCGGACACATTGAAGCCTAAAGAAGTAGTGTCGTTACTTTTGGATGATGAAGAAATTGAACTGAAATGTATGTATACTATTATTTTATGTGCGGTGTATTTTGAAAGTGAGTATCTGTATTTTAATCGATAATAATTATTTGGCTCTGTCTCTCTAGACCATGTCTAATCGACTACAATAAAGGGATGATCCTTATTCAACTTTACATACATAATAATGTATACGCGAGTAACAGAAAACCTCCTCCTTTTTGGAAGTCGGTTAAAAATTAAGTGAAAAAATGCAGTTTTGAAGTTAGTAGAGCCTCGCCGGTTTGATGCAGAAGCATCACTAGGCCGCCATGTTTTGAAGTTAGTAGAGCCTCGCCGGTTTGATGCAGAAGCATCACTAGGCCGCCATGTTTTGAAGTTAGTAGAGCCTCGCCGGTTTGATGCAGAAGCATCACTAGGCCGCCATGGTTTGAAGTTAGTAGAGCCTCGCCGGTTTGATGCAGAAGCATCACTAGGCCGCCATGTTTTGAAGTTAGTAGAGCCTCGCCGGTTTGATGCAGAAGCATCACTAGGCCGCCATGTTTTGAAGTTAGTAGAGCCTCGCCGGTTTGATGCAGAAGCATCACTAGGCCGCCATGTTTTGAAGTTAGTAGAGCCTCGCCGGTTTGATGCAGAAGCATCACTAGGCCGCCATGTTTTGAAGTTAGTAGAGCCTCGCCGGTTTGATGCAGAAGCATCACTAGGCCGCCATGTTTTGAAGTTAGTAGAGCCTCGCCGGTTTGATGCAGAAGCATCACTAGGCCGCCATGTTTTGAAGTTAGTAGAGCCTCGCCGGTTTGATGCAGAAGCATCACTAGGCCGCCATGTTTTGAAGTTAGTAGAGCCTCGCCGGTTTGATGCAGAAGCATCACTAGGCCGCCATGTTTTGAAGTTAGTAGAGCCTCGCCGGTTTGATGCAGAAGCATCACTAGGCCGCCATGGTGTGTGTCGGAAGTGGGTTGGATTCTGCTTATGCTTTCCATCAGGCGGAGCAGTCATTTTGGCAGGGCCATTCATAAATAAAAAGAAGTTTTCGCTGTCTGTTCGCTTAGATCTTTTAAACTACATTTTATATAAGATAGAGTGCTCCAAGAGGAAGGTTTATAATGAAATACATGCATATTATAGTAGAGAAGTCGGAGAATTTCAAAGACTTCTGTGCGAAGCCGCGCCATGTCGCCAATTTTTAATATTTAAACTCATTAATTTGCAGGTTTTTTTAAGAACAGACTTTTCTAAGTTTATCTATCCTCATGAATGTAAAATTTAAATTAGTATTTATGTAAACACGTAATATATCTAGATATTTTATATGTCGTAGAATTATTATATTAATGTTATTTATCATTACAGATCGTCAGAAGTCTGAGGAGAAAAAACAGATGGAGGAAAGAGAAAGGAAAAGGAAAATGGGAATATTGCCTCCTGTTGTAAGTTACTCTAAATGTTTTTATGGTATATGGACTATAGAGGGCAAACGAGCAGACATAAGGCCTGATGGTAAGCGATTACCGACACCCATAGACACCCGCAACACTAGAGGCGTCACAAGTGCGTTGCCGGCCTTTTAAGAAGGAGTACGCTCTTTTTTTTGAACGTGGTGTGGTGTTCAAACCCACAACACTGTGCAGTACAAAGCAGTCAATCTCACAATACTATTTTTTTGTGTAAATTAAAGCTTATTTTTGGTTATATTTTAAATGATGAATGTAAGTAATGTCTTAACAGCAACAACCCGCAAGTGTAGAAGCCAAACGAGCACGAGATTCAGCTTCGGAACCTGGCAGCCCGCTCCAGGTCGACGATGACAACGATAACCTGGTTGTCGATATACCGCCACAGATACCTGCTAATTTACGTAAGTTTATTTACTTAATTATGTGGATTTGTGTTTAAATTTGTCAGAATGGAATAGTGTTTAAATTTGCCAGACTCGAATAAATAGTGTCGCTACAATAGTGATTATTTGTAAAATGTGTTCTGGGGATCCCGGACTATATATTTGAGATTACTAAAATAATTAGCTGAAAATTTCATATAACTTTTTCAAAAATTGCAAATTGTAAAAACAGATACATTCAAAATTGCACGTTAGTGTTCTTTTTAAATAATGGAATCCACTCCCTGTAAACCTGTTTATTTTAAAAGTTCTCGAAAAGGTTGATCGATTTTGAAATATGATTGTTTTGTTCATATTATCTTTGATAGTTTTGTTTGGTCTATTTGAGCGTTAATAATAAGACGTGTTACGTGTCGTCGCAGCCTTCTCTCCAGCCGTGCGCCACTCCCCGTGGGGCGTGTCCCGCGGCGCGCGCGGCGGCAGGCGCGGCCGGCCCCGCGGCTCGCGCCACGCGCACTCGCGCCGCCCCGACCCCGCGCCCGCGCCCGCCCCCGCGCCCGCCGACAACGCCATCGCAGTCGCCGCCGGTAACCGACCTCGCGTACCTAGAGTATATATAGTAACCTAGTAGTGGCACCTACTCGTCCCGTGGGTGTCCTAAGAGTTGGCTGGGGGAGCTAACTACGCAAAACGACACCACCACTAAGAGAAGGAAACCGTGGGAGAGCTATGCTTCGGCATGAATGGGTCGGCTCGACCGGAGTGATACCACGGTGAACAGAAAACCGGTGTGAAATAGCGTCTGCGCTGTGTTTCACCGAGTGAGTGAGGATACCGGAGGCCCATACCCCAACCCCTCCCCCCATCCCCTTTCCCATCCCGCCCAGGTCGGCAACACACTTGTGACGCCTTTGGTGTTGCGGGTGTCCATGGGCGGCGGTAATCGCTTACCATCAGGTGATACGTCTGCTCGTTTGCCAACTATTCAATAATAAAAAAAAAAGGAAAACTTAATCAAAACTTTTGTTAACCTTTAAAAACCTGTTTGCTAAGGTTTTGGCTCACATGGCTGGTCAGACGGGCAATGATGTTATCCTGCACACTTTACTCCCTTACTCGCCTCTAACTACATCTACAGGTGAATAAGGATGATAACACTCCATGCTTAACCCATCATTACACAAAATTAGACCAACGATTTATTCTTCATTGACAGTCAACGGTAGTGTACGGATTTCATACACAGCTTGTTGAATGATAGACGTGCTTGAAAGTGCACTGATTTATAGCGTGTTTTAAATCGACGCACAGTAGGGCAGAAAGGGGGTAAACCTGGCAACAAATCGGTACTAAGTAATTATGTTTTGTATTCAGTTCTAAGGGAAACAAATAGAGATTAAATGATTAAATAACATATATAAGTGGGTTTGCATCTCATTTTACAACTTTTTATTTAATTTTCAAACTTTTTGTTCAGTTATAAATCGTAATATTTTTACAAATATTTCGCTTATCATGTAACTCTTTTACGAGATTTTTTTAACCACTAATCACATCAAATTGTAATGAACGACCTATTTTTACAATGAATTTTATTTGAACTTGAACCCCTCAAGCACCAAAACTGAAGCAATGTAATTATGAAAAACACTTGAGAAAATAGACCTTAGTACCTAAATTACTAGACAAAATCATGCTTCACGTTTATATTTTACACTTCTTCCTCCTCCTAATCCTCTTCATCATCATCACTATATTCAATAAGCAAACTTTGAGTTTTTGATCTTCTTTCTCTTGTTCTTTTCGGCCACTGCCGCGGGCCTGACTACTGCCTTCACTGAGGGCATTTGGTGGAGACAAATTACATTCTCCCTCAAGCCATTCACTATTCACTCTTATGAAAGCATTTAAAGTACGGCCGGATTTGCTCCATCTTATTCTGAATTGACACTTTAAATTCTTGAATATTGTAATATTGTCTTGCCTTTTGAACTTTCATTGATAATTGGCAATTCCGTTTGCAAATGATTGAATTGTTCTTCTATTTTCTTTTTTCCGCTTTGTTTCATAATGCGAAAAAACTCATTACGAGTAAATGACATCGTGATTTAGCAAAAAGGAAAAAAAAATAGTAACCAAAAAATAATAAACTGAAGTTTAAGTAGGTACCCATAATGTACGTGGAAAAGGTATTATTTTCCTTTGTAGAATTTTATCTATTACCAAGGTAATATGTTAATCAATCAGCAAAAATACACCTCACCTTAGTTAAGAAAATTATTAATATCTCCCACATCGGCAACCATCTGCAAAAATCCTTTTAGGTACAAGAAGTGAACCCTTTAGTCTCTTCATAAAACAAATTAGGTCACCAACCCAGCCTTAGCTTGTAACTTATGGTCTATTTTCTCAAAAAAAATGAAGATTTTTGGAAGACCCATTTTGAAACATCAAGTTCTCTGAACGTCAATGGTATAAGAATATTTTAAAATCGTAAATAGTTTATTTAATATGTCTACTTAAACAATTAATTCAAAACATTGCTTCAAAACCATCGAATCTTAACAAAATAAATCAATACATTTTGATTGACATCTGATACGAGAGAGATACGCGCTTAGCAAAACTTTAGAAATACGCTTGTAACTTAACAGGGACTCATTAAAGAGGGGTCATTGTGGTACCAAAATGTCAGGAATATTGTTTTCTACATATATTATAACAAATAAACCCTAAATTTTAAACTTTTTTTTCCGAATTGTTGCCATGTTTTACCTCATTCTGCCCCACTGTGCGACGTTGTGGACGTAAAACGCTGACCGCGCCAAATGTATGGTCATTAGCCCGTACAGGTAGCGTATATGCAACTGTTGTATTTGAAAGCTCTGGCTTAATTTCCAAGGTGGATGTTTCAATGTTTTCTATTTATCATAAGTAATACATATTTAAATGAGTTGCCTAATACCCATAATACAATTAGTCAGTTTGGAACCAAAGAGCGTTGGACAGACGTCTATAACCAGAACGTGACTAAGTTTGCTACAGTGGTCCGACAATCTGATGAAGGATGCGAGGAGCCGTTGTGTGCGGTCAGCATCGGATCACGTCCGACGGTAGACGTCCTTCGGCTAAGATGAAAACGATTAATGTTCAGTATCGTATGTAAGTAACGCTAAGTTTGTACTGTCGCGGTCAGGCGCAGCTCTGCTGGAGTCGGACGCGCCGCTGGAGAGCATCGAGTCGCCGCCCCCGGGCGAGGGGGGCGCCGGGCGCGGGCGGCGGGGGCCGGGCCGGCCGCGCCTCAGGGCCGCGGGGGCTCCGCGCTCGAGCGGGCGCAGGCCCCGGCGCGCGCGCGAGCCGCTCCTGGTACCTCTGGCGCCGCCACCCTAGGCCTCCGACCCCCGAACCTCGACCCCCGACCTCACGCATGACGTAAATATTTTTTTATGTTAATCTTAGTTTAAGATCTTGTTGTCGTATATTAGACCGTGACGGTAACCCTATACTTGCTCATCCTCAATTTATGTTAAGAAATAAAAACATTACAAAATAGATATTTCATAGAATTAATAAAATAACAACACACCTTCTGACAGGGGCTCTGACTTTGAAACATGACAACATCTATTATATTAGTCTTAAACCTATTAACAAAAACTTCTCTCGCCAAAAAAATATATCGGCATGTAAAAGCCTCCAAGGTTGTAGTAAAATAAAGTCACTCGATATTCTTGTTATTTACGTATTAACTGTTTCACTCCTCGATCGAGACTACTTTCTTTGCTGGCAGCCATTATGAGGTGAATATATCCCCTCCATAATGGCAGCCCGACATCAAGTCCGTCTTTTTACATTTACCATTTATTAATTATGACATTTAATATGTTTTAATAATTTAATCAATATACCTTTGACTTTCGGAATTATCTGCATTATTAACCTCTCGGGTGCGGCAACACGGATCCATGTTTGTCCCGTCGGTGCGGCACACACGGATCCATGTTTTTCGCAGTTAACTTGCATTTTAATTAATTTTGGGTATTAAAGTTATTATAACGAAGTCTAGAAAGGTTTGTTATGCATTTGCTTTATACGAACAACATTTTAAAACATTCGTTTGTCAAGTGCGCTTCAAGAGCCGTAAAAAAAACGAGTTCCAATTTCAAAGTTGACGATGACGCAACGCGATCTGTCAAGTGCCTCTTAAAACTGATTTTTTGCCGATAAGGTGATTTTGAAGGTAGTTTGTTGTTATATTTTACTTATTATACTTATTTTAGGAACCACTATCAATACGAATTGAGGCATAAATCATGCGTAATTTTGAATTGTGTTACTCAAAAAGTTACCGAGTCTATTACCTATTGAAAAGGGCTTACTCATTTGAAGGTTTTTACGCATTTATTCTTATGTTTTTATTGATAAAATGATATAATTGCGATGAGAATCTTATATAGAATATAGAATATCAACAAAAATGTGTTAGAAAAGCTAAATATTTAAATAAACACTAATTTTTTGCCTGACGAGCGAAATTAGACGCACACATACAAAGGGCTCCCACGCCATTACTGTTCTACATCATCATCAGCGTATCGTAGTCCACTGCTGGACATAGGCCTCTCCAATAGCACGCCACTTAAAATTGTATATCGCCGTTGATTCGTGTTTGCACGCAGCCTAGCGGGAAGTCCCGGAACTATTAACACCCACACATACACAGTAGTGACGGACAATGAACAAGACGTAAACTGATCTTTGTTTATGTTTTACTAAATTATTTTGTATTGAGCATAGACTTTGTGTGTCACATAATGGAACGATCAGTTTGTGATGCTAAAGCATTCAGTCATTTTCATAGAGTTTAGAGAATTCTCAGAACTTAAAAATAATAAATGAAAACTGGTCTAGCAAACGAGTCCTTTTTTTAAATAACTTGATAAATAGGTTGTTTTTTTTATGTATTGTTCCTGTCTTTTGCACTAGTTAACTAAAAAAATAAATTATTTAACTAAAAAACACTATTTCTTCATATAAATACTACGTAATTTGGTGTTCGGCGCAAATAATAGTTTGATTGTAAAGTGACAAAATGGCGAATATCTCGACAGCGAAATGTGATTTTTACAAATATGTTTCTCAATGAATTTTTACTGCAGTTATAGTGTTTTTTATATCAGTAGATAGCTTAGTTATCGAACTTTATGAGGATAATAAGTAAAATGAATAATAAACCACATAAAATATTAAAATCATGTTTATTAACACAATAGGTGCGTAAATTAATACTTGGCTCAATTGTGAGTAAATAATAAAGCGATAACATTAGTTTAGTAATAAAATATGGCATAACCATGTACGCTTGTTATCCATCTTTTGAAAAATAATCACTTTTATAACCACCGAGCATTGTTTTTTAAAATATTTGATCATTTTCGTACACCATGCACCGTGTTGCAAAATTTTGCACTTTCGCCGCACGGTGCATGGAACCGGAAGTACCCGTTCCCGCATTCGAAAGATTAACCTCTGGGGTGCGGCATTGCGGATCCGCGATTGTCCCGTCGGTGCGGCATTGCGGATCCGCGATAACCGCAGTTAACTTGCATTTTAATTAATTTTGGGTATTAAAGTTATTATAACGAAGTCTAGAAAGGTTTGTTATGCATTTGCTTTATACGAACAACATTTTAAAACATTCGTTTGTCAAGTGCGCTTCAAGAGCCGTAAAAAAAACGAGTTCCAATTTCAAAGTTGACGATGACGCAACGCGATCTGTCAAGTGCCTCTTAAAACTGATTTTTTGCCGATAAGGTGATTTTGAAGGTAGTTTGTTGTTATATTTTACTTATTATACTTATTTTAGGAACCACTATCAATACGAATTGAGGCATAAATCATGCGTAATTTTGAATTGTGTTACTCAAAAAGTTACCGAGTCTATTACCTATTGAAAAGGGCTTACTCATTTGAAGGTTTTTACGCATTTATTCTTATGTTTTTATTGATAAAATGATATAATTGCGATGAGAATCTTATATAGAATATAGAATAGCAACAAAAATGTGTTAGAAAAGCTAAATATTTAAATAAACACTCATTTTTTGCCTGACGAGCGAAATTAGACGCACACATACAAAGGGCTCCCACGCCATTATTGTTCTACATCATCATCAGCGTATCGTAGTCCACTGCTGGACATAGGCCTCTCCAATAGCACGCCACTTAAAATTGTATATCGCCGTTGATTCGTGTTTGCACGCAGCCTAGCGGGAAGTCCCGGAACTATTAACACCCACACATACACAGTAGTGACGGACAATGAACAAGACGTAAACTGATCTTTGTTTATGTTTTACTAAATTATTTTGTATTGACCATAGACTTTGTGTGTCACATAATGGAACGATCAGTTTGTTCTCTTTAGCATTCAGTCATTTTCATAGAGTTTAGAGAATTCTCAGAACTTAAAAATAATAAATGAAAACTGGTCTAGCAAACGAGTCCTTTTTTTAAATAACTTGATAAATAGGTTGTTTTTTTTATGTATTGTTCCTGTCTTTTGCACTAGTTAACTAAAAAAATAAATTATTTAACTAAAAAACACTATTTCTTCATATAAATACTACGTAATTTGGTGTTCGGCGCAAATAATAGTTTGATTGTAAAGTGACAAAATGGCGAATATCTCGACAGCGAAATGTGATTTTTACAAATATGTTTCTCAATGAATTTTTACTGCAGTTATAGTGTTTTTTATATCAGTAGATAGCTTAGTTATCGAACTTTATGAGGATAATAAGTAAAATGAATAATAAACCACATAAAATATTAAAATCATGTTTATTAACACAATAGGTGCGTAAATTAATACTTGGCTCAATTGTGAGTAAATAATAAAGCGATAACATTAGTTTAGTAATAAAATATGGCATAACCATGTACGCTTGTTATCCATCTTTTGAAAAATAATCACTTTTATAACCACCGAGCATTGTTTTTTAAAATATTTGATCATTTTCGTACACCATGCACCGTGTTGCAAAATTTTGCACTTTCGCCGCACGGTGCATGGAACCGGAAGTACCCGTTCCCGCATTCGAAAGATTAATATTCAACTGACAGATATTCCGGAAGTCAATAGCACAATCACAACTGTATTTTATTATTAGAATTACCGCTAACACATGGTCAACGCAATTATGATATTTATGAATAAAATTTAGTGATACTAACTAACTATTTCTTAAATCTGATGCATTCAAAAGTCTCAATATCCTATAACCTTCTTTCTTCTATACATATGCTGTATTATTATTTATTCTCTTGTTTCAGAAGCCATTTACAACATCGTCGTGCATAAATCAACAACAAACTACCCACCTCTAGTGCAATTAATATACGCCAAACTTAAATTTATTTTTATTGAGTCGCAAACTCAGAACGATGACAATTTTAAAAACAATTCAACTAGTTTTATTTACATATAGGTATGCAATTCTTTTATGCAATACATACAAGTAGACTTAACACTCTTCATTACATAAAATATGACGGTCTCAACTAAATCTTTCAAGGTGGTAGAGTCACGCGCATTTTCAGCACAGTTGGGGTCACCGTGCTGCATTGTCTGTATTTTAATGAGTTTTGTCACTACCACTCTTGGATTCTGTTTAAGAGTCGAGTTACTTTGGCAGGCTCTTATATAAAAAATAAATTAGAGTGATTACCTCTACTTTCCTCTGTTTACTTCTCCTATGATTATTAATATTTGACTGCCTCGGTGGCGCGAGTGGTAGCGTAAGCGACTGCTGTGCTTGCGGTCTCGGGTTCGATTCCCGGGTCGGACCAAATGTTTGTATGATCTGCAAATATTTGTTTTGAAGTTTGGGTGTTATCTATGTATAATATGTATGTATTTACAAAAAAAAAGTATATAAGTATTTCTATCAGTTGTTTAGTATCCATAACACAAGCTCTGCTTAGCGTGGGACTAGACGGCGTTGTGTGTTAATAAATTGTCTGAAATATTTATTTATTATTATTTATTTAATACAAGTTCTAATTACTATAATAATAAAACAAACGATGCTACCACTACTTCTGAATTTGCGACTCCTAATCGAATTGTACAAAAGAATGCTTTTAGCCTAGTAATATATCCTACGGTTTACAAAGTTTAACTTTGAAAATCATTGTTTATAAGACCTGTATGTATTATAATAAATATATGAACTTTAGATAAGTATTTGTATAAATGTGAAGTGTAAGGAATGGTTGTTATAGTTTAACAAAATAATGTTAGTGTGTGAATAGAAGTTATGTATTAATTTTAAACAAGAGTTTTATTATTAATTATTGAATAGGATTGTTATGCGAGACCTATGAAAACGCTCAAATGGTACAAGAATGGTAGCAGTGTGGTACTATATGCAGGACAGTGAAAGGTATGGAAAGAAGGTGCGTAAAGGGCAGAAAGCGCAGGAATAGTTTTACTACATTACTAACAGTAATGTTAAAAATTTAAACATACATTTTAAATCATAATATAAAAATACTTTCTCAAAATCACTGTCGCTGCAAATAAAAATATATTACCAAACAAATTGTATTATAGCATTAGGTCTCCATTCAAGAAACTTATAGTGACAACACTTTGTGTAAACCACAAATTGTCGTTCTAAATCTGGGTGTTCTTTGTCTGTTTAATGTATGTTTGTGAAGTCCCCCGCGACACAGGATTTTTACCTAAAGCGGGAGAAGTCTTTAAAAAAAAAAAACAACTTTAGTATGAGATAATATCGGCAAGGAAAATAATGTGTATTATTGAAAGTTCAGTGGTTGCCAAATATGAAACTGCCAGTGCAATTTTAGATGATGCCCATGGGCGTACCCAGGTTCTTTGCCAGGGATGGGGAGCAAATTAGATGTTTTTAAAGCACCTAGTCAAATACATGGACTTAAAAAAAGTATTTTTATAAAAATTCTTATTTATATTTTAAAGTAACTTCAGCAAAATGGTTTGAGACGTGTTTCGTGGAAAAATCGCCCATTACCTAAACAAATTTTTTATGTTCACTGAGTACAAAAGTCCATTTATTCTATTTTTGTCCATACTTTTCACTGCCAGTAAAAGATTTTTGTCATAACTTTTATATACAAAAAGATATTAGGAACATAAATAAAATCCAGGGGCGAGAGGGGCAACTGCCCTCCCCTGCCCTACCCTGGGTACGTCCATGTTGATGCCTATAATAGGCTTCAGAATATTCAATAATTTATCTTGACAAACAGAATAAATGATTTTAACAAAGTTTTGTGTTTTTATTCTTTTGTATCCCAACATTACAGTCCACGTATGCCTCTCCTTCGAAAGGAGCCCTACTTGCCTTACTTTGCCCTACTACTAACTCTTAGAATATAATGGAAAACTCATAAGTACATAATACATCAAATGTGAGATGTATTGTACAAAGGGCAGTTTTATTTCCAAAAGCTATCTTTTCCAGGCAAACTTAAGATGGATCAAATGTTTCAGAGAGACAGTAGTAGTTAATGTGCATTGAATTTGAAGAAATAATTTATATCCATACACATAAACATACACACATAGTTATAAGACACAAAATTTTACATACTGATAGATATACATACATATAAGCATAACTATAATTCTTTATTATTTTCTTTTTTCTTTAAAAAGACCACTCCCACATTAGGAATAAACATCCTGTGTCGTGGGGGACTTTACAAACATACATGAAACGGACACAAAGAACATCCAGACTCGGAACAACAATTCGTGGATCACACAAACTGTTGTACCGCGTGGGATTTAAACACACGACACTTGGCGCAGTAGCAAGCGGCATGGCGACCGCTGAAACCACTCGGCCAACCGTGCAGGCAATTACTTAATTAAATTACATATGAAGAGAAAGAAAAGACTAATGCATGACAGACTCAAATTATGATGCGTATATATTCGTGAACAGTATTAGTCTACGGGCCCACGTACAAGGGATTTCAGTGATTAATAACAGGCTGAAAGTTTATACACAGCTTCGCTTTGACGAGACACTCAACTTTTATCATTGGACAAAATTCTGATAGTGGCAGGAAAAAGCGGGATAGGGAGCGAAACACGTCGATTTGATGAGTGTCCCAAATGAAATAATAACAGTTTCTAAAAATCAATACTTCGAGAAAATACGATGGAAAACTGAGAAAAACTTGTGGCATACAAAGTGAATGGTACCTTCCCAAGTGACCCCCAACTCTGACATGTTATGTCAGAATGGTGACTTGAAAATTTTTATTCATTTTCATTAATTACAAACTGATTTTTGTTTTGGGGCTTGCAAAATATATAATATATTTAGTTATTATTTTAAAAAAATGGTCCAATGATAAAAGTTGGGTGTCTCGTCAAAACGAAGCTGTGTATAAACTTTCAGCCTGTTATTAATCACTGAAATCCCTTGTACGTGGGCCCGTGGACTATATTGTTGAATCTACTTATTGTTTGCGCTTGCCTAGTGTTAATGGAAGATGCATTCCACAAGCGTACAGCTTGAACAGTGAAAGACTGATCATAAAACTTCGTAGAATGCTCAGGCATCTTCAGTCCCAAATCTTCGGATGACCTTAGACATTTTACATGTGTGTCATTAAGGAAAGATGGTCTACATTTCCAGTCATTGAAATATAAGTAATTTCCTTTTGATTTACTTTCTCATTATACATTTGTTTGTTTGTTTGTTTTATTAACATTTTAAGCAAAGAATGCAGGAGAATATTTTAGAACTGAACAAATGCTACTGGAAAACTTTTTTTTTATATAGTTCGATCAACCTACTGATTGTGAGAGCAAGGTTAGTATTTCTAGACTACGTTTTTAAGGGTCTAATCATGATCCCCAAACTTAATATTCTTGTTCACACATAAACCATCTAAATGTGGACAGTGCAATGCAAAAGTTGACATATGATGGTATCAATCACGCTGCGCGCGTTGAATGAGAATGTATTCACGATGCGCATGCGATTAAACGCATACACAATAGTTTATTTTTATTTCTGTGTTACACCTAATGTATGCTTGAAACTAAAAATAGGTCACTATAAATTCAGTTTTTGTTTTTTATTGAATTGGGGACAAACGAGCAGACGTATGGCCTGATGGTAAGCGATTACCGCCGCCCATGGACACCCGCAACACCAGAGGCGTCACAAGTGCGTTGCCGGCCTTTGGGGAATGGGGGGAAGGGGATGGGGTATGGGCCTCCAGTATCCCACTTACTCGGTGAAACACAGCGCAAGCGCTATTTCACACCGGTTTTCTGTGAGGCCGTGGTATCACTCCGGTCGAACCGGCCCATTCATGCCGAAGCATGGCTCTCCCACGGTAAGTTTCCTTGATACATAATGATAGGAGACCACGATGCTAAATGAAGATTTACTCGAGCGTCATAGAGACCTATTAGGTTGCAAAGTTTAGATGATACTCGTACAAAGAAAAAAATGAAAATAATGTATACCTTTTCATCGGTGGGGAGAGCGGTTATAGATGTTCAAAATGTCAGAAAAAACTGTTGCATGGACATACACCAGCTCGTCAGATATTGATAGTATACATGTTCCACGTATTCTTAATAATGTACGTATTTTAATTTATCGTTTGCAAGATGGGGGTAGTCGTACGTAAGGGTTGAAAATGAAAAACAAATATTATCGAGCGCGTCAGATTTTCTAAGCCAACTTAAAAAGGCTCTCATTCAATAATCTGACGATTTGAATGTGACGCAAACTCGCGACCATTATTACAGTGTGCAAAAAAATCGTCATTTTGAAATACTCAGGCGCATCAGATTAAGATATATATGGTTCATCTTTATGGCCTAGACGTGCTGTCTCTTAATCTAATGATTGTCTGACGGTATTTGCCTAATCTGACATATACTTTTTTTTTCCCAAATCCAGAAATGCCTTTTGGAAAATTACCACTAGGTATCAGTATCAGTATGGAGGGTAGAGGTAAGGAGTGTTATCTCATATGGTAGAAAATTGAAAAAAGTGTCCAGCATAAGCTGTAAATAACAGTTCAAAAACCTTCCAGAATGACGCTGGTGTAGACACAGGGTATGGTATGAATGTAGCAATTGTGAACGAATTGAAGTATCAGAAGTTTTAATAGTAGGTAGATAATAGTAGAATTTTAATTTTGTTGGCGAACAAGAAATGTTATGTTCGTTTCTGCTTCTTCGTGATCATGACATGGCATCTCATAATTAATTTATTATTTATTACTACTAACAGAATATTCATAACACAAATTACACACATACTCAAATACGACCTTCAAACATTCAAGAAAAAAGGCCGGCAACGCACTTGTGACGCCTTTGGTGTTGCGAAAATAAAGATAACATCTACAATTACAAGGTCAATTTGGGATGGCGGCTCCATTTCTTCAACTTGTTTCTCTAACTGATGAATTAGTATTGACTTATCAATCAAATAAAAAAAATAGCCACGCTCGAGAATGTCGAGATGACGGTTTTCTTTTACAACTTTATAGCCCTCCTTTTTTTTTACGTCACTCTCTAATTGTCAGATTAGTGGAATATATAGGGTGTTTTTTTAAGCTAGATAGAACTTTAAATTGTAAAAAGTAACACAAAAAATTAAATTTTGATGAAACTTTTTTTTTTATTTGTTTCAGTATACTCTGACAAATCATCATGAATAGACTCACGCTTGAACAACGCTACGAAATTATCCAAATTTACTTTGAAAATCAGCTCATTTTTGAAGAAATAAGGTCCGATGATGCCACCAGCGTGAAAACCGCACCATACGGTGCATTTTTCTGGATGTAATGGAGTCTGTAGGGTCTGTTGTGGATTGGTCTCACTCCATATGCGGCAATTTTGCTTATTAACAAACCCGTTAAGCCAAAAATGCGCCTCATCGCTGAACACAATTTTGCGATAAAACAGTCGTCTATAAGTTGCGCGAATCGACGACTGATTTTCAAAGTAAATTTGGATAATTTCGTAGCGTTGTTCAAGCGTGAGTCTATTCATGATGATTTGTCAGAGTATACTGAAACAAATAAAAAAAAAAGTTTCATCAAAATTTAATTTTTTGTGTTACTTTTTACAATTTAAAGTTCTATCTAGCTTAAAAAAACACCCGTTACATTTTAAGGCATGTAAGTTACTCACCCCACCTTAATCTGACACGCTCGAGAATTTCTGAAAATTAACATTTTTTAATAATCAGATCCTTTATCCTTGACCGACGATCTTATATATGGGGCTCATATTTGGTGGAGGTACTTAACCGGGTACAAGGTATCCGCCTGTATATTAATTACACACAGTCCCTAACCATCCACAACACCCGATCTAGTGCTCAGCCTCGCTAAGCACAGGTTATTACACTGGACAAGACCCGGGCGTTACTAGCAAGTCACTGTTAGTTACGCTCCTCCCACCGGATCATCACCCCCGAAATACCAACATGCCCATCGGTCCCAACCCCGTGACCCATCTGTAGTTGTAAGCGGCGCGGAAAATTACTTCAACACACCGTAAACCTGGACCTTACGGTTACGGGAAGTTACACTGAGATCTTACGGGATTTACGCGAAGAAACACGGGAGAGTGAACTGCCATTATTACCCAGTGATCGACTATGGAAGGTTGAGAATATAATCCGGTGCAAGTTTTGGCGTAAATCGTATTCAATATATATAGAGTACCGGTTGGTGGACCCGCGGTTTAGCACGAGTATCATTAAAAGTGTAAATATCGTGGGAATGAGAGAAATATAACAGCATCTATGTTAGGCACGTAGATATTACCGGTGCAACATGCGATCGAATGTCAAGTACAACACCTAAATGATTAGGTGAATATCGTATGCGAAATTTAATAGTTTATTTCTACATTTGTGCAAGTAAAGAAGATATTCATCTCCCTTTGTAAGTAAAGTTCGCGGAAGCAGAAATGTGAAATTCGGATTATTCAAACATAACTTGCGGAAGATTTGCAAAAATCTAAAGATTTTAATATATACACAAGTATATAGACACCTATATTTGTAACACAATTGTTAGATGTGTATTACAAACACTACAATCTTCGTGCATATTACCGAAACCCTTAATAAAAATAATCCTCTACTTAGAAAAAAATACTTACAGGACGTAAGTATTTTTTCGTGCAAAAGTGACAGTTATACGCATTTTTGTGTCATGCCTGCATCGAGGCATGTAGTGAGGGAGCGCCTCTTTTACAGGGAGGTCCGTCACGGATAGACGCTAAACATTCTAATTAACGTGAATGGCTTGCCGCGTACAAACATCTTGGATGTGTCTTAACCTTATTGGTTGACATGTCTTATTGTTAGAACTCTCAACATTTCAAGAAATATAATGAGTAAAAATATTTAATTCTGAACAATAAAAGCACTACTTTGTAAGATTATAATAACATTTATGAGGAATTTCACAAACGGACAAAAAGATTTATTAATAATTTCAACAAGACGATTACTTAAACGCCTATATATAACTTCATGAAGAGGTTTTTGTTAGAACTGACAATTTACTACAGCCTATTAAATAATAGAGTGTTCCTTATTGGTTTGAAGATGTAAGTTGTATAGATAGAACCATAGTTTGTTATTTCACTCATGGTCACTCGACATAGGCACCTACCAGTTACCTATGTCGGTTAAGACGATAGAGTTTAAAGATAAGCACACTGCCGCAAATTGATAATTTTCAAATATTAGATCAAGTACCAACATGTCTAAACTCACGATCTAGATACCAACCACAACCACAAGCACAGTAAGCGTCCCAGAATTGAAATTACTATAAAATCGCTAGTCATGAACATTACCGATTAGCATTTTACTCACATACGCCTCATTTATGAGTGAGCGAGTGAGTCACCGTGTGAATTGTAACTTTTCCTTAAAACGCTGGTTCTAAGCGAACGTGGAGCAATTTGCCAGTCGTCGCCGCAGCCTGGTGGGATGAGTTACAAGTGGATTGTTTTCTTATGTGACACAAATAGGTAATACTAAACTTGGCTTTGTTCCAACATAAAGTCTGGAGTCTAGTATAAAATAAATAAAATTGACTTTATCTTACAGTCTCTAACTCACTACAAATCGGGCTCAATTGTCTAGCTTATTCTCATATTCTATCTAGGTTTCAACTTAATTATAAATTATAGGTTTTAGTATTTGATAAAACCTTCCTTCACAGTGCCTGCCCGCATTAAAGCGGGCACCGTCTGCTGGTTGACTCTCAATTTAGGTGATTTCGTTCGATTTCACCACATCGCGGCTGGTCATATAGTTAGAAAAAACGTGTATTCAATTATGTGTGTATCGTGGTCGTACCTCATTTAGGACTACTAGACTATTTCACAGAAGAAGCGAATAAATTGTTGTTACTTTAGCAACGATTTATTCTATTTATAAGAATATTACAATAAAAAAAAGGAAGTTAAAGGTATCAGCACACGTTATCTCTGTCAGCTTGTAAGTTGGAACAGACTAAGGTGTGGTTTAACATGTGCATGGGCGCATAGTTGCTCCGTGTGGAGCATCGAATGGGCCCATGTACAGAACGCTTCCGTATATTCTCACGATTTTGTTTGCTCATTTTGACAGAGACCCTTCAAGTATTATACTGGTTAAAAACATAGTACAAACTACATCTCTTTCATTCTCCCTTCCTTTACACGTCAACACGTGCTGGCCTTTAAACTGTTTTCGGCCATTTTAAAGTGGTAGAGAACGTTCTTTAACTAAACCCTTCGGCTGTTCCTTACTGTGCCGAGCAGTCCTAAACTGACACTTAAAACCAGCGCACTGTTTCCCCTCCTACTTTGATCCCGGGTCCTTCAAAAAGCATCTCTCTAGATTATTGTAGCGTGAATCACCATGCTGCATTGTCTGCATTCACGATGAGTATGATCATCACCACTGTTCCTCAGAGTATAGTCACTTTACCAGATATATAAGAAAAGAGATAATAAAGGCGGTCTGCAAAGACTCACAACGCCATTAACAACGCAACGTAATTATGTATTTTGTTTTGTCTATAAAAGGTTTTTATAATGTAGAAGAAGGATTCGCTCATAGCCCAGTTGCACTCGGTGATTACAAACAATCACCGACGGTAAGCAACGACGGCTCGGTCAGTATCTGGATGTGTGACCGCTAGTGGCATGATACCATGAGCGTCTCCGTGATTCGGAGGTCACGTTAAGGAGTCGTTCCCGGTTGTTTTCATAGGATCGTTGTAGGAGTCGTGAAGCTTAGTTGGAGGCTGTGGAGGAACGGGTATCATGTTCCACCCAACACAAAGGGAGGATCCTCCGACCAGGCGAGGTGATCATGCCTGGCGGGCTACTGCCCGACAGATGATGTTGGGATGTTGTATATATGATAATCGGCGCGGGAACTTTATTTGCGCGATTCAGGATTGGTAGTTACTCCGTGTAGTGTAGTTTGTAGGTACAGTGCGTTACTTCGTAGTTCAGTGTATCTTCGGTAGATGGCGCTGTATGTGGAGGTCGCCACAGAGGCCTTTGGGCGGCCGTTGTCTTGCCCCTCTCCAATCCGCACTTGGCCAGTGCCCATGGGTTGTTGATGATAATGTAGAACAGTTGCTGTGATCAGTCTATATAATGCACGAAACATAATTATAGGGATAATTTATTTCATTCCCAGTTTCAGAAGCAATCTTTAATCCCTCTATCAAACACATTGCATAACGTTAAATGTGTTCAAAATAGAAAGTAATATATTACCATCATCAATAGCCGTTAATAGTCCACAGCTGGACATAGTCTTCTCTGAAGGAGGTGAATAGATGTCACCACATTTATATACATTACCAAGTAATAATGAAAAAAGTAAATAAAATTAATGTGGAGAATCTGTATTTGTTTTTTTTAATCGACTTCAAAAAAGGAGGAGGTTCTCAATTTGACTGTATATTTTAACTTTCAACTGCTTGAACCGATTGTGACGATTCTTTTTTTATTGGAAAGCTTGTGCTTCCCGTTTGGTCCCATTTTAATTTGGTGCAGTTCTTGATGTTGGTTGATTTTTTGTAAAAAAAATAGATTAAGTATTATTAACTATTAGTAACCTTACTTGTATTCAGTTTCCTTCCTATAATATAATTAAGTGAAATGTTTGAATCCAGTTCGCAAACAAATTGTTAGATGAAATAAAAAAGGGGCACTGGCGTACATACTGTAAACATACAGTAAATGTGATTTATATTTTCAGGTCAGATGCATGAAGTTTCAGTGAACTGAAAGCCGATGGCCGTTTAAGCGAGCGCGTTAATGGTGACCCTGTTTGCGACTGATCGGTTGACGCCAAGGGACTGCTCGTTTAGTGTGAACTGTGCTTTATTTAAAACAAAGATTTTATTTTGTTTTATATTAGCTGAGTCCCGCGGTGTTACCCGCTGTTTTTGTTATGTATATGTACTCCTTATTAAATCAGTTATCTGACAGTGAAAGTCCAGTCCAGACAAACCAACAAAAAAAAAATTCGGACATCTAACACACAACGCCATCTAGTCTCAAACTAAGCAGAGCTTGTATTATGGGTACTAAACAACTGATAGAAATACTTTTATACTTTTTTTGTAAATACATACATATTATACATAGAAAACACCCAAACTTCGAAACAAATATTTGCAGATCATACAAACATTTGGTCCGACACGGGAATCAAACCCGAGACCTCAAGCACAACAGTCGCATACGCTACCATTGCGCCAGCGAGGCGGTCAACCGGTTACTTGAGTATAAAGAGTACAAAAATAAATTTATCGCAAAAATATTTCAGAAATAACATCAAAGGTTAATATTTGAGATTTTTATAGTATCATTTAGGACCAGGCACATGAAATTTTGCTGCCATATCAACCGTGTCTCTATTAAAACTTATTTATGCTAATAAAGAAAGGTTTCAGTTATAAAAGTTGGAGATGCCGGGGATCGAACCCGGGGCCTTTCACATGCAAAGCGAACGCTCTACCACTGAGCTACATCCCCTATAGCAAACTAACTCAAGTAGAAGAACAATTCTACGATGTTACTGACAAATACACTTGAATCAATAAATCTTGTATGCTAGGGCAATTTAAAAAAGCAGAATATTATGGTGTTTTTGTTAATACGTTTACATGTTAGTCGAGGATTTATTTCTTTTGTTAAATTGTTACACCGTCTTTTAGGAACAATTTATTTATATATTGACAAAGAATTCATCATTTCAGATCACGCTATAACCTTTAGAACCAAAGTAGTAACCAAAAATGAAATATTAATGTCTTTTTTTTTTAATAGAATATGTGGCAAACGAGCATGCATACGTATCGCCCGATGGTAAGCGATTACCGCCGCCCATGGACACTTGCAACAGCAGAGGCGTCGCAAGTGCGTTGCCGATCTTTGGGGGATGGGGAGAGGGAATGAGGGAGGGGTTGGGTTTATGGGCCTCCGGTATCTTCACTCACTCGGTGAAACACAGCGCAAGCGCTATTTCACACTGGTTTTCTGTGAGGCCGTGGTATCACTCCGGTCGAGCCGAAGCGTGACTCTCCCACGGTAAATTTGAATTAGTTTCCATTCCAAATATCAGAAAATCTATAAGATATTTTGAAAATTCATGATCATTTTTTCCTTTCATACATTGGTTGTAATTCTATTGTTGTCATCACGAAACTTAAATTCACTAAAATTTGTTGTTAGATTATATACTTTAATGTCATCGGCTTACAGTCCATTTTACGATATCTCACATCTCGGCTTTCACTATATTCAGTTCAGTACCAATTAAAATTGGATCAGAAGCACACGCTTGTTCATTGGTAGAGAAGGAACGTATCATAGTGTGAAAACTTCTATTGTACTATATTTCAATAAATAAATATATCTTTACCTTTAAAATAAAGTCGTTCTCCACACAACGCAACCTTGTCCACGTCACGTTGGACCGGGCTGGTCATTATCACGATCTTCTCTCCACACATATTAGCACAGGCCATGAGAAGTTACCACAACGATCCTGAGCTCCAGTTGAATACTGTTTATTGTATGATTTTGTTATTGTGTTTGTCTTTGTTAGGTCAACAGATTATTGATTTCACAAGTTTAGCTTATTACATCACTTCGCAATTACGTAAAAAAATAGAAATATTATTAGGTAGTAGTACCTGAATGACTTCGGTTTAATTAGTTATTTTATAAAAAAATAATCCTTGCTAGTGCGATTTATCGTCCCCGAAACCTGTATCTACACTAATATTATAAAGAGGAAAACTTTGTTTGTATGTTTGTTTGTAATGAATAGGCTCAAAAACTACTGGACCGATTTCAAAAAATCTTTCACCATTCGAAAGATACATTATCCACGAGTAACATAGGCTATATTCTATTTTGGAAAAAAATAGGGTTCCGTAAGATATTTGGGTTTTTCGGACACGAGGTGTAAAAATCAACCAGTAAAGTTACTTATTTTGCGAAAATTTTCATGCTACGGGCTATATAAGACGCAAACGAGGTTGCGTGGGTCAGCTAGTATCATATAAATTATTGGAGCCGTTTCCGAGATACAGATTATACACACACATATACAAGAATTACAAAGTGGAAGTGCAAGTGTTAGTGCCTCTAGGTTACTATAAGAGTCTATTTATGTTTTTGAGGAATTAAGTCCTTAAAATTTCTAGAAAAAATTGGTTTGATATTTATTTCCTTGAAAACTTTAGGATTAGTTAGCCATATGTGCAAAGTCAATGGCTAGACGCACACTTACAATAATATTATCAACCAACCTCGCCCGCGGTGTTACCCGTGGTACGATATCATCTGCGGCAAAAGTCGAGGGGCCAATCTAGTCTAAAAAAAGTAGCTTCAGTTAATGTTTATATCATCAGCTACCTATCAGTGAAAGTCAAAATCTGTCCAGTCGTTCCAGAGATAGAGCCGGAATAAACAGACAGATAGAGAGACAAACAGACAATTTTTTTAGAAATTGATTATTTTATGTAAATATCGCATTTAGTAAAACGCTGTTAATTTTAAATTACTAACAGACACTTTATTTTTATTCATTTGTTTATATATGTACTGACGACGCACCATATTACTGCGTGCGTATGGTCAGCCATTGAAGTCATAAATCTTATGCTTAAATCTAGAAAACTTTAAGTTTTGACTTTTAATAAACAATAGCTGATTTAACTAGACAGTCATTTTCCTTACACAAAACTAGAATGTATGTATGTACATACCTACATATGTATAGCAAGGTTATTTATACAGCTGTTGAAACTACTGTACAGTCGATACGACAAACTTATTTGACTTTGTTAACTGTAGGGGGATGTAGCTCAGTGGTAGAGCGTTCGCTTTGCATGTGAAAGGCCCCGGGTTCGATCCCCGGCATCTCCAATTTTAGCCTTAACCTTTAACTAGTGACGTGTAGTCTCTCAGGCGTCGCGTGATTTGCAAATTCTCAGAATTGACCAGTTCCACCCGCTTGCCGCGACTCCGAGTCTCAGTAGCTTTTGTTTTAGTGCTCAAACAACCGCAGAAGGAAGCAGATATGTCGTCCGTTGTTTAATAGGTAAGTAATACTAGTTAGAAAATCGGCCGTAGCCTGTGAGGCTACATGTCCCTAGTTGTCATACAAATATTTTTCCAAATATTTTATTCAGTTTAGTGCAAATGGCTGAAAACGCTAAGAAACGTCAATTCTAGCCCAGGAGTTCATCAAATAGAAAAATATTACGAGTGGACAGTCCATCATTTGAAGAGGAAATCAATGCCCTTTTACTGGCTTTAGACCAATCTGCCAGTGAAGATGACATTGACATTGTTGGTTTCCGATCGTGAACTATTACAGTTTCGTGACCAAGATGATGATTTAGAGGAGAATATTCCAGAAGTGGATAGCAGCAATGAGAGGAGCAGTGATAGTTCTGATGAAGGTAGCACGAGCAGCCGCCGAACGAGAAGGTGGCCGATGGTGGTGTTCTATCGCATTGTGGACTTGAGCGGCATAAATGCCCATGTATTATACAATATGCATCAACCTAATATTACAGACAAAGGAGATTTTTTGAAGTCGTTAGCCCGTTCGCCAGTGATACCCCAAATGCAAAGACGTGTTGTGTGCAGTCAATTACCAAGCGAGCTACGGCTAGTGATAAAGCGATTACTGGGTGAAGATATGGTTGAAGAAGATATCCAAAGACCTGAAACTAGTCAGGGCAAGCGAAGGGTATGCAGTATTTGTCCACCCAAACTGCACAGAATGACAGTGTACACATGTGTCGGGTGTTGCAATCCCATATGTCTGCAATGTTCTCGCCCCTTGTGCAAAAATTGCCAATGATTTATGCCAAATTGAGAAGGTGTCAGAATTTTTATTTTTTCATTTCAGAAGTAGCTTTTATGTTTATTTTGCTTTTTCGTGATTAGATTTTAAGTAAAAAATGTTAAATTTGTCATATCATTTATATAAGGTCTATTAAAATGGTAAACAATGATCTCATGTCAACTAAGGCTGAAAAGTACCACAAATTGTTAATTATCTTATTAAAAAAAATAATTAAATAAATACTGATTAAATTCATTTAAATTTGTTTTATTACATTCCAATAGTTAAACATCAACGTAATTTTAAATCATCCAGGTGCAATTTTATGAAAAAAATTAACTTTGAAAGTAGTAGCCTGTGAGACGTCATGTCCCTTATAGTGTTATGAATTTGTCATGTCACTGGTTAAAGGTTAAAAATATAATTAGCTTTTGTCGTAATTATATACTTAGTGATAAATAACTTACAATTATTAAACTGTGTTTATTCAGTTGTACTATCAATGTCCATGTAGAACTGTACGTACTGTTGTTGAAATTAACATTGTATTGTATAAGGGGATGTAGCTCAGTGGTAGAGCGTTCGCTTTGCATGTGAAAGGCCCCGGGTTCGATCCCCGGCATCTCCAACTTTTTGTATCTATCTATGTTTATACTGTGCCTATAAATAAAGTCTCGAATGCAAACGGTAAAACAATCTGATTGTGGACCACAGATAATGAATATTATTATTGTATTTTTCTAACTTAATTACTTTTATAGATCTAGGGATTTTTTTTTTCATTCTTCTTATTTCATTCTAATTGTAAACAAAATTATTCTGGTATATGTACCGTGTATACACATATACATTTGGGAAAAAGCGGTTATTTTAAATATATATATATTACAAACACTAAAATTTTATTTATTTGTATATATTAGAAGATGAAGAAAGATTATGTAGGTAATATTACTAGCAGACTTCCGTAGGTGTTCAAAACGTGTTTAACTAATATATTGTTGTTCTTGAATCATTACAAACATCAATATACTGTTTCTTAAATGTGTTTTGATAGGTAAAGATACAAATAGATTTAAATAAAAATATGGTCTTTTATTTCCATTACTCGCTGCATTATCGTGTTTCTTAGCTTTCCTTTGGTGCAAGAATTTTATACATACAAACAAACTCACACTATAATATTAGTTCGGATGTTTCATCACAATAAAACAAAAGTACCCCATTTTCATCACACACACACTATCCAAATGAGTAACTCACCGAGTCTATATTTATCAACCCTAATAGAATAAATCAAACGATGTAATTTTCCACTTCAACCCCAGCGGCCATTCATCAGTCGTTGACAGCTACAAACTGCGTCATCGTCAAGTTTTTGCCACAATAACATAGATCATCATAGAACGCCTCTACCCACCCCGGATGGACGTACTTTCATGGCGTTTTTGCAAAGGAATTTGGTACATTGCTGAAATTCTTAAGGCGTGTAGGCAATTAGTGAGGTCTATTTGGAGATAACGAGTGTTAATGTGGTACTAGTATCATCAGTACAATATGTTTCTGTTAAGTATCTAAATCTATACAAATAAATAAAATTGGAGTGTCTGTTTGTAACATTAAAATAACCGCTTTCTACTACATGCATATGAATGTATATACGGTACACATACCAAAATATATATTTTTAAATTTTTTGTCTGTCTGTCTGTCTGTCTGTTTGTTCCGGCTAATCTCAGGAACCACTGGTCCGATTTGAAAAATTATTTCGGTGTTGGATAGTCCATTTATCGAGGAAGGCTATAGGCTATATATCATCACGCTACTACTAATAGGAGCGGAGCACCAATGAAGAATGTTTCAAAACGGGGGAAAATTTTCACGCCACGGGCAATATAAGACGCAAACGAGGTTGCGTGGGTCAGCTAGTTGTAAAATAAAAGTGTAGAAAAAATATCCAGTAAGGCTAAAACTAAGTTAGAATTGTTGTTATGGCTATTAGTTCTGCATTATTTCGTGGGTGAGCCACGCTTCGGCATGAATGGGCCGGCTCGACCGGAGTAATACCACGGCCTCAAAGAAAACCGGTGTGAAATATCGTTTGCGCTGTGTTTCACTAAGTGAGCGAGGATGCCGGAGGCCCATACACCAACCCCTCTCCCCTTCCTCCTCCCCATCCCCCAAAAGCCGGCAACGCACTCGTGACGCCTCTGGTGCTGCGGTTCACTCGGTGACGTCCATGGGCAACGGTAATCGCTTACCATCAGGCGATACGTCTGCTCGTTTGCCCCTACTTAATAAAATAATAATAATCCTGTATCGCACGAACATCAATACTACAAACTTTAAGTTATACAATTGTAGTACATAATATAGTAATTGTATCTTCTACTCTTCAGAAAGAAAAAGGGGAATTTCACCCCTCTTAAAAGATAAATGCAATTATAGAAAACAATAACCTCAACTTATAGCTGCTCGTTCGTTTTAAAATCCATAAAAATCACAAGAAACTTTAAAATATTCATAGGAAATGGCACATTACACCCCAATAAGAAACCCCAGTATATCCTGACACTCCGGTTTTTATCTCTTGCAAAGTAAACACTGCAAAGGTAAGGTTCTTGTATACTTGGTTGGTTATAAGTAGCGAACTCAAAATGCAGGGGTGGCTAAATTGTCGCGGAGTGTGGAATGACGGATGTCTTTACAAGCTAAAGGACTTGTCAGTGAGGATAAGATGGCAGAGTTTCTCAAAGATTTTCAACAAGCATACTTTTTTAAGACTGATATTTTTGTATTTCAAAGTCAAGTATAAATATTTCAGTTTTTTTTACTTTTCGGTGACATTCTCCTATTTACCCGTTTTAATATAGTCATATTTCATAAGTCATTTATTCTGTGATATATGGGCTGTATTCTCTATTTACGTTTGTAGAACATCATGGCACACTATTAGGGCAGTACCATGCCACTGATGTTCTCCAAGCCGATTACGGCCATGGCAGCCAGTCTATACGGAGACCAGCCAACTACGCAGGAGATATTATAGTGCACTAGTGTGAGCGCAAACACAGGCGCACTCTCTGTTCCCTCTCTCACAATCCGATGGGACGGTTAACCGACACGACCGGGGAGAGATCAGGCGCAGGACCAACAGCTTTACGTGCTCTCCGAAGCACGGGGGTTCAGACCCCAACTTCCAAACTCCGAGCTGTTGTTAAGTATTTCTATAATTAGAAAAACTCAATATCACTTTTGGCCCGACCCAGGATTCAAACCCGAGACCTCTTGATTGGCAGTCGCATACTTGAATCGCTAGATCAATGAGGCAGTCACCATGCCACTACAGAACATTCTATAAACTAGTCCAGAATATAGTATGACTAAAAGCTCTGGGTAAACTTAATTGCCATTACACATGATCCTTCAAAACTTCGGCTACCAAGTACTTACCGTTACACAACACAAGGGCATTCGAAATAATTTACAAATATTAGTTCTTGAGTTTTTGCGTACGATTTGAGCATATTTTCCATAATTATGTGTATGTAAAATATGCTCAAATCGTAATATCTAAAGAAATACTTGACACTTTCCAATTCTTTTAACTTTAATTTGATAAATGCGAAATTGTTCACTTGTAATAAATAGAAGATACACACTTTTTGTATACCTTTAAATTTCATAAATCAATTCAATTCATAAAGGTAATAAAAAGCCTGATAAGCCTCTTTGGCAATAAATATAAAAGTTTGAGAACCACATCCGTAAGTAAGTGATAACATATCGTTGGCGCGAAAGATAAGTGTATCCTCATCCCCCGCTTTTTACTTTTTTATGGTGAAATCAAAACGTTGCTAGGGGACAGGGTTCAGTGTCGAGTGTCAGTGTCACGTGCTTCTAAAAAAATAAAACGTGTGTTTCATTTACGTGATGATGTTGTTATGACAAAGATTATTTATGGATTTCGGAGGGAACTTTTTTGCATATGGCATGTTTTTTATTGTGGTAACTTTGACTTCGATATATTTTTAAAAATTTTCGTTCTAAAAATACATAATACGAATTGTACACGATGCGTGTTTAAAAAAAATCGTTGCAAAATAAAAAAAAACAAGTTATATTTGTAAATAACGCCACACAGAGATTTGACCTTAATATGAAATTACTAGGTATATATTAACCTAGGTACACTCTATAGAGTACATATATCTATATATCATCACGCTAATACTAATAGGAGCGGAGCACCAATGAATAATGTTCCAAAAACGGGGGAATATTTTCACGCCACGGGCAATAACGGCTAGTTAATAATATTAGTATGGATGTGTTTTTTTTAATAATTGATGTCTATTTTCTCGTTATCTTTTGTTGTCGTTTCTGTGTCAATATGCAATAAATTGAAATGCATTAACTTTCTCATAATAAAATGGGTCATGACTTGCGTGATTTGGCTTCGGTAATTGTAATAGGAAGACTTGTGGAGACAAATTGTTTTATTGACCTACTTTCAGAGTGATATATTGGATAATTTCCCCTTGTGTATGTGCCTTGTCTGTCTGTCTGCAAAATCTTCAAACCTAAACTTTACTTTTAATGCTTTGATCTTTTATTTCAATGAAAATTTTTTTTTCCAAGGTACCTACCATTCTATTACTTTAAACTCTTTAAAAGTTTTTTAAAATTTTAATTTATTTTCTTGTTGCATATTGTGTTTTATTTTATTATATTTAAAAGGGTCTTTAACTTTTATGAATAAAGTCATATTTCATCACAATATTACAAAAACAGGCCGAACATATTAGGTCTTTACCTATGAAATTGCCGTTTTGTATGCAATAAGTGAAAGTACTTATTTTTCAAACTTTTTTATTTCTGTTATTCGAAGTAATCACACATGCAATCGACGCATCTTTGCCAACGCATTGGCAGTTTATTAATGCCCTTCTTGTAAAAATCAGCTGGGCGGGAGGCCACAAACTCTTCAAAGGCATTTTGTACTGCCTCTCGGGAATTGAATTTTTTACCCACTAAAATGTTGTCTAAATTTTGGAAAAAGTAATAGTCGGTAGGTGCAAGGTCTGGTGAGTATGGCGGATGAGGGAGAGCTTCCAACCCCAGCTCTTGCAGCTTGGAGACTGTCTGTTGCGCAGTATGGGGTCGCGCGTTGTCGTGAAGGAGCAGTGGGGACGACCGATTGACCAAAGCTGGTTGCAGATGTGCAAGCTTCTCCATCATTCTCTCCAGTTCTTCACAGTAGGTACACATTTGCATTAATGCTCATGCCGTTTTGTAAAAAGCTGTGGTGAATCACACCCGCACTAGACCACCAAACAGTGACCATCACCTTTTTAGGGGTCATTTTTGGTTTAGGGCATTGCTTTGGTGCTCAACCAGGGTCTAACCAACTTGCTGAGCGCTTTCGATTGTCGAACAGAATCCATTATTCGTCGCACGTAATTATTCGTTTCAAAATTCCTTCATTTCTTTGCCTGTTGAGCAGCGAAAGGCAGGTCTCGACGCGTACGTTGCGCTGGCGATCGTTAAGGTCGTGGGGCACCCATCTATCAAGCTTTTTTACCTTGCCAATTTGTCGCGAATGGATCAATATTGTTTTGATGCTTACATTAAAAGCTGCTGCTAGCTCAGCTGTAGATTGAGTTTCGTCGGCTTCCACAATCGCCTTTAATTCATTATTGTTAACCAAAGTCTCCGGACGACCACGAGCTTCATTTTTCAAGTCAAAATTTCCAGAACGGAACCGGGAAAACCCATAAAGGGTTGTGCGTTCGTTTGTACAGTTCTCTCCCTAAACGTTTTTGATGTTACGTGCCGTTTGTGTCGTGTTGGTGCCACGACGGAACTCATATTCCATAATTACACGAATTTTTAAAGTATCCATTATGACGAAAAATGTTCAAATGTAATGAAAATACAACGCTAATCAAAAAACAAAAGACTGAGTTCGTAAATAGAATGTCATGGTTTTAAAACAAAATTAATTTGAATTTAGAATACAGAGCCATTACAAACTTTTTTTTATTTGAAATGACCAGTACTGAAGAAACGCAACTTCATAGGTAAAGACTTATTATTAATTTGTATCCTCTGTTACTGGTATTGAACCATTACAACTAACCATAAATACATCCAATCTAAAACTTAATTGTATTATGTTGTCTATTGTCCATTTTGACCAGCACCCGTGGAGGACAATAACCGAAATGCCAATAGACCTATAACTCCTGGTTATTATCCGAACTGTCCGGTAATTAATTCGTATGCCGTTATTAATTAAAGTACGGAGTGCGCCAGACAATTGTATCTGAAATATTGGTTTGAACAGGTACATTGAGATGGAAAAGTGTTAGAATTTTCCTTTTTTTTTATGGACTAGTTGGCAAAGTTGAGACGTATCGCCTGATGGGAAGCGATTATCGCCGCCCATGGGACGGGTGACCATGGGCGGCGATAATCGCGGCGGCGGCAACACCGGGGGCATCACAAGTGCGTTGCCGGCCTTTGGGGGATGGGGAGAGGGATGGAGGGAGCGTTGGGATATGGGTCTCTGGTATCCTCACTCACTCAGTGAAACACAGTGCAAACGCTATTTTATATCGGTTTTCTGTGAGGCCGTGGTATCACTCCGGTCGAGCCGACCCATTCATGCCGAAGCATAGCTCTCCCATGGTTAATAAAATCTTTAATTTTATTTAATTTCAATTCAATAATCAGACCGTTGCAAAATGCTAGTATAGATTTACCTGTTTATACC
The DNA here is from genome assembly GCA_916048165.1 of Spilarctia lutea. Taxonomy (NCBI): domain Eukaryota; kingdom Metazoa; phylum Arthropoda; class Insecta; order Lepidoptera; family Erebidae; genus Spilarctia; species Spilarctia lutea. Next base: position 5,619,180 of record OU696491.1, read on the forward strand.
TGGCTACCCGATAGTTGTGACCGGAAAAGAATAGGCAACCTAACGTTTGCATATTCTATGGGCTTCATACTTTCGATTGGTATAAAATTTATCTAATAATCAAACCGGTGGAAAGTTTAAAAAAATTAAATATTTTAATTATTAATTAAAAATACCCTGGACTAAATTTGTTAGGCAACCCATATGCAATATATTTATTGACATATTAATTTAAATATAAAATACGTTTCATGAAATAAACATCTCGGTGAAGGTCGTTTCATAGCGGGATCTCGTACTATATTCTAATGAAACAAAATTCTGATTGTAAAACAAAATTGAAAATTCAAATTGGTATACTTTTCTAAGCAACTATATCCTTCATATGTGCTTTGATTGGTAGAAGATTTTTTCATGTATTATTATTGTACCTAATTACACTTTTCTTATTTATTTGTATTTGAAAATATTTTTTTTTTCTTGAATATAATAATCATATTATAAATATAATTCAATTCAATATTTCATAATTTTATATAATTTTTACACCATAATTATGAACCCATATGAAACATGCGCCATGTCTACGATGCAATATTCGCTCCATCTCTAAAAGCTATTACATGATAAAAAACTTGCAAACAATACAAAATACAAATATGAAGTGTATGAAACATACGCATTTTACTTTTTTCAGATCAAATAAAATTCTAAATTGAATAAGGTAAAGCTTCTGTGAGCGATATTACAAAAGCCATTAGCAACTCCAGACTCCATGCTATTGATCTGGCTAAATTTACACCGCGCCGCTTGCAATAATTGAGCAGTTCGACGGCCTTAATGGGAAATCCATACATTGTACACCATACACTGTTTACTGTACCTGTTTGTTTGTTGTTTGTAGTCATTTATGATAGTTCACACTTTAGGTATAATGATACGCTCTTGCCATACAGACCTTTTTAGCTTTTAGCGAGCTATTGAGCTGGTATGTCGCAGAACTGACAACCGCAGTAGTAAGTAAGTGTGTTCTGGAGAGGAGACTTACGTAAGAAGGCAGTGGACTGCAACGTACTGATATCAATCAACCCATCGCCGTTCACTGCTGAACGAACGTCTCTCCCAAGCAGTCCAGTCCAGCAATGGATTGTTAAATTTCTCAAAAATAGTGAACGATCGTTAAGTTATTTAAAAAAGACATCTCAATCAACAGTCCAGTAATTTATCAACGATGCATTTTTCGCACCCCATTGGTCGTTTTAAAAACCCTAGTGCAGGAAGTATGTTTCGTTGGGAACCAAATTAGGCGACACGTTAAGAATGCAGATAATCGTAAAAAAGTAAAAAGAAATTCACACCTATCGTTAAAAAAATAGGGCGGGAATGTGTTGTATGTGTGTTACGCTTGCGAGCGCGGATCACGAGTATTTGATCTTTCAAATAAGGTTCTGCGATTTGAAAAGTACAAGTAATTAATATACTTGATAGAAAATACGTAGAATGGAGTTTTTTATTATGTGACAGAATTCTTTTTTTTTAAGGGAACTTTATTAAAATAGTTTGTGAAGACCCTTATGAATCTTAATATTTACTTACGATGTTAGAGAAGATTACACTTATGTATTACGTCTTCAAAACTTTATCAATACTTGGTAGCATTTGCGTGGGTGCAATACCGAATCAACCGATCAAATCTACATTTTTCCTTTATTAAACTGTAAGACTGTGAAGGTAAAAACAATAAAAATCTGCATGAAAGCAAGTTTTATAGATTTTCGTGAAATAAAGAGTTCATTGTTCGATTTATTCGTTCACTAAAGTTTCGTGAAGGGAAATTGTGGACTCAGCCTCCGTTGGCTTTGAATAATGGCTTTTGTGTGTACTTTTGAAATGTTTTAAAAGTTTTGCGACATGCACTTTGTGTTTATGATTGGGCACGGTTTATATTATGACCAATTTTGAAGTGGTATATTAACAGGCGGTCTTTTAGTCCTAGTTTTTTTAATGTATAGAAAATAAATAAATAATTCCATTAGCATTATAATTTTCTTTAATTGACCACTACTTTCAGAATACTGTAGATTATCTAGATAATAATATTCAGTAGTAGTAGATTTAATTGTTATGAATTTCACCGGAATCGGATACCTCCTATTACATTCTTATTGCGACATGGAACTCTTGATTTTATTCACGTCCTGTAACCTGTAAACCTTGAAGGAGTTAATTAGAGAATCAAAATTTATACTTCGTCCATTCATTTTCTTCATTCTTCATCTAGACAATTTTGAAAACAACTGGTTCAAAGCAATGCTACCTTGAACAATACCACTGAACATTTTCATTGTATAAAATGAATTCTATCTCTTTATAGTAATATAATGAATTTAAATTAACTAGGAAAAGAAGATATGTAAATAACAAAGTTTGCAGACGACGGCTGGCTGTCGCGTGACTTAGCGTCATAGTGGTTGACAGGAACGAATTGCTTTTTGCCCAAGCAAATAGCAGAACTTTTGATGACATTTCAAATGGCGAATTAACTTTTGATAATAAATAAAAAAGTAATTTTGATTTTAGAAATATAAGAACTATTGGAAACATTGGCTGTGTAAAGGCGCGTATCCACCGAAATTGTTGGCAATTTCGGTGTCTCTAACTGTTTGCAACTCTTCAGAAATTGTCAACTTTTTTTCTCATTGTGTCTACACCAATTCGCCTACAACTCGCCGATCAATTAACAACTCCATTGATTCGTTCGTCCACGTGTCAGGCATGTTTTTTCTTGTTGCCAACTAAGCGTCTCCACATAGCCAATAAATATCAGCAACAAGCGCATTCTTTTGATGTTTACCGCCAAAAACAGAAACACAATTCCCAACATTTGTTGACAGTTTTTGTTGCGATCACAATTAAATTACAGAAACTTTTGTTCGGTGGAGACTCGGCTTAACACGTACAAACGTACACTGAATTATAACGAATCATATTATTTTCTAGAAATTGAACTCACGCCTGGACTGGTGACCTAGCGGTTAGAGAGCCTCACTTTTAAGCTGAAGACGACTTTTGACAGTCAGCCTTGGCTTGGCCGGATTAGAATCCCACATAGAACCAATAATCACGTGTAATTGACTGCACGGTTGGCCGAGTGGTGTTAGCGGTCGCCATGCTGCTTGCTACTGCGCCAAGTGTCGATGGTTCAAATCCCACGCGGTACCTACAACACTTTGTGTGATCCACGAATTGTTGTCCCGAGTCTGGATGTTCTTTGTGTCCGTTTCATGTATGTTTGTAAAGTCCCCCACGACACAGGATGTTTATTCCTAATGTGGGAGTTGTCTTTTAAAAAAAAAATTAAAAAAAAAAATCTTATACATAAATTTTTACCTGGACATAAATAAATATTTTCAGAAATTACAATCCGCATTCTAATCTCAGCACATCATAGTAGTCTTTCTAGAAACTACTATGGCTATAGTTATAAGTGTTACATACACAATCACATTACCATTGCAACAACTTACAATATTACTGAAACTATGACAAATTGGGCTCAATCTGTGCATGTGCAGGCGTTTACTCTGCTTTCGTAATGTTCGAAGTACAAAACCTAGCGCGGGCAGATCTCACCAGAGATTATTAAAGCTCGTGCTTCGATTATTATAGTATGGCAATAAATTAGAATGCCGTTTTAACTCTTTAAGTACCTGGATCACCGAGACCTTTGCTTGGTATTTTTTTTGGTAAATCATCTAAAAATTAATCCTAGCTAGCTGCTTTTTTTTTTTTTTTTTAAAAAGACAACTCCCACAATAGGAATAAACATCCTGTGTCGTGGGGGACTTTACAAACATACATGAAACGGACACAAAGAACATCCAGACTCGGGACAACAATTCGTGGATCACACAAAGTGTTGTAGGTACCGCGTGGGATTTGAACCCACGACACTTGGCGCAGTAGCAAGCGGCATGGCGACCGCTGACACCACTCGGCCAACCGTGCAGTCAAGCTGCTGCTGTATCCGAAATTCAGATTATATATTTAAACAATAATTGCTCATTTAAAGGTGTTAGATAATGTTATATCTAGATTATCTTTCACACGTAACAACAAAACACTCAGACATTTAGTTGACACACATCACGCCACTGATGTAGTTTACACAACATGATTTTGAAATTATTATTCTCAGTAACTACACAAAGACAGCACGTTTGGCCTAGTAGTTAAGCGGTCGCCACGTCGTTTCCTACTTCGCCAAGTGTTGTGGGTTCAAATCCCACATGGAACAGCACTTTGTGTGATCCACAAATTGATGTTCTTTGTCTCCGTTTCATGTATGTTTGTAAAGTCCCCCGCGAAACAGGAATTATTCCTAATGCGGGACACAAAAAAAAATGTCGTCGGAAATGTTTAAGAATCCATATTCTAAGTATTCTAAGATAGAATCACTTGTAGAATCATTCAAATCTATTCTACGATTAGTCACAATTATAACAAAAATAGCTCTAAATACAGATAACTCTATTACATAATCATGTGGTACATATTTCAATTCACGTAAAGCATATTCAGATGCATATCGATTAAATTAATATTTTTAGCCTTTTATAATTTGTAGTACTTATAAGAATAGTCCGTGCTATATCTTCAGAGAGTACTTGAAAATATGTACAGAGAAAGTGTAGTGTGGGCGGGCGAAGGCCATATTTGATGCAAATCATGGTGAGCATCGTTAGACGATTGCGGAAAATATTAATTGGGCTTGTTGCAGTTTTGGTTGTATTTGATGTATGAGTCGACAGAATACTTGTTAACAGCTGCTTTATTTCATTAACCATACCTACTTGCCATTAAATTATTGGATTTTAAAACTATATGCTAACGTACTTAAAGTTTCTTCATATTGTGTTAAAAATTTACCTACTTTTATTTATGCTTCAAATTAAGAACGTGTGCCAAGTAGCCCAGTCAAACTAGCCGGAAAAAAAGGGGTACCTTTGTATTAATTCCACGATAGTTAGTCTAAGGGCAATTTTAGTAGATAATTACATGATCTACAATTTTGTCTAAGCTACCTTTATCGTAAACCGAATGGTCAAAAAATAAAAAAAAAACCATTTATACGACCTTTGACCTGGAATAAGAAAATTGCACACATGGGATCCTTACGTGCTTTCAAATTTTCATTTTGTTGGGAATTAATACAAGGGTCAATGCCTATTTTGACCGGGCTAAAGGTATATAGGCTATATAACATTACGCTAAGAACAATAGATGCGGAACACCAATGAAGAATGTTACAAGAACGGGGGAAAATTATTACACTGGGAATTGGAGACGTAAACAAGGTTGCGTGGGTCAGCTAGTATTAGATGTAGCTTGTAATAAGCCCATTATTAAAAGAGTAAAAAATAGAGCTAGAAATATTTGAGCTGTGTTATCTGAAGTAAATCTAGAACTAATTCGATATGCCTACTGGCAACCCTAAGTTTGATGTAACAGAACTAGCTTGGAACATCGCTTGCGCAACGTTTAGTTATGGATTGGCACACCTGAGTAACGTGGTGTTTATGATAGGAAATAACAGATTTGCTGTTATCTGGTTAAGCAACTTTACTAAATCTGCAAAATTTATAGAGTCCCTTTGAGAAATTAGAATAATAATAATAAATATTCCGTACATCTAACACACAACGCCATCTAGTCCCAAGCTAAGCAGAGCTTGCGTGTGTATGAGAACTAGACAACTGATATAGTTTTTTTGTAAATACATGCATAATTATATATATGCGTTAATCCTGTGAAGACGCAGGTATGTGTTATTGGCAGTCCCGGGATGGTCTCAAGAGTTAACTGGTCACAACTGCCTCCAATTGAATTCAATGGAACCGCCCTTGAAATCAGTACTACCGTAAAAAATCTAGGAATCCACCTAGATAATACTTTATCTTGGGGTACGCATATACAGGAAATCGGTCGAAAGATATTTGCTTCTGCCGGGTCTTTGCGCAGACTGCGTAACTTTCTTCCGATTGCAACTAGGGCTGCACTAGCACAAGCACTTCTCCTCCCAATTCTCGACTATGCCGATGTCAGCTATCTGAATATCACCGAAGCACAACTTGACAGGCTTGAGCGACTACAAAATCTTTGTATACGATTTATATTTGGACTACGAAAATATGATCACGTCTCCGAATTCCGTCAAATGCTCAAGTGGCTTCCGATTCGCTCTCGCCGGAATACTCATATTCTTGTTTTTCTTTATAACATCTTGTTTAATCCTAAAGCCCCTCCCTATCTCAAAGAACGATTCAAGTTCCTTAATGACACACATAAAAAATGTCTAAGGTCGTCTGAAGATTTGAGACTGGAGATGCCTCTGCATTCCACAAAATTCTATGGCCAGTCCTTTACGGTTGAAGCTGTACGCTTGTGGAATGCATTGCCGATAAATATCAGGAAAGCGAAAACAGTAACTAGTTTTAAGACAATGGTTCAAGAGTTGTATTGGTCATCATAACAGATTCAGTCACGACGTAACTGATTCTGTGTCGCGATATAATTAAATGATTGTGTTAATTTGTGTATATTATATGTAGTATATGTGTATGTTTATGTATATATTTTATGCGTATGTATGTATGTATGTTTGTATAAGTAGATTTATGTATATGTGCCCTATTATATTCAATAATAGTTTCAATATTTCTTAAAATCAATTGCACCGTCAACTGCTGCTGTCTCTCTCATACATTTTAATCCATCCTAAGGTTGCCTGGAAGAGATTGCTTTCGGCAATAAGGCCGCCCTTTGTACATTACATTATATCTATATGTAATCTTATAATATGTAAAAAGGTGTACAAATAAAGAGTTTTCTATCTATCTATCTATAATATAGATAGAAAACAAAAAAACCAAACTCCGAAACAAATATTTGTAGATCATACAAACATTTGGTCCGACCCGGGAATTGAACTCGAGACCTCAGCTTAGCAGTCGCATACGCTACCACTGCGCCACCGTGGCAGTCAATATACAAAGTAGTAAAGAATATCACAAGGCAGTAGAGCCACGCTGATACGAACGGGCTGGATCGACCGGGACGGTACTGCCCTCAATACGATACAATTAGAAAATTAATGTATAATGACAGCGTATGTGCTTTCGTGTTTCGTTAGTGAGTGTGCGACCGGAGGCTCAATAATAATAATAATTTTTTAAACAAAATTTGTAGAGAATTTTGTATTCTACAATATTGATAATAAATACAAATGGCAAAAAACCCATAGGAAATGAGATATTTATAAAAAAAGCGTAAAGAACCGATTTTTGTTACCTTTGACCTTGAAATTTAATAGTTGCGTACACCCTACCATATGTAGGTTTTGAGACAACTTTTAGGGTGTCAATATACAAGTACTTACAGACTTACAGCTGGGTATCTCGAATTCCGAGATTCTTACCTAATTTAAGCTTAAATGAGTGGACTATTAGTATATTCAGTACATTATGGGATTCCCTAAAACCTGCACTAGTAAAGACTGTGTTAGTATCTAGTATATATATATATAATAGTAGTATATATAGTATCGCCATCAATATATGGTATGGTATTTTAGGCAAAACAGTTAACAGCAAACAATACGAAATTAAAACTTGACAATAATTACAGCAAAGCAAGCATGCGTGTGTGTCACAAACTCACACACAGTCATAAAAAAGGTAAAGGCCATACATAAAAAAAAATGGCAATCTTCAATATCCTGAATCCAATGCTGAAGAGAAAGGAGGAATCATAAATAGCCAGGCCCCTTTGATTTCAAATAGACCGTGTTCGAAATTCGAATACAGATACGTGTTTTAGAAATAGGTATCTATGCGACTTCTATCTATTTGCCCAACACAATTAATACCAGCGCACGTGTTTCACTGCCATTACGATCTCGAATCTTTAAACAGGATGTGAAAAATAATCTGAAAGGCCGTTGAAGTGTGGGTCACCATGCTGCATTATCCACATATGCAATAAGTATAGGCCACAACTCTTGAATTCTATTCAAACTTTTGATCAGGCAGAGACGAGTCATTTTGGCAGCAATATATTTAAATCAACAACTCATGTTGGCGATCAAGATCCAGGATTTTGATCATTCAGATGTGATTTACTCTGAAAATTTGGTCATGAAAACACGAAAAAAAAACGATGTACGAAAATTTCCATTTATTTATCGGTCTTTGTTTAACTTAATAAATATAAAATATATAATTACAGATAATTAAGTAACCAAATAAAGTTCGTGTAAACTTAATACTAAGTCTTAAATACTATTACTATATTGAATAAGTACATGTCTCTTAGTTCAATTTAAATTAAGCTTACAATATCTCGAAACACCTCGAAGTTAGTCTTTGCTTATAAAACTTCAACCTAGATTACATATGAATGTAAGCAGGCTTGTTATATTCAGACCATATTTACTGTATAAGATTGATTCTTTTCATTGCCTTCTCTGCTTGTCATGTCTTTTAATGAACACTTAAATAGACACTTTTCAATAGACAAATTATCTGATTAACAATCAGAACTTTGCCCAAATATGGAAAAAAGAACCAAAATAAAAGTTAGCAAAATGTACTTAGACATTTAGTACACCACTACAAATTTTTTTAGTGATTGTATGTCTAGGTACATAGAATACCTCGAATACTAACTTTGAAGTACGATTCGCAATACCCGAAATAGTATTGATGCGAATCGACCCCTAGACAAGTTCACATTCCACTTATTAAAAACTTGCTATTATCTACTTTGTGCACTTATCCTGTGCCTATTTTCTCCCTGGTCGTGTCGGATAGCCGTCTCATTAGATTGTGAGAGTAAGGGAACTTAGTGTACCCGTGTTGAGAATAGAGATATATAAAGAGAAAAGAGAAGAAACAAGAATAAGAGAGAGAAGGAAAAGAAAGAGAGAATATTACACAAGCTGACGCCTCTATTAGGCGTTATATCTCTATTCTCATTTCTCATCATCATCTCTCTCTCTCTCTCTCTCTCTCTTCTCTCTCGCATCTCTCATTATTATCATATATATCTCAACGGAGACCAGGCAACTAAGGGAGCCAAAAATATTTCTGTTATGTATGAAACTTTTTTTAGCAGTATTTCCTATTAAATATTAATTAATATTTTAATATTATCCCTAAAATCGTTGTTATTACCATAAAATGTTTTACAATCGATGTTTAAACGAATTGTACCTTAAACTCATTTCTACTCTTTTACTCTCTCTATCAACACGTATTTTTATTTCTTCTCAAAATTAAGTATCTAATTAATACTTTACTTATAAGTCGACTGAATACGGTGATAGATTTTGGTAAATTAAATTAAATTTTAATACAAAATGGCCATGGGAACGGTGGTAAAGCGAAAAGCTACCTCTAAAACTTTGTTGTTTGTTTTGCGACGAAGCTAAAATGTCTTTCTTTATTTCATGATCAATGAGTGACCAAAGTAATAATTTTTAATTTATTGGATCCCTACATCTTTCTTTAATAAACAGTACACCTTTAAATTAAAAACCTTTTTCTTGAGTTAAAAGTAACCAGCAAAGCCTTAGCGAATACTGACGAAACACATCCATGATAACCTTTGTATTCAGATTGTGTGAGCCATTTAAACAAAGGGTTGGAACAGAATCGCAATCATCTGTGTTCAATTATTTAATAATAATAAAGAAAGGTCCCTCACTATGATCCCTGATATCTTTGTATACGACTTTTGTCACCGATCACAAATCATTATTTTAATTATTCAAAGGTGAAATCGCTGTAACTAAAAGCAATCAGTTACTCCCTCATAAATAAACGTTATTTAACTTTAAGTAACGATTATGTGATATTTTTAACTTTAAACTTACAGTTGAAAATAATACCGAACCGTTCCTTACCGACTAAACAGCGACAATATAATGAATGAGGGGGTTAGTTATCTAGCCCTTGTACGTCTATTTATCTACACTAAACATCCTCAAGCTCTACTCCTTTTCAAAGAACTCTTCAGTGAGAGGTATATATGAGATCTGGTCGTAGGTGTAAGTATCGAAGAACTTCTGCGTCACATTCATCATGTAATCGATGGCGTAATCCAGGATTGGGCCTCCGAAGTCTTTGGCTAAGACCTGTGAATCTGCATTCAGAACTTGCAAGACTTGGGCACCTAGAAAAACATTAAATTAGTTATATTAAACTTAATGTGTCTAATGATTGCGATCTATAAATAATCTCAACCTAGGAAACAGCTGAGACGATTTTCGTAAAATTTAGTATGCAGAGGGTTTCGGCGGCAACAACTCGATCTAGATAGGATTCATTTTAAAACAATTTACCAAAAAAAATACCAGTCTCTAGGCACTAAGTTATTTATTAACGCTGGTGGTATAACAATACGGTCTCATGGACAGTTTCTAGCTTCGAGTAAGCTATTTATACTTGTTACAAATAATATAAAAACGAACATTTGTGGCGACTTCCACATATAACACAAAAATAACCTACTACGACAATAACAGCGCCATCTACCGAAGATACACTGAACTAAGAAGTAACGTACTACACGAAGTAACTACAAATCCTGAATCGCGCAATAAATAGTTCTCGCGTCTATTATCATATATACAACATGTCAATATCAACTGTTGGGCAGTAGCCCGCCAGACATGATCACCTCGCCTGGTCGGAGGATCCTCCCTTTGTGTTGGGTGGAACATGACCACGTTCCCCCACACGTTTTTAAGGATGTATGAATGTCACTTTACAGTGCATAATATAAATTATATATATGAACAACATATAGGTTACTATTTACCACAATAAACACAAGCTTTAACACAAAAAACAAGGCGGAGCCTCGGGCAGGCTAGTTAAGTATAAATAATTGATTAGAGAATTGTACATTTCGTATTTATGTCTTCTATCATTTACAAACACTACAGACATACATGAAATGTACACAACGATTATCCAGACACAGAATAACAATATGTGGGTCACACAAAGTGTTTGCCCGTGTCCAGATCAAATCCATAACATTCAGTATCGTAAGAAAGCGAGTGAGTTCTGAAACCACTTAACTATCCGTACAGTCGAGCAGTATTTTCGAGAACGAGTTACTTTGATTAAAATACTAGCCGAACCCCGCAGTGTTACCCGCGGCTATTGTCGTATCGCGGGTAAGGCCGCGTGGCGAAGCTAGTCTAAAAAAAGTAGCATTAGTTACTCCTTATATCATCAGCTACCTATCAGTGAAAGTCCCGTAAAAATAGGTTCTGCCGTTCCAGAGATTAGTCGGAACAAACAGACAGACATACCGACAGATAGACAGACATGTATTTGGTAAAAAGCGGTTATTTTAATATTACAAACAGACACTCCAATTTTATTTGACTGCCTTGGTGGTGCAGTGGTAGTGAATGCGACTGCTGTGCTTGAGGTCTCGGGTTCAAATCCTGGGTCGGACCAAGTGTTTGTGTAATCTACAAATATTTGTTTCGGAGTTTGGGTGTTTTCTATGTATAATATGTATGTATTTACAAAAAAAAAGTATATATGTATTCATATCAGTTGTCTAGTTCCCATAACACAAGCTCTGCTTAGCTTGGGACTAGATGGCCTTGTGTGTTAGATGTCCGAAATATTTATATGTATTTATTTGCATAGATTGCTTCACTGAAATTTTGAAGTGTGCAAACTTTAATAGATATATACGAGTTGTTTATTATAAACCTTAAGTAGAAACCTGTTGTATTCTGTGTTATCTATATTTCAAGAAAATGAGTTCTATTCATTCGACAAATTACTGCCTATGAGTATGGTTTATTTATGAAGTAGGTACTGCCGTTTTATAGATATCAAAATTGTTTGTTCTTACAAATACGGCCTTGTTTTTAAAAGAGCCATAGGCATGGTACATTGACATTGATTTGTGGTTAATATTTGGATTACAGATGAGGCAACAACACTTAGGTCAAGGTTTCATAGTGCTATTAGAATCCTTGTTTTTAAGAATTTTGTTTGTTTGTTGGTTTGAACGTGCTAATCTCAGGAACCGCTGGTTCGATTTGAAAAATTATTTCGGTGTTGGATAGTCATCACCGTAATACTAATGGGAGCGGAGCACCAATGAAGAATGTTTCGAAAGCGGGGGAAAATTTTCACGCTACGGGCAATATAAGACGCAAACGCAAATGTTATGTTGGTTTGTGTACGCTTCAAAAACTCAAAAAGTTCTGCACCGATCGAGCTGAAATTTTAGAATGATATATAATCCGCATCAAGGATGGTTTTTATCTAATTTTTGCAGGAACAGGAAAAAACCGACAAAACGCTGGCGGAGCCGCGGGCAACAGCTAGTTGTTTATAAAATTAATATTTAATCATTTGCAAAAACATACATCGTATCTAGGTTAATTTCAACATATAGCATCTCATTTATGGCTTAATGCAAACTGTTTTTATTTCTACTTCACGACTTTTTTTTTTGAGATACGTATATGTCATAGCACACATATCTCTTTAGCTTGAATCCTTTGTTTTTGTTACCCGACGTTTCAAACCATGTCGATCGTGGAAACCTGATAAATACTATTGTAATTAAGAACAACATGTAAACATTTTTCTGCCCTTATTTTTGTATCAGTAACTTGTAAAAAAGTATTTTAACTAATGAATTGCCTCATTTCTAATGTAATTTATTTGTTAATGAGCTTTTATCAACAGCTAGTTCTGTGGCTTAGACATTTTATTTCCCCAATTTTCTACATTTTGCTGTATATTTAGATTTACCAAATCACTTTTGTAGAGCTTACTCAAAATAATGTAGACTATAAAGAATGGTGTGAAATGTCAATACATTTATAGCCACGAAATCAGGATAAAACGACATTCGCATAAAATAACTATAACGGACATCGAAGTAGACCTTGTGTCACATTTCCATGTCAATACTGTCAGGGTTAGCGAGTGACGTCTCAACCATCCATTGTGCCATTACCCATCAGGGAATGTAGCAGCCGCCACGAGCAGAATCATTAATTATTTGTAACAATCTTTCAAGGTGAAGCCGTATATTTGTTAGTCATCTGATATTTAATCTGTAGATATTGGTAATATCAGCTCATGTCTGTAATTATATTTTTAACATGCTCTTATTGGTTTCATCTGTACGTTTGTTTGTCTGTTTATAACCGACTTTTGTAAGCGTGTTTTTTAGTTCGTTTTAAACTATTTTTATGTTTTTTATTTTTTCTATCAAATAAGCAGATGTATCGCCTGATGGTAAGCGATTACCGCCGCCCATGGACACCCGCAACACCAGAGGCGTCACAAGTGCGTTGCCGGCCTTTAAGGGATGGGGAGAGGGATGGGGGAGTGGATGGGGTATAGGCCTCCGGTATCCTCACTCACGATCACGATGAAACTCAGCGCAAGCGCTGTTTCACACCGGTTTTCTGTGAGGCCGTGGTATCACTCCGGTCGAGCCGGCCCCTCATGCCGTAGCGTGGCTCTCCCACGGTTAAAAAACTAAAGTTATAAAGCTAGGTTGTCAATGTCCCTATCAAGTCGTAAATTGGCTACATGTATCTTGCCTCTCACAATTCTCTGACAATATTGCAACTAAAGGCTTTAATAGATTCTATTTGGTTCGAGTCTGGAATATATATAAATATAATCTTCAAAAGTGGCTTAATCAAAATTTCTGTTTGTCAAAGATGGTACGAGCCTGTACATATATAGTAATATTGTTACGAAGAAAGATCATTCCAGAACAACACTCTCTCAGAGAAAGTTCTCGTTGATTTCTTGAGGCACAGAACAATGAACCTTACTACGATACACATAGCGTTAATAAAGTCTTTTTTATACGTCACAAGGTTTATATCTCAAATCTATCGAACCCTAACACGTAACAATGTTATAAATTCTACATTAACTCTCTCCATCTGTCTGTCAGTCTGTATATCTGTTACCCTTTAACGGCTAAACCGCTGAACCGATTTGGATGAAATTTACAATGGAGATCCTAACATACATAGGCTACTATTTATCGCGATAACCGACATAGCTGCGGGCAGAATTACTTTACTGTAAAAGTCTAAGAAATCTTTTTTGTTAGATGACAGTGTTAAAACTGTGGCGACCTCCACATACAGCACCATCTACCGAAGATACACTGAACTACGAAGTAACGCACTGTACCTACAAACTACACTACACGGAGTAACTACCAATCCTGAATCGCGCAAATAAAGTTATAGCGCCGATTATCATATATACAACATCCCAACATCAACTGTTGGGCAGTAGCCCGCCAGGCATGATCACCTCGCCTGGTCGGAGGATCCTCCCTTCGTGTTGGGTGGAACATGATACCCGTTCCCCCACAGTGGTGACCCCGACGTGATTGGAAGCAGCCTTCAAGGATGCAGATCCGCCACCATCATATTCACTCCCACAGCAAGTCTCAAGCCAGCCAGCAACCTCGGCCTCAACAGGGATACACCACACGCAGGACGCGACCGCTTCAGCCTGGTTACCCCTACGGCCTCATTAGCGTCTAGGCACAGCACACTGCACCTACGGTCCATGTAAGCAGAGCACATCTCTCCCGTCTACGCAGCAGCCAGCCACTACGCAGCAACCGCCCCGACTCACTGGGGACCTCACCGCAGCACCGCGCACCGCATGCGATCCCGACTCACTGGGATCAGCGGACTTCAGCCCCGACTCACTGGGACTAGCGGCATTCAGTTCCGACTCACTGGAACTAGCGGCATTCAGTTCCGACTCACTGGAACTACTCACTCCTGGCACTGGCAAGCTCCGCAACAGAGCACAGACAGCTGACTCACCATATATCCTCCAGTCTTGGAGGGGAGTGATGTGGCGACCTCCACATACAGCACCATCTACCGAAGATACACTGAACTACGAAGTAACGCACTGTACCTACAACCTACACTACACGGAGTAACTACCAATCCTGAATCGCGCAAATAAAGTTATAGCGCCGATTATCATATATACAACATCCCAATATCAACTGTTGGGCAGTAGCCCGCCAGGCATGATCACCTCGCCTGGTCGGAGGATCCTCCCTTCGTGTTGGGTGGAACATGATACCCGTTCCCCCACAAAACTAATAAAGCTTGGTAAACTTACTTATTAAAGGATTCCCTCTGATCAAGTTTGTGAGGTTCAGTTTAAGATCTGTTCCGTAATCAGCTTTGTACTTGTACGAGTTGATTTTGTAGTGACCCTCGTTCTTGTTGTTTATTACCACTCGCTCAGCCACCTCCAAGTGGATGCGCTGGTTGTCTGGAAGAGAAAAAAATAAATAAGGATGTGCTCTTACATCAAAACTGACTAAATAATGTAAAATTAATTTCATTTATTATAAAATTACTATCATATAAGAAATAATGTTTTTTTCTATAGATAAGAGGGATAGACGCTCATATCTCAGTTGCACTCGGTGATTAGAAACCATTACCGAGGGTAAGCAACGTCTGCGCGCTCAGTACCTGGATGGATGACCGCTAGTGACATGTTAACATGAGCATATCCGTGATTCGGAGGTCACGTTATACGTATAACAGTCGTGAAGCTTAGTTGGAGGCCTTTGGGCGGTTTAAAACATCCAACGGCAAGATTACGTAGCCACAACGTCGTTTTGCCAGTCCCCAACCCGCGCTCGGCCAGCGTGGGGACGTATGGCCTTAACCCTCTCCTGAGAGGAGACCCAAGCCTAGCAGTGGGACGTTATGGGTTGTTGGTGAAAAAGGAATCAATCTATACTTCCATACTAAATACTACATGTTTGCCTGTATCTCTGTCTTTCTGTTACGCCTCCAATCAATAAGTCTGTCAATTTAAGATAAAAGTGATAAAAATACTAACAGATTTTGATTTTAGCTTGTCCATCGGTGTTCAGGTTAAAGAGAAGTAGACGGCCGTTGAGACTGTACTCGCCACGTATCGTGAAGTTGCAGTGAATGTCGAAGATGAAGGTACGTATTTCCCGACGAGACCTGAGTACACACAGAACAATAATTTAAACACCATAAAATAACTAGAATAGCTTCAAATAGATAAAGCGGATCTTTTTATTATTTAGGGGCAAACGAGTAAACGTGTCGCCTGATGGTAAGCGATTACCGCCGCCCATGTAAACTCGCAACACCAGAGGCGTTACAGGTGCGTTGCCGGCCTTTTAGGAAGGAGTACGCTCTTTTCTTGAAGGCTTGAAGGTCGCATTGGAAAAAAAAATTAAAGTCGTTTGTCTTAAGGAAATATCAGTTATCTAGTACCCGTAATATAGGCTCTGCTTATTGTAAGACTAGACGGCGATGTGTGTCAGTTATCCGAAATATTTATTATGTATTGTAAAGTTGAATCGTGTACGTTTGGCTATAAATACTCGTAACGCTTCAAAACATTTATCGTTTAACTTTGCATCGTCTTAAGATCGACTGGAAGAAAATACCTGCAAACTGTCCACCCTGTAACATTTGTTAGTGCATAAAGAAGAATAACATAACATCCTATATACAAGCGGATAGTTTGATTAAATTACATACAAGTTATTATTACGATATATAACAAAGACAAAGAGAAACACCAGACAGACATCAACGATAATTGCGCTTTGTCATATTGAACATGGCTCCTATAATCGTGAACTCATCATTTGATTCGACATTTTCTAGAAGGCTAGCAGAAGTGTTTTCAGTGCCTATTGAATTTTAACTACCTTATTATTAGAAACGGTATGTGGGTAATCACTTTATATCGTGTCTGTTTCAATTTAAATTATCAGTCGATGTCGAAGGTAACGGAAGGAATCATTAGTATATTTTTAGCAAAGTTTTATTTTTAGACTTCATATTTCGAAAAATTTCTTTATTCACTCAGATTACTGACCCTTTATAAGCGCCATTATACGTTTAAATTTAGAAGTGTCTAGAAATATATAATGTATCTACAAATAATAACAGTGGTAATCGCACATTAAGCAACATAAAATACATGAGTAAATTACATAAACTAAATTAGATTGATCACGAAACCTCGGAATATAAAGCCTTGATTTCACATTACACACAATCTACAGAAAATAAGTAGGCCAACATAATTAGTACTCGTAGACCCACTAATTTCTTTAGATATATAACCGTGGGAGAGCCACGTTTCGGCATGAATGGGCCGGCTCGACCGGAGTGATACCACGGCCTCACAGGAAACCGGTGTGAAAAAGCGCTTGCGCTGTGTTTCACCGAGTGAGTGAGGATACCGAAGGCCTATAACAAACCCCTCCCCCAATCCCCCTTCCCATCCCCAAAGGTCGGCAACGCATTTATGACGCCTCTGGTGTTGCGGGTGTCCATGACAGCGGTAATCGCTTACCAACAGGTGATCCGTCTGTTCGTTTGCCCCTTGTCTCATAAAAGTAACACATCCACCAGTTGTTCGCTTCACGCTGACGTCGGAAACTTTCCAGACCATGTAGTAATTTAAAAGTCATAAAAATAAGTATTTTTAATGACTAATTTATTGAACATGTTTTATACTATATAGGGTCACGCTGCCTATTACGATAGGGCTAGCTTAGTCATAAAAATTGTATATTATTTAACAGCTAGTTTTATAGACCCACATTATATTACAGGAAGACCAAGACTGACAAAGTTTACAAAGTTTAATCTCATTATATAAGATTCATGATTTTCAACCATAACGCTGGGTTCATTTTTAAATAGATTTTTTTTAACTGAAACCATGGCCTCTGGTTTAACATGTAGGTACGATCAATTAATATTATACCAACACAATAGTTGTTTCTATACTACTTTTGTTTTTTAAATAAAGAATGTATACCTCAAAGTCTATAGAATACATTAAGAAACTAGCTGACCCACGCAACTCGTTTATGTCATCACGTTGCTCAATTAAATGTCGAATTAGTTGTCAATGAGGGAGTTAATACTCTTTCGAACATACATAAAGAATCACTGAAAATATCCAGTGAGCTGTACTCATTAGCAAGGTTAGTCAGACGACAGATTGGGTAATATAAATAAGTGTCCAATGTGAAATATATAATATGTAGTTTTAGTTATACAGATACAAACACGGTTGACTACCGTCCTCCACTCGCTGGGTTTTGCAAGCGGTTAAGAAACTCGACACTTCATAGCTTACAAGCGCTCATGAGTTTTCGTAATGTTTGTATGCACATATTATTACTGCTGTTATTTGAGGGTATCAACCCTCAAATAACAGCAGTAATTTCATTAGTTTCATTTATTGTTTATTTTACTAAAATGTTATATTTTAGTGACAAAGAAATTGTATGTACCTTAACTCAAATCTGAGTTTTCTTTCAGTAATCCTTTAGAGTTAATAGAGTAATAAAAAGTACACAATTGAAATATAACAACATTCTTTTCTAAATCATATTTACATTAAAATATATACAGACATACATTTACGTACAATACTAAACGCCTGATCATTGAAGGGTTTTATAAATATTGTACATGTATATTATACTGTATGTATACTGACTATTTGCTTTGTTGTCTTCAAGTTCGTCACATTAGTTCATAGGTGAAAATATTAAAAAACATAAAAACTTCACACATCCCTCACATTTAATGTAACTAGACTGCTGATGAATTAAAATAAATAAATAATAATTCGGACATCTAACACACAACGCCATTTAGTCCCAAGCTAAGCAGAGTTTGACATATAAGTATTTATATCAGTATAGACAACTGATATAAATACTTATATACTTTATTTTATTTTTAATACGTACATATTATACATAGAAAACACTCAAACTCCGAAACAAATATTTGCAGATCATACAAACATTTGTACCCATAACACAAGCTCTGCTTAGCTTGGGACTAGATGGCGTTTTGTGTTAGATGTCCGGCATATTTATTTATTATTATTATCTTTTTGGTGTTTCTAATGTTTTGTTTCTGTCAAAGCCATTTCTTCTAATCGATTTCGGGTAGGTTATATTATAGTATTGTGAAATTTTGAATTTAAAAGACTTTCTCACTTTTTTTACTATTGTCAAATCGAATTATTTATTTATTTATGGAAAACTTACAGCTAGATACATTGGTAATACAAAGCAGATCAGTCGTCAGAAAGCCAATAACAAGTTTTCACTTCTAGTGCCAGATTAATATAAAATATTGAAAAACAAAAACCAAATATAAATCAAAAAGAAAAAATAAACCCACACAATACGCAAGCGCCAAACACACAATAAATGATTGCTTCATCGTAAATTTAGGGAAACTATGTCTGCTCAAAAAATCTAAGACCTAGACGCCTTCTTGCCGAGGATACACTAATCAGAAAGGGATCAAAATCATGCTGTTTACATAATTCATTAAAATTTCTGCTTGCGCGTACCAATTAGCTGTTCTGTCTATAGTTTGTTTTAGCTACAGGAATGTGAAGAGGGGGGTTAAATCGAAGTGACTTAGATGGCACATTAAAAGATATCTGCTCAAGCAAATTAGGACACTCAATGTTGTGGTTCAAGACCTTGATAAGAAAAGTGAAGTCCGCTATTTTACGTCGATCTATAAGTGGGAGGAGGTGAAACTTTTTGCATAGCTTAAGATAATCCTTGGAATGGAACGGAATCTTCTGATGGTAACAGAGGTATTTAATGAAGCGTTTTTGTACATTTTCGATACGATTGCTGTATACTAAATAGCACGGGTTCCATATTTGAGACACATACTCCAAATGACTCCTTACATAGGTGCAGTATAATATTTTAAGAGTTTTTGCTTCAGAAAAGATTTTACCTACACGCATTATAAAACCAAGAGATTTGGATGCCTTTCTAACAATTGTGTCAATGTGCGTGTCAAAAAGTAACTTGAGAGAGTCATGGTACACTCCTAGGTCTCGGATGGTACTATTCCTATGAAGAGCATGACCCCCTAAACTATAAGATGTTATGTAAGATGTTCAAGATGTTATGTGTGTTATTATTATATTATCAAGTCGCGGGAAAATTACTTTTAAAATATAATGATGACACTCTTGAATTGCGAGCCTACTATCGAGAAGAACCTCGTCTTGAAGAATAAGACATGCTTCAATAATTAATTTTAAATAATAATGCCGGTTATTTCTGTGAAATAAATTTTGTCAGTATTATTTTCCTTATAGGAAAGAATCAACAGAAAACAAGTTATAATAAGGTAGTTTTAATACATTTGATATATGAACAATACTTACGATACTTTATCCGGAATACAGGTGCTTAACCCAATCAACTTGGCATTAATGAATGTCATCTTCAAGTTTCCGGGCAACGTCATGCTAATATTGCGGTCCAGAAGCAACGGGTCAAGAGACGGAATTCCGGCCTCGGGAATTCCTTTCACGATGCCGGGAATCGCATCCATAGTTGCTTTTGTGAAGCATTCGTCAGTTGACTTTGAACAGGGATGGATGTAGTCGGCTGTAGAGAAAATGAAGTAGTTTATCAGTAAACAGTAGGTATAGTCATATTTAATGCGTCTACATGTGATAAATTGTGATAATAATGTTCTCCTAGCCGATTACGGCCACGGCGGCCAGTCTCAACGGAGACCAGCCAACTACTCAGGCGATATTATAGTACATACACAAGTATGTGCGCAAACACAGATGCACTCTCTTATAACCCGGTGAGACGGTTAACCGACACTATTTGGAAGAGATCAGGCGCAGGACCGAAAGCTTTACGAGCTCTCCAAGGCCCTGGGATTCAGACCCCAACTTCCAATCTCCGATCTGTTATTAAATGTTTCTATAATCAGATAAGCTCAATAACACTTTTGGCCCGACCCGGGATTCGAACCCGAGACCTCTTGATTGACAGTCGCATACGTCAACCGAGGCAGTTTGTTTGTGATTATTGTTAATAAAGGCCAAATAAAGGGTATGTTTCTCTGTACTACGACTAATCTCTTAAGCCGATTTTAATAAAAGTGTTGTCAACAGCCTGGGTGACAGAGGTTATATCAATCACATTAAAAGTGACAGAACCTCCTCCTTTTTATTCGCCTTGTCTGTTACAAAATGTGTTTTATACTTGATAGAAGAATAGAGGTTCTGTACGCCAGGACCTTACTGTTAAACCAGAGGCCATATATTCGATTCCCACCCAGAATAAACAATTGTGTGATGCTATTTATCTGTAATATGCATGTATTTAGAAATATAAATATTTGTTTTGAATTTGGGTGTTTTCTATGTATAATATATATGTATTTACAAAAAAAAGTATTTATATCAGTTTTCTAGTACCCATAACACAAGCTCTGCTTAGCTTGGGACTAGGTGGCGTTGTGTGTAAGATGTCCGAAAACAAAATGTCCGAAAATATTTATTTATAAGTAAGTTTATCAATAGTCTGGTTAGTTAGTATGTCTAATTTGAAATCAGATGGCCGTATATGAGATGTGTAATTCTAATTTTATTATTAATCATGACCTCACGATCATAAAACAGGTGGCAGGGCAAATAATGGCAATCATAATATAATTATTACACTCACGACACTCATAAAATTCATAAAGATTTTAACTTAATCACAAACCATTTGCTTATCTATACTAATATTATAAAGAAGTAAAGTTTGTGTGTTTGTATATTTGTTAAATTGTAAGGGGTAATCTCGGGATCTACTAAACCGATTTTAAAAATTCTTTCACCCATAGAAAGCCACATTATTGCTGAGTGTCATAGGTTATATAAAAAACCGAAAAATAAAAAGGCTTTTACGTGGTAGTCGGTTTTGCAAAGTGAATCGGAGAAATTTCAACGGAAGGCCAAAGCAGCGGACGGCGCGCGATGTCTTCGGGTTTAATTCTGTTCGCGTTCGTGCTCGCTTCGGGAGTAGGAGGCGTGGCCTTTTACATATGAGAGGTAGGTACCCGCGTGGCTCAGTCGCGTGGTCGGCTCCTTACGCAGCGGACGTCCCCGAAATTGAATTTTTCGAAACGTAATTAGTACACTTTCGACATTGTTTAAATAAAAAGTTCTTATCAGAACTACTTTCTATTCTTGGCAGTTAGAAATTAAAACATAACACTCTGTCCTAAAAAAGGATTATTAACATTATGCCCAACGAAGTGGGCACGGGTCAGCTAGTTAGGTTATACTCGTATAATGATTGAAAACGCCAAGTGATTCTGTAGAATATTGATGTTTACCGCGTTAAAGAGTATGCAGAAGAAAAGTGAGATAGAAATGATGAGCGGACGCAGATATGAATATGATGTTTCTAAATAATCTGCATTTAATAATAATAATAAATAAAAATTTCGGACGTCTTACACACAACGCCATCTAGTCCCAAACTAAGTAGTGCTTGTGTTATGGGTACTAGACAACTGATATAAATACATATTTATATATTTTTTTGTAAATACACACATATTATACATAGAAAACACCCAAACTCCGAAACAAATATTTGTAGATCACACAAACATTTGGTCCGACTCTAGAACAGCAGTCGCATACGCTAAAAACTGCACTACAGAGGCAGTCATTTATTTACCTACAGGTCAGAGTCTCAGTCATTTTATGGTATTGTATTTGTTTTATTTTACTATAAGATGAATTAATATTGTATACTAATAAATCAACAAAACAAATATCGTTTTATACAAATGTAAATCGTATTTCAGTAGCCTTATTAGTTTTGTGACAAATGCTATCTAATCTACTTGTATACTCCAAAAACATGTATTCCTAAAGTTTCGTTAAAAAATCATAGCAATAAATTAGTGTAATTACATGTATTGCAATATTTATACTGAGTCTATTAAACCTGTACCTCGACTACAGGCAGGCTTCTCAAATACAGCTAAGAATACTAATGAACAATAAGGAACTGAATTATAATTTACACTTATACATTAAACTACAAAGACATCGATTAATTAATTTATATAAGTTGAATCAATAGCTGATGATCGACTAGACCGGAATAACCATGACCACAGTCTTAGAGAAAACCGGTGGTAAACAAAATTCGTTATTTTTGCCGAGTGGAGGACGGAGTTTCGAATTGTATAATGCAGGGGGTATTCTAGAATTCATAGCTCCGATATTAACGCACACTCGAGTGTTAAAAGGTTAGCGTGAGTGAGGATACCGGAAGCCCATATCCCAAACCCTGCCCCCATCGCCTAAAGGCCGGCAACGCACCTGTGACGCCCACGGTGTTGAGGACGGCGGTAATCGCTTACCATCAGGCGATATGTCTGCTCGTTTGCCACCTACTCCATAAAAAATAAAAGGTATTGTAACTCATAATTTAAAGATTATTTTATGTCTTTGGCTTATGTAATTATAAGGAGGGATGTGGACTTATCAGATTGCCAACTCCTCCAGTTTCCTTCTGATTGATTTCGTTGCGAGTTACAAGACGGTTAATTATTTCCTGGGACTGTCCAAGTGTCATAACTCGGTGTGTTCGTGGGTCAGGAGTTACAGTAAAGGGCGTGTGGGCGGGATTACTCCCAAAACTATAACCTTCATAAGTAAATGCTCTACAGAATACAAAAATAATCGTCTTAATCTAAAAGAAATTATTGCGTCAAACCACAAATTGTAAGATAAAGAGATCTATGTGTATTAAATAACGAACAGATTTTTTAACCATGCTTAATATGTGATACTTACTTTTTTTTTATTCTGTTTTTTTTTTGGAACTTTTACGCACAGCGTATGCCAGTTATTACTTATTTTCTGTCTATATTTCGTAACGTTTATCTAGCATTATGGTTGGTAGTATAAAAAGTGCGTAAATTGTTTTGCTGATATTATGTTTATAATATGTATTTAATAGATGGCTACAGAGTGCGAGATATGAGATGACGACAACAACATCTCTTATTATGTAAATTAAAAAAAAAAACCTTTTTATTAATATATCCATGCTTCCATACTTATATTATAAATGCTAAAGTAACTCTGTCCATCTGTTTTGCTTTCACGGCCAAACCGCGGCACCGATTTCAATGAAGTTTGGCAATAGGGTACTCTCTGTTACGACAGCCAACAAACACGCGGGCGAAGCCGCGCGCAAAAACTAGTATATTATAAAGCTAGAAAGTTTGTTTATTTTGGTAAAACGTAGTAATCTCAGGAGCTATCGGTTTCGGTTTCGGAATTGAAAAAAAAACTTTTAATGTAGGCAAGTTCATTTATCAAGTTATGCTATATAACAACAGGCTACGACTAATATGAACTGAACATCAAAGTGTTGCCAA
Organism: Spilarctia lutea; assembly: GCA_916048165.1. Classification (NCBI taxonomy): domain Eukaryota; kingdom Metazoa; phylum Arthropoda; class Insecta; order Lepidoptera; family Erebidae; genus Spilarctia; species Spilarctia lutea. Next base: position 5,643,547 of record OU696491.1, read on the forward strand.
ACCATAGGAAATTTATTAATTTTGAAAGTCGCAGACTAAGTCGCGTGTCGCTAATTTAATTTAAATTCAAAGTTAACGATTAAAATGGCCGTGACGTAAGGACGGACAACTGAGGAAAAAAAAATAGGGACTTAATGTGACATTGTGATATTTGGTTTATCCTTTTAAAAATCTATTAAAATCCATTTCCTCTTTTCTGTTGTGAATCAAGTTTGTATTGTGTATGTAAACTGAATGGTGTACCTATTTCGTTTTTGTTTTCATCGTCATTTCCAACAATCATCATCATCTCTCGCTCAGTAAAATGATTGCGACCATGTGTGCGCGTGGAACTCCGCCGTCTTTTTCTGCGATGAAGTTATGCTTGCGAAGGAGACGGCGGAGCGGGATCGGGAGAAGCTTAGAACTCTCCGGGTCAGCTAGGCCCGGGAACGGGCTCGGTACCGCAGACGACTCAGGCGCTGGAGATCGCAGAACGATCTCCGTCCTCTATAAGCGCAAGCCTGGGGGTGGAAAGTGAGGCCATCTGTCACTCTAGCAGAAGTCCGGGGTGGAGGCGCAAGTGCTTGTTTGTTATAGCAAGGGATCACCGGGGTTTATGCGCGGGAGGCCATATACAAACCATAGGTGGCACATGTTACGTAGGAGTTCCAGGGATTTTCTTTCGAGGGTGCACCTGGTTCCCCGGCTCCTGTTACCCGAAGCGACGTGCGGTTTTAGTCGGTTTGAGTCCGACATGCCACCAGTCAGTGGTTAAGGGGGGATTTCCACACAAAAAAAGATGGGATGAAAGACGGATCCATATTTATTATCAATAAATCTACTTAAGGATCTGAGGGTGTGTACGAATATTGCAAGTCTGATGTTCCGTAGTTTTATCGCTTCAGTTTGAGTTACAAAATAGTTTTTTTTTATATTTCCTAACCTTTATTATTCCTAATATTATTTGGGGGTCAGCTACTAGTTAAACCGGTTACCAACGCGGTAAAGAGTACCCTATGTCTTCCTCAAGAATCAAAGTATCTTCGTATCAAAATTCATTGTAATCAGTGCAGCGGTTTAGACGTTAAAACGTAACTGAGACAGACTTACTTTCGAATTTATAATACTAGTATGGAAACCATGAGTAAGAAGGGTAACTGAGTGTAATAATAATGAAAGTTTAATCGGTGTGTCTACGAATGCAGTTAGTACCTACAGTCAATAAACTCCGAACCGCGGCCTTGAGTGCAAACGGAGAGCGGTTGCAGAAAATTGCACATAAACATACTACATCCCAACAAATATTGTTGTTTGACCTGAATTTAATAACTGCCTCGGTGGCCTAGTGGTAGCGTATGCGACTGCTAAGCACGAGGGCTCGGGTTCGATTCCCGGGTCGAACCAAATATTTGTATGATCTGCAAGTATTTGTTTCGAAGTTTGGGTGTTTTCTATATATATTATGTATGTATTTACAAAAAAGAAGTATATAAGTATTTATATCAGTTGTCTAGTACCCATAACACAAGCTCTGCTTAGCTTGGGACTAGATGGCGTTGTGTGTTAGATGTCCGAAATATTTATTTATTTATTTATTATTTAAAATAATTATGCTTTAATTCCACTAATGTATTATGTTATTTGAATTGAATTGATTTGAAGGATTCACATAATAATAATCTTTTGATTCTTATTAAAAATAATTCAAAAAAAAACTCGTTCTAAATTCAAAATATGACATTAGTGAAAAAGTATTAAAAAAAAACTTACGCAATGGCACCAACTGTAAGCTGCCGTAAACAAAAACACTTAACACAACAAACACATAGCGTCCGAAGTTCGTCATTTTCATGGCACAGTTTTTTTACTCAAAGTTTACTTACGAAAAATAGTGAGTTTATTTTATTAGTAATTATAATTATCGCAACTGCATACGGTAGCGTTGCATGCGAGGCCTGTTACGCGAATGTTCGCGACTGCTTGTCTATATGATCTTTAATTTCGTGATTAAACAACACCTCAAGGATTTAAGGTGTGATTTCTTTAAGACGTTTTTCTATTGATCATAATTTTATAGAAGTCTTTTCTATAGCTATTTCAACGCTGCAAACGTTGTTTTTAGGGGTGAGTCATCCTTATTATTATAAGGTTATGAAAAATAGATGTAGGCCGATTCTAAGGCTTACCCGATATGCAAACGAAATTTCATAACAATCAGTCCTGCCGTTTCGGAGGACTTTAGTAAAAAACACTGCCACACGAGAATTTTTATATAATATATTTTGAAATTACATAACATTGAATGCCGCAGTGGCGCAGTTGTAGCGTAAGCGAATGTTATGCTTGGAATCGAACCCTAAACCACCTAGGTTTCGATTCCCGGGTCGAATCAAGTGTTTGTATGATCTACAAATATTGTGTTTTATGTATAATATCATATAATCTGCATCACCCATTGGTTGACTGATAGAGAATGCCTTAGGCATTAAGTCCGGCAATGCACCAAATGTGCATGATGAATAAATAAATAATTTGCAGGTATTTACGAAAAAAATAATTATATGTATTTATATTAGTTGTTTGGTACTCATAATACAAGCTCGGCTAAGGTTGGGAATAGATGGCGTTGTGTGTTAGATGTCCGAAATATCTATATCGAAATATAACTATATATAAAACAAAGTCGTGTCAGTTACACTACTAAAACTTAAGAATGGCTGGACCAATTTTAATGATTTTTATGTTTTTGAATTTATCATCGTCTGGAATAGGTAAGTTTAAAAAATGTATTTATCATTAAAAAAACTCTTTAAAAAAACATCGATCGAAGTTTGCCGGGTCAGGTAGTTTATTTATAAAAGTACAAAGTTTATATTCTTCATATCAGTTCGTTTTGACTGCGATGTTATGTTTAGCGAAACCCCCCTTTATGCGTTTGCAATCACGACCTCTAGACCATAGTTTACGGCATAAGAGTAGTTGGGTAACGTAATGATTTCTGCTTACTAATGGGTATCCAAGATTACCTACTGAATGCGCTGAAATTAACGTTAGAAAAACCCAGACAACATTACAGTGCATAATTCGATATGATTCCAAAGTTCAAAAAAATTAACAACAATAAAATCACTAAACTATTAAAAACTAAACAATAACTTTTCAGGCTGGATATAGAGAAAGAAAAAAGAATTTGAGTCTTTTTTTTTTGGAACTTTTACGCAGATTCAAAATTAGAATATGAGTTCCTTTTTACTACTTAGGTTAATACTAGTAAATAATAATATTTGTGTCATAATCCTTTAATACAAAATGTATGACTTCATTATAATTATTTGAATTAAGAATGAGTTGTAAATACTTGAATTTTATACAATTTTTTTTTGTAATTTTTATTTTGAGTGTGAACATTATAAATTGGATGCCAAACAGTACGTATAATATCTAAACCTAGTTTCTTTGTATGTTCGTATATTAGGACAATTTTTTTTTATTTAATATGATGTCACCACGCCTGTTCATGCTGTGAGTGTCGTAAGATCCGACTAAGGGATGTTACGCAAGACTACGTGAACGTGATGAACTCTATGCCAACCCGTATGGCCAGCGTGGTATCATAGTAGACCAAAACGTTGTAACTAAGGAGAAACTATTAAGGTGATGCTGATGGATTTCATTTGTAATTTGGATAACTGTTCTAATAAACAATATGACTTATGTAATCTAAAGTGTGCCTTTTTCGTGGGAGAGTCACGCTTCGGCATGAATGGACCGACTCGATCGGAGTGATACCACGGCCTCACAGAAAACCTGTGTGAAATAGCGCTTGCGCTGTGTTTCACCGAGTGAGTGAGGATACCGGAGGCCCATACCCCAACCCCTCCCCCTATCCCCCTTCCCATCCCCCAAAGGTCGGCCACGCACCTGTGGTGGTGCTTCTGGTGTTGCGGGTGTCCATGTCCAATCAGGTAATACGTCTGCTTTGCCCACTATTAAAAAAAAATCCGTTTAAATAACTTCTGAGGTTGCAATTACTACTGAATATGATGGCGGTTAAGTGAACTGTCTTCTATTAGTACACCTAATAATTAATATTTTGAAATCTTCTAGAAGCTTATGTGTAATTAACTGTTAGTCTCAGTTTAAAAACTAGTTGCATTAGTAATTAGTACGGTATTTCATTAAGCATTATTGAAATATTTCCAGAAATAAAATGTTGGGAAAGGCTTTTTAATTGATTGATAACTGCTCAGAGTATTGTGGGTTCTATCTCTCTGCATGAGACAACACTTTGTGTAATAGTTGATCTGTAAGTTCCTCCGCAACACAGATTACGTGGGCTGTTCCAAAAATAGTTAGTGAAATGAAGAGTAATTAGAATATAAAAAAAGTTATTTTACAGCTTTTAAAAATATGCACTTACGCATTCGGGTGAACCAGCTTCCAAATATTTAAAAAGCGTGTATCGCGGGTGATTGAAACATAACCGCCAAAATTCTTCGACGGCCTCGTCGTCAGTGCTTAATTTTGGGAAATAAAAAAAAATCGCATGCAGCTAGTTGTTAAATCGTCCATATTTCTAGCAGTTATGTAAGTGGGCGCGTTATCTTGGCAAAAAAGAATGTCACGGACGCCGCTCCTTGGGCGCTCGCTATTCAACTCCCCAAAGCAAGAGGTAGACAAACTTCGCTATACCATTCACTAGTAACTGTTACTGTATATATATTTATAAGTTTGAATTATGAAAATAATAAGTCCCTTTAATATAAATCTTCCCAACATTTTTTCTTTCAATCTAGCTTTTTACAATAAGTATTATATAAAGAAACATCTTAACTTATCCTATATTCATGCATACAGCATAGTGCAGCATGGTAAGGAGTAGGCATACGCAGGCATGCTCCTCTGTCAAAGTAAAAGGCCAAATAAGCCTACCTGTTACACTGTTGAGAGACAGAATGCATTTATGTGTGCGTGAAATTGTGCATGTTTTGTTTTTATTGTTATATGTGAGTTCATAGCGGCAGATTAGTATATATGAGTCTAAAATGTGTATGTGTGAAGATGACCCATATGCTTTGTGGCATACAGTTTAAATAAATGAATAACCAGTCAATGACACATAAAATACAAACCTAACAAACACCAAAATTACATTCACAAATGCAACCCAGTACGAGTATGCAAGTAGTAAACTTGTTCGAGCCTAACACGTTCATTGCGCCTGCGCAGCGTTACCTAACCACATGAACGGTGACTGAGACTTCTCTCCGCACTAATAAACATTATACAAAAACACTAAACAAATTGCAAATTTGCGAAACACTTCACACATCGAGTGTTTATGGTTTGGCACAGACTTGAAATGTGATTCTAAAATCACATTTCAAGTCTGGATTGGATCTAAATCTGGACATCATTTTAGAGTTCTGTCTGGATTTAAGTGTTGAATTTGGAACAAATGAGTTGATCAATATTTATTGAGCACTAGCTGTGCCCGCCACTTCGTACACGTGACATTTTTACTTTCAAGTTATGTTTAATTTTTTCACCGTTTACCTTCCCTGGACTACTACAAACATTTCAATACCAAAATTAGCTAAATCGGTCCAGCCGTTCTCGAGTTTTAGCGAGACTAACGAACAGCAATTCATTTATAAATATATATATATAATATATAGATAGATAGACTAGCTGACTCCAGTGGTGTTATACGCGGGTAACGTCACGGCCCAGAAGTAGTCTAAAAAAGTAGGCAAGTACCTCCTTATATCATCAGCTATCTGCTAGTGGAAGTCCTGTCAAAATACGTCCAACCATACCGTGGGAGAGCTATGCTTCGGCGTGAATGGGTGGGCTCGACCGGAGCGATACCACGGCCTCACAGAAAACCGGTGTGAAATAGCGCTTGCGCTGTGTTTCACCGAGTGAGTGAGGATACCGGAGGCCCATACCCCAACCCCTCCCCCCATCCCCATTCCCATCCCCCCCAAAGGTCGGCAACGCACTTGTGACGCCTTTGGTGTTGCGGGTGTCCATGGGCGGCGGTAATCGCTTACCATCAGGTGATACGTCAGCTCGTTTGCCCACTATTCAATAAAAAAAAAAAAAAGAAAAAAAAACCGTTCCTGAGATTAGGCGGAACAAACAGACAGACAGACCGACAAATAAATTGTAGTCCACTGCCGGACATAGGCCTTCCTTTTATTGTGCGATCTCCTCGGATACCACCGACTGGTGGTTATGTCTAAGGAGGCCTCCCCTTGGAAAGGAGGTTTTGATTAACCCAGTTAACCAGATAAAGAAATTTGTCGTAGAAATAGATTATAGTCTGGAAAGCACTAGAGACATGTCTATTTTTATCAAGGACAATTTTGACGATATAATCGACGTTTGTTTGTTGAGTAGATATTATATTATATGTGTTGTCGTCGACCAAATTGCAAGATAGCAATATATTTCTACTTAAAATAGTGCCTTTCTGGAAACTTTCATTGCGTAATGAGGAAATATTCTTTTTTTTTTTTTTTTTTTTTTTTATACCTGAGCTACCAAAATGACTCTGCCCTGCCTGATGGAAAGCACCAGCAGAATCCAAGAGTGGTGGTCACCATCCTCAATGCAAACAAGGACATTGCAGCATGGTGACCAGAACTATGGCGGCCTAGTGAGATGCTTTTTTACGCCCCTCTTGAAGGACCCGGGATCATAGTGGGATGGAAACACGTGCGCTGGTAGTGAGTTCCAGGTCTTAACCGCTCGGCACAGGAAGGAAGAGCCAAATCGATGAGTGCGAGAGTGTATGTCTTCCACTCTGAAGCGGTGACTTCGGAGGCCAGCACGTGTCGTCCTGTAGAGGAAGGGAGAAGGGGGGACCAGTTGGAAGAGCTCTTCAGAACACTCCCCATGATATAGGCGATAGAGGACTGCCATAGAGGCGATTTCTCTACGCATTTGCAGGGGTTCAAGGGACTCGGAGGCTTCAGGACTGCCGACAATGCGAATTGCTCGCCGTTGCAACCGGTCGAGAGCGTCAAACAAATACTGCACGGCTCCATCGCAAAGGTGTGAACAGTACTCCACGCACGAGCGAACCTGAGTCTTATAAAGGAGACACAGATGCCCGGGCGAGAAGAACCGTCTCACCCTGTTAAGAACACCTAACTTCTGCGAGGCCGCCTTAGTGACGCTCTCAACGTACTCGCGCGGGTTAAGGTCGCAGCAGATGGCCATGCCCAGGACATCGAGCCTGCCTTGTAATGGTAGTTGAGTGTTCTGAAAAGTCGGAAGGGGAAGGAATGGAGACCTTTTGGCAGAGAACGCGCACACCTGTGTTTTCTTGGCGCTAAACTCGACCAGATTCTCGCAGCCCCATTGTGAAATGCGGCCCAGAACATGGTCGAGCTCAGCGACAAGCTCCTGTCGTTTTTTCTCTACATCTACCGGCTTTGCCGCAGGGCGCCTAAAATATCGTCCATGAACTGTGCTGTCGTCTGCATAGCAATGAATGTCGCCAAGGTCTAACATGTCATTGATATCTTTAATTGCAGTTAACATATATCCTTGAAACATTCGAATAAGAATTTCATTTCAAAACAAATGTGGTTAGTTAAATATTCATCTGTCTGAATATAAAAGGTTAAAATTAATACTCATTCTAGTCAATTTTTTGTTGATAACAATCTCATGCAATTTAAATTTCTACGCTTGATTGTGGCAACGTTGAACTTGTTTGAAATCCCAGGATCTTGAGAAAATATTACAAAATTAGTTAATTATTAAATCGTTTTAATAATTTTTATTATTTTGTATTTTCGCTTGTATCTGTTACTAGCTGACCCCCGCAACCTCGTTTGCGTCTTCTAATGCCCGTAGCGTAAAGAAATCCCCCGTTTTTTAAACATTCTTCATTGGTGCTCCGCTCCTATTATATAAACGAAAAACGCAAATATCTTACGGAACCCTATTTTTTTTCAAAATAAAATATAGCCTATGTTACTCGTGGATAATGTAGCTTTCGAATGGTGAAAGAATTTTTAAAATCGGTCCAGTACTTTTTGAGTTTATTCGTTACATACAAAAGTACAAATCTTTCCTCTTTATAATATTAGTGTAGATTAAGACAAGTTTATAGTTTTGTGAGAAGTATTAGTCTAAAGTGTAGACAAGATCATTCAAAAATGTTGTGAGAATGTGAAGGTTTGTTATCATCATCATATTCAAGCTTTAACTACCCACTGTTGGCCATAAACCTTTTTCATAATTTGTACTTTATATATTTAAATTTACTTTTAAAAAAGTGGCCGTGAGAATCTTTGCCAGTATTCTTCTAATAATGCTCTACGTGTTTCGGCAATTCGAAGTTATAGATCGACACAAGCAAGCAGTAGATTTTGGTGTTTTCATCTAATTTACTTTTGACAAGTACATGCTGTGGCGTCTGTTTGTGTCGATCTATGATTTTTAACTGTAGTTCCAATGTAACGTTCATAAATGTCACGCAGTGTCTTAATTGAATAAATGATTTTGAATTTGAATTAATAAAGCATATTAATTAATATAATATTAATGTAATTATCCAAAAACATTTTTCGATGTTCGTAAATTCTCGATTATGTCACACAGTCACCATTCCCCCAAAGGCCGGCAACGCACTTGTGACGCCTCTGATGTTGCGGGTGTCCATGGGCGGCGGTAATCGTTTACTATCAGGCGATACGTATGCTCGTTTGCCTCCTATACCATAAAAAAAATAACAACCAGAAGTTATTGACACTTCGCATTCAGCACACCTACTGTTATTCGTACTGTGTACTAGTACTGTTTTATTTAAAAAAAAATAAAAAGAACCATCACACCAAATTACATTTTACAGAAAATTACACCAAATCGCCAGACTTATTTATCAGATCATTGAACACCAACAAAATCCATTGCCCCATTCATGTGGCAAATTGTGTTCGTAAATACAAGTTAATTCGCCAACACTGGCAACAATCATGTATTTACTTTTGTCATTTTGTCCAGCCTTATCGCTTGGTGCACACCGTGCGAAATGCTTTATAACACTGTCACATTGACATCTCATTTTGTGTTCAATGGTATTTTATTTTGGTATTGTTGGATTACAGTGAAAAGTAATTTTATTAACTTCCTTTTTCGTGGATACTTTATTTAATTGTAATTGTGGTTTCATTGAAGAATACTATACTTATATTAAAAATACACAATGGGAAATTGAAGTTTAAATGTAGGCATAGTAAAAATACACAAAACATACTTGAGTGTGTGGCAGTGATGATGATAATTATTGGTGGGTTGTGACTTGTGGTGCAGAATCAAAATCACTTGTACTTATTCCATTATTTTGTACAAGTGATTTTGATTCTAGAATGTATTGCAACAAGTTCCATCAAGTGCCGACAATCCAGACTATAAATTACTCTCCTTACAATACCTATTGGACTGAACTGCCTCGGTAGTAGTAGCGTATGCGACTGCTGTGCTTGAGGTCTCGGGTTCGATTCCTGGGTCGGGCCAAATGTTTGTGTAATCTACAAATATTTGTTTCGGAGTTTGGATGTTTTCTATGTATAATCTGCATGTATTTACAAAAAAAAGTATATATGTATAAATATTAGTTGTCTAGTACCCATAACACAAGCTCTGCTTAGCTTGGGACTAGGTGGCGTTGTGTGTTATATGTCCGAAATATTTATTATTTATTATTATTATAATGGACGAAATATTTATTTATATATGCCATACACTGTGTTAATACTTTAATCGATCTAACTGAGTATTGCAATGGTGTTAATAATAACTGTCCAGAACTAAGATAATTAACTAATAAAGACGATTCTTTTGACTGACCACAGCATTATGGAGACACGAATGGCCACAATACGACATGTTATTGTTAACAATACATCGTGTGAACTATGTCTCGGTGATTCCCAATACGGTGACCATATTGTGTAAGAAATTAGCCAATACTTATTTGTCTCGTAGTTACTTCATTGAATTTGTGAATCCTTGAATTTTCTGAAACATTACGTTTTTTATACTCCTACTACATCTATACTAATATTATAAAGCTGAAGAGTTTGTTTGTATGAACGCGCTAATCTCAGGAACCGCTGGTCCGATTTAAAAAAATCTTTCGGTGTTGGATAGTCTATTTATCGAGGAAGGCTATCCTCTATCATCACGCTAATACTAATAGGAGCGGAGCACCAATGAGGAATCTTTCAAAAACGGGGGAAAATGTTCACGCTGCGGTCAATAGAAGACGCAAACGTGGTTGCGTGGGTCAGCTAGTTATTCATATAAGTAGTGTACAATTTTTTTTGTATTTTTTATTATGCAATTTAATTTTTTTGAGCTTTCATAAATCTTTATCTAAAGTAGAAAGAGATAAACATAGAATATATAAGTGTGCTCACTAATTAGTATGTATCCTATCATTAATAGCCGTGGAAGACTTGATGCTCGCTGTAGTAGACTCATGTTTTGCATGAATAGTATATCTTGTTCGATACCACGACCCTGAAATAATCAGGTCTTAAGGGTTTTTTTCATAGCTTGCGAACCAGTGATATTGGTTAACAAAGGTCTATATGATAATGGTGACTTGCATCTCTGATATTGCTTCGTAGTACTGACTTGCTATCAGCTGACCTCTTAGTTCATTACCTCCTTTTCTTTTTTCTTTTTTTTTCCTCTTCTGGTGGCATGTCGGACTCGAACCGACTAAAACCACACGCCATCTCGGGCACTAGGAGCCGGGGAACCAGGTACACCCTAGAAAGGAAATTCTTGGAACCCTGACGTACCTGTGGCCACCTACAGTTTGTAGATGGCCTCCCCTGGTTCATTACCTGCTGGCCACAAAAAACTCAGATCGAGTTAACTTAGAAGGTTTATTTAAATTATAAATATGTTGTCTGTTTGTTCGATTTGTACACTTATGTTATGTCATGTAGGTATGAAGTCTGTTAAATAAAATTGACCCCATTTTGTCAAAGACCAGACAAGCTATGCACATATTAACATATTTATGATAATTGTGTCTATTGTGGTAAAGTGTGTGAACAAATTTTTGACGGTGATAAAAAAAGGATGGCGTTGTATTTCGCAAGACTTTTTATCTTGTTCTTTTGTTTAGGTATGTAAATTTTCAGCGATTGTAAAGCACTTATTTTTACACACACAACTCAAAAATTCATTGAAAAAACCCTTAAACTAAATAAAAAATACAATTAAAATGTTTAAATTTTTTAGTAATTACCAAAAATATATCTATACTAATATTATAAAGCTGAAGAGTTTGTTGTTTGTTTATTTGAACGAGCTAATCTCAGGAACCGCCGGTCCGATTTCAAAAATTCTTTCAGTCCATTTATCGAGGAAGGCTATAGGCTAAATATCATCACGCTAATACTAATAGGAGCGCAGCACCAATGACGAATGTTTCAAAACAGGGGAAAATTTTCACGCTACGGGAAATAGAAGACGCAAGCGAGGTTGCGTTGGTCAGTTAGTAGTTCATATTTCCTAAAAAAAAAGATTGTAAAATCAGTCCTATGTATTTGAAGTCTTTTAGGCATATTATATACACTTTTTGAAAAATATATCAAATTGAACAAAACGCATTTTTCTTTGTTTCTTTCATTCGTGACGTGACTCAAACATGTACAATTCATAATTATAGCAACTATAAATAAACTAAATGCAACTGGCGTTTTACTTTTTATAAATTATATTCCACAGATTTGTAAACAAGTGTCTAATGAATAAATTAATTTTACTAGTGTTTCATGATAAAATAAAATATAATAAACGTAATGTTTTTATACGAATGAGCATGCAATCATATTTATCACACTTTGTTCAAATAAAGCAATGAAAAAGATTATGAAATTAACAAGTGACGCTAACTTAATCACAACCGCAATACTGTCGTGTTCGTATTATGTTATTATCTCGCCTTTGTATTAAAACGAATGGCCATCCTTGCGCCCATGGGTGGGCCTGTAGTCTGTTTATCCGTTCACCACAAATAGCTCAATTGGTCCCATTGTGATACGCTCAATTTCATACAAACTTTATTTACGTAATTTTGTTTCATGAATACTTTGTTGCCTAACTTTCTTTTATACGACAGTATTATAAATTGCCGTGTTTTTTTGAAACTTATTTGTGTATATGTAATTTTCTGTACTAATTCTTTTTGTGATGAAATTTTGAAACTTAATTGTCATTGCGTTGTGAAGACCGTGGCTTACTTTACTGTAATACGCAAACAAATGTCGGGTCTAGACATTTTTATCATTCAGGATTATGTTTAAATTAAATACGCAGATCTTTAGTTTTCTTCATTCCGCAAAATGTTACGTAGGTAGGTACTTCATAACTTATACACTTCCGCCTCGGTGGCGCAATGGTAGTGTATGCGACTGATGTGTTAGAGGTCTCGGCTTCGATTCCCGGGTCGGATCAAATGTTTGTATGATCTGCAAATATTTGTTTCAGAGTTTGTGTGTTTTCTGTGTATAATATGTATGTATTTACAAAAAATATAATTTATAATATTAATAAAAGCATATATGTATTTATATCAGTAGTCTAGTATCCATAACACAAGCTCTGCTTAGTTTGGGACTAGATGCCATTGTGTTTTACATGTTCGAAATATTTATTTATTTATAATTATCCCTGTGTAACTCGCTAAATAGGACTCAAAGGAATGAACTCAGCGAAGTAGGGTTTATTATACAGACATACGATCTCAGTTTCTTTGATTGAATACTGACTTTAAAAAAATGAAACATGCAATACTTAACCTATATATTATTTTTAATATTAGCACTTAATTTAATATTATCATTCGAGGGTGTTAATATTGATCATCAGAAAATTCCGTACCATTCCAAGGATTATCTTAAGCTATGCAAAAAGTTTCACCTCCTCCCACTTATAGATCGACGTAAAATAGCAGACTTCACTTTTCTAATCAAGGTCTTGAGCCACAACATTGAGTGTCCTGATTTGCTTGAGCAGATATCTTTTAATGTACCATCTAAGTCACTTCGATTTAACCCCCCTCTTCACATTCCTGTAGCTAAAACGAACTATAGACAGAACAGCTACTTGGTACGCGCAAGCAGAAATTTTAATGAATTATGTAGACAGCATGATTTCGATCCCTTTCTGATTAGTGTATCCTCGCCAAGAAGGCGTCTAGGCCTTAGATTTTTTGAGCAGACATGATTTCCTTAAATTTACGATGAAGCAATTGTTTATTGTGTGTTTGGCGCTTGCGTATTGTGTGGGTTTATTTTTTCTTTTTGAGTTTTTTTGTTTTTGATTTATATTTGGTTTTTGTTTTTCAATATTTTATGTTAATCTGACACTAGAAGTGAAAACTTGTTATTGGCTTTCTGACGACTGATCTGCTTTGTATTACCAATGTATCTAGCTGTAAGTTTTCCATAAATAAATAAATAAATAAATTGATGCTGTCCACTATTTCCTTCAGTTTTTTTTTATATTCGAATTAAAAGAATAAGACAAAAATAAGCGACAAAAAAGTTGAATGAATTTATTTCATTCAGTAAAAGATTCTTTTTTTAATTTAAATTTAAAAAAAGAAAAACAATTTTTTATTTATCATTTATTCAATGGCCATACTACTTAATTTAACTTATTATTATTCATTTCAGGGACTGTACGCTATTTCCGTAACTAGAATAATTGTTTCTTCTTAAAGTTCATGAAGGTAACATCATCCATTGTCTCACCTCGTTACTTACTTGGAAGGCTATGTTCACGTTTCAGCCGTGCCGGTGTCAGCAGTATCGTCGGAGATGCACGCCATCATAACAGTAAATCTCGTCGTGCACCGCCGTCCGCTTCTAGCATACTAATGCAAATTTTGTGAGTATTTCCATTTTTGAAGACATTACGATATTACGACTTTATAAATATGATTTAATGTGATCAAATGTTATAGAAATATATATTCTGTGCCGCGGGGGACTTTACAAACATACATGAAACGGACACAAAGAACACCCAGACTCAGAACAGCAATTTGTGGATCACACAAAATGTTGCCCCATGTAGGATTTGAACCGCCGGTTTGCACAGGCGTGGCGACCGCTTAAACCACTAGGCCAACCGTGAGTGAGTTTTCGAGTATTTTTAGTCATATAAAAATATTTATTAATACCTTGTACCTACATATACCCTCCCTTATATATTGACAGGAAATCAAAAATCAAACGCACATACTCTCTCCTTACTTTGTTAATTATGCTGTGATAGAGACACAAAGAAAGACTTTCTAGTTTTTTTATATACATAATTTATGTACATATACTGTTATATTTTATACTAATAAATCTACCAACGTCGTAGACTTTAGATAACCATTTACGTTAGTCAATTTGACCCATAACATAATTAAATCTGAAATCAGCCATATTAATAAGCCTGAATAACAGATAAATTTGAAGACCCATATGTTTTACAAGTACTTTGTGTCAAGTTTAAAGCTTTATTTAATTTAATGGTTTAATATGATGCTATATTTTCCAATCTAAGATTTAAATTAGACTTTTATGTGAAGTACTGTGGGGGAACGGGTGTAATTTCCCTCCGACACTAAGGGAGGACCCTCCGACCAGGCGAGGTGATCATGCCTGGCGGGCCACAGTTGATGTTGGGATGTTGTATATATGATAATCGGCGCGAGAACTATTTATTGCGCGATTCAGGATTTGTAGTTAATCCGTGTAGTGCGTTACTTCGTAGTTCAGTGCATCTTCAGTAGATGGCGCTGTAGTAGGTTATTGTTGTATTATATGTGGAAGTCGCCATAGTACATATAATTTATTATTTTTTTCGAATCATATACCTATTTACCTCCACCTTGTTAATTAAAATTCACGTTAAACGTGCTTTTATGAAAACGCTCACTGATCTTAAAGTAGTTGGGACACATGAGTTTATGTATTAATAAAAATGATCGTGGAAAGACTCATATAAACTAGAGAGATGTAAACATACCTGCATGATTTAGCAACTGCCATCTTTTTACACATATATGGGAAGTTGTCCTACTTTTGTTTGCTTATTTGAAATATATTTATTTCTAGACTTGAGGAAAATAAGTGAGTATTTTTAGAACACGTTTAATGTACGTATTTTACGCACGTATTTTCAATGTTGAGGTCTTTAAGTTTAAGGAGCGTTATAACTTTTAGACATTAATGTTTGTGTTGGTTTATTTGTAACTAAATTGGTTCATAAAGATTAAGTTTGTCTGATGATTAGAGCCTTCTACCTTACTTATATTCATTATATTGGAATTTCTGTTGGATTTATTCATTAATAGTTAAACTACCAACTAATATTATAAAGCTAAAAGTTTGTACGTTTGGTTGAATGCAATATAATCAGAAACTATTAGCTTGAATTGAATAGTCATTTTGGTCTTAAATTAACCATTTATAGGCAAGGGCCGCCATCGTCGTACGCGACAGAAATGTCATCCCCATCATCCAGATGGTTGGCAGTTCACAACTGTGCGATTTTCCCGAAACTTTCTGCCACACACAGCAAAACTGTGGAATGAGCTGTCGTCTGCGGTGTTCCCGGACCAATACGACCTTCAAACCTTCAAGAAAAAAGCGCACTTCTTCTTAAAAGGCCGGCAACGCACTTGTGACGCCTTTGGTGTTGCGAGTGTCCATGGGCGGCGGTAATCGCTTACCCTCAGGCGATAGGTCTACTCGTTTGCCCCCTAAATAAAAAATAAAAAAAAGGGCACAAGACTTCACGCTACAATCATTAGGAGCGAAGCATTAGTGCAAAATGTTACCAAAGTGGGGTATTTTTTCCTTTTAGGAGAGGCATATGAAGTTGCACAGGTCAGTTAGTTTTTAAACGGTTTTAATTAGCTCACCCCGTTTGTTTTTTTCTTTATTTATTCTTTATTCTTGCTTCAAAAAATCAAATTTAGTAATTCAAATTTCACCCTCTTCCTGTCAACCGATTAATCTGAAATTTTGTATACACTTTGGATTTTGGTGACAATACAATTATGTTTATTCATTATACTATATATATATGTATATATATAAATAAAAACTAAAAACTAGAAAATAAAAATAGGTAAAAAACTTTTTAAGTTAAACGGTTTTATGTTAAAAAATGTACTAAAAACCAAAAAAATAAAAAAATAGATACAGTCGTGGGAATTATAAACATATGCATAGACTAGACTAAAATAAAACCGTGGGGCACGTCAATTGTCTACAAATTATCGACTTAATGTGCGATAGAAGAATCGTTTAATTCGTCGTTAGGCAGTTGGCCCGCAGACGGTGAGGAAATTAATTACTATTTTCTTGCTCATGGAAATTCCAATAGTTATACGCTCCATGTTAACCCCACGGTTTTTTTAGTTTAGTCTATGCATATGTTTATAATTCCGACGACTGTATCTATTTTTTTATTTTTTTGGTTTTTAGTACATTTTTTAACATAAAACCGTTTAACTTAAAAAGTTTTTTTACCTATTTTTATTTAGAATAGTGTGGGCTGAGTGTTTTTCATCATCTTAGTAATACAAAAACCAACCTAATTATGTAAAAAAGGTTCGCATCATATTATTTTATGACTGCAGAATACACGAATCAAACCCCATTTATACCGTTTGCATAATGTCAAATAGTTACTGTGACGCAATGGGGCCATCAAGGCAAAATGACAGGTTGGGCATAGTCCACACTGAGTATTTTCCTGTCATTTTTGCAAATTTTATTTTCAGTGATTTTTAATTCAAAGTTTTCTTTTATTTTCATTTTTTTTAATGGAAATATTAGCAGATATATTGCCTGATGGGAAGCGATGGATGGGGCAGGGGTTGGGATATGGGCCTCCGGTATCCTGACTCACTCGGTGAAACACAGCGCAAGCGCTGTTTCACTCCGTTTTTCTATGTGGCCGTGGTATCACTCCGGTCGAGCCTATCCATTAATGCCGAAGCGTGGCTCTTCCACGAAAAAAGGTTTTGTGAAATATTCACATCACGATGCAAAACATGAGATGATGGGTTTCATGAGTGAAGTCATTTGCTCACAACATTTCAAAATATATTAAACAAACAGACCACTGAGTTATCGATGCACATAAACTGTGTGACTTTAAGTAGTTTGAACTTAATTTCTATTTCATACAGGTTTGTCAAGGTTCTTTTAAATCGATAGCAATCGAACCCTAACCTTACATACCAAAGTACTTGGATGGCCATCTGTCCAAAGTTAAGTACCACAATATCGATTTAAGAATCAAATCAAAACTAGGCCACCGGCGATTAGCGGTCGCTTTGATGTGAATGCACCTCTAGTAAACGAATACATAAGTGCATCGTGTTGCGTCTGGGCAAGTGAATGCGTGCTGTTGCATCACCAACAGTATTTGAATTAATTTTGATTTATTTGAAGAATTCATTTGTTGTAGAATTTTCTACGTAATTGAGTAGTTTTGTAAAATCTGGTTAGTGTCCTACTTTTCTGAAGGTCTCTACTTCACTGTAACACACGTATATATAATATATTAGTCTAGTAATAGGTAATAGTATCGCCGAATTTTGACACTAAACCTAGTTTAGTCTCAAAACTCGGCGATTCGTGGTTCAATAATGTTGATCGTGGTGTACAGGAATGTGGGCGGGATTAGTCTCATTAAAAAGTTTTTCTACTGTTTTAATACGTCTGCAGAGTAACATATTTTCAGTATAACTAATAGTAATAGTTTTTTCTGTACTTTCAAAGTTCGATTGTGTACGATCATCTTTATTTTCACTGTTAGAACTACTTTTTTTTAAAATATATTTTTGATCACTTTTCTTTTAACGTTACCTGCAAAAAACCGTCATTAGTGATAAAACCGCAATTTTTGCTTTATATGATATGTAAGTGAGAAGAAAATACTTGAGAACTGCCACCAGGAATACCCTGAGGTGCCTAACCAGATTTGACACGTTTCTGTTTATTATTATACTGAAGAGAAAACTGAAGCGATCAGTTGCCAGACGATCATTTAATTTATTGACTCATTATTTATACGTTGAATATTACTGCTAGGTGAATATTATATTACATTATATGTATTTCTGATATTACTCCACGACTCACTCTACCAATTTACTTCCCATAAATTCATTGCTGGTTCTCAGACAGTTTAACTTTCTCTGAGGCTTTCGCTGACCGTCATTCTTGGTATTTCTGATTGTATATTTATTTTCTTTGAACATATAAGGAAGGCTAATGGAAATAAATGAGAAACAACCCTGTACATACCATATAATCTCTGTACTCAAAACAAATACAGAATAAAACTAAATGATCTTGAGAACGCACCTCTTTTGATATCGTTTTTAAAAAAAATATTTGAAACACAAAAATACAATTTGTACGTAAAAGATACACACACTGTCATATTTATAATGGGATAACGTAGAAAATAAAATAAGCAATATTAAAGTATAATTTTAATAAACTAACGGAGTAATACACTGGTATTACTGAATGAATGAAGATATTGAATCAGTTCAGTAACTGCAATATAAATTCATTCTAACTTTACACTTGGCTAAAAAACAAAAGAGTGTATTAACAAAAAAAATAAAAAATAAGGATGACGCTTCACTTGTGCGGTTTAAGAGCTATTACGAAGACAGGCGGTGCACATTTCTACTCATGAGCTATTTTCGAACAGGAACGTTGGCTCCTGCACTATTAATAGGTTAAGTGATTGTGTGTGTGATTGTATTTGTATATTGTATATTTTATGTCGGGTTCTCATGCCAGATTATAACATTTTTCATTAAATCTTAGAAAATATGTATGTTTTATAAATTTTATTGGTTAAGGGAATGTACTTTATTGTAGGGTATATTATGGGGATTTGTTTAGCTTTTTTCGCTCAGAATAAATATGTTCATGAATGAAAATAACATCTATGTTAAGAATTAAAGAGTAATTCATACTGACATCACAGAGATAAAACACACATTTTATATAAAAGTGCATTTAGAGGGATATACTTGGAACCACGACATTTATTTAGCATTTATTTACATTACAAGCTTTGCTTAGTTTGGGATGGACGGCGTTGTGTCAGATGTTCAAAATATTTATTTACGAGTATTTCAAACCAGTTAAATTTACTGTTTAAAAAAAAATTTTTTTTTTTCAAAAACAAACTGCCTGCGAGCTAAGTTTAAGTTTATTTTTGAAATTACCAGCCATACTGATGTTATTATTATTTTATTTATTTTTATCATATTGGGAATGGATGTGGTATATGCATGGGTGAATGTTCCTTCCTTTTATTCTTTAATTTTTTTACGGCATTATTTTCCTGTAACTACACAATTTCTTTTTGGTAATTAAAGTAAAATCAAGTCGTACTTTAATGGCAGGTTTTGAAATAAGCTTCTTATTTTTAAGAACGAAATAAGTTAAATTAGGGAGGAACCGGAAGTCAGAAGAACAAAACTAATACGCTAGAGCTTTTATTTCTGTACTTTGTTCAATTCTGATCAAAGAAGTTGTAAGTAGTGTGGAATCAGAAAACAGAAAATATTCAAAATAATATTATTATCCATTACACGAAGACATTACAAGTTAAATGAATTTGATACCATTCCGAATGAACAATGAATTAAAATTGTTTGAAACATATTAGTTCCACTATCCGTTACTAGATGGCGCCACTTATTAGTTTCCGCGTAAGAAGCTAAATTGGAGTTCCTACGTTGTTGTTCAGGGCTTCGTAAATCAACAATGTAAACATCATGCAGTTATAAATCTAGTTGTATTATATTGTGGCAAGGATTTGTCGGAGATAGACGTACTGAGTCAACAACCTTTCTAGTAGAATGAAGATATTCTGTTTGTCTAATCTCTTCCTTATTTTATTAGTTAGTTTCTATAAATGCCGGTCTTATATTTGACCTGAATGTCGGATATAAGTAACGTTGAATGACTGCATTTATTAGTATTAGCGTTCTAAAATGTAAATATTTCCTGGATTGAAATATCGAGGAATGAGTGTCTTGGTTTTGCGTTTTACAGTGAAACGCGTATATCATTACACGCACATGGCCCATTCATGCAATTGGAAGTATTTATAAATATTTATAACACTACTTCTAATAATAAATTGCATTTGCCGGTACTTTCGTTCTTTTCTCATCCTTCCGTCCTTCGTTCATTATAAAGGGTGTTTTTTTAAGCCCGATAGAACTTGAAATTGTAAAAAATAACACAAAAAATTAAATTGTAATCAAAATATTTTTTTATTCGAAAGATCAATACGTGACATTAACATTTGAAAATGATTTCGGGCATATGGGCACCGCGGCTGTTCTTGACGAAGTGCATTCTGGACGTCCAATTTTGGGCCACTTTTTCGAGCACTGCTGGCCGTATGTCACGAATAACACGAACAATGCTGGCCTCCAAGGCGTCAATTGTTGCTGGTTTATCAGCATAAACCAGTGACTTCACGTAGCCTTACAGGAAATAATCGAGAGGTGTCAAATCGCACGACCTTGGAGGCCAATTGACAGGTCCATTTCTCGAAGTCAACTTATCGCCAAATTTTGATTTCAATAAGTCGATGGTTGCGTTCGCAGTATCGCACGTAGCGCCATCCTGTTGAAACCACATCTCCTCCGGATCAATGTCATCCATATTTTCAAACAAAAAATCATTGATCATGATGCGGTAACGATCTCCATTGACCGTAACGCGAGCTCCGGCCTCATTTTTGAAGAAATAAGGTCCGATGATGCCACCAGCGTGAAAACCGCACCATACGGTGCATTTTTCTGGATGTAATGGAGTCTGTAGGGTCTGTTGTAGATTGGTCTCACTCCATATGCGGCAATTTTGCTTATTAACAAACCCGTTATGCCAAAAATGCGCCTCATCGCTGAACACAATTTTGCGATAAAACAACGGGTCAGTTGCCAACTGCTCTAGAGCCCAATCGGCGAAAGAACGACGCATATAATGGTCTCGTGGCTTCAATTCCTGCACCAGCTGGATCTTATACGGGTGTAGGCCGAGATCTTTGCGCAAAATTTTCCACGTAGTGGACGGACAGAGCCCCAATTCCTGCGACCGACGACGAATCGATAAATTTGGATCTTCTTCCACACTTTCGTTTACAGCGACGATATTGTCTTCAGTACGCACATTCCTTCGACGTGCTGGTGTTATTGCATCCTCTAGAGAGTATGTGGTACGAAATCTATCCACAGTTCGACGAATGGCTTGTTCAGATGGACGATTATGTACGCCATACAAATGACGAAGTCGTCTATAAGTTGCGCGAATCGACGACTGATTTTCAAAGTAAATTTGGATAATTTCGTAGCGTTGTTCAAGCGTGAGTCTATTCATGATGATTTGTCAGAGTATACTGAAACAAATAAAAAAAAAAGTTTCATCAAAATTTAATTTTTTGTGTTACTTTTTACAATTTAAAGTTCTATCTAGCTTAAAAAAACACCCCTTATGTGAATGATTATAATATTACTAGTGGTCGCCTTGTGGTCAAAATCAGATCATAATTATTTCTGTACTCGTCCTTAGCTATGCTAAATTTCATATTCTTCCGTTAGCATAACTTTCTTTCCAAAGGTTTTGCTTCCTGTATAATTATAAATATTTTAAGTTTTTCGTCTTTCATAGAACACAACATACATCAGTAAGGTAGCAAGTAGCATAATCTATTCTTTTATCATAAATAGTCAGAATTAAATAAGAAGTATCTTATATTTAAAATGTTAAGGATGCGAGTAAGTTTGTACTTACCGGTGGCTTTGAAGAGCCTTGAAAGATCTATGCCTAACATTAGGCGCCTTTACCTGAGGTAATTGTAATGAAATAAGTATATATGTTTATCAATGTTCTGGTTAGTACAGGGCCTGCTTAGTTTGAGATCAAACGGCCGTGTGTGAAGTTATGATTTAAATCTTCTCCTTATGCCTTCATAACTTCCTTCATTCCTTGTCTTATTTCCTGCAGTAGGGTACTTTAGTGGTTTCTTGTTGTAAATACACACTCATACGAACACTTACTCACATACACACCACACACACACACACAAACACACGCACACACACACCAATTAAACTTTTGAATTCGTAATTATTTGTAATGTAGGCATTATTCTTGCTCTTCCCGCCATACATTTCACAGTCCGGAGTCTGGAACGGCTGGTAATCTGTAATACAGATCATTCTAGTGCAGATACCAGTCTCCCACACAGATTATATTTGCATTTATGTGAGCTGTAATTGCTGTATGAATTAGTTATTAATTGTAAACTGTGTGTAAGAAACAATAAATATTTTTATAAATTTTCATTAATGCCAAAGTGACTCCTGCCTGCCTCATGGAAAGCATGAGCAGAATCCAGGAGTAGTGGTCACCATATTCATTCCTAATGCAGATAATGCAACCATACAGTATTAGAACCCATACGATGGTGGCTTAGTGATGTCTATATTGGCAGTTACTGCTAATACCAGCAACTTATCATAAGCAGAAAAAAGGTCAGTTGCAATTCACGCCATAAGGTATTATTAGAAGTTTAAAATATTGAGTTTTATCTTATCAATGAAAGCTATCTTATCGATATTTATTATAAGCAAATACCCACATTTATATTGTTACTTATTATATTGAATTACGTGATGTCTCGGGTTTTGCTAAGATAAGTAATAATTTCATGAATGCAGCTTGATAATTTAATTCATTTCTGAAAATTACAGACGTCATGTGCTTTTCGATAAACATAACAATTATGAGTAATAGTTAAATGGAAAACAATCAAGACATTCCTGGTTATTCTGGGTGTGAGTTGTACTAAGAGTTACATTTTTTTATTTTTTTTTCTTTATTCTTACGTTACTTACGTTTTTTTTATTAAAAGACAACTCCCGCACTAGGAATAATTCCTGTGTCGCGGGTGACTTTACAAACATACATGAAACGGACACAAAGAACATCCAGACTTAGAACAACAATTTGTGGATCACACAGAGTGTTGTTCCAT
The DNA here is from genome assembly GCA_916048165.1 of Spilarctia lutea. Taxonomy (NCBI): domain Eukaryota; kingdom Metazoa; phylum Arthropoda; class Insecta; order Lepidoptera; family Erebidae; genus Spilarctia; species Spilarctia lutea. The sequence goes on from OU696491.1 coordinate 5,666,671, forward strand.
GTGGGATTTGAACCCACAACACTTGCGAAGTAGGGAACGGCGTGGCGACCGCTTAACCACTAGGCCAAACGTGCAGTCAAACTTCTTACGTTTACGTAGACCACGTGACTTAGCGTTGAGAGACGTCATACTCAAGCATTGCAATATGTTAACTAAACTATTCATAAACTAAATTATAATATTTTTAAATACATACATTCTCTATAGATAAATTACACCCGGACACAGAACAAATGCTCACGCTCATCACAACAATATTTGTTGTAGGAATCGAACCCATGACCTCCGACTCAGCAGTCAAGGCCACTAACCACTAGATCTGGCCTGTTGACAGTCATTTTTGCCCCCGATATTCCAAAGAAAATATTTCTTCAGGCTCATTAACCCATAATTTAGAAAATTCGAACAATGTTGTTGTTGTGCCAAAAATCTGGGGAGGTCGTTAGGTGGATGGGTAAAAAATGGCAATGGTTTGTAATTGGTTGAAGTGGCGCCCCCCGCGGACCGTGGGAACTCGACCACGTGCCGCGACCACCGCGGACCTGCGCCGGCGCAAGTCACAACACGTTCGTCTACGCGACAATCTGGTTCACATACTGTATTGGACTATTAGATTGTAAGTATTTTAGTAAATAAATATTTAGGGTAACCCATTTCTGTTTGAACTCTAGCTGATCAGCTGAGAAAGTATTTACTTTCTCAAAACGGAATATGAAGATTAGAAAAGTACATTATCATTATTCCACAAGTAAGTAAATATTCGGTATTTTTCTCAGAAAATCCATTGGCCATATCCATAATGAATCTAATGAGATTTTTTTTCCCTCATCAGATCCTAATTATAGACCTGTAGAGAATATTTCTCTCAAGACTATCGTACAATATTTCACTTTTGATTAAATATTTTCGATGATACCTCCCTCTCCCAGTCTCCTTGTCTATTACTTCATCCCCTCTAAAAAGAGAAAAAACGCGTAAAAACGCAAAAACTATTTCACCAACACAAGCGTCAGGAACTTATAACAAACACATTTATATTAGACTAGCTGAACCCCGCGGTGCTACCCGCGGTACGATGATAACTGCGGGCAACGCCGCGAGGCGAAGCTATATCTTTATAAATAGTAGCCTATGTGTTATTCTGATGTATAAGCTATATTGTGGTAAAGTTTCATTCAAATCCATTCAGTAGTTTTTACGTGAAAGAGTAACAAACATCCATACATACATACATCCATACTTACAAACTTTCGCCTTTATAATAGTAGTAGGATCTATCATGGATCCTCTCAGAAGGAACCAAATATTTGCTAAAGAGAAGAAAAGAACCAAATTCGTTACCAACTAGTAATCTAAATCTGGCACGATACTGTCTGCTAATCTTTTTATCTTCGATACTGGATCTGTCTGTCTGAGACGGATGTTTTAATTGTTTTTTATCGCGTCACTTCATCGTACTTTCGAGAACTTGACTAATACTACTACGCGCCTACCGTTCAACTCATATACACCAGGACCAACACCAGTTACTCACAAATAGACCATGATACTTGGAAAGTCCCTGAAAAAATAAACTCTGGTAAAACCCCCAATGAAATGAATCAGAAGTAAACTGAAGGATTTGGAAATATAACAACTCAACCATACAAAGTTTGTGCTATCGAGAAGTTGTCATCTTTACTAAAACACCAAAATTCATCAATTCATTTTAGTGCAATTCTACTAACAATGTCCTCGTAAATGTTTCAACAGCCCTGCCCACAGAAGTAAATAAATATGGTATGATTTTTATTACAGGTTATTGACCTGATGTTGTTGATAATTGATAACTAAAAGGCGCCAGTGGTTCGTTTACAACTTTTGATTATTTGTACTCATGTATTTACAAGTTCAGTACAAAGTACCGCTACATGTACTGCGTGTATTTATCTATTGAAATTCTCGCATGAATGAAATTAAACTGTGCTGATTAGTTAAATACACAGAGTGTTTGACACACCCCTGTCTACTCCTTTTGGGGATAAATAACGTGAGTATGTATATGGATATATAGATTCATTTATGCAGAAAACAGGCTGTCTGTTATCTGCTGTTGCTGTTCTGCAATACTCGATCCTTGATCTTGATTGAAATAAAGGAGTATTTAGGCAACTGTACCACGCTGGCCGGACGGGTTGGTACATGGATTTTTCAACTTTTTTTTCTCCTTGCAGTGATGTTTTCCTGTACAATTTGCTCTCTTAGTTAGTCGCCTTTTACGACACCCATAGGATATATAGGGGTGGTGACAGTTCGTAGTTTTAATCGTTACGACACGGATTAAAAATACCCACACTAATATTATACATTAAAACGTCTATCTGTTTGTTACGTTTTCACAACTTAATCGTTACACCGATTTCAATAAAATTAAATATGGAGATACTTTGATTCCTTGAGGAAGGACATAAGCTACTCTTTAACCGACCGGCAAAAAAATATTATTAGATTATCGCCGCCCATGGACACTCGCAACACTAGAGGCGTCACAAGTGCGTTGCCGGCCTTTGGGGAATGGGGAGGGGGAGGGGGAAGATGTATGGGCCTCCGGTATCCTCATTATGTCAGTGAAACACAGCGCTAGCACTATTTAACACCGGTTTTCTGTGAGGCCCTGGTATCACTCCGGTCGAGCCGGCCCATTTACGCCGAAGCGTGGCTCTCCCACGGGAAAAAATGTATTTCAATTGTTTATATTATAATCTGACTATTTATACCTACCATTATATTTATACATACAGACCCATACCCCATAGAAGTGGGTCGAGAAATACTGTAAATAAATGCTTCATGAAGACATGAGCTACTAAGATTTACATCACATTTATCCGTGATCAGAGACACGATCTAATGCATATTAATAAAACCCTTTTGCAATGTTTTTATTGCTATATAATTCCATATTTACAACATTGTAGAAGCAACAAAGTAGGGCGATGAAATAGTGCCCTGGCGCCACGGTCGTGCCTGCCATGCATGTGAGTTATACTTCATACATATAAGATCTATCTGTTATGGATTTGTATTACAATTACTTACTATATTAAGTAGTTTAGTTCAGGAATGTTATTTTGTAGAAATAGCATTTGCAATGAATAGAAATCTGTGTTCAAATCTACGAAATATTCCGACTAAGAAACTATGTTTTGCTTATAAAATGTGTGAATGAAACTATATTATACGTATTTAGACTTTTATCTACTAGTATTTAAAGTAACCCGATAAATGGAGAAAAGGGAAAGAATAGAAAAGAAAAAATAAATAAAAAGAGAGTCATATTATTGTGGGGTTAAGATTAGGTATAACTTTTGTTATCTTTTCTTCATATTTTCTTTTACAATTTCAATCTTCCCTTTGTATCCATTCAAAAAGTTGTTTTGCAAAATATATGCCCATTATTTGGATCTTAACCCCAAGTTCAATAATAAAAGAAAGTTTCTAGTAAACTAATTAAGAATTCTGCATGGTAATACTTTTTATTGGTAAAACTTTGAAAGGTTTGTGCTGATATTTTGTTTGCGGTGAATATTTAACTTTAATTTCAGTGCAAAACATAGAAAAACTTGATTTTTCATTGGTAAAGTTCAATCGAAAGTGTTTTTATAATTTCTTTTTCTAAAACAAGATATTGGTTTTTGAATGAAAATCGTTTTGATGAACTTTTTGAATAAAAAGAGCTTTGAAATGGATTGAATTTGAATAAAAAGGATCTGAATCCCCTACCGACAGTAGGTACTTTCAGTTAATGACGCTGTAAATACACTTCTAACAATCATTTAGATTAAGGAACTTTTGTTTATTACTATAATAAAGATTATTATTTATTGTTTACGAGGCAACCAAATTAAAACACACTTGTGTATACTAAACCTAGTGATTCGACTTGGCTTCGTATAGAAGTCTTTGCGATTCTCAAACTTTCTCCACTCATGCATGTACTACACTTATAAACAAACCTTTCTCTGGAATCAATCACCGATTTCTGAAACCTGCATGAAAATTAGTTGAGTAGTTTAAAATATCTAAGCGAACAGACAGTTGAAGCGACTTCATTTTATAAAGGTTTAGTATGTATAAATTATATTTTTTCTGATTAGATTTATTAGTATAAAAATTGGGTTTTGTCGTTTGCGCACTAAATGCATGACAAAGTGTGGGCGATTACTGAGTAATTAAATTATATGCTCTATTCTGTGTATTGCTAAATACAAAGAACAAAGTTAGTTGTTGAGCAGGCCACAAATGAGATATTTTTAATAAAAACCCGACTGCGCTTATCTGCCATATTCATTAAATTCATTGAAGAACTGAATAGATAGAAAGAACTAAAAAAAAGTTTTATTAAAAAAAATTATGTACCCAGTGTCACACTCACGACTAAGATAAATCTACTGACACCACTTATATAAAAATACGAATAGCCGTTTTTGCTCTAGGGTGTGACAAGGAAATATACATATATACACTCGAAAAAATTAACCGTTCTTCTTTCGCATGCGGGTAAAAACAAACAGCTTAATTAAGAATCTCCTCCTTTTTTTAAGCCGGTTAAAAACTGAATGCCTTTCTCAACAGTATTGAGTTCTCTGGGTGAATTTTGGCAATGATTTACCAGCTCGAAATCGGAAGCCATGTTTCTACCCGACACCATTGAATTTCGGAAAGACGTCCACTATTGGACATATGCCTCCCCCGAGGTTTCCCCTTAGCATCTAGTCCTGTCCTGTAATGCAATCGATACATTTAGTATTTTAATGATAAACACTATCCGGTACTCGCTTTACTTTTGTACAATATCCAGTAGGCTAGGGAGGCTGATTCGAGCAAAGTGATACCGGTCTCACAGAGAACAGGTGTTTCAATATCGAACTATCATTCTGCCCACAGTAGATCCCTCATCGGTAACCTCACACCTAAAATGAACTGGGGTACAGAAAATTCTTGTAAATTTGACACGGACCTGACTTTAACAATTGTTTTCAGCCTGTCAGGTGGTCAATCGCTGGTCAATCTAGAATTGAGAAGGCGACTCAATATATGCGCATTGCGCTATGCCAGAAACTGGTTACAACTAGCGTGTATAAAAATAGGTATTATAATGTTATCGCAATCGATAAAATTGTGGCTATTATTCACTTAGCAGTCACGAATAGGTGTTCTAATTACTCGAGCCTTTTAACGCTAACTAAAGCTAGCTGTTGAATTATTGGACATTGATGAAAACAAGATCGATGGGATGGAATTTTATTACGTGTTAAGAGGAGAACAATTTACTAATAAAAATATTACATTAGAATTACATTCCTAAGAAACCGAAATGTCGAGTAAACTTATGGATGTAAGAACTTATAAAATTCATTAAGGTTTTTGCCGATTCTGTTCAATAACGAATTAAATTTTAAAATGGCGTAACTAGTCATTGATGTAATGTTTCGAAAGTGCTTAAAAGAAAACAACACAATAACATATGTTTTTAAATTAATTCACAGTTCGCTCGATCTGGGCTAGGCATTGACAGCGAGAGCTGCTTCTAATTTAGTCGATTTATTTGTAAAAAAATAACAAAATACTATTATGTGTAATATTATGCTTCTTTATAAGTATAGGTACATAGTGCATGTATAATAGCCTCATCCTCTTTTTATGACGAACGAGATACAAGCCAGGCGTGTCCCCTGATTATGTGACTATCGCCCAATATTCACACTTTTAATAAGTACGAATGCGTTGCCAAGCTTCGAGGTGAAAGTATGATTTTGTTTTAAGTTGTAGCGGCCGTATTAATCCGGAAAAACATCAGACTACAATTGCGAAAATTTCACGAAAAGAGCATAGTAATTGAGTACCAAGATGTATATTTTGTCGTTTTTACGATATTACACTTCAATTCTAGTTAATTGTTGCATGAATGAAGAAAGGAATAGATAAAGTGTGAGATTAAGTTATTCGATGGTGAATTTATCTATTGCCATTCGTCACAGGTCACAGGCAACTTATGGAGTTCAGAATTTAAAAAAACTCCACTCAACTTTTTCATCAATTGCTAATCTGATCGCATTTGATTAAATTAAAAGCACACTTTAAATATAGACATGGCTTTGATGTTGCTTGGCGTCTGTGCCGTGTTAGTACCATGACGGAACTCGTATTCCAGAATATATTTCAATTGTTTTCATACTTTACAGAAAGAGCGATACTAAACAGAAATCGAACGTCAGGAAAACAATTGAATGCTTATTTGTATAATAAATATCGGAGATAGCTGTGTGTTAAAAAAATAATTTGAATTAGGAAAATGAAAAACAGTTAGAACAATGACCATTGCATTGAAATCTGTTTTTAAACACAGACATTGTTTAAATTATACCAAATTTAATTCTGAATTCAAATGGCGTTAAAACTCTTTCTATAGGGAATTGTACTAAGTATATTTACACAATAGTGCTTAGTTCAAATACGAGTATGCTTTACTAATCGCCTTAAATCAATTACCAAACTCCCGAAAAACAAGCCTCTAAAAGTTTAAATCCGAACTTTGTTTCAGATGGGCTAAAGGGACTTGAGTCTTCATAAAGCTAATCGAAACTGAACGAGCGACCGTATGGCACCATGAGGAGGTAAACGGGCCAGCTAGCGGTCAAGGTTGCCTATTTCAGTCGGGGTCAACGCCCATCACGGCGTGGCGCGACTCCTATGTGTTTTTGTCACGCAAACTCTGGAACACGTGTGAGCCGGTACTTTTGAACTAAAGCTTTGTTGGTACGCGAATAACGATTACGGAATTGTGTTTTAGAAGTTTACGTGTTTTTGTTTTAATGAGTTGTCAAATTAATTAATGAGATTGAATGTAAATAGGACATGTCTTTAGTGTATTCAGAACTAAAATAAAGAATATTTATATTCCATACAGATAAATTTCAGTAAATCTATACAAACAAACAAAATTAGAGCTTCTGTTTGTAATATTAAGGTAATAAATATATTAAACTAAATATATAAATGCATGTGTACACTTTTTGGCATTTATACACGGCATATACCTATGCCAAAATATCATATATTTTTTTACAATTTTCATCTGTCTGTTTGTTCTGCCTAATCTCTGGAACGGCTGGGCCGATTTTGTTGCGACTTTCACTGACCTACAAGGAGAATCTTTACTTAGTACAGGAGGAGTTGTTTGTCATAATTTAGTAAAATTTATAAATATGTGACTATTATCTATATGATGTATGTTTTCAACAATAGTTTACTGTTTAAAACACGACGTTGCACCGTTTGATATAGTTAAGACAAAACTCGTTGTGACGACCTACGAGTAAAACAAAGGGGGTTATTTACTGAGCAAATGAGTCAATTGATAGTAAGGGAATACTGCCATCCATGTAACCCATGTAGACCTGTAAACCATGAGTATCAAGTATCTTATTACCCTTCCTCCCTCCCACTAGAGATGGCGTGGAAGGTTTGGGGGACTACACTTACTCGGTAAAAAGGAATGAAAGTTTTTTTAAGGACAACGCCAGCACTATAAATATTCTGTTTTTTTTTATTGAATAGTGGGCAAACGAGCAGACGTATCACCTGATGGTAAGTGATTACCGCCGCCCATGAACACCCGCAACACCAGAGGCGTCACAAGTGCGTTGTCGACCTTTGAGGGATGGAAAGGGGGATGGAGGGAGGGGTTGGGGTATGGGCCTCCGGTATCCTCACTCACTCGGTGAAACACACCGGTTTTCTGTGAGGCCGAGGTATCACTCCGGTCGAGCCGGCCCATTCATGCTGAAGCGTGGGTCTCCCACGAAACACTGTGTCGCGGGGGACTTTTACAAACATACATGAAACGGACACAAACCACACCCAGACTTAGGTCCCACCTACATTTTGTGGTTCACACAAAGTTTTTTCCAAAACACTCAGCGCAGAGATCTCAAGTCTTATTAATATTAAAACTAAATATACTATTCGATAATATGACTACTATGAGCCGTAATATATGACTGTTAATGACCTATACAAGGTCAAGAGAAACTATTTCTTACCAAAAAATAAACACCGGCATTTTTTTGGCAAATATTCTAAAAGTGAATCCTAGCTAGATCGATTTATCGTCCCTGAAACCCCCTACATACAAAATTTTACCAAAATCGTTGTAGCCGTTTCCGAGGATCAAATTACATACAACCCGTCGGAAATATTTGCGAACCTTACTTAATGAATATTTCACTGAACGGAGAAACAATAAACAAGAATGAGATTACGATAGCAAGAATAATACTCGTGTGTCGGCGATTGTGTTGGCGACCGTACTACAAAGGCGAAGGCGGGCGATACGTGAGGAAGGTGAATCGCATTCCAACCGGGTGCGTAGATATTTCTGACGAGTAATATATATTGAGATTATATATAAGTATAGCTCGTTTAAAAGTGTTAGATTAGTATGCGTGCATTCTTATTACATCCTGTCCTTCCTGAAACAAAGAAAATAAATAATAAACTGAATACCAATAAAAATACATAAACAATAATTAATTAGAGGCAATAAACATAATTATTATATAGTACTTTCTGTTATTATGATTTATGAAAGCTATTTGGTTAAAAGACCTATTACAAGACATGGCGGTAAGTCGTCATAAAAGTTAATTGTTCCTCAGACGCAAATGAGGATTCTTTAATTATAAATTTAAATAACATAAATGAAATATCATTTCTCTAAACATAAACTAAAATTTAATACAAGATTTTATTATACACACACGTTAGAAATACCTTTACAGTTTGGTTAGTGTGTTATAAGGTTTCCGTACCCAAATGGTAACACGGGACCTTACTCCATAAGCGCAAGCTTGGGGGCCATCTGTCGCCCTAGCAGAAGCAGGATCATGTGGCGGGGATAGTAACTACAGTTTGTAGGTGACCCGAGGTACGTCGGGGTTCCAGGGTTTCCTTACTAGAGTGCACCTGGTTCCTGCTCCTAGTACCTGAGACGGCGTGCGGTATTAGTCGGTTCGGGTCCAACATGCCACCAGAAGTAGAGTAGTAGTAGTAGAGTAGAGTAGTATCTCCGGGGGGATTTCCGCACGGAAAAAGGGGGGGGGGGGGAACGAACAGACGTATCGCCTGATAGTAAGCGATTACCGTCGTCTATGAACAGCCGCAAATCCCGCTAAACCCCTTTTCCCCTATCCCATAAAAAAACAAAAAATAGGTTAAAAATTAAATTATAGATAAATATTTAAATTATAAGCTTACTTGAAAAATATTCATACATTCATGATCAAAAAGTCTCGCGGTAATAATATTAAAAGGATTTACAATCTCTTTGTGATGAAATCAATTACATCATTTTAAAACATTATATTTAGGTTGAAAAATAAAAAAATCTTCATATCATACTTTGCATGATTTGTGCTCTTGATACCTAGAATACGAATGTTTGTATTACCCATTCACAGGATGAGTTAAAATATTAATATTCTGTCTAGTACTGACAACATTTACTGACAAAATGGCACCGATAACGTAGTGGTCAGATAGTTGTGAGTTCGCACCTCACAAGGTCTGCAAATCTACGTTGTAATTTACAAATTGTGCTTCTGAATTTACTCATAAACATCCAGTTTTTTGTGCCCATTTCATGTACGTTTATAAAGTTCCCCACGACACAGCATTTATTCCTCATGCAAAAGCTGTCTTTAAAAAAAAAATTGATTTTTTCCTGTAATTTAACTCCTCCATTTAAAACAGTTGAAATATAATATATTTTATATGTAACAACAGTTTTCTAAATATAAACTCAGTCAGACTATCATTAACTTTCCCACGTATTTTGCTATCTAAATAAAATATCCAGTTCTTATTTATTTTTATTAACGACACCATTCAGTAGTAATTCTTTATTGACATCGGATCTTGCTGCTATGTAGAAAAACTTTTATTACGATGAATATACTGAGCAATTTTATAGCAGATAAATAGAATCGGAACTTAGGTGTAATTTATATGATTGTACCATTGGCGAAAGAAAATATGTGGACAGCTTACCGCCTGTTACTTCGTCAAGCGCGGAGTTTGTTCCATCAAGTTATATGTTTTTTACTAACGTAAATTGTACATTTACGGATATTTCGTTAGGCTTATTTCGTTATTGGCTTTAAAAAGTTTACTCAAAACTAGATGGTTATTCGTCTGGAATAGGATTGCTATTGGTTTAAATTCTGGTTTACTCAACAATGACCCGATGAAATTAATGAGTAAGAGTATCTTGAATCTTGAATCTTGAAACTCGCGGGCTGGGTTTCCGCAACTCGACGTCCTTATTGCGCCTATTTTGCGTGATGGGATGGCTTCATACGTGCCACCCCAGTTCTTCCAAGAAGCCTAGCAGACCCTTTACGTTGCCGACGACTTCTGGGAGTGACCTCGGTGTTCCGAGGTGTCTCGCCCGGTATTCTGCCACCTCAGGACATGTCATAATGACATGGGCAGCTGTCTCCTCCTCCTCCATGCATGCCCTGCACAGAGGACTGTCTGTTACACCTAGAGTGAAAAGATGTTTGTTTAGTAATGCATGCCCAGTTATTGCTCCAATTAAAAGTCGAAGCAGCGGCCTCTTTAGTTGTAACAGCTTCCGTGACAATCTGGGGTTGATCGTCGGGAGGGCCTCCTTGGTCTGCCTGCAGGTACAAAGGTTGGACCAATACGTTTGGTGTTCCACCTTGGTGTTTAGTTGCAGTGACCTTCGCAGCCAAGCAGATGGCAGAGGCAGTATTGGTTCAGGGCCTATTGCCCTTGCTACCGATCCAGCTCTTGCCAGTGCGTCGGCTGCATCGTTCCCGCGCGAGTTACTATGCCCCTTTATCCACTGGAGAGTTATACTGTTTGTGGTACATACCTCTGTCAGGGCTTTGTGGCATTCGTAAATTAGCCCTGATGTTGTCGAATGACTTTGCAGGGCTTGCAGGACTGATCGGCTATCGGAGAGTATGCGGATGGGGTACTCCGTCACTCTCCTGGAGGTGATTGCATGTGCAGCCAATATTATGCCCATACACTCTGCCTGGAAGACTGTGTTGTGGGCTCCTAGTGGTTTTGAGATGTGTATGTTTAGGTCCTCGGAAAATACTCCCGAGCCAGTGCCTGACCTTGTTTTGGATCCATCTGTGAAGACACTCAACTCTTTCGGGTGAAGCACTTCTTGTAGGTCCTCATGTAATTGTATTTTGTACTTTTTGTCAAATACAAATTGCTTTGGTACCGCATCGGTCACCGCTTCCATGAGCGGTTCCCTTCCAATAGCCTCATAGAGGATTTCGGTATGCGGTACCCTCGGCGGTCTCCAGAGATTTTGTTTCTTTAGCCGCGCTGCCGTTGCTAGAGCCTCCTGCCTTATAAAGAGGTGGAGAGGTGGTAAACCTATGATGGCTTCCAGAGCCGCAGTCGGTGTAGTCCTCATGCAGCCCGTGGTGGCCAGACAGGCCAATCTCTGGAGTCGTTGTAATTTAGCTTCGACTGTGGATAGCTTGGTCCGTGGCCACCATACTATCGCGCCGTAGCTTACCATAGGTCGAATTACTGTCTCGTATAGCCACAAAGTGATTTTGGGGTTTAGTCCCCAAGTTTTACCTATCATTCTGCGGCATTGCCAGAATACGACTGTTGCTTTCTCGATTTTATTGTCTAGGTGGGCACTCCAATTCAGTCTGCGGTCGAACACTACCCCTAGATACTTTACCTCAGACGAAAGTTGGAGCTCTGTATTGAACAGCTTGGGAAGTCGGTAGTTTCCCAGATTCCGTTTGTTGGTGAACATTACCATTTCAGTCTTCCTTGGGTTGACCGAAAGCTCGTTGTCCACGCACCAGCGTTCCACTACCGCCAGTGCTGAGCGTGTGATGTCGCATACTATACCTGCGTGCATTCCGCTTGTTAATATCACTATGTCATCAGCGTATCCGATGGTATAATGGTGATTGTTGTTCAGAGTGGTGATGAGATCGTTCACCACTAGGTTCCATAGTAGTGGTGAAAGGACGCCTCCCTGGGGGCAGCCCTTCGCCACTAGTGCTTGTTTAGTTACATCTGCTTCGAGTCTGATGACTCTCTGGCTCAGCATATTGTATATCCATTCAGTCATAACTGCGTGCACTCCATGTCTCACAAGTGCCACTGTTATGCTGGTGAATTTAGTTTTGTCAAAGGCTCCCTCTATATCTATGAAGGTGCCTAGGCACATAGTTTTGTTCTTGATCGCTACTTCAATCTTGGTTGTGACCGCGTGAAGTGCCGATTCCGTAGACTTACCTGGACTATAGGCATGTTGGTTCGGATGCAATGGTGTGTGAACCAGCACCGTCTCTCTCAGATACCTGTCGCACAGCCTCTCTAGTGTTTTCAGGAGGAAAGAGGTTAAGCTTATAGGTCTGAATGATTTGGGATCCGAGTAGTCAGATTTACCTGGTTTTGGTATGAAGATTACTTTGACGTTTCTCCATTGTCTTGGCACATATTTATGTGCAAGACAAGCTTCCATGATGAGGGACAGTCTTTGGGTGAGTAACCACCCTCCCCACTTAAGCAGGCCTGGGAAGATCCCATCCTGGCCTGGAGATTTGAATGTGTCAAAGCTGTCTATTGCCCATTGTGTTTTGAATGGGTTAACCACCCTATTGGCCAGTTGCCATTCCTCCTCCGTTGGAATGGTTACTTCTTCTTCTTCTGGCCGCCCTCCTGGACTGATTATTTCACAATCCGGGAAGTGCGTCTCTACCAGCACACGTTCCGCCTCCCCCGCCGAGTTTGTGAGGGAGTTGTCTGGTTTTCGTAGGGACCCCAGTGATAAGGTTGAGTTATTGGAGAGAACTTTTCTTACCCTGTTGGCCTGTGTCGTTGTCTCTATGTTTGTACAGAAGTTCCGCCATGCGTTGCTACTCCTGTATCTGAGTCGTTTTTTGTACCTGGACTTGGTGGCCTTATAATTATCCCAGTCCTGGTCTGCACAAGTGTTCATCGCTCTGTTGAGTTGCCTCCTCATCCTATGCCTAAGTCTCTCCAGCTCAGGCCCCCACCAGCTCTTTTTATTTGTTCGGCCTACTGGAGGGACGGTTAAGGGGCATGTTTGATGGAAGCAGTCCATCATGGTGTCAGTAAGGAGATTTACTTGTTCTTCAATTTCAACGGCACCAACGATCCTAGGCGGATTATCCTCCTGACACAGGGCCTGACCGATCCGCACAGAATAGCTAGCGCGATCGGTTTTTTTAGGATTCCGCCTCGGTGGTGCCTTGAATTTGCTTACCTGAAGGTCGAAACGTATCCATCTGTGGTCCGAGCACGATAAGTCGTTAGATACGTGCCAGTTCAAGATGTGCTTCGCTACTTCTTCTGTTGCCAAGGTCAAGTCAATAATTGTCTTGCTTCGTCTGTTAACGAAAGTTGGTACGGAGCCTGTGTTCACTATGTTTAAATTTGTTGTAAACAGGTAATCTACAAGTTTCCTACCTCTGTCGTTTCCTGTAGGCATGCCCCATAAGGCGTGGTGTGCGTTGGAGTCGGTTCCCACGATTAACTCGAGCCTTGACTCCTCGCAGTAGTGGACCAGCTGTGTGAAATCGTGCGGTGGTGGGTCGTCGGCTTCCGGCATATAGACAGATGCCATGACAACCTGCTCGAGGCTGGTGTTCTGGGCTCCCTGCACCTTTATGGCACATAGGTCTCTGGAACAGAAACTCGTTAGGGCCTGTATTTTTATATTATTTGTTGTATATATGCATGTGCGGGGGTTCTCTGGTCCCGCGTAGACCGTCAACTTACCTCCCATGTTTCGGAGTCCGCAGACCTTGCCTTTATTGACCCACGGCTCCTGGATCAATATAATGGCTGTCTTGTTGATCTCCAACCACTTCCGGATCTGAGCCGTCGCGGTTAAACTGTGGTGGAGATTAGCCTGGAGGATGTTACTACTGGAAGAAGGAGACAGCGCCATTGGAGTCAATTGTCTCCGTTGCTCCGCCCTTGTTCCCTTCTGCACCCTTCCCTTCGCATCCATCCCCCTCGTCTGTACGGTCACGAAGAGGGTTGACCTCTTCCTTCTCGTTGGAGTCGGGGATAGGCTGCGCCGGAGCCTGGGGCTCAGGTGCCGTGACTACGTCAGTGGCATCCTTTGCCCCCTCCGCAATGTCCATCGGTTGAATGGTGTCGTTTGCATCCCTGGAGTCGGCTTCGGCTGGTGGATACTCCACGAACTTGCCGCTGGGCCCCAAGAACTTCACGTACACCGTACCCAGCATAAAGCTGAGTCGGCGTCCGCGTTCCATTAACGGTTTCACCACCGTCTCCGGGATGCTTACAATCGCAAAGGTGTCCGTTGCTTGTCTGTCCATCTTCAGCAGGAGCCATCTCTCGATGTCTGCCCACCTGTTCTGGAAGCGTAGCATATGTGCTACCTTCTTGTGGTCCTCGTGGGCTCCCGGGAGTAGGATGCCGCAGCGGACCCGCTTCGACACCTCGCCCGGGCGCTTTACCACCAGTTTCTCTCCAGTGGAGAGGGTTATGGTGGCCACGCTTCGCTTCAGCCATTCCATAGTAGGCTGGTTTTCACACCAGAGTCTCAGGGATCCGTCGGTCAACACCGGCCTTCCCCGAAACCCTGGGCCTTCTGAGGTACTGTTGCCCGGCTTCATCGACTCCTCGAACAACAGCTCCCCAATTTTCATTTGGATCTCATCGGACTGATCCTGGCTCAGGTTTTCCATAACGGCGGTTGTTATCGCCGCCATCAGGTCTGCCTTTAATGCACCAGCATAGTCCGTGTGAGCGGTTTCTCCTGGAGGTCCGGCCCTCCGCCTTTTAGGTTCGCCTCTCGGAGAAATAGTCTCGTCGAGACGCGCCCTTTTGGCGGAGTACCGGCCCCCCTGGTTACTACCACCCTGAGGTCTTGTATTTGTCCCTTTACCTTTGGGGGGGGGCGGACGACGCGGCGCCGAGGGTTCGGCGCTCTTGCCATCCCCTCCCTGTGGGCGGGTACCTTGCCCTTCCGTTGGTACTAGGGACGTGTTGGTCAAAGCAGCACGTCGCTTCTCCCTCTCCCTGCGACGCTGCTTTTTGTTTTTTTTGTGCTGGTTGCCCTGTGCCGCACAAGAGGAGGAAGTTGGGGGTTGGGGCGTCGGCGTTAGGCGTATCGCCTTTTTCCCCTTATTCTTCCTCGTTTTCGCGACTTGCCAGCCGGACAGACTAGGGTCCGTGGCTGGGTCGCTTCTTTGTGGACCCATCCCCGCAGTCTGCCCCGGGTTGGTAGGCTTTACCTTGTCCGGAACGACTGTTGGTACCGACTGGGTACGGCCCGAGCTCGTGAAGCCCGTAAAAGCCTGTACCTGGCCAGTGGGTGTTTTCGTAATTGGCGTCCTGGGCACTGGTTTGCCAGCATCCATTCTGCCCCCTACGGTAGTTTTTGTCTTCGGTGTCGGTACCGTGGTGGCACCGACCCGAGACTGTTTGCATTTTGCCCCAAGGGTTGCCGAGGCTACCCTAGAGGCTCGTGATGAGGAAGGAGGTCCTGCCGGACCTCCTTCTTGGGTTTCGGGTCCGGCAGATGCCGTACCGTCCACCATTGGGTTAGGGGATCTTAATTTATTCATAACTTGTTTTTTAGTAAATTTCACCTCCCGAGCTTCCCACCCTCCGTGGAGCCCGCACCTTTGGGGATGTCGTTAAAGGACACCAGGAATACCCGAGAGGTATAGGGTCGTTGGGTTGGGACTCAAGCGCGACATCGGGAACTGCAGACTTGTGGCTGGGGAGAACGATCCACATTCGTCCCCAGTTGTTCCACCGGCCCTCGTTCCGTCAGCATGGCCAAGCCCCCGTGTTCTCCCGGAGAACACACCCCCCGAACCTCGCCTGCGAACCGTACCCCCTCAACCGTACGGGACGCGTGTCCATTACCCTGCAGTGGCTAGCTACAGGGCTACCGTTTCGCCAGAATTCCAGACCAAAGAGGGCGTGTTGCTTCCCGGAGGTAACTATCCCGACCCCGTTCAGCTCAACCCTCCAGGATTCCTTCATCCCGGCTTACGGCGCTCAACTGCGTAGGACTAACGCAGGCAGGCGTAATAGTCTCCTGGGGTCGCCTGCTGGCCCCGGAGAACTGTGTGTAATGAGGTGAAAGATGAGTATGTGGATGAATGAATGAATGATTAGATGAGTGAACCAATGAAAATGAGTGAGTGGTGTTAAAGGATTGGGAGTTTGGACTTTGACGGGATTATACTGGGTGGGTTGGGGAAGGATTAGGTTGCAAGGGGGTAGTTTGGAGAACGGGATAATAGGTGGGTTATACTCGGCTGGTGGTGTTATCCAGTCGGGCAAGCCCTTCTCACTTGGCTACAGGAGATGCGGGGTATGGTGCTGCGGCGCCCGTTCAAATCTCCGGTATTACCAGGGTGCACGACCCACTTCAAAAAGAAGCAGGTTCTTCCCTGCTCCGTGTCGGCAGATACAGGGTCGACGAGGACGTGTGAGAAGCACTTGAGTGTACGTGCCGATATCTCAGCGTCACACCTGAGCGTACACGTACACCCCACGCACCCCATGAGTAAGAGTATTAAAAATAAGGGAAGATTTATTTATTTATTGATGATGATAATTACGTAGTATCAAAAATGTTACTTGTAAAAACACCAACCAAGTCTCGACACTTAGTTCTTCTACCGTAAAAAGTTGTGAGATACATGTAATATCAAGTTTTATGAAGAGATTCTATCAGTCTATCAGTGAGTGACAAAGTTTGAAATATACTGTATTTAAACAAAGCTTTCTTAGTTACTGAAAATTCAGACTTCTAGTTTTATCCACAATAAAGTTATAGGGAATCGAAAATGGCCTGAACTGCTTTGAGAAAAGGATGGTACGGCCATCACCAATGCTAGACTTGGCGAGGGCACTGCCGTGCCACTAGGTTTAATTAAAGGTAACTTTCAAATTAAATTTGAATTAAAAATAATATAGTAAATAAATCTGTAATATAAATATTGGCAAGGTTTTATAAAACCTTACTAATATTTATATTTCAAGTCTTCTTAAGACACACTTAGATCAATTGAGAAATAAATGTAACGAAATACTTTGAAAATTTTCACAGTTACGTAATTCAGTTCCTCATTATATTTTTCGTCAAAGCAAAAATAGTTTGAAACCACTCTTACGTAAAACAGCCTGTATATAACACACCGTAATAATATTCCGTACATCTGCCATTTCTGGTCATGCAATAACTCTAAGCTCATAATAAAGTTTCTTAAATCTAAATATTCCAATGGTGTAGCAACACTAACGCAATATTTAAGGGCTTTGTTGTATTGTGCAAAATTAAGACTTAGTACGTTTTTGTTGATCACGTGCGATTTGGCCGATTTGTGATGATCACTTTATTAACGCATTGACGTGACCGACGGGACGCGGCGCGTGCTCGATTGGTTTCGACTTTTGATTATGAGATTAGAGATTTGGCGATTATCGCATACTCATCCATGTTTTTATCTTATATTTTCTGCGCCAATATGGTTTTATTTTTTATTCTGTAATTTTAAATTTAACTTGTGAATGTATGTATGTACTTGTATGTTTTAATCCACGTCCAAATCCAGATACTTCGTACGTCTATAACATTTAATTTTATCCTTTATTTTGAAATCTGTTTAATAAGAAATTTTTAAATAAAGTTTAGAAGCGCTTAGATTCTCACATGGGAAACATATTACATTTTTTGCATATACAAGTAATGTAGACTTTTAGGTATATAAATTGGACTTTGTGGCGAAGCATGGTCTTAACTGACGTTTTATATCATTAACAATACTCTTGATAGATTATTTCATCTTCATAAGCCCTGTACTTTACCTTTGTCAAGGACTAGGTGAGGTGATCATGCGTGGCGGACTGCGGCGCAAAGTTAGGAAATATGCTAAATAGACATAACTAAACATTTTAACATTGCGATACGGGCAGTGCCGGATTTATATTTTTTATGAGTGTAGGCCACTTTATTTCCGCCGCCCCATGTACATAAATAAATAAAAATAAATAAATAAATATTTCGGACATCTATCACACAACGCCATCTAGTCCCAAGCTAAGCCGAGCTTGTGTTATGGGTACTAGACAACTGATATAAATACTTATATACTTTTATTTGTTTTTTGTAAATACATACATATTATACATAGAAAACACCCAAACTCCGAAACGAATATTTGCAGATCATACAAACATTTGGTCCGACCCGGGAATCGAACCCGAGACCTCATGCTTAGCAGTTGCATACGCTACCACTACGCCACGGAGGCAGTCAAACATACAACATACCTTTCTAAAATAATAATTTTCCATTTGTAGTAAAGAAGGCCTTAAAGTTAAATAAAATTTGAATTAGTCATTAAGAGGGTAAAAAAAATTAAGGTTTACAATGTTCTACGGGCCTTTTTAATAGCAAAATCATCTATAATATCATCATATATTATAGATGATTTCGCTGATGATATATCATAATATAGGTTTCGATAGGAATTAGTTTCTAAAGGGATTTATTTAAAGTACTTATAAAAAAACCATGAGAAAGCCAGTGGACGTGTTTGACTTATCCGCTGAAATCGAGTGACCGTCCTCTGAAATCTGGGGCCCCTAGGACGCTGCCGCCCCTAGGCCGCGGCCTATACGGCCTATTTATAAATCCCGTATCATACGGGATCGGTAGTTACTTCATATAGTTCGTTTCTCCACAGTTCAATGTGTCTTTGATAGATGGTGCAGTAATACGAGTAAGTTTCTAAAGCACTGATATGGAAGTCGCCACATTATACAAGATCACATGGAACTTAAAATCAACGAGGACAAAGCCACGAACGAGACAATAAAATACTAGTTTTATTTTTGTGACTATTGTTACCTATTAACAACGGCATAAATATCTAAATTCGTATATTTCACCGCGGTGCGCGTACGCAACGTGAAGTTAATCCGTGCGTTTGCGCATACGTCACGAACAAAGCGCCCTCTTGTTACGGATAAGAGATTTTATTGATAGTTAAATAATTTTACGTCACATTTTATGACAATTTCTGTGCTTAATACCTTATTTGTAAAGTTACTTAATATCTAGTATTACTACTCACTATTTATTTTAAAATGCACACAGAATGAAACGATAATGTGTTAATCGTTAGATTCGTGCTTTTTGCCTAAGATGTTGTGTTTGCATGCTTTTCAATGCCTAGTCACCAATGCTTAATTTCTTATCAAGATTATTAAGTTACTAATACTATAGTTAGTCAAATTCTAATTATAAGTTCAAGGTATATTTTAAGCCGAGTTGTCAACATGTGTTGGTGACAAAAGTTTCTGTAATTTCTTTGCGTTGACAACAAAAATTGTCAACAAATGTTGGGAACCGTGTTTCTGTTTTTGGCGATAAACATCAAAAGAATACAGCTTGTTGCAAATATTTATTGACTCTGTGGAGACGCTTAGTACCAAACTAAAACGCCTGATCTGCGCCTAAAACATGCCTGACACGTGGACGAACGAATCAATGGAATTGTTAATTGATCGGCGAGTTGTTGGCGACTCAGTGTTGAGACAATGGAAACAAAAGTTGGCGATTTTCTGACGAGTTTTAAACAGTTGGGAACACTGAAATTGCCAACAATTTCGGTGGATACGCGCTTTTACCTATTATAACTTTGTAGATTTCATGCCAAATAAAACTTAAATCATATATTGTTTAGCCTACTTCAATGTGCCTTAATCTCCATAATTTTTAGTAAATTCTTTCTCCTTTTATTTTCAATTTATTCTTCTTAGTTTTCAGCAGTAAACGTTGCGTGTTGGTCGCGTCGTGCTTACACTAGGAAATACAAAATATTTGACATTATATTTTCAACTTTAGAAAACCATTTCTACGTGTAAAGAATTAAAACATATACCATTGTGTTTGTTCTGATATACACAACTAACAAAGACATCGCTTGAACTATATAAAAATAATCATCATTCTATTTTCTTTTCGCTTTCCGCTTTTGAACTTTTTCTCAAGGTTGAGAGATGGTTTTCGGACTATTATGAACCGGCCGAACTTGGATTATTAAGGTGGAACTACTGCCATCAGACCTCGATAACCCAAGTATTCGGAGCTAATAAAATCCTGTAGATTATATTGTTGTCGGACTTCTTAGGGATCCGACTTCTCGTAACTATTGCTAAAGATATTCAGCTATATCATTAGCATCAGTTTTAGTCGATAAGACTAGACTAGGCTATAGCGCATGGATTTATCAATTCAATTAATAAATCTATTTAAGTTGATTGCTCATGAGAGCAACAAAATATAATTTATGTTACATTTGAATGTCGTGCATTAATTTTCTTATGCGTTAAATTAAAAAAATATGCTAATGATATTTGCTGTGTAAGTTAGGATTAAGTTATTACATATCTTAGATAAGTTTTTCAATTAAGTAAAAGTAAACATACTTAAATATGTTTCATTTTGATAAATGTTATCATTACTGTTTCAATAAATATGGAAATATAGGTATGATCGGCTGTGTTTATGATACTCGTACCAAAATTATTTAAGTAAACAACGTTTCTAATTATTGATGGTAGATATACTGTAAAAGATTTTATAAATAAAAAATGTCTCCTTTCAAAAAATCATCTGCGTTTTACATGTAGTTATGACATTTTTATGTATTTTCTTACGTAGTGAGTGAAGCTCTATTGTCTCTGTCTATCCCTCTGGGAAACAGGCGTGACGTTATGTTATGTTTTATTCTTCTTATTATTCAAATGCTTTTGTATTTGGCTTCGGTGCTTAATTCAGTTTTATTTTTCTTCGTTCTCTTTAAGTCTTAGTCTTAGTAAGACTTTGGACGGAGGGGACGGTGGGAGGAGGTGACAGGACGGGTTTGATGAAATGGAATGCAAGCTATTAAATAGAAATTTGGTCTGTTCCGCATTGAACATGTTCAACGCGATAGATTGAAAAAACACAGACAAAATTAAAGACTATAAACCCGAGTAGCCGAGTAGTTGGCTGGACTCCGTTGAGACCTGCTGTTTTGGTAGTTATCGGCTAAGCGAACATTATGATATTGCTGAAAATTGTTTTTTTCAGTTGAGTAGTGTAGAAATGTATACGAACAGACAGCGGAGGTGATTTATTTCATACTATGTACAGATAGCAAAATCAACGACTTTAAAATTTACTTTATTTACAGTAGATTTTACAAAGACAGGACACCGACGTAGAACCAATAATAGTAGTTACTGCATTCCTTAGCTACACATATTAAATATCAACCGTACAGACTGTGAAATAAAGCTCAAATTAGCTCAAATAGATATTACAAAAGCCATGCAGATTTATTGATAAAGCATGCAATTATAATTAATTTCTTATAGATATTATATAACTTCAAAAAGTCAGAGGTGAATGACTGGGTAACGATCTGAAATTACTGAATACATCTCATCAATGGAAACACTTTTCTGTGTTTCGTCTAATACGATTATGTGATTTGTGGTTTCACTTTAGTAAGGCGTCCATTTCTTGTAGGTACTAGATGACCCACGCAACCTCGATTGCGTCTTCTATTGCCCGTGGCGTGATAATTTTCCCCTGTTTTTGTAATATTATTCATAGTTGTTCCACTCCCATTGGTCTTAGCGTAATTATATATAGCCTATAGCCTTCCTCGATAAATGGGCTATCTAACACTGAAATAATTTTTCAAATCAGACCAGCTGTTAAAGAGATTAGCGCGTTCAAACAAACAAATAAACTCTTTAGCTTTATAATATTAGTATAGATATAGATGTACGAGTACTCTGGACGGTTGTGAGTTGTAATGTTTAACAGGAGGTAAGTTTTGTGTCCGTTCAATGACTGCCTGTAAGAGATTATTGTCTGCTATCAGGCGCCCTTCTTATGCTATTTTTGTATTTCAAAAATATGATACAGGGTGTACAATAAAGAGTAGGTAGAAATCTATCTATGACGGGAGCGAAATCTGGCGGTTGCGTCGGTTGATAAAACATAATTACTTATGAAACTTAATATTCAACTAGGTTTTAAGATATACAGACAGATTGCAAAGAAATTGTCATCAAAACGCTGTAAACATATTTATACGAATAACTTAAATTTTAATTATAATTCTACCATAAATTACTTATTTTCGAAATGTTGCCAGAGGAGGCTGAGAAATAAAATAGTACAGTTAGCAACAACAGTCTTGGTACACGCGAGTGCTGTACGGGGTGTACAGTCGCCGCGCGTCGCATTGGGACGCTGTCGATGCTATCTCTACCGAGAGGGATTCTACTGCAGTCGAAGTTACAAGAATTGACATCGTTTTTCAGTATTATTACAACACTTTATGAAATTTTGTCTATGTCCAAATATTTTAACAATAGTTACAGTTACTTAATAAACATATTTTAAATTTTATTTTACATTTTTATACTTTATTTTAATCCGGGATGGTTGGCGTTTCTTAGGGAAGAACTTTGTTCAGCAGTGCAATTGATATTTATGTAAAGAAAACAGTTTTTAGAAAGTACATAAAGGTGCCGTTGAAACTTAAAAGAGATTGCAGATATATAAAAAAAAATCTTCACGTCAAACAAACTAAATTAAATCACTGTACGTAAACAGGAATTTAATATTCACTAAAATAAATGAATAGTCTTTAGTTTATAATTTATTGTTCGTTACAAAAATTCTTAGAATAAGCCGCCAATTGTCATATTTGTATACTACAACTCCTTTTTATATATCTGTTATGTGTGTAAAATAAAGATAAATAAATAAAAATAAGCTCATAATTTTAGTTTTGTTGTAAGAAACCGTCACCAATCTACAGGGAGCCGACAATACTTTCCGCGAGAATGCAGGATTTATTTCGCGAAATTGTTTATAGGGTTCGCGTTCAACGTTATAGCGAAACACTTTAAACATTATTCAGGGCTAGGGCTCACAATGGTGGCCGATACCTTACCGCTCCCATGGACGGTCACGCTCCGACTCTTCCTTGTAGAAAATCTGCATAATGCAACATGCATAAAAGAGTGATTAAAATCCCTGTTAATGCTTGTTCCATATTGAAACGGGACGTTTTTAAAAGTCGTTTTCTATTAAAATACTAGCTGACCGGACAAACGTTGCTTTGCCATAAAAGGGAATATATGTTGTCGAGGTGGGTCAATAAAAATAGCGATGGAAAAATAGGGGTTGATCGTAGAGGGTTGAAAATTTAGGGTTGTATGTATTTACTAATGCTGTATCATAAAAAAATAGAAATTAAAAATTTTGTATAAAAAAAAAAAAAAAATTAGGGGTGGACTACCCCTAACATTTAGGGGGATGAAAAATAGATGTTGGCCGATTCTCATAGATACCGGATAAGCACAAAAAATTTCATCAAAATCGGTCAAGCCGTTTCGGAGTAGTTCGATTACGCACCCATTTTTGAAAAACAACGGTAAAAAAAATCTAATTGTTTAAATCAGTTCGATACCAAAGTTATCGATAAAAACAGATATGGTATGATTATTTTACTGCATTAAAATTTCATGTTTTTAAATAGTATTGATCATGACATTTAATATCAGGCAAAGAATAGGTACATGAATTTACAAAAGTTTTTATAAAAAGAATTTAAACGCCTGTAAAGAAAATAAATATAACGCGATATATATAAGAATACGAAGTATTAGTTTAGTTTATCCTTGTCTATGCTTATGATTTTAAATATAACTTTTTAATGTTCAATCCAAGGTAATTAGTAAGCGTGTTCGAATTTCAAAGAAATGTTGCCAGCGTATCGGTTTACACGTTCGAATACCTTTACGAAATACCACAAATAGAACACTAATATGAATTAATAGCAGCCCGTAGTGAATGTCAAAAAATAACAGTTTTTATACGCCCCACATATTTGTTTTTGGAGTGTGAAAAATCGCGTTTTTCGACGGTTTGCGGTGGGTTTTTAAGTAATATGAATGTTTTGGTATTACGGCTGAGTAATTTCTTGTCTCTGGCTAAAATGCAGCTGCGGCCAATAACACACGTGACTTTGGTTTATAACAAATGTGTTGAACGAATTGTGATTTTAAAAATTAGCTGATTATGCAAGCGTCTGGGAACGTAAATTGCGTGTCTATTTACTGCATTGCTCATTGGATGGTTTGTTAAACCGTACATTTTCTTATAAAAAGACAGTAATAATACTGTATTGCGTTGATATTTCTGTAACTTAAATGTTATTTTGATCGCGTGTTACTAACCAATTCATATCTCGATAGCGATATGTCCATAAATATTAATCAGCCAAAGTTGAGAACCCATCTTAGTCCGCCATCTTGAGCATAGACAACCCCATTGTTCAATTTGAACTTTTGCCTCCAAAGTGTGTCACAGAGTCGTAAAGCTGCAATGTGAAAGCTATTTGCCACAGACTACAT
Organism: Spilarctia lutea; assembly: GCA_916048165.1. Taxonomy (NCBI): domain Eukaryota; kingdom Metazoa; phylum Arthropoda; class Insecta; order Lepidoptera; family Erebidae; genus Spilarctia; species Spilarctia lutea. The sequence goes on from OU696491.1 coordinate 5,691,235, forward strand.
CGTCTGCGGAGTATATTTTTGCGCGGTACTTACATAATTGCTTCCTGACATAATAAATACGATGTGTGAACTATTTATTGCTCATAAATATAGTAAAATTGGTGAATGGTGAGATTTAGGAGTTATTTAAATTGTTATGTTCTTACAGATTTATGTAAAGCTGCCTTAATTGACATTCGTTTGTGGTGAGACTTAGTTGTGTTGGAAATTACGCATTACGTTGAGTATCTTACGGTGATGCTATGTTTAAATCAACACGTGCAATAAATTTAAACATGTCAAAGCAAAATATATCAAGTACATCCATATGATACAACTGAAAAAAAAAAAAATTAATTTTTTTTTTTTAAATTAACACACGAGAGTAGCGGTGGGCATTTTTAAACAAATAGTTAAATACTCTGATGGTTTACAGGTACGAGTGGCATAACTGGTGAATTTTATTGGATTTAATTGATTCTCACAACTAAGACGAAACTAATAATACCTCTCAAGTCATAATAGCGTGCCATTGAAATATTTATACCTACTCTAAATATAACCCTCCTTCTTGAGTAGTTAGGTAAAAAAAGTATGTTTATGCATTACTCCTTACTATTATTTTTTGTCGCGTATCACAAGCCGTGTTTCTTTATTAGGACGGCCCTTTGCACAGCGATTGCATCCCATATCTACAGTGCTGACATCTAACACATGTTGAAAGTAACTGATTGATGCCACACCTAATTATGTTTGAAATTTTACATGTATACCAACCATTTTATTTAAGGCACCCTATTAAATATTCCCTATACCTTACGACGATAGAATTAAGGTTGCATTTTGAATGTTTTTTATTGGTGGTGAATTTTGAAAAACGTCGTCACCTCGGTTACCAGGAACAGAGATTAACGATGTCTTCCGTTTGGATTGAAATACTTCTACCTAGATTTATGCGGATTAACTTGACCTTAGAACTGTACTTATTTCTTCAAACATTTGAGAAGATACGTTTGTTAATGAACCTGAAGCTTTAGGATCATAATCTCATATGACGCTGAAATTTGAGTATACACAATGAAGCCTCATTATATTTGCGGCCTGAAATTATAATATATTTTTATTAAATGCAACACTTCTAGTATCCGTAGTAAGAAATTGCATCAAAAACACTTCAAAAATACCTAGTGACATTTCTCATATTTATTTTAAGTTCTTTCTTCCATTCTCTTCTATTATTCGCCAGTTCACTGATTATTCCTTTATAGCTACATCTTTTTGAATGCACTTCATCCATCTTTTCTCTGATCGTCCTCTATACTTAAATCCGTGACCTTTCACACGTGGTCGTTTGATTCTAACCTAGACAAAGTCTGTACTGGAACAACTGACTGACATTTACATAAAGACAAATTAGAGCTAGAATAGTAGAGAATTGATCACAGTGGCGTGCAGTAAGAGAGGCCTATGTCCAGCAGTGAACAAAAATAGGCTGATGACCATTTGCTTCTTTCCGCCATCGTCCTACGGTACAGAAATTTCATCCCCATCATCTAGATGGTTGACAGTCCACAACTGTGCGATTTTCCCGAAGCTTTCTGCCGCGCACAACAAAACTGAGGAATGAGCTGTCGCCTGTGGTGTTCCCGGACCAATATGACCTTCAAACCTTTAAGAAAAGAGCGTACTTCTTCCTAAAAGCCCGGCAACGCACTTATAACGCCTCTGGTGTTGCGGGTGTCTATGGGCGGCGGTAATCTATCAGGCGAAACGTATACTCGTTTGCCCCCTATATAATAAAAAAAACAAGGAATGAAATGTATGCACAGCACATTTCTATTTATCTTGGATGGGAATCAAAGTCATAACTTTCAATGCAGTAGTCTGGTTTACTGACCATCAGGCTAACACTTAACAGGTCTGAAACAGCTCTCTTTAAAGAACAATGTCTGTCTGATGAAGTGTTACATTCTCTGCAGTACTGCAGTCAAAATACCGTTTGAATAACTTGTAAACTCTATTTCTATTGTATCATGGTAATTAATTTTACTTTTGGTCCGTGATCATTATCGGCTGTCGACATTTACGAAAAAGTAAATATCAATAACACGCAATAACATCTAACAAAATCAAACAATGCTACATAAATACAAGAGGAATCACGCACTCACGACATAAGGGCACGAGCACATTTGTCGTGTGCGTGTGTCGCGTGCTGCATTGTTAGCCTTATTCTGTCGTGACTACTTGGTCTTTCGATCACCGTATCTGGTAACGACTGGTAAAAAAATGTATTAGTTTTTATTAATGCTTGGTTTATATGTTGTTAATTAATTTGAGGTTATGTTTTTATAAAAAAGTACTTTCAACCCAAGTTTTATTCGAGATGAGCAGTTGTTTTCAGTTGTTTTTATTTTCGCAGTGATAAAGTGACCTCAAACAGGCCTTAAACGGTTGCATTTTAACTGTTGAGCAAGTTATATTTGCTTTTGAGTGAGTTACATCTAGTAAGTTAGGTTACCGGAGCTCGAACCTGGGGATTCCTTACACCAATTCTGCAAAAAAGAAAAAAAAATGATTTAAAGAGTTTGAACGCTTTTCTGATTTTTTTTTGAATTGACTTTTTGAGTTGTAGGCATCCAGGACCGGTGATAGTCACTTGTCTTCAAGAGACCTGTCTGTTTATATGCCATGCTCTCAATGCCATAAAAAGACGTCTTTAACGTAAATCACTCAAAAATATTGTTTAATTAAATCTTTATCGTGGATGTATACAATTTGTATGCTGACAACACAGGCCTCATTAGCCACCCTGACTTTTACGGCCAGTGGGTAAATATAATGCCTCTATGCGGCTCATTTAGTAGTGACATCTAAATAGACTTATTTAGATGCCATTGATTTATTTTATGTATTCAAGGCAAAAGCATTCTCAAATAGTGTCATATTAAGTAAATGTTATGTTTTATATTATGTCCAAATTATAAATAAAAATATAATGGAAATGAAAAACTGAGAATCAAATTTGCATCTTCTGATTTTTTTTTATTATGTAGGGGACAAACGAGCAGACGTATCGCCTGATGGTAAGCGATTACCGCCGCCAATGGCCACCTGCAACACCAGAGGCATTACAAGTGCGTTGCCGGCCTTTTAGGAAGGAGTACGCTCTTTTCTTGAAAGTTTAAAGGTCGTATTGGTCCGGGAACACCGTAGCTCATTCCACAATTTTGCTGATAAGTCAAAATGCTCAAATAATGGATAATACTTGTGTATAGATAAATGTCACTTTTCAAAACTTTTCTAAAATTTAGCCTTATCTATAGAAATAAATCTAGTGTAGTGCCTGTTTCCAAGGTTCTAATAATATCAATTAATCTCAATGCATCTAAATGTTTATTCAACGCATATTCCATATGCATGCATATATTATTTATTTAAAATAATGATACATAAAATTTGTTTCTCCGTCTAATAGTTCGCAGTTAGGTAGCCCCAGAACTTGTAGACCGCGTCTCCAAGGATTATATCTATACTAATATTATAAAGCTGAAGAGTTTGTTTGTTTGTTTGAACGCGCTAGTCTCAGAAACTGCTGGTCCGATTTGAAAAAATCTTTCAGTGTTACATCATCACGCTAAGACCAATAATAGCGGAGCCCTAATGAAGAATGTTTAAAAAACGGGGGTAAATTATTACGCTACGGGCAATAGTGGATGAAACGAGGTTGCGAGGGTCAGCTAGTCATGGATATATACATTATTGTTCATTATATTTTGTATTAAGATAATTAGGAATTAGTAAGGTCATAGGAAAAATATTTTTTATTTCACATAGCCTAGGTTGGCTTGAACAGTCACGTTCGATGTCTACTTGCGTGCTTATAATAACTGGCATTTGTCAAGGTTAAAGTTCACCAAAGTGATTTTCATATTTACATATTTAAAATGAAATGTCGTTCACAGGGTATAAGTGAATGTATAATCTTTTTTATTCACCTTCAAAGCGAGACAATCTTATTTTGATGTGTGTTATTTCTGATATTATTTATATTTTGATAGGAACAAATAAAAAAGAATAGATGCCATTGATAACACAAACTCTGCTTAGCTTGGGACTAGATGGCGTTGTGTGTTAGATGTCTGGAATATTTATTTACTCGTATTTATTGATGTATCTATCTTATGCTTTGCATGCAGCAACAATTTAAATTACGGATAAAAAGAGTTTCCAGTATCGGTACAGCTATTAGAATCTACATGAAACAATATTTAGGTATGAATGGGCGTCGAAGCCACAACGCTTGGTGTGGCGTTTGGTATTTCATAACACCTCTAATGAAATTAGCTGTTCAATAAAAATCAATGAGTTTATTCATCATCATCATAATCATCAGCCCGTTGCAGTCCACTGTTGGATATCCCTATCCTATAACCATAAAGCATTGTCTGCTGCTTTTTAAGACTATCTTGAGTTCATTAATAACGTTTACAACACTATCAAAATTCAATTTTCATACTATTTCTTTCATTACAACACAAATGATCTATATACCCATATCTTCTTTACGAAATAAACATACTAATCACGTAATTAATGAGTTTATTATATCTTAATTAAAAAAAAACATAATTTATTATATTTTTTCTATACTATTAAGATTCCATGTGTTCGTCGCACGAGCACCGCCCACGTGCAATATGCGCACGCGCCTGTCCCCTACACGCGTCCCCCAACTCCACTCGCATATTAATCGCTCATTTATATGCGTAATCACTGTTGATTAAGTTATTTTCTATGACATATGAGCTAGCAAGAAGTATAAACACATATGAGATAATTATTGTCATTTTAATATATGTATAATTATGTACCTATGCTAAAGCGGGTTTGAAGCGATAGTTAAGTAATCGTCATATCCGTTTTGATCGCGAATTATTGTGATTTAATAGTTATTAATTTATGAGCTTTTGCTTATTACTTTACTAGTTATTGCAGTATTGAGTAGCCTATGTCTTTCCTCAACAATCAAAGTATATCCATGACAAATTACATTGAAAGTAGTGCTGCAGTTTAGCCGTGAAAGTATAACAGACAAACACACAGATAGGCAGAGTTACCATCGAATTAATATTATTACTATGGATAAAAGAGGATAAAAGAGCTTGCATTATTTCCTAATTAACAAATTATTCAAAGTTGATTAACTATAATTACTTGCGTATTATACCAATGCAAGTATGCATTTACGTCTCATAAAGCCTTCAACACACTGTCGAAAGTAATATACATATTTATTCAAAATTATCAAAACTATTTAGAGAAGAAAACTCTCAAAATTACTCATTATCATTTTATTGACAATATAAACAGTTTTTATCGATATTAATGCATCGACAGTCGATATAAAGGTTCATAGTATCGTTGATGACTTTTATTAGTAAGATATTAGTAAGTATTTGTATATAATAATCTCAAATTTATTCATAGGTTTTCTTTTTGATATATTGCGATTTGGATGTAAATCGTCGCTTGTGAGTTTTAGGGTCAGGCGAAGTCCTTGCCCTCAGGACAGTAGACCACATAAAGCTGAGCTATGTGGTAGCTTGTCGATGCCTTTTTCGCTTCGACAACATTATATTTTTATTAGTGTGTTAGTTTTCTCTAAAATTAAAAAGTAATAAGAACAACACTACTAAACCTAATTTTCTAATTTATTTAGACATTTTTCTGAACTAGTGAAAATAAGATTTTTTTTAAGTAATCAGTATTTTTGCGATAATTACGATTGAAGTCGTTCTATGGAAATGTCATGAAATATGTATTTTTTTGTTTATCAATATTTACTCATATCTTAAAGTAAAACTAATGAATTATTTATTAAAAAACCCGACTGTGTCAATATCTACAATCTTTATTAAATTCAGGTTGTTTATTTAACATTTTTTTATTCACTCCCACGACTAAGAGGAATCTGTTAACACCACTCACATAAAAATATGAGAAGCTGTTTAGGCTCTAGGGCGTGCCAAAGAAATATACATACATATATACATTCGAAAAACACACACCTCCTTCTTTCGCAGTGGGGTTAAAAACGATTAAATGTAACCAAATATTTTATGCCTTTATTTCGTTCCAATATGTGTCCATAATTTTGCACTTGAAGTATGTGAATAAGTGTTTAAGTATATTGTATTTACAGATAAAATGTTCTTTGAATGGGTTTAAACACTACAATTCACAGCGCAAGACTAATATTAGATTTAAATTTCAAAAAATAAACAACTTTACCATCACACTTGCAGAGTTAGTGAAGTGTTACATTGTTACAAATATCCATCAACGTGCTAGTGTATTATTAATTCAAACTAATGCCATAGAAAAACTTTCTATTCATACTAATATAACCCTGTCGTTCAAACTTTTTTGATAGGACTTCTTACGCAATATATCAAATCAATACATCATATATTATGTAGCTTTTGCTGTAAACCAGGTTTTATAATTAAGGGTCAGTAACGAGCCAAGCTATTAGCCGTTGTGTTGCCATCCTAATGCTTAATACCATACGTGTGTAGCCTTTATGACACTCTAACTATAAAGTATATGGGAAAACACGAGAATTGTAAAGTTAACATTTTAGATATATGGATTTTGTTCGTTAGTGTTTAGGGTTTTTTATAGTGAAATCATTTGATATTGTGGTTTTTGAATTACGTATACATACACATACACGTGTCAGTGTGGTGACGAATTAAGAATACGGTGTGTCGCCACCTTTATTTATTCATTTTTTTTCAATGAATGTAATAAAGTTTGAGCTTTCAGTGAGAAACGAATAAACGAGTAGAAATGCTCTGCGTCTGCCAAAAACCGTACTTTGGCAAGCTAAGCCAAATGTTGTACAGACTTTTGAATATAACCATTAAGGCATATACCGAATAATCATCCATACTTATATTAAAAATGCGAAATAATTCTCTTTGTTTGTCCTACTTTAACGACCAAACCGCTGCACGTGGGAGAGCCACGCTGATGCTGCCTGACGCCGGGATGAATGGGCCGGCTCGACCGAAGTAATATCACGACCTCACAGAAAATTTCTGTGAAACATCGATTGCGCTGTGTTTTACCGAGTGAGTAAAGATACCGGAGGCCCAAACCCTACCTCCATTCACCAAAGGCCGGCAACACACTTGTAACGCCTCTGGTGTTGCGGGTGTCCATGGGCGGCAGTAATCGCTTACCATCAGGCGATACGCCTGCTCATTTGTCCACTATGCCATAAAATAAATCTATTTCAATAAAATTTGTAGATACTTTGATTCCCCAGGAAGGACATAGGCTATTGTTTGCTGCGTTAACCAACAAACATGCGGAGCCGAGCGCAAACGCTAGTCTATATATAAATACGTGCAGTAAAAACTTTATACCCCTTATACGAATATTAGGGGAACAGAGGAGTATGAAATTTGGCACAGTTAAAGTTAATATGGAGGAGTGCAGGATGCCAAATAAAATAAACAATCAAATTAATAATGGTTACCACTGTACAAAAAAAGGACTTAAAATTTACGTTTACGTTTTAGTATCTCATAACAAACACATACACTTTGAAAACTATAAAATTAATTACGTAAAAGTAATACGAAAATGATATCTTTCTATAAGTACACCTTTCCCATTTAATACTAAAGTATATTATAATTTGCATCAATAATCCACAAGGAAAGCGATCACAGTGGTCCATCAATCACACATTGGCAACCATTTCCTGATCTTTTGTCCATTATACAATAAACTGACATTGCGCCAATAATACAATTCTAATAATTGCACCGAAATGTGCGCCTACGCAGATTTGTTGCATCGCGCATGCGTCAGTTGCGCTCTAGTTGGAATGCACCTTTTCGTTCAACAATGACATGCACCGTTGCACAAAGGAAAGACTGTGGTTTGAGTTGTTTGTCGTAGATATTCAAAAGAGAGAATGTGTTGCAAACTAAATGGTTTTTTTTATTTATCACTTAAAAACAATAGTACAATATTTAAAAATAAGCTATGGCTTATGCGAGCTATGGCTCGATAAACCTCTAGGGTTTGTGTTGTGTTACACAGTTATTCGGTATCGCATATTTACAATGTTTATACACTATCTGTAAGCGTGTGTTGATAATACACGAGAGCTAGATACATGCCTCCCAAATGAGACCAATTCAATATCTAAAAAAGATTCGATCCTTCGTCCAAGAAAAATGCCTTTAATTTAGTTCTAATATTACTCTGTGTAATTTTATTAATTAAATCCGGTGGTAGCTTGTTTATAAGGCGAGGGATTGTGTAGGTAGAAGTTCAATTACAGTAACTGTTTAGCAATTGTTTTCTACTTATTGAACATTTTGACTAATTTACTTACTGACCTAATGACCTAATGTGTAGTGATATTGATGTGTAGCTAAGTCAGCCAGTTGTGCATTTGTTTCTAGAGAAAAAAATGTGACGATATCGATAAATTTTCTCTTCTTTTCTGTCCAAGTATTCATCATCATCAGCCTATCGCAGTTCACTGCTGGACATAGGCCTCTCCAATTGCACGCCACTTGGTTCGATCCTCGGGTTCTTGCATCCAGATCCTGCCAGTCATGTCCACAATATGTATGTTCTATAGACATATAGTATCTTATTCAGCAGTATGGTTGCCATAGTATATAATATACAAGGATTGACTCAGACTGCCATGTTTGAGAAATGCAATATTATTTTTTTAAAAAGTGTATAAAGAACGATGTACGAGATGTTCTTATTGGCATGCGATACACACAATGACACCATACTTTCAAAGATTAACATTTGTAGTACCAATCGGGAATGCTCAGCATATGTCGGCCAGCGGCTAGATAAAGGGTTGTCTCTAACACCTTCGAGTTCCGTCCCGCTGTGGCATTGTGTTGTACAATTTGTGGAATAACGCCGACAACGCCTGTTGTTGGACGAGACAGGGCCGTATTTATGATATGGCTCTATGGTATTATTGTGTGATTTTATAAACTAAAAACTATAAAATTAATATTTAAACTTGTAGTTGATAATTTCATCAATGTAAAATGTTATATAGATTAATATTATATGTATTGGTACATAGCTTTAAAATGCTTGATGTTGCACTGATCGTGGTCACTGGCTGTCTGTAAAAAGAAAGTATTATGTACGCCAAAAAGGTTTAAATAAATAAATATTTAATAAATATTTCGGACATCTAGTCCCAAGCTAAGCAGAGCTTGTGTTATGGGTACTAAGACAACTGATTTGAATACATATATACTTTTTTTTTGTAAATACATAAATATTATACATAGAAAACACCCAAACTCCGAAACAAATATTTGTTGATTCCACAAACATTTGGTCCAACCCAGGATTTGAACCCGAGACCTCAAGCTTAGCAGTCGCATACGCTACCACTACGCCACCGAGGCAGTCAAATTAATTCGGTAAAAAAAAAAGTTAATACGGAAGTGTAGTAATAGGCAGTTGTGTTCACGATACAATTGCGAAGGTAAGCACACGTAGAAACTAAGTAATAAAAGAATAGAGTTATTTAGAGAGGTGTTCTTATTCACCGGCTAGTTGGTGTATTTTAGTGTATATCAGGGCTTCTGCGAAAGGTCAGTCTACTGACCATCCCTGACTGACTGTTATGTATAATAAAATAGAATATGCCACTGACAGATCTATTAAGATATACATATTTAGAATGATCAGCAAGTAACTATCAAATTTCTAAAAGCTATTTATGGAAACATTCAGAAGAGGCATAAAAAGGCATGAGGAGTTTTGTTATTTACCAGCAAGCAATTATAATTTAAAAAATTATAACTTAGTAATCCTAGATCTAAGAAAACAGACCATACCTTTAGCAAACTATATTTAAAAAAGTTTTTTTTAATATACAATTGACAATAAGTACATTTAAATTAATATTTACATTTGAACTGAGAAATGAATTATTTTGTGACATAAAAGGTTCCAAATCCGTCCCGTATCGGGCTAGTGTTGGCACGGGCTGCCCAGGCGCAAGCGATAAGTTATTATTTTATTGGCGGCTCGTCACGACGTATGGCAACACGCAGCCGCGTGCGCACGTGCCCCTTGCATATCCACGTTGCTTGTTAATGAAAGCATTAGAAAAAAAAAACCTTACCGAATTTTAAATTTCGAAGTTAATAGACAGACATTTAAAGGGTTACGCCGGAACTGCAGAAAAGGGTTGAATAGACACACATTTTATAATGACACCTTGCGTATTTGCTTGGAATATTCCTGATAGTATTGGTTGTGTAACGGATATTCAGGATATATAAGGTACAGATAGTTTATTTATTCCTTGACTATTTATAAATATAAATTAAATATTATTTTCCTGACCATACAATTCTGTAGATCGTACTTGGCAAGAATAAAATTAATTTGCGCTTAGAGTTTTATCACAAAATTTTTATGCAATAATCATCATCAAATTTGACTTGTAAATTTTGATCTAACTAAAAACTAATGTAAAATTTTCTGATTAGGTTTTCATAAATTTTTCATAGTTAAGACAAAATTAAGTGTATTTTTTAAGTAATATAAAAATCACGCGGAAGTTTAACTTTTATGCACATTTAATTTAAACCTTTTACTGGAAACTGAAAACCTTTTAAGTACTTTCCATTGATCTCGCATTATGAAGATCAGCATTAAGCAAGATTAAACGAATTTTTTTGGAAAAATACCTTTAAGTTTTTGTTAAATTACAAAAAAAAACGAATATGGACTTATATTTAGCTTTCACAATTAACTGTGACATTCCTTAATGTATTTTTAGAACGTCTAAATTTATTTTTTTACTCCAGACTTCATCTATAGGGTGTTTTTTTAAGCTAGATAGAACTTTAAATTGTAAAAAGTAACACAAAAAATTAAATTTTGATGAAACTTTTTTTTTTATTTGTTTCAGTATACTCTGACAAATCATCATGAATAGACTCACGCTTGAACAACGCTACGAAATTATCCAAATTTACTTTGAAAATCAGCTCATTTTTGAAGAAATAAGGTCCGATGATGCCACCAGCGTGAAAACCGCACCATACGGTGCATTTTTCTGGATGTAATGGAGTCTGTAGGGTCTGTTGTGGATTGGTCTCACTCCATATGCGGCAATTTTGCTTATTAACAAACCCGTTAAGCCAAAAATGCGCCTCATCGCTGAACACAATTTTGCGATAAAACAGTCGTCTATAAGTTGCGCGAATCGACGACTGATTTTCAAAGTAAATTTGGATAATTTCGTAGCGTTGTTCAAGCGTGAGTCTATTCATGATGATTTGTCAGAGTATACTGAAACAAATAAAAAAAAAAGTTTCATCAAAATTTAATTTTTTGTGTTACTTTTTACAATTTAAAGTTCTATCTAGCTTAAAAAAACACCCGTTACAACCTACATACGTTTATACTGAACCTCTGATGTAGCTGGCTCACACTCAGCCTCGCACTTGTACGATTCTTTTCAATAATTTGCTCTTTTCGAATCTAGACTCGTAAATCGTCCTTGCCCGGTTCGCTGCCCTTGTCTGTGCAACCTTCCGTTGTAGCATTCCTAGAAGTCCTAAGGTCGTGGCACGAGCTGCTAGTGCTTATACGGGCAGGATCCCACGTCGTATTAGTATTCATGACGTATGGTCAGGGTAGGTCGAATGCACGAGCACTGGGCAATCTAACATGGTATGATGCATACCGGACGTACGATTGCAAGTGTTTTGGTAAATATTTATACACTATCTGCTTAATACTAGACTGTCAGTTTATTTTTGTAGTGTCGTTATGTTATTAATCTTTTGAAGTGATAACTACTTATGGGAGGGTAAACCGTTACGTAACGCGTTACGGCGCCAATCTGGCTGGCCTTTCTCTAAAACATACCGCAGCGATAGGAAAGCTTCAAATAGTTCAACTCAGATTAGATTAAGTTGTAACTTTTGTTGGGCGTCCCGAGACGTATCACTTTTTTTGGAAGGGTAAACCTCATCGTTACGTAACGCGTTACGACGTCAGTCTGTCTGGCTTCCCTTTCTCTCTTGCATATGGCGGTGGTGGGCAGGCTCCTCCTCTCCGACTCAACCCACAGCGCTAGCCGTAAATAGTTCAACTTAGATTAGTTTAAGTTATCACTTGTTTTATATTTAAAACTGTTAATTATTATTTAAGAAGGTCTTATAGTCCACTACTAGACTTAGGCCTCACAGAACATAACCATATTTTTATTATTAAGTTTTTCAGTTCCATGAAATTTAACAATGTAATGTAATGCATATGGCTCAGCCGAGTGAGTCTTTTTTTTCTTTATATTTGGCCTGTTATTTGCTGCTACTCTGCCTGATCCGAAAGTGATCGATACTTCAGCGAATTTAAAGATATGCACTAAAATTTATTGATTATGAAAACACTTTTGACAGATATTGGTAAAAGTAAAATCATCATCTTATAAAATATGTTAAACAACACCCCACGCTTTTGCGATAAAATAATTCAAGTTCAGAAGTCTTTGACTATTTTATGAGGAACCCTAAGATAATGTAATATCCCCATTGACCTTTTCGATCGCTATAAAGCAAGTGTAATCCGCACATAAAGTTTTGAAAAGTCAGAAGTACGTGACCGGGGATCAAACTTAAATTGGCGACTGAGAACGCCAATAGTTACGAGTATATCGCTGTTCTAGCAAAGCTCTATCTATATCTTTGTTAAAAGTGGAATTAATACAAAGAAAGCTATATTATGTCCTCTAATTTCTATTTATAAAATATTTAGATCTTAAATTTAAAACTAACATTTAAAAAAAAATAAAAATAGTAAACCACCGACCTCGGGTACAGGGACCAAGAACCGGTGGTTAGGTCTCCAATGACAAGAACCTCCTCACAATACGAGCCGTGTCAAGAAGGACTGCTTTCTGCATCAGACCGTTGATCCGGCCATCTAACGTGAGCTTCTAAGGTGTTGGTCGAGGCTCTTGTCAATCAATCAATTCGTGAGCGTTATTATAATTATTATAAACGTGAAAATATGAATGATTGTTTGTTTCCTAATCACAACAAAAGGGATATACTGATCTCGACAATTTTTCTAAAGAAGATTTATTCTAGAAGTGGACTACTTAAGACTGCTAACGTGACCGGTACAGTGTGAATTGAAACAATATTTATTAGTCTAAGAGCCGGTGAAGATTGACTTACACCCATCTGACAACCAGATGAGACGTTTTTAAAAAAAATATTATTAATTAATGAACACCCTTATGATAGTTTCCCTATCGCAAAGCTGTCAAGAATATTTTTTTAATGCTGATAGGCTTTTAGTACTAAATTCAGTTGGTAATTAATAGAGTGAAAGGAATGAAAAAATGTGTTAGAAATTAATTTAATTATGAAAATAGTCATGACAGTTTTGCGATAGGCAATACAATTTTAAAAAAAAGTTTGATCGACATTTACAATACAGGCGAACCCGGGGAAAAACTAGTGACAGATATTTAACGTTAAGTCATAAATGTGACTTCAAAATGACGTAACTTGTTAAAGTTTGAATTAACCACATGTTTTCTAAAAATAGGCGCGTTCCATAATTGTCTACCGAATTATTTCGTCCGTTACTTTAAGTGACAAAAAGAAAAGATTTCGATCTACCTGTTGGACACGGGCAGGGGTGATACTGTAAAGAGTCATTTAGTTTAATCCTGCTAACATTATAAACCCGAAAGTTTGTAAGTATGGATGGATGGATGGATGTTTTTATTACTCTTTTACGCAAAACTACTGAATGGATTTTTATGAACACATAGGCTACAATTTATAAAGATACTAGCTTCGCCTATTTGCCCGCGATTATTGACGTACCGCGGGTAGCACCGCGGGGTTCAGCTAGTATTTTATATTTCTGAAGATATGCCCTAGAAACACTTGTATTCATATCCCATAAATATATATTTAAAATATTTTCGCTATTTAATCGCAAAAAATATCAACTTGATGTTAGTTTCTTTTTATGAGAATTTCTCCGACTTTCTACAGTCGTAATTGCACTATTAAACCGTTGTAAAATGACTGTTTTTTGTACCGATATTTTTATTAATGAAAAATATTTAGATTAATAATGAGCATTTACGAGTATATGCATTAACCTATGACTTGAATTGCAGTAGGTACGCTTTTGGCAATAAGGCCGCCCTTTGTACATTACAATAAATATTATTCATCTCTGTACTATCTTATGAATTTGTTAAACGGTGTACAAATAAAGAGTTTTCTATTCTATTCTATTCTACGTACTTTTAGATAGTATTGTCACCTATACATACTGATTTTATCTTTCCGTGGAAGAGGGTAATGCTCAGTAATGAACTGCTATTACTGCAAGCTCTTAAGGCTGACGTTAATGATTATTGTTACACATTTAGTACCGTAATATACAAAACCGCAGCTCACACTCGTTAAAACTCTCAAGTCGAGTCATAAAAACAAAAATATGAACTTCATAAACGTAAAAAATAACAGTAATTTAGATTGCACCTTTCTGCATAATATCGTCCGAGATCACGAAATCCTCGCGTCAAGGGGTAGTAATTTCATTGCTACCCCTTTAGCTGCAGCCGTCTTTTACGACTTAACGATGGAATTAACAATTTGTCGTAAAAAACATGACCGTTGGTAATGGTCAAACGACTTTATGATTTTGTTTTTTAATTTGTTTTCTAAAGAAAAGTAATTTTAGGACTAACTCTCAATAGGGAAATTGAAAACTACTAAAGTAATGTGACATTTTAAGAGAATTTTCTTGTCTGTAAATGTAATGTTTAATGGTCTTGGTACAAGTCTTGATATTAATACGAAATAAAGACCTGCAAGAGTTAGATAACTAGATAAAACCTTGGGAATGTAAATGGCATATGTTTAAGTACACTTTGTGCACTTATGTACTTTGGTGAACTGAGTGAGTCCACTTAAGTTACCATCCACCCGTATAGTAGTGTCCAAATCATGCGCAGAAATTTAGATGCAAATTTTAAATGTTTGTTTCCTTAATATATAAAGTATACAGTATCAAATATCAGTAAAAATGCGCGTATGTAGAATTTTATGTGGGTCAAAAACTATTTCACTTTAATTAAAATTGCAGGCAGATGCATGTGTAGCCGCATGCGATTTCGTTTACAAATGCGTGCGTAATCCTAAACCAATAAAATTGATCAACGCCGAGCAATAAGAAACGGAGTCTTTGTAGAAATATTGTACTCGTTTGCCCGACTGACTCGTTTTATGTGGTTTCGGCGTAGGTAAATAAAGATTTATGTTGTCTATTGTGATTTGTAATGTTGTTGTTTTTATTACACGTAATGCGTTTCAAGAAAAAACGGGTTGACAAAACGTTATTTGATTGTTACGATACGAATACGAAAGGGTATATAGGTATTTATTGATCTAATTGATTAATTTGATTAAAGGCTGTTGATGTGGTAACGTGTGATGTAATTTTGTTATTTAATATTAGCAGATTAATCGAATGAAAAACGAAGAGATATTTCAAAACTGTCAATATACAGATCAGATGCTTCAACGTAACGTTTAGCGCATTTTACGATGTATCGAATCGTTATTAATTAAATCAGATATTAAATAGTACTTTATATCTATAATAAAATGAGTTCTTTTGACTGGACTACGGCAAAGCCAAAGGAAGGTTAAGATTTTGTAGCTATATGTTCACCTGTTCCCTCATAGCTCCTCAACTACTTATTAGAACTGGATAAATGAGATATCGTTTGAAGCGTCTTAATCATCCGCTGGTCATAGGCTATATGACGTGTCACTGAATTTAATATAGTGCCCTCTAGCGTTCATAAAGTACAGCGTTAATAAATAAATTTCAGATTAATATGCCTTGTACATTTCAAAAATATCTATATTATCTGCATTTGATCGTTACTTTGTCCGTATTTATTCAATAATTGTTATACTTCTATGGTATTTATAATACACTTTGCAAAGAAATTATTATTTTAACGGCACCAAAACATTTTAAATAAGAAAAGTAAAAACTAAATTCCTGACTACGACAGAAAACAACGCTGAAAATGTATGAAACAAGATTGAAAAGCCGTAGTCACACGTTACGTAGGTACAAACGCACAATAGCACTTTAACAACGCGTGACTACGGCTGTTCATATTAGTTTCATACTTTTTCAGCGTCGTTTTCTGTCGTAGTTGGGTTTACCTTTAATTTTTTTTAACCGACTTCAAAAAAGGAAGAGGTTCTCAATTCGTATGTATTGTTTTTTTTCTTATGTTTGTTACCTCATAACTTTCGACTGGGTGAACCGATTTTGATATTTATTTTTTAATTTGAAAACTGGTGCTTCCCATGTGGCCCCATTTCAATTTGGTCCAGTTCTAGAAGTCAGTTTTTTTGTTATAAACATTACAAACATGAATTACATGTATTAAATTTTGTATTAATTGTCTTCTGTCATTTTAAACATCTTATTTCATTTTTACATATTATATTTTATTATTTATTATAACATTTTTTTTAATACCAATAGCAAATAAACAATTTGTACATTTATTTTTAGTTGATCCATAGTGATATAAAAATAAATGTGTTGGTAGTGAGTACTGTTATAGTTGTGATCTACAAGCGTATTTATTATATATATAGCCCGTATAGGGCTTGATGGAAAGCCCTATACGGACTAGGCCCCCTGCTGTATGACAGGCGGTTGATTTCTGTCAAGGATCCCACATCAAGTCATTAGACATTACCGGGCGTTCAAATGCCAAGTTAAAATGAGACATATGTTGCTGAGAGCTGTACTTTATATATAGATAGTTTACGTATAAAAATCACCTAATTATACTATCTATGTGAATAGGAGGTAAACGAACAGACAGGTTATGTGATGGTAAGTGAATACCGCCGTCTATGGACACTTTCAATTCAAGAGATAAAGTGCGATGACCTTTGAAAAATAACAAATAAATTAACAAAAAGAAATAGACTTCCAGAACAGGACTTAGTTGAAATGAGACCACACGGAAGCACCACCTTTCAAATAAAAAATAATTATCAAAATCGGTTCACCCAGTTGAAAATTCTGAAGTGACAAACATACAAACAATACAGTCGAATTGAGAACCTCCTCCTTTTTTGAAGTCGTTTAAAATAAAATATTAGAAAAGTTTCAGCCAAAGGCTACCAAACAAATGCTCAACATCTATATTATACCTATAGCCTAAATCGATAATCGAATCAAATCATCGTTTCAAACCGTTTTAGAGATTAACACTTCATCCCAAAAAGGCTTCAGTTATACAAAACTAGTATGAATATACTTTGGTAAATATACTGAAGTAGTATTACAGTTTGTGATCGTGTAAAGTCACCGATAAAGCTCTAGCGAGATCATATTTTGTTTTACTGTTAATTAACAAACACAATATTATTTTATTTGCGGTCCCAGTCACATTCATACAAATAAATAAAATTGGAGTGTCTGTTTGTAACATTAAAATAACCGCTTTCCACTACATACATATGAATGTATATACGGTACACATACCGAAATATATATTTTTAAAATTTTTGTGTCTGTCTGTTTGTTTCGACTAATCTCTGGAACGGCTGGACCGATTTGGACGGGACTTTTACTGATAGGTAGCTGATGATATAAGGAATAACTTAGGCTACTTTTTTTAGACTAGCTTCGCCCCGCGTCGTTGCCTGCATTACGACAATAACCGTGGGTAACACCGCGGGGTTCAGCTAGTTACAAATATAACAATAAAAATTTCAATATTTCAAAGTTTAAGCTATTAGACCAACATGCTACCTGATTCAATTCTTTCATCTTAAATAAAATAATGATTTTATTGTTTTAATTAACTAGCTAGGTTAAAAACCGCAGCTCCGCCCGTGTATATAAGGTATCGTGATGATTATTTTTCGGGCAGATAGCTTGTTCCGACTATATTACCTGCTTACCCATTTTCTCAGCGCCGATAGGACGCGCCGTTATGTATTTTAAACCATCAACAAGTCTTGCTGACCGCGCTCGTTTGTTGGCTGTAGGAGAGTGGAAATCAGGTTTATGTATTCAGGCACTTCCATCGCCAACATAGGCACCTTGTTGGACGATACTACATGTCGCTTTGCCACTTGCCTCCGTTTAGGATTGCCTTGTGTTTCTCCGCATTTTTGTCACTGTACAGAAGCTTTTGACAGTCTCAGACATCATGGCCTTTCTTGTAGCAGAAGCGCTGGCCGTATATCTCGACATGCCAATATTAACGACATTATCCGTCGTGCTCTTGTTACCGCCGGCGTTCCAGCTGTTCGTGAACCAAATGGTCTGGTTCGAGATGATGGCAAGAGACTGGGTGGAATGTCGTTACTGCCATGGAAGATGGGTCGACATCCTCGCGCCATTTTTGACGCTTGTACATATATAAATATTTTTGTTTCTTTTATTTATTGTTATTTCCTAGTAATTTGAATTTTCAGGCTATTGCATAGCGTATGTTACGCACAACTAATGTGCGTGTAATAAAAAAATTAAAATCCAAATCTAGGGTACCCCGTTTTTTGGTCTGTGCGGAAATCCTCTCGTATAACACGTCCTGGTGGCATGTCGGACTCGAACCGACAAAAACCGCACACCGTCTCGGGTACTAGATGCCGGGGAACCAGGTACACCTTAGAAAGGAAAACCCTGGAACCTTACAATATACTTCAATGCAGTATACACTAATAAGAATGTTAATTCCCTTTTTAGTAAACAACCATCATTAATCACACGGTTTAGTATTGCATTACATACAACCATTAGTAAACAACATAAAATATGGAACTTTAATATGAAAAAGCAAAAATTTTGTTATTATGAGAAATGCTGTATATTAGTAAGACTCTTCATATTTTTATTAACACTTTAATAAACTGTCAAATCTTAAATTCATATTTAATGATAGATAGGGATACAAAACATAATTATGACGTAATTATAACTAACTATTAAAGGAATCAACAAAGAGATTTATAAAAGTATCTTCAATATTAAATAGAGGTTTTGCGCTGAAATACGATCACTGTAAAAATAATCACACGCAGGCCTTAAATGTTTTGAATAAATTTAAAAACCTTTTTTTTACACTACAACATATTTTATTAAAATCTTCTCTAAATTTTTCACATACATAGAGATCTCAGGTATAAAGAATATAACAAAAAATACCTCCCTAAGTACTCTTAGAAACGTAGGTTTACTAAACGTAATGTAGGTAGTACGTATTGTGAAA
The DNA here is from genome assembly GCA_916048165.1 of Spilarctia lutea. Taxonomy (NCBI): domain Eukaryota; kingdom Metazoa; phylum Arthropoda; class Insecta; order Lepidoptera; family Erebidae; genus Spilarctia; species Spilarctia lutea. Next base: position 5,710,607 of record OU696491.1, read on the forward strand.
TTTACACAAATGTTCATCGTTAATTCATGGACATTGATTTTGATTCTGTCGAAAACCCCTGAAATTATAAAGTGTTGAATATTTCATGTGAAGTTACTCATGTATTATTAACAGAGTTTCTACTACTCCACACTAGATGGCGTTACTCATCCCTGTCTTTAGAACATTTGTGATGTTTACAAAGTGCGGTATTTTCGTTGATCTCGGATGAAGGTTTTATTGCCTTTTAGTTAATCTTAATGGTTTGAAATTTATTTTCATGGATTCGCTTTTAAATAATTATGACGGAAATAACTTATATTTAATGATCGTGAGTGAAATGGCCGCGTTATCTTGAAAACGATTTTTGTTATTGTTACGTTTCTAGATTGGATTGAACCAGTTATCATACATCAAAAAATAAAAAAGCGTAGTTAGGAACAATGGTGTGATAATCTTATTCTAATGTTAAGAGGGACAGTGATTCTCGCACCAAAATATTTTTTTGAACCATTAAATTATTTAAGTGGGTTCAACGAACTCATATGCAGACCAGTGATTTTGTTAAGAAAAATACAATAAATTAAATTAAAATACTTTTTAAAAACCAGCTTACATTGGAATGCCCTAAAAATAATAAAATGAGCCCAAACTAGATGGTGTTACGACGTTTCTTTACAGAGATCCTATGGCCACCTTCCAGCCTCAGCATCAGATCAGGTCCATGTCATTATAACAATGTATTGTCACGCTATATACATAAGCTTGCAAAATTTCAGCATAATCGGTTTAAGATATCTGCTTCAAAATTTAATTGTAAAATTCCACCCGAACATAGGTACATACTTGCATTGCCAGTTAATAAAAAGCTTGTAAAAGAAATATACCGAAATATTAAACAATGGGCTTATAACAATGATAATATCTTCACACACGACCCTCTGATCTCAAACTAGAAAATGCCTTATTAAGGTGTTAACCAGACTGTTGATAAGCATATTTATATATTTTTAAATACATACATATCCATACAAATAATTAAAATAACCGCTTTTTACTAAATCCATTTGTATGTTTACGCGGTACATATACGAAAATAACATTTTGACGGAACTTTCACTGGCTGAAAGCAGATAGCTTATGATATAACGACTAACTTGAGCTACTTTTTTAGACTAGCTTCGGCCCGCGGCGCGTCATATATAAATTACACATAGACACAAAACTAATAATCATGTTCATCACACAAAAAATGTCCTGGCTGGCAATCAGGACTACTAACTCCTAAACCAACAGGCCCGACAAAATAATCATCACTAAGCCGCCATGGTGTGGGTCACCATGCTGCATTGTTGCATTGTCTGCATTCGCAATGAGTATAGTGACCACCACTATTGGATTCTGCGTATGCTTTCCATCAGGCAGAGTACAGTCATTTTGGAAGGACCATAGATAAAAAAATTAAGTAATATCAATATCAACATCAATTTATTGTAGTCAGCAGTGAATAAATTACGGTAGACAAACATCAGTATGAAGGATAGCCTAGTCAACAATAATAACCGGTAATAAAAATTGTAACCCTTTGAATATAAATAGCTCACTGACACTAAGTCGATGTTTCGATAAGGGTAAGTTAAAAATAGTAGCGCCCATAGGCTACCTGTCATTACTGGCAAAGTTCTTCGTAATATGTATCTCATAAACGATATTAAAATCTATAAGCATTACTACATAATCAGGCTTAAATAGTAGTCCAGAATCCGAGGTGCATTTTCATGAAATTTGTAAGACAATGTAGCTATTATCCATACTAATATTATTAATGCAAAAGTAACCCTGTCTGTCTGTCTCGCTTTCACGGCTAAACCACTGCACCGATTTTAATAAAATTTGGTATGTATATACTTTGATTCCTGAGGAACGACATAGGTATCTTTATATCGTTTATCTGTCATATACGCGGGCGGAGCCGCGAACAAAAGCTAGTATAAAATAAATATAAACTAAGCAACAGTAAAAAAACAGCTAGTTAGTAATCATTTTATGACCTCGTTATTGATACATATTGGAATTGGGGAACTGATCAAACCATACAACATTTTTTTAATAATCTTAATATTTTTTTTAAGATTTAATAAAAAACCCACAGTTAATTGTGAATTTTTAAGAATCGCCATGACGACATATTACATCTGTTAGCTATCACAATCGAAAATTTATGGCAGAAAAAAAAGTTGGGTGTCTTTTGAAAATTAAGTTACTCACAAAAAAATAGCGTGATAGTATAATATATAGCAAAAATAAACCCGGGATCCTGAAGTATACTTGCAACCCTTGTATGTTTTGAACTACAAAAGTTATCTATGTCATCTTTTACGGAGTTCCTAGCGACGAACGCAACAAACGCGATCAACACAACGGCATACGGCGGACAAGAATAGTACAGGTACGCACCGCAATAAATAGTCCTATGAGTATGAAATAACGAAGAAACTGATGCTGCATCTGTTACAAATTGCAGTTTGATAAATCTATAAATCAAATGAAAATTTTGGAATGTAAAGATATTGTACTAGTATATTGTAACCTGTGAAATTGCCGTGGGTAGTGGGTAGACCGTATTAGAACACGTAGAAGACTCGTAGCAAAACTTTTAACTAGGTATTATCGATCCATTTGGTAAGGGATTGAGAACATGGAATGTCATGATCCCTATTATATCCAAACTATGGGCGCGAACTATGTAGGACTTCTATCCTGCATAGTTAAAACTGCAATTAGAAGGAAAACTTAAAAAAACCCTATACCTATCAACCCGTTGGATAGTGTGGTATAATAGACCTCTTTGTTCTACCGGTTGACGTATGCGACTGCCAATCAAGGGGTTATTGAGTTTTTATGATTATATAAATACTTAATAACAGCTCGGAATTTGGAAGTTGGGGTCTGAACCCGGCGCCTCGGAGAGCACGTAAAGCTGTCGGTCCTACGCCTGATCTCTCCCCGGTCGTATCGGTTAACCGTTCTATCAGATTCTTAGAGAGAGGGAGGGTGCACCTGTGTTTGCGCACACACTTGTGCACTATAATATCTCCTGCGTTGTTGGCTGGTCTCCGATGAGACTGGCCGCCGTGGCCGTAATCGGCTAAGAGACCATCATCATAATAGACCGAAACCTTCCTTCTACGGAGACATCTATCTCCAACAGTTGGCCATAAGTGCTGATATCGTCAGCATTTATCGTAGGTATAATTACTAAACATTATCATAACATGAGAACATATCGTAAGCTGACGACCTTGAGTGTGTTGCAACTTTGTCTTATAAAAAAACTAAAATAAGATCAATTTACAATGTATGAACTTGAGTCATGAGAGTAATGTATATGAATAGTACACAATTATGAGGAGAGTTCAAGATTTTGGCGGGAGGGCGCAAGGCTGCGCGCCTAGTATGGCGTCCACCTGCGCACGCGCCACCTGCCGAACATCTGACACAGATGCAGGTTAGTGCTGTGACTTTCGCCATATCGATGTTTTTAGTTAGGAAGTACGTGTTAGTTATTTATTTATTAATTTTTAATTCTTTTAAAACATTATTTATGCCGTAAATGCAAAAATATACAAAAAATATTTTAATGAAGCGGTTTTGTTGAAAATAATGTACTAAAAGCTAAATCTAATTCGGTAGGTCCCAGGTGCCAGTCATCACACCCCTCTCCCTCATCAATCCAAAGCATTAATCAGACAAAAATAAATCGTTTTTCCATCCAGTCAATTCAGCTTACGCTACGCCCAAGGTTTTAATTTTTAGTCTGATTAAGTCAGTAATTTTTTTTTTTAAGTTAATTATTCACTTTTAAACTTGTCTTGTATTAATTTGATACCCATATTGAAATAGTCGTGACAAAATTTGTAAACCACCATTTTGTAGCGGTGGCCATCTTGGATTTACAATTAAATAGAATTCATTTATTTGTATTTTCACTAGAACAAAAGGTACCAAATTTTAGATCAATCCGTCAACAGGAAGGTAGTCAAATTTCAATTACTGAATTTGACCCAAACAATTCAATGAACAGGGCAAGCTACTCGTAAATAAAACTCTTTAACAAGACGTAGCATGAATAATGTTATTAAGATTTTATAAACAGTCTCAAAACAAATTATGGTTAAGTAGTACATGCAATAAACTGAATTTATTAGCCAAAAGATTTTTGACTAAATCATAATAAAAACCTCGATTTTATTTACACTTAAAAATAATTTCATAATATAAAAAAATTAACTTAAATATTACTTTTTTATACCTACATGACGGCCTCGTTGATCTAGTAGTTAGCGTAAGCGACTGCAAATCAAGAGGTCTCGGATGCGATCGGTCGGACTGCTGTTGGGTTTTTCTTACGAAATAAATTCTTAAGAAATTCTTAATAGCAGCCCAGATTATGGAAGATGACGGTGTTTCTTGCCCGTGCCTCGGAGATCAAGTTTAACCATCAGTGCCGGTTGTCATAAACATTATTGTATACAAATTAAATAGTCTCAGTACCTTTTAATTATAATTAATTTTAATTAAGGGTAACGTGGACGCTCAGTAGTATATCATGGCGTGTTATAAAATTTTTGGAAGAAGCAAACATTTAATTGCTGAAACAGTATATTATCCCCTCTCTGCCTTCAAGCACGTCTGATTTAAACAAGCTTTGCTTCGGCGTGAATGGGTCGGCTCGACCGGAGTGATACCACGGCCTCACAGAAAACCGGTGTGAAATAGCGCTTGCGCTGTGTTTCACCGAGTGAGTGAGGATACCGGAGGCCCATACCCCAACCCCTCCCCCCATCCCCTTTCCCATCCCCCCAAAGGTCGGCAACGCACTTGTGACGCCTTTGGTGTTGCGGGTGTCCATGGGCGGCGGTAATCGCTTACCATCAGGTGATACGTCTGCTCGTTTGCCCACTATTCAATAAAAAAAAAAAAAACAAAATAACAATTAATCTGCTGTCATTGAAGCTAATCAACTAGTCACCACAATAATACAGAATGTTAAGAGACACTACTACTAGATAGACGACGCGAGAGCTACGACATCAAATTATATTTACTCGTGTACTACCAGTAAGTATAATATAATATTTAGAAGTATGAACATCCTCAGGTTTATCAAAAATTACTTATAATTTCAGATGTGCATGATAAAGTATCGATAATTTTTATCGACACTCTTCAATCCTTAAAGACTTCTTCTCACACATCTCAACGCTTGACGAATGCGCTTTAAGCTGCACGAAGTGGCCTAATTACTGTGTTCACTTGATAAAAGTAAATTTTAAAGACTTTTTACTTTCTCAATTTTAGATATTTGACGAAAAGCATCTATTTTATTATTGGCGTGTGAGAACTTTGCGTCTGATCGGAGTGATAGGGAGGACGCTCTACGAAGAGATAATGCATGGCGGACCGCTGCCCGACTGTCAATGTTGGGAAGTTGTATATATGCTAATTGACGCAGGAATTTTTGTATCGCGATACAGGATTAGCAGTAACTCTGTAGGTCGGTTTATCTTCGGTAGATGTCTTTGCACATAAGTCAATATTACCTTCTCGTTTCCTGAAATAATTATTTTGTATGAATTGAATCACATAGTAATTGTTAGCAAAATTATTACTCAAACCAAAATGCCATTTGTCACTTAGTCACTAACTATGGACCCTTAAGAGGGGGTCTAATAATAGACATTTAACCTTTTAACTTTTGTAGTTAGGTCCAATATAGATTAATATAAAAAGTAGTCAACATTCTGTCAACACATGTATGTATTAAATTAATTTAGATTCACGACATGTCCTCACTTTGCACGCTTCTGATATTAAAAGAACTATTATACAGACAGATAAAGTAAATAAACATATGTAATGAAGACATGGAAAAAATATATCGCATGCTTAAGGTTGGCCATGAAAAATTGCTAGGTATTAGTGTTTATATTTAAGTAACTGTGTAACCCTTACCCATGTGTCAATCGATTACGTTGTGTTTTGGTTGCCTTAACTCGCACATAGAAGTACTGTTGTCAAAAACAAACAAACTTTGTATGAATTATTTGAAAAGATGGTGCTCATGAGTTTCTCACCAGCTCTTCTCATGAATGCAATACCCATCGGAGCTGGTACTTGAATTGATTTCAATTTAAACCTTTGAGTTGAATCGAAATCGATCTAAGCTCTGGTAATTCAAATCATTTCAATGCATTCAGTATTAGTACCTTTTATCACTGAATTGATTACTTGAGTTTTATTTTATATTTTGATGTTTGTATTTTTGATGTGTTCAAGTGCCTTTTGGGGCCTATGGAAATAAATGATTTGACTTTGATTTTGACTTGATACATCATAAAAAGTGTCACCAAGCCTTTTCGTCCCGTGGGTGTCGTACGAGCCAATTAAAGGAGTAAACCAACCAAGAGAGCAGTACGACAAACCTATATAGTCAGCCAGCGTGGTTTAGTAAACTAAAAACTCTTTTCTTTGGAAATCTAGCAGTGGAATGTTGAACGCTGTTGCACGTACGTAACGTTCAATAAGATAAAAATTTAAATACTTATCGTTGCGCAATACTCTTGCGACTCTTAATTTACAGGTGGTTATGGACAGCGGTAATTGCTTCCCAACAGGTGACTCATTGGACCATTTTTTTTTTTTTTTTTTTTTTTTAAAAAAGACAACTCCCACATTAGGAATAAACATCCTGTGTCGTGGGGGACTTTACAAACATACATGAAACGGACACAAAGAACATCCAGACTCGGGACAACAATTCGTGGATCACACAAAGTGTTGTAGGTACCGCGCGGGATTTGAACCCACGACACTTGGCGCAGTAGCAAGCGGCATGGCGACCGCTGACACCACTCGGCCAACCGTGCCGTCTTTTATAGATAGATAGGATACAAAACTCTTTATTTGTACAACGTTTTAGATATTTTCAAGAGAGTACGTAAGATGACCAATATATAATGTAATGTACAAAGACCGGCCTTATTGTCAAAAGCAATCTCTTCCAGACATCCTTAGGAGAGACAATAGCAGTTGACGGTGCAATTCATTTTAAAGAATTATTTAAATTGTTTGGAATGTAATCGGGTATATATACGTATATCTCTATATATCTACTAATACACGTATATAAACATACACATCCATAATATACAGTAATTACCGCAATTATTTAATTATATCATATATAAAAATGAAAAACTTTCATGATATGAAGGACACACATAAGAGTTTGCACGTGGTTAGCTTGTACCATTAAAAAAAGGTAAAATCATGTCATCCTAGATTCAGTTATAGATAAGTACAATAATTCGATTACCTGCTAATAATATTCAGTACAATTATACTAATTGTACGAAGTAATATTTCTTAGACAGATGAATCGATCTCTTTGAGCAGGAGATAAATATAATGACTAGAACTTGGTATCTTCTGCAATACTAACCTCAGAATAACTTACCTTGCCTTATCTTTATATATATGTTTTAAAAATAAGACCTAAAAAAATAATAAATGGCCCATGCATGAAAATACGTGATTATAGTTGGGAAATCTAAACACCTATTACCTAATACGAAAAGTAAAAATTTGTATTTTCACGAAAATTATACAAACGGAGGAGTTAAAGTTTTTGGACGAGAAGTGCAGATACCTAAAAAAATAAATTAATTATGGTCAAATTTCGACTATAGGGCGACCACTAATACTTGTAAATGCGCCTTTTAGAATATCATAATTACATGTAGATAGAAACAATATGAATGCCCACTGTCCCAATTCCAATCGACGTAATATATAAAACATATTATTTACTTTGCCCAACACAATAAGTAAATCTATTTATCAATGAGCAACCATTGTTCTTTGGGTGCCGGAAGGTGTGCAAACGCAATCATACACCTGACCAAATATAGTTGACATCTCAATGTGTAAAGACAGGTTTAAACTCAATTGTGGTATTGCTCAACTTATAGACAATGTAACTTTGCCTTCGGAAAAAAATATAACCAAGCTCTCGCCTACGTACGACATTTGGCAAAATTCTATAACTAGGCAAACCCTGTAATTGTGTGATTTAATAGTGATTTGAATGTTGTTGGTTTACTACTCATATGGGATAAAAACTTCATGTGATCCACAAATTAAATAATAATAATAAATATTCCGGAAATCTAACACACAACGCCATCTAGTCCCAAGCTAAGCAGAACTTGTGTTATGGGTACTAGACAACTGATATAAATACTTATATACTTTTTTTTTGTAAATACATACATATTATGACATCTGACTGCCTCGGTGGCACAGTGGTAGTGAATGCGACTGCCGTGCTTGAGGTCTCGGGTTCAAATCCTGGGTCGGACCAAATATTTGTGTGATCTACAAATATTTGTTTCGGAGTTTGGATGTGTTCTGGGTATAATATGTATGCATTTAGAAAAAAAAGTATATATGTATTTATATCAGTTGTCTACTACCCATAACACAAGCTCTGCTTAGCTTGGGACTAAATGGCGTTGTGTGTTAGATGTTCGGATTATTTATTATTATTTATTATATTTTACATAGAAAACACCCAAACTTCGAAACAAATATTTGCAGATCATACAAACATTTGGTCCGACCCGGGAATCGAACCCGAGACCTCAAGCTTAGCAGTCGCATACACTACCACTAACACCACCGAGGCAGTCAAAATTGTCCGTCTCTTATTCAGAAAATGGGTGTTCTTCGTATCTAGCATGTTCTATCGACTACAAGGATTGTAAACAAGAACTAGGTCACTAAGTATTAAATATACCACAAAACGAATAAACTAATAAAGCATTATTTCTAAATAAAATCTTCTTCATTTAAATCATACCCACTTAATTGAAATCAAAATACTTTACGATCATGAATAAAGAGATTAGAGTGAAGGATCGTATAAATTTAACATCTGAGCAATAAATCACTAACAAATTAGCTTGCAATGAACTCTGTATGAAGTTATATGTCCAGATGAAAACCGTTATTACTAACAGAAGAAAATGTAAAGTAGGATTGTTGTTTTTATCTCCTATCCAAACGATGGAGTTGAATAATATTTACGAGGTAGTAGAGCTATGCTGATTTCAACACGAACAGGTCGGTTAGACCGGGATAGTACCACTGAGACCGATAGCTCATTGATGTAGAAGGATCTTAATAGGCCGTCATAGTATCGGTCTTCATGCTGCATTGTTGCTTTGTCTGCATTCGCAATGAGTACGGTATGACTACACTTGGATTTTGCTTTGCTTTGAGCCACTTTGGTAGTCCCATTTATGAAAAGGTAACTCTTAATTAAGTTTTTTAAGTGCTAGAACGCAGCATGTTGGGTGTGAGGCGACAGGATCGTATTAGAAACACAGAGCTGCGTTCCAAAACTTAAGTCGCGAATGTGGGCAAGAAGACTGCCAGGTTGAAATGGGATTGGGCCGGACACGTATGTCGGATGAATCCGGACCGGTGGGTCAAGGTCGTCGAACGCTGGGTGTCTCAGGGTGAACGCCGACGACGAGGCAGACTCCGTAAAAGATGGCACGACGATCTTGACGCCTATTGCAGAGACTGGCCGAAACTGGCTTTGAATAGAGAAAAGAGGCTTGCAAGCCTTTGCCCAGCAGTGGGACACAACAGGCTCATAAAAAAAGTACTCTTTAGTACGGGATATAACTGGTATACCAACGTATGAAGGGCATAATTCTTAACGCCAATTAATTGTAACCATCTGGCACATATTATTATGTAAATGTTTCTTTGATGATTTATTGGACGTCACTTTATCATAATCCTTCACCTTTACAAATTGGAAGTATGTGTTTTTCCCATACACTTTGATTGTTTAAAAGACAGATTTTTTATATTAACAAAAAGCAGGATATCAATTAGATATTTGTTTTGGCTACTCTATTACGTCATCCTAACTGTATGGTACTATTAAGTGGATATGTGATTGATGGGCATAGCTATTAAATAGGATGATACTTATTATTCATCACGTGGGTATCGTAAGAGCCGACTATGGGAGCAAACAGGACAACAGTACTGCAAAGAGTAAGAAAACTTGAAACGAACCCATTGTCCGTCACCCCTCCGGGGTTTGCGGCGGGGTGGTGTGTCCGAATCGAACCGACTAAAACCACACGGTGTACCACTCTGCGCCTGAGAAGGGAAGAGTCCAGGAACTGCTGTTATTAACACAACTGCACTCTATACCAAACCATACGGCCATAGTGGTAAAGTAGGTTTTACTTCCTACCTGGTTTACCTTCTTTCTAATGGAGGTCTTGGTTCAGGAGTGGACTTTTAAAAGTTATTGATGAAAATATTGTATGTAATATCTGAGATATTTTTGTAAAACGTGTTTTTATTTTCAGTCAAATTTACTTCCTATGGTGTATATTAAAATAATAAAGTCTCGCTGATTTCAGAACAAACGGGCTCGACCGGATCGCTACTACACTCGCACAGAAAATCAACGTAAAATGACAACGTTCGGGCTGTCGTGTTTCGTTGGTGAGTGCGAGACCGGAGGCTCAATGACGCAGAAGCATCACTAGGCCGCCATGGTGTGGGTCACTATGCTGTATTATTGCATTGTCTGCATTCGCAATGCGTATGGTGACCACCACTCTTAAATTCTGCATATGCTTTCTATCAGGTAAGTCATATTAGAAGGGCCAACAGAAAGTTAGTAGAATTTGAAAGTTTCGAGGTCAAAATTGTGTGACATCTCTAGTACCGGAAAAGGTCACGTATGAAAAAAAAAACATTAGACTCCTTCTGACTCGAATATTACTCAATCTGAAAGCGGTGGTCTATTGAATCGCTCCACTTTTATGGCCTTAAGTTATCAATATCGTATTCAAATATACGATAACGCGGTCGCCCACTGTTACTGTTCAAAATCCCGAATATCAAATTTTTAAATAAGGTGTAAGGATAGATCTTTCATAGTTCCGTAAGACGTTGGGAGCCGAAAAGATTGTTGCATTTCCATTAACGAAAGGCCACAAGGGCAAACACGTTAGTTTTTCCACGGAGCAACTGACTTCGGAAATTCGTAACCCTGAGGGCGAACTGAATTGGAAGTTTGAACTGGTTGTCAGTGAGGGTACTGACTTCCCAATTATTGCCATAGATCAAGCGAAGGAGTCACCTAGGGCGTATACGTATTTGTTTTACAACTTCATGCACAATATGTACAATGGTGGACTAAATACCACACGTATTCTCTAACAGTCAACCTTCAGGTGGTGCGGTTGTTAAGGTGATATTTGATAAGGTATTTTAAAATAGACAATAATATAAAAATAGGTAATAAAAAATTAAGTAATACGATAAATCTAAGTATTCACACAATTTTTTTTTTTTTTTTTTATGGAATAGGTGGCAAACGAGCAGACCTCAGTCTCGCAGTTGGTATCCTCACTCATTCGGTGAAACAAAGCGCAAACGCTATTTCACATCACTTTTTCTTGAGAAGCTGTGGTACATAAAACATGTAATATACATACATACCAAAATAGTATCAAATTTGTGATGATTTTGATGATTCTGCTAAGTATAGGATGAGGAGAGCTCGTATTTGGCCTTGAATTAATCACGATTGGGTGCTATTCTGATTTCCTAGAGGTTTATAGTAAGCAAGATATAAAAAAAAAAGAAGAGAAAAAAAAAGCAAGATATTAAATAGATATAGAATATGTTATACACGTACACATATACGTGAAGCAAAAACATCGTACACTTCGTACCCCTAACCCTTTTAACAAAATTATGCGAACAAAGGAATATGGCACAATTAAAGTTTATATGGAGACTAAGTGCAGTAATTTAAAAAAAAAACTCTATGTACTTAAAGAGTTTTAATTAAGTTATAATTCCGTAGTTAGTTGTTGAAACTTGAAGTCATAAAACAACAAAGTTGTTGTTGATTGTTGAGGTGATCTTGTGAAGCTTATATTTAGTTTGCTGATTATAAAGAGCAGTAGTAATAGAAGCTGCAGGTGTAGGTAGTTGATCATAATTACTAGTGTTCACTCAAAGGCCATATTTCGAACATAATCTTTGTATCATTGTTTGCTTTATTTACAGCTCTATTCCCTTTTATTGGTATCACTAAAACTCGTTAATAGCTATTAAATAAAGTGATAAAGAAAATAAAAGAGGAAAACGGAAGAAAACATTCAAATATCATTTATTTGTTAGTGCCTTCCTTCATTTTATTAACATACACTTCTCATCAAAAAAGATGAGAATTGTATCTACAATTTAAATGAAGTGTGTATATCTTGTTTAATTACTGAGAACTATAAAATAATGATGATTAAAAAATATTATTCAAACTCTTTAAATAATTTTGACGTCTTTTTAGAGTGTTTGAATTATTACGTAAACCAAGTGCCTCCGTGTGAGAAAAAAAAATAAAAAGAGCTTTTGTCACTATCACCAAAGTAGTAAGGGAGTTTGGACCTCGAGAAAAACACAACCAACAAATAAAAACAATAAATTCACATTAATATTTATAATAATTACAAATGTTCGACAGAAAGTTAGAATATCAATATTGCCTTTATCAGAAAAGTCGCCCTTTGAAAAGGACTTCATTCTCGATGCCAATCAAAGATTGATGACCAAATCTTACAAAATGAATACTAAGTGTGTAACTTGTGTGTGTGACTAGTGTATAGTCGTGTGAACTTGAAGACAAAAGTCCTAATGACTTAATTTGATATTCAGAAACCCGATAAAACGATGTGAATTTTGCCAAAGGAAATCCACTAATTAAAAAAGTTCATTCAGATGTGCAGGTTCGTTGCCTACTTAACTGTGTGCAACTAATGCCAAAAGATTAACCCGAAAAGGGTCTGTGTAATCTTATCGTAAATATAATTACCTACATCAATCCTCCTTTTGTGTAATGAGGGATTTCTTTCTAACTTGGGATGAGAGTTTTCAATCAATGTGTGTTACATAAACGCTGGCAATTGTTTTAATAATAACGATAATTATAAAAAGCGTGGGGTGCTCGATAAATTTAACACAAATCACCTCACGGTTTTTTCATTAATATGAATATTTTTTGTAAACTATTTCATTCTCATACTAAGAATTTACTTTTAGTTTTTAGCTCTATTTATTATTAAAACGTGTTTTTAACTGGTCTAGATTTGTTCTTGATAATTCCATAAAGTTTAAATAATATCTGACCATTCAACGTAGGTCAAAAACGAGTTTAAAGGAATCGATTAGAAATAAACAAACATATAGGTACAGTTAATAAAAGTGTGTTAGGAAACACAAGTTTTTGCCGTCACAAAAGTGCTTCGACCTTCAGAATTGAAATGAAGAGGCTAGTCAGGCTTTCACATTCTCACTGACTTAGAAAAAGCCCATGAAAGAAGTACATAACACCAGATCTCCGTGAGGTCTTTGTATCACTCTAATCAAGCCAGCCTATTTAATAGCCCTTGATTGACTACTAACTACTAAAAGTTGGCCTTCCTTTAGCAAACAGGTTTTGTTCTACTGCAGCAGCAGCAGCATGGGTTGGTCCATGATTTATATCAAGCTATCCTTCACTTTGTAGGACTGTTCCTGCATCCTGAACATCCTGCGTAGTATGCTCCGTTAGTAGAATAAGTATAGTCTTATAGTTTATTTCTCCGATAAGTTTTATCTGGCCATTGAAAAATCGGCCCTAAGAGATAAATAGGGGTGGTGACACTCCATGTTCTTAATTCGTCACCACTCAGAGGTTAAAAGATGCCAAAACCAATTACTGAAAAGTATTTGGATGTCGTCGTTGACATTTACTACATCTAATATGAACAGTTAAAACTACTACGGGGATTGTCTCAAATATAGTTTAGAAGCAACAGAGCTATTACAATTAGGCATTTAAGTTTATTATGACAATAGGGTTGCCAATAAGCATGTGACCTTGAAGATATTGTGTCCGAGGTATCTGATTTATTTGCCACTGGGCGCGTACTTAATTGCCCTTTACAAAAAAACCTTGTTCACAAAACTGTCATCTAATACGAGTACAATTCATCATGGGTAATTGTTACTTTTGAGAACACGACATTAATCAAACCCTTTAAATGTATGACGAATTCCTGCACCATAAATAACTCACAAATATGAAGGTCTAAACATAATATTCAAGATACAATAAAATGTCAAAATATAATTTCCGCCTAATTGTACCGCTACGTAGATCTGCGTACTGCCGCCTGCGCACACACACGCGATCTGAGCATGGTGATTATCACCACATCTGCTGGGAACATCAGGATTCACACAAAGCTCGCGATTATAATTACAGCTGACTTCCAATTGATGCATCGCATGCGAGGTGAAGGTGAAAGGCTTTTTCGCAACATTAATGATTCTCAAGTTGAAATAAAATGGCTTTCTTAAGTCCATATATAACAGACAAAGCCAAAAATCCTCTAAAATAAAGGTTTAGTACTATGTGCCAGTTGAAATTTTGTCCAGTCCGGTATTTACAATCTCAATGCAGAGCAGCTATGTTGCTGACAACCCATTTGTGTTCAGAATAACAACGCAATAAAAGCTGTACTGTTGTAAAACTGTTGCGATGTGGAGCAGGAATGAAAAAACTTGATAAACTACAGTCAGTAACGAAAGGTTTATATTTTAGCAGTACCTAAATATAAATTGTGGAAAAATATTCATGTTGACAACAAAATTATTTAACCAGTGATAAAAACTCAGTTTTTTTTCACTCTGTCCAACATCGAATATTAACATTATCCTGCTTTTTGTTTTTCTTTGGAGTTTCTTCAGGATATCGGCCTACAAAATATTCTTATTAGTGCCCAGACAATCGCAGTACTCCTTGAGAATGGATTCTTTAGGCTTTTATTTATCATAGATTTACCAGCAGACGGCGCCCGCTTCAGTGCGGGCCGGCGCTGGGAGGGGTCCGGTCGTGTTAACAACAGCAGTTCCCGGACCCCTCCCTTCTCAGGCGCAGAGTTGGCACACCGTGTGGTTTTAGTCGGTTTGATTCCGACACACCGCCCCGCCGCAAACCCCGGCGGGGTGACGGCCCGAGGGGGTTTCCACAAGTAAAAAAAAAAGGCTTTTATTTATCATGCTCACCGATAATGTGAAACGCTTTATCCAAACCAATCGCTCGATCCGAATCTATCGAGCAGCGAGTGCATGAAAAATTTCTTCGTGAATATTTTACATCTTAACTCGTTTCATTTTATAACCTATTTAAGTGAAATAGTTTAATCTATACTAATAATAAAGCTGAAGAGTTTGTTTGTCTGTTTGTTTGAACGCGCTAATCTCAAGAACCGCTGGTCCGATTTGAAAAATTCTTTCAGTGTTGTATAGTCCAAATATCGTGGAAGGCTATAGGTTATTTATATCATCACGCTACTACTAATAGGAGCGGAGCACCAATGAAGAATGTTTCAAAAACGGGGGAAAATTTTCACGCTACGGGCAATATAAGACGCATACGAGGTTGCGTGGGTCAGCTAGTATCACATAAAAAGGATTCAATGAAAATGACGCGTAATCCGTTTTTTAGTCAGTCAGATACGATAAATATTTTAAAATTCCCGGTGAATATTTATGGCGAATATGGAATGTAAATAATTATAAAAATGTTAAATTACACAACTATACCTATCTCTTAAATTTGACACGTATATTTATTGAGTCTACAATCTTTATCAAGGGCTATAAATTATTATAACCATAACCCAAAACAGTTATTTCCTGGCCTCTGGCCCTCGATGTACATTCTGCAATGGTCCACACTCTGTCATTTAATTCGTACATACTATCTAAGATTTCTCTCAACTCGAGGTTTGTATGTACATCAACAACCCATAACGTCCCACTGCTGGGCTCAGGTCTCCTCTCATGAGTGGGTTAAGGCCAAACGTCCCCATGCTGGTCGAGTGCGGGTTGGGGACGGGATTTGTATGTACATATATTAAAAAATTACAAAGCAAACCATAAAATTTAAAGATTTTTTAAAGAAATTTTACAAACACATGAAACGTACACTAGGAGCATCCAGACTCAGTACAACAATTTTTGGATTACATAAAGTGTTGTCCCATTTGAACCCACAATACTTGGCGCAATAGAAAGCGGCGTAGCGACCTCGTTAACCACCAGGTCATACATGCAGTACATTTTTAAGCATTGCCATCATGCTTTCATCATTTTTCACAAACTGTTAAATGAATATGAATAACTCGCGTCAGTCACGTCGCGATAAGTAAATCAGCAGGTTGCCCACAATTTGTGCTATCTAACACTATATACGTATTGCCAACAGATAAACGTATCGGTAAGCAAACACGCATATTTGCTAACATACTACCGAAGCTAGTTCTGACGTTTGGTAAGATTACATATAATTATAACAATGGTTTGAGTTTGACTTGGAATTTGACGGCCCTGTTACCCACTTGAAAAAATATTGGTTAAACGAATTATTGCGGCTGATCAACTTTTTTATATCAACATATGTATCAGGGCCTCTTGAGTGGAATTTACCAAAGTGATTCTTTTCATAAACCTGAATATAACAGACAATTATAAACTGAACTATGCTTAGATTTGTATCAAGGTATATTGGACTGCGCTTAATTATTTTTTACAGCCAACACCCGCATTAGTCATATACATCCTGTGTCGCGAGGGACTTTACCGATATACATGGTCACAAAGAACACCCAGACTTAGGAAAACAATTGGTGTTTTACACAAAGTGTTATCCCATGTCTCAACACTTGGTGCAGTAGAATATGCCGGAGCGACCGCTCAAACTCTCAAACTTACCGTGGGAGAGCCACGCTTCGGCATGCATGGGCCGGCTCGACCGGACCGACCATGGCTTCACAGAAAACCGGTGTGAAATAGCGCTTGCGCTGTGTTTCATCGAGTGAGTGAGGATACCGGAGGCCCATATTCCAACCCCTCCCCATCCCTCTTCCCATCCCCCAAAGGCCGACAACGCACCTGTGACGCCCCCGTTGTTGCGGGTGTCCATGGGCGGCGGCAATCGGTTACCATCAGGCGAGACGAGCAGACGTATGCTCGTTTGCCACTTTTTCCATAAAAACAAAAAAAGAACTAATAGACCAACCGTGCATTCAGTAATAAAAAGGCCGCTCGCTGAATACCCCAAAAAGGAATGTATCAAGGTCCTTAATTAAAAATAATAATAAGAAGAGCCTCTTCTCGTTACTTTTAAAAATAAAACCTCGGTTTGTTATTTAGGATTGATTATAGAAATAAACTTTTCTAATATCGAACATATTCGAACAGTTAATGAAAAGTCTAAAAAGAGTTTCTTTGCACTAACGAGGATATCAACTGCGATATAGGGTCTGTCATTTAATACACTAAAGATCGTATATGGAGGTACTTATTTGGGTTCTATTTGTTATTGTGCTCCTGTACGGGCCGAAGGGGCGAGTGTGGGTACTGTCCGTCGCAAACTGTTTTAAGGCCAACGACTTGCATTGATTTTCTTGTATAGGACGGTTAGCACTGAGAGTTTTCCGGTGTTGGCAGGTGTTCTTCTATTACTATTCCATACTACAAAATATGGGATTCGATTTTTTGGGCGTACGAGACCGCGATAAAATCATAAGATTCTTTCAACAACAGTCGACTATCTATAACGACCTCATGGATGAATGGCAACAACGATTATCTGTGGGGCGCCATCTCTACCAGTTCTTACCATCTGTTCACGAATGGTAGTCGGGGCATGGCTCGAGGTAGATCACTGTGTCACTCAATTTCTTACAGGCCATGGTAACTTTAAGATAAAACTACACTAATTTAAATTAGTCGATTCACCATTGTGTCAATGCTCCACACCTGATTCTAGCTGTGAACAGTCGGTTCATCATATCCTCTGGGAATGTAGTCTTTGGTACAATGAACGTAACATAATGCTAAATAGCCTTCAAATGACATCTGGAACGGTACACTGTGGGGATCGCGCAGGTTCGGCCTCACATGGAATACTGTCCTCATCTTTGAGCAGAGGCAGGAGGAGGGCGACTCGTATCGTCAATTGCCAAGAACTTCCAATTCGGTTAGACTCTCTGGCGCTGCGCAGAGATTTGGCTTCGCTGTGTATCTTCTACTGCATTTACCATGCGTAGTACTCCGAGGAATTGTTCGGACTGATCCATCGCCTCTTTCCGCCATCGTCCTACGCGACAGATATTTCATCCCCATCATTTAGATGGCTAAACTTTCTGCCTCGCATAACAAAACTGTGGAATGAGCTGTCGCCTGTTGTGTTCGTTGTTAGAGTTACGGATAGATAAGTGGAGATTTGAGATCTTGAGTATCAGCATCATCAACAGTCATCGTCCAATGGTGGATATGGGCCTCTCGTTAGAAAGGAGGTATTTCGAGTACATATCAACCAATCGCCGTCCACTGCTAAACAAACTAGCGCCAACTATTTCGGCCACTTTCTTCAAGTCGTCAGGCCATCCTGCCGCAGGGCGCCCTACACTACGTTCGCCTAATCACGGTCTCCACTCAAGTACATTTCATTTGAGCATTATTAACGAATATTTTGATAATAAGTATGATGTATTGCTTACAGAACCTATAAGTTATAAAAAAAAACATAACCATTGTAATTAACGAGTTTTGACAAAGAATGGCTCTGATTTTTTATTATAAAATTTGTATGTTGCATGCTTTAAGACCTTGGATTTAACTATAAATAGAGATGTAGCTTTTGGATCTTAAACCACGTTCCATAGTCTGAAATTGGGAGTAGAAATTCGATTTATATGAAGCTCAACAGTTAAATGGCTCAATAATTTAAAACAGAGCACAATTTACAATTTATAGCGATAGTCGACGTACACACAAGCGAACCCTCAGACAAAAGCTAATAATATAAAGTTAGTAACGGAAGGAAGAATAGTAATAGACCTTTAATAGCTTAGCATAGCACAATTTCCAACCATGTCAATGTAAATATTAATCTCCTCCTTCCTGCGCATGCAAAAGATATCAACACGATACACCATTCACTAGCCTGCTTATAATCTTAAATAAAATTAAAATAAACCAACTAAAGAAATAAAGCTTTTTTATCCATAAGTTCAACCCAGAAGCGCAATCCCGCACGCAAAACTACGCATTAAACGAAACCATTAAATTCAAAACAATTTTCTCTTAACTAAAATAAAATCAAACTAAACGAGCGAAGACAAAAGTAACCCTCTTTTCTCACAGATTATTAAAAACTTTTATTTAAAAACTCAATTAACTGTCATAAACGCAGACTCTAATTAGAGGTTATATATCAGATTGTAATCTTTTTTTTTCAAAATTAAAAATATGAACCATCAAAGGTTGAGTCGGTGGCAGGGGGCGTTGTGTATCCGGCCTGTTATCACTTCCGGTCTAGCCACTGTTTAATTACAAATATCTTGGCATAGTGATAACGATTTTTATACATGTTATCTGTTGATTTAAAGAATGAAAGTTTGTGTGTGTGTAATATTGTGTTTTTGTAGGTCCGATGAAGCGCTAATAGGATTACTTACGGCGATGTCAATTTATTATCTGTTATGATAAGATTATAAACAAACCCGCTAAACGACTTGCGGTAACTCATAAACATGCATTTTTATTCGTTCGTCATTAACCCATGACAGTGCACTGAAACATTGCTGGGAGAAATAACTAGACAGTACACGGTGATCTACATTTTAAAAGATTTATGTACGTATGTAGGAAATAACTTTAGGGGATTCTCTACATCGCAGAACGATCTCCGTCCTCCATAAGGGCAAGCCTGAGGGTGACACATGAGGCCATGTGTCACTCTAGCAGAAGCAGGCCCGGGTGATGGCACGGACGCTGCGGTGCGTGCGCGCTCTGGGGGACAGTAACGGGAACATTGGGGTTCCCACACAGAAGGGGGCCATCTACAAAGTGTAGGTGGCCCGAGGTACGTCGGGGTTCCAGGGTTTTCCTTTCTAGGGTGCACCTGGTTCCACGGCATCTAGTACCCGAGACGGCGTGCGGTTTTAGTCGGTTCGAGCGTACTCCTTCCTAAAAGGCAGGCAAAGCACTTGTAACGCCTCCGGTGTTGCGGGTATCCATGGGCGGCGTTAATCGCTTACCACCAGGCGATACGTCTGCTCGTTTGCCCCCTATATAATAAAAAAAAAAAAAAAAACATGCCACCAGCAGGTGGTATCCGAGGGGATTTCCGCACAAAAACAAAAAAGGGGATTCTCTACGTATTTGTTGTGTTATTACAATGATCATTTTCAATTAGCCTCTTATATTGTTTACTATTTTGGTGATAAAAAAAATATATAACCATTTTAGCTTAAAAAATTGTAGATGAATCATAGGCACTTCAATAAGATACCAAGGACTAATCATTATTGCAAACAGGAAGTTTCTCACGCGTCGTAAAAAAATAACATCCATGCGAATCTAGTTTTGATGATCAATCACAGAAATTAATTTATAAGTATGTTTATAATAGAACAGATCAAACCATAAACTTACATTCGTGCTCACCCAAATTTATTTGCACTCTAGTTGCTATGACACGAAAATACAAAAAATCTTACACCAATTTATAAAATTAATAAGGAAATATAAAACGTATTGTTTAATAAAATACAACTGTATATTCTTGAATAGGTATTCAAAACAGAGGCAAGGAAGATTTATAAATAGGTTTTTTATATGTCGAGAACGTACTAGAGGTTCCTCTGTCCTTGTAAAAGCTTCATTTAGCCCATATTTGTGATATACAAAATCCTGAAAGCACAAACAACATAATGGAGACATTGGCTATATCTTACAATTATCATTAGCTCCATAATTACCATAACATATCTAAGGCTATTTGTATTTTCACAGATTAAAAATTCATAAAGACAGTACTGCTAATAATTCCGTTGCTGTCTTTCGAGCCGACTTATGACAGTTACGCAGACTCCCAGCGTACCAGTCTGTCTATCCACTAAACCGGCTAAGCTAACTAACCGGCCTACCTCGGCAGTCAGGAGGAGCTTCAGGAACGCATCGGTGGCTTCTGGAGTTCCCCCTACCTCACTCCAACATTGAGGTACATCCGGGTGGGACAAATCCTATAACAATTATTTTAAACAATGTGGCTATAACCAAGACCAAAATTTATTTTCAATTGCACGTCACTTGGTTCGATCCTCGGCTTCTCACATCCAGTTATCCATGTGAAGTATTACACTACGTTTACGCCATATCAACTCATCTCAACATCAACCACCTTTAACAGTTCACTGGACATAGGCCTAACCTTAAAAAACTGTTTATACTTTAACTTATATCACCTATAATATATATCTTGAACTTCAAACTCGCGGGCTGGGTCTCCGCAACTCGACGACTTCAGTGCGACTTGAGTGGCGGGATGGCATTATTCGTGCCACCCCAGTTCTTCCAAGAAGCCTAGCAGACCCCTCACGTTGCCGACGACTTTAGGAAGTGACCTCGGTGATCCGAGGCGTCTCGCCCGGTATTTTGCCACCTTAGGACAAGTCATGATGACATGGGCGGCCGTCTCCTCTTCCTCCATGCATGCCCTGCACAGAGGACTGTCTGTTACACCTAGAGTGAAAAGATGTTTGTTTAGTAATGCATGACCAGTTATTGCTCCAATTAAAAGTCTAAGCAGCGGCCTCTTAAGTTGCATCAGCTTCCGTGACGATCAGGGGTTGATCGTCGGGAGGGCCTCCTTGGTCTGCCTGCAGCTACAAAGGTTGGACCAATATATTTGGTGTTCTACCTTGTAATATATATCAAAGTACTTTTGACAAAAATGGGTAAAAGTAAAATTTCATTCGTAATCATACGACGGCGATAGAGATGCATGAATTAGGCATATTCCTTGTTTCAATTTGAAAGCTAAAAAGTACCAGTCGGTTGTATTTTATTATTTTTGCACTACGACAGACGTAAAACCTTATTTACAAGGCCATAAAGAGATCATAAACATGCAGTCTTTAATTTTTTAATTATTTTAGTTGTTAAAACTAAATTGACACGTAGTTTTTCTTTGTTTACTTTTTATAGGCTGTAATCAACTGAAGTCAGTTTCGTAGCGGTTAATCATGGGAATAACTGTATGTATGAATATTCTTCCTTTCATACTAAATAGGGCTTGCCTGTTGCCTCGTTGGTCTTGCGGTTAGTGTGTCTGCCGGTTTTGGGTTCGATTCTCGAGTTGGACCAAAAAGTGTTGTTGAATTTTGCTGATTATAGAAATGCTTACGCAGTCCGGCGTCCAAAAGTTAGAGTCTTACCGACCGTTTCTCGGAGACGTAAAGCCTTCAGTCCTGGGCTTGATCAGGCCCCGGCCGGGTCGGATTACTGTCCCACCCGATTTTGAGAGTAAGGGAACTGAGTGTGCCTGTGTTTATCTTGTGTAATTAGTTTGTCTACGTTGAGACTGGACCCCATAACTAAAATCGGCTGAAATTAAAAACATCATCATAACATTTTTACTTCGTAGAACTTCTTCTTAATATTTATAAATCAGTCTCTCGCACAGTTTCATTTAATTATACAAGTAGAAATTGTAAATATTCGGTGTGAGAGAGAAAATCTATTATTTATTATTATATTATAAATATTACGGAGATATGTATCGAAACGTTTGTGAATAGCGTCTGTTCGCCCTTAGATGGAACAAAAGGATTTGTTACAAAAATCTGCGACCAAAACACATCAACAGCCAAATGTACCAAGTTTTCCTTTCTCTTTGAAGTGATGTTGTTCTGAGTAGCTCCTCGCCTCTTTCGGCACCCATGGGAGGAACAGGGTTTGTGTCACTTCGTATTGTTAATCCATCGTATGGCAATGACGCCATTATTCCATTCAATAGATACTATTTCATAATAATGTTGACCTTTGTTAAATTCATACGGTATACTTTAATATATATATATATATTAATGTATACGTGTCTATCTGTAACTCCTCAGTGTTACAAGAGATTAAATGTCTGATAAGATACCTGACAAACTTATAAAAAAAACTTTGTTTAAACTTCGATTACTGCGCATTAAGAAATAACCCTGACCTTTTCGTCTCCGTATGTATACAATGTTGCGTTTCATTAGCCGGCTTTTTTTTATAAATAGATGAGTACTTAAAAAGGTTACCATTTAATGGAGTCTACATATTTATTTTCGTATTATCATCATCATCAGCCTATCACAGCCCACTACTGCCTGATATAGGCCTTCCACTCCAATTGCACGCCACTAGGTTCGATCCTCGGTTCCCCGCATCCAGTTCTTGACGGCCTGCTCTTATGTATTTTGGTATAGTGCGTTAGTATTTACCCCACTACTAAAGGTAATAGTATTAATAGTTTTTTTTTATTATATAGAGGGCAAACGAGCAGACGTATCGCCTGATGGTAAGCGATTACCACTGCCCATGGACACCCGCAACACCAGAGGCGTTACAAGTGTGTTGCCGGCCTTTTAGTTTGTTTGTATGTTCCACAGTAGCGTCTAAAATGTTAAATTAATTTTAATGAATGAGGTGTCAGTAGGTTCTTAATAGGTGACATCGGCTCTATAATTTTTATCTAAAGTTTTAATTTAGTGTTGTTTTTAACCGTGGAAGAGCTATGCTTCGGCATGAATGGGTCGGCTCGACCGGAGTGATACCACGGCCTCACAGAAAACCGGTGTGAAATAGCGTTTGCGCTGTGTTTCACCGAGTGAGTGAGGATACCGGAGGCCCATACCCCAACCCCTCCCCCCATTCCCTTTCCCATCCCCCAAAGGTCGGCAACGCACTTGTGACGCCTTTGGTGTTGCGGGTGTCCATGGGCGGCGGTAATCGCTTAGCATCAGGTGATACGTCAGCTCGTTTGCCCACGACCAAATAAAAAAAAATAAAAAAAATAACGAAGTTAAGACAACCAGCTGTTGCTCGAGACTATGCTCACAGATATGTATGTGTGGCTACTATTTACACATACATATCTGTGAGCATAGTCTCGAGCAACAGCTGGGTATACCCTTCCACAAGAATATAAGTAATTCCATGATAACTTTTTTTTAACTAAACAGACAGACAGACATTTACTTTTGAATTAGTATTTATATTAGTTGTCTAGTACCCATAACACAAGTTCTGCTTAGCTTGGGACTACATGGCGTTGTGTGTTAGATGTCCAAAATATTTGTTTTAATTTATAACATTAACATGGATTTGGATATACATATAACACACACACCTTTTAATTCGACGTAAATACTGTTTCACACAGCGTACAAAAGCGTGTCAAACAAACAATTACATAAGCTAGATGGCTTATTTAGTGGTTCTTTCTCATGTACTCACACGAAATATAATCCGATAGCCTTGTTACGTAAACCATACAAAGTATTGAATAAACTCACAATAGGGATTTGGGTTACGTTTTGTAAGTATTTTTTAGTCAGATCCTTATTGTCTTATTGTTTTTTAAATAACACAATAGAGTTAATGTAAATAAGCAGGTTGCACAGGTGTCAGGCGCGTGCCCATAAAAACAAAGACAGAGGTCTTCAACAACTTCCTTTAATCCTCAAGATTACAGGTCGATTTGAGATTATATTTATAAGGAAACATATGCAGTTTAACACTAACATTAAATATAATTAACGATGGTAGATACATTCTATGCGCACAGAAAGATGGCCGGCGAGCAAGAGGCCAACGACAACAACAGAGTTGACATAGACAAGACATCACAGATAACACATATGTAGAACATAATACTATTCCAACACTTCCCCTTATTATGTTCCATACATGATCATTCATCAAAACATATAATCATAAACATGCATGACCATGCTAGGCAAAACAACATTACAAGATTTACAAAAATTTTCTACATGCTTTGCATTCAATCACAGCACTATTTTTATAATACTTTGTAATACAACAGCTCCACTATTTAAAATTTAATATTGCCTTTACAAATTTACAATGTTTAATAGCGCTTAATGGTTTTGTAAGTACATCTGCCATCATCTGGTCAGTTGACAAATATTCGACTTTAGCAAACCCATTTTGAATCAAATCTTTTACAAAATGGTATCTTAAATCTATGTGTTTTGTTCTTTTATGGCAGTATTCCCTAGCTTCCAGTAATTTGTGAGCACTTTGGTTATCATTAAACAATACAATTTCTAACTTCTTATCCAAAATTTCAGACAAAAAACTTTTAATGAAACATAAATCTTTCACAGCTTCTGTAATTCCCAAGTACTCACTTTCAGTACTAGAAAGCGCTATACATTTTTGCTTACGAGACTCCCAATTAATTGTATTATTGCCTAGTTTAATAACAAAGCCAGTATAAGATTTCCTGTCTACCACATCATTAGCCCAGTCAGCATCTGCAAAGGCAGTTAAGGTTAAATTACAGTTCCTATAAAAACATAGCCTATAATTTATCGTCCCTGCTAAATATCGCAATATACGTTTGGCTGCGAGCCAATGAGATTGATCAAATCCATGAGTAAACTGACTCAGTTGACTGCATGCAAAACTCAGATCAGGCCTTGTACAAACACATAGGTACATCAAACACCCTAGTAACTCTCTATACCTATATATATTCTCATCTAGGCATTTACCTTGAGGTCTACATAGTTTATTGCCTAATACCATGGGAGTAGATACTGCCTTACAATCTTTCATTCCAAACCGTACTAACAATCTTTTAATATAATCAGATTGATCTAAAGTCAGTATACCATTGCGCTTATCATGAGTTACATTCATACCTAAACATGTTTTCAATGAACCCAAATTTTTCACATTAAATTCTTGTTCTAACAATAAAATTAGTTCAGTCTTAGTTGTGGAACTGTTGCTAAATACATAAAAATCATCAACATATAAGGCAATTATAGTTATACATTTCTCACATTTCTTAATGTATACACATGGTTCACATTTGCTTTGTGTAAAGCCATTATTATTTAACAATTGATGCACTTTTGAATTCCACATCCTACTTGCTTGTTTTAAGCCATATATACTTTTTAACAATAAACATACTTTACTATTATCGGTACTGAAACCTTCAGGTTGTTCCATAAAAATATGCTCATCCAAGTCACTATTTAAAAACGCAGTTTCTACGTCTAAGTGATCTATATTCATATTCAAGTCATTTGCTAATGCAAATAAAATTCTCATAGTACTGTGGCGGACGACAGGTGAGAAGGTATCATTGTAATCTACACCTTGCTGTTGTGAGAAACCCCGCGCCACCAAACGAGCTCTGTATCTATCCTTACCTGTATTATCCTGCTTTGTTTTATACACCCATTTACATTTGACTATATTATGAGCCTTAGGTCGGTCTACAACCTTCCATACTCCATTTTTGATAAGAGCATTATACTCTTTTTGCATGGCAGCTTGCCACTCCTCATTGCTAGATGAAGACATAGCTTCTTCATAGCTCATAGGGTCAGACTCTCCCTGAACTAACAAAGACATATCATAATCACCATATCTGACTGGCTGTATACCACGGGTGCTTCTCATGGGTCGCCCAGTGACGGTCACTGAACCTTCACGACTAGTCACGGCTTCTTCCCCTGTAGGAGACCACCCATCAGACTGCGATGATGTGTCACTTACACCAGCAATGGTGACCGGACTCTCTGAATTCAATGCTTCATCACCGGTTGAGTACTCCGAGTCAGGAGCTGAAACCACTGCTACATTTTGATCAGAAAAACTGTCATTATCTATTATCTCATTCATGGATAAATTACTATTATCAGATATATCATTGCAATTATTAATATTATTATTTTCATTTAAAATATTCATATTATCATTTCCACTACGATTATCCATATTATTAATACTTATATCAATGTCAGACTGATCATTTAAATAAGACTTACAGTCATATTCATAAAAATTAAAACTATTTGGTCTGTGCTCACCAGACTTTAAAAATTCAGTCTCTAAAAAAACCAAATTCCTTGCATAAAATATCTTGTGGGGAACTAAAGGGTCGACAAGCCTATATCCTTTGGTAGTATCACTATAACCTACAAAGATGCATCTTTTAGATTTAGCATCAAGTTTCTTTCTCTTCTGATCAGGTATTAATGCATAAGCAATGCAGCCAAAAACACGGAGATGACTAAGTTCAATTTTTGAACCAGTCCATATCTCTTCAGGCATCTGTCCTGCCACAGCAACAGAGGGGCATCTATTTTTTAGATAGACTGCGGTCATAACCGCCTCTCCCCAATAGCGCTGGCAGAGACCAGATTGCTGCAGCATGCAACGAGCTTTCTCCATCAGAGATCTATTAAGCCTCTCTGATACACCATTCTGTTGAGGGGTAAATGGGACTGTCACCTGATAAACAATTCCCTCACGTGCCAAGTATGTCGCAAACTTATTATTACAATACTCGCCCCCACCATCAGATCTGAGAACCTTTAAGGAGTAGCCAGATTGTTTCTCTACTAGTCCTTTAAATTGAATAAAAACTGACATTACCTCAGATTTATTCCGCAACAGGTATCCCCAGCTCTTCCTACTGTAGTCATCAGTAAATGTCAATAGGTATCGAGCACCACCCCAACTGCAGCAGCTTACGGGACCATTCACATCACTGTGGACCAGCTCAAGCGGATGGGTAGCACGTTTCACACTAGAAGGAAATGGTTTAGCTACCTGCTTCCCTTCAAGGCATGCCACACAATTCTGCATCTTATTTTCACAGTTCTCATTGTCCTGAAATTTAAGATAATTAGCCTTCCGCAGAGCACACATACTAGAATAGTTTAAATGCCCAAGCCTCTCATGCCAGATAGATGCTGGCAATGCTGCGACCATTGCACTCTCTCTTCCCTGCACATCTGTTAGGGAAGGTGTAGAACGCTCCACTTGCAAGACCCTATTAACAACCTTATCTAGCTTATAGATACCATTTACATTACTAGCACAACCTAGGCTATCCCCAATTATTTTACAAGCTTTATAAAAGTGACACCCTACCTTGTCGAACACCACAGTAAAACCTTCCTTAGTAAGTTTACTAACAGATAAAAGATTCGTGGATAAATCTGGGACTAGCATAGTTTCAGCAACCGTACAATCATTATTATTAAATGAAAACTTAACTTTACCTGAGCCGATACTACATAATCTATCATTATTTGCTATACATACATTACTTTTGCTAGGCTTGAAGTCCATTAAATGCGTTTTATTGTTTGTCATGTGTGCTGTACAGCCACTATCAACAATCCAGTCATTTGAAATAACCAAAGCCACTTCGGTTGTTATTAAAGTTTTTTCAAAATTTTCACACTTTTTGTCACATTTTAATTTAAAACACTTAGCCTTTACATGCCCTGATTTTTTACAATAATGACATATTATTTTACTTTTAGTTTTAGCAATATAAGCTGAATTATTTGTATCACTATGCACTTTTCGAAATTCTTCCTGTAATAATCGCGTGCGAACGAGCTCAGTAGTAAGGTTACCGCTAATACATGCCGTCTCCAGATTGGATACGAGAACATCATACTCAGTTGGCAAACCGCTTAACAATATTTCGGCAACTTCTGCATCTTCAATGATCTTGCCAATATCTCCCAACTGCTGTACAAGTGTCATTACTCCATTTATGTACTCACTCATTGATGCAAACTTGCTGAATTCCGTTTGATGTAGTTGGCGCGAGAGCAGCACACGCCGATAGAGACCTTTGTCTTCAAAAATGTTTGCTAGCTTGCTCCACGCAGCTTTCGCTGTTGTGGCTTCTCTCACGTACTGATATAGCGAAGCTTGTAAGCACATGCAAATACGAGCGAGCGCACGTTGATCCCTGATAGGATCCGTATCCTGACCTTCCACGCAACCCCACAATCCATCCAATGTTAGTGTCATGCGCATTATAAATTTCCAATTTGTATAATTCGTCACGCCTTCTAATTTCTCAAAATTATACGAAGCGTTAGTTACCTGCCACGAGGCGTTGCTTTCTTGAGTCACTTGACGATGACTAGAAGAATTCTCAGTTGTCTTGTTTTCGCGAATGGGTATTTATTTCACCTGACAAAATATTATAATAACGCGTTAGCGTCTGATGTATCTTTTCAGTACTGGCGCACATAACCTGTAAATAAGCAGGTTGCACAGGTGTCAGGCGCGTGCCCATAAAAACAAAGACAGAGGTCTTCAACAACTTCCTTTAATCCTCAAGATTACAGGTCGATTTGAGATTATATTTATAAGGAAACATATGCAGTTTAACACTAACATTAAATATAATTAACGATGGTAGATACATTCTATGCGCACAGAAAGATGGCCGGCGAGCAAGAGGCCAACGACAACAACAGAGTTGACATAGACAAGACATCACAGATAACACATATGTAGAACATAATACTATTCCAACAGTTAAAAGGTGTGAAATAAAGTCCGCTATGGTTTGCGAGCATAAATTACAGATTGTGTTAAGAAAATCATTGCAGATTCATTATTTTACGTTTATCGATGAAGAAATTCATACTAACAATTACATATTCGAAATCGTGTCGCTATCTGCCTGTCTTTTACACTTTGACGGCTTAACCGCTGCACCAATTTCAATGATTCTTTCATTATTGAGGAAGGGCATTTGCTATTTATCGCCATAACTGATGGAAACGCGCGCGGATCTTCGCCCAAAAGCTACTTAATTATGATATACCAGCTGAACTCCGCGGTACGACAATAACCGCGGGTAACGCCGCGTGGCGAAGCTTTGGACTAGATGGCGTTGTGTATTAGATGTCCGAAATATTTATTATTATTTACTATTGAAACATGAATGTTCCAAACAGATAATTAAATATTATTCAGTATCATCAAGTTATATTACGTCCTATGATCATTTAGTTTTAGAATATTGACTATCAGATCATAAAATAAATCGCAGGAAACGAACAAATCTCCCATGAGTTCATGACTTCCGTACTATGGCAATTATTAGTAACAAGTCTAATACGAGTAGTACGTGCGCAGGAGTACTTGAATTTCTATTAACGGTAAAGATTAATCATAGAACTGCTCATGTGTGTTTATAGGAATATTTATTAGTAGGTAATCATTATTAAATAAAATAAAACATTTCGGAAATCTAACACACAACGCCATCTAGTCTCAAGCTAAGCAGAGCTTGTGTTATGGGTACTATACAACTGATATATATACTTATATGCTTTTTTTTGTAAATACATACATATTATACATAGAAAACACCCAAACTCCGAAACAAATATTTGCAGATCATATAAACATTTGGTCCGACCCAGGAATCGAACCCGATACCTCAAGCTTAGGAGTCGCATACGCTACCACTACGCCACAGAGGCAGTCATAATTGACTAATAATGCTAAAAAATTACCTAATTTTTGAATTGTTTTTTTTTATTGAATAGGACCAAATGATTACGTATTGCTTGACGGTAAGCGATCACGGCCGCCTATGGACACCCGCAACACCAGAGGTGTTACAAGTGCGTTGCGGGCCTTTTAGGAAGGAGTACGCTCTTTTCTTGAAGGTTTGAAGGTCGTTTTGGTCCGGGAACAACGCAGGCGACAGCTCATTCCACAGTTTTATTGTGCGAGGTAGAAAGTTACAGGAAAATCGCACAGTTGTGGACTGCCAACCATCTAGATGAATAATATAAAGAATTGAAGAAAAAGCGTCTCAATAGACTGCTATATTGTGGGTTACCATGCTGCATTGTTGCATTGTTTGTTTACAAAGAGTGTAGTGACCACTAACCTTGGATTTTGCTCATGTTTTTTTATGAGCCGACGTAGGAACACTTTGGAAGGCTTTCACATACAAATAAATACGCTCATTTACATATTTCATTATGTAGAATGTTCTCTGTATTTTCATAGTGGGACATCCAAATGGGCTGTGCTATGGAAATCAGTATAATGGCATGATTAATATTTTTATTTATATTTGGAACAAACAAAACAGTTACATGCTAAAATCTTAACTGAATACAATTAGATATTAGAGGCAATGAATATGTAACCCTCTCTATTATTCACAGATTAACCAAAATAAAATTTAGACGATACAGGTCATACTGGTACAGTGACATTTAAACATAAACGCATGCAGGCATACGATACAAAATATAAAATTAAAATATAAAACAATTTATCATCCATAGGATGCCGTAAAAATATTCAACCAATCAAAACTGCTATGCAATAGCACTTGCAGCACTTTAGAATAAAATGATTTTCACCTCAAATAAGATGTTGATGCGAGTTCACTCCAAGAAGTAATAAATTCAGTCAAGAATGTAGGACCTTGAATACAGTTTCTAACTCATTATCTCAAAAGGGTGAGATGTCAATACGCGATACAATAAGAGAGCGAGAAAATAGTCCTTGAACTTAAGTGAAGGTTGACTCAATAATTGTTAGTAATGAGATGTCTAGGCAGTATAACGGTGTACCTCGATAGAGCACCCGTCCTTTGTTTTTGTACGTATCGGCCAAATGTCACGAACTACCATCTTGTTACAATATGTCGCCTTACACTCCTATCTACAATCACACCATACTGTAATGATGATATCAATTAAGTGGTTTTATATAATACTAGCTGACCCTCGTAACCTCGTTTACGTCTACTATTGCCCGTAGTGTAATATTTTTTCCCCGTTTTTTGAACATTCTTCATTGGGGCTCTGCTCCTATTGGTCTTAGCGTGATGTTATGTAGCCTATAGCCTTCCTCGATAAATGGACTATCCAACACTGAAAGAATTTTCAAATCGGACCAGCGGTTCCTGAGATTAAACAAACAAACAAACTATTCAGCTTAATAATATTAGTATAGATTTGTATTACCACACATTATTTAACAGTACTACATATTATAAAATGTAGAAGTGCCACGCTGATTTCAGCACTGACGAGCCGGCTCGACCAGGGCGGTACTACCCTCTCACAGAACACCAACGTACGTTACGTGCGAATGACCAATTTAATTAGAGTCTAACGCACTTCGACCTAGGTCTTAAAAAGTAATAGACAATAAGTTATTATTTTATTGCTTTTCACACGTTGAGCCTCAAAGTGGTATAAACCTTTTTAACCAAGAACTTAGGATATATTTGGCCGTATGAGTAACCTTTTCAAGAAGGAATTTGTAAATTATACTTAGCGATAAAAAAAAATTTTAGTAAAGACTTAAACAGCCATTGAAAAACCATTGTGGTAGGTCCCCACAAGGCACATTCGTCTGTGCACCATGATTGTATTCACTTTAACAATGATATTTTATAAAACTATGAACTCTATTAACACATTTAGCTTGCACCTGTGTTTGACATGGATGTACATTACGGTGTGACTGGCAGCTTCTTATGGTTGATATAAATATGAATTCGCAATGGAATGTATACGGCAACTGTTTGTTATGGTTGTACTTTTTAATAAAAATAAGAGACAATAAAATACCTCATGAGGACTTCGGCTGGATCAAGGGTCTGTTATAGCAGGCAATTCCTTGATAATATCAGTATGGTGAGGAGGTTGCTGAATTTTGCTCTAATTATCGGTGTCATGATCCCTGCGTAATATAGACTGTTTTTTTTAATTTCAACAAACCGAACCGGTGCTATTTAAGTTCATATCTTGCCTTACTTGAAGCCGTCTAAAACGATTTGAGTTTGAGATATTTCAATTGTGTCTACTAGATGGCGTTAGCTATGTGTTTTAAAGTATCATAAATGTTTTTTTTTTTAATTCTCATTTTATTTTACTATAGTTTTATTACATATTACTTTTCAATGCAACCAATCAGTCTTTATTTATAAAGCAAACTTTTTTGGGATATAGGAAGCAGACGAGCATACCTATAACTAAATTATATACTGTTAGTATATTTAATATTAATTTATAATTAATTAATAAGTCACTTGGTATACCCATAATGTTTTGAGACACATAAAGATTCTAATATTTTCTTCTTTTTCTTTGATGAGATGGCACCCAGCCGAAAAATATCAGATATTTATGCAAATGCCAATTATTTTAATATTTTCGTAATTAGGCATTTTATTCTAAAGTCTTCTAATGTTTGAACCGTCATCATGATGAATTAATTGATAAGAAATATAAAATAGTGGACGAAATGAAATGGGAGACGTTTTTCTAGAAAACTAAAACCATCTCCTTAAAATGTACAACAACTTACTACAACCCTTAAGACCGAAAGTCAACAGATAGATTAATTTATATGTGTTTGCCATTTTGTATTGTTGCAATGCGATTACAAGAAACGGGGCTTCCTGACCGGAGTGATACTAATGGCTGACAGAAGCCAATTTCAAGCAATTCTTCGATTGATTTTCATGAAGTGAGTGAGATTGATGTGCTGCAGCCAAAAACCTTCCCTCTCAACCAAATTCTAGAGGTGAGACTTATGACTTTTGAGTTATAGGCGTTCATGGGTTGCGGTATTCATTTGTTTGACCTTTTCATTTGTTCTCTCTGTACGATAGAAAACAAGAAGGAACTTGACAGAATTATTAAAGTTTTATTTTATCTTTACTTTAACATAAATATGTATACAATGGGCAATGTATACATTCATAGTTGAAATTTTTTTTTTTTTGTAATATCAATATGCAGATTAATGTTATAGATAGTTAAATGTTATTTTAAATTTTTTAGTCAAAAAATTTTATAGAAAAGTGGTCTACCGAACTTCTGCTGAGGTTAATGATCAATCACAATTCTACTTTTTAAATACAACCTTCGAAATTCAAAATATCGATAGGGGCGTGGGAAAAAGGCCTTCTGTTCGAAACTCTTTTTTCAAATCCTCATTGTGAATTACACCTGCTGGCCGTTCGCAGCTTTCGACAAAAAATCACTGCGTTCTTTTTTAGAACGGACCTTACGACTCGATATTCTTATGAGTAGGGTTTAGAGATCACTTGATGCCCGTGTAGATTTACGTACAGCTTATGGATTTACGTTCAGAAACTAATACCTGACGAAAAATTTACTTACCAGGTTCTTTCGTAAATACTGTTTTAACGACTAATATTGTAATTTAAATATATTCCAGAAAGGTAAATGTAATAAAATCAAAGGGTTGAATAATAACTTCTGAAAAAGACGATTATTTTATTTAGTGTTGAGATAAAAAGTCGAATAATGTCGAGGCAATAACCGGTTATGCTACCCTAACTTTTTTTATTATAAAGTAGTCGTGAGATACCGTGTATACTATGATTATTAAGTGGTAGAATCACGACGCAGTAATTTGTTCTTTTTCTGTCTGTTGCATCGCGATCGATGAAGGGTTATTGATCATTAAAGAAATCATATGACGCGATGCTCCATTTTTTCTAAGCAATTAACCTTTTTATGTATAATCCTCAAATTAAATTCTAGCATAAAGTTTGAATACTAAAAAGTTAAAATACTATACAGAAAAAGAACCTACCGCATGCATAAAATCGTATAATGTTTACAAGAAGTTTTCGATCCCACAGAAAATCGATAAAAAATCACACTACTTAATTCAGTCAAATTAACCTTAACGCTGTCACGTACTTTGCGATTGAGTACAATTCTAAAAAAGTTAACAAAGCTGTTATAAAAAGAATGACGTTATTGGTAATCATCATAGTCGATTTTGTCGCTTTTAGATTTAGTCGAGTAATGGGTTGACCACCGATGAGATCGTTCTATGTGTAACTTGATTTTAGAAAGAAAAAAACAATCACCTTCCGTTGGTTCTTTTTAAATCAACCGCGATGACAGCGATTTAAATATTTAATTTTAGAACGTTTTTTTACAAATTTGAGGATGTCACGAGTGTTTTGTCAGAGTTGTTACATTATTTCGGATACTATTTTTACAATTTCAAATTATTTCATAACTTACAAAAACGATATCAATAAAATTTTGAAATCAAGTTTATGAGCATAGCGATGGCATCAGTCAATTTGTACAGGAATTTTGCAGCTTTTGTGATGCAGTTTTCTGTAAAGGCATTATTTTATAGATAAGTTTTGAGGCTACCGTAACGAAAGTGTTCATATAAAAATGTACCAGAATGGCACTGAAAATTTAAGTTGCTATAAAATCGAATAGCATGATATCGTCAGCCAAGCCTATAGGCGTAATATTATCTTTCGTTTTTATGAACCCGTGACTTGACCGTGACTGTTTTATAGATTTCTTTTAATTAGTGATGTTGTTCATTTCAAAATAGCGGTATAGTAATTTAATAAATAAAAAAAATGTTTGTCTTAATTGCATTTGTCTGTTTCGATATAGATTGGTCCTTGGAGGAGGACATAGGATGCTTTTTGTTTCATATTTCTTCATACCTATACGTGGGCGGAGCCGCAGGCAAAAGCTAGTATTAAATATTTATTTTAATTATTTAAACTGTATTATTATAAACAGCCTTTTATATTATTCGGTCTACAAATAACTATTCAATAACATTATATTTTTTCCTTTCGGTTCACTCAAAATACATCGAATATATAAATTAACAAAAGTCTATATCCTTTCGGACATTTAGGACATTTCATGATAGATTAAAAGGTGTCATTATGTAAGTCAGAATTTACAGCATTCATTGCATCAAGTTAGGGGTCTGCTTAAATCGGTGGAAAGTGGTGTAAAATAAATATACCATCGTCATCTCAGCCAAGAGAGACTACTGAACAAGGACCTCCCCCTA
The DNA here is from genome assembly GCA_916048165.1 of Spilarctia lutea. Classification (NCBI taxonomy): domain Eukaryota; kingdom Metazoa; phylum Arthropoda; class Insecta; order Lepidoptera; family Erebidae; genus Spilarctia; species Spilarctia lutea. The sequence continues at coordinate 5,746,523 of OU696491.1, forward strand.
AGTTCTCCACAACAGTCAGTCCTGTGCTGCCCGCTTCTAAAGGCATCCAGTGACCTTCATCGTCATTGAATCTAAAGATATTTACAGACATTGCTGTTAACTATTCAAATGTTTACCCAATGTTGACATTCGACAATTTTAGTGGAACCTACTGTTTGTAAGACCATTGTAGGTTTCGAACCTGAACTCCTTCAAGATCTGTACCCACCTGGCGTCATTTAACTGTTGTTCAATATTTTGAACATAACATATTTTATAAGATTGTATTATGGGTTTTATTACTTTGATGTCGTGTCGTGATGACAGGCAGCTGGTATTTTATTAATTTATCATGTAAATTAGAAGGATAAACAAACTCTTTAATCTTATGGGAGCTATTCATGACTGAAGAGATAGGGATCTGAGAGTAATATGCCATAACACTGTATACTAGGTGTTGAATATTTACTGTGAGCGCCGGGCCTTGTATGGAGATCGGCGCATGCGCACCGGTTGTCATTACTACAGCCATCTTCTTTCTGGAGATCCATTATGTGGCGTAAAGATTTGTAAACATGTTATTCCTGTCATATTCCAACACATTGATGGAATAACTATTTTTTTAAAAGTTGGAAACGATAATTATTATTATTATTACCTATGTCAATTGTCACTAGTGTCATTGTAGTACTTAAGAGGTTTATTTTAGGCATGACTTTTAATATTTATAGTACACTAACTGAGCCCTGGGGTGTTATACTATGGTGTTATCGACTGCCTCGTTGGCGCAGTGGTAGTGTATGCGACTGCTGTGCTTAAGGTCTCGGGTTCGATTCCCGGGTCGGACCAAATGTTTGTATGATCTGCAAATATTTGTTTCAGAGTTTGGGTGTTTTCTATGTATAATATATGTATTAACAAAAAAAGTATATATGTATTTATATCAGTTGTCTAGTACCCTTAGTACAAGCTCTGCTTAGTTTGGGACTAGATGGCGTCGTGTGTTAAATGTCCGAAATATTTATTTATTATTTATTTATTATACGCGGTGCAACAGTTACCGCGGGTAACACAAAGGTGACTGGTTATAAAGCTACGGTAACTTATTATTTTTATCATTAGCTAGTGAAAGTCCCGTCAAAATGGGTCCAGTCGTTTCAGAGTTTACCCGGAACTAACAGAAAGACAAACAAAATTTGAAAAATTGCGTTTTTTACCTAATTACCGAATATACTTTTGTATTACAATTGTTGAAATTACAAGCAAACACTAAAATATTTATTTGTATAGATTTAAACTTCATTTAGGTATATAAGTAAAAATTAATCACAGAAATGTATGTAGGAGGTGTCAATATATTCGTAGTAATAGCTCGTAGGCTATATTGTATCGTTTTAGTTTTTAAATCATTTTCTTATTAGAATTGGATTATTCAAGTGTACATTATAATAAGTATTACTTAAGTAACTTGTTTGTCTACTAAGCCATTGGTAAGTTTTATTAAAAAAATAATAGTTACAAGTTATTTAGAGTACAGATCTATACTCACATAAAGGAATAATATATGTATCTGTTATTAGACGAGAGATCGAAAACGAGAGATGTGTGGAAGGCCTCAATAAGGAAATAATAATATTAAAAAAACGAAAACAATATTCACATACAAGCGTCAAAAAACTCCTACGCATAATCGCCTACTGTTTGCATTTCCAAAAGGACTGGCAGTATCTTCAAGTTAATCTTCAGAACACCGTTGTTCACATAAAAAAAGAAATTACTCGAACAATCAAACAGCCTCTAAAATTATCATTTAAATTACAGTCAAAAAACAGTCCACAATTTCGCAAAACACACATAAACAGGAACTTAATTTCATCACCTGCAATTTCACTCCACTCAATAACATACAAGTACTCGCACCGCTCATAAACAAAGAAGCAGAACAACCTGCGCCTGCGCAGTTTTTGCAAGCTTCCTGGCGCTCGCAGGCGGTTCCGTATCCGGCGGAAGCGAGCAGATGAGATTCGTTGGGGTTTTTGCGCAATCGCTTTGTGCCACTTCCTGTTCGTTCAGGTACTCTGGAAGGTGCAATATGACCTTGGAGTCGTATTTCAAAAGGGATGAAGTGGGATGTTTCTGGCTTCCGCTGAACATGTAGCTTTGAGTGTAGGACTTTCCGGTTACTTTTGTACAGCGAGGAGCTAGGTTTCAAGATACTTGAGGATATTGTTTTTATTCTAAACTAGCTGACCCGGCTAACTTTATATCGCAATTCTCAAAAATACCGAGAAATTTTCAAATAGAAATGTATAAGAGTAAGCGGATTCAAAAAATATATATACCGCCGGTTTTCTTTCAATTTTCTTTTATACAAGCTTTCTCCTGACAGTAACATATATATAAAAAAGAATATCTAATTTGGTGCAGTCGATCGAAATTTATGCGCGTACGTACATAATATATTAGTGATTCATTTTTATTTATATAAATAGATAGATGAAGGCTGATGGTTGGTTAGGTTGGTTGGTGTATGTATTAGTAAAATAAGTAGAATTATAGTCGAGTTTTAGAAAGATGGTTTGTTAGTCTATTTTCAAATATTGTTTTTATTGAAAACATTGTATCTAAGAATATGTCATCTAACAATAATTATTTGTTTAGACTCTTTGTTCACAACTAAACTTTAACTCGTAGTCAATGTTTATGTAAATCATTGCTTACCATGTAATAATATGTAGATACGTTATAATTAGAAATAATGAAATTTCTAATATTTTTTAATGTCGAATATTTATTTAAAGATTTATACTCAAAGTCTCTCTTTACATTTATTTACTTAATAAAGTATAAACTAAGGTAATTGTTTTTATCCATATCAAAACCACACCCCTCGACCATACTATTATAGGTACACAGCACACTTTTAACTTGCTTATCAATAGTTGATAACAATACTAACATCTCTAGTTTACCTGTTCCTGAATAGATTTACTTGATCTGGGCATAAAAAACCCTGTGTTTATCACGTACCTTCACAATAAGGTGTAAGCAGATGGCATACGACTTAACACGGCACTTGTACTGAACGATTTATTTTTTCAAACACCATGTGCTGCTATACGAATAAAATCCCAGTTTTTTTCCATGGACATCATATTTGCATCCCTGTATCAACGACACATGCTTGAGGAAAATCACAAAAAATCCCAAGATTAAGAAAAAAAACAAGGATCCAAAGAACGACAGATGTACGTTAAGGAACAGAGACGAGCACGTGCCATCTGCCAAATCTAAGAAACGCTCACAGAACACGATAGATTTCTTGCTCACATACAAAAAAAATGGTGTAAGAACACGCACACACACGTGAAAATGCGCGATCGATCAAAGATCGGCGCACGCGCCGTTTGCGGCAGATGGTCCGACGTGATTGGTCGATGTTATTTGAATTCGTAACTTCCGCACAATAGCGTGATAAGGAATATGACTTACTGCCTGTCCGAAGTTAAGACTGTCAGCTTGATTTATTTTCTTAAAGTAGCTGGTCATTTGCAATTGTTGTCGGTTACATGTATCACAACAATTGGGCCGTTTAAAGCAATTTCTTTTGTATTTGACTGATGGTCTGACATAGAAAGTGCTTTCGATCGATATCCAATGATTTCTACTTTCTCGATATTAATGATTTATTGTAATTTTGATTCCTTTATATATGATTCCCATGGTCTAATTTATTGAACAATAATCGCGATGATTAAAATATAATGGCTGCAAATTGTGACTGAATGAGTTCAACAATCAAAATTGAAAGTAGTAATTGTAGGTGTTTTATAACAAAGGATTGGGATTTATAATTACTTGAAGTACCCTACATGGGGCCGTCTGATCCAAAACTAGGCAGAGCTTTGTATTATGATAACCAAACTACTAATAAAATAATATATATGAAATGATACAAAATATAAAAACCTTCATTTTTAAATACATATTAGTACAGTTTGACAACCACAACTAGGTATTACCCGTCCTTCTTGCCTAGCCGTAGTCAAGTAAAACAGTACATAATTAACTTTGATTATTTAAATCTCCAAATGTTAGTAGCTGCCTGTGGTACAGCTATTCTGGATATGAGCCCCTGTTTGAGTGAAAGCCATCTCTAGTTCTTTTTTTTGTATCTGTCTTTTCCAGTGGTTAACCATCGCTTCCAGCTATTTTTGATACGTCTGCCCAACTTATTATTGGTGTTCATAATCTTCTCCTTGCAGTGGGCCCTTTCTATACTATTGTTTCGACTGTTTATCTGCTGTCTGAGCATTGTGCTATATAACCAGCCCATTATCATTTTAGTTTTGTACGAAAAATTGTGACAATACAACGTCTGAAGGAGTGGAGTATCCTAAATATATAGAAAACACAGAAAGTCAGGAGTGAAAGTAACAACTAACTAACAAAAAACAACGTATCATCGTTGCACTCCACTGTTGGTCATAGACTTTCCCAAGGCACACTAAAGACCTCGGTCTGTTGTTTTTTGCATTCAAGCGCAAAGGGCCCTTTTTTGAAAGTTCAAAAATTAAAATATTAAAAAATAATATTCATCTAAAAATGATTAAACATTACGTAATATACTACAGCTTCATTTGATACAAATAAATTACAAATTATCTTGCTTATCATATAAAATATCCAAGCTAATATTATGAATGCGAACGTGAGTTTGTCTGTTGGTCACACGCCTAAACCAACAAACCAATTTATTTATTTTTACACCAATGATGACTTTTAACGCGGTAAGCGATATATTGGCGAGTGGACCTAAGAGCAAAAGCTAATAATGAATATGTATAGGTAAATTACATTCAACATACACACTTACGCTTGAAGAAAATTTGGAATAGTTTATGTAATAGACTACGATTAGTACTAGGATCTACTGCTGAGAGGTTCTTTATAAATTACGTTTGACTTCAAATTTCTTAAAAAGTGGATCCTATTTCTTAAAGCTTTAGAAACCGACAGCTGTCATCAGCGTCTTTCCAATTTATCTACCCGTTACCGATATTATCATAAGTATTTCCAAATTCAAACGGCTCAAAAAGGATTTTTTTTATAATAAATAGGCTTTAATTCTTCAAGAAAGAGAAGCTACCTGGCGAATACAGCAGCTGCATCGCTTAAATCGATCAGACTGCTGTCTCTTTTCAATAATATAGGAATAGGTTTCTGTCCTTGTTTAGATAAAGTTTAAAAAAATAAGAAACGCTTGATTGTTGAAGATCTTGTGCGTTGAAAGAAGCTTTGTCACGGTGTTTATTCAGTCTGTCTAGGTAGATTTATGAACGACCAACTTAACAGTTGATAAACGGCTATAAAATATATGTTATGATATTGACGATGAAAATAAAAAGCATGTAGTAGCAATATTTTCTGTTAGTAGAGGAAAAAGCATTTAATATATCTGTTTCCAGTATTGGGTTTGTCAAATTGTGTTATGTCTTTAATATTAAGTTCTTATTGTTGAGAGTACTCACACACACCACAGTAAGTACACTTTTTTGTTAAATATTTTTGAATGATCGTATGAAATCTAGAAACAATCAAGTTAATGGATTTAATACAATCAATGATTATAAACATGGCAGATGCCCAACTGCTATAGGTCTGCCTGATCTAATTATGTCTAGTAAAACGATCGAGAATTTTTAAAATAAGTTGTTGGTCCCTTGGCCAAAGGTAACCAGATTAGATGTATCAATTCGTTACGAATCTTTGTATTTCTAAAGTTTGAAAATTAAAAATGGAACTTGACATGGTTATACCTGTACATCTAACAAGCGAATAACTACATAGATTTTATCTCATTTATTCGAAGGTCAGAAAAATAGATATCGTAAGACACTTCTGCAAACATTTACCATTGCATTCAAGAAACTTTTGTAAACGACACCTATCCTAATACGGGTATATATGTCCACACTTTTGCCATCCACTTTCAAAACCTGCTACATTTAACTGTACCACATATTTACGTCCATTAAACAAAAGTTCTTAAGAAGTAACTATATACTGTACACGGGACTTAATATTCAGACATGTACGTGGAAGATCATAGTATTTTCTCCCTAAGTTTAAGTATAATTTTAAGTTACTTTAGACTTTACTGAGCCCCAAAGGATGTTTCAACGATGTTTTCTCATTAGTTGCGCTAGGCTTTACTTTGTTAGCCAGATAAAAGCTTTGAGTAATATTATAACTATTAGTACTCAAGAACTTATGCACTTAGGTTACTTATAGCTTTAGGAAGTGTACTTTGTAGGAGAAAAGTTTTAATTCCTTCCAAACTTCTCCATTGTTAAGTTCATACATTTACAGATTAGGCTATGGTCCTTGTCTGAGCTGAAATTCGAGTTTATAAACTAGGTATTATAATAAGATGTATGACATTGACAATAATTTTCTGAAGGTATGTCTTAAATTGGCGTTTTGTCCTCGTATCATTTTTTTGGAAATAATTCGTAAGTTTGCACGTGCATTCTGCATAGAACTTATCATTTATTGCAAGTATAAAGCGTTTCACACGCATTATTTATTTAGTTACCACAGAAATCCTTCAAATGTCAACCTCATCTCTTGCAAGTACAGCGCCATTTTGATTAAACCCGATTTTCTTACGGATAAAATCAGCTGATTCCCAAGGTCTTGCACACGTGCGTATTTGCAATTTTTTTCGCAAGGATTATCTAAAAAAATCTTTACTTGCGTTTGCGCAAAGATCGTGGGAGCGAAATGTTTGGAACACGTGCTTAAAACTTACCTGGGTTATGTAAAAAATGAAAGGTAACAAAGGTACGCAATGGCCACTACATTTTATAAAGGAAATTACGTCGACAATGAGTTCATGTGACAAGACGTACGAAAATGATTGGCAGCCAGCCGCGACAATAAGAGCATGATTTCGTTTATACCAAAAATTCAGTTATTACATAGCTCTTTTCAATTTGAAAGTCTTGTTAAAGAAACTTCTCGCAACGATAATATCCCATCGGTCTCACTAGGAGATACACATACAATGGTATCCAGTCTGTTTTACACAAACATGCTTTTTAATGCATATATTTATACACTTTATAGACACAAACGACTTGAGAGAGTAGTAATGATTGCGCTAATCATACGAACTTTTACTCTGGGTTTATTTGGTAACCTTATATTGTTCAGATTATAGAGATTTACTAAATACCAAGACCCAGCCAAGTAATTTTTGTCCAGCTTTCAGTCTGATGATGTAGGATTCGATAGGAAGAACTTGAAAGCAGGTAAAAAGGGAAGGAATCAATATATAAAAGACTATAATCTTTCTATAATATTTGGGTGTATAGGGCCCTATTAAGATCCTCGGAGCCCAAGCCAACCTCACCTGCTAGCTGGTGCACCTGCTGACCAACGGACGAGGCTCTGGCGCTGGCTTTCCTCTCGGGGTTGGGAGGTCAGACGGCAGTCGCTCCCTTAAAAGTCAAAAATTAAGCCAAACGAAATGGATAAAGCAAAGTACAGTGTTAGTGCCACGGATAGGGCGCCGCCGCAAAACGGCGCGCAGGAGCTTCGCCCAACTCCTGTGGCAAGTGGGCGAGGGCTACCGTGTCCAGGGCGGGCACGGTTAAAGAAGTTACGCCCAACGACATTACCACGTAAGCTCCGCTTTGCCACCTGGAACATTGGTACACTGACCGGCCGTGCGAGGGAGTTAGCGGATGTACTCTCTAGGCGGAGGGTAGATGTGGCATTCCTGCAGGAGACTCGGTGGAAGGGCAGTAGATCCCGGTTCATTGGGAATGACTACAAGTTGATCTACACAGGTGCACCTAGTGGGGAGAACGGAGTGGCCGTGGTGCTCGCCGGGGGTCTTCAGAGTGCCATTTTAGAGGTGAAACGCTGTAATGACCGGCTTATGGTCGTACAGCTGCTTATGGAGGGGGTTATTACCCATCTGATATGTGCTTACGCACAACAGGTAGGTTGTAGTGAAGCTGAAAAGATGGCCTTCTGGAATCAACTCGGGGAGGTTCTTCGCGGTATTCCGTTGTCGCAGGGAATCGTTCTGGGTGGTGATCTGAACGGTCATGTGGGTGAGAAGTGCGGGGAATTTGAGCGTGTTCACGGTGGTTTTGGGTATGGAGCTCGCAACAAAGAGGGTGAGGACATTCTCAGAACGTGTGCGACTGCCGATCTGGCCATAGTTAACACCTATTTCAAAAAGAAACCAGAACACCTCGTCACCTATAGTAGCGGGGGGCATGCTACTCAGATCGATTTCCTGCTCATTAGGAGACACACTATCAGCAAAGTGTCCAATTGCAAGGTCATACCCGGAGAGAGTCTCACTGCACAGCATCGTATCCTTGTCATGGACCTCTGTGTGAAGCCCAAAGTCAAACGCGTTGAAATCTGCCAACGTCGGATCAGGTGGTGGCTGCTTGATGAAGTCACTTCGCAAAAGTTTGTCTCGGCTATCGGAGACAAGTGCACTGTTGCTGAGAGCGAACCGGTCCAAAACAGTTGGGACAAGATTCAGGCGGCTATTCTTGGTTCGGCGAGTTTGGTGCTTGGTGTGTCTAAAGGTGGACGCAAATGTGACAGGGAAACTTGGTGGTGGAGCGATTTAGTCCAGAGTGAGATTAAGATGAAGAAAGTCCTTTTTAAAAAGTGGCAAGCGTCCAAATCTCTTGAAGACCACGATGCATATAGAGCTGCAAAGCGCGCCACAAAGAAAGCTGTAGCCAGAGCCAGACGTGACCACTTGCAACCGTTGTATGATAAGTTGGAATCGCCTGAGGGGCAAAAGATCATCTATAAGTTGGCGCGTTCCAGGATCAAAGCGGTACAGAAAGCTGTCGGCGCCGATGGAGTCCCCATCGAGGCCTGGAAGGCGATGGGTCCCCATGGTGTGAGCATCCTTACTAACATCTTCAACCGCGCACTCCTTACCGGCAAGATCCCAAGGCAATGGAGACTGAGTATCATAACTCCTGTCTTCAAAGGCAAGGGATCGGTGCAGGAGTGTGGCAACTACCGCGGTATAAAAGTGATGTCCCACACCATGAAGCTCCTTGAGAGGATAATTGACTCCCGGATCCGACAGGAGTGCACTCTTTCGGAATGTCAATATGGGTTTCGCCCCGGTCACGGGACCATGGATCCTGTTTTTGCCCTGAGAAATGTAGCGGAGAAATACAGGACGAAGAATACGCCTCTGCATTGCCTGTTCCTGGACATGCAGAAGGCCTTCGACTGTGTTCCACGAGCGGTAATCTGGTGGGCACTGCGATCCAAAGGGGTTCCAGAGACCTATATTGACATGATCCGAGACATGTACCACGAATCCGAATCCTTGGTTCGGACCGCTGTTGGCGACACGAAACCTTTTCCTATAACCGTCGGGGTACACCAAGGATCCGTCCTTAGTCCGTTTCTGTTTTGCTTGATATTAGACGTTTTGTCGGACAGCATCCGGGACACACATGAGCAACCACCATGGTTGCTCATATATGCTGACGATATCGCGCTGGCAGATGCGGACTGGGGTAGATTGGTGCGGCGTGGGAAGGCGTGGAAGGGGGCGCTTGAGAACGGCGGTCTGAAACTTAATGTGGCGAAGACCGAGTACTTGGCGTTTAACTGTGCAGATCCCTCACCCGTCCGCATAGGCGATCACGTAGTCGAGCGCACGGACCAGGTCAAATACCTGGGATCTGTATTGCACGCGTCCGGTGACATCGATTGCGACGTCAAGGCACGCATTGCTGCCGCGTGGGCCAAGTGGCGTGAGTTGACAGGCGTCATTTGTGATCCCAAAATGCCGGTTAGGTTGAAAGGACAGGTCTATAAAACCATCATTAGGCCTGTCCTCTTACATGGTTGTGAGGCGTGGCCGGTGCTGGAGCGACACAAGCAAGAACTGCGCGTCACGGAGATGAATATGCTGCGGTGGATGTACGGAGTCACGCGAAGGGATCGTGTGAGAAACTCCCGCATTCGCGGCGGCCTGCGTGTCCGTGACATCGCGGACAAACTGCAGGAGAGTCGCCTGCGCTGGTTTGGTCACGTTTTGCGACAGCCGTCTACCTACGTGGGCAACAAATGTCTGGCCATGCCGCCTCCGCCGGGTCCCGGTAGAAGGGGTCGACCCAAGAAGTGCTGGCTTGACGTCGTAAAGGGTGACATGCGTGCTAATAGTCTAACTACCAAGGATGCCGAAGACCGGGCAAAGTGGAGAAGAAAAAGCAGGAGAGCGGACCCCGGGCTCCAGAATGGAAGCAACCGGGATAAACGCTAGGACGATGATGAATCTTTCTATAATCAATGGTGTTGTTTAAGACCTATGGACAATGATTTTCTAATTTGAATTAAAGTATATGTCGCAATGAATGAAGAAAATGGTTTCGTATTTCAAAATAACGCTACATTCGACCGTTAAAAAAATGATTGTTAAAAACTGTAACAATTTGTGTGACTAATCTTAAATCGATTGTAAAGATCGAAATACTTAATGTATTAATGGGTTCCGTAGCAAAATTATATAATAGAAGGAATCTAACTCAACTTTGTGTATTTTTTTATGAAGTTAGTGCAATCTGGTAGTAGGTAGTACTTAAGTGACTAATGTCGTTTATAGTCGTTTGAGTCGGAAACACGCACTTTTCTTGAAGGTTTAAATTACAAAAAGGATTTTGTAATTAGGTTAAGCTCGAAGGAGATTTTGAATCTTTACTTAAAAACAAATTTAAGCATTTTACGTAAACGATTCTTAGGCAATCTCCGCTTTGATACAGATTCGAAATCGTGAGAAAAAATCACATATTTCGATACCACTGTGCTGCAATTGTTTATTTTTAAACTGATGCAACTGATTTAAGCCAGTTTGTATAATTTGGTTAATTACACATCTGAATCTGGAGAATATTCCAACCAGGTGATGATGTTTATCTATTACTAACTGCGCCCCGCGGTGCTACCAGCGATTTACAACTCCTTGATCATCCCACGGGAACACTACATTTTTCGGGATAAAAGTATTATCTGTAATAATCCACAAATGTCAGTTACCTTCATAATTAAATTTTACCAGAATTTAAAAAACCGTTTGATCGTGAAGAACCATCAAACATTCATACAGATATTATTATTAATTGTAGTCTCAAAACCACGCGAGGTCTCATAGTTTTATGCTTAAATCACGGACTTGAAGGATTTGATATTGTAAAGATCCCTAAATTGTTAGAGCACTAACTATGTCGCGTGCTATATTAATGAATGACATGCTATTGTGTGTAACATCGTTAAATAGCGTGTAACGTTAGATCTTAACGTTAAATCACTGTAAAGAAATGTTTCATGGCACGATACAGACGAATTTCAAACGGCATACGAATTTACACCTTATTGTAATTCATATAGATCATAGATTGATAGATGTCTTAAATTTTTATAGCAACGTTGGGCTATGAAGTGAGCTAGTTTTAGGAAACGAAATGAGCGATCCGTTAAATGGTTTCATTTATATCTATTACTATTTTGTTTAATGTTAGTGACTACTGGTGTCCGTTAAGAAAGCATTTTATTTTATTGACAACGAGAAAAGCAGACTTTATGTGTTGTAAATGGACTATTGTCTATGGTCACCCAGTGAAGAGCAGGGGCAAAGTTCATGTCAATATAATAAAGCTGAATATTTATGTATTAGTATTAGTTTAACGAATTGTAATCCTCACTAGTATTATAAATGTGAATATGAGTTTGTTTCTTTTTATGCTTTCATGATTAAACGGTTGATCCGATTTTTATAAAATTTACCATGGACATACTTTGATTATTAGGAAACTACATGGCTACTTTTTGCCACGATAATTGACATACATATAGGCGGAGAAATGGCCAAAAGTTAGTCTTAAATAAAAGATTTTATCTAAATAATAAATATGTAGAATAAGTTACCGCATATTTTTTGTAATACTAACTATAAATCATGGTTAGAACTTAGTTAAGTATTTATTTTCTTTACAAATAACTACTTTACACGAAAATAACTAACAGAAACTAGACAGTTTTTTCTTGTAATAATGTTTTTAACGTAAAATTCTGAATCACAACTCAAAATGATACCAGTTATTTCATGTAAATCGATAACAACCGGTCTTTTCGTGGCCACAACTAAGTAACTTAAGAAAACAGAATAACTAAATTATTTATTGATTGACATAATGAAAAGCTCATCAAATTTTAAGTTGAAATTACTTTATTCTTTAAAGTTTAATTTAAAATTTAAACACCATCTTTCATTTATTTTAATAGCGGTGTCTCTGAAATGGAGAAAGGTGGTTTTTAATTTGATATTTATGTCAACGTAGACATATATATTATATGTACTTTATATAACTTATTTTAACTTATTATCTCTAATGACAATTGTACACATTGGTTTTATATCAATGAACACAATAGACTTCTAGTACAATGTTGATAATTATTTATTTAAATATATACATATATACATACTAACAACCCACCCCGCCTTCGCGTGTACGACTTTCTTTGTCCGACGTCTTCAATACACACATAGTTATATTTTAGACAATATACTCAAAAATTTTACAAATTATAAACGAAATCCTTTCTCAAGAATCACTCTATCTATAAGTAAAAGTCGCATAAAAATCCGTGCAGTAGCTTTTGAGTTTATCGCGAACGAACATATATATATATATATCTTAAAAATTACAAATACCTATTTAAAAAAAATAAACTAAATCTTTTGTCAAGAAAAAACAACGGATAATGTCGTTTATTTTCTTAAAAAAGATCTCTGAAACAAGCAAATATGATCAAATTGTATATAAAACAAATGGAATCAGAAAAACGTAGTACCTACATTTGTCTCCGTTGGAGAAATCGATATCCAGCTGACTACAAACAATAGTTCTTCAATTTCAGATTCATTAACGACCCATGACGTCCCACTGCTGGGCTCGGTTCTCATTTCAGGAGAGGTTTAAAGGCCATACACCCCTATGCAGACAAGAAAACGGCTGGGACTGGCATGACAACGTTGTGCCTATGTAATGTCTTGAAGCCGCCCGAAGGCCTCCAACTAAGCTACACGACTGTTATCCTATGATAACAACCGGGACCGACTGCTTAATCTAACCTCCGAATCACGTAGACGCTCATGCTATCGTGCCACCTGCGGTCACACGTCCAGGTACTGACCGCGCCTTCTTTGCTTACCTCGACGATTGTTTCTAATCACTAAGTGCAACTGAGCTATGAGCACCTCGCACAATTTTTGATTAATGCTGCAGAATATTAAATTTCAAAATGATTAAGCTAGCAGTAACTGTTTTCTTCCAGACCTAGTTTTCTTATCTAATAAAAGAATGTGTATAAGAAGCTTTAAGAATGTAAATTTACACACTTAAAATAACTAGTTATTAACAAAGTATGCTAATATTATGAAGAGGTAGACATACCATTATATCATTATTAAGTTTAATCATAATTTCAACGCTATAATGTACTGTTTGATGATGTGAAACGCAAGTTTTCATCGATTTATGACTATACTTCTAATAGACATCGATTATAGATATTCTACAGATGTTAATTTAAAATTTATCAGCAATTTTGTAGATGGAGTTTTTGATTATGCAAACAATATTGCATTGTTGATGTATACATATACAAATAGGCGATGAGAACAGCCAATAAGTAGCTCATTCTTCTGTGCAAAGTGTACTTTGTTTGAAAAATATTGGCCAGCTTCAAAAAAATAGAAACTTTTTTCTACCATTTTTGGTTTCATTTTTATAACACTAAATACAGTAAGGGGTACAGTAACGGTCTATCTATGGTCTACGGTCTTTTTACTTACCTGTATTGTCTGTGAAAGCCACCTTTCATTCAGAAAAAGATCCTGTTCCCGTGGGATTATTACTAACTATAAAATTTACTTCAGCTTAAGCTAATCAAGTAGTAAAACAAACAGACCATTTTGTTACAAACAATTTCTTTGGGTCTGTTACAATGTGGAGTAATTAAGAATTATAACTGTCATAATGATAGTAGTTTTTTTATCTAAAAGTGTGAACCACTGGTATCTTTGTACCTGTACCTAAACGATCGGAAATTAACTTCATATTTTTAATGAGGCGTAAAAGTATTTAATGTAGTATTTTTATGTATTTTCGTAAATAATAATAATAATAACTTGTGTATCTCACGTACCATAATCTGATCTTCAACTACATTGCGATTTAAAACAGATTTAAGGTACTATAATCAGATAATATCACTATTATATTATTAAAGTAGTTGACCCACGCAACCTCGTTTGCGTCTTCTATTGCCCGTAGCGTGAACATTTTCCCCCGTTTTTGAAACATTCTTCACTGGTGCTCCGCTCCTATTAGTATTAGCGTGATGATACATAGCCTATAGCCTTCCTCGATAAATGGACTATCAATGATAGAAGAACTTTTCAAATCGGATAAGCGGTTCCTGAGATTAGCGCATTCAAACAAACAAACAAACTCTTCAGCTTTATATATTAGTATAGATTAATAGATAATAGGCATAGACAACAATTGTCACATAGTATTATAAGCCGGCCAAATTAAAGTCGGTGCTGAAGGAGTTTACATTTGATGTTTTTTTTAGTAGTTTTTTTTCTTAAATTGTTTATATTTTGAACATGTATTTGTTGGTCTGAAGGAATAGACAGAGGTCATAGCACGCTCATTAAGACAAGATTTTACTTTACAGGAAAGTTTCTACATCTGATTTGAAGACAGTCGCAATAGAAATTGTCCTGAAATAATTTTTTTTTTCACACAACAGACAAATCGAAAAACATCTTTTAAATAATAATTCAACCACTAAACATCCAAAGATCAGCTGGTTCATATAGTATATCAAATGTTCAACTAAAGATCAAATAAGACAGAAATAGAATGCAATCTTTTGTATGATTCTCTTACCTGACAATTGAACAAAGAATGAATGATTTTAGTTCACTCCATTAAAACGCTATTATTCTGAAAAAAAATACACCAACATTTAGTTCATAATATAACCTTTATTGCAATGTTCATAGGTTACAATTTTGAACGTTTTTGTTTCTCTAGTTGTAAATATGAAATGGTTTTGTAAATATTTTCAATAGTGCGGGTTTGTGGTATTGATTCCTATTTGCAACTAACCGTATTTCTTTTTGTTCTTCAGCCAAATAATTGGACGTAGTGTTAACCTATTATTTTGTTTTCTTCTAACATTTTTCGTAGCAAAGTCAATGACATTTAGATATTTTACAAATGAAGTGTCCTAGAGAAATAACACTTTCAGGTTTTCGTGAAGACTGTATTGTATAATGTTTGTTAAACAAAAATGTATTTAAAAACAAATACCTTAAAGTTCAGGTTTAAAATCAATTCTCTCACTGTTTCACTACACTAGATCGATATGTCTATGTGCGTTTTATCATCTATATATGTATTACGCAAAGTATTCTAATAAACGGCTTCAATATAGCTTTAATACGATCATTACGATAAAAGGCAGTCAAAACAAATTCAATATGGCATTACAATCGCCTACATTCATTGAGTTTGAACTTACTCTGAATCGATTCATTTTTTATCGATATTATATCTCGATGGGACAATCAAGTACAACCGTCGATTGTTGACCCAAGTGCATATCGTCTTTAGATCTTTATGAACCATTGTCGTCCAGGATGCGAGTTATGAAAAAATCAATGGCGTAACGGTGTGGTAGCCATTTTATTTTATTGTTGTAGCTTTCAAATTGTCAGTCATTTCAGATGATAATATAAAGGGTCTTTGAGAATCGAAATTAAAGTTAGGGAGTACTTTGGTAAACTATTCAACGATTTTATAAATTTCGTTAATTGACGGAGTAATCGAACATACATAAAGAAATACATACAGTGGAACATAGAACCTCGCCTTTTTTTGAAGTCGGTTAAAAAGAGCATACAGTTTCGGTGAGCAAAAGATTTACAGAAGTATCAGTAAGGGAGAGACAAATTCGACGTTCACATTTTCCTAAGTTGCTAACTTGGCAACAGTTGTCAAGGTTTTGTATAAACTTCCATTCAAGCTTAAGCTTTCTCTCTTCTCTTTTGAGAAAGAGAATTTCATAACAAACTAATATTCGAATTTGCAGTAGCAGAGTACGCGACTCTCTTACTGTACAGTACACACAACACTTAAAACACATCGCAATTTATGGAAACCAGCTAGTGTGAACTGCAGTCTCATATATTTTCTTGTTGTTGTAATTGTCTTTCTAAAATTTGTGTATTTATCGAGTAATAAAAACCTCAATTATAGCGTTGGAACACCACTATCGATACGGTTATAAAATGTGCCCTTGAGGCCGAAGCTTTCATTACAACATTTTTTTAATTGGCAAATTTATAGTTTGATTTCTTGTGAAGTAAAAAGAAGCAGAAGTTTTTGATGATACTTCTTACTGCACTATGCCATTTTGTTTAATTATTATCTGTTAGTTAAGAATCACATTGATGTATTGTTGATTACTCAGACCCTGTTTCACCGGTTGCGGATAAGTTCCGTATAGCTTATTATCTGTTTGATAAGTACTGTGTAATATAAATTACTTGATGCAAAATGTATGTGTGTTTCAAATTCATGACCTGCCCAAACTCCATTCACGGCTATGGCCCGGTTAAATATAGTTTTTCCCTATTCATAATGATGGGGAAATCATCCCCATTGAAGAAAACCTTGTCGATCAAGCGAGTCTAGTAGTTCTTTACTAACTTAGGTGTTAAATAAATAGAATTATTGCTAGATGGCATACCTTCTAGCATTATATATTATATATGTAAGGTTTATTGTGACATTCGCTGCAAGAACTGCAATTTTAGTGTCTTTTTTTTGCGCATCTCAAATTGCTCACAATTAAATTTACATTTGATTTATAGAATACAGCATGAACTAAGGATCTTCATAAGCTTGGCCTACATCCAAACTATCACGAATACGAATCAATCATTACACTTCACTGAATTGGTTCGACGGAAATACGTGTCTCAAGAAAGGCAAATTTCTGGACGGCTGCAAAACATTTCAACATTAGCGTTCTATTTTTGATGCACCAAAAAGCACCAGATGCATAGCAGGTACAAGAAACAGCATCATGTTGCAAATTACAGAACCCACTAAAATTGAAAATGTAGTCTGACAAGGCGAAGTGTTCACTTGACTGGCTTTCTAATTTGGCAGGGTTACGTCGAAAACCACAGCTTGCCGCGACAGCTGTAAGGCACCGGCATAAGGAAGACGTACAAAAAACGGCACGTGCTTCGCGGAAAAAAAAAATCGCATGCGCGCACAAGTAGACATATGACACCTTTTTGGAAAAAAATCTCATAACAGCACGTGATTCCTCAGAAACTGTGTAAAATGAATAGTTTTGATTATGTTAGACTCGAAGCAGATGGTTGAGGATTACAGATTCTACAATGGTAGTCAAAAATAGTTTTGGTTTTTAATGTCTATTCGGTTTTTTAATTTTTCCGCCTTGCTGCAGCATAGCAGATGGTAGATATTGCATTTTTTAAAAGGTACTTAAAACATCTTCTAAAGTTTCCGAAAATATATGAGACTTAGAAGTGGTTTATGAAGCTCAAAACCAGTGTAAGAATAAATTGGTATTACTTAGACCTAACCTGATTTTTTTTTAGGGTAGGCATAAAGCAGAGATGATATCCCTAGAGCTATTTATGTTTTGATGTGACTTAGGTATTATCCTCTAAATTATTAGACCTCTAGAATGGACCGACAGAAAGTATTTTTTTAACATGACCTTAAACTGCGCAACCTATAATATGCTAATATCACCAATCTTATTTCATCATCAGTTATGTGTCCTTATTCCCAATCTTATTTAATTTTGGCCCAACGTGCACATCATAAAAAAATATGCTGCATTTTTAATAGCCAATCATTTGCCTGATTTTAACTGTTTTTAGGAGTAGGTATAATCTCATTCAAATCAAATCAAAACAATTTATTCAATTAAGACACTAAGTGACATTTATAAACTTTAAATTGAAGATACAGTTAAAAATCTTT
Organism: Spilarctia lutea; assembly: GCA_916048165.1. Classification (NCBI taxonomy): domain Eukaryota; kingdom Metazoa; phylum Arthropoda; class Insecta; order Lepidoptera; family Erebidae; genus Spilarctia; species Spilarctia lutea. The sequence continues at coordinate 5,764,675 of OU696491.1, forward strand.
GTGTTTTGGTTGCCTCAACTTGCACATAGAAGTACTGTTGTCAAAAACAAACAAACTTTGTATGAATTATTTGAAAAGATGGTGCACATGAGTTTCTCACCAGCTCTTCTCATGAATGCCATACCCATCGGAGCTGGTACTGGGATTGATTTCAATATAAACCTTTGAGTTGAATCGAAATCAATCTAAGCTCCGGTAATTCAAATCATTTCAGTGCATTTAGTATTAGTACCTTTTATCACTGAATTGATTACTTGAGTTTTGTTTTATATTTTGATGTTTGTATTTTTGACGTGTTCAAGTGCCTTTTGGAGCCTATGGAAATAAATGATTTGACTTTGACTTTGAATCATAGATCGATACAAACAGACGCCACACTATGTACTGGATTATCAAGGTAAATATGATGAAAACACTAAAATCTACTGCCAGCTTGTGTCGATTTATAACTTCTAGTTTCCAAAGGGTGAAGAATATAATATTTTAAGGGTAGGAAATAAGTTAGGTCGATAGAGCTTGGGTCAATTTTATTTCTTTGTTTTAGTTGTTACAATAATTCCTAAACCTTGATTATTTGTTAATAATATGAATATTGTATTATAGTTTCAGAAAGAATATAGAAGTAACTAACTAACTTTAAATCAAATATGTACCTTTAAACGACCAACTCTTGTATATACATATAAAATGTCAATCTCGGAAACGCCTCCAACGATTTTCATATAATTTAGTATGCAGGCGTATTTGGGGGCGATGAATCGATCTAGCTAGGATGTATTTTAGGAAATTTACTAAGAGAAAAATACCATCCTGTCTAGATACTAACATTTAACTTTAACTAGATTTTATATTACTTTAACAATGGTACAAGTAGGCAGGTATCTAATCAATTAGACCCTCTACAGGAATAGAAAGATTGATATTCATTTCACGTAACAAAATTCAATGTCAAACCCTCAATGACCCTCAATATTAGTGTACAAGTACATTCTGTAGCATATCCATCAGATTAATGATTACTTATCACAATAATTTATTAAGTACCCTTAAGAACACAAACATGATTCCGGAAGCCTAGGGGTAACGCACGTGTTGGACCACCCACTAATATCTCAGACAATCTCTAATGTTGGTAAACAATAAACCAATGTTGGTACAGTACGGGTACTGATAGATTGAGTGGTTCAATCCTGTTTTTGGGATTTTTAAACGTGATAATGACTGGTTATACTAAAACTCCCATTTTGTATCGATAATTTTTTTTAATTTTTTTTTTATTGAATAGTGGGCAAACGAACAGACGTATCACCTGATGGTAAGCGATTACCGCCGCCCATGGACACCCGCAACACCAAAGGCGTCACAAGTGCGTTGCCGACCTTTGGGGGATGGGAAAAGGGATGGGGGGAGGGGTTGGGGTATGGGCCTCCGGTATCCTCACTCACTCGGTGAAACGCAGCGCAAACGCTATTTCACACCGGTTTTCTGTGAGGCCGTGGTATCACTCCGGTTGAGCCGACCCATTCATGCCGAAGCATAGCTCTCCCACGGTAAAATTTTGGAAAAGAAGGCAATAAAACATTGCTTTGTTTTGATATTTTTTATTTAATTTTTACATTAATGTTTTTATAAATATAATATTTGCTTTGCGCGTGTCTATTGTGATTTTGTTGAATGTTAGTAATACTGATTTTGTGTTATTGAATGTACTTATTTTAGAGCTAAGTACTATAAGTTACTTTTAAGTGAAACTGCTGTAAAACTTGCAAGCCGGTAAGGTAGATCTAGCTAGAAGATCAATTTTAAATTATTTGTAAACACCACTGTATTTTTTTTTACTGTATACCCTTGATCAGCAAATACCTAATGATTACATCTGCAGCAACATGAAAAATGCAGATCATAGGATTAAATTATGGAACGTTATAAATATACCAATAATATTTATTCTTTCATCTGACACACAACGCCATCTATTCCCACACTTAGCAGAAACTCTGCTTAGTTAAGCACTATGAGTACTAGACAATTGGTCTAAATTCATTTACACTTTTTTTTGTAAATATATACATATTATACAGAGAAAATACCCAAACTCCGAAACAAATATTTGTAGTTCATACAAACATTTTGTCCATCCCGGGAATCGAACCCGAGACCTCATGAACAGCAGGCGCATACGCTATCACGGCGCCACCGAGGTAGTCAAAGATTAATTCATTAATATGTGTTTCTAAATAATGCAGAACTGTTGTAAATATATACAAAAAATACAAATTTAAAGTGTGTTTAAAAGTTCAGAATGTAGTCTGTAAGGCCAGCTTTTACAGAGTGTTTACTTCCAGTACAATCATTATCCCAATTCAGTTATTTTTTAGTAGAATCATAATTAAATTCATAGATCATTCTAAGATACTGTTTACGTTTAATTGTCGTCTACATGTAGCATACGCTATTCATTTTTAAACGGGGCATTTGCGGTCTTTATTTATTTATTGTAAACTTTATGCACTTTGTACATCAGTGGACTTAATGCTAAAGGCATTCTCTTCAATTCAATCTTAGAATTATGTAGAAATCTTGTAGGGACGCGCATAGGGTGACATAATCAGTGAAAAATACACACACATACACAGACTTAAACATAAACATACACATGCACATATCCATATTTATATGATAATAGCGATAGTAATTCTGTCCGTCTGTCGCATTTTCAGGCTAGTATTACTGCGATAACCGACAATCTCCTGGGCGGAACCGCGGGAAAAAAATAGTATTCATACATATACATATAGATATGCATACTTATAGACTTATGCTTTTTTATTCAATAATCACAAATATACTACTTTTAAAATCAACGGTATTAATGACTAGCTGACCCACGCAACCTCGTTTGCGTCTTATATTGCCCGTAGCGTGAAAATTTCCCCCGATTTTTAAACATTCTTCATTGGTGGTCCGCTCCTATGAGTAGTAGCGTAATGATATATAGCCTATAGCCTTCCTCGATAAATGGACTATCCAACACTGAAAGATATTTTGAAATCGTACCAGCGGTTCCTGAGATTAGCGCGTTCAAACAAACAAACAAACAAACTCTTCAGCTTTATTATTAGTATAGATATGTGATGTTCACTTAAGTAACGTCCTGGTTGTCCAGTGAAGTAAACGAGAAAAACGCTCAGAAGTATTCCAGTAATTCAAATAAGTCAACATTAAAATAGTAATTAATCAGCATTATCATTAAGAAATATATTCTATATCAAGGGTACATACAGGGATATCTATTAATTGATATAATTCATTACTTAGTGTCTTTACGCATTAAATAACTAGTTTTATAAACTGCATCCATGTAATATTGCATCATTTAACCCTTTAGGGAGAGCAGATGCGTAGAAATAAATACGGTACAAGCTGCAATAATTGTTTAAAGTGTGTTTTCGTCAATAAGGTAATACAGCCACGACATTTTTATAAATAGTTCTCGTATATTTACTCGATATTGGATACACTGACCTATTTATTACTTTTCAACAAGAAATAACAAGATAGTGAAACGTATACTATACTAGCTACACGCAACCTCGTTTGCGTCTTCTATTACCCGTAGCGTGAAAATTTTCCCCCGTTTTTGAAACATTCTTCATTGGTGCTCCGCTCCTATTAGTATTAGCGTGATGATATATAGCCTATAGCCTTCCTCGATAAATGGACTATCCAACACTGAAAGAATTTTTCAAATCGGACCAGCGGTTCTTAAGATTAGCGCGTTAAAACAAACAAACAAACAAACTCTTCAGCTTTATAATATTAGTATTGATTATAGAAATATTTTAATGAATTTCTGTGTCTTTATTTGCTATGTTCAACTTTAGCGAAGCCAAAAGGAGCCGCGGGCAAAAACAAGTATCTAAAGTAAATATATTTTTGAGGGATTGGAAAATCGACAGCTCCTTGAGGACGAGTCCTGTGTATGTGTGACCACTAAAAAGTACCTCTTTTTTGTGCGGAATTCCCCCCGGATACCACCGACTAGTGGCTATGTCGGACTAGAACCGACCTCAACCACACGCCGTCTCGGGTACTAGAACCCGGGAAACCAGGTGTACTCTCAAAAGGAAATCCCTGGAACACCGACATACCTCGGGTCACCTATGGTTTGTAAATTACCTCGTAGAACTGAGCGCCGAAGATTTTGAATGATCTCCGTCATAAGCGTTCTAGAGTTTTTGGTCGTAACCGAAGGGAGGGTAGAAATTTATTTAAGGTAAGTGGAAAATGGAGGCATAGTCTTGCCTAAAACGTAATTTTATTCCTGGACCCAGGCATGAGCTAAGCAAGTAGAATATATTTTGCGCTATATTAATATACATATGTGGCACTGTCCTCATTCTTTATAGTAAACGTGAAATGTCATAGTACTCGTACTTTAATTTTTCATGTTTATTGGCCATGAAAATAGACAAGATCATTATAATCCTTTACATTATGACAACTACTTTTGATATTATTATACATCTTGTAGTTTATATATTTTAAACCTACTATAAATTCAACGCTATCTATAGGTATAAATAAATAAAATTTAAGTGTCTGTTTGTAATATTAAAATAACCGTATTTCACTAAATGCATAAGTATGTATACGCGGTACATTTACTAAAATATTTTTTTTTAAAAAGACCCCTCCCGCTCAAGAAATAATTCCTGTGTCGCGGGGGACTTTACAAACATACATGGAACGGACACAAAGAACACCCTGACTTAGAACAACAATTTGTGAATCTCACAAATTGTTGTTAAATGTGGGATTGGAGCCCACAACACTTGGCGAAGTAGGGAACGGCGTGGCGACCGCTTAACCACTAGGCCAAACGTGCAGTCAATATTATTTTTAAAATTTTTGTTTGTCTGTCTATCTGTCTGTTTGTTCTGACTAATCTCTGGAACAGCTTGACAGATTTATACGGGACTTTCACTTGCAGATAGCTTTGTCCCGTGGCGTTACCCGCTGTTGTTCTTGTACCGCGGGTAGCACCGTGTGATTCAGCTAGTCTCATATATAATTGGATAGATGGAAATCAGCACAGCAATACATCAAACTACCCATCAGTAATTCAGTCAATCATATCTTATCAACAGAACTTTTCCTTTTAAAACCTTTAATACGCTATGTAAGTCATAGCTTATATCATTTTGTACCTGATTAATTAAACAGGAATTTCTTAAACATATTTTTTACGTATTTAATTACTGTGCAAGAAACCGCGTACCGTTACATTCCGTACAGGTGCCTGCGCTCGCGCACAAAATATTGCAGTGAACTCTAGCGCATGCGCGAATGTAAAAGAACGATTATTACGGGTTTTGACGCCGCATAAACTGGTCGATTAATTTTGAGGTTATATTTTATTTGTAGGCATATTGTGTGCTGGGATAATCAAGTAATGAATACTGTTAAGCACGCTTCACCGTAATTTTAAAGGTTAATTAGTTTTTTTTTTTCAGTTGGTATTGTGCAAAACCTTTGCATTCTATACGTACATAGCACGTTTTGATTGTGTGTTAACGTTGAGTATCTAGATGAGTGGCCTTTTTTGGATTGCCTAGCTAGATTGATTCATAGCCGCGACATCCCCCTCAAATCAAATTGCATGAAAATCTTTGGAGCCTTTTCTGAGATTCAAATCTAGATACGGGGTAATGTGTCAAGCTAAGTTCGTTATATATATATATGTATGAATTCTTCGTTTATAGTATTAGATATATATATAAGTTGATCATCAATCATTATCAGTCTTTCCACCTTTGATGACCGTTATTAATAATATCTTTTTGATAGAAAATCTAAATCAATTCTTCTTAAAAAAGAAGTACATTTTTTCTTTAAAAAAAAAAAAGCAATTTCCGCATTATAAATATATATCCTGTGTCACTAAGAACACCCAGACTCAGAACAACAATTTGTGAATCACACATAGTGATATATGTTACCATGTGGGATTTGAACCCACAACACTTGGCGACCGCTTAAACCACCAGGATAACCGTGCAGTCAGACACTTTACTTCATAGATCTATACAAATAAATAAAATTAAAGTGTCTGTTTGTAATATTAAAAAAAACGTTTTTACTAAATACATATTATTATGTATGTTATACACGGTACATGCAACAAAATAACATATTTTACAATTTCTGTCTGTCTGTTTGTTAAAAATAATTCTGATGTCTTAAAGTTTCCGTCTTGAGCAGAAGTTTTACCGTAGTCGTACTACAGGCAGTTTATTTGTTGAAATGTCACAACAAATTCTCTTTATCCTTAACTCAGTACAAACATCTTGTAATTCTTTATAAGGCTTATTCCGTTGGATTTATAACATCATATTTCTTTAGAAAAACACCGCGCGTGTATTACTGCCGCATGCCAATAATATCGATCATTTAATGTATACATATTTAGTTTATTGTTTGGATTGTATGTTGGTTTGTTTGCTACTAAATTTGCTGCATGAATCAGACTAACTCTTAAATAAACATCTCAGAATGAATATTAAAAGGAATCAATTGTATGGATGTAATCGAAATTATGTTTCAATGTTTCCCGCGGTTATGGTCGTTATTTGCAACGCGGGTCACGCCGCGATACGAAGCTAGTCTAGGTCTAAATCCCGTTCCATAGGAGAGGTTTATATCTGGCAAGAGGCTATTAAAGTTCAACCACCACGATTAATTCTTAAATAAGTTCTTGAATCACTATAGTTATGGGAATCCAAACATACCCTTACCCCTGATCCAAGAGGGAGGGACTAAAAGGAGTTTCAATGTTGATATACAAGAAAAACTTTAAACACTAAAACTTTTGATACAATTTGACACCTCAGTCAGTAACATCAATCCAGTAATTTAAACGCTACGGTCGTAAAAACACACATAGACTGACAAAACCCTTCCATTTAGCTTCTATATCAGTTATTCTTTAGTACATTTTATATTCTTTTTATGTCCTGTATTGATGCTGTTTTCTATGTACGTAAATTAAGCAAATCGTTCGTCTCATTCGCACATTAGGCACTTACAGAGCTACTTTTGACTAAAAGCGGGGCAAATGAACCCATTTGTAAGAACTAGTGTATAAGCATTACTTAATTATGGAATAATTTTATTATATGTAGTCGTTTTAAGTATGTAGACATGACGCCAACCACTAATTACTTATTATTTCTATGTTTATGTGGGAATTATAGAAAAAATATACGATAAAGCGGTATCAAGTAGTAGCATTGTTGTATTAATGTTTAGTTACTACGTTTATTTGTCTTATATCTATAAAAAAATAGAATATATCAGAACAGAAATAATTATTGTAGATTACAGAAAATCCTGGGTCAACCGATTCACTACCTGCGATTATATTTGACTAGCTGACCCACGTATAAATTTTCCCCCGTTTTTGAAACATTCTTCATTGGTGCTCCGCTCCTATTAGTAATAGCGTGATGTTATATAGCCTATAGTCTTCTTTGATAAATGGACTATCCAACACTGAAAGAATTTTTCGAATCGGACCCGCGGTTTCTGAGATTAGCGCGTTCAAACAAACAAACTCTTCAGCTTTATAATATTAATATAGATTGGGTATTGACTCGGTTATAAACTACTGTGTACCTAATGTGACCCTAGCCAGTCATTCTTTGTAGTCTCAGATAAAGCCAATAAGAAATTCATTTTGAGGAGTGCGCAAGCCAATTTCAGAACAGAAGTCATTCGATCCTGAAAAAAGCCTGATGAAGTAACAACTATAAACTTTTAATAAAATAATAAGAAAATGGAATTTTGCTAGTTCACATAAGAACGAAACAATTAACAAATGCTTAAAATTTTATTAAAATAACTCATTAAGTTTTTTTCCAAGCTAGACCTCGAAGCAAATAAGGTGGACGACGACCCTACGTCGACCCAGAACAGATGTCTCTGTAGAAGAAGGATAAGGAAAGCCGACCTCGATTAGAAACGGGAAAAGGCCAGACAAAGAAGATTTTTTCGAAGTTTTTTTCCGAGCCCCACCAAAGATTCCATTTTTTAATAAATACATATTTTGGACATCTAACACACAACGTCATCTAGTCCCAAGCTAAGCAGAGCTTGTGTTATGGGTATAGGTTCGCGTGTGTAAGTAGTCAAAGTTCACTTACGGTAAGGTTGCAAATAAAAGTTCACTATGAAAGTTGATAGGTAAATAGTTGTATTCAAGTTGCACAGTTCACATAAAAAGTACACAAACACGAACATATATAGAAATACTATAGAAGGCGAGAAAATACTAAAATATATGAAAAGATGAAGATTTACAATTTAAATAACACGGTAGTTATGATTTACTATCGAGCGCAATATTCTCAGTCTCTTAGCGGCGTGACGTATAAGAAAGGAATGTTTGTCGCCGCTCGCGCGGGGATGCTCCCGCACCACCGGCCACTGTGATGTTGCGCTCGACAAAATGTATATATAAAAACTATTGACCCGTGTCTGTTTGTCGGATACATAATATATTTTACTTTTATAATATTATTGTATGAAATAGATTATTTGAATATAAGACTATATAACTACATATATTTTTAGAATATTATTATTTATATACAATAATAATTATTTATATATATTTATACAATATACAATAGAAACATACAATTATTAATAATAAACAAACGATAACTATTTATAGTATAATTAAACACAGTAGGGTCCGCTACATCACCCCCTCCTAGAGACCGTCCTACGGGCGATAATAATTAGGAAAATGCACTTTGCGTCCTGATCGAGTCTTTCTGACATTAAGTTCCTCAGGGTCAAGTTGACTGGGAGTCTGAGGTGTATTATGTAGTAGCGGCTTGAATGGTGTATGTTTGTATGTGTCCGAATTTAAATGTATGTTTTTGGTGTGTGAGTCATGCAATATGTAGGCTGGTTTCACACGGTCTACTGATACTGTGACTTTCTTACCATTTACAAGGATCGTCAGCACCTTATCGTTCCTTTGAAGAACCTCAAAGGGACCCGTATATGCAGGTTTTAGAGAACCTCTATTGATTTCTTCCCTGAGAAGGATGTGGGATGCTGTTTTAAGATCTTTTGACACGAAAATAGTCGGATTACCATGTCGTGATGCTGGTGATGGCTGTAGCTTTCTAGCTAGAAGACGAATTCGTGACAGGTAGTCAGTCACGTCGTTAAAGTTGGTTCCTTCGGGCTGTAAAAACTCTCCAGGTAATCGGAGTGTTTCGCCGTAGACAAGTTCAGCTGGAGAAGCTTTAATGTCTTCCTTGTAAGCACTACGTATACCAAGAAGGACCAGTGGAAGAGATTCAACCCAGTTGTCAGTGCCGTGACAAGTAATTGCGGCTTTTAACTGCCTGTGGAATCTCTCCACCATGCCGTTGCAGGCTGGGTGGTAGGCTGTTGTACGCTTATGTTTAAATCCGATCAATTCCGACAGGCGTTTAAACAAAGCTGATTCAAACTGGGCACCACGATCAGTGACGATATCCACAGGACATCCAAAACGGGCTATCCATCCATATAGTAAGGCATTGGCCACAGTCTCAGCAGTGATGTCTCGTATTGGTACAACCTCTGACCAACGTGTGAATCTATCCACAGCTGTGAGACAATACCTATAGCCCTGAGACAGAGGCAAGGGGCCTACCAAATCTATATGGATGTGTGCGAACCTCGATCGTGGTAATTTATAAGTGCCCACAGGAGAGGACGTATGACGAGAGACTTTGGACTTTTGACATGACAGACATGCCTGTGCCCAAGTTCGACAGTCCCTTCGAATACCTGGCCAAACATAACGCTCAGCAACAAGTCTGGCAGTTGCTTTGGTACCTGGGTGACTAAGGGAATGTAGGCTCTTGAAGACCTGATGACGAAGCTCCAGTGGAACGTATGGTCGGGGTATGTCAGTACTCACGTCACAGAACAATTCAGTATCCAAGGCTCCCGGGACTCTTACCTTTTTTAGAGATAATGACGTGTTACTTACCAATAGTCTGCTTAACTCCGTGTCAGAGTTTTGATGCCTTGCCAACTGCTCCAAGTCTACTGGTCTAGCAATTTCTTCTATCCTGGATAAGGTATCCGCAACAACATTATCCTTACCGGATATATGTCTAATGTCGGTGGTAAATTGGGAAATTAAGTCTAGATGCCTGAATTGTCTGGGTGAGCAGTTCTCCTTACGTGAGTGAAATGCACTGCACAGCGGTTTGTGATCCGTAAAGATTACAAAATCCCTAGCCTCCACCATATGTCGAAAGTGTTTAATTGCCTCATAAATGGCTAACAGCTCTCGATCATAAGGGGAGTATTTGCGTTGGGAAGTACTTAGCTTACGAGAGAAGAAAGCAAGTGGTTGCCATACGCCATCCTCTCGTTGTTGTTGTAGGGCAGCGCCTAATGCAGTATCTGAAGCGTCAGTCACTATAGCTAACTTGCACTCACTGTTAGGGTGTGCCAGTAAGGTGGCATTGCATAGGCTTGTCTTGCACGCCACGAAAGCTTCCTGCTCGGCCTCGTTGAATGTCACAGGGTGGGAACCCTTCACGGACCCTTCCAGTAGTGCATTCAGAGGTGCTTGAAAACGTGCAGCATCAGGAATGAAGCGCCTATAGAAATTAAGCATTCCTAGGAATCGCCTTAGCTGTTTAACCGTTTTCGGATTTGGGAAGTCCTGAATGGCCTGAACCTTGGCTGGGAGCGGCGTAATGCCATTGGCTGATATACGGTAGCCTAAAAAAGTTACCTCCGAGGCTCCGAAAATACATTTGGATGTGTTTATCACCATGCCGTACTCCTTCAGCCTGGTGAATACCTCACGCAGATGACGCTCATGGGTCTCCTGATCCTGGGAAAATATTAAAAAATCATCCAGGTACGGATAGCAATTATCCAGCCCCCGGAGCATCTCATCCACAAAACGCTGGAAAGTCTGTGCTGCGTTACGCAAACCAAAAGTCATAAAATTAAATTCGTACAAGCCAAATGGTGTAGCGATAGCGGTTTTCGGAATATCCTCCGGGTTTAGTCTAATTTGGTTAAAAGCTTTAACCAGGTCGATTGTGGAGAAGACCTTACATCCCGAAAGACCATGCGCGAAGTCCTCTATGTGGCGAATAGGGTATTTGTCTGGTATCGTCCTCGAGTTAAGCATTCTATAGTCCCCACAGGGACGCCAGCCACAATCCTTTTTAGGGGCTAAGTGAAGTGGAGAAGACCATGGCGAATCTGAAGGTCTGGCTATGCCTAGCTGCAACATAGTACCAAACTCTTCTTTAGCAATTTTTAATTTATCTGGGGCCAGCCTGCGTGGTTTACACGATACGGGTGGCCCGGGTGTAGTGCGTATATAGTGTACTGTATTGTGTTTAAGTGTGGTGTGTGTGTTACCAGATGGGCGAGTGATGCTGGGAAATTCAGCTAGTATATTATGATAAACAGACTCACCAGTGACAACCTTAACCGAAGAAATAATGTCACAAGGATAGACAGGCAAAGCCAGGGCTGCGAGGCTAGTGCTATTGTCAACTAACTTGTGGTTCCTGCAATCAATAACAAGGTTAAAGTGACATAAAAAATCTACACCTATTATCGCCTTTGTGACGTCTGCTATTATAAAACGCCAGGGGAAGTCACGGCGCAACCCTAGATTTAATATTAGGTTTTTATAACCATAAGTTATTATTTTACTGCCGTTAGCGGCACACAATTCAAAATTAGTTTTAACTGGTTTTCTACACAATAAATTTACAGGGAAAACACATAAGTCACTACCAGTGTCAATTAAAAATTCTACCTTCGTTTTAGAATCTGTAACGAAGAGGCGACCTGTAGACGGACGATCGTTTGTCGCCATTATCGACCGCCCCCGTCGTTTCCCGAATAATCACAAGGTTTTATGCAATATTTCGCTTTACCCCCAAATTTTTGATGGTACCAGCACAGGGGATATTTGCGATAGTTTGATGTTGACCTTGTTGAATGAGATCGACGACGATGACGGCTACTGGGACGTTGATCATTTCTTCCACGTTGTGGCGCTCGTGATCTCCTGACCTCAGTTGACAGCGTTCTAACCTGTTCCGTGAGCGCCGCTATTTGTCGCTCCATGTTGGCCACTATACTGTCCGGTGGCGCTTGGGATGTGGAAGCTACGTGGTGGTAAGATGGGACGACATCGTGTACGCGGTCAGCCAACTCTGCCAGCTCTTCCAACGAAGCTTTTAGCTGGGAAGCGATTATTGTTTGCGTCCCTTGTGGTAAACGGCTTGACCAAATGGTTTTTAAAAATTCCTCTGGTACACCGGGACCTGCTAAATTCTGTAAATGTCGTAAAAATTGCGACGGCTTCCTATCCCCAAGCTCCTCATGGGTCAGCAGCTGCTTAACTTTCTTTTCGCGGCTCGCTGAAAGTCGCTTAATGAGCTCAGACTTTAGCTTGTCATATTTTCCGCTAGTTGGTGGTGAGGTGATAATGTCTTCCACCTCAACAGCATATTGTGGTTCCAATTGGGCGATGGTGTGGTAAAACTTTGTCGGATCGCTCGAAATATTCGCTAAAACGAATTGTCCTTCTAGTTGCGCAAACCATAACGCCGGTTTCTCCGGGTAAAAAGGAGGTACCCGCACGCCGACGCGACATGATTCTGCGAACTCTTGGTCTTCTTTCGGCATTTTTCACACTAGTACTTTTCCTCGTGTACAGTTCGGGGTCACCAGTTATAGGTTCGCGTGTGTAAGTAGTCAAAGTTCACTTACGGTAAGGTTGCAAATAAAAGTTCACTATGAAAGTTGATAGGTAAATAGTTGTATTCAAGTTGCACAGTTCACATAAAAAGTACACAAACACGAACATATATAGAAATACTATAGAAGGCGAGAAAATACTAAAATATATGAAAAGATGAAGATTTACAATTTAAATAACACGGTAGTTATGATTTACTATCGAGCGCAATATTCTCAGTCTCTTAGCGGCGTGACGTATAAGAAAGGAATGTTTGTCGCCGCTCGCGCGGGGATGCTCCCGCACCACCGGCCACTGTGATGTTGCGCTCGACAAAATGTATATATAAAAACTATTGACCCGTGTCTGTTTGTCGGATACATAATATATTTTACTTTTATAATATTATTGTATGAAATAGATTATTTGAATATAAGACTATATAACTACATATATTTTTAGAATATTATTATTTATATACAATAATAATTATTTATATATATTTATACAATATACAATAGAAACATACAATTATTAATAATAAACAAACGATAACTATTTATAGTATAATTAAACACAGTAGGGTCCGCTACAATGGGTACTAGACAACTGATATAAATACTTATGTACTTTTTTTTTGTAAATATATACATATTATACATAGAAAACACCCAAACTCCGAAACAAATATTTGCAGATCATATAAACATTTGGTCCGACCCGGGAATCGAACCCGAGACCTCAAGCTTAGCAGTCGCATACCTACGCCACCGAGGCAGTCATAAACTAATGCAAAATGAAAGCCCTTCTCATCTATGTCAACTTTTAATCTGGTTTTAAGCCAACAAATTCTTTCTCGCCATCTTCAGAAAACAGTACGTGCGTCTTCAAAAAATGTACAGTATTAAGTCCCATTGTGATTGCCACAAAGGAACCAGTGTAACTACACTATTGTACAGTAGCTAAATCATTAATAACAACATCTGTCTGCTTGCATCTGCCACAACCCTTTTCTTAAAGGCTCAAAAATGTTTCATGTATTTTCTCAAGAAATCATCTTCTGCAGTTCAAACGTTTTGACAACCAGTAGAGCGATTAATTTGTCTGTTTGGGTTGCAAAGATATTTACAGTATTTTACACTTCGCTACTCTACATTACCAATCACTAAACTGTAAAATCCACTCGAGTTGACAAAAATAGAATTGTCTGGAATTTCAGATGTAAAAAATGGGATTTCCGTGAATGGTTGAATGACCTGTTGCCCTTGATTGTTTCCAATTCTAATACAAGACGATCATGTTTGTATTGCCCCTGAATTACAAAAATGCTAGTAATGTGAGTCATGTTGCTAATAATGTTTATTTTAAACTCTTGACGCTAAAATTGGCACCATAAGTTTGAATGTTTTGCTTGTCTTGCTGTTGAGTGTAGAGTTTCTGTAATAGCTTTAGATATAGTGATATTTTTTTTATCGCATTAGAACATTGCCGTGTTATAAAATATTTTAGGCCTGAGGAGTGTCGTCTAGGGCGGGGTGCTCTTACACTTCTTTCGATGTAGAACGGTGTGTGGTGCTATAGTGTTCTGCCCCAGGGATAAGTCTGGTCATTCCGAATTGTACCCCAGTTGTGCCTTTAGTGTCACCCACAGAGGGTATGGTTTAAAAATTGCTACCGTCTTTAAATTTGCACGTCTTCAACTAAATAATGATGTAATGACACAACTAACAAGCTATTTTTGTTAAATAAAACATAAGAAGACCTAATTGAAATCATTAATCACTGTAACAAGAATATCGATTAATCACGTGGCGATACTACGATAAATTTAAATATAGACTTTAAATGTTGGCGCGGAAATGCCACCTGAAAACATTTGTTACCATAACATGATCTATCAGAAATTCTTAGAAAATCGAATGAATTTAGTATGTGTCATAAACTACTAAAGAAAAAGCAATATCTCAAATTCAAAATTATTTTTCCTTTTTTTTATTAGGGGCAAACGAGCATACGTATCGCCTGATGGTAAGCGATTACCGCCGTCCATGGACACCCAGAGGCGTCACAAGTGCGTTGAAGACCTTTTAAGAAGGAGTACGCTTTTATCTTGAAGGTTTGAAGGTCGTATTGGTCCGGGAACACCGCAGGAGGAAGTTCATTCCACAGTTTTGTTGTGAAAGGCAGAAGTTTCGCGAAAAGCGCACAGTTATAGACTGCCAGCCTTGTTACTACTTTTGATTTGACTACAGTGAGATCAAAAAGAAGTATAATCTTTTCGGCCCCTTTGGCATGAATGAGGCGTCAATATTATCGTCATAATGGCCCGGGTGACATAAGGCTATATTATAAATGTTATAATTTTTTTTTACGTATTTACGTTGTAATTTTTTTAAAGTTTTTTTTTATACTCGTATATGTGTTAGAGGCACAGGCCTAGGTGCCATAGGCATCATAAATATTATTAGAAACCTTTACGTAGTTAGATTATGCTTTTTAATTATTTTTTTTACTTCATGTAATTTAGTACCAGACACTATTGAAAGTTATCTGGATATTCTGCGAACGTAATTCATGGAAGAAATTAAAGAGGTTATTGCGTCACAATATTTTAGTCAAGTCATTTCTATACAAAGTAACGAAGCATCAAGCTCTTAACACATTGAACTCCACAACTAAGCCTGTGCTAATTTCAGTGTACAATAAAATATATCTAACAGAGCATGTCGAAGCGTCGGTTCATCAGCCGTTTCCACATTTATCCATTTCTCGATTCGATTCCATATATATTCTGTAATTTAGCTCAATTACGATATGAAGAATGTTGCCACACAAAAAAAAATAGTTTTCTTTTAGTTGAAACTATTAAAATACCATAAAGATACACTCATACCACGCTCACGTGCTTAACGAGAATTTCCGGGAAAATAAACTGTTTGTAAAATGTCGGTTTTCCATGAATATATTCATTGGATCGTTTGAATACATTACTGCCAAAGTTATAAAATATGTTGTAAAGCATATATTATTATGTCAATGAAATTCTGAAAGAAATGAAGAACTTCAATGTACGTTTGATTTACTGAAATGCGTGTTTAGGGTTTTCAATGCATGGTTGCTTTCGTTAAATACGAGTACATGTGAGCAATCTTTTTTATTTTATATCATATGGTTCTAGTAACCATCAGATTTGATTGAGAAACCATTTAATGTTAAGTTATTCAAATCATTCTTTATCCTTCTTTGAGCCCCAACAGCCGGTCGTTCGATTTCTTTAGTCCAACAGAAAGATACCAAACTTTAGCTCAACTAAAACAGTTCCACCGAATTCAAAATTTTGACTTAGACTAGTCCTCTATCAATTAAATGCAATAACATATATTTTAAAATACAAGCTTAAAACTTAATTGTAGGTACATATTTTATGATTGCAACACTAAAGCGTTCATGTATTATTAAACATTTATTTTTAACCTTCGAACATATCTTTTACAATCAAAAATTCAGTACCGAAAACAAATTTAGAAGATTACTAAATATAATAATTTGCGTTCAATCAAAGTAAGTGAGTAACTAACTAATTTCTTCATAATATTGGTTTCGAATATCCCGTCCTTATTTATAAGGTAGCAACACCTGTCTTTAGTATAAACCATGTTTTTTTTTATTGCACGGTATTGCAAGGTGTTTTCCATTTGATTCGGATTCGGAACATTAGATTTTTTAATTTGGAACACTGTTCGAATTTTAAATGTTGTTAATTAAAATTTTACGTCAATTTGAAATTAAATGGTAGAGGTTTCATGTGATTGGGACCACTATGAAAATGTAACAGTCGCTTGATTAATTTATATTTTTTGATATAGGAACTAACGAGCACTTGGGTCACCTGGTCTAAGACCGGGACAAATACCTTCAACTCAGAAGTCATAAGCGGGTAGCTGATCTTTGTCATGTTAGTGCCGCATCTACTATGGGGCATTCTCGGACTGATCTCTGTCGCCTCTTTCCGTCATCGTCCTACGCGACAGGAGTTTCATCCCCATCATCTAGATGGTTGGCAATCCTTAACTGTGCGCTTTTCCAGAAACTTTCTGCCTCGCACAACAAAATTATTGAATGAACTGTCATACTCCCGGACCAATACGACCTTCAAACCTTCAAGAAAAGAGCGTACTTCCTCTTAAAAGGCCGGCAACGCACTTATGACGCCTCTGGTGTTGCGGGTGTCCATGAGTGGCGGCAATCGCTTACTATTAGGCGATACGTCTGCTCATTTGTCAATTGTACTATAAAATTTCATATATATATATATATATAACCTCAGACACTTTCATAATTGAAACCTACTTCCAATACCAAATTCGTTCCTTTTTTAAAATAAAAAAATAGTCCGAGACAAGTACAAGAATAAAATGGAAATTAATATTTTGTCCCAGTCTATAAGACTTTTTCTACTGAGAATTAGAATTTTGGGAAGTTTACATGAAAATACACACATCATTTTTTCATTTTAGGTTTTTTTATATCTTATATGACTTCGATACACGTAATGAATAATAAAATATATTTCACATGTGGAAAAAAATAATTAATAATATTAAAATATTTAAACTATAAAGTACATGATACAAAGTAAAGAATAGTTTTAAAACTAATGGCGTTATTATAATTGTGTAATTAAAATAACTCACTGCAGTCGGAATGTCCACCTGAGCTATTTACGAGTAACTGGACACATTATATTTAGTAAAAATGATCATTAATCTTAACAAACTTGTTTTGATTCCTTCTATTGGGTTCTAAAATGTATCATTTAATATATATTTAGCTATTTAAATATTAATAATAGGCATTTCTCAAGTACAGCTCTATTATATAGGATA
This sequence comes from Spilarctia lutea, assembly GCA_916048165.1. Lineage (NCBI taxonomy): Eukaryota > Metazoa > Arthropoda > Insecta > Lepidoptera > Erebidae > Spilarctia > Spilarctia lutea. The sequence goes on from OU696491.1 coordinate 5,782,360, forward strand.
TTAGTGACCAAATTGACTAGAAATGGTTTTACACTATAACTTTTTTTCCAATACCTAATTCGTTCCTTTTTTAAAATAAAAAAGGTTTAAAATACATACACACGTGTAACGATGTTTGTGTGCACTCAACGATGTGAGTCGAGTTCTAAATATAAAATTGAAAAATATAGATCAATAAATGTCATAAAATGAACTTTAAAATGAAATTGTCGAAATTTTTATGAATACAAAAAAGAGTGTGTTTGTACTTGTTTGCTCGTCGGGATATACAATATGGCGTCGGAAGGCAGGTGACCAGAACGCAGCTGCTGACATCAAGGTTAGGTACCCCTCTCCGCGTGTTTACTCGATCCCCCCGGCGTATCAATAAAGTGATAGTGATGTGATGTTCTACTATGATATTATGTGTAGCTACACATTTCATTTAAAAATAACACTAAGGCTATTATTAAATATCCCTTCAGGTACGTGCGTATATGCAGAATTTTTAGATAAATTGATGAAGTGTAAATGGTTGAAAGCGGAAAAAATAAGTTATATCAAACGACATCGTCAAAATGTCGAGTCCTTAAGTTCTTTTATATGTGTATCATAGTGTTTACCGAAAGTAAAACGCCCAAAAGATCGCAATTAAGGCAATATCAAAATTACAATAAAATAACCTTTTACAAAGCATTGAAATAAGAGCAATGACTTTTAAAAAATGAAGTACTCGGCAAGTTATGTATGGGTACACTTTTAATAAATGTACATTAAAACAGTTGACTTCGCAATTTATGTAATAAATAGACTAAATAGAGAAATACCTTGTAATGGTTCGGGAAAAATAAATAAACAAAATTAAAAATAGCAGTATAAAAACATATAAAAAGAGATAAATCGCAAGGGTGTCGCTTACCAAAGAGCGTATGCGTTCTATATCTTCTTGCCTAAGCACTTTCTTATACCAAATTTGAAATAAATAAATAAGCATAACCTCACAATATTCACACGGAACTCTAAAAAAAAGGGTAATAAAGAATAAATTATATTTATAACCAAAACATCAAAATCGTCGATATTTTAAAAAACGGTTTTCGCTTCACTATTTCTAGGTGGTAATGTCCACGTGGTGCGCACGCGCCAGTTCTCGCCTCGTGCGAGATAATACGAGTACACACGGCACCCCCATCAGCCGAGGTCACTCGGACACCGGCTCTACCCGGGTTCTAAATGCAACATGACATACATATTAGGAAAAAAAAATGTTTTAACTTCTCGTAAACAACTCGACTTCGGGGAAGCCGAAAGTGAGGGTGATAGTTTTGGCAGTCTATGTATGTTTTTTTTCCACTGTAATGCAAAAGCTAATGTTAATTAATGAGGTGTCAATAGATTCACAATAATGGCCCGAATGACATTGGCGTAGTGGGGTTAAAGTTTTAAACATGGAATTCATTCAACATCGTTACAATCCAATTTTTAACTTTTTAAATTTCGAAAGAGGTTCTTCGCGGCCTATTACTTTTTTAATACTGCATCATAGACATATTAAAAACAAAATATCATAAAACATATCCGAAATGTTTACAATTGTTTGAATTTCTTATGAATATTACATATTTAAAATAATCAAGTTGACATTGAAATGTATTCTTAAATACATTATTTTAAAATAAATACGTCATAACTTAACCTACTAACTTCTTAATTCAAAATTGATTTGACAGATGATAAAAGTAACTAACGAATTTGACTAAAATGTAAACCTTGTTATCTAATTGAATTTGAAAGGTTCTAAATGCAACTAAATATAATTAAAATGCATTAACTTACATACATGCATGTATGTATGTAAGTTTTACTAGAACTTACACAGTCATGCATTATTTAGTTTTAACTACATGATGTTCTTACTGACGCACCGACCGTGATGCATATTGTGTAAGTAGCAGTCGATGCACCGGTGATTTAACTTTGTACATTATAACTAGACATCTAGAAAACTGACATACACCTATATTTTACCATGAAGTGTGACAAGTCGAAATTCATAAAACTATTTTTAGAACGAAGCGAGCGTACGTCGGAATGTGGTCCAATGTAGACCTGTTGTGTTATACAATTCGCTTATTGCAATTATGTTAATTATTACCAACGAAGTTGCCATGGATCGTCCATGGCAACTTCTTACATTATTCTCTCCATCCTTTTATGTAATTATATAGATTTGATCTTTATGAAAATATGATGATAAATTCAAGAATAAAAAGAAGGGAAACGAATCTTCTAGCAGTCGTTTAAAGTTCACTGTAATTGAGGTATAGGGTTTGTGTCAAGCTTTCCATCTTTTTAACCGACTTCAAAAAAGACGGAGGTTCTCAATCCGACTGTATTTTTTTATGTTTGTTACTTTATAACTTTCGACTGGGTGAACTGAACCGATTTTGATGATTCTTTTTTTATTTAAATAAATAGATATTTCGGACATCTAACACACAACGCCATCTAGTCTCAAGCTAAGCAGAGCTTGCGTTATGGGTACCAGACAACTGATATAAATACTTTTTTTTTGTAAATACATACATATTATACATAGAAAGCACCCAAACTCCGAAACAAATATTTGCAGATCATACAAATATTTGGTCCGACCCAGGAATCGAACCCGAGACCTCAAGCTTAGCAGTCGCATACGCTACCACTACACCACCGAGGCCGTCATATTTGAAAGCTGGTGATTCCCGTGTGGTCCGATTTCAATTTGGTCCAGTTCTTGAAGTCGGTTTTTTTGTTGTTAAAATTTGTAAGAGTGCTGTTGTCCTACGTCGTCTGCTCCTTTGATCGGCTATATGAATAGGGTGGTGACACTATATTCCTAATCTATCTCTCCACACGGAAAACCTACGGTCGTCCTTCCATTGTTGAGACCATGCCAGTGAGCTGAAATATGACACCTATAACTTAGGAGTTGGACATTCTGCTGATGCCAATTGATACGTCATTATGTCAAGGTGTTTTAATCAAAATCTATCTCTGCCTATCTGTTATACTTTAACAGCTTAAATAATTTTTATTAGTGAAATTTTTGACAAAGTAAATAAGCTTACTTTTATCACGACAACCGATACTCATGTGGGTAAAGACGCGGTCAAAAGCTAGTTCATAGTTCCATACTTAGTATTATAAATCTGTAATGTAACTGTCTGTCTGTTACATTTTCACGGCTTACTTTGACATGGCGATGCTTTAATTCTCGCGATAACTGATATAGACGCGGGCGAGGTTGGGGCAAAAACTAGTATCTTATAAACAGTAAAGATTTCAAGAATGGAACCAAAGAAACATTATGGTTTTGCTGTACATTCGGTAACAGGGACAGCGACCAACGACCAATGACGTCGGCCAAATGATGGTAACATTGGATTTCTTGGAGCGTGTACCAAGAGAGGCGCCGGCCGTGACCGCGGCACACAGGCGCACAGTGGACAATTAATAAGGTCAGATAGAGTTCGAAGACATTCACGAAAAAATAATTTATTTTTAATTTCAACAGGGATGAAATAAGAGGCTGTTTTTCTGTTATCTCCAACTAGCTGAACACCGCGGTGCTACTCACGGTACGATGATAACCGCCGACAACGCCACGAGGCGAATATGGTATCTGATGTATTAGCTATATTATTGTAAAGTTTCATCAAAATACATTCTGTAGTTATTGCGTGAAAGAGTAACAAACATCCATCCATCCATCCATTCTTACAAACTTTCGCGTTTATAATATTAAGTAGGATTTTGTTAACGACTCTTTTCATATGTTTTTTAATAAAGTATGAAAGGTGTTCCATGTTTAAGTTTGTTATACTCCTACTTCATGGGAGTTAAACTAAATTGTGAAATTCGTGATAATTTCTACTAATATAATAGATTCTATTTTCAATGTCGTAAAAATTCAACAATGACGGCGATTTAAATGAATGAAAAATGTGATTAATTTTTTTATAATAATTTAATTTAAACGTCATTGTTTTGTCTCTATAGTTTCCAATTATTTTAATAGTCTACCCTATTATTCCGAGATAACTAACTGCTGTCTTATAAGCCAAAGACTACAAATAATATAACAGTTAAAACTTGGAATGTCCAACCAACTCGCCAGTAGCAAGCCACGGCTAAGCGTCGACTTCCTACATCGCGTTCTGGCGACTGGACGCGCTAACGACGTGCTTTATGGGAACAACCTCCCGCACCTCCTTACTACCTCCGTACCTCTCGAGGAAACGGAGGAAGAATAGCATTACTACAATTTGATAACTAGTTATTCTGAAACAGTTAGGATGTTATTGTGCTGTAAGGAAAGCGATCAAATGCATTGTTGAACCATATGATTCATATATTATATGGTTTCTCTTTGATGTAGACAGGATATGGTAAAGCTTACGACAAAAGTAATTGAATGTATCTGTCTGGTATATAGCAGATATAACGTATACATATAGAAATAATTTGTAAGGTGTGTTTTTGGGTATTAAACAATCATACCCATTTCAACTGACACTGTTTATCAGATGTCTCGCTATACTCATTGCCATTCAAACTGACGCTATTTTGACTGATGTACTGATGTGCGTGGAAAGAATAACAAACATATCTCTTAAACATTATCAGACTCTATATCCAGACTCTAGAAATAAGACTGCTAACAAATATAGTGCTAAGTATACCTACATATTAATTATTATTGCATATATCTCGAGTTCGATTCCCGGGTCGGATTAAATTTTTGTATGATCTACAAATATTTGTTTCGGAATTTCGGTGTTTTCTATTGGTGTATGATATGTATTTATGTATTTACAAAAAAAAAGGATTTATGTATTTATATCAGTTGTCTAGTACCCATAACAAGCTCTGCTTAGCTTGGGACTAGATTGCGTTGTGTGTTAGATGTCCGAAATATGTCTGTACGTTTACGAATGTTAGGTCTTTACCTATGAAATTGCCGTTTTGTATGCAATAAGTGAAAGTACTTATTTTTTCAAACTTTTTTATTTCTGTTATTCGTAGTAATCACCCATGCAATCGACGCATCTTTGCCAACGCATTGGCAGTTTATTGATGCCCTTCTTGTAAAAATCAGCTGGACGGGAGGCAACAAACTCTTCAAAGGCATTTTGTACTGCCTCTCGGGAATTGAATTTTTTACCCACTAAAAAGTTATCTAAATTTTGGAAAAAGTAATAGTTGGTAGGTGCAAGGTCTGGTGAGTATGGCGGATGAGGGAGAGCTTCCAACCCCAACTCTTGCAGCTTGGAGACTGTCTGTTGCGCAGTATGGGGTCGCGCGTTGTCGTGGAGGAGCAGTGGGGACGACCGATTGACCAAAGCTGGTTGTAGATGTGCAAGCTTCTCCATCATTCTCTCCAGTTCTTCACAGTACACATCTGCATTAATGCTCATGCCATTTTGTAAAAAGCTGTGGTGAATCACACCCGCACTAGACCACCAAACAGTGACCATCACCTTTTTAGGGGTCATTTTTGGTTTAGGGCATTGCTTTGGTGCTGAACCAGGGTCTAACCAACTTACTGAGCGCTTTCGATTGTCGAATAGAATCCATTTTTCGTCACACGTAACTATTCGTTTCAAAATTCCTTCATTTCTTTGCCTGTTGAGCAGCGAAAGGCAGGTCTCGACACGTACTTTGCGCTGGCGATCGTTAAGGTCGTGGGGCACCCATCTATCAAGCTTTTTTACCTTGCCAATTTGTCGCAAATGGATCAATATTGTTTTGATGCTTACATTAAAAGCTGCTGCTAGCTAAGCTGTAGATTGAGCTTCGTCAGCTTCCACAATCGCCTTTAATTCATTAGTGTTAACCAAAGTCTCTGGACGACCACGAGCTTCATTTTTCAAGTCAAAATTTTCAGAACGGAACCGGGAAAACCAATAAAGGGTTGTGCGTTCGTTTGTACAGTTCTCTCCGTAAACGTTTTTGATGTTACGTGCCTTTTGTGTTGCGTTGGTGCCACGACGGAACTCATATTCCATAATTACACGAATTTTTAAAGTATCCATTATGACGAAAAATGTTCAAATGTAATGAAAATACAACGCTAATCAAAAAACAAAAGACTGAGTTTGTAAATAGAATGTCATGGTTTTAAAACAAAATTAATTTGAATTTAGAATACAGAGCCATTACAAACTTTTTTTTATTTGAAATGACCAGTACTAAAGAAACGCAATTTCATAGGTAAAGACCTATTATTTATTTAATTATTATACATGTTAGAGAAAGAAAGTATATCCAGACACAAGACAAATGTTTGTGCTCATCACGCAGTTAGATATTTGTCCTTGTTGGAAAATGACCGGTGGCGTCACAGGTTCGTTGCCGGCCTTTGGGGGATGGGGAGAGGGAGGGGGGAGGGTTGGTATATGGGCCTCCGATATCCTCACTCACTCTGTTTTTCTGTGAAGCACTCTGGTCGAGCCGGCCCATGCATGTCGAAGAGTGGCTCTCCCACGGTCAGTTTCTCTATCCGTCATAATACGTAAATTTGCTTTCTTTATATGTGTAACAAAAATTAAAAAAAAACTCATATCAACACAAACCTAACTCTTAAAGTGTCAACTCCAGAGAGTGATGTAGATTTATGTGCGTTTGCAATTTGCTAGTTTAATGACCCCTGTATGGCCACGAATTATATATTTAGACCTGATGAAAATTACATACCGACTAACAAATTAATGGTTCTTCGTTTACGTTGCTAAGGATGTAATTCTTATTAAAGTCGATGATCGTGTAGTGGAAACGGAACTATTAATCGTATGGATCTGGATTTATCAAGGTAAGCTTATATGACTGTTAGAAAAAAACAGTAGAAATTCGAATTAGTATCTAGTTAAAGATTTTTTGTTGAAGCTATATTTATATCGCATATCTATTACTACAACTTGTTATGTTTAGTTTTCAAATATGTACCTACTTGTAATCTTAACTTGAAATAATATATATGAATATTTATAATATCGCATTCACTGCATAAAAAGTCTAGTATCTTTTTTTTTTATTGAATAGGGGGCAAACGAGCAGACGCATCACCTGATGGTAAGCGATTACCGCTGCACATGGACACCCGCAACACCAAAAGCGTCACAAGTGCGTTGCCAACCTTTGGGGGATGCGGAGAGGGTATGGGCCTCCGGTATCCTCACTCACTCGGTGAAACACAGCGCAAGCGCTATTTCACACCGGTTTTCTATAAGGCCGTGGTATCACTTCGGTCGAGCCGGCCCATTCATGCCGAAGCGTGACTCTCTCTCTCTCTCTCTCTCTTCTACTGCAGGCTTAGACTGGTTTATTGATTCATATATTATTAGCGTGTACCATATACATATGGCGTAACTTATATATGTTAGAGGTACTAAAGTCCGTTTTCTGGTCTATCTTCTGCCTGCCTGAATTTAAATAAATAGGTACAGTAAATACATGTAGCTAGTGACTCAATATATTATAATGTTTGTAAATCAACTCTTTCACTAGCCGAATGAAAGAAAGTAAGAGAGATAAACAAAAGCTATATAAACGTATTTCAAAAGAGAAGTCGTCTGTACATTTACGAATCATTCCCCTACCCAAAATGTTCAGTTGTCAGCACTCATATCAGATTAAAAAGATATTGATTTTTCCCATTCATTAAATTGCAAAAATAATGACTCAATTAATGAACAAAATGCGTTGAAACATGCAGCAACCATTGTTTGCGAATAATACGCATCAACTGAGAGTGTTAGATTTATTACTATACGAAGTACAGTCGTGAATAACTTAGAACAAAAAAAAAATGAAAAATATATTATTAAAAGTAGTGATGGTTAAAATTATTATTATTAAAACTAGCTAAGCCCGCGGTTACCCACTGTTTCTATTGTATTTACCTTTACATTAACTACCACAGGAAACGCTGAAAGGCGATGCTAGTCGAAAAAAGTAGTCTCAACTACTCCTTATCTGCCAGTAAAAGCCCCGTCAAAATTGCTCAAGTTGTTCCAGATATTAGGAACAAACAGTCAGACATACAGATAATTTCTTGATGCTAGTACGGTATATACTTTCACACGTATTTATTGAAAACTTGTTTGTTTGTAATTACAAACAGATACTTCAGTTTTATTTATTTGTATGGAATCCATACTAATTTTAATAGAATCTATACTATACACATCAAATATGAGCAGTAATATTTTTAGTGATGTACTTTAATTAGCTTTGCTGGAGTATTTTTAACGACATTGTTAAAAGTGAAACTATATATTGTGCTCGGTAGCGCGCTTATCAAGTAAATTTATAGGTCTATTTATTTTAACCAGACTACGATCTATAAAACTACACCCATAAACTGCAGGACACGATTATTTCTATAGTAATAAAATCGTAAACACTTTTGCACTCACCATTCCCTAATAACGTCTGCAAAATTTTGTTAAATGGATGAAAAGATGTAACAACAAGATAGTGTCAGACAGCGCTGTGGTGTGCTAACACCTTTATTTGTAACAAAAGTTGTTATGACAACCAGCTGCCCTCCTGATAACGTTATTGGTATAGATTAGAATCTTGCGATCGCCATTCCTTGTTCAATATAAGGGTAGGATTTAGACCAGCTTGATTGGTAGAATTACAGCTATATACAGGAAGAAATTGAATTATTATATTTCTGTTACGAGCAGACAGATTGCTTGATGGTAAACGATTACCGCCGCCTATGAACACCCGCAACACCGGAGGCGTCACAAATGTGTTGCCGGCTACAAAGAGTACGCTCTTTGCTTGAAGATTTGAAGGTCGTATTGGAACCACCACAGTTTTATTGATAATTGACAGATTGTTGAATGAAATGTTTAGTTTGGCTTTATTCCATGTCAGTGTATGACATTATTTATTAGGAAAATACCGCATTTCATTACATTGAAATAACTATTACTCTTCTCCATATATTTTGCAGTTACCATCTACAAATATTAAAACGCTTACGTGACTTACAAAACACATACATCATTTGGAAAAGAGCTGTAAGAATTCTATAAATAAATACATTCTTTAAGTGCCATAAGTCACAGTTTTTGATAATGAATCAATTTGCAGTCACATTTTTTCCGTTTCTAAATATACAAGACATTTTTCTTTCAGCTGCGCTCGCGTCGATTTCAAAACACGAAAGCGTACAAGGAACGTGACGTCAGATGGTTACGTCACGGTGCCTGGAGGCCATATTGGAACGCAGTGTTTTGTAAACAAGTACAAGAAACAATAGGCATTCGGATGTGGACAAACAACTGCGGCAAATATGTGTACGTCATACTATAGTTATGTGTGTAATGATAAGCGACTTGAGAGAAATTAAACGTAAATAAAATAGAAATGAGTATAAAAGGAAAGAACTACTTCTACGTGACTTTGAAGATCATACACAACATGACAAAAAATTCCAGATTTTTAGAAGAATTAGTGTTTACTGTTTGACATACTTTTTGACAGCCCTAGCTCAGCGATAGCTACTTTGCCTGTCATTTTGACTGTCACGCGGTTGCTTCGTCTTGTTATTTTACTCAGCTGTCAAGTGATATTTCTATATCTCATTGTCGTTGCTAGTGCTGGCAAACAATCGTGAAATGTTGAATAAAATGGAATGTTGACACTTTTTAACAGTTGCGTTAAAATGCGTTCTTATAACCACTTGTGATCACGAAATAAAAACATTACAATTGTTTTGATTTGTATACGCTACTGTGTCGAAATGATAACCTACAAATGCATACTAAATGCAGCCCTTAACCTCCCATTGTTAGGGTTATGGAGAGTGCAAGATAATTTAGAGTCAATGGATCAGGTCATGGGTTACTGAAAGGTAGTAATGAACGCATTCTAAGACAAGTCTAAACCACTAGTGTTACCTTGAATAAAACTAGGATATAAAATAGAACAACTATTATAGTTGTTCAATAATCTAATAATGTCCAGGTTTGTGGTGTAAAGGTAATATTTTCTCTACATTGGCAGCCTAAACTTTCGTTTGTCAAGTGTAAGAACGTTTAACGTCAAGTTTTATTCTTTTCTATTTATTTGGAATGAGGTTTTATTTATAATCTTCGCATAGGCATGTACTAAAAGATCTTCCATCCATACTAATATGTTTGTCTGTCTATTACGCTTTTACGGCTAAAATGGGATTGATTCTTGAGGAGGGACATAGGCTACTCTTTACTGCAATAACCAAAATACACGCGGACGAAGCTGTGGGTAAAACCAGTTTCTTTATCTATACTAATATAATAAAGCTGAAGAGTTTGTTTGTTTGTTTGTTTGTTTGAACGCGCTAATCTCAGGAACCGCTGGTCCGATTTCAAAAATTCTTTTGGAGTTGGATAGTTCATTTATCGAGGAAAGCGATATATCATCACGCTACTACTAATAGGAGCAGAGCAACCATGAGGAATGTTTTAAAAACAGGGGAAAATTTTCACGCTATGGGCAATATAAAACGCAAACGAGGTTGCGTGGGTCAGCTAGTATTTTATACAACTGTAAAACACATTACTCTAAATGAAATGAAACCTACCGTTTCATATTTCCCCTACTACAGATGAACAATTACAAATAGTTATTTACTTGTATCTATTTATAGTTCAAACGTTTAGTGCCTAGTATGTACGTAGAGGTCAGGAAATCACGATGTTCCTTATTTATTGAATCGTGGATCAGATAATACGATATTACTGAGAGCTGATGATGTTTTGCAAAAACAACACGCTATGTGTTTTGTCCTTGATTGTACTTTGGAAAAAAAGGGGTTTTATAATGAGTAAGTGTTACGGATGTTGTAATGAGATTTGTAATTATGACTTTAATATGTAGTAGGTAGGTATGGTATTTAATAGGCAGATAAAATAGGTTTGGCAGATATATTTCTTTGAGTTTTTGAAGGAGAACTAGGTAAATAAACGATAAGACCGCCCAATGTTACATTTGCAAATTTTATAACATTTTTTTTTTTTTTCTTGTCATTTTTGTATGTACACATTATAGATATATAAACAAATAAATAAATAGATTTGTATGTATGGATAGTTTGTAATGGATTATTAAATGTAAATACGGTAATAGAGATCAAAATTGTGGCTTTTACAAGATTTTATTTAGTTTCACCTGTCCTGATGTTTGTCTTTAATCAAATATTGCAGGTTAAATTTGATCAACTGAAATTTTAAATGTACCTTTTCTAAGAGTATATATACCTATATAGTCGATATTATTATTAATACAAAATGGCCGCCGTAACAAAATGGCGTCATACATATTTCTGAACAACCCACCCAAAATGGGTATCAAATGAAAAAGCTTAAAGTTATTTTTTTTAATGAAAAAGTAATAAAAGTTTCTTTTTTTAATTAATAGCTTGTTCCACTTACTTTTAATCAAATGCCGTCATTTATATTTGTTATTTTGTTCTAGAGTGATGATGATATGTATTATCTCTTTAAATATCACTGTGAATACCAATGACGTGAACGGGGACGCTCAAAGCTATTTGTGACTCTCGCAGATGTTTGTGGACAGCGGTTGTCACTTACCATCATGTAACTCGTGCTCATTTACCTCACTTTATCTTAACTACTCCTTGCAAGCCATAAAATTCATGAAAGTAAGAATCAATGAAAATGTTACAAAAAAGGGGAAACTGTAATTCCTTTTGAGAGATTGAGATGAAGTTTCAGTGGTCAGCTTGTATATAATATTTATTTTATTTAACCAAACAAATTAGGGTTTGTTGATTACCTTGAAAAGTACATAACAATGTCGTTATTCTAACCGTAACTGTTCTTTATTGTTACATTAACTTGATGTCCATAACCTTGGTCAAGTTGTGAAGAAATGCAATACTTAGACTGACCTGGCCATGATGTAATTTAAGGAAAATTACTAAGAAAATTTTACAACAATTACCAATGCATGTGCGTAATTATGGTAATTATGGTAATTATCTTGTGATTGCACATTAGACTTAAATGTAGATTTTTTTTTTATTAGCTCGGATGGAACTAACTACGCATACTCTACTAAATTTCATACCTACTTGTGAGTCGCTTATCTCGACAAGTAGCCCGTGTCTTTCTACAAGGTTCAATCTATTCCTATACCGAAACAATATAAACACATAAAAATTAAAATTACAATTTCAATCCTATACCATATGAGATCATCGTGTCTGCTAACCAAGACAGTAACACACAAAACCACATCCAAATGTCACCTTAATATTTTATCATTGTACAGAAACATATAATTATATGCTTCGATTAAAATATTATAACCTTTGGTTTGTAATATAATCATATATTATGTCAGAAAGTATGTATTTACCTAAAATAACAAATGAAGTTGATTTAGATTATTTTGCCTCGTTTTAGATGTGGTGAACTTACCTCACATAATAATTATATATGGAAATCTATTTACCCAAGTTAAAGGAGTTAAACGGCTTTGATTTTCTAGCAATAGCCGAATTGGAGTTACAGAGGTGCGACTGGATTCCCAACAAAGTATAGCTTATATTATAAACACATTTACGTATAGCCATCTATTATTAGCTACCATATTTGGCTATTTAAATATTTATTTTATTTATGTATTTATTTAAACTTGATGCACATTTTGCACAAATTCGGACTTAATGCCATGGGGCATTCTCTGCCAGTCAACCTTCAGGTGATGTGAAAATATGATGTTGCAGGTATTTGTCTTTGTATTGAAAATACTGTCAATTTTCTATCTAATCATGTTTGCACGATTGGCGTAGTGGTCGCCACGATCTTTCTCAAGCGCAAAAATGAGTTAAAATCCCACGTGGGACAACACTTGTTCCATCCATAAATTGTTATTCTGTAGTCTGGGTGTTTTTTGTGTCTGTTTCTCTGTTTCATGTATGTTTGTAAAATCCACCGTGACACGGGATATATAGTCGTAATGCGCAGTTGTCCCTTTAAAAACAATCCTTATAGTCATTAGATGACGGCAATAGTTCGTCATTTAGCATCGTCATTAATTCTGTAAGTGGACTAGAATTATATGAGTAGGTAAGTAAAATGTTAATACGTTTCCTCGATACAACGCCTTTGGCTGCTTTGTTGAAATACATCGTTTAGTAGGATACCTTTTAAAAATATGAAATTCCGTTATTAGGACTAGTATTTATATGTATACAATCTATCAATTCTAATCTTTTACATCCCCAATCAATAATCCCTTTGTTCCAAGATTCACGTTTTGTTATGTAGCGGGTGAGTGGAGTTCGATACTACAGTCACTTGATCGTAAGTCTGAATTAAGGTTACGCTAGTACTGCGTAGACAAGTAACCCGTTTTGAGGAGACTTGATGACATGCGATTACCGCCACTTGCAACTGCTCAGTCCTCGCTCCCAGTATTAAGAACGCTGATGATCGAACGCCTCTCCTCATAATCACAAACTGTCCCGGTATTGGGCAGTCTGCATCCAGCTGTTGGCAACTTTCTTTACTTATTTGCTGAAAATCAATGAGTGAATTACTTAAAACTGATGTTATGCAATCATCTTATTTGTGCCTGGTTTGAAGATTGAATACAAGACAAGTTTATTAACTTCTCCTTCAAGTAATTAGATAAATAGTTTCGTAATAAAACATTTTTGGGTGTAGATATATAATTATTGTATTAATCAGAATATTACTAAATAGAAAATAATATTTTTGCAAACAATCCATCCAAACTCGATCGTATTCACAGATCAAAATCATTTAATAAGCTTTAGTTTTTTGCCGTATCAATCTGTCACTGTAGCCTGTAATTATACGGTGCCTGTCTGGCCGTATGGTACACTGAGCCAATGACTCGAGTAGGTCATGAACAGGGCTGATACAAATCTATAATTAATTATGGTAAATATACTCGTAGATTCGCTTTCTATTTCGGTTTTACTTCCTGTGTGTTTAAGTTCGTACAATGTTTTACACATACATTATATATCACATCAACAATCTTTAAAGATCTATTACTGAACTAAGAGCTTTGCTTAGAATGATACATCAACCTGGCCAGGCTTTGTGTAGGCTTTGTGTCTTTTGTTTTCATTCTTGTTCTGTCCAATTTGCTCTGTTACTTGGCTCTTACGGTACCCATACGTTAGGTGACATTCCATATTCTCAATTCTTCACACGAATTTTATTTTATCATCATAAGCCTTTTGCAGTCCATTGTTGGACATAGCAAGCCTCTCTAATCAAATTCAAATCCAACATATAGCTCAAGCTAGTTTGGAATTCAGGGCTTATATTTATATTGTTGAATGTTATTTGTTCAATTAAGGCCCTAAATGATTTATGAAGGTTAAATTGAAGCTACAGTTAAAAATCAAAGACCGACACAAACAGAAGCCACAGCTTGTATTGGATTGTCAAGGTAAATTAGATGAAAACACCAAAATCTACTGCCTACTTGTGTCGATCTATAACTTCCAATATTCCAAAGGCGTAAAAAAAAGACATATGTTTTTGTGTAGTCTGGTCATAATTTCTTAAACTGTTTTTGTTAGTTTTTTTTTTCAATTAAAGATAGATGATTCTGCTCCATAATTAAAAATGATACCTGGTAACGATCGAAACTTCATTTTTATCATCACTATTACTGTTACTAATTAAAAAGGAATAGTAATACTTCAATACAAAAGAAAATGTCTTTAAAATCTGTCAATTCTTGTTCTTTTTCTTCGATTATATCATTTATGACCGTACATAATAAAATGAAATATGGCGGTATTTCCTTCACGTGCCTCGGAGAGCACGTTAAGCCGTCGGTCACGGTTGTGATGAACATCTAGGGCAATAGTTATTAGGAAGTCAGGGCCCTCAAATATACTGCCGACTAGTTCAATTTTCGAATTCAGTTCACCCTCAGGGTTGCGGAGGTCCGATGCCAGTCGCTCCGTAAAAACTGATATTCAGGTAAAACCGGTTGAATTAGTAGCCGATCCCAAATAATCTTGGGAATAATATAGGCTAGGAAGAAGACATAATAAAATATATTATCAAAATACTGCTTCAATCACATCCTTTAAATACATTACGAATACTGCTAACATAAGATTACAGAGGAGTTTCATAGTAACATATTACGCTTTAATGGTTAGGTATGACTTCCAGAACTCGTGCTTTGTGAGTCTAAATATTGCGCATGCACTTAGTTTAATGCGATAAGTATGTAGCTGTTTTGTGTAATATAATTATTGGCACAGTAAAACTGCTTTCTAATTAGGAATTTGACAACAGAAGTAATTTTTTGAGACCGTCGTTTGATAGATCGATACAAGCTTTTACATTTCTAAATACATAAATATCTAATAAACGAGCAAATCTTTTTGGAAACGGCTTTAACGAATTTTGATGAAATTTAGTATGTAAGGGATTTCGGGGTCGATAAATCGATCTAGCTAGGATTCATTTTTAAAATATTTACGTAATAAATAATACCGAGCAAAGCTCGTTCCTCCGGGATCTTTTAGATAATTTGTAGAAGCTGTAAATTATCTACATTTATTTAAATTACAGTTATTTATCAAAAATGCACATTTTTTTTAAATGATATCTATGTAGGTATATATAAATCTTACCGGTGTTACCCAACAAATATATTATTAGACTAATAAAACTACTACTAAAACTAATATCATCTTCCTAGCCTTTATTATTCCCAAGTTTATTTGATGTCGGGAACTGGTTCAACCGGTTTTACCTGAATATCAGTTTTTACACAGAGCGTAGTATCTGGCCACCACAACCCTGAGGACAAACTCAGTATATTTGAGGACACTGACTTACCAATAACGATAGCCATAGAGGTTCATGACAACCGGGACCAACAGCTTAACGTGCTCTCCGAGGCACGGGCAGGAAACAGCACCATCTTCCATAAAGAAAGTAAGGGAAAAACCCAACAGCAGTCGGACCCGGACCGAACCCGAAACCTCTTGATCTGCGGTCGCTTACACTAACCACTAGACCAACGAGGCAGTCTTACTACTAAAACTATAAAAATATTTAACACTTTGTAAATTAGCTACAGACCTACAATAAAAAACATTACCAAGTTAAAACTGAGTAACAATTGTCATAACTGTCTTTAATTGGACCGTTATTTTTATAATATTTAACCATTAGCCCTAACATAAAAAATAAAAATGTACATTTCAAAATGGAATTAAAACTTGGCAACCCTGACTGTGTAATATACCGCTTTTGATATTAGTTTTTTTGTACAACAAAGATTTAGGAGCAACACTAAAGTTATTCTAATATTTATGTCTTAAACAAAACCCGAGTACTAAAAATTTATAGCCATTATTTTAGTTGAACTCGATCGAGAAGAAAATATTAGACAATTTGTTTTATCTAATTTTAATGCGAATCTTGACATGGGATATAAAATAATTAATAGTTAAAAATATGGAGAAAGCTTGAAATGAATTTAGCATAGACGAAAAAAAAATGTGATCATGAAATTTCCATGGATAATTTACTGTAACTCTTTGCAAGAGGAAATCGTTTTAATGAAAGTAATAACCTATCTAGTCATACTCTATTATAAGACTCGTGATAGAATTTTGTCTTATTTGTATGTATTTGGTAACTTTTTTTTGGTTATTGAATAGGGCGACGTATCGCCTGATGGTAAGCGGTTACCGCCGCCCATAAACACCCGCAACACCAGGAGCGTCACAAGTGCGTTGCCGGCCTTTGGGGGATGGGGAGGGGGATGCGGGAATGGAATGGGGTATTGCTGTTTTAATTATAATCAATTTACATAGATGAGTGGGGACCATTAAATCCTTGATCTAGTAATTTAAAACGTGATAACTCAATTTTTTTTATATATGAGCCTGTCAAACTGACTCTACTCCGCCTGATTAAAGGTATGTGCAGAATCCAAGAGTAGTGGTCACCATAATCATTGCGAGTGTAGACAATGTAAAGACATTGTGGCCCACACCATGGCGGCCTATTTAGATTAATATTTCTTTTTTATGCAATAGAGGGCAAACGAGCAGACGTATCACCTAATGGTAAGCTATTACCGCCGCCCATCGACACCCGCAACACCAAAGACGTCACCAGTGCGTTTCCGACCTTTGGGGGATGGGGAAGGGGATGGAGAAGGGGTTGGATATGAGCCTCCGATATCCTCACTCACTCGGAGAAATACAGATAATCTGGAGTAAAATATAAAGTGGTTATCTCTAACAATATTTGAAAATAGAACATAAGTGGTCTAACCATAGACTAACCACAGTTTGACAAGTATCATTTTTATTATAATTATTGAACAAACAAAGCACAGGTAATGCCCGCATCTGTCCGACCTCGAACGGGCTACCCCTAGCATCGCTCCTCACTTTATTTAACTGTCCCACCTGTCGCAATTTCGTGTTTTGATTTCTTGTTGTGATTCGCATGTTGATATAATGCTTTTTAGTCAAAGAAATACGACTGGTATTCGGCTTTTTTTACTTGTACGTAATTTATGCAATACGCATAAACACAGGAAGAGAAAGTAGGAATTAAAATAAGTGCCATTTGACGATACTCGTAATAAAAAGTATGTATCTGTGTATTGGAGTCCGACTATTTTGATTAACTTATAGTCGGGTAGAACGTATTATTGTTTAGTAACCTATTATAAAAATAACTGAATACTATTATAATTTATTCCTGTGGTGACGAATTAAGAATACAGATTGCACCGCCCCTATACATCCCATGGTTGTTGTAAGAGGCTACTAAGGGAGCAGAGAAACTTGAAACAAACCCCATACAAATTCGCCAGGCTAGCGTGGTATAATAGACCAAAACCTCCTTTCAGTAGACTGTTGATGTACTTTGGTATGTAATCAATTCCTATACTAACATTCAGAGTATAAACCTTCGAATTCAGTTCACCCTCAGGTTTGCGGAGGTCCAATGACAGTCGCTCCGTGGAAAAACTGATAGTCAGGTAAAACCGGTTGAACTATTAGCCGACCCCAAATAATCTTGGGAAAAAATGTGCAAAATCACGTTCAAACCGAGCAGGACTACAGTTTCCCGTTGGTCGTATACACCGACTGTTGCGTAATGGCAATTATGCCGAGCGCGTCGGTGCCGGCGCACCGGTGTATCTCGCCGCAGTAATGGAATACATAGCCGCCGAGGTCCTCGAGTTGGCCGGCAACGCCGCCAGGGACAACAAGAAGACCAGAATCATTCCCCGTCACCTTCAGTTGGCGATACGCAACGACGAAGAGTTGAACAAACTGCTCTCCGGTGTTACAATCGCTCAGGGAGGTGTTCTACCTAACATTCAGGCCGTCTTGTTGCCCAAGAAAACCGAAAAGAAGGCCTAATTTAGAACACACAATGGCCACAAATTGAGCACAACACCCCGAAAACAAAGTCTGCTCGTTTGCCACCTATATAATAAAAATAAAAAAAATCTTGGGATTAATCAAGGCTGAAGAAAAAAGACTAACATTCAGAGCATAAATAACTCATTGTTTGTTTGGTTACAAAAGATGATAAGTCAATAACAAATAAATTATTCACAACAGACGTAACAAAAGTTGTGAAATTGTAATACTGATTCCATATCCATCGAATAGAACTACCATGACATGATATTAAATACGTTTAAGAGATTATTCTCCCCTGTTTCTTCGCATTAAAACTTTTTCTTTCTTTCCACAGACACAAGATACCCATAAAGAATAGTCTTAAATACCGTACAATGCTCCCGTGCAAAAGTTCAACCGAAAAGCCATTATCTATGACCCGAAGATGTTTACCCCAACAATACACAGAGACACTCGTAAAACCACGTGCTTAAGGTTCAAATTCAACAAATAAAAGTCAAAGATTCACTAAATAATAATTCAGTATAGGATTTCCATTGTTGGAGTTATAATAAAGGAGATTAAATTCAAGCGAATCGCATGACAAATGAATAAAATGTTCATTTGACTAGTAGGGAGAGGGATGAAGCTGAAATCGCCTCCCTTTTTAACGGTATTGAACACAATAGTAAAACGTTGTGTGCAACGGTATTCCTATAAGCTCTTTAGCCATATCCCGTTTTACAACTTACTCATTAAAGTAGGCACACACCTAACTCACAGTTAAAAACAAAAAGACTTAAAAAAATTAAATAACTATGACACGTGTAGTACATCACCCTATCTCTATATATATATATATATATTTGACTGTCTCTGTGGCGCAGTGGTAGCGAATGCGATTGCTGTTCTTGAGGTCTCGGGTTCGATTCCTGGGTCGGACCAAATGCTTGTATGATTTACAAATATTTGTTTCGGAGTTTGGGTGTTTTCTATGTATAATATGTATAATATGTATGTATGTGTACCCATAGCACAAGCTCTGCTTAGCTTGGGACTAGATGGCGTTGTGAGTTAGATGTCCGAAATATTTATTTATTTATTATTTATCGCAGTACATTACTAGACATACGCCTCTCCAATTGTGCGCCACTTAGTTCGATCCATCCAGCTTTTGTCAGCCATCTTGCGTATATAGCACTCGACAGTTGGCCTGACGTGCTACACTATGTTTACCGAGAGGTGTGAAGCCTATGAAGATTCAATTTTAATCTAATCTAAATCAGTATTAACTATCAGTGATATCTTGATGATCTTTAGAGGCTCAATAGAAATAAAAATCTCATCACTCCTGGTCTTCCCATGCAATCTAGAGAATCTCTTCAACAATATTTGTAAAGAAAGTTTAATGAATATGTGACTGCTCTAGAATAGTTCTTACATGAAATTCTTCAGTACTGGAACGTTAAATAATTATTTCATGAAAGCCCGATTTGTATGACTGACGTATTTTGTGTTCTTATGCATAAGACGATTCGTTTTAAAGCAGTTTGTAACTGCCAGAACGTCAATAAAGCCCCTACAGTGTGACAGTAAAAAATATTTACTTTACAAGAGAAGGGAACTAAATTGTGTGACAGTTCTTCAAGTGAAGATGAAATATTATTTATTTCAAAATCTCATAGATCATTTTGCAAGTCAGGCAGCTTTAAGTACTTAATTGAGAGATTTGATTGTCAGTTTTATTGTAAAATTTAACGTTTTTCAATTGTGATCATGGAATCGATCAACGTTTGGTATCAAAACAATAAAAACGCATACATACATTTTGATCCATCTTAAGGTTGCCTGGAAGAGATTGCTTGTGGCAATAAGGCCGCTCTTTGTACAATGCATCTCACAATTTATGTACCTTTGGAACTATGTTATATTATGGTGTTCAAATAAAGAGTTTTCTATCTATCTATCTAAAGCATAAGAAAAAGATGCGGTTTGTAAGATGTTCTCATCACTCATCATCACTGAAATTCATATTATATTTTATTCATCGTCAATGACATTTATTAGTCCACTGCTGGACATAAGCCTGTCCTTAGAAAGGTTTTGATCAGTATACCACTAGGCTAGAAATATTGGTATAGATTTTGTTTTTTTTTTTTTCTCTTTGCAGTAGTTTTGTCCTGCCTCCCTTTGTCGCCTCTTCCGACAATCACAAGACAAAAAGAGGAGAGTACAGTACATTAGTTTCATACAAATTTATCCTCTTAGATTCATTAGAATGTTCACCATAATCTCCACATATAATACTGAGTTCATTGTACCGGACACCGCGCCATTTATTATATACAGAAATATAATAATATTTCTATCTTAACTTTAATGTAACTTGCTTCCTGCATCCTGAATCTACAATTTGATATCTCAGAGATTTGCATAATGTATACTGTCAACATAGAACTTTTTTGGCATTAACTATTAAAGATTAAACTGGTTTAAATTTAGGAGTAAGTTAGATTAGTAATAGTTAGAATTTACATACCTGTGTAGACGAGTAAACTGAGTGGTTAGGTATTTAGCTTATAATCTCTCGTCATAAGCGCTTAAAGACTGAAATAATATTTTGTTTAATATGTTATTCAAATGAAGTATGTTGCTAAGACAAGCTGACCATAACAAGAAACTTATATATCCTCTTGTTAGCACTGTGAAACTTTACCAATTAGATTGAGTTCTGCAATCATTGAGGTATTACGGGATTCTGAGTCCCCAACAACTTTGTATGCGTATTATAGATTTTATTTTAGTAGTTTAGTAATCTGAAAATTCTATGTTATTATTTTTTAAATCCGAAGATTTCGTTTTTTAAATAGTTTTCTTGTTTACTTGAATTAGATCGTGCTACGAGTATTTTTAGAAATTAAATTTAAACTGTTTAGTATTGATAACATCACGTAGGTACGACCAATAGGAGCCGATTATTTAAACAGGAAAAATGCAGATCTTCTGAGAGACTTAGACGAAATTGCACGGGTACTGACCTGTGTAGTTTCGTCTCAAATTTTAACAAGAAAAGCCGACTTCTGGAACTGCACCCAATTGAAATGGGACCACAAGGGAAGCACCAGCTTTCCAATAAAAAAATTATCATCAAAATCGGTTAACGCAGTCGAAAACTATGACATAACAAACAAAAGAATACAGTCGAATTAATAACCACCTCCTTTTTGGAAGTCTGTTAAAAAGAAAGCTTTAAAAGCTCTACTCAATTTTAACACATCACAATCAAGTTTTACCCATACTTTCCTTCGTAACTATTAAAAGTTTGACCTCTTAATTCTGCATGGACCATTTGAATTTACCTACTTTTTAGACATTAATATTTATAGCGGATACAATACTTTAATATTGTTACCATAACAAATTGTATTTGTCTTGGTTTTCATAGAAGTTGCTTAAAAGTATTTAGCTATTAATTTTAATGTCGTATTGTTTCAAAGAAACTTTTGCTTAACGCAATATCGATTTGTACTGCTTTCTCTATTGTTATAATTGTTCCTGTGCCCTGCGGTGTTACTCGCGGTTTTTGTTGTACCTTTACTATAAAAACCGCGGGTAAAACCGCGCGGCTAAGGTAGTCTCTTTATATCTTCAGCTACCCGTGAAAGTCCCATCAAAATCAGTCCCGCCGTTCTAGAAATTAGCCAGAATAAACAGTCCATAAATTTTAAAGTTGATTTTTTGATGTAAGTACCGTTTAAACTTTCATATCTATTTAGTAAAAAGCCGTTGATTGTAAATTACAGACAGATACTTTAATTTTATTTATTTGTATAGATCATTATAATAAAAATTAAATACCATATTTTTTACTTGAAATTTGAAGTGGTCTCGATTTTTAGTGTGCACTTTGACACAAATTATTTGCTTCAAACTATCGTTAATTTGTAAATGTTTATCATTCAATTGTATACGGGTTTTGAACAAAATTTTATGCTTATAAAATACCGAGGAGAAAAAATAAAATAGAAGAGAAATCGTCTATCTATTGGAATATTAAGTCAATCAATACGATGAGATCTGAGGCTGATCGAGAAATGCAGCCACTTAATTGTCTTTTTTTTTTCTTGAATAGTGGGCAAACGAGCGGACGCATCACCTGATGGTAAGCGATTACCGCCGCCCATGGACACCCGCAACACCAAAGGCGTCACAAGTGCGTTGCCGACCTTTGGGGGATGGGAAAGGGGATGGGGGGAGGGGTTGGGGTATGGGCCTTCGGTATCCTCACTCACTCGGTAAAACACAGCGCAAACGCTGTTTCACACCGGTTTTCTGCGAGGCCGTGGTATCGCTCCGGTCGAGCCGACCCATTCATGCCGAAATATAGCTCTCCCACGGCAAGACTAGTACTAAACCACTGCTGACAATAGCTTACTAATCGTACATGTGTGAACTTCAACTACTTTACAATCACCTCCATTGACCTAATAAGACCATTGAATTACAAAGTAAATGTAAATTTAAAATAGTAACCACACGTTATTTAATCGTGAGAAACAATCCGCACTAATAAAAATGTCACAGACAAATCCGTAAACCATTTACAAGAATGCGTCAATATAATAATTACGAAGTACTAAAGACTATATTTAAACTTGAAATGTGTGCTTTGTTATTAAGGTTTGTATGGTGACCAAATAGCAAATAGCTATGAGATAGTATATTTCATTTGAGTAGGGATAAAAATATCGCGGTTTCTTTTCATTTTTTTATTTCAATTAACTTGTTCAGGTGATGTCCCTTTTAGAAATATTGCGATAAAAGTCATACTAAATTGTTTTTGCTTTTAAAATAGGTTCCAAGATCTCGTATGACACCTAATCATATTTAGCACTAATTTTTTAAAATCTAAATTTCAAAGACAACCTAGAATATTATTCATAACATTTTCATGATTATAAATACAGCTTTTTTTTCAAGGATTCAGATATTGTGTGATTTATTTTATTTCATTGAAATCGGAAGCCATGGTCACTCTATTAGAAGCTTGTGAGGGATTGCAGATTTAATATGGTCCGTCATTATCGATAAGTTACGCGCTAATTTACTTGTCGTTGGGTTGCCCGCACGTCGACGTTGCGTACATTCCTAGGGATGAGATTAGTCGATAAATTACGCTGACCTTTCGACAAATCCAATTTTCGATGACGTTTTCGTTAACCAGGATGGGTAATTCATCTAAATGTAATTGTGATGCTGGTACGTAGTCGGTAATTTTATGGATATAATTTTAAAATTATTGTTGTATAGGTTAAAGGGCCAATTAGATGATTAGCAGTTTATCGAAATATTGCTAAAATATTAGATGCAGGTTTTGAAATATTGTTAAGTATAAACAAAATCGTTTTGATTCGTTACTGAAGTAGTTTAGACGCAGAAACTGAACTAGTGTTGTGTCGTTATCGATTGAGAATACGATTAGCTGGAGAGGAGTTACGTAACAGTTTTTAATTAACTATTTGTCGAAGTAACTGTTTATATTTGTGATGATACCTAGAAGGTATTTTTTCTTTAAAAGCTTTTACTATTACTACTTTATATAAACTAATCTTGCATCCGTATGATATATACACGAAAAGCAATGTTATCACGTAATAAAATTACGGCACATTGTAATGCAATTAGGTCAAAAAGTCAGGCAATTGAAAGGTATGAAAAACTCATTACATAACAGCTTCTTATATGATTGCGATGATTCCAATAAATTTGCATAATTATATACACAGTATGTAGTCAATCAAACCCTCAAATTAAATTCTACTTTAACCAAACAGCTTAGCTATATATTACTGATACAAACGTACGCTGTACAAATAAACTTTAACCTGAGATGAAAGCCCTTTGGTAATGTTATCCGTGTAAATATATACCTATTTACTATGAACAGAACGAATAAAACGCATCGCCGCATCACTTAGTTCATATCGAAACCTTTCTGTAATTAATCTTGACAGGCTTTTATGTAGTAATAACAAGCTAATAACGATATAAAAGTAGTCCCATTAGAATTAATAGAAACCCCACTATTATGAAATATAAGAAGAGCGATCATCGCGACACATGTAATAAAATGGCGTCTCATTATGCCTTCAACTTATACTTGCCACTTCATTATTTGTGGTCACATGATTGTTTTTTAATGCGCATTTTTATTACATTACATTGAATTACGCTGTAATCAAAGGTACATCACTAGCCCGCCCGGGGTGCATGCATATGATTAATAAGTGTCTTTTAAAAATATAACATACATTTAATTTTCTTTATCCATTTTGCTGAGTAAGTGAACTGTATAGTAAATGGTTGTTTGTAGTGCTGATTAACAGCTTTTAAAATTCCACTGCTGGGCATATAGGCCTCTTTTTAGAAAGGATGTTTTAGCATTTTATTTATTTATTTATTTAAAAACTTCATGCACATTTGTACATTGGCGGACTTAATGCCCAAGGCATTCTCTTCCAGTCAACCTTAGGGTGGTGTAGAGATCTAGTAAGGTAGGTGTTGCACAGAGGTTACATAATCAATACATATATATTTTAAAGAATACACACGCAATAAATACATATATAAAATATACTTACACAAATACACTACGTTCGTTCACGATGATAACCTGAATATGAGGTGAAGCCACTATCAATTAGAAATTTCTGGCGTTTTACTGAGAAGGAGGTCATGTACCTTCTTTTTGAACATAAGACGGTTTGTGGACATCCTGATTTCAAGTGGGAGAGCATTCCAGAGTAGTACTGCTTGGACAAAGAATGAAGAGTTCATGAAATCTGAATTGTGGGAAGGACATAAGAGGAGTAGATTATTTTCTGAACGAAGATTTCTGTCATGATTAGAGGACAGATAACGGAAATATGAAGCAAGGTATGTAGGAGAAAAAGGTGAGTTAAGAAAAGAAAATATACCTTTTATATCACGCTGGCGAGACGAGTTGATATAAGTTTGGTTTCAAGTTTTTCTTTACCATGGCAGTGATGTTATCTTGCTTGGTTTGTACCCTTGATACGTTTTTTTTGTGTAAAGAAATCTGAAGAAAAAATTGGCATGAAGAACCCTAACACACTAAAACACACCGTCATAGATACTTGGAGCCGGGGAAACAGCTGCTGGGAACCCTAGTCAGGAAAACTCTGGAACCCAGATGTTCCCGTTACTGTCCCCCAGGACGCGCACGCTCCGCAGCGTCCACGCCGCCACCTCGGCCTGCTTCTACTAGGGTGACAGATTGCCTCATCTGTCACCCCTAGGCTTGCGCTTATGGAGGACGGAGATCGTTCTGCGATCTCACCTCTTACGACACCTACGGGGAAAATATGAGCGAAACACTCCGCATTCTTAATCCACCATCACTTTTAATATTAGTATTATAAAAAGGCGATAATTTAGTGTTGAGGGGGGTATTCAGTTATATTGTTTTTAAGTTTATTATTTACTTATAATTAAATGAAGTAAATTACCAGCAATAACATAACCATTTTACAATATCAGTATTAACAGTGCGTCGCGTTTTAATTACCCATTTAAATCGCGGTCTAACAGTCCGATATTTCTGATATTTCCCTAATGTGTACGATTTAGGTTTTCTCATGACAAAATTCTGGTCTGAACTAGCGTTTCAAGTCAAGTTATTTGCGTCTGATAGGTTTTTTGACCAGACGCTTAATTACAGTAACTTCCTTACTTAAGTGGTTAATATTTTAATGGATATCTTATAAAAAATGTGGTTAGCTTATTGGTAGTTTGATAAAAAAAATATGAAATAAGCACCAACATTACAAGAAAATAAATAGTTAAGATTATTATTTTATTCTTCTTCTTATGGTGCCTCTACACTGATGGTGGTTGGCCATCAGCTCTTGGCAACGGATTCGTCTTTCAAAAGACGGAAAGGAGTATGCAGCTCTTATGAAAGACGAATCCGTTTCTATACGCTGGCGATTCATTTAGTCTACTATTATAAAAAGGGTAGGTGAAGACCGCAGTATGACAGAATATTGTCTATCGATTGTAGAGTTAAAAGACTTTATGTGATGGGTAATTACATAAATTAAATGTCACTCTGTCTGTCTGAGTGTTACGCTTTCAATGCTCAAATGCTGCACAGATTTCAATGAAATTCAGCATGGAGATACTTTGATTGTTGAGAAAGGACTTAGGCTACTATTTATACTACGAGTACTTGTTCTGAAGAAATAAAACCAATATGTGCTTCTGTGTCTTCTTTCAGTCGCGTTCATGTAAGCATGTTTATTGTTTTACGTAGGAAAACTTAACAATTATCAAATAAATTCGCTGTACCATTCCATGGACAGCCATTTTAAGTCACAACTAATTTATTTTTTATTACACTAATGTTTCCTTCGACCTCATCGATTTCCTGTCAAAGAGTATTTATTTTTTGGAATCTACGTAATAATCACTTGATTTATCACAAGTATTGTCCTCTAAAGTTGTCAAATTGCTCACAAATTGCCCAATTTAGAGCCAAACCACCAGTTAGCTGACCGTGTAATGTTAAACTGGGTAAATAAGTATTTTTCTGTTGAAACTATTTAATGAAGGTATTGCGTTATAATGTAATCGACGTTGCGTTCAGAAACTTTAGCGATCTGGCTAAAACTCTATTTAAAATCTATCGGGCCATATTTAATTTTATTTAGACACATATAAAGTTAGACATAATAGATATTCATTACAGACTAAAGACTCAACTCGGCTTCGCTGGGAAGTCTATAAAAATTCTCAGATTTCTTCTACTGTAATATGCATGTATTACACATACAAACCTTCCTTCTTCTTCCTTTTGAATCACTCTATCTATTGCTGAAAATTGTCTTAAATTCCGTTAAGTAGTTTAAAAATTCTAAGAGAACAGATAGCGGATGGGTTTTTTTTATACTATGTAAAGATATATTGCCACATACTTTTGCAGTTGAAAAAACACTTGTATCGACGTTAGGTTCTGCAAAATCAGAGGAACATAATTTTTATGATTTGAGTGCAAAAAAGCAGTGGAGTCACGTATTTTAAATTGACAACCGACATCGATGGACAACTGCAACTCAGAAGCCATAAGGGCGTTGACGGCTTTTATGATGATATTTTCATGTATTGTTCTTGAACCTATGATAAATGCTGCTAGTTTTTGATAAGTTATTGCCATATTTAAAATCGGTAGTAAATAAGAAAAAAAACCAAGTCACAGGTTTTTAAATTTTAACATATTTTAACAAATAAATAAAAAAAAAATAATCAGATTAAATACATTTCAAAAGCATTGAATTACATGAAAAATGTGTTTACAAGAATATTTTATTTACGTTTAAAATAACAAGAGTTTAACCTAAACAAAACGAGACAAGAATTAAACCTTAACATAAAAAAAACTATTCTTTTATTTTATGAAAAAATCGATTGTTGACCCCACTTAAGGAAAATAAATTCTTGAAAGTAAAAAATGTTTTCTCTTAGTCACAATATTTCCTTCCTCATAATATAAACAGACAATATAACGTCGCTACCACAGAATAATGAGTCAATGAAACACTTTTTTTCACAAAAAAGTGTTAATGTAATTTCATGCTTTCTGATTTATGATACTTTTAACACAGAAGTGAGCAAATCAACGCGTATGCATGTTGAAGCGAATGTGCATGTTATAATTAAATTGTCTTTGTAATTATTTTCAAATAAGATTGCAAAAGAGGGACGAAATAACATTTTTTAATATTTATGCCTCCGGCCGCGGCAGATGCGACATGATTTATAGATCCACTTTTTAATGGATTTTCGAAAATATTTCAAAGATATTTCATAAAAAAATCAAAACATGTGGGATTCAGTCGTGCTGTCATTGTCACGCACTATAGTTCATTTTGAGAGGAACGATTTTGATACTTGAATTGTGTATCGAACGTTGATGTGTCAAAATAAATAATTGGTTATTCTTTATAAGTGATTTATTGGTGGAAATTTTAATTATTCTGTAACTATCTACGATCTATTCAAATTTCTTCTGCGTCTTCTTTTCCATTTTAAAATGCTTCTGGTACAAAAATTGATGCAGTACACCTCGAGAAGATAGACGAGATTCTTGAATTTTATCCATGACATGTTTTACTACTAATTATTTCAAAAGTAATTACAATAATAACAACACTGCATTAAGTACTTGTAACGGGTGTTATTTTAATCAAACTGCAGTAAACAGAAATTATAAAGGCATTATTTAATTTAAATGCAAATATAATTGTGAATTTCAAATACTACCTATGTTTAACATTCTTACTTTTTAACAATATGAAACCTAACTGTGGTCACTCCAACAATGTTATTAACAATATTATTTTAGTATAGGTACTAGTTTCAAGTATCAACTCAACACCGTTCTTCTATACTTCTGTCTGTAGTAGCGAGACCCATATGTTCAGTTTTTGGGTGACGTGATAGGTTTTCATTGCATTTTTTGAAAATAAAATATCACATTCTACCTCTCGCGAAAAAATTGAACAGCCCGCATCAATGTGTTCTGTTCTCTTTCTAAAAACTACTACAAAACGTATCCAACCATCAGTAAAAATATGCGTTGTGATTTACGTATTCTGGTTTGGACTGGTACTGTAACGTGGATGGTCTTGTCTGAAAGTATTTTATTTACAAATCATCATTTAAATCCGAATTTCAGGAGTGTTTTTTTTAAACCTACTGCTCCTTAAGGGTTGTATTTTCCAAGTGTAGGTACGTATGTGCATTTTCCAATAGCACGTGCTTTGGCTTTTTGGTATAGAAGTCCTGTTGAATTCGTCTTAATTGTGAGCATAACACAAAAATTACAAACACTAAAATTGCTGATTTGTAAATTTTAAGAGTTGTAGCAAGCTAGGTACACAGAAATAGATATAGGATAGAGTCTTATAGACGAGGTGTCTTTCCGGGGGGGGGGGGGAGGGGGAATTGAAATAACATGGTTCGGGTCACCTCAGAGCAGGGCGCCTGAGACCGGCCGCCGGGGTGGTTTTTAAAGGAATCACCACATAAATGCCTCCTCAGTCTCCGAGGAGCCAGAGATCCGAAGGGATTTTCCATCTCGTCAACAAAAAAAATAGAAATCAAGCTATGTTACTTGGTTGCTGCCCTAACTAGCCTTCAACAGTCCGCTGCTGGGCATAGGCCTCTCCTTAAAAATGATTAGTCATTTGCTACCTTAAAAATTAATAACCTTGTTATTCTCACGAAATAATTTAATACTTACACTAGCTGAGCTAAACAACCTCGCATGTGTCTTCTATTGCTCGTAGCGTGAAAATTTTCCCCCGTTTTTGAAACATTCTTTATTGGTGCTCCGCTCCTAGTATTAGCCAGTATTAGCGTGATGATATACAGCCTATAGACTCCTCGATAAAGGGACTATTCAACACTGAAATAATTTTTCAAAACGGATCTGCGGTTCCTGAGATTAACGCATTCAAACAAACAAATTCTTCAGCTCTATTATTAGTATAGATATGATGGACTAACACAAAAAAATTCAGATAAGAAACATTGTTGTTTGTTATGCCTTTAAAACTATCTGGTTACACCACTGAGTTTGCAAAATATAATCCTCTAGAAATTACCTCTAGACGGTCGAGTTGGTTTAATGCTTAGTTATCGTAACTGCTATACCAGAGGTCACCACTCAATAAAATGGAAGGAAGCTATTGCTTAACGCCGGTCTTCAACGACCGATCAACATGAATCCCATGGTTAAAGGCTCTTCCAAACAGGCGCGTTATAATTAGACGATAATACTGGATGCGTTATGATAATAATGTGTTCCGATTTCTTACACACAACTGCGTTTTTATCGTCAGATAACTCTATGTCGGATTACCAAAGATATAACAACAAAAAAAAAAATTTTTTTAATCCTCAAACAATTTTTCTCATGATTCTATTTGTCGAAATAATAGATAATGTACTAGTAACAGATATCGCAATAATACACATTATCGAGCGATAACAACGCGCTTGTGTGAGAAAGTCTTAACAAGGAAATCTAATTTGATTTTATTGAAACTTTAATTATACAAATATAAAGAGAGAGATCCTTTACGATTAGAAACATCTAAAGACTCACTCAAGACAAGTTAGAAAATACACAGTATACAATTATATTGGCACCCTTTCCGGTATCTAAAAAGTAACAGCGGTGATAAAAGTATATTGCGATAAAACAGCCACTCTTTAAGTTATTACTAAGTTACAATGTTTACTAAGTTAATATAGATGTTTATGATGTTGTTATGTGCTACTAACAACATACTTGGCTGCTTATAACTACTATAAAGGTATAAGTGAAGGAAACGTTCGTTATTTTATCGATTAGTCACATACTTTGATGATAAGTTGGTAATTATTTCTAATAAATATGTTAAATGATACGTAAGCATTAAATGAGGAAGAATTTTAATAGCAACAACATCGTTTGCCTTCTTAATCATAAAAAAAAAAATGATGGGGCCGTCTCGACGGGCGATAGAATCGCGACTGATCCGCGTTCCTATCGTTAAGTAATCTCGTTTATAGATATTCATTTTTCAATATGTATGAATATGAAGAATCGAAATCAGAAGTGCAGCAGTTAACACTAGGACAACGGGTATGATGCTAGCTATGTATCTATGTAGTATGATGTAAGACAGTCAGATTGAATCAGTTCTTAAATATCGAAACGACACGTTCTATAAAATGAAGTTATGACTTCACACTGATGTCAACTGTTCATGTTCATTTGTGCTTAAATTAAACCGTACTTATTAACAGCTTCAAATCGAAACAAAAATAAAGTTTAGAATACCTAAACAGGACCTTCCAGGAGAAGGTATAGATGCAAATAATCAAATAACACAACATAAAACAATTACTGTAATATATTAAATAAATTTCTGTCAATTTACTGCCTCGGTGGCACAGTGGTAGTAAATGCGACTGCTGTGCTTGAAGTCTCGGGTTCGAATCCTGGATCGAACCAGGTGTTTGTGTGATCTGCAAGTATTTGTTACAGAGTTTCGGTGCTTTTAATATAAATATGTATGTATTTACAAAAAAAAGTATATATGTATTCATATCAGTTGTTTAGTACCCATAACACAAGCTCTGCTTAGCTTGAAACTAGATGGCGTTGCATGTTAGATGTCCGAAATATTTATTTAGTTATTAAAACAGATCTGCTGTACAGTTGCCTAGTCAAGTTGACGTTCTACAAACATGCACAAAACTACGAATGTATGGAAATGGTCGTGTTCAAATGAAAACGTGTGGGTCACCATGCTGCACTATTGCCTTGTCTGTATTCGCACTAACTACTGTTGGACTCTACTCATGCTTCACATCAGGTAGAATAAAAGTATTGAAGTTAGCGATTGTAAAAAGGGAATCTTGGATTTACTTGTGCCTTAGCTAGGACCCCAGATTATATTAAAGGAATTCAATAAAATTAATATCACCCATTATAGGGTAGATAAGCATACAAACATATCTCCAATATTTATTTATGGTTTATAAGTTCTATAATTTCTAACTACAGTCCAATATTTCACTGAATGTCGAGATCTTAATCAACTATTTGTATGTTTAGCTGGTTAATTGATTATTGAGAACTCGTGATTCATGTTACTGTGTTTAATTAATGATCAACCCACATATACTTAGTATATAATTATACATACAACTATATAATTAGCGTTGGTTTAAGATGGTGTACGTAAATAGAAATGAAAAAGGAAAGAATCGCAGTTTGGTTTAAAAAATTGGGCTGAATAATAGGCACTGCGGTGTTTTTAAAATTAAAATTACTTAATTGAGGAATGTATTTTGCAAGTACTGTGGATACCGAATTTACCTAGTTAAAATAATGCTTAAACGTTTGACATTATAGGCTTTTATTGACATTACTATAATGACAATTGAAGCAACGACTGAATGAAATGTATAAAGAATCATAATTTCAAAACCCAATGCACGATCCGTTGAATTTAAACACAATTTCCAAATTCTGTAAAAAATAACTACTATGAAATACATTTATAGATGGATGTTGCTATGTCTCATTCAAATAAATCGTTTAGTACTTTTATAGAAATACGAGTTTAAACAGTTTTTATCAATATAAATAATTCAGTCCATTGAGCTAATGAAATGATCTTTCAACGTCTCCTTTGTGCGTTGGTTCCATATAAAAGAACACTGTCAATTCAAAGATGGACGACTTATTCCTCTTAGGGAAAAATATTTATATGCTTCTGTAAATAAAACACCTGTACCTACATAATGTAACCGAGGCCTTAATATTTTTTGTCCAATATTGATCTGGTTTTAAATATATTAGTTATTGTAATAAGTGGTCTTTAGATACATACGAATCATAAATAATAAGATCGAAAATAAAAAAATATTGCTGTTTTAACCACCACATTCTTTCCAATGTTTCAATTATGCATGATCTTGATGTTTAAACCTTTTCTCTTGTTTTTTCCTTTTGATTAAAATGTCATTTTTTATGCATACATGAGTTTATTTCCGAGCGTCAATGTGCAAAGTCTTCGGGTCAGCTATAAACATAAATAAATGTGACTGTGATAACTGTTCTTTTTAATGGCTATCAATACTGAAAGTATATAAGGTACAACTAAAGACTGTACCATTCTAACTAATGAAGATTATTCTAAATATTTTTATATATATTTATGGATTAGGGGGGCAAACCAGCAGGCATATCGCCTGATAGTAAGCGATTACCGCCGCCCATGGACACCTGCAACACCAGAGGCATCACAAGTGCATTGCCGGCCTTTGAGGGATGGGGAGGAAGATAGAGGGAGGGGTTGGGATATGATCCTCCGGTGTCCTCACTCACTCGGTGGTGACACAGCGCAAGCGCTATTTCAAACAAGTTTCAAAAGTTCTACGAGGCCGTGGTATCACTCTGGTCAAGCCAGCCCATTCATATCGAAGCGTGGCTCTCCCACGGAAATATGACTATGCTGCTCTCTTATATCCTTTCAACTACGATACATTTACGGTTTTATATAAGTTTGTTTTTTTTAATGCTAATGATACCAAAACAAGACGACCGTTTATAATGATTAAAACTAAGAAAGATATCATGGTATTTGAAAGTCAATTGATAGCACATACCTACAGTCCGATATAAATTAATTCAATGTCGGTAAATAATTCCTTTATACTAAATACAATCATGTTAATTCTCCGCCAGACACATACGTCTCATGAATGTGTAAACTTCCTCGTGGAAGTAAAATTTAAACATGAGTAGCTGTTCAATGTAATCAGTAATTATATTGATAACAAGATCAACACAATACATGTTGATAAATAAAGCAAATACGTTAGAAGTAACCACGATTGGTTCCTTTTGAGACCCACTAAAAAAAACTTGGTTTTTCACTAGAACATTACTTTAAAGAATAAATAAGAACCACAAGGCTGACCTTCTTCTAGTTCTAACACAGAGAATTATCATTGCCATTCAACGTGGCAATGCTGCCAGTCTTCTGGGAACTCTATAAATAAATATTTTCGAACTTCTTGTGTGTTAGATGTCTGAAAATATTTATTTTTATTCATTTATATGTTCCAAGCTAAGCAGAGCTTGTGTTATGGGTACTAGACAACTGATTTAAATACATATATACTTTATTTTTTGTAAATATAAACATATCATACATAGAAAACACCCAAACTCCGAAATAAATATTTGCAGATCATACAAATATTTGGTCCGACTCGGGAAACGAACTCTCGAAACTTCTAGCATCACTAATATCCGAGTGAATGAGGTTGTCGAAGTATCAAGAAATGTAGGGGAGAGGACTTAAAAATCAGTCATAATAAAAGTACAGGAAAAAGCCTCTTGCAGTTTTCTTCCAAGTACCAATCAAAGCGAATTACCACTAAAGTAAAATGCATCATTAAAACTACGCCATAACGTTGAATTTGCGTTGCATAATGCTATTTCTTCTAAAGTCTTCTAATATAAATACAATTCTTTATAAAGTCTTATCAGTAATATAAGAAACTTGTTATCAATAAGTTCCTCTGTGTGGTCCTAGCCCGTATTCCGTATCATCGTAGCATAGCACGTGCTTCGGCAGCTGCGTCGGCGCCGGTACAAAAACGAGGAAGTGCAGTCTCGCCTTTATTTTGTCATTTAAAGTGTTTTTTTTGTCCACCAAGTGCACAGCTAGTTTAGTTAGAACAAGTTGGGTTTCGATTACGTGGAGTTTAATGAGGACATGCTACTTTATTCTATTGTAATTCAGAGTAAAACTATTCATGAGTTGAATAAGGGTAGTTAAACTCCATATTCTTATTAATCACCACATATACATATTTTCACTAAATATAAGTATAAGTTCATATTTATTAAATATTCTTCCTAGCCTTATATCAAGATTATTTCGGGTTGGCAATTAGCTCCACCTGTTTTACCTGAATAACAGTTTTTACACGAAGCGACCGGCATTAGACCACCGCAACCCTGAGGCTAAACTGAATTCGAAGGTTGAAACTAGCGTCAGTATATTAGACGGCACTGACTTCTCAATAACGATTACCATAGATGTTCATGGCAACCGGGACCGACGACTTTACGTGCTCTCCGAGGCATGGGGCGGGTAACACCGCCATTTTCCATACTCCGGGCCTGTTAATAAGAATTTCATATACGAAAAACACGATACATCAACTTTGGCCCGACTCGGGAATCGAACTCGAGACTTCTTGACTGGCAACTAATTGCAGACGCTAGCCACCATATCAACGAAGCAGTCATATATATTACAGTTATAACAACTTAATACATTTCCAATGGTTATAGTCATCTGATCTTTGAGCAACGCATATGAATAATTATGATAACTAACCAAAAAATTTTGCCCTGAGTAGGAAACAAATCCCTGATT
Organism: Spilarctia lutea; assembly: GCA_916048165.1. Classification (NCBI taxonomy): domain Eukaryota; kingdom Metazoa; phylum Arthropoda; class Insecta; order Lepidoptera; family Erebidae; genus Spilarctia; species Spilarctia lutea. The sequence goes on from OU696491.1 coordinate 5,817,832, forward strand.
AGGCTGGATCCATTAGACAAACATAGGCTACACAAAAATTAAGACAATACTTTTCTCTTTTGCTTTTTTTTAATTGCATTCATAATATTCTCTCTAATCTAATATTGAAGTTATTTATTAGGGACTTTAAAGACAATATTTTGAGAGGTGTATCCACACTAAGGCAAACAAATTTAATTACCATAATCAAATCAAATGTTAGAAAAAGCACAATCGTACAGCACGTGTTCTACAGCACATGTGCATTTAAAGGTTTTTTTTTTCAATCAAAAGGTAGCATCGGAAGTCCTACATCCTAGTAGTTTGACAAAAAAACCCACCTTCGCACAAGTATTTCATAACCAGTTAATGTTGGCCCATCTTAGATTTTACTTTAAAGAAATATGTAGGAGTGAACTTGTGATCTATGGAAGGATGAATGTCTCATTATGATGGGCATTGTATTATTTTTATGAATGAACTTGTGAATGGAACCAGCTTCCGGTTTCGTTTGATATCAAGTTATTAGATCTGCCTTTAATTGAAATGTCTTCTTCTACACTATAATCATAGCTTAATATATATATTATAAATAAGGTTTGAGGGCGATAAGCGTAATTTTGGTACTGATAAATATAACTGCATCAGTTGGCCATAGGCTGTATGTATATATATATATATATATATATATCTATTATCGATTAATACAAGAACAGTCTTCAACATATTATTATATAAAAGGTTATAAATTAAACTGATGTCGTTGGTGAAATCCGAGGAAAGAGAAATAAATGAACCTCGTATACATCGCGGAACTACACTTTAATTTCCTTTTCCCATTCCAGATTGGAAGAGCTACACTTCGGCATGAATGGGCCGGCTCGACCGGAGTGATACCACAGCCTCACAGAAGACCGGTTTGAAATAGCTCTCTCTCTCTCTCTCCCTCCATCCCCCTCCCCATCCTCCCCATCCTCCTCCACTTGTGATTCCTCTGGTGTTGTCAGTGTCCGTGGGCGGTGATAATTGCTTACCATCAGGCGATACATCTGTTCGTTTGCCCCTCTATTCCATTAAAAAAAAACATAAAAAGTATTACCCGAAAAAAGGGTTTTTAACAAATATGATTTTCCCGAGGTCAAAATAAAAAGTACCTAGGTACACTAAACATTATTATGAACAGATAAGTCATTCCTCATTTACCTTAAAAGAGAAGAAGTCTGTCAACATGCAGGGCAGCATAGGTAATGCTATATTCCTTTCCTATTACAAAGTATTCCACTCTCGCATATTAATTACCCATAAATGCAACTTAAGTTAACAATAACTTAGAATCGACCTTACCAACAGTATTTATATCAAATACACATATAAATAAACGCATACATACATATATTAATATTGACAGATGTTGTATATTCACAGGTCTAGAGGGTCAAGGGTCAGAGCGCAAGCATTAATCAGCGTATAACTGTACCTATATCGACTGCGCTTGCGCATATGTGGGGAATTCGAACTATCTATGGTGATTGGGCGGTTGTAACTTCTGATTTACATTTATAGTTTTGTTATATGTGCTTTAAAGTTGTCATGAAAGATAATAATAAATATTTCGGACATGTTACACACAACGCCATCTAGACCCAAGCTAAGCAGAGCTTGTGTTATGGGTACTAGACAACTGATATAAATACATTTATACTTTTTTTGTAAATACATACATATTAGACATAGAAAACATCCAAACTCCGAAACAAATATTTGTAGATCATACAAACATTTGGTGCGACCCGAACCCGAGACCTAGCGGGGATACCGAGTGTTTGGTGAGTGGTAGACGCTCTCGAACTCAACGCTTCGGTTCTTCTTTGCCGAGCAGTCAAAACCTGGCACTAATTACCAGCTCACGTGTTTCACTCCCACTATGATCCTGAGTCCTTTAAGCGGGGCGTAAAAAAGGATCTCATTAGGCGGCCATAGTTAGCATAGTCCATATTCACATTGAGGATGTTGATCACCATTCTTGATTCAAGCAGAGCAGAGTCATTTTGGCAGGTAAAATATTATATTTATTTTATTTTGAATTATACATAGTTATATACAATAACAGAAAATACTAGGTGCTAGTTACAAGATTCATTTTATACAGTAACTGACTTAAATAAATTTCATTAAATTCAACAGTAATGAATATAATGATTAATGTACCGAAAAACGATGTTAAAATATTTGAGCGTATTGTAGAAAGGTTCCGTAGGGTATTGTATTAGAGGTAAAACGTTATTAGAAACATTACTATAGGTTTATGTAGGGTTTGAATAACTGTTGCATTATGAATAAATCCTGTGTCGTGGGGGACTTTACAAACTTACATGAAATGAACGCAAATAATACCCAGACTCAGAACAATAATTAGTGGATCACATGTGTCCCGTGTGTAATTTAAACACACAACACGTAACACTAAAAGTATTACACCAATCGTGCAGTCGTATAAATTCACTAGCTGACCCACGCAACCTTGTTTGCGTTTTCTATTACCCGTAGCGTGAAATTTTTCCCCCGTTTCTGAAACATTCTTCATTGGTGCTCCGCTTCTAATAGTATTAGCGTGATGATATATAGTCTATAGCCTTCCTCGATAAATGGACTATCCAACACTGAAAGATTTTTTCAAATCTGACCAGCGGTTCCTGAGATTAGCGCGTTCAAACAAACAAACTCTTCAGCTTTAAAATATTAGACTATATTAATAGATTAAAAGTATCGGTAAGATACAAGTAAATGTAATGCAATCGTTCGTGTGGTGATTGTTTAAGTATATAGAGTTTCACAATTCCTATTCATCCTGTGGTTATTGAAAGGAAAACTTGAAATAAATCCGACCAACTAACAATACCAACTCATCTTGCTGGTTCATTCGACCAAAACCTTCATGCAACAGTAGACTGTTCAAAACTATGGATGATAACAATACAGTAAGTTTCGTTTGTGTGTGATCAAGCAATTGAAGTGTGGCGACTTCCACATATAACACAACAATATCCCACTACAGCGCCATCTACCGAAGATACACTGAACTACGAAGTAACGCACTACACGGAGTAACTACAAATCCTGAATCGCGCAATAAATAGTTCTCGTGCCGATTATCATATATACAACATCCCAACATCAACTGTTGGGCAGTAGCCCGCCAGGCATGATCACCTCGCCTGGTCGGAGGATCCTCCCTTTGTGTAGGGTGGAACTTGATACCAGTTTCCCCACAGAAGTATTAAAAGAGATATTACACTACAGTCTATAACCCACTATAAATTCTCCCTGAAACATAACCCAAATGATGAAAACTGCATTTAAATCCATTGGGTTCTTTACAAGATCTAAGAGCATAAGGAAGAAAAGGTTTTTTTTTCTATTTTATTTTATATATACTGCCTCGGTGGCGTAGTGGTAGCGTATGCAACTGCTAAACTTGAGGTCTCAGGTTCGATTCCAGGGTCGGATCTGTTTCGGAGTTTGGGTGTTTTCTATGTATAATATGTATATATTTACAAAAAAAAGTATGTAAGTATTTATATCAGTTGTCTAGTATCCATAACACAAGTTCTGCTTAGCTTGGGACTAGATGGCGTTGTGTGTTAGATGTCCGGAACATTTATTTATTTTGGAACTTTTACGCACAGCGTATGCCAGTTCCATCGTATCCTGAACAAGTTACAACATAGTTATCGCCTAATAACAATCGACATGAATCTAAACAGAGCCTTCGCATCTTGAAAAATACGTTAAATTGTAATGCCTATCACAGGTGATCCTATTTAATACTTGTATTTAAGACTTGTGAAATTACGTTTCATCAATTGCAAAGGCGTTTTATCCCCGATTAAAATCCAAATGTAAACACTTAAAGAACGCTAAAAGCGATATCTTTTATGTGTTGATTAATACCGCAGTGTGGAATGTATTATAATGATTGTTATAACCGCACTTTGCATCTTACGAATGAACCAGCTAATTCAATTATTCTGATCGAAAGCTGCCATTTAGATGCGAGATCGATTCGAGATAACTTTCAACACGTTACCTTCGCAACTACCTGAGTAAATCTTTAAGTCTTTGTAACTTTTAATCAAGTTTGTTTATATATATGAAAGTTACCGCTTTCTTTTAATATCGATTTCTAAATATCAGTTTAGTAGTAGTGGTTTAGTGTTGTAGGCCAAAATATCCTTTCACAGAACAGGCTTATGTCTAGCAGTGGACTTTTAAAAGCTGTTGATGATGATGTTGCTGAATCATTTAAATATGGCAAATAAGTGATGGTAAAACATTGGACGTAAATCATTAATTTTTTTTTATTATATAGCTGGCAAACGAGCAGACGTATCCCACACAACAGAGGCGTTACAAGTGCGTTGCCTGCCTTTTAGGAAGGAGTACGCTCTTTTCTTGAAGGTTTGAAGGTCGTATTAGTCCGGGAACACCGCAGGCGACAGCTCATTCCACACTTTTGCTGTGTGTGGCAGAAAAATTCGGGAAAATCGCACAGTTGTGGACTGTCAACCATCTGGATGATGGGGATGAAATTTCTGTCGCGTAGGACGATGGCGGAAAGATGCGGCGGGGATCAATATATCAATATTGAACAAAAATATTGTGTGACGGAATTCTTGTTACTGGTTCTAGTTTATCTATACTAATATTATAAAGCTGAAGAGTTTATTTGTTTGTTTGTTTGAACGCGCTAATCTCAGGAAACTTTGGTACGATTTGAAAAATCTTAAAATTTTGTATAGTCCATTTATCGAGGAATTATACACATATACTTTTCTTTTGTAAATACATACATATTATATATAGGAAACACCCAAAATCCGAAACAAATTATTGCAGATCATACAAAATATATGCATAAATATATGTCTGTATAAATGAGTATTGTATCAGAATAAGCCGCATCGACTAGGTCAGGTCGGAGTGCAGACCACACGTCACTTTCACCATTCGATCCATTAGACAAGAACGCATCTGTCTCAGTCAAATTAAACAAAAACAACATTTTTTACCTTTATGAATAATATAAAGACGCGTCTTCAATGATTCTCTTTAATAAAATATATTTATGTACTGTAATATATATATAAATAGTTATTAGAAAATTAAGGAGCACGGTATTTAACGACAATCTTCATTATCAGGACAGGACTTTCGTGGGAGAGCCACGCTTCGGCATGAATGGGCCGGCTCGACCGGAGTGATACCACGGCCTCACAAGAAACCGGTGTGAAATAGCGCTTGCGCTGTGTTTCACCGAGTGAGTGAGGATACAGGAGGCCCATACCCCAACCCCTCCCCCTATTCCCTCTCCCCATCCCCCAAAGGTCGGCAACACACTTGTGACGCTCTTGATGTCCATGGGCGGCGGTAATCGCTTACCATCAGGTGATGCGTATGCTCGTTTGCCGCCTATTCAACAACAAAAAAACGAGAGAGCAAGTGTACAAGAGTCTCATAAAATATACATCACATCACATCAACAACCTTCAATTGTTCATTGCTATATGCTGTATCACACTGACCAAACTGATTGTTATACGATTTGTGTACACTCACTTAATAAAAACCCACATATGTATAATCTATCCATACTAATATTTAATTATCATTTTAAGTCTAATAAGTTTCTTTGTTTGTTGATTGAACGCATTAATCTTAAGAATTACTGGTCCGATTCTATCTTTTAAGGTTGGCTATGTGTCAGCAAGTCAATCATAAATAAAGTGTGCTTATTGCGAAAAAGTTTAAGTGGTACTTAAATATAAGGCAATTTTTTAACGAAATCAGAACGTTATTAGGAGCGTATTCTAAAGAAGAGCAGTTTTACATAGAATTTACGTACATTATTAACTAACAGAACCCCGCGGTGCTACCCACGGTACGACAATAACCGCGGGCAACAGCACGAGGCGAAGCTATATCTTTATAAATTGTAGCCTATGTGTTATTCTGATATAAGCTATATTATTGTAAAGTTTCATCAAAATATATTCAGTAGTTTTTGCGTTAAAGAGCAACAAACATACTCACTTACATACTCACGAACTTTCGTGTTCATAATTTTAGTAGGATTTATTGAAAGATTATTTTAGACACTACTTGAAATACAATTTAAGAAAACTAAATACACTTAAACATTTTAATCACGAACATTATCTGAAGTAAATAAGTAATACTTTAAGTTTGCATAATTTGAAACGAATTTCTTCTAATTGTTAGTTTTAACACAAAGTACTTTAATGACCATATAGGGCTGTATAAAATGGAGTTCATAATATCGATAAATACAACCGTTTTCTTAAATTAAAATAATAAAATCGCTCACTATGACACGTCTTTAGAACAACACAAATAGTAGGTTCATCTAAAACGTTTGTAGCAATTCTTTTATTTATTCAATAATTTTGCAACCTTTTGACATGATTCATCGATTCAATTGCATTTAGAGAAAAGACTAGTGGATTTATTAGTCATTAATTGAGCAAAGTCACGATTTATAATTGACTTTTATATAATTAAATCACTGTATGTAAATGTACCTAGTTGGTGTGTTTGTCGAAAGGTTTACTTGTTTTGAAAAAGGTGTAAATAGATATCGACAGATTTGCTTAAAGGCTTAGATACTCAATAATCTTATTTAAAATTGAAATGGAACTTTGTCACATTAAGATGAATACCCGTAGGTTATACTGTATCTCAAAATGGAGATGAGAACGGTTAGATTTAACAATTCGAAGTGCTTTTCTTCCATAGTTGTTACTAGATATGATGTTTTTTGTATATCGTATTACAGATTTACAAGAGAGTACAGAAAATAACAAAAATATATTGTACTAGCTGACCGACGCAACCTCGTTTGCGTCTTTTATTGCCCGTAGCGAAAAATTTTCACCCGTATAGTGTGTCGCAGACTTTTTGTAGATATTTATAAGATCTACGATTAATTAGAACATTTTATGGTTCTATCTTTTATAGTTTACGCAGCGTACGCAAAATAAGTAACTTTTCTGGTTGATTTTTTACACCTTGTGTCCGAAAAACCCCAATATCTTACGGAACCCTATTTTTTTCCAAAATAAAATATAGCCTATGTTACTCGTGGATAATGTAGCCACAGAAATCGGTCCAGTAGTTTTTGAGCCTATTCATTACAAACAAACATACAAACAAAGTTTTCCTCTTTATAATATTAGTATAGACAAAGGGCGGCCTTACTGTCAAAAGCAATCTCTTCCAGGCAACCTTAGGATGTATCAAAATGTTTCTGAGAGGCGATAGTAGTTGACAGTGCTTTGAGTTTTAAAGAATTATAATTTTCTAATGAATATAACTAGAAACACATATATATCTTATACATGGTACAACTAGCAACAAAACCAAGGAACAACAGACAGTAAAACTAGACTTTTATGTCCTGACCCTCGCATTTAACGCTCAGTGCGTTACGCTTAGAAAATTATTCTACCATTTGTTTGTAATGAATTTTTATCAGAGGAATTGTTCGGACTGATCCCTGCCGCTTCTTTCCGCAATCGTCCTATGCGACAGAAGTTTCATCTCCATCATCTAGATGGTTGGCAGTCCACAACTGTGCGCTTTTTTCAAAAATTTCTTCCGCGCACAACAAAACTGTGAAATGAACTGTCACCTGCGGTATTCGCGGGCCAATACGACCTTCAAACCTTCAAGAAAAGAGCGTACTGCTTCTTAAAAGTCCGGCAACGCACTTGTTCGTTTCCCCTTATACAATAAAGAAAAAGTCACTATAGTTTAGAATATCACTGAATGCATGGTCAAAGTTACTTAAATTTTAAATGAGAGCTTTGGTAATATACCTACATGTAAAAAAAAACTATTCTTAGATCATGAAACAGTTAAGACACATTTTTTAATAATTTGTAATGTTTCTTTACGTGAAGCAAAAGTAGAAATGTCTTACTCAAAAACCGAAAAAATATTTCACTTAACCCTTTGTATACCCGCTTAAAAATACTCAACATATTTTAAGAACCTCTTAAAGAAATTGGTAATAAAATAACCGAAGGAGGGATGTTTTTTAAAGGTTTTATAAGGCAAGGGATGCGCCGCTGTTTCCGCCGTGAACGGGTTGTGCCACAGATTTCCGGTAAAGACTAAGCACCTGGTTGATAAGACCCCAACGTTTTGTGTGTTAAAAAATCCTTCGAAATCCAAGGGAAGATTCCTTACCCTTTCTTTAATATCTGTTGGCTATATATATATATACACAACATGACTGTTTGTCGATCTGTTTGTTAGGTTCATTTTTAATAATAAAACTTTTTTTCGTTACAAAAATTGTGTTATGTAGCTCAAGTTTGATGTCGGTATGAATATGGATGAAATCAAAATGTGATTTGAGCGTATATCCTTAATTATTACGAAAACCATACACAAAACGTTGTAAGTAAAATATACAATTCTAAAATTATATTAAGTGGTTTCCCGTGCTGAAAATTACTACTCTGTGCACACAGAGATCACCCAAAGCAACACCAAGCTTGAACACACGGTACAGTATCAGACTTTTATTATTGAACAGATTCAAAATAACTTCTGAATATTTGATAACTTTTGAGAAGTTTTAAACTACCAGTGCATTTATCAACATCATAAAAAACTAGGACTAGCTAGATTTTTTTTAAAAACATGTGTGTATAACGTTATTCCAAAATTATTAAGTCCACGCCACGCGACCGAAGTCACGAAGCACGTTAGTATAGGCGATCCCTTTTCATTATTTGCTCCGTTGCGTTTCAAACAGTTGTTCTATATTTGAAGAGTTAACACTTCGATGGTTATCTTAGAATCGCATGTTATTTCTTTAGTTTTTATACTTTTTCGGAAGTGCATATGTTTGCATGGCAGATTGTTAGTTATTTTCGGGTTGGCATGTGCGGTGCCATTCGCGACAGACGGTGATGTCACACGGTTATTTTGGGGTTATTTGATGGTAAAGGGTTTGTTTTTGCTAATGCATATTGCGTGATTAAGTGCGCTTCAGTATATTGTGTGTCATCAGTATACTTCGGCCGTGGGTACTCGAAGAAGTTCAATGCTGAATGCCAAATATATTTTAAGATTAATTTGTTCATGCCATAATTTAATTAAAACAATAAACATTTTTACATACACAAATACATTCATACCAGTTGAGTACATGCATGTATCTTGAGGAAGCAAAGGCGAATCAATCGCATATTGTAATATATAATTTGCTCCTTATTTAACTAAGTTGTATTGTACATTGGTCTACTACTGATGTTTATACTACTAGTAAAATCGATATTAGGTTTGGATTATAGATAATCTCTTTCAGGATCATTTTCGATTAATTATTTCATTCACAGTTAATACAGTATACACCACCATGTATCGACTAGACTCTCTGGCGCTGCGTAGAGATGTGGCTTCGTGTGCATCTTCTACCGCATTTACCATGGGGAGTGCGCCCAGGAATTGTTCAGATTCACCCCTGCCGCCTCTTTCCACCATCGTCCTACGCGACAGAAATTTCATCCCCATCATCGAGATGGTTGGCAGTCCACAACTGTGCGATTTTCCCGAAACTTTCTGCCGCGCACAACAAAACTGTGGAATGAGCTGTCGCCTGCGATGTTCCCGGACCAATACGACCTTCAAACCTTCAAGAAAAGAGCGTTCTCCTTCCTAAGAGGCCGGCAACGCACTTGTAACGCCTCTGGTGTTGTCCATGGGCGGTAATCGCTTACCATCAGGCGATACGTCTGCTCGTTTGCCCCCTATATATATAAAAATGTTATCATTACTTATATACCGTGTTAAATGTTCTTACATTTATAAAACAACCTCGAGTATCTAACCTAATTATTAAGTTCTCATTTTCACGAAAAAGTAAAATACCAATATTTCCTTGCAAAATTCTTGCAAAGTAGTTCAAGGTCAACAAGACCCATTTCTAACAAGGGGCTTATAAAATCACATCAACCAACAGGTGAGTCGCGAATACCGGAGGGTTGAATTTATTTTATTATTCACATGTTGCTACACACGAAGTGATGTTTTATGTTTCTCTTTAATTATACGTGTATGTTAACTATATTTCCAGAAATTGATTTTTTGCATAAACGAAGTATATTAAAAGGTATTGAATAAACTGATCTTACTTGTCATTAAAGTTTGTGAGGATGTATGTATGTTTGTTACTCTTTCACGCAAAAAGTACTGAATGAGTTTAATTCAGACGAAACTTTACGGTAATATAGCTTACACATCAGAATAACACATTTACTGCGATAACTGACATACGCGGGTTGACCAACTGGTAGTATTAATAGTCATTTTAAAGACCAGGCTTAGATTGATTGTTAAACAATGATGAAAACGCTAGTATTTATCCCGACTGTAAAATATTACTACACCAATTATAAAGTAGGAGAATATTAATTTTACTAGTCGCGTTATACTATTAGTAGGTAATATTATAAACGTGCAAGTTTGTAAGTATGGATGGGTGGCTGGATGGAGGTTTCTTACTCTTTTACGCAAAAACTACTTGTGGATGTTGATCAGTAACTACTTAATGGACTTTCATGAAACTTTACTTTACATATAGCTTATACATCAGAATAACACATAGGCTACAATTTCTGAAGATACTAGCTTCGCCTCGTGGCGTTGCCCGCGGTTATTGTCGTACCGCGGGTAGCACTGTGGATTTTAGTTAGTAATCCATATTTAAATGAACTGTTTTCTTTTAATAAAGCCACAATAAATGATTCATAGGAACTTCTTTTTTGAACTCTTTTGTGAAATCTTTTCAAAATCAAACTTCACATAGCCTTCAACTCAAATTGATGACTTCTTTGCACCCCTAAATATCTATCTCAAATACAAACAGCTGCTAACAAGTCTCAGTTAAAATACTCATTTTAGTTTTGAATAAATCATACCTTAATGTGCTCACCCCTTTATGATTTACATCCGAAAAGGGTTACCTTGGCGTCACGTTATTTTTAGACGATATCATATGGTATTAATAAAGTTAATTAACGTTTTTGTATGCTTTTGTTTCTTTATACATGTAAGTCTCGAGTCGAGTTACAGAAATAACTTGACAATTTTGACATTTATATTTTGAATTATTTTAAACAACAGTAAGTACTGGTTGATTTTTAATTCATCTGCCTAGCTTTTATTATTCCCAAGATTATTTGGGGTCGGCTACTAGTTCAACCGGTTTTACCTGAATATCAGTTTTTCCACGGAGCGACTGGCATCAGACATCCGCAACCCTGAGGGTGAACTGAATTTCGAAGATTGAACTAGATGTCAGTATATTTGAGGGCAATGACTTCCCAATAACGATTGCCATAGATGTTCATGACAAGCGGGACCGACAGCTTAACATGCTCTCCGAGGCACGGACTGGCTGATTTTCAAAGGGACTAAAGAATAAAAAAATGTAATAGGACTATGTTAATAAGACTTAAAGAAGGAACAGTCTCTGCATCGATATGCGTATATATTTGTTACATTTATTAAATAGATTTCAATTGTTTACGTTGTATTCGATTATTTTAGGTCTCGATTTAGTACTGTACTGTATAAGAATAAGTAGAATGCTTCTGGAGATATTGCATATAACTTGTTGACATACTTTTCTTATCTGTACTAATAATAAAGCTGAAGAGTTTGTTGTTTGAACGCGTTAATCTCAGGAACCGCTGGTCCGATTTGAAAAATTATTTCATTGTTGGATAGTCCGATCGAGGAAGGCTGTAGGCTATATATCATCACGCTAATACTAATAGGAGCGGAGCACCAATGAAGAATGTTTCAAAAACGGGAGAAAATTTTCACGCTACGGGCAATATCAGACGCAAACGAGGTTGCGTGGGTCAGCTAGTTACAGATACAATGGAAGCAACGTATGTATGTTTAACGTGAAAGCTTGTAAAATTATTCGATTGTTTTTGAATGTAGTACTGATCTATTAGCTTTAAAAATATGGTATAATGAGATGGATCGTTTACTTTCCTAGAAGCGATCAATCCTTGGGTCATTGACCCCATTCCTGTGATCTATCAAGATACGTTAAGAAAACAACCTGCATTCTTGTTTGCTGTTCTCGCTCCCACGACTCTGTGGGAGAGGATGTCAATGAGCTCGTCAAATCTAAAGCTAAATATTTTTGTTTTTAAGTTATAAAGTTAAAGAAATCGTCGCAAACACTAGTTGCCGCCCAGTGGTCGATATTCGATCATAATTAATTCTTTTTTGTTTACACATATCCTCTATATAAAATTAAAATGTGCCGAATTATATACTCATCCATTTGCATTATTTTCGTAAAAAAGAGTGTATATACACAGATGTTATAAAACCCTATTTTTAAAAGTCATAAAGTATATTCGTGTTTTTTAATATTGAGCTTTTACTTGAAGAAACTTCCATAGTTTTCTCGAAAATCAAAACGTAATATTTTAACTAACTATCTACACTCACTAATCTAATGAAACTAAATTTTCCAGTTTGCTGAATTTTCTTTTGTGGATTAAACAATTTTCTTGGTACTTCTCTATGGCTATGATATAGATTATGCAAAGTTTCATGTTGATTTTTAAATATTCAGACACTGCATACAATATGTAAACATTGTTATAAATACTAAAGATTCTCTTTACACGTTTTTCGTGTCAATCTTTTGACATAAAACAAATTATTACACTCATTCGAGTTTCTAAATATAAAGTTGATTATATTTTGTAAATACTTTTAACTTCTGTTTATAAAAACAACCTCTTTACAATAAGTATTAAAGAAATTGGCAGCAAAATTACCAGCTGACTGCTAATTTTTTCTTATAGGCACCCGTATAAGAAAGCCAGTTTATAACATTTGTACAATTTGCTAAAATATCCAGATCTAAAGTTACTGCCAAGCGATACACCATATGACATGACAGTCAGCAGAGGCAGGTGGTATACGAAACACAATCTGTGCACGAAAAACCTAAACGATATATCAAAAAAAATATAGGAAGACGTAGAAAGAAAGAGAGGTTGGATGTTAGAGCGAGACTGCACGATTTCTTGTCTTTCCGTTTCCGTTTTATTGTAAAAAATATAGAACATCTGCGCTTGACAGATTTGTGGTGTGGGAATATTCCTGAGTAGGCGAAATTTTAGATGAACCGTTTGAAGGTTTATTCAAATAAGGATGTTATCTATGTGTGTGTGGTTTTTGCATCTGTTGTTCAAGGTCTGAAATTAAATTGAAAGCATATGGCTAGGTCATCTGAATAAATCGATTGAATTAGGCGTTCGAGTTCTTTACGAAACAACAAATATTTTTGATCATCAGTCTGGTGTTAGCAGATTAAGTCATATATTTGTTAATTTCAGTTTTATACATTTTTTAAGTTTAATATCTATAATATTTATAAATTCTTGTTAATGCTTTGAAATGCTTGTCTTTATTCTTTTTCTTTCAACAAACCTTATACCTAACATCTATCTCTTAAGGTATATTTTTAACATTTTATGTACAAATGTTCCGTTAAAAGTAGAAATCAATTTTTACTTTTAAAGCATCCGGTCTTAACAATTTAACCCTTAAATGATTACAATACAATTACATTTAGAGAATACTTAACTACTTGAGTGACAAGAATAGCTCAAAAGAACAGACTGTACACATATATCATCTCTACATACCTTAGATTTGAGATGACTCTCGCTTATTGAAGATGAGGGGTTATTCTTGCAAGTGATTGACAAACGTTTTAATTTCGATATAAAAACATATTGTTGAACAAATTTTGTGGTTTGTTTTCATGAACAAATAAATGACAAAAATGACATAGGTACGTGTAATTTAACAAAAAATTGTTAAAAACAATTTTTTTATTTAAATTATTTAATATACGAGTATATCAACACAACAATGATTTATTTGGATAAGGATTAATACCAAGTAAAAATAATTTTAAATATTTTAATATGAAAAAGTAGTAGTTATTGTTACATAACTATAATAATTAGGCATAATATGGAATCGCGGACTTTTTTGTAGATATTATTGTCCTCTGTATTAATAGTAGGTACATAATTTTGCTCTATTCTATAGCCTATGTTCAGGGATAATATAGTATTCTAAAGGTGAAAGAATGTTTCAAATCTGTCAACTCGTTTTGAGTTAAACCAAATCTTTCCTCTTTATAATATGTATTACCTAGTTTACATTTCATAACGTTTAACTGTATAAATTTTATTTATAACGCCTAATAAACTTCACAAATTATTTTCTTCCATATAAACATTTTTAAAATGTAATAATCATAGAACAATGACAAGCAAAAATAATGTGACCCGAGTGGTTGCACTATGTGTACTACGCATACATACCTCCACTACGCAGAAATCTGACCAAGTTACGTGTCGGTGTCACATACATGTTCTGTTATCTGCGAAAACTTCTAATTGGCCTTCTTTTTCGTACTAAGTTTATCTACTTTATTAATTTATCCATAAAGTAACCTTTACATGAAAAAGTAATATTACTTTACATGTAAAATATATAGCGCAGCTACTCTTCCTCAATTTATTTTAAGATTTTTTCTTCTTCTGATTCAAATATTTCTCCTATCGTTGTTAATAATTTTAAACCAAATTAACTAATCCAGATAATATCAGTAAAATGATAAATGAGAATCTATTGAACCCAAAAAAATGCGTAAAAATTTCGATCGTTCGAAGCAATATCGTATCTCAGAATACGGCACCCAATTTATTTTAAGTAACCCTTTAATACGGGAATTATGTTCATTAAAGGTTTTTTATAAGATTCTATTTTCATCACAACATATGGTGCTACCCTTATTGTCTGTGTATCCTTTCAGGAAGTTATTTAAAAAAAAAGTAAGTCAAATGTCTTTGGTTCCTCGTTGTCAAAGTGATTGTTTTAAATCAGTAGTTTTATTTACCTTTTACTTGCGATGACAGAACGAACAGATGTAAAATATAAAAGAAAATATGGCTAGCAAGATAATAAATAGATATACTGACTAGTAACAGAAGACAATAGCAGAAGAAAATGTATTACCTCAAATAAACTTGAAAAAAGGGCAAATAAGATTGATGAAATCCCATTGTTTAATAATATTCATTTCAGTGGGATTTCTGCCTCGGTTTATAAAGAAAGTGATTCGTCATCACTTTGAAGAAGTGAAGAGAAGTGAATAAAGGTAACTGCTGTAGCTTGCAGAAGACACCACTACTTCTATTATATTTAACAGAGAATTTACAGATTAAAACGCATTTTAAGAGAACTCTTATGGCAAGGAGATAGACATTAAAATTATTAAAGTTTCTGTACCAAAGTAATACGAGAACGCAATGACCAGAGTCCGGAATCATTTTTTTTCCATTCCCTTCAAAAACAAATACTCATTCTTCCGTCTTTATTAAATCATTGCATACTCAGTTTTAAAAAAAAACTGTCTGATAGATCTACTCATGCAATGCAAGTTTCGGTAATATTTAATAAAATACACTACTTCCGACGCCCATGATCTTCCGTTCCTCCCTCACATCCTGATCTACATCCGCACAGGTTTCGAACACTATTATACTAATTTAATATTCGCACCCTGACATCCTGTCTTACCTTACACTTTTTACTGCATTAAACATCTTCTTCGTATGACAATTCAATTGCTGCTTTTAAATGAAAACCCTTTTTGATATGAATAAGTAAGTCAGCAATGGATTCGGAACATTCAAGGACTAATCGTATCTGACGTCATCCTTTTTCTATGAAGTGGTTTAGTTACTAATACATTGAAGGATTTTGTAGAACATATATTAAGATTCTTCAAGTAAGTACGTCAATGTATTGTAAACACGGGATATTGTCATATAATAGATGTGAAATCTGATACGTATTGCAGTGTATGCACAAGTGTGAAGAAAGTAGATCAAATTTATTTTGTGTTATAATAGGGTGATATATTCTTGATTACTGGGTTCAGTCAACCGGATATTGACGAATTACTTTTACTTAGGTTTTTCTTTGTGCATTGATGTTAACGTCGTAACGGCTGATCTATAACTTTTTATTCTTACTAAAACATACATTTTGGTGTTTATAGAAATCAAATGTTGTTTTATAATTTTTAAGTAACTATTAAAAAAATAACAAACTCAATTAACCATAGATTCGTCTATGAACAGTACATATGTTCCTTAAAAGGTTGCCTGTAAGAAATTACTTTTTTGGTACAAAAATGTTGTATGAGTGAGTGTTATGTATGATTATTCTGAACTGGTGAACGATAGCTTTTTGTAAATTCTATAAAACATTTTTAATATACTACTTTTAAACTTTAATATCTATACTAATAATAAAGCTGAAGAGTTTGTTTATCTGTTTGTTTGAAAGCGCTAATCTCAGGAACCGCTGGTTGAAAAATTCTTTCGGTGTTGGATAGTCCATTTATCGAGGAAGACTATAGGCCATATATCATCACGCTACTACTAACAGGAGCGGTGCACCAATAAAGAATGTTTTAAAAATGGGGAAAATTTTTCACGCTACGGGCAATATAAGACGCAAAAGAGGTTGCTAGGGTCTGCTATTATTTTATAAATATCAAACAAGTTTCAATCGAAACCTCGGGAAAACTAAAGACATCATGCCTAATTAGTATTCCAACAATTAATTCCCGCTGCACACACTTATACACATTTTAAATGCCGTGAAGACAAAGCATAT
Organism: Spilarctia lutea; assembly: GCA_916048165.1. Classification (NCBI taxonomy): domain Eukaryota; kingdom Metazoa; phylum Arthropoda; class Insecta; order Lepidoptera; family Erebidae; genus Spilarctia; species Spilarctia lutea. The sequence continues at coordinate 5,834,644 of OU696491.1, forward strand.
TTTGTATCTTACTAATTTTCTTTAGTAAGTACTTATAAATAATTTCACCAACCATTTCTCATAGGGTCAACGCACAAATAATTAGTTACAATTAGTTCACAACGAGAGCACACGAAATGTAACGCACTCGCGCTCAAACCTTAACTTATTGTATCAACAGTAACTTGAATGGAATTTATTACTTAAGTATCTACTTAACATAGAATAAATAGTAAACAGAGTAGTCAGTGTTATGTTTTCTAACGGTTTTTACCTAACGTCCAAAGATCCTACCTAGCTACACGTGCACAATGTCAATTCGTATTTATTGAGATTAATCTTTTGACAATTTATGACAGCTGTTTTCAGGACCCAGGTCAGGACAGGAAGTTAAATTCTTTACTAACTATTTGTAAACGTTAAGTAAAAAACTTTTGATTTTATTACGAATGTTGGTAAATGAAAAATTTAAAAAATTAGGAGAGAGTAGGAGCTGCGGTCTACGTATTAAGATTTAACGACCGACTGACAAGACGACTTCAGCGCAAGCTGTTATTAAGTAGCTCACAAAAACTATTGGAACAAATCTATCCCACATTGCCATCACTATAACTCCTTTACACAAGGATCAACAACACCGCCAACGCACTTGTAACGCCTCTGGTGTTGCGGGTGTCGATGGGTGGCGGTAATCGCTTACGATCAGGCGATACGTCTGCTCGTTTGCCCCCTATATACGTTAAATAATTTTGGTATCCGCGACGAAACTAAGCTTCTAATTATTTTTCGTAAAGTAGCAACCGACGATGACACACTATAGTAAAATCGTTTCCAAACAAATTTTTCATATAACATACATTATGTTCCCCATACAGTGTCAACTTTTAATGTCCAATTGGAATGTTTTAAATAAATCTATCATTTTATTTCATGAATTCTAATTTACGGGTCAAATATAATCTATAGATATAACAAATAACTTACCGTAGGGAAAGAATTTAGTTTTGAATGACTAATTCCATTAAGAATAATTTCGTTTTGCAATAACAATTTATTTATAATGTATGACAGGTTTATGCTAAGTTGTTTAATCTTTGATTTCTCTACCAATTTTTATGTTAAAAACATATTTAGTATACGTTACGTTTACCGCTCGATCTATGACTTCTACAAAGCATTTTTTTTCTAGTAATGTGCAACAAACTTTAAGTACTTTGACATACACGTTCAACTTTAAGAATAAGGCGGAATATAAAAATATATATTTGGGACATCTTACACACAACGCCATCTAAAAACTAAGCAGAGCTTGTGTTATGGTCAACTGATATAAATATATATATACTTTGTTTTTAATAAATACATACATACATAGAAAACACCCAAACTCCGAAATAAATATTTGCAGATCATACGAACATTTGATCAGAATCAGACATCGAACCCGAGACCTCAAACACAGCAGTCGCATACGCACCCACTGCGCCATCAAAGCACTCAAAAAAGGGTGTCTTTTATAAATTAAAATAAAATATAAATCCATGTATTAGTATTTTACATATAAAATAGTCAACAGCAATCTTTAGACCGATGAAGAATGATTTTTAAATCGATTCTCTTTTTAAGATAAGGTGGTAAGCATTTACGATTATTATTTAGTATTAATGTTGATTTAGTCAATTAATCTCGCCTTCAGAAATAATTTTTTTTCTGAAAGACTGTTAAGAAATGTATATTCCACATTCTTAAAAAAAAAAAAAAAAAAATTTACATTAAACTTGCCAGAGTTGAATGTAAAATTTCATGACGACCGGTTGAAAATGTGACATACAAACTCAAATTGCCACAATACATATTAGTTGGATTCTCGGAACCTATTACTAATTGTATTGTAAGATATCGTATGCATATAGATGTACACTTGGTTATTTTGTTTTTACTCATTTGAGTAGAATAACTTTCTCACCCGTTACCTTAATGACCCTTGTTGTAACATAAGCTAAGTATAGTGCTACTTAAGGTGCTAAGTGATTGCTTATTGATGCACCAGAGATTCTTGAGATGCGGAAGCTACAAATTTCCTCTGCTAATCATGTTAAAAATTTTATAGCTTTCGTTTACTTAGCTAAATCTGTTTGTGTTTCATTTTGACACGGAATTAAGATTCTTGCTCATTGTGATTAATAACTTTTAATTGAACTTAGGTAGAATGTTATACGTTAATGTCAAAATTAAACTGTAACTTAACCTAGATAAAAATAAGACGTAACGAAGTAAGGTTATATGCTTGCAATAATCGCAATTCTATAATTCATTGATTTCTCCTCGTATGCCAGTTGACACTTCCAATATAATACGGTGACTGATTAAGAATATAGATCGTCACCACCCCTATTTACCTTATGTTTGTCGTATGGGACGACTTAGGGGACAAACTAAGCAGGACAACATTACTGCAAAAAGGAGGCAAATTTGAAAGAAACCCTTTAGCAACCCGTTTGACTCGAAAAAGGTCAAAACCTCCTTTAAGGGGGGGGGGGTTTATGTCCAGCATCTCACACATTAGTGTTCAGAATGTGTATTTTGCACTGATATCTGAAAAAAAAATAATTTTATTAGAACACCTTTCTTAAACAAAAGTAATCGATAGATTAAAAAGTCGGCATGTTCAAAGTATTTTAGAACATTTAAAACCATGAAAATCGCAATTACACAACATAATCCTGCGTCTGCGCATGACGTAACACGTGCTAAATATTACACGAATACACCTATTGTGAAATATGTAATCGTGCAGAATTGCAATTATTTAAATATTTTTTAATTATTAATACTTTATATTTAAATAAAGACGTTTGCGAAAACAATGATATTTGAATGGAAACCATTCATTATATTTTATGCCAAATAGTTAAATCTTAAATCCGAGAATGAAGAAAAGGTCATTATGAATGATATTTATTTAGTTAGTAAATCTTAACAGATATTTTTACAGGGCAATCTTTACAGCTAGAAGAGGCCGGCATTTCCTATAAAAGGGTTGCCCCCATTAACATGACGTTGTCACTAAATAAAAGTGGTTTGGTATTGTAGTTCCGATATGGTTTTACCTAATTGTTTATTAGTTTTGTTTCTTTGTAGATTTTTTTTTTCATCATTGAATGTTTGGCAAAAGAGCAGACGTATCGCCTGATGGTAAACGATGATAAGCCTGACCTTTGTATTGTAGGACCAACTTTTATTATTCTATGTTAATCAGAAAGTACCTTAAAAAGCTTAATAAATTAAAGTTAAAGGTTTTAAATGACCGTGTCTTGTGATTGCATTGACTAAGAATCTTTATTTCTGTTGTTTCTACTTCTTCTACCTTTAGGAGTGTTTGATGTTCATTTCCACTATGACCTTGACATATTCCTAAGAAAAACGTTATTGGCAGTCCTGTCAAATATAATTATTGTAATATTTATTGTCACATTTTTTTCTCACGCAAATTAAATAATTTTAAGACATATATTTACATAATTGACTTCATGAATAGTTAACATTTGTGATTAGCACGCTTGAGTATATGAATATTTATCTAGATCAGACATAGATGCCTTTATTGATTTAGTTCCCGCAGTTAAATATAAATAAATACATTTCAAACATCTAACACACAACGCCATCTAATCCCAAACCAAGCAGAGCTTGTATTATGGGTGCTAGACAACTGATATAAATACATGTAATTTTTTTGTAATTACCTACATATTATACATATATACAAATATTTGGAGATCATACAAACATTTGGTCCGATCCGGGAATCGAACCCAAGGCCTCTAGCACAGCAGTCGCATACGCTACCACTGCACCACCGAGGCATTCAAATTATTACTTTGATACGGTGACTTAACAAAAAAATGGCGTCCACCGAGTGTATCATTTATTTATTTATTTATTTATGGAAGTTCAACAGCTTATTCTATTTAGAACAATAAACTTTAATATTAAGCCAATTACAGGTCCTCGTCCAGGTTTTAATTGTAATTTATGTATTGCAAACATACATATGTAAAGCTCAAATTATATTTATAGTCCACTACATTAGATAAGAAGAGCCTCGGAAAGCACGTTAAGCCGTCGGTCCCGGTTGCCATGAATGAACTTGGTAATCGAGTCAGTACCCTTAATATACTGACGCTAGTTTCAGCATTCGAATACAGTTCACCGTCAGGGTTGCGGAGGTCTGATGCCGGTCGCTTCGTAGAAAAACTGATAAACAGGTGAAAACTATTAGTCGACCCCTAATAATCTTGGGAATAATAATGGCTAAGAAGAAGAAGAAGAAGACATTAGATACGAAGATAATAATTCCTACAAGATAGAATCAGGTAATTGTTTATACGTGTCTAGTAGAAAGAGATTGTAGGATCCACTGGTGCGTAGGGTTGTATATAGTTTAGTATAAATGGGCTCGACTGAAGTGATACCATTACCTCAAAAACTACCTGCTTTGTTCAATTGCAGGTGTTCATTTGGGGCGGTAGACACATGCCATCACATGCCCCAGTTATTAACCTGCCCCACTATTAATTTTTAATATTATATTAGACATCACGTCATACATTATACGATTTAATGATTTATGACCTTACTTTATGTTTGTTTCTATCCTCGCGACTTTCATACACATACGTACACATTAATTCGTTCAGATAATAATCATGATGGTTTAGTTTTCGTTGCTAAATGTTAATAACTAAATGTATCTTTGTTTTATTGTAAATTATAGTAGGAGACTCGCGTATCAAAATTCAACAAAAACTTTCATTGAACTTTCTGAAATTTTTAATTTCTTATTCTGACAATCTTCTTCTTACCAGTATAAAGTTTTTATTAAATGGCTAGTTTTATATAACAATCCTTCAACTATGTTTTGTCGTCCATTTTAACGAAATTAATATATCAGCCAAACGGTGTTGCCGTTTTGTGCTTAGCAACACATTTGACGATTCAATTTTATTTACATAACTAAGATTTGTACTTCGGGATATAATGTAATGGTCAAAGGCCTTTCGCAATAATTCATCACGCATACATACATACAGACATAAAATAAGACTTCCTTCTTCAAGGATTCTTCAAGGATATTAATGTTGAGTTGAACACCGTTGTATTTAAATAATCCATACTAATATTACAAATGCGAGAGTAACTCTGTTTGCCTCGCTTTTACGTCTAATCCACTGCACAGATTTCAATAAAATTTGATATGGAGATACTTTGATTGTTGAGAAAGGACATACGCTACTTTTTATCGCGATAACTGACATATATACGGGCGGTGCCGCAAACTAAATCTAACTTAGAATAATTTAAGAAGTTTATCAGGCATATAAAATGGGATTGTGTACTTTTTCTTATATAAATGGTCCTACCAAAGTGACTTTAGCAGTGGTCACCATACTCGTTTTCAATACAGCCAGTGCAAGAAGGTAGCGTGGAGACGTGGGTCATCACCCTATGGTGACCTATAGAGATGCTTCTGCATCATTGGGCCTCCAGTCTCTCACACACCACAAATGACGACACAAATGCTGTCAATTTAGGTTGGTCTTCAGTGAAAGGACTAACTATGTATCTTTCTCAGATCATCAGTAATACATTTCATTTACATCAGTATATTACAGCCATAATAACTAACCCATTCTAAAATTAGATAACACCCTTTCTTCAATCTCGAAATTCAATTTTCAATTAACCCGTTCACCGCATACTTCCACATCTTACATAAACAGTGCTTAAATAAGCACTAAAGTAAAGGCACTAAAGCAGATGAGGCAAGTCACCTGCCATGCACCTAACCCCTGGAGAAAGTAGATATGATAATTGGCTGGGCACCGATGTGCGACCGGACTGGCTATGTAGGCTTCGTTAAGTTAATATTGATACGACATTAGATAATTGAATACAATAAGAATGTAGCTGTAAAACTTTAAAAAAACACGTTTTCTTATTATTATGATGATTAAGTCTGTCTACATTTAAGCATACAGCATCATAGTTACCAAATTGATATACGAATTCACTTATTAAGTGGTTATTAATTGATTCCAAAATAATAATAATAAAAATAATTACAAGGGTAATTATTTAATGACAATTTTTTTTCCCAGAATCCCTTTCTATTTATTATTTATATGTGCAATGACAATAATAATGCCGTGACATTTAGTACCACTAAAAATCATTAGATTATGCATAAATTACGACAAAAAGAATAAATTACTTGTACTGTGGAAGTGGATTTTCGTCCCGTTAATGAAGGAATTTATTTATTTATTCCGTTAATAGATCAACAGTCGTAGTCTGGAGATCTGTGTGAAAATACGTATAGTTGGTCACAATTACTATGAGTCCCAAAAAGAGCCAACTTGCAGACATAATTCTGTTTAAAATATACAGCCAAAGTCATGTCCTCACTATTCTTTCCCTGTCATCCTTCTAAGCACGCGACGCTCACTTCTCCCGCCGTATCAATCATGTATTTTACTATTTCAATGGCTCGCGGCGAATTTTATGCAACATTTACACGTTTAAATCTACTTAATACAACTATGTAAATAAATACCATCACAATAATGACGTCTATTAATTAAATGTTTTGAATATGTATCTGCCATGTGTCAACTTTTGCCATGTTTGAGTAAACTAATTAGATCGATATTTGAAATTCGCTAATAGCGTATAATCCTTGGCCTATAGAGGAAACGTGTATTTAAGAGGATTTAGAAATCAGAATTAAGTGAATTAGAGACAAAATGTGATCTGCAAATTAATGTGGATGCCCTGAAGGCGTACTAGAGGTTAAAATATAGTCAATAGATAATTTTGCAATTCATATTTCTATTCTGTTTTACTAATAAGATGTATAACATTATAAAAAAATGAACTAGCACATGGTCAACTTCATTTAAATGGTTACTAAACTTCAATGATGTCAATTTTACGCTGACAACCCTAGTACAGATTTTAGTAAATTGTTTTTACCAAATCGAGCAAAGGCGTACCTACTGCTCTACCCTATCAGTCATTCACTGCATTTAATTGTCAACACTCATTTAAATTGTAATATAATCTTCTATCGTCATAGGGCCAAGTACACTGTAAAAAAGTTACCAATGACAGAACCGCCTTAAAGTCCCAAAAATCACGGAATCCTATGTATATATTATTTCCGTGGGAGAGCCACGTTTCGGCATGAAAGGGCCGACTCGACCGGAGTGATACCACGGCCTCACAGAAAACCGGTGTGAAATAGCGCTTGCGCTGTGTTTCACCGAGTGAGTGAGGATACCGGAGGCACTTACCCCAACCCCCTCCTTTGGTGTTGCGGGTGTCCATAGGCGGCGGTAATCGCTTACCATCAGGTGATGCGTCTGCTCGTATGCTCTATATTTAATATATATATATATATATAAGTGAGAGTAGCGCAATTCTGTATTTTCAAATGCTCTTACTGATGAGGCGTTTATAAAAGCACATAAATTCATTTTTCTCAGTATCGTTTGAATTATTAAAAACAGTTGTCTAATATCGTCAAATAAAACCTCTCATAAATAATGCTACATCGCTGCATCCTCAATTGCGCAAAGTTATCTAACAACATTCGGACGCAGAGGCTGTATCGTGGGAAACTTATCGAAATTATATAAAAATGCATTTAGAATGGTCTTGATTTACTTTATGTTTATAAATTCGCAACATTTAAATGTGAGCATATATTAATCACCGTTAGAAATTTGTTTGAATGTGTGCTGTGTGCTTGTTCCACTAACATTTGTGTACAGTTTGAATGACTAGGTGTATCTGTTTTATTGTCTAGTGTTGGAAGTACAGTTTTATACACGTGTATTTCGAGGATGTTTGACTTGTTTCGGACCTAATGGGGGGTCTTATGTCAGGAGTAAAACGGCTGTTGGACAGCGTTTTACTACAATTTAAAATCTCTTTTTTTAATAGAAGTCTATCTTACTCTACCCACTACGAGTCTGTAGGTTGGGCTATTATTAAATAATATGTCGAACCTATCTTAAAAATAAACAAAGTGACTTCGTGAAATTTATAGGCACATCTATATAAATAAATTAAAATGTTTGTTTATAATTTAACAGCTTATTAATTAAATATTCTGACTGTCTTTGTCTGGTTTACTGTTTAAAGCTTTTTTCTGAAACATGGTCCCATTTAAAAATCTTGTTACGAGTAACTCATTAACAGCCAATCGCCGTCCACCGGTGAAGACCTCCCCTAAAAAGTGCTCTAATATAAGGTTACTTAATACGAGTATTTTTGAGAAAATTAGGACGGTTAAAGTGAATGGAAAAAGCAGCAAGCAAGGTCCTATGGCGTGCTTAGGAGAGGCCTATTTCCAGTAGTGGATTGCAAGACTTAAGACATAAGAGACGTGAGAGAAAGCACAGCGGACATAACTAGTATCTAATACGAGTATTTTTTTAAATACTTTTAATCACAAACGTATAATACAATACCTAATGCCTTAGGCATTCTCTAGCAGTCTACCGTGGGGTGGTGTGGAGATGATTGAAGAGGTGCACTACACTTGGTACAGTACGTTATCTCTTTTACGTGTACTTCGATAACATTAGATATTCAATGATTTACGACTCGTATGATAGGTGAGTGACGCAAGCAGTCTGAGAACAGGAAACCGCTAATAAAGCGATTGAATTCTTTGGTGAAGCATATTTTAAACGAAGTTTATTCGTTCTGTTTCATTTTAATCATTCCATTTAATAATAAAATTAATAAAGTTCATTAATCCAAGCCTTTAATTGCCCAGTGCTGGATTAAAGTCTCTTTTTGAAAAGATGTTTTGGCCACGCTAGCTTAGTTTTTCTTCTCTTTCCAGTGATGCTGTTCTGCTTAGTCGTCTGTTACGACACCCATGGGATGAATAGACGTGGTTACTCTGTGTTCTTAATCTGTCACCACACGTACTATTTGTACTAGCATAATAAAAAGAGAAACTATTATAACAATGATTTCAAAATAGACATGTTTTGATGCTGAATGATTTCTTAACCAACAAACTAAACCTTGTTTGCCATCTGATACAAAATTAGCCACGATTTAGATATCACCGTGAGACATTATTAACATTCCCATGCCGTAAAATGTTGAAATAGTGTTCAAGAATCGATTAAATTTATTAATTCGATGTTAAAATAAACAATTATTTGCTCCATTTAAATAAAATTTTAATTATATATACATAAATTTTGTATCTAAATAAAGGAAATGTTTGTTCTGTTTCAATAATTGTGTTAGTTATAATTTTAATTTATAATAAAATTATAAACACGAATTATTTGCTCATAAATTTAATTTTAATCGTTTTAATTGTAAATGTATTTGCCAGAGGTCATAGGTTCGATTTCCACCTAAGACAAATAACTGTGTGATGAACTAGATTATTTGTTCGTGCCCGAGTATAATATTTACCTATAACGTGTATATATTGAGACATATGTGTGTTTATCAACAATCTGGATACTAAAATACAACCTCTGCCTAGTTTGAGATTAGAATGCCGTATGTGAGATGTTTTAAGTTGTTATTATCCTTGTATGTATGATCCTGCCAAAGTGACTCTACTTACTTTTATCTATTACAAGCTGACCCACGCAGCTTCTTTTGCATCTTATGCGTTTGCCCGTAGCGTGAAAATTTTCCCCCGTTTTTGAAACATTCTTCATTGGTGCTCCGCTCCTATTAGTAGTAGCGTGATAATATATAGCCTATAGCCTTCCTCGATAAATGGACTATCTAACATCGAAAAAAATTTTCAAATCGGACCAGCTGTTCCTGAGGTTAGCGCTTTCAAACAAACAAACAAATTCTTCAGCTTTATTATTAGTATACATTATAATATGTGTAGTAGGGAGTAAGATCAAATGTAAGTCGTTATAAGTTCTGATTTCCCATCTAATTCCTAAAGTGCTGGCAATAGCTATAAGCTTTCCAACATTTACGTAAGTGGGTCAGAAATTATAGCCGGTTCTGGAATTCTCCTACAACAAATGAGAAACTCAATTATGTGAAACCTATGCCTTCGGTAAAACATATTACCCACTTCGATTAATGAGTTCAAAGTTAGTTTGCCAATTTATTTTTTTATGTATGACCCTTTCAAAAAGAGTCGACTCTGCCTGATGGAAAACATATCCAAAATTCAAGAGTGGTGGTCACCATACTCGTTGGGAATGCAGCATGGCGACCAACATCATGGCGCCCTAGTGATGCTACAGCATCATTGGACCTCCGGTCTCGCACTCACCACCAAAACACGACAGTACGAACGCTGTCATTTTACGTTGATCTCCTGTGCGAGGGTAGTACCGCCACGGTCGAGCCGACTCGTTTATGCTGAAATCAGAATATCATTATTTAATTGAATTCAAGGACTCTGTTTTAACTACAATTGGAAAAAACAATCCGATCAATCAAAATGAGAGTTATGCTTTGCCACGGTTTGATCTGAGTCAATTCATGCATTGCCTGAGAAAACCTTTGTATTCATTTCGCCGATTCTCTGAGATAATGGGAAATATACAGCTGAAAACACACTCGTTTACTCGTCACATAGGGGATCATAAAAAACATAATTTATATATAAAAGCAGGTAGTTTCGCATCAATAAAAAACATGCAGGAACTACATCATACAAAGATCTCTTACCTCGTAATAAAAACATGGGCCATAATTTGAACCGAATGGAATAATTAAAGTATTCACGTATATGTTGGAGTCAATTAATTTATCTACTTTAGCAATTTAATTTTATAACATAATTTATGTACATAACTGTACAAGTTCATTAAGGTGTTGTACACACTGGATACATGAACTCAGTCGGCCTGTTCGGCGAAATAATTTTTTTTGCTTGTTTTATTCTGTGTAAATCAAGTAGTTATACTTCACTCCATTTCACTACATTCGTGATTCAAATTTCGGGTATAACGTATGGAAAACCTCAAGTTTTTACATTTTACTTCAAATTGTTCAAGTAAATAAATAAATATTTCGGACATCTTACACACAACGTCATCTAGTCCCAAGCTAAGCAGAGCTTGTGTTATGGGTACTAGACAACTGGTCCAGTCGTGTTAATAACAGCAGTTCCCGGATCCCTGCCTTCTCCGACGCACAGTGGCATACCGTGTGGTTTTAGACGACACACCGCCACGCCGCAGACCCCGGCGGGGTGACGGCTCGAAGGAGTTTTCACACGTAAAAAAAAAAGGTACTAGACAACTGATATTAATACTTTTTTTTGTAAATACACACATATTATACATCAAGGGTTTTAGGTATTTGGCTACAACTCTAAGATAGTCCTATACAATTTAGCGGCAAAGGATTCTCACGACAAATAAAAACTGCAAGGAAATAAAAAAAGAAATACTGGAAGAAAAATTAGAACTTTGTAACATTTTTTTTTCATAACGTTTAACGTAACTTTGTTTTATGGCAATAAATCTAGAATTTTTGATAGTCGATTTTCTAGGACAGCCTAGTGGCCTTTCTCTTTTTAATTTTTATTTCAAGATTTGTATTAGCTTACTTTAAATATATTTATTGTTTCTTACCAATCAATACCATCACCTGAAAGTGTATCGTCTCAAATTAAAGACGTTCTAAAGGCGTTTGTGACATTAAAAGAACACCCAAAACATTTTACAACGTTACATATTTCACTGAATTATTTTAGTACCTAGTTATGAAAAATATATATTATAAACTACATTATACAAAATATACCTTTCTTTTTGAGAGAAGAATAGAAGAGAAATCCCTTTATGTATGTAATGTGCGTGTATACACCATTTTACTATCGCTACCGTCAGTGTTTATCTGCTAATTTATTTGATAATACAAATGAAATAACTGAGAAAAATACAATGAGAACAAAACCAAGAGCCAATGACGTCTTAAGAGAGATCGATCGTAGGTCGTACACCTCTAACTTTTGTGTATTTCATGTACGTACGTATATATTAATTAACACTTAAATGGTTGAAGAAAATGATGTAAGAAAAAGTATACCTAAGTTCTTTATGATGTTTATTTATTAACTTAGCTCACCAACAATTGCATACACTCGTTAAACAGTTAAAAAATATCTTACAATAAGTATGAAGTGGCATTGTGTTACAATTACATATAGGTAAGCACCACGTGCAATAAAAACTATATTTTCATAATTTTATGCTAAAAATACAACAGGAGTTTTATCAAAAACAGATCTCACTCAAAGTACCTCGTATAAAATTTTTAGTATGATTTTGCGGAATTTGTTAAGCGAGGCAGTATAGTGTATATAGACCAGGGTGCTGCAACTTTTGAGTAATTTGCAGAGTCGTGGGATAGTAGAGTTTGTACCGAGAATGCTTTTGCGAAGTGGGGCTTGCAGGTGGTGATAGGAAAACGAGGATACCTAACTGGAGGCTGAATTTATTTTGCCTAAAAGTTGTGGACAAGTTACCTTGTGTCTCGGAAGCTTGTACAGAAATATGGAGTCTATATCATTCCTTCGTTTTACGAGTGTGACTAGTTTAAAGTGTCTCAATCTCGCTTCTATATAGCTATACCAGAGGCATATGCTAGGTGCCAGAGCAACCTTTTCTGTATACGCTACAGTCTTAATCTGTGTGTCGCATAATGTGGTCTCCATACAGTGCTGCAGTACTCCACTATCCCACGAACAAGGCAATTATATAAAATAACTTTATTATTATTACATCGAAACTTAACCGCATTAACTCGAATGTTTGTGAAAACAATTTATACAAAGAGTTTATAAGCGGAAAGTTAAACAAAAATATCTATAATAATTATCGATTAAAATATCATCTATATATATTAGGTTCATTCATCAGCTCGTCGCCGTCCAGTACGGAGCGAAGGTTTTCTCCAAAGAGCGTTGACTATCCTGGTCATTAAGTTTTCCTTCGCTTACATTGAGTAATTTTATCTCTGGGAGAAAGTACGTTTTGGGGATGAATGAATGTCCTTTTCTATATCTCTAACAACTGTTACAGTATTAAATACGTGCAAGTGTAACAAACAAACGAATCAGATTAACAGTAGCCAGTCTGTTTACAGCCTTAGTTGAGTTTAGGATGTGCACACACCAGCATTTGCTAATGGCAATCGACAGATCGTTTGGCGGTCAATCGTCTATATTTATTTATGGTACAGTTTTATAATGCACGTTTGTGATCAGATGCCGCGGGATGCTTTATGACAACAAACCAATTTCATAGACTTTTTTTTGGTTAAGAATTTGGTTCTAAGATTAGTTAATACGGTTGATCGGAATGATAAAAGATTGAGTAATGTTAATACATTACTCAATCTCAACGGTCAACGTTCTAATAAATGACTAAGTGTACTCTATATTGACCTCCAAATATCAAGGGGTCAATTTGAGTCATAAAATTGGGTGATCAAGAGACATAAGCTTATGATATTAAATATCCTTTATGCAGAAATTTTAACTCTCTGTTCATGGAAAATAGTCATGTATACAGTTTTTTTACTGAAAGGTTATATGAATAAGTTTTGTAAAGAAACCTATATTCACAATTATAAAGCACTAACGACCCGACCCGTCTTTACACGGAAGTCTTTATAATTCTCGGATTTCCTCATCTATAATATACATGTTTTATACATATAAACTATCATCTTGAATAATCTATATATTGCTGAAAATTTTATTAAAATACGTAAAGTTTAAAAGATCTAAGCGAACAGAGAGCGGAAGCGATTTAATTTAATACTATAATAGCTGACCCACGCAACCTCGTTTGCGTCTTATATTGCCCGTAGCTTGAAAATTTTCCCCTGCTTTTGAAACATTCTTCATTGGTGCTCCGCTCCTATTAGTAGTAGCGTGATGATATATAACATATAGCCATCCTCGATAAATGGACTATCCAACACTGTAATATTTTTTCAAATCGGATCAGCGGTTCCTGAGATTACCGCGTTCAAACAAACAAACAAACTCTTCAGCTTTATTATTAGTATAGATTTTTACATAGCTACTAAGTCTTATAACGTTGGCTTACCTATTGTTTCCGTAGACATTTTAATTGCTGTCTGCATCAGATCCGAAATTGGCCGAATTTGTTTCGATCATCAACCTGTAAAACTTACTACTTGAAAAAATAAATAAAGTAAGAAACTTAAAATCAGGGTAGCAGAGGCAGGCTTGTCAACTCAAATACGAAAAAAATTGCAAATGGTTTTCGATTTAAACGACTTTTGGGACTAGAGAAATAATTTAAAGCATTTTTGGACACCAAGGTAACGACAAAAACAAAGTAACAGAATCGCAAAGAAATGTCCACCATCGTCTAGATCATGATTTTTTAGCTGAATACCTTAATAAAGTAATAACGGAAAAAGGGCATTTGTATAGCCGTCTATGCAGAGCTATGGAGGAGGAAGAAACAGCCGTCCATGTCATCATGGCTTGTCCTGGGGTGGCAGAATACCGGGCGAGATACCTAGAACCGCCGAGGTCAGTTCCAGAAGTCGTCAGCAACGTAAAGGGTCTGCTAGGCTTCCTAGAGGAACTGGGTTGGCTTGGATAATGCCGTACTACCTCGCAAAATAGGCGCACTAAAGACGTCGAGTTGTGGAAACCCAGCCCGCGAGTTCAAGATAAAGAAGGGCAGATGTAACCAAGACTGGCCTGAATTTGGTAGAAAGGAAAAAATACTGCAATAAGTCCGATAGATGCCAAAATATGCCAATAGATGTTAAGACATATAATTTCAGTCAGTTCTATTCCCTTATATGTACGTAACTGTTCCTTCTTGCTGTTGTTAGCATCAGACGTTGAAAAAACTTGCAATTGTCAGATAGATAATACTTTCTTTGTACACCAGGGTTAATATACAGTTAATATACTATTTTCTTTTAAAGTAAGTGGATTAGGTTTTTGCACATTGTAGCTAAATATTAGAATCCATATTAAGAATATTTATGTCATTACGTTTTCTTATTTAACTGGAGTATGACTTTAAATAGTGTTTTTTTTTCGGTGAATCGTTAACAACTGGAAAAGACAGATAGACTTTAATTCGTTTTGAAATAAAAATGATGATTTAGACTGCTATCATGATCGCAACAGCATTAATACCTCAAGATTAGTAATTTGCAATATCAATAGACATCAACTATCGTATTATCTCACGTAATCTTTATACTCGTAAATAACTGAACACCGACAAATTTATACTAATTATATTTTTTTTTATTCCTCTTACATCGCGTTTAAGTTTATTGACATATAAAAAACTAACGGTTGCGACCGGAAACGGCTTTTTTAAACCTATTTAGACGGCTCCTTAAGAATATATAGCTTTATGGAATGATCTCATTATTTACGCTACATTGGTTTTTATAATAAAAAAAACTATTCGTGTGCCAATGACTGCATTAAATTATACTAGGGTGATGTTTGATATAAATAATAGGCATGTTTTACTTGACTAGCTATTCTATTTCCAATGTTCTAAGGAAATAAATTTACCTAACCAAATGCTGTGGTGAGTACGTAGCTCATCAGGAAATGCGTTTAGTGTGATGCATACAAAGTTTAACAGATTTGTCTAATAAAACCATTTAGTTATAATCCGACTAAGAAACTAAAACATCAGTTGTAAGGTACTATAAACGTTTTGCTGATCTATTATTTGCCGATAGCTGACATCGGACTAAGCAGAGCTTGTATTATGGGTACTAGATAACTAATATAAATACATATATACGTTTTATTTTTCGTAAATACATACATAATATTTGCAGATCATACAAACGTTTGGTCCGATCCGGGAATCCAACGCGAGATGCACATGACTCATGCACAGCAGTCGCGTACCACTGCACCTACGAGGAAGTCTTGCTTAAGGCGGATTTGTTGCAGGACTAGGTCCCATTGTCTTACAAGTCATTTAAATTTTAAAATATGAAGACTGCAGTTTATTTAAAGTAATCATACTCCTATCAGAGTAGCGAGCAATGTGAAGGGCCTATGTCCAGTAGTGGAATGGCTGATGATGGTACTCCTACTAAATATTTGTCAAAGCATCCATTTAGTAAGTAATTTCATGTTTTAAAAATGTAATATTTCGTCAAACTGCTTTGGATTCGGAGGTATTT
Source organism: Spilarctia lutea (assembly GCA_916048165.1). Taxonomy (NCBI): domain Eukaryota; kingdom Metazoa; phylum Arthropoda; class Insecta; order Lepidoptera; family Erebidae; genus Spilarctia; species Spilarctia lutea. The sequence continues at coordinate 5,850,868 of OU696491.1, forward strand.
AGTTATTCTTGAAATCACACTTAATTTTAAGATCTCGTGCCTGGTGTTTAACAGTTGAGAATTTTACAAAGCCATTAAAAATGTACTTAACGCCTGGCCAATTATCTTTATGACATAATAATGACCTTAAATAGCAACAACAACAAATTTGGTGACTGTCTTTCTTTATTATGATCATGCTTTTACAAAGTGTTTTATTATTTCGTAAACTATCAACAATTGGTAACTGTGAAGAATTGTTCCAAGTCCCTCTTGTCAGATTATCTGAAATTTTACAGGCATAGATAAAACTTTGCCCGTCAAAGATTTTGGACCAAGGTTTTCTGACATCAATTTAATCAACCTACATTATAATATATTGTAATAAGTCATGTCCTTCATTTCACTATCTATCTTAGACGTGGAATATTATCAGCTATTTTAAAATAAATGAGTTCAACCAATGAGTAAACCCCGTTTATTACCCGGTTCAAGTTTATTCTGTGTCAAGCGGTCAAAACTTGGAACTCACTACCTGCGTACTTGTTTCCCTCCCACTATGAACCCAGGTCCTTTAAGCGGAGCGTGAAAAAGCATTTCACTAGGCCGCCATAGTGTGGGTCACCATGCTACATTGTCTCTATTAGTATTGAGGAAAAGACGTTAAATAATTAAATTTTCTTTTTTACTTGACTACGATGAGGTTAAAAGGTAGAGTACTTAATAGTTTTAGCAGTCAATATATGTTTTTGTTTCCCCATAGCGTACAAACTACCGATTTTAATAAATGAGTTATCAAATAGATAATTTTTTTAACTTTTTACGTAGCCGGGTTATATAGTTCTTGAACTTTTTTTCAAAGTCAATAAAAGAGATATAAATCCTTTGTTGCCTCCTTACTTCCTTCACATAAGAATAAACAAATTCATTAATGTGTTATTATAAAGTATAAAGTGTTAATGGTCAACGATTAAAGTCCTAATTAAGTTCAAAATACATATTGAAATGTTAATTTATTTATATTAAAAGTTCACTTGTTCAATAAAATCACTGTCAAAATTTGTTTCGATTTTATTAAAGTCATCCTTAATTATCGTTTTTATAGTAATTAATGACAATTGTAAATTGACTACTGCCTTTATGTATAATATTTTAATTTACATGTGTTGCAGGACTAGGTCCCATTGTCTTACAAGTCATTTAAATTTTAAAATATGAAGACTGCAGTTTATTTAAAGTAATCATACTCCTATCAGAGTAGCGAGCAATGTGAAGGGCCTATGTCCAGTAGTGGAATGGCTGATGATGGTACTCCTACCATCATCAGCCATTCCACACATGTAAATTAAAATCTTCTGTAAAAAAAATAAAGATCTTACTGTGGTAATTATATTTTAAAAATCCATTTTTTAAAGTGGAGGGCGCACTCAGCTGATCCAGATATTGATGGCCAATGTCACCTGATCGAAGAGTAAAACATTTCATATTATAAGCTATCTAAAGTAAACACACAACTGCAAATTACATACAAGATGTTTCTTGTTTTTACCCGACAATTCTTTTCGCACCATGCTATACGTGAGGTCCAGTCTACCCACTAAATCCCATGGCGGCCTACCTCAGCAGTCGAGAGGAACTCGAGGTCCGCATCAGCAGCTTCTGGAGTCCTCCCTGTCGTACTCCATAAGATAAGCTGTACCCAGTTATCGTCTTTTTACAATGTTCTTATATCTATATATATAAAAAAGTTATGTTTGTTTCTGTACGTTTCAAAAACTCAAAAAGTTCTACACCGATCGAGCTGAAATTTTAGAATGATATATGATCGCATCAAGGATTGTTTTTATCTAATTTTTGCATCAGTCACATATCCGCGACCGCGAAAAAACACGAAAAAACCGACACAAACGCGGGCGGAGACACGGGCAACAGCTAGTATTATATAAAAGTCAATGGCTGTTCGTTTGTCTCGCTAAAACTCGAGGACGGCTGGGGCCGATTTAGCTGATTTTGGTTTTGAAATGTTTGTAGTAGTCCAGGGAAGGTTTAAACGGTGAAAAATTTTAAAATAACTTGGAACTCCAAATGTCACGTATACGAAGTATCGGGCACAGCTAGTTAAGTAAAACACAAATTTGTCGAACTAATTACCAAACTTCTATGAGCTGGATTTAAAGAAATAAAGTGTCGTTAGATAAAATTAGACTTAGATTAGATTAGTTTGTTTCTTTGAACGCGCTAATCTCAGGAATCGCTGGTCCGATGTAAAAAAATCTTTCAATGTTGGATAGTCCATTTATCGTGGAAGGCTATAGGCTATATATTATCACGCTAATACTAATAGGAGCGGAGCACCAATGAAGAATGTTTAAAAAACGGGGGAAATTTTTTACGCTACGGGCAATAGAAGACGCAAACGAGGTTGCGTGGGTCAGCTAGTAAATAATATAAGTAGGTTAAGAAATATTATAGCTTCTATGGCGCTCGCTAGCCTCACTTCCCTTAGACCGTATTATATAACAAGGAGGTCATTAGGTTTATTTAAATATTTGACGTGTTTGCCTGGCGACGCGTGGCGACCCCGCCAGACAGCCGACACGGTCGACCACAGGAAGTGAGGTATGAATCCTTTATGCAAATCACTAGGATGCATCGGTCAAGGTTTCTTTAAGTAGGTATTTAATAGTAATTTAAAATGTTAAATGAGTGTTTTTACAATTGAATAGGGTTGGCTAAACTTAAAATGTATTTGTTTCAATGTTTACATAGATTGAAAAGAAAGAGAAACAGACAGAGAGGGAGAACGACCAGACGTATCCGACGACATCCGCAACACCAGAGGCGTCATAAGTACGTTGCCGGCCTTTGGGGGATGGGGAGAGGGCCATTCCCCCCTGGGAGGGGCTGGGGTGTGGGCCTCCGGTGTCCTCACTCGGTGATACACAGCACAGGCGCTGTTTCACACCGGTTTTCTGTGAAGCCGTGGTATCAAATCTGAATGTCAGTCATTTATTTTCGGTCACCAATTTGAGAATTGAAGAATTATTGAACAGGTATTAAGTCTTCTGTGCTCCCTAATTCGGCTTAATAAGATCAGTTATATTTTTTAATTTAATGAATTTGTAAGTTGTTTTTGTCATATGGGACGAAAACGACCAGAGGATTCACTTAAAGCGAAGTGATGCCCATCATCCATGAAAACCAGCACCTAAATCAAGAGTCACTAGCGCGAGTTCTATTGCTAAACATGTTTTCGCTTATGTCAGTTTTCAACTCGCAAAGATTTAAAAAATATAATAAACTAACTGAACAATGGCTGCTGCACGGGCAACACCGCGAGGTAAATCTAGTATCTTTATAAATTGTAGCCTATGTGTTATTCTGATATGTAAGCTATATTATTGTAAAGTTTTATCAATGAGCTGTCGCCTGCGGTGTTCCCGGACCAATACGACCTTCAAACCTTCAAGAAAAGAGCGTACTCCTTCCTAAAAGGCCGGCAACGCACTTGTAACGCCTCTGGTGTGGCGGGTGTCCGTGGGCGGCGGTAATAGCTTACCATTAGGCGATACGTCTGCTCGTTTGCCCGCTATATAAAATAAAATAAATAAAAAAAAAAAAAAAAAAAAAAGCCTTTAATTTCTTGCAAATTCCTACAAATTGACAATTTACAACATGCAAAATCTATTCTACCTATATGTCTAATACCTATCTTACTTATTTAATAATATTTAAGTTTTAATGGAATTTTAATTATTCGTTATATCCAAGTAAAATATAATAAATGTAATCGTCTTTTTTCTTTCTTTTTTTTTTAATTTTTAGCATAAATATGCAATTGATAGCAAGAACCCCTCTTAACGGAGGGTAAAGGCCTCTTCCAGTGATGACCAGTGTTCTCTGTCCTTTGCCACTCGCATCCAGTGTCTACCTGCTAGTTTAATAACGTCGTCTGCCTAACGTGTATTCGGTCTGCCCCTTTTTCTTTGGCCCAATGGTCCTGTCCATGATGATGTCTTTATAGTCCAGCGATTGTCAGTTAATCTGGCTACATGTCCAGCCCATCGCCATTTCAACTTCTGTGAGTGATTGAGAGCATCGATGACTTTAGTTTTCTGTCTTATGACAGTATGGCGGATTTTTTCGACTTTCTTAATTTTTAAAATATATAATAATAAAAAAAAAATCCATTCATTAGTTGAAAGTAGTTGAATGAAAGAGCACCAAACATACTCACTTACATACTCACAAACTTTTGCGTTTATAATATTAATAGGATTAACTCATTAGTTTATCAAACATAAGGAACCGAAATTATATATTTTTTTTCTGAACGCAAGCTACGTCTTCTAATTTAACCCTATTTTCTACCTTGTAACGTATTCCGAAGGAACCAACGAACCAGAAACAACCCGGCTACCCCGTCAAACGTCAAACCCGTAAAATTACTAATGGTGGTATAAATTACCCCTTGAACACCACCTGCCACCGAATAATACGATAATTAGAACTGGCCCCCGTTGATCATTCCATTGTTTAGACTAATATAATTTTTTTCTTGCGTTTATATCTGGAATTGAGGCACACTGGCATTTGTTTTATTGCACATAAATATTGTCGTAGATAATTATTTGATGCAAGTTGGCACATGGCTCGTTAGAGTTATAATATATTATGATGTTATTATTATATACTTCAACTGCTTAGGTGGCGTAGTGTTGGCGTATGCGACTGCTGTGCTTGAGGTTTCGGGTTCGATTCCCGGGTAGGACCAAATGTTTTTTTTGGAGTTTGGGTGTTTTCTATGTATTAAATATATGTCTGTATAATATCAGTTGTCTAGTACCCATAATACAAGTTCAGCTTAGTTTGGTACTAGATGGCGTTAATTATAATAATTTTCCCCTCTACTACACAACAACGCGTAGGATTTCAATAAGTTCATCAAAGTCAATCTTCATATAAAAAATGGTTTAAATAGTTGTTAGTCGCAACACGAAGTATTCAGTGCTTTGCAATCCCAATTACGAATTTGATTTGAATTTGTTAACACATTGGCATGAAAATATAACATTTTTATACTAAACGACACTGTAACGACACGACATGTATATTTATTTGTATTATAAAATGAAATCGAAGAAACTCTATTTTAAAGCGTTAGTACAAAATTAGATTCATGAGTTTTAGATTCATTTTTGGTTTTCACGTTTACATTGCAAATAAATTATCACGTCTGCCATAAACGGCCGTAATTTTAACATCGGTGCTCAATATTTCAAAAAGTGTAACTTAATTTTAATTATTTTTAAGTCTCACTAACTTAAATCCTAAATCCTATGTAGAATCACAGAAAGTTTATCTAGATGAAAGGCTATCAAAATTTAGAGTCCAGCCTAAAAGAAATGAGTTTTTATTATAAATATTTTTGTAACAATGTCGTGTACTGTAAATAAGTATTTGTAAGGAACCCATCTTACATAATATATTCTAATCGTGAGTAATGGGACAGGCACGTTGATGGTGGCGCCACCTATCAGGGCGGCATGGACAGTCTACATAACTAGTGCCAAGTATTCAAACATCATTTGACTCAACGAATAACAATTCTAACAGACGCAAAGACTAAAGACTTCATTAAATTATATTGATTTTCGAGAGAAGCTAAATATATTTGAAACTCTGCCTAGCATGCTAGCATAGAATCTGTCAACATATTTAAATTCAATTATCATCTTCCTAGCCCTTGATTATTCCTATATTATTTGGGGTACCTGAATATCAGTTTTCCACAGAGCGACTAGAATTGGACCCCTCCGAAACTCTGAGGGTGAACTGAATTCTAAGATTAAACTAGTTGTCAGTATATTTCAATTTTCATCTTATTTTTACTCTTGTTACCTACATCAATAAATTTATTCATAATTCTGTTTAAACTGTCCGTATTACCTTGTTATAGGTGGCACTATTCTATAAGATGCTGTGTGCTTTCCACCTCTGTGTTCATCTAAGTGACTGCCTCGGTGGCGCAGTGGCAGCGTATGCGACTGCTGTGCTTGAGGTCTCGGGTTCGATTTACGATTTGATGTTTGTATGATCTGCAAATATTTGTTTCTATGTATAATATGTGCGTATTTACAAAAAAATAAGTGTATATTATTAATATCAGTTGTCTAATACTCATATTAGACTATTGCGTTGTGACTGTCTGTTCACTTAGATCTAATTTCTGATTAACTACTCAACGGATTTTAATTAAGTTTATAGCAACATATAGTGATTCAAGAGGAAGGTTTATAAGTGTAAAACATGCATATTATTTTATTAGAGAAAATATAATAAATACATGAAATAATAATGTTTTTAGAGTCTTTAAGATAGATTATGCATGGGACAAACAAAAGTCTCCTCTGGTCCTATCTGCAGCTAGATATCGAAAATCATTAGAATTTGTCGCCAAACCGCTAGTATTGAAGAAAGTCAAAAACCCGTTGTTGAAAATTACTATTTCCTAGTAGTTTGAGTGGAGGCTGACTTTGTAATTAATTACCTACACACACTTAATAAATGCACCTTCAAAGAAACGTATGGAGGATCTTTTTAAAACTCCAAAAGCACTTATCCTTCATAAAACATCAGAACAAACAAACATACATTTGGATGGACTCCACCAGATGTTAAAACAAGAACTCTAACCATATACCTAAACAATTTACACGTCGAGAATTAAATTAAGTCAGAAATCGACTCAAACGCCGGTCACTGTTTACTTGCTCATTACCGACTGCGCCCGCGCACCGAAACGATGGGGTTGTCTATCCGCTTATTATACTAACCATGTCTGAACTACGTTTAACTTTGAGGCTTAATCTTAAGGGAATAAGATCGAAATTCCACTTTGTACAATATCTGAAATTTATGTATCGTGCAGCGAAACCATGGCAACAAAGTCAAGATATTGTTAGGATATTTTGTAGTTGTTGGTTATTTTAAATATTTACTTTAATTGGATGTTTGAAAACTTTACTTTCAGCGAAAGCTACTTTATATATTTAGCAATTCTATACAATAAAAAAAAGAAGTTACTCTTTGTAATTTCAAATCAACAGGTTTTCACTAAATGGATTTGAGAGTGTATACCGTAGGAACTTACACTAAAGTATTTTTATTATTATTGAATTGTGGGCAAACGAGCAGACATATCCCCTGATGGTAAGCGATTACCAGAGGCTTTACAAGTGCGTTGCCGACCTTTGGGGGATGGGAAGGGGGATGGGGGAGAGGTTGTGGAGGGGGAGACTCGTTCATCGAGTTCACACAGTGCAAGCGCTTTTTCGCACCGGTTTTCTGTGAAGTCGTGATACCACACACAACATTTTTTTATTATGCCCGTTTGTTGCGGCTAATCTCTATAACGACGGCATCAATTATACTAACAGATAGCTGAGCTTCGTCCCGCGGTGCTTGCTATAATTATTGTAAACACAACTAAACTGGCAATACAGCTAACTAAAAATATTTTTCAGTGTCTTTCAGGTGACACAAGATCCTTTCATCTATCTACTATATAAATAAAAATCAAACTGCCTCATTGGTCTAGCAATTGACAGATGCGAGTGCCAATCCAAAGGTCTCGGATTCGAATCCCGGGTCGGGCCAAAAGTGTTATTGAGTTTTTCTGATTATATAAACACTTAATAACAACTCGGAGTTTGGAAGTTGGGGTCTGAACCCCCGTGCCTCGGAGAGCACGTAAAGCTTTCGGTCCTGCGCCTGACCTCTCCCCGGTGGTGTCGGTTAATCGTCCCATCGGATTATGAGAGAGAGGAAACAGCAAGTGCACCTATGTTTGCGCCACACTTGTGCACTATAATATCTCCTGTGCAGTTGGCTGGTCTCCGTTGAGACTGGCCGCCGTGGCTGTAATCGGCTAGAAGAACATCATAAATACAAATGAATCGCCGAAATTCCGATCGGCTACACCAAATTGGATATATTTTTTTATGTGTTCGTTATTGTTAGGACAATGTTTGTACCTATAGAGGAAAATTAAAAGAAAACTGTTTTTTTTCCGCGACTGTACACTACCTTTGGGATGCGTAGAAATTACTGAAACAAGATTTTAAAAAATTTAGAAAATATTTACTAAAGAAAAATATGGCAGCGATACAGTGTTCGCCGGGTCAGCTAGTATTACATATATATTACCCGAGGAGGAAAGAAAAAGAAGAGAGTTTACATAACTAAAATACATACCTTCTTTAAATCCACGTTTTATTCGTTTATAACATTAAAATGGCATAATTTGAACTCAATCGTAAAACTCATCCAATGGGGAGACATTCCCCTTAAGACCCCTTTGTCTCAAAAACGTATAACCTTGAAATTCAACTTTATTTTCAAGTGATAAAATCCACTTTACACTACTTCAATCAATAGGTCAGGTTATGGTTGAGTTGTCCTAGTGTCTGACTGACCACAAGTCATTGTTTGAACTTTTTTTTACCATTCTTTTGTAGTTTCTTGAGGGTATTTTGGAAGGAAGTGATATGTCGTTAGGTTTTATTATATTTTATTGCTACGAGGAAAAATATTTTATACGAATAGATTACAACAGGGGTCATAAACTAGTTAAGTTTATGCAGGAGCAAGTATAAAGAATCCAGTTTTTCTTGAACTTGGTTAGTATTCATTTGGAATAATTTTTGGAAAAAGTGTAAAGTAACAGACAGGTTTGACTGACATTTAAAATATTGAACAAGCTGATAACGATTCGCAAATTTCATATGATAATGTCATATTTTATCAGTATTACATTATTTATAACGAACCTAAAAAAAGTGAAGTGAAACCTAAACAGTGATGAAGTAATTTCCTAGAATCCAAAATATAACCTTAAAAAAAGAAATAAACTTTAAAAACTATAACCCGAAAAACTTTTGCTAAAATTTATTCATTGAAATCGGTTCAGTAGTTTAGGCGTTACGATGGAACATACAAACACACATAGACTACCGAAAATATCCTTTTAGCATCGCTGTAGTCAGGTAAATAAACAGCTATCAAAATCGATTTACCACGTAGAAAAAGCATAAACCCAATGGAAATGCATATTTAAAGTCAAATAAAATATCATAAAGAATTATGACTTTGCGTGTGTATTAAGAGATAAATCAACCATTTTTTCCCCGTAAACGTTAACGTTTAACGTCTACCCATTTACAATAGCAATATAAGAGTAACAAATGCAAGAAATCTTACCTAAGGTAAAGTTGCTACATACAATTTCCATATTAATGATCATCATAGCACTTTAAGAATCCAATTATCATGTGATTTGTAAATATAATCGTCTGTAAAACCACTAAATTTCATACATAACAAGTTAATTATACATTTCCATGCTCCAATAAATATATAGATCGAATTTTTATATTGCCAAAACATGAATTTTGCTCAAAAAAACGACCACGCAACTTCGCAATCATTTCAAGATTTATTCCTTGCGTAAGAGTGATCACGATTCTATATGTACTAGTAAATGTGTGTTGTATGTACATATTGTACATGGCATCTTAGCACAAATAGTGTATAACTTAAGCATAGTAAATAAAATGTAAATATATACTACATACAAAGAGTAGATGCGTATTATATCAGTTGTATAAGTACTCATAGTACGAGATCTGCTAAGTTTGGGATTAGATGACGTTGTGTGTAAGAAGTCAGAAATATTAATGTTATTATAGATTGGTTTCAAAATCCTTTAAACTGTATTTGATCTAAGTTTCAAGACGATACTTTGTTTTTCTTAACTTAATTGATTTATAGTCACTAAAATTTAGAATATACAATTTTTTAGTTCTTTTTGAGTTTACTTTTTGAGTTATGTTATAAAATAGTTAAGTTTTTCCCAGAAATTTTGCTTTTTTGAGTTATACCACTGTTCGCTTAGAGGCGCGGTATGTAATACGCAATAAATATACGTGAATGTATTTTTAATTGCATATGAATGTGCAATACGAGCAATTTATTGCAAAAAAATGTAAATCGATTATTATTTAGGTTTTCCGTATTATTTTTATGAATTTAGTTGGAAATATTTTTCTTTTTAAGCATTATGACATAGAACTATGATTAAAGTGATTACATACCATACCTACGGCCGAGAGAACTGTGAGTACTCTGAAGAACTAAAAGAGGTTTAACGAGAGCCAAGCAAAGATCGTGATGAACTTTTAAAACCCAAAAACTGAGATAAATATAAAGTCATTTAAAAGTCTCAAAACAATCAAATAAAGCGATATATTGACTAAGGTATTGTAATTGTCAAACGATTTTCGAGTATGAACCCCATCTAGAGAGCTACCAGAGCTAATAAAAATTAGATCATCGCTCTCCGAGGCACGGAGGTTTAGACTCTAACTTCCAAACTCCGAGCTGTTATCAAATATTTCTATAATCGGAAAAACTCAATTACATTGTAGGCCCGACACGATTCGAACCCGAGACCTCTTGATCAACAGTCGCATACAATAAATGTGTGACAAAGGTCTTCTTTATACTAGCTAAGCCCCGCAACCTCGTCTGCGTCTTCCATCCCTCGTAATGCCGCGTAACGTGACCAAATTTGGTTACCATAAAAAAAGTTATAATAATAATGTTCTCCTAGCCAATAACGACCACGGTGAGATATTATAGTGCACAAGTGTGTGCGCAAACACAGGTGTACTCTCTGTTCCCTCTCTCTTATAATCCGATGGGACGGTTAACCGACACGATCGGGGAAAGATGTGCCGCAGGACGAACAGCTTTACGTGCTCTCCGAGGCACGGGGGTTCAGACCCCAACTTCCAAACTCCGAGCTGTTATCAAGTATTTCAATAATCAGAAAAACTCAATTACACTTTAGGCCCGACCCGATTCGAACCCGAGACCTCTTGATCGACATTCGCATACTCAACCGCAAAACCAACGAGGCCGTTGATAAAAAAGGTTACAGGGATCCAACCTCAAAAGATATATGCTGACGCGGCTTTTTTTAGATCTTTTAAATGGGAACAATTCTTTCATACATTTTGTGAAATTTTAAGTGTTTACGAATCGCACGCAATGGAAACTTTCAAAAGGAAGAATTTTCCCCCGTTTTCAACATGTTTCATAGATTCTCCACTTATTTTAGTCCTGGCGTGATGATATATAACATATAACCTTCCTCAATAAATGAACTATCTAAAAGTGAAAGAATTTTTCAAATCGAATCATCGCGTTCTACCAAAGAAACAAAGTTTTCAATTTCAGAACAATACTATGGATTCACAAATTTCTTGATTTTACAGAAGAATTTACTGTATGGTTTTAAACTTAAATTAGAAATAATTTAAACAATTAATTTTCTAATCTAAATAGGACAGATGATACACGACATTTAAATTTTCGAATGACGTACGTCTAAATAGAGAGCAACCAAAAGCAAGAAACTTGTGCAAGTCCCAAATACATATTAAACTCAAAACTCTCAAAGACGTAATTATATTATTAAATCATCCTACTGCTCATCTCGGCCCAGTTTATTTACTTTCTAAACGTACAAACATACATTTACATATTAATATGGTAATAAATAACTCATCCAATCGTTTAGAAACATTCACACAGTACGTTCACTGGTACTCGTTGCATAATTAGTTGTAAAACACTCATCTTCACCAATTACTTTTATTTTCTTACCAATATTGATATATATATTTACAAGAATTCTGATTAATGTGGGACATATTCAGATTTTGAGATAAACTTAATACATTATATGCATGATAAAATAAATTGCGTTTTAGACGTGAGAATTCTTAAAGTGTAAACATTTTGATACATAATTTCCTCCAAAAACAACACAGTCTAATTCCAAACTAGATACGGCCCGTACTATGATAACCAACTACAGATAAAAATACTCAGTAGCTGATCTAGCTTTGACGGTGTGTACTTTTTTTGGTAAATTTTCTAAAGATCAATCCTAAATAGATCGATTTATCGCCCCCAGCACCGTTTGGAGCCGGTTTCGATCCTTAGATTATATATATTGTCAACGCGCCGTGATGTTACAAATTCACTAGTTATATTATAATTAAACGGTAGATTGTTAATCGATTTCGTTTCTTACAATTCAATGACCTTATTTTAGTGACATTGTAAGTTAGGTTAGGGTTTTTTGGTTGTTTTAATACCAAGATTATTTTGTTTTATAAGAAATAAAATATAATCTAACTTAATCACTAGTTAAACGGCGCTGTTTATTGACAATATACCTGCGTCATATTACATATACAAGAATTGCTCATTTTAAGTTATTATTGTATTTCACACCAAGCAATTCGGACAAATAGTTCTAAAAGTTATCCCGATAAGATTGAACTGAATTAAATGCCATTAAACGCCAACTATGAGCGCGCGGACTGAGGGGTAATTAGATATATTTGTTGGTTAGATGGCTACACCAATATTAATGAAATTTGCTATGGAGATACTTTGACTGTTAAAAAACGGTAGAGGCTACGAATTACCACGATAATCGACATAAACGCGGGCGAAGCCGCGAGCTAAACTAGTATGTAGATAAACTACACCCAGAGGACAAGTTATCCTATTCATCACACTCATTTATGACGTATGTTCGTCCAAAGTATTTATGTAATAATAACCCCGAAGGGGGTAAGCTGAATGAATATTCATCAACTTAATTGAAGTTCGTTAGGACACGATTATCGATGGTCGCTTCGATAACCAACGGACTACCCACTGTTGGGTTTAGGGGGTAAATTTAATTGATTTAGAACCTAAAGGGTGATTTTAATATGGATTATGGGGTTACCAGGAATAACTGCAGTTTCAAATCATAAACGCTTCCTTGCAAATTATGGTTTAAGTTTGATATTCTTTGATTAAAGATATCGTATTAGAATATTTAATGAACCCCCATAGGAAATTTTTAATATACCTTTAGTTCTGATGGCAACGTAATTATTTATAATCGGTATTATATATAATCGGTATTATAAATCGGTATCATAATCGGTATTATGTAAAACACAAAATGTACGCCGTAACAAAATGGCGGCTGACATATTTCTGAACAAACCATCCAATATGGGTATCAAATGAAAGGGCTTAAAGTTATTTTTAACCGACTTCAAAACAGAAGGCGATTGTCGAGTCGTCTGTATTTTTTTTTTATTTTTTTTAATTTTGTTGCCTCATATCTTTCGACTGGGTGAACCGATTTTGATAATTATTTTTTTATTTCAAAGCTGGTGCTTTCCGTGTGGTCCCATTTCAATTTCGTCCAGTTCTTGAAGTCGATTTTTTTTTGTTAAAATTTGTGATTATTTTTATTAACCACTTTAATCACTTATTTAATTACGTATTTTTAAATACTTTCATAGGCCTCTCTAATTACACTCCTCTTGGTTCGATCCTAGGCTTATTGGAGAGGTTTTTGTCCAGCAGTGGACTGCAATAGGCTGATTATATGATATGATATGATGAAGTTTTAACGGTGGGAGAGCTATGCTTCGGCATGAATGGGTCGGCTTGAACGGAGTGATACCACGGCCTCACAGAAAACCGGTGTGAAATAGCGTTTGTGCTGTGTTTCACCGAGTGAGTGAGGATACCGGAGGTCCATACCCCAACCCCTGCCCCCATCCCCTTTCCCATTCCCCAAAGGTCGGCAACGCACTTGTGACGACTTTAGTGTTGCGGGTGTCCATGGGCGGCGGTAATCGCTTACCATCAGGTGATACGTCAGCACGTTTGCCCACAATTCAATAAAAAAAAAAAAAAATGGTGATGAAAATCTAATATTTTAATAATTTATAAAACTTCTATTATTTTTGATTGGATCTAATTAACCTGACAAGACATTTAGTATCCACCTAGAGTAAGTTTTATGAGTAAACTAAGATTTATTCGCGGCTACACCCGAAAAGCTGTGTGTCGGTTATCATGTAAAATCAAGAATCACAAGATCTCTATTGTATATTTCAATTAAAAAAGTTCTGCGGCTTAGCCGTGAAAACGTAACAGACCGACAGATAAGATTACTTTCGAATGTATAGGAAACATTGGCAAGGATGATGTTAAAAACTCTTATACGAGTTATATATCGTATGTTATCCATTACATTATGTAACTATGACATTTATCTAGTAAGGAAAAGTATTTTTATAATATCGACAAAATTGTTTGTTTACTAAGAGCAAAAGGGGTTTTAGCAAAACTGTATTTATCTCTATTTTGATTTAACATACATGTGATTATAGCCTTCAGACGCCAAGATATTGACGTTGAGGTCAAAAACTTCTTCAAATATTACTTAAATTTGTTTTGGTACTTGATTTACATTAGCCATTTATAAACTTGATCACTGATGTACAGCCGGCGGTCAAAGTTTTTAAGTTATGTATATGTATTGATCTTAAGCAATCAAGTCATTCAAGTTTAATAATGTTGTTTTAAAAGGTTTATCTGTGATTGTGAAACAATCTGCAACGTAGATTTTGTTAAACTTGTTTTTAGAATATCAACTATAACAAAATTAATACTTTAAATAAAATTAACACGTAGGCAGAGTCGCGGGTAAATGTAGTAAATAATAATTCAATTAACGTTTTGTATTATGTCCAGCTGCGTGTCAGATTATTGAAGTAAAGAGTAATCTATGCCCTTCCTCAAGATTCAATCTATCTTCAAGCCAAATTTCATTGAAATCGATGAGGCGGTTTAGCCATGAAAGTTTAACAGACAAACAGACCGAGGTACTTTCGAATTTATAATATTAGTATAGAAGTATATATAAAAAAGTATTTTCATACAAACATACAGTACATATGTAGAAAAGACAGGCTCAGGACTATCCCGGGTAGATTTACATCGCTAGCAACAATTCAAAACAATTTAGACAGCTGTTGTTAATGAACATAAAAGTGAAAGTAAATTAATTGCATTATGCTCTTAATTATTACTCCTTATTTTATTAAACTAAGATAATATTAAAGTCTAGACACTTAGAGTCACGCTGATTACAGAACGAACGGGCTGGCTCGCACAGAACATCAACTTACAATGACAGCATTCGTGCTGTCATGTTTCGTTGGTGAGCGCGACACCGGAGGCTCAATGATGCAAAACCATCACTAGGCCACCGTGGTGTGGGTCACCATACTGCATTGTTGCATTCTCTGCATTCGCAATGAGTATGGTGAACACCACTCTTAGATTCTGCTCATGCTTTGTACCTGGTAGAGTAGAAGCAGTTTTACATAAAAAAATATTTACAATTAACTTTGACTATTACAATTAAAGAAGTAAGTCGTTGGTAGTTTATCATCGTTTCATTAATCATAATTCAGTCTTAAACATAAAATACCCTACAATTTGAATGTCTAATGTCCATGTATATTTGACAGTTGAACTGGCGACCATTTCTCCGTCCCCGGTGGAGGTTGGCGCATGCGCGCACGCTCCGGAACGACGCACACGTCACGCTACCAGTACACCACGCCCGTCGCGTGCGCCTCACATGCAGTAGGGCTGTCGCAAATACACGATAAAATAAGCCCCATACAAATTGTTTCTATGTGCTTCGAAAGAAAAATTGCAAAGTACTAACAGTTATTTTAGATGCTATCGTAGTTTCACTAGCTGAGCTACTGTACAAGTAAAACAAGTGAATAGGTAAGTATTGTTAAGGCTGTCATTACCGGTAATACCGGTAACCTATTAGTAATCGTGCATTAATCTAATGTTCTAACAACGCAAAAATTAAAATAGCATTTTACGAAAATTGTTAAGACCAATAAATGTTAAAGTGTGAGTGTGTTAGAATAAGAGGGTTTACCTAAACCGGTGTACCTTTGACTACTCAGCACCATTAATAATCAAACTCAAAAAGAAGTAGATTAACATTTCAAAATACTACTGTAAATAATCAAATTACTGACACTGTTTGTCGTTTTTGACAACCCTAACACTCACACAAACACCTTCTTTGAATGTGCATGTATTTATAACTGTCTTTAATTGCTTTTGGAGACTACGTACCTGCTTATTATAAGTAATTTCTGATGTTTAATGCTTAATCAGCTTTCATCATTATGTATTCCAAAGGTTAAACAAAGTAGAAATCTAGTTACCTATTCTTTAAAGACAAGCTGAGCTCCGTGGTGTTACCCGCGTTACAACAATCACCGGTGGTAACGCCGTGTGGCGAAGGTATTCTAATAAAAGTAGCCTAAGTTGAACCATACCTTATACCACAGCTATCTACCAGTAAAAGTCCCGTGGAAATCGGTCCAGCCGTTCCAGAGTTTACCCGGAACAAGTACAGTCAATAATTTATAAAAATGATTTTTTGATGTTAGTACCGTGTATACTTTCACGCATTTTGCATTTAGTGAAAAGCTGTTAATCCCATCAAAAACATACATGTGAAATGACAGCCATCTTCAATTCAACGACAAACGTTGTGAGATCTAAATTGGTGCCAAGTGCAATGGTAAGTCCTGAAATTTATTTCTAACATCATAAAATATTTTATAACAACTTAAATATATTTTTTTCTTTCGACCTTCAACCTTCAAGAAAAGAGCGTACTCCTTCCTAAAAGGCCGGCAACGCACTTGCGACGCCTGGTGTTGCGGGTGTCCGTGGACGGCAGTAATCGCTTACCATCAGGCGATACGTCTGCTCGTTTGCCCCTATATAATAATAAAAAAAACTTAAGATAATATATTTAAGCCTAAAGTCTGACTTGTCTAGTTTTTATCTAAAATGTTAGAATGAAACATATTCACAAATGAATTCAAACTTATTTCGTACTACATAGAATTCTCTTTGGAAAAACACAAACTATCACTTCGTTCATTTTGCCTTGAAAGTTAGGATAACAAATTAACTCATAAATTTTAAATAAACAACTTTATTTACATATAGTCATCATATTATCCAGAAAACATCATAATCAACCACCAAAGTCAATTTCGTTCAAATGAGCTTTTTTAACACAAAACTGGGTGGCCTGCAATGCAAAGTTTCATTAAATTCCTCCAACATATTACTATGATAAATTGGCTTCAGAGGAATATTACACTTCATACAAGTGTATTTTTATCCGACTACAGCAAGGAAAAAAGGAAAAAAAATTGTTTCGACCGTCTATATTTATTAGTATGTTCATGTACAAATCATGCGATACCTTCAATTGCCCGATGTTTGAGAAGATATAAGTTAAACCATAGATAAATTTTAGCAAGCTTTAATATTTGAACAAAGTGCCTGTTTTATAATATTTTATTACTAATAACTGTTTCTAATGTATTATTTACATTATAATATGTATTTACTTACAAAGAAAGTTTATACCTATGTATTTATATCAGTCGTCTATTACCGATAATACAAACTCCGCTTAGTTTCGAGACTAGATGGCGTTGTATGTTAGATGACCAAAATGTTTATTTTAATATATTTATTTATCGTATAAAGTGTTAACGAATAGACCAGGACCAAGAATTCTCCTCAATATCACTCACACAAATATGAAATGCGAAGAAAAAATTACTTGACATCGTTGCACCGGTTGTTGCTCCAGTCGAGACGACCTACGATTGCCGAAGAATGCCTCTCCCACGATTTATCTTTCTTGGTCTTTTATTACAATATATTTTATTATTTTAATTCCCGTATTATTAAACCTTATTAAAATCGTTACCCAATTTATCTTAAGTCGTAACTAAGGTTAATATATTTTATGTTAATCTTGAAGTAACTGCTTTAAAGTAAAGATCAACTGTACATTAGCTATGTGCAAGAGCGAATAATCTAGAACATTCGCTTAACAAATGAATACGCGAATGTTTTTAAATTATTTATAACTAGCTGACCAACGCAACCTCGTTTGCGTCTTATATTGCCCGTAGCGTGAAATTTTTCCCCCGTTTTTGAAACATTCTTCATTGGTGCTCCGCTCCGATTAGTAGTAGCGTGATGATATATAGCCTATAGCCTTTCTCGATAAATGGACTATCCAACACTGAAAGAATTTTTCAAATCGGACCAGCGTTTCCTGAGATTAGCCCGTTCAAACAAACAAACAAACTCTTCAGCTTTATTATATTAGTATAGATAGCAACTACCATATAGTGCAATAATTAATATCGAAACAAGTATTACTGCCAGCCATAAAAGTTGTATAATAAATTTTATTTAGACAATCATCTTTTAATGATTTTTTTAATATTGCATGTCAGTTCTTATAGTGCAGGGGGATTAGTTTTGTTCATATGAGATCACTATCGTTTATAATCCCTTTAATATCAGAGTGTAAATTAAACGGTGCTGAACCCAGAACCATTAAATTGTAGCATTTCGTTCTCCTGTACCATTTATATATTTGAAAGCGAGTAAATCTTTAATTTCACCGTAAACGCGTACAGGATAGTAATTATGGATAAAATTTATGATTAAATTTAATTTGATGAAACAATTTTGTTATCACTGCACATCACGGTAGATTACAAGAGACTGTCTTTTTAATTTCTTATTTTTCACACTCTTAAATAAATGTAGCTCATAAAAAACCTGTACGTTTTATTTATATTTTCTCTTTATTTCATATAAATTACATTTTAAATATACATATCAAATGTATTTAACATTTAAAAATATAAAAAAGTAGACCACCGACTTCGGGCACAGGGACCAAGAAACCGGTGGTTAGGACTCCAAAGACAGGAACCTTGATTCAGCCTGCTAACGTGAGCCTCGTAAGGTGTTGGTCGAGGCTCTTGCAGCAGACGTATCACCTGATGGTAAGAGATTACCGCCGCCCATGGACAAACTTCAACACCAGAGGCGTCACCAGTGCGCGTTGCCGATCTTTGGGGGATGGGGTGGGGGATGTCGGAACGGGTTGTAGGGATTAGGGTCAGTAAAACAGCGCAAGCGATATTTCACACCGGTTTTCAGTTAGGCCGTGGTATCACTCCGGTCGAACCGGCTCATTCATACTTATATTTATACTTCATACTTCTTAATTAAACTTGTATTCTTAGGTAATGTTGAATTATATATACATGTCTTATTTTATTTACTAATCACAATAAAAAATAGGTGTTATAATAAATTTTATGCTTCCTATAATTTTCATTTTTATTCGCTAATAACTGTATCCACTGTATTATTTACTTATTACGTACGTATGTAATTATTACCAGCAGTTTTAATAAATTTTAAATAATATTTTACACTACTGTATTCCTATTAACTGCGTCGGTGGCGTAGTGGTAGCGTATGCGACTGCTAAGCTTGAGGTCTCGGGTTCGATTCCCGGGTCGGACCAAATGTTTGTATGATCTGCAAATATTTGTTTCGAAGTTTGGGTGTTTTCTATGTATAATATGTATGTATTTACAAAGAAAAAGTATATAAGTATTTATATTAGTAGTCTAGTACCCATAACACAAGCTCTGCTTAGCTTGGGAATAGATGGCGTTGTGTGTTAGATGTCCGGAATATTTATTTATTATTTATAGCTCAAAGCGTAAATTATTTAACCTATGACACTCCATATTACTCTTTCATTCGTTACCACAGGAACAATCGTCTATGTCTACTATTATACAGTCTAAAAATTGTCCAGTTTCTAATTTGAATGAATAATTTCTTATTGAAAAGAAACTGTTTTAAAATAAGTAATGTCTATAAAACTTACGACCTTCTTCGCTTTCCTATTCGTAGGTCAAGCGCAATACAAAAAGCTCATATATCATGGCACCCCACCGGAACGGGCAAACCACGGCCACCGCACCTAGCTTACGTTACCGCTAGCGAAACTTGACCCCTCTATCTCTATTCTGTTTCTAACGTTAGTACTAATTAAAGAGGTCTTACACAATCGGAGCATTTACACCACGGCTAGATGGCATTACTTACAGAGACCAGTATAAGTTGGTCTTTGAACTTGAATGGTTGTATTGGACTTAAGGGTCTTGGGTACTAGGTGAGATATACAGGTGAACCTTATTGAGATACATTGAAAAGGATGTTACGTGGTCATTTGTTGGCAATGTCTCGCTTCAGAGTTTCTTGTTACACTTATGAAATTCAATTTAAACTTGCTTGTTTTAGAACAAAGATATTATATATCGTTTCCTTGAAATATCTCTCTACCTATGGGTACCTTACTTAGGTATATAAAGGTTTAACTTATTTATACAATACGAAGGTGGCTAGAACTTGATTTGTTATTAGTAGAAATTTCTATGAGTTAATAGTGAACAACCAAACGCCGAAACAAATATTTACAGATCATACAAACCTTTAGTACGTCCCGAGAATCGAACTCGATTTCCATATCAAGAAATTACAGTATGCAAAAAGGCACTTAGCTTGTAGATGACCTAACTAAAAATATGAAAGTGTGAGTTAACCTCAATTTATAAATAGCATTACTAACGGACGCCTAACTCAAAACAAACACAGGATTCGGAATCCTTGATGTCTATTGGCATTGCTTCATATCCGCCGCTAAATTCTTCTAATAATACTTACTCGAAGTATTAAATATATAAGTTATGAGTCATCCATTTGTATTATTGCTTTAGGATGAGATGCTTAACTCAGTATCGAGTGGGAATGTTTAAGTAACGAATTTATCTTCTAATTTAACTGTTTAAGATGTCTGTTATTGTTATAGTTAAAACTAAGTTATTATCGCCAGTGATTTCCTTATTATTCAAGATTCTGATTCATGTTAATTTTTACACCACCAGTATTGCAAACGCAACTCGGCTCCTTAACTTTGTTAAACTGGATGTTTGTTAGGTATAACACCTTTTTTACGTTAGTTATATAAAAGAGATCTTAGATCATGTTTTTAAACTAATTTAGTGTTTCTTTCACGTTCCACGAATATCTTTATTGTCATCAACTTTCCTTATTCTAATTTCAGTTCAAATTCAATTTATATATATATATATATAAATAATTAAGCCACTAAGTGATGTATATGAACGTTAAATTAAAGCTCCATTTAAAAATTATAGATCGACACAAACAGACGCCGCAGCATGTACGGAATTTTAGGATTGTTAAGGTAAATTAGGTTAAAACACCAAAATCTACTGCCCGCTTGTGTCGATTCATAACTTCCAGTTTGCTTGGAGCCTTATGAGAAGAATACTGGCTAAGAAACTCATCGCCACTCTTTTAAAATTTAGATCTTGAGGTACAATAGTATTGGGAACTTACATGCAATGGCTTGAAAAGATCGGTGTCGTGTAATAACGTTCTTATGACTTACTGTTAGTACCCAAATCACACCAACCATGATAACCAACGAAGCCATACATTCATTGCATACATCAGTGACCAGTAATGACACACAGTACCTCACATCACCCCCGCTAAACACGGTGGTTCCAATTTTCTCCACAATTTGATCGCCGCGCTGATTGCTACAACGGTTGACAATTGTTGATAACTGTCTTTAGAGTTCCGCATTGATAAAACGGAACAATTCTTTAAATTGTCTTCAGTTCCATTCCTCGTATGGAATGAAAAGAATTATAACGAAGCGTTGCTTGATGATTGCTTCCGATTCCACATTACTTCGCAACATTATTGTTTTGAATTAAAACTACTGATAGTGGATTGCACATGCGCAGAAACAAAGTAATCATTGCATGAAATATCTATTCCAATACTATAATCATTTAGTAACCTTTAGTAGTTCACTGCTGGACATAACTCTCTACTTAGAAAGGAGGTACTCGAGAACGGTCTCAATAAAAAATGATAATAGAAAGAAAAAATACATATAAATAGAGAATATTAAAGAGAGTATTTTTTTTAAAAGAGTCCTTAGTACTACGTAAAACTTTTATCTTAATATATTTAGAGCAAACTTTATGAGTGTGTTTCCCATATACCGAATTCTTACCCAATCTTCACTCAGCAATCTTCATAGTTACGTTACGGTACTTATGTAGTACCGTAATATAACTATTACAACAACAGAACAAGAAAAACCTTCAAAGCATGTAGTTAATATAAAGAAAAAATCTGATATCCTTAAAAATCTTTGCAATAGTTACATAACACACTTTCACCTACCTGTAAGCCCCCTGATGATGATAACGGCGCGTCGCGGTCTGCTTGCCACGTTGGCTGCGCTCGCGCAGCGCTTTCGTAAACTGATCCTGAACGATAACAAATGCATTCATGTCTTCGAAACTACGATGCAATGTGATGACGTAAAATAGAACAATATTAAAACGATTTTTTTTCATTTTCAAGATCACCGCTAAAATACCCAAAATATGTTTTATATATAAATATAAAGTCTGCAAGTTCCTGCCGATAATAGACAGTGCTAGAACTAATTAATTGCTAACTCCCACTCGAACCTCGATAAATCAGAGACTGCAATCAGAGACCGGTCTTGAATCCCTGCCTATAAACGCGAAGTCAGTTGGCCATTTTCGACGAGACATCAACAAACTTCATAACTACCTGAAAAGAGTTATATAAATAAATCGGTTATGAAATTATAGCACACAGACAAACAGTTATTCACACTCCACATAAACCTATTACATTATTTAAATAGACTGGGTTGATGGTTTTTATAAGTGTATGTTGATATCTTAACATGGTAACTATTTGAATCTAGAGTAAGAACTCGATCCCTTGATGTAATGAGTTTATTTTCCATATTACGTTACATTATTTTACAATAAGTTATGTTACGTTAAGTAATGCTTTGATGAAGATGATAATCCTCGTTTACAGTTCCCTGGGTTTAGAGATAATGTTTTAAAATAAATTTGAACAGAATTGACGACTTACGCGCGGTTTCAGAATTGTAATTTTTTTGGATGCCAACCTCAATGGCTGCTGAAATAAAAATTTAGAAAGGAGGTTATAAACGGCAAGTCGAGTTTAAATCTAGAATCTAACAATATGCACAGATACGGTTATTACGATGCATTAAAATGTTTATAGCTCGCTTGTTTCAGAGTTCAGTAACACAATAATAACGGTGGACAACCGATAAAAATCTGATTTCGTGTTCAGAAACAAAACATTATTACTTTTTATGAAAGTTGTGCATATCAACATTTATTCTATATGTCTGATATCTATATGTATAGAAAAAACTAGTAACAGTACCTACGCGAGGGATTGTTTTTTGTTTTTTCGAAAGACGGTCCCCATTTTATGTCACATTTTATATATTTTTTATCATTAATTTCATCACGACGGAGACTTGAAGGCAATAAATACTTGAAATAGGTAGAAATAGTTAATACGAGTGATCCATCTGGTTGCCATTTCATCAAAATAAAAAAAAATAGTACACGAGCAAATTAATTTTTGGGTCTGATATTATGGGGTCAAATAAGACTGACAAGCCATCATCAAGTAGACATGTACTCGTATACTTAAAGCCTTTCTTAGATTGTCTAAAATTATTAAATTGAACGTCTTTTAGCTCAATTTTTATAAATTCACTTATCTGGCAATAAAAAGACCAAGGCCAGTTTTATGCGATGTTTCTATTTCTTTTTTTACCACAATTACTAGATTTAACACGGTTATTTGTTATTCTAATATTAACATCTATTGTATATAATTCGATACGAAAACATTAAAACGAAGGCAAAACCATATACCTAATTAATTTTGAAAAAAAACATGAACGTATAGTCAGTTTCTAAGACTCTTACTTATAAAATACATAAAGTAACCAATTATCATTAACTATTAACGCGGAAATCTTTACAAATAACTTCAATATCAATAATACATATTAATCTCTATAAAATCCTTGATGAAAAATGCTCTGGCAATGGTATTTTTCTACTAGTAATAGCTAAGAAATCATACTTACATCAGTTCGCACGCACGAGTACACAGAAACATACACACAGTTACTTGCGCTTGCACACATCACACACACATGCAAGCATGTAACGTATTAATTAACCAAGAATGTGATTTACAATACTCAGACAATTAGCGGATTCCATTTCGCAAAAGTTGATGAAAACATGCCGTTTTAGCGATGGAGGATAGAGGTGATTTTTATCTAAATAATTGCGAAGATAATTATCTGAAATATGTAAGTAATTGTTATAGACTGGGTAAGTATGAAGCGGAGCCACATAACTTTAGATATAATTATATTTATATGTCTCTTATAACTAGATAACATGTATGCAATGAAGAGGCTTGTGTGCAGCAGTGTCATGTATGTAAACAATTTATGTAATAAAAAATGAAGTAAGGTTTCATACACTTAAGGTAGTAGATCCACGCTGATATCAGCACGAACGGACCGGCTCGACCAGGGCGGTACTACCCTCGCATAGAAGAGCAACGTAAAATGACAGCGTTCGTGCTCTCGTGTTTGATTGGTAAGTGCGAGACAGGAGACCCAATGATGCAGAAGCATTGCTAGGCCGACATGGTATGGATCACCATACTGCATTGTTGCATTATCTGCATTCGCAATGAGTATGGTAACCCCCACTCTTAGATTCTGCTTATGCTTTCCATCAGGCAGAGTAGAGCCAGGTAGCCAGGTTTGGAAGGCCCATTCATAAAAAAAAGGTAGAAAGGAATAATAAAAACGTGGAGCAAAATAAATAAACACAAAATTCTAAAAAGAAATCTTTACTTTTGAATTTCTACAAACTGTGCAGAAGATTAAACTATTCGAAAAAACCTAAATTAATAGCTAAAGTTCACACAATTGTATTTTTAACTTGTTTTAAAGTTATGAGGCAACAAACATAAAAAAACAGTCGTATTGATAACATTTTCCTTTTTGAAGTCGGTTAAAAATATTACACTTAGTACTACTTAGTTTATTCTCGTTTCATTGATTTTCACAAGCAACTAACTGCCCTTGAGAGTGTATCATACCTTGTATGTAATGCACGTTTGACATGAATTATTGAGTAATATTTCTTGGAAAGTATAGGTTGCGATCGTATTTAATAGATGATAATAATATTTGTAGTATTTTATACAGTTTAATCATTCATGTTTGCGTATATGGTGAAGTATTTTTATTCAATTCAATCATTTGCCGTCTACTGCTGAACGTAAGTCGCCCCCAAGGAGCGCCAACTATCCCGGTCTTGGGCAGTCCGCATACATCTGCTGCCAGCCACTGTCTTTAAATCGTCAGTCCATCGTGTCGCATGGTGCCCTACACTACGATTGCCTAATCACAGTTTTTAATTATGACATTTCTGTTTATATAATATTTGTACACCGCATAATGTGGTAGGACATAGTATACCTCTAAAATAAGCATGAGATCTGTAACTAACCTATGTTTCCGCAAATAAATGATTGATACTCGTAGCTGAGATCGGTTACAGTCATATTCGCTAATGCGCGAGCTCTGATTGATAAAATCAATTGTACCTTTTTTTTCATTACTTTTTTCTCATCTACAACGTATTAATTCAGTTACCACTGAAATTAATTTAATTAAAAACAACAAATATCAAGTTGGTTACAATTTCAAAACGAAAAACTCAGAAGCAATTATTCAATTAACTACAAAATATCATCTTTCTAATCAAGAGACTCATAAAACAGCTGTTTACATGAAAACTGAAACAAAACGATCCAATTAAAATGAACAAAAGCGAATAAGTGAATGACGCTCGAACAAAATCACACATCTGCTTACTACCCTTTCTTTAGGAGTGAAGGGTTAAACATGGGTCGATAATCACCCAATTAAAGATGGACTGTTGCAACATGACGGAACAATAGTTTATTTTTTTATTTTAATTATAGATTTTACTAGATGAGGCATCGCTATTTAAAGAGAATTTCAATTTATTTAAAAACTTGCATCTACATTTAGTCATGTAGAAAGATATAAGTATTTATATATTATATTATGTTTTTAAGTCACATCTTCAAATAAAATATTAATAAGAATTAGGTAGTCTGTGCTTAAACAAATTCGACGTCATAAAATCTAGAATTGTTTATTTTTATACATCAATAAAACCATAACTAAATATAGCCTAGATTTCACGATGAGCAATCATTCCGCGCAATCACGTTTTACATCAGAGATCAGAGATTCACGTCTATAAAAATGTCATGCCTATTGCGAAATAAGAAGCCTTGAGGTCTCATCATTTCAAAACTATCGCAATTTTACGAGCCAAGGACTTATTACTGAGTTGGTACCAATTTCTTGTGAGAAACTTAACAATTGTGACGTCAAACGCTTAAAAAAATGCACAAAAGACAGCCAACTTGACGAGAACCTATTACAACTATTTAAATAAAACAGTGGAAATCTTTTATTATCATAAACGTGTAATTATGCGATATTAAAACACACAATCAATCTCCAACCCGCACTCGGCCAGCGTGGATATATGGCCTTAACCCTCTCCTGAGAGGAGACCCGAGCCCAGCAGTGGGACGTTATGGGTTGTTGATTGATGAAAAACACACAAAATTATTGAAGTTATTAAGTATTAATATATAGGTATGAATATCAGTTTATCTTAGGTTTTGCTATTAGATAATGTCCTCGGCAATGTCTTGTCTTTGACTGGACGGTGGCTTAGCAGTTTAAGTGGTCGCCACGCCGCTTTCTAATGTGCTAAGTGTTGTTGGTTTCAAACACATAGGACAAGACTATGTGTAATTCAAAAATTGTTGTTCTGAGTCTGGGTGTTCTTTGTGCCACTTTTATGTATGTTTGTAAATTCACCAGTGACACTAGATGTATATTCCATATGCGTTTTTGGTCGAGACCAAGGAAAACCATAATTAGGACAAGAAAACCCGATACATACATGTAACAGATCCCAGATCGATCAAAGAAACTAAGCTGCAATAGCTCCTTGAGACGGGACAGTGAAACTAGTACAGAATAATATTTAGCCTAATGAGACGTATGCATGAAACGTCAATTCTTTACCTCCTAAATCTTTCTCTTTTTTTAAGTCACTTCCAGAGAAAACTCTATACAAAATCGATTGACACAAAAGGGTGATAGGAAGTGCGCGTCGGAAATCGGAACTCGAATAACGAGCCCGTGAGCTGCGCACGTGCAAGTATTGCGCGTACGCACAATCTGGTGTTCAACGGGTTATTAAATAGGGTTGAAAGGGAAACATTTTAGGGTTGAGTCCAATTTTTGTTATGTTATTAATGCGTAATTATTGTATTTGAATACTTTCTATTTCATTTGTGATTGCTTTTTACTTCGCTTTACTATAGTTATTCAACTTTCAATATCCAGAGGGCGGCGTGGACGTTTATAATAGTAGTGTATTCGGTATTTGTCTTGTAATTTTTTTGGTTTCAATAAAATTATTTTTATTTTATATATTGGCCTACGTGCTCTGATCGATTATTAGAATGATTTAAATGATTTATGATTATAAATATTCAAATATGTAGTTAAACCTGTCTATTTATCTTGGTCTGGTCAGTTTTGCTATTTTTTATGGATTAGGTGGCAAACGAGCAGACTTATCACCTGATGGTAAACGATTACCGCCGCCCTTGGACAACACCAGAGGCGTCACAAGTGCGTGGCCGGCAAATCGGTTTTCTTTATTAGAGATTTTTACATGTAGGAATACGAAATTCGATAATTTGTCTGCTAGATATACGCTCGTATTATAAATACACCAATTCGAATAGAGAATCAGCAACAACTATCACAACACCTATGAAATATTATTATAATAAATAATAATAGAAACTGAAAGATTATAGACATAATGCATTGAAAACTGTGAATGAAAATCGGCGCTATTCATTTCAAAACAATAAACAACCATTGATCATTCACAGTTCATTTTAACAAAATGATGAATACGATTTTACATCATCAGATTATATCATAAACAAGAAATCTAAAGTAGTTATGAATATGTTTTTGCTTTAAGAGTAAAAATATCTAAAATCTACTCGATTTAAGATAGGATCTGAGCCGTCAAAATGTTTTGTACGCCAACATTTTATCTAAAATCTCATGCATACTCACTTAATAGAGGAAATCGCCAATTGCATGAAACAATGCTCCGTGGTGTACCCTGTTCTTATTTGAGCCAATGTTGGTGAATTACTACCTCTCACTCAAACCTACGCTTGTCCCCATAAGAGTGAAACAATAAAAATGTTGGACTAGCCAATATTGGCGTTGGTTGTTTGGACAAACTTGAAGATCGTTGTCTTTAATGTACGTCTACTATTTTGTCGTTATTTAATGAATGTAAAAACAATGTAGCTATACAAAGAAATTGTTTCTCTGTAAACTATAAGAAACGATTGTAGACCTATTTGAACTTAAGTGCTAGGAAATTGCATGTGTCGTGAATTATTATATATACTTGGGATTTTCAGTAAACGTAGACAAATAAATCATTATTTGTACACAAAAACAAAAGAAAAAGCCATGTTTCGGTATAACTTAGAATCACCACGGCCTCACAAAAAACAGTTGTTTAGCAATACCTTTCCCGCTTTTCACCAGGTGATTAAGGTTTCCGATATTCAACCCGTCTACAATCACTGCACCAATGGTGTCATAATATGTTTGAGCAACGAAACTCGGGTTCAGAAATTTATATTCAAAGCAATCGACAATAGTCATAGTTCGTTTTCAATTTAAGCAACCCTCTTGCATAAGAAGTTTTCAGTCAGCTTGTAATCATGATTAGTTCAATCTATTAATTTGTCATTACCAGGATTTAATAGGCCTTTGCCAGACTACACTCGTTTTTTTAGGGATTGTGTCAAATTTTCCCCATTTTTTTCAGTACTGTTCTCATGCGTAGTAAATAAGTAAATGCGATTACGAGAATAGGCTAATTCCATCAACATATTTGATTTCATCATCATCAAGTATTTACTTGTGGCTCGGCTTTCAATTTGAAGTCATTCTAATTACCTACATCGCACAGGTATATATTCTTAACCCGTTACGAGTCGCGGGATTTGACCCAGAGCTCACGAGCTGCGCTTGCGCTGCAATAGCGGACGAGGCACTTAGTAAGGACACAGATTTGTCTTTGTAACTAGCGTCTGAAGGCTTTTCTTATCTGACGATACCAAATGAATCTTATTAGGCAGCTTAGAGGACATTCGCAAGCGTTTTTATTTCAAATAATCACCTCTTCTATTAGGAATTGACTTCTTCTCATCGTATGTATACTATTGTTCATAGGCCGCCACTTTGATTGATTCTGTGGCGACCTCCACACACAACATAACATACTACAGGGCCATCTACCGAAGTGACACTGAACTACGGAGTAACCTACAATACGAAGAAACTACAAATCCTGAATCGCGCAATTAAAGTTCTCGCGCCGATTATCATATATACAACATCCCAACATCAACTGTTGAGCAGGCATGATCACCTCGCCTGGTCGGAGGATCGTCCCTTTGTGTTGGAGGGACATGACACCCGTTCCATCCAGCTCCAATCAACCATCTTTCACTGAGCTTTAATTCCTTTGCACTTGAAACGTTGATACACTGAATGTAAAAATTATAGAATGAAGATACTGACTCTTTTTATAGATATTTAATTACCGCTAGCTTTTAGCAAATCTAGCGATTACTTTAATACCGTGGTTGGACGTGTGCCGTGAGAAAAAATCTTGTCTTTATATAATCTACTATTATATGTCTGGTAATATAAACTTATAAAATAACTATATTAGTACATTTTACCAATTATCTAACCTGACTTCGCCTGAGTCTCTCGAAAAGAATAGATACTCGCCTCCCATTCCTTGTATCGTGTTTTCATATACTCTATAGCCTTACCCGATAAATAGACTATTCAATACTAGAATAATTTTATGATTTTAAATCACTATTTCTTAAGAGTTCAATCAAACAAGCAAATAAAATTCAGCTTTATAATATGTCTGAACCTCGACCCAGTCTCGCACGGATGTCTTTGAGATTCTCGAATTTTCTATACTATAATATAAGTATTATTATTCAGTATTTATTGCTAAACACTGCATCAAAATATACCATCCGCATCCTCTAGTTCAAAAGATAAATAATAAATAAATAAATAAATATTCCGGACATCTAGCACGCAACGCCATCTATAGTCTGGCCACTGAGAGAATGCGTTCCTGACAGGTCGTGATCCAATGGGCGATGTAACTTTGAACTGGTGTACAATTTATGGCAAAATTTTAAATATCTTTTATTAACCTTAATAATGAGTAATAACATTAAAAAATGAATAATCATGCCAATGTACAATAAACGTTTTATTTCGGGCTAAAGTTATTAACAATTAACCAATTAATTAATTTAAGAACAATAATTTTTAAAAGTCTAACGACGTCAAACTGCGCTGTTTCAAGGTTATGTCAATAGTTTGTTTTTGTAGTGATGAGACAAAATGATACTGAATTATAACTGAGTATTTTTGGAATATATCGAATATATCGTAATATATATATAATATAATATTCGGTCGGTCGACATATTGTTAAATAAAACGTTCTAATTTTATAATATATAATTTTATTTATTTATCTTTATTGAATACACAAAAAAACAGTAGAACAAGATGAGTTACAAAGTATGTAAGGATGTTGTACAGTCGAATGTTGTCACCATTTCAGGGAAATGTGCCGAAATGCTATGGGCATTTATACGAACGACATTAAAGTGCCTGGGTACATCAGAGAAATTATTCGAGAGTGTGTATAATGTACTAAATACATACGAGTTAAGTTTAATATAGTTTATAATACGATATAGGTACGATCAGACCAAACTTATGAAAATAATTGTCGTGATATCAGTCAGCTGAATTAAAAATAAATGAAAAACTGTTTTTATCCCTTTATATTTCTGGTAAAAAGAATTACTTTTCTAAGAGAAGCAAAAAAAATGATAATTGGGACAATGTCGTTTTCATTGACGAGACATGGCTGAACACCAATCACGTGCTTTCTCGTTTTTGGACAGATGACACTCAAGCGTCGACGTCGAAAGTGCCAATCGGTAAAGGGGCACGCCTCATAATATGCCACACTGGTTTTGCGAAGTATGGTTTTGTGGAAAATTGTTTATTGGCATTTGAGTCAAAAACTACTACTGACTACCACGAAGAAATGAATGGGGCTGCATTCAAGGAGTGGTTCCAGGATGTGTTGCTACCTGGCCTTCCAGAACCTTCAGTTATAATAATGGATAACGTCCCTTATCATTCGGTGCAAATAAATAAAGCACTTACTCAAGCTAATAGAAAAGAGGAATTGGTGGCTTGGCTGCAAAGAAGTGGCATTGACGCAAATATGTCAATGCTAAAAGCTGAGCTGATGAAATTAGTCAACGACCATAAGCTATCAAATATTCGATACGAAATAGATGAGCTGGCTCTGGAGTACGGTCATCGCGTTCTCCGAATTCCTCCATATCACTGCCAGTACAATGCCATAGAGCTAATCTGGGCTCAAATTAAAGGTTATGCAGCCCGCCATAATACTTCTCCACCATATGGCATAAAAAAGATGAAGACGCTTTTAAAAGAAGCATGCTAAAAAGTCACAAGAGATGACTGGATGAAGGTGGTTGAAAAAACTAAAAAAATGATATTTGATGACTTTGACCGCGATATTCGTATAGACACTATGATTGATAATAACATGATAATACATGTTGGTGAAGATGACAGCGAGTCCTCAAGCGAATCGGAATCGGATTAAATTTTGATTTGACATTATTGAAATCTTAAAACTATGTATTTCATAATATATATTTTTCAATAAATACAGTATTTTTATTTTCTTTCCCTTGGTTTCATTCAGAAATTACGATTAAATTTAATTAATCCATCAACAATTTTGTTAATATTGTGTTTGAAATATAAAATATATCTAAATTGAATAATTATGCATAATGAATGCTATAAATACTGTTACCAAATATTATTAATGATATTCATGGTACATCACTACTCATGACGAATTTACAAGTGTCAGAAACGCATTCTCTGAGTGGCCGGACTATAGTCCCAAGCTAAGCAGAGCTTGTGTTATGGGTACTAGACAACTGATATAAATACTTATATACTTTTTTTTTGTAAATACATACATATTATACATAGAAAACACCCAAACTCCGAAACAACTATTTGCAGATCATACAAACATTTGGTCCGACCCGGGAATCGAACCCGAGACCTCAAGCTTAGCAGTCGCATACGCTACCACTACGCCACCGAGGCAGTCAAAGATCTAAGCGAATAGACAGCGAAAGCAACTTCATTTTTGAATCAGTAAAGTTTAATATCGAATTAGTGTTTAACGACCAACGATTCTCTTTTTGAAGGAAATGCTTATGTCCAGCTGTGGACTATTAAATTCCATTGATGATGATGACCACCAATTCTGATCTTAGATCACTCACTGTGGCAAGACTGCATCGGTGGCGTAGTGGTAGCAGATGCGACTGCTATGCTTGAGGTCTCGGGTTAGATTCCCAGGTCGGATAAAATGTTTGTATGATAAAATGTATGAGTTTGGGTGTTTTCTATGTATAATATGTATGTATTTAAAAAAAGTATATAGGTATTTATATTAGTTGTCTAGTACCTATAACACAAGCTATGCTTAGCTTGGGACTAGATGGCGTTGTGTGTTAGATGTCCGAAATATTTATTTATTTAAGTACTGCGTATAGTAACGTGATCATTAAACTACTACGTGCGATGAAATAGTTCTATATTTCGTATGTCCAGCAATGGATTATTAAAAGCGATAACAATAATGATATTTCGTATACTATTTGCAAAAAGTTTAAAAAAAAAAAATTAATAAATAAACAGTTGTTAGCATGACGAATATTAGAAAAACTTTTTGTTTCGAATTCCATCAGTTTGCAATTCCTTGATGTTGCAACATTATTTATGGTCCTTGTGCGATCGATTAAAATAATACAATATCTGCACATTATTAACTCAATGAGAAAATGATTAGATCGCTTTATATACAGGGTCTGTCGTAAATAATGGATAAGTCGTAAACTGGAGTTGGTCCGGCTATGAGACTATTAGAAAATCGTATCTTTTTGCCAGGGTTTCTAACCGTATGGAAATGGCGTAGACTTTTATGTTTTTTTATAAATTTCGCTACTCTTTGCATTCATTCCGTTGCCATTTCGTTAAATTTAGGTATTTCTGTGTCATTTTTTTTGTATTATAGTCTTGAAGATGTGTATTATTTAGTTTTAGTACTGTTTTAGGCGTTTTTAACGTTGGTCATTTTCAAAATTGTCATTTTAAGATTTTTTATGTTTTTGTTTTACTTAGGGTCAACTTTTGATCATTTACTGTGTAAAAAAAAAGTACGGCGCTATAGCTGCCCATGATCTTAATAAATTATCTAGTATGTGTAGATTCTAAAAAGGTATAACAATGCATACTTCACAAGTAATATTAAGCTACATGAGCGAGATCAATATCAAGGTGAGAAAATATTTTTTTCATGTAATGTTGTAAATGGTTATAAAACTTCGTCAGAATGATTTATTTCTGCCAAGATTCTTTACACAAACACTATGGGGCCACTATTAAGGATATTCAAAAGAAAACTAGGTTGTTTTAGTACGTAAAAATATTTATTCAACAACTTAAACTAAATGTTCGAAGTGTCCTCCGCCGGCAGCTATGCACGCTCTACATCGCCTAATAAACGATCGCTTAATCCGGCGCACATAACTGGCTTCTTCAATTTTTCTCGCTGCTACTTGAATGCGCGCACGCAACTCTTCTACAGAACTTATTGTTTCACTGTATACTTTTTCTTTTATACAGCCCCAGTAAAAGAAGTCCAAGGGGTTCAGGTCTGGCGAACGTGGAGGCCATAAAATTGGCCCCAATCGCCCTATCCATCTATCTGGATAAGTATTATTTAAATGTTCCCTGACACAAACAGCGTAATGTGCTGGACACCCATCATTTTGTAGCCACATCTCATTTCTTATCTCTTATGGGACGTCTTGCAGTAAACTAGGTAAAGTATTTGCTAAAAAATTCAAATACATATCCGCATTTAATATTGCCGGCAATTCGAATGGACCAATGATTTTGCCATTAATAATGCCAGTCCATAAATTAATTTTAAATTGATATTGCGATCGGTCTTCTCGGATAAGTCTTGGGTTTTCGAGTTGCCAGCTGTGTATGTTGTGAAGATTCAAAAAACCATCTTTTCGACACGTTGACTCGTCACTCCATAAAATTTTATTAAAAAAACTTTGGTCTTCCCTCATCTTTCGCAGCATTATGCGACAAAATGTTATTCTCAGACCTGAACCCCTTGGACTTCTTTTACTGGGGCTGTATAAAAGAAAAAGTATACAGTGAAACAATAAGTTCTGTAGAAGAGTTGCGTGCGCGCATTCAAGTAGCAGCGAGAAAAATTGAAGAAGCCGGTTATGTGCGCCGGATTAAGCGATCGTTTATTAGGCGATGTAGAGCGTGCATAGCTGCCGGCGGAGGACACTTCGAACATTTAGTTTAAGTTGTTGAATAAATATTTTTACGTACTAAAACAACCTAGTTTTCTTTTGAATATCCTTAATAGTGGCCCCATAGTGTTTGTGTAAAGAATCTTGGCAGAAATAAATCATTCTGACGAAGTTTTATAACCATTTACAACATTACATGAAAAAAATATTTTCTCACCTTAATATTGATATCGCTCATGTAGCTTAATATTACTTGTGAAGTATGCATTGTTATACCTTTTTAGAATCTACACATACTAGATAATTTATTAAGATCATGGGCAGCTATAGCGCCGTACTTTTTTTTTACACAGTAAATGATCAAAAGTTGACCCTAAGTAAAACAAAAACATAAAAAATCTTAAAATGACAATTTTGAAAATGACCAACGTTAAAAACGCCTAAAACAGTACTAAAACTAAATAATACACATCTTTAAGACTATAATACAAAAAAAATGACACAGAAATACCTAAATTTAACGAAATGGCAACGGAATGAATGCAAAGAGTAGCGAAATTTATAAAAAAACATAAAAGTCTACGCCATTTCCATACGGTTAGAAACCCTGGCAAAAAGATACGATTTTCTAATAGTCTCATAGCCGGACCAACTCCAGTTTACGACTTATCCATTATTTACGACAGACCCTGTATACAACATTGTAGTAACACGATGCAGTATCTAGGGTTGTCACAGACTCTATTTAAAAAAATAAATTATAAAGTTTGGATGCTTAACATATGCTGATATACTGCTGAATATGCTGAAAGCTATGCATACGGCATAGTTTATTGCAAGAGTTTCAAAGGGCGAAGTAAATAATTTAATCACTGTATATTGTAATGCATATAATATACCCACCAATAAAACAGTTTAATGTCTACACAAACGTCCGTTTTGTTAAATAATCCATAAAAACCCAACAAAAGATTATTTCTTACAAACCAAATTGTAAAACAAATCATAATGAAAAACGTTGCAAGTTTGTTGTTTCAGATTGGTGTTTGTGACTTTTAGAAGTATCAATTAACTTCTAAAAGTCACAAACACGTATTTACAAAAACGTAATTACGAAGATGATTATCTAGGTATATGTACAGACAAAATTATTTAAAATATATTGTTTAAATATTGACAGCCCTATCCACTTCCCTAAGAAAGTCTGGTGACAATATTCACCAGCAAAAACAGTGCAGTCTAAAGTAGCCTTTAAAGTGAGTATTGCCAACCCTACACATGACTACATTGTCTTGTATCTCATTGAATATCTAATTTTTTCACTGACATTGAATGCTCTGTACAACCATATGGTTTATGCGTGTCAATCCACAATTTTGCAACGGCCTTTTATAAATTTACGTAACTATTATAGTTACGTAAAATTAGCTCTTGATGATCTATTCACTTCTTTGTTACTTTGTAAGGAATATGGTAACATTGATGAAAACTTCGTTGAACATGTGCATGTTGCTCGACTTGGCTAGTTTTTTTGCTTAACTTACATCATCTGCTTATTAATATCCTACTAAGTGCGAGTATATTTTTAGAATGACAGAGACACCTTCCTATAACTTAACGTACTACCCTGCACTTTACACTTTATGTATTTGGTATAAAGTAACGAAAGATGAAAAGTGTGTACTCACAAATTGGCAATCTCAGATGGATGACGTTTTACGTTAGATTAAAAGACGTTATACTATTTGATATAATTATTTTTGAAGTATAGCAGTAACAGCGTATTGGCTAAGACTAAATATCAAATAGATATAAGTTCAAACTGTGGCGGCACAATATATTACCGGTGTAAATTCTTAAAACTCCCATCTTAGACATTGGACAGAAATCAAGTCTATTATTCGGACCCAAGTAAAATATTAATCATTTTATTAGATCTCGTTTGATTCTTGAAATAGAATATTGAATGGCTGAAGCCAACTCACATATAAATCAGCATAACTTACCATTCTGTTCATTGTTCGTAAAAACATTGACTTTCTTTAAAAAACTCATTTTCTTTCTATTTTCTACTATTTCCGACAACTCTGACTATAAATTAGTATCTGATGCAATGAATCCGACTCGTTAATGGCATCGTAATTAAATTACATTGTCTTCCAAAGTTGGGTGCGCCAGTAAGTGATTGTTTTTGTGCACTATGTGTTGCACGAACGTCTTTTAAATAGAAAATGTTTGTTAATTCAGTTATTTCTTCATAAATACACTAACTGATCCTCGCGTTGTTACCTGTAGTTGTTGTTTCTTTACATCAATAACTACGATCGCGGTGCTCTGCTAATTTAAAATAAAAGTTAAGGTTACTCGTCATATTATTAGCTATCTGCCAGTCATTCCAAAGATTAACCTAGATAGGCAGACAAATATTTTAAAAATTGCTTTTTTGTGGATATTGCAGGGGTAAACGAGCAGACGTATCGCCTGATGGTAAGCGGTTACCGCCGCCCATGGACACCCGCAAACCAGAGGCATCATAAGTGCATTGCCGACCTTTTGTGGGGTGGGGAGGGGGTTGGAGGGAGCGATTGGTCTATGTTTATTCGATATCCTCATTCACTCGGTGAATTCAAACTAGTTTTCTGTGAGGCCGTGGTATCACTCCAGTCGAGCCGACCCGTTCATGCCGAAGCGTGGCTCTCCCACAGAATGAAAATACTTCTTTGATGTTGAACCGTATATACTTTCATATACATTTGGTTAAAAACTAATAATTTGAATTATTATTATAGTTAATCTGTATTCATAGATGAACAGATGTTAAGTTAGCAGTTGAAATATATTGACAGTTGTAAAAGTCGTGGTCAGATTTCAAATTGAATAGTTCCTTTCTCTGAACATATCCTATTTCATGAACATGACCTATGGGTGTATTATTTTGACATTCTTTTATAAACAGCACCCCATTAAAGAGGTTATGCATCACACACAATAGTGTTGCTATTTTAGTATATGTAGGATCCTAGGACTGTACTTGCCCGGGGTTCGACGTTGCCTTCTTAATTCAATACGTTACTATCTGTTGTATTCTTTGTTACTTACCTGTGAACGGTCTTCGATAGTCCATTGATGGGCATAGGCTTAGAAAGACATCAGACAAATTGGTATAGGATTTGTTTACCCTCTTCTTTTTCTTCTCTTTGCAGTGACGTTGTCTTATGTAGTTTATTCTCTCAGTCGACTCTTACGAAACTCATGGTATCAAGGGGGTTGTTGACACTATATTCTTAATCCATCACCACATTAAGCCTGATGGTCACTCGCGTTGAAGATATACTGTATACTCGTATACTAGGAAAAATACTTTTTTGTACCAAAGACAACAGGTAAAGATAGATAGGAAATAAAAACATGATCTTGTTACTAATTTACATCCTCCTAGTCTTCCCAATTTAGGTTGGAATTGGTTTTCAATCTTCTATGACACGGTTATCAAACCTCAAACCAATCAAATCGACTGTTACTGGACTTTGTAAGGCTCGAACTACTTTTAATGATTTCTACATATGTACGTATGATAAACAGGACCGATGGCATAAACTGCTCTCAGATACGAGGAGGTCTCAAAAAATAAGTATTGTCACCCATTCACAGACAGACCTAGCTAGCATTACTTAACTTGTCAATGAGGCAATAGATTACCAATTAACCTGCCAGGAGGTTTAATTTCGCCTTCTCACTCGCACAAGTTATGCAGGTAACAGCTCTCTGAAGACGATTCCCATGACTTGTAAATTAATGAGTACTTACTTCCGTACTTGCAAATTTAACATTACGTTACCTCAATATTCAATTAGATAAAAGACATACATAAACAGTGGAGTGTGACGTCATCAGTCCATCGTGGGACCGGTGACGGACGTGACTGCGCGTACGCATCGCCAGTAACCTTGTCAATAAATAGGTGATCGTTATATTCTAGCTTAGATGTTTTGCTGTGGAAGACTTTGCTGAAAATATATGTGATGACATTTAACACGTGTTTAATTTGATAGGAACATATATATAGCAGTTTCACAACATTTTTTAAATATATATAATTCTGTATATAGCCATTTTAGTTTATAGTAAATTAACTAATCCACGTAACTTCGTCAAAACCTGTAGAGTTCCTTGTTCAATTTTCCAATTCCGACTTAAAGTTCCTGACATCAGGCCTTTTAACCAAAGGAACTCTTCAACTCCTTTTTGTTTCGATGAGATGGCAACCAGCCGGATCAGCTATTTCTCCCAATTACAAGTACTTCTAGTCTTCAATTCTAAGTATTCAAGTCTTCGTCGTGATGAAATGAATGATGAAAAATATATAAAATGTGGATGACATGAAATGGAGACCGTCTTTCGAAAAAACGAAAAACGAACTCAACTCTTCAATTTGTTTTTTTATTGTTTAGGTGACAAACGAGCAGACGTGTCGCCATCTGCAACAGCAGAGGCGTTAAAAGTACATTGCCGGACTTTTAAGAAGAACAAGAAGATAATGACACTAAAGGAACAATATCCATGGTGATGACAGTTGTCTTAAAAGATAAGAATTAATCCCTTTGCTGCAGTCTTCTGATAGTACTATAAGTCCCTTCTAGCACTCACATCTTATCATTCTTCTTTAAACGCACGCATTGGCCGAGTGGTTTCAGCGGTCGCCATGCCGCTTGCTACTGCGCCAAGTGTCGTGGGTTCAAATCCCACGCGGTACAACACTTTGTGTGATCCACGAATTGGTTGTCCCGAGTCTGGATGTTCTTTGTGTCCGTTTCATGTATGTTTGTAAAGTCCCCCACGACACAGGATGTTTATTCCTAATGTGGGAGTTGTCTTTTAATAAAAAAAAAAAAAAAAAAAGCTTAAGCCCAAAATAGATATCTATTTATAGTTTTGTTCATTCACCTGTAAGTTCAAGATTATTAGTTACTATCTGTTATATCAATTATATTCTTGTACCTCTACTAGGGAGCGTCCATGTCATAGATACTGTAAAAAAAACTCTTATCTAAACTAACGCATCACGCAAACATTTACAGCAATCGGAAGTCGTCCCCTCCGCACGTGCTAAATTACAGTTCTCGAGATCACATCGTACAAAACGAACAGACAAACAGTCAAGCACCACTAGCCTTATCTGCTCTCTAACACGTACGCTCTTTTTAAGCAACGGTGCTTAGCTAAACTGCTCATGAAAGGTTTTCTATAGTACTCAACTGCGCTGTAGTGGTTTTTAACCATTTTAAGGATATAACGACCTGCTGTTTAAGGTGAATTAGTTAGAGGAGAAGGGACAGGAGTCTAGGTTACCTAAGTGGAGCAAAGCTGAGTATGTTTTAAGCCAATTTGTCAAATAATAACTTGTAGTTATTTGTGCGTTGTTAATTATAAATAAATAATAAATATTTCGGACATCTAACACACAACGCCATCTAGTTCCAAGCTAAGCAGAGCTTGTGTTATGGGTACTAAACAACTGATATGAATACATATATCTTTTTTTTTTGTAAATACATACATATTATACATAGAAAACACCCAAACTTCGAAACAAATATTTGTAGATCACACAAATACTTGGTCCGACCCAGGATTTGAACCCGAGACCTCAAGAACAGCAGTCGCATTCACTACCACTGCGCCACGTTAAGCAGATTATGAAGCCACAACGTTTTCTTGTCAGTCTCCAACCCGCACTTGGCCAGCGTGGGGACGTATGGCCTTAACCCTCTCCTGAGAGGAAACCCAAGCCCAGCAGTAAGACGGTATAGATTGTTGATGAGATATCTTCCCTGATCAAGACGCTTCAATTCAAACAGACAGTTGTACTCATATAAGTATCAATAATTGTGTACTTAATGTTAAATCATTTACCTAGTATAATTTACGTAACTATATATCTAATGCATCGTATAATTTAGACAACATATAAACATTTATCTTTAGCTTAACTATAGTGTATATTCTACATGCAACAAATGTTTTACTGGCCGAAAGATGCTAGACTAAATTATTTTCCCGTCCCCTCAATCCTTCATAAAACTTTTTAACTGAGGCACCC
The DNA here is from genome assembly GCA_916048165.1 of Spilarctia lutea. NCBI lineage: Eukaryota > Metazoa > Arthropoda > Insecta > Lepidoptera > Erebidae > Spilarctia > Spilarctia lutea. The sequence continues at coordinate 5,891,525 of OU696491.1, forward strand.
TTAAACAAATTGAACTTCAAGTATGACAAAATGATGCTTTAGTTATGTTAGTGCTTCAATTTTGCTTGGACGTGCCTGAGATTGGATTAGTAAGTGATTGGTAAGAGACCTAAAGGGTTCTCTAATACTGCTAATAGTCTCTCTACTGCCCCAGTGCAGCGCGTGCTGTGATGAGTATGCAGGTGGGTTGATTGTAAAATTATCTACAAAAAAAACTTAATACCTAGGACATATTATGCGTCTTAGTTAACCATCCGCTTAGCATTAATCTGCTACTGAAATCGTTAGTACAAGTCATGGTCAAATGAAAATATACAATGTTTTCTGAAAAAAGTCGGAACATAGATACAGGATTATATATATTGTTTGATATATATATGGATTCATTTTAATCTTACTTTAAATACATTTTCTTTTTTTTATCTTTATTAATTTAGAGACTTTTATTACATGGTAATATGTTAGTCCCATCGTACCTTATCCTATTTTATTTCTTATGCAGGTCAAAGCTTTTGATGCGTAAATACTTCAAATAGGTCAAGTGCAGCTTTTGAGGTTGGGTTTCCTAAAATGTTGATAAACATACCAATATCATATCTATTTAAATTGTATCTACGCACCAACGCCTCCCTCTGTGTTCGATAGTTGACACACTCCGTCAGCAAGTGTTGGACATCATCAAGAGTCCCGCATATCCCACAGTTCGGTGTATCTACTTTCTTCATAAGATGTCCAAACTTCCTAGACGGATAGTGTCCTGAGCGGAGTTTATGCTTAAAATACATTTGAAACTAAATTCGGGCTTTAAAAAGTACCTTTTTTTTTCCTCGTGCTGAAATCCTCTCGGATACCACCTCCTGGTGGCATGTCGGACTCGAACCCGAATAACAAAATACCCTAAAATCTGTTTGTGTATAGACACAACACACTATGCTGGCTATTTTTCAGGTTCATGAAATATTTATTTCAATGTAAATATATCTCAAAGACACGATTATCTTTCTGTATCCCCACTCACTGCTCCCGAGTGTACTGTAAAACTCCTTCTTTTAATAGTATTACGAGTACATTATCATCTACATTCCTAGTAGGTACGTTGTTACAGGATAACTTTAAACTAGGGTCCGGTCGTATAATATCTGCGGTTCCCGGACCCCTCCCTTCTCAGGCGCAGAGTTGGCACACCGTGTGGTTTTAGCCGGTTCGATTCCGACACACCGCCCCGCCGCAAACCCCGGCGGGATGACGGCCCGAGGGGGTTTCCACACGTAAAAAAAAAAAAAAAAAAAAAAAAAAAAAAAAAAAAAAAAAAAAAAAAAAAAAAGATAACTTTAAACTAAGCATTTTCAATTTGCGAATGTTTATATTCCGTTATAGTGCTTCTCAATTAATTAAACCCTATGAAACTATTAAGCGCGTAAGACGGCTGGCAGGACCTGGATGCGAGAAGCCGAGGATCGAACTAAGTGGCGTGCAATTGGAGAGGCCTATATCCAGCAGTGGACTGCGATAGGCTGATAATGATGATGAAACTATTAAACTGGCCCCTTTAAGCTACTATGAGTCCCTACTTTTAGAACTCATTTAGAAGAGTTATAACGGCTCATAGTATATGTAGGTATATTACTGCCTCGTTGGTCTAGCGGTTGACGTATGCGACTGCCGATCAAGAGGTTTCGTGTTAGAATCCCGGTTCGGGCCAAAAGTGTTCTTAAGTTTTTTCTGAGTTTAGAAAAGCTTAATAACAGCTCGGAGTTTGAAATTTGGGGTCCAAAGCCCCGTGCCTCGAAGAGCACGGAAAGCCGTTTGTCCTGTGCCTGATTATGCACTATCACATATCCTGGATAGTTGGCTGGTCTCTGTTCTGTATGTACTGGCCGCTGTATCCGTAATTGGTTAGAAGAGAACAACAACAATATACTCCAAATAAACATGTACTTCTAAAAAAATTAGTAGAAATTCATTCTTCAATTTTGTTACAATCTTAATAAATATTGTATCACATGAAAATGAAAATCGTTGTAAGTTAAATTAACGTTAGCATTGTATTATCAATGGACCCCCTCAAACAATTGGACAAAGAAATAAGTCCAAGGGAATTCGCGAATGTCTGTCTGTTCATTATATTACTGTTTTGTTATTTCAATGTCGCTCCCACAATTTAAGTAACAGTAAATTATTTTTTGTATTTGCTTCTAGTTTTTGCTAACTATGTAGTTGTTAAAATACTTGAACACTGATATTTTTATGAGCAAAAAATGTTCATTGTTACGATTTTTATATATTTTTGGTTCTATTTTATATGTATGTTGCGTTTTTATTCATATTATGTTGTTTGGAATTGTTTTTTTTAATGGAACAGAGGGCAAACGAGCAGATGTATCGCCTGTTGGTAAGCGATTACCGCCGTCCATGGACACCCGTAACATCAGAGGCGTTGCCGGCCTTTAGGGGGTGAAGGGAGGGGATGGGGTATAAGCGTCCGGTAGCCTCACTCACTCGGTGAAACACAACGCAAGCGCTATTTCACACCGGTTTTCTGTGAGGCCGTGGTGTCATCCGGTCGAGCCGGCCCATTCATGCCAAAGCATGGCTCTCCAGTTATTTTTTTGCACTGCCATTTCGTCGCATAATGGTTTTGATTATCTAGAGGACCTACTGTAGTTAAACACGTTCTACGATGTACTATCCGGTCCGGTGCCTTTTCAATTTTGCTAACCCGCTCAGTAATGTTGCTGATCTTAGGTTTACCGTTTTCTAATTACGTTATTGATCATTGGCGTACACATTACAACTCCACATACATCACAAGGTTCAATGACACGAATTAAACATTGAGTTTCCGCTAATATTGATTGAAATAATGATTGTATTAATTAATAAAATTACGTCATTTTCGTCAATAATAAATATTAAGGCTTCGTTCCAATAACAACAATAATGAATTAAGCAATGGAAAATAAACTAATAACAAATATAATTTAAAACAATAAACTAAAATATAGCAAAAAGTGTCGTTACAACTTTTCGTCTTAACAAAAAGTGTCGTTACAACTTTTCGTCTTAAATTTTTCCGTCTAGCCCCCTTTCGCAACGCGCGATAAGGAACTTCGTTCCAAAAATGTTAAAATAGTACATGAAAGTGATTGGGACTAATGAAAAAGCTGTTATTGATGATAGTCTTCTTCTAGTACATACGATAATAATCCCTCATGGTAAATACATAGGTTGAACGTTAGTTGGGTACCGATTGAATATATTGTCACCTATTCGAAGTTCTATATTCTGAAATGTTCATATGTGTATTTTCTTGATGATTAAAGTTTTAAATGCCATGTAGAGGCGACCATCCAAATATACATACTAAAAATTGTACTATAACTGCACGTTTGGACTAATGGTTAAACGGTCGCCACTCCGTTCCCTACTTCGCCAAGTGTTGTCGGTTCAAATCCCATGTGGAATAACACTTTGTGTGATCCACAAATTGTTGTTCTAAGTCCGGGTGTTCTTTGTTTCCGTTTCATGTATGTTTGTAAAGTCCCCCGCGACACAGGAATTTTTCCTAGAGCGGGAGTAATAAAAAAAAAACCTTAGATTTACCAAAAACTATAAACACAGCTTGAATTTAGAAGGTGTTATACGAGATCAGGAAAATCCAGCCCCGCCTTTAGCACATTAGTTCATAAAACATTAGCTTAATTGACAGTTATATTAGTTTTGTGTGTACATAACCGAGTTTACTCCGAACATGACGCATAATTACAAACAACATTAAACTTGTGTGTGACTTTTGAGGTAGACAAAACTGACATTAATTTTTTAGACTTCTGTTTAAATACTTTAGTCACCAGGAGATACCGGATGCCTTTCAAAGTTAGATGTATAAATACATACATTCACACATGTACCTATGATGTGCACTAAAACCTACAATTGTAATATTTGCTATAAATCTTGAGACTAACATCTTGGTGCTTAATTGACATCGGTTTCAAGACCAACTAAAGCAACAATCATCTCGGCCTGTGTCTTTTCAAGTTAATCTATTCGGACAACAATCGTGCCATATTGTTTCCAACTCATCGATCTAACATCCTAATGATAATTGCAATATAAATCACTCTTATTAACTTCAAGGCTTAAATATTTTATCCAATAGGGTTGGCACTACTCTTGATGTTTCATTTGGCATAATAGTCAAGAATGTAGCCTACTTGCTAGCTTTTTTTTTACGTGTGGAAATCCCCACGGGCCGACCGCCCACCGGGGTTTGCGGCGGGGCGGTGTGTCGGAACCGAACCACACGATGTGCCACTGTGCGCCTAAGAAGGGAGGGGTCCAGGAACTGCTGTTATTAACAGGACAGGACATACCTACTTGCTAGCTAACTGCTTTTGTCTCTTAGCTATAGACACGACACGCCAGAAAACCATCCTCATCGTTGCCCTTCAAATATTTCATTTCTTTGCTTATTAGATGAATGTAAAAAAATACACTGTCCCATAATGCATACTAATGTTATAAATTCGAAAGTGACTCTGGCTGTCTCTTAGGCTTTCACGGCTAAACCTCGAATGACATATGGCAATTCTTGAGGATTTGATTTGATGCCGCAACATACACGAACCGTAGGGAAAACCTTTTTTAAACAAAAAGTTTATTGTTAAATAAAAAAAAATACAATAAAGGGATATGAGCTGCAATATTTCACACAAACAATATATTAACAAATATTTATTCCAATGATGTTTAAAAAAAGATAATGCTTTAAGCATCAGCAACATTTCAGTGACACATGATATTTGTGGGTAAAGAATTTGATTTTCTCAAAAAGAAAATTACATTTCACTTACATGAGAATATGCTCTGATTCTTGATACATCACACATACTATACATTACAGCACTCAATAACAAGCAATTCAACAGGCTTAAAACTCGCATTTTTAACGGTCTAACATTAACATTTTTATAATAATATCAATTTATATGGGTACTCAATTTATCGATAAGTGAAGACCAGAATAGGAATATACCCTCGCATATTTGCTAAGCAAGCTAGTCACTTTAAAAATAAATAAAACATATTCTGTAATCCTAAATGATACAAAATAAGAAAACGTAGTGTTAAAACCTCATTCCTGTTCCAAATTGCACTGCTTAATGCAACACACACACATGTGTAATTCAATCCCGTCTACAACTTTTAAGAGCAACATTACAAAAACCAACACTTTGCAAATGTTTTTCGTCTTAAATATGCACTAGAGGGCAAGTAACGCAAGATACACATTTATATAATGCACTTTATTTTTTCTAACCTTGAATAAACAACTTTTGTACTAGAGATGTGTTAAATTCGTACATTGCGTTATCTTCAATATACAGTGTAAGCCACATAAGCGGTTCTGTTTTTCAGCAACGGTCGCCAGTGTAACAAAATATTTTGTGACATCCCTACACAATATCGATACAAACACACTTAAGTCTTTATTGTGCACAAATGAACACTTAACATATTAAATACAATACAAGTTTGTTAAGTTCTGTAATACGTTGAAGTCATAAGACATCAGTACCGCTGATAGACAGCTCATTACTAAGTCATCATGCTCTATTTCAAGATGATAAAGATTATAGCATCGATTTAGAATATAATGGTATGAACATATTTTTGAATTAAAAATTATACTGTTCATTGAGAATGGAGTGATGTGTGGATGAGTGGATCAACCACGTTTCTGGTTCTCAAATTAAGTGATAGAAAATATAAGAAACAAGTAGAATTATATAAAATTTGAACAAAAATTATATGTTTTTATATATGAGTCTTCCAAAATTACTCTACTCTGCATGATGGAAAGCATGAGTAGAATTCAAGGGTGGTGGGCAAACATATTCATTGCGAATGCAGACCATACAACAATGCAGCATGGTGACCCACACTAAGATGACCTACATTTATAAGAAGATAAAGAAAAAATCAAACTCCCAGGATCGTTTTACGAGGGTTTCCTGAGTAAACAAATTTATTTAAATAAGTATAGGTATAAATGTTAAACTGTTTAAGATTAAAAGGTTAAGTGCTTAAGTTAAAAAAATAAACTCTACGTTTTATTAGGACTTTGAAAATAACGAATCACTTTTGCGTATATAAAGCACCGGACATGTTCAAACCCAACCTCTCGTCGTCCTCTGCTGAATGAAGGTGGGTGACCTTCATTAAGCAGAGGAGATTCTCAAGGTGAGAAAACTATGTATTTTGGAAAACATCCCAAAACAATTTTTCATGTAAACCACTTTAATGTCACGTATAGTTATATAAACAATATAAAACTAAACGCTAAACTAAAAATGTAATTTCTCAATACAAAATACTTGACTAATATTGTATAATAAAATATGAAATCAGAAACCAAATAATAGAGCGTTTAGAGGGCTCAGTCTTTCCGGTTATCCGCCCTTGACCTTCTAATGTTATTGTATACAATCCCCAATACCCGGAGGTATATATTATATATTAACGATATCACTTTCCCTTCCTAATAGTTATTTATATTGTCATTCTCTTTTAAAAGTATTTTAGTAACCATCTCCGATGTCTTAAGAATTTTTTTATGATTGCAATTGTTTTCCGAAAATGCAGTACTTAAAAGAATTGTAATTATTGGCTTTAATATTTGAAATGATTTGAAATACTAGCATACTATTTCGTAATTGAAAACAGTCTCAATTTCATCATCATCATCATCATAGCATCATAGCATCGATCATATCAATAAACCTATTGAATCAATAATACTGAAAAAAAAAAACTAGATCCAATTGTAAATAGAATTTATTAAAACGGATTATTCCCTTTATGCCGATTTTTCATGAACCGTTTCGGGGGTGTACTGGTAGCGTACGCGACTGCTGTACTTGAGGCCTCGGGTTCTATTCCCCGGTCGGATTTGCATGATTTACAAATATGTATTTGTTTCGGAGTTTGGGTGTTTCCTAAGTATAATATGTGTTTACAAAATAATTTATATCCGTTGTCTAGTACTCATAACACAAGCTCGGCTTAGCTTGGGACAAGATGGCGTTGTGTATTAGATATCCGAAATATTTATTATTTTATTTATAAATTGATCTCTAATTTGGTTTAGAACGCAGATAACGTATAATAGCATAGTCTTAAGAACTATACGCTGACTATTTTGACAGTCGTATTCTATATTCTTGTAAATAATGGAACTTAATTAACTTAATTTTCTGCCACGCACAGCAAAACTGTGGAATGAGCTGTCGCCTGCGGTGTTCTCGGATCAATACGACCTTCAAACCTTCAAGAAAAGAGCGTACTCCTTCCTAAAAGGCCGGCAACGCACTTGTGACGCCTCTGGTGTTGCGGGTGTCCATGGGCGGCGGTAATCGCTTACCAGCAGGCGATACGTATGCTCGTTTGCCCACCATATAATAATAAAAAAAAAACTTAACGTTGTATTGATACAAAATAATGTGTGTGTTTTACTTATTTGTAACATATATTTCCAAATATTTGTAGAATTATGTTTATTGGCAGTCTAGTTAATATAGATGTGTCTGAAATAAAATAATACAACCGCGTGTAAAATGTAACAAACTATTTTTTTACATTATTATTATTTTCAATGAAAATGTAACAGTAAAAACCGGTAACTTTACGGAAATGTCAACATTCTTGTTTTACTTCATATTTTAAGTTTAAAAATAATGAAATGTAGACAGTTCGCAGACAAACATACTATTTTATCTTTATTATGCCAATGTATGTAGAAATACGAATGATTTAATTTCTTTACGTTAGCTCGGCTCGAACTGTGACGAATCGCCATTACTATAGCTAATTTTAAATAGGTGTGCCAAGTAACCTACGATCCTTGATAAACGTTTTCAAATTCCTTGATACAACGAAACAAAGGATGCTTAGATCAGCAAATGATGTGGTATTTTTAGACATAGTACAATTACTTTGGTTACCTTTCATGCATTGTAACTGTAACTATACAAGCAAATAAAATTGGAATGACTGTTTTTAATATTAACAAACATTACAAATAACAAACACGTTTTCAAACAAAAAATACAAATGCGGAAATAGTTTATGTCGTGTCCGAAAATACCTATATGTTTAGAGGACTATCTACAAAACAATTGGGATGGGGATGTGCGAGATATCAATAATTTTGTTATTCGATTACAATTAGTCGAGTTTATTTTCATCAATTACAAAAAAGCACAATAGAACGAAACAAATTTGTTCTAGAATCAAAGTAATATTGCTTTTCGTACCACACCCTCCTAGATATAGAGTAACACAGTAGCGAGTAGCCATACGCAGGCGTTTCCCTCTGTCTAGGTATAAGTCAAAATGGGCCTACGAATGACACTGTTATGACACAAAATGCAGTTATGTGTTCATGAAATTCAAAATTATTGGTTTTATTTGTTATGTGTGAGATCGCATTGATAGGCGATAGTTTTTGTATGTGAGATTAGTGGGAAGATTTCTCCTCTTTAAAAATGACATACTATTTTGTATCGAAAAAAGACGCGGTTCCTCTGTGGAGAACGAGAGCTTGTGTGAGACCCGAAGAACCGATCTAGCCCACTAATCCCCGTGGTGGCCTACCTTGGTAATCGGGAGGCGCTCCAGAAACACATCGTATCCGGAAAAATTGACTTAATTCTTTTCTAAACATAATGTTAGCAGCTTCACTGTGATAGAAAAAAATATTGTTTTATTTTAAACCTGGACGCTGCCTTAGTACTTACTCTCAAGGCTTGTGACTGCAGCTGCATCATCTGATGATATATGTAAACAAAATGAAGAATCGTGAGCCGTCTGTAATTGTTTGTGTGGTAGCAACATCAATCATTCGTACACGGTAATCACATTAATAGTATCAAGTATATATTATAAGTTACGTATAAACATTTGTTCTAGATAAAATGTAATTATTGTGTACAATACAAGGTTTTTTTTGCATTATTACAAGGATGGTGTCACAACAATAATATTCTTAAACTTACGTACAGCTTAAACCTACTTAAACATTGATAAACTGAATGATTATGTCCACGATGGTTTCAAGTAACGTATCCATTTTAATATACTTCTATTAATCCTATTGTTAAGTAATACTAGTGCACAAAATAAGTGAGCGTTTTGTGCTGGTGCTACTTACAGTTGTTTCAAAATCTTATATAACCTTTCTACTAAGCCCTACTTATACAAATGTAAGTAAGTCTTACCGTCCATAATATTTACTTATAACTTCTTATCTTAAAAAACAGCACTCCTTCTCAAACACTGATACTATTATATTTCAACAACAACCCATAATATCCCACTGCTGGGCTCGGGTCTTCTTTCAGGAGAGTGTTAATGCCATACGTCACCACGCTGGCCGAGTGCGGGTTGGGGAGTGGTAAAACAACGGCTTAAAAAACTCCAACAGTAAGATTATGTAGCCACTAATACACTTACTGTATCGAAAGTATTATCCACCTCGTTGCGACTGCCTCGTTGGCGCAGTGGTAGTGTATGCGACAGCTGTACTTGAGGTCTCGGGTTCGATTCCCGAGTCAAACCAGATCTTTGTATGACCTGCAAATATTTGTTTTGGAGTTTGGGTGTTTTCTATGTATAATATGTATGTATTTACAAAAAAAACAGTATATATGTATTTATATCAGTCGTTTAGTTCCCATAGCACTAGCTCTGCTTAGCTTGGGACTAAATGGCGTTGTGTGTTAGATGAACGAAATATATTTATATTTATTTATGTAAATAGAAACTATAACTGCAATTGCAAATAAAAATGGCGTCCTAACTTTCATATAGGAATTAAGAAACAGTTCCTCCTAGATAAACTATAATATTTATCTACCACACACGTGAAATAAAGTACTAATAATTAACATGAATGTATATTAAAACCCATATTGTAATACTCAATGACCTTAAGACGTTAACCTTTCATTTATATGCTGACAATGTAGCAAATTACCATGCGTAACTATCATAGATCGAGGCGAAAACTCTGCAACATATAGGGTTGTCACCCTAAGAAGAAGCACATGCAGGTATTTTTAATATATTCAGACACTAAATTACAATCCATTGACAATCTACCATATTATTATAATACTAGCTAACCCACGCAACCTCGTTTGCGTCTTCTATTGCCCGTAGCGTGAAAATTTACCCCCGTTTTTTGAAACATTCTTCATTGGTACTCCGCCCCTATTAGTATTAGCGTGATGATATATAGGCTATAGCCTTCCTCGATAAATGGACAATCCAACACTGAAATAATTTTTGAAATCGAACTAGCGGTTCCTGAGATTAGCGCCTTCAAACAAACAAACTCTTCAGCTTTATATGTTAGTATAGATTACTAGTGAAATTGTAATTTTACGGCTTTGAAAATATACCTGCGATATATACATTAATTAATATTTCATTCTGAGCTCTAGATGTCCCTGAAAATAATCAATGTCATCTACTTGAAGTTACGCCAGCCATTTAGTTACAGTAACAAAGTTAGTCATCACAACCTTATCCTATTTAGGCCTCAGGAAGTACAGTTCTACAGTGTTTACATAAAAGTCAAAAGCTACACTTACGTTAAGAGTTAACTCAATAATCGTAATTATGTATTCAATCACACACATTTAGATCATAGGAAATTTAAGTGATATTATAAAATATAAAGTAATGAAGCAGAACCTGTATTGAAATAGTTTCTGCACACAGAAACAGGTATGTCACCTACACAGTACATTTTTTTTTTATTATATAGGGGGCAAACGAGCAGACGTATCGCCTGATGGTAAGCGATTACCGCCGCCCATGGACACCCGCAACACCAGAGGCGTCACGAGTGCGTTGTCGGCCTTTTAGGAAGAAGTACGCTCTTTTCTAGAAGGTTTGAAGGTCGTATTGGTCTGGGAACACCGCAGGCGACAGCTCATTCCACAGTTTTGCTGGCTTAATAGGTAAAAATATTATAAAAAGTGTGTCAACCCTAGCTGGGTGTATGTTTTAGGCTAAATACATGAGAATTGCTATTTCCCTCTTCATGTCACGTATCCGTAAGGTTGAAGAACGCGGAATAGGTGATACGATGATTCTGAGAAGCCGTGTGGAATAATTTTCGAAAAATTATTCATGCAAAACCATTCCGATGTTACGGTTTGTTAAATGTCAGAATTTAAACAGATTTTTTAAAGTATTTTTCTAAATTATGTCTGTCGTAGGAGGAATGCTGTCTTTATTGACAATATGACAGTAATTAATGACTTATAAGAAGAATAGTCTCGACCTGCAGCCATCTTTGATTAGCTAACTATACAACAGAGTTTTACCTAACATCCAGAATTTACGGATAAGATGGATATTTGCCAAGGTGATAGGTTTGTGACAATCCGATTTCTTAGTTCTGTCACCACACGGATAAACTGGACATAGACCTCTCTTTCATTCTTCTTTTTTTTTTTAAAGTGTCCGGTGTCGCGTGGAACTTACCAAACATACATGAAACGAATTCAAAGAACACCCAGACTCAGAACAACAATTTGTAAATCACACAAAGTGTTGTGCCATGTGGGATTTGTACCCACACCACTTGGTGCAGTGGAAAGCGGTGTGGCGACCGGTTTAACCACTAGGCAAGACGTGCAGTCACACTACTACACTAGGCCTAAGTACAAAGGAGGTTTTGACGGATTGGTTGTTATAGTTTGTGGTAATATTTCCTTCACATTATTACAGTGCTGTTGTCTTGAGTAGTTTGCTCCTTAACCGGCTTTTACAACACCCATAGAAATAATAGAAGTGGTGACCCTCCGTGTTTTTAGGTATCGTTTTTACCCGACTGCAGGAATGTCAAAAGGAAAGGTATCATGTTTGGCAGTCTGTGTATGTGTTGAACCGCACATACACTTGCAACAACATAGCACTTTTCTTTAAATGTCGACAGAGGGCGTTGTGCATTCTGTCTGAATCGCGATATCATAGTTTTCAACCCAGTGTTATAAGTCTGTGTATTATTTTTTTATAATATTTTCGAACAAGTGACCAGTAGTTATTTTATTTACTCGACTTAGTTACCCCTCCAGTGCAATTGTGTTGTTCCCATTAAATACCAGGCAACTCTTGGTATTTACGAATATGTTTGTACGTTTTCATGAATAAGGTGTCAATTCGTAATAATGCCCCAGGAGGCCCATCCCTAATTCCCCCTCCCCATCCCCCAAAGGTCGGCAACGCACATGTGACGCCTCTGGTGTTGCGGGTGTCCATGGGCGGCGGTAAGCGCTTACCATCAGGCGATACGCCTGCTCGTTTGCCACCTATTACATAAAAAAAAATGTAACATTGGCTGTGGTAATTTTATCAAAAGTTTTCTCGTAGACGGGCTACATAGTCTTTGAAACTGTTTTCTTTTTAGTTCATTTACTACTTTTTGCTCGGTTAGTACTACAGTAATATAATACTAAAGTATATGTATAAAGTTTTTGGGCAAGACCGCTGACTCACGCTTCTTAAGCATGTCAACGTACTGATTATTGTCAATAAACACAATCATAAAAGGACGAGAGGTTTGAACAAACAAACACTAAACGAGCCTCTCGAAATCTTATTCTTTTATGTCTTTTTTATACCGTTGAGGTAGCAAACAACGACTCATTTCAACTTGCAATGAGATAACATTTATAAAAAAAGTCTAGACGCCGTCTCTTCAGTAAATCTGCTCAAATTTCATTATCATCAAATTTTGAAACTAGTTTTATTTTAAAATTAAAAACACTCTTAACTGTCTCGGTGGCACAGTGGCGTATGCGACTGCTGTGCCTGATATCTCGGGTGTTTCTTTTTTTTATACATGAGCTACCAAAATGACTCTGCCTTGCCTGGTGGAAAGCACCAGCAGAATTCAAGAGTGATGGTCACCATCCTCAATGCAAACAAGGACAGTGCAACATGGCGACCAGCACTATGGCGGCCTAGTGAGATGCTTTTTCGTTTTTAGTAGTTTATGCATGTATATATGTATATAATAATATGCGTTCAGTTTTTTAAGTATTCTATCAGTCAAGTCAAGTCAATACAAGCTTGAGTTTGTTTGAGTGTGAAATGTCCGAAATATTTATTTAATATACAGCACTATTATACAAAATGCTGTTTGTGTACAAGACGAGTTACTTCACCACTTTATCAGCTCCAATTCAAGTATAAATCTACTGTTTTCTCTCTTCTATTAACACTTTCACACAGGTTTTATTGATATCTTCACTCGATTTCTGCTTAATTATTCACAAATACATTAGTTGTACTAAATGATTGTTATCTTAAATGACAAATTGGCAACTTTGTAACGATTCTGTTACGAGATTTTATCTAAACTTTCTATTAATGTTTTTAACACATTTTTTTTATTGAATAGTGGGCAAACGAGCAGACGTTTCACCTGATGGTAAGCGATTACCGTCGCCCATGGACACCCGCAACACCAAAGGCGTCACAAGTGCGTTGCCGACCTTTGGAGGATGGGAAAGGGGATGGGGGCAGGGGTTGGGATATGGGCCTCCGGTATCCTCACTCACTCGGTGAAACACAGCGCAAACGCTATTTCACACCATTTTATCAATGTATTAAGAGAAATGAATTTACGTACCGATAACATGCTAAGACACAGCTACCAGCTTCAGTATTCCGACTAACATTTACTAAGTAATTATTGCGACTTATTTATGTTTTAAAGTCGACAATAATCTGACGAGAGTATAAATCATCATCAGGCTATTGCAATCCACAGTTGGACATAAGTAAGTTGCAAGTTACTCTGAGAATCGAGTCGAGAATACAAAACATGTTATAATTTAAAAGTTATGAAAATTGAAATAATTATATTATTTATAGATTTAAAAATCAAACTGTAAGCTTTAAATAAGGTTGATTCACATTTTTTTATATCGGAATGAGGGTAATCCGAAAATGTTTTGATTAAAAAAGCAGTTTCGATGATTCCAATTTCGAATGTCGTCAGATCTTTTGACACATGCAATTCAAATTGTAATTGAGTTGTTGAACGTCATATCACGTTATCCAGGTGTCACGCGTTTGACGTTATGTGGAACATCGATTCATTACTTGATATAGGTTTATACTTGATTTACTTGAGTGCAAAAAAAGTCTGACATCTCTAGAATACATACTTTAGTAAACCGTAAAAATATCATTCACACAATATTTTATTAATATCAACAACCACAGACCACTGTTAGACATAGGTCTCCGCTTAGAAATAAGGTTTAGGACTACTATTTCACGCCATATTTAATTTGTAAAAGTTAATTAGATAATAAAACTTCAATTGTCAAAACTTAGTTCGCAAAATTATCTATTAAAACCGTACTATCCCCGCGACAGCATAATTTCCAAATCTGTTTATGAATAATGGAGTTCTGTGTTTAAAAACGCAAATAAATGTGACGGAATAGACAAATAAAGCAATGGTGTTTATTGTTCTTATTTGAATAACCAAGAAGTCATTCATTCGTTTCATTCGTTAGATAATAGAACGTCAATTGTCAAAATTTAGTTCGCTAAATTATCGTTTAAAAACGTACTATCCCCGCGACATCATGATTTTCCAAATCTATTCATAAATAATGGAGTACTATGTTTAAAAATGCAAATAAATATGACGGAATAGACAAATAAAGCAATGGTGTTTATTGTTCTTAATTGAATAACATAGAAGTCATTCATTCACTTACGAGTCACACTACAATACCCAGCCAATCTTTCACCGTCACTACCGAACAATACAATGAATTCTCCAATTATACAAAGCCTCAAAGTAATTGACTCGATAATGTCTCATAACAACTAAGGAACACAAAAAACGGCCCCCAAAACCTATCTACAGGAGATACCATTATTTTAAACACAGTTATCATCTAGTATACTTCATTCAACACAAACCTACCTACGGATATGTAACTGGCACAATTAATATGTTCACTGCTTATATCTCCACTATAAAACAAAATTTTACCGCTACTTAACTTAAACAACTCTTAAACAACAGAGAGAGGACTTAAAATCCTTCACCGACGATTCCAAATACGAAATTCAAATTGTTCCCTTGTGGCCAGCATCTTCTACTATCATCTCATACGAATTTTAACTTTAACACTAATAATTTTGGATCGGTTTTTCTCTAACTCTTGAACAATGTGGATCTTAGTAATGTTGTTGTAAAATTTACTGTCAGTGAAGGTGATAAGGTTGTATGTGCTTTGAATGAAGGAGTAGGTTTTAATAATAACAGGTTTGGAGCCGCCGTGGGAACGAAGTCGGATATGCGATGTATAATCGTCTGTCGGAACAGAGTGGATGCAATAGTCCAATTT
The DNA here is from genome assembly GCA_916048165.1 of Spilarctia lutea. Classification (NCBI taxonomy): domain Eukaryota; kingdom Metazoa; phylum Arthropoda; class Insecta; order Lepidoptera; family Erebidae; genus Spilarctia; species Spilarctia lutea. The sequence goes on from OU696491.1 coordinate 5,906,980, forward strand.
TGCAGCCTTTTACTTAGATTACGTTTGCGGCAGGTTTGAAAATAAAAACTTGTTTTTGCATCGGACGTGTTGAGATTTTTCGTTAGTTTTTTATAAAACATGTATGAGATTTCCTCTTTATTTTTAATGGGAAATTGAAGTTCCGGGAGAAACTGTGATTTATTCAGAAAGCTTGAGGAATATGTACCAGTGACCTGTACTTTCTACAAACAGTAAAGAAAGATTGTCTATTTAGAGACAAACCTTCATATTCTATAGCCGATCGAATTCAATGACTTGTATAATTAGCCACCACGATTTTTGTTGAGAGAATGACTAGCAAATATATATTAGTTTGTAGGTAAACAAAAGCGCAGTAAGCTTGATAAATGCTGGTGAATATTATTAAAGTATTCTATCTATAGTGATGTCATTTACACGCATTACAGATAACGTAACTCACAATAAAGCCTTGATACGAGTACATTACTACGATATTTGTACTGATTCTTAGGTCTTTATCAACGCGGAATCGAATTAAAGTTTACGTGCTGTAGTCATGAGTAGATATATCAGAATTCCTTCACATTGGCATAAGTTTTAAAGTAAAGTATTAGAATCGAGAATATATTTGTCATAACAACCTCGACATTTAAAAAAAAAAACTTACAGGTCCCAAGGAGCGTCAACAATTTTCTGCAAATGCAAAAGCCAGTGTTTAGACTGGAATAAAAACTGTTTAATATGCAGTTCTTATTTAAATTAAAAAAAAGAACTGTGTAAAGACAATAAGAAAAATATATTTATTGTTTTCAAGATTAACAATCTATCTCACAGCTCTAAAACTAAAAAACCGTGACGGTTATAATTAAGTTTATGAGTCAGGAAAAGTAGAAAGATAGTAATATCTTTGTAACACCCATACCATCGATTGGTTCTTTAGCTACACGTATTAAAATTCCATAGAGTCTTTGTTGCTTGTACCAATCTGTCATGAGCAATTTTAAATCTATTTTATCTTTATCCTTGGGTCCAATCCGATGGTCATTATTTAACAAAGACTGTTTTACCCACTTTGTGCGGAGGTTGTATGTTGTGTTTAAAGATTTTTGTTATTGATACTCGTATAATCGATACATCACTTTGTCGTCTAATGCGGAAATAATTAATTAGTTTTAAAAGGTTTCTTGTACTTGTTAAACACGTATTTATATGCAATATTTGCAATACATTATAATTCGTACCGGAGGCCCATACCCCGACCCTTCGCCCATTCCCCTCCCCATGCCCTAAAGGTCTACATGTGACGCCTCTGGTGTTACAGGACGGCGTTAATCGCTTACCATCAGGTGATACGTCTGCTCGTTTGCCTCCTATTTTATAAAAAAAGATCATTCAATTAAGTTCTTCTAAAGTGACTCTACGCTCCCTGATGGAAAGCATGAGTAGATGCCAAAAGTAGTGGTCACCATACTCATTGCAAATGAAGACAATGCAACAATGCAGCATGGCGACCCACACTGTAGCGGCTTATTGAGGTGCTTCTGCATCAGCAGAGGGTAGTACTACGTCAGTCGACTCGACCAGTTCATACTGAAATTAGAATGTCTACTACCTTGAAATCTATCGTTCAAAAACAAAAAAAAAACAAAAAAAATGCCTCTAGCACTGATGTCAGTGTCATTAACGCACATACACACCTATTATATGTATATCTAGATTTTAAGCTCTACAGGATTTTTACTGATCGACCCGTAGGAATGAATCTCTTGAAGAAAGAACCGGGCATATATTGTCTATTATGGAACATAAACCATTTTCAGCAGTGTTCAGATCGCAATCATATCTGCCAAGCTCATAAACCACCCTCTCTTTTAATAAAAGTTCTCATAATGAATATATTGCAGTGATTCGTGTTTATTTAATGCGATTCCTAACAGACGAATAAAAACAAGGTCTTTGACGCAAGCTTACTTTTTCAGCTAAACATTTTTCATTGAACTCCCAATTTAATACCCAATGAGTGCTCAATTGACGACAAATAATAATTGTTTGTTACGTTAGTGTTGTTAAAAAAACGTACGAGAGCCACGCTTCGGCATAAATGGGCCGGCTCGGCCGGAGTGATACCACGGCCTCATATAAAACCGGTGTGAACTAGCGCTTGCGCTGTATTTCACCGAGTGAGTGAGGATACCGGAGGACAATACCCCAACGCCCAATTCCCTCTCCCCATCCCTCAAATGTCGGCAATAATAAATAAATAAATAAAATAAATATTCTGGACATCTAACACACAACGCCATCTAGTTCCAAGCTAAGCAGAGCTTGTGTTATGGGTACTAGACAACTGATATAAATACTTATATACTTTTTTTTTTTGTAAATACATACATATTATACATACAAAACACCCAAACTCCGAAACAAATATTCGCAGATCATACAAACATTTGGTCCGACCCGGGAATCGAACCCAAGACCTCTTGCTTAGCAGTCGCATACGCTACCACTACGCCACCGAGGCAGTTAATGCACATGTGACGCCTTTGGTGTTGCGAGTGTCCATGGGCGGCGGTAATCACTTACCATCAGGTGATACGTCTGCTCGTTTGCCCACGATTCAATAAAAAAAAATTACTTAACTAATAAAATATGAATGCTCATCATCATCATCTGATTTACAGTCATTGTTACTATATCTTTAAGATTCAGAGAGCGGTTAAAGCCTGTAGAAATATGCAGGCTTCGTTAATAATTTAACATTACGCTAGCACTTAACTCGTACGGGTAGAACTTTAAAACAAACCATTAATTATTTTCTTGTACAGTAAGTATCTCTTTACGGTAATCCAAAGCTTTGCATTTACTTTGTCAGAATTGTAATCTGAGAATGCGTTTCTATCTTAGGCGTCTGATATTATCTTCAGGACGAAGATTTGATTACAAAATCTTGTTATAAGACCGCCTACACACTACTGCTTATGTGATTTGAGATTAATTTACTCGAATATTTTGATTAGTAATATTATTAAAAGGCTTTATTCATACTTTTAGAGGGTTCATGCGACTTCAAAAAAGGAGGAGGTTCTCAATTCAACTGTATTTTCTGTCTGTTACTTCATAACTTTTGACTGGGTGAACCAAGATATCGGTTCACGCAGTCGAAAGTTTTGATGCAAACAAAAATGGAAAACACAGTCGAATTGAGAACCTCCTCCTTTTTTCAAGTCATTTAAATAAATTAATTGACCTTAAGCCACTTCTACATTAATTATCAGAATTGGAATTCAGTAGGTAAAACAAAACAATCTTTACTGAGATATAGGGAGGGCCAGGAACAATAGTCTGTATGTACAAGTTTGAACATAAAACCTTTTGATAAAATAATAATAATAGTAAATATTTCGGACATCTAACACACAACGCCATCTAGTCCCAAGCTAAGCAGAGCTTGTGTTATGGGTACTAGACAACTGATATGAATACATATATACTTTTTCTTTTGTAAATACATACATATTATATATGGCAAACACCCAAACTCCGAAACAAATATTTGTAGATCACACAAACACTTGGTCCGGCCCAGGATTTCAACCCGAGACCTCATGCACAGCAGCCGCATTCGCTACCACTGCGCCACCGAGGCAGTCTGTATATAGCCTGTGTCACGTGACCATTGTAACGAATCTATTGACACCTCATTCATTATAATCGGATAAGTAATTTAGGCGCTATGTAGTCTTCTAAAACCTTTCGTTTTACTGTAGTCGGATAAAAATTTCCATGAAAATATGATATTGCCTTATTGTTTGGATTAATTTTTTGTTTTAAGTTGATAATTAAGAACCTCTAGTAATTCGAAATTTAATTAATTTACAAATTACTAATATATCGACCGTAGATATATTATGCTCTGAACTCTAATCTGTAATAAATGACTAATTAAGCTAGGTCTAATAACTGCTGGATCGTATCAGATTAAATAATCTTAATTTGTAGTTACCTATTGAGAAATATAAAATTTTAGTTCAATTCAAGTTCTTAAAAATATGGAATGTTTTCTAATAGGTTGCTCACTATTAAAGAAAAGAGTAATGACAAATAGTACCTAAAACTCCTGACAAGATAGAACAAGTTAGAGGCAATATCGATAAAGTACTTAAATGAAGATTCAGCGGTATAAAAAGACAAATTAAAAGGCTGTATTTTGGGATAAGACTACATGAGTTTTCATTAACATTAAACAAAGAGTATATAAACACTCCAAACTTTAAGTGCGACATAAAGTAACAAATTCTTATGCACAAAGTGTTTGAGTTGCTCCGACAAAAAAAATACATAGATGTCTCTATTAAATCTCACACATAACAACCGACTAACATCACATTCGTATGTAAACAGGTGCTTAACTGCTCTAAGTTTACTGACATCCATAATAATACCAATAAATATACACAAAATTTCATGTACACGCATTTAATCACCATTGCAGGTTTATTTAGAAACTATATCATCCATGACAATAGTTAAAACGCAATGAATGTAATGTTCTTCGTTAGTGTCGATGCATTCTAAGTTTAAGTTTGTGTGAATATCGTAGGCTGTGTTTTACGTGTGTGTGAGTACGAGTTGCGCAAGCGCACGAGACGAGACGAGGCTGAGTCACCGAAGCGTTTTATTAAGGTCGCGGTACACTTAGGTATTAGATGCTTAACCGAGTGCTTTAAGTTATTCCAAAGTCACATTGAAACTTTAAAGTAACATCTACTTTTTAAAGAAACTTGGCTTATTTGTGCAACCATTATAACACATGAATGTTGATTAAAAAGTAAAAATGACTTACTCACATAAATATTTACAAATACGAGTATTTATGTTAAAAAAGTGTAACTAAAAAGAGGTAGACTGCGATACGATCTTCTCATTAAAAAGATTGATTTTGCGACAAAATAAGTTCCAACACCTCACAGGAAAAGGAAAAACATCATTAGAGCAATTTCCGTCCTTTAAATTAAATTATCGTAGACCAACTTGTACTACAACACTTTGGTCTTTCGAACCATATTCCATTATAGTAGTATCCTATAACAACAAAATGTACACAAATAAATAAATTTGAATTTGTCTGTATGTTTGTTCCGACTAATCTTCGAAATAACTAAACCTATTTTCACGGCACTTAAACTGGTAGATAGTTGATAATATAAGGAATAAGTTAGGCTACCCTTGGCTCTTTTTTTAATAGTTAAGGTACAATAATAACAGTGGGTTTATAATATAAGGTTGATACAATAAGGGGGTAATCTGTTAGAAATATATATTTAACTAGCTGACCCACGCAACCTCGTTTGCGTCTTATATTGCCTGTAACGTGAAAATTTTCCCCCGTTTTTGAAACATTCTTCATTGGTGCTCCGCTCCTATTAGTAGTAGCGTGATGATATATAGCCTATAGCCTGCCTCGATAAATGGGACCGTGGGAGAGCTATGCTTCGGCATGAATGGGTCGGCTCGACCGGAGTGATACCACGGCCTCACAGAAAACCGGTGTGAAATAGCGCTTGCGCTGTGTTTCACCGAGTGAGTGAGGATACCGGAGGCCCATACCCTAACCCCTCCCCTCATCCCCTTTCCCATCCCCTAAAGGTCGGCAGCGCACTTGTGACGCCTTTGGTGTTGCGGGTGTCCATGGGCGGCGGTAATCGCTTACCATCAGGTGATACGTCTGCTCGTTTGCCTACTATTCTATAAAAAAAAAAAAAAAAAATGGACTATCCAACACTGAAAGAATTTTTCAAATCGGACCAGCGGTTCCTGAGATTAGCGCGTTCAAACAAACAAACAAACTCTTCAGCTTTATTATCAGTATACATTAACTTAAAGTCTAAACATTATTACATACAAGAACTTCCAAGGCTACAAAGATATTGCCATTAAATAAACAATTAATTTATTATACTTTACGCTTTTGTAATCTTACATGAAGCACATATGTTGTTAAACGAATAAGAACTCCATTATGTATAGAATACGGAGAGGAGTTAGGAGTGGGAGAATACAATAAAACACGATTATACAATATTTTGTCAAATCTATGTATATCTGGGACAGTGAAGAACAAAAAAAATCTTGTGAGAAAACCATGCTTTGACTTGTTAAGGAGTGCCTAACTTGATATTCTAGAAGGCCACCTTTTAGACAACCGGTTTTAATCAATGCTTAAGTCATATTTTACAGTACCCAAGGGTCTTAACGCGGGCCCACACCCTGAAAGATGGGCAAAGCACCCATGAGTCATGACTCAGTTCCAGGACCTAAGAGTAGTCCACTGCTGGACTCAAACCTCTCCTCAGAAAGGATGTTATGGCCTTCTATACCACATTGACCAGACGGGTTGGTATAGGGTTTCAAGATTTTCGTAATAGTTTGCTCCCTTAGTCGGATCTTACGACATCCATGAAATGAATACTGGTGGTGATACACTGTATTCTTAATCCGTCACCATACGGACACCTAAGCGTAGATAAGCACCCTTTATAACTAGCAGATGTATCGCCTGATGGTAAGCGATTACCGCCGCCCATGGACACCTGCATCACCAAAAGCGTCACAAGTTCGTTGCCGGCCTTTGGGGGAGGGGAGAGGGATGTTGGAGGGGGAGGGGTTGAGTTATGGGTCTCCTATATCCTCACTTACTCGGTGCAACACACCACAGGCGCTGTTTCACACCGGTTTTCTGTGAGGCCGTGGTATCACTCTCGTCGAGCCGGACTATGCATGCCGAAGCATGGCTCTCTCACGAAGAAATAAAAAGGTTAACACTATCAACTGTCTTTAGTAGGCATCTAATAGACACAAGTGTCTCATAAGAAAGGAGATTCTGATCAACTATTTGTAAATGTAACTACAGTGTAATCAGACCCTTAAAATGCGAATGTGCGAACTAACCTGAACTCAGCGACGACCTCGAAAAAATAACTAAAAAAAACAAACATTGGCACTTTGAACTTTAAGTTTTTACCTACAACCAGTTCTTAGAGCAAATTAAATTAGTTCTTTGTTCATTTACCTCCATTTAAATGTACTTAAATTACAAGTTCAAGACAAATTACATGTGTTGGACATGACATGTATTTGTGTAGTGATTAGCAGAACAAACAAGTAATTGTTTCTGTTTAATAGTCTGATTAGGACTACTTGCTAATTTATTACTAACATTAGAAATTTACCGTTTTCTTTATCTCGCAAAAAATAAAAAACATAATAGATATTTTTTATTTTTTTATAATAGACTAGTAAAAAATATAATAGATATTTTTTATTTTTTTATAATAGATAGATTGTTTTGTATTTGTTTTCCTTTGAAAGCGGTTATCGTAACCTACTATTTGTGTAAAAATCTGTGCTATCAATATTTATAGTAGATAGTTTTTTTCCATATAAAAGTACCTACCCTAAAGTTCTCTTAAATATAGTTTTAAAATTTCATAATTTGTTGAGTTAGTAAAGTTCGAAAACGTTCCTAATAAACTTAATCTTTGCATTTGTTTTTGTATAATAGGAAGAATAATGGTTTAGACTTTCAATAAATATAATCACAAAATTTTCAAACTGGACTTCAAAAACGGGAACACACGGGAAGCACCAGCTTTCAAAGAAAAAAAAGAATCATCAAAATCCGTTCACCCAGTCGAAAGTTATGAAGTAACAAACATAAAAAAAAATACAGACGAATTAAGAACCTCCTTTTTTGAAGTCGGTTATAAAACAAGTGATACTTCCATAAGTATTGCACTTTTTTGTTTTATTATCTTGCAATCAGTCAATAGACTATGAGCAGATGAGATAAAGGATATGTGTGTACTTTTTAGAGCCAAATCCCCACTGGGAAAATCTCTATATTAGTATATTAAGTGCAGCAGTCCAATTCCAAAATATGCTGCCTTTTCAGTCTTTTTATTGAATCCCGAATGGTTAATTGCACTGCTAGTTCATCCGGATGATCAGTCGTGCTTTACATTTAGAGCTGTATGATCTTATTTCTTCCTTGATGGTCCTCACGTCCAGATGCTCATGTATATCCGAAATACATTCATCCATGTAAGTGTTGTCAGCCATCCCCTAAAGTTAAGCCTATATGGTGGTTAATATACATTATTATACCTGAGAGTACTGAGAGTTTATATTTGATATTATTACAATAGTTTTTTTTTCTGATAATTTCAATAGCAATCAAAATTCAATTACAACCAAAAATACAAATTTTTCATGTCACTATAATAGCCCACCCTGGATCTGTTCACACTGTTGCTCCGCTGGAGAGTAACGGACATCCTCTGCACCAGGATCGAGCCAGAGCGAGAGTCAACACATTTGTGAGTCATTCGGCGACTAATTTCCGCAATCAAACTTTTGGCCTCCGATGCCCTGAGTCTCCACTGCAATGGGCACAAAACAATAATACATCTACATTGCGGCGTACTTCAGTATATTCCTATCAGCGGCATCCTCCACTGCCGCCCCCGGAACGCTGACAGTGCGGCCCAGATGCGAGTTCGCGATCATGCTGAAGCACGTAGCGTCCCATACCAATCACTTGTCGTTCTTCCATGGCACCAAAGCACGGCATATTATTATACCTATATTAATAGAAGACATACAGGTTTTATTCCTAATATATCTAAACCAGACTTACAAAAACAATCGAGGTCAGAAGTGCATTATCATACATACTCTTCACCTCAAATATCTCCTGTCAAACAATATATAGAATATGAAATTACATACTCTATCTCAAATTAATACATACAACTTTTTTATATTGACATTCAATACGGGACTACATTCGGCACTGATATTGAAATAAATGTTAAATGATCTATACTTAAAGATATATTAGGTATTATTAATGTGAAAGTTTTGATGTTAGGATGGAAGTTTGACACTCAATCACACCAGAACGGCTAAATGGAACTGGACAAATTTTAGTACAGAGATAGATTATAGGATATATCCTATAATCTATCTCTGCAGACTCGATCGAGAGATCGATCGATGGTTTGGTTGATTTCTTAATCAGTATAAAAATGTATAGGAATCGGTATCGGCTGACAACTGCCTTCAATCTAAACTATCGGCAAACTATCGGCAGCTTATTATTTGTCCTGGGCATCGAACTCACGTCTAATTAATTAATTACTAACGACTACACCTAAAGACTGTCGCTATCATCGACCTAAGTAGATTCGTGTCCTATTTAAGTCTAAATAAAGCTACAAAATCCAATTGAAATATAGGACAATTTCGAAGTATTCACACACTACATACATATAGATATATATCAATAAAATGTTGCTTTCAGATCTCAACGAATAAATATTTGATAGTTAGGAATACGCAATCGCAATCATCTATTTGCGAACGCGAAAGGAAATGCAAAAAACGTCAAGACGGAAGAAGAAATCGGCTTCAGCAAATGCAGCTGCGGACCTGTGTAACCAAATACGAGCCGAATGTCTCAGGACTGTCATAGACGACCAGTAATGACATCCGGGATCAGTGACGTTGCTTTATAAAATATAGTATTATCTATAGTCTGTGTTTGTATTTAGAATACCGTGGGAATTTGAAACAGGGATGGAAAATGGAAAAATTAATCTAGATTCGTGGCAAAAACTTTAAAACGGGCAAATTCGTAGATATTGTTTAAATGTGTAAAATAATTCCAATAAATTAATTAACAGGTTTTTAAAGAACAATATTAATGAAAGGAATTTAAGGATAAATGTGAACTTAATCTAACAATTAACCCATAAAGTATATCTAGAGACTTGAAGAAGAAAACACAATGCATACTTTCTAAAATTCCTTCAAGTAAATGTAGAAGTAAGATACTAATATACTAAAGGTTAAAAAGACCGTTCAGGTGCCTCGATGTTTTTAGAAACTGTCTCACAAGTATGAGGTCAGAGACGGTTTCTCTTCTTGGTCATAACTTGTTGACATCTACCAGTTTCAAAACTAACATACAGTAACAGGTGCTTACCAAGCCTACAAATATTTGCCACAGGTGACTCACATTACGTGTACACATAATCAGAAATATAAAACCATTTACTTATTTATTAGCCCTTTTTGCTTAGATGAGATTTTATAATTCTAAACCAGAAATAAAACACGCAACACTTTTGAACTTTGATTGTCTAGAAACGGGTGTCACATATCTCCACAAAGAGAGGATCCTCCGATGTTGGGAAGTCGTATACATGCTAATTGTCGAGAGAATTCATAACATCGCGATACAGGATTAACAGTTACTCCATACTTCGGTGTGATTTAACTGCCTCATTGGTCTAGCGGTTAAAGTATGCGACTGCCAATCAAGAGGTCTCGGGTCCGAATCCCGGGTCGGGCGAAAAGTGTTACTTATAGAAATAATTAATAACAGCTCTGAGTTTGAAAGTTGGGGTCTGAACCCCCGTGCCTCGGTTAACCGTCCCATCGGATTATAATACAGAGGGAACAGAGAGTGCACCGTGTTTGCGGGCACACTTGTGCACTATAATATCTTCTGCGTAGTTGGCTGGTCTCTGTTGACACTGGCCGCAGCGCTAAATCGGCTAGAAAACATCATCACTTCGATGTGTCTTCGGTAGATGGCGCTGTAGTGTGTTTTGTTGCTCTTTTGCTTAGTATAAAATCCATAAAAACTTTTTCAATAAATATACCCTTCAAGAAAAGAACGTACTCCGTAAAAGGCCGGCAACGCACTTGTGACGCCTCTGGTGTTGCGGGTGTCCATGGGCGGCGGTAATCGCTTACGATCAGGCGATACGTCTGCTCGTTTGCCCCCTATATAATAATAAAAAAAAACCTACTGCTAAGTAGGCAGTCATGAACATCTGTTACTGAGGAAACACTTATGCTGGGAATCTTTTAAAGCTTCATCCCCAATTTATAAGAACACTTACTCGTTGAATAATTTGCTGTTAGGTTCTATAAAGTATGATTTACCTAATAGCTTTTCTCGATAATTCTTTAAACTGATACTTATTACTTTTTAATTTGTCAACCGATTAAAATAATAATATAATAAAATATATCACAATATATAAGAGAAAATCATATACAAATCAGTTCAGAGACAGAGTTGAGAGCTCTGTTACTTAATGAAGACCCGCTTTATTAGTTTTACTTCAATATCTTTAATGTACAGACATCGACTTCTTACAATTATATTATACGTATAGATTATTTAAAGCACCCCCAGAAATACGTCAATATTTGACATAAATAACATCCGGGATCAATGAATCTCTTTTTAAAAAAGTACCCAAGAATCTATGCTTAAGCTTAGTTTTTGCGTCAATTCATCCGAATCGCGCAGACGGTGTCGCGACTCTATAACGGGTATAGCAAGTGTGTACACATACTAATTCCATCACCTTAGAAATGGTTAATATATTAGACTAACGTTTAGTATTCTGTACAAGAAACTTGTGGTAATCTGTGGGAAATAACGTCAAGTGCATTTATACATACTACAGCGATTGGTAGTATACATATTTGTTTGTTTGTTTATTCAATAAATATTTTTATAACTTCTTCAAGAATTAATTTTCGCACCGCGGAAATTTAATATCATGTCACCTTTTATCGTTTTAATTTAAACAGCTTTAATAAATAATAATAATAAATAACGCCATCTACTCCCAAGCTAAGTAAAACTTGTGTTATGGGAACTAGTCACCTGATATAAATACATATATACTTTTTTTATAAATACTTACATACATAGAAAACACCCAAACTCCGAAACAAATATTTATAGATCACACAAACACTTGGTCCGACCCAAGATTTGAACCCGGGACCTCAAGGACAGCAGTCGCATTCACTACCACTGCGCCACCGAGGCAGCTTTAAGTTTATAATTTAAAAAATGTTGTTTGTTTAAAATAAAATACGAATCTGTAGAAAGAAAAGATATTATTTTAACACAAATATTATTGATTATTTATTTTAAAAGAAAATATCGTTTAGGCAACTTCCAAGATACTCGAGATCTAGGTTAAGGCGACAGGGCCGCAATAGATCGCTAAATCTTATGACAAGGTCCTCCGTCTCGTCCTCTCAGTGAGGATACCGGAGGCCCATACCCCAACCCCTCCCCCATTCCCTCTCCCCATCCCCCAAAGGTCGGCAACGCACTTGTGACGCTTTTGGTGTTGCGGGTGACCATGGGCGGCGGTAATCGCTTATCATCAGGTAATGCGTCTGCTCGTTTACCCCCTATTCAATAAAAAAAATAAAATAAAAAATAAGTATAAGTTCTTTAATATAACAACTCGGGAAGAACATAGTCGATTTGCATTATGATATTAGCTTCAATTCACGAAAATAATTATGTAGTATGTGTGTGAATAAGACTAAACTAGTTTTTGTAATTGATAAATTAAAAAATATGTATTAACCATCTATCTGTTATAGATATGTAACTGTATTAAAGTGTAATAATTTTTTATTAATAGTGGCGCTTTCAATCGTGTTTATCTTATCGAGTTTGAGAAATTAAAAAGATATTCAAGATCAAATAACTCGGAAATAAACATATTACGGGTTTAATTCTTAAGTAATTGCCACTAATTATTCTTAATGTTAATATATTTTATCGAGGGTGTTCGTACTTCGTTAGATTGGAACCTGCATCCATTATTTGCAAGTCCGACACCTTATTCTACCTCTCCTAAAAATCCCTCTTACTAAGGTGAATTACCTTAAAAATCAACACCTTTCTAAAAGAAAGAGTTCTCTGTGATAAATGATAACTTTATGATGTAAAATAAAATGTGTTGGAAACAGGTGTAATGTTTAAAAGTAAGAATTTTATTACAACACCATTTTTAATTTTCTTAGACGTCACCAGGTGTCGCATCTTAGCCACTTAGTGGATACACTACTTCACAATCCGGTTACACTCGGACATACTTAAATATTTACCTTATAATTGAATTTTAAGACATCATCCGGCTATTAGCGAAGTGTACTAATGTAACTTTATGAGCTATTCTTAATTAATATGTGATATTAATACTATCGGAATGGTGTCGAGATAAATTATTGGAAAGAGTAAATATGTTTCTACGAACATCGATGCCAGAATTCTATATGAAATACTCAACATTCTTTTAGCGATTAATCATAATCTTATATTGTTTTTATATCGTAGAGGTTATAAATGAAGAGTTTTATTGCATAGCGGATTGTCATAACACTTTCTACACATAAGCCGTAGGTTTTCACCAAATGAGTGAGGTTACCAGAACCTAAGGGGCCGTCTCCATATGCGGGAGATCGCGCTTCTATCGCCAGTTAATCTCTGCTAACTAGCGATTATTATTTATTCAGCCAATACGCTTCACGAAACGGAATTGCCTAATGTAGTGTGTTTTCTTCTCAGCCCGCGAAGACGGCCATTAAGCTCCAGCACTTGATTCCAGAAGGGGGAACTCAAGTGTGGGAATGCACTTATGACTCTTGTAATAGTAATGGTAAATGTAGTAATTAATTAAAATCAGAACAACAGTATGATAATTTGCCACATTATAAAATGAAAAGGTAAGTGAATATTGACGTCATGTTCTTACCGCTTTCTTAACTTAACTTAACTTAACCGTGGGAGAGCCAGGCTTCGGCATGAATGGGCCGGCTCGACCGAAGTGATATCACGGCCTCACAGAAAACCGGTGTGAAATAGCGTTTGCGCTGTGTTTCACCGAGTGAGTGAGAGTAATACCCCATCCCCTCCTCCAATCCCCCAAAGGCCGGCAACGCACTTGTGATGCCTGCTCGTTTGCCCACTATACAATAAAAAAAAAGCTTAGAGGAACATAATGTTAAATATTACAAAGGATTAAACTAGTTTCTATGATAGTCCTGCTGCCAGCCTGACGCCAACACTCCTTGAGAATGTACCTAAAAATGTCGACGTAACGTAGTATGAAGATATGTTGGTATAAGTTCAGTGGATAGCGCGAAGCAGAAAGTTATTCGAATAGGCCTGAGTCATGTACATACCAGGCCTCTAGAACAATACACTTTCAGGATATCAGCAAGTCTAAAACGGTTAACTATTAATGATAATTATACTAAATGGTGTAAGACACTTGCATTTAAAAAAACTACTTAGAATATTATTAAATGTAATGCAGTAGGTACATAGACGTAATTCAAATTTTAATCAATTGCCATGCGAAAAAATTGACGGACAATTGCTAATTAAAATAAAAAAAGTCCCGGTTACACTTTAGCTGTATATTTTTATTTTAAAATAAAAACAATCTCTAACATTATAAAGTATCGTGTTCTCTTATTAACATACAAATTGTTAATATGAATTCTTTATAAGTTTTTAATCTCATTAAGTAGCTAGAATATTTCATTGTGACGACCTCGTAAAACTTTAAAATACTTAATTTTTACAAAAATAAATTATTAATTTGTAATATACGGCAACATTGAATGTAAAAATTGTTGACGCTAGTTGCTATGCGAACTCATTTTAAAACAATTTGCAAGAAACTCAGTAATTTCATTTTTATAATTGTGTTGTATTTTTTTTACAGTGGCAAACAGTTCTCCTTGTGCGAGTGTCATTAAGATTACGGAGTGTCACCAGCTCTATTCATCCAATGGGTGTCATATTATGTGACTGACCATACAAAGAAACTTTGCAGGATCATATTAATACCTCAAAGAGAGGGAAAACTTCGAACGAACCCAAATTGATAAAGTCTGGCCAACGTTTTGCCCAATAGTTGGCTGTTAAAATTTGTTGAGATAAAACAATTCACTTGTAACTAACCTAACTATTCAATATAACAATATAATTTGTATGTAATAGTGTATATATGAATCTTCAGTTACAAAAATTGCAAAATAAATAGAGACTTACAAATGCTCCCATCCTAAAATACTCACTGTCTACCAACCTAATAATGAAATCTTATCATCTTAAATTACTTTAGTGTCTATCTACAAATAAATATACATTTATCTGATAATTCATGATACAGTGGCAAAGAGCAAACCGGTTATATGTAGACTCACAACACATCCTTGACAATCTCCTTAGTAAACTGCTTCGTTGGTCTGGCGGCTAGCGTATGTGACTGTCAATCAAGAAGTCTCGGGTTCGATTCCCGAGTCGGCATAAAGTGATATATCGTATATTCAATTCTTACTAAGCGACCCGGAGTATGGAAGATGGTGGTGTTCCATCAAAGGCCTTTCTTTAGTAAGGAGGTTTTGGGCTACCACACTATGCTTTACACGTGGATTAGCAGAGAGTTTGTTTCACACCTTCTCTTAGCCGTGACGTTTCCTATTGCGTAGTTTGATCCTTTAGTTACTTCTTGCAACACCTGCAGAATGAATAGAGGTGGTAACACTTAGTTTTTTTAATAGAATAGGGGCAAACATCCGCCCATGGACACCCGCAACAACAGAGGCGTCACAAGTGCGTTGCCGGCCTATGGAGGGGAGGTTGGGATATGAGCCTCCGGTATCCTCACTCACTCGGTGAAACACAGCGCAAGCGATATTTCACAAGGGTTTTCTGTGAGGCCGTAGTATGAAGTATGACTCTCCCACAGAAATATTTAATATGTCACCACGTGGTCAACCACTCTTCCATAGACACTTGTAATAAATGAGTCACAGGTGTGTTGCCAGCCTTTTAGGTAGCCAAAAAACGAAAACAGCTATAAGCTCAAATCAACTTTTTTACACTTTTTAATTAACGTTGACACAGTATAATATGCAAAGAATTTTTATACTAATGTTAGTGGCACTTTAAGAGGTACGTGTAAGTTTAACACTTAAATCTTATAATTTTGAATGTTTTCTGGGAGTTTTGACCTCTTAACGACGTGCCTATAAATGCCTAGCAGTTTTTAAGACTAAAAACGAGTACAATTTAATTTAAATACGTATGTTTAGTGGTGGATAGGTATTATTAACTTTTTTAATATTATTTTTTTTTTATATACCATTCAAAAGTCTACCTAGTTCATTTTGGTGTGAATAATACTGCTGGAATTATAGTTTTTGGTTATATATATACAAATAGAATGTTCTTCTAGATACATATGTAGATATACCTAATTACCTACAACTATAAACCGTACATCTCTTCTAAAATCCAATAACTGACTTTGATTCCACATTTTGAATCGTATTTGAAGTTCAAATCTGTCACGATCGACGAATCAGTTCCAAATTTGAACTGTAAGCATGTTGTTTATATAATATATCAAGGAATCTGTCAATATTGCTAAACTTTAGCTTGATATGTTTATCTCTTGTTTGTGTAATCAAATGTCTCGTGGAGAAACACCTTGAAATACAACAGCTACAAACAATGAGACTTCATTAGTGATTAACACAAAAAAAAATTACTAGACATCCTAGCATATCTGCATAAACAAGCGTTCCTCTTACAGTGATATCTTAAGTACAAATACAAACTACCTCGGTGGCTTGAGGGCTCGGGTTCGATTCCCGGAACGGACCAAATGTTTGTATGATCTGCAAATATTTATTTCGGAGTTTGGGTGTTTTCTATGTAAAATATGTATGTATTTACACAAAAAAGTACATAAGTATTTATATCAGTTGTCTAGTAACCCATAACACAAGCTCGGTTTAACTTGGGACTAGATGGCGTTGTGTGTTAGATGTCCGAAATATACATTTATTATTATTATTTATTATAGTTCTAGTTAGACACCGTGTCTAGTATAAGCTTCTCTATCATAAATTAACGTGTTCTTAATTATAGAATGACCATTTCGGATGTTCTAACGAATATTCATAAAACAATAAGAAGAAACCAGAAATAACACCAATTAGATTAACCCCAACCATGTTATGTCACACATGTTCAAGAACTATTCAAAATAAAAGAAAAAAGGTTTAGAGGAGATATTCAAACAATCTATTTTATATTTCCTTATAAGATAATTTGTTATCTAATTAAACATTAAAAAGGAATCGATTAACATATTGGAGTACTTAAAGCGTGCCACAGAGCAGGTGATATTTTTTTTAA
The DNA here is from genome assembly GCA_916048165.1 of Spilarctia lutea. Lineage (NCBI taxonomy): Eukaryota > Metazoa > Arthropoda > Insecta > Lepidoptera > Erebidae > Spilarctia > Spilarctia lutea. The sequence continues at coordinate 5,924,075 of OU696491.1, forward strand.
AGATACCAGATACAAACGGTACATTTTATTTTAACTTGTCTTTTGAAGGGTCCATCAAAATCTATGGTCAGTAAAAAAAAAGATTTATCGAAGCATAAAATTCTTTAATAAACATTGAGCGTATCGAAATTCTTTACAATTTCAAACAAAACGTACACCTTTTAACACCATTTTACGAACAAAGTCAGGTGCCAAATGTTTCGTACAAGTACACCTCAAAAACCAATAATTTCTACGAACAAATCAGCAATAGGTCACACCATTTTCGACTTTATACTCAAGAGAGAAAGTGCAACATCTCAAGACTCAACTACAAAGTTTAAGTTTGCGGAATTGCGGAAACAATTAAAGTAAAGAAAGACTTGGTTTCATATAAGAAGTAGGTTACTTGAGACCTTCTTCAAAAGTGTGGATTCAAATTTTAGTTAGCATCTGTCTCCCGAGAAATTCGCGCAATGATCTTATAGTTGCAGCTGCCAGGCACAGCATTTGGTACGTGTCGAGCTCGCCAAAAAACTTAAGACTTAGCTGGATGGCGCATGGTGTTTGTAATTAACATGATGGTAGGCAGTATGCCGTTTGTATTTAATATTTCAAATGACAAAAATATAGGTACGAACAAAAGCAAAGTAAAATGTCTTGACGGATATCCATGCTTATCTATAATAATATTCTAAATTTGAAATAGTTAAAAAGTTAGTTAGTGAGGTACTCTTTCACGGCTAAACCTATGCACAGATTTGAATGAAATTTGGAGTGGAGATACATTGATTTTTGAGGAAGGACACAATGTATTCTTTACCACGATAACTGACATACACGCAGAGAAAGCCGCGAGTAAAAGCTAGGAAAATAATTACCGATTATTATACTCAAAACGCATACCTATAATCAAAATGAAACCTGACTGATCAGGACCAAAACTCTTATGATCAGTGCTGAAAAAGAGGTCGGAGATTATTTCTTCCCTTGGACGAATATTTGTATACAACACATAATACAATTGTAGTAAAAATACTATTTATTGAATAAGATTTTATTTATCTTTTGTATTGGTTTATATTATCTTTAAACTTCTCTATATTATGAGTTTTACTACCACAAACTTTCTGTCCACGTTATCGATTTGAAACATTTATTAGAATGATAAATTAATTTAACTATCACCCAAACGTCGTAACTTAATCTCTTACAGATATATTAATTAAGAAATATCATTTTACGCGAGATAATAATCTATCACACATGCAAACCAAAGGTCTGGTTTTATATTCTCGATCAAAAAGCAGACCGGAAAAATAATTATTACCACTCTAACATCAAGTGTGTTGCGTTTCGGCCGGAAGACTCTAGAAATGACCCACTGTGTCCATGAGAAAGCATCTGCTCATACCTCTCTTACCTGATGATCTTTCCACAAACTGCATATGCCTCAAGAAAAAAAAATCACATAATGATACAAAAGTTACTCCAAAACTGTGAAACACAGCTGCTCTATGCCTCGAGGCTTCACTATAAAAGACAATTCTTACCAACAAATAAAAATAAACTTAAAGACTTTAATATAAAGTTTAAATTGAACTGCGCAAGCGCTTGTTTTGGCAACGTCTTCGTATGTTTTCGGCAGCGCTCGCTCATCTTCGGGCGCGTGGCAAGAGCGCCTCAGGGAATATGTCGGCTGGAAACTTAATTCGGACCCGTTATTTATTTAAAACAGTGTATTAAGTTCAAAATCATTGTCATTGAGAGTTGCAGACTTGAGTCCGGAGGTGATAAAGTCGATTTTAATGTGAATTTCCGGTAAAACATGCCTGGCTTGCTAACTGTTTAATACTTTAATAAATTAATTATATTTATGATCACAATCTAAGTTTCTCGAGTTGTGGGAATGTTTTTATAAAGTTGTGTATCATTGATGTTAAGGTTCACGCTATAACTCTTTTTATGTTTTCATTTTTATTTTCATATTACCAAAGTCAGTTTAAAAACAGTCTATCGCGGTCCACGGCTAGCAGCAGTTACTATAAATTAACACCGTACATATTATTAAACTTTTTTTAATATTATGTACGGCATATGTATTTAATAATAACTACCTGGTTATATAACTAACAAAACGTAACTATAAACTTCGTGAAATAACAAAGGGCATCGTGGAGCTGGTTTGGTGCTAGAGCTAATAAGAAAATAGTGTAAATTCCAGTACAGTGTGTACTAAAGGGACTTAAGTTTCGGCTTGTATAATTTGTATTACCAAATTCATGTATGACTTGAACAAAAATTGGACTTGGTAAAGATATGGTGCTAGGAAGATGATGGTCTTAAACTAGTTTATTTTTTAATTAGTTTCGTTTTTATATTAATATATATATAATTCGATTTGATACAAATGATCATGTTTTAAATAAGAATAACAATTCACTGGTTAATACCGTACAACTTTATTTCGCTGTAATCGTTTCCCAAAAGGCTTTTACACAGATGTTGTTTAATTAACTCCCACTTATACACACATAAAGGAGACTGCAAGTCATTATGTTTATAAATTCGTTGTTATCTAAGTACTTGCGTTTCTTAAAGAATCCAAACACTCGTATCCCTAAGCCGTATCAGAAGAGGATCTTTTAAAAAGAAAAAAAACGCCTGATGGACTCGACAAGTAAAGGTGTTTTGTTTTTTTTTCGGCAAACATCTTCAAGGTCCCATTTGGTACATCTGCCGTATCTCGGAAGCGTATTATTTTAAAAAGCACATCTGCATAATGAATTGATAGCAAAAACCTGACCTACAAACTTAAAAATCCTGTGACTTTTTCACTTGGAGTCTTAGAATTGATAACCAGTATATTCTAAGCTCTATTTCGAAATGGTTCATGTAAAAATAGACCGCATGCTACTTGAATAAGGACGATAATTTTGTTTGTCAAGTGTCATTTAGTTCGGTGATTGTAAAAAGGTGCCAATTTCCGTTCGTTCATACATCCGTTCTTAAAAATCGCTCGTTCAGTGATTAGTGTGCCACGTGTATTGTTTTTTGGCATTTTTTAACTGTTTTCTGTTTGCCGAACAATTTATCAAATTACATTGACAAGCAGCTGATGTCGCAACATTTCGAATATTGTTTACATATTTTAGAAAATTCTATGTTTTTTAGACCTCCGGTTTTGTTTATAAATAGTTTAAAATGCAAAAAAAGAATAGCGACTATTCGCATCTGTTTTGTTTTTATTGCTGTTTTGGGTTTTAAAAAAAGAGAAAAAGTGTTTTTTTTTTATTTTTAAGTTGGCAATATATTCTAACGACACTGTGGTTTGTTTAGACGTTCTGTTATAGAATGTGAGACAGAGACTCTTTAGTTAGCTAATGTTGGCAATTAATTGGCTACAAGCATTTACCATGGGGAGTGCTCCGAGGAATTGTTCGGATTGATCTCTGCCGCCTCGACTCGTACTCGACGGAAATTTCATCCCCATCATCTAGAATTCTAGATGGTTGGCAGTTCACAACTGTGCGATTTTTCCGAAACTTTTTGCCGCGCACAACAAAACTGTGGAACTAGCTGTCGCCTGCGGTGTTCCCGGACCAATACGACCTTCAAACCTTCAAGAAAAGAGCGTATTCCTTCCTAAAAGGCCGGCAACGCACTTGTAACGCCTCTAGTGTTGCGGGTGTTCATGAGCGGCGGTAACCGCTTACCATCAGGCGATATGTCTGCTAGTTTACCCCCAATATAATTAAAGAAAAATCCTATATCTGCGATTTCAGAGCACATTCATACAAAGTGTAGAACTTTATTGAGCCAAGTCATTTAAAAACATACTTTTTTATTTTTAATCGGCGGAGATTAAGCGGAGGTATCAATGACCAAAAAAAATACATACCACGATTTAATATGTCACGAAGGTAATTGTAACTATGGAGAACTTGAGATCCCACAAAGTCTACAAAGTCTGTTACTTAAATAAAAGAATAAGACCTTAATTCCGCACAGATTATTTGACAGATATTTTGACACTATTTATATGGAAGATACGTCAAATTATCCATTAGATAAACTATCCGAAACTTATCTGTAACCGGTGGAACAGGGCCAAAATAAATTATAATGCCGATTTCAAACCTAATAAACACAGTTTTAGAAGTTAGTAATTACACAAGTCGAAAATTTATGAGTGGCCTACAAACATCAGTAGGCCAACTGCCAATAAAGCATTAAGGATAAATTAGGTGTCAATCACTGTTTGTTTTTTTTGTTGCCACTGACAGCTATAAAGTGAAAAAAGCTCACAATCTACGAATAAAATACTCTTTAGAAATGCAAATCTTTTATATCTCTTCTGAAACGTCATTTGAAAATTCAATCCTGAATTTAATTTGTCTTTGGGTACATCTTACAAACAATGCCTTCAATCAACTTATGACAATCACGATATGTAGGTAATAGCTTTTTAAAGTGAAAACTCCTATACGCAGATTTGTATAGGAAGTAAATTCAAGTAAGTCTTCATTTACATTGTGTGTGTTTGTGTGCCACGTGACATTGTGTTGCTTGAGCTAGCTGTAAATATAATAATAAATAATAATAATAAATATTTCGGACATTTAACACACAACGCCATCTAGTCCCAAACTAAGCATAGCTTGTGTTATGGGTACTAAAAAACACCCAAACTCCGAAACAAATATTTGCAGATCTTACAAACATTTGGTCCGATCCGGGAATCGAAACCGAGACCTCATGCACAGCCGTCGCATACGCTACCACTGCGGCACCAAGGCAGTCTAATGTATAGATAAATATCCATACTTTTATTATCAATGCGAAAGTAACTTTATCTCTCTGTCCTGCTTTTACAGCCAAACCGCTGAACCGATTTCAATAAAATTTGGCACGGAGACACTTTGATTCTTGAGGAAGGACATAGGATAACCAAAAAACACGCGGGCGGAGCCCCAAAAGTAACTTTATTGAGCCATATGAATTGTACATATGTACAGACTTTTGAGCGCGCATAACACAGTTTAACATTTTTTTAATTACAATTAATTTTATTGTTATATGAATACTAGTTGACCCGACAAACGTTGCTTTGCCATAAAATGGAATATATATTTTAGGGGTGGGTCAGTAAAAATCGCGTTTCAAAAATAGGGTTTGATCGTAGAGGGTTGAAAATTTAGGTTTGTATGTATTTTCTAATGCTGTATCATAAAAAAATAAAAAATTATCTAAAAATTTAAAAAAGAAGATTAGGGATGGACTACCCTTGAAATTTAGGGGGATGAAAAATAGATGTCGGCTGATTGTCAGACCTACCTTATATGCACACAAAATTTAATAAAAATCGGTCCTGCCGTTTCGGAGGAGTATGGTAACTAACATTGTGACACGAGAATTTTATATATAAGATTAACTGTTTTTTTTTTCAAAGAGTAGAATTACTTTTGTATTCACAAATTAAAAATAAATCATAATTTTCGTTTACAGTTTTCGTAGGATCCCATTCACTTACAAGTTTGTCTCTGTCATAAAAAACTATTGGTGTTTTTTGTCCCTATTTTAAAAGTAAATAATATTTACAGGATCCAGGATGTAAAAACACCTGAACAATAACATCCGCATTTATTACCCAGATGTCCTTTATGGTGTATTTCTTCCCACAGTATCAAATCAGAAGTATCGTTGCACCTTTCTATAATGCAACTTGTTGCAACACCTTGCTCCCGCGCAGTTTTGACGTCTTTTAAACGATGGTCTAAGTTTTTAAATAAACTTTATTTTGTGGTTTTATAACTTAGAAGGTAACAACGGTTAACGTTTTCTACCGTGGGAGAGCTATGCTTCGGCATGAATGGGTCGGCTCGACCGGAGTGATACCACGGCTTCACAGAAAACCGGTGTGAAATGGCGTTTGCGCTGTGTTTCACCGAGTGAGTGAGGATACCGGAGGCCCATACCCCAACCCCTCCCCCATCCCCTTTCCCATCCCCCAAAGGTCGGCAACGCACTTGTGACGCCTTTGGTGTTGCGGGTGTCCATGGGCGGCGGTAATCGCTTACCATCAGGTGATACGTCTGCTCGTTTGCCCACTATTCAATAAAAAAAAAAAGCGATTAGATCGATTGGCTGATGGCAAGTGACCACCATGACGTAAATCAAGAGCCATAGGTACATTCAAGCACGAAATAGTTTAATGAAATATAACCTGACTTTGTATAAACTTTTAATAATATTTATATGACCTATGTCACAAGGGTAATTATTACAAATCTATTGTAACCTCATTCATTAAAAGCCGTTCAGTAGTTACGGCGCTACGGTGGAACATATAAACATACACAACTTAATATAATATTTTGTACATCTACCACATAACGCCATCGAGTCCCAAACTAAGCAGAGCTTGTGTTATGGCTACCAGACAACTGTTATAAATACTTATATACTTTTTTTTTTATAAATAAATACTATATATTATACATAGAAAACACCCAAACTCCGAAACAAATATTTTCAGATCATACAAACATTTGGTCCGACCCGGGAAACGAACCCGAGACCTTAAGCTTAGCAGTCGCATACGCTACCACTAAGCCGCCGAGGCAGTCATATGAAACTAGTACATACATAAGGATATGGTATTGATATTAATTTCTTTGGGAAAAACAAAAAGTTATGCATATTTATATCTTAATATGACAGGTTCGACAACCAACATTATAAGCCAAATCATTTCATACGAATATAGCAAAAAGAAAAAATGTATTAATATGTGTTACAAATTCTTACTAACAAAACATTCCCAAAAGATTGCTTGTTATTAAAAATCCGCGTCTGCTTATAACTTATAATTGAAGACATCTCAAATCAGCAGATGTGTTCGAACCCGTTAGGTGCTTTTGTGATAACACACCGACTTCATTTGATCTCGTCGTATGCACAGTACCGGCACATACGCATCTGTTCTCCTGTTCCTCAAACCAACTGTCTTTTAATCTTTTGTAAAGCTTCAGGTTGAAGGCATTTATAAAAAGGTACCTATCCTACACATTATAATGCATAACGGTTGAAGAAAACCAAACAAAGATGTTTGATATGCATTACTTCATTTGTTTATCAAAGTTTTTGAAAAAGTTTGAAATATAAATCAAAATATGACGTCTTTAAAAAATGACAAAGGCAACGGCAAAATATCAAGCGTAAATGTCTTGACGATATCATTTTTGACCACCATTTTGAAAAAATACATTGGCAAAACAGATCTCTTAAAATAATTTATTTTCGTTTTATCAATTTTTTAATGGTTTATAAAAAAATATTATTTACTATGTTTTAGATTGCTCAAAAAGAATAAAAAATAATTAAGCTAGCAGCTCATTTTGTAATTATGATTGTATACATTTTCTAATTTATTTACTCTGGTAACTCTTAGTTAGAGTTGGCAACAAAAAAATGAAGCTACTAGTGTTGGGCTTGTTCGTTGATAATTAGAGAAAATTTTTGGACATTGCAAGTTTATTTTATTTTTTCACCACACGTATTTCCATTGCACTTGACACTGGCAGAATTGTCGACATCGGCACAGTTTGCCATTCTGCAAGAAAAAGAAAGAAAGAAAGATAATAATAAATAGTTTTAATGTTCGAATCAATAGTTACTAAACATCTACCTAAACACTACGAAAGTAAATCGATTTCGTCATTTACTCGTACAGTTTTACTTTTGTCTAATGTTTTCACTGGTACGAAATGTAGGTAAATAGGTTACCTATAAAACATTATTGCGAATAGACCTAATTGACTTTTTTATTGCAGTCCGGTAATATATATTGTACTCGTATTACGAATAGTTGTTTATGCGTTTCTGGAGTGAAAGATTAATATGGACTATTATTTATCAGAGTTTCAGCTTATTATTTACAACTTTTAATTATTGATTGTAAATATTTGTGTGTTTATTCGATTTCCTAGCATTTCAACAGATTTGTTGAACAAGATTTATCTCACGTGTTTTGTTAATAGTGATCAATCATTTTATTAAACAGATATGCCTATGGAACTATATGTATTCGACAGAAAACTCGTGTTTTTTTCTTAAAACAAATTAATTTGTCACTCAAAATGATGTATTTTTAGGTATAGGGTGATCAACAGGTCATTTAATGATGAGTGACTACCTCCATTCATCGATAACTACAAATCAAGAGTCATACCTGAAGCGCTGTCCTTTGAGTCTTGTCCTTTTAGAACCAATTAAAAATCCTACAAGTTAATTACATTTCCCTATAGAAGCTGTTCATTTTCAAGTACATTTTAAGTTTGTAAGGAAATACCTATGTATAGGAGAGTACTTTTAAAGGATGTACATACGAGAGTATTTTTGTATTTCATTAGAAGTAGAACTAGTAATAAGTGTTCAATAAATCTTAATCACATCCATATTATGGCCAACATCTCAACTTAGTACGCAGGCCATGTGCATTGCAACATAAAATGTTGTTTTTCAACTATTTTCACAGATAAATTATTTTCAGACGTATCCCCTTACATCTGTCGATGCACGTCTTTTATCTTTGGCAAAAAGATTGGTTCCTTTAAAACAAGAGTCTCCCCCTTTGATTTATAAACATTGGCAACACTCAAGGTGCAACGTTGTAGCTAGCAGAACCTATATATTTTTGTTGCTACAAATATTTTGTGATATGTAGAATAATTTATAAGAAAACGATAAAATGTCTTATAATGTACGAAGTACTACTGACGTAGGTGGTAGTAAGAAGAGAGTGGGATTGACAGATAATACTTTATTTATACCCCAGGGTTTACAAACATTATACAGTCCTAAAATCATCATCTTCCTAGCCTTTACTATTTCCAAGAGTATTTGGGGTACTAGTTCAACCGGTTTTACCTGAATAATAGTTTTTCCTTAAAGCTACTGGCATCGGACCTCCACAAGTCTGAGGGTGAATTGAATTCGACGGTTCAACTAGTTGTATATTTGAGGGCCTAACTTTTCAAATACGATTGCCATTGATGTTTATGACAACCGTGACCGACATGTTAAGGCACGGACGGGAAACACCGCCATCTTCCATACTGGGCTGCTATTAAGAATTTCTTGTAAGAAAATCCCAACAGCAGTCCGACCCGGGAATCGAACCCGTGACCTCTTGATCGGCAGTCGCTTACGCTTACTGCTAGACCAAAAAGGCAGTTATAAATTAAATAAACAAAATAATTAAATGTGATGACAAAGGGTGCCCTTATTGCTCGTAGCAATTTCTTCCAGGCAACCTTTGGAGGGACATTTAATTATTTAGCCATTAAATTTTTCAGATGTCTTTTTATTTCAGATTTATCAGTTGTACTTCCTATCTGCGATATACGAAGTCAGCTTTTGACCTCGACGAAATCGCGGGCTAAAGTAAGTATTAATAAACAAAAAACTGTATAAATAGATTCAACATTATTTCGACAATTCTAGATAAGGTTTCGTTTAATTGCATTTTTACGGCATCAACACGTACAAATTGCAAGTTGTATAGATCGGTATCCAGAAAATACGTACAGTAAAAACACATATATCTATAGCTAGTAATGGGATTCATTAAAACACGTTTATTTATAAATAAATATACATATATAATATTTATTAAATATTAGCTTTTTCCCAAGGCTCCGCCCGCGTGTATGTCGGTTATGGCAACAAAAAGTTTGCCTTCCTTCTCCAAGGTTGAATAGATCTATTTCTATATCTAAATTCATCCAAATCGGTTCAACGGTTTAACTGTAAAAGCTTAATAGGCAGACAGACAGAGTTACTTTTGAATTTATTATATTAGTATGGATATATAATATTATAAAGAATGGAACTATAGATAATAAATAACTCAGGTTGGGTGACCGCAGGGGAAATAATACTATAATTTAGAAAAAACACATTAGGGAGCGCTCAAATTTAGTGAAGTGTAAAGTAATTTAGTGAAATAAATGACCTCTAAAAATGCATTAATTACTATGTTAGTTACTGTACTATTATTATTAACAGCCAACCGATTTCCTCACAACCATGGCTGGCATGGCACTCACTTCATACCTCAAACAACAAGGTATAAACCATAAATAAATAAATATTTCGAACATCTTACACACAACGCCATCTAGTCCCACGCTAAGCAGAGCTTGTGTAATAGCTACTGGACAACTGATATAAATACATATATACTTTTTTTTTGTAAATACATACATATTATACATAGAAAAGACCCAAACTCCGAAACAAATATTTGTAGATCATACAAACATTTGGTTCGACCCGGGAATCGAACCCGAGACCTCAAGAACAGCAGTCGCATACGCTACCACTGCGCCACAGAGGCAGTCTCTCTATATTCCTAATATTTTTGCATTACTGTAGAAACCCACAACCCGAGACAGAGAATCTCGACTTCGTCTTATTGGTAACCCTTCTAATGAACGGTCATTGAATCACAGTCTAGTTTGTAATCAGAAGGTCTAGTGCGAGTTTGCAAGCGATTGGTGGATAGTTCAGAGCGGGCCAATCGCAACGTTGAATGCAGTCAGCACCGATAGTCAATTGTCATAAAATATATTCACTCTGAAACCCAAACGGCCGTGTGTGCAATACAACCACTTTTTGCGAACAAGATCCAAGGACTATCTTACTTTGCCCCACAAATATCAGTTTCAAAGATCAAAGGTGATGAGAGACCAGTTCCGGAATCGAATTCAAATATCTGTTGCTGACTGTACATAAGAATGTTAATAAAAATACTTACTTAATAACATTTACCCACCTTTAATATCCAAACGATTTATAATGAAAATTTTAAGTGTAAGGCCTAAATGGACTTAAAATTTAGGGGCCATCTACACCTTTGGCATCGGCAGGTGATATCTGTGCGTCATTTTGTTTTTTTTTTAATTAAGACCATCAACGCGTCATGTGTCGCTATCCAATCGATTGACAGTAATGGAAACGCGCTAAGATAAGGGACGTCTTTTATTTTATGTAGTTTAATTATTACGACAATTATTTGTGTTGTAATTAAATTGTAACAATTAATAATACAATCTATTTTATTTAGATTTATTATTTTCTTGTATTTCCAAATTAGTTTTGCTAAAATTATATTCAAATTAAAAAAAAATGCGTTAGAAAAGTTTAATTTTTGTTTGTTTTCTTTAGCACTTTGTTTTCGGATTAGAGTTAGAACTACACATGTAACCATTTGTAACCAAATGGATGGCACAGTCTATAGATCGTATTCAACAAATGCCAAATAAAAAAAAAGTATATTTTTGAATTGTATTTGAAATACGTTAACGAATATGTACAAATATTGACAAATTTACCTGAGATCAAAGTACTTTTCAAATATCGCACCTAATTCTAGTACATGAATTGTAATTAAGGACATCAACCGATGACATACAAGTGCCAGTTGAGCGCTCCAGATTGCGCAGACGCCGAGCGACGATCAGACCGCAACATATGCAAGTGGCACGTGCTTGCCTGCTCTGCATATGCCGTACATATACAAACTTTTTGTTCCTTAAATAACAGTTAATTACACTGGCAACATTTTAACAGCCGAAGTAGTGTAGTGAGACAGTGTACTACAGTCAAACAATATACATATATATCTACATGTTCGGTCACTCAAAAATGATCGGAAAATAGAATATATACCTTTAGTTGTTAGGACCACAATGCCAGTTTATCTTCAGTTTATTAGAATCTTGTTGAGTTTGTATCGAAGAAATACTCGTTTTTGTATAAACATTAGATAAAAATCTATTTTGCGTAAAATTCCGTAAAGTTTTTAGATCGTAAATAATTAAAACTTTCAATATCTTAACGTTATGAACACTGTGTAGAATTTTTGGAATTATGCATTTCATTGCAATTAAAAGTGGATTAAAAACAATCACTATTGCAGCGTGTGAACAAAGTTTTATAAATTTCAAAATATCGTCATACTTCACAACACGTAACACTTTATATCATTTATACACAGTTTTAAAAGTCATTTTACCACAATGAATATATTCATAATTAACATAGTTTTGATACTGACTACTGGATTTTGACAACCTCTTCTTTCGCTTTTCTACAAACGCAAATGTTTATGGAAAACTAACAGATGTATGTATCTATAAACGTTAAGGCACGTGATCAAAACAAAATATTAGCCAATAATAGAAAAGGAATCGACGAGAAACATTTGAATCCTGATCGAGTTGACTGTTTACTCTCGCTATGCGACTTCTAGATCTTACGATTCTATTTTAAAGAATTTGAAAAAGGAACACCAATAAAAAGATAGACATCCCCTGTCAAAAAGTACAAAAAGAAATAAAAGTAATTAAGTCTTATAATTATTTTCATTACTTCTTGAATTTACACGGCGCTCCTGGGTGACAAATTTATATGAACAAGGATTGGAAGTTTTTATGATAACGATCTCAAGGACTCATAATAATTAAGTTCAGAAAAGTTTTATCAAACTCCAATGCGCCTACATCTTGATGAACTGTAATAAGCTTTATTCGTTATTCTAATGTTTACTTCGAGTAGTAAGTCCTTAGGAAAAAAAGTAATTTATTGACTCGGTTCATATAAAGAATGAAATTCGTTGATATATAATTAGTATACAAAAATACTGAACTAAGAACATTCTTTTTTTTATTTACTACCAGTACCAATAGTTGTAGGCATACGTAATATGAATCCAGCTGCTTCTAGATGAGGCATGGTGATGATGAATAAGAGTCGTACACCTACATGGTTAATAGGGGTGTTGTCACCACCTACTCCTAATCCGTCACCACACCGAATGTCTCTCTTTATGATGTCATATTAACTCTTAAAATGCTTAATTGTTTTGGTATCTATACTAATATATAAAGCTGAAAAGTTTGTTTGTTTGAACGCGCTAATCTCAGAAACCGCTCGTCCGATTTGAAAAATATATAGATAGTTTAGTCGATAAATGGACCATCCAACATCGATACCTCGATGATGTATTAGCGTATATATCATCACGCTAATACTAATGTTTCAAAACCGGAGGAAAATTTTCACGCTACGGGCAATAGAAGACGCAAACGAGGTTGCGTGGGTTAGCTAGTTAATTATATAATTGATTAATTACATAATTAAGTCAGAAATAATTACTTACATTTGAAGTCCTTTATCACGTCCTTTAAAAGACACATCATAATTAAAAAGTATTAATACACCTTTCGAACACATGCCTGACAAATATCTTAACATATTTTAACTAATCTTAAAGATTAACAAACATATTTCCATTAACGGGAAAAAAACCAAAAACATTGATATCAATAATTACAGTACGCCTGGTATGCGCACACGCAGCTTAAAACCAACCATTCTAATTTACCTGCATCTGGTCAGCAGTTGCGATCGTTGATATATAACCACTATTTATTTATCTTTCTAAATTTAAAATAACTTATTTATTCTAATTAATACAATTGAATAATGATAAGTAATTTATCTTACGAACTCTTATTTTATTTTTTCTGATGACTACACTTAATTAACAACTTTTATTTTAGTGGCAACCCTCACGAGGTTTTGTTCGTTCCATTCTACTTTGATGTAATTAATTACGTAATCATCAAGTGAAGATACGAACTCGTCCAAGTCTCCGACTATAAACATAAAACTAAATAGTTTTTATTCTGTATGCTTATTTGAGCTTGAATTTATATCAAGTTCTACATACATAATTTAATCGATTTATTTATTTTTTGTGTATCTATACTTTTAGAAAAGAGAGGTCGAAAAAAGTGAGACATACAGATTCAAAGAAAAATAGCACTGCTAAAGGTGGAATACAAGTTAAATACTAATTTTATTACAATTCAATATAAGGCGTATTGAAGTCGGTGATACGTTTTTAATGTTAATTAATTCATATTATTTTCCTAGACTTTAATGTAGATTTCTTTCATAATTTAAAACAATATCTATTAGTCGAGTTGTTCACACACATTATACATTTAATATGTACACATATCTATACTAATAATAAAGCTGAAGAGATTATTTGTTTGCACGCGCTAATCTCAGGAACTGTTAGTCCGATTTGAAAAAATCTTTCAGTGTTGGATAGTAAATTAATCGAGAAAGGCTATAGGCTATATATCATCACGCTACTACTAATATCAGCGGAGCACCAATGAAGAATGTTTTAAAAACGGGGGAAAATTTTCACGCTACGGGCAATATAAGACGCAAACGAGGTTGCGTGGGTCAGCTAGTTTAATATATAACAAGTAATCGCAATACGAAATGTCATAGGTAAATTCACATCAAAGATTGTTTATATTATGCAATGATCAAATAAATATATAATTAGCTGGTCTATTACACCTTCTACATGTTATATTTGACCACTAATTCAAAATTATACTTATATCATCCATTACACATACCTACTATTTGTTTCTCATCTCGACTGTACAAACGCAGAATTAGGCAACTCCAAACCATAAAACTACAATTAACTATATAACATTAAAACAAAATTAATATATAAATTATATCTTAAAATTATTCATAAACAGCGCCAACATTGTGTTCTCTATTTGAATTGAAATATTTAAAAGTTACAGATGGAAATTTTCCCACATTTTTATTACAGTGTATAAAACAACTTCAATGGCGGTAAACTGTTAGAGTTTCAAAAAAAGAACACCTTAATTACAACATCACTAAATTGAATTACATTTTTAGAAACCCCACAACTCTAAGCAAAGGCGAGCCCTCATTCGGCCAGGTAACTGGCCAGATGTCAGAATATTATAAATCTCTCGCCCTATTGTCTATGGCTTTTTTTAGCCATCACTGGACACATGGCTGGCTCAGTGATGGTAATAAGCAGATGGCCGTGAAATATGTTGTAACTCTGACCACCTTTTGACTTGTTCCTAAGATATTCAGATTTGAATGTAATAAAGATACGTGTTTCCTTGCAGATGTTTTGATTCTAAGGGGAAGTGTGTACGTAATTAAAATATCTTGGCATTTGAGCTAACAGTAATTAAATATTAATTAAATTAGTCAGTATCTTAGGTAACATAAGTAATAAATCCCACATAATGTAGTAACAGTTCTGAATCATCCTCCCACGAATCGCATTTCTGGTTACTTAGGCAATATTTGTAAATGGAACCGTGGTATAATAGCACATACATACATCGTGAAAATATTTACGAGTCTTAAATAAGATACTCCTTCTAAAGGAATACTTGTTTAAAATATCTTAACTAAAAATTTTAAACGAGTCTTAAAACACTCATACCCGTACGTCACCTTTTCTCGTTTTCCTAATTAAAAATTTTTTTGAAAAACAAAGTACAGGTTTAAAAAATCGTGAAATACATTAACACATCCACAACTAATTTCTGATCTTGGGAAATTCTTCCACAAATATATATAGATCTACTAGCTGACCCTTGCAACCACGTTTGCGTCTTATATTGCCCGTAGCGTGAAAATTTTCTCCCGTTTTTGAAACATTCTTCATTGGTGCTCCGCTCCTTTTAGTAGTAGCGTGATGATATATAGCCTATAGCCTTCCTCGATAAATGGACTATCCAACACTGAAATAATTTTTCAAATCAGACCAGAGGTTCCTGAGATTAGCGCGTTCAAACAAACAAACTCTTCAGCTTTATTTTATTAGTATAGATACTAAAATATCTGCTTTAGCCATTGTTGTGTAAAATCCACTTTAAACAAATCCCAAGGCATCAAAAATATAAATCACCTCTGTCACCAACTGACAAACTATAGAAAACAAAATGAATCGAAAGTTCAAACTTTTAATTATCAATCGCTTAGAACACTAATCGTGATTTAATCGAAAAATGCATCACGCGGCAATCAAACCTCGTACATACATGCCACAAATCAAATCCAACGATAAAAAATTGAGGCAACTTAATACATGGTATTCGGTTAAACTATATTTTATTTAAGGAATCGAATGATTCCTAAAACTGAATCGATTACGTTAAAACATGAACGTAATCACATAAAGTAGCGAGTCCCTCCCACGTGCCAACTCTTCGATTATAACTACAGGATGTTGCCTTAACTATTGTACTCGTATTATGCTCAGACTATCGAGATATTGCTTACACACCTCAATTCTCCTCATAATTAAGGCTTAAGGCTCCTTCCTACCATTATATTCTACATTACATTTAATATACACCGAATACTGACCACTATTTTTTTTTTCATTTTTTATATAAGAAAAACAGTATACAATAACAAACACGAAACACTCATAAAACCCGTATAGGTCTTTCTTGGGTGTGAGTGTACATTCCGCATTTCATTATGTTTTGTTTTATAATCTACATGCACGATATATACAAGTTTGGGATAACTTAATTCCTAAAGTAGTTTGATTCTTATTACTTAAGTGTAAGTAAAATTACACCACAATTATCAACGACTATGTGCTTCTTCTTCGTGTAGATTAATTGTTTAGTGAATTAAATCTGAGTATGGATTGTACGTAACTTAAATTTTGAAATACTTATTGAATACATTAATACCTTAAGTTATATCATCATTCGTCATTATAATTACAATGTTTTTGATTTCCTATGCTTTTACTGACTGTAAAGTGTAATATAAAAAACATTTTGAAATTAAACAACTCATAACGTGTATTTGTTTATAATTCAAAAAAATACATTTTAAAATGATAATTTTATATTAAACTATGAATTATTATTGTTTTAACAGAAATACGAACAATAGTGAACCACTTACAACAACTGACAAACAACCAATACAGAAAAGCCAATATTTTAATGTGAAACATTGAAACACCCTATATAACTACTATTTCATATGAAAAGCACAGCCGCCATACAAGATAATCTCAATTCGAATATGTTAATTACATTCCACTGTTATAAACCAACTAGTTAAAATAAGTTGTTTGTTTAGACTCGGTTTAGTCACGAGTGGCGACTCTTTGGCTAGGGATTTGGCAAGCCAGACCTTGTTATGTACATTACGTTCTGACAACATATAGTAACAGACGTATAGTTACAGATAGCCTTTATGTTCCAAATATAAATAAATATTTCGTACGTCTTATAACACCATCTAGTCCCAAGCTAAGCAGAGCTTGTGTTATGGGTACTAGACAAGTTTTTTTTTTTTTTTTTTATTGGATAGTAGGCAAACGAGCAGACGTATCACCTGATGGTAAGCGATTACCGCCGCCCATGGACACCCGCAACACCAAAGGCGTCACAAGTGCGTTGCCGACCTTTGGGGGATGGGAAAGGGGATGGGGGGAGGGGTTGGGGTATGGGCCTCCGGTATCCTCACTCACTCGGTGAAACTCAGCGCAAACGCTATTTCACACCGGTTTTCTGTGAGGCCGTGGTATCACTCCGGTCGAGCCGACCCATTCATGCCGAAGCATAGCTCAACACGGTAAAAGTGATATAAATATATAAATACTTTTTTATATGTTAATATAATTTAATAATATAAAATAGTATTTTCAACGCTACATATTAAAGCGTGAAAGAAATCCAGTAGACTAACCTCGGACCGTTTTTTTATTTATAAAAGTCAACTCCCGCATTTGGAATATACGTCCTGTGTCGCGGGGGACTTTACATGTCCCACCTTTGATTTGAACCCACGACACTTGGCACAGTAGCAAGCGGCGTAGTGACCGCTTAAACCACTAGGCCAATCGTGCAGTCAAGTCATATTTGGTCGTAGAGTTTGTATACTCTTAGGTATAGTCTGTTTTCTTTTTAGAAAACCTTTTAAAAACAACACTTAATTAAAAAGCACTTTTAAAGTAAAATTCAATGTGGTTACAATTCCTCGCAAAGCCTTGGAAACGACAAATGTAACAACCAAACACTCATTATCGACCTTCCAATTGGATCTGACACCTAGATGTAGAGTAGCCATCGTTTTCAAAACTCTTGATTCTGAAAACACTAATTGATTTTGAAATAATTCTATTTCATCATCTCAGTCGAAAGACGTTTAAAGCTGGACATATGCATCTCACGTTACACAATCCTAGGCCAGGTGCGAGATTCAGAGGTTAATCGACTGGTATAAGCAAGAAATGCAAAAAAAAACTTTTTTATAATGTTTGTCTGTATTTTTAGACCAACCAGGCCTAGTGGTTAAGCTTTCGCCACGCCACTGTCCACTACGCCAAATGTTATGGGTGCAAATCCCACATGGGATAACACTTTGTGTGATTCACAAATTCTTTGTGTCCGTTTCACGTATGTAAAGTCCCTCACGATAGGGGATGTATATGTCTAACTAGCTGAGCCACGCAACCTCGTTTACGTCTCTTATTGCCCGTAGTGTAATATAGTGCTCCGCTCCTATTGGGCTTAGCGTGATGATATATAGCCTTCCTCGATAAATGGACTATCCAACACTGAAATAATTATTCAAATCGGACGGTTCCTGAGATTAGCGCGTTCAAACAAACAAACAAACTCTTCAGCTTTGTAATATCAGTATAGATACGGGAGTTGTCTTTAAAAAAAAGATACTTAATAGATGAAGTAATTAACATGAACTGAATAAAACAATAGGTACGAACATTATTTCAGTGTTAATAATAATAATAATAAATTCTTTATTCCAGCAAATTACATTTAACAATATAAATATAAGCCCTGATTCCCAAACTAGCGTGAGCTGTATGTTGGGAGCCAGTTTAAAGTGTTGTAAGTATTGTTCGAATTTTTCAGACTAAACCAAGAGCCTATTACATATAAATGAATCTTCAACACATTTTATACGTACAACTTCTTAGATACCTTCTTATAAATGCGTTCTATTAAATAGTATAAAAATGTAATCCTTTAAAAGATAGATATTTACAACAAAACCTACCATTTTGGGTATCCTAACTGGCCCTGTTTACTCAAACAACACATAAATAAACCAAAAGCTAAAGCTAGGTCAGGTGAAGGTAGTTCTTACGGAATTCAGAACTTCCCCCCTCGCGCTCTCCGTCCAACCATTCCCCCCGCAGCCCCTCACAGTTCACTAACTGTATTTGCGAGATGATCCTTCTTTGAAAGTAAATATTGCTAAAGTTGAGAGAAAGGATAGATTGGTTAACATTTATACTGGAATTTAATAGTATCAGGTTTTAATTGATGTAACATCTTGATATTTTGTGTGATCATATAGTACTTATATGGCTATGTAAACGTAATTAATTGATTACCTAACGCAGACCGCTTTAGACTTGCTTTAAAAGGTGTAACTTCCTTGTTACTGTGTCTTCTTTTCGTAAATCACTAATTACATAAATACAACCTAGGTACCTACGTTCTTTGTTGGGATCACGTTGAGAGCTAATGGTAAACGATATTTGATTATTTTTAAATATTTTCTGTACAAAATTTAAATAAAACAACTCAAAATGTACTATAGTCTCAGGATTTCGTCCACATTAAAATATTAAAAAATTAATTGGCCTATTTTTGAACTAACTTTAATCAGTAGAAGTTTCTCAATTCAACTGATTTTTTAATGTTACCACAGAACTCTATTGGAGGGAATAAATACGAAGGAGCAGTATTAAACTTTAAATCATCAACCTATCACAGTCCAATACTGGAAATAGGCCTTTCAAAATGCAGACTACTTGAAATTTTACTCATAGGGGTGAAACATAAAGAAATTAAAAACACTGTTTATTAAAATTTAACATTTTAAAGTTATTCGATTTTATCATCTCAAAATACGTAAGAATTAGCTTCAAAACATAAAATAACAAACAAAACCACATTACGGCTGTGTATTACAATTCATTTGGTTGAACAAAATGGCAAGCACGCGCAAAAGCAATGCTGCGCAGGAGTGCCGCGACAGAGAGGACCCGATCGGCCTTAAAGGTCGCACTACCAATACTATCGGAATGCTTCTGACTGTGCTACAATCGTTAGCTATAACTGTAATAGTTTTGAAGCATTATGTAGGTATTTTATGAAAGTATGAGTCGCATTCTTGTATGAACGAATTTAGGTATTTGACGTACATGTCTTGTATGTATAATAATATCTTGAGAAATTAAAAGACAATTGTATGCATGTTTATTAAAAATGATCTTCTGTAAATATAAATATTGTATAAACTACCACAAAAATCTTAAATTCAATTTATGCAGCAATTAGCTGAACCCGACGGAGCTACCCGGGGTACGATAATAACCGCGGAAAAAGCCGCGAGGCGAAGCAAGTATCTTTATAAATTATATTTTGTGTTCGTTTGGTAGCTTCGAACAACATGTATAAAATGAAATGCACAGTAGCAGAGGGTGAATAAAAACCGTCCATATCAGATGATGATGAAAGGTCAGAGGCGTGTCGGGAACCGAACCCGCACTGCTATCTGCGAATACTAACAAGTCGTGTGTCACGAGGCGTTAACCATCGCTGTAAGTAACGGAATGTAGATCCTAAGCGACCTAGGTCAATGCTGAACTAAACATCAAAATGGCGTTGTGTATTTTAAATACCAAATCCCATTGATTTGTTTCTGCAAACTAAATAATTGTAAGCTAGAAGGAATAAACTTTATGATTAAAATTTAGTGTAAAATAAATTTTAATGTCCCGGTAATATTAAATTTAATTTAACACTAAATTTTAAAAAATATTCAATCCCTAATTCTTAGAATATCACATTCGTTACATAGTAATATGTAGATTTGAAGTTTTGATTTGAATTTCGAATGTCATGTGTACATTTGAAATCACAGAGATGAGATTCCTGTAGATCAGACGAAGATATATATATAATCGTGATGATACACGCATCATGGGAAACTCAAATTAGCTTTATTCTTTATCGCTAAATTCAATGTATGTTTAAGTACACCTTATGTTGAATTTACCATTTCATAAATGAAATCATAAAAACTGTCTTATTCTTTTTACATTTACTGAAATACAGAATAGTATAAATTTAATCTTTTATAAAATTACCCAATACACTTTATTTACCGTACAAATAATAACTACAAAATGTATTAATAAGTCTTACCTAATTTGTATTTCGACTAAAAAGTTTGTATCGTTATATAACGCAATGACATAGATACATCTACGGATACGTCTACCTAAAAGTAATATATTTTAAGATTATAAAAAAAAGTAAATAATGTACCAACATATATAAAAGCAGTATATACGGCACGTTTAAGCAGCGTACCTGAAGACCGCCTTATTGTAAGCCACACGTTGTTTGTTTTTATAACGAACAATACTTTTGTAAAAGGATTACTAAACTGCTCAATCTGTTGAACACCTGTTAACATTACATTCAAATTAACTACCAACATTCACAAAAACAATAATTCCAAAAATAACTTTCCGACATTCCCACACTCCATTCATAACTCACCCAATTGTAGTTAGAAATGGTCCTTTTTAGGATAATAAAACATCTGGCAAACATTTCTATAGGAATAAATAGAGAAATTGGCAAATTGCAGGTTTTTAAATAAGTCAGGTAATGCACGTGTTTTATTGCAAGAACAATAGGTTTAAATAGGTCGCACATCTGGACTTGATTGCGATGGGCAACATCTGCGACATTGTTTAGTCTGGACGAGAGGACAAGCATTTGACGTTTAAAATCTATTATGTTGGCAAAAAAAAATGGTGGTTCAGTGTTGCAAATTATACTTACCTATTCTTTTTTTAATAAGGAAAATTTTTAATGTTTCTTTTTCTAATTCTTATTTTTGACAGTTTTTCATACATAAGTTTATGTGTATACATACTATGTCTGAAGATTGAAATAGAGCCAAATTTGTATATTATTTGTTTCATTTATGTTTTAATATAAATTAAGTAATATTTTACATTTATCATGTTGAATGGTCTTTTATTTAATCCCTTAGGCTTAAAAAAGTTGCCAATTTCATAGTGACTTTTCGTCGCCAATTTCAACTCAATTCAACTTGTGTCGAATGTGTCAAAAGATGATACTGACTATCTCATAATATGAGTAATCTAAAACTTTAACGAAAAAACCGACTTCAAGATCTGTACAAAGTTGAAATGGGACCACACGGAAAGCATCAACTTTCATATAAAAAAGAATCATCGAAATCGGTTCACCCAGTCGAAAGTTTTGAGGTAACTAACAAAACAGTCGAAATGAGAATCTCCTTCATTTTAGATGTCGGTTAAAAGGAATTAATACTTCCCAAGGAAAAAAAATAAGATGTTATTAAAATATTTAATATTCACTGATCCATGTAAGTAATTCTACAAATCATAGAGACCGACAACTTTTTTCATAAAACAAAAAAAATTACTGAATGAAAATTGAAAAAAATGTTGCTTTCTTCTTTTGTTGATGTTTGTTAGCGTTGACAGACTTACGATAGTTAAGATTGACATACACTACTCCTAGAATTAAGACTACTTTTCTGTATTTATTCTACCCACTAAAGTCAAGTTCCGTCAAGCGTGGTTTTCCGTGGGAGAGCCAAAAGCCACGGCCTCACAGAAAACCGGTGTGTAATAGCGCTTGCGCTGTGTTTCACCGAGTGAGTGAGGATACCGGAGGTTCATACCCCAACCCCGCCCCCCATTCCCTCTCCTCATCCCCCCAAAGGTCGGCAACGCACTTGTGACGCTTTTGGTGTTGCGGGTGTCCATGGGCGGCGGTAATCGCTTACCATCAGGTGATGCGTCTGCTCGTTTGCCCCTATTCAATAAAAAAAAGAAGTGGGTAGAATAGTATAGAATGGGTAGTAGCGGTTCTTTTCTTTTTTATTTAAATCAAACACAATACTTATTATCAAGTTTCAATCTTAGTGTAAACCAACTTATGGTAGACGAACCTGTTCGATCATGTCTTCACGTATATTACAAGAAACCCATGCGGATTAATGACTCATCAACGGTTTATGGTGTCATGGGAACGCTTGTGAGTCACAATTATAATATTATTTATTTTAATGACCTACATCTTAAGCACGTCTAACACTAGAAAGACCATAGAGGTCAAATAACCATGATCACGTTTCTGATAGAATGCTATTTTAAAACCATTGCGTTGGAATCTTTTACGTTTTATGACTTTTAATAATATTGAACTTTGTTCGAATTATTCTGTTTTTTAATACTAATAACTGGATAGATGTTTTGGAACTGTAGTTAGGTATATAGAAACATAGCGCGGCCTCTTGACTTCAAATTTTAACATACCGACGATCAATCAATATGAAAATAATTTAACGATTTTTCGAGAGAGGTAATTGGCAAAGAGGCGTACCTAACTAAAACTGAGTAAAACTATTATTGTGTATTACCTATGCGCAGTAGAAGATAGCAGAAAAAATATATTGTTTGTTGACAAAACGCGGCAAAAAGTTATTTAGACAAAATGTATATATACGTCACACGACCGCTCTTTCTTTAATAAACCGAGTTCGTATTTTAAGTTGTTCAAAGCTTTAAAATATTCATGGTATTATCATCATCAGCCTACCGTAGCCCACTGCTGGACATAGGCCTCTCCAGTTGGACGACACTTGGTTCGATCCTCGACTTCTCGCATCTAGTTTGTGACAGCCGTTTCGTAATGTAATTTAGGATGTATTATTAAACTAACTGAACCCCGCGAGGCGATAATAGCCATTTCGAGTCAGAAGTGTGCGACCCTGACCTACTCGGGCAACGCATCCGTGTCAGTAATATCCATATAATTCTGTTACTTTACTCTCTTACCTTTCTAACTAATTATTTATTGATAACTAGCTGCGCCTTGCTGTATTATCCGCGGTTTTGTTGCTTTTGAGTCGGATATTTCACAACAAAAAGCCCCACATTCAGTCCACTGTGAACTAGAGAAAATTTTTGGACATTTGCAAGTTTATTTTATTTTTTCACCACACGTACATCTGCACAGTTTGCACTTCTACAAGAAACAGAAAGAAAAAGTCGGATATTGTTCACTATTTCGTTGTTTCTTTTAATCAGTGTTTTTGGGGGGTAAAAGCGAAAAAACTACATCCATAAGTAACTATTGGCAGCAATAACTTAACAATTCAACAGCATCCTGCTTACACTGTTGCAGATTACATTTGTCATATAGGTATTGGGTATAACCGAAGAATAATTGTTTACTCGGTTACCGCTGTTGACATTTGTATAGACAAGCCGGACCTGTGATATTTAAATAGCGTTGCGTTAAAACAGGTCTGACAACGAGCTATCGACACCGATGAGTTTAGCTGGAAATTCATCGAGAGGAAATGTAATATAGTAATTTTTGGACCAATTTTGACCCTTAGTTAGCCGGGCATAGTTCGGGAAGTTGCACAGATTACATGTTACTAAAGCTAGTGCAATAGCTGTCTATGGATACTTTAAAATAAATTTTGGTACTGCAATACAGTTCATCTTTTCGTCAATTTCTCCTTCTCAGTGAAAGACAAACTATTGTGACATAGTTCTCTTGGAATAATAATAAATATTAGGTCTTTACCTATGAAATTGCCGTTTTGTATGCAATAAGTGAAAGTACTTATTTTTTCAAACTTTTTTATTTCTGTTATTCGAAGTAATCACCCATGCAATCGACGCATCTTTGCCAACGCGTTGGCAGTTTATTGATGCCCTACTTGTAAAAATCAGCTGGACGGGAGGCAACAAACTCTTCAAAAGCATTTTGTACTGCCTCTCGGGAATTGAATTTTTTAGCCACTAAAAAGTTGTCTAAATTTTGGAAAAAGTAATAGTCGGTAGGTGCAAGGTCTGGTGAGTGTGGCGGATGAGGGAGAGCTTCCAACCCCAGCTCTTGCAGCTTGGAGACTGTCTGTTGCGCAGTATGGGGTCGCGCGTTG
Source organism: Spilarctia lutea (assembly GCA_916048165.1). Classification (NCBI taxonomy): domain Eukaryota; kingdom Metazoa; phylum Arthropoda; class Insecta; order Lepidoptera; family Erebidae; genus Spilarctia; species Spilarctia lutea. Next base: position 5,949,032 of record OU696491.1, read on the forward strand.
TCGTGAAGGAGCAGTGGGGACGACCGATTGACCAAAGCTGGTTGCAGATGTGCAAGCTTCTCCATCATTCTCTCCAGTTCTTCACAGTACACATCTGCATTAATGCTCATGCCGTTTTGTAAAAAGCTGTGGTGAATCACACCCGCACTAGATCACCAAACAGTGACCATCACCTTTTTAGGGGTCATTTTTGGTTTAGGGCATTGCTTTGGTGCTGAACCAGGGTCTAACCAACTTGCTGAGCGCTTTCGATTGTCGAACAGAATCCATTTTTCGTCGCTCGTAACTATTCGTTTCAAAATTCCTTCATTTCTTTGCCTGTTGAGCAGCGAAAGGCAGGTCTCGACGCGTACGTTGCGCTGGCGATCGTTAAGGTCGTGGGGCACCCATCAAGCTTTTTTACCTTGCCAATTTGTCGCAAATGGATCAATATTGTTTTGATGCTTACATTAAAAGCTGCTGCTAGCTCAGCTGTAAATTGAGTTTCGTCAGCTTCCACAATCGCCTTTAATTCATTATTGTTAACCAAAGTCTCCGGACGACCACGAGCTTCATTTTTCAAGTCAAAATTTCCAGAACGGAACCGGGAAAACCAATAAAGGGTTGTGCGTTCGTTTGTACAGTTCTCTCCGTAAACGTTTTTGATGTTACGTGCCGTTTGTGTCGCGTTGGTGCCACGACGGAACTCATATTCCATAATTACACGAATTTTTAAGTACGTATCCATTATGACGAAAAATGTTCAAATGTAATGAAAATACAACGCTAATCAAAAAACAAAAGACTGAGTTTGTAAATAGAATGTCATGGTTTTAAAACAAAATTAATTTGAATTTAGAATACAGAGCCATTACAAACTTTTTTTATTTGAAATGACCAGTACTGAAGAAACGCAATTTCATAGGTAAAGACCTATTAATAAAAGAGTTATTGATTTACGACCGCGTACGTAGACGAAACGTGAATAAAGTCCTCAACAAGGTGGTCTAACGAACACATAGCCAGTACAGGATGGACGTCTTTCGGCAAGAAGACGAAAAATAATATTTCTATTGAACTTAAAACCAATGAACACTAGACTCTAGCATTGAAAGTACAATTCTGTAAACATTTTAAAGTGTGTTAAAGAATAACTTTCAACCAAATAGTACAAAAATACAAGCGATTAAATGTTGCAAAAACTTAAGTAGTGAAAAAATACTAGTGGTCGTCAAATGGTCGAAATTAAACCAATATTTATTGAAAATATTTTTTAATTTTTTCATAATTTTCACAAGAAAGAGTTTAAAGTTTTTGGTTCACGTGTTAATTTATAGATATATTTATCGGTATATAAAAAAAATATTTAGAAAAAAAAATATAACAAGCTTTAAGCGCCAATACCTTATAAGTACAAAACGCCAACGATTACATACCTATACTACATACCTAGCCAGGTAAATCATACTTATAATAGAATACATATTTACCGCATACGGTAAAAAACCTACAACCACTGACATTTACAATTGAATTATATTAGATATCAAGGAATGAATCATTGTCTCCTCTCATGGGAAACACGTGAGTCATGGCTGCAGACTCCGAACCTCAATATCATTGCCGCGTAATCGTTGTGAAACTTTTACCGTTGTTGGTGCATCACAAATATAGATTTTTTGTGCGATTTCCCGTAATGAATACCTACATATGTTACTTATGTATAATTTAATATATTCAAACGCTTTATACTATGCTAGCGTCAGCCCGCGACTCCATTCGAATATATGTCGTACGAGTTTATCGCCGTAATCAGTTTTAAGGTTTTAGGTTATAAGACTCACAAGTAATTATGTGGCTTACTATCGATTAAATAATTTTTAAAATGGTTCAGTAGATCCCTAGATTACCCCCTAAGTCCTCACAAATTTTACCTCTTTATAATAGACTAGCCGACCCGTCCCCGTTTCGTTGGACATTAACCGCCCGCTTTTCTTCGACTTCTTTTATAAATACTATTACATCAGCCACTTACAAATCGACGTCAATTAGCTGTTGCAAAAATTCAAATTTAATGTTCCCCGTAGGTCAGTTAGATTTAATCCACTCATTTGTGTCCCTTTTCCTCTTCCACCTTCCAACAAAAAAAAACGTTTATCATTAGATCGGGCGGCGACTTTATTAAGTTGTGCAAGAAGTAATCTATTGATGATGTGCATATCAAAATAACCATATTCTTTTTTATAGCTGTTGGTTTTTCGAACCGAAATAAATAAATAGTATAGTGATGTAGAAGACAGGCATTGCCCAGTAAATCCAATACGACAGATACATCTGCATATATCTCGGGCAAACATGTTTCTTCACAATATCTGTCTTAAACTATCAAGTTATAATTAATTAATTTCCAAAGCAACAATTATTCAGTAGTGATCCTGAACAAAAACTTATTTAAATAAACGTGGGAGACAGGGACAGCACATATGGGACGGCCCGACCATAGTTACACAATATACCAGTTAATACAAAATCACGTTGTTCTTTTGCTAGTCTACGATGTATTTTTACGTGTATCATAAACGTTTACTAGTGATAAAAAGTAATAAAACAAAAGTCCTAATAAGTCCTAATATAATAATTAATACATCATCATAAGAAAACTGTTATAGCAATCATAGAAGAACACACGCAATAAAGGATTTTGAACTGGTTGTACACATCAAGATTAGTAAGTAGTTTTGAGGTCAATGAAACATACAGTTTTTACATTTAAATCACAAGTGATCCTAAAAAAAATAATCGTTAATAAGTATTAAAAGTAATCGAGAAACCGGTATCGATTAAGTTATTTCGCAACTTCCGATACTAGCTACATGAACTTGAATTCCTATCTAGCAACAACGATGGGTATGTACATCCGATATGAAACTATGACCCGGGATGATATTACGAGGGTATTGTACAATAATTTAATGTTCCCACATAAGAATATGATTCATAAATAAGATCTTAAAAATGTGATTTATGAATTATGATGTCTTTGGTGTGCATCTGACCCGCACATGCAAGTTTAAGAAACGCGAAATGATAGATTAATTTTTATCTATTAAACTGTTTATAGTGATTTTCAATTATTTAAACGGTTACCCTCCGTATAACGCATTTGTTTTACAATTACAAATAAGCTTATTCCCAATCTTCTCAAATGATTTTAAAATCATTATTCTTGCCACTGTAACTGTAAAAAAATAAAAGATATCTTTGCTATTAGTATTTAAGGGATCCCTCTGGAGTAGTTCCTTTATTTATGACAAATGTTTTAGTTTTAAAAGAAACTGCTATTAAATTTTTATTTTTATAAAATGCATTCCTCTATTTCAAAGCAATAATACTTAAAAAAAACATATGAAATTAGCGCCATGCCAAAACTTATATAAACAGATTTTTAAGCAAAAACTACATTCCAAAACATAGCCATTCTAGTTTTGACTTCGGAAATTCCTGACCAAAATGTAATTTATTATGCATAGATTAGAAACAAATTAATATATATCAGAGCAACCACAGATTAAAATGGAATTGGTGAAGATTTTATCAATCGAAACCCACAAATATGAATCCGATCGGATCATACATTCATCGGCCTATTACTGAGAATATAACCAAGATATTATTCTATGATAATAATAGATTTATTAGTGTATATTTAATGAATTCAAAAAAGGAAAAGGTACTCAATTTGACTGTTTTTTTTATTTAGAGCTTTATCTAACTCGCAAAAAAATAATGAAAATGAAAACTAATCACAGCCCTCCTTACCCTGGTGCTATACAGTTCAAAATTATAAATCTATGAAAGAAAAACACTTTTTTATTCGCGTAATGCTATTATCGACCGATGTTTCAAACATCTTAATATTAATATTATAAAACTTCTTTCAGTATATTTTGGTAAGTTTTGCGCATATTTTCCGTGTGGTCATCATTCACCATATGGGTGTTGTATGAGGCGACCATGGAAACAAACCACGCAAGACAACATAGTTGCAAACAGAAGGAAAACTAAAACACTAACTTGTCTGGATTGTGTCATCAATAACCCATAAAATCCCACTGCTGTGCTTGGGTCTCCTCTCAGGAGAGGGTTAAGGGAGTGCGGGTTGGGGACTGGCAATACAACGTTGTGGCTACGTAATCTTGCCGTTGGATGTTTTCAAGCCGCCCAAAGGGCCCCAACTAAGCTTCACGACTGTTAGCCTATGATAACAACCGGGACCAACTGCTTTTTTTTTTTACGTGTGGAAACCTCCTCGGGCCGTCACCCCACCGGAGTTTGCGGCGGGGTGGTGTGTCGGAATCGAACCGACTAAAACCACACGGTGTACCAACTCTGCGCCTGAGAAGGGAGGGGTCCGGGAACTGCAGTTATTAACACGACCGGACCCCTCCCAGCGCCTACCCGCAGGGACCAACTGCTTAACGTGACCTCTGAACGTCGTTGCTTACCTGATATAACAATTCACATGTCGATATTAGAATAACCTGTTCCTTCTTAACTTTTCATCCACTGGCGTTACTTATAAGCTTCCCTTAATGTGTTTACTCTCTTGTCATTCATCACCACTATAATTCGTAAATCAGATACGCTGATGATATAATATATTTACATTGACAACCAAGTTTCAATTGACAATGAAAATCTCTAAGACACTTATAGTGCGTTAGTACTTATTATCTATCAATTTGTTTATGTGAATTGTACGTTATTATATCTATTATTTGAAGCCGTAAACAATGAGTAATAATACGTAGGTGATGTTAGCGGTGATGTAAATCTGAATCATAGTAAATAACTTACAAATACACTCAAATAACAATCATCAATTACTACGTAATTGTAAGAAGTCGAGAACAAGAAGTTTGTGAATGTTAAACGTAGAAAAAAATTGTAATGAAATCATTATAGAAATAGTTCAGAATGAATAATTTTCAGATAGATAAATAACATTAAAGCGATCGGAATTGTTAGATTATATTATTTAAACACTGAAATTAATGTTAACTGGTTTTAGAAAAGAGGTCGTCGCTCAATTCGGAAAACTCTTTTAATTGAAACACTCCTCATATATCTCTATTTTAACTTATAGTAATTATATCACTACTGAATTTACAACAATTAAAAACACCACTGGACAATTGAACACAAAAAAATGTCCTACAACAGATAGCTGAAACCTAAACATATGAAGTCGGTTAAAAAAACATAAATCAGTGGCTTACACTGGGTTTATATTAATGAACAATAAAGTTAAAACAGAATCTATCAGACACGCTAACATCAAAGCAGCTTCGTTATAAGAGCTTTACACAAATAGATATACATATGCACTCTTGTCTATTCGATATTATATTTATATTCCTCGTATACAGATTGTTACAAATATTGAGAGATTCATGTGTAGCCGACAAATATTTGATTCAAATTTTGAAAAAAGAAAACACTGTTCGGTTCTATGGGCTCTTCTGTAAATAATAAATGTGAATTACGTAATATATGCACAAAAAAATGTATGTGTTCATGTGTTAGGTGATGCTCATCGTAAAGTTTCATTTCCCGATCACGAAGAATAAACTTGTTATTATCGATACATAGCTTTGTTAAAAACGAAATGATTTACAAACCCTTCATTGGCTCAACATTGCTTGAATATTCTCTATTTATCTATTTGTTTATGGTATTTGGGGCAAGCGAGCAGACGTATCGCCTGATGAGGCGCAACACCAGAGGCGTCACAAGTGCGTTACCGGCCATTGGGGGATAGGGATTAGGATGGGGGAGAGGTTGGGGTCTGGGCCTCCGGTATCCTCACTCACTCAGTGAAACACAGCGCACGCACTATTTCACACCAGTTTTCTGTGACGCCGTGTCACTCCTATCGAGCCGGCCCATTCAATACCGAAGCGTGGGTCCCCCACGGAAAATCTAGTCCTACCCGTATTATTTGACCCTTTAGTTTTGGATGAATTCCTCTGATCTAAGGCGTTTCGCAGTAACCCCGGCATACCGAACATGCAAGAGGTCATGAAATTCTGTGTCGTCTATGGTAAAATTTGTTAACTCATCTATATTATAAAAATAATACCAGAGTCACGGCCCATTGCCACTTTTGTATATTATACGCTTCATTATAATAGTGATCGAAATTTTATTACTTAAATCTGACATTTTATTTTCTATTCCATTATATTTCCATCGATAATCCTAAATACTCGCATAAACTCATATTAATTCACATTTTCAACGAATAAATTGTATGAGACGACTACATTTAGCGCATGACACCAGTTTTGAGGCTTAGTGATTCTGGACTTAGGGTTGTCACTGCAGAATTATTGATAACCATTCCTAATTTTGAAAAGGTTTTTAATGTTTAATGATATAGGAATTTGAAAGTGCAGTCGAAAATGGCAATGACAGTAGCTAGTGACATTCTTATTGAAAATATTTTTCAATTTCCATTTGGGCTTATTTAGCCTTAGAAACAGAGACAAGTGGAAATCTTTGGAGCAGGCCTTCACATGAGCGGGTCCATGCATAAAAAATATAATAATAACATAGATATAATAAAAATATTATTTGATAATAATAAATATAATTATAAAGAGAATAATTTAATAATAATGAAATAATAATTGATTTACGCATGACTGAATTTAATTTAATTGTAATGTACGAGTAAATCTAAATAAGAATCAAAATCTAGAATAATTTGAATCTAACAATAAATAGCATACCATTTATAAAACTAATATGTTATGTTAAAATCACTTGGTAAATGCATAGAATGAAAGGCTTTTTTATTTTTTATTTATTTAGCCTTAGAAACTTCTTGTAAAGTGCTCAAGAGAGAGACGTTTTATAGCAACTTTCTTTACTTGTCTGTCCTAATTTGAACTTTGAAATTCTTAGTCAATTACTTGTATATCTGATCCAGTATATATGTGTGCTTTCCAATGTTATCACACTTCCCAGCAACCATTTCTTTCCAGAAATTAGCAATTAAAGATACTAATTAAATACCCTATATGCACGGTTGGCCCAGCGATCACCACGTTCTCTACTGCGCCTCTCTCTACGCCCCAAGTGTTGTAGGCTCAAATTCCACATAAAACAACACATTGTGTGATCCACAAATTGTTTTTCAGAGTCTGGGTGTTCTTTGTGTTCTTTTCATGTATATTTGTAAAGTCCTCCTCGACACACAGTTAAAAGATGGTGCACATGAGTTTTTCACCAGCTCTTCTCATGAATGCAATACCCATCGAAGCTGGTACTTGGATTGATTTCAATTTAAACCTTTGAGTTGAATCGAAATCAATCTAAGCTCCGGTAATTCAAATCATTTCAATGCATTTAGTATTAGTACCTTTTATCACTGAATTGATTACTTGAGTTTTATTTTATATTTGTATTAATAATATTTAATGTTTGTATTTTTGACGTGTTCAAGTGCCTTTTGGGGCCTATGGAAATAAATGATTTGACTTTGACTTTGACACAGAATTGGGATATTCTAAATACGGGAGTTGTATTTTAAAAATAAAAAGAAATGAACATGTCGTTTGAGGCATCGATGGATAAAAAGTATTACTAGGTAATATTCAGTAATAATTATTTTCCAATCCTAATTAGATGTAACTGATATCTCAGTTGACAGCCCTGCTGCTTCTTTACAATATATGTTAGGCACACTTTCCAATAGAGATGGGCTGTGCTTTCTGTTAGAACATTCCATACGTTGTCGTTGTTCGGCACGGGTTAAGATATACGAAGATGCAAATAAGATGCCTCTAAATTGTTTTATTATTATGGTTACTTGACCTTAAATGTGAACAAACCGTAGATGGAAACTGTAATTCTGGTTGTGTTGTACAAACATTCTTGCTTTAAGTGGTACCCTATATAAATGTATCTCGTATTGAATTGTGTTGCCTTAAATTAGGATATATATCTAAATACTACTGACCTATAATTTTTTTTTACTGTTTTTGTAGGTTAGGACATACAAGCAAGTTCTGTCATAGAATTAATGTGTGCGTAAAATCCTGAACATATGAGTTAGAGTATTTTTTATGGAATAGGGGGCAGACGTATCACCTGATGGTAAGCGTTTACCGCCGTCCATGGACCCCTGCAACACCAGAGGTGTCACAAGTGCGCTCACAGAAAACCGGTGTGAAACGACCGCCCGTTTATTCCAAAACATAAAAAAAACAAACAAGCGAACTGAATTGCATTTTAGTGTTAGTTTCAATCAGGGAATAACCTTTTACATTGATATTATAGTCGTAGTGTTAATACGTCATACTACCTTAAAAACTTATTCATTATAAATTTGATATACCAACATACACAAACTCTTTTAAATGTGTATATTTAAATAAACGTATAAAAATATTGTCGGGTCTCATTGTCATGCTATCCAATTTGTATTGAATAAGGGGTTGTTGACTTTTATACGATTTAATCTTTAACAATCACGAATATTGTGAGCTTAGATTAATAAGCTAAAATTTTTAAACATAACGACTTGAATGAAGCATGGCGTTTGAAGGCGACCAAACTAATACTCTGACCAATTGAGCTACTTATCTTAATCTGTGGTAGTTTCCTGGCCTTATTAGGCCTAAAATATGGATGTCTTGTGCCAACGTAAAAACGATAAGAAATCTCTAACGCGATCGTCTTTTTTTAATAAGAAGTCAACAGATGATAAAAGAAACAAAGTATTTATGATGCTAATAATATTAAACTCAGTCAGTTAGTCTTGACAAATAAAAATCCTCTAAATCAAAACAAATGACTTGTCTAAAAATTATCAACATAGCTAACATTTGACTATTACGAAATTTGATATTTATTTTTTTACATCTTCTTAAACATGAGCATGACGATGCATTAAGAGCAGCACGTCCACGGCAGCCGAATAATGAAATTTCGTCAATTTTCCCCAAAGAACATACACCATACACTTCATTTATATAAAAATATTTCAAATAAAGTGAGCAAGTACTTTAATATCCAAATGTATAATGTTGTGATTTATTTTCAAAGTGTCCAATCTATACTAATAATAAAGCTGAAGAGTTTGTTTGTTTGTTTGAACGCGCTAATCTCAGGAACCGCTAGGCCGATTTGAAATTTATTTTCGGTGTTGGATAGTCCATTTATCGAGGAAGACTATAGGCTATATATCATTACGCTACTACTAATAGGAGCGGAGCACCAATGAAGAATGTTTCAAAAACGGGGAAAAATTTTCACGCTACGGGCAATATAAGACTCAAACGAGGTTGCGTGGGTCAGCTAGTCAATGAATATGAAGGAAGCACCGCTATCAATTAGAAAATACATTAACATGTATAAAAAAGCAGTCATAAAAATCATCTATTTCAATTCAAGTTCATCGTATCAATGTTCTATCCTTTCACTACCAACGAATCTCTACATTTAACTAATAAGGACTTTATCACAATGACAATAATTACTTGCAGAGAGACTTAAATATGAGATAATTATCTTCAAAACAAAGACTAATTTCATTCAAATCTGAACCTTAAGGATGCTCAACTAGGTATTAACTACTAATGAAATGAATAAATACCACATCCACACAACATACTTACATAGTTCGCAAGCGTCGGCGACCCTCCCGCAGGCACTGGGTCGAGCTCAGAGGTCGCACAGACAGACAGACAGACAACAGGATGTACTGTGAATCCACGATAGTTTTTATTGCGGAATATTGCGGTATTTGCTGTAAGGTAATCGATCATCTCACCGTTGGTACTTGATTTTTTTGTTTAGAATTTTAAATAACATCCTTATTTTAGCGTACGGATGTCTTCACGAGTTTAATAAAAAACATTATGAATTAGCTCTATGTAAATCCTTTTTTATGTGACTGACGAGCACCTCATGTATCGGGTGTGATTCCCGGGTCTAGTCAAAAGTATTAGGTTTTTCTTTAAAAAAATCATAATATAACCCGGAGTATGGACGTTTGGCGATGATTCACACACGTCTCTCGGCGAGCACGTTAAGCCGTCGGTCTTGGTTGTCATTAACATCGCTATAGCAATCGATATTGGAAAGTCAGATACTGCAAAATTACTTTTATTTATCCACGGACTAAATCCAGGGCAGAACTTCTTATGCCTTCTAAATTTTAGAATTTAAAAACTTGCGTAGAGTGATTGTTCTAAATTTCTGTAGCTGCAAACTTACAGTGAGCACTCACCAAGAAAATGTTTTTGGAAATATCGCATCTAAGGGAGTACAATAAGAGATATATATGTATGGAAGTTTATCTTTTCAAAGTAAAAGGGTTAGTTAAATACAGTTAATACAACAACTTGCTCGTCTTTTCATTCCGCTACTAATATTTTTTTACAAACTTCTAAGACTTTTATCACTAATGTTTGTAATATGTCTGCACTCTTGTAGTTTACTGCCTTGCATGATGTTGGTAGAAGGTGTTAGCGTGTAAAAGTCACGCAACGGTTAGGTAATGTGTTGTTATAGACTAGATATTATCGCTCCGGAGTTAAGTACCATATTAGTGAGCGTAGTGTCTTGTCTTGTCAACTTCTTGTCTTTAAAAAACAGAATAGTAGAAAAAAATTACGCTTAGCCTAGCAGTTAGAATAATTTAAGCTATTAGTTATTCTACTATGTAATGTTATAAATGCGAAAGTTTATCAGTACGTATGGATGTTCGATGTTTTTAAAAAGAGTGGAAATAAGTTTCTTTGCCAGTATTCTTCTTGTAAGTCTCTACGCATTTTGGAAACTGGAAGTTATAGATCGACACAAGCAGGCAGTAGATTTTGGTGTTTTCACCTAATTTACCTTGACAATCCAATATATATGTATTTACAAAAAAAAAGTATATATGTATTCATATCAGTTGTCTAGTACCCATAACACAAGCTCTGCTTAGCTTGGGACTAGATGGCGTTGTGTGTTAGATGTCCGAAATATTTATTGATTTATTTAATACATGCTGTGGTGTCTGTTTGTGTCGATTTATGATTTTTAACTGTAGCTTCAATTTAACTTTCATAAATGTCACTTAGTGTCTTAATTCAATAAATCATTTTGAATTTTCACATCCACAGGCCAGGAGTGATGATTTGCGCAAGACGGCTGTCAGGAGCTGGATTCGAGAAGAAGAGGATCGAACCAAGTAGCGTGCAATAATAATAATAAATAATAAATATTTCGGACATCTAACACACAACGCCATCTAGTCCCAAACTAAGCTGAGCTTGTGTTATGGGTTACTAGACAACTGATAACACCCAAACTCCGAAACAATTATTTGTAGATCACACAAACACTTGGTCCGACCCAGGATTTGAACCCGAGACCTCAAGCACAGCAGTTGCATTCGCTACCACTGCCACCGAGGCAGTCACTATTGGAGAGGCTTATGTCCAGCAGTGGATGGCGGTAGGCTGATAATGATGGACGTACGTTACTTATTCACCCAAAAACTACCTACTGAACGAACTCTATTCTTTAACTTTTAACTATAAGTAAATAAGCTAATTAATTATAATTTCGGGACAATTATTTATTTTTCGTCGAGTTTTTATAATTTTTTAGCGTTAATGAGACAGATAAATAAATATATTGCAACATGTGTGGTCTTTACTCGGATAAATTAATGAGGATTATTCAGTTTTGGTCCTAAACCAATTAATATAGCTTAATTTAAATAAGAGTTGCGCGCCATTTTATTGATGTGGGTATGCTTATCTATATGTAAACATGAACCTTCAAGTTTTTGTTTTTAGTCCTATTTTTAGTAATAATTATGTCCGTTTTGACTAACAATTTATGATTTATTAGGATTATCTCGGTTTTTATTCTAAAAAAATAGGTACCGTAAAAATCATTTGTATTGTTTCATCACAGGCCTATAAAAACAAGAATACTTAAGAATTCTCACAATGCTTATGTTTTTACTTCACCGTGAAATTTTTCCATGGAAAAATAATGAAAAACAGTTCTGCAAACATTTAATCATCTTGTCGCGTTCTACTAATGTTTGTGTGCCCATATAAAATATCTTTTTTTTATGGAATAAGGAGCAAACTAGCAGACGTATCGCCTGATGGTAAGCGATTACCGCTGCCCATGGACATCCGCAACACTAGAGGCATCACAAGTGCGTTACCGGCCTGCCGGGGATGGGGAGCAGGTATGGGTCTCCGGTATCCTCACTCACTCGGTGAAACACAGCGCAAGCACTGTTTCACACCGGTTTTCTGTGAGGCCGTGGTATGACTCCGGTCGAGCCGGCCCATTCATGCCGAAGCTTGGCTCTCTCACGGTAAGCTTATCTAAGGGTATGGGGTCGTCTACTAGTTCAACCGGATTTACCTGACTATCACTTTTTCCACGGAGCGACTGACATCGGACCTCCCAACCCAATTGTGAACTAAATTCGAAGGTTGAACTAATTGTCAGTATATTTGTGGGCACTGACTTCCCAATAACGATTGCCATAGATATTACTCATGACAACCGATATTGACAACTCAACGTGCTCTCCGATGCACTGGAAATTTTTACCAAAATAAATGAATTTATTTATTTTTTAATTGATTAAAAAAATGAGAATGCATCCAATCCACATATTTGTGAATTCAATTACTAAAAGGATCTAGTGAATGCCTAAGCGATGTAACACTAAGATTATATCCTCAAACGCACAATGCTTGCAAATACTTTAGCACTGTCACATTCAACTTAACGAATAGGCCCACTCAACCAAGGACACACGAAAACGCATTCCGTAATTCCAATCACTGTTCAATTCATATAAATTGGATTACATATAATCTTTTACATAAGTAAACACAACATCTGTCCGCTTTATGTACACAATTTTAACCCTTACAGCCTTCGTAACAAGGTGCTAATCGATATAAAATTTGTATGTTTTACATGCATAGCGCAATATGTCGACCGCCGATTTGGATCCTGTAGCTAATATATTAGCGGTCACAAAATCACCTGTTACCTCCACACCTGTTCAATACAATCACATCTGACACCAATTTGCAAAGAACTTTAAGCTTTATTTTAAACGTATTATAGTAGAAAATGTAAAACAGTTTTTATTTTTTTCTTCATTGGTATCTGGCCGAAATTACGAAAAAAGTTTTTAAAAAACCTCTTTGGACAATTTTGAGATTGATAAAATTTGTTTCAGATTGAGAAATTCGGAATTCGAAAACATCTTCGCGGCGCATTGACTCTGGCAGATTGCGAATATACTGCAAAAAATATTTCAAGATGTTACGCTTTTTGGAGAGGAATGAGTATAATGACCCATTACTTACAAATGTCGACTTTGAAATCTTCAATAAACAACTACTTGAATATTTACTGCCCAATCATTGAAATCTACATACTGTTAATTACACTTTTAATTTAACTCTATTTTCAAATGAGAACACACAAACATAGAAATAAATAATAAAGCAGTACATTTACTGTCTCGTTATCGTAAAGTGACGGTAATTATACAGACATTTTCCCCGTACATCAGTTGAATGCTCATCCTTATTTCTATGCACTCCCATATTGGCGCAACTTTCACTTCAGACAGCTATTTGAATCTCACTGCAATTTCTATTTTAGAATGTACGTCGTATCTACATATACACCATTTGTAACTTGTTATAAGATATTTTAGAAAATAAAATGTGGAAGGAACTGTACTTGCTTAGTACTTTCGACGCAATTCCTTTTAACTTCTCTTTGGAATCTTAAAAATAAATAAGTTTCGATATTTTAATTTCAATTACTTGTTTTTTAAATTTTATTTTTAAATAATTATCACTACATAGTATAAAACAAAGTCGCCTTTTCTGTCCCTATATCCCTATGTGCGCTTAAATCTTTAAAACTACGCAACGGATTTTGATGCGGTTTTTTCCAATAGATAGAGTGATTCAAGAGGAAGGTTTATATGTATAATACATGCATCATATACTAAGGCAACATTGCTAATTTTAGAGGTTTCGTGCAAAGTCGGAGCGGGCCGCTATGTTTTTATATACAACGTTCATAGTTTTTCTGTAGTGTATTTAATTTAGTATCAGCATTGCACCCGTGCGAAGCCGGGGCGGGTCGCTAGTTAGTAATAAAATTTACCATTACTAAAAAGAATTTTTTATTACGTAACATCTTTCCTCTCGCTCTTGTGAATGATTTTGTGAAGAGGGACGGAAGTGTGTAACAGAAAATTAGACATGAAATTGTAGGTGAGAATACAGACTACATAATAATACAACTAACACTCGCTTATTTTATTAATAATGTTCTGTCAACTAGTAAACTAACTCCAGATAATTAAATGTTCATAAATAAAGAGAAAAAAAATGTTGTTCAAGTGATTTAATTTATTTAATGATAGATTGAAGACAGATAAAGTTGTCGCCGATATATAGCGGGGCATTACGTCATCTTAATGCAAATGTAACCATTTTATCACGGTTATAAACTTAAGAGACGCCATAAAATTTGTCTATTATTTTGAATACTAATGACGTTTGGCTATTTTGCCGCCATTTATTGATCTCGTTTAGAGTTCACGTCCTCCGGGAAAAATGTAGCTACAGGTGTTTTAAGCCAGCTAGAACTGGTCTTTTGGTATTTGGTATCGATTTTGTACTTTTCTTTTAATTACAATGCGTCGGTGACTGCGTTCTTGATTACTTAATAGTAGGTTTTTTTATGGTATAGAAAGCAGAGAAGCGAACGTATCAACTGATGGTAAACTACAGCTGCCCATGGACATCTGAAACTGCAGAAACGGGATTTAAGCTCCAAGAACTTCATTTACTAGGTGTAAAGCCATAACATAATTACTTCATCAACAGCCTTAACCAGTCTTCTACAGGACATGAGCCTCTACTTATTAAGGAGTTTTTACTTAACTATAGAACGCAATTTTTTAATTTGTATTTTGTAATATAGGGGGCAAACGAGCAACGAACGTATCGCCCGATGGTAAGCGATTACCGCCGCCCATGGACACGCGCAACACCAGAGGCGTCACAAGTGGTGGTGGACAGAGGGATTAGGGGAGGGGTTGGGGTATGGGCCTCCGGTATCCTCACTTACTCGGTGAAACACAGCGCAGGTATATACTCGTATAGCACAGGCTGTATCGGGTTTGTTTCAAGTTTTTCTTTTCTTTGTCCAACGTAGTTTGTTCCACTTTCGACACTCGTAAGGTGAATAGGGTTAGTGATATATCGAATTCTTAATCCATCACCCCACAGAGGAAATGCTTGACACCAGTTTTCTGTTAGACTTTTGTTATCACTCTGGTAGAGACGGCCCATTTATGCTGGATCCCTCGCACATTGCCTCATTTCCTTATACAAAAATAAGTAATGTCCCGTGCTGCAAGGGGTTCATGGGTTTGATTTTTAACTATGACAGATAATTTTGTGAATCTGTACGTTATTTATTTACAAAATGTATATATTTAGAAATATATAGGTAACTGTATTAGAAGTCCGGTTACTGTAGTCAGGCTCAATCCATTATAAAAAGAAATAAGAGGTTTGACGACCTGTCGCGTAAACTTTTGAAGATTTACGAGTTCCTGAAGAACCTTACTACCTTAAGTCCTTCTTTTCGCAATGACACTAATGTCAAGAGTCACAAACTAAAATACGATTAATTTATATGGCAACATTGCACAAACAGCCGTCCGTATAATTTGATGCCATCATTTATATATTATATTAACTATAATTAATTACTAAGTTACACCCACGTTGTGGCACGATTTTACTTTTAATACAATTAGTGATATGTCACAATAGTAGAAAAATATGAGAACCTCCTCAAACGAATAAGGTATTGTTCGGTTTATTAGAATTGACTTATTGAAAAGAATTATTTTTGGTTTTAATTCAGTTGTATTTTTTTCTTTTCTTTCTTTTGTGGAAAAACATATATGATAGAGTATACTACTACCACATAAATAAATAAAAATGCCACCAAAAATATTTTTACGCTTTGTCATTTTTTTTTTTTTATCAGTAAATATAACCAAATTGAACCAAAAATATCTCTGGTCCCCACACTAGGGTTCCCTGTGTCGTGGAGTGATGTGTTTATCAGAAGTCAGTAATTTTATTTTTAATTACTTTTATTACCCTTTCCCATAATCACGAAGGTTAAGAATTAAATAAAGTCCTAGGTACGATTGGTAACAACCGGGTCACGCTGACAATCCTTTCCAATGTCTTTGAATAAATCTCTCTTTGGATATTCTCAGAAGTTCTAAAAATACTGTCCCCTAGTTCATTGCAGACAGAATTATCTTTAACAAAGTTCTCTATCTCCGCGAGTATTTTAATTATCTACAATTATAACGTCACATAACTTCTTTAAAATAATATCATATATTTTAAAGAAACTATATTTTAACATTTAAGTGTAAAAGTAAAACTAGAATTTCTGTCTAGAACCGCTCTCTTCGAGTGTGAATACTTAATTAAATACCAATAGTGCTATTCCAATATGGGTTCTCATACCGTTTAATACTTCCCTAATCGTTTTTAAAACTCTATTTAATGTTTTTCGAAACAATATCCCAAAACCAGAAGGCAATCAAGGCGAACCGAAAAACCATTTTTGGAGTCTTAGACTTCTACAAGATGGCTGGTAGGCCAAGAATTTTAAGTGACACGCTTATTCGGGTAATACTGAGTAAAATGATACAGATTTCGATGATATCTCTTCATACATAATTACACGCAGGAACAAGTTTTTTCTATACATTTAAAAAAGAAATTATTAGTATCATTAACATCCACATACTTTTATATATCATTTTTAATCTGTATAAAACAGTTTGGGTTTTTAATTAAAGATTCCGCGAGATTATATCAAAAAGGCTTTGGAATCAATCCTTAATGCCTGATGATGCATGCAAACTTATTTTTTAAATAAACAAATATAACAAGAACGTATGAGCACTAATAAAATGTTTATTTGCAAAATTGTCCTGTTTTGTGACTGCTGGGAGAATTTTTTTATTAATTACATGAACAACAGTATCTATTTACATTGCATAATCATCCCAGTCAAAAAATGTCTTCTGCCATAAGCCTTCTTCAAGGTTCTCCACAGTTCTGCATCTAAGGACTTCCAGCCACTTTCACTAGGCTTACATTTGGCAGTGGTCGAATAGTATGTCAGGTACCCCTGATACATTTATCTGTGCCAATAAGAGACATCGCATCGCTTTATCAAAAAAAATATCATATCATGAAAGGAAAGATCTAAAGCTTTCAGGTTCAGATATCAGAATAGAGGAAAGTTTTTATGCTTAATTATAATAATATAAAGTGTTATTAATGAATAATGAACAATGGACACGATTATTACCATTGTTCGTAATACATACAAACAAGTCGTCATACACACAAGAAAAGCAAAGGGATTATCTGGTTAATAATTCTCCTGAAAATCCATCCACATTGTATACGTACACATTTAATATAATTCATCCAGTTGCCAACATTTATATAGCGCACTACAATGCGTGCGCGCCGCTTGTCGGACATAACAAAGATCCGTGTAATTAGTGAGATCCATTTAAATATTAATCATTCGATCTCATAGTATTAGCCTACACAAATCTATACTACTCGTAATAATAATGAGTAAGTAAGCTGAAGAGTTTGTTTGTTTGTTTGAACGCGCTAACCTCAGGAACCGCTGGTCCTAATTGAAAAATTATTTCAGTATTGGATAGTCCAGTTATCGAGGAAGGCTATAGGTTATATATCATCACGCTACTACTAATAGCAGCGGGGCACCACTAAAGAATGTTTCAAAAACGGGGGAAATTTTCACACTACGGGCAATATAAGACGCAAACGAGGTTGCGTGGGTCAGCTAATCATTTGCCGCGAAGGGGCGACGTACGCGTGTGCCGTGCGTCGCCTAATTTGAGAGTTTTAATTGAAGAGGGTGCCCGCTTCTGTGCGGGCAGGCGCTGGGAGGGGTCCGGTTTGCGTTAATAACAGCGATCCCGGACCCCTCCCTTCTCAGGCGCAGAGTTGGCACACCGTGTGGTTTTAGTCGGTTCGATTCCGACACACCGCCCCGCCGCAAACCCCGGCGGGGTGACGGCCGGAGGGGGTTTCCACACGTAAAAAAAAAAAAAAAAAAAAGGGTCAGCTAATGATTTATAAATTTCTCATTTTGGTAAAACGCTCGAACGTAAACTACCTACAGTATTTATTTTATACTGCAGATATGACGCTAAGGTTTTGAACCTCAGAAGATACGAGTATATTGGCCAGAAACATGATGGATAAATAATTTTGTAGGATATAAAGTATTTAAGTAAAAGGATATATATATAAGGTATCAACGCTTTGTCATTACATAATAGCCATTTTAAATTCAAGTCCTCAGCAGCTTTTCTGTTCTATTGTCTGTCTGGACCCGATAAACTCCAAATCCCAAAATAAAAATGTTTTTCATTTATTCGTCTGTCAGATGTAACCCTTCTAGAGTAGCAATGGCAGTGTTTATAAAGCATATGGTTAATCAAAATGAAATGGTCCAATAATAATTAAATATTCTCACATTTAATTAACACACTTTTTCTAAAGTCTAGGCTTTAGACCACCCATCTCTAAACCAACTTTCCGTGGGTGTAGAGGCGTTAACTGATACCAATATTGTGATCGTAGAAATAATTTAGCGACATTAAATATGTGGTTTAATTTTTAATTCATTAAACTTCGCCTTACGTAAAGGAATTAACATTTAATTTTGGCAGCTTGTAGTATTAAACAGCTGAAAACCATACTTGTAAATTTATTATCAGCTGCCAGGGGTTGTGGCGCCGTGGGAGAGCCACGCTTCGGCATGAATGAGCTGGCTTGATACGGATACAGCCACGACTTCACAGAAAACCGCGCTTGCGCTGTGTGTCATCGAGTAAGTGAGGATACCGGAGGCCCATACCCCAACCCCTCCCCCCATAATATAAATATAGGCATTAAATGTGTCTTCTTCTTCGAGAATACTTCAACTGTACGTATGGCCTAGTGGTGTAAACTGTCGCCACGCCGTTTCCTACTTCGTCAAGTGTTGTGAGTTTAAATCCTGCATGGGACATCATCATCATCCACAAATTGTTGTTCTGCGTCTGGGTGTTCTTTGTGTCCGTTACATGTATGTTTCTAAAGCCCTCCGCGACACAGGAGTTATACCTGGTGTGCTAATGGTCTTTTAAAAAAAGAACACTGACGTAAATATTTATGTAAAATTCACAACTGATGTCAGAATATTCCAGTTTACACAGATCTTTAATATCCAGGAAACTAGTCCAAAAATATTCCCAAATATCCGGTTAGATGTATGACGAATTATCGACCGGCCGGCTTCACGCATTTCCTATCGAAATTGGAATAAAAACGTAATATAAACCAAATTAAACGGCCGTAAAGTTAAGAATGCGTATAATTAAATAAATTAAGTTGTGTCAGAGCCGATCGTGTCATAAACGCAATAACGAGACAATTATAAACAATCTCACACCATAGATGCTGCGGTACATGGATGGACGGCCGCTCCAATAAAAATAACAACGGTTATCAATTACATATCGGCCAGATAATAAATACCTTTTCGGTATTCCGTATTGTGAAAGAAAAACCAAGGTTCTGAGACACTAGAATTACGAGGCAGAAGCATCCCTAGGCCGCCATGTTGTGAGTTACATAATGCATTATTGCTGTCTGTATTCGCAATGTGTATGGTGACCACCATTCTTGGATTATGCTTAAGCTTTCCACCACACAGAGCAGAGTTACTTTGGCCTATACATAGAAAAAAAGATCTGAAAGGTCACTAGTCGTCCCCTACTGTTGACCTGAAAATATCTCAACCTGGTTTTTACCAAAGTGCATGTATTTCAGTAGATCCCTTAGATATTTTCATAGGTTTTTTTTATCTACTTCAGCGACCATCAGTCCATTTGGAGACATGAGCGGTCCACTGCCGTATACTAAAGAGCAAAACGAATGAAGAATATCTAAGAATGTACTTGTTGTAGGGAAGTTTCATTCCTCTACTGACTTACTGACGATTTTTGTGAAACAAATCTATACTAATATAATAAAGCTGAAGAGTCTGTTTGTTTGTCTAATCTCAGGAACCGCGCTAATACTAATAGGAGTGGAGCACCAATTCACGCTACGGGCAATAGAAGATGCAAACGAGGTTGCGTGGGTCAGCTAGTTATTAATAAATATGCGGAATCAGAATCAAGATTTTCGGGTTCATCTTGCCACAGACCGGTTCCTCAATGATAACAATAAAGTGGTCAGTTACACTGGAGATCATCACGATGTACGCTACACGTTCCAATTAGGCATTTTATTATTAATAGTTAAAATGCGTGTCTTTACGATCTGTCTGTCTGTGAGTCTATAGCACGCGAACATATCGGCTCATATGTGAAATTAAGCCGTGACTTTGTGGCAGATCAGCGTACACGGGGTGATTTATATACTAAAAAGTCTAAGGTGTAGTATTTAATTCTTTTCTTAAAAGAGCAGTATTGTTTAATATACTTAAAAAATACTACTTAAATTATACTATATACACCGATTATCGTCACATGTCTGTGTGAGCATTAATTTTCAATTTATAAAGATTACTCTCGCACTCGGAGTATAGTATATACTAGCCACTGGGTCGCGTGGACGCTACACAATCATACAGGAATACGAGTATATACTAGCTACTGGGTCGAGGGAAACTACACAAACTGATGAAAGAATACCCAGACTCAGACAATATACAGTATTGGCCCTCGTTTTTGTTGAACCTACAGCACTTAGATCAGGCGATACGTCTGCTCGTTGGCCCCTTATACAATAAAAAAAAGCACAGTATGAAGCGGCGTGGCGAGATCTCTGCTTAAATCAATCCTGCCTAACCTGTGCCATTCGTGAAGTCTTAATCACATAGTTTCGTACTTGATGAGATTTGTTTCATGTCTTTTCGCGTCGGTATTAAAGCGATAAACTCTATCACAGTATCTCTAAGAAACTCTTGCAAGTTAAGGAAAACTACCAAAATAACTAACCTGTGTGATTCGTCAAGGATTATTGAGTAAAGTCCACAAATTATGCTCAATAACCCCTGAAAATATGAGCTGAAAAGTCAAATGAATGCTTAATGGCTATTATTGATATTGATCCTACTATGTGCAAGTTCTTAAATCGAAGATAGAACATTAACATTACTCTCTTACCTACTCTTGAAGTTTTATCCCAACACCAATGGGCGATATCATTGTGTGAGATTGGCGTACTTAACTAAGAAACTAAACTACTTTACTACTCTAAAGTAAAATACACGAAATACGCGTGGGTTACTAAATATTTCTGAATTGAAAGAAGATTAGAATATAAAAAAGCGAGTAGTGCGTACATCTTCTTAACAAAGTCACAGTTCTTATGCCATCAAACCGTAACGATTGCTAACGATCCTACGATTCGTCACAATGTGTAAAATGTATTTCATATAACAACAGCCACGATCATCTATTACATTATATATTACTTGTATTTAAGTAATAAACTGTCTATAAAACTATATTCTCACATTCCTCGATACGCCATTTTTGAAAAAATTTAAAAGAACAAAGGAAGTCGTATACATTCGATTTTTAAATTTATTTTTATTGACCAAAGAGACGGATACATCAATATGCGGCAGATAAGCCAACGTTGCTTTAAGAAACATAGTGATACGCGATTTGTATTAATTAAACTAATTTACAAACTTACTGTCTGTTGTACTTATCTAGACTTGTTTGCCATTATGTGGCGTAAACGTGATAAGCATTAAAACATTTGCCAGCTGCCACAGTGTCAAGTTTTGTGGCTTAGATTATTAGATGAGACGATTATTTATAAGATTTAGAGATAACGTTTCTAGGTCTGCATGTATTTTGAGTCAACTATTATCATATGTCAAATGCCGTTTGTTTTTATTGAAAAGAGTATAAAAACAGGTGCCTTAAAAGTATTAAGCACTTGTGATGCTTAGATGTTGATTTGCTAATCATATCATCATTCTTACTTCTTGTATTTCTATCATACATTCATTTATACTCTATACTAGTAACAACACTCAGCTATTACTTAAATTACGAGAGATTATTCAATTAAGTTTCTTTTTAAATTAGGCAACACCGTCTTGAAGTGGGTCTTATATTGTTATGACGGCTAAATTACTTAATATGTATGACATATTTAAAATTATTTGGTCAGTTCTGTATTTAAATGAGTGACATTTGCTGTGAATCTTTTCTTTTTAAATTACACACACAGACAATGGATTTCAGAATTGAAGCCGGTTGGTAATCGTTGCTTTATATTTATCGCTTTGAGACTGAGGCGGGAACTGTAATTTATGTAAAATGATAATTTATTTCCAAAATGAAAATATTACGTTAGTCATTACTGTATTTATTTAAAATAAGTACTTCAATTTAATTACATTGTTTTTTATGGAATTGGGTGCAAACGAGCAGACGTATCGCCTGATGGTAAGCGATTACCGCAGCCCATGGACACCCGCAATACCAGAGGCGTTACAAGTGCGTTGCCGGCCTTTGGGGGATGAGGAAGGGGATAGGGGAAGGAGTTGGGGTATAGCTTCCGGTATCCTCACTCTGGGTAGGGTTTTCTGTGAGGCCGTGGTATCACTCCGGTCGAGCCGGTCCATGCATGCCGAAGCGTGGCTCTACCACGGTAGGGTTTGTGTTTGCTTTATTAGTTTTTTTTACTTCATAGTTACATTTTAAATTTAGTTGTGTCCGTCTGTACAATTGGCTAAGCATCGTCACCGTCTAGGTGGACGCTGTAGGCTATAATTTATATCCGGCATCGAGTTAATCATAGTGAATCCCTACATTTTGTGCAACATAAAAGATTCTTTTTATTTAACTAAGTTCTGTACGCTTGCGTTACATTTCTAATCAGTTTCTAAAATTACAGAGAAAAATAAGAAATAAACCACTCATCTATTAAATAAAATCATTAATTTTATCATCACTAATCACTAAATCTAACCACAAAACACTGGCATTTAAAGCAAGCATTCATAAACATTTGTCACCGTTTCTCAAACTAGAAACACCCTGTAAATATCATAATAACCTTAGCAGTATGTCAAAGAACCAGAGTCTCACTTTCCCTTGGTATTTAGACGTGAATAATACTACAAAATCCGCTACTACGTATGCACATCGAACCTGCAGCCAACAAGTCTGGCGGACCCAAGAATGCTCGGAGCTATTCAAAAGCTAAACTATCAAATTATGTAAATATCTTCCACACAACATCAACAATTGCATAACATCAACATGACTATTAATAAACGAACAACTATCAAACGCTAAAAGAGATTGGAAAATGCTTCTTCTAAATTATCGACCGAAAAAAATTTGACGTCAAAGCAAATTGGATTTTTAGACATATATCACTAAAATCTATAATAGCATCTTTGATAAATTAGCCTATTTACATAGTTAGTGACTTATAGTATTTACTGCTTTGAACTATTATTAACTCTGATCAGTTATTCATAAAGTTGATTTTACTTTATTTAGATTTAGTGATAGAAGTGTGCATTCAAATAGTGATAATTGTTCATTTCAAAGTTGTATTATAAACCGTACGAACACGTATGTATGATGTGCGTGTATTTGACTAATAATTATATTTTATATTGCATAAAAAGAAAGAAATTACAAATATGTAGTGTAAACCTTTGCGTCAAAGGCGCTTAACTTAGTTTGATAAAATGTTAGGTATTTATCAAGACATTTGCATTTCGACAAACAGATTTATATCTTGCAACTTTATAGTCTATAAAACAATCACACAACATATAAAAGTTTATTAAGATCTCAAAACATATTTATTTATCTCTCCTAATTCTCGTTTGAATCATTACCAAGTTGAGAAATAATATCCCACAGCTTACGACTAGGATATTAAAACCCTAAACTAGATATTAAAAATAAAACAGATATCAAATTACACTCAACATTCTATGCGTAAACCTGTCGACATTCAAAACACATTGGGCCTGTACACGAAGACCTATCTCAAAAACATATCTAAACAATTTCAATGCCGTACCATCCCGGACCGAGTGACCCAGGGTCGAGCTTTCTAGCGGCTCCTCGTCCTCATGCGACCCGTCAACCAATAATTAATGGCCGACAGACCTCTAAGAAAGCGGTCCGGTCTGTTTGCGGCCTGCCTTAAACCTAAATCCGGTCCTGTGCTTTTAATTATTGTAATTTTGACAGATGGCTTTGCAAATTAAACATTACACGAATGCAGCTTGCCTTGTTCGAGACAGTGGTAATTAATTAACTTTTGTTTTATTATGTCAAGATGTAGTTAGTATCTCATATCAATTGTATAATATATTACACCAATCGTAATAAATACGAGCTTAAATTACAACGTATATTTAAGTGAATGATGTACAGGTATGTATTCCTGATCATAATATCATTTAATTGTAGATTATAATTAATGTAATAAAGATTTTCACAATATATTTGATTTCATCAAAGAGCTACCGTGATACGTGACAAAATATTTGATGTGAAGTATACGAATATATTGTAATTATTCTTAATAGTTTTAAAAAATACGGCCTTGGGCTTATAAACATATATTTATGTACCCTACTCATTTACTATTAATTGTTTAATTTACACCAGTATAAAATCTGTATTATAATCTTTTTGCTTATTTTTATTTTTGAGTGTAGAAGTCAAACCATCAAGCAGGTCACGAAATTGTATTCTTGCCTCCTCAATACAAGGAGAGGAATTAGGAGTTTGGTCTTGGCAACCTTATTAATTCGGTGGAAAAACTACCAAAAAATTACTAAATGCCGGTTCTGCTCTATGACTGCGGTGTGACTTCGTATGGAGCCACATCACGTCGAGTCGGCCAGTATGTGGATCTCTTACGTATTGAATCGTTTGAATTAAATCGTAAAAATCAACACAATCCGGCTCTGTGAACTAGAACTCAAACGACTAAACTAGGAATTGTATATTAAATAATTACTACTACTATATGTACTGCATAAATCATAATGTTTAGTTTTCTGAATGTCTTATTACCCGATCATAATTCCTATTTAGCCCCTTAACTATTCAAGTAAATACTTTAAAATCGTTAGACATGATCTTCAAGGTTTTTTTTTTTAATTTTATAGGATCACCGCTGCGTAATATTCCTAATAAACTTCAAGTAAGTATGCGACTGCTGTGCTTGAGGTCTCGGGCTCGATTCCCGGGTCGGACCAAATGTTTGTACGGTCTGCAAATATTTGTTTCAGAGTTTAGGTGTGTCTATGTATAATCTGTATGTATTTACAAAAAAAGAAAGTAAATATGTCTTTATATCAGTTGTCCAGTACCCATAACACAAGCTCTGCTTAGCTTGGGACTAGATGGCGTTGTGTGTAAAGATGTCCGAATAAATATATAAAAATAATACATTGGGCTATTAGTTAACTGCCTCTATCGGTTCTACTGACACTCTTGAGATGAATATTGGTAGCGACATGCTGTATCTTTAATCCGTCACCATATAGTTTAAGAGCAAAATAATTATTACTGGAACTGAAAAATACAAGTCAATTCAATCCTCTATTTAAACTTGTCAAAATCGACTTTAAAAATCCTGTTTTTTTTTTGCAAATTAAGAGAAATGACTTAATACCTACACACTTTCACTTTAATAACTTAAAGTTAACTAAGTTACATTTAAGTAAGTTTTGGTAAAACTTAATTAATCAGTAATAAATTAAGTTTATTAAAAAAACCTTGTGGGAATTGTGCGCGTATGGATATATCAAGGATATCAAATATTAATAATTACCGGATATTACACACTTAAGTTTTAAGCTTTGCTTTACTTATTAAATACGTATACATACTTTTACAAATACATACTTTTGTTATCACACTTATATGAAAAAAGCGTGTCAGTGTGTTTTTATATGTTAGTAACTTATTTAGGCTCAAGCGGCTATCTAAGTATAATGTCTCTGTAATATAGAATAGAATAGAATAGAAAGAAATGGAATAGAATTGAGTAGAATAGAGTAGAATGGAGTAGAATAGAGTAGAATAGATTAGAATAGAGTAGAATGGAGTAGAATAGAGTAGAATTGAGTAGAACAGAGTACAATAGAGTAGAATAGAATATACTTTACTGTACACCAGTTAAAACAGTTTACATTGAGGAGCATACCAACTTAAAAACAATGTACAAATGGCGGCCTTATCGCTAAAAAGCAATTTCCTACAGGCAACCTTTGGATGGTCAAATTGACAGTAGAAATTCGAATTCATGGGTATATGGTATGGGTATTCATTGGTAATTGAGATAAAAAGGTTCATTATACAATTAGGATTACACATTAATACAAACAAATAAATACGTATATATACGTATACACATATAAATATACACAATATCTACAGTTTCGATCTAAAAAATAGAATTATTTTTTTTGGCAAATGATTCCACAGTCGGGCAGCCCGTACAGTAAACGAAATATCATAAAACCTGGTGCAGTGAATTGGTATTGCCAGTTCCATAGATTCTGATGACCTCAAGGATCTTGAATGTGTGTCTCAGAGGAAAACCAAACGTTCTTTTAAATGAGGTGAAGTGCATGAATGAAATAGAATACTATAAAGTAAGGAAAGAATTTGAGCATGACGTCGAAGGCGAATTGGGAGCCATTTAAGCAGATTGCGATATTCAGATACATGATCATGTTCAGAAATTTATGTAGGTACATGCTTTTACCCTTGACTACGCCCGGGTGTATATCGGTCGTCGGAGTAAAATGTAACCTAAAGGCCATAAAGCTGGTAATGTAGCGTGGGAGAGCTATGCTTCGGCATGAATGGGTCGGCTCGACCGGAGTGATACCACGGCCTCACAGAAAACCGGTGTGAAATAGCGTTTGCGCTGTGTTTCACCGAGTGAGTGAGGATACCGGAGGCCCATACCCCAACCCCTCCCTCTATCCCCTTTCCCATCCCCCAAAGGTCGGCAACGCACTTGTGACGCCTTTGGTGTTGCGGGTGTCCATGGGCGGCGGTAATCGCTTACCATCAGGTGATACGTCTGTTCGTTTGCCCACTATTCAATAAAAAAAAAAATTTAGCTTTCTTTAAGTGAAAAGTTAATAAAATCGTATTAGTGGTTAAGGCGTTAAACATTACAAACAAACAAACTCACATTCTCATTTGTAACATTGGTAAATTTGTTTATCAGCAATGCAAACTAGGCTGAGCTTATTCTGATTCTGTTTAGTTTATGATCAATACCGTGTGTGAAAATGATGTAGATGATTTTATTTTGTAACGTGATGACCTATTGATAATTTGTCCAACCCCAAATTTCAAACAAGACACCCAAGCGCACACACTCATCATTAAAATGATAAAACGAATTACCGTTATTTTTGAGTTATGTTTCTTAGAATATTGATATCAAACTTAAACACTAAAATTATCCGAATTCAATGACTACCCGCCTGTCCCGATGACGTTGTCAACAATCATGCGCGTGCGCAAATATAAATATTACCTACGATATTGAGGCGAGTATTTTCTCGGATCTCGAACAGACGTATTGTTAGTAATTTTGAAGGAAAACATCGTGAGGAAACAATGATAATGCATACCTCAGGAGTCAGAGGTCATCCCGGTATGTGGAGAATGCAACAAAAGTTACGCACACTGACGATTACCAGCCTTATAGACCAGTAAATGTTTATCATGCAAGTGTAGGATATGTTAGACCGGTTGTGTATTATTTATAGCGTATAGTCTTGCATTTATCTGGTATAAGACTATAGACGTGTGAAAAAGACTGGCTGGAAAAGGACTACCTAAGCAGTGAATGAAAAAAGCTCTAAGGTCCTAGTAGAAAACAACAATTGTCCATGAAATTTGTTTTATCTAGGACGGAATTTAATAAATATATAAAAAAAAGATTCTCCTCCTTTTTTAAAGTCGGTTAAAAAATTGAAGAACCAGTTTTACCGCTTGCTAATAAAGTCCGTGATAGGATATTTTAAACTTATCTGTCAGATAACTATAGATTTCAGTTTCACAAGTTTCGGATAGAGACACATATATCAGTTACACGTATCAGCAACTTTTATCCGTCACATAGTGTGAATGTCAGATAATTATCTAAAAGTTTATTAGGACGGGTGAAGTTGGCCGTAAGTCTGCTATTACTAACTGAAAAATAAATTAGAAAAAAAACTTTTTAAATCATGACATTAGAACTTGAATATTTGAAGCAAAAAGAGGAATAGGTACGTATGCCACAATTTCTTGAAAAAATTTCCCTGGAGGAAAAAAAAAACTATTATATGTAAAAGCCGATCGATTCACCGACTATACGTAGTGTTGTATAAAAACACGGTTATAACTTAAAGTTTAAAATTCTCTTAACAGTTCAATGGTTCCTGTATTACTGGCGTGCCAGATTTCACTTTAGATATAAACTTATTATTAAGTATTTACGTTTATTTATAGTGTCTTCGTCCATTTTTATGTGTAAACGTAACAATTAGGTTTAAATGATAAATGAAATGTAATATTTGGCCGAAATAATGCATGATTTAGACGTGAAAGCGTAACAGACAGACAAAGATACTTTATACTTTTATTTACTGTCTTCATTTATAGGAATAACAAATATCGGTTCGCTTAAAAACATTGAAAACAAAAATATGGATGAAGTTAATAAAGTACTTAGATTTCTTTTATAAAATAGGAAAGAAAACACACACAATAGAAAACACAAGTAAGCAATTTAAATAATGTTGTGACCTCAAAATTTTACCAATTTAATAATCTATATATATATATATCATCACGCTACTACTAATAGGAGCGGAGCACCAATTAAGAATGTTTCAAAAACAGGGAAAAATTTTCACGCTACGAGCAATATAAGACGCAAACGAGGTTGCGTGGGTCAGCTAGTAATTCAATATAATAGTTTACCGTAATAATTAACTCTAATTTTGTTTATGTTAAAACAAATATCTAGAATGTTTAGATTATGTGAGCCAAATTGCCTAATTAATGGCGCTATCATCAGCCACTGACATGAAATAATTAAGTTGGGTAAAAATGATTATCGACACAGCGGGGGGTTCAAGCCTCCAGAGTGAAAACCACTTTCATTTTAGAAGCCGATCAGTATTTATAGATTATTATTTTTACTAGTTAAGTTTATTTACATGCGTACAAAAAAATATTATTATTTACCCAATTTTGCGAAAAGCGGAGGGTACAGACACTATACGATTAAGAGTGTCTCTTATGTATAATATGTATATTCTCTTCTAGGAAGAGAACAGTCTTTCTTGAATTCGAACTCATAAAATATTTCTCTTAGACAATACTATGAACAGGTACAGATACCTAAAGCGTAGGTGGCCCGAGGTACGTCGGGGTTCCAGGGTTTTCCTATCTAGGGTGCACCTGGTTCCCCGGCATCTAGTACCCGAGACGATGTGCGGTTTTAGTCGGATCAAGTCCGACATGCCACCAGGATGTGGTATCCGAGTGGATTTACGAACAGAAAAAAAAGGTACAGATACCCAAACGCGTGTCTACGCGCGGTAAACTTATAACAACCTCTTTTTAATCGTCGTGGATTAGTAATTGGAAAAAAAACATAGCCACAATTGAAACGTACTTGAATTAAATTAATTTGACAATAATATATAGGTACTCATAGATAAAAAAGTTGTAAAGTTAAAAGCCCTGCAAATTACTTCCCACCTCCTGACCTGAGGACTGTCGCCATCGCGGCGTGTGCGCATCTTTATTATAATTAATTGCAATCAAGTGTTACGCTGCCACAGTTAAGTGCCGGCACACCCACCGCACTAGACCACTTACACACCTGTGTAATAACTGTATATTTACTGTATACAGAATATAAATTTGTTGGAATTTCTGCCTTCTAGGTATTTAATATTAATTTAGTAACTATAATATAGTAATATAGTAGCTATTAAAACCTACTGAAATATACATAACCTTTAAGCATCAGTTTAAAGGTCGGTTCAACTGTTCTGAGGGCCTAGTGTGAGTTAATTTCACGTCAACTCGATCGTTACGGTTGCCGCGTTCGGCGCTGCAATTGGCTAGTATTGAAATTTTCACCAATTGTACGCGTTCGTCTTTTTGGGAGCGTGTCCATAATAAAGTCATACTAAGCCCTCAATTCAGAGGGCAGTCGTTAAATAAATAATGATGATAATAAATATTTCGGACATCTAACACACAACGTCATCTAGTCCCAAGCTAAGCAGAACTTGTGTTATGGGTACTAAACAACTGATATGAATACATATATACATTTTTTTTGTAAATTCATACATATTATACATTACATAAACATTTGGTCCGACCCAGGATTTGAACCTGAGACCTCAAGCACAGCAGTCGTATTCACTACCTTTGCGCCACCGAGGCAGTCGTTAGAGAGTTTGCAGTTACCAGAATATGAAAATGCCTTACTATACTCTATTCTCCAATGTGACATATCTCTTAGAATGTAATTCAATATTGCAAATGAGAGTCTTATCATCACACATCTTCCAATACTTTAATTTACTGTCTATACTGGAGAATCATTTTTGAAATTTTATCTACAGGTATTTTTGTATAACTTTGTTGCATACTAATTGCTATATACTAATGTTTCATTAATCCAAAAGCCAGGTGTCATTTCAAAAGAACCATAAAATTCAACTTAGTTGTGTTTAATTACGCTTTAGCTAAAACATTCTCACGAATAGACATTCTTGCGTTTTTTTTTATTTGCTGCTTACGTCACAAAGTTCGGCATCGTGGCAATGCATTGTGAAAATGTACCATGACAGCCAATCGGCGGTATAATACGGTTTGGTCGATTTTTATCACTCGTTTTATATTTTTAACAGAATGGGTGGTATTTCTTCATTATTATTTTCTTCGATTTTTTTTTTTAAATAGTGGGCAAACGAGCAAACGCATCCCCTGATGGTAAGCGGTTACTGCCGCCCATGGACACCCGCAACACCAAAAGTGTCACAAGTGCGTTTCCGACCTTTGGGGGATGGGGAGAGGGAATGGGGGGAGGGGTTGGGGTATGGGCCTTCGGTATCCTCACACACTCGGTGCAACACAGCGCAAGCGCTATTTCGCACCGGTTTTCTGTGAGGCCGTGGTATCACTCCGTGCCGGCCACACTCCGAGCCGGCCCATTAATGCCGAAGCGTGGCTCTCCCAAATCAGAATCCAGTATTGCAGTTCAAAAACATTATTTCCTAACTAGCTTCAGCCCCGCGGTGCTACCGCGAGGCGAAGCTAGTATCTTTATAAATTGTAGCCTATGTTATTCTGACGTATGAGCTATATTTTTGAAAAGTTTCATCAAAATCCATTCAGTAGTTTGTGCGTGAAATAGCAACAAACATCCTCACATACATACAAATTTTCGTGTTTATAATATTTGTAAGATTAACCTATTTGGAACCAGTTTTAAGACTTGCGCAAATAATTGTTAGCTGTACGTAAATTCAGTGAACTGTAATGTGTGAAAAGTGTGAAGACACAAAATTATGGAAGACTTGAAAATTGAAAGAAAGAAACTCACATGAAAATAAAAGCAACAAAATTTACAAAACATGATAACTTTCCAACACAGAAAACCGGTGTGAAATAGCGTTTGCGCTGTGTTTTACCGAATGAGTGAGGATACCGGAGGCCCATATCCCAACCCCTCCCCCTGTACCTCTTCCCATTCCTCAAAGGCCGGCAACGCACCTGTGACGCCCCCGGTATTGCGGGTGTCCATGGGCGGCAATAATCGCTTACCATCAGGCGATACGTTTGCTCGATTGCCAAATACTCCATAAAAAAAATACAGTAGTTTCCTAGGTTTAGAATAAATTATTTCGCCTAAAACATGTCAAAAAATTTTTTTTTAAATGTTTGTCTTTCTGTGTTTGTCCCGCTTATCTCTGGAACGGCTGTACCGATTTTGACAGAACTTTCACTAGTAGGTAGCTGATGATACAAGAAGTAACTTACGCTACTTTTTTAGACTAGCCAGGCCACGCGGCGTTAAAAAAAATTGTAAGCACAGAATTGCATTTTTGATTAGAATCTTATATGGTATATTGATTAATAAATCTAAACAGTAATAATATAAACAATTAACTATTTTTTTGTTTGTAAATATGAATATTAATGCACTAGATGCAGTAAAACAAAATCAACTCCCACTAAATCCGACTATTAAATGACTTCAAATAAAATATATTTTATGGCTGTTTACAACAAAACACTTATTGAAAAACATTTTACGATTCAAACAACACTTTATCGAATACTAATATTTTACGAGCGATTGATATAAAATAGCCGTATTTGGAATACCATTAAATACCAATAATTTCATGGCGCGGAGAACATGAAACATATAACAGTTACATTTAGTAGATAAATTACCTGGAAACGTCTGTCTGTCTGGTGATGTAAATAAAGTACAGCATCAGAGAAGGAGAGGGCACAGGAGAATAACAAAGGAGACTCATTACGGTAACCTCAAATAAATCTGTGGGAAATTTAAAACCTCGATCAATATTTCAGTCAAAATAATATTAAGAACATAAAAGAGTAATGTTCATTTCGTTCGTTCATTCATTGTATTCATTTGCAATATTTTTACAAGTAAAAGTATAAAACTATGATGAGTCTATAATGATAGTTTATGCTATAATCAAATGAGTTTATTAACATAAATAGTGGCTCGGGCACAAGTGAATGCTTGTTGTGTAACGCTGCATTCTTGAGCCCGAATGCGTAAGCATACTGAAACCGAGGTAATCGTCATACTTTCGCGGCGAATCGTAACCCCCGATTTCGCGATATTTGTAGCATCAATGTACGCTTATCGGTGTATTATTGGTTTATAAACGATTTTCTCACAGTTAAATAAATGGTTTTTAATTAAATCGTCGCGCCAGGTAAGTGAAGGGCGAGCAAACATTTTTATATTTAATGTCAAAAGACTTTAATTAAAACCTTGAGTTGGAACCAAACTCCTAGTTGAAGAGGTTTATTCGACGAATTAAATTTCTTAGGCTCAGACTTTATCTAAGAAGTAACTAGGCATGTAAGTTTAACAGAAGCTGAGGAACTTAAATTAGCTACAGAAAAACAAGGACCACGATTACGAATTTTTTATATTTAATATATATACCTATGTTACTAAATGAAGCTTTAAATGTTGGTGAAATGTGGTGCATCAATAAAGCAACTGAAGAAAAGAAAGACAAAAATTAACAATTTAAAAAAAAATCGACGGGTTGCACTCCGGGAGTGCCGGCAGAAGTGAAAACTTGAATATTAACGTTGTGCGTTTTTGATATTTTGGAATGGTTAGAGAATAATTTTGTACGAATTGCTTTCATTATCAATATAAAAGTACTATTATTTATGTGGTGGAATACAATATTCATTTATTGCGCTATCGTACACAAACATGACAATTTATATTACATACACACACGAAAATTCGCGCAAGCGCCCTGCGCCGCCTGTCCTATCACGTGACCTGACGCGAGTTTATACGTCCTCTCTCCATCCGTCTTACGAATTTTCGATCAGGTCACGTGACCGACGCGAGTTTATACATTTTTACCCATTCCAAAAAAGTACACAGCGCCGCTAAAGAAGTTTTCACTTCAAAAACACAGAAGAAAATTGATTTTTGTAACGTATAGAGAATAAGTTTTCACATTAAATACGACCCACCATTAAAAGCAAAGGGTTACCCTTGCTTTTAATGGTGGGTCGTATTTTATTTAATCTTTAAAACATTGTATAATATCAAAGTTAAGGCGAAAATACTTGCTTACCGGTAAATTGTGTGTCATGGGAATACTCGGCTAATACCTTTACAACTAATATAAATAATTTTAAATTACAGTTTTCTCTCCAAGCCCATCATAAAATCCACTTATCAAGTTCAACGAATCAATTCCTGCGTCAACTTATACAAACGTTAAAACAGAAAATTTAAAAATAACACACTTATTACAACACGAGTAAGGTGTATATTAAATTATCAGGTAAGTTTGTAATACTGCAATAGTGAAGTGACGTATTGAAATGTCAAAGACACAATGAAGTAATGAAATTGTCTACGCACTGACATTCTTCTCATACTGCCAATACATTTGTCTATTGTTCGTGATAATTATGTAATTGAGTTTGAAATATGGACGCTAATATTTCAAAGGAAGGCCGGATTAAAAATATTCTGAGCTTGTAACGATTTATTGTTTTTTATACGTGTTTATAACCGTATGAAAATAATATGTAGATTTTTGTTCGAGTAGTTTGAACTTAGGTTATGTCGGTTGAATGTTTGTCACGCTTGTAGGACATCGCATAGATATGTAAGAAGGCACTCCTAACTGACATCTCGTAAAGCAAATACGTGTAATTTCCACTTAGCGATTGACATGGCTGAAATAACGTTAAATTAATCTAACAAAGACTTGTTTCAAAAATAAAAACATTCTTCTTTGCTCTCACCTACTAACAGATAACTATACGAGTATATAGAGCTTACATTCAATATACAAGGATATACTTAAGTACTCCCATACTGTGTGTTAATAGTATGAATAGAAAAGATAAGTATTTTCTTAGATTTTAAAACGCCTAATACTAGACAAACGTAAAAGGATTTTAATATCCTACAATCAACATCTAACGCCTAATTACAGAACATTCTATCACAAATTTCATGGATTTGTATTGAAATATGCGCAAGTTTACATTCTACGAAAAATATACCAGCAATATACACACTGCCTGCTTAATTTTCTTTATAAATGTGGAACATATTCTACTAACATTAATATTAAACTTTATAAACGCGAAAGTTTGTGAGCATGTTTGTTGCTCTTTTAAGCAAAAACTACTTAAAGGATTTTGATGAAACTTTACAATAATATAGCTTATACATCAGAATAACACATAGACTACAATTTATAAAGATACTAACTTCGCCTCGCGGCGTTGCCTGCAATTATTGTCGTACCGCGGGTAGCACCGCGGGGTACAGCTAGTACTGAATATAAATCAGTAAGCGAGGTTATGTAGGTGATATGACAGTAGTAACATCTAAAGAATAAGCACCACGCACCCTCATTGGTCAAATAACAGCATACGCTTTCGCAGCTTCCTGTTTCATAATTCCGTCCCTTTTAACGTATTTCCTCTAAGAAAGTTCAGAAAAATTTAACACATCAAAAATATACCCTATATTATAAAGTGAATTTCATTTTTGGATCAGGAAAAGCCTGTGTGGTGATGGATCCCATAGTTATTGTAAGAGACGATTGAGCGAAAAAACTAGAGAGGACAAACATCACTGTAAATAGATGGAAAACTAGATACAAATCCTGTATTTTTTTATTGTATAGGGGGCAAACAAGCATACGTATATATACGTATTTATGTGCAATAAATGGTTATAACTTGTAATACGTAAATATAAATACATAACGCATACATTGCATTTTTTAATTAACAACTGCAATTAAAATTGTTATCTTAAAACAATAAGTTTAGTATTTTACAGTTCCGTCTGAAACTTATACAAGAAACTTTTTTTTTTTTTTTTTTTTTTATTGTATAGGGGGCAAACGAGCAGACGTATCACCTGATGGTAAGCGATTACCGTCACCCATGGACACCTACAACACCAGAGTCTTTACAAGTGTGTTGCCGGCCTTTTAAGAACGAGTACGCTCTTTTCTTGAAGGTTTGAAGGTCGTATTGGTCCGGGAACACCGCAGGCGACAGCTCATTCCACAGTTTTGTTGTGCGCGGCAGAAAGTATGAACAAGTCTGGCCAGCGTGCTATGGTAGGCCAAAACCTCTTTGCTTAGAAGAAGCTTATATCCAATCGTAGACTGTATTAGATGTAGCCACACACTTTAAAAACACAGTTGCCAGTTGCCTTCTGTGTCCTAATAACGTCCCCATTTACAGGACAGACTAACTTCTCTTTTCTAACCTCTGCGAGCTGATTCAGTTTCCTTTATCCAAGTTTACACCTCCTACCTATCTTCCATCACTCCATTTAACCTTTTTCCTTTGTTCTTACTAAAATCCATTACAATCCCAAGTAGGTTTGGCGCCAGGCAATCGCCCCATTATAAAAGAAACCAGCTGAAACTCATTTCAATGTTACACATTGCGTCGACCCAATAAAATTTGGTAAAGGGCATAAAATTTCGACATTTAAACAGTACATTTTTGAGGATGAATATTTAATGAAAATTTACTTTTACAATGTGTTCTTTTACGGACAACGCGAATCGGCCGCATTAGTACTCGTAGCATTACAATAAATTGATTATGTTCCGTTATCTAAAATATACCTACATCGATGAAAATTGCCAAAGTTTAAGCAAATTTTTGATAAATATAAAATTAAAGAAACCAGGTGAACTCTAAGTGCACAATTTATTTTTGTTGCCATTTTTAATTCATTACAAATGCACCGCTTCCCTTTGTTGACATCGTGGTATCATAAACATTTGTGTACTTATATGTGTACATTTTCGAAAGTTATATTTAATTGCCCAATCTATATAATTTACGAGCTTTATTATGAAGTTATTTTTAAAAGTAAGCACCTCATTAATCTAAACTATAATATATAAAACTAAAGAGTTTGTTTGTTTGTTAACTTGAACACGTTAATCTCAGGAACTACTGGTCCGATTTGAAAAATTATTTCAGTGTTAGATAGCCTATTTATCGAGGAAGGCTATAGGCTATATATCATCACGCTAAATCCAATAGCAGCACGTAAACGAGATTGCGTAAGGCAGCTGGTTGATTAATATGTCATCCTTTCAATGGTAATTGTAACGTTTTTAAAATTGACATTACAAAACTATAAAAGTGGGTTGTGCGTGTTATATATTTATTAAAAACAAAACGTGAAATAAATTTATTATATATTTCTATTCATACCTAAGTATTACCCGTCGGAAATATCTGCGCACCCAGTTGGAATGCGCTTCACCTCTCGCTTCCCCACACATCGCCCCGCCCTCGCCCATCTAGTACCGTTGCCAACGCAAGCGTCGACGCACGTTTATTATTATTTCTTTCTTACTATTATATATTATTATTGATTTCGTAATCCCATTCTTGTTTATTGTTTCTCTGTTCACTGAAATATTAATTCGCTTGTTTCATGACGTCATTTGGGTTGGATTTTGATTTTTGTAGGGCTACAGTAGCTTACATTAGACAAATAAAAGACTCTGCGCAACCAAAATAGGGTAACAGACAATAAGTAACAATCACTTTACTCGCATCAATAAAAATGTTGAAGAGAACTCATTAATGCTCAATCCTTGAACCACACGACTAAAGGAAAGGAACAATATTGCGTTTTATACGTATTCAAGTTCTATATTGCTTATTTTGCGTCATCTTAAAACAATAAACTGTTTACAGCCCTATTGCAAGTACGTACTGCATTAAATCCTTTACGAATTTATTTTACATTGTTAACAAGCGTTTCCTTGACCTACCATTGCATTTGATACCTATTAAGATCAATGT
This sequence comes from Spilarctia lutea, assembly GCA_916048165.1. Taxonomy (NCBI): domain Eukaryota; kingdom Metazoa; phylum Arthropoda; class Insecta; order Lepidoptera; family Erebidae; genus Spilarctia; species Spilarctia lutea. The sequence goes on from OU696491.1 coordinate 5,986,893, forward strand.
TTGCTTCTCCACACATGTGAGATACTTTTATAGATGTTTTTGGTATGTTTCCTTAACAAAATATTTAAAAAAAAATAGCATAGAAACTGTCATTATAACGATCACTTCAAATTAATTGAGATACACATGAACTCTATTTACTTTTCGATTGCCAATTAGTAGCCTTTTTCATACGCCTCTGAGTAAGACAAGGATTTTATTGGGAAACCTTCGTCTAAAAAATATGCCCAGAGATGTAACTGCCATGCTAATCTATGATTACGTTCAGAATCAAGTAGGCCGTAAGCTTGTTACCTATTTCAACAAAAAAAAATTGCACGAAGCATCATAGACAATTAATTTCATTAATTTGAAGCAAAGGATATTTAGGGCAGACAACAAAATGGTTTTTTAATTCTGCTTACAGCTTATTAACTTATTTCTATGTCAGGGTCTGATGCGAGCGTGTTGGGCGTGGTGCTGCGTGGGTGTGGTACGGTAGTGATTCTTTGTTTAGCCACATTCAATGTTATTGTCCTTGCACACGCCAGTGTAAATTAATCATCATTGTAAATAATTTAGATTTTTTTTTAAATAGGATTACCTTGGAATGCAAATTGGGATCATTTGTCTAAAGTGTTATTTAAATATCATTTTGATAAACTTGTCATTTAATTGGTCGCCCTTTCCTACACATATTTGTGATGTGACATACATAATTACATTGAAGAAAAAGATACACAGGCGGTTAAAGATAAAGCTGAGCTTAGAAGTTCTTTAGAATCAATAACTATTATTGGTTTTCCAATAATCATTAGTATCGAGGTTATATAACAAAGAACTAAAATTAATGACTTAGAAGAATAACAAAGAACTAAGCAAGGTGGAAATGGACGTATATAATTCTTAAAGAATCGAAAGTCATTGAAATAAGTCTTATAGAAGTAAAGCATAAGAGAGATGGACCAGGGAGTACGTGGGAAACATGACAAGACATCCTATGGACAGTTTCTTGAACCGAAGACCAGAAAAAGATTAAGAAGAAATCTTTACAAAAGTGTCACTTCACTTATTGTAACTTTTTTATAGTTTTTATTTTCGTTGTAAAACAAATTTTCAACCAATGACATACCTTTTTAACTCGTGTCTTTTAGAAATAAGAATGTGCAAGCCCTATTCCATATTTACATTAATTGATTGGTCTAGCGTTTAATTTATTAATTCCTTACAAACTGTTACTTTTGAAGCGTAATAGTCCCCGAGCCGATTTGCATTTTTATTGAATATTGTAATTACGAAATAGAAGTTCTAATTTTTATATTTGTAAGTTATATTGTGTATGCGTGTTTGTATATGTATGGCTGATTAAATACTAGACAAATTTGACGACACTTTTTATGTTGTAAACGAGAGTTGTCAAGTGTAATTTAAATTAAATCAATTGGTCACATTTACACTTGCAGTTTTTTTTTTTAAATTATTTATATTTAATCGCAGGGGCTTTATCTGATAGTAAATTACTATCGCCTCTCATGTAGAGTACATACAACTCTACAACCGAAGAGTTACAAGTGCAATCGCGGTTTTTAAGGTACCCCTCTTTTCTTAATGATTTACAAAAACCAAAATTTTCGATAAGCGTTTCCCATACAAATAACTGTCACTAGTGAATTGTCAACCCTAACCTAAATAAATAAATAACCAATAAATATTCCGGACATCTAACACACAACGCGATCTAGTCCCAAGCTAAGCAGAACTTGTGTTATGGGTACTAGACAACTGATATAAATACTTATATATTTTTTTCGTAAATACATACATATTATATTATAGAATACACCCAATGCATCTTGGAACGCTCCTAGGAAAGGACCTTGATCCTTAATAGTTTTTCATCGCCATCGGCATCGATCTAATACAATACAACAAGAAAAAGCAGCGAACAAAAGACACCTGAAAAATATATCGTGGGACTACGATGTTTGGTACAAAGGGACCGGCCGGAGTAAAAACAAAAGCCTCATAAAAATACTTAATTGTAGGAAAGATCGGAAAGTATGACCACGTGTCTACTTTCCGATCTCATGCAATCGATTGCATTCGTTACCTATTCGCCAGTACCGCAGTCCGCAAGCGTTGAACTACCTCTTTTCGTTCCTCATCTCCCCATGTGAAGTACTTACCTTGAACCCTACCTCCGTTTCTTATCTTCGAATGACGATAGAAATCTTCGCTCATCTAACAATTTGCTTCTCTTGTGTCCCTCCCACAATTCCGACGTCGTGAACTCTTCGTTCCTTGGGCAAGCTGTACCGCTATGGAACACGCTCCCACTCGAAATAAGGATGTCAAGTAAGTTTTGAATGAAACACGTTTCATTCAAAACGAGCTTCAAAAACTACCTCTTGACGAAATGGCAGGAAAACATTATTTAAAATACAATTTAGTACCTACTCACAGTGTACGTATGTAAGGTGTATTAGCGTGTATCTTACAGTATACTTAGGTACATATAAATATATATATGGATATATGTATTTATTTATTTATTTATTTATTTAGGTATACCAAAAATTTACAATATTATTTTCTAGTATGCATGCTTATTACAGGTACACACAACATTCACCATATGAGATAAAATAAAGTACGCCTAACAAACAGTGTTAGGAGTAAGGTAACTTTTACAAAAAACATAAAATAGAGGAGCTTAATACTACTTAATTCTAGATATGTATATATATCCATATATATATTTATACTAGCTGAACCCCGCGGTGCTACCCGCGGTACGATGATAACTGCGGGCAACGCCGCGAGGCGAAGCTATATCTTTATAAATAGTAGCCTATGTGTTATTCTGATGTATAAGCTATATTGTGGTAAAGTTTCATTCAAATCCATTCAGTAGTTTTTACGTGAAAGAGTAACAAACATCCATACATACATACATCCATACTTACAAACTTTCGCCTTTATAATAGTAGTAGGATATGTAGTTCTATTATGTAAGTTTATGTCAGTTCCATATATTGATGACAATTATTACCTCTGACTTCCACCACAATGCACCTACCCCAGATACCTACCTACCTACCTACCCTAGATAGCCGAGACGGCGTGCGGTTTATGGTCGGTTTGAGTCCGACATAACCACCAGTAGGGGACAGAAAAAAAAGTGGAAGGGTTACCATAAAAAATCTAGTTAATAATAATTAATAATATGAACTAAAATGAATTTAAATAGACTTCAAACAATGTAGTACACCTCTCTAATTAGTAAGCAGTAAATTATTTACGATATATTACTAAAGCCAGAACACAGTGTAAAGGTGTTCAACGAACGACTAAAGTACTAAACCGTTCAGGCTATGTGCGTCTGCGCATTCTGGCTAATCTTTACGACGACCGAGGACTCAGTGGTGTTCCCAGGATCATTAGCAACTTTAATTAGTATAATTGAGTAATGTATGATGTGCACTAAGGCACGTAATAATTGTTAAATTTAATAGCCTTTAAGTGGTGTGAATTTAGTTTTTAATAATTTTGCATTAACTTATAGAGTAGCCTTGCCTATTATTGTTGAGACTCTGTATTAAAATACTTAATACATGTTTATAAATAAATACGGAGACTAACAATCATCACAGAAAACCAATGCGGATTTGTGCCCGGAAGGTCTACCACTGATGCAATACACACGATCAGGATCTTGATGGAGACATACAAAACCAGAAAGAGCGACCTTCATATGGTGTTCATCGACCTCGAAAAGGCATTCGACCGAGTCCCGAGACCACTGATTTGGCAAGCATTGCGCTCCCAGAAGCTTCCCGAGTGTTACATAGAACTCATCAGAGATATGTACGCCGGAGCGACAACCCAAGTACGATGCCCCGTGGGATTAAGTGAGGAGTTTCAGGTGCAGGTGGGAGTACACCAAGGATCGGCACTTAGTCCATTACTGTTTAACATAGTGATGAACTATCTGACAGCCAACCTACAACGTCCTGTACCTTGGGATATCCTGTACGCAGATGACATCGTCTTGATCGATGAGGACTTGGTGGCTTTGCAAGCAGTTTTGGAGAAGTGGAGATCGGCTCTGGAAACCGCTGGCTTGAGGATAAACAGAACAAAGACAGAACACATGCACTGCAATTTCTCAGGCAGCGACGTCAGCCAAACCATCACTCTCCAAAACGCCACTCTAAAGACCGTTGACCACTTCAAATACCTCGGCAGTTTAATCTCTAGCGATGGCAACATAGACGCTGACATTACGCATCGCACCAACGCGGGCTGGCAAAAGTGGAGAGACCTTACGGGTGTACTCTGCGATTCACAAATGCCAATAAAAATCAAAGGCAAGGTCTATAAAACCGCAGTACGGCCAGCAATGACCTATGGTGCAGAGTGCTGGCCAATGACAAAAGCACAGGTAAACAAAGTGCATGTTAACGAAATGCGAATGCTTAGATGGTCCGCAGGCGTCTCACTTCTAGACAAAGTGCCGAATGTGTACATCAGAGGCAGCTTCAAAGTGAGACCAATACCGGAGAAGCTCAAAGAGATGCGTTTGAGGTGGTACGGTCACGTCATGCGTCGATCTGACGAACACATGACCAAAAAGGTGCTGCAACTGGAGTCGGGACCAAGAGGACGTGGCAGACCCCGATCTACATGGATGTCGACTATTAAAAAAGACCTCGAGGAAGATAAGGTGGACCCTACGACGACCCAGAACAGATGTCTCTGGAGAAAAAGGATAAGGAGAGCCGACCCCGATTAGAAACGGGAAAAGGCCGGACGAAGAAGAATGTTTATAAATTCGAATGTAACTCTGTCTGTCTGTCTGTTACGCTTTCGCGGTAAAACTGTTGCACCGATTTCAATGAAATTCGCATAGAAATACTTTGATTCTTAAGGAAGGACATAGGCATAACCGTGGGAGAGCCGAGCCACGCATCGGCAGTATGGGCCGGCTCGACCGGAGTGATACCACGGCCTCGCAAAAAATCGGTGTGAAATAGCGCCTGCGCTGTGTTTCACCGAGTGAATGAGGGTACCGGAGGCCCACACCCTACCCTTGCCCCATCCTTCTTCCCATTTCCCTAAAGGCCGGCAACGCACTTGTGACGCCTCTGGTGTTGCGGGCGTCCATGGACGGTGGTAATCGCATACCATCAGGCGATACATATGCTCGTTTGCCTCTTACTCCATAAAAAAAAATGGCGACTGCTTACTGTTTACCGCGATAACCGACATACATACGGTCGGAACTGCGGGCAAAATCTAGTATCGAATAAATAATTAAAAAAATAAATTTAATCTAAAATTTGAAGTAATTTACGTATATATTTCGAATTTCGAAATTCCACTTGTATAGACAGACCATAGATAATAATCTTTGCATATAAAATACATATCTTTTTAAAATCGAGTTTAATGTAACCTTTTAGAACGTCTGGTCTGTTTTGTAGCAAAAATATGCATATTAACGACGTAGCATTTACGATTACTATGTGATGGATGTTTTATAATTGATTATTTGATTTTGTTATGCATACACCTGGATTAAATAAATACGTGGTATGCATAAAACTCTACCTATATTGTACTTAGATATTTGTAACACCGTAAAATTTATTTATCGACTTTTGTAGGATATTCAACTAATAATAATAAACTATGGAAAGCCTCAATAAACAGAACACAAATAAAAATATTTATTTATTTCTAAATAGACCTACGTATTGTAGTTAAATTCTCCCAAACACAGAACAAATGATCGTCCTCAAAACACATTTTTTTTTTGTTCTAGGTGGGTATCGAACCTACGACCTCTGCTTTAGCATTCAAGATCACTAACCACTAAACTCATAGTCCCGTCCAAGCCATGTTGTTTTAAGGGAACTCTACCACTCCATATCAAAAGGGGATGACATTTATATCAACAAATCATTTGTAGCAGTGAAGAAATTAAACTTCTAAATCAGGATGTCCACTAAAAGTTACACTGTAGTCACTTCATAGTACAAAACGAAGTCAATTCCGCTGCCTATCTGTTCCTATAAATGCGTAGATCTGTAAAACTGCGCAACAGATTTTGATGCGGTTTCCTTTAATAGATAGAGTGATTCAAGAGGAAGGTTTATATGTATAATATAGTAGAGAAACACTGAACATTTTAGAGGTTTCTAATGTGATGTCGTAAAGAAACACATTTTTTTCCGCTTACATTGCAAACGCTGGCTGAAACCTACTAATAATAACAGGTTGCAAGTAATAAATTAATCAACAACATTTATGCTCCTTATTTGCCGTATGTTTTGACACTCAACGGAATTAAAATCTACAGGCTACTTCCCGTTGACCTAGGATCATGAAATTTGACATAAAGTAATGTTACCCAGCACAAGTAAAAAAAAACCGAAAACCATAAATTTGTAGTTTTTACGATTATAAACTTTTTTGCATTTGGAACACTAACAATGACCTATGTGAATTTATCTAGACAACAGATTCCAACGGTAAAGTCAACTAAAAATTTGTACATAATCCTCGGTGCGTGAGTCCGCCTTAGTCGATTTTTTATTTTATGTAAATTAAAATATTTGCAAAAAATTTAAATGTCAAGATATTTTTGACGTTCTTATGACGCCACTATCTTCAAACAGTTCAATAGGCGTGATGAATTTCTGACATCATGATCAGAAACTGACATCTGGTATAGAAGTAGGTATAGTAAAATCTGTTTTGTCAGATGTTATACTGTCATAAAACACAATGAAATGAATAGTTAAAAGGCCATTAAAAAATAATGTGGCCAGGGATTATGACGCAATTGCATGGTATAGGTCAGTTCTTCCAGAGACAATTCTAGAAAAAAGTCTCCCTAAAATCAATATATGTATTAGGTACGCCAAAATTACGTACCGAACGTGATTATTGAGGTACATAATTGACTATAATACGTGTGAACTAAATAAACAGACGAACGGACGGTAAGTATAGGCGTGGCCGAAACGACCAATAAAACTAGGTTATTACTAATACATAGTAGACATCCAACATTATTAATTGTACGCGGCGCAGGGTTAACACTTACGACTATTTAATATTTAGTTGATCATCTTTCAACCCTTTCTCTTTCTAATCTAGTAATATAGTATTGCCAGCAGTTCCTCTTTTCCTTCCTATTTTCTTTTTCGTCCTCTTTTTAACCGACTTCAAAAAATGTTCTTATTTTGATTTATTTATTTACATAAAGAGAAGAGAAACAAATAGTGGCAAAGTACTTTCATCTTTCGGGTTGCAGATTTAATATAAACAGCGGTAAGCACTTACCGTCAGCTCATTCATCTGCGTGTTGTGCCATTTACATTTAAACAAACAAATATTTTTCGACATTTAACACACAACGCCATCTAGTCTCAAACTAAGCAGAGCTTGTATTATGGGTATTTGACAATTGATAAAATACATAAAAACTTTTTTGAAAATACATACATATTATACATAGAAAACACCCAAACTCCGAAATAAATGTTTGCAGGTCACACAAACATTTGGTCCGACCCGTGAATCGAACCCGAGACCTCACGGACAGCAGTCATCAGTCGTCAGCAACATTTATTGTACAGTAGTTTCTTCATTTTGCTGCCAACTTTGGTTTCATTACAAAACAGCAGAATATCCTTAAAACCGTACGTTATTAATCTATTTTTCACCTAAATATGTAACATCCCTTTATAAAATTAGATTTCCATTAAAACTTAACGCTGAAAAGAATTGGAGATGCCCCAATAGGACAATACCGCGGCGTGTAATTTTTTTGGCGGTAACTAAGGTCTTCTTAGGAGCTTATAAAAAAACAAAAGGGTCGGCAAAGCGCAAGTGACAATATTTGTATTGTGTTTGGTTATTCGAAATGGCAATTGTTTTCTTTTCGATTTTTAAATTTACACTCAATTGTTTTAATAAATATTAACATTCAGAAATAATGGCTTTATATTGACAATTCACATTACATGCTGTCTGTAAATTCTCTCATTCATTTTCACGATTTATGTAATTGCATAACTATGTATTGATCACAGTGTAGTGAAATTATTTTTTTATATTTATTTATGTTTTAAAACTCCTTGGATATCTTCGTATAAAATCAAACTTTAAACTTATTAATATTTTCTACTAAAAAAAACTAAACGTTTTCTCGATATAAGTATTTAGGTGACATAAAGAAAGAAATGAGTACATTGCGTCACATTCATTTATAATATCCATTGCTTAGATACCAAGTAAAGAAACTATGAAATTTAATTAAAATGTTGCCATCCAAGTAATTATATCAACAGCCAGTATATTGAAATGTTCAATAAGTTTAGGGCTTTAAAAGATTCATGAATAGTAAGTAATAGTACTTTAAGTTACATTTACGCGTAATATCATTGCCAGCATAAAACCCCGTGTCCATTTAGCTATTGATTAAACTTATACGCACATTTCCTAACTCAATCAAATAAAATAAAAAATGGCTACTGACTTTAACGATATCTAAACAATTTATCAGAAATTGACTGCTAAGAAAACTAATAAGACAAATTAAAATAATCACTCCAATCGTTCATCGCTACCGGGCGTTTGCGTTTGAGGGAATACTAAACTTTTTAAATAAATCATACACTTGGCCCTAAGGCTTTTTTCCATGAATATGTTCATGTTTATCATTCGCTTATCGGTTGAAGCAGCTGCCAATAATTGAGATTTACAAAATCTGCATCCGGTAAATGAAACGGTATCACGCATATGCACCGCCGTTTTGGTTACCATTAAAAAAATTAACACAATAAGTTTTAATTTAAAAAAATAAAAATATGAATTATGTAGTTAAATTCTATACTCAAAAATAAACATGAAAATGTTATTGTAATACCTCTAACTTAAAAAAAAGGTGTGTGTGCGATTCACACACGATAGAAGTGAAACTTCAGTAAATCGACAAAAGAATGAGACCGACATTTGCTCTCTCGCTCTGGCTCACTAATTACAGGCGACTTTTTGTATTTGTGTCTCTTACCTGTCGTTTTTCCGTTGCATCCGGTTTGAAATCACAACGATTCTAAAGAAGTTTCACTTCAATAATGGTAAATATTAGATACATATTAATTAACTATGTACTCAAGTAGGTCCTATTTATGTACCTACGATATTTTCTTTCGAGTCTCGATCTCGATTCACCAGTGCGATCTATCTGTAATGACATACGGAGCCGAAACGTGGACACTCACCATCGGGCTGGTCCACAAGTTTAAAGTAGCTCAGCGTGCGATGGAACGTGCGATGCTGGGTGTCTCTGTACGATAAAATTCGTAATGAGGTTATTCAACAGAGAACTGGAGTTACCGACAACGCACGGAGAATCAGTACGCTGAAGTGGAGTTAGGCCGGTCATGTCTCCAGTCGAACCGATGGTCGCTGGAGCCGAAATTGTGTTAGAGTGGAGACTGCGATTAGACAAACGTAATGTAGGGCGTCCTGCAGCACGATGGACCGATGATATAAAGAAATGGCTGTTGGCGGATGGATGCGGACAGCACAATACCAGGACGGTTGGCGCTCCTTGGGGGAGACCTTCCTTCAGCAGTGGACGGCGATAGGTTGATTGAAATTAAAAATACTTTCTTAAAAGTTCTATTTCTACCTACTACCTACAGTAGGTAGATTTAATTGCTTTTATGAATTAAACTACATAATTATTATTAGTCTAACAACTTCAGCCAGCATTGGAAACAACGACCAATATTGATAATGAAAGACAGCAAGCATCTTACAAATAATTAAAAAGAAACTGCATAACTTCATCTCCGAAGTTTTTACATAGGGGCACGTGTCCATTGGCAGTAACTACATACGCGGGCTCGGGGCACTCGGGCTGTTTTCCGTGTATTTTCTGGTCGGGTGGCGCGGTGATGCGCGCGGGTGCGGTGCGGGTGGCGAGACGCGCGGGCGGGGGGCCTACCGGCAGATGCGCCGCGCAGCGCCATCTCTCGGAGCCTACCGCGCCATCCGCCAGGTGCGCGGAGCCCGTACCGCGGCCGCCGCCCGCCCTCAGTCCGCCGTCACGCGCCGCCGCGACAACACGTTATTGAGGCTCTTGTACGCCACTTCACGCGACGCGCGCGTTTCGAACGTAGTGAACAACTCGCGACCGGTTCGCCGTATTCCATGAGCGACTAGTGACATCTCGATACGATACTTGTGCTGTGTGACTTGCAGTGAAACGCTCAGTGCATAACGTGTGCAAGTGATGGATTACTGCGGATCTACCTTCCAGTGCTGACGATCGCCGGGACTCGGTCCCGACGTATGCCCCGGCGCCGCTAGCCCGGACGCGCCAGCATGCGCGCCCCCGCGGTGCTCATCGCCCTGCTAGGGTTTCTGCCCCAGGTACTGACATCGACACCCAAAACCGCGAATCCCCGTTTGTTTACGTTTCCCATCGGCGTAAACCAATCGAAAACTCACGGTTCGCATCGTTTCTCATAAACAACTAGCGATGCAAACAGGCTAATGCGAGGCGGCTCTGTTGTATACGATCATCACTTTCCCACGAGTATGGTTAGGCGGTCGATCTAGCAGATCGTCCTGGATCGTCGGGAGCGAGGGGTAAGGCAGGTTAGGCGAGCTCGACAGAGTCGTGACCGGGCCCGAGACGCCGGCTAGAAGACGCGCTTGTGTGTGTCCGATACGTTTACCGAGCAAACATAGGTACATAGTTATAAAGAAAGTTCAGGTTTTAATACAACCGGCGCGCGGGGTCAACTAGGTCGCGAGCCTCTTCGTTTTAAAATTAGATGCATTCCGAGGCTTTGCGGTGGATTCGACTCTGGAGAGGCGTATTCGCGACGATCTGCATGCACCAACGACAAGAATAACTCTTCCAGACGACTCTTAAGGCGCGAGGTATTTCGGGCAGGGTTAATAGTTCGGTCTAGTTTACACGATGGAACCCTTTGCTTGTTTATTGCCCGTCACTAATCGACGGAAAATAAGCGCCGAAAGCCATAAAACTAGACATAAATAAACAATACGCCATAGATGAAAGCGCTTAGCGAAATGACAAAAGGTGGCAGATTGTAAATATCTACAATATTAATGTAAGGTCGTCGCCCTATGAACCGGTCAAGGTTGTTTTATCTTACACCAAGGGTTGAGAAGGCAACATGCGAACTTAACGAACTGCCATAACTTTATCGTTTCACTTTTATATTCTACGCTAAGTGAGTTAGTTTGTCGATAAACGTGAAATTAATTAGCTTCTTAATTTGCCTCATTAACGTCCGAAGGAAGTATATCAATCAATCTAAAGTAGCCTTTCAGTTCGATGGGTGGAGATACGTGTTTATTTATGTACGAGTTACATGTTAAAAGCGTAAGAAAAGTTAAGCATGATTCACTCCAACGATCGGTATACGAATGGTATGTACGGTACACGCGGTTTACTCAATCGACCTGTATCAAAATCTACGATTCGTAATTTCTTAACATAGCTGTATTATTCCCGTGTAATGTAATCAGACAAATTTAAAAGTGCTATAATAACATCGGTAAAACCCCGATGTTAAAAAAACAAATCGATACTCGAGCTTTTTTGTTCTCCCGCATAGTGTACCGGTCCCCGATGTCATTATCCAACGGGGGAACAATTCCCCAATGTATGCGTGCGCGCAATGTGAACGAATAGTCACTAATATGTTTGCGAATGTACCGTTGATATCACCAACACATGCACTTTGTTAAATACAAACATTGTTGAAACTTGTACGCAATCAACCGGTGGGTCAGGACTCATACCGCAACATCGTTCAATCCATGTAATATTTTGTGCACTTTTTTATAGACCAGCGAAGCTTTAATCGGGTTTAATTAAATACTGTGGGTCTACTCACATTGACATGTACGCTGTAGCCACCTATTTATTTATAGTTTAATGTGTGTGTGCGTGCGAGTTTTCAAGGTGCTATTATACATTATGAATGAAGTCGCGTTGTTCCATAAAAAAACGGTATTTTGCGCACCAGTGGCCAGGACTGGTTTGTCTCTCCCCTGGTCCCGTCTTAGTGACGACGAGCATACATTGATGTAATTGTCCCACCGATCACTCAACTTTATTCTTTTGTACTACATACATCCGCAGGACTCGATGTCCGGATTTTTCTTTTTTTACCCCTACGTGAAAGACGGTAGCTAATTCAGTTGCATTATTCTGTCTTTGATGTGATAGCTTTAAATTGCATCGCGTGATCGTTGCACAGTGCCGTTTTTGATCGGAAGCGGCATCGGAAACACGTCTGCCCGAAAACCGCAACACAATAATTTCCAATTTCAAATAAGTAAATAATTCTCTGAAGGTTAGTTTCCATTTTTAAACTTTTTTTAGAAATGATTCAGATGAGTTGGGTATAAATTATTACAACCTTATTTTAGATGTCTATGGTTATCTGTTTAGTTTTATTTTTAATTTAATAAGTGCGACATTGTATATAGCTACATTCTATAACGTAATTCTTGATTATGCTGGGCGTACATGTAGCATATCTAGGACATAGCATGTCATACCTCGCATAGAATGTTACTAGTGCGTGTATGATTGCGTTACGATTTGTGATATAATCAATCAATACCTACTATAAATCAAATTTATTTATGTTCTTTCCATAATCTATAGTCGTTCTAAATATGGAGTTAAAATAAACAGGCTGTCAAATACGAAATCTTTTTCTATAATTAAACAGTCTTGTACTTCATTCAATGCGCCCCAACATAACCTACTCAGGCAGGTGCATTCATTAACGAGAACTCTTAAACTACTTAACATCTGCTTTCCACCATCCAAACGGACTAACAAATTGTAATTGGGGTTATGTCGTGTTGATTTACTTCTATTAAAACTACTAAAACGAAACTACCGTTTTAATATGTAGTTAAATGTGGTCTTGGTAGCAATAATTGCTTTATATTATACATAAAAAAGTGTATGTTTAAAGATATAAATCTAGGATAACGCATAGCCACGAAAAAGTATTAAAACGACGAAGAAATCCTTATTCTGTAGTCTATGCTTTATATAGATAAAACAAGACCTAAGCTCTTACGATTTGATGTTATGATAAACAAAAAACAAATAATTGTTACAGTTTAAAATAAAATTCCCAACAATTTTCGAAAATAGGTTTTATTCAAACCACCTGCTGCTCAAGTAACAACTTTGAAGAAAATCTCACATTTGAACAAAAGCAAATTAATCGTCATATGTCATGTTAGTAGCAATAGCCATTTAAATATGTGAAACTCCTTAACGGTAGGTTTTTAACCCTGTTATAATTTCGTCCATTGTCCAAAACAGTTTTGTTCTATGAGAACCGAGTCAATTATAATAGACTTTGTACGAAATCCGTATAATCGCCGAGTTTTTAACAGCTTAACTATGTGAAACTGTGGCTTTTTGTCTCATTGTGATGAATATGTAATGGGGCAATTTAAGATACACCAGAATACCGCTTATGGACACCGAAAGGTTTCACTAAAATATCGAATAATTATGTCTTTAATTTTTTCATAATAACCGTATATGGCCATTAAAAATATAAAATTTTGCACAAAAATCTCAATTGGACTTTTAATCGGTGACCAGTGTCATTATAAAAACTAACATGCCTCCAGAACCATTGATCAGATTACACAATGTCATCAAACTGAATGCTTTGAGACGTCCAATGCATTTTTTTATAAACAAACGCAGTACTTAGTTTTTTTGTTTGAATTTATCAAAAGCAAATCATATTATGCATTTAATTGTTTCGTTAACGACTGCCATAATGTTACATGCTATGGAGTTGCCTATGTATTCGTGTAAGAACCTCATTTAATTCAAATATAGAAATTTATCGGATGCCGCGTAAATTCTAATAGCTAACCTTCTAATTTAAGGTTCTATTGTGTAGTGATGTCAACGCAAATTATTAAATTCCGAATTGGGTAAATGTGTCAGCAATGTTGGCATCGTATAGGTTGCATAATGCTTCAAGCATAGCAAAGTAAGTCGGGATTTCTGTTTCCAATTAATAAATACTAATATATTTAATTAATACAAATACTAATGAAAATAATATTGCGGTAGAAATATGTTTCATTAGGTATTTGCGGCACATAAGTGTACATGCACATATAACCAAGCGGAACTGTGGTCGACTGTATTATACCGTTTTATAACGTTACAACGAAGTACTATGTGCAATTGATATTCTCGGTTCCTTTGAAAATAACTTCATATCGTCACCAACGTGAACAGTAAGCACTAAACAGTACATCAAAATACTTTAAAATTGGTTCATTTACTACGCCCGCATAATTTAGCACATGTTAACTACCTAAAACAGTCAATTAATAATGTAATATGTATTCATTTGGTGATCGAACAAAATGGTTTAACTTGAAAGTATTTTAATAAGTTCCGTATTCAATCACCACAGTGAGAGGTTCACACGTATAATCCCAATAACAATTCAAGCAAGAGGATCTGGTTTACGATATAGAGAATACACGGCTTCTATCATAGCGCTCCGTACGTACACCAACGCACGAAATCTCAATTCGCTTGTGCAACACGCTTAAATAACCGCAAAATACCTTATTATGCGCTTTCCATATACGTTCAGGCAATCTACAGGGCCTATTACGCTCCACTCATGATTCTAATCCCCGCTAATTTCAAATTCCAGTCGTAGATCGTATGTTTCTTTTGTGCCAGTACCCACAGCTGCAAGCGAAATCGACACAAAGAAGATCGCAACATTTGTCGCGCCACTAAATATCAGTATGTTTTATAAAAGACGTCGTTTATTTTCTTCTAAAGACGTTCCATGAAACGGAACGCCCTTTGTGAGCCTGCCCAGTATGCGTCCCCCTCGACACAATACCAATATTGAAACTTAAGTTCTGTGAACAGTCAGGTCAGAAAACCAATTAGTCAGCATTGGCATCAGCTGCTAAAGAATAAATACCTATAAGTATAAAATACCAGTTTTTCTTGTACAATTATTTCGATCTTACAAGCCACGTGTCATAACTAAACATAACATCTTTATGGCATATGTCCGTTAAAAAAACTTAAATTAAAAAATAAATCATACTTGATGATTCCAAAATTAAATTTGGAATTGCGAATTGATGCACTGGCCACATCGTCGCGCTATTAAAAGACTGTTTGGGTGTTTATTTTAACACATTTCGCGTGTGTATAACGGGAGAGATGAAAAACATTCCCCTGTGTTTCATTATTTGTGATATTTTTAGACTACGTTCAACCTGCTTGAACGAGTGTTTACGCTGCCTTACTTACATACAATAGCGTTCACATTATTATTACTCCTTATTATCTCTTCCAATAACCGAGAATAAAATTAACTTGCCTCTGAAACGTATACTAAGTAATCGCATCCGCTCAGTAAATGTTTTTAAGATATAAATCATCTAGACAGTGTAATTCTATTCGAAAATATGTCCAGATCGTGATTCCGCCGCAATTAAATAAGAAAAAATAACATGTAAGTAGTTATATTAACTGAAATGTTATTACGAGATTGTCGATTAGGTATTCAAATCAATTTACGACGGTTTCGTTGATGCTCCACGCAATTAATGTTACGTACCACTACTTTCCTTTCAATGTGAAGAAAAAATAATGTTCACGACTAACATAGAACGCATTAACTCGTATGTTAAATAAATTAGACACTATGTAATTGATTACTGACATACACATTGAAGATGAGCTTATACACACAAGAATAGTTGCACCGTAGCAAACAACCGATTATGGTCTTTATTAGCAAGTACTTCCCATCAATTCAGTACTGGCAACACTGTTTCTTAATGTCAAATAAAATACTTTTTTTTAAACGCATCAGCGCTACCAGAAAAGATAAATACAGGCGGCGACAAATCACTTTTGAAGTTTACCATCATTTAAAATACCCGCTGAAGAATATCCATCGGACAGTCATCGCGTCAAATCCCCTGAAGACATAATAAAACATTATAAGTTATTCGGTAGTCGCATAAGTATTATTTAATTATTAACTTGTCGGCAGCCTCGGGCTAGCCTCCGACTGCTCGCATCCCGTTCGTTTTTTAAATCACACACTTTTTTGTATATCAGTCAGTCATTGATAAGCTCCTTATTTATATCTTTTAAATTGAGAGTTATAAATAAGGTTAAATAAAACAGTAAGCCACAATCAATTTAAATGTACGCTACTATAACCCGTTTCATAAACAATAGGTAAACAAAAAAGGGGATGTTTAGAGTGGTGCGTATCTTTTTGGAGCATTTTTTAGGTTCCGCTCCTACCTGACAACCACGTGGATGTGTGAAGTGAGGGCACTCTGTCCTCTTTGTTCCTTTGCTAAAAGAAAGAGAGGGTGTTATGTTTCGCGTGCTCCGGTAATAATAATTTTAACCCCTGTTACACCCGCAGGAAGTTTGTTGAAATCTGGTGTATTTTTTTAACCGCGTTTGTGTTTGAACAGGGGCTGAATTTTGACATCTTGATAGACACTGTCTGTATTAGATAAGACTCAACTTTGAATAGATCATTGTTCTGTCGCTTGTAATCTTTTGATAATTTAATCTGAAGGTCATAACTTCGTGGGAAGCTAATTAGAAAAGCCTCTGAGTGTGGTTATAATCATTTTATTACAATGCTGTGCAAGAACTTGGACGGATTATATTACAACTTGTATGGAATTTAACACTTATTTATTGACTTTATCTTCACATTATAAGGTTTGAGTGATTTATCAACAAAAACTACCATTTTGTTTTATAATGAAAAAAGATTATAAAAGCACATCCTCATACAATTAATTACTTTATTTAATGATTCTAATCGCGACAAGGTTTAATGAGAGCCATACTAAAATTTTACGAATGTTATTTATTATTCTAATGTTGCCAGCTAAATAAATAATCAATTAGAACGAACGCGCCGGAAATGTTTTTTTTTAAACCAAGCGCCTGCACAATATAGTATTAAAGTCGCCGGTAACGATTTATCAAGACTTGACCGCCATAATTTAATACGTAGGTACCACTTCCTTCCGATGCCATATAAAACAGGACATCTTTGGACTTCAAGTAAATTTAAAATCCTATTTAAATTTACGAATTTACATTTTCTTATTATACAGTTTGTTAGTATAATAATTTGGTGCTAAATAATAAGTTAACATAAAAATTTTACGCTCTTAAAATTGTTGAATAAAGAACAATGAATTTTCCCTTCTTACATTAGTCTTCAAACTTATTGACCCTGCTTACATAGTGCAAGCAATTGCATTCTTCATAATGCAAGGGTTGTGCACCCTGGAGGGCTACAAAAACGACTTATTATTATTTACAAAGTACAAAAAAACTTAGGGGAATTCAGTCGATTCGTTGACGTCAACTTATCTATCATCGCATTTCGAAATACCCAATGTTTTTCTCCAAAATCGGTAGTCTAAACTATGATCGTTTAAAACAAAGCAGGGGGCATCGATATTTAACAGTTCGATTTATAAAAAGTCTATGATTCCGTCACTGACGTTCGAAATTCAATTTAACTAGGGGTGCCACACTTTGCACCCCACACGCGTGGTTGCTTACAACCCCATTTTTGAACGACCTACATAGTTTGTCCAGTAAAACCGTTAATGTCTCGACGGGATCGATCGAATGGACAGTTGTGCAAATAGTTTTGTTTGAGGATTACATCTTTGGGGCGTTAAAAGCTATACTGCCCGTCTGTTTATATTGTCATTTTGATACTGATATATTGACTTATCCTTCGTGTTTCTTTTACCTTGAATTGACATTACTTACAATGTTTGTTTTCTCCTTTTCAGGTGCTGACGTCTGGTTCCTTCGAACTTAGGATAAAAAGTTTTACGAACTCATTGGGTAGGTTAAGTAGTGGGCAGTGCTGTGATGGTTCCTCAAATAGTGACGCGCCTTGTTTGGCGCCGTGCAGGACTAAATTTCGAGTTTGCCTCAAGATATATCAAGCTAACATCGACACAACGTCACCGTGTACGTTCGGTGACATCACGACACCAGTGTTGGGTGGCAACTCACTGGATGTTCCCAACCTCCACGTGGAAGGATTTAGCAATCCTATTGTGTTCCCGTTCGACTTCACATGGCCGGTAAGTGTCCTAACCATTCTTCTACACATTATATACGTACATAGTAAACCAAACAACACACCTAATTTATTTCGTAGGTAATAGTAAAATCAATACGTTGTAAAAGAAGCATTAAGTAGCAACCCTACATCAATAAATCAACGCTATAGATGTTAGAGACGTTCAAATTCCAATAATCCACGCGGAGACCAGCATGAGCATCCCATTCGCTGTAAATAATAGTAAAAAAGAAATTAAGGGATTCTATATTCAAATTTGACAGAAGCGATGACGATAAGAATACTTGATGGTTTAACGAGCGGCCGCGTGGGAGGATTACAGCGTTCAATGGTTCATTTTTAATTAATTATGAAGTCGCTCTGTACGACTAGTCGTATACGATGTGCTGTAGTTAGCCTTCGTCGTGGCTACGTTCTCATCTTCACCGTCGATTAGAGCTCGGAGGCCGGTCGGGATCGTGATTCGATATTGTAATTATATGTTATTTATTTACAGATCGCGCTTAGATCTATCTCGATTCCAAGGATAACGGACGTCTTAATTGGACCTTAGTTACGGTTATTTTGCTGGCGTCAATTGTCTATGGTTTACACAGGCCTCGTGTAGACCCAGAGATTTCGAGTGCTATTTGTATTTTATTTAGCGGTCCGCTTCAAATGTCGTACCGTCTCGTAATGTTTAAGCAAACAATCGCTCCTAAGCTCGGCCGCTTGCACAAGCTCTGACCATCTGGAGAAAACGTGACATTTGGTTACTAAATGAAACTGCAGGTAGATTGAACATTTAGACGAAATTTAAAACTTTTTCGGATAGTGAATGTGCGTCCGGTGAATGCCGCTATAATTCCGTATGAATTGGCGCTAAATTGAAGCTTCCTGTTTAAATAACATAGAGCTCTCTATTTCAAGGCTTGTGTTGACAAGCGATCAATTGAGCGAAAGCGACGTGCGAAATGGTTGTCATCTATTAAATTTCTAAGCTGCTGTCTGTTAATGTCGATAATTTTAGGCCATGTGCTTTACGTGTAGGGTGACGAAACATCACACATATGTTTCAATTCCATATGTCATTAAAACTAGGAACCTGCGGACAGACCCCAAACTAATTACAGAGACTAATTCACTTGAATGCACTTCATTTGAATTATACAACCTGTCCTAGCATAGTATCGTTTAGACGGCTTTTTTCTCACAATGAGGTCATCGTCGGGCGAAGATGAAGCGCCTATTTACAACGCATATCGCTCGCACGAATAAATATGTACCGCGTAATGTGTTAGTATATGGAGCGTTCCGCGGGCTGGCTTCGTGACTAGCGCGGCAGGTGAACGGCTCCAAGACCATAACAGTCATTCGATTTTCGAATTTGACATTTAATTTACTCATCGAGTTGTCGACAGCCAGTAATTCCACCACCATCATAATATTTTGAAACTTAAGCATCGAGTTCAACTCTCAGTGGCTGTTAACGGGGTCACTCGTAACAGAAACTCTTCAAAGTAATTTTAAACGCAAGTGCATCCGAAGTTTATCTGATCCCTCGTGAAATAAATCGGTGCTGGGCTCGTTGGGAGATTTCACCCATGTGATAATAGGTCATGAGCATATTAATAAACTGACAACATCGAACAGTGAAATTACAAGTAAAGCGGCTTGCGCGTTAACGACGCATAGAAACGATTTATCATGCAGCGTTTAGAAAGAGATGGCTCACTCCGAAAAGAAATCTCATTTGTATTCAAACGCTCTCGAAGCGGTGGGATTTCATTTATTTCACTCTTAAACAATTTAGTTTTTAAATCACAACTTTTTTATAGTTGTATTGTAATGCTCGCTTCGGGGCCCTTTAATCAAAAAGTACGGATAAATGTATGTAGAAAATCCGGATTATGAGCGAGTCTTCAGGCTTAATGCGACCGTTTACACTATCGATAGAAAAAGTCAACGATAGTTGTTCGTAATGTCAAGGGTGCTTACCCCTCCGTCAACATGAACGGGCTCATTCAACAAAGTATCAAGACCGCTATAACACATGCAAAAAATATAGAGTCAATGCAGTTCGATATTTGTACACAAAACACCTGCTTATGGTGGTGCGGAGAGAGCGCAAATGTCAAAGTGTACTTCCGCGCATGCGCGGGGCCCGCCGACGCTCTGCCGCCCGCCATGCGCGCGCGCACACCTTATTACACAGCGCTGACCGTGAACTATACTTTTTTATAGATTCTTTGAGGTCCGTATTGCACGATATTACTCATAGACGGTATTATGTTTGAAAATAATACTTAATATGCTACACAATTAGATAAAAAATATTCAATTGCTAAGCTAATGTGTCGTAATTACGTGAAACTTTTATGAAATTGAAAAAAAAAATTACACAACGTTTTACAAATTTATGTATGTATATAAAAATATGTATGGTGTAATATTACCCCTATGTATACGACCCTGCGTGTTAATAATGTTTCCGGAAAGCGTTACCACAGCATAACTAACACAAAATAATCTAGTTTTATTAGTTACCGTGAGACTGTGATTTTACTTAATTATACGTTAATTAAAAACGAATGCTCATACTTACGTTTTTATATTAACTATCCTACAACGCAACGGTGCGTAAAGTTCATTCTAACTTGGGATATTTTATTGTTAATATATGTATACCAAACCAGCATGATAGAGTAGGCCGAAACGTCCTTTCGAAGCACTATTAAAAGCTATTGATGTTAAGTACGGTATATATATATATATATGTATAATAATAATAATAACAGTCACACAACACATCACACGCGGCTGTCTAATCCCAAAATAGACAAAACCTCTACTATGGTAACCAGCTGATAAACATACTTACATATTTTTAAATATTAAACTAGACACTTTTTCTGGATTGGAATCGAACTCACGGCGTCTGATTCAACTGTAAAGATCTCTAAGCAAGTAAACACACACAAGTACACTTGGTATGATGTAGTGTAGTCATTAACTCGTAAGGAATTAACTAAACAAACGTTATGTGTTGTTTCGAATCTTTAAACATTCAAAGCGAGCTCAAACATACATAAAAGCTCGGCACTCAGTACCTGATTAATGTATTTGTGTCGTTAAGTGAAGAAACACGCGTCTTTATTGTGGAACAAAGTAGACTAAGCAACAGCGTAACTAATGCTTGAGATTGTTACTTATTTTGCATGTTTCGTAAAATAGTTTCACGCTCCAAATAACAAGGTTTGAATGAAAGTATGAAAATTCTTCAGCTTAGCTACCATGACAGTTACATATAGTTCACGTGTGCCTATTCTTTTTAAAATAAACAGGTGTATCATTCTAAGAAATTAACGTTAATGTGACGTCACGTTCGATTCGAATTTCAAAACAATAGTACGGTAACGCACGTCGAATGCCGTTCTTAATCCATTGTCGCGTGTGAACTTAAACGCTTTTTTGCGTCCGATGGCGGGAAACACATTAGAAAGTAATTAATCTGCAGCGCGTCTCGTAAACTCACACCTCTACCAAATTTGTACATCGAAACGTTCGGTAATTACTTGAGAATCGTAATCGGTTACGCGCCCCGCATTATTATTCATCCGACAACCACAGCTTATATAAGTTTTCACTTCGGAAAATGTTAAAACCTTAGCACGCATCACCGACTTATTACTACATAATGTAACACGATATGAGCGTCCGACGCTTTATAAAACCATAGTTGGAGTAACTTCCGTCTATGGCGTTTTTATCACGAGAGAGCTTTTAATAATTTCCTTTATTTCAATCGGCTCGCGTCGGGATCCTCTTAAAATACTTACCCCTACATCCGCTTCTTTTAATAAAGACTACCGAAGTTACGGAATGCCTCAGTCGATGTTGCTCCCTCTTCAACATCGTCTTTTATCTCTCTCCTTTCCGACGAGCGGCAATTAAAGTTTCAGAAAAAAAACATCGCAAAACAAATTCCACGTAAAAGTAGTCTTGAGAAGCGCGTTACTGAGCAATATGTGCGAGCCATTACCACTTGTAATGTGATTTCATAAGTTTCAAATTTAAAGAATCGGAGCGTGGATAATTAGTCAGGTTGCATTGTTCGAAGCGACTGCACAGGTATTCTGCAACCTATTAATTAAACGGCCTCGGGGTTTCTAGCCGATCCGCCTAAATAAACGAAGCGCACAATACGTGTAACTGACAGTCACACTCATTTCTATCGCTAAAATAACAATTCACTACTAAAAGGTACTCGATTTAAAATAGCAAAAATAATGACTAGTCATACGTTACAAAAGGAAATAATCTCACCAGAGTGGATAGACAATAAAAGTTAACAGAAGTTGTTATAATAACATGTCTCGAGGTAAGCACTAAGAAAACACCCCTTTTTCAAACTGACGCTCGTTTACGGTCAAATTCTGACATTTTAACTACATCTCTTTGACGTTTACGGCCATTAATAAAAATTGTTCAAAGCGGCCGATTTATTATGCTAGCTAAAATTAATTTGCACGCTGGTATTTTTAACTAATAGAAATACATTTGATGCAAGTTTTAGGACTGTCAAATTCTAATAAGTTAGTTTGTAGTCGCATTCCTAAAAATCAGTGTTAGGTGCTTGACATTTTTATTGGCTGATAGAGTGCCGGTGTGTTCTCACGTAGTGTAGGGCGACGAGCCCTCAAATCTGCACTGATGAAATTCCTCGCACTCCTGTCTTTATTCATTACACGCGCACATTTTCTAGGAATTGTGAGTCGCAGTGCGAGCGGCTTACATGCTCCACTCGTATCCGCAACCTCGCGAATAAATCGTCGCCATTATTTAGTATGGGAGGAGCGCCGGTACTTATGTACGTACGTACATACTTCGACGAATTTATAGACGTGTCAAAGGCCGATCATAGGCTGGGAACGAAAGCGAGCGAAACTTGCAAATTAGAATGACCGAATGTTTTGAATTTGTGTGAAAATATCGCATCATTAACATCTGTTCTAGTTTTTCTTAGAATTTGAAACATTTTACTTAAGAAGTAAAAGATAAATGTTTAGTAAAAAGCTTTTGATGCAGTTTCAAGCGTAATTTATAAAAAAATTATAGAGCTTCACAAGGATAATGGTGTATAAATTTAGAACAATATTTATTCACTTTTATGTTGTCTAATTGGGCACATACTAGCTTCGTTAGTGGTTGTAACTGGTTGTTGCTTTCTGTACTTGTTTACGTGTAGAAGCGTGTGAGCTCAACCACATCGATCTAAAAATCGAATAGTGAATTATATAATAGAACGTAAGCGTAAACCGAAATCGAGTAAATTACGCTGGTTAGATAACAAGGGTACACCACTAAATAAATGTATGTTACTATTCTAAATAACTAAAGGTTTACGAGTTTTCTAGCAAGAAATCTTGATGAATTATCTATACTGTAAATAAATATTTTAATAAAGTGACATTTATGTGAGATGTCTAGTAAAGTAGGCAATATTAGTCACCGTGTCGTCTGGTTTTATGACCCGCGTATGCAAAGTGGATTAGAAAAAAAAACTAAACATCGATATACAGATCATGTTTAAACTTGTATAGGTAGGTAGGTGCCGTCATCCTCGTATTAAATCCGGATGAACCGATCACGAGATTGTTTTTGATGCGGTTTCGGTTTCATCGTTTTACCCTTCTCAGCGCCTTATCAGATCACCGTAGAGGCCGCGGATGTCTCACAAAATTTGTTAACCCTATTTTTTTTTTTTTATTCTTGTTCTTCATTCAAATCGTTCTCTTGTTTATGGTCGACATTTTCATTTTTGGAATTCTTCATCGGCGGGTCCAGGCAGGATTGTCGGGCGAATACCATTGATGCTATGTGAAAATTAAAGGTCCCCTTTTTCACTTCGGTCCTGATTCACAGTCCCAAATTCCTTTTCCGAGTGTCTTTTTTCGCGATGATTGTAATTGAGGGCAATAAATTGTTAATGTCTGACTTATTTCGTATCTCGTATACGGAGCGAACTGGTTAGCAGTAAAAAAAGTTGTTACTTGTGGCTTAATGTTTCCTAGCTATGTTTGTTAAAATAATCGTCACAGATATAAAATATAACATTACTTTTAAGTTACGACTGACTTTTCAACTTTTTAATGTTTCCCGGTAAAGCGGGCTTGGCTTTCATAATGCACTACAGCACTAAACACTCGGTTAATTTTTCCATGTGGTCAGATGGATGTTTACTTTCTCGGATTTACTGCCACAACATTGGAACTTTATTATAGCATCAATTTAATGGTTATTATTTATGATTGGCGTGTGAAAATGTTTAACGTTTCATAGTTTTTTTAACATAGGTATTATGTCGTACCTAGACGCAAAGATCAGTTAATTATTTTATAATAACAAATTCGAGGTAAAAACTTATTGCGTTATTTTAAAAATCTCTAATATCGTTTTAAATCATGAAGATTGCAACGATTGGTTTTAGGTTTTTAAATCCAAAGTATCCTCATGAACTCTAAAACTATCACAGACTAAAAATGTCATAAATTAAAAAAAAATGCCATCTAATTGTTTCTTCTTTTAAAGCTTATTATTACGAGTACTTGAAATAATTCAGAACGCAAACAAAAGATTTCTCTCGTTAAACAATTTGAGTTTGGAACTTTGTAGGTTCACATGAACCACGAGGTCGTCAGTTGCTTTGAGAACGTCTCGCTTTTGTCTATATGCGTTTACAGACGTGTTCTTACACCAACAGAGATTAACCGGCTGTGTTTGAAAGTGCGTCACACAAGCCAAACAGTGCCGGAGACACGACGACACGATTGTACAGCGCAATGAAGAGGCTCAGTACCTCGATCAGTTACTTTAACACGAAACTGCTTAACATTCTAACAGAATGCATGTAAGTGTATGTGCTCCATGTCGCCAATAAACTCTCGACCTGATTTTTTGTTGAAGAATATTTGTACAGGAAGTTACCTGTTCACACGGTTGTATTACACAATCTGATTGTGATTAATATCTTTAATAAAACTAAGTACTCAAATCTAATATTAGAATATGACTCACCAAGACATTGCATCTTGCGGGAATATTATTCCAAAAGAAATAAAGATAATTAAAAACATAAATAAATAAATTTGCCTGAGAGATTGAAAGTAATAAAACAAATTATTTTTATCTGCCAGACTTTTTTTGCATATGATTTTAATTTGACGTATGGTACGAGGCAAATGTAACTCTCAAAGTCTGCCTACATATATCAAGAAACGATAACAAAAAGAACGAAAATATGCATCGAATACCGAACCTTATTGCAATGCGGTAACAATCGATTTTAAGACACTGGCCGAAATACAAATTTGTCGGGGTATATAAGTGAAAAAAAAAACCTGTCCAAAGCGATGTTACCACACGGCAAAGTGTGAAATATGAAATCACGACTCTTCCACTTGCTCTTGTGTTTGTGTTCCAAATACTTTTTCGTGTCGAAACGATACTCGAAAACCGACTACGGTAATGTCTTTTTGTGATGTTTCATATAAATATTTTCCGATTCTGTGCCACTATTTACCGAAACCGATGGTAGTATGACCTTGTTCCATTTTTTTTCAAATCGGTACCAAGCACTGTTTATGGTGAGAACTACGATGAGAAACTAGTTAGTCACTTTCAAAGCTTTTTGTTTATCTTAAAAAGCTTTATAATAAGCTGTTACCAAAACTAATAAACAAGAGAAACATCTGTTGCCATTTTTGAATGGAAATGAACAAAACAATAAACCGAACAATAGTGACCCAAACATTTGGTCCAAGAAGTAAAATTGAATGGTCACCTGATTATCTTTTGTTCACAAAATCTCGAACACATGGCGTTAACAAATAAAATCCACAAAGATCGAAGTCGTCCTTTCCCACGTATCCTTTCGTTGGATTTTTTTAATTAATATAAAAATAACATCGGAACGGGGTCCGAGCAAGTAGCATCTTTAGACACCCCTATTAAACGTTTATCGAATAATCCCGGGCCATTCATCTCGTGGTATTCCATTACAACTTTCAACTTTGTAATACAATTTAACGCATCGCTCTCGAGGGATACAATTAATTTATCTTAAATCCCGATACGGTGCGATCTCCACCCGATATTAGGTTTTAAATAATAAAAATACCAGGCGCACATAAAGTATTTTTGATAATTAACGTCCCTAATTTTTTAGAATTACAATACGAACTGAAAAAACAATTTAAAAATTTGTCCTTTGCTTGAATTAACAATAAAGAAATAAAGCAAAATGTTTCATGCCGGCTAACATTTCCTTAATTGCCGTTGGAGTCTAGACAACAAGTCTTAGCAACTATTCGTATATGTTTACGGTATCGCTAGCTCGACACGTTTATAAAGGCTACCTGCACACGTACGCTTACGTCGACCGCTTTTTATGGGCTGCCTCGAGAGTCACTGTCGTGGGAACCGGCATATACTTACGACCGGCCACAGCTGACCGAAATGCGTTCTCCATACTCGATTAACAAATCAATACAGCGTATACTACGACTTGCCTTATTTGATCGAGTGCACCCAACACTAATCACAATAAAGTATTTGGACAAACGTCTTTCGCTCCTTATAAATTCTCTATTAATCGATATTTAAACAACGTTTTTAATTATCGTGTATCAGGCTGTGTGTTTAAGGCTCGAATTCATTCACGACGTTAAGTGTTTATTTTATTAAATTTGTATTCAAAGAGAATCAATAACATGTACGTTTGTATTGTCTAAGTATTTATCGTAACTTATTATAAATTCGACAAAACCAACGATGCGACGTAACGAAAGTTTAATTGAGATCTCGACTATTAAAAAGTGATGTAAAAAGCGTTCGCTTTTTGTGGCGCATCGCTTAGCGTTGAGAAACGTCGGATTTCTCATATTGATTTCCATCGACCGACAATAATCATTGTTCGTCATAGAGACTCTGTATAAGTTCCTATGCAAATACCCTATTGTTCGTCCATGCAAATTGTCTTTTCATTCATAGAGCTTAATTGAAGACGAGTGACATCTGTCAGGAAAAACTGAATCACTCGTTAAGAAGGAGGTGGTGGCGATCATATGAGGTATTAGTTAAGCGGTGACCCTTCGTATCCGGCGGGGACAGCTGCACTCCCGCCGCCGGCGACCCGACACATGCTTATTGTAATTATAATGTTCAGATTCTTTGCGTCTTACTTCTATTTAAGTAAGCTGTCATTGCTGTCACACGCACGAAAAAAGTTTTTAATCTTTTTGTCTATGGAAAACAATTTGAAAATTACGTATCATTTTCTATATTTCAATAAGCGGCAAAAGACGTTGCTATTCGTTGTTTATTTTCAATTAACTATCAAAAATGTAATTAACCTCTAAGTTTAAAATTATATTGCAAGTGTGTCTAACATATTGACACACTTTATAAGTTAATAATCACGTTTATAAACGGATAAAAGTGTTCTCGCTAGTATATTTTACACCGTTCAAGCAAGACGTATAAATTTCGATGTGTGTATGTCATAGAACTGGGTCGCGTTTCCAGTTGCCTTCAGTATATGAACAACTTTTATTCTCACCAGTTTATTTTATTGAGTATTTCACGTTTAACCACTTACTAATCTGCACAAATATTTAAGTCCGATGCTCAACCAAAAATTGTCGGGCAATAATTGATATCGGCAGTAATTAAACAACGATTATAGAAGACCCCAGAAATAAAGGTCGGGAACACTAGATGGTGAACCGCTCGCCTTGCCTGTGAGCTCGAGTGTTTTATGACCGCCGACCGGTTCCGACCGCGATGGGAGAAATTTCAAGCCGAGAGTCGTGTACATTTTTGCATGAACGGAACTTGACAAAAAACCCATTGATAAGTTCCGTCGCAGGCGCCTTAAAGCTGTTGACACGTCCTCTTATCAGGTTTTAATCGATTTTCGACTGCCGTTTCGCCTCGTTGTGTAAACATCGACAAATGTCAATACTTTGATATCAGATACGTACGTTGGTACTTTTTTATAAATGCACGTTAACACGATCCCATTCGATGTAGACTCGTTAAGCGAGCGTCATTGCCTTATTGCGTTCGTAAGTATTATTTTTAGCATGATATTGAAACAATTTCGTTACCATCTGCTCCTGGGTTCACCTGTCTATCAAGTTGTTAATTTACACTCGTTGGCTATTAACATTGTCGCATACTAAAGGAAATATTTGAAATTCTCAACTGCCGCACCCATATTAAAAGATATTTTGAGTAAAAATGTAAAGTACGATTATTATTTTGGTAGGATAACTAAATGCGGGTACTTTAATAAATACTCTATATTTAAGTAGAAAAAGAGAATGACAATCTATGTGTGTTTATTTTTTTATTTGACTTTAATTCTTTACATTATGGTATCATGACATGTGTTGGGCGCGAAAGTTTCAAAAATTGACATTTGATTCGAGTTAAACCTCTCGTAATGCGAGAGCTAATAAGATTGTACAATTGGAGTTTCACTTCCTTTATCGACAAGTGGTAGATATTTTTGTTTGTTATCTTGTAACGCAATATTTGACTTATGTATTTCGTGTTCCAGGGCACATTCTCGCTTATAGTGGAAGCGTGGCACGACACCAACGAAACGTCAAGATCTGATGGTAAGTTTATGAACCCTTATATGAGTACTAGATCTATCTGAAATTGTAAAAGAAAGTAAATAGAGATGTGAAACTAGTATTTAGTAGTCAACTGAACTTCACATTAAATATATAAAAGGTTATTTTTGTTCTGAAATCATGCCGTTGCTATTTCCTTGTTTGTTTATTGTTTGTTTTTATCTGTTTTAAATGTATTGTGTTGCATGGTTAATAATCCCGTTTAAGTATAATAACTTATCAAGTGGTATTTTGAATCAATAAAAGCATAGTCATGTCCCGCCATTTGTTTGTTGGCTTTTGTTGAAACGTTGTAGTCATCTCAGCTAAACAGCTTTTGACCTTTCCATTTAATATTACAATTTTATGATAAAAAGGGTCATGAAAAATCTCCGTCCACTTGTAAAATTCGAATCACGTCGGTCACGACTCACTCACATTCAGGTTTCACTGTAATTCTGGGTGTTTATCGTGCATTTAACGGACAGTATGTATATTTGAATGCTCATATTATCATATCGTGGAAGACAAAAATGTTCCCATGGAGTCGGCCATTGGAGTTCAGAGCACGCGGCAATGCGCGTGCTTTGCTTCGCAATGCGCGCGCTATTCTAATAAACTCAGCCTTCTGTAGGACGAAAATTTAGTAGAAATGTTCTAATGTATTCCTATGGGCGTTGACCAGCACAGACGTCGCACTATGAAAATAACTTACGGAATATAGGCAAATTGGTTACCTACTTTTACGTATAAAACCCTCTATACATAAAAAAAAATAGCTTTTGGACACGCTAACATAACCGCAAACTTAAACGAATGTCATGTGCTCGAATATAATTATTTTAGATCGTTATCATTTATAATAATCGATTTCATAAGTTTAGCTTTCCATCGTCGATATTACGAGAAACCTAAACTTCCAATAAAGAATCGACAGTTTATGTCTTACATGCGACGTGGCGTGACCGAAAAAACGATTCCGAATGAATTGTAACCGCCCGACTCGTAAATACATCATCGTGATAATACGCCGCGTGCATCGATACACAACTCCTTGCCACGAAAAAACAAACCACTCGACTTGGTGGATATAAACTAAACCGAATACCTATTCCATTTTCAAAATTATTAAAATGGCGGACGCGAAAACTGTCCGGAGACGCCCATTTCTTAATTAGATTTTCATACTGCTGCACTCTGACCGACATAATTACTACTCCTGACTGTCTAACAAAAAAAATGGTGATTTACTTAAGAGATTTAGAGATATGGCGAGGTGTGTCTACGGGCCAGTTTACCGAAAATCATTAGCGTCCGAAGTGGATAGCTTAGGACGGGTATATTTTTAATACGGCTCGGGAGCGATGGGCGGCGCCGTTCTTACTACCGAGAAATGTTACCAACAGAAATCTAATCAACCATAATAACAGGTTACACGTACACCGTTTGTGTTCACTCTCTATCGACTGACCGGCTAATGCTTAATTAAATCACATTGGGTTTTTTATCTAACATACAAAATGAACAGCTGCAATGTCTTAGAAAGCGATCGATGCACGTAGCTTATTCCTTGTTGCAATTCCCTAAGATTTTTATTTAAAATGCACGACACAGTGCAGAATAGATACACGCGACTCTAAGAATGCAATATATCATAGATATACCCGCTGGCACATTGAAAATCATTGCTTACGGCGACGTACAAAGAGATTCTTGCGCTAAACAAATAAGTATACAACAATGGCTAGCAATTCTGATGTTGTCGCTTGTTCCTTCACCGAAATCTTTTGTATAGCGCCCGAGGCGAGCGGGGCCGCACCTGGTCGGCACTAACGGGCCACAGTATTGTTTACTCACGGGATGGTAAAGAATACATTTCGGAGGGAAGTCAAAGATTTTTTTAGTTTACACTTCATCTTTCGTCGTTGGACATGAACATTATAAAAAATCACGGAAGACGCTCCGGAAGGCTCGATTTATGATGTAACAGGCGTTGTGGCGCTCTCAGGATGCGCTGTCGACAGATGCTCAGCACATGCTCTCGGATAATAAGGTGGGCACACTCCTCATGTCTCGTCCTGTGCTTTTGTTTACCTTACCGTTCTCAGACACATTGTTTACGATTATTGCACTACTTAGTTTTACAGCCCATAGAAGTGAAACAAGGTAAAAACATCGTGTGAAAGCTATCGATAATATTTGGTAAAGGTAATTACTAGTACGGGTCGGTGTGACGCGCTGTTTGCCGCCCTTGTTAATTAACACCTGAAAATACAAAAAGCCAATCATTTTTATTTGATATGGTCTAAATGAAATCTGTGTTATTTCTTAAATAGTGAAGCCAGTTCTTGGTTTTAAATCCTAATGTTACAAATAATATAAAAAAAAACTTTAAATATTAATCCTCGAAACACTTAAGCTTTAAGTGAATAGTTTATTTATTGAGTCCAAGAGGCGATGTCTCCAAGCAGCTCTTCTGCTTTAGAAATATTCGTTGAGAGCTAGAAGTGGACAGTTTTATAAACAAAAGTGGCGCGATGTTTGTGTAGGCAGCCTATTGACGAGATGTAGTTCCCACAGCGTGCAGCGGTTGACCGCTACGACGGCTCAACCGGCCCAGGCAGGTGTCCGAATCGAGACGAGTGGAAATCGACACATCATTTAATGATGTGGGCCTCACCTGCGGAAAACGGTCGACGAACCTTCGCTCGTCAACGCTGTCGCGGTTTCGATTTCATTCGTAAACCTAATATTAATACGAGTAAGATCAGGGCGATTGAGCCGGAACATTAGACAATGTCTACATTATGAGCGAAAAGGCAACCCGGTTGCATCCGGTGGGTCAATTATCGATTGGTGGTTCATATCGGCGGAAGCGTCGCGTGATCATATATCCCCAGCGCTTCCCAAAAATTGCATTCTGAATATCCAAATCACTTGCGTCCGCCTCCGATAGCGTAGCCGAGTCAAATTATCGGTTATTTCGCTTTCTTTTGTTTTTGTTTATTGGCGTTTGCTGTCGGATTTATTCTCGGTTTATTTGTAGTGACCTCTGGGTCCATAATTACATGTTATCTGGCGCACGGCGGCGGCGAAGCACGTACCCGATGCTGCCTCGTCCTTCTTTAAATGTGTTATTTATTTGTGAATTGGAATTACATTAATAGATGCGATAGTGGGGTACACCTTCATTTAATATCGTTACGCCGTTGAATTAGGATGATAAGTATAATTTGTGTAGTCGTTTCTGAGGAAACGAAGTTTGTGTTTTCAATAACTCGACCATTCAAGGTGAATACTGTGAGAATGTAATTTTCTTATAAATTAATGCTCAACTGTTCCAGACTAGTACAGTTTTGTCTTATGTTTAAGTTTAAAAGGTGTTCAGAAATTTGTATTACTTTATCTTGTGACAACCCTGGTGCACCTGAAGCTGCATTGCACGGTTGCCATAATTCTCGTGCGCACATTGAAACTAAATTGCACGCGGTCTGAACTCAGTTCCCACACATCATTTTTCTAATTCCCTCCGAACTCTGCACTTCACTATAATAATTTATTTGCTCATCGTATAGTAAAATTGAACTTTTCACAGATACTACTCGAGTAAAACTATAAAAGTGATGAGTGTTGAGTAAAATAAAGTTTCATAATATTTAATCGGAATGGAAGCCAGATCGAAATAAATCGTAAATCGATAGCGTTCGTCTGATTGTATTTTCGTTAGGTACACAACGCGCGTAGCATACGCGTTTTATCTTCTAGATTTATTGGACAGATACGATCTTTGTAAGCCTGCGCGGGACCGGTAAATCGTGTGCAATATGCTTTATCCCACAATGTCGACGCAATCATCGTTTAACCGATATTTATATGAAAATTAAATTTAGCATTCTTCGCACTGGTGTCCTGAAACCGTGACAACATTCAATGTCATGATGGTATTTTGCGACTTGTTTACACAATATAATAAAAAAAAGTAACAGTTTTTGCGCTGTATTACTTTTATATTAGTCAGAATGACTGAAATATCTCGATATATTTCAATGTCATTAAAAAATACATAATGTGGCAAAATTTATTTCGAAATGTATTTCTAAAGAAGTTGTAATAAAAAAGTGAATTTGTAACGTATAAAATCGTAATATAAAGTGTGTGCCAGTATGAACTGTGACCTGTTGTTGCCCCTAAACCTTGTTTGATTCGTCGATCTCAGATAATGATATCTCATTCTCATTACGGACTTCTTAACACTGACACCCTAAACAAAAGAACCAATACCATACCGCACGAAATTAGTTGGGAACGAAAAATTTATATACCTTTTAATTTTGTTCTGTGTCTGGTTTAATTTTATCTGCTGTCGGGATTACCGGCTTAGGAATGTATCCATCCAAGCAACAAGAGTAAAAAGTGGGCATACACGACGAGAAATAAATAAAGGTAGAAACTGGTCGAAGCCGAGATTTCTTAGCTAGGGTTGCCGCGAACTAACAAACTAGGATGCTTTAGGACCGGCCAAACAAAAAAATGTTTTCTCACCACCGTGACTCGTCTAATTCCTTGTATAGAACTCTAATTTGATAGCTCTAAATTGTTTCGTGTGTGCTTGAAAGATTTTTATCTTGTTTTTGTTTTAAATTTAATTTGTTTCGGGTTTCCATGTTTGTGTTCTTTTGTTTCTTTATTATTATATATAAGCGCAGCCCTATCAGCACTTACGCACTTTGATGAATGGACTGGCAGTTTTTCAAATCATTGCAGTGGGTAGTTTTCACAAACTACTTTTTGCGCCACTCTTATGTAATGTTAGCCCGTCCAGCGCGGTGGGACTCGCGCTTCAGCTTTAGATACATAATGTTACATGTTACTTACTTGTTCATCTTAAGTAATGTGTTACATAAAGATTATAGTTTAAACTATTAATCAATCTTTGAACGGGCGCCAGCGACAAATCAAAACAGTGAATCACGCTTGGGAACAATGAAATCTCACGGTCGAATGCGGGCGTCAAACGGTTGACGTTAACAGGTCAATTTACTTCTGTAACCCTTTCCCACGGTGATAAATAAATATTTGTGCATTACACCCGTATTTTTACTAATTAAAAAATATTTCGAAAACAGTTAAGTCAAACGTGGAGAGTAATTAGTGCGAAAGACATTCCTAACTTAACATTCTTTTTCATTCAATAAAATGTTCATTAAAATTCATTATCTAATACTAACAAGACAATTGGATTCAACTTCAAGGTATGTGTATTATTATAGCCGATGTAAAAAAATATTTTCATCTTTGCAGATACCTTAATCGCGCGCATGACGAAGCAAAGTATAGCGGATGTTGGAGGTCCATGGATCGAGGAAGAACAACGATGGGGAGGTCCAGGGGCTGCTCATTTAAGGCTCTCATACCGAGTGACATGTGCAGCTCATTACTACGGATCAGGCTGCGAAGTACTTTGCAGGCCAAGGGATGACGCGTTCGGACATTATACCTGTTCATCGTCGGGAGAAATCGTCTGCAAGGCCGGCTGGACGGGCGACTATTGCTCAAAACGTAAGTGGCGTTTCTTTCCACTTTCAAAATTAGAACATGTATTCACCTTTATTCTTTTTGTAATAAGTTTTTTTTATCAGCAAGAAGGTAATAGTTTTCTCGAATGTTAAAACCTCTAATTTAAATAATATTTAGCATCAGGAGTAAAAGACAAATGCAACCTAGATAATGTTGTTAGAAATGTCAATATTGAATACCCATTTTTCTATGACTAAAGTAAATTAAAGACCGCATCCATTTATGGCGTCATGCTTGTCCTAAATTTCCAATACCACGTTTTATATATAGAGCGCCCCACAATTCACTCTTCCTCATTAGGCAAACGACAATTTTTTAGTCCGACTTCCTTTCATGAACATAATAATAATTATTGTGGACACCATATAGTGATGCAATTGTATTTAGACTGTATATCGTAATAAAATGATAACTTCCAAAGTAACAGGCAACACTATTAATTCGGTTCGAATTTCAAAAATACTCAATTAAAAAAAGTTTTATACTTCTTACAGTTGTATATATCTTGAACAGGTTATAATTTGACTGAGAACACACACTAGGTGTAATTTACCTTTAATTAAAAAATAAAAAAAGCAATGAAGGAAATATAAAATTACATCCTTTAGTATCCAGGGTTTAAGAAATCGAACAGACTTCTCACAGTCGGTATGTTGTTTATGTAGTGTTTTATGCAGCACGAATAAATATGGCCGTGTGGCTATTAAACGCCTCAATAAGGTGAAATAATAATATGAGACTATGTTGGCATTTTCTAATACCGTTTGGACAGCTGTAATAGACCTCCTGTACAGAGTTTTGTTAGTTCGTATATCGAATAGTAATCGTCTAATTATCTTATAGCATCGGAGTCGTAAATCGATTTTTTAATTAATCGCATATTACTTTTAGAGTATTCGTAATAATATTTATAAGCTTATGTCCACTTCCCGTGGCATCGCCCGACCTCTAAGCGAACGGCTCATAATTTAATCACTTATTTTTTGTATGTAGTCTCGACGCTATAAAATAATATAGTTTCGTAGTCATTACATGTGAATAATATTATACGTTTATAATGTAGAAATTTCACATAATTCAACATATTTTTATGGATTTCATTGTTTTTTTTTTATTCTGACGCACGATAATGGGATTTTACAATTCATTACTTTAGCTCTAATTAACGCATTCTTATTATTTTTTATTTAAACTATGAGTTTTATAATAATTATAATACAATAGCTTGATGTCAAGGACCTTTCAGATGGGAGTTACAATGTAGGCAAAAGATAACTACTGTCGTTTCTTTAACGTCAATATAATTACTCATTTTCCTCTTTAATCATCTTCCTAGCCTTTATTATTCCCAAGATTATTTGATGTCGGCTACTAGTTCAACCGGTTTTACCTGAATATCAGTTTTTACACAGAGAATGGCATATGACCTCCACAACCCTGAGGGTAAACTGAATACAAATGTTGAACTAGTTGTCAGTATATTTGAGGGCACTGACTTTCCAATAACGATTGCCATAGATGTTCACGACAACCGGGAACGACGGCTTAATGTGCTCTCCGAGGCACGGTCGGGAAATATCGCCATCTTCCATACTCCGGGTGGTTGTTGAATTTCTTGTAAGAAAACCCAAAAGCAGTTCGACCCAGGAACCAAACCCGAGACCTCTTAATCTGCAGTCGCTTACTATGCTAACCACTAGACCAACGAGGCAGTTCGTTACTCATTTTCCTCTCTAAGCAAAAGATTAATTACTAAGTTGTGTATTTACATTAAAATTATTGCTATTTCGAACTAGCAAAACGACAAACTATTAAAGACCGGTCCGCTATTACCAACTATAATTTTATAATTAATTTGAAGATACCATCATATTTTATTTATATATTGTCTTAAATATGAATACAGCTCATACGTCTGTGCATTGCCGATGATATTAACTCGCCGTGTTATAGTTTATATATGACAAGCGTGTGACTGTCCTCATGTGGTCCGTGTTTGCGTTCCATCGCGAATAATGCGTTTGTAAACAAAAGCAACGGACGCAGCGCTCATTCATGTCGATCGTCAATGTCCGCTGAATGCTTTCGCGTATTGATCATCGATAACGAATATAAGTATCTAATAAAATTGTAAAGTCTGACTTTATTACGACGCGTCGACGTCCTGGTGTATGTTAAGCACATATCGTCTC
The DNA here is from genome assembly GCA_916048165.1 of Spilarctia lutea. Classification (NCBI taxonomy): domain Eukaryota; kingdom Metazoa; phylum Arthropoda; class Insecta; order Lepidoptera; family Erebidae; genus Spilarctia; species Spilarctia lutea. The sequence goes on from OU696491.1 coordinate 6,023,556, forward strand.
GTATTGTGAAACAAAGCTGTGCGTCTCGAGATGCATTGTGGCCGGGCGGATGTCGCGTCGCAATCTCGGCAGCCCCACCTGCCGCCGCGTTCCCACACTCCGGCGCCGCAAAAAACGCGCCAGACGGAGACGAAGCGAGCTGCGCCGTACAGTGCGCCGTCTTACTCGCACACCAGGGCTGTCCGCCACCCGCTCCGTCATACCGTTCAGCCTCCACGCGACAGGATAACCACGAAATCACAATTTTCTGGAAAAGTAAACAAATGCGACGGGTCGGTCGATATCTGAAGAATCTCAACAATGCGCAACAAAAAGTATAAAATTAATTATAATATTGAACGTGTGAAAGGACCAAAAACACGAACGTCATACGTTACATAAACGCATTAGGAATAAAAGTGGGCAACCCTAACAGCGTAGTTTGTATCGGCGATTACGAAAATGTAAAAGCGAGAGAAGAGGCCATAATGTAATGAAAACAACGTTATACGTTCGCGCACGCACACACAGCACCGCGGCCCGCAACACAGATGCCATGAACCGGGTCAAAAACACCTTTAAACGAGAACTGAACACCAATCGAAATAAAATTTGATCATGACCGTGTCATGAGAGTTGCTCACATCTGCGGAACGGTATCTCGCCTTCTGGGAAAGCTTACAATCCCAAAAACTGATTTGCATGTCCCGACGGCATTATCCACCGTCCAGTTCTCCTTCTTAATAATAGGTTAAACATCGCGAGAGGAACCTTTACGACCGCTTAATTTCTCCTAATTGTTAACGAGAGTAAGGTTCTCACGAATAACTCGTATCGCGAATCACACGTGCATATAATATCTTGTAGGAACAGATGTAGGGAATGAACAAGTCAATATTTGACAGTCACATGTGGGAAGAAGACGTTTTTGTCGTCCTACCTGTCCTCGGCAAAGGCCGCGGGCTCCGAGGCCTTGGTCGCACTGCGGTGCACGTTACCTTACAATACAAATCAATATCGTTCATTGATAAATAAATTAATAGCTTTTCATTCTAAACATCCTGCCGGTGTTCTTCATGGCCACTTACGGACTTTTAAATGTTTTTTGAGTGTAATTTTTACTACCGTTTTACCTTAGAGGGTCAAGATAAGTTCAAGTGGCTTTGGAGTGCATAGAAGCACATACACACTTGAGCTCCTTTGATCTGTTCTGACTGACCGACCGCGGCGCCCGACGTACTTTTTCTATTCGTTTATGTTCCCCATAAAGATTTATTAATAAATTCATTGTAATAGCTCCAAAGAGGTCATGAGAAGCGATTGTTTTAAATAACAATTTATTTTATTCGCGAAAGTGCGAAGTTCTCGTGAAAGCGGATTATGTTCTTTTCCATTTTCTCCACAATAAAAATACACAGCTGTAATAATAGGAGTAACCGCGCGAGTGAGTTCACCAATTCGGCGGAGGGCGATTTAAGCCGATTTGCCAGCTCTGAACAAGTTTCGGGGACTTTATGCTCACTCGACTATGTTTAAATGTATAATAGTCTAGGGCCCGGAGCGGCGCGAATTAATCTCGTTTATGCAGCCGTCTATAAGTTTAGAAAAATCCTCGTAAACTTCGTTCAGTAGCCGGGGTATTATCGAAATGGCTTCCCAGTTTGTTTAAAATTTAAGTTAGTAACTTAACATTTGCAATCGGAAAGGGAATTTAAATTATTATCAAGATGGCGTCTAGTATTTTTCTAGTAGTTAGGGGAATAGTAACGGTCGAACGACGGTTAGGCTCCCCGCGCTATCTGCCCCCTTTGTATTCGCTCCGATAACTTGCCCATGCGCACCCGACCGATACGACTCCGCGCAGCGCTTCTTGTTTCAAAACACTATTTTTCTTAACATCATCATACATTACGCGCTGCCTTTCACAATATCGAGGTTGCAGGTGTGTACGCGCCGCAATGAGCTTCGGTTCCTTAAAATATAAACGCGTTCAAAGATATTCCTCCCCGAGGTCAAAACAGGGTAAGGTTCCGTGTGTATATCACGAAGTTAACGATGCGCACATTTTAATACAAGTACACTTACGGTTCTTACAAAGTTAGATACAATTAGAAATCGACAAATACTCGGCTTATAACAGGACTGAAATACCAGCTCTGCGAGCGAAATTAAAGTGAAAATTTTAATTTAATGCGGGTCGTAAAGTTCAAAGAGGATTTCGATGTAGTTGCGCGCGGAGCGAAGATAAATAGTGTGTTCAGGCGACCTCGCCCCCGGCCTGGGACGCTAACGAACCTCTCTCTTTGTTGCACTCGCGTGTCCTTTAAGCGAAACTGCGCACAGATTCCTACGTAAGTGAGCGATATCGCGCACCAGCCTCGAATATCATCTGCGTGATTAAACGCTCCCGCTTTCTTTACATTTAAAGTTATCCATTACCGAGTGAGTGCCTTCGTACGTTCTTTGTCTTCCAGATGCGCTAACGAATGTATTCTTTTTGTTTCAGCGCGATGCCTACCCGGTTGCGACGCAGAGCACGGCCACTGCCTCAAGCCCGACGAATGCATGTGAGTACCCACTTCACACCTTTGTGCTAAACGCCTAACGTTACCTCCCTCCGTGTCTAAATCATTCATCCTCCTTATTGTTCTGTTGAAAGAAAGAACATTTTGTTGCTTGTTATCACATCCTATTCTTTAGCTAACGAATCTTTTTCTTTATTCCAGTTGTCATTCGGGTTGGGTGGGCGAGCTGTGCGACCAGTGCGAGCGACATCCGGGCTGCGTACATGGCACCTGCTCGCGGCCCTGGGATTGCATATGTGAAGAGGGTTGGGGAGGGTTGTTCTGCAACCAAGACCTCAATTACTGCACGAACCACCGGCCGTGTCGGAATGGCGGTACATGCCATAACACAGGGCAGGGAAGCTACACTTGCATGTGTCCGGCCGAGTACACTGGTCCGGATTGCGAGAAATCCCTGCACTCTTGCGACGTACGACCTTGTCGCAATGGAGGGGCATGCGTGCCAGACGAAAGCGGCGAACTGTCATGTGCGTGTCCACAGGGATACGAGGGGGCACGCTGCGAGACGCGACGATTGACTTGCTTCGACCAACCCTGCCGGAACGGTGGCATCTGCGAGCCTCGCCCCACCGGCTACATCTGCGCATGCCCTGTAGGGTACGCGGGTACTGACTGTGCACTCGAAGCGGATCCCTGCGCTGCCAACCCCTGCAGAAACGGTGCCACCTGCATGAGAGCCGGAGATGGTTTCAAATGCACTTGTAAAGCTGGATTCAGAGGCAACCGATGCGAAATCGATATCGATGATTGTGCGGGAATCATTTGCGAACACGGAGGAACCTGCGTCGATCTGGTGAACGGTCAACGATGCCACTGTGCACCCGGTTTTCTAGGCCCACGGTGCGAGACGAGAGTAGATTTGTGCCTTGCTAAACCATGCGCGAACGGAGGCGAATGTTTGATTCTCGACAACGACTACGAGTGCAGGTGTCGGCCCGGCTTCACCGGCAAAGATTGCAGCATCGACATCGACGAGTGTGCTTCGTCTCCGTGCCGGAACGGCGGAACGTGTCGGGACAGAGTCGACGGTTACCACTGCTCGTGTCCCCCCGGCTGGGGCGGCAAGTCGTGCACGGTCTCCCTGGCCGAGCTGGCGGCAAAGCAAGCCGGGGGGCACCTGCGGAGAGTAGGGGACGAGGTCACGGAAGAAGAGAGTCTGACAGGCCAGCAGGTAGCATGGATAGCGAGCGTGACGGCGGTAGTGCCACTCGTGGCGCTGGCGGCCACGCTCGCCATCGTGTGCGTCCGCCGCCGCCGGAAGCGCCAGGCGCTGGCGGCCGACGCGGAGGCGCGCGCGCAGAACGCGGCCAACGCGGGCGGCGGCCACGTCATCCGCAACACGTGGGGCAAGTGCGACGCTCCTGTCGCCGAGTGCCAGAACGCGCACAACGCGGCCGCCGAGGAGTGCAAGCGAAAGACGCTTAACACCGAAAGCGCGCGGCTATTGGCCGCCCTAGACCCGCGACTCTCGCGGCTATCCGCAGATTCCGCCTACTGCGCTAATAGGTCAGTATTCATTTCCTTCTCGTCACATAACGATAAGTTCTAATTTTAAATTTACTTAGTAACATTTTAACATGTCCTTCACATGAACTTTTCTCTTTCTACATTAAAAAAGTAATCAGGTCAGATTATTTGTTTATTTATTTTTAACAATCACTCAAAGTAATTATTGTGTTGTTGCAGCGATACGTCGCTAGTGAAGCGGGCGCTAGAAGGCGGAGGGGTGTACGTACTAGACGACCACTGCCTGCCGCCGACGTACGCCACGCAAGTGTAGTGACACATCCGCGACAATGGACGAAATAACTTATTTATTCACAACGAACGCTAGTGCGAAACAGGCTGTGCGCCGAGTGTAAATATAGCGTTAAAAGTGTAAAGTGACATGTATAAAACGGCTAGTTTAAGCGTTCTGTATTTATTTAAGAGCGATTCGTACGCCCCTGTAAATAGTATTGGCGGGACGGATCGCATCGTTTCCGCCCCTGATCGGCAAACGTCGCCCGCTCGACTTTCGGCGGCAACAACGAGAATTTATTCACGGGACAGTTTATGCCTGCCTCTGGCGCCAGACCCAAGAGTGCACGCTGCAGGCAGAAGCTGTGCCGCGAACAAGGATGTTCGGTGTCGTGGGCGAGGACCGCGTGAGCCGAGGGGCCGGTGGACTCAGTCCACGTCGCGATCTCTGTAGGTATGGGCGCGGCGCCTGCAGCACGGTCCGCTGCGAGACGCCCAATCGCGACGCGACCACATCACTACGTATCATATGGTCTGTACCAGTGTTGCCAGATCCCCTTCCAAAGATTGTTTGACACCTAACTTTCGATGTACTATTTGCGCGAAAGTTTTGAATTCTGACTAGCTAATAAATCATGACTCGAAATTTTGACCACTATGTATTTAGAATAAATTTAATGACTAATTTTAGATTAGTAGATAAATGTATGTTATCTGGCAACACTAAGGTACCTTGTTGGTTGGTCGCGCCGCGGATACTCGCACCGCTAACACTCCCTCTAGACTCGCACCACTATACAAGCCAAACCGTGCGTAAAATAAGATTAGACTAATTTATATAAAAAAATGATAATAATAATAACGCGATTGATGCGTTCACAATTTTACATTGATTTATATTTTTTTGTGATTGACTAATTGTTGTCATTTGTTCCTATGATTATGATAGTGAATTTATCACATTAAAGAAATCTTGTTCAGGTTTTCTTGAAAATCGACGTAGATTTTTTCTTTATTATTTTCCGTAGTTCAGTTAGTACGATTATTAAACGTTCCTGAGAGCGAGCGACCACTCTAGCCGCCTGAATGCCAGCGCGGTCCGTGATCTATCCGCTCCGCATTCTGGCCGCCAGAGTCGTCCTCGCTTCCCACAAATGATCACATGGCACGTAATTAGTCCATAGGTTAAAATTAACTTCAGTACTTATAGAAACAAATTGTCGAAACCTAAGTCATTGTGTATAAAGAATAAGTTTTAGTATTGTAAGTATATTCTCTGTTACTTTTGTAAGAGTACTGTGACAATATAACGTCGTCATTAGGCAACATAAGACATAATTCTGTTTGTTTTAACTTATTTATTTCAATAGGTACAGTTCGCGAGATAGTGTTGTTTATAACGGTTTGGATTCGCAACTTGACCCCTCACACGTGCGATTGTTACGTGTGAAGTGTCGAACACGAATCGTTCTATGAAATAATTTATGTTCAATTACATTTTAACAAAATCTATAGATGGAATACTGTAAATGATAGTTATTTTACCTCTTATGTTGCCTTTTGTACTCGATCGTAGATTAAAAAGGTTAAATCGACAAAATTGTAAAAATATTAATAGACTGATGATCAATAATAATTCTTGTATTTAATTTTTTAAGATGACATAAGTTTAAATTATGAGCAAAATAATCCAAATGTACTAAAATAGAATCATAACTTTTTGTACTTAATTGATCACAGTGAAACTTTCATTTTTCTTTTTGAGAATTACCAAATGATATTTCAAAACTCAAAAATACCATTCCATTGAATAAAATGTCAGTAATTTGATTTATTTATTATGAAGATATTATAATTATTGTGAATTTCTTTGTGTTAACAAAATCATTGTATAATTATTTTCAAGTGTAAGTTTACAATTGACTGTGAAAATTGACTTATTGATATTTTGAACTCATTTTTATTAAATCATGAATATATTGTACCGCATGTGAGTATATGAAGAGATAATTTTTCAAATCATTCCATTTCTTAGCTAAGTAGCTTTTATCTGTAATTCTTATTTTTAATTTTTCTATTTTCTTATTATTGTTTATTTTGCATGAGATAATAATGATTGCCTAAATATTCTACGTTTCGTCCGCGACGGACAAAGTACAATTTTACCTCTTATCTATTTTTAATATAATATTATGATTATCTTTTGGTATATTCACATAGAATTGTTTCAAAAGAAAAATGAAAGGTATACAACTGAAGTGAAGTGTAACCAATAATTCCGCAGTAGAATGTAACAGAACAAAAGTCATATTGTATTGCTAATGCGGTGATATATTGCCAACGAGTGTCTCTGACGAACGTGTAATTATTGCAGTAGATGCAAACGAGAAATAAAATGTTAATAATAAACAATTGTTTACAAAAAATTAAAGAGGACATTTTATTTTATAACTTACCATACTTATCTCCTTCAAATGTGTGTAAGCGCACGTACACTACACAAGTTGATTTTTCAGAGACCAACACCTAAATTATTTACCTTAGGTATGGTATGTATATCTATAGAGGACTACCTCTGTACCGCAGTGGTAGCGTATACGACTGTTGTTCTTGAGGTTTCGGGTTCGATTCCCGGGTCAAATGTTTGTATGATCTACAAATATTTGTTTCGGAGTTTGAGTCTTTTATATGTATTAGGTCTTTACCTATGAAATTGCCGTTTTGTATGCAATAAGTGAAAGCACTTATTTTTTCAAACTTTTTTATTTCTGTTATTCGAAGTAATCACCCATGCAATCGACGCATCTTTGCCAACGCATTGGCAGTTTATTGATGCCCTTCTTGTAAAAATCAGCTGGACGGGAGGCAACAAACTCTTCAAAGGCATTTTGTACTGCCTCTCGGGAATTGAATTTTTTACCCACTAAAAAGTTGTCTAAATTTTGGAAAAAGTAATAGTCGGTAGGTGCAAGGTCTGGTGAGTATGGCGGATGAGGGAGAGCTTCCAACCCCAGCTCTTGCAGCTTGGAGACTGTCTATTGCGCAGTATGGGGTCGCGCGTTGTCGTGAACGAGCAGTGGAGACGACCGATTGACCAAAGCTGGTTGCAGATGTGCAAGCTTCTCCATCATTCTCTCCAGTTCTTCACAGTACACATCTGCATTAATGCTCATGCCGTTTTGTAAAAAGCTGTGGTGAATCACACCCGCACTAGACCACCAAACAGTGACCATCATCTTTTTAGGGGTCATTTTTGGTTTAGGGCATTGCTTTGGTGCTGAACCAGGGTCTAACCAACTTGCTGAGCGCTTTCGATTGTCGAACAGAATCCATTTTTCGTCGCACGTAACTATTCGTTTCAAAATTCCTTCATTTCTTTGCCTGTTGAGCAGCGAAAGGCAGGTCTCGACGCGTACGTTGCGCTGGCGATCGTTAAGGTCGTGGGGCACCCATCTATCAAGCTTTTTTACCTTGCCAATTTGTCGCAAATGGATCAATATTGTTTTGATGCTTACATTAAAAGCTGCTGCTAGCTCAGCTGTAGATTGAGTTTCGTCAGCTTCCACAATCGCTTTTAATTCATTATTGTTAACCAAAGTCTCCGGACGACCACGAGCTTCATTTTTCAAGTCAAAATTTCCAGAACGGAACCGGGAAAACCAATAAAGGGTTGTGCGTTCGTTTGTACAGTTCTCTCCGTAAACGTTTTTGATGTTACGTGCCGTTTGTGTCGCCACGACGGAAGTCATATTCCATAATTACACGAATTTTTAAAGTATCCATTATGACGAAAAATGTTCAAATGTAATGAAAATACAACGCTAATCAAAAAACAAAAGACTGAGTTTGTAAATAGAATGTCATGGTTTTAAAACAAAATTAATTTGAATTTAGAATACAGAGCCATTACAAACTTTTTTTTATTTGAAATGACCAGTACTGAAGAAACGCAATTTCATAGGTAAAGACCTATTATAATGTGTATGTATTTCCAAAAAAAAAGGATATATGTGTTTATATCAGTTGTCTAGTACCCATAACACAAGCTCTAGCTCTAGGACTAGATGGCGTTGTGTGTAAGATGTCCGAAATATTTATTTATACTAATATTGTAGAGGTGAAAATTAGATCTACCGGACCGATTTAAAATAAAAACTTTTTTACCAATCCAATATCACATTATTTGTGAGTGCCATGGGTTGTGTATATCTTAACACGAAAAATGGTTACTATATTCGACATACAAGACTAATTAAACTATTACCGACTTAAATCCCTCCTCCAGTACCACCTCCTCCGTCTGGACCGTATTCAACGGAGAACGACTCGAATCCTCGACTGCCAAGAAGTTTAAATTCCGCTGGTTTTAACTCTTTGGCGCTGCGTAGAGATGTGGCTTCGCTATGCATCTTCTACCGCATTTACTACGGGGAGTGCTCCGAGGAATTGTTCGGATGTAAAATCACTTAAATGGTTGGCAATCCACAACTGTGCGGTTTTCTTCCATTTTGGCCTATATTTTTATATTTTAGTTTGGCCAAAACAGATATACATTAAATTAATTTATAGCCTTTTTTTTTTTTTTTACGTGTGGAAACCCCCTCGGGCCGTCACCCCGCCGGGGTTTGCGGCGGGGCGGTGTGTCGGAATCGAACCGACTAAAACCACACGGTGTGCCAACTCTGCGCCTGAGGGAGGGGAGGGGGGAGGGGTCCGGGATCGCTGTTATTAACGCAAACCGGACCCCTCCCAGCGCCTGCCCGCACAGAAGCGGGCACCGTCTGATGTTAAAATCTCAATTTAGGCGACGCACGGCACACGCGTACATCGCCCCTTCGCGGCTGGCCACTAAAGCGGATGGACGGGAAAACCCATCCCGTCCATCCGCGGCCACACTCAGGGCGGCATGAGGCGCAGATGGGCGCATCGGGTCCGAGTGGAGATCATCCTCCCGGGCCTTCTCCGCCGCCTCCTTCTGCGAAATTACGTCTTCGCAGAAGGATGCGACCGCGGTAAAACTGCTGTCGCTACCGGCCATGGAGCGTATGATGGCCGGTAGCGACAGATCCCTCCGATGACTGCAGTGAGGGCCCGGCGCTGCTCCGCCCAGGCGGGGCAGAACTCCAGCGTATGCTGGGCCGAGTACTCACTGCAGTCGCAGTGGTGGCAGGCGGGACTCAATTCCCTCCTAGCGACCGAGTGCAGGTACTTTCCGAAGCAACCATGCCCGGAAAGCACCTGCGTCAGCCGGAAGGAAAGGGTCCCGTGCTGCCGCCCTGCCCACTCGAGGATGACCGGCTGGAGCGCCTCCACGGTGGCAAAGCCAGCGCGTGGAGCCTCCAGCCGGGACGACCAACGAGCCATCGTGGCTCGGCGAGCGGCTTCACGCCAATCGCGTACCTCTTCGGGCGGAGGACGATACCCGTTCTTATTCTGGGCGGTCAGAGCCGGGATCCACACCGGTGACCCGTACAGGGCCATCGACCGGACCACCCCCGTGTAGAGGTGTCTTGTTTCGACGCTGGCTCCACCCAGATTGGGCAAGAGTCGCCCAAGGGTGGAGGCAGCGTCGACCAGCTTTGGGGCAAGCTGTCGGAAGTGCTCGTCGAAGAGCCACCTACCGTCGAGGATCAGGCCCAGATACTTCATCTGGGCCCGAACCGGTACGAGGACCGAGTTGACTTCGATAGAGGCGCCGGGGGGTGGACCACGACGGGGCCCATGGAAGAGCAGGGCCTCCGTCTTGTCAAGGGCCACCCGTAAGCCCAGCGCCTCGATGCGCCCAACCACCAGAGAAACACCCCTGGTGGCCAGGCGCGCCGCCTCTTGGAAATTGGCCCCCCGAGCTGTGACCAGTGTGTCATCGGCGTAACAAATTACGCCCAGCCCGGGGGGCAGACGACTTCGAAGGACCCAGTCGTACCCCACGTTCCACAGGAGTGGTCCGAGGACAGACCCCTGCGGAACGCCGCACGACATGGGTCGCCGTCTCAAGACGCCATCTCGATCCTCGTACACGACGGTACGCTCCTCCAAATAGTCTGCCACCAGCCGCCTCAGGTACTCTGGCACCCCATGATACTGGAGTGCTTCCCTGATGCAGCTGAATGGCAGACTATTAAAGGCGTTGGCGATGTCCAAGGACACCGCCAACACCACGCCGCCACAGCCAACCGCCTCTTCGGTCACGGCCCTAAGGCGCATCACGGCATCGACCGTCGAACGCCCCTCTCGGAACCCGAATTGGGCGTCCGACAGGTCGGGCCCCACCTCGCTGAGATGCTGGACGATGCGGGCAGAGAGAATCCTCTCGAACAATTTGCCCGCTTCGTCCAGCAACACGATGGGCCTATAGGCCGTGACCGAGTCGGCTGGCCGTCCCGCCTTCGGCAACAGGACCAGCTTCCCACATTTCCAGCACTCAGGGAAGCGTCCGGACGCCAGGCTGGCGTCCAAAACCTCCCTGAAAATTAATTTATAGCCTAGTGTAACAATTTCCTACAGATAAGCACATCATGCACTACTTATTTGTTAACATTGTCTAAAAATGTGACAATATATTGAAGGTTCAAAATTTTTAGATTGAAGATTAAAAAAAGAAATTAGAATTAAGAATAAGATATCATTGCATCTAGGCGTTAACGTTAAAAAATTGCACTCCGGGAGTGCCGGCAGAAGTGAAAACTTGAATATTAACGTTGTGCATTTTTGATATTTTGGAATGGTTAGTTATTTTTTTAATTTTGTACGAATTGCTTTTCATTATCAGTATAAAAGTACTATTATTTATATGGTGGAATACAATATTCATTTATTGCGCTATCGTACACAAACATGACAATTTATATTACATACACACACGAACATTCGCGCAAGCGCCCTGCGCCGCTTGTCCTGTCACGTGACCTGACGCGAGTTTATACGTCCTCTCCATCCGTCTTACGAATATTAGATCAGGTCACGTGACCTGACGCGAGTTTATACATTTTTACCCATTCCAAAAAAGTACACAGCGCCGCTAAAGAAGTTTTCACTTCAAAAAAATTCTTGCAACTTGGCTAGGGGACTGGAGCACAATCGGTCACAGTGACAAGTCTCTCGTGCGCGCCTAGTTTAACACTACAGCCAAATCTGCCTTGCTGATAATAGTAAGGCGCTTTTTACTTAGGTAGGTATTTACCAGAGCGAGTCTTAGGAGATGCCAACACCTTTTAGCTGTAAAGTTGGACTTTAGTACATTAGATTAATACAAATCACTAGCAAATTTTATGGGGTCTGGCCAGCCTGACGACCATATAAAATTACCTTACGATAATTCGATTTCTGTAAGGCGCTACACTTTTCGAGGAAATTCTGACAAGTTAGAATGTCGAAAACTGACGGATCGATACAGTTTTGAATATTAAATTAAGTTCATTTTTTGTCGTTAAACTGCAAGTGGCAATACCCCATTTCAAATAGCAGTTACTATAGTGATTGCGATAAATTTACAGCTTATCTAGTGATACCCTTATAGATAGATATGACACTTAGTAGGGTCAGCACAGACGGACGTAGTAGCGAAAGTAACGAAAAGCGGTTTAGAGGTAACAAAACTGTTCGATACTATGAGAGGCGTCGCGATACTCCGAACGCCTCCACGCGACTCTCTTGAGCGCCGCCGCTGTTCGTCATTTTACTTCATACACCACCAGTTGTATTCTGAAGCTTAATTTAAATTGTTACTCCTACTCTTCGTCCCTACTGTTTGTCGGCGCTGACTCGAAATACATGTGAAAGTATATATATATATATATATATTGTTGAATAGGGGGCAAACGAGCAGATGCATCACCTGATGGTAAGCGATTACCGCCGCCCACCCGCAACACCAAAAACATCACAAGTGCGTTGCCGACCTTTGGGGAATGGGGAGAGGGACTGGGGGGAGGGGTCGGGTATGGGCCTCCGGTATCTTCACTCACTCGGTGAACCACAGCGCAAGCGCTATTTCACACCGATTTTCTGTGAGGCCGTGGTATCACTCCGGTCGAGCCGGCCTATTCATGCCGAAGCGTGGCTCTCCCACGGATAAATATACGGTATTTACATAAAAAAATACATTTTGACTATTCAGGGTAATCTCTGGAAATGCTGGACCGATTTTGACGGGGCTTTCACTACCAGAATATACGAAGCAAAGGAGTAACTCAGTCTACTTTTATTTTTGACTAGCTTCACTCCTTTGCGCTGCCGGTTTTTGTTGTAAAGCTACAAGTAAGTTGGACAAAGAACATAGAACAATTCTGTCTAGGTGTTTTTTGTTCCCATTTTCTTATGTTTTTTTGTAAGCCTCACGCGACACAGGATATATGCCTGATACGGGCGTTCTTTTTCCAAAGAGAAAAGGAGGATCTAAATAAATAATAGGTTTGAACATTTTGAATTTTAAATTGAAAATATCGAGGTTCAACGACGATTTACTTTTCAACTATCAAAATATAAATACATACATAACATCATAAATTCGTAAGTAGGTAACTTTTGTTACGCTTTCAAAGCTAAACCGATGCACCAACCTCAATTAAATTTGGCATTAAGATACTTTGATTCTTCAGGAAGGAAGAGTAACCATGTACCTCTTTATCAACAACCGACATACACACGAACGGAACCGCGGGCAAAAGCCGGTATCCAGTATAAACTACAAAACCAATACACCACTCACAATGTAAAATTTTGAAGAAGTCCCATCGGCCGTCGAGCCTCCAACGTCCCCTAAATTTAAAGGACCACTTAGAGCGAGTTAGGTAACCCTTAGCGATATTTTCGTTTTCACCAGCCTGCAGACGTCTCCTTAAATTTAGGGGCTCGAATGTTACCCACCTAACAAGGTGATAAAAAAACTTGACTTACGTTTAGCCTAAAATTAATAAAATGGAGGAGTTATGGGATATTTCCAATACTATTGAGACTTCAGAGATAATAAATAATGGTAGTTTATTCAGTACATATCCTGAATAGGAAATACAGGCCTATACACTACACATATAATTTGGAAGACGGACCACAATTAAAAAGTAAATTCTAAAAACATAGCTTTTTTGCAAAATTTTACATTTATAATCATTTAATGTTTTAATAATAATATATCACTTTATTGTACATCAGATGCATTACAAGGTAAGCTTAAAATTAGAAGTACAATTGGTGGCCTTAACTTGTGCGAGTCTTTCGAACTTATTGAATTGGTCTTCAGTAAGATCTAAATAACTGGCATCAGCATAATCATGGATAGGGAAAGAAGGGATTTTGTTAGGGTAATCTTGGTAGATATAGGTAGGAAGTTGCGTAGTCTGCGCAAGGACCCTGCCGCGGCAAAAATTTTGCGACTCAGCTCCTGTAGCTGAGGACTCCAGGAAAAGGTACTGTCGATATAGATACCCATGTTCTTTACGATGTCACTATACGGGATAGGTATGCCGTCACAATAGACCTGAGGCAGCAAAATCCAAATAATTTGGGATATCATTCTTGAACTTCCAATGACAAGACCGTGGGCAATGCTCCACTTACAAATTTTTTCCAGGTCAGTATTTGTAGTGTTCACTGCAGTATCCAGATAAGTCGGTGTTGCCGTAGTATAAATCTGGAGATCATCCGCGTAAAGCTGGTAGGACGAAGTCAAATTACTAGTGATGGTGTTGATAAAAAAGGACAAAAGTAAAGGAGATAGCACGCCGCCCTGAGGTACGCCAGTGTACGTGCTACACCAAGAAGAGACTGTGTTGTCAATGCTGATACGCTCTCGGCGATCAAACAGGTAGTTGTGAAACCAGTCAATCGCAGTTGGAGATACGTTAAGAGAGCGTAATATACATAGCAGTATGTCAAAGACAACGGTGTTAAAGGCATTACTGAAGTCAAGAAGTGTAAGGACTGTGAGCTCACCGTTTTCCATAGCGTATCTGATGTTCTCCGTAATGTGAACCGGACTAGAGAGGAGAGAATAATATTTAAATCTTTTCTGGACTTTGGGAAAACGCTATAAGAGATCGAATAATTCAATATGTGACAGATGACAGGGAGAAATTCATCCAGGATTGGGAGGATCATGTTACGACTTAAACAATCGGAAATCATTACTTTTCCCAAATAGTTTAATATTTATTTTATAACCTCAACGTTTCGAGATATTAGAATATAAAACAGAAATTACAAAAATCCGTGATTATATCTTTAAATTAAACAAAATATATTCTATTCCGTACTTTATGTTTATTACTTAGTAATATTCTAGAAAAAGGCAATTGACAAACACTTTCCCACATTTATGGTTTTTGAAATCCCTATAAAATAGGAGATCTTTAGTTAGGTGTCACTTAGCACGGTAACGAAATTAGATAAGATTTATATTTAGGAGCTACCTACATTAGGGGTTCCTAGTTAAGAGATGGTTTAAGTATAGTAGTTGGTGAAAACGGGCATACATATCACAACAATCGATCCTGTGCCGCCTAGGGAATGTCCTACAATTATTTTTTACAGGGTATTGGAAATAAAACAATTGATTTACAGCCTTATTTATCATTTGGTTATTTATTAGTAATAACAAATACACTATGTACAAATACCACGATTAGACTACAAATAAATTGTCTATCTGTGTCTAAATTTTTATTCTTACCAAAAAACTAAGGCAAAATATTGCAGCAATTATATTTCACTATTATCATTATAGTGTAGGGCAAAAATAAATAATTAAGTTTCAATTGTTTTCTTTAAATTAAATGCTTTAACTTAAAAATTACAGGGACGTAAGATACAATTACGTTTTCAAATTGTAAATTAACTTTAGACACAATTTCCCGAAAAAAAATTATTTATAGACATTGTCAATTTTTTATTTATAGACATTATCTATCTGCCAACTAGCCCATGAAGCGATCTAAACGACCCTATTAATTACAGAATCTATCGCGAACATAGTGCGCTCATTTAAAATCTTATATTACAATCGTGACTTCGAAAAGATTGAATACATCTTATTTTATTTTTATTTATAAAATCCCAGCTAAATTGTACTTTCGGGTGTCATGCTATGCGCTCTATAACGCATGTCGAATAAATTCTTACACAAAAAATTCTAGCACAGGGTACTAGGATAAACGCATTTTAAATGTCACCATTAATTAGCCTATCGCAGTCCACCGCCGGACTTAGGCCTCTCCCATTGCACGCCACGCTAGTTTTTAAATATAATAGTTGCAAAACGCAGACAACGATCGATGAAGTAAACACACACAACTAGCTGGCACCGAACATTGGACTATAGACAAATGTATAAAATTGAAAACAGTATTCAATAAAGAAGTCACGCATACGTATAATCTAAAAAGTAAACCTAGAACGTAAGTTAGAAGTAAGAGCGTCGGCCTATTCGCCACTGCGCGGGGAGCGGTCGCGGTCCGTGCTGGCGCGCTCGGGCGCGTCTCCGTTGTGTCGCGGCGAGGCGGAGCGCGAGCGCGAGCGGGAGCCCGAGCGGTCCCGCGAGCGGTCGCGCGACGGGGAGCGCTCGCGGGAGGCGGAGCGCGACCGGGACCGAGAGCGGGATCTGGATTTGGTGGCGCGCCGTTCTTCCTCGCGCTTAGGTGAAGCCGCTTCCTTGCTGCGAGATCGAGACCTCTCCCTGTTAATGTTTCAATAGATTAGAGTACTTTTTGTATTTGTTGACAAATGTGGGCAGTCAAATTGTTGCAAAAACATAAACAAGCATTTATGTAAGACAAGTGCTATCAGTGATAAAACATTCATTCGGTTATTTATAAATTATAAAACTACTATAATTTTGGTCTTAAGAAGAAATGAAGTACAGTGTTACATCAAGTTATGAACGTGTCTAATAAACGGCTAAGTAAATAAGCATAAGCTGTCTATATACAGAGTTAACCACAAACGCTCACCTTGGAACGACGTCTCTTCGTGTTGCAGGAAAACATGGACTGAGTTAATAATGTATTTATAATGTGCCATCAATATTAATAACATTTGGGATGAATTTTGTTAATATATAGATATGCCAATGGATTAACTTCGGATCGTATCTGACAATAATGCTTTTTGTCCATAAAAAAACTTGTGAGATTATCTTTCCACTAAACAAAATAATGGACAAGAGCCAATATGAACATACCACAATATATGAAACGATACAATACATTTGAATGAGTGGTTTCAACAATATTGTGATCAGCGTTGGCCCTCTTACCTTTAGATGCAAGAGCTTGCAAATGAACTAAAAATTGCTTGTAAATAACCGACAAAATGAGGTGCGTGGAAAAATAAGCTCACAAAATTGGCACAACCGTCAGATTTAACGATTGAAAGCACACGTGTCGACTTACTTGGATGCAGCTTTGGGCGATCGCGACTTAGACCGTGAGGGAGACTTGTCGCCGTTCCTGTCGAGCGAGCCGCGCGCCGAGCCGGAGCGGCGCTCGGATCTACGCGACGCCGAGCGGCGGTCAGACCTGCGAGTCGCCGACCGAGACCGCGACTTCGAACGACTGCGATCCCTAAGCGACGCGCAAATCGCACCACAGAAACGGCAGTAATAGCTTAGCTTTAGTTACGTCCACGGTCCACTACTATACGCAGAGACTAGTAAATACTCATCTGTCAAAGCGCACACTACAAAAGACTCTTATATGCTCGTATAGATTGACGAGAGTCATTCGCGTACATGTGCGCTTTGACAGACAACTATCGGACAAC
Organism: Spilarctia lutea; assembly: GCA_916048165.1. NCBI lineage: Eukaryota > Metazoa > Arthropoda > Insecta > Lepidoptera > Erebidae > Spilarctia > Spilarctia lutea. The sequence goes on from OU696491.1 coordinate 6,040,613, forward strand.
ACACGTGGCTAAACATGATGCAATTACTACTACAACAGTAGTTGTCACATTAACGATAAAAAAATTACTAATGTCACCACAGTAGACATAGACCAACAGGTTATATCTGTTTGGGTTCTTGGTATTTCTATTACGTGCATATAGATAGGATTTTATTTTGTTTTTTTATTTTTGTTTTCTATGTATAAGATGTATGTATTTACAAAAAAAGTATATATGTATTTATATCAGTTGTCTAGTACCCATAACACAAGCTCTGCTTAGCTTGGGACTAGATAACGTTGTGTGTAAGATGTCCGAAATATTTATTTATTTATTATTATTTATCAAGTCAGTTTAATTAAATAACTGTAAAGGCTTGAATGAGTAAAATACAAATGACTTTTATTAGTTAAATCATTGTCAAACTTTAGATAACGCTACTTAATTAAAAATTTCTTGTTCAAACGTGTGTCGACATATAAGTGATTGGTAAATGAAAAATCAGTGGGTCTCGGCGTTTGTTTAGAAATAACTTGTGGTGCTGTATGTCTTCTGTGCTAGAGTAGCATTCATTAGAATAAAACTATACACTAAGTACTCACGATTTTAAATTTTGCTCAGCGCAAGTTATAACACACCTAGTCAAATGAACACTAGGTTAATTTTATACATATTCATGCATATTTTAATTATTGCTTTGCATTTACTGATGGAGCATTTGAGAAAGAAATTGCATGCAAGCGAATTTGAGATAATCTTAGGGAAAATTTATTTGTGTGATTTCAGCAGACTACTTAGAAATATTAAGTATTGGTGCATTTGTGTGCTCCAATATATTGGAGCAAGCCTGCTTAAAAACCCTGCTCCAAGATTGTGGTTATTCAAACAAAAATAATGATTTAACGAATCTCTATTTGAACTATTCAACTATGTAAGACAATTGAATTTTCAACTATACATGTGATAATTTTAATTTGGAGATTTCATTTTGTAGAATACCTGGACACTTGTTAACTCTCTAACTGCTTTTTGCACACTAAACATGCAGATATAGTACAGAACAAAATCGCGACTTGAAAAATAATAAGTAAACTTACTTAGATGGTGATCTTGAGCGTGATTTGACCGCAGGACTCTTGCTCTTCGGGCGAGATTTAGAGCGGGAGCGACTGTGGGACGAGCGACGAGAATGAGATCTGTAAATCCATATAGTTCTAAGTGGCCGTCTTGATTTAGTGAAGAGAGATTCTATTTGCGAGATTCCTCAGTTAGAATTTTATCATCAAGAGCTGTCAGCCCCGAAAGATGGTAAATAGTATAGTATCATCATGAAATCTTTTGGCAATATATTTCTTTTAGCTATTTAAAAGTGTGGATTAATGTTACCAAACAGTTACATCAATAATTGGTGATCAACCACATGAATGAAATTATTATTCACAAAACGGTCGTATTATGTAGTGTAGATTACCTGGACCGGCTGCGACGCCCGCGAGAGCGACTACGGCTGCGACTCGACGACGAGCGCGTCCTGCGGCGCGAGGAGCGGCCGGCCTCCACGAGGCGGATGCGACGTCCGTTGAGCTCGGTGCCGTCCAACTTCTCGATAGCCGCGCGCATATCAGAATGAGTAGCGAACTCTACCACGCTGTAATTCAATAGGATTATGTTCAGCTCGTGTTCGATTGCTATTTCACTTATGAGTATAGATATTTGTTATCAGTTACAAAAGTATCAGCAAGAGCTTTCAGCCCCGAAAGATGGTAAAATGTATAGTATCATCATATAATTGAGTATAAACTTATTTGTATAAAATATTATTTATTTCTTCCGACCGGCCTACAAGTCTAGCAGTTTTTTTTCTGTTAAAATATCTGTAGTCAGTCTTTTAATTGAATCTAATGTAAATTTTAGAAATAGTGCAACATAATATTGAAGATGATGATGCGGTGTTCCCGGACCAATACGACCTTCAAATCTTTAAGAAAAGAGCGTACTCCTTCCTAAAAAGCCGGCTAAGCACTTGTGACGCCTCTGGTGTTGCGGGTGTCCATTGGCGGCGGTAATCGCTTACCATCAGGCGATACGTCTGCTAGTTTGCCCCCTTTATAATAAAAAAAACTTTTTCAATGGTATTGACATTGGTTGTTAACAATGCCGTAAACATTTGTAATATATTGAGAAAATATTTTTCTGTACTACTGTAATTTATATAAACATGATATCTCACCCTTCATTCCTGTGCTGTTTATGTGCGTCAGCATACGTTACTTCACCTGCTTGACGCATATAATCCTTCAAGTCCTGTAAACCGATTCATTATGTTAATTTTAATCTTAAATTTAACTGGCAATGCTTGCCTAAAAGTTTTCATCAGATTGTTATAATATCATCAAGGTTTTCAGCCCCGAAAGATGGTAAAAATGCGATTTCATCATGAGAAGACTCTTAGAAAATTTGATTTTTGAATGCATTGAACATGAGTAGTATAAAATAAAAATTAACAGTAGGTTTGCTATTCACAGCTTTCTCATATGTGTTTTGTACCATTGGATATCATTGTTTACTAAAAGTATATATATATATCATATATAGATAATCAAGTGTCCTTATAGGTCCTCCCTCCATCATGTTTACAGGTGTCCTCCTTCTCTGTGGTTCCTCCGTTAGATCATCTGCAAAATTGTGCGTCACTGCAAATACAATCTGAATGCGCCTTGCCCACGTCTGGCTTTCATTGGATTTCCAGTGGTCTGACTTCAATCCATATCTTCCCCAATAGCTTAGCATTTAACTTTGTCATTGATTTATCTGGTCCATCCATCTATGTTTTCTGGTCAGTCTCACGCTCACTCATATGGCAAAAGCCTCATGGTTGCAATGTTTGTGTACTGCCAAATGATCTTTTCTGTGATGATTTTTAACCAAAGAAACTCCTCCTGTTTCATCCAAATAAGTTTACATTGTCCTTATTGTTTTCACCCACGAGTTTTCTGAGAGGCGTAGTGTGGTCTTCGGTCATCTATCTGCACACATTCATCTGTGATGTAGACACGCATACATCAGAGACGTAAACAATGATTCCATACCAAAATACCACATACAGAAAGCTGATCAAGCTAAAAAGACAAAATACATAAAAGTACGAAAAAATGATCATAATGAGCATCCACAGTAGTGTTTTCTAGCAAAAAATGAAGTTACTCGTATTGTAGTCACTATTGTGGACAATTATGTTAAACTTAAAAGTTAACAATGAAATGAATTTAAAATGGGAGATTGCACATTGAGAGAAACGGCTCCTTTGTCTGTGCCCCCCTGTCGCGTTTACCTTGGCGGGGAACCGGGCGTCCGGCTGCTAGGGGCGGGCGGGACGGGCGGCGTCTCTCCGGCCGGACCGAGCCTAACATCGCCACAGACCACATCGCACACGCTACATCGAGGACTCTGGCCACGTTACGCCACCTTCTGTTGTTTTTAAAAATTATCTATAAAGCTCGAAGTAAGTTTGATACAACACTTCTAGAAAATACAATTACTGGCTTTAGAATAATGAATGTTATGCACAGCGCTAATTGTGACATTTTAATTATGTATGTTAAGCTAATAAGTTAAGATGGTAACTATTTGAGAAATTGTTTTTTGTTTTATGTTTTATTAGTAAAGCAGAAACAGGGTGGTGTTGTCTCGAGGCCGTACAGTTGTGGTTCGTTGGTAAGGTCCGCAAGTGGTCAGTGTCCTTCGTGGTCTTCAGACTATCAGTGGATTGCTTGTCCATTGTCGCGGCAGTACTCAGTTTCTCGCTATAGCCATTTGGATACGTCTCATACTCTTGCGGGTCCAGTTATACGTCTTCGTGTCCTTGATTGCTTTGTCCCGTTCATGTGCACCTCTAGCTATTCAAGTGTCCAGGTCCGTGATAAGTCCAGTGGCATCCTCGATCCGATTGGCACGCTCATGTAATGTATAGTGGTCCATCCGGGTGATGTCGGTCCGCCCAGCCCTCAAATACCGTGAAGAAGCTCATGTCCAGACCCTGGGTGATATTTCATGAAATGATGATGGGCCCGTTGCCGAGTGTCCTCAGATTTCTTACCTGCCAGCTAATGCGGCTAGACAGATTTTCAACGATTAGTCGATACTCGGTGCGCGTCGGCGGTCCGTATCTATAATTGTTGTAGTCACTGTAAAAGAGAATTAGTTGTGTTATTTGGTGTTATGGAGTTTTGTATAGGTATGGTATGAGAATGAGTTACGTTCATTGTCTTTCTCTTGATCAATGTTTAATTAATACATGTATTGGTTATAATTTTTAACTTATACCAATTGTTTAGTTGGCAAAATACAAAGGTTCAGAGTTTTTAATGGTTAATGCATTTTAAAAATTAAAAAAAACACTAAACAACATGCTTTTTCAAATACTACTTAGCATTTATACTTAAGAGAATGTTTTAGGTGTTTTACTGTTTTTTTTTTGCTGTGGTTGCATGTTCTGTCACCCAGATTATCCAAAAGACAATTAGGATCTTAAGGTAGCTTTATTTAATATAATTAGTCTGTGCATTTATCATATCGTCAGTCCACATGTGCCACCTCATAACTAATATTTTTACCAAAATGTATAAGTTGAAAATGTATTAATTTTTCTTAAATTTAAATATCTAGATTTATAAAAAAAAAAAACAAAGTTAAGGACACAAAAACTATCATAACACCTTTAAATATTTTTAATACTACTAAAAACTTTAGTTTGTACATTTGTGGTGTCACATATTATGATAAGCAGCAAATAATACTATCAAATTATATACATTTTACCTACTGAAAATGAAATTAATATCAATAAGTTTACTTACGGAAAATGCCTGCGAAATTACACAAAAATATTACAAATACTATAAACACTACCTTCTTAAGCTGTAACTATTGCTAAATGAAAGTTAAATTAATGTCTAACTTTTATGTCAATCATTGTTACTAATCAGTTGCATGTTTTCTTGTAATGGACAAGACAAACAGGTCATCAGGTCAGATCAAAGTGCCTGTATTGCCTTTCAAACTATTTGGTTATGGAAGGATTAACTTTAACTTATATTATACAGCCAATAAGAAACATCAAAGAAAACCTTTGAACATTGATATTTTTACATGTAACATACAATTTAGAAATCTGTATTTTTTTATTGCTATTTCAGTTTATATGTCTGAACTATTAGTAATTGGTAGTTAAATTCAGTTTTCTTTAACTCCTCCAGCTGTTACCTTCATGATACATAATCTATGTGCATTAATTTCTACTTGCCAGCTTAGGGTACTTAAAATCTGAATATCTATTTCAAAGCTGTAATGCATCAGAAAAGTAGTGTATATAGAGGAAAAAATAAGCAAAATCAAAGCAGTAACAAAAATAATCACAACACAAGATTACAAATGCATTTAACAGGGCAGTTATGCAAAAACAAATTGGATTTATGCAAGTTCAAAATATGGATGAATGTCAAATAGGAGATAAAATGGGAAATTTATAATAAAATCTGAAAAAAATACACTTTTGTGACAAGTTTGATATGCACTGTATTGATTGTGAGACATGCAGAGGAGTGGACTAGAATGAAATGAGAATTTAGCTTTGGTATGGAAAAATGTCGCATAGTAATAATAAGTTATATTTGGAACTATACCTATTGGAATAAATGGCTAAGTGTGTTAGTAAAATATTAGACCAGTTCGGTATCCAAACAAATATTTATTTATCAAGATTTCATTTAATATTTAAGAGTGAGATTGTTCAAAGTTGAGCGATTTCAATAGATTACTGTTGAATTCATATAGTCTATGAAAATGTCTGGGTTTGGATGGGTTGATAGTATTGTAAAAAGCATATATTTGTTAATTTTATCGAGAAATTTTAAACAGAACATATTCTTCAAGGCCTTAAATCTAAAGATTAGTTCAATTCGTTGACTAACACACTCAACACATTAGGGTTTTCATTATTGCAAGTAAACTTAGCAGGAAAATTACAGAAAGACTTAATATGCAATGTCATTACTGTTTAGAACTATTAGTAGTGCATTCTCATTTGACATTAATTAGCTACTGCATTGAAAGGCAGTATAAAATTTTAGGATTTCTGAAAGTCTTGCTTGAATAGGATGTTCATTCATCATGCCAACTAAAAGTTGGATATTGGGTTTCAATGCTGTCAAAAAGTGGGTATAATTTGGAAGAAAGGCCAAAACGAGTAGCCAAAAAGAGGGATGTTGTTGCTTAACATGCCCGTGTGAGTTAAATACAGACGGTTCTCGTCTCGGCTTAGGGCGGCGCGGCGGCGCCTGGTCCCGGCAGCGCCAGCGGTCCGAGCCCCGCGGCACGCCGCGCGCTCGCTCCACCGACACCCTACAACATAGCGACACTCACTCGTATCGCGACCGGGCGCGGTCGCGCTCGTAGTGGCGGTCGCGGCGGTAACGGTCGGCGCTGCGGTCGATCCCCCTGGCCGGCTCCACCACCACCCTGTAGCAACCCGTCGGTACTGTTAGCACTGCCCGCCCATTCGCACCACAGCCATCCGTCACTCGGCCAGCGTATACCTTAACGATTAACCGCTCACGGTCATGTGAGTGTCCATTAGTTGGCATATCCTAAGGTTACTTACGAAATCCTTCCCTAAGATATACCAACATGTAGCAGGACCCACACACTGTTTGCGCTTAGAGTCAATCATATAGATATACATAGATTGGCAGCTTACCGATTCACATTAAAAACCCAAATTAATTTTAAACTGAAAGTACGATTGCAAAACGTAATAATCAGATGCCAATAAATTAAGTTTAAGTAATTAAAATTTTGCCATTTTCATTACTTTAGTTGGCAACATTTACACATATCTATTAAGCCTTGATAAAAGTTTGTTTAAACTATTCTGAAATTACAATTGGTAAACAGACATAGTAATAGAGCAACAATGCAATCAAGCCAGTCCATAAGCATTCATACATGACCCATTAAAGAAAGATTTTGTGATAAAGATAAGGCAGTCAATGCCAAAACCCTAATACAAGTTTAATGATGGAAAGAAGATATAAAAGCGTTCATTACCACATAATTCATACAAATGTCTTCCATTATTGTCATTCATGATAAATCTCATACCATTCAAAAGTGGAGCCGGCTGATAAAAAAATATTATTAAATAAAATAGTAATTTAGCATTTTTATTTCTGCAGTTATTAATTTACTTTTAAAACTAAAGGGTATATGGCACTTTGACATAAATCTAACACAACAATACAGAATAATCAATGAAATTGGTGCTGCCTGATTTAAAATGTAAAGGTCTTACCTTTCTCCAAGTAGTTCTTTGCCATTTAATTCATACACAGCGTCATCTGCATCTCGATAATCTTCAAATTCCTGTAAAAATGCACAGACACATTTAAACCACTGTATACAAATCTATAATAATATAGAATATATCTATTAAGGCCAGTAATCTTTCCTGTAGACCTAACTTCAAAGGAAATTGACAGATGCATCAGAAATGCTTGGAAACAATATTGGAGGCTAAAAGATATGAAAAATAAACATGTTAAGATATCCATCAAACGGAAACTTTTTGATACCAGCATACTACCAATACTTACGGCTGCCAAACCTGGGCATTCAATAAAACACAAGTTCATAAATTGCAAACATCATCAATACTCAATGGAAAGAAGTATGATGGGGAAAAGACTATCCGATAGAATAAGAACTGAAACAATAAAGAAACAAGATGTTACCAAAACAATAAAAGAAAATTAAAATGGAGATGGGTTGGACAGACTATTGGAGGAAAGGCAAATGGTCTAAATTAATAAATAACTGGTTCACAAGTGACAAGAAGAGAACAAGAGGGAGACCACTTAGAAGATGGATAGACAACATTAAAGCCGTAGCAGGATGCATGTGGATGAGAACCTTTAAAAAATAGAGAGGAATGGAAGAAATTGGTGGAGGCCTTTGCCAATAAGTGGCATACAGACAGGGTGTCCTTGCACAAGAGCTTACAACTTGAGGGATGGAATATATATTGTAAAATAATTTAGTTAATAGATAGATAATTGAAGTTAAATATGTACTGTCTGAAATAAACACTTATTATACAAATCTATATCTTTGCCTAGAGGTGTTTGACAAAGGTTAGGTTATTGGATGTCCTTTACTAGTTTGTTATTTAGTATTAATTGTTTGCATCTAGTAAATGGAGCGACAAACCACTGACAACTCATCACATAAGTTTAAACCTAGTTTGAGGGTCAGAGGTGACTTGCTATTTGCCCCATTTAAATCCTTTTATTTCAAACTAGCTGACCCACGCAACTACGTATGCGTCTTCTATTCCCCGTGGCGTGATGATTTTCCCTCGTTTTTGCAACATTCTTCATTGGTGCTCCGCTCCTATTAGGATTAGCGTGATGATATACAGCCTTAGCCTTCTTCGATAAATTGACTATTCAACACAGAAATAATTTTTCAAATCGGACTAGCAGTTCCTAAGATTAGTTCGTAACGATTCAAACAAACTCTTCAGCTTCATAATATTAGTACAGATAGGTATTAGGCACTAATATTGTAAAATGACACTATTTTTTTCTTATTTATTAATTTAGATAAAGATGAAATCAACACCACTAAGATAAGGCAGATAAGGCTATATCAGTACCTGTAAATTCTTTTTTTATTATTCATATCCGATATACCATTCAAAAGTTATCATGAGTTTAACATTTTTAATATATGTTACTAACTTTCGCCTCAGCTTTGCTCGCTTTTAATAAAAGTATCCTTTATTACTTTTGATACCTCCAAGAATATGTGTACATGATGAACCTATGTTTCACATTTCGAAGTTTTGTAAACTGACGCATCAATTGCTTGATTGGAACGGTGCTACCACAATCGCTGCATCCTGCTGACAACAAAAGGTACCTAAAAACGACTACTGCGCATCTGATAAATCTGGCCAAGTTACATGTCCGTTACTATACTTATAAAGTATTACTCTTTATGACTATAACTCTTGGACGCTGACCTAAAGAGTCAGAGATAGGTTGGCAACATTTGAAATGTGCTGGAGGAGATTGATGAACATCAGTTGCATGGTGAAGAACCAATGAAGAAGTCTTACTACTCAATAGAAAACAAAGACAGCCTACATTAACATACATACAGCAAGTGAAGAAGGGTAGTGGTCTCTCAAGAAGTTAAACATATAGCAGAAAACAGACTCCCAACTAATTACAATTTGTATTGTCTCCTTTACTTTACACATTAAAATACTCTTACATCTAAAGAATTATCAAACTTTACGTAAAAATAATCAATTAACATCATAGATACACAGTTGCATTTCGTCGATGTTTAACTAACCAAAAACAGATACAACTAGCTGACCCTCGCAACCTCGCTTACGTCTACTATTTTGCCCGTAGCGTAATAATAATTTTCCTACGTTTTTTTGAACATTCTATATTGGGGCGCCGCTTCTATTGGTCTAAGCATGATGATATATAGGTTCCTTCCTCGATAAATCGGACCAGCGATTTCTAAGATTTGCGCGTTCAAACGAACAAACATTAACTCTACAGCTTTATAATATTAATATAGATGATAACAAAAACCTTAAAGTATGGAGATTTTATATCAAAATCACACGATATCGTAATCGATGCAAATGCGTAAGTGATGCAAAAATCAGGCCGAGCCACCAATTTAGAAATAAAATTTACATTTCTAAATTCAGATTATATTGATTTATGATTTAGTTATTTCAGAAGTAATAAATGTTTTGTATTAGTTGGGAATCTAACTCAAAACGTTAGGCTCAGCCGCCAGGATCACTCCCTGCTAGAAGACCTAAAGTGATTTTTAAACAATTATTTTTATTGTTGTTTTATGCATTACGATGAATGAATGAAAAATAGCAGAGATGATCCCAAATTAGTAAAGAAAACTTACGACAAATCCGTAGCCATTCTTGATAAGGATGTCTCTTATTCGACCGAAGCCTTTAAAAAATTTTTCTAGGTCCCTTTCGCGGACGCCAAAAGGCAGTCCGCCCACGTACACCCTCGACCCAACCATTTTCTGTTAAAATAAATAAAAATAGTGTTAGATTTAACAATATACTACGCAAATCTTTGCCGCGCAATGTGGCTTTATCTCTAAATGCGTCGACGCGTACCTATCGGCTTATTTTTGGTCCCGCGTGGGAATCAAAGTAGATTGAACTTTAATACTAAGTTGATTTTCATGCACTACAAATCAACATGGTGAATCATTTGAGTTAGCGATATAGGTACTCTATAAGGAAAATGAATTTTACTGATAAAATACTATTGATAGAATGTTAGCGCAGGTATAATGTACAACGCATGCAATTACAGTATTTTTAGTGTAATATGAACGACTCGTTGCTTAAAAATTGTACATACATTGTTTAAACCATACCCAATATTCAATTATTATAACTATCATAAAATACTAAGCGTCGCCCGCGTTGTCGATTAGCTTTACTTGGGAGACAACATGGCTGCTCATCGGAGCCGAATAAAATAAATGTACAACTTACCTTACTAATTTTGACGGTTTTATGTAACTGTTTCTCAAGAAAATTTACTCCTCCCCTTACTTTTTCAGTAATGAGAAAGGAAAAGTTATTTTGTAAATTATACACAGTTTTAGCTTATACAGCGACACGTGCACAATTTTAAGGTAAGCGGAAACAGGCCTTGGCGGAAAGTAAATTGAGCTTCTGTCTGATTGATTGCGGCCAATGTTGCCATATCAAAAAAAAAAATTGTACCAAAAACCCGAAATTTGCCAAAGTTCACCGACTTATTTTGGCCTGAACTTGAACAGGCGATAATAAAATAATTTATTTTAATATTAATTATCTATTGCAGACGATTCATTGAATATTGTTGTTTACAAAAGTCTACTAATGTTATAAAAGTGGTAGAAAACACACATAAGCAAAATGAAAACACATAATTAATAGTAATAATTTATTAATATTATAATAAATTTCTTTATACGCGTATTCATTATCACTGACGACAATTTTCAAAATGTAAATCAAATTTAAGGTTGAGAACTGTACTCCTAAATAAGCTACTAAGCAGCCTGTGATAAAGAGTAACAGTGCCGATCCCCTGTTGGTATGGCCGTTGCTTTCACTATATAGTATATAGATACATGTGCGCAAGTGGATGGGTATGTGAGTGTTTATAATAAGTATATGTGTGTGCCTGTGCAAGTGTGTTGCTTTTATCTAATTAATAGGGGCTTAGTTTCCTTTCCTCCTAGTTTAACGTCAATAAGTCAGACTTTTTACAGGCAAAGTAAGTCAAGCCGTAGATAAGTTGCTGTTCACTTTGCATTGATTTTGTTGTACAAGTAATTAGATGCTTAGAAATCCTGTTAAAGAACGAAGTATATGTGTGTGGGATGACACAAATTTTATATTTTCTACATATCGTGATTTCTCTGTATGGCGTATGCAGGTGTTGTATCATTACTATATGCAGTATTTAAAGTTATCTTACATTGAGCACATTTCATGATTTGTATAAGTCAATTGTAGGGAATAAAATCGGTCGAAATGTGCGGCGTATACGTTACATATTATAAATTGATTGGCAACGTATCGCAAAGTTTTAAAAACGTAAATCAATTTTCTGACTCGGGCTGTAAGAATATCGATAAGGCACCCAAAGTTTAAATTACGGTCTAAAACTATACCAAGATATTTAATTTAGCTAACTGAGGCAATAGTCGGGCATTAGTTATACGAACAGAGAGACAAATTTATACCACAGATAAGATTCTCAAGGAAAAACACAAATTCCTGAAAAAATATCGTACATATGGCAACACAAGTGATTACAAAACTTTTAGTTTACTTCGGAAAAGAGCAAAACATATCGAGGAAGAATGCTATCGAACGTTTATATTTTCGGGACAGCTAAGAGGCTTGCTGACCCGTGGGGTTGTGTACTGACCCGGCCCTACACTATGCCAGCTGGCTTGAATACAGCAGATACTGGGATAGGTATATTGGCCGGCCCAGCTGATTAGCCTTCGATCCGTAGCCTTAATACCAGGGAAAGGTGATGGTAACTATTCTAACCGGCCTAGCTGTTAGCCTTCGTACCGTAGTTAGAATAGTAGTGAAACTCGAGGAGGTTACGACTTATCTGATTTATTTACAAAATGCATTTCCTTATAACTAAATTTTGGCCGACAACATAGGACAGTAAAAACGAGCTTATTAGACCGCACAAAAACCTCAACCAATTGGAGCGAAGAAACTTTACGTAAAAATGGGCGCGCGCTGAGAATCCGTCCGTTCACAATTTCTTAGTTCTCGCGACGAGGGCATGTTTCGTGACTGGCGGGGCGGCTGGCGCGACGTGACGGCGCGGGGCGCTGTCGCCACAATATCAAACGTAGAGGAGTCTATTACTGTGAATCCTAAAATAGTTTGGAGATATATTAAATCAAATAGAAAGGGCGTCAACTTTATATCTTCCACCCTTACATACGAAGGCACATCAGCAGAGTCTAATGTGGAAATATGTCTTACTACATGTTTTACATACATAAGAGTTCTCGGTAGGAAAATTATGTTATCCTAACCTTTTTACCACTTGCTTTCAGTCAACATTTCTCTCACCGTACTCCAACGATTGCAGCTCTTCAAACCCCGAAAACAAAAACACAACAATACTGCTCTTAAACAATAGGCAAAATAGAGATACTTCCGATCACTGTGGACAAGCTACTCAAATCAGTAAACCTAACAAAGGGAGTCGAACCTGACCATATATCACCATTATTCATTGTTAACTGTGCAGAACAATTAACCATACCGCTTACTATTTTGTATCAACGCTCAGGTAAAAAAAGTACCGTACCCAAGTAATAAACCACCACAAATATTACACCCATACATAAAAGTGGTGATAGAAAAGACATAAAAAAACTACAGACCCATATCTAAATTATGTATATTTGCTAAGTTACTTGAAAGATTTGTTTACAACCAGGTTTAGGATACACTAAAGAGCTTTTTTATTCCAGAACAACATGGATTCATTAAAATTAAATCCACCACAACTAATTTACTAACATTTATAGATTTTACAACCTCAAAGATCGGGGTAGTCAGGTAGACTCGATTTTTACTGACTACAGTAAAGCTTTTGATCGTATTGATCACAAAATACTTTTGCAGAGACTTTTGCGCGTCACACCGTCACACCATGGATGCCGTCACATGCGGGATCCATGATGATTTATATAGATGGTTCTATTCATTCATTGAAAATAGATCTCAAGCAGTCGTAATGAACGGATCTATATCAACATGGCATATTGTCCCCTCTGGGGTTCCACAAGGGTCATTAATGGGCCCTCTGTTGTTTAATCCATTTATAAACGATATCAGCACCTGTTTCATTCGCAATTTTTATGTACGCAGAAAACATGAAGATCTACAAGCAAATCGAAAATTACTCCGATTGCCTCTTGCTTCTTTCGAGATTTGAAACATATTGTCAGCTCAATAGCCTGGACATAAATGCGCCTAAATGCTACTCAATAACTTTTTAGCCATTTACAAAACTTATTTATTTATTGCCAACAAAGCTAATAAAATGCTGGGTTTCGTTATGAGGTCATGTTTACAATTTTCGAGCATAAAAATTATAAAAATTCTTTATTCTTCAGATGTTCGTAGTATGATGTTCACATAAATGTACTGGAATCAGTATAAAAGAAATTTACTCGACATCTGCAGTTTAGATGCGGTAATTATGACGACAGATATGAGGCCAGGTGTATAAGACAGCACTTAATACCACTACATGGAAGGAGGAAAATTGCTGATGTCACTTTCCTAGTGAAAATAGCGCAGTCAAAAATAGATTCTCCTTACCTACTAGACAAGTTATATTAGTAGCTGTATTGCATTTTAAGGAGTTAATAGTGACAGTAATTTCGTTCAGATCTGTCAACTCTAGGACAAAGGAATGGGCTGATAGGAATAGCGGGGATTAATGACAGCGTAGTTAACTGTTAGCAAGGGTTCCTCCAACACTAGCAAAAAAGTGATTCGCTTCATTGCAAGACTGATGTGGCAATGAACAAAGAGACAGCACTTGGGAGGATGTGTTTTCTTGTTTGAAAGTGTTTGTTATAGATCTTAACGTATTCCACAGTTTTTTAGGATTTTGGCTTGCCTCATTCAGTTGTTGAGCATCGAATTGTCTTTTTGCTTTCTTTATGATAGCCGAACAATTTTTTTTTGTATCGTTTAAATTTGACTAGAATATGGTTTCCTGGCAATTGCTTAAGATTTTTGTGGAGGGCGTCATGATTACGAATGCATTGCAATAAACCTGGTGTTATCCATGGTTTCAGAGCTCTTTTATTAGCAGGAACTTTTATAAGCGACGAACATTTACTGGCGCCGATTTAACTTCACTTATGAAATAATCTATCGGTTTATTTGGGTCAGGGATAGAGAATACGAATGAAAAATCAAAGCTCGAAACAATAGTGTCAAGAGCTTTGTAGTTAACACTAGTTACTTTATTAGGGTCATTTGTTTTCTGTTCACTGTTAGAGATGGAAATATATAAGAGTCAGTATCCTGGACCTCGTTCGTACTATTATGTGGTCCAAGCAATTCTTACCTCTAGTGGGGTGTGTGCAGATAAAAATCCTATAAATGCCAAATTGTTGAGGTATGGCTGAGATCGTGCATCCAAAGATTTTGCTGTAATATCGATGTTGATATCACCTGTTATGATAAATGATTTGTAGTTATTCAAGTTATGAAGTATGTTATCAAGTGGTGAGAGAAATGTGCCAATATTGACAGTCGAGGGTGATCGGTAAATGCGAACGATTGCTGTCTTCAAACCTAACTTAATGATTAGGCCTGAGGCCGATTTGTGAAATTCTGGTTCTTCAAATGTGTGTATAAAGGTGTCCTTGATGTACACGACCACACCATCGCTCTGGTTTATGTGTTTGTATGATCTGTGTATTGTATAGTTTTGTAGCGGCGAAATAAAAGTATTACTGTTGTACGATAACCAGCACTCCGTTAAAACCAACAGATCACAGTACAGTACGACACGATGAAGTAGCGCCTGAAAGGCCAGGATGTTGCAATTTATAGATCGAATACATTGTGAGAGTATCTTTCGATATTTTTTTAGGATATTTCGGGGGGCACGCCGTTATTGCGATGGTAAGACCCGTTATGGAGGATTGGCTCGAGAAGCGTCATGGGACCCTCTCATACCGGCTGATGCACGTGATCACTGGAAAACGATGTTTCGGAGATCACCTGTCTCTGATCCGTAAGGAGCCGAAGCCTGTGTGCCACCACTGCAATGACCGAGACCGAAGACACAGCGATCCACAGACTGGCTGAATGTCCGGCGTGGAGGGAGCCGAGACGTGATCTCGTGGCGTGGAATTTCCGAGTTAGTTGCCTCAATTTTAGTGTTGCTTGTTTTTATTGCCATAACATGAGACTCAAGTTGGTCTAGGCCAGTATTTTGTACGAACAATATGTTTTGCAACATTTCTTCAATCTCTTGTTTGGAGTCGGATAAATTGTCTTTGATTAGGTCTTGTTCGCTTGACGGACAACGTCGCTTAGACCTTTGTTTGACATTGGTGATACTAGTTGCGTTGTTGTTTTGATTCTGTCAGTTGTCTACTTAAAGTTGTTGAATATCCGATTCCGAACGAGAAGGAGATGTGAGGCTCAGCTTAGACATTGAGTAACACTTATTTTATAATATATGAAATGGAATTAATTTAATAAAACACAAAAAGTGTTTGAACCACTCCTCTGAAAGTTTTAAATAGCTGGGCATCGTTAATCAAATAATTATATTCGTTAATAGTTGATCCGTCCCTAAATGGTTAACTTCGTTAAACGTAAAAGCGTTACATTTCGGAAGATTTAACGCAAGTTAACGTTAATCTAACGGATTTACTTAAATTACTAAATAACTATCACATTACATTAACAAAAAATAAAAAACACTTTTAAAATTCAAATTTTTATTTCCATTCCAGAAGCCAACATACCAATATGCAACCGAATAATTATTACGGTCTCAAGTCCTTGCTAAGAAAGAAAAAATTAAATGCATTGTCATAGCATGTCTATTATCTTTCAATTATCTAGTTTAAAACTAAAATATAAAAATTAAAAGAAATATGACACACTACCAAAGGCACCGCCTTATTAGGCAGGTATTATTAGAGATATTATAATGTTGTAGAACTTTCGCTGTGGTTTTTTAAATCAAATAAAATGAGCTTAATAAAATTTAGTAATCCTACAAACTTGGGTAGGATAATAAAAACTATAAAAATGTTCAAAACAAACCACAGAGAGAGTCTAGTACTTCATTTTACACTAATTATATATTCGTGACAATGCGCCATTCAAGACAGTTGCACAAACTGCATTTACAACAGTCCTATAAGGACATGACACTTCATGCATTCAAAGCAACTATTTTTAAATGTCAATATGCGAATAGAAATACTGTAAATTATTTCTAAAATAATGATACTTATTAACGACACTGTAGCTTAGTGTGTTTTAGTCGATATTGTATTCCGATGGGTAGTTTAATTTTATGTTAAATATCTCAAAAGTATATCTAGCTTTTTGCAAACAAACTCAAGACCTCTTAGAATAGATCAGCACCCCTAGCCAAATTCCAAGCGTTTTTCTTTTTGCAATTTAACGCCTAAATTCTCGTGTGAGCGAGATTCGTCAATGTCACAAGTAAATTTGGCTTGGAGAGCAAAGCGGGTGTAGGCCTATTATAAGGTCAACGCCACTCACATTGATGTAGGTCTTGAAGATAGCGACTCTGGGTGTGTCGATTTACAATATTTAAACATTTTCCTATTGACAATTACGTACCGATTAACGAAATCATAAATATTACATTGCATTTTCACATTTACATTTTCATATTTAAAATTTGTCGGGCGCCATATAAATAAATCTGGGGGGACCCTTCTACAGTTTTAAAATTATGTAATTTAATCCCTATTCAAAATAAATGCAAATACTATTAAACAATAAGCAAGACACGCAGAGTCGCACAATGTATGTACATTATTGTACATCACTTTCGTTATGGTAAATAGGACCATAGACACAAATAAATATATATTATTCAAAAGAGGTATGTTATGACCTTAATAATGATATTGCATCTAAATGGAAAAAAATAACGTCTATATGTAATTGACGTTCCTCAATTATAAATATATCAACAAAAACATATAATCAATTCACAAAATAAATACGACACAGTTAAATAAATACACACATAATTAATCAATAAATTGAAAACAATGATTCTACATTTAATCAGGCACATTTTAATTCAATGGTATATAGTAATTTATATTTGGAAATGAAATCTGAAATCGTATTTTTTATTAAAATATTTCGTATATATATTTGACATATGATATTTATTGGCAACACTTCGTATTTATGTACTCTATAAACTTCAAAACTGTTATATAAAAGATAATCTTTTATGACGATAAAAGTTCATAGGAGGACATTGGAATCACAACAGTCTAAACGCAGATAGAATAACAAAAAAAAAATTGGAAACTGACTGCTGCTCTTAACATTATAGAGATTATGAGCCGCGCACGTTGATATTGCAATTGGCGGCCATCTTGGTGACGTAGTCCTACCGTTCGCAAGTTCAGCCAGAGATTACCTTACAATTTTTTATAGCTTTTTGTTATCGTTATTCTGTTTTATTTTTGTTGTTAAGTTATTGTTATCATAAAAGAAAGTAATTAACAGCCGTGCTCGTGAAATGATAATTAAAGTGGACAAGTATTTTGTAAAGGAGAAAGGAATTTAAGTTATTGATTCAAAATATACCTTGAGGACATGTTAATTTCAAAACAACTTGTGATGGAGGTTTTAAATATTTTACAAAATACTACGAAAGTGCGGCGTATGGCGTGTGATTATTTATCATGGCTACAGCAGACGACAGTGAACCTGACACAACGGACTCTGAAACGAATTCAGATTTAGACGATATTATGAGTGGACTTGTAGAATTAGTCTAGAATTACTAAATAGTAGTAATAAACATCGATTTTTTATAATACTTGATTTAATTATTTATTGTCCATTAAAATTGGTTGTGAGTTTTATAAATAAATAATAATTAAATATTCCGGATAACTAACATACAACGCCATCTAGTCCCAAACTAAGCTGAGCTTGTATTATGGGTACTATACAACTGATGTAAATACATAAATACTTTTTTTGTAAATACATACATATTATACATAGAAATCACCCGAACTCCGAAACAAACATTTGCAGATCATCCAAACATTTGATCCGACCCAGGAATCGAACCCGAGACTTCAAGCACAGCAGTCGTATACGTTACCACTGCGCCATCGAGGCAGTCAGCATTCATAAATGAAAACGTATCAAATAAACAAAATTTCTTTGTTTGTTATCCGTACTTTTTTTGCGGTGGATGACGTCACGCAACTGTTATTGTGACAAGGTTCCATCACAATAGCAACGTGCGGGGCTTATACATACTGAAGTTTTAAGAGTACAGTAAATATTAAGCTTGGAACTTATGTGTAAGTTAAAACTTAAAAGATGTAATGAATAATGGATATGTTTAGATCGAAAGTATGTTGAGTGCATACTTATATTTTATTGAAGCACTAGTTATTCAGTCTTTAGATTTGTAATCAGTTTTTTACACAACTACTAAGTCATAGAATTAGATTTACTGATACAATATATTGGGTAATAAACATTTTCTATGCCTTTCAGTATCATCTGTAGGTACATAATTTGTTTATGTTTTTAGGTTACTTTTTAAAGACCAATAGCAAGATTCAAAATTTGAAGTATATAATGTAGTGTTTTATACTTGCTATGGTAATCTGAATACGTACAAGAAGATACAAAAAAGGTAAAGTTTATATATAAATATTATGATATATTGTAGAATATCTGTCACACAGCGCATTTTCACCCATTTTAAGTAACCTATAAAATAATTGTACTAAAATAGGCATGCTTTTACTCTACGTACAAACATAAGAAACGTTTGTCAATTGTTAGTGTATTAATTTAAAAAAATAAACTAGACTAACTAGTTTGAATGGCATCTGATACAGATGATTTATTTTGGAACACTTTTTTTTTATTTGAACATTTTTTTCTTTATGAGCAATAAAAGATGTCTAATAGCAATCGGTTTCAAATATTCTCCCACACTTTCTGATCAGTATTATTTCGTCTAACTCTGTCCCAGCTCATTTTTTCTTAATCTAACTAACGTTTACAATGGTTACTGTTCGAAATATGCCTTTAACTAAGTTTTTTTCATAGGCATTCTGGTTAGTAACAACCTCAATCGAACACTTTGTCTACCCAACGTCTAAATGTTAGTAATATAATAAAAATTATTGCCTTGCGCAATACTGGCTAAATGCCTAGTCTACCGTCTTTCTCAAAACTCACATCCGGGGTAAAAAGCACAAGTATGCTAGTACAAAACGCCCAGTATCTATATGGTCATTGCCAAAAGCAATTTTTTCATGACATGTGAATATACATTATGGTTATTCACATTTAAAATTCGAACACATAGGTGTGTTCGAAAGTAGATATCACCATAGTATTGAATGGTTTCCGTCCATGTTCAGACTGGTGGAGGTCCTCTTACGTAACGTAGTTGAGGAGTCAAGGTTTGAGCCAGAGAGTTCAGGGCGTCACAGCACCTGGGACGCTCGACCAACCACGCAGCGAGGAGTAAAGCCACCAGACAAAGTTGGATTGGTAGCGATGAGCGTAGGACTCGCCACACCCAACCTCCGCGAGGGCTGTAGTCAGGGTCTCCAGCACCAGTTTTGCTACCAGCTATGGTAGTTATGCCGTTCTCTCTGCTGCAAAAAGAATTACTATTAATATACTAATATTCTTTATTTCTTATGCATCTAAATAATAATCACAAATAGGAACCTTAAAATAAGAAATATGTTTGTTACTGGCAGGACAAGGTTTGTTTAGAAAATTATAAGGAAACCGAAAGGGTTATATTTTCTTAGTCCGCTACTGTGCACAACCCGTGGCAACCTGAGGCGTAGAATACTAAAACAAGTGTTTCGGAAACTTAGATATGGCGGTACGAAGTACGCTGGATCAGCTAGCGATATATAAAAGAAGTAAAACAAGAGGAATTTATTTGAACTTACGTTTCCTCATCAATCTTCAGATCTGGAATGCTTTGTTCTACTAAAGCGCGACACGATTCCTGGAGCGTGCGTACTTCATTTTCTGTCTGCTCCATGCGCTAAAATAAAATTCATAACTTTAATAAATTTCTCCGCGTGGTGACCGTAAAAAAATACGGTCGGTGACTACCTCTCTTCATCCCATGAGTGTCGTTTGTAAGTACCGAATTAGTGCACAAAATATACAGCGCTGCCAAGAGAAAAAAGACTTAAAATAAACACTATACCAAATCGTTTAGCCAATAGGCCAAAACTTTCTGTCTAAGTAGAGGCCTATGTGCAACAGTGGACTGTCAAAGACTGTTGATAAGATGATGATGCGATCGTTTTTTTGTGAATTACCTTCGCAATAGCTCTCTGAGCAGGCGAGTTGGGCGCAAGTGCAGCTTGCAGCCTTCGAGCAAGCTCTCGCAGCGCTCCAAGGCGTCGCGCACGTCTTCCTGCACCATCGCTGTCACCGTCAGAGATACCCGAGTCCGACAGCGAGTCGCAGGTTGAACTACCCTGGAAAATAAATAAAGGTTGCTTAGATATTGTTGATCCTTCAAATCACTTTTGTTAATTATGATAGCAACAGAAAACTGATGTAAGTTTTGTAGTGTTTTCTTACCTTCTTCTTTTCGACCAACGATGCGGCCAACTGTCTGATTTGAACAGCCACCTCGTTTTGGTCACCGACAGCAGTTCCACGGTCCCTTAGCGCTTCTAATGTTGCCAGGTCTCCTCTTAAGGCACCCTGGAGCTCGCGCAGTGCACTTTCCCATTCTGTCCACGCGCAAACTGCCTTTTCCAATGAGAGTAGTTCGTTTGAGGTTCTAGAAAAATTAGTTAACTGTAGAGAAAATTTGATTTGGCGAAAAAATGGCATTGATGGCGAAAAAAGTTCATGTTAAATAACTATGTACTTTTCCAATCAAACTGTGTCCCACTTACTTTTGATGTGCATCGTCCCATGCAGATTGCAATACAGTCAATTCTTTTGCCAGCCCTCCGTCATCATTCTCCGTGTCACCCAAAACACGACGCACAGATACAGTCAGTTTCAGCATCGAGACTTTGCATTCTAGAAGACGAGACAGGCGATCCTGGAACAAAAAAAATAGTTATAAAAGGAAGAGAAGACTACTGGGTGTTCGAAATTATCCTCATGTCTACTAACTGTTATATATAATAATAATAATATATTATAATAATTCTTTATTTCAAACACAAGGTTCATAGTTAATTACATCAATAGATAGAAAAAGAAAGAAAAAGAAAAATAAAAGAATACAAATACAAATAGAACAAACTAGAACATATAAAAATAAAAAAATAAAATCAAAAAATCAGACTACTGTTTTTAGCCAGTGCTTGTTCATATATCAATAAACAGAATTGCAAGGAATCTAATCACAATACAATTCAATTCCCACTCAGAAATATATACCAGGATAGTACCGTTGATAAACGTAAATATCCGTATAAGTGAAGTGTTTTTATCTATGAGAAAGTCTCAAAATTATAAATTGGGCTTTCTAAAGGTCGTCATCCTTAACACACTTAACAAGTCGATAGTTCAGGTAAAGAAACCTGGTGCTATCTTGGTCAACTTACCTTTAATTCTTCAATCCTTCTGTGTAGTTGAGCTCTGGTGTGTGGTTGTGGAGCACAGTCTCCGGGCTCGCAGATATCGTCTAGGGTTTCTCTCAATGCTGTAATTTCTCTGCGCAAACGTCGTGCACCACCACGCCTTGTCGCCGCTGCACGCAGTGCAGACCATCTTGCCGATACGGCTGTTGAAAGGAACAGAGTATTAATTTTATGTTTTTGTTGCATTTTCTGAGACTGGAGATTGAAATTCAGGGGTTCAATAACGTTCAAGACTAGTCCTGAACCAGCCATGTAGCGGAGGTACCTCAGACAAAAATCGGTTGAGGGCTCATACCATTTGTTTTTTGCTTAAATAAAAAACGAGTAATTATCACAAAGATAAATGACCATACTACCAGTCGTACAAATCTGTTTCTAATTGTTGACAATTAAAAAAAACATCATTAGGATTCAGAAAAATCACACGTGGTCAGATTACTGGTGTTATTAATAAGAAAATTATTTTTCAAAGGAATAGTTAAATACAACTTTTGTTTGAGTCACTGTAAGAAGAACAGCTGCTGTTGCTAAATATGATGTCCTTTTGCAAGGTACACGATCGACAAGCAAATTCCCGGTACTAAAACTAAAGATCAAACAAATTTCGAACATAAAAAGATGGCGTGTTTAAAATAAAGCTGAAATTAAACTACATCAAAATTGTAATAAACCAGCCGCTCTTGAAGATAAAATCCAGAGCACTTGTCTCCTTTCTTCTTATACGAAAAAGTAGAGCAAGTTATATCCACATTTTGAAGTGCACGTATCATAATAAACATGTACACGTGAGTACCGTTAAAATACACGTTGTTTACGTCATTACGTGCATAGGATGCGTCTGCGCATCTAGTATGTAGGGCGGGCTATTCCGTTTCAGAATATCTGTCAGTGGGTTAATGTGTACCGCAACTGTATTGGTTGATTGCCAGGTGATATAATTGTACTTTGTTAACCGACTTCAAAAAAGGAGGAGGTTTTCAATTCTACTGGATTTTTTTTTTGTTACCCCAGAACTTTCGACTGAGTGAACCGATTTTGATTATTCTTTTTTTTATTTGAAAGCTGGTGCCTCACGCGTGGTCACATTTCAATTTGGTCCAGTTTTTGAAGTCAGATTTTTTTTATTATATAAATAATAATAAATGTATTGAGAAAAATCATAATAGGGAAAGGTTAACAAAAAAAACTTAACACGCGTCACTTGTAGATTTCTTTTTTTTACTAACGGGCAATATTTAAAACCTTTTATCCATTTTAGAAAAGACAATAAGAGTCATTCATTGTCATTAGACATAGGTATGCGTATAATCTATTTAGAGCGGATGAATACATTAGACCGGTTTTAAATATACGAACATCTTTCAGATGTTAAGTCGTGAGAAGGATTTGATTAAGTGGAGACCATTTTTTTGTGTTTATGGTTGTTTTTAGTCAAATGATGTGTGTATGTATAAGTCAAATTAGGTTTTTAGTACTTTTTAAATAATCCGTAACTACTTAATGTTATCCATTCAAAAGTAACTCTGTGTGTCGGCTTGTATGTAATGCTTTCACAGCTATACCGCTGCACCGATTTCAATGAAATTTGGCATGGAGATAGGCTAACTCTTTACTGCAATAACCGAAATATACGCGGGCGGAGTCTCGGGCAAAAGCTAGTACATAATATAGCAAAAGACCTGATCGTCGACGTTATACAAGATCAACGTACGATTTAAAAAATCAAGTCATTTATTTTTAGTGTTAATCATACTGTCTTACATTTTTTGGGACTTAATTTTTGTCGTTGTGTTTGACTATTAGCTATCCTACTACTATTATAAAGGCGAAAGTTTGTAAGTATGGATGTATGTATGTATGGATGTTTGTTACTCTTTCACGTAAAAACTACTGAATGGATTTGAATGAAACTTTACCACAATATAGCTTATACATCAGAATAACACATAGGCTACTATTTATAAAGATATAGCTTCGCCTCGCGGCGTTGCCCGCAGTTATCATCGTACCGCGGGTAGCACCGCGGGGTTCAGCTAGTAATTTTATATAATGAGAATGGCTTCGATTTCCAAGGAATTATTTTGCTCGTATCGTCTATTTAGGAGTCACAAGATCAAGCAATACCAACTGCGCCAATATTCAGAACATAATTGGTATATTCAAACGTTGTTATGTATTACGATTACGCAATATTTTGTAGCGTACCGACTCCGTTAGTCTATTAGATATTATAATTTAAAATTCATCTAAGTATCAGATATACTTAAATAGCAATTATTGCACAATAGAAATACATCATAATCAAGAAACTATAAATATCGATATTATGCCACAGTCATCAAAGGGGATCGCCTTTTGTGAGAAAGGAAACATTTATAACATGTCGACCATCTTGTTCCCGCGCCGGAAATCGCCAATTTTATACGGCACCTCGCATATTGTGTGATTCGGGCTAATTAATTCCTCTATGAATGACCATACATAGACTATCAATTTCATTAGTCTGTGGTCTTAAAGTTTTTCATTTGAATTTCGCTACAAAGAAACTAATGGATTTTGACAGGAAAGAATCAACTTGAACTTTTGTTTAATGATTTTGTGGTACAGTAAAACCACATTTTTTATGGGATAAGGGAAAAACAACAATTTCCCCGATGTCATGACAAACTTAAAAAAAACAATAAACCACCAGAATCTCAGTACAGTATCTGACAGATTGGTTTCAGATAACTGACCAGTTCCCAGATTATTTATCGAGGTTGCGAGAGTTTGTAAGATTTCTTAGATATAAAGTGGTCGCCGATACTTGTAGGTATTAATAGCAATTGCACGCAATGTAAGGAAATTAGTAGTTACGATTAAACATGCCTATTAAGTGTTCATTTAGCGGATAACAGTTTCCTATAAACTGTTACAGTACCTAACTAATATAATGTATTAATTTCAAAATAGGATGATTATAACACGAAACTCTTGCTATGTTGTAAAAACAAGGTAGAAAAACCGGATGATATCATTCAAGTTAGCGTTCAAGTCAATATAACTTAGGAAAAATATTGCGAAGAGAAAAAGTCTGTGTGCTTAGATCTATGACCAAAAGACCAGAGCCAGTGTTGCAGACTGCAAAATACTCATGTTTTTTAAATGTGGTCCGACACAGTCCTTCTAATTTCAAAACATCATAATATTGGCAATTTGGCACTGCAGCGCTATGTTACCTAAAAGTTATTTTGCAATTGTTACGGACAATGATCTTGCAAGACTAACCATCGTCAGTTTTAACGAGTTAAGTAACATTCTGTTAAATTAATCTCATATAACCATTGGTTCTGTATAATAATTTATGTGTAATAATGCAGTCTGCGCGGCTCCGCCTGCGTGTTTTTCGGTTATCGCAGCAAAGATAAGCTTTAGTACTTCCCCAAAAATCATAGTATCTCCATGTCAAATTTCATTGAAATCGGTGCAGCGGACTAGCCGTGAAAGAAGGACAGACAGACATAGTTACTTTCGCATTTAATTAAAATACAATTTCTGAGTTTTGAGTGTCAACAGAAAACATTTTCATAATGAACACATGTTGTTTCTATTACGACCACATTTATTCGGAATGTATATCCTCAATTATCTTTCATTCCTGTCAAGGAAGGAGTAAAACATAAAAGGGCTGTGTTTTATAACTGCACTTGTCGTAATGTTCCATAAATCAGAATAGATACGACAAAGCGCAGCCGCTCGCGCCGAAATAGCGTCCTAAATGTCACTGGCTCCGTGAACTTGGATGTCTCTTGCGTGTAATCTCACTAATTTAGAGATGTCAATAACCTTGCGAAATTTCTATTCAGACCTGATGTTGTTTCTTTATATTTTATGAATTTCATCGTTTAGAAGAGCTGTGTAATATAGGTAATCGAAAAAAGACTTCATTGGTTGTTGTAAAAAGTTGAATAGAAGTTTTTAATAACGTTGACGTTTTGGTTTCGAATATAATTGAAAATTTACTACTAGATTGTCTCTCCACCCGCTTTGCAATTTATTTGTCACCGAATATTCGATTATTTGAGCTGATTGTAATTGTGTATAGCCTTTAGAAGGGATGTGATGAAATCACTACCGATTCAATTCAAATATGGAACAAACAATTTTGCGTTCCGCCAAGAGCGGAAGGCAATTTGTGGCGAGTCGTCAGTCAAATTCAACGAGATATTACTGCTTCCCATTGCCGTGGAGACGGAACGTTTCAAAACGAGTGAACAGAACTGAAATGCATTTGCATTCTATTTTTAAAGTGTTGTTATTTTTAAATGACGATTTAGTGTGGCTAGTAGCTATTATGAGGTTGAAGTTTTTTTGGATATGGTAATACGTTAAAATATGTACCTTAAATAAATCTTTTAAAGATGTAAGTCAACATGATGTATTGTAATACTTCGAAGACAAAGACAACTTTCTTCCAAATTAGCATAAGTGTCATAATTATTCTCCTTTTGTTCGGTCCACGCTATTCTGGTAGTTGTTACATACCTAAACTAAAGAGTGCAGTAGGTATCGACCGAACATAACAATTATTTTAAAACTATAGTTTCTTAGTGTGAATGAACTCGATGAATCATTATATTTGGCAGTTCAAATGCACCTGTATTTACTTCGATGTGCACAAAGAATTTGCTTCTGAATTAACAAAAAACGATTTATGTCTCCAACTCCTCCAAATGAGGTTGAATCGTGACTTTGTAGCATTACTCATTCTGTAGTTTATACCTACTTGTATATTCTTATTACTTTTTGGTACACTTTCTTGTCGTAACGAGACTACTCAATTGGCTTTTGGTAGACTACAGAATACAGACTCGATTGGCCGGTTTTCGCCGTATCAAATTCGTACCCATTAGTCTACCTACAGCAAATAGAGCTTTGGAGTTATGGTCGAGAATAATAATAATAGTTATTTTCAAAATTATTTATATTATGTTAGTTACACTATTTTACTTTTCTCAATAGTATTGTAAACTAATCATTTGAAGGCACTTTTTTTTTTTTCTTTTTTTCTTTAAAAAGACATCTCCCACATTAGGTTATAAGGAGAATCTTCAATGTGACTTCAGGATTAAATTGCCTTGCCCAACCTTTCCAAAAATAGGTAGAGAATCAGCATAGGATATCAATTTAGCACTTGGAGGGTTAATCAAAGGGCTAATATTATTTTTGAAGCATTATCATTTACAAATAAAAAGTAGTCTCACAAACAAGTATAAGTGAGAAAAAATAAATTTTAATACTATATTACTTCATAAGTATTTGTTTATACAGACAATCCTTAACTGTGTGTCACTTATATGGTTGTAATTATTTCCAAAAATGACAGAAGATAAATTCATTTTATTGATTGGAACATAATACATAAATGTATATGAGTATGTTCCTCTTTGGTATCAGCGATTGCGACATAACGAGTCTTACATCCTCGGTGAAAGCCAACAAATCGTAAACTAAGTGATTACGATGCAAAACAGAACCTTATAAACGACTTGCGAATGGAATTATAATCAGGTGTAAAGTACTAAGTACCTACACCATTAACACTTACCCGTGTAAACTGGCAGCAGTGAAAATAGACAGTTCCTAATTTAAAACAAGAAAAATAGATGTCTAGTGATATATAGCTATAGCAGTAGGTAGGTACTTACAGTTTTTAAGAATCGCAAAATGTATTTATGGTGCAGTTTTTTTTTAATTACGATAAATGAAGTAGGCCGTATCATCGTACAATCACGTTCTAGCTGGGTATGGTTTTATAGGTAAATATCTACTAAATAGATGTACATAAAAAACTCACTGAAAAAAGATTAGTTCAAGATTTTACCAATCAGGATATTTTCCAGTGCAATATTTCTGAATTTCAAGTATGTATCCGAAATTCATAAAATCGTCAACGCAATAGGTATATCACTACATTTCTTGAATTTTAATCAATGTTTCACAAAGACTCACCGCCACTTATCATTATGATAATATTTAAGGCACACCACACTACCTGGATACTGAACGTAGCAATCCATTACAGAATTGTCAACTCGATCATGCGCAGGAGTCGGCCAAGCGGCAAGGTCGTAGTTGCACAGTGCACCTCCTCCGAACAAACACTCGCGACTGACTGTCTGACACCTAGACACATCTCTATTTCAAAGCACTAACGTTGACTGTACCACGAACTCCGACAATCAACTATTTTATTATGTGAAAATTTAACTTTGTCTTTATAATAAATGAAATTCAAAATGCGACCATTTCAGCATACAATAAGATACCAATTGCTATGCCTTGACAGTACATACTCGCCAATAAGGTGTGATTGACGGAAAACTAACGGTAGACGATACCAAAGTTTTCGTTGTAAATGGGTCGCAGGAAAAACTGCCTTCTGACAACAATATTCACATTTATTTAACTGCATTGATAAACTTGTAGAATATAGATACACTTTAACAAATGCAAGGTGACCTCGCAAGATATAGAGTTTCTTCACAGATCTGACTGTATTCGATACGGATATATTATTATACTATGCTGGTACACATGCAAACGTATTGCAAGGTTGTCTGCACAACAGCTGCGCACTCAATCGAGAGGAATAAATGTTTTTATTGCATCTTTAACACTCCGAAATGAAGTAATTAGCAAAATTAAAACATATACTTATTATATAAATAACTAAAATACAGACACTGTTTCCGAGACGAATTACTGAACGAAATTATACAAGTCCGAATATTGAGATATCAGGCACAGTACTGATAGATTGGACAGACGATGACAATTAATAAACCAACTGTATTTAATTCAATACAAGAGGTTATCAAAAGGTCTCGGACCTATCTAAAGGAGCTAATAGAAAATGCTAAAACAATATAACCTTGTTGAGCGATAAAATAATAAATAGCTGCATTGAAATAACGGTTATAACAAATGGCAATAAATGTTCCTAACAACCTTGAATTGCTATTAATACTAGAAATTCTTTCTAGTAACATCGAATGAAAGAAAATAAAAATATTTCAAAAGACACTTCTAAATATTTAGAAGCCCGTCAATTCGGATTACGTTATTCGTTCCGCGACGGTTATTTCAATTAAAACTTTCTGGTATAAGAGTATAAATATTTTTATCTAGACTAGCAATTCTTGTAACAAAAATAAAACGCATAATATTAGACAATACCTGACTAAAAAATATGCAGACGAATTTAAGCTAGGAAGGTGTGTCTGTTACTAACCGCATCTTCTGCCGAGATTCATTATCAATAAGAATAATGACACCAGCTTCTAGTACAACCAGCTTGGCTACTGCGTACCTACATAAATAAGTATTTATACTCATACTTTATGGAAAGTTCCTCATAGCAA
This sequence comes from Spilarctia lutea, assembly GCA_916048165.1. Classification (NCBI taxonomy): domain Eukaryota; kingdom Metazoa; phylum Arthropoda; class Insecta; order Lepidoptera; family Erebidae; genus Spilarctia; species Spilarctia lutea. The sequence continues at coordinate 6,070,042 of OU696491.1, forward strand.
GCTTCAAAAAGACCTAAGTGCATTTAAACATCTTTCAGTTGTCATAATCATTCTGTATTCTTCCTTTATTACCCGATGTTAAAACTTTCTAGTGAGTCTCGTATTACCAATCCTCTTTGCGTTAAATCTTGCCTTGGCAATCACAGCATCCTAAAGTAATAATGATTATATTTCTAGACATTACACTACATTGTGACATCGAAGTACAGGTACTGTTTATTATACATGTATTTATAATGACAATGAGCGGGAGTTTAAACCGCAAATAGGTACGTAACGGTAATATTATGTAATGTTGTTCTGTATAAATTTTTAAACAACTAAATTTAAAACAACAACAAAACACTCCTTGATCCGTTAGTGCCCTTTCAAACGGAAGAAAGTGTTGTATTAACCCACTATTCGCGTTTGGCTACATTCAATCACGCAAATATATTGGGTGATTTTTTTGAGGTTAGGATTTTCATGCATTAGTATTTGCTCAGATTTTTTGAGGTTATGATTTTCATGCATTATTATTTGCTCAGTATGCTTTGACATTTCATCATGAATAGACTTACTAACGAGCAACGCTTGCAAATCATTGAATTTTATTACCAAAATCAGTGTTCGGTTCGAAATGTGTTTCGCGCTTTACGCCCGATTTATGGTCTACATAATCGACCAAGTGAGCAAACAATTAATGCGATTGTGACCAAGTTTCGCACTCAGTTTACTTTATTGGACATTAAACCAACCACACGAATGCGTACAGTGCGTACAGAAGAGAATATTGCGTCTGTTTCTGAGAGTGTTGCTGAAGACCGTGAAATGTCTATTCGTCGCCGTTCGCAGCAATTGGGTTTGTGTTATTCGACCACATGGAAGATTTTACGCAAAGATCTTGGTGTAAAACCGTATAAAATACAGCTCCTGCAAGAACTGAAGCCGAACGATCTGCCACAACGTCGAATTTTCAGTGAATGGGCCCTAGAAAAGTTGGCAGAAAATCCGCTTTTTTATCGACAAATTTTGTTCAGCGATGAGGCTCATTTCTGGTTGAATGGCTACGTAAATAAGCAAAATTGCCGCATTTGGAGTGAAGAGCAACCAGAAGCCGTTCAAGAACTGCCCATGCATCCCGAAAAATGCACTGTTTGGTGTGGTTTGTACGCTGGTGGAATCATTGGACCGTATTTTTTCAAAGATGCTGTTGGACGCAACGTTACAGTGAATGGCGATCGCTATCGTTCGATGCTAACAAACTTTTTGTTGCCAAAAATGGAAGAACTGAACTTGGTTGACATGTGGTTTCAACAAGATGGCGCTACATGCCACACAGCTCGCGATTCTATGGCCATTTTGAGGGAAAACTTCGGAGAACAATTCATCTCAAGAAATGGACCGGTAAGTTGGCCACCAAGATCATGCGATTTGACGCCTTTAGACTATTTTTTGTGGGGCTACGTCAAGTCTAAAGTCTACAGAAATAAGCCAGTAACTATTCCAGCTTTGGAAGACAACATTTCCGAAGAAATTCGGGCTATTCCGGCCGAAATGCTCGAAAAAGTTGCCCAAAATTGGACTTTCCGAATGGACCACCTAAGACGCAGCCGCGGTCAACATTTAAATGAAATTATCTTCAAAAAGTAAATGTCATGTACCAATCTAACGTTTAAAATAAAGAACCGATGAGATTTTGCAAATTTTATGCGTTTTATTGTTTAAAAAAGTTCTCAAGCTCTTAAAAAATCACCCGTTATTTACATTTTAATTTGCACGTTAGCAGCATATCAATGTATCAACTATACTAAAAGAATTATAGCGGAACTTATTTGTATTCGTGTAATTAATTTATTGTATAATAACCTCACGTAATGCGTAATGATTGGAGAATAGCTTTGATATAGCACTCAAGACTGTTATTTTCGTTACGTAATAATAAATCTATGGTATATTCTATCGGCAGATGAAAGAGAAACGAAGCCTTCGTTTTTATGTAAGACGACAGGTGCTGATTTTTAGATTCATATTTAGTCTTATTTATTACTCCTATTTGAAAAACTGTTGTAGTGTCATACTGTAGGTGGGTTGGTTTAATTGAACGACAGTCTCGCTGCCAATAAAGCATTGTCCTTGCTACTTTTATTGGCAAAACAAGTGCCAGTTTTTGCCAGTAGTTGCGCAACATTGCAGTTGCAAACGTTGCAACATGGATATTGTCGACAAACAATGTATTTTAAAATGTGACCTACTGACGTTTTGTCGTGTTTAATTTTAGAACGAGTCTTCTTTTGTTTATGGTTGGGAAGAAAAAATTGTGGAAGAGGTCGACTTCTTATAAATCTGACTATTTGGTCATTGAAATATGAATCTTTCCGCAGTTCAGTTTAAATATAAATGATTGAGATCTTGTATAATACATACGTATGTAATTCCTAAACTGCAAATTACATCGTGCGCATGCCTTGCGTCGGCCGGTACTCACAAATATATATTTGTGATATTGATGATCTCAGAAACCTACTAGAATGTGATATTTAAGCAACTGTATTTTAGTTCCTGCTTAGGATATATTTTAACTCTTAACAAGCTTTTAAGCACCACCCACGCTGTCTCGCGCTTTCATATTCCCATAATTTTCAACCGTAAGTTCCGCAAATTATCTCTAGTGGGCGTTCAAAATGCACAAAGTTCTACCGAAGATGCGAATGTTATGTTAATACTTAGACATGTTCCAATATTGTGAACATGCGTAGGCGGTGTGTAGGCAGACGTGTCTTTAGTTAGTTCAAGCACACCAGCATGTACCTTGACTAAGGCTATTTAAAGATAATCTTGATATAAAGCAAATGTAATGCAGATTAAGCTTCAGATCTTTAGAAAGATATCAATTAAATGCGTTAAATGTGTATCATTTGAAGCATCTTTTAACGGAGATCGTTTCATGCGCTATAGGAAACGGCTGATATCAACCATTAGACATTTAAAAAAAAAAGTAAAACTGGTACTTTTAGTTTTTGTTTTTTTTAAATATTTACATTCGAAATTTAGTATTTTGAAGTTTTAAATGACCAGTAATTGCATTATTGTCAAAGTAATTAATAGGTTATGTTTTTTTTTTCATGTGGATATCCCATATTTGAAATTAAAAAAAAAAACAAATATAGTTTAAAAAAAAATGTTGCGAATCTGTTAATTTTTGAATGTTTACTTCAGTTAATATTCTATTGGATTATAATTAGTATGGTTATACAATCGCTGTTGTAATCATTTTGATATTGAGGCCATCGGCACAGTAATTATTTTTGAATTAAATCAAATCAGTAATCGAGTGGCAAACACTTTACACTTACATCTTGATAAATTGAAACAAAAACTGCTTCATGGACAATAGTATATTATTTAACTGTGAGAATATAATGATAAATAAGAAGAAAGAATAAGATTACTAAGGCCATGGGCAATCGAATAATTTTACGTCAAAGATTTGATCAGTTCAAACAATTAAATTGTATTTGTTTACTAAATATGAGGAACAACGCAATGATATGTAATTTTCAAATGGTTTGCTGTGATGCATTTTATTCAAATATTACCGTGTTAATTTTATTACAACTTTTTAAATTATGGTAACTAATAGCCAATACTAAGTTATGACAAATTATAAAAAAAAATCACTTTATATTAATTACCAAACGGTATAAATCACTTTGATCACTTCGAAATAATTATATTGTTGACTTTAAAATATCTAATCTATGCTACTGTTTGAGTAAGGTATTATTTTGACACTATCATTTCAGTCTTTATAGACTTGGAACAAAACAATGTCAAAAACAATTGTGTTTGACATTGGGCGTGTAAACGTCATCAGCAGATGTTGTTTAAATAACGCTCATTTTAAGTACACAAACCTCAGCTATGCAAATAACTCATTCTAGATATAAACATTAATGAAGTAAATTCACTGATTCCTTTTACCGAACATGGCGGACTATTAATGCACCATGTACTATAATAGGGGTTTTTAATTGTTTCTACTCGTAATAAATTGACACATGACAAAATTTACATTAAATTGGATCCTTGTTGGATGATGCTGGTTGTTAATAAATAAAAAAAAAATTATGGCACAGACACGAAGAACTAAAAAAAAATAATAGAAAATTACGTTGTGAAAATGTTGCGGAGTTTTAGTATTAATATAATTTTAAGAACCCAATTATTATTTTAACTATTTCTCTCTTTAACTATATTAATTAATACACAATAATAAAAAAATAAACTAAAAACTGAGTAGCCAACGTAAATTGCGATTATATCAGATTTAAATAACATATTGTTATCATCGCATTAACAGAGTAATTTATACAATTTCAACTTACCAATTTCCTCATTGGTGGTAGCAGTCGATGTAATAGATAAATTCATTTTGTCAATAATCACTATGCTATAGAATCACTAATGTCAATCCATCACTTTCACAGCACTTCTGATCATAGATATAGAGTTATGTCACAAGGTATTATAACGATAATAATAGATTTAATTTATCTAGATAAAAAGATCGTTCTTTATCAAGAGCCATATTTAATTCCCTCTTAATATAAGAGTATTTAAGAGGGAATTAAGAAACGGAAGATATAACTGAGGTTATGACTTCCGTTAGGCAGTCTAGATTTTCCAGAGACAATTGCTTTATGGTATTTGAAGTAGTGTTGGGAAAAATAATTGAGTAACTGTTAAGGTTGGATGTTGCTTTGATTTAAATTATGATTTTGGTTAATGATAACTTTATTTTTAGTTATGATTGTTCAAACTTAAAACAATAGGTTTATCCTTATTTTATAACGTATGATTTGTTTTCACCAGTCCCAGACTTAAGCAGTTTAATACTATTACAAGTATGAATGTATTGTATGAATATGAATTGTATGAATTATTTGAAAAGATGGTGCACATGACTTTCTCACCAGCTCTTCTCATGAATGCAATACCCATCGGAGCTGGTACTTGGATTGATTTCAATTTAAACCTTTGAGTTGAATCGAAATCAATCTAAGCTCCGGTAATTCAAATCATCTCAGTGCATTTAGTATTGGTACTACTGAACTGATTACTTGAGTTTTGTTTCATATTTTTATGTTTGTATTTTTGACGTGTTCAAGTGCCTTTTGGGGCCTATGGAAATAAATGATTTGAGTTTGAGTACGTAAACGGTGATCAGTTTCAGAGGCATAATTAATTGGCCTATTGTACTTAGGGTTGTTAACCACACTGTAGATATTTATTATAATAGATATATAAATTCTCGTGTCACGTTGTTGCTTACGCCAAATTCTGAAACTATCCTACCAATACACCGATATGACATATAAATTGAAACATTAACAAAAATAATTCATTCATGTTCATAAAAAAAATAGCATTGTCTCAAAAGCACGAAAAATTCTTCTTATTCTAGGAGCTCATTTCTTAGTAAGAATGCAAATCACTCTTAACACTAATGTTTTTATTAAAATCACTTTCGATTGGTTTTCTTTAAATTTATTGTAATGATAATAACCAAGCTCGGCTTTGTAATATATATAAAACTCTTCCGTTAGACATTAAAACTGTTTAATATGATCAAAAACAATTTTCAATATGATTGTTAATAACTAGGATCATTATACTAATCACTATTTATAGCCGCATAAAATACATAATCGGTTGATTAGTTTTTCTCGAAATAGACGGCTTCTTAATAGCTTATAATCACATTATAGTGTAACCAATCGATAATTATCAAAACAAGTTTAAATAGCTCGAAGCACATGTTACAGATTAAATCGGTTTTAAAATAGTGGTTAATTTTGAGCACGAGAAAACACGACTAGTAAACCCTGAGCTGCTTACAGCAAGTTAAAAATTAGTAAAAGATTAATAGGAGTTTAAAAAATGGTTGCCGAATGTGTACCTATTGTAACTACTAATCATTTTATTCGCTCAAACACACGTAATAAAATATGAAAATGAACATGAATATAAATTTTAAATATCGAAACAAATAAAAAAAAAGAACTGCAGTTTATTAATCTATGATTTGAACTTTTTACACGCTTTTTATTAGCTTCACCTGTATATTTGTTTGTTTGTAACCGACTCCTTTGAACTTTTGTTTATTTATCGCTTTATCCTTAATTTAAATTATATATAAATAATAATATTTTCTACCTTTTAGTTTGGTTTATTCATAAAAGCGTGTTTTTAGGTTTTTAAACTTTATTTTATTTTGTTTCGTGTCTGACATGAGCTGTTTCAATAAAATAAAATTTGAGCACAAATTAAAATACAAAACCCGAATAGTCTAGAAAACCTACTTATAACAATGAGGCAATTGGATATTGCGAACTACAAATAGAGATTATTTTCAATTCGAAAAGGCGTAATGTACTCGTAATAATGACAGTTATTCATGAGATATTATGAACGGATGCACATGAGTTTCAGTTTTGTTACTGTTACATCATTTTCTACTTTCGCTTCTAATGTTAACGTTGTGGTTCTTTGTTGCTGCAGTAAAATACCAGTTTTGTAAAGGAAAAGTGTCTTGTTTAAACGGCTGCAACATTTTTTTATTAGTATTGTCGGGACGAGTTATTGTGTAGCAAAGACTTGAATTATCTTGTGAAGAACGGAAGACTTACTTGTCTAAACCACGAGTCTTGTAACTAATTGTAGATATCGATGTGACATCCATTTATCATCAAATACAAACATAGGCTTACCAATTCAGTACATAAATATTTAGTATTCATGAAATATAAAACATAAGTTTAATACAGGCTTGTTACTGACGTCATATAAAAATAAAGTGATGAGCGACACAGTATTATACGTAGCCAGGCATGTAATACATCAGAGAATTCAAAGTAGCGGTACTCAAGTCGAACTAGAATGTCCGCTCGAGAAACCGTTACCTTAATAATTGACGGATAATCTGTAAGCAACAATAGAATGTCGGTCGACTATCTGAGGTAATTAAAACGACGATTAATCTGGTATTTAGACGATGAGGGACTAATTGAAAGTTGGAAGTCGCACATTGAACAAGTTTGCGATAAGTTGAACAGATTTGTGTATGCCATAAAAAGAATCCGATAAACGGTTTCAGCAGATGCAACACTCAGTGCTTACCATGGCTATGTATCGTATTGAGGGAAAATTGTGTTGAAATTAAAAAAGTATTTCGTGTACAAAAGAAGTGTGTGAGAGCAATATGCGGGGCATGGTTTATGTATAGCTTCACACCAATTTTTAAAAAGTACAATATTTTATCGCTAGCACGCATGTACATTAGGGAACTCTGTGTTTTTGTCAAGCAACATCCTCAATACTTTGATCTTCAATCAAATGTAACAAGAAGAGATATCACACCTAGAAATGTTCACAAAATCTTTCAACCAAGAAGTAATCTAGAAATACAAATAAACTCCTATATATTTTTAATTAAAGTATATAACAAGTTACCAAATGTATTCTAGGATCAACCATAATCTTAACCACATGACTTTTTGAAAAATGTTTTTACAATTTGAACGATTACACGAAATGAAAACATAGTGAGATGATTTTATACACTTTTTATGTTCTTTCTTGTTTTAACATCAACTAAATTGACATATTTTAACTATTATGACATTAATAATAATATTTATTGAATTCGATATTTGAAAAATTTTGTTTTTATAAAATCATATTCAAATTAGGTAATGAAATCATAATATTGACACTGACATATATTATAGTGTTGCGTGCCAGTATTATAATTTATGACATTACTAGTTGCTCACCATTGCGTTAATTAAGGTTTAAGAGAAAAATTTAAATCAAACTGGAGAATTAAAATAGTTTGTTTTAGTAGTTGTATGCTTTGTGTCATTTTGAAATGTAATAAAATAATATTTTCGATTGGTCATTATTAGATCTAAGGAAAGATACAAAGATGCTGATATAGAATCGGAAAAAGAAATCCGTTCAAGAAGCTAAGCAGAATATTTTTAATGAATTTATGTATTGAATTTATAACAAAATATTACCTCGATAGACAGCCAATTAAGAGCATAGATTACAAACGCGCCTAGATTTTAATTGCTCGTCATAGAATGTCACATTGATTACTAGTTCCAGTGTGTGGAAGTGAAATTGTGTTTAGGGTTGTCGCATATGTGTCGCAACCTGTTCCATCAGGGTTTCAAAACCATTTTCCTAACGTAACATACGGATTCCTACGATTTCCTTCATAATCTACTAAGCACAATTTAACTTAATTAAAATTTTAAATAGCGAGGTATCTATTTAAAATTTTACGAAATCATTTAAAATAAATTGCAATCAAATTGATCGATAAATTTAAAACACCATCGACAATATAATTTATGGACCTAAGCATTCGGCTTTTATTAATAAAAAAAGTAGACGACACAGAAAAAGTACGATCATCTATGAACAGGATTATAAAAAGTAACGGTATATTTTTGATTGAGGATATAACAGACTGTACAGAAACAGGATCATTTCTAGAACACAAAGGAAGTTATATTATAACTTCGATGTTATACATGGGTTTCCTTTCAAATTGTGACATTGAACTTTAAACAGTTTAAGTGTATGCTTAAAACCGAGAACTTAAAAGTAGTAATTAGAGAAAAAAATACCGGTTTAGCCACTAACGCAGGACCTATACTTATACCATTTTGCTTTACAAGCCTCGTAAAGGAATCCAGTTTTGAAACACAAAATTGAAGAATATTGGTAGGTAGTTATTTCAAAACTCGAGTTTTAAGAAATGGTTTACACGAACTGTTCAATTGCTATAAGAGTACATACGCCTAATCGTTCCAAGGCAATCGATAGTGATACGTATTAGAACATTGACATAATTAGTTATCTGTGGGACGCCATAGAAGGTAACCTCCATGTAAGGAGTGTCGCTTATCTCATAAGATGACGAACCACTTACTGACTTAGGAGTAACGACCTTCTAAATGAAGTGTTTTCAAGGATAGCAAGTTTAAATCAGGTAAGGATTGGATAGTAGGTACTCTAACACATTTTTTTATCTATACATATAAAGCTGAAGAGTTTCTTTGTTTGTTTGAACGTGCTAATGTCAGGAACCGCTGGTCCGATTTGTCCATTTATCGAGGAAGGCTATAGGCTATATATCATCACGTTAAGACCAATAGGAGCGGAGCACTAATGAAGAATGTTACAAAACCCGGGGAAAAATATTATACTACGGGCAATAAGAGACGTAAACCAGGTTGCGTGGCTCAGCTAGTTTATTATATTATTCACTCTTGACTATAAAATTGACATGTGAGTAATTAAAAGCATAAAATGGTAATGAGGACGCAAGGTATAATTTCGGTTATCCGTGTGTTAAAAATACAGAGGGTCACCGGCCCTAATCATCTCATGGGTGTCGTAAGGGTGGATAACATTACCACTAAGAGAAGGAAAACTGAAAACAAACATTATACGAAACCGTCTGGCCAGTGCGGTATGGTGGGTCGAAACCTTCTTGTTAAAGAGCAGCCTTTGTCCAGCAGTGGACTGTTAAAGACTGGTAATGATACTGATGATAATTTTGGTTCAAAACAGATAAAACAATGCAATATTTTCCTTGCAATTTAAATCTGGTAACTTTGGTAAATTCAAATTATGTTATTATATAAATGCGAGAAGCCGAAGATCGAACTAAGTGGCGTGCTATTGGAGAGGCCTATGTCCAGCAGTGGACTGCGATAGGCTGATGATGATGATGATTATATAAATTGCGTAGAAAATAAAAAATGACTAAGTACTGCAACAGTAATATGAAAATGTAACTTTCACGGCACGCAGTGAAATCGTAGCGATAATACGCAAGGCGTGCTAAATTTAAAAGCAAAGACCTTCTATATTTTTTTAAAAAAAATATGCATCTAAAGATTAATTGCATGTATAGTTATCTAATTTTTTGTTTGTGCAAATGCAAATTATACACCGACAAGGATAATGCAGTGTTGAAAACTTTTTGCAAGCTCTAAAATTGGCTTGCTAATTGGATTTTTTTTCCAGAAAGGTATGCTCAAGATCGTGAAATAAATCATCTAAATGCAAAACCACATCATTGTAAAATGCAAACTGTTAAATTTAGTAATATATAAGTTCATATACCTCCGTTGTTTTATGTTACTAAAATATCCATTTAATTTTCTATTAGGACAAATTTTGACAGCTACTCAATAAAAAATTTCGACAATCTTGTCTATGATTGCACATTTTACAAAGAGAAACCTCTTACTCAATCTTCGAGAAGCGGAAAAAAAACATCGTAAGTTAAAATGGAGTTGTTATTGAAGCAATTTGTGGGCTTGTTATTGTGATTGAACGAATTATGTGTGCGCTAACACATTAGAATTCAATTTAGTTTGTATGACACAAAATTCTGTTGTGAAAACTAGTGAAAGCAATTCCAACAGACAGACTTAGTACTTCCTACTAAGGCCTATTTTGATTATTGCTAATGACTATGTATATATTGTGTATTTATAAAAGTTAGTACATAGATGCACTATCTACAGCCAGTTCTTTGTTAAGATTTTAATTTTTTCCAAGTCCAAAAGACTAGACAGAGATATTGTTCAGCTTTTGTTAATATATAATACTGCGTTAGTCAACGTGCATAGCCAATACAGCGTAAATCAACTATTTAGTAACGGATTCATAATCTAAAAATTATCCTTGCGATTTGTTGACAAATTCAGCTGATACGGAATCGTTCAACATCGTGTTGCTACCTCAAATTGCTGCAATTAAAAATTTTATTCTCGTATAATTAAGGGGCAACATTTTTTTACTCCAATTTCATTTCTTTGTTCTTTTATAATCCATACATTTTTGGCAAAAGTACACAGGGTTAGAATTTTTCTGAGGCGACATGAATCCATAGAACTGTTGATAAAACGTTTTATTTTATAAAGAATTCTACTTATATTGTTATGAAAAACTAACTGGCTTCAGTCTGACACTCAATTGGAAGTCCCTATTGTCAAAAACATCATGAGTCAGCGTTCAAAAATGCTGTATCATGCAAGGGTTGGGCTGTTCTGAATTAAAGGTTTTGATTGTGTTTTAAACCGATTAGGGACAATTGATGACATATTTGTAGAGTAATTGTAAGGAAGAAATACTCCTTTATAAATTACCAACGCCACCATTTTGTTTGTCACTTATGTTTCCATATTATGTTAGTAAACAGGTATCCAGCCTATCTGACACTATTGACAGTTAGTGTCATGTGACCAGTGACGATACTTAAACAGTAGGCAGAACACATATACTATGTTGTAATAATAACAACATAATATATGTGTACTGGAACCCACCTATATTGGCTATATTATTATTCGGCAGTTTATTAAATTTTTTGTAGAAAAGAAAACAAGATATGAAAATTTATATAAAATAATTAAACTGTAAATGAATTATGGGCAAAATGCGGATACGGTACATAGTTCATTTATATCTTTTTATATATATATAAATATTATATCATAGTTTTATCAATAATTATTATTTAATAGACTGTTAAGATAAAATTGACTGTACAGTCGGACTAGTGGTTTAAACGTTCGCAACGCCGCTATCTACTGCGCCAAGTGTCGTGGGTTCCCACATGGGACGACACTAATCCACAAATTGTTATCCTGAGTCTGGGTGTTCTTTGTATTCGTTATTTATATGTTTGTAAAGTCCCCTGTAACACAGGATGGGAGTCATCTTTAAAAAAAATATAGACTACAAAAAAATCTAAAAAAATGAGTTTTTATATGACTTAGATAGACTATGACCATGATCATCTAAAAGTAAATAGTCAGAACTTTCAGGCATACTAAAGAAATTGTTAAATTAAATATTAGTTTTAACATGAAATAGCGTTTGCGCTGTGTTTCACCGAGTGAGTGAGGATACCGGAGGCCCATACCCCAACCCTTCCCCCCATCCCCTTTCCTATCCCCCAAAGGTCGGCAACGCACTTGTGACGCCTTTGGTGTTGCGGGTGTCCATGGGCGGCGGTAATCGCTTACCATCAGGTGATACGTCTGCTCGTTTGCGCATTATTCAAAAAAAAAAAAAAGAAACATGTTAATCACACTATTTATGTGCAATAAATGGTTATAACTTGTAATACGTTAATATAAATACATAACGCATACATTGCATTTTTTAATTAACAACTGCAATTAAAATTGTTATCTTAAAACAATAAGTTTAGTATTTTACAGTTCCGTCTGAAACTTATACAAGAAACTAAAACGTTAATGTAAAACAAAACGCAAATAATGTTTTTGAAGAGAAAGCAAACACAAAGTTAAAAATGTCATTTCGATGGTAAACAAGTCAGTAATATATTGGAAAAACGAGTTTTGTGACAACATTCGGGTAAAAATAGTGAAAGTGATTATCTAATTCCAATGCCACCGGATACACATAAAATATTTACGTTTTATCATATTTACGTATGGCTTTCATCGTCTGTTTGAGATATATTTTACAGAACAAATTAATCTTTATAGAATTTATAGACCATAAATTCAAACCATAATGTATTTGTCTTTGGAATTATTAGGAATGTTTTGTTGTTTAGAGAGAGAATTTGAACGTTTGTTAAATGAAAGAAATAAATCAAGATCCGTTAAAATGGAAGAGAATAATTATAAGAAAGAAATAGGTATTGTTTAAGACTTACACGTTAGACAAGATTTCAAAAGAAATGTATCTTAGAGTAGGAATTTTAGAGATCATTTAAAAATCAATAAAAGTATCTAAGCCTAGGTAGTTATTATGAAACAATAATTAAAGTAATTGTATGGATTTTTTCTGTCCAATTTAAAAAGGCATATTACTGTCTATTGTTTGTTGAACGAATTAAGAAATTCAATCATAAAAGGTCAGGGTTTAAGAAACACGCCGAACAACGTTCACTACATTTCATTGACAGAAAAGAACTGTTCAAATATTATAATTAATAGCTTGACAACATTCACAACCACATATTCATCGAAGAATCAATAAACTTTGACAAAAGAATAACAAGAAACTATAAAGGACCGACTATACATCCAAAATGTTTTATAAATATAATTTAAGGTTTGTATTTCTTATTGTCGGTGCGTAGAACGTTGAATGAATAATTAAATTACACGCCTACAGAATCGAATATTTAACTAAGTAATATAAGCACAGTTAAAGTCCAAGTAAACATATACTTAATAACAATTAATTATAGTTTGAATTTACTACTTTCTCAGAAATACAGTCAAAAGCAAACAATTTCTGAAATGTACCATTAACTCGGAAATGAAAAACATCGAGATACGAGCCAAGGTCGGGTCTTAAACGATTCCACGTATTAAATACATGTAACCTACTACATCTAAAATTGTTCGGAATTCAAATATATTTAAAAAAATGAAACAATGTTTTTTTTTTCAATTTCCATTACCGAAACAATCATTTTGTTTATGGTTTATGTCGCAGTCTTATTTAATCTGATATCGGATTTTTTAACTCTTGAGTTAAGGTTACATAAATTGATGATGCCAATCAATTGTTGGTAATTGTATAATTTGAATATCAAATAAAATTAGGACACTGTTGCAACCATAACACACTGATAGAAGCGAAAGTTAAATAAACCACTCGTGCGCATCCAGTTTCACTAATCGAAAGGAAATGTATTATAATTGATAAAAGTAATTACGTCTGAGTTTAAAAACATAAGTCTTCAGAAAAGAATATAAAGTTGTCACTGTTATGAAAACCGATAGTATCGATCCCGAATGTAAACACCGATCGCGGGCGGTAGCGGTACAGCGGCGGTGCGGACGTGCGTCGTACTCCACGACCAGCTGTTACACTGTATAGTATAGACGCTACCTTTGAGACTAAAATATCCACCAACCGCTTTAAGCGAACGATTGCCAAACCATAATGTGTAACAATAAAGCGATACAGCGCTATATAATCAACTACTATTTATCGCATGATATCACTTTGGTTCTATCCTTCTATTATATCGATGAGGTATTCTCAATTTAAAAAATATTAAGATCTGTTATTAATCCATTGGGGTGACACCGACAATACAAAGGTTCGGTATCCGGTTTGAGAACGGGCACGTTCCACTTTTAACTGTCTGTTTTTTTTTAATTATGACATCATGGGTTTTGCAGTTTCCGGACAAAGAGAAAATAAAATAAGTTACGAAAGTTAGTGGTATGCAAAACAATGACAAGAAACGTCTCACAGTATTCGCGAAACGATTGCGAAATGTATGCATGTGTTTTCTCAAATAAATCTATTTTATAATTAGCGATAGAAAGTCATGAGCAGTATTGCGTAAGAATAAAAAATATACTTTTTAGAACCAATTCAAGTAGATTTAGAATTGACGCAAATATTGATGTTGAAATATAACAAACTAAGCACTTAAAATAATCTTATCACATTTAAGATTTAACTAGTTTCACAAAGCTTATCTCTAATAACAATACAAAAGTCCAGAAATATTTTCTAACTACATATAAAACTTAAGAGAAATAGAAAAAAAGGTCCCTTACCATAGATAGACAGAAACTCTTTATTTAAACTTTCATACAATACAATAGTATCAGTTCGGCATGTTACGTACATGTACCTACATACATAATAATATAATCACAGACAACTCGATCGTCAGAGAGGTGAAGACGATTAGACGACAAGGCCGACCAGTTCCATGTTCTATATCTTCTCACAAGATGTAAGTACGCTAAAGAATTTTCATAATAAACATAGAATTAAGGGGGAAAACGGGTTCTTAAACTGAAGAGTATGAGCAAATAAATGAAGTAGGCGCAAAATCAGCTTTCAGTTCAAAATTATATATATTCTATAATGTTTTATAGTAATGAAAAACTATAAAGTAATAAAGAAAAACTATTTAGTGGCGCAAATTACAATCCTTTACCGATGAAAAGGCCATTTAGGGTTAGAATATCCCAAGATTTGTGGCTTCTTAACGAGGAAGAATTCTAAGGAAATTTAGTTCACCGAGTCTATTTAAATTGGATATAAATATATGCAACAGTTACTTATATCAAAACTAGACTTAAATATGTTTTTCTGCAACAAGGACGCAAACTCTTTACAATAACCTCTATACTCTATAAAAAAAAAATATAAATACAAAAGACCGCTCATAATAAACGACAGCAATTTGTCTACTAAATCCATATGTATGTAGTAGAATAAGGCATTTTTTTACATTGGACTAAGTTGTTCGTCACGTGCGTGTCTAGAGCGCGTGTAGTGTGTAAGTGTATTATGATTAACAGCTTTATCAGCAGTTAACTACACCTGACCTGAAAACCTTACCAATGCCAAATTGTCGATAAACCTACGACTCACAAGAGTAACCATTCAATTACTATTGGCCTTACATAACTTAAAATTTATATACTCTTTCAAAGAAGCTACGTAATTTCTAGAGTATTATAACATACCGTTGTATAAGAGTAGAAAAGATGACATAGATTCAAACCTGATACTCTCCAGGTTTAAGAATTAATGGAGTCCCTCTTTAGTCCCAGCGATTTAGGATCTGCCTTGATAAAACAGTCAGCACAAGAACATATCACTAAATTGTGTGTATATAAAATATTAATTAATATAATCGATAATTTGTGTACCAGTTCAAGTGATTAACATTGCCGTAAGCGTATGAAGAACACACCAGGTCGACCAAGAAAGAAGTGGATGTATGACATCAGGTCCTGGACTGGACTGGAAAAAATATCATCAACTGAAAGAGGCCGCTCATGATCGCGAGGGATACCGTCTGCTGACCTCCAAACTTCATTTTGAAGATGGCACCCCATGATGAAGATGAAGCGTACGAGTTGGTCACAGCAATTACTTAAATGTCCATGACTGAATTCTCCATGGTTATCTATCAGTACATACTGAGCATATTGAGGCGACCCGGCCATTAGACTTGTCGTAATTTGTCGACTAATTACTTTAACTACAAAGTAATTAAATTATTTTGTGTTTTTATTTAGTTAAGGAATATTCCTGTTATTCAGATCACACGTAGTACGGAGTCATATTTTGCTGTCTTTACGAAGAAATTTGTACACACATAAATTGATGTTTCTAGAACACTATATAATATATCAATAATGTATGCAGCAGACTGTTCTATTTCTCATCTGGTGATAAAAACGTAAGCTGTTAATCAAGCAGGTAAATGCTAAGTCGTGAATTAGGAATTTCCAATTTATACCAATATTACTCGTTCTTTATTGAATTTTCATACTTTTAAGAGCATCTGTTATAAATACATATATATATATATATATATATATATATATATATATATATATATATATATATATATCAGTTGTCTAAGATCTATAACACAAGCTCTAGTATGGGACTGAATGGAGTTGTGTGTTAGATGTCAGAAATATTTATTTATTATGAATTCTATCACTGACTAGCTTTTCATAACCCATTATTATATATCCTCAGAAAGTAGCACCGCAGAGGCAATTGCCCCTCAGTGAAACTAGAAAACGTCACCCTTCCACACCAGAACTCTGTCAAATACCTTGGTCTCCATCTTGATAGGCGTATGACATGGAACGAACACATAAAAAAAAAACGAGATGAGCTGAACATAAAATACAAAAGCTTCCTGTGGCTGTTAGGCCGAAACAGCAAACTGTCAATCGACAACAAATTACTAGTTTACAAGTCGATCCTGAAACCTGTATGGATGTACGGCCTTCAGCTGTGGGGTAGTGCTAGTAACTCCTCTATCATACGTATACAAAGAATGCAGAACGTAATTCTCCGAACGATCAGTAATGTCCCCTGGAATGTGACTAATACTGAGATCCACGAAAACCTGAAAATACCCACAGTGAGAGAAGAAATTAATAATATCAAGACTACATACAGGAAACGGCTAGAAGCCCACCCCAATATCCTTGCACGACAGCTTATAATATCCAACTACGTTAAGCGTCTTAAAAGAAGAGATATTCTATAGTGAGAGGAGTTAATTATGAGTAGATGTTCTCACAGGAGGACACACTCTTAAACGAGAAAAGCATGCAACACATCTGCTAAAAGTGAATGCATTGATTGCAGATAAAAAAAAAAAAAAAAAAAAAAAAAAAAAAAAAAAAAAAAGAAAGTAGCACATGGCCTACCGTAACGCGTTGGCCAGACGAGTTAGTTTAGGGTCCATACATCCATTTTTTACATGATTAGGTGGAAAAATTACGAGTAGTTTTATTATTTCGTGTAAGAGAAACTTACAGATTGGAGCTACCCGAATATAAAGATATGCGATAGCAGCGTTTATCCTGATTTCTCTTTCTCTCGTTATCCCTTTCTCCTTTATCTATTCATATCCTTAGTCGACCGTGAGTACCGTTCTAAGCAATGTTAAAAATGCTAAAGCCATTAGTTTCTAGTTATCTCTGTAACATATCGTTTCGTTTACATTAAAGCCCACGTCTATTACCTGGCCTTGTCTGTCATTAGCAGTGCAAACTTTATAATATATCTAGACTAACAATACTTGGTTCCATTGCCAAAGAATGCAGTATCGGCCATCTTGAATTACGTAATACGCGTTCAGCTGGCTAACCTTGTGTCGTCACAATAATTTTCTAAACTGACAGTATTTGCAATGTTGCCATTTTATTATTTTTTCTATTTGTCATTTTATTTAAAGCTTGCAATATGCCGCATGATAGAATGAAAAAAGCAAGTAGCTGACATTGTAACAAACTACTGTTTAATTGCTTTTCTTTTGAATTTGTAAACTATATTTTCATCTTAGAATAGACAACAGGACTATTAAGTACTACACGTAATGGTGGTGACATCACCGGATCATTATCAGAAGAATACATTACATCAGACATTAAGAGCCCATAGCATATAACAAATATTGTATAGTATATTATTTTATGCAATGTAAAGAAAATTTTATAAAAGGTTTCCATTTCATTATTATAAGTTAAACAAAAATTGTTTAGTAGTGGTTCACAGATTAAACAGATGTCGGCATCATTACGTTTCGGTGTTAAACGCTTCAGTCACGGTCTGGAAACTTTAAGATCACAGATACTGGGACATTTTTAACGGACGATTAAACAGCTGATCTTAAATAAAAATTCAAAATGGCTGATTAATTAATTATACAAAATTAAAAAGCGTTGAATATCAGTGCTGGTACTCACTTTTGCGATGAGCCGATTGTTTTTTTAATTCTTGAACGAAAACTAACACTTTCGCAATAACCATTTTGTATGGTTTACTTTTTATTATTATTCTGAACGACTTAACCGTCTAAACAACCAAAGTACTGTCTACTTACTAAGTTAATAAGTCAGTAATGCAACGTTTCTGGAGTTATTTATTGAACATTTTGACATGTTTCCACATGATGTCATGTTAACATAATCCTATGTTTATTTAGTCATTTAGTACTAGGGCATAAAAAACGATGAATTTGAAAGATCTATGTTGACAGTTATTATTCATTGTTTGACACCTAGTTAATTTCATGTTACCTAAGTACTTGATGCAAATCATATAAGAATGTAAACAGCAGTCGTAAAAGCTTACACTATTATAATTATTGTCTTAAAGAAACTAGTAATATAATGATGTCATATTCTTTCGTTAAAGACATAAAAACCCAATTTATTTTTATAATAAACTAGCTGTGCCGGGTATTTCGTACACGTCACATTTGTATTTCCAAGTTATTTTTAATTTTTCACTGTTTAAACCTTTCTTGGACTACGACAATCAATTCAAAACCAAAATCTGCTTAATCGGCCCAGCCGTTCTCGAATTTTAGCGAGACAAACGAACAGCAATTGATTTTTATATTAAAGATAATATTTCTAAGATTTAAATCGCAACTATTTATAAAAATATCTCAAGCAGTTAGTGCATAAATAAATTAAATTTGTTTGTTCGGCTCGAGTTTGCATACCTATATCAGGTACACGACAAGACAAGTGTGTAATATGTAGATATTATCTAGTGTTTTTTGTGTGTAATGCAAACAATTTACATTGTATGCTTTAAGGCTATATACATAACATAAGGCATTATTATCCTGTGAATGATCCTATGCAGTATAAAGCGTTTTTATATTTTTGGACGCACAGAAAATAGTTTGGAAGTGTAGGGGTAAGTAGTTCTTGTTATATTTTTAGATAAAATTCTACTTATAAAATATTTACCTTAACAGACTTATCTAAGAATAAACGTTTTAAATGAGGGTTTACATTTTTAAGTGCTTTAAAAGGGGTACAAAAAGTTCATTTAAAGTGTTTTATTTTCGTACACATTACCTTGGTTTAGTGTAGCTACTAGCTCTATAGTCTATGGCATACAACTGAGATACTGTCAAGAAATACGTTTTATAAGCTTGCAAAGACTGACAAATCAGTTTTTCTTAATAGTTAATTTCTTATCCCATTCACTTGTTTCACATAAAACTATGATCAAATATGAAAATGATGTCTATACTATAACTTTGTAATACTATAAGGACTTCAAATAATACTCTTGCAAAAATTGGTGACTTGGCCCATTTTATGCTTTCACTTTCTTAACGAACACCTGACAATTACACATAGATTGAAATATACAATCAATTAAAGAAACCCGGTATTTCGGGTTATAATAAAAGTCATGTCAATCCATGTAATCGGACCTATGACGAAACATACGTATATTATAGCAATTATATAAAAACGGGTTTAGATTACATAATCCCTCAATTCGTGCATGGTTTACTAATTAGTAAACGTTATCATCAAAGTGCAAAAAAGTGGAATATGATGGCAACACTTTCGGAGTTGGCGAGACCGTTCCGCTTTCGTTGGCAGAAATAGATGGAGATGAACGAATGGGCGTGTGATCGCGCTGCGTGTCGCCGTTTCCGGGAATCACCTAGGGTTGTCACTCTGGATACTAATTTCATATATTGAATACTTACATCCTTATTCGGAAATTTGTTGTTGGTGAAATTATTACGTTTCCGAAAGATTAAATGGGTGTAAGTAATCGCTTACACATCTACTCCAGAATGTCAGAAATGCAAATGAATGACTACTAAAGTTGAAAATAGTGGCAAAATTAATTATTAGCACTGGGGTTGCCAGTACTAATAATTAATTTTACCACTATTTGGCTCTTAAGGCAAAAATAAAGATTATGTTTAAAAATTAATCGAAACCAAAAATTTTGCAGATGACTAGATGAAAAGTCCAAAATATCAATCCTATATTTTTTTAATAAAGTGCCATTCTACGGGCTTATTTATTACACCTAAGAAACCTAAAAGAAAGTGTCTAGTGTACCTACATAAGGTTGAAAATAAACATATGGTACAGCGGACGGGTTATAGAAAGTGACAACCGCCAATGAAAGCCTGTGCCTCAGGAGTTTATGACTCTTGAAGTATTTTGCCGGTTTTTGAGGACACACACTTTTTTCTTGAATACTTACTGCAATATTTTCTTTCGCTAGACCATAGAGTTATAACTCGAACCTTCTCGAATCATAAAATAGTTCTAACACTTCTTGGTATAAAACATTACATAGTGGACCAGTTAAGTGAAACTTAACTGCTTACAAGTATGTGTGGAAGCCAAGTTTTAGTACCAGAGAAACCGTGTGACTAACTGAGCAAAAGCTTCGCGGTTTAGGTATGCGAGTTTAAATTTAGCATAGCAGCGTATGGTAAACCCTTTATCGTTGACAAGTGGGAAGACAATAAGACATGTCTGAACATGTTCTACCTGATTATTTAAACCTCACGTGGGCGTAGAATCTATGTAATACTTATTTACTTGAAGGTGAGAGTATTATGTAAATAAGATTTTTTTTAGTTATTCACACTAGCTATATAAAGTAAATATCTGATGTAATTAATCAACATTTGACTGTCTATAGACGCTGACTGTTACGTCAGCACAGAATTACTTTTATTAAACGGTGTCCTTAAAACTATAACTAGGTTGTAAAAAATCTCGAACTAAATATTACAATTTTCTATTGTCAAATTGATTTGGATACATTTTGAATCAACAAAACTGGAAAAAAAGAGTGTAAATGCCAAACAGGGTTGCCAGACGTCTCCATTTTGGCGGGACGTCCCGATTTATGAATCAAAATTACAATATTCCGCGCGGGACAGGTTTTATCCCTCTTTTTGGTGATAACTGGACGGACGTCCAAAGTGAACTTAGTTATCTGTAGTGTTATATTGTTAATAACATTGACAGGCAATAAATTCCACCATTACAATAAATATTAAATTGTATATATTTTATAATATTGATAATAATTATATGTAATTAAATAGGAAATAGCACTAGTTCTTTTCATGAATTAGGTATGATGTAGCAGAAAAACAAAAATATTACGAATGACTTTTATTCTTTTGGCCTCTCTTACTTATGTGTCGTAATTTCGTTCAACATCTTGAGACGTTTTTTTCTGTTGCCGCTTTCGACGAAGGAATCCCGCTGTTGACTAAAAAGTCTCGAAATCCCGATTTGACTAAAAAAAACTGGCAACGCCGAATTGCCAAGAAAAAAAAAACCAGTTAATTCAATTTTCCCTAAAAACTTCAATTAAAATGTACTGACAGTGGTCAGGCAGCATAGTGAAGATTTATTTATTGTTATATGAGAAGCGAAAAAGATAACCACAACAGAATAAATTACGTATAAGTTATACCTTAATTATACAAGTGTTGTGTGTGTGTGTGTGTATGTGGTAATTCCTTTTATTAGTGACAATATTTCGACAGTTTACAATCTCGCAAAATAGATAATAAACTAACGGTATTTATAATCTTACGGTGACATATATATATATATATACCATATTTGCTAAATTATAATCTATCTAAAATTAATACTGCATTTACAAGTAGGCATAAGGACGCATATTTGCAATTAAGAATACTTCAGGTATTAGTAGAAATGTAGCGAATTTTTTAAACTTTATATTCTAGTCGATCGTTAATTTGTAAAACATCTTGCTAAGCTAGTGCTAAGTTGATATAAATAGACGACAAAAAACATTGTAAAAATCATATTATATTTAATAACTGTTTATTAAATATAATATGATTTTTACAATGTTTTTTGTCGTCTACGAACGAGTGTGCTTTATGATAATGATCGATTCGTTGCCGAGAAAGTAGAAATAAATAACGTCTCAATTGGTTTTAAATAAGGTTGTATAAGTACTTTACCAAGCTGTATTCTGTAAAACCAGAAATTTGCAAACAAGACGACCCGCTCCTTTAAAGTATTAAAAAAAATAAAAAAACCAAAAGCGAACGTCTGAAAGTCCAAATACGGCGAGTAGCCTTGATCGCGACCGAGATTGGAGAATGACGGCGAGAGGTTCGTTCAGAAACCGGTCGAAATATGAGTAATAGCGGTTCACGACCGCCAACGGTCTTTATTTTTGCATGCAACAAGATATTCGTGCTCACAATTGCGTTCATAATGCAATTGCATTATCCTGTTTTATTTTAATATTTTTTTGCGGTTACACTTGTCAACCATATCGGACTGTAAGTTTTATATATTTGCTTGTAATATAAAAGATTTCATGTAGATATAAATCGGTATTTACTAACCTCTGATATCACGCTGCAAGGTTGCCGAAAGCGTCGCACCAATCAAAGCAGCGTCTAATAAGTTGATATTTTCTCTGCATCGAGTGATTATCTCCGTCTGTGCAACGAAAAACACAACGTTGGCAAACAGAAAAATAGCTGCTATTTAACCAAAATAATAATGTGCATATAACATATTTTTACAATAGCTTAAATAACAACAAACTCACTGTAATACTCCAAATATTTTTTGAATATATCAATTTAGTTATGTTATAATATTGTGCACGAGTCTTTTTAGTTATAAACACATATTCATACAACATGCATGTATTTAGCAGCTTACGTCTTCAACTTAATGCGTAATTAATGCCCAAGCTTTCAACAACTAAATGC
This sequence comes from Spilarctia lutea, assembly GCA_916048165.1. Taxonomy (NCBI): domain Eukaryota; kingdom Metazoa; phylum Arthropoda; class Insecta; order Lepidoptera; family Erebidae; genus Spilarctia; species Spilarctia lutea. The sequence goes on from OU696491.1 coordinate 6,093,176, forward strand.
CAAACATGAATTAGTCAAGCAGAGAAGGTCCACATCAACTATAGAAAGAATTTAGAAATTGCAACACAGACAATTTGCTGGCAACTCCAACGACTGACTGATATAGGTAACAGGTCTTTTGAGAGTAGGGTGTTAATTGACTGAAACTCCAAATTTATTTTTTAAATTTAGCATTTATTTTTCAAACCATTTATACAAGGATCACTTTTCTCTTTAACATTTTGTAAAAAAAATTAGATCAATTAACAACCTATCCCTATTCAACATAATATTAATACATTTACATATTTACTCGTACTGTGTGAGACGTTGCGGAGTTCAGTCAAATCACAAATTACAAGAAATGCTAATATTATGCGAATTGTAAAGTAATACTAATACAAAGATTACAACCAAAGTACAGACAGTACTAACAGACAGTACGGACGATATCTCTTCGTTATTATATAACGAGATACGCGGTGTAATAAATATATTGAGCGATCAAAATGAATGCACCCTCTTTCTGAACGATCTCGAAAACGTCAAATGTGACTTATATCAATTTGATATTTCAAGTGTTCAGCTACAGTTACGTTTAAAACTGAACTTCTTCATCATACCTCAGTACCTAACTTATAAACTAAGTGAATGAATAATTAAAGGTAGTGATATTACTTAAAGTTTCGACTTGACCTAGCACCATGTTATCACCACCAAAGAGACAAGGATGATTTAAAAGAAAATAAAACCAGGCAGTTAGTAAATAAACACAAACTACACAAATCACAATCACACGAAAAACAGTTAGTGGAAAGGAACATTTAAACGAAAAAAGAAATGAAGGCTGTAATTCCAATTGTGAAAGTTTCACGGGTTTTATTAAAAAAATAATTTCAAAAATGATCAAATTGACAAATGAAATGAGCAATTGAATTTGTTGTAAATTTCTACCTTAAATGCGAAACTGTCACAAGTAATATATTTAATAAATTAATAAGTTAGTATTTTTATTAATTAGTATACTGCGATAGTCAGACTTTTATATATTAGTAGCATTTAATGACAAAACACCTTAAATGCTCACAATTTGTACATACATTTACATTACAACTATTCACACTATAAGTACTCTATACTGGAATGTTAGGAGATCGCTGCGGTTCCTGTATCTACGACCACACGTATACATACATGCACTTTTATAAGGCAACCGGAATAACATAAAATTGACTATCGAACAAACGTAACATTCACTATACCTACTATAAAAAATGTGTTCGTCGGTCAACGGGTATCGTGCTCGAACGCCCTCGCGCATAATCTGACGATCGCAGCGAACTTAATGCGAATACTTACATACATAAGAATAAATATCACACAAGCCCAGGCCGTACGTCATTGGAGATGTATGTAAACTATAACTAGGACGGAAAACGCGGCGACGGCGAGACACAACCTCGCGCGCAAGCAAGCGGGCGCCGGGCGGCGCGTCACGCACGACGCCATGTCGTCGTCGCTGGAGTAGCTACTACTGTAATCTGTAGAGAAGGTCCTTACGTAGTCGAAGGCGCGCAGCAGGTCGGGCGAGGCGTCGTGGCGCGCCAGCTGCGCCTCGGCCGCGCCCAGCGCCGCGCCGGAGCGCCGCAGCAGCGCGCGCGCCTCCTCCGCCTCCGCCTCCGCCTCCGACTCCGACGAGCCGCCGCTCTCGGCCGAGCGCCGCCGCCGCTCCGTGGCCGCCACCTTCTGCAGCTCGCTCTCCCCGGCGTTCTCCGGGCGCCGGCGCCTGCCCAGCGAGTCCAGAATGTCCGGCCGGTTGTTCACCTCCGTGTACTCCAGCGAGCTGTTTATTTCGTCGCTGGTCAGGTTCGAGCTGTGCCTCCTGCGACTCAGAGCCTGAACGTTGAGCAGGTCGAATTCGGGTGACCGTTTGCTACTTTTGCGCTCGCTATCCGAGGCCTTGCGCCGGCGGCCGCCGTCGTTGCTCTCGATGCTCGTGTTGTTTCTGGATCGCTCTAGGCTGTCGAGGAGGGTCTTCTTGCGTTCGGCGCTAGACATGGACTTTTTGGGTTTGCGGGATGGTGTTTCTACAGGTGAGTTTCTGGTGGGGCGTTTATAGCGCGGTAAACTCCTCTCTCGCGATGCCTCTGACGGAGGGCGTCTTCTTCTGGTACCGCTAGGGCTCTGGTCATTTTCTGGTTGTGCCGAGAGGCTCGAGCAACAGTCCGATTGTGAGTCCAGGAAAGCGCGATAGTCATCGCCGAATTCTAGCAATTGTCTAGCGGCATCCGAATCAGGTGCTTCGGAGTAAGGTTCCGAGTTGTATTTTTCCTGTTTAAAATAAAAATAAATTTAAAATAGAATGAATAAGTATTTGAGTAAATAAAGTAAGTGAACGAAACTGCCTCATTACGATTAAATGTTTTATTTAGTCATGTCATCGATCATCAAATCGATCAAAGTTAAACAGGAACTAATTATCTAGCGCAAAAAAATCTTTTCAAACATTTTGGTTTTCTAAATTAAGAAGGCCGCTATAGTGTGCGTCTACATGCTGCATTGTTGCATTGTCTGCATTTACAATGAGTATGATGGACTTGAACTTTTGGATTCTGCTAACACTTTCCATAATGCAGAATAGAGTCACTTTGGCGGGCCCATATATTAAAAAAAATAAGAAGTTTAGACTTTGCGAATATAATTAAAATATTTATTTCTGTAGTTAAGGCTAGAGCTCATAGACCACATTGGTATACTCGTAGGTCTAACAACAAAAAGTTTCAAAGTCTCACCTGGTAGAAATCCCACGCCTGCTCAGAGAACGAGCTGTGTTCCTCCGTTCCAGCGGTCACACTCTTGTCTACATCAGAATCTTTGTCAATCGACAAGTCCCACATGCAATTAGGATCCCCTAAACTTAGAGCTATAAAATTCCTTTCTCTTTCCAAACTCCTCGCCAGTCTTGGCCTCACTGCGCCTCCATCAGGGCCTAGCTTGAAGCTAGGAGCTACGGAGTCCGGTTCGGTCTGTTCAGGAATGGCACTGTCGGGTTCTATGGTCGATATGTGGGTCTTTTCGATACTTTTCCGAAGTTGGCCTACGGTGGCCAGTTGTTGTTTTATTAATTCTTCGTCGCTCTCATTGCCTGATGTTGAGGTGGTGTCAAATCTGTAAGGAACATGTCTATTATATTATAAATCTCAAAATATACTTACAGAACAACAATCCGTTAAACAAAACTTTAGCAATTACGTATGTTCAACTTTCGACATTAAAAGGTTCGAACGCACTCAGATTACCATAGCACAGGCTCTGTATTAACTGACTTTGTATGAGATGTGTGAAGATATTATGATTATTATTATTAGTGTACCTGCTCTTCCGGCTTGTAGCTGGATCACTAGCTGCACTCCTCTCATGTTTATCTTCGATCTCAGGACTGAGTCTCCCACAGAAGCTGAGCGACTTAACTAGCCGCTCTCGCCGAGCCGCTGTGTTGTTGCGCCTTAGTTTGAGTCGCTTGCGTCTTAACCAACATTGTTTGTCATTCGCTTCAACACAGGAGGTGCATGCTTCCGTCATCGTGTTAGTGCTGGAGACATGACCCTGGATTTTGAAATACTATTAGTATTTATCTTTTATAAAAAATTGGATATTCTGGGCACAACGTTGATCATAATGATCATACTCATATGAAAGCAAAATACACAACACAACGAATGTAATCGAATTCTGTTGTTGCCTATAAAACACAAACTCAAAGCGGATTTGTGGTTTACAGATTTAAATTTCAGGTTAAAGTATATTTTACTGTTACATTATGTGTATTTCTCGAAATATTTTTAATGTTTTTACAAAAAAATAGTCATATAAGTAATATTAATTTTATCTAATTAATAATAATAAATTATATTAATTTTGACTGCACGGTTGGCCTAGTGGTTTAAGCGTTCACTACAACACTTGCTATGCGCCAAGTGCCGGGGGTTCATATCCCACGTGGGACATCACTTTGTGTGATCCACGAAATGTTGTCCTGAGTCTGGGTGTTCTTTGTGTCCGTTACATGTATGTTTGTAAAGTCCCCCGCGACACAGGATGTATATTCCTAATGCGGGAGTTGTCTTTTATGAAAAAAAAAAAAAAAAAAAAATAATTTTATCGTTTTTGATTCGGTTTCATAAAAAAATTATGACAAAATACAATTTTATATTTTAGGTGTGATTTCCAAGTATATTCAACCACTTTGGATTGAAAGCGGAATATAGGCATAGAATGCGTCCTTATAAAAACATTTAATTCCTGTGATTAAAGCTTTAAGCTGTAAATTTTTACAATATTCTTCGAATAAAGCCTGTGACCTTAACCATATAAGAACAAACCTGTACAGTCGTGGAACTTCCTCGAAGCTTAGAATTGGAATTAGCAGGTGTGACTCTCTGGGGAGATGCAAGAGTGTTGAGAGCAGATTCAGAGATGGACATATTGTGTGACATCGCGGCAACGTCGCCGGCGGTGGGCGTGGCCGCGAGCGACGCGTGCGCACCGCTCAGCTGCGACAGACACGACACGGACCACGGCCGAGCGCTGTTGCCACCCCGCTTCTTGCGTAGCGTCACCTGGGTGGGGTTAAAAGCCTTAGCCGTTTTGTTATGTACAATGTTATGCGTGCTCAATGAGATATGCTACCAGTATTCATACAGCATGATTTCTTAGCAATAAATTTATTTCTCAGTTCATCTCTGGAAACTTAAACGAATATGAACGAATAATGCTGTATCAATTACGGTATAACTAACAAATATATGACTAATCATGTTGTGAACTCAACAAAGTTACGTATGTTAGTCACATTTCTTTCATTAGTTACAGCGAAATGTAATAGATGTGCATTGCCATTTCGACAAAGCTAGGAGTTATATAGTATTTACAAAGATAGTAACAGAAGACACAACAGCCTTAGACACATTTACAATGTTTCAAAAAGGCATAAACTTGTAAGATATAACTGAATACCTATTATTGGTACCGACACGTGACATATTTTTGTAAATTGTTTTCATTTTACCTGTCTATGGAGAAATAACAAGCATTCTGAAGTGCTGTTTGAAGGACCGATAACAGTTGGAGCAAACCAGTCTTAAACTAGAAAGCCTGAAGATGGCAGCAGAGATAGAAGGCGTAAGCCAAGGTGCTATGACGCTCTGTGGGGCTATGTCCAGCATTGGACTGTGCTAGGCTAGTTGTCTGATTGATAAACTTCCAGATTAAAATATTCAGTACTAAGAAATGTTCAATTAAACCTTTAAATGATATGTTTTAGAAAGAATATCACTGACAAGAGTTTAGAGGTTTTGAGAGCATTGATTTTGCTTATCTATTCTCAATACAAATGGCAAAAAATTTAAATAAGTTTTATGTATAAATTTTAAGTACGTTTCAACGGAATTATTTTATTACAGAATAAGTAATCAAGTTATTTACAACACAAGTATAACGTATACCGCATAAAGCTAATAATAAAGCAGTAGGCTCTGAAGATTTTACCTTGGCGTGGTGTGTAGGAGTGACTGTGCAGGTAGAAGTGCTCATGTCCATCGACGAGTGCAGGTTCCGTTCTTCCGATGTGAGGGATGTATCAACTTCGCTCTCTGTTGTGTATTCACCTGAGGCGTCGTAACTTTCAGTACCCTAGAAAAATATTGAGTAATGTTAGAATTTCAAATATATAATTGCCGATTATTTAACTTGTTACTATAAATTTTGCTGCATGAAAATTTTATATGTCTTCATAAGCCACGACAGTTGTCCAATGGCCTAAAGAGTTCGACTTGAAATCAAGATGTTGCGGAATCAACACTGCCAAGTTCTATCCTCACAAAAATCTCCGACATGAGTATTTAAAATAAGCTGAAGGGAAACCAGCATACTATTTGCATTGAAAAAAGCAGATAAAGATACGTTGTATGTAGATGCAATAAACCATAAACTGAAAGTCGTATCATGTTTGCCAGATTCATTCATATAATGCGTGACTCCTTAATAATTTTATTTATTTTAACATCACAGAAGATGTGGCGTCCCATTAGTTAAATTTGACTATGAACAACACCTACCACTACGCCTACCACCTACCTTTAACCTACGAAAATATTTCAATAAATCGTCAACTTACCTGATTTGTATCGTTTTTGCCTTCCGTGCTTTGATTGAGCCATTCTTTGATCCTGGACATTTTATTTCTATTGGCATTCTTACTATCTTCTTCAAAACCTAGCGGCTTAAAGTTCCTTGCGCTCTTCTTTTTTGCCATAGCCTGTTTGTGTACCAATTCTTCGGCCTGATTCACTAGTCTTTCAATATCCTTATTTCTTGTGCTCTCCACTTTTAACAAATCCGGCGTAGAAGATTCAAGTTTAGGTTTGGGAGACGATGGTTTCTTTTCTTCATCTTTTTTATCATCTATAGGCGATTGGCATTGTATTTCGACAGATGAGGTCATAATATCAGTGGAGTCTTCGTTGGCAATTTTAGCGCCTTCAACATAAGTCCATTCTTCTTCTGAGGATTCTTCTTGTGATTTTTCTGTTTCGATCATCTGTCGATCTGAATCTGTGTCATGATGTCTGAAGTAGAATGTGGCCAAATGTTTTGATTTCCTGTCTGTCTGGTTGAATTTCGAGGTGTCCACTGGCTTCTTTCTTTTAACAACTGTAGGAGGTGTTTTCAGTTTCTGCTCAATCGTAATGTTGTGTACTTCGAGGCCTGTAATTATACCGGTGAAAACAATGACATCACAATGTTTGTTTGTTTATTGAAGAGCGGCATTTCTAACAATACCAAACATGCTATTGTTATTAAATTTATATCACTTGAGAAGCGAATGTTTCTTTAAGGTATGTGTCTATGTTATACAAATATAATGCTTGATTTCAGTATGTTTTATAAGCTAAAGAATTAGTTTTAGATTTATAGGACAGGTCATTGGATTGTTTAAGTTAATAAGCTTTAGTATTTTTATACTACTTTATTATTCTAATGATTAATAAAAGTAATTTCTAGATTATGTTTGATTTATGAAATTTCATTCATAAAAGTGTATAGTATCAAAATTAATAAGTTGACGTTATTGACATTAACCAAAAAAATACGACCAGTCTTAAAGTTATGTTCTATTTACAAATGTAACAAATGCTATCGAGATATTTGATATTTAATTTATGATGAAATAGTCTCTTACCGTCGATCTGGTCATTGTTTTCGGGTACAGTTTGATCAGTGTCCTTTTGCGTGACGTCATCGCCTGCGCCGGGAACGCGTCTTTCGTCCGCCATTTTGTTTCGGTCGCGTTCAAACTCCGATTCGCAGTCCGACCCGAAACCACGCCACTGATATGTCAGCACATATTCTTGTTCCTCCTGTAAAGAATATTATTTTATGTAACCATTACAATTTTGATTTTTAAAAGAAGTCTACAATTTTTTAAATACTAGCTTTTGCACGCGGCTTGCCCACGTGCCAAATGTCACTGAAATTGATGTAACGGTTTAACGTTGAAAGTGTACCCGTCGGATGTGTGGCATGATATAAAATAAAATGAAAATATAGATTCCTCAATAAGGTCACAAAACGCTTTTGCAATTAAAACATTTTATTTTAAGCAGATGATTTCGACTTTTTCTAACTGGACGAAAACGGAACGGACGAAACAAACTCAGAGGTCACCGTCTTTCTAACACTAATAGGAGACTATTCAATACCGTTGATGATGTACAAGTGAACATACCTCAGACGCAGACTGTCGGCTATCCAGGGAGCTTTCTCTCCTTCGAGCGTTGACTGGAGTTCGTTGTCTTCTCGGAGATCCTTTCCTGCTGAGCCTTGGATGCTTGAGAACTGGTTCGTCGTCACTATCACTTGCTGCTTCAGCTGATATTCCACCCTGAAATTGAGAAATCTAATGTTAGCAACAGAGACAACAAATGTTGGTAATTTGACAAAAAGGCTATTCCTGAATTAGTAATAGGACTTCACAAACATACATGAAACGCACACAAATAACTTCCAGACTAAGAACAATAATTCGTGAATCGTACAGTGTTGACCCATGTAGGCATCGAACCCACATCACTCATCTCAGTAGGAAGCGGCGAGGTTAACGCACATGACACTACACTATTGGTGTGTTCGGAAATCAGTGTTGCCAGACGTCCTGAAATTGGCAAGACGTCCCGCTTTTTTAATCAAAATTGTAATGTTCCGCGCGGGACAGGTTTTGTCCCGTTTTTTGGGGATGATTGCCGGATGCCCAAAGTGAAGTCAATTAGTTAGCAAGTAATAAAAAGATAAAAATGCCAGCATTACATTACAAATAGGAAATGGCACCAGTTATTTCACGAATTAGGCTAGTCTGTAGTAGAAAATCAAAAATCATTGTGATTTGATGCGATACGTTGATACGGCTTTGTCCCGTTTTCGACGAAAGAATCCCGTTTCTTTTCACTAAAGTCTCAAAATCCCGATTTGACTAAAAAAAATCTGGCAACACTGTCAGGAATATACCTACCATAGAAATTTTCTTAAAGTATCATATTATGATTAGATTTAAAATTAAACTTAATATTTGTAACATAAACCGAGGCTATCACAATCACACGCTTCGTATATATAATAAAAACCCAATAAACTCGTAGGATATTTACGACATATATTCATCCGGCATTTAACAAAATCCATTTAAAAATAAATTTACGACCAATAACAGTCATTTTAAGATCCCTGTTATATTTATTGCTGGCCACAGAATAGTGTAACCCTTAAATGAGCCTTATGAAATATCCCTTAAATAGTTAAATGGGTCACAAGTGTCCCTATGGCCACAAATCATACATAACTGTATTAGTAATTGAATTCATTGTAGACGAGTCACGTGACCCAACCCTTCGCTGCGAGTGGTAGTTTTTGTTGTCGCAGGAACAACAAACAAATAAAAGCGTCAGTAAAATGCTGGTACACTGTACTATTTTAATTTCTGGGTTTTCTTATTTATAATTTGTTAAGGTAAGAAGTTTTCAAAAGTTTGTTTTGGGTTCTGACAATATTATTGATTACTAACGGCCCTGACGAACTTCGGTCCGCCATATTTTTCTTTCGTATTTTTTTTCTAAATTTCTGAAAATTCTATTTTTAGTTGTTATGCTTGCCACACTGCACACAGTGCAGTCGTGGACAAAAAAAAGTCCCGTTAACTTTTGATTTTCTTCGAAACACGAATAACGAACGAATAGAAAAAATAATTATCCAATTTGGTGCAGATTGGGTATGTCGATTTAAAATTCATTTTTTGAAATAAACTAATAGTTAATATCGAAACAAATTAAATACATTTTAAAGAAATGAGATATGGAAAGGACGTGTCTTACGTCTTTTTTCTAGTAAAGAAGAAGAGTGTGTTAAAAAAAATTTTAGTTGACGCTGTGTTCAAACAATATTTTAGTTGGAATATAAAATATAATCCATAGGTAGGTATCCATCATATAACTTACTATAATATGTTAAAATTTATTGATAGCCATTAGATAACTACTTTAGTTAATGATATTTTGTGATTTACAAGTTACGAGTAGGTATACTATATACACGTTATAACCTTAAAATGGTAAAATCATGTACATGTATAAAACTAACATTATTCAATACGAAAATCTTTTTAAATATAAAGAGGATACAATTTATTCCAGCTTTAAATCAATCAAATGTATCTTAGGGTAGGGGTGTATTAATTTTAAATACCACATGGGGTTCTAAAGCCATTTACAAGTGGAAGAGACAAACATAAAGAGCAACGGGTGACTGATTAACCTATTGTGTTGGTGAGAAATTGTGTAAACCCACGCTGATTTGCCGACTAGTCTTTTTAGAAAGGAGAGCTCTGCCCCTTCGAAATGTTTAAGTGTTTACAATCACGTGTGTAAACTTTACGCATTATTCAAGCATGCCAAAAAGTATTGAGCGAAGCGTACTGCTTCAGAAGTGGGTAAAGGTTATACACAATGAATTTAAAGGCAATTTTGTTGCCAGTTTTACAGTTACTGCGGTGAGTTTTGCGGAATTACTATCGTCTAGCAATTATTAATGGTTTGCTAAGTAAACAATATGCACACCTGTTCGGTACGGTAGTTTTACTTTTGAGACCTAACGTTATTAAGATCTTAACTAAATGGCTATAATAAATATTGAAGAACTTTTTATGTTTGAAGCGGCTTATATTCTTTTACCCTTTTACCTAAAGTAACTGTGTCAAAAATATAGATGCATGTACAGAACTTCTCATCTCAGTCTGTCGTGTACAGAATGATTCAGTAGTACCAAGTAATAAAAATAAAGCGTGCACAAAAATTTATGAAAGTTATTTATTGACATAAATAACGCTGTCATTTTGTTATTTGTACCTGGTAACCCAACAGTTGTGTTTGTAGAGTGAACCAGTATTGTAGAGTATTGTCTCTGTCAAAAGGAATGAAATTACCCCATTTTTGCAATATTCTATACAGTTGGCACCAGTTCTTAGTGAAATTAGCGTGTTCAAGCAAACACACAACCTCATAAAATTGTACAGTCAGGTATAGAAATGCTTCGTCTTAGCGATTTAGAGATAAAAGTAGAAAAATTAAGAAATTACCTGATTATCGATCCTCGTCAAACACGCTTCCAAGTGACACTGCCACTCGATGGCCCTCAGATACAAGAGTTGCCAACGCCGTTCCAATGCCCGTACTGCATCACCGCCACCGCACAGACGCACCACAGAGCTCACGATCCGACCGTGACATACCACGTCGCGTTGTAATACCTGGACGAAAAGAAATGCACCATGAAAATTTATAGTTTCATCATACAGACTAGAAGATGAGTCGAGCTGGTGGAAAGTTACTAACTCCGCCAACATTTAAAGAAGAAGTATATTTTCTACTTATAACTTTTTTATATTTTCTTCAAAATTATTATTTTATTAATGTGTATGAGAATAGAGAGATGTGATAATCTTTCACGTTTTTTTTAAAATAAATCTATACACGCATTTGTGGGTTAAATCTTACACTTCATAGTTTAACTATTTTGGAAGTCAATGTTGAACATATTAAATGAGTTCATCAAATTAAAAAAAATGTCAAGGCACATTTTTGCAGGAAACGATTAAAAATAGTATATATTATGAAAAAAAAAACTGGCAACATTATCCAAATCAGCCGAGTTATTCAGCATAGTTAGTAACTTTCTTAAGAGTTAAGAAAACATTAAGATCTCGGCTTAGATAACATTCTAAAGCTTTTATGTACACAAAGATGACAAAACATTTTGTACACAACACCACAATGAAAGTATTGATACTCATCAAAACGAGAATGCGGATCTCATAACAAATTAGATCTCAGTTCCGATATCAAAATGTTACGCAATGAAGTGTAAAGATACCGCCCTAGAGCGCAGTAATAAAAACAAAATGCTTTACAAAATAATAGTTGGCGGCGTTTGGTGTTTCGACGAAGACCAACCAATCAAAAACGAACAATAGCCGTTGACACAATAAGTCAAAGCCATTTAGTTGTAAAAAATAAAATTGAAAATTTAACAAAGGGCGGAACGTGCTCGGCCAGTTGCGCACGCGCAACTAACTATGACAGCCGATTACGGTATTTGCTCAACAATGAAAATTTTCTTGAGTGATGGATTTTACAAAAGCAAACGCGCCAAAAATGTTACCAACCGAAAAATAAATTCATTTTTTTAGTTGCAATAATGAATTTTATTATGAAGTAGCAAAAACTATTTTCCTTCTAATTCTCTGTTCGCTTTCACATGTCAAGAAAAAGTGGTATAAGACCTACTAAGCTTATTGACACATGACAATAAAACTTATACAATCTCGTCGAGTCTGTTGAAGTGTGACTATTACTGCAAAATTGGCCACCTTCGCCATGGATTACTTTTTTATGGCTTATTTCTACACAAAAGAGTGTTACAACAGTAGATTTTCTTTAACATATTACATAGTTTTTGGGGATTACATTAAAAAAATAAGCAAATTAAATGTCATTAATAATAAATCAATGTTTTTTCTAATATGCTGTTGTAGGGACGGATACAGGGACATGTTTCTTTGAGGCAGGTAACTCTTTTAAAGATCCAAAATGACTCTACTCTGCTTGATGGAAAGCATAATCAAAATCCAAGAATAGACAAGAACATTTTAAGAGTTTATTAACTGCACTTTATTTCAATACTATGCAAAAACTAGCTCCTTAATTACGTTGGGTATTGGTATGTGCTTATATCTCTACAATTTACCTGGTATTTCTAGATTTAGAAAATGAAATGCCTTCTACCATAACCAGAAGTATAATGTGGTTATACACAGTTGTAAGTAGTTATATAATACATAACTAAATTACGTAGTAAATTACCTTTATTTCTTACATCAACTACAGCTAAATTGACTCCAAGAAGACGTAGACAACACCTGACATTATATGTCTGAAGCATGTAATAACAGTTTCTCAAAGAGATGAACTGCCAAAGATATGATCTGTTTAGCAACTAAGTAGCAAAGGGGTACCATATTCGGAGCTATCGCGGTACAATTGTACGTGAGATGAAATTTGATAATGTGCATTAGCGGTGTTAGAACATGTTTGTTATAACGCGTTTTATGCAATTATGAAGGTTTTACGGCGTACGTGTTCTATGTAAACTTTCATATGTTGTAATAGAGATCTCATATTCTGATATTTTTAGCCAAAAGGCTGACAGAAAAGTTTATCCGCTTGGAGACCTTCACGCTTCACTACTTAGATACAATACTTAGAGACTGCACGGTTGGCCGAGTGGTTTCAGCGGTCGCCATGCCGCTTGCTACTGCGCCTAGTGTCTTGGGTTCAAATCCCACGCGGTACAACACTTTGTGTGATCCACGAATTGTTGTCCCGAGTCTGATGTTCTTTGTGTCCGTTTCATGTATGTTTGTAAAGTCCCCCACGACACAGGATGTTTATTCCTAATGTGGGAGGTGTCTTTTTAAAAAAAAAAGTGCTATAGTTTTGCAAATTTTCGTGTTACAGTACGACCCCACTGAGTAAAAACAAGTAATAGGACAGCAGACGACAGCAGTAGGTATTTACTATCATTTTCTTGAAGAAATGGAGTCGAATTTCGACAGTTTTAAGCTTGTAGCAATTAAAGCTTGTATTTTTAGCAAGAGAGCATACATAATGTACTTGGTATATTTCAAAATAACGTTAAGATATATCATTTCATCACAACTTACTCTGCGATTATCAAAACTCTAAGACAAGTCTAGCAGACATTCAAGGTTCAATTAAAAATATACATTTATGTTAATTGAAGAATTAGTTAGTGTTTGTGTTTTTAACATTGTAAGTCTAGAGCATACCTACTTAAAACATAACGTTCAAATATTTAAATGTTTATAAATCATATATATTAACAGTATTTAATGCAAATAGCGCTACAATTAGTTGTCCTTTACTGTTTGCAATTCCTTAGAACAAGGTCACAAAGACCATTTATTTTTAAGATTTAACCAAATAATAGGTCTTTACCTATGAAATTGCGTTTCTTCAGTACTGGTCATTTCAAATAAAAAAAAGTTTGTAATGGCTCTGTATTCTAAATTCAAATTAATTTTGTTTTAAAACCATGACATTCTATTTACAAACTCAGTCTTTTGTTTTTTGATTAGCGTTGTATTTTCATTACATTTGAACATTTTTCGTCATAATGGATACTTTAAAAATTCGTGTAATTATGGAATATGAGTTCCGTCGTGGCACCAACGCGACACAAACGGCACGTAACATCAAAGAGAGAGAACTGTACAAACGAACGCACAACCCTTTATTGGTATTCCCGGTTCCGTTCTGGAAATTTTGACTTGAAAAATGAAGCTCGTGGTCGTCCGGAGACTTTGGTTAACAATAATGAATTAAAGGCGATTGTGGAAGCTGACGAAACTCAAGCTACAGCTGAGCTAGCAGCAGCTTTTAATGTAAGCATCAAAACAATATTGATCCATTTGCGACAAATTGACAAGGTGAAAAAGCTTGATAGATGGGTGCCCCACGACCTTAACGATCGCCAGCGCAACGTACGCGTCGAGACCTGCCTTTCACTGCTCAACAGGCAAAGAAATGAAGGAATTTTGAAACGAATAGTTACGTGCGACGAAAAATGGATTCTGTTCGACAATCGAAAGCGCTCAGCAAGTTGGTTAGACCCTGGTTCAGCACCAAAGCAATACCCTAAACCAAAAATGACCCCTAAAAAGGTGATGGTCACTGTTTGGTGGTCTAGTGACAGAAATAAAAAAGTTTGAAAAAATAAGTACTTTCACTTATTGCATACAAAACTTACTTAAATTACAAATATAGAGAATGAAGAACCTTGCTTCAAAACCAATTGCCTGGGAAAATGAAACGATGGGATGGGAAATGGGTAAGCAGGTAAGCTAACTGTAGGAATATAAATTTTACTTGAAACTGATATTAGTCACAAACAAGACATATTATTTTAAATGAATGCTGGGTATTGCACGAAATAACGGTTGTCCGTCTTAGTCACAGAGCATAAGTATACTTATTCCCCACTTACGGCTCTTACTTAAGTTTACGTAAAATGTACAATCATTTTAAATAAAAATACAGCTTCAGTGTTTGGAGGGTTAAGTATTTTTACGACTTATGAGTCAACCATTCGCGGGCTATGCCCTTCGCGTTTTTAGTTAATTTTTAAATCAATATATCAGACAATAAAGAAATTATAGTACGTTTTCTTATGGACTGGGTGCAAACGAGCAGATGTATCACCTGATGGTAAGTGATTACCGCCGGTCATGGACACCCGCATCACCGAAGGCGTCACGAGTGCGGTTGGGTGTATGGGCCTCCGGTATCCTCGTTCACTCGATAAAACACAGTGCAAGCGTCATTTTACACCGGTATTCTGTGAGGCGTGGTATCACTTCGGTCGAGCCGGCCCCAATCATGCCTCTCTCGCAATCAATCAATCATTTATCAGCGATAGCCTTTAGTAGATGGGCATACATAAGGGGTGTTTTTTTAAGCTAGATAGAACTTTAAATTGTAAAAAGTAACACAAAAAATTAAATTTTGATGAAACTTTTTTTTTTATTTGTTTCAGTATACTCTGACAAATCATCATGAATAGACTCACGCTTGAACAACGCTACGAAATTATCCAAATTTACTTTGAAAATCAGTCGTCGATTCGCGCAACTTATAGACGACTTCGTCATTTGTATGGCGTACATAATCGTCCATCTGAACAAGCCATTCGTCGAACTGTGGATAGATTTCGTACCACATACTCTCTAGAGGATGCAATAACACCAGCACGTCGAAGGAATGTGCGTACTGAAGACAATATCGCCGCTGTAAACGAAAGTGTGGAAGAAGATCCAAATTTATCGATTCGTCGTCGGTCGCAGGAATTGGGGCTCTGTCCGTCCACTACGTGGAAAATTTTGCGCAAAGATCTCGGCCTACACCCGTATAAGATCCAGCTGGTGCAGGAATTGAAGCCACGAGACCATTATATGCGTCGTTCTTTCGCCGATTGGGCTCTAGAGCAGTTGGCAACTGACCCGTTGTTTTATCGCAAAATTGTGTTCAGCGATGAGGCGCATTTTTGGCTTAACGGGTTTGTTAATAAGTAAAATTGCCGCATATGGAGTGAGACTAATCCACAACAGACCCTACAGACTCCATTACATCCAGAAAAATGCACCGTATGGTGCGGTTATCACGCTGGTGGCATCATCGGACCTTATTTCTTCAAAAATGAGGCCGGAGCTCGCGTTACGGTCAATGGAGATCGTTACCGCACCATGATCAATGATTTTTTGTTTGAAAATATGGATGACATTGATCCGGAGGAGATGTGGTTTCAACAGGATGGCGCTACGTGCCATACGGCGAACGCAACCATCGACTTATTGAAATCAAAATTTGGCGATAAGTTGATGTCGAGAAATGGACCTGTCAATTGGCCTCCAAGGTCGTGCGATTTGACACCTCTCGATTATTTCCTGTGGGGCTACGTGAAGTCACTGGTTTATGCTGATAAACCAGCAACAATTGACGCCTTGGAGGCCAGCATTGTTCGTGTTATTCGTGACATACGGCCAGCAGTGCTCGAAAAAGTGGCCCAAAATTGGACGTCCAGAATGCACTTCGTCAAGAACAGCCGCGGTGCCCATATGCCCGAAATCATTTTCAAATGTTAATGTCACGTATTGATCTTTCGAATAAAAAAAATTTTTGATTACAATTTAATTTTTTGTGTTATTTTTTAAAATTTCAAGTTCTATCGGCCTTAAAAAAACACCCTTTATACTGCTTTCCTTAGAAGGGAGATTGAGGTATACTATACCACGCTGGCCAGACAGGTCTGCGTAGTTTGTATATTATTATAGACGACTAGCTGACCCACGCAACCTCGCTTGCGTCTCATATTGCCCATAGCGTGAAATTTCCCCCGTTTTTGAAACATTCTTTATTGGCTACGCTCCTATTAGTAGTAGCGTGATGATATATAGCCTTCTTCGATAAATGGACTATCCAACACTGAAAGAATATTTCAAATCGGACCAGCGGTTCCTGAGATTAGCGCTTCAAACAAACAAACTATTAAGCTTTATTATTAGTATAGATCAAAATAGACAAATTAACGGTACATATATCAGTTTCGTTTCAGATTTTAGTAACGTTTTAATTTGTGAGTAAAAATAATACTAACAGTACTGATATTTGTATATAAAAATACATATAATAAAGATAGGAAGTTACGTAAACATTCCATTGCGTATAATCGTGTGGGAACTTTTATCGCTTTATCGTAAGTTTCAATGTAACCTAGTATCACTATATATTTTTATCGACATTTGATAGAATAGAAATGGTATAAACGAATTTCTACCTCGCCCACTTGAGAAAAAAATGTTCTGTTAATAGGGCGTTGACACACTGCACTGGGACTTTAATGTTTGCGTTCTATCAATTTACGTAAAAGATAATTTAAAATTTAACTGTGAATACACAGTAAAAAGAGTTAACTAATTAGGTAAATTTACATTTAAATATATGGACCATAAAGAAGTTTAACAACACGAGACTGTTCAAGTTCACAACTCTGTCTACCATCTGTTATATTTAACCGGTCTTAGTACACATACTTAAAATAACTTGGTTGATATTTCCTGACACTAAACTTATGTGTTAACTTTAATCGATTTTGTTTCACTTAAATTACTATTTATCATTTTTAATTGAAAATAATAAACCGATCAATAACCACATACAAAAATACTGAACTTGAGTTGTGCTGTTTGAACTTAAAAAAATGTATTTTATAATAATGACACCACTGTACTCGATTGAATTTTTAAACTAATATATAATTCCTAAGCAATATATTCAAAAAGAATATATACGTATTTATGTATATTCTCATACCAACATATTAAATTCAAAAGTTTCGAGGGTGCATTAAAAAGATTTCTATTTTACAGGATTTGTATTGGACCTTATCAGTATACTTTTTAGCACTTTATTTTTTATACATTGTCAAATTTAACAAGAAATGAATTGAAATACTATATATATTATAATTTATGTCTATAGCTCCTTGTGTAACCTTACCTTTATAGTGTACTTCAAGTTTTATTACTATAAAAGGTATAGTTATATTCACACTCGATTTCAAAGTTCGTTAAGAATATGTCACAACCTGTTTAATGTTAATTTTTGCCCTGTACTTCGATAAGTGAACTTCAAAATATAGTTCTAATTTAATTCAAGGCAAATAAAGCGGTATAGTGTTTTAACGACTAACTTTAAAAGGAGCTATTGTTACAAGCCCAAATCTGATTGACATTTACGTCAAAACTACATCATATAATTAATCGCTTACCATCAGGCGATACGTCTGCTCGTTAGCACCCTATTCCATAGAAAAAAAGTACGTCAATATTGCTAGAGTAAATTGAAAAAGTTTGACATCACGCAAATAATATTGATCGTAGCAGTATTTATATGGCCAGGCCATTTACGATTAAACATATTGTGTGCTCCTTTGCCAAAATAAGTTTGTTCGATGGAAGAGATTCAAAACTACAGTCCATTAACATGCAATCAAATACTTTTTTTACTATCATGTAGGTAACAAATCTAGCAATAATACCAGTTTCACAAACACGTTAAATATCGCAAGGTGTCAGAAGTCAAGGTTCTGGAGTCAGGTAAATATTATTAGCTCTTCGATTGGTGCCTTGATATGCCTCGTGTTCAGGCACTCGGTCCATTGAAACGTCAGAATGATAAGTGGTTGTATTCCATACCTGATATTAATGTTTCATATTTTAATACCTCTGCTTATGATTAGTTTATAAAGTTTAATGTTAATCGGCTTCATATAGGTTATTAATGTCGCTGATTTATTATCTATAAGATTAAAGTCAACAAAGTCAAGTTACAGGTAAATATAATTTGTAAATTTAAACCAACAATTATATGTTATGGGTCGTTAAAGTTTTATCAACAACCCATAATGTCCCACTGCTGGGCTCGGGCCTCAGGAGAGGGTTAAGGCCATAACTCACCGCGCTGGCCGAGTGCGAATTGGGGACTGGCAAGACAACGTTGTAGCTACGTACGTTGGATGTTTTTAAGCCGCCCAAAGGCCTACAACTAAGCTTCACGACTGTTTATCCTATGATACGACTCGTATCAACCGGGACCGACGGCTCCGACTGCTTAACGTGACCTCCGAATCACAGAGTCACTCATGAAATCATGCCACCAGCGGTCACCTATCCAGATGCTGAACGCGCCGTGGTTGCTTACCCCCGGTGATTGTTTCTAATCACCGAGTGCAACTGGGCTATGAGCGCTCAGCCTCACGTTAAAGTTGAAACCAAGAATAATTGGTATATTACCGTCATAAAATGCGTTATTTTTTTCAAAAGTAATGTTTGTTTTTGACGAGTATGGTTTATTTCCACCTTAGGACGGTTTATGTCCCCTGTCTGGAATGATTCTCCAAATAAGACACACTTCTACGTGACTTTTGCCCCTTCGCACATTTCTGTTAACCCTATTTTTTCTTGGTCTCGTTTTAAACCATTACGTTCTCAAAGAGAGTTTGTGTCAAGCACAAAGTCTGGCCATAATAAAACAACTCCTTTGGTATAAAATTGGGAGGCAGGGAAGGTAGGTTACAACGAGGATGGAGGTAGTTATAGAATGCTAAATTAGAATCATTTTTTGACCTCATTATTTAAAAACAAAAAATAGTTGTATGAACTCTTATAATGATTATAAAAAACACTGAAGCTATAGTAACTTTTATCTTAATTCTTTTTAAAGTGCCGCATAAAAGAAAAGTAGTATATTTAGTAGCATTTCTAGCAACATGCTAGCGTAGTGTGGTTTTACTGTTAACAACGGTCGTTAAACCTCAAATGATATTAAGATAAAGCAAGGTGTTAATGTAATGTTTAAGTTTTACAACACTAACCTAACTTACTTCTGCTTTATATTAGGACTAGATTAAGCACGCGACTCCGCCTGCGTGTACCTCGGTTATCGCGGTAAATAGTGGCCTATGTCCTTCCCCAAAAATTTAAGAATTTTCATTGTAAATTTAATCCAAATCGGTTAAGCGATTTAGCCGTAAAATCGTAAAACACAGACAGCGTTACTTTCGAATTTATAATATTAGTATGAATATTGAATGAGCTATGTGATTAAACAATGCAAGGTATTTTATACTATTGCAAGATCAAATTGAAAACCTTCATGAAACAATCGTATTATAGAAACTAAATAAACAAGACAATTTTGACGTTAACTAGTTTGTCAAAAGAGCTGGCTAATGTCAAACAATCACAAGAACAAAAAATTGCTGAAACTGCAAATCTACAACTTTCATATAAGTTCTGTAAAATCTATAATTTGTGTTCCATTTCTCTTTACGATTCATACGGAAGCAAAAGAATGTTACAGCCACTTTATTTAACTATTATTCATATCTCTAAACGCCATAACCGAATTGTATTCAACAGATAAACTATAAAAACCCTACATTTCTATTACACCTATCGTAAAGAAAATAAGGTTCAAAATTAAACAACAACTGAGTTATTCCGTTAGTAAATTGTTTAGAACGAGCGATAAAAATTGAGATTGGTGTTCATCGACCCATAATGTGATGAAGCCGTGTTAAATCAGTTTTCCATGTCGATAAATGGAACGAACATTCAATGGGATTACGCAAGATTGCCATCGTTTAGCTGCTTCAACGTCACGATTCACTTTTTGTGTTCTTTAAGAATCACTTTTCTTGATGTTTATATCTCTAGTCGTGTCTGGACTAGAAACGAAGCCATAGGCGTAATCATTCAGGTATTTTCATCTGTTAACAATATTTACTTGTTATGGTTCTCATAACTTAACACCATTATCTATTTTGTATTAGTATCCCAGATTTCTGCATGGACGGGCTGGCTCGACCGGAGCGGTACTACTCTCTGACTGAAGACCAAAATAAATTAACAGCATTCGTGTTGTCGTGTTTCGTTGGTAAGTGCGAGACCGGTGGCCTAATGTTGCAGAAGCATTTTAATTGGCCGTCACAGTGTGGGTCATCATGCTCCATTCTTGGATTGCCTGCCATCGCACTGAGTATGGTGACCACCACTCTTTTTTTTTTTTTTTTTTTTTTTTTTTTATTGAATAGTGGGCAAACGAGCAGACGTATCACCTGATGGTAAGCGATTACCGCCGCCCATGGACACCCGCAACACCAAAGGCGTCACAAGTGCGTTGCCGACCTTTGGGGGATGGGAAAGGGGATAGAGGGAGGGGTTGGGGTATGGGCCTCCGGTATCCTCACTCACTCGGTGAAACACAGCGCAAACGCTATTTCACACCGGTTTTCTGTGAGGCCGTGGTATCACTCCGGTCGAGCCGACCCATTCATGCCGAAGCATAGCTCTCCCACGGTAACTCTTGGATTCTGCTGCCATTGCATTTCCATCAGTCAGAGCAGAATCACTTTAGCAGGGTCAAATATAAAAAAAAGTTATTCAACTAATCACACGATTCCTGAAATTATACTTATGTATATATGTTTGCAGTTTACTTACGAAAGAACTCGTATTTCTACTGATCTGAGATTTAAAAAAAGAGCTATATAATATCCCCGTCTATTTTCTAACAACTCTATCACATTCACTACTGTTCTTTTTGGCGCCAACATACCAAAATAAGATACTCTCAAATGTGCTGGCGCCAAGATACCGACTGGTAATTTATTTCAAGATGTCACTACAACAATGGCCACGACACCATAATTACACACCTCACTAAAGATACATATTACGATAACATTTCAAACATTGTATATGTAATGATGATAATTGTCTTCTACGATTGCAATACGAACGCCATATAAAACAATTGTAGTGTTGTAATATCAATTCAAATGACTGACCTAAAATTATACGCCTTTTAGCTATAATTGACGGATGCTGAAGAGCTGGGATTTGTGTCGCTTTGTTCATTCAAGTTGGGACTTTGTTTATACTTGTACCACCCAACGATTTAGTAAAATACGAATATGTAATGTGAGAAATAGACAACAATAGTGTGGATTTTGTCAAAGAATATGAAATTTTATTAATAATTTTTACTACTACATAGTATTCATGTTTATGTGTAGTTTGTCATCCTAACACATCGAATAAGAAACAAAAGAACGACGAAATATACAACTAATTTAAGCAGCATACAAAGTCAGTAAATGTTTATATTGATGCTAAAGTTTAGGGACTGAACATTAAATTGCTAATTCCACTAATGACATATGAAATTAAAAAAACGACAAATAAATAATGATGATTCTCCTTATTGTTATGCTGCAACTGCAACGAACTATTTAATATCTAGGAGATACATCTCAAAATCACCATTATTTTATATTTAGTTGGCGTGTGATAAAATATATCAGAGCATTTAAACATAAAAAAATTATCGTTTGCGTGTGTCGGTAATTCTGTTAGAACGTTTCTTAATTTCATCCAAATACTTTTAAAACGTAAGGCAGCCATTTAATGAGTAAAAGGCACACGATTTTAAAGATTACATTGCGTGTCTATATAAAATACAAGCTACTATTCACTACTAAATGAAACAACACACATTTTGACACAAAATATAATTATTTAATGATTGGCTGTAAGAAAGAAGCACGTGTTGAAAGTAAATTTAGACAAGATAATTGTCGGCTTTCTTTTGGTTGTAATACTTATGTTATTTCGAATGTGGCTAATAAGGCTGCAAGTGTTTAGAAATAAAAAGGCGGATGTAGAAATAGATAAGGTATGTTGTAAGGCCTTTTTGTAATCATGAAGATGGTTACTGTATACTGCTGACAAGCTGGCAAAACGATACTAATTTTCGCTGTTAAATCGGTGTCGGATGAGGGACTTAATTGTTTTATTTCGTCTTCTCTAATTAATTAGCTATTGAAGTTTTCACTTTTGCCTTGAAGAAATGAGAGGTTAAAACCTTCTCTTTCCATTAACATTGTTTTAACTATATTTTTTAGATAATTATTTTTGTTTAATATATTTTATTCAATGATACTTACGACTTTTAAGAAGTGACCAACGTAAGAAACATGCATAGTACCTATCTATTCCTTTTCATAAATACTAGATAACTTACACATTGATTTTAGAGACTAAAAACTAAAAAAATCGACGGGTTGCACTCCGGGAGTGCCGTCAGAAGTGAAAACTTGAATATTAACGTTGTGCATTTTTGATATTTTGGAATGGTTAGAGAATAATTTTGTACGAATTGCTTTCATTATCAGTATAAAAGTACTATTATTTATGTGGTGGAATACAATATTCGTTTATTGCGCTATCGTACACAAACATGACAATTTATATTACATACACACACGAACATTCGCGCAAGCGCCCTGCGCCGCCTGTCCTGTCACGTGACCTGACGCGAGTTTATACGTCCTCTCTCCATCCGTCTTACGAATTTTCGATCAGGTCACGTGACGTGCTGCGAGTTTATACATTTTTACGATTCCAAAAAAGTACACAGCGCCGCTAAAGAAGTTTTCACTTCAAAATTTTGAGATACGTAAAACTGATTTTGAGTTTTATTTCATTTTTTGGGTTTGGCAGAACTAAAAATGAGAATCTTCTGTTCATTTGCCTTTGAACTTTTCTAATTTATATTTCTCCAAAATCCTGGTTGATAGTGCTATATTGCCCAACATGACTATTTTATTTTCATATTACGAGTATATCAACTGTCGTTATTCCATTAGCAAAAAAAACATTATATTTTATTTATTAATTTTCTCAAAAACTTATCTTAAACAATGTGAATTTAAAACTCATTTTGGCAATAACAGTTACCTATTGGTATTTATTTCAGGAACGCCGTTTCTACGTGGTAACGAAGTACACGGTGAAGTTGTATAATTTTAAATGCAGGTGTAAATCATTTCCGATTTTCATATTATTTGCGGAAATAAATAAATATGAAATTAACATCTGATTTCAACTTTATACTAATGCGATAAGATTAGAAATTGATTGTTATAACTGCATACGCGATGTTTACGTCAAGGTCTAAACAGCGCATGCCGGCGGAGTCATCGGCCGCGGCCGACGGATTTAGCCGAACCGCAGACGGAAATAGCCGAATGTGAAGAAATATGCGCTTGTCCGCGTTTCTGCAAATGTTTAAGTGAGTTGCGCGTGCGCGGCGCGGTCAATGGCGATTCATATCAGATAGAACTAGCTCCTATTGCCCTGAAACGTGTGTTACGGTAACTAGATCGTAGGTACTTATGTTATTCACTGATGGAGTAACAGTTTTATGATGATTTTAAATTTCTTATGCCCTATATCTATGTAGTAGATTCCAAACGTAAGTTATTCGTTCTTTTTTTTAATGTTATATCTTCATATGTACAACAATTGCTAACAAGTAGAACATATTAATATTATAATTACCAGACTTGCCTGCATTGTTGAAATATATTCGATAACATTGTGAATTCTGAAGAATTGCCTAAGTAACTTATATTTCAGAACCTAATTCTGAAATGTCAGTAATAAAACTACTAAATATATAGTGTTATGAAAATTCGTTCGGTAGTTTTTGCGTGAAAGAGTGAGAGAACAACACACACAAACACACATCCTTAAGAACTTTAGAATTCATAATATAGTAGGATTTAGGCAGGTTTTACAACTTTGTTAGGTTATATAAATTAGGAGTGCAACAAGCTAGTGGTTATTAAGCTTTTCAAGTACATTCAAACAAAATGAATAATTTAACGATTAACCTTTCTCAAGAGTATACGACTTGACCCAAGTTGTTTAAGTATCTTTATGTTAATTAACATTTATCACTTCTAAGAATACAAACATTTTCATAGCTTATTTCAGTGGATACAGGTTGCGACAAAGTTGAAGGTATTATGTGTCAAGTATTACACTAATATACAGAAAAAAAATCATAATAATAATCTCTTTATTGTACACCAGATTACTTATAAAGGTAACACAAAACTAGGAGATACAATTGGCGGCCTTATCGCCCAAAGGCAATCTCTTCCAGGCAACCATGACACATACACATACAAAGCAAAGGTTTTTTTTTGTATCAATAAAGATTTATTATTATTATTATTATACAGTGGTACATAGAAGTTCCTCCTTTTTGAAGTCGGTTAATAAAAGCTGATGTTTTTGTTTGGTTGAACGTACCAATTTCAAAAACTAAATAAGAATACAGAGAGCCCCTTATATCCAATGGATATCGTAAGAGGTTTTGGGAAGGTTCCCAACTCGGGGAACTTTGGGACTGTCACCTAACTAAGGATGATATGAAACACAGACTTCAATCCCTGTAGTTGTATAATTACTAAACAATACAAACTTGGTCGGCAAACTTAACATTAAACAAAGTAACATATAACCATGGTTAAGAAGGTGACTACAGGCAGGAGATTTTCGATGTATATATTTTATTTTATGTTTTATTGAATAGTGGGCAAATGAGCTGACGTATCACTCGCAACACCAAAGGCGTCACAAGTGCGTTGCCGACCTTTGGGGGATGGGGAGAGGGAATAGGGGGAGTATGTATGTATGTCAAACATTCGCGCTCTTTTTCGTGCCGTCGCGTTTCAACTCGCCACAAAGTGACTATGGGAGAAAATTATGCAGGACATCACTGCAAAGAGAAGAAAAATTTGATACAAACCCTTTACCAATATCTCTGCCCAGCGTGGTATAGTAGGCCAAAACTTATTTTCTAACGAGAGGCTTATGTCCAGTAATGGACTATTGCTCCTAAAAGCTCCTGATGTGATGATGTCATCATCTACCTATCCTTTATTATTCCCAAGATTATTTGGGGTCGGCTACTAGTTCAACCGGTTTTACCTGAATATCAGTTCTTTCACGGACCGACTGACATATGATGATGAAGGATGTTTAATTCAAATAGCAATACAAAGTATCACAAAAACGGGGAAAGTGAATTATTCTTCTGAGAGCGGCATACGATATTGCTAGTCGGATGGTTATTCATACTCACAGATCGAGTTTACAATCGAGTCAACAATCGATTCAAAAACTGTTACAAGTTTATGAGTTGGGACTTAACAATGTTAAATGATCTTGTGACCTATCAGGTTTATGTCGGTATCATTATCATAGCACTTCAAATTATGATGATATTGCGGATGACGTCATTAACCAGGCTAAAAAACCTTGAACGTACGCTTAGTAAGCAGATGATGGAAATATCTGCCACAAAGGTGCAGATAAACACAATTGTAGATTCTTACAATGATTTGATACACAACAACAAGACAAGATTAAAAAATGCGATGTTATTTATTTCTTCCCATTTGAACTTTGTGTGGTTCTAGGGGCTTCTAAGCTCTGGATCTAATGAACCGATTATGATCAATCATTTCAAATTATATTACAAAAAAAACCATATTTGTGAATGGCATTGACTAAATATTAACCCAAAAATTGATTCCCGGGATATTTGGCAAAGTTAGTTCTAAATTAACTTTTCATTAATTAGATTGAATTTAAACCTATAGTACAATGTATATCCAACTATGTGATAAAATACAAAGCTTTATTACATAGGAATAAAGAGCAGATTCATTTTACGTTTTTGTTGCTAGCATATAAGTTACCGCTGATTATATTTATGGCTAAGAATAGTGTAAAATTGAAGATAATTAATGCAGTCCAAATAAGTGTCTCGTGACTAAGCCAGACAAGTTTAATACTGTTTTAAAAACATACATTTTAATGGCTATCAATTCTAATATACTTCATAATACTACCTTAAAAGGTGGTCTATTTATATCATTTGACATTTCAGTATCAGAAAGATGACCATGAGCTTTCTTTATTGCATACTCGACCTTGACTTGCTAGTTTCTATCTTAATGTACTCACTATCTATCCGTTCGTGCTTTCCTACCTACAAAACAAAGATTTATTATAGTGTAGCGAATGTCAAGGACTATTTTACAATAGTATTAATATCAAACGAATGTACATACTTTTTACTTGTACAATCAGACATCTGTAAACGTTATTATCTGAGCGGGATTCCTAGTTCGAATCTTTGTATAATTTCGATGGCGATAGTGGATATTGTAAGCAAAGACGTCCGAAAATCTGATATTTGTGTAGAGGGTTTTAAAAATGATTATAGCTTTATCCAACTTCATGCGTCCAATAGTATGTAAGAAACAATACAATAATAAATGAAGATAAATAACTAATGAAACGTAGAACAAAATAATGATTTATGATGAAATTCGGGTAGAAAGACAATACAGTACAGCATGTTTTTTCTGCTGTTTTTCACCTGATCGTTCTGAATTTTTTTATCCTATTTTTTTACTTTATACGCAGTTAAAAAGATTGTTGATTTATTTCTATAAACAAAATATTAGGCAACAAAATGCATAGCATTGACCTTTGCGGCACAACAGTCAGGTATTTCAAGCCGAACATCGATTTCTAGGCGATTACTTTTACAGCATTAAAACGCTATTAATCATTAAGTTTATTTATGTTACCTAAGTCTTCATTGAATCTAGGTGTTTACGTGCTATAATGCCTACTCACACAATTATCTTGTCACCCATTACTTCTTATAGACCGCCTACCATTTATATATGAATTGGAGAGAAATCATCCGAAGACACCGATAGAATATAGGTTATGCTCCCATAAGGATGGACGGATGTAGGACCGGATCAGCTATGCAACTTAAACCCACATGGCATATGTGCTTACTTGTTTTAAGTAAACGTTTAAATACAATTCTTGTGTGAAAACCTTGATGAGAACTTCTTAACAGACGATGAAGGATTTACCGTGTTCTACATGTGGCACGGTTGTACATAAACCATTTCTAGTATTATACCATGAACTAGCTGATCCTCGCAACCTCGTTTACGTCTACTATTGCCCGTAGCGTAATAATTTTCCCCCGTTTTTTAAACACTTTTCATTGAGGCTCCGATCCTATTGGTCTTAGCGTGATGATATATAGCCTATAGCTCTCGATAAATGGACTATCCAACACCAAAATTTTTCAAATCGGACCAGCGGTTCCCGAGATTAGCGCGTTCAAACAAACAAATAAACTCTTCAGCTTTATTATATTAGTATAGATATATTATGTATAGCGTCGAGAAGTTATTAGTGTGTTTCTCAAGGAGTGTATGCGTTATAAAATTTAAAAGCACATTGTTTGCGATTCGTGGGAATCCATTATGTGAATGAATTCTTATATCTAACAAAACAAAATTGTTTTACAAGTACATTATTATATTAACCACATAATTACTCCTCTGATTTCTTCTAGAAGATTCAGAGTGGGATGATGTTTTTATCATATTAAATACTGATGTCTGCTATCCCTTGGAGCTGAGAAATAATCAAACTTCTAAGTCAACACAATCAAAAACAGCCGTTCATGCTGCAAATTTTCGACACTCGCAAGGGGATCAAATCTACCTACTGGATACTTCCCGTGAACTCAGAATATTCAAATTTGGTACATAGCCTACCTACAGGTTTGTACTGAACTCTCGGTACGCGTGTCCGACTCGCACTTGGCCGGTTTTTTGTTCTTATACGTGGTTTTCACCAATAGAAAGAGTGATTTAAGAGGAAAGTTTATAGGTAGTAATATACATACTTACAAAGATTTCCTTGCGAAGCCGGGTACGATACATATAAATAAGTACGATATATAAATAAGTGTCGATTACCTTCTTACTGGATTAAGATTTGACTGCACGGTTGGCCGAGTGGTGTCAGCGGTCGCCATGCCGCTTGCTACTGCGCCAAGTGTCGTGGGTTCAAATCCCACGCGGTACCTACAACACTTTGTGTGATCCACGAATTATTGTCCCGAGTCTGGATGTTCTTTGTGTCCGTTTCATGTATGTTTGTAAAGTCCCCCACGACACAGGATGTTTATTCCTAATGTGGGAGTTGTCTTTTTTAACAAAAGAAAAAAAAAAAAAAAAAAAAAAGATACGAAACTCTAAAACAACAAGAACACAGAGATAATCAAATGTTGATTATAAAACTGTAAGAACTTAATCGTTTCTCATAATTTGATATTTAGATTTCCTGTTTCCTTTTCTTCATTTAATATCTAAATGTGTCGTCACTTACAAAGAATGAACATAAAGCTTGCGGCTTCCACTAAGATATTAAAATATGAAAATACAACTAGTAGTCCTTTGACTGGTCAGAGTGGCCAGTTTGTCTTGTGGTTTATGATTCTGACGGCTAATCTAGAAGTCGTGGATTCGATTTCCATCTAGGACAATAAATTGTGTGCAACTACGATAATTCCTGGCTGGTATAGCCTGAGTAGATATTAAGGGTAATGTAGGATTCTAATAATAAAAAGATTTTTCAAATCAGTCCAGTGGTTTCGGAGTTTATTCAATTCAAACAAACAATCAATCCTCTTTATATTTATCGTCAGTCGGTTTATCATGTTTTGGTGCAATCTCTCTCTCTCTCTCTGCCAAAATTATCGTTTTCAAAATGTGGGTAGAAGTATAGTATACCTCTGCTTATCCCTATTAATATACATTTTAAATAATCACAAATTTTAACAACAAAATAACTGACTTTTAAGAACTGAACCAAATGAATGAAATGGGACCACGGATACACGGGATACACCAGCATTTAAATAAAAAAAGAATCATCAAAATCGGTTCAACCAGTCGAAAGTTATGAGGTAACAAACATTAAAAAAAATAGAGTCGAATTGAGAACCTCCTTCTTTTTTGAAGTCGGTTAAGAAGTAAGTGTACACATAGTAGTACTGCCTTAAAAGTAACAAACCGCTTCAAGATACGATTATCTTAGGTACCTACC
This sequence comes from Spilarctia lutea, assembly GCA_916048165.1. Classification (NCBI taxonomy): domain Eukaryota; kingdom Metazoa; phylum Arthropoda; class Insecta; order Lepidoptera; family Erebidae; genus Spilarctia; species Spilarctia lutea. The sequence continues at coordinate 6,122,745 of OU696491.1, forward strand.
AGAACATACCGTCACGAGTGCTAAATAACTAATGCTTCCTACATCATAGATGTTTCTAACAGATTTGGTATAGATCGTAAAATTATATACATTCCGAGAATTGGTCATAATAACACAAAACACGGAATTTAATTACATGATGTTGAAGAACAAAGCCGAATCTCAAGGTCAGAGCGGCACTCACTGATGTTAAGTGCCGTTATGTATTGTACATTGTTCAGTACATGTTTCAAATCATCCTAGGTTTCTCACTGAATACACTATCAACTAAATAGGAATAAGATGAAGGATTTATTTATTATAAAGCTTACTAACTAGTAGCTTAAGTTACACTTTATATCATCAGGGAGCGTTTAAGAATTACGTAACGCAATTTGGGGGGAGGGGGGTCTCGTAAAACGTTACAATGCGTTACAGGGGGGGAGGGGGGAATTTCAAAAATCTTCAATAGTGTCGTTACGTAATACTTGAACGCTCCCTCAGCTATTTGACAGTCCCGTCGAAATCGGTCCAGCCGATCCAGACCGACAGACAGTCAAAAATTGTAATAATTGATGTTTTAGTATTTAGTAAAAAGAAGTTATTTTAATATCATACTCTACTCCAATTTTCTTTATTTGTAATATTCTATAGATATTACCTATTAAGTTTCTATTTTCACCTTATTAATTAAAATCAGTTTAGTAGTTCAGGCGCCAAAACTATTACGTATGAAATTTGACATGGAGATAGTTTCATTCCTGAGGAAACCTATGATGCACCCACCCGCACGCAATTGTGGTTATTAAGGTGACCGTATCTAAGCGAATAGACTATACTGCGATATGGTCATAATAAACAAAAGGTTCTGCAGTAACTTATTGAGTATTATTAGGTCTTAACGACCGTTAAAAAATTGTAGTGGCGGACGGTATATCACGTCCGCACGACGGGGTGTTGGAAAAAGTTTTCAAATAGCAATGATCGCACCTCGGATAAACCTCAATGGTAACGATATTGCCATTGCGTAAAGATAACATTGTTTGGCTAGTTAAATACTATTTATGCTATCACTGTGAGCAAAACTATAGTGTGATTTAAATTGGCCTCAGTCGCCATCTATCGAGCGTGGAAAGAACTTGTTCTTCTAATATTGTCATATGGTTGCGTTCTAGTTTTTACACTCGTTATTTCATATAAATATATAGCATTGTTCAAAAACAATCGACTTTATGCTCTTATCTATACTAATAATAAAGCTGAAGAGTTTGTTTCTTTGTTAGTTTGTTTGTTTGAACGCGCTAATCTCAGAAACCACTGGTCCGATTTAAAAAATCGACGGGTTGCACTCCGGGAGTGCCGGCAGAAGTGAAAACTTGAATATTAACGTTGTGCATTTTTGATATTTTGGAATTGTTAAAGAATAATTTTGTACGAATTGCTTTCATTATCAGTATAAAAGTACTATTATTTATGTGGTGGAATACAATATTCATTTATTGCGCTATCGTACACAAACATGACAATTTATATTACATACACACACGAACATTCGCGCAAGCGCCCTGCGCCGCCTGTCCTGTCACGTGACCTGACGCGAGTTTATACGTCCTCTCTCCATCCGTCTTACGAATTTTCGATCAGGTCACGTGACCTGACGCGAGTTTATACGTCCTCTATCCAACCGTCTTACGAATTTTCGATCAGGTCACGTGACCTGACGCGAGTTTATATATTTTTACCCATTCCAAAAAAGTACACAGCGCCGCTAAAGAAGTTTTCACTTCAAAAATCCTTTCGGTGTTGGATGGTCCATTTAACGAGGAAGGCTATATATCATCACGCTATTACTAATAGGAGCGGAGTACCAATGAAGAATGTTTCAAAAACGAGGGAAAATTTTCACGCTACGGGCAATATAAGTCGCAAACGAGGTTGCGTGGGTCAGCTAGTTAATTATATTAGATCAAATCTGTTATTACTAAAGATACACTAAGAGGCACAAGTTGCCTAACAAGTTACTTATAATTATTAAACAACAACATAAAAAGTGAAGATACAATTATAGGTATGGGAAAGCTACTACAATAGCATCAGACATTAAAAAATTTAGTTCGGACAATGATGTAACGAAGTAATAATCACAAACTAGAAATTAACAACAAACTTTTCATTTCCATCATCCTAACCTATTATTCTAAAGTAATGACTTTTGTTTTCTTCACCCATAGTTACATCACAAATCGTAAAACACATTTAATAATTGTATAAAATAAACCAACGTTCTGGTCACCTATTGAAGCAAAAACAACGAGCACCATTGCCGTATCACAATTTGATTTTAATGATAGAAATGGTGATATTACGAAACCGGACACCATATCACCTAATGCTTACGTAAAAACAGAGAAAGAAAGTTAAAATCATACGCACATCGAGACAGACAGCCGTTGCGAATTGCAATACAGCCGTTCCTGGGAACAGCGTGGCAAATCGAAATGGAACAGTGTTGGAATCAGCAGGTCACCTGACGTAATGCTATCGATAACAAGTAACAAGTGACTGACTACATTAGGTAAATCAAATGAGCCGTAGCGTGCCACCGTTAAATTGCCTATCTTAGATTGATGTAATGGTGTCGCTGATAGCTGAAATTAATGTGTTTGTTGTGCTTATAGCATCGGAATCTGTGTGGTAATAGGGAAATAAACCGATTTAGAATTGTATGTCTAAGAGAATTCGCGGCAGTATAAAATTCAAAGGTAATAATAATGTTACCCGTGGTTATTGCCACACCGCGAGTAATGCCGCGGAGTGAAGCTAGTCTAAAAAAAGTAGCCTAAGTTACTCCTTATATCACCAGCTAACTATTAGTGAAAGTCCCGTCAAAATCGGTGCAGCTGTTCCAGAGCTGCAGGAACAAACAGACTGACAAACATTAAAAAAAAGTTATTTTGGATAAGTACTGTGTGTGTACCAGTTATTTTAGTACCTATTATTACAAATAGACTCTCTAATTTTATTTATTTGTATAGATATATTGTACAATTAAAAAATATGATATAACGTTTTTCGTTTTGAAGCTTTGTGGTTTTAATTACAAATAAACTCAGTGGGATCATTTTAATTAATGGTGCTAAAATAAAAAATGGCTTGGCAAATTTAATTCCACCATAAAAAATGCTCTTATGTAAAAATTATAAACACATTTTAAAACAATGTAGGATGGGGGTAGGAAGTAAAAAAAAATCTTTACGACCTAACCCTATACCTACCAAATATACAAAAACTTCCACCACCACAAACAGAGAGACAAGAAAAATTGTATTTCTTTGATTTTGTATAATACCCCCTTATACTAATCAATTTTCTAATGCATGTAATGTTATGTTAGGTTTCAAATTTGCACCATCTATTTTAGCCGAAATTGCAAAGAAACCGCAGTCTGATGATGTCTTACGAAATGGAACTCATCAAAAGAATGACGTTGCGAAATTGTTAACCTCGCTGGGTAAATGAGAATATGTCGAGATTGTTTTTAAGATTTTTACAAATACTTGAAGAATTCTCTTGGGTTTCAATTTATACTAATTTATTATAAAGCTAAAAAGTTCGTTGGGCTAAACGCGCCAATCTTAGGAACGACTGATTTGAGTTGACAAATTCTTTTAGTGATGGGTACTCTTGTTAAGTCTTAATTAAGGTTATTTAATCTCACGTTACATTTATAGGAGACGAACATTAACCAAAAATCAGGAAAACCAGGAAACCAAGAGGACCGACGAAGTTGCGCGGGTTAGCTAATACTCCACGAAATATTGATGGAAAATAAAGGTGTTTCTGTAAATACCATAGAATTACAAATCCTCAAGAATATCCTTTTTTTATTGTATAGGGGGCAAACGAGCAGACGTGTCGCCTGATGGTAAGCGGTACTAATGAAGTTGATTAACCAACAGGAATAGATGATATAGTTATTTTCTCAAGCAACACGGTAACGTTGGTGACCAATTACCCGGCCGTAGCCAATCCGTCAGGTAAAAAGACGGGAGCGACGCTTAATTGATGGCAAGCCGTTAACTTGTCTCTCACGAGCACCATAGCGGACTGTATTCAGCAATTGGCTTAGTTGCAGAATGATAAATGACTTAGGCACGCTTTAAATTCTTTCCTTGGACATCTTGAAGGTCTCCCTAATACATGTCAGCGTGAACATCCGCAACAGTACAAGGACTTTATAATATATATGGCTTCTTTGTCTGACTTTAACATGATCTAAGAAACATTATTTAGAACAATAGTCATTTAATAGATAATATTGTTCATTAGACATCAACTAAATTATGTGAGGAAACTGTAATTTTATGTAATGTTGTTGTACTACTCGTATCTTCCTTTGATATTCTTTTACATTTCAAAATAAATTTATTAGTTTAAGAAACAGATTTGAGAGTGTATTTCGCTTTCAAAGAAGGTGACTATAAAATAGACCTTCATATCAACATTCTTCCCATTATTATTCCATCATATATTATAAAATTAACAACATAAAATAACAAATTTTCTTCAAAAACACAAGACTGTCTTTGTTCCGGTTTGGTACAAAACCTTTGGTGACTAAAGCTTCTCTCATTTACTACTCACTACAACAGATTGGTTGTATGGACTTTAGAAATACATGTGCTTTGAGTGAGGTCAATTCGCTATGTCAAACTGTGTTTTCTTCCCACCCTATATCAATTCCTTAAACTATCCTAATAACTGACGTGCTCGCCGCCTCCACCATTGGTACGACTATACGCGCATATTCTCGTAACTCGAGAATTATTGAGATACTACGCAACTTTGCCGTTTAAAGTAAGCTAATTTGAAAATTTACAAATTGTAGACAATGAATCATGAGTCATGACTGAATGAATGAATGCATCTTGCGAATCCTTTTGTGGGTGCGTTTGTGAACATGATATAAAATATAAAAGTAAATCTACAGCGTTTGATGTGTCATTATACCGTTCATCCGGTGGTTTGTTTACTGGTTATGGTTTATTAGGAGATGAACAAAGGATTTAGTCAGAATTAAAATGATTGTATAAATTATTAAGAGTATTTCGGAATGGTCACTAATGGTTACATAGTAGAATTTTCGGACAAACTGGAATTCGATTTAAATGACCGACCACGAAATTATGTGCACCTTTCATCCGGTTGGAGATAGGTCAATGACTTAGATGTGTTTTACAGTAAATAGTTTAACGAAACCTTTAAGAGCTCTTGAGCTTCCTTATTGTCATTGTTGACAGAAGCAACAACTGTTCTGTCTTAATGTTCAGTTAACGAAGTACGAATACTATCTCTATTATTAAACATCTGTAGTAATCTATCCTACAATGGTATCAATATTATCTTAAATTTTGTTGTTTCGAGGCATAATAATGCAAACTGACATTTATGACGGAGATCGTTTTTTGTTTTTTCGAAAGACGGTCCCCATTTCATGTCATCCACATTTTATATATTTTTTATCATTAATTTCATCACGACGACGACTTGAAGACTCCGAAGACTTGATAATTGAAGACGATAAATACTTGACATTGGCAGAAATAGCTGATCCGAGTGATCCGGCTGGTTGCCATTTCATCAAAAAAGAACAGACTTTTATGACTTGCTTGTCTTTTGACTTTTGTGTAACCGATCTTGAGTTTATAAAAAGAGTAATTGTGTTCTGTTCCGAATTCACAGTGACAATACTAAGTTCAATGTGATAGGTTTAGGGGTACGGCAATAAATTAATTTTAAATTGTGTAGAACTAAAACTAAGCGACAGAACGGAACAAACAATTTAAACCGTCAGATTTATCTACGTCCATAGATATGTATACTTAACTACCTTTACGTAGGTTTTATGTACTTGAATCGGTACTGAGTCATTTAGTAAGAATCGCCCAGATGTGGTTTTCGGAATCTTTGTCTGCAATACTAGTACTTCTGATTACGTCATGGAATATAATTATATATTATCTCGCATTCTTTACAGATAGCGATCATGCAATAATAATATCTTAATATAACCATTCTCACTTATGTGTCCGCCGTTCTTGTTAGTACTTAAAGTAAACATTAAATCAAATTGCTAATTATGTTCAGGACTAGAAATGTTAAAGATATGAATATTTGTATTCAAAATACGTTATTAGCTAATTACAATATCGGTACAGCTGTTAGGGGACTAGTGGTTTATCACTAGAGTTGCCCAACGCACAGCTGCGCCCGCGCCGACACTGTAACGCACGTTTCATAATACTCGTACGGCAGCGAAATGGGGTCCAAAAGTACTTTATACGCATGTTGTGGCTACAAAGGTCAGTAAAGTACAAACAAATAAATGTTTATTAAAATATAAACATACTTGGGTTTGATTTATGAGTACTTTTAAAAGTTTTGGATTACGAAAGCTCCCCGTTCAATCATGGAGTTGTGTGGAATTTTAATTTCCAGTTTTAGAGATGGGCAAGAAACACAAAAACTAATGAAGCATAGCATAGTATGGTCATAATTTAACACACACGTTGGCATGTCCGCACGCATGCAATGATCGTCTCAAAACTTACAATTATTGGTTTGCTAATCTTATCACTTCTAGATACAGAATAGAATAGCCATGAAATTGAATATGAGACCAGCAGTCGTTATTACGTCATCAGTAGCCAAATTAGTTTAAAATTGCCTCTTATTAGCGTTTGTATATGCATCTATAAATAAACACTTGATTTAGCGCCGATTTTTATCATTTTGAACATCTTGTTTCACGTTATCAAGTAGAATTTGGACTATTATTATGATTATTATTTTATTTTGATGGATTAATATGGCCAGTTTTGTATAATTTTATACTGTGTGGCATACAATGTTGGAAAATTACACTTTTGTACCCAACATTAAAAACATCAATTATGATATGCCTCAGTGGGGTTCATTAATAGGGGTTGGGCTGCATTGACTACTGAGTTTTGTAGGTTCAATCCCCACCGACTGAGTGTAAGGAACTACTTAGTGTGATATATAAATTGTTGTCTCGAGTCTGAGTTTTTTTGTGTTCATTACAGGTAAGTCTTTGAAGTTTCACACGACCTAGGATAGATACCTAGTGTGGAAATAAAAACAAAATACAAAGAGGTACAAAAAAAACTTACACGACGGGTGTAATAATTTCAAAATGAAAGATTATACCTCCGTGGGAGAGCCACGCTTCGGCATGATTGGGCCGGCTCGACCAGAGTAATACCACGGCGTCACAGAAAATCTTAGCGCAAGCGCTGTTTCACACCGATTTTCAGTCCCCTATCCCCTAAAGGCCGGCAACGCACTTTTGACACCTCTGGGTGTCCATGGGTGACGGTAATCGCTTACCATCAGGTCATATGTCTGCTCGTTTGTTATTACATTAAAAATATGTATCTAATCTTCTAGTTTACCTAGATTCTTGTAACGTGCATCATCGTAATTTATGTTACTAACTACATATAAGAGAATAACGGTTGCGAAACGGTAATAGCAACTATACAATTATTCAAAATCCGTGCAGACAGTATCGCGATTTAGTCGATTACAGAACTGCATCGTGCATGTGCGCCGGCGATCATTGCTATTATTTGCGGCCAGATCGGCTGTTGTATCTGTGGTCATCGCATTGTAATCTTATTGCTCACTTTACCAAACTTACAGTTTCACTTTGCATTTCTTAGGGCTCAGTGTGAGTTTACTTCACATCAACGACGATGATCGCGTTCTGAGCTACCATTGGTGAAGATACCAGCGCGGGCCAATCGCGACGCCGAACGCGATCACCGTGACAATCGACTCGATGTGACATAAACTCGCACTAGGCCCTCAGTACTCTGTAATCCACGGAGAAAGGCTGCCATCGCCATCATTATTATGGTTTTATTCGACGACTAAAATATCACTTTCTTGATGAAATCTTTCAATATTGAAACGAGAACGTTTAAATAACCTGTGGCTGTTTATTTTGTTAGTAAGAGTAAAAGATTGAAATCTGTCGTGAGATTATATTGATAGTAATGCAATTATACGTGCTGTTGAAGTGTTTTCCGTTACTTGCGAGAAATGTAAAAACTTCGGTGAAAGAGAAACCAACGATTAACACTTACATTTCGCAGAAGCAATATGACATTTAAATAAGTACTCCAGAACATAATATTGTTATTAATAACGTTCTGTCAGTATTATATAAGATAATAACAGTCATGCTTATTTTTTTTAATTAAGATACTCAAATTTATTTAACAGTATGTTTAACAAATTTCACCTTTGATGATCTTATGCAAGTATTATTTTAGTCGGAACTACGTAACTCATAAATATTCATTAAAAGTAATTTAAATTATTTACTTTTGCAAAACTACTCTTTAATTATATTCATTTATCATTTAACTTTTTTCACTGTATTAACACCTTGTACAAGTTTAAGAATAATTAAGCCAAAAATAGACAATATTAAAGACTTGCCTGAATCATTAACACCGAATTTTTTTGGAGATTCAGCTTAAGGAGTGCACTAATGATTTATCTACCTTTATGAGCAGTAGTTCATTGGGTTTCAGCGTCTTATTTATCAAAAATTAATGGCATAGTTTTTTTTTATTGTATAGTGGGCAAACGAGCAGACGTATCGCATGCTTGTAATCGATTACCACCGCCCATGCACATCTGCAACACCAGAGGCGTCACAAGTGCCTTGTCGGCCTTTTAAGAAGGAGTACGTTATTTTCTATATAAAGTACTAATGAGTAAGACAACTCATCACTATCAAATCAGATTTAAAAATAAGTACAAATGTAATTTCGAGAAATTCTCTCGTAATAAAATAAAGTATAATAGTAAGTAGTCGTAATAAAGTATGTTCAGAATTAATAAGAGTATACGATTCCTAACACTTACGAACAATACGAAAATAAAATTCATTAACAAACCCGTCACTCCTTGTTGTTATTCAAACCTTTTAAATCGTCCAATGTATTTACCTGCACCAAAACAAAAGAGATATTAGTAAAATAAATAACATAAGTAAAACAGATTGAACCCCTAGAACTAAGTTCAAGAGCCTCACAATAGTTTTCAAGAACATTTATAATTGAATTATAACCATAGCTCGACCGAGTACTATTTGTGTCGAATATTAACAACTCTTACTGGAACAAAAATGTACAGTGAAAACAATAAGTTGAGCTGTTTCATAAGAACTTGGAATTTCAAGTTCAAACAATGAACCTTTGCACGAATGTTTAGCTGTTAACAGTAACTTGTTGTTTAAGAACGTTTTTATTACTCAGAGTATAAGTAAACAGAAAACGATGCAATTATATTTCTTATTATGTTGAAGTACTTGTGACATTGTGTGCTTATACTCGTATGTTCAAGTTATTTATGAAGGTCATTAGATATGGCACTTTGAGTAGAAAATTTACTCACGATCTTGGACAACGGGGTATTCCTTTATGGGGTAATAAATATCTTTGAAGTTTATTTTGTTTTGCAGATTATTACAAGAAATAGTTTTTATGCAATAGCGGGCAAACGAGCAGACATATCGCCTGATGGTAAGCGATTACCGCCGCCCTTGGACATCCTCAACACCAGAGGCATCACAAGTGAGTAGCTGGCCTTTGGAGGATGGGGAGGGTGGGAGGTGTTGAAGTATGTGCCACAGGTATCCTCACTCACTCAGTGAAACACAGCGCAGACGCTGTTTCACACCGTTTTTTTGTGAGGCCGTGGTATCACTCCAATCGAGAAGGCCTATTTATGCCGAAGCGTAGCTCTTCCACGGTAAAAGTTGTGGAATTTGTTAAAAGTAATATTCATAAGTGAAGCTTCGTCAGTTTTATGAAACAAGAGTCAAATGAACAATGCCACAATAGTACGATAACAATAACATTACAATTTGAGATATGGTTCACAGGATTATCTGATACCAGGCTAGGTAGTCTGTTTTATCCTAACCTTCCGATACCAAACCAGTTAGAAACTATTCTATAGTAAGCCTATTCTATTCTACTGGTGAACATACCTTTATTACTAGCAAATTATTAGTACAAAGAACACAAATCTACACAACCAAGTATGGTGATTATCACTCAATTGTCAGTCTTGGGTGGGAACCACTTACTCGTGCTTTTCAGTCGTATTAATCCACGCCAAAGTCACTAACTCTGATCATAAATGTTTTAAAAATAGCCGCAATGACAATAAATATGACCTACAATATATTTTGACTACTTTGAATGACTGTAATTTGCATGTTAATTTTTTAGATTTAATTGACTGCAAGGCAACAAAGAACAAATCCTATATTACCGCGTCCTTGCTTTCAATAAATTAATGTAATTACAATGTTGCCGCTTCAAATTATTACGAAATCACCCACAGTAATGTTTCTTTCCGTATTAATAGTAATATGTACATTTATATTCGTCGAAGTTGCACGTAAAGACATAATCGATAAGCTGTCAAACAACACTTATCATGCAGTTGATGAAGAAATGAAAGTACAATTAGACGATGATGGTGAACACGTAGTATACAGTGAAGCGTAAAACCATGATCTAACCGTTGTGATGTTATACAACTGACAATTAAGCGTTGCGGTTGGCAACATCGGAAAATCGCAAGATTGATGGCTAAATTACTCTCAGTGTGTAAGGTCGGGGAATATAGCAAGAGAATCGTAAAGGTATTATTTTTAAATATAAACACATTTAGAAAGCCTAGTTTGAGATTATATTAACGCCATCATACCAGATAGCAAATTCATTAAATTATCATGTAAGCCGTGATAAATAATGAAAAAAACATAAAATCAAATGAAGGAATACTTTCGATACTCATTACTGAGAAAGAAACATTATAAACCAGTATTAAGCTCGTGTAAAAAACAATAATATAACGTTCAGCTTAGAAATATTTTCAATCAAGATTATTACTAAGCTGCAATAGCAGTTTCATAGTTATCTACACCATATAGACATTGAAAGTCCCTAAAATAAAACAGAAAAAACTCACCGTTTTGCAACAGTAACCAGGAAGCTTACAGAGCACAAATTATATAACATAACACAACCTTCAGATAATCATAACCAAAAGGAAATAGCAATTTGCGTATATTTGAATGATGGACAGATGAACAAAGAAACACTTTTATTGTACGTAACACCAGTATGAGGCAGATAATTGTACATTTGTGGCCGGACTTACAATTGAGCAACCACTTGTTATTTATTTCGTTATATTTTTAGTATGAAGTTGCAAAATTATTTTTAACTAATTATTTTTAATAAAACAGAACTTGCAATACAGTGTTGCAGCAAAGAACGTGAGCCGTAAAATGAATTACAAAAACAAAACATATTAGTAAAAACTAAAACAAACGCAATAACAACCCTCAACGATTACGAAAGTATGTGCAATTGTAGGTATCTAAAGATTTTCAAACTATCTTAGTCATTTTCACTAATATATTACTTTAATAAACGAAAGCGATTAAAGTTTTAAAATCATAAGAATTGTGAACAAAACTGAAAACAATTACTATTCGCCTTTTAATTTATATATATGTAAAATCTGAGGTTTGCCATAAGCCTTTTATTAGCAGAAGTCTCAGAAATTAAGCTACGGCGGTTTAGTCAGACAGAGCCGCAGATTTAAATTGTCGTCATACACAATGAACACTTTGACCCAAATAGTCAGGTAGTAACGCCTCCCACAGTTCAATTGACGCAAAATTTAATCACATTTACTGCTAGCAGGTTATTCACCTCTGATGAAAACAAAATGGAATCAGTCATCACCCACCCACTCAGTACAGTATAAACGCATTTACTATTCGTAGTGAGCTTACGTCTAAAGTGTACACATAAATATAATTAACAGAACTGAGATCATATTCGAGCTTAGTCATAAAAACAAAAAATAATTACTGTGCATTCGTGACACAGAAATCAAAGGACATCGAAACTAGAATTTTAAAGACTACATTACATCAATAGTCTGAATACTAAGTTGGATTAGAAACAGACTTTTGCAGATAAGTGATTTTAGCTAATCTGTAAAAAGTATTATCATTAGTAAAGAGAATCTTTATACATTCCAACAGCAAAGTATGATCTAGTTCTGGTTTTATATCACAATTTGTTAAGTTCTGATTCTTTATATGTCGTAAGCTACGAAGTATACGGTAAAGTGAAGAGGCTTAGCATTATATAGGTGGATGAGACGGATAAAAACATGACAATGGAACTAATAGTAATATTTGCAGAGAAAGATTAGGTGACAAAAACAGGATTGAGAAATACATACGCGAGTGATGCGGCTTGAAACAGGTTGTAATGATGATAGTTATAAAATATTTCTTGACGTGCTATGAAGACGTCTAACGAACAAATAGTGAAATCACAAATCTAATGTACAGTTTGAAATGTAAGTGAGTATTTTGGTCGAGGTCGACATTGAAATATACAGACCGATTAAATGGGTAATTTTCTGGAAGAAGCAGAAGTTTCTGACGAACCTAAAATCTAAAGACAAGTTTTTTGTGTCAGAATATAAACAACAAATATTGTAGTGTTTTAAATTAAAAGACAAGTTATGGTTACAACGAAAGTTAAATCTATACTAATAATAAAGCTGAAGAGTTTGTTTGTTTTGTTTGAACGAGCTAATCTCAGAAACCGTTGGTCCGATTTGAAAAATTATTTCGCTGTTGGATAGTCTATTTATCGATGAAGGCTATAGGCTATCTATCATTACGCGGCTACTAATAGGAGCACCAATGAAGAATGTTTCAAAAACAAGGGAAAATTTTCACGCTAAGGGCAATAAAAGACGCAAACGAGGTTAAGTGGTTCAATAAAGTTGTTACTAGACTATAGTTCATATGAAACCAAGTATATAGATATATTTTAATGTGAATTCTTCATGAGAACTAAAGCAGTAAACAACCATAATGGGACTTTCGATTTGCCATGAAGTGAATAATAATATAAAAAAATCTCTAAATTACTAACGATAGTTATTTGGTGAAGCTAGTTTTATGTGGATTAATTACAGCTTCCGACAGTTTCTGATCCTGATTTTGAATATAAAATGGAGGTCGAACTGAATAACAAATAATATAATGATCGACTTTAACTCAGCAGGAGCTAAAAAAACGTAATTTATTAAAAACATTTTCAAATAGTTTATTAACAGTACTGTGAGCATGAAACATATAAGTGAATAGCGAACAGTCATTAATTAAATTGAAAAGAGTAAAATCAATACTGTCAATGAATTATTGGAAGGAAGTCTTTTTCAAATAAATTTTATATTAAATACACCTTTTACTATCAATTCAGTGTTATAAATTAAAGTAGTTATTTGATTTGTAGTCTGATTTATCTGTTCTGCCTTAATGACTGCACATTTTAAGCAATAAATATTAATTAAGGACATTAGGTTGTCGGTGGTTTAAAAGGTGTTACAAAAATAAACGAATTTAGTGTAGAAAGTGATAACGTGTCACTATGTCAAAATACATTAGTCAAGCTGACAAGCGTGAAGACCGGTTCTGCTCATTTAAAAAATACTTATACACAAAAAAGCGAAAATCTTCCTCTCATCTCGAGCATACGTTCTTCTAATAATTGAAGTTTGTTTTTAAAATAGTAGTAAGTCTAAGCACAATGTTCTTTCATATATTTTTTTTTTTAAAAGGAAGCAATTTAAATAAACAGATGGTAACAAATTTGTGTTTGTTTCAAAGCTGTTTCAATTAAATTCCGTGGATTCCATTCACAATTTAAAAAGGCGTTTGCAAAGTTTAACAAATTAAGATCCGTTATTAACAGTAAAATGTGGTGAGCGGTGCGAGAGAGCTACTCGACTTGGCTACGGACCTCGAGGCAATTTTTGATGAGGTCGGACTTTGTAAGATAGTTTCTATTGTCTAACACCAGTTCTTGCAAAGCACGTAGATCTTGAGGTGATAGCAACTAACATTATTGCCATAATATGTTGCTATATAATGGACTAAAAATACTAAAAATATTTTCAGTATTGATTTTATGATAAATATTTTTCATTTTCTTTACATAAAGTTCGATTGTATGAAACTTAAAATACCTGACACAAATATCTATGGGTGTCGATTTGTTACTATAGTTGCAGGCTACTTTTGCCATTACATATTTACTTCTTATTGGTGATTTTGAACAATAGAATTGTACGAAAATGATATTTTCAAAGATTATTTCGTAAGTTAAAGTAAATGTATCTTCGCACAGTTATGCGACTTCTACGCTGATTAGTTTTCCTTTGCTGTTTCCCACTTTACTGATAAATGTGACAATAACTACTATTATAAAAAAGAAAGTTTATTGTGGTGTGTAAATTTGCAAACAAACATGATTAAAACATTCCATTCTTCATTTTAATAACACGTACGTTCATTAATTAGCGTATCCATTGAAATACGACTTGTGTAGTTTTCAATACTTTTAATAAATTTTATATCTTTTTAAAAACTCCTAAAGCTCTTAACTTTTTAACAGGCTGTTTTAAAAAAAATATTAGTAAGAATTTATATCATCATGAGTTCATGAATCCAGAAAATCTCGTCGTAATTTGCCAAGTAGCTTCAGTTCACGCGGAAACAACGCTCAGCTATTAGGTTAGTCACAGACAGTAATTCCCATGATCTCCTTGTCTCCATTTCAGAGATTTACTAGTTCCCTACAGTAACGTCAGTAGGCGTATCCGTGATTCTAAATCATGAAGCTACTTAGACTAGACAAATTGGGCCATTTTGTCTATTTCAACACCTACATTAGCCGTCCAGCTCACTTTGAGCTCATGGGGTCACTCAACTTTTTTTGAAATTGTTTAAAAACTAAAGGATTCATCAGAAATATGTCCAAGTGAATTAAAATTATTTATTATTCCAGGCCCATTAGTAAAGTTTAATAAGAAATCGTTCAGTGCAGTGGTCGCATTTTGATCTTGTTCCATTTCAATGACCGATTTAACTTGAACTGTTATTTTGCATATTGGACCACATTTTATTAGGTATAAATATTAAGTACTACCAACACATTATCCTGCCGTACTCCATATCTGTTAAAAAGAGTTACAAAGTATGTATTTTCTTTTCGTATTAATATGTGCATAGATGACGTAAGGCTAAATCTATGACGGCATCATTTGTTAGTGCTGGAGCCACAAGATGTTTGTTCAACGAATCGTGTTCAAATGTAAAAGAGATACTTATACGTCGGTGTTAAGTTACGGAAGTCTAAAGCCACTTGAGCATGTGATTTCAACTGCATCTGAGAGCCTCTCTGTTTAAGAGATAACACATTAGAATGTTACATAGGAAATATCGGTAAAGTTGTTAATGGACTTGAAACACTGACGGAGTTACTGGTCATAAAAATTTTAGAAAAAAAATGTTGATTCATGCTAGTATTGCAACAATCTAAAATCGACGACCTTGTGTTATCTTAATGCTTATTGAGTGAAGTTTTGTTTAATACCCAACTCTTTAAACAGTGGAATAAAATTGGTAAAGTCTAAGTGAACGTTCAAAAACAATTTTTTGCGCGAAATTTCAAGTTACATACTTCAATTTATTAAGGAGCTGTTACGAAATTTGAAAAGAAACACAGACTTCTATTTTGTTTACTTACGTAGATTATGTTGCGTAAATTTGTTGTTCGAAGTAATGAGTTTTTCTAATAGCTTAATTTATATTGGTTCTTCAGTTTTGAGTATTGATTTTGTAATAATACGTCACTATAAATATATTTAGTTTGTATCTCAATCAGATATGAAACGCTCAGAACTGTTACAATTACATTTACATATACGTCTACACATACATACTAGTATGATGAATCTTGGGTTAGATGATAATATGAGATAGAAGGAAGTGTTTTTATTACTAGTTAACAACAAGTATAAGAAATGAGATCACCAACCATATATGAGTCATTTGATCTATTAGTTTGTTACCAACATTACTTACTTCTGGTAGTTTAGAATGCCATTGACCTATATAGACATTAATTTGTGAAACTTTTTGCGTGTACACATTTTAGTATTATTAATGATGCAAACATACAGATCTATTTAAATATTTAGAAGGATACAGTTAAAAGGTTAGGTGTCTATAACTTAACACTTATGTAATAGCAGCAAACCGATCTAGATATCAAAGGTTTAGATAAGATATGGGATGGAAGGAAGTGTATTGTAAGCTCGTTTAAATCACAGCCACCTGTCTCAATCTGAAACTTTTGGTAGTCAAACAGGACAACTGTATATATTTTAAATTCATGATCCTTGTAAGAACTGATAATCTGAACTTTAGACTCGAAGAATATTAATAAAAATATGTTTAAAGGATCTACATGTCTCAATATTAGTAAATGTATATCGGACACATTCAAAATGGAACAAAAAAATTAGAGTAGCTTCAGTTGAATTCGAAACAAGTTTAATTATATATTTAAATCAAGTGCAATTAACAAGGAGAGTTCTAGAAAATAAAATATTAATGCCGTCATCTGCTTACGTCATACTTAATAAGAATTTTCAGTAAGGAAACATACCTATTATACAACTTTTGCGGAACGACAACAAATTGTGCCGAGTTTTATCAAGAGCAGTAATTCAGTGCATTTAGCTGTCTTTGTGCTCATATTTATATCAAACGGTAGAACACGAATAATTTCAACACAATGCAGTTATTTAGTAATTGGAAAACAAATCGCTTTACGTGCAAATGAATTAACCTAAATCTCGTTCAGTTCATGTTGACGAAGTAGTGTCTTTATGATGATAGTGAATGCACGGTCGAACTGCCAGACATAACGGAACTTACACGTGCTCCCGATACTGGTAATACTGCATCCGCAAACTATATTGTTCGTCAACCGGTTGTGTTAGCTTTAATTAGCTTTTTGCACACTGAACTACTTCATTCTGAAGCGAGTTTGGAGGATTAATGATGAAATTTGTATAAGATATCGTATGCAGATGTCAAAGTAGCGAATTTTCTGTACATAGTTAGCGGGTAGATAGCGTAACATGTTAACGAATGCTGTAACAGTACTGTAAGCTAATTCACATTGCAATTTGATAGTTTTGATAACTCCAATTTGTGCCGCTCACACAATGGAGTTGTGGCTGATCTGAGTACCACATTGTAATTTGTAGGCCACATTGCTACAGCAATCAAAACAATTGCGTGACTGAAACTGTATATGATTTGAGGCTGAGATCGTGCTGATAAATTACTAACATTAATAACAGCTAATGAGAGTTATGGAAACTCTACATTTGAAAGGAGGTAATTTAATAACAAAATAAACTACTTTAAATTAATTTAGAACATGATATAATTTCCAAGGATATTACTTTCATTCATCACATAGACTTAAGGTTGAAGCAGACACCGAGCTAGATGGAATCATGCAAGCTGATGCTGTATGAAATCATCTATAAATATTATTATTTAACACACCTTTTCACTGACCCGATTTGACTACTGTTTATATTGACCTTAAATTAGCTTTACACAATTAAATAATCTTCGCGATTATGAGAACTCGGGATGCATAGTCGATCATTATAAGTATCGGAAATAAACAAAACATATTTAATACCAAGACAGAGAGTCCAAAGGCAATAAAGTTTGAATATAAAGGAGCCGACGATGCACTCCATTATGCTTTCTGAAAACCGGCGATAACCAAACTCGAAAATAGCGCGATCGTATAGCTGCGAGATAAAATACTGATAGTCGATTCAATAAAGCTTCGTTATGAAGTGAGACCTACCGTGGCGTTCAAAGTAGAACATGCCGAATTAGGGGCAATAGCAGATGGACTATAACACAATATAACAAGTTTGATTCGTAATTATTGTTGTTTATCTATCTTAGACTTTGTTTTGCGTATTGTGGGTTTGGGCACTTCTTGTCAAAGATTGGATTAATGTTGGAGTATTTTCTGAACTGTATTGTTCACCGATATAATTGATTATCGAACCCACAAACAATGAGTATGAGTATGTATGTTGAACTATCAAAAAATTATCTGTATTGCTATTAGTACAATTACTTATTTATTGCATTAACATGAATAAGTTTGTAGACAGACAGCAAATTGTATTAGTAATTCGACAAGTTTCTAGGGATTTTTGTAGTTAATGTATTGAGCGGAAAGAGTGTTGTACTGTATGGATTGACTTCTGCTAGTTCACTAACTGACGAAGAATGAGAGTAATCAGTGGTATATCAGGTTTATATTTTCTTCTAAAGCAGGGAAGTTACGTTTTGAACTTTATATAAGACTTGTATAATGTATTTTTGTATGTCTCGAACTCGAAGTCACGTTAATTTCCCACCTGATTTTGATAAAACTCTTGTGACTTCTGTGTATTTACATTGACAAGTTGACAAGCTAATCTTACAATCATATATAGCGATAGTGACGTAATTTGTTATGTTAATCACTAAGTACATTCGATATTCTATCTGATCGTGTCATTTTATTTTATTAGTTATTTTTAGCAGGTATTCTTTTGGGAATTTTATCGTAGCAATAATTTTACGGTACGATAATGGTTTGCCATTAATCCAAATTTCTAATTAATTTGTATGCCTTCAAAACAATCTACAATCACTTTTGTTTCGGTAGTATCACTGTTTTCAAAGCCCAGTTTTTACCAACGGTAGTGTCACCAATGAGACAAGAAATTTCGTAAACCAGGCACTTTAAATATTAGATTAGAAATTAGAGAGCCCTATGATTCCTAATTTCCAAAACAAAGATAGTTGAGAAGGAAAGAAATTGTTAAGAAAAGTATATGGTTCATTTCAAGAACTGACAGTTTAAGTACTAACTAGAAAATTTCTTATAAGTCGTACTGGCTGCTGTCGGATAATAAAAACCCTTTAATTAAATAATTAATAATAATAATCATTATACACTAAACAATACATAATAGTTAATTGGAATGTAAGAAACAACTTATTGCTATTAGAATTTCACTTACGATCGAAGGCTACCCTATAAGGTAAATACACATATGACTTCTAACAATTTATTATTCTAAGCAACGTTTCGTTTTCCGTTACAAGCTGACTTGCATCACTGCCTTTGGAATTACAGTTTCACTCTACCATGACATTCATCTTACTGATCGATGTCGTTGCACCATCTTCGATTAAATCTAAATCGATTCCTCCGACAATAGTTGCTACTTAATAAAATAAATAAGTAAATCTTTTAACAGCATACTTCATTTTGTCTGTATTAAAATGCCTGTATTAGTGTCATCATCCAAAACTTTCACATTTTCAATCGATAGTTTCGTTCTTAATCCTTTTTAGAAACTGACACCTCGGTTACTACTCAAGATAAGGCTGTCATTAATATAAAATGCAACCTTAACATTAATTCCATAGTCAAGAGTGCTATTACAATAATTTGATTATGTTCGAAAAAAAGGAATTGCTACAAACATCAAATTTCTACAAACCTTTTAGTCTATGAGAATAATAAACCGATGTTTCATAAGTCAAACCTGTCTGTTATGGCACTTAGAAGAAGTCTTATTCAAACGTCACAAAACTCACGTGATTCAGAATTATAAGAAAATATTTTAACTAATCCTAAATTACTTGAAGGTTGTGGTTACGAAAAGTTATTTAAAGGCCAATAGAAACCTAAGGTGCAAAAAATCTAGACCAGACTTGCAAGGTTTATAACCTTAATATTTAAACTAAGAGATTAAGGTCAATCGTTGATATTTTGCTCAAAATAAATAAATAAAAATATTACTTTTGTAGGTTTAAAATATATTTAAACGAAAGTATCAATTTAGCATTTAAAGAAGAAGCAGATATAGATTTATCATTAGGTAGAAAGAGAAAATTGTAGTCCAACACATTTGAAGTAGGTACAATGTAATTCTTCAACGGAAATGAATTAAAACGCGATAAATGATATAACAGGAAGATATTACTTAGTACTTTAATTTAATGGAGAATAGGTAGCAATTTGAAATAACAGCAGCAGTAATTACTGTTCAATTTATGCCAAATATTATTTTAAAAAACCTTGTTGCTATTGCCGGAAATTTTGGCGACGACAATTAAATTCTGTAGGACACCAGAAACCATAGAAATCAGAACTGCGAAACAAAAAATTAGGCATAGTTTGTGAGAGATGAAAAGTAAATGGGATCATCATCATCAGCCTATCGCAGCCCAGAGCTGGACGCAGTACTCTCCAATTGCACGCCATTGGTTCGATCCTCGGATTCTCACATTCAGCTATTGCCAGCCGTCTTGCGCATATCATCACTCAACATAGTCTGGTTACGTACTAAACGGCGTAAATGAATAGAACCGGTCGCATGTAATTCAAAAACGTTAATAAAACGTATAGAGTAAAAAGATGCACCATTGACACTGGTATCGTAATATTAATAGCTTAAAATGAAGCAAGTTTTTTAGTATTAGCTATTTATATGTATTTGCCTCATGGAGAATACTACCATGGTATAAACTACAGATAGATCTTAAATGAGATAAGATATCAGAATTGATAAGATTTATATTCTTATCAATTCTTATGTAATATATACTTATTGCACAATATGTTACATAGTGAGTGATATTCATAATTATTAAACCGCACAATACATGTATTTGATAGCACCTATATCTATATAAAAAAAAAATTAAGCTTACATCTATTGATTACTGCCAAATGAAATTTAAAAATAACTAACAAAATGATGATTTAATAAGATCTTACATAAACTCGTAACCATTGATTTATGTAAAATGAATAGAAAATTAACATAAATGAAATCAATCGTAAAACAGTGAGCGTAAAATTCATAAGATGCAAATTAAAATGAAAGAAGCTAAATGGTGATTAAGTCTCGACGGACATAAATGTGAAGGGCTTATAATAATCCACGGTATAATTACCTGTCGATATGTAATAAAGAATAATACACGAACAGAGAAAGTGTCTCCAGCAGATTAAAAAAATTAAAAAAGTAGTTACATAAATCTTGTAAAATGGAATATAACTGTAGGTACACAAAATAAAGTAAATAGTTAAGGATGAAAGGACGGCCATGTTAGAAAATATGTAAGTAGTTTGTTATTGAGCATCATGACACACGTGTCAAAAATACTCCTGTCAATATTTTTATTTAAAATGAGTTGGGACAACTGTCCCCAAAGGAACCTAAACCCGTTAGGTAGTGATTAAATCAGTTAATAAGCTGCTTAATAATGTAAACAACATATTGTTAAAACTTATTCAGTACTTAGATGCACCCATTCGAATTTGGTCGAATCCGAAGTCCTGTAGATAGTCAGACTGTTGATATCATACATTCATAAATTAGACATTAACTTCAGTCAATTAAATACTTTCATTTTCATTTAGTTTCAAGTACCAGTAAAAGTTGAAATCACACTGTGGAAAACGGCAAATCTTGTAGTGTGTATTGTGACTTTTCAATTACGTTACATCGTGGTCTATTGCTCAAACCAATTCTACGTTAAGCAGAACATTTACTTGATTGACAGTAAAACTCACAGCATCAATTACTCTAACTGTTTACCAGTGTACAAGTTTACAAAAGAGAAAGTGAAATTTACGACAGAAGTGCAAAATTTTACTATGCACACAGTTATTGAAAAATATGGCTACTTCGACTTTGATATAAGTAAAGACATATGTTAGATGATTTCCTATCGCCACGACAAATGTTATGGATTAATTTGAAGTGTAACAGTTCGAAAGTTAAAAGGAACCTTTGAAAGGGTTGTTGATCGATGAACCGTTTGAGTGGTGGTTGTTAATTCCCAATGGAATCAAAAAAATCTTAAATTTGGGACATAGGACAATAATGTAAAAGAGGAAGTTTGTCCATATAAATTTTCTTATGCTCTTTGCTTACTAGTATGTTGTATCTGGTTAAATAAAATAAATAACTACCAACAAAAACGGCATTCGAGAGGCAAGTAGGTAAATTGGTCAAGTTCCACATCGTTACGGCAATATAAATGCCAAATAATAAAAATAAATTTAAGAATAAACATTACAAAAAAACTTGAAAAATATTTTAACCTAGCAACATTAAATACACAGAAACTGGTTATAAAGCGGACATTGTATTAGACTTGCTAACAATAACTTTAAACGTATTAAATATGACATTGCGCAAAATAAAGGAGACAAAGAGTCATTTGTGTGCGCCTGCGCAGCAGACAACAAACAAAACCTGACAGATACAACACCGATGCAGAATGAAGTTGTATTAAATATAATGTTGATTTAATTTGGTTGTATACGATATATTGTAGATAAAACGAATATACTGGTAAATTCTTTTTATTGACCAATAAACCCTGTATAATCCATACAATCTACATAATCTAACCTATACAATTCTAACAATCTACTTTATTTTTGAATAGCTTATTCCTGCAATACTGTATGCCTAACTGTTACAACCGTATTCTGATTTTAATCCTCATGCAGTAAGGACGTGACCAACATGTTCTCTTCAACAACCATAACAACAGAGCGTTCTATTAAAGTAAATTTTGTTGTTTGCAGTTGTTGCAAAATATACCCTTAAATGTCACTGGAATGCTATTAGTGCTGCATCGTTTATGGAAAATTATTAACATATCAAGTTTCCTTTAAAGACTTTGAGCTATCTAACAACACAACGTGTGTGAGCTTATATATCTAGCTCACTAGAGCACATCTATCTAAGCAAACAGTTTAAGGACCTTTCTTTAAGCGTTAGCTTTGTGAATGTGCCTTAGGAAATTTATTCAATTCCACAATAACTTCGACTCTACAATCGATTTATACATCACGTTGTCCGGAAATAATTACATTTACAACAGGACTCGTCTCAGTGAAATTGTCATGAGCGTTATAAGACATTGGCAAATTGTACACTAGGTTCAATACGTTAATGGTTCAGCTTTCCTTCCGTCATGGGTAAGAAGACACTAGAAGAGAAATCGGTACTGAGGTAATTATGTTAAACGCTATTGATGAAGTTGATTGAAGCTTATGTCATTGTGGAGTCGTAGCGTTGTTTACTTTTACTCATTTACGTACATCATACATCTAAAATATCAAAGAAGTCGTAACGACTTTGCTCATGTCTTTGAAATTAATTATTTTAAGATGAAATTAAATTCTACTCTCTAATGGAAATAATTTTCCTGTTTCTTGTTGGAGGAGTTAAAAAATGCCTCACTCCTTGGGAAGTCAAGACCCGTATGGTGATTTTACTAAAAATTGTACTGGACTGTGTGGATTCGACGCCTAAGAAGATCCTATTCCAAGGAAAGATACTTACGCCCTCTGTGATATACTACATTTGAATCCTTAAAAGATTTACCCCAGTATACAGTACATCCTTCTTAAAAAAAGTATCTTGACAGATGTCAACACATCATAAACCAAACGTTAAACTAAGGAAGCGGGATAAAAAGTTGGTTATCCTGAGACATACAGGTAACCGGTATGTACGACAAAATAAAACCAAGGATTTATGGTTGACTTCCTTCCAAACATGGTTTTAGTTACAACCCTTGAGTTTGGTGGCTTATCGTCTTGTTTATAGCACGAATGTTTTGAAGATATTTGGAATGTTAGTTACCGAATTGATCGGGATGCCATCAGTTGAGTAAGATGTTTGTACATAAAAGTTCCTTATGTGTAACTCTAATAGATTTAAATCTTCTGGACTAATAGTTTGGTACTACAAAAGATCATTTTCAAATCTATTTGCGTTTTACCTATACTAATATTATAAAGTTGAACAGTTCTTCCTAAGTATTTGCGGATTTCGTGTCATATCTAAAACGTAACTTGTTAACGCATAGAGTTTAGTCTCAGAGGTTTATGTAATAAAAATTGATTCATTACTGATTTACAATTTTAAATCAGTTGGATGTGGAAATCACTAATAATAACCAAGTTAATCTAAACTATAAGCAGTAAAACGAATGTCATTTGACTGCCTCGGTGGCGCGAGTGGTAGCGTAAGCGACTGCTGTGCTTGAGGTCTCGGGTTCGATTCCCGGGTCGGACCAAATGTTTGTATGAACTGCAAATATTTGTTTCGAAGTTTGGGTGTTTTCTATGTATAATATGTATGTATTTACAAAAAAAGTATATAAGTATTTATATCAGTTGTCTAGTACCCATAACACAAGCTCTGCTTAGCTTGGGACTAGACGGCGTTGTGTGTTAAATTGTCCGAAATATTTATTTATTTATTATTATTTGCAAGTAAATACTCGTATACCTATTTATTAAAAGGTGCAGGATTTTTTTATTGGGTCACGTTTGTGTTAAAAAAACTGAAAATCTAAAACTAACTAAGACTTAGTGCCAAGGCCCTGCTTATTACTTTTCCTAGTACTTATCTATTTGAATTCAGTGTGAAAGACTTGTTAAAATTTACAATATTATCCTAAGCCAATAATAATAATAATTGCGGGATTTTTTAACATAAATTGTGAAGCATATCCCAAGGACTAAACTATACATCGATTACATAAAAAACTTTATTAAATGCCTTTACTTTTAGAAATACAAACCAAAGTAGTTTGACCGTGACCGTGTTTTATCGAGTAAGTGAGGATACCGGAGGATCATTCCTAAATCCCTCCCCTCTATACCCCAAAAGCCGGCAACGCATTTGTGACGCCTCTAGTGTTGCGAGTGTCCATGGGAGACGGTAATCGCTTACCATCAGGCGATACGTCTGCTCGATTGCCCCCTATTAAAAAAGTAAATTATATGTATTACACAGTGCTTTATCGATGTTACATAAGAAAATTGCTGTTATTTTTACATAAACGCCTTCTACCGTTATCCAACAAATTAGGTATACTACTGAACGGATCATGATAAGGTTTCTAAATTGAAATTGGTTTCATTTGCGACTGGACAGACTGGATTCTAGATGGTCAGTTTGACATTTACATAAATAAAACTGTCTCTTTCATTTAGATAAAAATGCTGGGAGATTTACAAGTGTGATAGTGTAACGGATGTTGCAAACTTTGATTATCCTTATCGCTAATTAAATAGGTTTGTCGTGTAATTAATATTCTTTTGAATGCTCTTTGACATTTCCTAAGCGATAAAGACGCTTCAGAATTGTTACGTTCCGAATTCTTAAGCAATATTTAAAGTGAGGATTAGCACATGGTGCATTGGTAGAGAAAGTACTTAGTATTTACATACATGAACGATAGAATTGAAAAGATTAATATAGAGATTTGTTTAATAGTAATAAAAAACTAACAAAACTAATTAAACGTAAAGGAAGCATAATCAATAGATAATAATTTGTGATTGATGATAATTAATAATTGGTATACCATGGTTCCGTAAACAGAACAGAATTCAATACAACAAACCATGACTCGTGCACATAATTCTCGTCGCAATGATTTACAAGTTACGCCTAAAATGCGCGTGCGCAGCCAAGTTGGGTACTCAGCAACAATGGCGCGGCGTCGGCGTCTGACTGTCTCGTCAGTCACGAATTCGTTAGAACATTGCAATAGAAGCGGAAGCTAGGAACAACCTTGAATTTGCAATCGTGTTAACAAAAATATTTTGCTTGTAAATGCCGCAATCAGCGTTAAATACAGAGTGTAAAAAGTTACAAAGGTGTTAATAACAAATCGTTGTATTTAATAATTACCGAATGTGTATCAATTTTTACTATATTATGCGGTCAACTGTTCTTTTCTATAAGATCTAAGTATTTTTTATTTATTTTTTTAAAGACAACTCCCACATTAGGAATAAATATCCTGTGTCGTGGGGGACTTTACAAACATACATGAAACGGACACAAAGAACATCCAGACTCGAGACAACAATTCGTGGATCACACAAAGTGTTGTACCGCGTGGGATTTGAACCCAAGACATGGCGACCGCTGAAACCACTCGGCCAACCGTGCAGTCTTCAGTCAGTCAGTATTGGGTCGGGTAAGTAAGCATCGTAAGTGAAAATTTGAATATCGGATAATCATGTCAATGGATTAATTCGGTTTAATAAAAATTTGGACATATGAATAAAGCTATGGTTTAACTTCGAGGCTTATGTCCAGTAGTGGACTGCAGTAGACTGATGATTACGGATGGTTTAACTTCCGATGTTACAACATTATTAACTTCCATATATAGGGGTTATTTGTTGATCTTGTTTAAATAAATTAGAATGGCTAATTAGATAAATGTGTTTCTATCTTTATTACTCACATTAACAGAACTGAAGTAGGTTTGCGAAACAACAAGACATAAATAATAGCAGCACAACATTATTTAGCAACATAAGAAATATTGAAATTGGAAATAGCACCCCGGGAGGTAAATTTTAATTACTTGCCGGTTTTACATAATAAACTTTAAGATTAGATTTCGAAATAGCGTTTTTAAGGCGTTTGTAACCACCCAAAGTAAAGTAGACCACCGGGAACGAATGGATTTGTTTAAATAACTCGTAAACTCGCCCTAATATAAGTATGTTGAACGCTCAGTATAATCTAAAGCATGTTACACCGTTTAGTGAATCTAGACAAAAAACTAGTCAGAAACAGACAGTGTCAAAATCCTTAACGTGCTGACTGCTCAGTGTCCAGTCTACACACTGACAGTCAAATGATCTTATAAACATTAGTTATGCTTACAAGGTTTCTTATATTGAATTACCAACACTGATATATATTTTAAGCGTGGGAATATAAAGCTGCGTCTACACAATAGAGCCTTTGTTCAAAAACTGAAAAATAAACATATTTTGTACCATAATGTTATTTTTTTATGAGTTAATGGTTTAAAAGGCAATTATTATAATCAACGGTTACATTACGCAAGGTCGTGTCAGTTTTTTGGTAACTTATTCTAGAAAAACTCGCGTGGCTCTGTATGATATACCTATGCATCATAGACAGAAACACATTCATATTTATTTTTAATAAAAATATACCTAAAAATATTTAAATTACTTTTTCATTAATATCAGGAAAACGAACTGTATTCCAATTGAAAAAGGTTCTAAGTAAATGTATGCGTTTTCATTACGTATACCGTGTAACAGAGTAATTACTAAAAAGTAATAGAATAGAACCAGTCAGAGAGAGCGTCGTATATAGAGTCGTATAGAGAGATTACCATAGAGGCATAGAGGATAACTAAAAGAAGTAACCTAAACTATGTACTCCAGTTTACTTTTTTAAAACAAAAACAAACTTCTATGTTTTCAAGTAAGACCTCAGATGTTTCTGGAAAATATAACCAGTTTTTTGTATTATACAGGTTTTACGCCACCATGTATTTCTACAGACATAATGACATTGTTATACACAAGTTTAGAATTATGTTTAACTAGCTGAACCCCGCGGTGCTACCCGCGGTACGATGATAACTGCGGGCAACGCCGCGAGGCGAAGCTATATCTTTATAAATAGTAGCCTATGTGTTATTCTGATGTATGTATAAGCTATATTGTGGTAAAGTTTCATTCAAATCCATTCAGTAGTTTTTACGTGAAAGAGTAACAAACATCCATACATACATACATCCATACTTACAAACTTTCGCCTTTATAATAGTAGTAGGATAATATTACCAAAATTTCAAACTGCCGTAACAAATCCAATTCATTTCATGAATATATACATAAGTACAAAAACCACTGTATCTTGAAGGTGTATTATCAACATGACGTCATAGAGTCGAAAATATCGCTTTTAACCTTTATGCTCACTGCAAAAAATCTTCAGGAAGAATATTTTTTTAGAAGTTCACAAGGATCTGATAAAGCTATATTTATTTTTGTGCGGGCCACGAGTTAACAAGTTCGCGTAATATCTCTTCCTATAAGCTCATTGGTTATTGAACGACTGGTACGTCGGGGTTCCGATAATTTCCTTGCACAAAATACACCTGGTTTCTACTGGTACAAGACACGCCGTGTGGTTTGAGGTTCCGAGAAGATTTACGCACAAACTTTTCCAATGACTATTGTTTCCCCGAATAATATGAAGAGCAGGGCTATATATGACATGACAGCTGTATATATATATGTATATGAAAACAAAGTGACTGAATGATGACGTCACATTGTGTTGCACAAAAAAAGGTTCATCAACTGTATATCTCTATAGCAACTTTATAAGATAAAATTGATTAAATTTTCTTATCTACATGTCATGTGTTGCTTAGGAAGTTATGCTAACACCTGAATTTTGTATCAATTCAATTTGTTTTTTGCACAAGTAATATAGATACATATTAATTTAAGGTAAAAGTTTGGTAGGTATTGCCAGTATTTCTTCTTTCTATCAACATATAATGTCCAAAAGATACTTAAACCTTTCAGATTTTTTTAAATTTTAGCTGCAGAGAACCCATGACACTGGCAGCCTAAATTTTAAAATTAGAATGTTTACAAATAAAAAAAACACTGAGCCCACAATGTGGTCAGTAGACCTATACTTACATACCTTATTAATGCTCTTGCGCATTTGTCG
The DNA here is from genome assembly GCA_916048165.1 of Spilarctia lutea. Classification (NCBI taxonomy): domain Eukaryota; kingdom Metazoa; phylum Arthropoda; class Insecta; order Lepidoptera; family Erebidae; genus Spilarctia; species Spilarctia lutea. The sequence goes on from OU696491.1 coordinate 6,151,401, forward strand.
AATAACATTTACTATTATAAATATTGCATAGCAGCGTGCCATAAATGTGAGTACCTTGACAAGTCGTTGTAAGAAGTTAATTAAGTTGAACAAGACTTAAGTAGATAGCTTACATTATCAATATGTAAATAAACATATTTTTTTATTAATAGTGAATTAATTAAAACTGGTTTGCTTCAGATGCGAATTAGTGCTAAGCTTGATCGTATTTAGAGAAATTCTGTTTTAGAGTTGATTTTATTGGTTGTTATTTTTAGCTTCGTACCGTGATTTAACTAATTTTAACAAAAACAGAATCAGAAAATTTCACTATATATCACTACAGAAAAACGACATTTTTTACTTATTTTTCTATTATAACTACAAAGTAGGTATTAAAATAAAAAAGAGAATTTAAAAGATAAAAGTGTGTTTCTGTGTCTTTATGCGTTTCATACTCAATCGATCATCATCATAAAATATAATTAAAGTATATTAACTATAACTAGTTTTCATAATGTTGAGGTATACATTTAATTTGGCAATTTTTTTTATTAGCAGTCAGTACCACAACATACCAAAAACATCTCATACCCCTGAAACCAGAACCGAATACAACATAAAGCATACAAAAAAGCGGTAATTATGAACGTTAACCCTGCAATCGGAGGGCCCGGACCATTCCGGCCACCCTCCTTAAATAATTGTTTACACAACATGCACCATGCAAGCTGGGGTGGGCCCAGCATCTGACGGGACGGAAACATGATATTTATGATACGAAACACAGAGTATTGGGACGAACAGAGATTTGTAAAAAGGAGAATCTTTCGCACACCCGGATGTGACATTATCTGCACTTATTTAGCTTATAGATCAGGTATTTAAAATTGCCATTGATAACAATTACAGTAGTTAGTTAGTTAGTTGCTTAGTTTGCAGCTTGATGATGTTAAGTGTCAAATTTCCGATGTATTTATTTATTAATTTAATTGTAAAAATAGGTTTTTTTGTGTATGTATCTATTACATGTTTCCAACATTTGATTATTTAGTAGTATAGATACTATAAACTATATTAAAGCAGTTTGCAATTACCTATTTAATATTACACAATTCGCAAGGAGTTGACTGAACAGTCAACTTTTACATGATCACCTGACAAATGCAGCTTCTAACTTACACTACAAAATTAACCTTATTTTTATCCATAAATAAATCACTATTGCTTTTGTAATGTACAATCATGAATAATGACTCATAGCACCTACTGATTGTGATTTGTCAAAAAATAAATTGACTGTCATTACTGTCAATCGACCAGAACGACCTCCATCGGGATCTTAAAGTAGAACTTGTCGCAGACATAATATCGAAGTTCACCGAAGCTCATGAACGCCGTCTTCATCATCACGTAAACGTTGAGTCTATCCAGCTTCTTGACAATACGGATATTACAAGGAGACTCAAAAGGATAAAACCCTTTGAGTTAGTTAAGTGAAAGTGCGAAGTGATCAAAATACTACCATTTTAGTGCAGTGTAATATAAGAACACACGAACAGAGTGTCCTCAATTAATTAGAGACAATAAGAAAAGTTTTAATGGACACAATCTTATAATAGTTTTATTTTATTAATTTAGGTCAAAGTAAAATTACTCATTAGTCAGTAGACTAGATCGTAATAACAATGTCTTACGTGTATTAGTAGGGCATTTACAGAAAAAAAAAATTACTGTCAAACTAATTTTTGACATACCAAATCATTCTCTGTTATTGAAGCTACTCTGTTTAAAAATTCAATCATCGCTAGATAATGTGCCGATGAGCCGACCCCACGTCTAATCAACATCCGAGTGTTGAGTGGTACAGCCTTATGTTGGAACACACACATTCATTACTAAGTGTGCCTTTATTCATCGCACAACTGTGTAAAATCTTTTATTTTGTGGCATTAGTAGATTTTATGAGTTTATATAACTGTCAATTCGTAGAAATGTTGCAATCGGTAATCACGAAGAAAAATATGAACAAGTAGTTCAAAAGACTTTCGTTAATATATGAAATAATGATGATTATTCAAAATGACATGACCTTCCCTATATTTTCTTAAAGATAACTTCTGCTCTACAAATATTTTGTGTTGCAGGGGACTTCACAAATATTCATGAAGCAGACACAAAGAACACCTAGACTCGGAATAACAATTTATGGATTACAAAACGTGTGGTCCCACACTTTGTGTAGTCGAACCCACAACACTCAACGCAATAGGATGTGGCGAGATGACCGCTAAAGCCACTACGACATTCGTGCAGTCAACATTATCCTAACCTAATTAAATACTTTAGCAAGTATTAACAAATTAATAAGTCCTATTTGCATTTTATTGAGTCTTAGTCTTTTTTCTATTATCTTTGTTTATAGACAACTCCCGCAGACCTATATCGCGGGGCACTTTACGAACAAATACAAAGGGGATACAAAGAACATCCAGACTCAGAACAACAATTTTTAGATCATACGAAGTGTTGTCCCATGTGGGATTTGAACCCACAACACTAAGTGGCTAGCGGTGTCTCGACCGCTTAAACCACTACGCCATTTAAAATTTTCTGCGGTCATTTAAGATTACTGTAAGTATATAAAACCTGGCATTATCGTGACATCATTAACGTACAGAGTCATAGCTCAAATTCTCCTCATAGAAATAACATTGTCGCCAAGTGGCATTAGAAGCCGTTGCCAAGCAGTTTAAATATAAATCACGCAACATACTTATAGGAAAGCTTCGATAGAAAACGTGTTGGGACATAAGTAACAATTTATGAATAAACATGACGAAACCACATGAATGAATGCGTAAAACGAAGCGCAAAAACTGGCAAACTGTCAAGCAGTCAATCTTAAAGACCTAATTTACGTAAATACTTGATTATGTACGCGTTTGACCTATAAAACATTACGTCAGTTAGATTTTTTTTAAAAAACGTTTGAGATTAACAGAATAGCTTTGACCACACACAATTGTAAACAAACAGAAAGTAAGTGTAATGATCACGCAATTGGATATTTTAGGCTTTCATTATATGCGACCTTTGTCTTAGTATAAAAAAAATTGATGTGATTGGTGTACTTTGTCACTTTTTGTTATTGGATTAAGCGCCAATAAGTACTTATATATATAGAAACAAAATGATTACACCTACAATCTCATCAAACAACAGTAAAAGGCATCGATCTTAAAAGGATCAATATTACCAAATAACGCAATGTTGCCGGATTCTGATCATTGGTTTCATAACAATTGAGAAATCAACCGAACTGCAGACTAATTGAAAATAATTAAAATTATGACTTAAGTACAAGAGTTAAACTGTTATATTTTAATGAATGACGTTATTACGACTGATGAACATTGCCAAACAATGTTTAACAAAGCCAAAAGAAACTTAACAATAACGTAAGATACTGCATTCTATAAACTTAAGTTGTATGATCATAGATGCTACCGCTTGTAGAATGCGCTTATATTTAAAGAGTTAATACGTGATACGAGTGTAATACGTATATGTATGTCTATGATGATTAGTGATAGACTTTATGTATATAATATGACAATACGATATATAGTACTGTTTTCATATGATATGCGACAAAGAGATTAATCAGAAATGATATGGATGGATATTTTTAAAAAGGACTTAATGTTATCTACATATATGATTGTTTTTACAAAGGAGAGAATACAACATATATGACATTACAAAAATATGATTTGTAATATAATATAAGTTACTTATACGCCCACGCCTTAGTCGTGAGTCCCGAGGCTTAAATGTATTCAATGTTATTAAAAAAATATACCAAACATATGTGCAAATTATTTGCAACACGAATTACATGTAACAAGAATATCAGATAACAAAACATAACCTTCAATTTAAAGGTTGAATTACATACTGCAGTAATATTTTTCGATTTAGACATCTGTCAGATGATGTAAATATTGTGTACGATATTTTCGGGACAAATGTTTTCCGTTGAACGGACAAAAGAAACTGAATCTCAAACAGTGATATCGTTTTTATTATTGAAATACCAATTTGTTTCTTCTGTTTTCCCTGCCCATACATAGAATGATATAATTATCTAAGGTGTAGATGTAGGGCTCACTTCTAACAGTGGAGTGTTAAACGTCTGAATTTATTACCTAATCTTTATTATGAACCACACAGTGCGAAAACTAACTTATGTATTTCTAAATACATACATGTTATAGTTGAACTACACACAGAACAAATGATCATGCTCATCGTACAATCATTTATACTGGATGGAAATTGAACCCACGACCTCTGTCTTGGTATTCACGATCATTAACCACACACCCAATAGGCCCCTTAGCCAAGATGCGAGTGGTTCGTGCCGAATCTCTTTCTACAATCGCTAACGCTTCTTTTCTATTATTTTGTATTATTGACAAATGATTTGTTTTGACCACGTGACATAGCGTTGACGACATATCCATGCATTAGTTACTTTTCTAATAACATTTATGTTTTTAGACAAATATATATAACAAAAATTTATACGGTCGGACTGAGAAAACTCCTCCTTTTTTGAAGTCAGTTAAAATCTAGTATAATAATACAAATTATAACAACTCTGCGTAACTATGTCGTATGGCACAACAGATGCACAGAAAGCAATAGGGGTCGAAATGACCCATTATAGAACGGAAGCATTTGAACTACAAAATTAAAGTATTGATCGATTTAACTGATCGTTATGGATGGTAGATTAAGTAATTGAGGGTTAAGTGAATTTGTTAGAATTACTCCTTTTGTATACTGGTTCACTAGCTACAGTTATTCACTTACAATCCTACTAATATTATAAACGCGAAATATTGTGAGTATATATGTTTGTTGCTCTTTCACGCAAAAACTACTGAACCGATTTTGATGAAACTTTACAATAATATTTATATAAATATATATATATATATATATATATACACATCAGAATAACACATAGGCTACAATTTATAAAGATACTAACTTCGCCTCGCGGTGTTGCCCGCGGTTATTGTCGCGGGTAGCACCGCAGGGTTCAGCTAGTATTAAATAAAATAGATTAAATTTAGAACGAGAAGGTTCCAATTTAACTTACTATTCTTCAGTGAGTTTATGATAATTCATAAGAAATGGAAAACAAAATTGATTCGAAAAAATAAAAAAACACTCCTTGAAAGGGTATATTAATCGCGTCAAAAGTTTGATATTAATCGGCGTTTAACATCAGTTATAAAGTAGATGTCATAAATACTTACTAACTACTAGCTGTGCTGGCTACTTCGTACACGTGACATTTGTATTTCCAAGTTATTTTTAATTTTTTACCGTTTAAACCTTCCTTGGACTACGACAAACATTTCAAAACCAAGATCAGCGAGACAAAAGAACAGCAATTGGTTTATATATATAAGATTTTAATAGTACTAGGAACTAGTCCATTTTAATATCAAATTATGAACTGTAAAGAGGTTACCACCAAAACAAGTCACTAACGACAGTATCGTGAATAAACAATACACACTCAGTGAAAGCGGAACTTGAATCAATTCGCCATAAACACTAAAAGTTAAAGAATAAAGAGGTAGTTGACAAGGTTTAGTATCGAGTGACAGGTCGAATAATCGGAGCGTGTCATCATTATCAGACCAGTGCTGTAAATGAAAAAAAATCTACTAAATTTGTGAACTTTCTGCGGATCTTATTCGTGAATAAAGTAGAAAGTTGACTACGGAAGCGGTGGTATTAGTGTAACTATTGTAAAATAAGTAAGCGCATTAATAACAAGTTCATATTTGTATCTATAAAGTTGGAATATTTATGTACAATCTTTTGGAGTTATTTAATACTAGCTGACGCGGCGAACTTCGAAACACCATATTTTTCTTTCTAAAAGCTTGTTTTAGTAATTATGCCCGCTTCAGCTTCCCAGGCAGATTACAGTCCCAAAAAAAAATTTGACGTTTCCCATTAACTTTTTTATCTTGTATACCTTGTCCTAACAATAACGAACACATAAAAAATATTATTTAATTAGGTGCCAGTCCCCAACCCGCACTTGGCCAGCGTGGGGACGTTTGGCCTTAACTCTCTCCTGAGAGGAAACCCAAGCCCAGTAGTGGGACGTTATGGTTGATACGTTGATATTTCGGCGATTTAGTTTTATTTATATAGATTAGAGACACCTTCATACATAAATGTTTCTCTGACCACATTATAAAGCTTATATAACTGAACAGAAAATATGCTTAACAAGCTATTCAATATCTAATAATTAAAAACCATATCAATTTACGTACAATCGTCATAACAAAGTATTAATTTCAATTAGTGCTGGCATGCTAAACAATACCGTAGAGAGTTATGCGCTTGCGCAGCTGTACAAACGCACCAAGGTTGGACAGTTCGTGACAGGGCTGTAGTAAAACAATTCACTCGATATCAATTTCTAAAATCGTTTTATTTACGTTGTTCTTTAGGCGCAGGCGTAGTTTACTGATGTCAGAATGTAATAATTCAGCTTAGTTACAGCTAGTTATCAGTACAGTCGTGAATATATTGACGGCGGTGTTTGGGGTTACTAGATACCAATATATATTGCGCATTGACTGCCTCTGTGTAGTAGTGGTAGCGTATGCGACTGCTAAGCATGAGGTCTCGGGTTCGATTCCCGGGTCGGACCAAATATTTGTATGATCTGCAAATATTTGTTTCGAAGTTTGGGTGTTTTCTATGTATAATATGTATGTATTTACAAAAAAAAGTATATAAGTATTTATATCAGTTGTCTAGTACCCATAACACAAGCTCTGCTTAGCTTGGGACTAGATGGCGTTGTGTGTTAGATGTCCGAAATATTTATTTATTTATTTATTATACCTATTACTACATCTATTTGCTTATAGCTTACTATATTTGGTGACGTTTACTGGTGATTTAATTAATATGATGCAAAATGTTTTCCAAATTAGACTGACAGATGTTTTAAATCTCAGATATTAGTCAGGATTAAAATCGGTATCGCGGGATTAAGTTAGACGATTCACTTTGACTCGGTTAATAAAAATATCTCACCCTGTATTTCAAAAGATGACAGGAAATAAAATATGAGCTCCGTTTGAAGCAGTTTGGAATCCGTACTAATATTAGAAATTCGATTATAACTCTGTCTACCAAACCGGTCAAATCGCGCACCGATTACAATAAAATTTGGCATTTAGATACTTTGTTTCTTGAGGATGGACCAAAATACATGCTGGTGGAGTAATAATAGTACATATTAGAGCAATACCAGTGTCACGAGGATGGGATACAGGGCTCAACGCGACAATTTCTTCAGTACGGCACAGCAGTAAGGTTCTTGACGTCATCTTTTATTTTTGACAACACTCCCCCGTTTTAAAATAAACGCTGCGTGAAGTCAGACATGTTAACTTTTATATAAAAGTAATTCACGATTGTCATTTGTTGACGCTTTAAACTATTTATAGGGTTCATTTATTTTTATACCTATAAGTATCATAAACGGAACTATAACAGCATAGATAGTTCATAATAATGACAGCTTAAGACCGTCTTAAAATGTACAACAATATCATTTTGAAAGTAATAGGGTAATCCCTTATTGTAAGAGCGAGACAACGGGGTAATCCCCTGTTACGTGCACGTACCCAATCCCTTTGTGTGCTAGTTTGTAACAGATGAGTGGTCGTTTTGTAATCCTTCACTTTCTTCGTTCACTATCACAAGAATGTGATAATAAGGCTCATGACTAATTAATTATGTACCATTTTAGATGTAAGTTCGAGATTTAAAACCTGTGAAGACAGCTTCAAACTTTATATAAAAAGTATTTGTATCATCAAAAAGAGTTTGCAGCCAGCAAATGGTGTGACTTTATAATTTTTTTAGATTTCTGATTATTATTTACTTCGAAAATGGGACATTCGTGAAAGTTGTACAGTGACATGTTAAAGCCAGGAAACAAGAACTTACATTCTTATCGTTCTTAATGATTAAATAATTAACTTAAATTCATTACCCGTATTGGTAAATAAAATTTTGATACTTTTTTTTTGTAATTTTTACCTTGATAAAAACAAAAAAGAATGGTTACTCGTACTGCTAGGTTAGATGCAATTCTTTTAATTTGATTGCCCAATTATACATACGCAAATTTTATAGGTAATTTAACGGTTTGCAGAGAAAATCATAAAAACGGGAAATTTGCGATGTAAGTAATATAACAATAAATAATAAATAAATATTCCGGACATCTAACACACAACGCCATCTAGTCCCAAGCTAAGCAGAGCTTGTGTTATGGGTACTAGACAACTGATATGAATACATATATACTTTTTTTTTGTAAATACATACATATTATACATATAAAACACCCAAACTCCGAAACAAATATTTGTAGATTACACAAACATTTGGTCCGACCCAGGATTTGAACCCGAAACCCCAAGCACAGCAGTCGCATTCACTACCACTGCGCCACCGAGGCAGTCGATAACAAATCGCAGACAATAACAAAATAATAACTATAGAAGAACGCCCCAACGAAATGCAGTAATCCTACTACTATTATAAAGGCGAAAGTTTGTAAGTATGGATGTATGTATGTATGGATGTTTGTTACTCTTTCACGTAAAAACTACTGAATGGATTTGAATGAAACTTTACCACAATATAGCTTATACATCAGAATAACACATAGGCTACTATTTATAAAGATATAGCTTCGCCTCGCGGCGTTGCCCGCAGTTATCATCGTACCGCGGGTAGCACCGCGGGGTTCAGCTAGTCTAAAATAAAATTACTAGCCACAACATACCTATTTATAAAAATTTACGATCATAGTTTAAAATACAAGGGGATCTATTCAAGTTATTAATCATTAAGCCCACGTGCGCCATATTGTGTGATAATGATTTGCAACCTCTCTTTATAGTTTCCATCATACAAATCGATTTATATAACTACTGGCAAATTGGGGTTGTTGAGCGCTTTACACAATTTATATATTACTAGATACTTATAAAATGTCCTCCTAGTATAGATTAGGACAAAGTAAATTGTAGTAGTATAATGTTCATAGAACATAAAAAGTTAAAAAATAAAAAGAATGAATCTATTCTTTTATTTTGTACTAGCGACCCGGTCAGGTTTTGAAGTTTTTGAAATTCTCGAATTTTCTTTACTACAATATGCACGTATTTTACATATAAACTTTCCTCTTCAAATACTCTATCTATTGCTGGAAACTGAATTAAAATTCGTTAAATAAATTAAAAGATCTAAGAGATCAGACGACGGAAGTGACTTATACTATAAAAAGATTCAGTTAAGTCAAACAATTATATTATTAGTTATTTATTTTAATTGTGTTAATGCAATTTAACCTTATAATTTTTCCGTTCTAAACTCTTAACATGAAAAGACAAGAAAAAATCGCAATGGTTAGTTTTGTGTCATTCAAATCTTTTTACCTTGCGTTTTCCTCAGTGAAATAGAATTTGATGAAATTACCTGCAACAAAAATGAAACAATATTAGTTTACTATAGCAACACTCACAGCTAGAAAACATAAAAATCATAATGATACTTATATAACACTTTTTATAATAAACCTTATTAGTATATAAGCACACTTCATACCACCATAAACAACCGTAATAATAGAGATGAAGGTACTTTATTTTTTTATCCTGCACCATATTCTCCTTTTCATTCAAAGAAAAATGTATCACACTGAGTTTAGAATAAGTACCAGTTTTGAATAAACAGAACTATGCTAAAAAACGTTGCCATAATAAAAAAAAAAATCATGTAGCCGAAGATGAATTCACGAATTGTCTGAAGAGCTAGTTACAAATTACAAACGGCGGCATCATTGTTCTTAAAACTAAAACAAAAAATGCGGAATAATAAGTGTGCTCGGTGGCTATACAACTTATCATCTCGATCTATTTATTAATTTGTATGGAGATACATATTATTAATAGTTATGGTATGTTAGAAAAAAATCAATAATATAGTAAAACAGCAGGAGTTCTAACTGTTTTCTGATAGAGCAGATATCTTCTTGCTTGCCTTACTCTAGCATTTAGTATAGTTTTATCACATAGATACGTGCAATAGTTCTTTGAAATAATAAATAAGAATTTATTTCGTTATTTGTTAATCTAAAGAAGAATTCTCTTTCTTTAATTTTTTTTTCGTTTGGCGTTATCAAATTATGTAACCCTCATTTTTTTTTCTTTGTCAGGAACAAGTGCATGAATCAAAGTACAGATATAATAAATAGGCGTTGGGGTTAGCAGTAAAATAAGTCTAATATTGGCGTACACTAAATCCTTGTTCGTGTTGACAGCCTTCCATTTCTATCAATAACATTAACCCTGACGACTGCTGAAGCAACAAAGGATTTTTTACTATTAAGAGTGACCAAAATTAATAGCAACGAGAAACTCCGAAAGACGAAATCTATTTATACGGCAGATTGATTACAGATAATAAGTAGAGCATTAAAAAAAAGCACACCTGTGTCTATTGTTAGACGTATTTATTCTTATATTTTAATAAATGTTGAGTTTTTATGTCTACTAACACCGGTCGTTGACGTGGCCTTGACGTGTGTTGCAAGGGAAAAAATTAAGTGGACACGATAAATCGATTACGTCACCTTGCTTAGGTCAAGTTATTGTGGTCATAGGTTTTGTTGCTTTAACTTTTTGTACGTATATAAAGTATTTGTGTACGAAGCGACGATTTGCGTGAAAACTCTGAGTTCACAAACCATGTAGTACAATTAGTATGCTTAGTGAGATTGCATTTGAGTTAAATAGTTAGAAGTTTGTTTCTAGCATTAATCTTCCTGAATTAAAAGTCAGTGCAAAACATGTTAGTCTTAACACATAGGATGAAATCTACTATTTTAGTAATATTTAAGTTAAAATTCGTAAAAGGTTAAAAGAATTGTGTTTATATAAAATTTAAGTTTGCTGGGATAAATTATAATGTAGCACATAAAACTTAAGTAGGTATTCTAGTTCTGCTTCGGTTACTTTGAAGAAACCATAAAGCAAAAACACCACTAGCACACCTTAATACACATATAAAAAGTTTGACAAAAACAACGTATGAAATCACACCTTGTTGTGAAAAAATTAAGTTTTTAAAAATACATCGTATTTTGTTACACGGTAACATCGCTGCGAATTTTATTTTTTTAATTAAAGGGCGGTAGTCGGTATTCACTTACTGTTAAAAAATGGAACGAAGAAACCCGTTCGACATTCAGTGTTCGCATGCTTTCACGATATAATTCGATTTTATATGTAATAAAAAATGAGAATTGTTCATAAAAGAATAAGATTATTGAGAGTAATATGATGAGACTGGTTTCAGCTATTCCCTCCACTATACCTTTTTTATACAAATCGCAAGTAGAAAAATAATACGCACAGCTAGTTTTCGAGCTTCGTCGGGTCGAGTTACGCAGAACGAATGGCGGAATGTGGGAATACATACAAATTACTCATTTACTTGATTTCACTAACTTGACATATGAGCGGTCATAAAAGTCATAAAGGTGATATAAACATATCCTAGTTTCAAAGACCGGCATATAATAAAACAGTTTCACAGAATTCGTTACAAAAACAGGCTGCCATGTTGTTCGCATTTAAGATGTAACACCTTCCCGAGAACGCGTATTCGTGACTTTCTCCGCAAACGCATTTCCAATTGATTGGCCAGGAATCTATAAAGAACGTTTTATTGATCATTGATGTTTATCGCTTATAAAAGCATGAGACACAAAATACATTCGTCGAAAAATTAATAATCGTTTGTATAACAATGTCAATTGAAAGATCGTATTTGACCTTTAAAAGATTATGAGAACAAGGTCAATTTCCCTCTGTAAATTGTTTGTTTTTGGATCAATTTTATTTGACCTTTCGATTCGGTGGTCGACTTTGTGATTGATTGAATTTTGGTTGATTGATTGATGATTGGCGAAACAAAGTAAATCTTGTACAGCAGTATACAACTTCTCAGTAACTATTTCTGTATTTTAGAGCGCACAGTCTTATTTTAGATGAAATATTGTCGTCGTTGAACTTTTGCGGACTAGGTATATCAGGTCATTAAAATACAGGCACGTCTAGTTTTATGTAACCCTTTTAATGTAATTTTTATACAGTACTGGAACAATAATAAAATAAAAGAAAATAATTAATTGAAAAGCTGCAATGGCAAACGGCAATAAAATCAATACCTGTTCCCCAAAAGGCAATGATATACTTAGTACTCATTTATTGACTGACGTGAAATATTCTTCCGTACAATACTTGTGAGTGATGTGCTAAATAGATAAGTACCCCTTATTTCTTTTCGCTTTTGTAACAGTCACGGAACTTAAAAATGCTTTTCTCTATTTCTACAATTAGACAATCAGACGTCACTATCGTACGATACGCCCGCAAATTATATATTGTGTAATGAAATAAAAGGTAACGACACTGTAAATTACCGAACGCTAATAACTTGAAAAGTGTTATGTAACGCTTTTGATGTACTTCGTTTTATTCCTGATTGTCAGTTACTGTGTTTTACTTAGATAGAGTGATGATAAGATGAATCTCAAACATTTACCTTGATGCATTTGAAAGCTAATTGTGACAATTGCTTTCTTTTCAGTTGTATAGAATAAAGGCTAGAATAGAGACATTGCTTAAGAAATATTGAAAGGATTTGTATGCGGTTTTTTAATCATATAGTTGAAAATCTTCTAATATACAGTTGCTTTGAGAAGCTTGCAAATACTTAGTAATTAATTTTAGTATTCCTATTTGAATAATAATAATGATATACAGTATAGACAAATAATAAACGACTACAAAATCATTTTAAAACTGATAATGATGAGGTTTATGGAACCATTCCGATTCTCTGTTTCTCACCAATTTAGATATACCTACTACAAAATCAAACAACGTTACTTAAATAAAAAAACTTGAGAGGTGTCAAGGGACACCCGGATGGAACGAAGTTCGAAATAGAAAGACGAAACGAAAATATCTGTGTGTGTCGTCGTCGTGTCGTGACAACAAATTGTGTCGTGACAACAAATTGTGTCGCGTCAACAAATTGTGTCGTGACAATTTTTCCGTCTATCCCCCTTACACAACGCGCCATAAGGAACTTCGTTCCAATTATTAGGACATTTATTTCATTATATTAACCAAAACTTAATTTAAAATTAGACTATAGCGGTAACTCGATTCAAAATGTACAAATCGACAGACTTCGAAATCCAATATCTGTCAACGACGACAGTTCCGAACAAAAGATCAGTGTTAATTAACCCCGGATCCAATTACTGCAGCTCAAATGACTGACTAAATTGTAGTTCACACTTTATGTCTATTTGCGTAGTCTGTGAAAACGTCAGGCTTGCATCGTACGATGTTTAGTGACGCGGAAAGTCGACTAGCGTGGCAGTGTCACACCGAATGATTGCTCGCTACTTAAGCTTCAAGTATTAAGATTGAATTATTTAAGACTAAAATGTTTCAAGACAACGAAAGGAAAGTCAGAGACTGGTGTGAAACAATTTGTGACAGAAGGGAAAGGAATCGTTTTGTATTTTTGTTGATGAACTGTATTGGCGTCGATCAAATTGTACACGTAATCCTTTGCAATTATTTGGAGGTAACCCTTCAAATATGTTTTATATATATTTGTTAAAATTTGTAATAAGTAATTTTTATTTTAGATTTATCGATTTTCTTTGAGTGCGTATTTATAAATGAAATAACACTAAATTTAACATAATTTTTTGGTGAAGTTTGTCATTTGTCGAATTAAAACTAGTATTATAACTTTGTCTCTTAAATTTATTTTAGATTTTGTCCTGTGATGAGATAAACAATAATAAATCGTTTCTAAACTATTTGTGGCAGGAGACGTTTCCGAGGGCATTTTGGTGATAATGCGAAAATGATGAGCTTCTTAGTTCAAGGCTATAACTACGGTTCAGCTACTTTAATAATTATTAAGTGATTTTTATTATGAAATGCATTTGAATAAAATACTTTGAAAGTCAGTAACATCAAAGGCTACATAAGGAAATACTCTTGATTGTAATCTTCCATTAAAGGTTGGATACAAATCATTCAAATCAATTTGTTCTTTTTTTTCACGAGGAAGCGCCAACCGAAACAAATACGACCTTATTTTTTGTTTATCATTTACTTGTAGCCTTCTTGTTATTTGAACAAAGAATTATTATTAGCGATAAAAACTCATGTCTTGGTTGGATGTTTACAAATGATAATATCATTCTGCAACATATGTTATAGGGTTCAAAATTATTTTTAAGTATATCATCATCATTACCATCAACAGCTTTCTTTCTTATTTTTGCGGTGTTGTTTCGACATATTTATACATAAATAGTTAGAACAATATAAACCTAAGCATATTTCACACTGAATTGAACTGATTTCTTAATAAACAGATGCAGCATATCACTTTAACTGCATTATTCACGCCATCAAATAAAATTTTACACCTTTAATAAGGCTAACCAGCTCATAGACTTATGATCCGCATTCCTTATTTTCCTGCATCCAGATTACAATTAATATGAAAACATATAAAACAATTTTATAAAAAAAATAAGTCACAAAATAAAAAAATCGATAAAGGGGTGTGAACTAAAAGGAATATTAGCAGTGTCTGCACCAAACTAATATTTATTAGTTATTAATGTATCGAAAATAATTAGACAGGTTTAGGTTTTGTTTGAAGAAATTTCTTTAAAGTGAAAATGTATGATAATTCCATCGCAAACTATAGAAGTTCTTACATGATTTACATGCATTTATATGGTACAAAATTTTTAAAAACAAACTGTAGTGTATATTTGAACATAGATTAGAAACTTTTACGATTTATATTTAAGACAACCATTCCGTTCTTTTACTAGCAATCGAGCGACAATGGAGTTTGTTCCTTTTGATTTCGTACGGGTTTGAAGCAAGTAGTGTGTGAGAAAATAATAATTTTAGACAAACATATTTTAGGATGTATAATTGCCTAATTGTATAATTTATAGAGAATTAGGTTTTTCATAATTTTCCTACACCCAATGCATTAATAGTAAAATTTACCGAATTTTCTGTAACTGGAAAAATTCCACAATTTCTTCAGAATTCAGTAAAGACTTTTTCTGAACTACTGCCAATGTTTGTAAAATTTCATACTGAGCATTTAAGTAGTCACATTTAAAAAGCGTAACAATCAAATAAAAAACCAGGTCACTTTTATATTCATTATGTTACTAGCTTATAAATGTTTTGCACGTGTATTTCGTTTCGTTTTTTCCCTATGTCTTTTCCTATACCCGCAACCACTGCATTTTTTCTTACGATAACGAGTCTAATATTTATGACATAAAAGGAGCTCTCTATAACTCGTATACATAATATTTATTTATTATTAATTACTCAGAAGCACTTCCTTCAACAAAAGATCACGTCCATTTATCTAAAACTGCATCACATTTCCATTGATAGCTAATTACTTGCTTCAAATAATGCACTTTCTATTTCAAAATTAGCCTTCTCCTACTAAGTACTAGTACAAAGTATAGCAATTTCATGCATGGTATATAATTTATGTACAAATTGGCTGGATTGTGCAACCGTGGACATGTAGTGGATCGAATGGTCGATACACTCGTTATTTTGATTGATGGGTGCCAATGAAAGCGTTATTTCATTCACTATACGTATTAATGCATAAGCATTATTCAATATGGTATTAAAATCAGCATTGAGTACATTTTAAAGACATCTATGGACACTTGGGCAGAGATATTTTACTTAAATAAAATTTACCTTAAAATAATACAAATAAAAAACATCGGTTCAGTTGAAATACAAAAACAATTTATGCAATTAAGACATTGTACTTCATTCCTTCCATAGAAGTTCTTCCTTTGATTTGAATAGTAAAGCGCAAAATTGCTGGTAAAACAAGTTTTGTTAAAAGCCTAATTAGTTTGTATTTACGATGATACAATTTCTGATCAACAAACAGAAAATGGCTTCTCTAAAGCGACATTTATTTGCCGATCAATATCAAATACAAATCTGTAAATTAAACCCAATATCTTCAATATATTCACCCCTTATATAACGATTAAGACATTACTATTCGATTTGTACAGCTGTATTGAGTACAATACAAGCTTTTTGCAAATCTAAAAAAGTTGAAACTTGCCTTAAAGATGAAACTGCTCTTTTCATTCTACAGGTAGCCTCGAGCGAAATGCTTAGCAAAAGTAGACCTTGTAACAACATCAATTAGAGTTTTTATGGTATATTTTTAAATTTGTAACATGATTGCGTATCCGTTTGAGCAGGTGTGGTCACACCTTGCGCAGCTCGGGAAGAAAGGAACAAAAAATCATTGGAAAAGCAGCTGTTACTTTGGTATCCTGATTTTCAATAAGAGCATGGCTTTTATCCCATTGTTAGTATTTACACAAAATGATTTAAAATTTTGGCCAAGTTTAAGAAGTTTGTGCACCGTGACGTGTCAAAGTTTTAAGTAATAACATGCTGGAGTACCAGCTGAGTAAGTTGTATGTTTTTAGTGATGTTTGCAAAATGAATGAAAATGATACAACACAATATTTAATATAAACGATCGTTGATCACATTATTTAAGAAGTGTGAGAATATTGAGAGAATAGATTCAGAGATCAAAGTTAATAATCAAGTTTACAAAGGAAGTAATAAAACAGTACTCAAGTTATTATTGTCATAAGTTGTATAAAGATAGTGTTAAAACAAAATTGCTTCGTAATAAAAGCTTAATTCGATTTATTAAGATAAAGAGGCTGGGCCGATATTGATCGATTTGTACTAATTGCAATTACAAGCGGAGTGGATGATGTAAGTTGAAAACAAAAGTTAAACAGATTCTGTATGTAATCGTTCAGATTTGAAAGTATAAGATAAATAAGTTTTACGATAAACAGGTCAAGACTCGCATAAAAATTTCGTTCAAAACTCAATAACGATTTATATCTCAAATGAATTTGTGACATCGTGAGTGGTCTCAATATCACAAATCTCATAAGTCATAATATATTTTCATAGTTGTAGTACACATCTAACGTTTACTGCAACATGATTAAAACGTATTGTAAACGAAAGTAAAAAAGAAATCTGATAGTTTTGGTAGTAATTCGTGCTGTCGGGCTTCGTTTGTAAGTGCACCGGAGACCGGAGACCGGAGGCCTAATGATGCAGAAGCATCTCACTAGGCCGCCATAGTGTGAGTCACTGTCACTATGCTGCAATGTCTGCATTTGCAATATTTTGATTTTGATCAGGCAGAGTCGAGTCACTTTGACAGGCTTATTTAGAAAAAAATGTGATTACGATAATTGACTTGACTCATTTCTTTAAAAAAACATTCTAAATTACATTTAAAATTTTAATGTAATAATTCAACAATAATCTTCAAACTAGAAGGGTACCTATTCAAAGAGAAATGTAGTCAATCAACTGAATACGATTTCAAGAGAAAACTGTATAAATAATTCGAGACTTAAACAAACATCGTTTTCAAATAATGTATTCAAAGTTTCACACTAATCTTGAATTCATAAGCAAATACACATTATTATGCATAATAATAATATCGCAACATTCTAATAATTATATTTACGACTGCAGTCGATGCTTGCGTGGGATTCAAATGACACGTTCACAATAGGGTAGATAACACCTTAGTCAAATTAATTCCTTTTTATCAATTGTCAAAACGATGACTATGCATACAAACTTGTGACGTCACTGTCTACTTAATTGAGCAATATATTCCAATGCTTATTTTAATTACAATTTGTAATAGAAATGAAAGCTGTAGTATTAATATTTACCGAGATGTTTTGTTATATTCGTTTTAATAAAAGAAATATCGATAAATGTTCCAATTTTTTTGTTTTCCTACTGTTTATAAGAACAACACATTTTTTTAAAGATAATTTACTTATTTGTCTTTACTTGATTGCTTTTGGATACGGAATCCTTAATCAAGAGCAACCTAATACAAATTTACGTGTTTATCAAACACAAGTATACATATATATATATATATATAAGACTTTTATGTATATATATATAGTGTGTAAATAATTGCAAATCAACTAATAGAAACCAAAGTCCATCAAGATCAAAACCATTTAAAAGCTTTTCACAATCGTCGAATCAAAGCAACCGTGTGAACGTGTCTTAGCAAGATGGACATTAAATCATGGTGACAATGTCATTGTGAAAGTAGCGAAAATGCATCTTGATTATCTTATTGTTCTTTATATTTTCTTCATTATTTACTTTTAGAATAAATTTTGTCACTTTCTAATCTTTTGTTGATATCAAACGCTCGTTTTGTTGAGAATTGAGATTCCCTATTGAAGTGTCAAGTACAGTTACAGTTTATAGGTTACTAGAGTTATATGTAAAACTACCAACTGGTAATACTAATTAAAAACACAGATCTCGTACCGTTAACTCGATATACGAATTGCGATTTTTTAAACAGGTTTTGAATCGGATACATTATCTTAGATAACTAGAAATATCTTTATAATCACTTACTAGATAAATATTTTAAAGGTGTTCTTTGAAGCATAATTTTTTAAGCTTACCTGTAACGAAACAAAGAAAATTTTGTATAATATACTAATTAAATAAACATAATCTATGAAAAAAACTAAAGGTTGTCGATATTAATATACAGCTGAAACGGTTCCGAAGAATAACCTTCTCCTATTTTTAAAGTCGGTTAAAAAAGTCTGAGATTACTGTACATCTATAAAACTGGTACAGCATCACGCCTTCGACTTATGTCTAATTTCATTACTGGAAGCTTCAGCCTAGTAGGACGATTAGGTTAACAGACAAGTCAAGGTCGAAATGATTTTCATACACTCAACACCAAAAGCGGTTAACTTTATGTACCGGCTAATAATGATCTAGCCATCAAGTTATTCTGTTTAATAAGCACATTTCTGGAGGCTAGAATCTTTCGCAAGACTCGGCTCGTATCACATAATCAACAACCCATAATGTCCCACTGCTGGGCTCGGGTCTCCTCTCAGGAGAGGGTTAAGGCCGTACGTCCCATGCTGGCTGAGTGCGGGTTGGGAACTGGCAAGATAACTTTGAAGCTACGTAATCTTGCCGTTGGATGTTTTCAAGTCACCCAAAGGCCTCCAACTAAGCTTTACGTATCACATGACACTGAAATATTATTATTTTAATAAAGGATGTATTTATGTCACCTATCTAATTCGAAAATTAAACAACTAAATTATTTACTATTGATGTAGCAGTTTTTTTTTTTTATACATGAGCTACCAAAATGACTCTGCCCTGCCTGATAGAAAGCACCAGCAGAATCCAAGAGTGGTGGTCACCATCCTCAATGCAAACAAGTTGGTATAAAGTTAAGAAAAAAGACTGACTCGCTTATACAAGAACGAATAAAGTATATTAAACTAGAACTTTGTTTATGGTTACAAAGAAATGGTTTCAGTAAGAATCGTTTGTAATGTGTGACACTTTGAACAAAGGATTCTTTGCAACAGAACAAAAAGGTGGTCTGTTTTCTACATTTTTTTTTAATTCGTTTTTAATACTTTATTTGTCGAGGTCATTGTAATATGGGTGACCTCATATTTCTTTCAAAATATATGCAATTATGTATGTATAGTAAAAGTAATGATCATTATCTGATGACATAAAAAGGAACCAGGTATAATTATTGATGTCTATAACAAAATTAATTAAAGTCCGCCAAAACTAATAACAATTATAGTACGATTAATTCAGAGAAAGAGAAATTATTTATTAACAAATTAATACAAGTTTATAATAATTCCCGATTTTACATTATATTACTAAAAAATTACTTCAATACAAGTATGTTTAAGATAAATTCACGGACATTACGTAAATATCAGTAGCACTTTGTTGCTTCAATATTACTGTAGCAATCATATGTAACCTTTTTTACGAGACCAGTCTCAAGTAAAAAAAGGTTGTTGGTTACAACATGAGTTAGAGTATACCTTATGGCATAAATCTTGTTTTAAATCAGCTTCCAAGGAACCAAAGAAAGTAGTAACATATTTTCATCCCCCCATCTCGAAAAAAGTATTTTTGTCCTTAGAGGATAAAGTAAATTGAATTTAGAACGTCATGTGCACTAAATTCGTGAATTCACAACATCATTAAACCTATTTACTTTAACCTCCATGGTGCCGACTTTATCATACAACCTTTTTGAATTTGTTAAAAACTCATGACTCGGAACCTTCTTGGTGTACTTTTTTTTTATTTGCATGGCCCGCGCCATTCTCTTTTCACGTCATATTGTTAAAACAAGAAACTTGAAAACAAGTGAAAACCTTTAATGAGTAATTCTAGCGATGAGGAAGTTTATTTGATGCCAAATTTAAAACGAAAAGTAAAATATTTCCCCGCTGAGGTGGGATGAAAATGTCGCGGGAATAAGGTTGTAGATTATATTATAAGTATTGATAGTAATGTTTAAAGGATTTATTTAATCTTTATAGTCACTCTAACGAAGGTTTTATGAAGGATGTAGGTAATTGCTTTAGGATTCCAGTTTACAAGAAAATAATCAGTATAAGACTGTTATTTATTAGGTATGAAGTTAATAGAAGCTTTACGATTGGCTTTGCACTAGTAATTAACTAACAAGAAAATGTTGAAAAAACTATTACCCGACTATAAATAAACTTTTGATAAAATGTATATATAGGCCATATCACCCGGACCATTATTACGAATCGATTGATACCTTACGCATTAAAACTAATTCAGATGTTTAGTCACTGGTGGAACATCCAAACATCTGCCAAAATATATTACCCTTCATTTTGGCTTCCCTGTAGTCGGGTAAAAAAGGTTTTGCAAAACACTAGCGACCCGGTCCGGCTTCCCTTTCCTTCCTTTCCTCTTCTATAACATGCATGTATTATATAAATCTTCCCCTTGAATCGCAAGAAACCTATTTATTGCTGAAAACTTCATTAAAATACGTTGAGAAGTTTAAATGATCTAAGCGAGCAGAGGGCGGAAGTTACTTCGTTTTATACTAAGTAAAGATTATAGTAATACAATATCCTCAGCTCGCAGCGGCTCGACCAGAGTGATACCACGGCCTCACAGAAAACCGGTGTGAAACAGCGCTTGCGCTGTGTTTCATCGAGTGAGTGAGGATACCAGAGGCCCATATCCCAACCCCTTCCCATCCCCCAAAGGCCGGCAACATATTTGTGATGCCTCTGGTGGCGGGTGTCCATGGGCAGTTGTAATCGCTGTTCCATTAAAAAAACACAGCTCTCTGGTGAAAACCAAATCAAACTGCTTATAAACATACTTATATATTTCTAAATATATACATATCGTAGGTAAATAACATTATAACAAGACACAGAACAAC
Organism: Spilarctia lutea; assembly: GCA_916048165.1. Classification (NCBI taxonomy): domain Eukaryota; kingdom Metazoa; phylum Arthropoda; class Insecta; order Lepidoptera; family Erebidae; genus Spilarctia; species Spilarctia lutea. The sequence goes on from OU696491.1 coordinate 6,173,025, forward strand.
TGATCGTACTCTTCACTAAATGATTGAGCCAGTTTATATTTCGGAATCGAACCCGTGACGTCCGGTTTTGTTCTCAAGATAGCCGTAAGGCTTGTCGATAAACCATAAGACCATTTGATAAACCTTTCTATAATCCCACATATGTATGAATAATTTATTTCACGATTTCATTCAACACTATACACACATCATCATAATAAATAATCTCAACTTTCGATTTCATAATTTTCCCAACAGTAAATTATAAGTACTTAATCTGACATTTATGGACCGAACCTCTTTGCTTGATTAATTTCTTGTACAAATATTCAAATCTCTATTTATTATTTACTACCTATTGCCAACAGTTTTCCATCAATATATCTTAAAATTGACGAATGACGGATTTATATACAGCCTATGACAGTCATATAATAACGTGACTTGCTATTGGTAAAAGAATTTTCAAAATCGATTCGGTAGATCCAGAGATTATCCTCTACAACCTCACAAACTTTACCTCTTTATAATATTACTCGTAATATAAGAAATATGTCTCTATATAGATGAAACATACGAGTTAACTAATCGGGATTTACTAGTGTGTTTCATGCATACCTACCTAAATTAAGTCCTACCGATAATAATCTGATCTATAGCGGTGGACGTCCCTGTTTTAATTACCTCTTCAGTTATAATCCTGAGATAGTCTTGGCATTCAGATAATTCTGTTGATCCAAATTCCTGTCTTTTTAAGATTTTGCTATCTCAGTCCCATTTTCCCTGCATCTTTTCTACCCCAACTTTTTTAGCTTACTCGTTACTTCCCCAATTATCTAAAGAAAATTAGCGTCAAGCATTCGTTCAACATTTTCTCTGTGTATAATGTTACTGCCTTATTTGTGTAGTGGTTAATAAATGCGACTGAAGATCAGGAGGTTTTGGGTTCGATTCCCAAGTCCAGTGAAAAAGTTATTGATTGATTATTGAAATAAATAATAGCACCTTCGAGTTGAGAAGATGGGGTGATAATCCTCATGTCTCAGTCGCCAAGCCATCAGTCCTGCGCCTGGACCTGAACTCAACCCGGACCTGCCGGGTAGCGATAGACGATTCTCTTTGATGATGATATGTTTTCTTCCACAGTTTTGATGGTTTAAGAACTCAAATGTCACAACATTTCAAGTATGATTTTAATCGCGACATATTCAATTACTGGGTACGAACAAAGACAAAGTGACGAAGAAAGTGTTATTAAACGTGTTTTTACCACACAGTGAGAGCGTACCAGTTTCAAAACGCAAATGACATACGATATAAACATCGTAACAGTGAATTATGGAAAGTTATACCATTTTGTAGGACATTTCTATAATTTTTTTCGTCAAATATATATATGTATAATGGTTTAAACAATTTGTATTAAATTGATAAATATAATTGAGTTTTAAATGGACGTAATTTATTGTAAAATGGTAGTAGAGAATTTATAGAAATAATTATCTTTGTCAGCAGTCTGATTATGATTGTAAGGTCTGGTCTGATTATGATTGTAAAGTCTGATCTGATTGGATTGGTCGTCTGTATTGCATGGTATCTATCACATCAATCTGTCTTATAATTTTCAAAAACAGAAAGATCCGTATCTTGAGCTTTAAGCTTGATGCAAAACTGTCATTCGACAACAAGTAGGTAAGTGTTTTAACATTCATCAAGTCATTATTCAAATACTTCGCTAAGACAATGATTAATGATTTAGCACATCTAATGATAGATATGTGAAAGAGTCACACAGTCTGCGTATATAATAAAATAATGATTAATAATTTAATTGACAAGCAGTAGTGATCAGTAGTAATTACTTTCTGATTACGTGTAGTAGGGTGTAATTGAAAATTGAATTAATAAGAAATGTTACACACAATACTTTAACGAACAAAGCAGTAATAAGGTAATAATAGCCTGTGAACGCTCCAGGAGGTTTCTGCGCCTATGGAGAGAGGTGGGTTGCTTTACCTAGATAATTTTACCAAGACGAATGAAGGACAGTTCTTGAGTCTAAATGCGAATACTGGAGCCCGCTACCAAAACTAAAGATAGCAAAAGCCTCACCTATTGGAAAAACTGTTTTATTATTTATTTATCCACCTTTAAAATTCTCGACTTTTACCTTTTGGGTACGAAGCCCTAAAAAACTTCAATTTATACTATGGAAAGACATAAGATACGTCATGTATCATTGTCTATTCCTTTTCAAGTTCATAAGTAAATTAGGATAACTAAATCGAATATTTCTCATCCAGTACTATCCTTTCCGATACCGCTATCTCTTGGGGAACGGCAAATCTTGGATTGCATAATTTAAGCTCAAACAGGCTACAGTTTTTGTCCTGTGATGATTAAATCCTCTAAGATAGAGACATCGACAGTCATCACAATATACCTATACTCATATAATATTTTATTGTATAATACGTTACATACGTTTATGCCATTTGCCATTGACCCAAGACCTCGATTTAATAAGCTTTCAAAAGATTTACAATCTCAAACAACTGATATATGGACGATGGGAACATAGGTGTCGAAGATCAGAATAACACAAGTTATTTTAAGCATTGACAAGAAGTGATCAATCTAATATTAACAATCAATCAAACATAGCAAATGGTGTGTACGGAGAAAGTGAAATTAATTTGAACACCATGTCAAAATCTTCAATGTAATGAGGAAGCTTACGATATTTTAATACGGCTATTAGGATTGAAGCGAGAGTTGAGTTTCAAATTGATAGCGATGTAAAGGTCAAAGGATAACTTATAATGTTTACTAATAAGCTTTTACTGGCAGTCATTTTGAAAGTGATTTTTTATAGACACCCATAGTTTTATGTATGCCATTAATCACTTTACAAGTCATTGTTTCTTTTATGCTATAAGGGGTAATCTATCCGTGTGGTGACTGATTAAGAATACATACTGTGTACTGTACCACCACTAGTCACTGTGGATGTCGTGAGCGAATTGTGAAAGCAACCTTCGAAGGACAACAGTACTACAAGGAGAAGGAACCAGTGGGAGAGCCTCGCTTCGGCATGACTGTGTTTCACCGAGTGAGTGAGGATACCGGAGGCCAATACCCCAACCCCTCCCCATCCTCCAAAGGCCGGCAACGCACTTGTGACGCCTCTGATGTTGTGGGTGTACATGGGCGGTGGTAATTACCATCAGGCGATATGTCTGCTCGTTTGCCCGTTATTCCATAAAAAAAAGAAAGCTCAACACAATCCTAAATGTCAACCCCTCCAAATGTTTATACTATAGTACTCGTGGTATAGTAACCTAATATACAGGGGACTATTAAAATATTGATCAGTCGGCTGATTGATGGCACAATTCTGGTATTGATTTTTTGTTGAATCCCCCACCTACTCTAGGAATACAATTTTCTTTCATGTTACATACCTTAGAAGCGAAACAGCAATTATACAATTACTGCGAGCCATAACTGATTATAAGGCCAATGAACAAGTGGACACGTCCATTGTAATAAATACTTCAGTGCTACCAGACCGGGAATGCCCAATTAACTGGCTTGATATTATGAGAAAGTTCGTAATACTAGGGTCAACATGCTATTATACTTATAAAATTTAACTTTATAGGCAGTCGTTGCCCAGGTTTCACATACGCTATTATTTTAGGTCTAGGTTTTGCCGTCAGGGTAGCTCATTTTAATAACGTATTTTGCTACGGTTAAAAATTTTGATCAAACAAAAGATCTTACTAATTCTTCTGCGCGCGGTTCCGCCCGAGTGTTTGTCGGTTATCACAGTAAAAAGTAGCCCATGTCCTCCCTCAAAAATCAAAGTATCTCTATGCAAAGTTTCATTGAAATCGGTGCAGTGGTTTGGCCGTGAAAGCAGGATAGACAGACAGTTACTTTCGCATTTATAAGTATGGTAGTATATACCGATAATTAAAAAAAAATGTTAAAATATTTAGTTTGTATATAATTTAGTCATAAAACCAAAGAAAAAACCCTTGTTGACAGTAAAATTGATTTAAAAATTTGTTATTCAATTATAATTGACTTGAAACTCAGCAACCATGTTGATTATTATGTATTATTCGTTTTTTTGCTCGTTGTTTAAAAATGGAATCTTGCATTTGAAAATTGTCTATGTTTGTTTATATTTATGAAACAATTCAATGCTGCACCAAACGAAAGAGGATGTACGCCACAATGCTTATTGAGGTTACAATATTAATTAACTTTATTCACAGTGAACAACACACGTCATATTTATCAGTATTATCAGTATCGATTTATTAATCTTATATCTAATGGAAAGCCAGACCGAATTATTAGACCGTCTAGTAAAGCACTCTTGTTATAGATAACGATAGTGTTCTACGTGATGTGATAACGTGAGTATATTATAAATATTATATTGTGTCAGTGACATGCATTTGAAAACAAGAACAATTTCTGCAATATACTTTTGCGTTAACAGAACAAAATCGAAAACAACGCATAGGTATGAAATGACAGGCTATTGTTTTTGCCTGTCCTGATGGAGTTGAAGCGTTACATACACTCACGCTATTCATATATGTACGTGAACTGAAGAATAGTAGTCACCAATGCCAAAGCATACATGTCACCTGATAGTAAGCGATTACCGCCGTCCATGGACTCCCACAACACCAGTGGCGTTATAAGTGCTTTGCCGGCTTTTGGAGGATGTGGAGGGGGTTGGAGTGAGGTTTGGGTAAAGGCCTCCGGTATGCTCACTCACTTGGTGAAACACAGCGCAAGCGCTATTTCACACCGGTTTTCTGTGAGGCTGTGGTATCATTCCGGTCGAGCCGGCCCATGTACGCCGAAGGGTGGCCTCTACCACGGAATTACGTGCTGGGTCCAAAAAATAATATATAATTGATCATTGATCAGTTTTGTACCTATAACAGACTAGGTGGTATATACATCAGATGGCTCAATCTACATATTGCTTTCATGTAACATATTAAAAGTGTTGATGATGAATGTTGACTGTGATCGATCGGTACATGACATGCGCTTGCGCCGACGCAACATGGCACCATGAAGTTGTCGAACTGTGATTACGTAAGTAGATAAGATAGATTCATAATCGATCATCATCACTATTGAGATTTTAAACTCGACAGTTCTGAGCTCAATTTTGATATTGTACAGAAATTATTTTCGTTAAGACACTAAATATGAAAACATGTTTTAATAAAAAAACACCCAAGAAATGCACTGTATAAATGAAAACAACATCTATTATTTTTATTAGTCCTTAGATTGTGATAACACAATGAATAAAAGAAATGTTCTACCACCGCCAATAGACTCGATTGCTACGTCAGATCCTAGATATCAGGCTAGATAGGTTTGATTCAGGTTTAGGATTTGTTTATCTGCAGTGTTTAAAATAGATATTAGTAATATCATTTGTTTTCTAACAAAATATTATAGCACCTTGTGTTAAAGAGATACAAAAAATAAAAAAAAAAAAAAAAAGATTGGCTTATACTAGAAGTGAATTTCTAACCACTAAAATCGACGTATTCAACACAACGGCACAAAACAAAAGCCGTGTTACCTAAATCTAAACATAATAGGGCCATCAAAATCGAATAACACTACGCATTTGTGCACTGGGGGCAAAATTACCACACTTTCACCCACGCACTGACGGAAGTACACGGTGCGCTTTCCAAACTGACGGACTTAGGATGTTCAGTAACAATTTATCCAAATGACTGACTCCGGGCAAAACTGACAATACTGTTTAAAGAAAATGTCTAACTGGGAAGTTAGTTACAAAAGTAAAAGCAAATTTCCTTTGTTGTGGTTGTATTAATAAACTTGACCCTTATTGGCTGGTTAAATACCAGCGTATTAATAGATTTATAACATTTTAATAAGACTGAAAACCAACACTATTGATGCTAGAATATCATCAAAATTAATATTTTTCGAATTAAACTAAGTACTCTAAACAATCATAAATTTTACTTGTGAACAGAGAGACAAAACCGATTTGGTCAGAAACTTAGAAAAAAAGATGTGATCATTTTTTACTTTGAGTGAAATACTTTATTACTCTTATCTAAAATGAATCATTCTCAGTTTCGAACTCCCCAGGACAAGACTGACCTGGTATCTAACCTGGCATAAGAGGAATTTCTTAAAATAGAGAGAAAAAACATCTATGAAAACACACACGCTCGTTGTTCTCTCCCAACCTTACCAGTCGTCACACTTATCCACTTGTCTAAAGCGACCATAAATAAATTAAAGCCCTTCATCTCAGACCGAGTACCACACATCGTAATATGAATTTAAAAAAGAATCTGGACCGTTTCCAGCGACCTTGGGCCCCTTTAAGTATACACGGGCTTTGAATTATAGAATGTCCTACTTTAACAAAAGAGAAAATTACTGATTGTGTCTATGGTAGACGCTATCTTGCAACAAGTTATATTATTGAAACTATTATGACATTTTGTCCGTAGTTTTTAAATGTATAATTTCTATAAAAGATGTACGGTAATTATTATGCCAAGGAGGCATTGAGTTGTGTCATTCGCTGTTATTGAAATCTCGTAACGTTTAAACATTACGACGTCAAGTGTTATTAGAAGAAAGCTAGTTAAGTCTCAATGTGCGATTCTCGTATGGGCTGTAGATAATCACTACATATTTATGTTTAGTGTAATGTTTTGTGGGCATTGACCTAAATTTTGTGCTACGACGTCAGAGAGCGAAAATAAAACTTATTTTTCAGAGTGGTTATCTCAATCATTTGAAAATTATTACACATGAAACTAAACTATGAACGTTAAGTTTTTAAATTTATTTGTAGATAATATCAGACTGTTGAAAGTAAAACTTAAGTACTTATAGGACAAGTAATTATTATTCATACATCTTATTAAGTGTGAAATATAGTGCAATAAAATTTACATAAATTTATTTATGAAATATGGACAATTACATTGGTCGGTTAATCATAAGAACTCTGCTAGCAGAAATGTAATGATGAATAAATTGATTCTTATCGTATAACTAAAAATAAGATATTTAAAACTGATACTAAGAAATGAGACACTGATAAAAATACTTTGAACTGATAGAAATTCCACCAAAGGTTATGAGCGCTGGAGCTTAAGGTTCTTACAATAAATGATATAAGTTTTTCTTTTAATAATCATCTTAAAAATAGTGTTGTCAAAGCGTTATAAATATATCCTAAAAACAAACAATGCTAATGAAACTGCAATTATACCACTCATTCATATAATATAATACATGATTGTATTATATTCGTGGTTTGTTTAAGATATTGATTTTTATATGAATATGTTCTGGGGGTAGTGAATAGGATTTCTTGTGTGGGAGTAGATGGTGGTCTGAATGTACTTGAAGTTAGACAAGTTCACAAAACAAGCAGTTCAACTTTGACAAAAACTATTAATTTTTACTTTCGGTACTCTAGGATTTCGGTAGTATTCGGTACTACTAGTTTATAAATAGCACAAAAATAAATAGTGTCATGCCTAGTTGTGAAACTGGGAATTAAAGTCAGTGCCTCCTAAAAGAGACCAAGGCTAATGAAATTAGACCATCTCAGTACATTTAGTCATTTCTTATTGACCTAATAACATACGTACATTTGAATAGCAAGATCAGTTACAAGACATTGTAATGAAAAGAAGCTATCTATATCAAAAAGAGGAACATGTTCATAGAGTGTTCACCACCCCTATGGATGTCAACATCACTACAAAGGGAAAGATTACTCGAACAAATCTTATACAAACACGTCTAGCTGGCGTGATGTGAGCCTTCTCCTTTTTTTTTTTTTTAATATTTTTTTTATGACAACTCCTGTAACAAATAAACATCCTGTGTCGTGGGGGACTTTACAAACATACATGAAACGGACACAAAGAACATCCAGACTCGGGACAACAATTCGTGGATCACACAAAGTGTTGTAGGTACCTCGTGGGATTTGAACCCACGACACTTGGCGCAGTAGCAAGCGGCATGGCGACCGCTGACACCACTCGGCCAACCGTGCAGTTCTCTATCACGTTGGACATATAGTTTGAAATGCTCTTTAAAAAAAATATTACTTAGAAGAGACCTATGTCCAGTAGTCTATGTAATTAGTTTCATTTCCAAATATATTCGAAATTTTTAATATTAATTAGCCGCACAGCAGAAGCTCTCAGAAGCTAGAAGTTATTAAAGTTTTAACGAGAGAAACTCGCCTTCTATACAATGTAATTATCAACTATTAAGATACTCGTATTAATATTTTATCAAACACAGGAAACCATCGAGAAAGTATTGATGAGCGTTTAATTTATTTTTTTCGGATAAACAATTGGGTCAGTTGTAGCAACTGGTGGTTAAAATTTAAAAAAAAATGTTATTCTAACCAACGCGACGCGAGCAACTCATATACCTTCGCATTCAAACATTTTCCGAACTCTCGTAACTCTACTGATTTATAAAGAAACATCATGCTGTTTTTCTTTCCATCTTGTATTTAAATATTTTATGAAGTGACGTAATATTTAATAGAATATAGTGTAGTTGCTTAGATCCGTTTGTCAGAAGTATCTTTAAAGCAATGGGGGCTTAGAAATATTCTATTAAAACTTCAGCCATCCATGGCATGTATAACCAAGAAATCGTTTTCTCTCACTTGTTTGCCCTTGTCAATAACGTCAATTGAAATAATAGTAAACCACTTTCCAAACTCCTTAAGCCAGAAACAGTAGGACGGTTATATTTCAAGATTAATTACCGATAAGAATATTAATCCCCGGACCACCGACAGTCGAAATTTGTTCTCCGCCTACAATTCGACCACCTGGCTTACGTGAACATCATGTACAATTAATCATTAGAAATATCAGAAGAAGTTCCCACCGGCGCCAGAGCTCAGTCACTTTAAAGAGATTGATAGGTTCGAATAGCACAATTCATCACTACAACCTACATTGTAAGGTTAAGTTCTTACTGTTAGCGTTTTATTTTCTACGGATATTTTTGGTTAATAAATATTAATTTTGCGCCATTTAAAATAAGACAGTTAAAGACGGCTTAAAGCAAGTGTAACATGTCAGTTCTACTGCTAACACAATGAAATATGTCGGGAGTAAAATTATGATGGGTGATGTAAATATAGGTTTAAAATAAATAGGTTACGAGTTTTATTCCGTTTAGTTTGTGAACTGAACACAAATTGCACACAAACACGATACTACCAAATACAAATATGGAATCGACCACTAAATACCTGAAGGTACAACCGCCACGCCACTCGCTTCCAATAGGACGTAGGTCTATCTTAAGCATGTAATAGTCAACGTTTTATTTAGTAGATATCTATTGTGTAGGCCGAATATCTTAAGTGGATCAAGTAGGATCTATTTATAAAAGATTGGAAACTGTATTAGTGAAACTATCTAAGTACTTACTTGTTAATTTTATTTTGTGTGGTCTTGGAGTGTAAATCAATTCAGATTATCAATCAGAGAGTATTATTGGGCAGTTGGATAGTTTTTTCTGATAGTTGTGAAATGATCTTACTATAAGTATTATATTAGCGATCAATAAATACATTGTTTAAACTGATTAAAACGTGTGCTACTCTCGCGCGTGTCGACACGAAGGAGCGTCAAATGCCGACAGTGTTGCCAGGTAAATGTAGGGGAACGTGTCCATAAAGAAACAGCCGCAAAAATAATTCAGAGACAATACCAATTACCCAAAGGATTATATTTTTAGTTTAAATAATGCTTGCTCCCAAAACAGACTGTCTGAATTTGTCATTTGTAATGAGGTAAGATAGATATAAAGATAAATGATTGCATATAACATCGCAACATCTGATACAAGCGTAACAGTCATATTACGCATTTATTGTGGTCAATCAAAATGATTAACATCTTGATATGCTATTGTATAATTTCCGTTATATACAACGCATGGTTTTATAAAACCTTTCAAAGGGTATGTAATCTTTGAAAGGTTTTGTAAAACGTTTAGTTACTACTGCTAAAAATAATTACCTAATCTTAGATGAACTTCAACGGCCTCATATTACTTGTTTTCCGATGTCAATCATCACTCATTACATCGTAAAAATCAGCCTTAAATAAAATCTGTATAACTTATAACTTGCGATATTTCTCATGTCACTGTACTCATTTGACACCGCATGGAAATCAGTTCAATACATTTGTAGTCTATCGCGTTCATAAAAACATATATTTCGAACGTGACTTTAAAATTTCTTACTTTTACTCAGACCTTTATTACTAAGAACAGAATACGCATCATTGAACGCTGAGTATAATATACGGCTACCATAACATTAATGGACATAAAACAATTGGTATCCGCATGACCCAGTAAATTCTGATGACCCCTTATGATACAGAGAATTTCTTCCGTTCTCTTTAGATGATATGCTACAAAAACAATTATTATGCTACAATCTCATGACTGTAACAATGATGTAAAGTAGAATGATGGTGTCAATTAATTTACAATTAATATATATTGTTAATTTAATTAACTGGTTTAGAATGACTGTTTTCAGAGAAGTTTTGAGTCTAAGGTAATTATGTAGATAGTATTAGAAATATTTAGATAACAGATTGGATAAATTAGATTTTCAGATTTATTGGGTCGTAAAATAGCCTATTAGCTATTTCACAAATAAGTAGCAATTTCTTAATAACTAAAGGGTTTCATTGCTAAGATAGGTATACTATTAATTCTTCATTCAACTGTGATTTCAAATACATCGCGTGTCTAATGATCAAATAGGCTTGTCTATCAAAATATTCATAACAATTTTATAAGACTCTCTAACATACATATAGGAACCAGAATAACAGCTTGTCACAAATCAACTTAATAAGTATTACTTTCTCTTGTATTTTTCAATTATAGCAATTACTTTAATAACATAATTGTGTATCGTTAGAATAAGAGCAGTGTACCTTAATTATGATATGACAATAAAATTGAGATGGCATTTAGTTGAACCATATGTAATTAAATTGAAGTGCTTTTAATTTTGTTGAGTTAATCGTCTTTGTAAGATGCTATTAAAACTAGACTGTAATGGTTATTATAGCGTTATATAATATTTATTCATTTATATTAAAACAATTAAATTGAAATATCTCGTTGACTTGTGATGGTTCAAGAAATATCTTTTGCCTGCAGCTTGAAATAGACGAAAATTACCCTGAGGAATTTTAGTAGCCATCTTCTTCGGTATTGAAAATCAATTCTTTACTACCAAGGCTGTACTTATAACATTTTTAAACTTTCTCTATTTCTTGACTTAGTAAGTAATTAAGAATTTCTGCACTATACTCATCATCTTCCTACCCTTTTCCCAAATTTATTTGGGGTCGGGCAATAAGTTTTCTTCTTCCATTCTCCTTTATCACTCGTCAGTTCACTACTAACTCCCTTTCTGGCCAAATCTTCTTTTACGCAGTCCATCCATTTTTTCTTTGGTCGTCCTCTACTCTTATACCCGTCGACTTCAATACTTAAAACCTTCCTAACAATATTTTGCTCATCTCTACGCATCACATGTCCATACCACGTTAACCTGCCGCCTCTCAACTTTTCAGCCACTGGTGCTACTTTCAGGCTTCCTCTGATGTAGTCATTCTTCATCTTATCCATTCTTTACACCACCACCACACATTAACTTTATGTACGTATATCAGTTGCCTAATACCCATGAGACAAGCTCTGCTTGGCTTGGGATTAGATGGCGTTGTGTGTTAAATGTCCAAATGTTATATATTAGGTATTACATTATAAATTATTCATGACATTTATATGTATTTTATACATATATATGTATGTTATCATATTTGTATGTATGTATTTATGTTATATACTGTTATATATTTTATAAACTTAATATATGTATCTATTGATTATTTATCAGATTATTTTAAACTTACATACACTTTAGACTACCCAAAATCCAATCACACAATATCCGTTTAAAGGTTGTCTGGAAGAGATCGCCGTGAGTGATAAGACCGCCTATTGTTATCACCCATTTTAGTTTTTTCCTGTAGTTATGTCTGTAAATTTCTGTTTCTTTGTGGAGTTCAATAAAGCTGTATAAATAAAAATAAATAAAAATATATACGTAATGGTGGATTTAATGCCAAAGATATTCTCTACTGGCCTACTGATGGTTGGTACGGAAATTAGTGAGAAGATGCACTACATTTTGAATTCTTCTAGAGTTATACAGAAAGATCTTCAATTTCATTATAGGTATATGGAGGGTACACATCTTTTAAGTTAAGTTGACTGCCTCTGTGGTGTAGTTGTAGCGTATGCGACTGCTGTTCTTGAGGTCTCTTGTTCGATACCTGGGTCGGACCAAATGTTTGTATGATCTACAAATATTTTCCGAGTTTGGGTGTTTTCTATGTATAATGTGTATGTATTTACAAAAAAAATATATGTGTATTTATATCAGTTGTCTATACCCATAACACAAGCTCTGCTTAGATTGGGACTATATTTATTATTTATTTTCTCGTATTTGAAGTATTTCCTCTTGTACGACCATATTGACCATATAGATAAGATTGTTTAAATATCATATTACATTATATCTGATCGTCATGTTAAGATGAATATATCAACAATTTGATTATACAAGACAGATGTCACAACAGTTTAATTACAGCATCCGTTTCCGTTTATCAAGCTACTCAATATCAATTCAAAATGGCATTATCTCATGGTTCTTATTGAATGGGCAGATCAACTTGAAGACCAATATTGAAAACGAAAAACTAAACAAAGAACTAGACCAAATTGAAATAGGACTACACACGGGAAGCATCAGCTTTCAAATAAAAAATAATTGTTAAAATCGGTTCACGCAGTCGAAAGTTCTAAGATAAAAAACATAAAAAATACAGTCGAATTGAGAACCTCCTCCTTTTCTGAAGTCGGTTAAAATAATTAAATAAATAAATATTCCGGACACACAACGCCATCTAGTCCCAAGCTAAGCAGAGCTTGTGTTATGGGTACTAGACAACTGATATAAATACTTTTATTTTATTTTTTCGTAAATACATACATATTATACATAGAAAACACCCAAACTATGAAACAAATATTTGCAGATCATACAAACATTTGATCCGACCCGGGAATCGAACCCGAGACCTTAAGCTAAGCAGTCGCATACGCTACCACTACGCCACCGAGGCAGTCTAAAAACTAAAAGATGGCCAAACGAATATTAGCTGATTGTATAATGTATTGATTGTATATATGTGATATAAAGTCAGCACTAATATTAATACAGGCTCTCGCAGGCATCTCAGCTATGAATGCCCGATACGGGAAATCCCCCACCCACTCCTAGTCCAGTGACACCTGTTCGGAAGTAAAATGAACAAGTTGGACAGGTCCCATGGAATGTCAAAGTTGTATCTCACCAATTTTTTTTTTAAATAAATAAGGTGAATCGAAAAAGTGAAAGATTTTGAAGAAAAATAAGGTTCTGTTGAAAGATATGGTTACATAACTTGCACAAATCTAAATAAACTTTAAGATAAAAACTTGACAGAAAACGAAAAATTTAAGTTTGTAGATGCTTTAAATCTGTAATAGAAAGTCACGTGACTGAAAATTACAGGATCTAACTTGCTGAGGTAATGAATACTTAAGGATACTTTTGAAATCCTGCAGAGAAAATTTATTAATAAGTATATTGATATTTTTGCGAATCAAATCTCTTCAGGCTCTTCTTCAAAAAAAAACAATCTTATTCTAAAAAGCACCTTAAAACCTTTTTTTTTATTATATAGCGGGCAAACGAGCAGACGTATCGCCTGATGGTAAGCGATTACCGTCGCCCATGGACACCCGCAACACCAGAGGCGTTACAAGTGTGTTGCCGGCCTTTTAAAACCTAACTCAAATAAAACTATTATAGAGTAAATTTGCTTTTACAGCACTTTTAAACCTAAATCACACAAAACAAGGAATGCGATCTTAAAATTTTTCTATTTCATATAGTACACATATTTCCTTAAAATAGTATAACTGGAATACGATCTCATAAACTTATCTTAAACGCATAACCGTCGCCCGGTGTTAGTAGAGAAAATTTATTATATGCGTGGGTGTTACACCGTATTGTACCAGACACCCTCAAGAAGATTTATATACTTTCTGTGTTAATTGACTGACATGTCGTTATAGAAGTTAGTGACTGAGATTAAACGATTAACGATAAGATCGACTGTCAATGACAGTGGTATATTTGAATTATGAAAGTTTTGACTTAAGACTAGTTTTTCATACACTATTGTATTAAATATTTTAAAGAACCATTTAGAACATAAACTTTACAACCAACTTACAGCAACATATGAAATTATTACATACACAATTAATGAATATCATTATGTATTTGCAAACTGCAAAGTAGCGCATTGCATAATGTCATTGAAATAAAAAGCTCAACACTGTCGTCCATCTGTTAGTAATTTCGTATAACACTTAATTTATGTATATTTAAAGTGTACGAAGAAAGTATTAAAATATTTGTAAAGTATACTTATGCTATGTACAGTTGTTTAAATAAATACTTGCAAACAAATATAATTCGCTGGGAGTGTGTCGTGTTACACGCAAACGGTGAACGTAATTAAATTACAGTTCGGTGTGACTGTCGGTTACATTACTGTCTACAGCTCAGCGAACGATTCATTATTATTGTAATTGGACACGAGACACTAGGATAGATAGCTCGCTTCTGGTTAACATCGCACCTAGAACAGCGGTAATTCGAAAATAAACCCAAATCAATCAGAAATACGACTTCATTTTGATAATACATGAAGGAGACAATTTATCTTTACATTGTTGTAACAGTTTCATGAGATAAATTGCTTTGAAACTTGATTAAGATTTATTTTGAAAATATTTATAATTCTTAATTTTTGGTTAGAAAATGTTACTTAAAATACTAACTTGTACTGATAAGAAATATCTAATTTATGGATGTCATTTCACGGGCAGTAAATCAACACTTACCTGAAACAAAAACAAGTGACAATTAATAATTATAAAAATAAATTTCTCCATAGCAATCATTTATGTAGGTAATTTTAGTGATCTTAAGAATATCGAAGGAGAGATTTGATCGTAATTGAATATATTGCCAACGGCAATTGTCTTCACCTTTCACATCACCTAGAGCAGGAAATTCAAGTTTTTGACATCCTACTGAAGATGATTAATTGCGTACATAAAATATAAGTATTCTCTTAAGAAAACCAACAAAAGTTATTCACTACCAATTGGAAGACTATGACGATGCATCTAAACACAAAAATATATTCTACACACTAAAACTCAACAAGCAAATTCCTCTATGACATAAACCTATTTCTAAATTAGCATATCAACACAAAGACAAAATCTCTACGCTCATATATAGACCTAAAACCACAACAAAGGACTATGGCAATAATATTTTGTAGATACTAAATCAGAATATGCCGTTACTAGGAGTGTATAGAGTAATAATAGTGAAATGGACCAGATGTGTGACCTCCCACGGCTCATTGTGACTTCGTCGACGCTCATCTAGATCGTTACGATACGTCACTACACGAATTTAATTTTTAAACGAGTAACGGTCAATTGTATCAGTTGTCATTAGCCGTACTGTACGGAACTTCAAATATAAATGTAACCTTTAATAGTGCACTTCTGGACAAAGGTCTTTTTAGGAATAAGGTTTTAGCCTACTACGCTTATACGCTGGCAATAAAAATGAATACTAATATTATAAATTCGAAAGCAATACTGTCTGACTGTCTGTTGCGCTTTCACAGTTAAGCCGCCGCACTGATTTGAATGATATTTGACATGAAGATATTATGTACTTTGATTCTTGAGCAAGGACATAAGTTACTATTTAACGAATAGAAATTGGTTTCTGTACGGTTGATGAACTCAAAAAGTTCTGTTTTTATTTATTTCTCGCATCAGTTATATTGTTATTTTGTCATCAATATAGTTACATTGCTAAATGCGCAGAGTACGGCATATTTCTACAGCATTGTATTTGATTTCAGGAGTCTAAATTCCAATTGAAATTGACTTCTTGTGTATGGTTTTAGAGTTAAAACTTACATTATAACTCTAACATGATATCAATATTAATACAATATTCTATGTTATTTTGGGAAATTTATGCATAAAACATGACAATATATTTGTGACTTTATCGAGGTCGAGTGCTGATATGGAACAAGCAGATAACAGTAGATTATGCGATGGGTTTTGATGTACAGCGATATTAGAAATATTGATTGTTGTGTAAAATGGGAACACAGAATATGAAATTCTGTACTAACGTAATATCTTGTTCAATATTGTAAGGAATATCTTTAGACCCAACAGTCGCTTTACATGGTAAATAACCTGCTATATAAACGCATTCAACAGCCTCGGTGGCGCAGTCGTAGCGTATTTGAGGTATCGGGTTCAATTCCCGAGTCGAACTAAATATTTGTGTGATCTAGAAATATTTGTTTTGGAGTTTGGATGTTTTCTATGTATAATATGTATGTATTTACAAAAAAAATGTATGTATGTATTTATATCAGTTATCTAGTACCCATTACACAAGTTCTGCTTAGCTCGGGACTAGATGGCGTTGTGTCTTAGATGTCCGAAATATTTATTATTTATTATTATTATTGACAATCAATGTAACTGTAATAATTATACCTAATGTATACAGAAGCTGATTTGTCAAGGTTTCATGCCCCAAAAGATGAAAAGTCGATAGAAAGAAGTAAAGGGTACGTCAAGAAAACAAGTATGGCTGCCGAAAGATGAATGACAAGCCAAGAAATTGTGTGCGAAACCTGTAATATTTTTTGCCACTGTTACTGTTTCTTTTGAACCTAGTCTTTTAGTTGTGTAAACCTCATATTATGCCATAACATTTAAATAAATGACTTTTAAAATTCCGAGAACGTGTTCAGACTTTCAATATTTTTCACTTTCGTTTAATAAAAGTGTTAAGTCATTAGAGATTCTAGTAGATGAGAGTTAACGATTCATGAAGTCCTTCCACTTTATTTATGTATCTGAGTTACGACTATAATTACACACACACCAACTTCGCCCGGAGGTAATTTTTATATTAGAACGCAAACAATTTAATTGAGTGCTCAGCTCTTGCTCGAGGCTCTCAAATTTTGCAAATAACGTTGACTAATTAAACATTCCATAACTTTTCTTTACATAATCTCATAATTAAGTAAAGTAAGTATCAAAAAGGTTCACTTAATTACCTTGAGGCCGTTCAACGTCCGTGTAATAACATCGCTTTTCAATTTTAATATTTATTTATAGTTGACACGAAAGCTAATTACATGTTTTGATAAAATTACTACCATTTACCGACGGCTTCGAACGCGTTTTTCTACTTTCAACCATTTATTCCAAATTTTTTTTTTATGGAATAGCGGGCAAACGAGCAGACGTATCGCCTGATGGTAAGCGATTACTGCCGCCTATGGACATTCGCAACACCAGAGGCATCAGAAGTGCGTTGCCGGCCTTTAGAGAATGGGGAGAGGGAAGGGGAAGGGTTTGGGGTATGGGCCTCCGGTATCCTCACTAACTCAGTGAAACACAGCGCTAGCACTATTTTACACCGGTTTTCTGTGAGTGTGATTCTTACTACACAAAAAGCATTAGTTGCCAAAATTTTCAAGAAAATTTAAAGACTTTGTGTTGATGAATCTGTCAGCCAGTCAGATCAAGTAACTTCATTTTATGTATACATTTTCCCTATTAAAAGAAGTGGGTGGGTAAATAAAATTACGAAAATAACTTCGACTAAAACAAAAATAAAATTGACCTAAAGTGTTACCAACTTAAAGACCTACCTAAAGAACAGACTGTGTTTAAAATTTTAAACTACAGTATCATAATTCACGTTTCGCATGAAAAACAGGCGCAAAATTCAGGTTAACTTTTTAAATGAACGTTAAATATTACTTTGAAGAGTTTTAATAGTACCGTTAACAAAATTTGCCAAGTTAGAAAAGAAATGAATAATATATATGTATGCCTACGTCATTGTGTCGTAATGCTGAAGTATTATACGTGCATGTGCTAAGTCACGTAAACCGATACTTTGTAGTTATTTGCAATATCAATTTTAGCTACAACTCACAACGCTTAGCTCACAATTTGTTTGTTTACATTCACAAAATATCTATAAAACTTAAAATCATATCTTGTTTTTTTTATAGAATAGGGGCAAACGAGCCGACTTATCGCCTGATGGTAAGTGATTGCCGCCCATGGACACCCGCAACACCAGAGGCGTCACAAGTGCGTTGCCAGCTGAGGGATGGGAAGAGGAATGAGGGAAGGGTTTTAGTATGAGCCTTCGGTATCCACACTCACTCGGTGAAACACACAGAGCGCAGGCACTGTTTCACACTGGGTGTGTTCCATGAGGCCGTGGTATAACATCGGTCGAACCGGCCCATACATGCCGAAGTGTGGCTCTCCCACGGTTTTCACATATTATAACCAAAAAAAGACTGAAACTGCAACTTGCAAAAACATTACATTTGGTGACTAATTCGACAGTTTTCTCTGTGTACGTTACACGACTGCTATTCGTAAACCGATTTCACTAATACAAATCTAAATTAGAGAAGTTCACTTATAACAATTTATCGTGATTTAAATTGGTAATGTTTGGGAGTTACAACAAAAAGCAGTGCGTTGAGAGCAAGCTTAAGACTGAGGCATTTAGTGACTGCGTATGGCGTCTACTAAACAATGAGTAAGGAACACTTAAAATAGACATTGCACGGTAGCAACATCCCGCACTAAACCGAGGAAACAGGTCAGGTTATTATTAACAACAGTACAATTAAGTGTTACCACTTTAAATAACATCATGCATTACAAGTGCTTAAAAGAAGTACAACTCGGTTTGACATTTTTTTAAAACATTATAGACATAACAGGGTAAAACACTCTAACTGTGAAGTAAATGCTAATTTATATTCAAGACATTTAAGGTTAATTAAAGTAATTGGACATTGTTGACTTAATTAGAAGTGTAATAAATTTATCCTTTGAGAAAAATTTAAAAAAATACTGTCATAAATACTTACACTTTGTTAATTGTTACACTTCTGTAGATTATTTATACGGTACTTGGTCAATTCACAAACAAAAGCACATGCACACCACATTGCTGTGTATTGTGCATGGTACATATGGGGACTTTTATCGTTATTAGAAAACGTACGATAACCTCTTTCCAGAGAACGAACTCATACAAGCAGTGGGTTTATTATTTTCACATGTTTCGTCAAACTGTATATTGAAGTAAGCTATTACAGATTACTAGGAGATTGGGCATTTTAAATAAACATAAAAAAAATTGTAAAACAGGGGAAGAGCAGCTAAGATTTCATTAAATCAGAGAAATTTTAGTAAATACGATTAACTACAACGATCATATGGCGATTCATTTACATTTATCAAACGGAGTTAAACAAACAACAAAATAAATAGTGTGTAATCTACCAGTTTATTAAAAAATTTGAATAAAAATGGTCGTTAGCTCAGCATTGTACATCAGTTAAATTGAAAACATCCAATTATGAAGGTGATTCTATTTCGTCGTCTATATAGTCCACCAAAATAACCCAATTAAGCAATATAAAGAGGAACTGAAGCTACTTCTTGTTTGTAATCAATAATAAAATACACTATTACGTTCCTCGTCACATCACAGACTTTTAGGCTAAATTTATATTTCCGCATAATGAAATTTGAGTGATGTGTGTTGACTATTCCCAAAAGGAAATGCTAATGGAAGGACAGTTTCCTTTCTCAGAACTACTGTGTTACGGTCTACGGTGCGAGTATTTTGAGAATTTACTAACGGCGTTTTGAACTGTTATTTGTGCACTAATGGTATTGTAATGATGCTTGTGATATTTCACCGACATAGATCTTTTGCGAATTAGCCATTATTCTATGACCAAACGTCAAGAAAAGAAAATATGAACTTTTAAAAATCACGCGACTAAGTAACCATGCCAAAACTATAAGATTACTTTCAGTTGGTTTATTGAAGCAATTTTCAAAGTTTTTAAGCACTTACTGTGCACTGGCAAAAAAGAGGCAAATAAAATACTCACATTGCAGTCTCGGAACTAGTGCATAGGAACCTGTTTTCTGTCTAAAGGAGCTTAAGAGGCTTTACACAAAAGGAATACGAAACATAATGTTAGTACCGGTATTTAATTCCAATTTTCTGTGAACTGAAGACAAATATTTAAGTTCAAACTTTTGCAGAAATCAAGGTTACATTTTTGTAGGGTTTCAAAAGGAATAACTAAAGTTAACTTCTAAATAGTAAGAAAATGTTTAGAAAAATTTATTTTAAAGGTAATTAAAAATCCCTTCGCAATATGCCAGTGACAATTTTGTCATTGACTCTGTACACTTAGAGACATCTTTATAAGCACTTATCATCTTCTTAATCTATTGCAGCTGTTAGCCACTCAATATTTTTTGTAATCAACGCAATTTATCGAACACAGAAATGTGGTTCGTTTGTTCCGTTATCAGTAATTTCTGTTTATATTGTACAATGGTTCACTACGAGGATAAGGTGATTTTGATTCTGGTTCAGCGTTTATTATATTCAATATAAATGTGTCTTCGTTTTGGTATTTTTAATAAAAAGATAACATATTAACAACAGCAACACAAGCAATAGACCGGGCTTTGTGGTGTTTCTTAGGAGAGGCCTATGTCCAGTAGTGGACAACGCGGTGATGATGAAATGTAGTATTGCTGTCTATATTTCCCATTATATATGACCCTAATCCGGTAACTTGTTTTGGCGTGATTGAGAATTTCTATTTATTCAGACTTTACGGCATTAAGCCCGTGGCAAAATATAAGATAAACTAACACACATTACCAAAATCTTTCGTTTATAATTTTTTTTTGTCAAAAATTAGTAAACTCACTATATGTTTACAGCAAAACAAACATATAAACGAGTCAGAGATGGATTTAAATAAATGCAATTGCTAACCAAATACATTTATTTCACGAAGGGCATAACTACTCAACCATTTCACACGTGCATCATTTATCATACCAATACCCTTCGTTTCGTCATCACCTTTATTTAACACATCCCTTATGTATATGAACTTACGAGTTATTTTCGTTTCCATTCGAAATGTGAGACTGATTAAAAAACGACATAAATCTAAATTAGTCGCTGTTTCAAGCAATTAGAAAGCTGTAGAGTTTCTTTGTTTTAATAGATACGAACTCAGGTGACCATTTGTCATGCTGAGATCATTATCTTTGACAAATTTATTTTGTTGAGTCAGTGAGATAGATATTCAAAACTAGAAAATGGATGAAAGTTAGTATTTGAAAGTGTAACTCATACTTTTATATTACATACAGGTACATATGCATAGGTACATATAATCGTAGTAAAAGTTCCTTAATCTGAATTTAAAAGTCATCATAGACAGGTTCGAAAGACCATGGTCAACCAGATCGGTGTGGTACTGTTTATTATGTTCTGGGTTTCCTCCCCTAATATTTTTGGGATATGGAAGTAGTTGATAGCTAGCTACTACTGCGAATAGGTCAACACTTTGCGTGATTC
The DNA here is from genome assembly GCA_916048165.1 of Spilarctia lutea. Lineage (NCBI taxonomy): Eukaryota > Metazoa > Arthropoda > Insecta > Lepidoptera > Erebidae > Spilarctia > Spilarctia lutea. Next base: position 6,194,845 of record OU696491.1, read on the forward strand.
ACAAATCATTATTATGAGTTTATGTGTTCTTTGTGTTTGTCAAGTTTGTCAAGTCTCCGTGTCAATGAATATGTTCCAAAAAAAATTTACGAGTATGTTTGCAGCAGCTGTCTTGTTAAAAACAGAAAAAACAACAGTTGCCGAATAGCTAATTAAAATAAACCTTATGGAGACTACCGTAAGCTGCAAGTTAAATAGCAAAGTATAAGTTGACATCACACACATTAGAGTTTAGCACCAGCTAGGAAACGATGCTTCAGCGATTATATCATTACTGGTTCATTGACAGTAGTTTCTCGAAACAGTTGAAGTCACAAGGTTAATAAGGTCAGAGCGAATGAACCGAGTTTTTTACTTGCTTTCTCTGTAGCTATCACACTCGGGTTAATTTACTTTAGTGCAATCTGAATTAAGTTTTCGCTGAAGTTCGTGTAAGCTTCTTTAAAGTAGTCGATTTTATCAAGTGATTTTTATCATTTGATCGTTTTTTTATATCAGTGACAATAAAAGCTTATAAAGTGCAGAAGATTAATAATGGTAACGTGGGATACATTATTATGTATACTATTAATGAATAAATAAATTCTTTAGGTATAAATGAGTTCTTGAGTTATAAACTAACTTTACTCGAGGAACTGTGATAACGCATAGTAAACCATACCTCAACTTACGTCAATACTCTGCAGCATATTAAGTAATTACGGTTGCAAGTCTTAGTACTTACGACGTCTAGCTCTAATTAGCTAGACCACTAAATATTGCTATTAGTCAGTTATTTTTTAAATAAAAACTCAACAGTCGGTTTAAACTATAAAGCAAAGCAAATATAATTTGTTTGTTGCGGGCTCCATGTAATTATTTTGGGAGCTAATCATGGATTAAAGTTTAAAACAGGGATTAAAGGATAAAATTGTAATTGAAAAGTTTTAAATTTCTTATTATGGCATCTACATCCCTTATATAAATAATTGTATATGGTTGATTTAAGAAAGACATACTCTTTACATGCCTCTATTTATACGCTGTGTTCATAATTATGTATAGTTTACCTTGAATACCTTACCTTACCTTGAATGATAAAGTAAGAAAATCTTAGTATTGAATTAAAATACCAGTGTTAATTATATGCTCAGACAAACTTTTCTCTATAAGCCAACTAACTGAACCCCGCGGTGCTACCCGCGGTACGACAATAACCGTAAAATTAGTATTTTTTATAAATTGTAGCCTATGTGTTATTCTGATGTATAAGCTATATTATTGTAAAGTTTCATCAAAATCTATTCAGTAGTTTTTGTGTTAAAGAGCAAAAAACATACTCACTCACACAAACTTTCGCGTTTATAGTATTAGTAGGATGTTTATTAAAATAATACCAGACTATCCAAAAGTTGTATTGAGGAGATTGTTTAAAACGATAAAGCCACCTTCGTACGTAATAGTAAAAAGTAAATGTTTCAGGAATTTACGAGTAAGTGTATGTATTACGTTACTGACAAGAAAAAGACTGAGATTTAAGTAAATATAGTTCACATTGGGTTTACAGTGCCAATGCACGATAAACTAATTGCTATACTGATATCGTCACTTGATTACATTTTTTGATAAGAACCTTGTTAATTCAAACGGGCTAGGTGATTATGATGTGAGGGTGTTTTGTTTACAAGACTATTGTAAGGAATTGGATTAGTTTGCTGGCGACGCCGATAGACTCATGAAACTTAATTAAAAGTGTTTTGGCTTAATAATATGAACTGGATTGGTTTCAAGCTACTAACTGGTGCCAACTCTCTGCAGTTTGATCTATTTTATTTATCACTGTTCCGTTACTAAAGATTGTATTGTATTGTTACGGGTTCTTGAGTGGAGACCGCGTCTCGGCAAACGTAGTGTAGGACGTCCACAGGCCAGGTGGAGTGATGATTTGCGCAAGACGGCTGGCAGGAGCTGGATGCGAGAAGCCGAGGATCGAACTAAGTGGCGTGCAATTGGAGAGGCCTATGTCCAGCAGTGGACTGCGATAGGCTGATGATGATGATGATGATGATGTAGTGTGATATTTCATAGATATATCTTTAACTAATTGAAAGGATATTTCATTATTAGCGTTTCATGACAAACAAGAACACAATATGCAAAAACGTCTTTAAATTTACTGAATTAATATTATAGTAATGTACTTATATAGCCGTTTAACTTTGAACCCTATAATAGTTCTATCAAAAAAATCGCCTGATAATTCATAGTATTGTAGGAGTAAAAATAAATATACTTATCGCAAATAAGGTATAAATATAGCTATGTCGTAATGGGTATTAACAGGCTGGGTACGTGACAGCTTTGCATGTTAAGTGCGAAGGTACGAATAAATACCTATATTTAAAGTTATCTTGATGGTAATGACCAGGTAAGGGTCAATAAACTCGCTAACACCACAATTAATGCTTTGTTATTCCTTTCACAATGTCGTGGCGTTGGAAAATATTGATATTAGGTTTGATTTTGTATTATCAATAAGGTTTCTTTTCCCTTTTATTTGGTTTCAAAAGATATCCTATGTTCTTTTTTGTGTTCTTGGCAACTTGTACGGTAAACAAAAAGAAATAACAATTAGAATTCTGGAATTATCTAAATTTAAACTTTCCGTTATTTTTTTTAAATTGATATTGAGCTTTATAATAATTATTAACAGTTTTTAATAGTGCAGTTAACTACTTTGTTTCGATAAATGTTTTGACGAAAATATCTATAGATTCTGATCCTGTAATCTCGTTAAGTAATCCTGCAATATATCATGCTCAAACATACTTACATATGTGAACCATTTATGGTTTGTACTTTACATATAAGGGTTGCGTGACGTGATATTAGTAGGGGTGGTACACGCCCCTTCGCCACAACTCCCGTACGCATAAATATTGTAACACAAATGTTAATGTACTTGTTGCTAGGGTAACTGACACTAGTTTTAGCATGTTATATCAGGCTATAGATCTTCTACATATGTTTCGCGATGTAAAACATGCTAAACATGAAAAACATAAATCTAATATCAGATAAAAATAAAATTTTGTGATTATTTTTTAGGCAATGTCTCAATTTACATAGATATGATATATTGAATTGAATATAATTTCAAAACATTTGTTTCCAAATCATCCGGGTGAATTGCAAATGTAATGGAAATGTGGATATGTGGCAAATATATTATTTATTATTAAAATTGTAACATATTTTCGTAACAGTCGCGATGTGTGCTCTATCAAGAAAGGGAAACATAACTTGAAGCACATTTTATGTTGTTATAATAAATTACGTGCTGCAATTATAATATTGTAGTCAGTTTGTAGAAAACGATACCCTAAAAATAATACTAAGAATAACCTCTTTTGAATTCTGACACGATTGAAAAAGACAACGATAAATATAGTTTTAGTTATATTGATTATCGAGTCAGGGTAGTCATTTCGGTTCCCACCTACAAATAAGTATGGTGAATAAAGTTCATTTTTACGGGTGAGCTAAGAAAAGTTAATTAAAAATTTATTTTATTTTCAACTACCAGTGTTCTTTCAATGAACGGTGGCGTAGTTGAAGCTGTCGCCGGTGTATACATAATATTGAGAGATACACAGGCATGTTTTCTAGTAACAGTTACCGTAGTACCTACGTTGACTGCCTCGTTGGTCTAGTGGTTAGCGTAAGCGACTGCAGATCAAGAGGTCTCGGGTTCAATTCCCGGGTCGGACTGCTGTTGGGTTTTTCCTACAAGAAATTCCTAATAGCAGCCCGGAGTATGGAAGATGGCGGTGTTTCCTGCCCGTGCTTCGGAGAGCACGTTAAGCCGTCGGTCCCGGTTGTCATGAACATCTATGGCAATCGTTATTGGGAAGTCAGTGCCCTCAAATATACTGACAACTAGTTCAACCTTCGAATTCAGTTCGCCCTCAGGGTTGCGGAGGTCAGATGCCAGTCGCTCTGTGTAAAAACTGATATTCAGGTAAAACCGGTTGAACTGGTAGCCGACTCCAAATATTGGGAATAATAAAGGCTAGGAAGATGATGATGAGTTACCGTTGTACCTACAGGTTCTGCTTTGTTTATGACATTCTAGCCGACCCGTGTCAAGTTCGTAGGGCGTTAACCGCCCGCTTTTCTTCAACTTGATTTACAAATATGTACTATATTTTTTAACATAATTTTTTGTTCATCATAAAATATGGCTTATGTCACTCCTGAATAGTGTCGCTTTCTGTTAGTAAAATAATTTTCAGGATCAGATCAGTACTTCCGAAGATTACCTCCTACAACCATACAAACAAATTTAGAAACTTTACCTCTTTATAATATTAGTATGGACGTGTCAATATTTAATAAATTAGGAATATGTTTAGTGTAAACAGCGCTACACAGTTTGTTAACAGAAATCTTTACAGTAGCATAGTCTTGTAGTTGTCATGTTAAAAGGTTTAATCTCCTTTCTTGGTTAAATTGATAGAGTAAAAGCAGTTTTATATTGTCGTGTAACCACGCCCTGTTCCTGGGTAAATTGAAAACAGAACATAACTACTTTTACTTTAAATATATACGAATCTATTTATCCTATCGAAACAACCGCGTCCGAGATGTTAGACCTCCTTTTATTATGAACAATCTAACTAAACTTACTGGCTGATATAAAAAAAAAACAAAATCATCTAAGAAAACAACTTAAATTTCAAATTAAGTACAAGGGAATCTCTGTTAAAACAACTTTTAATGTCAAATTTGACAGTTACACTCGAAATTTAAATTGGCTCGTGTATGTCACACTTGACATTACTAAATAAATGACTTTCTACTGTCAAGTAGGGCTATGTAAGAAGAGTACTTTTAAAGGCATATCAATAGTCAAAGGTGGTTAAATGAAATCTTGAAAGTCCGATGTTTGCTTAACTTTTATGATCTTCAACACAATAATGTAAATTATATGATTATGTGAATAAAGAGTAATCATTAGAAGAGCATCAACTGGCAACGAAAACAAAATGTACTTTAAAATTCCATATTTTCGAATCAAATAAATATACCTACTTAAACTTGGTTACATCCGCGTGTATGTCGGTTATCGCTGATAAAACGTAGTCTATGTCCTTCCTCAAGATTCAAAGTACCTCTATGCCAAATTTCATTCAAATCGGTGTAGACAGACAGAACTATTTGCGAATTTATAATATTAGTACGGAAGTATGGATTGATCTGTGTACACTTCAAATATCAGTCTTTAACAACCCGCCAAAGATTATTATTATCTATTTTCGTGCTCAATTTTGTTCTTAAAGGTTGCATTTACACATTGTGCAACAGTGAAGCTTGGCAGAGCACAACCAGATGCTTATAAAATATACATATTCTTTACATGTTAACAAGGCTCAAAGTCCTATGGGAACCTACTTGACATTGAGACTTTTTGCATATTTTATACCTCAGGAAACGGATACGTTGTCACCTTCTTACATTTTTTGTGCACATGTGACAACACGAATATTAAAAGCATCCGCTTGAACGTCTTTTGCTCAGTTTAACACTCTTAAAGTTTTTTAAATGTGGTTGAGTAGTGTTAAAACACATATGAAATAATGGGGCAGGTTTGGGTAAAAAATATAGAGAACGGAACGGCAAGAGATAAGAGATAGATAAGTAGGTATAGTAAGGTAGAGTGAGGTGATAGATGGATTAAAAGATTAGATTAGTTAGATTAAGTGGATCTCCTAGTTTTTGTGTAAATAACATCAAAGGAAATAGGAGAATTGTGTTAATTTGTCAAATGTTATACGTAATAATACTATTTTACTTATATAAAAATCGTTCAACCGAGTTTTTAACAGTATTGTTCCAAGGTCTTTTAAAAAATCATGGAGTTCGCATGGAGAATTTTATAATGTTATTTTGAGTACGTACTGTACTATTAAATTACTTCTATCAAAATAGTATTGTTATCATTAAAAATTATGTAATATAGGAATTGAAGGTATAGCAAAATATTTGAGCGCAAAATCATCATGTAGCAGACCATGAAGAAACTAATATTTAGAATAGATCTTTATATAACCGCGGTGCATGTGCGCAACGAATACAAGAACGTCGAGATATTAAAAATAATGATTCGTAATTTCACGCTGAATAAGAACAACAGTATTTTATTTTTTTAAAACGCGTCTACAAGTTTGATTTCACTGTTTATTAGTAACATTTAATGTTTATGGTCTTACCCTATTATTGCTTCAGTATAGTAGTATTATTACCTATATTACTTAGTATTGCAAAGTGGTAAACGGAGTAGTTAGTAAAATGTACAATGGTGGTTACGCATTACTAATTTTTATCTCTGCCGTTTGGTTCCTGTCGGTTTAGTATGGATATGGTTCGATTCCGCAATTTTATCGGAAATGCAAAGAAGACACTATCGACAATCACTGCGAATTGACACATTTAAAGTTTATTAGAATATGGATTTCACTGGAACGAGAGTGTTATTTAGTACACATTTTTATTTACCACGGTTCACTCACACTTAAAACCGGAAAGGTACTATGTAAGGTATTATGTATTTTTAGAGAAAAAATATTTTCGCAGTCTCTTAAATTCTGGAATTATCCGCTATCTTACTTGCTTGTCTGTAAAAAAGCGAAAATATTATGTCTATCATGACTTGCACATTTTTTTAAGTAACGTGATAAACAACGCACCTCCGTGAACGCTAGAACTACGACCCCTGTCTATAATGTAAATGTAAACGAAACATAATTAATAATAGGTAAGGAAACAAAACAAATAATAGTGCGTATAAAAAAAATGCTCCCCTTTTCTTCGGTATTCGAAAGCAATTTAAAAGAGCAATTGTCACGCCTTGATTTGAGGGGTAGGTAGGTCCTTATATAGGACAGGGCGTACCGGTCATTGAACCCTACTTGACTAATGTGACATCTAATTATGACCCATTTCTGGAACTCGGAACTCATAAATACTTCGCAAGTTTTATTGCTTAAAGTGAATGAATTGTTACATTGTAGTTTTCTTATTTTTTTTTCTTTTAAAAAATTCTATTCAGGGATTTTCTTTCTGTGGCTCACCAGGTTCTTTGGGTACTAGTATCTAAAACGACGTGCACTTTTTAGTCGGTAGGTAGGTATCAGGTAGATTTCTAAACAGACAAAAAATGGGTTTAATTAGTGGACGGGTAACTTGATGCTTACTTACTACCGTCATGCATGGACACCTGCAGATTAAGAGTCGTGGATGCCCTTTGAGTCCTTAGGGTAAGAGAAGTGGGAAGGGTTGCTCCCGGTAACTTCATACGTTTAAAAGCAATAAAAGTATTATTTTTGTACTTTTGCTAAAGTTTAAGCATGCTTTTATCACAGGATATGTCTGAATTGCTTTATTCCGGCTTCAGTATTATTTCCAAGTTCACTTAAAACATTATTAAAAAACGGACAGAACAGGAAACACAAAGTACCAACTAATACGAAACATTACAGATATTATTAGACGTTTAATGAACGAAGACATAGAAAGTAGTTCTCACAATGAAAGTGCCAATTAAACAAAGATATAATTTATAATTTCGCTCATTGTAAAGGCATTAATACTACGAACTGACATAAAACCGAATCAATGGCATATTTATCTATTTAGAATGCCGACCGCCGCCGGCAATAGCTAAGGTAATCTGATTACTGCATGGCTTTGAATTATATAGAAATAATGCACGTTCCAGACTTACCGTAGTGAAATAGCTTTGGGCGACTAGATATGCAATAATGGTTCTATATTCTTCCGCTAAGCCCTATTCAAATATATTATATACGTGTTTTGTATAAGAAAAAGTGTAGAAAGTTAAAATTTTGGACAAGCCAGTTGGTGTGGGGTTAGTAATCCCATTTAGCCAGAGGTCGTGTCGATTCCTCACCAGTCAAATGAATGATGAAGAAAATGATTGATAGAAAATGCAACATAAAATTTCGAAATTACACAATTACAAAATTTCAAAAAATGTCTCTAAACAGCCTTCTAAAGAGATGCTAACTAGCAGAAACGCTGAACATATTATTGAAAAAAAAACAGAACGGTCTTAAGTTCAGACTAAACCGTTACAAGTAAGCCTACTAATAGTATCAACTAACACTATTAACTATAATTAATTGGCAACCATACGCGAACTAAACTTAATTAGTCCAAGTCCACCACACCTTGAACTCACACTTGCGTAAGTAGGTTGGTACTCGTATGAATGACCGCACCTACATGTCCGCGTATCTGATTGTAAATCTAATAATTTATTCTTCCAGTTTATTTGAGAAGTAGGAATTGTACTATTAGATTAGACATAGTCCAACAGGGACATTGACTACTTTTTTCTTCAGTAAAATAAACAAACCACTATGAACCCGGGTCCTTTAAGCGGAGCGTGAAAAAGCATCTCACTAGGCCTAGCATTGAGGATGGTGACCACCACTCCTGGATTCTGTTCGTGCTCTCCATCAGGCAGAGCAGAGTCATTTTGGCAGATAAGACATAAAAAAAAACTTTCCAATTAATTTACGTAATACGCTAGTTGTCTAGCGACTCACTGGTACCCAGATAGACCCCGCGATGTCTTTGTGGTTGCAGTTCTTCAGTATTGTTTCTGTTATTTATGTGCATTGAAAACAAATAAAAAAGTTTGTGAAGAGAGCTTAACAAGAATATGCTTGCATCTCGGTATGGTCATCTAGCCAGTCATTTCAAGTATTGGAAAATATTCCTTGTGTGGTAGGAAAGAACAACTTAATCTTGAAAGACCTGAAAACTAAATCTAAGGAATATTTACTAGATGTACGTGGTTAAAAGGAGGTATCAAATTTAATTAGCGTCTAATAACCTACTGCCTACTTTTAATGACAAACTATCATCGAAAAGAAAATTGTGTAATGGCCCTTTGTGTCTACCTCCTTAATAGTGAACTCTGCCACAGTAACAAGATAATTTAGTATAACGGCAACATCATTATAGACTTACGAAAATATGAGATATATTCATGAGAAGTTTGTACATTGTCAGAACAACTTCACACAATTTTCATTTGTAAATTTAACTGCGATAAGAAATATATTAGCTTGGGATACCCCACCACATCGCACACGCGTGACACAATCGCAATTTGTCGTCACCGCACTACCACAAGGCCGTAGGATTCAAATTGTCTCATAAATCGTACTATTCGTCTCCCGCGGTCGTGATTAGCGAGGGTCACCGACCTCACTACCTATACAAAATGGCTGTAATCACGATTTCTGGAAATGAATTTTATTGTCAATCGATATGGTTTCATTTCTGAACCAACAAAATAGCCTAGATTTTTTTTTTAAAAGCAATTTTTACTGCTGTACTGTGTAATTGACAACGTTGTACAAATTGAAGGACGACCTTCATTTATATTTTAACTATGACGAATTAACGTCTGTGACTAAAGCATTTGATTGGCTTGTAGTACGTCATAACTAAATAGGGATTTACTACCATTAAAAATGAATATGTATGAGGAAAGGCGTCATATCAAAGATAAGCTGTGAATAAAACTTTCATTAACGTTTTAACGGTTATTAGAGTAATGTCAGTTTCTACTATTTTCGAAGACATTATGGTGTCTTAAAGAATATTAATAAGACGGCCGTTTTCATTAACTTATCTCGAGTTAAAACTGGTGATGTATTAATGAAAAAGATCCTTAACAATCACGAAGGAATTATTGCAAAATTTCCTATTTTAAAATCTCTAATGAAAAACCAATGTTTTATTTTTCGGAACCAGAACGACCTAGTGGCATGTAATACCCAGTGTAACAATAATTTAATTCTGAAATGTCATATAACTTATAATCCCTTACGACACAACCAGTTACCGTAAGGAAAATAGGTCAAACCAACATTAATCAAATCGTAATGAAAAACACGCTCTAAACACGCGACTAACTTCCATTCGTGGTTTTCAACAATAATACTCGTATATAAGCGGCGTCTCCTCGCTAAACTTTATTGATTATTATAAAAATGTTCAGTACATTAAATATGAAGGCTATTCATTCATTGGGTTGATGCAATGCAGCTGTTCCAACAAAAATAATATACATTCGTAAATATAGATATAATTTTATAGTAATGTGCATATAGAATGTTACTGTACGTCTGTATGTTATTCATGGAAATCACTGGACTGATTTCGATGAATTCGTTTTGTTTTTTTTTTGCAAGTCTGGTCGCATTTTTGATAATTTCTGCATGTTTCTTTTAGTTATAGAGTTCCTATGTTATGACTTCGCAAAAGATCCTGAAGAGAAAAGTACATAACATTTTTAAGACTCAGTGTGTTGTATTCCTCCTAAATAAATCAAACTTTTTCTACAGTATGAAAGTCACAAACAAACCAACTTTGAAGCTGGATTACTAACTTTATTTAGACTTAATAAGATTCAACTTTCAACAACTAAAAATTTCAAGTCGATTAAATATCTACTATGTATCTATCTATAAATGCCCAATGCCAGTATAGTCTTTATATTTGTCGTAAGTATAGTAAAACTATAAAGGTTTAGGATCATTCGTCATTTGAACATGACAAATTGATGTTCTGCCGTCACGAAACTCGTACAATACACCAAAATACAATGACTCTTGGTTTATGTATCGCTTTTAGTAGAAATAAATAATAGAAGATAATATGTTTTAGACGTACAATGCTAAACCTACCATAAACAAATGTCTGTATAAACTATTTACAATACTTCATTAGTGTGATTCTATACTTACTGTTTGATTCATTAAATAAATACTTGAGAGACAGTAAATAATACAATATATGTAATTTGGTCATTCTAGATGTATATTATGATCCTGTTCAGAATTCATTCTTAATTTTTTGTTATTGTTAGTTGTTTTTTTTTTAAAAAGAAAGAGATAATACTATTTAGATTTTCGTCTAGGTTCTAGTACACGATACTTCAATACATTTTGTGTTTAAATATTAAGTACAAAAGACATTCAGGCCAATGCAGGTTGACAATTATTACACTATTGCGGTGTTGCGGGTGTCCATGGGCGGCGGTAATCGCTTATCATCAGGTGATACGTATGCTCGTTTGCTCACTATTAAAAAAAAAAAACTAACTCTATAGATATAACTATACATTAGTGATTGTAAATATATGTTGCAAAATATATCTCGTAGTGTTTAACCACTTAAGCACACCTATAAAAATGCATTATATCTCATACTCGTATGTCTTATCTACGAATAGGTCTTATCAGTTCGTTAGTCACGGTTTTCAAACACTGAATAACCGTAAGCTGAATCCAAAAGTGGTGGTCAGACAATGCAACATGGTGATCCACACCATGGCGGCCTAGTGATGCTTCTGCATCATTGGGCCTCCTGTCTCGCAATTACCAACTAAATACGACAGCACGAACGCTGTCATTTCATGTTGACCTTCTGTGCGAGGATAGTACCATCCCGGTCGAGCCGGCCCATTCGTGCTGAAATCAGTGTGGCTCTACAGTGGCCAGTACAGGTAACTGCAATACTTTCTATTTATATTATTCAAGTTGTAGGTATATGTAGGTAATATTAATATTTTAAATTTGAAAATCACTCTGTTTGTGTCTCTATTATACATATATAACCCTAAGTATGCTTACTAACAGGCAAGCAATTAGTCTAACAGCAGATATCATCATATTTTTTTTCAGTGCGGAAATCCCCTCGGAAACTACAACCGCGCGCTATCTCGGGTGCTATAAGCCGGAGATCCACGTACACCCTAGAAAGGAAAATCCTGAAACCCTGACGTACCTCGGGCCACCTACTGTTTGTAAATGGCCCCCTCCCGTGTGGAAACCCCTATGTTTCCATTGCTGTCCCCAAAAAGTGGGGCGCGAGTGTCGTGGAGCGTATCGTTTTTCTTTATCTTTATTATATACCAAGATTTAGGAAATTGTATTTCGTAGATGGTAGATATTGAATTTAAAAAAAAGAAATTAAAATTCAATATCTTATATATTACTATAAGTATATGTATAACATTATTATTATGTGTTTAAACTATATATATACTAATTAAGTACAAAGTTTAGATAGTTATATAATTACACTTGAATATCATATTACGTACATTACATTTTAAATGTTTGTTAATGTAATAGAGGAAATTGTCTATTAAGTATTTCCGTATTTAATCTTGTCCTATGAGAAATATCATATATTCGGTTTCTAAACTGCGTTTGACCTGCATGCTAATCAATATTTAAAATAATTTAATAGCCATTTCAATTATTACATTTAACATTTAATAAGTCAACTTTCTTTAATTCTGCGGTGATATAATGTGGTAAATATAGCGAGACGAAACGACAGGCAGTTGTGATACAGATGTAATGGGTTTAGTTCCCACATCTCATGAAGATACCTAACTTATTGAACTTTTAAATGAAACATATTAGTTAAGTAATGAACTCAAGTTTTAGTATTTTAGTTTTCTTTGTATTAAGAATCAACAATGCCCTTGTTACCGTTCATCAATTTGTTATTTCTAATTTAACAATTAGTTTAATCATATGGGGTTAAATCTTAGTTCTGTTTTTATACTTTCCTCTTTTTTTCGAAATTTTATTGTATTATCAAGTATTTGGTGCTTAGTGCTTTAGGATAAATACCGACTAAGAGTATTATTTTTTGGCATAAGAATAGCGAAGTAAAATTAAGGTAAGAATCTTAAAGCATTATGCTATTTCCCTATTTCAGCCAATTACCTTATTTATCCGTTCAATCAATAGCCTGCCCCCTAGCCAAGCTGCAAGCGTTGTTCTTTCTGCAATCGTTAACGCTCGGGGGCATGGCCTCTATAATAAACAGCGTCGTATAACTAGCGGCTGTGTTAAAAATTGAAGGGACTAAGAAAGGTTAGGCTAAGGTTTTTTTGGATTTAAAAGTTAAAAAGAAAAACTCATCTTCACCAAATTGTTAAAAAGTATATCAAGACTTAAGCAGTCTCAAAAGAGTATCCAAAAGCATTGAAACCTGAAACCTAAGCAATTATACGACGACTTACAGCGAATTAATTTCTTCGTGCGGGTAATTAAACATAAGAAAATATAATTAAGTCATAACGTTATGATGCAATTAAGAAGTATATGCTCTTGTTTGTGGTATATTTTATAACAGTTATATAACTGTTTTCTACATATTGCCTATTTATAGACCCATCTTGAATTTCAGATTTTGTTACAAAAAATCTCAGTAAATAGTAATAATAACTTATTTATCATCACAAATCACATTTCCATTACTTAGTATATACTAAGAATAAAGATAAATTTGTGCGATATAGGTAGATATAACTAACTGTATTCTGGATGCCCTGTCCTAATAACAGCTGTTCTCTCCTGTCTCAGGCGCAGAGTGACTGGATAAGGTGATAACGAAACATCACTAGGCCGTAATAATCCCCGGATGAGAGACGGCCCGAGAAGGTTTCCATACGTTATAAAAGGTATAGTCACAAATTACCTAGTCCCCCCTGGATCTTTGGTTACTGGTCACTTGGTAAGAAATAAATCTCGCAACTCAAACTTCAGTAAAATCTTCAGTATTCAACGACTTTCAAATAAACTATAAAATAACAAAACTGAGACAGAAAACAACCCAAGCATTTCTCAAACTATCGAAGCATAAACATGCGACGGAAGTGTCGGAACACGTGTTCTATTCCGACCCAACCCCCTTCCTTTGCTCCTCATTAACGAACATCAAATAAATACGTAATGTATTTACATCAATACAGTGTCCTATATAGAGAACACACTTATATATAAACTATAGAACAATAGGACATACGACACGCTGACATAGAAAATAAACAACAAATAGACAATTGTTTTAAACCTGTTTTAAGAATATGTTACCGTTGATTTATTTATTTGAAGATACCTTTTAATAGACAAATACATATTATATAGACTAACTGTACTAGAAGGTAATAAGATAGTAAGAAATATGACTGTAATTTCTATCATTGGTCAAATTTCATTTGTTATCGTATTTTATTATAATAAATAACAAAATAAATATTTCAGACATCTAACACACGTTATCTAGTCCCAAGCTAATCAGAGCTTGTCTTAGGGGAACTAGACAACTGATATTTTATTTTATTGAAAAATAAAATAATAATAAAATATCAGTTGTCTAGTTCCCCTAAGACAAGCTCTGATTAGCTTGTCTTAGGGGAACTAGATATAAATACGTATGTAATTTTTTGTAAATAATATTATACATAGAAAACACCCAAACTCCGAAACAAATATTTGTAGATCGTACAAACATTTGGTCCGACCCGGGACTCGAACCCGAGACTTCAAGCTCAACAGTCGCATACGCTACCACTGCGCCACCGAGGCAGTCAAAATAAGAACAGTACAGTTGTTAATTCGACAGAATCTCGAAGTGTGCTTACGCTCGTAGCTTTGCATTCCGCCATGACAGTTGTATTACACGAAAAGATAGGTCAAAATAAAAGGAGAAAAAATCACAAACCCAACAAATACAAAGGAGATTAATATTTTACATTGTCGGTCTTAGAGTTTCTCCCTTGAAAACGACATTGAAAGTACTTGACCAAGTAAGTATAGTCGCAAATGAAGCAATTTTCTCCACTGATAATCATCTTAAGTTACTAACTAGAAATTTTACCGATAATTGTTAACAATAATAATAAAACAATTTTCTTAACGTCTTTGTATCTCCGACACTTGAACTCAGTACAAATACTTTGATACGACTTTTTAATTACATGACAAGGCGTTCTATCGACAAACAATCGTCAGGAGATCTCGTTTCACGAGCATCTGTTTCCCACGCCTCGTGGGATCGGCGGGGTATGCATAGGGCTACCCTATATACATAACACTAAAATATAGACTAAGAATCCAGATGTTCTTAAGAACTAATAGCTATTAAAATAGAGTTACTAAAACCGATAGACAAGAACTTTTGCTATATGGCAAATATAGGAAGTAGGGTTGTCACATTCTGATAAACGCTAATACAGAAATTGTCTGACCTTTTTATTATAACCAATGTGCTCGTAGAGTTGATGCAAAAAACCTATTACTCGGAATCCAGCGATTTTCCAGACAAGTTGCATTGTAAATAATATGTCTCGTTATTAAAAAATATCGAATAGTAGTTGATAGTCAGCTGTATTTTTACACTTCTGTATCTTTTTTTGGTGATCAAATATTGCTATTTACTAACCCTACACTCTGAAAAAAAAAACTTGAGAGGTGTCAAGGGACACCCAGATGGAACGAAGTTCGAAATAGAAAGACGAAACGAAAATATCTGTGTGTGTCGTCGTCGTGTCGTGACAACAAATTGTGTCGTGACAACAAATTGTGTCGTGTCAACAAATTGTGTCGTGACAATTTTTCCGTCTAGCCCCCTTACACAACGCGCCATAAGGAACTTCGTTCCAAAAATATGTTTTGTTGCAGTTCATAAACGTGACAACCCTATTCCTAGTAAATAACTGTTACAAATATTGATAGAAGTCGTGCTTCTTTAGGACGAGTGTGTTTATGTTGTCTTTAAATGGATCGTTCATAACCAGCTCTGTAAATAAAGAAGGAACCTTTCCTTTTAAACATTTAAACATTTCAAACTGTTGCGTGCGTTGATATGAGAGTAAGAAGACTATCAGAACTGGATCTAAATCAGAAACAACTTTTTTCGAGATGCAAAATACCTATGCCTTTTTTATCCTTGGCAAATTATTTGCCAAATATCATAATAATCATAAATTATAACCTATAATAATTGTACAAACGCACGTGGTGCTTACAAAGGCTCAATACTATCATAGTGGTGTCATTTTAGCGTTGTAAACAAAGCCTAACAAACCATAGAGATTTAGCAACCCTAATAAAGTAGCTAGTACAAAAATTCAATAACGGTAGCAGTTTCAAACATTACACTTTTTCAAAATTCGAACAAAACTGTTATTTTATTTTATAAAGATATTGTCATCATCAAAATATCCGTTACAGTTGACAACACACGTAAATTGTCCCATTGTGGAAAACTTCACACCTGCCAATTACATTAAATGGAACATGTTCCAAAGTTTACAAGCTATTGCGTTTTATTCCCAATAGCATTATGTCCTTATACAAAGGGAGCGGTGATCGCGGCCACCGATTATGACTAATGTGGAAACGCGTTTTATAGACCGTAAACATTTCTTTTTGTTTATGACAAATGGTTAGAACTGAAAGGGATTTTAGGACATATTAGGTGTGTTAAAACTTTTAGCAAGCACTTTAATGCATGTTCTGTAAATCATTGAATCATCTCGTGGCATTAATTACGATAGCTGTTATTATTACCTGTGATTTCGTGTACCTTTTAAATTATTAAGTGTAGAGTCTAGGAATACTGATAAAATATGGTGTATTAAAACTTATGGTAATATCCGATCGAATCTGTAACTGGTAATACTGAAGTGTAAAAAAGTGATTAAATACTACATAATACGGTGTACATATCATAAAAAACCAATAACTACGGGTGTATATAAAATTTTATGACTTTGAAGCATTCTCAATTACACTGATCTTATGTTTTTTTTATTATCTTGTTTATATGATAGTTCTTATTTTATGGATACGGGTATAAAGAATGAGGCCAAGAAATGAGGTAAACTCAGAAAAAGTAATTTTGAAGTAAAAACTTATTTAGGCCCGTTGAGCACTTTTTAGGTGAACGAAAATCACGGCATTTGCGTCATCGTCACCGAACGCTTTTCATGAATTATATTATATGTATACCTACTGTGTGTATATTTATGTGTACTTTTGGCGTGAAATAAAGAGTGGAACTCACGTCATCGTCACTGCACGCTAATAGCTCGACAATACAATTCACAAATTACTTAATTTTCAGCTCAAGTTTATACTTGGTCCTTTTAGCTACCAGAGAGACTACTCTGCCTGATGGAAAGCATTTCTAGAATCCAAGAGCGGTGGTCAACATACTCAATTCGAACGCTGACAATGCAACATGAATACATTTTGGCATAGGCATAGTGCAAATATATATATTTTCACAGTATCTCGTTTATTCTTTACCTGTTATACCAGTTATATGAATGTATGTAAATATAGTTCATTCGTTTAGATAGTTTCGGTGCACCCGCACGCAATTGTAGTTATTGTTGTGAAATACGAATATATTAATTTATACACGGGCGAATGTAGCAGGTGGGCTTCTTGAATTATGGCCGTAAGGTGTCCGTATCTAAGCGAATGGACTATATATATATATATATATATATATATATATATATATATGTTCCATATCTGTACCCATGCCTTGAATACGTAGAGAGACCCGGATAAATCTGTCGACTGATCTTACCTGAAATAAAGGTAAGGTTTAACTTAGGCTATTAATGGGCCGGCTCGACCGGAGTGATAATCAGAGTGTCTGTCCTCACTCACTCGGTGAAACAGCTTGCGCTGTGTTTCACCGAGTGAGCGAGGACACCTGAGGCGTACACTCCAACCGCGAGGCGTATGCATTGGCGGCCTTAATGCCTAAGGCGTTCTCTACCAGTCAAGCTTTAAAAACTTAGAGGGCAATGTATTTGGCTTGAAAAATAAAAATAAGCACTTGTATTCAATTAGATGGTGTTTACATACATACATACATATTAGTTATAAAATTTATTTATAGTTTCACGTATTTTCCTCCCACTATGAACATCATCGTCAACACTGTCGGTTTGATGTTTTCCTCATATTGTTGTAAAATGTTATTAAATATAATACAGCTGAGAATATCTGTATCTTAAATAAATAACGATGTCTCTTTCATTAAAACGAATATTACATACATCTCGGTAAATGTAATTATTACAGCTTTTCATATCTATTAGCAATTGTAATTAAATAAACATTGAAATATATCGCTCAATTGAGTAGTCTAAAGAAGTGACGTCACAAGTTTATAATTTAATACATGTTTTATACAAAGTTATAATTTTGACAGATGATAAAAAGTAACTAATTTCACTATGGTCTCATCTACCTTATTATAGATCCCATCGTTATAACTATACTAGTAGTAAACTTCGAACTCACACCAAAACGGCATGGTCGATTTAGTTAAACTTTGCTAATCTATAGCTTATATCGACGTGTTGTAAAAGAGATGTGAAATTTTTTTTTATTTTATTTTATTTATTTATTCAAACAATATGAGGTACAAGAAATTTAATACAAGATGCCACATAAACTCATTTGAGTTTTTCCGTGCATCCGTGTCATCACCAAATCATATTTAATTCTACTTACATACAATACAATTGCTTTACACACGATTATTGCCAACTTCATACATGTTCATGGTTATTGAATAAACCAGCATTCTCAAACACTACGTTTTAGTAACACTTAATAGAAGAAAAGTACAATAAACATCACTGAAGAACCAAACCAAAATATATACAGTCACTTATAAATTAGAGCGGGTAGTCATTGCAAATTATATTATTCCACTACCCTACCAAGTCGCACCGACCACAACCGATCACAGCCGACCGGCGCTCGATGATCCGATCACAATATTCTTATAAGAGATCTTTAATACGTTATACAGAGTGATTACATTACTGCAAAATAAAACAATAATGGTTGCAATTTTTGATGTTACAAATATACTAAACACTAAAGACGACTGTGAAATCCAAGTTGAGAATTCCGAAATAAATGCAATGTATGAGTGAGTATGTATGCATATAAACGTAAGACAAAATCATAGATTTCCTGAAATATTTTGCAAGAAGTACCGCTTCAATTTAATTTTAATATTTTTAGGAGTTAGTTGATCTTTCTCTGCCATTTGTAATTCATTAATGAGAAATGGAATGACATATCCCAATTTTCTTTTACCATAATTATTGGTGTATTTAGGCAAAGTTAGGTATTCTTTAAAAATTTGACGTGTTTGAACCGTATTATTGTTGTACTTTCTTTTTTCTTTTAGATGTTCATTAAAAAATTCTTCATTTAACAGCGTATATTTAATTTTGTCATGAATCGGCAATACCCTACAAAACTCAAACAATGCATGGTAATTACTTTCAAATTTTTTTTTTTATGTTCATGGGTACTATTTCTTTCAGGAACCTCATTTGAAGTACATAAATAAGGTCAAGGTGGGTTTTATACGTTCTTCCATAGCTTGATAAACCGTAACCGATTATCGATTCAACCAGAGCTGTATACAGTTGTAGTCGTATCCGATAGGGTATTTTTCTCTTTATAAGAGAAAACTTAGCCAAAATACCCCTCAGTTTATCACAAACTAGGTTTATATGGCTTTTCCACGACATCCGACTGTCTATTATAAGACCAAGATACTTTTGCTGATCTACTACATCGATAAAACCACAGGTACACTTGCTAGGTATGCCTTCATTATTTTCATGAAAACATTCGTGCCTGTGTGCGATGAGAGTTGGTTTCGTGGCTTCTCTATTTTGACTCGAGCTGATGTATATCACTTTGGTCTTATCCTCGTTTAAAACCAGCCCGACGTCGTGAGACCATTTTGCTACTAAATCGAAGTCATATTGCAGTTTTTTTAGTGCGTCTTCCACCGAGTTGCCAAACGCCAAAATGCAAGTATCATCAGCGAATTGATACATTTCACATTTCGTAATTAGGTTTTGTAAGTTATTGACGTATGTAAGGAAGTGCAACGGTCCCAATACCGATCCCTGGGCCGTGCCCAAATAATTAACAAAACAATATATTTCATTTCGACTGCCTCCGTGGCACAGTGGTAGCGTATGTAGGGATGCAACATCGCTCTTAAAAAACATCGATATCAGAACATCGATATTTTCAAAAGTGAAACATCGATGTCGAAAACATCGATGTTTATGAACGATATATCGATTTTTTTTCGATGTTTTTATCACCATTTATATATAAAATATTTTTTTAATAGAAGTAAAACAAGCAAGTACAATTATCGAACATATTTATATTATT
Organism: Spilarctia lutea; assembly: GCA_916048165.1. Lineage (NCBI taxonomy): Eukaryota > Metazoa > Arthropoda > Insecta > Lepidoptera > Erebidae > Spilarctia > Spilarctia lutea. The sequence continues at coordinate 6,214,974 of OU696491.1, forward strand.
TTAGAAAGTTTTTGTTTTTACACTTACAGTTTTAACAGAAAAAAACAAAAGTATTATTTCAACATATTTTTATGTTTATTTCTTCAAAACAGAATTTAAAAATAACAGTTTTGACAACCTGTTTGTACTGCAGAGGGAACAAAACGCTAAAAAAAAAATCAACGCTTGTGACTGATGCCGCGGTCCCAAATGCGCTAAAAGCGATAATATCTCCAACCCGACTAAATTAAATGGTCACAAAATACAACGGATGTCATTTTGACATTGGTCGGCTTCGCGATATTATCACTTTTAGCGCATTTCGGACCTAGGGGTGAGAGAAGTGTCAGTTAGGTGTGTAGCTGTCGATCACAGCTGGGACGGAAGATGGCGCTATGATAAAATATCGTTCATAAAACATCGCTCATGAAGAACGATGTATCGTCGATGTTTTAGGTTTCAACATCGATGTTAAAACATCGATGCTTATGAACGATACATCGATGTTTGAAAAAAATCGATGTATCGTTTGCATCCCTAAGCGTATGCGACTGCTGTGCTTGAGATCTCGGATGCGATTTCCAAGTAAGACCAAACCTTTGTATGATCTGCAAATATTTGTTTCGGAGTTTAGGTGTTTTTTATATACATATAACTAGCTGACCCGACAAACGTTGCTTTGCCATAGAAAGGAATATATATATTTTAGGGGTGGGTCAATAAAATCGCGATGGAAAAATAGGCGTTGATCTGACCCTTAATATTTAGGGGGGTGAAAAATAGGCGTTGGCCGATTCTCAGACCTACCTAAAATGCTCACAAAATTTCATGAAAATCGGTTCAGCCGTTTCGGAGGAGTATGGTAACTAACATTGTGACACGAGAATTTTTTATATAAGATATATTATATCCGAAAGTCCGAAAAAATATCATATTAAGTAAAATTTTGTAAACTGGTAGGTTTAGAGTGGTTTCGTGCTTATTATTATAGCTTCCTTACAAAGAGTGAATGAGTAAAACAAACAAAGCTATTATTAGTGGTAACCTTTGGTATCTTAATTATCACAACGTCTTAAGGTCGAATTACAAAAGAACTATTTGAGTGACGTTTAAATTAGAGAATAAAAGAATTGTGTTACATTTAGGTATGTGCTGTAAAGCATAAGCCCAAGCGGTTTTTCAATTCAATGGTATATTTTAGAGAAAATAACTATTAGAAGTAGGTAATAAAGTAAGTATTAAATTAGCAACGCTTCGTTCTTTTTGAACTGTTTTTAATGATGATTATCAAAATGGCTAAATGTACACACACCTATTATACACGGTAACCAACGCATCTTTTCAGATTCTTCTACAAATTTTTTTTTTTTTTTTTTTTTTTATTGAATAGTTGGCAAACGAGCAGACGTATCACCTGATGGTAAGCGATTACCGCCGCCCATGGACACTCGCAACATCAAAGGCGTCACAAGTGCGTTGCCGACCTTTGGGGGATGGGAAAGGGGATGATGGGAGGGGTTGGGTTATGGGCCTCCGGTATCCTCACTCACTCGGTGAAACACAGCGCAAACGCTATTTCACACCGGTTTTCTGTGAGGCCGTGGTATCACTCCGGTCGAGCTGACCCATTCATGCCGAAGCATAGCTCCCCTACGGTAAAAATATTATAAACACGAAAGTTTGTGAGGATGTAAGTGAGTATATTTGTTGCTCTTTCACGCAAAAACTACTTAATGGATTTTAATGAAACTTTACAATAATATAGCTTATACAGCAAAATAACACATAGGCTACAATTAATAAAGATTCTAGCTCCACCTCGCGGTGTTGCCCGCGGTTATTGTCGTACCGCGGATAGTACCACGGGGTTCAGCTAGTTATCTATACTAATATTATAAAGAGGAAAGATTTGTACCTATTTTTGTATGTTTGTATGTTTGTAATGAATAGGCTCAAAAACTACAGGACCGATTTTAAAAATTCTTTCACCATTCGAAAGCTACATTATCCACGAGTAACATAGGCTATATTTTATTTTAGAAAAAAATAAGGTTCCGTAAGATATTTGGGTTTTTCGGACACAAGGTGTAAAAATCAACCAGAAAAGTTACTTATTTTGCGAAAATTTTCATGCTACGGGCTATATAAGACGCAAACGAGGTTGCGTGGATCAGCTATGTTTTATATACAACGTGTATTTAGTATCAGCATTGCACCCGTGCGAAGCCGGGGCGGGTCGCTAGTTTTATATAAACATACTTATGTCACTTAACACTGTAACAATTTTTTTTTCAGTACATAACATACTGTTATCATATACTATAAGTATGTTAAGTTACTCGTAATTTATTCCTACATCGAAATGAACATAACATAATAAACTTCATAAAATTCTAAATCGAAATTAACATCTCACCTCTTTTAACTTGTACTACTCCAACTTTGACAAAATGACACTATCCATCTTCGCTGAAGCATAGCAAATGTGTTCTAACCATAGCAAAGTACAACTCTTGAGAAACAGGTCAATGACCTGTCATATCAGTTGCATCATTGACACTTCGCCAGCTGGTATTGGGGCCTTGGAACCTATTGTTTCATTTACATTAAGTGAAGTTGAGAACCCTTCGAAATAACTGGTACACTTGAAATTTATAATTCAAGTATTTTAACCCACTTGCAGAGGATTGCTGAAGATCTTTTATTTTTAACTTCTCGCAATAAGTGTTTACACAAATTTTTACACCACATATATGTTTAAACTGGGATATGCTAACCTATGCCGTATAAAATTATCCTGTTTATTTTTATGATAAGAGACAAAAGAGTAGATGCATTTCGTGATTTAAACCTGGAATCAGAAGTGTTGTATGTTTTCCTAATCTCTGAGATCAGAATATGATCATTTCTCGAAAATAAAATTTTGACATCGTATCCAATCGGAAACATAGCAGTCGAACTTGGTACATAGATAGAATGTTCAAAGCCAATGTATCAGCAGCCAGTAATAAATGTTTGTTTACAAAGAAATAAAAACCACATAGATTTGAATTTCAAAATTTAGAATGTTAAAAAAAAAAACCTTTTTTAGTAAGGCGCCATATTTAAATTTCGAACCGAGGTTAAATGTCATCAAGAATATTGAAGAGGATAACGTTTTATACCATAGAGTCCATAGACTAAACGTTTATTTATTAAGATGATGACTCATAAGTAATGATGATAAATATTAACAAGAATTTAACAATTGCCTTCTTTAGATGAAGTGTTTGTTTTAAATAACAATGATAAACACTGATTAATCTGTAGAAATGCATTGTTCTAATAAACAATAGATTTTGTTACTAATTTATTTTTTAAATTAAAATATTTATAATCTTTAAGAAACATTTAAGAATACTTCATAAATATCAGTTTAGGCTTTGCTATTTAAGTTTAGTATTTCCGTATCATATACTCGTACATTTTGGTGGACGACTGGCTGCTTGAGTAGAACATCTTATACTGTCACAATGAAACGATTCACTCAATAAAAGTTGTCCCAAATTCCTAAGTAGTAGTAATAAACACAATCAAAGATTCCATTTATAAATTTATAATATTAGTCGATTTAGTAAACGACTAATAATTTGTAAATAAACTGAAAGAAAAGCTCCAAACGAAGAAGAAATCTAATTAGGTCCACAAAAGCCATCGCTTGAAAGCCACCTCACTTCGCTTTCCAACGTTCCCACGATTAATTAACCCTTCAGTCTAAGTGTACATATAAGTTATAGAAATAAGACTCGACCCTGACCCGAAAGTGAAACTCTTTAATATATTTTTACACTAAACATCAATTAATAATCAGATATAATGGACAACAATAATTAAATAGCAGCGAAAGCACAGGCAACTACATGATTTACAATTATACGAATAGGATTACATGCTTAAGGCTATCAAACAGTTCTACAGTGGACATGTCCATAAGTCATGGCTATTTATCTCGTGGGTGTCTTAGAAGACGACGAAGGGAACAAACTAGGAATGACAACAGATATGCAAAGAGATGGAAAACTTAAAAAAAAAACCAATGACAATCCGTATGGCTAGCGTGATATAGAAGTGTCATAACTTCCTTTGTAAGGTGAGGCATATGTCCAGCAGTGGACTATTTAAGTCTGTTGATATGGTAATTTATTGATAAACAAAAAGTAGTGATACATGAATGCAGACCTGTATTTCGGACACTTTTATTATCGCACCTGAATAAATGCATTTTGCATTCGTAGGTAAATTAATTTTTAGATACCATTACAGAACCATACAGTTAGTTTCTTCTAATATGTCTGAACATATCTTTAAAATACACATATGAGAATTAAAAACATTAATAGTAAATAATAATAAATAATAAATAAATAGTTCGGACATATAACACACAACGCCATCTCGTCCCAAGCTAAGCAGAGCTTGTGTTATGGGTACTAGACAACTGATATTAATACTTAAATACTTTTTAGTTTGTAAATACATACATATTATACATAGAAAACACCCAAACTCCGAAACAAATATTTGCTGATCATACAAACATTTATTTGGTCCGACCCGGGAATCGAACCCGAGACCTCAGAGCAGTTGCATACGCTACCACTACGCCACAGAGGCAGTTTTTTTTTTTTTTTTTTTCGCTTTTCCCCTTACTTCATAAGGGCCCTTTTTTGGCTTTGTTTCTAATATAGTGCAAGTGAGTGGGGTGTGGTGGCGTTATATTTTAATATATATGTATATATAATATATTTAGGCCACCGAGGCAGTTAGAAATATTGAGATACATGAGTCGGTTTTTTTTATATTGCTAGTGGTTTGCAGAATATGGATATAGAACGTTTTATTTAGGTTGAAAGCTTTCCTGGCATAAACCTGTCATGTTAGTAAGCCATAATTTGTAATCAACAGAATGGATACACAGTATTAATCGCTGCTAAGTGCACCACTTATTACACTACTATCTTTTAGACGACGTAATAACTAGAAAAATAAATGACTAAACAACATAAAATGAATCTTAAAACCTTTGTCGTTTTCAGTACCTAAATATACTTATATTGTTCTAAAATGTTAAAGGACTATTTTAATATTTTCAAGTTATATTGAATTGGAAACGAGAAAGTAACAAACACATATATCGCTATAATAAAAATCGATAATACAGAATTTGTCGATATATTTATAACATCACTATGTCTGTCGTCGGCTGTCGACACAGCACGCTTCATCGACGTTACTGTTATTTGCGCCAATGAGTTCTGTGCCGTACTCACTGAAACAATCCGTGAACGTAGGAATTTTCAAGTATAAAAAAGTACATAAATAAACTTCTGATTGTTCTTTAACTTCACTCATCTTTACTGAAATATTCGACCCAAAATATCTCATGGTAATTATTTGCACAAAGCGAGTGCATCGAACCTCCCACGTGTAAATACATTGTAACGATCCATTGAAGCCTTCTAATTAGATATTAGTCTTGAATAGCCGGTATGAGAGCCATTCAAACGCTATCCGATAACACTATAATGATACTGATGTAGAAATCTATGTGAAGCGAACATGTCAAGAGATTAATTAAAACGAACAGCATCTAAAGTTAATGTGAGCTCTAAAGGCTAACGATACTAGTTTCTACGATATACGAGTACCTACATTTTAGTATTCTTTTCGTGCTTCATAATTTTTCAAGAAACCTTCTTAAATAACAAATATTTTGAGTTTCCTAAAAATACACTCCTCTTACTGAATATAAATGAAAATTGTTTTGATTCTGTATTTCAATCATTTTAAAAAATGACAACACACGTTTGTTAAACTATTAAACTTAACTCGACTCTTAGTAAGATATATCTGTGTGCTTTCCGCTATGTATGTAACGTCATTTAAACAAAAAACAAAAAAACAAACGGACAAAGTTTCGACAAGAGCTTTTTCTTCTCTATCACGGACTGCATCCAATAACTTTTTTATTTATTAGTAATTTTTTTAAATATTCTCCAGAGTCACCGGAGTCCGCGCTTGTAACGCCTCTAGTGTTGCGGGTGTACATGGGCGGCGGTAATCGCTTAACAGCAGGCGATAAGTTTGCCCCCTATATAATAATAAAAAAAGAAGTGAATATTACCTGTACAAAATTAACAGTGACAAAGTATTCGCCTAACTCATTGTGTAATTCCTACATCAACTAACAACCTATAAATTTAATTTCAATGCTTTATTGTAAATCAATATGTTACATAAATCAACAGGACAGTTAATATTACAAAACAAAATAAAACTTCATTTAATATTTGCTCAATAATGTTCAATCAATACGATACGGAAAAAACATTATCAACGTAATCGAATCCCACATGAGCTGCTTTTAAAAGCATTAACCTACATAGATCGAACCTCACAATCAAATTGTGATCAAATACATTGCCATTTCCATCAACTAGAACGCCTGCACGAACATTTGTTTATTACTGAACATGAACTCACGAAAGACGATATAATAGTTATTAGTAATTAGTATTTTTATTTATAAAGGACTGGCTTATTCGTGCGACTTAGATTGTGCTCTCAATAAGAATAAAATTTCCTCGTTTTTGTAATATTTTGTATCAATAGCTGGTGAGAGGCTTTCGTACAGCAATAGATGGCGAGTTAATTTAATTTTAAAGAATTTATTGATCTGTGTAGGACATGACAAAGGCTTCTCCGAAGATATCATAAGTGCACACACCTTTCACAACACTATAACTATTATAAGGTTTCGGAATATTAAAGAATGAGTAACACACCGTATTAGGTGGAATACACTATAATAAATCCATAAGATACCCATCAATGGAGACAGCACTAGGTAGACAGATTAACTGGAAATAATAATTACGAGTATATTGTTGATGAAATACTCGTATATTACAAATATCTAAGTATACTCGTATAATGATGAAATGGTTTCCAAGTGTAGGCTTAAACTGATGGTTGCAGATGCAGAACATAACCTTTCGCAAATATCAAGAGATAATTAATTACATAATGGTTTAAAACACAGTATCACTACCATTATTGATTTGATAAACGCAATATTCAGTTTATTTCACGTTGTAACTATTCTTGTAATCATTGCGAAGTTTGAGATCTCAAGGAAAAAACAAATTGATTGATCCTGCGTGAACACAAGCTACTTATAAATATTTCTTAAATCCATATGCATCCACTTTCTGTAGTTATAAAGTTGAACAACATTATCTTTAGTACTGCCAAGATAAACAGAGATAAGATAGAAATAGATGAATAAGTGTCATAAATTTTTGGTGTACCTATATCTATATAGGAAATAAACATCTACTGTAGTTTTACATAGTAATTTCACACTTCAAAATAGTAAGTTTGGAGTTATTTAATGTTCACCTGAGGTCCTAAATTTCATCGAGAACGACACAAGAATCTCACGATATCAACGTATGAAAATAGAGACTGATGAATAATAAATGTGTGTGGATGGAGCGGAATAAAGAAAGTTTAACAGTGATACTCAACTTCATAATGACGATAAACGATCACAGGCAAGTAATTCCAAGAACGCAAACATAAACAACAATAGACGTAGTCATAATCTAAACATTACTGAGTAACGTTCTGCGCTCAGTCATACAGACATATCAGAAAATTAAATCGCAATTACTGTCAGATTCAGTGCATTGACGAAGAAAATACAAGTTATTGACCAGAGGGCGCATGTAAACGATGAAAATTGATAAGTGAAGTAAGTGCGTGCCACGTAACGATCTATCCACCGGCTCATAAATCTATAACTGGCAATTTCATCGGCAATTTCCAAGTGTTTTCACTGAAACCGCTAACAAAATAATGAGTGAGCAAATGTAGGTTCCTAACACTTTATCGTTGAGAGCTACATTTTTTTTATTTCAAGTTATTGTAGAACGCTCCCGGCAACTTGAGATAATCCCAGTAGATATGGACAAGTAGATTGTAGGGAGATGACAACTGAGAACAACGAAGGTCTTTAGAGGAACCCTTCAATTTAGTACACAATGTTGGTTTAAGATAGATACAAATGTTGATAAATGTCATTTAAACTTCTTTTACAGGTAATGTAATAGTATCTAAAAATTCAGTTATATAATTAAGACGCCATGAGTTTGTGCTATAGAAACTATAGAAATATTAAACGTCAAGCTTTTTATAATATAGGGAAGAAAATGAGAAGATATGACACTTGATGATAAACTATTAATTCATGAACTGCCGGTGTCCGTGGACAGACTTTAACCGTCAAATTGAAGTTTAAGAATTACAGGTGCGTTGCCACCTAAGATCGATAGTACATAAGTCCTTACTTTAGCGATTACTATGTTATGTGCTGTTAATAAAGTGGATTCATATCTAACAAATGGCAATGAACAGAACCATGCTAAGAAAATTATTGATAAGATTTATTGAATATTGAAACATTGATCATTCCTATTCTAGTTCAGATGTTTTTAAATATTTTACATATATCTTAAACATTATGTTGGACACTCTTAAGTTTTAATTTTCTGGAATCCTTTGCGTTTATTTTTCCAGACAATTATATTTCTGGAATTTTGAAGATTTGTTGGATTAGTGTGTATCACTTTCGCCTTCTATGTCAGTTTCCATCAAGATAACTTGAAAGACAAACCGAGTAAAATAAATCATAGCAGTTCATAGGAAAATGACGTGCTATCAAAGGAGTGATAAAACAAAATGCTTGGACAGTCAGGAAGCGATCATGGTAGTTTAATAACAGAGGAAACTATTAAGTTGTCGCTGCTGCAACTATTAGGTACGACACCGATAGGAAGATTTATGTTAACGGGCGACAGTGTAGTAAAAATAGAGCTACGGAACTAAATCGGATGCTCTGTATTAACAAAATATTGAGACGAATAGAGAGGTGATTGAAATTGACTGATTTGATGTGCACTGGTGCAGTGGTGTAAGCGGTTACTTTGTCGTCTTCTGCTACGCGAGTATTATGGGTTCAATCACCATTTAGGACAAATTTTGGTGCGATTAATATTTTTTTATTATTTTTGGAAAGTCTCCAACGATACAACATATATTTATTAGAACGTAATTTGTTGTTTTTTTAATTATCTATCTTATCAGACTTAACTTATATATTTGTGTAAATTGTGCATTGAATAAATTAAACGTTGAAAAGGGAGGCATAATGTTATATATAAAATCCTTGACTAATGGCATAGCAGTGATCATAACCGGAAAAGAGCTAGTTGTTTTAGTTAATCGATATATTTAAACCTTGGAATAATATGATATATATGGAATAATATGAACTATCAAAGACAAGAAGTTATGTCACTTGATTTCAAAAAATATATAAATTTTATTATATTAACCAAAAATAAGACCGATAAAATAAATTAGAACCGAAAATAAGGCGGTTGCTTCACAGATGATAGAATAGGTTCAACATAAAATAAAGTACTCCTACGCAATGTTGCCACATTATTGTGTTGCCTTCAAACCTCTACAGAACAATGCATTCATTTAACATTGATGTGTACTTTCATTTTGAACTGCACAATGTTCCTGATTACTCTTTTCCATATAGATATTCTTCATTGTAATGTTTGTGTACGATTTTTAAAATGTCCGTATTTATTTACTGTTCATTTATGCACTCACATTCATTTTAATTAAAATTATTTAAATCCAACAAAAATATTTACCAAATCAGTTTGAGTATAATTTATGAAATGTAACAAACAGAAGCTTAGCTTCGGACTAGATGGTATTGTGTGTTAGATTTCCGAAAATATATAAATATCTACAACAAAGGAATATTATGTTGTAATAATGGAAGAAAGCTAAGTATTTTATCAAATATAGGAAGATCGCTATACATTATATCGACATTATTTTATACGATAATAACATTACAAATATCACAATCTTTGCTAATCTGATAGCGTAATTCGGAGTAATCGTTTACGACTTAATACAATATAAATTTACTGGACAATGTTCTTTGATCCACGCATTTTTAAAGAGCCTTTACCTAGGGATGATGAATGGATGATGTTAATTCATTCCCATGATCATAGGCAAGTATTCATACTTGATAGAAGACAGAGCATGGGTTCTAGATAGCAGTCCGATGACTTGATGAAGGTCGTGGGAAGCTGTTGGATGCGAGTAACACAGTATCAGTTGTTACTGAGAGCCTTGATTGAATATATGTACAGTGAAAGATGTCTTTTGTTCTTTACATATTTGCAGCTAGGATTAAAACATTCAAAATGACCTTCCATCATATCATCACATAAATTTAAACTTAAATAAAATTGGTTGATTGACATCGTAATCGCCCATTGATTTAAATTGAGACAGCCCTACTGGCGGCAAAATGTGATGGGAATTTTACGAATTTCTGCGTGTTTACTCATTAAATAAGTATGTTTACAATCTTACCGTTAACAATACATGCATGTACTGGAGACATGCATCAATGGTGCTCAAATCTGTGGGCTGTTTGATTATTTGTTTTCTTTCTAGCATAGAAATGTTAATTGCGAATTTTCATTTCAATATTTACTATATACATTCTTGTTATCATCACTGAATGAACAGTATGGGACCAAATATTAGTGTTAGTTCAGTGCACCTTCATATTTATTTCCAAACCACCTTACGCACGGTAGACTGACAAAGAATACCAATGACATTAAGTTAACCTTTTTCATGAAATAATTAAATCAATAAATATTATACATTAGTTATCATTATTATACATGAAAACACAACTCGATTTATCTCACGCAAGAACATGTAATTCCACAAAAGGTCTGTGCCATGGTGATCAGATTGCTTATAAATGTATTTCTTTTTTCTGTGTATTACCTATTGACATATTATTACACCAAGATATAAGACACTGAAAAGAAAATTCTCATCACAAATCTATACAGAGCAGCAATCAAACTGATAATCACTCGCCCAATATGATCACTAACAACTAAACCGACAAGCCAGTCAGCTGATCTTTCACCATAACAGTTACTGGTTAATTGCGTCTTGTACTGAATCAATCTGATGCTGGTATTCAGACAAGCAACTTATCAAGTTCACAAATAGTTTGCTCTTTGTAATTCACGATTATTCGTGCATTCCCCAAGTAAATCTTCGTAAGTAGTCTCGTTGTTCCAAAAGCTTTAATTAACGTTAGTCGACTTCGCAGTCACGCAATCTTGAGCCAAGGTAAAAATAGAAGGTTGTTTGAACTCTGTTATTTGTTCTTCTATTATACTGGTAGAACCGTTACTGAATACATAGTACCTTTTTACCCGACTACTGCAAAAAGGAAGAGAAGAAGAGATACTTTTCTTCACATCGAAGTTACTTCTAATAGTGAAGAAGGGTTGACGCATTCCAAGGATTATTGATTATTAATTACGTTCAGGGTTGTTATAACAATTTGTATGTTTGTGTGAATATAATGGTACTCAACTTTGAGTAAATGAGAAAGTTTAAACTAGTATGATATGGGTACCACACGGCTTGAAGAAAGAAACATGCAATAGCTATTTAAATATTTTGTTAGACACATTTATACCTACGATGATGATGCTGCTAAAGCCTTCAAAGTATTGAAATTAAAATCTAAATATTATATTCTTAGTTTCCAAAAGCTTTGTTGACAAATCTGTAAAACAATATAATGTACTCCGTATGTCTCATGCTCGAATAGAAACGCGAGTCTCTCTCTGCAGTGGCTATTATACTACATACTGATTCACTGTTAGTCAGATGGAATAAATAGACTATGTGTAATATAAAATGTTACTGCACTGTTACAATTCTGTTCGTGCAGTTGTGTTAAAACGGGTGATATCATGAGGATATGAATAAAATTGAACTGGAAATTTGACAGCAAAGCTATTGAAAATTGAAACCTGTGTACATAATACAAAGACTATTTGTTGATTACTCTATTTACTTACGAGATATTTGTTTTTACTTTGTATTTACTTCTGCACCTAATTATGAAGTTTATTTTCAGTGCGTTGACCCCATAATGGTAATACGTATAAACAAAAGTATCTAATGGTCTTGTTAAACCTGCCTGTCGGTCATATTTCGAGAACACGGCGTGTTTGAACATGATAAGGGACTGTGTCAAGTTGGTTCAGCCACTTAAACAAATCAAACAGATTGTTTGTATATCACTATTACAACAAATATGGGAAAAGAGTCAACGGAGTGACGAAACAGTATGTGAAAAGTCGTATAAACAGCAAACAATAAAGTAGGATTATGGTACACTTGATCTATGCAAATATTATAACAACTAGGGGGAATTTCCCGTAGCAACAAAATCAATAGTACAAACGAATTCAGGTAAGAAAGCATGCACTGCTTACAATGTAAGAACAAGCGAAACGTAAATACGAGAAGATGGTTCTCAATGTAATATAACAAGAACAATCGAAGTAGCGGAACTTTAATGTTGATAGTAATATTATTATTTGAAGGAAATATCGCAACAGAGCCAGAGATCATCAATGACAGTTATAAAATAAAAATAATGTTGTACTGAATAAAAACAGGAGTACACCATACGAACAAACGATGTTATAGTTAATAGATGTGATGACAAAACACAAATCATTGCAGCATTTCTCTGTGTAAAGAACAAACATCATATGATTCGCTTTAAGAATCTATCTTAAAGTAATTCAGCTTTGTCCAACGGTATCTTGGTGCGTGAAATTCAGACACATTTCACTGCAGGTTAATAAACTCAGCCTACGTTGGTTTAGTAATCAAGAAACGGTAGCAGACACAAAAATTATTACAGCGGGTTTGAACTTTAATGCACTAAGAAAATTAGAATCGTAAGACAGTTTAATTTACTATTAATTATTCATTTATGCTTTTCCATCAGTGGTGAAATTGTCAGAGCATTCACTTGGAAATTTAATGCCCGAATGAAATAGGTGCTTATTTGAGTAAATCTAGACTTACATAATCTAGTTTACATAACCCAATTTTAGTTACGTAAATAGTTTTACCTAATTTTGTGCAAAATACAAATGATTTGGTCGTTAACTTGTAAATGTACATTACAGCAATTAAATGATAAATGCAAGGAAAATTTGCAGGAAAAGTATTAAAATGTACATGATATATCACTATAAATAAAATATATATGTTTATATTATTTTCATTCCATTCGGTTTTATTTCAAATTATATTAAATGAGTTTCAAATTGAAAGAAACAAAAATTTTTACAAAATATTGAAATGGCACCACACAGAAAGCACCAGCTTTAAAATAAAAAAAATAAATGCACTAGTCGCCTCTACGAATTTCGAAGGTTCCCATATAACGCGCGGATACCTTCACCGTTTATGACGGTCACGGTTCACTTATATACGATCGAATTGAGAACCTCCTCCTCCTTTGTAGTCGGTTAAAAACAAAAATATTGACTTTAATCTATGTCAACTCGACACAGGGGGCCGAGATCGCTTAGGAACGAATTTAGAACCAATACATAAAAAAGTCTAGAAACTATATAAAACTAAATGAAATTAAAAAAACGGGTCTGTGACAAATTTAGTTTGGTTTTCCATTAAAAGGTTTATTGGAGTTTCATTCTGGAGCTTGTGACACCTGATGGACATTAGTAACAGCCGAGCCGAGTGGCACATTGTGCACAAAAAATGACCTGATCTGGATAACAAGTGACTGCAACATAGCGGTACATTCAGATTACGTTTAGATGCTTTTGGAAGGTATTGTTGGCTGGCTTTTAATTCGTATGTGACTCAGTCGGTTCAACGAATCGGTGAGTTTAGAAACTGGTGTATTTTTATTGTGATTTTTACAGTACGTCTATTATTTTGCGTTCTAAAATGTTTTTGGTGTTTTGTCGTAGCGATCTTTATGCTACCACTTCATACTTTTATTACTGCAGACGCAAGGTAGTTCACAACTTCATTATAAGTCATTTTCATTCAATGTTGGTACTGAGTTTGAAATCCACTCTAAAATCTGCTCGAAATTAGTCGTCGTTTAAATGATGTATGCATTGTAAAAATCATATAAACTCTGTTTTATTTATTACTTCATTCATTTTCATTTCAACCTTTTGACGTCCACTGCTGAACGTAGGCCTTCCCCAAGGAGCGCCAACTGTCTCGGTCTTGGGCAGTCAGCATCCATCCGCTGCCAGCCATTTTCTTTAAATCGTCAGTCCACCGTGAGAGTGGGGATTGCGATTAGGCAAACGTAGTGTAGGGCGCCCTGCGGCACCGTGAACTGACGATTTATATATTACTAGCTCGACCAATTCAGGTATCCCTCGGAAAAAATTGCAAAAGTGAAACTTCATGATCGCTTGACTTCTTAAAGCGTGAAAGCGTAACAAACAAATAAATGAACTCGCATTCGTATTTATGATGTTACTAGTTAGGGAGGTCCCTAAAAGTGCACGTGTAAAACCAGTGTACGAATAAAAAGAGACTTGACGGTAGAAAATTTAAATTTCTTTCACGCTTTACCGACCTTTCTTACCTTTCGATCAATTGATGGTGAAGTAGCTTGTCGACTAAACAGATTCCTTAGTTACTTCATAGTTAAGTCTAGTAAACATGATCTACAATATATATATATATATATATATTACTGCATTATATAAACATAACACAAAAAAACGGACATCAACAAATAAATCAATAGAAGTATCGCAATCAAAATGATCGAAACTATTACATCACAAATGCATTAAGTTCGAAAGTTCCTTATTAGTTACTACATACACGTCCTAATGATTCATAACCAACCACTTAACTGTGATGTGATCGATTGGAAATTAAAATAAAAAGAAATGTAAAACGCTTTTTTATCAAGCGAAAATAGATGACGACGAAACTCGAGCCAAGAATTGGGGCGTGAAGAGAACGTTACGATTGCCGGATACGGACGAAAACGTGCGCATACGCATACTCTTATACGTAACTGCATTATTTCCCCAATATTGGTACGAAGTAGAATACGCTTGGCTCTCGGAAAATTAAGATAAGTAGAGATAACAACAAGACATTGCTTCACTTGCAGCTGCTCTGCTAAGGAAGTAATTCTTAGTTCGATGAATTTAAAACTTGAATAACCAGTGACACTATAACTTTTATATTAAATACTTATCTAATAATAATTATTAGTAACCAGTTTACAAAATATCGCTTGAAACCCAAGTTTACCCTATCTCAGGCAAGAATCGATTCAAGCATTTGATCAAAATTTTCATATTTTAACATGCGAAAAATGTATGATTAAATAAGTCTAAGCACTATTTTTTTAAATCAAATGTTCTACAAAGTCAAAAAAAATATTATCATTATATTATTGGTGACACTACAATTGTGGATTCTAAATATCTTAAGTTTACCATTCAAAATAGGTTTTTAAATGAAACAATAGCTACCCGGACTGACATTCACAAGTACACAAGTAAGAAACGAATTTCTATGGTACATATAAAACTTTCTATTCTTTTTTCATTAAAATATTTATTCTTACCATTGTGGCATTTATTCAATGGTTTTACTGATGAATTTTTCCAGCTTAGTTAGATCTAAAAGGTACAGGAAATTGCAGGTAACAAGTTTAAGAAAAAATAATTTTAAATAATTGAAAGTCACCGTACTTCATTTAAAAACTTAATAAAAAAAACACTACTTACAGCTGATCACTACAGGCACGAATCGAATATACCTATTACGTCAGCAAAAAATATTGATCGTCGTTACTATCAACAAATCGATTTCAGGACTTATTACTGGATCAAAACCAGATAATAATTAATACCTTGTAAAGATATTAATATTGTGGTTGAGTCAGCTACCGATTTGACCAGTAGGTGTGGTCGGGTCGGGCTCGTAACATAAAGTACAGCCCCTTTAAGCCATTTGCGGTGAAACTAATTTAAGTACGGGTTCTATATAGCCTAGCGAACATAAGTATTTAGTTTTATATTCTACAGAATCTAGGGGGAAAAAACTTGTATTATGTAAAGATTCGAAGCAATAAAGATGCTCAAAGTTAGTTCTGTCAGACGTTACATTATTCCAAGCCGGCCTCATTCCTTGTTCCTCAAAAATATATGCCCTATATGCGATTATTTTCAGTTACCCACCAGAAAATATTATTACATTTTAACATTCTAAACACTGTTCTTAAAAAATCTAAACCTGTCAAATATTTTAGGCTGTTAAAAACATGTACAGTAGCAGCTAGGTACAAATTACGATCAGTTTGCATTTAAATAATATCTAGATGTATTTGTACGGTCAGTATAAATCACAATAGTTCAATTAGTGTCGATAAATCAAAATGAGCAAGGTTAATAGGTCAGTGAGCCAACTATCTAAATCGAGTACGAATCAAATAGCGAACCACTCGAATACTCGAATCACCATCGAGTTTATATATAGTGATGTACTCAACTAACGATTAACGACTCAAAGGGCGATTCTGTAAATCGTAAAGATTTACAGCATTATGGATTTTTAGTTTTAAATTGTTTTAATGGTAGCATTGCCCTTAATGACTATTTATGGGTTATATAGTTTTATACAATTATTTTTATGGGTAAATTTAGACTGCAATTGCCATTCAACTAACAACTTGTTACAGTTTTAAATTATATTGATGGCATGTAAGATCTAAAAAAAAATTTCATTTATATCTTTACTGGCTTTGGCCCGTGGCTTAGCTAGAATTTAATAAAATGTATCTCTGTTACTTCTAATACCTCCAAGAATATGTGTACCAAGTTTCAAGATGTTCGGTTAAGTAATATTCTCGTGAAAGCGTAACAAACAAACTTACATTCACATTTACAATATAGGTGGGATTGGTATTGACAACGTTATACAAAGTTATGGAATTCAATGAAAGTTAAATATATGCATTCGTGGTAATTTTTGCAGTCGTATTTTCCGTTTTCTAAGTTTTATGAGATCCTTCTTTTTGCAGGACAGGAGTCAGATAGGGCAACAAAACTTGTAACAAACTTTATACCACCCCACCTGGTCAGAATGGTATAAGGATTTTTTTAAATAGAATTGTAGGCAAACGAGCAGAGGTATCGTCAACACCATCAACACTAGAAGCGTCACAAGTGCGTTGCCGGCCTTTGGGGGAATGGGTAGGGGGGTTGGGCATGGGCCTCCGGTATCTTCACTCACTTGGTGAAACACAGCGCAGGGGCTGTTTCACACCGGTTTTCTGTGAGGCCGTGGTGTCACTCCGGTCGAGCATGTATGCCTAAAGCGTGGCTCTCACACAGTAGTAGTAGGGTAGTAGGTCTAAGCCTCTCTAAAGAGATTCCTTTGGCCAGCATTAGACTGCATCATCAACAACCTTAACAAGGTTAACGTTGGTTAAGGTTGCTGATGATGGATTTCAGTTATATTTTAACTAACTTTACAATCTATTCTATCAATAAAAGTAAAATTTTATGATCGCCAAAGACAATTAAAAACTTCATAAGCCGAAAGTTATTTTAATAAATATTATGACCAATAAAATTTTATTAATCGTATCTGCCCATTTCAACATCAAAACAAAATTTGTTTTAACTTTTTTTTTTCTAATTTTTGTAAAAAAATATTTTGTAGGTAGTTATGAGAGTTATTTTATATTCATTTAAATAAGATTAAAAAAACCTACAATTAAAAAAAAAACAGTAAAATAATTATTTATTTTAAATTTTTTAACTTTTTCTTTTTGCAGGACACGTACTCATTAATAAGATTGAGAGCCTATTTCCGATGAGATCATGTTTCAAAAGAAGTTTTAATTGTAGCATATACGAGTACATCAGAAATGTGTACGTGACATATCATAAATCTTTGCCAATCAATAAACAGTATGCTCCAAAAAATTTACGCTCTTAAATAGCCTTGAAAAATTTCTTTGGAAAGTTATTCCAAAAGATCCAAGTCAACTGTCAATCATTACACGAGCTATCACTAACAGATGGGCACTCCATTTTAGGGCAATCGCTACAGAAGGCGTGTCAAAGAAAGTACCATAAAAGATTGCACATGTGTAATAAATTACACGAATTCGATAGCTATAACACTTTCAAAATTTGACTGCACGAATAGCGTTGTAATTTATCTGATCACTTCGTCGGAGTCGGGTTCAATCCTAACATGGGACAGCGCTTTATGCCAAACACAAATTGTTGTTCTGGGATAAGTCATTTTAGAAACAAGAAAAAACAGAACATACTCGTAAGTAGGAGATATGGTGGAATTGCAAGTTTCATATTCACGGAATAATTGTTTTAATTTTTAGATATACTTCTACCATATTATATGTTATACAAGGTTATCTTTACCAGGGCTCGAACCAAGTATACGCTACTCGCAATCCAGCAGTGGTCTATGATAGGCTCATGATGGAGATGGTTCTCTTATCTGCCATTTGTCCATAACCGGTCAAATATTCATTGACAATGACACTGATGCATAATTAATATTTAACGGTTAGACGTTTATTAGTCATATGTAGATGTCGCTGCAACAGTTTAAATTGATGGACAAATCAATGTATTAGCATAAATTGTCTTCATACAAAAAATATTGTTTTAGTAAACGTCTCTCTCTTTTTGATTGAATGAAGGACCATTCAAAACCACCATAATTCATAATTTAATAATAATTACATAATTCTTAATTATACCTTATTTATAACGGGTGTTTTTTTAAGCTAGATAGAACTTTAAATTGTAAAAAGTAACACAAAAAATTAAATTTTGATGAAACTTTTTTTTTTATTTGTTTCAGTATACTCTGACAAATCATCATGAATAGACTCACGCTTGAACAACGCTACGAAATTATCCAAATTTACTTTGAAAATCAGTCGTCGATTCGCGCAACTTATAGACGACTGTTTTATCGCAAAATTGTGTTCAGCGATGATAAGTAGTAATGATTCATTTATTATTACTTTGATAAATAAAAAATCACACCGTATTAATTTATTTAGAATTCGTGCAACAAACTGTTGCTAGTAGGTTTATTAAATGTTAAATTTATAATTTTCCAATAGTTTCAAATGAGGACCAAAATAGGTATGAGAATAGACTTACTTTAAATTAATATATTCCCAGCTGTTTCTTAGAAGAGTATCAATATTATAATAATATTTTTCGAAAACTTACCTATTAATATGTATCATCGCACAATACGTGAAATGTTGTATCCATAATCGTGTTCCAAAAGGCGAAGGCAAGAATCCGGCGTAAATTCATTAGTATAAAATATGTACTTCAAAAATATGTTGTACTTTTTTGTTTAAGAGCACTTATTACAGGTCACTAGGTGTTCGATTGTTCGTCTAAAATAGAAATTAATGTCCTTTTGGTATAAAAAAACTAGGTACAAACATGCAATACAGTCGTTAAATGTATGTTTAAGAAAAGAAACGAAACATTCCAAAGCCATAAAACATTATTATCGAAACTACATTACAGGGGTTCGATTTTAGTTCTATACCAAAGAAAATAAAAAAAAACACATACGGGCGTCTCTAAGTAGTTTACTTTAAATTAGACTTTATTTACTTAATTATAAGGTACAACATGCAAGGACCAGACACAGCCCTCTCTTTAACACCGGTATGCTTATTTTATGGACAAAGTTTTAATTGTGTTAATTTATTAACAATAGATCATAAAGACGCCTAACGAGGCAAACGGCATGAACAAAATAAAAAGAGAAATTATTCTGAAGTTAGAAGAGGCCATGCAGAAACTAAGGAGAAACGTAATCAAATTGTGATTATAAAGGAAAATCACCACAAATTGTTAATAAACGTCGACGATTACAGGACGACCTACATATTTTAAGACTCAATTTCATAAGAAAAGTAACTAAGAGTAGATTGTTGTAAAACACATATTTTAATATACCTAGTTCATGTTTCTAAGCGAAGAATCGAAGAGTGTCAAAACAGTCGAAAGTCTACGATTGGGAAATAAACAGAAATCGAGCCATATGAAACTGTGGTGTGGCTTTCAATTTAAGATGAATCATAAACTCCACTTGTCCGCTTAGCAACAAATTATACAATTTCACTCATAGTTAGCAAGCGATAGACCATTTCAGACGGCTCTAATTATAATAATAAATGTATAACAGTGAGTTAAGCTCTTATGAACAGGCATCCTTGAGACAACCTGTCTGTGAGGTGACTGATCTTCTATATTTTTTCAATATAGTAATAATTTTTCAGGTGACAACTTGGAGACTTGCCATTTTTCGGTTATGCAACTGATGGTATTCAACGAATCATAGCTTCAGTACATACTCCATGACTCACAGGAAATATCAGGTTAGAACCGCTTGAATTGTAATCGAAAATAGACAAAAACTGCTGAAGTTGCAAGTGTATTGGAAAATTGGATCGGGAGTTAGATAAGAGAATTTGCTGTCAAGGTGCAAAAAATGCCAATGAAGTCACGTATACAAGTGAAGTCGAGCGTGGAACTGGCAAGAAAATAAACTAAAGACTGTTCGCCACAGACTGAGTAAAAGTCAACAGAAATCGAGATTTAGAAAAGACAGGCTGTTGAAATAGTGACAATATTGAAACTTACAATACAAATTAGTATTGTTTCATAATAAATTATCGGCGCTTGTTAAGCTGCCCACATGGTGACAAGATGTTTACATTTATTACTTGCAGTTAACCACGATTAAGTGGTGCTTCTAAAATGAAGATATATTTACTGTGGCTAGATATAGCTTTGGTCTTGATGCAAATGTTGTGAATCAGACAAATAAACCAATAAGTCCTGTCTTCGAAAATGGTAAACAGTTTCTAAATCAAGACTTCAAAACTATTCGTGTTTTTCAGTCTGATCTGAAATGTTAATCAGTCACTCACTAGATATATGTTAAGTAATGCACTGTGTAAAGCTTTACAAGGCGCGTTCAGGATCCAGGTAACCTCGAAACAGAAAGTCGGTATCCAAACGGTCAAGGTGAATCGCTTTAATGATTCGTTAGATTAATGCAAGATGCAAGATATCATATCAACATGTATTTGCGATAAACGAAGGCACCTTGATTAAAATAAATATCAAAACAAAAATTATGATTCAAGTAGATGAAATTAAGTCACATCCTTGTCGAGAATACCTACAGACGCGTCGAAATTCGTTCATAAGAAGACGCCCGCATGTAAGAAGTCAGGATAACCACAGCCGAACCGCACTCGCAAACAGGTTTCGGTGCACTATTATTATTAAAGGCTCGTGCCAATATACGGGCAGAAACGTGCTCGAACACAATACAGTTAACAAAGAAATACATTCAACTTAAATTCATAGTGTAATTACAGTAAAATATTATACCAAAAGGACATAACACTTGAGATGTCTTAGAAAATCCACACGTTGTTACTTTTCATTTGTTATTAGTTCTTCAAATACATATTTTCATGCATTCACTATCACATCCATTAATAATAAGGCACTTTTTTAAACGTTAGATTAAAAAACAGTCAAAAAGGTATGTTAAAATAAATTCTCCGAGTTGAGCGCAACGAACTGCCTGCGTCAGTCGGCCGTGCGCAAAGCCGGCGACTAGCAAACTGTTCCGTACCGTTTCAAACTAAACATCAACGGCCACGCGGAGTGCGCCCTACCTCTCCGTCTCCCTCACCAACCGCAAATCCATCACGCCAGAACGAGACAGGCTCTAGTCAAACGTCGCTCAATTGTTATCGCAGGATAAAGTTTACAGCGACGTGAATAGTTTCTGAGCATTAGCCAGAGAGGAATGGGGCGATTACTTTTTTTGTGTATTTGGCAGGACTTTTTTCTTGTCGAATGTTGGATCGGTTTGAACTTCTATTTTTGTTATCGGAGCGCGTTTGAGCGGAACAAGCGGCACGAGACATAGACTTTGCTCTGAACGGAAACCAAGCAACGAGTAATCAAGGATTCTCAGAAGTTTGAGTCAAGTAGCATCAACACGATGATAGACATAATTATTTACATTTACAAGCTCGAGGCCGTTGTCATAAATATACATTGAAAGCAGACCATCAGACAACCAGACGACAATAACTAGCTTTACTGTAATCAATTTGTTAAGTTTCAACCACTTAGAATCTTTAAGTAATAAGATGGTAGATAGATGACCTTAATTTTCAGCTGCTATCTTAAGAGATCTATTTTTATCGATGAAACGACACGACATAGCCTGAATAAAAACTCATAATAGTAAAATTTGTGCTTTGGTGATGAAAATAATAAAAGTAACAATAACAATCTCAATAAGTGGCGAAAGGAAAATTTACGTCAACATAAAGCAGATAATTGTTATAAAACACCTGTAATGGCAGATAATAGATTTTAACGTAGAAAAAATGCTAAAGGTGTACGAAACATTGTTCGTTAAACTAAATTACGTAAAACCAGAAGCGATAAATATTTATCTAACATTAATATGAATAGCTTTTGAGACGATGATCGTAACCCAAATAATATTGTTGACCTTTTTCTTTTACAAACAAAGCTAGTATGACAAGTAAGTGCAAAATATTTTTTAAATACAATCATACAATAGAAATAATTATGTTTAATACAACTATAATTAAAATAAATCAAACTGTACAACAATTGTAAAACTGATTTAACGATTTGAACAAGCCAACAAGTTTAATATCATCACATTGTTTTCCTTTCAGGAAAAAAAGTATAACAGAATATTTACTTGTTTAAATATAAATTTAACCGTTATTAAACTAATTACTGTTACCCAATTTATACTAGAACCATAACAAAAAAACATATATACGGTCGAATTAAGAAACTAAAAGGAATTTCGGTGACATGTGTCCCATTGTAAAGACCATCTACCTGGAGTCACTTCCTTAGAATTATAATCGGTTTGAGACAGGACACATCATTTCCAGGTTATGTCACGTGGTCAAAGCAAAATAATAGAAAAGAATAGAGGTGTTAGCGATAGTAGAAAGAGATTCGACGCAATACACTTGTATCTTGGCTAGACATGAAGAGCTGACAGTAGCTTCAAGTATCCTGAAGAATAAGGTCGCGTTTCTTCGTGGATATCCAGTAAATTCGCCATTAAATAAGGGATATATATTCAAAAGCTCTATAAAAGATTCTAATCTCGAAAGAGTTATTATGGCAATTGTCTCGGAAATGTCGCATGGATAATTCGTCCGAGAAAATTGGCTTGATGGGCACTTTCTACCACGCGTTACACATCGTAGAAGACACCGGAAACATCATCCTCATGATGACTATCAAAAACCTCAATCATCATTCAAACGACCTTTACGGTATAATAATGATTAGTTATTGTGAGTAGTAAATATAATGAAATCGCATATATGTTTTGTACAAAACTCCAATCTGTGATATCATTTTATGATTTTATATTTCTATTCAATGAGACATCTCCAATTATTATTTTACATCACCCATTTGACAGGCATTTTTCAATTGCAGGCAGACATTTTTCAATTGAAGTACCTACTTATGCAAAACATAAGCCTACTTTAACCACCTTTTTATTAACGTAACATATTTTACAACTTTTTTCTACTGGTGCGGTATTAGAGAGGTTGGTTCTAGAGCCCACTTATTCTTTTTTTTCCGCATATTTTAACATAAGTGGCAACCACTAGCAACTCACTGACTATTTAGTCAAAAGGTAACTATGTATATATTTTCATGACTAGAAATTCATGTTAATATCCTAGATAGCAGTTACATAATAATAAGCATATTCTGCAATTAATAGGTTTAACATAAATTAAATAAATGCTTTCCTATTAAAACTAAGTAAGCTAATAAATTAAACATTAGGAAGGAGAACGGTTTAAAAATGGATGGAACAGTACTATCTAACAAAGAGTAAAAAAAACTTTCGTACGCCAAGATTGATGCTTGAGCATAAATCTGGATCGACATACAATGATTCCGATTGCCAAAAGGCGAGTACTTCTAAAGTTTTTGTATCATCTATATTCCCTTCAAGTGTTACTGGCGTCTTTCAAACACAATAGATAGTAGATAAACAACTAAATATATTGCTCGTTTTTCTTCGCCTCAAAGCTTTTCAACCAAGATTGATTAGAACTCATTATTTGCACATAGCATTGATCTCACAGATAAAGGAATGAATGAAACAAGTAAATAAAGCAGAATTTTTTGGTACTGAAATAATGTTCAAAGTTAATTGCCAAGTTCGAAAACTGATAAAAAGGAATACCAATAAATGTTGAACAGTTAATAATAGCGTCTCAATGCAAACTGACAAAGACAATGTACAATTAGCTAAAGTTAAGTTCAGACGAACAGTCGCAGCACTTTACACTAACCATATTTGGAATCTGTGATCTCAAAGTCTCTCACAGTGACTTTTACCTCTTAGAATCATCTTAAGGAATAAACAATATAGATTATTGTTTATGTGCGTGTCTTAACAAAAGGAGTTTCAACACATAACAATGGACAATAATTCAAAAGACTATTCTTTATAAAACGTGAGCATGCGTTTTGAGACGTGTAATTTATTTTTAATGGAACTGATCCAGCCCTTACGCAACGTTACATGTTCCCGGTTCAAGTGAAATTTAAGTGTTAAATTAATAAATGATTAACCCCTGTTACCTCTTATTTACTACTCAACGATATGTAATAGGTTAAACTCATGTTCTAACTTCCTTGATTAACGAGGAAGTTTCGAAGATTGTTATGATCCCAGTAAGTACAAGTGTACTTTGAAATTAGTTGATTGTGAATATTTAATTGCCTTCATTAAACTCGGAGCTATGTCAGAACTAATCAAGAATACTATAGTTGTAATTACCACTTTCAAGCGGGCATAACCTGTGTAGTATTCGAAATAATACATTAGTTTGTTCCTTTAATGAATTGTTTCAGGAGTTCTTAGTAGCTCAAAAGATACCTTAGAACTGATATGAGTATAAAATTCAATCAAGTCAAAACTAGATGCAACAAATTCATATCAGATAACTCTGTCTATTGGTCCACCACGAGTTTCAATTATATTTGGCATGGAGATACTTTGATTCTTGAGGAAGGATAGACTACTCTTTATCGCGATAATCGATATACCCGAAGGCAAAACCTATAGGGAAAAATTTCCCGTGAAGATTTTTGAACCCCCCCCCCCCCCTTACGCATCGTGACGTTTTTCTGTTCGACCCCCCCTATTTAAACGCTACGTAACACTCAAGTGTCATGTTTATATTTTATGAATTTTTGGCTTACAATACACACAATTGTTTTTCTCCTTAGTTTTTGCTAATAAACTCTTAAAATAACCGCCCCTGTAACGCATTGTAACGTTTTACGAGAAAAAATTGCGTTACGTAATACTTGAACGCTCCCTTAAGAACTGACTATTGTCACTTAAAATTAAAACTATTATGATCGCAAAACTATTCCAATCAACCATTTCAATGAGTCCATTCAAATCTCACTTTCCTGTTTACATGCAACACCTGTGTATTGTGGCTATTTATCAAAGCTCAGTCCAGCTTCCTTAAACAGTGGTAATGGACGTTATCTCTTCATTTATATCGAGTTACAATTATAAGCGCTGGCTTCCTTGAGTGTTGTAAGTTTCCGCGCTACGAGATGTGCCAACGGGATGGATGTATGTAGAATAGTAACTTTCTAAATAATTTTATGCAAATTGTTGATTGTTGGGTGAAAATTTACGGCCTGCGGTCTGTTGTTTGGTGATGAAACAAATATTGTGGCATACGATAAGTGCAGGACTTGTGGTGTGATTGAAATTCATAACAATGCGTAATATACCTAGTTGATAGTTGATGATGTGTCGTAGATTAAAGTTTCTCCTCTTAACTCATATGAGCCCAGTAGTTTATTTATACGAATCTATTGCGAAAAGCTTACTTGAGAGTTTCAAAATAGGTACTAAAATAAAAGTTGTAGAGAATAGCTTTATATGATATGTACATGTTAAATTATTTACCCTAACTGATTTATTCATGACCGACACACACTGATGTCACACTTCCAATTTTGATAGCAGATGCCTTTATGTTTCAATTTTTTTTTTTTTTTTATTTGTACACCTTCAACAATTATCACTTCAGTGTAAATTTTGTATAGACGTGTACATATACGGAGATCAAAAAGGCATTACAAGAGGCGCTCACGGCGATTTCTTCCAGACAACCTTTGTATGGATATTGCAAAATATGAGTTCAGATAGTCGATATACTTTAATAACAATCTAAGTAATTTTAACTATCCACAAATAAATATTTGTTGAAAATTTCACTTGATTTTATGGAAGTCTGGCGTTTTCAAAGTTAGAAACAAAATAATTACGTGAGCGAAGCCGCTGCTATTGGATATTTTTCCACTAACGTCAAACCTTATTCCTTTTATTTTAATAACTAAAGAGAATGATCTAATACTTATAATATTCTTGTTTTAATACAGGTATATTTCGTAACTACTCGTAAATTAAGCTTATTTCCGCAAGATCTATACATCCGCAACACTGTTGCAAATTACTCCCACGGATGCCTACGCGCATCTAATGATGAACCTATTTTGAAAGGTCCCGAGGTTGTTTAAACACAATTATATTAGATAGTTTCATTAAGGTTTAATTTCTCATATATATTTACTATCAATAAATTGAGAACGTAACAGTTAATAAATTTTGAACGACGTTATATATTATAAATATATCCCGTTTTGTTATTTATTTATATATTTTAATACGACAGCTGCTGATAGAATAAATATATTATTAAAAAAAATGATTGCAATCACAAATAAAGTACACTTGGATCCAGAAATTGGTTAAAGGAACTTTAACGTGATCTTATATTAAATTTCTTTATATCTTTATATCTATACTAATAATCTATACTAATAATAAAGCTGAAGAGTTTGTTTGTTTGTTTGAACGCGCTAATCTCGGTAACCGTTGGTCCGATTTGAAAAATTATTTCGATGTTGGATAGTCCATTTATCGAGGAAGGCTATACGCTATATATCATCACGCTACTACTAATAGGAGCAGAGCACCAATGAAGAATGTTTCAAAAACGGGGGAAAATTTTCACGAAACGGAAAATATAAGATGCAAACGAGGTTGAGTGCGTCAGCTAGTTTATATATAAAAAAGACAAAAAAAACCGTATTACTAAATAATTGCGGTCATTATTTTTCTTACTGTTTCCCTCTAAACATACAAAAAGAAACAATCAATCTTAGACTTGTTTATGATTTGTTCTTGACACGTAATAATATAATCACAAATTTTAACAAGGAAACAACTGACTTCAAGAACTGGACCAAATTAAAATGGGACCACACGGAAAAAAGCACCAGCTTTCTAATAATAAAAATAATCATCAAAATCGGTTAACCCAGTTGAAAGTTATGAGGAAACAAAAATAAAAAATTACAGTCGAATTGATAACCTCTACCTTTTTGAAGTCGGTTAAAAACATTGTACTTTTCATAGTATAATGATGCGTTATTTTAATATAAATAGTTACTTGCATACACCAATTAAATATATCAATTTATTTTATTCATCATCATCGTCCGCCTATCGCAGTCCACTGCTGGACATATGCCTCACCAATTCCACGCCACGCCAATTTATTTTATAATTTTAAAAGCCACGACTTGCATAAGATGTAAATTTGAAGTAAATCGTTATTTTAAACTATTAATAATCGTATAAAAACAACATCGAAATAGCGAAATCGAATCATTTTGACTCTTAAAATAAGTATTAACCCTAATTTGAGATATTAACTGTGCATTAATTAAATTTAGCTAGCTATTTAAGCGCTTAATGTTTACAAAATAAGAGTTAGTTTTCTAATCACGATTTCACACTATTACTACTGTTTAAAATATGTATGCCAAATTCATTTGAAAAGTAAATTTAAAAAAAATCTACACTGAATGTTTATACGTTATTCGTCATCAAACTATTGCAGGTAACTGTTGGTTATAGCCCTCAACTATTCAAATATACGCTAAATATTCATTGACTGCCTCGCTGGCGCAAGTGGTAGCGGAAGCGACTGCTGTGCTTGAGGTATCGGGTTCAATTCCCAGGTCGGACTAAATAAATAATAAATAAATAATATATGTATTTATATCAATTGTCTAGTACCCATAATACAAGCTCTGCTTAGCTTGGGACTAGACGGCGTTGCGTGTTAAATTGTCCGAAATATTTATTTATTTATTTCTGAGTTTCATACCAAAGTTATTTTTAACAAATTATGTAATATTATGAAACACATATCTCATCACATCAAAGTGTTCTCATCGCACCTACATGTTGTATTATAATCTATTTCCTATTTTCCAATAGATTCCTTTCTCGTAGATAACATTTTGTTGCCTAACATTGCCTGAAGACGTTTTCGATCGATATACCTCTACCATCGGATTCAAATCTAAATATGGTATATTTATTAGATAAGTAACCGTTAAACTATGTAAGGAATTGACCCCGAGGTTTTTATGTTGAGCCACATATACATTAAATTTCCTAGGCTCTATTTTATTTTTTTAAATTATGAAAAATATACAAAAAATAAAATTTATATAGCCTACGTGTTTCAGGCCATTATTAGGAATCTAATAACACCTCCACCAAAATAGGTTCAGTAGTTTAGGTAGTACGTTGGAATTGGAACATACAAACATAGACTGCCAAAACTAGTACCCTTCCTTTTGGCTTCACCGTAAAAAAAATCTCTGTACAACCAATTCGAGAACCAAAAAAATTATCCCTAACACCTTCATACAATAAAAAAAACTATGTATACTGGCTGGATTCTGACTCTTCAGCTGTGATACTTGTAGAATCCGGCTAGTTTCTCGCCCATATAAAAAAAACTCTCTTGAAACATTTAGCTGAACACAAAGCTATAAAGAGAGCCTGTTAAGCCTGTAAACAAATACTTGAAAGCTTTAATAATCCTATATTTGGCAGTAACGTTTAATGTTACAGACATCCCATCAAGCCATTGGGATTTGATTAATACAATCCTGAGTTCTGTACTCGGAATTGTAAACATCAAGAAATTCCTTATTTTGTAATTTTAGCGTTTTTTATTGTTTATCTGAAACGTGTGACAACAATGGGAAAACTTGGTATGGGTATCTTTCGCGAATCGCCTAAGGCATTGTCGCTCGATGTGAAATGACCGTTATGGTCAACTACCTCCTATTTGAGTTATAGATATATATTTAAACAACGTTGGTTTGAAGTATTCGTTCAAATACTTGAGAAATAGTAGAAGTCATTGGAAGTATTTTCGTTCTTATTGTTTACTAGTGTTGAGGTAAGTGTAAGTGCACTCTTTTCTAGTTTTTCGTTTTTGTAAGATTATTTGAAAGAAATGTAATGTCAGTAATCGTTGCAAACGGTAGGTATACATTGCTTGAAAGGCTTTTATGAATTAAGCTAAGTGCTACAATTTATAAAGGCGTTTACGAATTGATCTGATGGAAGATGATAATTGTCAACACTTAGGTTGTTAGTTTTTAAACTTTAATTTTATATTCGTGAACACGTTACGTAAAAATATACAGTTCAAGCTAGTTTTAATATTCCGAGTTGACGTTATATATATTAATGTAAATGGGAAATTAAATATTTCAGTTTTTTAAATTCGATAACACTCTAAATCAAATTTTTGTTGCGTATTACGAGACTAGAAAAAAATACGCGATTTTTGCGTGAGCAGTCGTAGTTATTTATAACAGTTTCAAAGGTTTGAAAGTAAAGTTAAAGTAACTTTGAAAGTAAAGTTAAAGTATCCAGAAATGGAAATAATTTAAAGCCCACTAGTAGAAAGCCCTGAGCATTCAACCCAACAAAAGAATTTGTGACGTGGGTTGTTAAATGTAGAAACTTAAATTAAACCGAGCTAGGAAGGTTGAAATGGAGTGCGTTAAAATTGATTATAACAAGTTTTAATATTTGTTAATATACATTAACATAAGTTAAGGAGTGCACAGATAAAATTTCATTACAGAAAGTTAAATGTTCGTACATGATTAATCAACATCAGGTGACTCAGACAAGAACATGGTTTAGAAATATTTGTACCAGGAAAGGTTATATTTCAAATTAATATACCTAACCATGATAATTTTACATACAGACACGTCAGACACTAATTAGAAACACGGAGTGTAGACAAAATAGAATACAGATACAAGCAGACGAAACATAATCCATATAATCCTTTTATTAAGTGACTATTTCATAGTCAAATGAATAAAATCCATTCGTAAAAATAATTAGCAAAATATATTTTTATTGATTTTATTACCACGCTCCATACTAATCAAAGCCTAGTTAAATTACTGAACTCAATTCAACTTGACAAAGATATTCCATTCATTCTTACACCCAATAGATTGTTATACTGCTACGGGCCAAATTTAACGGTTTTTGTTAGAATTATGGAAATCTTGAAAGCGGCAGTGCGAGCAATGGCGTGGTGTCACGGGGGCGATACGGTACGGTGCGTCGCCGATCACTCGTGACAGATAGGGTGCAAGTGAAAAGTAAAAACGGTTAAAAGTATATTCGACATTTAGGGTTATTATATTATAATCTATTGGAGAGGCCTATGTCCAGCAGTGGACTGCGATAGGCTGATGATGATGATGATGATATTATAATCTACGTGAAATGTCATCATTCTTTTTTTAGTCTGGAATGCAAGTCTTGATGGGGTTGACCGTACATGTACTTCGTGAACTTTTCTGTAAGCAAGAATCATTGTTTTTATCGGTTTTAGTTCTAGGAACATCGCTAATAACTGGAAAAAGTATTTTAAGTACAATAACTACCGAATATGTAAATCAATCCATGTTCAACAACTATATACATTTTAAAAACGATTGAGAAAAAATAATGAGTTTCAACTTCGGTTTTTAGATTCGATTGTAAATAGTTTAAGTTCTCAAATTTATATTTCAAGAACTTTATTCTCATGTGAACTGAAAGTCCACCTATAACGGAAAGTAATATTTTTTAATTGACTTTGTTTTCTATTTACTTTCCAAGAAATTTTCCTACATTCTAAACTTAGTTATACAAGGAAATGCGAAACCCGATTATTTATCTAAGGACACTTAGTATACACTAAGTGTCCAAGTAATAATCGTAACATCCGTTTCTCTTATCACTTGAACTTGTAATTACGTACATTAGGGCTCATACGTCCGGCGATAAAGCTGGTGTATAAACACAAGTTCGGCTCCCGGCGGTCTCAAGTCTGCTATTTGCTTATTGGACTCGCTCTGCAGACCCATTTCTATAAGAAGCTTATTATTAATGCCTATAGCAATATTACAGTTACTTTCAAATCTATACTAACATAATAAAGCTGAAGAGTTTGTTTGTTTGAACGCGCTAATCTCAGGAACCGCTGGTCCGATTTGAAGAATTATTTCGGTGTTGGATAGTCCATTTATCGAGGAAGGGTTTAGGCTATATATCATCACGCTACTACTAATAGGAGCGGAGCATCAATGAAGAATGTTTCAAAAACGGGGGAAAATTATCACGATACGGGCAATATAAGACAGGAACGAGGTTGCGTGGGTCAGCTAGTGTTGTATAAAATACGACAGTACGAAGATGTTTGCTTTTATTGCAATACCAACTGTAGTTAATTGAGATTTTTAACAATTATTAAGCAAGTTTTAAAACAGGCTTTCTATGTAATTTGAAATTAAGAATTCAGCATTTAAATTTATACAGGCTAACAATTCTTCCTCTAAAACCATTTGCTATTGATAGATATATCTTGGCAAGACTCGGTCTGAACAATTTTCAACAATTTTAAAAGGATACAAAAACGATATCTCTAGCCTACATTCGCGCCATCATTAACTATATATTTTAGCTCTCTGTACTGCTGTGCTGAATAGAGAAAAGCCAGAGATAAGCTACATTCATATTTTTAAAGTCAGCTCTATAAGAAGTTATCGTCAATGATTAAATCTTAGGTCAGCTCACGACTGACTCGGTGGCGTAGTGGTAGTGTATACGACTGCTAAGTTTGAGGTCGCGTGTTCGATTCCCGGGTCGGAATATTTGTATGATCTGCAAATATTTGTTTTAGAATTTGGGTGTTTTCTATGTATAATATGTATGTTTTTACAAAAAAAAAGTATATAAGTATTTATATCAGTTGTCTAGTACCCATAATACAAGCTCTGCTTAGCTTAAGACTAGATGGCGTTGTGTGTTAGATGTACTATCGACCCAGTTGAAAGGTGACCCACTTTGACAATTATTCCTTTGTAATCATACATTTTGGATATAAACAGAAATGCGTCATTACGGGTTAGATGTCAATGGAATTTAAACCTTTGTCACCACTGAACAAGATATATTTTTGATACAGCAGTCTTATTTGAATTTCAAATAATATAATCGTTTATAATCCAAACTCTTATCATTGCGAAGAAAAAGTATTATAATTTGTAAAATGAAATGACATTATGTGTAAGATGTCAAGTAGTAGTCAATCTGAAAATATTAAATTAAAAATCTAAGAATATATTTATATCTATAAACGAATCGTATAATGGCCAATTTGGTAGAACAAAGAGCTCGGATTGTAGTGCTCAGTGAGCAAGGTTGCGGCGTTAGAGAAATATCACGTGAGTTAAATATAAGTCGTAACACGGTCAGAACCTGGATCAGACGACACGCTGAAGAGGGTATCCTTGAAGACCGACGACGACATAATCATGGGGTTCGTCGAATCACAAACCAACAGAGAACGGAAATGCAACACCATTACGAAGAACATCCTTTTACTCGTACCCGCTATTTTGCAGCACGTTACGACGTTTGTCTAGAAACAATTAGAAATAATTTGCACCGCACTGGGCTGCATTACAGACATCATGCTAAGAAAGTTCATTTAACGGATGCACACAGAACTGCGAGATTGAATTTTGCACGTAATTATTTAGATTTCGACTGGACAAACACCATCTTTACAGACGAAAAATCATTTCGCTCTTCTCAACATGGTCGCTTAACTTTGTGGCGTTACGATAACACGCGATACACAGAAGACCACGTAGTGCCTAACCAATCATCTGGCCGTATTTCAGCTAACATGTGGGCATGGATGGATGCTGGAAACATAGGCGAACTTGTTCCTATTTCTCCTCGTCATAACGCTATCAACTATGTCGATTTATTGGAAGAATCAATGTTACCGACTTTGCGAACAGTTTACCCCCGTGAAGATGTGCCAGTATTCTCCTATGTTCATGATAACTGTCGAGTGCATACTGCCAGAATTGTCTCAAATTGGTTTACGGAGCATGAAGATGAATTTACTCTCATTCCATGGCCGTCTAGGTCACCAGATCTTAACCCAATAGAAAATTTATGGGGTTTGATGGTTCAAATGTGGGATAACAGGAACGAGAGGACTAAAGAAGCAATCGAGCTGCATTGTAACGAAATCTGGGATTTCATGAGGGGAAGTGACATTTGCAGTCGTCTAATCGGGTCTATGCGTAATCGATTTATTAGACGTTATTGAAAACCATGGCGCTTACACTCGGTTTTAGGTTTAACCAGTAATCCTACAGACCCAAACAATTGCAACCATTATAACCCAAAAATTAACTATTGAGAAGTTTTCTTTTTTATTCGCTTTACGAAGTGAATGCCATTATTTTTAATTTAATAATATGAAATAAACAAAGGTCTCTAATTTTACTGTTTTATTTTACTAATATGTATGACTAGCTGTCTCGACAGACTTCGTTCTGTTAAATAAATGCTTATCTATTTTTGTTCTACAGTACCCTATGCTACCTTTACGGTACCTCTACCCTCCTACCTCAAGTCTACCCATTATCTACACTATCTACACTAATATTATAAAGAGGAAAGATTTGTATTTTTGTATGTAACGAATAAACTCAAAAAGTACTGGACCGATTTTATTTTTACCGACCGATTAAATAGGGTTCCGTAAGATATTTGCGTTTTTCGTTTATATAATAGGAGCGGAGCACCAATGAAGAATGTTTAAAAAACGGGGGAAATTTTTTACGCTACGGGAAGACGCAAACGAGGTTGCGGGGGTCAGCTAGTTCGAAATAAATTAAGTCAATCCTATGTCTCAAACAAATATACAATTAAATCTTTCCTAATATACCTATAGATAAGGACGTTCACTGGCTAACAAACTTTTTCGTGCAATACTTATCATAGTATACGTCTATGTCTATGTCATGGCTTTGTCAGTGTCTAGTAGAATGATAATGGTTCGTCACTTATGAAATGTATGTTCAAGCTAATTTCAACCTAACGGTATAGAATAATTGTAGGAAAATGACTCTAAGGGGGGTCATGAATCACTTTGGTCCACTGTACAAAATATTTATTATTATTATTTTATTTAATTAGACAATAGTCTTACACAAATGTATATACTTATATGGATCCCTTCACAAAATAATAAACAACGATACCATTATTCGATTGTATCAAACAATGCTTGCATACATTGTTGCACAGATAAACGTGCCCTACAAATTAAGAGCTGTTATCTATCTGTTACAATCTTAACCCTATCTAAGTTTACAATAACATTAACTACATTACAGCTGTCATTCAGTTCAATTGTAAACGCGTTTCGTTTCACTTTATCTCGCTGTTAAGGGTTAGGTAATATTTCCTTTCTGATAAGGCTTTAGAAACAATTGGAATCACTTTTTAATTGCAGCTACATATTAGACTAGGGGTAACTGTCATCCGGGCTATTAAATTAAGTCAAGTTTTATCAGCAATAATAACTGCCTCATTATAAATGTAATACAGTTAGCAAATAAAGATGAAAAGTGGCTAAGTTTTACAACGGCTGGCGCCTGACACAGAGACGTAGCTTTCTTCTAAGCGTGGGTGCGTTCGTTAGATCTTATTAGAAGAGTCCCTAGGCGATGCAGACCAAACAACTTCAACAGCCCAAAAGGGCTTTAAATTAGAAATGTATGTCTCAGTTGCTTAAGACAAGAAAACATGTAGACAAGAGCTGATCCAGGATCATGGGATACTTTAGTATTCTTCCTACCTAACCATTATCCCAAGATTATTTGGGGTCGGCTACTAGTTCCACCCGGTTTTTCCTGAATAGCAGTTTTTCTACGGAGCGACTGGCATCAGACCTCCGCAACCCTGAGGGTGACCTGAATTCGAAGGTTGAAACTAGTATATTTGGGGACACTGACTTCTCAATACGATGTTCATGGCAACCGGGACAAACGATATAACGTGCTTCCCAAGGCATGGGCGAGTAGGCCGGTTAATAAGAATTTCGTATACTAAAAACACAATACATCACTCTGGTACGACTCGAGAATCGAACCCAAGACTTCTTGATTAGCAGTTACATACGCTAGCCGCCAGACCAACGAAGCAGTCTATCAAAACTTTAGCATTGTAATAAGTTATATGAATGGTGATAGACAAGCTTCATTTAAAGTAACAGGAAAACAGAGTTATTTGTAACTGTTACTACATACTTCACGACATATATACTAACAGGTTCCTACCAAATTTGGCTAAGTAGGGCGGGAAACTCAAGCAGTGAAGATGAGCGTTGATGCGCATCTCAAAGGGGGCCTCCTTAAACCTACACCTAGGTCGCAAGTCCTGGGAACTGCTTTGAGTTTCTCCCTCTGCCACACGATGGACCCGGCACCCGCACGGTGAATCCTTGGAGTGCTAAGAAGTTTTCTCTTAACTGAATAAAAACGCTACTTTTATTGATAAAACCATTCATAAAATGGACAGATAAGAAAAGAATACCTGATGAAAAATTCAAGTGTCATTTCTGTTCGTGTTCACAATGCAGAGATTACTTCTGAAACTACTAAACAGACTGTGATGACCTTCGTAGACAAATTAGACCAAAAATAGATTTGAAGCGATGTCGTGACCAAGGAATAGATGAATAAATATAAGTTTTGTCGGTAACAATCAGCTTTTGATCGTGAGCGTTTGTACTTGTCGACCAATGTACCAGTATTTATTAATTTGATACCAAATAATTTCAAAACAAACAAGTCTTGTTAGATAGATTAAGACACCAGCCTTTTAAGGTAGATTAAGACACACGCCCGATTTGGAACCGCAGCTCCGGAACCAAGGATTCAAAGTACATCCGAAGTGGTAGACATAACGGATATTACGTAAAGGAAATATTTGTAACAGTATTTGTTTATTTTAATTGGAAAGTTACTTGATTAATACTGTAGAAGTTACATCAGTACCTGTATCTGTTCAAGTTTCATTATCTACGACAAAGATTTTCAAAAAGAGCTGGTAAGACTAGACCGTTTTTTTTTTCAAGAGGTCTGTAGTTCCATTCCTGGGTTGGACTCCGGTTGGGTGTTTCTTACAAATAATTTTTAATAGCAGACCGGAGTATGGAAGATGGCGGTTTTCCCGTGCCTAGAAGAACACGTTAAGTTGTCGGTCCCGTTTATCAAAAACAATCGTTATTGGGAAGTCAGTGCCCTCAAATATACTGACAACTAGTTCAGCTTTCGAATTCAGTTTACCCTCAGGGTGGCGAAGGTCCGATGCCAGTCGGTTCGTAGTAAAACTGATATTCAGGTAAAACCGGTTGAACTAGTAACCGACCCCAATTCATCTTGAGAATATTTAAAGCTAGGAAGATGAAAGTGCAACACACAAAACTTATTATTAACTTATTTGAGTGTTACTAAAACGCTTTTAGGGAATCCAAGGAAATCATATAACTTTATTTTGTGATTAAATTGCTATCACTCTTTTACCTCATTCCTCCCCTGTGAACCCTAACTAAAGAAGATAGCTAACGAAGCGTGTTGTAAGTTTAAAATACAAATCGTTATCAAAAACAATTCTTATGCAGTGAGGACACGGCTTTATTTAAAAAAAATCTTTCCATCCACATACCCTTTCCATCAAGATGAGGAGATCAATTGCACAACATACCTGAAACAATAAATGTAATTATTATTGGTTTGTCTGATAGGATCTATTACCATGGGGGTCCATGCACTTGCGCAAGACACGTGGGCGAACAAAACGAATGGACTTCGCTAATGAATATTCAATTAGATAACAAAGCACTTTTATGTCTATAATCACTAAATATGTTTCGAAATTTCAATGGAAAATTCGTGTGTCAATCGTTCGTATAAATTTCAGTTAAGTTAGCATTAATTTGGGAGATATTTTTATTGGCTAAAAGGATGATAAGATATTAAACACGAATGTAACATAAATGAGTGTGGGCGTGGGCGATGAATATTGCTTTTCCTTTACTCGTTTCCCATACTAACCAACAAGAACACTGCCCGCCGGATGGTAGCGGTTACCGGTACCTATGAATACTGGAAATATCAGTGGCGTAACATTTATGTTTAACTCTACAACGCTTCCCTGATTCCTTACACCCTATAGGGTTATTTAACCGCAATAAAACAATACCACAGTTACAGCACTCGTATTAATCAACAGCTGTTAACAGTCCACTGCTGGACATAGGCCTCTCTTTCACAAAAAAATTGCATTCTTAAACATAATATTCCAAAATATTCCCAATCTGCCTCCAAAAAGTTTTAAAGTCATAAATTGCTCGTGTCGCGGTTTTTGGTATCAAACTCCTCCGGAACAGCTGGACCGATTATTAT
This sequence comes from Spilarctia lutea, assembly GCA_916048165.1. Taxonomy (NCBI): domain Eukaryota; kingdom Metazoa; phylum Arthropoda; class Insecta; order Lepidoptera; family Erebidae; genus Spilarctia; species Spilarctia lutea. The sequence goes on from OU696491.1 coordinate 6,252,845, forward strand.
GAAATTTTGTGTGCATATAGAGTAGGTCTGAGAATCGGCCAACGTCTATTTTTCATATCACTAAATGATAAGGGTGACCCATCCCTAATTATTTTTTTTTGCAAAACAACCTTTGCCGTATAAGTTAGTGTTTTTAAACATTAATATTTATAAAGTAATTCCCAATGTGATAACAGTTTCACATGGTTGCACTACAAGATCTACGGTAAGGTCCGTACATAGAATAAAAACGAAATTAAAAAATTTAAACCTAATGAAATATAGTAACAGGAAGAAACAGATCTTTATCCAGTCGAAAGAGTCGGTGCTAGGTGAGTCGGTACGGTATGTACCTGTGTTTAAATTCACTCAAGCGTTCTGCCGATTAGTGCCGCCAACGACTTGGTACGCTTCAGCAAGTTCTTCAACAGGTACATTCTAAATCCTTCATAAGGTCTATCTAAATTTATGTTTATAAAAATATGCAACGTAAAAATACGATAAATCCAGTGCTGATTGAACTCAAATTTTGAAATGGTGCAAATATTGTATAATTTTTTACCTATCAATAAAAAAATAGAGAGAGTAATCAATCTTGTTTGTTACAGTTCGACTAGACTGATTAATCTGCCCAAATGTACTTTAAAACACGGGATTTAATTTTGCTAACTTCAAACTTTGTTTGTCTGCTTTTCGATATATTTGATGATCCAGGCCCTTAGTGCATATATCCGTCAAGATGTAGACTGGATCCGCGTTAAAAAATATGATTGTAACAAAAAGAAACACAAGGCCGAAGCTATCTAAAGAGCGCACTAGATCTGTCACAGATTGCGATAATCTGACAAGATATTGACCGAAAAATCTAATTTGAGATATATGTATTTCTTAACGCCTCACGTAAACTCAGAAAACTAGTAAGTTAAGACGATGTTCCTCAGATGTTATACACTTTCGTCGAATGTCATAAGACGAAGACTAAACCATAAAAGATTCTAAAATTACGATAAAGGAGTTACAAACGAAAAAGTATTTTGAGCAAGTATTTTAAGTTAAACCATAACCCCGTAATATTCACTAGTCTACTATTGTCCATATTAGAGTTTTGCACCAGAATATAAGTAGTAAGAGAATGTTCCAGTGCTAAGATGTGTAGTGTACACCCTCACAAGCATAAACAAACACAAGACCGTCATGAGGACTGCCTTCAGAAGTTTAAACTCAAAATTATACACAAACAGTTGTTTAAGCCCACCTGAAATGAACCTCTTCGTTCTTCAAATTAAAGGTACAACAAAAAGAAGTAAAAAAATTTAGCTCATGGAAAGTGTTCGGTGACGATGAGGCCAGTTCAATGATTTTTGTTCACCCAAAAAGTGAGCAACGAAATTTTCACTACAATAAAATACAAATAGGTCTTTGAACGATGGAGTTTGTGCTAACAAATATAAAAACATTAAACATCTTGTCTTGTCTTAAACTAGGACATTGAGAACCTTCTCGATTTTTCGAGGTACATTAAATAATTTCATAATGAACCGTCGATATAACATAAAAAGCTGTATGCAATAGCTAAGAATATATCAATCGGTGCATAATAAGTTGTTACATAACAACAACACAATAGATGGTAATATACAATCGACGCTTGAACTGTGAAGCCGAGGCGACCGACCATTATCCATCATCTTACACTCTGGTAGGGTTGTCAAACACCCTGTGTTTCTAATTATTACCATTGAAAAATGAAATAATAGTCATCAAAATGCTAGTAAAGGAACTTATTGATAAACCTTTTCTTTCACATGAAACGGACACAAAATCCATCCAGACTCAGAACAAAAATCTTGGGTCACATAAAGAGTTGTTCCATGTAACATTTGAACCCACAACACTTGGTGCAGTAGAAAACCGCGTGGCGAATACTTAAGCCACTAGGCCAACTGTTGTGCAGTCATTGAAAACTATTTAATTGAAGTATCACAAATTAACGAACAAAGAGAAGGAACATTTACACAAAGTTACACCAATCCGTCTCGCCACCATTATATCACGCCGGATAGACAGATTTTGTACATGGTGTTGATTTACGAAGATGTTTCTTCTAAGGAGAGACTTATTTCCAGCAGACTACTATTGACTATTCCAGACTGTTGCTTCAAATTTTCGATTGAAACTTATTTTTGCGGGTCAAGATAAGGACTGGGTTAGGGTGAATTAAAAAAGTCCAAATCGATGAAGTCCTAATTGAACCCTTTAACATTTCCAAATAGATTCGTTATACTAGCTCTCCTCTTAAAACAATACCTTTAAAATATGTTGTCAGCTACGCAACAGCAATACAATAAGAAAATTGGTAAATAACTAATAGTAATAATACTATATCACTCTTCATTTACCAGCTTAAACTAAATATATTTAATTACCCGAACTTTTAAAACCCAATCGGATGTTCATATTGCCTGTTTTGCACTGTGTGTGTGCAAAACAGGCAAACAAACCCTCATGAATTACAGATAAAAACATATTTGATCCCGTTAGGTCTTACGTCACTTTTTTTAGTCGTAGTAATTATATTATAGTCCGTATTATTTAATATGCATATTTTCCTAAAATTTCCTATCCTTTATATTATCCATAGTCGGCATCACGGCACGAACACCAGCCGCAATGAATTATGATTGTACACGTTATTTATCGTGGTACCGCGTTCGATTCCGTGTAAAGGTTTCTCTTGTCATATTGTCCGATGGATGGATAGCGCCCCGCCTGTGGGTGTGACCATACGTTTCGACAGCTGGGATATATATGTATTAATTTCTTTGTAGCTAACGTGGCTGTTCCGATTAAGTTATAAAAGTTGAATGTCAGTTTTAAGTGCTATGGAAATTGTTTAAGAAGGTAGAAATGTTATTTAATACAATTTTAACAATATTTACCAATATTGTTAGAATTTCTTGTGTCTTGTATAGCTTTGTTGATTTTCTAAGGAAGGACCTATGTCCAGCAGTGGAGTGTTAAGGATTTTTTGGTAATGTGATGTTGTTTAGAGCCAAGTAAAAATAAACAAGTATAGACTATTTACACTCGATCCTCAATTCAGTTAAGTTGGGGTAAATTTTAATTTCTAATGAGTTAATTTCGATTAAATTCGTCAGAAATCAAACCCCTTTTGTGGTTGAAACGGGGGATGGTAGTTTGTATTAAAGACCATTGTTATTGAAATTAAAGTAATTATGACAGAAGGATTTTAAATGGTATATAAGTATAATAATTATCATAAACTAGCTGGACCCCGCGGTGTTATCTGTGGTTATTATTGTACCTTTACAACCCCGGGTAACACCGCGGAGTAAAGCTAGTGCTTTGGATGGATGTCTCCTACTTTACCTTGAAGACTTTATAACTACGGAAATCTTAATTTAAAATAACCTAGTTAACAGGATTATGCAATTTCTCTATAGTAAGTATAAATAATTCGCAACAAGTATAAATGTTTAAGTATTCCTATTTGATGGAATGTGTCCGGAACGACCGGCTGAGAGCTTCATTTTTTGATGGGAAAAATAGACTACTTTTTTGGCTTAGTTGGCTATTTTAATGGAGTGTTGTCTAATCCAACAACAAACGAAATTAGACAGGTAATTAAATTGGCTGATTTTTGCTTATATACACAATAATGTAGCTTAGTTTAGTTTTAAGTCATGTTCACTTATGTTTATTATTCATGTTAAGTTGTATTGTTTGATGTCCTTACGGGACGATGTAGTCGCTCACGGCAAAATACTTTTACAAATAAACAAAAAAAAAAAAAGTATTCCTATATAACTTTATTTGACAGACTCGTATCGTAATGAATGCAGTTAGACAATTGTCTTCTATGTACATTGTTCCACTCCTATTACCTATTCAATTTACTCTGTGGCTATCACATAATCAGTAAAAGTAAATCATAACTAACTGTTATCATTTTATAAAAATAGATTTAACTTTTATTACGATAAGTTCAGCCATGTCGAGCGTTCACACAGAATTCACCATAAGTTAGTTAATAAACACAATCTGCTCTGCCTTTAACAGCCGAAACCGACACGTAAGAAGCGTGCCTTACAAACATTTGTCAAGTAAACTGCACTGACAACTAGTACCGTACATTCACACTAATGCTTTAAAGTGCGGGCTAAAAAAAACGTGCGTATATGCCACACACACACGTACTTGTTCATGCACCTTCAATATAATCCTTAAAATGCTGTTTGGGTTTCGCAATACCCTATGAGAACGTGCGTCCACGTACTTCGAAAAAGGATACCTTCATGTTGAGTCAAAGCAATAATCATCATTATCATCATCAGCCTATTGCAGTCCACTGCTGTATATAGGCCAAAGCCACTGTATGCTACTCTGATCGATTTTGAGCTTCTCGCTCTTCCAGCCATCTTGTAAAACAACTATGGCGGCAAATAACTCAAACAATATAACATATCTTATTAACAACGGTACATTTATTGGCACAAAACCACAATTAAAATATCACAATCATACCATAATACGGTCTCACAGAAATCCGGTGTAAAACAGCTGTGTTTCACCGAGTGAGTGAGGACACGGATGCCCATATCCCAACCACGCAACGCACTTGTGACGCCTCTGGTAATACGGGTGTCCATGGGGTACGGTAATCGCTTACCATCACGCGATACCTCTGCTCGTTTGCCCTCTATTCCAAAATAATACGACTAGTTAATTCTAATGGTCTGTCTAATTGAAATAAAATAGTGGTAAAGTGGTAAATTTGATTTAAAGATTAACTTTTTAACTGTAGTGGTTCCACGGACAAGATCAAGGTGACAGATATCTCTTCCAGCATGCAGCTCTTTATGTATGACGATGTTGTGGAGTTTCAGAATTCGTAATCAGTGGACGCCCTACGTTGGAGAAATTTCCAGTTTTGATACCTGGGATTAATAATGAGCAGTTCTCTGGTAGAGGTTTGTTACGATTTCTCACCGCAAGATATTTTTTATGTAAGTAATTATTTAAAATATCTTTAAGTTCTTTTTACTTTGCTTATATATTTAAAAAGTTTGAGAAAAATATGTGAAGTTTTTACATGAAAGGATACAATTCTCATTCGCTCTGACACAATTTCTGAATGTATTGAATACATTTATTATGTTTTCATAACTCTTTTCTACTATAATACTGCATAAGCTGAAACAAGCTCAATCATATGAGCTTTTGTAAACATTTTTAAAATTTGAGAAACTCATGTGTGAACTTTACATCTAGATTTATTGTACGAGCTATCCTAGGAACAAAATCTTATATAACATACATATTGTTAACTAGTCAACTCTCGTTGTTGTGTCAGTACCCAGGTGTTATTCGTGAGTTTAAAACAACGTGAGGGTTAGGGGTCATACATAACTGCCAAACCTCACTATTCGCAATCTTGTATTTCGAGACGTGTAGTTTATAGACTAAGAGCCGACGGCCAGACATTCGTCATTTTATAAAAGCTGTAAGTTTATCTGCGGATGTCCCCTATACAGGTAAGTACGACCAGGGACTATAAAGTTTGGGTTGTGGTTACTTGGGCAGGTAACCGGTAGTAAAGGTGTATAAAATAGTACCTTAATTTCGTTAAAGTATAAAGCTCAATTTTTTTATATTTTCTTAAAGATAACTTTAGAAATCTCGTCATCCATTGCCAGACACTTATGACGGTTGCTACCCCCTGCCAGACACCCCTACACTTTAATAAATTATAATTCTACTTTCGTTATAGTATAAAAGCTAAATTTTATATATGTTACTTGGGGACCTATGAAAAGATGTTACCCCAAAAGCCGGACAGTTTCAATGGTTTTTACATCTTGCCAGACACATCGAAAGTTCGCTGTAAGTGCAAGCGCGAGTGCTAAGTCAATTGCGATCTTTAAAGATATCTAATAAAAAAATAATTTAATTACATTCATAGCCATGTTATACATATAAAGTAAAAAATATCATTTTAATATTGTAAAATACAAAAGAAAAGTGATTTTTGTGAGTCACTGTTTTTTGTTGAATTTTTAGGTTCAGAAGTTAAGTATTTTTTCATAAGTCCTGTAATTGCTTTGTAACATTCCCGGTGATTACCATTTTCTGTATACTCATCAGGCAGTATAATGTTTTTATATTTAAGGTTATGTTTTATTCTGATTTTCAAAACAGTTTTACATTTTTTTAAAGTTTCCTCCGAAAACAATATTATATTACCATCACTTTTATTACAAACGGAACAAATTAATGTATCGCCCATGATAACACTTTTTACAAAAAATACACTTTTATTTCACGAAAAAATGCACAAATTTCTATTATTAAACGTTGTTGTACCTGCACGTATAATACTTCGCAGTAAAAAATGGCAGTCGACTAAGCGTCCTATCTCACTCGCACCCGTTTGAACAGTTGTTACCTCGCGCTCGCACTTACAGCGGACTTTCGATGTGTCTGGCAAGATGATAAAACCATTGAAACTGTCCGGCTTTTGAGGTAGCATCTTTTCATAGGTCCCCAAGTAACATATATAAAATCTAGCTTTTATACTATAACGAAAGTAGAATTATAATTTATTAAAGTTTAGGGGTGTCTGGCAGGGGGTAGCAACCGTCATAAGTGTCTGGCAATGGATGACGAGATTTCTAAAGTTATCTTTAAGAAAATATAAAAAAATTGAGCTTTATACTTTAACGAAATTAAGGTACTATTTTATACACCTTTACTACCGGTTACTTGCCCAAGTAACCAAAACCCAAACTTTATATTCCCTGGTCGTACTTACCTGTATAGGGGACATCCGCAGATAAACTTTCAGCTTTTATAAAATGACGAATGTCTGGCCGTCATGGGCTCTTGTAATATTATGAGACATGTTGGAATTTAAAGTTACCTATCGTTATCGGTAGTGTCTTAAGATCTTCCATTTGTGGAAGGAGGAAGAGGTTTATATATATATATATATATATATATATAAATGAGGGTCTGCTAAACTGATTCTTCTCTGTCTGATGAAAAGCATAAGCAGAATCATAGAACGAGCGGTAGAACTTATGGGTATAAATCGGGACCGTGAAGCATGTCCCATCATAACCTATCCCATTTGGAGAAATTCCTATGTCTTAATAGCGCCATATTAGTCAAGGTGCCAGTACGTTTCCATATATAGTAATATTTTTGAGTTCGAAAGAGTAAAGTATTAAACTGTCGTAACACTATGAAGCGACAAATGGCAATAAATATTCCGGACATAAATAAATATTCCGGACATCTAACACACAACGCCATCTAGTCCCAAGCTAAGCAGAGCTTGTGTTATGGGTACTAGACAACTGATATAAATACTTATATATCTTTTTTTTTTTGTAAATACATACATATTATACATAGAAAAACACCCAAACTCCGAAACAAATATTTGCAGATCATACAAACATTTGGTCCGACCCAGGATTTGAACCCGAGACCTCAAGCTTAGCAGTCGCATATGCGTACCACTACGCCACCGAGGCAGTCGTTATTATAAATATATCAATAAAATTACGGGAAGAGATCACACCTATGTTCATACCTACACATTCTTATGTACCTATTATCTAAATAGCATCGAGTAACCTTCATGTCTTACAAACGAATGCATATACAAAAGAGCATTCAAATTGTATTCAATTTTCTATGCATACTGCGGATATCGGTGGGGCACAAATACAAACGCAAATGACATATTCTATCGGAGACCATACTTCCTAGATATGAAAACATTACAATTGTCTATTGTTTTGATTTCACAGCAGATATTGTGCAACAATTTGTTGGCGTTTGCCAATAAGTACATGTTTATGTAGCGGGACGCCGATGGCACCACGAATAGGGCTACCTCAAAATAGACAAACAGATGAAATGTTTATTTAACATATCATTTACACAAATAAATAAAATTAAATTACCTGTTTGTAATTTTATATTAGTAACTTTTCATTAAGTGCATACGAAAGTATATACATTATACGGTGCTTACATCAAAAAATCTATTTTTAAAATTCTTGTATGCCTCTTTGTACAGGTTAATCTCTGTAACAGCTGGACTGATTTCGGCGTTGTAAGGAATTACTTTTAAGATATATTTTTTTTTTTATTGAATATTGGGCAAACGAGCAGACGTATTACCTGATGGTAAGCGATTACCGCCGCCCATGGACACCCGCAACACCAAAGGCGTCACAAGTGCGTTGCCGACCTTTGGGGGATGGGAAAGGGGATGGGGGAGGGAATGGGTATGGGCCTCCGGTATCCTCTCTCACTCGGTGAAACACAGCGCAAACGCTATTTCACACACACACACACACACAAATTTTATTTTAGAAAAGTAATTAATGAACAATATTCGATGCAAAAGCAACATAAATCGCAGTTACACCGCGAGGTGTAGCTAGTATTAATAATTAAACGCGAGGAATAATTAATTCCATGAAATTTTGTATGTAGGGCGTTTCGGGGGCCATAAATCGATCTAGTTAGTATTAATTTTTCTCGATCATCCAGATACTACGGAGTTATACTACTTAGTGAATTAAACAATACGTTAATACTATTAATGGAACAGTAGATCAAATAAATACTTACCTAGGTAAATAGGAACAAAGACACATCGACACAAACACTTAGGTACATCGTAATATACCTTCGTTTTTGTCTTGTAAAGTAGTAAAGTGTACCTATGTACGATATATCGATATAGCCTTTTACTCGTTAGGTAGCGTTTTCACGGTTCCGCCAAACAACGTTATAAAGATGCCAGCTACACGCTGAGGTCGAAGATAAATAATGAGAGGGCAGCCACTTTCGCGCCTTTTCGTACATTGTTACTTACACTTCACGTGTTCGTACATAGGGTTATATTATCGATTTACAGCTGTTCAGACACATCGAGTCTTAGTTTTATTATAGACTAGTTGAACCTGTGATAAAACAACAACCTCGGGTAAGGCCGCGCGCCAAAGCTAGTCAATAAAATAGCCTAAGTTACTCCTCATATCCAAATCGGTACAGCACTTCCAGAGATTAGCCGGAACAAACAGCCAGACAGACAAATATTGAACAATTTTTAATTTTGGTATATGTCAAAGTCGGTCCAGCAGTTCTGAAGACTAGCCGGCACAAACAGACAGAACCAAAGTAACGATTAGACAAAAGTAAGAGCTACCAGTTCGACAATATGTCTCTAAACAGTCATAAGTATCTGTGAAATATCAGCTACCCGGACTCTTACATCAAACTTTCTCATGGGATCTGCTCAAATATTTGCCTAGCAACAAACAATATGAGTATAACCAATAGCAGACGGTCATAATCAAACATCTCTGAACGTAAATCTAGTTTCTGCACTAAACGCGCAAGGAACAACAATGAATCTCCTATCACTAGTAAAACCTATACTAATGTGGCGACTTCCACATATAACACAACAATAACCTACTACAGCGCCATCTACCGAAGATACACTGAACTACGAAGTAATGCACTACACGGAGTAACTAGCAATCCTGAATCGCGCAATTGAAGTTCTCGCGCCGATTATCATATACAGGGTCTGTCGTAAATAATGGATAAGTCGTAAACTGGAGTTGGTCCGGCTATGAGACTATTAGAAAATCGTATCTTTTTGCCAGGGTTTCTAACCGTATGGAAATGGCGTAGACTTTTATGTTTTTTTATAAATTTCGCTACTCTTTGCATTCATTCCGTTGCCATTTCGTTAAATTTAGGTATTTCTATTTCTATATTTCTGTGTCATTTTTTTTGTATTATAGTCTTGAAGATGTGTATTATTTAGTTTTAGTACTGTTTTAGGCGTTTTTAACGTTGGTCATTTTCAAAATTGTCATTTTAAGATTTTTTATGTTTTTGTTTTACTTAGGGTCAACTTTTGATCATTTACTGTGTAAAAAAAAAGTACGGCGCTATAGCTGCCCATGATCTTAATAAATTATCTAGTATGTGTAGATTCTAAAAAGGTATAACAATGCATACTTCACAAGTAATATTAAGCTACATGAGCGAGATCAATATCAAGGTGAGAAAATATTTTTTTCATGTAATGTTGTAAATGGTTATAAAACTTCGTCATAATGATTTATTTCTGCCATTGCGGCTTTGTCCACGGTTATTATCGTACCGCAGGTAGCACTGCGGGGTTCAGCTAGTATATTATAAAAGCAAATTAAGTTTGACTATTTGAAACACTTTCATAATTATTTCAACGATAATCTTGTAATTTATATAGTTAGAAGTACAGAAAGTACACAGAAGTTGACGGAACAATGTTTCTTTTCACCGAAAAAGAAAGAAGTAATCTCAAATAAGAAAGATTAACAAATGTGTACGCGAAGCTGCGGACAACGAATGTATATTTTACACATGAAATCTAAAAAAATAAATACTTTAGCCCAAATATGTTTTGCAAGAACTAGGTAACGTATAAATTGCATCACAATATTAGACGATAGATATTAATCGCTTATTACATAAATTACTAAAACACAACTTTTAGTCTCGGTCTTTGAACTATTGACCGCAATGCCTCCCAAACATTAAACAATAAACAATAAAATGCTTTTAGCATTTGTATACGCTCATATCTATAGACACCTGTGATCATCGAAATTAGTACTCTCAAATGAAAAGATAGCGAGTAGAATAACAATTGTTTCGCACGGGCAAGTTCTCGTACCCAAGTGAATTAGGTTACTTACATGAGTAAATCATTAACGAATTAATTCTAATTAAACAGGAAAGCACAGGAATATGCTAGATGTGAAAATATGAAATTGAGACATCAGAAATCATATTCACATATAATATTGTTAAAATAATTTAAAATTTCAAAATCATTATTTATAAACCGCGATTTTTCTCAAGTCGTTTTTTTTTCTCAGTTGTCTAGTACCCATAACACAAGCTCTGCTTATCTTGGGACTAGATGGCGTTGTGTGTAAGATGTCCGAAATATTTATTTACTATTTATTTAAGTGGCAGTCAAAAGGTAACATCACTAACAGAAACACATCCGCAGCTGTGTGTAGTGTGTAGCATCAGTGTCACAGGATACTCATAATCAAGCTACATTGAAAAAAAAAACGAAGCCTTGTAAATAAATTATTTGTGAATATGACTGTAATAAAAATGTCTCTTTTAAATTTAGTGCCAAATGTCAAAATGAGTTGTTCAACTATAAAAAGACCGTAAAAATAAAAAGGTTACGGAACATTATGTCATTTATTCTTCACTGACAATAATTATGTAATTATTATTTTCTGCACGTTTGCATGTAAAATATAAACATCTCGATACCATCGCCAGAGCAACGCTAACTTTCTTTCTTTTAAGATTACGTTATGAAACGTGATGATTTTTTCTAACTCGGTTAAGTCCGTTTTTATCGCAGATTTACTCTGTTTGGCATTGTTTCCGACTATTCTATTAGTCCTCACTGCTATAAAGAGCTCTTTAATGTCAGATTAATTTCTAAAAGACTTTAAATCACGTATTTATTTAAAGTCCGACCCATATAGTAATACTAATAGTTCTCACTAACAAATTATGCATACATTAAGAATTAATAATTACAATATAATATGAGTAAATCTTACTAGCTTATCGTTTTAAAACACTTTTCTTTACTTCCTGATACTATAGACATAGGAATTTTATTTATCGTGTTTATTTTCTGTTAGGAATACAAAAAAAATTTTAACGAAAATTTTATAGGATCAAACGCAGTTAAAAGCATAACTTAAAATAACAATAAGCATTAGGAAAATTTAACGGAAGCGGAAACGATAACAAATCAACTGAAACGTGTGCATAACAAAGAAAGTTATACACAATGAAGATTTAAAAGGCTAAATGAAGAGACAAGGAAGGCTCGATACATGACAGTTTGAATGCATTAGCATATCGTGTTGCAGAGAAAGGCAAACTCTTGCAACGTCGGTTCCAAACCAATGAGGAATTTTTATCATCGACGATTAACACATTTCACTTTTGTAAACTAAGGGTTCTCGAATTCATCAACTTGATAGACTTGAGATTAATTTATTGTACAATAAAAGTTTTTCTTCATGTGGTTAGGAAACAACTATATCCTAAAACCATTACATCTACCTAATCGTGTAAGTGACATACGTGTTAGAAGGACTGACAGCCACAAAAGAAATCAGACAAAACTAATTGGCAATTGTGATTACAATTTACACATTACCCTGATCCTCAGTAAAACTCGAATGAGGGCAAAAGATCTCTCGGAAACCTTCTGAATAGACCTATTGTATAATCAGAAGGTTTCGGAGAAAGGAATACGTGATAAAAAATAGTAAGATAGTAATTATTATATCACCACACGTCTCACACACGACCGTCTGTTTAAAATCTAACCAAAGCTAGATGATAGAAAACTCTTTATTTGTACACCGTATTATAGGTTTAAAAGAGAGTACAGAAAGTGACAAATGTATAATGTACAAACGGCGGCCTTAATGCCCAAAGCAACCTCTTCCAGGCAACCTTAAGATGGATCAAAATGTATCGGAGAGACAGAGAGACAGTAATTGACAGTGCAATGAATTTTGAAGAATTACATACACGTATGTACTCATATATAAACATACGAGTACTAATAACTTTAGCTGCTCAATGGTAGCTAGACTGGTGATAAACATAGTTACAGAACGAATGACCGTGTTCATCACGTAAAGCTTTGTCCTGTTTAGAAATCGAATCCACAATCGAATTAGCAATCGAGGTCACTAACCACTAGGCCCAAGGGCCCGTAGAAATGGTTGTAGTTTATTAAAAAGCGATGAACCCTCTTTCCGATCAGTCGGTTAACTAGCGTGTTTCAACAATTGGTTACATCTAGAAAGGCGAGCTGTGTTAGTGTCGCAAGCGATCGCGCCGCAGATAGTTAACGCTAAGGACATCGTCACGACAAACACGAACAGACATACATACTTCAGATGGTATTTATTAAAGTGATTTTCTGTTACATTGTTACCTCCTCTCTCTAAATTAAAGGCTATAATTATAATAATCATACTTTCATTACCTAAAAACACCCTATAGTCGTTCCAATACTTTAATTAACTTTTGACAGATCACGCACATAAAGTTTTGTAATAATTTTTGATACAATGTACTACAGATAATACTGTACTTTATGGGCGGGCTCCGCCTACTTAGGGATGTGTCATTCGTAATTAATGACCACAGACTATAAAAACGGTTTTGAAATAAATCGATTATCGATTATATTAATAAAACATACAATAAAATTATTGTGATTATATTTTATATCAAATCACGTAAAAAGCTTTATTATTTTGCATTAAAATGCCCTAAGTGTCTCTGTTTCAATGCATAAATAATTTGCGTAATGAAAACAGTTCCATCGTACTCGTACCTAGTAATGGGATCGAATGTATTCGCCGCAAATTAATGAATCTAAAATAATTGTTTAGACTTACTATAGTTGGTTCAAATAAAAACTACCTGCGGTACCTACTTGTAATGAACAGGTACAAAATGTTGAAATTCGTAGTAATTTACGGATTAAAAATAAAACAACCAAAAGAGGTACTGTAATACTAATTTTAATTATAAAGAATCGTCTTCTTCGTATGACCAGGAATCATCATCACTTGAGTTCATAAATTGTCGAATGCAACATCCCGATCCCAATCCGACATTATCACCTTCTTTGTTTTTTCTACAACATTCGCCCAGTTTTCTGGAGTTACTTTTTCACACGCATTTTTCAGTAAATTCAGCATTTTTCTTGCGGTGAAAGGAGGAGTTGTATTGTTCCTCGCAGCATATCCTTTAACTTGTGCCCAGATCATTTCAATTGCATTATATTGGCAGTGATATGGGGGAATTCTGAGGACGGTATGCCCATGCTCTGCTGCCATTTCATCTATGACGTATCGTTTTGGCAGCTTCTTTGTTTTTAATATCTTTACTAACTCTACTTTTAGTAGGGACTCATTCACCTCTTCGCCATTGTCACGGAGCCAGTTTATGATTTCATGTTTTTTGTTGGCCTGTGTTGGTATTTTATTAATTTGACGAGAGTGATAAGGTGCATTATCAATAAATATTATTGATGGCTCTTCGAGTGATGTAAGCATTTCTCTGAACCACTTTTCATACACGTTCGAATTCATCTCCTCATGATAATCTCCTGTTTTCTGGGATTTAAAAGCTAATAGAGCGTCTGGCACAAATCCTTTTACTGTTCCTGCATGACAAATAATCAGTCGTTTGCCTTTTCCCATTGGTACTGTAGAAGTGGAGCCAGCGGTGTTGTCAGTCCAAGTTTTTGACAGCGTATGATTCGCATTGAGCCAAGTTTCATCTGTGAAAACAACATTCGACCAATCTTCTATTTTTTTTGCTTGTCTTAAAAAATCGCATCTATACAAAGCAATATCATTGCGTTCCATTAAAATTTTTCGTTTGTCACATTTTTGGAATAACATTCCAATGTCTTTCAATACCTTTGTCAGAGAAGATTTTTGACCACGGAACAAACCACTATTTCGAAGAGATTGTGTTAGTTTTTTTAATGTTGGAATCTCTTTTCTTTGGTAATAGTCGTATATATGACGACGAATAGCATCAGCGTCAAAATTGTCAACGGCTGTAACTTTACTAGGCGGACGTTTTTTCTTAGGTGTAGATAGCTTATTCTGTTCCATGCCACTGCTGCCGTAGCCTTCTTTTGTTATTTTTGCCACTGTTGGAGCACTAATACCTAATGCTGCTGCAACACGGTCTCTAACTTGAGTCACTGGTATAAGAGGCCCACCATTACGGCTTTCCTTTTCAAAGTATTCACGAAGTCGCAAGACAAACTCTCTTGTTTGTCCTTTGAGTACTTTCTTTTTTGGCATTTTGACAGTAACGAAGGCAGGAACGATACGCTCAACTCAACCAAACGTGAGAATTCACAAATAAATCAATACGGAGGAATATAAATACTCAACTATATTGAAGGTTACTCATTGAAATACTGTAGATTATTTTAAAATAGACATAGAGAGATTTAAAAAAGATCATCAATAGTTTAACAAATACAATATTAACCACTGAATTACAACACAATACAATAATACATTTTGAAAATTCAGTTCCTTTTATATAATTTTTCATGACATAGAACCGTCATATTTGAACAACATTCTTTTAATCCATTTCTTCTTTATTTTGACAAAGGAGGTCGCACATTGAAACACATAGAAATATGAAGTACGAAATTATCTATAAAATAATGAGTTTGTTAAATCGATTAAAACTTCTTAATGCATAAAATCGATCGATGAAAGAAATCGAATAGGTAACGGGTCAGGGTATCACTATTTGATTAAGTATTAGAGCTGTCAAAAGTTAAATAAACTATTGGAACGACTATAATGACTGGTATTCTAAAGACCTTGATATGAAAAAACTATTTAATGGCACATGTTTAAAAAATACTGCAACAACAAATACCAAAAAGTAAAAGTATAAACCAATTAACCCTTCTAATAGGTGACGGTAAAAGACAAGTCTGTCTAATCTTATATATTTTAAGCACAGTTTATTCGCATTAACAATATAGTGATGGATTGATTTAGATTAACTTTTTGTATGGGTAACGACCCAAGTCCCGAGCTTTCAGTCGAAGTCATTGCGTTCAATCGAAGTCAGAATCCAAAGCTTTCCTTTCTATGGTACACCTGGTTCCTCGACTAGTACCTCGAGAAGGCGTGCGGTTTTTGGTCGGTTCGTATCCGATATAATCACCAATAAGTGGTATCCAGAGATAACAAAACAAAAGGTGATAATAGCTACAATTGCAAGAGTTACGAGATGATGCAGAAGCCAAATCTATCAAAGTTATAAAGGTAGAGAAGCTGCTGATATTACCGCAATGAATAACAGATGTACAAATTGCACTCCTGTCATCTGATAAACAGGCTTCATGCAAAATACCCGCCGTTGACATTTACCAAACAGCTAACATGAGACATTGAATGTATCGTTGAATATGTAAAGTTTATCGGTTATACTGTCTTAGTAATGAATGTGAAGGATGGTTATAGGTGACTCGCGTTTGCCCGCAACTTACCTCGCTTTAATATTTACTTTTAAATGAACACCGGTATTCTTCAGAAAGTGTATTTATCTATACTAATATTATAAAGCTGAAGAGTTTGTTTGTTTGAACGCGCTAATCTCGGGAACCGCTGCTCCGATTTGAACAATTCTTTGAGTGTTGGATAGTCCATTTATCAAGGAAAGCTATAGACGCATATCATCACGCTAAGACCAATAGGAGCGGAGCCCCAATGAAGAATATTTAAAAAACGGGGGAAAATTATTACGCTACCGGCAATAGTAGATGTAAACGAGGTTGTGAGGGTCAGCTAGTTTTTAGATAAAATAAATTCAATTTTCATTTCGTTCATGGGTACTCTGATAGTGTACATTTAAAACCGGAGATTTTACGTCTTAGCTAAGTAATCATACGAAAGCTTAATAAACACGTAAATAGATAAACAAGCTGACATTAATATTTTTATTGTTCATGAGGATTTCACAACACTACACAATTTCACAGCCAAAACCGCTTTTAATAATTCAAAGTTTAAATTGAATTGTTCAATTCAATAATCAATTACTAATGGTTATTACAAAAGTTGCCAAATCATACAGGGGCAAATATGACACTACAATTTTTTGCCGAGACACATTAATATGCAAAGGAAAGTTTGCGTATTTAAGCACTTAAATTAAATCACAAACTATTCTTAATACGAATGTAGTCATATGTACATTAGCAACTATGTATAAATTACGAATCTGAAATGTCACTACTCTTTCAGGTATTTAACAGTTGATATTTCTTAGACATCAACTTTCTTCCAATCTAAGATAACTATAGACTATTTTGTTAACGTCACAATCGATAAATATAATGTCATCGATTAAATGACGTATGGTCTGATATTTTATATAGCGACATTCTCCAACATAAAAGACAAAGCCTCTGCTACGAATTATAATGGAGAACAAAAGACAGATCATAAAAATACCCTCTTTAAAGTACTCCAACCATTTTTATGAAAATGACAAGAAATCTATTCAACCAGCTAACCTATAGCTTTCCTATGGCTAATTTGTCATAGTGGACTAGGTGGGGCCCTAGTCTAAGAAATGTTTGAATCGACAACTATCAGCCCTTCGGCAGTCGTGGTACGCCCGTAGCCACTATAGTAGCCCTTACTTTGAGTTATGTATTTAAATTTAATAAAAAAACATCAAAGCACATTTAAACATCAACTATTAAAGCTAAATATGGACATGAATTATTTACTTAAAGACAACAACACTGGCAATTATACGATGCAACAAAAGCCTTTATTGACAAATCATAAATACACAAATTGGTAATTCCTCGTCATCTTAATGATAGTAATTTTGCGTCACAACTCAGCTAGTGCAATTATAACGGTGACTTTGATTGGTCGGCACCGAACCGTGTCTCTGTGACATATGCGTGAGCGCGTTGTGGTCCTATTTAGTATAACGGCAAATTATTGTATGAATAGTGAAATTCCTGGATTATAGTTGAGTGGGTATTGGTGTCAGAGATAGTGACAATTAGTGGCAAATAGTATATTGTCATGCGATATCTGTTCATCAAAATACCCGAAAAGGCTAATTATTACAATGTAAATTATTAGGGGCATCCACAAATTATGTTACATTTCGGTCAACCACGTTGGACCTCGTTGGTCGGTATATGTAATTTAAAAAAAGAATCTGTTATATTCACATTATTTTACATAAAAATATTTTTTTCTCAAATAATTCTCGCTCGCTCCGCTTGTTAAATTATCATTAATCGTTTGTTAATTAGTTTTTATTACGTATTTTTTTAGAAAAGTTAACATGGTGATGGGACACGCAACCGGTGACAAGTACGGTACGTGGAAGGTGATTAAAAATACATTCTGTTTTTGTCCCACAAATTGTAAATGGACCGATATTAGTAAAAGCAAAGTAGTAATTAAAATGAATCAGAACAAGGAAACGAAAGTAGGTACCTATTCAGTTATTCGTGACGACAACTGAAATCACAGGTGGTGATTAAATGAACTAATTACTTGTCAAAAAGATAATAAATTCATTTAAGCTGGTGACACTGTATCGAATAGCTTTTCTCATGATTAGCTTTAGCTTTTTATTACGCTGTCAGCCTTACCAGCTCTCTATGATCATCTCTGCAACATAATCTGCATGAGCAAAACTAACATTCTAGTATAGTAGTAGTATATTAATCTGTTTTACAATACAAGAAAAATATTATCTATATCGGTCTAGAAGACAATAGAAAAAAGATGAAATGTAGTAATGCGTAAGCGCCATTCATTAAGTTGACAAACGGAACAGCACTAAGTCGTAAAAATAATTAATGCAGGCGGGACAGGAAACGAACTCAATTGTAAGCACCGGATATTTGTTGAAAAAGGGACCCGACCTTGTCCACACTATTGTCAACGTATCGACAAAACTAAGGTCAGTTCAGTACGCAGCTGAAACGACAAGCCTGGGTTGATAAAAATAAATAATCAAATGACAATATCGAATGAACGATTAGATGAGGAAAGTTATACTATCATTGATATTTGTAAACAGAATCATTAAACAATAAATATTTGAAAATGTCGTGGACATAACAATGAACGAGTTTATTATTTTTATAAGTCTATATCGATGAAGAAAAGATTACAACATTTAACAAAATTTTTAAAGATGCGTCGTTCATTCTATCGTTACCCCATATCCGTGTTGAACGATTAATGCTACCAATGCTACCGGCAGTATTATTTGTTTATAAAAGGGGCAATAGGGACGATGATCGTTAGCAACTACTGGGGTACCAGTACCCACATCTCAAAATTGATAAGTTCGTTCTCGCTGTTGGAAAGGAATTAGTATAGTGGGGGTTTGGGTCTCAGTTGCTGAAATACAATGGAAGAATTCCCTTCGGTCGAACAGCACCTATGAGCCGAAGCACGGTTCTTCCCCGGTTAAGTAGAATTGTAGTCAGTTTAGCCAATCAAACGTACAGTACCCCATTCAAGAGATTTCGTTCAGTAGTTTCACCTGTTTAACATTATAAATAATGTTCAATATAGGTCTAATGTTACTTGACATGATGAGGTGACTTTGATAATACCTTTGCTTTGAGTAATTAATTAAAAATAACTATTATTATAAATTATTATCTGTACTACATACATAAATGTTTTTGTAATAAAAGAAATTTCACGCAGTTTCAGATGCGTTTCTGGTAACTGTGCCACTCTTCATAGCGTGATTATGTAGTGTATGACTTTCATAAAAATAGTTTTCACGTGTGAAATTTTTGGAATTTGAAATTTAAACTCTTAGATTTTATAAAATGTGTATGTAAATTTAAAGAAATTAAACCTTAAATTAAATAAAGATAAAATATAAGAAATAATTTAAAAGATAAGATTTCGTTGAAAATAACAAAAGCTGCGTGTCTGCAAAATATAATTATACAATCATAGCAATTTCCAAACGGGTGTAATTTAAAACGAAAATGAAAATAAGCTGAGAGTTAACGATTTGAACGGGAAGGAACTAAATTGAATAAATCTCAGTTCTGAGATAATTGAAGGTTCAGTGAATACTTGGTCATTTTGCGTTCCAACTCAAATTATTATCAAAGAACTAATACCCAGTGGTTATTTTAAAAGGATAATAAAACTAAAATAAATCACATTAAGAACCTCCGCAGACAACAAACTTTTTAATCGACTGACAGTTTGGTCGGTTTCTCTATCAGTGTGGACATTATAAGGATTTGGTATCGGCCAAATATTAAGCCAAAAGCCAACCCAATTAAACTATCGACTGATTAAAAAGTTTGTAGTCTGCGGCGGGGGCTATAAACAGAATATCTATAATCTACATTTTTATGCATTTCGTATTGTTCAGTCTGCTATTTTGCGTTTTGTGCAAGCAAAACTTCTTTTATTTTTATAGAAGTGATTTTTTTTTAGAATCGTTGTGATTTCAAACCGGATGCAACGGAAAAACGACAGGTAAGAGATACAAATACAAAAAGTCGCCTGTAATTAGTGAGCCAGAGCGAGAGAGTAAATGTCGGTCTCATTCATTTGTCGATTTACTGAAGTTTCACTTCTATCGCGTGTGAATCGCCTTTTTTTATGTATGTGACTTACAAAAATACATTTACTTCATTACAAACTTATATTTATTCTCATTGGGTACGATATACAACGAATACATAGTTATACTTAGAAAAACGTACACTAAATCTGCAAGATATAATTACTCACATTGACATTTTGAACTATAATAAATTTAGCTCTGAGAATAAAGCCATTGAATAGAACGTAGAACACATCCAGTCTATTCTTTGAGCTCGTCTAGCCCATACCTATAATTTCCTGAACAGTGTACAACACAATTATATATCAATTAAATTAAGCCAGTTATTACTAGAACTTTCTTGGTTATGTAACGTTAGAATTATAGAGCTACTAATAGTGATCAAGATTACATGAAAGCAAGGTTTAGGAGTGTTGGCAAATTAATGGCTATAAACGATAATATGATACAATAGCAATAATTTTAAATGAAACATATATCGAAATGGAAAATAAGCATTGTTGCTAAAAAACAGACAACAAAATAATACAAATAAAATCATTAAAATTTTATAACTAAAATTATAAATTTAAACTGCCTCGTTGGTCTAGCGACTGCCGAGGTCTCGGGTTCGATCGGTGTAGCCCGCCCGTGCCTCGGAGAGCACGTGAAGCTGTCGGTTCCGGTTATCATGAACATCAATGGCAATCGTTATTGGAAAGTCAAGGCCCTCAAATGTACAACTAGTACAACCTTCTAATTCACCCTCAGGGTTGCGGCGTTCCGATGCCAGTCATATAAAAACTGATATTCAGGTAAAAACGCTTGAACTAATAGCCGACCCAAAATATTTTTGGGAATAAAAAAGGCTAGGAAGATGATGATAAATTTAAAAGTAACTCTGTCTGTTACGGCTTAACGGTTAAACCACTGCATTGTTTTCAATGAAATTGGGTATAAATATACTTTAATTGTTGAGGAAGGACATAGGTTACTATACACCGCGATAAGCGACAAACACACAGACGGAACAGCAGAAAGAACCTTGCTGTTTAAAAAATATATAAAAACCTAGTAAAACAGTACAAAATATTTTTTATGTTAGATAAAAATTATTACATGAAATCTTTTCTATTTAAATCTACATATATATATATTAACTTTTATACACATTTAGTGGTAGGAATGTTATTATGTGTTTATAGTGCATTTAAAAATTAAATTACTGTGACGCGGTTGTTATTAAAGATACTTATATAGTTATTACATAATCTATATTGCATGTGTGTATAGTGCATGAGGTCCCGGGTTCAAATCCTGGGTCGGACCAAGTGTTTGTGTGATCTACAAATATTTGTTTCGGAGTTTGGGTGTTTTCTGTGTAAATGTATTTACAAAAAAAAAAAAGTATATATGTATTCATATCAGTTTTCTAGTACCCATAACACAAGCTCTGCTTAGCTTGGGACTAGATGGCGTTGTGTGTTAGATATCCGAAATATTTATTTATTTATTTATTTAAATATTTAAACTACATTACATACAGAAACAAGCAATATCTTAATCGTAAGTACCTTTTATGTAGTTAAGAATAACAAATCAGCTAATGAAAAACTATATAACTAATAAGTTAGATCAATTTTTCGTTTTGAAACTTTTGAATAAATAAAAATAATGATAAGTTTACACTGTCGCAATGGACAGATTAATAAGATGAATCTGGAAAGCGACTGACGCGTCTTTTTATGGTTTAGCGAGCAAATAATGTAAGGACCATCCTTAAGAGTCTCAAGTGCTGGTCTTTGAGTGTAAGAATAATGAAACGAGAGCATTAAGTCACAGGCAAATAAGGAGTAAATAAATTAACGTTACTTTCATACTTGTACTAAAAGTTAACATCTAAAATATTAATAGTTAATTTTGAAAACAAGCTTTGATAAAGTTGAGTAAAATGAACGAATGACAAAGTGGTTTAAGTGGTGTCTCCACGTGGTTGTCTATTGCGCTGAATGTTGTGAGTTCAAATCACAAAATCACAAAACACTTCGTGTGATCCATACATTTTTGTTCTAAGTTTGAGTGTTCTTTGCGACAGTCCTGTGTCAAGACAAGTTGTTCGTAACTTGACTTGAAAAAATAAAGTGCCAAGTATAAAAAGTGTTTAATACTACAATCCAAATAGGTTATCAATAACTATATATTTAATGCAGTTGTTGATGCAGCATAAAACAGCAGCCATAAAGATAAGATCTAATATCGAATAAAACTAATCGAGATATCGTATAAAATAGGTTATGAGTCATTAAAACATTCAGTTAATATTAAAAACCTAACTAAGAACATGGATAGCTTATGTTTTAATAAGCGATACACAAGATAAGTACGAAGCATCCGACAATAATTTATTCAATTACAGCTTCTATGGTATAGCGTCTATTCGATCGACTAGCGAATCAATTTTATACCGTTTCATAAATCGAATAATTGCTCGTCTTATATGCAATCGTACATGTGCTTCGTAGACTCTTTGAATAATTCAAACCACGCATAATCGATATGCAGTACGATACTAAAATGTATCGATTTCGCTTTCAGTAAAATACGAGTTCAATCTGTGGAAAATACAATTCTGAATAGAGCCAGAGAAATGTAGAAAAAGATAATATCAAAGATTTTATTTATGGTGTTAAGCTTTCTAGTAAATAAAAAATAAACAGTTAATAAATATAACAAACACTATGAACTATTTTAAGCGTAATTGAGCAAGGCGTAAACGACGTGAAAGTTTAATTAATTAATGAAACTACACCATTAAACGGGTTGCCGACAGTTTACAAAGATAATACAAAATACATTTATGTTCATAATATAGAAATTGTAGACTATATTTAGTAAGCAACTTTGGCTTTTGTGGTGTAATAGATTGTAACAAAGCGAACAAAGTGAAAATAGAAATTTAAGTAATAATAAACCTAAAAGTAATGAAAGTTAAGAAACTTCTTGCAAAATTGACGAAAGTCAAAAACCGGTGGTTAAAGGACGAAGAACTTAACGGTCGTAGATTTAAGATAAAAGCAGTTTAAAGTAAAAAAGACAAGAATAGACATCTCATTTAATAGACATGAAACAAAAGAGAATGGTTTACACAAACAAACATTGTGAGTATTTACGACACAGTTACTTCGGTTAATGAGCATTTTCACTTTTCGTTATGAAACTAATAAAGCTTAGTCTAACCAGAACACCTTTGGCCTCTTGTTGTTCATATTTAAAGGTTAAGAAATAAGGGATTATGCATTCGTAATGAAAATTGACCAGTGTTTAATATGTTTTATTTTTGTGTCATTTTCTTTTCATTTACGTAACCGATATCGTCATCATAATCGGTCCTCGAAATATTTAAAAAATCTTTTTTTTTATAACTTATGTTATTTCCTATTTTTATAATTGAGTTCTAAATATAAATGATAAGAAAACTGCATTGGAAAGTGTTTAATCATACTTTTTTTACCTAATCATCATAATTTTGATATTTTAACAAATTGATAATTTCGGCGATGTTTATGACAATAATGTATCTCAATTCATAAAAATAACAATTTAAAAACTTAATAACTTTATATAGTTTTTAGGTACACAAGCTACACTTGTTGATGGGTTGTTAAACACAGTCAGTCTTTACAAAATTCGACCCGCTTTTTAACAGCAAACTCAATGAGCAAAACACAGTTTTTTTTTCTTGATAGTCTCTGAGCTCATATACATATGAGAGCTTAGAGACTATCATATATAGATAAATGACTCAGAATAAAATAGAAATATGCCACTAACAATGTATCGTGAAAGTAGAAATGGTAAGCGATAATTTCCTAGTATTTGAGGTGAACGTGAACGCCAGATGGATACAGCATATGAAATGGCTGACCCCTCACCCTTACGTGCAATGCGATAAAGATGCTACCACTCCCAACGATTATACTCTCTGACAATAAACACGTAATGAATATTTGATGTGAACGTTTCGTGTTGACCAGTGACGTCGACTAATATAGACATGTCAAATTGGTGGTGCAAATTATCTTTAGAAATAAAAATGAATCACTAAAATGTATGTACGCCCATAACTTTCGATCGACTGCACCAAATTGAATCTTTTTTTTTTATGTATTTGGTATTGTCAGGACATTCTCTTCGTCCGCTTTGTTCTATATACTACAGTGTTGCGGGAAGTTGACATGGGTTCACAAAATATATTTTTTCAATAATTTAGAAAATATTCCCAAAAATGAATAAGGCGATACGAAGGTCGCCGGTATACCGCCGGATACCACGCAAAATAGGTGCACTGAAGTCGTCGAGTTGCGGAAACCCAGCCCGCGAGTTTCAAGAAGGTCGCCGGTTCAGTTATTGTTTTTATAAATTTCAACAGTCAACTAAATGTCAATGACAAGTCTTCACTTATACAGCTGTATGATAAATTGGTGTCACTTGAATTGGTCATGTAGTTTTAATCATCGACAAAGACTGAATAGCAGCCCTATAAGTTTAAGATTGTATTACGATTATTTTAAGCATTTATCATTTTAGTACTCAATAATAGAACATTTTGGGTACCTCTTACCACTAAAAGAGCTTTTAGTTAAGTTATTTAGTTCAATGTTATGTTCATCCTATTAAAATCAAATTAGAGCAGAGAGTATTAATATAATTCTGTAATTTTCTTGTCGCCGGTGTAGCTTAAACTTCTGTCTAACTGAACTCATTACCGTTTTATGTTTCATCATAATTCGTTCAATATTAAGACTATAGCCGGGGGCTGGTAGGGTTACTGTGGAGGCTTTTAGCCACTATGTTATCATCATTGCGTACTGGCCACTTTCTTGGGCTTTCTAAATCCGTGCGAAGATTAGCACGCAAGTAAAATACGACCGGTACCTACCACACGGAAGTAACAAAGTTACTGAGCCGGTGTTTTCGAGATGCTATCAGAAGGACGCGCGAGAGTTCACATTATGCACATTTGTGTTTTGTTTTTAATATCGGATGTGTGATTTTTTCTTCTTTTTTTAGAGCGTAATGGAAGTGCATTTTGGTCTGGCAACTGTGAACGCCTGCAACCTAGGAGTCAGAACGTATTGTTGACCGTTGAATATGACATAATATGTCTACCTATTCTAATCTTACTCATTCTTAAAAACATGTTAATAAAGTAAAGACGGTCTTGTTAATTCTCCAAGTGAATACTTGGGCTCTAAAATCTTCGAATCTCATTTTAGAATTGACACCTTTTTATATCATGATGATAAACAAACAAGACGAAATCATTTATTTATATATATATATATATTAAAAGTGAATTATCTCTTACAGACATAAGATGTTATCCATTTCAAGAAACTCTTGTTAAAATAAAATCGCTTAACAAGACTATCTATGTGATAGGCAGTAGCATTCACTCTAAAATCGTACGAAAACGACTTACCTACACGGCACAACGTTTTTTTTGTAATACCTACTCAGCTACCGTGATTCAAGTATATCTAATCAGCTTATTTATGATAAACAGATCCATTTTGAAATACACCTTATAATTTTATATGTGTGGTGATAGACATCAGAATTAGGCCTCTTTTCTAATTCTCAATATTTTTTGCATTTAATATGATGTGTAACTAATCAACCTTAGTTCCACCTTGACATTTTATCGCACTATTTAACGCTAAGTCACGACATAATGTCATATACATATACGACAATAATACAGTCTAAGTCGTGCTCTTTCCTAAATCAAATGTCAATGATCTGTCCTACTAAACCCCTTTAAAATACAGTAAATCTTATCGCCACTATATTGCTGTAACGTAACTTGGCACGTAGTACCTATCTACAACCACCAGAGAGCGATAACATCGCGCGTTGACGCTGTCGTTGCGGAGAGAAATATTGCGCTCGTGCAAGCTCACCTCTAGGCGCCTGTGTATTATGAAAATCTAGTGTTAACCATTCCACGCGATACTTTGCATACTATTTCTGGCTGGAGAGACGAAATTACTATGTTTAGTTAAGAATAAAACACACTAAAATGAAGCGTTGAAATTCTTGTAGCCATTTTGTCGTCAGGTTTCAACCTGACGACGATACTTTATTCAAATTCACAACTTGTGAAATTATTCCTTTGTTAGGTGTAGACACAACAAATTTACTCACGAGCAATATATTAGCTTCCCATGTCATTGATTGGTTCATACTATTTCGGTTTCTCTTTGTTCCTGGTGTAAGGAATGCATTACTAAAGCTCTAACGAAGTGTTACTTTACGCGATTGAGATGAAAAGGTTAATTGTAATTAAGGAAAAAAATGAGTTTATAGATTTTGTTTGTTCTAAACTATTGTTGGTATCGTGGTATCATCGAGTGTTACCTTGATCACAAGACGAAACGTTACAAATAAATTATCACATGATTAAGGAGTCGCGACACTTGGTAAATAAGCAAGGTTATTAACGATTACATGTGAAGTGTCCGAAATAGTAGTTCTATTCTATACACTAAAGTAATTATATTGACGTATAAAAAAACTTAAATTGTGACATATTAATGATAATAATGAAACATGGATATTCTGAATCTAAGGTAGTAGAAAATTAGTAAACTGGAAGAGGTGGGCAACGAAAATGATCTTAATCAATTTCTTTTTGTAGTAGTAGTAAGTAAATATTTATGACTTTTTAGGGTTCCGTACTTCGAAAGGAAAAAAACAGAAACTTTATGGAATCACTTTGTTGTACGTCTGTCGGTCAAGACTCTTTTTCTCAGGAACGCGTGGAGGTATCAAGCTGAATGCTGCAAATTTTCGACACTCGCGAGGCTATCAAAACCTACAGGGTACTTCTCGTTAACTCATAATCTTAAAAAAATGGTACGAAGCAACATCTTATATCACAGATTAAGGAAAAATTGCGAAAAGCATACATTTTTAGTTACGTCATATAATATACCTACAGGTTTGTATGGAATTTTCGGTGCGTGAGTCCGACTCGCACTTGGCCGGTTTTGTTTTAAATGAAGCCTGCCAAAATGATTTTACTCCGCCTGCTACCACTGCATTACCGACGCAGTAAAATACCAGTAAGAATAAAGATATTTTTAAGAGTCTAAAAGGTTCAGGGGCCGAAATTTTATAACCCACTATCATTTCTCGATAAAAACTAAATGACTTACACCGTTATTGTCTAGATATAACTTACAATACATATGTCCGTTCTTAATTATGCAAAAGCGAAAACAGTGACTGTCACTTTCATAGAAGTAAGACAACGGAGGAATGAAATCTGTGTGTATCTTATTTTATCTGTATCTTCCTATACAAATAAATAAAATTGAAATGTCTGTTTGTTGTTTCATATTAACAGCTATTCACTAAATGCATATGAAAGTATATACGGTACTTAATTAAGTACATCAAAAAATTCTGATTTTAAAATTTTTGGCTGTGTTTATTCCGACTAATCTCTGGAACAGGGGGTCAATTTTGATGTGACTTCCACTGGCAGATAACTGATATTACAAGAAGTAACTTAAGTTACTTTTACTTTAGAAAAAAATAGAAATTCGTTACAAACCTAAATGAAAACCAATGTAATAGTGAACAATCAAAAGCAACAAAAACCGTGGGTAATACCGCGGGGTGCAGTTAGTCCAGCATAAATCAAATGGGTACGCACATCACAATTAAACAAACTTCACATTTCGCCCGAGGGAGGGAAAGTCGTAGCTACCGAAGTTGCCCGAAGTAGTCCGATCTAACCCGATCTCGGACGCGATAAGTTCATTAATCACTTACACTGGCGGCCAACCGAACGGTTTCCTTACACTGCCTAGCGCCGCTAAATTAACTGTTATTGCTTTTCAATATTACTAACAATATTAACAGCACTGTTACTGTTAGTAGTTTTAGGAACAAGAAAAAGAAGAAAAACAATAACCTGCCTACATTTTTCTATATCACCCGGACCATTTTTACTATATATTATTGAAATCTCATTCATCAAAATCGGATCAGTAGATTAGGTGCTACGAAGAACATAGACTATTAAAATTATTTACCGGTATCAAAACACAATAGCATGTTTAGGCATTTGACTACGTTAACCCAAACCATCATTATTTATATTTTCATTATGTGATTTTATTAATTTTTCTCTTAACATAAGTTTGTTCTTAAGCTTTTTAACTAGGATAATAGAATTCGTTAACAATCGTACAAGTGTAAACTGAGCTACTGTCGCCAGAATTGATCACAGTGGTTATAGTGGGCGAACGAGCAGACATATCGCCCGATGGTAAGTGATTACCGCCGCCCGTGGACACTCGCAACACCAGAGGTGTTACAAGTGCGTTGCCGGCCTTTTAGGAAGGAGTACGCTCTTTTCTTGAAGGTTTGAAGGTCGTATTAAGTCTATAGAAAAGTTAAGATAATTAATAATTGCCTATACAATGCTTACAGCGATGATGGTGCCCTCAGATATCAAAACGTAACCCACTTTCTAAGCTGAACAAAGTGTTATTAGTCATTAAGCTATTAATTCTTTACATCCTTACCTTCTGTTGTTTGTTTTCAACTAGAACACAAATGATTTATCGACCGCTAACAGCTCCAAACAAAGCACTTCTGCACTTTTGTGCAAAAATACACTTAGTCATACAATTAGTGTTGTCGTATCATATTATTATAGTTACCTGTAAAATTATCCTTCAGAGTTATATACTTACATTTTTGCTATATTAGTGTATACAGCGCCATCTAGCGAATCTTATACTAATATATTCTTAATCTCAGGAACTACTGGTCCGATTTGGAAAATTCTTTCAATGTTAGATAGCTCATTTATCGAGGTTGGCTGTAGGCAACATTATCATCAAGTTAAGACCAATAGGAGCGGAGCATGAATATGGAATGTTTCAAAAAAGGATGAAATTATTACGCTACGGGAAACAGGAGACCTATACGAGGCTAAGAAATAATTGCTTAGTTAAAGTCGCCTGAATTCCACTTTTCACTAACTAAAAATATTTTTGTGTAATTATTGGCCAGTATAACTTGAGCTATTATTGCATAAACTTAAGTATTATGGCAGAACAACATATATCCCTGACTAGTTTTCCATTTTGGAGAAAAGCCACATTTCATCTTCCCAAATAAGTGTGCTATACGTTTTCGTTCCAATTTGACCCATTGAACAGAAACCTAACTAGACATCAAACTGGCATTCTTTTCAGAAAAAAACTCTTACTCTATGTACTTTCCATACACTTACAACGATTGTATCTCGTGTTTTAATTATATTACACAAAAAAAGACATAACAACAATACATTCATTAGACGTAATAGCATTTAAACAACTACAAAGGTGTGAAGTTAACTCTAATATCCATGTGCAAAATACAATGTAAATAAAAGTCATAAGATAACTTTCATTTTCTCGAATAAATTCTTAAAAAGCGGTGCTTCTGCTATTGCGAAAACCTCAAATGCCAGTCAGCCCTGTGCATACGTAACCTCGCATTATGTACGTACTACACACTCGTTAAGAAAAGGAAATTAATTATGCATTTTACCGTAGGTCCTTCCTTTGTAAGATTATCACCTCACATAATTTCCACATCTCCCAAAGGTTGGCTGGTAGAGAATGCCTTGGGTATTAGACCCGTCGTTGTTCATGTGTGCATAAAGTTTTAAAATAAATAAAAAAGTTTTTACGTCTCTGGATGTTGGATTCGGCACCCGACACAGGCACGATTTCACCCTTCCAATTTTTAAGTTCCAATTTCCAAAGGTCGAAGGGAAATGGCTACTGTTTCTAAATACTAATTGCCAAAGTTTCTTGGATGTTCTACGAAATATTTGTGTATTTTCTTGAAAAAACGAGTAGTCTATTAATTTCTTCTTCTGTTTTGTTCTTTGTTCGAAAAAAGAAATCTTTAGCTAAATAAAAATAAAGCTAAAATAGAACACTTGCATACTAACTGTTTTAAAATACTATTAATGTTGATATCTACTTATCAGAAAAAGAATACAAATTTATATTTGCAATTTTTTTTCACGTTAATCGTTTTTTTTTATTATAGGCAATTATCAATATTTCTATTGAAAATGAGATGATATTTAGTAGAGGATATAACATTTATGGTCCTATACCACAACACCGATTATATATCTACAATTATACATTAAATTAACTGCCTTGCTTTTATATATGTATATATAAACTTATTTTTCAAACCAATTTTCATACACCAGGGTCTACCCTATACTTTCCACGTCTTTCTTTCCATCCCATTCTTGCCTGAAAGAGATTGCCTTTGTGCTATAAGGCCGTCAATTGTACTTCCTAGCTCTGTGTTATCTTTTTAAGTAATCTGGTGTACAATAAAGAGATTATTATTATTAATTTAACTGCCATTAAAATGTTATACCTACTTTCTTACAGTCATAAATGTAGATAGCAAAACTAATGTAGTCTTCAATTGCGAATTGAGGCAAGTGAAATTCATATAGACTTCATCAGTGCCCTCTGTAACCCTGAGACCTACCGAGAAGTAAGTAATTGGGTATGCGAAGTACCGCTGGCTTCATGAGTAAATAATAGAGCAAGCCATAATATTATATGGCTCATGGAATGATATTTACGAAGATTGCTTCGTTACTGCACTATGAAATGTGTATATCATAAATTTTATCCGATGTTTTAAGGTGGCTCTAAACGCACATAAACAGACATAATTAGATATTGTAAAGACGCCAAGAGACAGTTCTCATGATGGTAATTGACTATCGTCGTCCATTTGATCGTCAGAAGGTTGCCGACTTGTAAGTAGAAGGGGGAAAGAGTAGTAAAGTTACTCCACTTTGCGATTTTCCCGAAACTTTCTGCCGCGCACAGCAAAACTGTGGAATGAGCTGTCGCCTGCGTTGTTCCCGGACAAATACGGCCTTCACATCTTCAAGAAAAGAGCGTACTCCTTCCTAAAAGGCCGGCAACGCACATGTAACGCCTCTGGTGTTGCGGGTGTCCATGGGTGGCGATACGTCTGCTCGTTTACCCGCTATATAATATAAAAAAAAGAAAAGCAAGCTTTCTGTGTTGTTGTAGGAGCACTTAAGTCGAGCCTATTATATATACTATTTTAATAAGGAGTATTTTGTTGGTTAAAATCTTTAAGTCCACTGGTATACACAAATACGCATGTTTAACTTATAACATCCACTTTTTTACCACTAGATAGTAGTCTAGTCACTGAATTAATACGTAAGTAGTTAAAATAGTACATAATATATACAAATGTGTCTTCATATACCAAGAATATTATAAAATACTTATTATCGTCATAAACTAAATACAGCGGAACGTTAATAAATCGTAAATAAACTTCAAATATAGTGCTGTGTAAGGAAGTCATCAAAACTAAACGTTCTACGGATTTATTTTAGCCTCTTTGATAGGTGTAACTTTTCATTTATATACTTTTTTTTAATTTTTGTCATTTTTTTGTTTTTTTTAAGGGCAAGGAAATGATTCAAACTAGGCAAATCTTCAACTATAGTCACATATTACAAGTAAGTAACTAGACATATTTGACTGCCTCGGTGGCGCAGTGTTAGCGTATGCGACTGCTGTGCTTGAAGTTTCGATTCCCGGGTCGGATCAAATGTTTGTATGATCTGCAAATATTTGTTTCTATATACATATATATGTAACTATATTTACGCTTTATAAAAAAAAATTTATACACTACATGTATGTTTTTGTAGTGTAGATAGGATAGGAATATTTTCTGCATAGTTTTAGTTAGTCCCAAGGTTCAGTATTTATCTACTTCACAGTGTAGTTCAAAGAGAAACACAATGTCACGATACTTCCTTTTCAGATACATTGTAAATGTCATAAGCCAGCTTTCGTTCGACAACCAAGGAACTATTAGCTAGATCGATGGCCCCAAATAATAGATGACGCTGTCACAAATTGACTAGCAGAGGTTAATTCTGTTGTTGCCGCCGCTCGTACGACCTTAGAAAGTTACCGCGACTGACTGCGCAAGCGCATTAGTCAATCAAGACAAACGGTTCTACTACTAGGATATTAAGTTAAAGAGAAGCTATTGCGATAGTATTTGATCTTGGTAAAATAAAATAAATAAATATGTCGGACATCTTTACACACAACACCATCTAGTCCCAAGCTAAACAGAGCTGGTGTTGTAGGTACCAGATAACTGATATAAATACAAATATACTTTATTTTTGTAAATACATACATATTAAACATAGAAAACACCTAAACTCTGAAACAAATATTTGCAGTTCATACAAACATTTGGTCCGACCCGGGAATCGATCCCGAAACCTCAAACACAGCAGTCGCATAAACTATCACTGCGCCATAGATGTAGTCAAAAACTAAAAATAAATAGTATTAGTAACAACCGTTACCTACTTTTTAGTTTTATTTCGTAGTTGAAACTGATGTACGAACGTAGGTATGTGGCATTGTATTTGGTATGTATTCGTAATTATGTAACTTGATATACAATAATAATAAAAATGGAAATCACACGGTAAGTTCTCAACGGGAAAGAATACGTAAAAATTACGAGGATAATAGTAAAAACAACACATTTTCTTGTCCCATATAAATTACTTACACATTAAATTAAAACTATCCCCAGTTCTCAAACATTTGATGTTCAATCAAAATATTTACCGTGTGACCGGAGTGATGCCTCGGCCTCACAGAAAACCGGTGTGAAACAGCACCTGCGCTGTGTTTCACCGAGTGAGTGAGGATACCGGAGGCCCTACCCCAACGCCTTCCCCATCCCCTTCCTCATCCCCCAAAGGCCTGCAACGCACTTGTGGCGCCTCTGGTGTTGCAGGTATCCGTGGGCGGTGGTAGTCGCTTACCATCAGGCGATACGTCTGCTCGTTTGCCCCATATTCCATAAAAAAAAATATAACAAAATCGCATTAGGCTTTTCTTTGGTATTTCTGCAAGTTAATCAGGCTATATTGACATAAAAAAAATCGAAGAAAAGTGGTCACTCTGAAAGACGTTTTATTAACATATTTATTTATCTTCTGAACTGGTACTAATAATTATACAAATATTTTTGAGATAATGAAACACGAAACTCGGCTTTAGTAAAGTCATAAATGATAACGTTTGTCAGGACTAAACCGTAACATTATAATGTACATACAGTACCTTAAGCAACCGTAGTGTGAACCTACCTTAATGTGCATCAGATAAAGGTAATTCATACTGTTATACATAGATAGATGGATTGATAACCTTTGATCATAGAATGGATACCGCTCTTACTTTTACTGTACTTTCAGTTCAATCAATGATAAATTATGAAACAATGTATATTACACTGTACCGAACGTTTTCTCATCTAAGTGCACTTTTATAAGATGGTAAGTTGGTATGGCACTTATAACTGAATGAGTTTTAATATCGCTGTTTGCTTCCCAAAGGAAAGTTGTTGTAAGATGTAGAGTTTAGTAAAGAACGTCAACGGAAATTATAATTTTTTGTTGTAATTTGTTAAAAAACCAAGCACTATTTATCTGTTCATTAACTTCGAAGTACTTGATGCCCTTCGCGAATGCGTTTATACCATAAACATAATTGAACATTGACTTCAAAGATTTTGTAGTGGATTACATAGTATCCTCGCCGCTTTCTATTATTGAAGCCCAAAATTGGACAACACTTTGTGTCTTTCCAAAATCGTTGTTCTAAGTCGGTTTACGTTCTTTCTATTACATATACGTTTTTTTGAAGTGAAACTTCTTTAGAATCATTGTGATTTCTAACCGGATGCAACAGAAAAAACGACAGGTAAGAGACACAAATACAAAAAGTCGCCTGTAATTAATGAGCTAGAGCGAGAGAGCAAATGTCGGTGTGTATGTATAAATTAATCAAAATACTTTCATTTTTAAACAAATAAACTTTGTAATTATCCTACCCTTGATATTTATATTCATCTCATTCTTTTATCGATTTACTGAAGTTTCACTTCTATCGTGTGTGAATCGCACACACGCCTTTTTAATTTTTTTTGTTTATTTTATGTATTAGCTGCCAATATGACTCTGCCCTGCCTGATGGAAAGCCTGAGCAGAGTGGTGGTCACCATCCTCAATGCAAATAAAGACAATGCAGCATGGTGACTAGCGCTATGGCGGCCTGGTAAGATGCTTCTTCTACGCTATGTCCAACACGACACAGAACATACTACTAGTGCTAGAGTTGTTTTTAAAAAACATAAAAAGTATATTCAGTACAATATCTGCAAGTCTTTATAAAATTACAAATAGGGACTGTAACTTTATCCTAGCAGACGCAAGTGTTTTGAGACCCAATATATTACGAGGTATTAACCTCTAGGTGTTAGGAAAGCACTTTACCTGTGTTTGCCACACTTTCGCAATACAGGGTAGTAATTTATCACTTAAGTGCTTACCTGACCTTTAAACCTGATAATGTACTTCGAAATCGGTCTCAAGGGTTCATCTGACACGAACGGTTTATAATTTTTTTTTTCAATATACAGTCGTCATATTTCAACAGACACTCGTTTATCCGGCCCTCAGTTATACGGATTCGCGATTATCCGGACTACCAACCGCGACCAATTTATATGTACCTACAAGTCGAATTTATGCAAGCATGAAAGTGTCGGAACTTGCATATTCCGCGCTATTGTATATATAGACGTGGAAAATGATTCAGGACCATCTCATAATGTAGCATTTCATGCCCTGGAAACAGCTCTCAAGTGGTTTGAACAAACTAGACAAACAGAGAGTGATACTGTGAGTTTACTACAACTGAAACGAATTCTACGACGAACGAACGACAACGAATTCTCTAAGAAAATATGTATGTACATACATATTTTCTTAGATTAATATGTATACATAAGTAAGTGTTAATTTCTTCATAAACATTGATTTTCGTTGATATCTATATATTTGTTATTTTTAATAAACAACATTATTCTTCATACATTCGACTATCCGGATTTTCGATTATCCGAATGCCTATCGACAACAATTAGTCCGGTTAATCGAGTTTCTACTATTAGAATATCGTTCGTTCTAAAGATGCTAATGGATACAAAAGGAGGAGTAGATTAATAATCTCTTTGAAAACGAAAAAACTTCACACGTCTCATACACGGCAGTATGAACCTATTATAGTAACCAGACCACCAATAAATATACCTACTTCTAAATATAAATATTTCGGATATCAACACACTACGCCATCTAGTCCCAAACTAAGCAGAGCTTGTACTTTGGATACTAGACAACTAATTAAGACTTTTTTTTGTAAATACATACATATTATTATACATAGAAATCACCCAAACTCCGAAACAAACATTTGCATGTCATACAAAACTTTAGATCCGACCCGGGAATCGAACCCGAGACAACCACAGCAGTCCCATATGCTACCAATGCGCCACCGAGACAGTGAACAGTATACCTATGTATTTTACATGTATTAAAAGGATTTACAGTGAAGTAAAAATAATATAGTACCCCATTATTCACACCTAACACTATTTATCCTGTGGCTGATGTAACTGGCCGTTTTTATTTTTCAATCTAAAGTTTGAATTAAAAATGGGTTATTGAAATCGTTTTAAATTAACCTAAAAAAAAATGTTTTGTTCTTTTTAAAAAAATATGCCTGTCATAAGGACTGCTGAAAAAAAAAATTAAACTAATAACTTAGATGATATTTGTAAAATTAGTGTGTAAAATTAGAAATATCATGTTTAAATTAAAATTATCAAGATCAAACATTAGCATATCGGTAACACGACACATAAGACTTTCCCCTACTAAAAAATGCTCAACGCGACCAAAAAAGTTTTCACTTCGAAAAGGTCATGTCATCTTTCTCTTTATCATCATCTTTGCTACGACAACCGGCAATTTCATTTTGTCGGTTATCGCAACAAAGAGTAGTCTATGTCTTTTCTCAAGAATCAAAGTATCTCCATGCCAAATTTCATTGAAATTGGTGCAGCGATTTGGCCGTGAAAGCTGGACAGACAGACGGACAGAGTTACTTTCGCATTTATATTATAGGTATGGATTAGTGTGTAACTAGAGACAAACTTCTTAGCATTCCATGGATTCACCGTGCTGGTGCCGGATCCATCGTGTGGCAGAGGGAGAAACTAAGAGCAGTTCCCAGGATTTGCGACCTAGGTGTAGGTTTAAGGAGGCCCCCTTTGAGATGCGCATCGACGCTCACCTTCACTGCTCGAGTTTCCCGCCCTACCTAAACAAATTTGGTAGGAACCTGTTAGTGCAGCCTTAGATACTCGTTCTAAAATATATATCTATTTTTACGTAAATAGTTGTATTATGTAAGTTTATGTCAGTTCTATATACTTATTGATGAAAATTTTAACCTCTGACTACCACCACAATGCACTCATACACAAGGTAGTGACCTTACAAAATCTTACAAAATTTCTACATCACCCAAAGGTTGGCTAGTAGAGAATGCCTTAGCCATTCAGCCTTTTTTGAACAGAAAACCGGTGTGAAATAGCGCTTGCGCTGTGTTTCACCCGAGTGAGTGATGATACCGGAGGCCCATACCTTCTCCCCATTCCCTCTCCCCATCCCCCAAAGGTCGGCCACGCACTTGTGACGCTTTTGGTGTTGCGCATGTCCATGGGCGGCGGTAATCGTTTACCATCAGGTGATGCGTCTGCTCGTTTGCCCCTATTCAAAAAAAAAAAAGTCCACCGATGTACATGTGTGCATGTAGTTTTAAAATATACACTCATATGCTTCTATAAACCAAGTGTTACTTTATATTCTTTGTAGTTCTGTTACTTAACTGTTATACTATTCTACATAGGCCTTATACCGTACAAAATGGGTTACTTCATAATTTATCAGTTGGCAGATTTCCCAACTTTGAAAGACAATTATGGAGGATTTTCAAGAATGTAGGTTTCTTTGTAATGTATTGCTCATTAAATCGAATTATTTAGGTTGATTTAAACCGGTGCGACTGCTTGAAGTGCCACGTATAAAACAAGTTGCTTTTAAATATTATATGTTATTGAATTTTTTTTTCGCCATACCCTGTTTTACCCAAAAGATAAATAGTCTAAGTTACTATTTAATAAATCAGCTATCTACCAGTGCAACTCCCGTCAAAATTGGTCCTTCCATTCAGGAGATTACGTGGAATAAATATACCTCATCATCCTTTTACCCTTTTCCCAAATTTATTTGGGGTCGGTGCAATGACTTTTTTCCTCCATTCTCCTCTATCACTCGTCAGTTCACTGCTAGCTACCTTTCTAGCCAAATCCTCTTTTACGCAGTCCATCCACTTTTACACCACACATACATATCAACATTCGCATTTAAGGTACATGCAGGCGTCTCTCATCCGTTATCTTCACTGGCCAACATTAAGATCCAAGCAGAACGTTACCGTGGGAGAGCTATGCTTCGGCATAAATGGGTCGGCTCGACCGGAGTGATACCACGGCCTCACAGAAAACCGGTGTGAAATAGCGCTTGCGCCGTGTTTCACCGAGTGAGTGAGGATACCGGAGGCCCATACCCCAACCCCTCCCCCCATCCCCTTTCCCATCCCCCAAAGGTCGGCAACGCATTTTTTTTTTTTTTTAAAAAGACAACTCCCGCATTAGGAATATACATCCTGTGTCGCGGGGGACTTTACAAACATACATGTAACGGACACAAAGAACACCCAGACTCAGGACAACATTTTGTGGATCACACAAAGTGATGTCCCACGTGGGATTTGAACCCACGGCACTTGGCGCAGTAGCAAGCGGCGTAGTGACCGCTTAAACCACTAGGTCAACCGTGCAGTCAGTATTTGTGACGCCTTTGGTGTTGCGGGTGTCCATGGGCGGCGGTAATCGCTTACCATCAGGTGATACGTCTGCTCGTGTGCCCAGTATTCAATAAAAAAAAAAAAAAAAAAAACGGCAGATCTGATGATCGTTTCGTATATTTGTCCCTTTAAGGTTAAAGGGAACTTGGGATCGAACACAATTCCTGTTACCTGCCGCCACTTCATCCATCCTGCATTGATTCGAGGATGGATGAAGTAGCGGCAGGTAAGATAAATGAAGGGGCGGAATAAATATACCTACAGAAAGATAAAAAAGTACAGTTTTTGATGTACATAAATACCGTATATATTTTCACATGCATTTAGTGAAAAGCTGCTAATTTGAAATGACAAATATATTTGAATTTTATTTATTTGTATGGATGATAAGGTGACCCACGCAACTTACCGTGGGAGAGCCACGCTTCGGCATGAATGGGTCGGCTCGACCGCAGTGATACCACGACCTCACAGAAAACCGGTGTGAAACAGCGCCTGCGTTGTGCTTTACCGAGTGAGTAAGGATACCGGATTTATTATTTATTACTAGTAAACTAGTAATAAATAATAAGAACTTTATGGCTCAGCCATTTTAGGTGTTATCTGTGGAAAAAAATCTAGTGAGCTCTCGAGATGTCATTGTCAATGCTGGAATACATTTTCTACGGGGAAAACCATATAAAAAACGCACCTTGCATTCTACCTCTAAAGTAGTTAGAAAAATTCAGCTCACTAGGATTTTTTCAGCTGATTGGGGTTTAAAATGATTAAAATGACTGGACTATTCAATACTATTTTTATGTTATCTTATATTAAGCGCACCTCTTCCGGCCTACAAAGCTATATGTCTGCTGCTTCAATACATACGAAATAACTAAATAACAATACTAAAATGATCTCAGACTTCGATATTATCTTGCAGATTAAACTCAATTTAAAAATAAATATTTCGAACATCTAACACACAACGCCATCTAGTTCCAAGCTAAGCAGAGCTTGCGTTATGGGTACTAGACAACTGATATGAATACAAATCTATTTTTTTTTAAATACATATTATACATATAAAACACCCAAACTCCGAAACAAATACTTTAAGATCACACAAACACTTGGTCCGACCCAGGATTTGAACCCAAGTCCTCAAGCACAGCAGTCACATCTACTATCACCGAGGCAGTCATCTACTAAATATTTTCTCTCTACTAAATTTACTGTAAACAAAAACAGTACGGTTTTGGCATAGGTTTTCGCGTCAAACCTGTAACCACATCAGGCAAACCGTATCGTGATGTATCACACAATATGCTTGCTAAGATACAGACTATCTGCCTATTTACACCACGTAGAATGGCCCAATCAAGAGATTAAGTGCGGAAACAGCACGGGAAAACCAAACCATACCATTTGTTTCAGTATCTGATTTTTGTTAAATTAAAATATATGAACCACAAACTACATATTAATATATAGTTCATCTAAACGTTGTCTGAAAAAAAAACCGCAGACTACATACAATAAGGCCCATTGTCATAATTCTTATTTACTTAAATAAACGATAGTGAGTACTGAGTCAGATAACTTACTAAAAATCGCGACTGTTCACAAGTGCTGACATTACTAACACTCACACATACAAGATCACACACAAGATATTTATATCAACAACACAATAAAATACATTCACACTATGCAAAAATTGTACAACTACACTACAAAGATCACGAACTCTCTGTCACGAACGAACTTAATTAAGGACATCTCTACATGGCTGGCTGATTTATAACTGTCATTACACGTCGTTACCGAGTCACGAAGGCGTCGAGCAATGGACATCACCGTGAATATTTCGTAAAATTAATAGTAAGATGCTTCAATGAATACAGTATGAAGAATACTTATAAAATTGTATTACACGTAAACAATGTTTATAAGTATTTTTCAAAAGTTTTCAGTTGTTTAAAGTAGGTTTTTTTAAAGATATTTTATGTTCTTGGACTTGCACAAAACGTGGATTAAAAACATATACTTAAATGAAGTAATTATATTAGGTCTTTACCTTTTTTTTTTTTCTTTTTTTCCCGTGCGGAAATCCCCTCGGATACCACCTACTGGTGGCATGTCGGACCCGAACCGACTAAAACCGCACGCCGTCTTGTTGGGTACTAGGAGCCGGGGAACCAGGTACACCCTAGTAAGGTAAACCCTGGAACCCCGACGTACCTAGGCCCACCTACCAGTTTGCAGGTGGCCCCCGACTGTGTGGGAACCCCGATGATCCCTTTACTGTCCCCTAGTACACGCACGATCCGCAGCGTCCGCGCCGTCACATGGCCCTGCTGTTAGGGTGACAGATGGCCTTGCGCTTATGGAGGACGGATTTGAAAAAATAAGTACTTTCACTTATTGCATACAAAACGGCAATTTCATAGGTAAAGACCTATTATATGGTAAGTAATTTCCTAACAAGATGGTTATTATAGATTCAACACGTTGCGTGGAAAACGTTACTAAACTAATCAGAGAATTGCAATCAAAAATGGCGGAGTTGAGTTACTTTTTTCAAGTATTTTTTTTATATTTAGCTATATCTTTTATGTTGGAAGAAGAAATTACGTCTGATCATTTACTGTATACTAGCTGAACCGGCAAACTTCGTAACGCCATTTTTT
Organism: Spilarctia lutea; assembly: GCA_916048165.1. Taxonomy (NCBI): domain Eukaryota; kingdom Metazoa; phylum Arthropoda; class Insecta; order Lepidoptera; family Erebidae; genus Spilarctia; species Spilarctia lutea. The sequence continues at coordinate 6,293,772 of OU696491.1, forward strand.
TTGTAAATATTTCTAAATTTCTCTAAAATTTATTTTAGTATTTATACCTCAACTTCCCATAAGTAGTCTTGGACAAAAACCTGCCCCGGTTATCTTTTCATATTCTTCTACAAAAAACTTATCTTAACAATAACGAATACATAAAAGAAATAATTATCTAATTTGATGCGGTCGATCGGAAGTTATGCGCGTACATACACTTCGGCGATTTTTTTTTATAGATTAAGTATAATACATAATTAGAAAGTTTATGAACATCTAATTAATACAGATTAAGGTACTGATATGATCCTTTCTGCCTCGCACAACAAAGCTGTGGAACGAACTGTCACATTGGTCCGGGAATACCTCAGGGTGACAGTTGAGTAATATGACCATAAAATTTTCTAGAAAAGAGCGTACTCCTTCTTAAAAGGCCGGTAACACACTTGTGACACCACTGGTGTTGCGGGTGTCTATGAGCGATGGCAATCGCTTACCATCAGGCGATACGTCTGTTCGTTTGCCCCTATTCCATAATAAAGATTATCTTAAATAACAAACTTACCTTATGCTCGCTGAGTTTTCTCAATAACTCGTGATATGGCTCTCCTCTGGCTGCAGATAGTGAGGGCGGCGGCAGACGGTCCTCCATGCGATGAAGCCAGCGCCGCAGACATCGCATCTCATGAGCTGTGTCTGACATAATATATATAAAATAATTAATAACTAGCTATTAAGCATTTTGAATTTTGTACAGGAAGTGACACAACAGTAAAAGGACGCAATACTCGTATTAATTTAATTCAAGGTTTCAAACCTAAACAGCTTAGCATTTCAGCAATTTAACGTTAACACGGCAGTGTATCTATTTAAATATCCTTAATATATACATCTATACAAATACATAAAATTTAAGTGTTTGTTTGTAATATTAAATAACCGCTTTTTACTAAATGCATATGTATGTATACAAGGTACATACACCAAAAAAATTTTTTTAACACTTTTTGTCTGTCCGTCTGTTTGTTCCCGAACGAATCTCTGGAACGGCTGGACCGATTTTGACAGGACTTTCACTGTTAGGTAACTGATGATATGAGAAGTAATTTAGGCTACTTTTTTAGACTAGCTTTGCCTCGCGGCGTTCCACGTGGTTATTGTCGTACCGCGGGTAATACAGCGGGGTATAGCTACTTTAAAATAATTTACTATCACGTTCAAATCTCACAGTCGTTGCAACTCTTTCAAACACTTTTGGTTATGTGGTAGATTACTAATTGACAATTTGTGTTAAAATAGTATCATCATCATCACCAGCCTATCGCAGTTCACTGCTAAACTTATTTATTGATATATTTTGTATTCACATTTGAACACAGAATTTTAAACATCATTAAAGCATGGTTATTTACAGCGACATCTATATTCGTAATATTAAACTACTAGCAACGACACCTATAACACGTAAATGTAAGTTCGGTTTATATTCAAAAGATGGCGCTGTTAATAAAAAATTGCAAAATGTTTTACACCAATCCTTTGAATTTCTTTTTTAACTTTACTGAAAAAAAAAAGTATTAAATATACTAACCAACTGTATCAGAACTGTCTCCTTCCCTATATTGCTGCTCAGGACTAAGTAGCAGGCGGAGACTCGCCCATTTTGCATTCAAATGTTCTACTCGCCACGCCACCTGAGAAATAAAAACATATCTTACTAGCTTTCGCCTGAATACCTCCAAGAAAATGTGTACAAAAGTAACGATTATCGATTAAGGAGTTTTCGCGTGTCAACGTAACAAACTAAGTTACATAAGCTAGCAATTAATCTTAACAGGTTTAGTCTCCACGTCATTAACCGCCTAAATGAAAATGAGACTGACAAATTTAATTCGATTGTATTCATTAATTTCATCAGTAACACATTTAATAATTTATCTAACAACACACACATACTTTTTAAACATTCATAAAGTTATTCGAAATTGACCCTAACTGCAAGGGTGCCGATTTGTTTTTCAAAGATGATATTGGTCGACTTATGCAGATACGTTAATGTGTTGAATTTGTCAACAGATACTTATTCAGGGGTACATGTGGTGGCGGGTTAAGAATATTAAGTGTCATCTGGGAGATAACTCAACGCTGTTGACACAGGTCAAGTTTTTTAACGTGTGGAGACACTCACGGGCTGTCACTCTATTGGGGTTTGCGACGCGGCGGTGTGTCGGAATCGAACCGACTAAAACCACCCGGTTTGCCACCCTGCGCCTGAGAAGGGAGGGGTCCGGGAACTGCAGTTATTAACACGACCGAACCCCTCCCAGCGCCTGCCCGCACTGAAGCGGGCACCGTCTGCTTGAAAGCTATCTCAATTTAGGCAGCGTATGGCACACGCCTACTTAAAACAAAGCTTGTACTCACTCGTCTGTCCATAGTAGTATTGGTATGTGGTATTGCATACTACATATACATATTATATCGTAGGCCAAAAAAGCCTATATTCAGCATTAGAATACAAAATGTTTCTATTATAAAAACTAAAACCTCCAAAATACATAGGACAAGTAACTTCAATGAACGTATGATATTAACATATCACTTTCGGATACATTGTGCTCATTCTGAAAGTGTCCAAAAGAGTTCTGAACTAATAAAGCTACTTACTTCAGCACTGGCTTCAGGTATACGTTCAAGTATAGCATTGGCCTGCTCGATAAACTTGGCGCGACGCGGTTCTATTGACAACAGCTCGGTCATACGATTCTGAAAGAAATATTCAACATTAACACTTCGAAGAGTTCTTAATAAGATGTCTATGTGTAGCAGTGGACCAATTAAGGCATCAAGACAGCAAATCACAACGATAATGATTTTGGTGTCTAGGTGCTGAAGAGTTTGTTTGTTTGAACGCGCTAATCTCAGGAACCGCTGGTCCGATTTGAAAATAGAGACATTACTAATAGGAGCGGAGCACCAATTAAGAATGTTTCAAAAACAGGGAATTTTTTTACGTTACGGGCAATAGAAGACGCAAACGAGGCTATCATTTATATATTATTGTTATTACTTACCATCCTAAGTTTTCTGTTGGACAAGTTCTCTGGACTAGAATATATCTCCACGTGTACGTGTGTTAGCCACTGACATAGTTCACTGAACTCCGAAATCAATTGGTTCAGTGACCACTGCCTGTTGAACCCCGATATTGGGTTCAGAAGCCGGGGTCCATTTGTGGACGTCGTGTTGGATTGGAGCTCGCTGTTTGCTTCCTGAAATCATAACAAATACTTTTGTTATTGGAAATCTCATGTTGCGTGTTACGAAAAGGTTTTATATACTACCTATGGTCGAACCGACAACCGTTGGGTTAAACGCGTTTTACAGTTGAGACCACGTCTTGGCAAACGTAGTATCGCCACACAGGTTGAGTGATTGCGCAAGATTGAGTGACGTGCTTTAAGAACGCCAATGTCCAGCATAAGGTGGAAATGTAAATACTATCTTTGTAAATGGGTTATTTCTTATATCATATTAACCTTTACCCGCGGCTCTGCCCGCAAGTATATTGGTTTAGCCATGAAAGTGTAACATACAGAGTTACTTTTACATATTAATTATATACCTGATATTAGTAGGGAACTGTGGCGACTTCCACATATAACGCAACAATAACTTACTACAGCGCCATCTACCGAAGATACACAGAACTACGAAGTAACGCACTAAACGGAGTAACTACCAATCCTGAATCGCGCAATAGAAGTTCTCGCGCAGATTATCATATATACAACATCCCAAAATCAACTGTTGGGCAGTGACCCGCCAGGCATGATCACCTCGCCCGGTCGGAGGATCCTCCCTTTGTGTTGGAGGAACATAGCACCCATTCCTTCACAGAACTATGGAATACGGGTCGTGTCTTTATTTGAGAGTAAATCACAACACACCTCAATTTAGTAAAGAACCATAAAACTAAATTTGATCTTAACCGTGACTATGGGCATCTACTAAAAGGACTAGAGAACTATATACATATATTGATACATTGACCATTACAGGTTGGCCTTCAATGATTAACTGGGTATAATGGCTACGGTTAACTACATGCGATTTAATAACATAACGGCAATATTTCGGCCACTAACCAAGCAGGTAATTAAATTATGCTGTTATCCGAATTTCAACAGGAAAATTTTACTGCTAAAGGGCCTACCTCCGTCTAGCTAACCAGCTGCGAAATTTTCGCTTATTGAATCCGCTTAGTAAACCGCATAAGATGACTATGTTCCATTCCAATTGTGTTAGGAGAATAAAGACGTATTAAGCAGATCGTCCAAAAGCTTGGAAGTTGATTGTATTGAGTCCAAGCTTTTGGACGCGTTTCGTCCACTTATTAACTTGTTGTCTAGTAGTCACTATTTTTTAAAGCGAATTGATATAGTATCTAAACGTCGTCGATATATACATGTGTAAGTTGTAGTGTAATGTGAATTGTTTATCCATAATAAAAAAAATTAAGTGTCTGTTTTTAATTTCAAACTATCTGCATACTCAGTAAATGCATATGAATGTACATACGGTACATAAGAAACAAGTGATAAAATTTGTGTGTGTTTGCCTGTCTGTTTGTTCCAGCTAATCTTTGGAACGTCTAGACTGATTTTGACGGGACTTTCACTGGCGGATATTTAATTTTATAACGAGTAACTTGGGCACTTTTCTTAAACTGGTTTCGCAACGCGGCATTACAACGGTAGTTTTTGTACCGCAGGGCTTAGCTACTGCAAAATAATTACCTTGCAACTATCAATTATTTGGTAATCCATAATATAATCATAGTGGTGTTGCAGTAACGGCCATAGATCGTCTCCGGCGCTGCCACCACTCGCTGCTGAACCCCAGCTGCGACGCCAGGCTTCTCGACACGGTTCTTTCCTGTAATAGAAATATGAGCGATATTTGTTTAGTAAGTTACATAACGGTAATAATATTCGGGGATATTTGGAGAGCTATTTATTTAATTAGTTATCACAAATATCTTATAGAGTCTCGCTGGCACGTCTCTCACTAAAAACCATTGTATTTCTAAATCCATTGCAAACAATTTTAAGGGATATAAAACAATTGTGATCCACCGGGATGAGCTGGTATTAGGATGGGTTAATATTCCTTGCAAAACTTATCTCTTAGCAAATGTAGTATTCATCTTTATCTTATCCTATATAGTCTTATATAATTACCAATATATTATCCCTATTACCTTATCCTCAAATAAAAATAATTATTAGTGTTGTAATTATACTAGCGTTTTATTACTACATATTAGTTCGAAAAAACCGTATATAAACATAACTATGATTATAAGATTTGTGTAGCTAATATTTTTTTCTAGAAATCGTAACTGTTAGCCAATGAAAAACTCAAAGTTTATTGTTTAGGTATAATAAAATTGCTGTTGCAAAAACTAAAATACTAATTCAATTTAATAGATTTTTTCTCGACATTGTGTAATTACTTATTACAATTAAATCAGTTCATGGTCCGCGTAACAAATGCTTTAATTAATTTCTTATGATACTATCAAAATTTGTGATGTGATGGATCGTTAAAATTATAAATCCGCGAATACAGATAAAAATCTAATTATTCGGGAATACGAAATATCAGCAGCAAAACAGTAAACCAATATTAGAGAACTAATATGGGGTAGTTGGCGCTCCTTGGAGGAGACCTTCGCTTCGTTCACCCGTGTACAGCGATAGCTTGATTTGAACACGACATAATACAAGTCGCATAACTAGTTGTTGAACACGTAATCAAATTTAATTCCAATAAATTATACATTTTTACCTCTTTTTAGTGAGACTGTGATATGGCCGCTCAAGTTGTTCACAGCGGCCACCAGGCGGCGCGGGCGGACTTCTGAGTGATGACAGCGAGAAGCTGCTCTTCATGGAAGAGTGTTCAAAGCCTGGAAATGTCAATTTTGTTGATAAATAAAAATAATCTTTATTATGTAACAAAATTATTATTTGTTTGCTGCGTCACCACCACGATGACGAGCATCGCGAAATATCCTAAGACTCGAGTAAGGGAGCGAACTTATTATACTTATAATACTTACTACTTTACTTATATTATACGAACTACGCAAGGCAAGTTGCCTTGCGTAGTTCGCTCCCTTAGATTTTTAAATAAATAACTAGTAGTCTTGTTCACAAAAAGCTATAGAAACAAAACTTTATCTAAATAAAATTAATTAGTAAAGTTTTAATATACTTACTTGTAGACATCTTGTTTGTTGGTCTCAAATGAACTTCTAATGAAATCAATTTACAAGTAAATTAATATTAGCGTCCAAGAGCGTCGTTTGTACTGCCCCTTCAATTCTTTAATTTTTGTACTTTGTCATCCGATCATCAATTGTATTGTCTTAGTATTAACTCTAAATTGCTTCGTTTAAATAGTGCTATGGCGACTAGATTCGTTAACTAAAGTAAATAAGTACAATAAATATTGTGTGGAATCATGTAATCCTGCAAGACTCATGAGTTTGTCTGGTGCGTTTTATTTTGGTTAGTCTTTCGGTGGTCACATTTTGTTTGGCGGTTCTGTTTTCCGTTCCCTCGTAGATCTTTGCCGGCCGGTCCTGCAATTAAAAGAAAAGCAACAATTATAAATTGTGTACGGACATATGCATATTTTTTTATCAAATAACGTTAAGGCTAACAATTAAACATAAATATAATACTACTAGAATGTATAATTGTAAGTGTTGTTTAAATGTTTTATAATTATTGCTTCCTGGCGCTTTTGAATTGGTATGTTTCTTATTGGACTTGAAACAAGTAACTTGTTACCAGTCAACATTTAATATAGTGCTACAGTAGTTCAAATAGAGCGTTTGTTTAACGTTTTTTCATTTCTTGATGGACATCACAAGAAATACATACACGGAATAGTTTTAAGCCAAAAAATACTTACGGCTGTTCACAAATTATTTTGTATTTAGGGTGCGATTTGCATAGAAAACAAAATAGACTTCGTGAGAACATTTTTTTTTATTATTATATAGGGGGCAAACGAGGAGACGTATCGCCCGATGGTAAGCGATTACCGCCGCCCATCAACACCTGCAACACCAGAGGTGTCACAAGTGCGTTGCCGGCCTTTTAGGAAGGAGTCTGGCCAATTCGGTACAGTTGACCAATGCCTGCTTTCTGAGATATGAGCTGATGTCTAACAGAACTCTTATATGCTATTGATAATAATGAGGAAGAAAATTATGTTTACATCGAGCATTAAAAAATACTATTAATACTTGATGTTAAAGTGATACCAAGTAGCAGGAACAGTTACTTTATAATATATCTGATAAACATTACACAACAAGTAACACGGAAGGTAAACTCAAGTTTGCGTGTTATGAAATTTTAATTGAACACACATATCCTCGGTTATACTGCAATAATTATCCGTGAAGATATATTAATTACAATAATTGCAAAAAATCTACTGAATAATTGTTTATACATATATGTACTCTTGGAGATACATAAAGTTTTGCACATAAAGCACTTCACAAAAGATAATAATATAATATAATAATAATAATAATAAATATTCCGGACATCTAACACACAACGCCATCTAGTCCCAAGCTAAGTAGAGCTTTTGTTATGGGTACTAGACAACTGATATAAGTACTTATATACTTTTTTTTGTACATACATACATATTATACATAGAAAACACCCAAACTCCGAAACAAATATTTTCAGATTAAAAAACATTTGGTCCGACCCGGGAATCGAACCCGAGACCTCAAGCTTAGCAGTCGCATACGCTACCACTAGGCCACCGAGGCAGTCTAATGGAATGGATGGATGGAAATGATTAGTTTTAAGTGGTTAATTTAACAGTCTAAGCCTTACAATAAATTCATTTCGGAAAGTTGTTAAAACTTGTTAAATATATATATTAATCTATACCAACATTACAATTAGGTAAAGTTTGAACGGGGTAATCTTTGAATCTAATGAATCGGTTTCGAAAATTATTTGACTAATAAAAAACCACATTATTTGTGAGTGTCATGGGTTATATAATATATGAATCCGATAAATGATTACCGCTTTATCTGACATAGGTATACGTGAGCGGAATCGTAAAAGCTTACTATATACAATACATAAGTTCGGCATTTTTTTTATTTATGGAATAGGGGACAAATGAGTATCGCCTGATGGTAAGCGATTACCGCCGCCCATGGACACCCGCAACACCAGAGGCGTCACAAGTGCGTTGCAGGCTTTTAGGGGATAGGGGAAGGGGTTGGTGTATGGGCCTCCGGTATCCTCACTCATTCGGTGAAACACAGCGCAGGCGCTATTTCTCTCCGGTCGAGCCAGCCAATTCATGCCGAAGCGTGGCTCTCCCACGATTAATTTCAATTAATAGACTCTAAATTTGTATATATAGATATTTATTATATTATATGTATAGATAGATATGTATTGTAATCTACACTAGTCAGTAAGAAATAAAATAGGGAGGCTATTAAGCCAATATCGAATTAAGAAACGAACTTAATATAGGTACATCGAACATTAGCGGTCATAGCTTAAAAGAAAACACATAAGTTTTATAAAACCCTACCATATTTCCATGCAAACAAACGCTCTCCAATGAGTTTAAAAATATTTGCCCAACGTGCCCTTGTTCAATGAAAAGCAAATACTTTCACCGAAAGAGATGAATTGTTTTCACCGAAGACCGTACGTCACTAAGGGCGAATGGCACGATTGGCGGTAGAAAGCTGCAATTTTCTTTCGTTTCACACCAATTTGCACATTTACGACAAATCGTCGCTGTTGTGCCTGCCGGCGAGATATTAGATGTTCGAGAACAATTGTTTCTATATTATGTATAGTCCTGGCCCCCGTCCCGACACGTAGGATATTCTCGATTTCTGCTAGTTGATGAATGTGTAATAGATTGCCCAGAATTACGTTTTACTAGTTTTCCCACTCAAGGCACGTAACTTCTAAAATAACGTAGAAAATATAAAAGATTATACCATTGTTGGTTTACCAGTACATAAATAATGGGTACATTAAATAAATGTGTGTGTGATATTTATTATGGCAACCACTTCACTTTATAAATGCAATAACATAAAGCAACTAACACATACACACACATATTTAAAAAATGCCATTTATTTGTGTTTCGACAAATATTTCTGAATTTATGTAAACACATTAATTACACACTCTATAATCCATAAACGTGTGTCATACTGCTTTTTGATACTGAGATACGTGGTCTAGAAGCATAACGGTAAACGTCTTATATTATGGCTTAAACTTATGGTTACAAGATAATAGTAATAACGGCCTGTCTCATGCTGTACGCATATTCATTTTATATATACAACAGATTCTATCTAAAGCTTTATAATATTGCCATACTTGTCGTGCAATTAGCTGAAATAAACAAGCGGATTCCAGTTGTAAATGAACGGTTAGGAACAAAATATTAAATTAAATGAACAAATCTAACATAAATTACTAGAGTTATAATTTTATAAGTTTAATTTTACATCTATAGTAAGTAAAATCCTAGGTGAAGATCTTCACCGTATCTTCCTCATTCAAAAATTTCCTTGGTTTCTTATACAACACTAGGTTTTGGCCGCAGCTCCGTTGGAATATATGTCAGTTGTCGCGGTAAGCAGTAGTTTATGTCCTCCCTCAATTATTCCAAGTATATCCATAAAAAATTTAAGATTCCGTTGCTTTGTGCTCGAATAAGGTGTATTCAAGGAGTGACACAATTCGCCACGAAATTCCTCGGGTATTTCCAAAACACGCACAGCACAAAACTTTACATCGTTAAGAACTATCAATAATGTCAATATCAGTAACGAAAATTATTCTAATAGGAATCCTACAACTACTACTAGCAACTTATCAATATTGTTACGATTTGCATTAATGACGCACTAACGATAAAAACATTTCAATCACCGTTGATTAAAAAATATTATGAGTAGTTTTTACTATGACATTAAATTGAATGTTTACTTTACATTTCAAATACGGCAGTCTGATTTCATACTAGACACAGCCTGTGTTCCAAAATTTTACAAGTGGCGTCCGCGTACCGGAAAACGCAGCGTTCGTAGGCCCCCACAAGGTGGGCCGACGACCTGTTGAAGATCGCGAGATGGGACAGTTGGCTGCGGGCAGCACAGGATATGGTCAACACACATCTCTTATATATAGCGTAGACCGATGCCAACATGCATTTCTTCACACTCGGATCCGAAATGCTGGCGAGCGGTTCACGTAATGTTAATTAATTTTTTTTGGAATAGCGGGCAAACGAGCAGACCTATCGCCTGATGGTCAGTGATTACCGCCGCCCATGGATACCCGCAACAGCAGAGACGTCACAGTACGAGTAACGAAATACGAGTAGCTTTATGCACAACGTCGCCTGGGCACGATTGAAATCCAGCATCAGATGTTTTGTCTGACACAATGCTGAATTGGGTCCATTTTTGGTCTTGCAAAATTGTGTTATGCTACCTTTTTTGTTTTCTATTGTTTTGTAGCCAAAATAAATGTTTTTCTTTTTTTCTAGGACCGGTTGTTGTGGAGAACCTTGGGGGATGCATATATGTAGCAGTGGACGTCTTCTGACAAAGATGATGATTTCTACACATAGATGTTAAAGGTAAATTAATTGCACCCAGGCGCAGAACAAAATGATTATGCCCATCACAAATGTATTTGTTCTGGGTGAAACTGGCCTAATCAAGGTCACTAACCACATACATATCAGTACGTATCCACAGACAAACATATCCGTCAGAAAACAGTCCACAACTAGGCATAGATCTCTTATTAGCAAGATGGTTTTGGCCTATAATACCACACTGACTAGGCAAATAGCGGCCACTTTCAAGTGATCAACTAAAACACGAAAATTTCTTTTAATTATATGTAAAAGTTAAGATGCTTACTGACAGATCAAAGATGAATGAGTTATTTAATTTTACATGAAAGAAAGTGAAGTATTGTTTAGATACAGCGTGCGAAATATAAACAAACAACTCATCTTGTGAACTTTCCGCAACACACACCTTAAAAATAATTTCATTTAACATATTATATTTATTTACTTTAATTATAACTCCAAGAATAGCACCGCAATGTTCCTCAAGAAAATGTGTAGGAAAGAAAAAGCAAATCACAATTACGGTACAGGAGCGTAAAATATCAACAGGATACCCAATAGAATGTGCCTACTGCCGCCTACGAACAAATTCAACTCAAGTACGTTGTCAAATCTGTAGTTTAAAACTTGGAGTTTCCCTTCACTCTGGGACTCACACTTCATTCATTTGATGAAAAGCATTTAAGGAATTTTTTAGCATCGGTTTTCTGTGAGACCGTCTCATTTCTCCAGCCTAGCTACTTTTCGAAACCGTGTTTTTGTTTTACCACTATTTAGATTCTTTACTTCTCACTGTAATACTATTCATATCACGGCATACCTATGATATGAGCTGATAAGATAAAATATATAAACACGGTCAATGTCGTTTGCGTATTATCCCATTTGTCTTATCGTACGATAAATATTATCTAAAATGTAAATTTAGGTTGTTCAGTATTACATGTGATCAATCATTCGGCTAGTAAAGAGAGATTGAAATGAATTAATGAATGTGCTGGAGGTTTTTGACTGTCATGAATGAAGATAATTTATTAGTAGAATTTATGATGATCTTGTGAACTTTCTTTAAATTTGTTATAATGTTGTGGGACATATATGAAATCGCTATCTGTTTTTACGTGTGGCAACTCTATTAGGCCGTTACTAAATAGGGGGTTTACAGCGGCAATAATAATTTGATGAAAACTACAAACAGTCATCAAATAAGATTTCAAACTAGGTACCGTCATGTGGTAATAATATCGTCTATTTTGTAAGTGTAAATTTCTGTAATGCATGTCTGTTTCTGAGTATAAATTATCTGTAATGCATATCTATTGATGCATAAGAAAGTGTCTTATAACAGATAACACCACAGAGAATTACACCCAGAAAATAGACAAATTATTGTCTGCTCAACTCTGTTGATATATTTTACTTATTTATAGAGAAAACCCAAACTTTCTAGTTCAATAACTGCCTAACTTCTGGATACAAAATCCCGAATAAGGAAAACGTCTTTATTATAGCGCTATTTCCGCATTGAACATTGACACAGTATAAGAGTTAAGAAGATAAAATCTCTATAACATAAAATCTCATCTCATTTATTATCGTCATAATACACAACTCATCTCTCATATCTTATCTCGTTTACAATGCGCTTTACCTTTTATGTATAAAACAGGCCAAGTGCGTGTCGGGGTTAATGCAGTGTAGTTGCGTAGTTTACAGATTTGAAACAAGTAACTACTTTACTCAATTGCTGTTGTTTCGTATTCATTTTGCACTAGTTACTATTAAACACTGCTAATTTAGTCGTGAGATTTATCTTTATTGTTGCCATATATCTTTTACTTTCATGATTTCTTTTCAGATATTTCAATAGTACAAATCTTATACAAGGGAAGGGAGGGTATAATAGCAGCTATTTTGTTAGAGGGCTAGTTTGAATCTAACAAAAATTAGAACCCTACCCTAATTAGTTAAGTCATCACTTCAGTAAATTGAAAAACAATCTGCACACTCTTGTACCGAGTCATATTTAATTATTGTTTTGTGTCATCTGTGTTAAAATAAACCTTTTATTTGTTTCTCTCTTGTTTTTTCCCGTTAAATCTACACTCCTTCTGTACCTTCGCTAGATCTGTTATCTGTAGTAGTAGTGTGTAGTAAACAACTATCTGAACTGTGAGTGTTGAGCTTTTTATTTATCGCACTACCCCAAGCCTACACTTCTACACTCTCAATATTGATAATATGGCGACTTCCACATACGAGTATAAACACAACAATAACCTACTACAGCGCCATCTACCGAAGATACACTGAACTACGAAGTAACGCTCTACACGGAATAACTACAAATCCTGGATCGCGCAATAAATAGTTCTCGCGCCGATTATCATATATACAACATCCCAACATCAACTGTTGGGCAGTAGCCCGCCAGGCATGATCACCTCGCCTGGTCGGAGGATCCTCCCTTTGTGTTGGGTGGAACATGATACCCGTTCCCCCACAATAACAAAACTATCCACTAAAACTGGACATCATGGAATGATCTAAAAAACCTTTTCTTTTTCAAGGTCTTATTTTGGTGCTTTGTCGTTTTGCATTCTCAGTTGACTAGAAGGTGATGTGAATAATGTTCTTAACAATATACTGAAGGAATCTTAACTTGAAAAAAGGTTATACTGTTATTATTCAGAAGTTTTCGTAATTTTTATCATCACGATATAGAAAAGTCGCTTAGTTACGTAAAGAACTCTCTTTTATAGATGTTATGAAGCAAATCTGTAATCGGATTACGATGGAAGTGTGAACACTACATAATTGCTCGTAAGGAATTTTAATTCTTTATATTCCAATTAAGTGAAACGGCAGCACATTACCGCCGAATTCACGCCTTTGATGGCAGTCCATCATGGTCTATATCAATCTTCGCATCTTCAGCGAATGCAATATTTATGATGTTTGAAAGTATTAATAGTTACAACCCGTCTGAAATATCTGCACACCCGGCTGGAATGCGCTTCACCTCTCGCTATAATTTCATTTTTAAAACTACAGCTTCTCAATATTATCTCTAAACCTGTTTCGTCTACAATTCAGTTACAGGTAAGGTATCCCTAATAGCTTAATTTTTTCCACTACATCATCAAATAGTCTCACCGTAAGAAGTTCCAATAAAAAATATTAGTTACCGTAACAACTAAAACAAGATTCATTCTTGAATCCAGTTCTCGTTGAATGAACTCCCTAAAAGGACAGAGCAAATAAAAAACAGAGAAGCTGCGTGCGCGCAACGTCTACGAGTGGCGACGATAAGAGCCGAGCTTTTCCGATAGGGCAGGCCACACGGATGCGGGAAGCAGTTTGGATGTTAATGTTTTTGAAATGTTATGTTCGCTGTTAAATAATACATTTTAATTTACATACCAATTACAGATTTACATGTACTAAAAAAAGGATTGCTACTGCATAATTATGTCATTGTATTGTTTGCTGCACGTTACTGATAATTAGTTGTATAAAACTATTAATGAAGTGATCAGTGAGATAATGTGTATCTTTTAGGACTTTGGTATCGATGGCTTATAGCAGTCATAACTTACGATCAGCTGATATTATTTTAACTTTCACTATTTAAATTTCAGAACAAGACCAACACGTGTTGTGAACTTTTATAACTTGATATCCTCTGAAAACACCTTAAATAGGAACGATAGCTCCTTGTTTTATAGGTCATAAAAAAATAAATAAACTATATGTACCCTGCGACATACATATCTTAATTAGTGCGGTAGTAACCTAATTAAATTTCTTTTAAACCTTTCAAAAATATTTCATACTACTTATTTAAAAGTTTAATTTTAGAAAGAAAGAAAATGGCAAAGTGAATCTCTAAATTTGTATCAAACACTCTTAATATCACAAGAATCCACTATCAAACCAACTTGCCTCACCGTGTTATCTTTTAAGAAACGGGATCTATTTCCCCTTCACGTACGAGTACATATAAAGTATGCTTCCCAAAACCTGTCATCGTAAAGCTTCCGGCGTCATTTAACATATTCCCACCGTACGTACAGGCATTTTGATAAGTTAGTCCTGCCGGTCCTGCGTGAATCATCGGTCAGTTTCGGTCCCACCCGAAGCGAGGTACAATAGTGTAATTATCTAACAGATCAAAGGGCCCTCAGCTACGGCTGTAGATGGAGTATAATTGTAAGGATTCTGTTTATACAGGATGCTTAGGTTAACTATAGTTTGTAATACTGTGTGTTTTGTTACTTTGTTTTGTTGTGTTGCTAAGGTTGTAATTGGATTTACTGAATATCAACAGTTTAAATCAGATTTAGGTCAAATTGCCGTCAATCTAATAAGCGCTTTTATAGATTAATGCGGCTAATCCATGGCAGATTCACAGTAGTGGAATGATGATAGAGTATAATCGTTTATGGATTCAGAATAGATTTGTATCAATTAAATTAAACATGCTCTAAAGATATACTCGAAAACACTAGATCTAGATATAATACAAAATTTAATTCAGTAATATCACACTAATATTATATATTATGTGAATTTAACTTTGTTTTTTACGCTTTCACGCGAAGACTACTTAACCGATCATCATGAAACTTTGTACATCTAATCTTGGAAGTATTAGAATTAACATAAAAGACTTTTAATTCACGGGCGAAAGTTAGTAATAAAAGAAATATAAACTTTTATTTTAAATATCTTCTAGATATGATTTTCGTAAACATATTCCAAACAGTGTGTTCTAACTACGATACTCGTATTTTGTAATACGTTTACTACAAATAAGAACTCTTTGGGTTCTAATAGAAGAAGTTAATAGAGACCTCCTACCCATTCTTCTATACTTCAAATCTTACTTCTTTAACGCGACTGTAGAAGAGATCTAAACAATTACCTAGAAATATAACAAAGGACCAACTGTCCCAGTCAATTTAAAAATGCATACATGTATTATTATGTTATACTCAACAGCGCATCGAATGCGGCAAATCGATTAAGATGTTCATCTAGATAGCGCGACTTATTGCTACAAACTACCCACATCTTGCCAGTACTGGTTAGAATCGTTGGTTCCAACACGGTTTTAAATGTCGTCAACACGGATACACAGAAAGGGCCTGTTTAATATTCGATGTTGATAGTTAAAGTGTGATAATATTATGATAAAGTTTAAATTTATTAAACTAATATATTATATAGTAGTCACTTATAATTAAAATGGTTTAAAAAAAGGAGGAGGTTCTCATTAAAACATTGAACTCAAATAACTAATATTTAGTCCGTAGCCTCTGTAACATAATTTTATATTTGAATACAAAATTATAAGTTCTTGTTTATAAATAGACTTATCTTGCAAACTAATAAAGATCTTTCAGTTACATAGTACTAAATATCTTACAAATTCTTGATATTGAAGATTAAAATCTAAGCCCTATCCAGCCGTCTACAAGTGTTTATAAACATGATTCTAGAAAAGGTCATAAGTCAACCTGGTAAGCGTAAACTTAATATCGTACAAACGTTCAATAAGCAAGATCATCCTGTATAGATAACTATCATTTTGTAAGCACTTGTTAAGCAAGACGAATCCTTTTCGAAGATGACCGAAGGTGACCGAACAAAAAACGAATAATTCCTTTCAAAGGAATGTTTTGCTCTGTTTCTAATCGAAACGTACGCACCGAAACTAAATTTTTGGTTCTTGTGATGTTCCACATTAAAAATAGAATAAAAATTATAATGAATATTCGAGGTACTTTTTTAGGACCTAAATTATTATGAGTGGCGATAGAACTTTCGGCGACAACTTTTTGAGGAATCTAAGACATAATTAAATTAAAAACCTTTAAGCGAGGCATGAAAAAGCATCTCACTAGTGTGTATCACCTTGCTGCATTGTTTGTATGCCCAAAAAGTAACTCTTGAATTGTATTCATGCTTTCCAGAGACGGAATAGAGACACTTTGGTAAAAAAAGGTACAACTATTTTAAATATATAAAAAGTTATATATAACGAGGACCTTATTGGTTAATATGCATATCGATAATAAACGAAAGTTATTTATTTTGACATTGGCCATTAAGCATTGAAAATAGAAAAATCTTCAACCTCGTTTGCATCTTCTTTTGCCCGTAGCGTGAAAATTTGCCCCCGTTTTTGAAACATTCTTGATTGGTGCTCCGCTCCTATTAGTATTAGCGTGATGATATATAGCCTATAGCCTTCCTCGATAAATAAACTATTTAACACTGAAATATTTTTTTAAATCGGACCGTCGGTTCCTGAGATTAGCGCGTTCAAACATACAAACTCTTCAGCTTTATTATATTAGTAAGTATAGATTTTTTAAGTTTTATGATGTTTTTAAAAGCTAATAATTTAATACCTATATTGGTTTTCTTACAGAATTTCGATGCCAAGTTGTGTTAAAAAGCTTCTCGTTCATAAATTGCATTAATAGAAGGGGCTAGCTTCTAAATTATTGTTATACTACAGAAATGTGCCTTAAAAAATAACTTATTGTTTTCAAATTTATGTCTTTATACATAAAATAATATAGATGTAGTTTAATTATTTACGTTACTACTTGTAGTGACGAGATAAAAATACAGAGTGAAAACCCCTACTCATTACGTGGGTGTCGTAAAAGGCTACTAAGGGAGCAAACTGCTCAGAACAGCATCATTGCAAAGAGAAGAAAAATTTAAACAAATCCTATGCCAACTCGCCTGATCAGTGTGGTTTCGTACGTTAAAACCTCTTTTCTAAGGAGATCTAAATCCAGCAGTGGACTGTTAAGGCCTGGTAACGATAGGATGTATTTTATTGTGTGAAATTTAGCCCAGACATATCTATATTGACTTTTATCACACATTTCCCTTGAAAATTAATCTCATTGTATGGAATTGACAGTACTATATGTTAATGGCCTCCGCCATATTCATTTTGATTTACTGTGCTCGTAAATACTTTTCATTGCCTAAGGTTTATTGCCAACAATTCATTCTGTGAAAATGACGTGTAGAGTCACTTGAAACTTTCTACGAAATAATGTAAAGCAATTATGAGGCAAATGTTATCCTGTTGTTTCAAATAAGAATAAGAAGCTAGACAAGCTTTTAAAAATTGGTTTTATAATGCACATTGTCTTGTTAACAGTACGAAAACGATACTTACATTACAGCATGGCTACCGACTTTAAAGATATTTGCCGAATAATATTGCGTTTTCATAAAAGACGGATTGCGCAGTGATTTCAGAAATTTCTGTGATTAATCAAATTATTGTGTTGCGTCTGGTTATAAAGTCCTATGTGACACAAAATACATTCCCAGTGTGCGAACGTTGTTTTTTGAAAAAAAAAATATGGGTTTCGTTTTCACTATTTTGGCTACAGAAACCCTAAGAAAAACAAATCGTTATTAAATACCCAGGAGTACCCCAACTAATTATCGTCTACGATATTGATTACTTTATTGAAATAATTCATAACTTAAAAAACTTAATTTTCCCAAACCATATCTTATTGAACCTATGGTCAAAATGACAATATGTTGCAACAAGTGATTTTAAGCGTGGGAGGGTCCATGGGACAGTCGAAAGGAAAAGTACTAGAAAGTCATAGATATTAATCGATATTGTTACGAAATAATGGCATATTTTTATAGTCGGCCATTTAAATGATATGTTACGTAATAAAGTTGACAACGTCAGCGTGTGGTACTTAGTTAGCGATTGAAATCTATGGAACGCATAATTTCATAGTTCAAGAAAGTTTATTTTGATAGACTATATCGTATTTTATTAATATTAAAAAAATAATTAAATATTAAGCTAATTTGTACAGTAAAGTATATAGATGATATATAACTGCCTAAGACCGTATAGCTGACACTCGTTGAGGGCGGCCTTCTTCTGGTCCCCCTTCACCCTTACTCTACAGGACAACACTTGCTGGCCTTGGAAGTTATCGTTTTAGAGTGGTAGACATACGCTCTCGAACACAACATTTAGGTTCTTTCTTCCTGTACCGAGCGTTTAATACCGAGCGCACGTGTATCCAACCCACTACAATCCCGGCTCCTTAAAGTGGGAAGTGAAAAAGCTTATCACTAGGCCGCTATAGTGTGGTCACCATACTGCCGTTCGTATTGAGGATAGTGACCATCACTCTTGGATTCTACTCATATTTTCCACGGGACAGAGTAGTCATTTTGGCAGGTAAAACATAAAAAATAGTAGTGGACGGTGATCGGCTGATGATGATGGTCCTTACAAGTATAGCTTAAGGAAAGGTGTATTATATTATAGTTAACCATTCTGTATCGCTAATCCATTTCATATACAATGGAGATAAGGTAATCTATTGATCACCTTGTATGTTAAAAAATGTAAATAATTTAATGTTACAACTGTGCTATACCCGTTGTACATTCCCACCACAAGCTTCATTCAGCGTTAATTCCTCAGCGCCTTTCTCCTAAATCTGTTTTATGTAGTCAAAGTACCAATCACCACACAAATTGTAAAGCAAACAAAAGTACATGTTGACATGAGTATTACAATCTAAAGAACGCTTACACCCATTCATATAATTTAGAGCTAATTGGCCCTTCAAATAGAGTCAATTTAGAGCGCCATTGAAATAGGATTAACCATAAAATTGGTTCATTAGACGTTTAATTGGTATGTGTATGTAATTAAGCGTTCATGGCGATTGTGGACGATTGGACGATGTATGAAGATAGATGGCAGCTTTCTATTACGAGTGACTGTTGACTACTGCTTGTGAAATGTGTTGTGGACTTTATGTTCTAGTACAGCCGATTGCAGAAATGCTTTGACTAATAATCTAACGGTCGACTTTTAAAGTATCCGTTACATATAATTGTGAAGCGTTGATTTCAAGCCTGATATATATCGCTTTCTATTGTTAAGGAACATTGATAGTTATTCATACTCCACAAGGATAAGGTTTAATTAATGGATACAAGTATGCAGTAGTATTAAAAACCCCGAAATAAGTCATATTTACTAGAAATTTCTGACTCACACAACAATACTGGAATGAACTGTCGCCTGCGCTGTATTCAGACCAGTCGTATTGGTCAACCTTTAAACATTCAAGAAAAGAGCGTTATCAATCACTATCAACAACCCATACTGTCAGACTGCTGGGATCGGGTCTCATCTCAGGAGAGGGTTAAGACCATATGTCCCCACGCTGGCCAAGTGCGGGTTGGGGACTGGCAAGACAACGCTGTGGCTACGTATTCTTTGCCGTTGGATGTTTTTAAGCCGCCCAAAGGCATCCTACACGACTGTTATCCTATGATAACAACCGGGACCAATTGCTTAACGTGACCTCCAAATCACGGAGACGCTCATGGTAACTTGCCACCAGCGGTCATTCGTCCAGGTACTTACCGCGCACAGAACATATATATATATATATATATAAAAAACTTGTGCCTAGTTTGAAGATTTTTTTTTATATTATATTATATAAATATATATATTATATATAGTTATATAGAAGTAGATTATCAAGCATACTCAAGTCTCTAGTCATCGACACAGATCACTTTAACCGTGATGATCATTGTGAGTAGTCGACTGCTGTAACCCATTTTTGTTAAAAAAAAATCTTCAAACTAGGCACAAGTTTTACTATGAAACCTAGATTAAACACAGAAAAGTTCCAAACTACGAAACAAATATTTTCACATCATACAGACATTTAATCCGACCCGGGAATGAAACCTTAGACCCTAATACAGCTGCACAAAAAGATCAGAGAACGATGATTATAACATAATAAGGAGATTAATAATGTCAAGTCTCATATGTTATCATAGGATGAGTTCATCGTCATAGCCTAACCTATCATCACGTCATGGCTGTACTACAAATGTCCATTTGTTGTTATAATAACAGCTTGTGAAAGTCCACTGCCTTAATGATTTTCGACTTACACGTATTGTTTTCGTAACTAGATTGATTGGTAATGTTCTTATTAGTTCGAGACATGTCTTGAAGTTTGTACATACCTTTTTTATTGATAGTCATTTGTTGGTTAACTAGTGTAACACATTTGTATTGTAACGTAATAGGCTCATTAGTACGAGAAGCACTTTGTTTGTGACATGATAGCTGAATTAGTTAATATTTTTTACAACCTGCAATTAGAAAATTCTTGTGTTGCGGGGGACTTTACAAATATCCATGAAACGGTTTTTGGTGGAGTCAAAATGTGCTTGAATGGAGACTGCGATTAGCCAAACGTAGTGCAGGGCACCCTGCGGCACGATGGCCTGACGATGTGAAGAAAATGGCTGGCAGCGGATGGACGCGAACTGTGAAGACCGGGATAGTTGGCGCTCCTTGGGAGGTTCCTTCCTCCTCGACCTTCATTCAGCGAATGACGATAAGTTGAAAAAAAAACGGACACCAAGAACATCCAGACCCAGAACAACAATTTGTGGATTACATATAGTGTTGCCCCGTATGAGATTTGAACTCACAATACTCAGCGTATACTCAAAAATGTGAGAAAGAAAGAATAAGAGAGAGAGTACTAAGAGCCTATAATTAATAGCCAATAGATAATTTGTACGGTACGGTAAAAGCATTAAGCGAATTCCTAATAGCTGGTGTTATTTTTTAGAGCCAATTTATTCCACTCTATGGTATATGTAATAACAAAAATAATACATTTTCTTTTGTTTTTTGTTACAATAGCTACTAGTTTGGAGTCGAAACTAATTAAGTATGAATATTGGAATATTTTTAAATTATCCGCTACTGAGCGTCACTTATTGTCAAATTGTATAAAGTATAATATGATATACCTACATTATTATATTGATTTACATACCATATCAGATCAACATAATTCACGAAAGCGTGTGGATTTGTGCGTTCATGTTAACACGTGATTTTGAAATTTGTAACACATACTATTGAAAACATAGCTAAAAGTGTTTCATGTTCTGCACGTAGAGTAAAACCGTATATCACTACATAGTATAAAACAAAGTCGCCTTTTCTGTCCCCATATCCCTATGTGCGCTTAAATCTTTAAAACTACGCAACGGATTTTGATGCGGTTTTTTCCAATAGATAGAGTGATTCAAGAGGAAGGTTTACATGTATAATACATGCATCATATACTAAGGCAACATTGCTAATTTTAGAGGTTTCTATTTTATGCCCGTGCAAAGTCGGAGCGGGCCGCTATGTTTTTATATACAACGTTCATAGTTTTTCTGTAGTGTATTTAATTTAGTATCAGCATTGCACCCGAGCGAAGCCGGGGCGGGTCGCTAGTCTAAATTAAAAATGAAACTTTCATGACAGTTTTATCCTCATTTACTATTTATATAGACAAGTTAAAGCACAACGTCAAAGTCAATAATATAAAAAGCTTTCTCTCAAATGAGCCTATATATAGTAAAATATACATAGCATTGTCAAATAGTTACAGGTGAATGGATATGAATGGTTTAATTATTCCATAGAGACTACATGTCAACATTCGTCTCACTTCTGCTTGTGTTCGGTCTCTCGTCATAGGCATACTTGCCTTCTAAAAACTAGTATTCAAAAATTTGTTGGTGAAAAAGTAATTACGGAATTTCAAAACCTAGTCTTTCCTAAATAGATAAGAAAGACGGTGTACTAGTGGCTTATGCTCTTAAGCTTCTTTATATTTGTGTATTCTAGTCTTAATTTGACAAAAGCACATATATTATAATCAACATTACTATTCAAATTATTTATTTCAGACTAATCAATAAATCCATATTTTGATAGTTACAGAGTGACTTAATCTAGTGTTATGCAGAAATTCTAATAATTGTGTTTCTTTACAATGACACAGTAAGGACTGAGTGATCAATTTATGTATAACTGTTTAATGAATATGATTGATTGTATGCGAAATAATTGTGAGCAACTTTCGCCCTAGATTCAGAAGATTTGCGAACGGAAAAAATACAGTTGTTGCTCTGTAAACCAGCTTACTACGAATGTATGAAAATATATTTCCCTTTTTTTGTATATATTTTTTTGGTTTACATGTTTTAAAGAGAAGCAAATACCTGCTTCTTTTCTTCTTTTAAATTTATGGAAATGGTAATGTAAACCTGTCATGCTACACTGCGTAAGTATGCTTGAATTCCCTATCAACTGAGGAGACCAGAAAATAAATTCTTTTTTTTATATGAGCTAACTTTAACAACATAATCTAAACTTAGACAGACTAGAAGCAAAGCACTTAAGCAATTTTCATAAACCTCACAGATTACATATCCGTGAACGATAATGCAATAATAAAAATAAAATCTCAAATCAATTCAACATATCACCACCGGTAATACACGCTTGGAAAGAGTAATCTCGTGACTTATGCAAACACCGGAACATCTTAAACATCGTCACATTATATTAGAAATCACCGTTAGATATTAAAATTTATATATCCTTTTAAAAAATACAAGTTTCTGCTGTAAACAGTTTTAATTAATAGGCAGTAGTAATTAGTATAGCAACTAGAGGCACGTACGTACTTAGAAATAAAAACATTGAATGGATATTTTTTCTAAAGGAAAATAACATCTTTTTAACGTCGTAACCTAACTTAATTGACTTGGAAAAGGGAGGTTTATATGTATGTTATCCTAAAGCCAATTCTAGTAATAAAAAAAGTTCGGTTCAATTCAGTTTTGGACAACTTTCGATGTCACAAATTTCATAATACTCTGTTTTTCATAGTTAAGAAGACTAAGACTAGTGGATTACCAATACAATTTTTTGTGCTAATACTTTATAATCACATTACAAATCTGAATGTTTAACATTCAGCTACTGAATTATAACAAGAATTGGTCTGCTGACCACTGAAAGAAGACAACAGTACTGTGGATGATACAAACAAAAACAAATGTCGATAGTTCTACCATAAACACACTCTTCAGGAACACTTCTAATAAGTAGCGAAAGAATATTGTTATCGCATAACAATTTACAGGAGGAACAAGAATGAAATACTAAAATAAATGCTGTGCAATTTCCATTGAGCTTTTTTCAAAATTCATCTGATTAAAGACTGATACAGTGCCGATCTTGGACAAAATGTACTTAAAATTAAAAGTAGTAGCTGCCAAAATGACTCTACTCTACCTGATGGAAACCATGAGTAGAATTCAAGAATGCAGATACTGTTGGAGTATTTCATCTGTTACCTTATCACGAGACGGATCGTATGTTTATTGTAACTTTCTAGTCGAGTTACGTTCGATAATCGTAAGAGATAATAGTTTCAGGATTGCATGGTATTTAAGTGAAACTGTGGACGGAAGTGAGCACCGCTTCGCCTTATATGGTAAACCTTTTACCCGTTATGAGCACGAATTGACTGATATAACTTTGGTAATGAGTTTCGGAAAGTGTTTAACAGTATCTAAATATTAAAGTAAATATTAAAATTTCGACCTGCTTTTAATACCCGATTAGAATTAAATTTTATTTCCTATCTTATTACTTCGATTATATTATGTACTAACAAGAAAATGTATGAAAAACTACAATCCGATTACTTAAAAACTTTTGATAAAATTTCATCGTTGAATTGGATGTAAAATTTGTTCGTTGAATTGGATGATCACAAAACTCTCTCCAAGTTCAAAAACATTTGTCGTAAGGAAAGCCAATCACTGTTTGAACAACAGTGTACTTTAAAACCAAGTCATTTAACACTTTTCATTTCTTGCGCCGTCGGAGAAAATGAAAGTGTATGAACAATATTTGCCCATCAAACGATCTATTGAAGGGTCATGCATACATGCAGTTAAAAACAACATTGGGCTATTGACAAACTTTGGTATACGTATACAAGAATATGTACATACAATTTTAGAGTTTATCTACTTGTAATAAGGTTTTATAATGAAAGGTAAAGTTTTGAAAGTGGGATTTCTGGGCCAAGATACATGGATTTTGAGTGACGCTCCACGAGAAGCTGTACCTATCTAATATATAATATTGAATAAGTTTTCAAATTGTAAGTAGCGTCACCTTTAACTTCAAATTCAAATACAATGGAACAAAATTTGCTACTGAATTCTGTCTTCCGACATACAAGCTATGCAAGTTTGGGGATCAGTACTATTTATACACAATCAAACTGGGCAGTGTTTTTATTAAATTGTAAGAATTGAAATGTTAAGACTGATGTGAAATAAACATATTATTATTATTATTGTTGTTTTGGCCTAATATATCACGCTGGCCAGACGGCTTGGTATTGTATTAACAATTATAATACATACATATCTACGTCAGTCATATCAGTCAAACATGAACAGGACTATTATCATAACAATTACTGCTTCTATTTGTCATTTTGAATTACGTTTTAATAGCAGCTATAGGTGTGTAATCCGTTTGTAAGCTTTCAATTATATATTATAAAAAAACACATTCTCTGTCGCGGAGGACTTTACAAACATACATGAAACGGACACAAAGATTACCCAGACACAGTACAACAATTTGCGGATCACACAAAGTGTTGTCCCATGTGGGATTTGAACCCACGACACTTGACGCAGTAGAAAGCGGCGGTGATCGCTTAAACCACTAGGCCTACCGTGCAGTCGATATGTAAATACTATCTCCCATTAAAGGATTATTTAAGTCAGATTGATAAATCCAATAGCCTCCTAACTTAACATTTATATTAAGAATAGTAATTTCAAGTGAGGTTTTAAAACTCACTGCTTGCTGATTTTTCTGCCAGCGATCACTGCTCTTTATACGACGAAATGACTGCTTATGCTCGACGCGAAAAGAAACAATAATACTTGTTTCACACCCCACAAAATTAAACAACTCAGACTTTTCATTTATCCTTCTTTTTCTTACGAAACATTTTCCCTTTTAAAACGCCCTCCGTATAATTAGGTGGGGTAAATACTAAACAACTGCCTTACCAGGAAATTATGAGTTATGAATTACGTTCCGTTCCGTTTTACCCTTAAACAACATGAAAACACGCGAACTTATAAAATTTATGTGCACGTCACCTTTTGAATGTTAACTACTGACTAAATATTTAGCAGGGAACTGCTACAAGGATTACTAATTGTGAATAAATTAAAAGTTCATAAGCAAGCTTTACACATTGAGCATGTATAGCGTTCCAGGCGCGCAATGAATATAAACAGTTATTCTTTAGCATATTTTCACTGAGAAAGAAAAGTCGGTCTTATAGTCAATTGGAAGAGAATATTTTACTCAAATTTCTACTGTGTTTTTTATAGCCTGATTGTAAGTCGTCTTGAGAACCCTTGTTAATATACTCTTGATATTAACGTATGTGTAATATGTCTAGATAAGTCGTAAATTAAGATTACATCGGTTATTAACCAGCTTTCATCGTCTACCAGCTTTGATCTCTGGATTATTGCAAAAAATTTAGATTTTTTTATACTTTGCAAAAAATAGATACAAACACTTTTGAAGAGAATTCATGTCAAAAGTTTATGAATGTTTAATAAGAAGAATTAAAATTAAGTGTTTCTTTTCACTACTAATACTGTTCATAAGATATAGTTTACCGTTTTATGTGAAGTGATTTAATGTAAGGGGTCATTGTTGTTTTTGAAAATAAACAGTATAATAAATAAGAAAGTTCTAATTAATTTTCAAGAATGTTTAGTGTATAGTGCCACAACAGTTATGTATTTCGTAAGGAATGCGGTCTAAATAAATATTGTGTTATCTAATAAGGATGTGAGCCCTCCCAAATGTTTGCCGTTAAAAGAGGTTAATTATAATTTATAGTCAACGGTATCACAGTCTTAGATTGGACTTTTAATTAATAGTACATTTACGTGGTTGGTGTTAATTTCTCAAGAATGCCACCACTTTGAAAAGTGAAAGACTTTAGAAGGAAGGACTTTGGTGTACTTAAATGTAATATTGATAATGGCACGGTATATCATCTGTTAATAGTAGCCATTTGGCTGAGTTTAAAATACGGAGCTACGTCGTTAATCCTACTAATTTTATAAACGCGAAAGTTTTTGAGTAAGTGAGTATGTACGTTGCTCTTTCACGCAAAAACTACTGAATGTATTTTGATGGAACTTTACAATAACATAGCTTATACACCAGAATACCACATAGGTTACAATTTATAAAGATACTAGCTTCGCCTCACGGTTCTTGTCGTACCGCGGGTAGCACCGCGGGGTTCAGCTAGTCGATAATAAAACCTAATGATAAATTTCATAAATATAGAAAAAAGGTGCAATAGAAGCTATTTTTATATGAAACATATTCACAAATTGAGCACCTAACGATGATATTCTAAAAAATAACTGAAGATTAATATAATCTAGACACTACTAACTACCAGAAAGTAAAACTAAATTGCAAGAAGATTGCCACTGAAGAAACAGTATAAAGATGATTGCTAAGGGTGGCTATACATGGGCGTACTTTTTTATATTAAATTCAATTACCCCTAGTAATACTTAACTTAACTTTCTTGTCCTGTATGTACATGTCTCTCTGTGCATTTTGAAAGTTTATAAGGAAGCTTTAGACAATCAGCATGCAGATCGTTCTTTAACATATAAACTACACACTCAAAGAATGGTTATTTTTTTGTTAATAATCTCATAGTGCATGTTATTGTTAGATTTAGTTATCAAAGTTATTTTTGTTTTGGGTTTTACAGTATTGACATGTGAATAAGTAAATTACAACTGCCATATATTCAAGTTCATCATATTTTCATACGATCAAACATTTGAGCATCCTCGATAGTGGTTCTCATTCAACAAACAACTCTCACCCCGCTACTTGATTTGCCACTATTGTCATTAGTATAAGATTGTTTTACGTTTACCTATTATTATGCCATATGGAGCCACGACCCGGGAACGGGCCAGGCACCGCTGGCGACTCAGGCGCCGGAGATCGAGGAACGATGTCCGTCCTCTATAAACGAAAGCCTGAGGGTGACAGTTGAGGCTATCTGTCACCCTAGCAGAAGTAAACCCAGGTGACGGCGCGGACGCTGCGGAGTGAGCGCGCCCTGAGGGACAGTGGCCGGAACATTGGGGTTCCGACACAGGAGGGGGCCATCTACAAATCGCGGTGGCCCGAGGTACGTCTAGGTTCCAGGGTTTTTCTTTCGAAGGTGTCGGTTTTAGTCGGTTCAAATCCGACACCTGCTGGTGGTATCAGAGAGGATTTCCGCACAGAAAAAGAAAAAGGGAGCCAAGACCAAATGGGTCACATGGTAGAAGTGACTGACAAGGGCGTTACGAGTTATCATCTCTATTTATCTCATCATCATTGCAAAGAAAAAGAAAACTTAAAAAAAATCGTATTCCAACCCGATAAATAAGGATTTAGGTTTCCAAAACCTCCGTGGTAGAATAGACTTGTGTCCAGTAGTGGACAGTAATTGGTGAGATATCTACAGTTAATGTAGTAATATAATAAAACGTTAACAGATGCCTCAAATATTCCGTGCGTGACCAGCCTAAACACGAAAGAAATAAAAATCATTTTAATAAAATTCCATAACAGGTCATAGCATAATCTGTAACTATTCTATGCCATAACTGCCAATTTAAATGAAATGAAATTCGCGTTATAAATAACACATCGATTTGTAACGGTTACGTAAACGTTACCTGTCTAGGTTCGCACTCGAAACACCATATTCATAAAGTAACATTTAGAAAATACCGGTTTGAATAAAACGTTGATTTTTTTGCTCACTTCTGTATGCAAACGTATAAAAAACAAGAAATCATGTTGCACTGTGAATGTAAAGCAATGCATTGCAAAATTATATGTTTTACTAGCTGAGTGAGGTTATTGTCGTACCGCGGGTAACGCCGCGGGGCGAAGCTAGTCTAAAAAAGTAGCTAAGTTACTCTTTATCAGCTAACTATCAGTGCAAGTCCCGTCAAAATAGTTTCAGCCGTTCCAGAGATTAGACGGAACAAACAGACCGACAAAAATTGAAAAATTTTTTTTTTTGTATATGTTCCGTATATGCATTTAGTGAAAAGCGGTTATATTAATATTACAAACAAAAACTCCAATTTTATACACACAATGTACAGATATTTGATTTTGTATATACGTGAGGCAAAACTTTCGTACCCCTTTTTATGAAAATCTGTTAAAGTTTATTTGAAAAAAGGAGTGAGAAGCAAAGAAAGAATAAAAAAGGTAAAGTTGGTATGGTCGAATTGGGCAATCACTAGTATAAATAGGCATAAATTAAAAACAGTTACAGTTGTGTTTGTCTTTTCAATGTTTCTTCGGCAAAAGTACCTCATTTCAATTGTTGCTCTTTTCATCGCATTATTTTGAGGTAATGGGTCTCCATTTCAATACTGATGCAGCTATTTTCCCGAAAACAATAGTAAGATGCAATTTATAGAATCAGAACTTCTTTGCCACCTTTGAATTACTAATTTACAAATACAATCACAAGTCCAAATACAAACGGCACTCATTCAAGTCCCGTTTAATACAAAAATAGAAGTATTTAACAGTAAGTATTAATTCAATTTTAAAAATCGGTTATTTATGAATAACAGGTCATTTTTTTAATAGATTTTTTTAAAAACCACACACGATGTAACTACCTAATACATGTGAATGTACATTTGCCAAAATTCGCATGACAATCGTCACCAGCATGATACACGGCTGCTGAATACTAATTTAATGGTATTTCAATCCCTCGCTGAATTAACCATGAGTTAGAATAATTTATTGTATTACGTAATGAACAAGGAACTTCTTTATTCTATCGAAGGTGTGGACTTGGATTTTTTAAGGCAACGCGGTTTGAATTATCATCAAACAGCTTTGCATATATTTTTGCAATTGTAAATCTTATCCCAATAGCTTACTAGAGCATGGATGATACTCGTACAATCGATGTGCAAAGGTTTGAATTCTTGTACGACCTGAATTTACATTTCGGGGCATAAAGTTAGACGAATACGGTCTTATAAAGAGCAGAGGTACCTTGTCAAACTAATTTGTGCTCTATTCGTGGACGAATCCATAGGTTTATGCACACGTTACAGCAGTCTGAACTAACCTCGTTTTAAGATACCAGCTAAGCTTTTCAAATAATATTAAATAGTTAAACTATTATTACATAATAAGGTTTATAATTACCTAACATTACAAATAAGGCGTGACACGTGATAATCGATACAGTATCCGTAGCACATTTATCTAAATATGTGTCTGTGTCTATATATCATTAAAATTATGTTATTAATATTGTATCCGCGTTTAGTGACTGTGTACTTCCTTTAATAATAATAACTTAATTAAACATATTCAGAGATAATCTATGTTAATATTATTAACCTGAATAGTTTGGTTGAATATGAGGAAAAATGTTGCAAAAACGGGGGCAAATTTATTTTTCTTCGCTGCGTGCGCTGCCTATATGGTTAAAGTTCCGCAAAAGTAATGTATGGAAGAACTGTTCCCCACAAAAAGTTTGAAAAAAAGTTGGCTTGCTATAATTTTGTTTCATAGTAAACTTGTTCACGCTAAGGGCAGTAGGAGACGCAAAAGCTACTATCGAGTAATCTACTTTCATGGTTTGATTTGGTTATTAAAATATATAACTATCGTGAAAATGGAAACGAATCTAATTTATGACAGTTTTATCTGACACTGAATTTTCTGTGGACTGTTAAATAGTTTGATTCATTAGAATATTATACTCTATTCTTTCAAATAATGTCCCTGAACTGTGATGATATATCTGATTTGATGATTATGTGCAGTTTGATGGAGAATTCAGACCTGTGCGGTATTTGCAATCGCCTGCAGTAGAGAAAACCGAGTGGGTATAGAGTACCTACTACTGTTTACACATTTCGGTACTCTCGTAAGCAAATACCTCTACCCAAAGCGACAGTAAATACCGTTTAAATCAGAATAGAGCTTTAGATAAATATTTTAAACCCTTACTAATAATTTTCTTATTTTTCCCCTTTTATTTTGAGTTCTTTTTTGCCTGTTTTATGAGTCCTTTCTTTTGCACTTAAATTAATCATAGAAGCATCATATTTTCAAAAAGAACACCATATCTAAAAAATGCTTAGTATCTTTTAAACCGACAGCAGACCTCGAGTTGTGTGAGAATAAAACAAATAAAAGTCATCGTCTACATGCACCTAAAAAGGTTCTTGGCCAAGGTTCATGACCTTCGTTAAGTTATCTGACTCCACAATTAAGAACCATATGAACAAACCCAACTTCACACAATGGATACAAATTTTTATTATTATTGTGTCAGTTTCAACAATAAAGTTATTATTACGGTAAACGACATGATATTCATATGTGAATGACTTATGTTTTAAATAGGTAGTGTCTTGAACAATGTGACGGTTAAATTCCGCCATTTTGAATCTTTCGTTTTATGTCATTGATCGGAATCTGTAGAGCTATCACTGTATAATTTTTTGCATCACGACGAGGCAAACGAGCTGACGTATCGCCTGATGGTAAGCTATTACCGCCGACCATGGACACCCGCAACACCAGAGGCGTCACAAGTGCGTTGCCGGCTTTTGGGGGATGGGAAGGGGGATGGGAAGGGGGATGGCGGTGGGGTTGGGTTATGGGCCTCCGGTATCCTCCCACACTCGGTAAACAGAGCGCAGGCGATGTTAATTTAGATGCAGATTAATTTTATGTATCCGTTTTTCAATATTTTTACTAGTAACCTACTCATCATTGGAGTCGGCTACTAGTACAACCGGTTTTACCTGAATATCAATGTTTCCACGGAGCGACTGGAATGGGACCTCCGCAACCCTGAGGGTGAACTAAATTCGAAGGTTGAACCTTTACTATTACATAGCCAGTAGATTACCCTACTGGCTATGTAAACTAATCTTGTGAGTTTTATTTTTATATTGATAAACTATAATTATTATTACATATTGTAATCCAAAGCTTTAAAAGTTACAACACTGTAGGTAGTTATTAATAAACCATAGCGATATTAACGTACGCATAGAAATTACGGATTCCCATAATTCTCTATGGTTAAGATTATTCACAGTCATTATTATTTTATTGCACGTGAACATATTTTAAGGTTTGAGTTCATTGGTACTTTATTATTTATTTTTTTTTATTGAATAGTGGGCAAACGAGCAGACGTATCACCTGATGGTAAGCGATTACCGCCGCCCATGGACACCCGCAACACCAAAGGCGTCACAAGTGCGTTGCCGACCTTTGGGGGATGGGAAAGGGGATGGGGGAGGGGTTGGGGTATGGGCTTCCGTTTTTTTTTGTATTTTCGTTATTAACAAGAAGCTTTACTTATTTACTTAGGGTTCCTTCTAAAAGAGTTGCTAGAATCTTATTATATTTTATAACACTACAAAATTCATCAAATTAACCCATCGCCGTTTACTGCTGCACAAAATTATTCCCCAAAAAGCGCCAAGTATCCCGTGCAGAAAAGCCATTATGACAAATAAAAAAAAAACACTGTTACCAGTGTTCATGAACTAAGAGTTCTTGTTTACTTGAAACATATTCGTATGTTCTTAAAAGTCGTATAAATCATAAATAATGTAGGTCTAAACACGCTATGTAAATTGTACCCAAATAGCATTAATATTATCGACATACATTAACGATCAGGTTTAACAATAAATCAACAATAACACTTCAGTGAACCCACGAAACCAGATCACTAAATCACATATAATAATAATAATAGCTTTTATTTCATACAGTACATATTTAACTTGCATTATCGATCTATTAACTAAACTATTTTACATATATATTCTATCCCTCATGTTCTACGCAATTGTGCAATGACAACCTGTCTAGATGCCACTTATTACAATAGGCCTCCTCCAATTTCGTCCATTCCTCTCTATTATTAGTAGTTCTCGTCCACGTACCTCCTGCTACGGCTTGAATGTCGTCTATCCATCTTCTAAGTGGTCATGTCAACAACTAAACCACATACATTTGCATAATTCCCTGCAAGGTAAACCGTACATAGCAAGAAACAGCTCAATAAACTATCGTGCAGAAGAATGTCAAAGTAACAGTATATTTATTCCAAGAGACACAAAATCTAATTAAAATGAATTATAGCTTCGTTCTCCATAACCCATTGAAATGACACAGTTTTGTTATTTTATCGCCGTCGGTTTCACACGTTAAAACGGCATGCGTTTACAATTTATACATAGGTACTTCGTATAATAAGTGTCACGATAACGTGACACACATTATGATTTGATCTTCAAAGTGGATAGATGACAATCTGATGTTTTAGAGTCGATAGTCTTTTGGTTAGTTGTCCTTTATGACTCAGGAGAACTCATCCGCCAAGTCGTTTCAGGGTGAAGATACAAGAAATATACAAATACACGTCACAATTGACAGATAAATGAAGTGCATTCAGATTTGTTAGGTCATAGGTCATAGATTTCATTTATTTAATTATAACCAAAGTAAACAAATATCAAAGTTATATATTACGTTGCGGTAAGCTCGACCTGAGTGAATCATTGGCCCCTGACCGCAGTTTCGCAATAAATGCGAATATTACCACGCAACATTATAGGAAAACCTTTGAGCAGAACACCAGCTGTTGGACTTTCTAATTAACCCTTACAGATTTTTACGAAAGTACAAATGTAAGTAATAAGAAATCCAACAGATTGGTCTATATATTTTTGTATATATCCGAGTGGGGGCGGATTAATACACGAATTGTTACATCCGTATTCATCTCATGAGTGTTTTAAGAGCCGCCTAAGGGAGCAAAATATGACATAAACTGTGTTATATTGTGCCATCTGTTTGGGCAGCGGGAGATAGTAAGCTAAAACGTATTTACTAAGGAAAAGTATTCGTCCAGCAGTGGACAGTTAAAAGTGGTGATAATGATGAAGAAATTTAAGTCAAAGATATTGGAATAATCAAAAAACATATTATGAAACTTGTAGAGCATATGACGTGCAATACTATACGAATACGAGTTTCATCCTCTGTATCGATCAATAATCTTTGTCATGGATTTATTATTTTATTAATACTTAAACAGATCACATGTTTAGCGAAAGTTTTATTTCTATATAGTAATACGATCTAGATTAGTATTGACTTCTTGAAAAGTTACAAGGTGGACGCTTGATTTGATGGTAAACTCTCGAATATTTAATATATAGACACTTAAGTAACTTAAATTAATTTCATATACTCCTCAGTTTCTTGGATATAAGGTTTTCGATTATGTAGCAATCAGTCTAGCGATTTTTCAAATAGGTTCTAAAGAGGGGAAGTAGAAGAACTTGATAAATGATTACAGCACGAACTAAATACTAATACAAAAAATGAGCAACAAAAACAAAAGAGCACTACAAGTACTACAAATATTGATGTGATGCAGAAATATTTCATCAAAGCGAATAGCGTAATATTATTTCAAAACTCAAGGCTGTTGTGATATTGACAGCTGGCAGACAAAAATTACTTTTAAATTACCGTCTCCCTCTGTTAAAGTAGAGAAGATATGCCCAAAACCGAGACAGAACATTGTCGTCGAAATCGGAAACATTCAACGAAAACCGGTACTTGCAACGAATTCAAAGAACTATTGTAATCATGATATTTAACACTACTATTATGTTAAGTAATTATACTTGGAAGAAATATTTAATATGGAAGTACCAGTACTCTTTGGAAGGCAAACCAAATAGTTATTTGTTATAAAAGAGAGCAAAGTTGCTTTTTAACCGCGTGCTCAATTTTGATGACCGAGCAAGCGAACGATTCTAAAATCCTGAGCGATAGCGAGGAAATCAAAAGAGCACGCGGTGAAAAATCTTTGCACTCGAGGGCAACACGTAACTTTTCATCCCACCTCAGCGAGGAAATGATTAAAAGCAAAAAAAGTAAATGGCGCGGGCAAAGCAGTGTTAGTTTTTAACAAATTAAAAAAGGTTGTATTAAAAAATTCGGCACCATGAAGGTAAATAGGTTTAATGATGTTTTGAATTCACAAACTTAGTGCACACGATATTCTAAATTCAATTTAATTTATCCTATAACAGATAAAAACGGCTTTTGCACTCAGATATCGAAGGGCAAAAATACTCTTTCCGAGATGGGAGGATGAAAAGAATTTTATTTAAAAGTTTTTTTAATGTGATTTGTATGACATCGCTAACCAAGTCGGAACAATAAATATAGTTTGTTTTCCAAAACTATTTATCGTTTATTTCACACTTCCTTATTTATTACATAATAGAGTTTCTCTTTGTGTCTCTAGCGACACAAAAATATTCCTACTGCGGTAGGTCTTTGAATTTTCTATGTAAAATGTGAACGTGTTCTCAACATTATCAAATCTCGTGCATAAAGAAAAGACAGACACAAAACAAGTTCGTCACCGTGTCTCTCCGTGCACACGATGTCAAACGCAAGTTGTAAAACAAAAGTCACCCGATACCGAGGCACTTGACACAGTCCGTGAACAGATACCCACTGTCAGAAGATTTCTAGAGCGAATAGCGATAACAACGCTCCAAACCACTTTTTAATTCAACCCATACTATTGTAAGATCCATTTACATACTGCTCTATGTCCTTTATGATTCTAGCTGTATAAAAATATGCAAATGCTAACTGACCTGGCGAACTTTGAACCGCCTCAAAAATAATACCATATCGACAGCAGCGCTACCTACCGAGTTCAAATCTGTTTACAAATCTACCAACAAATTAAATTTGATTGCTTACTTTATTTAAAACAAGGAAAATTTACAACACATAGAGGTAAGTTAAGTTTCCCTTTGCAATGTTGTATTGTTCTTAAACTGCACGAGGAGGATTAAATTTTTCGAATTTATGCATGTATTTATGTATGTTTCCATGCCTAAACAGCTAAATGGATTTTTTGGTTTGAGGTGTCATTAAATTAAACTAATTGTAACAGTATATTCTAAGTACAATATATCAGTTCTTACTTCTTTTCTTTAAAAAAAAAAGCGTGTACAATAAATAAATCACAGTTATTTATACATCATTACATCACACTAAATTCAAACAGGTAAAAATCCTATAAATACATTAATTTACAATGTACTTACATTATACATTCATGCAAGGTCTCATTTTATTATCAATATTATTATGAATAGTTGAATTGTTCTGTTGTTTGCACGGCCTATTGTCCAAAGCATTCATTTAATTAAAATAATAATAATAATAAAATACTTCAACTGTCACATCCGTTAATTACCGCCAACTTGCTTATGTTATTTTTTTTTTAATTCTATTGCATACAATATGTTTACATCAGTCTTGGTTCCATTCTATTAATTAAAAAAATCTATTACATTTGCATAAGCATTTATTCAAAATAAAAGTAAAAACAAAAACAAACAAACAAGAAAAAGACAAAACAGTTTCTTTGAATCACTTTGACCTTAATAGATATGACAGTTATAAATAAGTATTTTCTGTTTGTCACTTACATGAAACATAAACCGTGCATCGTTTTCTCAAACGATGTATAAAGTATCGGAGACCGTTTTAAAATCACCGTAACAATGTTCTACGTTCTGTGCCTACTTATTGAACAGTGCCGTTACCGAACTACGCAGAATGTTAATGAGTGTTCGAAATTCAAAAGATCGTAACATTTTGTTGTGCCAGCGCTAATCGAGACGTCATTTTAATAATTTTCCCACGAATATAATAGCATTCGAAATTTAAATATAAGCGTTTCAACTTAAATTGCATTCTAAATGTACATAGTCATAAAATTTAAAACAATAAGGTTGTGGGTTGCCCGCAATAAAATTAAGCCATAAAACTATCTAATTTCCAAATAACCCATAGACATGTTATTAAAAGTAATTAAGTCATTCGTTTTTTAGTGAAGTTTAAAGTTCACATAGAAGAGAAAACAAATACAAATTGTAGGTGTAAATACAGGAAGCAGTTGTGTCCAATGACAAAGCTATGATTAAATGGTGTTCTACATCACACTTGATCTAATTTCGCATTGTTGTGCAGTTCACATTTCACACGCGGTTCTGTGAAACGCGATGCGAAAATATGGTATGTGTCACGGTAAGCATACTGAGAAAGTAATGCAAATGTATCGCGAAATATGTCTTTATTGTAAGCAACTATTCATTTAAAATTACAATGAAAATAAGTAGTCTGATTTCTGTAGATATGACAGATTAATGTTGAGAACTCTCAGGGACAGTAAAAATACCTTGCTTAAGGTCAATTGAAACGGATAGATATAACACTGCAAATTGCTGTATTAAAATAGAGTGAGATGGATGCCATAGTTAATGTCATGACAATGACACTGAGCAAAATTGGCCATTTGTTGTGAAGACAAGACAAATTCGTTTCATAGAAACATATTATACTTAAAAACGTTTTTAAAACTTTCGCTTTTAAAGTAGTTCTATAAGAAAAGAGTAATTATAGTAAAATTTATTTTGGTACATATAGCAATAGTATTTCAGTTATATCAAAATATTTCCTTAAGTATAACGTACGTAAAAGTCTTGTATATGTATCCGAGTGTAATACCTATACATAGAGAACGGAAGCTAAAAGAAAATCCTATTCCAAAGTTAGTTTTAAAACAAAGGTGAATTAAGGAAATGCAAAATTTATGTCAGTATTATCATAGAGATGATAATTATGATCCCTTTTATAGCATCGTCCGCGAACGGTCCTCGGAACAAACATTTGCAAGGTTATTTCAAATTATGACCATAATTGCGTGAGTAAGTAGTGTTAATCTTTGAATTGATTTATATTTCTCGTTACAAATGACATATGCATTTGTGAAGCACCTAGATCTTATACTAATATTATAAATTCGAAATTCTATCTGTCTATGATAGTTTACTCATCAATTTCAATAAATTTGGCATGGAGTTGATCCACGTGGAAGGA
The DNA here is from genome assembly GCA_916048165.1 of Spilarctia lutea. Taxonomy (NCBI): domain Eukaryota; kingdom Metazoa; phylum Arthropoda; class Insecta; order Lepidoptera; family Erebidae; genus Spilarctia; species Spilarctia lutea. The sequence goes on from OU696491.1 coordinate 6,331,585, forward strand.
CTATGTAAAGATTACATGTTTCTTACCGTTCTACAAAGAACGTACCGTCAATGGCCAAGTCAATTAACTATCCAAGTTAAGTCTAGATCGCAATTTCTCGTCTACATCGATTACCTAACTGGGTGATAGCTTCTCGATTACCTCACTCGATTGCGAAGGTCGCCGTGTGTCGTGATGGTAATACAAGTTGCCGCTTTTGTTTAGATCTTTCTTGAGGATGATTATTGCAATACGTACCCATTTTAGGCCCACATGTTAAGAAATCTGCTCGATTCTTATTAGGTAATATAATTTTTGGTGAATAAAGTGAACTTTGTGAAGCTTTTTGTACGACAAGTTGTCGTAACATCACACTTGAGCCACACTATCAACATCATCAATATCAACAACCCATAATGTCTGGCTGAATGTGACTGGCAAGACAATGTGGTGGCTACGTCATGTGGTCTTACAACTTAACCTTTACTTACATATTAAATACACGATTGTTTCAAAAACTTCAGTGAAACCAATTACCTGTAACAAGAATAGAGTTCGTTAGTACAAGAACACACACAATAGTTTTAGTCATCAGTAAATGTAATGGTGTCAATAAAAGGAACCTCAAAAGAACCTATAACTGCCTCGATGTCGCAGTAGTAGCATATGCGACTGCTGTGCTTGAGATCTCGGGTTCTATTCACTGGTCGGACCAAAAGGTCGTATGATCTGCAAATATTTGTTTCGATGTTTGGATGTTTTGTGTATATATATAATTATAAGCATTTACAAAAACAAGTATATAAGTATTATATCAGTGAATTTGGCTTTCATAGTACTAGTAAGCTTTACTTAGTTTGAGTCTCAATGGCATTGTGGTGTGTCAGTTAGATTTACGAAATATTTGTTTATTATTAAAGTGTTGACAGTTGCAACTACATCAACCACTGGTAAATAAATTAATTCAGCCTGTTGCTAAAGATGCATCATTGACCTCTCTAGGTGGGAGAATTTGGCGGCACAGCGGTCCGAATGGCGCGGACACATAGAGAGAAAAGTACGTGAGTTTGAAGAGAAGCGTCTAGCTGATCACTACGCTAAACGTGATCAGATTAAAGCGCGTACTCCCACAGCCATTACTTACAACATTGTTAATAATAGGCTAACATGTCCACATTCTGCGCGTGAATTGCTGCGAAGATTGGCTATGTGAGTCATCTTTGCTCGCATCAACGGAAATTTGAGTAGGAGTCGAAGAGGTCACCATGGCCGAAATCGGTCGAAGAATGTATGTATTAAGACTTGTGTCAGGACCGTAGTAAGTGGAGATCAATTGTCTCTGTCTACCTCTCTGGGAAATAAGCATAATGTATGTATCTACAAACAAATGGACCTGATGAGGACCCAAAATGGGTATAAAGTTTAATACACATTAATATTTTTAAGATACAGTAAATTCAGATGTTTTTAGATCATTAAAAGTCTTGAAAACAGGATTTATATTTTATTTATCTTATTTTTAATGTCGCTTTCCTTTTTTATGAATGAATCTTCTAATGATGAAAGCATCGAGTTCTGTGAAAGATTGACAGCATGTATAATGACGACTGTCTACGTCTTCCTCCGGGCAATATGGCGTACTTCCGGTTGCTTTCTAACAAACAGACAAGCATAATAGTGTTCATTTATCATTATCTGTGATCTTAGCATGTCCGTAACAGTATAGTGTGTTATTACAATACTTAGTGTATAATAAGATTGTATCGGTAATGTAATTGTTCGGTGTTGGTTAAACTAAACTGGTTAGTATAAAGTTAATAAAAAAACTGCAGAAAGTGGAATATATGAGTTAACTTTCTATGTTTAAAATGCGTAAAACTGACCACCAATTCATTTTCCTGGACATTTTCCCATTTCACTTAAAGACGAGGATTGCCAAGGGATCTGGCTGGTTCAATAAATTGTTCCCCTGAGAATAAAGTCACTTTCAAAATGGACAGGGAAAAAGTTGAATGAGAATGAGGGAATCGTAGTAAGAAATATCACAGGTCTCGTATAATGCAATCGGGACAGGGAGAGAGTGAGAAACAATGAGACAAGACAACTGTAGTTTTTGTATGTTTTATGCCATTGTAGGAGAGATTGAGATTTGTATTAATGTGTCAATTCTTTTATTGAATAGGTCAATAAGACAGGCCCTGTTTTTTTTTTGTTTTTTCGAAATACGGTCCCCATTTCATGTCCCATACATATTTTTTATCCTTAATTTCATCACGACGAGGACTATAAATACTTGACATTGGCAGAAATAGCTTATCCGCTGATCCGGCTAGTTGCCGACTCATCATCAAAAGAAAGAAAGACAGGTCCTAGATACTCGTAATTGGTAATTTAACAACAAACTGGCACATCAAAACTTACGATAAGAATCTTTTTGGAATTGAAAACTGACGCTATCTTTTAAGTTACACTCGTAATAAATACTCCTTTACTAAAGCCTATTGTTTGAGTCAAGTGCCATTCAAGGAAACCCTTACGAATGAAACTTCTTGAACAACATAGCTTATTTAATTAGTAAAGCAGCGGTTTGTCATTTCACTTAAAAACAACTGAAAACTAAAACAGTTTTGAGTTCAACAATCCACAATGGGATAAGTAATTTCGAAAACTTGTATATATATATATGTATTTAACTGTACTTAAAACGTCTTGCGAACTACTTAACTTAAAAGGCGATCAATTCACACAACACCAGTTGCCGGATACGAGTCGAAAATACAAACAAAGATCTGCCTTTGTCTTCGTGCCGCTGTATATTTGCGCAAGTAACACGAAGTTTAACCTGCTTTACTTCAATCACTTGAGTAAAAAAAGCTACGTCTATGAACATTTAACTCGTTTAATTTTGTATAGAATTTAGAATGTACAAATAAGTTTTATGTTCCAGTACTTCTTCTTAAATTGGTATATGAGCGTATGGACATATGTTTTTTTTTATGTAATAGGGGGCACACGAGCAGACGTATCGCCTGATGGTAAGCGATAACCGCCGCCTTTGGACACCTGCAACAGCAAAGGCGTCACAAGTGCGTTGTCGGCCCTTGGAGGATGTTTCACACCGGTTGTCTGTGAGGCCGTGGTATAACTCCGGTCGAGCCGGCCCATGCATGCCGTGGCTCTCCCACGGTAGATATGTAAGTTTGTAGCCTAAAAATGTATAAATATCTTTCCTTCTAATCAAAAATTGAGCTGGGCTACAGGACATCTTATGGGTGCAATGCATTACATGTCTCGTATACGTACGTATACACCATAACATAGCGTCTCCATACAAGAGACTTAATTTCAATACTATTTACCCAAGTTTTTTAGTAACTTCTTTCTAAGTTGAGACTAGGTTAACGATTCATTTAAAAAGTTTTCTCATACATATAAAAATCCATTTATAGTTTCATATTCAATACCTTTAAGCGGCTATACTATGTAGGTCTTAGTTTTCTCATGGTTATCGTTCAAAACTATCCAGTTATAAATGTAAAAAGGTACATACATTGTAACTTACACATACATACACTTTATACGATTTATCTCTTATACCTGACACAATCTCATCTGTGACTCCTATTGCCCGTGGCGTGATGTTATAACAGCGGAAACAAATTTGTTTACCCAGACTCGGAACAACAATTTGTGAAACACACCAAACGTGGGATTTGAACCCACGACAATTGGCGCAGTAGAAAATCACGTGGCGACCGCTTAAACCTCTAGGCCAATCATGCAGACGATGAAAATTAAGGGATAAAATGTGTTGTGTAACCTTAATAGATATATGCTGTCAAGGACTTTTTCTAACTTTAAAGAGGAACAATTCCTTCATACATTGTTTTTCTAAAACTACGGCTGGCAATACTGTCCGAGCAGTTGACCCAGCGATCAACATAATATGGACCGCTCTTGCAGTCATAGTCAACAGCTTGAAGCTGCCATAGATAGCTGCTCAACAAGTAACAATTAAAATCTCATTCAAATCATTAGCAACTTGTATTTGCAGTAGACAATTCGAGCAATCAGTGTAAGACTGAGGACTGCTAGACCGCTCAATGAAATTTAAATACGCTAAAAACCGCCCGAAGCAGTCGCAACTGCTTGAATGGTTCCATGTATGTACGTAGAAGACTGTCGTTCAATATGCAGTCGCAGCTGTCCGTGTATGATCGGCCTATCCATTTACAGCGCGCAGTGGAAGTTCCCAAAAGGAATAAAACCCTTCAGCTTTATAATATTACTCTAGATAATATCATAATTAAAATATCTTCCTTATCTTTATACCAACGTAATCTACAAGTCAAATAATATTTGTATAACTTGTAAATTTAAAAATTTAGTAAGCGTCTTCTACTTTCGCTCATTTGCAAAGGTAAACAACATCAATTATGTTTGCCGAGATTCTGCCATTGTATTACATCCAACATCATCAATTACACGTCATTGCCAAAATATTCGACATTGAATGAACTTTAACATCTGAATATAAAATAAAAGATTCGAAGGTGTTCGCTCACACACCGAGCGCGTGCTAAATTAAGCTGACTCACTTCCCTGTGGAATGAATACTTGCATTCTTTGTTGCAGTTGCAAATATGTATCTAGCAAGAAGTAGTCTGGTCAATACTCAATGTATATGAACTAAATAAACCTTATGAATTTCCTATACAAGAAAATTAAGAAACAAAACTCTTGTAAAGTCCATATTAACCGTGATTAACTTTCATAATATTATTGTAAAATGTGAAAACGGATGTAATATTTTAATGGTTGTGATTTGATTGAACTGCCTCTGTGGCGCAGTGGTAGCGTATGCGACTGCTGTTCTTGAGGTCTCGGGTTCGATTCCCGGGTCGGACCAAATGTTTGTATGATCTACAAATATTTGTATGAGAGTTTGGGTGTGTTCTATGTATAATATGTATGTATTTACAAAAAAAAGTATATATGTATTAATATCAGTTGTCTAGTATTCATAACACAAGCTCTGCTTAGATTGGGACTAGATGGCGTTGTGTGTTAGATGTCCGAAATATTTATTTATTATTTATTTATTTATTTGTTATTATTTTATCTTCTACTAGCTGACCCGACGAACTTCGTACCGCCACAATTTATTTTTTCGTAAATATTTCCTAAATTTGTGAAAAACTTGATTTTAAAGGTTATGTCCGCCTCAGCTTCCCACGGTGCAGTCGTGGACAAACAAAACTTTTGATTTTCTTCTATACAAACCTTTTCTTAAGAATAACGAACATAAAGAAAAAATAATTATCCAATTTGGTGCAGTCGATCAATAGTCAGGTTCGTACAAACATTTCGGCGATTCATTTCTAATTATATAGATAAGGTGATTAAAACAACAGGTACCTATATATGGAAGCTGAAGATACTGAACGCGTTGAGACCTAAAAATAAATGAAATTATGAGGGTCGATTCTGGTAGTACAATTCATTTAAATATCAGTTGCGATCTAGTTTCAATCTCACTAATTTCCGAGTAAGTAGTAAAAAAAAATAGTGAAGCTAAGCAATTTTCACATTTTGCTATAAAAATATACATTAGGACATTATTTTATTATTAGAGTAAACCGACTCAGTGAGCAGCCTTTTCATAAGGCCTTCTACAAGACGCCTAATATAGAAAAATATAACGCTATGTCTAAAATGATTTCGGTCAGCGAGTTCATAGATTGACATTTTCATTGTAGTAAATTGAAGCATTTATGCCATATGTTGCAACAATGCTCAGCTGTGTAAACACTTTCTTAGGTATTGCACTGGTTCTCTTTTCAGGGTCAAGGAAAATTAACACATGTTTTCTTACTTTGGGTGTGCAACAACGTTATTTTCTTTTCCGAAATCTAAATAAACATGTCTTACAACTTTCTTAATTTGTGTTAAAAGTATGATTTATAAGATAACCCTAAATTCTCAACTGAGATTCCATTTTTTTTCGAAATGTTCCAATATACGGATACGAGGGAATACGTTGATGTTGGGCTGTTGTATAAATGATAATCGTCACGAGAACTTCTATTGCGCGATTCAGGATTAGTTGTGTTATGTACTCCGTGTAGTAACGTCATATGTTGGTAGATGGCGCTGTAGTATGCTGATGTTGCTTCTGTATGTGGAAGTCGCCACAGACAATTTCCCTTTTCGTGATTAACCTACGCTTTCTTAGGCCTTCCTACATTTATGATTAAAGCGTATAGTTTGATAGGAAAAAAAATTCAACTCTAACTGGGACGTACATGTTTCAAAATATTGTTAAAGTCAATATCCCTTTTATAATCTCCAAAAAAAGCTTGTGTTTACACTTTCGATATGCTGAGATATTTAAAATACTATTTTAAACAGGCTTTAAAAATAAAAATAAAACATTTCATGTAAAGAAATCAAGTTGATATACACACTAATTTAGATAAGCCATCAAAAAAACTTAATTAAAACATTTTAAACTAATTATTTTTTATTACTAATGGCAAAAAATGTAACGACTAATGTTCACACACGTTCTACATTTCCGCTTATACTTACATTATATTAGAGGTCTAGTCTAAATGATTATTTCTGCAAGTTTCAATGTTAATGCTGTTGGCTAAACTGGTTTTTATTATGGAAGGAATGTTGTTAAAGCTACATACTCGGTAAAATAAGTAGCGATAGCATAACGGCCAAGGCAACGTACATTTATTCAAGTGCGGTCTTAAATCCTATAAGATATTAAACCAACGTAAATTATTAAAGACACTATCGTACGCTTTTTAGCGTCGTGTTTTGAGGCTACGTGGTGACTTACTTTATAACTAAAATACTAAGTAAATAATACCTACAATTTCTTATGTGCTTGTGAGATCTGATTTATTAAGTGCTATAAATAAATAAATATTTCGAACATCTTACAAACAACGCCATTTAATCCCAAGCTAAGCAGAGTTTGTGTTATGGGTACTAGAAAATTGATATAAATACATAATATACTTTTTTGTAAATACATACATACTAATAATATTTGTATATTATACAAACATTTGGTTCGACCCGGGAATCGAAACCAAGACCTCAAGAACAGCAGTCGCATACGGTACCACTGCGCCACAGAAGTAGTGATAATACCTAACAAAGTATAAAAATACCAAAGACTTCTTCAGAAATTACTCAAGAGTGCACCCCTTCATCCGCTGTGTAAGTAGAGTAGAGTAGAGTTCCAGCGTTACTCATTGCATTGCAAGTGAGACTCAAAAATAAACAAAAAAATTTCAAAGTCACTGACTGACAAATTAGTCATTCATTAGATTGTGTGTGTGGGACCTGTAAATTTGTTTATATAAAAACAAAACGAGTGCTAGTGTTATTAATATTGAACTTTATTAAATGGATGAGAGAGTTGTTATTTGTTCAAAGTTAACCATCTGTACTTTTCATTGAATCTTTGCTTATGATAAACTAAACGAGTGTGAGTATTAAAGATTTATAACATGGCCTATATAACAAGTTATTCAATTAATACTGTAAATATCAATAAATTATTATTTTTCTACTTTTGAATGATTACTAATTTTTATTTGCCATCATAGTATTTTTTTTTATTAGTTTCTTCTGCCTTATATAGCAAAAACATTAATCATGCTTTAGAACAAACATCCTGGTGTTACAATTGATCTCATCACCAGTAAAAGTTCGATAAATCGATTCTACATGCGTCAAATAACTTTTGTATGTGATTTACTATCCACTAATCGATGTTTGATTAATCGATAGTAATCTAACTTATTACCACTCGCTCGACACAAATAATTATCAGATCCGTGACGATCTCAATAGGTCAGCGTGTGATTGGCACATCCTCATCGAAACAAGTAGTTTGTCTAAAATTAGGCATGTACATATTTATGAGCTTCGAAACTTAGTTTTTAAACAAGCACGACATTTTGGTCGTACGAATATATAACCTACAGCTGTTTCGCTCATTGTATTTTCGCATGTATGCGGTAACGGCAAAACTACCGGACCGATTTGAATGAAAGAGGTATCAATAGATTCTTAATAATTCTTAGTAATAGCTCAGGCAGCCTTGCTAGACTTCCTTTTTTTTTTTTTTATTGAATAGTGGGCAAACGAGCAGACGTATCACCTGATGGTAAGCGATTACCGCCGCCCATGGACACCCGCAACACCAAAGGCATCACAAGTGCGTTGCCGACCTTTGGGGAATGGGAAAGGGGATGGGGGAGGGGTTGGGGTATGGGCCTCCGGTATCCTCACTCACTCGGTGAAACACAGCGCAAACGCTATTTCACACCGGTTTTCTGTTAGGCCGTGGTATGAATCAAAATTGAAAATTCCCGCGCGAACAGGTTTTGTCCCGCTTTTTGGGGATAACTGGCCGGACGCCCAAAGTGGAGTTAGTTAGCATATAATAAGTATGGATAAAGGTCCCATATTTCTTATTTCTCCAAAAAGTGGTGCAAACAGTGCACTACAGACATTGACGCATAGCCTCATTAATTATTTATTCATTTTATCGGCATTTGTTGTTCTTGTGTACTTAATTAAAAACATCAAGTGTGTATCAAACAACACGGAAACAAGCGGAAGTTTTACGAATGCAAGTTTGCGAAAGTGTAACACGGTGTGTTTTCGCCTCTAAATAACAATTACAGTGTTTTACATCTTCTTGTCTTATTGTAGTTAGTAAGGTATTACATGTTTTAATTAAACGTCTTATCAGCCAGTTGCGTAATAAAAACCGCATAAATAACAACACATAACAAAGTGTCTGATTACATTATGCACACATACATATATATTATGTTTCTAAACATCGTAGCTGTATGAGTTGTTTTTAACCGATTTCAAAAAGAAGGAGCTTTATTATGTTACTAATTTCGCACGAACCACTCACGGTTAATAGTGTAAATGCATGAAATATTATTCAGTTATAACTTCTTTAAGTCATCAGTGTTTAATTTGAGGGGACTAGAATAAAAAATAAAATTGCATTACACGGTCACATATTCTTTGCTGTAAAGTACATGTAGGATATATATGTTCAGGTGGTGAAAAGACCATCTGTGTATCTGCGTATTTTGATAAAATTATAAAATTTCCTTACCGCTACACAAAGTACTCGTAAACATTACATAACGTACTAAATGACATACATATTCAATGACTCAAGCAACCCTGTGTTAGGGCTCTCATACATAACTGGGAATTCGCAACGCATCGCAAACGTCTGCGAGTTCGCACGAATGCACCGCAAGAACTTCACATCGCATCGCATCGCATCGCAGTTATGTGTGGCAGCCCTTAGTTAGCATCGTGACGCACACGTGGCTACGTATCGTGGCACACACGTATAATGAATCCGTACAAATCACATCTACCTTCCATAGCTCTATATTAAGCATCACTTACAATATTACACCAGTACAAAGATTTTACTTCGCATATCATGCAAAATATAAAAAATATATGAATAACTAGCTGACCCACGCAACCTCGTTTGCGTCGTCTATTGCTCGTAGCGTAAAAAAAATCCCCGTTTTTTAAACATTCTTCATTGGTGCTACGCTCCTATTAGTATTAGCGGACGGACTATCTAACACTGAAAGATTTTTTCAAATCGGACCAGCGGTTGCTGAGATTAGCGAGTTCAACAAAACAAACAAACAAACTCTTCAGCTTTATTATATTAGTACCTATAGATAATATAATTATTTTACAGAAGTCAATAGAACTGATTTACAACCTACTGCATTCTAGATTTTCATTCTAATGTTTACACAACAACATTAACCCAAATAACATTCAAACAAAACAAACCAAGCAAATCTAACCGCTAGAACTATTTGATAAAACCAAATGGATGCTTATCTATTTAGAATCTTAGTCTTCTAAGTAAACTAAGTCTTACACAACGACCGATTCAATTGGCAAAATAGCATCGCAATAAGGCCTGGGGTATATCTAGTGAAAGTACAATTATCACCTGTTGTAATATTGCCGTGGCTGGAATAAGGCCGTGTATCCTCCGGTCTTATTGCTTCGGTAATCGCAAGCAATCAAATTAATTTCTGTTTGACACCTTTTCCTGTTATCTTGCGTATGTGATACGGACTTAAGATCATAATTTATGAGCAAAGCCTGTAATTTAATCCCTAGCGGCTAATTAGAATTTAATATATTATAGATAGTCTACTAGTTTCACAGGACAGTAATTTAGTTTAATAGATATTGCACCTCGATTTGAAACAAGGATGTTAAGTTCGTTTTAATTAAGATTTATTTTATGGTGATTTAAAAGTACTAAACTCACTAATTTTCAAACTTCTACATATTAGAAGTACTAACTACTAAGAACTACTTTTTAAATACATACTGCCTGAAAAAGAATTCCACTGGAAAGCCCTTTTTTTTTTTTTTTTTTTTTTTTTTTTTTTTTTTTTTTTTTTTTTTTTTTATTTTTTTTTACGTGTGGGAACCCCCTCGGGCCGTCACCCCGCCGGGGTTTGCGGCGGGGCGGTGGAACTGGAAAGCCCAATCTCAATGTATTGGCCAACCCGTTGATACTCTTTGTTGTCGGTATACGCCAATACATGCAACCTCTACAATAATAAATATTCCGGCCATCTAACACACTACGCCATCTAGTCCCAAGCTAAGCAGAGCTTGTGTTATGGGTACTAGACAACCGATATAAATACTTATATACTTTTTTTTGTAAATACATACATATTATACATAGAAAACATTCAAACTCCGAAACAAATATTTGCAGATCATACAAACATTTGGTCCGACCCGGGAATCGAAATCGACTCGTGCGGAAATCCCCTCAGAAACCACCTCCTTCCTGGTGGCATGTCGGAATTCATTACACCTAAGTTATACTCGCTCATTACTATCGAAATGAGTCGAATGTCACATTTCATATAATCGGGCTCATTGCTAACCAGGAAGGTATTCAAAACTTTAGAAATATTAAAATAAAACTAAACTTTTCTATCCGTTTACGAATGCAACGAATACGAATGCTATCAGAGCGACACATCTCGTGTTGCAACAGGGCGAGCCTACAACCTGTCCCGCGAGCTTTATTACAATTACTATTGCTAACATTATACTATCCACTAGTTAAAGTTCACAAAGTTCCCGGCCAGATTTCATGTCTTACGAAATACCATTACAAACACGACCTAAGACCCGGTGATGGTTAAACATGTAACTGAATAATGAAACTAAATATTACGTTAATATTTTATTTGTCGTTTATTACCCCGAACGAGGAATAATGAACATTTATTATCAGATTTCGAAAGGTACTTACATCCTTTAATATTGGTATAGAATGGAGATTTCTATATGCATTCATATAAATGAATACATATATAATCCAGAATACAACAGATTTCACATTACTTCTATTTAAATAATATTTATTGGTAAATTTAAAATTATAATTTTACCCGACGCTTTATATATCTGATGTAAACTGGAGATAGAAATAGAAGAACATTTGGCTTTCCAGGTAATCGCAAAATGTATTGTAAATAATTTCTTTAAAACTCGAAGCACAGTCTCTCCGAACTATATTTATCCATCCTAAGATTCCCTGAAAGAATGCATCGCACCAAAATGCTTTTGATAAGGCCGCTCTTTGCACATATCTGTAATTTTTATGTACTCCTTGTTACTCTGTAATGTTGTGCAAATAAAAAAAATTCTATCTATCTATTTTATTTATTATTAAAATCACTAAAAATGAATTCAGCATGTAGTGCCTTACATTAAGCGATATTCTGTTATATTGATACGTAACCTGTAACTTATCAATAACATTTAACAATATAACTTAAAATATCGTTACACCGTGAGAAAAATCCCACTTACGGCATGTCGACATACGTAAAGAAAACGAATGTATAATTAAATATGCAATAAAAAGACAAGAAAATTTCATACTAGTCCATGTCTTTTCAATTTCTTATATAACTGTATTTTAATGCTTTGTTTGTCGTGAACAAATCCGTGGGTTGTACCATATGGAGATCACAGAGCCGTATTATGTTAAGTTCATGTCTAATACAATTTATGTATAATATACATGAATTATATAACACACTGCCCGATGATACATATAGATTGTATGTATATGATCAGTAGACCTTAAAATTATTGTACTTATTAAATCATGTGTTACTTGTTTGTAAGTCCTTTTGAGACAATAAATTAAAACATTTTATTATTACCAACATTGACGGGGGATATCTAGTGTGAGGTTTTATAATTTACTTTAATCTGAACCAGAAAAGGACCCACACTAGATTTATTTCATATACCTAAAATCTACAATTATAATTATACTAAATCCAAACCAAGGAAAAATTTCTTAGTCTTTCATTCGTTATGGTATACGTTCCGTTACACCTTTGGATACACGCGCTAATGACTCGTACACGTGTATTACTAATTTATCCACTTATTTTCTGACATCAACTTTTTTTATAATAACGTTAGTCCACACACTATCGAAGTGCAAAACAGTCTAAATCGAATATGCATTATCTTTCTTTCTACTTCAAAATTAATCACGACTCTATCTTACAAAGTTCGGCTCTGTTCTAGAGATTTAAAGCCTACACATTCAAACAAACTTGGAACATAAATAACTCAGAAAGTAAGAAAGCAATAAATTTTTAACGATTTTGTAAGTGAAATCGATATTAAATGAAGAAGATAAATTGGATAGATGGAAAAGTGACGTTTTATCGATTACTCGGAAAACAAGCACTTCTGATAATGTTCGAATAATATGAGTTTTCACTTTCAAAAACATACTTTTTATTCTTACTGTGAATAAGATGTTGATTGATGATTGTTGCTGATAGTGCGGTTTACACCTACAAATACTTAGAACGTTTGATGTATTTATTAATTTGTGGTTATTCAAAAACACGCAATACAAGAACTCTAGTTTTAATCTCCAACAATTTTGAACTTTATGAATGTGTCTGAAATGAATTCTAGACGTATTATATTCAGATTGCAATACCACAATATAAAACTTTTTCATTTTGAATGGTGGAAATTTTTATACTCGATGCCTATCTAAATCATCAGTTAACGCTGCACATCGGATACTCAAGAAAGGTATTGTATCTTTTAAATGTAATCAGCAATAAATTCTAGATTTACACAACGATCGCAACAACATTACACCGGAGCTAAAACCAATATTATAATTTTACCGAGTCATTTCGTCGATTTCACTTTAAGTGCAATTATTGCATCGATAACATTTAACGATATTTATTCAAGTAAAAAGTATTTTGTATCAAATCCATACAAAAATAACTTCGAAGCCATGTCTGCAGAAAGTTTTTTTAGTGTTATTCTTTTGGTGAGCCTATGAAACCAAGGCCGAGGAGGTAAGAGACCTGAAGATTAGTGCCAGTAGCAGTCCATGGTCACCTTCAAAGCTAGAGGTCCAAGTGCATCGTCGCACTTTGAATACTCACACCGCAATCAGGGAAATGTTGGAAAAAAATCGGGCCTGTATTTCCCGCAACAAACGGTTTCTCGCGGCCTCACCAGGTCCTTAGACTACCCTTTCTTTTTCTTTGTTGACGAAGTGGAAAATCCCTTTAGATCTCCGACTCCTCGAGGACTGAGGAGCCAGCTTTCCCAAATCCCAATTTTTATTCTCTGAATTCTTGAACGTATATTGTAAGATTCTGTCAAAAATCCAGTCATTACCAAATCGATGTGAATAACGAAACAAATTATTACGACATTCGTACAAAAATGATATTTACTTCTAACACTTTCCATTGATAAACCAGCTACACTATCTAATCAATACTTAGAACAGTTAAACATTAGATATATGGATTAGTAGTACAGAAACCAAATGTTTAATGTACAAAAATATTAAGATGATGTTACAAGTTCAAATAATAATTTATACATTATATCTATCAGATTTTTTTATTCGGTATGTATATAAATAAGTATAATGTATATAATAAAGAAAGTAACATAATACATTATTTTACTACATAACTCAAATATACATAGCTCATTTGCCCCCTGTCACGCATTTTTATAATATGAGTGAGTTTAAAAAAACAATATCTTTGTTTTTTTGTATTGATGCGGTGTTTCCTCTTTTTATGGACTATGGGGCAAACGAACAGACGTATGACCTGATGGTAAGCGATTACCGCCGCCCATGGACACCGGCAAGAACAGATGCGTCACAAGTTCGTTACCGGCCTTTGGGGGATGAGGAGAAGGATGAGGAGAGGGGTTGGGAGTATGGGCCTCCGGTATCACTCACTCGATGAAACACTTAGCAGGCGCTGTTTCACACCGGTTTTCTGTGAGGTCGTGGTATCACTCCGGTCGAGCCGGCTGATGCATGCCGAGGCGTTCGAGCTACTTTCTTCGAAACTGTTAGTCTGTATTTATAATAATGTTAAGTTGTCACCGATCAAGCTCAATTTTGACATGATATAAAACATGACTCAGGGATAGTTTTTATGTATTTTACAACCACAATGTGGCAGGATAGCCAGCTATTGAAATTTTCAGTAACTTACATAACCTAACCTTATTGAACATACCATTGAAGATTAAAATTTAAATCGATTCGAATCCAATTTTCTGCTCATTGGAGATATTTTAAAATATTTTATCCATGTGTTACATAAAGAGGTTACAAAAGAGAGTTTTAATACACATGCCTACCTTTGTAGACACATATAACATTAGTGAGAGGGGCAAAGAGGAAATTAACTTTTTTATTAATTTTTTTATTATAAAATTCGTTACCGAATTCCGAATTGGTTATGAATATATAGAACCTGATAGGTAGTTAACTTTTATGCCCTATTACATAAGATTATATCTGTATTACTTTCACCGGTAAATGTAGCAATACCATACAACTTGACCTAACAAAAATATTACAAAATTCTAACGACTAAGACTGGTTTTTTACTCGACTACAGCAAAGTCAAAAAGAAAGATATTTTTAGTACTCTACGTATGTTCGTAAGTTCCACCATAGCGCCAAAACTACTGAACTGATTTTATCGCATAAGTTAAGTTTATAATTATTATAGAACTAGAATAATAGCCCGGGTAACATATGTAGTTGGGTTTTAGTTGTTTAAACTCTCTCTTGTTTTACGATATGCGTTGGACAAATGAGCAGACAGTTCACCTGATGTAAAGTGACTATCGCCGAACATGGACTACAGCAGCTAATTATATACAAGCGTGTTAATGTCTGAATAAAGAAAAACAAAAAAAAAGAATTAAGTTATTTCTATATATTCTGTCTAAGTGACTCTACTCTACCTGGTGGAAAACATAAATAAATAAATATTTCGGACATCTAACACACAACGCCATCTAGTCCCAAGCTAAGCAGAGATTGTGTTATGGGTACTAGACAACTGATATAAATACATACATAGTATACATATTAAACACTTAAACTCCGAAACAATTATTTGCAGATCATTATAAACATTCCAACCCAAGAATCGAACCCGACACCTCAAGCACAGCAGTCGCATACACTACCACTGCGCCACAGAGGCAGTTAACACATAAGCAGAATCCAAGAGTGGTGGTTATTATAGTCATTGCGAATGCAGATAATGCAACAATGCAGCATGGTGATCCACACCATGGCGGCCTAGTGATGCTTCTGTATCATTGGGTATCATAGTTCTCGTTAATCTTCATATTTTCCAACTTCCTTTTTCAAAAAGAAAACCATTTTTTTTTCTTTAGATCTCTTCTCGTATGGATGTAGGATGTAATTAGGACGTCCGCTCTTCGCTCCGAAAATGTACGAACAGAAAGAGTTTCTTTATCAACCCGTCATTATACCATATTAGTCAGTCACCAAGCGGATAGACACTGACAGGTTGGAACTTCGGTTTTCCTGTTTGTGTCCCTGTTTGGTCGGAGTTAAGTGCTGCCATTATTGCACCTAACTCTCAAATCTAACCGCAAGAACATAATGATGTCATTTTTTCTGGTACACTCAACTTCAATACAGTAAAATGTATTTATGTAATTAACATTCAATAATATACGAAAATAGATTTTGATTAATTTGAGAGTACATTTAATGTTAGGTTAGCTGCTGCAGTTTTTAGAAATATATTTACATCTTTATGGCGTATAGCGATTATGCTAAACCAATAGACACAGATTCAATCTAGATCGGGCAAATAACAATTAACGTACTATATTTATAAATTTAAGAATTTAATTGCAAATTATTGTACCTTTTTAACTAAAATAAATGAATTTGAATAGTAACCAACAAAAATATTCTATAAGCGCTGATATGGTAGTCTCCGTTTTCAGGGGTTTTACGGAACTTCACTTTGAAATATATAATATTTTTATTTTAAAATCTAATTAATTTGAAACATATTAATACAAATTAGGTACAATGAGAATCCAGCAGTGGCTGCAATAGGCTGATAATGACGATGATGAATACAAATTTTAACTTGAATGATTTAACAAAAACTTCGTGTAATAGATAAAAGAAATTGTTTTGTTTCCATTGTTTATCCGATTGCGAAAGAAGGAGGGGGGTTATGTTTCTATGTATGTATGGTTTCAAAAGGTCCGTCTAAGTCGTAAGTAAGTAAGAGTTACACAAAATAAAGAAAATAATAAAAAAAAAATCTTTTTAGTTTTGATAAATTTAATAAAGATGGCAGATATCGACGCAGTCGGATTGTTTTAAAATAAATTCGATACTTGTTTCCTAAATCAATGTAGTACAAAATATCAATGAATGAGTTGCAAGCCGTAAAGTTATCGGTTTATGCGTTAGTTGTTCTACAATGTAAAGCTGCTGACGACAATTTCTATGAACTAAATTGCTGCCATAAACATGGAAATTACAAAGACCGACTTAAATGTTTGCGGTACAACAAGACGGTATACTAATAAGTAGTTATTCATATCGAGGTCTTAAACACAGACGTAGCTATAATGTATATTCGTAAACAGTGCTATATGTATATTCATTTTTTTTTGTCAAAATCGGTCAAGCCGTATCAGAGATAAGACGGAAGACACAGAAGAACAAAATGTTTTTCCATATATTTAGTGAAAAACTGATAATTTGAAATTCATGCTCAGGACATTCTCTTCCAGTCAACCTTCGGGTGGTGTAGAAATCTAATAAGATAGGTGTACAGAGGTTACGTACTTATGAAGATCCAACATATTTAAAATGACCGCACGGAAGACGGCGTCATATCGAAACCCAAATCCCTCCTCTCTTTACATGTAAGAAGGAATTCAGATGTCAATTTGAAGTTATAATTGACCCGTCTATTCCCTTGTGCCCTTACACCCAGAGGCGTCTCTAGCCTATGAAGCGCCCGTGTCGAGTCATAACTCGAGCGCCCTTCAGTAAGCGCGCAGATTAATAAAAAGTGCTGCGACCGGCGCACCTATTACTGCTGCGCCCGTGTGCACCCGAAAACCAATATATTATACAATAAGACGCCCCTGATTACACCATTAAAACACAAATGTTATGAGCAATAAAATTTTAGTGCATACTGTTTGTGTGTTGTGTGTTGTACACAGTACACAACACACTAAGTAAAAACTTTTGACTTTATTATACAGAATATGATGAAACACTCATACGTATTTAATATAAATCATATTGAAGCCATTAACTGTCACATTGATGGTCAGTTTATACAAAATGCTCAGTGAATTGACTATTTTGATTAATAAGATCTAACGGTACCAGTGCCCGCACTCAAATTATAAAACCAAAACATTAAAACGGCGAATGCTTCTTACAATCACATCACTTTACGAGAGCTATTTAATGCAACTAATTAGTAAATCTTCTAGTTAACATTACGTAATAACTGTGACCGTCCAGATCGGTGACCAATCACTTTAACAATTTAATCTGCGTATTTACGTCGATGTCGCGACTTTTTATACTTTCAATACTGCAGTACTATCATATTTAGGGTTGTCAAATAGCACAAGTTTGGCCTTATAGGTGTATAAGTTTACTAACTACTAGCGGTGCCCAAGTTGGCTCGCTACCCCCTCACGGGGGCTCGTACTCGCAGCCAATGTTAAGCCAACAATAAAACCACTGTGAACTGATCTGTATACCTGGCAATTCGGTCCTTTTGTATATATTCGGGGTTTTTACAATGAGCCCGGTAACGTAACTATATCGCAATTCAGAAAAGTGGTACAACGCCATCTAGTTTGGTGAAGGACAACATTACTACCAATTGGTTCCACTTTCATCGTGATATAGTTATACGTTTGTTTTCGTCATGAACACATAGTGACAGATTAAGAATAAGGAATTTCACTTTTGGTGTCGTGAACCACTGTAAAGAGGAGAAAAACCCTCTCTACACAAACTCTATACCAACCCAGCCAGCCAGCGCGATATAGTAGGGCAAAACTTATTTTCTTAGAAGAGGCCTATTGCCAGTAATGGACTATTAAGGACTATTAATATGCTAACGATAAATAACTACTAATGTTCACAAGGAGACCTGTAATACAAACTTCACAAGACGACTTTCTCCGTGGGAAAGCCACGCTTCGGCATGAATGGGCCGGCTCGACCGGAGTGATACCACGGCCTCACAGAAAACCGGTGTGAAATAGCGCTTGCGCTTTGTTTCACCGAGTGATTGAGGATACCAGAGGCCCATACCCAAACCCTCCCCCCAATTCCCTCTCCCCGTCCCCCAAAGGTCGGCAACCTACTTGTGACACTTTTAGTGTTGCGGGTGTCCATGGGCGGCGGTAATCGCTTACCATCAGGTGATGCGTCTGCTCGTTTGCCCCCTATTCAATAAAAAAAAGACAAACAAGACCAAGCCATCTGCGATACGTTTGCACCTTACAACACAAAATAATTTGGCTTCAGCCTCGCCCTGATAAAATAAACGATAAAATAGAAATTTAAATAAAACAACAGTTTAAAGTGAAAGGCAAATGAATAGATGCATTACTTCTAAGAAAGTCCTTTTAATAGAAACTGTTTACGGAGATAGTGATTGTTCGACTCGCATTACCATAAAACGCATTTAAACACAATTAGTACGAAACTGTGACCATGGTTACGGATCATAAAACTATGCAACGAAACGGGACATGCTGAATAAAGTTTACTATTATTATAGAACACAAATAAGAGTGGTTTTACTCAGATCTTATGGAATCTACTGAGGCCTACAAATTTTATAATTATGTATTTAACACTATGAAGTTTATTTCGCAGCTCCTCACGGCAAAATTAAATCTTCTTATTACTTTTATAATAGAAAGACAACATTAAGCTTCAGCATGCATGGGCCGGCTCGACCGGAGTGATAACAAGGCCTCACAGAAAACCGGTGTATAACAGCGCCTACGCTGTGTTTCACCGAGTGAGTAAGGATACCGGTAGCCCATACCCCAACCCCTCCCCCCATCCCCAAAGGCCGACAACGCACTTATGACGCCTCTGGTGTTGCGGGTGTTAATGGGCGGCGATAATCGCTAACAATCAGGCGATACGTCTACTCGTTTGCGCCCAACAACTTTTTTTTTTAAAAGTAGTCATTTTGGCAGCTAATTAATCAAAACATATATTTGGTGGACACTAACGGTATAAAAAAATATTATTATTATAAACCTTTTGATTATGCACCAGACTTATTTATAGAACTTACAACTAGGTAAGTACTGCTGGTCTTCGGTCGCTTCAAGGCAATCTCTTACAGGCAGCCATAAAATAAGGTCTGACTATACAATAAAATTATAAGTTAGTAATATCAGGTGACTGCATATAAAAATAAATTAATAACCGAATTTAGTGTTATCAAGTTTCTCATTTACAAAAGCGTTAGTAAGTCTTGCACTCGACCTTAAAAATCATTAAAGTAATTAAAGATGATTCGAGTGAAATCTTATTACGTATCAACTATCTATAAGATGCGTTTTCTCCTCACAAAGATATCTTGATGTTTTATTAATACTGTAACATTGCTTGTAAGTCTACCGTAGTTTATTTTAGAAGTAAAGTAATCGATGTAATATCTAAAACGTTAATTATTAACAAAGTTATAAAAGTTTTGAAGTATATTGTTTTCGTTTTCATTTCTTTGATTATTAAGAGTCACCAAAAGTACTCATTGATAAATTAACAACATACTTATTAATGCTATGACTTTTTAACTGGGTCATATTTTTTAAGTTCAAATGTTGCTGCTATAAAAATATAATATGAGTCCAAAATTCGAATGAAAACAGAGATACAAGAAAAAGTTTAAGAAACTATAACTACGAGAAAACTTTTTATTAAAACTTTATATAAAGTATTACACCCGGGCCATTATTACGAAATTATTGACGCATCATTTATTACAATCGGTTCAGTATATTAGATGCTACAACAATGTCATATTAGTACATTAGATGGAACATACAAATATATATATATAGCCTGCCATAAATATTATCTGTGGGTAATACTGGGTAAAAATTAAAACTAAATTGTAAAACAAACAACAGTTTAAAGTCAAGCGTTTCGTGTGACTTGTCGTACTTAACACCTGGCAACTCCACCACGAACACGTACAAGCAATAAGTAATTAAAACAAAAATAGTTGTTGCGTAACTATTATTACTCAACTAACCGGTGGTATTAACAATCTGGACATTTTTTGATAGGGTTGTCAATTGACAGTGTTGTCAAACAGACAGATGTCAAAGTGTTGAGATTTTTTGCACATAGTTTGTTTCAATAAAAATAAATGATCACATGCACAAGTCACGTTTGATATTACAAAGGAAAATGCAATTTGTTAGAGAAATCACTGAAAAGGTAGATGCAATGAATGTGTTTAAAATTAGAAATTATTTCATGAACGTATCAATATGATTTAGATAATTTTTCAGTTCAGCGTTTTTAAAACGTGTAGTGGCTATAATATTTAGTTAGGCAAAAAAAATATGCCATAAAACCAAAAATGATGATATTTTTTTAAATATATGTGTTTTGTTTATACACTATTTTTATTTTAAGAACATTATATGAAGTCGGATAGATGTAGGATATTTTTGTACAAGTCAACAAGTTTGTTTGAGCAGTAATAATTTTCAAACTTGCAGTTCCTTGAACTTGAACTTGACAAAAGAACTTTCTCAACATAATTCTCAAAAGCCAAAATAGAAAACAGAGATCGCAAATACTGGTTGTATTTTGCATCTGGCAACCCTAAAAATAGGCAACAAAAACATCAGTATCTAACTGAATCGAGTTTAAAACCATTAAATGAATCGATTCCATGGTTGTCGTGAGAACACTCGGAGCAATACGAACAAATATTGCGACACGGTATACGAGGATCCGATAACAAATATAGGTTACCGACTTGTTAAGTAGCTGTTTATACTCGTACTTAGGTTGTAAAAAGGTATTCCTTCAATTGGTAACATAGTATGTATGATGTATGCAGTACCTGAGCGACTGATATTTGCTGAAAATTTCCTAAAAATTCATCTTCAACAAATCTTCTTTTCATTAAAATCATTCGTATTGAGATAGACTTAAAAAGAAAATAAAAATTAGATAAATATTCATAATTGTTCACACATGAACAAGCAATATGACTTTAAAGTAAGTAAGACTGTAACCTACTTAAATCTTTATTAGTCGTCTTTTTACATTTGAAAGATGTGTTCACATTTCTAAGTTAGAACAGTGTTTATTTACGTAAAACTAACTTCTAAATACGATTATGTTAATCTATGTTTCAGAACCTATAGTGTAAGCTATACTTAGATATGTCTAGATTACTGCATAATTTTGTTAGCTATAAATAACTTGTGTATGCGGAGCTTGTCAGTAAAGGTATATGTACGGTTATTTAGCCTTGTAATATACTAGATAAGTATCAATAATAGCGTGTTATCTTATTTTGTGCTAGCAAATATTAATGTTAGGATATAGAAATAACTCTCTATCGCCCCTTTCTATCCA
Organism: Spilarctia lutea; assembly: GCA_916048165.1. NCBI lineage: Eukaryota > Metazoa > Arthropoda > Insecta > Lepidoptera > Erebidae > Spilarctia > Spilarctia lutea. Next base: position 6,353,693 of record OU696491.1, read on the forward strand.
GGCGGGACTAAAGTATGAGTCTATATTATCTGTATATAACAGCGGCGGGACTCAAGAACATTACTCTTCGTCTCCCTGTCTAGGCGTACGGGACTAAAGAATGTGTCTACATACATACATATATTAACGGCAGGATTCATGAAAATAACTCTCTATTACCTCGTATCTACCCGGACGGGACAACAGAACTATCTTTTTCTTCATTGCAACGCCAAATAATTGTTTTATATCTATTGTAGAGGAAATTCTCACGTAATTCGAATCGTTTTTATAATACACACTCAGTTTGGTATAACTTTTCAAAGTCAATGACCGAAGCTACTATGCCTTGCCTACGCAAGTTATTTCGAATTTATGATCGATCGGAACAATTATTGCTGATTACTTCTTTTTCTGATTACTGTTTTATATTAATGACCGTTTTGAACTAAACAATCTGTATCCCGTTATCACGAAATGAACTTCTAATTTTGCTAAGAAGATCATAACTATTCTTATTCATTATTGAACCTCAAAGATGTATAGGGCCAAATAAATTCTTTCATTTACTTGATATGCAGATATTTAAACTCATAAACGAATAAATATAAGAAATTTTTTGACGGTAGGTATTGTGCATATTTTAAGCACAGCTATGGTATAAATTAAGCTTAACTTATTTCATTTTCTATATTTTCTTTGCTATCACACGTAGATCAAAAAAAAATAATAAGTACAAAAAGCAAATTACATGTACAAAGTTTATATTAAATTCTATGGAAACAATCGACAAACAGTTTCTACTATACATTCAGAAGACAGCGCGGGAATACCCTTTTTTAAATAAAGATTTAAAACTAACCAAGATCCTTAAAAGTGATTTTACATAACATCAAATTCATGAAACGAAATGTTACAAAACAAATCCATGTACGTTAAACTTGACTAATTCTAGCAATTTAAAATTCGCATTGCGTACTGTAGTTGCGTGGGAGACTGACGGATTGAAAACACGAACCCACAGAACACACACTACAAGACACAACTGCACGGCAAAAAACCATCATCAAATAAACATCCTATATTATTCCACTGCTGGACATATGTCTTCTTAGAAAGGTGGTCCTCTACTATACAAGGCTAGCCAAGCAGGTTGGTGTAGACTTTGTGTCAAGTTTTCCTTCCCTTGCAGCGCTGTTGTACTTCATGACAAAAAAAAAACAAATAAAAACCGACGTTAAGAACTGGACCAAATAGAAATGGGATCATCAAAAAAAGAATCATGAAAATCGGCTTACCCAGCGGAAAGTTCTGAGGTAACAATAAATACAGTCCAATTGAGAACCTCCTCCTTATTTGCAGTCGGTTTAAAATAATACGCAATCAAATAAAAGAAACGCGTATTTTTAAACTACCTACGTTTGTGAATCGCCGTAGGGGGTAACTTATGTATATATTTTTCACACACACTCATCCACTCACCTTTCGCTAGTCATTTTATTTGTGTCACGCTAACGTCACGATTCTAGAATTGAATCTAACGATATCTACTATAAACTTCGCGGACGGTTTTAATAGGACCTAAAAAAGCACTGTTGATATTCGGTAGCAATTGCTAAATGTGATTTGGTTTCGTGTTTAAAGTTATCAAACTCGTTCCATACTAACATGAATATCTTAGTACTTAGTACTAATTAATTTATTACCACGTTTTTATTCAAACTGAACTTTTTATCATTTATTACAGTTTAGCCCTAGTTTTAATTGAATAAATACAAGTTTTTGATATCATGACAACATAAATAGTTATGAAATTACCCTATTATCGCGGTTGCTAATTGATTTAGTAAAATCAACTATCTATAATGATATTAGTGTTGTTTTAAACCACAAGGTATGTAGAAAAAGTTAATAATATGTTATTAATTAAAATCGTTAGTTTACCGTGGGAGAGCTATGCTTCGGCATGAATGGGTCGGCTCGACCGGAGTGATACCACGGCCTCACAGAAAACCGGTGTGAAATAGCGTTTGCGCTGTGTTTCACCGAGTGAGTGAGGATACCGGAGGCCCATACCCCAACCCCTCCCCCATCCCCTTTCCCATCCCCCAAAGGTCGGCAACGCACTTGTGACGCCTTTAGTGTTGCAGGTGTCCATGGGCGGCGGTAATCGCTTTTCATCAGGTGATACGTCTGCTCGTTTGCCCACTATTCAATAAAAAAAAAAAAAAAAAAAAACAAATTATTTAAAAAATAAAAAAGCTATAATAAAATATTTTGTTAGGTTTTTTAATGACATGTTAATTATTTGATATTGATATACAAAGATGACTAATACTTTTTTAACGATAAATACTTAATTAGGCAATAAGTAAAATAGTGATAATATAATGTTAAAAAGTGATTATAAGCGCATAAAAATAATTCGGTAAAAAATACTCGTTTCAGACTGCGATAAAAAGAAACGTAGTATTTTGACGTCTTATTATCATCCAAGGTAATTAAAATTAAAGTTTAGCGAATTGATTTAAACTTAAAAATAAAACCAGAATTGTATAATATAATTTGTGTAGTAGTTTTAAAAATAAACCTAAGAAAAAGTTAAAAAAACTATGACCGAAATACGTTTAACTTTTGATAATATGTATTTAAGTAATCTATATCCCACAATCACGAATCTATTGACACTCATTTCATTAAAATCAGTGCAGTAGTAAAAAAATATTAACCTTCCTTTTGGCTTCGCCGCAGTCGGGTGAACACCGATATCGCTTTATCGTAGTCCAGACACAGGTCTTCATTATATTCTGCCGTCTTCCGCATTGATCTGACCATATTATGTTTCTTTAAAAATTACAGTAAATTCACGTGAATATACGTTTTCAGATGTACAGGCAAGAATTTTAGACCAATCATCATCATCTACAACCGCTTTTATCCAATCCATTGGTTAGTCCATTTCTGGACTTGGGACTCTCCTTAGCGAGACGGTTTTGGCATACCATACCAGTCTGGCGATTCGGTTGGCATAGACTGCATAGAGCTTCAGACTTTCCATCTGTTTGCAGTAATGTTGTTCTGCGTAGATTTCTCCCTTAGTCACCTCTTACGATACTCATTAAAGATTTACGACCAATGTAAAATGTGTCCAGTTATTACTATTATGAACGTAATAGTGACTAAGAGTAACACTATGCGCGAAAATAATTAAAAGGTCCTATTATGGTATCAATAGAAAAGTAGTAAGAAATGAACCACTGTATATTGAAGTTCATCGAACAATAAAGTAATTCCGTGTGTGCTACTTACGCCAATCTTTATATACTCGATTGTGTTCACCAATGGATTGCTAATCTTATCTTTATAGCTAGAAAGTATAGAAGATTGAGGTCTATAATAACATATTAACAATATATAAGTAGGTAGTCATTATTGAACTTCTTTCATCAAGTCAAGATGACCAGATAAAATTAAAAAATGTTTTAATCCACACTGTATTCAATTTAACACAGCCTATTTTAAATTTAGATGCGCTAATCGAAAATTAGATATATTTAGATGTTGAAATTAACTGTGAAACTAGGAAACTACAGATCAGATCATTAACATCATATCCCTTTTCCGAAATCAATATCGACGTATTTCAGAAAATTGGCCGTCATATTTTTATTACTTATTTTGAATGATGCTGTTTTGGTAAGCAGAACTATTTGAAACTATAATGATCACGTATAATAATTACAAATTTTAACAACAAAAACTACTTCAAGAACTGGATCTAATTGAAATGGGATTATACGGGAAGCACCAGCATTCAAATAAAAAAAAATCATCAAAATCGGTTTCACCCAGTCGAAAGTTATAAGGTAACAAACAAAAAAAACCGTCGATTTGAGAACCTCCTCCTTTTTTGAAGTCAGTTAAAAAGATAGATACAGTTTTGCTGTTTTCTCTATTATTAGAACTTAATTAAAGTAAGTTTAGTACAATAAAACTATTTTCAACCCGCTTTCATTAACTTCCGTTTGTAACTAACTTTTGTAAGTATGTTTTAGATCTTTTTTTAACTGTTTTTTTATTTACTTGATTTTGTTTTGCAATAATTGAAATTCTATATCTCATTGCCCACATTAAGTAAAGGTATGACGATAAATAAAAGATCAAATGCCTCGGTGCCGTTTCCGATATAAGAAACCGTTGGTAATTGTAGATAATTCGTCGTATCAGGTTCAATACACGGTTTGGTTTCATTAACTGTCATAAATAAGATTTGCTCATAAAACGTCTGTCATTAGCAATAACAACAACAAAAAATGTAATAGTAACTTGACATAATTTAGATACGGTTGTCCGATTCTAAAATAAACAGAGCATGTACTCTGGTTATATCTAGAGACTAATAGTCGACTAACATCCAACGGCAAGATTACGTAGCTACACCACAACGTTGTCTTGCCAGTCCCCAAACCGCACTTGGCCAGGGTAGGGACGTATGACCTTAACCCTCTCCTGAGAGGAGATCCGAGCATAGCAGTGGGACTTTACTGACTGCCTCGGTGGCATCACATGCAGATCACACAAACATTTGGTCCGACCCGGGAATCGAACTCGAGGCCTAAAGTAAACCTATCGTATACGCTTCGAATACGCCATAGAGGCAGTCAAAATGATAACTGCACACATCTCACCCACGGCCGTCTTATGCAAAATTAGGCACAGCCTGCACTAAAGCAATGGAAACCAGACAGCAGATAAATATACATACATAGTTCTAAATAAATTTAGATAAATCTCTCAAAGATACAAAACAAACGATCATATTTAACACAGAATCATACTTCATAGGTGGATGTCCAGCATCATTTGTGTGGGAATTGAACCCATGACCTTCGGGCTAGCGGTCAGGGTCATTAAACACTACAACAAGAGGCGTTTCAGTGTTATACACTTGGTATAAATACTATATTTATTGGCGGTTTTAGTCTTATGCACCTATTTGTCTGCAACAGTACATTGTAATTAAGCTATTACCAATGTCTACTGATTGCACTTAGTTTAGCAACTATTTATTGGAATAGAGAAAATAATACAAAAATCGACTTCAAATTGAAATGGGACCACACGGGAAGCACCAGCTTTCAAATAAAAAAAGAATCATCAACATCGGTCGGCTCAGTCGAAAGTTCTGAGGTTACAAACATAACATTGGTTGCTTTGGAAGCAAAAATATTGAATTGTATTATGATGATAATAACATCATCTTCACCAAATTTAGCATAGATTTTAACTAACCAACGACTTGGTAATAAAAGTGTCTATATTTCTAACATTATTTATACTAATATTATACAACTGAAGAGTTTGTTTGTTTGTTTGAATGCGAAAAATTGCTTCAGTGTTGGGTAGTCCATTTATCGAGGAAGGCTATAAGTTATATATCATCACACTAATACTAATAGGAGCGCAGTACCAATGAAGAAAGTTTTAAAAACGAGGGAAAATTTTCACGCACGCAATAGAAGACACAAACGAGGTTGCGTAGGTCAGCTAGTTAAAAATAACTCTAAACTCATTTTTACCAATCGCACAAAAGCGTTTAAACTATAACGAGGACTGTACTTTCTTACTGTCAGATATTATAACTTATATCGTTCTCGTACATATTTAGAGCAAAACCTACGCAACGAGAACGATGTATGAACCACAGGGACTCCATTGAACGATAGGCGGGGCCGGCCGAAATAGTTGCTAATTTCACTTTCATGCCTTACTCACGCACGAAATAAAGCGAACAAGAAATCTATCATCCAATCGAACCGGTCCGCAATATATACTGAATAAGTAAACACTTTCGTTTATTTCCTATTAAACTATTAACCTCCTTAGATTGAGATAGACAGTAATTATTCTATTACCAGAATTGTCTCTCGGCTCTAACAGGGTCACGGTCGCTGTACGATAAACGCTTGAGACTAATTTTAAAGGTAAATAATGAAAACATTAAGAAAAAATTATCAGTATATGTGTACACAACGCAAATTAAATAAAAAAATTGTTTAAGAATAAATAAATAAATCAATAAATATTCCGGACATCTAACACACAACCCATCTGGTCCCAAGCTAAGCAGAGCTTGTGTTATGGGTACTAGACAACTGATATGAATACATGTATACTGTTTTTTTTTGTAAATACATACATATTATACATAGAAAACACCCAAACTCCGAAACAAATATTTGCAGATCATACAAACATTTGGTCCGACCCGGGAATCGAACCCGATACCTCAAGCTTAGCAGTCGCATACGCTACCAGTACGCCACCTATATGGGACAACAGCGCTGCAAAGAGAAGGATAATTTGATACAAACTACACGAACCCGTCTGGTTTAGATTAGTATAATAGACCAAAATCTCCGTTCTAAGGTGAAGGCCATGTCCAGCAATGGACTGTTTAACATTCCTTTCTTTGCAGCGCTGTTGATGTGATGTGATAGAGAACATATATATATCTAATACCTTTAAACGGGCAATTCTTGTATATATCTATACAAATAATTAAAAGTGGAGTGTCTGTTTGTAATATTAAAATAACCGCATTTTGTTAAATGCATATAGGTATATCATACATATACGGAACATGTACCAAAATGTATTTTTTTCCAATTTTTGTCTGTCTGTCGGTTTGTTCCGGCTAATCTCTGAAACGGCTGGACCGATTTGCTACTTTTTTAGCCTAGCTTTACCTGGCTCAGCATATGTAAAGTATTTTCAAAAAAATTTTTTTTACAATTTTGGTCTGTCTGTCTTTCGGTTTGTTCTCAATCTCTGGAACGGCTGGACCGATTTGCTACTTTTTTAGCCTAGCTTTGCCTAGCTCAGCATATGTATAGTATTTTCATGAAATTTTGTATGTCGGGGGGTTTTGGGGACGATAAATCGATCTAGCTAGTGTTTTAAGTAAATTTACCAAAACAACATTACCAAGCTAAGCTCGGTCATTCAGGTAATAAGCTGTAAATAACTATAAGACTATTAGTGTATTTCAACATTGTATTGTTAGCGATAGTGAAAATAGAATGACTAAAGTAAACGCTTAATGCTTATAACTGTAGACATTTATCAACAAAGTAATACTACAAGTTGGCATTGTGCCACATTTAAGTAGAAACTGAATACAATCGAGTTTATTATTAACTTGGTTTATGCGATAACTGCTGTCATTTAATCAAATAAACATCAGATTTAATGCATAGGTTAGCATTGGCAATTTGTAATCCTTCTTTAAAAGTACAATAATAGTATTCATTTGGTTAGTTGCGAAACTGGACTTTTGAAAGAAGATTGGAAAATGGTTTCTGAAGGTTCGATTACAGAATTCTGACAATTCTGACGTCCAGAACGTCGCTAGAACTTATTCTCTTTCCACATTCATGTAAACATCAAAAATTAGTATTAATAAATATACAGCGTGGAAGAGCCACGCTTTGGCATGCATGGGCCGGCTCGACCGGATTGACACAGCGCCTGCGCTGTGTTTCACCAAGTGAATGAGGATACCAGACTTCCATACCTCAACCCCCCTCCCTATCCCTCTCCCCATCCCCTAAAGGCCCCCCCAACGCACTTGTGTCGCTTCTGGTGTTACTGGTGCCCATGGACGGCGGTAATCGCTTACCATCAGGCGACATGTCTGCTCGTTTCCCACCTAATATATAAAAAAAAACATCACGGGATTACATTGTTTGCAATTTAAATCTAACTTTCTTACTAAATTCGTATTATGGGATGATTCCACATAAACGCTTTTAAAAAAACCTTAGTCTTCTTTTTATTGTATTACTAGGTGCGACCCGCGATGTTATCCATGGCTGTTGTACCTTTACATCATGAACTGCAAGTAGCACCCGCGAAGCGGAGCTAGTTAATCATAAAAATAGTCTAAGTTACTTTATATATCATCAGCTATCTGCCAGCGAAAGTCCCGTCAGAAGCTGACCAGCCGTTTCATAGACTAACCGGCACAAAACAAACAGATCGACAGACAAGATGAAAAAAAAAATACTTTTTTTTGGTGTAAGTACCGTATATACTAATAGTCCACGGGCCCACGTACAAGGGATTTCAGTGATTAATAACAGGCTGAAAGTTTATACACAGCTTCGATTTGACGAGACACCCAACGTTTATCATTGGACCAAATTCTGATAGTGGCAGGAAAAAGCGGGATAGGGAGCGAAACACGTCGATTTTTTCGTGTCCCAAATTAAATAATAACAGTTTCTAAAAATCAATACTTCGAGAAAATACGATGGAAAACTGAGAAAAACTTGTGGCATACAAAGTGAATGGTACCTTCCCGAGTGACCCCCAGCTCTAACATGTCAGAACGGTGACTTGAAAATTTTTATTCATTTTCATTAATTACAAACTAATTTTTGTTTTGGGGCTTGCAAAATATATATTTTTCATAAAAAATGCATCGGCATACAAATTTGATGGTAATTTTTTTGAGACCTACACTCGAAAAAATATTAACATAATCTTGACTACTTTCGAGTTGAGAGTCAAACTTTCAGCCTGTTATTAATCACTGAAATCCCTTGTCCGTGGGCCCGTGGACTATAAATATATTCATATGCTCTGAGTGAAGTACTGTTAATTAGAAATACACACACTTCATTTATATTTATTTGTACAGATATTTTCTTTGCCTTCTGTTTTCTTTAACTCAATCGGACACATTCCTAAATACTACCACAGATATACTAACAATAGTGTTACAACGTGTTATTCTTATTACATGATGTAGCCTGCAAGAACAAAACTGAATGGCCTTTTATTTTGATACTTATTTTGTAACTTTTGCATCCTTGACCTGGTTACAGAAAATGCAGTTTTTGACTTGTTTCAAGCTATACTTAAGTTTATCACTAAACGTCTTTGTCTAATTTGTATGAGCCGGCTCGACCGGAGTGATACCACGGCCTCACAGAAAACCAGTGTGAAATAGCGCTTACGCTGTGTTTCACCGAGTGAGTGAGGATACCGGAGGCCTATACCCCAACCCCTCCCCATATTCCCTCTCCCCATCCCCCAAAGGTCGGCAACGCACTTGTGATGCTTTTGGTGTTGCGGGTGTCCATGGGCGGCGGTAATCGCTTATCATCAGGTGAAGCGTCTGCTCGTTTGCACTTATTAAAAAAAAAAAGTTAAGTGCATATATATGCATCTATCTTACGGGAATAAAATACGATAGTTTATGGCAGTATGTGCATTTGTATAAGACGAAATTTACACACTCGACTTGTTGTGATACCATACTAGAATTGAACTCACTCGTATTTATTCCAGTATTTTTATTAACTTTGATCCTGACTGGTTTTGCCCTATGGCATCAAAAGTTACTTCTTAATCTTACTTTCGAAACCAGAGCTTAATTCTACAATGTGTTTGTATAAAACGAATATCCAGTTCCAAAAACCACACCAAACATATCAATAAAGAAAATATGTATTTTACATTATCATTACACATAGACTTCAAAATTATGAAATCGTTTTAAACATTTATTTTAAGTATTAATTATGAAATAACATAATCACAAAATTTACAAAAAAAAAACAACTTCTAGAACTGGACCAAATTAAAAATGTGACTACACGGAAAGTGTCAGCTTTCAAATAAACAAAAAATCATTAAAATCGGTTCCCCCAGTCGAAAGTTATAAGGTTACGAATATATAAAAAAAATACAGTCGAAGTAATAACCTCCTCCTTTTTTAAGTCGGTTAAAAGTGAGATTAACATCAGATCTACAAGTTGCTGTATTTCATATTATTTCGTGTCGATGTAAATTATTACCACTTTAATTTTGACTTTTTTTGTTATAATTACGCAATGTACCTCGGTTCCAGACTAATGTTACCTAAACTTTAGTTTTTAGTAAGCAGCAAGTCAAACCTAACATTTTTAACAGATCAAGATTAAGGTTGAGAATCGAGAGTGGAGTTTTTATATGAATAATTCCTTTTGTACGTACAACAAAGCCGTTGGCCTCGACCAATATGGCGGATCAACTCACGCTGCGAACAATATCTTCGCGAAAATTATTCAAAGGCGGATATACTTTCGCTATCATGAGAACGAAGATGGCCGACACGATTAGGGTACGCGGTACTGAGAAATTGATGAATTTTTAATTAAATGTGAAAGACGGTGTACATTGGTCATAAATCATTGTTGTCATATAGTGTTAGATGTTACTTTGCAACGAGGTTGACGGCACGATATAATCTCTGTAGATAAAACTTTAAATTCTAAAGACGTTAAAATTTTAGTACATTTCGTCGGAGATAGTGCAAATCCGCGTAGATCCTGATTGGCACCTACTGCTTTGACATCTATTTCATTAAACATTAAAGAAACCGCAATTTAACTCTATAACAGGTGCTTATATTAAAAAAATATTACTAAAACTTTCTTCAGGGCATCATCTGTCGGATGATCTTACCATATACATATGTGAGTAAATATTCACATAACATAATGTTATTCTAGTGTACTAGGAATGATTAATGAACACTAATGAACACGTTCTAGTGATGAGGCGGCGCCGGCGCTGGCGCTGCATTCAGTTGTTCCAATGCGCTTGCGCACGCAATGTTGTGAACGTAGTCGTTCTACTTTCTGCGACAATCTCTTTGCTGATATATCGTATCGTGACGCAATACTTCACGTATGTTTTGCGAATTCATAACACCGTATCTCGCGTAGTTGCAGAATTTTAGTATTGTTTTGGGTGCACCGTTGTCAAGAACACCTATGATAATCGTTATTCAGGAAGTCAGTGCCCTCAAAATACTGCAACTAATTCACATTAGAATTCAGTTCACCCTCAGCGTTGCGGAGGTCCGATGTTAGTCACTCCGTGGAAAAACTGCTATTCGGGTAAAATCGAATTAATAGTAGCCGTCCCCAAATAATCTTAGAAATAATAAGGGCCAGGCAGATATACAATACTCGTATATATAGTCTGGATAACAAAGTATACAATTGTATAAATTTCTTAATCAGTTGGAAAGAATACTTAAGGTCCAAAAAGAAAACAATCAAATATTGCCGTTTTCTTTATAGCTAAGCCTCTGTTTATATGCTGTTTTGCATTTTATGTAAGGATTCACTGGGCGTAACCAATGTTCATAAAATTTGCGTTTTTAAATTATCAAATTATTATCGTCCTACCTGCTTTTGTCTATCATACTCTTCCATAAGACGAGACACATTCAGTTTACAAATTAGACTCTAGCATTTCAATTGATTCCTTTTTGCTACATCTTTCAGGCCGTATATAAATATTAGAGTTTTACGCAAATTGGGCGTCACAGTCGCTTACCTGTAAAGAAAAAATATTTTATTAAAAATTAGATAAATATAAACTATTAATAAATTAAATATTCCTAATAAAATCTTTACACTGTTCAACTACAGGCGTACGTACGGATTACGTATTGTTATAAAACCTTCTTAGCAAGTTGATGGTTGTTTAAGAAATGGTATTGACGAATTATTTTACGCAGTATTAAAATATTAACATCCGTTAGTGGAATACTGTGTTGGAGGCATTGTTATAAAAAATATACAGCTGAACATTTATTCATTGTTTAGGAGAAACAAGGTTCGATTGATAAAGAATACGTTACAGAACGAAATCATATACTGACTCTCTATAACACACACAAGTAGGTATAACCGCATAGCATTCGTTCTCGGCAAGTAAGCAATTTGCTAAATAGTAGTGTCAAACAAATGATTAATTTACAAAGTATTTTTTTAAAAAACAAGCTTTGATCACTTGTTAATAAAACTTTAAGCCCTTTGATTTGATATCTCACCCCGCATATATGTCGGTTTTTGAGATAAAAAGTAGGCTATGTTCTTCTTCAAGGTCCAATAACTGACTGAACATCTCTATACTGTAATTCATCCATATTGGTTCTGCAGTTTATCCGTGAAAACGTAGCAGACAGACAGACAGAGTTATTTTCGAATATATAATAATAGTATGATAATATTAAAATTTGAGTATAAAATTAACATTTTGATCAAATTAGAAACAAAAATAAACAACAACTGAGTACAAAGTGTAAAAGAATTTTCGAACTAAGCTACTCATAATCCACAAAACCGAATTACAATCATGCTCATCTAATCGCTTAGGTATTACACTAACAATGAACTCGATCAACTAGAAAACACAATACAAACTTCTAAATTATTCGATTTAGTAGCTGACCCAGTTTTCTTTGAAGCAATTTATCTTTTGTTTGGTCTTCTGTAATTGATTCCAGTACAGAGTTTTACTGTTCGAGTTCATTTATTAACATTGCTCTTAATACCTCTTAGTCGGCAATCAAACACTTATCGTCAGCATTTCATACAGCATTGTAACTTTTGAGTATAGAATAATTGGATTGCCTCGTTTTAAAACTCAGAAAGATTCTTTGACAGTTCCGTTTTCTTGCTAAACTAGTTTTTTACCAATGAGACCTTATATTACAAAATTAATACCAATTAACTATCGACTTGTGTAAGAAGGCCGGCTGCAACTGGACGCTAAAAGCAACAGACCGAGCTCTGTGGTGTATCTTGAAAGAGGTCTAGCAGTAGACTGAAACGAGCTGATTATGATAACGAATTATCTAGAATTTAAATTAGTATAGTAAGTTAAATATACAAGAAAATATGATACTAAGAGTGTGCAAAATAGAAGTTATTTAATTTAAATTATTATAGCATTCTTAGCTATTTTTAATAGGGTCTTGGGTAACTGATGTCGATAGCCATATTCTTTTTAGAACAAACTGGTAGAAAACATTACTAATAATCAAATAACTTAATAATATACTTGTTTCAATTCATTCACAAACAACCAAACACAAAAAAAGTTCGTCTAAATCGACCCAGCAGTTTTAAATTATTGTTGAAAAACAAACACAATTACAGTTTAATAGTAGTACAGATGTTATTACGTAGGTCAGTACCTCCCAATTACATAACAACTGAACGTCTATCTACAAGTGTTTATGTTAACGGAACCCCTTAAATATATGCGGACGAGCATCTTCAATTAAGTACCGTTCGACGTCAGCGCAACGACATCCCAACACACGTGTGGGCGTACAACAAAATCAATGCGCTTGCGCACTTGTCAATCACCTGTCTGGAATCGTTTGTAGCAACTACTGGAACTGTCAGTAAGAAAATCAAATACGAAATTCACTTGTATGACTATTATTTAGAAGAAAAGTATTAGAAAAAAACTATCTTAGTAATATGCTGAAGCCAACGACTAACAGTTATTTGTAGTCAGTGGTAATATATTAAATACAACCGTTTTCGTATCAAACACTAATAGTTAAAAGTACATAAAAAACAGTTATCAAGACTCAGAACATCCAAAAGATATGGACACATAAATCTTACTGTTCTGTTTTGTTTTATTAACTCGAAATATTAAATAGAAATTAATTAATTCCTTTATATTGCTAAAGTTACTTAAATAAGGTTCAATGAATCTGAGAATAGTTCGAATTTGTCTGATTGGTATCTACTTATTTCAAATTCGTTTCTCGTTGTGTGTTAATTTGAACTTCATTTTCCAATTACCAAAAGTTTATTTGCAAGGTTTTGCAAAGTATACAATTTTTTTATAAATAGGTTCGAAACTAACTAAAATGTTAACAATAAACAAACATACAACACGTATCTGAGTCGTTTCAATCGAATTACTAAATACAATGACGATTGTATTCTTCAATGTTATGCAATGTTTCACAATGGAGTATTACCGAACCTAACTAAAAACATTTTGTCATTTCAACTCCCGCGCATCGCTGGAGACAAGATGGCGGTAACAGCTGTTCGAAATTTGAATCGAGAGCGACCAAACCACGATTCTCTTGACCTCGGAATAAAAACTACACTCATTCATGCGTAAATAATGTTTAAGAGTATATTGAAACAAAATCAATTGAACTTGAAGTTCCTAATTAGGAAATGTATTTTCTGACAGCTAAGTATAGTTTGTAGCAGGCAGATCAAGATGCAAGCAACGACTAATAAGTTATATGGTATTTATTACCATTTGAATAATGTTGTGTACAATGTGTACAAGTTTGCCTTGTTCGTATTCAACAAATTATGTTAATAAGAATACTTTATTGTAAAAAAAATCAAATGTAAATGGATAAATGGGTGCAGTACACCTTATCATCTAGAGTTAACGAAATTGATAGTCTTTAGCTGGATTAGTAATGTAAAAATTTAACAGTTTATAGTTCAATTGCATCAACTGTCTAATTGTTGTCCTTTGTCTTAGTAAAACCTGTAGGTGTCAGCTACTAAATGAGGTCTATGTGATTTGGACAGTGTTATTAATAGAATTACGTTTAAATCTGAATACCTAAATAACCTATATAAATATATAAAACAGAAGTGTCTGTATGTAATATTAAAATAATCTCTTTTTACTAAATGCATATGTATGTATACACGGTACATATACTTTTATTTTTTATTTTGTCTATGTCTGTTTGTTCTTGGTATTCTCTGAAACGGCTGAACCGATGTTGACGGGACTTTAACTTAAACTTACTTTACTACTTATTTCACTATCGAAAATTACTATTAAACAATTTGCAGAATAAAACGTTGTACCGCTGCGTATTGGCTGTGTTTTATCAAACGATAGTTAAATTACGACTTATTTAAAGACGCGACTCATAGTAATCCTCTTTCCCCCTCCTGATTTTAAGGTATGGGAATAAAAGAGGCACAACGGCAACACTCGTCAGCGGCAAGTGAATCTGTTCATTTTCCCCTCAATATCATAAAATTAAATGTTCAAACAAGTTATGACCTACTTCCTTCCAGCCATGTTTGGTATATTAAACCAAACATCGACGTAAAACATCCATAAAATAAACCACAAGGAAGTGCTTTATCATGTTTTATATTTGTAGTCTTCTGTGTATTACCAACACATTAAAATTAACTAACCATATGGTAACTCTATGGTATATAAATTTCCGGTTTTTAAAATAACTATCTCGAGTATTGACTGTTACACCTCAATATTTCAAAGAAGAGTCTATTTAAAGGATTTTTCACACAGAAAGAGTTCCATTTTAAACTGAGCCCCGCGGTGTAACGGTACAACAACAAACACGGGTTACTCTACGGGGTAAAACTAGTATAAAAAAGTTACTTAACACCTAAGTTACTCATTATATCATCAGCTATTTGTCAGTGAAAGTCCCGTCAAAATCAGTCCATTAATTCCAGAGATTAGCCGGCACAAATACATAGACAACAAAAAATCTAAAAGTTTAGATAGAACCGACGCTTCAATTTCGTTTATTTGTACAGATTCATCATGTGTTATTATTATGTATATTTTATATACAAGTACCTTAATTATGTTTATCTTACAAAGGTAATGTTCTTACGAATTTCTTTAAGAGATATTGTTGACTAGCTGAACTCCGCGGTGTTACCCGCGGTTATTGTCGTATCGTGGTTAACGCCGTGGGGCGAAGCTAGTCTAAAAAATGTAAGCCTAAGTTACTCCTTGTACCATCAGCTACCTACCAGTGAAAGTACCGTCTAAATCGGTCCAGCCGTTCCAGAGATTAGCCGGAACAAACAGACAGACAGATAGATTTTGGTATGTGTACCGTATATACATTCATGTGCATGTAGTAGAACGGTTATTTTAATATTACAAACAAACACTCCAATTTTATTTATTTGTATAGATTAGTACTTTAATTGACTCTTAGTACTTTAATAAAACATCTGACAAAACACTTCCAGATTTACCATTGATTTAAAGGCCATAAAAATATATAAATATTAGTAATCAGCTCTAATCACTGAAATGCCATGGAAGGAGATGCCTTCCTAGTCCTTCGTTCGTTAAGTACGTAGCAACAAACAGCGTGATGTATATCATTTGAGATCTTATCTACCATCGCACAGCGCACGCTTATTGGTCGAAAGCAACAGTGTGTGCGTTTGCTTCCTGTTAAAAACTTCCGTCCCTTTTCATCTAATTATTCCCACAGTGCGACAGTAAAGATGTTACACATCGATAATATTTTTTTTAATAAACTAAATAAATTTAACCGAGGTATAGAAAACTACGCCGGGGTTCCAGGGATTTCCAGGGGTTCTAAATATTGTACTACCACTGGGCCACCGAGGCAGTAATTTGACTAGTAGCTATACTATCCCAAGCGACACATTCAAATATTTAACACAAATCTAATCAACATGTAAGTCACGATCTTCCAGTTTCCTCCTCATAACGACCTTCATAAATCTTCGCGTGACAAAATAATTCAGTATGAATTTCCTTAATATCTCGTCGTGGTTCCCAGGCTTTCCCGGACACACCGGTACTAATGATTAATCTATAATCGAGATATCGAGAAAAAAAATTGTTTTACTGCTTATGGTGGGCGAAACTAGGGCAGAAGTCGTTCAAGACCTTTACAATTTCTCATCAGATATTTCCTATCAGTCATATAAATCATGTTTCTTTATATCATTAATGGCACTATATTTCTACTGGGACAAAGACGTAGATCAAAGTATAGTTCTGCTATCGAGAGGTGTGATATTTTAAAATGTATTATAAGGTAGGTATAAAAATTAATAATCAAAAGTTTTACCTTAGCTTTTTTTTTTTTTTTTTTTTTTTTATATATGAGCTACCAAAATGACTCTGCCCTGCCTGATGGAAAGCACCAGCAGAATCCAAGAGTGGTGGTCACCATCCTCAATGCAAACAAGGACAGTGCAGCATGGCGACCAGCACTATGGCGGCCTAGTGAGATGCTTTTTTACGCCCCGCTTAAAGGACCCGGGATCATAGTGGGACGGAAACACGTGCGCTGGCAGTGAGTTCCAGGCTTTGACCGCTTGGCAGAGGAAGGAAGAGCCGAATCGATGAGTGCGAGAGTGTATGTCTTCCACTCTGAAGCGGTGACTTCTGAGGCCAGCACGAGTTGTCCTGTAGAGGAAGGGAGAAGGGGGGACCAGTTGGAACAGCTCTTCAGAACACTCTCCATGGTAAAGGCGATAGAGGACTGCCATAGAGGCGATATCTCTACGCAACTGCAGAGGCTCAAGGGACTCGGTGGCCTGGGGACTGCCGACAATGCGAATGGCTCGCCGCTGCAACCGGTCGAGAGCGTCGAACAGATACTGCGCGGCTCCATCGCAAAGATGAGAACAGTACTCCACGCAGGAGCGAACCTGGGTCTTGTAAAGCAGACACAGATGCCCGGGCGAGAAGAACCGTCTCACCTTATTAAGGATTCCTAACTTCCGCGAGGCCGCCTTAGTGACACTCTCAACGTACTCGCGCGGGTTGAGGTCGCAGCAGATGTCCATGCCCAGGACACCGAGCCTGCCTCGTAATGGTAGTTGAGTGTTCTGAAAAGTCGGAAGGGGAAGGAATGGAGACTTTTTGGCAGAGAACGCGCACACCTGTGTTTTCTTGGCGCTAAACTCGACCAGATTCTCGCAGCCCCATTGTGAAATGCGGCCTAGAACATGGTCGAGCTGAGCGACAAGCTCCTGTCGATTTTTCTCTACATCTACCGGTTTTGCCGCAGGGCGCCCAATATATCGTCCATGAACTGTGCTGTCGTCTGCATAGCAATGAATGTTGCCAAGGTCTAACATGTCATTGATATGCAGAAGAAACAGCGTGGGCGACAGGACGGAACCCTGTGGTACTCCTGCGTTAATCGACTGAACGTCGGAGGCCGCGCCGTCACAAAGTACTCTGATGCGACGTTGGTGCAGGAATCCGGCAACCCAGTTGCAGAGTTTGGGGGGCAAGCCGAATGCCGGTAGCTTGGAGAGAAGCGAACGGTGCCAAACCCTATCAAAGGCCTTGGCCATGTCCAGGCTAATAGCCAAAGATTCCCCGTGCCTGTCAATAGCCTCACCCCAAAGGTGTGTGACATACGCTAGAAGATCACCCGTGGATCGGTTCGGCCTGAAACCATATTGACGATCATTAAGTAGGGTGTGATCCTCCAGGTAGTGGACCAGTTGCTTGTTTATGATCCGTTCGAATACTTTGCAGATAATGGAGGTGACAGCTATTGGGCGGTAGTTGGCCGGGTTGGAGCGGTCGCCTTTTTTGGGAATGGGTTGAACATTCGCCTCTCTCCAGGCCTCCGGAACAGTTCCCGAGGAATATGACAGGCGATACAGGCGCGTCAAAACCGGAGACAACTCTGGTGCACAGTTCTTAAGAACCACCGCCGGGATACCGTCGGGTCCACCGGCTTTCCGAACGTCGAGTGACCGAAGTTCCGCACGGACATCACTCAGCCGGATGCGAATATCCCGCATTGTTGCATCGCAGGCGGGAATGGTAGGCGGGTGCATGCCGCGGTCATCGACTCGGGAGTTAGCCGCAAAGAGATCGACAAGCAGTTTCGCTTTCTCCTGCGGCTGATGGGCAAGTGATCCGTCGGGATATTTAAGCGGTGGTAGCGTGGGCTGGCAGAAGTTGGACTGCACGGCTTTAGCCAATCGCCAGAACTTTCGGCTACCCGTAGGGTATGCGACGAGTTCGTGGCCAAGCCGCGCAATGCGCTGGGCATCCGCTGTGATGTAAGCCTTCTTGCATTCCCTAGTGGCTTTGTTGAACGCTGCTTTTAGTCGATCCACGTCGGGGTGGCCGTGAGCGCGGGCCCTGGTCCATGCGCGGTAGGCTGATTGCTTTTGGGCAACAGCATGGGCGCATTCGCGATTGAACCAGCGACGGGTTGTTGCGCCGGCGACCTCACTGTAGGGAATGTAGTATTCCATTCCGACAGTGATCTCGCCGGCCACAGCAACCGCACATTGCGACAGATCACTGTATTTAAAGCAGCGTTGTGCCCACGGGATAGATGCGAAGTAGTCCCGCATTCCATCCCAGTCTGCAGACGAGTAGTGCCATAACCGTCTTTTTGCTGCCACTGCTCGTGGGAGGGCAACAAGAGGCACAGTGGTGGACACCAGGCAGTGATCGGAGGATCCCAGAGGGGCGAGCACCGATACACTGTACTGCTCTGGGTGACTCGTCAGCAGAAGGTCCAGCAAGGAAGGCGCTTGACTCAGTATGTCTGGTATCCTGGTGGGCTGGAGTACCAACTGGGTGAAGTCATGCGTGAGAGCGAATGCGTGGACAGTCCGACCCGCGTGGTCAGTTCTGGAAGATCCCAACCAGGACTCATGGTGGGCGTTAAAGTCTCCCAGAAACACCAGTTCAGCGGTCGGGAACTGTTCCTGCGCTTTATCCACTGCCTGACTGAGATGTTCGAAAAGTTTAGTTGTCTCGTAGTCTCCAGAATGGGATCGGTATAGGCACACGTAGATTCGGCTCATGGAGCCGGTATCCACGTGTAGCCAAATAGTGGAGAAGGATGGGTCTTCAAGGCAACGTAATCGGCGACAACAAACATCCGCCCTGACGAAAAGACACACTCCAGCCTTAGCGAGGAAGCGCTCCTCAAGCACGTAGCCGGGGTAGAGAAGATATGTCGTGTCGGCAGGGCGGCGTATTTGTGTCTCCGTTAAGAAAAGCATGGCCGGCCGAGCCGTCTCAAGATGTTGGTGGACGGCATTGAGGTTTGCATGGAGTCCACGGATGTTAGTAAACTCCACCTCAAAAAGCGGGTTGGTGGGTGAATGGGGTGCCGCTGTTGAACGTTTATATCTTTTCTTTGCTGCCATGATTAAAATAGAGGGGGGGAAGTGGGAGCGTAAAAGGCGCGACAGTCATCGCGGCAGTGTAATACCGAGGCTCGGAATGCTGTATCGCCATACAATAGTGAGGCCTGACGGTGACCGAACCGTCGGACGGAAGGGCCCCCGTACCCTCCCGGAAGTGGTCGCCTGGTCCCACCGTCCGGTCACCAACCGGCACGACGAGCCACTCCGTGGATTATGCGCGACCTGACGGGGCAGCCTCCCAGGGTGGTTAGCCTTGGTTGGGCCCCTCTCTATGCCGCGGGCGGCCAGCGGCACCACCGTTTCTACGGGTCTCCCTGGCCGACGGTTCGATCCACATCACCCTCAACATAACTCTACGAACATTCACTGCTCGCACACTACTACGATAACTGTCACCCCTGCATCATTGGGCTCCGGTCTCGCACTCACCAGCGAAATACGACAGCTCTAAAACTGTCATTTTAGGCTGGTCTTCTGTGCGAGGGTAGTACCGCCCCGGTCGAGCCCGCCCATTCATGCTGAAATCAGCATAGCTCTACTACCTAATACTAATTACAAAAGCTCATTTTAATACTTAAAATTTTTAGTTTACGGTCACTGAATTTATTACACGAGGAATATTATTATTATTAGTTGTTTATGGACTCTATCTCGCGTGTAGAGTCAACGCAGAGATTCCGTCAATGTCAAGTGTTTCAAGGGACACGTTCAGAAATTGATTGACCGGTGGTGATTAAAATTCTAAGACTTATTTCATTTCCACTTGCTCTTTATTTGCATTATTGTAAAAATATCAAACAAAATAAATAGAGACGAACCAAAAATGGTCATGACACAATATCAGGAAATCAATTTTATTGTACCAATATGAGGAATATTAAATAAGTGAAGATAATTTCTAACACTGATTTTTGAACAAACAAACAAGAATGTGTAATTCGGAAGAGCAAAGATAATTTAACATTTTCCAGAATTTTTGTGCTTTCTGGTGTTAACCTTCATAGAAAGAATAAAAATACATATTTTGTTAAAAGGAATGGAGTGTTTTCTGACTTGTACTGGTAATCGTAACGATTATATGTTGTTATACCGCAACAAGTACCTGCTAACATTAAACACACACAAAGGGACAGCTTTTCTGTGTCACCCATACAAACTTTAAAAGCCCAATTCTCATCACAAAACTGCAAAGGCGTGAATTTCCAGAAATGCCGAAGCATATATATTATTTGCTTTGATACCTTAAATAGAGTGTTACTAATTCTGACTTCAATGGTATCCACATTTAATTAACAGTTCGCTTCTAGACATACGTCTATCCTTAGAAAGGAGCTTAATAAGCCCATTTCTCATTACAAAGCTACGAAGGTGTAAATTGTCAGAAATGCCGAAGTATGTATATTCTTTGATACATTAAATAGAGTGTTACTAAGTCTGACTTTAATGGTATCAGTAACAGCCTTTAACAGTTCGCTTACAGATATACGCCTATCTTTAGAAAAGAGCTTTTGGCCTACTAAACCACGGGTAGGTATACCTATTTTAAAATGGATTTTTTCGTTGCATTGATTGAGAGAATAAATAAAACATTTCTTCACACAGACATAGACTTGCGCCTAACACCTTTTTATTAACAAAGGCAACATCCAACTATACGATCACCGGTATCGTAGAAGTTCTAATGAAAGAAATACTATCGTATTAACGGGCCAGTGCGTCTGCTACAAGCTGTAAATGGTCAGCACGCTCACACTCGAATATAATTAGAGATTTTACGCGATCCGACATAAAATAGGGCTGTGACAAGGGCTTTGTTAACTTATTTAGAGATAGAGGAAGTGAAAGGTTTGATATGTTAATAAGAGGATCGTTTTGTGGACAAATCGGAACAAAGATATGGATACCAATTGTCAAAAGAGGAATTGAAAATAATATAGGTACTAGCTTTACTTTTGTTTTGTTGTACTTTACATTGTTGAAAATAAGGAAGAAATGACGCGAAAATTAAGTTAACTTAAATTTTAAACTTGATTTCAGTAAGTGTAAGCGAAACTTTTAGAACTTTTCAACTTAGAGGTATCAGGGTAATTTTTTTTTTATTATTCTAATTGTTTGATTATCAATAATTTGTAGTACTGATTTGATGGTCTATCTGTAACGCTTTCACGGCTAAACCGCTGCACGATTTTAATGCAATGTGGCATGGAGATACTTTGATTTTTGAAGAAGAGCCTAAGCTACTTTTTACCGCGATACGGGCACAAGCTGTTAAAAAAATGTTTGAGTTGAAGAACAACCCTACAGTAAAGTGTAAAACACCGTACTGCAGAACTTCATGCGATCACTAGCAATATATTAACGGCGACGGTTGCTATTGACAAATACCACAGTGTGAAAGATCGTTAATTAGTAACGTTTGACAACCGGTCTCTTGACACAGAATAGTAAAGAGTTAGAAGTTTAAGTGTGAAATGTACTAATTAAGATACGGGTATTACTGGTTTACGATTGATTGTGAGAATTAGTTCGACGGCAGACGATAACTCTGAGAGATAAATGCAGCAGGAATTCATGAACAAAATTTAAATACTCGTATATTGCAGGATCCTATGTAGTCCTGCTCTAGTAGTAGTAGGCTTTAGATATAGTTATTATTATAGTAAAGGAGGCAATCGTGTCATCACACATCACAGCCCATAAACATGTACAACTCAAGAGGCACAATTGCTGATCTTTGAGACGCAGGGTGAGGGAGAGCGTTTGGTACTTGTATAGCCTTACTTAATCGGAGAAAAACAACTAAAGCATTGCATGACATCGGTTTTTTACAGGAAGCCTGTCATTATGTGATACAGCATTAATCTTCCACGTTCTTCCTTCAGAGGTCACGTTAAGCAGTTGATATCGGTTGTTATCATAGAATAACAGTCGTGAAGCTTAGTTGGAGGCTTTCGAGCGGCTTTAATACCTCCAACAGCAAGATTACGTGGCCACAACGTTGCCTTGCTAGTTCCCAACCCGCACTCGGTCAGCGTGTACACGTATGGCCTACCCTCTCCTGAGAGGAGACCGAAGTCTAGCAGTGGGACATTATGGGTTTTTGATGATGATTGATGTTCTGTCAACCCCTTCTTGAATCCAAGCGTGAATACCTTTATTTAGCATTAAGTAGGTATATCACAGAAGAATCGAGTCAATCATGTTTATCTAAACGTACAACTTCCACGTTACAATAAAGATGTTTACATTGTACCAGGTGTTTTATTGCGTAATATTTTGCAGAGCTATGTTTCCTCATAACGCTACATACATGTAAGACACAAATTTTCACCTCCTTCTGTGACCCTTACTGTGACCAATCACAAATCAGCAAATGATCGATAATTTTAATGAGAGAATTTAATACGTTATATGTTTGGTTAAAAAACTTTATTTACCAAATAACGTAAAATAAAAAATCGTTTGCGTCGCCTCATTTTCCTGGTACAGTCTACATTATACTCTCATTTTAGCAATGTGATTTATATTGGTTTCTTCTTGTAAGCAAACAAACCACCACACACTCATCGTCTTTTATTTAAATCAAGTTCAAGTCGAGTTAACTGATTCACATATTATTTAAATCTTCATAAACCTAACCTTGTTTCTTTTAGCATTTTTACCATTCCTATCCTCTTGTCTGGATGTTCTAATCCAATTAGTTTGAAGAGTTCCTCTTGTCGTCGTATCACTATCGTCAGATTAGTCCCACAGCACTTCTGATGTCAAAAACAAAGAATTATGTTAAATACTATCCCGACTGTCATATTTCTTAACAGGACAAGGTTAATGTCTTTCCTCATATACTCGTATAAACATTTGTTGCAACCAAGTATAGGAAGTCAATTAGTAAAGCCAAGCCAAGAATCGTGTCACGAACCCCGGTTTAATACTTGGTTCGTTGGTTCCGCGCGGGTAGGCACGTATGATTCGCATCGTGTATTCTTGCCTTAAAGATGGCACATTAAGTGAAAAGCTCATCATGCCATCAGAACTCCGGATATAAACTGTCACGTATTGATTGCTCTTCTTATTGGTACTTTCTCTGGTGTTAGGAAAGTGTATTCTAGGTATTTGACTGGTATGTAGTTCAAGTAATATTCCTATCGGAGTTAATGGACAAGAATAGGTGATGGACCCTTCGAACGTTGCTAAATTAAGATCAAAATATGATAGTACACTGAAAGGAGATCATAACTGAGCATTAGTATAGATTCTGCTAACATTAGATAAAAACAAACTATTATTTCAAATTTTCCATCAAAATTCCTAGCTCATTGTGAGCCAACGTATCCCGTATGCTTCCTTTAGGTATGGCTTTTCAAAAACAGTCTCCAAAGACGTCAGTGGCACCATAAACAAATCTTCTTGTTGTTTTGATTTAGAAATAAATGAAAATAATTTTTATTTACATTTTTTTAAGATTCAATTTGACTTTTGCCATAAAAACAAAATATGGTAATAAATACGTCTCTCCCACGTTTTAAAAGATATATATCGTTTTTTTTTTAATTTCCAGTACCAAAAGGAATCCATGCTATCAATGAATATTATAATAGATGGGTAATAAATAAATTACCGGAAACATAAATCTTTTGTAGGTTTCAAACCGCGGTATCCATTCAACTTGTATTACACAATAGTAACGAAATTTATATTTTAATGTGGCAAGGCCAAGGGCAGCGATAGATCCATTATAATTACATTCTTGTTGTTTCGACTTGTAATTAAATATGACTCAAAACCAAAACAATTGGATACGAAATGTAACTGACAAGTTCAAGTGTTAGAAACAGCAAGAAAATCTTTACGAAACTGTATCCTGACTACGTTAAAACTTTGGATAAAAATAAAGTCTATGCCCTCCGAGCCATTATTACAAATATATTTAAACTTCATTCACTAAAATCAGTTTACGCCCTGCGGTAGAACATACAAACAAGCATAGAATTTTGATTCGAAACAATTACCCTTCTTTTTAGCTTCTACGAGATCGGGTTAAAGTCGGGCAACATAAAGTTGGTTGTTGAATTGGTCGACCAACCGCGAGGTCCATAGACAATCAAAGGCAGAAATGAACTATATAGAACGAAGAAGAATTTGAAAAGCCGAAACCCAGACACATAATATATGTATAATGCTTTTATAGATAGAAGTCGAACTCACTACCCCTGGATCAGCAGCCTCACAAACCAATATGTCAATAACCCCGTCAAATATCCTCTGGCAGTCCATTGCTGGATATTCTGTTATTAAGTGCAACATAAAGAACTTCATTACATGTATACTACAAATGATATAATAATAACAATGTTCTCCTAGCCGATAACAGCCACGGCGACTAGTCTCAACGGAGATCAGCCAACTACGCAAGAGATATTATAGTGCACAAGTGTGTGCGTAAACACACTCTCATAATCCGATGAGATGGTTAACCGACACGATCGGGGAGAGCTCAGGCCTCTTCGAGGCACGGGGGTTCAGACTCTAACTCCAAATGCCGAGCTATTGTTAAGTATTTCTATAATCAGAAAACCTCAATAACACTTTAAGCCCGACCCGGAATTCGAACAATCGCAAGACCAACGACGCAGCTCAAATAAGTAAGGACTGACAATAGTACCACTTTTCCTTTATTAAATTTACAATGATTAAAAATAAAAGCATGAACAATCTCCAAAGGAAACAGTTAACAGCTTTCCACGTAGTGTTTATTACCATTTTATTATATATTATAAAATAAATAACTATAAAAGTCTAGCGACAAAAGCATGGTCATTAAAATACCCCTTTCTATTTTCACTCTGGTTTAGATCTAGGCACGGACAATAAAATAAATTGAATGTGTGTGATAGATAATATTGTTGAATTTTATCACGTGGAGTAAATGTGTATTTGATACGGCGTTCTAGTGAGCTTATATTATAAGGGAGGGTAGTTGGACAGGGTCTATTAGACCAAAATTGAATGGTAGGTAGTAAGCAAAAAGGTATACTAGCCAATTAAATTAAGTGGGAAAGCCACGCTTCGACATGAATGGGCAAGCTCGACCGGAGTGACCACGGCCTAACAGAAAACCGGTGTGAAACAGCGCATGCGCTGTGTTGAGTGAGTGAGGATAATGGAGGCCCATACTCCAAAACCTCCCCCCATCCCCCAAAGACCGGCAACGCACTTGTGAAGCCCATGGTATTGCAATCAGGCGATACGGCTGCTCGTTTGCCCCCTAATTCATAAAAAAAAAGAAATGATAATGAGAAGCAATCTTGAGTAACTAAAGTTTTGACGCCAAATTTAAACCCCGATATTAGAAGATATCTTTAATTCTAAATATCTTACTACTGGTTATAAACAACATAGCCTACAGGCCTTCAATAAAAGTAGCTTGATAACCGACTTTTTTTGGTTTATATTTTTTTGGTAAATTTTCTAAACATGAATACTAAATTTTATAAAAATCGTTGCAACCGTTGCCGACATTCTGATTTGCTCGTTTAAAGGTATAAGATTTATGATTTATTATTAATATTTATATTATTAATTACTGTTTTTTTAAAGTGGTATGAAAGTTCCTTGCTGTAAAAATAAAAATATTACTACACTACATTACTTACTTTTAGGTGAAATCGAGTTTGTAGAATTGAGATTAAAATACATTCCGAACAAGATCAACTGTTTCTTAATTTCGTAACGATGCGTTTTCTCCTTTTTACAATCCAATATTTCCAATACTTAAAAACTAAGTTACTCAAGATATTGCTATTCAACGACGTTAAACAACACGGGCGCGGTTAGTAATTGGATTATTATGTCCTGAGCATTGCGACAAGAAGTAGAAAACCTAGCAATACATCAAAGCAATTAAACCATCATTATACGAGCAGTTAGCTTGAATCTCAAGACTGAGTGAAACGGCTGCGCGTGCGTTGCCTAATTACAGGGAAACAAGCGGTTATTAGGAGCCAGGGGACGACAACCTGTGGATTATCAACCGTATGTTTTAATGCACACGGTTGACTTTACCCCTGGACCATAAACACACACATTTTATTTTAAAGTCGCAACAAATAAATGTCACCATATTTCTACTTACTTACTATCACACTTTTTCAATGAAAAATTTGTTTGAATAGGATCAAATTCATTGGATCAATTCAAATACTATATGCACACATACACAGTATTATATACTTCCAATGTATACTTTTGTATTAGCTTTTACACCTGTATCGTTTACAATATTTAAAGGTTTAACTATAGCGCCATGTCCGTGTATTACAAAAAATAAATAACACATGTTTGCAACCCCTGACTAGCCCACCGGTGAGCCACATCGCACAGCATTTTGTGTATAAATCATTCTAGAAAGTGAGATTTACTGACAAATTGACCCTTAGGGCTATAAATGTTATTAATTCACCTTAGTTCAATCACCAACATTTTTCCCATATTATATTGAATCCATTCTATTTTATAATACAAAGAAATTAATTGAAAGAAGAATAAAATAATTTGTACGTTGTTATGCTCATAGAGATTGCTATTATTAGAAAGTAATTGGAAATGAATTGGCTATTGCTATGTAATTATAGTTTACTAAGAGATTTTTGGATTGATTAACCTCCTTCTAAGGTCCAGCAAACATCTTCTATGTCCAGCAGGGGTGAAAAACTTTCATATCATTGCAGCGACACCTGCAGCACAAGTTATATAGGTGCAGTTTTGTCCAGCGACTCTGCCCCTGTCTATGTCAATTATCGCGGTAAAGAGAAGTCTACAGAACCTTCTTTTTTATTAACTTGTGGAAACCCCCTCGGGCTGTCACCCCACCGGGGAGGAGAGTGGTGTCGGCATCGAACCGACTAAAACCACACGGTGTGCCACTCTGCGCCTGAGAAGAGAGAGGTCTGGGAACTGCAGTTATTAACACGACCGGACCCAAGTCTACAGACCCTTCCTTAAGAATTAAAGTACTCGTATCTTCAAATCGGTGCATCAGTTTATCCGTGAAATTTTGATGACAAAAAGAGTTACTTTCAAAACTACAGTGTCATAAATGCCGCCCTTTGAGCCCTTCACTGATAATTAGGCTGAGGAGAAGTCTGAAGTCCAGTAACTTAACAAACTTGGCAAAAAGGCAGAAAACAATTGACCAACTCCGGTTTAGACGAAAGCTGGCCGTAATAGCTCCGGTCGAACCTGACCATTTGTGTCAAAACATGGTTCTCACATGGCAAATTACTAAAAACTACTACATATATTATGGTTTACAATATATAGAAAAATGGTAATTGAAATCTGTTCCAAATTGGAGGAGTTATTAATAATTTCACATAGATAATCGATTCAAGAACGCAATCGACGACGTAAAGTCGATTAGTCGACTAGTAGAGATTACATACTTATTGTCTATGAAAGTGACGCGTAATCATAATGTCGGAACAATAACTTTATAACACTTAGAATTTTTTTACTTTCTTGCATTATTTGCGTCCATTCACTGATGTTTTTCATTCATACTGGAATTAGCTCACAGTGACAAACGTTGTACGTAATACTTTAGTGCCTCGTCGGCGCAGAGGTAGCGTATGCAACTGCCGTGCATTCCCATGTCGAACCAAATATTTATAAGATTTGCAATATTTTTTTTCGAAGTTTGGGTGTTTTCTATAATATGTATAGTAAAGTATTAGTATGTATTGATATCAGTTGTCTAATACCCATAGTACAAGCTAAGCTTAGTTTGGAACTAGGCGGCTTTGTGTGTCAGATGTCCGAAATATTATGCTGGTAAACACTCTTCATCCCCATCAACAGCTTTTAATCGTTCAGCTCTGAACATAGGCAACTACTTACAAAGGAGACTTTGGCCTTCTATAATACTTGTACATTGGTATCCTCCTATAAATAAATTTAAATATAAGTGTGTTTGTTACGATTTCACGAGAAAACTATTTTAGGTATTAGAAGTAACATGGGACTTTTTATTAAATGTTTTAAAACACTTACATAAAATAAAAAACAAATGATCGCAGATCAAACAAAAATGGCAGAAATGATCTTTCTCATCACATAATTATTTGTTTTGAAATTTTGAAACACGATCATTGGCTTATCAAGCAGTAACCATCAAACCACTAGTCAGTATTCAGAGATTTATTGAAATACAAGTCAAAAAATATCGAATTAAAACATACAGCTATCAATAGTACAACCAATAAATCAAGAAATGTATAACGTAAAAACCAGAGCCGCAGATAACCTGATTTCTAAACGAGATGATTCATAAAATTGGTGACCATCGCATATAATGAATGTCGCTGATTCATGTCAGTCAATATGCAAAAGGCACTAACTAGTATTTCACACACGTCCTGAGTACGGTACCAGTTTAATAAAAGGATGTCCGCTGGAGATTCTTAAGAAGTAATTTAGCATATAGTTGAGCTTTACGAGCAGGCCGGAAAATCTAGTAATAACTTGAAACAAAACGGAAAATCATAGATAACTTACTTGGACATTAAAACGGTTTTTACTAAATAGATCTAAACAAAAGTACATTCACTCATACAAGGTAAGAAAAAATCTGCAAATATTTTTTTCAAATAAAATCCATACAAAGCTAAATAGTTATCGTGAAATGCTTTTGAACGATACGGCTGGTATCTAGCTTTTGCATGTCAATTTGTAAACGCAAGCTTTGCTTACAAGAGGTTGTTTGCTAACAAAATTCATCGGAATGAAAGCAGACGTAAGAACTTCCATTCTAAAGCTATGCATATGACGTAGATATTGATACGAAGCACTTCCATACATAGTAGTAACTGCGTACTGCTTTGAAACAGTGCTTTACAATAATAACATTAATATCCTAATAATCAAATGGTATAAAATGATAAATGTTAATGTACCTTCACTTTCTTTACGTCTTCATCTTAGGATCCTAAACATGTCTAAAGAACTATTAATTAGATACTACTGTTAGATATTCACAACTACGAATGCAGCAATGAAAGGCCAGATTCGTCATTGAATTTTTGTTATAATGTAACTCTAATAATGACCGTAAAATAACACAAGGTAATTAATATGCAATCATACAAATTATTTTGCAACATGGACGTCGAAAACACTCTCCTAATCACGTACATTAAACGCTACGCAACACAATGTACTAAAAGATATGCATAATTTAATAACTTCCTTCTTTTAACACGAAACAACATCCAAATAACTTTGATGTGAAATGAGATGTTAAAAAATTTGCACCTAACTTTTAATAATCAAGTGCAACGTGCAAGCGCATGCGCACCGGAAAAAGGTGCGACAGTTGAACTTTCGGCCAATAGAATCGCGTGACAGTACGCATTTGAACCATTGACGCCGATGTGAGCGGACGCAGCCGTGCGTGATTCACCGATGACTAAGTGCGATTGAAAGGATTTTGCACCTGGTTTATTTGCATAATGTTACTTTGTACGCCGAAACAAAGTAGAACTTTTTATTTCGGAAGAAAATGAATTTTGTACTAATTGTACACTAGCTTTTGTAAAAGCTTTTGTAAATGTATGTCTGTTATTGTAGTAAAGAACAACTTATGTAATTCCTCAGTTATTCGTGCAAATCGGTAATTATGTAATTATTTATTATATTATATTATATACGGTAATTAAAATCGGTGTAGCGGTTTAGAAGTAAAAGTGTAAAAGACAAACACACAGAGTTACTTTAGAATTCATAATATTAGTATGGAATATCATTAATGTATAAGGTACAAGGAAATGTCGTGTACAAAGGTGAGCTTAACCGAGTCATCTTCTTAGCCCTTATTATTCTCAAGATTATTTGGTTAAGGTAACCTTAACACAACACACACAAATTCATCAACAACCCGTTATATCCCACTGCTGGCAAGACAACGCTGTGGCTACGTAATCATGCCGTGGATGTTTTTAAACCGCCCAAAGGCCTCCAACTAAGCTTCATGACTGTTCACGACGGAGACGATAAAGGTATCATGCCACCAGCGGTCACCCATCCAGGTGATGGATGGCATCATTGGCCCGTACAATAATAGTGGATCCGTATATTCAGTCCGATAAATTCTTTACCTTCCATAATTACGAGTATCATCATATTTGATGAATATTTTAAAGCATATTTGAATACCGGTTAGTGTGACGAAGTTATTATCAATGTCAGTGTACCGAATATTTTATCATAATGTCAGAATATGAAGGTGGATTATGAACAGAATTGCGTAACTTGAGAACGCTATTTATACGGATATTTTAATTCTCGCTCCAAAGCACGCGTGCTCACGTAACTTCTTTGGCTCTGCGTGTATTAAAATTATAATTATTAATTCCTAAAATAATGTTCAATTATTTCATAATCTGTAAAAATAATTAGATGTTAAGACTTGACTACATGTTTTATAAAGTGCTACTTACTTTTTTATTTATTATTTTTTAGTAGAATCACTCTTGTGTTCAAAACAGAATTGAACTTCTATTTCACTTTAATTTGGATATTCCGTTCCATTCCGCTTAACGGGTATACTGAGTTATGTTGAATTGTCTCGAAAATATTTATTATTACGTATATCGCTTCTATCTCATTGTGTATTCCTCCTTACAGCTACTTGATTAAATATTCACCGTAGTGTCAAAAAAAAAATCTTTAAATGACAATAGATATACTAAAACAAAATCAAGTTTAATAAGGTAGTTAAAAGTAGAAACTCGACACCACACGCACATACAGCATGGCATCATACACACTTATTGTGAGAGTAAAGGATTTTACTAATTTAACTTTATATCTGTTTGTTTTTTGATGTTATAATATTTTGTGCCTGTTTGCTCGTATATTCGCCAAGTCTTGCAATTATTAGAAGGGAAGTTGTTTGGTTGGTACAACTCAGTCTAACCTTTCATATACAAAGGCATGTGTGATTAATTCCTATTCACGTAAGTGTAGCGTAAATATCTGTCTTGTTTCTCTAGCTATTCAAGGTCTCCATAGAAGAGTAGTTACTTTGAGCAACTGAAATATTCAAAAGAATAATTCGCCAAAAACTTGTATCAACAACGTAAATCTCAGTAAATGTACAGATTTATTTTATTTATTCCTTTTTCTCTTCCATGATTCTTAATAGTTAATATTAATTTCGCTATTATACTTTGTTGTTGGATATATAAATATGTAGGAATAAATATTGTATATCTCTATTTTTAGAAGTGTATCTTGTAGGTTCTAGTCTACAGGAACGGCATTATGAAATCGCGCAATTAGATTCATTAGTACAACGTTTCAAAAGTGCCTGAGAAGGTCTCCTTGAAAAGCTTTTTGGCTTTTAAGCCATCTATGAGACACTAAGCTAAACAGTAACTTGTA
Organism: Spilarctia lutea; assembly: GCA_916048165.1. NCBI lineage: Eukaryota > Metazoa > Arthropoda > Insecta > Lepidoptera > Erebidae > Spilarctia > Spilarctia lutea. The sequence continues at coordinate 6,385,918 of OU696491.1, forward strand.
CGTATTTACATGGCTAGTTTTTTTTTTTAAGAAAGCATCAGTCGTAATTTTTTTTTTTTTTTTTTTATATGTTTTAATTTCATCGAGATAGAGTGAACGCCAGTGTCTATGATAGTATAAACTGTGTTACAGACACTGGCGCAATTAAACCATCACGTCAGAGATCTCCTTTAACAAAATGTTTCTCAATTAGCACTATGATATTAGCTAATTTTTAAATGTTACTGTTAAGTTTATACAGAACCCCTCGACTCGTAATCGAAATACACGCTACCAAGTTCTTTATTTGCAACTTTAACTCGGCCACAATTTAATACAATAGCGTTTTTGTATTCATGTATTTGACAGTACAAACACTGTTGAAGAATATAATTAATACCACCACTATCACCTGTTAAAAATAAACCTTAGTGCGTTGATTGCTGTCCATTCTTAGTTTTATTATGCTAATGGGGTTCTTACGAGTTTAATGATTTCCGCGATTTGACTATGAATGCATAGCCGTAAGTAGTATTTCTTAATTTTAGTACTTTTGTTACGAGTAAGCTTATGTGGTGTATTTATAATTGTCTACCTCTGCAATTACTTTTACATTTTTAAATAACTCACTTTTGGTTTGTTTCTTAGTACTAAACGTACATATATTCATAAAAACTATCATAATATTCTATGTACTCAATGCTGTTGCTCACGCCTGTTATATTTAACATTTTCTTATTTTTACTTAATTGAGAAAATATTAATACTCTTTATATATTCGTTTTGCTCTAACCGGAAACATATTCGATTTCAATGTGGAATCGCATGGCAAAGTTAATTAATATAATATCATTGTGTCATCAACAGCCTTTAAACTTTTGAAGTACATTACTGTATAAAATAAAGTACATTTCAGACCATGAAACAGAAGCAGGACAGAAGATCAGAAATGAAACAACACACAGGAAAAGTACTAGATTCAATTTCCGGGTCAGGGAAGTACAGAGACTGTTTACATGGACCGTCATCCGGCTTATATTTATTCATACAACAAGTTATAGTGTATTATGATTTGATCGCTAAACTGCCGACCTAGCCATTTAACACGAGTATAAGTATAAACTAAAGTATAATCGTTTTAATTTTAAAGGAATATTCTGATAGCATATAATTACATGGAAGTTGTTTTGAGCAGTTTTCTTTTTCCCCCTTTTATATATTTTTTTGCATGTCGTACTCGAACCGTTTAAGCGGCACGCCCCCTTGGGTACTAGGAGCCGGGGAACTAGGTGCACCCTAGTAAAGATATCCCTGGAACCCCGACGTATCTCGGCGCCTACTTTTTTTCCCCTTTTGGTTTATGAAAAATCTAGAGCCGTGTCAAGTTTCTTACTTCAATAACATTCATTAAAACGCACATCATGTTCTCTTAGTCGATTTCGGCCACGGCGGTCAGTCTGAAAGAACCAGAACGTATTTTTTTAATACTTAAATGTAGTTTCATGTTCAGATAGATACGACACTAAGTGTAGCAGGAAAAGCCGAAGAAACACGTATATTTTGTACTTAGATCTTTTTAATCTTTAATTGAATAAATTAAGTTACGCGATCGAGATCACTGACAGGTGAATGCCACTGTCAATAAATTTGTAAGTAACAAAAAAATAGTACTTACTCCTTTTTAGTCGGTAAAAGTAAGAAAATAAAATATGTAGTATCGTTGCGTAACGTGCGGTACACTTTTATTAATATTCGTAGTTTAAAATCTAGCACAAGTATCAATGAAGGCAGCACCATAATGCCTATATTGTGTAACACACTACTTAATTACCGGAATATGTCGCTATGAAGCATAAACATATCGAAACTTATTTATTTCGTAATTTATTACCGATATGTTTTTTTTTTTTTTTTTTTTTATTGAATAGTGGGCAAACGAGCAGACGTATCATCTGATGGTAAGCGATTACCGCCGCCCATGGACACCCGCAACACCAAAGGCGTCACAAGTGCGTTGCCGACCTTTGGGGGATGGGAAAGGGGATGAGGGGAGGGGTTGAGGTATGGGCCTCCGGTATCCTCACTCACTCGGTGAAACAGAGCGCAAGCGCTATTTCACACCGGTTTTCTGTGAGGCCGTGGTATCACTCCGGTCGAGCCGGCCCATGCATGCCGAAGCGTGGCTCTCCCACGGTAAGGTGCACCCTAGTAAAGAAAACCCTGGAACCCCGACATACCTCGTATTATTATTGACTAGTACTATATTCATTATCCATTTTATTTCATGCCATAATTCATTTTTAAACTGAAATGTCGAAATTTATGAAACGTTAAATTTATCTGAGCGCGTTGCAATTTTGAACAATAGATCCGTCCTTATGGTGATGGACTGAGAATACAGAATGTGACGTCTAATGGAGCAAACTACTCAGGACAATGTAATTTATACTCTCGATTGTCGGCACTTGATGGAACTTGTTGCAATACATTCTAGAATCAAACTCACTTGTTTTATACACTATTTTAATTAAGTTTACACCTGACCGGTTTCGACTTAAAATAGTGGAATAAGTACGAGTACATGGGACGACGTACGCGTGTGCCGTACGTCGCCTAAATTGAGAGTTTTCACCAGCAGACGGTGCCCACTTCAGTGCGGCAGGCGCTGGGAGGGGTCAGGTTAATAACACAGTTCTCGGACCCCTCCCTTCTCAGGTACAGAGTGACACACCGTTTGGTTTTAGTCGGTTCGATTCCGACACACCGCTCCGTCGTAAACCCCGGTGGTGTGGAGGCCCGTGGAACCCCACAAACGTAAAAAGAAAAAAGTGGATTAAGTACAAGTGAGTTTGATTCTAGAATGTATTACTCAGAACAATACCATCAGAAAGTGTAAAACTTGAAACAAACCCACCACAGACAGACCGCTACTGATTTACAAGTTGTAGTAGCGCAGTGGGCAGTGGCAGGACACACAATACCCAGAGCAGATGTTCGATAAGACAGAGAGGTTTTAAAGTAAATTCCTGATAAGGCAGCACTGGAATTTCAACAGAATGGACTAATGCCAAAGAATATAGAATTTTTTGGAAGTAATTAAGGGATATCTATATCCAAAAGTTACCGTACTGCACTGAAATAACGATTAATAATTTTGAATTCTTGGTGGCAGACACAAGATGTTGAATTAAAAAAAGTGTTTACTGATTTTTACTGCAAAACTGCTAGACTTTCACAGTATATAGACACCGATATTGATCCATCAACCTCCTTGTATTAACTAGTATAAGACGAACAACGTATTTTTTACTCATCTTTATCAAAAAACATAAACTAGAATAGGTATATATATTGAATTAGATGGTTTATGGAATTCACAAGATAACAATCGAAATAGTTCGTGTTAAATCATACAGAAGTAGAACATCGTGATGAACGGTAATAATAGTTAACTAGAATGAGAAAAAACAATGTTCATGCTAACTTGTTGTAAACACGACATTCGTTGCTTTATTCCACTTTAGTATAATGTTATCTGCAAACTTTAAATAGACCTTAAGATACGATACGATACGAAAATCGACAAGTGCGAGTCAGGCAGTACGAAGGGTTCTGTACCATTACCTACAAAACCGGGTACGGCTCGACCGGAGTAATACCACGGCCTCACCGAAAACCGGTGTGAAATAGCGTTTGCGCTGTGTTTCACCGAGTGAGTAAGGATACCGGAGGCACATACCCATCCCCTCCCCCCATCCCCCAAAGGCCGGCAATGCACTTCTGATGCCTCTGGTGTTGCGGGTGTCCATGGGCGGCGGTAATCGCTTACAGGCGATAGCTAACAGACTATCAGGCGATAACTAATAGGCTCGTTTGCCCCCTATTCAATAAAAAAAAAAACGAGGAAAAAAACACGTTTATTGTACGAGAGCCCTTTTAGATATTATATTTATTTTATTCTGTTTTGTGTGTTTGTAACAGAAATACATCTGTGAAAATTTCACTGTCTAGCTATTACGGTTTATAAGATACAGCCTGGTGACAGACGGACGAACAATGGCGTCTTAGTAATATTGTCCCGTTTTACCCTAAAATCTATTTAATGTAAACATCTGTTTAAGTGACACGTCTATTTATTTCAAACCAATATAACAGTATTTTTTACTTTATAAACTTTGACATAAATATGAACTTGATATATGTTAACCATCTTCAAAAAAAAATATTCGACTGTATTTCTTTTATGTTTGTTACCTCATAACTTTCGACTGGGTGAATCGATTTTGTTGATTTTACTTTTATTTGTAAGGTGGTGCATCCCGTGTGTCCCATTTCAATTGGTCCAGTTCTTGAGGTCGGTTTTGTTTTGTTAAAATTTGTTATTATTGATCTTGTTGTTAGTTATGCTGAATCAAAAACCTGAGGTCATGGCTTTTATTTCCAAGTCAAGTAATTATGTGATAATCCAACCAAGTCTTTTGTGTTCATATTATATGCAGGCATTTGGAATTGTATTTTTTTTTTTCAACAGTCTAGTCACCATTGTGGTTCTGCCTAGTTTCGGATCAGATGGCGGTATGTAAGACGTGAGGTTTAAATTTTTGCATGTACAAGTTAATGGGTTAAGATTTCCAGGTCGTACTAAATGTTTGTGTAATCTGCAAATTTTTTTTTCGGAGTTTCGGTGTTTTCTATATATCATCAACAACCCATAACATCCCATTGCTGGGCTCGGGCCTCCCCTCAGGAGAGGGTTAAGGCCATACGTCCCCACGCTGGCCAAGTGCGGGTTGGGGACTGGCAAGACAACATTGTGGCTACGTAATCTTGCCGTTGGATGTTTGTAAGCCGCCCAAAGGCCTCCAACTAAGCTTCACGATTGTTATCCTATGATAACAACCGGGACCGAGTGCTCAACTAGAACTCGAATGGAGACGATCATGGTGACATGCCACCAGCGGTCACCCATCCAGGTACTGACCGCGCCGTCGTTGCTTACCTGACCCTGTTGTTTTCTATCTATAGATATATGTTTATTGACAAAAAAAAAGTATTTATGTATTTAAATCAGTTGTCTAGTACCCATAATATGACCCAAAAAAAAATATATTCATTTATTTTGTTAATGTTACCTTCCTACATATCTCGTAATTCGGTTTATATCTAATGCATATTTAATTATTATAATCATCATCACTTATTAAGAATAGTACCTAATTTGTGCAGACCAATGAAGTATAGGATATATATTTTTATTTTTATGTACGAGTATTACTCTTTCAAAATGCCGTGTACCAATAACTTTCAATAAATTCGAACAATTTATATTTGTGGGTCTTATAACGATGTTAAACCGCTGTAAAATGCATCTCAGTTCCTACTTATAGGCAGTAAACATAGCCTGCGATGTTAAGCAGTTCTTAGAGACAGTAAACACATCTTAAGCGGCCAGAAGCTCTGACGACGGTAATCACCTTAAGATTACCTACTACCTAACAGATACTTCGATAAAATTTGTTATTCTTGAGGCCACCCAACGTTTCTCCATACCAATCCTGTTCCATACTAATATTATAAATTAGAAACTAACTCTGTATATCTGTTACGCTTTCATGGCTCAACCGTTGCACCGATTTCAATAAAATCTGGCATTGAGAAGCTTTGATTATTGAGGAAGGACATAGGGTACTCTTTACTATGATAACGACATACACGTGGGCGGAGATAAAGCTAGTAATTGTATAATGTTAAAGTTTGTAAGAGCGTTTGAAAGTCTGTTACTGTTTGGATTTAAATGAAACTAACGACTCGGTGGCCGACGACTGCCACGGTGCCGCAGTGATAGCGTATGCTACTGCTATGCTTGAGGTCTCCGGTTCCATTCCTGGGTAGGATCAAGTGTTTGTATAATCTGCAAATGTTTGTTTCAGAGTTTGGTTGTTTTCTATATACAATACATTTGTATTTATAAAAAAAAAAGTTTTTTTGTATTTATGTCAGTTGTCTAGTACCCATAATACTAGCTCTACTCATCTGACTATCGCATAAGTTACTATTTACCTCGATAACCGTCATAGACGCGGGCTGAAACGCTGGCAAAAGCTAGTAGATAATAACGAAACTTCTAGAATCGGTTCTGTACAGATAGTCATTATAACCTTCTAGGCGATCTGTGTTTACATTGTTGGAGCGTAAATAATTAGTATTTATTATTTTATTACATTTTGAACGTTTTTTTTCTGGAACCAGTATGTATGCACACATTGCTTTTACTCCTTGATGTGTAAGTGATTGCAACCTTATATGCTATGGACTAATTATAATTATTTTATTAGACAAAAAATTGATTTCCCTAATTTTAATATTTCTTTAGACCGTTTTCTAGCCTTTGTGTTTTGGTTGCCTTAACTTGCACATATAAGTATTATTGTCAAAAACAAACAAACTTTGTATGAATTATTGGAAAAGATGGTGCACATGAGTTTCTCACCAGCTCTTCTCATGAATGCAATACCCATCGGAGCTGGTACTTGGATTGATTTCATTTAAACCTTTGAGTTGAATCGAAATCAATCTAAGCTCCCGTAAGTCAAATCTTTGATTACTTGAGTTACATCCTTTTATCACTGATCAATTCAGTACTTGAGTTTTATTTTATATTTGTATTAATAATGTTTGATGTTTGTATTTTTGACGTGTTCAAGTGCCTTTTGGGGCCTATGGAAATAAATGATTAGACTTTGACTTTGACCTTATTGCACTAACGCAATCTAACCCTTTCTATGCATTATTTCCACGTATGAACTAACCACAAAAGCTATAACTAAAACATTCCAGCCATTTCAAAATAGCAAAGGTGCAGAAAGCGGTTAAAATTTATTTAACCAGAGGACCATAAACAAGTACGGAGATAAGTTTGATTTAGCGTTCACCTCGGCCGTACAATGTTGACTCTACACCTCGTGATGAATGATGGGATTCTGTTGAATTATTTCTATTAACACAAGATTTTCAAACAATAGAATTGTATTTGTATCCTACTCGTGTTCGATATTTAAAAATGTATCCGCTTCAATATTTGAAAGGATTTGGATACAATTTGTGAGTGTATTTGGGGTTTTGTTTACTTTATATGCAAGGAAATTAAGATGAACTAGTAAAATCAATGGGAAAAGTTTATCAAAAACAGTTAGACTTTTAACTGCATCGATCGCTTAGTTAAAATGATCATCTCGCAGCTTCTTATTGTGTTTAGACTTCGATCTTCACATGGAGACATTTTACGTGTGTTCGTTTTAAAAAAAAATGTGAAGGATTTATACCAAGCGTGCGCGAGCTGTCTTTTTTAAAGAGTTTATTTAGTTAAAAAGGACATTAACAAACTATTAAAGGAAATCCGTTCGATAAGTATGACACCTAAAATGTGTTAAATGTAATAAGATGTTGAATTAATGTATACACAAGCAACCCGCCGCAGCTTCGCACGGTTTCTTTACTGAAAATATAATATAGCCTATATGACATGGCGTCCGTTATATATTATTTCACGTTTTCTCTAAATGCCATTGACAAAAACCAATAACTTATATATCTACGAGGCAAACGTCACCAACTAACTATTAATTTACTTTCACTTATATTTAGAAGAAAACTACACATACTGAAGTCGCAACAAATTCATTGAAATATTTAAAAATTAAGAATATATTTATTATACCATTACATCAAGAAATTATTCGCAATATTATTCCAGTGGGTTTATTTATATGGGTCTAAATTACGTTGACATAGTTCAACTGCAACTGTTATTTCAGGTTGTAGGCCAATTGGGTTTGATCATCTACCCAAAAATCATCTATACCAGAACATTAAGATTGTGTAACATACGCATATCTTTATTTAACTGTCTGTAGATCATATTTACACATATAGAATGATTGTTTCTAATTTTAAAAATGAACAGATCGAAAGTGTAGCTGAAATTTTTACTAAGTTGTTTTTAAACAAAGTGAATTTTATTTTTCTTTATTTTTGCTTTTATTTTTTATTATTTTATAGGCTCAATTATTAACAACGGATTATTTCAAGAGCAGTTCAAGGAAAATAAAAAGCAATCGAAGGCCTGGTGTGGCAACAAGGACAAAACAATTTGCATCGATTTATTGAACGTATTACAACCGTGACCAAAACAACTACACTATCGAAATCGTTATCGTTGATTCTACGAGAAGTTATGTTAATAAAATAACAAAAATATTACACATTTCAATTTTTTTATAAAGCTAAAAATACATAATGGATTGGTACACAGAAGAAAAGTCCTACTACATAATTTGTATTAAGTAGATACTTCATTTTACAAAGAGATACTCTAAGTGTGAATGAATAAAATAGATATAGATGTGTGTGTTTTTGTGTGTGTGTGTGTGTGTGTGTGTGTGTGTGTGTGTGTGTGTGTGTGTGTGTGTGTTTGCATTCTTTGTCACAGGACTAATCCCGTTTATCTTTAAAACAAAAATGTTACAAGCATTTTTAATGTAAATAAGTGAGATTTCTCTTTACACTTTGCTAGTTTAAAACCTTAACTTGAATGACATTGAATTATGACATCATTGTCATGACAACATGGCACCTTTTTTGAACAGGAAATTTCATAAAAGTTGACACACTGCTTTAAAATATTATCAATATAACTATTAGTGTTTGTAATTTTTTACTCTAAACATGGACACGCGCAACACCAGAGGCGTAATAATAATTCTTTAAACATACCGTATGTTAATAAAAATACATATTAAAACATGTAAAAATAGTAAAAGATCCAAAAAAAAAGTCATAATATGTAAGTATTCATCAAAATTTTAGAAATAATAAAATTAATTTAATCAAACATAAATTGTAAATTGATTTATGTTAATAAATAAAATATGAAACCGAAAACATTTGTAATGTTCGTGTGTACACTAAAAGTTCACGGATGCGAGTATCACAACATTCCACGATTCCAATAGCTACGTGCCCAGGTCAAACTCTCTAGGTTAAAACATTGCTTCTCTTCAGACCCAGCTACCATTTTACACTCTGATTACTGCAGTGGTTGATTTAAAACTGCAGTATCCGTTAAGCTGCAACTAGGATCTAACTGTTGTCTTTCGTCTATTAAAACTGTATGTATTTTGTCTTACATATTCTTAAAAAATTAAAATGATAATTTTTCAACTCAATTTAATTCTTTATCAGTGCACAACGGGTATTTATTCAATAAATTCGGTAATAAGACACGAACATATTTATTGTTATATTTTTTTTTGCGAAAAATTAAGAGAGCGGTATTTTTTTCTATTTATTTAATTTAGATCTGCATTTTTGTTTGTTACGGTGTTTATTTTGTTTATATTATAAGTAATATTACAGAGAATAGTATTTCGCAGACGCAGTGTTATCAGACTTTCTAGGAATTTCCGCTAAGCACTTAACGCTTGTGTGTCTCGAATTCAAAAACAATTTATTAGCCAATAACAAACATTAATACGGCATTTTAAGTTGCATTTCATTATACCCTACACTAATTTAACATGGAAAACAGAATCACAGACCTGGCACCAATGATATTTAAAAACTTTTTTTATAATAATATCGTTGCCTGGCTCTAAGGTCATAAAACACTTATTTATAAGGATTTTTCGGTTTACTGAAGATTAGTGATGTAGGTACTTGACCGAGACGCTTAACTAGTAGTACTGTAAATATATAGTGCTACATATACCTACACAGCAAGTGACCGACATACTCCTCATATTAAATATGAAATTGAACTTCGACATTGAAACAGTTTACAAAACCAACACAGACCAACTCCCCAAGTTCATGATTTGTTATTCAAAGTTCAAACGTGTTTTTTATACAACTGGTCAGTCTGTCGTATCGGCTAGTTGTAACATTTCCGCGGAGAACAATATATTATTAGTATAACATTAAAAGTGAACGGAATTCTCAAGTTCCAGTTTATTTCGCTCACAATGGCCTGCCAACTTGTTCGCACTGATTCGCAATTAATAAATAATTTGACCCACTATCGAAAGGTTTAAAATGCCGAATCATTCTATTCATATTAATTAATAACAAATGTTCTATAAGTTGGTGGTAGTTCAGCATGATGAATATGCGTGCTAGTTTTGTAAAAACTTATTAAAAACTTTCTTCTTCACGGTTTCAATGTCACAGTCGTTATTCAAAGTTTCCGTTTGAAATTATCGACTGTCCCACAACCGAGCGACGCCTTGCCCAGCCTTTTAAGGAAGACTTGTATGACTTATCATTGAATTAATTATGTTCCTATAGCATCAGCGAACGGCCTTCGCATGTACCACTTCATTTTATAAATTAAATTAAAATTTATCTCCGTGTCGCCGTTTTAAATACAAGACCTGTTTGTTAGAATAGAATTTATCACTCACAGTTGTTAGCGGTTTACTAACAACTATGAATGATTTCTGTCAACGATAAATCCTATACTCCAATAAGCGAGCTGAATGACTTACCATAAATCAAGCTCTGGACAGGGGGAAAGCACTGTGTATCAGTACTACGGTAGTCACATGAACTCGATAACACAACTACTTTTTTGTATCGCGTTCAGTGAAACGTAGCGCAAGTCTCGAACCAAACGACAAATTAAACACTTTCCACAAAACACATGCTCCATTCCACAACACTGATAAAGCACAAATCTGCCGACTCCGTAACACTGAAAGCTTGAACACTTTTCTTCACAGTTATCTGTTAAGACAGTAGCGTAACAGAGTGAAGCAATCGCACTGCCAAATCGCAATGCGAAATTTAGGCGTTCACAAAATTGTTCGCATAAAAGCGACAGTTAAACCGACTTTACCGGTCTGAAACGTTCCAAATACGTATCGGAAAGTCAGTTCCGTTGGTAACGGCGAAACTTTAAACAGACGAGTGAGCTGCGCGGACAGCGCGAGCAAACTGAGGTGCCGTCGTGCGCAACCACGCGACGCGTCTAACCACGCCGAATGGACTTCAATCTTTTACCCGACCGAATCGAAACTGTGCGTCACAGTGTAATACAGCCTCTACTAAGTTAGTTTTTAAATCGGAAGGCTTGCTAAGTTGCAAATAAACTGGCATGTTACATACATGGACAAGTTAACAGAACAAGGCTCTCAAGATATGACATTCGTAACGTATGCAACGATTACACATTGAGGTTTAATCAATCGAATTGATACGATACACACGTGTGTTTTGACAACATATTGCTAGTAATAGATACACTTAATGGCATCGATTATAATCGGATCGATTCAAATAATACTGAGCCTAAATAGAAACGATTCGCAAGTATTTATAACTAAGAACAAAATAATGCAGAATGCCATAAAACTAAAAACGTTGCATTCCTAAATTGGATGGAATTAAATCTTCAGATCTTGATTTAGAATGGAATTTATATAAATCGTAGAAAACAAACTATAAAAATATACGAAGAGACAGGAGATGTAAACCACATAATCCTATGAAACTTATAAATAAAAATAGCTACAAATAGACGAATAGTAGCAAGCGTTCTGAATAACCACACTTTAGAAGAATTAATTGAAATGAACCAAAAGCAATAAATTGTAGGTAGAGATAACTTAGTTATTGACTTGTTTAAAATTATTCTGCAAATTCGCATGTTCCCGTGTTTAATAGCTATGTCCTAAATCACAAGCGTTTGCTACAGCACTAATTGCAACAGGTTTTGAATTAAGAATGCACACTAATAGTCAGTTAGTGATTTGGCAATCAGTAATTTTAAAATTGAAATTTTAGTAGTAACGGAGATCTTCAAGTCTTTGCTTCACTGGCTTCACCACACATACGAAAGGATTTGGCAATTATAGGATTGATTTGAAGAAATAACATGCTCAAACTACGCAGCATTACAAAAAATACTTACAAATGCAAAGAAGACTCTTTGTTTTATTCTTAAGATTTGCTTCTCTCACATGTGTGATCTTTCTGTAAGATCTGATTACCCCCTTAGGGGGTAATCTGTGAGAGGAACGGTAGTCTAAGGCTCTTCTACATATTTCCAAATTGAATAATAAACTTGTTTGATTTTAATTGACCTTAGTAATTGTGAAAATTCTCTATAAAAGTATAAATTACTGTTCTATATTTTTGTGCTTTTGTCACTTCAACCTCATTTTTATTTTCTTAAAGTAGATAAGTAAATTAAAAAAGTTACTTAGTTTATATTTTTTGTTATCTTTTATTCATTTGTTTAAACTTAACGTACATTTTGTACAAAGGCGGACTTAATGCCATGGAGCATTCTCTCCCACTACCTTTTATGTTACTTAATGACATAAAGTTGTCTACTTCTAACCACAAACCAACAGTACTGTCAACGTAAGGTTAGTTATAAAAAAGATATTGTACCTTTGCATATTCAGGTGGTATCACACATAAATAGCTTTCAATAACAATTTGAAGGTGAGCTATATTAAAAGAAGAGTTACTGATAAGTGATCAACCAAGATTTATATATATTACATAGATAAAATTTTATTATGCCCGCTTAAGTGTTTAACTTGTACCAAAGGCTGTGTAATAGAGGAGGAGGAGAGTTGTAGGACCGACTTCATATAACAAGTGTATTTTAAGGGTATGCAGAGCTGTAAGAAGAAATACTTGAACATATTTAATACTTATAACTGGTTTCTTTGAATATGAAACTAAAGAATTCCTTACCCTGCAATCATGAGAAAAAATAAAACAAAATCCGTTTTGATATTCCATTTGAAATTTATTTATAAAACTGATGGGTCCTGGGTGCGCCCATTCTTATTATCCCATTGCTATTGCTAATATTGGTGATAAATATATAAAAAAACTTGGGATTTGAAAGGTTTTACGTTATTTGTATGGTATGTAAAAAATATATTTTCCTCAATTTCTGTATTAGACATAACTACACAGTAAGCTTAATTAAAAACGCTCATTATCTAGAGCGGATATAATTAAGTTAACGTACTATAGTACATACGTAAGCTACATAAAGCAGTGGAACTATATTATATTTTATAAACTATTAAGGTAATAAATAGCTTAATTATATTTTTAACTTAAACTTGCGAAACTAGCTTTTTTTTACATCTTGTGCCAATGTTGGCCAAGTTATCCTGATTTCATTATGACGTACTTTAAAATTAATTATGTGTTAAGGTAATAACGTAGGTTATAATGAGGTATAAATTAAGTAGCGCTATTTAAAACTCATCTAAGCACATCTTTTCTATTCTAGAATAAGTAAATAAAACAATTAATTAATTAAGTATCAAATAATTGTAACTCCAAAAACTATAATTTTCGATCCCCTATAACACAAGCATATAGTTAAACTGGACCAGTAGACAAGAAAATTAATTGTATATCATATTTCTAGCATTCTTTGAAAACATAAATTTGATGTAAATAACCATTCATACAATCCAGTATTTGTATCGACGGTTAATCGGACCCGAATCCCGGATCAATATTACATTGGGGACACAATACATATCGTCGTAATATTTGAAAGGTTCAAACAAGAGAACGCTGTGGGAGATAAAACAATCTATACACAACCATAGACGACGTTAAAGTGGAACTGATAGGGCGCTGCTGATGCTGTAAAAAAATATATTCAGATAAACCAGTTGATGAAACTTGACTTTTTGTGGACTTCTTAGAATCGGAGTCCAAATGTGAGATTGTTAACTTTGAACTGTTAGATAATGCTGTAGAACCAATTTATGATTTGATGTTATTTTTACCCGAATACGAAAGAAGGAGGGTTATGTTTTTCGAGTTTATGTATGTGTGTATATTTTTTTGTCACACCTAAACGGCTAGTCGTAATTTTATGTGAGTGTTTACAACAGATTCGTCGTGAGAGTGTAGGTACATCAAAATGTAAAAAAAAACAAAATAAAAATTATTTAAAAAACAACTTGAATTTAATAAAGATCGCTAAAGATCGATATTGACGCAGTCGAGTTTTTTTAAATAAATACCTAATTCATTATTATTTGCGTAAATGAGTGTAATAGAGAAGATATTACATAATTATAGTAAAATTAAAAAAAAAAAACTTGTATTTCCATCGCAGTTTTCTGCAAATGTACGATTAAATTTTAATTTCATTTTCAATTAATATTTACAGTTTCATTTCCATGTCTTTCCTTTTTATCAAGCTACTTTTTTGTTTATGAACTTAAAAGTTACACAAAGCGGTCTTAACTCTATCTAAGAAGATATTAGATAAAGCAGACTGTTGTTTAAGCGTAGTATTCTGTTCAACAATAATCTAACGTCAAATTCTTATTACCTTTATTAAGTATTGCTTTTACATATTCTGAGATTTTCATTTCTAAGATATTTTCCTGGTACCAAGTCATAAGCTCCATTACACCATATAAATAACAAACATTAAAGTAATTGAAGCGTAAAAAGCCATTATTTAGCCCGAGGGCATTATTAGTTCCAGTACATGGGTTTTTATAAAAAACACTCCAATTGGTACACCATTAAAATATTTGAAGTATTCTGATTTGAATTACAGCTATAAAGTTTCTCTGCATCAGCCAATAGGAAATATGCATGTTTTTTTTTAATATTTCTTAATCTGATCATTTACGTTTCTATAACATAGAAAAAATATAAATAGGCTTGAAAATAGTCACGAAAACACTGAATAAATTTAAGCTACTCAAACGCCGCCATTTTGCGCGCGCTTTTAACACAGCCAATAACGTCATTGTCATTTTGTATTTGTTTTTTGTATTTGAATTTCCCTTCCTTATTTTCAATTTTTATTTAATATTTTTTGGATTTAAATAATCACTTGTGAGTGAACGGGTGTCATGTCCCACCAACACAAAGGGAGGATCCTCCGACCAGGCGAGGTGATCATGCCTGCCGGGCCACTGCCCAACAGTTGATGTTGGGATGCTGTATACATAATAACCGGCCCGAGAACTTCCATTGCGCGATTCAGGATTGGTAGTTTCTTCATGTTATACATTGCTCAGTAGTTCAGCGTGTTTGCGGTAGATGGCGCTGTAGTATGTTTCTGTTGCGCTGTATGTGGAAGTCGCCACACACTAAACTAAAAAAATACCTTTCAAGTATATTGTAAAGAGATTGAAGAATCTAAAAAAGATATTCAATACAAATAAAAATTGTATGCATAAGTATTCCCTATTGACACAGAATCAACATTATCAACAGCCTTTCATACTTCACTACTGGATACAGGCTTCTCTTTAGCAGGGAGGTTTTGGTGTACTATACCACCCTGGCCAGGCACAGAATAGCATACAGAATGAAAAGCGACAAATCAGAAAATTATAAGAATAACAGATAAGATTATTCTGCGGACCTGCCTTCGAATATTAAATGCCTTACTATTCATCATAATCCGATCATCATAATAATCGAGACGTCCTCTGATAGACATAGGTCTCTTTCAAGGTTCGCTACAACACCCGATCTTGTGCTACCAGCATCCAACCGGTATCAACTATTTATAACTTCTTTTATTGATTAACAGTTTATTATCATTAATTAAGTTTTTTTTAAACTATATTTATTACTATTTGATCTTCCTTTATTCAAAACCACACATAAAAACGATATTTCACAATAGAAAGAGCATTTTAAATTATACATGATCTAACAAAAATTTTGCTGACATGACAATATCTCTAATTACAAATGATGTGGCAGTTAATCAACCAATCTTGGAAGATAAAATCTAAAAGTAAGTAATTAATGCGTCATTTTGTAAACTTGAGAACAATAAATAATGAAACCTTTGATATGTAAACTTTGATTCTTTAAAGTTAAGACGATGCAAGATGAACCTCTTCGAACCATCGAGCATGCTAAGCACGAGCACAAATGACGCATGACGGTATAAGACAAAACCTTGACGGGTTATATACATATGTATATATAGTATTTAAATATTGTACCTATGTTTGATTTGATCCACACTTCCATTTAATACTCGTATTATAGCTTCCAAAGTAACTGTCCATCTGTTGGGCTTTCACGGCTAAAACGCTACATCGATTATAATGAAATTTGGCAAAAATATACTTTGTGTCCTTGAGAAAGGGCAAAGGGTAATCTTTGCCGCGATAACACTCACTCACACTCGCGGACGGAGCCGCGGGCAAATGCTAGTATCTATACAAATAAATAAAATTAGAGTGTCTGTTTGTAATATTAAAATAACCCCTTTTTACATATGGTACACCAAGTACCCTTGGTACATTTACGACAATATCATTTTTTACAATTTTGGTCTGTCTGTCCGTCTATCTGTTTGTTCCGGCTAATTTCTGGAATGGCAGCAATGATTTTAACTAGACTTTCACTGACAGGTAGCTAATGATAAAAGGAGTAACTTAGGCTGATTTTTTAGACTAGCTTCGTCCCGCGGTACTACAATAACCGTGGGTAATACCGCGTTCAGCTAGTCGTACATATATAATATATAAGACTGTAAAGTCTTTCCAATACGACCTGTTCGGTGGACATCATCCTTAGGGCGACGGATATCCAATGAGTGGTTTATAATTATCTCTTCGCATGTAGCTATTACTTCATTTTGCTCTTCTTACACGAACCCTATTCAATTGATGATCGACGTACAAAATTATAGCCTTCGGAACTTCTTTAGTTGATGACAAGTTGCGTCAAGATAAAATCGAAAATACAGACACTATAAGTTGGTCTGAGAACATGTTATAACATGTCAATACATACACATTCAATCGATAAAATCTATACAAATAAATAAAATTGGAGTGTCTGTTTATAATATTAAAATAACCGCTTTTTACACGTTACATATAAATTTATTTGTAACGCTTTCGTACCTAAACTACTAAACCGGTAATCATAAAATTTTACAGACACGTTGTACATAAAAGGATGTCTTTCTCGGAAAAACTAATGTTAGATGAACAGCGAATTTAGTGGTAAATTGTATAGGAACACAAGCGAAAGATAGTTTCAAAGCTTTACTTGACTAAAACTAGTATCTTAACTAAAAAATTGTTAATCAAAGCTAATAATTAGAGCATCTCTATAACATTACCTACGGTAGGAATTCGTATGAACCTAGTCAAATTATCCTCCGCCCATACTGTACTTATACATCCTACAATTGTTTCCAAACCCTACCTAAAATTGCACAGTTGGATAAACAATGTAAAATTTGTAAGGTATTTGTAAACACAGACCCTTCGTAATACTACTAGCATTACTTCACCAACACTAGACTATTGACTCTTATCAACAAACAAAACCCAGTTCATATGTTGTAACATGGTGATAATAATCGCTTAATTAACATTAACTTTACTTTGTAGTTCGTGTGAGAACGTTGCTCAAAGTGCGCCGTCATAGATGCGCAGGCGCAAGGGTCAAGGATAAATGGATGGTGGGCAGTGTATCATTACAATGCGTTTTGTATTTAATTAGGTAACTAATTGTATGATAAGAGTTTCTACAGTGTACGATTATATATATATATTTGTGTTATGTATATTTGTTATCTCGATGCACCTACCTGACTATATCTCTACACCCTCAAAGTTTGGCTGGTAGAGAATTCCGTGGGTATTAAGTCTGTCGGTGTACACAAGTGCATACAGTTGTAAAATAAAAATAAATAAATAAGATACCAATGAAACAAATTGTATATCATCACTAACTTTTGCTCGCGACTCCGCCTGCGTGTATGTCACTAGTAAATAGTAGCCTATGTCTTTCCTCAAGAATTAAAGTTGTGTGATTTAGCGCTTGCGCTTGTTCCACCAAGTGAGTGAGGATAACGGAGCCCCATACCCTAATCCCTCCCCATTCCCCAAAGGCCGGCAACGCACTTGTGACGCCTAAATGCTATGCCATACTAAATTTAATTTAAATCGGTGCAGCTATTTATTTAGCCGTGAAAGCTAATAGACAGACAGAATTAGTTTAAAATTTATAATATTAGTAATGAGTATGAATAGTGCTTTACTATTCATACTCAAGAAGTTTATTTTTGGATCTTTTTTTTTGGTCACACCTCACCTGATGGTAAGCAATTACCGCCGCCCATGGACACCCGCAGCACCAGAGGTGTCACAAGTGCGTTGCCGACCTTTGGGGGATGGGGAGGGGGAATGAGGGAGGGGTTGGGGTATGGGCCTCCGGTATCCGCACTCACTCGGTGAAACACAGCGCAAGCGCTATTTCACACCGGTTTTCTGTGAGGCCGTGGTATCACTCCGGTCGAGCCGGCCCATTCATGCCGAAGCGCGGCTCTCCCACGGTTAATCTATCCTAATATTAAAAAGCTGAAGTTAATATTAAAGCAAACACTGAAAAATAATTATTTTAGTACAAAAGTACGTACTATCAAGTAAATACCCTCTAAACGACAGCGTAAAAGCCTTCGTGACAAAACAGAAAATTACCTAAACCTATTTGCATAATGAAATCATAAAGTTCAAAACCGTAGATAAAACAATTAAAATGACTTTTAAATCTGATTGGATATTTATTGTGCAGTATTATGTCAACAAACTAACGAAAGTTATGTTAAATTAAGCTATCGTAGCCTACATTTAAATAGTATTTTTTAGTAGGTATGGTAGGTAGGTAGGTAGAGTTCTAGTACTACAGTTTGTTTGATCACCTGGCAGGTAGAAAGCCCCACCGAAATGATCTGTCTTTTTGGGAATCTTATTTTTTAGTTATAAATAACACTCCATTAAAATTTCAAGCTGCCTCAAAAACATTTTTTATAATTTTTTGCAAAATATTTTTGTACGTGTCTGGCAATGTTAAAACCCCGATTAAATTATCTGGCTTATTTTTTTTCGTATTTATTAAGTATTACACTGCAACATATATAAATTGCGTAGTGCCTCAAATATATTTTAGGGGAAGAAAAAAATTTTTTTTTTTAAATGTGGTGTTTGATTTAGCCCCGCTACTCACCAGCCAGGTCTGCAGTCTCGAGTTGGGATATAATAGGAGAGGTATCTGACCAGTTTTCAGCTTGCCTCAAATACCTACTCATAAATTGGTGCCAGCTCTCCTACTAGTATCAGTACTGTGAAATCTAGTTACGGCATCGTCCTAGACATCCACGGCTAAACATAGGCATTTTCGAAGATCTACTATAATTATATTGAACCGCTTTGTCAGCGTAGAAAATCGTTTAATGCTGTTTAATCTAAGTTTTCTGTAGAACGCAAACCATGTGGAATGTTCATGTTTTAGTACGATTTTAATTTTAACAATCGCTCAAGTATTTACTCACATATCCAAAATATTATATATTCAGACTGTTTGCCAAAATATCTGCCGATCTATTCGCTACTACACTGCAAAAAGTAACGCAGGTAAAATATTTTTTTCCGTGGGAGAGCCACGCTTCGGCATGAATGGGCCGGCTCGACCGGAGTGAAGTGGCTTCACAGAATACCGCTGTGAAATAGCGCTTGCGCTGTGTTTCACCGAGTGAGTGAGGATACCGGAGGCCCATACTCCAACCCCACCCCCCATTCCCTCTCCCCATCTCCCAAAGGTGACGCCTTTGGTGTTGCTGATGATACGTCTGCTTGTTTGTCCACAATTCAATAAAAAAAAACAATAATAATAATTTTATCTGTGTTACTTTTTGTGGTGTAAAACAAAACTGATACAAGTTCAAACGGATCGCATGCATTTCATATTACGTCAAACAATACTTCGTGATCTTAAAACGCCGTTAAATTCACGCGAGACACACTTCCTGATGATTGGAAGTAGAACTTCTGTTGAAAATTTTAACATCATTGTTCTGGTTTAAAAAAAATGTTACAAGTACAATACATGCATACATTTACTCACGCCTTTTTTGTGTCGACGAGGTGGGATGATTATGTCTGACTGGAAACGTTTAACAAAAGCAAAGAGAATTCTCTCTAAGAATTTGTTATTCCAGTAACAATAATATAGGTCGGTATACGATCACTGACGGTCCCTGACCACTTTGCTGTTTGAAAACCAAGACATACTAGGTACATAAATCTCTGGTCATCAAAAGCTGAAAGTCATTCAATTAAGCATACTTTAACGACAATAATTACTTATGTTTAAAACGTTTAATAAATGGATTTTTTGATATCTATTCGTATATAGTATATACATAGAGAGACTAAATTGTATTTTTTAGAAAAAAATCAGTGACGGTAGAGCTTGTAATAAACAGTATAAGTAAGAAATTCTTAAAATAATGACAAACGACTACTGTCTCTCTCTGTCTATCTACTGTCTATCTGTCGTGGGAAATCTATACAAAGACAGTTCATCTTAAATCGTCTAAAAAAAAAGCAATCAAAATTAAATACAAGTAAAAGTAATTAAGATCGTTATTCGACCCGCAAGCGATTTGCAGTACTAACTAATATTATACGAGTAAATGCGATCGTGAGTTTGTTACGCTTTACTCCATTTTTAATGAAATATGGCATGGAGATCTTCCTATTATTAAGGAAGGGCATAGGCAAAAGGGGCCGCAGGCAAATACTGGTTATAAACAAAAGAATAAGAGTATGATTTGATTTAACCGCACTGTTACTAATAAGTTGAATACTAGATACAAAG
This sequence comes from Spilarctia lutea, assembly GCA_916048165.1. Taxonomy (NCBI): domain Eukaryota; kingdom Metazoa; phylum Arthropoda; class Insecta; order Lepidoptera; family Erebidae; genus Spilarctia; species Spilarctia lutea. The sequence goes on from OU696491.1 coordinate 6,406,603, forward strand.
ATCAGTATTGTACGTCTCAAAGCCACCATTAGAAGCAGTACGGTACCCTGAGAGGCTACACTATATTATTACTACGCCGGCAACTGATCAGATAGACAGCACAGTAAATAACAGTATTAGAACGTTTGCACGTAGATCAAGTGGATTCTTCCTAGAGAACATAGGGGATCTAAAATATTAGGTACTTTTCTCAGGAAAACTGTTTAGTGGTGTCCATTTATTTTAAGTACTAGATATAAGAAAGAAATAATGTGTGGCTTAATGCCCTTAAATGTGAAGAGCTGGTTAAATATGATATCGTGACCGCTAAACCAGAGATCGAGAGTGGGATTTCCATTTTGGATGATGTGGTTTTATGATGACCATGATCATTTGTTCTGAAAAACATCTGAAAAATTTGGATCTGGGTTTTTGTGGTTTCCCTGGTAACACTCTGGTCGAGTCTGGGCCCTTGTATCAAAGCATGGCTCTCCCATGATTACGGTAATGTAGGTAAGCAATGGCGTGATAATGATGTAGTGACGGATTAAAAATAAGAGGCGACTAAGGGAGCAAACTTCGTAGGACAATATCACTGCAAAGTGAAGGAAAACTTGAAACAAATTATATAATCATAGGTAACGACCCGCCTCGTTAGCGTAGTTTAGAAGGCCAAAACCTCCTCTTAAAGAAAGGGCTGAGTAAAATGTAAAAGTGGTCCGTTAAAATCTGTTGATGATAATGATGAACGCCGACGCGTCATCCGCAGACGAACAAATGTCACCGACATTGTCCGTACAAATGCCAGACTTAAATGGTAGCGGGCAGGGCACATTGCTCGCAGACAAGATGGCCGATGGGGCCAAAAAGTTCTGGATTGGCGAGCACGTACGTACTAGAAGACGGAACGTGGGTAGGGTCCGACCCCCTAGTAGATGGGGAGAGTCGCAGGAAACCGCTGGACCTTGGGGGAGGCCTATGTTCAGCAGTGGAAGTCTTTCGGCAGACATTATGATAAAGTAATGAAAACCTTATTATTCTGAAAAAAAATGGCAAACAAAATATGAATAGATTAGCTCGAAAGCCTTCATTAAAATCTTTGTCTTCATCTTACATTGAAAGTAATTGAACTACGAGTATAAATCAATTTAAAAAATAATTGTCCATTGTCTGGTCCGGCTTCTCCATCAGCGAAGGTATACTTGATTATAAACTGCTAATAATAAAGTACAGTAAATCGCTTTCTATAATACGCAAATAAAAAAAGCAATGGTTTGTTTTTTTCGTTTACAGGTTTCTCTTTGGATACTTCTCTGCTTTAAAAGTGAATTAGATTTGGATAGGAATTAGCATGCGTTTCCTGTTTCAAACTACTTATATGGCAGATACTTATACAGACAGAGAGCGTTGTCAAGATAATGAAACAAAATGTTTATTATTGTAAGTAAATCTGCCACGGAACTATTCCATAGCATAACATAAATGTTTTCTTTCCGATTTTCATCAATCCAAAATGTACACTCACACTATATATTTGTATATATATACCCATATCTAAGTTACCGCGAAGAGGCACGTCTGAGATAAAACCACAGTTACATAAATTCATCTTACTTTTTAGCAAATTTAGACGCCGAAAAGCGTGTTTAAAAAAGAAAGGTTCGTAGCCTGTTTTTTTTTTTGTTGACGAGGTGGAAACTGAGGAGCCAGGTATGTGGTGAGTCCACTAAAAACCACCCCGGGGGCCGGTCTAAGGCGCCCTGCTCTGGGGAGGACTCGACCAAGTTATTTCAGGTCCTCCCCAGGAACGACACCGCGTCTATTAGTCTCTAACCTGGGGGAAGTCTGGGCTTCCCCCTGCCTGTTGGCCCAACCGTTATATGTTGCGGCCCTCTATCGCTGACCGCATCAATTAATCAGCTACCAGAGGTCCTCACTCTCTGGTGTTTTACGAACCTAATGTGTTGTCTCTATTTATTTATTAAATGAACTGCTACAAATTAGTTTAATCGAAGTGCAATTTTCGTAAATGTCCTAAATATCTGGACGATTGGTCCAATTTACTACTCGTAGCATACAAGCAAATTATACCGAAATTTGTATCGTCTTCATTCAATTCCTATTCTCAACAATTATTTGGATATTTCTTTTTAGATTTAAAGCGCAATCTTCCTTTACGGTTCAATTACAGCGATCCTTATCTTAATAACTAACTTTTTCTATAAGACTTTCACACGTTATTCGGTTTCTTGTAATTTACTTGGCCCTCTTGCGAGTAATCTTAACGAATTGCTTAAAATAATAGTTTGAAATTCATGCAACGGAAGATAACTATATCCACTTAAAGTAATGTCCAATATCAACAGCCAATACAATTAAAGGAAATAGTTTTTAAGAAAAAAGAGTTATTTAAATACAGTGCCATTTCTTTCGCTGTCAGTTTGTGCTACTATATGATTCTAGAATAAGGGTATATATCCTTAATTTGTTATACAAACATTACACAAAACAACACCATATACAATGTAAAGAGCCAAAATTATGCTTTCAAATATTTGCTTGAAAGAATATGATCTTTTCTTTTTAATGGAATAGGGGGCAAGAGCAGACGTATCGCCTGATGGTAAGCGATTACCGCCGCCCATGGACACCCGCAACACCAGAGGCATCACAAGTGCGTTGCCGGCCAGTGGGGGATGGAGAGGGGAATGGGGGTAGGTGGAGGGGGAGGGGGGAGACGATGGGGTATGGGCCTCCGGTATCCTCACTCAATCGGTGAAACACAGCGCAAGCGCTATTTCACACCGGGTTTCTGTGAGGCCGTGGTATCACTGCGGTCGAACCGGGCCATTCATTCCGAAGCGTGGCTCTTCCACGGTGATATGACCAAAACCTAACATTGTATTCGAAATCTTTTCAAATCTCTCACAATACTGTCACGAAATTGCGAGAGCTGGTATCACAATTACAATATTTTCTAACTTATTAATACTACATACATATTTTGTTTACATAAAAAATATGAGTGCAACACTGTTCTTACGCATACAGAGTTGGATCAATCTACAAGAATTCAATTGCAAAATGATCAAAAAAGTCGCTGGAATATTATTTAAAAAACATGCTAAAGACAACGGTACAAATAAACAAATATGGCAAAGCAGGTGATCGTCTAAAGGTATGTCAAGATGCCAAGGTGATTCTATTTTTGGCTCATAATATCTTTAAACATAAGGTGCAACATGCTGCGTTTTTATAACATACTTGTTTTCATTAAAAGGCTTCATAACGAAAACGAAAATGTGTAACAAAGTCAGTAGTTAATGAAACACCTGTTAGTATTTTAAAAAACATCTTTTTAAGACAACTATTAAAAATAATTGAAGCTCATTTATTCATAAATTCAAGGAATATGCGAATTACATAAAACTATTTTTTTGTGAATATATATTTTTAATAATATATTAAAGTTTTTTATCTAACACCCTTTTAGCATTTTTAAATATTCATGTATTCATTCTATCGTAACGTTATTACTCTAACCAGTTACGTTACGTTTCACGCAAACAAGGTATAGTATTAGGGAGAACACACGTGCGTGTGGGAATAAGTTATGGTGTTTGTATGTGGTAATTAATATTTTATACTAGCTGGACCCGCTACTTCGTACACGTGACATTTCGATTTCAAGTTATTTTTAATTTTTTTCACCGTATAAACCTTCGCTGGACTACGATAAACATTTCAAAAGCAAAATCAGCTACTAAATCGGTCGAGTGTTAGTGAGACAAACGAACAGCAATTGATTTTTATATTTAAGAAGATTTGCCTTCAGTTACACTAAAGAGGATTGTACGGTCACAATGCCTATTAGATATCTACCCCCGCGAGGCGAAGCTGATATCTTTATAAATTGTAGGCTATGTGTTATTCTGATGTATAAGCTATATTATTGTAAAATTTCATCAACATCTATTCAGTAGTTTTTACGTGAAAGAGCAACAAACATATTCACAAACTTTCGCGTTTATAATATTAGTAGGATTAGTATGGTGATCGTCAAATGTGACCAATTAAAGCAACATAAAGGCAAATCAGCACTGTTAACATAGTGTAGTTTCAAAGTTTTTTATTTATTTATTTATTTATTACGGTAATTACAACAGGTAACAAACAAGTCATCATTTTTAGGATAAATATAGGTTCAGTACTGATTGGTACCCTTCCGTAATCACACAACATGAAATTCAAAGTATACAGGATAACAATTTTTTTTTTTGGCAATTATACCCTAACAAATACAAAGTTTGTTAGAATATATAAATACCAAAGGTAGTAAAAGTGATAAAAATGCGTGAAGCTGCTGCCTAACTACTACTAATGCTATTTTATCATTCATTGATAACATTAAATGCTTCCTATTTCATCCCAACTCACGAGGAGTTAGTGCTGATTTCGCCTCGTCCGTCTATGTTACTTGGCCTGTGGCCCCTTATGTTTTTGATAATATTATAAAACAACAGAGTTCCAAGACGGAAACTCGAATTCAAATTATAATCGGCGGTGACACTCGAGTTTTAGCCCTGGTCTTTCGAAATTGCATACGCATGGTTAGCTGCTGATCTTTATAGCTGAAACATATATATTTAAAGTTCCTTCAAAACGAAATTTAATGAAGTACTGAATTAAATAAGCCATAATGTATGATCTTGATTATACTCCTCACGTTGTATACTGTTCAAGCTATTTTTATACTTATATGCGAAACCAATTGATTACATTAAATTACATACAGTGAGCACGAACCCTTATAGCATGTAAAAATAAAGTAAAAAAGTAACTGCGTGATGTCCATTCAAGTTATGGTCGCGACCGCAGACCGTCAAGGTTGACCATTTGCTGCACCCGCGCAACCTAGGTTTTTTATTGTTGCTAACCGGGCTAATCTATTACTAAGTTAAGAATCACATTAAATAGGTAGGTATTATGATCAAATTTATCTACATAAGATTAATAAGAAAAAACTTACCTAATTTAAAATCCAAAATAATTAGCATACTTACATAATATGCGTCTTAATGATGTCGCATGGTCGTACTCGTAGGAGAATATCTGTTCGCTTTAAGCATTTTCATATTATTATCATATAAGTTATTCATTCTGTTTGAATATAAGTATGCTTTTAATGTAACTTAATTCACTAAAACTCAGCACAGATATAGACTACAATCTGAAAAAGCACATAGGTTTTAGAGATTTTCCATAATATATTTTTTTTATGACAAAATAGAAATTTACGCAATTTAAGTGTATAAAACTAATGCAATGTGCAAATTCTAAACATTATTTTGTAGTGCTTTCAAAGATGAAAGCGTGATACCGTTCTTTTCTTAGAAAAAATATATATGAGATAATAGCCACTAAAAGGAGTAGGTAAATATATATTCCAATGATTCATGAAAAACCAATTTTGATATTAATAAACTATTAATTTTCCAGGTGGTCGCTATCTGCCTTCTTTATTCGATTCGTCTCAAACGACGTAAATACAATAAGTTGATTGGTATTTATGTTTTGTGCCGTTAGGGTCGAGAAAGACAGTTATGGGGTTCGAGAGGTTGTTGCTTTTTAAGAAATTGGTAAACATTTCTAATTCTATTTGAGCATTGACATTCAACGTGGCATGGTTGAAATAATTCAGGACCCCACCAGTAAGCGGCAAGGGGTGGAAACCAGCACAAGTATTTTAATATTTTTGAGCCTGCTAAGCTTGATTTGCCAATCCTCCTTGTGTCGTTATCCTTCATTCTGAGGGTCGTTACCCTTATCGCCACCTGTGTCTATCGTGAACAGTGTTTCTTATCGTGCAATGGATCGCAGTGCAGTGACGGGAGTAGAGCAAACTTGGTCTGCCCAGCGCAATAGGCTACGGCCCCTGAAACGTTTTCCTTCTATCTTACCCGTTACCATCAGTCTTTCGAGGTTATCGCCTTCTCTACTCGTATATTTACCAATACACATATAAAATTACTTGCCCTTGATGACATTAACGTATACTCAAAATAACTAGGGCTGTAATCTTGAAATTCTGGCAGCTACTGCTTGTTATAATGTAAGCACATACCAAGAAAGGAATTTTGGAAATTTCACTCCTAAGAGGGTAAAATAAGGGAGGGAAGGACTTGCTAGTTTTCATTTTCAAAGTTAGCAATATGAAAGAAGCACTCCAGCGGGCAATAGTTAGTATTGAATATTACAAAAAATTCATTGGAATTGCAGCTATTAATAAAACGAAAATAAAAATTTTGAAAAAATACACGCTTTTTAAACGCACTTTTTTTAGTTTATTAATAACTTAGTCTTATTTTAATCCAATACATTTTTTAACAATGAATAATCCTTAAACTTTCGAACTATTTTTAGTTCGAAAGTTTAAAAAAAAACAGCAAAGTTCCAAATTTTTTTAGTTCCTAACAATTTATACATAGTGTTTTTCAATATTATACTAACAATACAAAAAGTAATACTGTTACTAAATACGAGTATAAATAATTTAAATTTGCATCAATTAACATTTTGCTTGATTAATGAGAGCCACGACCAAGAAAAAATACTGCAACAAAAACTTCTTGATAAAAAGTTAGTAGTACTACAATTTTAAAAACACTGTCGAATCTCAAACTAAGCTGCCTGTACAATGGTTACAGACTACTGATAAATATACTTAAATATTTCTAATTAAACGATGGACTATTTAGCGTGGGAGAGCCACGCTTTGGCATGCATGGGCTAGCTCGATCGGAGTTATACCAGGGCCTCACAAAAAACCGGTGTGAAATAGCGTCTGCGCTGTGTTTCACCAAGTGAGTGAGGATACCGGAGACCCACACCCCTACCCTTCCCCCATCCCTTTTATTTTATTTATTTTATTTTACAACTTTATGCACAAGATGTACAATGGCGGACTTAATACCATAGGCATTCTCTGACAGTCTACCTTCAGGTGGTGCGGACATGCATGTAAGGGTAACAATTTGAATGATTTATTTTAAAATAGACAAAAAAGAATAAACATTAAGTAATATGAATATATCTAAGCATACATAAAAAGATATATACCTAATATATATATACATATATATACATACATCCACACATAAATACATACATACTAAAATAGTATCAAATTTGTGATAATTCTGCTAGGTTTTGGATGAGGAGAGCTCGTACTTTGGCCTTGAATGAATCACGACTGGGTGCTATTCTGATTTCCTTGGGAAGAGCATTCCAGAGAAGGACAGATTGAATTTGAAAGGAAGAATGGACGCATGCAGAAGTGTGGGAGGGGCATGACAAAAGGAGGTTATTTGTGGAGCGGAGGTTTCGGTCATGATTGGAACCCAGGAACTGGAAAGAGCAAGTCAGGTAGGTAGGCGTGTCAGGAGAGTTGAGAATAGAGTAGAGAGTTGTTAAAGCGCGCAGATGATGACGCTGACGAATAGGGAGCCAATTTAATTTGAGACGAAAGGAGGAGATATGATCATATTTACGAAGATTAAAAATGAATCGAATGCAATTGTTCAGAAGTCGGTCGTATTTGTTGAGGAGATCTGCATTCAGGTCGTAGAAGCACACATCACCATAATCAAAGATGGGTAGAATTAAGGTTTGCACCAACATCGTTTTTGTCTCAGGAGGTAGAAAGTTTTTGAGCCGGTATAACGCCCGAAGGGTGCCTGTAACATTCTGACTCACACTGGTAACCTGGGTTTGCCAACTAAGGTTATTATCAATAAACAAGCCCAGATATTTCACCGAGGAGCTCAGAGGGATGATTAATCCATTAAATAACATGGGTGGCAGTGTATCTGGATCTAGCCTTCTGGTCATACGTTGACTGCCCAAGACGATAGCCTGGCACTTTGTAGGGTTCACTATCAAACCGAGCCTATCAGACCAACCATTGATAGTATCTAAATCGTGGTTTATCATGGTAATAGCCTCTGTTATGTTGTCTACAGCAGCATGATAATATAGTTGTAAGTCATCGGCATAAAGATGGTACGCACACTGAAGATTTTGAGTGAGAAGATTAATGAAAATAGAAAATAATAGAGGAGAGAGGATGCCACCTTGGGGGACACCAGAGTTAAGGTCACACCATATGGAGGTGGACTCATCGTCACGGACAGACTGCTGGCGCCCTCGAAGATATGAAGAGAACCATTCCAGTTCATCAGGTGATATCATGTGATACGAGAGGATAGACAGGAGAACGTCGTGACTGACAGTGTTAAACGCATTCGAGAAATCAACCAAAGCCAGTACAGTAACTTTGGAATTTTCAATTGCCGTACGAACGTCACCGGTCACTTTCAGGAGAGTGGAAGTTGTGCTGTGACCAGGTCTGAAGCCTGATTGAAAAGGGCATAGTAAGTTATTGCGATACATGAATCGTGATAACTGTTGATGTACACACCTCTCAAGCACTTTGGATAGAAAGGGAAGTATGGAGATTGGGAGGAAGTGATTTATAAGGGTAGGATTAATTCTTCCTTTTCCCATTCCCCAAAGGCCGGCAACGCACTTGTGACGCCTCTGGTGTTGCGGGTGTCCATGGGCGACGGTAATCGCTTACCATCAGGCGATACGCCTGCTCGTTTGCCCCTATTACATTAAAAAAAAAACATTATTCCTTTTGAGAGCTTTCATTGCGTACGTTGCGTAAACGGTTAAAGTAACACAAGAAGTATGGACTGTTACTCTTTATGTAAAATGTAAAAAAAAAAAAAAAAAGTAATATTCCTTATTAAAATATGGAACCCTAAAAAGTACCATAATAGAAACACTGTTGTAAGAACTCACCTACATTAAGACTCAAAACAAATAGTCGGAGATCCTCAACAAACCTTAAGTAACAAACCTGACATTTGTAATAATTATCTTATGCCCCCTTTTTAAGATCTAACATATGCAACTCGGTTAACAGTTCTATCTCATGTTAGTTGCACAATAGTCATAGTTGGAAAGGCGAAGGAGGCATTCTATATCCGAACATGGCACGCAAATGGTGCGGAAGCCTTTTGATCCGATTTTTGTCATACATTGTTGTTGAACTCTGAAATCGGTATAATAATATCTTCGCACATCTAACATACGGCACTTTGATTCTCTATTAGACTGTTACGACTACACAACGTCATCTAATCTCAAATTAAGCAGAGCTTTCTTTGGATATTTAGTATTTTTGACCCATTACTGCCTCATTGGTCTAGCGGTTGACGTATGTGACTGTCAATCAAGAGGTCTCGGGTTCGAATCCCGGGTCGGGTCAAAGATGTTATTGAGTTTTCTGATTATAGAAATACTTAATAATAGCTCAAAGTTTGGCAGTTGGAGTCTGAACCCCCGTGTCTCGGAAAGCACGTAAAGCTGTCGGTCCTGCGCCTGATCTCACCCGGTCGTGTCGGTTAACCGTCCCATCGGATTATGAGAGAGAGGGAACAGAGAGTGCACATGCGTTTGCGCAATTACTTGTGCACTAGGTGACACTGGCCGTCGTGGCCGTTTTCGGCTTGGAGGCCATAATTTTTCACTAAACTCCGAAAATAATATTTACAGATCGTATAAACAGTGGGTCCTGGAATCGAATCCGAGGCCTTAAGCATAGTAGTTTAATACGTTACACTGTACCAGTGGGGCAGTCAATGGTACCCGCAAGCAAATAAGGTGTCTGATATTTATCTTCCTGCCTTACGAACCTATATTCAGATTCTTAATCTGTCACCACACATATAAGTGCTCTTAATAATTTTCATTTTTTTTTTTGCAAATTGCAACCTCCTCGACTATTCAACTGTGTCGCATACCGAGACAAATCTCGTATTGTCATGATTATGGCCGCCATACTGTCACTATTCACATGTCAAAGACAGTTACTCATACAATTACCATCAAACACATTTGAACCATACGAGTTTTAGTAAATTTCACATTTTGCCAACAGCAAAGGAAAATTGATACATTTGGCACAATGGTGTGAACCTTTATAGAATAATGGATACCTGCTTTCCAAAGTTTATATGGTTATATTCAATTGTATGCAGTAAAACAGTTATTGAGTTACGCCCTTGGAATCTATGTTAGGCGTTGCATTGCGAATTGCAATTTGCAATGCTAAAAATATTGATAAAGAAAAAGCTTGTGTGTTTGTTTTATTATTAGTTTATTGAATGCGCTAACCTAAGAAATTACTGTTGGAGAGTCTATTTCTCAAGGAGCAATATGAAACGAACATTTATAAGAAATAATACAAAAACGAGGATTGCATGCGTATTATTAAAATGTTTGTACACATAATTGAAATATCTTGGTCAATTATACAAATCGTCCTCATCTTTGCCGATAGACATATCGAATGCACGCATCCAAAAACGAACCCTTCTTGGCATTCAGAATCTTTTAATCTAGTTAATATAGTGTTATTTCTAGTTCTATAAGGTTTGAAACATAAGTATCAATCAAACATTAAGATCACTCAATATACCACATATGAGTAGTTGTTTCATTAATATAATTCTAGTTATGCTAATGTGTTCAGTATATCGGGGGCACCCAGCGTGCTTGAACAGTCTTTACGACAAACAATTCAGTCGGTATTACACACCAATGATAAAAATAACAAGTCTGCTAAATCATGGCATTGTGACACGAAGGTGACATCACGATAACTTGCTAATTATAACTGATCGAACTTTGAGATGTGTGTGTGTGAGAATCGAATAAATGATAAAATATAAGTCAAAACCGAAATCATCATATTTTAACGATAGCGAAAGGTTTTCTACTCGAAGTGGTTCATTCATTGTCGATACCATATTTGACCGTTACGTCAAAGATCGTGGATTCTGTGCCAAGTATTTGTTTGGCGTTTTTATGTACAACATATAATTGTGTATCATAAAACGTACATCAACAGGTACTAGGTTTTAATATATTTAAACTACCTGAGATTTCGAATAGGTTGTACTGTTGCTAGTATAAACAATGTTACTAGAGCTAATAATGAGAACAAAAACCTAACATGTGAATGTATTCTTTATCGATGTCAACATCAAACTTTTGATAAGGGTTCTGGTTTTTTCCTACTCTCATAAAGTTAAAGAAAACTTTAGATGTAAGTAATGTCGGAGTTCAGTTTTAGGCAAGAAACTGACAAAGATTTGACTACTTCGCCACTGTTGCTGAAGAAGAGATAACCTCAAGTACAATATTGACAGTGTTCTGAGGATAGTTTCACATCAATCATGAAGCTTTGAAACTTTCCCCTTAGTTGTCACTTTAAATGTGGTCTTGATACACATCTTTTTTGAGTTACTCAATTACCAGAAGAAATTATTTGTCGTAGAATTTAGTAATGGAGTTGGTGAGTGCAAGACCGGAAACCCAATGACGCAGAAGCATCACTAGGCCGAGATAGTGTGGATCACCATGCTGAATTATTGCATTGTCTGAATTCGCACTAAGTATAGTGGCCACTCTTGGATTCTGCTTATTTATTTTATTTATTTTTTATTTTACTAGACATCGTTAACATAACTATATAAATGTAGGTACTAGAACTGATTCCCAAACTAGGCCCAAGCCTGTATGCTTTCATTAGGCAGAGTAGAGTCATTTTAATAGGCCAATACATAAAAAAAGATAAGAATTGAGACACTTATATTACATGGCCATAATAATTTTATTGAAAAAGATCTAAGATTCAGATCAGCCAATTGTAGTTTTGCAGTTCCTTAATCAAACATAGCCATCGTCATCAGCAATAGTCTACTGCTGGACATTAGGCCTCCCCTTAGAAAGGAGATTTGAACCTGCTATAACCATGCTGGCAACATGGTATAAAATTTGTATTAATGTTTACTTCGTGAAATGAAATGATTTATCTTCACATAAATAGAGTACATTTACAAGTGTTTTTACAGTGTGAACTTTAGAGACCGTGTGCTGTTATCCTGCAGAATTTAGTCACTGAGTCGGCTTTTTTGACAACCACGCGACATGCTGATCACAACATGGACAACGTCCTCAATAGTATTCAAACTGTTTCCTGATCTATGTCGCGAAACTACATTGTGAAAGTGACTTACATTTATGAATATCTCTAACTTGAAATATATTCAAAAGATATCAGTGACATCACGTCCTGAACTATTGAACAGTTTTAAAACATCTTTTGTATACTCATAGATACACATCTATCAGTCTGGAAGATATCTATTGTTGAAGTTTGCATTAATATTTAAAAGCTACAATATCGAATTATATAACGAATGCACACACACACACAATATGTTGTTAAATAGTTTCAATTAGATTTATTTTTATGTATGGGCTTGCCAAATAGTGACTCTACTCTGCCTGATGGATAGTAGAAGCAGAATTCAAGAATGGTGGTCACCATAGAAATTGCGAATGCAGACAATGCAACAATACAGAATGGCGACCTAGTGATGCTTTTGCATCATTGGGCCTCCGGTCTCACACTCACCAACGAAACACGATAGCACAAATGCTGTTATTTTACGTTGATCTTCTATGCGAGGGTAGTACCGCCCTTTTCTAGCCGGCCCGTTCGTGCTGAAATCAGCGTGGCTCTACTACCTCCAGGAGAATACTAGCAAGAAAAGCAGTCAAATAGCGTCGGCAGATCATAGCAGGATATAGAGTTGTAGATCAATAATTTCTCCTTTAATTTCTTTAACGTTCTTTTCACCTTTGCAGAATATTGTAATTTTCTTTCTTTCTGAAGAGCTCAATTAGTAAAAAGAGGGCATGGAGTTTATCAGGGTTAAATTGAGTTTATCGTGATTGGAGCCGCAGTGAAATCTGAAGTAGAGAAACAAACATTAAAATGCAAAAAAAAATACAAAAAGAACAACCCCATTCTCTACTTCGTGCTTGTATCACTAAATTCAGAAACTCCTAACAAAACAGAATTGTGTAATCGTACATCATTTAAATCAAATCGTCAAAACAATAGTGAAATGTACGCAGTCGAAAGTAGCAACAGTAACGTTTTGATAAGACTTGTGTGGACATTACAAAGGACATCGATACAATGCCATTACCCATGATAAGCACAGTCAAACAGTTAAGAAAGTTTAGCCTTTAAACAATGGTTTGTAACAAAAGCTATATGGATATAAAGCGTTTAAAGCAGGCACCAGACATTCGCTTCTAGAAGTGAAAATAAAGTATACAATAAGATTTAAAAAAATATTTCCGTATCAACTTTAAACAAACTATTGATGAAATTAAAGTATTTCAAGGAGTAAATATTCACAAGTAGTAAAAAATCTCTGACAGAAAACTTTATACTAACTCATAAATCACAGTAATTATATCCAGGAAGAAACGTTACTAGAAAAATTGCTGTTTGGTAGTAAATATTTAATTTTAAAATTTCTTTAGAGTACATGAGACCAAAGAGTGAACAAGTTACTTGATGGTGTTACTACCGTCGCATCTGGAAACCAGCAACTAAAGAAACACAAGTACGTTGCTGACCCTTAAATGTACCAGCCTGAAACAGACAGGGCTTGGACCGGGTCCAGTAGCGTCTCTCACTTGGCGAAATGACATCAATCCGATCGAACCGGGCGGTTCTTGTGCCGTAGCACGACTCTCGCACGGTCAAATCTGTGCATTCCGAGGCATTTAAGTAATTAAGAATGCGAACGTCTGATACAAGCATTAGCGTCCCTATATGCCGTTAAGTCTACTTTTCTCCCAAGCACTCGAACTTATCTAAAATCGAAGATGATAAATGGCCAAAGCTCAGCGAAGCGTGGAGGCTTGTATCGAGATCTTGTCTCCTCGCTGTCTGAATATATCGATTATGATTGTGCTACTTTACCGAACAAACGAGATTCGTAACAACCGATACGTCAGTTTATTATACTCCCATTCTTATCGATTTCAGAAATCGAAGGAAATTCCAAATATGGCTAAGCGAAGTGAAGCTAAAGAAATAAACTGTTATAGAAAAGTGGGTGTCATACCGAAAAAAATATTTCTAAGAATTTGGTCACCAGTTAATTTGTAACATATTCATAATCAACTCGCATCCAATCTTCTTGGAAGCAACTTGAAAGAGGTACACAGAATATTTGTATCATATTTGTTCTTCAATATTCTATATTATGGTTTAGAAAATGATATACTAGAATCATTTCCCACCTTTAATCTACACCCACATAGTAATAAATATCTGACAATATATAGAACGGCTTGAAACCATTGCTCTTGAACTAATAATAATAACACACTATTTACACGTTAAGTCAATACAAAAATCCAAAGAATAAATCATTCATCGCCATTTAAATAGAACACAAAAGGTGTTGAAACTAGACAGCCGTTACATTTTATTGTCGACGCTTCAACACAGCCACTTAAACCTACTTCTGTTGTTCATAAATAATTGTTAACTCCATACTTAACCTTTATCTTAACATGACTAATAAGGAGAGTAATAAATCATTCTAGTAAAAAAATCGTAAGACATTTGAGAAAGAAAGTGAACGAATTTCAATGGGGCCAGACTCTTATCTATGATTTCTCAGCGCCATGAATATGGTAACATTCGCAACATTTGAATAAGTCAAACCGAACCATGATGACTCAGATACAGAGAGAAATTCCCATACAGACACGGGTAGACATTGCTATAAAAAAGTACTTTTCGGTGTGCACTTTTATTAAGACTCAACTTTAGGGACGTGCACTCAAGTTAGTCAAACCGAGATTAATACAGTCTGACCAATAATCTTAATAAAGAATAGCATCAAAGCTCATAATTACGTCACGACGTGGCGATAGTACGAGCAGCATCACAGGAAGAAATAAAAGTAGCTTTTATTACAACATCTAATCAAAACACACCGTTAAAGAAAGTATTACCGAAATAGAATCATTTCAAGAACGCGGAAGATATGAAACAGACTACCAAACAAGCATTAACGTGGGTTTAATTAATACAACCCAGAACTGGTACGGGTTGAATAAATCTGACTTGATGTCAATGAGGATTAATAGAATTCGGATAAGTTACGATTAAGCAGAAACGCATTCCAAAAATTTCAGGTCTCGATATTAACTAAATTTCTTAGTAAGACTAGAATCCTGGGAATTTCTAAGACTTTCCTCTAATTGATTAGTTTTTTTTTTTATGGTGACCATGATTTAAGACACTAGGAATAATATAAAACATCCTTTTGACTAATTTGAGACAGTCGAAGAAGAACAATACTACTAATATTATAAACACGAAAGTTTGTGAGTATGTTTGTTGCTCTTTCACGTAAATACTCCTGAATGGATTTTGATGAAACTTTACCATAATATAGCTCGTACATCAGAATAACACATAGGCTACAATTTATAAAGATACTAGCATCATCTCGCGGCGTTGCCCGCGGTTATTGTCGTACCGCGGGTAGCACCACGGGGTTCAGCTAAGGATATATAATGTGTCTAAATCGAAATTCCAGTTAATTTGTGCTTGTATTGTTAATTTTGTTTCGGCAACGACGACGCATTGTTTTGAGGAATCTGTATTGGTTCTTCTCTAAATTGTCTATATCTGTTTGGTAGGTGGGATTACATGTTAATACGGCATTAGCGTACCTACTCCTTTTTAAAAGGCCGGCAACGCACTTGTAACGCCTTTGGTGTTGCGGGTATCCATGGGTGGCGGTAATCGCTAACCATCAGGCGATACGTCTGCTCGTTTGCCCCCTATACAATAAAAAAAAAACAAAAAAACGAGTTACCATCTAAATTCAGACAAAGTACTTCACTCTTTAATGGCTACTGCCATTAAAAACGCTTGACATTCCATCGGCATTAGTAATATTGAGCACAAATGTAATTTTTTACTAACTTTATTAATAGTTCCTTATGAGAGAATAATTTTATAATACATAATTGATTTACGCATGACTGACTTTAATTTAATTGTAGTGTAATAATCTAAATAAGAATCAAAATCTAGAATAATTTTAATCTAACAATAAATAGCATACCATTTATAAAACTAATATGTTATGTAAAAACACTTGGTAAATGCATGGAATAAAAGGCTTTTTTATTTTATTTATTAATAGTTCCTTCTAAACTTAGTAGGAGTGTATAGTTGTACATAATTGGTTGAGTGTGTGTCTCAGAGGGACAAGCACAATTTCGGAAACCTCGAACTACTATCATCATCATCAACCTATCCCAGTCTACAACTGGACATATGCCTCTCCAATTGCACGCCACTTGGTTCGATCCTCAACCTTACTGCTATACTATCAAGATATTTATATTAAAACTAGCTGACCCGACAAACGTTGCTTTGCCATAAAAAGGAATATATATTTTAGGGGTGGGTCAATAAAAATCGCGATGGAAAAATAGGGGTTGATCGTAGAGGGTTGAAAATTCAGGGTTGTATGTATTTTCTAATGCTGTATCATAAAAAAATATAAATTCATTTAAACATTTTAAAAAAAATGAGGGGTGGACCACCCTTAACATTTAGGGGGATGAAAAATAGACGTTGGCCGATTCTCAGACCTACCTAAAATGCTCACAAAATTTCATGAAATTCGGTCCAGCCGTTTTGGAGGAGTATGGTAACTAACATTGTGACACAAGAATTTTATATATAAGATGGAGCTATCAAGTTTATCCAGAAGCAAGAGGAAATTTACTTCCGCAAGTATACGACCAAAATTCTAATCCTGGATGCACAAAATTGTGTTACATAATCTGCTGAAGCTTTAAAATAAATTCGCTTTCAGAGACTAGTTCGGTTGATAAATAAACAAAAACGTTTTGCTTCACCAAATGTATCCGATGTCTAAATGTTTTCCTGGGATGCTTATCAAAATCCTACTTTAGGATCGTTGGATGTATTTGATTCATCGTCATTTCTTTTTGGCTGTCTTATACTCTTGAAACTCGCGGGCTGGGTTGCCGCAACTCGACGACTTCAGTGCGCTTATTTTGCGTGGAAAAAAAACACTTGTTGCAAACACTTTCATTTATGAATTAACGCTCGGAATAAAATTATAAAATAGATCAAGAATTATTTTCTGTTTTAATTTGTTGTCTTGCATTACCTGACCAATTATTACATGAAATAACACAAAGTGTACGTACACATTTGTATCCCTTCGGCGACGTTGGAAACGAATGGTTGTAAACTAGTCTCCAAAACAGAATATTTTTTCACTAACTCATGTATTACTGATGATACATAAGTAGTCTGTTATAAGACTTTGTCATTAAATGCCATAACTAGTCCTAAGACAACATAATTTCAAGAATGTTCACAGTTTCACTTCTGTTTATTGTCACAGAGCGGACAAACGAGCACAGTCACTTGTTATAAAGTAACTAAGCTCCTAAGGATAGTAGTGTTTCCGACCTTTGGGGGATGGGAAGAGGGAATGGGGGGAGGGGTTGGGATATGGGTCTCCGGTATAATGACGTGTTGAAACACACAAGCATAAAATTGATCATATTTATTATATTAGTACAGATGTCTTGATTTTGAACATCACCCATTTGACTGATGTAACTTGATGCATCGGTTTGAATTTTCTTGTTGATTGACGTTATTATAGACCGTAACAAATATTAAGCTCTCCCTTGATGGGGTCACTAAGAAATTCGATTAACCCCTTCTATGAAACAAACATTAGAATAATTTATGAAGCGTCTCGCTTGATTGTGTTTGATATTGCAATTTGACATGTAGGATGTATTAATCATAATAAGTTTGGGTTATATAATGTGTACAAATGGTGTTTTGATTTAACAGAACATGATATGTAGGTTGAATACAAGTACTTACTCGCAATAAACCTTTAAAGGAGTTAGAATCGAATTCAATGCATCTATATTGTGCACTATAATATCTCCTGAGTTGGCTGGTCTCCGTGGAGACTGGCCGCCGTGGCCGTTATCGGCTAGGAGAACATTATTGTGGAATAACTTTTCTTAATAATTGTTAAGGGTTATTTATGTTGTAGCGGACAAACGAACAGACGTATCGCCCGATGGTAAGCGATTACCGCCGCCCATGTACACCCGCCACACCAGAGGCGTCATAAGTGCGGTACTATACTACGATGGCAATTGCAACGGAATGATTCATTGTCCTCATAATGCAGGAAAAGTTCTATTCCCGCCTGCCTGCCTGTCCAAATCTAAATTTGCTTCTATTCCATTAATAATAGACAAAGCTCACTTTTTAGTGACGAAATGTCCAAAGAATTTATCATCGCCAATTAGTTAAACTTCCGCGTTCAAAACCGCTCTCGACTTGTCAAATTACAGACGAAACTCGACGAAAAATAAATAGAAGACTTCAACATCCCGTTTCCTTGATATTAACAAAGAAAATAGCTCTAAAAAAGTTTTTAAGTTTGTTGTGTGCCAAATACAGACACACAACATGCCTTTTATTTAAATTCTTGAGTCGTTACCATTAATCAAAATAATTAAATGTGTCCAAATTCTTGTCTGTTGGAAATCTTAACTTGATATTATGTTTATTGCTACTCTCTATAAAAACAGTGTGACTCTCACTCTACATTTAAGCGAATTAAAGAAATTCCCGAAACAAACATTCAAAATATTAGCATATTTCATTGGGAAGTGGTTGGTATACTTTATAGTGCAATATCAAGTATAAACCAGTATAGAAGGATATGTTAAGTTAACAATAATTAGATGTTCTTCAGTCGTACGTTCAATATAGATTTATTTTTTTAATAAGTACAGTGTGTCTCAAAAGAAATTTTATATTTGTTTAGCTTACTGCGTGAACGCTGCGTACTTGAGGGGTGCGGGGGTTATGTCAATTGGTAGCTTGGCTCTTGGGGATTCAGTCGCTATGGAGCGTTTCTCGGGAGCAGACCGCGCGTTGTGCGTGCGAGAGTTTTACAAGAACGGTGATTCGACAACTGTCGCGCGTAGAAAATTCTGCAGTATTCGAGGTTTTCGCCACTTAAATGATGCGCCAAGCCTTCCTCTCATTCGACATTGGGTTAAAAAGTTTGAAGAGACTGGATCAACGCTGGATAAATCAAAATCCGGGCGACCTAGGTCATCAAGAACGGTAGAAAACGTGGAGAGTGTTAATCAATCTGTACGTGACGACCCGAGCCTTTCAATTCGGAAGCACGCGAGTGCTTTAAATGTGCATAGATCATCATTACATCGCATTATGCACAAAGATCTAAAGCTGCACCCCTACAAAATTCAATTGGTGCAAGAATTAAAGCCCCAAGATGCCGGTCAGAGGCTTAATTTCGTAAATCAGATGATTGAGCGATTTTCAACGTTTACCAACATTTTGTTTTCGGATGAAGCTCATTTTCATGGCCACGTAAATAAGCAAAACTGCCGCTACTGGAGTTCAGCCAATCCGAAACGCAAACATCAGAAACCCCTACACTCGCCTAAAGTGACCGTATGGGCTGCCATGTCGGCGCGAGGAATTATCGGCCCTTACTTTTTTGAAGACGAAATGGGGCGTACAGTTACAGTGAATTCAGAGCGTTATGTGGAGATGTTAGACAACTTCTTGGTACCTGAACTGCAAAACTTTCCTGGCTATAACCAAAGAACATGGTTTCAACAGGACGGAGCAACTTCACACACGTCCAATATATCTCTGCCACGTGTTCGTGAAATTTTCTCAGGAAAATTGATCTCCCGGAGAGGTGACATAAATTGGCCTCCACGTAGCCCAGATTTAACCCCTATGGACTTTTTCCTATGGGGTTATCTTAAATCTAAAGTTTACGCCAATAAACCAACTTCACTGGCGCATTTGAAAGAAAATTTTTTTTTTTTTTTGAAGAGTGCTTTACTAATAGGATGGCACAACTGGAGTCGCAACTGCATTGCACGGGCCCCGCGAAGGATAGGTTGCAAAGGTTGCCGAAGAGTTTAGAACCTTTCGGGAACTAATGTATAGTATGCTGGGACTGCTGCGGAAGCAGATACGTGAATGTTCTCAGGCTATTGATACAATGGAGACAAGACATCGACGTAAGGCACTGTTATTCATGGGGATTGCGGAGTCTGAAGGTGAAGACTGTACCAAAACCGTACTGGATGTAGTGAAAAACAGATTGCACCTGGCAACTTGCACTGTGGATTCATTCAAAGTCTGTCACAGACTCGGGATACCCAACACGGATCATCATCGGCCTATCTTGGTAAGGTTCCGCAGCACTGAGCTCAGGTCATCCGTCTGGAGGTCTAAGACCGCTCTTAAGGGCTCATCAATCTCACTTCGTGAGTTCCTCACGAAAGCACGGCAAACAGTACTCGCCAAAGCCCGGGTTCATTTCGGTATACGTGCATGTTGGACCCAGGATGGCATGATAGTAATCAGGTTATCGGATGGAAGTCGGGTCAAAATTACTACTGCCGAAGCTCTATCGGACCTAACGTTAAAGCAACCGAAAGCACTCCATAGAACAGTGTCGCATGGCAGAAGTGGGAGCAAGAAGAATGTCTCGCCTGGCCCGCACAAAAATGCTCCAGTCATAGCATAATTTTATTAGGCGTTGGTTGTTTTAACTATCATACATGAATCCAACATAAAACGATTATCGTGTTGGTGTTTCTGCATGTAGCTCGTTAAAAGACTCGCAGGTAAACAAATATGTTTTTGGAACGAAGTTCCTTATCGCGCGATATGAACGAAAAAACGAAGGGGGCTAGGCGGAAATTGTCGCGACATAATTTGTTGTCACGACACTTTTTGCTATTTTAAATTTTATTTGTTATTAGTTTATTTTTCATTGCTTGAAGCAACCCAGATACTATATATATATCTATATATATATACTATATATATATATATATAATAGATAGATAAGATTTCGAACTTTTATATATACATATCATCATTATCATCATTATCATCACTATTATCATAATCATCATTTCATCATTTTCATCAATTCATCATTTTCATCACTTTCATCATTTTCATCATCTTCATCGTTTTCATCATTTTCATCATTTTCATCACTTTCATCATTTTCATCATTTTCATCATCTTCATCATTTTCATCATTTTCATCATTTTCATCAATTCATCATCTTCATCACTTTCATCATTTTCATCATTTTCATCATTTTCATCATTTTCATCACTTTCATCATTTTCATCATTTTCATCATCTTCATCACTTTCATCATTTTCATCATCTTCATCATTTTCACCATTATCATCATTATCATTATTATTATTATTAATATTATTGTGTACACATATATCATAAAACTAGAAATTACGTATAATATTGAAGTAAATATAATATTTGTATCGTCTTTCTATTTCGAACTTCGTTCCATCCGGGTGTCCCTTGACACCTCTCAAGTTTTTTTTCTTCTTTGTTTGTTATTATTTTATTACCTACATTAACTTTAGTATTAACTTTGTTTATATATTGATGCCACCAACCAACTTTTCAATTTGTCATTTTTTAAAGTGACGTTTGACGTTTGGCACGATGAGTTTCGTTCAGAAACACAAACAGATATTATTATTTTTTTATTACAACATCATGTTCACACAACAGAGATTTTTTGTTAATGTATTTTTTTCTTTTATATTTTTTCTTTAAATGTTTTGTCAATTATTATTTTTTGTCTCTTATGTGGTATGTTTGTTTATATTACGTGTGGTGTTGGCTGGCGGGTGGTGCAGAGGAACATGCCAATAGAGTAAGTGTTTGCATAGTTTAAAGCTATTTATAATTATAACTTAACTTTTTTATTTTTTATAATTTATATATATATATATATATATATATATATATATATATATTCATATATCTTTTATATTTTAATATTCAATTTAAAACAGATGATAACCCATGATTCTGATTCTGATAACACTGCTTATGAGTCTGCATTATCCTCCAACGATGATAGTTATGCCTCTCTAACTGATACACTGGGTGAACGCTTGCGGTCCACTTTCCAAAGTCAGTCCAAGCACCAGCTTAATGTGTGTCACCTTAATGCACAGAGCTTACCTAGCCACTTTGACGACTTGACGGAAGCTTTTGGTGGCACCTATATACACGCCATTCTGATATCGGAGAGTTGGCTCAAGCCTAATCTTCTCTCCACTTACTACCCTCTCACAGACTACATTCTTGTTCGTAATGATCGAGTCGACAGAAGAGGAGGTGCAGTCGCCATTTATATACACTGTTCCCTTCCTTTTAAAGTTCTAGCTTCTTCCCCTCCTTGCTCCGCCACCGCGGAATTTTTATTTCTCGAAGTCTGTGTGAGGGGAGTTAAGATGGTACTGGGGGCTGTTTATTGTCCTCCTTTGATAGATTACTTCTCCAGTCTGGAAGCAGTACTGGAATCTTTAGGGTCTACATACGCACACCACGTCATCATGGGAGATTTCAACACAGACCTAACTCATCGCTCCTCACGTTCCTGTAAACTCCTTCATATTGTTGAGTCTGCCGGTATGCAGATCTTACCCTTGCAACCAACACATCATAACAGTTCAGGAGTGGACACTTGGTTGGATCTAATACTAACATCAGCTCCTACACTTGTTCGTAACCACGGCCAAATTGAGGCACCGGCATTCTCCAATCACGACCTTATTTTCCTTTCATACATCCTTAAACCACCCAAACTCCAACCCAGAATTTTGCGCATGCGCTGTTTTGCTCACATGGACGTTGATAAGCTTTGTATGGATGCCGCCACCCTGGATTGGGACAGAGTAACGTTGGCTACGGGAGTGGACGAGAAAATTAAATACTTCAAAGATGCAATACTTGCTCTTTATGATGTTCATGCGCCTATCAAACAAATTAAACTGAAGCGACAACCTGCTCCCTGGATGACGGAGGATGTGCTCCAGGCTATGCGACGAAGAGATAGGGCATTTCGTAAGTTTAGGAGGAATCGCACCGAGGAAAGGCATCTCTCATACAAGAGCGCGAGAAATCGGTGCAATCAGATGATACGTAACGCTAAACGCCGACACATTCTCGATAACATCACCCATTCAACCCCAACAAATATTTGGAAGTTTCTCAGAACGCTCGGTATCGGTAAGAAGCAGTCAGGTCACCACCTGACTGCTTGTCAGGTGGTGACCTGACTGCTTATGTCATCCAAACCAACCATCCCCTGCACACCTGCAGGGGATGGTTGGTTTGGATGACATAAATCGTCATTTCTCCTCCACTGTACATTTGGATCACCAAACCAGGTGTCGTACTGTTGGCTACTTGACGAGTCTTAATGGTCCCAATATAAATCCGTTTAAATTTTCTCCGGTCGCGTCGGGTGAGATTAAAAAGATAATCCTATCTATTAAATCTAATGCTGTTGGCTGTGATCATATCAGCCGACGCATGATAACAACAATCCTTGACCAAATTTTACCTGTAATCTCCCACATAATCAACTACTCCTTATATTCCGGAATATATCCGACGCTTTGGCGTAAGGCCTATGTCTTTCCCTTACCTAAAATTTCAAATCCCACACTTCCCAACCATTTCAGACCGATATCAATCCTCCCCTTTCTGTCTAAAGTCCTAGAGTCCTGTGTGCTCAAACAGTTCTCTGATTTCGTCTTTAAAAACAACCTGTTGAGTCCATGGCAATCTGGTTTCAGACCGGGCTATAGCACTACTTCCGCTCTTCTCAAAGTGACTGGCGACATTAGAGTGGGCATGGAGGACACAAAGGTTACCGTTTTGGCACTAATCGACTTCTCCAATGCCTTTAATACCGTCAGTCACGATATCCTCTTATCTATCCTTTCCCATCTAATGGTCTCGCCCGAAGCACTGGAATGGTTCTCTTCCTATCTTCGGGGGCGCCAGCAGTCTGTTCGGGTCGACGAATCCTTTTCGGGCTGGTGTGATCTCGACTCTGGTGTACCTCAAGGCGGTATTCTTTCTCCATTACTATTCTCTGTGTATATCAATCTCCTAACCCTGGAACTTCATTGTGCGTATCATCTGTATGCCGATGACCTACAACTCTATTCGCAATGTAAGGTTGAAGATATCTCGGTAGCAGTAGACATGATCAACAGAGACCTGCAAATAATTAATGAGTGGTCCAGCAGGTTCGGCCTGCCAGTAAACCCGACAAAATGTCAAGCTATTGTAGTTGGAAGCCACCGATTGATAAGTAGAATAGACACCGAAACTCTACCAGCTATAATTTTCAACGGAATTCCCATACCTGTTTGTCAGTCTGTGAAGGATCTGGGCTTACACCTCGATTGCTCACTTAATTGGCGTGAGCAAGTCGCAAATCAGTGCCAAAAGGTCACTGGTACTCTACGAGTACTTTACCGCTTGAAAAATTTCCTTCCTCCAAAAACTAAGATTATGCTTGTCCAAACCCTTATCTTTCCCGTAATCGACTATGGTGACGTGTGCTGTTATGACCTGAATGCAGATCTTCTCGATAAATTAGACCGTCTTCTTAATAACTGCATTCGATTTGTCTATAACCTCCGTAAATATGACCATGTGTCCTCTTTCCGCTCGCAGCTTAACTGGTTACCAATTCGTCTTCGTCGAAAATTACGTGCTCTTACTGTCTTATATTCTATTCTAAATAACCCATCTTCGCCAACATATTTAAACTCCCACTTCCAACTCTTGTGTAGCAATCACGACAGGAACCTCCGGTCCTGTAATAACCTTCTTCTTCTTTGTCCGTCTCATACGTCTGAGTTTGTTGGCTCTTCCTTTGCTGTACAGTCCGTTCTTCTTTGGAATGAGCTCCCTCTCGAGATCAGGATGGCACCTAATACTTTCACGTTCAAGGCAAAAGTAAAACAGTATCTTTTAAAACAATTGGCAGAATCAACTGCCCCATGATTATCATCTACCAATAAAATTAATCTATGTGTATGTATTTATTTAAGTAAATATATGTATTTGGCTGTATGTATAGGTTTAAGTCTTTGTATGGATCTATATTATTATATTTGTTCGATATATTATTCTCACAAACATAACAACCAAAATGCACCTACTTCCTGCCTTCTCTGCATCACCCATTGGTTGACTGGTAGAGAATGCCTTAGGCATTAAGTCCGCCAATGCACCAAATGTGCATGATGTATAAATAAATAAATAAATAAATAAATAAAATATCCGTCACGAAATGGCAGCCATCCCTCACTCCACCTGTCGAGCAGTCATAAGTAATTTTACTGTTCGATTAAATGAGTGCCAACAACGTGAGGGTTTACATTTAGACGATATTATTTTTAAGAAATGAATTCCCAAAAAGTGTATTTTAACAATAAATAAACATTTTTTCTATATACCGCTTCCTTTTTTTTTAATCAATCCACTAAATATGAAATTTCTTTTGAGACACCTTGTATATAAAAGACTAACAGCAAATCACAACATTATATATTGTCTACGAGTATTACAGTAACTAGAAGGCCAATTAAAAGTTTTTATTTATAGAGAATATTATGCGAAAGTGTTTTTCTTTGTACTTTATTTTCTATCATTTTTTTGGCAGTTTTTTAGCTACTGCTATAGTCAACATATGGTATTTATTATTTTCTTACTCGCTTTGACTTTTCCAAAGGCATCGGATACGTTTCATCCTATTTTTAGATAGATTGATAAATCTATATCGACGCCAACGAAAGAGCAAGTGAAAGCTATTTCTATATTAACGTCCATGTTTCTGAAGCCACCCACAACGTCTAATAAGGTTGAATGAAGTTATAACTTTTTTCACACAATCAAATTTGAAGGCAATTTTGTCAAATTACGCTAATATTAAATATCTTCGGAAACCCACGAGATGTAAAAAGACACGTTATTAAAGTTCTTAGCAATCACAACAAATATTTGACATAGCTAAGAGTCAAGCCGCTTTGATATTCCGAGCCAAAAATAACAAGGGACGGTTAACGGGATGAAGACGGTAATGACCTGTTAGACATGGAGCTTTTGACTTTTAAACGTTAATGATTTACACGTATTTATAAGAAAAGAAGATATTTTAGAAGCAGCGCTACTTGGGTACGTCAAACCTAATCAAACAGTAAGGCCAATTGTCATGGAAGTAAGAAATTGCTGCGACTAAATGCTAATAATAGAAACTTGGTGAGATATTTGTACTTCTACTTCTCGCTAGCAGTATTGGCGTGTAAACCCTGATAACCTGAAACTAGAGGAGCTTTTATTTCTGGTGCAAATCCAAGAATGTCCTTTTTTTTAAATATTAAATACACTAAAGAAAATAAGAACACTTTAATTAATCTTACCCAGGTGAATTTTCGAGCAATCTACTTGTTACTTTTAATACTTACAAAAATGTTTATAAGTCAAAGTTGCCTTTATCATATTACCTGAAACAAAGAGATAAGACGTCAGTTCAATTGAAAATGTGAGACAATGCCTATATACGAAGTTAAGTTCAGTTATATACGAGAACTCGCATTTAGATCAACTCTTTTTATTTCCAGAGCTGAGAGAGTTGCAGAGCTCTTAGCAGAACTGCTGTATCTGATAGAAACCGAAAGCTAATAGTTCGAAAACTTCCTCAGTTCGTCGTACTGACAGAGTAGGGACTGCGAATTAGTATGGAACACACAAGTAGATTGATAAAAGCACACGTCAATTTAGATGTGATTCACCTTTTATGCATAAATGGTCATCGAATATATTTCGTTCTGTGCTAAAATTATGCATAAAGTCCACTTAACATTCTATAGTGCAATGCTCCGCTCCCTATTACAATAATTAGCATTCTATATTCATTCGCAATAGGAATATCTATAAAACCTGTTTCTTTTTATATGAGAAGCGTAAAGTTCATTATACTCGTACCTATACGACTGGGTATAGTAGGCCTAAACCTCCTTTGTAAGGAGAGGTCTATGTCCAGGGGTCGAGTCTTCAAAATAGTTAAATAAAGTCAATTGTGGTCTTCAGTGGTGGTCTTCACGTAGTTTGGCGTTTTTATGTTGTCAATGTAGAATATCTCTTCGGGTCCTCGGCTCCTCGGGGACGCAGAATTTGTCAGAATTTGTGGTGTTTTTAATAATTTTTCCAATTACGAGTATATTAAAATTTTTAGAATCGACTTTTTAAATCGATATCCGAAATTTATAAACTATCACTGCACTCAAGTTAGTACGTATGTGTCCGATTTTTATATCAATATTTATATTCATTTATATTCAAAGCATAACATATTAGCACGGAGTTTTTTATGTTTAAAGGCGCCAAAATGACTTTGCTGTGCCTGATGGAAAGCAAGAGCAGATTCTAAGAGTGGTGGTCATCATCCTCAATGCGAATAAGGACAGTGCAGCATGGTGACCCACACTGCGGCGGCCTAGTGAAATGCTTTTGTACGCCTCGCTTAAAGGACCCGGTTTCATAGTGAGAGATAAACACGTGCGCTGGAAATGAGTTCCAGGTTTTGACCGCTCGAAACAGAAAGGAGGAACGGAAACGATAAGTACGAGATCGTAGAAGGGGGAAGGGGGGGGGGGGTAGAAAGTTGGAAGAGCTTTTCAGAACACTCTCCATGATACAAGCGATAGAGTACTGCCATAGAGGCGACATCTTTACGCAACTTCAGGGGCTCAAGGGACTCTCGGGACTGTCGACAATGCGGATTGCTCGCCGGTCCGGTTCGCCAACCGGTCGAGAGCGTCAAACAGATACTGTGCGGCTCCATCACAAAGCTGAGAACAGTACTCCACGCACTAGTGAAACTGAGTCTTGTAAAGAAGACATAGATACATGGGCCCGAAGAACCGTAGTATATCATTGTCTAATACTATATACCACTACTTATACAAAAACCAGGTTGAGGCTTCCTTACTGAGCAAAAGTGGTAAATACCAGGAAGTTGTAAAATGAAAATGTTCATTAGCTTTAAGCTTTCATCTTTAAATGTGAAATAATAATGTGAAGTATTCTGTTCGTGGAAGTATTATGAACGACCTGATAGTTTATGTTCCCTTGCTCGGTTTTAATTTAAAAAAATTATAACATACAATTTTTTTATATAACGAAATCAGCAAATAAACATACAAATCAGCTTTAATATTAGTTGCGATCGGTATTGCTTATGGTTAATGTAAGTTGTGACTTCTGTCCTTTTCTACCGATATTAATTTTAAGTAACAACACACATACAACATTATAGCAGTAGTTCGATCAAATGCAATGTGTGTGTGTGTGTGTGTGTGTGTGTGTGTGTGTGTGTGTGTGTTTTGTGTCGAGCTTGAGGTACATTAACATCTAGATTATTATTGTCTGTTAATAAGTTAATTAAATGCACCTAACGTAGGAAGAAACCGGTGTAGGAACGGGTATCATGTCAATCCAACAAAGAGAGAGGATCTCCAACCAGGCGAGGTGATCATGTCTGATAGGCCGCGGCCCAACAGTTTATTTATTATTTATTTATTATTTTATTATTTACTCCATAGTTCGGTATGTCCTCGGTAGGTGATGCTATAGTATGTTTTTATTACGCTGTATGTGGAAATCGCCACAAAGCTTTAGGTGGCTTTCGGTCTCCGGTAACCTCACTAAGCCTGTATGAAGCAAAGAAAAAATTGCTTAACACCTTTTTTTGGTCATGACAACACTCCGGTCGAGTCGGCCGGTTTGAATTAAGAACGTTCATTTTTTTTACAACTGAACTGAAAAGTAAATAACAAGCCGCCGCTTATTTTGTTTATATTGCAGTTCCCATTAATTTTAATAGACCACACAAAACGAATAATTAGTAAAAAGTGATAGAGACATGACAGTAATCACTTTCTATTATCGTATTTGCTGTCGTTTTCATTTTTGACAGCTACGTTTTAAAAGTGACAACATAACTAACTAATATGACAAGTATGTGAACAGACCACGTTAATTTTACAAGTCATTTTCAAACACCATTTATATTAGTTTAAACATCAGTCTGCTAAGCAACTGCATTCTTAAGTTTGTAAGTAAGATATAATGAGGCGAGATGATATCTAATAAACCCAAAGAAAGTGCACATATATGTGCCAGTTATGTATCAAGGTTAAATATGAACTGATTATATTAAAAAGAGATTTTCCGAGAAGTATTTATTTGATTACAAAAAATTATTTAGAGAATAAATGGGATATACCACGACTTTCATCATCTCATTTTCCTAGCCTTTATCTTACCCAAGATTATTTTGGAGTCGGCTACTGGTTCAATTGGATTTACCTAATTTTCAATTATTTCTTAGAGCGACTGTCATCGAACTTCCGCAATTTTAAGGGCAAACTGACGGCTCGACCGGAGTGATACCACGGCCTCACAGAAAACCGGTGTGAAATAGCGTTTGCGCTGTGTTTCACCGAGTGAGTGAGGATACCGGAGGCCCATACCCCAACCCCTCCCCCCATCCCCTTTCCCATCCCCCAAAGGTCGGCAACGCACTTGTGACGCCTTTGGTGTTGCGAGTGTCCATGGGCGGCGGTAATCGCTTACCATCAGGTGATACGTCTGCTCGTTTGCCAACTATTCAATAAAAAAAAAAAAAATTTTTTTGAGAGCAATCGCTGGAAACCACTACCTTCCCAATAACGATTGTCATAGATGTTAATCACAACCGGATACGACGGCCTAATGTGCAGAAGTTTGAGAAATTCATAATAAAATTCCGGAGTCTATACTCAGGGCTGTTATTAAGAATTTTCGTAAAATATATACGTAACCCTGTGTATAGACTCCGGGTTGTTAATAAAAAATAATTTGTAAAAGAAGAAACCCAACAGCACTTTAAGCCCGGGTCGGAAATCGATTCCGAGACTTTTTGATAGGCTGTTACATAAAATAGTAAATGGAAATCTGTGCTGCTGAGATTACATGGGAAAAGACGCTAGCAACGGGTATACCGGGTTTTGTTTTAGTTGTCAAGAGTCCCACAACACCGTAGTCCGTCCTGCTCCCACTGTGGAGGACATCCACTAGGATATTCTACTTTGTCAACTAGGAAGGAAGAAGTCGTAGTCAGTTAAATGATTACTTAAACCAATTCGTCTGTTTTATATTAACCATAATATTTAGGAAATTATTACATAAAATTTTAATTCAATTCATACAAATCACACACTTAAAAAATTAAATTATATTACTTGTACTTTTAAAGAATGTAGCAAGCACATTCACTTAAGATAATAATAGCCCAACAATTTGGCATTTCTATAACTTTCTTGTTTTTTTTTCCTAATACACACTTACCAAACACTTACACTTTAATATATTGCCTCCAGCTTAATAATAATGATTCTTCTTGCTATTAAATACGGTACACACATTCACATTAACTATCAATTTGTCCAAACCGCTCACTCCTTCAATGGGCACGCGCTTTATCAATAACTATGATAAATCGATTTAATAGATTGTTTTATCTTACGTAACACTATAAATGTGGATCATCTTGATAACTTATAAGCGAAAGTTTTATTTTATAGGGGCCCTAAGGCGTCTATGAAGTTATTTCGAACACGTATGGTAATAGGTAAACACTACGTGAGGTGTTTTGAGAGAATAAATACAGTAATAAAACTAACACTTATAATGGGTCTTCTAATTTCGGAGGGAATGTGTAGAGAAATTTGCTTGTGAAGTCGTAGAACCCTTAGCAAGTTTTAAAAATAAGAAACAAATCAGTGTTCAAAGACCATTTCTTTAGTTAAAAGTAACTTTTTTAAATTTTATATTTTAAATAAGTTATTCAAAACTAAGTGATACAACATACTGAAAACCTTACACCATAGCATTTTACGCTGCAAAATATCTAGTGCTTTTTTAAATTGTTCTTAGATTCTCTCGTAAAAACTTTTTGAAACTGTTCTTTCATTGTGTCGGTGTTTTTATATTTGAGTAGACACTCGGGAAAATATTAATAAAGATTTTGTACATCTTTGTTGAATTAAATGTTAAATTGTTGCCTTCACCATAGAATAAATTACATCCGTAGTTATCATATTTTATAGTCCGTGCTCAATTGAGCACAGGCTAGGCAAGGAGGTCTTTCTCTGACTTGTCATCTTATGTTGTATCACTTGTATCCGTGTTCTATGAATTAAAAAGTTTGCAAATACATAATCAGTTTTAATGACAACAATATGTTGTAAGTATTATAAATATTTTAAGTTTGCTGTTAAGACTCGCGTCACTACACATTTTTATATTGTGTCATCATCATCATCAGCCATCGCAATCCACTGCTGGACATAAGCCTCTCCAATTGCACGCCACTTGGTTTGATCCTCGGCTTCTTATTCGTACATTGTGTACATATTGTATTTTGCAATTAATAGTACACCTGTAGTCAACATTGCAATTCATTTTACAAAAGTCACATTTTCTTATTACTAGGTTTAACTTTCATCTGTCATGTTCGACATTTGCGAGCGCAGGTGTCAGCGAGTTAAAATGTCACGATCCTGCGCAAGCGCACTGAGCGCCATGAAACCCATTAATATTTATTAGCAGTGCCAATTATACAGCAATACAATGTAACCTTTTGAGCATTAAAAGGTATTTGTTCCTTTTTCTTTCACAAACGGAACCAGAGATGGCATTTGAAGATACTTTAAAAACCGGTCAAGTGTGAGTCGAACTCGCGCGTGGAGGGTTTCGTGCAAATCTGTAGGTAGGTATATTATATGATGGTAACTAAAAATTTATGCTTTTCGCATTTTTTTCTTTATCTGTGCTATGAGACGTTGCTTCGTACCAAATTTCAAGATTCACGGGAAGTACCCTTTGAAGGTTTTCATTCCCTTGCGAGTGTCAAAAATTTGCAGCGTAAACGGTTGTATATTTTCATTGCGTTGGCTTAGAATTTTGATTTTTTTCACAGCTCCAAGGGACAGTAGACCTGAGTATGTGATATGAATTTTAGCTTGATACCTACACCTGTTCGTGAGAAAAATCTTGACAGACAACAACAACAACAAGACACAATAAAGTGATACTATAAGGGTCCCCCGTTTCTTTTAGAATCCGGAACCATAAAAATTCTAAATTTTTACAGAAAGTTTATTCAAACTTCACCATTTACATGGGATGCGTATGGTATTATATTATATATTATTATACAGGGTGTCTCAAAAGAAATTTTATATTTGTTTAGCTTACTGCGTGAACGCTGCGTACTTGAGGGGTGCGGGGGTTATGTCAATTGGTAGCTTGGCTCTTGGGGATTCAGTCGCTATGGAGCGTTTCTCGGGAGCAGACCGCGCGTTGTGCGTGCGAGAGTTTTACAAGAACGGTGATTCGACAACTGTCGCGCGTAGAAAATTCTGCGGTATTCGAGGTTTTCGCCACTTAAATGATGCGCCAAGCCTTCCTCTCATTCGACATTGGGTTAAAAAGTTTGAAGAGACTGGATCAACGCTGGATAAATCAAAATCCGGGCGACCTAGGTCATCAAGAACGGTAGAAAACGTGGAGAGTGTTAATCAATCTGTACGTGACGACCCGAGCCTTTCAATTCGGAAGCGCGCGAGTGCTTTAAATGTGCATAGATCATCATTACATCGCATTATGCACAAAGATCTAAAGCTGCACCCCTACAAAATTCAATTGGTGCAAGAATTAAAGCCCCAAGATGCCGGTCAGAGGCTTAATTTCGTAAATCAGATGATTGAGCGATTTTCAATGTTTACCAACATTTTGTTTTCGGATGAAGCTCATTTTCATCTTAATGGCCACGTAAATAAGCAAAACTGCCGCTACTGGAGTTCAGCCAATCCGAAACGCAAACATCAGAAAACCCTACACTCGCCTAAAGTGACCGTATGGGCTGCCATGTCGGCGCGAGGAATTATCGGCCCTTACTTTTTTGAAGACGAAATGGGGCGTACAGTTACAGTGAATTCAGAGCGTTATGTGGAGATGTTAGACAACTTCTTGGTACCTGAACTGCAAAACTTTCCTGGCTATAACCAAAGAACATGGTTTCAACAGGACGGAGCAACTTCACACACGTCCAATATATCTCTGCCACGTGTTCGTGAAATTTTCTCAGGAAAATTGATCTCCCGGAGAGGTGACATAAATTGGCCTCCACGTAGCCCAGATTTAACCCCTATGGACTTTTTCCTATGGGGTTATCTTAAATCTAAAGTTTACGCCAATAAACCAACTTCACTGGCGCATTTGAAAGAAAATATCCGTCACGAAATGGCAGCCATCCCTCACTCCACCTGTCGAGCAGTCATAAGTAATTTTACTGTTCGATTAAATGAGTGCCAACAACGTGAGGGTTTACATTTAGACGATATTATTTTTAAGAAATGAATTCCCAAAAAGTGTATTTTAACAATAAATAAACATTTTTTCTATATACCGCTTCCTTTTTTTTTAATCAATCCACTAAATATGAAATTTCTTTTGAGACACCTTGTATATCTATACTAATAATAAAGCTGAAGAGTTTGTTTGAACGCGCTAATCTCAGGAACCGCTGGTCCGATTTTAAAAATCGGACCAGCGGTATCGAGGAAGGCTATAGGCTATATATCATTACGCTACTACTAATAGGACCGGAGCACCAATGAAAAATGTTTCAAAACCGGGGGATTTTTTTACGCTACGGGCAATATAAGACGCAAACGAGGTTGCGTGGGTCAGCTAGTACTATATAAAATGAGATCCTCACACGATACATAAGTGTGGCAGTGACATATTTGGATCATAACAAAAAATCCTTTTTATAAAGGAGGATCGAAACATCAGCAATTATCGCAGTCTTTATTATTTTTGACAGTTGCATTGTCAAATTTTTTGGTTACAACTTATACGTAACTCTCAATCCATACTAATAATATGAATCCGAAAGTAACTCTGTCTATCTGTCACGCTTTCACGGCTAAATCGTTATATCGATTTTATTAAAATCATTTTAATGATATTTGGTATAAAGATACTTTTAAGAAAACCGAAATATACGCAGGCAAAGGCGCGGTCAAAAGCTAATATATATTTATAGCTTTCACCGTTTATATTATTGGTACTACTATTACTACATATTTATTTAAGTAGTCAAGTTTTCCACAAAATAAACGAATCACGTCTCTGAGCCCTGACTTTGTACTTACGCGACGAAAGTTCAAATGACCTAAAATGGAGAACGTTTATCCCTATAACGTTCCGATGGCTATCATATCTACAACAAATCGTAATTTCGCGGGAAAGGCACACATCGAGCAGTCGTGATCCACCCAAGGCGGTGAACACATTCGATGATTAATCTCCAGTCCAGTCGCAATTTAGATGTCGCATGATACGGACTATTATGTTATGGTAGATAAATTGATGTTTGATAAAGCGATGAATTGTGTTGTTTCATGCAGAAGTAATCTAAAGCTACATATATCTATACAATACAAATTAATTTAAAATTGAAGTGTCTATTTGTAATTTCAAAATAAAAACTTTTAGTAAATGTCTATTAAAGTATATTTGATACTTATTTCAAAAATATTTAACATTTTTGCTTGTCTTTTTGTTACGGGTAAACTCTGGAACGTCTGGACCGATTTTGAAGGGACTTTCAGCGGCAGATAACTGATGATATAAGGAGTACTTTAGGTTACTTTTTTCAGACTAGTTTCACTCCTCGGTTGCTATTGTGCCGCGGGTAACACCGCGGGGCTCAGCTAGTACGTAAATATTTTTATGAAAGATGTTCTTCGACGCCACTGTTGGTCGCCGTCACAAGTGCCTTGCCGGCCGGTTGATGTAGGTATGGGCATCCTGGGGTCCGGTTTGCGTTAATAACAGCGATCCCGGACCCCTCCCTTCTCAGGCGCAGGGTTGGCACACCGTGTGGTTTTAGTCGGTTCGATTCCGACACACCGCCCCGCCGCAAACCCCGGCGGGGTGACGGCCCGAGGGGGTTTCCACACGTAAAAAAAAAAAAAAAAAGGTATGGGCATCCAGCATCTCACTCACTCGGTGAAACACAGGACAAGTGCTATTTCACACCGGTTTTCTGTGAAGCCGTGGAATCACGCTGGTCGATTCATGCCGAAGAGTGGCTCTCCCACTTAAATTTCTTCAAACCAAAAAACTTTCCTCAAAACAGTTAATGACACTTACAGATATGTGTTGTCACATGATCTGCATGTTTCCCGAGTATCGTACCGAAATATCAATCACACTTTAAACTAAAGACAACAATTTGTTAAAGATTTACAACTAGTTTCAGCCCGCAGCTTGACCCGCGTGTGTGTCGATTATAGCGGTAAATAGTACTCGTAGCTTATGTCCTTTCTCAAGAATCGAAGGATTTCCAAGGCAAATATCATTGAAATCACTGCGAAAGCGTAACACAGACAGAGTTACTTTCGAATTAATAATATTAAGTAACTTTAGAAATGCTTTTGTTGCAGCACATACTCGTACCTACAATACTTTACTGTAACTTTAACAAGAGTAATTATCAAGAGCGCAATGCAAGTCGCATGTGTTCACTGCCTAATAATAGCTTTCTCGTAAGTTCCGTGGGAGAGCCGCGCTACGGCATGAATGGGCCGGCTCGACCGGAGTGATACCACGGCCTCACAGAAAACCAGTGTGAAATAGCGCTTGCGCTGTGTTTCACCGAGTGAGTGAGGATACCGGAGGCCCATACCCCAATCCCTCCCCCCATTCCCTCTCCCCGTCCCCCTAAGGTCGCCAACGCACTTGTGACGCTTTTGGTGTTGCGGGTGTCCATGGGCGGCGGTAATCGCTTACCATCAGGTGATGCGTCTGCTCGTTTGCCACCTATTTCATACATGTGTGTATGTCTAGATTGGAGTCAGGAACAACGGTTTTGTCATATCACCCACGTTGTGACGTCAATGGAGATATTTCAATGATTAATTAAACTTTTGTGTATTGTATCTGTATCGTAAGTATACACGGTACATATACCAAAATAACATTGTCTGTTTCTTACTGCAAATCTCTTTGACGGCTGTACCGATTTTGATGGGACTTTCACTGATAGGTAGCTGATGATATTAGGAGTAACTTAGACTAACTTCGTTCACGTTTAACTAGATCAGCTTGTAACAAATATTGACTACGTGGGAGAGCCACGCTTCGGCATTAATTGCCCGGCTCGACCAGAATGATACCACGGCCTCACAGAAAACCGGTGTGAAATAGCGCTTGTGCCCACGTACAATGGTCCACTCTAAGGACTAAGTGCCGAAACCATTCCCGATAACATAGCGCTTGTGCTGTGTTTCACCGAGTGAGTCTACCGACCGGCATCGCACTTGAGACGCCTCTGGTATTGCGGTTGTCCATGGGCAACGGTAATCTCTTATCATCAGGCGATACATCAGCTCGTTTGCCCCTTATTCCGGAAAAAAAACCTGCACATATATTTTTTATATAACGAGAATTATTCGCGATAATAGTTAATGGTTATATAAAAGTGCAAAGTTGCTTTTTAACCGTGTGCTCAATTTTGATGACCGAGCAAGCGTAGGAGTCTGAAATTTAAAAAAAAAAGAATCCTGAGCGTTAGCGAGGGAATCAAAACAGCACGAGGTGTAAAATCTTTGCACTCGAGAGTAACACGTACTTTTCAATCCCACCTCAGTGAGGAAATTATTAAATGCAAAAAATGCATTTACAATCACAAGATACTTTTGCGCATTATTTACAATTTCAGTCAGTTCTGTTGGCGTCCATTAAACTTCCTGGTAGCTACTATTATTCATTGTAGGTTTTTCAGTTGTTTTGAAGTGTCTTGTTTTTAACCTAAGGTTTTGACAATATGACGTGAAAAGAAAATCGGGCAAATCAAATAAAAAAAAACGTACACCAAGAAGGTTCCGAGTCTTAAACAAATTAAAAAAGGTTGTATGATAAATTCGGTACAATGGAGGTAGAAGTAAATAGGTTTAATGATGTTTTAAATTCACAAACTTGAAAATTCAATTTACTTTATATTCTAATGGATAAAAACGGCTTTTGCACTAGGAAAACGAAGGGCAAAAATACTCTTTGCGAGATGGAGGGAGATATTGTAAATTATTTAAAAAATTACGATACCTTCTATTTCCCGACGTTTTGAACGGGTTATAGTGGTCACAGGTAGGTTGGAAAAACTCGCATATTTTCATTAGAATTTTGATGTTATTGTTGTTTATTTACCATCAGAGGGCTAGCTCTCTACATAAAACAAAACAAGGTTAAACACCAAAACGACTGAATGATACATAAACTCTGTACTCAATTCCGAAGCTAACATAAACTTACCGTACAATTAACAACTACGAGTTTTATTATCTATTAATATTACTTTGACATTTATGTTGTTCAAACCATAAACTTATAATGATTACAATAAGGCATCTCCGTTATCACTTTAAATGCTTTCAAATTTATTATTGCCTTGCAATAAAGTTAAAGAAAGTTTTTCGCAGATAGATATTGATTACTCTTTGGCATCTCACTCTGTATCTATGAAGTATGTGAATAATGATTATTTTAAATACATAAATACGTGCAATATCTATAAAACATTTACATTTATCGACAGTATGACAAATAACATTGCTAAAAACGACTCGTATCCGTAAACATAAACGTTCAATATATATATATACATTAAGAGTTTCTCAATCTCAAATCTCAATATTTTTACAAATTGTAAGTCTGGAAAGTCTATTAAAAATTAGTATTTGAGTAAAACATTCGAACTTAATGTTCAAGATATAAATCTGTATTTCATCAAGAAAATATTTACACAGATTGTTTCACAAAAATACTGAAACTAGAATAGTGCCTAAGTTTCAACAAAATCGATCATTACGAAATACACAGTAATCTTTCCGGTATATCCTAACCAAGTAGACTTGGCAAAGAGAATATGTGGCAAAAAGTAACTCGGAGGCCATTTAAAGCATTACGCCATCGATCACTGTTACTATTACTATATTTTACACTTATCTCATGTCTTATAAATGTACAGTGCAGTACGAGTAGCAACCTGTCTTTTGGCTTATAATAAGCTATTTAACGTAACTACGATTCACATTTCAAACCATGATAGTAAGTTCCGTTAATAATCTCTGTCCAAACAACATCATTCATCCTTGCTCGGCCACAAATCGCATTACTTCCCTGTCCGTTTAGTTTATTGGTACATTGAGAGATATTTGTGGGTTCATACAAACTTGCACAAGTAATACAGTCAGTCAATGTGGAATAAATTGAATCCAACTAAGAACTATACAATTTCTGGGAAAGTTATCAACGATTTGTTAGGTGATTAAAGATGTTTTCGTTTTGCTTTTTTTTGAAGGGAAAAAGGGGGGAAATCCTTAGTACGTCAAATTCAGGTTTATATTATTATGAAAAAAAACTTTAAACTGATATCTTTGGTCGTCACTTTCGCTTTCATACCAGGCAAATCTGTTGCTTCTCAAATCTTTATACATTGGTAATACTTTCAGGCCTCTAATGTAATCACTATCTACCTTGTCTTTCTTAGTCACACATCCATCTTAACCCAATATAAATTAACAGAGCATAACAAGAATTCTTGTGATTCAAGTGTTGATAGTTCCATAGAGAAAAATAGGTATTGCAGCTTGGTGAGTTTTAAATATAAATCTGAAATATAAATCATTATCTTGCACTTGGCGAGACCTCAATGCAGCGTTCTATATATGCTGTATTTATACACTATCTCTTGCCTGGAATGCGCTCAAACTAGTCGGCCATTTGCAATATTAACATATTGTACCGATTCATTAATCAAGATAAGCTGGTTTATGTTGTTTATTACTATTTCATAATTGTTTTATTCAAATTTATTTTTAAGTTCTTGCATTTAATTGGGTAAAGAAATTGTAAGTGCTTAACCGTAAATAGGACTAAATTGCAGTCCTTCTTCGGAAATAGGTGTAGAGGCAAATGTTTACTTGCATTTCTAAAAACCATCTGAGTTAAAAGTTGATCGATATCCCAAGGTTGTCAATATCAGTCGATACCTTTACAATATTTATTACATCGCGTGTCTTTTCGATAAATTTAATTTAATTATAATTATAGGCGACTGCGTTGCATTTTTTTTCTACTTCCCAATTCCTGTGTAAAACGGATAATGTAACTTTTTGTCTCATAGAGATCATATCTATACATTTACTAGTTCCCGTCTTCACTTTTTATTACACGGGGTAAGCTGGTATAACTTGAATGACAACACATCTCGCAATCCTGTGGTTTTTATTCCAACGGCTGAATAAGTGGTTTCATTGAGTACATCGTTTTTAAAAAGAAAACAAAAGTTCGCGGTCATTTCCATAGAGTAAACTTTTGTACTTTTTTCGCGGGCCTTGCACAGGAACCAGTATGAGTGAGAAATTTCACTTACTTACTCCTTGGTGTATCTATAAATGATTAGCAATGGTATGAAGCCGATTGAAAAACATGGTATTTATTTATGACTGTTTGTTTTCGTTTGTATTTAATATTTATAATCATATATGTTCATTATGACAGTGTGTATTGAATTCATAATAAACTACTTGTATTAATGTATTTCGGCAAGAAAATGAGTTAGGTTCTATTGTATGTAGTGAATAGACCATTTCTAAATCATCGCCTCGCACGAAAATAGAAGAAACAAGGCAATGCCAATATATCTAATGAATGAACGGAAAGAAGAATATATCGACGTATGTGTGTACAAGAAACCAAACATACTCATACCATTTATACATTAAATTCAATCTTATTTCATATTATAAATTCGGAAATGAATAGCTGAAATTTACTCTTCTCTTCAAGCTCTCCTTCCTACCTAACTACTCAATTTCATTATCT
The DNA here is from genome assembly GCA_916048165.1 of Spilarctia lutea. NCBI lineage: Eukaryota > Metazoa > Arthropoda > Insecta > Lepidoptera > Erebidae > Spilarctia > Spilarctia lutea. The sequence continues at coordinate 6,446,550 of OU696491.1, forward strand.
AGGTTCAAACCACGATAGGAACCTTAGGTCTTCCAACAACTTGCTTCTACAATGTCCCACTCACCGCTCTGATTTTTTACACTCAACCTTCTTCATACAAGCTGTCCTACTATGGAACGAGCTCCCTCTCACGATCAGGATGGCTAAAACTAAACAAAATTTTAAACACTTGTTGCAGAGACATTTCTTGAGCACCCTATCGGATCCACGCTGATTTCATCATACTCTCTCCCCTTTTAGAATTTATATTATGTATGTATTATATGTTTGTGTGTATACATGTATATATATATATATTAGTACCTATGTATGTATAAGTATTTAATACGTATATGTTATGTGTATCTATATAAATTATTACTAATTATTGTTTAATTTATTATTCTTAATCTTGTTGATTTCTCGATGAGAAATTTATTATTAATTGGTGAATTCCTTGTTGAGAAGTCGGTATGAATTTTTAGTTTGTGCATCTACCTTGTTTGGCTCTGCATCGCCCTAAGGTCGACTGGTAGAAAATGCCTACGGCATTAAGTTCACCTTTGTTACTATAATGTGCATAAAGTATAAATAAAAAAAAATAAAAAAAATATCTGTGTCTGTTACGCTTTTACGGCTAAAAAGCTGCAACAATCTCAATGAAATTTGGTATTGAGATACTTTAATTCTTGAGAATGGACATTGAGTAGCTACTTTATTGCGCTAGTATATATTTTTTTTTAAAAACACCATAATTGACGGTAGCAATCTCATCAACAACCCATAATGTCCCACTGCTGGGTCTCTTTTCAGGAGGGTTAAGGAATCTATTCATTGATAAATAATAAATTAAACTTAGAACGTCATCGCTACATTTTTATTCACAAAATATGTCTTAGTTATAGATGGGATTTTACCCGGAAAAAACCCGAATGTGGGAAAATATAGGGAAAAAACCCGGGGAAAATTCCTGAATGGGATAATATTCGGGTTTTTTCATATTTAGCATATGTAACATCTAGGTAATATGTAGATACATGTATAAATCAAATAGTACGTACTATTTAAGGACTATTACTACTAGTTAGAGCTAATCTAACTTTGTTTATTGTCATAATTCAATAAATACTATTATATACTCCATAGCGATGTGAGATTTATGGAAAATAATCGAATAAATAAAAATCGATTTTTATTTTACCAACGTTAATCGATTTGTCAAAAACCGATTTAATAAAAATAATTAATCGATTTCTGAGAAATAATCGTTTTTTTCTAATATTTAAAAATCACAATAATAATAGAGTTAATACACGACGTGAGCCAATCGCTCAATATTGACGTTGGTGTTGATTTAGCCAATTATAGGGCTAAACATGGTTTATGGAGCAGACCATTTATATGGAAGCATGTCACCGAAATGGACCCGGTAGTTTGCTGGAAAGGACTCTGCAGGTCCAAATTGCTGAGTAGGGTTGCAGTACGTATCCTAACTGCTCCCTGTACTTCAGCAGCTACTGAACGATCTTTTAGCACGCACGCGCATTTACATAGTCAAAAAAGAAATAGATTGACCACAGACAGGGCAGCAAAAATAGCTTTTGTATCGTATAACTGGAACCTATTACACAAACATAAAGATGATGACAATGACGATGATGACGAGCCGTTATCCACACCCAGGCTATTGTCAAGTCCATTGAGTAGCCCAATTAATGAAGAACGACCATCAACATCTCGTGGAAATACACAAGAAATAGAATTTCACAATATTAATAATATATTTATGATCATGACAGTAGCGTAGTGACTAAAAATTTACAATTGTAAAAAATCACTTTTGTAACTTTTGTAAACTGTAATACGAGTATATAATTGTTAGCAAGTATCTCTCGTTGTTTTAATTTTTTTTGGTCAAAGATTCTAAAAAGTTTCAATAGACGTTCTGCAATTAGGTAACATTCCATCACAATGCGCAGAAAAAATCTTATAATAAAACAAGAAGACATCTTTTTGTTGTTATAATAAACTGCTGGTTTTATTTTAGTTCCTGAATCCTGCTACACATTTTAACGTTTCGAACAATAGGCAACAGCTAGTGCCCTATATACGCTGGCGCAAAATATGTGCGCATCGCAAAGTACTTGTTTTTCGCTGCATTTATTCTAAAATAAAAAAAAACTGTTATTTTTTTTTTAAGATTGTGATAATTACGTTAAATAATGAAAATACCCGTCTATTGGGTTTTTTCCCACATAAATACCCGGTTTTTTCCCAGACCAGGTTTTTTCCCGTTGGGTTTTTTCCCACTGCCCATCTCTAGTCTTAGTATAATCTAAATTTGAATCTTTTTTTGACTTTGTCAGTTTCACAATTAAGTAAAAACTGTCACTCTGCTTACTTTACTTCCTTATTATACGAGTATCAGATTGTAATCTACACACGATTTAATGATATAAATTTTCACCAGGCCCAACTATAATTTCGACACCTATGAGCCAAGCGGGGTCAGAATCATAACAATAAATCTGTAAGACATAAAGGCCGTATAACACGATACTTTTCCCGGCGGAAGACAATAACGACAATCATCGCCTACTAAAGATGACAGTTGCGTGTTCCTGTAGCCGTGTGTAGCCACACCTACGTCTGTGTCATTTGTACTGATTAGCGTTGAAAACAAGAGGATAAGCCACATACCTTGAGCAGAAAATATCTCAATTCTCTGCTAATGCAAATAATTGTTTTAATTTCTATTCGGAATCAAATCACCTTTCGCAAACAAAAAAACGTGGCTTTGTCAACTATTGTTCTGCAGAAATGAGTGACTTATATTTTGTATTAGATAGATAGATATATATTGTTAAGTAAAACGGACGGTCCTAATTCTTGACATTGGCCAACAAAGGTAGAAACGCGGGGCTTTTGAAGACCGGAAAGAACAAGAACCGCGGTTTATTTTTTAGTAGACATAGAAGTCCTATATTTTGGAACTTCAAAACAAAATTCTATAAAATAATAAGCTATTTAGCCTAGTTGCCAAGTTATCCTAGAATTATTTTAGTAAATACTAATGAAGACTATTTACCTTTTGATATAAACTTAGCTCAAAAAACTTCTATGGATTCATTCTATGGATGGATGAATATACTCGTATATTATTTTGAATATTTTTTCTTGAATCAAAATTTTTAGAAAAGCTCGTTAAATAATTTACCATGAAAAGAAAGGCCATATCCACATAATCTACATTGAACGGTCCATGAGCACAGTTACATCATAATCGGACACCTACGGAACAAACGAACTCGTAAGCTCCACACTATTCCATACATATTCATACGAGTAACCGGTAGTTAATATAATCGCTTTATGAGTCAATAACAAACTTCAAGATACACCCTCATTTATGTCTTTAACGATGAAATTATGATGGAATTAGACGATATTATAAAATCAGATTAATTAATTCTGGCACCATATAGTTGATATTTAGTTTACCAAAGATAGTTAGATTTTTGTATTGACTTTTAGATTGCTGTTATGTAATATTTTTTATTAAAATTAATAAGGCCGTAGAAAATTTTCTACAGTGTGATGATAGTAGGAAGAGAAGGGTCCAAAAAACACAATTTAGTATCCAAAACCTTGCAATAGTTTTGGCGACTTTACAATAACGATTTTATCTATTATTAAGTATTACCAATAAGGCAGGAGGAGCACCAATACGACCTTTAAACTTTCAAGAAAATAGCGTAATACTTTTTGAAAGGCCGGCAACGCACAGGTGACGCCTCTCGTATTGTGGATTTCCATGTCCGATCCGTAAGCTCATTTACCCCGTATCCCATTAAAAACTTTAAAATTTAAACCACAGTAATGAGCAAAAACTACTCCTTTATAGAGTCCAAGTCTAAGTTTTGTGCAGATCCATGTGGTCTAGCATGAAATTATAGTTTTACTAAACATTATCACTTATTAATATTGGTCTTTTCAGTTTTAGAGCTGTTTAGAAAGGAGGCTCAGGCTCAGTCAATATTTCCTTCTCTTTGCAGTGCGGATGTCCTGCGTGGTGCTTCCTTAGTCGTATGTCAGCTGGATGTATAGGGGTAGCAACATTCTTTATTCTTAATCCGTTACCATACAGGCTTGTGTTAACCAGTATTATCCCATAATTAAGTACAGGCATAATATTTGTATACACTAGAGGTAAAGTTTGAGACATTGTAGGGATAAAAGCGAGTAATGTTTAATTTAGGCCAAAACGACGATGGTGTTTACAAAACACACTTTACAGGTAGAAGGTAATAACATTTGAGTTATATAGGTGAGCTTAATAAGCGAGTCCATTAAATCAAGACATGATAATAGTTTTATAGCTCGTTCACATAAAAGATGGCTTCCGTGTGTCAGTCCATGTAAGATTTACGCAAATAATGTGAGAAGAAATAGATTGAATATGTCGATTGGATGATTTTAAAGCAATTTATTTAGTTATAAAATAAGGCCTAGCATTTATTACCTTTGTGCTTCTACTTCTATTATATCTGTCCGATGTATTTGGTAAAGGCAAACGTAGTGTAGGATGACTACAGGACGGGTGGATTGACGATTTCAGCAAGATGGCTGGCAGGAGATGCATGCGATAAGCCCAATATTTATCAGAGAGGCGTGCAATGAGAGAGACCTTCGTCCAGCAGTGAACAGCGATGGGCTAATGATGATGATATATTTAACTTTCGACAGCAGAAAACATTTGTTTGAATTGATTTCCTTATTAAGTTTCTACAAAATGAAAAAGTACAGAACATTATCAAAAGCACTTCTTCCAAAAAAGTGACTAATCTTCTTTAGACGATGAGATGGCAACTGTTTTCAAATCAGCTGTTTGAATCTATTTTTGCCAATGTCAAGTATATAATGTCTTTAAATCTTAAGTCTTCAAGTCTTTGTCGTGATAAAATTAAAGATAAAAATGAAAAAAATGTGGATGACATGAAATGGTCACCATTTCATGTCATCCACATTTTCGTCGAAAATCCTCGTTCGAAAAAACAATAAACAATCTCCTATTATTTATTTATTTGTCGATGAAAGTCAGAATCTCGTGTAGATTCTCAATATAAAACTAATGTAAGCGTGAAAGTGTTGTAGTCAACAGGAACAGGAAACAATAAAATGCAAAAGTAAAATTCCAAAATAGAACAAACATACATCATCGTATAACCTCATAAACGTTCACTGCTTAGAGTGACACTCCCCAAACCCGTAATTAAGTAGGATTTTAAACGGATTTTGTCATAAGCACCTCACTAGAAGGTCGAACACGTTGTTTACACAGCTCTAATAATAAAAAGATGTCTGTGCATTAAGTGTGAAAAAGCAAGCCCTCCCGAAGTAACTCGCTGTTATTCTAAGCTTAATACATCGCAAAGCGTTTGGAATTTTATCCATATTTGGAATGGTCGGGTCAGTGAACTGCCTCGTTTAGTCCTACAAGGCCATCGGTATTGTCCTCTTAGCAACCGAATGCTCAGCTCCATAAACATTATGGTTTAATTATCGTCACGCTATTTACATAATCTGTACACGTTCTACGTTTGAAAATATAAAAAACAAAGGCAGGTAGGTATATTATTGTAGTTGATACGATGAGACGAATGTGATATTTTTTTTCTTGTTAGTCGATTATGACTTATTTAACTAAATTTTAAGTAATTCCTGTTTAGTTTAGAAAGTCCTGATTAGTTGTAAATTTAATTGCGTTTTTCTTTTCGATAGTTTTATTAAGACAAAATAAGTTCACATTCATACGTTTCATACTTTTGGACTTGAACCGAAAAGACTACGAGTGCACTAATAATTTCATATACAAAGCATTTATTAAGCACGTTTTCATCTTCAAGTCGAACAACGTTAAGGCGAGGCGTCAATAGATTCGTAAGAATGACCTGGGTGACAGATAGGCTACATACATTTTGTCAACAATTTTACGTAATTAAACATTTTCTTGTTTTTCTGTGGCACTATAATGCTTAAATGATCAAGATTTACTTTTGAACTCGTTAAATTTTACTGATTGAACTTAGTAACTTAGTAGTCGTGCAGTATCACTAAACAGCGTTCAACTTATGATTTAGTTTAAAAAACAAACCCGTATTAAAATACCTTAGGCGGTATTTTATACTTTAATGGTGATAATAATACGAAAGTGTATCTTAGTCGATGTTGTACGCACTGAGCGTAAAATGAGGTGGAATGAGGCGCGTACTCAAGCGATCGGCCACCGACACACCGCGCTGCGGACCAGTGAACTGTGGCCGAGATCACTTCATTGTTCATCATACTAGGCCTAACATGTTGCCTCTTAGAAATATGCTAATAATTGTTCTAATATACTTACTCCCTTATTCATAAACTTCATTTAACGTTAAGCAAGGTTTCTGGGTTATTTTCAAATTTGAGGTGTAAGTTTAAAGTAACACAGAATCGTTGCTCAAAGTTAAATAACATTCATAAACAAAGAGCTTAAAGTCAGTGGATTTATTTATAACGCGCTAGCTTTTGCCCGGGGGTTTGCTTGGGTGTAGGTCCATTATCGCGGTAAATTGTAACCACTGTCTTTCCTCAAAAATCAATGGAGTTTCATTTCAAGTTTCAATTTAAAGCGTAATAGGTAGACAGACAGAGTTAGTTTGGAATTTATAATACTACCCAGTATAGATTTAGGCTTTAACCAATGTAAACCGTTAATACCAACGTTGCGAGCATGTAGTTTTGTATACAGAAGGGAAAGCATGTTTCAAAACAAAAAAAAAACTCGATGGAGTAGGGAGGTGAGAGAGTCCCAGTGAAGTATCAGAGGTCAGTAAGTGAGATTTTAGGCAATAAATAAACAAATAATGTAAAATGAGGCCAAAAGATGATTAGTGATACTTTGCATAAAGAGAATGAGTTTCTTCGTCATCATCAATACATCATATCACATTAAATCATATTATAAGAATTAAACAATTCTATACTTTTATAAGTCGGTTAAAATGTACTTAGTACTTATGAATGTAGAAATTAGTTGTTACTCAATTTCTTCACGTGTTTCTAAAAAAAGGACACGATAGAGAGATAAGTACTGAAGTAATATTAGAAGGCTTACTAAAAAGTTCGCTATATACACTTCTTTTGTACAATGGCAACAGAATAAAATTACGTACCTAGTCAAACTTATCCATGTTCTGATTCCTTAGAAATACCTGTAAAAACAAACAATAATTAATTATCACACAGAAAAAGCAATAAAAACTTCCTGCAGCGACGACTTACAAACGTAGTAAAATCAACGAACCTATTTTGATTAATTTAGTAAACTAAAATTAAATTATGGCCCCTCTTGTATTATCATAGACTACATCAAAGAAGGGAAAATATAAAAGAGTTTTTACTATCTTACATAATTTTTCAAAAGCGAAACTGCCACAGAACTGGCACCATGCACGGTTTAATATTATAACATACCATAAGGTGTTAAATGTATTTCTATCTAATATAGGAGATGACCGGGGCTTTGGAATCCTGCCAACAGCCAGGGTATTTCTAGACGCGGCTTTTAAGTGTTTTATTAATTTGCCCTAAAGTTATTCTAAGCTAAGACGTACTACGAGAATGCCGGTACTAAAGACTTTCACTAATGAAAATATACGAGGCATTTGATGTGCATTGGAATCATGTTTATAGAATAACTTTGTTCTATCATTCAAAACCGGCAATGTATGCAGTTAGGTATGGTTTATGGGATTGTCTAAAATTATTTTAGTGATGGTTTAGGTCATGAAGTGCATGAGCTATATCATCATTCATCGAATTTATCGTGATACGAATAAATGGAATGCATGCATTTTCTTTCTTTAATTGGACAAGTTTGTTTTTAATAAGGTAGTATTTTTGGATAGACCAATTGAGCTGAGGTCTCGCAAAAATTATTTCTTAATGTCTGAAAATATTCGTTATCACCTATAGTTAGTTGATAAAAACAAAGATACAAGAGTAGTCTTGTAAAAAAACGATTCATATGTCTTCATATACATGAAAAGATTTTTACAAAACAACTGTAGTGTTAGTGGATATTGAAACACCCGTAGTCAACATGAACGATCTCTAAAATTGTCAATGATCTAACTTCTTTAATGTGGTACATAAAATACAAACAACATTTTTCACATTTGCGCTGCCATTTCAATACCCATGAATGATCAAAACCACTTTAAAATACGAGTATTACTACTTCAAAACACCCTTTGAAGATTTCACTTTGACATGAATGGATAGCTTTTTTTAGAACGTTCTAGTTCTCTACTGCCATTTCTGGGTTTACACAGTGACTAGGAAACAATAAAATGTTTCCAAATTCGTTCCTGCTCTAATTTTAAGAGAGGCAGCTGTCGTTACGTAACCAGTGACATTTAGCGGTACTATGCATACAATAAAGCAGTTCACACCACTCACAGCTAACTCTGCCATAGAATAAACACAATGCTTATTAGAAAACCTGCTGAGTATTTTGACATGCATATTTACAAAGTCCCGTAAGCACCTATAAAGAGGTGTTGTAAAAGAGATCCGAGAAAAACCAGTTTCATTTCCAGCTTGTGCTGTAAATATTTTGGGAGAAAATTCTGATCTTTTTATAGATGTGAGAGTGCCGACTGAGGTTTTCACACATTTCGTATTGAATTGTGGCGATAGTTCCTTAATGAGAAAGTGAATATGCCGATGTAGAAATATTAACACCTACGAGTATATTTTTATAGTTAACAGATAATCACACGTTTAGTGATTAATTGTAATAACATTATACCTAAATATCCGTAATGTATTTATTTGTTTTATGTTTTAATTGTTTAACCGATCAACATGAAATTTTGCTTTAGTTTTGCAAAAATAATGTACTAAATATTTGTGGAAATACTACAATTACTAAGTGCTAAAGTGCCTAAAGTTGTAAATTACGAATATTTTTATTTAATAGAAAGAATTACCATACGATGGAATCTTCAGTCTTCAAAAAAATTAAAACACAGTTGAACGAAAATACATTATTTATATCAAAGCTGACCTGTGTCTACTTCGTTGGGCATAAAACATTTTCAGCAAATCCGATTACCACGAAAAACTCTTCAGTTTTTGAGTTACTATATATCTTATGGCACTCACAAATAATATGGCTATTGGTAGAAGAATTTTCAAAATCAGTTCTATAGATCCAGGGATTCCTCTACAATCTTTACAATATTAGAATTGAATAACGAATGTTGAATGCTGTAAGTGACGTTTATGGACCCTTGATGGCACGAGTTATTTATGTAAATTGATCGACCAGTCTAACCTCTTTGTCCGATAATCTTATTATTTCTGTAAGATCTCTCTTAGACTCTCATACCCTCTTGGCATTTTTCTATATTGGTATTCACTTTTTCTTAAAATATTACTTACCCACATTTTATCTGAAACAACTTACGCAAGAGCAGTAATACCTTCATAAGTAGAGCAGAGTAATTAGTTGATCGGTCTATGGACAGGCGATAATTGTGATAGCAAGCTTCAATGCCTTGTCGTATTAGGCGACACAGCTGCACTAATTAATACGACACGGGGACATTAAATGCTAAGTACAAATTAATTTGATCATACGGTCATGTCGTAGCATGAATTTAGACTCCGTAGACTACGTAAGATAATATTCTAGACTTCGATCAAAAATACTCGGTCTAGAAATCATTAGCATGAACAGTCTTATGAAGTCCACTAGAAATCTCTTTGGAAATAAGGTTATGGCCTTTACCCGTTTGGTCACGCTGGCAAACCAGGTACAGGGTTTAATTCAAGTTTTTCTTCTCTTGATTCTTTGCTAGCTTTCGCCTGCGGGTTCGCTCGCATTTACTAAAAATTTAAAAGTTACTTCTAATATCTCCAAGAATATATGTACAAAGTTTCGTAATGTTCGGGTAAGTAGTTTTCGCGTGAAAGCGTAACAAACACAACAAACTTACCTGCACATTAAGAATTAGGATTTTATTTTTGAAAGGCAATTGAATATTTTGAAAGACATAAAGAACATACATCCAGTGTCGCGGAGGACTTTACAAACACAACAAGATCCAGAACAACAATTTGTGGATCACACAAAGTGTTATCCTATGTGGGATTTGAACACACAACATTTGGTACTGTAGAAAGCAGCGTGGTGACCGCTTAAACCAAGGCCAACCGATCAGTCATCTTTGCAGTACTGTTGTCCTGCATAGTTTAGTTTCTAAGTCAGCTTCTACGTCACCCACTGGGATGAATAAGAGTGGTAACACTCGGTATTCTTATTTTGTTTTTGTTTTTTATTGTATAAGAGGCAACGGAGCAGACGCATCACCTGATGGTAAGAGGGCCGGCGAATGGGCCGGCTCGACCGGAGTGATACCACGGCCTGCCCTGTGTTTCACCGAGTGAGTGAGGATACTGGAGGCTCTACACCAACCCCTTCCTCATCCCCCAAAGGCCGGCAACGCACTTGTAACGCCTTTGGTGTTGCGGGTGTCCATGGGCGGCGGTAATCGCTTATTATCAGGCAATACGTCTGTTCGTTTGCCAGTTATTCCATAAAAAAAAAGTCAAGGTCACGCTAAGGCTAATACGCTTTTTTTTAATTAACATGTTCTACCTTATTTAAAAAATAAACAATACCTAATCTTAATTAGATACCAATTAAAAAAATATGTGCTTTGCCTCTATCAAAAGAATATATTAATTATACTTTACACGCCTTTATCGTCAGCTAATTAGCCCTTCTTATAATGGATTAACAGCTTTTTAATTATAAATATGGCCGTGTTAAGCTGTTATTCACGGTTTTAAGCTATCGTTCGCAAACAACAATACAATCTAAGTGTACCATCTTTTGTAGGTTAATTATCATTTATCACAGAATGGTATCACCATGATGTATCTGTTTAAACTGGATGGATGGATGGTCAACTTTTAACTGTTATGTGGCTCTTAAAGGCCTAAAAATACCGTAAATATGTTACTACTTCCGAGCTGTGCAAAGCAATTAAAACCTGTAGCTCACTAGATCCTAATTTTATAAAGCGGGGTGTGAAAAACCATCGCACTAGACAGCCATAGTGTGGGTCACGATGCTGCATTGTCTTCGTTCGCAATGAGTATGGTAACCACTACTCATGGATTCTACTCATGCTTTCCATCAGGCAGAATAGGGTCATTTTGGAATCGGTTACATTTTTTTTCTATGGATTTGCGGGCAAACGAGCAGACGTACTCGTATAGCCTGATGGTAAGCGATTACCGCCGCCCATGGACACTCGCAACACCAGAGGCGTCACAAGTGCGTTGCCGGCCTTTGGAGAATGGGAGGGGGGAAGGGGTTGAGGTATGGGTATTCGAAACTCACGGTATTAATAGTGGGTGGTGGTGCTTATTCCTAATCACCACATAGACTTAAATAATAAGAAATCCAATTGATATACGATCCGTTATAGTGTACCTACCGAGAACATTCCATATATTCATTTCAATACGAGCATTAGAAGTAGGACGTCTAATTATGTTTCCACGACTTGTCTAGCAATTTAGGTACTTAAAAGTGAAACTATAAAAACTTTGTTTAAAAGGGTCACTATTGTACTCTCCGTCCTTGAGAAGCAGCTGTATCAATATCATCAAACCACAGACCTTTATCTAGGGCACATGCATACTTAAACCTTCACGAAGCATTTAGTATAATCTGTATTGGACCTAGATATACCGCTTTCTATTTAATCAAACTGTCCATGTCAAACAGAACTGCGTTAAACCGAAGACATTTTGAATATAAACATATCATGGAAACTAAATATTTGTAGTTCATTATGTTAGTATGGTAATGTTGGTTCAAAAATCAAAACACGTCAGTCAAAATATAGACGTTTAATTAAATTATGTACTAACACAATTTTATGACTCCGTATTTTTTTTTACTTTAGGTATCTGTTAGTCGTTTCGTGGGTGAATTTATATTTCTATTATCAAAAAGTTTATTCTTCCCAAGTTAGAATAAATATAAAAAAATACAAAAACAGGATCCAGTGTGGTCCCATTTTAGTTTGGTCCAGTTCTTGAAGGCGGTTTTTTTTTTAATTTGTTATTATTTGAAGTCGGTTTAAAAGTTAAGGATAACGATTTCATTCATAATTTCAGAGCAGAATTCGGAATGTACATTTTGTTTTTGTGAGACTTTGTCTTACTTCCACGTGCTAGAAAATATGAAATGTTGGCGTTATTTTCTAGATAGTTGCCAAAATGAAAACATATACAAACAAACATCAGTTCAAACCTACTTTCATATTAATTATACTGTATTGATTATGAAAACATTACGATTTTTGTACTAAGTAAATAGTTAGTTAGTAATAGTTTAGTAAAATAACTGTAAAAGTGTAATGTTTTCTGCGCGTATTCATTGTTATGAATGCCCCCTACAACCTTACTGCAAAAGTTTAACAACCTAGTATCACCTCAGGTTAATTCATTAAAATATTGTAAATATTTATCTACATAATGTTGTAACTCAGTTATCTCAAGTGGTGTTATCAAGCCACCAACTCTCGAAGCAGTCGAAGCCATGTGTTGAGCAAGGCACAGTTAGTTGCGTGTCATATGAATGTGTGCACGATTTGTTAAGATCTATGCCCTTAGAAGGCAATCGGTGTTCTAATCGCTACTGACAAAGTTTACTGGCGCCCGGGTATTGAGGTGAATGGTTGTAGGCGTAGCTACGTCGTTTTTATTCATTAGGTCTGAGTAAGGAACTAGGCATGAAAGTGACTGCGTAGGATTAAGACGCGTTCTAAAAGAACACAATTGTGATAATTAAAAATCAGTGCCTTTAACGCATAGGTAAGAAAGAATAAGATCGTTAAGGACGAGACTCCTCGGGCGAGAGACTCACGGTATTATTATCGTCGTGCCATGAATTGTTTCTAAACACTGGGTGATTCCGGACGGCGAAAAAAATAGCACTCATATCAGAACATTTAATATTTCAACTTGTAGAATATCAGTACATAAAGATATAGATATTTTTTTTGCCTAGTATGTAGGTTCTTCTTTAGCCCTCTTTAACAACGAATCGGATAATTTAGTCCGACCCTTTTGTCAACAAACTGTTTGTCAAAATAAAACAAAATCTCGAATTGAAATCGTTTTTCAGGTACCTTTACACAAGTAGAATAAAAATTGTTTACTTTCAAGCACACAGGTACAACTATTTTCACAAACAATTTTAGTTAAATAGCTATCAAAACTGATGAACTCAATCGCAACAAAAGTGTTAGTAACGGTTACACACCTAAATACCATACGAGGGAAACATTAAAGAGACCAAACATCTATATTATTTACGAACCGTGGAACCAGAACACACGTCGCATGATCCGGGTCATACACGACCAATATATCAGTGTTTATGAAGACAAATGGTCTGAGAAGAATATGATAAAAACTTGTAAGAAGGACCTGTTTACGACTGTTAACTACTAAATGTAACAACAACAAACAATCAAAGAATTTTTTATAGGCTACTTTAGTAAATATTTGTGGTACGTGTTCCAAAAATACTGTCTCATAATACAAGCTGTTATGCAATTCTTTAATTTATTCACAACAAAACAGTGAGATTTCCGAAACTGCCCCACATGATTCTAAGGAGATAACGTTGAGTTGAGTTGCAATATGAATATGAAATGCTCCATAGAAGGGGAATCACAAAACAAACTTTTTTGAGTCCGACTCCGAGTCCTACACCACGAATAAAATGGCCGTTGTAGATGGTCTTGCTAAAAGTTTCCGTTTAAATACTTAATAGCATGAAATACCTGCTATTATTCAGTCCGTAATTAAGGTTAGAAATGCGTGACAAATCTTTGATTACAATATTAGATGACGATAGTGTAGCATCGTGTGAATTTACCTTTTGATAATATTTATCGATGTACATAACTGTTTTGTGAAGGTTGCACAGTTGCTACTGAGGTTGGCTGCTAGATTGCTTAATATTAGTTTATACTAATATCTTTGTTAAATGTATAACACTGTACTAAAATAGTTTAAGTGTGTCTATACAAAGTAGCTAAAATTTTAGACCTCAACTTTAGGTGCAGTTATTTATAACTGCATCTAAAGTTGAGGTCTAAAATTTCTAAAAACTAAAAGCTCATCACAAAACTGTAGGAAAACCAATGAAATCAAACGTACCAATTCAAAGCATTGGTGATTATTTTATGAAAGATATTTTAGATAGTATGTTCTGTATCTATTTATAAAAAGTAATGAAAAATCTATATTTTAAATTTTTGGATGAAAACTACAAAGACATTTTCTATTAGAAGATAACATTCTTTCTTTCAAAAATTACCAACACTCTATCCTTGAAGCTTTCACAACTCTGTCTAACACCTCTCAGAATCTCAAAGATATCTAGTTGATTGAGAACTAACTCAATTGCCCTGGTCTCTTTCCCTACAAAACACTTGTTAACACCAAACCATCTCAATATTAGTTACCAAAGCGCAAAACAGCAATAGCCAACCACATTTGACATAGAATTTATTCCCCTGTAGCTATCGGTCAGTGTGAAAACTAACGCGGAGTAGTCACGATGCAATCTTGCATTTACTTACGTAGAAAATGAAATAATGTACCGCGAATACCAGAACTGCATGATCTATTAGAGTCGCACGTCACAGTCTAAGTTATTGCATGTCTGAATGTGGAACAAACATGTTAATCGAGATATTAGATATGGATTAAGATAACGTGTTTGTTTATGATTACGTACTTGGATAAAAGGTATCTTTTCTTTCTGGGCGATCCCACCAACTGGTGGTTATGTCGGACTCGAACCTACTAAAAACCGCACACCGTCTCGGATACTAGAAGCCGGGGAACCAGGTACATTTTCGTAAAGAAATCCCTGGAACCAACCACTGCCGTGCTTGAGGTCTTGGGTTGGATTCCCAAGGTGGACCAAATGTTTCTATGATCTGAAAATATTTGTTTCGAAGTTAAGGTGTTTTCGATGTATAATATGCATGCATTTACAAATAAAATTATATATGTATTTATAACAGTTGTCTAGTACCCATAGTACCAGCTCGGCTTAGTTTGGGACAAGATGGCGTTTGGTGTTAGACATATAGAATTATTGCTAATATTATATTTCAATTTCAATAGCTATTATATACCAAAGCTGACACCAAACATTGGTGGAATACGGTTTTAACGTACATTCGTAACCTAACCTAGTCCGGTCAATTTAGAACAAAAAATGAGAGTGAATGATGGGAAACTTTCAGTTATTGTTTATAATTATGTTTTGAACAATTTTACTCATTTTCAGCTTGTTGGGAATTTATGTACCTTGGAATGTCTAAATTGACCGGACGTAACTTTAAGAACATAAAGAAAATAAATCAAATTCCTAGTCGTAATCTACTGTTCTCTATAATGTTTGTAATAGAGCTTAGAGGAAGGCTCTAATAAAATAACAGGATTATCATTAAGAACATCTAAGCTCTAAGCTGGTTTTACTTATCGAATATTTGTAATCTTGGCGCTTAACGAATACAAGTACACGGTAAGATCGTTTGAGGAATTTAATTTGAAATTATTCTTGTTGGATAAACTGATATTCTCGAACATATTACACAGGGCTATCTAGATTGAAACTAAGATTAGCTTGTAGTAGGGATTCTAGAATATTAATAATAATTTTGTGTTGGGTGGAACATGATACCCCCACAGTTTATTACACCAATATATACACGGCGTCAAATTATCGGTAGGCTGACAATTATTAGTTACAAATTGGTGATATTAATATCTGTAACGGAACTAGGCAGTGCCTGTGTTTCGGATATCAGCGCCAATCTTCTAGGATATAAGATCGTCTAATTATCTAACTTATTTACATAGGCGTAACATTTGATATAAAACATAATAACACACACGCAATACACATCTACCATATGAAATTCTCGGTCGCGGTGTTTGTTATCAAACTCCTCCGAAGTGACTGGACCAATTTTTATGAAGTTTTGTGTGCATATCGGGTAGGTCTGAGAATCGGCCAACATCAATTTTTTCACAGGAATATTCCTAATGCGGAAATTGTCTTTGAAAGAGAAAAAAAAGAAGAGAAGAGAAAATACTAAAACATTTAAATCTTTCTTGATGATTAATTTAATTTCCTCAGCCTATAACAAAGTATATGGAGAAAAATCACACTTTACCGACTCACCTTACAACAACATACTAAATCATTAACATTCTTGAATATTTTACATAACAGTACCCTAGGTAACAATTATATTAAACATCCAGTAATCAAGTAAGAGTAACAACGTACCACAAAGCCACGTTTAATGTTCCAATAAAATCCAACCAAGGGCTTACCGTTTACAGCGTAATATAACAGATAACAGTACCGTATATTGGCCATAACCTTTAATAAGGCCCCAATAACCGCCAACCGTATAGTTTCCACACTTAATTCGCTTAGGAAATAACCACGACATAGGCTGGTGTACCCATAGAGACGTAGAGTTGCCAACATCAGCTTATATTACAATAAAATTGAGTATAAAACTTTATGTAAGGAAAAAAATAAGGAAGAAGATTATTATTCGTATGCGATTGCTGTTCTTGAGGTCTGGGGTTCGATTCCCGGGTCGAACCAAATATTTGTTTCGGAGTTTGGGTGTTTTCTATGTAAATAAATATTTTCGGACATTTAACACACAACGCCATCTAGTCCCAAACTAAGCAGAGCTTGTACTATGGGTACTAGACAACTGATATAAATACATATAATATACTTATTTTTGTAAATACATACATATTACACATAGAAAACACCCAAACTCCGAAACAAATATTTGCAGATCATACAAACATTTGGTCCGACCCGGGAATCGAACCCGAGACCTCAAGCACAGTAGTCGCATACGCTACCATTGCGCCAACGAGGCAGTCAATATGATGACCCACACTACGGTGGCCTATTGACATGCTTCTGCATCATTGGGCCTCCGGTCCGGATAAACAGAAGACTCAATAAAAAAAGACAAGCAAGTTATATTTTTAAATCAGCTTATAAAGCTCACTCAGTATTCAGAATATTCCCGTCTTTCTATAAAAAATAACGTACATTAGTACTGTATTCTAAAAACCAATCAAATAAATATATCTTGAAAGCTACAAACGTCCTGGTAAATAATTTACACTCCTACAAATAATTACCAAACCAATCACTTTTAGGTATTTCGAATCAACATGACCCGTACCACAATTTCTCGTAGAAAGTAAACGCATAATTCGAATACTGTATAATTTAAAAACTAAAAATAATTACTAATATCTATTATTTGTACTTAACTTTCACCGGTGTAAACTTTTAAACACATTCCGTGTAAAGGGTAATGATTGCCGTAAACTAAACACAGCACACGATGCACGCAAAAGTGCTTACCCTACTTGCATACAAATTGTATTAGAGCAAAATATCTTGGTTAATTAAAACTTTTCCTCAGTTTTTTGCCACACATATTTTTTTTTATTGAATAAGGAGCAAACGAGCAGACGCATCACCTGATGGTAAGCGATTACCGCCGCCCATGGACACCCGCAACACCAAAAGCGTCACAAGTGCGTTGCCGACCTTTGGGGGATGAGGAGAGGGAATGGGAGGAGGGGTATGGGCCTCCGGTATCCTCACTCACTCGGTGAAACACAGCGCAAGCGCTATTTCACACCGTTTTTCTGTGAGGCCGTGGTATCACTCCGGTCGAGCCGGCCCATTCATGCCGAAGCGTGGCTCTATATTCCTATCACATTTTAAAAATAAGATTTATCTAACGATAAGCGGCGATATCATAATGACTCGAGCATTGGAAAAGGAATTAGGAGATTCTAGTTACGGACTTAAAACATTTCTTTTCAGGTTCTAGTGGAGATCAAACAGTTAACGACTAGTTACTCCTATGTATGTCAAATGATTGTATTCGTTTAGTAATTAAAAGTTACTAAGATCTATTTTTTTCAAATGATGTACTTTTTTCAAGTGATGCAGTTTGGGGTTAGAACACAGCAAGCATAGCTGTTATGTAAATAAATCAAAACATTAAAAAAAAATATTAATGTATCATGGTCAACTATCAACCCACATATAATGTCAAGTTATGCTTAAAAACTAAGGAATAAGCTTGGAAAACTAGATGCTGCGTAAATAATACTTAGCAAGATTTGATAAAAAAATAATAATAAACAGAAAGACGCTTCATTATATTCAAAAAGTCGACGAAAAAAGCTTTTACAAAATAAATAAACCTCCGATATCACTGTTTAAAGTTCATATAACTATACATTTATGATAGTCGCTATAACATACATTATATATCATTACATCCAAGTAAATAACTTGGAAAATTCTAGAACTAATAACAATAATCAACACGTACCAGGGGCAACCAATAGGGCAATAGCTCAATAACCAAGTAAATAGTTCACTGTGTCACACACTGGCTTCAATTTCGAGAAAAGCAGTTCCATAAAAGCATGCAACTTAACAGTAAAATATGAAAATAAGACTTAGTAATCTATAAATTATCATGTCATAATACAAATTTAAATAACTTTTCTGGTTTCCTCCTACCATCTCTGCATGTGAGGGAACTAACAAATTAGCATAAGAATTGACAAATAACTGTGCGACAGAATACATCATTTAATAGTACTGTTACGTGTTAGGGTTCGATGGGTTTGGGAAATAAACCTTCTGACGTGTAAAAGAGACTTTACCACTGCAAATGACATCCTTAATGGTCGCCGAGGTCGCTAGGTTGATTACTGATATCACTTCGATGTTTATCGCACTGAAACTCAAACTGAACTGCGTCCCACGAGAGTTCGTATTTATGTTCATTTTTACTATTACTAGCGCTTTCTAGAAACGTCTCGAACTTACGAGGGCGTTCCCCGTATCAAGTGCTACAGAGGATCAGTACCCTCTCTAGCCCTGTTACCTAATAATTAGTACAGTGTTCGTATTGTTTTATTATGTACCACATTCCTTTATTTAAAAAAAGTATATCTGTCATAATTATTTATGCACTATTGTCAATACAGCATTTCACGCATTTTCTATTTATACAATTAAATTAAATTGTAGTGTGTGTTTTTCATTTTAAACTAGCTGACCCACGCAACCTCGTTTGCGTCTTCTATTGCCCGTAGCGTGAAAATTTTCCCCCGTTTTTGAAACATTCCTCATTGGTGCTCCGCTCCTATTAGTATTAGCGTGATGCCTTTCTCGATAAATGGACTATCCAAGGATTATCGACTCCAACGCACATACGCACACTGGTTTGATAGATATGATTGAATTTGAACTTTGAATAGCGGTAATAAAGTGCAAATTGACTCATTGACGTTAGGAACCTACATTGCTTAGACAACGGTGAGTGCTCGTAATATATGAACTTTATACAATAGCAATAAAGCTCAAATTGACTTTACGTTTTAGTTAGGAAACGTTTGTATGGGAAAAAGAAAAGGACTGTTTTTAGGGCTTTTCCGGCCATTATTCGAATTTTTCTTGCCCTAAAAACCATCCTTGAACTTCAACGAACATTTACAAAAAGAATTGGCCAAATTGGTCCAGGTGTTGTTGAGTTATGCGCTTACCAACACATTGAGCGATTCATTTTTATATTATAAGATTAACAATTTTGCACTAAACAAATGCATTATATGAAAGTACATACCGTACTAACATTAAATATATTAAAAGTGAGCTTCTTTAGCCGCGTTGAGAACTTTTTGGTAGGAGAAAATCTTATGAGTTCGCGTCACCGACATGCTGACCTGACAAATAGTATAAGTCATTTAAATGTAGTCCATTAATTTTATACGGCCATCGTTACTTGATGCACTATTTCGTTCAATTGACTTTTATAGCTTATTCCAATAAATGGTGGTAGTACATATAACGTTTTATGTCCCTTTTATCCCTCAGGTCGGCATAGGGCGTAATATTAATAAATAAATAAGTCACCCCTTGGAATTCGAACTTCATGCTCGAAAATAATGGTCGATAAAAAACAAGGTATGTGGAAATATATTTTGTTTTATTATTTGCTCTCTCTTGACAGTTGCTGGTATTTTTTTTCTGATTGTAAGGTAATAATGTAAGGTAAGACGCAGGTTGAAAGCCGTCCTTCAAAATTGGTTAGAAATATGAAAAACCCCTTAGGTATATACATGTTTACCTCTATATATTCATTACATGCATAAACACTGCCTCATTGGTCTAGCGGTTGACGTATGCGACTGCCAATCAAGAGGTCTCGGGTTCGAATCTCGGATAGGGCCAAAATTGTTATTGACTTTTTCTGATTATAGAAACACTTAATAACAGCTCGGAGTTTGGAAGTTGAGGTCTGATCCCCCGTGCCTCAGAGAGCACGTAAAGCTGTCGGTCCTGCGCCTGATCTCTTCCCGGTCGTGTCGGTAAATAGTCCCATCGGATTATGAGAGATAGGGAACAGAGAATGCACCTGTGTTTGCGCACACACTTGTGCACTATAATATCGCCTGCGTAGTTGGTTGGTCTCTGTTAAGACTGGCCGCTGTGGCCGAAATCGGCTAGGAGCTTCTAGCTTCATTTAATATCCTTAGTCGCGTCTAAGACTCTAAGAAAAAAGTAGGTATATTCAAATACAGACGTCATTTTGACTGATAGGGAAAGTACAAACTGCTTTACATACAGTGAACATGACGCAACATACTAGTTACTCAAGTTACATGATGTGACGAATCATGAAGCGAACCAAATCATTTGTACAGTAAAGTTTTCTTTCTCGGCTTGATACAAAGGGATGATTCGCAATGGCATTTAGTAATATCTGTCGAAAATATACATTGGATTCTAGACAGCACCTTATGTAACAACTACGATGAACATGATTTAATATCTAATAAGATATTCTAGCGGTCTAATAAGACCGCTTTCTAGCCTTTGTGTTTTGGTTGCCTTAACTTGCACATAGAAATACTGTTGTCAAAAACAAACAAGCTTTGTATTAATTATCTGAAAAGATGGTGCACATGAGTTTCTCACCAGCTCTTCTCATGAATGCAATACCCATCGGAGCTGGTACTTGGATTGATTTCAATTTAAACCTTTGAGTTGAATTGAAATCAATCTAAGCTCCGGTAATTCAAATCATCTCAGTGCATTTAGTATTAGAAGTTTTGTTTTATATTTTTATGTTTGTATTTTTGACGTGTTCAAGTGCCTTTTGGGGCCAATGGAAATAAATGATTTGAGTTTGAGTTTGAGTTTTCATGACAATAGATAACGTTTCATAGTGAAGTAACTTTAGAGAATTTTTGGCATCAAAAAGGAACCAAAAAGTTTACAACTTAACTTAACTTACGGATTTAACGTATTAATTTACATGAATATCCTGAATGAAAAAAAGGTGTGTGTGCGATTCACACACGATAGAAGTGAAACTTCAGTAAATCGACAAAAGAATAAGACCGACATTTGCTCTCTCGCTCTGGCTCACCAATTACAGGCGACTTTTTGTATTTGTGTCTCTTACCTGTCGTTTTCTCCGTTGCATCCGGTTTGAAATCACAACGATTCTAAAGAAGTTTCACTTCAAAAATTTCAGCTCTAACACAGTCGGTACGATACATTGGCTATTCATATTTTTTATTTCTAGCACTTTTTCACTCTCACTGATGCATAGTTCGCTTTTGAATAGTTGTATATAACTATTCCCAAACGAATCGCATTATTTTAAATGAATGCTTTTTAATTGAATAACTTTTAAGACTAACAAAAAAAATTTTTTATTTCATTCCATACACTGAACTTACAAAATTCTATCCACTCTAAGTTGTATGCAATTTCTACCATCGACGTCGCTGCTGTCACAGAGAAAATAAATGCGTAATTTACATTATTCTTTATTTAGCAACCCTCTTGCGTTTTTTTGTTACCAACTGTTTGTTGTTCCATATTGCATAGATTTAAAAATGGCCAGATATTAATAGTCATATTCAACACGGATTTTAAAATCTATAATCTTCGTGATGAAAAATAAAAATCTGTACTTTTATCTCATTGTTTTCCTAAATTAAAAAGTTATTACAAATATCTTACGCAGGTATAATTTATTTAAAAAAATACATTATAATCAAAAACATCAGCAATTTTTTTTTTCAAAAATAGAGTTATTTCTAAAATAACAAAGTATGTTTGTCAGTAATAGTCAATAAAACTACTTCATTAACACTACTTTTGCGATATAAATAAACGACAAAATACTTTACAGTACTTTACAATAGATTTCTTATATTAACATTAACCTACACCGAATACTGAATTTTCAAAGAAAATTAAACATAACCTGTCCCTTTTCAGGTCTCAATTGTAAGACATTCTTTCATTGTTTGAACACCTGCTTCTTCTAACGATATTCAGCAATAGTTTAACGTTCAAAAGGGGGCAACATCAAACAAAGTTAACTGTTTTCGTTACTAAAACTATAAAACCAAACAACTGTTTAAACTAACATCGGAAACAATTGCCTTAGGAACATTTTTGTATAAATATTTTCAAATATTTCATTATTATATTCACGTGTCAGCAAACAGACAAAAATTCACAATGTTGAGTTTATTTTCAGTGGCAAATTTTATTAAAAAAATAATAATAATAGTAATAAAAACCGGTAAAATAGTTTCGGTACAAAAAAAGGTTATAGATATGTACCTATGTCCGAAATATTTATATATATGTATGTATAAACATTTATAGGTACTAAACTACTAATACGAATACATTAACTTTTGTTTATAAGTACATACATATTATAGATAGAAAACACCCAAACTCTGAAACAAATATTTGCAGATTATTGAAACATTTTTTTCAAGCACTACAGTCGCATATGCTATCACTGCGCCACCATGAAGTCGATATCAAGTATATTAGAGGATACTGAACAGTTTTGTTGTGTAGAGACGAGATTTATCTAAAAAACAACATTCACCGTTCTCAAACCTTATTAAAAAGTATCAATATCAACAACCCATAACGTTCCACTGCTGGGCTCGGGTCTCCTCTCAGGAAAGGGTTAATAAATTATAATTATAAATATTCCGGACATCTAACACCCAACGTCATCTAGTCCCAAGGTAAGCAGAGCTTGTGTTATGGGTACTAGACAACTGATATGAATACATATATACTTATTTTTTGTAAATACATACATATTATACATAGAAAACACCCAAACTCCGAAACAAATATTTGCAGATCATACAAATATTTGGTCCGACTCGGGAATCGAACCCAAGACCTCCAGCTTAGCAGTACTTTCTCACGCTGGCCAAGTGCGGGTTGGGGACTGGCAAGAGAACGTTGTGGACCACGTAATCTTGCCGTTGGATGTTTTTAGGGCCGCCCAAAGGCCTCCAACTAAGCTTCACGACTGTTATCCTATGATAACAACCGGGGCCGACTGCTTAAAGTGACCTCCGAATCACGGAGAAGCTCATGGTAACATGCCACTAGCGGTCACCCATCCAGGTACTGACCGCGCTTTCGTTGCTTACCCGCAGTCATTAGAAACAATCACCAAGTGCGACTGCGACTGCGAAAATCATTATATTATGTTTTAAAATGATAAGAAATATGTAACAGTTCATTCATTATTGAATTTTTTTATGGCAAACGTGGACACTTATATTATCATGACGATATCTGCTTACGACATTACACATAACAACATAATGAAAAAATAATGATTTAGTCTGAATTTCGTAACACACGCTGTTTCGTCAATAACAAAACATATTAGTGTGGTCACAAATTATTCCCTGAGGAACACCGGGCTAACAAAAAATAACCCCTCGAGATCTCGTGACAGATAATCTAGTGGTATGACTGTGGGATATTGAAAGTTATTATTTAACAACATGCGGGCGTTGACACAGTACTATTATCTAATATCTATCTTTGTCCTCTATGAGACAGTAAATTATCTGTTTACAAATAAGCGAAGTAGATTTCTTATGCCCGGTTCCTATATTTAACGAATCGTTATCGTGTAAAAATTTTCTACAACCGACTACGAGTCGTAAATACCGTTCCTCAATTTATTTTTTATAGGAACGATTTTAGCTTACGCCCCGTATAATATCGTACCTAGAACGAATCGTTTTTCAAATATAGGAACTGGGCATTAATGAACAAAATTTTGAATGAATGATGTACTTGAAGTTTATATTTACTTCGGCCATCTCCAATACCACATATCCAGCTTGCTCGGTGAGTGCAACATAAACTGCCTCGGTGGCGTGTGCAACTGCTGTGCTTCGGTTCAATTCCAGTGTCGGACAAAACGTTTGTATGACCAGCAAAAAATTGTTATGGAGTTTAGGTGTTTTTTATGTACTATATGTATGTAATTTAAAAAAAAGTATATTTGTATTTATATATCAGTTGTCTAGTACCCATAATACAAGCTAAGCAATCTAGAGATGGCGTTGTGTGGTAGATGTCCGATTTTTTTTTTAACTAAAGATAGGTTATTGAAATCGGTCATTAATGTATGTACCTTATTTTTTAACTTGTGGAAACTTCCAGGGGCCGTCACCCCATCCCATCGGGATCGTTAATGTACATATTTCAACCAAAGGTTAGTTTATATATTTATATAATCTATCAATTTCTAAATTTTCTAAAAATAAATCCTAGTTAGATCGATAACTCGCCCCCGAAATACTAAATTACAATAAAAATTATTGGAGCCGTTTCCGTGATTCACTTAATACATATTATATTTATACCAAAAATTTATTTGCGGATTTCCTACTAATATAATAAAAGCGAAAGTTTGTGAGTATGTCTGTTGCTCTTTCACGCAAAAACAACTAAATGGATTTTGATGACACTTTACAATAATATAGCTTATGCATCAGAATAACACATAGGCTACAATTTGTAAAGACACTAACTTCGCCTCACGGCGTTGCTCGCGGCTATAATCGTCCGCGGGTAGCACCGGGTTCAGCTAATATGACTATAATTATCTTCTCATTGCGATCGCTATACGATCTTTAGTTTACTTTATTAGTAACAAATTCACCTACTTATTATAAGTTATTCATAAAGATTTGCTAATGAAACGTACATAATAATTACAGCATAAATTAAGGTGCGAGGAAGAATAGATTACCTATGGTAATTGGATAAACCAAGATCATAAACGAAGCTCAAGTCATTTTCTTCACAGGATGGGTATTAAAAATAATATCAATTAATTTTTATAATCATAGGGTATCGTAGATGATTTCTATGAAGTTTCCAAATAAAATATAGAGAAGAACGAATTCTTTGAAGAGCATTACATTCCTAATTATCTTCGAGTATTTTTTATCGAGTCACGACGCTGTTGGGAACCATCGGGTTTTGGAGACATCATAATGACATGTAATGATTACCTGTCCTTTTATATAACTTCCTGTCAGTCTCACTCGAAATCAAATAATTTTCTTTAGTTTTTAGTTACTTATGAATAATAATTTAAGCATAATAACAGAAACAAAAACAAAAGTAACTACAGTTTGACTGCCTCGGTGGTGCAGTGATAACGTATACGACTGTTGAGCTTGAGGTCCTGGGTTCGATTCCCGGGTCCCGGACCAAATGTTTGTATAATCTGCAAATATTTGTTTCAGAGTTTGGGTGTTTATCTACGTATAAAATGTATCAATTTATAAAAAGAAAGTATATATTTATATCACTTGTCTAGCACCGTAACACAAGCTCTGCTTAGCTTGAGACTAGATGACGTTGTGTGTAAGATGTATAATTTTAATATCATATTTTCGATATTTTAACAGTCTCACATTTTTTATTCCTTCCAATTGCACTACACTTAGCGACGAATAGCTTTGCCAAAACAAAACATGAAAACACTGTATCTTATACCTCTTACCTAATATATACCTAAATGTTTCAAAAAGTCACCCTTGGAGAGTGAAATGGAACGCCACCTGGCTTTGCCAACTAATATGTAGGTAGTAAAAAGTCAACACATAAAATTCAAAACACTACCTAAGCAATATCACGTAATATATTTTTCTACATATATGAAGGCCTGCAAAGTGACTCTACTCAGATGGGAAGCTTGAGCAGAATACAAGAGTGGGAATATACACACAGCGAATGTATGATGATTCATTTTTTTCGATTTTATTTTAAAGTTTTTTTTATTGAGTTGATGGGCAAACGATCAGACGTATCACATGATGGTAAGCGATTGACGCCGCCCATGGACACCCGCAACACCAGAGGCGTCACTGCGTTGCCGACCTTTGGGGGATGAGGGTAGGGATTGGGGTATAGGCCAGGTTGATCACTACGGTCGAGCCGGCCCATTCATGCCGAAGCGTGGCTCTCCCACGGTTTTTCGTATTTAACCTTACATTAGTGCAATTATAAATATATGCATTGTAATCTACATTTTAAAAAGCCAGTTACTTATAAAAGCTAAAGTACGAAATATAAAAAAATCATTATGGTATAATTCACGGGCAGGTTATTTGATTATGTCGAACAATCACACTAAACATCACAACAAAAGCATTTATACATAACAACATATTCAAATGTTACCATTAGAACCGACACCGCTCGTTAACAGTCCATAATAGCAGGTTGTCGTGCACAACAGCCATAGTTTGATTAAAAATTAAGCCATTACCGGTCATTAGGTAACGCACGTCTAAACAGTTTACTTTCCTTTGAAAATAACTTATTTTTAATCTATAATTGTTTTGTTAAATGTGTGTTTAGAAGAAGGCTTTATAACCGTTTTTAAGAAAGCCTATCACTTGCAAATAGTTAACATCATCAGTATTCAGTGGCCCTTCATAGCTAGACATAGCCCTCTCCTCCGAAAAGTTTTAGCTTACTATACCACATAGGCCAGTTTGGTATAGGGTTTGTTTCTGGATTTCCTTCTCTATGTAGTCATGTTCTGTGTAGTTTGATCCTCTAGTCGCCTTTTACGACACCCATGGAATGAATATTCTTAATCCATCACCAAACGGATACCTACACAAAGAAAAAAGTAATACTAAAAAGCTTTTATTCAAAGTACCAGAAATTGGAAAAATGACTGAACAATGCTAACAACGAATCGGTCTGAACGGGTCCGCTAGAATTCTAGAATACAACGATTATAATAAATTGAAACCAAATATACCACGATTCGAAATTTAAATAAACATTACTGTCACACAAATTGACGTTTAGGGCGGGTTCATACGGCATGGCACAGGCAGCGGTCATTATGCCTATATTGTGTATGAACAGTACGAGAAAACATTCCACTTTCGCCGTCATTCCCTGCACCCTGTGGCTTTCTTCTGTCAATCTTCATAGTTAGACTTAATTGGTGCAATACAAGAACATGTAGTAATGTTGTTTAGTTCAAACCGACTACAAATTCATTAAATATGACTCCATCTATTAAAATAATCATACGGCCTTTTTATTAGAAACCTCTATTACTTAACGTCCATAAAATAATGAATGTCAAAACATCAAATTAATTTAACGAAATAAAATAATGATAAAACTAACCTTCCAAAGTCATACATTTGCGTTATAACGAGTTAAATAAGCAGGTATAATAAATCAAATAAAGCTCCCGTGTACGAAACGATGTTACCTTTGCACAATCAAAGATTGTTTTTAGTAACAAAGTGACAGGTAATAAATAATAAAGGGATAATTTATATTCGTTACTCAATATTGTTACTTTTCTTTTGCAATGTGTCTAAAACTTATTTAATATTGTTAGTTTAGTTGTGTTTAAATACGAATCAATTGAAATAAATAGTTACATACTCGTATTACTTGAGAGTTGAGACTCAGCGACACCTATATTGCATAGGCCGTGTACATAACGTACTGACTTCTGAAGAAATAACATCGTACTTCTTAATGATCTACTAGACGTCTTCAGACTATACTTTTAAAAAAGGGAGTTATAAAAAGAGTAATATTATTAGTTACATCACAAAGTGTTACCACACAAATAAGAATTATTTTTAAACACTACACTGATCTGTAAACAGAGAATCAAATTATATAGATTATAGAGACTCCCGCAGCGCCCTCCAATAACTTAAAAACTCTACCATCGACAAACCAAAATTAATGACCAGTTACGAAAACGATGCAAGTTACTTTTTAAACTGTTCTATCCAACATTCTTTATTACGAGTATCATAAGTTTATAATAGAACATTGCAATGATGAAGAGGTACTACGAAAAGGATTACAGATAACCGCATTTGGCGAATTTACAATATTACTCGTAGTGTCGAAATATGGATATAAAAAGTACTAGAACAAGTGCTTATGTTACCTTATTACACACAAAGTATTGATTTTTATGTTTTGACCTCGACTTATACACCTTTTGTGTTATGAATAAAAGATAAAAAATACTACAGCAAAGCCTTGAAGCCAGAAACATTTCTTTAGAGCTTTCACGTTCGCTCCTATGAGCATATCCAATTTCTTCCTTAATCTCATTCTAAATTTTTTCATTCTTTTTTTAAATTTTATCTATGAAGCAAATAAAAAGTTATGATGCATCTATTTAGATGTACACAGGAGGCAATCGTAGTAAATAAAACATAGTGTGCTGTTAACAAGTCACTTTCCATCATATTTGCGATTCTTATATCGACACGGAACCTTTTTCTAGCGTGTCCATGGGATTGTTATTTTTTGAATTAGCCACGCCCTTTGATTTTTAAGATGATATGACATTTTAGACATTACGAAATATGGTGTTCATCATTATTTCCAAATTTGCTACCACTTGTAGATACATCGAGGAGCAGACTGATTAGTAAATCGATGGACATTTTTTTTAACGATTCAACTCAGTCAGAGTTAATCTAAAGCACTCTGTACCTTTCTTATAGGTTTCATCTGTTAACAAAGCGGATTTTCGTTAACTGTCTAACAAATTTAGTGAGACAATCTGATGCCAAGACCTGACAATGGGCGAAGTTAAAACTTTAGTGGGTAAATGCATGCCTAACTCACAAAAAGGGAATGTTTAAGGGAGGTGCCCTTAAACATATTTATATCTTATTCAAACGTCAAAATATGCATCTAAATGGACATTACGCTAAAACTGCTGGACAGTATTTTCATGAAAATGAAAGCATAACTATACAGAAAGCCCAGCTTATCCTAAATCTGGCTATTCAGTGCACTTAAGTTAATTAGGAAACGTGAAATATCTTGTTATGATTTGATTGCTTCTATTGCGTGCACATGTGGAACTTTTGAGTATTGCATGTTTATGTGTAGTAAATAATGCCGTGACGTAGGGCCTCAGCATGGGGCAATGTTTTTATAAGGGTGTTTCGGGTATCATTGATCTTTTAAGCTTTGTTTACTACCTGGTGAATGTCTCATTACTTTATCGATAAAGGAGTGAGAATACCTACTTAAAAATATTAAACACAACGATTGTTATGTATACTTTTTCGCTTGTGTCAATTTCGTCGAATGCGTTAATGGTTTCGTAATATACAAAGCTGTAATAATCCTGTACCTGAGGTTGTAAAAAATATACTTGTCCGATGTATTATAAGTAGGTAGAGGCATCCTTAAATGTTTATTGTAGTTTCAATGACGTTCAATTTTTACAGAACAAGACTATTAAGTTATATAATCGGACCAAGATTCATCTCGACCCCAATTGGTAATATTGTAAGACTATATTTTGTAAAATTTAATTAGTTAAACTTAGTGCTAGGAGAGTTGATTTGCGTTTTTACCGTAGGGGGTAGAATGTAGAGCATCCAAACGCAATTCTCAAACCAGTTTTTAAAAACTGTTTTAACAGAAAGTTTTTTTAAGTACCTATAAACTAAATGACAGATTTGATACCTATCGGTCTAGAATAACGGCAACATATCAAGGGAAAGCACAAATGTAGAAACATTACAAATCTAGATCACAGCCATTTTTGGTAGATCTATGGCCATTGAAATGTCTTTTTTAAAGGTATAACCATAATGGGTAATTTCAATGGCTCAAGTTAAACTAGTTTGAAATTTAAACCGTTTATTTTGGCCTACCCATTGTTTCGTAAGACTATTACTATTTAGTTAAACTATCATATATCATGATTTTGATATTTTGCCTTTAGATCGTTGTTACTAAATTGTGCTTTTCAACGGAGACATGTAGGTACTGGGCCACTTTGGATAAATTGCGTGACTTTCGAATGACTTAAGAATAGTTTATACTCATCTCGCATAATCAGATTTAATGACTCGTAATCACCGATTATTTATTGCTTTTACACTTATTTATATTTTATTTTATTTATTGTTTTTATTTTACATCACAACAGAACGCGAGCTGTTCTTAGCTGTTATTTTTGTTACTCTAATTAATCTTGGACTTAATGCTCTAGATATTCTTTACCAGCCAACCTATCGGTGATGTAGAAGTTTTGTAAGCCTGTTTATTCGGGCTTATTTCTGTAACGAAAAAAAAAATCAAAACTTGATGAACTGAAGTGAAAAATAAGTAACAATACAAAGCTGAGAATGGAATACCATTTTAATCTAGAAAGTTACCTTCTTTTTGCATTATCAATTGATTTGACATATTATTACTAATTTCTGTTGTTTGTTTTGAATTTCAAATATTAACTATACTCGGACATTGATTATTGTATTCATAACAAGAGATATCTCAGAACAGAGAACAATAAACAATAACACTGCATGTATTAAGATTTGATGGTATTTCAAGCCTTCTCTTACAAGGCTTAAATTTATCCTCTCCTTCTGACCTGTTAAGGCGGCAACAGTTTATATGCATAATAGAAAACATTCAGAAGTATAGACATCAATAAAAACTTCTTAAACATAATTATTTCTAGGTCTGGATGTTCTTTGTATCCATTTTATGTTTTTTGTAGTCTACCGTGACACAAGACCGATTCCTAATGCGGGAAAGTTGTCTAAAAACAATAAGAAATAGACACCAATACTGCCCTAAACAGCTCTGATGATCTAAACGACAGTAATTCAGACAATTCTTGACTGTTGCAGTAGCCATTTCTGTAAGTAAGGTAGAATATTTATCAAATTCTAAATCCAACTAGAATTTACAAAAGCTTTATTCTCTAATATTTGAGTAGGATACTAATCGTACTGAAATTCATACCGCACTTCTTCTTCTCAGCGTTTCGACGGCAAAAGTTTTGTGTCAGTGTAATATAATTTTAGCAGACTAAAACGCGGCCACTTTGAATTGCATTGTCGGTGGCAGCAATCAGATCCTCCCTCGTGCAGATGTCCGGGCACGCAGGGCATGATGCATGGTGAGACATCGTTTGAGTTTCACCGCATAAACAGCCCAGGTTGTCAGCGTCCACAAATCCCCATACCATACTTACAATATAGAACCAGGCTAAAGCTTTAAAAGATAGCGTTTCTCTTAGTAATAAGTGGCTTTAGTAATTGGCAGAGACTTACACTAGAAAGTCGGAGCCCTTTTGTTTAGTGCATATTAATTACTTTTCATAGCGGATATCTTACTGTGTCACACCGTAAAAGCACCTTCGTGCGAATGACTAATAATAATAAAAGTTTACGAGAAATGAAAGTGCAACAGTCTTGTGCTCAGTATAATCAGCCGTCCGGTTCATTCGAAACATTAATTTAGTATTACATTTATATAAACTTGACGTCTATATAAACTATTGTAAATGGGACGTATACAGTTTACATTACATTTAATAATTATGATTAAATACATCTTCATATTCATGTATGATTAGCATGTAAGCACATGCATTCGATAGTAATTCAGAAATTACGTCGAAGCTAAAACGATGATTACATTAATGAGGATATTGTAAGTTTATGTAATGGAACCAGCGTCTCCAGTTTTTTTTTTAGTGAAATCGAGATTAGTGAAAAAAACGAGATTCTTTTGTTTGTAATGTAGTGTTTGAATTTTTATTTATTATTGCCTGCCACTTTTATTGACGATACAGCACTACGGCTAACTGACTAACTTCACTACTGCACTTTGGGCGTCCAGCCAGTTAAAGCGGTACAAAAGTTGTCCCCAACCGTTACAATTTTGATTCAAAAAGCGGGACGTCCCGCCGAAATCGGGACGTTTGGCAACACGGAATTGAAAATACGTTGACGTGCATCACACACATATTAACGTCTATTTCCGCAAGACATATTCTTTCTACATATGGTGATTGTATGTGATGAATTGTGATAAATAAAATATAGTTAAAATAAAATCCGATGTAACATTATATCTTGGAGCGAATATAAAAATAGCAAGTTTTTTTTATATAATATAATAAAAGTGACTCACTCCTCTTGATTGAAAGTATGAGCAGACTCGAAAAGTAGTGGTCACCACACTCATTGCGAATGCAGACAATGCATGGTGATTTACACTATGGCGACCTATTAAGATGCTTCTGCATCACTAACAGCTCCCACATTAGGAATATACATCCTTTGTCTCAAGGGGCTTTACAAACATACATGAAACGGTCGGAACATACATGCGCAAGCAACATTGGCCTTGCCTGCGGTGCTAGGTGCAACGCCTGCTGCATAATTACCGCTCGACGATTGCGCAAACATTATCGGATCGGACGCCATTATCTCACTTATATTATAAAGGTTTAATAAAAAGATAATTAAACATGCATATGCAAATACTGTACACGTTGTTAAATTAAAACAACAGAAAATAAATAATAAAGTATTTTTTTTAGTTTTATATAATCTCTTCTAAATCAATTATTAAAAAATATTTTATAAGAGTTCAACACGAAGTCTATAAGCATAATGCTTATAGAATTGATATCGAACTCTTGAACTTGCATACAGATTTGAAATAAAGGAAACATTTATTTTCAAGGATTTTCGTTTAGGTTTTATGAAAACGTAATACCTATATGCTTCTCAATTTCTAACATTATTATTGGTTATTGGTTTCTTATTCGCCAAGCTGTTGCATGAAATATTTCTTTAATTATGACCATGAAAAGAACTTCTTGAGTAGGTAATCGCTTTTCGATGGAACTCTATGACTTTATAAACCATGGTAAATGTACCAAGTTCAAAATAAGACTGGTCGAAAATGGACCGATACAAACAGACACAAAGGGTGATTCCCGAAAGCAGATGTATTGGACAGTGTTGTCCCAACCCAAGTTATCATTAAAGGCAGAGGGACTTTGTGTATGAGAATAATTATCTCAACGGTATAATTCGTGCATAAACTCATGCCACAATACACACATACATTTGATATAATATTGTTAAAATAACTGTAAATGTTTAAGGGCCGCCATGACATTGCATGCAACTATTCACGCAATGAATCTACACTTTACATTTATTGATTGTGAGCCTTCGCATCATCTTTTGTTTGCTGCTCTTTGTGGTAATTACCTCTTCGTGTACTATCTATTCATCTTGTCGTGTATTAATGTACAGTTTTTTTTTCTTTATAATAAAAGAACCTTGATGAGTGGATTGACTAGTATGCGTATGTATAATTAATTATGTATTGTTTGTATGGTGCTTGCAACGCTGATGAATGGCTATGTAGTTAAGTGAATTAAAAAGAGGCATCTTTTGCCTTCTTCATAAGACCATTTTTAGCAAGGGCAATTTGTTAGAATGAGAAAAAATCACATGAGACGAAACTCAACTTATTTGCCATTAGCCGCTATACACTTCTTCTATCCATCTCTTGGCTCCACTATCACTTCAGCTACAAAACTTAAAGAATAATTATTTGTTATGATCCTGTAATGATTTCACGGGATTTTACCGCGCCTTACTAAAACATAAATTCCTGATTTACTATGCGTTTCAAATAAGAATTGAATTGGAAATCCGCCATCTTTCCAGCATTTGTTAGCAACTTCAGATATTTTTATATGGTGTGCAAAAAAACGAGAATTTACAATTAAAATACTTTATTCCAATTTTTCGATTCCACTGGTATTGTCGTCGTCTGAATCAGATTAAAAAACATATAAATGCTAACATAATTGCGCTATTAAAAAAAACTTAATTTTTATTTTAACATTATTTGGGGTTTATTTATGCCTACGCTACATTTCCAGTGAAGTTAGTCACAAATCCAGATCTATTCTTATTGCAGATAAAGAGTTACAGTAGCAGTAAATTTTGAGATTTTATCCGAGTAATTTTGTTCTCACAATCGTAATAATTTCAGTAACAGAAATTGTAAGGAGACAGAACCCAAACTCTTAATTTCAGGTATCTTCGCGTGGTTTCCGTAGTGTAGCGGTTATCACGTGTGCTTCACACGCACAAGGTCCCCGGTTCGATCCCGGGCGGAAACAGTACTTTTTGTTTCATTTTTTAATACATTATTTCTTAACATAAATACAGGACATTTGTTTTTAGATAATGGAAAGCGGTCTCTAGGTTTGAATCGTGATAATGATGCGGAAGACGGTTGACAATGTGTAGTACTAAACAAGAGCTGGAAAAGGCGAGTAATTAAGCTTAGAAAGTGGTATAAAACTAGTACAGCATGGGATTTGTTAGTTTCTAAATTGACCGGCGTAGACGGAAGGTCGCCGACCTGTTGAAGTCGAGGGGAACTGCCATCATTCTGTAAACTGACCCAGATACTTCAAGTTACGAAAACATTGTCTTTATTTTGATAAGCACGTTGTGTGATATATATTAGATAAGATAGATATTTATGTAACACAAGATATCGACCGAGATCTTCTTGATGTAGATAGTTCAGGCGTTTGATGATTTTGATATGAACTTTCTGATACAATGTTTGTACATTACTATTTATTTTGTGGTGATATATATTTAGATTTATTAGATACTAGCTGACCCACGCAACCTCGTTTGCATCTTCTATAGCCCGTAGCGTGAAAATTTTCCCTCGTTTTTGAAACATCCTTCATTGGTGCTCCGCTCCTATTAGTATTAGTGTGATGACATATAGCCTATAGCCTTTCTCGATAAATGGACTATCCAACGATTATCTACTCCTACGCACATTGCGCACACTGTTTCGATAGATATGATTGAATTTGCACTTTGTATAGCGGTAATAAAGTGCAAATTGACTCATTGACGTTAGGAACACACTTACATTGCTTAGACAACAGTGAGTGCTTGTAATATATGAACTTTATACAATAGCAATAAAGCTCAAGTTGACTTTACGTTTTAGTTACAAAACGTTTGTATGGGAAAAAGAAAAGGGCTGTTTTTAGGGCTTTTCCGGCCACTATTCGAATTTTTCTCGCCGTAAAAACCATCCTTGAACTTCAAGGAACATTAGAAAAAAAGAATTGGCCAAATTGGTCCAGGCGTTGTTGTGTTATGCGCTTACCAACACATTGAGCGATACATTTTTATATTATAAGATATATTTTATTTATAGTAAATTCACAGACGCAGAAAATACTGATGGATGTGCATGTGCAGTGAATTGAACTGGTAGTTTAATTCACTGCACTAACAGTATCGCAACATGCATAGGTAACTCTTGCTTGCGAAGTATCAGTATCAGGTTCAAGTGACATTTTAGGGTTCAAAACACGTCTTTAAACCAATCTAATACATGGCTATTTCCTTTTGCCCCCCAATTTTTTTCGCTTAGTGCCATTTATATTCATCATACAAAAATAACAGTTATCGTGGTGGTTCACGGGTTCATTCCAGATCATGGCTGTTTTTTTTTTTGTCGACAAACGTAGAAACTTTACGCTCATTATGCATACCTTTTAGAATTCAAGGCTTACCTTTCATTTCCAAGTACCAAAGTAATTTTTATAAGCCTCAAATAAGAACGTTGTCACATTTAAACGGTTTTTTTTAAACATGTTCTCTCTCCGCAAATGTAACAGAGATCATTTGGACTATTCGTACAAACTCTTCTTGACGATGCCATATCATTGGGTGCAGTTTTAATTAAAGTACTATACAATAGACGAGGCCCGGAATGTTTGTCGTCAACTATCGTTATCCAAAATTACACCATAAGTAAAGTTTAGTGACACTTCAATCAGGTGTATTCCCGCGCCTCACTTTACGGCGCCATATTGTTTTTATTGTCATCATCCGCTTTCGTAACCTACGCGCGCGTAGTACATCAACATTACTATGTTAGACACGGATATTTCAATATATTTTAATCATTATAGTGTAGTAGAATTTATTACCTCTTGTACATCGCCCAATAAGTTTACGGGACTGCATAACGGGTAGGCAGAAATGTCCACTATATTAATGACTAACAACTTCCTTGCTTGTTAAATAGCAAGTTGTCACTAATACCGTCAAACGCAATAAACTTTTCATTAGTTTACAAGATAATGAAAAGTTTATTACCTTTTAAGGCAATCAACTGATGACTTATTTGACCTCCTACAACACTTATGGTATGTTATGTGAGCCATGGTGCATTCTATTTATTATAAATTTATTTTTTTCTACAAAAACTCGTTAGTTTTGAATTTAAAATTATTGTACAATTCAACGTGATGACATAGGTATTTTTTTTAAAAAAGAAGTAGATACCCTATTATCTATTGAAAACTTTATTGAAAACCACTTATTATCAAACAAAACAACAACAAATAAAATAATAAAAAAAAAAAAAAAAGATGTTTTATTCATTACTTTGTAATAAGTTTAATACTTGTTTGTGACTAATCTATATATGTGAGTAAATATAATCCGTGGGAGAGCTATGCTTCGGCATAAATGGGTCGGCTCGACCGGAGTGATACCACGGCCTCACAGAAAACCGGTGTGAAATAGCGTTTGCGCTGTGTTTCACCGAGTGAGTGATGATACCGGAGGGCTATACCCCAACGCCTCCTCCTATCCCCTTTCCCATCCCTCAAAGGTCGGCAACGCACTTGTGACGCCTTTGGTGTTGCGGATGTCCATCGCTTACCATCAGGTGACACGTCCATTCGTTTGCCCACTATTCAATTAAAAAAAAAATGGACTTATTTGTTTTCATGCGGTGCTGCATGGCAGCTCCTCGCAAGTTGCATTTCATTGCCGTTTGCCTTGATTTCAATGTCTCAAATCCTTAGATAGTAAGATACGTTTCATCTCAAAGACATTCGTCTTAAGGCATTTCAATAAAACTGCAATAATTCACCAAAACTTATTAACTTTTGGCTGTGTCTTCTAGATAACGGGGTTGTGTGATAGAAATAAATATTTTCCTAAAGGAATACAAGAACTCAGCACAACATTAATTACACAATCAGTCTCGCTTTTAGTCATCAGTCTCGTTATTTAACGAAATTTATTTTTCATTTAATCGAGAAGTGTGGCAAACCTCAAAAGAAGGTTATACTAGTTGCATAGTTTATAAGTGGCGCCTTGAATCATCGCAAGAACAAATAACAATCGGACATTTCAAAGCGTATTTGGTTCAAACAAAACTATTCACGCTCCAATGGTGTTACATTCTTCGTGAGTAAGCTGTCATTTGTGATTGGATTATCGGTCATTGCCCGTAAACACGGGAATGGTAACACACCCAAGGTGCCGGTAAATGTGTCAATGCATGTATTAGATAATATAAAGTATGTAAATGTGTATGACTTCAATTATGTATTGTACAGATTCGGGATTTTATTTCCATAACATCTGTAAGGGAGCGTTCAAGTATTACGTAACGCAATTTGGGGGGAGGGGGGTCTCGTAAAACGTTACGATGCGTTACAGGGGCGGGCGGGGATCTTTCTTATAACACGTTACGTAACACTGTTTTTTTTTTAATTAAAAAATTAGGGAATTAAAAACTCCTAAATTGGCAACCCTTTTCGTTTACGTTTTACGGGGAATCCCTCGATTGTTTTAGTCTGGTCGTCATTTGTAATTTGTTCTCGCAAGTTGGCAAACTTTTTCGTTTATATTTCACGGGGAATCCCTAGATTGTATTGTACGTTATTTATTGTTTTCGTTGTTAGTATTCGTTAGTGTTTATGCAGAAGCAAATTGCTGTAGTCAGTTGGTGTAATTAAAGTGAGTTCATAGTGTTCATACTGTAATGTCCTCAAAAGAGGAAGATTTGTATCATCAGCTATTCTCGGCCTATAAAGGCTCTCATGCTAACTTGCCAGCGCAACTGTGTCTAAAAAATGCCAATGAAATTTGGAAAACGGCTAAAGAAAAACTAAAAAATAACGAAAAGTTTATAGAACATGTAAGGGAGCGTTCAAGTATTACGTAACGCAATTTTCTCGTAAAACGTTACGGTGCGCTGTGACGCGTAACGTTTTAGGAGGGGAGGAGGGGTTCAAAATCTTCAAAAGTAACGTTACGTAATACTTGAACGCTCCCTAACTTATATACCTTATTGAAGAGATTTGTGACTAAAACGGTAAATTATTCTATAAACATGTATACATCCAGACCGTCTTTTGGTATTTTTATATTTGGTATTTTTATTTTGTACAATAACTAATGTATGTTCCTGATATCTCAAAATAGGCAGAAGTATTTTACACTAAAACATGACCGTTTCTAGACCGCAGATTTCAAATTTCGACCCTATACCACTACTAATATTTCAATTATAAAGGTAAAAGATACTATCTTATCCGGCAATCGTTGCTTTGCCGTTGAAAGAAAAATTAAGGGGTAGGTCACCCTTATCATTTAGGGGTATGAAAAATAGATGTTGGCCGATTCTCAGACCTACCCGATATGCACACAAAATTTCATAAAGATCGGTCCAACTGTTTCGGAGGAGTTTGGTAACATACACCGCGACATGAGAATTTAATATATTAAAAAAATAAAGATTGGACAATTTAAAAATGAGTTTGAATCTTAGCACATTGGAACATTTAACTAAATTCGTAATGTGAAATGTCAAAACAGTAATAACAATTAAGCTGTGACTTAAGTGAGAACTTTCATCTTGAGATTAACTCTAATCTCTGTTTTTACGATGATTTTATATAGGATTCATATTAGTTTTTTAAAATGCTACACCATATGAAACGATACTACCAACAACTTTTAAAGGTATTTAAATTGAAAGGCTCGAAATAACTATATTTTGTGTTTGTTGTTATTGTTTTTTTTTGTAGTGTTTCCAAGTTAGAGTTGATTGTGCATGCACTCGTCCATTGACTTATTGTAATTTGCTGGTGTCTTGAGTAAAGATTTGATAAAAATTATGACATTCGATACTAATCTAATTTTTTTTTTTTTATTTTCTTTATTGTTTACATTATTAATGTAGGGGCTTTTAATCAATAATGTACTAATCTAATTGTAATATAACATAAATGTAATTACTGTATGTCCATTGGGCGGGACATGGCTGATCGCAATGTCTACCAAACATGTACCTACTAAACTACCTACGATCCACAATAAAGATATATTGAATAGATCTGTAGAGAATATTGTGTCGTAATCAACTGAGTACTAAAAGTTGTAAGGCAAAAACTAATATATTTTAAGAAGTGCTAGCTCTTTATGTCAAAGCCGAAAATACTAGTAAAAAAGTTTCCCCATAGGCAACTTATGTTTTACGATCACGAGTTTCTATATATTCATAAGTTAGTATAGTTAATCTTAACACGACAATTTACGCTGAAAACGATATTTTACTTACAGTAGTCGATAATAATGTATCGACTCAATTACTATTCGAATCTTTAGAATTTTATGTCTATAACGAAATAGTACACGTCTTTCTTCTTATTTAATAACTTAGTAACTATTGAATAAATAGCGTTAAAAGAGCGTACTCCTTCCTAAAAGGCCGGCAACGCACTTGTAACGCCTGTTTGTTGTAACGGTGTTGCGGGTGTTCATGGGCAGCGGTAATCGCTTACCATCAGGCGATACGTCTGCTCGTTTGCCCCCTATATAATAAAAAAAATAGAGATATTGTTACGTGGTAAGGTTCAATTGTTTTTTTTTAAATTATTCTTACGAATAAAAGAGACATTAACACTCTAACTACAGAATAATCGTCCTCACTCTGTCACTCAAATATAGGTCACACTGTAATATTAAAATTCTCTAAGGAGTCCTTGATAAATCTCTGGAAAACTATTGAGGCTTGTGGAACCTGGAGTTTTAATGGCGTTTTATATTAGTACGTAATCAAATAGACTATTGGTGCTTCTGATCTGTACGTTTTTTTTTTTTTTTTTTTTTATTGAATAGTGGGCAAACGAGCAGACGTATCACCTGATGGTAAGCGATTACCGCCGCCCATGGACACCCGCAACACCAAAGGCGTCACAAGTGCGTTGCCGACCTTTGGGGGATGGGAAAGGGGATGGGGGGAGGGGTTGGGGTTGGGGTATGGGCCTCCGGTATCCTCACTCACTCGGTGAAACACAGCGCAAACGCTATTTCACACCGGTTTTCTGTGAGGCCGTGGTATCACTCCGGTCGAGCCGACCCATTCATGCCGAAGCATAGCTCTCCCACGGTATAGTATGTACGTTGTCTGAGGCGATATCTGTGGAGAAAGAGCCGCTGACAAAATTAAATTTCGATATTGAGGTTCCGCAAACATATTGGGTGTTCTTTGTGTTCGTTTTATGTATGTTTGTAAAGTCTCCTGTGATAAAGGATTATTCCTAATGCGGGAGACGTCTTTTTATAGAACAAAAAAAAACGGTCTAGCCATTCCACAGATAATTTGGAAAAAACAGACTTACAACAGACAATTTAATTTATTTGTTTAGATAGAAATAGAAAAGGAATGTAAAAAAAATCTACACCTACTGTTGTTGATTCAGATATACATACAGTTTTGCTTTTAGCTATTACTATATATAATAATGGTAAATCAAATATACCAACAAACAGTGTAAGGATATTGATGTTTTACTTGTGTAAAGATATTTAGCTTGCAAATAAGATAATATGCCAGTATATAATTAAGACCATAGAATACCAAATATCACCACCCCTATTCAATACATGGTTGTTGTATATTATGACTAAGGGACTAATCTATGCAGGTTATCATCAATGCAAAGAGAAGGAAAACACAGTAGGCCAGTACTGCCCTTGTTATCAGACATACAATAAGTAGTATAGTATTTGCATTACTTCGCTAAATGACTAAGAGCTCCTGCAGAACACGAACTTTTTGTCAGCCGATAGCTTAATCGGACTGTTAATCAGTATGAACATGTATGGCATACACCGACTTGGTATTAACTAAAAGGTTTGTAGTCTGCCGGGGCTCTTACTGTATTTTGTAGAACAACGGAGGCAAAGTAGTGGTCTGTAAAAGGTAATGATGTGATGTGTATTACACCAAATTCTTAATAGTAATACAAGGATATAGGTTTATTTCAAGTTAAAATGAAGTTTCATAATTTAAATTAGCCATTACATATTTTCATCAAGTTTTTACTAGAGTGTGAGTATATTATAGGTAAGTATAGGGATTGGTAATGATATACCAATTCGTTTATACAAAAAAATTTTTTTTTTTTTTATTGTAAAGGGGGCAAACGAGCAGACGTATCGTATTTTCAAAAAATCTTCATATTTCAACACCATCTCCATCTTCCATCTGTATCAAATCTTCTATTTGTAGGCAGTATTTGAAAAATAAATTAAAGCCTTAAAATAATTGGCAGTGATAAAATAGTGATTCTGTTGGTATGAAAATGCCTTTTTACAAGAGTTATTAATGTGGATATCAACTTATGTCTAATGACAGGTTGTGACACCTATAAGGGTAATTAAAAGCAGGGATCTGTTTAAAATCCCGGCGTACAGAGAGTTATGTCAATTGTTGACTGCCTCGGTGGCGCAGTGGTAGCGTATGCGACTGCTAAGCTTGAGGTCTCGGGTTCGATTCCCGGATCTGACCAAATGTTTGTATGATCTGCAAATATATATATATAAGTATATAAGTATTTATATCAGTTGTCTAGTACCCATAACACAAGCTCTGCTTAGCTTGGGACTAGATGGCGTTGTGTGTTAGATGTCCGGAATATTTATTTATTTATTTATTTATTAATATACCAATTCATTTAAGACAAAACATTTTATGTTCAAAATATCTTCATAATTCAACACCATCTCCATCTTCCATCTGTATCAAATCTTCTATTTGTAGGCAGTATTTGAATAATAAATTAAAGCCTTAAAATAATTGGCAGTGATAAAATAGTGATTCTGTTGGTATGAAAATGCCTTTTTACAAGAGTTATTAATGTGGATATCAACTTATGTCTAATGACAGGTTGTGACCCCTATAAGGATAAATAAAAGCGGGGACCTGCTCAAAATCCCGGCAGATTTATGTCAATTCAATGTCAAGCGTTCGGATACTGATATACCTAGATAGTTTTGATTATTCTTTGGTTTTAATTGAGATTGCAACTACCAGTTTTTTAAAAGATGATGGCATTAAAAGAGTATATAAATATAAACTTTATGTTGGTCTTTCCAGTCATTTCATTCAATGACAGAATATTGGTCAAACTTTGGACCGACACTTACAGTACATTTTTTTTTGTATGCATAGTTTTAAAAACATATTAATGATGGCTAAGTGAAAATCAACCATGAATTGTTTAGTCATTTTTTGCATTTCTCCATTTCTAGTCTATATAAACTGTTAGAAATTTGTATAATGTTTTAGTTTTACATTAATATACAGATATAGTAACTTTAAGTTGTACACTTAACAAAAAATTATGATTAATATCATAACAGTGAATTCCTAAACTGATTAGTATGCATTTACAATTTACTTATTCTGTATATTCTCTACGTATAGCAGAAACGATACAAAAAGTTTTTGAACTTTTTTAAATATACCAATTTAAAAAACTGTTGTTATTTAAATTAAATAGTCTGAGTGTTCAAATTTAACATAATATATTCTAGTATTAATTTTAAATTGTGGACAATTTAATTTTTTTACATAATTTAACAGTACTGTTGGTCTGATATATTGCCAAGCAAATCATAAACAAATAATTCATTTACATATTTTAAAAGCCTTTTTTTATTAGTTTATTTAACAAATTCACCTTCTATGGTAATTTGCCTAAAAAAATTACAAAAATCTATCACTATCTGCAAATAATGAAACTATTAATTAAAACTTATGGAAAATAGACCTAGGTACTTAAGTAAATGAATTAAAATACTTTGTTGCCTCAAGT
The DNA here is from genome assembly GCA_916048165.1 of Spilarctia lutea. Lineage (NCBI taxonomy): Eukaryota > Metazoa > Arthropoda > Insecta > Lepidoptera > Erebidae > Spilarctia > Spilarctia lutea. The sequence continues at coordinate 6,489,956 of OU696491.1, forward strand.
TATATTTACTTGACTGCAACTTAACTTGTGTCAAAAAAAAGCTTTTAAAAACAATTTGAAACATTGTTTTGGATTCTTTTTCATTTACCTAAACTGCATTTTGACAACTCGTAGTGGACAATGCGTCATAATCGATAAATCAAGGTGGACTGCAGTTGCAATTTTATTACCTTTACACTTCGTAAAGGTGTACTGAAGACGGTCTATTTTAAATAAACATAACGGTATAAATCATGAGTGTATTTATTCCATTAATAAGTATTAATACATTTATTATCACTTATTGTTAGCAAAACTAATGACAATAACAATAACTCACCGGGCGACAGGTGCAACATGCAATTTTTGACGAGTAACCAACAGAAACAGTATTATATGTTAACAACAACTATAAAACACCTCACTTATCACAATAAACAACGCAAATTTTCTTTAATCGAATTGTATTTGCAACTCCATTGTTTTAAAGTGCAATAAAATTGCATTGAATCACAAAAAACGAAGTTCTTTGCTGACTGCCCGCGCCGCACGCAAGCAGACTTAAATCTAGCTGGCAGTATTTGCGTTAAGCATTGAACAATGATCTTTTTCTCTGTAACTTTACGAGCTATTTTGAATTGTATAAAATAAGGTTCTACATTCATACAACCTTTGAGGGTGCATTACACTTTATTAAACTTTAGATACCAGTAATATAAAATGTAATATACAAGTATTTAAAAATAATAAATTTGAATTGTTTCTAATGGACTTTTATGAATTTAAAACCAAAAATATGTTACCAAGATTAAGTCTTTGATAAAATTCTGAACTTCTTGTGTCGCCATCTATTAGCTAATCTGGAGAACTTTATACGTTTAGTTTTTACATAGTTTTGAATTCAAATTCAAAATCAGTTATTCAATAATAATTAAGACATGACATTTATGAACGTTAAATTGAAGTTACAGTTAAAAGTCGTAGATCGACACAAACAAAGGTCTCATGTACTGGATTGTCAAGGCAAATATGTTGAAAACACGAAAACCAAAATTTTGAGAAGAATACTGTCAAAGAAACTTATGGCCACTCTTTTTAAAAGTCTAGCGTTTTTAAGTCTAAAGATAGCGTACCAACAATAGGAAAAGAAAAAAATAAAAAATTAAATTTTGGTTCATTCATACCTATAAATGATTAAACAATGTAGTCAAGTAAAAATTTAAATACTGCTTTCCATATATTATATATTTAAAGATTGTATTAACTATTTCTAGATTTTACAGTGTTTGTCTTTCATATTTCTTTGTCTTTTCAACTTAAGTAAAAATATAACTTATATGCGTCTAATTTATTTGTTTATCGAATTTTTTTTTTTTTTTTTTTTTAATAAAGTATGTTCAGTACTTTATTTATATTACAATCTAGCCAAGTTGACTAATAAGTAAATACATTTCACCTAAATTAATACGTAATCATAATTCTAAGAATGCGTCCATTAACACTTACTTAGTTTTTATTAAGGCGAAGACACTTTGTTCATGTGTTCTTTGTACGCGGCACTTATCACCATATTGTTTGTTTGTCACTAAAACACTACACTAACTCGAACGGTTTTGTCCGTTTCAGTCTTCTTACTATATTAGTGATGTCAAGAAGCTGGATTGCCTCAACATTCACGTGCTGATGAAGTCGGTTTTCATGAGCTTCGGCATATTTTTGTATAACAAGATCTACGACGTCTATGTTTAAATCCCGATGTAGGTCGCAGTTCCGAATGTACCAGGGTGCATTAACTGTATCCCTGAGTACTTTATTTTGGAAACGTTGTATTATTTGACGATTGCTCTTACTGGCACAGCCCCAGAGCTGGATACCATAAGTCCATACAGGCATCAGAACCTGTTTGTATAGTAGGACTTTGTTGTATACTGATAGAAAAGAGTGTCTTCCCAGCAACCAGTACATTTTTTGGTAACGTATATTCAGTTCCGATCTTTTTTTCTTGACGTGTGCTTTCCAGCGCAGTTTAGCGTCAAGAGTCATACCAAGATATTTGGCTGTATTTGAGTAAGGGGCTTGTTGGCCATTAATAAATACAGGAAAATATTGCGCTCTTTTATTTGTGAAGTCAACGTGAATGGACTTGCTTTCATTTAGCTTGATACGCCATTTTTTAGTCCAGTTAAGAACTTGATTTACTGCTATTTGGACCTTTTCAACAGCTGCCTCATGGCTACAACCTATCGCCATAATAGCGGTATCATCGGCAAAAGTGGCTATAGGATTATCTTCAGTAACTGGGATATCACTGGTGTATAATAGATACAGCATCGGGCCTAATACACTTCCCTGCGGCACCCCAGCTTTGATAGGTTTGACTTCTGAGTAGGCGGTTTCGTGTCGAATACGAAATGCTCTGTTCAATATATATGACTCGAGAATGACTGCAAACTGTTTCGGTAACATATGATTTAGTTTGTGAATGAGACCTTCATGCCAAACTTTATCGAAAGCTTGTGCTACGTCAAGAAATATAGTAGAGCACACTTTGTTTTCTTCTAGTACTGTTTCGATTATATTAGTTATTCTGTGTACCTGGTCCAAAGTTGAATGTTTTTCTCTGAAGCCAAACTGATGATCAGGTATTAAATTACTATTATCGATTACAGGCTTCAGTCTTTTTAATAATAGTTTCTCAAATAGCTTCGCTAATACTGGTAGTAGAGAAATTGGTCTGTATGAAGTTGGCTCTTGCGGTGGTTTGCCAGGCTTGGCTATCATAATTATTTCTGCTACTTTCCATAAATCAGGTACATACTTTAATCGAAATGCAGCGTTCATGAGGGTAGTGAGCTTGACTATGGCTTTACGATTAAAATGCCGTAGAATTTCACTTGTTATGAGATCATATCCAGGCGTTTTTCTTAGATTCATGTGGCACCTTATTGTATTTAGGACTTCTTTCGGTGTGGTGAGCTTTATTTCTGAACTATCATTTTGTGATATTGGTAGGACATTTACGATTTCAGCAGAGTTTGGTGATTCCATGTTGGGTTGGAATATGAGCTCAAGGTACTGAGCGAACCTGTCTGCTTTTTGTTGGTTACTAATGGCCCATTTACCATTTTCTTCTCTTATAGGAGGAATTTGAGTGATGGGTCTTTTGATGTTCTTTGTCACTTTCCACAATGTGTGATCAGATTTACAGTCAGTGGTTAACTGGCGTAAATAATCATTCGTTAGCGAGTTATTATAACGTATTATTTCTCTTTTAAGACGTTTCGTCATAGTATTAAGTTCAGTTTTATCTTGAGGACTTCTGGTTAAGTGCCATCTTCTCCTTTATCGAATTACTTGTACATAAAAAATTACAGGTTTGAACTTACGGTTTCGCACTAGGCTCGTGGCTTGTGTTGTGTTCCGCACTAAGATCAGATTTTACATTTTCCAATGGTGCTAATTCTGTTGTTCTAAAATCTCTCCAAACAACACCAGAAATCAAACTAATTCCACTGTTACATATTTTTATATTTTGTGACAGCCAAGATACAAGCGTAACTTACTTTATTTTGGGTGCCACCAGCAATTATTGTAACTTTATGTACAAGTATTTGAATCAAATGGTAATTTGAATTACACTCTGAAGGATGAAGATGGAGATGAACTTTTCACGTTCACCCTACCAAGTTATAGCCTTTTTTGAAATAAAATATAAGATTTACCTAATCATTATCATTTAGTAGTCCATTGCTGGATAAAGCTTTTGGAAAGGTTTTATCATCATACCATATCACGCTGGACGGATGGATGGTGTAGGATTTGTTTTAATTTGACTCCTGAGTAGAAGGACCGGTATACTCGTCTGCCTGTTGTAATAAAAAAAGTTTACCTTTTTTGAAGTGAAAACTTCTTTAGCGGCGCTGTGTACTTTTTTGAAATGGGTAAAAATGTATAACTCGCGTCAGGGCACGTGACCTGATCGAAAATTCGTAAGACGGATGGAGAGAGGACAGGCGGCGCAGGGCGCTTGCGCGAATGTTCGTGTGTGTATGTAATATAAATTGTCATGTTTGTGTACGATAGCGCAATAAATGAATATTGTATTCCACCACATAAATAATAGTACTTTTATACTGATAATAAAAGCAATTCGTACAAAATTATTCTCTAACCATTCCAAAATATCAAAAATGCACAACGTTAATATTCAAGTTTTCACTTCTGCCGGCACTCCCGGAGTGCAACCCGTCGATTTTTTTACAGCGCTATTGTCCTGCGTAGTTCACTATCAAGCTCTCACGAAACACACGGTATGAATACTGGTGGTGACATTTCGTATTCTTAAAATAAGCCGCAGATAGTTATTACTAGACCTATTACTGTCTTGTAAAAAATCCATCAGTAACAAAGATGTATTCATACTTAAACACAAATATTCATATTAATAGTAGGATCTGTACCCAACTAATATTATGGACATGACAATGTGTCAAATGCATACCTCAACCGCGGTGCATAGGTAGTTAAGGCGAATCTGAAGGAAAACCAATACCCGTGGTTTCCGTCACGCACCTCTATGAATACACGACATACACGGAGAACTTTGGCGGAGGGAACAGTTTCGTTGTGCGAAGTGGTCAATGGCCAACGCGTTCAAAGTTCATAAGCTGGAAAAACTTCTACTAGTTTCTACAATTTTTTATGTTTTAGACCATTGCGATTATCGAGAGACGATAGCTGATCTGACCGTTTTCATTAGACTACTAAAGATAGCTAAAGATGTCTGAATAGTACGAAATACAGAACGAAACAAACAATTATTAAAGTATACGTACATACAACCCGCCGGAAATATCTGCGAACCGGGCTTAATGACGTAATGAAAACTACAGATAGCAAAAAAATCGAGGTGTAGGAAAAAAATTCGAGATGTGAAATTAAAAAACGTTTTATTTATGAGTATCTGTTTTTTTACACTTCTATACAACTTTTATATCCATATGTACTTTATGTAAAAAAAAACAATACACAGAAAAAGTAAAGAGCAGGAGAACATTCATCTCGTCGCTGACAAAATTTGCGACGATTTCGCTTTACGTTTTACTTTCATTATCGTTCTTTTAGATAAACCAGACCAGACCATTTGTTGCTCGTTCAACCGGCATAGTGAAAGAGCCATGTTTTTTTTCATTTTCAAAGAATTGTATTACTTTAAGCACTATATTCCGCTCTGCACTATGTATAGTCCTACCCATCTTACAATACAATACTAAATAGATAGTTTATTAATATTTCAATGAACAGAGACACAATAAACAAGTATGAGATTACGAAAACTAGAATAATACGTATTATTGTATTATTTATAGATACGTCGGCGCTTGCATTGCCAACGGTACTAAATTGGCGAACGCGGGGCGATGCGTGGGGAAGCGAGAGGTGAAGCGCATTCCAGCCAGGTTGCGCAGATATTTCCGACATATATATCGTCAGATGATCTATGCTTACAGAAACTTACCGTGGGAGAGCTATGCTTCGGCATGAATGAGTCAGCCCGACCGGAGTGATACCACGGCCTCACAGAAAACCGGTGTGAAATAGCGTTTGCGCTGTGTTTCACCGAGTGAGTGAGGATACCGGAGGCCCATACCCCAACCCCTCCCATCATCCCCTTTCCCATCCCCCAAAGGTCGGCAACGCACTTGTGACGCCTTTGATGTTGCGAGTGTCCATGGGCGGCGGTAATCGCTTACCATCAGGTGATACGTCTGCTCGTTTGCCAACTATTCAATAAAAAAAAAAAAAAAAAAAAAAGACCAACTTTTAGTAAATAAACTAAAACGCTGTGATGACCTACCTTCTTAGTACTTTAATTTATCAATGTATAACATTCATAAATAAAATACCCATACAATATTTTTAAATCTTTTATATTATCTACAAATTATTAAAAGTACATAAATGCTAAGTAATTATCCCAGTTGTACTTTAGGGGTGTTAAATGTGCGTTTTCTTGACATCTTCTTGCGTGCTAGTTGGAGTTGTTCTAGCTGACTATTGACTTCAGCCCAAATTTTGTTCTGGTCTTCCACTGGAATAGTTTTTCTATAAAAAAAGAAAAATGCTTGTTACATATCCATGTGATAGATTTGACTGAATTTATGAGTGTATGTTCATACTACTATACATTCATATTTAAGTTTTTAAAATTGCTGCTGTCCTCGGGCCAACAAACTAAAAGTAACAAACCGGGCTCTAAAGTGTGATGGAGAATTACGGCTGCAGTAATTTTTCATATTTTTTTTTTTTTTAAAAAGACAACTCCCACATTAGGAATAAACATCCTGTGTCGTGGGGGACTTTACAAACATACATAAAACGGACACAAAGAACATCCAGACTCGGGACAATAATTCGTGGATCACACAAAGTGTTGTACCGCGTGGGATTTGAACCCAAGACACTTGGCGCAGTAGCAAGCGGCATGGCGACCACTGAAACCACTCGGCCAACCGTGCAGTCTAGTCTAGTCTAGTCTAAAGAATATATAGCTATTCCTTCAAAGTTGCAATTGGTGAAGATTTCTGTGCAGATCAATTATAATGCCGAACGCGATCACCGTGCTGATCAATAAGAAGTTACAGAAACTCATACTAATAGAACAGTCTATGTCATCACTTTTGTTCTAGCATTATAAAAAAAGAACAATAAAAATTATGAATGTGAATAGGTTTCTACAAAAAAACTTAAAGGATACACACATCCAAATTATATGTCATTGCTAGTAAATAAAAAAGTTTGAGAATGCCTATAATTTAGCCAATTTCTTTACCTGTATGTTTTCATCAAGTCGTACTTCTCCCAAGGAGTAGCTCGCAACTCTCTTCTAACTCTATCTTTTTCCTTTAGATATTCCTCAATGTTAGCAATTCCTTTCAAGTCTTGTCTTTCCCATCTTTCCAACCATGGTCTTGGTTTCAGTGTTACCTGCAATTTGCACAGTTTTTATTAAAAAATGAAGAGAAGCATTTACTTTTACAAGTGCTCGATTATCTGTTGTTAGATATTATTATTTGTTTTATTCTTGAAGCAAATTAGTGAGGGAGTCGTAACCATATCTTTTGGTAGTCTGGTCCAGGCTGGGTAGCAAATACCTTTTAAGGTTTTTCTTAGATGAATTTCACCATAGTCTCCCCATACACCATAGGATGCCCTGCACACAATCAGTTAATTTGTAATCCCTTAAATATCTTGTACTAGGTAAACCCCACCCCTTTTTTCTTTTGATTTCTTTGTTAATTTATATTATTGAACAATGTTGGGCAGGATAGCTAGTTAATATCTTAAACAAAGTAAGTTTCTTGGCAATCTCTAGAAAAAAGTTATGTTAACTTGTTCAAATAATAAAAAGATTTTATTGAAATGTTTTTAAGTGATATTTAATTTTTATTGTAAGATAAGATAAATCTTTAATCTTCAAAAAAATGACAAATAGAGTTCAAACAGAAGACAAAAGCTTATAGTCCACGGGCCCACGTACAAGGGATTTCAGTGATTAATAACAGGCTGAAAGTTTATACACAGCTTCGTTTTGACGAGACCCCCAACTTTTATTATTGGACCAAATTCACCAATTTTCAATTCATTCATAATCTTGACAACTTTCGAGTGTAGGTCTCAAAAAAATTACCATCGAATTTGTATGCCGATGCATTTTTTATGAAAAATATATATTTTGCAAGCCCCAAAACAAAAATCTATTTGTTATTAATGAAAATGAATAAAAATTTTCAAGTCACCATTCTGACATGTTAGAGCTGGGGGTCACTCGGGAAGGTACCATTCACTTTGTATGCCACAAGTTTTTCTCAGTTTTCCATCGTATTTTCTCGAAGTATTGATTTTTAGAAACTGTTATTTATTAATTTGGGACACTCATCAAATCGACGTGTTTCGCTCCCTATCCCGCTTTTTCCTGCCACTATCAGAATTTGGTCCAATAATAAAAGTTGGGGGTCTCGTCAAAACGAAGCTGTGTATAAACTTTCAGCCTGTTATTAATCACTGAAATCCCTTGTACGTGGGCCCGTGGACTATTATTAAAATAAGGACTTTGTTAGAAGACATTTACCTGAACTGCATTAACTGGTACTGGTGTTCCTTCAGGCAGTATCTCAGGATCCATATCAAAGGAGAATGTGCTGTATTCAGGTAGAGCATCTCTCAAGTAAAACAGCTTATCATCCAGGCGTTTCTCAAGACGAAGGACCTGGATATTTTGAATTGTTGGGTCGTAAAGGTCATATCTTACCTGAAACACAAAAGAAACACCATTTTGAAAACTCTATACATACCATATTATGTACCGTTATTACGTTGGTGTACTGTCATCAAAGTTAATTTTTTATTATTATTTGGTAAGACACACTAGTAGCTAGAGAGCTGCAGTGCATGTGTTTCAACTAGCTTTTTTTGAAGCAGCTTAGTGAGTGAGTCATAACCATATCTTTTGGGAGTCTGTTACAGGCTGTCATAACTTTTTTAGGTAGCTTATGGTTTTTTTTTTTAATTTCGCAAAGTCTCAAAGGATGCCTTTGCATGTGCATGAACTTACTAAAAATTCTACACGCGCTACATTTACTATTAATATCATAATAACTTTTTAACAGTTTTCTATTTAAGTAGTTAAAAAGCTGTTTAACCAGTAAATTACTTGAGAATATTTTCATCTAGATCCTATCTATTTAAGACATAGATAGGTTCCTAAAACTCTTTTAGTTCCATACATCCATACTAATATTATAAATTAGAAAATAACTTTCTGTCTATCTGATACACCTTAACAGGTAAAGTGCTGCACCAATTTCAATGAAATTTGGCATGGAGATACTTTGATTTTTAAGGAAGGATATAGTCTACACTTTTTGGCGATAATCAACATACAAGTGGGAGGATCCACAATCAAAAGCAAAAATGAATGGGTCGGCTCGGCCGGAGTGATACCACGGCCTCACAGAAGACCGGTGTGAAATAGCGTTTGCGCTGTGTTTCACCGAGTGAGTGAGGATACCGGAGGCCCATACCCTTTCCCATCCCCCAAAGGTCGGCAACGCACTTGTGACTCCTTTGGTGTTGCGGGTGTCCATGGGCGGCGGTAATCGCTTACCTTCAGGTGATACGTCTGCTCGTTTGTCCACTATACAAAAAAAAAAAAAAAATTTACCCTACATCTACAACATATACTTTACCTCAACACCCTGATGATCAACTACATTCCTGAGTGTAAACTCTGCTCTCAGGCCGCAGCCTTTCCTTTCAATACAAATGCCAACAAATCTGGTAATCTTGCCTTGGGCATGTGGATCAGCCACAGTCACAGCTAAGATTGAACCTGAAATATTTTAAACATTATGTAATATTAGAATCCTACTAATATTATAAATGCGGATATTTGTATGTAAGTGAGTATGTTTGTTGCTCTTTCACGCAAAAACTACTGAATGGATTTTGATGAAACTACAATAATATCCTCCTCGGTGGCGCAGTGGTAGTGAATGCGACTGCTGTGCTTGAGGTCTCGGGTTCAAATCCTGGGTCGGACTGGGTGTTTGTGTGATCTACAAATATTTTTTTCGGAGTTTGGCTGTTTTCTATGTATAATATGTATGTATTTACAAAAAAAAAGTAAATATATGTATTTATATCAGTTGTCTAGTACCCATAACACAAGCTCTGCTTAGCTTGGGACTAGATGGCGTTGTTTGTTAGATGTCCAAAATAATAATTACATATTAAAATTATAAACAAAAAAAAAAATATATGGCTGATACATCAGAATAACCCACAGGCCACAATTTATAAAGATATAGCTTTGTCTCATGGCGTTGCGCGGTTATTGTCGTCATGCAGGTAGCACAGCAGGATTCAGCTAGTTAAAAAAAGTTAAAATTTAATAATAACAGTATTTTCAAATCATGGTGTCATTCATTTAACCCTTAACCACTGACGTGTGATTTTGTTACGCTCCCACTGACTTACGTATAGTATACGTACGTTACTTTGAAGGCCTTTTGATGCATCAAAAAATTTAAACTTTGATGATTACTCCAATCCTTTTATTTAGACACATTCAAATGAAATAGGAATAATGAAAAAAAACTGTAATAATAATTATAGAATTTTTTTAATTAATAAATAACCATGAGGTAAGCAAAATAACATAAACATTAAAAAAAAAATAACACAAAAATATTCTCTAGAAATAGTAACTTCTTTTATTGGTTTTAGTAATTACTAAGGATGGTTCTAATTGGGAAAAAATCACAATTGCCATAAATTACAATATAAGGCACTTTTTAACAACAATTGTTACAGGTCGGTTTCGAGCACTGCAAGCAGACTGGGTTATGACAAGCTTGACAGCCGTACCGAGTTTTACGACGTTTCAGTATCAAACAAATGTGACAATCTTGATTTGAAATCTAACAAATTCCCTGCTTGGTTGAAATCTTGTATTTGCCTTGTCCTTGCCTAAGATGCGTCCAATGAGAGCTCATGTGAAAGTTGCGGCGTTATGTACCTTCGCTCTAGGTGCGTTACTAAGCTTTTTCCAAGGTTTTTCATGAATATTAGGCGATCCGCAGAATTATATTTAGACGTTATAATAGAATTAGCAGCAGCAATATCCAGAATCCTATAGAAAATTACCAATGGCCACCGTCTAGACCTTCTTGCACAGCTGTATTTGGCACACTTTTCATCCATGGAATTGACACCTCCTTTCGACGAGTTATAAAAAGATATTATTTCGGGAACACCTTTACCAGAATCAGTGCTTTCAATATGATGCATCGATGATATCATCATGACGATTTTGTTTTTTTTTTGGGACATAAGATAATAGAGTAAGTTCTTTCATGAAACCATATCTAGATCACTGCACTTGACGGATTTTGGAAAGGAACTCCGGTGGGATTTCCCTTTTATTTTTATTTTTGATGTAGATGGCATAGAAGAAGAATTTAGCCTCTTACGGTTCATTTTATCTTTCAACAAACACAAATAAATATTTTTAAAATAGTCTCACTAACACTGACGCTACGTACCACATACGTTTGATGGTCAAACTCACCTACTTAGGAACGTGGCAGACGTCCGCTCCCCACCCTCGCACACGCGTCATTGGCGATTAGGAAACTACCAAAAAGGGCGTGCAATAATTCCCGTGCTAACTAAAGTTTTGAACGGAAAACCGTTTGGGTGACGTACCATATACGTACGTCAGTGGCTAAGGGTTAAAACCCACCATAAGCTTTGGATCTTCAATAAGAAAAAGAGTTCTTTAAATATAACATTTGGCCATTTTTTAATATCTCCAATCTTAGCTTTCACTAAACACATGCATGTTCAACCAAGTACAAAAAAGTTGATTGGAGACGAGACACTTGTTTAATAGTAAAAAACTTTAAAACAAAAATCTATCCAGGATTGTACCTTATTACCACTATAACAACTTATTTGGTACTGAAATGGACTGTCAAAACAAAATTAAAGTATGTAATATAAAATATAAAATAATTTAAATTATTGTGCTCTACCTAAAAATCTTATATAAGAGAGCATCATAATAGAGATCATATAATAAAGATCATCATAAAATGTGTAGATTTACTATAGGATAAAATTGATTACAAAAAAATAAAAAGTTTCTACTTACCAACATAGAACTCTGGTATATCAATTTTATTACGCCGTTTTAGCATGTCAACCCTTTCAAGCTTTTCTCTCAGACTATTTCTCCATTTAGGATTAGGATCAGGTAAGAATTCAGGGTAAATGTGTCGGTACGCCAACTTGGGATTACGAGCGTCAGCCCTAATGCTTGAGGACCTTTGTTTTTCTACAACTTCTTGGGGTTTTTGAGATTTTTCTACGACTTCAGGTAATGTGGATAACACGCGGCAATCTAAAATAAGTTTCAAAGACAATATTACACGTTACTCCTTACATACACTGCAAATAAATGACAAATATAAGGATTCTAACCTCTTCTAATAAACCATTTCGATGCGCAGCGAATATCATTATATCTTCTTATGGCTAAAGCCATCTTAAAGTCACTATTAGAATCTACCAACAATAGATATATCAAGACAGTTTTCTCACAATTTTTCACTAAATTTGTAGAAAAAATAAACACATATTTTCACTCTGCACACACACACACACAGTGAATTTGACAGTTAAAGGTAATTGGGATGGGACATCGTAATCGTATTCGTTTAGTTTTCGCTACCGTAGCTACTTCAAACTACTACTACTACTACTGTAAATTGCAATTAATTGTATTTTCTTTATATAAATTATTTTAATCATCATTGTCAGTCAAAAAAATAATACAACTTACCAATATCTAACTAAATCAAGAAATAGTATAAATTGAACACAAATCACAACACTATCGAAAGCATGCAACTGGAAGTGGAAAATTAATCCTCTTTGTTTTTATAAAAAATATATAGATCTATATAGTTTACTTCTTCGTTTAACCAATGTATCGAAACCGACTGTAGTGGTTCCAATTATTACAGCCTGGAGTTTATGAACGGATTAATCATGTCAAAATAAACATACTAAAACGTCAACGTCAGTCAAGTAGTCAAAGGAAAGAAGCGAAAAATCGATTGATACTCTTGTGTTTGTACCATTTTAAAATAATTTTATTAGAATAGCAGTTTCAACTAACTTATCTTTAATCATGCAGAAGTGTAACGATGATAATATTCCTTTAGCTGATGACGATCCTCAAGTGATCATTAATGACGAATTAGAAAACAATCATCTGGATCATGGTCGTTCAATGGACTCATTGCCAAGTTCCTATACTGGTGGTTCCTCTAGCCCTGGCCTCAATGGGCCGCCTAGTTTTGAGCCAGATTCTGGCATTGACGAGCAAGAAGAGAAGGCAAGACTCATATCACAAGTATTGGAATTGCAGAATACCTTAGATGGTAAGACATTCTAAGAATCATGATTATTTATGTGGATAGCTACCATATACCTTACTCACAAATCTACCGAGTTTTCTTGGCAACGAAATGAAATTGACGATGTCAAAATTTATCATTAACAATCAACATCAATTGTTTTTTTATTTATTTAATCTATTACTGGACACAGGTCTCTCCTTGGAAAAAAGGTTTTGGCTTGTTATACCACACTGGGGTAGTATAGGGTTGCTTTTAAGGTTTACTTCTTTATGCAGTACTGTTGTCTTCTTTAGTTAGTTCATAAAACACCCATAGAATAAATACATATGGTAACAATGCATATTCTTAATTGCCACATTGACAAGTAGTATTCATGTAATTTAACTGCCTCGGTGGCGCAGTGGTAGTGAATGCGACTGCTGTGCTTGAAGTCTCGGGTTCGATTCCCGGATCGGACCAAATGTTTGTATGATCTACAAATATTTGTCTCAGAGTTTGGGTGTTTTCTATGTATAATATGTCTGTATTTGCAAGAAAAACAGTATATATGTATTTATATCAGTTGTCTAGTACCCATAACACAAGCTCTGCTTAGCTTGGGACTAGATAGCGTTGTGTGTTAGATGTCCGGAATATTTATTTATTTATAATTTGTATATTCCACAGATCTGTCACAAAGAGTGGATTCAGTCAAAGAAGAGAACCTGAAGCTGCGCTCAGAAAACCAAGTATTAGGTCAATATATAGAGAACTTAATGTCAGCTTCATCAGTTTTTCAATCAACCACACCAAGTCTACACAAGAAATAAAAACAAATATTTTAAATGAACTTGCCGATAACGAAATCACAATGGCTATAAGTCACAAAAGATATTAAAAAAATGTACCCACCAGCTAATAGCTCATATGATTATTTTTGACAGAAAAACATTTGAATGAAAAATAAAAAATGCTATTCATTATTTCTGTCTAGCTTCTTAATATAAGAATTGCACATTTAAAAATATTAATATGTACAGTAGTATTGGAAATTATGTAAAAAACAAGAAAATATGAAAATGAAATAAAAATGCATAGCTTTTAAATAAATTATGTAGCTTAAAAAGCAATGCTAATAAGGGACATCCATTAATTATGTGCGTTCAATACAATAGGTGGTGATAAGGAAGTATCAAAATAGAAAGGAATCCACACAATTAATGGATGATCCCTACTATAATTTGTAAATGCACTGATATTATTGATATTGAATATCTTAAAATATGTAAACAGTTATGTCATTATATCTAAGTATTTTAGGAATTTCCAGCAAGCTAGTTACTGATATTAAAACTATATAAACTATATAAAATTTCATATTGTTTCCTTGCAATGCCAACATTCCACACATTTTTTCAAAAATTAAAGTAACGGATTTGCTCTCTGGAAACGATTTTGTATTGATTTTGATCTGAAATGTTTTATATTTAAGCTTATGAATGATATTATAAGTTAAAAATTTTAACTTTAAATGTGTTTTTATTATTTCCTTGACCTAAATAACATTAGAATCTTCATATAGTAATTTTTTTATGGAATTATGGGAATAAGAGCTGACGTATCACCTGATGGTATGCGATTACCGCCGCCTATGATCACCCGCAACGCCAGAGGCGTTACAAGTGCATTGCCGGCCTTTAGGAGATGGGGAGGGGTTTGGGGTACGGTGAAACACAGCTTTCTGTGAGGCAGTGGTATCACTACGGTCGAGTTGACCCATTCATGACAAGGCGTGGCTCACCAGACGCACAGAAAATAAAACGAAGTTGCTTCATCGGCATGTTCACTTAGATTGTTGATGAATTTTTATCGACTGAATTTTTTTAATGTTACAATTTCTTTACAATATTTGCTCAAATGTTTCCGTATAATTTAAATCTACTTTATGCAATTTAATAATTATAATATTTATATTTTTTTTTCCAATTTTTATCTACCTGTATTTGTGTTATGTGAAACTATTTTTTTATTATTTTTTCTCTTTTGTCCATTTCATGTAAACATTATTTTGTATTCACATTATTTGATCTTTTTTTGATTTATTGTAATTAGATTTATGACATTTGTTGTAACAATATTTGCACACCGCATAATGTGGTAGGACATAGTGTACCTCTAAAATAAGCCTCCGATCTGTAACAAACCTATGTTTCCGCAAATAAATAATTGATTGATTGAGATCTTTTAAACTGCTCAACGAATTTTAATGCGAATCTCAGCAATAGATAGAGGTAGCGATTCAAGAGGAAGGTTTATATGCGTAATACATACATATTATATTAGAGGAAATTTTAAACTACCGTGCGAAGCCGAGCCGGGTCACTAGTGAACAAAAAATACTAAATATTTTATAGATGAGTAAAGATTTAATAGTGGCATTAAATATGCTCATGAAACAGATTTCATGATAGACGCATGATAGTCATGAAGTTGATTCACTATGAGTATTAATTTCATTGTGAATCATTATTGCCCAAATAAAACCTAGATATGGATAAGTGTTAAATTTAGTTTTATGGGATGTACTACAATCTAATACCTACTTTAATACCCATGCAATTGAATATCAGAAACTGCTGAAATTTTGAAAGTAGTTAAATCACTATAATCACGTTAATCACTAAACAGTGTGTAGCGAGTGCCGTTTGCGAGTCAATACAACAAATTCAAATAAAACACCTTTTCGGGGATGAGACAGAGATGCGCAAACGTTAGTAATTACAACTTTAGGTCAAGTCAAATTGTATTTTATTAAATCAAAACTGTGAAATTGGCGGTCGAGAAGGTTCTGTAATGAAAGAAGAGAAAAGCAACTTCTACCCTTTCTAGTAGGTACAACAAGAAGGTTGTCGTTACAGACTTACTTGTAATATAAAATTGATAAATAATTTAATAACATTTATAGCTATTTTTAACGGAAATGAATAACTTCTGTGGAGAAACAGGTGTCATGTCCCTGCAACTCAAAGAAAGTATCTTACGATCAGGCGAGGTGGTCATACCTGACGAGCCACTGACTGACAGTTGATGTTGTGTGTTGATACACGCTAATCAGCGCGAGAACTTCTATTGCGCGATTCAGGATTAGTATATTCAATGTAGTAACGTCACTCCGTAGTTCGGTGTTTCTTCGGTAGATGGCGCTGTAGTGTGTTTTAGTGGAAGTCTATCTTGCATGGTGTAACTTCGATCCACAAATTATTAATCTGAGTCTGCGTGTTCTTTGTGTCCGTTTCAAGAATGTTTGGAAAGGCCCTTGCGATACAGAATGTATATTCTTAATGCTGGAGTTATCTTTTTAAAAACAAACTTAAGTAACCATGAACTCGTTGTAAACGTTTTAAATGCATTGCATTGTACCTACTTGGTGTAGGATACCAAACACTTGCTAATTGGAATAATTTCGATACCTAATGGCGACCGAAACCGAAAAACGAGAGTTACATGATCATAGAGGTATATGTTTGAACGTTATATCTTCCATTATGTTCTCTTAAATGACTAAAACAATTTTATTTTTTTGATTTTTATTTACCTACATAATGTATCAAAATTATAAAAGCCACAGACCGTGTTGTGCATCTTGGTGCTGCATCAGCAATGGACTGCGGGCGGTTGATGATGATGATTAATATTAGGTTTGAAGATAAAATGCCTCATGACTGTTTTCATATGTTTTCACTCTCAGTTCAGCTATTGATTGTGGTTTAAAATGTCATTGGCTAGCTTAAAATACTGAGACCGTGAACATGAATGAAGGTCGCTACTCCCCTGATAGGGGTCATCACTTTATGTCAAATTTCCTGATTTAGATATAAAACTACCTTTTACCCGTGGCGCACGCAATAATTGTCGGATAATGCAGTAAAAAAAAAGTAGCCGCTGACAAATTATGTGCATTGAAATCGGAGCAGCCGTGAAACTTTTTATATTCGTAATATCGACATGGATAGTTTTAAAATATCAATAATATCGCATATGTTAAATAGAAAGAAACCCAACAGCTAAAGACAAAATTCTAATAAGTAAATCATGTTGAGTAGTGTTAATAATAATCGCTCAAATTGCGTCATGAACAGTTTCAAAAAAATTGGCATGGAATCGACCGTGTCAGAACTATGAGTTGGCTTCGTAGTCGCACATGCAGACGGCATGCAAAGTAATTTCAAACAAGCTGTGGTCGCGTGAAAAACGCGTGACCATACCGTGACGCAGTCTGTGATGCCGCATAATCCTGATCGTGGCATTTCTGGGTAATTAATTTGTTATAAACCAAAGTTTACTGGAATACAGTCATGCTTGTATCCAGAGTTTATCCTATCTAGTTAAGCAAATAAACGATAACATTTTTTTAATAAATTGGATTGTTTAATGTACATATTATTATTTTAGACATTTTTGTTACACGTAGTACCTATACATATACATAACAATTTAAATTAACCAGGGTACTTTGCTTTATCGACGATAATCAGGGACATGCGTCACATTATGGGATAGTTTATTTTGTAGAATTACACCGTATAAGTGACCACCAAAAACAACATTAAAAAAAAATATATTTCTCCCTGAGAAATAACTTTTATTTCTTGGGCTCTGATAGGCTTAACACAATGTCGGACCATACTGATGTGTTTACTTGTTCACTCAGCGAATCCACAAGAGTTTTGTACCTATTGGTCTATAAGTTACCTTTTGAAATTATAAGATTTTAATTTTATTTTGTTAATATCTTAGTGAAATGTTTGTTTTTTATTGATTGTATGTAAGTTATTAGTAATAATCATATTGGGCCTCAATCGCAGGGCTCAGTCTGTGACGAAAACCCATGTTTGTAAAAATATAAATAAATTTCGATCACACACATTTAAAATTGTTTATTGGGAAATTATGATATTTGAATGGTATTACTATTAGTGCATTCCCTTTCTGCTGCATTTATCTGCGTATTGATTATATATATCTTTCTCTCTCGGACTGAGTCACCGCTAGTCACCGCACTAACCAGTGGGAACCAAGGAAATTTAAAAACACAACTCAGTCGTTTTTTGACGGTTGCGTGGAGAGTACGTGATATTGTTTCAAAAACAGTGTATAACATTTAACAAAATGCCGAAGAAATTAAAAGTAGTTGTGAAATCCCTATACTCCCATGAAATTAGGAAAGATGTGAGCTTAGAGTCTTTGCAGTCACTAAAATTAGAAGATGCCTGGCCTTTTATTAGGGATGAAATTGAGATCGAAATCGGCAGTAGTCAGTTAGTGTGTATCCCTCATATTACTGAAGCGGAATTGTACAAAGTAACCTCCCTGTTCGTTCCAAATGAAAAGGAAACTAATGGTAAAATGTTTACACCACTCGGTCAATTGGTGAAGAATATAAACAAGAACAAAACTGATTCAAGTTACGTGGAATGGCTGCAAGCAGGCAATTTTCGGGACGAGGATTTCAAATTTCCACATGAGAGCGTAAAGGTGAGTAAATAAGCAAATTATAACTTCTTCATGGCATTATATTTACTATTCTATTCCAGCACACTCAATTTGACATTCCCTTGCCTTTTTTATGACTTTTCTTATAAGTATTTCGACAGAAAATTTGCTTAAAAAAATCACTTGCGTTCTCTAGAGCAATATCCACTAATATTATTTTAAAGAATTTCCTTGTTAATTTATCATGCATAGTTCTTCAAACAATGGACAAATTTTATATGGTTTAAATTCCGTATTAATAAATATAACAATTGTGGTTTTCTTGAATGTATTTTTATAATAATTATGTCACAACTATTAGCAATCAGTACAGTCATAGTATAGTAAATTTTATGAATTTCATTTAATTTATGATAATGCAGTAAGCCATGGCATAGATTTAATCCATACAAATAAATAGAATTGGAGCATCTGTTTATAATATTAAAATACAAATACCAATTTTTTAATTTCTTTTTTATTTTGTCTGCCTATTTGTTCTGGCTAATTTCTGAAATGACTGGATTGATTTTGACGGGGTTTTCACTGCCAGATAGCTAATAATGTACGGAGTGACATAGGCTACTTTTTTAGATTAGCTTCGCACAGCAGCTGAGCTAGTTAGATAAAAATAAAAAAAAACTGTTGCATGTTAACTATTCAGTCTTAGGGACACCAGCAAAAATTGTTTAGTAAATTTCGAAGTTCATTATGACCAACAATAATACATATAGTTTTTAATATTAATATTTCCAGAGTCAACCTTTGTGGTAGCGTATGCGACTGCTGCGCATGAGGTGTCGGGTTCGATTCCCGGGTCGGACCAAATGTTTGTATGACCTGCAAATATTTGTTTCGGAGTTTGGGTGTTTTCTATGTATAATATGTATGTATTTACAAAAAAAAGAAGTATATATGTATTTATATCAGTTGTCTAGTACCCATAATACAAGCTCTGCTTAGTGTGGGACTGGATGGCGTTGTGTGCTAGATTTCCGAAATATTTATTTATGTCACATTCTACAAATATATGTGGTTCCCATCAAAGTGTTGTCCCACTAATTATTTAACTTATGGTCACTTATCATCTAAGTGGAATAATTAGCACTATTGTAGCTAAATTAACTCAAGGATCATATACATACATGAATTTAGTTAACATAATTAGTACATTTATTATGGAAGACAACCAACAACCGTAACATGAGTATATTTCCTTGATAAATACATTTTTAAATGTTTTTCTTATCGTCAAAATAATAATTATATAGATTACAAGTTTTAAAAAAAAATATAATACAATATTTATTACTATATTCAGATCTAATAAACTTAATTGTTGCTTAAAAAAGGTTTCAAAACTGTTGTCTGCATGGAATGTCTGAATAGTAGAATAGAAGTGAGTTTAAAAGCTTTATTTCTAGACCCATTGAAAGTATGCTTCATATAGAAATTTGTAAATTTTGAGTTAGTAAGTGAATATGTTTGTTGCTCATTCACTCAAAAACTACAGAATGGATTTTGATAAAACTTTACAATAAAATAGCTCACGCATAAAAATAACTAATAGGCTATAATTTATAAAGATACTAACTTCGCCTTGCGGCGTTGCCCGCGGTTATTGTCGTACTGCGTTTAGCACCACGGGGTTCAGCCAGAAATATATATTTTAATGGATTGGACAATATATTGGATTCATAAAGAATCTTAATAGTCAAATCATGATAAATGTTACTAGTAATGTATTGTATGCAACTGTAAATCTCTAATTTATCAAATAATATTTCATTATTGATTAATTCTCAGCCTGTTATTCTCTATTTAATATTCAACATAAGTAACATGCTTATTTAAAAACTTTTTTTAAAGTATATAAGTAATAAAAGTTCCATCTAATTTCTTTTTTTTTTCTATATAATTTGTGGATCCAAGACTTTAATTTCTCCTGGGACTTGGTAAGTTTCATAACTTGGTGTGTTTATCTCTCTTGATCCTGGTATACAGGAGTTATATTGGTGGGATTTTGAGAGGGATCAGTCCCATACTAGACATTCTATTTCATATTTTTATATGACTGCAGTGTTATGCATCCAGCACCTTATCTTAAAAGATAACACTATTTTTTTCTGGATCAAGATACAACGGTACTTTTAATAAATATTTTTGTGCCTCTGATATTATACCAAATCTCGTGAATACATATTAATTGCCCTGACAACTTAACAAAATTTACTTTCATACATACACATTAAAAAAATAAGAGTCATTATGATGACAGTAGTACTTGTACCGTGTTGAAGAAGAAGTATATTAACTATAGGCCGACCGTTTATCTGAGTCCTCGCCTGCTCGGTAACAGGGGCGCGGGGGTATGACGACAAAGGGGACTGAGACAGGTGCGGGCGGCGGGGGCGCTTAGTGAGATACACACGAGATGAAATGCGCCAAGATAGTTCCTAAGATCCAGGAAAAACTGTTATTAGGACATCCAAATCTCTCCTAGCGAAAGGTAATAGTTGTGGATTAAATCATGTTCAAGATCAAGATACTGTTAATTTAAAATACAATACAAATAATAAACTTAAGGTAGGAATTATCTAATTTGTATAGCGCTTTATATGTGCTTGCAAGCAATAGTTAATGCATTCAGATAATGAGGTAAGCCAGATAAATAAGGGCAGCACAATCGCAATTTAATAAAACAATTAACTGATTAGAAACTTTATACAATGCTGAATTACTGTACTACATAGCATACTATAAATTTGATAAAACATTAAGACATCAATAAATTGTTATTGATAAAGTAAAGGTGTGATTTGGGGGAAGTCCCATTATTTTTCGTTCGGGTGACCTTCAGACACGGTCGCACCTTGATAGATACTAGGATACTGGTCGGTAATTCCCTCGAATCCACTACTAAAACAACCAAGGAAGTGTTTACCTACCATTCAATAAAAGTTGTCCTAAAATAATCCAGTATGTTTAAAAACGCTGATACCTTTTTTTGATATATTACTTTATGTACTGTCTAATCTGTCTGCTAACGTATACAGGGTCTGTCGTAAATAATGGATAAGTCGTAAACTGGAGTTGGTCCGGCTATGAGACTATTAGAAAATCGTATCTTTTTGCCAGGGTTTCTAACCGTATGGAAATGGCGTAGACTTTTATGTTTTTTTATAAATTTCGCTACTCTTTGCATTCATTCCGTTGCCATTTCGTTAAATTTAGGTATTTCTGTGTCATTTTTTTTGTATTATAGTCTTGAAGATGTGTATTATTTAGTTTTAGTACTGTTTTAGGCGTTTTTAACGTTGGTCATTTTCAAAATTGTCATTTTAAGATTTTTTATGTTTTTGTTTTACTTAGGGTCAACTTTTGATCATTTACTGTGTAAAAAAAAAGTACGGCGCTATAGCTGCCCATGATCTTAATAAATTATCTAGTATGTGTAGATTCTAAAAAGGTATAACAATGCATACTTCACAAGTAATATTAAGCTACATGAGCGAGATCAATATCAAGGTGAGAAAATATTTTTTTCATGTAATGTTGTAAATGGTTATAAAACTTCGTCATAATGATTTATTTCTGCCAAGATTCTTTACACAAACACTATGGGGTCACTATTAAGGATATTCAAAAGAAAACTAGGTTGTTTTAGTACGTAAAAATATTTATTCAACAACTTAAACTAAATGTTCGAAGTGTCCTCCGCCGGCAGCTATGCACGCTCTACATCGCCTAATAAACGATCGCTTAATCCGGCGCACATAACCGGCTTCTTCAAGTTTTCTCGCTGCTACTTGAATGCGCGCACGCAACTCTTCTACAGAACTTATTGTTTCACTGTATACTTTTTCTTTTATACAGCCCCAGTAAAAGAAGTCCAAGGGGTTCAGGTCTGGCGAACGTGGAGGCCATAAAATTGGCCCCAATCGCCCTATCCATCTATCTGGATAAGTATTATTTAAATGTTCCCTGACACGAACAGCGTAATGTGCTGGACACCCATCATTTTGTAGCCACATCTCATTTCTTATCTCTTGTGGGACGTCTTGCAGTAAACTAGGTAAAGTATTTGCTAAAAAATTCAAATACATATCCGCATTTAATATTGCCGGCAATTCGAATGGACCAATGATTTTGCCATTAATAATGCCAGTCCATAAATTAATTTTAAATTGATATTGCGATCGGTCTTCTCGGATAAGTCTTGGGTTTTCGAGTTGCCAGCTGTGTATGTTGTGAAGATTCAAAAAACCATCTTTTCGACACGTTGACTCGTCACTCCATAAAATTTTATTAAAAAAACTTTGGTCTTCCCTCATCTTTCGCAGCATTATGCGACAAAATGTTATTCTCGCAGCAGCGTCCCTTGGCATTAATGTTTGGACCCTTTGATAATGATAGGGATATAATTCATGCCTTTTTAAAATCCTGTGTACAGATTTTTGAGGTATACCGGTGCGCCTTGAAATTACACTTATGGACGTACCAGGGTCTTCTGCAACTATTTCCAGTACTTCGGCTGCACTGTGGCGTTGTGGTCGTCCTTCACTCGCCCCGCCTACGCCGGTCCCAGGAAATCGTCCTTCCAAAAAAGTGTGTTGTGCACTCTTATGAAGACACGATAGTCAGGATGCCGGGCATTTGGATATTTTTCCCGATAAACTCTAGCAGCTCTATTGGCGTTGCCATCACATAAACCATAAATGTAATGCATGTTTACGTATTCGGCCGGCGTGTATTGTTGAGGCATGATATACAAAATTTTCCAAAATAACACGTGCAATCGATAGCACAACACGATGCCCATAAATGAGAGCTGAGTTGTCAATATCACCAGGTTAACAAGTCCAAATCACAAAGAAAATCTAAGTCCGATATTAGAAAGCAGTAACAAATTGACGACAGTAATGAAAACGAGAGCACATGCGATGGTCAAAATCACACTGAGAGATGTATCAGGAGTGCGCCCTAGCTAAACGCATGCTAACCTTTTTACACATCGTGAGTGTGAAAGGGACGGTGCATCATGCAGTGTGCCTAGTAACAATGTCCTTTTCACGCGGGGAGACCCTTTGTATTGCTGTCTTTGTTCATTTTTTTACCTGATGATCCTTTTTACGAATAAACTTGTAACATGTTTGTCGCATGTAACTATTAGAGCACATCAATTTTAAAATTAAACACCTTTATGAAATGAGGAGGCATGAAATTTTTTTGACAAAAAACTACCTAGTTTTCTTTGAATATCCTTAATAGTGGCCCCATAGTGTTTGTGTAAAGAATCTTGGCAGAAATAAATCATTCTGACGAAGTTTTATAACCATTTACAACATTACATGAAAAAAATATTTTCTCACCTTGATATTGATCTCGCTCATGTAGCTTAATATTACTTGTGAAGTATGCATTGTTATACCTTTTTAGAATCTACACATACTAGATAATTTATTAAGATCATGGGCAGCTATAGCGCCGTACTTTTTTTTTACACAGTAAATGATCAAAAGTTGACCCTAAGTAAAACAAAAACATAAAAAATCTTAAAATGACAATTTTGAAAATGACCAACGTTAAAAACGCCTAAAACAGTACTAAAACTAAATAATACACATCTTCAAGACTATAATACAAAAAAAATGACACAGAAATACCTAAATTTAACGAAATGGCAACGGAATGAATGCAAAGAGTAGCGAAATTTATAAAAAAACATAAAAGTCTACGCCATTTCCATACGGTTAGAAACCCTGGCAAAAAGATACGATTTTCTAATAGTCTCATAGCCGGACCAACTCCAGTTTACGACTTATCCATTATTTACGACAGACCCTGTATATCCATTTAACAGTCCGCCGTAATTGTAACAGCTAGTTGGCGTTATCATCGCGCACCCAGCGTGGTTTACTAAAAGGAAATGCTACTGACGTGATTAGAATTTTTATTATGCAAATTAGACAGTTGCTTTTTCATAAGTAGGTAGACCTTATCCTAGTAGCCACCTTAAGCACACATGAGACTTTTACTCTCAAAGAAAGTTCGTTATTTATAAAGCAACTAGAAGCCCGTGTACGTCGGTTATCTCGACAAAAAGTAGCCTATGTTCTTCCCAAAAGTCCTATCTATCTCTATACCGAAATTCATCCAAATCGGTCAAACGGCTTAGCCGTGAAATCGCTACATATGAAGACAGACAGACAAAGTTACTTTCGCATCTGAATAAATGAAAAAAATTAATCACCGAAATGTATGTACGCGCATAACTTTCGATCGACTGCACCGATTCTTTTTTCTATGTATGTATTCGTTATTGTTAAGGCAAGGTTTACACTTCATTTGGGAAGCCGGAACCGGGTATAATTACCAAAAACAATTTTTCATAAATTTATGAAATATTTACGAAAGAAAATATGGCAGTATGAAATTCGTCGGGTCAGCTAGTTTATAATATTAGTATGGATAATCAAGTCTGTTTTTTGCATTGCACTAATTGGAAAACGTGTACGAAACTGCTTTGTATCAGTCGGAGTTCAGAAAAGTAAGTTAAAATGAAAGACGGTACAGGACTCTTTACGGATATGTGAATATACCTAACCTACTACTCAGTAATAACACACATACCTAAACTGCCAGTTTAATCACTAAATATATGTAATCATTTCTATATAGAGTCGATCCCGGTTCTAAAAACGATGACAGAGTCAGCTCAAACATTAAGTCATACGCGGTTCTGGGCATGTTGGCATTTAGTAAATATGTCATATACATTTTTCTCTGTAAAACTGTAATGTTATCTATTTCCGTTTGAGCTTAAACAGAGTCAACATGAACTGATAATAACTACGACGTTAACCGCATGTAAATTGTGTCAATCTTGCAGAGGTGGTACTCTAACTACCATTACACACCTAAATTACATACACTGTTCAATAATCAGTTATCATAGTTGCATCAGTGTGGTTCTCCTTTTATATAAAAGTGCCTTTTGTCTGCGGGTCCACCTGGGTGGTCGGTTATTGCGGTATCTAAATTAACAGCGAATACGAATATGTTAATATAGATTTCTATTGGTAGTATTAAAATCTGTTTTGTGGTTTAGGTATAAAAACGTAACAAGTAAACAAACTCACATTCGCATTAACTTAATATTATATTAAAAAAACTAAAATTTAACAATAACAAAACCGATTTTAAGAACTCGACTATTTCGAAATGGGACGACACGGGAAGCAGCAGTTTTGAAATAAAAAAAGAATCATCAAAATCGGTTCACTCAGTCGAAAGTTCTGAAGTAACAAACATTTAAAAAAAATACAGTCGAATTGAGAATCTCCTCCTTTTATTTAAGTCGGTTAAAAAAGAAAAAGTACTTTATGGATTCGTGTAAAGTGTAGTAGCACCTACCTACTCGCCATTTTCTTTAACTATGAAGTAAAGTTAAGTATTGAAATCGATGAGGTTTCGTGACCACTTTTAACTGTTATTCTGATGTTGAGTCGAGGTCAGTGCTCTATTATGTCATGCTACTGGCTACTGCTTAGCACAGCTGTCATTCAGTGTTATAGTGATCTGATAAAAGCCCATATATGTAGTGTAGTTATGCTAACATTTTGCACTTACCATGTGTTTTATAAGTACGGAGAGTTCTAAGATCATTAACGCGAGTTATAAATACAAATGCGAAAATTTCCAACGAATGAATCATTCGATTCTTATTTACATAATTTGTTCTGCTTAGCACTTTTAAATACCATACTACTTGAATTTTTCATAAGATACCAATATGGTTTTTAAATGTAGGTATGTTGTAAATATCCATTGGGAGATTAATTTAGATTTTTTCCTTTTTTTTAATGCTTTGAGGAGTGTCATTTAGATTTGCTGTTTGGAATATTTTTTTTTTACCATTAGGGAAAACTTAAACATGCCTTGACCTTCCGTAATATATAACTGCCTCATTGGTCTAGCGGTTGAAGTATGCAACTGCTAATCAAGAGGTCTCGGGTTCGAATCCCGTGTCGGGCCAAAAGTGTTATTGAGTTTTTCTGATTATAGAAATATTAAATAACAGCTCGGAGTTTGGAAGTTGGGGCTTGAACCCCCGTGCCTCGGAGAGCACGTAAAGCTGTCGGTCCTGAACCTGATCTCTCCCCGGTCGTATCGGTTAACCATCCCATCGAGAGGGAACTGAGGGTGCACCTGTGTTTGCGCACACACTTGTGCACTATAATATCTCCTGCGTAGTTGGCTGGTCTCCGTTGAGACTGGCCGCCGTGGCTGTAATCAGCTAGGAGAACATCATAGCTATGAATAGAATGAATATATTTCTATATAAAGTATTTCCTCACTTTTGATTTTAATTACAGATTACGCTGCAAGATGAGGCTATTAAGAATAAAGTTAGAGTCATCATGGTGAATTTCACAAGAAACTCCATCCCGAAAGACAAAGATCTCGTTAATAACATTTACTTAGACGTGGAGAACAACAAAGGTAATTATTTTATAATTCTCTAGTCCATTCTAAACTACGATTGTACATACCGAATCGATTTTAGACCATTGTGACATTTAAGTCTTAAATCGATTCTGTAGTCTAATTAAACATGCAACACTTATTGTATGTATACCTTCTACAATACCATCCTACAAAGCCAATTATATTTAGAATTATATTTTCTTTAAAAAAATCGAACTCAAATTGTCTATTGTGTCAGGTTTCTAGAACATTAAAATTTCAGTATGTAGGTACCCATATCAAATCTTTGAATTAACTCTTAGGTTGCAGCTGTTGACAAAAAAAGCAGTCATGAGTCTGCCGACAGAACTAAAAACTATAAACGATTGTTTAAGATCACCTAAAACGAACCTCTTTGCTTTATAAGTACAATGAGCGATAAAAAGAAGTAAAAAATATGACGCCGACGTGACGTGATGATGACGCGAGTTCCATGATTTTTGATCACCCAAGTAGTGCTCAACGCGCTTAAAGAAGTTTTCACTAGTAGTAGCGTACGTGACCGCTGAGCTAACATCTCGGATTTGATTCCCTGGTCCCCGTTGAAAATGATTGTATGACATGCAACTAATTTTTTCGGAATTTGATTATTTCCGATGTGTGTATACGAAAAAAGTATATAAATATTCTATCAGTTATTCTAGCGGTCATCATAGTAAAAGCTCTACTTTATTTTAAGCTAGATAGAGATTTGCGTCAAATGTCTGAAATATTTTTTTTTGTAAAACTTCATATGTATTAAAAACAATTAGTATGATCTTATGATTAAATTAAGAACCAAAAATTGCAAAGAAAAGTCTTAAATAAATATCTATTAATCCTGAGTTCTCTTCTACAGATCTCAAGGGCAAGAAGTCAGTATACATGATCACAAGTGTCTTGATGGCGAAAACCATTGAATTCAGAGTAACCCGTCAAACATCGTCCAGAATTTTCCATCTTGGGAATGCATCTCCTCTTGTGTTTGGACTTGAAGAGTTCGTCATTGGAGAAGATGGAAAACTTACTGCTAAGGTATGTTATTTGTAATCTAGTGATTCACGTTCATCGAATCGTACACTGAACAATCAATATAATTTTCTTGTTAATTTCGTTTTATATTGTTCAGTCTTGTAAAGTTGTGTTATTTTTAGATTCGAAACTGTAAATAACAAGAATTTAAACTAAACTCTTAAATAATTTACGGCCCAAAGCCACTTTAACCACAGCAGAGCCGAGATTTGAAGTATAAACATATGCCATTTTTGGTTGGGATTTTAGCGGACCAAATGGGCACATTGTTGTTATAGACTACTGGCCCGTGTGGAAAAATGATGGGTCATGTGAACCACCAGGTGACCTATCTAGAACGATATAAGAGCTTAAAATAATAAGATTCAGCACTATGCCGTCACTTGTAAGCTGTCCAACTGGGTGCAGGTGAGAATTCAAAAGTACAGGTAGAGTGAGTACATTTTGGTCATATATTTTTGTACGGCATTCTTACCATCGATAGATCCATTAAAAATAATAAGAAAACGGGCAGTGCCGTAAAAAAATGGTGCGCCACAAAGTCGGAATTTTGTTTTTTTTTCCGACAATTTCCAGGGTAAATCTGGTCAGTTGATTTTGTACGGCAGCAGTTTCATACTATTTCAATACTGCTTCTAATCCATTATTCCGAAACGCCGTACAAAAATCATGCGACAAGGGGAAAAAATCGAGGGTTGCAACCCCCTCTCTTTCCGTGGTCCAGGGGGTGATTTGAAAAAGTACGGCTTCAGTTCTAAAACATTATCTAGCACTCAAAAGTACTATTAAAAATAATGCCGTCAAAAAATTATTGTTCATTGGAATGTATATCAATAATTATCTTAATTTCATCGTATCCTTGATTTATTAAGCTGTAAAGTTTTGTTTGATCCTGTACGGGAACTTTTTTTTTAACATGATATTGTAAAATACAATTGTTATATAGTATTGCCGTCCAAAAGAAACTGTTCTAAAAAAAAATATAGAGAAATACTAAAACTGAAATTTTGCAAATTATTGCAAAAGTTTAAATATCATAGATTAATGAAATATAGCAGTTTTCTACATTTTGTCTATTGTTTTAAATAGTATAAACATAAATAAATTAGGAAAAAATGATGCCGTAAATTTTAATGCAGACCATATCTTTTGGGGTGATGAAAATGACGCTACCATTTTAAGGGCACTTTGTGGCCATCTGATACAGTACGACATTAACATATTTTTAAAGAGAACAATTGATAATATGATAAAATCACTATGACGTCTAACTGAACTGAAACGGTGTGTATATTATATCCAAGAATTGAAACTATCAATCCTAGTATCAACAGTTTTGTATACTTTTTGGTTTAATATATTATTCAAACATTATTGATACATATATATAATTGATTTGTTTCATTGTAATGATGTGAATAAATAAAACAATCATTATTTAGAAAAAAAACGATATATTTAATGATGATAATAAAAAAATTAGATACACTGAACAACGAAGTAACACACTATACGGAGTAACTACAAATTCTGAAGCGCGCAATAAATAGATCTCGCGCCTAATCGTACTATGTGTGAGCGAGCGCAAAACAGGTGTCGCCACGTTGCACCTTTACTAGATGGTGCGCCGACTTGTAGGAAATTTAATTTTACAGCTCCCACATAAGATTTACTTTCAAAACAATTACTGATCTACCTAGGGATTGAAATGAGCTACACGAATATGAGAAGTGTAAATACAACTATGTGTTAAAATAATTAACAATGAACAGTTGAAGTTGCCTCAACCGAAAATGTGGGAGTACTTCTCAAAAATATGTTGTATTTTGGAATTATCAGTGACAACATGTCTATATTTTGGTATAAATCGATAGTATACAAATCCATAGTTTCTAACTAGGAACCTAGAATCACAAAAAGACTATGAAAATTTGTACAAATAAACTTTCTAAACGCCGTATTAAAAATGTCGTGATGAATTTCACCTTACATTTCGTTATATAGATTTTTCTTTTTGATTTTTTCTTTTTCAGTTTTTGTCCCCTTTGGACCAACGAAAATGTACGGCATATGAAAAAATATTATCTATGCATAAACTACTTTCAAAATAAATTAATTTTATGTTGTGTCAAATCACCCCCTGGACCACGGAAAGAGAGGGGGTTGCAACCCTCGATTTTTTCCCCTTGTCGCATGATTTTTGTACGGCGTTTCAGAATAATGGATTAGAAGCAGTATTGAAATAGTATGAAACTGCTGCCGTACAAAATCAACTGACCAGATTTACCCTGGAAATTGTCGGAAAAAAAATAAAATATTCCGACTTTGTGGCGCACCATTTTTTTACGGCACTGCGCGTTTTCTTATTATTTTTCATGGATCTATCGATGGTAAGAATGCCGTACAAAAATATATGACCAAAATGTACTCACTCTACCTGTACTTTTGAATTCTCACCTGCACCCAGTTGGACAGCTTACAAGTGACGGCATAGTGCTGAATCTTATTATTTTAAGCTCTTATATCGTTCTAGATAGGTCACCTGGTGGTTCACATGACCCATCATTTTTCCACACGGGCCAGTAGTCTATTAAGCTTAATGTGTAATTACTACCTGAAAGGGAATACATTTGCCCCGTTTTCATCGATGCTCGCCTTCTATTGGTCTGTTTATAAGTTTATAAGTATCTCCTAACGGATGATAAGATTGTAGCCTACAGCATTCGTCGACAATTGAGCTATAACTCTTAATTTATTTTCCTAATTTGACAAGTAGCTTTAAAAGTTAGCTACTGTGGCGACTTCCACATATAACACAACAATAACGTACTACAGCGCCATCTACCGAAGATACACTGAACTACGAAGTAACGCACTACACGGAGTAACTACAAATCCTGAATCGCGCAATAAACACTAGTCGCGCCGATTATCATATATACAACATCCCAACATCAACTGTTGGGCAGTAGCCCGCCAGGCATGATCCCCTCGCCTGGTCGGAGGATCCTCCCTTTGTGTTGGGTGGAACTTGACACCCATTCCCCCACACTACTAAACAAACAACTACTTTTCTTCTATATTACTCGTATATTGGTATAAATATTGCAACTACTCTTGGCAACATAAACCTTAGAACAGTTTCTAGAATCCACTGAAAACGATGAAAATCAAACAAAATTATATTCCGTGACCATTTCGTGTTGTGGTTTATTAAGTTGAAGTGTGTTTTGTTTGGCAATGTTAGTTGGTTTTGTAGGTAGGTAGGGATCCACTTATGACCATCGATCGTTGCCTTTTTTGTATTATTGACGTAGACTAGGTCCGTCTGTGAGGTTAATATTCCTAATATAAGTACCTGGCTGTATATAACATACAGTTCCGTCTTTTTTCATAAATAACTAAGTACGAAAGCGTTTTAAGTTTTTTTGTAGGAAGAATACAATAGCGGCTTACAAGGCCAACGTTTCCGAGAAACCTTTGAAAAACTTGTTTTCTTGAATGTGTTATATTATAGGAATGTACACTACAACAAATTCGAATTTGTTTTCGAATTTCGAATTAGTCGACTAAACAATTTACGATACGAATCAAAAATTTCAATTAACAGCAAAATAATAAACTGACACATGTTACACACGGCCTTCTGGTCCTAGTCTAGGCAGAGCACGTACTACTGCTGATCAACATACTCACATATTTATAAATATCCTTAGTCTAGCCATAAATACTGTTACAATTAAAAATAAACAATACATTACTGAATTTGGAATCGTCATTTTAATGCGATTGTTATTGTAAAATTTGTGATATTAAAATGGAGTGGAGTGATTAAGAGAACCAAATTGCTGTGATTGCATTAAATAAAGTATATATGGAGCCAATTACAATTTTTAAAATCCTTCATACGTGCGTGGTATTAGTCAAATGTTTGTGTACCGGGCTATTAATAGGTACAATGAAACTTTCTCTGTTTGCGATAGAAACAGATCTGGCCGTCCACATAAGTGTTCGTACAAAGAGGGCGATCAAAGCAGTAAATGAAAGAATTCGAAAAAATCCTGTCCGAAAGCAAAATATTTCATTTCGGGAGATGAAGATAGCACCTATAACCATGTCGCGTATTTTAAAAGATGACTTAGACTTGCCTATAAGAGACCCACTGGTAATTTCAACTGATAAAATATTCGTGCTCATAACCATTGCCTAGGCCTACAGGCCAGTTATTGGCCAGCCAATGAAATAAAGTACTTGAAATAAGAAAATGTAAAGCAACTTAGAGAAAGTTCTATAATGTCAGTGCGGCCGGTTACGAAACAGAAAGTAAGTAATCCAAGATACCGCTTCCTGCCACGGTATTTAAACCAGAACAAAAAAAACCTTAGTGGATAATCGACACCTTCTTTATGATATAGAATATCTATACTAATATTATAAAGCTAAAGAGTTTGTTTGAACGCGCTAATCTCAGGGACCGCTGTCCGATTTAAAAAAAAAAATCTGTGTTAGATAGCCCATTTATTGAGGAAGGCTATAGGCCTATATACAGGGTCTGTCGTAAATAATGGATAAGTCGTAAACTGGAGTTGGTCCGGCTATGAGACTATTAGAAAATCGTATCTTTTTGCCAGGGTTTCTAACCGTATGGAAATGGCGTAGACTTTTATGTTTTTTTATAAATTTCGCTACTCTTTGCATTCATTCCGTTGCCATTTCGTTAAATTTAGGTATTTCTGTGTCATTTTTTTTTGTATTATAGTCTTGAAGATGTGTATTATTTAGTTTTAGTACTGTTTTAGGCGTTTTTAACGTTGGTCATTTTCAAAATTGTCATTTTAAGATTTTTTATGTTTTTGTTTTACTCAGGGTCAACTTTTGATCATTTACTGTGTAAAAAAAAAGTACGGCGCTATAGCTGCCCATGATCTTAATAAATTATCTAGTATGTGTAGATTCTAAAAAGGTATAACAATGCATACTTCACAAGTAATATTAAGCTACATGAGCGAGATCAATATCAAGGTGAGAAAATATTTTTTTCATGTAATGTTGTAAATGGTTATAAAACTTCGTCAGAATGATTTATTTCTGCCAAGATTCTTTACACAAACACTATGGGGCCACTATTAAGGATATTCAAAGAAAACTAGGTAGTTTTTTGTCAAAAAAATTTCATGCCTCCTCATTTCATAAAGGTGTTTAATTTTAAAATTGATGTGCTCTAAGGATCATCAGGTAAAAAAATGAACAAAGACAGCAATACAAAGGGTCTCCCCGCGTGAAAAGGACATTGTTACTAGGCACACTGCATGATGCACCGTCCCTTTCACACTCACGATGTGTGAAAAGGTTAGCATGCGTTTAGCTAGGGCGCACTCCTGATACATCTCTCAGTGTGATTTTGACCATCGCATGTGCTCTCGTTTTCATTACTGTCGTCAATTTGTTACTGCTTTCTAATATCGGACTTAGATTTTCTTTGTGATTTGGACTTGTTAACCTGGTGATATTGACAACTCAGCTCTCATTTATGGGCATCGTGTTGTGCTATCGATTGCACGTGTTATTTTGGAAACTTTTGTATATCATGCCTCAACAATACACGCCGGCCGAATACGTAAACATGCATTACATTTATGGTTTATGTGATGGCAACGCCAATAGAGCTG
This sequence comes from Spilarctia lutea, assembly GCA_916048165.1. Classification (NCBI taxonomy): domain Eukaryota; kingdom Metazoa; phylum Arthropoda; class Insecta; order Lepidoptera; family Erebidae; genus Spilarctia; species Spilarctia lutea. The sequence continues at coordinate 6,523,644 of OU696491.1, forward strand.
CTAGAGTTTATCGGGAAAAATATCCAAATGCCCGGCATCCTGACTATCGTGTCTTCATAAGAGTGCACAACACATTTTTGGAAGGACGATTTCCTGGGACCGGCGTAGGCGGGGCGAGTGAAGGACGACCACAACGCCACAGTGCAGCCGAAGTACTGGAAATAGTTGCAGAAGACCCTGGTACGTCCATAAGTGTAATTTCAAGGCGCACCGGTATACCTCAAAAATCTGTACACAGGATTTTAAAAAGGCATGAATTATATCCCTATCATTATCAAAGGGTCCAAACATTAATGCCAAGGGACGCTGCTGCGAGAATAACATTTTGTCGCATAATGCTGCGAAAGATGAGAGAAGACCAAAGTTTTTTTAATAAAATTTTATGGAGTGACGAGTCAACGTGTCGAAAAGATGGTTTTTTGAATCTTCACAACATACACAGCTGGCAACTCGAAAACCCAAGACTTATCCGAGAAGACCGATCGCAATATCAATTTAAAATTAATTTATGGACTGGCATTATTAATGGCAAAATCATTGGTCCATTCGAATTGCCGGCAATATTAAATGCGGATATGTATTTGAATTTTTTAGCAAATACTTTACCTAGTTTACTGCAAGACGTCCCACAAGAGATAAGAAATGAGATGTGGCTACAAAATGATGGGTGTCCAGCACATTACGCTGTTCGTGTCAGGGAACATTTAAATAATACTTATCCAGATAGATGGATAGGGCGATTGGGGCCAATTTTATGGCCTCCACGTTCGCCAGACCTGAACCCCTTGGACTTCTTTTACTGGGGCTGTATAAAAGAAAAAGTATACAGTGAAACAATAAGTTCTGTAGAAGAGTTGCGTGCGCGCATTCAAGTAGCAGCGAGAAAAATTTAAGAAGCCGGTTATGTGCGCCGGATTAAGCGATCGTTTATTAGGCGATGTAGAGCGTGCATAGCTGCCGGCGGAGGACACTTCGAACATTTAGTTTAAGTTGTTGAATAAATATTTTTACGTACTAAAACAACCTAGTTTTCTTTTGAATATCCTTAATAGTGACCCCATAGTGTTTGTGTAAAGAATCTTGGCAGAAATAAATCATTATGACGAAGTTTTATAACCATTTACAACATTACATGAAAAAAATATTTTCTCACCTTGATATTGATCTCGCTCATGTAGCTTAATATTACTTGTGAAGTATGCATTGTTATACCTTTTTAGAATCTACACATACTAGATAATTTATTAAGATCATGGGCAGCTATAGCGCCGTACTTTTTTTTTACACAGTAAATGATCAAAAGTTAACCCTAAGTAAAACAAAAACATAAAAAATCTTAAAATGACAATTTTGAAAATGACCAACGTTAAAAACGCCTAAAACAGTACTAAAACTAAATAATACACATCTTCAAGACTATAATACAAAAAAAAATGACACAGAAATACCTAAATTTAACGAAATGGCAACGGAATGAATGCAAAGAGTAGCGAAATTTATAAAAAAACATAAAAGTCTACGCCATTTCCATACGGTTAGAAACCCTGGCAAAAAGATACGATTTTCTAATAGTCTCATAGCCGGACCAACTCCAGTTTACGACTTATCCATTATTTACGACAGACCCTGTATATCGTCACGCTAAGAACAATAGGAGCGGAACACCAATGAAGAATGTTACAAAAACGGGGGGCAAATTATTACACTGGCTATTGCCAGTGTAATAATTTGTTGTAATAATTTAAAAGACGAAAGATCTATAAAGGTTCCAGAATTATATACACTATTAAACAGAAGGCAGAGAATGGATACAATCAGGAGCCACAAACACATATTTTGGTTTCTAAATGAAATATTATTTAGTTCCCGTTTTTAGACTAGCAGCGTACATCCTCAGCAGGTATCCTCTTTCCTTCCACCTTTCTGTCTCTCTCGTGCTTTTGTCTAACTAAATGTACGTATAGAGACACATACTCTTAATAAAGTTAATCGGTAGGTAGTCTCATCTTTATATTGAGTTTGAGGTTAAGATGCTGACCCCTCTTAAAGCCTATTCTTTCTATCTCCACTGACCCTAAGTGTCTTATAAGGTTATCTATAGGTCAAAAGGAAATGTCATTTTCTTTGCAGTTGTTATTGCATATTCGAGCACAAACATTTGCTAGATAATGTAAAACTTTAATAATATCGCTTGCAGATGTGCGTACCAAAACAATATTCTTACCATTTTCGAGACTCGTAGGTATATATAGCACAAAGTGTTTTAAGGAAGTGAAATACAAATTACGTCACGCAATCCAAGCGTATCATTGTGATATGCTATTTATGTATTAGGAGTCATGCATTCGGAAATCGATGACATTGGCAAGAACAGACCGGCTCGATTAGAGCGTACTATCTACCTTCATAAGAGACCAACCTAAAATGACAACATTCGCGCTCTCGTGTTTCGTTGATAAGTGCGAGTCCGGATGCCCAATGTGTGATGCAGAATCAAAACAACTCAATAGTCAGCCATAGTGTGGGTCACCATGCCGCATTGTTGTATTGTAGGCATTCGCAATAAGTATGGTAACCACTGCTCTTGGCTTCTTATCATGCTCTTCACTAGGCAGAGTAGTCACTTCGGCGAGCCCATGCATATTACAAAAAACTTTCAATTTGTGTTCTAAATAACACATGTAAGAAAAAGGTTGAAATATAAAGTCACTCTCAATGTTACTTTATATAGTTATGCACGTGCATTATCAGTATTATCATACGAGTATCACTCGATTACCAACCACATAGATATGAGCGACTGATCGATTGAAGAGATAAAGCATAGTATGTTGCGCAAAAATTGCGTTCAAGTAGTAAAAACAAAGTTTTTTTATGACGGACCACCTGATCATAAATGACTATGAAACCCTATTGCTGCTTCCCTTCCTCCGAGGGTCTAAAGGGACAGGAGAGCAACCTCACTCTGAGTAAGAAGAAATGAAAAGAACTTCCTAATAACAGTCTTTTGTGAGGCCATATAACTGGACGAGTAGTTCAATATGTTCCATAGTATGGTTCTCCCATAGGCAAGCTTTCTATACATAAAATAACTGTCATATAAGAGTTGGCAAAGAGAAAAAGAAAGGTTTTTTGACACGTATTTAATTGTTTCCATTCCAAGTTTTGTCTCTTGTATCTTACTAAATTATATCTCTTCTCGTCTCGTCACCTGAAACAATCTCGTTTTGTCAAAATGCCCTCTGTACTTAAACAACTAATTTTAAAAATCTATCTGTCATATTGAATATTGAATGTTGCCATAATTTACGCATTACTAAATCTGTAATGATCAAATAAGTTTATAATGCGCCTTCCGAATGAGTCACTTTTGGAAGTACGTATTTATTTCACTCACAAATTGACTTTAACTGCACTTTCAAAGGTTAATTTAAATCGTGGCGTTTTACGTGGAATCTTTCTTATCGCAAGATTCTAGTGTTATAACTTGTGGTTGCGAAATTTCCATGAATAGAATAATTCTATTCCACAAACGAAAAATAAACAACACTATATGTATACTAAGAAAACCCTTGAAAATTTACATAATCATAAGCTCATAAGGTTGTTTTATAACAAACCTCTTTGTATAATAATTTTGTAAGGCTAGGTAAACATAAATTGGATTTCTAATGTGCGGGCGTAGTAAATTTTTAATGCAATATAGTTACAGCCTAATAATGTAAAAAACTCAAGTCGCATACTTTTTATAATTAAATTAGAATATTCTTTTAAACGAACGAAAGACGAACAAAGGTCACCGACATTGCCCGTAGAATTGTCAGACTTAAGTGGCAGTGGGCAGGGCACATTGCTCGCAGACAAGGCCATTAGTTGACATGATGATGATTCTTTTAAAGCGCAGTTTTTTTACTTTTATTTTAATAATTAGTGCAATAATAAACGTGTTACACTTCAGGAAATACTTAATAAATTCACAAAAATACATAACTAAACATACCAATGCTTAGTTAGATTACATACTGCCTAATAAAAAAATAAAATAATAACAAGTAGTAAATAAATGAAATGTTAAACGTATTATGTAAAATGTATTTACTTAACATACAGCTACACATGCATGTGTGTGGATATATATTAAAATACCGATAAGTTATTTATTATGATGGCCTTCTGTTGAGATAAGGAATTAACAACGCAAATCAATTATGCCAGCAGCTATTGATAACTTTACACCACTTTGTACAATTTGCTCTAGGTACAGCGAGTTATCTCTTATCTGGCTCTGACTTAAGATTGCTTTTCTATCTCTTCTGAGCGGAGGACAAAGGACAGTAATAGAACTACACAGTATATTGACCATTCAAATTTATAATTAATTTAATCCGGATTTTAAATAATCTAAATATGGTTTTGAGGGGCGTTAAGGTTGAATGCATTTATTTTAAATATATTAGTGTCCGGTATAGATGTATTTAATTAGAAAGTGATTCAACAAGTTTTTATGCGTTGAATGATTTATACGCACACATTTATCCGGTTGTGTAAGTGTGTTGACCGATTGTATTTCGTTAATCTGCATTACTTCAACTGTCATTAAACACCTATTCTTATATAGATAGGTACACTTATAGAATTTCAAAAGAAAATGTTATAATAGATCAAAGCATAAGTAAAATTAAAAAAAAAACGAATTCAAAAACGACCAAATTGAAATAGGCCTACATGGAATGCACCAGCTTTAAAATACAATAAAAAATAACAAATGGACTAGTCGCCCCTACGAATTTCGATGGATCTCCTCCATTTCTCTTGGATGCCAACATCAGATCTAGAATCTGTCATCCAAGATTTGTCCTTATTATGGTACCACCGTTGGTTTATCTCCTTTCCATTAAAAAGAGTAAATAAAATCGGTTCATAAACGACGAAGTTATCCGCGAACACACATAAAAAGAAATATACGGTTGAATTGAGAACCTCCTCCTTTTTTGAAATCCGATAAAAACTACGTCACGCTTTATTGTTATCAAGTAAAAGCTAACTCTGCAGAATAACAACACTACAAAACAAACTATACTAACCAGTCTAGTAAGGAAATAAAAACCACCTTTTTAAGGAGAGGACTATATCGAGTAGTAGACGATTAAATACTGTTTATGATGGTTCATTGTAGGTAAATTGTATTAGTATTTGATTCAAATAGACATCATCCTTATCACTTTTCATAAAAAAATTTTTAGATGATCGTTCAACAAGGGCAGTTACAGGAAATGCCGACTTGACCGAGGGCCGTCGCGTAGGAGTTACCCTATATTTGATATCAGTTTGGTTGTTTTCATATAAATAATGCCTTATCCGATTACCACACTGTATTGTCCGTATTCACAATAAGTATGGTAACCATCACACTTGAATTCTACTCAAGCTATCGATCAGGCTGACTAAAATCATTTTGGCAGCTAATCTATAAAAAATATATATTATTGTAGCTCTATTTCAAAAGTTAAATGTATTATTAATTCAGTATAAACTAACATTGGTATTCCTTAATATGTAATTATGTGGCTTGGTCTGTTATTTACATTACTATGATTATGAATAAAATATTACTCAAGTTATCGTTGTACTACGAGTAGATTTGCCCTTGACACATTTGGCCTTATGGAACATACACCATCGCAAAAAAACAAAGTTTATTGTTCCACATGTCGATTAAAATACTCGTAAACATAATAAGGGCTTCTGTCGAGTAGTCTGTGATATTCAGAAATGTCTACGTCTATATAAACTAGCGTTTGTATTAGTACCATTGATCTAATCATGGCAATACAGTTTCTAGAGTCTAATAAAATAAGATAATAAGATTTCGAAAAAAGTAAGATTCATACCGTCATACTGAATACTTTGACTTTGAAGATATTGATTATTAGTAACAAAGGAAACCCTAGTAAGCTAAAATTGAAAGTGTACGTTTAGGAGAAGAGGCAAGTATATTGCTCAATTCGTAAAGTGTGTTTGGCAAAGCGGTTACTTCAAACAAACGTCTACAAACGATGCCATTAACCTGCGAAGGTTGGTAAAACTGAAGCGAATACTGGCGTTGCAGACTTGCGATCTATTTCTGTCTTCGTTTAAACATATACGCATGTGTGCCGGCAGGTATATACTGTACATACTAACGCTGAAAGGTGTGTCTTAAAAGAGATGCACTAATTGGCCGAAAGCCATTCCACATAGTGTACCTGCTAACCTTTTATGCCCAGTTCCTATATTTGAAAAACGATCCGTTCTAGGTACGAATAGTAGTATAATATACAGGGCGTAAGCTAAAATCGTTCCTATAAAAAATAAATTGAGGAACGGTATTTACGACTCGTAGTCGGTTGTAGAAAATTTTTTACACGATGACGCTTCGTTAAATATAGGAACCGGGCATTAGTCTTAATAGAGGTATATTACAGCCAAAAATGACATGTATTGTATGACATAATTAAGAGCTACGTGTTTTCACAACTCACCTGACATTGTCAACAAGAATAAAATGGAATACGGCATGAGTTAGTTGGCAAACTGTAGGGTTTCATAGAAAGTAAAGAACCGCTGATGGGACAAAATGGCTTCGTCACGCTCCTCAATCTATAAAATATCGCGGTTGCTAACCAGTTTCAATTTATAATCAAATTGAACGGTTAATCCAAAGATTATTTCATATTTACTTGTATTAGTGGTCGTATATGGATAACCATAGACAGTAAATTAGAATATATTACCACGCCACGAGTTTGATATGTCGTGCATTTTGTTGCCTTACAATACAAAGAAGTTAGGGTTTAAAACTTGTTTAAAAAAAATATCGCCTAAAAGCGTTATTTATGTAATTAGTAGCTAACTCACACGATACATGCAAATGTTTATTTAAGCAACATTAGTTTTCCTTTCACCTATTTTACAATGATTTATGTTGAAAATTATTGATAACCGCTGGTTTCCAATTACTATGCACAACGACTCTCCCTAGTTAAGCTTCTGACAACTCTAACTCAGATGTATCTATCATCAAGTTATATGAAACTCTACAAATACAAAACTTTGTATAATAAATAAAATTTTGACAGTTCTTATTTTATATGCATAGAATTTTGCATAAATGTTGATAAAACAAAAGAGTGCTGATAATCTGATAGTCGATTGTAAGAAATATTAAATTAAAATTGTTTAATTATTATATTTGGTTGTTCTAACTATATTTATAAATTAAATAAAAAAAAATCATTATTTTACACCACACTACCATCGCAAGATTTATAACAAAGTGGAAATCTATGTACGTCGTTACATTATTGTCAAATAATGTTAAATTTAAAAAGTAATGTTTATAAAAAAAATGTTTATTGTTATAAATCGAAAAGTAGTCTACGGAGCGTTTAGTTGTCACTAGTTGTTCCAAAGAAAAAAAAACACAAAAAGTGATAGGTTCCACCGAGATTTGAACTCGGATCGCTGGATTCAAAGTCCAGAGTGCTAACCATTACACCATGGAACCGGATAGTAAGCTGCGCGAAATTTTGAATTACTTTCTTGAGAACACTTATGTCTGCATATTATAAAATTAAACCGAACGTTACGTGTTTTTTTCAAACATTTATGCAATGGATCTCAGGGCCTCTAGATGTTTATTTTCTCAAAAATATAATGGTGGTTCTCGTCTCTAGCAGGTATAAACTTCACTTGGAATTATAAGCCTTTTTTTTAAATTTAGTTTTTTTGGGGTCATAAATTCGGGTGGTTTGATCGAGTTTGATTAAACATAGTAACAATGGTCTAATGATAGACTCTAGAGTTAGATTGTGAAATAATTGTATTATCTATTGATATCGTTAATAATGTATAATAAGTTATGACGTTTGATATTGTTTTTAACATACGTCACAATAAGGTGCTAAGTATTTCTTTATATTATAAACAAGATATGTCATTGTTTTGTATTGTCAATGACAATGAAAAACAAGGATGTGGAGATTACGTGGAGATTATTGGAAAAAGTCATGTAGATAAAATCATCGGTATCTATTGATTGTCTTTTTTAACTGATTTAAAAAAAATGTGGTACGCAATGTGTTCACTCTTATTTCTACTTGAGCTTATTAAAATTTTAATTTGAAATTGTACCACAAACCGTGGAAGACTAAAAATGTGTTTATTCAGATATACCGTTAACTTAACAAACAATATGCAAGTGTAACTACTAGAATTTTTAAAAAAAAATCGCTGTCAAAGGTGATTATTCCATATTTTCAAGAAAACAATTTATAAGATTAACAAGTTACGTTTAAAAAACTATAACCCTAAGACTACTTTAAAAGTTTTGATAAAATGTACATAGCATAAGTCATCCGGGCCATTAGTACGAATCTATTGACACCTCGTTCATTCAAATTAGATTTATATGTTAGGCTATACTTAATATATACTATAGCAGTGGAACATACTGACTGCTAAACTGCAAAAACTATTACCCTTTTAGTTTCGCTGTAGTCGGATTCTACTCCTGTGACTCCTGCTTTCCATCACGCAGAGCCATTATGGCAGCTAGAATTTTAAATTAGTATAAATAGTGTATAGGCCTGTTTTACCTATTATCAGTATAGTCCAATTTTATTTAATAAAAAATAACAGCCCATGGTTAACCTAAATATTGTAACAAAATCTATAAAGCCATATTTTGTCAATATAGCTGGTCTATCACGGTGTATTCTCGATGTATTGAATAAAATACGATTATATTATTTATTATTAAAGTCTCAATAGTATTGGAATCATGCCATAACAATAATTTTAAGCTAAACGTACGTCAAGTTTCTTTATCACTTTGTTAGGGATTGGTTAGGTGGTAAACATTCGAGCCCCTAAATTTAAAGAGACGCCTAGGCACTTAGGTAGCCCCTAAAGGTATACATACGAAAATCTTGCTAAGGGTTACCTAACTCGCTCTAAGTGGTCTCTTAAATTTAGAAGACGTTGGTGAAAACGGACATAAATGTATTTATATTTGCGTCTGCTTTGGATGTTTAATCGATCAGAATGGCTTGCAATGGGAGAGACTAGGCTAGCAATGGACTGATACCTAATAAAATGTTTTTTTGTTATATATTCTTATTTGACGCGTGTTTATGATATTTATCTTAGACATTATTTTGTTTTACAGTTGCCAGTAACGATTAAATCCAAGGCGCTTCGTTGGAAGAAGGTAGACCCTTCAGACCATTTATACATCCCGGAAGACAAGGATACGGCATGTCGGGTGTAAAATATATTCACCTTTTAAAATCAGAGGATGCTAAGGAAACAAAAAGATTGTTTTGGTAATGGAATTAAAGTCCGAACTGGGTTTGGATTTGGTAGGAAAATTAATTCTGCTGATACAAAATTAAATGCTCCATTTATGGTTGTTAGACCATCAGGTTTAAATGTGTCATGTTCGACTTATAAAAACAAATAATTGGATTTCCAAAATCCATCTACTTAGTGCTGTGTATGTAGAAATACACATAATAATGCTCCTATTAGTCATTTTCATATAAAGTCTTACAAGTGAAAGCGACTTTTTATGGGACTAATCCCGCCCACGACTGTAGCTGTAGCAACAGGATCAACAGCAGTTATGAAACACCCCCCGAAAACACAGGCAAAATTAGCGACTTGTAAGATTTTATATAAAAATTTAGTATTTATATTTTTGACGCTTATTTCGTGTCGTTCTATAGACGGTTCGAGTCTAGACACCCCAGCAACAGATGATTAGGTAGACTGCAGCTGCACTAAATATTTACTTAATTATTTTTAATGTACCTACTTAATGTGAAATTGTGATGATTTATATATATACATATTTAAAAACACCGTTCTGTTTAGTTTTAAGGTTAATGACATTTTCAAATTAGTTTTTAATTGAAAGTACTCTTAATGACTCTTTTACACATTGGTTGAGAAATCACACAAAATAATAAAACTACAGTTAATTTTATTATTTACTTCTTGTCATGAGTTTCCTGCCGATTAAAACAACAAGTTATGTTTATTTGATTATTTATTTTACAATTATTGTTTGTATACTGCCTTTGTCTGCTAATTTTTAAACATCTCAGATTTTTTTTTTGTTGTCTACAACCGGTTGAAGTACATTGACATTAGTTATTTTTTATGTAGTTTTACTACTACTGTAGTTATTACTATATAATTACTACTACACTGTAGTTGTAATTGTTTAGCACTTCATCGAGCCCTGTTATAAGAAATGTATTTTTAGCAATGCATTGTGGCGCAAATACCCACCTTTTTAAGAAGTCGCCTATCTCCAGCAATGGATGAGACTGTTGACGAATGGTGGTGCATAAACTAAGAATACATTACTTGCTACAGTCCATAAAATATAGCTTGATCTCCGTGACAGTTAGGTCATTTTTGAACTTACGAAGTACATTTTATTGTGAATTTTTATAGTTACGAATGTATTGCACTTCATTTGTGATAAAATTGACATGTAAAGAATAAAGATTATAAGTGGTACTAAATAAAATCGCTTGTTCAAAGTTATTTCGTCGATTCGTAGCTATATCATAGAGGTCAAGTTATATTTTAAGGACTGTTAGTAGGTACTTAAGAGGCCCGTAGCTAAATATGGCCTGGATCAATTGATGAACAACATAATTATAATTTAATTTTATGTATAAACATGCACTTTTGTTTGGTATTAATATTAGAACATTCCAAAATTTATGTACCACAAATATATATCAGTGCAAAACACACAGCCTGTGATTTTTACCATAAGTATTTTTTAAGTTTGTGATTTCTGTGTGGATTTTATGTTGAATGATTAATTTAAAATAATATTGTGCTGAATATATAAAGTCAGTTAATAAAGTGTGTCTTACTAAGAATTTGTTTTATTTGAGACATTTGAATTATTTATGCATGTTTGGTAACTCCGAGCTATAAGTAACTGTAGCATTTTAAAGTCGGGTGGGCATTTGTAAGACTATAGGACAAATCTATACTAATAATAAAGCAGAGAGTTTGTTTGTTTGAACGCGCTAATCTCAGGAACCGCTGGTCCGATTTGAAAAATTCTTTCGGTGTTGGATAGTCCATTTATCGAGGAAGGTTATAGGCTATATATCATCACGCTACTACTAATAGGAGCGGAGCACCAATGAAGAATGTTTCTAAAACGGAGGCAAATTTACACGCTACGGGCAATATAAGACGCAAAATAGGTTGCGTGGGTCAGCTAGTATAAAATAAAACGTATTATTCTGGGAGTGGTATTTTCATCCTATTGTTTTTGTATGTTATAAATTAACGCTACAAACTGTATAAAAGTCTTAAATTCTAATTGTTTACACGGAATAGCATAACTTAACTGCCTCGGTGGCGCGAGTGGTAGCGTAAGCGACTGCTGTGCTTGAGGTCTCGGGTTCGATTCCCGGGTCGGACCAAATGTTTGTATGATCTGCAAATATTTGTTTCGAAGTTTGGGTGTTTTCTATGTATAATATGTATGTATTTACAAAAAAAAAAGTATATATGTATTTATATCAGCTGTCTAGTACCCATAACACAAGCTCTGCTTAGCTTGGGACTAGACGGCGTTGTGTGTTAAATTGTCCGAAAATATTTATATCCGAAAAAATATTTAACCTATATCTAATCTACCCTAGCCACAGCTTACGTAAAGCTAAACAAACGTAATTTAAGTGGGTTTTGAACTTGAGCGAATAGTGTCACTATGAAAAGAGTAACTTAATGATTTATGACATCCAAATAAGTGATAGCGATTACCGCCGTCCATGGACACCCGAAGCGTCACAAGTACGTTGCCGGCCTTTACTACTCTGGTGCTATTAAGGATTTCCTCAACCTGGGAACCAAACCCGAGACTCTTGATCAGCAGTCGCATATGCTAACCGCTAGACCAACAAGGCAGTCAGCTGTTACTATTTTTAGATATATTACTGTTATTAAGCTATCTATTATTAAAAATGTCAGTCTTAGAAATATTCCTTACTCGGGCATAGATAATTTTTACATATTCCTTATATTCAAAGCATTAATGTTGAAAGTGTTAATGATATGAAAATACAATAATGATTTAATTTTCACAAGAACAAACATCAAACTGACTTGACTAAAGTAACTTAAACTAATATTTCTTAATGGTCTTTCGGATGAGGGCCATGCGTTGCCTGTGTGCTTCAGTGACAGCCGCACGTTTGTATGGTCGGAGTTCATCGTTACCAAATCCTGGGATCCACATATTCCATTGTCGTTCTGAAAATAGAAAAGAGTTATTATACATACAGATCTAGAAAACAAATGATTTGAAGTACGTACTACCTTACTTCTACAGAATTTTGTAGATACATACATATATAACTCCCGAACTATACAGGGTGTAAAAAGACTACTACCGAAAACTTGGGGGTTGCAATCAGACCATGATACTGGATAGGTATAGCGAAAAAAAAACTCAAAAAAAATGTTAATTTATCTAAGTCGTTTTATGTTTTTTCCTGCTTACTATCTATACTAATATTAAAGCTGAAGAGTTTGTTTGTTTGTTTGTTTGAACGTGCTAATCTCAGGAATTGCTGGACCGATTAGAAAAACTCTTTCAGTGTTGGATAGTCCATTTATTGAGAAAGGCTATCATCACGCTAATACTAATAGGAGCGGAGCACCAATGGAGAATGTTTAAAAAACGGTGGAAAATAGCGTTTGCGCTGTGTTTCACCGAGTGAATGAGGATACCGGAGGCCCATACCCCAACCCCTCCCCCCATCCCCTTTCCAATCCCCCAAAGGTCGGCAACGCACTAGTGACGCCTTTGGTGTTGCGGGTGTCCATGGGCGGCGGTCATCGCTTACCATCATGTGATACGTCTGCTCGTTTGCCCACTATTCAATAAAAATAAAAAAAAAGGTATGGGCAATTGAAGACGCAAGCAAGGTTGCGTGGGTCAGCTAGTCTTCAATAAAACATTAAATATCGTAGTTTGTGCATTGAGCTAAGTAGTCTAGAAATACAAGTGAATCGTAAGAGTTATGATGGAGGGTAGTTTCATAACGCAATAAACATAAACTTTTAAAGTAGGAAGTATGTAGGTACCTATATACAACAAATATTTGCAGATAATACAACCATTTGGTCCGATCGGTCAGGGCATCAAACCTGAGTTATAAAAGATATCTGCTAGTTATAATTATAACCCCACTCATCCTAAATGACTGTCTGATCCCTGCTAGACATACTATGGTAATCAGGCTCTCATAAACATACTTATATACAAGTATTACGAAATACCTGCATATTATGTGTATATATTCCAGAACAGGTGATCATGCTTATTCATACTTATTGGAGATTTTTAATCATAGTTAATCCCTGTATTGTATTTTGTCGCGATATTAATCTAATGCAATAACTTACCTAAGTGTAATTGCACATCTCTTAATTCAACATTAGCAGCATGTCTGTGTTTAGCAACTCCACAGGAGGCACTCAGCGCTGTGTCTATGAAGTCGTCGGCCAATTGTAATAGCATTTCTTCGACCTCTTCATCTAACTGCACAGTTGGGTCAACTTCACGAACCAGTTCTTGTAAGCGTGGTCGGCTGAGCATCTAACAGAATAATGAGGAAATTCAATTCTTAAATGAACATGATGCAGATAAACTAACATATTAGTGATTTTAAATAAATAAATATTTCAGACATGTAATACACAATGCCATCTAGTCCCAAGCTAAGCAGAGGTCATGTTATGGGTACTAGAAAACTGTTATTAATACATATATATATTCTTTTTTGTAAATATATACATATTATACATAGAAAACACACTAACTCCGAAACAAATATTTGCAGATCATACAAAAACCCAGGAATCAAACCCAAGACCTCAAGCACAGCAGTCTACGCTACCACTGTGCCACTGAGGCAGTCAAATCTACTAGTGGTCAAAATATTTAGTTTTTTTAAACATCTTTCTATACTCCTCATCCGTATCCAATACCATTAAACAAGCAATTCCTGCATATATATATTTGCACTAAATTTACTATTCAGGGGGTTTCCGAGGTGATGGGCTGTGGAGTTAACACTGAGTGAGATTCAACAGGAGTTGATTTATTTAAAAATAATTATTATAATAGTAACAGCATCCTTTAATAGTCCTTTGGTTGGTATATAGTTTGTTTTAAGTTACTTTGTCTTAACAATGCTGCATAGTTGGCTAGTCTCCGTTGAGACTGACATTAGTGACCAAAATCGGCTAGAAGAACATCATCATAGTGATAGCATAAAATACACAAAGGTTGAATATTTATGCTATTTTCTAAACGTCCATAGTATTTTTCTCAACTGAGGGTCATGATGTGTCACATCTAGTTAATATGGCTTTTACGTAAAACTATTTACCCACCTGTGAAGTTTGATCTCCTGCACCGCTCTGAATTGGTTTAGCACCTGCTTGGGACTGAGTACCCATAGGACTGTGCTGTGTGGGTGAACCTTGAATGGTGGTAGATTGCAATTGAGGGCTCTGTAGGGGATTGTTCGTGTATTGAATGGCTCCCTGATTTAAATTGCCTATAGTGGGCATATTTGCAGCTTGACCCATAGAATTATTGGACATGATTATTGTTTGTTCAGATTCAATTTCCGTAACAAATTTAACGTGTGTATAGTTTAAATTATAGTTAGTTTGCCTCTTCTGTTTCTGTTATTCAACAGTTTTAACGTCAGTTTGACAGAATGCCCATCACTTTGAAATAAATAAACCATAGACAATTTGCACTGACATATGGTAGTGTTTTGGTTCAAACTTCAGTAACTGGTATGAAAGACTGAAAACTCTTAAATGGGTGAAGAAACAGTTTACGAAGTACACCCGGGTGTAATACGGTAAACTTTTTATTTCCATAGTCCATCTGGGTATTTCATACATAGGAAACTTTGTTCATCCATAGACAATTTAGGTATACTGTGGTAAATTATTTTTGCCCATTAGTCAACCAGGTAAATAAAACATATGATGATATTGTGGGGGAACGGATATCATGTTCCACCCAACACAAAGGGAGGATCCTCCGACCAGGCTAGGTGATCATGCCTGGCGGGCTACTGCCCAACAGTTGATGTTGGGATGTTGTATATATGATAATCGGCGCGGGAACTTTATTTGCGCGATTCAGGATTGGTAGTTACTCCGTGTAGTGTAGTTTGTAGGTACAGTGCGTTACTTCGTAGTTCAGTGTATCTTCGGTAGATGGCGCTGTATGTGGAGGTCGCCACAATATGTCATATTTTACCGTTCAATACTAATTTAATTTAAGCAAATTTTTGAAATGTGTAGTAGTAACAGAATTTCAAATTAACAGGTTTATTACATCAAAAATAACGTTTCTTATTTGTCAGGCTGTCTGTATGTATGCATGTATGTTTGTTATATATATGTGTAAATGTATCCAAACTTTTAGTCATTTAAGATGATAATTTTCTTCTTGTTGCGTGTTAGGTTTTGATGAATTTGCGAAATAAACCTTTAGACAGTATAACTTAGAATATAATATAATAATAAGTCTTTAATTGTCGCCGAGGTCGCTGGATTAATCTCCGATATCATTTAAATATTTATAGAGCTACTCACTGTAGCTCAAACTGAACTGAACTGCGGTCCGCGAGACACCTTTTTATGTTACATGCCGTTATTACTAGTTCATTCGAGAAAGTTTAATGACCGGTTTCAAGAACACGCGGTCAAACAAACCAACCGCGCGACAGTCAATACATATTCGACTCTATATATATACATTTAAGGCTCATTGTTGTGCTTCAATAAACCAAAGAGAACTTTCACGATTTCTACCCAGGTCGAGTCTTTTTCTGGAATGATCTTTCTTCGTAACATTATTAAGAATATTAAGCCTTATACTTATACTTCAGTACATAGCTTAGTACGTGGCAAAAGAACGTACATATAAACAAACAAACATACATGTGAAGCTAATAAAATATATCCCTTGTATATAGTACCTATTGTAACGATTAGGCAATTATTTGTAAACCTTTTTTTATAATGACCGTAAGTGCCTTTCCAGATTCTTCGAATTTTTATTGTTGTATAAAATTGTTCCATTCGTCGTAGTGGCAGAGGATTGTTTTTGTATGAGCTTTTTTTTTTATTATTGCGCGGAAATCCCCTCGGATACCACCCGGTGGCATGACGGACTCAAACCGACCAAAACCGCACGCCGTCTCGGGCACCAGATGCCGGGGAACCAGGAGCACCCTAGAAAGGAAAACCCTGGAACCCCGACGTACTTCGGGCCACCCGCGCTTTGTAGATGGCCTCCTACTGTGTGAGTATCCCAATGTTCTTTTTAATAACCCCCGGGGCGCGCACGCGCCCTTTCAGTTATTGCCATCACCCGGCCTGCTTCTGCTAGGGTGACACATGGCCTCATGTGTCACCCTCAGGCTTGCGCTTATGGAGGACGGAGATCGTTCTGCGATCTCCGGCGCCTGAGTCGCCTACGGTGCCTGGCCCGTTCCCGGGCCCGGCGCGCCGGGAGATTTCTAAACTCTCCCGGTTCCGCTCCGCTTTGTATGTGAGCCTAAAATGTGTCTGTGAAGATTTTCCCGCCGCGAAAATGTCAGACTACTCTGTATCGAAAAAAAACTCTATGACTACTCCTCTCTATTCGGGGAACCGTGTTGCTCTATGCGTATGTAAGAGGTCTTTTTAAATAAACAACCAGAGGACGCCTCGAGACGAGATGGATTGTTAAATAAATGAGGTAGTTCATTTTATATAAATATAATCATTTCAATTAGTCCACTTCATCGAGTAGCGATGAACAATCTGAAAAGTCTTCATCTTCAGCAAGAAACTTGTTCGCTTCTATACTGTTACTTGGTAACATATTCTTTGATAATTCTTTAGAAAAGTCTCTCGTTGCATTGTAAATGTTCCAGGAGTTACGCGATAGACGTCTGTAAAAAGGTAAAATTTAAATGGGGTTTTTAAAAAAAAATTGAGTTACCAGAGATAATAAAAGATCAGACTTTGATTTTGCAGATAATAATTCTCTAATTGGCAATATCTTTAAAATTACAGGAAAAATTTATATTGATAGAAAACCTAGAATAAAGTTCGAGAGTCACGTGATTAGGAAAATCAATCAGAAAATGTATTCTAGCATGTAGCTTCGATAGCTGATTAATCAATTAATTATCATTTGATATTTGGATTGAAGAATTTCTTATGAATTCGAGAAAATACCGCCCATAGACACACAACTCATCTTACAAGAGTCTGGCCAACGGACAGCGGTAGTTATTTAGCTTCAGGTAGTGATCCTGCTATTATACTGACTGCGCTATCATAAAAAGTTACTTACGACTCAGCTTCCGTTTTTTTCAGTTGTGTGACATGTTGAAACACCTTCAACAAGGTTTCCTTTTCGTCATTTGTGGGATCTTTTGGCGTCAAAGAATTCAAATTGACTATTGGGGTCTGCAATAAAAAGCCTTTATTAATCCCAAGATTATTTGTAGGTTGGCTGCTAGTTTGAACTAGCATATCAGTTTTTTAGTACTCAGTCAGATGTATTGAATATCAGTTTTCCACAAAGCCCTCACCCTCAATTAAGGAGGTGCGATGCCAATCATCGCACCTCCTTAATTGAGGGTGAACTGGATTTGAAGGTTGAACTAGTTGTCAGTATTTTTGAGGGACGGTAGATTTAAACACAATATAAAAAAATCAAAATGGTAAAATTGATGCTACCATTGCACACACCACATACCACAAACTCAATCAAGAGGCGTCTTAATGTTTCTTTGTGTTATTTTCTATACTAATTTATATTTAGTTTCCTAAGGATAACCAGTATTAGCCGGTATTTAAAAATATTTTTGTCTTTTTTATTTTATAGGAGGCAAACGAACAGACGTATAGCCTGATGGTAAGCGATTACCGCCGCCCATGGACACCCGCAACACCAGAGGCGTCACAAGTGCGTTGCCGGCCTTTTAGGAAGGAGTACGCTCTTTTCTTGAAGGTTTGAAGGTCGTATTGGTCCGGGAACATCGCAGGCGACAGCTCATTCCACATTTTTGCCGTGCGTGGCAGAAAGTTTCAGGAAAATCGCACAGTTGTGGACTGCCAACCATCTAGATGATGGGGATGAAATTTCTGAATCAAATTATGAAATCAAACAACAATTACCTGAAAACTATTTCTTATCTGTTCAGTATTTGCAAATCTCACATTCATCATTTCGTGCTGTATATTGTACATGGTATTTTGAATCTGTGTATGAATATTAAACATAAATGTTCTTCTGAACTGAAATATATTTTCCATTGGATGTCCTGGACTGACTAACTCCTTGTATATGCCGCCAATGGTGACCATCAACACAGCCGTCTGGGAATTATTAATTGAAAGTAATTTAAATTACAATTTATTTATTTGCTCATAAACTTATGGTAAAATGCAAAGCTTTATTATTATTACATTAGCAACTGTTTTCAATGAACTATCTCTAGTTAAAACTGTAGATAATCTTTATAAATATTTTTTCCAACATAAGTAATAATAATAATAATAATAAACTTTATTTCTCTCACAAGGAAGGTACAATTTAGCTACAGTAAATCTAATTAAAATTAAAAAGATTCTAAAATTTCCTTGGTGAGAGCTGGAGTCCATACTAGGCTCTAGGCCTGTGCCGACAAAATATTTATTTAATTGTAAATCTTCTCAGAAATTATACAGAGTGAAGTGATTCAATACTTTCATCGAGATTTTTTTTGACATGTTTTAGTTGTAAACTAATGGACAAATAGTCTTTTTAAGGTAAATTCAGAACGCTTTCAATGACCTATCTCTAGTTGAAACTGCAGATAGGGCCGTTGAAAACGGCCATAAATTAAATTAATTTTTAACCATCATCATATTTCGTATATTTTCTCAGGATTCACGATTGTGAGGAAAGACCAAGTAACAACAAAGCTGAACATCTATTCTTAGCCTAAAATATATAATGCAACTCACATTGTGACACATAACATCGATAGTAAACGTGTTTAGGTCATGTATTGTCTCAGGCCATCTGGAGAATACTGTAAATATTTGTGCTCGAGAGTTGCACACTCTGTAATGTGGCGTAGTTGCAATTTTCTTTTTATGCTCTACGTTCATTATGTTGCGATGAAATAAACTATAATGTTGCAGCAATTTCTCTTGTGCATCTAGAATAAAATATCATATTTTGATACTGAAAAGAGAAGAAAAAAACGATTTTGTAGAGGAAAATATCCCTCTACAAAATCGTTTTTTTTTCATTGAATAGTGGGCAAACGAGCAGACGTATCGCCTGATGGTAAGCGATTCCCGCTTCCATGGACACCCGCAACACCAAAGGCGTCACAAGTGCGTTGCCGACCTTTGGGGGATGGGAAAGGGGATAGGGGGAGGGGTTGGGGTATGGGTACCGGTATCCTCACTCACTCGGTGAAACACAGAGCAAACGCCATTTCACACCGGTTTTCTGTGAGGCCGTGGTATCACTCCGGTCGAGCCGACCTATTCATGCCGAAGCATAGCTCTCCCACGTCCCATCGTTTGGCTAGTATCGCATGATAATTCAAGACCTCATTTCTGTGGAGACTGCGAGAGGGCCATGTTATGCTAGTGGAGTTGTATACATCGTTAACCCAGATTTTACTTGCAGACGTCTGTTTGTTACTGGATAGGCATGTGCAAGAAGGGTTCGGATATTTCTTAAGAGCCGTTCCTAGAAACATTCTAGGAAAATATAGGAGTTCCATTTTAG
The DNA here is from genome assembly GCA_916048165.1 of Spilarctia lutea. Lineage (NCBI taxonomy): Eukaryota > Metazoa > Arthropoda > Insecta > Lepidoptera > Erebidae > Spilarctia > Spilarctia lutea. The sequence continues at coordinate 6,543,550 of OU696491.1, forward strand.
TGGCTAAAATGGGTTTAAAGTAGACTTGCAACGAATATTCGGTTACAATTCGGTATTCGGCCTATTCGGCTGCTTTTATTATATTAGGCCGAATACCGAATATCTACATATTATTCGGCCGAATACCGAATACCTAAATAATATATTTTGTCATAGAGAAATAATAGGTAAAATAAAAAATTTAAATCGATTGATTACGTATATATTCATATTTTCATTTCTGTTATAATCATTTAAGTAGTCATTGGTACATAACACAGGTACATAATCATCTTCTGAATTGGAAAAATGGAGGATTCTATGTATTTGAATTATTGTGGTAATCAAAATTTAGAAGGGTAAGGTTCTCATTTCTTTTATAATCATTTATTAAGTAGTCATTGGTACATAAAACAGGTACATAATTTAATCACGTCTGTACAAGTTTTTGGCGCTAAAATCCAGCCGAATACTTTTGCCTAATATTCAACTATTCGGTCAGGGGCCTCGCCGAATATTCGGTATTCGGTATACTCCCGAATATACTATTCGTTGCAAGTCTAGTTTAAAGGTAATAATGGCACTATGTATGGTTCTGAATACGAAACAGTCTTATTTTTTTTTCGTTACACGTAAAGTATTTTAAGAAAGAATTATCATAATGTTCAACGCTTATTTTTCTGACTACTTAGAAATTTCTGCACGTATAAGAATCGAGCAGGGAGCCGTAATTTTTTTATTAATTTAAATCAAACAATTTGTGTATTAAATATGCTGAGTAAAAAATCAAAATTTAGATGTGTAATATAAAAACTAGGTATTTAATAAATTTCTTACCCGTAAAGTCGGTAGTTATTGTAAGTGTAGCCTTTTCTTCATAAAAAGGAGCAATAGTTTTATATCCCTTTTTAGCATCAAAATTAGAGAAATAATTCCTTATGAAGTGCTCAACAACTACCTTCGTTCTTTTATCAGGTGTGGCCTGATAATGTTTAAAGAAAGGAATAACGATACCATGTTGATTGAACTGTACTCCATCCTGAAATATGAAGAACAAAATATGTGATGTAAAATAACCAGGGAGCTTAATTTTTATTTGAAAGCCTGCCAAAATGTCTCTAACTCGGCCTGATCGAAAGCTTGACTAAAATCCAAGAGTGGTGCCCATCATGTCCACTGCAAATGTAGGCAATGCAGTATAGTGACACACTATGAATGGTTAGATTAAACTATTAAATTGGGACAATTCCTTTCCAATGTTTTTTGGATAGAAATAATGATTAACCTTCGAATTATATGTATACTTAAACTAGCTGACCCACGCAACCTCGTTTGCATCTTCTATAGCCCGTAGCGTGAAAATTTTCCCCCGTTTTTGAAACATTCTTCATTGGTGCTCCGCTCCTATTAGTATTAGCGTGATGATATATAGCCTATAGCCTTTCTCGATAAATGGACTATCCAACACTGAAAGAATTTTTCAAATCGGACCAGTGGTTCCTGAGATTAGCGCGTTCAAACAAACAAACTCTACAGCTTTATTATTGGTATAGATTTCGTTTACGAATATTTTATCAAATTAGACTATTGTTTGAGAGAATTTTACTATCCTCTTCCTTTTCAAGACCCATTGAAACATAAAAAAACATATACACTTATATTTTCGTGTATGTTCCCCATTAAAAGTTCTTATTAGAATTAGAAATATGCTTTCAAAAAAGTCATTAGAAAATTTATACCATACATACCAGTTCAGTTAGTCTGGGAAATTTAATAGTAATGTTCTTAACATATCTTATCGGATCTAGTTCTTCACACAAGGGGTTACCTTCTATCCATAGTTTTTCAATTTTACTGCTCACTCTATGTAATTCTTGCAAAGATGGTATCTGCAAGTCAAAAGTCAAATCACAAATTAAAAGTGATATTCCTACATCACAGTGAAAGGAAACGTCATTAATACAACTCTTCTCTGTTACATGAGCGTAGCTAGGAGGGGTTTTTTGGGTTCAAACCCCCCTTTGAAAATGTTCGTACACTATTGATATTCTTTACGTCTAATTATATAGTCACTGTGACATAGTCTTTTTATTATCTTGTAAGTAATTATGTTATATATACCCCTCCCTCTCCCCTAAAACCTAGCTACGCCCGTGCTCTGTTAGCAACTACTGAGAGGAGGAGTTTTTGGGGTTCAAACCCCCTTCGAAAATGTTCGTACAGTACTGAAATTTTTTACGTTTCATTTTTTTATAATAATATTACAGTTAAAAGGAAATAGTCATTTTATTATCTTGTAAGTAATTATGTTACATACCCCCTCCCCCTCCCCTCGACACTAAAACCTAGCTACGCCCGTGTTCTGTTAGTGCAACTTCTGAGAGATAAGAACACTGCAGTAATATTTTAATTGAGACAGGAACCAAAGACTTCACAAGTGTATATCAACGGCATACTCGGCTCGACTACTACTATACAAAATGTATCCAAATCGGTTCAGCAGTTTAGCCGGAAAGTGTAACAAAGTTGCTATCGAATTTATAATTGTAGTATAGATATTGGAATATGGATACTATCAGCATAATGACCAAAGTAATATTAATATCTATAAGTACTTACATTATTATAACTTAAATCAATGGCTGTCAAATCTGATTTTATAAAGAAGTTCAATATGTCTACTGGAGCTTGACTGAAACGAAAAAAAAATTTGTGTAGTAGGTACATGTAAATTGTACAGTCAATGTCAAACATGAGCCGAGTTGGATAGTTTCGTCAACATGGATATATTCTTGCACAACTTTCAATAGTCTATTACTGAATAAAGACATCTCCGTAGAAAGGGGGTTTTGGCTTACCAAATTGGGGTTGTAATATTCTTATTTGTGGAATAGAGGGTGTGGGGGAACGGGTATCATGTTCCACCCAACACAAAGGGAGGATCCTCCGACCAGGCGAGGTGATCATGCCCAACAGTTGATGTTGGGATGTTGTATATATGATAATCGGCGCGAGAACTTTATTTGCGCGATTCAGGATTGGTAGTTTCTTCATATTGTAGGTTACTCCGTAGTTCAGTGTAACTTCGTTAGATGGCGCTCTAGTATGTTATGTTGTATGTGGAGGTCGCCACAGAGGGCAAACAAGCAGACGTATCGCCTGATGGTAAGCGATTATCGCCTCCCATGGACACTCGCAACACCAGAGGCGTCACAAGTACGTTGCCGGATTACAATTACCAACCCATATAGTAAGTGTAATGAGCAAAGTTTATTTCAAGTTTTACTTCTCTTTTTAGTGTGATGTTGTCCTGCATAGTTTTCTCCTTTAGTCGATTGTTACAACACCCATGGGTGATAAGGTGATTACACTTTGTTTTAGTCCTTAATTTGTCACCACATGCATTAATACTAGTACTGATATAGATACTAATATCTGTTTTGAAATCTATGCCCATCAATTTAAAATTTTATTGATCCTGAAGATTGCTAATAAAATAAGAAACTGTCAAAATACAGCCAATAAATGTGGCTTCAATGGATTACACCTTTTGTTTCTTCAACAGCTTATCGTAGTCCACTGCTGGCCATAGGCCTCTCCAATTGCACTCACCTTTTTTTTTTATACGGGCAACCGAGCAGACTTTTCGCCTGATGGTAAGCGATTACAGCCGCCTACGGACACCCGCAACACCACAAGCGTCTCAAGTGCGTTGCCGGCCTTTGGGGGATGGGGAGGGGGGCGAGGAGGGTGGAAGGAGGGTTAGGGATTACGGGCCTCCAGTATCCTCACTCACTCGGTGAAACACAGCACAAGCGCTATTTCACAATGGCTTTCTGTGAGTCCGTGGTATCACTCCGGTCGAGCCGGCCCACTCATGCCGATGCGTGGCTCTCCCACGGACAAACATCCTCGGCTTCTCGACTTTTATTTTATTTTACTTTCTACAATCATTTTTAATGTAACTTTATATCTATATAACATTACAAAATAATATGTGTATATATACACCAGCTTATGCATGCATATCCGTCTGCATGTTAGTCGGTTATAGCAGTAAGGAGTATCTTGGGTCTGAAGTCCTCCCTTTAGAATCTCATAGAAATCAATGCAGCAGTTTAGCCATTTGTCAATTTTTTTATCATTGTTAGTTATTAAATTGAAATTACCTTAGATTATTATTTCTTAACATTAATTTCTTAGTGTCTCTGCCCATCCTGAGCATGAGGATTTTAAACTGAGATAGAAGTGATATTTTGTAGAAAAATATCTTATTCTCCACAAATTCTGAAACATAAATATTGTGCAGTGTGTTTGACTCCTTGGAATTATAGACAATCATAAAAGTTATCTATGTTTAAATTAAAATATTTGTTTTAACATTATCACATAGTTTTCTTTAAAACTTTTAAAATAAAAAAAAAAATCTTATATTTCCACATCGCCATCATTTTGTAATATAAATGCGAAAAATTTAATGCGTTTGCTTTAGCCAACTATAATGACAAGGTGTGTGCTTGCATGTGTCCATACATTGTGCATGCATGCCGGTTGAGTGCATGCGTACCTGCATGCATGTACATTATCTTTCACCTTAAATTAACATTTATTTACCATAAGGAAATAAAATATTACTGTTTTTGTCTTAATCTACATTACAAATTAACTCCTATATGCAAATATGTCATGCTGTTTGTAGTTTAACATTTTAGTTTATGGCAATTCAAGATATTTTGTCTGTATTTGAACTAGATTTCACTAACCTGGATCTTCACAAAAATTTGATAAATCAAGCACACACTTTTCAGTGAACCGACAGCACACAACCCCAGAAACTATTTCTTCTACAGTAGTGTCACGATGAAAAAAATCAGATGCTGTTTTATCATTAAACAACACATCCACATTGAACATATTTCTACTGTATGGAAACATGAAATCAAACTTTATTAGCTTCACAATTAAGTTCAAACTCGATGTGTAGAATGATGTGAGTTCACCCTGAGATGTGCAGTTCACTGGTATAAACGAACACCCATAGTAACCACTGATTACATCAAATACTTGTGATAAACTATCTTGCCAATTGTGTATCTAAAAAAAAAAAAATAAAAAAAAAAATAAAGTTTATACTTTAAATTTTTTTGGACAGTACAGTCAGTTTGAACAATAATATAGAATACTGTCAATATGGAAAGAACAAAGTAGACTAATAAAGAAGAACCTAAATATTTTTGTTTGCAATTCAACATCACTTTAATGATAAGGAAAACTTGAAATAAACCCTTTAGTTCTTTCTTTTAAGTGAGGAAACCCCCACGGGTCATTACCCCACCGGGGTTTGCGGGGCGATGGAGTGTGTCAAACGGACCAGCTAAAACCACACAGTGTGCCGCGCCTCAGAAAGGATAGATCCGGAAACTGCTGTTATTAACACATCCAGACCAACCCCAGCATGGTAAAGTAATCCAAAAGCTCTGTTTTAAAGAGGGGCCTATGTCCAGTAGTGTACTAAGAAGACCCATTGCTTCTCAATCTTTTTTTTTATTATATAGGGGGCAAACGAACAGACGTATCGCCTGATGGTAAGCGATTACCGTCGCCCATGGACACCCGCAACAGCAGAGGCGTCACAAGTGCATTGCCGGCCTTTTAGGAAGGAGTATGCTCTTTACACGGTCTTAAAAAATTGTTGTTTAGTAGGACAGAGGGAGATATTACTTGAAAAGCAATAATAACAACAACTTAGCGTTAACTGATATGTACCTACCATTATTTTATGAAAAGCTTGATTTGCGGTTTCTTCATTGGCAAGACAGTTTTCAATGGATTCAACAATTACTGGCGTTACTGTAGTTCTGTTGAGTAGAAACCTCTTATAATTCTCCATCAGGTACTTTTTAGTGGCCATTTCTGTCTCTTGTAATAATAACTTCGTTATTTTATTTTATTAAATTTAAAATAAATAATTTGTAAATATTATTGAAATCACAATTATACGTCAATGTCATTCCTTTTTTTTTATTGCTATAGATACAGAGCTTTTCAGAATTAATTATGATCAATTCATGTATCTGTTGACATAAAAGAACGGGTCAAATCAAACATTTTTTTTTATAAAGTTACAATTTGTACCGACTCAGCGTTAGCAACTTGAAGTGGACTGATTATCGTACCAGGGGCGTAAAATTATCGTACATGGATCGAAATTACTCGAAATTATCGTATTTTTTAGGATAATGTCTATTATAGATAAATAAATCATATAAATTGTAATATTGATATGCATGCAAGTACTCTATAGTTTATCTTTTTTAAACCACCGCTGTCAAATCAACAGAACACTGAAACCCAAATGTTTTACACGTGGTACAGACCTGAACTGATTCCCTTTCCACTTTATGTTCAATAAACGCGCCAAGCTTAAAATTCACTCAGACAAAATTTCACTGTTCCCATGCAAGTTGGGTATGAAACACGCCAAAATTTTGTATTTATAAAGAAGAAATGGATATGAATGGGTAGTGAAAGAAAAGAAAGAAAGAAAGAAATTCTTTCATTTTTTATTTCACTACTATAAAAAATTACTTCTTTCTTCACTTAATTTGAATAATTCCTTTTGTCAGAGCGAATACAGACATATAATCATAATAATATAACGAAATGACTGCCAACTTTTCTACACAAAATATACGATACATATGAAGTGTGAACATAATCGAAATATCGAACTTATATTCTCTTGTTCGCATTGGTAGATGCTATACTAACCAATAAGAAAGCGTGTACAGCAGGCGCTGGATAAAGTTACAGTATCGGCAGTGGAAACTTAGCAGAGCGGATCGTAAGGACCAATAGGAATAGAGAACTTGTATTTCCTGGTATTTTCCCAAGATTTTATTGGACAAATAAAATCATGCTACTGCGATTTAGACTATCAGCGCATGAGTGAAATAATATAAATTCTCAAATTTTGCATCATGATAGAAATTATCGTACAATCTACGTACGATAATAATATGCTATCGTACATCGTACGTAGGCACAAAATTATCGTATGTGTACGATAATTATCGTACGGTTCCGAACGCTGTACCGACTGCAAATTGCAAATGGAAATAATGCAATAACGAATAAAGATGATGACACTAATTTCTTTTAATATCCGATCATGAAAGAGTAGAAAAAGGATTTATCCTAAATTTCCAAGACATTTCTTAACAAGGCGGAGCAACTGCTTCGTTATTTTGATAGAATTATGTATTTTGTAGAAAAGACATTAACTCAATTAGCATCCTTCCTTAATAGTTAGGCTGCTAGATTCCAGTCTACCTAAACATGAAAATCAGCCTCACAATTTCATTAACTAGTCAAAAACGTCGATAGCATATAACGCTTATGATATGGCACATTAAAACACAATATTATGAGCTTATAAAAAGTATTTGCTGTTTGTATTTAAAGGTTTACACAAACAAATTCAGATTAATTGAGATTTTCAAATTTATCTGAATTTGTTTGTTTAAATTTTCTTAATAGTTAAACATATGCCCAAAGTTAATTAAAAGAATTTATTTCAAGAAATAGAAAACTACAAGCAGTAACAGCATCGAACAGAGACAGAACATAAGGTATGACAATTTGATTGACTGTACTGTTAGTAAAGTAAATGTGCTCTAGTCTGTGGACATTAGTGGAAATAGTGGACGACAGTAATGACTTGTTCCTGTTTAATTGGTCGGCGTAGTGTTTGAGCTTATATATTCAGAAGCTAAGCTAATTCATGTTAAAAAAATATACGTACATGTACAAAATTAACGACAATTGACTTAAACATCAAAAATAATGAAGACTACGATCCTTTCTCTTTGCAAAATTGCATTGTTCTTATTGATTTTCATGAGTGTTATTACCCATGTAGTAATAGGAAGTTCTGCCCCTAAAAAATTGCAAATTGGAATTAAAAAGCGACCTGCTGAATGCACAATAAAAAGTAAAAAAGGGGATCTTCTCCACATGCATTACACGGTAACTGGTTTTTGTTTTTATTTACAAGTATTCATTTAATATTTTTTTATTTCTTCACAATTTAGTAAAATGACATACTTACAAATATACTTTTTCGAATTACAGATGTAGATAGTTCAATACAATTGTTTTTACTTAGACTTTAGTTTTAGTTTAAAAAATGTTCTACAATCTGTCATGGTTGTTGAAATTATTTATTTCTTATTGTTTGCAATATTATTAAAATATCAGGTGAAGTGCTATAATGAAAATAATAATGATATCGCATTTAAAATCTGTATTTTTATTAAGATTCTTCCAACTGTGATTTATTTATGCCAAAAATGTGTTTACTTTTTGTTTTTAAAATATATAAACAGTACACTTTTAAGAGAGTCAATTGGCATAGGTGTCTTATTAAAAGGGGCCTATGCATAAAATACCTTGGACATTGACTCTATATACTTGTATTACATTATTCAGTCACTAAAATTTTGAATACGACTTTGTTAAAGCCTAACAATAAATCTATATTAATTTTACTTTATATCTTCAGGGTACATTAGAAGATGGTACTGAATTTGACAGCTCCATTCCACGAGGCAATCCGTTAACTTTCACATTAGGATCTGGTCAAGTCATCAAAGGATGGGATCAAGGTTTAATTGGCATGTGCGAAGGAGAGCAAAGGAAACTGGTAATACCACCTGAACTGGCTTACGGAGCAGCTGGAGCGCCACCTAAGATCCCAGAATCTGCAACTCTAACATTCCACGTAGACTTAGTTAAGATTGAAAGAAAAGATGAATTGTAGCTTGTAGAAGTCTAACTATAATGTATTATGTTTTTTTACAATATTAATATTTAAACTAGAAATATGCAATAGTGTACATGAAAATAAATATTGTTTTATTACTTTTTCGAAATAAAAACTATTAAATTAGATCTTTTCTATTAACTATAATTATAAGTACAATATAATTTAAAACATTTATTGTTTTTTTCTTTACTGATCAATATTTATGGTCCATTTGCTTAGATACGGTCACTTTGATCGCGCCGCCGTCATACGTGCGGCTCATTGGTAAAGGACCGCCGCCACGACAAGTGTGATTTGCCATTTTATGCCATTGTATGAATTAATATACATATTCTTATTTCACAACAATAACCACAATCGCGTGCGGGTGTACCGACACTATTTAAACGACTATACTAGATCAACAGAATACTACTAAATAGGAAATAGATAAGGCATTAAGTAAATGGGTCGAAATTTCCTATTTCAGCTAGCTTTTATCTATCGTTAGATGAGCAGAGAAATCATTCGGGGCTCAGAAACAGCCAGATTTATAGTGAAAATAAAATTGAAAATTACTGGAACTTTCAAGAGAAGTGGCTCTTAAAAGTTCAGTGCGCGCAGTATAGTTTTTTAAATTATACATATGTTGAAATAAAATATATTTTTTTTTATCCACACTTTGTTCAGTATTCATCATCTTTACGTACTAGTATAATTTCAAAAAGTTTAAAAATGTCATCTTGAAAGGTTCGGGGGATGGCTGTTATTAAATACACATTTTAACAGTCTAATGAACTGGTACATTCTAGGTTTTCATGGAATTCTTGTGTTAATTCGGCGATGCCAACCCTCAACACCTATTGTGAACTGGACTGCTGGAGCATCACACCGCAGTAAGCATTAATATTTTTAATGTCCAGTGTACTTCTTGACCTTTTCTGAAAATATGATGCTTAGAGAATGTTGGGTTTTGCGAATATGGTATAAAAGATCATGATATTCGACGACGGAGCGACCTAAACAGCATTTAATACCACTTAAACTGTTAATATGACTGAATGAATAACATTTTGTTTTGTTATTTTTTATTATTCAATAAAACTTTTACATCAAATCGACATATCGAGCTTCCGAAAACGTACATCACTACTTACAGCTGTCCGTCCGACTGATGCAGTGTTCTGTGCTGATGGCTCTTACTGTCAGTGTCAAACAGAGTACTTAGTGTTGGCAAGCGTTTAATTTAAGTGAACTTTTGTGACTACAGGTGGCTTTATTAATATTATTTTATTTTGGCGTTATGATATCTCAGTGCACATATTGATCTGAGACAGAAATGGTCAGAATAATATTTTTACATCCCGATTTGGGTATCGGTGGAGCAGAGCGGCTGGTGGTTGATGCCGCATTAGCTTTCAAGAATAAAGGACATGATGTAGCTTTTTACACTAACCACCATGACCCTACACACTGTTTCGCCGAAACCAGAGACGGGACTTTTCCCGTAACCGTGGTGGGAGACTGGATACCACGATCTATTTTCGGGAGATTCAAAGCGGCATGCGCCTACATACGGATGGTTTATGCCGCGGTCTACATGGCTTGGTACGTCATACCGGTCGAAGAGCCAACTCTCATTTTCTGTGATCTGATTTCTCTCTGTGTACCTTTCCTGAAATTAGCCAGAGGGCCATTCAGAATTGTGTTCTACTGTCACCACCCAGATAAGCTTCTATCATCTGATGGTGGTTTACTTAAAAAGTTGTACAGAACTCCTTTGAATTGGCTAGAAGAGCTGACAACAGCTCAAGCGGATAAAGTTTTAGTTAATAGCAAATATACAGCCAGAGTTTATCAAGATGCATTTCAGAGAATCAAGGATTTACCTGACATCTGTTACCCTTCAATAAACACTGAGTATTTCAAGATGACTGTTCCAAAACCTTTGAAAGAGATAGTCCCAGTAGGAACAGATAAGTTTGTGTTTTTGTCTATAAATAGATATGAAAGGAAGAAAAACTTGCAATTGGCACTCAGGGCTATGGAACATTTGAAGCACATTTTAAGTGAAGCTGAATGGAGTAGAGTGCATTTGATAATGGCTGGTGGGTTTGACCCCATAAATTTAGAAAATATGGAACATTTCATTGAACTCACTGACTTAGCAGCTGAGTTGGACATTGAAGACAAAGTTACATTTATGAAGTCTCCTAAAGATGATGAAAAAGTTTCTTTATTGTACAATTGCAGGGCTCTGGTGTACACACCGTCTAATGAGCATTTTGGTATTGTTCCTTTAGAAGCCATGTATTTTAGAAAGCCTGTTATAGCAGTGAATAGCGGTGGACCCACAGAGACGGTTGTAAATGATGTTACTGGATTTTTATGTGAACCAACAAGTAAAACATTTGCTAATGCTATGAGTAAATTAATTAGAAATCCAGAGTTGGGTGAGAAACTTGGTGAAGCTGGTTTAAAAAGATTTGAGTCTAAATTTTCATTTGATGCATTTTCTGATCAGTTAGATGGTATACTGACAAGGGAAAGGCAGATTATTTCTGAAGCGAGGGCTATTGAGTATGAGAATAGGAAGCGTAAATAACATGAAGTCAACACTCCAACAATATGTGATGTTGTTTGAGTGTATGTACCTACCAAAGACAGAGTAAACAAAGTATAATAATTGTTGTGCTAAACTTACCTCTCTAAAGTGTCATGCTTTATAAAGTTATATAATGATCAGATTCATTCTAAATTTAACATATATTTAAGTCTGTATAAATTTTGTATAAAGCTTCAACTAACAATTATATTTTTGTACTATATAAATATTAAAATTATAGGTATTTAAGGAAATTAAATTTATTGATAATGATTTTCTAATAATAAGAACTAGATTGTAAGATAGTTGTTCTTTTTAGAAATCATTGATATGAGGCGTAACATAACATAAAAGTTTAAAAAAAGTCGTGCTTAGTCTTCATTCTTCTAATAAGTCTATGGAGATTTAAATTTATTATTACGTGACATGATCATACACGCTAATATTTGCTGTTTCTACTTCAATTAATTACAAAAAATTAACCAACTTCTTTGTTAGTTGGTTATAAAGTCATAATAGAGTCTTCAATTTAGAACTGTGCTAAATGCAATATTAGTAATAGTCTAGTAATGTGCCAACATTGCTCATCATAAAAAATCCACTTTAAAAAAGAACAATTATATTTTTAATGTCATATTATACAAAATATTTGGTGTAGGTGCAGCCAGATATTGCATGCGTTTGCATTTATATAAACTTATTTGTATGTGAATTCTAATAAATACAAGAACTGATAAGTCACAGCATACAACTTGGGAACGATTATTGGATGTTTGCAGGTCAAGCAACTAGTACGTAGGATTATTCCTACTGAATCTTCAACCCTGACCTGTAGTTTATGATAAGTTGAAGTAATAACATGATAAATGTTAGTTGAGGTTGAAAAATTGATTGTATTAGTAAATAGTTTAAAATTATAATCTGATTTAGCAATACTTTTAACTTTACGTCTAAGGTGTGAGTTGATGTGTTCAAGCTCAAGGAACTATTACGTAAAGTTGGATGTTAAAATATAATTCTTCTATTAGTAACTGATCTTTTAGCAGATTTTTGAAACCATTGTAATTACTTAACGAATATAAGCATTTAGTTTAGTTATCTTTCATAAATAAGAAAAAAAGCTTAGTTGTATGTGACGGAATGACTGACTGTACGTAAATATATAAAAGATTATGATTTAATACTTTAAGGTTAGCCTAATCCTTATATAAAATTCAGCCATGTTGTATATTTGTAAATGAATGTTTAGAATTTGAGTGTTGTTAATTGATGTATTAATAAAAATAATGGTATATTACATCTTGCTTTACTCTTAACATATGACCTTTACAGGAAAGTACGTAATCAACCATTTTTGATACCTAAGCAGTCTAGGTAAGATAAATTGTCAGAAGTAATCGGAACCAAATTGGATTGGATTTTTTAGGCTCTTTCTGGATTCTGGTTTCGGGCTTAAGTGATTAATTCGGCGTTTAAACTGTACGAATCGGATATTTTAACTTAATATAACTCCTAACTAAACAATTTTATGTATATATGACTTTTTGAATGCATACAACACCAGCTGCAGGCACGAAATCAAGAATCATTGTCACGTTTGGCATGAGCCAAGCAACGTTCTTATGACGTTATAACGTAAAATTATCATCCATAAACCGACTTATCAATATATGTAGTTAGGTTCTAATTTATTTGTATCTCAGGTAAATGGAACTCAATTCCTAATTAAATTCAATTTATTGACAACAATATTTCAGGAACATTAAAGACAAAAAATACGTTTAAAACCTTAGTCTAAATGACATTCCAATTAATTCTCTTCCGAAGTCCTCTCAGATCAAGGCCATTGATACCGTCTAATCTGAGTGAAGTAAATAAATCAACACAAATTGGTAATAAATATTTATTGGCAATATGTCAAAGGCCAGTCTTGTGATCATAATAAATAATAATAAAAATAGATTACATAAGTACATTATTTATTTAACACTATGTGCTTATAACATCATTGTTGTAATTATACCAAACTCTACATTACATATAGGTGGACATCCGTAACTTAAGATTTAATCAGATATATTTATAAAATACTAGCATTTGCGCGCGGCTCTGCCCGCGTGTTTGTCGGCTATCGTAGCAAAGAGTAGCCTATGTCCTTCCTCAAGAATCAAAGTATCTCCATGCTAAATTTAATTGAAATCGGTACAGTGGTTTGGCCGTGAAAGCAGGACAGACAGACGGACAGAGTAACTTTCGCATTTTTAATATAGGTATAGATTGTCTTGCTATATAACAGCTGTATAATAATGATATATTATATAATAGGTTCCGTTTGGTAACGGATAGGAATACAAAGCGTCTGTACCTCTATTTATTCCGTGGGTGTCGAAAGAGCCGACTGAAGGACCCAACTACTTACAACAACAGCCGTCTATATACAGCTTATATACTAACCCAATAAATTTGTGGTTATTTTGAATAAATAAATTGTAATAAGCAATTAATTCGTTCATTCGTAGATAGTCTTATCGATGTTATATTCTCTATCAACGTTTTCTTGTGGTAACGGGTCAATGATCTCCAATTGCAGGTCGAACTGTTGGTCCAAGCCCATGTAGCTATCGCTCATTATATACACTGTGTAGATTACGCGACCTGGAAAGAAACGGTAAATAAATAGACATATACAGGGTGTAAAAAGACTACTACCGAAAACTTGGGGGTTGCAATCAGACCATGATACTGAATAGGTTTAGCGAAAAAAAACGCAAAAAAAATAAATAATTTATCTAAGTCCTTTTATGTTTTTATCTGCTTACATACACATAGTACAACATAATAGGAGCCAAACTACCTAATTATCTCATTTAGAAAACCAAAAAACAAATAAAATCAATAAAACAGCAATGTATTTTGATAAACAAAACAGCTGGTCGGGTGAGTGCAATGACCTTGGCCGGGCGCATAGGTATTCAAATAGCTACGCGGTGCACGCAATAATACATTACTGGCTTGTGGAATTATTAAAAATCTTGACACATTGTTTTTTCCGGCTACAATTTTTTTTAAGGACAACTGTTTGTTTTTTTTTATAAGTTTTGGGGTGCAGGATCAGCCCCTTTCGTTTTCGGTAGTCGTCTTTTTACACCTTGTATACATACACTTGGTTATTAATTAAATCACCGATTATAGAGTTAGCTTGATTAATTATTAGATTTGCTAGTTGCATTCTTATGACCATGGTCAGTCAATGGAACCTGGTGGAAAAGTTCCCATGAATTGTCATTAATAAATAAATATGCCGGACATCTAACACACAACGCCATCTAGTCCCAAGCTAAGCAGAGTTTGTGTTATGGGTACTAAACAACTGATATAAATACTTATATACTTTTTTTTTATGTAAATACATAAATATTATACATAGAAAACACCTAAACTTCGAAACATTAGAACATTAGAACTATTTGCAGATCATACAAATATTTGGTCCGACCCGGGAATCGAACCCGAGACCTCAAGCTTAGCAGTCGCATACGCTACCACTACGCCACCGAGGCAGTCGTCGTCAGCATTAATGGATCTCGTTAGTTTTCGTAAAAATATTTTACCCTTTTCATTTTTATATGGTATAATAAATTAAAGTTAAGAAATTAGGTAAAATATGTTTCTAAACAAAATACTTTTAAAACTGTAAATATGCAATAAATAGTGATATTAAAAAAATAGGGTACATTTAGTATATATTATATACTTAAGTCTAGTAATTTTTACTTAATATGAATAATTATATCATTAAAAATTCCGTAATTAAAAATATTACAGTAATGTGGGCATCAGAACATTCTTACTTTGATATAATTACTAATATATTTTGTAACAATTTTTTTTGTAAATAATTAAATGGCCGACGTATCTTGACGAGTCTGAACATAGGTTAGGTTAACGCATGTACACTCGTGAAGAAAACTGTTATTGTAATTTTTTGTAAATACCAATGTATGAATAAAATTTTCCTAATACAGTGACCAATTAGTACAAATTAAATAAATATCAAAAAGTTATTGCGCCACCTTCTGCGCGAAGTTCAAACGCGCCAAGATCTGTCGGTCATGTAGTACGTACGTGTTAATATCTGGGTCAATGGATTGTTAAGAAAAAATAACAACCTTAAGTCAAAATCTACCGGAACAAGTAACCGTCACCGTACACTCTTTTTAGAAGTGCTTAGAAATGGGAGGTATGAATAAATTATTTGATTGCCTAGTTGTTCCAGCGTTAGTGTTTGTTCAGCTGATCAAGAAGTCTCGGGTTTGATTCCCGAGTACGACGAAAAAGTGTGATTGAGTTTTTCTTGCAAGAAATGATTCCGAATCCGTCGGTCTCGGTTATCATGAACGTCTTTGGCAATCGTTATTGGGAAGTTAGTCCCTTCAAAAAAATTAGTTCAACCTTCGATTTCAATTGCGGAGATCCGATTCCAGGCGCTTCGTGTAAAAACTGATATTTAAGTTATACACGGGGCATGAAAAAGTATTTCACTAGACTGTCTGATTGTCTGCATTCGGAATGAATATGCTGGATGACTGGAGGTATACTTTCTCTACTCTTGGAATGTTCTCACGCTGGCTTTTCATCAGGCTGAGTAGAGTCATTTAGGCAGCTATATATGTATATATAAAAAATAAGAAAGAAAAAAAAAAACTAACCTCTATTCTGTGGTGTATAGAATGTGACCTGAGCCGTTCCCTTAGGCGGTACTCGCTTCAGTGCTAGTAATTCTCCGATATCAATGTTCCCAAGCGTGACGAACCAGTTCTCGTTCTTGACGCGAGGGAAGCGAGGACAGAGCACGTTGCTTGGGTTACCTCCGCGACGGCGAAGTTCTAGCAGTAACGTGTATTCCTGTTGGGATTATAGTAAATCTATAGTGTTGTTTTTTTATTTTTTTTTAATGGATTAGGTAGCAAACGATCATCGCCCATGGACAACCACAACACCAGAGGCGTCACAAGTGCGTTGCAGGTCTTTGGGGGATGGGAATGGGGATGGAGAGAGGGGTTGGGGTGTATGGGCCTCACCGGCTTTCTGTGAGGCCGTGGTATCAGTCTGGTCGAGCCGGCCCATTCATGCCGAAGCGTGGCTCTCCCACGGATTATCGGTGTCTTATTCTTATACCAAGTAAATATTAGTTTCAAAAAAATTAATAAACAGCGCCACAAGCTTCTGGGCACTATACTACGTTGAACGAATCGTGAAATTCACGGCGCTTACGTCATTTCGGTCGCGAGAAAAATATCTCTAATAATAAGCGTTCTAGTGCTGTTTGTTTTTATAGTATGTTAGACGATAAAACTAATGAGAAAGCGCTGCAGTGTAACGTCTTACTTTTAGTTAACGTTTAATTTTACTGTTCATTTTTATATCGCTTGCTAAATATAAAATGCGGTTCTTAAGAAGTAAGACTCCAAAATCCAAAGTTATTAAAAGCATATCGTTGCTATAATTCTATACTCATTATAAGAAGTCATGTCATGTATTTTGGGTGTACGAAGTGGTCTGCTTGTCAATAGTACTGGGAGCGAGCACCGTAACTGCATCCTTCCCCTACTCCATTTTGATCTGTCTCATCCAAGACAGTCGCAAAGTTAAACCAGTCCTGTTCCAAAATTAAAAGTAGGATAATTGCCGTACCTGATTAGCATGCATCGGCATCCATTGGTCCTTAGAAGGCGGTTGTCGAACAGGTTTGTCCTGCTCATGATCGCTGTCGAACCACTGTCCTCTCACGTGTAGTTTGATGTCCAAAGTTGGTAAGTCGCAGATAGCCTGAACGATATAATGTTTCTTTAAGAACTCATTAGGAAGACAATAATAAATAATATTTTCGGAAATCTGACATATAATGCTATCTAGTTTTAAAATAGGCAGAGCTTGTAATGTAAAAGCTAGATTTACTGATAGAATACTTATAAACTTTTTTAAATATTTAATGTATAATTAAATATTATACATCAACCAATAACCATTTTTTTGTTAAGGAAGTTAGCGAGCAAACGTATTTCCTGATGGTAAGCAATTACCGCCGCCCATGGACACCCGCAATACCAGAAGCGTCACAAGTGCACTGCCGGCCTTTGGGGGATGAGGGAAGAGATTGGGGTATGGGCCTCCGATATCCTCACTCACTTGGTGAAACACAGCGCAGGTGCTTTTTCACATATCACACCGATTCTCTGTGAGGCTGTGGTATCACTCTGATAGAGCCGACCCATTCATGACGAAGCGTGGCTCTCCCACGGTATACATTTTTACTTTTTTTTACATACTTACTAACAGACATTTATAAAATTATGAATATTTAAGGGCGATATGTGTAGTTGTGTGCAACTGAAACTCTTACCTTGTGTATTTGTTCAATCTGGTTCTCTTCAAATTCTCGCCTCATATATTTCGCCAAGAGCTCATAATTCCGCATACAAACGACCTTCAATCCGTTCAGCATAATACAGGGTTTATTGAGTTCCTTCGTCATATGCGAGAACATGTAGAGATGTTGCGAGTCCACGTGCGGTAAGGTCGTGAGAGGCGAGTCTAAAGGCCACCGGGCTTGGACTACACACTGCATGAGGATCTGGCAGGATAAACACACGGACAGCCATCCGTATTCAGCTGAGGTGTCTATCATTGCCTGTGTAAATAAATAATCTATAATATAAAAATGAATCGCTCAATGTGTTGGTAAGCGCATAACTCAACAACGCCTGGACCAATTTGGACAATTCTTTTTTTTAAATGTTCGAAGTTCAAGGATGGTTTTTACGGCGAGAAAATGACCGGAAAGGTCCTAAAAACAGCCCTTTTCTTTTTCCCATACAAACGTTTTCTAACTAAAACGTAAAGTCAATTTGAGCTTTATTGCTATTGTATAAAGTTCATATATTACAAGCACTTACTGTTGTCTAAGCAATGTGGGTGTGTTCCTAACTATAATGAGTCAATTTGCATTTTATTACCGCTGCACAAAGTTCAAATTCGTTAAAGTAGATAATCGTTGGATAGTCCATTTATCGAGGAAGACTATAGGCTATATGTCATCACGCTAATACTGATAGGAGCGGAGCACCAATGAAGAATGTTTAAAAAACGGGGGAAAATTTTCACGCTACGGGCAATAGAAGACGCAAACGAGGTTGCGTGGGTCAGCTAGTACAGGAATAAAATCATCAATCAAAAATATGAACAAGGATCCACATTTTTCGATTACATAATTAAAAAATAAATATTTTCTTGATATTATCGCA
The DNA here is from genome assembly GCA_916048165.1 of Spilarctia lutea. NCBI lineage: Eukaryota > Metazoa > Arthropoda > Insecta > Lepidoptera > Erebidae > Spilarctia > Spilarctia lutea. The sequence continues at coordinate 6,562,244 of OU696491.1, forward strand.
AAGTGCTTTGATATTTCTTGTATTGTACAGTAGTATAGATTCATGGTCAGTTTTTACTTCGTAATAGGGTTCGTTAAAGTGTTGTCAGTCCTCACTCAATATTTGAAATAAGAAAAGACATTATTGATTTTTCACATTTTCATTTCTTAATTATTCAACCGATCGAATAATTTGTGCTTCTACGTTGTCAGTTGTATAAAATACTAGCTGAACCTCGCGGTGTTACCTGCAGTTATTACTTTACATTGTTTTTTTTCTTACAATTAAAATAGCCTATATTAATCAGTGATAATGTAGCATTCAAATGGTGAAAGAATTTTTAAAATCCGTCCAGTACTTTTGGAGCCAATTCGTTACAAACATGCTTACATAAAAACCTTTCCGCTTATAATATTAGTATAGAAGTATAGATATAGATACGTTTTAGACCATTTTCCGAAAAGAAATAATACTGTTCTCTATTCTACATCAATCGTAAAATTGTAAAGCATTGCTTGATTGATTTTTATTGTTTTAATTTAGTAGAACTACGAGTAGTTGTCGGTTTCAAAAATACTTTTTTGGAAAGTTTAATGGCCAGGTAACGTCACAATATACTTACACTATAACATTACATTACCTGAATAATCCTGATAGTCTGGTCTAGTACCGACTTTGTGTCGGTGAGGTAGTCCGTATTGGGTAGTGGTATTCTTGTCATGTGCGCTTGTAGCAATAAGAATGCTTTCACATTGGACGAGTCGAGGCTTAGCGAATCAACGGGCAGTCGACATTGTTGCGATAGTTCACTGTGAGAAGAAATGTGCAGTTATTAATTGAATAATTGTAAGAATCACTTTTTGAAATTATGTATTTTACATCTATTAAAAATGTACAATTAAGGTATTCAATCTATGACTTGAATATTAAGGAAGGAAATTAAAGAGGAGATTTAGGTAGCGGGGACGGGATTTTGGTAGCGGAGAGAGGATTTAGGTAGCGGGACGGGGCTTTAAGTATTAGGTGAAGATTTAGGTAGCGGGACAGGGCTTTAAGTATTAGGTGAAGATTTAGGTAGCGGGACAGGGCTTTAAGTATTAGGTGAAGATTTAGGTAGCGGGACAGGGCTTTAAGTATTAGGTGAAGATTTAGGTAGCGGGACGGGGCTTTAAGTATTAGGTGAAGATTTAGGTAGCGGGACAGGACTTTAAGTATTAGGTGAAGATTTAGGTAGCGGGACAGGGCTTTAAGTATTAGGTGAAGATTTAGGTAGCGGGACAGGGCTTTAAGTATTAGGTGAAGATTTAGGTAGCGGGAGGGGCTTTAAGTATTGGGTGAAGATTTAGGTAGCGGAGAGAGGATTTAGGTAGCGGGACGGGGCTTTAAGTATTAGGTGAAGATTTAGGTAGCGGGACAGGGCTTTAAGTATTGGGTGAAGATTTAGGTAGCGGAGAGAGGATTTAGGTAGCGGGACGGGGCTTTAAGTATTAGGTGAAGATTTAGGTAGCGGGACGGGGCTTTAAGTATTAGGTGAAGATTTAGGTAGCGGGACGGGGCTTTAAGTATTAGGTGAAGATTTAGGTAGCGGGACAGGGCTTTAAGTATTAGGTGAAGATTTAGGTAGCGGGACAGGGCTTTAAGTATTAGGTGAAGATTTAGGTAGCGGGAGGGGCTTTAAGTATTGGGTGAAGATTTAGGTAGCGGAGAGAGGATTTAGGTAGCGGGACGGGGCTTTAAGTATTAGGTGAAGATTTAGGTAGCGGGACAGGGCTTTAAGTGTTGGGTGAAGATTTAGGTAGCGGAGAGAGGATTTAGGTAGCGGGACGGGGCTTTAAGTATTAGGTGAAGATTTAGGTAGCGGGACGGGGCTTTAAGTATTAGGTGAAGATTTAGGTAGCGGGACGGGGCTTTAAGTATTAGGTGAAGATTTAGGTAGCGGGACAGGGCTTTAAGTATTAGGTGAAGATTTAGGTAGCGGGACAGGGCTTTAAGTATTAGGTGAAGATTTAGGTAGCGGGAGGGGCTTTAAGTATTGGGTGAAGATTTAGGTAGCGGAGAGAGGATTTAGGTAGCGGGACGGGGCTTTAAGTATTAGGTGAAGATTTAGGTAGCGGGACAGGGCTTTAAGTATTAGGTGAAGATTTAGGTAGCGGGACAGGGCTTTAAGTATTAGGTGAAGATTTAGGTAGCGGGACAGGGCTTTAAGTATTAGGTGAAGATTTAGGTAGCGGGAGGGGCTTTAAGTATTGGGTGAAGATTTAGGTAGCGGAGAGAGGATTTAGGTAGCGGGACGGGGCTTTAAGTATTAGGTGAAGATTTAGGTAGCGGGACAGGGCTTTAAGTATTAGGTGAAGATTTAGGTAGCGGGAGGGGCTTTAAGTATTGGGTGAAGATTTAGGTAGCGGAGAGAGGATTTAGGTAGCGGGACGGGGCTTTAAGTATTAGGTGAAGATTTAGGTAGCGGGACAGGGCTTTAAGTATTAGGTGAAGATTTAGGTAGCGGGACAGGGCTTTAAGTATTAGGTGAAGATTTAGGTAGCGGGACAGGGCTTTAAGTATTAGGTGAAGATTTAGGTAGCGGGAGGGGCTTTAAGTATTGGGTGAAGATTTAGGTAGCGGAGAGAGGATTTAGGTAGCGGGACGGGGCTTTAAGTATTAGGTGAAGATTTAGGTAGCGGGACAGGGCTTTAAGTATTAGGTGAAGATTTAGGTAGCGGGAGGGGCTTTAAGTATTGGGTGAAGATTTAGGTAGCGGAGAGAGGATTTAGGTAGCGGGACGGGGCTTTAAGTATTAGGTGAAGATTTAGGTAGCGGGAGGGGCTTTAAGTATTGGGTGAAGATTTAGGTAGCGGAGAGAGGATTTAGGTAGCGGGAGGGGCTTTAAGTATTAGGTGAAGATTTAGGTAGCGGGAGGGATTTTAGTATTGGGTGAAGATTTAGGTAGCGGAGAGAGGATTTGGAGGGGCTTTAAGTATTAGGTGAAGATTTAGGTAGCGAGAGGGGCTTTAAGTATTAGGTGAAGATTTAGGTAGCGGGAGGGGTTTTGAGTATTGGGTGAAGATTTAGGTAGCGGAAGGGGTTTTGAGTATTAGGTGAAGATTTAGGTAGCGGAGAGGGGATTTAGGTAGCGGGAGAGGTTTTAAGTATTGGGTGAAGGTTTAGGTAGCGGGAGGGGTTTTGAGTATTGGGTGAAGATTTAGGTAGCGGAGAGGGGGTTCAGGTAGCGGAGAGGGGTTCAGGTAGCGGAGAGGGGGTTCAGGTAGCGGGAGGGGTTTTGAGTATTGGGTGAAGATTTAGGTAGCGGAGAGGGGGTTCAGGTAGCGGAGAGAGGGGGTTCAGGTAGCGGAGAGGGGGTTCAGGTAGCGGAGAGGGGTTCAGGTAGCGGAGAGGGGGTTCAGGTAGCGGAAGGGGTTTTGAGTATTGGGTGAAGATTTAGGTAGCGGAGAGGGGGTTTAGGTAGCGGAGAGGGGGTTTAGGTAGCGGAGAGGGGGTTCAGGTAGCGGAAGGGGTTTTGAGTATTGGGTGAAGATTTAGGTAGCGGGGAGGGGATTGAGGTAACACGAGGGGGGGGCGAGTAGGGGATTTAGGTAGCGGGAAAGGTGATTAAGTAGTGGGAGGGGCTTTAGAGAGCGAGGCGGGGATTCACGTAACGGTGAGGAGATTAAGGTAGATTAAAGACTGTTCGTTATTAAAATTTTCGTATATAACAGAATGTTATAACCTGTATATACAGAAAAGTTATATTAGATTTTTACAGATGTTCATGTTTTGTGAAAATCTATACGTCAACTTTTAAAAGTCATTACAGACATACCCGTTAAGTAAATCCTCGTTGTGTCGGACAGGTAGCGTGGCGTACTCGTCGCTGTCTGCCAACACTCGCAGCAATTCGTCCACGTCCATGTTGCTGCGTAAATTGTGGTTAAAATGCGCCATCGTCTTGTACGAAAGGTAGTAATAGGACGCGATTCGACCCATCCAGGTGCAATGGACTGTGCGCTGGTCCTGTTGAACGATAATTAGCTTTTTGTGTGAGTACCAAAGTACATTATTAAATGTTATTAATAAATAATAGGTCTTTACCTATGAAATTGCGTTTCTTCAGTACTGGTCATTTCAAATAAAAAAAAGTTTGTAATGGCTCTGTATTCTAAATTCAAATTAATTTTGTTTTAAAACCATGACATTCTATTTACAAACTCAGTCTTTTGTTTTTTGATTAGCGTTGTATTTTCATTACATTTGAACATGTTTCGTCATAATGGATACTTTAAAAATTTGTGTAATTATGGAATATGAGTTCCGTCGTAGCACCAACGCGACACAAACGGCACGTAACATCAAAAACGTTTACGGAGAGAACTGTACAAACGAACGCACAACCCTTTATTGGTTTTCCCGGTTCCGTTCTGGAAAAATGAAGCTCGTGGTCGTCCGGAGACTTTGGTTAACAATAATGAATTAAAGGCGATTGTGGAAGCTGACGAAACTCAATCTACAGCTGAGCTAGCAGCAGCTTTTAATGTAAGCATCAAAACAATATTGATCCATTTGCGACAAATTGGCAAGGTAAAAAAGCTTGATAGATGGGTGCCCCACGACCTTAACGATCGCCAGCGCAACGTACGCGTCGAGACCTGCCTTTTGCTGCTCAACAGGCAAAGAAATGAAGGAATTTTGAAACGAATAGTTACGTGCGACGAAAAATGGATTCTGTTCGACAATCGAAAGCGCTCAGCAAGTTGGTTAGACCCTGGTTCAGCACCAAAGCAATGCCCTAAACCAAAAATGACCCCTAAAAAGGTGATGGTCGCTGTTTGGTGGTCTAGTGCGGGTGTGATTCACCACAGCTTTTTACAAAACGGCATGAGCATTAATGCAGATGTGTACTGTGAAGAACTGGAGAGAATGATGGAGAAGCTTGCACATCTGCAACCAGCTTTGGTCAATCGGTCGTACCCACTGCTCCTTCACGACAACGCGCGACCCGATACTGCGCAACAGACAGTCTCCAAGCTGCAAGAGCTGGGGTTGGAAGCTCTCCCTCATCCGTCATACTCACCAGACCTTGCACCTACCGACTATTACTTTTTCCAAAATTTAGACAACTTTTTAGTGGGTAAAAAATTCAATTTCCGAGAGGCAATACAAAATGCCTTTGAAGAGTTTGTTGCCTCCCGTCCAGCTGATTTTTACAAGAAGGCATCAATAAACTGCCAATGCGTTGGCAAAGATGCGTCGATTGCATGGGTGATTACTTCGAATAACAGAAATAAAAAAGTTTGAAAAAATAAGTACTTTCACTTATTGCATACAAAACGGCAATTTCATAGGACATTTAACACACAACGCCATCTAGTCACAAGCTAAGCAGAGCTAGACACCTGATGTAAACACATATATACTTTTTTTTGTAAATACATACATTTTATACATAAAAAACCCCCAAACTACGATTATTGAATAGTGGGCAAACGAGCAGACGTATCACCTGATGGTAAGCGATTACCGCCGCCCATGGACACCCGCAACACCAAAGGCGTCACAAGTGCGTTGCCGACCTTTGGGGGATGGGAAAGGGGATGGGGGAGGGGTTGGGGTATGGGCCTCCGGTATCCTCACTCACTCGGTGAAACACAGCGCAAACGCTATTTCACACCGGTTTTCTGTGAGGCCGTGGTATCACTCCGGTCGAGCCGACCCATTCATGCCGAAGCATAGCTCTCCCACGGTGAAATATTTGCTATTCATACAAACATTTGGTCCAACCCGGGAATCGAACCCATCACCTTAAGCACAGCAGTCGCATACACTACCACTGCGGCACTACTACAGTTTTTTGAAAAAAGTAAAAGATTTTAATATGTGACGTTAAAAAACATTATTTTATTATTAACCCACGTGTAGATGTATCGGTTACGTTAAGGAGTAGCCATATATAGTATCTCCATGTCAAATTTAATTAAAATTGGTGCAGCGCTTTAGGCGGGAAAGCGAAACAAACAAACAGTTACATTCGATTATAATATTAGTATGGATGTCATACTTATTTATTTCCTTTTATAAAACAACTAGGCAAAATTTAAAAAAAATTGGAAAAATTTAGATTTTCTAAATGAATCTGAATACTATCAAAACATTTGGAACAAGGCAATTTTAACAACTATCCAGGGTATAATATTTCATCATTATCATCATCATCAGAGTATCACAGTCCACTGCAGGACATACGCTTCTTCGATGTACATTTAGTGTTCAGTAAATCTTACCTCTTCAATCTCCACACAATTGGCGTTAGCAAGCACATCTATCGATGTCTGTACCAGGTTGGACAGGTAATAGTTCACATCTTGTGGTTCCACACTCTCCAGGTTGTAGTACGAAGGGTTCTTTAGCAGGCGGCGGAAGAAGTACGTCCAGGTCATGTAGTCTAAGATGTCTTGTTTTGTATTAACAGTACCTTAAAAAAGTAATAGTTTATAACTTTTTATTTTCTCTCTATTTTAAGGGACTTTTACCCTATTAGGGTATGCCAGCCCCATAAGGCCTTAAGTTAAACAAACTCTCAGTTTATACATTATATGCTAGAGAGCTAGAGAGCAATTTAATAGCTTTTTTTGATGTCGGTATAGCCAAAACACTTTGAACTATACCGACATCCAAACGATTCAGATGTAGTTGCTTCATTACTGCATTTCTTTTTTGGTGATTCTTGACACATTCCATCAACAAATGTTGAACATCGTTCACAATATTACACATCTCACAACTTGGTGAGGTAGATCTACGCATTAGATATTCAAATATTATATTAAAAAGTTTATAACTTTTAATAGTAGTTTTAAGAAAGTAAGCTCTCGAATAATTTATTAAGAGGGCAGTACAGTATTTTTCACAATCGATTTTTGTTGTTGATTTGAAATTACTAACAGACACATTAATTTTATTTATTTTTATAGATGTACAATTTTTAAATTTTGTTTTTATTAGGATGCTTGGCTCATTCAAAAAAGTTATTTTTTGGAAGGTGGATCGAGTTTATTTTTGATTAAAATTGTGCTACGATTCCAAATCCTCCTGTAATTATTAGTAGTGTTTCGAAAGGTATATATTCCGAACACAGATACAGCCTTACAAAACAACGTACCAGCGACAATCTCAGCGTTCAAATGGTCAGGCAACACGTTCAACAAGCTAGACTCAACGGGGAACGGTTCGTACAAAAATTTCTTGTAGAAATTCTTCTTTTGATCGTGCACCAACACCACGGCTACACCCTCGTTGTCATACTGCAATACAAATAGTATACAAATAGTAAATAACTATAGCCTTATAGAAATGTAATATTTTTTGTTTCATTCTCTTTCATATATAAATATATATTTTTGGACATCTAACACACAACGCCATCTAGTTCCAAACTAAGCAAAACTTGTACTATGGGTACTAGACAATTGATATTAATATATATCTACATATATACATTTTTTGTTGTAAATACATACACATTATACATAGAAAACGCTGAAACCAATACATGGAGATTACACAAACCCGAACCGGCCCCGAACCCGAGTCCTCAAGCACAGCAGTCGTGTAGGCTACTACGAATGAGACCATCATAAGGTTTGTTTTACATTAATTTATATTCATTTACTCTAATTGTTATACTAAAGGATCCGGCGGGTTTTTGAGAGACGGCGATGTTAAAAACTTCGTTATCTATCATTAAGAACTTAGAATACAAAGAACACACCACTAGCGGTTTACACGACTGTTATACTCGTAACTGAAACGATGTTCTGCCTCAAGCCTGATTGCCAAAAACCTGCCGCTAGGCCGCCGATTTAGTGTGTAGAACTCCCAAGTAATTGCTTTATTGGAATATTTCTGTTTACTGTTTTCATAATGGAAGTCATAACCGAATCAATGAGTTGAGTATGATAACAGTTTAATAAAAACCGTAATGTAATAAATAGGTATGTAAATTCTATAGTATCAATAGCAGTAAATACAATAGCAACCATTCGTTTTATCAAAAACTTTCGGACACTCATTTTCAATAGGTTAGATGAAACCTTAGTAAAATTAGTTATTTTATATCATCTATCAAAACGATAACTTTGTATGAAAAATGTACTAAATACAAACTTGTGACGTCACTTCTTTAGACTACTCAATTGAGATATACATTTCAATGTTTATTTGACTAAAATTTTTAATAGAAATGAAAAGCTGTGATTATTATATTTGGCAAGATGTTTTGTAGTTTGTAGGACATTGGTATTTATTTAGGATACAGTCATCTACCCTTTTTTTGTGCGGGAATCCCCTCGGATACCACCAACTGGTAGACGTGTCTGTGGTATACTCGAACCGACTAAAAACCGCACACCGTCTCGGGTACTATAAGCAGGGGAATCAGGTGCACCCTCTGAAGGAAATGAAATCCCTGGAATCCGGACGTACCTCGGGCCACCCACTGTTCGTAGGTGGGCAGTCATCTACCCTAATAAAGATAAATACATCCTCCGTCACCAAGCTCTTTTTCCCCTGTGCGCTCGCTGCATATGGTGTCGTACGCAAAATGGAAATAACTGGGGTAACGACACAGTTGTTCACGGGGCATGGTGGGTTCTCCGAATACTTGACGAGGTTCAAGTGTAAGGAGAGCCCATCCTGCAGCTGTGACCCAGACGTCGCTGAAACGGTCCCCCATCTCATAACCGAATGTCCAATCTATTGTAAGCAGAGATATGACACTGAGCAAAAAATTGATGCAAAAATTACATAATTAAATTTAAGCAATATAATGAAAAGTAAAAAAAGAAAAGAATTTATAGAGTATTGTTCGAATATTGTTAGACTAGTTAATAAGAAAAATAAAGATAATTAGATTTATGATATAGTAATAATAATGTAATATTATTATAGTAAATCATAAGATTATATAGTAGAAAATAAGATAGCAATTTGTACAATATAGTAGTATAGTAGAATCAAATAAGTAGAAATAACTTGATATTTGTAATTTGGATGTAAAATGTGTTAGACTTAACCTCTCGGGTGCGGCAACACGGATCCATGTTTTTCGCAGTTAACTTGCATTTTAATTAATTTTGGGTATTTAAGTTATTATAACGAAGTCTAGAAAGGTTTGTTATGCATTTGCTTTATACGAACAACATTTTAAAACATTCGTTTGTCAAGTGCGCTTCAAGAGCCGTAAAAAAAACGAGTTCCAATTTCAAAGTTGACGATGACGCAACGCGATCTTTCAAGTGCCTCTTAAAACTGATTTTTTGCCGATAAGGTGTTTTTGAAGGTAGTTTGTTGTTATATTTTACTTATTATACTTATTTTAGGAACCACTATCAATACGAATTGAGGCATAAATCATGCGTAATTTTGAATAGTGTTACTCAAAAAGTTACCGAGTCTATTACCTATTGAAAAGGGCTTACTCATTTGAAGGTTTTTACGCATTTATTCTTATGTTTTTATTGATAAAATGATATAATTGCGATGAGAATCTTATATAGAATATAGAATAGCAACAAAAATGTGTTAGAAAAGCTAAATATTTAAATAAATACTCATTTTTTGCCTGACGAGCGAAATTAGACGCACACATACAAAGGGCTCCCACGCCATTACTGTTCTACATCATCATCAGCGTATCGTAGTCCACTGCTGGACATAGGCCTCTCCAATAGCACGCCACTTAAAATTGTATATCGCCGTTGATTCGTGTTTGCACGCAGCCTAGCGGGAAGTCCCGGAACTATTAACACCCACACATACACAGTAGTGACGGACAATGAACAAGACGTAAACTGATCTTTGTTTATGTTTTACTAAATTATTTTGTATTGACCATAGACTTTGTGTGTCACATAATGGAACGATCAGTTTGTTCTCTTTAGCATTCAGTCATTTTCATAGAGTTTAGAGAATTCTCAGAACTTAAAAATAATAAATGAAAACTGGTCTAGCAAACGAGTCCTTTTTTTAAATAACTTGATAAATAGGTTGTTTTTTTTATGTATTGTTCCTGTCTTTTGCACTAGTTAACTAAAAAAATAAATTATTTAACTAAAAAACACTATTTCTTCATATAAATACTACGTAATTTGGTGTTCGGCGCAAATAATAGTTTGATTGTAAAGTGACAAAATGGCGAATATCTCGACAGCGAAATGTGATTTTTACAAATATGTTTCTCAATGAATTTTTACTGCAGTTATAGTGTTTTTTATATCAGTAGATAGCTTAGTTATCGAACTTTATGAGGATAATAAGTAAAATGAATAATGAACCACATAAAATATTAAAATCATGTTTATTAACACAATAGGTGCGTAAATTAATACTTGGCTCAATTGTGAGTAAATAATAATGCGATAACATTAGTTTAGTAATAAAATATGGCATAACCATGTACGCTTGTTATCCATCTTTTGAAAAATAATCACTTTTATAACCACCGAGCATTGTTTTTGAAAAGATTTGATCATTTTCGTACACCATGCACCGTGTTGCAAAATTTTGCAATTTCGCCGCACGGTGCATGGAACCGGAAGTACCCGTTCGCGCATCCGAAAGATTAATTTAGCAAGTAAGGTAACGATAATATAAATAAAATATAGTGTTATATTCATTGCCCCCTGCATCCCTGCATGACAAAACAATACAAATATATATAAATAGAAAGATAGACCGATAGATAGGATAGACAGAATAGAATAACAGGAATCACACCTGGAAAGTTTAAAAATAAGCATGAAAGAAAGATAAGGAATGAAGAATGAAAGTAACGAGAAGCAGTAAAAGATAGAACTGGAGTGAAAGAATTGTATAAAATAGGCTCCAAATTAATATTGGAGGTGCTAGGAAAAAAAAAAAAAAAAAAAAAAAAAAAATAAAGATAAATACAGAAATAGTATAAAAACGTACCTGAGGTCTGCCGGCTCTACCCATCATTTGCAGTACATCAGTAATGGGCATGTCGACGTAGCGCTTCTGTTTACCATCGTAATACTCCGTCCCCTTGATAACTACCAAATGGGCTGGGAAATTAACCCCCCAGGCGAGTGTTGCCGTACAAATGAGGACCTGGGCAGCAAAAAAAATATAGAAAAGTTAAAAAATACGTTCGTATAATTCTGGTAAAGATAGTTTGCAGGAGTACACAAAGTGTATGTTGATATCCTATATATTGTATTATCCAGTTCTAAGCCGGACACACTAGTACGCAACCCCGACCGTTTCGAGTTATTGCATTATCAGTTTCTGTCCAAGACAATCGGTACCCGTTATCTCAGTCCTACCTATCTCCTCTCCTCCCAATTTACCTACTTGCTTTGCCACGTGAGAATATTATCATATTAAAAAAATGAAGTAATGAAGCTCAGAGCCCCAAAATCAACTGTTACATATTGAGTTGGTTACAAATATAACAAAAACAAAATAATAATGTAAGCCGGTGGTACAACACTAGTAGTAGCTCATTAACGAACACTAAACCTACTTGGGACTAGACTTATAGTCCTATGTCCCCTAGTTGGGGCAGAGGGCGTCCACAGCATTCCGCCATCGCGTTCGGTCGTGAGCTTCGCATTTTAGCTGGCTCCACGTCTTCCCGGCCTTCTTCGTCTCGTCTGCAACTGTACGCCGACAGGTCTGTTTGGGTCAGCCTCGTTTTCGTTTTCCTTGAGGATTCCAATCGAGCGCCTGTTTGGCGATATGATCGGAATTCTTACGGAGCGTGTGACCAATCCAGCTGGAAATCTACTCGGGTATTCCCCTAAAATAAGTGATTGTGGTTCTTTGTTACACTATCACGCCTAAGCCGTAGGAGAACCACGCTTCGGCTCGACCCGAGTGATATCACGGTCTTACAGAAAACCTGTTTCAAATAGCACTTGCGCTGTCTTTCACCGAGTGAGTGAGGATATCGGAGGCACAAACACCAGCCCCTCCCTCCATCCCCAAAGACCGGCAATGCACTTGTGATGCCTCTGATGTTGCGGGTGTCCTTTGGCGGCGGTAATCGCTTACCATCAGGCAATATGTATGCTCGTTTGCGGGGGGCAACCTCTTAAACCCATTTAATAAGTTCTTTCACTAAATTAAAGCTACATTATTAAGTGTTACTCTCGTTTACCTGAATTTTTTGGTTAATGAACAATTCTTCGACCGTCGTTCTATCTCTTTCATGTAACCCTGCGTGGTGTATTCCGATACCGAATGCGAGGGTTAGTTTTAGATTAGATTCTCGTATGTTGGCTAGAATTTGCTCCATCTCCGACTCTTGCATGTGCAGCCATTGTTTAGGGTTCTCTTCAGCTGCGAGGTACGCGATTAGGTCTAATGCTGTTAATCTGTAACGAAAATAGGATACATTATATATTTTACTATATATGTATGTTCATACCAATGTTAGACAGTAACTCCATCTGAAGGTCCGTCCTTTCGGTATAGAGATAGATTAGACCTTGGAGAAGGATAGGAAGGTAGGCTTCTTTTTGGCGCGTTACCCGACATTTAAATAAAACTAATTGATTATTATATTCATCTAGTATTTAAAATATAAAATATTTGTGTTTTGGGTTGTGGCGACTTCCACATACAGCGCAACAGCAACATACTATAGCGCCACCAACCGCAGATACACTGAACTACGGAGCAACGTACAACACGAAGAAACTTCCAATCCTGAATCGCGCAGTAGAAGTTCTCGCGCCGATTATCATATATACAACATTCCAACATCAACTGTTGGGCAGTGGCCCGCATGATCACCTCGCCTGGTAGGAGGATCCTCCCTTTGTGTTGGAGAGACATGACACCCGAAAGGGTTTGTTAAATTTTGTGAGAAAACTTTAAACATTTTTTTTAACCTGATCATTATCATCTCATTATCATGCATATTTAATATACTCTTGCTAGACTCCAACCCGCACTTGGCCAGCGTGGGAAAGTATGGCCTTAATCCTGAGAGGATGCCTGAGTCCCGATATTATAGTGACCTGATTAATAATGTGAATAGGATGTTACCTAGTCTGTCGTCTACTGGAGACGAACACGAGTGTTGGTGCGCAGGGCGAGTGAGTTCGTATCGCCTGGAACGTTGGCTTGTTCATCGTCATCATGCGCGGACAGTAGTGGCGGCCTGGATGACCTGATATATGTACCTGGAACATACATTTATTTAAACATTGTTAGTTATATATACCAGTGTCGTATTTATTGTTGTATATTCTTTGTCTTATTGTGGAATATTCAATTAGAGAGTTCTTGTAGTTCGTGGAGCGGACTGACGACAGAGCCCGAGTCGCGACGTTAAACCGAGTCTTCACCTAACAAAAGTTGCCAACTTTTATGTTGTCGAAGTTTCTGTAATTTCCTTGTTGGCAACAAAAATTGTAATCAAATGTTGGGAACCGTGTTTCTGTTTTTGGTAGTAAACATAAAAAAATACGCTCTGCCTACTTTGGATTCAGAAGTACACCTAGATGAGAAAAAATATACAAATTTAAAAAGCTACATGTGCATATCGAACCGCAAATAATAATTATGTTATCCTAGCCGATTACGGCCACGGTGGGCAGTCTCAACGGAGATCAATTAACTACGCAGGAGATATTATAGTGCACAAGTGTGTGCGTAAATACAGGTGCACTTTTTGTTCTCTCTCTCTCATAATACGATGGGACGGTTAACCGACACGATCGGAGAAAGATCAGGCGAAGGATCGACAGCTTTACGTGCTCTCCGAAGCACGGGGGTTTAGACCCCAACTTCCAAACCCCAAGTTGTTCCAACACTTTTGGCCTAACCCGGGATTTGAACCCGAGACCTCTTGATCGGCAGTCGCATACGTCAACCGCTAGACCAACGAGGCAGTTTAACAATATAAATGTGTTTACATACCTCTAAAGGTACAGGCCTCACAGATGGCCTGAAGTTATACAGTCCCATTTCTCCTATATTCAACCAATTGGCCAAGTCTTTGGCATTAGCCAGCGCCGTCGACAAACCGATGATACGCAACTTTCTCGATGTATGAGACTCAATGAAGTTTGTTCTGCAATAATATTACAGGAATTAAATATTTGAAAAACGTAATCATTTTACACCTCTTGCTGATCACGTGAAATGGAAAATTTTCACTATCTACCGTCAATTGCTAAATTTAAAACAATACTTCCTTAATTATTTTTATTTGTTTGTTTCCTTGTGACTGATTTTAATAAGCGTGCTTTTAGTTTTGAAACTATACTTATTTCGAGTCAACATCAAATTAAATTCAGTTTAAATATTTACGATATTTTAAGTTTTTAAACGTGACATAATGACCTTTACAAACCCTTTGTCATACATAAATATCATTGGCCCTCCCACCCCTTAATGTAATTGTGTAGCTCCCAATGGAACTATTTTTATCTAACCGTAGACATTTTTAGCTTGTAGCAACAAGCGACAGGCAGTAACCTCTACCACGTTGGCTCTGCTTACGTTTGTAACTAGATGGCGCTGTATGTCAAATGTACGATGTACATAAATATTATTAAAGTGAGTTAAAAAAGTTACCTGGACACAATGACCTCCAACACAGGCCCCCGGTCCTCACCGAGCAAGTGTATCTCGTCAATAACGATAAGTGCCACGTCGCGTACATAGTTCCTGGTCTGCCACGAACGACTGATGCCGTCCCATTTCTCTGGGGTCGTTACGATCACGTGCGAGTTCTTGATCGCACGTATGTCGGGGCTGACGTCACCTGAAAGGAATTCAATCATTTATTTAAGTTTAACACAAAAAAATATTCAATAAAAACTGTAGAGAATCGATGGGTAAACATGTAACTAAATCCGTTTAATATCAATTTTTTTTTTTCTTTTTTTTTTTTTTTTAAAAAGACAACTCCCGCATTAGGAATATACATCCTGTGTCGCGGGGGACTTTACAAACATACATGTAACGGACACAAATAACACCCAGACTCAGGACAACACTTTGTGGATCACACAAAGTGATGTCCCACGTGGGATTTGAACCCCCGGCAATTGGCGCAGTAGTGAACGTTTTTTAAACCACCAGGCCAACCGTGCAGTCAATGTAGATTATATACAAATACAAGGATTGCTCGTTTAAAGGTATATATATTGTCTGTCAATTTCATAGATAATTGTATTTCTGTATACATATGTAATAATATCATAACATCTCACTGTATTAAAATTAAATTGGTACTCAAATCAGGAACTCAAATGTTTGATCCCTTAATCGGGCGAAGTTTAGTAGCCCTGCCAGAATAAAGAAAACACTATCTTACTAAACTTATTTGAGATTTAGTAATCCATACTTATATTATAAATGCGAAAGTAACTCTGTCTGTCTGTCTGTCCTGCTTTCGCGGCCAAACCGCTGAACTGATTTCAATGAAATTTGGCATGGAGATACTTTGATTGTTGAGGAAGGACATAGGCTACTCTTTACTGCGATAACTGACAAACACGTGGGTGGAGACGCGGGTAAAAGCTTGTTGGGAATTTGATACTGATAACATTTTGGTATTATCTACTAACCTGTCAATTCCACGACCCTCTTTCCTAGTTTTTCTTCGAGTCTTATCTTCCAGTCTTTTATCCGTTCCTTTACCAGTGCTTTTAAAGGTGCAATGTAAACCACCTACAAGTTTATGGAAGAAAATAAAACTGATTCTATCTTAAGTCATATTTCTTAATATTTTTATTATTTCCTTCAACTCTATGTTTGTGTAAAAAGATGAAACTTAGAAAAAGTGCCAGTTACCAGGAGTTATTACACTAAAACATTACATAAGTAAACATTACACACATAAATTCTAATAGAATTAAGAAAAAAACACTTTATGCTTAAAGAGGTTCTCCAAAAAATAAATGTACATGTAAAGTGTGTTACCCTATTAGGGACATTAATTAATAAGTACATGGTTTGTCCCGTGTCCCAAGTGACCCAATCGCATAATTTCTCGGGAAGCCCATTGAAAGGGAGCTTCGAAAGAAGCGCTTTGTGTCAGACCCGATCGAAGGCTTTCGCGATGTCCACACTAACTGCCAAGGCTTAGTATTTTGTTAAAGGAATCCTTGTCTTGTTAAAGAAGAAGGTGGCATAAAAGGAACGGCACTGATTATTTTAAATTTTTATTTATAATTTAAGAGTTTTAATATCGAATAAATTCTTACCTTGCATCCTGGGTACTGATTAAACACTCTAAACATAGCGACCTCGGCCACGATAGTTTTGCCTGAACCAGTGGGCGCTCCGAGTAGAACATTGCTGTCAGTGTGGTACAGACAGTGGAAGATCTGAGTCTGTATCGGGTTGAAGTGGCTGAAGTTGTACAGCATCTCATACGCAGGATCGTTTAGGGCCGTCACGGGCAGGGGTTGGAGTTCTAAAAGATCTGTAAAAAATGTGTCAGTGTGTATAGTATTTATCCAACATAGTTGTGGGGGAACGGGTATCATGTTCCACCCAACACAAAGGGAGGATCCTCCGACCAGGCGAGGAGATCATGCCTGGCGGGCTACTGCCCAACAGTTGATGTTGGGATGTTGTATATATGATAATCGGCGCGAGAACTTTATTTGCGCGATTCAGGATTGGTAGTTACTCCGTGTAGTGTAGTTTGTAGGTACAGTGCGTTACTTCGTAGTTCAGTGTATCTTCGGTAGATGGCGCTGTATGTGGAGGTCGCCACATAGTAAATTTGCATATTATCATTTAATTAAACGTGTTGTTAATTTATAAACAGACAATCAATTAATCAATAATTTATTTGCATAGGATTACTTTACAGATCTTTTGCTTATTTTAGAGGTACTTTATGACCTATCGCATTACGCGGTGTGCAAATATATTCAAACAGAAATGCCAATGAAACTTTCGATGACAATGATATTAGGAACATGCTGTATCACGGGGAACTTTAAGGATATACATGAAATGGACACAAAGAATACCTAAGCTCAGGAAAATGATTTGGGGATAACACAAAATGTTGTTCTATGTACGATCCGAACCCACAACACCTAGCGTAGTAGAGAGCAGCGTGGCGAACGGTTAAACTACTACTACATCCATGCAATCTTTCATACTTTATTTGTCTACGCAAGCAAAAAATCCACTACCAGGATTCATGAATGAGGCGGATGACACATTACGAAATCAATTTTTTTTCATGTCAGTCGTATCGCCTGATGGTAAGCGATTACCGCCGCCCATGGACACCCGCAACACCTGAAGCGTCATAAGTGCGTTGCCGGCTTTTGTGGGATGGGGAGAGGGGTTGAGGTATGTGTCTCTGGTATCCTGGGTCCGGTCGTGTTAATATATTAACTGCAGTTCCCGGACCCCTCCCTTCTCAGGCGCAGAGTGGCACACTGTGTGGTTTTAAGTCGGTTCGATTCCGACACGGCCCGAGGGGGTGTTCACACGTTAAAAAGAAAAAAAAGGGCCTGGATAGTACACAGCGCAGGCACTGTTTCACACCGGTTTTCTGCGAGGCCGTGGTATCACTCCGGTCGAGCCGGCTAACGGTTGAAAAAGTAGTTCTAAAAAGATATATTACCTGTGTGAGGTGGATGCGTTTCTGGTAGAATTAAATGTTGGAATGTTAGAGGTAGTACACTTTCTGACCCAAGCCACCTACAAAATAGAACTATGTTAAAATTTAAAAATTCATAAAGAGGACAATATTGAATTTGTACTCTGGCAACATTATCACACAGAATGTGTTGCTATATAATAAATCAAGATAATTTTTTTGAGTTTCTCTAAAATCTGTATTCCGTGAAAATCGAGTTTCGTTTAAAGTTCTCGCCATTAACTTTGTGTATCTTATATGAATGATTATTATTAAAATTAACTTCACCTTTCCGATGTTGCCCTTATGTAGTATTGAGGGGGCAACGGTTCACTGATTGGAATAGTGATGATGAGCTCTTGTGGTTCGTTCGTTATTACCTGGAAATAAACATTAAATAAAATAAAAGTTATTATTAATTTAAAACATTTAGGTCTGGCGGCCAGTCAAGAAGTCTCGGGTACGATTCCCGAGTAGGGCCAAAGTGATGTATCGTGTTTTTCGTATATGAAATTGTTATTAACCGGCTCGGAGTATGGAAGATGGCGGTGTTAGCCGCCCGTGCCTCTGAGAGCACGTTAAATCGTCAGTCCCGGTTGTCATGAACGTCTATGGTAATCGTTATTGAGACGTCAATGCCCTCAAATATACTGACGCTAGTTTCAACCTTCGAATTCAGTTCACCCTCAGGGTTGCGGAGGTCTCTTCGTGGAAAAACTGTTATTCAGGTTAAACCTAAGGCTAGGAAGAAGAAAGGGATTGAAAAGATATTCACATACCTGTTTCTTAGTGATAAGAAAGTATTCATGGTAATACATTATGTCTGTCTCTGGGTCTTCAACCCATATCCAGAATGCTTCTGGTGCTTTTCCATGGTATTTATCGTTCCATCTGGAAAAGACAAGCGTAACAACATGAGTATATGTTTAAAGAACGACACAATTTTTCATAGTGACATGAAATACCACTATAAGTACACATTATAACCACATAATCATCTCAGTTTAACCAACCTCCTTATGGTAGCTATTTAAAAGAATATTTTTATCAGATGATACATATATTGACTGATGATGACTGCCTCGGTGGCGTAGTGTAGCGTATGTATATAAATATTTGTTTTGGAGTTTGGGTGTTTTCCATGTATAATATGTATGTATTTACAAAAAAAAGTATATATGTATTTATATCAGTTGTCTAGTACCCATAACACAAGCTCTGCTTAGCTTGGGATTAGATGGCGTTGTGTGTTAGATGTCCGGAATGTCCGGAATATTTACTTTAAGAAAAAAAAACCTTTCACCGTGGGAGAGCCACGCTTTGGCATGCATGGGCCGGCTCGACCGGAGTGATACCACGGCCTCACAGAAAACCGGTGCGTGTGTTTCACCGAGTGCGTGAGGTGGGTTTTCCAAAGGCCGGCAACGCACTTGTGACGCCTCTGGTGTTGCAGGTGTCCATTGGCGGCGGTAATCGCTTACCATCGAGCGACACGTCTGCTCGTTTACCTCTTATTCCATACTATTATGACTTTTTCAATTGCTATAATTGACACAAACTACACACAGACAAGTAGCTTAACATTAATACAATAAATAATAATATTTGTACTTATTGATACAATTCGAGTACTGAAACCAGTTAGAACGAGAAGTTCTAACTGGTTTAATTACAAAAGAAGGTGTGTGTGCGATTCACACATGATAGAAGTGAAACTTCAGTAAATCGACAAAATAATGAGACCCACATTTGCTCTCTCGCTCTGGCTCACTAATTACAGGCGACTTTTTGTATTTGTGTCTCTTAGCTGTCGTTTTATCCCTTGCATCCAAGATGAGAATGCAAAGAAGTTTCACTTCAACAATAACATTGTATATTCATATAAGCTAGCTAGTTTTTGCCCGCGACTCCGCCTGCGTTATGTCGTTATCGCACATTATGTCCTTCCTCAAGAATCAAAGATACTTCAAACAAAATTTCATTAAAATCGGCGCAGCGGTTTAGCCGTGAAAGTGTAACAGACAGTTACTTTCAAATTCATGATATTAGTATGAATACACAGGCCAAAGATACTGAAATATAGATAAAAAATACTCACTTAAAGTTAGGGGTAATAGTGAGTCGAATTCTCAAAACGGTTCTTGTGATTGGATGTAAACTAGCTTCCATTTCTAGCAGAGGAAACTCATCAGCGCATTTCTTTAAGTGGCGACCGTTCTTAGGGTTGCGAATTAAATCACCTGCAAATATTGAAATAATTTTAGTAATCATTTAGAAGTCGTAAGAAATATAGTAATGATTTTTTGTTTTTGTTTTGTTTTTTTTAAATAAATTAATAAATATTCCGGACATCTAACACACAACGCCATCTAGTCCCAAGCTAAGCAGAGCTTGTGTTATGGGTACTAGACAACTGATATAAATACTTATATACTTTTTTTCCGTAAATACATACATATTATACATAGAAAACACCCAAACTCCGAAACAAATATTTGCAGATCATACAAACATTTGGTCCAACCCGGGAATCGAACCTGAGATCTCAAGCTTAGCAGTCGCATACGTTGCTACAACGCTACCGAGGCAGTCAGTTTGCCTCCGAAAGACGTAGAACAGTACGATAATGGGAATATTCGGGCACTTTAACTAACTGAACCTATTTTTACACTCAAGTATTTTATTTTTGATATATGCTGAATGAAGTTAGATCATGCATTAGATGTAGTAATTTTATAACAATTTCAAACTTAAAAATACATTTTTCGTTAATTATCTTACTTATTATTGGAGAAATTCAAATTTGATTTAATAAATAAATATATTATCTATACTAATATGATAAAGCTGAGGAGTTTGTTTGTTTGAACGCGCTAATCTCAGGAACCGCTGGACCGATTTGAAAAATTCTTTCAGTGCTGGATAGTCCATTTATCGAGGAAGGCTATAGGCTATACATCATCACGCTAATACTAATAGGAGTAGAGCACCACTTAAGAATGTTTCAAAAACAGGGGAAAATTTTCACGCTACGGGCAATAGAAGACGCAAACGAGGTTGCGTGGGTCAGCTAGTGAAGAATAAATCATTAGGAATATTAACAATCAGTACTTAAGTATGATTAAAATAAATAGATACGTTTTCCTTTAATAAAATTAACTTTATATTTAAATTGAAGGTCGTGGTTGTTTATAAAGTTATTATAAAAATGATTTACCGTGGGAGAGTCATGCTTCGGCAAGAATGGGCCGGCTCGACCGGAGTGATACCACGGCCTCACAGAAAGCCGGTGTGAAACAGCACCTGCCGACCGAGTGAGTCAGGATACCGGAGGCCCGTACCCCAACCCCTTTGCCATCCCCCAAAGGCCGGCAACACACTTGTGACGCCTCTGGTGTTACGGATGTCCATGAGCGGCGGTAATCGCTTACCATCAGGCGATCCGTCTGCTCGTTTGCCCCCTATTCCATAAAAAAAATACACTGAATAAACAAAGACTCACCCAGTTCCTTCCAATCCATGTCCCTTATCTGATCAGGCTTCAGCATGGGGTATTCAATATGTTTCAACGTCTCGATAGTGAAGCAGTTGAACTGTCTCATGTCACTGTAGAAGTCCCACTGTTGAAGCTCCAACATCTTGGCCATCTTGAGATACAACCCGGCCATGTATGCGTTGTTCTTGCGAAGAGTTATTTCGAAGAGCGCACGGATTATACGAACGGCGTTCTGGAATTGAAAGACACATTAATTTGACGTTTTGAATAGACATTAAAAACAGAAACCTGGTACTATAAAGAAACTTAACTAAATAATTTATGATGATTTGATTAATCATTTTAATAAGAATATTACATATTTTAAGAAGAAATCAGTATAACCTTTATTATTCACATACTTATAATAAAACCGTATCCAAGAGCACTCTGAAGACATTTTATAATTCTAATAAATCTGAGATTAGAAAATCTTTGAATATTGGGTAAAATATTTAATAAGACAAGTTATAGGGTGTGTAACATGACGCTACCGCTATTAGGAGCAGAACAGTGATCATAATGAGGGTGAAACTGTATAGAACGGCGAGTATAACAATAATATAAACTTTTTTAACACGGGGACCTGATCTCGAACTGAGCACAGCTTGTACTGTAACGGTTGTTAAAGACACTTACAACTAAATGATATATAAATGTAGGATGTGTGAAAAGGAACGTTAAGTGTGTGTGTGTGAGCGAGAGGTAAGCGTGAGAGCGAGAAGGTAGATATATGAAAATATGAAGTGTTAGGCGTTGATTAGCAATTGTTAAATAAATTAAGAGTTCAACGTTAAATAACAGGATATATAAGCTGAAATTGTATATATTTCACAGTGTTTAATATTGACTAAACAAAGCCACATAAAAGAAATTAACATTTTCATAATACAATTATTAAGTATATATTATAATGTGAAGAATGTAGATAAAACTAAATATGTCTGTACACACCTGACTGATATAGTTGAGGTCAGACTGCAGCGAGGATCCACTGATGCGTCCCCTAGATAAATAAGTCTGGAGAAGAATGTTGATCTTCCAATGTATGTCTTCTGGTGGGTCTTCAATACGCAGCTCACAATAGTTGTCTTTGAGCTGCCACAGCTCTGTTAGCTCTTCTTTACGAACCTAAAAAATTAGTGTGATTAAACAGTCAGTGTTCATAAAATGAGTACTCTTTTTTTATGATTTTTAAGTGACGTGTGGATTGATGTAAGTATTTCAGTAGATTATGTTCTATAATTATTTTTTTTACGACCGAGACATTAATGCACGATACATTATCATAATTAATCGACTTAAAAAGGGAAGGTTCTATGTATATAAAGATATATAATGAATGCAGTTTTTTTTTTAAATCGGTCGCCTACGAGCAGACGCATGACCTGATGGTAAGCGATTACCGCCGCCCATGGACACCCGCAACACCAAAAACGTCACAAGTTCGTTGCCGACCTTTGAGGGATGGGGAGAGGGAATGGGGGGAGGGGTTGAGGTATGGGCCTCCGGTATCCTCACTCACTCGGTGAAACACAGCGCAAGCGCTATTTCACACCGGTTTTCTGTGAGGCCGTGGTATCACTCCGGTCAGTCGAAAAAAAATTGCGGTAAACAATTAGTTCTATTTTATTTCCTTGGGAAAACGTTAGCGGAAACATTCAATTCTACTTGAGCAGTTCTATGTAACAATGTTTATTCACTAAACGCTTATTATCAAGCGAAATGTGATAGTTTTTTTAAAGTAAATTGCTGTGTTATTAACACATACATGTAAACAACAATTGTAAAAAAAAGTTTGAGAATCAATATTATAAAGAACATAATTTGTGGATTACACAAAGACAAGTGTTGTTGGATGTAGGGATCAAATCCAGTAAGAAGCGGTGATCGTTCACACCACTAAGCAACCTGTGTAAGACAGAAACAGCAATAAAAAGTACAGTAGAAATTCTAGACCAACCTTCAACTGCTGGAAGTCAGAACATCTGGTCAGCATTTCGAGGACGTAGCCCTGTGTCATCGCCTTGCGAACCATGGAGTTGAACACTTCCATCGTCTCACACGTTATGTAGTAGTGGCTGGCGGTACGACCCAGATCTATAATCGAGAACATAAAAAAAATTAACATAAAAGAAACCGAGTACAAGAACTAAAATAATCACAAATTTTAACAAAAAAACAACCGACTGCCACTGAAGAACTGGACCATACGGGAAGCACCAGCTTTCAAATAAAGAAATAATCATCAAAATCGGTTCACCCAGTCGAAAGTTATGAGGAAACAAACATAAAAAATACAGTCCAATTGACAACCTCCTCTTTTACTGAAGTCGGTTAAAAAGGATAATATATTAAAAGTGGTTTTTATACATCTGATTTTCATTTTCATTTGACGGTTTGAAGTAGCGATATGACCCTGAAATCCGATGGCGACTTATTTGTTTAATAATTCTATTATAAAAATAATAATTGTGTTTATTATATAACTAATCAAGCTAAATGAACCATAATAAATACGCATTTTTAATGGTTTTCTTATATAACAAGCAGAAACGTAGCAAATGGTAAGTTACTTAATTTGAGGTTGTATATTTACAGTACGTATACGTATATTACAGAATCGGTGAGATGGATACATTTGAATTAATAAATAAAAATGAATAAATATATATTTTGTAATTATATAATAACAATTTTTTAAATGGGTACACAGGTATGTAGGCACACAGTAGTGCTAACCAAGTCGATTACAATTACATAAAATTATCAAAACATTAGAAAAAATCAGTAAAAATAAAAAAATTACCAGTTATATTAAGATCTCCAGTACGTTCATTGTATCGTATCATGTGTGTTTTATCCAACATCATAGCGGCTGCTGTGATTAGCTCCCGACGTTTCGTTTCCAGCATAGGTTCTTCTTGTACATCATTGTAGGTTAAACCATACACCTGAGAAAATAACAAAGTAATTAGTGTATGTGACTGTTAATGAAGAGGTTTCGAGTTCGATTACCGGGTCGGGTGAAGTGTTATTCAGTTTTTCTGTGGTTAATAAAAGCCTGGAGAGCACGTAAAGCAGTTGGTCTCGCTCTAGCTGTCCCATCGAATTATGAGAGAGTGAGGGAACAGAGAGTGCACCTCCGTAAATGTCCACTCTCGTGCACTATATAATATTGTGGCGACCTCCACATACAGCGCCATCTACCGAAGATACACTGAACTACGAAGTAACGCACTGTACCTACAAACTACACTACACGGAGTAACTACCAATCCTGAATCGCGCAAATAAAGTTCCCGCGCCGATTATCATATATACAACATCCCAACATCAACTGTTGGGCAGTAGCCCGCCAGTCATGATCACCTCGCCTGGTTGGAGGATTCTCCCTTTGTGTTGGGTGGAACATGATACCCGTTCCCCCACAGTGGTGACCCCGACGTGATTGGAAGCAACCTTCAAGGAGGCGCCACCATCATGTTCACTCCCACAGCAAGTCTCAAGCCAGCCAGCAACTTCGGCCTCAACTGGGATATACCACATGCAGGACGCGACCGCTCCAGCCTGGTAATTGGCTGGTCTTCGTTGAAATCGTCTCCGAAATCGGATCGGAGAAAATCATTAATTACTTTACTATTTATATTACACTAGTTGATCTGAGCAACTTAATTTGCGTCTCTCAAATGTTATAAATTATTTTTATACTTCGAACAGTTTTCATTGATGCTCGGCTCCTATTTATTTTTTATTATAGATAGTCAAATGGCCTTCAACCTTCCTCAATGAATAGGTTTTATAAATACTAAAATTTTTTTGAAATTGGAACCAATTATTCCTGAGATTAGCGCTTTCAACAAAAACAAACTCTACAGCTTTATATATTTTTTTACTCTTTTCAGCGGTATTTCCGGAACAATACGACCTTCAAACCTTCAAGTAAAGAGCGTACTCCTTCTTAAAAGGCCGACAACGCACTTGTGACGCCTATGGTATTGCAGGTGTCCATGGGCGGCGGTAACCGCTTAACATCAGGTGATACATCTGTTCGTTTGCCCCTTATTTCATAAACAAAGGAAATAATAATATAAGTATAGATTAATTTTAGTTACCTGTGGATTAATTCTCATTCTAACGAATAAATATGTGTAACTCAACCATTCAACTGCCTCGTCAATATTTGTCACAGTGCCAAGGGCGACCTGGAAAATAAGCAATTGTTAAAAACCATTGCTTTGGGAAAATATTATTATTAACTTGCCATTTAAAAAAAAACTCTGATATTTAATATAAAGATACATATTGTCTTATAACAGATAATACAGTAAATAAAATAAGGCTATTAAATATTCGTTCTGTTTTTAAAAAGACAACTCACAAACTATTCTAGTAACGTAAGTAGTCCTGTGAACTCCTGTTTCGCGGGGAAATATACAAATATACATAAAACAGACGTAATAAACACCGACACAGAACAAAAATTCGTAGATCACTCAAAGTGTTATACCGTGTGAGGTTTGAACCCACAAACGAAAGCTTTATAGAAAACAATGAGATGACAGCTTAAACTAATGCGCCATTCGTTCATTCAGGATGCATCTTATATCCAATAACCAGAACATAACGTTAACAATTAAAAAAAGTTTTTTAAAAAAAGACTTGTCTATGTTTAAATACCAACCTCAGCGTTCAAATTATCAGACAACAAGTTTATAAAGTTACTTTCAATCGGGAACTGATTGGTCATAGACTTCAAATAGTGCGTCAGCTTGTCGTGTGTGGTGATGATAATACCAGTACCGGATGTATCGAACTGAGGTCGGCCAGCGCGACCAAAGATTTGTAACACATCTAGAATACTCAAGTCTACGAATGTTCCATGCCTTTGATCGTAGATTTCTGTACCCTAAAATACAAAATACATTATTAGCACAACATTCTTATTAAAAATACTGTGCAAAGTCAGCTTCGTATCTTATTTTTTTAAGTGAAAACTTTCATCTATAGGAAGGTGTGGATGTGGAGTAAAGTCATATTAGGAGTCATCAATATGGTCACGTGACGTGTTAACGCTAAAGTATTTAATAGATGTCAAAATCGAATTATTTTTATAAAAAAAAAAATATCGTGGGAGAGCCACGCTTCGGCATGAATGGGACGGCTGCACCGGAATGATATAACGGCCTCTCAGAAATCCGGTGTGAAACAGCGCTTGCGCTGTGTTTCACCGAGTAAGTGAAGATACCGGAGGTCCATACCCCCAATCTTTTCCCACATACACCTCTCCATCCCCCGTGTCCCTGTCCTGTGGTGTCAGGTAATACGTCTGCTCGTTTGCCCCGACTCCATAAAAAAAAATACGAATTCATTTACAAAATTATTTAAGGACAAAAAACAGCAACTGTTTGTTTATTGTTTTAAGTTTTCACGTCTCCATGACCGTTTTGTGTATTTTTAACATATTTTGAAACTGCAGCAGTGGTTTTTAAATAGTGTTTGAAATAAACATACCCTTATAACGACAGCATGAGCGGGCAAGTTGACACCCCAAGCAAGAGTGGATGTACAGACCAGAACTTTTATAAAACCGTCTGCAAAGTATTTTTCTACCATATTCCTGTAAATAAGCAAATAAAGTTTGATTATATGAACTGTTTGATTTACGTTTCAAAATGGTTTCGCTAACTATTACTGTCCTATTTTAAAATTAATTAAAAAACAAACGAATCTTATTAGGTTTACATTTCAATGAAGTTCATGAGTTGGTGAACGCTGAAAAAAGTTCAGTATATCAGATCACAAATCTGAACCCATGAAACCTGTGGCAATGGATTAAAGTCACAGTGTCACCAATTCTATTATTCCTATGTTTCACGTGTCGTAAGAGTCAAGAGGAGGTAATCTAACACTAGCAAGACAACACCATTGCAAAGAAAACTTGAAACTATCTCTTTACCAGCCCATCTGGCCACTGTAGCATTCCAATTTCAAAACCTTCTTTCTAATGAATACAGTTCCAATTTCAAAACTTTTCTAATGAATCCAATTCCAATTTCAAAACCTTCTTTCTAATGAATACAGTTCCAATTTCAAAACTTTTCTAATGAATCCAATTCCAATTTCAAAACCTTCTTTCTAATGAATACAGTTCCAATTTCAAAACTTTTCTAATGAATCCAATTCCAATTCCAAAACCTTCTTTCTAATGAATACAGTTCCAATGTCAAAACTTTTCTAATGAATCCAATTTCAACTTCAAAACCTTCTTTCTAATGGATACAGTTCCAATTTCAAAACTTTTCTAATGAATCCATTTCCAATTTCAAAACCTTATTTCTAACGAAATGTCTATGTCCAGCATTTGTTAATGATAGTGTTGCGCCATAACCAGATGAATCTAGTGTCCACTAGAAGAATCGAGAACTGTCGAGGACAACGCCATCTAGTGTCGGAAAGCGCGCAACTGTGTGCATTATGACGATTACTCGACGCTAGATGGCGCTACAAGCAGCTCTAGAGTAATCTATTTAGCCTAGAGACATCGATCGAATATTTTCGTAGTTTCGAGTAATTTCCACGGCCATATAAAAGCGGAACGTGTTGGCCGTAGGGACAGTATTGTTTCACGATACAGCGGATAAACATCGAAGAGATCTTTAGTGCGACTAACGAGTGATTTAGTGATTTCTTATTGTAAAAAGTGTTCTTAATAAATATTGTGTTATTTTTGGTAATTAATCGAGTACTTTAATTTATTTAATACCCAGCTCGTAACAATTTGGTGTCAGAAGTGGGATTAAAGTATGCCGGTTTTACCAAAGGAAGACACGGAAGGTATCCGAACTAGGAGTCAGCGCCAGCAAGAGGCTGATCAGAGGCGATTTGGAAGTGCACAACTGCCTACATCGGAAGATCAGCAGCCAGCTATGGAAACCACGCCGTCCACATCGGCAGCAGCTCCAGATATCACGGCCCTAATGGCAATGCTCCAAGAGCAGGCCCGCCGCCAGGAGGAGCAGGCCCGCCGCCAGGAGGAGCAGGCCCGCCGCTTGGAAGAGCAACTGCAGCGGGACAAGGAGGAGCAGGCCCGCCGTCAGGAGGAGCAGGCCCGCCGCCAGGAGGAGCAGGCCCGCCGCTTGGAAGAGCAACTGCAGCGGGACAAGGAGGAGCAGGCCCGCCGCCAGGAGGAGCAGGCCCACCGTTTGGAAGAACAGATGCAACGGGATAAGGAAGACCAGGCACGCCGCCAGGAGGAACAGATGCTCTTGTTAAAAGGCATTCATGAGACTTTCGGCAAAGAACTCAAGGTAGTGAAGGATCAGGTTCTTCAACACGAGAACCGTATCACTGAGGCCGAAACTCAGATTGCTGACGTGAAGAAGGCCTTAGGAAACCTTAAAGTTGGAGAGGGAGCCTCGACTACAGTGACTGCTGCTCCTTCGGTACGGGGGTTCAAAGTACCGCCGTTTGATGGAACATCTTCGTGGTCAGCCTACAAGATTCAGTTTGAGGCTGTTATGAAGGTGAACGGCTGGACTAAGGATCAGGCTATGACCGCGCTCACCTTGGGTCTTCGAGACCAGGCTCTAACCGTCCTCGAAGCCCTCGATAAGGAGGTTACCTATGAGCAACTGCTGGAGGCATTGGAGGCAAGATATGGTGACGCTCATCTGGAGCACGCGTTTCGTGCACAGCTGAAGGATCGTGCCCAACGCATCGGCGAAAACTTGCAACAATGGGCTCTAGAAGTTGAGAAACTGGTCCGTAAGGCATACCAGTCTGCACCTGCGCTCATTGGCGGGAATCTGGTGCAAGCTTTCATCGATGGCATTCGTGACCTCGAAGTTAGAGCTGCTGTGAGACTTGGACACCATGAAACTCTCAAGGACGCTCTGGCCCATGCTTTAGAGGTGGAAGCTGTGAGACAAGACCATCGGTCTTATCGGGTCCGGGAGGTTGTGGCATCACCTGTGCGAGACCGATTTAAGGGGTACAGCCCTAGATGCTACGCCTGTGGTGAAAAAGGTCACCTTCGGTCCAGCTGCCCTAAGCGAAGCATAGGAAGTGAGTACGAGCGGTCTCAGGAGAATAGGGCGGTTGATAGTACTGCCCAACAACAGCAGGGAAACGAGTAAACGCCAGGACTGCGGGGCGGGTGCTGGCTGGTGTTCAAAGAGCCCCAAGGATTTCGATCTCGCAAACTCATGATGGGAACAGCCTGGTCATCAGAGGCGAAATCAACGGAACGTCGTGTAAGCTGACTATTGATACGGGAGCTTCTCGCACAGTCATCAGTTCCCAACTTGCAAATCGGTTCCTGAGGGACATTGCATGTAACCGTGAGCAAATAAACTTAGTAACAGCCACTGGTCAGCGCATACCCGTCCGAGGCGAACAGAAGGTGGAGTTGAAGTTGGGCAACCAAGTTTACCTGCATAACGTCATTGTGGCCGATATAGTTGACGATTGTATCCTTGGCCTAGACTTCATGAAGAACAATTGTTGTGAGATCGACATCAACCAAGGTGTAATGAGATGTAGTCAAGAAGAACTGTTCATGGAAGGAGCATCATCAGGCAAAGTGTACAGCTTAAAGAACGCTGTTCTTCCTCCCAGATCAGAGACAATTATGCCAGTTAGTCTCCCTCATAATTCTGGACGAATGCATCGGTGTGTCCTTATTGAAGGGGTAGATAATGATCTTCCATGGAAGATCGCACGAACTCTAGTAAGTACCACTAACACCTCTGCAGTACGTGTGCTAAATCTTAGTGACAAGCAACATGTGATTCATAAGGGCACACTGATTGGCACTTGCGAAGATGTGGATTGGATGCGTCGATGCCAAGACTTGACTACTTCGAAAATTAGCACGGATGCACGAGTCAACGTGTCAACACTTTTAGAAGACTGTCGAGATGTCTTGTCTAGGGAAGAAATTGACAAGGCTAAGAGAATGTTAGTTAAGTACACTGATATTTTCTCTACTAATGACGCTGATATTGGAAAGACTGGTTTGGTTCAACACAAAATAAACACTGGGAGTGAGATGCCTATTCGTCAGCGACCAAGAAGACTACCAGTAGCACGAGAACAGGAAGTACAAACCATGATTGATGGAATGGTCAGGGATGGCGTTATAGAGCCTTCATCCAGCCCATGGTGTTCACCTGTAGTGCTTGTAAAGAAAAAGGATGGCAGTATGCGTTTTTGTGTTGACTACCGCCGTCTAAACGACATTACGAAGAAGGACAGCTATCCACTACCTAGAATAGACGACACTCTGGACATGCTAACAGGGGTTAAGTGGTTTAGCACCTTGGATTTAAAAAGTGGATACTGACAGGTAGAGATTGATCCCAAGGACAAAGAGAAGACTGCATTTTCGACAGGGAAAGGATTGTGGCAGTTCAAAGTAATGCCCTTCGGATTATGTAACGCGCCAGCAACTTTTGAAAGACTGATGGAATCAGTACTCACCGGATTAACTGGAGATGCCTGCCTGGTCTATTTGGATGACATTGTCATCGTAGGCCGTACGTTTGAAGAACATATCCGAAACCTGGAGCGCGTATTATCGAAAATCCGAAGTGCCAACCTAAAGTTAAGTCCTAAGAAATGTTCATTTTTCAAACGGCAGGTTAGCTTTTTAGGATATGTGGTTTCGGAAGAGGGTGTCCAAACAGATCCGCAAAAGATCGCTGCCGTCAAGGATTGGCCAGTTCCAAGAGATAAGACCCAAGTAAGAGCATTTTTGGGCTTGTGCTCCTACTATCGGCGATTCGTGATAAACTTTGCGGATATTGCTAAACCCCTTCATAAACTTACTGAAGAGAAAAGACATTTCTGCTGGGATGAAAGTTGTGACACTGCATTTCAAGAGCTAAAAAGACGTCTATGCAACACACCTATCTTAGGGTATCCAGATACCGAAAATGAATTCATAGTTGACACAGATGCGAGTGATACTGGGCTTGGCGGTGTGTTATCCCAGCGGAAAGGTGATCAAGAGGTTGTTATTGCATATTTCAGTAAATCTTTGTCGAAGCCGGAAAGGAATTACTGCGTCACAAGAAGGGAACTAC
This sequence comes from Spilarctia lutea, assembly GCA_916048165.1. NCBI lineage: Eukaryota > Metazoa > Arthropoda > Insecta > Lepidoptera > Erebidae > Spilarctia > Spilarctia lutea. The sequence continues at coordinate 6,593,481 of OU696491.1, forward strand.
TGGCCGTAGTGAAGACACTGCAACATTTCAGCAAATATTTGCTTGGGCGTAAATTCCACCTCCGAACTGACCACGCTGCATTAAAGTGGCTCTTACAATTTAAAAATCCTGAAGGACAAGTCGCGAGATGGATTGAGTTATTACAGGAATATGACTTCATGATTGAACATCGCAGTGGAAAGTCTCACGGTAACGCAGACGCACTATCAAGAAGACCTTGCCCTGAAGACTGCAAGCACTGCGCCAAGCAAGAAGTAAAGGAAGCTGTTCCTATAAGGACGATAAAGACGGACCTTAGCAACGAATGGAAGGAAAGCCTGCAGCAAGCACAGCAAGAGGATGCAGATATCAAACCAATTCTCGAGTGGATTAAAGCTGAGACTCCTAAGCCACACTGGAGCGAAGTTGCATCGGTGAGCTCGACCACGAAGAGTTATTGGGCTCAATGGGATAGTCTAGTCATCCAGGATGGAGTCTTGTGCCGTAAATGGGAAAACGCTCGAGGAGACAGCTGTCACCTGCAAATGGTTGTTCCTAAAGCTAAGATACCAGTGGTCCTGCAGCTCTACCATAATGGATGTTCAGGAGGTCATATGGGAGTTAAGAAGACATTGTTAAAGATAAGGGAAAGATTCTACTGGATTCATTGTCGTGATGATGTTGAGGACTGGTGTCGCAAGTGTACCAGTTGTGCGGCCGTGAAGGGACCTCATACACGTAGCAGAGGCGCATTGAAATTGTATAATGTTGGTGCACCCTGGGAAAGAATTGCTATAGACGTGGCAGGACCGTTTCCTGAAAGTGAAAGCGGAAACAAGTACTTCATGGTCGTAATGGATTACTTCACTAAGTGGCCAGAAGTCTTTGCCATTCCCAACCAAGAGGCATCAACAGTTGCAGATAAATTAGTGCACGAAGTCTTCTGTCGTTTTGGAGTGCCTTTAGAAATCCACAGTGACCAAGGAAGAAATTTTGAGTCTCAAATATTTCAAGAAATGTGTCGAGTGATGGGTGCTCACAAAACCAGAACCACCTCTTACCACCCACAATCGGACGGAATGGTGGAACGATTTAACCAAACACTAGAGAGGTATCTGGCAAAAGTAGTTGAAAGTAAGCAAAAAGATTGGGACAAACACATCCAACCGTTTCTTCTGTCATACCGAAGTGCAGTCCACGAATGTACTTCCGTAACACCAGCTTTTGCAAACTTCGGAAGAGAACTACGGTTGCCCGCAGACTTGATCACTGGAATACCCCCTGATACCCCGCGAAGTATAACGGAGTACGCGAATGACTTGCGGAACAAGATGAATGACATTTATGAGCATGTCAGACAATCGGGCCAACAAATGTCTGAAAAGATGAAAACCCGTTATGACCGGAAAGCGAATAATAAGGGCTTCGAAGAGTGTTCGCTAGTATGGCTACATAATCCAGTTCGCAGTAAAGGGAGATCTCCGAAGCTACAAGCAAAATGGGATGGGCCATACCGGGTAGTCACTAAAATCAATGATGTTACCTACCGGATACAGAAGTGTCCAAGAGGCGCCCCAAAGATAGTTCATGTAGATCGACTGGCGCGATACTATGGAACCGATAATGCTCGGGACGAGCATGTCTTAGGAGGGGGCAGTGTTGCGCCATAACCAGATGAATCTAGTGTCCACTAGAAGAATCGAGAACTGTCGAGGACAACGCCATCTAGTGTCGGAAAGCGCGCAACTGTGTGCATTATGACGATTACTCGACGCTAGATGGCGCTACAAGCAGCTCTAGAGTAATCTATTTAGCCTAGAGACATCGATCGAATATTTTCGTAGTTTCGAGTAATTTCCACGGCCATATAAAAGCGGAACGTGTTGGCCGTAGGGACAGTATTGTTTCACGATACAGCGGATAAACATCGAAGAGATCTTTAGTGCGACTAACGAGTGATTTAGTGATTTCTTATTGTAAAAAGTGTTCTTAATAAATATTGTGTTATTTTTGGTAATTAATCGAGTACTTTAATTTATTTAATACCCAGCTCGTAACAATAGGTATAGTCGGTTTAACCAGTGTTGAAGTTAAAACTCACCTATCACTTCTCAGCATACCCGCATGATGACACGAGAATCCAGAAGCAAACAGCTCAGCTAGCTGTTTATTAGGGCTACTACCAATCGACTTTTGCGCTTTCAAGAACGCTCCAGAATCTTCCGGCTCAAAGTGTTTGAGATGGCCTTTCTTCTGAGCGATTTCTTTCAGGATCATCGCTGTTTGGTGTGTGGCGTTTCGAGCGTGGACGAACACCATTACTTGGTGCCCTTTTTGTACCATGTCTACGGCTTTCTCGTAGCATATTTCGTTCATCGTTTGTATCTATGGAAGTATTATAATAAAAGTTATTTTTCAATTTATTAAGAGATGATACATAAAAGAGCAGATATACGTAAATCCGCGGCCTATACTATGTATACTTAGGGTAGGCAGACAGATGAAATTCGAAAATAACTTTTAAAAATCATATTTTTTATAGCTATAATGGTACTTACGTTAAAATTTATTTTACTTCAGTTAGTGTTAGTAGCTGAACTAAAATAAAACTTATTCACGACGTGTATTAATATTGCTTTATACTTAAGTACAGCCTACCCGTGACCACGAGTGGTATAACCCGTTCGAAACGTCGGGGAAATAAAAGGTACCGTAACTATACAAGAAAAACTATATGTACGTTTAAAAGTCGCGAAAGTGTGAAAGCAGATGATATTATCGGTTAAATATTGTTACATTTTTGCGAATTACTCATGAACACAAATAATATGACGTTAATAACTATAGATCACAAAGCTGACCTGTCTCAAGTGAGAGCCGCCTCCACTGCCACATTCTCTGACACCAATGAACTGCTGTTCCAACGGCACCGGACGGAACCGGTGATCAAAAAAGAACAGTCCGATGTTAGGATTTACACGTAAAAATCTGAAACACAAATATATTTAACACTAGTAACAAACCCCAACTTTGAACGGATAACGGATCGATTATGCTGTATTTATTTCTTTACTATGACAAAGAATAAAGACAGAGAAGAATTGTATGTAGGGTTCTTATTCTAATATATCTATCTACCTTCACTTAAAACCTTTGACATTACTCGCAATATTTAATAAAGTCTTTACGAATTCTATCTAAACCTTAAGTGAGGGTATCGGAGGCCCACACTCCAACCCTTCCCTATCCCTCTTCCCTTTCCACCAAAGGCCGACAACGCACTTGTGACGCCTCTAGTGTTGAGGGTGTCTATGGGCGGCGGTAATCGCTTACCATCAGGCGATACGTCTGCTCGTTTGCTCCGCTTCCATAAAAAAAAAAACTTAAATTTATTGGGTATTTTTACAATTATTTTACAGAAAGTACAAACCTGGCAACATCTAAATAGTTAGGTAACGTGGCAGACAGACCAACGATTCGTATCATATTCTGCGTGGACTCGACCTGTCGTAACGTTCTAGCGACTATGGCCTCTACAATCGGACCTCGGTCACCGTGCAATAGATGAACTTCGTCTATAATTATAAGTTTTACTATCGATGCTAGTTCAGTATCAGCTGTAAAGAAATAAATAAATATAAATAAGTAAATAAATATTTCGGACATCTAACACACAACGCCATCTAGCCCCAAGCTAAGCAGAGCTTGTGTTATGGGTACTAGACAACTGATATGAATACATATATACTTTTTTTTTGTAAATACATACATATTATACATAGAAAACACCCAAACTCCGAAACAAATATTTGTAAATTACACAAACATTTGGTCCGACCCAGGATTTGAACCCGAGACCTCAAGCGCAGCAGTCGCATTCACTACCACTGCGCCACCGAGGCAGTCATTCAAGGTAAATTATTCAAGGTAAATTTTTAATTAATAAAAAAAGGCAATTAAAAGGTTCATTATATGCCATATACAGATACATGAAACGAACACAAACCACACCCATATACAGTTCAAAAAATTGTCGATCGCATAAAGCGTTGGCTCACATTTAAAGTTTAAAAAAAAAACATTACATTGATGGTTGGTACTATTTATTGGTTTCCGGATGAACCACTTAAACGTAAGCTTATTTTAAGTTAAAGTTTAAATTGAAATGAAATCACTTTATTTCCGTATTTTATTTTGTTGGGACTAATCCCGCCCACACGTCTGAACACCAGGATCAACAGCAGTGATCCACCAACACACTGAGTTATGACACTCGGGAAGTCCCGGGAAAAAATAAACTGTCTTGGAACCCGCAACGAAATTAATCAGAAGAAAACTGGAAGCGTTGGCAATATATTAAAAAAAAGTAAAAAGTTAAAGTTCTCAGTCATATGGTGACAGCTTTTTAGATTATTCCATAGCAACCTTTTTTGATTTATTTTTCTTAGAACTTCAACTTTGGGTATTCCCCACATTCAAGACGGTTTGTCATTAAAGCATGAACGTTTAAACGAATAAATAAATTAATATTTTCGGACATTTAATACACAACGCTATCTAGCCCCAAACTAAGCAGAGCTTGTACTATGGTTACTAGACAACTGATATTAATACACATATACTTTTTTTTTGTAAATACATACATATTATGCATAGAAAACACCCAAACTCCGAAACAAATATTTGCCGATCATACAAACACTTGGTCCGACCCGGGAATCGAACCCGAGACCTCAAGCACAGCAGTCGCATACGCTACCATTGCGCCAACGAGGCAGTCAGAATATATCCTTGGAGCATCAATCGCTGGGACTATCCGTAGAATATATGCAATAAAGACCCTTAGGTAAATTGTTTAAGATTCTCTTTACTTACTAGCGCCCTTTCTTGTGACGACATCCCATTTCTCTGGAGTGGTAACAATCATCTGTGTCTGCTGTACTTCAGTTTTAGTTAGTTTCATATCTCCAGTTAACTCTCGAACTAAAATGCCGAGCCCTTTTAGTCGCTTGCCGAAGCTCGCTGTCATTTCCGAGGCCAAAGCTTTCATTGGCGCTATATAGATTATCTGTTGGAGAAACAAATTTAAAAATAAATGTGAAATAATATATCTACCAAATAAACTTTAATTATTCTATTATCTAAAAAATATTCTATACTAATATTATAAATCTGCAGTTTTTTTGTTTAGTTAAACGCGCTAAGCTCAGGAAGTATTGTCCGAAAGTAATATCCGTCCGGTAATATCCTAAGCAGCGTAATATCAATAAAAATGTTACAAAAAGCGGGGGAAAACTACACAACTGGTTAAAGTTGTACAAAAATAATGTATGAAAGAAATGTACGATTTAAAAGTTCTAAAGAAAAGGCCGCAATTGCATAATTAAATAAATAAACAATTATTTCGGACGTCTAACACACAACGCCATCTAGTCCCAAACCTGAGCAGAGCTTGTGTCAATTGACATACAACCCGTCGGAAATATCTGCGAGCCTGGCTTAGTGAAGTCATGCAAATTAGAGGGTTAATATTTCACTGAACAGAGAAGCAATAATATTGCGTGACCCAGCTAGTATGGAAACAAACGAATATTGTTTATAGTAAATGATCAAATGTTATGGCAAATTTTAAGGAAGCCCTTTATAGAAGTGTACATCTTTCGGCTGAAATGAAATGTTGCTGTAAACATCTAAAGACTCACAATAAGTTGTACCAACTCACCTTAAACTTATTTTTCATGATGACGTTGTTCTCTATGTGTTGTTTTATCTGGTGTACGACCGTCAGTAGAGCTATATTAGTTTTACCAGCACCGGTGGGAGCGCATATTAGTAGGTTCTCATTCGTGTTGTAAGCTGTTTGGAACACTACTGACTGTATCCTGTTCAATTCTTTGATGTTCTCGAAAGCCATTTGACCGATCTGGAAGTTTTTTATATATCAGAGTTATTAGTATAGAAATACATACATTTCTATACTTTTCAATCACTACTTAAGACTTATTATGAGGTCGTCCAAAACATGCGTCATGGCGTCATCCAAAACATAGGACACAGGGTCATCCAAAACATACGTCACGGGGTCATCCAAATTATACGTCACGGGGTCATCCAAAATATACGTCACGGGGTTATCCAAAATATACGTCACGGGGTCATCCAAAACATATGTCAAAATATACATCATGGGGTCATTCAAAACATGTGTCATGGGGTCAACCAAGTGTGACAATATGAGACTAGTTGTAAAAGACATGTTAAAATCTGAAGTAACAGACCCAACATTCATTGTAAACAAAACACAAAAAATCGCAGGTTTAAGGTTGAAAATAGCTCGTTTGATAAAAAAAAATCGCTCATAAGTAAGTTATTTGATGTTATTTAATATCCATAGGAAGGAAAGGGGGTTTTGTACCGATCGGTTAAGTTACCAAGTCATGGAAGCGTTATAATATAAAATTTTACCTCGTCTAGCTGTGAAACAGGTACTCTCCTGTTCCCGACTTCAAGTGGTGCTGGTTCGTTCTTTGGTATTATAACCTCTTCATATTCCTTATTGTCTTTTCTTACAGCGTTCTCTGGTAGTATTAGTTTTAAGCCCGATACGAAACCTACAAATAAAGTATTATTTTACTCCAGATTTATATTTTACCTAGCCTTATCCCAAGATTATTTGGGGTCGGCTACTAGTTCCACCCGGTTTTACCTGAATATCAGTTATTCCACGAAGCGACCGGCATCAGACCTCCACAACTCTGAGGGTGAACTGAATTCGAAGGTTGAAACTAGCGTCAGTATATTTGAGGGAACTAACGTCTCAATAACGATTACCTTAGACGTTAATGACTACCGGGACCGACGACCTAACGTGCTCTCGGAGGCACGGGCGGCTAACACCGCCATCTTCCATACTCCGGGCCGGTTAATAACAATTTCATATACGAAAAACACGATACATCACTTTGGCCTGACTCGGGAAACAAACCCGAGACTTCTTGACTGGCATGTTGCATACGCTAGCCGCCAGAGCTAAATGTTTTATATTATACGCCTAGTTTTTTTAAGTATTAATAAATGACTCTACTCTGCCTGATGGTAGAGGTCACCATCCTCAATGTGAACGATGACAATGCAGTATGGTCATACAATCTTTAAGGGAAATTATTTTAATTTAAATAAACATAATGATAATCAAAATTATGTTTACCTGCCGAATTCTTCGCATTTATAGTCGAATCATAGACATTTGGATACTGGACTTTAGTTTGAAAGTATGAGATTTTTTGTAAAATTGGATCCACATTACTTGAAGATCTCGATGTAGAAAATGGTACCACTGGCTTTGATAGCTCTGCTAATCTGCGTAATAAATAAAAAGAAAATCAAATCAGTTGACCACTTTGAAAAAATATGCTATCTATATAATCTATTTAAGACTAATACAAAGTCAACAACAAAAATATAATTATGTAATCATACACTTCAATGGCCTGAATTTGTCCTGTTCTAGAATTTAGATGAAAATATGATTGCCTAAGTTATGGACAAACAGAAGGCCTTTTTTTTTGATGACGAGGTGGAAAATCCCTTCAGGTCTCCGGCTTCTCGGGGACTGAAGAGCCAGGTATGTGGTGATTCAAATAAAAACAACAAACGATCTCAGGCGCCTTGTTCTGGGGAGGATCTGGATCTTGTTATTTCAGACCCCCTACAAAAACGACACCACTATAAGACTCTATCGTGTAGAAAGTCTAGGCTTTCCCCTGCCTGTTGGCCCAACTGTTATATGTTAGCAGTTTAGCGATTAATTTATGGACAAACAGGAGCCTAGTGTGAGCTTAATTCACTTCAACTCACTTTCAACTGTGAGTTGCGTTTATTGAAATAAACTCACACTAGGCCATCTGATGTCAGTACTATTGCAACTCTATGTTACCTTTTAGCTTTCATCTGTGCTATATTAATTTCATGTTCATCTTCTTCATCATCATCGTTCCTTTTGTTTTTGGCCTTCTTCTCTTCTTTCCTAACCAGTTTAGCAATCATCTTCTCGTGCTCAGACAATACTGATACCTGGCAGAGGTACTGAGGCATTTTGTTTTCAGGTAACGTTGCTGCAACTAAAAATTAGAGGATTCTGAATGTATGTTTATCATAAATATTTATATATATATTTATATTTTATTGTAATATATAAAATATTTCTTTGTGATGGGGATAGTCAGCACTTCTTGTAGCAGGTTTACATTGGGATATAAATATTTCATAAAAAGATAATCTGCAAATACAGAAACTGTCCAAGCAAATAATTGATTTCAACCGTCTTATCACTAAAAACCCCAAACTACCAGATTACTTGGTAATTGAAAATGGAATGTTATATCTCTGTACAATGTTAATTATCAGATTCACTTTTACTTGGTTGAATCTTTCAACTTTGAAAGTTGTTGTCAATGGCAACTGGTAAGCTGGTATTTATTATAATCTTTTTTGTTACTTTTTTTATAAAGACAACTACCGCATTAGGAATATAGAACCTGTGTCGCGGGTGACTTGTGTTTGTAATGTTTGTCTCTTTCTAGTCTAAATTATTTAAAAGACGAATTAATGTATTGATAATAATGTATGACATTTTTCGTGGGAGAGACACGCTTCGGCATGAATGGGCCGGCTCGACCGGAGTGATACCACGGCCTCGCAGAAAACCGGTGTGAAATAGCGCTTGCGCTGTGTTTCACCGAGTGAGGATAACGGAGGCCCATACCTCAACCCCTCCCCCATTTCCTCTCCCCATCCCCCAAAGGTCGGCAACGCACTTGTGACGCTTTTGGTGATGCGAACTTTAAAACTACACGAAAACTTGATTTTAAAGAACACCTTAAACAATAATTGAATATTTATCATAGTTGTGTACATACGTTCTGATAACGAAGGACCCGGCGGTGGAGCTTTCAAACTGTTAATAATTTCCTGCCTATGTTCCAATATCTCCAGTATAAACTCGAACTTGTCGAAACCGAGCAGCTCAAAGAGATCATTTTGCATTTCATCGTTGGTTTTGGTTGAATTTAAGAATGTTATCACAGATTGCAAGATGTCCCCACTCGATATACCTGATGTGTGTTCATACAACTCCTTGACCTTAGTTTCTAGCCAGGTTTTACCGAACTGGAAAAAATTCATAAAGATATTAAATAAATGTTGTATATATTTAAAAGGATTTTTCTAGTTGCTTCTTTTAATCTAAATTAATATAGTAAAGGCACGCGTGGGAGAGGCACGCTTCGGTATGAATGGGCCGGCTCGACCGAAGTGATACCACAGCCTCACAGAAAATCGGTGTGAAACAGCGCCTGCGCTGTGTTTCATCTAGCGAGTGAGGATACCGCAGGCCCATACCCCAATCCCCTTTCCATTTCCTAAAGGCCGGCAACGCACTTGTGACGCCTCTTGAGTTGTGGGTGTCCATTGGCGGTGGTAATCGCTTACCATCAGGCGATACGTCAGCTCGTTTGCCACTTTACCATAAAAAAAAGTAAAATTAAAAGGACACAGAAGATGACTGCTGAAGAAAAGCTGCTTTGTTGTTAGTTAAATTAAAAAAGATATAGAAAGATTGGATAATTTTTAAAACACAGCCACATGATACTTTTTGAACTTGATTGAGTATTATGTATTTAAAATGATACAGTAAATATTTAAATAAAATATTTCGGTAATCTGACACACAAGGCCTTCTAATTCCAAACTAAGCAGAGCTTGTATTATGGGTACTAGACCACTGATATAAATACATAAATACTTTTTCTTGTAAATACATACATATCATATACAGAAAACACCCAACTCCGAAACAAATATTTGCAGATCATACAAACATTTGGTCCGACTCAGGATTCGATCCTGAGACCTCATCCACTGCAGTCGCGTACGCCACCACTGCGCCATCGAGGCAGTCATCTATTAAGTAAAATTATAGATGAACATATTATACTAGCGACCCGCCCCGGCTTCGCACGGGTGCAATGCTGATACTAAATACACGTTGTATATAAAACATAGCTGACCCACGCAACCTCGTTTGCGTCTTATATAGCCCGTAGCATGAAAATTTTCGCAAAATAAGTAACTTTTCTGGTTGATTTTTACACCTTGTGTCCGAAAAACCCAAATATCTTACGGAACCCTATTTTTTTCCAAAATAAAATATAAAAAAAATGTGAAAGAATTTTTAAAATCGGTCCAGTAGTTTTTGACCCTATTCATTACAAACATACAAAAATAGGTACAAATCTTTCCTCTTTATAATATTAGTAGAGAAGTATAGATATGACAGTGAATAGATTAGGCAATATTATCTATTGGTTGCGAAAATTTGTTAAGTTTTATATTACTGTATTATTTAGAGTGTAATTTTTTACGATGAGAAACTTAGTATCACCACTGCTATTCATCCCATGGGTGTCATAAAGGCGACTTAGGGCCGGTTTTTCAATCGTCAGATAAAACTTATCGGAGAAATAAACTATAAGACGGCAAAAATAAGGACACGTTACTACTGACACTTACTCTTACAAATAAAGTGTCCATAATTGTGCCGTCTTATAGTTTATTTCACCAAAAAGTTTTATCTGACGATTGAAAAACCGGCCCTAAGGGAGCAAATTACTATACGGCCATCATATTTCGGCGAGACCAGACTTCGAGCAGAAGGTTGCGCAATAACTTTTTTTGATATTTATTTAATTTGTAATAATTGGTCACTGTATTAGGGAAATTTTATTCGTACATTGGTAAATAAAAAAAAAACTGTTTTCTTCACGAGTGCACATGAGCTAAAGTTCGCAGAGCCTATGTTCAGACTCGCCAAGATACGTCAGCGGTATAGTATAAAGGATAACATCAATGCAAAGAGATGAGAAACATGAAAAAATCCCTTTGCCAACATCTTTGCAGCGTCGTATAGTGACTGATGATGATGTATACAACCCGTCGGAAATATCTGCGCACCCGGCTGGATGCGCTTCCTATCGCTTCCCCACGCATGGCCCCGCCTTTGCCTGTCTAGTACCGTTGCCAACGCAATGGCCGACGCTCGTGTATTATTCTTGCTTTCGTAATCTCATTCTTGTTTATTGCTCCTTTGTTTAGTGAAATATTAATAAACTACCTATTTTAGTAAACTACTAGCTCGGTTCGCAGATATTTTCGACGGGTTGTAAATGGTTTTAATTTTTACATTCCCATTGTTATTTCATTATCATAGCATTCATGAACTATTTGCGTATTTGTATTAGCTTATGATACCACTAATACAAAAGCTATGACTTAGAGGCAGACATAATACATCAAAACATTTGTTTTACTTACTCTGGTTTCTACAGCAGGCTTAGGTTTTACTACAGTATTGTTCTTAGGAGCACTTTGTGTATATTTCATGGAGAAATCATTGACAAACACACTGGCAGTTGCAGGTTTACTTGTCAATTTAGCTAATGGTTTCTTAGCAGGTTTATATGGAATATAGTGACATTGAATGTGGTCACCCCAGATTTTCACATTTTCTTTATTCTCAACCTCTTCCGTTTTTATGTATTCTTTTGTGTCTTCGTTTAGTTGTTCGGATATTTTTGTTACTATCTGCACAACGAAAAGGAATATTTTGTATAATAATGTACACTAGATATGTGAGTCATGCAAGCATCATAAATAAAAAATATTATTACATTAACTATAGTTAAAATCGACATATATAGATATGGTTTAATAGCAGGACTTATTTGAGATAAATTAAAAAAAATAAATCTTCTATTTCCTGACATTTCGAACGGGTTATACCACTCTTGGTCACATGTAGAAAGTCAATCAGTGACCACAAGCATTATAATTTTATCAGGGAATAAGTTCTGCTATACAATAAAAACATCAATTACATTGACATTACAGGTATGGTCCAAAGAGCCGTAGGGCGATCTCACGGGAACCCCCTAATTATGAACTAACTCATTAGTGATTTCTCTAATGTTTCAGGCTTAAACTTTAAGCAGTCTCAAAGTTCTTTGGCGATATTAATCATGTAGGTACTAAGCCAATATAAGTGTGTAATTTAATAGATTTTTACATTAAAAGATGTGTTGCTGGGAAGTTTATTCCACTTCTCTCAGCTTAAACACTCAGAAGTGGTGGTTTGTTGGACATTTTATGATGGTATCGGAGTAGCTAGGCGAAGGAATTGGGGTTTAGACCCCCCTAAATATTTCTACACTATTGATATTTTTTACACCTCAAATTTTTTATTCATAATAATATTACGGTGAAGGGACATAGTAATTTTATTATCTTGAAACCTCTCCAAAATTAAAACCTGGCTGCACTCTTGTTTGGTGGGTTGTCTTTATAATACAATGATATTTAAAAAGTATTGATTGATTGATGAGTGATTTTACATACTGACCTTACAAATCTTATTAGCTGTAGCCGCAACAACAGTTCCAAACGTCTGTCTGAGCTGAGATAAATTCTTTAACATAACAATATCTTGGTCTAAGAACATCCTAAGTGTGAGTACCGCAGCATCTTCTATGATGTCATCAGGCTGATCTCCAGTAAGAAGATTAGATGCAGTTTTTAATTCATCAAAAAGTTTTAACAATTCAGCAGAGTTTGGCTCATTTTGCTTCACATAGTTATATATGTCTGAGAATGATTTAAATCTGAAAGTAGAATGATAACTTAAAGTCTTTTATGATAATTATTAATTCAATAGTAGAACAAACATATTGGGCTATTTCAATAATTAATGTGAAGTTGTTTCAATTAAATAAAGTAGGTTTATATCAATTGTGTTACATTGTAAATGTACATCAGTGCAATTGCTCACAATTGCAGACAGTATCTGATTCCAACTAGTTTCTGACTAGGCCAGCAAAATCAGTCCAGCCGTTCCAGAGATTAGCAAGAAGAAACATAGACTGACAAAAATAGTACAAAATGTTATTTTGTTCTAAGTACTTACCGAGTATACATGCATATGCATTTAGTAAAAGGTTGGTGTTTAATATTACAAACAGATAATCCAATTTTATTTATTTGTAAACATTAATAATACCAACAACACTACTTTATTTATAATAATAACTTCACATACTTCCGAACACAGTTGTCTTGTCCTAGAAACTAGGCAGAACCTGTGCTATGGTACGTAGACAGCTCATAAACATACTTTATTATTATTCTAAACACACATATTATGGATAAATTACTACAAGACACAGATCTTTCCTAAGTTTAATGTGCTTTTTATTTAAAAAGAAAGAAATAATACTATTACAAATGATGGCATCACCATCACAGCCAGAAGACACCCACAGCTGGATATAAGCCTGCCCCATGGTTCTTCACAACAACTGGCCAGGGTCTGGCCACATTGGATGCGGACAGTACAGCTTCCCGAAATTAAATAATATAAGTAATTTTATGTACCTCTGCAAGTTTTTCTTTCTTATTTGAATGGGCTTCAAGGGGTCTACAGTTGGTTTGAGACATCGTGGCTTGTCTAGTTGTGTATGGGCTCTTAGAGCCCTAGTAATGCGTGGTAACTCAATCATTATGCCCCTGGACGAACACCTATAATCTTATAATAACAACACTGTAACACATGCAAGAGCATAACACTTTATTGCCTAATATTATGAAAATACTTTGAAACACAATGCACCTCTTTAAGATAACACGTAACTCGAAATAAATTATTTAAACTTAAGATTTTGCACAATATAAGCCGGTAAAAATTATAAGAATTTATTCAATCTATATTTTACATAAATTGTAATAATCTTTTACTTTAGCGACTTTAGCGAACTCAATATTTAATTAATAATAATCGACACGTAAAATGACAATATTGACAATGACATTTGAGTTTGACAGTTTTTGTCATTAAATTGCCAACACTCATATAACGCAGAAACCTAAATAATAATAATAAATAAATAATATTTTCGGACATTTAACACACAACGCCATCTAGTCTCAAACTAAGTAGAGCTCATATTATAGGTGCTAGACAACTGATGTAAATACTTATATACTTTATTTTGTTCATACATAAATAAAAATAAGATCCCGAAATATATCTTTAGAATATCCTATCTTTAGGTTTATTCTACGCGTCAATTTTCATGATTTGTGGGAATACTATCCGAAATAAAAGACTTTCTTATCTTCATTTAATGCGTGTATTCGACAGGGAAGCGCACACGGGAAGGGACCACAGACAATATATGCGGGGTTCACATCATTCATATATCCAACACCCCCTCTCAATTTCAAGTCTACTATAAACAATAATTAGTTTTCTCAAATATTTACTACTATCATCCAAAACTTGAAATTGGAACAACTTATACATTTTACAATGGCAACACTAATTTAATGACAATAGACAGCTGTCACAATCTGACATAACATGTGTGACATTTCTACTATACAAACTTATAACCTCATTTCGACACAACTTGCCTATTTCGATCAAAACAAATTTAACTTATATCTAATACACTTTAACTTATTACTACACAATGCTTTTGTTAAACAGTCAGCCACATTTTGTTCACTTTGCACGTATTTAACTTCAATTAACTTCTTGTAAACAATGTCTTTGACAAAATGAACTTTTATGTCAATATGTTTTGATCTCTTCGTATTTTCATAATTACACATCATACTTATAGCACTTTGATTGTCTACCATCATCTCAACACTGCACTTTTCAATACAGAGTTCACTTGTTAGTCCTTTTATGTAGAGAAGTTCAGCAACACACATTGCACCAGCAATGTATTCCGACTCAGCTGTCGACAAAGCCACTGCGGTCTGTTTCTTAGACGCCCATGAAATAAGATTTTTCCCATGAAAAATCATGCTGCCACTGGTACTCTTGCGGTCTAGCTTATCACCCGCCCAGTCAGCATCTGAATATGCTAAAATAGTATTATCTTCATTCTTCATATACATTAATTTTAATTCTTTTGTTCCTTTTAGATATCTTAGTATTCTTTTTGCTGCTTTCCATAACTCTTCATTGTATTTATCTAAATATCTACTTAGATAGCTTGTAGCATATGTAATATCAGGTCTAGTCAACATTGATAGATAGTTTAGACATCCAACTAGTTGTCTGTAAGGTAATTCTTCGTTTGAAGGTGTTTGTTCAGTTCGGAAAGCCTGGAAACCATTCATCATTGGAGTATCAACGGCCTTACACTCTTGCATACAAAATTGTTGTAACATTTTATCAATAAATTTTTCTTGTGATAATGTTAATTTGTTTTTCTTTCTTTCTATATTTATTCCCAAGAAATCTTTTACTTTTCCCATATCCTTTGCCTTAAACTCCTTTTTCAGATTACTAATCATCTCTTCTATGTTTTTTGTTTCTCCCATTAGTAAAATATCATCAACAAATAGTATCATCCAAATGTCTTTTCCGGTATACAAACAAACATCATATTTTGATCTTTTCATTCCTGCTCTCTCACAAAATGTGTTCATAGTCTCGTTCCAACATCGTGGTGATTCTCTCAGTCCATAAAGAGCTTTATTTAACTTTAAAACTTTTCTTTTATCTGATATTTTTACTCCTTTAGGTACTTCAATGTAAACTTCTGTGTCTAATTTTCCATTGAGAAAAGCTGATGGAATATCCAACTGCCTGACCATCCAGTCATTTGTGACTGCATGTGACAACATTAGGCGTATTGTTGTTATCTTTGCTACTGGTGAATATAAATCTTGATTTTCAATTTCCTGTTGAAAACCTCTTGCGACTAACCTTGCTTTCCTAGTACCATCTTGTTTTGTTTTAAATACCCATTTTGTTTCAATAATTTTCTTTCCCTTTGGTAAATTACATTCGGTCCACACTTCCAGTTTTGTTAATGAATTTATTTCTTTGTCAATTGCTTCTTTCCAGTCTTTTTCTATAGCTTCTTCATATGTTAATGGATCTTCCGATATTAAAGCAAAAGCTGCATATAAATCTACCTCATAATCACACAACTTTTCTGGTATTTTCGGTAATCTTTTAGGTCTTCTTTGTACTTCTGAATATTCTGGGGTGTATACGCCTTCTTGGTCACTATCTTGTGTTTCCTGTTCTTCTGTTACTTTTTCTTCTTCTTCATTAATTGTATCTTCTAAGTATTCTACTTCTTCATAATTTTCTGTAGTATATTTCTGTTCTGTTTGGTTTTTTGGGTTTCTCTTCATATTTATAGTTAGACTCGTCAAACTTGACATCTCTTGACGTTATAATGTCATTTGTTTTAGGGTTCCACAGTCTATACCCTGCTGGTCCATATCCGACCATTCTCATCTCCGTTGCTCTAGAATGCAATTTATCTTTTCTTGGCAAGTTCACTACCCAAGCTTTACTTCCAAAAACTCTTAGCTTATCCAACTCCGATTTGGTGCCTAAATAAATATCAGCTGGGATTTTACCATAGAGTGCCCTTGTAGGTGATCTGTTCAGTGTATATGTTGCACATTTTAATGCGTTCACCCAGAGATACTTTGGTAAGTTACTTTCTAGCAACAAAGCTCTTACTCTGTTCATGAGAGTACGGTTCATTCTCTCTGCTACACCGTTTTGCTGGGGAGTATAATTACATGTAAATTCTTGTATTATACCATTACTTTTACAGAATCCTTTTAATGCTTGATATTCCTTTCCATTGTCTGATCTTATTCTTTTTATGTTATAACCCTGGTTCTTCATTCTAATCACATATTCTTTTAGTACTTCTGTAGCTTCACTTTTATATTTTAATGAGTATACTTCTGTAAAATGTGAATAGTCATCTATTATTGTCACAAAATATTTTTCGCCATTACAACCTTCTACAGACAGGGGTCCTCCTATGTCTGTGTGGATTAACTCTCCTATAGCTTTTGACCTCGGTCTACTCGCATCTTGAAACTGTTTTCTTTCTGCTTTGGCCTGCATGCATATGTCACATATATTATTCGAGAATGGCAAGCCCAAGATTCTCAGTCCTCCATGATTCAAATGGCCTAAACGACGATGCCACAAATTACTTTCTTCTTTACTTATCAAGGCTTGATTATCTTTTATAGTGAAATTTATGAGAAACAAATTTCCACTCGATTTCCCATGCATAGTTCCACCATTCTTATGCTTTAAAACTGCAGTATTTTTTCTGAAAACTACTTCGAAATCCTTCTCATTTAAACTTTTGACTGATAACAAATTTAACGTTAATTCCTTTACAATATGAGCTTCTAATGTTACATCATGTCCTTCTTTTGATTTTAATTTTAATATCCCTTTTCTGTTTATATGCATTACTTGTCCGTTTGCTACTCGTATATTTATCATTGGTATTTCTACTATGTTATGCATATAGTTAACATATGTCTCACTGACCATATGGTGGGTTGCTCCGGAATCAACCGCAAAACTTATTTTCTGATTATCTCTTAATTCTTCAGTTGGAAAGGCAACCAATGTAAACTTTTCTTCTGTTTCTTCAACCAAATGGGCTCTTCCTCGGCCTCTATATCTTCCAAACCGTCCTCTATATCTCTGTGATCTGCCGCCACCTCTTCCTCTACTTGGCTTTGGACAATCTCTCGCATAGTGGTTGGGTTCATTGCAATTGTAACACTTAAACTTTGTTTCTGTTGTAAATGCCTCTCCTTCATCACATCTGCTTTCTGACATATCCAGTTCTGCATCTAGCAGTTTTCCTTTGACATAATCCATTGTCAGGTCTATATTCGTGGCCTCCAATGCTGTCACAATAGTTTTGTACTGGTTGTCCATGCTCAGTAACAAATAGCATACCTTTTCTGATTCTTCTAACTTTTTCTTATCTGTCTCCAACTCTCTGAATATTTTTTCTATCTCCACAAAATGGCTCTCGAGACTTTGTCCACTTTTAAGTTTTAAATTGATCAATTTCTTGCGCCAATATAAATCTGATAATACACTTTTACGTTCCAAGGCATTCTTTAATTTTAATATCATGTCTGCTGCACAAACCGCATCTTTTATATATTCAATGTGCATGTCCGTTAAACATTGAACAATTATTGATTTAGCAACAGCATCCTTTGCACAAAACTTCTCGTCTGTGTTTCTTTGTTCTAATGCCTTTTTTGCATCGACATCTATTGCTTCCCGACACTTCTTTTCTTCCATTATGCATGTTATTCGGAACAGCCAATTTGAAAAATTTCCGCTTTTTAATTGCGGGTGGTACTGTAGTGACGCCATTTTTTATTTCTTCAAATTTTTATTTTCTTTTAGCACTGCCCTATTCCTACAAATTCCTACACAACTGCATCTAATCTTTGTTAAATATCTTATTTGCGCTCCCTGTGTCCTTTCTGGGCCCATAACCTGTGGGAATACTATCCGAAATAAAAGACTTTCTTATCTTCATTTAATGCGTGTATTCGACAGGGAAGCGCACACGGGAAGGGACCACAGACAATATATGCGGGGTTCACATCATTCATATATCCAACATGATTGCCACACGGGTCACCTCTTGACATAGGTCATCAAGTACGAGGGGTACCAGGGGCGTGACATCATCTGCTGCCCAATCTCGGGGGACCACGGAAAGAAGTTCGTTACCTCTACATGGGCGTCGTGCGATCCATGGTCCTCTATGGGGCGACCGTCTGGTCTAAAGATCTGGCAGGTTCCTCCCGCTGAAAGGCTCAACTCGGGAGTCTGCAGCGGCTGATGGCCATACGGGTCGTACGATCGTATCACATGATTTCGTACGAGGCAGCGACAGTCCTGGCGCAATCTCCACCTTTCGACATTTTGGCCGACATGGATACGATGGTCTACGACCAAATTCGTTCTGTCGGTCGGAGTGACGAAGAGACAGCGCCGGACCATGAGCTCGGAATACTACGGCGGAACGCACATGCTTAAACCCTACGGGCTTGGCAGCCACGGCTCGACATACAGGGCCTGCCAGCCTACGCGCTGTTGGTGCCGTTCTGCTGAGTTTCGAAGCTTGGATAGGGAGGACCGACTGTGTCACGTACCGATTAACTCAGATACTTACCGGGCACGGTTGCTTCGGTGAGTATCTGAATCGAATAGGACGGCAGTCTACAGCACAATGCCAGCCGAGGGGGTTTCATCTAAGGCGGGGCGGTGTTGTGTCTCATATTGTGTAGAACGGTACGAGGCATGACAGTGTGTGATAACTCAGGGGGTGACTCAGGTTACCCTGGGATGTACCTCAGTCCTGCGGTACGGCAGGGGGGACTCCAGAAGCCGCCGATACGTTCCTGGAGCTCCTCCCGACTGCCGAGGTAGGCCACCGCGGGGTTTAGTGAGTAGACCGATCCTTCGGGAGTCTCACACACTCCCTTCATCTCCCTCACGAACGAAGGGTACGGTGCGAAAGGCATACCCTACAAAAGAAAGGTCATCTAACTTGTGTTGCATGTCGCAGTGCGTGTGACTTAGCATACGTAAGTCATCGATTTAGTTCATATCTTCCAAGACGTTGGTTAATCCCCATTCTATACCGCCTCACTCACTGTGTTATGTCGACTTTTAGCATTTCCGCAGTCATGAGGTCAAGGCCTGGAGCTTTACCAGATTTGAGAGAGAGAAGTGCCTTCGTTACTTCTTCATGTGTAGGAGGTTCAACGTTGATGTAAAGAGGCCTATGTTTAGGGGGTATATCTCGTGTTCATACTGTGGCACGGAAGATCTCCTCAAAGTGTTTCCTTAGTTGCTTTAACAGCTCTTTCAGATTGCCAGAACTAGCAGAGAGCTGGGCGTTATCAGCAACACCACCACCCACCGTCGCCCACCGTTCTCTATCTTTCCGCGAGCTGCGATAAATTTTTCTTCGGACCTGACGATATCTCTGTTTGAGGTAGGCTTGAAGTAATTGTTAGCACTTAGCAGTTTAAAGTGAAGTTCATCTCGTTCATTGTTAAGCTCCCATAGATTGTGACAACCAAGTCGCACGCGCGTGTGTGCAGTGCCCTAAGACCATTGTAAGTAAGTAATTGTGGCAAGTTCCAAGTGTATTTGTGTATAACTCTATGAATAAACAGCGTACCTCCGATGAAATGTAAAAAAAGTTCACTATTCTCGTTACGCACCCCGAGCCCCTGTGTACTATGCCCCTATGTCACTCTCAATTGCTGTTAACGCTCCCAACTTTTGCATTAAGGTCCCCCATTAAGATAACAATATCTTGTGTTTTTAATGTTCTTTAGGGTGGCGCTAGGGGAGAGTGGTATATTTGGGACTCTTGAGTTGAAACGTGCCAACATGAATCGGTCTCGAATCGAAGTATAATAAGCGCTTTACGCGGATGTGCAGAATTGGTAGTTATGTAGTTTAACGTGGCTTTGAATATTAGGTATCTGTAGTAAGTTTTCTGTGCGTAAGGAAGTCAAATTTAATAAAAGAACTTTTTAAGTTACAACATTTTTATTTTATTATATTTTTATGATCATAATGCTTACAGCTATGGCTTACCTACTTATAAATGTTGTTTAAAATATATAGCTTACGACTCGTATAGCCAAGGTTGTTTCTATTAAACAACGCTATAAGTAATAGCCACATTAGTATCTAAATACGATAACATACGTTCTGGTGTGTTTTTATTTTACCTTACAGTGAATAGTATTTTCGACCGCCATTTTTGAAACATAATACATACATAAATGATTGATGATAATTATCACTAGTAGGCATTTTTAATAAAAATATTACTTTCTTTTTAATATGTTCCTAGATATGATGACATAAAAATGTCTTGATCTGATTTGTACGCGTACTAATGTTTGTTATGAATGAAAAGAGCTTACAATTCATAAACAAAGGTGATCTCATGTTTTCATGACCATACAGAAAGAACATATTTTTTTTTAATGTGATTATGTTTCAAAAAAGGTACGTTATACTTACATAACTAGGTAATCCCCCTAGTGAGACTGGCAACAATAACGAAGTGCAGATTACGTACTTTTAATAACAGCGGTCTCCATACATGATATGAATATGTGTGTACGGAAAGCCGATGTTAATAATTCCTGTACGATATATTTCATCCTATGTAGTACTGGCCAATTTCCCAATACTATCATTCTATATTTGAAGATACACTACTCCACTTGGTCGTCGTACACAAATCATGTCGTGAAATATTGTTGCAACTGTGCAATATTGATTACAGCAAACACAGCGTTCTGTGCAGTTTGATGTGATTATAATATGCGATATCTTGTCACACAACGCATATTAGCCGACCAAATGCAATAGGGTTGTGAATATTTGATTAAATTTAACTAATAAGTGGCTATTTGAAACATCTAATTACCTAGTGTGATTTTTTTTACAATTTCTAACTACAAAGCTGTTTTTACATACATTAATTAATACACACACAGTAAAAAGATGCATTATTTGTTGTTAAATAGGATAGATTACATATTTATTTTAAAATATTGGCCAGTTACGATTACAATATATGTAAAAACGCAAGATAGCACAAGTCCTTAATTTACTCTAATTTAAATTTACTTAAACAAACAACAATTCGAATAAGTACAAATTTCGTTTCAAAGATCACGGATATAGATTACAGCTATAAAAGCGTTAAAACATAGTACATAATTAAATAATTCACTAAACCGCTGCAGTGCTAACCTGGGCCCAATACACGCTAATCTATCAAACAGTAGTTACATCTCATAATATGCATTTAACATGGAACTTTGAATACAGAAATCAGCCCAAAAGTATAGTCCATTTCTAAAATGGACTGAAGTATGTATTTATAAATTGTAAATAACTATTTATTATAACCCCTATAAAATTGTTAGGATAAGCAGCTAAACATGTTTGTATAGATACACAGTAGATATTATCAAATGTCAACAACATGAAAGTTAAAAAAAGTACAAAAAGAAATGACCCCAAAATAAATTATCAAGAAATTTGGTCCAAATGGAAAAAAATACCATCATTTATAAGAAACAGCCTATTTTCGAAAACGTAAAATATATTCAAGGTTACTGTATTTTTTCCATAAGTCTTATCTAATAGCAAATATTAATTTCTGTGGTAAAATTTTAACAAAGAAAGATCATCTAAAAATACTATATTTCATTACTCAGAGCATTTTAAGAGTGATATATAAAAGAAATCATGCCGTAAGACGCGTGATTTCAAGTTTTACAAAAGTATTCAAATGATAAATAGTTTTGTAATTTAGGAGACAAACCATCGGTTAGATATTTATTGTGATATTTTCCACAAGAAATTCAATAACAACACTAGATAATATATAGAGAAAATCAAAAGTTGTTTCAAAGTTCGTTTGATGTTAAATCGGCAGCTGCGGATGTTATGTTATCTGTAAAAAAAAATGTAATCGATTAAATATAGTAAAAATTTCGTAAATTAAAACAAACTGCTGATCTGTGTTCAATGTAGAAACGATTACATCATCAATATAAATAAACCATTCCATTTCGTTAACTAATGGCATTTACACTCTAGATTCTATAGAATCCTTTTATTTATTTGCAATCTGCAAAGGATTGTTATACTTAGTTATGTTATACACAATAATCTTTGAATATGCTGTATGATTCTATATGCAATCGATTTTCAAAAAACCATTATGATTTGATGAAACGTCTGATTAAAGTCCAAACAATATAATCTGTATCGACAATTTACTATGTGTGGTCGAATGGCGATCTATGATAATATTTAGGTTACTTAATTCGAAAATTAAATGTGTGCAATAGAAAAATGTTGAATGAAGTCCAATAATGAAGTTATCATAATACTAGTCTTTACTTACTATTATTCATATCTTGGTGGTCTTGATCCTCCTAAAAGTGGTTTACAGACCTAGGGAACATGAGAAAAATATTAAAATCAATACTAAGTGTAGTTTTTTATGTGAGGCAAATTCACAAAATGTACATTTTTATGAATATTAAAAGTGCATTTATAAAATTGATATTTGAATGGACAGAACAACACATTGTCGTACCGTAGACATTTAAGTTAAATAAGTATTGTTTCAACAGTGAGACATGATTTAAAAATAAAGTACATATGTGGATTTACATTTCTGCAATGATATAATTTTTATACAGTTCTGATTTACGACAAGGGTGTGTACGAGTATATACCTCACAATCACAAATGACACACATTATTAAAAGCGTCAGCATCAGCTTTTAAAAGCGTCAATGAGCAATTATATATAAGTATTTTGAAGCTGTATTGTCGTTGTATATCACCTCATTATCTTTTTAAGCACCTTTAATGATCCCATCCCCGTTTAACATTTATATATATATAAAACAATTTATTTAATATTATGGTTTCCTCGAGATATATATTATGATTAACTTATATTTCATTACAAGCAATAACTAAACGGGGGTAACCTGGATCAAGCATTGCATTCTTGGACAAAAGTAGAATAACTTTTTATATCAAGCAATTTATAGGATCTAGTTACTAGATTTTTTAACTTTTTTTGTTATTTTTTAATAAACAAAACAATTAAAGAGCATCCCAGACACAAGAGTAAACATATTTGCAAAATAAAGCTGAGGTCACGCTTAAGTTAATATTCACATCAGCAAAATTTACTATTTTGGTGGATGGTAATATTAAAAGGTTTTTGTACGTAAAAGACATTACTGTTACTCTGTACGGAATTTACACCTGACTGTGGAATAATGGTCTGGAATATTGTCGCTGTATGTACTGATGTGAACCCAAACTTAGCATGAAGTAGAAGAAGTTCAAATCGCATGAAACATTCTTCGATAGAGACAGATATACGAAGTGACTATAGAACAGAAAAAGCCAACACTTATTATCATCAACAACGACAAACGATATTGTCTGCCCACTTACCAATTTAGGCTTAGTATAATGTAATAAAATTAATAAAATACTGTATATATACTAGTATTCATTAATATTACAACAAGTAACTTCTAAATTAAACTTCGATTACCGAAACTTGTTCACACAAAGTTGGCTGAAAATATGGAAAAAATAATGATATGATTAGTCTAAAAAATAACAAAAGAAATTCAATCAAAATGTGTAGGATTGCTGTACGAAATTAGTTATGAAATGCAAAGTGACTTGTAAAACTAAATGGCTTGTTCGCCGTAAAAATAAATACCAAATGTTCGTCCATAATATCCCTAATTTCGGAAAATGTAACAGGTTAAAAAATAGCACCCGCCACAAAACACTGGGAATTTCTGTATTTCCTAAAAAAACTGTTTAAAGGTTAACAAATTGAACATATAATTGACCTTGATGATAAAGTGCTCTTCTACTGAAATTAGAACAAGTACATATATAACAACTTTAACATTTCGTTCTTCAGAAGTTAAATAATATTTAAGGGTTACTAATGGGCGTCCAGTAGTGCAACCAAAGATTTGGTAATGTCCACTCTATTTTTTACTATTTTGAAGCAAGTAAAGCTTGATTAAATTTAACAAGAGTTATGGTTTTGCATCTAAATATGATGAACGTCAAAAGTAACTAAAAGGACTGTAATATATACACCTTCAAAATGTCACAATATTTCTAAAAAGAGAGTGAGAAGTCTATTTTTATTTATCTCACTGCATACCTACTTCAGCATACCGTAAAATGAATAATTTAAAGCGCAATAAGTATCAGTGGAGAGCTCAGAAAAGTCGTCAGGTTTCAAATGGCTTCTTCATAATACCTTTTTAAACTGTTAATAATTCTTAGAATTATAAAACAACGAATTTCGTGCAAAGTAGTCGTTTCAGTAATGATTGAACTTACCAATTATTAGAGCCAGGATAATGATGCCAATGACAGCTGCAATTATCATCATCTGCAAATATTAACATAGATTTATACAGTATCGTTAAAATATTAATACCTACAGTATTTATACCAAATTATCAAGTTATAAAGATAACCAAAATATGGCTTATGAGTTTTGGCTACGATAATGTAGAAGATTTGTTTTCAGTCACAACCCAACCCGCCAAATACACACACACACACACTCTACAGTGAGTGTGTGTGTGAGTACACACAAAACACGCATAAAGACACAAGCACAAAATTAACAAATAAATTATTTAAGTATGTTTCATGTATGTTCCACTGGTAAACGTTTATTGTATCATTATTTTATTTGGGAAGACACTGATTCCCGACATATCGCTCACGCTAGTTTGAGGATCAGGGCTTGCACCTGAATTGTATCCATACTTTGTTGCAATAAATAATTATTATTATAATATCTCCAAAAGACCTCTTCTCTTGCACATATATCTAATTTAAATGTATTTGTTAATCAAGTATATGTCAATGTTAGTTTAAAAATTAATCTTCACTCCTACGATGTAGTCTCTGAAAACTTAGATTTCTATTTAATTTTAGTACACTAATGAAACTCAGAGAAATTTGTGTGAAGCAGTTTACAAAAATTTAATAACTTCATAAGCTAACTAAAAATTTATATCTAAATTATAATTTATGTTTTTGCTTATTACCTTTAGATTTTGGAGCCAAAATTTACTTTTCAGTTTACCAGCCTGCTGTTCGAACTGTGATGCTCCCTGCTGAAGGGCATCTGGAAGATAGAATATATACCTAATTAATTGAAAAAGTAAATAAAAGGGATTCCTTACACTTGCCAAATATCAAAGTCGAATATCGACGTTTTGATTTAACAATTTAGATTAAGAAAACACTTCTCAGATCATCTTATTTGAAAATTGAATAATGCGTTAAAAATTATTTAAAATTTCAAAATGCATATTATATAACTAATCCTAATTTGTAGTTACAGATCTTGATCATTTAAACGGATCCTTTCTTAGATTTGAAATTCATAATGATATAGGGAATAAGATTTGAAGGAAGACAGAGAATATTATAATAATAATAATTGAGTTTATTTTCTCTTCAAAAAATAAAGATAAAAAAAATATCACCTTCTCTTATTATTTACATAACACATATCTCACACTATTTGACAAACCAATAGCTTTTCCAGAAATACGTTTTATTTATTATATAACATTATTTATTTATCACTCCTCCAAGAGGAGTGACGATTTGCGCAAGACGGCTGGTAGGAGCTGGATGCGAGAAGCCCAGGATCGACTCAAATGGCATGCAATTGGAGAGGTTTATGTCCAGCAGTGGACTGCGGTAGGCTGATGATGATGATGACAAATGAGGGTTTTTTTTTAATCTAACAGTACATGTTAAAAATCTGGTTAGTCCATGCACCAACGCTTTGTACGGTCACGTAATTATCCCTTTAAAATGTTTGTTACTAATGTGTAAACGAAAAGTTAATGAGCTGTCTGTGTCTGAAGCCGTACTAAATACCTAAAGACTAATCGATTCTCCTTGTGTTGTCAGCGTCAAGTCGGCAGTGAGTAATACTGTTAACTTTATTAGGTTAGATAGCATAGTTCATGTATTAATTGGGCCAAGAGAACGTCAGCTGGCACCTATGTAGGTCGCATAATATGTCTACATGATGCTAAAGGATTTATGTATAGAATACATTGCCTGAGTAACGACAAACACCTGCTAAACTAGACCGATTTGGTTGTCGTGAGATTTCTTGACAATGTTTTTGATAGGAACAAGTTTAGAAAACTATCATTCGGCTATGACGTATAACCGACGTAAAAAGTTTGTATGAATAAAATAAATAAATAAATATTCCGGACATCTAACACCCAACGCCATCTAGTTCCAAGCTAAGCAGAGCTTGTGTTATGGGTACTAGACAACTGATATAAATACATATATACTTTTTTTGTAAATACATGCATATATTATTATACATAGAAAACACCCAAACTTCGAAACAAATATTTGTAGATCATTCAAACATTTTTTTTTGCCGGGATCGATCCCGAGACCTCAAGCACAGCAGTCGCATACGCTGCCACTGCACCACCGAGGCAGTCAAATGTAAAAACTTGATAAAATTTATACACCCTATGCCACCGGACCATTATTACTATTATATATCTATAGTTAATAGTTTTGATTAGACTTAAATATAAAAAAAAATAGATTTTGTTACATCCGCGTGTATGTTGATTATCGCGCTAAATAGTAGCCCATGTCCTTTCTCAAGAATCAAAAGATCTCTTTTGCAAGTTTCATACAAATCAGTTCAGTGGTTTCGCCGTAAAAGAATAACAGATAGACATCGTGGGAAAGCCACGCTTCGGCATGAATGGGCCGGCTCGACCGGAGTAATACCACGGCCTCACAGATAACCGGTGTGAAATAGCGCTTGCGCTGTGTTTCACCGAGTGAGTGAGGATACAGGAGGCCCATACCCCAACCCGTCCCCCCATCCCCCTCCCATTCCCCAAAGGCCAGCAACGCACTTGTGACGCCTCTGGTTTTGCGGGTGTCTATGGGCTGCCCGTAATCGCTTACCATCAGGCGATGTGTCTGCTCGTTTGCTGCCTATTAAATAATAAAAAAAAAACATATTGTCTCGTGTATTGCCTTACCTGCTCTGTCGTCAAGCTCTGAAAGTTTCTGATCACGTTCCAACACTTTCTCCACGTTTGTTTTCATTATATCCACCACCTGTAACATAATTGCCAATTATTAGATTTGTAATAGTTTTCGTACTAACAGCCTCGCAACACGATACATCATTATAATAGAAATTGTTAAAAATTCCCTTTGCAGAACTCAATTTATTTGTATTACCTATTTTTTTAATGGCATCCCCAATGGCTGGCAACATCTTTTATACATTCCACAACCAAACAAGGATAAGATAAAACTGAATAATAAGTACCCAAAACCCCTTTTATAATGAAACATACAACATGTGTTTGTTGGTCATCTACCTTTATTATAAGTTGCCAGTTTTGGCAAATTAACCATTCTAAAAAAATATTTTAAATCACTAAGCGGACCTCAAGTTACAATACTGGTCCTTTATTAATAACTAGCTGACCGACGCAACCTCGTTTGCGTCTTTTATTGCCCGTAGCCAAAAATATTCCCCCGTATAGTGTGTCCCGGACTTTTTTGTAGATATTTATAAGATCTACGATTAATTAGAACATTTTATGGTTCTATCTTTTATAGTTTACGCAGCGTACGCAAAATAAGTAACTTTTCTAGTTGATTTTTTACACCTTGTGTCCGAAAAACCCCAATATCTTACAGAACCCTATTTTTTCCAAAATAAAATATAGCCTATGTTACTCGTGGATAATGTAGCTTTCGAATGGTGAAAGAATTTTTAAAATCGGTCCAGTAGTTTTTGAGCCTATTCATTACAAACAAACATACAAACAAAGTTTTCCTCTTTATAATATTAGTATAGATAGGTAGGTCACGTTTGAATTTATTTACTTAAGCATCCCAATAACTTTGAAGCTCAAGAATGAACCCGGTATTTTCCCGTTGAGAAAATAACCTTGAAATTCATTGGCAGACTTTGAACGGGTCGATAAACCCCAATTCGTTAAACATTCTTGGTCTAAGATATTCGTAATCAAACATAATAGGAATAGCGATAGGATATCAGCAAACCCTTTCTCAATTTCAAGAGTAATTTCTCCATGGATATGACGTAAGCAAGTTCCATGCGTTTGTGAGTGACGTCATATTCGGTACTTGATAAATACCTACATCGCACGTGTATCCAGCGTTAGTAACTTTAATTTCAGAGCTTGTGAAAGGAATTGAGCGCCTAGCGAGATGGTAATATGAGAATGATGTTATATATTGCAATTACAAGGTACAAATATGTACGACAAGAATATAAATTAAGTTATATACGAGTATTATACTTATTTGATTGCGAAATGTATTGGTTTTTAACCGATATTAAAAATAAGTAAGGTTCTTTATAGTCATATGCAATCTTGCGATTTAATTGGTTCGGTTCTAAAATTGTACGATAATCGAATTTTGATAGTTTTGAATATCCTAACATTTTCTGCTTTTGTGATACTGTCCTATATGTTTGTATGAGTTCAAAATATATGTATATGGGGCCCTATTTTATATTCATAAACAAAGTATTAAGAAAAACGTATAAGATACGTTTTCATATGCCAAAATTTTATATTAACAATGAATGTAAAGTTTTTTCACGTATCTTTACATATTATAAAATGAAGTCGCTTCAGCGGTCTGTCCGCTTAAATCTGTAAACTACTCAACGAATTTCAATGCAGATTTCGGCAATGGATAGAGTGATGCAAGAAGAAGGTTTATATTGTGTAATACATGAAAATTATTGTAAAGGAATGCGAGAATTTTAAAGACTTTCTTGCGAAGCCGGTCCCTACGTAATATATAAATTAAACAATCATCGTAACCCCACTAACTGACCCGCATTCAGCGGAGGGCGACTCGTATCGTCGATTGCCGGGATCTTTCAATTCGGCTAGATTCTCTGGCGCTGCGTAGAGATGTGGCTTCACTGTGCATCTTCTACCGCATGTACCATGGGGAGTGCTCCGAGGAATTGTTCGGATTGATCCCTGCCGCATCTTTCCGCCATCGTCCTACGCGACAGAAATTTCATCCCCATCATCTAGATGGTTGGCAGTCCACAACTGTGCGATTTTCCCGAAATTTTGTGCCACGCACAGCAAAACTGTGGAATGAGCTGTCGCCTGCGGTGTTCCCGGACCGATACGACCTTCAAACCTTCAAGAAAAGAGCGTACTCCTTCCTAAAAGGCCGGCAACGCACTTGTGACGCCTCTGGTGTTGCGGGTGTCCATGGGCGGCGGTAATCGCTTACCATCAGGTGATACGTCTGCTCGTTTGCCCCCTATACAATAAAAAAAAAAAAAAAAAAAAAAAAAAAAAAAAAAAAAAAAAAAAAAAAAAAAAACCCACGCAACCTCTTTTGCGTCTTCTATTACCCGTAGCGTGAAATTTTTCCTCCGTTTTTGATACATTACTCATTGGTGCTCCGCTCCAATTAGTATTAGCGTAATGATATAAAGCCTATATCCTGCCTCGATAAATGGACTATCCAAACTGAAAGAATTTTTCAAATCGGACTAGCGGTTCCTGAGATTAGCGCGTTCAAACCAACAAATAAATAAAGTAACAAACAAACATAAAAACTCTTCAGCTTTATATAATAGTATAGATATAGATTAACCTCTTTCCTTATACAAGCTGTAGGTAGGTATAGGTATTTTAAATTTATACGCTTTTAAATTTGTCGATAAAAGTCTAAATATCACAGCCATTTTTGGAATTTGGTGCGTATAAAGGACGAACCCTTTGTAAAGGTTGCTCTGTTAAGGGTGCGGCAATTTCATGGCTTTTGTAGTGGGTTCACGGGTTTTCTGAAACAAGGTCAAGAACAGGACGCGTCACCTTTTCACGTTCACAGTTTTACTTTTCTATATTTTGCCTCTGATGAAATTCACTGATTTTATCATAAACGGTAATTTGAAATTTTCATTGTTACTAGCTGAATCCCGCGGTGCTACTTTTTCTTGTATAGATGTATAGATTACAAACAGACACTCCAATTTTATGTATAGATTAAGTACACGTTTTTTAGGCAATTTATTAAAAGACGAATCACCGGCCATCATAGTATATTTTCAAATCAATCTATCGCCGTGTAAAGCTGAACTATAAATAAATAAGACGCTAATATAATATTTAATATACATATTATAATATTTAAATTTGAGCTCAGCACACATTTAACTATAATAGTTTGATGAATAAAGTAGTCTAAGTCATCATCATCTCAGCCGAAATATGTCGACTACATAGGCCTCTCTCAAGACTCCCCACAACAATCAGTCCTATAAATGAATAAAAGATGTTTTCAATACATTTTTTATTAAAATGGTGTTTTTTTTTATGAAGAACAATATACAACGGTTTTAAACACTTAGCTGTCAGAAGAACTTTCGTTTTTTATGGAATAGGGGGCAAACGAGCAGACGTACCGCCTGATGGTAAGCGATTACCGCCGCCCATGGACACACGCAACACCAGAGGCGTCACAAGTACGTTGCCGGCCTTTGGAATGGGGAGGGGGTGGAGGTAAGGGTATGTATATGGGCCTCCGGTATCTTCACTCACTCGGTGAAACACCGGTTCTCTGTGAGGCTGTGGTATCACTCCGGTCGAGCCGGCCTATTTATGACGAAGCGTGAGCCACGGTATAAAAAACACTTCTAATTCTGCCCCATAATTGAAATAGAAACATAGCGTTATGATAAAACGGGGCATGATTGGCTTGAAGGTGAAGGAGCGTAATTCTTTAAACTCTAATTAACTAATATAATAAAATATAATAACTTTAGTTTTACGGAGCTTAGTAATAGGTATTTTTTCTGACTGTCAAAAGAAATTGTTAAGACATGAAAAAATGTACAGCGTGAAAATTGGAAGATAGAACTTTACAAATACAAAGAAACTTAATTTGTTAAACTATGAATCGAACTATTTCGACAAAACTACTTTCGTATAAATGCGCTTACGGAGTTAAGAATTCTGTTATTTCAAAAGTTCTTTTAGACATTTATTGAAAATTCAATTTGAAATAAAAAAAGGCTCGAAGCTTGAGTTAAATTGGAAATCAAATATTTATCCGCGCCAACGCTTTGAAAGATAAGCCCTCTTCTTCGCATTTCTCTAAGGGGATGTCTCATTTGTCAGCTAAGTTATCATTAAAATATTTGTGTAACTGTATATATTAGACTAGCTAGTATATACATCTTTACATAGCTTCTATTATTATTTCTTCCTTATATATATATATATTTATTCACGCGCATTTTTATGAAGCTGACTACCTATTTCATAAATGTTTACTCATTAGACCACCAATTAGGACCTAGTTTCGGCTAAAAGTGTTAGTCAATTCAAAAACCGTAGGCCGTCCTATTAAGATTGTCCAGAAAGTAACCTTTAAAAACCCCTCAAATAGATATTAGTACAAGCAGAAAGATGCTCATCACAACAAGGTCTGGCCATTTCTCATTCATACACAAGGATTAAGAAGTATTTTCACTTTTCTAAACCAACGGTATCCAAAGCAGTGGGGTTCAGCCGGCTATGGTGAGTTTCATTACATTGTTAAAAGAAAATACCTTAAGTACCTACGTGTATTATTAAAGATTTTTGTTTAAATTTAAAAACTTATTCAAAGAAGCCACTGAAGTTCTCTACTACGTATTAGTTAGGCATATACTGCCTAATTACTAACTACACGTATAATTTACTAAAGTAACGGTTAACCACCCTCACTTACATAAATTGGTTGTAGGGTTGTCAACATTTAAATGACATAGGTCAAGTAATACACGGGTCAATTGTTAGTAATGTAGGTATATTTAGAAAATCGATTAACAAAATTGCTTACCTCATCAACTTGCGCCTGTGTCTGTTGCAAGCGACGCTGGGCGGCGACCTGTTGTGGGGTCTTCGGACCGCCGACAGGCATGTCTCCATCGCCACCAGGCGCTAGTCCGCCTTCCGACGCCCTAGGAAAAAAAAGTCGTTAAGACTATATCCTCACTATAGAAATTAATAGTAAATTGTCCAACACAAAAATATTTTGGTGTCTGTAAAATGTAGGTTTAAACTTGAACGTCACCAATTAAAACGGAAAATTATCAATTAAACTAAAAGTGCCTCGGAGAGCACGTTAAGCCGTCGGTCCCCGTTGTGTATGAACATCTATGACAATCGTTATTGAGAAGTTAGTGCCCTCAAATATACTGACAACTAATTCAACCTTCGAATTCAGTTCACTCTCAGGGTTACTGAGGTCAGATGCCAGTCGCTCTGTGTAAAAACTGATATTCAGGTAAAACCGGTTGAACTAGTAGTCGACCCCAAATATTCTTGGGAATAATAAAGGCTAGGAAGATCATCACTAATTAAACTAAAAAAATAATATCCCCTTTCATAAATTTTACGATAAAACGATAATTAATTTTATAAACCTTTTAGAAAAGGGTTATTGAACTTCTAAGATGAAAATTTAAATAATGTATAAGTATAAAATGCTAAACATTATGTACCTTTAAGCATATCAAATTTATACCTTATTTTAAATGTTGTACGATATAAAGAAATCGTACAGAGTAAGTAGACATCTACACACAGGGCGTACACAAATTCAACCCGGTACACCCTAAAGCGGCGTTCCCACGAGGCGTTAATCACGACAGTGAACCACGCTTTCGTGAAATACACTTCTGTGTGAACGCCTTCACGAAAGTAAGTTTGCTTTCGTGAGGGCGTTCACACAGAAGTGTATTTCACGAAAGCGTGGTTCACTGTCGTGATTAACGCCTCGTGAGAACGCCGCTTTAGCACTTTAAAACGAACACAACCACGACCCAATAAATATGTTCGTGTAAATATTCTGTAGAAATGAGGAAGGTTTTAGTATATCATTATGTGTGTATGACTGCGCTTTGTTGTATATTGAAGATATCTAACAAGGTTGGCATATTAAAAACGATAACATAAAAAAAGAGTCTGCCACGAATTGGTAAGCTACGAGTATTTATGACGAAATATAAAAAAATTAAAGCATAAAAAACCCATAATAAGTAGTTACTTTTAAAATAAAGATTTAAGAAGTGATGTTATTGCGCCTGCAATGTCTCTGGTGTCATGACATGACATCGTCAATATTATTTGAAGAATTTTTATACCTTTTAAAAGGAATTAATAGTTGGTTGGTTAGTTGAAGTTGGTTAATAATTTTTATCTTTATCGACAACCAGCTGTGCTCGCTACATCGTACATGTGACATTTGGATTTTCAAGTTATTTTTTATTTTTCACCTATTAAACCTTCTCTGGACTACGACAAACATTCCAAAACCAAATTCAACTAAATCGACCCAGCTGTTCTCGAGTTTTAGACAAACGAATAACAATTGATTTTAATATTTAAGATTATCTGAACCCCGCGGTGCTCCCCGCGGTACGACAATAACCGCGGGCTACACCGCGAGGAGAAGCTAGTATCTTTATAAATATATTTTGTGTTATTCTGATGTATAAGCTATATTATTTTAAGTTTTATCAAAATCCATTCAGTACTTTTTGCGTGAAAGACCATCAAACATACTCACTTACATACTCACAAACTTTCGCGTTTATAATATTAGTATGAAGATTTCAAACATAGACCTAGCTCTCAATTTTTTCTTAAGAAGAAATAAGCTGTAACTAATTTATGGGTAAGAATAGAACTAACGAGCCACTATTTTCGTGAAAAAAATAAGTTAACGTATTATATTCAATTCAGCCAAGGAATGGTAGAATTTTTCTTGCATCGTCATGCATGCCCAACCTCCGTTGTCACTCCTCATTTTCATTTAATGAACTCTTGGCGCGAATACTTTTATGTTCTAAATTAATTTTAATTAGTATTATGCCTAAAATGTAAGTTTATAATATATTTTGGCATTAAACGTAATGGCGACGCCATTTAAAGTAGTAATAAGAGGTTTTGGGTTAGAACTTTAACTTATACTCACATAAGCCCGTAACAATTTAAGTTTTGCTTAGGTTGAGGAGGGAACAAGAGTAATCGTTTAAATTGACTGCACGGTTGGCCGAGTGGTGTCAGCGGTCGCCATGCCGCTTGCTATTGCGCCAAGTGTCGTGGGTTCAAATCCCACGCGGTACCTACAACACTTTGTGTGATCCACGAATTGTTGTCCCGAGTCTGGATGTTCTTTGTGTCCGTTTCATGTATGTTTGTAAAGTCCCCCACGACACAGGATGTTTATTCCTAATGTGGGAGTTGTCTTTTTATAAGAAAAAAAAAAAAAAATCATTAATGTGTGCCCTATACTCCGATTGAAGGACTTATATCACTAGTAAGTCCTTTTGTTGGTTTAAGTTTAATTTGCGAACGTGAGCTAGTGAAATAGATTTCATCTATTTGAGTTGAGTGGAATAATGTAATTATGTCAGAAGTATTTCAAAACAAAGATTTGTCGGGTCCTAGGTAACCGGCCTCAAATAGTCTTGGGGATAATAAAGGCAATGAGAATGATGAATTACATTATTTTCAGAGAAATTCTAACTAAGAGCACAAATATGGAAACGCGGAAATACAGAGTCGTAAACTCTATTACAAAAAATATTGTCGTAAATCACACATGCAAAATAAGCCACTTGGTTGTGAAAAAATCTTTTCGAATCCATTCAATACTCGGCCTTGTACATTTAGCATTTATAGATCAGAAAGTGCAAATACCTGTTGTTTGAAAAGTTATGTGGATGCGTCCAATGAAATTGGTGGTGGATAATAACAATGTGTTTATGAATGAGTAACTTATAATTGTAGTTCGTTGTAAAGAAGATTCGTACTTAATTTAAAAGCTCAGACTCACCACATCTGAAGCATAATTTATAAAGGAAACCTACTAGATTGGCATAGTTGAAAAATTACAAACTGACAAATTACCATAAACTGCCATAAACCATTGAATTTGCAAAAGCCAAAGATTTTATAAACACAACGTGCAAAAGGTTTGTTGCCAATGATTTTTCTTTTTACTACTGCCGTTACAAAAAAACAAATCCATAGGCAAAAAAGTTGACTAAAGACTTCTTTTATATTTACTTTTTAAAGTTAGCTCATTTGAAAATTATTTCTCGAGTGTTTATGATGTTATTACAGTAATGATACATGTTTAAGTAAACAATTCTTTAACACATCTCAGTAATGCTAGCACATATGTTAGACAAACTCCAGACGTGCAGCAGTTTTTTTTGTGGACTAAAATACTTATACCTGATAAAGGGACAGGTCAATAAAATATGAAACATCTGCCAGTTAACGTCGTTTGTATAATATATAGTAGATATTACTTAGCTCCTAAACCTCTAAAATATAAGTATATTTTTTACAAAACGCCCAAGTATCAGATATAAGTTTTTAAGACACAAACATGACTTAAAAGTAATAGAGTTGACGCCTTGGTGTACGATATACAATACCGTATATAAGTGCATTCTAGTCGCTTTCTCAGCACTCCACTCCGAAAGCGGTTAACTTTACAGAAAGCTGCAACAGGCATTTTTTGGCGATTTTATAATGACCTTTATTAACCTCCAAGCAATAAGTGGCGAGATATTTGTGAAAAACTGATTTTCGTAACCTTTATAACTTCTTTAGCCGGCACGATATCAATTTGGATTTTTCACATCTTTATTACAACGCGTTAATAAAGGTGTATACAAAAATTCAGCTTACTAAAAAATATTCCGCATATTGGGGTTTAAAATCCCTAAAATAACTGGGCTAAAAGTTTTTGTTCCGATATATCAACTACCCTTCAATGTATCAAACTGTCAATCTGTCGAAACACTGTAGTTAATAACAGGTATAAAAATTACATATTCAGGCAACTGAAAAGTACAGACTTAGCGAGAATAAGGTCATGAACCTCCTGATAGAAGGACTACTCAAATTAAGTACCAATACTTGACTGCTATCGCCTATCGGTTCGTGCTAGGGCTGGGCTGTACTGTAAATATAAAATTTTACATTTGAAGATTCATGTTTAAAAATTGTGCATATTTTCATAGGTGTGAATACAAATTATTACACAATTATTACTAACCAACCAATTAATTTATTAATGAGTTATCTAATCATATCGTGTTATACTTTCACGGCTAAACCGCTGAACCTGTTTCGAAGAATTGCCTTTAGGCCTTAGAAAAGGACATAGGCAACTTTTTATCGCGATGATCAGCATATACGCGGGTGAAGCCGCGGACAAAAGATTGTACTGTAGGAATTCAAAGAGTTAATTCTGAATCAATTATAATTTAATAATAATTCACACTTTACTCGTACTTTCCCCCCCCAGCAGACGTAGTCAAGCGTAACAGACGTGACGACAGTAAGCTCTGTATGCAGACCGCTGAAACTGCTCTAGATTTTTTGTTCTTACATAATTCATTTACACTGGGAGGTCGTTTTTGTTTTTTCGAAAGACGGTCCCCATTTCATGTCATCCACATTTTATATATTTTTTATTATTAATTTCATCACGACGACGACTTGAAGACTATAAATATTTGACATTGTCAGAAATAGCTGATCTGAATGATCCGGCTGGTTGCCATTTCATCAAACAACAAACAAAACTGCTCTAATGAGCAATACAAACACAGTATAAAGACCTAAAAAAATATTGATCTCAAGATCTCAAGGAAATATTGATACTGAAAGCCTTCTATAGTATTGGGGAGTGTTAACAATACTATAAATTAAGCCTCATAATGTTTTGTGTATGTGTTTAAATTTTGTGACTGTTTTGTTTACTTTTATTTTTATATTTTAACTATTGTTTTTTATTTAATATTTGACAGTGATGTTTTATGGCGATGTGACATTTTTGTTATTATAAAAAAATTGCAAATTTTACGCCAGCTATGGCAAAACACGTTTCCAAGTACTGTATTTAATACTATGACGTTTTGTTATTACATGTTTTATGCAAATAAACTTATCTTATCTCGTATTTGTCGAAGAAGTATGGTGAGGTAGCATTTACTTTTTTATAAGTATTTGTAACTCTGTAATATGGGAATTCTAAAGCACTAGATAAACTAAAGAAAAAACCGACACTACTGTAGATTTTCTGTTAACATGAAATCTATACTAATATTATAAATCCTTACTCATATTATGAATTTGAAAGTATCTTCGAATTGTTCTGCTTTTACGTCTAAATCCACGCAGTTTGATTGATTGATTTCGACGAAGTTTGGCTTGGTAGATCTTTGACTTTTGAGGAAATACGTGGTGCATTTTTTACCATGATAACCGACATACACGTGGTCAGAGCCTTAGGCGAAAGTTAGTATGTACGTATTTCTAAATTCATACGCTTAAAAATGGAGCCTTAAAGGAGAAGCAAAAATATTAGACACAAGTCGAATTAAAAATTGTTGTAAATATACATTTCTCATCATGACAAAGAGTTCTAAATGTACATTTAGAACTCTCTAAAAATAGCAGCGTCGCGGTCCCGGCCTGTTGTGACGTCAATGAAACATGTTGTTGGCAGCCCTACGTTTGATTTATTGCATCGAATTTTATAGATCCACCCTCCAAGCCTCCGTTATTTGAGTATTTACTTTGTGCCTAATAGGTTCAGAGGGACGTTGAGATTGAAATCGAATATCTGTTGTAATCTTGTTTAAGTATATGAGTATATATGCATATGATTGGTTTTGAGTTTTCTTTATGCGAGATAATTACTAAATGAAAAAAAATACATTCACAGGAACATTAAATTATGTTGTTATTTCTTAACAACAAAATACCACCTCTCAAAATGAAAGATAAATATGCAACTTTTAGTGTAATTTAGGGAATCATAATTTCAGGGCAATTTTAGTTTAGTGACCCAACAATAGCATTACCACCTAGCTCTAACAGAACGAACTATATATATGTTTAATATATAAACTTATGTTGCCGCAAGCACAGCTGGTGTCAAAGCTAGCAAGAACTAGAAAGGTTCAGGCCATATTGTTCTTGTAATAACTATGTTCCAAATAGGTACTACTTTTTCAATATAACAGTAAGTTGTTTTTAACTCCCGACGCAAAAAGGAGTGTTATAAGTTTGATGTCGATGCCCGTGGCATCGTAGCTCTCAAACGCCTGGACCAATTTTGATGTAGTTTGCATTTGAAAGTCAGTTTCCTTACGGGTGGTTCTTAGCTATGTTTGGTTAATATCGGTCCAGCAGTGAAAGAGTATCAGTTCTATTCTAAAAAGATGTAAGGAATTTTCGGCGTATGATTACTCGATTAAGTGTTAGCGTGGGGAGTTTTTATTTTATAACAGCTTGTATGAAAGCTACTAGCTTAGTATATAAAATCAAAATATGTTAGAGTTTCAACGACGTGGATTTAATTAAAATCTTTAGAGCAAATGGTTTAATTTTGGTGTTATGTAATCTTGAATAGCCACAGTAATACTACAGGTATTAGGTATATATTTTGTTAAAGATATTTATTTAAAGACGCACAATAATAATTTACGATCAAGTGTTTAAAAAAAATTGTCTTCAAAAGATATCTTATGAGAAATCTTTTTAAAGTAAAATAATATATTATATATTTTAAAACAAAATATAATTTAAAATTAAGTGCACTCAATTCTGTATTTATTTATAAGTGTTGACGATTGTCGTCGTGCCATTATTAACATGTTCATTGGTTGTGTACGCTATGTAGACGATGTTCAGCTCATAACAGGTATACCTACGTAATTACACTTATAAACCTGTGACTCAATTTCGTTAAATCTGCGGTGGTAGGTTTTCAATATATATATAGAATAAATACTTTCGTTAGGTATTAGATAGTTTTTGTAA
Source organism: Spilarctia lutea (assembly GCA_916048165.1). NCBI lineage: Eukaryota > Metazoa > Arthropoda > Insecta > Lepidoptera > Erebidae > Spilarctia > Spilarctia lutea. The sequence goes on from OU696491.1 coordinate 6,632,955, forward strand.
TGAAATGAAGGACCCTGGGTCTTTGCCGCATTTACCAACAGCGTGATCGCAACTCTACGAGTAGAGAGATAGGCAGAACAATAACTAGTTTTAACAAAATGACATTTCAAAACCAAAATCAGCTGAATCGGCCCAGCCATTCTCGATTTTTGGCAAGACAAACGAATAGCAATTGATTTTTATACATAAAGAAGAAGATATATATTATATATATATACAAGTGATGGAAAAAAAGGTTTTTTTTTAAAACATGTTTTATTATCAAATAGTTAATAATAATATAATTTTAAGTCCTTTCATTTGATACTCGTATTGGGTGGGTTGTTCAGAAATATGTACGCCGCCATTTTGTTACGGCGGCCATTTTGGATTAATAATAATACCGATTATATATAATTGCATTGTCATCAGAACTAAAAGTATATTTCAAATTTCAGCTCAATCTGAAATCGGGCAGTGATTCAAATTTAAATAAATAAACTGAATAAAAGCTTGTAATATATATAAATATATCTATACCTTTATACATAAGTATCTATACCGGCTACAATACATGAATCTTATTCTTTTATTTCGTTTACTTAACCCGATGATATTTGACTACCTGTATAATCAGCCTTATGTGTATAGAACCCGCGTGGGATTGTGACGCAGATGATAACATTTTATGATATTTGTTTAGGTGAATTGAAGTACGGATGGGTCTCGATTTTATAGTTGATTTTCCGACAAGACGAAATGTAAAGGGTTACCCTTTTGCCTTTCCAGGGAAATGGATTTGAATAGACTAACGGAATCTCAAAGTCCCTTATATATAAAATCAACAACATAGATACAATATAACTTTAAGGATATGTGATGACCACCATTATGTTTCACTCCAAATCGATATCTATTCTAATTTCAAAACTTAAAAACAAATCAAAACATACATTAAAGTTACAAAAGAGAAATAGAAAGAAATAAAATAAAATGTGTACCTACTTAGAAAACAACCTTAATTGTACTTAGGAATCACTAAATTAATCTCAAACATTTATATGAAAAAAAATATATCTTAAAACTACACTATGGTAGTCAAAAAATAGATCTTCATCTGGACTACACCAAAGGAACTCATTGATAAGTCTAATAGCACAGGATTCTATGTTTATTGTCTTCCAACATCATGCATACGAGTATATAGGTACGCAACATTATTTACCAACTTGATGTGTTTATATATGACACTTTCCTCAAACTACTTAAGGGATCCTCGATGTTTGCTTGTCACAATAATATTAGAGTATTCTAGAATCATATGTGACAAGTTACGATAACCATAAGACGACTAGGTAAACATACTTTAACTGTGACCAAACCAATCCTCAGAGGCGTAGAAAGTAATTACAAACATCAATTCGGAATTAGTTCAAAAGTAATAAGTAACTTCTAATCTGTAGTGACCTTTAAGTGTTATGTGCTAGAAAATATATAATATCCAAATTATATAAGTATTACATAAGTTTCGCTTTGCTAACCTAACCACTTTATGTATCAACGTGAAAATTTCCATACTCGTTGTCAACGCGCAAAACATTCACTTTGAGCGACCCAAAATGTCATGGCCTCTGTCAATAGAAATGAAAAGAACATGTGTAGAATATAATTAAAAGAATAAACGCTTTGAAGCTTAGTTCTCTAACTCAACTCAACAACAACTGTGCGATTTTACCGAAACTTTCTGCCGCGAAAAAAAAACTCTACAGGACAATTGTAAGGGCACTATACTAAGTGAGCACTGAGCACCAATAATGTCGAACTCGTACTCGTAGACAAAATCATTGGATCGGTTGTGGAGCTGAGAGCCAATCCCCAGAATATCTAGCTCTTGAAGACTCCAGTAAACCTATTAATTCGACGAATAGTAATAACAGAATTGCTTAACATGGTTTTCTGTGAGGCAATGGGTATCTCGGTCCGGTCCTCCAGGTACTCCGTTCGAGCACCACTTTACAAAAAGTGGTAAATATTTTTGAAAAGATTTGTTCCATTTCAAACAAAAAAACCAAAAAGATTATTACATTTTATACTAGCTGATCACCGCGGTTTTACCCGCTGTTGTCGTCGTACCGCGGGTAACGACGTGGGATGAAACTAGTCTAAAAAGCTAGCCTAAGTAGTAACTTAGGCTAACTGATGACATAAGGAGTACCTTATGTCATCAGCTACCTGTCAGTGAAAGTCCCGTCAAAATCAACAAACACCGTACGTGTATACATAAATAAATAAATAATCCGGACATCTAACACACAATGCCATCTAGTCCCAAGCTAAGCAGAGCTTGTGTTATGGGTACTAGACAACTGATATAAATACTTATATACTTTTTTTTGTAAATACATACATATTATACCTACATAGAAAACATCCAAACTCTGAAACAAATATTTGTAGATTACACAAATACTTGGTCCGACCCAGGATTTGAACCCGAGACCTCAAGTACAGCAGTCGCATTCACTACCACTACGCCACCGAGGCAGTCATACATATGCATTTAGTAAAAACCGGTTATTTTAATATTACAAACAGACACTCCAATTTAATTTATTTGTAAGATAAGATAAGATATTTGATAGATCACAAAAAGACACTCCAATTTAATTTGTTTGTATAGATGTATACATGAACGTAATTTGGAGACAAATTAAATCTGTTTCCCCTTTTGATGTACGTACACATTTTTGTCTTAACCGAATCATACCACTTTATGAAAGATGTTTTGGTAAAATAAAATCTACTAATTTATTTCTTTTACGTTAGATTTAGAGGTTTTACCAATGTATTTAAGTGCCTTATTTGAAAGGAATGAATACTTCTTTACTTTTCTATTAACAACATTTGTATTTAAAAAAAGTCTGAAATTATTAAGTACTTTAAATAAATTTCAAATTTATTGGATTTATTGACCACCATCTCATATATAAATGTACCTATACTTTACATTTCTTTTGATAATGAGAAGGCAACTAGCCGGTTCAGCTATTTCTACCAATGTCAAGTATTTAAAGTCTTCGAGTCTTCGTCGTGATGAAATTAATGATAAAAAAAAATGTTTATGACATAATATGGGAACGTCTTTTGAAAAAACAAAAAACGATCTGCTACGATTTGATAAATGAAATCTGCCGGTGTAATTAAAATTGACAGTCAATTTTCTATATACAACATCACAACTAAATCTGCTATAACGGAAATTATTGTAAAAGTGTTTAAAACTTCTATAATAAAGTTGTACTAGAAACTGCGCCGCTTAATAATCTTTTAAATCAAATTTAAAACTTCTTTCATGCTGAAGGAAGATGTTTATTAAGTTTCTGTTTGAAACTGGGCGTCGGATTTTCTTCCTTAATGAACTGAAAATGATTTCATATTTAATAAAACACTGTTTGGTTTACGTTACTTCGAAGATTTTCGTTAAATTCTATAGAAGGACTAGCCGATCCAGCAAACGTTGTATTGCCATAAAAATGAAAAATAAAATTTAGGGGTAGGTCACCGTTATCATATAGGGGATCGGAAAATAGATGTTAGCCGATTCTCCAACCTACTCGATATGCACACAAAATTTCATACAAATCGGACCACGCGTTTCGAAGGAGTGGTAACAAACACCGCGATACGAGAATTTTATATTTATGAAGTTGTATTAAGTAAATGTAATTTATTTATTGTACTGTAGGCTAATACCTCCTTGGTAAGGAGAGGTCTATGTCCGGCAGAGAACTGGCAGAGGGTGGTGATGATGAATTGATTTAGGGGGCGTCCATAAATTACGTGAGGTGTTTAAGGGGGGGAGGGGGTCGAGTCAAATCTCATCAAATCTTACGTTGGAGAGAGGGGGGGTCTCGGCAAATATCACGCAATTTTTTTTCTGATTGAAACAAAAAAAAATTATACTATTTTGGTCCATTTAATCCAGCAATATTGATTACTAGTCTTAACTAGTCGTAAATAAAAGCACGAAGCAAATTAGTTTTTTTCGTTTTATAATAACAATCCAACGCGTTTACGGAAGAAACTCACATTTTGAAAAATCTCACGTGAGATTGGGGGATGGGGGAGGGGGTTGAATAAAATCTCACGACATCTCACCAGGAGGGGAGGGAGGGGCAGAAAATTTAAAAAAACACCTCACGTAATTTATGGACGCCCCCTTATTTGAAATTTTTTTAAAGAACTTTCTTTCATCACTTTATTTAAATAAAATTTACTTTAATGTTCTAAAGTGAGCGTCGTAGTTTTGTCAGTTCTCAACTTTACAAAACACCTTTGATAATCAATTATTTTGTTAAAGCCTAAAGTCTGCTTATTTACAATAAAAAACCAAATAGACTGCAATAGTGTAGGCCATCATGCTGATAAATATGGTGGCTCATAGATTCTGCTCATGTTTTCAATCAGGCAGAGAGGAGTCGTGAAAAAATGGACAAGAAAATCTCGGTATCTCTAATTTTCGTAACGTTGATTGTTTTTGAATCAATGAAATTTGAAATAAGGGCACTTAATATATCCGTTTAGGTCCTTATTATTTAAATTAATAACTTAGTTATATTATTTAAATTTGAAATAGAGGAGCATATAGGCACAGTAAATTGTTGTCCTTGCGTGCCAAAGTATATAAAATTTGACATCTTTTGACATAATAAAAAAATAATAAAAATCTTTATTGATACAAAAACCTTCGGTTTGATTAAAATTAGTACATATGTCTTGGTTAACTTAAGGTAATGCGAGTAATATAAACCCTGACTCCTAAAAGTATTTCATCAAAGACGTTGTCGCCTACAAAAGGTTTAATTATGTTGTAATTTAGAAAATATTCACCCGTTTTCTGGATGGGACTGAATTTATTAATGTACTTGTAGCTTCACTCTACCCGCCCTGATAGGGTGAAGATTTCCTAATCCGAATAAAACCTCTTCTAATTCTTTTTATTCTAAGACTTTAATACCTAAAAGATACTGATTTAGATTATAATTCTTTAACGTAAACAAGCTGAAAGTGAGACAAACATATTACATAATAGTAGAAAATGTGTTTCTTAACTTTAGTCCCTCGTATTGTATTGTGGTTATGTACTTACAGTGTTAATTTAGCGTTAAGTTGCGATTCTCATTTTACTTATTCGATTCTAGCTGAACCCCGCGGTGCTTCCCGCGGTACGACAATAATCGCGGCCAACGCCGCGAGACGAAGCTAGCATCTCTATAAATTGTAGCCTATGTGTTATTCTGATCTGAGCTATATTATTGTAAAGTTTCATCACATCCATTCAATACTTTTTGCGTGAAAGAGCAACAAACATACTTACGTACATACTCACAAACTTTCGAGTTTATAATATAATATTAGTAGGATTCTAAACTACATAAAAAAATGATATTTATCTACCTATCATACTTAATATGAATAGACGTAAATGGAATGTCTTCACAACTTTGATAGCGGCTACTGTTTCCGAACTTTTAACAATGTGTTTGCCGTCCTCGGACTTGTTTGTGTATAGTTAATTATTTGCTTACGTACCCTTTGTTCTACACGGGCATGACAAAGAGAGAAATGTGGGGCTTAGTGTTGTCCATCTGTTGTTTGTTCTGTGGTAGATCCTTTAATTTCGTTGCTTACTTACAAACTGACCGTTGACAACGTGATTGATTGTAATTTTTAATTTTTTTCTATATAATTCTATAAGGCTCCGCATGTATTACACATTCCGCTTATATTTTTTATTCATTGTCTAAAATAACTTCGACTAATAAACTTAAAAAACAAAATAGAAACAGAGTTTCATGTTCTGAGCTCTACAATGAATTAATATGAAGCTTAGATGAAAACAGCAAATAAAGATTGCGATATTGGAATATACAGCAAGAGAATAACTTTTAGTAAATGTAACTCCATCGGCAGAAGACGGATTCAGAAGATAGCTTTAGTGGTTAGACGGCACCACTGGTGATGCAATAATATATGCTGTATCGGCTGTACTGATTTGACTCTATCGGTAGAAGATGTAGATTCAGAAGATACATCTCCTTACCACTAGTAGTGACCTTCACTACTGGTAAATTTAACTCTGTTAATTACTTCCTTGGTGTATGCTTGTGAACTCTGACTCAATATAACGGGCTTGGGACGTCCTCTTCACAACAAAAACAGTAATAAATCAAAACAAACGCCTTCACTGGCAAAAACTCATTGCCTATGAATCCGCATTTCAAGTCACGGCTATTGCTATCTCTGAGAGTAACAGGATCCTAGGTGAAACCATATCCACTGTCGCATCATCCATCACCTGTATCACCGAAGTGTGACGCACTTTTAGGACGAGTCTTCAAAGAGTCTAAACTTATATACAAAGTTTCTCCTTAACTTCGGGTTACACTAAACCATTCGTTCTCATACATTAATCCTAAATAGCCTTCTGTAAATGCTACCACTTAGGTATGGACCTCGTTTTGAGATTTTAATAACAGAATCCAGTTAGAGGGAACTCCCCTCCAAGAAAGACATATACAGATTTGTAAAGAGCCAGCATGTGTATGGGCGTAACTATTTGTCAATGACGTGATGTGTACAGATATTTGATCTATTATGTTTTATTGATATATTGATATATATATATATATATATATATATATATATATTGATATTATGTTTTACCACAATGTTGCCAATAAAGTGCCGATCCAGATAACATCTACGTCAAACGAACCCGCATGTTCTTTGACCCCGTTCGTGCTTCGAAACTTAAGTTCGAATTTTAAATACAAGTCAAGTCACCAAATCGAAAGTCTGGATATTTCGAAACATAAATGGTATTGAAGTGAAAACTTCTTTTTTTGATAGGAAAAAATCTTATAAGTTCACGTCACGCGTCACCGACATACTGACGTCACAAAACTTCTGTGGTCGCATTGAGCACTTTTTGGTAGGGGTAAATCTTATGGCTTCGCGTCACCGATAAGCTAATGTTTGATGTTGATAATTTTAATTTAAACATTATGAAATTTCTAATTTTTTACATTAATTTTACAAATAACATTCTGAATTATAAGTTTTCACTTCCATCCGCAGTTCTTATAACCGCCAATTTTTTTTATCAGTAAATACTGATTTATTTCATTTCAAATGAAATTAAATAACTGGAATTCATGTGATGCTAGGTACAATTTCTCCTCGGCTAATGCTGTTTTGATTATTATATGCCATTTTTTCAATATTTTTATCTGCCATCACTAACTTATTATTTTAGTTTGAATCCATAAACGATCATTTAAGTTGATTTATAACTGCAGGCGTATTACATTGTTTTTTTTAATTTCCTCCTTTAATTTGTAAAATTGCAGTTGCTGTAAAAAAAACCACGCAAAGACTGATCGAATATTTAAAACAAGCTTTTGCCTGCGATTCCACCCTCGTGTATATCTTCTTCCTCAAGAATCAAAGTAGCTATATGCCAAATTTCATTAAGATCGGTGCATCGACTTGAAAGCGTAACAAAGAGACAGACAGAATTACTTTAGAATTTACAATATTTGTATGGATTAAATATTTATTTATTACAACATCACCTTCACTATCATTACAGGTTGCCCTAATGCGATAGAGAGGCTAATTTACATTTCTATTATTACACACACACAAAGAAACACATACATTAACGAAATATAAACTCAATAAAAGTAATAATATCACTTGATCAAGGATCCAACCAATAAGAGTTTCTTTTTTCTTATTGTCAACCTACAAAAGTGACTCTACTCTGCAAGATAGAAAGCATAAGCAGAATCCAAGAGTCGAGGTCACCATACTCATTGAGTCTGTAGACAATGCATCAATACAGCATGGTGATCCACACTTTGGCGGTTTATTTAGATACTTCTGCATCATCGGGCTTCCGGTCTTGCACTCACCAACGAAACATGACAGCAAGAATACTATCATTTAAGGTTGGTCTTCTGTTAGAGGGTAGTATTGCCCCGGTTGAGCTGGCCCGTATGTGCTGAAATCACTATGGCCCTACTTCACCTTGAGATCCATGCAATTACGATACGCTCATGATGCCCTTTAGCCCAAGCCAACTTACCATGCCGAATTCCTGAACTCTAACTTACCTTCCTTTGTTTGCAATCTCAATCCCTTTTATTCCACAGCTTTTTCGCTATCATATCATAATAGAGGCATTTCAAAAGAAGAATTTGAATAATGTTTTTCTTAATGAACACAAGAGGTATTATTGAGAAAATGTTAATATTCTTTAACTACGTTAGAAAAATAAAGAAAATTAATGAATTCTTGTTTAGATAACACACGTCATCTTTATTGACAGCTAATAAATTATTTCAGTAAAAGACAAGACTGTTCCAGACATTATATCGCATGGCAAGGTAATTACTAAGGTTCAATGGCTTTTCAAAGAAAATACTGTGAAGGCAGTGTCGACACCAGTATGAAAAAAGTTAATGTCTGAAAATAAGTAAATAGTTTTATATATTAAAGAAGGATATATAAAAAAGGATAAATTAATAGTTTTACATGTTTATAAATTCAATTACAGTGGGTATATATTGAGTATATATATATATATATATTGGGTAGAGAATGATTGATGATATTAGTAGCAAGATACTATAAATTTACGTAAAAGTACTTTCCGAACGAACTATATATATATATATATATATTAATAAATAATTACCTGTGGTCTACAGTCACTCGGTCATTAATATATAGAGAAACAATAGTACTAAATAGGTAGGTCACATTGAAACAAGCGAAGCCGTTTCAAACATTGCTACCATACATACTATAGATATATGAATATGTAAGCATCTATTTCCCATTCTTGGGCACTGATAATATTGTTGATAAATTAAAGAGCAAAAATTCTATGTGATTAAAATTTGCTAAATTTTTTAATGAAAATTATTTCTCATACTTACATTCTCTTCTTCTGTTACGCTTTTGTGCCCTCACGAAAAGATGAACCAGGCAAGAGCCCGCTTATCGATCGACCGCACTTCTTACTTATCACCAAATAGTAGTCATTCACAATGTATATCCAACTGCGTTACTTCACTGCTCGACACCAAATGAATGTAAATTATGAATGGAAAGCTCTCACTAGATTTCCTTAGAAGTATATCGGGCGATTTCTATTTTTAGTCACTCCTTTTCTAGACGTAGATCCCTAATACTAAGTAATGTCCGTCCCTTGAACACACGCAGTGATTTGACGAATGAACTAATGTAAAAAGATGCCAAAGCTGTGCTTTAAATTGTGGCTTTTTCAGAAAATATAGACAGAAAGTGGAAAACCTTCCGCGACGAAGTTTTCCGATTTGTATGGAAGAGGGCGCGTCTGTACTCTCTGTAATAGGCACGTATTGTCTAAAAATACCATTTCTATAAAACCTCGTACTAATTCCTACTTTATTATTCTCGCATATGGTCCTATTTTCATTGATAGAGAAATGTGAGGGTGAGTCAATGTGTTGCGTTAACTTCAAGGTGTGTGCGTTAAGTTATAGGCGCATGCGCGGTGTAGATAGTGAGATGGCAACAAAAATCAATCCCTGATGGCCGTGGGTGTTACGTAACAACCGAGACACGACCGATGTACACGTCGACAACCATACTTGCTCTTAATTGCTATTAAAGTAAAAAATATGTACACTGACCGCTATAACGATGTGAGGAGTAGTTAAACTACGATTTAATTAGAACAATTTATTATAATATCAACAAAATATAGTAATAATCTCTAATATTGAGTGTATGTAAAGACTCAATTAACTTGCAAATATAGGCGATTGCGTAGGAGGCTTTGTATTGAACATGATTCTGTTGAAACCTTTAAAATATAGAAAATATTTTCATACCAACATTTTTCATTTTGAATTACGTTGATTCAATGAGAATCTGTAGCTAGTGGGTGTACGAAGTGTAAATATTTTATCTAAGTATTTCATACACCCACTAAAGAAATGTTGTTTTCGATATCTAATAAGCAGAACAAATATTCTACGTATTCTAACATCTGTTTGGGCCATGTATGGTTCTTAATTATGAAAGTTTAGATTAGATTATTACGAGATTATGGATTATTAATAAGAAATAATTATAATATTTATAGATGAGTTACTTTAAAGGTATTAAGTTCAGTCAAATTCCTGACTGTGCGTGCTGCTGTTGTGATCTAAAAATTAATCATCATCATGGGGTGCCATTTTCAAAATGAAGGTTGAAGGTCAGCAGATATCCGATCCAGGCCACCATGACATCTTCCAATTCCTTTAATAAATTAATACATGCCTATAACCAAGTAGATTTGTAACTATCTTTGCACTGTCTAAAATAGTTATACAATTTTAAGATCTGACCTATAAGCTGTCACTATTTCAAAAGAATTTTGTCATCTTAATTTCTTTCATTTTGTCATCTTCTAATATATATAACCATTTTGGTGAACTAAATTATGTCAGGTCCATCGTATTCTGATCTAAACATGTCACTACATTTTATTATTTTAACACAGTCGACATGAATTTGAACAAAGCTTTTTAAAAAAAATTAGGTTTTGAAAAATATCATTCAATAAATAGTTCAAATTCACCACATTCCTGTGGATTTCCAAATACATAGATATGTATGTATATATGTATATCATGCTATGGTAGTAAAGAAGCGAACGGTCACTTCTGTTAGAATCATAACTTACAGTTTTCACGCTAATTATAATTGCAAGTATCCAAGTATATGCAAGTTTTCACGCTAATTATAATTGCAAGTCCAACTTAGATAAATACTTGTCAAGCTTCGAGATTCTGTCTTATGTTAGGTTCGCTACGGTTTAAGTATAAATCCCGTCCAATAATTTGATTTTAGTTTTTCACCTTAGAATCATAACACTGTTAAAAAATAACAACGATACAAAACAAATTTGTGGGATTGTTTTAAATCGCTGTAAATTTCTCCAACTAAAATAAACGCTTATTAAAATTCTGTCAGTGAGTTAAAAAAACTGCATCGCAATTGCCACGCTACGGTTTTGGGTATAGTCTGTTTTATCTTTTGATTTTTAGTTTTGTACTTTGAAATACTCTTCTCGACCGGAGTGATACCACGGCCTAATAGAAAACCGGTGTGAAATAGCGCTTGCGCTGGGTGAGAATACCGGATTCCCATACCCCTAACCCCTCCTCCAAAGGCCGTCAACGCCTTTGGTCTTGCGGGTGTCCATGGGCGGCGGTAATCGCTTACCATCAGGTGATACGTCTGCTCGTTTGCCCCAATCCCATAAAAAGTACTAGATAGTCGCAATCTATACACTACATACTTAATAAATAATTATTTAACCCGAGTAAAATCAATACGCAACAACATGACATGATGTTTAACACCGAGACTTTTATCTTCTAAGTTTTAAAATGATTAAAAAATATTTGTTTAGTTCTTTATTCTACGGACTAGCGATAACCATTTGATTTTTATCAACTATATTGATATTGTACCTCTTTTTTCACGCCTTGAAAGATTGGGGAGAATGGGAGATAGAACATCCGACATCGCACACACAATTCTTCAAATATTTATTTATGTACCAGTGCTACACTTCTTTATATATCTCATGGGGTTTTGGCTCTAGTGCCTTGTAAAGCTTATGATGTTTAGTAATTCAAAGGTCCCTTCCCTTGGGATTATCTAACATAAGTGCTACCTCTATAATCTTCTAAGATTTACTTATTTGGAATTGGCTGTACTCTGCTACGCTTTGCTGTAGTATATTATGGTTGCATTTATGAGAAATTTTGAACTAAACTGACGCGAAAAATAGACTATAACAATATTTGACCCGCATTTTCATGGAGTTCCATGTATGGAATTAATTGGTTCCAAATTAGAGGGTTTATTTATAGTAGTTTCATGAAGCAAGTTCCATATGAAACTGCGATAACTTTGGAAATAACAGTTTGTCTTATCTTTTTCCTATTATTTTATACTACTCGACCCTCGCTTTATTTTGTATTTTGAAAATAAAATATAAAATAATGTCAGCTGTAATTGGAAAGAATCGTATATTTTAAGGCCGTTTCATATGGATCTGGCTACATGGATCTTTATAGAATCTAATAGAACAAGAATAGAAACTTGATTTTAAGTTAAAATATTTTAAGAATGTGTCTTGTGTATCAATAATTAGAAGAAAATTCTTTATCGAAAAGCAGGTTTTGAAGAGTTTGAAATTGTCTGCTTGAACTTATTTCACAATATTTAACCAAATAAGATCTCATATCGGATCTAAAAGGATTAATTATTCTAATTCCGGAACTAAAACGCGGAAACCAGCTTAAGTGCACTAGTCATGCGCCTGCGCAATCAATGTCAATAGCGAGGCAAACCGGCTTGTTTCTCACAGCAGGTGTCAAGTAGAGCTCGTAATTGTGATGTAACTTTGTCATAAATGTTCTTGCTCTTGATTTCAGAATAGTTTAGTTAAGTTATACAATTTTAAATGTAATTAATTTGGTATTTATGCCATACCAAATAAATTTTTCAAAACTGCTTCTGGGTATGACAAGGATTGAAATGGATGACTGCATGTATGGTGTACGACGAGCGTAACAGGTTCGAGCCGCACATAGGACCAAATTATGAAATGTATACAAATTGATTTTCTGAATCTGAGTGGTTTTTATGTCCGTTTCTTGTTAATTGCGAAATAGAATTTTGTATATTTCAAATGCGGGTGTCGTTTTGCAAAAAAAAGAAAAGCGAAAAAGATTGAAATACACTACAAAAAAGTGTATTTCAAGTAGCGTTATATCTTGTACACGAAAAACATTGACCGAAAATCTCAAGAATATAATGTTATATGCTGTCAAGTCGAGCAAAAAAGCGGCACGGCCGTACCATCTTTTTCTCGAAGCAGTTCAGACCATTGTCGACCCCCTATAACTCCGTAGTGGATATAAATAGAAGCTTGAATTTTCAGGTACTAAAAAGAATATGTACCTACCTACTACTACTTCTTACTAACTGACTGACTGATCATCACTACTAACGGAACTAATTATTTCCGTTACAGGAAAAGTAACATCAAAATGGGAACTCGATTTTAATATCTAGTTCATATACTCATAATGAAATGATTGTTACTAATTGAAAAATTTAATAATAAAGGCTAGGAAGATGATTTTATTTATGGGTCTTTCAAGTAAGTTGTATTTTAATCAAAGCTACACTCGTCAAATGCGATTATTATCAGAACATCACATTTTAATCATCATTATCTTTGAACATGTTCCTTTTCTTCCAAGAATAGTGGATGTAGCATATATGTCCTATTTTGAAAAAAATACCGTCATAGATCTCAGTAATATTAACAAACTGAGTCATTCGGTAACGATGTTTCCAAGGGCATAATCTTGGTGAACTGACCTTTATGAGTTTTATCAGGAATGTTCTACGTCGTTGTCAAATAATGAGCGTGGTACGTTGTGAAACTAATCTCTAAGGAGTGTTCGGTCACGCGTGCCCTTGACTTCTGATGGGTATACATATATACAGTATACACTTGTAGATTAATAGGTACACAGGTTTTAATATTTACACTAACTATGATCGGTACTTTAGCAGCTTTCAACCTAACTGTAATTGCAAGTTTTTTATTAAACCTCAGAACGTTTGAGTCTACGGCGAACATTGAAAGAACAAATTGGTGATGTTCTGAAGAAGGGACGTGTGAAAAGCAAAATTAACCAAAGAGCATGCATGTAGCGATGGATGAATGCAGACATAGCAAAAGAGGTGTGTCTGGACAGTAGTAACTACTGATCATTTGTTAATGCCTACCCTTTTTTTTTCTGTGCGGAAGTCCCCTCGGGTACCGTCTCCTGGTGGCATGTTGGACTCGAACCGACTAAAACCCCACGCCGTCTCGGGTACTAGATGCCGGGGAACCATGTGCATCCTGACAGATGACCACATCTGTCACCCCCCGGGTTTGCACCTATGGAGAACGGAGATCGTTCTGCGATCTCTGTTACTGCCTACCTTTCTGGGTAGTAGACGTTATTGTACTAGTACCTATAATGAATGGGTTCGGAGGAATTTCGCTCTAAAACCCTTTGATGTTTTGTGAATGATACTTTATGTAACCGTTTGTGTGTAGTTCATAAATTGTTTTTCGAAAACCCTTGCCATTGATGAACCTCGGGCCAATAAACACAGAGTCGCTCACTTTCTAAACTGTATTGTTTTTACTTAGAAGATAAAGATAGGTAGGTATAGATAGGAAATTTATACGGAGTTAAATTGTCAAATTCACTATGATGAAAATGTTGGCAAATAAATTTTGCTGTTTTACATGTTACCTGGTCTTTTTAACAGCTAAATAGAGCACAGAAACAATTAGAATTTTTAGCATCTAAACAAGAAACATCAAAATCGTTGAATTCTATAAAAACCTTTGAGTTAATCACACAAAAAGACAGTCGAATTGGAAAAATTCTTCTCCTATTGAAGACGTTTTAAACAGTTCTATTTTTTTTCTAAACGTGATCTTGTGTTTGTTATGCCTTTGTCCATAATAGATGGATGAAGAACCTTTATTTGCACACCATAGTACAGAGTTACAAGAGAGTACATTAAATATCATAATTTAAATGGTGTACAAAGAGCGGTCTTCTTGCCGAGCAGATAAAATACCTGTTAAGAATGCAAGAATATTCGATAATAAATAACTATTTATCATCAAAAGTTCGATTTAAAAAGAGTTTTAATTCTTAATACTAACTACAACCTCCATAGAGCACTAGGAGTTAATCAAACTGTTTTTATTTCTCTGGATACTCTACTCGATCGATACACAAATAGATTCTCGACTCGACTCTATTTGTGCAACGGTCAAAATGTTTTAACTAAAAGTCATAAAAATGCTTTACTACAACTTGCAATCAAATATATTGCAATGCAATATTTATATGAACTATATACGTTGCCTATTCAAAACAAAATTGTTAAGAAATGAGAAATAAACAGTCGTGTTTTTTTTAATTATTCTTTAAGTTATTATTCGATACATTATGATTAAATAAAATAATTAGACCTAGGATATTGTAATGTTATGGAGCAATATTATGAGTACTGTTTGGCTGCAGGTAAGTAAAAATATTTCGAATCGAATATCTTTGATCAGACAGTATCTTATCTAAAGAATCATCACATCACAGACAGAAGAGCCTCGCCAACGCGGTTTTGGGATACTGTACTGGTCAGTGGGCCAGTTTGGTTGGTATTAGGTTAGCGCGTCATGCCGCCCTGAGTGTGGCCTCAAATGGACAGGACGGGTTTTCCCCTCCATCCGCTTCAGAGACCAACCAGCCAGCGAGGAGACGACACACGCGTGTGCCGTGAGTCCCATAAATTGAGAATTTAACCAGCTGACGGTGCCCGCTTCTTTGTTGGCTTCTTTGTTGGTCCGGATGTGTTAATAACAGCAGTTCCCGGACCCCTTCCTTCTCAGGCGCTGAGTGGCACACCGTGTGGTTTTAGTCGGTCCGATTCCGACATACCACCCCGCCGCAACGTTGGGGTGACTGGCCGTGGGTGTGATGATTTACGCATAATGGCTAGCAGGAGCTGGATGCGAGAAGCCGAGGATCGAACTAAGAGACATGCTTTTAGAGAAGCTTATATTCAGCAGTGGACAGCGATAGGCTGATGTCTTTCAGTTAAATGTTTAAGCGTAATTGAGGAGAATTTTTTTTTTCAGCAATCGTCTTGATTCCACTGACATCAATCTCACACTTTATCCCGGTAAGTTATTTCAATAAAGGTCATAATATCAGGTATATTATTTTTAATGTGTGTAACAAAAAGTTATTTTCACCAAACAATGGTGTTTGCATTTTATTAATGCGGCGGGTTCGATGTGTTGTTCCAAATTCAGAGGAATGACACACGAATAATATTGTAAATAATACACGTAGTCGTACATTACTTCAATGCATCTTAGACTATTATTCTGTGGCCACTATGGTATTAACTTTGCAGCCACTGCCGTACTGCTTACTAGCAGACTTATGCAATCACACATGGATTCCAGAATGTGCCCAAGAGTGGGATTATGATTACCGAATGTTTATTGATGATTGCGATCTGTACGAATACAATTGTGATTATGCTAGGAGTAAGTGTGATTTTATACTTGTATCTTGTTACACTAGAGATAACTCATAAATATCCTGTCTTATAATGTTAGAAGATAGAAGTACAATATAGAGCTCTAGTAACTTTGGCTACCTCGGTGGCACAGTGGTAGCGTATACGACTACTGTGCTCGAGGTTACGGGTTCTATTCCCGGGTCAGACCACTTGTTTGTATGATCTGCAATTATTTGTTTCGGAGTTTGGTATATATTAACAGTTGTCTAGTATCAGTAGTACAAACTCTGCTTAGTTTGCAACTAGATGGCGTAATGTTAAACTCTTTTTATCACCAATGAAAACGAGAATATCTGACTAAATGTACTGTCAGTGCATTTTATTTAAAAGTCTGTTAGGAGCTAATGGAAATATGCTCTTAAATATATTTTCCTAAATAATTATGTTGTTTGTAGATTATACAATAACAAATTATTCAGACTGTTTTGGAGTAGCATCCTGTCCACCTATACCCACGTGCGCTGCGTGTCCAACGTGCAAGCAATGTAAGGCACGAAGGATGTTCGATCCAGTTGCTACAGTGCCATTGAATCAAAAACGTATAAAACTTAGACATGACCATGGGGGACACGAGGGCCATCAGCATTTCGTAGAACACATACATCTGGTTGGTGGGCATCGGGGCGTTGGTACTCTACCACAGACTTTCTACGGAACTGCGCGAAAACCAGACAGAACTCGAGGGTTTGGAGGTCCAAATATAAGAAGGTATCATTTACTACCGGGAAGAAAACTTACGAAAAAAACAAAAAAGAAAAAAAAGAAGACAAAAAAGAAAACGACGAAACGAACTACTACAAAACCCAGTAAGAAGAAACCTAAAATGAAGACTAAAACCACGACACAGGTTCTTATTTTTCTGTTATTTAACAGTTTTCTTTCAACAACAAACTGGTGACTTTTACAAACTCTAAACACTATTCACGTTGCCTGTATCTCCTTTTGCCAATGTCAAACAAGTAAGATCCTTTACCCTAGTTCCCTCAACTTATCCTAATTTACCTCCTATGTACCATTTCAAAAGGGTGAAAATATTTTACATAAAAATAGTTTGGCAACAGGTAGACGACTAGCCATAACTGAATCCTGCCAAAACCATCTGTGCGTGTGACATTATTTGTTAAAATTAACAATTTTCTGAACGACGAATTCGCGTCTTTGAACTTGTGCATAATGATATTGATTGTACAGATGGCGTTGTGGATTAAACGATTGCCTAGCCGGTTTTTACTGCACTGCATGTTGTAGGTTTAAATCCCTTATGAGACATGACACTGTGTGATCCATAAATTGCTGTTTTGAGTCTTAGTGTTAGTCGTGTCCAATTCATGTATGTTTATAATTTGATCCATGGACCACATTAGGAATATATCCACACAGGATATATTCTTAATGTGGTAGCTGTCTTTTCTACAAGCTTTTATTTAGTTTCATCTGTCCCGATGTTTGTCTATAATCAAATCTTGCAAGTTAAATTGAACCACTTCCCGATTTCCGATTGAGATGAAATTAGAAATATACCTTAAGTTCTGATGACAATGCAATTATATATAATCGTTATTATTATTAATCCAAAATGACCGTCATAACTAAATGGCGGCGCACTTATTTCTGAACAACTCACCCAATATCAAATGAAAGGGTTTAAAGTCTTTTTTTTTAGGTAGTAATAACAGCTTGTATTTAAAAAAAACTTTTTAAATTATTCACTTGTAGTTGTAGTTGTGATTTCACGTTATTTACTAATGGTATTTAAAACATTTTTTTAGCACTTAATGCCTTTAAATGGTATTGTGGCCTCTCTTATTCTTAATATAAAACATGTCTTGAAATAATATTAATAATAAACTCTTTTTTCTTTTTTTTTCAGTTTATAGAGACAGCAACTATGACTCCTGAATTTAAAACCAAGAAATATACTGTAATGAAGAATGGTAAAAAGTACATCAAAGTGATTAAGTATGTCATGCATAGAGTACCCAAGACAACTCCAGGAAAAACGAATGCCACTGAAATAAAGGATTCAGATTTTTTGGAAAAATAAATGTTTTGTAGGTCTAAATTATTTATTCTTGGAAATAAAACCTGTGCTTTTTTATAGTTTTAAAGTGACTCTTTCAGTACACTTTATTTTCATGCGATGTAACTCTATTATTAAGGTTTTATAAACAACTTACGCACTGTCAATCATATGTATATAAAGTTTTGGAAAACATATCACAGGTCACAAATACAACGAAAGACATTGCGTCAATTAAAGAAAAAAATAGAATTAGGTGCATCAAAGGACAAAGAACCCCCATATTCTTTTATTTATTTATTTATATCTTTATTGTATACTTAAAATTTAAAAACATAACAACAGCTGAGTTACAATGTTATAGAAGTAACAATTGGCGGTCTTATCGCTCGCATTTGTCAGGTGTTTAAGATTTTCAGGCAGTTAATCCAACAGTAACACACCATCACGTAAATATTCTAAATTTCTATTTGTATTTGTTTCGAAATAATGACAGACATTCTTGTTGATAATTTAGCTCTTTCTTTTAAAATAAACTTGGTTACAGACATGTGAAAATAACGTTACACACATTATTAAATATAATATAATAATAAATATTTCGGACATTTAACATACAACGCCATCTAGTCCCAAACTAGAATGCGAAAAGTAGAACTTGTGTTATGAGTACCAGACAACTGATATTGATACATATATATACTTTTTTTTTAAATACATACATATTATACATTGACTGCCTCGGTGGCGTAGTGGTACGCGTATGCGACTGCTAAGCTTGAGGTCTCGGGTTCAAATCCTGGGTCGGACCAAATGTTTGTGGAATCTACAAATATTTGTTTCGGAGTTTGGGTGTTTTCTATGTATAATATTATTATGTATGTATTTACAAAAAAAAGTATATATAAGTATTTATATCAGTTGTCTAGTACCCATAACACAAGCACTGCTTAGCTTGGGACTAGATGGCGTTGTGTTAGATGTCCGAAATATTTATTATTTTTATTCTCTTTATTTAATTATATATACATATTAATTACATTTTTAAATACATAAAAAAGATAAACAATAACATAATATATATTTAAAAATATAAAAAATAGTAGACCACCGACTTCGGGTACAGGAACCAAGAAACCGGTGGTTAGGGCTCCAAAGACAGGAACCTCCTCACTATGCGTGCCGTGTCAAGAAGGACTGCCTTCTGTATCAGACCCTTGATCCAGCCTTCTAACGTGAGCCTCTTAAGGTGTTGGTCGAGGCTCTTGGCTATCAATCCGTGAGCAGATACGACTATCGGAACAATTATTACCGAATCCACATTCCACATATCGACAATCTCGTGAGATAGATCCAAATATTTTATTTGTTTTTCTTTTTCGACTTTCACGAGATTCTCGTCATGAGGAACGGCGATATCGATAATAATTGCGCGGCGCTCTAATCGATCTATCACCACAATATCAGGCTTATTGGCAACAATAGTCCTGTCTGTAATAATAGATCGATCCCAATATAATGTAGCACGACCATTCTCGAGAACTGGGTCGGGCACATACCTGTAGTATGGCACCCCTGAGTTCACAAGATGGTATTTAAGGGCAAGTTGCTGGTGTACGATACTGGCTACTTGGTTGTGCCTGTGCAAATACTCGCCGTTAGCAAGACGAGAACAACCAGAAATAATATGCCTGATAGATTCTCCGGGACGGTGACATGCCCGACAAATGTCGACCGTACCATCTTTCAGGATATACTTCCGATAGTTATTCGTCAAGATAACTTCGTCCATAATCGCACAAACAAAACCTTCGGTTTCTTCGAAGAGATCACCATACCGTAGCCAGGACGTAGATGTTTTGAAGTCAATATCAGGCCCATTTAGGGCCCGGTAAAATCGACCATGAAGTTCCTTGCCCTTCCATACCTCTCTGCGATCAGTAGTACTAAGTACCACAGGTTTGCGCCAATTCTCTTTAGCCAGAGCAAGCGGAGTGAGTCCGGTATCCACTGCAACTACACTGCGATGCATGCCCACATCAGTATGAAGAAAATATTCTCTAAGATTGTATATCTCGCGATTGTGTAGGGTCTTGATATTTAAAAGTCCACGACCCCCACATTTTCGCGGGATATACAACCTCATAACTGATGAACGTGGGTGAAGCATTCGAAATGCAGTCAGCAATGTACGGACTCTCCTATCTAGGGCATCTAATTCGGTCTGAGTCCATCTAAGTATACCAAAGGAATACATCAGAACCGGCATGACCCAACAGTTGTAGGCTCGCACCTTGTTACCGCCTGATAAAAGACTATTAAGTACTTTTTTCAGGCGGCCAAAGAAGCATTCCCGCAACTCCTGTTTCACGCCAGATTCTGGCATTCCCAAGGACTGTGAAAAACCTAGATACTTGTAGTGTAGGAATTGAGATGCCAAACACGCATGTGAGCTTCGGAACCATTTAAGCCAAAAGTTGTGCAGTCCGTCAGGACCAGGTGCATTCCAATTCGGTAATGAACGGACTGCACAACTTACATCCTCTCTATCTATACTAACTGGTTCCATATTTGTTATAGACTCACATGAGCGCTTGACATCCCGCATCCAATCACCATCTGTATGAGTGACAGGCACTGACCAAATGTTACGCCAAAATGTATTTGTGGCATTTTCATCTGGTAAGTGCCCATCACGATCACATGGATTCGGAGCCTCCCATTTTCGGTACACCCACTTCTCATTTGTTTGGAACATACGATTCTGATTGAACCGGTCTCCTCGTTTTTTGTACCGTCTTATCCTATTTGCCCATGCACAAACTTTCTGTTTCAAGAAGTCAATGGGCTCTGTGACACTCGACATGTACTGTTGAGGACTGATGGTAGTCCCCAAGAATGCCTGTTTCACAAAGCGCATGACTCTTGGTCGCGTATTACCTGTTTTAAATGCTATTAATTTGCCGATGAGTGTCCTGGTCACAGCAATACGACGTTCTATTCTGTACTGCCAAGCTGGCATAGTATTTTTGGTTTGAGTAGTGATTCGTTCAATAAATTTAACACCAGCTACTCGACAAACTGCGATAGCCGCACAGTACAAAATAGAATGTGTATCACCGAGATCTTCGCTATTACCAAAATAATCAGGTAATAACGAATTCAGGGCACCCACCAATGTCAAATTACGTTTATG
This sequence comes from Spilarctia lutea, assembly GCA_916048165.1. NCBI lineage: Eukaryota > Metazoa > Arthropoda > Insecta > Lepidoptera > Erebidae > Spilarctia > Spilarctia lutea. The sequence continues at coordinate 6,654,443 of OU696491.1, forward strand.
TATGGGCAAACGGGGCAACCGGGGTCTGTTATTATAATTAACGTACCGGTACTCCTGAATCGCATCCTCCAAAGCACTCCTTATCCTATCATTGTATTGGGTACTTACGGATATAATTTCACTCTCTCTTTGTTCATCAACATCATCATTACATGGTAATTGTGGTATATTAACTACCACATCCACTGAATGTGACGAAGAAGGGAAAGTCAAAGTATTCTGTACGTCCGAGCGTATCCTCTCAAGTACGGCATCATCCAGCAGGTGACAGCGCTGTATAGCTCGTACTTGATCCGACAATCGTTGTGCCGAAACGTTGACAGCTGGCTCAAGCTCCTGAAACAGAGAGACTAGTCGAACACGGTACGCAATAAGGTTCGTTCCCAACTCTGTAGCCCGAAAATATGCCCGCATGACATTCTCATTTATACAATGTGTCCACTTCATGCGGCGCACATCACCACCGGCAGCGGGGGCCCTGTTCGAGGTCAATGGTCCTCTGGATCCCATGCTGGTCGGTGGCCGGCCTCTCCCCTGCCGACTTACAGGTGTTGGCGACGTCGGCGGAGAGAAATACTCGTCGCTTGATGAAGAGCTCGACGCCTCATGAACAGCCGAAACTTCTACTGTTGCTTCCATGGGTGGTAAGGCGGAGCGGAGCGACGAGTCCGAGGGTGACAACTGTGCTCTTAGTTTAGCTCTTGTTAGCATTATCGGAATTTCTTGTTGTTGTAATCATAACTATGACATGACGTTAAAAATGTCATGTCTTACATAAAAAATTATTTCTTTTACAATGCATTTTTATGTGGTTTTAACCTGCTTTGGTGCCAATATTCCATTTTGAATATATATATAAACTTGTTGTGGTTGATTTCTATTATTTGAAAATGTTTTATACAGAGAAAATAAATTATTGAAAATTAAGTGTGAAAAATTCCTTGTGCTTTCATTGTTACCAGCTTATTCTTATTATTATTATTATTAGAATTCCCCAAACTTCGTAACAAATATTTAAAGATCATAAAAACATGTGGTCCGACCCGGGAATCGAAACCGAGACCTCAAGCACAGCACACAAGCATACACTATCCCTGTACCACCGAGGCAGTTATATATATATAAAATTATAACAAATCGTATAGTATAGTAGGCCAAAATTTTCTCTTCTAAGGCCTTAGCACATAAATTTTATCAGTCCTTATTTTTTACTGCGTTTAGTGTTGTAGGCTCGATCCCTAAGTGGTCAAAAGCAATTGATTTGCACTGTTCGAGGCCAGACGGGCGGGCCTTTTCCTAACACAGAGTATTATCATTGAAAGCAAAATAGTGCAAGCCTTCTTGCCACACAGTAGACGAAGATGTTGAGGATTTTCTTAGCATGCATTAAAATAGTCCACATGTCAAGTATCATTTAATTATATTAACGTACGTAATCAGTTGTTTCATTGTCTATAAAATTGTCTTATTTTAAAATAATATGTGTGTATATATTTATGTCTGTCTAAACATGACTAAAAAATAAAATCATAACGAAAAACCTGACCATTTTGATTTAAAACCTGTATAACATTTAGCACAGTGAAGTTTACTTCTTTTTATTGTTTATTAATATTGAGGTGCAAAGCGATAAGTGTGTCTTAAAAATTTCACTTTATTTCCAAAGCGCTCTCTGATTATCTGATATAAATCTCTGGTCTCTGATTTGTGAGTAGTCTCCCAAGTAAAAGGCACAAAGCAATCTTTATTCATGCCAGTACATTTTCCAATTGTACTTTTCTTACTAAACTCTGCTGTTGGATGTTCAGTAGTTGTAGATTTGTCTATTTCAATCTCAATCGACTTTATACCTTCTGTTGTTCTAGTAGTAGTAGTAGTTGTGGGAGTAGTGGTAGTGGGAGTACTGGTAGTGGGAATAGTAGTAGTTGGAGAAGTAGTTGTGGGACTCGTGGTTAAAGGGGTAGTGGGAGTGGGAGTAGTAGATGCGGCAGTCGTGGCCGTAGGGGTAGTGGTAGTAGCAGTTTTGGGAGTCGTATTAGTGGTGGTAGTGGAAGAAGTGGTAGTGGGAGTAGTGGTAGTGGGAGTAGTGGTAGTGGGAGTAGTGGTAGTGGGAGTAGTGGTAGTGGGAGTAGTTTTAGTACGAGTAGTGGTAAATGGAGAAGTAGTTGTGGGAGTCGTGGTTGCAGGTGTAGTAGTTGTAAGTGTCGTGGTCGTAGGTGTAGTGGTAGTATAAGTAGAGGTAGTACTGGTCTGTGCTACAGTAACAGTTGTAGTGGGTTCAAATCTTGTAGTGGAAGTGGGAGTAGAAGTTGTGGGAGTCGTCGTCGTAGAGGTAGTAGTAGTGGGAGTAGCAGTTGTGGAAGTCGTGGCCGTAGGGATAGTAGTCGTGGGAGTAGTGGTCATAAGTATAGTGGTAGTATGAGTAGAGGTATTATAAGACTGTGCTACAGTAACAGTTGAAGAGGGTTCAAATCTTGTAGTGGAAGTGGGAGTAGCAGTTGTAGGAGTTGTGGTCGTAGAGGTAATAGAAGTGTGAGTAGTAGTTTTGGTAGTCGTGGTCATTGGGCTAGTACTTGTTAGGGTAGTGGTAGTACTGGACTGTGCTACAGTAACATTTGTAGTGGAATCAAATCTTGTAGTGGTGGTATGAGTAAAAGTTGTAGAAGTCGTGGTCGTAGGGACAGTAGTAGTGAGAGTAGCAGTTGTGCGAGTCGTCGTCGTAGAGGCAGTAGTAGTGGGAGGAGTAGTTATAGCAGTCGTGGTCGTTGGGCTAGTACTTGTTGGGGTAGTGGTAGTACTGGACTGTGCTACAGTAACAGTTGTAGTGGGTTCAAATCTTGTAGTGGTAGTGGGAGTTGTGGTCGTAGAGGTAGTAGTAGTGGGAATAGTAGTTGTGTTAGTAGTGGTCGTTGGGCTAGTACTTGATGGGGTGGTGGTAGTACTGGACTGTGCTACAGTAACAGTTGTAGTGGGTTCAAATTTAGTAGTGATAGTGGGAGTAGAAGTTGTGGGTGTCATGGTCGTAGGAATAGTAGTAGTGGGAGTAGTAGATTTGAGAGTGGTTGTCGTAGGTGTAGTGGTAGGAGTAGTTGTGATAGTCGTGGTCGCTGGGCTGGTACTTGTTGGGGTGGGGGTAGTACTGGACAGTGCTTCAGTAACAGTTGTAGTGGGTTCAAATCTAGTAGTGGTAGTATGAGTAGAGGTAGTATTAGACTGCGCTGCAGTAACAGTTGCAGAGGGTTCAAATCTTGTAGTGGTAGTGGGAGTTGTAATCGTAGAGGTAGTAGTAGTGGGTGTACTAGTTGTTGTGGTAGTACTGGACTGTTCTACAGTAACAGTTGTAGTGGGTTCAAATCTTGTAGGGGTAGTGAGAGTAGATGTTGTGGGAGTCGTGGTCGTAGAGGTAGTAGTAGTGGGTGTACTAGCTGTGGTTGTTGGGCTAATACTTGTTGGGGTGATGGTAGTACTTGACTGTGCTACAGTAACAGTTGTAGTGGGTTCAAATCTAGTAGTGATAGTGGGAGTAGAAGTTGTGGGAGTCGTTGTCGTGGGTATTGTGATAGTAGTAGTTGTTGAAGTGGTGGTCGATGGGCTAGTACTTGTTGGGGTGGTTGTAGTACTGGACTGTACTACAGTAACAGTTGTAGTGGGTTTAAATCTTGTAGTGGTAGTGAGAGTAGACGTTGTGGGAGTCGTGTTCGTAGAGATAGTAGTAGTGGTAGTAGCCGTTGTTGGAGTCGTGGCCGTAGGGATAGTAGTCGTGGGAGTAGTGGTCGTAGAAGAGGTAGTAGTAGACTGTGCTGCAGTAACAGTTGAGGGTTCAAATCTTGTAGTGAAAGTGGGAGTAGCAGTTGTGGGAGTTGTGGTTGTAGAGGTAGTAGTAGTGGGTGTACTAGTTGTGATACTCGTGATCGTTGGGCTAGTACTTGTTGGGGTAGAGGTAGTCCTGGACTGTGCTACAGTAACAGTTGTAGTGGGTTCAAATCTTGTAGTGGTAGTGGAAGTTGTGGTCGTAGAGGTAGTAGTAGCGGGAGTGGTAGTTGTGATCGTAGAGGTAGTAGTAGTGGGTGTACTAGTCGTGGTTGGGCTAGTACTTGTTGGGGTAGTGGTAGTACTGGACTGTGCTACAGTAACTGTTGTAGTGGGTTTAAATCTTCTAGTGGTAGCGGGAGTAGAAGTTTTAGTAGTCGTGGTCGTTGGGCTAGTAGTAGTTGGAGTCGTGGTAATACTGGACTGTGCTACAGTAACAATTGTAGTGGGTTCAAATCTTGTAGTGGTAGTGGGAGTTGTGGTCGTAGCGGTAGTAGTAGTGGGTGTACTAGTTGTGGTAATCGTGGTCGTTGGGCTAGTACTTGTTGGGGTAGTGGTAGCACTGGACTGTGTAACAGTTGTAGTGGGTTCAAATAATGTAGTGGTAGTGGGAGTTGTGTTCGTAGAGGTAATAGTAGTGGGAATAGTAGTTGTGTTAGTAGTGGTCGTTGGGCTAGTACTTGCTGGGGTAGTGGTAGTACTGGACTGTGCTACAGTAACAGTTGTAGTGGGTTCAAATCTTGTAGTGGTAGTGGGAGTTGTGGTCGTAGAGGTAATAGTAGTGGGAGTAGTAGTTGTGTTAGTAGTGGTCGTTGGGCTAGTATTTGTTGGGGTAGTGGTAGTACTGGACTGCTATAGTAACAGTTGTAGTGGGTTCAAATCTTGTAGTGGTAGTGGGAGTTGTGGTCTTAGAGGTTATAGTAGTGGGAATAGTAATTGTGTTAGTAGTGGTCGTTGGGCTAGTACTTGATGGGGTGGTGGTAGTACTGGACTGTGCTTCAATAACAGTTGTAGTGGGTTCAAATCTAGTAGTGGTAGTAGAAGTTGTGGAAGTCATGATTAGGATAGTAGTAGTGGGAGTAGTAGTTTTGAGAGTGGTTGTCGTAGGTGTAGTGGTAGTGGGAGTCGTGGCCGTAGGGAAAGCGGTCGTGGGAGTAGTGGTCGTAGGTGTAGTGGTAGTATGAGTAGAGGTAGTATTAGACTGTGCTGCAGTAACAGTTGTAGAGGGTTCAAATCTTGTAGTAGTAGTGGGAGTTGTGGTCGTAGAGGTAGTAGTAGTGGGTGTACTAGTTGTTGTGGTAGTACTGGACTGTTCTACAGTAACAGTTGTAGTGGGTTCAAATCTTGTAGTGGAAGTGGGAGTAGAAGTTGTGGGAGTCATGGTCGTAGGGATAGTAGTAGTGGGAGTATTAGTTTTGAGAGTGGTTGTCGTAGGTGTAGTGGTAATGGGAGTAGCAGTTGCGGGAGTCGTGGCCGTAGGGATAGAAGTCGTGGGAGTAGTGATCGTAGGTGTAGTGGTAGTATGAGTAGAGGTTGTATTAGACTGTGCTGCAGTGAGAGTTGAAGAGGGTTCAAATCTTGTGGTGGAAGTGGGAGTAGCAGTTGTGGGAGTTGTGGTCGTAGAGATAGTAGTAGTGGTAGTAGCCGTTGTTGGAGTCGTAGCCGTAGGGAAAGTAGTCGTGGGAGTAGTGGTCGTAGGTGTAGTGGTAGTATGAGTAGAGGTAGTATTAGACTGTGCTGCAGTAACAGTTGTAGAGGGTTCAAATCTTGTAGTGTATGTGGAAGTAGCAGTTGTGGGAGTTGTGGTCGTAGAGGTAGTAGTAGTGGGTGTACTAGTTGTGGTCGTTGGGCTAGTACTTGTTGGGGTAGTGGTAGTACTGGACTGTTCTACAGTAACAGTTGTAGTGGGTTCAAATCTTGTAGTGGAAGTGGGAGTAGAAGTTGTGGGAGCCGTGTTCGTAGAGATAGTAGTCGTGGAAGTAGTGGTCGTAGGTGTATTGGTAGTATGAGAAGAGGTAGTAGTAGACTGTGCTGCAGTAACAGTTGTAGAGGGTTCAAATCTTGTAGTGAAAGTGGGAGTAGCAGTTGTGGGAGTTGTGGTCGTAGAGGTAGTAGTAGTGGGTGTACTAGTTGTGGTCGTTGGGCTAGTACTTGTTGGGGTAGTGGTAGTACTGGACTTTTCTACAGTAACAGTTGTAGTGGGTTCAAATCTAGTAGTGGTAGTAGAAGTTGTGGGAGTCATGGTCGTAGGGATAGTAGTAGTGGGAGTATTAGTTTTGTGAGTGGTTGTCGTAGGTGTAGTGGTAGTGGGAGTAGCAGTTGTGGGAGTCGTGGCCGTAGGGATAGAAGTCGTGGGAGTAGTGATCGTAGGTGTAGTGGTAGTATGAGTAGAGGTAGTATTAGACTGTGCTGCAGTAACAGTTGAAGAGGGTTCAAATCTTGTAGTGGAAGTGGGAGTAGCAGTTGTGGGAGTTGTGGTCGTAGAGATAGTAGTAGTGGTAGTACTAGTTGTTGTGGTAGTACTGGACTGTTCTACAGTAACAGTTGTAGTGGGTTCAAATCTTGTAGTGGAAGTGGGAGTAGAAGTTGTGGGAGTCATGGTCGTAGGGATAGTAGTAGTGGGAGTATTAGTTTTGAGAGTGGTTGTCGTAGGTATAGTGGTAATGGGAGTAGCAGTTGCGGGAGTCGTGGCCGTAGGGATAGAAGTCGTGGGAGTAGTGATCGTAGGTGTAGTGGTAGTATGAGTAGAGGTTGTATTAGACTGTGCTGCAGTGAGAGTTGAAGAGGGTTCAAATCTTGTAGTGGAAGTGGGAGTAGCAGTTGTGGGAGTTGTGGTCGTAGAGATAGTAGTAGTGGTAGTAGCCGTTGTTGGAGTCGTAGCCGTAGGGAAAGTAGTCGTGGGAGTAGTGGTCGTAGGTGTAGTGGTAGTTTGAGTAGAGGTAGTATTAGACTGTGCTGCAGTAACAGTTGTAGAGGGTTCAAATCTTGTAGTGTATGTGGAAGTAGCAGTTGTGGGAGTTGTGGTCGTAGAGGTAGTAGTAGTGGGTGTACTAGTTGTGGTCGTTGGGCTAGTACTTGTTGGGGTAGTGGTAGTACTGGACTGTTCTACAGTAACAGTTGTAGTGGGTTCAAATCTTGTAGTGGAAGTGGGAGTAGAAGTTGTGGGAGCCGTGTTCGTAGAGATAGTAGTCGTGGAAGTAGTGGTCGTAGGTGTATTGGTAGTATGAGAAGAGGTAGTAGTAGACTGTGCTGCAGTAACATTTGTAGAGGGTTCAAATCTTGTAGTGAAAGTGGGAGTAGCAGTTGTGAGAGTTGTGGTCGTAGAGGTAGTAGTAGTGGGTGTACTAGTTGTGGTCGTTGGGCTAGTACTTGTTGGGGTAGTGGTAGTACTGGACTTTTCTACAGTAACAGTTGTAGTGGGTTCAAATCTAGTAGTGGTAGTAGAAGTTGTGGGAGTCATGGTCGTAGGGATAGTAGTAGTGGGAGTATTAGTTTTGTGAGTGGTTGTCGTAGGTGTAGTGGTAGTGGGAGTAGCAGTTGTGGGAGTCGTGGCCGTAGGGATAGAAGTCGTGGGAGTAGTGATCGTAGGTGTAGTGGTAGTATGAGTAGAGGTAGTATTAGACTGTGCTGCAGTAACAGTTGAAGAGGGTTCAAATCTTGTAGTGGAAGTGGGAGTAGCAGTTGTGGGAGTTGTGGTCGTAGAGATAGTAGTAGTGGTAGTAGCCGTTGTTGGAGTCGTGGCCGTAGAGAAAGTAGTCGTGGGAATAGTGGTCGTAGGTGTAGTGGTAGTATGAGTAGAGGCAGTATTAGACTGTGCTGCAGTAACAGTTGAGAAGGGTTCAAATCTTGTAGTGTATGTGGGAGTAGCAGTTGTGGGAGTTGTGGTCGTAGAGGTAGTAGTAGTGGGTGTACTAGTTGTGGTCCTTGGGCTAGTACTTGTTGGGGTAGTGGTAGTACTGGACTGTGCTACAGTTACTGTTGTAGTTGGTTCAAATCTTGTAGTGGTAGTGGGAGTTGTGGAAGTAGAGGTAGAAGTAGTGGGAGTAGTAGTTGTTGAAGTGGTGGTCGATGAGCTAGTACTTGTTGGGGTGGTTGTAGTACTAGACTGGACTAGAGTAACAGTTGTAGTGGGTGTAAATCTTGTTGTGGTAGCGGGAGTAGAAGTTTTAGTAGTCGTGGTCGTTGGGCTAGTAGTAGTTGAAGTCGTGGTAATACTGGACTGTGCTACAGTAACAGTTGTAGGGGGTTCAAATCTTGTAGTGGTAGTGGGAGTTGTGGTCGTAGAGGTAGTAGTAGTGGGTGTACTAGTTGTGGTAATCGTGGTCGTTGGGCTAGTACGTGTTGGGGTAGTGGTAGTACTGTACTGTGCTACAGTAACAGTTGTAGTGAGTTCAAATCTTGTAGTGGAAGCGGGAGTAGCAGTTGTGGGAGTTGTGGTCGTAGAGGTAGTAGTAGTAGTGGGTGTACTAGTTGTGGTTGTTGGGCTAGTACTTGTTGGGGTAGTGGTAGTACTGGACTGTGCTACAGTAACAGTTGTAGTGGGTTCAAATCTAGTAGTTGTAGTGGGAGTAGAAATTGTGGAAGTCGTTCTCGTAGGTGTAGTGGTTGTAGTAGTTTTGATAGTCTTGGTCGTTGGGCTGGTACTTTTTGGGATAGTGGTAGTACTGGACTGTGCTATAGTAACAGTTCTAGTGGGTTCAAATCTAGTAGTTGTAGTGAGAGTAGAAGTTGTGGGAGTCGTTCTCGTAGGTGTAGTGGTAGTAGTAGTTTTGATAGTCTTGGTCGTTGGGCTAGTACTTTTTGGGATAGTGGTAGTACTGGACTGTGCTACAGTAACAGTTGCAGTGGGTTCAAATCTTGTAGTGGTAATAGGAGTAGAAGTTGTGGGAGTCGTTGTCGTAGGTGTAGTGATAGTAGTAGTTGTGGAAGTGGTGGTCGTTGGGCTAGTACTTGATGGGGTAGTGGTGGTACTGGACTGTGCTACAGTAACAGTTGTAGTGGGTTCAAATCTAGTAGTGGTAGTGGGAGTAGAAGTTGTGGGAGTCGTTGTCGTGGGTGTAGTGATAGTAGTAGTTGTGGTAGTTGTCGTCGTTGGGCTAGTACTTGATGGGGTAGTGGTGGTACTGGACTGTGCTACAGTAACAGTTGTAGTGGGTTCAAATCTTTTAGTGGGAGTAGAAGTTTTGGGAGTCGTTGTCGTAGGTGTAGTGTCAGTAGTAGTTTTGAAGGTCGTGGTCGTTGGGCTAGTACTTGTTGGGGTGGTGGTAGTACTGGACTGTGCTACATTAACAGTTCTAGTGGGTTCAAATCTAGTAGTTGTAGTGGGAGTAGAAATTGTGGGAGTCGTTGTCGTAGGTGAAGTGGTAGTAGTAGTTGTGGAAGTGGTGGTCGTTGGGCTAGTACTTTTTGGGATAGTGGTAGTACTGGACTGTGCTACAGTAGCAGTTGTAGTGGGTTCAAATCTAGTAGTGGTAGTGGGAGTAGAAGTTGTGGGAGTCGTTGTCGTGGGTGTAGTGATAGTAGTAATTGTGGTAGTTGTCGTCGTTGGGCTAATACTTGTTGGGGTGGTGGTAGTACTGGTCTGTGCTACAGTAACAGTTCTAGTGGGTTCAAATCTAGTAGTGGTAGTGGGAGTAGAAGTTGTGGGAGTCGTTGTCGTGGGTGTAGTGGAAGTAGTAGTTGTGGTAGTGGTCGTCCTTGGGGTAGTACTTGTTGGGGTGGTGGTAGTACTGGACTGTGCTACAGTAACCGTTGTAGTGGGTTTAAATCTTGTAGTGGTAGCGGGAGGGGAAGTTTTAGTAGTCGTGGTCGTTGGGCTAGTAGTAGTTGGAGTCGTGGTAATACTGGACTGTGCTACAGTAACAGTTGTAGTGGGTTCAAATCTTGTAGTGGTAGTGGGAGTTATGGTCGTAGAGGTAGTAGTAGTGGGTGTACTAGTTGTGGTAATCGTGGTCGTTGGGCTTGTACTTGTTGGGGTAGTGGTAGTACTGGACTGTGCTTCAGTAACAGTTGTAGTGGGTTTAAATCTTGTAGTGACAGTGGGAGTTGTGGTCGTAGAGGTAGTAGTAGTAGGAGTAGTAGTTGTGGTAGTAGTGGTCGTTGGGCTCGTACTTGATAGGGTAGTGGTAGTACTGGACTGTGCCACAGTAACAGTTGTAGTGGGTTCAAATCTTGTAGTGGTAGTGGGAGTTGTGGTCGTAGAGGTAGTGGGAGTAGTGGTTGTGGTAGTAGTGGTCGTTGGGCTAGTACTTGATGGGGTGGTGGTAGTACTGGACAGTGCTACAGTATCAGTTGTAGTGGGTTCAAATCTCGTAGAGGTAGTGGGAGTAGAAGTTGTAGGAGTCGTGGTCGTAGGGATAGTAGTAGTGGGAGTGGTAGTTGTAGTAGTCGTGGTCGTTGAGCTAGTTCTTGTTGGGGTAGTAATAGTACTGGACTGTGCTACAATAACAGTTGTTGTGGGTTCAAATCTTGTAGTTGTAGTGGGAGTAACAGTTTTGGAAGTATTGGTCGTAGGGGTAGTTGTAGTTGGCGTATTAATTTTTGTAGTCATGGTCGTAGGGCTTGTGGTGGTATGAGTAGTGGTAGTAGTGGGACTATTAGTTCGAGTAGAAAAAATACTGAACTGTGGTACAGTAACATTTGTAGTGGGTTCAAATTTTGTAGTGGTAGTGGGAGTCGCAGTTGTGGGAGTCTTGGTCGTAGGGATACTGGACTGTGCTACAGTAACAGTTGTAGTGGGTTCAAAGTTTGTATTGTTAGTGGGAGTCGCAGTTATGGGAGTCGTGGTCTTAGGCAAAGTGGTAGTAGGAGTAGTTTTTGCGATAGTCTTGGTCGTAGGGGTAGTGGTAGTAGGGCTTGTGGTAGTATGAGTTGTGGTAGTAGTAATAGTAGTAGTAGGGCTGTTAAGGGGAGTGGTAGTGGTACTGGACAGTGCTACAGTAACAGTTGTAGTGGGTTCAATTTTCGTAGTGGTAGTGGGAGTAACAGTCGTGGAAGTCTTGGTCGTAGGGGTAGTGGCAGTTGGCGTAGTATTTGTGGTAGTCGTGGTCGTAGAGATAGTAGTTATGGGATACGTCGTCGTAGGGGTAGTGGTAGTTGGAGTAGTAGTTGTGGTAGTATTAGTTGGAGTAGTAATACTGGAATGTGCTACAGTAACACTTGTATTAGGTTCAAATTTCGGTGTATTATTTTCACTGCGTATACTTTTATATGCACATGTATTTAAAGGCACTTTGACATATGCTGAAAAATTAAATAATTTTTTTAAACATTATTATATGCTTACAATTTAAAAACAAACACACTCACTTGTTGCTTTATTCAACTACTAAATGTTGATTGACCTGCCCTGAGAATGGAGTGATCCGGGAACGACTGTTATTAACACATCCGAACCATTCCCAGCGCCGTCATTGTCTACTGATGGACTCTCTAATTAGGCGACGTACGGCACACGCATATGTCGTTCATCCGCGGCCACACCCAGGGTGGCATGAGGCGCTGGTTAGCGCGCCTTTACCACACTCAACTAGTCGATGACTGCAGTGAGGCTCAGGCGTGGCAAACCGCCAGCGTGTGCTGGGCCGAGTACTCACTACAATCGTAGTGGTGACTGGCGGGACTCAGTTCCTTCCTTGCGAACTATTGCAGGTACTTGCCGAAGCAAGCGTGCCCGGGAAAGACCTGCGTCAGTCGGAGCGGCTTTACGCCACTCGCATATCTCTTCAGGTGGAGGACGAAAGCCGTTCTTCGTCTGGAAGTCGTCGTCCGCCGATATACTTCGGCAACACTTTCGCCTCCGAATCCCATGGGATAGTTCCGACCGAGCCGCGCCCTTTTCTGGGTGCATGGTGCACTGCTGACAGCGCCATCGCCTGGACAATCCCCGTAAGCCCAGTGATGTCCAATAATACTGCCAACGCCAACTTATAGGCTGATACGCCGCCACAGCCCACTGCCTCTTCAGTCACGGCCCTCGGGCGCAACATGGTATCGACCGTTGGACGCCCCTCTCGGAATCCAAATAGAGCGACTGACAGATCGGAGCCCACCTCACAAAGGTGCCGGATGACACGGGCAGATACGGCTGCTATAGCTATAGGACGCAATCGTATCGGCAGAGGTAACACCGCGGGAACAATATTTATGGCAATATTAAGTGCAGTTTGCTAGTTACATATTATTTTAGACTGCTGCCCCACCCTGAGCCCATGGTTGGCTACGCCTTTGCCTACCTCACGAAATTATTACATCTACCAAAGGTTGACTGTTAGACAATGCACTGGGAATTAAGCCCGCCGTTGTACATATGTGCATAAAGTTTTAAAATTAATAAATATTAATAATAACATTTATTATAGTGCACAAGTGCAACTCAGTTCTCTCACTCTTATTAATATATACAGCGGTTATCATATATGACTGGGGAGAGATCAGACACAGTTTACAACGAATGCATGCATGCGAATTTATCGTGATATCTTACGATAAATATAACACCGTAGCCTCTTGTACCATACCGTACCGTACCGAACCGTAGATCTTGAGTAACGAAAACTCTTACTTCATTACCACATAAAACTAGACGCAGCCTTATTATAGCTTGTGATCTTGAAAGGAAAATCAAGACAGGTCACCATAATAGCAAATAATATCATAGTCCATGAACACCCATAAAAATAAAACCAAGAGTTTTGCCGCCCCTTGAGTGCCCAGAGTTATCGAAAGAGAAATTGGATCTTCGGTCACACTCATTCTCAAAGAGTTACTCAACATTGAATTTCTTTGGCCGAGGATCACTTCGATCGAGCCTAATGTGTCGAAACATAGTTTACCCACAACTTTATGATATTTGTGCTAATCATCATCAACTTTTAACAGGCCTCCGCTGGATATAAGCCCTCAGAAATAAGGTTTTGATCTACTATACCACGCTGACCAGGCGGGTTGGTTTCAAGTTTTCATGCTCTTTGCAGTGATATTTTATTGAATAGTTCGTTGGCTCTTACGACACCCATGGTATGAATGTGGATGATTAAACTCTTTATTTTAATCAATCACCACATGGAGAGTCATAACTAAGAGTATTATAAGAATCTGTGAAATTTTGATGTTGCATTATTGTTCTCGCATTTTGTTGTTTTGTGGTACCGTTGCTGTTGCTGGATTAGTTCTTTAAGCCTAAGTGCTTATTCATTATTGCCACTTACATACTTTGTGATCACAATTATACTCGTGCATATCACACTCATCGAAAAACAATCTTTTGGTTAATTCCTGTTGTTGTTGGCCACATATTGGCTGCCATGTATGGTTGCATTTTTTTGCCAACTCACAACTCGCTTCCGGCTGAAATACACAATCCCAGAAAATAAGATGAACTTTTAGTTTTCTATTTTTGTAAATTATAAATAATACAGAGTTTATACCTCATAAGTAAAATGTTCTGAAATTGCAACTAAAAACGAATAAGTAGGTTAATGTGTGTAAATGTATAATTGTGTATAAACAACGAAATATGCGACATTTTAAAAGGGTTCAACTTGTTATTCTTTTAGACTAAAGAAATTATAACTAATAGATGCAAAACTGCGTAGTAAACCATGACTAATAAACTTTTATTTTGTTATAAAAAGAGACTATCTTAGGATCAAAAAAAAATATAGTAGATAAATATTTACCGAGAATAATTAAAATTCCAATCATAATAATTTCATTCCAAAGGCTCAATTTCCTCTTGTAAAATGTTCGCAACTAAGTAGATTATATTTATAGCATTACAATATCAGCTGAGGTTTTACTCAAAACAATTTTTATTCTGTTCAATTTTATTTAGGAAATGTCGTTTTATTTACTTTTATTGTGAAATTTATTGCACATGTTAAATTTATTGGCAAGGTTTTGTTCGTGTTCCTAAATGAAATAAAGTGTGTAATGAACCCGATCCAACTAGGTGTATAAACCTAGTCATGATGATTTTACAAATCAACAATCATAGTTACATTGCAACGTCACGTCATTTAGATTTTTAGAATAAAATTTTTTAGCCCACACCGAGTAGACTTTGAAAATATGTACGTAAAAATGTATGCTTAACACACCAAAATTTTAACTCATTCCATCTAAGACGAATAAAAAACAAAGCAAGCCCAGACACAAATAAATTTACAATTACACTGAAAATCGGTCTACCGATACCGAAACTCCTATAAATCATAGCTATGATGTTCTCCTAGCCGATTACAGCCACGGCGGCCAGTCTCAACGGAGACCAGCCAACTACGCAGGAGATATTATAGTGCACAAGTGTGTGCGTAAATACAGGTGCACTCTCTGTTCCCTCTCTCTAATAATCCGATGGGACAGTTAACATACAAGACTGGGGAGACATCAGGTGCAGGACCGACAGCTTTACGTGCTCTCCGAGGCACGGGGGTTCAGACCCCAACTTCCAAACTCTGAGTTGATAATAAGTATTTCTATAATCAGAAAAACTCAATAACACTTTTGGCTCTACACAGGTTATAACCCGAGACTTCTCGATTGGCAGTCGCATACTTAAACCGATAGCTATATAGAAAAATAAAACAACACCTTTTTTTGAACGAATAGGTACTTTAACAACTACTACTATTATAGAAAACACAATAGAAGTTTTCTTTGTTAACTTGCGACGCCATGTTCTCCTCTTTATTGAAGTCGGTTGAAAAGTGAAATAAATATTTGACTTAAAGTTATTGTAGTTTAAAACTGAACGAAGTAAATTAGCGGTGTAATTGTTCACTTAGGTACTCAATAGGCTCTTGAAAATTATTTATTACTAAATAAAAAAGGTTTGTTTACATCATGCGTACCTAAATTGGTTAATACATATTCCAAATAAATTGATTATGTAGTTGCTTGGTCTTAATTGGAAATAATTAAACGTGGGCGAGCCAATTAGATTGTGTTAACTTCACGTAAATTAAATTCATTCAATAACTAAAATTATATAACATAGCTGACCCACGCAACCTCGTTTGCGTCTTATGTTGCCCGTAACGTGAAAATTTTCCCCCGTTTTTTAAACATTCTTCATTGGTGCTCCGCTCCTATTAGTAATATTTTAATTTTGCCATAACTTCAAAACCAAACGTCCAATTTTTATCATTCAAAGACCAAATATTATCTACATAAACTGTAGTTAGTGATGAAATAATTTATTTTGATAAGGATTGATAGCATGAGTAAAATAAACGCGTTTAAATGTAGTCCAAACAAAATTCAAGATTTTTAAATAAAAAAATGGTTGTTGTGCCTCACTCGACATAGATAGGTATAGTGTGTCGCAGACTTTTTTGTAGATATTTATAAAATCTACGATTAATTAGAACACTTTATGGTTCTATCTTTTACCGTTTAGGCAGCGTACGCAAAATAAGTAACTTATCTGGTTGATTTTTTACACTTTGGGTCCGAAAAACCCAAATATCTTACGGAACAAATCAACACTTACAGACTTTATCCTTACAACACAGTGTTACGAGTATATACCTTCGGCAGATAGTGATTTTTCAATTTATATTGGCGGGCATGTTTTGCCTTCTTTATATACAAGGATTGTATCTCCTCTGGCATTTTATTTAGAAAAGTAGGTAGGGATTAAGTACTCTTCTATTCTTTCACCATACAAGTTATTTGTTTTCAGCAGTAGGTATTTGTTTTTAGGTATGATTTTCCTTAAGTTATTTAGTCTAGTCCTTTCAATCAACAATATAGATTTACAGTAGTAAAGTCAAGTCAAGTAAAGTCATAAGTAGGTACATATACTCGGATAGTAATTTAAAAAATGATTACCACGATATTCGACATATACTCGGGCAAAGCAGCAGGCAAAAGTGAGTCTTACTGAAACTCAGGAACCAAAAAGACACCATCGCGATCTGACTATGAAACTGCAAGTGTACATGGTTTGCTCTAGTCACTTTTAGATAATTTAATTGCTTGTTTGCCTCCTATACAATTAAAAAGGAAAAATAAATAATTCTCATCTTAAGAATATAAAAAAAAACTATTTTGTGGATTTTGCTAGGCAACCATTTCTCCTTGTCTTTTTTAACTCTTTATGCACGAATACATGCATCGGCGGACTTCATTCCTAAAGCATTTTCTGCCAGTCGACCGATTGAGCAATGCATAAGAAACAGGTAGGTGCACTTAATGAACGAATACTAAATTATAGAGATTTTATTACAATGAACTATTTGAAGTTCATTAATTTAATAATTGACGATAGTATAATAGGAATGTAAGTGCGCACAATTTTCTGCGTTTACAAATAGGCAACCATCCGAGCTGGGAACGAAAATTCTAAATATGATCATACTTACGATGATGACTGAGAAGATAATCTAGCTTGTTAAGGAGATCTGCATTCAGATCATAGTAGCACACGTTACCACAGAAAGAAAACTTCTTGAAAAAAGTCGGAATTCCAAGATGGAATTTCCATTTTTGACAAGTTTTACAACTTAGCAGTGATTCAACTTTGAGTTCTCTCATGAGGATAGTACATCATCATACGAAGTTCATTCAAGTATCAGATATGAATCGCGACTGCATGCTGGCGATTTCAAATAGTTAGTTATATTCATTTCTTGAAGGTAGTCATTCAGAACCCGATCCGGATTCAGTGCTCTTGAGTGTATTACACTTTGAATCTTTTCTGTGTTCTCGATCTGTTCTGTGTTACGAAAATCAGTTGAGAATTAAAAGAGTTACATGTAAATTAATATTCGCATTCATAATTACACACAGGATACATCAAATATTTGTGTACACCGTTAATTCGTATTTCTATGCTGCAGTTAGTGAATAATTAAACTATTTGTAAGTGGTCACTCGATATTCAACGTTAATATGATAAAGCCAACGGAAATTGAAATCGATTTAATTGGCATTCGATAGTTTATATCACAACTAATAGGTCCAGTACCAATTTATAGACAAACTATGTAAATCAACACTATTCATACGACGATACGATAAACTTAGTAGGTTTTCGTAAGCAAGTAAAGACTCCCTAAGGAAAATATATCTGGCTGATAGATATACACCATAGATCGACTTATTTCTTTATGACTTTGAAAACTTTGGCGGCAAACCCTTTGTAGAGTTGTCTGGACGTGCTAGACGTGAATGACAACACCACCTATGTATACCACTAATAATAATGTCTTTATAGTACACCGGGTAAATTATAAAAGGTCTTAATTTAAGATAAGTAGGTACAATTGGCGACCTTATCATCGCCCGAAGGCAAACTTTGGTGTATGAATATTGCTGTGAGGGGTTCGGTCGTGTTAATAACAGCAGTTCCTGGACCCCTCCCTTCTCAGGCACAGAGTGGCACACCGTGTGGTTTTAGTCGGTTCGATTCCGACACACCACCCCACCGCAAACCCCGGCGGGGTGAAGGCCCGAGGGGGTTTTCACAAGTAAAAAATAAATAAATGGTGTATTAATATTATATATGAAGGAAAATTAAAGCAATATACACGATATATAGGGTGGAAGTTAGATAAAATGTGGATTATTAAATAAAAACTTAGAAGAGTGTGAGTGAAATGTCTATAAAATATTATTAACTAGCTGACCCACGCAACCTCGTCTTATATTGCCTGTAGCGTAAAAATTTCCCCGTTTTTGAAACAGTCTTCATTGGTGCTCCGCTCCTATTAGTAGTAGCGTGATGCGTGAGCCGACCTTGCGACTGAGCCGCGCGGGTACCTAACTCATAGATCTAAACTCCCCTCCTCCCCTCATAAGTAACACTTCGCAATGGGCCGTGCAGCAGAAATCGTAATATTTTAATTTTGCCATAACTTCAAAACCAAACGTCCAATTTTTATCATTCAAAGACCAAATATTATCTACATAAACTGTAGTTAGTGATGAAATAATTTATTTTGATAAGGATTGATAGCATGAGTAAAATAAACGCATTTAAATGTAGTCCAAACAAAATTCAAGATTTTTAAATAAAAAAATGGTTGTTGTGTCTCACTCGACATAGATAGGTATAGTGTGTCCCGGACTTTTTTGTAGATATTTATAAGATCTACGATTAATTGGAACATTTTATGGTTCTATCTTTTACCGTTTAGGCAGCGTACGCAAAATAAGTAACTTATCTGGTTGATTTTTTACACTTTGTGTCCGAAAAACCCCAATATCTTACGGAACCCTATTTTTTCCAAAATAAAATATAGCCTATGTTACTCGTGGGTAATGTAGCTTTCGAATGGTGAAAGAATTTTTAAAATCGGTTCAGTAGTTTTTGAGCCTATTCATTACAAACAAACAAACAAACAAACATGCAAACAAAGTTTTCCTCTTTATAATATTAGTGTAGACAAACTACTATGGATTAAGGTGATCTAATAATAAGACATATGTATAGTTTATGTGTATTTCACTTAAATGACGAAAAGAAATAAATGTTTATAGATAGATTTGCCATGAACATAGAGTAGGGTAATCCCCATCGATTAGAACTATTAACGACCAGATATTTACAAGTAAAATACTGTGGCGACCTCCACATACAGCGCCATCTACCGAAGATACACTGAACTACGAAGTAACGCACTGTACCTACAAACTACACTACACGGAGTAACTACCAATCCTGAATCGCGCAAATAAAGTTCCCGCGCCGATTATCATATATACAACATCCCAACATCAACTGTTGGGCAGTAGCCCGCCAGGCATGATCACCTCGCCTGGTCGGAGGATCCTCCCTTTGTGTTGGGTGGAACATGATATCCGTTCCCCCACAGTGGTGACCCCGACGTGATTGGAAGCAGCCTTCAAGCCGCGCCACCATCATGTTCACTCCCACAGCAAGTCTCAAGCCAGCCAGCAACTTCGGCCTCAACTGGTATATACTGATATATACTGATATACCACACGCAGGACGCGACCGCTCTGACTCCGACTCACTGGGACTAGCGGCATTCAGTTCCGACTCACTGGAACTTGCGGCATTCAGTTCCGACTCACTGGAACTACTCACTCCTGGCACTGGCAAGCTCCGCATCAGAGCACAGACAGCTGACTCAACATATATCGACCTCCAGTCTTGGAGGGGAGTGATGTGGCGACCTCCACATACAGCGCCATCTACCGAAGATACACTGAACTACGAAGTAACGCACTGTACCTACAAACTACACTACACGGAGTAACTACCAATCCTGAATCGCGCAAATAAAGTTCCCGCGCCGATTATCATATATACAACATCCCAACATCAACTGTTGGGCAGTAGCCCGCCAGGCATGATCACCTAGCCTGGTCGGAGGACACTCCCTTTGTGTTGGGTGGAACATTATACCCGTTCCCCCACAAATACTTTAAATGTTTTCGATATATTTTTATTCTAAAAAGTTGGATAACGACCCAACCTCGTTTGTCGCTGTGTTATACATTATGCTTATGGCCATGGCTTAGTTGCCGGCAAGGTAGGATTGACACAAGTGACATTATTATGAGTGTAGAAACATAATTATTTAGTAACCATTAGATGACCTGTGAGGTATACTCTCATTATTAACTTAAGCTAAAATAATAAAACGGTAATATTTAGATAGATAGAAAACAGTGAGATAAACGATTGCACGGCTGTCGTACAGTCACTAGCACCGTTTTCAACTGCTGCGCTGTATCGTGAGGGTTCAAATCCCACATGCGATAGTACTTTGTGTGATCCACTAATTGTTGTTCTGAGTCTGGGTTTTCTTTGTGTCCATTCAATGCAAAGTTCCTTGCAACACGAAAATATTCTTAGTGCAGGAATTACCTTATCTATTTAATCGTAAGTTAATATAATATGTATCCAATGCCTGTCACTACCACAATTAATTAAAAGTTTTAGATTTACTTTCCAGTCGAAATGTGTCAAGCTCCTTTGGAAGTTTCGAGTTTTTTAATTAAGTACTAAAGGTACTGTGTTATTAAAAAGCTTCGTATGTGAAAACTTTCTAACAACAATGTACAGAAAGGTAGAACTTGGCGTGTTTGGAGTTTGTAAAGTCGAAGATACATTCGAAATTAACCAAGTTAAATTAAGTTAATGACTTTACTTAATATAAATTTATTAACTATACAGGTCTTCAGCGGAGGGTGACTCGTATCGTCCATTGCCAGGATCGTCTTCCAATTAAGCCAGACTCTCTGGCGTTGCGTAGAGATGTGGCTTCGCTGTGCATCTTCTACCGCATTTACCAAGGGGAGCGCTCCGAGGAATTGTTCGGATTGATCCTCGCCGCATCTTTCCGCCATCGTCTTACGCGACAGAAATTTCATCCACATCATCTAGATGGTTGGCAGTCCACAACTGTGCGATTTCCCCGAAATTTTCTGCCAACCACAGCAAAACTGTGGAATGAGCTGTCGCCTGAGGTGTACCCAGACCAATACGACCTTCAAACCTTCAAGAAAAGAGCGTACTCCTACCTAACAGGCCGGTAACGCACTTGTGACGCCTCTGGTGTTGCGGGTGTCCATGGGCGGCGGTAATCGCTTACCATCAGGCGATACGTCTGCTCGTTTGCCCGCTAGATAATAAAAAAAAGCATTTTATGTGCCTCTTATTAGACGTGTTCTTGTTTAAAATAATTAATTGTGTTCATGAGACGATAATCTAAAAATAAAATTTGAGATACCTGCACTAAGAAAATTGCATAGGTATTTTAATGATAACATCAAATAACCTTTTAGAAATAAATTCAATAATGCAGCATGGTAACCCACAGTATGCATTGAGATAGTTCTTCATCATTAGGCCTCTGTTCTCGCACTCTTCAACGCAACACGACAGCACGAATACTGTGATTTTAGGTTGGTATTTTGTGTGAGGGTAGTACCGCCTCTGTCAATCCTGCCCGTTCTTTAGTGCCAAAAAAATTAACCAGGTTTTGTATTTTTCGTTTCTTTTTCTTTTTATACTTTGTGCTAAATTCGATGGAATGGATTACCTAGCTGTGCCATATAAATAGATGCTTGTACTTAAAGCACACGTTTTCCTGTTTTAAGTCATCAGCAGCGCAATATTTGTGATTATAAGTGATACGAAAACTGTGAAATATCATTGTAAACTTGTACTTGTGAGCAATAAATACATTATTATTAATCTTAAAAAAAGTATTATTACCACGAACATTGGTTATAATAAATCAAGATGGCTTACTTGACTTAAGGTCCTCTAAATGGGGCAGAGGGCGATCACAGCAATCTGCCATCGCATAATATTACAAGATAATTTAACCGTGGGAGAGCCACGCTTCGGTATGAATGGGCCGGCCGGAGTACCGGACGACCGGATACCACATTCTCATAGAAAACCTGTGTAAAATATCCGCTATGTTTCACCGAGTGAGTGTGGATACCGTAGGCCCATACCCCACCCCTTCCCCATCCCCTAAAGGCCCGGCAACGCACTTGTGACGCCTCTGGTGTTGCGGGTGTCCATGGGCGGCGGAAATCGCTTACCATCAGGCGATACGTCTGCTCGTTTGCCAACGACTTATTCTATCAACGTTTCCTTCGTTGATAGAATATATCGAAAAAAGTAACATATAAAAAATACGTAAACTCAAATCAAAACTACATTATCCAAGAAGAATTAAGCTAAATAAAATTACGAGTTACTGGAAATGGACCACTTATTTATTTACAAAGGTTATTTCTTAATTAAAGTAAAAAGGTAGACTTCGTACGTTATGCAAGCATTTCTTGTTTTTTTTTTCTATTTCTTAAGCATAAAACAAACTTATTTCACGCAAGGTTTTTCTAGAAACAGGCGACATTACAAAAGCTCCACTGTATTTTAGTCACATCATTAATTAATTCATTACTAAAATAAATGTATTTTAATAATTTGCTTTACATATTTTTATTACTATGTCCGTCTTAACATGACTAAAAATTAAATCAGAACGAAAATCTGACCATTTTAATTTCAAATCTGTATGACATTTAGCATAGTGAAGTTTACTTCTTTTTACTGTTTGTTAATATTGAGGTGCAAACTGGGTAGGGTGTCTTATAAATTTCACTTTATTTCCAAAGCGCTCTCTGAGTATCTGATAAAAATCTCTGGTCTCTGTGCTTTGAGTAGTTTCCCAAGTAGAAGGCACAAAGCAATCTTTATTCATATCAGTACATTTTCCAAGTACACCAATTGTAGTAGCTTCCTCTGTTTCAATCTCATTCAAATTTGGTCCTCCTGTTGTTGTAGTAGTAGTAGTAGTGGTTGTGGTAGTAGTGGTAGTGGGAGTAGTGGTAGTTTGAGTAGTAGTTGTGGGAGTCGTGGTCGTAGGGGTAGTGGTAGTGGGAGTAGAAATTGTGGTTATCGTGGTCGTAGAGATAGTGGTAGTGGGAGTAGTAGTTGTTGTAGTCGTGGTCGTAGGGGTAGTGGTAGTAGGGGTAGTGGTAGTAGGGGTAGTGGTAGTAGGGGTAGTGGTAGTTGGAGTAGTGGTAGTGGGAGTAGTGGTAGTGGTAGTAGTGATAGTAGAAGTAGTGGTAATAGGAGTAGTGGTCGTGGGAATAGTAGTTGTGGTAGTCGTGGTCGTAGGGGTAGTGGTAGTTGGAGTAGTTGTAGTAGGAGTAGTGGTAGTAGTAGTAGTAGTAGGAGTAGTAGTCGGTATAGTAGTAGTACTGCACTGTTCTACAGTAACAGATGTAGTGGGTTCAAATTTTGGTGTATTATTCTCACTTCGTGTACATTTATACGCACATGTATTTAAAGTCACTTTGATATATGCTGAAAAATTAAATTAAAACTTGTAACATTAGTAAATGATGACAATATTAATAAAACACACTCACTTGTAGCTTTATTCAACTATTTAATATTGATTGACCTGCCCGGTTGTGCCTTATGGTATTATCATAAGTTGCCTAATAGATAGATAGTAAAGTATTTGTGATTTTTTATCATTAAATAATAAAATTTATTGGTACAAGTAACATGTAAATTTGCTAGGGGATGTAATATACTCACACCAAAACTCTTTATGGTCAAAAAGAAAAAAACAATCGGGTGCGTTACACGTAACACGTACATATGTTAACTAATGATGTTTTGGCGGCGGCGGCGGCCAGTCTCAACGCAGACCTGCAAACTACCCAGGAGATATTATAGTGCACAAGTGCAACTCTCACTCTCATAAACCGATAAAGTGGTTATCCACTACCGACCGGGGAGAGAGATCAAGCTCAGTTAACAACGAATGGAAAATATCACGATAAATATAACACAACAGCCTTGCGACCTTCTATATGAAAACTCTAAAATTCACTATTTTCAATTACTTTACTACTACATAAAACTAGACGAACCCGTTGCCATGTGATCTTGAAAAGAAAATCAAGACAGGTCACCATAATAGTAAATGATATCAAAGACCATGGACACCCATAACACACTAGAGCTTTGCCGCCCCTTGAGTGCCCAGAGATTTCGAAAGAGAGATTAGATCTTTGGTCACTCAGTCATTCTCAAAGAGTTGCTCATCATTGAATTTCTTTGTTCGAGGATCACTTCGATCGAGCCTAATGTGCCGGAACATAGTTTACCCACAACTTTATGACATTTGTGCTAATCATCGTCAAGTTTTAACAGGCCTCTGCTGGATATAAGCCCTTAGAAGTAAGGTTTTGATTTACTATACCACGCTGACCAGGCGGGTTGGTTTTTTTTTTTTTTTTTTTTATTGGATAGGGGGCAAACGAGCAGACGTATCCCCTGATGGTAAGCGATTACCGCCGCCCATGGACACCCGCAACACCAAAGGCACCACAAGTGCGTTGCCGACCTTTGGGGGATGGGAAAGGGGATGGGGAGAGGGGTTGGGGTATGGGCCTCCGGTATCCTCACTCACTCGGTGAAACACAGCACAAACGCTATTTCACACCTGTTTTCTGTGAGGCCGTGGTATCACTCCGGTCGAGCCGACCCATTCATGCCGAAGCATAGCTCTCCCATGGTTCAAGTTCGGTTTCAAGTTTTCATTCTTTTTGCAATGATATTTTACTGCATAGTTCGGCCTAATGTGCCGAAACAGCTTACTAACAACTGTGTGATATTTGTATTAATCATCATTAACGACATTTAACAGGCCACTGCTGGATATATAGGCTCCTTAGAAGTAAGATACCCATGGGATGAATGTGGTCAAACTCTGTATCTTTAATCAGTCACCACATAACTAAGAGAGTACTATAACAATCTGTGATTTTTTTATGTGCATTATTGTTCTCGCATTTTGTTGCTTTGTGGTATCGTTGCTGTTGTTGGATTAGTTCTATAAGCCTAAGTGTTTATTCATTATTGCCACTTACATACTTTGTAATCACAGTTATACTCGTGCATATCACACTCATCGAGAAATAGCCTTTTGGTTAATTCCTGTTGTTGTTCGCCACATATTGGCTGCCATGTATGATTGCATTTGTTTGCCAACTCACAACTCGCTTCCGGCTGAAATACACAATCTCAGAAAATAAGATGAACATTTAGTTTTCTATTTTTGTAAATTAAAAGTAATACAGAGTTTATACCTCATGAGTAAAATGTTCTGATGAAATTCGAATTGAAATTGCAACTAAAAACGAATAAGTATTTAGGTTAATGTGTGTAGATGTATAATTGTGTATAAACAACGAAAGATACAGAATTTTAAAATGTATCAATTGAAAGATGCAAAACTTCATAGTAAACCATGAATATTAAACTTTTATTTTGTTGAAACTAGTTACTAAGATACTATTTTGGGATCAAAAAATATAGAAGATAAATATTTACCGAGAATAATTAAAATTCCAATCATAATAATTTCATTCCAAAGGCTCAATTTCCTCTTGTAAAATGTTTGCAACTAAGTAGATTATGTTTATAGCATTACAATATCAGCTGAGTTTTTATTCAAAACAATTTTCATTCTGTTCAATCTTATTTAGAAAATGTCGTTTTATTGTGAAATTTATTGCACATGTTAAATTTATTGGCAAGGTTTTGTTCGTGTTCCTAAATGAAATAAAGGGTGCAATGAACCCAATCCAACTAAGTGTATAAACCTGGTCACGATGATTTTACAAATCTACAATCAACAGTTACATTAAAAATATTTATTTATTTATTATTATAACGTCATCATCATTTAGATTTACACCAAAGTAACTGTAAAAATATGTGCGTATAAATGTACACGAAATGAAGTTAATATACCAAAATTTTAAACATTTCCATCTACTACGAATGAAAAGCAAAGCAAGACACTATATAATTTACAATTACACTGAAAATCAGTATCCCGATAACGAAATTCCTATAAATCTTAGCTATGATATTCTCCTAGCCAATTACGGCCACGGCGGCCAGTCTCAACGGAGACCAGCCAACTACGCAGCAGATATTATAGTGCACAAGTGTGTATGCAAACACAGATGCACTCTCTGTTCCCTCTCTCTAATAATCCGATGGGACGGTTAACAGATACGACCGGGGAGAGAACAGGTGCAGGACCGACAGCTTTACGTGCTTTACGAGGCACGGGGGTTCAGATCCCAACTTCCAAACTCCGAGCTGTTAATAAGTATTTTATAATCAGAAAAACTCAATAACACTTATGGCTCGACACAGGTGTCGAACCCGAGACCTATTGATTGACAGTCGCATACTTCAACCGATAGCTATATCGAAAAATAAAACAACATCTTTTCTTTGGACGAATAGGTACTTTAACAACTACTACTATTATAGAAACTTGCCTAACTAGACGACCTGTATGGCATACTCACAGGCCGTCTCTCTCTTTATTCTCTTTATTACATTTAAATATACATATAAAAACCAATACATTTAAAAATATAAAAAAGTAAACCACCGACTTCGGGTACAGGGACCAAGACACCGGTAGTTAAGGCTACAAAGACAGGAACCTCCTCACTATACGTGCAGTGTCAAGAAAGACTGCCTTCTGTATCAGACCCTTGATCCAGCCTTCGTGAGCCTCTTAAGGTGTTGGTCGAGGCTCTTGGCTATCAATCCGTGAGCAGATACGACTATCTCAACAATGATCACCGAATCCACATTCCGCATATCGACATTCTCGTGAGATTAATCCAAATATTTTATTTGTTTTTCCTTTTCTACTTTCACGAGATTCTCGTCATTAGAAACGGCAATATCGACAATCATTGCGCGGCGCTCTAATCGATCTATCACCACAATATCAGGCTTATTGGCAACAATAGTCCTATCTGTAATAATAGATCGATCCCAATATAATGTAGCACGACCATTCTCCAGAACTGAGTCGGGCATATACCTGTGGTATGGCACCTCTAATTTCACAAAATGGTATTTAAGGGCAAGTTGCTGATGTACGATCCTGGCTACTTGGTTGTGCCTGTTCAAATACTCGCCGTTAGCAAGACGAGAACAACCAGAAATAATATGCCTGATAGATTCTCCAGGACGGTGACATGCCCGACAGATGGCGACCGTACCACATTTCAGGATATACTTCTGACAGTTATTCGTCATGATAACTTCGCCCATAATCGCACAGACAAAACCTTCGGTTTCTCCGAAGATGTCACCATACCGTAGTCAGGACGTAGATGCTTTAAAATCTATATTGGGCCCATAAAGGTTCCATTTTTATTATTAACTTAAGCTAAAATAATAAAACGGTAACATTTAGATAAATAGAAAACATGAGATAAACGATTGCACATATGACGTACTGGTTTAAGCAGTCACTAGCGCCGTTTTCAATTACGCTGTATGGTGAGGGTTCATATCCTACATGCGTAGTGATAGTACTTTGTGTGATCCACTAATTGTTGTTCTGAGTCTGGGTTTTCTTTGTGTCCATTCCATTTTGCATTGTTTGTGTGTGTTCCATGAAACACGAAAATATTCGTAGTGCAGGAATTGCCTTATCTTTTTAAAGAAAAAGAACTTGAATGCTTAGTGTGTGTAATCTTAAAATGTAGGTTTATTTCTATTTAACTCGTGTACCTTAGTTATCGTAAGTTAATATAATATGTATCCAATGCCTGTCACCACCACAATTAATTAAAAGTTTTAGATTTACTTTCCAGTCGAAATGTGTCAAGCTCCTTTGGAAGTCTCGAGTTATTTAATTAAGTAGTAAAGGTACTGGGTTATTAAAAAGCTTCGTATGTGAAAACTTTCTAACAACAATGTACAGAAAGGTAAAACTTTGTGTGTTTGGAGTTTGTAAAGCCGAAGATACATTCGAAATTAATCAAGTTAAATCAACTTAACGACTTTACGTAATATAAATTTATTAAATATACAGGTCTTAAGCATTTTATGTGTCTCTTATTAGACGTGTTTTGATTAAAATAATTAATTGTGTTCATGAGACGATATCTAAAAATATAATTTGAGATACCTGAAGCACGAAAATTGCATAGATATTTTAGTGATAACATCAAATAATATTTTAGAAATAAATTGCAATAATGCAGCATGGTGACCCAACCTATGCATTGAGATGTTTCTGCATCATTGGGCCTCTGGTTTTGCACTCTCCAACGCAATACGACAGCAGGAATACTGTTTTTTTTGTGCCGCCGCCCATGGACACCCGGAACACCAGAGGGTATACAAACCGGCCTTTTAAGAAGAAGTACGCTCTTTTATTGAAAGTTTGAAGGTGTTATTGGTCCGGGAATACCACAGGCGACAGTTCATTCCACGGAAAAGCGCACAGTGATTTTAGTTTGGTCTTCTGTGTGAGGGTAATACCGCCCCTGTCGAGCCGACCCATTCATTAGTGTCAAAAAAATAAATCAGGTTTGGTATATTACCACGAACATTGGTTATAATATTTCAAGATAGCTTACTTGACTCAAGGCCCTATGTCCTCTAGATGGGGCAAAGGGCGTCCGTCAGCAATCTGCCATCGCATATTACATGATACAAAGATTAAAAAGTACGTAATCTCAAATCAAATTTAAATTATCCAAAAATATTAAGCTAAAGAAAATTACGAGTTACGAAATGGACCAATTATTTACAAAAGTTATTTCTTAACTAAGTAAAAAAGGTAGACTTCGTACGTTATGCAAGCATTTCGCGTTTTTTTGTATTTCTTAAGCATAAAACAAACTTATTTCAAGCAATGTTTTCCTAGAAACAGGCGACATTACGAAAGCTCTACTTTATTAAAGTCACGTAAGGAAGTGCGAAGGACATATAAGCTATTTGCGTTTTGTTTAATTTGTGCTAAACTCTTAACAGTTCTATCTAAATATGTAAATATAGTCTAATATTTTGAAGGTTTTATTAGAAGGAATGTGTAGGCCATCTACTGAACTCTACCTAGAATTAAACGAATATTACTTATCTTTGTATTTCATTATTAAGCAGACATTGCCCGCGGCTACCTCCGCTTGTATATCGATTGTTGTGGTTTTGTGAATCTTTGTTACTTGATATATATATATATATCATCATCATAATCATCATCAGCCCGTTGCAGTCCACTGCTGGACATATGTCTCTCCCAAGGAAGGTGACTTCAAGAACTAGACCAACTGTACAACTAACAAATTAAAACTTACTACACCGGGAGCACCAGCTTTTAAATAAAAAAAGAATCATCAAAATCGGTTCACCCAGTCATAAGTTCTGATCTACCAAACATAAAAAAATACAATCGAATTGAGAACCTCCTCACAATAAATCCATATAAAAATAAAAAAAAAATCGTCGAAACGTACGTACTTATGTACTGCCAATCAACTGCTGGATCGACTGGATAACATCTTTTCAATATGTTCGTTAATATTAGGACAAATTTTGAATAGAAAAAAATCAAAGGTCGTTAGTAGTTATGTTAGTTAGTATTACTACTAAAAACGTAGGGTTATTGTATTAGTATCAAAATGTTAATGTTAGACAGTTTTATGTTAACAATGCGAGTTTTTGCCCTGTTGAATTGTTTGTTGTTGAGTGCTGTAGTGTATAGTATGTAGAAATCAAAACATATTCTCAAGTAAGTGAAATGTAAATTTCTTTTTGAGAAAATAAATTCTTTACCCACAAACAAGTTTTTCAGAAATTTCGAACGAATAAAAATGGCGGTACGAAGTTCATTGAGTCAGTTAGTAACTGATAAACATTTTAATCATCTGTCACGAAACGCCATCTAGTTTCAAACTAATCAAAGCTTTTTTTTTTTACTTTTTTGTAAATACGTACATATTATGCATACTAGAAAATATACAAACTTCAAAACCAATATTTGCAGATCATAAAAACTTTTGATCCAAATTGAGAATCGAACCTGAGACATTAAGCACAGCAGTCACATTCTACCACTACGCCACCAAAGCAGTCACGTACAAATTATATTGTCATATGTAATTAAATTCTGTTTTCTTGGTTGGACCAACTATTACTCGTGTCCCAAATTTCATTTTATCAGTAATGTACTCCTAAATCACTGCAAATTAATAAGAGATGACTTATATTCAAAAAGAAACATTAATTGAAACATACTACGATTTGTTTATTGATAAAAACATTCGTAAAACAACACGAACTGGTCCATCTTTGCAGTAAAACAAGCTTGTATAGAACTGTTTTAAATTCTTGCAATTAAGACTTAGTACAATGCACACGAAACATTTCGTAATATATAGTGGAAGAAGTACATGGTTTGACCTGGATTCCGCTCTCGTACTCTCGACTCGTAAATCTACCATTGTATAGTACTGTGTACGGCATTACGTAAAGTGCAATACAATTCACTAGATCTTCGTATTTTATTTTTAGGAAGAATTGTTTTTTTGAATTGTTTTCATTTAGATTTTTGTTGATGTCTTTTTGGGTCATGACTCCTTAAGAAGACAGTTGTTCTTCTCAATCTGACACTGTCCGTCACCTGATGGAGACCGGCGCTGACAGATTACAACTGTTCGGACTTCCTGTCCGACCATCTCTTCGGGCTTTGACTTCTGAGTCTTTTGCCTTCTATTTGTGTTTTATTTATATAAAATGTCTTTAGTAAAAAAAATGTTGTCTAGTATCCATAGTATAAGCTCTGCTTAGTTTGGTACTAGATGGCTTTGTATGTTAGATTTCCGAAATATTTATTAAGCTATTGCATAGCTTTTATCGCGGGCCATAAGCGTGGGGACCGAAAGACAGAAATTCCGTAACGAAAAAAACCTAACACCCCCGATTCCGACCGGCACAGCGGTGATACTTTTTAGTTTTTCCATCTATCGATAAATACCAGAACTTATTATTATTATTATTTTTGTTTTTGTAGTAAACGAAAACGAAAACGTAAAAGAAAAAGGAAAAAAAAACAAAGAAAAAAAAATACTGCATAAATAAAATAAATATATAATTATAATTGCATAAGTTGATAAAAAATGCTATGCAATAGCTTTACCGCGGCAGTCACCGAGTGCCACACGTCTTTTTTTTTATTATTTTCTCCATAACTACCAGCCTCTCTAAATCGTTAGCATTTTTGCGCGTGATATGGCTGAAATAGTCTATTATAAATCTTTTGCACAATACAAAAACAACCAACTCCATGCGAAACCTCAGTCGAAAAGGCCAGTAACGTCACTAAGCCACGCCTCTTTAAATACTTCTTACCGGTTTTTTTCGCTTGTTGCGAAGAATTCTCCAATACTATTTACTAAGTATAGGTATTAATAACTGAACAATATGTATAAAATATAGTAGGGAACTTCAATAACAGTATACCGTGGGTGATTCACGATTTACCACGAAAAGCCCGACTCGACCGAAGCGATAGTACTTCACAAAAAATCGATATGAGACAGTTTTTTCATTGCTTTTCACGGAGTTGGTGAAGTTACCGGAGCTTTTACCTCTTTCTCCTGATATTGGGAGGAGGAACTGAAAAGGTGGCAACGCACTTGTGGCTCTTAATTATAATTTGCTAGTGTATATGGGCGGTGGTATCCACTCGCCATCAGGTAGTTCGTCTGCTCATTTGGTACAGTCTCGAGTACTTCAATTGCAAAAAAATAACAAAGTTTGAAAGAAAAAAGGATATTTTCTAGGTTTAAATTCGTGTCCACTTTACAGTTTAAAAATAAGTTGGATAAAGAAATAACATCAATGTAAGCGATAAACAGATATCGATACGGATACTGGCCATTACTGAGTCGGAAGCTATGGTCAAACTTCGGCAATGAATACACACTGCTTGATGGGAAGGCAAACGATTGTCACTGTTCTAACTCAATCTATAGCAAAGATATAAAATCATTTACAGTAAACTTGGCTGGTAACAGTGGATGAACTTTAACCTTTAGGCTACTAGTTTATTTGGGTAAGTAAGCATCTAGCTTCGAAAAAACTGTTTACTATTACTTTATTTACAATGTTACCACATCACCATAATTTACTTAAGAGCTACACTCCTTTTTTTATTGAATAGTGTCAAACGAGCAGACGTATCGCCTGATGGTAAGCGAATACAGTCGCCCATGGACACCCGCAACACCAGGGACGTCACAAGTGCGTTGCCGGCCTTTGGGGGATGGGGGGCGGGATTAGGGAAGGGTTTGCGGTATGAGCCTCCGGTAACCTCACTCACTCGATGAAACACAGCGCAAGCGCTATTACACACCGGTTTTCTGTGAGGCCGTGGTATTACTCCGGTCGAACCGGTCCATTAATATCTTGTCGATGCAGCTTCATCCAGCGCTCTCTACAAGAGCCGATTCCCTAACCTCCTTATACGTCACAACCATCACTTTTTCCTTAATCTGGTCGATATAACTTTATCTCGGTCTTCCTTTTTCAATCTTTCCTTTTATGGTGTTACTTAAAAAGTTATCGTTACTACATATGAAGTCAAATACTTCTAAAACTAAATAATTTATTAAACTTACTCACACGTAATTGACAACATAGATGACCATTTACATTTCAAAACATTCATAATGAATGCAATCTGTTATTATTATTTTTAAGGAAACATTAATATCATTTATCAAGGAACTGGACCCCATGACACAGGGAATCCCAGGACCACATATATTTTAGGTTAATTGGCTGTATTATGAATAAATTTTGCAGGAATAAAGATTAATTCTATCATTTAAATATTCGTTTTATAATTACCTATTTCATTAGAGGTTATGAACTTGATATAAATCCTTATTTAATGTGTTCTCAACACTTAATTCTGTATGTAATAAAGCGTCGATAGGTAGAGCCGTAGATTACATTTTGTAGGAAGCGAGGGCTTGGCGCGGAAATGAACATGCCTTCAGGCTACGACGCAAGGCAAGCGAGGTCCAATTTAGCTTGATTGTTTATGGAGTGCATTTTATGGATCTAATATGGTTATTTTGAAGTCTCTGAGGATATGCACTAACGAAGGTACTTAAATAGATTATTATTATAAAATAAAACTGTGCACTATGACATTTCGAAGACTATTACGGGTAGGTATAATATTAGCACTTAGGACCGAACACTGTTTGTCTCCATTTTTGGGTTTTTTAAATTAAAAGTAAATAACGGAATCCTCATAGGATCACTTTGTTGTTTGTCTGTCTGTCAAGACCTTATTTCTCAGGAACGCGTGGAGGCATCAAACTGAAATTCATATCATATACTCAAGTCTACTGTCTCTTGGAACAGTCTTCTCTAAGAAAATCAAACATTTAACTCAGCGCAATCAAAAGACACGGCCGTTTATGCTGCAAATTTTCGACACTCGCAAGGGAATCAAAACCTACTACTACTCCCCGTGAACTCGGAATCTT
Source organism: Spilarctia lutea (assembly GCA_916048165.1). Taxonomy (NCBI): domain Eukaryota; kingdom Metazoa; phylum Arthropoda; class Insecta; order Lepidoptera; family Erebidae; genus Spilarctia; species Spilarctia lutea. The sequence continues at coordinate 6,687,107 of OU696491.1, forward strand.
GAAATTCGGTACGAAGCGACGTCTTATAGCATTGTCTGCATTCGCAATAAATATGGTGACCACCGCTCTTGGTTCCTACTTCTTTTTGCGATCAGGCAGAGTAGAGTCATTTTGGCAGGGCCGTACATAAATAAAGAGAACTAAAGCCAAACGTGATTATTCATAGAGATGGCTGCTAATGTACCTAAACGTTAATACTTATAAGTAGGTAGGTGAATCGAAAATCCACAAAGATACAATATATTTTTTTTAATGATAACATCTTAGGCGCTTACGTCATCGTTACTGAACGCTTTCCTTGAGCTATATGATTATTGTCTATATATTATGTGAAATTGTTAGGGGAACAAAAAGGCATGAAACTTGCGTCATCGTCACCGCACGCTTCTCATGAGACATAATTATATATACTGTAATAGAAATGATGACAAGTGTGTGCGCAAACGCAGGATAACTCTCATTTCCCTCTCTCCGAGGCACGGGGATTCAGACCCCAACACTTCCAAACTCCGAGCTGTTATTAAGTATTTCTATAAACAGAAAAACTCAATTACACTTTTGGCACATCACGGGATTCGAACCCGAGACCTCTTTATTGGCAGTCGCATACGTCAACCGCTAGACCAATGAGGAAGTTATAAATAAATAGAAATATTAATGTAATAACTTGACGATACTATTCACAAGTTACTTAGTTTTCACATCTATCGGTAGTCCCCCGAAGACTGCATTCTTTTCTTCTGTAATAATATATGAATGTACTCGTATCAACATACATATAAATTTTATTCTTGAATAATTTACTACCGATGATAATCCGTTACGTAATTTGAAAGACTTAAGTGTACGGGAACGGCAAGTCAAAAATTTACAACATTGGCATTGTTTCTTCTAGTTTATTAGTCTATTAAATTCATTTTCTTTGTTGCTAAGGAATTACGTCTGTAATGTATGTGATTTAAACGAGAGAGCGTCTGTAATAACCTCGTACTTGACCGAATCTATGAATGTCAGAGCAAGTCATATGACTAGACGATATTACAAAATATTTTGCAAAATGTGACTGTACTGTTACCTTGTACTTTTAATAAAATTGACGTTTAGAAAAACCTTATTTGTGTTCATTAAACAAAAAAAGACCAATGGTAATATAACACTTTACACATTGTTGACTGTAATTGCAAAATATTTGAAATTGATTGAAATTGTTTGACAACGTTCTCACATGCCATATTTTATAATATTTGCAAATGTTTCGAAATACTTACTAGAAAGTTATACATTTAGTATACATTTAGGACAAATCTTTCATTTAATACTTATTAATAGACTTCTACCCACGGCTCCGCCTGCATGTTTATAGGTCATCACAATTATCAGTAGCCTAACTAAAATAACAGTAGTTCTTTAAGAATCAAAGTATCTTCATGCCAAATTTTATTGAAATTAGTGTAGCGGTATAGCCGTGGAAATGTAACAAACAGACAGACAAAGTTTTTTTACGTATGGTACTGTCAAAATGACTCAACTCTGCTTGATAGAAATCATAAGCAGAATCCAAGAGTGGTGGTCACCATACTTATTGCGAATGCAGACAGTGCATCAATGCAGTGTTGTGACCCACACTCTGGCGGCCTAGTGATGCTTCAGCATCACACTAGTTACTTTCGAATTTTGATGGATACGTATGATAAGCACAATAAAATCCCAGAGCATATTGGTGTTTCGTCATCCAGACCGGACATATTTCTCTTTTCTAGGCACATTAAACATATAATACTAGTAGAGCTTACTGTACCGTGGGAAACCAACATTCCTAAAGACCATATAATAAAACTAAATAAATATTACGATATAACAAATGAACTGAATAAAAATGGCTATGTGGTTAACTTATACGCGGTAGAAGTAGGAGCGAGAGGTATACCATCTAAATCTCTCTATAATCTACTGAAAGACCTTGGCCTGTCGAGAACTGCAGTAAGTTCTATTTTAGAACGAGTATCTCAGGCTGCACTAACAGGTTCCTACCAAATTTGGGTAGGTGGGGCGGGAAACTCGGGCAGTGAAGGTGAGCGTTGATGGGCATCTCAGAGGGGGCATCCTTAAACCTACGCCTAGGTCGCAAGTCCTGGGAACTGCTCTGGGTTTCTCTCCCTACCACACCATGGACCCGGCACCCGCACGGTGAATCCATGGAATGCTAAGAAGTTTGTCTTCTACTAATATGGATTGATTTCATGGCAGTTCACCAATATGTAAATTTGTAAAACCATAAACTTAATTAATGTACTAGCGTAAAGTATTAACACTGCGTTGAAATAAGGCATAATAATAATAAAAAATTCAGGAAGTAATCGTGTTTATTTTATATTCTGAAAACCATATGTCAACGTAACAATAACAAACAAAATTCTCTTGGATAAAAGACTGGTGAACATATTGTTAATTTCATAGTCTTCACAACCTTGCAACGTTTTGTTGTAAGATTTTCTCATATGATAAGCAAAATTATTAATGTCGAGGGCAAGATGATGCAACTCCAAATACATAACAATTTGATTATGTACTATACGCCTAAATACTGTAGGTGTAGGTTGTTTAATTCTTATTGACTTTTATCAATTAATATGTAGCAACTTTTGAGCACTTTTGAACTTGGAACTATGAAGCTCCAAGTTCAAAATTATAACTTTGATTAAAAAGGTAATCAAAGTTATATAAAGTTATTTAATATGTACTAGTACTAGGTAAAAAAAAGAACTCATAACCTTTACGATCTTATAACACACTAGAACTCATCATTATTTATTGAAAGATTTAAATTATTCAGAAATGATTTGATGTTGTAATGAATGGTAAATATTTCTAAGTTATTTTTCTATTATTCTCAAACACATTGAGTTAATTTATAATTGACTTTGATGTTCGATTTAATAATATTTAACATATTACAACATTTTTCCTCTGACATCATATTTAAGAGGACTGATTATATCATTTTACTATGGCCTTTTATTTTAATGCATCTAAATGCAAATATGAAGTGCTACAGTTGTTGTTTTGTACAAGTTTATTTAGATTTATAAATATATTCTAACTACATTTTCTTGAAGATCTTTACATTCCATCAGTGCTACCTTCAAACAAACAATCAAACTACATAAATTTAATTACAATGTAATACTGTTCATTGAATAAGTTCCGAAGCATTCCTATTCACTGCTCCATTTATGCTGTGTGATATGTCAAAGGATACAATTACTATACATATGTCAAGGGGAAAAAATCTTACTCGATTCTTTGTGGCATGTGTATATCCATGAGCATACCCCGGAAGAACTTTAATCACAACATTCAGACCTCAGAAGGTTACTTGCCCCAAGCTATATATTGGTAAATTTGTGTGCGCGCGCGCAGTTACTTCTTGCGTCTGCTTCGTTGACATTGATCTAGTAGTAAGTGTTACGTTAATATATTACATAGTGTGTTTACAAGTGAATAGTGATATTTTTTTATTTTTGTGTGTTCTGGTTTTGTAATATTTAATTATGATGGTTTGTATAGAAGTTCTAGACGTCTTTATACGTTTTTTTTATAACAAATCCATACCGTAATCTTATAAATTTCGAAGTAACTCTATCTGTCTGTCTGTTACGTTTTCACTGCTAAATCGCTAAACTAATTTGGATAAAATTTATGATGGAGATCTTTTGATTCTTTGATTTACTGCGATAACCGACATGGAAGCGGGTAGTGCTGCGAGCAAAAGCTAGTTTATTGTTTAATAAAATTATTATTTTCGATGATACTCGTAGTTATCGAACTAATACTATATTTCAATTTCTTACAAAGTTGTGTGTACCTGCATCTTTAATATTCAAAATTATGCAAGCCTATAATTGACTGCCTTTTAAAAATAAAATAATTGACTAAATATTACAAAAATGTTACTAATTACCTTACGAAATTATACAAAACAATATTTTTTATTGTTTTGTAAACTGTCATTGGATATATATTTACAAATTAAGAATATACGAGTACTTTGCAAATGACACTGCTTTCATTTGGCATTGTTTTTATTTTCATTTAAATAGGTACCTTGAAAACTAACATGTACATTATATGTCTCGGAAGAAGCGCGAAGAGCAAAGGATGTCAATAACTTAAGTAAAGAATAATACGAGTCTAAGAAATGGATGAAAAATTTTGTGTACAAAAAAGCAGAATTTTGTATTTGTTCAGCTTTGGTGGTTTAAAACTCATTCTTTAATTTTGAGTCCTGAAGGATTTGACTAGATTTAAGTCAATATGCAAAAGTGTCCCTTTTGTAATAGAGCACCTTTCCAAGTCCAATTTATTAGATCAAATTATGTCATTATAAACAGTCTTCAGGTGCAATACTTGACCTTCGTTGATTCCGTATTAAAATTAATGACTGTACATTGAAATACATATGTATCAAGTTTTGATTTGTGTTTTGAGTGTGATATTTAATCTCTGACGTAAGTTAAAACCCATGGTCTCATTTAACGTTCACAGATATAAGAAAACAATGGAAAGTAACGTTATATTTCAATGATCGATCAAATTTTTTAATGTGTGATAGTTTTAAAATTTTTTGCCATTTCCAAGCTATATACATTCATACATGCAGTCACTCCTTTTTCCCAGAGGGGTAGACAGAGACTATTAGATCTCCACTTACTACGGTCCTGACACACCTCTTTTGCTTCGTCCACATTCATCAATCGCTGCATACATGCTCGTCGGTTCCTGGTGCTCTTCACATCTAATAATTTATGGTGTCGTATTGTGCTTTAAAAAAATTCAGCTTTCTTTTTTACTTATAGAAAATGAAATCAACAGAAGAATAGTGAACATCGAATAGAATTTTTGATACTCTACATTTTCCTACAGTATAGATAGAACGTGAAGGAACAGTTAATTATTTAAAGAAATGGTATAAATCTAATTTATCTGTCTCTCAGAGTAGTTTCAAAATGTCTCGCCCACACATTATTTGTCGAGCATTTATACATATTAAGCGTATGATTTGTATTTTAAGATCGCAAAGTGGTTACAGTTTTATTATGTGATTTGTTATAAGCACAAACACTAATATGCAATTTGATAAAGTAATGCTGCAGAAATATACTTTGATGTGACGATCCAACGACATACAGTAATCCCAGATACCCATCTTAGATAGCATAGACTATAAATATCAAAATATTTCTGGTCTGAATTTGAAGGATTTCATTATAAATATTTATTAATGTTCAGGAATAAAACTGACATTATCTCGTAGTTTATGTTTAAGCTCATTGATGAAGTTATTTGGATTACTTTTAAAGTTACTAGATAAGATGATTACCGATTAGATAATTCTTTCTAAAGTTTGAGTAAATTTTGTATGTTAATAAATTATGCAAGTCGGACTTGCGCATGTCACTTAAAAATATGCAACTCGCAAGGGAATTAAAACCCCGTGGGTTTTGATTCCTTTGTAAGTGACGAACATTTCCAGCATAAACGGCTGTATCTTTTGATTGCGTAGGTTTAGAAGATTGATTTTTTCACAGATCCAAGAGATAATAGACTTGAGTATTTATATGAATTGCAGTTTGATATCTCTACGGATTTCTGAGGAAAATAGTCTTGACAGACAGACGAACAACAAATGATCCTAAAAGGGTTCCGCTTTTCCTTTTGAAGTAAGGAACCCTAAAACACAAAACTAATGTGATTTTGCTTGAAGAAGAAGACAGAGACGTATTAAACGCTAACATAACAAAAACACAGAATAATTATGGCATGACAATTGCAAATTGATAAAAAACTATCTCGAACTCACGCTCAGCAAATAATAAGTTACAAACCGTATGCTGAGTTTGAACGCAAGAAATCGATCTTTCGTTAACTTGATAAAGTATATAAAAACAGACTTCTGACATTTAAAGAGGGTAACACAACCTACACATACGAAGAATAAAAGTTGAAAATGAGAGAAACAATTAATATGTTAAGGTCAAAGGTTAATCAACGCTTTCAACAATAGTGGTACGCTTTTATAATTTTTTATCAAAGATAAACGATGAATATGATCTATTTCGGAGTAGGTGTGTTACATAATCTGTTAAGAGTTTTAATGCTTAATGAGATAGTAGATTTAATAAGATATTCTTTTGTAAAATTTTGCGACAACATATGTCTTTGACAGGATATGTTTAACTTAGTTCTATCAGATTTGGTTCCAAAATTTAGAGTGTGGTATCTCTCGACATATTCTTCTTTCGCTATTGTTTATTCAATTTCATTCATCTATTATTCACTTTCATAGTTGATGTTATTTTAAAAGAAATTCCTTATAGCTATAAGACACTGATTATAAATTTATTCAGTAGCAGATTATATTAAAGATATACTTAACAAACATATACAGTTCGTTCAGCATGTAAATTACATTCACCTTTTCCTAAATTTATGTATTTAATTTTCAGATCAAAATGCGTCTTTTCATCATTGCCGCCGCTATCATCGCGATGGTCCAGGCGAGACCTGGATTGCTATTTGCCCAGCCAGCCTTCCAACCTCTTGGAGTGCAATATGCATCAACAGGATCTGTTGTATATCCTCATCCTGCTGTGGAGCTCAACGCTGCCAGCGAAGCTTTACTACCCAGAAGTCTGCAGAAATCCAGAGACTTTTACGACAATCCAGCGATCGCTGCTGGACTTGCCCAGGAATCATGGTTCACCAAAAAAGAAATGCAAGTCGTTGAGCGAGAAGCAGAGAAAATTCCTCGTGAAAGCATCTATCATATTGTGAAAAATGCCGGTTTTTTGGATAGGCACTAAGTGAAAGTTTTGTACATGCTACATTGATTTATTAATAACTTTTATGATACTTAAGTTAGTGAGTGACATTACAAATAAAAGTGAAGTATATAAGTTACAATCACAGTGTCATTATTTTGATTTGTAAATAGCGTAATGATAATAATTGACGACATGAGATTAATATTAATTCAAGAAAATAATGTATCCCTATAATTGGAGGTTCCCATTGCACTTATACTATTGAGTTGCATGTTTCTATGAGGGAAGAATGTCCCTTATCATCTGGTTTCATCTGCTATTGTGTTCTATCACAATATTTACTTCATGTAAAATCGTTACGTAATTATATATTATTTAATTTTATGATAATATTGTATTAGATGTTTATATTTAATGTTTCTTTTAGATAGATTTCTGATATTACCTTGTAAATACTCGCGCGGTCATAAAATAAATATACTTAAAAATTAAGAAATAAGAATTTTTAAATTGATTCTAAGTCACGGGCATGATATCGGAATCAATGTCGCTTACATAATTATATTTTAATTCTTTGCATATCTCTAAATTCATAATTTTTTAACAATCAATGACTTGCTGGTGTGGTAAATAACTATGTAGTTTTTGTGACGTTTCGTTAAAATTTTAATCTGTTCTCTTAAGCATCAATAAATTATTTTGCTTACGTAAATTACTTAGTGTATTTACTTATGCAGCCTGTATATAAGTATGTTTAGATAATTTATGTAAATATTGATTATATACAAAGGTGAACTAGTAAATCTAGTTCATGTAATGATTTACTAGTTAACCGATTAGTTTGTTAGTAATAACTGTGATCTCGAACAATAAGTACTAGTAGTAAGTTATTGTTCTGTATAATAAAAATAGTTTGGAATACAAAATGGCCGTTTCAAATAATCTTATTGATGTCACAGTCACTGCCATAAGCTGGTTTCTTAAAACTTCTTCCCCTTTTGCAGGTTACCCAGCATTCATATGTTGGTTTCTGAACGAAATCTGAAAGGCAAATAGACTTATGTTTATTTTTAAATGACTAAGTTAAGAAACATGCACATAGTCTCCTGACCTTTCACCCTACTGCTCAACCGACGGGTGGTCGCTTTTGGGTTAATATCTCAATTATTTCTTTGAAATCTGTTTGCTTGCCATACAACAGTAATAGCTCTGTCTAGATACGGTTTTATATTAGGGTGAAGATACTGGAGAAGTTGAGTAGGTAAGTAATTTTTTCCGTACGTAATCGCATGTATTGTGTGATGTACTGGAATAAAATTCAAACCTAATGGAATATTGTTGAAAGTTAAGTATTTTAAATTTAAAACATTAAATAAAATTAACAAGACCGAGGTGCGTCTGCTGCGTATGTTGTAAAATTACTACGTGGTGTAGGACATAATCCTGGGGTATTGGGCCACCTGAACTTGTGCGTGCCTGACCAGTAAGTGTGGAAGCGCCGACGCCCGCCTCTATTGGCTGTGGCAGCCGATGCCGGGCTAGAGCTAGGACTAACGAGAAAGCACTTCCTTCTTTCCTTCCTTCCGTGAATTATCCATGTTATTAACGAGGTTTACTAAGAACTGGATATTATTTCATGTCACTTGAGTGTGCTCACAAAGTGTCTTTTAAATATAATTTGTGACAAGACCTAAGAGAGATGCAATTTTTTTTAAGATGGATTGTTTGTGTGTGTATGTGTTTCTTTATGCACTTGTTAAGCAATGTAATCATAGAAGTATAAGTTAGCCTCTCTATCGCATTAAATCAACCTATAATAATAGTGAAGGTGATGTACCAAGTTTATAAATAAATAAACAAAGAAGAAAAACATATTGTCAATGTAGTAGTCCTGTTTTAAAAAGTCCATAAATAAAATTGAAATCTACGAATGTTCTAATACGGCAATGTAATACGGTTTGAGTGGCAACAATTTCGAGTAAATATATAAATAATTAACTACTCAGTAATGTAAACACTAAATTAAGCAAACGTCTTTGATGCAACTGCCCTTCGCTAGCTACGTTCTCAATAACACAACAATCTATTCAATTGAGAATCCGGCAAGCGAAAGGCCGTTGGACTGGAATTCAAAGTATCTTTGATTGGTTAGTTATGGTTCTTATTACCAGGTTCAGTATTAAAAACGAGGTCTAAGCAACGCAAATCAAAATATCGCCCTCTTATTATATGTTTAACGGTTGAATTAATTCAAAAACAAATACCTTTAAATATTGACTTCTAACCTTTGGGTTTCATTAAATAAGCATGTTCATAAATATGCGTGCAGTATTGGCCATGGTCATAGATTGACTCTGACTTGATACCTTTTTTTGATTACATTATTTATCGTATATAAATATAAATACAAAGTTTGGAGTTAACAAGTGCCCGTATCTCGGAGAGCATGTTAAGCCGTAGGTCCCGGCAATCATAGTTGGAAAGTCAGTGTCCTCATAAATACTGACAGCTAGTCCAAGCTTCGAATTCATTTCCTTCTGTGGGTTGCGGGGATTAAATGCCAGTCGCTACGTGAAAAAACTGACATTCAGGTAAAACCGATTGAACTAACCTACCTCAAATAATCTAGGAAATAATAAAGGAAAGAAAGATGATGGAGTTATTAAGTGCATTAGTAAGTATATTAAATCAACTAGTTTACTATATATATTTGTTGATATGTATAGTATATCTTATCTTATTATATTATAATATCTGTTGGTTTTAAAACTAATTAGTTTAAGTAGAAAAAATATACATTTTGTCAAACGCAATAAAAATTATAAGCGAAAGAAAATATCAAAAAGACAGGAAAATATATTTAAGACGTAGTGAACCCAAAAATACAGTGTTCACTGAGTTACATAACATTGTGGTCGTAAAGAACTTTAATTTCATTTCGAAACTCTTAACTGTTGCACAAGTAGAGACTTAATAACATGGTAGAGTCGCCTTTGGAATAATTTCCATTCGCTAAGTAAAATTTAGTCGATGGCATAGCAGCAATCTATGTTTGATTTTAGGTAGTGTTATTCTGTGCAATGGTCCAATCACATCGTGACCATTTTTCATCGAACTGGGTTTTATTTACATACTTATAAAACTTTTAAAACTCACACCTCACACTTTACACCTATTGAACTAAATTTTTGACACGATATACAAACTGCGTTAGCGGGAAAAGGCGGGGTATAGTAACTTTTATTAATAAACTAAATTACTCAAAGAAACCCCCGTGGGAGAGCCACACTTCGGCATGCACGGGCCGGCTCGACCGGAGTGATACGACCTCACAGGAAACCGGTGTGAAATAGCGCTTGCGCTGTGTTTCACCGAGTGAGGAAGTATACCAGAGGCCCATACCCCAACCCCTCCCTCCATCCCTCTCCCCATCCCCCAAAGGCCGGCTACGCACCTGTGACGCCCCTTGTTGCGGGTCTCATGGACGGCGGTAATCGCTTACCACCAGGCCATACATCTGCTCGTATGCCACCTACTCAATAAAAAATAGAAAGATTAATACAATTGTTATAAACTAATTTAATATAACAAATAAATAATCAAGTGTGACAAATCATTGCAATCGAAGCAATTACTAGTTAAATTAGAACATATAAAATTGTATTTAATACCTTATGTACATACACATAAACTCAATAAAGACATTGACATTGTCTTCTGGCTTATGCAAAGTCATTTATAAATTTGAAGGTTGTAATTACACAACTTTATAGTTAAAGGAGCTATTATAATTAATCTTTAATCGAAAGCATACATTTTATATGCTTCTTTGGATTAATTAAAATCATTATGCAGTATTTCTAACCGGCGATAAATCATTCTTATAACATTAATAATAATATCTAAATCGATTGATTACTTACGACGAGTAGGTAAGCCCCTGTCGTATCAAACAAATAAAATTAGTCCATTATTAATATTACAGAAGAATAACCCAATTACACTATGTACGTATGTATGTGTAAATAGGTGTAACGGTAGTGGTTAGGTAGCTCAAAGAACCTCCTTTATACCAATATTAAACCTTTATTGTTTTACGTATTCGTAAAAACTCTTTCAAGCTATATTACGTATACTAGGTATAATCTATTAGATGGCGCCAGCGTGGGTGTCAAGTACCAAACGAGAGAGAGCTCAAAGGAGCTCGTGTTCACAAGAAATTTCTATTATTGAAGAGGTCTTAGTATTCTGGTTACAGACGTCCTGAAGTGGCCCTTCAGTTGAAAACTGATAGGACTGAGTTAACTATGATACAATAGCTTTGGATTAGAGAATCTGGGTTTGACGTGTATTTAAGACCGCGTGGGTGTATTTATAAAACCACTGTAAGGTATAGAAACAAGGTTTGTAATTAATATAAATAATTAAAAGTTGAAGCCATGATATTTATCTATCTTTTTTAATTATAATTTTCTATCTCGTTAATTATTCCAGATACAAATTGTTTGTGTTGTACCAATAAATTCAATCATTCAACTATTACAAGACTAGCTGAACTCCGCGGTTCTATCAGCGGTACGACAATAACCGCGGGGACCACCGCGAGGCGAAGCTAGTATCTTTATAAATTGTAGCCTATGTGTAATTTTGATGTATAAGCTATATGATTTCTAAGTTTCATCAAAATCCATTTGGTAGTTTTTGCGTGAAAGAGCAACAAACATCCTCACATACATACTCACAAACTTTCGCGTTTATAATATTAGTAGGACACAAGTTTGTTTTTTAATAAAGGGTGTCCCAGTAAGAGATTTTTCATTTTAAGTAAAATTATTTATTTTTGAAAGAGTTGTAATTTTTTTATTGGACTGTAAAGAAGAAATGTTTCGATTAAGTATGAAATAAAAAATCCGTCAAATGGCCCACAGCTCTGATAAGGAGCCATTACTCTTTTCATGAAATTTTCCATGACCTTTTCTGTATTTTACTGATGACGCATTGGATCCCTAATTTGCGCTCGTAAATTGTTTCTGGTTTATTCGCATGAACCCGAGATTTCATAAAATCCCAAAGAAAAAAGATGCACTGTCACCATTGAAAATTCTTCGAAGTGTACGAACGGTTTCACTTTAGCGTTCCAAATGTTTGTAATAAGATTTCACAATTATAACGCGTTATTTTTTCTTAAACCGCGGGATAAACATATGTTACACCTGCAAAATTGAAGAGTTTCCACATGCCCAAAGAAAAAATACACTAAATTTAAAAAGTGCACTCTTCTTTTTAAATTTAGTGTTATTTTTTCTTTGAGCATGTGGCAACTCTGAAATTTAATGAGGCATTCTATACATTTGCTCTCTAAAGCTTGATTAGAATACAAAATCAATAACCCACATAAAACAAATTACATTTTCATATCGTTAAAATTTAGTAGTTACGAAGCTAATATTAATTAATGTTACCATAAATGTGCAATTTGTCTGGAGGCCAAAACCAGACCACCTTCAAAATACTAAATTAGAGAACTTGACGATCACATCAATGGACACTCTAATAAAAGTTACTTCGATTCTACGAAGTCTGGAAACTATATCATTAAAAGGTTGTTCAACTGGCTGGGTATGTCAACGAAATTGCACAGTAAACAGTTTGGGTGACTGTTTTAAGTCTCATAATTACATATGGACTGGAATGGAATAAATGGACAGAGTATAAGTTTGTCCATTTATTCCATTCCATTCCATTGTGGACTATCCATTCGTTGATTTTCTTCTTGCAGTTTAAGAAATTAGTGACGCCCTTACACGTTATCGATTCGATTCGAAATGATAAGCGATTTTATTTAAGAAGAACTTTCAATCGATTCAATGATATATTTTTAGTTTAAATATTATTTATTCGTTTATTTGTTTTTTTAATTATATATGAAATAAATAAATAATAAATCAGTAAATTATAAATAATATAACATATATAAGCAAGTTAGCACTAGAAATACTGTAACACAACGCTTCGCTGATCCGGCGGCGTCATTTTGATGCTCACTTGCTACCTGTCGTCGAAAACTGTGTGGTTTGCACCAACGAGTCTTGGCTTAGTGCTAATCATACTATATCAAAATCGTGAACTGACGTCACTGTGCCTATATGCGAGGGTGAACGCCTTATAATTTGCCACGCGGGCACTGCAAAAGGATTTGCATTAGATGCTCTAATCGCATTTAAATAAAAAAACCTGAGTACGAGTACTATCACCGAAGAAATAGATGCATAAGAATATGAAAATTGGCTCAGGGAAATGTTGATGTTACTGGAAGAATCTTCAATTATATGTATTGATAACGCACTCTAATATTTACGGTTGAAAATGCCAAAGCATGCTAACACCAAACATGAAATTATATATCAAAATAGTATTTTAAATTGAAATCGTCGACCTAAAAGATACGTAGTCGATGAAATGACAGCGGAATATGAGTTCCATCTTATCACTGTCAATACAATGCCATTAAATTGATATGGGCACAAATCAAAGAGAAGGCTGCAAGAAACAAGACAACGCCGCGGCAGCGAATAAAATGATGCAATTATAAAATAATGTGTGAGACAAAGTGACACTTAAAAACTGGGCAAGTATTGGGATCGGGACGTTACGATTGACAATATAAATGAACAAGAATTAATTATTCATTCAAGGATTCAACTGACGAATCTAATGAACATTTTGAAGAAGAGTCTGATGGGTCATTAAATAATATTTAACAATTTTACTTGTTTTATTTGTATACCCAATTACGAAGCTAGTTTGTTAAATAAATAAGTAGTAAGGTATGTGATTTTCCAAGTATATTTGCTCATAACTCTTGATTTAGATGTTATTAACCACGCGTTTTAAAGTTAAATGTCAGTATCGCGTGCATATATTACATTTTAAAGCAGCCGTCAAAAATAAATAAATGATGAATAAAGTTATTGTTCTTTACTCTTGTTTTGAACTTAAATTCCAAGATTTCAACTTAATTCCTTGCAAATAATCAATCTTCGAGTCTTGGATACTGTTTTTTTATTAAATTTACAGAAACAATACGTACATAAAGTCAAATTATTTTTATCATATGATCGATTAATCTTATTTCAAGAACTGTCTTATAGTCTGTGGTTGCTTGTTATGCACAGGGCATTTTACTACCCGTCAATAAAGTACGACATTACTGTAGTACATTATTACGATATTTCTGGATTGGCTCGAGAGGCACTACGGGAGCCTCTCATACCGGCTGACGCAGGTGATCACTGGAAAAGGATGTTTCGGAGATCACCTGTGTCTGATCCGCAAAGAGCCAACGCCTGAGTGCCACCACTGGGATGGCCACACAGTAGGGGCCACCTACAGTTAAAGTTGGCCCGAGGTACGTCGGGGTTTCAGGGTTTTCCTTACTAGGGTACACTTGGTTCCCCGGCTCCTAGTACCCAAGTGCGGTTTTAGTCGGTTGGGGTCCGACATGCCGGACGATGTTATCCGAGGTGCTATCAGAGGGAATTTTCAGACGGAAAAGAAAAGGACATTATTCCGAAAAAAGAACGGTAATTTATGGGCGTGGGCGTAAACTGTCAAAAAGCAAAATAAATGAATGGACAGAGTTATAATTCAAGAGTAGACAGTTCGTGTATGATAGTGAATAAAATTGGTCATTGATCTCAGAAAAAGTTTTCTAAAATTCACCATTTACGTATACATTATATGCATTTAAATGTTAGCTGTTAACGTAGGTGGATGTAGCTTCCCAAGTGCTTTATAAACAAGCTAAACATAATAAGACTCAAGGAGTGCTTAGGAATAGTTATTCCCTCGCATAAAAAATATGACAAGTGTTTAAAAATATGCCTGCAATTTACCTTTTTTGCTATCACAATTGAACTCATGCATATCACATACGTCAATATAGGTCCTCATTTCACCGCAAGAGTCGATACCACATACCGGCACTTGATCATGACGACAAATTTTCGCTATTTTACATTCTTCTTCAAGCTGGAAGTTTAAAAACACAAACGTGTACACGACATAATCATTACTTCTTTTTAAAAAGACGAATAAGGCAGAGTACGTTTATTCTATTTTACTATATTGTTTATTATATTTTAGTCAAATCAATTATAGTTTTGCTGCATGATTGACCAAGTGGTTTAAGCGGTCGCCACGCCGCTTGATGCTGCACTAAGTATTCTGGGTTCAAATCTCACATATAACAACACTTGTGTGTTCAACAAATTGTTGTTCTGAGTCTTTGTGTCCGTTTCATGTATGTTTGTAAAATCAACAGCGACAAAGGAGTTGTGTTAAAACAAAAAAACTTAAAGCAGTTTTTCATAGGACTTCGTAGGACTATTAGGACTTTTTTCGGGCAATTTGCCTTAAGTGTTTATTATCCTTCTCATGAAACTGCACAAACGTTAGCGTCTTGAACTCTTAAACACGTATGCAGAATTATGTAGCTAGTAAGTAAATTCCTTAAAAACAAATAAATACTTACCTTTGCACCATCCACATGAGCAGATATGTTTCTTATTAAAAGCGTCAAGACTTTTACATAAAGTAACACATTTTTGAACATCCTAGTTGACTATTACAGATAAATATCACTGACATAAAAAATAGATTTGCGTTTGATAACTAGTTTAGCTGACAGTTCGAATACAACTTGTAGCAGTAAGTAAACATTTCATGAAATATATATATACATTTTCGTAACAAGTAAAATATAAAATGGACGTCGGTAAGCGTGATTACTGCTTCAATCTCATTCAAATGAAATGCAATTTTTGAGTATTATATTTTCGATTGAATAGCATTAAAAAGATTATGATATACATAGGTCTAAAACTATTAAGTTACTATTTATTTTTAGGGTTTACTTGTGAAATAACAATATATATTTGTTTTTCCACCAAACAATAAATTTAAACAATAATGTATAGCGTCGTAAAAAGGACTATACTAAATTCTTCGGAGTTATTTAGTTTATTGCTGTAGGTGTATAAATATTTTAGGCTATAGCTTGAGATGGTCCACAGTTTTGGTCAACAATTGGTGCAGTCCGTAAAGTGTTGCTTACTGAAAACGGCAGCCAGAAATCGCTACACGCGGGGTACAAATTAATTTCTTGAGATATTTTGAATAATTAAAAAAAACACAAGGAATATCTTACCGTGGGAGAGCCATGCTTCGGCATGAATGGGCCGGCTCGACCGGAGTGATACCACGGCCTCACAGAAAACCGGTGTGAAACAACGCTTGCTTATTTCACCAAGTGAGCGAGGATACCGAAGGCCCATACCCCAACCCCTCCCTCAAAGGCCAGGAACTCACTTGTGAAGCCTCTAGTGTTGCGGGTGTCCTTGAGCGGCTTTAATCGCTTACCATCAGGTGATACGTCTGCTCGTTTGCCCCCTACTCCATAAAATTAAATAAAAAATATATATTTCATTCGTCTATATTTATTGCATCACTCTAGCCGATCCTAATGACCGTGGGAATAATATCAGCTAATAAAAAGGAGAGTATGATATTAGACATCACCTAGTTGTTTTATATCGAGACAGGTTATTGGCCCTTAAAATTGAGAAACCCAACTCTAAAAACGACAATTTGCCATTGATAAAATATTCTTAAATGAGAGTTAAAATAAGTTACAAGTTGTGAACTCCGTTGTAAATTATCTTACTGGATCTAAATTTAAATGATTTAATTTGTAGAACGCTAAGTGCTTTAGTGTTATATCGTAACGTTCAAATGCACTTAAGGTGTAACAGTCCTAATTTAGTGCATTTCTACCAGTTATCCAGATAGCGTAATAAATCTTTATGGCTTAGTTAATACCATTCAGGCTAATATGATCTTTTATGGAGTTACATTTAAAGAGAGAAGTATTAATACAATAAACAAGATGTAAGCCGGTACTGCAACACCAGAGGCGTTACAAATGCGTTGCCGGCCTTTGGGGGATGAGGAGGGGGATGAGAGGAGGGATTATACAGCGCAAGCGCTATTTCACAGCGGTTTTCTGTGAGGCCGTGGTATCACTCCGGTCGAGCCGGCCAATTCATGCCAAAGTGTGGCTCTCCCACGGTAAACGTTAGATAAGATAGATTCATAATGAACATACGTTGAAATATAAGTTTAGATCTTAAATCTTAAGCTTAGTATAAAACAGAGATCCTTCAAATAAGCCTGCAATATTCGTAATTCCTTTTTAAACTGCTTTTGTTATAAAGTATGTACTAACCTGGTCTACCTGTAAGCTTTGCTAATGAATCCGTATCTATCTCCGACAATTTCAATCCCTTGTATAAATTTGTTCAAATCAATTACTTTTATATAAACTGCTTTGTTGCTTGGTAGGTTATTTATGCTTCATTTAAATTTAATTGGCAGATGAAACTTGGATAAGTATTTAATAAGCTAGGGGAGTTTTTTAATTAATCTTTTATAATTCATTTGATTAAAAAAAAAAAAAAAATAGCAGATTACGATAATGAAATAATAGTGATGAGAATAAAATAATTTAAATACTTACTTCTTGTAAAATATATCTACACTAATATTATAAAGAGGAAAACTTTGTTTGTATGTTTGTTTGTTTGTTTGTTTGTAATGAATAGGCTCAAAAACTACTGGACCGATTTTAAAAATTCTTTCACCATTCGAAAGCTACATTACCCACGAGTAACATAGGCTATATTTTATTTTGAAAAGAATAGGGTTCCGTAAGATATTTGGGTTTTCCGGAACCAAAGTGTAAAAATCAACCAGATAAGTTACTTATTTTGCGTACGCTGCCTAAACGGTAAAAGATAGAACCATAAAATGTTCTAATTAATCGTAGATCTTATAAATATCTACAAAAAAGTCCGCGACACACTATACCTATCTATGTCGAGTGAGGCACAACAACCATTTTTTTATTTAAAAATCTTGAATTTTGTTTGGACTACATTTAAACGCGTTTATTTTACTCATGCTATCAATCCTTATCAAAATAAATTATTTCATCACTAACTACAGTTTATGTAGATAATATTTGGTCTTTGAATGATAAAAATTGGACGTTTGGTTTTGAAGTTATGGCAAAATTAAAATATTACTAATAGGAGCGGAGCACCAATGAAGAATGTTTAAAAAACGGGGGAAATTTTTTACGCTACGGGCAACAAGACGCAAACGAGGTTGCGTGGGACAGCTAGTAAGAAATAAAATAAGTTATACAACTGTTAATATTTATTAATATTAGGCTCTCATAGATTTCTGGTTAATATTACAATCTGATCTAAACTCTGGTTTCTTGAATGATCTTCCTCGCTTACAAGTCACCCAACATTCATGAATGGGTCTTGATTTAAAATCTGAAAAGGTAAATTTCATTCACAAAGGTACATAAGTAAGTTTTCGTTTTCCATTAAAATTTTCCTAAAAATATTCAAAGTTCCCTTCATAATTTTTTATTGGAATTTATTAAAAGTTTTGTTGGTCTGCTCGAGTCATTGTTAACACTCTTCAATATAAAAGTATAAGTAATATCATATTATTTTACGTAGCTCTCTATTTTACTTCCCTCACCCTTTCATTAAAACAATTGTTTATCAAAAATAATCGCGTGTACGGTAATGGTTTGCACCTAATAACTATCCTAAATATATACTCGTTCATAAACCTTTGGCGATACGACTTATCTCAATAATGAAGAAGTAGGCTCCTCATTTTGGTCAAATGGTGAAATGGTGTATCGAAAACAAATATATGGAACCCAACATGGTGTCCAAGTAAATCTAATTCAACCAAATTTTACAGTTTATAACCGACATATGATCGTGTCGCTGCTACATTAAAACCGAGTAGTATATTCAAGTTTGCCTTGTATTGTACTAGGGTTGCTGCCCGGTTCTTGAGACGTTTTCTCCACACATTGATAAATATATACATAATACTACTATCTTCTATCCCTAAAAAGGTAAAGAATAGTAATACCAATTACCTTTCTTACTATCACAATTAAACTCGTGCATATCACAAGTATCTATGAAGGTTCTCATCTCCCCACACGAGTCAATTCCACACATGGGTACTTTATCGTGCACGCATAAGTCTGCCACCTTGCACATCTCTTCGTTCTAAAAAATTATATACAAAATATAGATAATTGATCATTGTAAAAAGGATGTATTTTACGTCAACTTATCAAGGTGATAGCGTTAAGCTTTGCGATTGGCTGCACTGATATCTTGACCAATGGGAACGCTGAACGCGTTAGCTGTCGAGAGCGAGTTGATGAGAAATAATCCCTTAAAATCATCATCTGTCTATGGCAATCCCTTGAAATCAACCTGAATGTTTATGAAATAGGTGGCAAATGAGTAGACGTATTGCCTGATGGTAAGCGATTACCGCTTTAGACCCATGAACACCCGCAACACCGGAGGCGTTACAAGTGCGTTGCCGACCTTTTAAGAAGGAGTACGCTCTTTTCTTGAAGGTTTAAATTTAATTTAAATACAACCTGTATTGGTTTACTTGGTATTTCTCACCACACATGGGTAATGCCTTTAAGTATATTCCCTGATACTTGTAGTTCAATAAATTTAAATGTAATAACTTAAAAGATAATAGTAGAAGATGGTTTGGCAATTTGGTTCTGTGTTTTAATTTCGAAAATCAAGTACTCCCACGCACAAGTTCAACCCTGATGAAAAAATCTATTGCGAGTAATAACAATGTTTTCTCAGATAATGTACATCGGCTCGTAAGAAAATATAATTGAAGCTTACACGAGTATTATCATGAATAAATAACTTCATGTCTGATGTTGCTCGAAGGTGAATGGAAAAGAATGAACGTAATAATTCTGTTTTATGTTTTACTAGCTGACCCACGCAACCTCGTTTGCGTCTTCTATTGCCCGTAGCGTGAAAATTTTCCCCCGTTTTTGAAACATTCTTCATTGGTGCTCCGCTCCTATTAGTATTAGCGTGATGACATATAGCGAATATAGACGATTGTCTACTCCAACGCACATAAGCATACTGTTTTGATAGATATGATTGAATTTGAACTTTGTTTAGCGGTTATAAAGTGCTAATTGACTCATTTACGTTAGGAACACACCTACCTACTTATTCAAATTTTTCTCGCCGTAAAAACCATCCTTGAACTTCAACAAACAATAAAAAAAAGAATTGGCCAAATTGGTCCAGCCGTTGTTGAGTTAAGCGCTTACCAACACATTGAGCGATTCATTTTTATATTATAGATTTACCTTTAATTTGTGTTGTTCGGAAAGCCAAACGTAATAAATATGGATAGGATGCTTTTTGTATATAAAAGAATATTTGTATATCACAAAATAATATAGTACAATGACCGAAGTCATGTACTTGTTTTAAATTTGTAAATATAATAAAAAATTCAATCAATCTAGTAAGTAATAATGTGTTGGTCGATATTGTGTGCTACGAGATAAATAATATAACGGTCTATAATAGGCTTTAAACTAAAGGTCTGACATTTTTTTTGGCATACCTATAGTTGGCAAATAAACCACAGAAAGCATTGGCACTCTTTTTTCCAAAATGGCGGCTGGGGGAATGAAAGAAATGCAACCTCAAAAGAAACTTTTCAATTGGAGAAAGGTTTTGGGCTACTGCACCACTTATTTCTTACCGTGGGAGAGTCACGCTTTGTCATGCATGGGCCGGCTCGACCGGAGTGCAACCACGGTCTCACAGAAATCCGGTGTGAAATAGCGCCTGCGCTGTTTCACCGAGTGAATGAGGATAATGGAGACCTTTTTTTTAACGTGTGGAATCTCCCTCGGGCCGTCACCCCGCCGGGGTTTACGGCGCAGTGGTGTGTCGGAATCAAACCAACTAAAACCACATGGTGTACCTACCACTCTGTGCCTGAGAAGGGAGGGGTCCGGGAACTGCAGTTATTAACACGACCGGACCTCTCCCAGATACTGGAGACCCTACTTCAATCCCTTCCCCCCATCCGCTTCCTCATCCGTCAAAAGGCCGGTAATGCACTTGTAACGCCGCGCGGGCGGTAATCGCTTACCATCAGGCGATACGTCTGCTCGTTTGCCCCCTATAAAAAAAGACACTGACCTGACAAGTTGGTTTTATTAGGGTAAAAATAGGGTTTTATTTGAGATATTCTTCTCTTTGCAGTGATGTTTGCCTGAGTAGTTTCCTCTTAGTCGTATTTTACCAACACTTTTACTCTGTAACTTATATACGAGTATATATTTTGTTATTGCATATTTGAAATGGAAAAAGAGACTTACTTTCATAGACTCACTGTGACCGCATGTTGTTGTTATAAAATGTACAACAATTCCTAAAAAAATATTAAAATATTTTTTAGTTAAATTATATTTTTATTTTTCAGAAAAAAGATAATTAAAATTACTTACCCAATATAATATATACTATCATAGTGCAGCATCATATTTGAAAAAGCATTTCACGAAGATTGATTTTGGAATAGAGAAATAACTGTTTGTGTACTTTTTTTATATTTTATTGATACTAAAGTTTTTATCACAAATTTATGACTTGTGAAAAGACGCACCAATATAAATTGCTACCTGATGGTTTCATATAAATATTTTAAATAAAGGTAAAATGTGTGATGTGTAGCAAACTTCCGCTATCCGGTTATTCCTAACAGCTCTTTGGAGTTTGGACACATGTCATCGTCTTTGACGTGTCTGTAAACTAAAATAAATAAACACATTAAAGAAATAAGTAATTTAAAACAGTAGGTAATTATTAGAAATTTATATTTCAACAATTTTACAGATATTATGTTGAATACAACTGTCATGCCTTCTTTATTTTTATCCATACTTCCATACTAATCTTATAAATTTGAAACTAACTTTGTCTGTCTGGCTTTTGCTTTTACAGCTAAACCGCTACACCGATTTGAATGAATTCAGTATAGAGAAGATTGGACCTTGGAAAAAAGACATAGGTTTCTTTTTACTGGTATTTAACTGGCATTACAGGTATCTGCAGCGATTGCTAAATTGATCATTTGGCAACCTTGACCGACGGCTTCACATGCCCGAACCTCATCATCATCAACCTAACGCAGTCCAGCTGGACGTGTGCTCCTTTAATTGCACGCCACATACAACTAGTGTAGTGTACTTTATGGCCAATAAATCAACAACCTTAAAATTTATTAAGGTCTGTATCTCTGTATATATAATCTGTATATATATTTTCTCTAACTCATGTTTTCTCTCCACCCAATGGTTGCCTGTAAGAGATTGCCTCCGGGCGATAAGGCCGCCAATTGTACTTCCCTAATTTTAAGCTTACCTACCTTGTAATGCATCTGGTGTGTTATTATTATTGAAGTGAAAATTTCTTTAGCGGCGCTGTGTACTTTTTTGGAATGGGTAAAAATGTATAAACTCGCGTCAGGTCACGTGACCTGATCGAAAATTTGTAAGACGGATGGAGAGAGGACAGGCGGCGCAGGGCGCTTGCGCGAATGTTCGTGTGTGTATGTAATATAAATTGTCATGTTTGTGTACGATAGCGCAATAAATAAATATTGTATTCCACCACATAAATAATAGTACTTTTATACTGATAATGAAAGCAATTCGTACAAAATTATTCTCTAACCATTCCAAAATATCAAAAATGCACAACGTTAATATTCAAGTTTTCACTTCTGCCGGCACTCCCGGAGTGCAACCCGTCGATTTTTTATTATATATATCTCTGACATCAATAGTAAGGTATGGCTTACCGCTTTTGATCTAGTTTTGAGTAAACAGTGTTTTCAACTAATAAGTTATAATGGAAAACTTCTTATAAAAATCAAACGTTTGCCGGGCTTACCTACTGGGACATCGTTATGATCGTATTAATAACAAAAACTCAATAGCTCTCTCTGGCCCGACTCGAAATCGGTTCTGAGGCCTTTTAACGTTCAGTACCAGCTCAGAGTTTAGAAGTAAGGATCACTTAGACTGCACGGTTGGCCTAGTGGTTTAAGCGGTCACTACGCCGCTTACTATGCGCTAAGTGCCGTGGGTTCGAATCCCACGTGGGACATCACTTTGTGTGATCCACAAAATGTTGTCCTGAGTCTGGGTGTTCTTTGTGTCCGTTACATGTATGTTTGTAAAGTCCCCCGCCACACAGGATGTATAATACTAATACGGGAGTCGTCTTTTAAAAAAAATAATAATAATAATATATAAATATAAATATAACCTCCTTGTTTCATAGAGAAAGTAAAGCCGTCGGTCCTGTACTAAATCTCCTCGCGGTTGTGTCGGATAACCACCCCATTAAATAATGAAAAAGAGAGAGGAGAGAGTGTTCTTGTGTTTGTGTACACACTCTCGCTAGTATCTGATCTCCTTTGTACTGAAGAACATCATTGTGTTCATCAGCCAAAGATTTGTGAAGTTTATTGAAATACTTACCCATGTTATGTTCACAGGAAAATTCGTACAGGTCACATAAATCTAGAAATGTCCTCGCCTCGTGTACAGACTTACCACATGCTATGATAGTGTCATGCAAGCAGGTGTGGGCATGTTCACACATCTTCTGTAATTCCGTCTGTAATACAATTTGTTAAAAGCTTATAAATTTCTAGGTAGGATTATTGAGTATTATACGACATATTGTGTGGGATGATAGATAAATCACTTTAAGCTTTATGTATAAGAATGTTATTCTTGAATCTTAGGTATTTACAGTCAGCAGCTCATTGTGATGAAAATTAATTGAAGATGTCATGACTCATGATGAGTGAATATCATAATTTTACGAAGCAAAATCATACAGAGATATTGTAAAGGTAAAATGCAGGAATCAATCTCTTGTAACTTGTAAGATTACGCAACAGCTAGCGTAAACTAACTATCTAATCTAAATGTCTACTTTTTCATAAACTATTAACATTATATACTGATAAGAACTAAAATGACATTTTTTTTCTTATTTGGTTGTTTTTAAATAATTTTTTTTGCATCTATTTCTAGTTTAACGGAAATAGTTGTAGTAGTAGTTAATTATCAATGTTGATTGTGTAAATCAACATTCATAATTAATTCTGTGTCATAACAGTGTAAGGCGTAAGCCCATTTGGACTTATACTTTGACAGAGGGGAACGTCTGTGTATGGCTACTCCCTGCCGTGTTGATCTATGAGCCCAGCATATTGTCTGCATCAATCTATACACCATCTATATTCCATAACAACTTACGAGTTGAGCTTTATCTTTGATAATATGACCACGAACCACTATAACTACTTGCAAAATTAATAACATTAATCCTTTAATTATAAACATTTCCATCTTTACTAAACACTGAGCTGTTGTACCAAACGTCTACTGTTAACATATTACCGAGGTCGTTTAATGTACAGCAGGTTGAAACAATAGTGGGATGTTTGTCTAGTCTATGGCAAGCTAATGGCAAAT
The DNA here is from genome assembly GCA_916048165.1 of Spilarctia lutea. Classification (NCBI taxonomy): domain Eukaryota; kingdom Metazoa; phylum Arthropoda; class Insecta; order Lepidoptera; family Erebidae; genus Spilarctia; species Spilarctia lutea. The sequence continues at coordinate 6,711,446 of OU696491.1, forward strand.
TGTTCTCTAATATAAACAACTTCTAGTTATTATACTTGTGGCCATATTCAGTGTTCTGCTGTTATCCGCCTTTCATAATTAAATGTACCTAATGAATTAAAGTTTTAAATGTAATTTAAAGATAATCTTTATTAAATCTAACATAAAATCATCGTTCATAATTTTAATTTAAACTTTAGGTACAGGCCCCCTGTCAATAGCTAAAGTATTTAAAAATGCTTGTTAAACTTTCACATTATTAATAAAAAAAGATTTAAAAATCTATAACCAGATCACATAGAAACTTTTGATAAAATTTATATAGCCTGTGTCACCTTGGTTGTTATTACGAATATAATGAAACCTCATCAAATAAAATATACATAGACTGCCAAATCCTTTTTTCGGCTTCTCAGCAGTAGGGTGAAAATTGTTAAATATGTACTTCTAAAGACACTGATCATAAACACCACTAAAATCTGGTTTTACCAATGTTCTAAGAAGAAAGATAAAGCATATAAGACTTTCCTATTCTGAAAAGCCAAAAACAAATAACAGAAATGCCCATAAAGTGTCAACTTTTTAATATTGAATAAATTTTCTTTGTGACGTGTTTTCAGAATATTATTAAAAAAACTTTCTTTCAATTTAGTGAAAAGATGAAGAAAACATCAAAGCAGACACAAATTGATAGAAATCGTACAAAGTATCCCAGCGATATTAGCTTTTGGAAGTAATAAAACGGTGACACGCCTGCCGTAATATAATTGAAAATTATAAAGAACGTAATTTAACTCGCGGCTTTACTCGATCGAATTGTTTTTGGGCTAAATATCTTCTGTTGCTCTCAACTTCAACAACACTCAATTGTTACCTTAAGTTATTTTTAACATTCATTTATCACTGTTTGGTAATTGTCTAATTTCATTCTCCACCTATTTGCGTAAGGCGGCTGGCAGGAGCTGGATGCGCGAAGCCGAGGATAGAACTAAGTGGCGTGCAATTGGAGATTCCTATGTCCAGCAGTGGACTGCGATAGGCTAATGATGATGATGATGATGATGATTCTCCACCTTCTTCTTTACCTCTTAGTTAAATTTCACTTTTTTTTATTATTGAATAGGGGACAAACGAGCAGACGCATCACCCGACGGCAAGCGACTACCGCCGCCTATGGACACCCGCAACACCAGAGGCGTCACAAGTGCATTGCCGGCCTTTAGAGAATGGGGAGGGGGATGAGGGAGGGGATGGGGTATAGGCCTCCGTTATCCTCATTCACTCGGTGAAACACAGCGCAAGTGCTATTTCACACCGGTTTTCTGTGAGGCCGTGGTATCACTCCGGTCGAGCCGGCCCCATTCATGCCGTAGCGTGGCTCTCCCACGATACTTTCACTGTTTGAAACAGTCTTTCAGCCTTTTCGATCTCACAGTAGGTATTTAATTTTGTAATGTTATTCATCTTCACAGTAATAATTGCGATGTTTTCTAGTTATTGTGGGCATCTATGTATATGAACAAGTTAAATTTGTTAAATATTCCAATTGAAAGGTTAATTGAAAATTTATTACTACATATTTTTTTATTTTAAGACATTACAACTTAGATGTTACTAAACTATCGCTATAAAATTTTGCTTTAGTTTTGTTCATTTATGAGCCTGCCAAAATAACTCTACTCTGCTTGATGACAAGCATGAACATGTATTTAAGAGCTTCTGCATTATTGGACCTCCTGTCTCGCACTCACCAAGGAAACACGACAGCACAAATGCTGTCATTCTATCACTATTGCCCCGGTTGAGCCGTCCTGTTCGTATTGAAATCAGAGTGGCTCTGAGTTAGTTATGAAATTTCAAATATGCTATCTGTACTATCGAAGTTAGTGGAATTTTCCTTTAGCGTCAGATATTATCCTGAAATAACAACGACTAGGTGTAACAACTAGAGTAATTTTAATTGAGTTGGACTAAAATAGAATGTTCAAATTAACATTTTATTGATCCTGAAAGTCAAATCTCTAAGGTTTTGGTATTGATTTATTTTTTCAACACAATTATAATGATAATATTTAAAACTATTCTATAGAGTTTGTTGTCGACAATTCACATCGCGTCGACCTTGATCACAAGTCGCATTATATATTCATCATCATCAACAGATTATTGCTGGACCTAGGTTCATCAGTATGTTGTTCCTTCGATCAAATTTTTCTTCTCTTTGCAATGATATCAATTTATGTAGTTTGCTACGACATCCATGAGACGAACAGGGGTGAAGACACACCGTATTCTTAATCAGTCACCACACGGACGTAACTATTATATATTAGATGAAACCCGCGGTGCTACCGCGGTACGACAATAACCGCGTGCAACGCCGCGAGGCAAAGCTAGTATCTTTATAAATTGTAGCCTATGTGTTATTCTGATGTATAAGCTATATTATAGTAAAGTTTTATCAAAATCCATTCAGTAGTTTTTGCGTGAAAGAGCAACAAACATACTCACTAATATACTCAGAAACTTTCGTGTTTATAATGTTAGTAGGATTTATTTTCTTCCGCCTTTTTTCTCAAATTAGGTCAGATTCAAGTCTACAAAGATACGGTTGAACTTTGATTTTACACGTGGAACGACTAGAATCAGACCTCCACAACCCAAGGTTAAAATACCTACTAGGCGGCTTTGGTTGGCGAACTTTTAAGTCCTCTAACTACCCGTAACAATTGCCAAAAATATTTGGGTGGCAACCAGCACCGGTGGCTTAACCTACTCTCAGAGGCATGGATTTTTTAGACGAAAAAAAATACATTTGGATTATGTAAACATTGAATAAAGAGAATAATATATAAGTCTGGTTTATAGTTTCGTATTAGACGGCCGTCTGCGGGTGTGTCAAATTATTTCTACACGTGTACGTTTTAGATAAGGATAAGGTACATACACATCTTGCACGTTAATGTTATTAAAATACTGTCACGGATTTTGCACTTTTGTAGTGCATATACTTTCTTTATAATCCGAACAGAATAGAAAGGTATTTAAGGTATTGTAGCAAGGTATTGTAAGGTAAGATATTTAATATATATTATTACAGAATAAAATTATAAATTTTAAAGAAAATCTGTCCGTATATCTGTCTGTTTGTCTGTCTGTCTGTTATGCTTTCACGGCTAAACCGCTAAATCGGTTTCAATGAAATTTGACAAGGAGATACTTTCATTCTTGTAGAAAGACATAGGCAATTCTTTACGGCAATGATTGACATACATGACATAGTTTGACTATAATTTGATTAGCAATGAAGGATCGTATTTAATTTCTGAGTGTCTTAATAGTTATTTATGTAGCTATTGTATAATAAGGGGTATTTAAACATAAATGTGGGCGATAATAGTGTCGCATTAGTGTTTTTAATACCTCATTATGTACAGTTGCTAATAAGACTTTATACAGGGTGTCCCAAAAGGTTACGTAGCTAGGAAGAGGGGTGATAGGGGTGGTCACAAGGGTCACCAGAAAAATAAAAAATAAAATCCCCTCTGGGAATTAAAAGAATAAAAGGCATTTTTTAAAAAACTAAAAATTTTACACCTTTTGGGGCGAATTTGCTCCCGATGATCTACAAATATTGGTATAATTAAAAAAAAATGCTGTTATGTTATCGTCAATAACCCTTTTTCAAATTGATACAAAAAAAACAATACATATCTAAGCAATATTTTAAAGAAAATTAAGTTCTTGTCCAGTCAAGGACTTAGTAATTACGATTTCACTCATCTTCCTCCAAGTGTACTGAAAAAAAAAAGTACTATGCAACTCCGGCGAGTAACTTAAAAAGATAGGTAATTTTATTACAATTCCAAAATGGTATAACACTTACTTGAAAAATTCTTACTAGGATATGTAAAAATAATTTTCGGAAACAATACCCCTGCAGAACAAAACATACCAATAAAACAATAGTCTCAAATTCGTACGCAAATACATTTTTAAATGTTTATTCTGTTTCTTAAAACTTAAAAAGATAGGTAATTTTATTGCAATGGTTTTGAATGAAACTCAAAAAAAAAAATTGTAATTATTTATTTAAATAAAATGCTCGAAATGTCTACCATCAACATAAATACACGCCCTACATCGTTTTAAAAATGAGCGGGAGATATGGCGAGCAAATCTTCTATTGTTGATTGATTCCGCGGCCTCTGTGATCCTCGCCCTCAAGTCAGCCAAGTCTGTGATGGGTTTTCCATAAACTTTTTCTTTTATAGCACCCCAGTAAAAGAAGTCTAACGGGTTTAAATCCGGTGAACGAGCTGGCCACGCTATAGCACCGGCCCTTCCCATCCACCTACCAGGGTATTCTTCGTCTAGGAAATCCCTTACAGGACGTGCATAATGTGCTGGGCACCCATCATGCTGGAACCACATATTCCTCATTGTTTCTAGCGGCACATCTTCCAATAGATTTGGTAATTCGTTTTGTAAGAAGTTTAAGTACGCCGCGCCAGTCAGTGCCTCAGGTAGCTCAAAGGGTCCTATTACTTTACCATTTAGTATTCCGGTCCACATGTTCACTTTAAAACGATATTGGGACCGATCTTCTCTAAGTAGGTGGGGATGTAAATTGTGTAGATTCATGTATCCGTCCTTTTTAAAAGTAGACTCGTCGGACCACAATATTTTATTAAAAAATTGAGGGTCCTCCCTATGCATGCGCAACATCCTACGACAAAATGCCAGTCTCGCAGTATAATCGCGTGGTAACAGACCCTGTACGCGTTGCACGTGGTACGGGTGAAACTTCTCAGCTTTCAATATGCGATGAGCAGTACTTCTTGGTATACCTGTACTTGCTTCAATTGCCCGAACTGAAGTACTCGAATCGTCTGCGACGGCTTGAAACACTTCATCTTCGACATCGAACCGAGGTCTGCCTTCATTAACCGCTTGATGTGGAAATCGACCCTCAGACAATAATCGGTGGATATTGACGAAAACACGGCTATCCGGGTGACGTGCGGCGTTCGGATATCTTTCTCGGTAGAGTCTTGCTGCAGCACCGGCATTACATCTACATTCGCCGTAAATGAGATGCATGTTCGCATATTCTTGCGCAGTGTACGTGGGTGGCATGGTGGTACAGTATCGTACACTTTAGTCCTTGAGAAAGCCGGGTCGTTGGAAGAAATCACAAACAATGTCCAAATCACAAAGAAATAATCAAGTCCAGAAAGCGAAGCAAAGTTGTTAGTACAAAATGAACACAAACGAATACAAAGGATGCGCAGTAAACGAGAGATCGTAATGTACTGACCGACTACATACTATTTGACTAACCAGAGATGGCCTACCTACTTTTTCTCTTTCTTAATGTATCTCCTGTCTCTCTCACTCACCAAACTTGTTTAAACTTGTTTTGTTTGGTTTCATTGTTATTGGTATGTTTTGTTCTGCAGGGGTATTGTTTCCGAAAATTATTTTTACATGTCCTAGTAAGAATTTTTCAAGTAAGTGTTATACCATTTTGGAATTGTAATAAAATTACCTATCTTTTTAAGTTACTCGCCGGAGTTGCATATTATTATTATTATTTATTAAATACGGTGCTGCGATAGAGAATGGCGCGTGCCTGACAATGTTACGATGATGAATTGGCAACCAGCCGGATCACTCGGATCACCTATTTCTGCTAATGTCAAGTATTTATAGTCTTCAATTATAAGTCTTCGAGACTTTAAGTCGCCGTCGTGATGAAATTAATGATAAAATATATATATAATGTGGATGACATGAAATGGGGAACGTCTTCCGAAAAAACAAAAAGCGATCTCCCACTCGTTTGTTACCGCACACAGCGCGAACCGTCACCTTTAGAAGTACGAAATATTTATTATAATATACTAGCTTTCGCCCGTTATTTCGCGCGTAATTAATAAAAAGTATCCTATGTTACTTTTAATACCTCCAAGAATATGTGTACAAAGTTTCATGATGATCGGTTAGGCAGTTTTTGCGTGAATGCGTAATCAACTTTTATTCACATTTATAATATGTATTTAGAATATGTCTGTTTTTGTTCGGGCGCAATTCTAACCGTTATATTATACTATACCGTTAGTGACAGCCCTTTGTTGAGAACCAGATTTAAAATCAATGTATGAAGTCTAAAAAGAAATGTAGAAAGGAAAAATAAAGTTTCCCCTAACATGGAGCATTTTAGAATCTACATTAAAATTAGTCGCGACTATATTTTGACAAAGGGCTGTCATGGTTCTTTGATAGTAAGGCTCCTTATTTTATTCAATTTTTTATTTTAACTTTGAAAATTACTCAAATTCAAAAGGCTTTTATTTTAAGTAGACCTTTTTGAGCACCTTTAACGTTCCACTAAGTATTGACTCTAGTAGCCGACTAGTCTATACAAATGAATAAAATTGGAGTGTCTGTTTGTCTGTTCCGCATAATCTCGGAAATGGCTGGACCGACTTTGATGGAACTTTCACTGGCAAATAGCTGATGATATGAGGCATGGCTTAGGCTACTTTTTTAGACTAGATTCGCCCCGAGGTGGTTGTAAAGGTGCAAAGAGAACTGCGTGTAACACTGCGGGTTTAAAATATGTTAGGACGGCAACGACTTAGATAGCGATTGGTAATTTAAATATATTTTGTTAGTATACTTGATTTTAAGGTGATAAGAGGTCATAAAATCTAAGAACTAGCAGGTGTGAAATCTCATTGTAATAAATAAATATATTTAAGAGGTTGAATGGATTTGTACTTGACTACTTTTAAATGATTAATTCGAAAAGAAAACTAGTACCATTGTAATATACATTTATTTAAAGGATTAAATGTTTTAAATAGTGATTTAAATAAATTGGTCCATTTATATAAAATAAGGTTGGACTATTTAGTATTTTTCAGTCATCAAAATAACTGGAGGTGGGCCGGCGCGATACAGTTAGTAAAGATTTGTCATCCGGGCACGACGTCTGCTTGTAATCTGAAACAGAATTTGTTTAAAAACAATTTAAATTACTTTGAATGTCACGAAATAACCTTTTCATTGGTTATCATAAAATCAAAGAAAAGGTCAATTTAATTTGAATTTTTTCTAACTTAATTCGATGATGACATAGACTATATAGCAATACGCAGACGGTCCTCTCTGTCAAAGTATAAGCCCAAATGAGCCTACGAATTATTTATTTATTTATACATCATGCATATTTTGTGCCTCGAAAACAGGAAGTACATATTAGTTGAAAAGAAGTGTATGAGAGTAAAAACTAAACAATATATTGAATAGACATAATATGATGATAATGACGATAATGATGTTTGATGATGAGACCAGCCAACTACGCAGTGCACAAGTGTGTGCGCAAATACAGGTGCACTCTCAGTTGGGACGTTTAACCGACACAACCGAGGAGAGATCAGACGCAGGACCAACAGCTTTACGTTGCTCTCCGAGTCACGGGGGTTCAAATCCCAACTTTCAAACTCCGAACTGTTACTAAGTATTAGTAAGAAAAACTAAATAACACTTTTGGCTCGACCTGGGATTCAAACTCGAGACCTTTTGATTGCTAGTCCAATACGTCAACCACTAGACCAATGAGGCAGTTAAACGATAGACATAATATATATACATATTATACACAAAAATAAATATATATACTTACTTATATTAAAACATACATACACATATAGAAAACGATAATAATAATAGAATAATCATGAGGCAGTTGATTCTGCCAATTGTATTATAAGGTTTTACTTTGAACCACTGTAAAAGTATTTGAGATTGAACCACTGATTTCGAGAGGGAGCCCATAGGATAGAACTAGCTTTTGCCCACGGCTTCACCCGCGTGTATATCGGTTACGAGTATCATGGTAATTCGTAGCCTATACAATGTCTTAAGAATTAAAGTGTCTCCATTGCAAATTTCATTAAAATCGGTGCAGCCGTTTAGCCGTAAAAGTGTAATAAAGAGATTACTTGCACATCTATACTAACATTGGCAATGCATTGAATACACACATGTGTTATTTATATTAATGAGGTGAAATTCGTTCGTATAAATTTCAAGAGTTATAAAAATATGAAATATCTGAGTCACCTCCTACAGTTAATGGTTTGACGTAAAGTGTTCCCTCCAATACAAACATCATTAGTATCTGACGTCAGTGTGTGGTACTTAGACGATTGTTAATCTGCACTGCATGGCGCTCGATCTAACCATTTTCGATGCCCTACTTTTAATGAAAAACCTACAGCTTTCTATCATGTTTTTATCGATATCTATGTTACAGTTGTCGAAGATGTGTTTACAGCGAAAAAATTGTCCTATTTATATAATTTGTAATCTTAATTTTATGATCTACAGTCATACTTCTATTGCGTCGTTATTATCACCGATAAAACGCAATTCAAATAGACATTTTTCAATGTGAGAATCCTATGATATTGCTCATGTAGTAAATAACAATATACTCGTAAGTATTCAGTATCATTTGGCACATTAGGCCAATAGGTACTCATTATTAAAGAGCTTATTCTTAACACTAGAACAGAGCACTGTAAAATCTGTATTTTCTAGTTAAACTTTTGAGATGAGTCATAGTTAGAAGTATCTTTTTTTTGTAGTTAATTTTTTTGTAAAATAAAATGATTAAATACTTACTTCTCCTCCTAATACAGTTATAGTCGAACATATCACAGAGGTCCCTGAAGCCTATAATATCTCCAGCGTGTGATTGCCCGCAGATTGGCACCCGATCATGGTTACAAACTTTCGCCATATTGCACCATTTGGCACCCATCTGAATTAGAATTGGAAGAAAGATATAGTGAAAAAGAGTAAAGGCGTAGACCAAAAACATATTGTCGGCACTTAATGGATCTTGTTAAAGTACATTCTAGAATTAAACTGACTTGCACTTATTACACCGTTTACGCCCTATGGCATTATCAAAGGTTACTTAAAAATGTAACAAATTTGACCTTTTCTAATGCCATAGGGCGTACTGGTCAGAATTGAAGTGAATAAAAGAAAAAAAAAGAAAAAAGATAGTGGAATAACTATTTAAATTCTAGAATGTATTACATACTTTACATTTAAGTTTTGGAATATAAAGCCAAGTTTCACTATCTCCTCATAAAATTTTCGATAGTTATGTGCAACTTAACACTATTTAACAGATTAAATTTGCTGATCAAGATATGTAATATCTGACATATATAACATGTCCCTATCAAAAACTTGTAAAACTGAAATTTGTAGTTATTTTCCAGATAAGTGGGCATTAGTCTATCGCAGACTTTATATAGTTAAACTGGCCATTATTTTCTTAATGTAGCATTTTAGGTAATATTAAAAAAAAAATAAAGCAATTAATTAGGTCTAAAGAGTAAAAGGGAAAAGATTAAACAGGAAATATAGATGCTTACCTGATTCTGCGCGCCGAATTCACTTGCGCCACCGAACCTTCGCCGGCAGCCCGACTCGATAGAAAATAGATATCATTGAACTTCAAGAAGAAAGAAATCCTATGTCTAATGAAGCGAATTATGCTAAGCAGATGAGAGAACAGAATCTTAATCAACTTTAATACAACCCATAAATTTTAACAATCAAAATCTACACAAATACCTTCTTACTCTTATCAGACTCAGTTGAGTATTGTGTAGGCTAGTAGGTAACAGACATATAATTATACGTTTATGTCTTTTATCCTCCAAACTGTGGAAAGTGGTATATTAAAAGGCTCATATTTAGCTGAACATAATTGATTTATTATAGTTTAGGCAGCCAAGGTAAAAACAGAAACAAATTAGACACACGAATAGCCGAGCGACATTGATTCCAGAAATAGTACGATGAGTAAAAATATTACAAAATGTTGATGCCCCTCAGGGATTTTCAGAAGGTTGTGAAAATTTTAAATTTAATATACCCAACTAGTACAAAATTTATGGAAATTGCTTTTACCTTTCGGCCCATAGCGACGTCTTCATTATCGCGTTCCTTGGGGGGCCCGTGAGCGGCACCCATTACGAGAATATAGCTAAACAGACCGACTGAAACATATGTGTATAAAAATTAGTGTAGAGTTTGTTTTCTGTTTCGTGATTAATGTGATTAATCCATATCTAACACAACATATTAAGCGAGTATCTTTTCTATGTAACGATTGAGCGGTAAAATTGCAACACAATTACCTGGTATTCAAAGAGGTTCTGAATCCAGTTCACTACCATTGTTAACCTATTGTTAAAGGATTTTTTAAATTAAAATGACGATGACCAGATCTGCGTGTATATAGAATAATATTAAGTGAAGTAATAATAGTAATAAAATAATGACAGCACGGCCGTCTAATCCTAAAATTAGGCAGAAAAATATTTGAATATACACAACATTACCAATACTTGTAATCATCACATAATTATAACTAGTCCTAGGTGGGAATCTACGGTAGCTGTTAATCAAGTAATCAAAAATATAATTTCTGCGCGAACAAAGTGTTAGGGAAGTTTAATTAACCTGAATTACCTACCCGTGATTTTAGTTTTAACAATGTTGAGGTATGTACATGTCTTTTTGAATTTTCACCCATATAAGATTTTTGAGAGAATTTTATATTAACTCTCAACTGGGTAGGATTCATGCAATCAAAACAAATGTGCCAAACGAGTTCGGGATTGAATATTGAATCGAATTATTTGTTTCTTTAAATACGTATCCTGTATGGTATTTGTACAACTTTTTCACACCTTCAACCACAATTATATTTATGAATTACGATAGAAAATTCGTTTGATGTACATTGTGTTAGGACACAGATGTTTAAAGTTTAAAGAATTATTTTTTAATGCATTTTAGTCATATAAAAATATTAAACAAATGTTTAAAAATTGATTACAATTTATGAAGATTTAAAAGAAATTACTCACGTAAAACATGGTTTTTCAATGACATAATTATCGACGTTGATAAATATAAACTTGCTAAGCCAAAGGACACACTAGGAATGGCTTCAATCAAACCTGTTTTGTTTACTTTATCTACTGTTTAATTATGTTTCTCTATTGTCTATTCTGCAATCTAAACTTCCTCATATTCTACGTAAAGCTTACTTTACACGTGATTATGGTGAAATTGTCAGCATGATACCTGTTGAGACTTACGCTAATCTTGAAAATAGAGCATTGTGCATTGGTTATGTACAAACATACAATGCACTAATGAGAATGCTGTCAAGCTTTAGTCAACAATATTATGACGAGTTTCTTATCCACACTAATATTATGTATACGAAAGTAACTTCGTCTGTCTGTTACGTTTTCACTGAAATTTTGCGTGAAGATACTTTGATTTCTGAGGAAGGACATAGGCTATTATTTAACCGACATAAACGCTGGTGGAGCCGCGGTAAAAACTAGTCAATTTATATATAATATTACAAGTATTATTAACTAATGTAATAAACCATATCATATTTTACGTCAATCAGTTACTTTATAAATTATTTAGGAAAGTTAATAGCTCCTTATTACGTAAAGATAAAAAATAGTAAATAAGATTGTACAGTCCTGAGAAACACCAAAAAAGGAATTTATTTCAAAAATACTAATTATTATTATTGATGCATTGGGGAATAAAAGCACAAGTTCAAATAGATCAAGATTGTATACACACTTATGTATCTGTAACTTGTCCGGAAATGCGAGCATTAGAACAACTGTATACATCGCAAATTTACCGAATGCTAGACTTTACTGTTTTTAACCTGATTGTTTTCTCAAAAATTGTTGTTGTATTTGCCAGGTATCTCATATCTCATTTTCGGAATTATGATTTTTGTAAGTTACGGACTCAAGAATATTAAACTTATCTGTCAATCTGTATAGCTATTTATTTAACAGCAATCATATTTCTGCGTCAGTTAATAATGGAAGAATTCAGGCGCCGGACCGTTGTGAGATTATCAATTTCGTTGGACCACTACTGACTCATACTTTTGTTTATCCTTTAGGGGTCTTGTTACACTGGTCAATACACCCTAATATAGTTTCCCAGAAAAGTCTGAGTCAACGACATAAGTCAACGTCCAACCCAACCAGAGTTCTGGGAATTAATTAATACAAACCAAGCATTGTATTATTGTCAAGAGTATTGTTTACGATATTTATGATGTTATGTGTGATATTTTGGCTAGCTTGTCTATTGGATAGGTAGACAGTGGACAGGGAGAACTAATTGTGTGATGATCAGAATCTATTGCTGTATCTGTAAATAATCTATAATATTTATGTTAGCATTTAGAAATATGGAAGTTTGTTTATCAGCAGTTTGGATTTTATAGCATTGGTTTTCCTAGTTTCGGATTAGATTGTCGTTTGCAAAAAGTGTAATGTTATTATAATTTTAAAACTATAAAACTTAAAAAGTATATACAAACAGCCTCACAACGATATGTATCTCATTATGTATCTGAGCCGTAAACTAAACTTCTTTTGCGGTTGTCTGTATTTTTAAAGTGTTGTCAATACTTTAAAAATAGTATTAAAAAATCTCAATACATAAAAGTGTATTTTTTATGATAGTAATAAGCACCACCCCTATTCATACCATGAGTGTCGTATAAGGTGTCTTAGGGAGCAAACTACGCAGGACAATATCACTGCAAAAGAAGAAAAGCTCCAAAAAAACTCTTTACCAAGCCATCAGGTCAGCGTGGTACAGTAGATGAAAACCTCTTTCTTTGTTTGCTCGTCTAAATGGTATGGAGGCATTTTTATTGAAAAAAAAAATTAATTCAAAAAACAACATTTCTGGCACAGTCTTCTTCTTCTTTTGGTGAAATGGCAACCAGACGGATCCCTCGGCAGACGGATCAGTCTTCAATTATAAGTCTTCGAGTCTTTAAGTCTTCGTCGTGATGAAATTAATGATAAAAGAATATATGAAATATGGATGACATGAAATGGGGACCGTCTTTCGGAAAAACAAAAAACGATTGTCACAGTTGGGAGGTAATAATATCATTCAGTGACATTTATATCACTTAAAGCATTATGTTGATTTTCTTCAAAAGAGGTTTATTTTATAAGAAATTTCAAATGTGCCTTTATTATTGAAATACCTGCCTCCATAATACCTACTCCTTTTCTTGGTACAGATACAATATATTACAACACTATTTTTTTTTCTACAAACATTCGACGCAAAAGACATGTCAGTTACGTCATGAAAGAAATGAACGGAATAGGTGTTTATGAAAAAAAGAGACGCAAATATTTAAAATTAACTATTTTATTGCAAAGTAAACTCTAGCTAAAGGCAATGGCGTTGATTTTTCTTCATTGTAAAGATATTTTTAACTAGTTTACACGTATAGATACCATTGAACAACCTATTATTTGATACCATTAATGTGTACGCTCTGTAGGCTAACTGATAGCGAAGATTGACCACTTTGAATGCAAACAACAATTAGAGTGCCATGTCTGCGAATATAAAATTGATCACATAATTTTGAACACTATGAGAGCACAAATCAATATGATGCTGACTGTACATTTCTATTTCGACATCAGACATACAGAATAGGTAACTGTTAAGGCACCTAAAACGTCATATTAGTCAGGCCCTGCGCTATTTAGAGAGCTCTCGTTGCTCTGTCCTTTCTTAAACTGCTTCCACGTCTATTTCTAACTATCAAATATTTGCGTTAAGGTGGCTGGTTCTTAAACAATGCTTCAAGTTATGACTCACAATCAGCATACGTTCAATTTACTCATTATTTTGTCAATGAATTAGCGTGTAAAACGTGATAAGATTTACACAGTAATTCAATACTAGAGAGGCGTGACAACGTCCCTAATGCAATCACGCCGTACATAATTACTATAAATCATATTGTAAAGGTAAACAGTGGTCTTATGATCTTGATACTTTTGCAAATGTAGGCTGTTTTAAATACTAAACAGCGGTTTCATCATCATTTCAATCAAGGCAGAGATAATAAATAAACATTATAATATGTATGATTTATAGCCGCTGTTCCATACAATATTATAAACGTAGTGAATTTAAACGATTGACTTTCATAACCCTTGATAAATATCATTCATTAATGGATTACTTTACAAGAGACATTTAAAAGAACAGCCTACATGTAAACGTTAAGAAGTTCTATGAACTGGACTAAAATATGTAGTTAAACCTCTTCAAGAGGACGTTCATCTATCACTAGTTAATTAAAATGGAGGTGGAATAATCTTTTCTCAAAGTTGTTTTTAAAACTCCTAATATGGTGTCTAAGTTATGTCACTAGGCAATAGTAATAACAAATGGGTTCCTCATGATCTCACACCCCGTCATCTGATCCCAAACTAGGCAAAGCCTGTATAATGGTAAAATAAACAGCCTGTTCTCGACACCTTCATATAATGCTAAATTCATACATATTATAGCTTCATCTACTGATGTCGTTCTACATTAAAAGGCAAACCAGGTTAATGTAAGCACAATTTCTAAATATGTAATTAAATATTATTTAATATATAAATGATACGAATACTTTCCGTGGGAGAGCCACGCTTTGGCACGAATAGGCCGGCTCGACCGGAGCGATACCACGGCCTCACAGAAAACCGGTGTGAAATAGCGCTTGTACTGTGTTCCAACGAGTGAGTGAGGATACCGGAGGTTCATAGCCTAACCTCTCACTCCATCCGCTCCCTAACCCCGGGTATTGCGGGTGTCCATAGGTACATGTACAATGATCAAGACGATTAATACTCGTGTTCAATTATAAACACTATAAGTGGCATTGGTTATATCTTAACTGGTTCGTACCGTGCAGGATCTGAAGTGCTCACCATGAGGTCTATAGCTATCGGTAAGGTACACTTTCAATTAAGTTTTTATCTTAGAAAACTTAAACTTTTTCAACTTACAACTTTTATTCTCGACCGGTAGTTCAGTGAACTTCAGTGTCATAAATGAAATCTCAAATAAAGGATTACATCATTGAAGATGACAATATATTTACCCTATCGTAATAGATTTAAAGCCGACTGCAATCTAAATTGGGAAAAGAAAGATTGGATAGAAGAAAAATAGGAAGAGTTAACACATCAAACTGCGACATTTGTCCATTTCTATTTTATTCAAATTTGTCAACTCTTTGTAAAACTATGTAAATGGTAGTATTGGTTTTGTAGCAATAGTGATTAGATGTGTTTTTATAGTTTTAGGTTTTGCTGTATTGATTACTTTTGTTTCCATAAAAACGGAGGAAGTGAACCTTCTGGAAAACAGAAATATTCTCGATGACATCCTTGTATACCCTATTCCAGCACCAGTATCAAAGGTGAGGATAAATAACATTAATAATAAGAATAATTATTAAACATTTTTTAGAAATTTTAGTAACCGAAAATGTTTTACCAAAAGGTTAAAAAACGAGAAGCATTAAAAGACAATTCAGACAGCTTTAGCGATTTTTTAGTGGAGAAGCTAACAGAACACAGTCAAGCTCTTCAGCATTTAGTAGAAAAAGTTGATCGTCAGCAAGAGATTACTAGACAACTAATTGAACATTTAAGTAAAACTCTTGAAAAACCAAAGCTACCTACAAAAGTCGAAACTATAAAAACAAAAGAGATTGTGCAAAGACGTAGTAATACACATTATATGGATAGAACAGAACAGAAAACAACAGAAAATCCTATATTAAGATTAGGAAAGAATATTCCCGTGTATGGAAAATTAGCTAAAGACATATTTATGGAAGAAATTAGGAGTGAAACGGATCCTATGCCTCTTATAGAGAGGGTTCCAGATAAGCGTACTGCAGAGGTAAGTGCGATGGGAATCTCTTGAGCAGATATAGGAAGCTTACTTCATTTATTTGAAAGCAATTTATTTTATTGTCATGTTACAGTTTCAAGAGATGAACATACACTTACCTAATTATATTACTTAAAATTTTGCTAATAAATATTTAATTTAAAAATAACGTCTTTCTATTTTTTTGGTCATGTGTTTACTGAAATGATAGAAGATTTATGATAGTAGTTATTCATAATTAACGAGTCTTAATGTTTATTATTCAACTTTTCAAAGGTAATAATGAATAAATTTTCTATCTTTTCAGTATAATCGACGGTCATTTGGTGGTAGTCCCGGAATTGATCCAGGGCAGGCTAATAGAAATGAACTAAGTCCTTGGTGCGAGGAAGCTGTACTTTGCAAGAAGACTGCAAATTCTATGTGTGGGTTCGACGATAATTATGGATATGGAAAATTTGATGATATTTGTCACATGCTAAATGTCAATTGTTATTATAAATATAGTAAGTATTTAGAAACCGATTATTTTTTTTTTGTTTTGAACAAAAGCTGTTTTACATAAGTCTTTACAAATATCTAATATATGGTGCTTATAACTCACACTATTGTCCACGAGGTGATAGCTGGAGTAGGCAAGGCAAAGAAAAAGAGAGGAGGGGGGAGATATTTTTTTTTTTTAATTTTTAACAAATGCATGGTCTTCATTGAACTGTAAGATGTTCACCAGCTGTTTTTTATTAATTTTTAAATTTATACATTTATCCTATTTTCAGCAAAGCTTGCGTAAAGTTGGGAGACTTTTTTGTCTAGTCTATAGAGTCTAGATAAAGAACATAATAAAAGTCCATTGTTTTTAAGTACTTTTACATATAATTATACAAAAGTTTATAAAGTTGTAGTTTATTTCATTTTTATTTTTTTCAGATTTTGCTCTTGTACATACTTGCCGCCCTACGTTATAAACTACAAAACGTACAGTACTGTATTAATACATTAAGATTATATCTCTTAATAACATAATAGTGTGTTTATTTAAATTTCTCAACCCAAAAAGTATCATATTTATATCGGCGGCACATCTTTACATTTATATTCATTGGTCATTTCAAATTCTGGAAAGTAAAGTTATTAATTTCAGTAATCCATACTTATATTATAAATGCAAAAGTAACTCTGTCTATCCTGCTTTTACGGCCAAATCACTGCACCGATTTCAATGAAATTTGGCATAAAGATACTTTGATTCTTAAGGAAGGACATAGGCTACTCTTCACTGCGATAACCGACGGCGGAGAAGAATCAAAATATCTTCATGGCATGTGCGGAGCCGCGCACAAAAGCTATTCATTCAATAAATCATGACAGACATGTAGCCTATGTATATGATACGAGTATGTACTAGTTTTAAGTTTCATTAAAGATTTTTATTTAAAACTTTTAAAAGATAACTTCCACACTAGGTATATTCCTGTGTTGCGGGAGATATTACAAATATACATGAAATGGACACAAAGAATAGCCAGACTCAAAATAACAATTCCTGAATCTAACTAAGTGTTGCCCTATGTGGATTTTGAACCCACAACACTCAGCGCAATAGAAAATGACCGACTTCATATTTATATACTACGTTATCTGTTTGGTCTTAATTATCCTATTTAAAATAATAATAGGAAAAAAAAAACAATATATGAATAAATAAATAGTGTAACAGATACAGGTATATTGTCTTCCAAGATTTTATTTCTATAGTACGTAGGGTTGTCTGGATATACTCTATTATAAGAGATGGTAACAATAGTACAAGAGCTTTAATAATTTACGCTCTGATTGAATAAAATTGTTTGTTCCATACAGTAATCTCAGATTGATGTAAATCAATAACATTTCCTCAGATTACTAACATTAAATTTAAAGTTCGTAACATGCAAAAATTGTAAAGTTCTTACTGGTTTTATATTCACAGTTAAATTCATGCATATCACATTTGTCCAAAAACCATCGAACCTCATTTGTAGATGAGAGGATACCGCATTGTCGACGTTTGTTATGCACACACCCCATGAGTTGTAGGCACGGTATCTGCAAGACAAGACAAGACAAGAGTAGAGAGAGAGTTGCACTAGCACTAAACTAAATCAGTCTTTATTTTGCTATTGTGACTTTCATCTGACTTTTATGCTTCCCATTTCAGTCTGATTTTCATATAATTATCACGTGTGTGCTCAAATGTTAGCAGTTTGTTCAATGTTCATACCTTTAAAAGATAAGTTCTCCTTGGAATTAATACAAAAAAAAAATTATAAATACTAGCTGACCCACGCAACCTCGTTTGCATCTTCTATTGCCGTAGCGTGATTTTTTTTCCCCCGTTGTTGTTTGAAACATTCTTCATTGGTGCTCCGCTTCAATTGGTATTAGCGTGATGATATATAGCCTATATCCTTACTCGATAAATGGACTATCCAACACTGAAAAAAAATATTAAAATTGGACCAGCGGTTCCTGTGATTAGCGCGTTGAAACAAACAAACTCTTCAGCAAAACAAACAAATAATTATTTCGGCAATCTTTTGGACATACATCCGTGAGGCACATCTAATGCTTAACATAGGTCGAGTAACAGAACAAGAAACGATATATCAGGGGACATTTTCGTTACCAAATAATTTGTATCTACAACTTACTCCTTCATACTTATCTGTTTGAACGGTATATATACTCGTAACAAAAAGGAATATATTTGACGTCAAAAATACTTTGAAATAAAATTGGTTCATGTGTAAACTGTTTACTGTCGTGAGTATGATTCAAATCTAGAAATCAATCTCCATTTT
Organism: Spilarctia lutea; assembly: GCA_916048165.1. Classification (NCBI taxonomy): domain Eukaryota; kingdom Metazoa; phylum Arthropoda; class Insecta; order Lepidoptera; family Erebidae; genus Spilarctia; species Spilarctia lutea. The sequence continues at coordinate 6,730,144 of OU696491.1, forward strand.
ATTTTTATTGCAAATATATGAATTAGATAGTTACAGTTTTGAATAATTTTTTAGTTTATGCATAAACTGATTAATGAAAAAAATTTCTAAGTTTGATAGACACATTAGAGAAAAAATATTAATAATTTTATATACAATGAATGAATTCTTTCTTCATATTTTTTAAATGTTTTCTTTAAGAAATTACAATATATACTATGAGATAGAACAGTTTGTAAATACTCGTATTTACGATATTGTCATATCGTTTTGATTATTTTTACATGATAAGATGCTCATGATGATCTACTATTTAGGTTTTATCTCAAAGAGATAATCATAGATCGGGAAAAATTAAACGAGTTGTGTGTCATTGTATGACCGTCACTTCGGCTTTTCATGAGATTTCCGCTAAGCTGAGGTTTTCAAATTTAAATTCATTTAATTTAGTTAAAAAGGTAGAATATTATTAATTAAATTCTTAAATTTATAAATAAAGTACGTTAATTTGCCCGAACTATATTGGATCTGTGTCTCGGGCGGTTTGAATATATTTAAAAATTAGACGTTGGATTCTAATAAAAATCAGCACTTCAAGGTTTAATATCTCATATATGGATCATCATCATCATCTAAGTGGAAAGACGTTCACTTCTGGACATAGGCCTCCATAAAGGTTCACTACAACAACCGGTTTTGTGCCAGCGGCATCCAACGGCTTCCCGCAACCTTCAGCAAGTCACCGGACCGCCTAGTGTGGGGCCTACTTACTGAAGAACTTTATGACCCCATCTGTCATCGTTTCTGCAAGCAGCATGCACCACCCACCTTAAGTTCAGCAATTTTCTCATTAAAAAAATTTTTTTTGAGGAGGTATCTAATGCCAACCCACATTAAAAGGTTTAATGAATATAAAATAAAATGGCCACTTTAAATGTAGTAGAGGTTAGAGGTACCTTAAAAATATTTTTCAAGATTTTATTTTATCACTTTGGCGTCATTATCAGTATGTATGATCAAGCAAATTACGAGTCATGAGCCCAGTGCTGCATACAATCCACGCGATGGCATTACATGCTCAAGTACCGCGCAAGCGAGAAGTAGATGAGGCCTAAGGTGTAAGAGGAAAGGTATGTAAGTAAGGATTTTAATTCAAATAAATAAAATACAGATTCAATCTTACTATTATTACATAAATTTAAGCTAAAAGTTATGTTATTTTCTTAGTTTATAGAATAGTATTATTTATTTTTTTTCGTTGCGCAAAAACGAATATAAAGTATTTTAGATTGAAACCAACATAAAGTCGTATTTTATTTCCCTACAATATTATTCAAAATGCATTACATAGCAATAGCACTGGGTAAACATTATTTTTATATATATTATCGTATACACTGAGTTTTCAGATAAGTCTGCTCGTTTTCCAGCTCGTTTTTTTTACAAGAAAAAGCTGATTTTATGTTATAGAAATGGCCTATGCAATATTTCGTATGTTGTGTTTGTCAAACTCATCAAAATAGTATCTGCTAAGTTTAAAAAAAGTTTTTTTGAGCTAAAAGATTTTTTAAAAATACGTTCTAAACTTTAATTGTTTTACAGGTATGATACTATTCTCTGTTGATTATAACTTAGCAGTCAATAACAAAGTAAGTGATTGTATATAAAATGAGATACTTCAATAGTAAAGAAATCTATAATCTTTTTGTTTTTAAATAACTGTAAAACTAGGTGACCCGGTGAACTGCCACCATATTTTTTTCTCATTAAACATTTTCTAAATTTCTGGAAATCTTACTTTAGTAACTATTCACGCCTCAGCGGTAGTCAGCCGCGATAAAAAAAGGTATTTTTTTTATAAGAACCTTGTTCTAATAATACATAGAAAAAATAATTATCCGATTTGGTGCAGTCGTACATACATTTCGCCGATTCATTTTTATTTATATAGATTTCATTGTTATGTTTTCTATCTTAACGTTAAATATTTTTAAGAATCTTGTGTAGTAATTCCTAAGCTTGTAAGATTGTCTCTTTGAGATTTTTTTCTTTTATAAATAATGTTAGTAGCGTAGATTATAATATTATTTATTCACGTATCTTTGTTGCATTTCTAATGAAAAAAATTGTTGAGGTCATGTCAGTAGTGGTCACTGTCGAGTAAAATCTAAACCACTTAACTTTAAGACCGATAGATGCTGTTTGTTTAAGACCTATATGTCATTCTAGCTCTGCTACATAGCAAGGATATGTGTCCACAAAGGAAACGAAAAATGCGGTGAGGACAGTAGTGGAAATTTTCGACGATTTATAGATACTTGTGATCTTCTAGAATATAACTGTTTATACAATACGGGTATGTTATGCAAATAATTTTTATTACTTAGGTATACCGTGCAGCACTTTTTTATTCTCCTATGTTTGAGCCTGACAAGGTGACTCTACTCTGCTTGATGGAAAGCATAAGGAGAATCCAAGAGCTGTGGTCACCATACTCATTACAAATGCAGACAATCTCCGGTTTCGCACTCCCACCAACGAAACACGACACCACGAATGTCTGAATTGTCATTTTAGGTTGGTCTTTTGTAAGAGGGCTCGACCGTAGGAGTCGGCCCGTTCGTGCTGAAATCAGTGTGGCCCTACTATCTATCTATTAAGCACTTGGTTGTGGCAAATGGTGGCACGTGGCAAAGCACGGCAGAATTTGTGGTCAATCGGTGAAAAACTTTTTGAGTTTTTGAAACATAGTCTTCCTCGTGGGAGAGCCACGCTTCGGCATGAATGGGCTTGCTCGACCGGAGTAATACCACAGCCTGGTAGAACACCAGTGTGAAATAGCGCTTGCTCTGTATTTCGCCGAGTGAGTGAGGATGCCGGAGGCCCATACTCCAACCCGTATCTTCATCCCTCTCCCCTTCCCCCAAAGGCCGGCACCGCACTTGTGACGCCTCTGGTGCTGAGGGTGTCCATGGGCGGCGGTAATCGCTTACCATCAGGCAATACGTCTGCTCGTTTGCCGCCTATTCAATAAAAATATTGATAAGTTAATCATGTAACTTATAGTAGATGTCACCAAAGTTGGCATGTGTTAATAGTAATTTTATACCTCGTGATGGGAATCTTACCTCTGGCAGTGCTTCTTGGTCTACACATAATAAGGAAATTCAAAGGTTATATAATACTTTAAGCATCAAATTGATTGCGATAATCCTATTTAGCTGTATACAATCATCAGTTGTTGAATTGTACTGGATTGAATTCATACTGCGGTTTATCAAGTATCCACATGAAAATTAATTGTACGATGAACCCAAATATCTTTTTACTGTATTCAGATTGGCACCTGAATTATTGTGTCGAACTATTTTTATTTCTTGTCTATTATATATAATATATATCCGCCAAAGCAATGACATTAAAAAAACACTTTATTTGATTTCAGATTTCTCTAAAACTGATATATGCAATTGTGAAAAGTTGCCTCCGCTTGTAATAAAAGAACAGCCCGCTAAAAAACTATTGACTGCGAAAGTTGAGAACGATAATCCCACTCCTAATTCTGAATAAAATGATAGACACAGAGTAAAGTTATCATTTCCCTTATCACTTGTATAAAAGAGATATTAGTTTTGTGTAATTCACTAGCAGGTACGCTTCCCACACAGAACAAATAACTCCGTAGAAAGGTTATCTGTAAGAAATCGCCATGAGCAATAAGACCGCCAGTTGTTAAGTTAAATTTATATATTGTAACTCTTTTATTTTTTTTCTGTTATGTGAGTACAGTAAAGATAAATAAATAAGTAAAAAAGAAAATACGACCTACATCCAAACCATTTCAAAGGACTGTGTCCACAATCAATGTGGTTTAAGGTATTCATATATTAGTCTAGCAACCCACCCCGGCTTTGTACGGATTCTTTACGGAAGATATAATATAACCTATGTGTATTTTTCCCGGCGTCTTCACCAAATATTTCGGTCATTATACTCAAAATTTTAACATTTTAACCTTCCTCGAGAGTCACTCTACCTATTGGTACTAACTGGATTAAAATCTACACAGTAACTTATGAGTTCATCGCAAACAGACAGACAAACGCGGCAGAGGACTTTGTTTTTTAATATGTGGTGATTTTATTTTGTTTATAACTGATAAATTGACTCTACTCTGTTTGACGGAAAGCATGAGAAGAATCTTAGAGTGGTGATTACTAGCCATATCACGAATGCAAGTAATGTAGCATGGTGTATTCATCTTCTAATATATAAAATTCTCGTGTCACGGGGTGCGTAATCGAACTACTCCGAAACGGCTTGACCGATTTTGATGAAATTTTTTATGCTTATCCGGTATCTATGAGAATCGGCCAACATCTATTTTTCATCCCCCTAAATTTTTTTTTTTATGTTTTAGACAAAATTTTTAATTTCTATTTTTTTATGATACAGCATTAGTAAATACATACAACCCTAAATTTCCAACCCTCTAAGATCAACCCCTATTTTTCCATCGCGATTTTTATTGACCCACCTCTACAACATATATTCCCTTTTATGGCAAAGCAACGTTTGTCCGGTCAGCTAGTAAATGTATAAATATACCATGCTGCCGGTGGTGGCCACGGTGGCGTAGTGATAGCGTATGTGGCTGCTGTACTTGATGGTCTTGGGTTCGATTCCCGGATCGGAATAAATGTTTGCATGATCTGCAAATATTAGTTTCGGAGTTTGGTTGTTTACTACGTATAATATGTATATATTTACAAAAAAAGTATATATATTTATATCAGTTGTCTAGTACACATAACACAAGCTCTGCTTAGCTTGGGACTAGATGGCGTTGTGTGTTAGATATCCGATTTTTTTTATATGTGCTCTTGTTATTTCCGGAGGCTCATATGAATAAATTAAATAAATAAATATTTTCGTTGATCCGATGCAAGTTGTTTAGTAATACGAAAATAATTTAAATTATGGACGATGAGTGTTTATTTATAATATTGACGATGCAAAGTAACAACTTGTTCTCGTTTTATGATGATTAGGAGTAGACCTTTGTTATGGTTTTTTTTATGGTGAAAACGAGTTAATAGAAACCAGTGGGAGAGCCACGCTTCGGCATGAATGGGCCGGCTCGACCGTAATGATATCACCTCAAGGACCTCACAGAAAACCGGTTTGAAATAGCTCTTGCACTGTGTTTCACCGAGTGAGAGAGGATACCGGAAGCCCATACCTCACTCCTCTCTCCATCCCCCAAATGCCGGCAATGTACTTGTGATGCCTCTGGTGTTGCGGGTGTCTATGGGCGGCAGTAATTGCTTACCATCAGGCGATGCATCTGCTCGTTTGCCCCTCTATTCCATAAAAAAGTTAGTAGAGGTAGTTATGACCCCGTATGTTAGTATTATTTACAGGAATCAGTATACTATACACATATTTTTTTACATAAGAATATCCATTATTTTTGGTAGTAAAGTTTATGTAGTTGAATCAAATAAAAGATTACATAAATTCATTTTGATACTTCAGCGAAGTAAAATCTTGCTATTCATTTTAAGAAATATGTATACGAAAATGATGAACTGTGTGTTTGAGTACTCGATACTCAAAATAAGACCTTCAGTGACTGTCTTGATAAAGTGAAGTGAAAAAGATACTTTTTAATAAAACTAATGTAATGATTAAACCTACTACGTCAAGGAAAGCGGAATTTTTAAATTAGGCACAGCAAAGTACACACGTGAATTGAATGTTTTAAGAGAGAAGCTAATATAGAAGAAATAGAAGAATAATAGAATGTAATAAAATTCTCTAAGTTTAGTTCTATATTATAAAATTAAAAAATAATAGATGTATGTTGTGTAACTTGATAATATGTGTTTTGATATTTATTTAAGGTCGGTCTGCGGGTAGCCTAAGTTAATCCTTGTATAATCAGCTACCTACTAGTGAAAATCCCGTCAAAATAGGTCCAGCTGTTCCAGAGATTAGCCGGCATGTTGTTGTTATTATTTTTTTTTTTAAATGTTATTTTGGTATATGTACCGTGTGTATATACATATGCATTTAGTAAAAAGCGGTTATTTTAATATTACAAACAGACACTCACACAATTTTGTTTATTTGTATAGACGTATAGATGGATTAAATTCTACGTAAATACATTGACTCACACCTATCTTGTTAGAAGCGTATTAAACTCTGACATTTAGTAAACTATATTTAGTCACACTTACGTTTTAATGACAAAGGTACTTCCGGCATTTCATCCCCAAATTGGAAGTGTGTTAAGTTAAAAAGAAAATAAATTGATGATGAAGATGTTCTCCTAGCTGATTACGACCACAGCAGCTAGGCTCAACGGCAACCAGCCAACTACGTAGGAGATATTATAGTGCACAAGTGTGTGCTCAAACAGAGGTGCACTCTCCGCTTCCTCTCTCTCATAATCCGGTGAGACGGTTAACCGACACGATCGGGGAGAGATCTGGCGCAGGACCGACAGCTTAACGTGCTTTCCGAGGCACGGGAAAGTAAATTATAAAGTGGTGGTGACAACTACTTCTTCGTGTCAAGGCAACACTAATTTTACTTTTATATTTCAGAACAAGAAGTAGAAGGCATACAAAACTACTTATAAGCATTAAAATCCAATGAGCGTGTAATTTATTAATCATTTAAAAATCTCAATGAACATAATTATTACCATGTGAAATCAAGCAATGGAAGTAATTAAATTGTGTGCTGCATTTTGTAAGTAAAATATTTACACATTTTACTTAAACATCAAAAGTAGTACTTGGGATGGTTGTACTTAAACCCTCATAGCTTCAGAAAGAAAATATTTTTATGGTTCATCATTAAAAGACCCACTGCTAGGCAGGCTGATCGATCCATCGATCGAACGGTATGATTATGTATGTGCTTGGTTATTATAAAATTTGTAGTTTTATTTGCCGAATAAGCACTAATAAATAGATACTTTTTTTCATTTAAGTTGATAATATATACTTTCATTTAAAACTTAATCTTATTAGTCTAAGGACTTGATGACGATAATAAAATTGAAGAATCTCCAAATTCAGATCGAGTAATTCTTAATATTCAAGAGCTTTAGAACTACTCTGTTCTTTGATATGGTGATACAGTTTATTGTTTATATTAATTTTCAGCATTTATTATATTCAGTTTACATGAAGTTTTAACCAGAGATCATCATCATCATCATGTAAGTATACTTTAACTTTAATTATAATTTACCCGCTTCATTTGCTCAAAATATCTGGCTCAAAAAATCTTCAATTTTCGTAGCTTTCTGTTCTCATTTTCGTTTTTGTACAGGGAGGTATAATAGGGCGCGTGGTAATGCAGTAAAAATACGTAGTGTCAACACCCCTATTCAGACTATGGATGTAGTAAGCCAACTACGCAGAGGACAACATCACTGCAAAGAGAAGGAAAACTTGAAACAAACTATATACCGTAGCCTCTTTTAATAGTCTCTAAGTGGATTTAGACCTCTCTTTAGAAATTAGGTTTTATTCTAAAACCCGTCGGAAATAATATATCTGCGAGCTTGGCTTAGTGACGTCTTGCAAACTAGTTCTTTTTTCTGTATCGCAGTAATTAAATTTAAATTTAATTTAAGTGTTGTGTAAATTTTCTCATGTAAGTGAATTTGTATTTTTATTCTTTATGAGAAATAAATGATCTTAAACCTGAAACTACAGAGTTCATATTTCACTGAAAACACAATAAACAAGAATGAGATTACGAAAGTAAAATAATACTCGTGGGTCGGCGCTTGCGTTGGCAACGGTTATACTCGTAAATAGGCGAAGGCTGGGCGAAGCGTGTGGAAGCGATAGGTGAAGCGCATTCCAGCCGGGTGCGCAGATGTTTCCGACGGGTAATACTATGCCACTCTGGCAAGACGGGTTAGGCGGACAGTTTGTTGAAAGTTGTCCTTCTGTTTACGATCATTTTGTCTTGCATAGCTTGCACTCACGGGATAACTGTATTCTTAATCTGTCACCACAGGGACAATTTACGCTTTATAAGTACTCAATCTTGGCAGCTAGGTCTTTTGAATTGTTTGGCATTTTTTTTTTCATTTAAGTTTGCATGAAATTGTATATGGTAATAAGTTTATTTATAGTTATTTATTTATATTACGAAATGTTTAATTGAAATAATTTATAAATTATATGACTTATTAATATGTATTTGATTAAATATTTAAAGTTAAAACGGTTTACCCAATTGCCTTTTTCTCCACATCTACGGAGCCCTTAAAGTGAAGTATGATTTTTAAGTGTTGCTCAAGCGTTATTCTGAGTATTGGACTAAAGTGAGTTTATGAAGCAGAAGTGATATCCATACATTTGAACTAATTAACACATTTTTCTCCGATGGGATAGTATATATTGTGAGTATTTATATAATATGCAGTATACACCTATTATATACATATATGTGTTGATAAATGTCATGTGGTATATAAAAATATAATAAGTATTTTTATTAAATTTGTAGATGTTTATGTATGTAGCATTACAATGTTCTGTGTATGTGTGTTGTAATGTGTCTGTGTTCTAATTGTCTTCATGTTGCAGATACCAAGTCGAAGAACTCCACCAAAATATCGTGAATTTTACTGTCGTAAAGCCAAAGTATGTTCTTATGAGGGTAACAAAGTGTGCGGTTGGGATGAAGGGCAACCATTTCTAGCTACGTTTGATGACATATGTACAATGTATAGAGCGAACTGTAGAGGTGTCGGCGGTTAGTATATATATACATATTCTATTTTTAAAATATTTTACTTTCGAAGTGTAGTTTATAAGTAATTAACATCGGATTTTTACAACGTCAACTGCAGAAGTTCTAAGTTAGAACTAAAATTATTGGGAGAATATTTTTGTATAACTAAGCTAACTCAAATTTACATTTTACATGGACAAATTTTTATAAGTTTGTGTGAGTTTTGATTGTGCCATAATTATTTTGTACATTATACACAGATTTATTAAATGATGATTTTCGTTATTTACGAACAGCATAAGTTGTTTTCAAGATTGTTAACTAATTTGTAAACTTTTTGACATTGGCAACTGTTGTACAATATTTTTTTAAGTGTATTCAATTTTCAGGCAAATGCAACCCTTGGGTATAAAATCATTTTTTAATGCTTTTTATTTAATATACAATTGTCGTTAATTAGATGATCTTTACTAATATTAAAACTAACTTTTTTTTGACACGTCAGGTTCGATTTGGGATCGAATCTAATGTTTGGGTACAGACGGTCGTGTGTGACATGTGTGACGATGCATACAATTATTATATGAAGCCAAGAGTATTTTATAAAACCAATGTATTGTTTCAGTGTTCTTTGAAGTCAATATGATAGTGTGCGATACGAAATTGAGCTACGAAAAAGAACATGTTAATGAAACATTTGATTTCATACATCTTCGACCAACAGTAACGGAACCACACAGCACATGGTACGCAACGAAATCTACACCGAAACCTGGCCTAATAATGAGGATACAGAGAATGAAACTTGTTGAGACTGTTACTGTTCAATAAAAAGTTTATTTTTACGAAAATATAGCTTTATTTAAACCAATGCAATTTAACTGCCTCGGTGGTGTAGTGATAGCGTATGCGACTGCTAAGCTTGAGGTCCCGGGTTCGATTCCCGGGTCGGACCAAATGTTTGTATGATCTGCAAATATTTGTTTCGAAGTTTGGGTGTTTTCTATATATAATATGTATGTATTTCCAAAAAAAAAGTATATAAGTATTCATATCAGTTGTCTAGTACCCATAACACAAGCTCTGCTTAGCTTAGGACTAGATGGCGTTGTGTGTTAGATGTCCGGAATATTTATTTATTTATTTATTTAATGCAATGACTATTCTCAATTTTATATATAAAAATAAATAACTGTACGTTTGTCTCTCTAAAACTCGAGAATGACTGCGCCGATTTATCTGATTTTGGTTTTTAAATGTTTGTCGTAGTTCAGGGAAGATTTTATACAATGAAAAATTAAAGTTAACTTGAAAATCTAAATGTCACATGTACAAAGTAGTGGGCACAGCTAGTTCATGAATAAACTGAGAAGTATCTAATTGTAGGTAATTTCAAATGTTTCAGGCAGCACTTTCGTTGTGCTCGTTCCCTATTGCAGCCAATAGAGACCACTTCGAATAAGCTATAAATATATTTTCTAATGGTTTAATATTAATGTATTAACCTGAAACACTGTAAATGTTACTTAAAATATAAAAAAATTGTTTTTCTTTGTAACTATATTGACGGCAAGACTAAAGGTTGTACGTTTGTGTATGATTCACCATAGCCTCTAAATTATTAAACTTAATTTAATAAATAAGGTGTCTATAGATTTTTAATATTGGTCTGAGTGACGCATTATGTATATTGACTTCTGAACTACCGTACTACCATATTACAGCACCAGTCGTGCAATGGATAATATTTTGTCCCTTCTGCACTACTAGCCAGTAGTGTTATGGGTTATTAAGGAACAGCCAAAAATCTTTAAATATTCACTATCTAGAGTGGTGTCAGCGGTCGCCATGCCGCTTGCTACTGCGCCAAGTGTCGTGGGTTCAAATCCCACGCGGTACCTACAACACTTTGTGTGATCCACGCATTGTTGTCCCGAGTCTGGATGTTCTTTGTGTCCGTTTCATGTATGTTTGTAAAGTCCCCCACGACACAGGATGTTATTCCTAATGTGGGAGTTGTCTTTTTAAAAAACAAAAAAAAAAATCTAGTCTAGTCTAAGGAGCAAAATCCCTGTGACACTACTGGAAGTGTAAGTAGACTGCCTTGGTGGCGTAGTGGTAGCGTATGCGACTGCTAAGCTTGAGATCTCGGGTTCGATTCCCGGGTCGGACCAAATGTTTGCATAATTTGCAAATATTTGTTTCAAAGTTTGGGTGTTTTCTAAATATAATATGTATGTATTTACAAAAAAAAGTATATAAGTTTTAATATCAGTTGTCTAGTACCCATAACACAAGCTCTGCTTAGCTTGGTACTAAATGGCGTTGTGTGTTAGATGTCCGGAATATTTATTTATTATTATTATTTATTAATTAACGCTCCCGATTGTCGGCTCTTGATGGAATTTGTTAAGATATATTCTAGAATTAAACTCACTTGTTCTTGGTTCACTACTTAATCCACAAAGAAATAAATCCACACATCATGACTAAAAGTGATCCAAAGAAAACCTTTGATAATGCCATAAGATGAAACCGGTTTAGATTTAAGTATGTGGATAAATTAAGGAATACAAACAAGTGCAATTTTAGAATGTATTCTCTTTTCATCTTCCTAGCCTTTATTATTCCCAATATTATTTGGGGTCGGCTACCAGTTCAACCGATTTTACCTGAATATCAGTTTTTACACAGAGCGACTGGCATCTGACCTCCGCAAACCTGAGGGCGAACTGAATTCGAAGGTTGAACTAGTTGTCAGTATATTTGAGGGCACTGACTTCCCAATAACGATTGCCATAGCTGTTCATGACAACCGGGACCTACGGCTTAACGTGCCCTCCGAAGCACGAGAATGTATTCTCTTTATTTCTCTAAATATCTAGGATGAGATACCCCTCAATTAGAATATTTACATATTAATAACAAACTTCCTTTCTGCTGATAGTGATTGGTGGAGATTGGGTCAAATTTACTTACGATTTATAAGGTTTTTATCCTCCTATACCTACCCCTTACCTTCATCTAATTTTACTTGTGAAAAATGATACGTAAATCTGTACTAAGTCATACACTATTTCTGTGGTATTATTATAATCGTTTTTCGTTCTCTGGTCCAGGCAGGTGACAGTTTCTCAGAAAGATACTGCAAGAAGGCAAGGTTATGTATTCGTGGTGGTGACGTTGTTTGTGCATTTGACAAGACGCAACAAATTGTTGCAATGTTTCCAGACAAATGTATCTACTACGCTGTGAATTGCGTCAAGCAAGGAAGTTTGTATATTATTGTATACTCTAGATAGTTATTTTTTTTGATGCCTGATGGTAAGCGATTACCGTCCATGGACACCCGCAGCACCAAAGGTGTCCAAAGTGCGTTGCCGGCTTTTGAGGGATGGGGGAGGGGTTAAGGTATGGTCCTCCATTATCCTTACTCACTCGGTGCCACACAGCGCAGGCGCTGTTTCACACCGGATTTCTGTGAGGTCGTCGTATCTTCATGGCTCTCCCACGTATCTCATGCATAGTTAATTTTATACATTGCCACTGGTCAGACTTATATAATTTTTAATAATAACTGAAAAAAAAAACACAATGACCATAGATATTAACAAAATTACTTTTAAATGATATTACTATTTGTGTGAGTAACTTTGAAAGTGAAACTGAAAAATAAAGTGTGTCTTCTTTTTTGCAGATTACAAAATAATAGATCTAAATACTTGTAAACCAAATATTACGTACAGTGCTGAAAGAATTAATGTAATGAATGGGTATCCGTTGCCAATTTTTATGACGTATCTTCCTTCAAAAATAACGAAGATGGCACAAGGGGAGAAACCAGACTTTTCCCTTTTACAGGCTACAGAAGCTATGGAGGCCAAAAGTCATAAAGGGAATTCTTCCTTTTCAAAGTTCAAAAATGATGAACATTTCAGAGGATTTACCACGGGATTGAAACTAATAGCGTAGTTAAGACCGCAAATCATTATAAAAAACTAATTCAATGTATTTTTTTACTATGAATTTATAGATTTTATTAGTATAGTTTTATATGGCCAATGTTTCTCCTGTAAGAGTTTGACAGCGACTGAAAATAATTTGTAATTGGTTTTTTTTTCATGGAAATGCTATGAGTGAAACGAATAACATTAAAGCTGTACGGCTATTGTCAGCCGTACAGCTTTAATTGCTACCACTGTTATAAAAGAGTCCTGGCAAAATATTGTAATAATATTGCTTGTAGCATCTTAAAAATAAAAGATATGTAGTTTTAGTCACGGAGATGTGTAAATCAATCTTGGTACAGTTTCTTTTTAAATGTTTGTAAATAAGTTTAAAAGTATATTCATCATCATTCATGTAAATAAATCGAAATGTGAAATTTGTAAATAAGTTTTTTAATTAACAAATATTGTAAAATAGAAAATACCTCCCTAACGCCGTCACCGAAAAATGCTACGGTTACAGTCATTTGAATAGAAAAAATGAATATATATATATATATATATATATATACCTATTCATTTTATAGGTGCTCGCTACTTTGTACACGTGACATTTGGATTTTCAAGTTATTTTTAATTTATCACTGTTTAAACTTTTTTTGCGAGACAAACGAACAGCAATTGATTTTTACATAGCATATTTAATATACCACTGGCCAGACAGATTCATACAAGGTTTGTATCACGTTTTCCTTCTCTTTACAGTGCTATTATCCTGCTAAAACCTACTTTCTGAGGAGAGGCCTATGTCCAGCAGTGGACTATTAAAACCTGTTGATATTGATGTCAGATACGGCGAAAATAAAAATTACAAATCGATCCTAAATAAAACGAGTTCATTATATTAAAACCATACCTTAAGCACGCCATCTTTTGATGGGCCTTTACACTAAATGTACATATACAACGACTTACTTTCGAAATAGTGAAGCTTCATGGACTTATCTCCGAACCAGTTTCTGTACTTTAGTGCGCTTAGTACCGTACTTTGTTTCTAGATGGCAGTACTTGTATCACTGCTACAATCCATACTTATGATGTTCACCTAGCCGATTACAGCCACGGTGGCCAGTCTCAAAGAAAACCAGTCAACTAGGCAGTAGATATTTTAGTGCACATGTATGTACGCAAACACAGTTGCACTCTCTTTTCCCTCTCTGATATAATTCGATGGGCCGGTTATCCGAAACGACCGGGGAGAGATCGCAGGACCGACAGCTTTACGTACTCTCCGAGTCACGAGGGTTCAAACCCCAACTTACAAACTCCGTACTGTTAATAAGTATTTCTATAATCAGAAAAATGTAATAAGCACTTTTGGCTCGACCCGGGATTCGAACCCGAGACCTCTTGATCGGTAGTTGTCTACGTCAACTGCTAGACCAACGAGGTAGATTCATATTTATATAATAAATTCGAAAGTAACTCTGCCTGTCTGTTCCGCTTTCAGGTCCGAACCGCAGCACCGATTTCAATGAAATTTAGCATGGAGATACTTTGATTCTTGAGGAAGGACACAGGCTACTTTTTACTGCGATAACCGAGAAACACGCGGGTGCAGCCGCGCGCAAACGCTAGTGCTGTAATAATAACTAGCCTTTACCTGCGGCTCCACTCGCATATACATATTATTATGTCAGTTATCGCGGTGATTCTTTAAACTGATATATTTTTATTAGATTGAGAAATTAATAGTAGTAAATTAGTATTAGAAAATATCAAACACAAATATTTACAAAGAATGGTAAAATCGAATCTAATACAGTTAGGAACCCTGACTATGCCGACGATTGTTCTTTGCTATATCATTTTCGGGTCTAATTTCATTCCGGTGCGAAATCTATCATTTCAGTAGCGTAATTATCATTTCGGTGGACATTTTTATCATTTCAGTAGACACTTTTTATCTCAGTGGACTTATAAAAATTCAACGTTAAATATTTAAGTAAGCTTTAAGTTTTAGACTTTAGATATATAATTAAACTTAAGTCAAAAATTCACACGTTTAAATTTAGCGGAGCTAAAACGTCTTGTATGACGAATCAAGATTCATTAAAACACGAATCTTTAAACAACACAAGGCTGACAAGTGATATACATTTACCAATTTTGCCAATCAAATTACCATGTTCTGTGTGTAATGAAATGATTGAAAATGCACAAGAATTTACCGTCTTCCGTCTAACGGAACAAAACTGATTCTTATCTGGAAAAGAGGCCTCTGGCAGACTATGACTGGAATACGAAAGATTACTTGCCTAATTACGTATAGATCTGTTATTTAGTCGGCTTCAAATAGAAAGAAGTTTTTTCCAATAGTTTGTTCTTGCATGTCATGTTATATCTTCTAGATTTCGATAATAACAAATAAATAAATATAAATATATTCGGACTTCTAACACACAACGTCATCTAGATTCAAACTAAGCAGAGCTTCCACTATGAAAGCTAGAGCGACTGTTAGAGTACTTACATACCTTTTTTGTATATACAATTACATATTGTACATATACAATTGGGGTTTCCTCCCAATTTCAAAACAAATATTCGCAGATCATACAAAAATTTGGTCCGACCCGGGAATCAAACCCGAGACTCATGGTCGCGTCCACCACCACTGCGTCAAAAAGGCGGTCAATTTTTTTTTTATTGAAAGGCGATATTCCACCTATAATTCTAGTAATTAAGTGGACGAAGAAAACCATTGAATGTGACAAAAGAGCTTTGAACTCGATGATATATATTTTTCTTTTATACATGAGCCTGCTAAAGTGAGTGTACTCTGGCTGATATTTGTATGAGAAGATAGATGATATCTTGAGTACAACTACGTTGATAAAGAAATACGTTATTTTGATGCATACTGTTAAACTTTAATTTATTATAAGACTAGCGACGACGAACTTCGTACCGCCATATTTTTCTTTCGTAAATATTTTCTAAGTTTCTGAAATTCTTGTTTTTAGTAGTTTAGCTCCGTGGGAAACTGTTTTTGCCCTTTAACCTTCGATTTTCTTCTTTACAACAACGAGTATAATTATAGAAAAAGAATTATACAATTTGGTGCAGGCGTTCAGAAGTTATGCGTATTTGTATTTAATATAATTCGAGGGGTGAAAATGTAATATCACTTCATTAAAAAACTTTCATGACCATAATTATTTTTTAATCGTCTTAAGACATTTCTCCGTCATTAAAAATCAAAGCATTTGATATTTTCCCTATATTAGTCTTTGGTATATATAGCATTAGTGGCAATGACTTCTTCTATATATTCTGTCTCCGAGTAAGGAAGAATTTAATATTAGAAAAAATCAATAATCTTAAGTTTAAATGACACGACTGTACGAACGAGGCAGTAGAAATAAATAATGAATTTCATACTGTTTGGATAATAGTAGTTGAGATTAGATTTTATGCAAATAATGTCTGCTTAGTGCTGGCTTTTGCAGCGGTTCCGCCTGCGTTTATGCATGTGGTTTATCGCAGTGATCCTTTTGTATTTACATAACAAAAAACTAAATCATGATCGGTTAATTTACTTCTTAGATTAGCGCTTGTGCATGCGCACATAGATAAATAGACAAACAGTTCTAACTACACAATAGGTGTAGTACATTCTAAAATCTGTTGCTTTGAGTTTTTGCTACTTCAAGAGTCCCCGCAGACTACAGATTTTTAATCGGCCTATGGTTTAATCGGGCTGATAATCAGTATGAACATGTATGACAGTGCGCACACTACACTGATTTGGTATCGGCCGACAAATAAGCCAGAAGCCAACCCGATCACTCTATCAGCCGACTAAAAAGTTTTAGTCTGCTTTAAAGAAGACCTCCCTTCATTAGTTTTTCTTCTTGTGTATACAAACAATATTTTTTACAATTTCATTATATCCATAGATAACGCTTGAGAGGGCCCCCGCAGACTGCAGACTTTTTATCGGCCGATAGTTTAGTCGGGTTGGGCTGAAAGTGCGCACACCGAGCCAACTAAACAGTTTGGTTGGTAAACAGGGCGCAGACTATCCAACAGCCGGCCGACTATTCTCGAACTAGTTTGTAACTGACTGTTGAAGCAGTCGCACAATGAGAATATTGTCCAGAAAAGTTATTGCTCTCGTCATACTACGGAGGAGGAAAATCAAGAAGAGATTCCGAGAGTATTGGGTGCATCCCATTCTCAGTGATAGATTAGTTAGTGGAAAATTTTACACTATGCATTCCAAATTACTTGATTACCCGAAAAAAATTTTCGCCTATTATCGAATGAGCATTACCAGCTTCAATGAACTTTTTATAAAGCGCAGGTCTTTTCTCGACTTCTTCAATCAACTTTTTGACGGAACTTTCTACAATCAACAATTGTGATTTGGGCGACGCCATATTCAAAATACACGCACATGACGCCAAATCACAGAGCGAACTGAACTATCGGCCGACTAAACAATCGTCATGTATGCGCAGGCGTGTATGCGCCAATACTGATTAAACAGTCGGCCGATAGTTGGCCGACAGATTAGTTTGAATGTAATCGGGTAGCCCATCAAACTTTTTTATCGGCCGATACTGAATCGCTGTAGTGTGCGCATATGCATTCCTCTCCATACTGATTAAGAAGCCGACCATACTATCGGCCGAAAAAAAGTCTGCAGTCTGCGGGGGCCCTAATGTTAAGCTTTATCTTAATTACTCTTTCGTAATTAATTATCATTTAACGCAGAATTTATTATTGTTAACATTAACTTATTAAAATTGGTAAATTTACGATGTAGCAAGAGACAGTGAAACTTGAAGTACTGAATTTAGTAGAGCTATTCTGAGAACTTAGCATACGTTTTCATAATAGACATAGTTGAGTTAAATTTATTATTGGAAATCTTCTTGCCTAATAAATGTTTGGCTAATTATTGACAATAAACATAGTGTGATATTTTTGATCGTTTTACTTCCTCGTGTTCTCCTAATCAGATATATGCATTAAAGTGTATATAGTATATTATTATGTAATACTTCACGTATTTATGCTTCAACCGATAATTTCTTTGAAACTAGACGCAAGGGTTTATTATAAGATGGTGTTCCGCAAAATATGATTCGGCAATGATGGATTATCGGACTATCGTTTCATGGTTTAGTAGATTAATGATAATTTAAAATGAGGAAATAATATCAGATATTAATCATTTGGTTTTTACAAATATATAATTTTTATCACTACTATGTGGCAACTACACATTATGCAAAAAAAAACTTTTTTCTGGAAAACGGGGCAAACGAGCAGAGGTATCGCCTGATAGTTAGCGATTACCGCCGCCCATGGACTCCCACAACACCAGAGGCGTCACAAGTTCGTTGCCGGCCTTTGGGGGATAGGGAAGGGAATGGGGGAAGGGGTTGGGGTATGGGCCTCCGGTATCCTCACTCACTCGGTGAAACAAAGCGCAGGGGCTGTTACACACCGGTTTTCTGTGAGGCCGTGGTATCACTAAGGTCGAGCCGACCCATTCATGCCGAAGCGTGGCTCTCCCACGGTAATACTTCAGCCTTCTAGTAAATATGAGTGATGAAGTATGTAGTCACCGTTATCAACAGCCTTTGAAATCTACTGCTGGAAATAGGCTCTTCCTTAGTAAGAAGGTCTTGGTCCATTATAACATGCTTCCCAGATGAGTTGACATAGGGGTTTGTTACAAGTTTTCTTTCTCTTGAAAGTGATGTTGTCATGTGCAATTTGATCCTTTAGTCGCCTCTATCGACACTAGTACTAGGGATTAATAACTCTTAATAACACTCTATATATTTAATCCGTAACCACACGGAGTCCGTAGTATATAATGATAAATGTGTATGTTCGTAATACATACATGCTTATAAAGCTTATAGTTAAAGAAGATGAATGATAAAGATGAAGAATATACCAGCAGTTATATGAAAGTCGACGACTGTTCAAAAACGTTACATGATTTGCTATACAGCGTGCGTTTTTTGTGAAACTGTCGTACTACAGCCCATCAGATTAGATAACGCGCCCACGTTTCACCTGTTGTTCCCACGACACATTGTATTGTCCTACCCTCATTTAAAAGGAAAACTTTTAGAAAAAGACTTAAGAAATAAACATTTATCATGTCTATTAATCTACATTAAAATTTGCGGAGTATTTAGCTAATGAAAGTTAATGTGCCTTTGTCGTGGACGAATTCGGATGAAACAGGATGTAGTGAATATTTTCTTTTCTATTTAGAGTTACATACTCATTTAAGACTTTAAAACGTGGAAATAAAAAATTGTCGGCAAAATTAAGTAAGCGACAACGACTGCCGTATTGCTTAGTGGTTTAAGCGGTTGCAGCTTCCTACTTTTTTTTTCTTAAAATAGACAACTCCCACATTAGGAATAAACATCCTGTGTCGTGGGGGACTTTACAAACATACATGAAACGGACACAAAGAACATCCAGACTCGGGACAACAATTCGTGGATCACACAAAGTGTTGTACCGCGTGGGATTTGAACCCAAGACACTTGGCGCAGTAGCAAGCGGCATGGCGACCGCTGAAACCACTCGGCCAATCGTGCAGTGTGCAGTGATACCACGGCCTCCCAGAAAACCGATGTGAAACAGCGCCTGTGCTGTGTTTGATCGAGTGAGCGACCTAACCCCTCCCCCCATCCCTCTACCTATCCCCGACGACCGGCAACGCACTTGTGACACCTCTGGTGCTGCGGGTGTCCATGGGCGGCGGTAATCGCTTACCATCAGGCGATATTCAATTCAATATTATTCGCCGCCTATTCAATAACGAATTCGAATTACATAGTGTTTTTTAAATGTTTCAAATATAGGATAGTGCTTATTAATGTAGAAGATATAATTTTCTGAAAGTCTTCATAGCTTTCTGTCAAGTGTGAGTGTCAAGAAGTTTGTCTTGTGTTACTTTTTTGTTAAAGAACATAGTAGTGGTTTCCTAGAATTTCATCAGAATTTTGAGGTTGACCAACCGATTTTTTTAAAAATAACAGCGAATAATGATCCTATCAATCTAAGTTTTTTAACAAGAATGTTCAGATAACCAGATTATTCTGTTGTCCATATTTCCACCATCGAATCATTTTACTGGATTATCTGTCTGTACTAATTGAAGCTGCTTCTAATATATATTATTTGACAGGACAACAGCAGTATTTTTAAGAAAATGTTGGTGGCGATTGTGGAAATCAAAGCCTTTTAAAAATCTTATCCGTATCGATGAATTGAAATCTCTTTTTCTTCGGCATATCCTCTGAGGTAACTATTACAAAGACACCGAAACGTTGTATCCCTAACGGTATATCGATGTTATCGATAACCCGTTATCACACCCCTTTGTATTTTAATGTTAATCATTATCACTAAATTTAAACCGATTTAAATTCAGTTGCGTTTCATGGCACGTGTTGAGAAGTGCGTGCGTTCAAACAATTAGAATTAGAAAGGGTAAAAATGAATAATATTGTTTCACTAATTTCCAATTCAGGGTGTAAGCTTAAGTCGTGTATATGCGGTGAACACGTGGCAAATGACATGAAAATCGTGCGTGCGTATGAGTCTATAGAGATGATCCTAACATTAGAAAATATCGATGGTTGAAACAGATATTTTGATTTTCAAAACGGTTACCTCGTAACATATATAGATAGAAATGACATTTCATATTACAAAAATCTAAATTATAATAATCATAAGGTAACTAGTGGTAAACCACTATTATTAACTTATGTTAACGCTGAAGTAAATGCGACACTTACAAAGAAACTGATGTTTGAAATAAAATGCTAGTGATAGGTGATTAAATAGGTGCTAGGTGATTAAATAGAATAAAATAAACAAATCGCCTCACAGCAACATTTGACTGTTTTTTTCTTATTCAATAGGTCATAATTTTCGTAACCGTGGCTTGTTTCTTGTATAAACACTGTGTCTGGTACGGGTCTGGCACATTAAATACTGATGATCCAGTTCTGAAAATTTATTCAAATACAATAATAAAGTTCAATTTACTATACTGGTCACATTAAAATAGCTTGTTCAAGTTAAACCTCTTTATATTCAACTACATTCTTGAAACCAATAATTTTCTTTTTTAATTGTTTAATCGATACTTTCTGCGAATCATTACATCACTATCATAAAGCTGTCGAGTCGTGCACTACCCTGTCGATTGTTTTCAATATCGGCTCCATTTCGATTAACACGAATATAGCAATCGTCTTCTTTGATGGTAATCTACTTTGTATGCATCGAGTATGTTGAAGTGAAGCAAGGGGCTGCATTTTTGCGCCCTCATTATAATAATTATTATCATTTTGCTTGAGTTTTTGACCGCTAATGTGTTGTAAGGATTTAGGAGAGCGCGTGTGATGCTTATTTTATGGTAAAGAGAGACTTAAACTGTACTGTTTTACTGTGTATTACCTACTGCAAAACTTATTTTCTTAACAAATTTGTAGTCCCTAATGTTTGTTGACTAGTTAATATTTTTTCTGCGACAAAGCGAGTCAGCCAGCTTGTCGACGTTTTTATATGCTTACTATCAAGTTTCAATTTAGACCACCTGATATTAGTACCTGAGTATTCCTTTTCCTGTCTTAAGTGGACCACCATTTTTCCCTACCCAACATAAAGTAACTCTTACTCCATTTCGAAGTTCTATTCATGTTTTATTTCACGAAAGATATGTTGCTTAATTCGTCAATTAAACAGTCGGTTCAACACGGATTGTTCCTTCAAAAACTAACAGAAAATATGACGATACCTAGCCAAGGGTACGAAAAGTGTATTGTATTTTGTAAATTTAGTAAAAGACACAGAGATGTAAGTATACTAAGTTATAATATACATGAAAGTACATACAGTTATAAAGTGAAAGTTAATTAAAAATCTACCTATTGATTTCCCTCGCATTAAAATGTGTCTCCTCTCATGAAACGAGATGCATTAGTTACTTTTTCTTACACTTTCTTTAGTCGTACTATGTCCTACGTATTCTATTACATTGCTGAAATACCAAATCGGGTGAACCAATATAATATGCAAAAGATTAAATGACTTATTCGTATAAGAATAAAGTTCTTCTTCATGATAGTTATTACATAACCTCTTATGATGAATTACCACGCAATAAATCAATACCAATTTCCTTCCATGGACACTACTTCTTCCAATAATTTAATGAATAGAAAGCCGACACACTCAAACTGATTCTTTATTTAATCCATAAATTGACAATTGAACGTGTGATATAATCCATTCGCGTTGTTATTTTCCTTTTTAAACGGAATCCAGGATGTATAAGGTATATTTGCATGAATATTTATCATAGATATTGTCGGTTCCTCGTAAACGCCACTATAATACATTTTTACCTAACACGTTTAAGTTACGCTATTCTAAACAATGAGGAACTTTTATTAGAAAACTTGTTCAGGTTTTAAACTAAGAAGCATCTATAAACCAAATCTCTTTGCGTTTGGAAATCTATCGAACGAAATTGAAATAATGCAAGCTACGAAAACTCACCAAAAAAATAATTTCATTAATTATTATTTTATTTGTGGTGATAATATGAAGAATCAGACGAATATAAAACTGCTACATATTTGATTAGTTATCTGTTTAACTATGAGTTGTTAATCGCTTTTTGGTAACTAACTCCTTCTCAATATCTCATATGTTTATTTAAAAATATGTTTTTGCAATGAAACTATAATAAAAATTATAAAAGCCTACTGTCTCATTAAAATAAATAAAAATAAAAATGAAAAATCCTTTTATTTCACATCCAATAAGTTAAATTACAGTATTCATATTTGATTTTTAGTGTATAAATATTACAGTTTAAACAAATAAGTAAAAAAATACTAAAAATACATCATGCATTATAATTAAATTATATTAATAAAAAAATATTTAAAATTACATTTACATTATTTACTATTCTTATTATTTTATACATTTTGTTTATAGATTAATTATTTTTATTTTGTGATTGATTTAAATTTTATTGAAAAAGAAAATGGCGTGAACCCCTCTATTTGAGGGTGAAGGCCTCCTCCAAGGAAAACCAGTAATCTCTATCTGTGGCCTTTTCTCTCCATAGTTTACCAGCCGTCCCTTCAATATCATCTGCCTCATTGCTTACCCTTTAATGACTATCAATGGGAAAAGAATAATGAGTTTTCATTGGAATTCCAAGAAAAGAGACAGCTTTTTAAATTTATGAATGTAACATTTTTATAATTTGTGGAGATAGTCATAATTAAGTATTACATACCAGTATTTTCGGTACACTAAAATATTGAACTCTAAACAGTAATTCCACTCTAATTATACAGAAGATAACAAAGTCAAATACCTATTTACTTTTGGGATAGCCTGTTTGCTAACATGTTAAATTTTAACCATAATTCTTTTGTTCAAAGTCATTATAATTATGTTGGTTTTCAAAAGGGATCATTACTTTTTTAATATAGCTAGTGATATTGGTATTAGCATTGCATTTGAGTCAAGCAAACATTAGAATATTAAGGAAAATGGACTGCAAAGTCTGTTCCATGATTCGATTCCATGCTCGGACCAAATGTTTCGGAGCTTGGGCGTTTTTTTTGTATGTATTTACAAAAAAGTATAAATAAAAGTATATCGGTTGTCTAGTACGCATAAAACAACCTCTGCTTAGTTTGGGACTAGATGGCGTTGTGTGTTGAATTTCCGAAAATATTTATTTATAACAGCCAATAGAAGTTCAGGGTTTGAAGCTAGCATGATATTTCAGTGTTTATTGCATTTTTAAGTATTACAGTGGAGTTATTAACTAATATTATTGCTTACGCGATAACACTCGAGGCTGTGGTGTCAATGTTGAACAGATAAAGATTTATGTAGGTAGTGTAAAATACACTTGTTTTAACATTGGACATAAACATTACGTGTTTGTTACTTAATAGCTAACACCTGTAAATTAATATTATGGATATTTTACAATTATTCAAATATTCAAGAATTCTCGACCGAAGGTGGTTGAATTACTCAATTTTTCTTCTGAAGTTGTTAATATTTTAACATGTTCTTTCATATATTTATGCAGGCTTTGATAGTAAATATTATTATGAATTTCTAGAAGATCTCTAGAGAATCTTATCGTGGGAGAGCCACGCTTCGGCATGATACGCCGAAGAAAAAGAGATTTCAATTCGTCGATAAGGTTTCTAAAAGGCTTTGATTTCCACTAACGTAACCAACGTTTTCTTAAAAATACTGTTGTTGTCCTGTCATATGTATCAAAAGCAGTATCAATTATGTGCTTTTCCCGTGGGAGAGTTACGCTTCGGCATGAATGGACCGGCTCGACCGGAGTGACACCACGGCCTCACAGAAAACCGGTGTGAAATAGCGCTCGCGCTGTGTTTCACCGAGTGAGTGAGGATACCGGAGGCCCATACCCCAACTCCTCCCCCCATTCCCTCTCCCCATCCCCCAAAGGTCGGCATGGGCGGCGGTAATCGCTTACCATCAGGTGATGCTTCTGCTCGTTTGCCCCTTATCCAATAAAAAAAAGTAAACACTCTGGACTGAATACCGACTTCATAGCCGCTTGGGCAAATGGCCGAGACATCTGTCCCAATCTCTTG
The DNA here is from genome assembly GCA_916048165.1 of Spilarctia lutea. NCBI lineage: Eukaryota > Metazoa > Arthropoda > Insecta > Lepidoptera > Erebidae > Spilarctia > Spilarctia lutea. Next base: position 6,754,574 of record OU696491.1, read on the forward strand.
TTTTCCGTCTCTGGCACTCCAGGGACGGACGTCCCTTATTTATATGAGATTGAGACCACGCCTTAAAAAGTTTTGTTTCTCTCTATCCAGTTGCGTTTTTATTTTTTTTCTCATTTCTAAAAAAAAAATTAAACATTCCTTCGTGCCAAATCACTTGAATAGAGTTATTACTAACAAGTCAATAAAAAATGGTTTATGAGCTCGTCCTGTAAGCGCGCGGCCTTTATTTCAAGTGTCGGATGGCACTTGAAAGGTAAACAATCTCGGCGCGCTTGCGTTCGAGTGCGTTCGAGCGGATAGAGCGATTAGCAGCGCAAGGAAAGATCGTTTATCATTTATTCTAAAACCCGGTGTATAAAAGTGTATCAATAGCATTATATTGAAGTCTTCCAAATTACTGGTTTTGTTTTCGTTGACAAACATTGTTGCAACCGCAAACGATGTGAAATATATTAATATTTGGAAAACGTACGAATCATATAAAGTATTCAATGTCTCAAGCGATTAGAATTCGAGTAATATGTTTATAGAATGTACTTTTAAGTGCATACAAATCTGTTATTTGTCCTCCAAATAACAGTTTGACGATATACATCGATTTGTGGCAGTTTTATAAGAAAGACGCGACTGCTTGACAAAGGAACAACGGTCGATAACTTCTTTTCAAAACAATTTATTGACAGTATTAAAGATATCATAATAAATCTGTCAGAAATAAAATTATTCAAATTTTGACTGCCTCGGTGGCGTAGTGGTAGCGTATGCGACTGCTAAGCTTGAGGTCTCGGGTTCGATGCCCGGGTCGGACCAAATGTTTGTATGATTTGCAAATTTTTGTTTCGGAGTTTGGGTGTTTTCTATGTATAATATGTATGTATTTACAAAAAAAATATGTAAGTATTTATATCAGTTGTCTAGTACCCATAACACAAGCTCTGCTTAGCTTGGGACTAGATGGCGTTGTGTGTTAGATGTCCGGAATATTTTATTTATTTATTTATTCAAATTGAATTGAGGCAAAAACGAGTACAGATTATTTTGCGTACGTAAAAACTTATTCAATTCGTAATTAACTTTCAAATTTAACAATAATGTTCAGCCAATACAATGTAAGTAACCTTTCATAAGGCACTTAAAACAATGTAATGACTATTAAAATTGTAGCGTAAAGCCACAATGAATCCTTTAGATTTATATTCACTTTAGCGTGTATCATAAGAACTGCAGTCTCATTTTCATCTTAAACTTTGTGATTTAATCATAAAAGTATTCAAGTTTGTATGCGGGCTAGAGGCTGTCTTGGCTCCATGCCAAGCTCTAGTGTTGCGGTTTGTGTTGGCTGAAATGTTTTGAAAAACTATCATTCCGTAACTGAGAATGAAAAGATTTATTTGTTTTTGTGATGAATTATAGACATTTTCATGTGCATATTATTATAACATAATAATATTATTTCGGGCATCTGACCCATAAAGACAAGTCCTAAACTAAACGGAGCTTGTACCGTGTGTATTAGACAACTGATATAAATACATATATACTGTTTTTTGCAAATACATGCATATAATCTATATATATAAAAATGTTATGTTGGTTTGTGTACGTTTCAAAAACTCAAAAAGTTCTGCACCGATCGAGCTGAAATTTTAGAATGATATATAATCCGCATCAAGGATTGTTTTTATCTAATTTTTGCATTAGTCTCAAATCCGCGACCGTGAAAAAACACGACATAAACGCGGGCGGAGCCGCGGGCAACAGCTAGTAATACATAGAAAACACCCGGAAAAAAACAAAACAAAATACACACAAACACACACATATTATTTTTTTATATTGAGCTTCGTGTTATCACAATTACAGACTGCCTTTTTGAGTCGGACCACTGTTAGGTTTTTCTTACAAGAAACTCTTAATAGCAGCCCGGAGTATGGAAAATGGCGGTATTTCCCACCCGTGCCTCGGCAGCTTACCGTGCTCTCAAATAAACCGACAACTAGTTCAATCTTCAAATTCGGTTCACCCTCAGGGTTGCGGAGGTCCCATGCCAGTCGCTCCGGGGAAAAACTGATATTCACTTAAAAACGGTTGAACTAGTAGCCAACCCCAAATAATCTTGGGAATAATAATAATATAATAATAATAATAATATCAATTTATTTGCATAAATGTGGTACAAAAGATGGTAAAAAAAATAAAAATAGGCACGATACACATTTCGCCAGTTATAGGCATACAAATATAGTGTTGCAGTCTTTCATACAATAGTTAATAAATTGCTGAAGTTAAATTAATTGCTAAATTAACATTAACTATTACTAAAACAATTTTAAAAAATAACGTGTTACGTTTTGAAAATGTTTACAAAAACTACTTAACAAATTCAATACACACCTACAATGCATTTCTAAAATGATAAGACGGACACGCATTTTTTTGTAGGAATTCCCTGACGGAATAATAACTGTTTTCTACCAACCATTTTCTAAGAATAATAAAGGCTAGGAGTAATATGATGTTATCACAATTATAATAATGAACGAAACTCTAATTTATAAAGTCATTGAATATTAAAAGTTGTGTATGAGTTACACTGCCTTTTATTTTCGATACCCTTCGAATACAATACTAAGGACAATTATTTTCCAAGTGGCTTATATATATAAAAGATTAATATAACAAATCAAAAAATTCAGCACCGGTTCACCATTCTACAGAGTTATTCAGTTATCAAGTTGATATAAAATATTAGACATCAACTGTAGTTCTAATTTTGCTGGCTTTTAATGTGCAGTTTTATTTCAGGACCTATACAACTTGAACGTCTTTTTAAACGAGTACCATGGTAGATTCAATTATATATTTGACCATATTTACGTAGGCATTTTAACTTAGTTTTAACGTAAAACAAATGGCTTTATACAGTTATTCAACATAGGAGTATATACAAATATCCCAAATATGGTTTCGTTGTCGTATTAAAAAACGGCACTACTATTATTTTTCACGTGAATGTGTATCTTTACAATGAACTAACTGACCCACGTAACTTCATTTGCGTCACCTATTGCCCGTAGCATAAAAATAATTCCCCGTTTTCGAAACATTCTTCATTGGTGCTCCGCTCTTTTTAGTATTAGCATGATAATATATAGCCTATAGCCTTTCTCGATAAATGGACTACCCAACACTGAAATAATTTTTCAAATCGGACCAGCGGTTCCTAAGATTAACGCGTTCAAACAAACAAACTCTTCAGCTTTATAACATTAGTATAGACGGGGAACAATGAAGGCGTTGACATCTTTGACTCACGTACCATCTTTAATCAGAGAAACCTTCCTGCCTTATCTACACTAATATTATAAAGAGGAAAACTTTGTTTGTATGTTTGTTTGTCTACACTAATATTATATAGAGGAAAACTATGTTTGTAATGAATAGGCTCAAAAACTACTGGACCGATTTTAAAAATTCTTTTACCATTCGAAAGCTACATTATCCACGAGTAACATAGACTATATTTTATTTTGGAAAATTATAGGGTTCCGTAAGATATTTGGGTTTTTCGGACACAAGGTGTAAAAATCAACCAGAAAAGTTACTTATTTTGCGAAAATTTTCATGCTACGGGCTATATAAGACGCAAACGAGGTTGCGTGGGTCAGCTAGTTACTAATAAAAGAAATGGTTGTATCAATCCAATTCAATTTATAGGGTATCTCATTAAAATTTGTATTTAGGGCAGTGTCTGTGAAAGGATAACTAAACCTATGTAATCTCTATAATCATCATGTCTTCATTGCCGTTGTAACTCGTTAATAAATATAAAAAACAGATGAGTCTGAATTATAAGACATTGTAAATTAAAATTTGCGAATACCAAACTGAGAAACGAGTAGTTCAAAATTCAAATCACAAGCGCTGTATTGACTGCTTCAAACTTCGCAACAGCAATTGTCCTCAACCCCCACGTAGGTTGTTTACGACCCGTTTAAATAAATTACCCAGTGGGGAACTCATTTCCCACGGCTGGTGTGATCGGAAAACCTTATTAAGGTATAATTTATTAATTTGTTTTCCGCTAACGAGTCCGCTAATGCGAACCGGTGTGCCTCCCTCGCATGCGATGTTTTATGCAGTAATGAAGTATTTAATCATTGAGCATCGGATATTGGCAGAAATATTTTAGGAATGTAACTGTATATTGTGAATTGAAGTAATCTCGTCTTTATTTTTAAATAAAATAAATTTATAAATATTTTTTTGAAATTAGAACTCGCCATAGTGATTTACTCCTAAAAGAAGTCATTAGGCTGTTATTTTTATGTTGTTGGTGTAGGATGGAAAACACCTTCGAATCTCCGCTTCTTCGGAGACACTATTATGGTAATACAGGGGTCCGAATAATATGGTGTGTCCATTGAAAACCATCGAGACGGCCTTAAATGTCCTCTTTTTTATGTATGGGCCTTCCAAAGTGACTCTACTTTGCCTGATGGAAAGCATAAGTAGAATTCAAAAGTGGGGGTCACCATTCTTATTGCGAATGCAGACAATACAGCATGGTGACCCGCACCAAGGGGGGCTAGTGAGATGCTTTTTCATCATTGAGCCTCTAGACCACTCTCTGGTAACTGCGGATTTGTCTGTACTTTGCATTATGTTTTATAGCTTATGGTAAAACTTACGGCTTGTCTAAGATACAACTCACTTTTTCTTTTATTCTACCCTTTGCTTGAATTATATACGGGTATATTCAGATCTCGGCCTCGGTTGGATTGTCATGAGCTCAGCCACACCTTCGCAAAATAAGATTTTAGACCACTTCTTATTTTCTTTGGTTAAAGTATCAAAATTCAACAGTCACGTATACAAGTGATACTTAAATTGTTAATGTAATTTATAGCTCACACAAAACGTGTACGCATTATTTCATTCCTAACTATGCAATTATACCATCCATAAGACGCATTAGCCATTTGTTATTAATTCTATAAATGAACATATTGAGCACATCTTGATATTCAAGATATCATAACATAACTTGGTACACGAATAGAAGACTGATACTGTTTATCACCATAAACATGTTCTTACATATTATTGAACAAAATGTTTTATTGCGTTATTTGAGTTCACATTAATATAAAGTATTTTTTCATTTAATGAAGATTCGATTGCCTGTCTTTTGTACCTCGTTATAGCGCGTATTCGCTTAGTATCACGTATATATCCTAGACATCAATAATTCATCGAGCTGCAGTCAGACAGGCTTGAAATAACAATGGATCAAAGTTTTACTAGAGCTTTATGTACAGAGTGTTAAGAAGGAAGCGGTTTGTAAGTAAACTTTGCTTTTGTTCCTGTTTCATGAGTGTTTTTTCTCGGTGGGGGAACGGGTATCATGTCCCTCCAACACAAAGGGAGGAACCTCCGACCAGGCGAGGTGATCATGCCTGACGGGCCACTGCCCGAAAGTTGATTTTGGGCTGTTGTATATTATATATGATAATCGGCGCGAGAACCTCTATTGCGCGATTCAGGTTTGGTAGTTACTCAGTGTAGTGCGTTACTTCGTAGTTTAGTGTATCTTCGGTAGATGGCGCTGTAGGAGGTTATGTTGTATGTGGAAGTCGCCACACTCTACTAATATTTTTTAGCAGACTATATATGTTTGTGTATTTCACTGTAGCAGCTATACTATTGAACCGATTTTAATGCATGTGTCCGGTGTCATAGGCTATGTAATTTTTTATCATAAGTTGTTACAAATTTGTATTTTACTTTTTTAATTATGATTAGTCTTCATTTATTCAGCTTTCGGCGGACAAATGCCTTTTCAGAACCTTAAAAACAAAAGAGTAAGCTATTTGTACTCTGCTGGAACCTCTCTCTCACGTTAATGTCAAATAAAATAAAAAACCATTCTGCCAAGTTTGGGATCAGACTATTACGATTTTTAGTAGTTTTCATTATTAAAAAAAACGATAACTCATGTTTTGAAAGCTTATAACTTACACCACACAATATCAGGCTTAGTTTTTACCTGATTGACAGCCAAAGCGCCGCCAGTATATTAAGACCTTCCTTGCTTTTTAATCCTCAAATAACAATTACAGTCTTTGCCACCTTGAAGGGTCATTTTATATCAGTCATTTGCTAAGCGTATTACATCTATTAAGAAGTTCGAAGCTTGTATTTCTAATGTAAATCGCACGCATTATATATTTAAATATAATTCGTTGTAACTTATGCAAGTGCAGTTGAAGCGGTTAATGGGTGGCATTACGTACAACGCACACTGTCGACATATCTACGTTTTAATTTAAAACGCGTGTAGTGTTACATTAGGTTTCGTAGAAGGAAGTTCTAGCTATCGGCTAGAATGTAAGAACATATTGCAGCTGGTTCATTTGTAACGCTGTTGACGAATAACTAAACATAATGACTTGACGGCCTAAAGTGCGCTAAACTTGCGCCTTAACTGGTTACCAGGTAAGCTGTCTGCGCACGGGGTTTTAAGAAGAATAAAATATTATAATAGTTATTTTCTGCTGCGATACGTCTGCTAGTAATTGGAGGCAAACGAGCAGACGTATCGCCTGATGGTAAGTGATTACCGCTGCCCATGGACACCCGTTACACAAGAGGCTTCTTTGACAATAACTACGGTATTTCATGATGATCGGTGAAATCCTTTATGCGTGAATACGTAACAAAAAAAGTCTTTTACATTTGCAATATTAGTTCCGAAAAAAATCTGCCTCATTGGTCTAGCGCTTGATGTATGTGTCTACCAATCAAGAGGTCTCGGGTTCGAATACCGGGTCGGACCAAAAGTGTTATTGAGTTTTTCTGATTATAGAAATACTTAATAACAGCTTGGAGTTTAGAAGTTTGGGTCTGAACCCCCGTGCCTCGGAGAGCACGTAAAGCTATTAGTCCTGATCTCTTCCCGGTCGTGTCGGTTAACCGTCCCATCGGTTTATGAGAGAAAGGGAACAGAAAGTGCACCTGTGTTTGCGCACACACTTATGCACTATAATATCTCCTGCGTTGGTTGGTCTCTGTTGAGACTAGCCGCCGTGGCCGTAATCGGCTAGGAGATCATCATTAGTTAGAAATACATGCTGTTAACCTCAGCGCTTTATTAAAACATTTGTTATTAATATTTATATTATATTAAATAAAATCGTACTAAACGTTTTTATCGTGGGAGAGCCACGCTTCGGCATGAATGGGCTGGCTCGACCGGCGTGATACCACAGTTTCACAGAAAACCGGTGTGAAACAGCTAGCACTGTGTTGCGCCGAGTCATACCGGAGGCCCATACCCCGATCCCTCCCCCATTGCTGCGGGTATCCATGGACGGCGGTAATCGTTTACCATCAGGTGGTAAGACTGCTCGTTTGCCTTCTATTCCTTAAAAAATATATATATACTTACTCACAGTCAAGACTCAATTCAGTTTATGGTTAAACCTATCTTATGTATGTAAATTTACATCTACGATACGTTGTAGGTACGTATATGAATAGTGTGGCAATCCCGCTAATGAGCAAAATAGATAAAATTATTTATCTCTAGTAACTCGGGAGCATATTTTGGATGAATTTTCCACTGTTTATATATATTTGTTGTGTTGAGAAGCATAATTAGCACGCTATTATTTTCGAAAAATAAATAAATGGCATCTGGTGTTTCAGAAATCTAAGTCTGACCGACTTAGATTTCTGGTTTAGGTTTCAAATAAATATCACCTTTGATGTCTCATCCTAACATCTTAGAGTAGATTCTATTAAAGATGTGTGTGGTTGATGTATACTTAGATTCGACGTCGACCGTTGTCAGACATGTCAAACATACTTAATTAATTAAAAGCCATTATTAATTAGTAGTAGTATTATTTACAAATATATATTGTAATTGCCTAAAGTCTTTATTCATATAAAAGTTAGTTCACAAAATAATGTACAAATTTATCTGTAAATATAATCAAGTTGAACCAATTGCCTAAAGTTATTAGTTATATACACCTAGTATATAACTTTTAAATTTATATAACACTAACCGAGTTCCGCGGTGCTACCCGCGGTTATTGATGTACCTTTAAAACCGTGGGTAACACCTTTAGGTAAAACGAGTCTAAAAAAGTAGCCTAAGTTACTCCTTCTTATATTAGCTATCTGCCAGTGAAAGTTCCGTGAAAATAGATCCAGCCGTATCATAGATTAGCCAGAACAACCAGACAGACAGAAATTGAAAATGTTATTTTGGTATATGTACTGTGTATACATACAAACGCATTCAGTAAAAAGCGGTTATATTAATATTACAAACAGACACTTCAATTTCATTTATTTGTATAGATGTTAACATGTTGATACATATAACACATTGCATGTTTGCCTATAATTGATTTTGCAGTTAGATAAAGGACAATCAACCACTCTTGTTGGTAAATCTCAACTAAATGAAAAAAGAACAAGCGGTGACCCACACACTAGCTTATTACAAGCCAGATATCAATGTGAGTTTTCATAACATACCTTTGCAAATGTCAAAAAACCTATAAGCAAGATTTATAATAAAACTACGGCGTATTGTAACTTAATATTTCTTTATTTTGCCCTTTTTCTCAATATTTATACACTTACACTAAACATTATATTTACATAAATGCAACTTTATAAAAAAATATTTACATGAAATATAAACTTAACTATTCCTTTGGAATGCACAAATATTTGGACGGAACCGTATTCCAATACTTATCTTAGCACAAAGTGATATTATCTTAAAACTATTTAAAACTAAAAACTTAAATAAATAAACTTGAGCCAAACATAGAAGACATCTAGTAACAATTTAAATGCGAAGAATAGGAAAAAAATCTAAATCTAGTTCCAAATTTCGTAATTCTTTCGTGATCACTCACTTCATTTTATAAAATCTCATTAAATCGACAAGCTGACGTCTTTCTGGTCGAGTAGACTGAAATTTAACTGAATTTTGACCTTCGCATTCTTCTGTTGTCAAAAAACAGCAAAACATAATACAACTGTCAGTGAAAAATCAATTGTCGATTTTCTTCACGATTTAAAATCGAATAATGAGTTGTTGATAACGAGGCGTACACGCCTTATTTCGTTAAAAAAAGTATTGCAACGATTGGTATTATGTTCTCAATTTTTATGGGCGCCTGTACAGTATTGAATACAGGAATTCTGTCACTAACAATCTTTCTAAAAATTTACTTTTAAACATAAGTATGATTGATTACGGGTTTTGGAATGTGACATTAATTGAATTCTTTCAAATTCTGTTATTATAATTAATGCAAATAGAAAAGATAAGGAACAAAATGTTTCATAAACACATGTACGAGAATAATGATCGAGATAATAAAATACTTGCTTAATGAACAACTATGAAAATCAAAGCAATAAAACTGGATTTTAAATCTATTTGAACAAAAGAATTAAATAATGAATACCGGTTAAAGGAAACGAAAATAGTATCATTGAATGAACATTGACGATATCATACATCTGATCGAAAAATCATTTCAAAACGTTAATGTCAGAAAAACTTTCATAAGATTTATTTCTACTTTATTACAATTTATTACATCAAACAGATTAAACTTATTGCAACTACATGAGCCTCAATTTCTTGCTGTTTTCTACCTAAAATGAAAACTTTATCAGTAAGCTCTCATTGGTAAATGGAAGATAAAATTTTAACTGTATCATGAAGTACAAGCCCAAATCAAAGTGAATGTTCTGATTCCCCATTTTAATACTGTTAAAACAACTTTTAAAGTCGTATTAAAATAATTTTTGTACATATTTTAGTTTATATAACCTAAAAGTTTTAAGTAACCATTGCTCTTTCAGGTGGTATTGGCACCATGTGGTTGTATGTGAACCGTTGGGAGTAATCTGGTATTTTAAGAGTAGTGTCCGACCATGGTGGACTTGGGTTCCATCGATCCATGCCGTCGGTTTCTTCTAAGGTAAGCGGTGGCGGAGCTAGACGCATTCGTTTAGCGCTAGGGTATTCCATACCTGTAGGAGGAAAAATCCAATTAAAGTTATTGCTTAGCTAGGCTTAGTTAAGATCATATGGCCTATGGTTTGGTATTGTTACTATAGCTTTGTTTCATAATGGCAAAAAACTTTTATTTGGTTCTGCACAGTAATTTTTCATTCTTAAAAACTATCTATATATATACTATACTAGGTATAAGATCTTTGTATTACTTGTATTACGCAAATAAATAGTTTGCAATTGAACTATTCTTTCATATATGGTTATTTATATAAAAATGTTTGTTATCAAACCTCACTTTAACTACTATTGAGATTTATGTTAATTTTTACCCAAATAAATTGTGTCCTTCACTCATGCGAGCAGGAACATGGGCTCAAGTTACCGAACGGAAATAGTTAACCACACATTACAGGTGTAATATATTATTTTACTAGTAGAAGCTAAAAAAAATCATACATCCCTAACGAAAACCGTTTTTTTAAATTAATTCGTTAATTAATTAAATATCAATGCATTGTCATTTAATAGTTGTACAATGAAATGATCAAAATTACCTTCAATGGCTGTACTCGTGCAGGGCTCTTGAATGTGGTAATTAACTCTAGGATACTGTTCGTAGTACTCCCTTTTGCCATGATGAGGGTACATGTACATATTGCTGTTAACCACTATGTCTGGTGAAGGGTCGTAGTGATGTGGTGATCTAGGGACAAATATTATTAATTTAATTAACCTATTCATTTGTAAACCTATATTGATAAACTGAGTTACAGATTCGGGAGATTTTGGTTCTAAATATCATGTACCTGGATGACCGAGTTCTGTTCGCTATTTATTTTTGGTAAATTTTCTAGAAAAAATTGCCCGTATCGTAAAAATTTTCCCCTGTTTTTTAATCATTCTTCGTTGGTGCTCCGCTTCTATTAGTATTAGCGTGATGATATATAGCCCATAGCCTTCCTCGATAAATCGACTATCCAATACTGAAAGAATTTTTCAAATCGGTCTAGCGGCTCCTGAGATTAGCCGATTCAAACAAACAAACTCTTCAGCTTTATAATATTAATATAGATATATCATACTACACTATCATGCCTGTTGATGTTTTATAAGTTATCATAGTGTTTTTTTTATGATAGCACGCAAACAATCAGATGGATAACCTGAGAGTAAGTGTCCACCTCCACCTATGGGTTGTATACTAGCGGAACACACTTCTTGTTCCCCTCACTCCCGATTGGGGTTCTTTCAGATCTTTTGCAACAATCCTCAGTCGGTGAAAAATAACGAAAGCAATGCTGAACACCCCTGAGTAAGTATGGTTTCCGTCTAGCCAGCCCATATGAGCTCAAGTATGGCTCTATTATGTCAAAAATATTACAGCTTGTTTCACTCATCTCAGATAGTTAGTTATGGGTATTAGATTTGACATATAACACTATTTAGCAGATAAAAGTCGATGATAAATTTATGTATCGTAATTATATCTGATATATATGTCGCTATTCGAGGCTCGTGAAACTGCAATCTGTAGTTATTTGACACTAATCTGTCGCTTTATTAGCACATTAATACGTGTAAAACTAGCCCTTAATGTTCTGCGAAAATGTATATATTTATATAAATATATATATAAGTAGTATATAGTAGTATTTTCTTCTAGTTTTGAAAGAGTCAACTCTAGGAACTAATATCACTCAGATGGAATAAAAAAATCAATTTACATCTACAGCGGTCATAAATGTATTGACTGAAGTCATTTTAATTTAAGTACTTATAAATATTCTATCAATAATAAGTAATAATCTCCATAGTAAATACTACGCGTCAAAACCAATACTGAAATACATCGAATAACAAGCTATCATACGAAGATTCATAACCCTTTTCAACTCAGCCTTTTTATATTTGGTTAATATTGACCAACACGTATTTGCAGTTAAAAAATCAAAGTCAGATTAATTTGAACTTTATTACACTGGATTTAGGGTTATCTGTTTTTAAAGTTATTGTAGAATATAATTTGTAATAGCGACTTTATAATAAATATGGTAATGAAAGGTGTCAAATTACGCGGACTGACGGACAGACGGACGAATGGACGTGGTGATGATTTTCTTATTTATAATATTCTTTCGTTGTGTCATGACGGATACAAATTGTAAGCTTCGGCCTTGTTTTTAGTTTGTTTGTTTTTAAATCATAAATGTGTTGTGTTGACATTGTATTTAAATATTTTGGCATATTTACAATTTTATATGCAATATATGATCTGTTTAAATAAATAATTTAAGAAAACAGGATTAGGTTAGCAACTAAAACTGAACTAGGGGTTCGAAAATTTAATAAATACACAATTGCGGTGTATATACAAAGATATCATTGAGACCCTGGGGTCCTCTCAAAACCCCTACATTGAGACTTATTTGTTACTGGCGACCCGGCCCGACTTTGCACATTTTGTTGTTGTAGTATAGTTGTGTATAACACAATACATTTAAATCTTCCACTTAAATGAGACAAACTTTTTAGCACTCCATGGATTCACCGTGCGGGTGCCGGGTCCATCGTGTGGCAGAGGGAGAAACTCAAAGCAGTTCCCAGGACTTACGACCTAGGTGTAGGTTTAAGGAGGCCCCCTTTAAGATACGCATCAACGGTCACCTTCACTGCTCGAGTTTCCCGCCCTACCTAGCCAAATTTGGTAGGAACCTGTTAGTGCAGCCTTGGATACTCGTTCTAAAATAGAACTTACTGCAGATCTCGACAGGCCAAGGTCTTTCAAAAGGTTATAGAGAGATTTAGCTGGTATACCTCTCGCTCCCACTTCTACCGCGTATAAATTAACCACATAGCCATTTTTGTTAAGTTCAGTTGTTAGATCGTAGTATTATTTAATTTTATTCTATGGTCTTTAGGAATATTAGTTTCCCACGGAACAGTAAGCTCTACTAATATTATGTGTTTAATTTGTCTAGAGAAAAGGAATATGTCCGGTCTGGATGACGAAACACCAACATCCTCTGGGATTTTATAGTGCTTATCATACGTATCCATCAAAATAGTCCAGTCAGGTGCAGTACCTAGGATTGAGAAAGGCTTGCTTTTAGATTTGGTAGTTGAGCCATCCTTTATAAAGTTAATTTCTCGTTTATTTGTAGTCAATCCTTTTTGGGCTCTAGCTACTGAAAGACTTACTGCTTCACGTATGATTTCTAGTACTCTATCTACTCTAATCTAACTCTATCTATTGCTAAAAACTGTATTAAAATCCAAAGAGTTTGTTTTTCATGGAAGAGGGGTGAAACGAGCAGATGTATCACCTGATGCTAAGCGATTACCACCACCCATGGACACTCGCAACATCAGATGCGTTTCAAGTCCGTTGCCGTCCTTTGGGGTATGGGAAGGGGGTTAGGGTATAATCCTCCGGTATCCTCACTCACTCAGTGAAACACAGCGCAAGCGCTATTTTACACCAGTTTTCTGTGAGGCCGTGGTATCACTCCGGTCGAACCGGCCTATTCATGCCGAAGCGTGGCTCTCCCACGGTCGAAGTTTTTAAAGCATTTAAGCAAACAAACAGCAAAAGCGAATTTATTTTATATTCTGCAAAAATTATGGCCCCGCGTACATGCGTGCCTAAAGCAGCTTAGAGAGAATTCAAATGTTCAATTATGCTCATTCAATTACGCCTAAATCGAGGCTACATGTTTTAGGCTAATTTTCCTAAAACCTTAATGTTTTTAGAAATAATTGTATATTTGTTAGCCTTTATTACAAGTGTATTTCCTCTTTCGTCCGAGCTCGCGCCGAGAACAGACGTGTGTATCAGTGTCGCTCCGCATTAATTAATTGCTTCAAACCAAATCAGTACTAACGCCCCTGTGTTTAACTACCATATTCACGGACAGTGACAGACAACGGCCATCGCTGCATTGGCGCACCCCTCTGCACCCGCGCACAGCGAGTGAAAGAAACAGCCGACTTAATTGCTGTCCTGCTCCTGCGCATCGCCGACATTGAATGACTTTGCTCGCCGCCGGTGTCTTGTTGATGTAGCCGCATCGTAGTGGTTCGCTACACAAAAAACCTGTTTCCGTTACGAATCTACTACGAGGTTTCAATCCACATCTATACTACGGCCGATTATTATGCGACGCCGCTACGCTCGGTGAGTTGATTTATTTTGAATATTTACCATCTTACACAATGGAAGGATCGTCGCCAAAAATTCTATCGGCTTCAGATACGAATTTAAATGTCACTAAAAGAGGAAGGTCTAAAAAAGTGCGCCTTGAAGATGAAGCTGGGTGTGACAAACTTGAACAATTTAAAGAAGAAATAATGGAGAAGTTCTCAGCTATGCTTAACCCGTTGAGTAAAAAACTACAGAGTGTCGAAAATAGGCTACACGACATAATAAAGCAGAATGCAGAAATAAAATCGTTTAACTCCGAAATCGAGAAATCCCTAGACTTTCTTACTACGCAGATAAAAGACTTTGAAAACAAGATTCATGGTCTTGAGAAGGACTGTAACTCCAACAGGGCTCTGCTGGTCGCATTAGAGGAAAGACACGAACTTATTGACAGGACCATAAGAAAGACAAGTGCAGAGATCAGAGGCGTACCTAGGAAGAAAAAGGAAAGCAAACAAGATATTTTAAATTCAATTACAAACCTTATGAGAACAATCAAACTTGAATACTCTTCACCGGATATTAAAGACGTCTATCGTCTGCCATCTAAAGAGGCGTCTTCTACATCAGCTATAGTGGTGGAATTCTCTACTGTCTTTATGAAGGAAACATTTTTGAGCGCTACCAAACAATACAATAACAACAACAAATCTTCACGACTCAACTCATCTCATCTAGATTCCAAGATGTCTGCCACACCAATTTACTTCTCCGATCACCTAACTAACAAAGCCAAAAGATTGTTTTTTCTTGCTCGAGATTTTGCTCAAACTGAAAAATATAGCTACTGCTGGATCGCGAATGGACGAATTCTTCTGCGGAAAGAAGAAGGTGCCAAATACATCCTGGTCAAGAATGAAAATATACTCCAACAACTTCGTGGAGACAAAAACCTTACTTCTTGAAGCGACCTGTTGTATGTCGTTTTTCTATATTTTCATAAATTTTGCTATTATTGATATCTGTAATAATAATTACTTAAAATGTAACACAATACAAAATACAATACAAATTAAAAACACATATTCATCCACTTACTCAACACACACATCACACACACATAACAATATCCTACCCATAACATACGTGACATCATCATTTTCCAAATCCAATAATTATTTTATTATTGTAAAATATACGAACATAACCATGTTCCTTAATATTTATAAATAAATATGGCTAACCAAATTAATCTCATAAGTGAAATCGACAATACTGATATATATTCTAGTACTAAAATCAACTCCCCAGAAAAATGCATCAATTTCCTTCAGACCGCAAATCCCAATTTTACTATAATTAATCAAAATATTAGAAGTATAAGTAATAAATTTACCAATATTTTTTGCCGTAATAATAAAAGTTTAATAAACACATTGGGCCGCACTGTCATAAGGTTACACTCATTGACACTCTTTCACTCTCACTCATTATACATTATATATATTATTATTAAACGTTTCTCACGCACACTATTTCTCGGCAATCTTAACATTATAATACGAACCACACAAAAATTAACTATCTCAATTTATATCTCAATATCTTATTGGATAAGTATATTTATTTTACAGATTCTTCTTAATGGCCACACATGTATGTATTTTTTTTTTAATTTTTTTTTTATACTTATAAATGGATGATGCAGACATGATGGGAAGCGCATTGGATAACATCTCTGTATCAGAATCATTCATTTGTTCCCCTGAGGAATCTATTCGTAACATAAGTAGATCGCATGACCTCTGGAAAATATTACATGTAAATATAAGAAGCATTTCTGCTAACTTTGATGAACTTACTGTTCTGCTTGAGAGACTTAGTAATTTACCCCAAATTATTATACTCTCAGAATGTTGGCTTAGTAGGACCAGAAATATTCCCCCTTTAACCGGTTTTGTTGCTTACTGTTCTAAATTTAATAATCAAAATGAAGGTGTTATTATTTATGTTAATGAACATATTGATCATACCATTACTGAGCCTGATATTATTAATTCTAATTGTTTGGTTTTTACACACAAAACAGATTTGGCTATAGTTTCTATATATCGTTCCCCCTCTTATTGTAATATTGATAGCTTTCTAGATTCTCTTGACCTTATTTTGGGATCCCTAAGCGCATATAGGACTTTATGTATTATTGGCGATATCAATATTAATATTTCTTCGCACCACATTGACTCCAGAACTGATAAATACCTCAACATGATCTCGTCCCACGGCATGCTTCCCGCCCATGTTTTGCCAACGCGTAAGGAAAATTGTTTGGATCACGTGATCCTTAAAACCAATAACAAAGCAACGACATTTGTTTTAGATTCCTATATTACAGATCACGCCCCTTTATTTTTTACATGTGAACGCAGACCTTTAAACCGCCTAAATAGGAGATTGGTTGAGTTCACTGATTTCGTGTTGGTGGCACAGGAGCTGGAAGTAACTGATTTTTCTCCTGTACTTCTGACTGATAGTGCGGAGAAAGCCTCTGAGCTCCTCATTGACACCTTGACACGAGTGATGGATAGTCATACTGTCGCACGTTCAGTCCCTCACAAACGTAGAATCATCAAACCTTGGATCACCCCTGGCCTCTTGCGTTGTATACGCAATAGAGACAAATTATATCGTAAAATGAAAAAAGAACCCTTAAATCAAACTTCTGTAATAATTTATCACCGTTATAAGAACTACTGCAATAATCTCCTTAAAAAAGTTAAGCGTACCTATTATAAATTAGAATTGCAGCAGGCCAGGGGTGATCCAAAGGCAACTTGGAAGTTATTAAAAAATATATCAAATATACCTGTAGATAGAACATCAGCAAATGAACTTCTCAAACTGGAACCAGATTGCCTGGCCTCGGCTAATTTGATTAATAAACATTTTGCTAGTATCGGAGGTAAACTTGCGAATGAAATCACATCGAATCCTATTAACCTAAACAACTATCTCCTTAACCACGTTGGTGGGGATTATCGCTGTCGCAACACCCTCAGCTCTATGGTATTGACTGAGATTGATGAGATTGAATTAGAGAGAGCAATCCTTAGTCTTAAGGATGGGACTGCTAAGGGCTGGGATAGGATACCCACTTCTTTAGTAAAGTCAACTAGACACATTCTTATACCTATCTTAAAGCATGTAATTAACCTATGTATAAACACAGGCACCTTTCCAAAACTATTTAAAAAAGCATTAGTCCATCCTATTTACAAGGGTGGTGACAGAGGCAGTGTCAACAACTACAGGCCTATCTCTGTGCTATCAACTTTTTCAAAAATACTTGAAAAAATTTTGAACAATAAACTTATAGAATACATTAATAAAAATAGTTTATTGTCTGAAAGGCAATACGGATTTAGACGTAAAAAATCAACGGAAGATGCTGTCCTTGATGTCACAAATGAGATTATAGCAAATATTGATGATAAAGTAAAAACGATCGGTATATTCCTGGACCTAACCAAGGCCTTTGATACTGTCTCTGTCCCACTTCTTCTAAAGAAGATGGAGCATTTAGGAATTCGCGGCTTATCACTTGAGATTTTTTCTGCATACTTGCAAGACCGCACTCAATCTGTTGTTATTAATAATATTACTAGTGCAGAGACTACTCTCTCGTATGGTGTGCCGCAAGGGAGTGTCCTCGGTCCCACGCTATTTCTCCTCTATATTAACGATCTTTGCTCTCTTAAATTACAAGACTGTAGAATAGTCTCCTACGCCGATGACACTGTTCTCCTAATAAAGGGCCTTACTTGGGATATTGCAAGGACAAAGGCTGAAACCGCACTCCAATCGATAATGGCCTGGTTGAACTACAACCTTCTAACACTAAATTTAGATAAAACAAACATTTTGACCTTCTCCTCCAGTAAAAAGACTCAACCATCTACACCTTTCGTTGTCAAAGCCCATACCTGCAATCTCTCCTCAATAGGTAACTGTGGCTGTTACAGCTTAGTTTCTAATGATAAAATCAAATATTTAGGCATCATTATAGATGGTAATCTAACCTGGAATCCTCAAATTAATTTACTCACATCGCGCTTAAGGAAGCTTATATATGTCTTCAAAAATCTTCGTCACATTGTAGACCTTTCCACCTTAAAAATAGTATATTATGCTTTTGTACAGTCAATTATAGGGTACTGTATTAGTGCTTGGGGTGGTACCTATAAAACTAGCATATTGCGTTTGGAAAGAGCTCAAAGATGTATTCTTAAAGTTATGTCTTGCAAACCGAATAGATACCCTACTTCGGACCTGTATAACCTGTGTGAAGTCCTAACTGTCCGACAGGTGTACATACTTCATGTAATACTCCGTAAACATACGGCAACTCCATATGACACTAATTTTGTTCTCAACACACGCAGGTCGGACAGAGTCTGTAACATTTTTAAACACAATACGACTGTAGCCAGCCACCAGTACTATTTCTCAGGTCCGAAGTTGTATAACGTAATAAATAAAGAGCTTGATATATATTCCATGACATTGCGTAATTGCAAAGTTAAAGTGACAGACTGGCTTCGCTCCTTATCCTATACTCAAACTGAAGAACTTATGGTGAGATAGTCCTATCATCTATGTAGGTACTTATATTACATACAACATACGTATATTCAAACACACGTGAGCTCCCCGTCCTACACTCAATGTATAGAATGTTTGGTGAGATTTCTTATTTGAATATATATCAATTATTATTATTATTGCACACTATGTTGTGTACTAGCAAAATAATGAACACATACACACACACACACACACACACACACACACACACACACACACACACACACACACGCACACACACACACACCCTACACACACACACACTCACACACACACGTGCGCTTACTATTTGACTCTTTAATCACTGCATGCCTTGTTTTCTTTTTTTGTTGTTTTGTGTTTTTTTTTTTAGAGTTACGTACCTTGATTTTCTGTTGACTATAACCACAGATGTGAGCGCTAATGGCTGCGTCACAGTTTTTACTATTGCAGCCATTAACGTATTTTCTAATTGTATCAAAGATGGATTATCAATAAACAATTACAATTACAAATTACAATTAAAACACATTCTACTTTTATAAGCCCATTTTTTCTATGAATAACTCAAAGGTTGTTAAACCCTAAGCTTTTAATCAAGGACGAATATTGTTACTTTTTTATTTGATATAGCTTTTACCTGTGGCTCTGTATATGTCGATTAATTCGAAAATATTCAGAAAAAAATATTGGAGGAGTTGGAAATATAAAAGTCTGTTAAATATCAATAATGTAGTTCTGCTACACACGAAGTGAGCGACAAACAACTTTTTATCAAGTCTACGAGTTTTCTGCTTTCATCAGATTGGAAATGAGTGTAATGTACTTGACCTTGGGATGTGTCCCTAAATGAATCTGACATAACATACCTTTCTTCACTAATTGTAGACTGAGGAGAATGAGTAGAATAATCCACTGGACCTCTCTCCGAATACACTCTTTCACAGCCGCTGTAGTCTTCTATGGTCTTCGGTTGAACATACGCAGATACATGGTAACCAGCATACTCAAGTTCTTGGTTTTCTATATACGGATATTCTTGATAAGGATCTTGGTAACACTGGTCTCTTCTGAAGAATTTCTGGCATCTAGGGTCTAGCATACCACAAGGTTGGTTTTGGTAACCGTAGTATTGATATAACCAGGAGTTGGCTAGCATTATCGTTGCTTCTTCTTCACTGTAGATAGAAAATTTGGATGTTAATCCGGCCGATATTTGGAGACTATGATTTTTTTTTTCTCTTTATTTTAAGGGGCTTTTACCCTATTAGGGTATGCCAGCCCCATAAGGCCTTAAGTTAAACAAATATCAATTTATATAATAAATGCTAGACTATACAATTTTATAGCTTTTTTTGATGTCGGTGTAGCCAAAACACTTTGAGGAGACTATGATAATAAGGTAATTATAACCCTACAGTTTATAAAGTTGGTTTAATCGGAATGCTACTTGTTATTATGTTTGTTTCGATTATGTTTAACTACCCTTTGCCTACGACTCCGCTCGCGTGTGTGTCAAATATTACGGTAAAAAGTAGTCTATGTATCATTCTGATGTGTGACGTATAATCCGATCAGAAGTTTTTGAGTGAAAGAGTAACAAACATCCAAACGTTCTCATAAACTTTAACTTTAGGATTGTATATTTATTCTTTTGACAAAATTTAATGGTGCACTTTAATAAGTAGAACACAGTTATTGAATTTTGTAATATGCTACTTGATTATGTGTTTTTTGTTTATGACGTGTGTACATTTATGATAGAATTATAAATACCTTAAAATTTGATTGGTTGCAATAATGAATTGCCTTGGTGTGTCCGACGCATCTTTCACTTGCAACACGACATGTACCCAGAGGAATTGACCGTTACGTTGTTGCAACTTGACGAGCAGTATGCAACACTTGTCTTGTTCCGATTGTGTTACTGCAACAAGCAACATACATTTATTTTATTGACAAGTTAAAAAAGATGTTAAAAGAAGTTGATAGTGGAAAGTTGAAGTAATGTCACTCTATTGACTTTTTAAATATCACAACCAGGACTAGATGGATATCTGAATGAACGGTCCGATCTAGCTAAGATTATCACTCCCAATAAGAGTTAATAACACTCAGATTGAGTTAACAAGAGTTCAATGGTTAAATAGAACATCATCGTGTCTGATATGTTAACTGTTAAATTTAGTAATCTTTTGAAATACATGTGTGACAGAACTGTGTTAAAGTTTTAAAATAAAAGCGTAAGAAAATAAAAACTCAACAGTAATTCCTATTAAATAATTCCTATTAAATAATTAACTTATCGAAAGTAGTATGTAGAACAAATATTCACCTAAGAACTCAGGTATTAGAGTTCAGTTTAATGTAAATATTAATATAAAACAAAAAAGTTAAATGTAATAAGATTCTATATAATTGGCCTGTCACTATTTGATGGACTTTTTAATTTAATAACTAAATATGTTACTAGGTAGTTTTTTAGAAAATTTCATTTACTTTTACAATTTTTCACTTACGTCAATAATGATATCGACTTTAATAATTCCATTCACATTTAATTGAAATATTTCTCTTTTGCGACTTTGCGTCTTTGAAATATAGTGTGAGACAGTGCAACGTTGTACAATATGGAGTATATAGAATAAGTTGAGAAAAAAGCAAAAGTATGTATTATAATTTGGTAGCATAACGGTAACGTTACGCAACGGCGTAGCGACTGTGTGAGTGCATGCTTGCGTGTATGTGTCTGTGTGTAGTGTATAAATATATATGCGTTATGTGTGTGTTCTTATAATATATGGTTCTACATCTTATAATGTCTATATGTTGAGCAAATCATCCAGGTCTCAGGAGAATTCTATGCTAAGTTGTTCTTAACTTAAATTAACTTTCCTGAAATTTTACACAGAATTTTCTACTGCCATCATTTGAAATCGGTAACCGCAACACTTACGAGGGAAGATTTATTTGCTTATTTAGGGAAGCAAGAAATTATTTTGACTGTAAATGTTTAGGAGAGATGAAGATACAATTTGTTTTATTTGTCTATCAATGATTGAAACGGCGATAGGTATCGGCTGTGTTGAAATTTCTAACTTAAAATACCTTAACTAAATCAAATTTTACAGCATTATTTATAGAAACATTTGCTTGAACTAATAGAATCTTTTCACGATAATGCTTACTATGTACAAATAAATGTAATTACAGCTTTACGCAAATTACTTACAGCAGAATGTACAATACGAGTATTAACATTAAAAGGTTATTGACATCTCAGTGGTGAGGCTTAAGATTCTTATAAATAATTAAATATTTAGATTGTCTACATATTTTAATACAATTAGCACTTAATGTGTCTGATACACCCGTGACAATCAATTGACGGGTATGTTGAAGCGATATCTACAACTACTATTTTTGAATAACGATAATATAATTCCAAATAAATCGCACATATCTATCTGAACTCGAAGTAACCAAGTGTTAGCTATTTCAATAACCATAGCAGTTAGTTAAGTATAATAAATATATACGTCGTCTTATACATGAATAATTTTCTGTAATAGAAATAATTATGGCTTGGAATCCATGACCCAGTAGTCAGGATAACAACAGTACAAACAAAAAAAAGGTTCCGTAATGGATTTTCCAACGTAGCCAATTAGACTTGACCGCAATAGGTACAAGTGTACAAGTGTACCTACTTATCTCTATACTTACTAAGTCTATGTTTACTCTGGGCTTCTCTTAAACTATCCCAATGTATTAACTGGTACCATGAAACGTCAGCTAATTCAGATTTCTTCCAGCCCAAATACCATTCACCACTGAAACAAATAAAGTCATTATAAAATGTTTAAACAAAAAATGTTTTATCCGTGTGGTATCTGATTCAGAACGTACTGTAATAGTACATTTTCTGAATGCCTCATTGGTATAACGGTAAGTGTAAAGGACTGCCGATCAAGAGGTCCTGGGCTTCGATTACCGGGTCGGACTGCAGCCCGGAGTATGGAGGATGGCAGTGCTACCCGCCGGAGCTTCTGAGAGCACGTCAAGCTGTCGGTCCCGGTTGTCATGAACATCAATGGCAATCATTATTGGGAAGTCAGGGCCCTCAAATAGACTGTCAACTAATTCAACCTTCAAAATCAGTTCACCCACAGGGTTGCGGAGGTCCGATGCCAGTCGGTAAAACCAGTTGAACTATTTTGCTATTAATCAAATTAATTATTTCATAATTAAAAAAATAATTAACCGCGTGATGTGTATGAAGACTTCGCACTTAATATTTATTGAATCTAAAATAGGATTTAAAATAACGCTATTGATTTAACTTATTTCATATGGCAATAATTAATCTTGTTCAAAAATTGATTAATATATACCGTTATTCAATGGTAGTTGGTAGTGAATATTAAAGTCCAAAAGACTATCGATAGAAAACGAGTGTTTTTGTAACTTTATACAGCCTTAATTTGCATGTTATAATTAGTTTTTTTCCATGTTTTCAGAGATTACACGTGTTTACTGTTTAAAGTCCAAAGCCATGCTACGTATTATTAAGTTGTTTGAATTATATTTTAAGAATATAGATATTGTACATATAACAAACACTGCAAAGTCATTATTATCTATAATAAATTATTTTATTTTTAAGCAATAACGAACGTATGTTACATAAAATGTATACATGTACAAGAAACCAGTATAATTAAATTTAAAATGCTAAGATTGATAACTGAAAAAGAAGTAAGAAATTTAAAGAAACTAGACCCTCTCGTCTTTTATCAAGTTCTTTATATATCATTGTAATTGCGTCTAATTATAAATGACTGAACTAAAAAAAATATTTTGAGTACTTTTCGGGAAAGTTGAACCTTTTTGTACCTATTGGTGATAAATGTGTTATTAGTAAGTACAAAAATGATAATGAACGAAGCCATTTCGCACTTACTTAGAATCGATATGCAGTATCTTCATATCCATGGAGTGTACAGTAGTAAAAACATTCGTGGCGCCATGTACTACACATTCACGTGTTTCTGGCATAGCCAGCGGTGTACACACACATAGAAACACAGGCTCATTGCGACTGCATAAAGGTAAGTACGAGACGTAATGGCCACGAATTAGGACTACCTGAAAAAATAATAGGATACTTAATATGAACTACCTGTTACATTATTTACTATAGCAATATCTGAGTTTCAGTACAGGTCTTCCATCTTTGCGGTAGGGGTTAAAAAACTACATATGTACGCACCTAAGTATACTAGATACTTATTAAACTGTTAAAATATAGAGCATAAGTCAAGCGGAAAATAATACACTTATTATCTTACTTTTTGGTCACCGAATCTCATTTGTCTCCTGGCGTTTCTTGAAACATTCATTCTACAGAAGAAATGCCTATTCTTTGGTACGTTTTCAGTCTCTCCATTGTCGCCTCTGTTCAACTCCATTTGAACTGTTTGGTGGTCTTGTCTGTCTATTATGTCGTAAACACTATCCCCGTGTATTAATAAATCCTCCTAGAACATAAGACAGTGTTCAGAAACATTGAAATTTTGATAGCATCCCAAGATTATTGAAGTTTCTCAAACATACCATTGAATGTCCTAAGTATTCCGCTGCATTTTCCGATATGTATAATAGTTTACCATTCTGTGTCATCATCATCATAAAACCGTTCATTGCCTGAAAACATTGTAAAGTTATTTTATGTGTTTTTGTCAAGTGGTCGTAAACTTGAAAGAATTAAATAAAACAAACCTTAGAAAACCCAATATTAGGTGTAGGAGTGGATTGTTCCTGATACTGATAGCTGAAGTCGTGACTCTTGAACACTAAAACAGAAAGAAAGACGGTATTATGGGTGAAGTAATAGCAACGGTAGATAAGATAGCAAACTAAATGCATTTTAAACGTCTTAATATGCCTTTTCGTGACTGAAGGTGAGTTGACAAAAAGTTTGGGAGACGACGCACTGAGATGAAGGATAACG
Organism: Spilarctia lutea; assembly: GCA_916048165.1. NCBI lineage: Eukaryota > Metazoa > Arthropoda > Insecta > Lepidoptera > Erebidae > Spilarctia > Spilarctia lutea. Next base: position 6,779,411 of record OU696491.1, read on the forward strand.
GAGGACGTGATGAGCCTAGCCAAAGATTTGGAGCATGAGAATATTACGGGGAAATCTTACATGGAAATGAAGAGGAATATGAGAATGCACGACTTTGTGAAGGAAAGGGTGAATTAACTGTTGTTTAAAGGTGAAACGCTTGGTGAGGTGTGTGAGAAATTATTTCGTGTTTCAGTCAGATTGTAGCGGTTTAGAGTTTTGAATTTGATTGCCGATTAAATTTTAAAGTCGTGAGTGATTAAATTTATATTATTTTACTATTTTTTTTTGTATACTGTTTGAGGTTCTGATTTGTTATTATAAATTAGCTAGGCTAGGCTTCATAATACAATCTAAGAAATGTTGTTCTAAATGCGATGCAAGATAAAATTTGAAATACTTTTATCCAATCGTATTTTGGTAAAATAAAAATCATCAAACATTTTACACTATCAACATTTGACGTTAACGTTAGACTGCCATACTTAGTGTTTCTAAGTTTGGTAGTACATACAAGAGTCTATGTAGGCAGAAAGTAATTGATTTGTAATAGACTTTATAAAAACTGCAAAAAAAGTAACGCTGAAAAAACGTTGCCCTGAGGTACGCCCGCAGATGTTCTGCACTGAGAGGAGTAAACATTATCAATACAAGCATGCTACTGGCAACCATACAGGTAAATTCGAAATCAGTCAGTTTCCCTTTGTCGTATTGTATATTTTCAATTGTAAATTGTATAATTATAAAGAGAAAAGTAATGTACTAATTTAACTGTGTATTAAATTGTTTTTAATACCTTACAGACTAAAGTATGTGGGATATTTTTTTCCGATAATACTTTTTCCAAATAGCGCTTGCGCTGTATTTCACCGAGTAAGTGAGGATATCGGAAGCCCATACCCCTCATGGTCCGTCCATCTCCATACCCATCCCCGATAGGCCGGCAACACACTAATGATGCCTTTGATGTTGATCATCGTGCGATTTTTCTGCTCGTTTGCCCCCTATACCATCTAAGAGAGCGAACTACGCAGGATAACATCACTGTAAAAAGAAAAAAACTTGAAATTAACTTTATATCAATCCGTCTGGCCACCGTATTATAGTAGGGCCAAAGTTGTCGTTCTGAGGAGAGGCTTATACTCAGGAGTGAACTTCTCGAGCCTGTTATACTTGATGCCCTTATAAGTGAGCTTTTAAGACTCAAACACTAATACAATGAAACTAGTAGGTATATGATTGTATGAATAAGTAAAATATCGTGGTTCTAAGCGGTAGGTATAGCAGTTTATGTGTAGATGCTAAACACTTTGAATATTAAAATATGTTAAGAAATCAATAAATAAATGTTCAAGCCCCTGCGCAGATAGGCTTAGCTATAATTTGTGCTCATAAAAATGAGAACGTTTACTTTACTTTTATGTACAAAGATTTCTTTTCATATATTCATTCCAGCCAGCAACCTGATGACTGAAAGTTCTTTTAACAGACTAAAGAGAAAAGCCCCTCAAGATTTTATATAATGACTTGGGAATAGTAAGATGAATTTAGTCATTGGACTGATACCATTTCATGACAAATTAAATTACATGACCTCTAGCTTAATGCCAAATAAATGGACAGATTGCAAGATATATACATATTAAAAATATATATATATATATATATTCATTCACCCGAGTAAAGTCACATAGTCAAGTACCTGCTGCCTTTTATTTTCAATCGCCTTAAAGTCTGAACAAAATAGTCAGTCAAGTTAATAACACTGATATCAATTAATTTCATTAATATTATATTATTAATTTAATAAAATTCATAATATATGCAGATCATAATATTATCTTATCGCATCTTATCAATTCTAGGCTATCATTCATTCTATCAAGACATTTTAAGATATATGAGGTTGGCAGGTACAAACGTTCGTCTGATTGTAATTGTTTGCTATTGAAGGCATTGATATATATCGTCTATTACTTTGTCTATTTTTTCTTTGAGTCTAGAGATAATGATCTCCTAATTGATCCAAACGCCAATAAATGTTACTGAAAGATAAATGTACAACTCTAACGTACCTCACGTCTTAAATTTGATATTGATTTATCCAGGACTTTTTTGTCACTTCTTTTTTGGGGGCACATAAATTTTCAAAAGATTCTATAATTTTTTTCTATGTAACAAAGGGGCGCTTGTTTTTGAGCGACGGCATGAAAGCACTCGTTATTGAACCAGGGATTTTCGTGCTGACGACCTCACTGTAGGGAATATACTATATCACACCGACAGTCATATCGTTACCACCGGCTGACGTCACTATACGACAGATCTCTGTCCTCAAAGCAGCGTTGAGTCCACGGGATGGATGCAATGTACAACCTTACTATGATTTCACGAGTTTTCTACCGCTTACATATCACATAAGTAAGCGGTGGAATAGTTGAATAACATATCACGATAACTGTTACCAATGCATCATTGGTCCTCCGGTCTCGCACTCACTCGATTTTTCTTCAAAATTTGCCGGCAAAATTTGCAACGTAAGTCTTGATCTTTAAAACACAACAAATAATGTTTCGATCAATATTCGTTTTTTTTCAGCGAGGTTCTAAACATCAATCTAGTCGTAATCTTTTAATCACTTACACTTGAAGGCTGGTTTATTAAAACCGTTGAAGATAAATTAACTACTGATAAATTTTATAAAATACCCTTTGGGTGCACTGAGTATCCCTGCGTGCCCCACAAAGAAGCCCTGGGTTTATCAAGCTCAAAAACTATGTAATGACTAAATCTATTTTTGGATAAATTTGCAGGTGGTTACAATCCTATTATATGACAGATTATATAGTATTTTTAAGTATATTTAAATAGGCTTCAACTGATAAAATTGCTTGTAGACCAGATCGTATTTGTCTATATAAATACGATCTGGTCTACAAGCATTTTTTTTATTAATTGATTATCATAGCGAAATGTATTTTTGCATTAAGAAACTAAAGCTGGCCGTATTTTTGAGATATTAACAGACTAATCATACCTTCAAGTCTATTAATTATAATATGTAGGGTAAATTTATGATGACATTTATAGTTACAAAAAAAATCGATTCCGGATTGTTGATCGGTGATTAAAATGACTTAACGTCATCGATCTATTTAATCCTGACCTAGTCTGCTTTGTTATATAATGCGTTCACAAATAGTTGTATGGGTGTGCTGGGAACATTCTCTTGTAATGAGTAATGCCAAAAGTGGTTCAGTGTTCTCAATGAAGTGATCTTGGTAGAGGTTTCGGTTATTATTAAACAATCGATAAGTTTATTCGAGCAGTATAAAGCTTGCATTAACCTTCTTTAGACAAAGCAAATAGTAATTTCTTAAGAGTCAATAAATTTTATAAATTAGATATATTATTAGACTTAGGGCTTTGGAGTCCCTGATAGACTGTTTGAACTTATCTGCCTGATAACTGTAAAAATTCGATTTCACAAGTCTCAGATAGAGATAAATATATCAGAAAACGATATATATGCCCCTCTTATAAGTTAAATAGTGCTATATTGCTGATTATTCATAGTTGGCTGTAAGAGATTGCCTTCGGGCAATAAGGTCGCCAATTGTACATCCTAGCTTTAAGTTACCTTTACTGTAAGTAATCTGGCGATTATTACTATTATAACTATTTATGTAATTCACACTTTATCAGGAACTAGTAAAACTAGCACTTATTTGCTTTTTTCTTAACTGTGTATTATTTTAATTATTCAATGAGTGTTACTACAATCACTTACACCTATGAACAATTCCACCGCATATTTTATAAGTATTGCTTAAAACACGAAAAGATTTTTACCCAACTGCGAAAGAAGGAGGGTTATGCTTTTCGAGTGAATGTATGTATGGAGCCTAGAGCTAAACGGCTTATCGTATTTTTATGTGAGTGGTGTCAATAGATTCGTCTTAGTCGTGAGAGTGACACAAGGTACATCAAAATTTACAAAAGAAAACAAAAAATATATACAAGAAAACCTGATATTATTAAATCTACTTTAAATTCAAAATCTAAAATTAAGACGGAAAATTTTTATTACCTTGCTGGAAGTAATTCATCTTCCTGACGTAGACACAAACAAGGGCCATTAGTTGGAGTTGTGAGAGCCGTTGCCTTGTCGATGGAGGTAGTGGCAGCAGATCCCGAAGATTCGAGATCTCCGCGTTGATGAGATCGCGCCGCATCTTGCTTGCGCCTTTTGTTGATTTGGTTGGCTCGAATCTAAACAATACAAAGATAAAATCTACTAAATAGTTTAATAATTTTTATGTTGTATTTCTGGAGGGCTGATTACAAAAATATTTTTATAGGCATATTAATCTTTTGCTTAAATACACACAAGGAGTACCTACACAATTTAGACAAATGAACTTTCAAACGAATCTATTTCCACCTATTTCGTTTACAATTAATTTTAAGGTTCAAATTGCATTCAGGAAAAGAAAGTAATTGTTTCCTTTATTCTCGTTTATCTTCAACAAATAGATTCTAAGCAAAACTATTAAAGAATTAATTCTATTTTACTCAGAAGAAATTATTTCACTCGTAGGATGTTAAAACAATGCACGGATGCAATGTTCCGGACAGGTGTCCCTTGTCATTCACATATTATCATAGCATCTCTTACAAGCGTTGTGTAATCGCCGCGCCGACTGCGCGGGCGCATGTTTTGATTTATCGTTATGTATGTTGTCAAATTCAATCGGAAACATTTTGTATTCTGCCTTTTTGAGGATTTTTTAAATGATATTTCTTTGATTTGTTTTTGTTCATCCTTATTTTTGTATGTTAAAATAAAGCAAATTATGCAGTTCGGTGACAGTTCAATCTTAAGTTGATTTGCTACAAATATTGTGCATAAGTCAATTTAATTTTTGTTATTTGTTATCTCCAAGGAAGATATTATCGAGATTCAGATAATTGTATACATTATAGTGAAAGAGTATAATTAGTCCTATATATTCTAACCGGATTTGCACCCTGGGTTTGATGTCTACCGGACTTTTATGACTGAGAACATGTTAGAATTCTGTCCATTCATTGTGAAGATAGGTCTGATTAAAAAGTTGTCCAATAAACATCAGAGTGGCACTAATATAAATACATACAGTTGTTTCTCCTGGCGGATATTGCATAACCATCTTTCAGTAACTTCCCTGCATTCAATAAAGCTATTTATAACCTCGAACAAATCAATAAAATTATATTCTTAGCTGAAACTCTAGTCACGTACAGGAAGTATTATTACGAGTACACTTCATTCGCAAGTTCATAATTTTTTTTTACATTTTGAATTCATAGGCGTTTCAGTAGATGTCAATGTTACGACTTAAATGACTAATTAGTATACCGCGTGATTAAAAGCTGTATTATCCATGTTCCGTACTATGGGTGTCGTAACAGACGAATTAGGAAGCAAACTACGCAGGACAACAATAATGCAGAAGCATCACTAGGCCGCCATGGTGTAGGTCATCATGCTGCATTTTTGCATTGTCCGCATTCGCAATGGCTATGGTGACCACCACTCTTGGATCCTGCTTATGCTTTCTACCAGGCAGAGTAGAGTAACTTTGGTAAGATCCTTGGAAAAAGAAGGTAAAGGCTTACGTGGTATAGTAGATCAAAACCTTCTTTATAAAGAGCGGTCTCTATCTAGCAGTGGAATGTTATAGTCTGTTGATGAGCTGAACGCTGCCATGCTTTCCTATAGTACGTAGTAGTTGCAAATAGTATATAAGAATTATCTTTGAAGCATTTTGTATATCGTGTTACAATTTAAACTCAATAAGTGCAGAGCTTTTAAAGTTTTGAAGCATACCGTTACGTACATAGTTCATCCGTTATACAAAATATAAATTATATAGGACCCTTGTGTTAATTCCATAAGCGGCAAGTCTTTATGAATCTTTACTACTGTTAAACGTTAAGTCAAATTAATGTTGTTTGAAGGAAGACCGTGTTATGGGTAATCAACCATTTTTGTTTTAAAGTATATGTGTTGTGAGTGTGTGAGTGTGAGATGGAGTTTGAGTAACCTAATTGAAGTGAAGGTGACATTGCATTACATGGTGAGTTAAAAGGTAATAAAGTAACAAAAACGTACGTGTGTAGTACTAGTGGAGCAATACAAACACACATATTGTGAAAATATATGTGCAGATTAGAGGGAATACAAATAAATACAATCGATTGATGCAAAACTGAACGATTATTATCGTGTGATCTGACGTTAACGTGTTTATGTAACCTGCGCATGCGCAGGATGTATTGATTTATTACCTCTGTGACTTTAGAATGCAAAACTTTTTTATTAACTTGTTTTTATAAAAGATATAAGATAAATAAGATATTACTGTTAGATGATTGTTTTATGTTTTGCTCTTTTCTATAGTAATATACGGTTGTCAAATACTTTCCACATTTGTAAGAAAATATTTTTACTCATTTCTTAATATTCTTATATTTATAAGGTTATATTTATTTCAATTATAAATATACAATTATCAAGTATATTATCACAATTATTTCATTTTATAGGTATTAATGTATATACATCGCACTTACTGTCTGTACTGAGTTATCTTAATATAGTTAGAGTCACGGTAATAATCTTATTACTATCAATTAATTTCAACAAAATAAATTATCCATTAAACAGAGAGAAAATAGTAAGGAAGTGTCTTTCCGTCCGTCTGGAGCATGTTAACATGCGCTTACGCACCCGACCGACGCGCCGCAGAGCGCATGCGCGGCTCTTTCATCTCACCTGGGAGTCCTTTTTATGTGTACCTCCCGACATTTTTTATTTGAGTGATTAGATTTTTTTCGATCATCGTTAAGTATGATTGTGGGAACGATGGTCAGTGTTATTAATTCGATTGAATGGATTGTTTGTTTTCGATGATCGATTGGCGTAATAGCGAATAAATGTGATGATTAATCGATTTTCGTGTGTGTTCTCAGCCTTGGATGCATGTGTTTGTCGTTTTTAAGTGGTGAATAGTTAAATTTATTGATATGTGTTTAGAGTTTACAGTTTCACGATAATTGTGTTACAATCAAAAGTTGTAACACAATTATTAAAGTTCAATTTATCTATAATTTTTTTTTAACTTTCCTGTTTTAGAAGATTAAGTACTCCAGAATATTAAAAAATATATTGATATGATTTGTTAGCTGTGTGTTTTAAGGGTTTATCAAGATGATTCTATGATGATATACTTGTTTTATATAACAAAAGGATTTAATTCACACTTTTCTTTTTGTTTTTCTAATTTTAGAATTATTATACTTGCCTTTATATTATACTAGTTAAGTTGAAATTCCCGTGGGGTACGGCGCCGTATGCCGAAATACAGGTTTGTACCTAGTTTGGCAATGGAGACTATGTCATGTTCGATTTATAACTCAAACTAGTTTTAAGTTGAACATATTGTATTTTTTTTGTTTCCGTGCAATAAATGTTACTATTATTATTTATATATTTATAAAAATGAATCACTGAAATATATGTACGCGCATAACTTCCGATTGGATACACCAAATTGGATAATTAAATAATAAATAAATATTTCGGACATCTAACACACAACGCCATCTAGTCTCAAGCTAAGCAGAGCTTGTGTTATGGGTACTAGACAACTGATAAAAATACTTATATACTTTTTTTTGTAAATACATATTATACTCGTACATAGAAAACACCGAAACTCCGAAACAAATATTTGCAGATTATACATACATTCGGTCCGACCCGGGAATCGAACCCGAGACCTCAACCATAGCAGTCGCATACGCCACCACTACGCCACCGAGGCAGTCTACGTGTTCGTTATTGTTAGGACAAGGTTTGTATAGAAGAAAATTAAAAGATAACTTTAAAAGGTTTTTTGTCTCTACCTGTACGAAACTAAAGTGGGCATAATTACTAAAATATGTTTTTCATAAATTTTGAAAATATTTTCGAAAAATAAATGGCTGTATAAAGTTTGCCGGGTCAGATAGGTATTATATAACTTTTGACATTGTATTTGCGTGTGTTTGAGAAAGAATGAGAAATAATTGTATTTTTCTACTTTAACAACAAATTGTTTTACTACTTTCAATTGACTTCTCATATGGACTATCTTATAAGGATTCTGATATGCGTAAACTAAAAACTTTAAAGGTTTTCAGAAATTGAGCAACATGAGCACGATGTAGATATTTTTGGTACGAGGGTTCACAAGAACCTAATATTGGTAATATAATTTCCATAACATTGAAATAAGATTTAGTGTTATCACTTATTAGCTGCAGTACTTCATTTTTATCACATCAAAATCAGGTCTAATACAGATCTATTTGGATTTTGTAGTAGTTTTAATAATTCCAAAGGTTTTTTTATGGAATAGGGGGCAGTCGAGCAGACGTATCACCTGATGGTAAGCGATTACCGCCGCCCATGGACGCCCGCAACACCAGAGACGTCACAAGTGCGTTGCCGGCCTTGAGGGATGGCGAAGGGGAGGGGGTTGGGGGTTGGGGTATGAGCCTCCGGTATCCTCACTCACTCAGTGAAACATAGCGCACACACCACTTTTCTGTGAGACCGAAGCGTGACTCTCCTACGGAAACTCTTCAGTTTAACATTAGCTTCAGCAGGCGTCCACATCGGCTTACAATTATTCATTCCAAATCCTGTGAGTATCATTTTTATGTAAATAGATTGATCAAAATAAAGACATTTGTTTTATTCCAAATTATTATTTTCACCTGCTTTTGTATTTATCTAGGTATATTTTATTCACATTTCACAAAAGCTATCGCTGTAACAAATGAGTATGGGGGTCTGTAAAAAGTAACTTAAATAGTTATTATCATCAAATATTTGATCAGATCTAATTACTCGCCAATTTAAAGGATATTTCAGCTTTCTAAATCGAAATGTGATTTACCCTATTGAATAAGAATGTCTCATCAATTTTTTCGTCACATAACGTGACCCCACTTCCGCTAAGACCGAACCTTTATTTTTTAAATATATCAAATCAAGAATGTATCTATAAAATCGTTTACACGTCGGGCCACAAAAACTGACATTCCGTACATACTGTGGCGTATAATGACGCGCAAGGCTTCACGCTGATTGTGGAAGTCGACCGTTTAAATTCTTCCGCAGTACATTAACTGGACATCTGTTGGAGCGTGGCTGATGCAAATATAGGAAGAACAGTGTATCATGATGTTATGATATTTTACGTTCGATTCTCAGGCCGGGCCAAATAGCGTTGTTGAGTTTTTCCTATAGGAAATTCTTAACAACAGTCCGGATTATAAAGATGGCAGTGTTTCACGCAAGTGCCTTAAAGAACATGTTAAGTCATGGGTCCCGGTTGGCATGAACATCTATGGCAATCGTTAGTGGGAGTGCTCTCAAACGTATTGATAACTGTATAGTTCAATCTTCATATTCTATTCACCCTCAAGTTTACGGAGAACTGATGCCAGTCGCTCCGTGGAAAAACTGATATTCAGACAAAACCAGTTGAACTAGTAGCCGACCTCAAATATTCTTGTAAAATGTATCATCATCATTCTAAATATAAAGGAGGACAGACAGGTTTCTCTCACAGTTATTTACCATTGAACGTCGCCATATCATCAATATGCAATGTGAGAACTGCAATAGGCTGTTGATGATAATGACAATATGGTCACTTAATAAGTTCAGGGATTTGCATTGTATATTTTTGCAGGTGAAAGTTGCAGATCTTGACATATCTTAGCATTCTGATTAAATTTTATAAGCTCTAAATCTTAACGAACATATAATTTAACATATCTTAATGAATGTAATCACGTAATAGATATTTGTACTAGTAATTAAACTTATTGTATATGATCTACTCGTAGGTAGATTTATTAAAAGTGTATACACCAAAGAATAAAGGTTTAGAGGATGGACTTGACATACGTGTGATGGAGGATTAAGAATACGGAGTGTTCACAACCTCTATTCATCTTATAGGTATCAAAAGAGACGATCAAGAAAGTAAACAACGTAGGGCAATATCACTGTAAAGACAAGAAAAATCTGTACAAACTTATACCAACCCGTCGTGGAATCGTGGCATAGTAGGCAATAACCTTTTTCTGAGGATTGTATGTATGATATGTTGTGATTTCAGTCAATACTTTATGTTGAAATCAAAGGGAATAGTGGTTTCATTTAAGGTATATACCAAAACATATATACATATACCTTTGCATATCTAACTCACGTTTTTCTAAGGAGCAGACTTCTTATATTTCCAATTCCTCCAGTTTTCTTCTGATTCATTTCGTTGCGGGTTCAAAGACAGACAGACGAACTGTCCGACACAAGCACACCGACTGACCCACGAACACACCGACCGAACTTGGTGTGTTTGTGGGTCAGTCGGTGTGCTGTTGATTCTTGTGTACAGGAATTACAGCGATGGGCGTGTGGGCGGGATTAGTCCCATACATATCTAACTTATTTTTTTTTCTCTTTTTCTCTTTAAAAAAGACAACTCCCACATTAGGAATAAACATCCTGTGTCGTGGGGGACTTTACAAACATACATGAAACGGACACAAAGAACATCCAGACTCGGGACAGCAATTCGTGGATCACACAAATTGTTATACCGCGTGGGATTTGAACCCAAGACACCTGGCGCAGTAGCAAGCGGGATGGCGACCGCTGAAACCACTCGGCCAACCGTGCAGTCAAAAAGTTAAGTTAAAAGAGCAATAATATTCTTAAAAACTTATTCAAAATAGTTAACAACATGACATATTTCTACGTACCAACTTAATAATGAGATGACACGATTTAACCAGCACCCTAACATAAGTATAGGTATCAGCAAAGCCAATGCAACTGTTGTTCAAGTGTCCTACTAAATACGTGGGATAAGCAGAACCGTCTAATCCGTCGATCAATAATCCACGCGTTTAGCATCGTAATCACTGTATAGCTTTTCTTAGGAGCATGCATGTGTCTTCATGTGCACAGTAATATGTAGTTAATGAGAAATTGATAGAGTAATAGGAATGTTAGAAGGATTTATTACTTAACGTGAGTATATTAATAACTACTTTTCACTTGGGGATTTTCTAAAACAATCATTTTCTTTATCTAAACAATTAAAGGTAATTGAAGTATCTGTTTACTAATTTCAAATTAAGAGCTTTTCAGTATGTACAAAACTTATAACAAAAAAATCATTTTTAAGACTTTTGTATTTTCATTCGATACACTTGATTTTCTCTGAGTGAGTGAAGTTAGGAGGAAGGATAAACTTGCCTGATTTTCAGGGGAGAGTTGAAAGCAACGAATTTGTAACTCCCGAGTGTTCGATATGTCCGACGGAGGTGACTTATCAGGAGGACATCCATCTGCGTATATGTCACGTATATATGTCGTTTAATAGCTTTTGCCGGCGTCTAACTTGTAGCCCACGTGTATATCGGTTATTAAGGTAACGAGCCTATGCCCTTCGTCAAATATCAAAGTATCTCCATGCAGAATTTAATTAAAATCGGTGCGGCAGTTTCGCCGTGAAAGTATAACAGAGAGATAGAGTAACCCAATAATAAATAAACAGAAAATCAGTATTTTGCTTACAATGGTAGATTTAGGGTAGTCGGGACAATAACTACTTTATCATTAACTGCCAATGGCCGATGAAAATGATTCAAAGATTGGAATTGGAAGAGGATCAGCCAAATCTTGATAATCGCTACATTGGGGTTTGAACCCTACCGTATTTATCAGTGTTAGTTTACTTCAAATATAAGTAGTGTAATTAACTTATTTACTTCTGCCTATTAGAAAATATTACAAGGTTTACGTATTTAAGAAAATTTTGGTTATAGTACTGTGCAAATCAAAGATGATGTTCGTGTATCAACAGTTTGTCTAAAATATTAAAAGAAATCGTTACCACGCAAATTTTAAGTGCTAACGGTTATGACATAAGTATTGAAAACGAGTTATCAAGTTTGTCAATAGCGTGTCATTTATTGACATACCGTTATATAATACTGTAAAACAATTCTTTTCATCAAGGAAAATTCTTACAAGACAATCTCTATGTGGATATTTTGTTGTAGGACTGGTACTGTAAACTTTTATAAACCTTTAGCCTTTTTCTCAAACTAAAACGTTAAACCGCAGACTAAATTAATCGAATCTGCAAAAGCTCTCAATTATAAAATTCAGAGGTAATAAGGGACGTTTTCTGTTTTCGTAGAAGTTTTAACGTTTTAAATATCTATACCATATTTCATGTCTTATATAATATATAATAAATTAGATTTATTGGTAAATATGTTTCAGTTTATTTTAGATCAAGGTGTCTTGTACAAAAACTAAGAACTTTATTTATATTTCTAGTACATTATTTTAATGAAGAGATTTACTTAATATTCATAATATGTATATAATACTAAATACTCGGTACAAAAGTAGAAAAATCTTTATAAAAGAGGTTCTTTATCATAACCAAAAATTTTGCAACATTGAAAAGTCTTTACAACACTTTTTCTTAAAATAAATTGATTGGAATAGTGAGCACGAAATATCTTCCAAAGAGAAGCCTATCAATCAATCAAATACAGCAGTAGGACAGCAAAGATTAAGACATACGATGTAATGGTAAATCCACTCTTTATGCAAGAATTTAAATAAGTAGGAATTAATAAGTGAGTTTCCGCGCGGTGACAGATTAAGCATACGTTGTCACCACCCCTAGTCATCACATGGGTGATGTAATAGGCTACTAAGGAAGGTAACTACGCAGGACAACGTCACTGCAAAGAGCAGGAAATCTTGACAAAACCCTACAACTAGCGTATAGTAAACCTCCTTTTAATGGAGGCATATGTCCAGTAGTTGACTGTCAAAGGCGGTTGTTGTGATAATGATGTGATGAAGTTAAAATTAATACTTTTTTTTCCTTTTTTTGTTTTGGAACTTTTACGCACAGCGTATGCCAGTTCCATCGTATCCTGAACAAGTTACTACATACTTATCGTCTAAGAACAATCGACATGAATCTGAACAGAGCCTTCGCATCATCGCTATTTGGTTCCGATAGGATTCTGTGAAACATGGCTACGTCGGCTCCATTATAATTCAAGTCGGACACTAAATATTTCTACTAGACTCATATCTGACACACTCCATTAATAGATGGTGTAAGTCTTTTATAACAAAAAGAATACTAATATTGTAGGCTCTCAATTAAAGAAAAATAGTCGTAATTTTTTCGTTTGATATAGTAATACGCTAACGATGTAAACTCTTTTAATAAATGTGTTTGTTTTTTCTTTTTGTTTCATTTCGCTGTTCTCGAAACTTCATGATTATAGATAAATGTTAAATATTTTTATACGATTTGATTTTCCTGCGACGTGTTAAAATTGATTTTACAATTAGGCTTACGACCTTATTTTATTATTGTTGTTTAGAATATTAACTTGATACTCGTCCTTACCTGTCTCTATTATAAAAGGTCTTGACAGACAAATAGACTTAATGATTCCATTCCAACGGTTCCATTATTTCTTCTGTTTTTCAATAATCATCTTTAACCCTCTTATTAAAAGTTTCATTAATACACGTGTGTATTTGGGGATGCCCGACAAATTTTGGACCCGACGGGGGCTCTTTTATAAGGAGTGAAGCGTTCTACAGCTATATCTCTATTTAACATGAATATCACTCCTATATATTATATTAATATCATACCATTCATAACTCTATAGCCGTAGCGATAGTGACTTTTAAACGTCCAAATTTTACAAACGTAGCTAAATTTATTAATACTACAATCCGTTGTCGTAACATTCAAGTTCTCTAATTAAATGCATGTTGGTTTTATAAGACATATCCCGCTATAGAAATATTCCTGTATCGAGGGGGACTTTACAAAGTTAAATGAAACGAGCACAAAGAACACCCAGACTTAAAACAACGATTTATGGATAAAATAAAATGTTGTCCCATGTGGGGTTTAAGCCCACAACACTTAACGCAGTAGAAAGCTGCGAGTTGACCGCTTAAACCACTACACCATACACACTGTGCAGTGAAATTTAAAGTAGGTTCATTTCTACAGGGTGAAATAAATGTTATTAAAAAAAATTGCTTTCTAACACATCTATACAGATAAATAAAATTGAAGTGTCTGTTTTTTATATTAACATAACCGCTATTTACTAAATGCATTTGTATGTTTACACAGTACATATCTAATTTTCTTTCTGTCTGTTTGTTCCGGCTAATCTCTGGACACAACAATATCTGCGGGTAACGCAGTGGGACCAATTAGCGAATGCATTAAGAATGAGGAAACATAAACAATTTTTATACAATTTTATGCATGAAACCCAATGTTATACATCAAGTGTTATGTCACTGGTCACTTATACGTACAGAGATAAATCACGATTCTTTAGTACGTAATATTTAGAAGTGTGTGCTGTACAAGGTTACAAATTATTACTGAACTTCTGTCCGTAGACGTCATGTCAAACCGTTGACCTACACACATAACATTGTACACAATATACATCTTTATACTCCTGTATTTAATGCCCATATTAGGATTTTAGGACACAATCCTTGTATTGCATTGAAATACAATGTAAAAAATTGTACTTCAGTAACTAAGTTTTACAAGGAATAACTTTCTCACAGTTGTAAAACATTTTACAAACTGTCAAATTATATTTAAATATGATGGGTGGTTAATTAGTGACATGAAAGTAGAATTTTTTGATGTTGATACTTATTTTTTGATAATGAAATCTACAACTGAATATTGATTTCAATAAATATTTTAATAAATAATATATATCTTAAATAACACATTTAAAAGATGTAAGTGTTTTCAAAGCGTAATTTATTTAAATAAAATATTTGACAGATTGATAAATAATAACGAACTCCTTATATTATTTATAAGTTAGTATATATGTGTAATAAGATTAATGCACTAAAATAGTTCTTTAAATAATATTTCGTGTATATCTCGTTTATAATAAATTATATTTATTGTTGTATTCTAATAAAGAAATAATAAAATCATCACGCTATAACAAATTATTAACAGGCTACATACCTTAAGAACATCTTGATAGCATAAAAAAAACTTCTCCAAAATTGCTAAGTCACTTGCAACACAAAATAAATCAGTTCATTTTAAATCAATTTAAATAAAGCAAACACGACCTCACGCCTCGAACGTCCAAGTCTTAATGATAACTCAATAAAAACAACCCTTCACACTTTACTTCACTAAATCTATATGATAATGTAACAATAAAATAAGTAATAAACTGCACGTGATTAGCATTATTCAACACCCAGGTGAACTCACACGAGTTTTAATAATACACATAAAAAAACTATTATTATTCAAAACTAATGTCAGCGCGTCAATTTATGCGTAAGCTTTTTATTAGAATGAGATTAAGGCTCGATCCTGAAGCTCCGATACTTCCGTGCGCCGGCGCACCGGGACAACGACTATAAAAAGCAACTAAGCCTCTCTTTCCCGCGAGCCTTATTTTCTTTTTTACCTTTGAAAAAACATGCGCCCGCGCCTTAACGATTCCTACGCGTGGTGGGGACTGTTCCAATTTCATTTTTTTAAAGAATTTTTTGGCTTGTCATTTTAAAATGTACTAGAGCCGTAATTTTGAAAAAATAATCTTTTTAAAGTTTTATTTCGAGTACATCATACTATGAGTGCGACAGAGACAGATAGAGATACGTAAGACGCGTTTTTCCAGCATCACTGGTTGTTTCGCGCGAAAGAAATGGAATGAGTCGTTCGTTACTTGCTTCGCTTTAGATTAATGAGTTCGAAAGAGACGTAGATAATAGTGAGGTAATTACTGTTGTTTCGCGTAAACGAGACGGTACTATAATGATTGGGCGCAATGACAGTTATTGATATTGTCGTAATAAGCGTCGATTTGTGCTTGGTGAGACATGCCGTATAGGTGGGGTGCGTTGGAGCATCTCGATAGCTAATGTTAATTAGCATTTAATGACAGCTAGTTGAGTTGAGCTGTTTTTATGTCAACGAATGGCGTGTTAGTGCGTGTTATACTCCTAGTTAAACCTCTTTCTAGCGTGTACTACTGATAACAGTGTTTTAACAACCTTAATTAATTTAATTTAATTATATGAACCTTTTTACTGACGCGTTTGTAGGAGGCTGTGTAATGAAAGGTTGGGGAAAAGATATTAAACAGACAGAGATATGTGTATTTATAAATATTACTTAGATAGATAGAGGGTGAATTTATAATACTAAAAATGTCCCAAGATGCATGACTATTGAGTTTAAAACAAAGTAGGTAAATACTAAATAAGTCCATAAGAAACATTTTATTAATCACTAAGATGCTAAACAAATGACAAATCTTCTGGAAAAATGCTGCCTAAGTAAGGTTATAGGTACGTTGAGAACTTTCTCGCCTCATTAATTAGAAAAAATATGAAATGAAATACGCAGTGGCTAAAAATTATGATTTATACTTTTCTTCTTGGTCAGTTAACATCTTGAACAAATTGAATTTATTATGTATAAAAATTCCGAGATGAGTGTTATGCCCCCGGCGTTTGGCGGGTTACGCAGATAAGGACCGTAATCTTGCCATCGGCTCGCTAATGTGGGAACACTGACGGGGTAATTAAGATGTGTGTAGTTGAGAGAAGTTTATGTCTTGTGGTTTATACATTCTGTTTTCAAAACTTTTTAAGAAACAGTATTATAAAAGTATTGAGTTGTTATAAACATGGAACATTATTGATGAGATAGGTTTAATACTTGATTTGCAGCTGTAAAATGTAGTACTGTAAAGTAAGTAAAAAAGTGTGTAAACTGTAGCTCTAATGAATGTTTTCGAAACCTTATCTCCAGTTTTAAAAACTTTAATTTATTAGGTTAATATGTTATTGAAATGGTATGAATTACTTTTAAAAGAGTATTTTTATAATAAGTACCTGCCTAAAAAATACTGATCCTGCATGGCAATGAAAGTATTTTCAATCAATCATATTAAAATAAAATTGACTCATAGCCCAGTTGCAAGCAACGGCGGCGCCTGATAAGTGTAGTACCTGAATGGGTGACCGCTGGTGGCATGATATCATGAGCGTCTCCATGATTCGGCAATCATGTTATGCAGTCGGTCCCGGTTGTTATCATAGGATAACAGTCGTGAGGCTTAGTTGGAGGCCCTTGGGCGGCTCGATGTTCCCACAGTGTTGTCTTACCAGTCACCCGCACTTGGCCTGCATGAGGACGTATGGCATTAACCCTCTCCTGAGAGGAGACACAAGCCTAGCAGTGAGACAATATGGGTTGTTGGTGATGTCCAGCTTCAAGTAAAGATAGGTTAGTGGAAACGGCCATAAACTAAATAACTATCTTATGGTGATATTTGTAACTACACTTATAAATATTATTATGATATTTTATGTTTTTCGTTGGGTCTTCTTTATTTCTCAGTTATAATAAGTTTAGTCACTATGGCTACGGTTCCTGGCGTACTCCTACGTCAGTGGTTGGCATAACACTGCATTGATTTGCAGATTTCATTAAGCTGGAAGTGACTAACTTCTCGTCGAGTGATCTGGTTATTTATTTATTATTTGTACTATTATAATATTTTATTATTCGTATTATTAGCTGTGTTGAATCATAATTTTGATTAAAGATTTTCAAAATGTGAAACCTACTTTGTTGGTCAAAGTTATCATTTATAGAATTATAAATTGATTTACAATATTTTTATTTTTGTCACCTACCAACGAGCGACGGCAGTGATTAAAATTATAGATAAGATCCCGTAAAGATCGATTTGCATTGATTTAGTAGCTGATGTGTTCCAGTGTCATTATCGTTTATTAGAAGGAATACCAACCTAAAACTTTTAGTCAAAATAAGTAGATGAAATTCACATTTTATTAAATATTTATTTGCCCACTGTTTCGCTCAACGCTGTTATTAGTTATTTTGTGTTTTTACCTTTGATGATTTAAATGATAAACTTTCGAACAATCATTTTTTCCTCTTTATTGTGAAAAAGGTGAAAAATATTTCTTATCGAGCTTTACAATACAAAAAGCATTAACTCCAAAAGTCAAGTTTCAAGTTTGTTTTACGTTTAGGCGCTGCGTTGTTAAATTAGTCAGTCAGGTTGTTATTTTATAAGTATAGATTAAATATAATAGCACATAACTC
Organism: Spilarctia lutea; assembly: GCA_916048165.1. Classification (NCBI taxonomy): domain Eukaryota; kingdom Metazoa; phylum Arthropoda; class Insecta; order Lepidoptera; family Erebidae; genus Spilarctia; species Spilarctia lutea. The sequence continues at coordinate 6,797,719 of OU696491.1, forward strand.
AACTACCTATTAAATTATTTATATTTACTATTTTCATGAAAGGCTCTATGCCTATGAAAATTTACTGCGATATAAATAAGCGTAGAGCCGTAATGAGTTCAGTTCATATGGGCCCTACCCTCTCACAGAAGAACAACCTAAAACGACAACTGCATTCGTGTTTTCATGTTTCGTTGGTGATTATGAGACCAGAGAGACCCAATAATATTTTTCATACATCTTAATAAGCTGCCATAGTGTGGGTCATCGTGCTGCATTGTTGCATTGACTGCATTCGTAGTGCGTATGGTGACTCTTGGACGACTCATATTATCTGTCAGGCTGAATAGTCATTTTGGCAGGTAATCAGGCCATAGTATAATTTAGTCAGGTAAGGTTCCATCAGGCAAAAAAGTGTATATCGCAAATTAAGCAAGTATTGGAAGTAAATTTACCGTAATTAAGTAAGTTTTTACCGTGTGAGAGCCTCGGTTCGGTATGAATGGGCCGGCTCGACCGGAGTGATATCACGGTCTCACAGAAAACCAGTGTGAAACAGCGCCTGCGCTGTGTTTCACCGAGTGATTCAGCATACCGAATCAAGGGTGATTCGGTAAAGGATTGGGGTCCCATCCAACAAAGGCCGGCAACGCACTTGTGACGCCTCTGGTGTTGCGGGTGGTGGTAATCGCTTACCATCAGGCGATATGTCTGCTCGTTTGCCCGTTATTTCATAAAAAAAGTAGTACTCATTTATAGTGTCCGTATACTTGAGTACTAAGTATAAATAAACTCTACACAATTTTAATGATACATATTACCCTGGTATAATGGCTGACTGGCTTCTTTTCCACGGAATTTTCAATAAGAGTCGATGTTATAAATTGTTATTTTTACAAATATTATTTAAATATATAACATGATCTAGTCTTAGCTTCGACATATTACGTGCTTGCTATTACCACATTTACCTTGAACTTCTAACACTGAAATGTCAAAGTGAACGGATACTGTAAATAAAAGTATTGTAAAATATAATACGCTATATCAGTAAACAATATAATTATTTTAAGTAGCTATCAGTTCACACTATTTTTTTAAAGTGCCGTTTGTTCCACCTTTAAAAAGTCAATAAAGAAGCCGATTCAGTAGAATAATTTTAAACAATGTCCTTTTCATTTCTCCGCTGGGGTCTAAATATCTAATTCATACATAAATAATAGAGCGGCACGTAACGTCCGGCGCATTCGGCGGCCGGGAGTCGAGTGACATGGTGTCATTAGCGCGCGACTCACGCGCAGGTTAAACTACGCCACGTGCTGCGTCTGCGCCGACAAACGGCCCGCGCACCCTTCCGACATCTACAGGTTGTAGCTGTTTGTTTGGCTTGCAAGTTTGTTGACTTAGGAACGCTTTCAGTAGAATTTGTAGAAGATATTATGTGATAAAGAGAGGTTGTGACATTTAAAGGTATGTGTTCAATTTCATTTGAATTGGCATTCGTTCGGTTGAAATGTTATGATTTAAATGTTTGTAATTTTAAAGGATTTAGCTACATTCTCTTGAATGTTTGCAAGATTTGTTGATTAGATGACAATATTTATAATATAGGTAAAATACTGTAGCCGTACTTATAGTTGTTACTATTGTAGTGATTATATAGGTGTATGTAAATCTGTATATATTATTATTTATAAGAAAGCAAAATGACGAGAAAAGACGAGCAAACGGCATAGAACTTTTCACTACGTTTTTAATATCATGCTGTATGTATATCACAATGACGACGTATTTAACAATAACAGCAGGGAGGTCTACGTAAAGACGCCGGCATGACCGCCGAAATCACGTAGCGATCCACCCTAATGTAAACAATAGACAAAGGACCCGACGGTTATTAGGATACGCGATAGTATCGTAGTTTAGTACAGTTGAACCAAGAAACATGTCATTGTGCTGAGGGTGTAGAAGTGATGATTCTAAGACGTACGGGCTTATTCTCTAAACTTATGTGCTACATTATTTTTCGACTTCGAATCCGTCTAAAGAAAGTAAGAAGTTGATCTTGGCTTTACCTGACTAACGTTTTATGTTCATCACAACATTTGGTTACAGTATTAAACATTCTCGTTTCAATTGCATTGTAGCTTTTATTTTATAATAATAATATTAAAGATTCTATACTTTAAAATTATTATTAAATTAAATTAATTTCGTATTAGTATACATCATACACCGTGTAGTAATTTTTAACTCTCGTCTTTTCATTAAATAAAAAAGACCTAAGCTATTTCCTCCTTCTAAAATTATAAAATGTAGTAAATAGTTCAAAAGCCTTATCTACAAAATAGGCACATGATATTGAATTTAGTTTTATATTAATTTGTGCACCAACTTCTTTTGTTTTTATCTCGACGACTGTACTTTAGCGTCCGTATTACTAGGAATCCCCGCTTGCATCGCAGGGTGGTGCAATGATTTTGTCAGTTGTTTTTCACTAAACAGGTCGTTAAGATACCATCGAACTGGATTACAGATTAGAGTGGACTGAACTTCGCTAATGTAGGAGCTAAGTTTTAAAAAACAAGTAAAACGCTCTTGGAATCTGAATTTATTAGACGTTTGTTTATCAGATCTTCTTCTAGAAGACTATTAGCTATGTTTAATCTAGTTTTAAAGAACAACGAGATTTTATTAAAATAATAATACTTGTTGAACCATTTACATTTCCTATTTAAAGACACAAGATAAATAATTTGTGTAATTCGTTATTTTCTTTCTTTAAAAGACAGTTCCCGCATTAGGAACACATTTTTGTGTCGCGGTTGACTTTTCAAACATACATGAAACGGATTCAAAAAATACCCAGACACAAAAAAAGCTATTTGTCGATCACACAAAGCGTTGTCATGTGTGAGATTTGAGCCCACAACACTTAGCGCAGTAAAAAGCAACGTGGTGACCGTTTAAACCACTACTGCATATGTGCAGTTTATACCTCGGATCGAGACCTGCACCTGCTAAATTTTCTTATTGAATTATTCAAGGACTATTATTTTAATTTTTTTGAAAAATCCTAAAGCGTTTGTGAAAGTCAAGGTGTTCCGCAAACATTAATTCATTTGAATCTTGCAGATTTTGTAAAACACGAATGAAAGACTACGGCAAAGCCAAAGGAGGGTTATGATTTTGACAAGTTATGTATGCACTTATACTGTATCGTAGGAGAATAGTTGTTGCTTTCCAATAAACGATGTCACAAGATGTAAAACGATCTCGAATCTACTCGTAGATAATTTCTGAATCCCCATGTATGTATGTTCATATGTTACCTCATAGCTCCTCAAACGCTTATTAGAACTGGACAAATAAGATATCAAGAGATATCAAGACAAATGAGATAGCAAGAAAAACAGGGCAAGCGCTATTTCACACCGGTTTTCTGTAAGGCCTTAGTATCACTCCAGTCGAGCAAAAAATTAAAACAACACCTACCAGAATTAATTTACCTGTAAGTGAGTGCAGTTGCCTATAAGTGATCTGTTGATCTAGCGGTTAAAAACCTGACTGCGCGTCTCTATATATATGTATATATTTTTTAATCTAATACCTTTAAACGAGCAATTCTTGTACCTTTACAACTTGTAAGATAGCACTTTTCATTTTAAACTGACAATTAACAATTTATTTAGAACAAAAATCGACGGGTTGAACTCCGGGAGTGCCGGCCGAAGTGAAAACTTGAATATTAACGTTGTGCATTTTTGATATTTTGGAATGGTTAGAGAATAATTTTGTACGAATTGCTTTCATTATCAGTATAAAAGTACTATTATTTATGTGGTGGAATACAATATTCATTTATTGCACTATCGTACACAAACATGACAATTTATATTACATACACACACGAACATTCGCGCAAGCGCCCTGCGCCGCCTGTCCTCTCTCCATCCGTCTTACGAATTTTCGATCAGGTCACGTGACCTGACGCAAGTTTATATATGTTTCCCTCCCGCTATGAACCCGGGTCCTTTAAGCGGAGCGTGAAGAAGCATCTCACTAGGCCGCCATAGTGTGGGTCGCCATGCTGCAATGTCCCTATTAGCATTGAGGATGGTGACCACCACTCCTGGATTCTGCTCGTGCTTTCCATCAGGCAGAGCAGAGTCATTTTGGCAGCTAAGACATAAAAAAAAAAACATTTTTACCCATTCCAAAAAAGTACACAGCGCCGCTTAAGAAGTTTTCACTTCAAAAACAAATGACTGCGTCAATATCTGCCATTTTTTTTAAATTCATTGTAGAACTGAGAAGATAGAAAGAACTAAAAGCAAAAAAAAACATTTTTATTTTAATGTTCCTTGTGAAATCACGCATATTTTTAGAGTTGTGATTATTTTATTGGATTGTAAAGACGACAAGTTTCTATTATGTTTGGAATTAAATATCAGTCGAATCAACTCCACGGCTCTGATGGCAGCCCATTATTTTTCTGATCTCGCATTTGAGCTCAGGAATCGTTTTTGTTTCACATAGACCCGATTTTTCAAAAACCCAAAAAAGGTGCATTCTCGACTCAAAACTCTTTAAAGTTTGCGAGCGATGTCAGCATAACTTTCCAAGTTTTTGTAATAAGTTTTCACAATATATTTATTACGTGTTATTTTTTTATAAAGCGCTCTATATTTAATAATCAGAATAAACATATGTGACATCTACAAAAATACAGAGTTATCACGTCACACAAAAAATTACACTAAATTGAAAAAATGAGACTCCCTATTATAAAGGTATTATAATCTGAATGTTGCCAACAGCTGCATCGATTTTCACAAAGTTTCGGAGGAGATAAACTGTTCTACCTAGAATTGATTTTTAGAAAATTCACCAAAAAAAAAATCCAGCAAATCTTGGTCATCTAGGTCTTACATTTGTAAATATATTTAAAAAAGTCGGTTTCCATTAGTACAGGCTGTGTTTTTTTTATGGAATAGGGGGCAAACGAGGAGACGTATTGCCTGATGGTAAGCGATAACCGCCGCCCATGGACACTCGCAACACCAGAGGCGTCACAAGTGCGTTGCCGACCTTTGGGCCCTGGGGAGAGGGATGGAGGGAGGGGTTATGGTATGGGCCACCGGTATCCCTCGGTGAACCGGCCTCCTCAATCACAGCGCAAGCGCTATTTCACACCGGTTTTCTGTGAGGCAGTGTAGTGTCTAGTCTGTTGTGTGAAATGTTTGTGATTTTATTGTTATAGTTTTTTTTAAATATTGAGTTTGGTAGAGTAATGTCCGGTTTCACCAACTAGGAGTAATTAGTATTCGACATTATTATTACAAATATTACAATACTCCGAAACTATACTTTTATTTTCAATAGACAGACAGACATAGCATCAACATCACCCATGTAGGGGATAATTTTATAATCTTTAAAACTCAAGCCGTTAGTTACAAGGTAAGTAAAATGGACCTCACTTAAGATGCATTTTTAACCACAGGGTTGCCCCGACGTTATAATTTTATTTGTTGTATCAAAATTGAAAGATTACAAAGCATGGATTAGGATTACTGACTTTTTGATTGAGATCAATTCTAGGGTTTTGGTGTTTCATGGAATATTCAAATTTTGCATTTAGATGATTCAACATATGGAGTTCTGTGATCTTGAATTTTGCAGTTTTTATGTTTTGAATTGGTATGCGTGATCTACAGCGTTTATTATGAAATGATGGTTTTACTTTGTTTCACTCGATTTGATGATTGCTTAACTAACATGACTCACATTCGGGTAACCAAAAACATTTTCGGTATTAATTTTTTTCAATGTTACGATCTAACACAGTGTACATGTATATTAAAGATCGCTGATGAACTTTTCATACTGTAAATATTAAAAATCCTAAAAGCGTAGAAAGTGAAAATTTAAAATATTGTAAATTTATTTTTAGTTCATTTAAAATTACTTATAAATATAACGAGTTGTAGTGCAAATAAATGACATCGATTGATTACAATTATTGTATATATGTATATTATAATTATTATCATCAACAACCCATGACGTCCTACTGCTGGGCTCGGGCCTCCTTTCAGAAGAGGGTTAAGGCCATGCGTTTCTATGCTGGCCAAGTGCAGGTTGGGGACTGGCAAGACAACGTTTTAGCTACGTAATCTTGCCGTTGGATGTTTTTAAGCCGCCTAAAGGCCTCCAGCTGAGCTTCAAGACTGTTATCCTATGGTATCATGAATCAGGGAGACGCTCATAGTATCATGCCACCAGCGGCCACCCTCCCAGGTACTGACCGTAATGAAATAATATAATTATATTTTAAAACGAACTTTCGAAATTTTGTCTGTCTCTGTTTGTAAGCAGTACGAACTATTTAGTTATTTTAAGTTTTTACCTATATAATTATTATACCTTATAATAATTGATATCGTTAATTACTTGCGGTATTTGGTAAGGTGAACTTAATATTTTACATACACCTGCTGTTTGTGTGGTCAGCAAGTGACAACCTTAAATGCGGTCGCGGGGTCGTTGGGCGTGGCGTGTAGATGGCGCGATTGTAGCCAGTGCGTCAGTCCTGTTTACCTGCTTGCTCCGCAAACAAAAGGCAACACAATCTTGTACGATCCATTTCCAATATTACAGCGTTACTTTAAAAAGAAAACATACAAAATATCTAGCTCGAGGATTTACTTGAAAAGTCGTTTATTATTTGCGTTTTTTGTTGCGAAATTATTTTTATTAATTTCCAGTACCTACTCTATATGAAGTTATAATTGTTAGGTGGATAGTTGTTACTCTGACAACGTAACTATAGTGTCAAGGTTCGAATACTAATTTAACTTCCATCGATTAAAGAAGTTTTCATTCGTATTGGTTCTCTAAATTATAGTTCACGGTTGAACGGAATCGAGAACACTCCCCGTCTGTAGTCGGTTCTACAACTAATAGTTCATTAGTGTCGAATCGTCTACTAGAAAATTAAGAAAAACCAAAACCCCTAGCTGTAGTGCCAGCTGATGTAGTTTCATTTTATTAATAGCTAGTAAGTAAAACAATAAAACTGTAATGCTGACATTGATCGAAGCTATTTTCATTTAAAGATTACATAGCTATGTGACGAAGAATGCATTAATTATTAGTTTAGAAACCATACTAATTTAATATTCACAGAAAACCGGTGTGAAATAGCGTTTGCACTGTGTTTCACCGAGTGAGTGAGGGTACCGGAGGCCCATACCCCAACCCCTCCCCCCATTCCCTCTCCCCATCCCCCAAAGGTCGGCAACGCACTTGTGACGCTTTTGGTGTTGCGGGTGTCCATAGGCGGCGGTAATCGCTTACCATCAGGTGATGCGTCTGCTCGTTAACCACCTCATCATCTCAGCCACAAGAAGTCCACTGCTGAACATAGGCCTCCCCTATTGACTTCCATATTGACCGGTCGGTAGCGGCCCGCATCCAACGAGTCCCCGCGATCTTAACCAGGTCGTCCGTCCACCTCGCGGGAGGTCTTCCTACGCTACGTTTACCGTCACGTGGTCTCTACTCAAGAACCTTTCTGCCCCATCGGCCATCGGTTCTCCGGGCTATGTGCCCTGCCCACTGCCACTTTAGCTTGCTGACTCGCTCTGCTATGTCGGTAACTTTAGTTAGTCTACGGATCTCCTCATTTCTGATTCGATCTCGTAGAGAGACCCCAAGCATAGCCCGTTCCATAGCTTGCTGTGTGACCCCGAGCTTCCTTATGAGGCCCATAGTTAGAGACCACGTCTCGGCACCGTAGGTCATTACTGGTAACAAGCACTGATTGAAGACCTTCGTCTTTAAGGACTGTGGTATTCTTGACGTGAAGACGCTGCGTAATTTCCCGAACGCAGCCCAGCCGAGTTGGATTCGTCGATTTACCTCTTTCTCGAAGTTGGATTTACCTAGTTGGACCGTTTGTCCCAGGTAGACATAATCATCGACAACCTCGAGAGCCGAGCCTCCTATTGATACGGGGGTGGGCGAAGCATGGACATTTGACATGACTTTCGTCTTGTCCATATTCACCCTCAGGCCCACCGCTGTGAAACTCTATTGAGGCCTTCGAGCATCGTATTGAGCTCCTCTAAAGATTTTGCCATGACTACGATGTCGTCGGCAAACCGAAGGTGAGTGATGCATTCGCCATTAATATTGATGCCCAATCCTTCCCAATCCAGAAGCTTGAAGGCGTCTTCCAATGCATTGGTAAAGAGTTTAGGCGAGATGACATCACCCTGCCTAACTCCCCTCCGCAACGGAATATCGTCTGTGCTGCTGTCCTGTACTCGAACCGACATGGTGGCGTTTTTATACAAGCACTTCAACACTTCGATATACCGATAGTCAATGTGGCATCTGTGAAGAGACTGCAGCACCGCCCAAGTCTCGATCGAATCGAAGGCTTTCTCATAATCCACGAACGCTAAGCATAGTGGCAAATTATACTCCTCGGTCTTCTGTATAATTTGCCGCAGCGTATGAATGTGGTCTATGGTACTATAGCCTTTACGGAAACCAGCTTGTTCGGGAGGCTGGAAGTCATCAAATCTGTGTGCGAGACGATTCGTGATGACCCTCGAAAAAAGCTTATAAATATGGCTTAGAAGCGAAATGGGCCTGTAGTTCCTTAACAGGGTTTTATCGCCCTTCTTAAAAAAGAGAACCACTACGCCTCTGTTCCACGCATCAGGCGTAGTACCACCGAGTAGGATGGAATTGAAGAGCTTCTGAAGGACTTTCAGTATCGGTGTTCCACCCGCTTTCAGAAGTTCAGTTGTAATTCCGTCCTCACCCGCCGCCTTGTTGTTTTTGAACTGTTTGAGGGCCATCCTAATCTCATATAGGTTGATGTCCGGGATGTCTTCTGTGTAATGTCGGATTAATTTGGCTCTTGGATATTTATCCAAATCTTCAACAGGCTTAACAGTCGAGGTATATAACTGTCCATAGAACCTTTAGATCTCCCTCAGTACCTCTGGTTTAGTAGACGCTATACTGCCGTCCTCCATCTTCAGCTTCGTCAACTGGCTTTGTCCGATAGACAAGTCTCTTGCGAACACTTTGGAGCCCTTATTTCGCTCTATCGTATCTTTAATATGGTTAGTATTAAAGACACGGATATCGTGCCGCAAGGACTTTGAGATCCGTCTATTGAGATGCCGATATGCTTCAGCGTCCTCGGACGTCTGCAGCATCAATGAGCGTCGTTCTGCCATAAGGTCGAGGGTGCGATCTGTTAGCTTTTGAGGTCTATCTTTCCGGCGGGGTCTAAAGAAGGCTTTCCCTACCTTGTAGACAGTTTCTACCAGCCTGTTGTTGACCTCGTCCACTGAAGCGCAATCCTCCAGGCCAGAGAAGCGATTTGCGAGCTCGAGTTGAAAGCTCTCGGGGTTTTGTAAATAGGCTGTAATAGGTCGGAGCGTGGACTTCATCAGTCGTGTCCTTTCCAGTCCGACATTGATATTCAATGTGCCTCTAACCATTCTGTGATCGCTTCCGGTTTTTACTCTGTGGATCACGGAGACATCATTAAATATTCGTCTCTTTGTAGACATAATGAAATCGATCTCATTCCTCGTGGACCCGTCGGGACTCATCCAGGTCCATTTCCTGTGAGGTGGTTTCTTGAAGAAGGAGTTCATCATAAAGAGTTCCTCCTTTTCCAGAAAGTCGGCCAACCTCTGGCCCCTGGGATTCCTCCGCCCACATCCAAATTGCCCCACTCTCAACTCGTCATCGCCCCTCCTACCCAGTTTTGCATTAAAATCCCCCATAACAACAGTGAAGTATGTTTTGGAAGTATGTATGGCCCTACTGATGTCCTCATACATAGCTTCCACTTCGTCGTCCAGATGCGCCGAGATCGGTGTTTAAACCTGTATGAGCTTCAACGAGTATCTCTTTGATACTCTGAGTATCAGGTACGCAACCCTGCTCGACACACTCGTGATACATATCACGCTGCCTACGAGGGACTTGCGAATGAGGAACCCGACACCACCCTGGGACTGTTGGTCGCCCTCCCGGTGGTAGAACAAGTTGCCAGACTTTAAGGTAGTCGTGTCCTCGCCCTCTCTTCGGACCTCCGATAAACTCACTACGTCCCAATGCAGCTTGCTCATCTCCTCTTCCAGCTCATCGATCTTCTCATCTGTCCTTAATGTGCGCGTATTATATGTCACCAGCGACAACCCACGTCGGTATTCCGTTGTGAAATTGCCTGCGGTCGTTTGACGGTAGCACCTCGCCCGGAGATTCTTAGCACCCCTGACTCCAGTGCTCGACCGACACCCGTCAACGTCAATCTTGCAGCTGGAGTCCCCGAGCACTTGGGGCCATGCGCCTTTGTCTGTCATCATGTAAGGGGGGGTTTGGACCGTATCCCGCCACGCTGGTCCAGTGCGTGTTGGCGGATCGCCTGAGCCTTCTTCGTTATTCAGCAGAGCGCACCGCGGGCAGGCGAGGTTGACTTGGGCCCCAAAGGATGTTCCCCCTTACGTTTGCCACCTATTAAATAAAAAAAAAATAAAAAAATATGTGCCACTCGGACTATTATTACGAATTCATTAAATCTTTATTCACTGAAATCGGATCAGAAATTTTGACGCTATATACCTACCTATACATTTCCTTCTTGCTTCGTCGTAGTCGAGAAAAAGAAAGCAGGATATTTTTTAGTTTATCGTTTACTTTTTATTTTCAAATTCTTCAATGCAACGAAGAAATTAATTTAGTAAATTAACAAAAATTATAAAAAAAACATTTCCTTCTTTGAACTCATAATGTATTATGTATGCATTTGTTTAAAACGTCCTTCACCCTACAATTTCACCTGTTTCCAAGTCTGACCTCAAATCGGTCTAATCGATGAAATCGTTGCGCCCGCGCAGCTCGCCCGTTTGGACAGAGGAAAGAAGAAAGATGGGAGGGAAGGGGGCAAGAGGGTCCGTGATTTAATACCCCGCTCGCTAATTATGGCTTGTTCAAATTGTACCTTTCTCACGGGTTCACACACAGACCGGTTACATATTGGACTAACTTGAGTTACAGCTTTTTATAATTTTCGTACATAAGCACTTCCGATTACATTTTTATTGGAATATAATTATAGAATTATTGTAGGAAGTAATTAATCTTTATTGATTCGTACCCATGTAGTATTTCACATACGTTATTATGAATTTCACATGTGAATATGCTGATCTTGTGAGGTATTGATAATTAAGTTATTAAATTTTAAAAATAGATTTGGGTACTTTAAAAAACATCAAAGCATTGTAAAGGTACATTCAGATTACGGCAGAAATTCGTACGAGAGAGCGAAGCGAGCGGGGTTCCAAGGATTTCCTTTCGAGGTTGCACATGGTTCCTCGGCTTTTAGCAGTCGAGACGCTGTTTTTAGTCGGTTCGAATCCGTCATAACCACCAGTCGGTGGTGTCCGAGGTGTGTGCCGCACAGAAAAGGCATTCAGGCATTAATATCAGCACACAACACACATGGTTCTAATTATCGTGTCACTTTAAAATTTTCAGTTAGAGATACTATCGTCGTCATACAAAGACAATTAATGTATACTTACGCTGAGTGTACCGTGTATATAGTGTCATACTCTAAACATACGATAATTTTAGAAGTATAATTTTGACAATGCATTGCGTCGAGTGCGAGTAAAATCATGTCTCGTATATGATCATAAACCTTCAATCGCTTATGGAAGCATCGTTAACTCTAGTGATTACGTATTAGTCCAGGTGGACTAATACGTCTGGTTAATCGTTTAGAGTTTTCTGGACTTCAAGATATCGACCATAAAGGTGAGAAATCATTAACTGAATTAATTTCTAAGTTAAATCCATAGTGGTATCTATTATGAAACCAAAAGTAACATTCTCTGTTCATCTTTTATACGTTTAGGGTTAAACCACTGCACAGATTTCAACAAAAGTTGACATGGGGATACTTTCATTGTTGAGGAACGACATAATCTTGTCTTTAATACGATAACCGACGAGCAAAACTCCTTCATTCATCGTTATTACTATTATTTCTAACTAGCTGCGTTTTGTTACACGCAGATATTGGACGAAGATAATCTAAAAAAGCATTAGGAATATACATTCTGTGCCGCAGGGTTATTTACATACACACATATATAGTCAGAACAACAATTTATTGACCATACAAAAGAAATAGAAAAAGGCATGGCGACTGCTTAACCGTGCAGTCGAAAGTAAAAGTAATCTATGTTCCTCCAACCCCTTCCCTATCCATAGGTCTGCTCGTCTGCTGTTCTCATAAAAAAAGTAAAATTTGCTAATGAAAGACCCTAAAATTTCAAAATCAGTCAAGCCGTTTAGTGATTCGGAACAAACAGAGACAGACAAAATTTCAAAAGTTTGTTTTTTGATGTAGATACCGTATACTTTCATGTACATTTAGTAAAAACCTATCGATTTAAACATTACAAAAACACACTTCAATTTTATTTATTGATATAGATTACATACTGCAACATACAAGGTAATCGGGTTGATTCAGCAGTTCCTATAATAAGTTTTGTAGTTTGATAGGCTTGCTTGAGCAACGAACTTTTCGGATTTCTTGTTTGGGATCTTAAAAACCATGAATTGTTCATTCTACTTTTAATTCACGATAATTTCGTACCATACTATCTAAGATGCGCCGATCTGTCGGTACATTATTGCATTCGCTATACTTATTCTGTCTGCCCCAACCTGTTACCCGGTCAACCTTCGAACTATCGCTCTCTCATTCTTATGTATGTAAACTTCGATACATCTTTCTTGATCTGACGATCTCAGGTCAGGCCGAAGAACATTAACGTAATGATACTTAAACACATATTTAAGTAAGGATTATTTTTGTATTAAAGTAGTATGTCTGAGTGTAGCCTGGTATTTTATAATTTGTATCGCAATGCAATGTTTTATTGAGAAAGTTCTGTAATAGTCGGATTGAATTTCTCGGTACCGCATACGAAGTCGGTTGGTTGTGTTCGGTTGTTTATGTAAATAAACTTGGAATATTTACTATTACTACTAAGTTTACAATACTATCAAGATCACATTTACCTCTTAATAGCAACGACGGGTTTAAAAACAACCGCTACTCATGTACATGTTTACACGCTTTTGAAGCAAATGTTTTACACGCGTAAAATCTTACTCCCACAGTAAGTTTATAAGACGTAGTTATACCAAGGCTGTCATGAACATTGATGGCAATACTTATTGTGAAGTCAGCTCCTGTAAATACGTCGAAAAAGATCCGAAGCCAGTCGTTTCATGGAAAATCTGATATTCATGTTAAACGGGTTGAATTAGAAACTGACCCCAAATAATCTAATTTAAAAAAAATAAACAGCATAATCAGATGCACAGATATTTATTCTTCTTTATGTCTCGCTATCGGACATCCTTTTTCGTCTTCAATATGTACAAATACTGTAAACAAAGGAACTACACGTTAAAATAAAGTTTTTAAACTATAGAATATATAGCCTGCAGGAGGAAGTGTTAGGAATAACATAGGGAATAGCTTATGTGAAGAATTAATTCAGAAGTTCTGGAGATCTAATTACATCCATAATTAACGTTCATAACTTTTGTGTGACGGTTACGAATACTTGCCTTAGCTTTTAGTGCTTGAAAATCACATTGTATGTCAAAAGTAATACAAATTACTAAAATTGCATAGTGTATCTAATATCAAACGACATTAATTGAATTTATCAAGACTGGAGATTAGAACCAATAGGCAGTATCATTTAAGCAAGGCTGTATAATTTTAAAATGAAAAGTGATTTTTAGAAAAGTACCTCATTAAATGATAATGAGATTTATATAGTGTCTGAAAGCTATGAAATATAAACCTAAAGGCATCTATCAGTTGGGCATTCAAATCATTTATTTCGTAAAAAAATATTATAAGGTCCAAGCTATTCCAAACATCTAGTATCTATACTAATATTATAAAGCTGAAGGGTTTGTTTGTTTGTTTAAACGCGTTAGTCTCAGGAACCGCTGGTCCAATTTGAAAAATTATTTCAGTGTTGGATAGTCCATTTACCGAGGAAGGCTATATATCATCACGCTAAGATCAATAGGAGCGGAGTACTAATGAAGAATGTTACTAAAACCGGGGAAAAATATTACACTACGGGCAATAAGAGACGTAAACGAGGTTGCACGGGTAATTAGTTTATCAATAAAGAATACAGCATAACTTACTTTCGTTCGTATCACAAGTAAACTCCAGCATATCACACAGATCAAGGAAGCTTCTCTTTTTATCTCCATTCAAGCCGCATACAGCTATCGTATCGTGAATACATGATTCTGATAAAATACAGTATTGTTCTACTTTGCTCTGCAAAAATGATAAATATTACGAATCCACACCAATAGGGTAGATGACTGTTTCGTAAATAAATACCGATGTCACCTTCATTGAAACGAATATTACAAAACCTCTCGGAATATAATTATAATTACTACAGCTTTACAATTCTATTACAAATTGTAACGAAATAAACATTGAAATATATAGGTCAATTGTAAGTCTCAAAACAGTGACGTCATAAGTTTGTATTTAGTATATTTTTCATACAAAGTTATAGTTTTGACAGATGATAAAAGTAACAAATTTGACTAAAGTGTCATCTATCCTATTGTAGACAGTTGCAAAAGCGACTAAAAATATGTAGTATGAGTACGATGAACATCATAAACAACCTTTAACACTATTGGACATAGGTTTCTCATAAGAAAGCAGGCTTTGGCCTACTATACTACTACGGCTAGACCGGTTTGTGTATGTTTTTTTCTAGTATTCTTTCTCTTAGCAGTGCTGTTGTCCTGTGTAGTTTGCACGCTTAGCCGCTTCTTACAATTCCCATAGGAGAAATAGTCGTGGTAACTTAGCGACTACAACGAAGTACTACAAAAGTTGTATAAATGGCGGCCTTATCGCGATATACGATCTCTTCCAGGCAACCGCTGAATGAAGTATGAGATAAAATAGAAAAATTTGTAAATAAAATAATGCTTATAGAATTTGCTTCAACTTACTGACGGCGTAGACACGTAGTTAGGTACGTGGCATTGTGCTAAATAAAATTGAAGAAACACTAAAAATGTATCTGAAATTTAAAAGCAGCTGGATAATTAAAATGATTTAAACATTAAAGAATAATAATTTCTTTACTACATTTTGTGAGTCGTAGTACGATTTACGGGCCAAAAGTCCTTAGTGGCGTTTTATATAGTTTAGTTGGCAAAATGGCTACTCAACCTGATGGAAAGAAGAAAGTGATGATGGTCACACACAAAAAAATATAACATCTAAATTAACTTAGATTAAAAAATTATTTGTTTACATTATATTTACCAAACCTTTTGTTTGTGAGCACACTACTTTTATTACTCTAAGGAAGATTAACAGTGTGTTGGTATAAAATTAAGGGCACACAATGATATTTAGCAACAAGATATTATCTCAAAAACAGTATTCTACGTTTCTATAATGTTATTGATTATTTCTAACTTACAGTAAACGAATGTCTGAACTATTCTAACCCACATTGCGTTGCAGCAGGAATGTGTGTAATGATAATATCCAATATATTCTCCGACCAGGTAACACAACTATGTCAAAGCGACATGTTTGTGTCGTACAGAAAGGTTAAACTCAGGGATGCGCAACCATTTGTCAAGTAGTATGACAATTCGTTAAAAGTAAAACCTGAATTGTATTACAAGAAAATTTTGCGCTTTTAACTTTCAAGTACAAAAATTCAGATCATTGTCACATGAGTACAACCAAATCAGTATATTTTAATTAACGCTCTAAACACCAGGAAATATAATATAATGAATATCAAAAATAAAGCAATTGCAACATACAAGGCATTCTAAAGTAATTTTTAAACAAGTGTATGAAAATGTAACCAAAATAAAAAAATTGGCTTCAGCAACATGAACGGCTAAGAGAAGAAAAACTACAAACGGTCAATTACACACGTTTTTCTTAATCATCAAGAAAAACTTTCTCCATTATAACAAATATAATTCAAAACTGTACCCCGTAGCTTTAGGACATGACTAAATACCAAGAAACTTAATAAACATCCCTATAAATAGTCAAATATTAGAAAAGATGTCAACTTTCGAAAATGATCCTACCATTTCATTCAAGAAAGAAATGTTACGCACCTCTGACAGATTGTTAATGTTCCTATAGGTTGAAACATATAGTAAATGTTGTATCATAATTTCCTATCCCGCAGTCATAGTTTTGGTTGTAGAATGTAAACAATTGATGATATTGTCCTACTAGAAACTTCTTGGAAGTTAGTCCGATCAACCGTACGCAAAATGATATTTAGAATAGTTTTTACAAGTAAGTTGTTTATTTTTTAATTTGATTTAAACCTATTTATTACAGCAGGATATTGGTTGTTGTAGTATTAATTCTGTAAAGGATTATACGCAGATAATACATTACTAATGTCAACACATTATACCATGGAATTGACATGAGATGAATTAGGTCTGTGCGTGTCTCATTACACTCTTAGCGGTATTTCTTGATGGACCCTGAGTACAATGTTGGCTATTTAATTGGAGTAGAATATAGACTTATCTATCCTTTTAAATTACAGGTTTAATAATTATTGGATTAGCGGCCGAAGTATGGGCTCACGTAGAAATAGAAGCCGAAGATTATTTCTTTCCCCTAGAACCGGTGAGAAAAATTTATTTATGAACTTAAACTACCTCGGTGGCGTAGTAGTAGCGTATGCGACTGCTAAGCTTGAGGTCTCGGGTTCGATTCCTGGGTCGGACAAAATGTTTGTATGATCTGCAAATATTTGTTTCGGAGTTTGGGTGTTTTCTATGTACGTATTTACAAAAAAAATGTAAATAAGTATTTATATCAGTTGTCTAGTACCCAT
The DNA here is from genome assembly GCA_916048165.1 of Spilarctia lutea. Taxonomy (NCBI): domain Eukaryota; kingdom Metazoa; phylum Arthropoda; class Insecta; order Lepidoptera; family Erebidae; genus Spilarctia; species Spilarctia lutea. The sequence continues at coordinate 6,814,722 of OU696491.1, forward strand.
AACACAAGCTCTGCTTAGCTTGGGACTAGATGGGTTGTGTATTAGATGTCCGAAATAATTATTTATTTATTTATTTTATTTAAACAACATACGTACAACGTAACAACGTAACAACGTATGACGAATGTTTTAAAAACAAATATTTGTACTTATAATAATTAAATGACTTTGAAAATTAAAAAAACTAATAAAACTTGAATTGAGTCACTACTAAGAAATGTTATAAAAACTTAAACACGGTCTATTCTTGATACATTAATAGCGCACTGGGTCAAGACATTTTCACAAGACAATAGCTCGTAGAATCTGTTATGCATCTAAGCTTTAAGACAATTGATATACTCGTATTTAACATCATGGGCTTAGTTTTAAAGATGCATTTTAACTAATGTTTTGAAATCTTACGTTACCAAAGTCGGTTTTAAAAAAAAATACATCTCATATTGTAGAAGAAAAAAAATAATTTCACATTTAGCCAAAAATGAAACACAAGAGCATTAATGAATTTAAAATAGTTATTTATTGGTTATAGATTGTCAACTTTTGCATGTTGTCGGACCAGTGTCAACACGACTTTATACCGATATGCGGACAGGACTCGCTTGGTATTACGCGAATGTTTAACGATAATTGTGACTTGTATGAGTACAACTGTGATGAGAAGAAACGTAAGTACCTATTATAATATTTCTAAGACGCGCTATAGAAAACTCTACCTATATAAGTATTTCATACGGAGCAATAGCGACTATTTGAGACAATTGGTAAGATGTTATTAGAGCGATAGCGCGTCGTAGAGTTTTTGCACCAAGTGAATAAAAGTGGTTTTTGGACTCATTCTGTTTTATAAATAATGATAGATTGATTTTTTAATACTTTAAAAGCTCTCCTAGCGTTTGAAGAAACTATTTAATCTATTTCTTGCGCAAGTTTTATTCCTCATTTCTAATTAAAACAAACCACAGTGCCTAAAGTCGAAAGTCTTCAATAAGTGCGTTCTATCCATAATGACATACGGAGCCGAAACGTTGACACTTACGGTACGGCTAGTCCACAAGTTTAAAGTCGCTTAGCGTGCTTTGGAGAGGGCTATGTTCGGCGTTTCTCTAATGGATCGTATCAGAAACGAGGTGATATGGCAAATAACCAGGGTCATCCACATAGCCCATAGGATTAACAAGCTGAAGTGGCAGTGGGCTGACCATATTTGCCATAGAACCGATAACCGTTGGGGTAAACGGGTTCTTAAGTGATGACCGCGTCTCGGTAAACGTAGTGTAGGACGTCCATAGGCCAGGTGGAATGATAACTTGCGCAAGACGGCTGGTAGGAGCCGGATGCGAGAAGCCGAGGATCGAACTAAGTGGCGTGCAATTGGAGAGGCCTACGGACAGCAGTGAACTGCGATAGGCTGATGATGAATTAACGCAACCACAATTTGCTACAATGAAGCTTTCTAGAGTATGATTATATTTATAATTACGTTGTTAGATTTATTTTTAAAATTCATTTATTATGAAAAATATCAATCATGGTGACCGAATCTAAAGTAGTAGCCAGGTAGTAGCCAGTTCAATTCAAGTGTATTATACGTGTTGTGTTTCAGAATATCGACATGTTAAAACTGTTGTTTGTCAATACGAAGCTGTTGCTGCGCCTATGGATGAGAATGTCGAATGAGGACTACAAATGTAAGTTCAGTGTTCAGAGAACGAAATATTTTAGTATTCGTAGTCTATACTAATATTACAAAGCTAAAGAGTTTGTTGGCTTGGTTGAATGCGCTAATCTTAGAAAGTACTGGTCTGATTTTAAAAGTTCTTTCAGAGTTAGACCAGTTATCGAGAAAGGCTATAGACTATATATCATTGCACTACAACCAAAATGAGTATAAATGAAAAATGTTGCAAAAATAGGAAAATATTATTCCTCTTAAGAGCTTCTATTGGGTGCGGTGTGTAAACGGTTATAGTTTCACAAAAATAATGCATGAAAGAGTTATGTATTTTTTAAATAAAATTATAGAGGGCAAACGAGCAGACTTATCGCCTGATGGTAAGCGATTGCCGCCGCCCATGGACACGCAACACGAAAAGCGTCAAAAGTACGTTGCCAGCCTTTGGGGGATGGGGAGAGGGATGGGGAAAGTGTTGAGGTATGTGCCTCCGGTATCCTCAATCACTCTGTAAAACACAGCGCAGGCGCTGTTTCACACGTGTTTCCTGTGAGGCCGCAGTATCACTCCGGTCGAGCCGGCCCATGCATGCCGAAGCGTGGCTCTAATTTTCCTTTAAATGTTAAAATAACTGCCTAAAACTTTTTTTGGTAAAGACATTTCACGCTGTATACATCACACTAAGAACAATAGGAGACGCAGACGTGGTTCAGCTAGTATTAAATAAAACCAAAAGTTCACTAGTTTTTTGACTGGAGATTATCGTTAAGTATTTTAGATTATTCCAACTAAGATGAATGTATGTTAATCCTTCCTGCACATTACTTTATTTTTTGAAAAGTAAAGTATTTGTTTTATGTTTTATTGAATGGTGGGCAAACGAGCAGACGTATCACCTGATGGTAAGCGATTACCGCCGCCCATGGACACCCGCAACACCAAAGGCGTCACAAGTGCGTTCCCGACCTTTGGGGGATGGGAAAGAGGATGGGAGGAGGGTTGGGGTATCGGCCTCCGGTATCCTCACTCACTCGTGAAACACAGCGCAAACGCTATTTCACACCGGTTTTCTATGAGGCCGTGGTATCACTCCGGCCGAGCCGACCCATTCATGCCGAAGCATAGGTCTCCCACGGGCATAGCTCTCCCACGGTTTTCCAACTCCACGTCATTTCACTCTTTACATTTATGTTTTTGTTCCAGACATCCACAATTCACATTATATTGTTTACAAGGATCTCGACAAACCACCGCCGTCAGTCATGAGTATCTAAATTATAAGTGTGAAAATGTGTATCTAAATTATGAATTACGAGTATTAGATTACCTATCTGAAATTTAAAAAAGTGACACGAAATCTTGTATAAAGTCAGTAGGTAACTGCTATTTTTATGTTCTAATCGTTTGTTTAACATTGAATTGATTAGTACTTTTTATTTTCTCTTTCTTTTGAAGAACTTTTTTTTCTAAAGTGTAGGTAGAAATAAAAAAAACAACAAAATAAAAGTGAAGAACTAAAGAGTTTAATTTATTGTAACAGTGAAATTTACTTTGAATTTATAATTTCTTAATATCTTTTTTTTTGTATATATTTTCCTTCATCTTTTTTATTCATTGTTGAGCGGTCTTTTAAAACTATTATGACACTTTTCAAATTGCACCAATAACCTCTACCATTTACTGAGAAATAAAAAAATACTTTAGTTTTCGAACCTACGCGCTAAATAAACATTGAACAGGAGCGCTACAGGGCATCTGCGCAAGCGCAAACATCAGTACGAAAACAAACTCAACATATTTGACGTTACACGCCTACGACTTAGTTGCATATTCTAAGAATTCCATGAACATTACCGTGTGCATACTGTTTCTAGTCTTGTTAGTACTTGTAAAGTATTAATGTCTGTGGAATAAAAGAAATAAGATTAGGTTACTTATTGACTATTTTCAACCAAGCAAACAAAATAAATTATTTGTAAATATGATATCTATCTTAAAATTAGACACAACAGGTTCGGTAACCTGATCGACGTACTATAGTTAGTTATTAGACCAGCTCTGCCCTGCGTCTGTGCCCACGTATATGCTGGTAATAGCTTAGTGTTTATTTGTCCACTGACTTAAATAAAATAAGCACACCATGTTAAGTAAAGGTTACGACAGTATACTAAATAAAACTGAATCCCAATCGGTTAATTCACTTTTGAGAAAAGGGGGCACAAGAACACAGTCTAACAGCCAAAATTTTAATAACTGATGTATTGAGTTCTGTGATTTTATAGAACCCATAACGTTACCTCCTTCATAAGATTTTCTTCAATATATTTAACATACAATCATTGACTTCTTCAATTTTGTAATCAGAGGAATAGAAGGTTATTATCACACAGTCCAGGTACACAAATAGGACAGCTAGATTGCAAAACATTTTGTCTCAGAATGGTCAAATAAACTGGTGTCACAGTAGAGGTGGTACTAACAGATAAGCTAACATTATGGATCCTATGAACAGAGCTGACTTTGCGCATCTAAACGAGCAAACACTGATAGTTAACTTTACAGATATCGATTTTGAAGCTACTACAAGAACTCGATTGAGAAAGACACTAACAAACACTATCAATACTAAGTTGATCTTAGTCAACCTCTTACAAATAATAATTTAACCATCATCATAACTACCAAGGAATTAGTATGGAATTCATAATCCCATACTAATTCCTGGGTAATGAAAAATATAGTTAAATAATTCTAGACTTGATTTAGATGAGGAATGATGATTGATTTTGAAAAAACTGTTTTACGATGTTCAGAAGTATCTTCTATTGTCAAAAACAATCATATTTTTTTAAAAAAGTAAATTTTAGTAGGAAAATAATGTATTTTAAACTTTAAGTATAAAATTTACGCCAAAACGTGTCATTGTGTCAAATATGGCACTTATTAACAGTATAATGATCGTCGATTATATTCAAAGAAAATAATGTTTACAGAAACGTGACATAGCTTGCTCTGATTGGTGTTTAACTTAATGGCTATATATAACATGGCCGATTGCTATATATTGCTATTGTGGTTTTTTATTGTTAATTAACTATTAATCTCGCTCTGAATATGAAAATAAATATGGTTTTTATACTCTACGAACCTCAATAATTTTAGTGGTTCTTGGTAACTGACATCATGCCCATGATCAGTACTTAAAACGCATATTACCCCTGTACTCCTAAAATTTACTTTTAATATTTTTATATTAACTTTCCATTCTCTACCTTTCCATCTCTCTTCTTTTCTGTTCAACTCTTAAATGCTTAGCTAATGGCCATAAACTTACTATTTATGTAGACTACAGCTATACCTGTGCTACCTCTTTGAGGATTTAGGCCTGGATTTATTAATTTAATATTAAAATAAAATAAAAAACAACTCACTGCATTTTCATTTCCCATCATAGTATTGCCTGCGACTTTGCGCATACGTCTTCATGAAGATAACAGAGTGAAGTGCTCTTGCGGAGTTCCCATTACGCCTGCGTACAATGCTCAATTAATAAGTTCGATCGATATCGGGTTTCTTCGGGCGTTGTCAGGTTGTCGAAGCCTCTTATACTGCGTTCCTGATAAAATTGAAGAGTTAATTGGATATGGTTGTTTAGGATTTTTTTAAGTTTCCTAGACTGTGCATTCGTTTATGATAGTAGATATTGGAATATATGCAAGAATGAAGTGTTGCGACCGTTTTTAAATAAGTTAATTTATTATTGAGTAGTAGTAAATAAGTTAATTTAGTATTGAGAGTATAAAAAAAACTGTTTGCCGTTTTGTATTTGCAACTTGATTACCAAATAACCTGGTTTTAATATATTTTTTACTTATCATAAAATCATTAAATTATGAAATAGGGTTTTAATTTCTTTATAATCCAAAAAAAGTAGGGGACAATCAAAAATAGTACAATAGCATGTAATAATAAAACTTGAACTTACTCCATCGGTTTTCCCACATCTTCATAAACCACAAAGATAAGCTTTACCATTGTTTTACATCCAAAAAAGTGAAAATTATTGTATTATTACTCTTTTTAAATGACAAACTTGTATTTCCATTCGAGCTTTATGAACATACTAGCTGACCCACGCAACCTCGTTTGCGTCTTCTATTGCCCGTAGCGTGAAAAATTTCCCTCATTTTTAAAACATTCTTCATTGGTGCTCCGCTCCTATTAGTATAAGCGTGATAGCTTATAGCCTTCCTTGATAAATGGACTATCCAACACTGAAAGAATTTTTCAAATCGGATAAGAGGTTCCTGAGATTAGCGCGTTCTAACAAACAAACAAAAGCTTTATTATATTAGTATAGATTGTAACATATTGTAGCTTTTGCAAGTTATTCTCACCACGATTGTAACTACGATAAACATTTTTTATGTCCTAACATCTATAACAAATAATTGATACGTTTGTTTTTTAAGTCAGTACTAAAGACTTGTCATATTTAATTACTTGTATTCAGTTATTAAATAGTAATAAATCTTCTTAGCTATCTTATTTGCTACATAACACTGATTCGAAGGCTACTGATCAAACTAATTGCAATACTCAGTATACTATATTTGTCTTTTTGAATTATGGTATCAGTTTATCTCTGTCATAAAACTATGTTTAACTATAGACAAAAGTACCTATCTTATAATAATTCTACAATAGGATTACAGAACATTATAACTGTTTGTCGCTGTACTTTCTTCGATACACCGTACACTTTAACCGTGTTGAGATAAGATTTGTTCGACTTATGATTCTGATAATCTCTCACTTTATTAAAGTAACCTTTCCGTAAAGGTTTCTCAAGTAAATGTTGGAATTAAAAGCTTTCCCACGTACGTATATACTTCTTATATCTTTGTTATCATATTTCATTGTTTAAGCAATATTTTATAGGTAAAACTCCCAAGACCCAAGAGAGCCGAGTTTCGATCGGAAAGGGTTCTTTTTATACTATAGACATACATTTCCAAAATTGATTAAAAAGAACAGGCTAACGATTATGTATCACTGTTAATAAATAGTTCAACAAAATTATTTTGTAGAAAAGTATACGTATTTAACAACTTTATAGTCTTTATCTCGTCGTTATCCTCTTTTATGATCGTTGTGATTACCTACTTATAGGATGATCTTCCTCTGGACAGCTCGAAACATGTTCCTATACTCCAGACTTTGTGTTGGGAGAATATTATAATTAGTAGATAAAAGCAATGAAATTAATGTCTTAATAGTTATATGTACATGAACATCAGTTCCAAATGCTGTGTTAACAAAGAAATTACCGAAAGATTTGATTACTCAAACTATCCACCGTTGTTAAGAAGATTTTCAAAAATAAAAGAGACATGTACCAAATAGTAAGTATGTTTGTCAGCTACTTTTGATACAGTTTCTAGTTCTGGTGTGCGTAAATATCAGTCTGTGTGTTTGTACAGTTGCTGGCGCAGCGGCGTGCTCACACTCGCTTTACCTATTACCATATATGTGATAATGCGGTTTGAGGAAGCTGCCGAATTTTGACCAAAGCCGACAGGTGACATTGCTCTTCACGTGTTAAACTCACGTTGACAGCAGAATATTTTCCATCTCTTTCTCATGTACTATGATAAAAAGGGAGACAAAATGAATTGTCAATGTTGACATAGAGGTCGGGACGACCATGATCGCGTTACAGTTCTGTAAATGTTTGAGGAAGAAAGGTTAGGTCAAAAATTGAACACTTTTAGACTCGGTGGTTTTAGTTCAGTTTACAAGTTTTAATAATTTAAATAAAACGTTTATTTTTGAATTGAATAAATTATTTATAAATAATATTGTACTTTATAACCCTTACATATATAAATGAAAAATAAAACATGGAATTATTCCAACAAAATATTTTTATTAGAAATCTCAAGCTAAGTAAATTAAATTTTATAATTTACGTCATTGTTATTTACAAGTGGTCTAAAACAGAAGCTTAAGGCGGTCAACTTTATTTCTAATTTCCCATAACTACTCGTTTTGTATTTTGAAAATATCTTGTGGGGAAACGTAAATATGACTTTAAACTTCATCATTTTATTATAATATCTTTGTTTTCCATCGTTTTATCTTACCAAGAGATCAACTAACTAAAGTTTTTTTGCATTTTGCAGGCATATTTATTTGCTGTATAGTTTTACTGAGATTTCAAATCCAACCCCAGACATTTCTGTTGGTTCCAAGGCATAAAAGATTCTGATGCGACCGTAGTAGGTAGACACCAGGCAAACTTGTCTCCGAAACGCATATAAGTAAAAATATATACCATTTATTACCTTTCGTAAGCCCACCACTTCACATAAGTCTAATACATCAAGCTGGCCAGATGGATTAGTAACTGTAGGGTATTGTTTCAAGTTTTTTTCTGTTTGTTGTGCCGTTGTTATGTGTAGTTTGCTCTCTTAGTCGTCTCTTACAACATCTAGGGATGAGTTGGTGCAGTGATTTTCTGTATAAGAATATCAATCCATCACCATACAGATATTGCTACGACGTTTACTATTACGTAATATATATTTAAGTTCAAAACAGTTTATGCTCACTTCCGCTGTCTTCTTTGTATTACACCAAACACAACAGCAAGGCGCTACCTTCTTGTACCAATAACTTCACGTAAACACTCGGTCGCCTTGTTAACCTAAAACGTTAACAAGGATCGGTTAACACTTAGCCGGTCTATGTTAACTTGGTGGACAATGCATGGATTTGTTTACAGCGCCTAGTTGCGGGTTAAGTGGGCTAATTGTTGATAGAATGTGTAGTGACCTCGAAGGAATAAATTATATATTTTATAACACGTTAGCTGTACCCTGCCACGCTTTCCTGCGTCACGTAATGGTTGTATTTCTGAGAAATGAGGAATTAAATTGACGCGCATAATAGATGAAATAAGAGGAAGAAAAGAGGTTTAAAGATTAAAAAAGAAAAACACAAATCCCGCACTAGGAATCATTCCTGTGTCGCGGGGGACTTTACAAACATGCATGAACCGGACACAGAGAACACCTGGACTCAGAACAACAATTTGGGGATAACATAAAGTGTTATTCCAGGCGGGATTTGTACTGGCGACTACGTAACCACTAGGCCAAACGTGCAATAAACATATGTATATTGTGTAAACATTTTCAGCTGTAGTGGTGTAGAACTTTTTAAGTTTATCAAGTGTGTACATTGTACAAGTCAACTTAACATTTTAATATAATAAATAAATAATTTTCAGTGTTATCTTCTGGTAGCTAAGACATCTCGTTCTATTAACCAGGTGGTTAAATGGTAGAATACTGTTAATATTCGAATTGTTTAGAATTTTTAATATAGATAATATACGAAGTGAAGATTATAATGAAGCCTTTTAGAGAGAAAATTGATAATTGTTTTATTTTTGGTTTCAAATTTGCTTAATTGGATATGCCACTAATATCTAAAAATATATTAAATAATGATATATTGCACGTAGCGTGAAAGATTTACCCCGTTTTTGAAATAATTTGTTTTGTTGTTTTTTTTGTTTGAAATAATAAATGTTTTTTGAAATTGGTAATCCGATCCTATTAGTAGTAGCGTGATGATATATAGCTTATAGCCTTCCACGATAAATGGACTATCCAGAACTGAAAGAATTTTTCAAATCGGACCAGCGGTTCCTGAGATAAGCGCGTTCAAATAAACATACAAACTCTTCAGCTTTATAATATTAGTATAGATGACAGTGCCAATAATAAATCAATAGTTAGAAACTAGCAAAACTTAATAATACAACGTATCGCGCTGTGGAGTCTCACGGATTGATGCTCGTTAATTGTAAAGTCCACGTAATTAAAAGTATGGTTGAAATAAATAAATGCATTAGACGAGTGAGTTACGATGCCTCGCGGAGTCCTGCTAATAAAATAAATGAAGAGTCGGCATTGGGCTCCGAAGTATGACGATTTATATAAAGAAGGCTGTATAAGTCGAACTTTTGGAAAAACCAATAACAGGCTTTCGAAAACTAATTTCTAGAGATAATTATCTTTTTAGAACATAAAAAAGAAGCGATATACATGCATATATATTTTTAGAAGTTGTTTTTATATTGATTAATAACAATCAAAAATTATTTTTTAACAAAACCAGTTTTTATGAGATTACTGTAAAAATAGTTTCGTTTGGATTCAAAAACGTATCGCATTGTAATTTGAAAGTTTTAAAAGAATATAATGATCTTTAAATCAAATTTAAAAATCAAATCGTATTGAAGAGTGTACGACAAAGAAAGTTCGAATTCTTCACTTATGTTAGTTTGGTGCTTGCGTGTGGTGCGCAAGAGTCGGTGCGGGCCGAAGCAATTGATTAGCCGGCCCTCTTTGTGCGCCCGCGCCGATGCTCACAACAATTTGCTCGCGGCCCGACCGCCCTAATTTTAATGGCCTTATAAAATTTATATTTAATGTATTTATCATTGAATGGATTTGTATGGATGTGCATCACGTATTTAAACAATAGAAAATTAAATATAATAGCATATCATATGCAGGTTAGTAGAGTCTAGCGGTGTTTGACATTGACATTACTTTTTTTTAATTGTCTATTGTGAAGTGCTATAGGCCGATAGTGAGTGATGATATTAATTTTATTATTGGTTAAAAATGTGTCAGGATTGAAGAATAAACAAAGTATTCAGATGTGAAAAATTAAAAAACATGTTTATACTACTTGTGCGTATAAGAATATAAGACATACTCTCAGATATTTTATAAATAAAATTTGTCGTAGGTATTCATCACATATCATTGTATTTATAAGTCGCAACACTAGAGACTATACTAGAGACTGAAGTAGCGTAATTCGTAATATGTAGTTGCATCTTTGATTGCGGAACAAAGAAAATGTCTGTTGATGTTACTCATCACTTGATAGACGTGGATACGATTCGATATGAAAAGTATCTAAAATAAAATAGTGGATGAATTTTATTAAACATTAAAAACTAACAATGGAATCATATCAGAGTGTTGTTTATTAACCTAAACAAAGCTTATCCACACTTTTCTTTCAATATATTTAAGCTCATTATTGTTTTGCTATCGGTACACATACGCTGTACTTATACGTTCTGTAGCACTTGCGTGGATTCAAACAAGGATCGAACATTATTTTCATAACTTCTTATTAGATGCACAACTTAAGAACTTTGAAGGTGGCCAAAAAGGTGGATCTTGTTAATACAAGCCATTTGACCACCAGGCTTGTGTTGTGGTTATAATTTGAAGCTTTCAATTTATTTTATATTTTGTGTAGTGAATAGTTATTTCTACAAGTAAAATTTTAACAAAAACAAAAACCGACTTCAAGGACGATCAAATTGAAATGGGATCACAAGGAAAGCACCAACTTTCAAATAAAATAAAAAAGATAACAAATGCACTATTTTCCCCTCGCTTTCTCTTGGATGCCATCATCACATTCTAGTGTCCTTATCATGGTACCATCGTTGAGATATTACCTTTATATCAAAATTGGTTCATAAACGATGAAGTTATAGGTACGCGAACACACACACATATATATATATACACGGTCGAATTGAAAACCTCCTCTTTTTTTGAAGTCGCTTAAAAATCAAAATTAGTTTTGTTTCAAGTCACACTAAATAAATCTTATCAATAAACTTTAGTAGCCACGAGAGTAAGTGAGTAAGTTATAGCATAAGTAGCCTGTGACTGTGTATGTTTAAAATCTATACATTCAAGTTTTTATTCAAAGCAACCTACAAAAAAATCTTGTTTTTCTTTACAAGGAAGGTAAACGTCGAGGTTTCCATACGGGAGGAGGCCATCTACAAACTGTAAGTGGCCCGAGGTGGTACGAAAGGGTTCCAAGGTTTTCCTTTCTAGGGTTCACCTGGTTCCCCGGCTCCTAGTACCCGAGGCGGTGTGCGGCTTTAGTCCGAGATAGATCCGAGAGGACATCAGGGCGAGAAAATAAAGAGTAGGTTCAATAATAGTAATAGATTAGTGTTTAGTAAACAAACGACTTGACTGATGGTTAAATTGAAATAAATAACACTTAAAACACTGTTAGTATTGATCAAATATTGCCATCCGTATCCCACTATGGAATGGGGGCAAACGTATCGCCAGATGGTAAGCGATTACCGCTGCCCATGGACACCCGCAACAGCAGAGGCGTTACAAGTGCGTTTCCGCCCTTTGGGGGATGATGAAGGGGATGAGGAAAGGGGTTGGATAAGGCCTCCGGTACCCTCACTCACTCGGTGAAACACAGCGCAAGCGCTGTTTCACACCGGTTTTCTGTGAGGCCGTGGTATCACTCCGGACGAGCCGGCCCATGCATGCCGTAGCGTGGCTCTCCCACAGTAAAACTAACCTAACTAACTAACCTAACTACATTGAAATAGGTGAAGATACTAATAGTCTATTTCATTAAAATAACTTTTACAGTACGAATGACGTAGAACTTTCAATATTTACTTTGCTAATCACCACTGCGACGAGTGTTGTTTGCATTTTCTCGTTTAATAATAATTTGCTCTGTAAATAAAAATGACTGTATATATTCCGTTGGTGACCCAAAAAAAAAAATTAGACAAAAATCTACATATCACAGCACATCGGCCTCTCAATAGAAATACAACTTTACGCTATACAATGCTGGCCGGGCAGGACGGTTTCCATCTTTTTTAAGTGTTGTGTTCCTGCACAGCTTGTTCCATTAGCCGGCTTTTACGACACCATCTACTGAATTCCATCTCTGAATCCGTTACAAAAATACGAATCACAACGAAAAAACTACCTTAGTTAAATAAAATCCTAAATAACCTTACTTTATAACACAAGTTCAAATATATTGAAACATTTATTCTACGTCTACTATAAATTGTCGCACCTTCACTTCATATAACAAGCGAATGAAGTGCGAAACTGAAGTTCATCACGCGATTCACTCGTATCAAAGTAGGCTACAGCCAACTAACGATCTTGGAAACGCTTTAAAAGCTTATAAAACTAGTTTTTTTTTTAAAAGTGTTTCAGGTACTTATTTCTATGGAATTTAATAAAAAAAATGTACTAGTACGTATAGTTTTGTGTACGGTAATCAAACAATATATATACGTAACAAAAAATGTTACACCTTTGTCAGTGTTACCATGAAAAGGTTGGTCGAGACAATTAATTAATATTTTGTACTTATGATTATCATGTGTTATTTCCTTAAAGGAGGCTCAGAATCGATCTAAAAAATAATCGAGATATTCGTAGACCCTACCCCGATAGGTGTATTGGTGGGGTTTCGATTACCATTCAGGACATATAATTAAAAATTAGGGAAAGCCATTTATATACACATTATATTTAATAAATCATTTTATGGATAAAACATTATAAAACACATTTAATAAATACAAAACGTAGAGATTTTTATGCGAGAGAGAGAGAGAAAGAGTTTGATTTTATAATCAATATGGAAATACATCTACTCCAGTATGTGATTACATACAATTATACCTAAATCATGAGTATATTTATTAGCGTACTGGTTAATTGATCACAAGTTTTATATAATTTATAGATTAGGTTAGTGCTAAATGAATAAGAAAAATAATAGGCACACAAAGTTAACATGTACTTAAGTACAAAAAACATTTCATAACCTGTCCTGTAAATACTTTGACAGTATAATAAGGTCGTATAAATAAATTCAATGCGGTAGTAAAGTGGGCATTAACTACATCATAATAAAATGACTTTTAAATAATTTAGTATCACAAAAGATAATAATATTTCAGCTCATTTGATCTAAGTTTCTTCCAACAGTCTTACTTTAAATCCTCACATAGTAAGCTATGTTTCAACGTAGAGTGAACTTCATTGAATATCATTGATTCATACTGAAGTTCTATTAATAAATGACATTTATGTAAGTTCATTGAGGATGCGACACGTGCAAGAGCCTTCAGGCCTACCCCACGAGTGGGTAGCAATCGATGGGAGGTGCACACACGCAGTAGCCCGCGCATGCGTGGTGCGGTCGCTGGACAAAGTACAAGGGAGAACAGTAGACGTTCGCTCTATATTTTTATATTTTATTCATTTAGTGCATGTTTTTGAACCAGTCATGTTTGTAAATCTAACTTTATTTTGATTTGGTTCGTCTAATGGAAAAAAATGGTTTTTTGATATCAAAAGTAAATTTGATCCTTTTTGCTACACTGTTAGGGTTTTTTCGTTATAGGCCTTAGGTAAAATATATATTGAACTACACTACACATCAACTGCCTCGTTGGTCTAGTGGTTAGCGTAAGCGACTGCAGATCAAGAGGTCTCGGGTTCAATTCCCGGGTCGGACTGCTGTTGGGTTTTTCCTACAAGAAATTCTTAATAGCAGCCCGGAGTATGGAAGATGGCGGTGTTTCCCGCCCGTGCTTCGGAGAGCACGTTAAACCGTCGGTCCCGGTTGTCATGAACAGCTATGGCAATCGTTATTGGGAAGTCAGTGCCCTCAAATATACTGACAACTAGTTCAACCTTCGAATTCAGTTCGCCCTCAGGATTGCGGAGGTCAGATGCCAGTCGCTCTGTGTAAAAACTGATATTCAGGTAAAATCGGTTGAACTGGTAGCCGACCCCAAATAATATTGGAAATTATAAAGGCTAGGAAGATGACTACACATCAATATGTCAATTTTCTTTTAATACCAATGCTATTTTATTCAATAAGGACATATACGTATTACATACTACTACAGCTTAATCGTTTAAGTCTAGACGGTCAAATTAAGCTAATTACATTAATAAATTAACATAAAACCATCCGTTTACAAGTCTCTTTGTCTTTTTTGTCATTTGTTTTATTAATTATGTTCCGGACAAAAGCGTTAGGTAAATTAAATCGTGTTTAATCACAGTTTAACCTATACAGTTTTATACCACTGTAACTTTCAGTATTTATCTTAAATTAATTTCCGTATATAGTTCCATCCAATATAGGTATTATGGTAGTCTAGTTTCACTAGTGTACTTGATCTGAAAGCATTTTGTTCTCGAGTATACTGCGGCCGATTTCAGTCGCACTTTGCGGCACCGACGCGTTACTGAAAGCTCGCCTGCAGACCTAAAGCTAACGGTGCAACAAAATTGTTTGAATTCAGTATTATTATTGATATTATTTGAAGTGAGTGACCTCAAAGACAAAAATGTAAGTTTTTAATTATTTTTTTTATAGATTTAGAGTGATAAAATATGAACTTAGTAGTGTGAACATTATTTTGATACTGAAATTGATTTTGAATGGACTTCGGTCACATATTAGCGTTTTATGAATGACCAAATTTTATATAATTTTTTTTTCATAACTTTATAGTCTTTGGTGCGTGTTTTCCATGACATATTTCATTTTTTTTAAATAAAGAATGGCATTTACCTATTTAGGTTTTGACGACTGCTCTTTTATAGTAGTAGCGTTGAGTTCGATGAAATTAGTTTAAATTATTAATTTGTTTTTTTTACTTAAAAGATCGAAATAACGGCGTTGATAGTAAAAAGTATATCCATTTATTTGAGCTGAATTTTGAAATCCATTTTTGTAAATAAAGCGATGATTTGTGCATTCGATTGTGAGTGAGGCAACTTCAAATTAATTATTTCCTCTCACTATACAAGATTGAATTTAAGTTTAGATGTTTATTTTTTTACGTAATGAGTATTATAAGGTCTTAGATCCACTCAATATTAGGGTTGAGTTTTTTTTTGAAGTCTCCAGTTTCTATTTTTTAATACTGTGTTTTGTTATCCATACATATATTTTGTTATGCCAGTAGACTTGTATTAAGGTGAGACTAACTCGACAACTACTTTAACGTGTCATTTCACATATCATGGTATTTTAAAATACTCGTATACAGCCCTATATTGATCGTAATACTGATTTCTAGTTATTAGTTTTAGTTTTCTCGACCATAGTGAAGCTAAAAGAAAAATAGTTTCGGCAGTCCATGTATTTTGTATGGTGGAACATAAAGCTTAAATTATTGAACCGATTTTAATTAAAGAGTTATCAAGGTTTGTCCCAATTACGCGGGTGACATATGCTTTATATTTTTTCTTAAGTTTGCCGTAATCGGGATTATAACTGTAATCTTTTTGCATTTATTTTACTAGATTTCTACACCTCCAAAGGTAAGCTCGTAAAAATAACCAAGGTAATAGGTCCACCGTTGTACATAAGTATATTTATCTATGTAATTTAAACGGGCAATAATAGTATATATATGTATAATCATGAAATTTAATATGCAAAGGATTTTGAGGGCGATAAATCGATCAAAATACATTTATAGAAAATTTTATTTAAAAAAATGCAGAGCAAAGCTCAGTCATCGAGGTACCTACTGAACTTTAAATAAATAAAATATGAACGTCCAGATGGCTATAAATACATATGTGAATTTATTTGAGGTATGTTAAATATATATGCTCTCACGGCTTAAATAAGACTAGCACATGGTTCTGGTTATGAAAGACAGAATGTATCCCTTCAATTAAAGGCTGAATGTTTTTTCTTATCTGTTAAAAGTTTGCCTTTAAAATCGTATTTATATAAGTTTCACAGAGCTTGCCTAAACTTAACAAAGGGATAGTGGGTTGTTTCTAATTTTAGCCGCTCAAACCAGGTGAAGCTGCGCTTGACAGTATTGTTAATAGTTTCAAACCGCGGGAGATATTGTGGTTTAGTTTTATTTGAATCACTAAACCTTATAACCGGAGCACAGCTTTAAGCCTTACTTTCTTTCAAATTTATAATATTCTAGTATGGATGTGGATAAATTAGAGCATAACCTACTTTTTTTGAAACATGATGATAGGAATTGGATATCCCTAGAAGAAGATAAGCTCTGATTATCCTCATTACTATAGCAATAAGCAATATACTTACTATTGAATAGCTAGCTTGGATAGCTAGCTTTTAGCTGTCATAATCATCTTTACGATTTACGACAGCAAGTACATCAACCACGTTTAAATATCCTAAGCACTGAAATGGTTTTGGATTTCCATCGATTTCTCTGAAAAACTATGCCTACATTTTAACCTGATAACAAAATAAATTAAGCTTGTAATTTTATAAACGAGTAGCACATAAAATAATAATGAAATGGAAACAAAGTGGTCTAAATAAACCTTCCGGCCCGGTACTACCCTCTTACAGAAGACCAGAAACATTATTCGTGCAGAAGCATCCTAATAGGCCACCATAGTGCGGGTCACCATGCTGCATAGTTGCATTATCTGCATTCGTAGGGAGTATGGTAACTATTGTACCGTGGGAAAGCCATGCTTCGGCATGAATGGGCCAGCTCGACCGGAATAATACCACGGCCTCACAGAAAACCGGTGTGAAATAGCGCTTGCGCTGTGTTTCACCGAGTGAGTGAGGATACCGGAGGCCCACACCCTAACCCCTACCTTATCCCCTTCCCCTTCCCCTAAAGGCCGGCAACGCACTTGTGACGCCTCTGGTGTTGCGGGTGTCTATGGGCGGCGGTAATCGCTTACCATCAGGCGATACGTCTGCTCGTTTGCCCACTATTCAATAAAAAAAAACTCTTGGATTGTGCTCATGCTTTCCATCTGGCAGATTAGAGTCACTTGGCAGGCTCATATCTTCTAATACGAGTATATAAAATTTTCGTACTAGTATTTGTTACCAAACTCCTCCGAAACGGAAATAACGAAAAGAGATGGAGAGATTAATAACTGTTTCAAACCAATGAAGTCAACCCTACCCTTGATCCTTCTATGAAAATGTCATTGAAATCATCGATCTCGTAATATTTTATTCAGTCTAGTGCCAGTTGATAGCATATAATTGTACGACTTCTGCTACTGACACTAAAATCGATGGCATACATGGCAGGGAGCCAATGACGTCAACAACCGGGGTGGCACTAATGATACCCTCGGTAGAACGTTTGAATCAAATGCAGTATTCGTGTTAATGATTGACTATATATGTAACTTTAATATATTTATCGAAGGAGCGTTGCACTTTCGCTGTAACAATATTTGGGGTCTTATGAATGTTTTAAAATGGTTGAGAGGCCTGATTTACACAGAAATGGCCAGTCTTAGTAACGGATATGTGATCCTAGATCTAAATATTGATCGCATTTTCCGGGCTGTCCGTTCAAGCAATGTGTTTTTCTTATATTTCCTACCTTTCTTGTATAATATTGCCTATTAATATACTCAAAATTATACTACCTTTAATTTCCTGTGTCCGGGTCATAGCAATAGACTTGTTATTACTTTGACTTTTACGTTCTAAGTGCATCAAAGTATAGTTAGTAAACTGTCGGTTTTAATACGCTATTAGCTGTTTCCAAGTGATATAGGCCTGTATAATTTAGAATAAGAACTTACACAACATTACAAAATATCTTGCAAGGCAAAACTGCAAGATTTACAAAATCAGCAGGATTTTCAGAAACGAATCGGTGCTTTTGGAGTCTCCATGCTAAACGGCGGTTTACTAAAACAATAACATAATATTGTACAATAATTGTGCGATTTGATTCACATTGAAATTGACAATTCTACAAAAATCCTAGAAAAAATATTCAAGTTTTTAAAGAAATTCTTTACAGAAATGATCAAATAATGTTTTAACAGCTGTTGAAAATTATATTTTACCAGACACACAAATCAACGACAACAACGGGTATTATAAATTATGTGAAACATGAAAATAAGTCACGTACTTATCGCGACATTTTCAGCCTAGCGTTGTAATTATGCTAATATTCATAATTTAAGTTTATATACCTACATACCGTTTATACCTAAATAGTACTGGAGAGATACTGTGGTAAAGTATGCCCCTGGGCGCGTATTTACGGTAATTTTAGTACTTTCTCAGGTGGGTGAAAACTCTTAGCCATTTTTCATGGTAAGTTAAATGTGAAAGAGATTGTTGATCGTGTCAGTGGTTATTATAATCATCAAAATTAAATGAGTGAAAATATTTTTATCAATTTTTTATATAAATATATCTATGTTCTACTAGCTGTCCGGGCGAACTTCGTAACACCATATTTTTCATTCGTAAATATATTCCAAATTTCTCAAAAACTTGTTTTCGTAATTATGCCCACTTCAGGTCACACAGGTACTGTACCGTAGCAGTCAAAAAAATAACTGTTCCGGTTCTTCTTTCAATTTTTCTTTAATACAAACCTTTTCCTAACAATAACGAAGACATAAAAAGGCACTCGATCGCAAGTTATACATACATTTCAGCGACAAATGTTTGTTTATATAAAATTCGTAGTGGTTGTACGGGATGATTCTATACATACACAAGAAAGATTATGTTTAATAACTGGTACTACTTTTTGATTTCGCCTAAATTGAATTGAATGTTTACTTCAAATTTACAGGGCTGCTGAAGGTAACCCCGGAGGATTAACGGTCGCTGAACCTGAGGTCGGACCTGATGGAGAGATCATTGGAGGGCCGCGCACACCGCAGCAGATTGCGGCACAAAGACGATTGCAGCAAACCCAGGCGCAAGTTGATGAGGTACAGTTTAATTTAGATTATTTAAATAGTATAACAGTTTTCAGAGGAATAAGTAACTTTAAACGAAGTTTATGTTTAGGGATCCGTTCTTTGAAAAATTAAAGTAAATATCCAAAACAGCTTGTACGTTATGCCCTAAATTTAACCCCCTTTTCTAATTTGATGTAAAACTGATCACTCACCTGAGAGTTGAGTGTGATTTCTTATGATACGAGTAGCACTCGTATCATAAGTCAGCCATGCCACCTTTATTTATAATATTCTTATTTAAACGAAAAATAAATTACTATAATAATATGATGCGAGTAGCTAGCTTCTTAACATCAACTGCATTGTACTGCACTGTACATAATAATAAAACTATAAAGAAAACTGCGTATAAACATGTTATACAGACGTTAATATTATAATTTTGGGCCATTCTTATGATGACTGAAATCTTTGATATAGTTCCCAATTCTTAAGTTCACTAAATTTCATTTTTCTCTTTGCGGTTTTTAGGTGGTTGATATTATGAAAACGAACATGGATAAAGTATTGGACCGGGATGTGAAATTATCAGAACTTGACGACCGAGCAGGTACCTATATAACAAGCGACATAATGTGCAAATGATGCTTACACCTATATACTTGCGGTTCTATGAAATTTTGTTATTTGTAGATGCACTTCAACAAGGTGCGTCACAGTTTGAGCAACAGGCAAAGAGTTTGAAAAACAAGTTCTGGTTACAAAATCTTAAGGTAACTGTAAATTATATTAATTTATACAATAATATGTCTCTCCAATTGCACGCCACTTGGTTCAATCCTTGGCTTCTCTTATCCAGTTAACTGCTGTTGTGATATTCATGTGAACATTCGCAATTACTGCCGATACACGTGTCCTTGAAACATTGGGGACTAATATGAGTAATACGTAACACGATCTGTGCGTGGTTATTAAACAAAATTTCAATGTAATAAAGAGTTCTTTGATCTTGTGACAAAGATATTACTAAATTTTTTTTAATCACATCATACATTTTAGTAAAACAAATTTTGTATATAACTATGATTATGGAAGTTAACGGACACACGATAGGTATTAAGTAAAAACATTTGAATAGCCTACTGTTTCGCCCAGATTGCACTGGCTGTTGTCAAAGACAAACTTAACTCTTCTGAGTGATTTTGGAGACGCACTCGACAGTTCTACAATTAATTATTATTTATGGCAATTAAATGTACAACTACATAGAAAAAGTTCGTAAACTCTAAGGAACACCGAAACAGGCCTTCATCTATTTCGGATATAAAATATTGTCATATTATTGGCAGTTATGATAACAAGAATTTTGATGATTAAAAAATTCCGATGATTAATTAAATATAATTTATATTACAGATGATGATAATAATGGGAGTAATTGGCATCGTAATAATAGGTCTGCTGTTTGGTAAGTTAAAACTATTAACAAACACATATTCAATGTTGTCAAGTGAAGCTTAGCAGTCAATAGAATGTTGTGTGTATGCGAAGATAACATAAATTAGAGAGATGACACTTGATTAAATATACTTTTGATTTCTTAATAATAGCTTGAAATAAAATAACTTATGTTTAGTATAAATATACAAAAAAATATATATTTACACTTCAGAAAACTAAAATTCATATTTAAAAAATATTTATAGAATAGAGTTAATATCAAATCATAAACTGTTGTCCCGTTCAACTTACTAAGAGCTATATACATATATTTAACATAATCTTATATTTTAAACATTGTATTTTAAATAAACTGCATTATGTTAAAACATGTGAAATTTTGATATTTCAAATAAAATCAAGTTTCGTCTTCTACCTCTCTCTACGTATGTACAAGCATTTGTTATTGGCTGTTTATTTTGCAGATACCCTACTTCTACGTGTTTAAGTGTTAAGAATGATCTAGAATCCCTCTTAATCTGATCTTTAGTGTGGCTTAATGTTTGAACTTCCAAATTTTGTCTCTATTAGCTTCCCTGTTAGCAGACCTCTTTAAATGTTGGCTGTCTTTAATCTGAGTGTTCACATGTGTTTGGTTTGCACGAAATTCCGCTATAATTGAAATTAGTTGAACTGAACATTTTCGTGTGCATCTTTTTAAAACCCGACTGTACGAGGATGGTGGTGATTTTCAAGTATATGTATGTATGTCATCCGCACGCACCGTAGTGTAAACGACTTGAAGGATTTTGGATAGGCAGCTGTCGTTATATTCGTCTGTATAGTGAGATGGAAAATCACTGTTATTCATTTACGCGCAGTCAGGTTTTTTCTATTTTTTTATATTTAAATATGTATTAGTATAATTTAGAATATCTGATGCAGAAAATAATCAGTTCAATTAGCTTTAATTTCTCCCGGATGTTGCAAAGACAGCCAAGTTGAACATCGGATTGCGTAGCGAGTAGTCGCTTCGAAGCACATGTTCTGCTTACGGCTGTTTGCAGGTGATAACATTAAACAAATGTTTGGTTAGTTCGGTACCGAGGCACGCCGACCATAAACGGCCCTCCAACAACTCCAGCAATTGTCGTCGAATATACTACGCCAGCAAATACTAAACTTTGTAAGTAAATGTACTTCCATCTTCGTCTTACTCCTTCATTTTTTTATAGTTTAGTGCTTGTGTCGATTGCATTTAGATTAGATAGTTATGGTAAGTACAATTTTATATTAATATATATTATCCCCGTAAGTTGTCGGATCGTACATCCACAATTTATTGAAAATTTATTTAATAACTTAGAATAACGTTGAATCAATGTGTGACAGAAAAGTGTAAAAGTTTAAGCATTGCCTAGAATACTAAGTTATTATAAATATACCAGAAAATAGCAATTTCAAATAATAATTTAATGTTCTTAATATATATACTACAAGTTTGTATTATTTATATTACAAGATGTAGCGTAACATTACAATACAGCTAAAACAAAAGATCGTGTGTGCGTGTGTGGAAAGAAATTGAAGAGACAATAGTTAGACATATCTTTTTTCGACGCATTCACAGCTTATACAAAATACCCAGAAATATCATTGATTTAAGATAATAATAATAATAAATAAATAAAAATAAATATTCCGGACATCTAACACATAATGCCATCTAGTCCCAAGCTAAGCAGAGCTTGTGACTAGATGATGCAGATATGTCTTAAACATGTTTGTTTTAACGACTACAGCGTACAGACACTTAAAATATCCAATAATTTGCAATCTATGCGGTATAGTATGTTTCTTCTACGTTTTGGATATATTTCAATCAAAATATTACTCATTCACAAACATATACCAAACTCACTTAACTACATTATTAATTAAAAGCCTTGTCACCCACTGTAATCATATCATGCTAACATCACACCAGTATTGAGTGAACATAGCAGTAGATAGGCTATTTAGAATTTGTAATCCCACTTTCCACGTGTAATGTTTGTATTTTACACTTTCTACACATTTAATTTTCCACCAACAAGCATGGATTTCTTTAACCAATCACAACAACCACAAACTTACAACTCACACCATGCATTAGATTATTCAGGTTGCTACCATAACATTTTTATTATCGATTTGAACAGCAGGAAGGCACCATGCAAAATATTTAGATAGGTGTTGATAAATATTATTTATGATAATACTTATTAATATGTATGCCATTTATTTATAACAAAAAAAAATAGTCTTCTATACTAATATTATAAAGAGGTAAAGCTTACGAGGTTGTAGGGGGATAATCTCTGGATCTTTTGAATCGATTTTGAAATATATTTTGTCAATAGAAAGGCACATTATTCGTGGGTTATTCGTGGGTATATATTAACCAGAAAAAGTATAGAAGATCGTAATTTTTAAAATTACAAATATGAAGAAACAACCATGCGACATGCTGGCAATAGGTAGTATTACCTAAACTAATAATTACTGTTACTTATTTTCAGGAAAATACATGTAATTTCTTCATCGTCGCATCCGTTGGGTTCCACTTCAAATGTGAAGCCGATTTAATAAGCTATTAATGTATTATATATACTACAAAATATAATACTATAGGCCTAAAAAAGAAACGAAATAATAAACATTATTTTCAATTGTCCTTTGAATAATGAAATTATTCAAAATATAAATGTAATTTTGACAATTGAATTTTCGTTGTCTTTTGAATAATAGAATTATTCAAAATATAAATGTAATTTAAATAATTGATATGTTTATCTACAGTCATTATTCACGTATAGTATCTGCATAAAACAAAAGTTATTATGCTTAAACTTGTCAAAGAATATTATTATGATAATGTTAAGTGAATTTATAAGTTTTAATCTATAATTCTGTATGTATACAAAATTAATATTAAATATAAAAATGTTTTATCGGTATTATTCTATTTATATAGAAATTAAAAGATTTGGCTGTCTGAAAAATTATTTTGCGTGCCTTGTAGATACTTTATAGAATTCTGATTCTATTGAAAACTACATTTATTAAAATACAACATATAAAATGTATTTATGTATTGTAGTTAAAATAATGAATGCTCATGGATTTGTAAATGAAATCTTCCAAATGTAGTGGAATCTTTCTGATATTATAAAATAATTCTTATTGTTCCAATATTTTTCTCTTTCGAGTCAAACATTTATGTTCTCTTCTCACTGTGTATACCTTAATCATATATAAAAAGTGGTAATAAATGAACTTTGATTGAAGTTAAAATAAATGAAAATTAGTTTTGCTTAGTTTATATTTTAACTGATCTTATGAGACTAGAGCCATTAGTTAATTAGTTATAATTATTTTTAATATGCCAATAAATGAAAAATAAATTAAATTTATAGCGTCTTTAGAAGTCAATTATTTGCATTGTCACAAATATAAGCTGCTTTAAGTCAATTAAATATTTATTTACAAAAATGAGGACAGCGATTATAAAATTGTTAATTTAAAGCATATATAAATATGAAATAAGTAATTTAATAGTTTATTAAATGAATTGCCGCATCGTTTTCAACTTTAAGAAAATGCCGTACTTAAACCAGTGACGCTGACTTGAGTCGCAAATGTCTATTTATGACGGTGGCGACTTTCTAACAGGTATATCAGTGTGTGTTTACCAATAATATATGACAAAAAATCTCTGTAAACATGGTATGTGTTCAACCTGTAATTGCTTACAGATTTTATTCAAATCATACAATATCAAGCAATATTTGAGCTTTATTTAGCAACAGAATAGTTAGCACTGAAATAGTTATATTATTCATAAAACATTATATAATTTATTAGGTTGTATATGTATCCTTAGGTAAAATTGTAAGCAGTTACAAAACAAGGTGCCACTGACAATATTAGTTCTTTTATAAAAAATAAACGAGTGTGATAATTGAAATGAGAATTTGAATCATAGAATTATATATTATTTGTTGATTCGGTGTTGTGCTAATCGCTTGTCTTTTCATTGTAGTTATTAATAATTACTTGACTACAAGACTTAAGAGGGAAGGTATAAGACAAATTCTATTATACACACAGTAGTGACTTATATTCTATTTCATAGATTATCTCGTAGGATCTCTCATAGAATTCCTGGTAAAAGGTATCTATACAAAGTCTTATATTATAAAATCTATTTGCCCCATATCGGGTTGTGATGTTTTTCTTTAGTTGCGTTGCAGACAACAAAGAAACATAAAATGTTTTCACATGCGACAAAATAAATAATTATTATAATATTGTTGTTTACGACACGACATTATAGCGTCAAAATGTTCTATGATATTCTAATTATAAATACTTCACTATTCGCCATTTATGAAAGATGAATTGAATTTAAATTTAAACTATATTTAATATATGTATAATAATTATTCAAGGTTATACGATAAAATGCAAAATTATTATCTGATTGCAAATTGTGAACAATTTTTCAACATTTTGTTTGTCTATTCTGCGAATTTGGCGTGTTACCATTATGGCACTAATCATTATAAATGTTGTAATTATTACTAAAATAATTAAATATAAATGGAATTATTAAATAAAATGTGATGAATATATACAGTAAACATCATTTGTTTTTTTTCTGAAAATCACTTTACATCACGTCACACATTTAAAAAAAATTTAACAGTCCATTGCTAGACATAGTCAGATGCCCGGGTTGAACCAAATGTTTAATATGATCTACAAATATTTGTTTCGGAGTTTGGGTGTCTGTCTTCTATGTATGTTTTTTTACAGAATTGGAGGCAAACGAACAGACGTATCACCTGATGGTAAGCGATTACCATCAGGCGATATGCCTACTCGTTTGCCCCCTTTTACAAAAAAAAACCTCTAGCAACACTACTTGTTAGCCTAGTGGTTAATTATCCAAACTGCTCAGCCGGAGGATACGGGTCCGGTTTCTACCCATGACAAAATATTGATGAGGAGGTCACTTGTTCTTTGCCTGAGTGTGTGTGTGTGTGTGTGTGTGTGTGTACTCAGTATTTTCTTTAAGATATTTTTTTAAAAATCAATAAATTCTTCAATGATCAACTTCTTACTACCGAAACCTTCTGAATACTAAATTTCATGAAAAGCGTTAGATTACATTTATACAAAAATTGCTCATTTAAAGTTAATGATCTTATATATTACATATGTATGTGATTAAAAATATATAAGTATGTTCAGTACAGGCATAGTCAACAATGGGATCATACTCAGCATCCCCTTTTATGCATAGAGGGTTGACAGCAAAATTATAGAGGCAATTTAACAATAAATAAACAATCACAATATATAAGAATGTACCGTAAAGATTTCTTTATTTTATCATTTTTAATCTGTACATTGTTTTGCAAGCCATAGACTAGTCCATAGATAATGATGTGAGAGCTTACTAGCTTTCTCTTTGATACTTAGCCGCCATTTTGAGTTACTATAATGGTCGGTGTGACATGAATTATGTCTTTCTGTGTTTTATGTTTTAACCAATATGGGTAGAATACTGATGCTGTTGCATTTTATATAAAAAACTATTATTAAATATTATGTATTACCGAAGTGAGTCACTACAAGCATTTCCTTGTCTACTAAATTTTTAACAGTTTTATATTTATTTCTAACACTAGTGACATGAGATCAAACAAAGAAAATTCTGTCTCAGTAGAAATTCATGCCACACAATTACAAAAAAGTTAAACAAAACAAAAAATATTTGAAATTATCTGCTCAGTGTAATATAGATTAAAACATCACCATCGACAACTTGACTTGGGATGTCCATAGGTTGTAGAAAGATCCCTTTCACGTTGAAATTTTAACCGCATATAAAGTGATGCAAAAATGGTCCGAGAGCACAATATTTCGTTCCTCAGACAGCCAATTAGTTTCCCTGTGGGAACTGTCTAGAAAACAAAGCGTGTTTTGTTACATACAACTGTTCTTAAATTGCCTTCGATAATTACATACTATTTGTTCTCGTACGATAATAACTCGATTGTGTTTTTGTTTTACAAAAATTATAATCAATTTAAGTGTTTTTTTTTTGTAATAAATTTGTATTTGGTTTTTGGCTTGATATGTTTTTTAGTTTACGACAGAACTCAAAATAAAAAAGTTCCGTTCTGTTTTTTTAATAAAAATGCAAGAAATATATCTTGCTTATTTATAGACCCCAATCAGTTTGTGTGCGGATTAGTGAAATAAAGTCGGGAAAGTTTCATGTCAGTATTGAATAGTGAAATAAAATAATAGATTACCGATGAGAAACGTCTAAGGCGTTAGGTTATATCTCTGCTAGCTTTGCACTCCACATACTAAATATCTTTATTAATTTTATACTACGAATGGTTCCCACATTGCATATTGTATTAGCTTGTGATTCAATACTTATGACGTTATTTTCTCACTTTAAACTCAAAGAAAAACTTCTAGTAGTGGTAGTAGAGTTGTAATGCAGATCGTAGATCTGAAAGGCTGGGAGATATTGAATTTAGTGTGAACACTTGGAGCATTATTTAATTGTGTGTCAGCGCGGCGCTTGCCCAGTAAGAAGTGATACATAGTGGGCTGAATGGGTACTGATCTGGATACAATGTATTCATATTTAATAAAAGAAAAAATCGTTGTAGTTTTATCTTTGTCAAATATGTTGGATGTTTAAATCCTATTTAATATTATGAATTTGTGAAACTAATTTAGTTTTTTTGTTTGTTTAAATACCGAAGATGCGAAGTCGATAGCAGAAATAAGCTGAAACGGCATT
Source organism: Spilarctia lutea (assembly GCA_916048165.1). NCBI lineage: Eukaryota > Metazoa > Arthropoda > Insecta > Lepidoptera > Erebidae > Spilarctia > Spilarctia lutea. The sequence continues at coordinate 6,842,335 of OU696491.1, forward strand.
TATGTGTAAATGTAATAAGATTTTTTTTTCATCGCATTGACTAAATGTTACATATAAATTAATGTTTAATTTTCAGTTTAGCTAGATAAAACCATCACCGTCATCATCTAATGATTACAGCATTAAGATGCTCAAAAATATCAAGCAAAGAGTTTCCATAATTATAAATTTAAATATTTTGTCTCAATATTTGCACAAACACAGTGTGCACCTATAGTTCGCAGTAATGGTCCTGTCAAGTGTTTGAAGAGCACATATTGTTGTTTATTTTTACATTCTTTGAACTCTACACTGCAGATTTTTTTTTTATTCTAACGACCTAGCACCTTTAACCTCTACGCATTATTATGTAAATGCAATATTTTAATTCTTATAGTAGGATGTGGTTATAAAATACCTTGTTGATGTATTCTTAGTAGTAATACTAATATTATAAGTGAGATAAGTTGGGTTTTTAATAGTGTTGCTAAGTTGATGTCGAGAAACTGTACGGGTTTGGTTCATTCAAACTCATCTTTGGTAATCTGATAATAAGAATTAGGCAAGAAACTAAGACACGACAATAATGTTCTCGTTTTCCATGATAGTATGATAAGAGAAGCAGAAAGGTCTTGTAATATTAATTGACTACAGTCGTCCATGGGTATGATATTTACTTAAAAGCAATGTTTGAATTGCTTGCCTGTGGTTGTTTGTAAGCCTTGGTATCATTATAGTCGAGTTGATCCATTTATGCCGAATTATTGGCATCACTGCAAAAAAAGACAACTTCAAACAATCCCTATTCCAAGTCTAAATGGTCAGCGTGGTATAGTTGACCAAAACTTGCCTTCCCTTCCTGACTCCCTTCCAAAACTAAGGAGAGGCTTATGGGCAGCAGAGGACTTGTAGAAGCTGTTAATGTGTTGTGATTGGCTTTACCTCGTCAAAAACCTCACTACACTACTTTCACATATACACTTATGAAATTGATTCGCTATCGCTGAACCTTGCTTTAACATCTCGATAGTTTCATCGTATAGTGGTTAACTGTTCCATTATTTCCACGGTTACTCATTACATCAAAGATTACATGACGTGTGGCCCGTAGGTAACAGCAAATTGCGATTATTACGTTACATCCTAACGAGGTGTTTGAGACCTCCCCTGTAATATGTTTGGCCGACCATTTAGCTTTGATGGTTATAGAATATTATAGCATGTGATATGAAGACTTTTGTTCAAAACATATGTTGAGATTTCCTGAAAATTTTAACGTTGAAGATCATTTTGTAAAAACGGAGAAAAAATATTTTGTTTGCAATATCAAGGTAATAGAGCCACACAAATTTCAGCACGAACGAGCCAGCTCCATCGGGGCGGTACGACCCTCGCACAGAAGATCAACGTAAAATGACAGCGTTCATGCTGTCGTATTTCGTTGGTGAATGCGAGACCGGAGGCAAAAGCATCACAAGTCCGCCATGGTGTGCGTCACCATGCTGCATTGTTGCATTGTCTGCATTCGCAATAAGTATGGTGACCACCACTCTTGGATTCTGCTTTTGCTTTCCACCAGGCAGAGTAGGGTCATTTTGGCAGGCCCATACATAAAAAGAAATGTTTATAATAACAGCTTTAACTATAGAAGATCTATGCTTGGGTTCAAATAGCCAGGCTCGACAGGAATACAACAGCTTTACAGAAAATCAGTCTAAAATGATTCCTTTGTTGCTGTTCACGGATGCGGTCTATGTGTGGCGGTAGGTGGTGACCCGTCTGCTATAACCTTAAAAACGCTATAAAAAATCATTATAAACATATACTTTAAATTATTTTTGCTTATACATACTCATTACTGTTTATTGGTCAAGTAACTCAGCCACAATTTCAAATTTTAGTCGAGATTGATTAGTTGAATTTCACTCCACTTTTTAAAATGTCTTTAATTAAGAAATATATTGTTTCGCTTAGATTTTTTTTTGTACGTTTTTTCGGATATCTTACATATCACACATATCACAATGCCGTCTTATTTCACACTGAGCTTATAGGCACTATGAGAGCTAGAATGACTTTTATACTTTTATTGGTAAATACATACTCGTATATATTATGCATACTCAAACTCCGAAACGAATATTTGCAGATCACACATACATTTGTCCCTCCCGGGAATTAAATACTAGCCTAAACGCGCAGGGTGTAATTGCTACCTCGGCACCACAGAAGCAGTCCGAATATGTTGCATATTCTACAACTAACTAACTAACCTGTATTTGTCAGGCCAGTGTGGTATAATAGATTAAAACCTCCTTTCGCAAGAGAAGTCTGTGTCTAGCAGTGGACTATCATTAAGGCTATTAATTTTACTATTATTATTATATAATACTTAAATTATATATCTATGTATGTATACTACGAATACAATATATGTCTACAAAATGTATAGTTGGTCAGTGTAAGCTTCAAAAACTTCTGTATGGGTTGAGCTCCAATTTTAACCGCTTTATAGATTCCTTTTATCTACTTTTTACTCTTTTTATTCCTCGTTCCTTATTAATGCAAACACTAACATACAACAGGAAGTGTGTCAGAGTGCCGTTAGTATCCTATGTATCTACACAGCTGCCTTGTTGGTCTTGCGGTTGACGTATGCAATGCTGATCAAGCGGTCTCGGGTTCAAATCCTAAATTGCGAGCCTAAAGTGTTATTGAGTTTTTCTGATTTTAGATATACCTACTTAATAACAGCTCGGAATTTAGAAGTTAGCGTCTGAACCCCCGTGCCTCGGAAAGCACGTAAAGCTGTCGGTCCTGCGCCTGATCTCTCCCCGATCGTGACGGTTAACCGTCCCATCGGAGTATGTGCACTAAAATATTTACTGCGAAGTTGGATGCTCTCCGTTGAGACTTATCGGCTAGAAGAACATTATTATATTATCTTCACATTATGTATATTTAGAAAATATTAATAATAATATATGGAATTTGTAATAACGACTAATAACGACTGCATAACTATACCGCCACTATTTATTTTCAATACTACTACAAGAACACAATACTACAAAAGTTGAAAATATATATTTAGTCAATATAGCCTGGGTATATTTTTCATCATTCAGTGATCAAGCTACCTTAGTTTACAATCATAATACAATAAGCGTATCAGCCGCCGACAAGAGTAAAAATTGCTAACATTATTGTAATGTAATCCGTAATGCATTTTATATTGTTTATCGTCATAACCGGGCAAAATAAACGGGGATACTAAAGTACGAAGTCAATTTACAGCATGAATTCCAGAACTAAAATGGTTGTTACTCATTGTTGCACACAGTGTTTTATATCCTTAACAAATGGTTGAAGATGGAATGATATTACTTAATATGGTAAACGGGCGTACTAAAAAACATTAGTCAGGGTGTCATTAACTAGTTAAAATATGTATTCTCTGTCATTAAGTTTTAAGAATCAAGCGGATCTGGGTGGCATACCTGAAAGACCTATAAACTACTTGTAAATTTGAATTGAGACAATGGTCGTAATCTTACTTATAAAGACTTTTGTTTCCGTTAATCTGTCCAACCGTCATATCTGTAATAGTATCTAAGAGGGCCGGTTTCTATTTCTTCAATTCAATTACAAATTATAAAAATATAGAAAATAATCAATGATATACAGTCTATTTTCAAAAACTTCTTTATTGAAGGCATTATGCTTTGTCCAACAGATTCTTCTCATTTCTTCAAGAAAAGAACGTACTCCTTCCTAAAAGGCCGGCAACGCACTTGTGACGCCTCTAGTGTTGCGGGTGTCCATCGGCGGCGGTAATCGCTTACCATCAGGCGATACGTCTGCTCGTTTGCCCCCTATATAATGAAAAAAAAAACTATAAACGCTAATTCTTTCCCAGTTTTTCTTTTTCGCTAAAGCATTTGTACTACAAAATAACCGCTGAAAATAACTAACCAATATAAATCACATTTGTACTTTCAACATTGTTTGATAAATTAAAATGATCTTAATCATTTAATTGTTTGGAAAGCGACAGAACACAGTATCATTTGCGTATTAACTACTGTTGGAGCAGAGAGGGTAAGCTGGTCAAAGGCCGATTTACTTTTGTGGCCAGTAGATTAACTATCGAGGTTTTTTTTTATCTCATATAACTTACATTAAACTCACTGATATAACAATTAAAACATATTGAAAATAATGTAGGTCTTATTATAGTAAATACCTGTATCAATAGCATGAAGACGTTGATGTCTTCCAATGATAGATAAAAACAAATATACATGACACTACTGCTAACGATTATGACATCGTATTTATAAACATTTCATTATCAAGGTCATTATCGTCAGTCTAACGAAGTCCACTGTGACAGACATAGACATTATTCACAGACAAATATATATATAGTTGAAAATTAATTTCTGAAATAAAGTAATAAATAACCTGCTCTGAAAAGGAACTCTTCGGTGTATAAAATCTATTCAGTATTTACAATAACGACTCAACTATTAGGGCTAAGTGCCCCTGTTTTGTGAGGCAACAGGCTTTGCCGCTCGCAGGCTAAGTGAGCTCGTACAATAAAATTTTAGTACCAAGAGACGAGGGCAACGATTGTTATAACTGAATTGACTGCTGCATTTGCAGGGTTAGTTTATAAAAAGGTTTCTTGTGACTTGCTTCAATGTATTGTTAAGTAGCTCTAGACACATTTATGTTAGTTATTTTAGTGTTTAATAAAATAAATATATATGTGGCTTTTAGTTCAATGTTTTGAATATATTTTTTTATTATTTTTACATTTTACCGTGGGAGAGCCACACTTCGGCATGAATGGGCAGGCTCGACCGGAGAGATACACGGTCTCACAGAAAACCGGTGTAAAATAGCGCTTGCGCTGTGTTTCATTGAGTGAGTGAGGATACCGGAGGCCCATACCACATCCCCTTCCCCTCATCCCCCTTCCTATCCCCAAAGGCCGGCAACGCACTTGTGACGCCTCTGGTGTTGCGAGTGTCAATGGGCGTCGGTAATCGCTTACCATCAGGCGATACGTCTGCTCGTTTGCCCCCATAATAATTAAGCTCCCATAAATTATTATTATTTAAGATTTTAATGGGTTGAATATTTCATAAGAAATAAACATCCTCTAAAATATTATGTTATGACTCTTATGAGCAGATTATCTTTTGCCCATGTGTAGGTATGTCGGTTATCGCAATAAAGAGTATCCTATGACATTTCTCAAGACTCAACTTTATCTCCCTCCCAAATGTCCTTGAAATTCCTTCCTTCCTTGAAATCGTAACAAGCAGACATACAGGAAGAGTTTCTTTCGAATTTATTACGTTAATATAAATGTAACGATAAACGTCATTGATAGACAAATCAAGTATTTAATGTACATGTGCAATCTTAAAATATGATTAAATGTTAATCAGGTTTAAAAAATATATTATAATCATATCTTAAGAAACAGTCATCAATACGATCTTCATTTAAGTTGGTATTAAAATCACGTATCATGTACTCGTAGCGTCCTATTTTTATTTTTTCTTTATAGCATCGTTATAGCTCCAATATGCCGATATAAACGCCAGCTTGACGCAAGCCTCGTTATTTTATTTAGTGTACAACTTCATCTAGTGGTGAAATACGACGTTAATTAACGAGAAGTTTTACTAAACATTGCTGTCTCTCTTTAACGTGTTGTTGTCATATGCTCCGTTTCATTATTATAACACGACGAAGCCTATGGAAAGAGGTTGAAAACATTTTGTTTAAATTTTGAAAATAGTTAATTGCTAGAGTAGTGACTGATGATCTGGATCTCTAAAAGCACTCGCTTATGAAATTTCTTTATATCTCTTTTATATTAAATTTTTTACATTATTCCCTTACAATTTTTAAAAATAAATTTTCTTTTTTAAGTCTTCTGAATATTACAGTGGTGTATGTTCAGTTTAAGATTATTAGAAGAATTTTTTTTTTTTTTTTTAAAGACAACTCCCACATTAGGAATAAACGTCCTGTGTCGTGGGGGACTTTACAGACATACATGAAACGGACACAAAGAACATCCAGACTCGGGACAAAAATTCGTGGATCACACAAAGTGTTGTAGGTACCGCGTGGGATTTGAACCCACGACACTTGGCGCAGTAGCAAGCGGCATGGCGACCGCTGACACCACTCGGCCAACCGTGCAGTCAAATTAAATGTAACGAACTAAATATATCGGAATACGAACACTTAATTTATTTAAGACAATTTATTTTTGTAGGTACTGTTGAATTCAGAGATAATATAATGTGTAATTAACTTTAAGATAATGTTATATTCTTACATGCGTCTAAATACTAGCACCCAAATTATAGGATGAGTCTGGTTTGGTAGAAAATATTCAATATTTTATGTATTATACAATTTATTATCTAGTCATAAACCTAAAAATTCAATGTATTTTGAATCAATACAAAATAATAATAATAATAATAAATAAATATTCCGGACATCTAACGCCACACACAACGCCATCTAGTCCCAAGCTAAGCAGAGCTTGTGTTATGGGTACTAGACAACTGATATAAATACTTATATACTTTTTTTTTGTAAATACATACATATTATACATAGAAAACACCCAAACTCCGAAACAAATATTTGCAGATCATACAAACATTTGGTCCGACCCGGGAATCGAACCCAGACCTCAAGCTTAGCAGTCGCATACGCTATCACTACGCCACCGAGGCAGTCGAAGTAAGTCAATATTTTAGAGAACTTTGTTTGTTTTTTAAATCGATTTGATAGAAACAAAGCGATGACCGAAACTTAATATAAAAGCATAGATAAAACTGTTGCTCTTCTCTGCACCCCCAGTATGAGTAGCCGCATTTGCACATTCGATAACATCGTCAAAGTGACATAAAATTGTACCGGCAACGTTCAGAATAGCTACCTCCATGTATCGTACCTTTGTACTATAGAATACAAGAGTGTTCGGCGAAGGCAGATTTTAAAAAGCGTGTCCATATGTATATTTGGTACATTTGACTTACTTTGTTGTTGACTGCTGCGCATGAGGTCTCGGGTTAGATTCCCCGGTCGGACCAAATGTTCGGAGTTTGTGTATTTACTATGTTTAATACGTATATATTTACAAAAAAAAATATATTTCAGTATTTTATCAGTTACTCTAGCTTTCATAGAACAAGTTCTGGTTAGTTTGAAGCTAGATGGCGTTGTCTGACATATATCCGGAAATATTTATTTATATACCTTAAAGCGACTGCACGGTTGGCCTAGTGATTTAAGTGGCCACCTTCTATTGCGCCAAGTGTTGTTGGTTCAAATCCTACATGGGACAACAATTTGCGTGATCAGCAAATTGTTGTTCTGAGTCTGAGTGTTCTTTGTGTCCGTTTCATGTATGTTTATAAAGTCTCTCGCGACACAGGATGTATATTCCTAATGCGGGAGTTGTCTTTTAAAAAAAAACCTTTAAATATAAACATTTGTTATTCAAGTCACTGACCTTTAGCTATTTAATAGGACAAGGTCTACCTTTTACATGAACCTCCGTCCAATGATTGATCACGTAGACTTATAATTCAAGTCTAGCAATTTGCGCTTTAAGCTTAGGAATTTAACGTATGTGCATGCCTGTACTTTATCCCTAGTTATGGGTCTCGGTAGGTCACGTTTCAAAGACAAAGCATATAGGTTTTATGTCTTAATTTAGACAGCCCACTACCCGAGCTAGAGGAATATTTATATGAAAATGCCTGGCATTTAGTTACAAGTCGATAAAGTTGAGTTACTAGACAAGCTATGAACTTTAGGTACCTAATAATTTGTTTAGGTTAACACAGCCGTGACATTTATTATTTGTATTATAAAATAAAAAGATATTTAGTCGGTTATATTTATGATTTCGGTTGTTCTGAGAATTGGTAGCCACAGAATAAATACAATCTCTTCTTTTATGAATCTGTTTTGGATTGACGGCCGATTTCAACACAAACCTCCTTTGTGAAAATCATTGGCCACCTATGTGTAGTTTTGTTTTAACATGTTTAAAGATTATCTGTCACTCTTACTTTGTTCGCAAATCGCAACAATAGACATCTCGCGGGAAGCTTTTTGTTCTTTAATTTTTTATGGAGTTTTTCTTATAAAGCTCTAAATAGATAATACATGGGTCATCGTTTTTTGTTTTTTCGAAAGACGGTCCCCATTTCATGTCATCCACATTTTATATATGTTTTATCATTAATTTAATCACGACGACGACTTGAAGACTCGAAGAATTAGAATTGAAGACTATAAATACTTGACATTGGCAGAAATAGCTGATCCGAGTGATCCGGCTGGTTGCCATTTCATCAAAAGAAGATAATTTTTTATGATTTTAAACGAGGGTTAAACTTCAAGTATTTTTATTCCGTATATTATAAACCGTAAGAACTTACTTAGTCTATTAATCAGTAATCACTACTTATATTTGCAGTAAAAGTAAGTAAATGTGCGCAGCAAATGGGTCGCTAATCGTCAAATTGACTGCTAAAAATTAAATAATTACAGATCAACTCTATATTTTTTATATTCTGAGTAAAGAAATTAAAAACATTTATCACTTCAAAAAGCTCTAATTTCAGTAATCAAATATGGAGTCTAATTTAGCTTTTGCTTGTAAAAAATAAAAAAGACGTGGTTCAAGCGTTGTGCACTTGGACCACGTCTTTTTCATTTAATCTTTGATCAGTGTAAGATAGTGAAGTTTGTATAAAGATAAGATTGGTGTGTCCATTTATTGAGGATTATATAAACTTAATAGGACAATAACATATTTTTTTATCGAAAAATTATCATAATTCTTTTTTGGTGATAGGGAAGAAATTCTTTCGTATCTCCGGCTCTTGGGGGACGCAGAAACCAGGAGCCTTACTGTAGGAAGGATATAACTACGTATTTTCAGGTTCTTACCATCGTTATCGTAGAAGTCGAAATAAATCTTAGAAAATTTGCAAAAGTCTTTTTAGTTCTCTAATATCTGTGTTAGATTTGTTTTTAGTTTTGGAAGTTTTTCAGTAGGATTCTGTTGCTTGAGACTTGCTCTGTTTAGAAAATGTAGAGCCATGCTTCCATGCACATGGACCGGAACAACCAGAGTAGGTAGTACTACTGCCTTACAGTGTTACTTCTTTCTTTTATACTCATCAAGGTTCATCATCAGCCTACCGCAGTCCATTGCTGGACATATGCCTCTCCAATTGCACGCCACTTAGTTTTATCTTCGGCTTCACCAAGGTTGCCAGAAATTAAATAATAATAATGTTTAGTACATTCCCAAACTAAGCAGAGCTTTGACTAGGGTACAGTAGACATAAAAATAAAATATACTTTTTGGTTGAAAATACATACTTATTGCACATAGCAAACACCCAAACACTGAAACAAATATTTGCACATGATAGTTACAGATATTTGGTCCAACCCTGGCATTGGACCTGAACCTTCAATTCAGCATATGCGACTGGCATACGCTACCACTGTGCCACTGAGGTAATCAAAATCTTCTTCGTTCCTTCAACATCTAGGCCAACTATACAACTGTTCGAGAAGTACAGGTACACCCGTAAAAATAAAAATACTCTTTATTGACCTAGAAAACCAGTTACTGCCATATCCTGAGAAAATCAGAAGCCTGGAGTTCACTTCTAAATAATAAAAATATAGTAACTGCTTACTAGCACGTGACCAATAGACAGAACAGTATTTACCAGTCCTGCCACCCAACTGTCGTGTATAATTAATCAAATAGGCACAGTATTATATTGTCCATTGATTAATTACGCCAGGTGTAAATCTTAATTACGGGGCGGTATGAGCTTGGTCATTGCAATTTGCAACGCCCCACTCTAAATTGAACGATATGTCTTGTCTATTTGACAGTTAAGTGGTATTCTAAATCCTATTAATTTTGCTGATATCTTTTAAGCTGTTAAAGAATGTTCATTACAGCTGTATTTATTGGTAGTTAAGGTTAATTGGTGCACTGCATATTAATTATATATATATACATATATATAAATACAAATATATATATAACTGCTTACGAATAGTTAATTAAATGTTTAGGTGTAGCAGTAAATCTATTATTTTTCAGACAAATTGGTTGAATTGACTTTACTCCAAATAACTTTCATGTGATGCACTCTTTAATACGATATAATAAAAACTATTGATTTTCTCATTATACATTTGTACAAATATAAAAAAATATTTGAATAATAATAATAAATAAATATTTCGGACATTTAACACACAACGCCATCTAGTCCCAAACTAAGCAGAGCTTGTACTATAGGTACTAGACAACTGATATTAATACATATATACTTTTTTTTGTAAATACATACATATTATACATAGAAAACACCCAAACTCCGGAACAAATATTTGCAGATCATACAATGGAATACTAAGCTTAAATCTATGACTTACGTTTACAAAAAAAATATATAAATTAATATAAAAATATTATAACAAAATTATTTTCATGGTCATTACAAGGTTTGAACGTGCTATACTCAACATCCGCGGTTCCGATATGAAAAATTCTTTCAATGTTGAATATTCCATTTATCAAGGAAGGCTGTAGGCTATATATCATCACGCTACTACTAATAGGAGCGGAGCACCAATGAAGAATGTTTCAAAAACCGGTGAAATTTTTCATGCTACGGGCAATATAAGATGCAAACGAGGTTGCGTGGGTCAGCTAGTATTATATAAGCTCTGAAGTACACGTAAACAAAATTTATGGACATAAAAACAAATTACAGGTTTGAACTTATTGACGGTTTCTACATTAAGCTGGAGGCTTGTGTCGCGGCAACCAAGACCATTTACACCTAGAAATGAAATTTAATATTGTTAATGTTAACACAATAAGTGTTTAAAATAAAAGCCCAAGAACAGATCATCAATTATAAAGAAAATATACCTAGGTAAATTCTAACACAACTCGTTCAATTCTACTTTATATTCAGGACAGAATTTCAACCTTCTCTCGCTACATAAATTTCAACAGTGGACATCAGTAAATAATCACCCAACATTGAATAGAAAGCCTTACTTAGTTAACACTTAAAATACTCGCGCCTTGGTCTATAAGACCCAGCAGTTTTGAAGTACCTACACATAAATAAATGGTTAACTAAGACGTTGGAACACAGAATTTTATGTTGCTCGCTCTGTTCCATACTTTATTGTACTCGGAATTATTTGTAGATCTGTTGTAAAGTAAAACGCCGTCGAAATAGTCAAGAAAAAGTTGTATGGATTTCATTTTGTAAAGACAGTTGAAAGGTGTGAGTTAAATTATGTTATTTTGATTCAATCGATTCTTATGGAAGCTTAATATACTTCTTTCTGTAATATAATGATTTCGACAGTAGTGGTTCTTTTTGTAAATGTATAATTTAATTAAACATCATCAATCATCAACAACCCATAATGTCCCACTGCTGAGCTCGGGTCTCCTCTCAGGAGAAGGTTAAGACCATATGTATAAGGAAATATAATGTAATACATAATGTTATTTAATTAAGTTAAAGTTAAATATTTTTTTGTAAACGGAGGTCCAAGATTTAAGCTTGGTATTCCATGCGAAGTTTTAGTTGACGCTTAGACTTTTTTGCTTTTATTAAACATAAAATAGAGAAATATGACATATGAAAACCATACATATCTGAACGAGTAACCACAGTGAGTTATGAATTGCACTAAAAATACTGCAAAAATAAATAAATTCGTACCGTTAAATTACTAAAATACACTTTCCCTGTTTCTTTATTTGTATAATATTTGAATATACTTAATATTTTGTATAAAATATTTCACATTATTAAATAATAATAATAATAAAACCATATTTGCAACAGCTGTTCACAAAAATAATCTTATATTTATACCTTTCAAATTCTTAAATTACTAATTTCTGACTTTATTGACTACAACAATACAGACTTCAGTTCTTTTGTCCATTTTTATTTTATACTCTTTTATACTCCTGTCCACAAATGTTACGTATATATAAAATAGTGACTTTCATTTCAAGGGTATTACACATACAATTTATCACTACCACACAGAACGAAGTCGACTTCAGTCAAGACAACGTTGGACCCAAGAAAAAAGCAAACATGAGCCTTGGTGATAGCCTACAGTCATTTGTGCGCACATAATATTTGTCTTCATACAAATTATGACACTGCCGCACAAAGGGTTAAGAAATTAACCTGCCGCTTACGGTCATCCTTTTAACTCCAAAACATTAATTATAACACCTCTTTAGGGTTAAATTTATCGTGTTTTGTTACTCATTACTATGTTTTAGAGTGTTTTTTTTTGTACGAATGCTGGCGGGCTCTATCTTGCATTTTATTTTGGCTGTTCACTGTCTGATTATGTTATACCCATTTGGTGTTACACAAATATAATTTTATTTGTACTTAAGTATATATATACCATACAAATCAATGGCAGCGCTAACTGTTAATAATCATCAAACTGTAAAAGTATGAAATAAATTTTGAATAAAATTAAACTGAACTTAAGTTACGTTGAACTTTCGAGTGTACGTGTAAAAGATGACTTTCTTTAAAAGTCACTTTTTACCCGTACTCTATCTGGTATGTGTCGTTAATTAAATTGACCTGTTTTTGATATTTATTAATTGAGAGTAAACAGTAAATTATATTCGCCAACATGTCAGCTTACATGCTCGCTCATCAATAGTTCTTTAAAGCTTGTAATAATTTATTGCTAAAGGCGGTTTTTATGTAGCCTTTAAAGGCACGTGGTATATATTTTAAGCGGGTACGTTTCAATCTGGGAGATCTTCGCTTTAGCTCGTTTTATTTGCAGACTATTTTCTTCCCTTTTGCCCTCAAATTCAAAGTTATTAGAATCGATTTTGCAAATAAATTTTAAAATAGGCACTCAACGTAATGTTTTGTTTTTTTTTTTCGCTTTTATTTTATGTTTAAAAAGACTTGAGAGAGGCTCGTGAACTTGTGGATCAGTGGAAGCCGAGTATTGAGTAGGTTAGCACAAAACAAAGTTAAGGGGCCGGCTAACTCGGTCAGTTTACTAATGGGAAACTATTCTTAGCATATAAAGACGTGGCCCTATCAACATCTGTAAGAAACGTTTGTTAATTACATTTGGTATTTTTAGAACATTGCCTGAATTTAAGTATTTATTGAACATGTTCAAAGTTCTTTTTAACAACTAAATTGAATCCTACCAATTTTAACCTCATTAAATAGATTCTGTTGAATTTTTCTTACAATAAATTCTTAATAGCAGCGGATAATGAAAGATTGGATGGATTTGGTATTTTTAGAACATTGCCTGAATTTAAGTATTTATTGAACATGTTCAAAGTTCTTTTTAACAACTAAATTGAATCCTACCAATTTTAACCTCATTAAATAGATTCTGTTGAATTTTTCTTCCAATAAATTCTTAATAGCAGCGGATAATGAAAGATGGCGGTATTTCCGTTAGCACGTTAAGCTGACGGTTGTCATGAATATCTATGGTAATTGTTATTGGGAAGTCAGGGCTCTCAAATATTCTGACAACTTGTTCAATCCGGATCCGGAGGTCCGATGCCAGTCGCTCTGTGGAAAAACTGATATTCAAGTAAAAACGATTAAACTACTAGCCGACGCCAAAATGAAATAATCTTGGGATTAATAAAGGATAGAAAGGTGATGAAATTATGTAAATAGACTATATTCAAAGTTTCTTTCTTATCTTTCTTTTATGCTATTTATACTAATATTATAAATTCTCAAGTGACTTGTCTCTCTGTCACGCTTTTACGGTTAAAGAGCTGCACCTATTTCAGTGATATTTTGATCCTTGAAGAAGGACAATTACCAACATACAAGCGGGCGGAGCCACGGAGGAAAGCTAGTTACGAAACAAAACCTAAAACATTATGCAGTCATAGTTTTCCTCGTAACAAAACAATGATTACAATACACTTCAAAGAATTATACAGTGATCACCTACTCGGTTCATAGTATTCTTAATTAAGTATGATTTATTCATTTATATCGGGTTTCCTTTGGCTCCAGTAATATTATTATAGTAATTATAACTCCAATTCCACGAATAATTTGAATACAATAAGGAAATTTATATTTTGCTTGCAATCACATGTGCAAAGGAAAAGCATGATATGTCTGTTTCATTGTCTATTTGATTTATGAATTTATCCGGATATCCGAACAAATGTTCGATATCCGGTGGCCGACTTTGGTTTATAATTAGCTCGTGCCACGTGCCACGTGCCACTCCTGGCTCATTCTCGTTCAACCCGTTAGCCGACTTGGATTAAATTATTATACATATTAATTAGGTTAGGTTATGCATACTAACGTTTTATTTGCGTAAGTCAACTGACAGGGGCTGGATGTGAGAAACCGAGGGTCGATCTAAGTGGCGTGCAATTGGAGAGTCTTATGTCCAGTAGATGAGACGCAGAAAAACAATTTGTGGATCACACAAAGGATTGTATCCACAACGCCTCATTGCAGTAGGAGACGGCTAGGCGACCATTTATAGCACTATACCATCTCTGCAGTCCACATCCGTGTATTTTGTATTTATTACTGCAAAAATTATGAAATAATAATGCGATTCCAGGTCTGAACACCATAACCGAATTTAAAAATTATTTCATTAAAGAAATGGTACATTTGCAGGAAGTAAATCGACATATACGCGGGCCGAGCCGCGGGCATTTTGCAGTCGTTAATTCGGGTACTGTTAATATTTTCTTTTTTCACTCTACGTTAAATATGGTCCAGAAGGAGAAGCTATCACTGGGGTATTTCTGCAGAGATGTGAACAGTGTTCCGAATGCGGCAAAACCTGCATATTACACATTTCTAGACATTAAGGAAGAGTCAATTAGAATTTTTCTATTAGTTCAGTAAATTATAAAAATTTAACTAGTTTGGTCATGAAATTGAACTTTGGCCTATTAGTCCTCTTACAATACATTAGTATTAGGTCTTTACCTATGAAATTGCCGTTTTGTATGCAATAAGTGAATTGAAGTGAAAAGTGAAGTTTATTTCTGTTATTCGAAGTAATCACCCATGCAATCGACGCATCTTTGCCAACGCATTGGCAGTTTATTGGTTTATTTGTTTCCAACCCCAGCTCTTGCAGCTTGGAGACTGTCTGTTGCGCAGTATGGGGTCGCGCGTTGTCGTGAAGGAGCAGTGGGGACGACCGATTGACCAAAGCTGGTTGCAGATGTGCAAGCTTCCCCATCATTCTCTCCAGTTCTTCACAGTACACATCTGCATTAATGTTCATGCCGTTTTGTAAAAAGCTGTGGTGAATCACACCCGCACTAGACCACCAAACAGTGACCATCACCTTTTTAGGGGTCATTTTTGGTTTAGGGCATTGCTTTGGTGCTGAACCAGGGTCTAACCAACTTGCTGAGCGCTTTCGATTGTCGAAAAGAATCCATTTTTCGTCGCACGTAACTATTCGTTTCAAAATTCCTTCATTTCTTTGCCTGTTGAGCAGCGAAAGGCAGGTCCCGACGCGTACGTTGCGCTGGCGATCGTTAAGGTCGTGGGGCACCCATCTATCAAGCTTTTTTACCTTGCCAAATTGTCGCAAATGGATCAATATTGTTTTGATGCTTACATTAAAAGCTGCTGCTAGCTCAGCTGTAGATTGAGTTTCGTCAGCTTCCACAATCGCCTTTAATTCATTATTGTTAACCAAAGTCTCCGGACGACCACGAGCTTCATTTTTCAAGTCAAAATTTCCAGAACGTAACCGGGAAAACCAATAAAGGGTTGTGCGTTCGTTTGTACAGTTCTCTCCGTAAACGTTTTTGATGTTACGTGTCGTTTGTGTCGCGTTGGTGCCACGACGGAACTCGTATTCCATAACTACACGAATTTTTAAAGTATCCATTATGACGAAAAATTTTCAAATGTAATGAAAATACACGCTAATCAAAAAACAAAAGACTGAGTTTGTAAATAGAATGTCATGGTTTTAAAACAAAATTAATTTGAATTTAGAATACAGAGCCATTACAAACTTTTTTTTGTTTGAAATGACCAGTACTGAAGAAACGCAATTTCATAGGTAAAGACCTATTATTAGTTTTGAAAAGTACGAATTTATATTTTTTCATTATTTTCTGATATATCAAGCAAAAAAAATCTAAACTTAATTTTAGGATCATTGCATTCGAAATGTGGATCTAATCTGATCTTAAGAGTTTAAACTTATCCTTATTTTACTTCCTCTTTATACATATTGTAATGATTCTCGATTTGATCTAAGGAAAATAATATCTTAATTTAAGGAAAAAATAATAATTTTACACAACAATTATAGTGAATAATGATTTGCAATATATAGCAAAATACGTAATAAATATGATGAAATCTATTATCAGAAGACGTATCTACGTCAGTTATAACATCATACTATCATTGGAAAAACACTAAGAAGATAATCTAGGGAAAACCAATCGAGAAAAATATTTAATAAATATGAATTTCCGTCCTGTCTTATTCATATTTATTGTATATACTAACTTTACATATCTTACAGGCGTCTCAGTTTTGGTAGAATCTATAACTATGCTGATAGACATCCATACTAACATTATAAATTTGAAATTAACACTGTGATTGTCTGTTACGCTTTAAGGGCAAAATTGCTAAATTGATTTGAAGGAAATTTACGTAATATTTGATTCTTGAAGAAGGACATAGACACATTGCGAGCAACAGCTAGTACTTATATATTTCGAAATACAAATATTTCATGTTAATATTTATACGGAAAACACAGTCCCTCCTGTATTTCAGGTATACAGACGGTGATCGCTTTTTCCCGAGACAACGTATTAGATGGCCTAGTGTGAGTTTATTCTGTATTAACTAGATCGTCACAGTGACCACGTTCGGCGTTGTAATTAGCCTTTACTCAACTTTACACCAATCGTAATGATGAACGTTTAATCGCCTTAACGAAATTAATTTATGGGAAATAAACTTGCACTTGCACTAAAAGTTTTTTCTCCGGATCAAAACTACTCATGAAGTCGTTTTTTTGCAGGCGATTTGTCCCTCAAAATGTTGCCTGTAAGAAATTGCTTTTTAGCGATAAGGTCGTCATTTGTTCAAAGATATTAAATTAATATGCTCCTACATGTAAACTACGAGTATATTATTCTATTTTATTCCAATCTTTTAATCATGTGTACTGTCAATACTTACTTAATTTGTTTTAAGTTAAGAAAAAAATTAAGACACTATAACCCGACAAAGTAAAAGCATTTGTTAAAATATATGTAGCCTATGTAACACCTATTAAAAATATATTGAAACCTTATTGGTTAAAATCAGATCAGTAGTTAAGGCGTTGCAGTGAAACATACAACATACATAGACTGCCAATACCCTCTATTTTGACTTCACCGTGCACCATGCATACCCATTCCTTTTAAAGTACCATACCATTTTCAGATATAGATAAATTACATATCAGGTGATTTACGGTGCATAAACCTTGCTTGAAATATGATTTGAAACTCCAGTCTATCTCTTAAGTTTGCATACAAATTCTTATTCATATAACACGTAATAAACTACTATAGGATATGGCGCCGGCGTCGTAAGATAAAAAAGGTATAAAATCAAAACAAGGAAGCCAATAAATGTATAAAGAGGAAAATGGTACCTCGTGCCTTTAATTACTTATATTTCAATACAAAGAGATACTTATATTTTTTCACATGAATTATGCAAAATGCCTTTTGACTTTAAGGTCTTACCACACATGATACTTTTAGAACAGGCGATTCGAAATTTTGTTTGTTTGGTAAGAGAACTTAAAATATAATCGGCTGGGAAAATAAAATTTCTATTTTTACAAAACAAGATTCTTTTAGATTATATGCTTGAAATTTTCTCGGATGCTTTCTATTTTAGAAGGATATCGTTAAGACAGAAGAAGAAGTGTAAATACCAGTAATCTGGTTCTTGTCATAATACTAAATAAATGTTAGCATTTTCATCATCAACAGCTTTTAATAGTTCACTTCTACGCATAAGCCTGTCCTGCTAAAGAAGATGTTGGCCCAATATGATAATGATGTTCTTCTAGCCGATTTCGACCAAAGTGGCCAGACTCAACGGAGTCCAGCCAACTAGGCAGGAGATATTATAGTGCAGTGAGTGTGCTTACACAGGAGCACTCTCTATTCCCTCACACCCATAATCCGATGGGACGATTACCTGACATGACCGGGGAGAGATCAGGTGTAGGACCGATGGCTTTACACGCTCTGCTGTTATTAAGCAATTCGATAAGTAGAAAACTCAATAACACTTTTTGACCCATCCCGAGATACAAACCCGAGACCTCATGATCAGCAGTCGCATACGCCAAGTGAGATAACCCTTAGTTAAAATGTAAAATAATGAATTGAAAGCACAAGGAAGCCACTTCATAAATTTGATTAACATAATGTGTTGCTACCAGTGTAAAGTTTAGTACTAAAGTCAATTATATATAGTACCCCCTTATAAGTCAAGATATTAATATGCCTATAACTAGACACAAAATGATTTATATGCAGCCCACTTACATTAATGCATAATATCGGATACTATCAATATCGCAACAAAGTAGTATTGAAGTCGGCAACTATAAAATCGGCATCGTATCGTCTCATGTGCAAAGGTTTTATAGTTGTAATATTCGTGATATTGGCGACAAACAAATGGTAATAAATTAGCGATTCCGAAGCCTTAGCTTCAGTAAATCATAGATTTACACGAATGCCCCTCAACACCGGACGTTAATGACTTTTATGTTGATTTAACTAAAGCTGGATTGGAACTTTAAACTTAACTAATTTTTATTTTCGAATGTATAAATAAACTTTTATCAATTTTGTATCTAAATTATATAGCTTACAAATTATAAACACCAATTTTAGAAACATCGTTTCGTTTCCATCAAAATTGAAATAATTATTTTATCATACATTCTAAATCGGTTTAACTCTTCATAAAAGAAACCGTAAAATAGAAATATAATTTAAGATGTTTGCTAATTTAAGAGCCATGGAGAAATATTTCGAGTTCTTGTTAATTAAATAAGAAATATATGTTATGAGCAATTGAGTCATCAATAGTCATGTTGCAATTTAAAAAATGCACTATTATTTTTAAAATTAACTAATTTTAATGAAAAAAAATCCTAAGGAGACAACTTAAATCAATACACCTCTCCCAAGCCGGCTGGTTCCTGTTGGGGATGGCGATCAATCCCTACCAGTTAAGATGCAAGAAAATAACAAGGGCTTCAATGTAAAAACAATAGAAACAAGAGTAATAACGAAATACTTAGTGGAAGACATAATACTCGTAAAGAAAGTAACACAGTTGAAATGGAGATAAACAAGACATATGACAAGAAACAGTAGAACAAAATGGACTATGATCATAACGGAGTTGAAGCCGCGCGATGGTAAAAAGAAAAGAGTCAGACAAGCAAAAATATGGATGGATGGACGCTACCTGGTGAAGAAAAGCTAGAGACAGAAAAAGTTGAAATGACTGGAAGAGGCCTATGTTTCCCAGGATCAGCTGATCACTAAGCCGGAGAAATAGATGTGTTAGTTTATAAGTTAGATTAATTATTATTTATGTTTAGTTTCATCAATAAATGTTTAATAAAAAACACATATGATCAGATTTTAATTAATACGTACATAAATATCAATATAAGCTTGGACCGTATAGAGAAACCTGTCTGATATCACTTATAGAATGTCTATTATTGCCACCTCAAATTCCTTGTTTGTTACAAGTTACATTTGTGAAGCCCTGCGGTGTAATAGTAGCTCCCAAAGCATATCGAAATCATCATTAAGTTGTTTTTGCAGATTCTGTGTTTGTTTAGAAAACCAAAACCGCAAGTCATTGAAGTACATGTTGGCAGGCCTTGAAAGAAGCTTTGAAGCTTCGAATGCACTTTCAGTTGCTTGCTAGGTCTCCAGAATCAAAAAACTCTAAAAATCATTAACTTGCCACTCAGTGAAATGTGATGAAAAAAAATATTAATACTGTTTTCCTGTGAAGCCAAGGTCTTACAACGTTCGAGTTAGGTTTCTATTAGAATAAAAAATCTTTTAGAATTCCTTATTAAATTGTCTTTCTAAGCTCTAAATATAACCATTCAGTATATACATATTTGACTAATAAAGCTTTAGAAAATTGCAGTTATTTTCCTATCCATCACCACACTAATCCAAGTCATGCCAATCCATTTTATAGCGAGAAAATGTTAACGATCAAGACAATAGATTTCTGTGGCTGATATTAACCGATTGATCACAATGAATAAATATATCGACTCCAGTTTAAAACCGATACAAACCAATTATTATGAATATATGGATTTATTTCTGATGCAGTATGATTAAACAATGTAAGACTATGTTTTTAACAAAATATAATTTTAGTTCGTTTGAAGTTATGTTTTGTTTCATATAATTGAATAGCCAGAGGTGAAGTTTTATTTTTATTTATAGACCAAACTTAAACTGGGTCGATTGTTTGACTGGGATTGACTGGGATCTAGTCTGTATACAAGTATTTTATTTTAGTTACTTTGCTAATCTAACATCACTTATACTTTTAATAATAACCGATACCTAAACGGTTGTCTGGTTTAAGTGTACAGCGTAATAATTTTATCCATCCATTAATACATATGTATGTATGCATTCACATGTAGATGAATAACCGCGGGAATTGAGACTATGACTCATCAGTTTTATTTTATATTTTCTATGTATGGACCTGTCAAAGTGGCTACTCTGCATGATGGGTAGCATAAGGAGAACCCAAGTCTGTGTGAGGGTAGTACCGCCTCTTTGTTTGTTTGAACGCGCTAATCTCAGGAACCGCTGGTCCGATTTGAAAAATTCTTTCGGTGTTGGATAGTCTATTTATCGAGGAAGGCTATAGGTTATATATCATCACGCTACTACTAATAGGAGCGGAGCACCAATGAAGAATATTTCAAAAACGGGGAAAAAAATTCACGCTACGGGCAATATAAGACGCAAACGAGGTTGCGTGGGTCAGCTAGTATTTCATATTCATACAACTAATACCTAACCTTACATCTGATATCGATAAACCGTTGTAATTAAGCAACTATAAATAATAATATAAATGTGTTTAATAGTACTTAGTAACGTGGCGATGATAACCATGAGATATATGGATAAAAACGTGCTGAGAAGTATATTATGTGATTCACACATCGTGAGTTCCATTTAGTTAGTATTTATTCTAATTCTCATTGGTAAAGAGGTCACTTATAGGCGTGTAATAATTTTATCATGGATAATTTATGTCCATAAGTTATAACAATATAGCATTTCATAATAATTATAATTAGTGTACCGGCTAACTTTTAACGCGTTAATTAAGGAGTATTTCTTGAACTAAACGGTGGTTAGAATTTCCGAATTGAAACCCTAAAAAATCTAAACTGTTGCAAATTTAAAAGACTGAGTATCAAAACTTACTTAGACTCAAATGGGTCGGCGTGACGAAGCCATAGTGACTTATTTCGTTGCTTATCATCGTGAGTGAAATTTGCAGGCGGAGATTAAGGGGATAAAAATCACTTGTAATATTGAATTCCAGGTGCCATTTTGTATCACGAGACTTGTCTATTCGCTGGCCTTGTATACCATTAAACAATAATTAATTTCATATAAGTCGAGAAGTAATTACTAGTGTTTCAGTAAGTCGAGGTAACAACAACAACAAAGTACTATAATATTTCTAGAAACAATCAAATTGAATGGATTTCATAAGTATAAACAAATATTGTAAATCGTTATATAGTTACTAGTTTAAGAACTCAATCCATATTTTCTTGAACTTTGCATTATTCTTCTGTGATACGCTTTATAGTCTCCGAGCGATAAAGAATTATTAGAATGTTTAATATTTTGTTTTTAATTATAATTGAAAATGGTCAGAAAGAAGAAGTAATAAAAAGTTATGGGTTAGATACAGTAATCGCTGTCCTGCGGTCGGTAAGCATAAGAAAAGACATAAAAGCGTGTGTATTTCAAAATCTTTAATATTAAATATGTTAATATTTGATTAATTATGCAAAACACACCATTTTTGTACTCGACTACAAAGCCAAAGAAACCCTATTACAGGCTAATGTATATATACAGGGTCCGGTCGTGTTAATAACTGCAGTTCCCGGACCCCTCCCTTCTCAGGCGCAGAGTTGGCACACCGTGTGGTTTTAGTCGGTTCGATTCCGACACACCGCCGCAAACCCCGGTGGGGTGACGGCCCGAGGGGGTTTCCACACCTTATAAAAAAAAAAGGCTAATGAAGGAACAGATGTGCATACATATATAGTATGCACATCTGTTCCTTTATAGCTCCTCAACTATTAATTAGAACTGGACAAATGAGATATTGTTAGAAATGTCTTGATCGTCCGCTGGTTATAGGCTATATGACGTGTCACTAAATCTAATGTGGCACCCTCTACGGTCGTAAAGTACTGTGTTAAAAAATAAATTTGAGATAAATATGCCATGGAAAGAGCGTTACTTGTACATTTACGGCTCGACCGGAGTGATACCATGGCCTCACAGAAAACCAGTGAGTGAGTCCCATCCTTTTCCGCATCCCCCAAAGGCCAGCAACGCACTTGTGACACCATTGGTGTTGCGGGTGTCCATGGGCGCTTACCATCAGGCGATACGTCTGCTCGTTTACGCCCTATTCCATAAAAAAAAACACTTTTAATTTTATCATTCATCAGGTATATTTTTAATTTAAATATATATAATAATAATAGTATTAGTATTTAATTTGGAAATAAAAGGCTAACAAAATTTAAATATTTCTTAAAATAATCCCGAGCTATCATTAATATCTTAACAAAGAAATAATCTCGATTATTTGCCATTACTGTAACCTCTCAATGGATGCTCGATTACACTCCTAGACCACCGGCGCCGGCACGGTAGCTCGAGGTCGCAAGTTCGATCCACACAAGCCGCACATAAATATTACTCATCTACAACAGTCCTGGTCATTTTTGTCCTTATTTATTGAAAGCGCTACCATTGTCATACAGACGTGACCTCTCCACGTTGCAAGCTATGTAACTTATTCAGTTTATGAGTCTAAGGGTTTCGATGTTATTCAATATTTATGAGAGTTTTCCTAAGTATGCCTCACTATTATAAAGCTTTTGGATTTAAAAGGTTGGCTTAAAATGCTAAATTCGTAACAAATTTTACGTATCATACGTGGTTTGCATTTATAGTTATAAGAATCTATACCTATACTAAAGTTAAAGTTGAAGCGTTTGTTTCTGCTAATCTCAAGAAGTACTGGTACGATTTGAAAAAGTATTTTAGTGTTAGAGAGCTCATTTACCGAAAAAGGTTTTATATTATCACGTTAAGATAAATTGGAATGGAGTATGAATGAAATGTGTTTCAAAAATTGGGAAAAATATTATTACAGCATAATGAACCAATATGACCTTCAAACCTTCAAGAAAAGAGCGTACTCCTTCTTAAAAGGCCGACAATGCACTCGTGATGCCTCTTTTGTTGCGGGTATCCATGGGCGGCGGTTATCGCTTACCACCAGTCGATACGTCTGCACGTTTGTCGCCTATACCATAAAAATGTATGATAGAATTGTGCCGTGGTATAAAATCACGCTACGGGCAATAGAAGACGCAGACTGGGTTGTGTGGATCAATTAGTTACTTATATTACTTAAGTAATTAGTGATCGCACTTTTCAATACCTTGGATTGTAGAAGAAGTTTGTTGAACTTACAAAATCCCGCACGTCAATATTTACATTACACGACAAGGCGGAAAGCTAGTGTACAATGATTTCAAATAATTAAATAGTTTATAGCGAGAGACGGCGATCAAAAATTTTCAATCAAGTCTATAGTGTTACAATAATAGCACTCGCGTCGAAGCAACAATATTTACGCTTCCAAGATTTGGATATCAAACTGACGGACGCCAAATATCCATGAGAAAGAGATTTACAAGGGTCTCAAACGAAATATTTTCAACAAGTGTTTGGTTCAAGTTTAGCAAACAAAGTCAAAGATTTAATGCCATAGACATTCAAAAGTTAGTCGATTTTACACGAATCGAGTCGGGATGATAAAAAATAATAATTAGAAATGCATGCTCTCTGATGTCAACGAGTCGATTTACCATTAAATTTATAAAACCGTTCAAACTTTGTATTTCGTTTGCCGCTATTTTATAAAAAATATCAATGATTCAATTTTATTCACTCCAGCTGCGACAGTAACTTTGTTATGTCGTACATGGGTACGGGTATGGAGTGACGAGACAGGCGCGAAGTCGGCATCTCTCTGACGAGTCCAATCAATTTGTAGGCGCACAATACGCAATACATCGCCGCCAAACTAACTGGCTCACACCGACACAGGGCGATTCTAGAAACACTGAAAACAAATTATATATATAATTCTTGTTTTTTAAATATTACCGCAAGCTTACGTTGATTAAGCGATAACCATCGAGTGTTTTTATACAAACTATTGTAAAAGCGTACACAATTACAAATCATTTTTTTTAATTATCAAAAGTGTATCTATCAATAAGTTATTAGCACCAACGCAAAATCTATACCTAATGTTTTTCTTAATTTTATCATATGGTTGGAATCAACTCCGAAAGTTTAGTTAGAGTTAAGTTGATTAAACGTGTATTACAGAATCTCCCCATCACTGCGGGTGTCTCATACAAGATGCATAGAGGCGACGACGCTGCACAGAAGTCGTCTGTGTCACACCGCTAATGAACGCGCTTACTCATTATCGGTGCGTAACGAGACCACACACGAAATACCGCACACATACGAAATTTAGATATATAGTTGTAGCAAAGTCGCATGTTTACTTCAGACACGGAATAATTTTATACTAGAAACCTGGCAGTATGCCAACCAGAATCCTTTTATTTTTTTTATTGAATAGTGGGCAAACGAGCAGACGTATCACCTGATGGTAAGCGATTACCGCCACCCATGGACACCCGCAACACCAAAGGCGTCACAAGTGCGTTGCCGACCTTTCGGGGGATGGGAAAGGGGATGGGGGGAGGGGTTGGGGTATGGGCCTCCGGCTATTTCACACCTTTTTTCTGTGAGGCCGTGGTATCACTCCGGTCGAGCCGACCCATTCACGCCGAAGCATAGTTCTCCCACGATTTAGAATTCGAAGAAGAAGAGAAAATATTTCGGTAAAAAAAATATTTTTAAGTAACCTTTTTTATTTATTTGAAATTTCTAAATACTTCTATTAACATGAGTCAATTACAAAGTTCTCTTTATGGTATGACATAGATATTATTACATTACAAAACAATTTGTTTAGTAAAAAAACACATTTATTTATTAAAAATGCTACATAAAAGATGATACATAGGACACCGTGATTTACAGTCCAATATGAATTAAAGATTACAGTGAGTCAAGAATTGACAACGTTTGCGATTTCTAAATGCAACAGCAAACCCAACTGTACATTATAGTATTTTACATTACATAAATAATACATGCATCGCAAATAAATTAAGATATAACATAATAAATAAAAGCGCAAAAGGCGACTATTATTATCAAGCTGTTAGTAAAGAATTATGGCGTATAAATATTATAATTTGCGTTCGTATAAACTTGTAATAAAATTCACTTACATCTAAATTTCAATGGCCATAATATTCTAGTCAGGCTAAACAATATCAGTCGCTGTGTTAGCCCAAGCTTATCCCCTTAAGAAAACACATTGATTCAAATTCTCGTAAGCACTGCTTAAACTTTAAGCTTTATTTTATTATTAGCTGACCCACGCAACCTCGTTTGCGTCTTCTATTGCCCGTAGCATGAAAATTTGCCCCCATTTTTGAAACATTCTTCATTGGTGCTCCGCTCCTATTGGTATTAGCGTGATGATACATAGCCTATAGCCTTCTTCGATAAATATACTATCCAACACTGAAATAATTTTTCAAATCGAACCTGCGGTTCCTGAGATTAGCGCGTTCAAACAAACAAACTTTTCACTTTTACTTTATCTATACTATATATTAGTATAGATAAGGTACTTGTCAATTTTGATTACAGCCACGCACCTTACAACTAACAACATAGAAAATATTGATCTCCTTAATGCCCTTAAAAATTGTCGAAATAAATGTTTGTATGTTTTCACTAACTCGTCTCGTTGATCATAGGTGATTCTTACGTTGTATAATATCAGTAATTTTATCTTATCAACTCGTCGCAGGAGAGAAAATGGGGATGTACACAACTATGTGATAAATAAAATTACTGTCCAGTATCGTCATGGTTTTGTACTAAGTATTTATGATGTACTTAAGTGCTTAAAGTTATGAGTTAGTATCACGTGTTTCTTTGTTCTTGCAGTGGTGTGTTGTACATATTATTACGAAGTTAAACAAACATTTCTGACAAAAGCTACAGCGTGTAATAACATGAATGTTGTTTATTTCGCTTGAAAGATAGTTTAATGGACATTTATAAGACTTAACTAGATATTTGTAGTGTATTTTAAGCGTATTGTGTTATAAAAATATTGTTAGTATCTTGTCTTTGTTGTGATTTCGTGTGAAATAAATTATTTTCAAAGTTCATGTGGAGATAACATGAACTTGGAAATTATTTCTAATTAGCTGGAATAAATATTGTCTAATTACCTTTCTACGTTCTTTTTACATTTATTTATTTTTGATTTTTTTTTATGTCAGGATTACTTATTTATTCATTTATTTTTGTTACTATTCAAATGTATAGGTATTACTTGTAACTTGGATCACTGAATTGATATTATTTGTTTTTGTTTGCTATGGTCTCCGGCAAAATAAAAATTAAACCGGCATAATAACCTTTCAGACATTACCTGTGCATAATCCTACTAATATTGTATACGCAAAAGTTTGTAAGTATGGATGGATAGATGGATGTTTATTATACTTTCATGCAAAAACTACTAAATGGATTTTGATGAAACTTTACAATAACATAGCTTATACATGAGAATAACAGATAGGCTACAAATTATAAAAATATTAGCTTCGCCTCCGGTAGCACCGCGGGGTTCAGCTAGTTGTATATATATATTGTTAGAAATCCTTATTTAATAAAGAAATAAATTATGTGGGCAACTGTTTTCTTTCAGCCAATGAGCAAATGTGTGCTCTGATGTTAAGTGACTACGCAGGCCGTATCAATGTTGCCTATTTATAGTAATACATGTAAACAGTACCGGCCTTATTGATAAAAGCTATTTAAGTTTAAGCAACGCTTCTTTGTTGTTTTCAACTTTGAACTTACAGTCTTAAAGTTTAAAATAAGATAAAGCTGCTGCTTAGGTAAAATTAAATAACGTTTATGAATACGAACGTTAGCTACCTACATTCTTAGTTGTGGGTTTGTTACAAATTACTTTTAAGTTCTTATGTTATTTTGTTTATATTTTTTTATTTAGTTTAATTTATTATAATTGATTTTATTGTCATGTTCATAGTTGTAAGTCCACTAATATATTGTATTAAACCTGTAAATATAGTGGAAGAATGTACATATAAACTAGTAATGAATTGTTAAAAAACCCAACTGCGTATTTATTTTTTTATGTTTTATTTATTTTGATGTACCCAGTGTCACTTTAACGACTAAGACGAATCTATTGACACCACTCACATGTTTACAATACGATAAGCCGTTTAGGCTGTAGGACGTGCCAAAGAAATATACATAGATACATACATACACTCGAAAAACATAACGGTTCTTCTTTCGCAGTCGGGTAAAAATATACATTTTAGTTGTCTACTCTAGTCTTAGCTTATTGATGTTCTCAACCTTCATATTCTCAATAATATATTTAGTTATCTACCAAATAAACCTCATACGTAGAACGCAGCATAGTTTCGAGAGACCAGAGAACAAGAAGGGATATAAAAATGCTATTGTAATATGGTGAGGAAATGGAAAGTGGGATGGTGTGCGTAATGGAAGGCTACCCCGTACGCGCCGCTATGCGATTAGACCTAGGGATGGGATAAAGCGATTGATAAACTCATAGTGATATGAAAAATTTGATATTTTCTCTGTCTGTCTGTTGTGCTTTAACGGCTAAGCCGCTGCACCGTGATATGACCTAGTAACACGCGGGTGAAGCTGCAAAGCTAAAGCTTGAATTTTATAAAATTAAATTTGGGGAAGGCATGCTTGACATGACTACAACGGGATGTGACCACAGCCTCACACATTATGTTCAGTGTGAGTTACATTATCGGATTTAATCGTCTGCACATCAAATCTGATGACACCTATGCGATGTGATAAATAGAGGTGGTAACAATCCGTCACCATCGTGAAGACACACATAAAATACAAACACTAAGAACATATAATGTATATGTTATTAATATTCTATTATTTGGAATAACTACCAAACAAGTACTAAATTCAATAAGACTCTCATTGATTATGATGACCTTAAAGATGCACTTTAAAAATATATCGATGCTTTATCCCAGCACTATGAAATCTCATATGTTTTGTTGGTTGTTTGGCGTAAAATGTGCGTTGAATACTTTAGTGCGGGGTAAAACAATTCAGTGTGCGCGTGCCTTTACTGCCACCGACGCATAATACGCTATTTTTACCTGAGATTACCCGATTACTTTAGTTGGATATTGGATTGAATTGAATTATAATTTTCCATAGCGATAGTCATAACTTTCTTGTATAATGCATTTGTTGTGGAATGTGGCTTATTGTATTGCAGAAGCTTGTTATCCATCTCAATTTTAGTACAATCGTAAAATTGTAATAATAGAATTGGTAATAAAAATTGAGTAACTCAGAGCTTAAATGAAATATTTAACACAGAATTATCAAGTAAACTCATATTTAGTATTACACCGACAGACTAGCTACAAAATTTAAAAGAACATATATCACATTTCTGATTTATAACGGATAACATAGTTTTTAAACACTTAATTCACATTGGACTGCCTCGTAAATAATAATTAATAAAATAGAGCTTTTAAAGTTTTCTTGATTTCTAGGTATTTTACTTCATATAAGTATTGGTTAGGCAAACCAAGCATACTGGTTATTTTTGCTTGTTTGCATTTGCATACTAGGCTAACCACCAGATTGACTCCAAATCATACTGTTCAACACACAACAATATCGTCGTATCTCTTTTTCGCAGACAATTTCAGTAAAAATTGCTTTATGACAAGAATAACAAATGATGCCCTGAAGTGCTTCATATCGGACATGATTTGGTAAGTGTCTTAAAACCACCAATGAGAATATTAAAATTGGACTAATGTATTACCTTATTTGCTTTAAACACAGAGTAAATTAGGGTCGCTTTAATAAATAATGTTGTAAATATTTTCAATGCTTTACAATAGTTTTATACCGTCCTACATAGTATTCAAAGTATGCTATCATCAATCTAAATTGTTGTAACTACTTGATCATTGTATTACATTACAAAAAGCATTCTAAGAATCCTTCATACACTTTTTGTAAGGGTTTGTAGAGCATTTTACTCTATCTCAATTGAGCATCTTTTTATAGTTCGGAATCACCACTTAGTAAAGAACTCCAATA
This sequence comes from Spilarctia lutea, assembly GCA_916048165.1. Taxonomy (NCBI): domain Eukaryota; kingdom Metazoa; phylum Arthropoda; class Insecta; order Lepidoptera; family Erebidae; genus Spilarctia; species Spilarctia lutea. The sequence continues at coordinate 6,872,204 of OU696491.1, forward strand.
ACAGTGGAATTACCTCTTTGTAGTTGTGTTTGTCGTAGTCGATCGGAGCGAAGGAGGCCAATTTTTACTGGTTCATTTTCGAACACGGATTGGTCGCATCGTATCGATTTAGTTAGAAACGCGTTGGTATTTTAGGAATTTCGGAAGTGAAGCTAAGTACATCTTAGGAATGATGATAGTGTTTCTTTACATTTCTTAACTGTCCTGCAGTTTGACGAACCTCTTTACGCTATTAAATTAAGTAGTGGGTTAATGTTAAATATTTCACTGCCAACTTTTAGGGATGTCCTATGAAGTTACAATAATCAGTTATAGAAAGGTTAAAAAATCTTAAAATTTAAATGTAGTGCCTACAATTAAAAAAAATGATAGCAATAACAATGTTCGTATGTTACTTGAAGAAGTTGTAACAAAAAATTGTGTTAATGCGCGCGTAATAATTATCTTCCCTTGCACATATAGGACGCAAAAACTCAAGTACAAAGTTGGTACGCTAATAGTAATGCAAATAGTATGAAAGCTTTCAAAATCAACAGTTTATATAATCAGATTAATAAGAAAAGTAAGAAAAACCAACCAAAAATTATCTCAATTAACTTCTACAATAACTACTCGTAACAATGCACCCGTGACATTAATTAACAAAGATGGCGTCGGTGACAAGCACATTGCTGCCACCTAGTGGACTGTGACAATTACGTGTTTCGAACGCTTCGCGCGCCAGCTGGATTCCAACAATTAGATACGAGGAGAAAGAAGGAAAAAACGAAGTTAAAAAAAGGGATAAAATAAGGTTGTGAACGAAAGCTTATTAAGTATGTTACGTTCGTCAAGATTTAGAATTATTTTATTTAAGAACTGTAATTGAAGATTAAATAATATGCATATAAGATTACCATTTTCGTTAGATTAAAAATGACGAGAGTCATTGGCAAATCGATGTTTTTTTTATGTATGGCCCTGCCAAAATGATTCTACTCTGCCTGATGGAATGCATAAGCAGAATCAAAGAGTCGCCATACTCATTGCGAATACAGACAATGCAACAATAGCGGCGTAGTGATGCTTCTGCATCATTGGGCAAAAAGATTAAAAAATATTTCTCAACTTTATGCACGGTGGCTTAAGGGCCTCTTACTCTTATTGCGTTGAGTGTCGTGGATTTGATTCCTATATGACACAAAAAATGTGTGATTTACAAATTGTTGTTCTGAATTCAGGTGACCTTTTGTGTACGTTTTGTAAATATTCTGAATGTACCTCGTCACACAGAATTTATTCCCAGTGCAGAAGTTTTTCATTTGGTTTTTTTACATAAAGCCAGGTCAAGGGATATCCGTTGGCTATGACACTACATACTTGAAAGAGTTCAGAAGATGTGTTTGGATAGTAAACCTCAAGCGAAAGAAAACAAGCAAAACTTAAGTTCAATGATTCCAACTTACCAAGAATGCCACGTTTAGAGTTATATACGTGAAAGATTGTGATAGTGATGAAGTTAAACGGCATTTGGTATTGTAGTTTAGTTGAATTATTAACAAAATAATAAATATTTTGATTATTTTTTTTTTTTTATTTTACAACTTTATGCACAAGATGTACAATGGCGGACTTAATACCATAGGCATTCTCTTACAGTCTACCTTCAGGTGGTGCGGACATGCATGTAAGGGTGCACTATACTTTGAATAAATTATTTGAAAATAGACAAAAAAGAAATAAAAATTAAGTAATATGAATATATCTAAGTATACATAAAAAAAAATATACATACCTACATATATATATATATATATATATATATATATATATATATATATATATATATATATATATATATACATACATACATACACACATAAATACATACATACTAAAATAGTATCAAATTTGTGATGATTCTGCTAGGTTTTGGATGAGGAGAGCTCGTACTTTGGCCTTGAATGAATCACGACTGGGTGCTGTTCTGATTTCCTTGGGAAGAGCATTCCAGAGAAGGACAGATTGAATATGGAAGGAAGAATGGACGCATGCAGAAGTGTGGGAAGGGCATGACAAAAGGAGGTTATTTGTGGAGCGGAGGTTTCGGTCATGATTAGAACCCAGGAACTGGAAGGAGCAAGTCAGGTAGGTAGGCGAGTCAGGAGAGTTGAGAATAGAGTAGAGAGTTGTTAAAGCGCGCAGATGACGACGCTGACGAATAGGGAGCCAGTTTAATTTGAGACGAAAGGAGGAGATATGATCATATTTACGAAGATTAAAAATGAATCGAATGCAATTGTTCAGAAGTCGGTCGTATTTGTTGAGGAGATCTGCATTCAGGTCGTAGTAGCACACATCACCATAATCAAAGATGGGTAGAATTAAGGTTTGCACCAACATCGTTTTTGTCTCAGGAGGTAGAAAGTTTTTGAGCCGGTATAACGCCCGAAGGGTACCTGTTACTTTCTGACTCACACTAGTAACCTGGGTTAAGGATTAAGTACACCTTCTTTTACTTTTTGGTATAAATCAAAAAGTTACTTGTACCACTTCGTTGTTATACTGTTTATAGCAATTAAGTTTGAGTTGTACATAACCACAAATAAAATATAAATATCCTAGAGAGACTAACTTCTTAGCATTCCATGGATTCACCGTGCGGGTGCCGGGTCCATGATGTGGTAGGGGGAGAAACCCAGAGCAGTTCCCAGGACTTGCGACCTAAGTGTAGGTTTAAGGAGGCCCCCTTTGAGATGCGCATCAACGCTCACCTTCACTGCCCGAGTTTCCCGCCCTACCTAGCCAAATTTGGTAGGAACCTGTTAGTGGAGCCTTAGATACTCGTTCTAAAATAGAACTTACTGCAGTTCTCGACAGGCCAAGGTCTTTCAGTAGATTATAGAGAGATTTAGCTGGTATACCTCTCGCTCCTACTTCTACCGCGTATAAGTTAACCACATAGCCATTTCTGTTCAGTTCATTTGTTAGATCGTAATATTTATTTAGTTTTATTGTATGGTCTTTAGGAATGTTGGTTTCCCACGATACAGTAAGCTCTACTTGTATTATATGTTTAATTTGTCTAGAAAAAAGAAATATGTCCGGTCTGGATAACGAAACACCAACATCCTCTGGGATTTATACAATGTAAGCTTATCGTAAAATGTGATGAGTCACCAACTACCCTTAAAAAAATTCACTGCTGAATATAGGTTTTTCTGTAGCTTTAATTTGTATAATATTGAGTAAATAGGATTAAAATCATTTTCACTTTTTTTTTTCACACTTTAACTAATTAATAAGATGGTCACTCATCTCGTTAAGAAAAGAAAGTTTGAAGCACAAGCGCTCAACTTACTTTAAGGCAATAACAAGAAGCACTCTTATTAGAAAAACTAGCAGAACATTTATACCGTAACATTAACGATAATAGATCGTTTGGTATTACTGAGGCTTACTCATAATGATTTCCTACTCCACTTTTCCTAACATTTGCTATCAACAACGCAGTAAATCTGCTTATACCACGAGGCTACAAATTACGCTCAATATCGGCTGTGATACGCTCGCGTATCGGTTGCTATGGCAACGACCGTGAGAACACCCCGGACACTGTGCCCGGTAACCTTTGTACAATGGTCAGCCATATACAGTGTGTTTATAAATAATGTTGGTTAAAAAAAAAATTATAACTTTTTTCAGTTAAATGTGGACGATAATAAACAGCTTAGAATGAATAGGTAAGAAATAGGCTACATTTGAGTAGAAGAATAATTAGAAGATAAAAAGATCATTGTGTTGTTGAAAATTCAGTTAACAACCTTAATGGTATATGGCAATAAGACGCCGAAACTTCGCTAGTTCGCAGTGGCAAATACTTAGTAATGTGACTACACACGTTGGTGATTAATATGCCTCGTGAAATCGTCAAAAACCTATACCAATACACGCAAATCCATTAATGGAGTTTTGGTATGCCCCTCACTAAGAAATTAACTGTAATTTTTTCAATAATTATTGTGCCGTAGGCTTGTGGAGCTTAAGGATGACTCCCGTTCCCGATCGTTCCTGGTGTAAAGATTGGTTATTGCCATTCCACGCGGTAATGCTGTTTAGTACATATGTGGCTATAATTTTATAATGATTATAAAATTTACTATCAAAATCAATAAAATATCTAAGGTAAGCTTCGACTTCATGAACTTACACATACATACATTTTAAGCAACAAACAACAACCTGTTGTTTTTTCTAAAAGAGGATAGATCATGCTGTATATTTATACAGACCCTGCGGACTAAGGAGCAAGGAGCTTCACTAAGTAAAAGATCGGTAATCTTTTATGAGTGTGAAACTGAAACTGTGTAGCCTTTCTAATTTATCTTTAGATACCATGAGAGTAATCAGATATCGGTCATGTGTAAGATTACGTACGATTCACAAACAGTAGTTTCCAATACGATGTTTTTAGAATATATATTTTCTTGAAACATCATTTTGGTATCACCAATAAATGTGTGTCACTAAAAAATGAGAGGCCTATTAATAAAACGGCTAACCAGTCAGCTTAGGCAAGTTCGATTCCTATTGACAATAAATATTTAGCTGCAAAAATTCATTTATTGTCTAATTTATTAATTTAAATATATAAAAATGTTTTCATGCATTCTGGTTATCATAATTAAAATTCTTCTTGATTTCAGATCAGATGGCCGTGTGTCACCTAGGAGTTTTTTGTCATAAGCAATAAATATTGATAATTTAATCGGTATAAATATGGTTTATAAATGATGTCTTCCTAGTCTATTTTGTCTACGGCGGGGAGACCAGTTAACTACGCAAGACATATTCATAGTATCCGAGTACGTGTGCTGTTTTTACGCACATACTTGTGCAATATAATATCTCAATCTCTCTGTGAACTTACTCTCATAATTTGATGGGGCGTCTATCTGACGCAACCGGAGAGAGAACAGACGCAACACCGACCGACTGAAACACGGCGCTTCATACCTCTACTTGCAAACTCTGGCTGTTATTAAGAATTTATATAATCAGAAAAACTCGAAACCACTTTTTTTGCCGCGACCCGGGAATTGAACCCTAGACCTCTTGATCGGCAGAGGCGTTTGCTAACCGCTAGAACAGCAAAGCAGGTTTATAAATAGTATGTATATCAATTTACTTTATTGTACAACTTTCATTCAAAATAAGGCAAGAACTTTATGTTTTATTATTGTTTTCAGTTTTAATTTCATTTTGAAAATTTACAAGTTTTTCTATAGACAACATTCTCCATAAAAAGTACCATAAAATTCTGTGTATTATATTAATAATGATGCTGATATTTGCAAATGAGAACTGTATAAAGTAGGATTATTAGTTATCATTATTTCGAATCAAATCGTTATCAAATAAATAAGTGTTTCTAAATTTACTAAATTTGGTATACCTTGTCTGGCTTCCTTTTTAACTGGTCGATGTAAAAGACTAACATTAATCATTAACCGTTAGGGATCTAGGTTTTTGAACTGCTTACAATAACGTTTACTTTTTGAACAGGGGAAACCAAAAAAGTCATTGGGAACATCAATAAGGAAGGAAGGAAAGGAAATGTTACATTACTGATTTTGGCTAATGATAAAGAATAAAAAATATCATCGACATTTTATATATTTTTATCATTAATTTCATCACGACGAAGACTTTAAGACTCGAAGACTATAAGACTATAAATAGTTGACATTGGCAGACATAGCTGATCCGAGAGATCCGGCTGGTTGCCATTTCATCAAAAGAAGACTGTAGCTGAAGTCATTCCAAAAAGTCATTCCTATTGAGAAAAACCGGCAAGTATAGTAAGTGAGATTTATAATTTTCGTGTACATTATTATTTATGTATGCAACAACAAATAAAATATGTGATATTAAAACATAAAAATGAAAATCATTTTTAAAATCATGGAAGTCAAGGAATTATTTTTAAAAATCTGTAAATTTTCTAAGATTTACGCTGTTATTATATGTACAATACATTTTATAAAAAACGGCCCCTGACTTATACTAGAATTGTTTTTGTACAAATTTAGTACAAAGTACTACGTGTGATCTTACTATTACACATGAATATATTTCTTGATGATTTTTTAATCAACTGTCCGTTGGTAGATACTTAGTAAGGCTACGGATGTAACTATTCGTTTGGCATCGTCAATAAGAACATGTGATTTCTATTACACTTTCAGTCCCGCATTACATTTTAAGATCTATTTCTATATATAACTTACCCTAGCTCCCTCAATTCATTTTAGTTGTATCTGAAAATAATTACTTACATTCCCATTAGGGTAATCAGCGATGAAGACATTCATAAATAAATGAAAAAAATCAGAACGTAATTGGATGTAATAGAGTAAGAAATGATAAATAATGAACATATTTGTAGCCATAAACCTGCAAAAAAATATTAGAGGTCGATGTTTAAATAAAAGTTCACCAAGCAATATATTATTTCATTTCATTCTAAACATAGTAGAATATATTTTACTGTATAAAAATTTACTAAGAATTATTGCAGTATTCAATATTGGTAAGTTCGATATGTATAGATAGTGTAATTGAAGTGTTTTAGTTTCTCAGCAACAACATGACTAAAATATACCTATAAAAATATCAATACAAAATATTTATAGAAGAATGGTTCATAACTTTTTACATGTCTCGGGTTCAAATCCACAAACAGAAAAAGTATAAATGTTGTCAAGTTTTTCAATACCTGCATTTTATTTATAATTCTAACATTGAACTTGATCTTGCGTTTTTGCTCGTGCATTATAACGCCACTGTGAATGAGATCTTTCTTCGTCGAATCGATATAATTTAGTTTATTTTTTACATTAAATTACCAAGCAACATCTGTAATATTATTCTTTTTTTTTTTCAATTCCAAGATCACTGCCATTTTACCGAAACTCGGGGTCAATGACACATTATTTTAAAGTTGATCTATATTTCACAAAAAAACTAAACAATTCAGCGAAAAAACATTTCATTACGTCTCCTTCTAGGAAGTCGAACGTCGCGATTTATGTGAGAAGGAAAGAGATGGGTATAGTTTGTAGGTGTAGCGTTATAATGGGCTGGCTTTCGCAGTGATCCGTGACGGCGACTGTTCGTTTTGAAGTAGAAATGACAATGCGGTGTAGTAGCGACAACGGTATTGTCTCGCTCTGGCATGATTTTTTCTTATCCAGTGTTGACAGTCAATGACGCAACATTTTTAAAATTATCAAGGCTGCTTATTGTAAGGGTGTTAATTTTACATATTGTAACAATTTTTAACACTTATCGAAGTTACTTCTCACTGAAAATGTGTTATTGAGATTTTGATAACAAACATGAGATTCATTCTTCAGGTTCAGAGTCAGACTGAAAATAAAAATAAATAAACGTATCATAATGAAATAATACAACTATTCGATAAAACAACAATAGTTTTGGTGAGCGTTGATGTCTTTTGAGAGAGACGCATCAGACCGCCGAGAAGAGAAACAAAAATGTAGGTTTAACTTAAATAAGTCATCATCATACTTAATAACTTTATCAACTATATAAGAGTTATTCATTCAAATTGAGATTTTATTTTAAGTAACGAGTTGATTAGTTGAAATAGAGACCGGATATTCATTAATAATAATTTGTAATGATTGATCATAATTACTTAAAAACCATAAAATTTACTATATTACTATACTACTCAATCAGTTTACAAGTTAAGTAGATATTTGTTAATAACAAATTTTGATTGGATAACATTAACCACTATATTATAAATAAGTTATATTGATCTAATTATTATTAAACTTCTTTGTTTCAAGAAAAATACTATGTCCAAACTACTAATGTTTCCTTCTAATAATCTTTGGTACTACAAGTTATGAGATAAGTAAAAAAGTATAGGCGTATACTAGTAAAGGATCGATTAAGACTATGCCATGTATTAAAATGACATTTGATAATAAGGACGTAATATAAGTTTGAAATAAAAGAAAATTCACAAAAAAATCGGACCCGCCAAATTGACTTGTAACGAAAATGGAAAGGGAAATCAACATAAATTTCAGCTTTCGTACTGTCGTGTTGGTGAGTGCGAGACCGGAGGCCCAATGATGCAGAGGCATCACTAGGCCGCCATGGTGTAGATCACCATGCTGCATTGTTGCATTATCTGCATTCGCAATGAGTATGGTGACTACCACTCTTGGATTCTGCTTATGTTTTTTATCAAGCACAGTAGAGTCACTTATGCTGGGCCATACATAAAAATAAAATATTAAGATAACACCTTAAAAAGGTAGAAAAAAATCTAGAAATGCAAAATGACCGTCGTTCCGTTCTCAATTATTCTATTTTTAACGAATGTTCAAAAAAATATATGACGTCACTTGTCTGTATGTACACACACACACAATTTTTACATCCATACAGATATAATATTTACATGCACTTAGAATACCTACTATACTATAAGTAATTTGCGCTAAATGGCAAGTGTCACTTAGTGCCTATTACAATTATTTACACTTTATATAACGCTACTTGAACAGAATTTTATACACCAAATATGGAAGCCACTTTCATAGTGGCTCCCATACCATACCTTTTACCACTTAGGAAAAAAAAATAAAAAATAAGGTATCATTTAACAAAAATTAAGTTTAAGGAATGTTTGTCCAAGGTTTTAGTGCTGAACACGATTAAGCTCTTCAATGTAAAATTAAGTCATCTTATGTTTTAGTATAAACGGAGAGATCGATTTCCGTTAATATTCCTAAGTAATTTTGTATGGAAATAATACTTAGATCTAAGTTCTAGAACCCTTAGTACAAACTATGTGGTAAAAAATAATTTTATTATTGTTTTAACGATATGCAGATAGTATAAAGTATACTCTTTTTATGTAAACACGAAAGTGTTAAGAATTAACTAAAGAATTCTCCTTTATCTCTTCTTCTCTTAATCTTTCGTTGTTAAGTTGTCTTTGTTACCCATCAAAGGGAATTCAACAACGAAAGATTATTGAATAAAAAAACAAGGAATTTTGCTTTAACTATAAAGATTAATAACTAAGCCCTTCAAGTAACAAATCATCCACAAATCAATCTATCGCTTTTAACACGAACACGTGTCTCACGAGCATTATACAACCTCATACAATACATTTTCATTGACAGAACTACTTTAACAACACAAAAAACATCGAGACGATTCACTACGGTCCATAACACTCGTACTCATAATACGATAGAATAATCCCGTATGAAAAATAAACGAACCCGTCAAAATTAAAAACAAAACTCATAAGACTAGTCATCAACATCAGTCAGCGATGATGTGCTGCACCGTTAACGCGTCGACAACCAGATCTACATATCAAGAGTCCTTTCCGTGAGAAAATCTTTTAGAATCATCGACAGTTCTAATACATCCTATAGTGTGTGTCGGAGGCTGTGAGCGAAGGTTTCATAGGTTGAAAAGCGCGCGAACGCAGTGTGGCGCCGATGCCCGCGCGCATAGCACGCTCACACGACCGCGCGTGCGCAACACGCGATCTGTCAACCGTTGACAGTTCCGAATTCGAATTCGGACCCGCCAAATTGACTTTTAACGAAAATGGAACGGATGACTTTCAATTTTTTTGCCGTTGACTTAACTTAAGCTTGTTATATTAAGTAGTGCTTAGAGGGTGAAGTGACTTGTAAACACATTTTGAAAACTACTGTAACATGCAAATGTTTACTCATAGTGTCACGAATTCAGTGCTAAACGTTTTCTAAGGTTTTTGCTTAATTTTCTTCAGTTCTTACAAGGCCGTGGATTTTGACTTGTTACAAGTGTGAACTTGAGAAGTGGTTAAACACAATAATATTTTGGTCAGTTGTGCGTTGTAGTTAAATAAAAGTACTCTTATATTTTTAGTTGCATATTTGGAAATTTTTGTTTTGTATGAGGATTGCTTTAATTCTTTATTTGATTGGTAAGATATTTTCATACTACATATTTCATTGTGATTCACTGTGTGATTTATTTTTGTGTATTCGTGTTAAACTAGATCTGTTTTTAGAGAAGGAAGAAGGGTAATTGTTTTGGCAGTCCATGTATGTTTTATGTTTTACTGTAGCACCTAAACCACTGAACCGATTTAAATTAATTGGGTGGTAATGAGGCTATATAAAAATTTTCAAAATTTTTCAAGTAGTTGGGCTATAGCTTTGAAAGCTTTTTCTTGGTTTGATTTCAATTTATAATGTTTATTTATTTATTTTATTTAAACTTTATGCAACGATGTTGCAAAGGCGGACTTAATGCCGTAGGCATTTTTTGCCAGTCAACCTTATGGCGATGCAGAGCTAAATAAGGTAGATGCACGAAAAATCAAATGAAATGTATTTCTTAAATATTGCTTATATATACACAATGTATATGAATGAAATATTGATACTACTACACTACTACTATATAACACAAATACATACATATGTATATATACATAAATATAACTACATACCATAAAATTTTGAATGGGAGAGGCTAAGATTGTGATGGATCCGAAAATGTGTCTATAAAATGTTTCTGCAACAGATATTTAAAACTCTGCCAAGTTCTTACCATCCTGATCCCGTTAATGTTATATTTGTATGGTTGATTTTTTCATGGTGTTTATTTATATGTTTGTGACTTAGATTGTGCTAACTTTTGCATTTCCTACAAAATGTTATTAAGGTTTAATATTTAGTTAAATATTTCACCAATAGCTTAACAATTTATGAAGAACGTACATACAGGGACTGATCAGAAAAGTGATTGAAATTATCAAGTATCGAAAATTCAATCACGAAGATGGGTTTTTAACTGGGGTACTTGGGAACTCGTGGTATTTCTCTATACAGTCAAGATAAAAACAAAAACTGCTGTGGTTCTCATGCAATTGGTTTTGTGTATCACTATCGAGTTATGGAGAGTAAAGAGATCAGTGGTAGTGGTAAAACTAATAGTAGCGCATGTAGTAAACGCTAACATTAGGAGTATATGTTACATGGGAGAGCCTTTACAGACATTTATGAAACGGATACAAAAAACACCTAGATTCAAAACAACAAAATGTGTTAAAGACAAAGTGTTGCCAGCTTGACGCCAGCGATGCGACTGCGAAAAGGGTAGACAGATTTATCTACTAGTGAGAAACAACCGGTTATCCTCAGAATTTATCCTCATAATATGGCATTTGTAACATAATATCTGTAACTGAAAATTAACATGGGTTGATATCCCGTTTAAATCAATCAAATAGTTCATTAGTTTTTTTGCCGGTTAAAAATGGCAGAAAGGGGCAAAATAGTTTACTTCTGAATAAGACGATGATTTTAAAAACACTAGATGAGCATAAAATCGAGAAGGCAAGATCAAATATCTGTTACTCGAACTGATCCTTGCATGAAAAATTTGGGGCCTCCCTAAATTCATAAGTGCAAAAACATAAGTTCTGAGCATGCTAGGATTAAAGTATTGGCATCAATCAATAAATGGATGTATGTGTGAAATAATAACTTTAATTAAAATAATTAACTAAAGCGTTCTGTGCGTGTCGATACCTTATAAATAAAACTTTCCTTTTTATTTTGTTAGCCACACATTGTGTGAGTTTTACTTTCGAGAAGATGTCAAAAACACTCACTTATCAATACGAACTACAATGTGAAGTCATTTCAAATTCTTTCCTAACCCTTTCATTGTATATTAAGTTTGTTATTTTTATATATTTCTCTTTAGGCCTGACTATTCTTCTAGTGGTTAGCAATTCTAAGCCTAACTGATGAGCCAGATGTTGTTAGTTCGATACCCAGCAATCGTTTCCTAATTTAATGTTCTGAACATGATCATTGATTCTGTGTTTGGGTGTAATTTATCTATAATATCTATGTATTCAGAACTATATATACGTAGTTTTTTTGAAGTCTGTTTATCATAGTACGGGCTCTATCTAACTTGGAATCAGACGTCCATGTACAAAATATTTGAATCGCCAAATATTCTTATCATTTACGTTTGGTTTCGCATTATAAATACTTAGTAAATATATAGGTAAATCCCCTCTTGTTTTTTATTTACCCAAGACATTGTTGGAATAACCAAACAATAAACACTCAAATTACTCACTAGATTTTTGTAGGTTGACGTACCTGTGTCAAAAAATATATCACCTTTTTTATGAATCCTACAAATAGACACATTAGAACGCAACAATCATTTGAAAACAACCACAGACAGTCATTTAGGAGTTTTTAGATTGCCATCAAGGATAATAGACAATTTGTACCTACTTAATTGTTATAAAAACGTCTAGATGTAAACCTGTAAAGCTGCGTGCACATTTAAATGAATACCTACTTTACAACAATAGGTTACATACATACATGTACAGTAGGAACATTTAAGATATTTCGGACTTAAACATATGTCACGCAACAGACCTTATACTGTGATAGATAAATTTGATAGACTAAGAAAACAAATATCTGTAGATCATACAAACATTTGGTCCGATCCGGGAATCAAACATGGGACCTTAGTCCCGTACGCTACCACTACGTCACCGAGGTAGTTTTGTATACTTTTTGTACATACTTCTCGTGTAACGTTGTGGCTTACGATGGACTCAAAAACTATTTAACCGATTTTCATGTTATTTTTAAATGTGTATTTTACTTGCGTGCCTGAGATAGGAAAGTTAACATCACGCGTAGACTTTCAGGAGTCGAGCATGATTGAAAAGATATACAAACAAAGTTCATGGGTCAGTTGGTGTATATATATACCTACAAGCTGTTGCTCTCGACTATATGCATATCTATTATCACGGTAAATGGCTCAACTATGTCCTTCCCCGAAAATCAAAGAATCTCCGTTGTAAATTTCATTCAAATCAATTCAACAGTTTAGCCGTGAGAACGTAACAGACAGACCGACAGAGTTACTTTCGATTTTATAATATTAAGTAATGATGGATAACGAGCAGCCGACTCGCCGATAGTTACTGACTAACACCACCTATGGACCACTAATACTTTTTTTATGGAACAAGGGGCAAACGAGCAGACGTATTGCCTGACGGTAAGTGATTACCGCCGCCCATGGACACTCGCATCACCAGAGGCATAACAAGTGTGTTGCCGGCCTTTGAGGGATAGGGAAGAGGTTGGGTCTCCGGTATCCTCACTCACTCGGTGAAACACAGCGCAAGGGCTGTTTCATAACGGTTTTCTGTGAGGCTGTGGTATCATTCCGGTCGAGCCGACCCATTCATGCCGAAGCGTGGTTCTCCCACTGTAAAAACTAGGTAATTATGAGTCTAAAGTGCGATATCGCCCTTTGAACCCTCTCCCAGAAAAAGGACAGAAGGTTGAAAGCTCCTGTAACCTAACTCACTCAGAAAAAACAAACTAAATAACCTCCAAACACCGGTTTACAGTTCATAATCAAAATATAAATAAAATATTATTATTATTAATTATTTTTAAGTGACTCTACTTTGCCTGATGGAAAGCATGAGCAGAATCTAAGAGTACTGGAATGCAGGCAATGCAACACAATGCAGCATGTTGATCCAAACTATGGCGCCCTATTGAGATGTTTCTGCATCATTGGGCGAGGTTCTCAACTTGATTGGTATTGTTATTAATTGCACAAGTAGGCTCCAAAATTTTGTGTGTGCGTTGCCGACCTTTGGGGGATGGGAAAGGGGATGGGGGGAGGGGTTGGGGTATGGGCCTCCGGTATCCTCACTCACTCGGTGAAACACAGCGCAAACGCTATTTCACACCGGTTTTCTGTGAGGCCGTGGTATCACTCCGGTCGAGCCGACCCATTCATGCCGAAGCATAGCTCTCCCATTCAGAAGTATTTAATTTTCAAGCTAGGTCGATTGAGGGAATAATGTGTAGAGTATGAAAGAAGTTGACAATATTCTATACAAATAAAGATAAAGTGCTACAGGCAAGTTATCCTATGTCAAGTTTTTTTTTTAAATTAGGTATTTACATTTTGTAAATTTACTGCGCCGTTGGCCTAGTGGTTTAAACGTTCACCACGCCGCTTTCTACTAAGCCAAGTACTGTGGGATCAAATCCCACATAAGACAACAATTTCCGTGATCCACAAATTGTATGGGCCTCAGGTATCCTCACTGACTCGGTAAAATACAGCGCAAGCGCTATTTCACACTGGTTTTCTGTGAGGCCGTGGTATCTCTCCGGTCGAGCCGGCCTGATTCATGCCGAAGCGTGGCTCTCCCACGGTAAAATCCTTTCATCCCAAATGCTAATAAACTATATAGACAATTATCTAAACATTTTAGCATATAGGTTACTGATACTCCTCCAGTTAAGTTAAATATTAGTGTTAGAATTAGATTCAGATCAAAAAAATATATTGGGTGAAATTCAAACCCTGAAACACCTTTATTGACTAAAGTTCTAATTCAAAATAGTTTCTAATTTGCCAACATGAAGAAGTATATAAGGAACACTGTAATAGAACTCGTACTTTCAAATTGGTTTTATCTAAAGGACGTTATACTATAAAAAAAAAGTCAAGTGTATGTATGAAACTATCATTCAAGTTCATACATACCTAATTAGACAGCAGATATCTAAAAGGAAATAAATAGAATATTAAAATATCGTTCATTACTCTATTAATAGATCAAGTAAATGAGTTCGCAAACTATAAATAAATCACGGTCAAGCTATACAACACTGAAAATGTGTGAATCATTTTTGTTTAGTGGTCGACATTTATGTTAACCTTCTAACGACCTGGCATTTAACTGCAAGTAGATTACAGCCGTATTATAAAGTAAAACCTTTTAATTATATTAGATTTAATAGCTATCATCGTGTTCTTTTCCGTACGTAATATTTTATAGTTCGAAAAATAATATATATAAATAAAATACCCGCTATTTACTAAAAGCATATGTATGTATACACGGTACATATACCAAGTTTTTTTTTTCAATTTTTATTTGTCTGTCTGTTTATTCTGGCTAATCTCTGGAACAGGTTTACCGGGTTTCACGGGACTTTAGCTAACTTAAGCTACTTTTTAAACAAGCTTTGCCCCGTGGCGTTACCCGCTGTTTTTGTGGTACTGCGGGTAACACCGCGGGGCTCAGTTAGTGTTAGAATATAATTGGACTAGTTTCGTGTTTAGAATAGTATTTATTTTATTAGACTTAATGCCTGAGGCATTTTCTGACAGTCGATCGTTTGAGCGATGCCGAGAAAGAGTGAAGTAGGTCTAGTATTAGAAGTGATAGTTATAGTGGTACAATTATGGTGGTTTAATTAATTACTTCTATTAGTTCAAATAATATACTAATATGTTCGGTGAGACAAAAATATATACAGTAAAACATACATAAACATTTATATATACAACTATATTAATAGACATTCTTACATATTTATTGTTATAACATATAAATTTATTATGTGATGATTACGCCAATTGAAATAGTAAAAGCTCTTTTATCTTCAACTTCAATAACTACAGAAAGCGTACCGTTAATAACAAACTAATATACAACCGTATATCCCTTATAGGTAAAATTTAAGGTAAAAGTTCAAAAATTATTGTTTAGTTACAACAAGTTAACATAAAACGTAACGCTGTTTTGTGTTATGAGCATCAACAACTGATTATTTACTATTAATTTCTGCATAGTGAATGATTTTAAAATGATTAACAATAAAAATATAATTTGCATTTCTGCTGACTGTACACCATACTTTTAAAGTTTACTGAAACGCTCTCAAGAAAATTAGATCAAGGTTTTTGGTAATGATTAAATGTGATATTTATAAAGTGAAAGCCAATTAGCCACAGCTCTTTTGGAAACAATATGACAACTTTCGCGTAAATCCATCATTGTATTCTACAATTTCTTTCTATATTATACTAGCTGAGCCACGCAACCTCGTTTGCGTCTTATATTGCCCGTAGCGTGAAAATTTTTGTCCGCTTTTGAAACATTCTTCATTGGTGCTCCGCTCCTATTAGTAGTAGCGTGATGATTTTCTTCGATAAATGGACTATTCAACACTGAAATATTTGTTTAAATCGAACTTGCGGATCTTGAGATTAACGCGTTCAAACAAACAAACAAACTCTTCAGCTTTATTATTAGTATAGATATATTAGTATAGATTCTCAAAGTGACTACTCTCTCTGATAGTCTAGCATGAGCAGAATCTAAGAGTAGTGGTCACCATACTCATTGCGAATCCTGATAATGCAACAATATAGCATGGTGATCCACACTATAACGGCCTATTGATATGTTTCTGCATCATTGACTGCCTCGGTGGCGTAGTGGTAACTTATGCGACTGCTAAGCTTGAGGTCTCGGGTTCGATTCCCGGGTCTCACCAAATGTTTGTATGATCTGCAAATATTTGTTTCGGCGTTTGGGTGTTTTCTATGTATATATTTTTTATCTCTTTAGACTGCTTTCTAGCCTCTGTGTTTTGGTTGCCTTAACTTGCACATAGAAGTACTGTTGTCAAAAACAAACAAATTTTGTATGAATTATTTGAAAAGATGGTGCACATGAGTTTCTCACCAGCTCTTCTCATGAATGCAATACCCATCGGAGCTGGTACTTGGATTGATTTCAATTCAAACCTTTGTGTTGAATCGAAATCAATCTAAGCTCCGGTAATTCAAATCATTTCAATGCATTTAGTATTAGTACCTTTTATCACTGAATTGATTACTTGAGTTTTATTTTATATTTTGATGTTTGTATTTTTGACGTGTTCAAGTGCCTTTTGGGGCCTATGGAAATAAATGATTTGACTTTGACTATAGTATTTACAAAAAAAAAAGTATATAAGTATTTATATCAGTTGTCTAGTACCCATGACACAAGCTCTGCTTAGCTTGGGACTAGATGGCGTTGTGTGTTAGATGTCCGGAATATTTATTTATTTATTTATTTATTGGACTTCCGGCCTGGCACTCACCACCGAAACACGACAGTATGGACTATCATTTCAGGTAGGTCTTCTGGGGATGCTTCCCCAGAAGTACCGCCCAGTTCGAGCCGGCTTACCTAGATGTTAGTTAGATCTCAAATACTATTTTAATATTTACATTTATAGTTAAATAAAACTATAAAAGTAATGTGATAAATGTCGAATGTGAACTACAATAATATTGTACCATAATACATTTTCAAATCAATTCTGTATCTTCCATGTATGAACTAATCACTTCACGCTACGATCGGCAATTTATATCCTTAAAAGGTATCAACTGTCTAGACGTGTATCGATTGGACACATTTACCAAATATAGAAAGTTATAAAACGCTTACTGGAATTGTTTAAACATCATCAAGAATGATTTAGTTTTTTTTTTATATCTAAGAATTTGATCTAAACTGGAAATAAAATACCTGAATAGTTTGCTACGAGTATAAACGAGATATACGAGTAAAAAGTGTTAAAAACACTCCACCCCACCTCTTTTCATCCCATGGGTGTCATAAGACATTTTTTTTTTGATGTAAGTGGTAAACGAGCAGGCGTATCGCCTGAAGGTAAACGCTGCCCATGTACACCCGCAAAACCGGGGGCCGGGAGGGGTTGGGATATGGGCCTCCGGTATCCTTATTCACTCGGTGAAATACAGCGCAATCACTATTTCACACCGGTTTTCTGTGAGGCCGTGGCAATTAGTGTAAATTAAAAATGCTCAGTACACTACCTATATTTAATATTCTTTGCCTGATCAACTTGGAATAACAGCGGAACAGGTACAGTCTTGTCCAAAGGCCGGCAACGCACTTGTGACGCCTCTGGTGTTGCGGGTGTCCATGGGCGGCGGTAAACGCTTACCATCAGGTGTTACGCCTGGTCGTGTAGCCCCTATTCAATAAAAAAATTGCTATTAGAAAAAAAACCGGGACAGAAACATGAATGATTACGTCGATCAAATTGAAAATAGTCTGTTTTTTGCTTATTTTTCAAAAGTCTGGTCATTACTACATCTAATAGGTATATTTTACAATATACAACCAAGTTCTATGTGCCTCATCGTCTGATAGGCTCAGATTTAAATAGTTATTTTATATATATTATACAAACCTCTATATAAGTAATACTTAAGTATTATAACATACAAACCACAAAGTCAGAATTATCAAACTCGAACTTTGACGTCAAATAAAAACTTGAAGAGTTTTAAATATTATTAGGTTTTTATCATGCTATACTTAAATTCGCGCTTTTATGCTGTAGTAATATAAAATCAACTTCCTAATTACTCAATAAACCGAATCAAATCTTTTTGCAATTATAGAAAAAAAATTGGCGCCCAAATCAATACATTAACTAGTTTTGATATACAGCCTTTTAAATTATAACTTATTTTATTACGTTTATTTAAGTTTGTTTAGTTAACTAGGCACTATTAGTCGAATTATAACTGATAAAGTTATAAAATACGATTTTGAGGTATCTTATAACTAATAATATCATTGGACGCAGACCGGTTGTCGAACCGGATACCGTCATTAGACTATCTTATCAACATTTAGTTTGTTCAGATTTGTGGTAACTGCACGTATAACGTATTGTAGCAAATATTAGTATAATTTCGATGAAATGGTGTTTTCTAAATCAATATTTTAAGTGTTTCAATTGGAGCGTGTACCTTCAAAATAAGTTCAACTAGAACTTTAATAATCATTTTGAACCAATTTTTTTTTTTTTTTTTATTGAATAGTGGGCAAACGACCAGACGTATCACCTGATGGTAAGCGATTACCGCCGCCCATGGACACCCGCAACACCAAAGGCGTCACAAGTGCGTTGCCGACCTTTGGGGGATGGGAAAGGGGATGGGGGGAGGGGTTGGGGTATGGGCCTCCGGTATCCTCACTGACTCGGTGAAACACAGCGCAAACGCTATTTCACACCGGTTTTCTGATACTAATATCTGATGAAATTAATATAAAGCAAAATTCAACATGTATTTTAACGTCTATTGTTGGGCTTAACCCCTTAACACGATTGTGTGTGTGTATATCTATATACATATATTTAGTAAATGAACAAAGTAAATGAACTTTAAATGCGATCATCAGTTTAATATATAAACTCGAACCATTAACAATAACCTGTCACGTTTGTTCACCACAAAACTTACCTTCACCTTAAGTGCAGGTATGGTCTAAAATGTTTCACAATATTACTCTAAAGCTGTTTGCGATACATTCTCCGAACTCTAAATATTCGAACAACATGCTTAATGACTCACATTTGTTTAAAAAGCATCAAAATGTCGGCCATATGTCATACTTTCAAAGTAGTATAAGAATGAGAGCATTACGTTTCTGTGCGGCACAAGGTTAACAATCGTTTCTATAATGTCAAATTGTTGAAACGCGCCGTGAAGCGATCAGTTGGAGAAAAAAAAGTGCTCGCTTCAAACCAGCCCGTCGTTTTATTCGAATTTGAAACTACTGATAGGTAGGTATACACTGGAAATCTTAAATTTTTATTGTTACCTAATGCAAATATATTTAATACTTTAAGAGATTTAGTACCAATCTATACTAATATATAAAGCTGAAGAGTTTGTTTGTTTGTTTGAACGCGCTATACTCAGCATCCGCTGGTCTGATATGAAAAATTCTTTCAATGTTGGAAAGTCCATTTATAGAGGAAATAGTCCATTTTATATATCATCACGCTAACACTAATAGGAGCGGAGCACCAATGAAGAATATTTCAAAAAAGGGGGGAAAATTTTCACGCTACGGACAATAGAAGACGCAAATGAGGTTGCGTGGGTCAGCTAGTCACTAATATTCAAAGAGGTAATTTTGGTGAATCCCAAATAATCTAATGATTTTGTCCTATGATTGTCACAGAAAAGGTATTAAAATCGTATCAAGGCCAGAAAACTACACCTCCTCCTGTTGTTCTGGGTTGCTCTTCAAATAGCACATCTAGTATCTAGATATAGAGTAACAGCACATATAGTATCTTTATAAAATTAATAAATTTCTAGTGCACAGTTTCATGTGAATTAATGAATTCATGGCCACTCGTCGGAATTACTACGAGCTAAAAAGCATAGCGTAAAAGCGTAGTTATGACTTATTATACTCGTATAATTACGTCCCCAACCCACACTAATCCAGCATGGGGACGTATGGCCTTAACCCTCTTCTGAGAGGACACCCAAGCCAAGCAATGGGACATTATGATGATGATACATTACTGAATTTATACTGAAAATGTTCGATCTAAAACAATAAGATAAAATGTAAATTGAGCATTATGTCTGCTTTCAAAAATTGATGGTTTTATTAAACTCTGTACATTTAATGGGTATTTTGGATTTTTAATGTTGTAATTGTTATTTTTATTCTTAGATTTACTCTTAGGATCAGAGGTTCGAAGCTCAACCATATACAAATACCATATGTATGAAAATGTTTATTTGTTTTTATATTTAGGCGCACTAACGCGTATTTAACTTAGAAAATTAAATACTTTGTTATAATACAACAATTATTCAGTATCCATAAAATAAAGGATCGTCGTCGATAGAGGCGACAAAGAACAAAAATATTTTAAAAGACAAAATGTATGCGTACTCGTGGTATTTCTCGAATAACATAATAAAATATTAAGATGGAAACACAAAGATCTTTTTACAAACAAAATACCCAAGATGAAGCCCGTCGCGGATGCGAGCAAATATTTAAATTTCAATTCGAACGTCGCATATCAATGGAGAGCCATAAGCCACCGGATTTTTACTTTTTTTAGTCAGCCTGCACTGAGACAATAAAGAAAAAGCTATAGGGGGAAAAAGAAAAATACAATTCGAAAACAGCATCTAGATTCGAGACACTGGCTGATTCGAGGCTGGAAACAAAAGAAGTCGGCTCCCGCCTGACCGAGATCTTGGCGTACGCGGGCGCATCTCGTTTACTTTTTATTTTGTTTTTTTTTTGTTACATTGCATCCATGTGATTTCTTTTCTCTGATGCATCACAATGAGACGACCTATCGAACGTCAGTAGCTATTTTTGTAATAATTACATAAATGTTGCAATGATAAATGTGCTGTTACTACAAGTTAAAGTTAAATCCTTGAATTGTTTCTTAACTTTGTAGATACCTTTAAAATCTAATACATATTTAAATTCCAAAAAGTTTAAAAAAGTAACATTGATAAATATATTACGACACTTTTTTGAAACTCATTGCAGTAGAATGGCTACTGCATTTTTAAATCCATAAAAAGGTTCAATATAGAAGGTTCGGATTCTCTATAAATTGTAGTCAATTAAAACTCGAACTCAAAGAACAACTTTAAAAAATACGACTAAGTTTATTAGTTATTATGAGCAATCGCTATAATTATCTGTATTTAATACCAATGAGGTTTGTAATCTTGATCAAAGGTTAGATCATCGCCACATATATTATTTTATCTGTGCATGGGAAACATGTATAAGAACAGGATTTGATAGGACGTATGCTTACTCATTAGTGCCTTCATGAGTAATATAGCGTGTTCTATGAAAAGGTATTTTCGAAAATTTTATGAAATTGAGGTGTTTTTAAATCATTGCAATTGAAATCGTTAGCAATTAAATATCAAAAAAAAAATCATATATTTATATATGGCCATGGCCAAAACGACTGGGACTACAAACTTAAAGCTGATTTTCATTTATCAAACAAAAATCAAGATGAACTACCTATCCCTTGGGTAGAAATCAGATCGATCGCAAGTAATAAAAGTACATGACTTAACTTATGGTGTGAGCGTTATTGTTTAAAAATATTAAGTGATGTAGTCAACAAAACTATTTATACGTACCCCGAAAGAAGCGTAGAAAACTATAACAAACACCACCTGGATGCATTTAGCATACCGTCATCTCTTTCCCTCCCCAAAAAACTGTGTGTCCACAAATATTTGGTCCCGAATTCTTAACACCTACATTAGCAAGTGTTCTGAAGGATTGTTTACGTGGACAAGGTGCGTTGTGGTAAGTAGCGGTCGAATTAACACTACCACTTAGCAGTTACTTACTTACGGAGATGGACGCAGGTGGTCTTTGTTTAAATGTTTTGTTTTTTTTTTCGAGGCACAGGTAACTTATGTAGACCTTTTAGTGCATTAATGTCATCTGTAGAATTATAACAAAATGTTAATGTTCACTTAGTATTGAGTTATAATATCACTACATATTATGAAGTAAAGTTCTCCGTTGCGTGTGTCTGTATGTCTGTTCGTGAAAAACTATGAAGCATGGATTACTATTCAGTTTTAACCAATAGATAGAGTGATGCTTGAGAAGGTTTTCGTATATAATTTGTTAAATTCTTGAGTATATTGGCTAAAATATAACGATATTTGATGAAGACGTCGGAAAAAATTAATCTGCACACCTTCTCAGAGTGACATGGGCTATATTATATTTTCCTCACATAGGTTGTACATATGAGTAACATAGGTTATATTTTTAGATATATCTTGATCTCAACTCACAAACTCACAGCTAAAATTTTATTCTTAACTATGGTCCCTTACAATAGGCCTGATAAGAAGGCTCAAAATCGTACAAAGAGCAATGGAGAGATTGGAGTTTCTCTGCCTGATCGAATCAGGAATGAGGAGATCCGCTGACTTAAGAGCAGTGGGTGGGGTTGCTCGCAGACAAGATAGTCGATGGAGCTAAAGAGTTTTGTAGTGGCGACCACGTACAGGATAACGGAGTGTGGGTAGCCGCCCTACAAGATGGTCTGACGACCTGGTGCGGGTTGCAGGAATCCGTTGGATGCGGTCAGCTCAGGACTGGTTGTCATGGGAAGCCTTGGCCTATGTATGTATTTACAACAAAAAAGTATATATGCATTTATATCAGTTGTCTAGTACCCATCACACAAACTCTGCTTAGCTTGGGACTAGATGGCGTTGTGTGTTAGATGTCTGAAATATTTATTCATACTACTATTGAAATATACAAAAGATTCGAAAGCAACTCTGTCTTTTTCACTTTCAGTATTAAATTAAAATGAGATAAATTGCTGTAGTTGATTTAAAAATAAATATTCTTAGAAGCTTATCAAATACATTTTGTGAGCATATTCGGCAAACGTCACATCATTCACTGCGCTTATGGAAGGTACCATGAGATACGAGAAACGCTAGAATTTAAGAATTTGATACGACATTCTTAATTATTTAAAATAATGTATTGTTAATACTGTTAATAAATATTTACGGTTATGAAGAAAAGATCAACACTTGTGACTAATACAATTTTGAAAGAAAAACTGCACATGAACAATCTCTCAAAACAAGAGTTACAAACATGTTTGTAGACGTTTTTCATTTAAAAAAAAAAAAAACTACTGTCTGTATAGTCTGTACAAAACAAAAGTTCGTTTTAAATTTACATTCAAATTTGTAAAATTGAAAGAAATAACACTAAATAAACAACAAAGAATCATTTAGTTTAAAAGCTCTTGTGATGAAGAGAATGTCGAAAGCTCATGCACCTAACATCATTCAATATTTAAATTTCAAATATGACGGAATAATTTATATTGCTCTAAAATGCCACATCCATAACTTTGTTTTATAACTACTTCCGTGGCCTAATAGTTGGCCATTACGTTCTACCAGAACTAATTCTCTCGGCGTTATCATAATTTGAATCGACATTCTGGATGACTTTTGTATGACAAACCTCTGTTTTCTTCTACGGTTATTAATTTTTGTAGTGCTCATAGCTGTACTATGAATTTTGATGGACTCATTACTCAGTAAAGATAGTTCACTCAACTCTAGATTGGGTCAAAACTTTGATTATGTTACGATTGAGTTCTGTCACTTTACATAATTGTGGTTAGTTTGCGGTATATTAAAAGAATAAATATTATAGAGAAGTTGTAAAATAAATACACATTCCGGACATCTAACACACGGCGCCCAAGTTAAGCAGAGCTTGTGTTATGGGTACTAGACAACTGATATAATATTTACATACCTTTTTTTTGTAAATACCACCCAAATTCCGAAACCAATATTTGCAGATAATACAAACATTTGGTCCAACCCGAGACCTCAAGCTTAGCAGTCGCATACGCTACCACTACGCCACTGAGGCAGTCAAAAAAGAATAGTATGGTTTCTAATTGATTGTTTTTTGTTTTGTGAAACTTGAAATGACATTCAGTTGTTTATTTAATATGTCTAACTGAAGGATCTTTCCCCAGAACAAACTATACTCACTAAACTATACCTAACTAACTCTAAGTAAATTTTTATATTTAGACCAAGTGTAAATAGGTAAGTATAACTAAAATAAATTAAAACTACTTGAAAAGGACCGCACGAAGTTTAACACGGCCAATAAATAGATCTGTATCATATCAAATATATCATAGTATGTAGGACTATGCAACGATCTTTTAAGTTGTATTGACTAATGAGAAAACCGGCCAAGTGCGAGTTGAACTCGCACACAAAGGTTTACGTACCATTAGCTATAAAACGACAAAAAAATCACGTTTGTTGTATAAGAGCCTCCTTAAATATTTATTTTATTGTGTTTTATTTTTTTCATAGCGGCAGTAAAAATACATCATCTGTTTAACTATCACGGTTTACAAAATACAGCCAAGTGACAGACCGAGGACTCTTGGTAATAGGGTCTCGTGTTTCCTTTTGGGTACGGAACCCTAAATACCAAAAAGTAATGATTATTGTCGCCATCTATATGTATGGTATAAAAAACTAAACATTTTTTTACACCTAAATGTCGATTTAATAATGAATACAATAGTCATAGTCATCATTGTGGCTAAGCTCTTTAAATAAAGATTTAAAAAAAAAAATGAATACACTAGTGTCAGACAAAACAAAACTATCGATATATTTAAAATACGAATAGCCCACAAAAGACAATAAAGGTTAGATGTTAGACCCCGGTATTTTTGTTTGTGAACCTGAAACCCGATACCATAAAAGAGCATTGCGATAAAAGGTGTTTAAAGTTAACTTTAATTAATTGCAAATATCTTTAACAGTTTTGTATTCATTGCTATACTAATTGCATATCGATTTTTATGGTATGGGGGGGGGGGGGGCAATCGCCTGATGGTAAGCGATTCACAAGCCGCCACCCATGGACACCCGCAACATCAGTCCTTTAAAAAGAAGTACGCTCTTTTCTTAAAAGTTTATTGTCTTCCTACTCGTATTATAAAGAATCTAAGCCGGTTCATTTTCAAGTAATACAATAACTATCTTCTTTAGCAAATAAATAGACTTTATGGCTGAAATACATTAGACAAATATATATATACAGTCAACTTGAGGAACCTCCTCCTTTTTTAAGCTCGGTTAAAAAGAATATATGCATTTGAATACGAAAAAAATACTGGATGTTTTTAACGTCACTAAGTCAATGGTCGTTTATATTTGTATCTTTACATAATATCTATTAAAAATTTAATATTGATTTTAACGAACAGAACTACTACGTGTATAACATATATATATATATCGATTAAAAAGTTTATAATTCTTATTCAATTGTACAGTTTGCAATACAACATGACGAATTTAAAAAACGAAAAATATTTAAAACAAATCAATACAACGAATGATTACATAAAACAATCATGAACGTAAAACACAAACCTATTTCCAAATGTGGGTGAATAACTTTCACCTGAACAATTAATTTCAAGCTTTGTCTCTCACTATCAAAGTCATCTGCAACCGCTCAGGTCATCTACGCATTTAACTTAAATCTTATTCCCAATAACCTATTGTTAGATACAATATAACTACACACAAAAGTCACGGCTCCTTCCATATTGGCATATTGCAGGCCCTACATGGTAAGGACCTAATGACCTACGACATTTCAACCAGTAGCTCCGTCTTACTCTATTTGTATATATGCAAGAGGGAGAGACGATCACCATAATAGAATATCAGTGTTTGTTTTATTCGATTTGTAAGTGGCTAGGATACAGAATTTGCAGTTTCTCATATTGTTTCTTTAGCAGTGTCTATGCCTTTTTTTGTTTAAGAGTTATAAAGTTTCCCAAGTGTTTTATCTTAAGAATGTATTTGTTGTAATAACAGTAGTGTGAATGCTTATAAATGTTTTAACTTACATGAATGAAAATAGTTAATAATACGTATTCACGATTTTACAAGGTGTGCAGATATTTGAAGACAGGCTCTTGAATTGTCCGGTAGTTGACTGCGATGGACTTATATAGACGATGGTTAAACATAAATAACATCTAAATCATTTATTGTTGCTTAGTAACTGTGTATTTTTTATTAACTTTTTAATAATCTGGCTTTGATTTTAAAAAGAAAAAAATAATTGTGGTTTTTAGGAATTGTTTGATCTGTGACCATTATTATTTTTGTTATTTGTAGCATGTGCATGAATGGCATCAGCACACTTATTTGTTTGCGAAGCAGTACACGCGAAGGACTACTAAAAATGTATGCCATTAACAATTCATACCAAACACAAACCTCAATTTATCAATAACTACATCACAGACCGTTTAACTTGAAACAATTACATTGCTTCCATCAATAAATAATAATACGAAAAATTATATACTAAAATTTGTCCAATCACTCGGCCTAAAGTGGACGTAATCACTTTAATATAAGTCCTTAGTACACATCGGACCAAATTATTGATGCTTTGAAAACTGTAATTTGTTTATGTTGAAAAATGTACGTAAAAGGTACACATTATAAAAGATAACAATAATTGCATATCATGACAAGTATGGTATTTTATGAGCAATATCGGAACAATCTTTGGACGAGTTACGTCACGTAATTAGGGTTGATGGACTGTTAAGAGCGTGTTGTGGAGAATTTAAATAAGGTTACTTTATGAAAAGAAAGATTAAAGTGTAAAAGTTCACAGTAAACCTCCGTTCTAAGGAAAGGCCTACGTGCAACATTGAACTATAAAATAATTAAAAAAAACTCCCGCATTAAGAATATACATTCTGAGTCGCGAGTGACTTTACAAACATATATAAACGGACACACAGAACACCTAGACTCAGAATAACAATTCGCGGATTACACAAATTGTTGTCCCATTTGAGATTGAAATCCACAACACTTGGCGCAGCGGCGTCGCGACTGCTTAAACCACTTTTTCCAACGTGTGGAAACCCCAATGTGCCGTCACCCCACAGGGGGTACAGCGGGTTGGTGTATCGGAATTAGGCCGAATAAAACCACACAGTGTGCCACTCTGCGCCTGAGAAGGGAGGGATCCGGGAACTGCTGATTAGAAGGTACAAAGGTCAAGTAAATAAATATTTTTCTTCATTCATTCAGTTAAATTGTGTAAACACATGGTTTCTCGTAAGCAATAACTTTAAATATTCAATATTTCACATCATGCAACAATTTCTTAAAAAAACGTAGGTACAAATAATTATTTTCACGCGTCATCAGATAAATAAGTACAAGACAGCAAATCAATCATATTATCACCGCGATTCCCAATGTTTGTTTAGCCGTTAACCTTGTCAGCTACACAATATATGTAAATAAAACTTGACATTTCCAATACAATTCATCATTCAATTACCTCTCAAAAGTACAAAATAGGTATTACGGTATACACACACATTGCCTTCGCTGATTCGTTCAACGAATAAGGCAATATTCTGTTAGTACTTTATGACTGCAGTTCGGCAGACCCATATACCGACAGTGTCAATAATTAGCGCTCCACCCATGCCCATTTCAGGCAACTTTCTGGCGCCTATCGATGATTGGCGTAAGTGTTTTATTTGAACGCTAATGAGGAATGTTTAGCATTCCATTTTTGTTTTATAAGCTCCATGTTTTCTTCCTTTTTTGGTGAGCAGTGTTTTGTTGGCTGTCCGTCAACCAATATAGCTACTTCGTTTAGGAAAGCAGGTGTGTTTATGACGTAAGAATCTCGACCATATATGGAATACAAACATGTATGAGTAGTTTTTATTCTAATCTGCTGCCACATCTGCTATGTACCGATATTAGGAAGTCTGTTTACACCTACATAATAAATACACATGTACCTAATCTAACAAACCGTCCCATAATCCATAGTTTAAATTGTTTTTTTTTATTTTGTAAGTGATATGTTCTCTCTAAATTACTTTTGCTAGAAGAAAATTCTTTTCAGATAGTTTTATATTTATTAGATTGTTTTTATATGTAAATTTTAGGCTATATAAAGCACATTAATACTCTTAAATTAATATACAAATATATAAGTTATATATATATTTAAACTAACTGACCAACAAAACTTTGCCTGTTTCTCTTTTGAATTATGTTTGGCTCCTATTGCTCTAAGCTGGATGATTACTATCCTATCTTAGGCATGCCACCCAAACACATATTTAAAAAGTACACAGCGCCGCTAAAGAAGTTTTCACTTCAAAAAACGTGAAAACGGATTACACGCTTTCCGAGCTCATCGTGTGTAGAAACATTACACACACAAATTTAGTATCAACTCCCAAGATTGCGGTGTAATGTGTGACGTCATGATCACTTCACACCTTTTCCTTCGCATGTGTGATACTACGTAGTGGCCAAATACCAATTCGATAGTCATTTGTTTTTTGCTTTTCAGGTGCATAAGCAGTAGTGTAGTGTGGGTGTATCGGCGTGGCGCTAATGATGACAAGGGTGCGGGCGCGCGGGGACGCCGACCAGAGCGTGCCGATATACTTGACGCACAACATTAACCAACATGTTCACCAGGTAAGTTATTCTAACTTATATTATAACTTTACTTGCTCATTTCATTACATGTTTTATTTTACTACCTTGAGGGTGATAATTCCAAAACTCCTTTCTTAATAGATGCTTGTAACATAAAAAACATCAAATTCCATAATTTTAAGTTTGTAACCCGTTTGTCACACGGTTTAAAATCTGCGTTGATGGATCAATTAGTCAGTTAGTAATTTAAAATGTAGTTTCATAACATATACAAATTAATATGTCGTGGTGATAGTACTCCCATGTGATCAGAATTTCCAACATGTCAAATAGGAATTCTACGATAGTGATCTTGTTAGAACGATCAATGCATTTTAGAACCCATGAAACACGCTCATGTTTTTACCGTGATCAATTAGGAATCTAAACGTCATTCATATGTCACGTCACACCATTTGGTTAATTTGATGGATTCCAAATCGTTTTTATGTACATAAACCCAAAAATACATTAGGTAAGATGAACGTGAGGAACCGCTTATTAAGTACTACGTCACCAATGAAATACAGTAAAGTATGTTTATTCACGTGATGTATACCGTTGGTCTTAAAGCCTTACGTGTAAAATAGACCTTCGAATTTCACGAAACATTTTCGTGATTTTTGTCATCGTCTATTATACACACGCCACTACTATTACTGTTATCACGGGTTGCGAACTGGTGGTTCTAAATAATTCCAATGTGAATGAACCTTTACAACTCGTACAACCCGTTCGTTATTTTTGTCATCATCAATTAAATATCTAAACGTCACTTGCAAATTAAAGCCGTGTTTTACATACAGAAGTAGTAAGTGATTTTTTTACAAGATCGTGATGTTGTGATTGATGATACGACACGGTTGAATTCTGTCCTATATCGTGACAATTTCACTTGAAGTCGTGCTTATAATGACCACTATGATACAGTTATGACTCTATTTAAAAGAAGTCTTTGGTTTCGACGAATTTTGAGCGGATATTGACAAAAAATGTGCAGTTTACCACAATATGTCACACGTTTCAAAAAAATCTTACTTTTAACAAATATAGGTATCATGTAAAATTTTACATAATTTTCTAAAAAATTAATCTAGGGATTGTAACTGCATCGTATTGTATCCTTATATTAGAAGTTTATAATAAGTACATTAATTGTAAATTGCATTGCTTGATTTCTTAAGAAAAGTTTCATCAAAGTTTTTATTAATAAAAACCCATATAACACTCCATGGAGATCGCAAAAAATAAAGATACATAGGCTATTACATATATTTAACTGTTGAGTGTGTTATTTAGAGCTACAACAGACTAAAACATCTAGTAAAACAGAAAAAATAAAATTCACAGAATACTCAAATTCGTAAAAAAGTTTAAGCTTTTACTACCATTATTATTATTACTGAACAATCTTAAGGTTTGTTTTATTCTCAAAAAACTTCTTACCATGGAATAATTTCTTGCCATAGAAACGATATAAATGAATATTGATTTTATTTTAGTTATACAAAGGTTGCTATGTACTATATTACGTATGAGAAGAATACGTTGACATCTGTTACGTATGGTTGTGTAATTATGTGCTAAAATAACGTTTCCCGTGAATTTAGACATTTTGGTAAAATGACGTAGATGTGAACAGATATGATTGGTCCTAAAAATTATACATAATTAGAACTGTTACGACCATTTTTATCATATTAGTAGAACACAGTTTTATTGCAACTAAAATTCAAATTTCTGTATGAGATTTTAATATCATGAGAAGTTTACCAGTCAACTTTATTTAAGAAAAGAACTGAACAAAGAGGCAGCCCACCTGAAGGTTATAGGAGTGTGAGCATTTTTACATCAATTGCTTTTGACAGTCCTACATGGCCTACATGGGAGTGTGATTATTCTACGACCATTTAAATAGGAAAAATAAACTTTGAACAAAGCAAATTAGTTTTTTTAATAGTGTCCAAACGAGCAGACGTATCACCGTAAGCGATTACCGCCACCCATTGACACTCGAAACACCAGAGGCATCACAAGTGCCTTGTCGACCTTTATGGGATAGGGAGGGGGATGGGGGTAGCGGTTGGGGTATGGGCCTCCGGTATTCTCACTCACTCAGTGAAACACAGCGTAAGCGCTATTTCACACCGAATTTCTGTGAGGCCGTGGTATTACTCCGGTCAAGCCGAAGCGTGGGTCTCCTACGGTAATTAGTACTACCATTCTCGTATAAGAAAAGAGGACTGAGTCTGTTGGAACACAAAAAAATTACATTGTAATGGCGAATAATGTCTGACAGAAGTTTATTAAATAAATTGTTCTAATTCAATTAATATCATCTTTTAAATAGTTATATATTAATTTATACTAACATATAAAGCTGAAGAGTTTGTTTGTTTGTTTGCTTAAATGCGCTAATCTCAGTAACTTCTGGTGCGATTTGAAAAATACTTACAGTGTTGGATAGCCTATTTATCGAGCTAGGCTATATATTACCACGCTGAGACCAATAGAAGAGGAGCTTTAATGAAGAATGTTTCAAAAATGGGAAGAAATTATTACGCTACGGACATAAACATAAAACAAACGAAAATATGAGCTGAAAGGTGGCACCGTTTATCATTGCTTTTGTAAGCTTTCAGACCTGCAACTTCCCTCGTGTTCATGCAAGTTTTGTCAACCATTTTTGTCAGGTTTAGTAGCCTATATACATATGCTATCTCTCTGTTAAATTAAAACTAGATCTCTTCAATCGTTCTGGAATGATTAAGTAACAAACATCCATCCATACTTTCGTATTTATTACAAGTAAGATAAATTTTCATCTATAATTTTTTATTCGACTATTGTCAATATAACACTTCTAAGAGTCGTAAAATTATTTAATTATATATCACGAATTGATAATAATTAAACTGTCTAATATGTTTAGCACCTGCTACGTCAAGTATCAATTTCACAATATATAAAATTTTGTCTCCATATTTGTAAAACTTATTAGTGAGTATGTTTCAGTCGCCGACGCGACGCGTCCGTGAAATATATGTGTCGATAACATATTGATTAAATATGACCTAGTTGTTTGAAGAAATAACTTAACATTTTCAGTACTTATAGAGACTTGAAAATATTTTTAATTTAATGAACTGCGGACGAGAAAACCTTTGAATGTATGTATACCTAAGTCGTTTTCTGATTTTTTGCTCTGGTAGGTAGACTTCTGTATCGTTAACAAATAATTATTATATTTAAATTACTTTAATAAAACTGCTATTCAAATAAACAACTGCGTCACTATAGCAAACATTTGTACTAATTTATATGAATTGAAGAAAAAAAAAATTTTTTTTAAATGGTAATATATGTATATTTTTCATTTCATTTTTAATTGAATAGTGATTTCAATTCGTGAAATATTAAATAACACAGTACTAATTTATGTAAATCTACAATGTATTTTCAGAGATAAATTTCATTTCTTAATCACATTCTCGGTTATAAATTATTTTTAAGTTTAAAACTAAACTCCCTATAAAAACCTTCAGATACTCACTTGTAAAGTTATAGACCTTATGTCGACGTTCCGCACATAACACAAATTGTCTTCATGTATTTTTTGTCCGGCACAAACCACTCAAATAACGTAATGCGCGTAAGCCCATTACAAAATCATTCGTGAGCGTACACTGCTTACGACAAAATATTTACCCATCTTTATTGAAATGAGGTGTCGTGTTGGTGTGTTTATTGATAGAATTCATCTTTGGTTTTTCAAGTATTTATCTACTTATATTATCCTCTACATCTTTTACTCCAGTTTTGTATATATTTATGTTACTTGGTATTACCTCATATACATTACTAACACTACTAAAGTTTAAATAAAAATAGCACTTAAAAAGAGGTGGAAGTAACTGTGGATCAGCCAATACAATTTGATACTGTCATGTTGTAAAATTGACATATATGGCATATTATTAAATAAAAACAAATTTAATTAAGTTACTTAAAACGGGAAAATACAAAAAAACACAAAGCAGTCATAAGCACTGCCGACAGAAGTGAAAACTCATAACTAAAACAAACGGTTGTTTTAACTTACCTGAAATGAACACCTATGCTTCTTTTAATAGCGTGCAATAAAAAGAACTAAAAATTATTACGATTGTAAGTAGTAAATGGAAGTAAAGCTTTGATACTCCAATAGATGTCGCTGTTTTCAAAAAAATTGTAAACAATCTTTTTGATTTACAAAAGGTTTTGTGTAAGTAGAAAATCGTTATTTTAATTTATTGTAAATCACTTTAAGATACTGAAATATTAACTTTAAGTATATAAAATCATATTGAGAAAGGACCACTATCTAGGAAAACGAATGCTACCAAAGTATATCGGTAGATGGCGCTGTTAACAATAAACATCCGTCTTACGAATTTTTTCGATCAGGACACGTGACCTGACGCGAGTTTATTGTCACGTGACCTGACGCCCTGACGCGAGTTTATGGTCACGTGACCTGACGCGAGTTTATACATTTTTACCCATTCCAAAGAAGTTTTCACTTCAAAAATATAACTGTACACGTCTCTTAGAATGTTATGTTGTAATCAAAATGCATGACTAAATTTTGAGGATAAAGACAGAATGTTGCAATAATCGTGTAAGGCATTGTATAAACTAGGAACAAATAAATAATTTGTTTTGTTTGTATGATTAAGATGCAGAAAAAAAGTGAAATATTAATTAATATGGACGACGCTAGAGCGTTTCAACTAATAAAAAAAATCGCATACTTACCGATCATTTCGACATAGGTTTACACGATCGAAAAAGTACAAATATTATAAATAGCCATCATGAATAGTTTAAATGTTATAAAAAATAAATATAATATTTGAACTTTGTGCTTTAAAATCATGGACATTATCTACCAATGTTGGTCCGCAGCTGTGTACACCGACCGGTCTCGTTCGTTTAATGCTCGCTATTTATATTAGGCCATAAGATGACTTGCTCTTATTGTCCATAACCAGCTATTGTCACTAAAGCATTCGAAAATTGTATTGGACGACATCCATTACAGAAAGTAGAATAAAAAGTTGATAGCGGCTAACTATTAAAGTGATTTTATAACGTTACCGTCTGTTACTGACTTGCTGTCTCTGCATTGTAGACAGTAGAGAAATTTTGCTTATAGGGGCTAGATGGCGTTATTGAAAGAAATATGTTTTTTGATATTTGGTTTGCTGCCTTAGTCATTTCTTATGACACCCATAGGTTAAAAAGGCTATACTTTTTTTTTAATTTGTTACCACATGGATGGAAAAAGATGCAATTCAAAACAGTTTTCAACAAGATACTCTGATACGTATGGAGATTTGAGCATTAGTTTGAAGGGGGACGTAATCTGTATTTATCTAATACCTGTACATGAACAATTCTTGTATTTATAATATATTCCGAATCTCGGAAACGGCTCCAATAACTTTCATGAAATTTTATATACAGAGGGTTTCGAGGGCAATAAATCGATCTAATTATAATTCATTTTTAGAAAATTAACCTTTAAGTTAATTTGCAAGATAATGTCGCATAGACTTCCTTGAATATTAAAAACTAAGAAACGTCAATCCTACTAGCATAATTTTAAACATAAAGTACTTTACACGTTCTCTATTCTATTCCATCGTCGCATTACACATGTTTAGCCTGACTGCTTCGGTGGCGCAGTGGTAGTAAATGCGACTGCTGTGCTTGAGGTCTCGGGTTCAAATCCTGGGTCGGACCAAATGTTTGTGTAATCTACAAATATTTGTTTCGGAGTTTGGGTGTTTTCTATGTATAATATGTATGTATTTACAAAAAAAAAGTATATATGTATTCATATCAGTTGTCTAGTACCCATAACACAAGCCCTGCTTAGATCGGGGATGGCGTTGTGTGTTATATGTCCGAAATATTTATTATTTATTATTATTAGCGCTTCACCAAACGTCAACTGAGATTAAATGTTAATAAAGAATAATCTTATCCCATTGAATTAGAGCTCAGAATCGTGGTTTGCCAAATTAGGTTGACTTTTCAGTTCAATGAAAATTACATGTGCATACAATCACCTACATGAATTTGTCAGTGATGAAGTCATTTACTGCATATTAAAAAAATTATCATATCTAAATAATGTTTACTCTTTTAAAATAATGTATTTTTATTAAAGTGAACATTTCTATAAGCAGGTTTTGATGGAGAGTAATTTAATGTAGGTCGTATGTATGTATCATCTTACGTGTTAATGCAAACACTATATCTGTAGCTATTAGCATTGGGAACATGCATGACCGTAGCGCCATCCCGCATACGCACCTGCCTGTCTTCCTTGTCAAATATTGAAATGGCAAGTTCTTATTATTTTATATAAAATAAAGTAAATAAATTATAAACAGAAAAACAATAAATTATATTTTTAGAGGCATTTGTTAATAACAGTAGGTAATAGGAAAAATGGATGTTATAATAAAAAGTGATTGTGAGAGTGTAAAACACAAAATAAATTTCTATCCGCAAACTTCTTCAAGCATTTTTCAATCAATCTAAGTTAACTAAAACAATAAAATCACGCATATTGTGTCTTTTTATTTCTGTATCTCTTCTTCGTGGTGTAAACTATAGTACATGTCTAATACAACATCATTCCCGTTACAATCTAACCCATTAATCATACACTGCAGTTACAAATAAGTTTACAATCGCATGTCACAAGCACGGTTAATCCAAGCACGTGGACAGACGTCGATTTGATGGTTTTGATAGCGACAGCGAGGTAAGTCCATAAGCCGATCAATGCGTGCAGGTTTTGTTGGAAAGTACTGGTGACGAGAAAGGTTTTTATAGTCTAGAAATTATAATTAAAGGACGCAGTAAATGGGTATATTGAGAAAAGTAGTTTATAATATTAATTACATATTACTTAGTAGCTCTTATTCCATTTGTGAATAGAATTTAACATGAAAGTTTTAGCATCGGTTATATATTAAGGACAACATTGTTTTTGGTAATTATACATTTCAAGCAACCTCAGATTAAAATGTTGCTTTTCTTATTTTATAAAGTTAGTTGAAAAAAAATACGTTTCTAATTTTATGAAATAAATAAATATACGCAATACTACAAAACTAACTACCAAACACAGCACGCAGAGACAAAGCAAAAGAGAGAAGTAGAGTGAGAGCAAGAAATTATCTTTATAAAATTGTCGATATCCAACTCTAACTATTGGATTATTGTAAACTAATTTACGAGTTATGAGCTCAGCTGTACATTACACAATTGTCCAGACTCAGTCGAACACGACACATCTTCGACATTCAGTTGACAGTTCGATACGACATCACTGACTGTTTTGACAGTTGACATCAGTCCTCTTAATAAACAGTATCGATCTAATTATCTTATTGTGATATTAGTAAACTCATTAAAAACTAATTAAACGTAACACAGACTGTAATTAACCGTCTTTTATTTTATATCTCTAGTTCTCCAACTCAGGAGCCAGGTATGTGGCAATTTCTCAAACAACCACCCCGACGGCCGGTCTCAGGCGGCGGGCTCTGAGGAGGACCCGTATTATTTCAGGTCCCCCCAGGAATAACTTCACGTCTATCCAGACACTATCCTGGAGGAAGCCTAGCCTTCGCCCTGCCTGTCGGCCCAATCATTATATATTGCAGCCTGACCTCAGTTTTACGACAAGGCCGCCCTTCTACCGCTGACATCATAAATTAGTCTGCAACCAGAGGTCCTGTCAGCGGCTGGTATAGTAGCCGACGTCGTCTATGCTCGGAATCGGCCCTCTCCCGATCCCGTCCAGAGGTCTCTTTCTGGAGCATTACATCTCAAATACTTAACATTGAAGTTCTGTAGAAAGACTATAGACGGACGTTTTAGAGCTTAACTACCCGCAATTATTGTCATAGATGTTCGTATGGCAACGAGACCGACGAAATTAAAAATAATATGTCAACAAACGGTCACCCATCTATATACTAACCTGGCCAAGATTGTTAACTTTGCTATCTAACCACCTCTGCTATCCTCGAGCCGCTCAATCTATCTAAGCTTGCAATAATCGAAGGGAACAATATGTATTACCTTAAGAGGTGATAAACAATTAGTTTGTAATAAACTAATCATCAATTAAATAAATTTTACTTGAAAAGTTATTAATGTGTTGTACTTTGATTACTTTTCAAGTAATGTTTTAAGGCTTACACATTTGTAGTTAATTTGTATTTGTACAAATTAATTGTTCAAATAAATATAGATAGAACCAATTCCTGATATTCCGTTTCTTTTTATTTAATTAGTATTAGTTTTTGTTTTACTGCTATGATGAAAAATAATTACAGAACCTTTATGATGCTATTAAATGGTTATACGTGACGTTATACGACTATCATAGGATTTGAAGAGTTTATAACATACGGCAACAGTGTCGTTAGCTCTCCTATTCGTTTATTGCCAAGAACCATTTCCTCAGAATATCGAGAATCTCTATGCAATAGAAGTACCATCAACGTAGCAACAATATGTTTTTCTAAATATGTTGCAACGGGACAGTTATCTGTTTGAAGTGTAACGTTATAAAGTTTCTAAAGTTTTGATCATTTTATTTTTATAGATTTGGTATAGTATCTTCTTAGCTGGCTACACATACATTTACCAGATAAAAGCCAACTAAGCAATAGTTTTTGGGGGATGTCGTACAGTGAGATTAAAAAATATTCGTGGCACCGACACCTTTTTTATATTTTACCATGACATCATGGGTTGGCGTGGCAGAAGTCAAAACATTGATAGATCAGCTAATTAGTTTAACCTCAATTGAAATTTTAAAACTAGATATATCTCTTAACAAAATCCTACTCAGCAGGACAGCCTTAATACCCGTATTAAAAACAAAGGTATATTTATATCTACTTAATATATTTCCTAATGCAACTCGTTCGGAGTCTGACAGCTGTAGAAAATATACAATTAACAGACTCACGGGTATTATCTTAATGGATTTATGTACTTATTGATGGATCAATCAAAAGTCCACTCACGCCTGGAGAAGGCTTAATTGATAGATGTGTTTCGATGGAAGAAGCTTCGTACGGTGCCTTTGTTTTGCCGACTTCATTGAATGGTATTTGTGTTCTATACAATGTAGATTCGCAAGATACAATTAATAAGTAATGAACTCGTAATTAATATAGGAAACCTAGCAGTAGTAGATTATTATTATTAGTAGATATTTAGCTTGTAGCTAATCTACCAATGTATAAAAGAAGAAGCGCAGGTCGAAATACATAAAAAGTATTTAAAAAGGTGATTTTTCAAAATTACAATATTAGGGTTTTGTTTTTGTTAAAATTACAAATTACAGTTGGATTTGTGAGCGAGTGTAGCATGAGCCAACATTTTTTCGTGATGTACTCGTATCATCACTATTTATTGAAATATTTTCAATTGTAGTGAATTTCAGTATTTCCAATTCTAGCCATATCAAGTAGTCCATTACTGTTAATAAATTGTTTGTTATTGTTTTCTATCTAATCCGATGTAAGTATAATATAAAAACACTATAACATAACAAAAAGTTGTTACATTTCAATTTATTTAAATCGTATGCGTTCCCACTATTTATTTTATATTATTTTTTCAACATCGATGTGAAAAGTTGCATACGTGAATACGGTATAGAAAAATTATCATTGAAACTCAAATTAAAATAGTATTTTCTTCTGCGCATTATTCTTATAAATAAATGAACCCAATATAGCCGATTGAAGTACATTACGGTGTGATAAAAGTCGCAATACAGAACGTTCCCACGAATGCAGATGCCCATAAATTATAGAGATCCAATAAGAGTGACTATTAAATCAGGACTGGTACGCGGAACACTATCATATTTAATAATACTGCTCTTTGCACTGATATAGTGCAGGAAAGGGTTTAAATTAGAGCATTTGTATGATCTGTGTATCTTGTATCACGTCTTGCAAAGGTGTGTAGACTGCTATTAAAGTGTTGTTTGGAAAAGGATTGGACTGTATTATGAGTTGTTTATATGCTCAGGTAACTTAATTATTTAGTAACTTGGTTGCTAAGTTCAATCTTGTGCGTATAGAAAAGCTTTTCTAATCTACTGGATGGAGTAAGTAAAAATTTGTTGCATGTCAACATAATTATAAAAAGCTATTAAAAAAAAAATTACTACAGAAAAAAAACAGAATAAACCCTCCTTGATCTCAATGATGAGGATAACATGTATCGAAGCGTACAAAACATTTGAAAACAAGAAAATGTGGTAGCGGTCATTTTCGTGATGTAAATTCTGAACACTTTATACGGTTTTGTAGTAATATAAGCACAACGCATTTGTTTTAAAATTGTTTTCATCCTGAATGGAATTACGGACAGGCTCTTCGTGAAAATAAAAGACAAAAGGTTAAAAAACACATCAAAAGTCTTTTATCTGCTTTTAGTAATGAGTGTGTCAGAAAGTGTGAAGAGATACCGTAACATACGTAACCGATACACCGAAGCCTGTTTCGTATACTATGTAGCACACTCAATTATCACACATCTTGCCGATTACTGACCTAACCTCTTGCCCGATCTAGATTACAACTCATTTCACTTATAAAATTATTAATGCAGTGTCAGTCATTTTGATGCGAGCTTTTAAACTTTATACAAATGAGCAATGTGTTCGAAATTTAAATTAAACTTTTTATTTCGAACATACGATAAATAAAGAATTTCATATAGATTTGTCAAAAAAAAATTGTGTGTATAATAACTTACTGCCACGTTGGCGCAATACGCTACGAACGCGACTGCCGTGCTTGAGGTCTCCGGTTTGATGTTTGGATCGGACCAAATGTTTGTATGATCTGCAAATATTTGTTTCAGAGAGTGCATGTATCTATAATATGTATTTATACTCGTTCGCTCTGTTGATTTTAGGGCAGGATGGCGTTGTTTGTTAAATGTCCGAAAATATTTATTGAATTTTATTATTTATTTATTTATAATATGTAGACTTCTGTTCTTCAAGTTCCTTAGTTGTCATGTTTCTCGTATTTACATACGTATTACAGCCGAAGCTATGAAAAGGGATAATTTGAATTCAACGTGAAGATGACGAATGTTTAATTGAAATGTAATAGTATTATTTTTGAAAGTTCTCAATATTCTATTTTCAGTTGCTTAGTTTTAATATAGGTACTTTGTGTTGAAACTTTCACAATATTATTATCTGTTTTAGTAGTGTTACCCATATTTTAAAATATGAACTAATTTAATAATCCATACCAATGTTATGAATACAAAATTAACTCTATCTGTCTGTCATGTTTTCACAGCTTTCATTGAAATGTGTGTTTTACACATTTCAATGAAATTTGGCATTCAGATACTTTGATTCTTAAGGAAGGACATAAGTTATTTTTAACCGCGATTTAAATGGTCTAACCGCGGTCTAGAGCTAGTTTCTAATATTTATCTCACCAACGTATAATTAGTTATCACAAATGGCGACATTCATTATTAAATAAAAAATAAATATTAAATCATAAATAGAAAATTATAGTGGACTGGAAGATAATGCCTATGGCATCAAGTCCGCCTTACGCAATGTAATTGCAGGAAGCTTAAATAAATAAATAAAAAAATAAATAAAATTGCATCCTGTTATAAGGTATATTGGCAGACAAAACGTATTAAGTTCACAAAAGCATATTATATATTAAGAACCGGTAGATTACACTATTGTTAGGCGTAATTATATACAAACCTTTTAAGCCAATTAAAAGTAGTGTTTAATAAGCCTTTACAAGTCAGAATCATAATAGATGACAGATCGGCAGCATTGAGATTATTGCGGATGTAAAATTGGATTATGTCACATTGTAGTTCAAGTGATGAGCTTAAGCGATTTAAGTAAATTTCGTTTAACTTTGAATAAATTATATGAAAAGTAAATTTCATTAATATTATTTTTGTGGTGAGTCATTTTTACTAGACATAAATGACGCTCTTAACGATGAATACTGGTTGTCAGTAAGGCTGTGGTATTATTTGTATGGTGTAGTATATCTTCCATATATGATATAAAACATGCATAAGCCACAAGATATTTGCTACCAGCAATCTAATCTATATAAATCTGATACTATATGCTACAAATTTCTAATGTTATAGGGAATAACTAAGCATACTTTTATTTAAAAAATAATAGGGTTACCCGAAAAAAAAACTAATGAAAGAGTGAACAATATTAAAAAAAAATACAAAAACTAGGGGTGCAGTTAGGACTGCTGACAGACATCAATCAATAAACAAACAGTTGTATAAGCTCACCCGAAATAAACCTCTATGCTCTTAAACAAAAAAAAAGTTAAAATATATGGCTCATGGAAAGCAGGAAAGGTGATGATGACGCAAGTTCCATGATTTTTGTTCGCTCAAAAAGTGCTCAAAGCGCCTAAAGAAGTTTTCACTTCAATATTATACGAAAAAGTTTACAGACAAATAGTAGGAGGTTATATTTTGAAATGTACAAAATTTATCACAACTCCTATACATAAAATATTCACAATATAGCTTTACGCCAACAGCCATTCGGAATATAAACTGTTCACTAATCACTTGACACAGAGTAGGCACAATGGCTGGTAACCAGGCATGATTTAATATACCGTTTTCTATATAATCTAAGAGCTTAACGAACACAATATCTTACCAGTTTTCACTGACTTACTTAATGGTTTGTCAGTTTTGTTTATTATCAGACTACATAAACTTATCATCGCCGTCATTTTATAAGAATTTACTAACAATTATTTTTATGATACATCTAAATAAATAAATAAATATTTCGACCATCTAACACACAACGCTAAGTTCCAAGCTAAGCATTGCTTGAGTCTTAGGTACTAGACAACTGATATAATTACATATATTTTTTTTTTGTAAATACATACATATTATACATAGAAAATACCTAAATCTCGGCAACAAATATTTGCAGATCACACAAACATTTTGGTCCGACCCGGGCATCGAACCCGAGACCTCAAACACAGTAGTCGCATAAGATAACTCTACGCCACCAAGGCAGATACACATACGAGTATGTCACACAGTGACGTGTACAACTTAAAAGATGTAAGTAGCATCCCTGATTGCCTCTTTAAATCAGGATTTAGGGTCGCAGTCGATAAAAACCAACAAAGGAATGCCAGTTTTCTGTGAGAACATGGTACTATTCCTGTCTAACCGGCGAAGCATTACTCTTCCATTGATGTCCTTCCCTTACTTGATATATATACGTACAATTGTAATATTTCGAATAGCTGTAGACATCAAACATCAGTAGGTAGTAGAGCGTAGATTTCGGCACAAAAGGGTCAGCTTGACCTGGTCAGTGCTACCTCCACACAGAAGATCAACCTAATATGACAACATCCGCTATTGTATTTATTTTGTGAGTGCGAGACCGGAGGCCAGGGTAACCATGCTGCATTGTTGCATTGGCTACATTTGCAGTGAGTAGAGTCATTTTGGAAGGCTCAATAGAAAAGAATAGTAATAATCAAAACTGTAAAAAAAATTTTTTGGCATATAAAAAGGCTCTAAGTGGCTAATTACTTCCTGGAGTGTGGTTAAACAAGGCCAGGTTTTTGATAATCAGCGACATTCAAGGCCGAGCCTATACAAAAGAACTGAGTACAATCGTCAATGTAGATGCGTAATGCGGTGATTATGATCAAGATGACGAATTCGTTTAGCAGCTTATTTTAGTTTAGAGGACTTGGAATACATTATGTTTAGGTATCTGAAGAATATTAAGAGTAATTATTATCGACATCATCATCATCATCAAAACCCTTCAATAGTTCTCTGCTAGGCATAGCACTATCCTTAAAAAGGAGATTTTGCTCTATCAAATTACGCTGCGGTATGGATTAGTTTGTTTCAAGTTTTCCTCCCTTAGTCCCTTATTATAACACCCTAGGACAAATAAGGGTTGTGACACTCTGTATTTTTAATCCGTCAACACATTGTATTGTCGTAATCATCTCTACCAAAACACGTTCATTGCTAAACAGACCTTCTACAATGTTCTCCACAACAACCGATTAAACTATTTTATTCAGGCTTGGTCTTCAGAACTGTGGAGTGTTTGTAACTCAGTTTTTAAAGCTTTAAAGTTAAGAAACATAAAAAGAAGACATCATTTTTTTTGTTCCTTCAGATATCTTCATTCTTTTTTGAATAGTTACGAAATTAAGTTATAAGTGGGAGAGGCTTCGGCATGAATGGGCCGGCTCGATCGGAGTGATACCACGGCTTCACAGATAGCCGGTGTGAAACAGTGATTGCGCTGTGTTTCACCGAGTAAGTGAGGATACCGGAGGCGTATACCCAAACCCCTCCCTCATCTCCATCCCCACCCATGTGACACCTCTGGTGCTGCGGGTGTCCATGGGCGGTGGTAATTGCTTACCATCAGGTGATACGCCTGCTCGTTTGCCATCAATTACATAAAAAAAAAAAAAAAATAGTTACGATATTTGATGTTATTACAAAGAAATTTAATAAGACTACACTCAGTATTGACCAAGGTAGAGACCTTAGTTAATACTTGATACT
The DNA here is from genome assembly GCA_916048165.1 of Spilarctia lutea. Lineage (NCBI taxonomy): Eukaryota > Metazoa > Arthropoda > Insecta > Lepidoptera > Erebidae > Spilarctia > Spilarctia lutea. Next base: position 6,915,818 of record OU696491.1, read on the forward strand.
GTCAGTGACTTATGTGGAATGAAACTCATATTTTATGTATAGCACACATCTGCTATTAAAAAAAGCGCTATCCATAATTAATTTCTATTCCCAATCTTTACATGTGCAAGAGATTACAGATCACAAATAAACACTGTTAAAACAAAAGATTTATATCAATAACCCGCAAAATAAGCGTGAAAAAACAATTATAATCCAATTGGAGTTCGCGAGAGGGTGCTAAATAATTCCACTGCAGTCGAGTCATTAGCTGACAGATAATTTTAATCTTCGATTAAACGCTAGTTCTGACAGTTGGCTGAATAATGAACACTCGTACTTTACGGTGCGATGTTGATTAGGTTGATATTAAATTTGCATTTGTTTTGATTGTATGGAAGATATACGTATCAGCTATTTATAACTTAAATTACAAAGTTTGTTTTCGCTGTTAAAGGCAAAGATTGCGCAAGATGAAAGAAAGAAAAATGATATCATACGCTGGCGTTCCCTATGTCCGAGTGTAAGCCCAAATGGGCCTACGTATATTTTGTGCATGGGGAGTTGTGAATGTTTTTATTTAATTATTATGTTTGAGTTTCTAGTGATAGTCGATTGTTTTTGTATGTGAATCTAAAATGTATATGTTTTTGTATTGGAAAAGGACACTATGACTACACCACTGTGTACACATTGTAATGAACCGAACTAACAAACTCGATCATCTGTTTCAAAGTGGTTAATTTCTACATCAACTAAAGCCTATAATTCGTCTTATTACTTGGTGACTAAATTAACACATGACTAAACAAATAAAGTAATATTACAATTGGATATACATAAAAATGTGCCGACTAATTTAGAGCATGTTTAAAAATATACATAGTCTTTACTCTCATGTTTACTTTTAAACATTTAAAAGAGCAGTGTCAAGTAGTGTTGGGTCGTCGCCCGTATACAATAGCGCACTCATTAGTAGGCGGGCAGCATTCGCTAATTATAACGACACGGACGAGAACACAGCACCAAAGTGTCACACTCTTGTCGTTCTTGTCGACAGTTTGACCCAGGAACTGAATCACCAAGAGAATTTTATGGAAAGAGTGGACTCTTTCTAATGAGAATGTTTAGGAGTAGAAAAATCGTTTTATGTGAGGTCAAAGTGACTTTAATGATAATAGATCTAACACGAATATAAACTACAATATTGATTTTTACAAATCACGTAAAATTATATTAAAATTGTCTGAATTAAGATAGAATTCTTAGTCAAAACACATAAAATTACCTGCCCTGACTTGTTTTGGCAGCTGATGCTTTTATGTCGTAAAACACACTAAGAAAGGATATTTGTGAGTTTTACTCCTGAGGGAATTCGGCATTTTCAAAGTAAATAACGTCAAATACGAAATAACCACTAAATAATACAATGTAATAACTAGTTTCATATAAAGTCACAATACTGGTATTCAATTCCAGGCTTTATTAAACGGTTATTTATAAACTCGTCTATAAAGAAACATTTCACACACAAACTTACCCTAAAAAGCAAGAACTTACAGAAGGAATATAATCATCCCGAAGTGCGTGTTGCTTTCATTGTTATTCACGTGGGAAATGGAGCACAGCTTCAGACATTATGAGACGTCAAGACGTCAAACTTAATATTTTACAGAAAGCTTTTCAAACATTCCTAATTACTCTGTAACTAAATACGTTCCCTTAATACTTATTCAACTTTCACATTACAAATTACTGGCGCGTGACCGGCTTACCATTACATTCTCGGTCTTTGTAATAGTTTGCAAAATGTCCACTTATTAAATCTGAAAGCAGCACAGACTTGAGCACCCTTATGGCACTATCATATGATTATTATATGTATAATGGGAAATAAATCTTCATTTAGTCTTATAAAGTTAGCTTAAAAGTGACAGTATCTTTTCAAAAAAGGAAGTTCTCTAATTACCCATTTATATAATTCTGATATAATAAAGAATAAGAGTTTTTTTATTTGTTTAATTTGTATCATATCTGTAACCATCAAGTTTGAATTAAAGAAACTGTGTTTAATAGAATATGTATGGCGAATAATGCATACCTACTGTAAAACATCGTTGTATGACCCTTAGGTATGGAGCTATGGCCATCAACAATGTGATTCTGAGTTTTTCGTAAAGGTGTGTTAAGATTTTATGAAATGCACTTTAACGGCTTCGAAAAGCTAGTAAGATACTTCTAAAACCCGAAAATATTTTAGAATAAACGTTAGATGATAATAAAGACTTATAATAAGTATTGTACGTCTGAAACAATGAAGTGGAATTAAACCGAACCCTTTAAGGCTAATGTTGCCATTTCTGGACAGAGCACTTTATAAGTACATGTACTGTTACACGTATTAGTGACTTATGACCGGCAAGTGGCCTTTTGACATTCACCTAAGGTGATATTATAAAATGTTACTACAAGACTATTAACCATGTAACAAGTTAAGCTCAATCATTTTACTACGAAGAAAGAATGTGTTTGAGGTACACAAACGATACCAATTTTGTCGTAATTATATGCTGTACGTCAAAAAACCAAGTGAAAAAAGGAACTGATGGCTATTATAGTGAAGTGGCCTTCTTTGAACATATTTAAAAATTCCCTCAGCTTGAACTCCTGAGGCTTCTTTTAGAAGTAAAAATACCTGGCAGGAGGACTCGTCGAACACTATGAGAGTGGATTAATGACATCGGGGCCTGGACTTAACTATCACCAACTAAAAGATGCAGCCCATGATCGTGACGAATACCGTCTGCTGACCTCCAAACTTTATTTTGAAGATGGCTACCCATGATGATGGTATGCTCAACTTTCTGTAAATCCAGATTTTCTTATTCAACTTACATAAAACATACATTTAAATAAGGGATATCATATTTGGTTTTCCGCTATCCAAAATTAAGTTTCTTTATACAAAAGAAATACAGCATAAAAAACATAAATATAATAAAGTATATTTATCAGTATGTATTCAACTACAAGGCTCGCACAAAGTGGAGAGGCTGATGTGTAAACTGGGATAGGCTACTGATTATTATTCAACTTCGTAAGGTTTTTGAAACAGCAGCTTACTTTGTGAATAAAGTAATTTCGATACAAATTACGCTATATTTATATAATTTATATTTTATATATGTATGCAGATGCATAAATGAAGAGCATACATTTATATTTAAAACAAAAAATACGTAACAATCGAACCTTTTATGATGTAGATGGTATTAGAATTTAAATGGATAGACTATGGTCTATCGTCCTTAGGAGGTAATGCGAGTGGCGTGTACCGTACCACAGATACGCTGTTGCGGTTTTCTATGGACTACCCTTAGTGTTTGGTTCAAAGAAGAGGTGAGTGCGGCAGTTACTGTGAATATAGTGCAGCAGAATGAATGAATTAGATTTCAGTTTCGTCTAAAACGTTTTAAACAATTAATATTTGCTTAATACTAATGATATTGTTGAAAGCTTTGAATACAAAACTAATTATATTTTTTACATTCCTGCGAAAATATTTGCATTAATGTGTGTTATTAGAACTACAACTATATAAAAGTAATTTAATTCTTGTGATAGTTCTGTGACCTGGACTGCCTTGTTGGCGCAGTAGTCTCGAGGTCTTGGGTTCGATACCCAGTTTTCTTTTCTTTTCAGATTCGTTTCTCAGTGAATAATTTATCCAATTGGAAAAGTATAATCAGTCTTCAAGTTTCTTCTGCTTCGGTGGCGCAGTATGCGACTACTGTGCTTGAGCTTTCGGGTTCGATCCACAGGTCAGACCAAATATTTGTATGATCTGCAAATATTTATTTCGGAGTTTGGGTGCTTTCTATGTATAATATGTATATATTTACAAAAAACCTCACCGTGGGAGAGCTATGCTTCGGCATGAATGGGTCGGCTCGACCGGAGTGATACCACGGCCTCACAGAAAACCGGTGTGAAATAGCGTTTTCGCTGTGTTTCACCGAGTGAGTGAGGATACTGGAGGCCCATACCCCAACCCCTCCCCCCATCCCCTTTCCCATCCCCCAAAGATCGGCAACGCACTTGTGACGCCTTTTGGTGTTGCGGGTGTCCATGGGCGGCGGCAATCGCTTACCATCAGGTGATACGTCTGCTCGTTTGCCCACTATTCAATAAAAAAAAAAAAAAAAAGTATATATGTATTTATATCACTTATCTAGTACCCATAATAAAAGCTCTGCTTAGGTTGGGACTAGATGGCGTTGTGTGTTAGATGTCTGAAAATATTTATTTATAACATCGCAGAAAACTCAACATAGATACAAACAATATTTCTTAGTCTCTTCATTTATTTAACGTGTATGTATATGATCTTATTGCACGGATCGCGTAGTGGTTGAAGTGATCACCACTCCGTTTCCTACTGTGTTTATATTGTGGGTGCAAATCCCTCGTGACGTAACATTTTTCATGCTTGTAAATCCCCCGTGACACAAGATTTATCCCTACAGCGGGCGCTGTCATTAAAATAAAATGCTTGCAGATTACCTAAGCAAGTAATATATGATACAAAAGCTTTTAATCAAATAGAGCGCAAAAATATGAAACTGTGTATTCGTTATTTTCCAACTTGTACCATACAAGACCTGATATTGGAAAATTGTCTAAATTATTAGCTGCCTGTAACGGCTCACAGCGTGGGAAAACAGGCTAAGTTTTCATAAGAAATTATACTTAGACATTACTGAAAGTTGTTGTGGTCACTTATTTAGAAAGTTCAGTGCGAAAATAATTCAGTCATGTATTTTAATTCATATAGCTCTAAGCTGTACACAACTTAGCCTACATAATATAAGGTGATACTGCAAATAGCCGTGGAACAAGCAACATGAACACTGTTTTTACGTATGTACGAAACATTTCCACAACTAGACTACTAAGAAAAAATAAATACTACTATTAGATATGTTTTTAATTTTTTCTTGAACACTTATAATTGTGCAGCGTAAAGACTAATGAAGCATTTGTTATTGTATGTCTAAATATAACGTGTCGATAATATCTATTTAGTTAGAAAATATAACTTAGTTGTGATTACTGCCTTTGACTGCCTCGGTGGCGTAGTGGTAGCGTATGCGACTGCTAAGCTTAAGGTCTCTGGTTCGATCCCCGGGTCGAACCAAATGTTTGTATGATCTGCAAATATTTGTTTCGGAGTTTAGGTGTTTTCTATGTATAATATGTATGTATTTACAAAAAAAAAAGCATATAAGTATTTATATCAGTAGTCTAGTACCCATAACACAAGCTCTGCTTAGCTTGGGACTAGATGGCGTTGTGTGTTAGATGTCCGGATTTCTTATTTTTTTTAATTAAAGTGTCCTCAAATTTTTATATTTATCATTTAATAATATAATGAACATTTGCCTGGTCATTCTTTTCATCATGTTACTCGATCATTTTATTATTTATGATCTTTGTTTACTATTAGGTACTGTACCAGCTCACGTGTGTGGTAGACCCTATTACAAAATAAATATGTACTTACTAGTGTTACTCCAATAGTAAGTATCAACCAACAGAATAAATTGGGCCCCTTTGTTCAAGCTCACGGAATTTTCGTTAAAATACGGAAAGCATGAAGATGCCCTTATACATAAAATAGGTTAGGAGTTAGTGCTTCTCCGGTTGCAGCGGTAATGCATCTCGTTCCCACGATACACATGAGCATAGGTATGCTCCGCTTATGACTTTCATAAAGTTTATGTGCCTCTTGTAGGTAGTCGTTTTCTTAACCTTTTATAAGTCCTAATTCATACACACACAAACTTCTATATTATTTTATCATTGTAAGACATAGATTATCCATACTAATACTATAAATTTGAATGTAACTCTATCTGCCTGTTACACTTTCCCGGCTAAGCCACTGCACTGATTTCAATGAAATTTTGCATGGATTTACTTTGACTGTTGAGGAACGATATAGGCTAATCTTTTCCGCGATATCGGACATACACCCGGACGGAGCTACGACCAAAAGATTGATACAAACAATATTTCTTGTTATCGTCATACCTTTGATGTGTGTGTGGTTGAAGCGATCTTCGCGCCGTTTTCTATTGCTTTGAATATTGTGGGTTCAAATCCCGCATGGCGCAACATTTCGTGTGATTCAAAAATTGTTGTTCTGTGTTCAGGAGTTCTTTGTGTCCGTTTCAAGCATGTTTGTAAAGTCTCCAACGACACAAAATTTATTCCCACAGCGGGAGCTGTAATTTCAATAAAACAAATTGCCTATTAGGTTCTATTTGCTTTAAACTAAATAAAACGCAATAGTTTTAAACTATGTATTGCTTATTTTGTTGACTTGTGAGCTTCTTTGTTAATTTTATTTATATGTTATATGATACCACTAATCTAAAACGTAACTTAAATTTTCTTTTATTCAGAAACGTCGTAAACAGGGAGAGATCTTTTTACCAATAATAAATAAAGAATCGCTCAGTTTTTTGGATCAAAGTGGAGCACACCACTGAAGAGCAAGGCGGGCACATCGCGTGCTGCACTATATTAGCTAATAAGAGATCCCCTCACTCACTCATTGATTTCGCTTCTTTATACCACTGATTGAGCGGTCACAAAAGATTTACAGTTACATACAGTACATTTACATTTAAAAGAATTCAAAAACTTTTACAAACTTTGTACATATTTTATTATTTATGCCAAAGTGCTATAAAGAATAAACCTGTGTGAATGTTTTTGATCTTATTATTGCAACGAAACGTGACTCATGAAATTTTGCACAAAAATACAAAAGTTATATTTTGTTGTCATTAAAATCCGAAAATAATAAGTACGCGTAGCAGATTGTTCAAGAGATTGCAGAATATTAACGAATGTCTTATTATTTATACTTTCGGATGTAGAAACTGACGTATTGTTCAGAAATTTGTACTAAGAAGGTTTTACTTAAATTTTATTGCGTTATCAGTTCATTTATGGTTTATGTTTATGAGTTTAATATTAATTTTGTTATTGTCTATTTTATAGACTTAAGAGTTATTGATCTGTAATATAACACAATAAGTATAAAACAAAATAAGTAATTAGTAAAAATGTTAATAGATATACTTTATTTACTAAAATGTGTATTTGTTTTTGGTATGTAGAGTTTAAACTTGGGTGTTAAGGGTGTTAAGGTCACCGATGTTTGCCGAATTATGTTGGCTCATATAAAATAACTAATGCCACTGGTTTTTAGTTCTTCTACATTCGGTACATATTCTGCTAAAAACAATTTATTTTCATTCAGCATATTTTCGCGCCGGTAACTTATTTCGTACACTTACAAAACTTTATATCATAACATCCATTTCTTCTGTTACTGTTCGCCTTAAATCCTTTTTAAATATCATTTATTATGTAAAAACCATATACAGAAACATAATAAATGATATTTAAGATTACTGATCTGGTTTGACATTCACTATTTGACAAACGCCCCAATAATTGCGTTTGCGTGATGGCGCTACTGTCGTGCACGTTTCCAATAGCTATAGCTTCGCGCTTTCTGATATATAATAATAATAAATATTTCAGACACAACACACAACGCCGTCTAGTCCCAACAAAGCACAGGTTGTATTATGGGTACTAGACAACTGATATAAATACATTTTTATTTTTTTTGTTAATACTTTCAAATTATATATGGAGACCACCTAACTCCGAAACAAATATTTACAGATTATACAAATATTTGGGCCGACCAGGGAATCGAACCCGGTGTAGTGGTAGCGTAAGCTCAACAGTTGCATACGCTACCACTGCGCTACCGAGGCAGTCAGCTAATATATATATTAAATAAATTTATTTAAAGCTCGTTATATCTACTTTCGCGTCAGTTTTGTCACGCACTTCTCATCGAAGCAACTACAATTAAACATTCTACAATGACACATTTAATTAGATATTTAAAAAACCTAAACATTTATTAACGAGTAAAACATCGTATCTCCTAATAAGAAGACTTGTAAACAATATCAATCATTCATTTAATGGTAATTATAATTTTAATCAGTAGTTTTATAAGAGACATATCATGGTCGGAGCCGTTTACGAACGATGGGGTCAAAAGGTCTTCAGCATCGCAACAGTATCCCATCAACTAATATAACAAGGACCATGGAATATTCAGATAGACAGATTATGGTTGCGAGGTTATAGGTTACAAGGAAGCCTTACGCGAGATGGACTGTGACTAATGCATTTACAGTGATCATAGCGCGAATTGGCTCCTGACGAGGGAAAAATTATGTTTTTTACTGTTAACTTTTATTGCTTGTCTACATGGTCACTTTTAAAATGCGTAAGATTTGTATATTCATTTTGTTTCATTATAATGTAGTCTAAAAATAAATTTACTCTAAAGCCAATTGTAAAAGAATATTGTGTTAGTGATCCTAAGGGAGACCTCCGTTAAGTAATAGACGACGATAGGCGGGATAGGTAGGGTAGGGCTTTCATGATAATGTTAGAATAAAATAACGAGTGAAGAAAAACATATTTTTAAAAAAAATAATTATAATATATTCTAAAATGACTTCTTCATAAAGTTCAAAAAACAGTATTACTAGTAAAATTGTTTTGAAGGCAGTAAAGTTATGTAATTTTTATTTCTTTCATTTTAATTAAATATTTCTCAACATTAAGGATACAAAGATGTACACAAAACTATATTAAATTTATTAAAAACTTAAAGATGCAATTAAGTGGCATTTAAATATTTTCGAAACCTTGATTGGCATATAAAACAATTATACGGCGTTTAATAGATTTAATTATTTAGATCTAACTTCATTATTCCGAACTGTATAAAACTGCTAACAAAACGTAATCTAAATTTAATATTTTGTTAAATACTCGTTAAGAAATAGAGATTATATGTAATTTCCATCATCCATATAAAATGAGATGAATTAATGAGACTCTTCTTTTCCTTTGCTCTTTCCCACATTAGGTGGGGTCGGCTCTCCTTATCTTTTGGCGCCAGGATCGATAATCTGTCCTGGGTTGTCGGGCCAGGTAATTGAGTCTTCTTCATGAGATTGGCCATACTAGTCCACCAGGTCCAGGGCGACCGATCTATTCCTTTCTTGTCTTCCGGAAATGATAGTTCCTTCTGAACGACATGCTCACTGTCTCTACGCATGACGCGTCCGTACCACCTTAAGCGTGTTTCGGTGAGCTTTTCTTGGACTGGCGTCACTTTGAAGCTGCCTCGGACATATTTCTTTCGAATTTTGTATAGCCTCGTCACTCGACCATCTGGGCATCTTCATTTCAGCCACGTGCAGCTTCAGAGCATGAATTTCCCTCACTGTCTAGCATTTAGCCCCATATAACATCGCTGTTCTTACTGTTGTCTTGTACTTCCCTTTAGAGTATTTACACTACTTTTTATTTTTATTCCTATGTCGATATAACACCAATTGTATCTTTACAGAGTGGTAATGAATCTTCCTATCTGATTTTCTTTTAAATCTTGTTCTATTTTGACCTTAAAGGCAAGTAAATTTTGTTACCGAGAACAAAATGTCGAAGAAAACGTACCAATAAATATCTTCTCTAAGCTATTTTGAACACGAAAACAAAAGCCTGAATAATACGATTACAGCAATATGACTTGCATGCTTGGGGACCAAAAGGTTGCCTAGTACTGGGAACAAATAATATCTGAACGCCATTTCACTTCTTCAGCACTACGAGGGCGCAAGTGATTCACAGTCAATGAGATACCGTGATGAATGATTATGTTTAAGTTATTACTATCCATGCATACTTTTAGATGTTAGAACTTGTCTAACATACCAGCACTCATTTGAGTTATACTGGATTTCTTTACTTTGTCAATCTGTTAATACAATTCCGTCGTAATTTGAGTAACATCGTGCAATTTATGAAGTTAAGGTGGAATGGAATAGAAAACTTTATTTTTTTTATATTATGTAACGCTAAGGATATAGTGCAGAGAAGCAACAGCTATAATATAAACTATCATTTGTATGACATATATTCACGAACTATGTGGTTTTTTTATAAATCGATTTATTAATTAAAATCCCGAGTATATTTTGTATATTCCTGTAAGAATAGCCACAAGAGTAGCTCATCGTGGGAGAGCCATGCTTCGGCATGCATGGGTCGGCTCGACCGAAGTGATACCACAGCCTCACAGAAAACCGGTGTGAAACAACGCCTGTGCTGTGTTTCACCGAGTGAGTGAGGATACAAGTGGCTCATACCCTAACCCCTTCCCCATCCCACAAAAACCGGCAACGCACTTGTGCCTCTAGTGTTGCTGGTGTCCATGGGCGGCTTTAATCGCTTACCATCAGGCGATACGTCTGCTCGTTTGCGCCATATTTCATAAAAAAAGAAATTTCAAAATATGTCAGTATTTGTCTTACTGAATTCCAATTTATAAACATTTTAAAAGATAAAAAATGGTCTAATAAGAAACCAAGTTATAAATACCTCATAACCTCCATGAGCATGTCGAGTGACCTCTCTTGTAACTGTGGTAGTACGTAGGTGCTATTATTTCGATTATTTCAAGGTAACACAATACACATTAGGAAACATTCCGCATTCATTTCTCATAGTAAAAATCATAAAATATCGATAATATTAACAATAAATGACGTCGACGACTTTATAACACTAGGATATAAAGGTGGAACAAATTTTATATAACACGTAAACTGCTTAATTGTTTATTTTTATTACTTATTTATGTATTATGAGTTTTAAGTGATATTTCTGTAAAACTTGGCAACCGGTTGTCCAAAAAATTGTCTGTAGATAAAGATCTATGTATTTTCTCCTCTGCTTAAGGCTACATTCTCTAATAAAAGCAAAGATGATTATGGGCATGACTGATTACATGGGGTCATTTTAAATGTTATTCCAAACTTTCGGAAAATAATTTTTTTTTGTATTTTCACAGAAATAAATTGATATCGGTAAGGTAATTCTGTCCCAATTTCTTTTTTTATGTTTGGCGCTGCCAAAATGACTCTACTTTGTCTTATGGAAAGCATAAGCAGAATCAAAGAATTGTGGTCACTATACACATTGCGAATGCAGAAAATGCATTCACAATAAGTGGAACACACAATGGCGGCCTAGTGATGCTTCTGCATCATTGGGCCTTCATCAACGTGGCTCTTTATTTTATTTGATTTTGTTATTTAAATGACAGGTGCATTAAAGGTCGTAATTACAATAACTAAATTTGACACAACTAAAGTTTTTATAATAATTGGGGGAATTCAGAAAAACTTTTATCGTCAGTTTCACACTATAATGGTTTACTACTTTAATTTACCCGTTAGGTTTTGCCGTAAATTGTTATGGTGAATTTTAAACGGTCGATAAAAGTATCCCCTTTACTTTCTTTAAGGTTCGACCAAGGCAAGTCAACAAAAGGCGCGAGCAAGCTCCGACGCGACCTAATCAACGCAGAGATAGCCAACCTTCGAGACCTGTTGCCGCTACCACCATCCACCAGACAGAGACTCTCACAACTACAGCTCATGGCACTCGTCTGTGTGTACGTCAGGAAGTCCAATTACTTCCAACAAGGTAAGAATAAATATAATATAATACATATATAATAGATTTAAAGTTAAAAAAATTGACATACATTATATATAATTTTTGTACTACCCGAAGTGACTTCTAGTGAAAGCGGTTTCCATTTAACTAAATATGCTACCTCATTTTTCTGGCCTGTCAGATCGGTATATATATAGTAACGGCACTCTATTAGTGGGTGGAGTTTCTACCAGTGTTGTAGAAAATGTGGGGCTGGATGAAGAATCGAAGTTGAATACAGAAAAGACGAAAGAATTTTCGTTTCGTTAATATTTTACACTTTAAAACATAAGGGCGAAACATAATAATGTGTTTCTTATCTCGATATTTTAAAAATAAATTCGATATATTAAAATTAAATTAAAATGCTAGGAAATAAAAAGTATGGTTAAATATAATTATTTGACTAAACAGCTAACAAATTACTACCGTGAATGATGATACAGATGAAATAAGTTAATATTAACTTAATTTAAATATTAATATAATTATTAATTTATCAAAATAATATGAAATATATCAGCAGAATAAAAAAAACCATGCTGGTCGTATATAACTAGTAAACAAACTCCAGCTACAAGCTGCAACTCCAGCTAAGGTGCTCTGCTACAATTAATTTAAAAATTCTAACAAGAAGCACACATAAATTTATGCGTAAATGATACGAGTACTAAAATTTCAATTCTGTCTTATTTCTAGCTACTATTTCATGTCAGCCTGAGGCTTCCGATTTGAGTCGTGGCATAGTTTAAAAATTATTGCTGTAAATAACGTTGCTTCTATTGAAAGAGCCAAAGTTCCTTGCTTTGTTTATAATTGGGATCAAGTGTTAATACTATACTGATTTAAAAACATGCAATATCTGCCTCTTAGGTAATCTAAACTGAAAACTGCCCACTTCTATACAATTATACTTTTTCACCACAAAATAATTTTATTCTTCCTATGGCTGCTGCATTCTAGGGCTATCGTTTATTTTTATCGCAGTATTGAACGGAGTATTCTAATTTTTCAATAATATACCGCAAGAGATGTGTTTTACTGGGAATATTTAAAAAATACTGGCCAAGTGCGAGTCGGTCTCGCGCACCGAAGTTCCATACAAATCTGTAGGTACTCTGTATATTATATTATGTAACAAAAAAATTATGCTTTTCGCAATTTTTAATTTATCTTTGCTATAAGACGTTGCTCCGTACCAAATTTCAAGATTCTGAGTTCACGGGAAGTACCCTGGTTATAATTTCCTTGCGAGTGTATCTTTTGATTGCGTTCTTTTAGAAGTTTGATTTTTTCACAGTTCTAAGGGACAGTACATTTGAGTATTTGGTATGGATTTCAGCTTTATACCTCCTACATACACTCCTGAGACAAAGGTCTTGACAGACAGACAGACGGCCAACAAAGTGATCCTGAAAAGGTTAATTTTTCCATTTAAAAAAGGAAATTGAAGTGTCTAAAATACAGCACACTCGTGCTAATAAATTCAGCACGAAGAGCTGGCTCGACCGTTCCGGTACTACCCTCACACAGAAGACCAACTTAAATTACAGCATTCGTGCTGTCGTGTTTCATTAGTGTGTACGAGACCGGAGGCCCAATGATGTAAAAGCATCTCAATATGCTGCATTGTTCCACTGTCTGCAATAGCAATGAGTATGATGATCTCTACTCTTGGATTCTGCTCAGGCTTTTTATAAGGCAGAGTGAATTCAATGTAGCAGGCACTTATATATAAAACATATAATAAAACAAAAGGTAACTGCAGTATTAAGTAACAAATATTACGAGCAACCTTGAATAACTTTATATTCACTTAAACCATAGATAACTATCACATGTCGATACGCTAACCGTTCAGAATCTCTCCTTCAAGCTCAATTTATCGCGTTAACACAAGGCCGAATTTCACACACAATACATGCACGCAAATATCAAAAAGTAGCCTTGAAATATACAAAAAAAAATCGCAAAAACGCAAATAATTACGTAACAAAAGACTGTTCTCACGATCGAAACAGTTAGGATGCTACCGTCGATATAAAAAAATGACAGCGTTTCGGCTTTGATAGGAAAATTAGAGAAAATTAGTGGTCCGGGGACTGGCTACCGACTGATGGTTATTGGTCCTAATGGTGCCTGCAGGGTATCGGACCAGAGTTGGGCTGTCACGCCCGTAGTGCACGCCATTCAGCGCGGTTCACATGCTTACCGATCAGAATTACTTTTCGACCATATTCCACGGTTATTTTTCGGATTTCTTATCAGAGGTCTATGTAGTTGAGTTTTTAACTACGATACATAGTTTTTTGATAGAATAGAGAGTATAGTTAATTCTAAACCTAAGCGTGTACAAAAAAATTTTTTACATCAATTTATAATGTGTCAGTGTTGTATCAGAAGAATATGTAAAACTTCCCATACATAGGTACATTTATTTAAAAAGAACAGTACACATATATGTATATGAGTTGGAACAAATGTTTGTATGATCTGAAAATATTACTGTCAGAGTTTGGGTGTTTTCTATGTATAATATATGTAAGTATGTATTTACAAAAATGAAGTATAAGTATATATATAATATATATATCAGTTGTCTAGTACCGTTAGTACAAAATCTGCTTAGTATGGGACTAGATGGCGTTGTGTGTCATATGTCCGAAATATTATTATATTAATAACAATAGTCGTCTATATAGAACTTCGTTTAGATAAAATCGTTTCAAAAACCCAGTAAATATATTTACTTCGGTCTTTTTTCAAGAACTGCGTGGTAATAAGTTTATTAAGTTAATACAAAGAATTTCAAACGTTCAGAATAATCAGCGAAGAATTCTCAAGTTGCGTCGCATTCGTAAATAAGCGTTGACCTTTCCTACAATGAATTCCTATCATACTTACGTAGGTACTTCACTGTCATGTAAGCCAACTTTCGCATTTTGTTGAGATTCCCTCGGGACTCCCGAGTTATACAGCTTCCTAATACGGCCCTATTCTAGAGTTGCGGAGACAACGTTGTTGTGTTTTCGTTAAATGCATAAATTGTCTTACGATTATTTTATTTATTTATTTATAAACTTTATTGCACACCACTACAGTAAACATTTGTACAGAGATACATAAACGGACATTGACATCAGGTATCACAATAGGCGGTCTTATCGTTCACGGCGATCTCTTCCAGATAACCTTTTTTTTTTATTGTCTTTTAATTACTAATTTTATTTTTAAAGTGTAGAGAGTTTATAGATTGTAAGTTTAAATATTCGTACAATGCAGCTCTAATAAGAAAAGGAACGACAATGACCTGTAAATATTCCTTGAAAAAAATATTTAGAATAGAATAGAATAGAATAGAATAGAATAGAATAAACTTAATTGTACACCAATTAAATAAGAGTTTAACAATATAATAATCATGTATTTAATACCTTGTTCCTTGAAAAAACATTATTAAACACCTTTAAAAACCTTGAAAAAATATTACTCATACGCAAATAAAGTTTCGCTGCCAACCGTACTTTCCAAGGGACTTATGACAGATAGAGGTCACTGACGTTCCTATTCTTATTTGAGTCCCACTGTACATGTGTGTCTACCACAGGCAGAGGAACTCAAAGCATTTAGGTAGTGGATGCAACTATTTAAAGTTTATCGTATTTGAGTGACGATAATTTCTTCTATATGTAAACATACAGGCGTCGGCCTATATCTATTGCATTACTTAGTACAGTTATTGTAGCTCACACCACTAAGCTACAATAATTATGGATCAGTGCCAGACTATGACCACACGGACTGACAGTGACCTTCAAAGACCAGGGGATCAACGTTTGTAGTTTTGTGGCCGAAATATGCAATTGCGATTTACGCTCTCCCGACAAATGGCAAACAGAGGAACATCGAGATAGGTTTTAGATGGTAATAATCCGACTAACCTCTATATTCTTTAATTGACAAACGACATCCATGAAGATTTTCCATCCTGTAAAAAAAATACTATATAATTTTGGTATCATTATTTATTTCTTTCCACACTTTAAAGTATAAGAATTATTTAAAATCTATAGACGTGGCCATTATGTTATTTTTCTGAATTTATTTAGGGTCGGTTGTCGAACAGTGAACCAACCAGATACAGTGTACCATCGTCATATTTCTAAAATCGCGACGATTGTTACTTGCACGATCGTGTCAAAACCTGTGCCATGTACCCACTTCCCCTCTTCCGTAGTAAGCCGACGACTACGGCTTGAGCGAGACATGTGATGTGTGCTTGTTTGTTTCTCTCCGAAAAAACGTACCTACTTGTTGAATTTATATATCCGTAAAATAATACTTATATTTCAATATAACCACATTTAAAATATGCTTTCTGACAGTTTTTATCGATGTACAAGCGATAAAGATAAACTCAAACGGCTTAATTTGTCAAAGATAAATTTAAATACCTTTAGATTTACGATAACGGTATCGAATATTGATTCCCCGCTTTGCGACTGAGATTGACTTTCATTAATCAGATTCTGAAACTTAGAATTAAATTATAAAGTAATGGTTTAAGTTAATGATATTTGAATAACTGTACCTGTAGATGATATTAGTTTTCTAAAGATATGGTTTACCTACCGTATTTAACTAGCTTTGTAATGAGTAATAATTTAATACATTGTAAATTTCAAACCCTGTTCCGGAGATACAGTTATGCTTTTCGTAGTTTTCGCTATTCTATTTCATTTACGGTATAAATAGATTATTCTAAACACAAATCAATTTATTTTCATTGTGTTTTTTTTTAAATCTAGAAAAAAAACTTCTCTCTCTTTTAACTCTTTTAACTTTAGAATTTTTATTTTCAACTCACATTACTTCTTTTATGATGAAATTATGAAATATCGATATGTAATAATCGATGTAGAATAGGGGTTCAGCCAACTAGATAAACGTTCGATTGTCCACGGGTCGTGGGAAACGCATTTTGCATATGATTTCTCTGCGCTCATCTCGATGAAGCCTTGCTTACCATAGTTTAAACTTTGTTGTTTTATTGGCAACCCATAGACATCTAGAGTTTTATACCGCCAATGATGGGTCATAAAAATTTACTGGAAATATCATGAAAACTGTAGGTTTGTTTCCTGGTATATTTTTTATCCTTATGTTCATAATATCCATATCGATTATTTTAATAGCGAATAAAAACGATATAAAAATAAAAATTGCTATTTTTTTAACGGAACAAGTTAAGAATACAGTATCCCAAGAAAATGCAGTAAAATAATTTGAACAAATATACATAGTAAATACATAACTCATAGTGCGTTCCATATGATTCACATATTCGTATAGTGCGTAAGACAATTACAATTCCCAAGTCTTATCGGTCTAAATGCTGAAATTACTTTGTGCGCCCATCAAATTATCGACCACGCACTGCAAAGGTATTTTCTCAACAATTTTTGCATACCTCCGTGGGAACTACGGAGATCTGCTCCCTTCTTGTCCCTAATTAACCCTATAAGTGCTTGAGATCGGTTATTTGCCTTCTGTTATGGTTCTCTTGTACCAATGAACGGGTGTTATTTGATGTTGTAATTTAAAGTTTCATTTTTTGTAATGGAGATGTTTCATATTAGGAATTTGCAACAAAATGTTTTAATTAAATTATGTTGTTTGTAGACATGACTTCATAATATATAAATTACTTAATCACCCATTTTAACAACAAAAAACTGACTTCAATAACTGAACCAAATTGAAATGGGACCCACACGGGAAGCACCAGCTTTCAAAAAGAACCATCGAAATCGGTTCACCCAGTCGAAAGTTATGAGGTACCTAACAAACATAAAAAATACAGTCGAATTGATAACCTCCTACTTTTTTGAAGTTGGTTAAAATTAAGTTAAATCCCTGTGTATCTGAAACCTCACTTATTTCCGTTTTCAAGTCAAATATTTGATGTTACTAAAATACTCATGAGAATTTTTTTTCTTGTTTTCGTAAATCTCTTTTTATGTTAAATGTATATATTTAGTTTACTGTGTTTATTTGTTGACTTGACATATTTTAAAATATTCAATATTCCTTAATATACAAAGGATCATAAGACAAAAACGCGTTGGCGCCATAATTTAAGATTCTAGCTGTCTATTTAATACTTATATTTAAAAAAAATGCTTTTTCATATTTTACAAAGGATCATAAGACAAAAACGCGTTGGCGCCATAATTTAAGATTCTAGCTGTCTATTTAATACTTATATTTAAAACAAATGCTTTTTCATATTTTATTTTTACTAAATAAATATGACATATTAAAAAATTTATAAATAAGAGTACTAAGAGACTATTTTCTTTGGTGGTAATATCGTCCTCTTATATATATTAAATATCGAAGATCTAAGTCATAACATTATCGATTTTTTTTATTATACAATCAATGCAAACCATGCAAGCCTCAGTCTGCTCAACTTAATGCCTAATTTCTTCATCAACAAATTAATTATATGTTTAAACAACATAATTATTGGTTGTCCGTCACTTAAAATTAAAAGGTTGTTTGTCGTACGACACATTTCGATATGAAACAGCAAACAAATTAAAAAGGCATTTATGATTGACAGCGAGACCTGTGTTGGTTTCACAAAAAAACTTATAAAGGTGAGTGCCCACTGTTCACACGTTTTCAATATTTAAAAAAAATCTACAGAATACAGATTCTTAAACGGTTTTTTTCTTAAAAGTGATCGACAAGAAATAAAAAGCTTGCCTCGTAGACTTTCATGAATAAAACTTAATTTGTATAAATATGTGTTTACATCAGTGTCAGTACTGGATTAACCCTTAAAGAAATTAAGCAATTGCTTAGGGCATCATGTCTTGGGGGGGCACTAGCACCAGAAACAACAAAAAAGCTCGATGCTTTATCAATATTGTACATAGAGTCAGATATGCTATAAACGTTGGACTTAAAAACTATTTCCTGCGAATTTAATGCCCGAAAAAGTCGCAAGTCGTATATCAATAAAAAAAATTAAAATGCTTTGGTTTTTATTGTATGTAATACCTTCTCCAAGTTTGTCTTTCGACCTTCATATATATTCTAAGGCACGTAATTTATGATACCTACTAGTTTACTTATGGATAGGGGGGCCCCAGAGGCGTGGATTGCTTAGGGCATCAAGTAGTCTTAATCCAGCACTGATCAGTGTCCACCTTTAAGTTCATTTACGTGTGAGTAAGATGGTATGATAATATTACTTCAAGTATTACAGAAATTCCACTCAAGTTTAGTCGGGGAAGTCACTGTGTAATTGTGACTTATTTAATTAAAACTTTAAAAAAAACAGCTAGCTGTAGTGAGTATTTGTACATTGTGCCGCAGCCAATCAAATTTCAGTTTAACAGCATAAAATCGAATATCTACCTTAATATCAACTTACATTAATAAAACATCACTCCCTCATACCGCAATGAATCTATCTTTAAACCATTTACTGCTTCTATCGCTTCGCCTACATACAAATCTATTTATTACTACTAGTAATAAACAAGCAGTGAGCCGTTATAAATAGTAGCAGATAGTGACATATTAGTTATTTATTGCCCATTAGTAAGTGCCAGATGGTAATATGAAGGCTTTAAGAAGCTGTTTGCTTGTTCTTATTAGATTATAAAATATAAATATGTTAGAGTAATAGTAATAGAGTTATGAACTCTGCGTTATAAAACTTATATGCTTATATGACGGAACTTCAGTTTTAGTGTTAATAAAAGACAGGTATTATAATATGATTAAAATTTTCTACATATTTATATCTTGTTATATATTACATGACAATAAAAATAAATCGGATATGTCAGTTACTATTTGTAATCATAATTATTAGACCAATAACTGTTTTACTACCGCTAAGTGCCTGGAAAGATTAGGATATAATTTTGCATAAATATTTCAATGGGTTTCTGAGTGATTTGAAAACAAAAGTGGACTGCAAGGTGAGATAACTAGTATTTATTAGTTTACTGTATATGTATTTATATATATATACAGTAAATTACAGGCACCTATACATATATATATATATATACACATATATACAGTAAATTACAGGCACCTATACATATATATATATATATATATATATATATATATATATATATATTGATTGCTTACGGGCGATAAGGCCGCCAATTGAACTTCCCTAGTTTGAGTTTTCCTAGTTAAGTTAATCTTGTTACGTATCTGGTGCACAATAAAAAGATGTATTATTATATATAACAAACCATGGAATATCGTAATATTATCAGGTGTCACACCGACTCTGTCGCGACAGGACGCTTGATGGACCTCTTGACAAAGCATTCCCGTTAAGTACACGTTTAAACGGGCAATTATAAATCATCAGTGATGATGAAATGCCGTCATCATTATTTTAAATATGGTTCTGTAAAATATTAAAGTATAAATACGGATATAGAAGGTGGTATCGTTCGCGAATAAGTAAAAATATCAAGTGAAGTGTTTATGTTCGGTTAATTAATCCAGTTCCGGGTTTTAATATTCGTGATTCAATCAATAAAATACTGTATACGAATATAGTCATTAGAATGTCATAAAATGCGGAACTCGAGGAACTTAGTATTTTTATCGTTACTGACAATTATTGGTGTGTGTACACATATGCATACACACACGACTCTAATCCCTAAAAATATTGACAGAGGCCTATTATAGGCTAAAGTCTTAGTTAACTTTAATTTAGTCCTAATTACGGAAAATTCTGTATTTAATAAAGCTACGTTCAGTTGTGGACTATAATATTAAAGGCTATTGATGATGATAAGGCAAGTTTGCTGTCGTCGACGGTGTATAGGTATATTTCTAAAAATACATACATACTCGTATTGTTATTTACGCCCAGACGCAGAACAAATGATCGTGCTTATCATATTATTGTCCACGATGTCACGGATAAACCTAAAACCTCAGGTTTAGGAGTCAGGATTGCAAACCGCTAGACTAACAGGCTGGTATGTAGTTTAAACGACTACCTTAATTGTCTTCCGTTTAAACTAAGTTATACTGACTATGATCTTCTCAGAATATAATCTAAACGTATTACACGACTATCATTTATTTATTTTAAAGGAGAATTATCTAAAGAAAAGGAACGTTACTTATGTTTATGAATAGAAGACGATAAACCGTACCTCGAGTATTTCAGTCGTATGTCAAAATTATTTTATGATACTTAACGTTCATACCCTCAAGCATCATAATATAGGTGCTGTTTTAGAAATCAGTAGACTTGTTTGCAAAACTATTGTAAAACGTCTTCCAACCATTTTCAATAACCTATCTCCAGGTTTAATTAGAGATAGATAATAAATATTTCAGACATCTAACACACAACGCCATATAGTTCCAAGCTAAGCAGAGCTTGTGTTATGGGTACTAGAGAACTGATACAAATACATACATAAATACATATTCTTTTTTTTTTGTAAATATATACATATTATACATAAAAAAACATTCAAACTCCAAAACCAATATTTGCAGATCATACAAACATTTTATGTGACCCGGGAATCAAACCCGAGACCTCAAGCACAGCAGTCGCATACGGTACGACTGCGTTAAAGTAGCAGTAACAAAAATATCTTGAATGAAGGTATTGAAACAATCATATAAAAAAATAGAAAAAAATATATGCCTGTTTTATCCAAATATATATTGAAAACGGCTGTAAAATCACAATATCGATTTGACAAACTAAAATATATGGTGATTTTTGTTTCACGTCGTCCTAAGTCATCTCCATAGAGTTAATTACTACATACCAATTAAAAGGAATAATAAATAAATAAAAAATATTTCGTAATATTTCCTTATTGAAGGTCTCTCTGAACTAAGGTTAAGGTCACTGCACGGTAAAACACTCGTCCCCAAAATAACTCACTTTGCTATAATAATTACAATAATGAACACTTGGAGTGAGCAATTTGCGATTCGTTACGATATGACCTTGTAAAAGAATTTGTCAGAAATTTTAACTTTTGTTCGCAAAATTACGAATATTTATTAATGTCATACGATAATTGTCGGTTTGGTGAGAAATAATTATTCCGCAAATAAGAAAAAAAGTCGATTGATCGTTTTCTTTTAATTGTTTGAAATTTGATCAATTCAAAGTCAAATCTAGATGATTGGAAATGGATTGGAAAAAAATAGCATCAGACTGGATCTGATGCTTGCTCGAATGCTTTTTGCTTTTTTTGTTTGAAAGAGACTGCAAAGTAATGTATTATCAACATCAAACTTCGAAGACTAAAATAGTGGACTCTGTAACATGGTCGTCACGTAACACCGTACTTCGTCTTTTACATCATAACCTATCAATTCAAATACGTCTACTCAGTTTCGGTTCACCGGTTTCAACATTGGTACAGAGTGATAGATTTTGTCTATGAATTAATTGTCTTTTATGACACACTACGTTAAATCACTAGTTATAATTATTAATAAATAAACGAATTTGAAAATAATAGTTAATGAAAAGAAAACTGAAATTTTGTTTTACCCA
Organism: Spilarctia lutea; assembly: GCA_916048165.1. Taxonomy (NCBI): domain Eukaryota; kingdom Metazoa; phylum Arthropoda; class Insecta; order Lepidoptera; family Erebidae; genus Spilarctia; species Spilarctia lutea. The sequence continues at coordinate 6,938,070 of OU696491.1, forward strand.
AACATTCTGAACTCGCTTAGTAAAATTTGCTAACGTATTTAATATCCATATCATTGTTTGAAATAGTATAATGTGAGACTTATAAACATAGACAAATAATAAATATTTCGGACATCTAACACACAAGCCATCTAGTCCTAGCTAAAGCTAAGCAGAACTTGTGTTATGGGTACTAGACAACTGATATTAATACATATATACTTTTTTTTGTAAATACATACATATATATAGAAAACACCCAAACTCCGAAACAAATATTTGTAGATTACACAAACATTTGGTCCGACCCAGGAATTGAACCCGAGACCTCAAGCATAGCAGTCGCATTCACTACCACTGCGCCACCGAGGCAGTCAACAAATGACATAAATAAATAAAAACTTTTACATTAACCTCTAGAAGTTATTTTTTATCTATGGGCATGCCAATATGATCCTACTCTGCCTGATGGAAGTGTTACGAGCTGGGTATTAAATAAAATAAAGTACTCGATTAATTACCAAAAATAACACAATATTTATTAAGAACACTTTTTACAATAAGAAATCACTAAATCACTGGTTAGTCGCACTAGAAGATCTCTTCGATGTTTATCCGCTGTATCGTGAAACAATACTGTCCCTACGGCCAACACGTTCCGCTTTTATATGGCCGTGGAAATTACTCGAAACTACGAAAATATTCGATCGATGTCTCTAGGCTAAATAGATTACTCTAGAGCTGCTTGTAGCGCCATCTAGCGTCGAGTAATCGTCATAATGCACACAGTTGCGCGCTTTCCGACACTAGATGGCGTTGTCCTCGACAGTTCTCGATTCTTCTAGTGGACACTAGATTCATCTGGTTATGGCGCAACAGAAGTATAAACAGAATCCAATAGTGTTGGTCACCAAACTCATTGCGAATGTAGACAATGTAACACTGCAGCAAAGTAACCAACACCAAGGCAGCTGATTGCGATGCTTCTTCATCATTGGGCCATTAAGTTACTGAAATACCGCAGTCAGTCTATCTGTGCCCTATATTTCGTACTCAAACGTTAAAACACTAACTGACCCGCACAACTTTTTTTCCTTTTTCGTAATATTTTTCATTATTATCTTACATTATCCATCAACATATTGGTACCAAAATATACCAAAAGTAAGTATTTATAATCACACACAAAAGTATAATCTACGTACTAGACATTTCTTCCGACATTGGCCCATTAGCGCTATTTCAATCAGGTCTTTTTGATTTTCATAGAATGTTATTGCTAAATGAATTACCAGAACGAGTGCCTATAACGTTAATAATTGGGTAATAGTTCTCTAGAATATTATTGTATAGATTGATCTATAGATATAAAAAGTAAAATTTAAAACCACATTGTACAATAAAACTACAAGTCGATAATATATATATGGTCAATATTTTAAATACCACAGAAATATCACAAATATCAAATAAATACGGATCACAAGCATATTAATATATATATTTTGAAAATGTCCAGGTAACGCCATTTCCAATGATACCAAACAAGACACATTAATCTAAAATTTATTTATTTAACCGACCACTAGGGGGCACCACATTAGATTCAGTAACACGTCAAATAGTCTATAACCAGCGGACAATTAAGACGCTTCTAACGATATATCTTTTGTCCAGTTCTAACAAGTAGTTGAGGATCTATAAGAGAACAGATGAATATACTCGTACATACGTACATAGCCTGAAAAAATCATAACTCTCCCTTGGCTTGCAGTAGTCTGGTAAATAAGTACTGAAAATATTAACAAACTTGGCAAAAAGTCATATATTTTTGCAATAAAAGAACAGCGTAACGAGACTTACCTTTTACATCTCATGCTTAGGATGAGTTTTATTTTTCATCTGCAATAATTAAAGTCGACAAGGCAAACTACCAATAAACTAATGTTATCGAATTATTAAAGTAATTATATATTATGTATTATAAAATTCAATGTTTCAAATCATCACGTTCGTAATAAATGTTAATATATGCAGATGCCCCTTGATTTATTACCCTGCCCAGTAATAAACTTTCACGTATGGTAATACTAATCACATTTTATTAAGTCATAATATTCTTAGGCGTCAATTACATGATCAATTTTAACTGTCAGTTTTCAATTAATTGAATATCATACACTTGCCGTGTAATGGAATATCTGATGGTGTCCAAGGAATACTTTTAATCAAGAGCGTTGAGATTTTCCTTTAGATTTGTGAGAAATTAACGGTCTAAGTTTCTGTATGAAACCTATTTGTAATGTAAATAACTTCTAAAACCACCAGATTTTTACTTAATTTATATGGATGTTCTCATGGCATGATCATGAAACAGTAAAACTTTTCAGGGGACAAACGAGCAGACGTATTCCCAGACGCAACACCAGAGGCATCACAAGTGCATAGCCTTTGGGGGATGGGGAGGGGGATTGAGGGAGGGGTTGGGGTATGGGCCACCGGTATCCTCACTCACTCGGTGAAAAACAGAGCAAGCGCTGTTTTTAAACCGGTTTTCTGTGAGGCCGTGGTATCATTCCGGTCGAGCCGGCCCATTCATGACGAAGTGTGGCTCTCCCACGGATGGTTTTCTAAATTATAAGATTTTTTAAAAGGTATATGTAATGTACTTTCTTAATTAACTTTTATTTGTTTAAGTCTTTTAGTTGTTTAAAAATAAATAATATTGTTACAGGTAAAATAATCCAAATAAACCAGTTAACAGTAGGTATTTTACGTATATTAGCAATACGGATACAACCGACGCGTTCTTTATATCCGTGTTGCTCATAACGTCAGAAAACATACCTAATAACCGACTACAAACTACCAAGCATTCCTGGTAAATCATGACTGATATTAAAACGCCCAGCAAAACTTTTCATGCACTTTATATTTTATGACTTTAATCAGTGGTTAATATTAATGAATCATATATATATATATAAAATCATATGACGTACTTCTGGTAAATAAAAATAACTAAAGTGGTTCGTCAGCACGGGGTTCTTTAAGCTAAGTTTTACTTATTTAAGTGATGATCAAATAGGTAGTAAATTATGATCAGATAACATACAACCTCCAATTTTATTAGGCTTTAAACACTAGTAAATAAATATTTCAAAACATACATATATCATTTCAAAAATTACTAAATTAAATTCCGTCGCTTGATTGGTGCATAGATAAATATAATGGCGTGTTTTGATCACAGGTGTATTTTTGATTTATTAATTTAAATTGTTTTGACAATATCTCAAGATTTGTGAATGTTTATTAAATTATTTAGTAATGTAACGTTCATGTAAAGTTTCCTATTGAAATAAGGTAATAGTTGTTTTCGCATTACATTCGTATGCGTAAGAAACGTATCTACTATTACTTGATTTTAAACGTGATCTAATTAAATGGTTTAATGGTTCTGTAATATTTTCTACTTTAAGCTTCTTCGTTGCCTAAAGTTATATAACGTTTATAAATAAGTGAGTAAGATAATAACACTTTATGAAAGCACATAATTTCTACTAGGAAAGGAAGAAATACTTTACTTTGTAATTTAAATATATGAGACTCAGATAAGTAATTCCATTCCCAGGTCGGACCAAATGTTTGTATGATCTGCAAATATTTGTTTCGAAGTTTTGGAAAAAGATATATGTATTTATATCAGTTATCTAGTATCCATAGTACAAGCTCTGATTAGTTTGGGACTAGATGGCGTTGTGTGTTTAGATGTCCGAAATATTTATTATTATTAATAATGGTTATCTAATCATTAAACCAGGATGTGGATCTTTCTTTTAACTTGCTAATTTTTTAACTATAATACAAATGTTGATCTGGTCTTATATACATACGAAGACTTAATGATTAAGTTAAGATTCGATTGTTTCCATTTGAAAGCGATCCTTTGTCATCATTATTCTCTTTATAAGAATTATATCTACATGTTATTTATATTTTTAAATACACATATAAAAAAACAAATTACTTATTTAAAAATGTATAAAAAACAGTAAACTACCGACTTCAGGTACAGGGACCTAAACCATTATTGTTATTATCATGAATTATTGTAAAACATGGTTTCTGGTAAATAACCTAGAAATATCCTCTCTAAGGTCGCGGGATCGCCGTTTGCGCATCAGTAAATGATTATACGCATGCGCAGTGGTGCAGCCGACACTTAGCGGCCTATTATCGACGTATCGCAATTGTTTGTTCGTTTACAATTGTACTATAATTAGAAATAATTACTGCTTGTTGTCTGCAAATTGTGGTGGGTCTAGCCATTCTGAGGAGTGATAATGTGTAGTTTTGAACTGGTGTTTTATTGTAGATATGCAGATAGTGAGATAGCGTGCTATTTTTATAATGAATACTATTTCTCAAAGTCCCTTCGTATCTTAATATGAATTTATTAGGCACATTTAAGTGTTTTTCTCGTTTTAATTAATTTTTTTTAAAGTAGAAAATTAATGAATAAATATTTCGGACATTTAACACACAACGCCATCTAGTCCTAAGTTAATCAGAGTAGTAGCATTTGTAAATACATACAAACAATGCATAGTCCAAATGTTTGTATGATCTTCAAATATTTGTTTTGGAATTTGGGTGTTTGCTATGTATACATATATTTTACAAAAAAACATATATGTATTTATATCAGTTGTCTAGTACCCATAACACAAGCTCTGCTTAAATTGGAACTAGATGGCGTTGTATATTAGATGTCCGAAATATTTATTTATTTATAGACAAAACCCAAACTTCGAAAGAAATACTTGCAGATTCAATTATTTATTTATTTCCACTTTAAAAACAACTATATTTATTACAGACGTGCAGGCATGGTTGTGGTGTAACATAGATTTTGATTATAGTTCAGATATATACGGTACGTGGTTTGTACGAATACGATAAATTATAAAAATATCACGTAAAAGCCTATCAAATACATACATTTTGAGTAGAACAAAAACACCTAAGTCTATTTCAATAATTTAATATATCAAGATAAATAAAACAAGATAATATACCAATAAGAAAAAATAAAAATAAAGAATGAATAAAATGAAAGATGAACTGACCAATCACAGTAAATATTATTAGTAGAATACATTATCAATTATCAACAAGTTAACACCCAGTATGTGTATACAGTACATTAATCCAATTAGTGTCGGCCGTGCTATGTCACATTAACATATAATTAGAATTTTAAAACAGGCTTAAAGAACATAGTAACTGGTAGTTCGACTAGATGCGGTCAGGTGGGAACCAGGGGTCTGCTACAGATAGTGATTTATATACGACTAATATGTATCGACTGCCTTGGGGGCGCAGTGGCAGTGTATGCGACTGCTGTGCTTGAGGTCTCGGATTCGATTCCTGTTGGTTTGTTCTGCAAATATTTTTTTCGAAGCTTGGGTGTTTTCTATGTATAATATATGTGTATTTACAAAAAAATATATATGTATGTATATCAATTGTCTAGTACCCATAACATAAGCTCTGCTTAGCTTGGGACTAGGTGGCGTTGTGTGTTCAATGTCCGAAATGTTTATTATTATATCACCCATATTTGTATTTATTCTTTATATATATTAAAAACACAAATACATAAGGTACATGGCAGTGTCATATATAAGGGCGAGCTTAACCAAAAATGAAGCTTGCCTTGAAATTAGTTTGAAAAAACACTTTTCTATGTTGTCCCTTATACGTTTAGTTGAAATCGACTAGAGTCACATAGTGGTCTAATGTAAACAAGCCTTTACAACTGACTCGAGTCAAGCAGTTGAAGTCGTAAAGAAATAGTTAAACGAAAAATCAAGTATTTTCCTTCATTCTATACTATAATTGTAATCTTAATTGTCGACTTATCGACCAAACTTCACTTTAGACTAGTATTAACTGGTAGTACTCATATTTACTAGTAGTAAAACCATGCTGACTTCGGCACGAACAGACCGGCTCGACCGAGATGGTACTACCCTCTCTTAGACGAACTAAAATGACAGCATTTGTGCCGTTGAGCTTCGTTGGTGAGCGAATGACCGGAGGCCCATGATGCAGAAGCATTTCAATAGGCTGCCATAGAGTGGTCTATCTTGTTGCGATGTTGCGATGTTGCATGTCTGCATTCGCAACAACTATGGTGATCTCTACTCTTTGATTCTGCATAGTTTTTCATCAGGCAGAAATGAAATGAAATGAAATGAAATGAAATGAAATGAAATGAAATGATTTAATTCACATAAATAGAGTACATTTACAGGTGTTGTTACAGTTTGAACTTAAGAGACCGTCTATTTAGCCACTGGTGGCATGTGAAAATGTCCTTATTTAAAATTCTATTAATTACATAAATTTTTAAAAGAGTAAAAGAAATTAAAAAAAATATAAATTGTCAAAAATGTCATTTAAATATTATTTATTATATTGCAAAATAGTCAAATTAAAAATGAGTCAATTAAATATTACACATGTCAAGCTGTATTCTCATTTTCAATAAAAAATTCTTTGAGTGAATAATATGACTTTTCCAGAAGCCATCTCTTGAGATGGTTCCTAAAACGACACAATGGTAAATCCCTTAGACAATCAGGAATCTCATTATACACTCTTATGCACATTGAGTAACAGTTATTTTTATATAAAGTAGTTCTTGGAGTACATTCTAAAACCAACCTATTTGGGTATCTGGTATTTCTTGGATACTTATCTCTTGCTTTGGTGAACAGGTTTGGATGTGTTTTTACAAAAATCGATATCTCGAAAATGTACATACAATAGAGAGTTAGTATACCTAAGTTTTTAAAATGCGGTTTGCACGTTTCATCTGGTGCAATTCCAACTATGGCTCTAACACATCGTTTCTGTGCGATAAAGCATCTGTTTGCCTCCGAGGAGTTTCCCCAAAGTATCAAACCATATCTCAATACCGAACTCACGTAGCCATGATACGCTAATACAGTAGTGGCTTGTGATGAAATATTCCTAAGATTGCTCAGAACATAAACAAATCTATTAATCTTACTACATGTAGCATCAATATGTGCTTTCCAGTTGACATGCTTGTCCAGTGTTATACCTAAGAATTTGATATGTTCCTTTTCTTTAATTGTTGTTATTATTGGAATTTGATTTGGAATTCGTATGCTTTGAAATCGTATGTAACTAGTTTTACTTAAGTTTACATTCAAATTATTTAGCTCTAACCATTTTGTCACCATATGGATCGTCTCATTTACTTTATCGCTAAGATTAGTCAAACTATTACATGTCAAGATTATGGAGATGTCATCAGCAAATAAAACTGTTTTGTATTTTACAATGTCAGGAAGGTCATTAATATATAAAAGAAACAGCAACGGCCCGAGCACACTGCCTTGTGGGACCCCAAAGCTATTTATATTAAATGGTGAGCTACTGGTCGATAAGGTTGAGTTCTCTCCTATATGCCGTATGTCCACTCTTTGTAAACGATTGGATAAGTATGATTCGAGCCACGACAGAGCTGGTCCCCTGATTCCATACTGTTCCAATTTCTGCAACAGCAATTCGTGCGACACAAAGTCAAATGCTTTGGACATATCAAAAAATATCACCAGCGTTGTTAGTTTTTTATCAATGCTTGTAACAACGTTATGAATTAGAGTAAAAGCCGCCAATGTTGTTGATTTTCCCCGCTGAAAACCATTTTGCTCAGGCTTTATAATATTAAATTTATTCAAAAAGGATGTTAAACGTAAGTGCATAGCTTTTTCAAAAATTTTTGATAGTATAGGAATAAGTGTGATCGGTCTGTAATTCGACATGTCCAATTTGTTATCTTTCTTATGTATAGGTTTTATGATTGATTTTTTTAATATTTCCGGAAATGATCCCTGTTCGAAGGACAGGTTAATTAGATGTGTTAGGATAGGAGTAATAAATACAGCACTTTTTTTTAGAGCCAAAGTAGATATTTCGTCATACCCCACAGAGTTGCTATTGTTTATATCCATTATAATTTTACATACATCTGTATAATTTAGTGGCTCCAGAAATATACTATTTTGTATGACAGTTTTATTAGTGTTTTGTATATGTTTTCGTGTAATATTTAATTTTATGTAGTATTCATTGAATGTACACGCTATCTCAGTTGGGTTCCGAATTATCTGATTATTTATTTCAATATCAGTAATTAAATTTTTTATTAAATGGTTTTCAGTTTCATTTTTTATAACTGACCATGCAGCTTTGCATATATTTTTTGAGGTACTAATAAATTTATGATTACAATTTTTTTGAGCATTACATATGCAAAGTTTTAAAATTTTTGAATATTTTTGAAATATTACTTTATTTTGTAATGTCCTATTTCTGTAGAATCTATATCGTAGCATTCGCTTCGTATGACAACTACGCCGTATTCCTTTAGTGATCCACTTAACATTACGTCTTTTATAGGTAGTTTTAAATTTCAGAAGAGGAAAACATAAATCGAAGTACAACACTAAGTCACTGTGAAAGACAGCAAATGCTCTATTCAAATTATTTTCGTCATAAGCATCACTAAAACTAAGGCTGCCCAAACAGTCACAAAACTTTTTTATGCTATCCGTATTATAGTCTCTTTTAGTAAAAAATATAGTACTATGCAGTTTAGTTACTGTTTTAATAGGGACAAACAACATTTGGGCCGTTTCATGATCAGACAAGCCTAGTCCTATTACTTCGCTATGAGCGTTCTTGAATTTGTTTCCTATAATGTGATCAATACAAGAGTTCTGTCTAGTCGGTTCATTAATGTAAAATGTCAAATTGTAATTATAAACTATATCGATTAATTGTTGGGTAATTTTCCCGTGTCTTAAAGTATTAATATTGATATCACCTACTAAAATAATATTACGTCTTTTCCTAAATAATAATTTAAAAAGAAGTAAATCCAATTGGTTGAAAAACATGTTAATATTTGAGTGTGGTGTGCGATAAACACATACAATAACTATATTTTGCTCGCTTATCTCAATACCACAGCACTCAAAAGTGTCTTTACAAGCATAATCAGACAAGTTCAGTGGTTGAACCTTAGTTGTTGTGTCAGCATATATACATACCCCCCCTCGCGATTTATTCCTACAGTAGGTATTGACCAAACTATATCCACTGATTTTTGCATTAGCTTCGCAACCTTTTTTAATGAATGTTTTAGAAAAGCATAGTATCGCCGGTAGTTTGTTACAGATGTTTAAGTCATGCAAGAGCATGACTTAAGTCAGAGCAGAGCAGAGTAGAGTCACTTTGGCATCTCCATATAAAAAGACTTTCCTCAAGAAAATAGTTCATTTTAAATATTAGTAAATTTGAGTAACTTCTAGCAGGAAATATATATATATATATATATGTAAAAACTACTGATATACGCATTTGAGTCCCTATCACGCATCAGTCGTCATATCAGTAATGGAAATATTATTATATTTTTTTTAAAATGTTTAGGATATATTTGTAGATATTTAAACTACTAGTTGAACCTATTGTAAGCCCTGCTTGCGCCATGCCATGCCGTTAAAGTAGACTGAAAAGGTAGCCTAAGTTACTCTTAGTATCAACAACTATCTGCCAGTGAAAGTCCTGTGAAAATCGGTCCAGCCGTAACAGACAGACCGTTGACGTATCAGTGTTCGACAAAAGATTTTATTATTGCTTATTTCTGATGCACTTAGTACAAGAAATAACTTTAATACCAACGGGTTGTAAGCAGGCAAACCCTGGCTTAGAAGTAGTGTGTCAAGGTCAGTGGCAATCTGGCCCCTATTCATAACAGTATACCTGCCCGAAGAGATTTATGGCAACATTAGTTCATATTATTACATTCATACAATTGAATAGTATATTAATAAATTGTTGTGCCTGTTTTAACTTTATATTGCAAACCTTGAATTTATAATACCAGTGTATTATTTTATACTGAGATAATGCATCGCATGTGTTAATAAAGCACTAGAACTTCCATGCTAATTTCCCTGTGTATATGACCACTGTTTACCTCTTTTGGGTCTTAGCGTGATGTTACGTTTTTTTTTTTTTTTTTTTTTTTATGTTATAGATGGCAAACGAGCAGGCGTATCACCTGATGGTAAGCAATTACCGCCGCCCATGGACACCCGCAGCACCAGAGGTGTCACAAGTGCGTTGCCGACCTTTGGGGGATGGGGAGGGGGAATGAGGGAGGGGTTGGGGTATGGGCCTCCGGTATCCTCACTCCCTCGGTGAAACACAGCGCAAGCGCTATTTCACACCGGTTTTCTGTGAGGCCGTGGTATCACTCCGGTCGAGCCGGCCCATTCATGCCGAAGCGCGGCTCTCCCACGGCGCGGCCTCGTACCTTTCTCAGTGAATAATTTATTCAATAAGAAAGTATAATCAGTCTTTAAGTTTCTTCTGCCTCGATTGCGCAGTATACGATTGCTGTGCTTTAGGTATCGGGTTCGATTCCCGGGTCAGACCAAATGCTTGTATGATCAGCAAATATTTGTTTCCTAGTGTGTATGTTTTCTATGTATAATATTTATGTATTTACGAAAATAAGTATATTTATATCAGTTGTCTAGTACCCATATTACAAGCTCTGCTTACTTTGGGACTAGATGGCGTTGTGTTTATTTATTTATTCTTCTGCGCAGATGTTTATCTACAATCAAAATCTTTCTTTTCATTGAAAACTTCTGGACTACATATTAATAAATTACTTATTTCATTTACTTGGTTTTATAATCATATAGGTTTGTAGAGGTCTTTATTGAATGGTACCAAATGTGAAAAATAATTGAAAATTAAATGTCTAAAGCATTTGTACATTGATACATTAGTACCAAAGTTTATGTTCTATAGCAAAAAATATTCTTCAATAAAATAGCTTTCTAACAGCTAACTCTTATTTAATTTATCTCTCTTCTTCTTCTTCTTCCTAGCCTTTATTATTCCCAATATTATTTGGGGTCGGCTACCAGTTCAACCGATTTTACCTGAATATCAGTTTTTACACAGAGCGACTGGCATCTGACCTCCGCAACCCTGAGGGCGAACTGAATTCGAAGGTTGAACTAGTTGTCAGTATATTTGAGGGCACTGACTTCCCAATAACGATTGCCATAGCTGTTCATGACAACCGGGACCGACGGCTTAACGTGCCCTCCGAAGCACGGGCGGGAAACACCGCCATCTTCCATACTCCGGGCTGCTATTAAGAATTTCTTGTAGGAAAAACCTAACAGCAGTCCGACCCGGGAATTGAACCCGAGACCTCTTGATCTGCAGTCGCTTACGCTAACCACTAGACCAACGAGGCAGTTTAGTTTAATTTATCTCTCACAAACAAATATTCAGTATCGGTTATTAATGTAGATAAAATGCGAATTTCTTGAAGATAAAATATAGACAATTTAAGGTCCCCATTTTTTAAAAAGCATGACTCCCGAGGCGGTAGTCAGAGCAATTCATAAATTTACAACATTCATAATTAAATTAATTGTCAGTAAACTATTCTAGCAACTATTAATGCCTTGGGTAAGGTCGGAAATAATAATAATTATATTTTATTCGTATCGATTGATACAATCGATTACAACATGCGTTTACAATTCGATACAATGGGCGATTCGAATCGATGAAAGACGTTTGACGTGGAGAACGCGGGTATATCATTATACCTCTTTGTTGTCGGCTATAAGTTTATCAATCAAACATCGTAATATTATTGTTTTGAGATGTAATTCATATAAGTTCAGCTGTCTGTAATCTGAAAAGGTAGCAACCTCTAAGTGCTTATGTAAGATAATTAACCCAGAAAGATCTTAAGTGCGAACATTGTTTAATGACTTTGGTAATAGAATTATGAAATAAAACTTCATTTTTACAAACGCATGTCATCTTCATTAGAAACAAAATGTTTGGTGTCTGTTTTATAAGTTTTAGACCCATTATTTTGAGCCATACATACCTATTGAGCGTAAGTAGGTATTAACTACTATCGTATATATTATTGACGTACAGCAAAATTTTTGTTTTTGATATTATTGCCATTATAATGCAAAGAAGAGAAATTTTTATGTCTAGTGGTAGACTGTTAAGGTTGCTGGTGTGTGATGTAAATGCAACTATGTAAATTATATATATCCCTTTGTATGGATATAGTGCTGCTAGGAAGTAATTTTTGTACAATTTTTTAATGGAACTATAGGCAAACCAGCCGTCTTATCACCTCATGCGATTACCGCCGCCCATAGACACCCGCAACACCAAAGGCGTCACGAGTGCATTGCCGGCCTTTGGGGATGGAGAGGAGGATGGGGGAAATGGTTGTGAGTATGGACCTCCGGTATCCTCACTCGCTCGGTGAAACACAGCGCAAGCGCTATTTCACACCGGTTTTCTGTGAGGCCGTGGTATCACTCCGGTCGAGCCGGCCTATTCATGCCTAAGCGTGTCTCCCACAGTAAGAATTAACTAATTACTAAACTATTACATTACCTTAAAAAGAGAAACTTGTGGACACAAAACTAATATTTCTCATACGATTAAATACAATCTCGTACGTACCGTACTCCTTCTTAAAAGGCCGACAAAGTACTTGTGACGTCTCTGGTGTTGCTATCGATCAGGCGATACGTCTGCTCGTTTGCCCCATTTTCCATTAAAAAAAAAATACCTGGCCTTAACCAAAGTAACATAAAAACTGCCTATACCTACTTACTTATACCTACACATAAACATGCGCAATAATCCGACACCGAAACAAAACGTCTCGCACATCAATCGCATCTATTCAAACACGACCTCAAATCCAAGTACAAGTTCTCACTTTCAATTGTCTTAATATAAAAAAATATGTACTATTTTGTTACGGATCAAAAGGTCAATAAAACCGGTAGTGATGATTTCATCATTGCACCTTCAAATCGACAGGATTCGATACGGAATTGTGTACATGTGTTTTGGACTAATTTTTGTAATGTAAACGGATATATGATCAGGATCTGTGAACGTATTGTTTTTTTTTTTATTGTCATCGAGATTTGTTGCGTGAGTCAACTAAGTGGGGTATTAAAATTAATGGTGTATGACTCATATTATAGAGTATGAAATAGGTATGAGTACGTTCCTATTATTTACATAAACTGACGATAGCAGTTGAAAGGTAACAAAATTTAATGGGATGAACTGCACAAATGGCGTAGAGGCGGTGGTCGCCACGCCGAAATCTTTAAATCTTACATAAGACAATACTTTTTTGAACCACAAATTGTGTTCTGAGTCTGAGTGTTATTTGTGTCTCTTTCATGTATATTTGTTAAGTCCCTGGTGACACAGAATATGTTCCTAATGTGAGAATTGTCTATTTACGAATGTGGGATGAACTGTCTTCCCTCTATAAAATATAAAGAAGATTTTTTTTGCAAGCAAAAGGAACACCACAACATCATGTAACCTTGTTGATTGATCATCCTATTTGCTTAGTTGGCCTGTAACCTCAAGTTAGGTATTGATTATAACTTACCAAACTATTGCAATATTGATTGATGACTTGACTGATTGTTTAAATAAATGAGTATTTGCCTTCAATTACAAGCCAATAACTCAGGTAAAGGCTCTAGCCGTGTGTCATTTGGTTTAGAAGTGGCTAGTTCTTCGTTGCGGTTTGCTGTGATTTGTTTGAGGTCACATTTGTAAAATTTATTATGTTTCTTGACAGGTTAAATAGTTTAGTGCACATGCTCGCTGTTAAGCAGGTTTGTTTGGAGATATATATGTTGTAATTTTCTGTGTCACTAAAAGTGTTTACGAAATTCATTGTATTTTTAATACAATCCTGTATCCGTAACACTCATATGTTAAAATTAAATTATTAAATGTTTTGGCGTGTATCATTCATTCACTATTTGACTGTTCAACCCTTCAGCAGATAAAGTTTTTTGTTTCAAACACAAAAGTTTTTATAAAAAATATAGCTTAAAATTCACAAGCTGATAAATGTCACTCTCATAACTAAACCCTGTTAAACGATACCCAAACACTAAACCCATTGAGTCGTTTAAACTACAAAGAGTGGTAAAGACATGGCACACTCTGGTAAACACTAAAACAAGAAAAAACAACGCTCTAAACATCTTAACCCAAAAAGCATTAACATTGAACCAAAAGTAATATTACGACATTTGATTTCTAACATAGGTATCATTCATTACTCCTCGCTTGTTCAAACCCAGTGTAGTATACGACACAGTATTCCTGTCAATACGATAACCAATAAACAATAATTAAAATTGATGGCTTAATCATCTGCAGTTTCAAATTATTGATAGACGGATTAATGAAAGGAAATATCATATTTCATTCGCGTTACTTCGCAATTTTTATTTGTCAATGATGACAGCCAATCAATGCGAAGATGTTAGTGATTTATTTAAAAATTATGAAGAAAATCATATGTGCGTGTGAATGATTTGAAGGTAATTGTGGGTTTAGTGTAACGATACTATGGTCAGATGTCAGGGACTTAATCAAAATTCTAACGTCAATCAGCGTTGTCTTAATACAATAGACACCAACGAACTCGGTTTGAATGTTTGTAAAATAATAAACTACTATTTGCTATAAGCCTTTTCATATAGTCCATTGAAGTGTATTTGATGTACAAACATGTGATTTACAGATATCGACAGAGTAATACTTGTAATGTTAAGGTGTAACTACAAATATTACGGTGCAACGTAAAATACCAGAATTCATACATTAAAGAACAAATAGAGTAGTATGATTAAGGAAGGCAAATAAGCCATAATCACCATATAATAGAATTCTTTTATTTGTCTCTTGATGTAATTAGTGATCACATTTCGTTTGTTTATTTAAAGAAAGTAGAAGAGATGTGTTTTGTTTCATATATATGTTATCATTTATTGTTTATTTAATAGGGGCAAACGAGCAGACTTATCGCTTGATGGTAAGCATTTACCGCCGCCCATGGACACCCACAACACCAGAGTCATCACAAGTGCGTTTCCGGCCTTTGGGGGATGGGGAGAGGGATGAGTGGAGGTTTATGGGCCTCTGGTATCCTTAGTCATTCGGTGAAATAAGCACAATACTGTATGTATTAGTTTTAAATAAGTGAAAATAATTTGATAATTGTAACTTAGATATGATAAATTCAATTTAGTAAGTAAGGCAAAACTGTAAAATAAATATAGCGTCATAACTCATTGTTCCCCTGCATAATAAAACAACACAAATATATATTAAATTATAAAAGATAGAATAGGAAAACATGAATTCCGCCTGAAAAGTTTAGAAAAATAGGTATAAAAGAAAGATAAGGTATGCAGAATGAAAGTAACGATATGTAGTAAATGATAGAACTGAAATGAACGGATAGTATAATATAGAATAGGCTCCAAATAAATATTGGTGGTGCCAGAATATAACAAAAAAAAAAAACATGCATACATTGCATACACAGCATACATGATATAAAATTTACTCAGTATTACTACTTTCTATGTTACGAGATATATTTTCATAGTGTCAGCATCAACGGACATTAATGGCAAAAATACTTAATTCATTAACTTAAAATACTAGAAAAGAATAATTTGAAAAAATTAATAACAAGCTTTACATACAACAACAAGAAATATACAAAGAAGGAAGTGCTGCACATGTACTGAGTGTAGGTATGTCTTCTGTGGTAACAATTGCTTGCCTTACTAGAAACGTTCTTGCTATGACTATGCGTATATATTTATTTACTTCTTTAGCTCTAAAGAAATACACACAACAACTGTATTCACAATGACCTTCTTAATCAAGTTCGACTAAATACCAACAGGTGTTTATATTACGTAAGTTCTTTAAACAGATTTTTTCCCGAATACATTCAAGGCGATTTATATAAATAATTACAGGTTGTAAAATCATTCGTGTAGTTTCGAGTTTCACTTCACACCTCCAGTTTCAAGTATTGCATCGGACTCAGATCATTTTAATAATAGATCCCATATATAATCGCCGTCACCGCCCAACTGTTTCTGTATCTAATTTCTAATCTAACTACAACTTAATTAATAGCCACTTGTTGAAATCGATTTTGAGCTTGATTTATAAATCGAATGACCTGTATTTATACGGCCTATCGATTCGAATGAAATATCGATAAAAATACTTATAAATGTTTTCATTTCGTTTTATTTGATGCACCGCATATAATAGTAATCTTTGTGACGGGAATTCACTGACTAAAGTATTTAATATTATTTATTAAGCTGTAAACGCCTATATTATTTTACAAACTAGTAGTGATAACATGTAAAAATATTGCTAATATTTCGGTACACATTCTAATGGTCAATAAAAAACATTCAAAACCGTTCTTCAAAGTTATAATTAAAATTTTAACAAAAAAATAACCACTTCTAGAACTGGAACCAAATTGAAATGGAACCAAACGAGAAGCAACAGTTTTTAAATAAAAAAGAATCATTCAAATCGGTTAACCCATTCGAAAGTTTTGAGGTTACAAACATAAAATAATACAATCAAACTGAGAACCTCCTCCTTTCTTGGAGTCTTTTAAAAATATAATATTTCCATACAATTTCATAATAATCTGTACATTCACCAGTAACACTTGGAATAAAAAGAACCATACAATTATTAAATTTTATAAAACAATGATATACCAAGGGCATCAAACTTTGTCTTAGAATATAAAACATTAAATACACATGCTATTGAAGATTGATTATGTTTTCAACGCGCGTTGAAGTAATTAATGTTCCTTGACACAGTAATAGAGCGACGAGAATTACTTATATTATTTAAAAACAAAAAGTTTCAATTTGTGTGTGTAATTTTTAATAATATACTCGTATTTATAAAAATACTTTTTAATATATCATAGAACGTAATTTGAAACTTCAATATTAACAGTGTGTGTTAAAGCGTGGAAACAAGAAAAAAAATGTATTTTTTAATGTTTTCATGATATTTTGGGTCTCAAATCTTCACATTTAAGTAATGTGATAAGCTTAGATTATGAAAAGAACTATGTTCACTTCTTTAAATATGTTCATCATAATGAAACAATGGAATAAAGACAATACTTTTTGTTTTTGATAGTGGAAAGTCAGGACTCATATTTTATGTAAAGGTCTTACAGACAAGTACGAATCCTAAGTAAGACGAGAATTGTTAATTCTATGTGCACATTGTATGACAAGAAGCCTGCAGTCCTCGCTCTCCTTCTCAAATAATTCACACAGCCCATCATCTCGTCAAGCATCACGTCAATCGCGCTCCTAATGCGAAAGCCGCATCACACATGACAAGCCAATTTACTCGACGCATGTGAAGTGCTAATTACACCTCGACAGTCTGAAGACACCTTGCGATGTAATTTATTTCGTAACGTTGACAGCGTTTAGTTTAAAAGTGCCTACATTTATGGGAAAGGTTGTCTAATTTGGGAGTGAGCAATTTATATTAGTATATGATTATTTCTATTAAATAAAATTACAGATAGTTGTATGTCAGAATTAAAATAAAAAAAAATTATATGACCTCGTGGACATTATGTAATAAATTGGCCTGTTCCATCTTCACAGTTATAGATTATTTCATCAGTTTTAGGCTCTATACTGGTTTGTTAATGTATAAATGTGTTGTATAAATAAATATTCAACTAACATCAGAGTTTCAAAATCCGTTATTAAGTTTTTACTACAGAATATTCAACGAAAATATAAAATAGAACTTTTTTTTAAGCGTGTGGAAATCCCCACGTGTCATTACCTCAGCAAAGTTATCAATGAAGGTAAATATTCAAATCAAATTGCCTTTAACATGGCGTTTCAATACGGGAAAGGGATTTGCTGGTAACGTAGTAGGTACATATTTTATAATCTTCTTAAATCCTACTTTTCATGATTATTTTTAAAGTTGAAGAAAATATGTAAGTGAAACAACTGTACTAGCAACACTCCATTTAAACTCGTGTTTATAAAATTTTCGGACTCTTATTTACTTTTAATTAGCTAAACTTAACTACGATATTTATTTTAATAACTATCATGGTTTAACAACTATTCTTGTGTGTTCCTTGGAACAATACTTTAAAACTTTGCAGAAATAAAAAAAAACAATAGTAAAAAATACATAATATAGTACATTTATCTTAAACATTGCAATGTATGTTTTTTTGAACATAAAACCGTTTAACTTAAAAAGTTTTTTTACCCATTTTTATTTTCTAGTTTTTAGTTTTTATTTCGCATTCTGTTTAATTCATTTAGTGCTTCATTATTGCAAGGTTTCTTGCCCGTTAGTTTATTGCAGTCCAACTCCTCTATACGTAGTCCCTGCAAAGATCTTTCATTTGATACCCATATTGATGGGATTGGTAAAACCTACGTTATCCGCCATTTTGTAGCGGCCGACATCTTGGATTTCAATTTTTTATAGTATATTGTATTCTGCTTGTTGAGCCCTTTCATTTGATATCCATATTGATGAGATTGATAAAACCTACGTTATCCGCCATTTTGTAGCGGCCGCCATCTTGGATTTCAATTTTTTATAGTATATTGTATTCTGCTTGTTGAGCCCTTTCATTTGATACCCATATTGATGGGATTGATAAAACCTACGTTATCCGCCATTTTGTAGCGGCCGCCATCTTGGATTTCAATTTTTTATAGTATATTGTATTCTGCTTGTTGAGCCCTTTCATTTGATACCCATATTGATGGGATTGATAAAACCTACGTTATCCGCCATTTTGTAGCGGCCGCCATCTTGAATTTATAATGATAATGAATAAACATAATTGTATTGTCACCAAAATCCAAAGTGTATACAAAATTTCAGATTAATCGGTTGACAGGAAGAGGGTGAAATTTGAATTACTAAATTTGACCCAAGAAAGAATAAAACAAACGGGGTGAGCTAAATAAAACCGTTTAATAAAACACTACAGTCATGGCTTATCTATACAGAAATCATATAGCATACACCATTGCAAATACAATAATGGCGTATGCGAAACAATCACTTAATTTTATTTGAAAATTATTTTAATATTTTATGGATTTCATCTACCTATATTTTATTTAGGATCTATTCGGTTGGCCGAGTGGTGTCAGCGGTCGCCATGCCGCTTGCTACTGCGCCAAGTGTCGTGGGTTCAAATCCCACGCGGTACCTACAACACTTTGTGTAATCCACGAATTGTTGTCCCGAGTCTGGATGTTCTTTGTGTCCGTTTCATGTATGTTTGTAAAGTCCCCCACGACACAGGATGTTTATTCCTAATGTGGGAGTTGTCTTTTAAAAAGAAAAAAAAAAAAATTTCTTTATTAAATAAGAAGCATAAATAATTCTGTATGTTTAATAGAAATTTAATTACATTCACAGTTTTCTTGGTCTTTGTTCTCAACAAAGAACTATAATATAGTACAGCGAATCTGTACTAATATAATAAAGCTAAAGAGTTTGTTTGTCTGTTTGTTTGAACGCGCTAATCTCAGGAACCGCTGGTCCGATTTGAAAAATTCTTTCTGTGTTGGATAGTCCAGTCCATTTATCGAGAAAGATCAATAGCAGCGGAGCCCCAATGAAGAATGTGTAAAAAACAGAAAAAAAATATTACGCTACGAGCAATAATAGACGTAAACGAGGTTGCGAGGGTCAGCTAGTACAAAATATAAACACAATATTATGCCTTGTACAATCAGATATACTACAGAGTAACCATTTACTATTATGTAGTCTGTACTTAATGAAACGCTTTTACGTATTTATGGTATATCAAAAGTATATCCTTGAGCAACTTGGCCGAGCTTTCAGCGGGCGAGAAGAATATTTTGAAATAGTACAACTAATGAACAGTATAGTTCACACACTTGCACCTGGTGCAATCACATACAGTGTGACAGACAATAGACTTATTTGAGAGCAACCCGAAAAGGCGTCGCACGACCGGTGCCTCGTGAGGCTCGCAACAATTTCCTCCATAGTAATTGACTCGGAGATTTGCATAAGTGGGGTGTGACTGCAGTTCCGCTAACCATTTTTATTGGAGACTAATGTTTTTTAAAGTTGTAAAGCTCACTATCAGTAAAGTGTACTATCGTAGTTTGTCGTTAAGTATTTTAATAAAGAGAATCGGGAAGTGATGATAATGCCGACACGTGAACTATTTGTTTTATTCGGACATCTAACACACAACGCCATCTAGTCCCAAGTTAAACAGAGCTTATTTTACGGGTACTAGACAACTTTTATTAATACTTACATACTTTTTTTGTAAGTAACATGTTTTACATAGGAAACACCCAAACTCCGAAACAAATATTTACAGATCATTCAAACATTTGGTCCGAGCCGGGAATTGAACCCTAGACCTCAAGCACAGCAGTCGCATACACTACAACTGCGCCACCGAAGCAGTCCATTTGTCCATATATTGTGATCAAACATTTTAAGATTACATGAAATAACCATTAATTTGTAAATTACTTTTACGCTTATTAACAATAAAATTTGACTATAATTGAACATAATATTATTGCATGTTGATTGAATAACAGAAGCGTACTGAGAAAGTGTTAAGACAACACTGAAAATTTTAATATCACTAAATCTTTCACTGAAGTGAAGAATTTAAACACATCGCACGATTTTAAAAGCCGTCGAAAGAAATCTATCTCCAACAATGAGATGTAAAGGCTTCATTATTAAAAAGCCAGCAGTGTCCTTACAGTGCATACTGTGGGCGACAGAAATAACTGGCCAGATTGACGAGATACATACCATTAGGGGCTAACGAACATCTCAATTTAGTTAGCCACCTGCCTTGAGGCCGAGAAATAAACTCTGCTTTATTTTCAAGGAATTCGGCGTTAGAATTGTCTCGTTCATTCAATACCGACTTTATACTGAGATCGTTCAAAATAGAAAGTTTCGATCGATTTTTTAGCATTTCATGTATTGAATATAAAATTAATGTGCATCTTTTGATCTAATAATTATGTTATTTCTATAATATGTATGTGAAGGGAAGGGTGATAAATGCCCCTTCAACATAAATAGAGGATCCTATAACTAGCCGAAGTGACAATGTGTTTTGGAACAGCAATTGACAATGGACGGTAAAAATACACTAATAGGCGAGAGAACTTTAATTGTGCGATGCAGTATTAGTAACTACTCCATGACTCGGCGTGTCTAATTTAGCAGGCATGGAATTTTATTATTTGTTTAACTGATTACGTAGAATAAAAGATATGCAAGACAATTCTGAAAATTGAATACTATTATTAGTTAAGAGACAGTTCAGAAAATTAACAAATATGGACTTGGGATGATTCAAGATACAATAGGAATCATTCCATATATTAACATAAAATCGAACACCAAGACTGAAACCAAAGTACCAGAATCCTGTATATATTGTTCGACAAATAAACTTCTATTACAAAACCAATAATATTTTTAAAGTCTCTTTACAAAAAACAGCAATTCTCAAGTAAGAAATGATTAAAGTTCTTCGAATTTCAAAACCATTTTCCGTTGTAATTAATTGGACTAAACGATTATGGGAGCGCACGCGCCTACAACATTTTATTTATGTACCTACACCATATTTGTGATGAATTTTATGGGTTTCGTTAATGGACTATTTTATGATGTTCAAATTATCGTGATTAATAAATGAGATTTGGATCGTTTATTAAGACTTCGACCTTCGAAAACTAACTTTAACAAGCTTATTCTGCACTAGGAATCTGTAAAAGAATCTATACTTAATATTATGAATTCAAAAATAACTCTGTCTGTCTATCCACCCGTTACGCTTTCACGGTTAAACCACTGCACCGATTTCAATGAAATTTGGCATGGAGATACTTAGATTTATGAGGAACGACATACTTTTTACCGCGATAGCCGGCATATACACACACACGGGCGGAACCGCGGGAAAAAGTTGGTATAATAATTATTATTTCCGATGAATGTGTACGTGTGTAAGTAATGATTTTTTTATTTTGTGTATTGTGTAATACATAATATATAAAATCATTACTTATCTGACGTAATTATATCATTTAAAGATTAAAAGATTCTTATTTTATTATTAGTTAGACTAGGTCCAGGTTACAGAACCTGTCAAATTAGTTTGCTTAGATTCGAGTACAATAAAATTACCCTTCCTGATCAAGTATTTAAACCAAATACTTAATTGCATCTGCCATCATTTTCTGTGTTAACATAAATTGACTTAGTGAAACAATTTGTAAAACTGTGAGACTTACCGCTACAAATGCCCCTCATATTTGAATCACTTATTCTTGACTTGAACAAATGCCCCAGGCGAGTGGTTATTATATTGATATTAGGTGAAGTCGTTTCGAGTTTTTATGGTAACACATTATTTATCGGTAATACTTAATCTTGTGTGTATAAACTGCCTTATTAGAAAGCGTTTAACTAATTAGTGCCTTCTCTAATACGTTTGAAAATTAATTTTCGTTGACGATTTATTACCAATTTTAGGTTTATAGTACGAGTAATTTAAACAGTTGTAATTAACTGATTTCTTTCACATATTTTGATTTTCATACTGTAAATAATTGGCTATAAATCGTTTATACTAGGTGGTTTTTGAAAACAGAATCATTGTCATCTAGGAACGGTAACCTAAACTACTCGTATTTAAAAACTAAATTTATGCTACATCGAGCAGTAAAAATTCTGAATGTATGATTCATATCTAAATAAATATACAGTCTTCCGTTATCAAGCATGATAATAACGTCACAAAAACATGATATCGATCTATTATTTCTTCTCAAAATCATTAAATCAACGGAACCTTGTTTTGAGTTTGTTGATCAAACAGAAATAAAAACTGTATTAACACTTTACTTTACATCATTGAGATGTTACTCTAGTAAGCAATTAAATTAAAAGACCAACTATTCTCCAGATAAAATTGCAAAGCTTACAACTAGATAGTAAAACTTATAAATACACACAGGCATTTGAGTATATCGTGAATTGTGATATCATAGTTCGGTAAGTAAGGCTTAACATTTAGAGTAAGTTGATGCAAATATTCTAGACCCCGTACATCCTTCCTCCAGACTATATTACCTGCCATCGCCTTAAGTTCATCCACTTCAATATATTTGGCTTTATTTCAACACGTCGTTTACTCAAACTATCTTGTTGTACAGTGATTCAGTGGGCCATTTGAGCTGCAATCGTACGCATTAGCAACTCTGAGAGCGATCCATCTTACTTCTAGATCTGTGCGTTTACTTTAGATTATGGATGTAATGGTATTTATCTCAAGAAAATTTAGTTTGTGAAAATATATGTTTTAAAAATTAGTTACGTTCAAGCGAGTAAATGTAGGATATAAATTATGCGGTAATTAAAAAAGAACCCAAACTTTAATAAGGTTTAATTTGATTGTTTTTTATACACAAACTAGCTGAACTCCGCGGTACGACAATAACCGCTGTCAACGCCGCGAGGCGAAGCTAGTATTTTTATAAATTGTAGCCTATGTGTTATTCTGATGTATAAGCTATATTATTGTAAAGTTTCATCAAAATCCATTTAGCAGTTTTTGCGTCAAAGATCAACCAAAATACTCACTTACATACTCACAAACTCTCGCGTTTATAATATTAGTAGGATATAGTTAATATCCACATCTTTGTCTGCAGCCATCACTTAGAAGTACTATCACGAGGTATTAATAACGTTTTTAGCATTTGTTATATAAATTTTATTACAAGTACCAATATATATGAGATCACAATAACCGTTTAACAAAACTATGTTATAGTTAGATCGACAAACGAATTTTATGAAAAAAGGTTACTTCCTACAATTTATATTAATTTGATCTACTTTTAATTACAGAACGGTAAAATTTCCGTGTTCTTGTTAGACAAGGCTTAGTTATAACTTATCAATATTCTAATCCATCCCCACTGAAACCCTTTTGAGATAGTTTAGAAAGTGTAAATCTCCTTACATCGAGTGGGCCCATTAGTGAGGAGAATAATTCCACGATAACTTATCGATATAATCGGGTGGTCGGTCGCTTATTGTTTATCGATGCTTCCTGGCCGCCGGTCGAGAAAGTATGCATCGATACAATCGATTAATTACGAAGTATGTTTGTCCCGTAAGAGCGCAATGACATCGATTTTAATATGGCGTAGGACGCCGCGGGGTATGTCACAACAGTTTAAGAGATTAGTGGTCTTGTATTATCTCCCATGACGGATTAATTTGTACTTGAATTCATTAGCATTGTTTAAATGATTTCGTACATTTTCTTTCACGACGTGACATACCTACTAATATATTTGTTAGATGGTGGCCAAAGATTGCACCCAAGTTACGATAAAGTACAACGTAGTTCCATTAACGTAATAAATTTTAGAATATTTTTAAATGGAAGTGTTTTGCTATTATGTGACATCTTTGTGTAGACAGCAACTAGGTACTTATCATATCGTTGTATTCATCTTTTTACTAATTTGAAGAGATACAAAAATTGTTTTATTAATAGAAACAAATAATAATCTGTCTAAATACTGTAGAAACTTCGTGGCACTCCACCGTACCGCAGAGTACCGAAAAAAGTTTTTTTTTTCATATATTTCAAAATGTGAAACTAGACCATATACAGCCTAATATTCTTCCTTCACAAATAGGCTAGCTACATCATCAGTAGTATAGGTAGAATAGAATCTATTTATTACTCATATTAATACTAGCGAAATAATTATAAGTGCGTACATATTTAGGTAACTAGTAAGCAACAAAATTAGATACAAAACTTTTTAATAAAAAAACAAATTATAAAACGAATTATAAAAAGTTGGAATAGGGAACCACTGGAGTAGGAGATTATGTAATAAAATGGGGGCTTAAATATTGCATTACGATGTATATAGGGTGTTTGTAAATAGTAATTAGATTGATTGCTATTTACAAACTCATAACAGAACACAAATCTTCTAATTATTTTCTATATTATTTATAAACAGTCTATATTGATGACCCATGATAGTGATACTTTAACAGCAAGTTAACCATTAGACTCTTTCTAAGGTTTCACAATAATTTTATGAGAGATTCGGTAAGAAAGTGTTGATTAAGAATACAATTCTTGACATCAACTCTCAATACAGATGTGTATCGCCGGGCCGCTCCAAATCATCGATTGTTCGAATTTTATTCTCATAACTATTAGGGTGTGAACACATTTGATCTATGGACAATGATGTTAGATATATAGTAAATATAAAGATACTTTTTTAATATATATATATTTTTAATCTGATTTTGCCGAAAGGGTTGACTATTACTTTATTATTATTATTTTAGTCTTTTCTTTTTTTTGTTTCAGTTTTCAAGCGCTTTGACATCAACCATCAACCCTCAACTACTCTCAACTTTGGATTTTCTAAGGTCAGTTTATTTAAAATGTACACTTTTACCCAATTCCTAAACCAGAAATACTCTGAATTACATTGATTTTTATCCTATAAAGGTTTAACCATTTGAAAATAGAAAGGTTATAAATCGATACGGATACCTATTGTAATGTCCATTATTCACGGTTTTGTAAATATCATGCTTAAATAAGAAACCTGAAAATAAGTTGAGTAGCAGTTTTTACGATACTTTTATTAGAAGACAGTTTTGAGAAGTAATTGTTGATTATTCAGTACTTTTTCAGAATAAATGTAATTATTTTGAACAGAGAAAGTACCAATTTAACTGTTAGCACTATTTTTGGAAAACAAAAAAAAACTAAACATGTTCAGAGTCAAGAATTATACTTCATGCAAAATGCTAGAAACAGTATCAGTGTAAAATATCCTATCAAGCAGTCAAAAATTCTAAAATGCATTTGGTAAAAACAGTAATGTTCTACTATAAGGGTGCAGGTTGATCAAAAACTATAATCAAATCCATAGAGAAGCTTAGAAAAAGGCGTGACCTTTTAATTCTATGTTTTGATAACTACTAATATCAGTAAACACTACTCCGTATAATTAGCGGCAAAAATACGAAACACAAAAGCTTTAATTAATTGTACCTTACTCTCAGAGCTTTTTCCCACGGTCGCGTCAATTCACATTTACAAATTCTCTGTTCTTTTCAAAGTACTGAATATTCTCATCCCTTTCCCACGTATATTGTCAACAGCTGTAAGAATGAGACACGGAATACATTTGAATCATTGCGTAAGGCCGTATTAGTGGGGTGTGGTCAGTTGCAACCACTCATTATGTTTAATTCTGGGGGTTTTAATCACAAGTTGGAAGCTATTTTTCATATTAACTGGTACATGTTCATTATGGAGTTTTATTTTATTTGTGTGCACAGTATGATTTTGATTCGTGCATAGACAAGAATTTGTTTTTAATGTTTCCTTAAATTTTTGACTAAGGTTTTTTACCGTGAACTTGTCACAAAAAAATAACACTAGATATTTAATGCAATAATCTTAAGATTAACTGGCAAATTTCTACGTAAAACAATTTTTTACAAGCTTTTATTAAGTTTCACCTGTCTGTAATCAAATCTTGCAAATTAAATTTGATCCACTTCCCGATTTCCGATTGAGCTGAAATTTAGCAACACCAGAGGCGTCAGAAGTGCGTTGCCGGCGATAAAGCAATAATATATTTTGGCCATTAATAATAACCTAATCGATATTATTATTAATGGCCAAAATGGCAGCAATAACAAAATGGCGTCGTACATATTTCTGAATAACCCACCCAATATGGGTATGAAATGGAAGGGCTTAAAGTAATTGTTTTCTTAACAAGTAATAAAAGTTTGTTTTTTTTAAAACACATTAAAATAATCACTTGTTTCAAACTTATAAGTGGAAATACATCGTACAACTCTTGCCAAAAACCAATTCTAAGTTATGAGTAATAAATTATACTATGCAGCAAATCATGCTAAGAACACTATGCTCACTAATACTCCCATCAATAATACTCTCAGTAAGTGATTTTTATGCTTAACTTATGGTCAAACAGAGCATCTATTTCATTCCTATTCTTGACAACATATTTGAAAACAGAATCTCCCTCCTCACACATGTATACACATCACTTATTTACATAATATAACTCATGCACACATAACTCACATCGACAGCTTTAACAGTTCTTAAACCATTTCCTTCGATATATTTTGTTTTTATTAAGTGTATTACCGTTGTTAAAACGAAATGGTCTCCATTTTCTGGATGTAGGTTGGAAGGTGCTGGCAACTGTAGCAACGTTTACACTAGTACGGACGTGGACGAATTCTTTTAAAAAAAATCGTTTAAAAAAATAAAAATAATACTTCAGACAAACGTCAAATAACACGCATGCAAATAAATAAATTCAAGGCAAATCAAAATTCAAACAATAAACTATTTGCAAATTGATTACACTACACGTAACCGTCAAATTATTGTTTTCCGTGAAAATTATAATTATATTTATGAATATTGAACATTGTAATTCAATGTTACACTAAATTATTTCGTGTTGAAACTTCAAACAAATATCATAAGTTCAAGAACTTAACAATTGTTTGGTTTTTATTGAGAAATTTGATACAGACATTTATTGAAAAAAATATTTTGAGCTCATGTTATAAATAGTGTTTTTATTTACAGGCACTAAATGGATTTCTCATGATGATGACGCAGAACGGCAAGCTCTTATACATATCGGATAACGCGGCGGAATATCTCGGTCACTCTATGGTAAGTAATGAATTAATGTGACGACCCTTGTATCGCGATGGCAGTACATTCAACTGTTCGATTCTCGCTTTGTGCTTACATTTATTAAGAATATTTATACGTTTTCTAGAGAAGCCTTGTCACAAGGTGGCAAGATGTCGCGTAGTTTTAAAAATCTCTATGTATTTGTACACAATGAGTCACAATATAGATAATAATATATCGCTTTTTTGTATACTAAATTAATTAAAGCTAGAAAGTACAAGTGGCTGCCTTATCGCTCGAAGGCAATCTCTTACAGGCAACCATGTTTTAAATGAATTGTAGCCATTATTTGTATTAATATTATAACATTAATTCAATTGCCCTAAAATGAAATTTCTGTATATAGTTATATCGCCTCTCAGACAAAAATGAATCTGTGTAATTAAAAGATATTTGCCAAACTAAATTCCTCTTTAGCCATTGTATAACCGTCACTATACCGCCTCCGAACCTGAGAACACCTCAATGCAATCTCATCATGACTAAGTGGGGTAACTAATGGAAGTGACACGCAATGCGAGTCTGGCAATGACCCCCAAAGAATGTGACTGGCGTTCTTGCTTTCTATGAAGCGACAACTGCACAGCAAATTGAAAGATTTTTGGGCTATCGAAAACAATTTACCAAACAGACATCGGGTAAGGCTCTGGTGATTACAGTTTTATTCAGGCAAGTTGTCATATTAACGGAATTAATAACGCTATTACTTAAAATGTGACAATGTCAATTAAATAAATAAATAAATACCAGAAAATTACGGCACCCTATTTTGCCTTATTTTAAAACATACAATTAATAACTATGTTTGTTTTTTTCTTGTCAAAAGTCTACCTGAACACTATTGTATTTGACACTGCCTCGGTGGCGCAGTTGTAGTGAATGCGACTGCTGTGCTTGAGGTCTCGGGTTCAAATACGGGGTCGTACCAAGTGTTTGTGTAATCTACAAATATTTGTTTCGGAGTTTGGGTGTTTTCTGTGTATAATATGTATGTATTTACAAAAAAAAGTATATATAGATTCATATCAGTTATCATACCCATAACACAAGTTCTGCTTAGTTTGGGACTAGATGGCGTTGTGTGTTAGATGTCTGAAATATTTGTTATTGTTATTTATAAAGTAAATGAAAATATAAGAAATTTATACGTTAATTAGGTATGAAAATGTCACATACATATTCTACATTAATCCGAATTGAAATTTAAAGTAACGATCACTGTGCGAATGCACTTTATATCCTTTTTGAAATTTCTCAATTTAATGAATATGCCAAATGCCTCGAAAATAAATTACGATGGTGAGTTAACGTACGTGACTTGATATTTAATCATTAACTTAGAATGTAATGTTACTAGTAAAGTTAACACAAACAGACTAATAAAAAATATGTTCACCGTCAAAACCAAGAAGAAAAAAAGAAGTATCTCTAACGGACGATACCATTACAAGACATTTAGTTCTAGCGAAATCAATAAATAGTTTACTTTCAATTTTTGTATCGCACCGGTGGGTCTTTACAAATAAATGGTACTGTCTGACCCCAAATAGTTCCTCGTTAGAGTGCGCGAGCGCACACAAATTAATCACTATGGTTTATTGTAAGCCGCGCCCGCCTTGCATGAGATACAGGTTGGTGCAGTTCTGACGATATTTTCTCATATCTTTATGGTTCTACTGCTAATTAAATATGACTCATTTAAGTGACTAGGTATACTTACTTCGGCGGTACATAAACTTGTTGACGTCACACAGACTGCACGTCGCTTAAAAACTGACTGAGTAAAAGGTAGCTGGGTTAAGCATATATTTTTAGTATTTTTATACCAAGAATTATAAAAGTGACACAGAACATAGTTAATTGCAGATAATGTAAAGAAAATGTGATTTCTATTAATATTAATTGCCTTATAAATTAATTCAAAAATACGTTCTTCTACATATATTTTTCTAAACCTCAATAAAAGTGAAAGCATTGAGCTTTTGAAATCATTCTTAGTCTCTGTCGCTGCTTTTATGTCCGTATAAATATAATAAAGGATGAAGAATACGAAGAGTCACCACCCCTATTTATCCCATTAGTATCGTAGGAGCCGACTCAGTAAGCAAACTATGCAGATCAATACCACTGCAAAGAGAAGGAAAACTTGACATAAACGCTACATCATACCGTTTATTTTTAAGGATTTTTTTACTTATGGATTAGGGGGCAAACAAGCAGACGTGTCACCTGATGATAAGCGATTACCCCCGCCCATAGACACCCGCAATACCAGAGGTGTGACAAGTGCGTTGCCGACCTTTTAGTGACGGGGAAGGGGATGGAGAGAGAGGTTGAGGTATGGGCCTTTGTCCAGCAGTGGAATATAAAATACTATTGATGTTGCTAACTTTGTAGTAAATTTATACTTGCAACAAGCACTAACGGTCACTTATACACAAACTTAGTACGCTAGAAGTACTGTTATAAAGGATAAGGAAGAGCTTTAAAGGCAACTTAATAAAATAAAACCCTTAATTTTTTAATGACTTATAAATTTAAATGACCTTTTTTATCCCTAGTACGTACGTGCGAAGCCGAATGCAAAATCTATTTCCATAATTATTTCATCCACCTGTGTATGCCTTTTGGCAGTCGTTTCGTGTGAAAACTCGCTACTACACATGTACCTACTCATAATGATAGCCAGTCAATATGTTCAAATTATGATTAATAGACGCAACAACAACTGAGTGTCGGCATAACAACTAAAGGAACATAATCTTATCTTGTTTTATTTTTACGCCTAAATGCATCTGTGGCCCTGTTATGATCGGCCTGTCGTAACTTGTTAAATGTCAAATGTGCGCAATGATATCAACCTTTTTAACGTAGAAATGATTCAATATGTACTAAGAACTAGTTCCACTTTTGTTTTTAATCTGATGAGTTTATTTTTAGATATGAAATAACCGTTCTTTTAGTAGACATTCATGAATCAGGGAAAATAAAACATATTTGTTGTAAGGATTTCGCTATTATTAAAATTATCTATCAATATCAATTGATTAAAGTACTAATAAACCTCATGAACTTACGAACTGGGAAGAATATTTACTACTCTTATGTCACTGTCCTCAATTCTCATGACCTCTATTTGGAAATATTTTGAGAGTGACAGGTCACCAGCTGTTCCTGTCCGTCGTAAAATAATGTACAAACCATGACAATGTTAATAATACAGTATACTGTGTTTATATTTATGACATTTTAATTCTTAAATTTTTATTTTATGAGGTTTTGTCCGTTAACATTCAAAAGACAGCTGAATGTTTACTCAAAATTAAAATATGTTTGATGTGATTTCTATCTTTTCATTTAGTTGATTTTACAGAGTCAATTGTACTAAGCCATATTATTTTTATCACAAACTGCAACCGAATACATCACTAATTAAAAAATAAAATTCCATTTTTGACTGTATTACGCCGTGAGAGAAAAGGCTAATAGTAGGTACGCGAACATATTCGTATTTAACTATTCGAAATAGCTAGCTACTATATACATCATTTGAATAACAACATTATCTTATTTAACCTTCATTCTTTACCTATCAATCTGTAATAAACGCCTCAAAAATATTACTTATAATTAAATTGTACCTTGACATCTAAGCTTTGATAACACTTAACGCCCGCATTTATCAAAATAACTAGTTATCGCTTTAATTACAACCCGTTGACATAACAATTAAAGCGATTATCAATATGTCAGTAGAAGAGAAAGTGAAATATAACGTACGAAACGGATATATTTCCATTAATATAATGTCTTTGATTGCAAATATATCATTTAGTTATGTCCCTCGAGGGCGAACAAGAAACTTAATCTGTTATCAATTATTGTGGCAAATGTTCCGCAGTCTATTAACAAATGATTAATGATTAAAAAAGTAACTGTCTTAAACCTTGGTGTTAGTTGTGAAGGATTTTGTTGTTAGAGCTTTGTTTGATAGCCGGATGCTTCTAGTTGTGGCTCTCGTCGGTTACATCAGGTTTTAGTCACACAATCAATTTAGTGGCACATTATTACTCCGAGCGACTATCGATAATGCATTACTATCGGGACCTATAGTATAGAATTATGTTTATGGGAATTTAAAGCCATTTGGAAGAGGTACTGTCCGTTTTCCATGTGTTCATTGTTCGTCCAAATTTCTGATAATTCGAATTGCATGTACCTACTGATACTAGTGGAAACTGTACATATTCATTTGAAATCTTTTATAACTCATTTTGAACCGTTTGGGGCTAGACGCTAGGTTCATGGGGTTTGAGCACTCGCGCTATGTTTAATTAACTAGCTAAACAACTGACTGATTGATACAAAAAGAATGAGCATTGCCAATCGTAACGCTTCCAGTAGGCGACGGTGCGGAGGAATTTTTTGACGCTTGTATTCTTTATTTCTTTTTAATTACTTTTTAGTTTTGCATCAATATCAGAAAGTGCTTTTCAAAAGTCCTTTATCAACCTACAATCAGAGCTAATAATGACTAAACAATATCCGGTTATAAACATCTATAGATGATTCTTAGACCATCTCTTGACCATAACTCATCCATCGGTAGAATTCCCACGATACCGTTCTTATGAGCCCGTAATGTATCGGCCGATACCAACTATTATTATCTTGATAAAAAAAAAGAAAATTAAACCCTAATAATACAGAGATAAAGGCCAATATTTAACGAGATAATAGCAAGCTTCAAGCAATATTTTATTGTTATTCCGCAATTAAGATTAATGATAAGGCTAGACGAAGTAAGTACTTAATCCAAATATCTAGTTAAAAAATAGTTGGCTGGACTTTAACAAGCATTGTTGGGATTCTGTACTAGTACCATTTTTTTCTTTACTTTATCTAGTCAAAAATGGATATCTCAAACAAATATTGATACATACCATTTCATGTAACTTATAATATGTACTAACAAATATTCGTTTATATTAAGAAAGAATTTTAAGTTTTGTTCTTATTTAAAACAGTGTGCCAAATAATGCAATCTCATGTTAAGAATAAACTTATTTTTGAATTTAAACATATATAAATAGGACTTATTATTCATTCATCTTTGAAAAACAGCCCTTCATTACATTTAACATTCTAGAACACTCCATGCAGTCAAATGTTATAGCATTTTGTATTCAATGCATACGGAACCCTACAACACAATGTCGATATCGTTGATACTCCTATCAAATTGATGCGTGGGTGTGTCCTAACTGTATTCTCATTGTTTATAATTTATAACGAAAATGTCAAACAAAGCAGTCATTATCTATTCCACACTCAAATAACTCACATCGTATTCTTACAATTGTTGGTACCTTTTATCAGATCATTTGAACTTTAATTGACTTAAAATAAATGTTTTTTTTTCAAGCTCGTGCCTTGGTGAACACGTTTATTAAGATAACTGCTGTCTATATATTATTATTGAGTTATATCGTTTACTGTAAGCCGAAGGTATAGTAAACCGAATTGACTAAAGTATAGACCGAATTGAAAATGTTTTGAAACAAAAGCAGATCAGAAGTATCTGAAAACAGGGAGCATTTAAAAGGCCTAATAATTGTAGAGAAAACTTCTGAGGTATAAGACAAAAGGGATGAAAGATACGAGTTAAATTAATTATTTAAGTGTGTTTACGATTATGACCAATCCGTGTGGTCGTGCGTTCCACCAAACACAAAAGATGTCGCTTCAGATGTTGGTAATAATTTTTTATTGCATTGAGCCCTTGAACATATTCAATAGCCGCGAATAGTGTGTAAATGACCAATATACCCTATTGCAGAGCTACTTGCAGATTGTAATATACTTATACAATGAAACAATACAGTTAAAAGTTTAACAGTATCTCAAGAATAAATAGCTTAAATCTCTTATAACTTGTTACTTTGACGTTTTCTCCGTAAAAACAATTTCTGGTACCTTTAAAGTTAAATAAATAAATAAAGATTTCGGACAATTTAACACACAATGCCGTCTATTCCCAAGCTAAGCAGAGCTTGTGTTATGGGAACTAGACAACTGATATAAATACATATGTACTTTTTTTTGTAAATTCATACATATTATACATAGAAAACACCCAAACTTCGAAACAAATATTTGCAGATCATACAAACATTTGGACCTACCCGGGAATCGAACCCGAGACCTCAAGCACAGCAGTCGCTTACGCTACCACTTGCGCCACCGAGGCAGTCAAATGTTTTCATAATTTAAATATTTTGAAAATAATAATATTCGCGCACTTTACATATGCAATGTTATGCACTTTCTAATAATTTATGAATATTGACAGCATTCACAGTGTGCCCATTACTTCTCTTAGTATTGATAAGTGTTTAGTTTGTAAATACTATAGTCAGGATACGCAATCGTTAAACTGACTGTTTATTTAAATTATTCCCGTCTAGAGAAAGTTGTTATGTTTCACACTCAATATAAACATAAGGGATATCTAATTTAACAAACCGTTAACATGGCTTTAGCTGACTAAAAGAAAGATCGATCGAAGATAGGCGTTGTCTTAGCAGTAAGAAGACAATCTTATTATCTTCGAAATTCGAAGCTGAATTAATAGCATTAATTAAGTAATTAATTATATCCCACGACGAAGGAATGTAAGTTTTCCTATTATCCGTTTAATAGTATCTTTTGTGTTAATCTTTAGGCAATAGTAATGTCCATTTTTTCATTTTCATAGCAAGAAATTAATTGGCTTCACAAATTAAAGGGATACAGTTAAGTAATCTCTTGTTTATTCAAATAAGGGAAGTAATTCATTAATCAATTAAATCAATTAAAATGATGAAACATTTACATTATTTGGACTGTATACTAGACGTATTAAATTAATTTAAACTATGCTACTACCTATATAATAAGATTTATATTACAATTTAGAATATCTTACAGTTACTTCAACAATTCAACCTTATCGTGACATTAAAACTAAGGAAATGCGTTCCAACTTGAACACAATATGATATGAGTAATTCAATCCACATTTGCCGCACACGTAGCTGAAACTTAACCTATAAACAATAGATGAACGCACACAATATGCAAACCGAACAATGTAATGATAATTCTACAGACAATGCACTTTCGTCGCTAACCACTGTATCGATTTATTGATCCTCAATATTAAATACTTAGCAATAAAACTGGCCAATATTACACGACCTATCTACAGTAATCATATTCCGATAACTACATCTGTTTTGTATACTTCGTGAGGGGAGAGGAAGATCATGAAAAATTGGTTTGCCAAGATAGGAATGGTTCTTACTTTGCTTTTGCCTTAAGCAATATGGTATTTATCATTTGCCATTGTATGTGCGCCCTTTGTGGTATTGAAGTAAAATGACTTAACACCACCGACGAAATGTCGTTAGTGTCAATTTTTATCTAAGATTTAATGTCAGATGAGTTCGTACGCTCAGAATTTGGAATGATTAATGAGTGCTGTCCGATTATTTAATAATAAGCCAAGTTAGATTTAGCATGTATCTGTTCTTATTCTAACGCAAGAACTTTTTTAACAAACATTTGGTTAGCAGATACATTTAATTATCATGAGTCTTTTATACACCGTTGCTGGATATAAAAAAATAATAAATAAATATTGCGGACATCTAACACACAACGCCTCTAGTCTATCTAGTCCTAAGCTAAGCAAAGCTTGTGTTATGGTACTAGACAAGTGATATGAAATACACATATACTTTTTTATGTAAATACATACATAATATACATAGAAAACATCCAAACTCCGCAACAAATATTTGCAGATCATACAAATATTTGGTCCCACCCAGGAATCGAACCTGAGACCTCAAGCACAACAGTTGCATACGCTACCTCTGCGCCACAGAGATAGTTAATATATAAGTTAATATAGTATGTAGACTTTCCTTAGAAAGAAGGATTTGGATAACTATACGCTGACACGAAGTCAAAAGCGTCGGTATGGTATTTCTTACAAGTTTTGTTTCTCTTGACTCTTCTATTGTCCTGCGCAATAAGATCCCTTAGTCTATTCTTACGATACCTACTTGTACGTATCAAATAGAGGTGGCAACACTCTATATTATTCTTACATTTAGCTTTTTACTAAACTGCATTATAGTATGCGACGAGTACTTGAGTGGCTAGTGTTTGAGTGAAACTTTATGTACTCGATAATCTTAATAACTAGTTCTTCAATAAATATAAAACCGTTTCATGAATTTAATGAAGAAAAGTATTCATCTTTACTGATAATAAAGCTGAAGAGTTTGTTTGTTTGAACACCTTAATCTCAGGAACCGCTTGTCCGATTTAAAAAATTCTATCAGTGTTAGATAGTCCATTTATCGAGGAAGGATATAGGCTATATATCATCAGGCTACTATTAATAGGAGCGAAGCACCAATGAATAATGTTTCAAATACGGGGGAAAATTTTCACGCTACGGGCAATATAAGACGCAAACGAGGTTGCGTGGGTCAGCTAGTTCAACCGTGGGAGAGTCGTGCTTCGGCATGAATGGGCCGGCTCGACCGGAGTGATACCACGGCCTCACAGAAAACCGGTGTGAAATAGCGCTTGCGCTGTGTTTCACCGAGTGAGTGAGGACCAACCCCTCCCTCATTCCCCCTCCCCATCCCCCAAAGGTCGGCAACGCACTTGTGACGCCTCTGGTGTTGCGGGTGTCCATGGGTGGCGGTAATCGCTTACCATCAGGCGATACGCCTGCTCGTTTGCCACCTATTAAATAAAAAAAAAAAAAAAAAAAAAAGTTTAGAATAAAGTGGTGATACACAGATACTGTTTAGCACTGACTGATACATTTCTGTTAATTAAATATTATAAGTACTACCAACCTTCATCATTGTAAAAAGTCTAAGTGAGCTGTTTAATTATATTAACATAGCTATATAAGTATGCGTGATAATACATATTTACATATGCACCGATAACTGTCTATATCAATGTTGAGTATAGGTCTATTAATCAAAGGCATGTATACATTTGTAACGCGATTAGATTGTGTGTTTTCTTTCGTAAATCATTTATCTACATAACCGGAGGCTTGTTTATTTGTCAGTTACGGACTTGTTGAGAGCTACTTTATACACAGCATGGAAAAAAATTAAGAGAGTAGTAGATTTAATATCACTTCGACAGCCTTTGACAGTCAACTGTTGGATGTAAGCCTCTTGTTAGCAAGGAGGGTTTGGACTTCTATATCACGCTGGCCAGGTGGGTTGATATAAGTTTGTTTTTTTTTTCTTGTATTGAAAATAGGTCTTCTCTTTACCTGAGAGTAAATTTGCTGTAAGTCATGTTTGACAATAAAGTCTATTTTTTATGTAATAGGGGGCAAACAAGCAAATGTATCACCTGATGGTAAGCGATTATCGTCGCCACCAGAGGTATCACAAGTGTCTTTATCGGTCTTTGGGGGATGGGGAGAGAGTTGGGGGAGCGGTATCTTCACTGACTCGGTGACTTACGGGGTCTGCCTCGTCGTCGGCGTCCACCCTGAGGCACCCAGCGTTCGACGACCTTGGCCCACCGGTCCGGATTCATCCGACATACGTGTTCGGCCCAATCCCATTTCAATCTGGCAGTTTTTTTGCCCACATCCGCGACTTTCGTTTTGGATCGCAGTTCTGTGTTTTTAATACGATCCTGTCGCTTCACACCCAACATGCTACGTTCTATTGCTCTTTGGCAAACCTTGAGCTTGGACTTCTGACCCTCTGTCAAAGACCAAGTTTGGGCGCCATATGTAAGGATGGGCAGGAGACATATGTCAAAGAGTTGGCGTTTCAGGGAAAGGGGAAGATCCCCTTTCATATATTGTTTCATGGACCAGTAGCTCTTCCAGGCGTTATCGATTCGGCGATCGAGTTCCTTTTCTTGCCTCTTTTCGAAGGATGCTAACTGGCCCAGGTACAAGTATTCTTCGACATATTGGATTTCCCGCCCGTCGACCTCCACCTTACATTTTCTGCCGTTGGTCATAAGTTAGGTCTTAGATCGATTCATTTGAAGTCCAACCTCAAGGCTTGCCGTGCTTAGGTCTTGAAGCATTTTTTGCAGTTCTCCGGCTGTGGTTGCGAAAAGCACGATGTCGTCGGCAAAACGAAGATTTGTCAATCTTCGTTCACCAACGACAATGCCTCTCGTTTCCCACGAGACTGCTAGTTTTTTGAAGACCTCCTCCAGGGTGCTTGTAAAAAGTTTGGGCGATAGAGGGTCTCCCTGTTTCACACCTTTCTCTATTTTAAAAATCGGCCCCTGAGAGTGTATTTGGATGGATGCAGTACTGTTACTATAGACCACCTCCAGAAGCTTGACGTAAGTCTCTTCGACACCTTGATTGCGAAGGGATGTAAAAATCGCAGAGTAATGGAGACTGTCGAAAGCCTTAGAGTAATCCGCAAATGCAAGGTATAGAGGGGTATGGAATTCTATGGACCAAACATTTACCAATGTTTTTATTATTGAAGGAGAAGATAAAAGGAGGCCTTTGTCTGTCCTCTGTTGGAACAAACATTAACACTGTAACGTCACCATTTTGCGAAATATTATAAATTTGTGAAACTGAAACATTCAGTATAAAAATATGAAATATTAATTTCTGATTTGTTTTTAATACTGTTAACTAGCATGAAATTATTATATTAGGTACATTACACTACTTATAAATTATATAAATTTATGTAGTCGGGTTGTAGTTTGATTGAACTTTTTATTGTTCAAATCAACTGACATCTGTAAAACAATTTCACACAGAAAAATGAAGACAAATTGAATTTCATTACTCGACACCGTCAGTTCCTGAGTAGATGTTATTCAAAAGAACAAGTATCGGTATCTAATTAAATTACTTGTTACTTGTCGAATAATAAACTAGGTAGCTCTAAACTTAATACGAGTACACCTCTATAAATATTTACTGTGTAAATATTTTAATAGGTAGTTGTACAATGATTTATTACATTAAATGCAAGACATTGTAATAATTCTTTCCGAATAATATTAATCAAGATTGGACTATTTGTTTTATTTATACATACGGTCGTTATATTTGTTGATGAAAAGATAAGTATGATATGTATAACATTAAATTCGAAAGCTATTGAGCCTTAGATGGAGGTGATATTTTTAGATATTGCAATAATAGTTAAACTGTTGAAAGCAATTTATAACTGAACAATAGAGTGGGCCATTAATCGTACTTTGAAACAATTTTGCCACTGGCTCATATTTTGAAGGTGTATACACCCTGGTGGCTTGACAAGTAATGTTTTACGTAAAGTAATCTTTAAATATTTCTAATTAATAATATGCATGGGTAATGAAATATAACAAATAAGTAAATTTTTGATTCAACAAATGTAAAGATGTAGTTTACTGAAGAAAATTAATTACTGTTTTGAGGTTTCTAACAAGAAAGCAAAGCTTAATACTGAGTATACTATATAAATGTGATTGATTACACGCAAAAATGTCTAGTACTAACTCATTATCAAATGGCAATCCATAAGGTTGGTATCCATTAAATAACAATCACTCGATTAACAATTTACCAAAATATAGATGCAGGTTTATGCTTGTGTAATACTTACTTTGTTCCTTAACCCTTCGAGAAAACATGAACACCTGAGGGTAGATTGAAGTTAACAAGAAAAAGTTTAAAAAATATAGCCCGACTACACAACATTTTTAATAAAATTTACACAACCTATGTCACGCGGATCATTATTATGAAACTATGTCACCTCATTCATCAATATCGGTACAATAGTATAAGCACTACGGTACAACATACAAACATACATAGGGTGCCAAAAATATTACCCTTTCTTTTGGCTTCAGTGTAATCAAGTCGATACAAATCATTTTTCTTCGTAACTATTAATCTATTATAACTTAAGAATGGCTGAACCAATTCTTATGATTTTTATGTTTTTGTATTTATCTTCATTCGGAATAGGATAATAGGTATTATAATATAATATTCATCAATAAAAAATCCCTTAAAAAAATTTGATCTTCTGCTGAAATCAGGCGGAACGAAGTTTGCCAGGTCTGCTAGTATACTATAGAAAATCGATACAAATATACTTATTTCTGATTCATGCAAACGGCTATAATTGCGCAGAGATTGAATTTCGAAGTAATCAAGATGAGCGCAAAGATTCTAACAATAACAGACACATTTAGTTTATAGAAATCAATTCCAAAAATCTAACAATTAACCTTAACAGGGGCATCCATTTCGCTGATTCGTATCATCCGGATGTTTCAACTGATAAGTTGAAGTACATCATCAACCTGGAAATCAATCGAAAACATCGATAACAATGGAAATTGATCTATTCAGTGACGGGAATTAAATTCTAAAACAACTCGAGTGTTATATGTATTTGTAACAAATTACTTATGATTTTTTGGGGACGGATAACTCACTATCTCGCACTGGGCAGTATTGTAGGTTCAAGCCTTTTATCATATAACTCACTTGAATCTACTTGTGTTTTAAGTTAGTTAAATGTAGTTTAATTTCGCTCTTTATTACAATTCTAATTCATAAAAGACAACTACCGCATTAGAAACATATTGTGTGTGTCGCTATGGGCTTTACAAATGTACATGAAACGAACACAAAGAACACCCAGACATCAAATAGTTAAGATATTCTACACCCAATTATCCAGAACTAATTTAGGTCAACAATCACCCATAAATAGAATTCTTAATCAATATAATAATATCCAAACTCATAATCCTGACATTGACATCTTTGGCCAGTCGTTTAATGTATTTAAAACTGAAATAGTGAAAGTCTTCCGTGTCCAGTCAAATAAATAAAAAAAAAATTTGTAGTATAACATACTTAGTTTGTTATTTTTAAGTAGATGATTTAAGTAGATTGGAATAATGTTGTCATAATGCGGTAAATGCTATGTACACCGTAATTGTCATACATATCAGATACAATCCCATATGTTAGTATAATTAGTTATAAGTATAGTATGTATGATGTGGTAGTACTTTATATAAATAAATAAATAAATAAATAAATACAACAATATGTGGATCATACAAAGTGTTGTCCCGAGAGCGATTTGAATCCACAACATTTGGCGAAGTAGAAAGCAATGTGGCGACGACGGCTTAAACCACTAGGCCATACATGCCGTCAGTTTTTTTTGTATTTTAATTCATGTATATTAATTCATTCTCGACTTTTCAAAGCTTTCTTTGTTAGTTATAGATAAGCTCAGTTTTGTCACTTTCGAGACATTTCTATTAGCCTCCTTACTTGGTACCTTAGAACTCAACATTGGTACTTTTAGGTCTAAATTCTTTTTTTTCCCACTGCAGACAGCTCCTTTGTATATAAGCAGTTAACAGTGTTATAAAAATATACTATAATCAGCATTGCCACAACCAGTACAACGATGCAACGTAAATGATTC
This sequence comes from Spilarctia lutea, assembly GCA_916048165.1. Taxonomy (NCBI): domain Eukaryota; kingdom Metazoa; phylum Arthropoda; class Insecta; order Lepidoptera; family Erebidae; genus Spilarctia; species Spilarctia lutea. Next base: position 6,979,515 of record OU696491.1, read on the forward strand.
TTACACGTTAAATCATAGTTTACTTACTATGATTTAACGTGTTAGCTTAGCAAGCTAGTTTTCTTTGGCTAAGGTAACTGCCTATTCTTAGCACGTTGTGAATAGTTTCGGTTATTCAGTCTTGGTGGAATAAATATTTTAAACGGCTTACACTATTATTAAATGGAACTAGTCATATAAATTGAAGTGCAAGCTAAAAACACAGTATATCCTAATCTATAATCGACTGCATCGGTGGCTCAGTGGCGGTGCAGCGCGACTGCTGTGCTTGAGGTCTCGGGTTCAAATCCTGGATCGGACCAAGCGTTTGAAAAAAACATATACTCGTATCAGTTGTCCAATACGCATAACACAAACTGCTAACTGCTTAGCTTCAGACTAAATGCCGTTGTCTTAGATGCCCGAAAAAAATATTTATAATAATCCTAATTATTATACGCTTACGCTTTCACGCGAAAACTACTTAACCGATCATAATGAAACTTTGTATCTACACATATTCTTGGAGATATAAGAAGTAACATAGGAAATATTTTATTAAATGCGAGCGCAACCGCGCGCGAAAGCTAGTAAAATATAAAACTCGCATATTTTAGACATTTAAAGAAAATGTTACCTCGAAAGTAAATAAAACCACTTTCCCATCACTAAGCGAAAGCAACTAGTAGAAATAACTCAAAGGGTACGGAGATAAATTCAATAGGCCCACCGTGGAGTCGTTCCCGTATTAATGTTGTAAAATAAACAGAATCGTAAAATAATGAACATTCGCTTACTGTTTATTTATTGTGTTCGGTCATTGAGAGCGAAAACACATTTGTAATACAGAATAGCTTTATTTGGTACGCAACGGTTCTCTTACCTTTAAAGCTTTGTTCGTTGTACTATATCTATCTATACTAATAATAAAGCTGAAGAGTTTGTTTGTTTGAACGCGCTAATCTCAGGAACTGCTGGTACGATTTGAAAAATTCTTTCAGTGTTGGATAGTCCATTTATCGAGAAAGGCTATAGGCTATATATCATCACGCTACTATTAATAGGAGCTGAGCACCAATGAAGAATGTTTCAAAAACGGGGGCAAATTTCACGCTACGGGCAATATAAGATGCAAACGATGTTGCGTGGGTCACCTAGTGTTTAATAAGGACCATGATATTGTAGAATTGTTCTTAAGATCAATTTACTCCATTTCTCGGTCTTGTAAACTTTGCTTCGAATCGGACTTAGTATTAAATATTTTATTGCTGTGATAAAATTGTAAATTATACGTTTGTTAATATTACGGTGTCGTATTGGGTCAGTGACATAATTATTAGATGTATACAAATAAGAATGTTGCAGTTGAAAAAGTTAATTATTGGATAACGTGTATATAAAAATCGCACTATTGTCACATCTATGCAATAATAAAAACCTTTAACTTATAGTTAACAGTATGTACTAATATAATGAGGTTGTATGTATATATTTTTAGTTTATTTTTTTAGTTCATTCTTATGTAACAATTTACCATGAATTATGCGTATTATCAACATTTATATAAGTACTAGCTAAACCACGCGGCGCTACCCGCAGTACAACAATAACCCACTGCCAACACGCGAGGCGAAGTTAGTATCTTTATAAATTGTAGCCTATGTGTTATTCTGATGTATAAGCTATATTTTTGTAAAATTTCATCAAAATCCATTCAGTAGTTTTTGCGTGAAAGAACAACAAACATACTCACTTACATACTTATAAACTTTCGCGTTTATAATATTAGTAGGATTAGTACAGAGTTATTCGTTTGGTGACTGATTAAGCTTACGGAGGGTCACCACCCCTACTCATCCCAAGGATGTCGTAGCTCATAAGAGGTGACTCTGAAATCTGAAACTAACCCTATATTAACTCGTCTAGCCAGCGTGATACAGAAGGCCAATAGCACTTTCCAAGGAAGAGGTTTACGTCTAATGAAAACTGATGTTGATGATGACAGAGTTTTCATGTGTTAGTATACAAATTTTGCTATGCGACATTATAAGAAAATAAATCTAAACAAACACAATTCACATTTCACTTAAACGACGCATCATAAATCAATCTATATCAATAAAAATCAAAAGCAAATTACTAAAGTGTGAATGACGTAATTCACTTAAGAGCAGATTTATGAGTTAATGTACTCAAGTGGTTATTTTCTAGTGAAATCGTGCCGTTCAGAATTTAGCACATAATTTACGGTACCTGCCTAATACTGAGGATTTATGACTGCCCACGGCTATCATATGGTGTAATTCTGCAGCGTGTGCATTATTATTTTTGGTTTGTAATAGTTTTTAATCGTTATTCTAAAACCTGCCTTTGCCCATTATGTATATACACAATCAGTTCACCGATCGGCTCTTAAATATCGCAATGTATGTGTATTGTGATATACGCGAGCTGATCGTGGGAGAGCTATGCTCATCGTGAGAGTGGCATGCTTCGGCATATTTTGGCCGACTCAACCTCAAAGATAAAAATGTGTAATAAACCCGGGTTTAAGGTATTCCGTGGATTTAAACCAAGTGCCTGAAGTTACCGGTGCACGATCTATCCCAAATTGAAGAATAACTCAAAGAGCGGCAATGGCAGCGGACGCAGCGGTACTTGCGTCTCTTGTATTTGTCCGTGTGTTGGTTACTCGTCCCATCGTCTTTTTTTTTTTATTGAATAAGGGGTAAGCGAGCAGACGCATCACCTGATGGTAAGCGATTACCGCCGCCCATGGACACCCGCAACACCAAAAACGTCACAAGTGCGTTGCCGACCTTTGGGGGATGGGGAGCGGGAATGGGGGGAGGGGTTGGGGTATGGGCCTCCGGTATCCTCACTCACTTGGTGAAACACAGCGCAAGCGCTATTTCACACCGGTTTTCTATGAGGCCGTGGTATCACTCCGGTCGAGCCTGCCGGATTTTTTTTTGGTACATGAAAAGCTAATGGTGAAGTGCGTGTTTTTCGAATGGAAGCATTGCTGTAACTTATGTAAAACAATAGTCTGTGTTACCGAAAAGTCTCGAGTGATGAATGATTTTATCTCAGCTGATAGACGTCCACAGCTAGATATAGGCCATAGCCATATTAAATATCTTTCATTAATTAAAATAATATAAAGTCAAGTAGTTTGTACATTTAACAGACTAAAAAATAAATTTTAAGCGAACGATATTCTTTTAAACAACATATTGATTTGCACAGTACAATGTTAGCTGAGATTTATTTGATTCACGTAGATGTACAGTCCTGATAACGGCAATTAACCTTTACTAAACCTTCAAGCCAGGTAAAGCCGTTTAGAGCATTAATTTGCCGTGTTTTATTGAAAAAATAAATATGCACACGATCCTATGATTCAAATGGTGAGTATCTTGATTACAACCAGCATTAAATACAGCAATAACTATATACCTATATCGTTATTTACATCATAATAATCATCAACAGCCTTTGACAGTCCAATGCTGGTCATAGGCCTTTCCTTAAACAAGTGGTTTTGACCTACAAAATATGCTCTTTAATTTATCATCACCATTGAATACTCGTATTACATTGATTTGACTATATTTTGTGAAATCTTCATTAATTGATTATTATTTTAGAGTTTTTGTTGTTGAACATTAGCGTTCACTTTTCAATTACTTTTTTCCAAGACAAAAGCGATACGTTATAAAATTACTCTCTCCACAGATTACTACAAAAATCTTCAAAATAAATATTTTTCAATTAATATTCATAAAAGGGTTTTTAAAAGTCCAAACCAACATGTGTATACAATTAGAGTCAGTTAACTGAAATATTTGCATAAATTACACCGACTTTACGTATGTTCATCACTCGTTGGGCGAACCCGCCTAGAGCCATTAAACTATGTGTCTATGTGTGTTTTTATTTTTATTTTGCTTCACTATTTCGTCATGTAAAGTATCTACACTGTAGGTGGTCTAAAGTGATGATACTAAAGTGTATAATTAGTACACATGCTTGTTAATTTTAAAAAAAATTGCCAAATTATTAACACAACACAGAGATCACTTTTTACTTGTAAATTTGTTACACTAACCATGTAATTAACTGACAATTTCTTTCTTTTTAGTAACAATCGGTATAGGAATCTGTCTTCTAACTCGAAGTCACCTAATAGAATAAGGGACGAGGTTGAAATAGTGGTAAACACGTCTTGACGTTTATCCAAAATAAACCTATTTACCATTATGTATTTTTTCCGTGGAAGAGCCACGCTTCGGCACGAATAGGCCGGCTCGACCGGAGTGATACCACGGCCTCACAGAAAACCGGTGTGAAATAGCGCTTGCGCTGTGTTTCACCGAGTGAGTGAGGATATCCGAGGAACATACCCCTCCCCCCATTCGCTCTCCCCATCCCCCAAAGGTCGGCAACGCATTTGTAACGCTTTTGGTGTTGCATGGGTGTCCATGGGCGGCGGTAATCGCTTACCATTAGGTGATGCGTCTGCTCTTTTGCCCTCTAATCAATAAAAAAATGACCTAAAATTCACTCTCCTAACTGTTTATTTTACTAGTGGTCGCCCAGTTATCTTAATTCGACCATAATTCATGTAATTACTTTTTCTAAGCATTGTAAACTCTCCTCGTGTTTCGTTTGTGTGTGTGAGACCGGAGGCCCAATAACGCAGGACATTCTCAAAAGACGGTCATAGCGTGGGTCACCATGCTGCATTGTTGCAATGTCTGTATTCGAAATGAATATGGTGAGTTGGTGACCACTACTCTTGGTTTCTACTCACGCTTTAGACAGGCAGAGTAGAGTCACATTGGCAGACTCATTTATATTAAAAAAAAGCTTTAACATGCTGGACATCTAAAACACAACGCCATCTAGTCCGAAACTAAGCAAAGCTCGTGTTATGGGTACTAGACAACTGATATAAATACTTATATACTTTTTTGTAAATACATACATATTATACATAGAAAACACTCAAACTCCGAAACAAATATTTGCAGATCATACAAACATTTGGTCCGACCCGGGAATCGAACCCGAAACCTCAAGTTTAGCAGTCGCATCCGTTACGACTACGCCACCGAGACAGTCAAATGTCATACTAATCCATTAGCATGATTTTCGTAATAAGGAGGCACAAAGATTTTCCTTTACGTATCGATGTATGAATATTAATTCTTTTAGAACTAATAAAGTAAACGTTTTATGAACACCGTTTGTATTTACAAAAGTGTTACACTTTACAGTAGTTTTACTTTTACTGCCGCTTACTTTTAAAGGTTAAATTAACTTTAAATAATTAAAGTTAAAAAAGAAATCTTGCGGACTTGCTGTCTCATCTCTAACTGCTCTTCAATACATATTTTATGTAGATTTCATTGATTTAAATGAACTGCTATGGCGAAATCGTGAATATTCGAGAGAGAGTTATTCCAATTGATTCATTTAAGATGATGATGTACTCAATAGTCGTGCGAGAAGCGTATATTTTATTTACTTACTGGTTTTAAACAGCTATTAAAAATAATATTTGTTTATTATAAAAGTTATTATGGTGATTGATATATTCCAGTAGTTTTAATGACTCAATTTTGTTTGAATTATACCATAAATATTATTTAAATGTACTTTGCAAAAAATGGTACACATTTGTCTTATATCTAAGGTAATTAAAACAAATAATGAACGATAGTTCGTGATGGGAATTACAAAATGAAATGTTCGACGAATTTATCAAAAGACCACCGCAGATTTGCCCAATACACGTATATCTTACAAGAGATTTAATTTCCACCGATTTTGTAATATTTTTAATTAATATAAAATATGTCTATGATAAATGGCCTACTGACACTTAATGAATTTTTGTGACAATACCATATGTAATAACATTTTTGACATCATCGACCGAGTTAAAAGCGTATCTCGTACGGATCATGTTTCAAGTAGAATTATGATTAATCGTAAAAACATTGGTTATTATAAATAGTGTATCTGTATTCTATTATTCAATGTTTCATTTCTGAAAAGTTTTGTAATCTGAAATAAGACGACTTTTTAAAAAATAGTTTTATTAGCTCTAAATAGGCATTACCTCTATCATAAGTCTTAACGATTAAAGGTGGCGGGTTGAATACCCGCTCGGTACAAACAACAGTATACATGAAAATGTATACTTGAAGAAAACTCCGGTATGCATTTCCTTAAACATTATGTATTTAGTGACTACGATAAAGAATAAATACAAAGCAAAATTTCTGGCTTAAGCCTTGGTATTATAATTTAAATTTAAAAAATATTTAAATATGTACTACGTCTGCTTAGTTTAGACCTAGATAATGATAGTGTAATGTGTTCCAGAACTATTAATCTTTTTAGACATCATAAAACTATGATCAAGTTTTTATATTTCTTAAGCTTGCCCCCACAGGCTGCGCACGTGGGCGGCAGCGCGCGCGCACAATTATGTCTTAACGCGGAGGGCTCGCGACAGGTGGGAGGAGCGCTATGACGCGAACTGACTTCAATGTCAGGGGTGACGATAGTTATTTTGGAACAATATTTACATTAGGGAATATAAAATGGATGATGCTAGCTGATTTTGGCCACGACGGCCAGTCTGTTAGATATTATAGTGCACAAGTATGTGCTCAATCACAGATGCACTCTCTGTTCCCTCACTTATATAATCTGATGGGACGACTAACATACGTGATCTAATGGTTGCCTGTAAGATATTGCCTTTGAGCGATAAGGCCGCCAATTGTACCTCTTAGCTTTAAGTTACCTTTGTTAATTATCTGTTGTACAATAAAGCGATTATTATTATTATTATGATCGGGAAGGAATCAGGTGCTAGATCGACAGCCTTACGTGTTCTCCGAGGCACGAGTGTTTTCACACAAATTGAAAACTCCAGGTTGCTTTTAAGCATTTCTATAATCATACAAACTAAATAACACTCTTTGGCTCGACCTGGGCATCGTAACCGAGACCTCTTGATCGCGGTCGCATACGCTAATCGTTTGACAAACGAGTCAGTTAAATACTCGTAATATGACACACTTCTCGCAAGGTAAGGTTATCAACAAACTACACGATATTGATACCCCTTTTACTTTGTACAAATAGTAAAAACCAAACCTTTGACTTGCTACTCTAAGATGACACTCTCAGATGATAAGTAAATTCTTCGAGAAATTACTAATTCGTTATGAACCCTATTATATCGGAAATGACGGGAATTTATACGACTTTATAGAAGTTCTATGAAAAATTAAAATACTTCTGATAGAAACAAAAGCCTATTCTATTTTTAAAATATTACAATAATTGTTTTTAATATTTTTTTATGGACAGCCCTAAATCACAGTGCAACACTGGCAATCTTGAGAAAATTCTGGTGTGTGCTTTACTTTGCCAGAGAAATATGATTTAGTTAAAGTTATTAGAGGGAACCGAGGTTAATTAAAATTTGTTTATCCAGAAAGTAAAGGGAATTAACTTGCTATTTTGTAGACTCTACGTGACCCTAGACCGAGAACCACCATTAAGGAAGTTATAAAATAGTGATGCTTTACTTACTTTAAAATTTACTTGAAACATGGTTACTAGACTGATGTAAGATCTTATATATAAAATTCTCGTGTCGTGTTGGTGCGTAATTGAACTCCTCCGAAACGGCTCGACCGATTTTGATGAATTTTTTTGTGATTATCCGGTATCTATGAGAATCGGTTCTTATCTATTTTTCATCCCCCTAAATGTTAGGGGTAGTCCACCCCTAAATTTTTTTTTTTTTTTTTTGACAAAATTTTTAATTTCTATTTTTTTATGATGCAGCATTAGAAAATACATACAACCCTAGATTTTCAACCCTCTACGATCAACCCCTATTTTTTTATATTCCCTTTTATGGCAAAGCAACGTTTGCCGGGACAGCTAGTATTGTTATATAAATTATCAATTTTAGTCTTAGAATAATAATTAATTTAATAAACTAGTAAAAATGTTTTATATAAAATAGACCACCGACTACTACAACTACAGATATCGGTTTCACAAATTTCGTATAGACTTATTTTATTTTATTTGGACAACCAACAAGAACGTACACCTTAAAAGCTAAGAGGCACATAACAGTAATGTACAAACATTGGTGCTGCCTTAATTATAGGTTGCCACGAAACGCATAAATATTGTTTAAGCAGATAACCAGACTTATATATCAGATATACATATATTTATCTGAAACTTTATCAAGAACTGGTGGAACAGACTTTGATTCCATTGACTGTCATTATACTAACAATTAAGAGCCATTATGGTTTCATGTAGTTCATTATTGAACTTTGCCGTAAAATGTTTAGTTGCAAAATGTAGCTTTCATAAAGTGAATACCTCATCAGAAGAGGTTATTGCTAATTTAAGCGGTTCCCTTACAAAAAATAGGTACCAGATGAAAGGATAAGCAAATACCTAATCAGAAAGGGGTTACTTGTAATTTAAGCGGTCGTCTTATAAAATACTAACTGACCCACGCAACCTCGTTTGCGTCTTCTATTTCCTGTAGCATGAAAACTTTCCCCCGTTTTTGAAACATTCTTCATTGGTGCTCCGTTCCTATTAGTATTAGCGTGATAATATATAGCCAATAGCCTTCCTCAATAAATGAACTATCCAACACTGAAATAATTTTTCAAATAGGACCACCGGTTCCCGAGATTAGCGCATTCAAACTAACAAACAAACTCTTCAGGTTTATAATATTAGTATAGATAGGTACCAGATGAAAGGATATGCGAAAGCCTCATTAGAAAGGGGTTACTTCTAATTGAAGCAGTCCTACTCAACTTTATCCCTAACAAGATCAAAATTTCAATTCTGTGTTTTAGGCTGAGACCAAATCTTTTTTACTTCGTGGGCAAGATTTGATCAAATCTAAGAAGCAAAAACTTCTAAAAAGGAAATTATTTACTGCAAGTACCGCTGCTAGCAACACTAACAAAAGACTGAATAGTACTCCACACGGAATGCTAATTGCGGCACCATCATCCTCAGATCCGTCGCCGCAGAGTTAAAGCAAACGCTTTTATTTTTAAACTGGCGTATACTTAGAGAGATTGCTTCGACATTTTCATCAGTGCTCCGACCACAGACTGTATTATTTTAATCGCAGTTGCCACCTAAGCACTGTTTCCTTGTAGATTCATTATGCGAGGACGAATAGAATCATTGCACACTCTTTGTAAGGTATATTAAAACTTTTTAATCTATTTGAAAATTAAGTTTTGTGTTTCTTCGTTATAACATAGAGCGAAATGACGAACAAAACTGATAAAAAAAAAAATTAAAACCATTTTTGAAACAGGATGTTCATCTTGTCAAAATTTTAACTCAATCAGTACAGAACTTTTCGAGGTTTAATAGCGTACGCAACCTAACTTGATATTTTTACATACAGAAAATATAAACAACGTTTTACACGCTAAAACTGACATATCCTAAAGAATTGAACGAATTAATTATCATTGCGTTTCGAAATACTCATCACTCATATCAATTTAGTTTAAAGTATGCTAAATATTACCGAGTAACTGAATAATTCATGTATATAAAAAGCTTATGTTTCAACAGGAGGACCTCCTCATCCACGGTGACAGCGTGTACGACGTGATTGACAAACAGGATCAGCAGGCTGTCAGGTCGGAGTTATCTCGCGCTCCAACCGACGGAGAAGATAGAGTGTTCCTGTGTCGCATGAACGTAGCAAGGAATGCGAGACGTCAAATGCGATTCGGTGATCAAAAAGTAAGTTGTAATATCCAATTATTTGTTTTTGAAACAGAATAGCATTTTTTTAATAAGCCTAAGCCAGTAGTGGACTCTGAATGTCTGTTGATGATATTTGAAATATGTAATTCCCGTTTAAATACGACTGTAGTCACAGACTGTTAACAAAAATGTAGAAAAAGTCTATATTTTTCTACTTTGATGTTCTCCTAGCCGATTACTTCCACGGGGGCCTGTCTCAACAGAGACCAGCCAAATACGCAGGAGATATTATAGTGCACAAGTGTGTGCGCAAACACAGGTGCACTCTCTGCTCCCTCTCTCTCATAATCCGATAGGACGATTAACCTACACGATCGAGGAGAGATCACGCGCCGGGCCGACAGCTTTACGTGCTTTCCGAGGCACGGGGGTTCAGACCCCAACTTCCAAACTCCGATCTGATATTAAGTATTACCGTGGGAGAGCAATGCTTCGGCATGAATGGGCCGGCTCGACTGGAGTGATACTACGGCCTCACAAACCGTTGTGAAATAGCGCTTGCGCTGTGTTTCACCGAGTGAGTCAGGATACCAGAGACCTATACCCCAACCCCTCCCTCCATCCCCCAAAGGTCGTCAATCAGGCGATACACCTGCTCGTTTGCCACCTATTCCATTAAAAAAAGTTTTTCTATAATCAGAAAAATCCGGCCCGACTCGGATTTCGAACCCGAGACCTCTTGATTGGCAGTCGCACACTTCAACCGCTAGACCAATGAGGCAGTTGTTGTTTTCTACCTTATATAATACATAAACTAGTAACGCCTATAAATATTATATTTTTAAACTAACTCCCTCAATATAACAAAGCAGGTCACAATAGAGCTACTATTATACTTTTTTTGTAACTATGACGAATTTTAGTAACTTTTACTAATAAACATATCGATACACATATATTTCCTTCATAAGGTTCAGTCACGATTAACCTGATATAGACAGTCAAAGCATAAAAGTTTCATTAACGAACTTTGAACTAATGAACTTAATATTAATGAAAGTCGAAATGCCTAACCGTAAATAAAAAAATAAAAAGTACTGCTATTATACGAAAAATCCTTATTATAATGTAGTTATTTTTTTTTATTATACTGCACTGCTTTTTTGTGTGAACTGTAGGTGACGGCACAGTTGGTTTAAGCGGTTGTTACGCCGCTTTCTACTGCACAAAGAATATGGTTTAAATCTGCCTTTGTTGGTCTTATAACTAGAGACCGGATTATATGCAATATAAAAGCTTGTTATATGCATGAAAAATGCTTGAAATATGCACGAAAATTGGCAAAACATGCAAAATTACTCATGTTAGGAATCAAAAAAGATGAAAACCTACTGTTAATTTTTTTTATTACAAAATCAGCATATAATTACTTAGTAAAATAACCTGTAATAAACGATAATATATTTTTTAATATTGTTGTAAGCGTAAACAATCAAGTATTGTTCCAAAAGATTTTGTCTTCGATTATTTTTTCAAAACAAACGACATGCGCAGATACTGACTGAAATACGATCCGATGCGTTGCGAATACGACTAGTCTCAATTATTACTCAATAACCCTTATATTTTGTGATTATTAAATTTGGTCGGATTTTGTGCATTATCACTTTTATCGCATTTCGGAATGTAGTGTGTGTGTACTGCACTCGGAAAAAAACTTGGAAGAAAATGTGCCGATAATATGAATCATAGCTAGGTATCTTAGGTAAAATATACTATTACCGCTGAGGATGGCTTAAATATGCAAATGTATATGCAAATGCATATAATCCGGTCCCTACTTATGGCAATAGAAACTCTTGAAAAATAAACAAATAAAGATATTCTTCTAACATAAAAAAGTAAAAAGCCTTCTTGAAAACCACTCTTCTTGTACCGTAAAAGTACTGTAACAACAACTACGTGCTTAGAGCACAAATATTTCCTGCAATTGGAACAAAAATATTTGATTTTTCGATTTTTTCGCCACCTAGCCTCCGCCATTTGGTCGAGTAGTCATTTTCCAACTAAAAATATGAATTATTTTTCCCTGAAGGTTCTTATTTACTCAAACCTTCTTTGCTATCCAAATTTTGATACTAGATTTGCCGTAACTACATTGCTTTCAGCTTCGCTATCCAATGATATTTGTGACAGATCTTCATCAGATGGTATGGCTTAACGAACCGCTTCGAATCGACGTTGTTAATTTTCGAAAGACAATCTGAAACAAATGTAAGCATTTACCACATATCTACGTAAAATTTCAATAAAATTAAAACCAAGGGCTGATTTCATTAAATTAAAACTACTCTATGATATTATAATAAGAATAAAAATAAGTGTAACCTACTTACCATACATTAACTTTTTCGATTTTTACAAAGTTTGAGAATATTATGCAAATTCAACTTCGAATAATTTACTAACATAATTAGTGACGCCGGTCTCACGGACCGGAGTAATAATCAATTAAAAATATTAAGTGATCCAGACAAGGTTTTATTATCGCTTACAGTAAGACCTCGCCTATCGATACAATATTATAACAGAAATCGATGAGAACATAATTAACAAGTTTACTTTCAAAATGTCTAAGTGAATATAAAATGTATATGTATAAAGAGGTTACGGGCAAACTGACAAATTGATAGGCTTCGATACACTCAGGTTATTACACGTAATTGAATGCTCACGCGCAGGAAAGCAGACATGCTTCTAAGTAAGGTTAAAGAATATACAACCTTATATCTAATAAGATAAGAAGGATTATCATAATCAGTTTCAATATCCTTCCTATATTTAAATTATTTTAAATGAATTTGCTCAAATATTTTTCAAATATCATAATTTCGTATATATTCGTAATAATGCTTCATTTAATCGTCTGAATAAGTTGTAGAGCTTTCACTCGGATTTATATATACATACATAAACATCGTGTGGATTTGTGTACGCTTCAAAAACTCAAAAAGCGCTACGACGATTGAGCTTAAATTCAAAAACTACATACAGCACACCCCAAAGATTGTTTTTATCTCTCTTTTGCATACACTAGAGTACAGCTAGATACCTAGTTAATACCTTTAAACGAGCAATGCTTGTATATATATATATATATATTCTTAATCTCGGCAACGCCGCAAACGATTTTCATGAAATTTAGGATATGGGCTGGGTTTCGGGTACGCTAATTCGATATAGCTTGAATTCGGTTTTAGAAAATTTACAAAAAAAAATAAAAAGTATCGAAATACCAAGAGCAAATCTCGGTCATCCAGGTACCTATATATATAATATTTAGAAAGTTTCATTCGTAACAAAATAATTATAACGTTTTTGAGTAGGAATGACGCCAAAAGTTAAGAAATAGAGTACTCGAAAGTATATGTATGTACGTATGTGTACTTATTTTTATAAATATCAACTATTTTATGTGGCTGTTGCGTACTTGTAAAAAAATGTGATCAACGTCTGCTATAAACTCATTTCCAGCAAGTTTCCATGCGATCTATCAAAACCCGTTACCATAAAAAACACCAGTCAATCATATTAATTTATTACAAGTCCCTCATATTACCTTTATTGCGGTATCGGTATAAAACTGCCTCATTGGTCTAACGGTTGACGTATACGACTGCCAATCAAGAGGTCTCGGGTTCGAATCCTGGGTCGGGCCAAAAGTGTTATTGAGTTAATAACAGCTCGGAGTTTGAAAGTTGGGGCTTGAACCCCTGTGCCTCGGAGAGCACGTAAAGCTGTCGGCCCTGCGCGTGATCTCTCCCCGATCGTGTCGGTTAACTGTCCTATCGGATTATGAGAGAGAGAGAGAACAGAGAGTGCACCTGTGTTTGCGCACACACTTGTGCACTATAATATCTCCTGCGTAGTTGGCTGGTCTCCGTTGAGACTGGCCGCCGTGGCCGTAATCGGCTAGAAGACCATCATTGTGGTATCGTAAACAAAGATATTTTAAAAGATTTTTTTTGGATCTACTATCATATCTAACTATGAGTATTTATTTATTCAATGCTAGCTTAGTGTATGTTGGTTTTTACGGTAAAGAGTAGTCTATGACTTTTCTTGAGAATCAAAGTACCACTATGCCAAATTTCGTTGCAATCAGTGCAGTTTAACCGCGAAAGCATAACAAAACAAACAGACAGTGTGGTATAGTGATACTCGGTACCCAGAATTCAATTAAAAATGACCATCTTTAACTTAATATAAATGCATTCATTTATCTATCTATCGTGACTTATACCGGTTAGGTAACATGATGGCTGTTGCTAGTATGCCGTCTGTATGGGCAGTCCGACTCAACTTTCTTCAAAAGGCCAACTCAGATCCTATACTGTAATCGCATATATTTTTATTATTTTGTAATTAATCAATGACTTAACAATTTAAAAAAAAATACCTTTGTGGTTTGTTTCGGCATTTCTTCCCAGAGTGAGTCTTAGGAAATGCCGGCTTCTTCTAGCTGTAAAATTTGACGTGTAAAAATATCTGTAAAGATTTACTTACAAAATAAATATCATTTATCATAAACTACAAAGCAATATGATGTCATCGCAACAATAGGTTATTTTTTCAAACATAAATAATAAATATTCCGGACATCTAACACACAACGCCATCTAGTCCCAAGCTAAGCAGAGCTTGTGTGATGGTTACTAGATAACTGATATAAATACTTATATAGTTTTTTTTAGTAAATACATACATATTATACGAGCCCAAACTCCGAAACAAATATTTGCAGATCATACAAACATTTGGTCCGACCCGGGAATCAAACCCGAGACCTCAAGCTTAGCAGTCGCATACGGTACCATTACGCCACCGAGGCAGTTAAATGTATCATATCTTAATGTTAAACCTTACCACATATTTGCCGAAGGAGTAACTTCAGAGAATGATACAACTCTTTCTACTCAATAAACAGAAATATATTTCAATTAATTATCTATTCCCATTTCACATAACTAAAAAGCCATAAAGTTAACAAGACGTTAATACTGAACCAACAACTTTATTAAAATTAATAATTCATTTTAAAGCAGCCCATCACGATACAACATTTAGATTTTTTATATAAAATTAATTACACATCTATTCATTTAACCCTGCTTAACTGCTTATATCAAAGCGATCCATAGCATTTAGAGTAGACCATTCTCGTTGTAATTATATTGTAGCAATAAAACCATCTGATCATTGGTAATCAGTCTTATCTGATGGATATAACGAACTAATACTTATTACTGTTAACACTTCTCGCTCGTGAGAAAAAGACGCTCCTCTTTGAACACTGAGCCTCAGTTCCGCTTGCAACGGAAGCAATATTACCGTATCCACTTTTT
Source organism: Spilarctia lutea (assembly GCA_916048165.1). Classification (NCBI taxonomy): domain Eukaryota; kingdom Metazoa; phylum Arthropoda; class Insecta; order Lepidoptera; family Erebidae; genus Spilarctia; species Spilarctia lutea. Next base: position 6,994,709 of record OU696491.1, read on the forward strand.
TGTTTATGGTCTTCCCACAGCCAATTGAGAAGGATTTATGTTTCCCTCAAGTTTGTGTAATGGCTAAAAATTTAGCTCCCAAGGTATTTCAGTAAACATAATTCATACTAGAAATTATGCCCTCTAACGGTCAGGATGTCTATCCTCTAAGTATCATATATCCATTTAGATAGCCATATGTCTGTTTATCATCAATCTGGTTGCCATTGCACAAGGCTTGCCTAGTTTGAAATGAAACGGTCGTGTATGAGAAGTGTAAGGTTGTTGATATCATTATTGTAATACAAAAAATAATAATATTCTCATTTGTTTAAATCCTAATTAAAACCCTATAAATATTTTTTTTTTTCATATCAACTAACAAATACATTCACTATTCTTAAAAATTGTATATCTATTGCGGTTACTAAAACCAGTATAGGTACATGATATGTATAATTATTTAAACCTTTCAATACTCAATTGTTATGTATGTATTAGTAACAAATAAACTCAATATAGAAAGATTATTTCAACTCCAACACCCACAGTACAAATAGCCACTAAAATACTTGATAATAACAAATGCGAACTATCTGTATGTACATTGTAGGCAATTAATATAGCGCACGTGCGTTGTGAGAACTATTTGTTAGAGTATGTTCTTAAGTGTTTGGTTTGATCTAGAAATGTAGATTTATCTATCTTATTGGTAATATTTGTCAGGAGCGTTAGTTATATGGTGTGACAGGCGCCTAAAGGCACTCGTACACCAGATGATTGTCTAGTGTTAAAGATATTATGAACACGCAGATCAGTTACAATGTAACTAGAAAGAGCGATATCACGTTTAATCGAATTGCTTTCTATTATATTTAAGCCTGCCGAAGTGATAATTCTGTGCTTGAACGTACTCATTGCGAATGAAGAGAATGCAACAATACAGCATGGTGATGGGTCACCATGCTGTATTTTTGCATTCTCTTCATTCGTGGTGTGGGCACCATGGTGGCCAATTGAGGTGCTTCTGCATCACTCGGCCTTCAGTCTAGCACTCACCAACGAAACACAATAGAGTAATTTTACGAATGCTAGGAATGTTAGGTTTGTCTTCTCTGAGCCTTTGCCCCGGTCATGCCAGCACGTTTGTGGATGGCATGGCTCAACTAGCTTTACAAGCAATAAACCATGTGTTTCATATATCAGAAAGATAACAACTCATATTATAATCCCTCCCTCCACGTCCCATAATATGTGCTACTAAATTATTTAACCAACCAGGAATTCAATGTAAGTCTAATCTGAGCTCTGAGTATTATGTAAGCCAACGATAACTAGAATATTGAAAGTTTGTCCATTTCGCAATTGGATTTTCGAAACATTTTGAAATTTTCTATGAAATTAACTTAACTTTTTCAGCATAGTAATGTAATAATTAAACACTAAACGCACTTCACAACATACGTCTCTTTTCTTATTATTTGAAGACAACTAATAATGCATCCTGGGTCGCGGGGAACTTAACAGGTTTACATGCTGCGGACAATGCTATGTTTAAAATATTGGCCAATAAAACAAGAGATTCGACGCGAAACGCAAGTGTTTCGGCTAAAGCGTCTGGAATCGACAGAGTGACAAACAAAGAAATGAGTCTATAAGAATAAGGTACTGCATAAATACTACTAACTACAATACCTTGTGGAGGAACAGTTATTGCATGTGGAAGTCGACACAACCTCTATCAATATATATATATATATATATGTACTTATAAGGTTTTGCCGGTAATAATTTCACACTATATAAGTAATTTTAACATAATTATTTTATTATTCATATTCTTTGACGTCACTGCTTTCAATAACATGTTATTAGTTATATTTCCTAAGAAACGTTCATATTAAAATTACTGTTATTTAGTGCCTTATTATCATTGAAATTGTATTTATTTCCTTACTTGCGTATAGAATATGTTTTGACTTGTGTTGTAAATAAGAATGCAATGTATAATTGGTGCACAAGGAAGAGTCTGATAGTCAAATTAATTTAATTTCATATGTTTGCTGGAGGTGTCATCCTTAAAAATGGAATGATTGTATTTAAAAATAACCTACATGAAACCGTTTGAATGCAAAATTATTAACTATGTAGTAAATGTATAATGTTGTTAGTATTAATTAAATAAAATTGCTTGTACATACGTGAAGCTGGCAATAAATAAAGGGATAGTTCTTATAACCTGTGCCTAACTCGGAAATACGATTTTTTTTGTGTGTAAAAGCTTTTTTGGATTTGTGTGTTCATTTCCTCTATTAGTAGACATCAATGTAGTTGGAGCAAGTCCACTCGACAATCATTTAACAGCCCTTATGAGGTATTAAGAAATGAAAGCAATGGCAAACAACAATAAAACATTGCACTACACAATATCAACAACAATAAACTTTCAAATCAAGTAACAAACCACAATTTATTTCACAAATACCACTAAACAATACCAGAAAACCATTTTAATAAACTGCCTACTTTATTGCAGCTTAGATAAATAGTTAGGCTTGCCATTTAGCTTGGCCACTTTACTGGACCGATATCCCAAGTTAATAGTATCAGTTGATGAAGTTAAGAAGAACGGTCACTAATGAGGCTTATCGAGCCAGCGGCGCGATGACATGGCCGATGCCTGCGTACGCGCAACACACAGCCTTGTTAGCGGACAGGTAGGGACGTAGGGTGCTTTGATTCGAGGAATTAAAGTAGAAAATGTTAATTGATTGGATTGATAATGTGACTTTTTGTTGTAATACTACTTTAAGGATATATTACTAATTGCTATTAATTATATTATGTTGAAAAATTGTTCCTTTACTATCGTTTGTCGAATCTTTTCCTGTGTTCAACTAGATATTCTATCGTGTATATATATTATTATATATACGATAGAATATATATTATTATGGTTTTTACAGTATAAAGTTCAAACCTTCATGTCCCTATTTTGATTTTATTTAATATTTACATTACAAAATTACTTGATGCCATATTAGACTTAGAACCATGTTTACTCTGTATACCCTATAAAATAAATTCAAACTGGAAATGGAAGGAATATTATTAATTATTAAAAATTATTAAAATCACAAATCAAAAGTACTCAAAACTCGCGTCTTAATTTCTTGCGTCAAAGATAAGTCAAGGCTATTTTTGGCCTATGGCTAGTAATGGACTGCAGGATTTTTACTAATTTCAATACATTTTAAAAATGTAGGTTCTTTAGTAGTGTTATAATTTTTTTACCATCCTTTATAAAGAAATATGCATAATGGTAAATGTACATATTTATTCACTTTTTATAAGGAAGATAAGTTACAAATACGACAAAATCAAAATATATTTTTAGTCACTTGAGGCTTAACTTTTTACTATTTTATCAGAATCTTCAACAATATTTTAATTTTTATTAGCTTCATTTTCAAGTCGGTATTCATAAATTGTTTCTTCAACATCACTGTCCACCGAAGCAACACTTAACAGGTCAATTAGTTCTTCGCCATCTTTGCGACGACCACCTGTACTTTTCTTGTAAGTCAAAATTAGAATACGACAAAAGGTAACCAGCAGGGCTCCTAATAAGGCAATCAAGATCACCCATAATATAGAATCGATTGCAGTCCATTCATTGTCAAATTTAAATTCTTTATCTTTTAATAGCTTATTACGTACTGTAATCTGGTGGTTTTCAAAATATGTAGTATTCGTTAAGGTATCATTCATACTTTTGGCCAAGTTATAAAACACTGTTTTTCCAAGCCAATCAGCCAAATCACTTCTGCCTATTTGACGTAATCTGTGTTCGACTTCCATGTGAGTTTTTCTTTTTCCTTCCCATTTCTCTTGACCAGTATTCCATCTTAGTAGAAGTTTGATGCATGGGACATCTTTAGGAACCTTTTTCTCTGCATTGTTTACACTTGATGGAAGATTGTAGGTTATGAAATGTAAAGAAGCAAATAATCGATGACATTGTTCAGTAGTTAAATGATCAGAGAGGTAAACAAATTCTGGTAACGTTATATCTATTGTGCATTCTTTGTTACATATAAAACTACATAAAATAATTAATAAATATTTCATGGTTGCAGTTGACAGCCGTGTCAAGTGACTGATTATTTTGTGGCTATAGATGGCTACAAAAAGTTTAATGAATAGTTGAACTTTTTACACACATATCTACAATATAGTTAATTATTAAAAGTTAAAAAAATAAAATTCTGATTCAGAGTTTTAATAAACAAATACGCCAGGTTTTAGATTGTAATATATTTGTTTTTAATTAAAGTTTTACACATTAAAGTTTAATGTAATCATTTCTGTATTGGATAAATATTTCCTTATAGTTTGTACGATAATGTTGGGATAAATACATTACTAACATTGCCCCAGAATAGCTTGGATTGGTAGACTAAATGTATTTTGCGCAAGCGGCTAATGGAAGTGCGTGCGCACCTACTCACAAGTGTCAACTTTACAGTATCGTATTTGAAGTGGATTAATATTTCTAAAACACCCTAAATCCGTTTACTTTAAAGACCTTTAATCATACTTAAACGACATAGTGCCATTAAAATTTTAGTGCAATCTTGTTTAAATTGTTTTAGTATGAGTAGCTCTATAAACAGATAAACTAGCAAAATCGAAATTTAATAGGACTAACGTAAGATTTTTTATTAATATTTATGATATTAATGGAATTCCAGCCAACAAAGAAAAGCAACATCAATAATGGCCTGCATTTACATAGAATATCATCAAATTGGTACTCTCAAACATCATTAGATATTAAACAATACAGTTGTAATATTGTCTACAATTGCAAGAAATATGCTTAGAAATGATCAGAGCCATTATTGTGAAGCGGAATAAGGTTAGAACAGTGGAACCGATCGGTAGCGTCAGCAGCAATATATCGAGCAAAATATAATTCGTTTTACAATATTTATGAATTTAATTTCTATTTCTTTCATATTCGTTAAACTTTTATATCTATCTTAAGGTTGCCTGCAAGAGATTTGTTTTAATAATAAGGCAGCTCTTTGTACATCACTTATTTTAAATTTACACGTACTCTCTTAAAACTCTGTAAAAGGATGTTCAAATTAAGAAATTTCTTTCTTTTTATCCTACTTTTGAAAACTACTTTATATATAATATATATAATACTAGTAGTTGCCCGCGGCTCCGCCCGGTTAAGTCGGTTTTTTCTTATTTTTTCGTGGTCGCGGTTATGTGACTGATGCAAAAATTAGATAAAAACAATCCATGATGCGGTTTATATATTATTCTAAAATTTCAGCTCGATTGGTGCAGAACTTTTTGAGTTTTTGAAGCGTACACAAACCAACATAACATTTTTATATATATAGATAGATAGATGTACTAAATACTAAAAGAACATGTATTTTGTAGAACACGAAATAAACGCAAAACTCTCACTATAGCTATTGAGCTTATGTCATTATATTTTTATCCATCCTTACATTGCTCACTAACCTTGTCATCATTTCTCAGATTGTTATTAATATATGTAATGAAAAAGGGAATCAATTTCCTGGAATTACAAGCGCATCTGGTTAACACCAATTGAGCTACCTTTTCAAATATACATATTATTATATTTCTAGTTATTTTCTCATGCATTTTGCTGCACACCGTACCACTAAGAGTATACATTTTAACTAGAGTTGCACAAGGTTCTTTTGTCATTGTATAATGATGAGGCGAGCTGATGTTTTGTATCGGAATATGTTACGATTATTGTGTATAATGGACATGCAGATGTGCTTATGTTTGAACATTATTAAAACATTAACCAACATTCTATGTGACACTTAAAGAAAAATCGATTTTATATTGCAAATAATATAGCATCGATTGGTGCTCAGTGTTTGTAAATATTATTGTTAGGAAGACCCTATGTTCGCTTCTTTGTGATTCTGTTATATTTTGCAAATATATATTACTAGCTGAACCCCGCGGTGCTACCCGCGGTACGATGATAACTGCGGGCAACGCCGCGAGGCGAAGCTATATCTTTATAAATAGTAGCCTATGTGTTATTCTGATGTATAAGCTATATTGTGGTAAAGTTTCATTCAAATCCATTCAGTAGTTTTTACGTGAAAGAGTAACAAACATCCATACATACATACATCCATACTTACAAACTTTCGCCTTTATAATAGTAGTAGGATTTTTAGAGTGTCAATACATGTCTAGTACATCATACAAAACGCCTGTTTCATAAGCGTAGCCTCGAAGGTTGTGTAGATCGGCCTTCGTAATTAAAGAAGACGTATCACAATTGCCGTAGTTTATAGATGCCTCTAATTATACGTATTTGATGTTTTCTATACGGGCTGTGACGAAAGAAACCTCATTCGAACGGTCATTATTGGAATTAATATACCTACGTGTCAGATCGAAAGGTTTCGTGTAATGATGGCCACTCGATTTTTATAGTGTCCGTGAGAACATACAAATGATATGTCTCTGTATGTGAACTTTTTGCCTAATATACTCAATGATCATTCATACGAATTTCTTTGTAATTGATACGCTTGCTAATGTGAATAGAATGGAACAATTTGTAGGCAATTATTGGTAATAATAAATCGCGGTGTCAGACATTTTAGTGACCTCCGAAACCTATTAGTGTGGCTTTTATTCGATTTTGATTTGTTACCTTCCTTCAATCCACTTTGACGGCTTTTGCTTTAATGTTGTTCATTACTGTGTCCAAAATAGTACTGCATTCAAAATAGGGTGTGAGTAATTCTAATCCTGTTAAATTGTTGTATCGCCTTAAACACGTTCGTCTTTTTTTTTGGTGCTTCTACATTGGTAGTAAAAAACACTGTCCTGCACTAAATAGGATTTGTTATTGGTCACCTCTGAGCCACGAACCTTCTTTAAAGGTCATTTAACAAAATCTCTTAACAGTATTCGGTTTCAAATAATTATTTGACACTTTTAGTTCTTATTTATCACAATTTAAAGGTAGAAAATTACACAGACATTTAACAATATCAATTAATATACATATCATATTTGTTTAACAGATTTAATTTTCGGTTTAATTGGTGAATAATAATGTTTCGCCATCACATATTTCGCCCCAGCAAAGAAAAACAGCAATTTTAAAAGCTGACTGTTTTTCTTTAAATATTTCTAATTCAAAAGTAAACTACGCACAAACGTAAAAGTCAGTTAGTGTACTAATTAAATTATTGTAAATTATAACTTACGCAAATTCTACATCAACGTATAATAAGTGAAACCAAACTCTTAGTACATTACAGTTATTACAGTTATTTTAGCCAATTAAAACACAGCTCACAATATTACGCAAATGAACTTTGAACCGCTTCTGAGCGAATTCAAATTACAGTGTAAATTAATTTTCAAAATTATAGCCTCTATATGAACCTAATCAATATAGAAAGTTAAGTGTGAAGTTGTTTAAATCATGTCAGTGTGTCATAAGACCGTGCAAGACATAAGTTTTTTTTCTTTATTTTTTAGTTTGCTTGAGTTTCAGTGACGTGTTACATACACACATACTGTCATATGTTTTGTAACATTTGTTACGTCTCTATTTTTGTGTCGGCTGTCTTTTTCAGTAACAGATAAGGTTCGAAATAATTTCTTTTTGTCTCTACTTAGGCCACCATAGTGTGAGTCACCGTTCTACATTGTCTGCATTTGCATGGAGTATGCTGGCCCCACTCTTGGGATTCTACACATGCTTTCCATCTAGCAGTATAGAGTCACTTTAGCAGGCATTAAATAAAAATAACTTCCTAAAAGGAGGCTATTATCAATGGAACTATTTAAGAATTGATTTTGGAAACACTTTTAATATTTAACCGGATCCAAAGTACCAATATTTGATGTCCATTTAAATTTTAAAAAATGATATCATCCCCCAAAAAAATATGAATTAACAATACAGTTTATTAAAATTCATCATCATAGACCCATTAAAGTCAATGACAATTTGTAAAAAGATAATTGTGATGGCTAGTATTATACGAATGTGCATCATTGACATTATTAACTATAAAAAACACATACATAAACCGAATGACAAATTAATGAACAGGTGTAATTAAACTAATATATTATTCAATGGTTTTTACACACTTGTCGTATCGTATTTGTATATTTATTCTCCTGTTTAAATTTATACTACACAATAACTGTATGAAATGTGTAGGTACCAATAAAGTGTTACATAATAAAGTACTTGCTTCTCCCTGCGTGTATGTCGGGTACAGCGGTAAAGATAATCCTATGTCCTGCCTCAATTATCAAAGTATCTCCAGTTCAAATTTCAGACATTAGCTTATAGAATAGTTAGTGACGTATTGCCAAACTAAAACAGTAATCCTGCCCTTAGGGCGTTTCAATTGTTTATTTTTAATTACAACAAAAAATACGGTTATATCTAGTAATATCTACTTGAATTGCAATACGTTTAGGAGCTCTGTGTGTAAACGTAACGTGTTGCGTCATAGCACTTAAATGTTTGCCAATGGACCGGGCCCTATGTAATTTTTAGATACTATGTTAGGTACATATTCGTATCAGCTACACTGGTTCTGTGAACTTTGCTTAATGAATCAGAATCACATTAAATATTTTATAATTAATAACATTCCTGTAGCTAAAACAAATTATAGACAGAACAGCTACTTGGTACGCACAAACAGAAATTTGAATAAATTATGTAATCTGCATGATATTGATTCCTTTTTGATTAGTGTTTCCTCGGCAAGAAGGCGTCTAGGCCTTAGTTTTTTTGAGCAGACATAGTGTTCCCAGACGTATATTGGCTGAGATGATGATGACATTGACGAAAAATAAATTACATATTTGAAGTGATTCAAGCCATTCGATGCTAGTCGCACTAAGGAAAATTTATGTTCTTTAAAATCGGTTCAACGACCCCAAAATAATCTTGAGAGTAATAAAGGCAAGGAATATGATGAATGATGTATGGAGTGCACAAATGCCAGTAACATAAGGTCTTATGTCAAAAAGAAATACCTATTTTTCATAGGGAAAGTTTAAAATCTTTTTTACTTATAGAAAAACATAACCTATAGGTATTCTAGTATCCGTGGCCAATCAGGATAAGAAACTGCCACTGGCTTTTATTGTGATGGTCTGAGCTTTTGGTTATTAATTATTTTCTCAGTATTCACAAATGTATCACAACTCTTATACACAGAACCTAATTACCTACCTTACATTTCATTAAGATATATAACAAAAAGTATTGTCGGAAAATTATAAAAGATCATTCATTTAAAGGCGAACACATGTCGATAAATAAATAGCAACTGTGTATAAAGGTGCATAAAAAGTGAACAATTTATAAACACAATGAATTGTTTTGCCTTTATAACATTTTATAACTCTCCTCCCCAGCTGCTGACAAACAATGAACAAGACCATATTGTTTCATGATAAGAATTTTTATATTGTATTACATTTGGTTACTTTTCACGTACCTGGTCACATAAATACAGCATTCTCTTATGCCATCTGCCATTCTTCGAAGATATCGAAACTGATATCTATATTAACTCATGCTCGCGTTATTATCAGAATACTCGAACATAAAACTGGCATTCAAGATAATCATATACATATAAGCATAATATATACGCAAGGCGTATTCAAGATAATGTAGCTTATATTCGGCGAATATTAAAATGATATCTTGTAAAATATCATCGTCCGAGCGTTTCTAAGCCGGATTTTAATTTCTGGATTATGAATATGATACTAAATAAAGGCAGCTGTTTTCAGGACAGCTGTATAGCTCTTCTATGAAAGAATTGAGATATACAGAGATATTGCATTATAATGTTAAATAATCTATTTTTTTTACAATAAGGTCTATTCAATAAATAAAACCTTATGTCGTTTGATTTCTATTTTTTGAATATCTAATTATTGAGATTCTATTTGGTATTTTTTTATTTTGAACTATTACGTTCAATTCCAATCTACCTTTCTTTTTATTATATTTATAATTATCGCATCTGATTTCTAAAGTGCTTGAATATCGGCAACATGCATTATTTCTTTTATGTAAAGAGAATTAAAATTGTAGTCAAAAACAGAGTTTCACCTCCCCTTGTTATCAAATGAGTATCGTAAGAACTGACTAAGAAAACATACGACACAACAATAATTCTGTAGAGAATGGGAAAAATTTAAATAAACTGTATGCCCGTCTGACTAGAGTGGAATAGTAGCCTAAAACTTCAAAGGAGACACATTTATCCAGCAGGAGGTTGTTAAAAAGTATTGATAAAAGAATATCTCTGTCTAACGGAGAGCCATGCTTCGGCATAAATAGGCCGGCTCGACCGGAGTGATACCATGACCTCACAGAAAACCATCATCACTCACACTGTCAAACAGTGCTTCCGCTGTCTATCCCTCTCCCCATCCCCAAAGGTCGGCTACGCACTTTTGACGCCTCTGGTGTGAAGGGCGACGGAAATCGCTTACCGTCAGGTGATATGTCTGCTCGTTTGTCCCCTATTCTATAAAAACACTCTTCTTAGATATTTATCTAAGGATATTTAATAGTATCTATATCTATAAATAATTTACTCTGATAAAGAAAAATAAATCTTGTTCCAAAATTAGCATTTAACAAAATAACATCCACACATTATATTGTACTTACATAGTATTCACACCACCTTAGAATAAACTCGAAGAGCGAGCTCAGAGTTATTTAAATTAAGCCACTCATACACTTTATTCTACAGCAAAAACATTCACTATGCCGTCGTTAGGCACCGCAAGAGATGCATTTATTTATGAAATGTAAATTCATCTGATTGTAATAACAAAACTGCAGCCACTGCTCTCTATATTAAGATGTATTATTTGCATATTGTATATTGTGAACGTGTGACCGTATGTAAAAGATTACGGAGCATTAACGGATGTCTTGCTTGAAAAATGATGACGATTATATTTCTTTCTTCGTTCGCTTGTCAGGTTTAAATGCGAGAGTAAAAGATATTTTTAATAGGAGAGCTGTCTGCATCGTTTTGAATGCTACATTGTCGAATATGTAAATAAATGAAGCATAAAACATACATGCAAACGAGCTAGGTCGATTTTTATGCTTACATGCTTCTTGAAAAAGGTTGTGAGAAGAACATTATTCATTAGTAATTTATGTTACCATTACAAATGTCATATAAAATACAGACACGTTTCTAAAGGACTATAAATACACACAACTAAATATATGCTCTTCGTAATACCATTTCAATGGCTCGAATGTTTAGCTTTTTAGTTAGGATACTTTTATAAATAAATCTGTCAAAGCTCCAAATTATCTAAATATATCACTTGCCTTCTAAAAGCAAAGAAAAGGCCAACTCCGGGTTACGCTTTATCCATCTTAAATTAAAAAGAAGCTGTGTCGATTTAGCTCATGTTTAACTGTCGTAGACTAGGGAAGGTTTAAACGGTGAAAAAAATCCAAATTTCACGTGTATGACTTGAAAAGTAGCGGACATAGCTAGTTTATGTTATAAATATACCTATGTGTCTTAAGATACCTAATAGACAACCCCACGCTTTTAAAACTTTAACGTAAATTGTACAAATAACAAGATTTCTACTGAAATTTAAACTAAAACCCCTCCCGTGACTCCGGGGATTAAATGATAAAAGTGACTCTATTTGTAGAGAGACAGTCAACACTCTCACTCAACCAAAGTAGTGTTACTTGTTTTAGCAGTTATATTTGTTCATATAATTTTATTTGGTAATGTTGTTCCATGGAAAACAGTAAAGGAATAAAATAACTAAATAAATAAAAATAATAATATCATCCATATTAATTTTATTAATTCCAAAGTAACTCTGTGTGTCTGTCAAGTTGCACAACTAAATTGCTGAACAAATTTCAATTAAATTTGGCATGGAAAAACTTTAATTCTTTAAGAAAAATATAGGCTTCTTAACTGCGATAACCGACATATATGCGGGCCGTAGCCGCGGGCAAAAGCTAATTCTCAATAATGATAATAAACTCAATAATAAAGACAACGAAAGGGTAAATTAACTTCAGTAGTACAAGTACTAACACAACTACTCAATCCACAAAATGTTTATCTAATCTACTAGTGACAGTATAACGGTTGTCAAACCACACAAGACCACACGCCACACGTCCAGTAGCAATCAAACAAATCACAATCTACCTACATCACTCAATTTTATCAGAATATCAATACTAATCAATCAACTGTTATATAGTAATAATAAAATCGTAAACGACATTCGTGATCAATCGGACAGGCGCGTGCGGGCACCGTTACAAAGGATAACTTGAAAAAAAGTGTTGGAAGGTGTGTCTCGTGACGTCACTATTCGTGACTGCACACGTCGATCGTGACTCTTCTGACCAGCCAGATTGTGGTTTAAACGGTCTGCCCTCAGACGTGTGCATAGACAATACAATAACGAATTTCGATAAATATAAGTAGGTATTATAAAACACAATGATGATATAAATAAAGTAATAAGATTTGTTTTAATATTTTTATTTTTTATTTTGTGAAGTTATTTATGTTATTTGAACAACTTTTTAAATTTGATGCAATAAGGACCCTTATCGTTGTCAGCTTCGAAAGTTAAAAGTTTTAAGTATTGGCTCAACCTTTAATTTCCAAAGACGTCTATCAACGTCGGTCTTCTGAACATAACGTCTGTAAACGCCAACAAAGTATTCGACGTGCCCTGCCGTCGTTGACGAAGTAGGTACGTTTTCATTTGACGTGGAAGATATCTTTAGCGGCTAAATGCTAAATCTTCGACAATAACCTACGTACGTTTTGGCCTATAAACATACTGTTCCTAAATTTAATCTAATTCTTATTTATATCTTTATGTAGGTATGTTTATCAGTAACATGATAATATGTGAGCACGTTCTTAGTATAAAACAGACAGACGTATTTTAGTTGTTGATAGCTCATAAAAATAGATACATAAAAAATAAGGGAAAAAAGATGTATTAAACATCTATATTTTACGAATAATAAATTTAACTCAAGCAGTAGGGGAATCCCAAACGAGCAAGCACAACTATATAAAATGAGAGTATATTTAAAATAAATTAGTAAAAATTCAAGACAAAAATAATATTAATGTTAAAAGTAAAGACGCGATAGTTACTCCATTTATAACCTACGAACGGCTGGGACTGGATTTTGTGACATTGTTTTGTTTCCGGCCCGAATAGCAGAATAGTTATTGAAATATATCAAAAATTCTTGGAAATATTAATAAAAGTTTGTTCATACAATGTGTATGAAACTTATCACGGATGAAGAGCTGAGAGAGTGCTGTGACAAAAACTCAATTTTTAATAAGTCATTCATAGAAATGTACGACAACTAGCGCCACTGTCAGACATATGAGTTTATCAAGTCACGAATTAATAAGTCCACGAGACCATATCTCAGTAGAAAGTGGTTCATTGTTGACTTCATGACGTTACGTTTCTGATAGGTTTTGGCTCTACGCGACAGATAATAAGTCACGATTGATTGTTCTTTACTGTTGCGGTCATATAGTAATGTCGTATATGTGTAAGTTACAGACGAAAGCGAGTTAAATGTTATTGCGGCGAAATCACCAGTGCGAATGGGTGAATAGTACCGAAATTGAAAAAAAAAAATTGCTTATGAAAATGCCTCTTATATCCTGTATAGCGAAGATAATCCAAATAAGATTTCATAAATAAATATCAATAAATTTAAATAGTATTTAAAATTATTTATCGTATGCTTAATTATGATTTTACGTATTGCAATATCTCTAGTATTTATGTAGGACGAAAACCAAACTGTATTATGATATTCTGATTAATATAAAAATAACATTCAATAATACTTACCCTGAAAAATTAAATATTCAACAAGATTCTCAAAAAACAGTCTATGTACTGAAAACACAAATTAAATAATAATTACAATTTTATTCTAGAGCAGTTTATGCCACGACAATGCCTATGCAAATTAAGTATCAAGTACACTTAATTATATATATACATATAATACTAACTGAAGCTAAATTAGAGGTCAGGTCACACTTATCATTTAGAGGAATGAAAAATATATGTTGGTCGATTCTCAAACTTACCCGTTACGCATGCAAAATTTCATCAAACAGGACCGCCGTTTCGGAGGAGTTTGGTAACAAACACCGCGACACAAGAATTATATATATTAGATTAAATAATTAATCCTTATCCGACAAGCAATAAAAATATCTTATAATAGTTCATAAGCACTTTTGATGAATCTCAAAAATGCATTCATTTCATATGATACGAAAAAAAAACTAACAATTTGGCTCCAATACAAATTGGATGCAAGATGATACTACCTTGAACTAAATTCAATGTTACAGAAAGTGAACATTTTGAATGTAAAATTTTATGCACGCCTTGAAGTAATTAAATAAATTGGTTTATCAATAATTCATGCATAACAAGTCTATCAATAAACTAACTTACAATCACGATAATTGAATAAAAACATCCGGAAGAATGGGTTTATTTTTAACACTTTATTATGGAGTTATTTTCAGGTTGTAGGACAAAAAATACTTACAGGAGCATTGTTGGTAACAACGCGCTCTCATTGGAGATTAAACTTTAATAAAACGAAAAGATAATAACTCATAATTTAAGGGTACCACCATACCTCAAAACGAAAAAACTAAACCTTTATAGAGTCACTTTGTTGTCCGTCTATCTGTCAAGACTGTCTTCCTTAGAAACGCGTGGAGTTATTAAACTGAAATTCTATCAAATACTCAGGTCAATTGTCCCTTGAAGCTGTAAAAAAGTCAAATCTTGACATTTGGCACGGAGCAACGTTAAGCACAGATAAAGGAAAAATTTCAAAAAGCATAGTTTTTTTGTTACGTCATAATAATATACTCGTACCTACAGGTTTGTACGGAACCCTCGGTGCGTAAGTCCGACTCGCACTTGGCTGATTTTTATTTACAGATTAAACTCTAGTGACATATTCCCTGAATTACAAACTAATTAAACCTATGAGTAACAAATTTTACAGAGTACTATAATTCTAAATTCACTCAGAGTGCAATGAAGTATATCCATCTCGTCAGCTAGAGTGTGCGCAGTACGTGCGTGTCTCAAACGTTCTGGTGCAGGTCAATATTCTACTTTACATTTTTTTTTCAAAAGGAACTTTATTTGTTCAGTTTCACAGTCTGTATTTATTATTAGTTTCTAACTTAGACCATACATCGCACTGTGGGCGTATCGTCATACGCGATAATCTCAATCGTATCCGGCTAATCTATCGTCGTTATATTTCGTCCGGTGGGCGGACACCGTTGACGTAACCAATCGGTTTATACTTACATTATTTTTGTTATTAATCCCTTGAGTACTTGTTTGTAATCAGTTTTAATCTGGGAATATGTAAATAAGTCTTCACGCCTCAACGAAACGGGTTGATGGAATAATATTAAATATTACGGACCTCCCATTGGATGACAAGCGCTGACAGATGGTTTGTAAAGGCTTGTTGTATATAAAATATTGAAATAAACTGTGAATATCTAAAATACCTGGAATATTTAGAACTATTAAAACTATTCACTTGTAGTCATTACAATGCTAGTATAATAATAATAATAAATATTCCGGACATCTAACACACAACGCCACCTTAGTCCCAAGCTAAGCAGATCTTGTGTTATGGGTACTAGACAACTGATATAAATACTTACATACTTTTTTTGTAAATACGTACATATTATACATGGAAAACACCCAACTCCGAAACAAATATATGCAGATCATACAAACATTTGGTCCGACCCGGGAATCGGACCTGAGATCTCAAGCTTAGCAGTCGCATACGCTACCACTACGCCACCGAGGTAGACAGTAGTATGCAATGTCTACATTTCAATTGACTAGAGTAAATCTATTAAAATAAAAATGAATCACCGAAATGTACGTACACGCATAGCTTCCGATCGACTACATTAAATTGGATAATTATTTCTTTTATATGGCCATTATTCTCAGGACAAGGTTTTTATAGAAGAAAATTATAAGAAAACCGGACGTTTTCTATTTTCAAAGCCTACCACTGTACACTTCCTATGGGAAACTGGGGCGGGTTTGTTTTGTTTTATTTTTATTTTTTATTTATTTTTATATACACCCTGACTTAGAACAACAATTTGTGGATCACACAAAGTGTTATTCCATGTGGGATTTGAACCCACAACTCTTGGCGAAGTAGGTAATACAGTTTCTGATTACGATGTCAGGCACTCAGGTATTAATATTATAGATTACTAGCTGGCCCGGCAACCATTGTTTAGCCATAAAAATAAAAAACAAATTTAGGGGCAGGTCACCCTTATAATTTAGGGGTAAGAAAAATTGTTGTTAGCTGATTCTCAAACCTAACCGATATGCATAAAAAAATCATAAAAATTGGTCCATCCGTTTAGGAGAAGTTTGGTAACAAACACCGCGAAAACAACACACGAGAAATGTATATATTAGACTAGCTTTAGATCGGTTAAGTAGTTCTTACATGACAGCGTAACAAACAAGCTTACATTCACATTTATTACCTTCATATTAGCGTAATAATAAAATAATCCCATAAAGTCATTTAAGCGCCTTCTTTTTAACGTGGAATGTATTATGAAGGTCAACTGAAAAAGTATTTGTTACAATCAAACCAAACGCAACCCACAGTCCCAAAGGGCGTGGTTCTGTGACATTCCTTTAACTTTTAAATGCAATAGTTTTGTTACAATAAGTTCATAGTTCAGCCGTTCACTGACGCGGCAGTCTTCGATCCGGATCCTATCGGCCTTGAACGATATTTTATTGTATCGCTGTTCATAGTATTGGTTTCATGTTCATTATAAGATGAGACTCTGACGCAAATATATTGTTTAAGCTTTATCCTACTAATATTATAAACGCGAAAGTGTGTGAGTATGTCTGTTGCTCTTTCATGCAAAAACTACTGAATGGATTTTGATGAAACTTTACAATAATATAGCTTATACATCAGAATAATACATAGGCTACAATTTATAAAGATACTAGTTTCGTCTCGCGGCATTGCCCGCGGTCATTTTCGTATCGCGGGTAGCCTCCCATAAATACGCAAAATATAATTACTAGCTGCCCCGACAGACTCCGTTGTGTCAAAAGTTAATAGCCTGTCGCAGTCCAATAGAAGTCCTTCCTTAACGAAAATATTGAAACACATTTAACCGATTTAGTCGAACGGTTCTCTCGCTTAGCAACACATTTGGCAATTAATTTTATTTATATAGACTAACTTTTGTTCTCGTGATATTGGTTTTCGCGTTAAAGAGTACCCCATGATCTTCTTTAAGAATCAATTTTGGATGGCAAAGGGAATAGGGTGAGGACACTAGATTCTTTCGACCCGACTACGACTGCTGTAAAAGGCACGTGAAGTGTGAACGCCTTTTGGGACTGTGGGTTGCATCTGATTAATCTATAATCAAGACCAAATAACATATATGTTGAGAAAAGTTAGTATTGATTTTTAGGTGTATGTTTAAAAACAAGGGAAATCATATCTATATAATAACATCGAAATATTAAATGCCTTTGTCAAGATTTAATACTACTCTAGTAAAAATGTTATTCAGTTTCCTTGAATTTCAAGACAGTGTATCTATCACTATGGACAAGGAAACAATAGGTTGTAAAAATAGAGCAATATGATTGCGTAAAAACTTTAATCTGCTTTACAAGATATATTTAAATGATGTCTGGCCTCTAGGTCAGATTGTATCTCATTTAAATATAGAACACCGTTATTATTATGACAACATTGTTCTGAATATTATTTTGAACACTGGTGCTCACTAAAAATTGCAAACTTATAATCGATTTCGATTCTGATTTAAAAAATATCTGCGACATCTATAACTGTTCTAATTAAAATTATCTTTAAGTTCTCTTTAAACAATACTTCGTCAGTTTTTTAGTAAAAACTAATAGACTCGCGCAAAAGATGAAAACGAAATTCATCTTTTAGAAGAATATTTTTGTACCATTTTTATTTTTATTTATTTATTTTTATTTTACAACTTTATGCACAAGATGTACAATGGCGGACTTAATACCATAGGCATTCTTTGACAGTCTACCTTCAGGTGGTGCGGACATGCATGTAAGGGTGCATTACAATTTGAATGATTTATTTTAAAATAGACAAAAAAGAATAAAAATTAAGTAATATGAATATATCTAAGCATACATAAAAAGATATATACCTACATATATATATATATATATATACATACATACACACATAAATACATACATACTAAAATAGTATCAAATTTGTGATAATTCTGCTAGGTTTTGGATGAGGAGAGCTCGTACTTTGGCCTTGAATGAATCACGACTGGGTGCTGTTCTGATTTCCTTGGGAAGAGCATTCCAGAGAAGGACAGATTGAATATGGAAGGAAGAATGGACGCATGCTGAAGTGTGGGAGGGGCATGACAAAAGGAGGTTATTTGTGGAGCGGAGGTTTCGGTCATGATCGATGATGATTTTATTGGTGTTCGGTTCCTGTTGACTTTAACATGAGTTATACTCGCATGCTTATAGCCTTCATTCATTCAAATATAGCTAGATACGAGTATTATCAATAGAGTCGTATCAGTTTTTTATGTTTATTTTAGTTTATTATTTTTATGTTTCCTTATCGCATCGCAATTTTGTTTCAGGTGATACTAGTACGCGGTCACTACGTATCGTACCTTCCTCTGTGCAGTCGTAACGAACCGGTGTTCTTATGCATGTGCACTCCCCTCGCTATGCCCGAGACACGAGAATGTGTCGTGCATGGCGCCACCAATGTCTTTACCACTGTACACGCCATGGATATGAAGATTCTGCAT
Organism: Spilarctia lutea; assembly: GCA_916048165.1. Classification (NCBI taxonomy): domain Eukaryota; kingdom Metazoa; phylum Arthropoda; class Insecta; order Lepidoptera; family Erebidae; genus Spilarctia; species Spilarctia lutea. The sequence goes on from OU696491.1 coordinate 7,013,761, forward strand.
ATTGACAGCAAGTAAGTTCAGCTCATTCTGCTTTTTGTAGAGTATATTCTACATTTTTCTTAATGTCGTCTTTGGACACTTGAGAAGTTATGAAATTATTATTTTTTCTGAAAGTAATCACTAGATCCAATGTTCTATCGGTTTTAAGTATATAAACGGCAGTTTTACTGGTTCGTGGTCAAGCCAGTATTTGTCTTAACGTTGATTAAATTTCAACGAGAGTTAAGAATCCGATAAAAATCATTTCGTTAGTTAGCCTTTCATAATAACTTAAGGCTCTATACTAATGACAATTTAAATACATGCCAACATATTTCTAGATAATTAAAATTTATTAGTTCTGAAGCAACACATATTTTGAACAATAGGGCATGCATAATAATAACACTAAGTGCCTTGCTTTGAAGAAGACTTAATTTAGTGTCAGTGTGACTTAATTTGCAGACTATACTACTACGAGGAAAAACTTACTTCTCTTTTTTCCTTCAAGCAAATAACAAGCAAAATGACAATATCTTTGTATTAACTTTCTATGACAACATTTTCACTTTATAGTGTATACCTATCTACAACACGACATCATACTTTAACTTTAGATAAGAAACTCAGCCATCTCTCTGTAACCTACTAAGCTTATACTCCCACGCGCTAAATAACATTTAATAAAATTACCTACGTACCTACTTACTAACAATACGGAATAAGTCCTTCTGATAAATTAATACTTCTAAAGTAAGACGAGATATAATAATCTAAGCTCAATCAAGATTTAAGAGAAGGCCTGGGATGAAACATGAAACCCGAAATGTCTTAGGGCCTTAGGTCTTATTAGCTTCAGTAGCTATAAGTCCTAAAATATCCGTCACAAATCATAAAACTAGATCAATTTTACTAAAACAAGCACCACATAATTCTCACTGATGCAAGTCAGTGTAAACAATAAACAATAGGTACTATATATAACTGTCACACAGCGCTACTGTCCATCAAGAGAGACAGATGCATGACAACATCTCTATTGAAAATCTTCATATTCATGTGTGTCGTCACTCGCACAAGCGACTCAATGGCACGAAATAATAAGACGAGACCGATAATATGTAATAGTAAAGAGCTCTCAGGTGTATACAAATAATCTGTCATTTTTTATGCAGCTGTCTGGTTGCAATGCATTTATGTATAAGAAAAGTGTGCAGCAACGAAATAAATATCAACACTCGTTTTTATACAAAACATCGATGTCAATGACTTTTAAAAATGCTGTCAATTGATAAACCTCTGCATAGACGATTATTTTAAAGAGAGTTAAAATCTAATTGTTTATATTACGATATTGATAACTATTTTTTTTAAAATCATTTAAATGTTAATTATGACCTTTATGTTATTGATTCCCTTTTCCAATAAACCACCAATGTCTGAAGTATTTTTTACATTTTAATTGTTTGATTACTTTTTAAATGAATTTCGAAAGTATTTCTACGACTATGTTGATGTGTCACACTACTCTTGACAACTTACCTATAAGAAACATAGATAGAAGCTGTCTATAAATGTAAAGTAATTAAAGTCAAATTTAAAGAGTGTCAAGTCCTAAAACTGTATTTAAAAAAAGAATAAAGATAACTGGCATTATTAAAATAAAAAAAGCAACAGCACAAGAAATCACATAAACCAGCAGGTGTACTCTTGATGTTCTCTTTATCGATAGAAAGTGTGGTACTATAACATATTCTACGTTAGTGCTTGGCTTTACTAATAAGATATGGTCGAACAACTACTTTTTCATAAAATGTCGACTTAATTTATATCCAGCACACGAATATATTATTAAATGGTAAGCTACCCTGCAATACATTGTGTGTAAAGACTGGTTATCATATTTTGGTATTACATAAATAAAATAAAATTGTAGGTAGTTATATTCAGCACATTACTATCCGCAATGTATTAGTAACAAATTTAATGTGTACTGCAGTTTATATATGTGGTACCAAAAGCTATATTATAAAATGGCATCATTTTGTAAAAACTATTTAGGAGGCAATTTAGGATAAAAATTATAATTGAAACTTCAATGTTGAAATTTTAAATTTCAACGATGATCTGCTAGAACAACTTCAGTGGTAGTTTACAGTAGTTATAATTCTTATTTTTTTTATGGAATCTATTTCCGCCGCACATGGACACCCGCAACTCTAGAGGCATCACACGTGTGTTGCCGGCCTTTGGGGAGGGGAAGGGTTGGGGTATGGGCCTCCGGTATCCTCACTCGCTCGGTGAATCACAGCGCAGGCGCTGTTTCAAACCGGTTTCATGTGAGGCCCTGGTATCACTCCGGTCGAGCCGGCCGATGCATGCCAAAGCGTGGCTCTCCCACGGTGTTTTTATGTACAACTTTACAAGCCAAGCCCTTTTCACAACCTTCATATTATTGCGAGAGTTATTCAACACTGTTTCAAATGCACTATATTTCCGTGATATCTGTCTAAGTGTTGAAATGTAAACATAAACCGTCACCTGCTTAGAGCCGGAGGAACTTTGCATACAATGACAGCGTTACAAGCTTCTGTGAAACATTGTATAGCTTATATTAGAGCGGTGCTGTGAGCTCAGACCTTTGATACCTTAATACGCAACTCATTACCCAGTAGGTATTTACCTAAATTATATGCAGTGCTCCATAAATGCTAGTTGAAACGCTTTCTTAAAATTGACTTCATTAGTTTTAATATGTATTACATGTACGCGCATAACTTTTCTTTTTTTATGTGTTTGTGATTGTCAGGACAAGGTACAAACCTTAGAGAATAAAATAAAAGAGAAAACTGATAGTGTTATAATTTCTTAGTCCGTAACTGTACATTTAGTACCAATGGGCAACTGTGGCAGACATAAATAGAAAAAAAGGTTTTGGAAAATTTGGATTATATAAAAAAATGGCGGAACAAAGTTCGCCGAAACAGCTTATCAAGAAATATAGTTACTTTTCTTCATTTCAGTTTATAGCGACTCTCAAAAGCGCTAAAGACAAACTCATTCACTCGACTAGAAACCTATGGCTTTCTCTGTTCAAACTGTAACTCAGAATACTAAAGTAGATTTAATTCCTATTGAAATAGTTAAATTTTCAGTCCAGATATTAGGGCGGTAAACTTTAAGACCTTTCTTCATTGGCAATTATCTACGGTTTGTTAGCAATAATATTTATTTGCAATCAATATGTTTCTTCTTCCTGTACCTTACCTCTAATGACAGTTTTAATGAAGTACATACATAATCAGTGTGTCGACGATGTACACGACATAAAATTCACGATGACTCGTAATTAACGAACTAACAGGATCATAAACTGATAGATAAGTCTCATAAACTTAACCAAGGCTTTATACGTACGGGGAATCACGTTCATAAATGCATTATAAATACCACATATGATATATAGGTTGCTGTAAGATATTTAGACCTTTGTTATTCTAATAATTACGACGGAGAGAATAACCGCTTCTTACTGCTTTAAGTCTTGTGGATTCGATGTCACATGCGACAGTGCGACAACTTTGTATATGGACACACATCTACAATTTGTTATTTTGAGTCTAGGTGTTCATTGAATCCGTTTTATCATGTATGTAAGTATGTTTATAATATTCACCCATGGACGTCTTTACCTCGCAGAACGTCTTCGTCTCCGAATCTCCGTCCTCCATAAGCGCAAGCTTTGGGGTGACAGATGAGGCCATCTGTCACCCTAGCAGAAGCAGGCTTAGGTGGCAGCGCGGACGATGCGGACTGTGGCGAGAACATTCGGGTTCCCACACATGAGGGGGGGCCATCTAAGCCTTAGGGCTAGTGTTTAAACCAAAAAAAGTAGTTAACGCATGGCCTTTACAACGACTGATGACAAAAAACTCAGCTACTCCCAAGTAAACACACGCAGGTACTAAGATAATAACATAGGTAATAAGATTCTATAGGATTTTTAGATTTAGAGGACACGAAAAATGAATATATAAGAGAATAAGGCTATCTATATTTTAATGAGCTGAAATTTCAAGTTTAGTATTTTAACCCCTACAGTTATAATCCATGCGTGATTTCAGTCAATTTGAGACATTATAATAATAATAATAATAATAATAAACATTTATTAATTCAAAAAATTACAACAATAAGACATTAAAATATTTTCACAAGACATTTGACACACAAGACATTGCTACTATGCTTCATTGTGTATTTGACTGAAACTTGATGAAACTACTCATCCAGGATACACTGAAATGGTTTCAACCTAACCAAATGTCTAATTATATAATTGTACAACAGCATTTACATATTCACACATAAGGGTGATTAGCATCTGTTAATATTAAACATTACTGTGTCGTCTTTAGACACATTATGTATATTTCTATGAGTCGTTTGGCGACGTAAATATCTTGAGTTAGTTATAATGTTATTATGACTTGCTTCTATTTAACATTGCTTAACGTTTCAATAGGCACATATTGCCTATCATGGATGTTTATATCTTTGTATTTTTGCTTTAAGTTATTTCTCAATAAGTATTCCAAGGTATTTACTTATAAAAAAATAAGAAACGTGGGTTCTAAAAAACATATCGGACTTTGTGAGGTGTAGTGAACAACAAGACAAACAATGGGACATCAAAAAACATATTTATGTCAAAAATATATGTGTACTAATTATTCATACGCTTCTGTATCAAATATAACCTATCGGGTAACCGAAAAGACCTCCTAAACTAATATCATATATACACATACCTAGAAAGTCTAGGCGGTTATCGATATGGAATTTATTTCTCATATGACGTAACAAAATGGTCATTTTATTTATTTATTTATTTGTTTATGCATACAACAAATAATATTTTATAGTCACATGTACATATATCCTACTACTATTATAAAGGCGAAAGTTTGTAAGTATGGATGTATGTATGTATGGATGTTTGTTACTCTTTCACGTAAAAACTACTGAATGGATTTGAATGAAACTTTACCACAATATAGCTTATACATCAGAATAACACATAGGCTACTATTTATAAAGATATAGCTTCGCCTCGCGGCGTTGCCCGCAGTTATCATCGTACCGCGGGTAGCACCGCGGGGTTCAGCTAGTGTGGATATATTGCGACAAAGTACGAATTTATAACCCTGTTTGTTCATTAAATACTTATTATGCATATGTACAAAGACACTGTAAGATGTACATAAACGTGATTCTCTTGACATGACTTATAACAACATAGTTAACTAAGTAAGTATCTACTTGTAATCATGCATTGAATATTGTATAAATTGACGATACACCGATTAATATGTACTGCATTAAAATTATAGCTACAGGAATAAGAAATAAATTAGTTACAGAAGTCTATAGTTTCTAAGTTCTCTGCTAACTTAATAAATTATTAAAGTATAAATTACAATTGAAAGTGTACCGACAAATCTTCGTTGACTACTGCTTTGTTTACGATAGTATAATTATTTTTCATTTAAATATTAATTAAATTATGGTCATAATCCAATAGTATCAAAATAATGCATGTTAATATTTTTATACTTACTGTGGATATGACTATGTGTTTCGACCAATTTTTTGTATAATTGACTTGATACTAAACTTCATAAAATGATGTCTTCTATTGGGTTTATGCCACTAAAAAATAATAATAAATTGTCAATATCTAGGTCAGGAATCAGTACAAAGTGGTCGATGTCCTTTTGATTATCTTACCAACGATTTAGGCATTATTATTTACTGTGGTATAGAGTTAAGAGTTAGCAGGTTACCTGAAGGTAAGTGAGTATCACGGCCCATGAATACCTGCAACCTAACTTTTTGCCAAAGAGGCTATACTTAGGATATTATTTTATATTTTATCATCGTCATCTCAGCCAAAAAACCTCCTGATTTGCTGAACATAGGCCTCCACGAAATCTCTCTACAACAACTAGTCGTATTACCCATCCAACTGAATCCCGCGATCTTCACCAGGTCATCGGACTACTATACGAGTATTATACTCATTATTATTAATTAACTTTGAAGAGCTAACAAAGTCGTTGCAAAAACGCTTTGGTGAACTTGTATTGACTCTCTTTAATACAATTTAAAACCAAACTCACTTATACTTATTCTATAATGTTGCAATACATTCTGGAATAAGTACAACTGAGTTTGGTTTTAGAATGTATGCAAATGCAATGTGTTGCATCAAGTGCCGACAATCGAGAGTATAAATGACTCTCCTTATTTTTTTTAATTCAATAAAGTAGTAACCAACATTTAAAATAAGAAGGTGTTAATTGTTTAAAGGTAATGCAAATATTATATATAACCTGACCTTATAGTATCACACTTGGCAGTTCATATGTTTTTTTAAATGTCACGAGTCTTGTCTAGTACTTGTGTTACCTTATTGTGTCTTAGAATCATGGAATAAACTACCTTATGTGTAATACCCAAGGCCTAAAATCTTTAAATTCATATCTTATTTCGTCTTTGTTTGCCGTCAAGTAGCTACTTCAGTTTAAGAGTTTTCTTTTTAAAGTAGGTCATTGACAACTTACTAGTTGATGTATTATTAACTCATTATATTTATCTAAATATAAAAATTGCTCCTGTCATTCCGAAAATTGACTGTAGATATATTTTGATACGAGATGAAACCCGATAATAACATAATTAGCTGTTTAATATACTTCTCAATTTCATTAAAAGATATGATAAGAAATTTTATTCCCATTTCATATTGCAATACAGAGTATATGTTTACTATGATCATGTCAGTTTGTGGTATTGGTATTTAGTTTTATTTAATTAACTAAGAAACTGTGGTTAAAATATTTTGAAATACAAACTTGGATGGAGAGAAACAGTTTTTAGCGAAGGCGATTACAGAATATGGTAGCATGATTTTTTAATAAAAAAATTTAGAATTTTTAAAAATGTCATAGACAATTAAGAATAACAAAGTTTGTCTTACTCAGTCTTAGCTATCCTACATATAAGTTTGATGTTTATTAAAAAGATATAAGGCTGGCGAAAGTCTGATTCTTTTTTTAAATAAATAAAGTCTATTCCCAATTTCTTTAGTTTATGAATTAAATAATTAATGATGCAATACTTTAGAAAGGTTAACATTAACTAACAAACGATTGACTGAACGTAAGATAGATTAAAAGTAAAACTAATATGAACTTGACACAACACAATCTGTTCAGGTCATCGCAACTATCAATCACAGTAACCTTGAACGGTACAATAGTGGGTTCGATTCCGTTCCATAATGTTTGCATAATCACTAGCCTTATTTCGTATTAATTATTCCTTTTGTTAGTTCGTTATGTTAGGAATAAAATGGTTTATGTTATCTATGGTTGGGACATTCACTTTTCGAAAGAACTTAAATATTAGCATTTTGTTGCTGGTATTTAGAAATCTTATTTAATCATGCTAGGTAATAACCATTTCACAGGTCTGTTGATTCAGTGTATGTAACCCAATTGATGTTTCGGAGATTGTGGATTCGATTTCTACCTAGGGAAAATAAACGTGTGCTGAGTTCGAAACTTTTTTGCATCTGATATTAACATTTTTCTATAACATGCATGTACGTAGATATATTTAAGAAAGTTTGGTTTTCCCGGGTTGTCTCCGCACTTACCCTCTTGATTAAGCCATTGTAGATTGTAGAGGATTTTGTCATCTTCTTATTCCAACCACCCTATATCATCCCCGAAGCTTGCAGCCTTTTTAGTTCGCTACACGTCTCCAGGAGTAATGTTGATTGAATGATGTCTGCCCATTGATCTGCCATACTTCTACATTTTTTGAAAACGTGCTGCGGCGTTTCTTCTGCCTCTATGCATCCCCCGCACAGAGGGCTGTTTGTTACACCTATAGTAAATATGTGCTTATTTAGAGGATAATGTTCAGTTAAAATAGCTATGACCTTCCCGATATCGTCCCTTTTCAGTCTGATTAAATCACTCAAAATTAAAAAAGATCTAATGGACATTGTTTTTCTATGTTTAGTAGCGAGTGGCATCTGGGATGGGAGCGGAGCTCACTGCATGGTGTCAGCTGGTACCATCTACTACATCCTGACTGTTGCAAGGAAGCGCAGAGCAAGCATCGGTTGAGTGAGTATTCCAGCATTATACTTATCAACTAACTGAACCCGGCGCTAAACGCCGCTAGTCTTAAAACAAGTAAAACTTAAATTACTCCTCAGTGGGAGTCCCGTCAAAATTAGCTGGAATAGACAAACATTTTACATTTATACTTCCTAAAGCATTTAGAAAAAACTGTTAATTTGAAATTAGGTACCAACAAACGCTTAAATTAACTTCTACGTTACAGGTATAGATAGACTTAGCAGATTTGAAAACTAACGAAAAAATAGCTTCAATTAGTCAATATCAATCTTGATGAAGTTGAATAATTATTTTTTACAATAGTTATAAATGATATTGTTAAATGAGTCCTGTATGTATGTAAATGAATTTAGACTTTAAAAAAATGGAAGAGTAAACGAAATAATTAAATTATAACAATAGCATAGACCATAGACAAAGCAGTCAAGAATACTGTAGGTAAAAAGCTTAGCCGTAATTAAGCAGTTTAATTTATTCATAAGCAATTTAATCACAAGCAATACTCATCCTGTAAATAATTCATAATTCACCGAAGATTAAGTCAATTACTTGATTTAGTCGATTTAATCAGTCACGTAAACGCTGCGATCATTTCACACACGTCGTCAACTCAACTTTCTCTAAAGTGTAGGGTTGACTTAGATAAGTTCGCGTTAAACGCTTTTGTACTGTCATAGGTTATCAAGTGATCGCCAGCGATGTCCTGGTCGATTATATTATCTTTTGCAACATCGCTTAAGCTATTATGGTATATCTGTGCTAGTTTTGCCATATTTATGTTTAAATATTACGTGCGTATTTCGTACAATAGTTGGTTACACATGATTTATTAGTATTAATAGACTTATTAAAAACCCTTTGCTGAAACTGTTTATCAACTATGAGTTTCATAACATTTAGTGTAAAGACACGCCTATTCCTAGTTACAATTATTATTAATGACTACGATTTACATTCATATCATTATGTACCTATTTCGTTAAACCGCACGTAGGCAGAACTCTAAATACAAGTCGCAATTCAAAATCACTTGAGCCAAACACATAGATCAGGAATAAGTGCATAGATATTTGGCCGACTTAAAATCCCAGCATCCATCCAGCATCATTAAAATCCCAGTCGTCAATCTCTCTAAAACCAACAGTCAGTCAGATTGCACAAATAATCGCCTGGCATTAACCCTCATTACTCTTCAGCAAAACTACAATCATAGTTCAAAACTGAAAATTATTCACCTGTCACTTTGACATAAGACGTATATTCGACTGACAGAATCAACTAACTAAGATTGTCAAATTGGAAACGTACTTGGCAATGCATCGTATTCGAGTCATCATTCGAATGATTCGATAATCGATAATGACAAGGACGGGTCTGTGCCTGTGTGCGGTGACCTTTAGAAATTGTATTCGATTTGATTTGACTACTTTGATTATTGCATTATTACTTTTTGTTATCGTTGCTTGATATTGCAGATGGAAACATAGGGTCATTCTAAGAAAAAAATGTGGTTATTGTTTCAAGCATTAAGGTTTCAACCACCTTTATCGAATAAAAGTTATGTCTGTATAAATATATTATGACAAAAGAATAAATAGTCAGTCAAGTTTAAAATAATTATATAATAGTCAGTCAAAATTAAAATAAGGAAAAAATAACGTTGCCATTGTTATTAAAGATAAAATTATAAAATTTTGTCGATAGGTCAAGCGGCCTATGCTGTAGGTTGTGTGCTATATTTATATAAGACAACATAGAAAATCACATGTTTATAACCGTTATTATTGTGTATTCCAATTATTATCTCAATTTCTATTGAAAATATTATTACGACTGGCAGTTATTACCCAAACGCATACTATAAAATTACATATATTTCTTGTGTAAAATCCAACAATATAAATTTCATTGTCGGTTTCCACTTCTACGATTCCTCGTAAATATTATGTTATATATCCCTTCTTCAAAACCAGACAAACACAGCATCTAGTAACAACGTTTAGTATTGTGAACTCTCAGCAGGAGATGCAAATTAAATGTAATGGCGTATAAAATACCGTAATTTAATTACATCGTCTTCACCACAATTCTCTTTAAATTATTATACAATAAAGTCAATAAAATAATTTTAATGAAGCATGTTTTAACATTGTTATTATAGACAACAAAAATGTAAGTTTAGTAGGATAGCGTAGGGCATTTGATGTCCTGGGAGGGGTCCGGATGTGTTATTAACAGCCGTTCCCGGATCCCTCTCTTCTCAGGCGGAGAGTGGCATACCGTGGGGTTTTAGTCGGTCCGATTCTGTCACACCGCTCCGCCGCAAACCCCGATGGGGTGACGGCCCCTGGGGGCCTTTTTGTTTTAAAAAAAAGGTGCATTTTATGTCCCTGTCCTGGTAGCTCCTTCGATCATTGGATAAACAAACGCTTTTAAATAATCGCTTCTTCCGAGACGGTGCGAGAAACGGACATCGGCATAGATTGAAGGAGCTACTAGGCAATAGTCATCAAGAGCTCTATGTAATCCTACCAAATTTAAAAGTTAATTTGTCTAAAATAACAATGTTTAATACCACAGCCTTGTATAAAACAACTCATTTCGCCATCTTTTACAATAAGAAAAGAACATTACCTTCTTCAACTTCTTTGTGAACTCTTCGTTAAGTTTTCTTTAACACTGGCTACTTATTTGCAAATTTGTTATTAGATCGAGAAACGAGATCATGAAATTGTAACAAACATACATATGTATAGGTATATGTAAAATGTTAATTTATATATACGTTTATTTTCAAGTCACTATTTACTAGAGTTCTTAAAGACAAATTGAATTATTTAAGCAGTGTTTTAATTAATGTAATTTTGATAATCTTGCGAGATACAGATACTCATTAGAATTCTGTATCACAATACACTACGGGTTTATTATTTATTGCAATCAGATATACATGTCTGCCTAGTAATTGTCAAAGAGTAAACAGTTACTGTCATTTCGCATATTCATTAACATAATAACTCTCTGAAATTATTGCACGCTATACCTAACCATTGATGGTGTTAAATGGTTATAAGCCAAACATGAATTCCTGTTCGAATATTCCATTGCTTTATAGGAATCCAGCCTCATAGGACGAATATTTCTGACATGGGTTACAATAGGGAGTTAAAAATTGCCGGCTACCAAATACAAAGTAGAAAAAAAAACTAAAGAAGTTACTTAAAATATGTAACCCTAACCTAATCCCTAACCAACATGAATCTCAAGGCATTTCAAAGCTTCTAGCAATAGAGGCAGTTGATGACATACAACCATTAGCATCTAAAACGGATCTTATGAATTCAGGCTATGAGATATTGAGATAGCAAACATTAATTGTTGTCAACTATTAATATGTACATATTGATGAATGAATGGAACAGTACCGTAAAATATTTTCTGATCTGCTAACCGGACCTTTGGTCAGTAAGCCAAGTATAATTAAATAAAGGATGTTTCATAAATAGTTTAACAATGCTTTATTTCTCAAGTTTTGAATAAAACTATTGTATTTTAATATAAGTAACATATAAATCTCTAAATAACCTCAAAGAGAAAAATCGATTAGCAAGAAAGTACCGAAAAAGTATGTTTTTTTCTTATTGTAAACCATTCGATTACCCTTTAATTATCTCGACTAGTTAGCTACTTTTCGCTTTTAATTACGTTTGTAACGATTCATAAAAATTGCCTTATATTGCAAAAATCAGCCAAGTGCGAGTCTGTTGTCGTTATCAATATCGAGCAAAAACGATCAAAAAAATCACGTTCGCGGTATGAGAGTTCCCTTAAATATTTATTTTATTCTTTTTTAATATTGTTTGTTATATCGGCGACAGAAATACATCATCTCTGAAAATTTCAACTGTCTGACTATCACTCTCAGGCTGTATCCTATAAACCGACAGCGAAGTCTTAGTAATAGGGTTCTTAGGTTTTCCCGTTTAGGTATGGAAGCCTAAAAAAATAACATACATTAGAACATACAAGAATAATCAATCGTATTCCATAAAACAGTTTAAATATTACATACACATAGGTAGTAGATTACTCTGTAGAAACAATATACGACTCAAGTTAGCTTTAAATAATCGAATTCAACAAAAACCTACCTGCATTTATCTTCATATCAATGTAGGTAGTAGGTACAGTTCAATTATGTATTAATTATATACACCGGCATATCACAATGCATAAGAATTTAATTCAGTAACTCAACAAAATACTTTTAAACACATAGTAACTATCAATATATATGCGTTTTCTTTTATTCCTATACGAATATCAGATTAAGTAGAATTCAATCAATTCTTAAAATCCATGTTAAGCCACTTAAATCACAGAACTGGTCACATCAAAACTTGAACTCACATGTTAAATTACTTAAACTATATTTATTACGACAGTGTATTTTCTTGGTTCTCTTTCATAGGAACTTATAATTCGTATCGATAATCAAAGACCTACCGCATACCCTACCTTTATAATTAACGTAAACAGTTACAAACGCTTTGAAAGCAAACCAAAACGTATTTATTTACATACCTATTCAAAATGAATATATTCAAATTACAAAATCACTATTTGCCTCTTTTGAAACTATAAAGAGCGAACGACTATTAAAAACCAATAAGTAATCATTGAATCGATTAAATCGTTTAGATGATAATTATGAATAACTTCATACGAGAAAGCTGTACAAACACAATAAAATCAACTATAAATAAATAAAACTAACAAGCGATGCTCGCATTAGCATCGTTAGTATCGATAAACACAGCAAAGTGATTGCGTAAACATCGGTAATACGTATTGATACTCAAAAATAATCTTTGGTATGATCGACAAACAAACTCGGACCTTTTATGACGATTCGTCGGACGAAGAACCGATACCATGTACGGAAATGGTATTCACGCCCGGTATGATCACCCTCTCCATTCCTGGCACATGTAAATTACTATTATAACATCTTTGTCAAAGTCAAACATCTTGTATAATCGTTAGGCTTACGTTGACAAAATGAACTCTCTGAAATTGTCTTAGAGTTTAATTTACAGGAACAAAAGTTCTGTATTTGTGACTGGTCAATATTAAAGAATTGATGCATAAAAGGTACCTCAATAATCTTCAAATTAACATAATTCTAATTTCGGTTCTATTCAATTACAACAATTCACACTGGGATTATTGGCTAGTTTGTTAAATCGTTTCAACAATAGATTTTTTGTTTATGTGCTATCATAATAATTTCAAGATGTTATTTAGAGGTTGTATGTCTAAAAACTATTTTACAAAAACATAACAGGTATCAATTTACCGATGTGATAAATCAAAAAAGAATTGGTAGTAGCACTGACGAAATATATTTCTAATACTAGGATATTCCTATATATAGATAGGATAGGATACTAGGATAAGAAGATATTTTTACTACTGTATTAGCTGCCGTAGAATATTCCTAAGTGAAGTTAAGGTTTTTTTAAGTAAGCGATTACCGCCGCCCATGGACACCCGCAACACCAAAGGCGTCACAAGTGCGTTGCCGACCTTTGGGTCTTTTTAACCATCCATAACACTCGTGTAATCTTTTAATTCTAAATTATGCCTGCAGATTACTAAAAGAAATATATAAACCGTCATATCTATTGGTTAATTTTGAACTTAGATGAGTAGACTTTATGATTGATGTGGCGGCCTCCACATACAACATAACATACTGCAGCGACATCTACCGAAGTTACACTGAACTACGAAGTAACACACTACACGGAGTAACTCATCATATACAGTTTTCTAGAAAGAAAAAATCCACTCCCACTTCATACAAGCTGTGCGACACGATATTGACAAAAGTGGATGAAATACGAGATTTAGGTGTTATAGTAGACAGTGCCCTCAGCTTTAAACCACATATAAACGACATTGTGAAGAAATCAGCTCAAATGTGCGGTTTCATCAGACGTAATACTCGCGGGTTTAGGCTTGCAAAAACACGAATAGTATTGTATAACGCTCTGGTGCGCAGTAAATTAGAATATAATAGTGTTGTCTGGAATCCCTTTTATACTTTACATTCACAAAGAGTGGAAAGTATACAAAGAGCATTCTCCAGATATCTTGCCTACGTTTCACAAAACATCACTCATCGCTGTCCTTATGAACACCGTTTACAATATTTCAAAATGGATTTTCTTCGTAACCGTCGCCGTATTCACGATCTCGTATTTCTTCACAAAATAGTAAACGGCTCAATAAAAAGTAGTGATCTAACTGAACGCATACTTTATTCGGTCCCAACAAAACCGCCGAGATATGCCATCACCAGAAAATTTTATATACCCACCTGCAAATCTAATCTAGGTCTGAATGCACCTCTGACGCGTATATGTAGAGAATACAATAGCATGTGTTCACAGAGAGACATAGACATCCATGCCCCTTTTAATAAATTTAGACGTTCTATAGCTGATAATTTTAATAAAACTAACCAAAGTTAATCTTTTCCTTTAGATAAGGTAATACCTTTGTTATTTTAATGTTTTTCATCTTTTATATTAATTTTAATTTTTTCATGTTTCATATTAATAAGAGCATCGTAATTTTAATTTAGAATTAATTAGTATTAAGCTCCTTTATTTTGTTTTTTGTAAAAGTTACCTTACTCCTAACATTGTTTGTTAGGGGTACTTTATTTTATCTCATATGGTGAATGTTGTGTGTACCTGTAATAGGCATGCATACTAGAATATATTATTGTATAATTTTTTTTAAAAGTGTATTGTATGTGTGCTGTTGGTATACCTAAATAAATAAATAAATAAATAAATAAATAAACTACCAATCCTGAATCGCGTAATAGAAGTTCTCGCGCCGATTATCATAAATACAACATCAGTAGTACGGGCAGTAGCCCGCCAGGCATGATCACCTCGCTTGGTCGGAGGATCCTTCCTTTGTGTTGGATGGAACATGATACTCGTTCCCTCACAATTGACATAAGTAGAAAGGTCCCTAGTGTATTCAGTAACAGAATGTTTTTTATTTAATTCTCTTTTTTTTTTCCTGCTAAGAGTTTTTGAAAATACGTTTATAAAAATGGCCATGAAGTCGTTTCTATAAGTAAGTAATAAGAGTCCTTTAATGACTGACTGAATTTAAACGACAACGATCATTTTTTAATTCATGTTTTCATAGTGTTAGGCACTGCATTAAGTACTATTTTATATTTAGGACTTCCAGTCATAAGGTCTATTATGTGCTCACGATAGTTGTCAACACTTATCAGATGATAACAAACACAACCGTCTCATAATTCTAATAAGAGTCATTATAAAAATACTAACATCGTACTTAGGATAGCTGACCAAATAATTTAAAGATTTTACAAGAAGTTTCTTTAAAAAATATTGCAAGACTAGTGGGCTCGGCGACACAAGGCCTTTTTAACCGACTTAAAAAATGGGGGAGGTTCTCAATTCGACGGCTTTTTTTTTGTTTTTTACCTCATAACTTTTGACTGAGTGAATCGATTTTGATGATTCTTTTTTTATTTGAAATCTGGTGCTTCCCATGTGTTCTCATTTCAATTTGATCCAGTTCCTGAAGTCGGTTTTTTTGTGGTTACAATTTGTGATTATATAATACTTCATAAACTATCCTAAAGATATTTAAGGACTAGTTCACTACAAAACTTAAACATTCGTTCATTTTGTTTTACTTGTTCTTTTTATGAATATTGTGCCCTTGAAAGGTTGATGAAATGATTATAAATATTTAACCTTAAATATGTGCGTACGCTTAACTTCCTTAGTCATATGTAAAATGCGTTTTGAAGTCTAATTTATTTCCTGTTTTTCTGACGGACTGTCAGAAGGTTTGGTTAATTAGACAACTGATGGCTAAATACACAAATACTTCTATTACTATTTAAACTCGAGAAGTTTTATTGTTAAACTGCATAATTCATTAGTTTTTTCTAACTAAATATAACAGGTTTTACAAATAATAATAATAAATATTCCGGACATTTAACACACAATGCCATGTAGTCCCAAGCTAAGCAGAGCTTGTGTTCTGGGTACTAGACAACTGATATAAATACTTATATACTTTTTTTTGTAAATACTTACATATTACACATAGAAAACACCCAAACTTCGAAACAAATATTTGCAGATCATACAAACATTTGGTCCGACCCGGGAATCGAACCCGAGACCTCAAGCTTAGCAGTCGCATACGCTACCACTATGCCACCGAGGCAGTCAATATACTTAAAAGAAAGTTTTTCCATTACTGTATTATCTATCTATTACCACGACCAATATCATATATATAAAAATTAATGGAATTTGAGTCTTCTGAGCAAGTATTGAACATATGAAAAACAGTACTGCCATCATGTCCGAAAGGGCTTCTTTCGGCCAATGTTGGCAGTACCGGTTTTGCGACATAAATCCCTTCATAGTAGGTATTTATGTTCAGCCACACAGTGTACCTGTGTAGATAATCATTAGATAGTTTGAAATCGTATCAACAGCCTTAAGCAGTCCTAAACTTGATATAGGCCTCCCCTTAGAAAGTAAGTACTAGGTTATTATACTACGCTGACAAGAGGGATTGGTGTAAGGTTTCTTTCAAACTTCCCTTCTCTTTGCACTGCGGTCATCATGTATAGTTTGCTCCCTTAGTCGACTCTCACGATCCACAGTAAATAGGTTATAGGTTGACCTAGTGGTTTAGGCGGTCGCCACGCCGCTTTCTACTGCTCCAAGTGTTGTGGGTTCAAATCCCACATGAGACAACACTTTGCGTGATCAGCAAATTATTGTTCTGAGTCTGAATTTTCTTTGTTTCCGTTTCATGCATGTTTGTAAAATACCTCGCGACACTGGATGTATATGCCTAATGGGGGTTATCTTTCTAAAATGAAAAAATAAATAAGGGTGTTATACTCCGTATTCTTAAACCTTCACTAAACAATCTTCATCGTATAACTATATTAGCTAATCTAAACGAATATATGTTTTTCAACAGTAACCCAGTCAGAACAAGAACGTTCCTGTATAGCGTTATTACGACTGCAGCGACGCTCGGGCCAGTTTCTTTGGGTACATGCAGTACTGCAGCTCAAGGACAACCTGGAGAACTCACAACGACCTGTCATCGTATGCACTAACCAAGTATTAAGGTAAGATATGAAATATACTTACGAAACTTTCTTAATAGTCCACTGCTTGGTGTAGTCAAGTGTGCTGCTCTCCTTAAAACTAAGGTTTTAATTTACTACCATGCTGCAGCTGGTCATTGGGTTGATATTGGCTCTGGGGCAAGTTTTTTATTTTCTAACAGAGCTATTGCACTACGTAAATTACTAATAATATTATTTCGAATATGCGAATTAGTCAAATACACTAATCAGGTATTAGATAGTAAATTTTTCTTTTTTCTTCTGAAAAATGCAATTTATTGGAATTGAGGTGAAAACATGCCTCAGTACTAGGAAGACAACTCAAACACATGACACAGACAATAGAGATTCTACCCAGCTCACAAGCAAAAATTGCAATACCGCTCTAATAAGTCCAATTAAAAGACAATAAAATTAAAATAATAATCATTAATTTCAATTATTACATATGTATATTTAATAGCAAAATATGCGTTAAAGTAGAACTTTAATGAAATTATACGCGTGCGCTAAATTGATTAATTATTCATAAGAGCCGTAGGCGCTTTCAACATTTTTGATTGGAACAATTATCTTGTGGCACGTGTCACACGACTATTTTGTAAGTAAAATGAGATACAATACAATTTCGATATATAGGAAATTATTGGTTTATTCTAGGAACATGAAATAAACAACAAATATTTATATTTTATCTGCTTGTTAAACGTAAGCGTGTCCGATATTTATTTACTTTACGACACTTAATTGCCGAAAAAGTTCATTTTTAAATCCCTCCCGATTTGTAATGAAGAAGAAAGAAGAATTTGCTAAGACTCGATTGAGTAGCTAAAACATGAAAGAGTTATAAATTTAAAAACTCAATTTAGTTGATATTTCTAAAATTAACTAAGACTAGTTATACCCGCCGCGGATTCGTTTACGGATTAGTGTAACTTTTTGCGTGGAACTTCAAATTAAAAAAAAAAGTATCCTTCAAATTAAAAAGGTTCTGAAATCTAAAGCTAACATTTTGCTATTTCACGAACATTTAGATTTGTTTATTTCAATGGATTTTTCTTCACCTTAGGTAGTAAGTCTGCTAGGTAAAGCAACTGAAACTAGAAGAAATAGATAGACTTTAGAAATAATTCTGTTCTAAAATAAAAAGGTTCTGAAATCTAAAGCTAACATTTTGCTATTTCACGAACATTTAGATTTGTTTATTTCAATGGATTTTTCTTCACCTTAGGTAGTAAGTCTGCTAGGTAAAGCAACTGAAACTAGAAGAAATAGATAGACTTTAGAAATAATTCTGTTCTAAAATAAAAAGGTTCTGAAATCTAAAGCTAACATTTTGCTATTTCACGAACATTTAGATTTGTTTATTTCAATGGATTTTTCTTCACCTTAGGTAGTAAGTCTGCTAGGTAAAGCAACTGAAACTAGAAGAAATAGATAGACTTTAGAAATAATTCTGTTCTAAAATAAAAAGGTTCTGAAATCTAAAGCTAACAATTTGCTATTTCACGAACATTTAGATTTGTTTATTTCAATGGATTTTTCTTCATCTTAAGTAGTAAGATCTCATACCCTTGTAGACAGGATAGACGACTATGAAACTGAAGAGTTTGTTTGTTTGTTGAACGCGATTATCACAGGAACCGCTGGTCCGATTTAAAAATTATTTCAATGTTGGATAGTCCATTTATCGAGGAAGGCTATAGGTTACATATCATCACGCTAATACTAATAGGATCGGAGCACCAATGAAGAATGTTTCGAAAACGGGGGAAAATTTTCACGCTACGGGCAATAGAACACGCAAACGAGGTTGCGTGGGTTAGCTAGTCTAGACATAAAGTTCGTAAATTATCTGCTTTTCACTAAATGCATATATATACCTATGAAAGTATGCCCCGTGCTTAGACACAAGTGATTTTTAAAATTTTGACTATCTATTTGTTCCGGTTAATCTCTGGAACGGCTTGACGGATTTTGACGATACGTTCATTGGTAGATATCTGATTATAGAAGTAGTAACATAGGCTGCTTTTTTAAACTAGCTTCACCCCGCGGTGTTACCTGCGGGTAGCTCCGCAGGGTTCAGCTAGTCAAACAATAAATACTTGAACCGGTACTGTAATGGTGCATCATTAAGTATCTTACTACTCGCTAATATGTATAAAACAAGCCACAATCGTGAACCAATTAAGGGTGATTACTTCATCATGTAGGACGCGCATATATTAGATATGTATTTGAACAAATCAAATGGTCAATTTTGTAATTTACTATTTATACGTACAAAATGGTTGATCTTTCTTGTAACTTTAAAATTTCGAAATGTGATTTGATGAGTCTTTGATTATATATATGAATGTCTTCAAAGGACATTGGCTGAATAGTAATTTTAAAATAGAATAAGGTACCTAATAGGTATTAGGTACCTTATTCTGTTTTCATCTCAGAAGGTCTGAGATGTGGCTTCGTTATGCATCTTCTACCGCATCTACTATGGGGAGTGCTCCGAGGAATTGTTCGGACTGATTCCTGACGCCTCTTTTCGCCATCGTCCTACGCGACAGCAATTCCATCCCCATCACTTAGATGGCTGGCAGTCCACGACTGTGCGCTTTTCGCGAAACTTTCTGCCTCGCACAACAAGACTGTGGAATGAACTGTCGCCTGAGGTATTCCCGGACCAATACGACCCTTAAACCTTCAAGAAAAGAGCGTATTCCTTCTTGAAAAGTCGGCAACGTCCTTGTGACGCCTCTGGTGTTGTGGGTGTATATGGGCGGCGGTGATCGCTTACCATCAGGCGACACGTCTGCTCGTTTGCCCCTTATTCAATAAATAAATGAGAAGTTCAATTGAAATAGGTTATATCGTAACGCTCTTGCAAGCTCTCATTATAATGTCAGGTACGCAGAACCTTTTCTTAGTATATTATATATTTACTTATATACTAAAATTATAAATTCGAAAGTAACTCTTTCTGTCTGTTACGGTTTTACGGTTAAACCGATTTCATTGAATTTTATCATGGAGATATTTTGGTTCTTGAAGAAGAGAATAGGCCAATCTTTTCTCTCTTTACTCTCAATAACCGACAAACACGCGGGTGAAGCTTCCGTCAAAAGCTAGTTACATTATAAAATTTATTTGTAAATAGAAAAAATAATAATACTTTTTTAAATATAAGTAAAATTGATATAAATAGCCAAGAGTAAAGGATCTTACAGACTACATAATACTAGATATCTCACTTACTTTTACGATTATCACTGTTATTAGATTATTTTAATTGTTCGAAAATCAGAAATAACAAGTGTTCAAAATCAATATAATTTTCCATATCATACTCACCTTGGCGATTTGAGTAGCGTTAGTCATGGCACTGTTTCACTGACAACTTTATAACCAATTTTGAAATAGTTTTAATGTTACTAGCTTGCATTAAATTAATAAAATAAATGTATACTTATTATTTAAGTACAGCTTATATTACGCGAGCCGCAGCATTGTAGATCATATTTAGTATTACACAGTGTATAAATTATATTATACCCAGTTATACACACCAAAACATAATGGGGTATTCCATTTAAATAAATATTAAGCGTTGTCGATCGTACGTCGATATAAATCTTTAACACAGCGTTTTGTCGAAGCTATATAAACATCTTATGTCATTTACACGTATTGAAACTGTTGCATTTATTGCGAAATACTGGCCTAGACAATATTTGATCAATGCTAACATCCCAAGTAATAAAAATTACAACTAATTACAATTGCTGTTTGAAATCAAATATGTTCAAATCAAATTGCTTCCGACAATGCTTTTAATTAATAAAATAAATCTTCATTGAAGTTACCTTGGTTTAACAAATGAAGTAGAGAGGTGTGGCATCGTATGTTGTAGAACTTTAATGCGGTTCATAAGTTTTTTAAATTATAGTTCCGATGTTTTCCATACCTCGGTCAGGGCTAGTACATTTTTGTCGAAACGTTTAAATTGTATACGTGCATATTTAAAAGTGATTTAAAAAGTTTTATTCTATTAGTTTTAGATGTTATTACATGTGGCTCTAGTTTTTTTTCCAAGTGTGAAGTACAATTAACCATTGAAAATCAGAACAATCTATGTAGAAGTTCTCTCTGACCAAATTACGTTAAAGATATAGGTTGAAATAGTATCAAGTAATCTTAACTTGGCTGAACTTGCACTACCTATATTAGTTATCTAATTTATTAAAACTAAACGTGCTACACCTAAAAAATTCATTCTTTTTATGAAATCAAATATCAAAAGGAATTCTTGCTCCGAAGAGCGTACGATATAACAATAAACTCACATATCTCATAAACAGTTGGCAACTAATTGAGCCCAAAGCCACACTATTAACCGAGCCGATAATTCCGCAGGCCCACGGTACGCCAGACTTTGAAAAATTACGGCCATAACTTAACGCGGTCACTTACAGACTTCCCTATTGAGATATCAATACTAGATGACGTCGTACGACGTACGCCTCTCGCGTAAACACAACCCCTACTAACGTTTACTTCGAACACGATTTTGTAATAGCCATAGAAAACCATTTCAAAAGGATTTTTTTCCTTTCTAAGAAGAAAGAAGAAGAAGTTTATGTCCATATTATGTCTATGTGCAGTGGAGTATCAAAGGCTATTGATAATTACGCATATTTCTATATGCATTCCGTGTTATTTGAAATCTGATAACTTTTGAAAACTAAGCTTTTCTTAAAACCAATCAACATTATGTACATGATAATTGCATTTTTTTAATTTTATGGTAGTTTCAAGGATTAAACGAGCAGACGTATCGCCTGATGGTAAGCGATTACCGCCGCCCATGGACACCCACAACACCAGAGTCGTGACAAGTGCATTGCCGGCCTTTAGGGGATCGGGATGGGGAGAAAGATGGGGGAAGTGGTTGGGGTCTGGGCCTCCGGTATCCTCACTCACTCGGTGAAACACAGCGCAAGCGTTGCTTCACACTGGTTTTCTGTGAGGATGTGGCATCACTCCGATTGAGCCGGCCCATGCATGCCGAAGCGTAACTCTCCCACAGAAGCTTACTGAAGGTTTTAAATCGTTTTACAAAACATGTATTGAAAACATAAATCATAGTATGTTACTACGGCAATCGAAAGAAGCATATCTGGCTTTGTAACCCAAAACTTGAATAATAATATAATTTTCTAAGAATTTGTATGCTAACTTACGATAACGATATAGATAAAAACGCTCAAAATTTTTGAAAATAAAAGAAAATCCATTTAATTGGCTACTCATGAGTCAAGCGTAACTTTTGTATGTCTTGTTAATTGACGTTAATGGATACAATCATGGCCAACGCAATTTTAGAAGGCCAATTATGTTCTATTTTGTTTACACGACTTGATTGGAATACCCTACATTTGAATTATACTTTCTGTTGCTTTACATATTACGTAAATGAAATACCATATTAATCAACGAGATCACGCATTCACGCATTTTAATATTTTGCAACTATTAATTATTTAAAGAGCAAACCTAAAACAAAAAATGATTTTTTATTGCGCAATATTCATAGTAACTACCTACTTCTTTTAATCGATACTAGGCCATAATTTATAGTTACTTTGTTTCTAACTTGTTCCCAAAGTACCATATATATATAGATATCAAATCAAAAATAATAAAACGTCTGTTCACGGATCCTGAGCATTGATTCAGCTTTCTATAACTTTATCACAGTAATCGTTTCACATTAAATCGAGTGTTAAAACTCGATCGTAAAACATTAGAGGTATCGTAGTGAAGCTTCTCAGAGAATAAATATTGTAAGGGGGTGATTTATTGACTCGGGGCGAGGCTTGCAAGCCGATCGGCCGGCCGATGTTACTATCGGGATGGCTTGAAATATGCCTGCAAAGGGCTATTGTTGTGATGTGAGAAACGGTGTATAACAAGCGCCGCTTTTGATCGATGGGCCGGCGGATACAACCGTCTATGTTTTATAGCACGAAAATACATGAAAACTGTAGCTAATTTAGTAAATTTGCTCAAGATGCATGCTCTAGGTGTTGCTCTCAGTAGTGAAAATAAAATAAAAAATATTATTTGATTGTTGCCGAACCCTTTAAACTTTAATTATTTTTTTTAAACTCTTGCCCGCGGCTCCACCAGCCTGACATACACGCTGGTGGAGCCGTGGGCAAGAGCTAGTTGAGAGCAGAGCGGTTGTCGTGATAAAGTAGTCTGTCTTTTTCCAGGGTTCAATATATCTAGGTATACTATATATATATCGGTTTAGCGATTTATCCGTGAAAGCGTAATAGAGAGACAGACAAAGTTACTTTCTAATTCATGGAAACCCGCAACACCAGAAGCGTCACAAGTGCGTTACCGGCCATTGGGGGACGAGAAGGGGGTGGGGTATGGGCCTCCGGTATCCTCACTCACTCGGTAAAACAAGCAAGCGCTATTTTACACCGGTTTTCTGTGAGGCTATCACTCCGGTCGAGCCGACCCATTCATGCCGAATGCGTGGCTCTCCCACGGTGTGAAATATTTTTTTCATATTTATTTTCTAAATATCCGAAAACCTTGGTTTTTTAATAATTTACGCTTTCCGCTAAACTTCCCGTGTATAGTACAGTTCTGGACTAAAAAAAAATTACATTTACGGTTTTCTTATATTTTTTTTATAGTAACGTCTTGGTAGTATTGGGAATAACGGCTTTAGTCAATATTTTTTCTTATTAATTTTTAAAGGTCACACTCCAAAGTTATGTCGGCTTGATATTCAATTATGTGTATGAAAGTAAATTACTCAAAATACGTGTTTAACAATTACACTTAGACCAATTCATACTAAAATCATAAATTCAAAAGTAATTCTATATGTCTGTCTATCTGTCTGACTGTCCGTTACAATTTCATGGTTAAACCGCTGCACTGATTTCAATGCATATGGTTTGATTCTTAAGGACATAGGTGCTATTTACCGTACCGTCACCAAGGACTTGGATGAAATCCATAGATTAGGTTACATTTCTAATAATAACTATCAATTAAGTGCAAGTAGATTGTATATATTTCAATCAAGCGCTAATAAGATTATATCAGCATTAAATGCATTTTAGTAATGCTATTTTATGCTGGCTCGCTAAATTTAACACCATTCAGCAGCTGGAGTTGGCATCTAGATAATAATCAGCGTGAACAAAGTCATTAAGCTCAGCCTACTATGACACAGAGCTATTCATAATATTCCACGATAGGTTCTGGTTAAGTCTTCCGCACACTTGCAACTTTTTGTAGTATATTACTGCTGCACAAGACTTTGAACTTCTGTAGAAGGAAGTGGACAAATAAGTTTGTGTTCTCATTAAATTCCCATGTAGCTATCTTCCACGAGTAGTAAAACATACTTTAATACAGTCTATGTAACGGGTGTTTTTTTAAGCTAGATAGAACTTTAAATTGTAAAAAGTAACACAAAAAATTAAATTTTGATGAAACTTTTTTTTTTATTTGTTTCAGTATACTCTGACAAATCATCATGAATAGACTCACGCTTGAACAACGCTACGAAATTATCCAAATTTACTTTGAAAATCAGTCGTCGATTCGCGCAACTTATAGACGACTGTTTTATCGCAAAATTGTGTTCAGCGATGAGGCGCATTTTTGGCTTAACGGGTTTGTTAATAAGCAAAATTGCCGCATATGGAGTGAGACCAATCCACAACAGACCCTACAGACTCCATTACATCCAGAAAAATGCACCGTATGGTGCGGTTTTCACGCTGGTGGCATCATCGGACCTTATTTCTTCAAAAATGAGCTGATTTTCAAAGTAAATTTGGATAATTTCGTAGCGTTGTTCAAGCGTGAGTCTATTCATGATGATTTGTCAGAGTATACTGAAACAAATAAAAAAAAAAGTTTCATCAAAATTTAATTTTTTGTGTTACTTTTTACAATTTAAAGTTCTATCTAGCTTAAAAAAACACCCTATAGATAACTGAGCTACGTGGTAAATAATTATTCCTGTATCGTACAATGAAAGTTCTCTTGCGTATCGGCCAATAGCTGTTGATTTTGCTAAAGCAACAGCAGGACGTGGTGTCAACAGGTATAAAACAAGTTTATAAGGTAATTAGAATTTTAATGGTGGATCTGATACAAACGATGGTTCTGGTGTTGATAAGTTTATAAGCACTGCAGTGTCAGTTATAAAATATATGAACGCATACTTTTTGTTAGAAGAGGTTGAAAGAAAAATATAGATCATCTCTCAACCTTTTTTTTATTGGAACAAGGGGTAATCGAGCAGACGTATCGCCTGATGGTAAGTGATTACCGCCGCCCATGGACATCCGCAACACCAGAGGCATCACAAGTCCGTTGCCGGCCTTTGGGGGATGAGGAGAGGGGTTAGGGTATGGGCTTCCGGTATCCTCACTCATTCGGTGAAACACAGTGCAAGTGCTGTTTTACACCGGTTTTCTGTGAGGCCATGGTATCACTCCGGTCGAGCCGGCCCACGCATGCCGTAACGTGGCTCTGCCACAGTAAAAACCTACACATATTATTTGAAGCATAGATACGAAGAATGTTATAATAAAGTATACACCTATATATATATATATATGTGGCGACCTCCACATACAACATAACATACTATAGCGCCATCTACCGAAGTTACACTGAACTACGGAGTAACCTACAATACGAAGAAACTACTAATCCTGAATCGCGGAATTAAAGTTCTCGCGCCGATTATCATACATACAACATCCCAACATCAACTGTTGGGCAGTAGCCCGCCAGGCATGACCACCTCGCCTGGTCGGAGGATCCTCCCTTTGTGTTGGGTGGAACATGATACCCGTTCCCCCACATATATATATATTATACTAATGAAATTAAATTGCAGGACCTTTGGATCTTGGCTTTCGAACATCAACGATTAAATTTGTGACATCGACAATTCATACGACTTAATCCTAATGGAATCGCCATTAACGGCTGAACTATTTCGGTTGTTTGCTACCGACCTGCTACTCCTTAATTAAATATCTCATATCACCAGCGTGTAGTATAAAAAGTCGCCGTACTTATGAAAGCCTTAGATAATAAATCTAAATTAATTTCAAAGGCGAGTGGGTGACAGTCCGGCTGACCTAAACAATCAGTGGGCACAAAGGGCGGTGGCGCGGCCCTTAAGCACTTAGCTCTTGTTAACAGCGGTGCATGTTATAAGCATAATAATATTAAAGTATATCCTACTAGCTGAACCCCGCAGTGCTACCTGCGGTACGACAATAACCTCGGCCAACGCCGCGAGGCGAAGCTAGTATCATTATGTGTTGTGAATTCTGATGTTTAAGCTATATTATTGTTGAGTTTTATAAAAATCCATTCAGTAGTTTTTGCGTGAATAAACAACAAACATACTCACTTACATACTCACAAACTTTCGCGTTTATAATAGGTGTTTAGTTATTAGTTATTATTAGTAGGACATCCTATAACTATCAAAGTGTCTTTTTAAAAATAAAGTAAATAAGTTTAATAAGGGGCTTCGAACAATTTTCCTAATTTTAAATACAATTTATAAAATTACTAGCTGGCCCACGTAACCTCGTTTGCGTCTTTTATTGCCCGTAGCGTGAAAACTTTCCCCCATTTTTGAAATATTCTTAATTATAAATATTATATTAGTATTAGCGTGATGATATAAATATGCCTATAGCCTTCCTCGATCAATGGTCTATCCAACACTGAAAGAATTTTTCAAATCGGATTAGCGGTTCCTGAGATTAGCACGTTCAAACAAACAAACTCTTCAGCTTTATAATATTAGTATAGATAACTATTTCTTTAATAAATCAAGGAACTTTTACTTGCTTTAATAACGTACCTACCTTACATTTTACAAATACAAAATCTAAGAGATTCTTTTAGATCTAAATTAAATGATTTGAAACAAAATTCAAGCATTTTAATACCTATAATCGCTACGTATTAAACACATGCAAGATAGATAGAAATGGACATGCAATATTAGCGGATGAACATAACCAGAGGCACAATCATTCATAATCGCCAATTAGATTGCAGAACTAACTACTAAGTGGTCGCTTTATTTTATAAATTGAACCAAAATTTCATACGGTGGTGGCTATAAATCCGCTGTGCTCACAAGCTCAGTTGCATTGTTCGCGGGATTGCGTCATTTGTCACGTTTCTGCGCTGATGCTCTTGCGCAACCTACTCATGTTACTTCGTGCTCTCCTCTCACAAATACTGTTCCTTTAATAATGAGCCCAGCTTACGTGAATAACAAATTTAATACCGGAGAGCTTTACTTTATATTCCTTCTAGGCTTAGAACTGTGTATTCAATCAAACTATTTCCAAAGCTTCAAAACGACTTAATTATATTAATAGAAACTTTAAAAAAAATCGTTAAAAAAGTTTTTAATTTTTTAATAAATACTTTGCTATGTAAAAACATAAAACATGTTATAACCGATGTATCAAATAGAGAATCAGTGTATTTTTAATGTGGCCACACTGTAATTGATCGAACGACACCTCACGTTGTAGAAATAACATTTGTACAAGCAATTTCACGCTTATTTATAAACACCTATGTTATATATCTGTGATACGGTGAACGACAACAAATTGTCAACATGTCGGCCGCCTACATCATGTCGTCGAGATTTATGCGTTCGGGCTGCGCGGACGCACAAATTGGCGGGAAACTGAGAACACGGACGGATACGTTGATTTCCAACATTCCATTAACTTAGTTATGCATAACAAGCACCGTATTATGTCGACAATAAAAAATACTAACTAGACTGCAAAGAAACCTTGAAAATTATCATTTTAGGATCTTAGCATTAACTAGGATCTACCTACGACATTTTATACTTAGTTGTCAGTAGAGATTTGTAGCATTATAGTAAACTCAAAACGTGGCAAAACTTACGATGCTAAGAGATCATTATTCATCATACT
This sequence comes from Spilarctia lutea, assembly GCA_916048165.1. Taxonomy (NCBI): domain Eukaryota; kingdom Metazoa; phylum Arthropoda; class Insecta; order Lepidoptera; family Erebidae; genus Spilarctia; species Spilarctia lutea. The sequence goes on from OU696491.1 coordinate 7,042,230, forward strand.
CCATGTATTTTGCATAACACTCAAATGTTATTATTTATCTTGTACCTGGATGACGGAGATTTGCTCGGTTTTATTTTTTTGGTAAATTTTCTAAACGCTAACTAAAAATTAAGCCTAGCTAGATCGATTTGTCGCCCCAGAAACCCTTGCACTCTCTGATGTGCGTTATGGTCTAGCAAATAACAGCAAAATTAACATATTTAACTGCCATTATTATGTTTTTTTTTTAAAGTAGGTATGTAGGTAAATATGAACTTATAAAACAAACAAAATCTTGTAAGCGTGTCATTCAAAATTGCTTTAGTATGCACTCCTTGACACTAAACTGTTATTTTTAAGACCTCGATAGTATAAAATATAATTAACTTGTATTTCACGAACATATATTTAATGACTTCTAATGTGCATAATTTACTTCTGTTTCTATGATATCTAGACGTGCAGTCGTAAAGCTTTTAACATAAATAAAATGTTTGCAAAAGCATATAATTAATCAGCATGAGTTCAGTGAGGTCAAGTTCAAATTATGCAGAACGTGTGTAAACAGCGTAAGATAATGTTTTATCCGTTCGCCCTTTTGATTCCTACCCTTCAAAAAGGATATCTTTTCCCTCTAAATGCGAATGCAAAACCGATTTGTCGCCGTCCAACAAATATCTAAACTTTGGTGTACTGTCGTGGGCAAAAGTTTATATATTTTAGCTTTAAAAGCTTATTTGCTTGAGTACCTAACCTAAAGTTAGCTACAATTTCGCACAATAAAAGTACAATGATCTGTTACTAAAAAATAGGTTAGGCAAATTGATAATTTAATAGAATTTGACATAATTTACTATTAATACTACGTTCTATTCCGAGAAACACTCTAACTATTAAGAAAAGCCGGTGCGTAAGAGACAGCAGTCCTGGTAAAAGGCAGACATGGCTTCGAGACGATGACAATAGGCACTGTCCACCTTGTGTCGTAATTTAAATTCAATTATTCAAGTTTTCGGGTAGCGCTATATTGTTATATCCTATTGGCCTGGTAATAAAACGTTTTGTACCCTTCTGTACTTGTAGGTCCAGAGCTGAGTCCAACTATGTGACATTTTCCTGCCTCTAGTATCTAAAGGTTGCAAACACAAACGCTAACTGAACTCCCGCGAAAGGTTATATTAGCTGCAAATTCAATACTATGTGTACACTTTGCCTTACCCACAGTCATTACAAGCCGTTTGTTTAAATGTTCTTCATTTTGTCTACAATCGGAGATGTATGACGTTGATAACGTACATGTATGTTTGTATCATTCGTTAGCAGAAATTACGTTGTTAACTAACTTTATTGGTAAATCTTTTACTTTGATAAAACAGCGGTATCTGAAGATGATACCAAACTTTATTATTGTAAGGAATCAAATCATGGTTATTCTGTAACTTATAATATGTAGAGACAAGAAAAGAGTCGTAACAAAACAAAAATATTTAGGTACACTAGCTTTTGCCCGCGGTACCGCCCGCGTATTTGTCGGTTATCGCAGCAAAGAATAGCCATGTCCTTCCTCAAGAACCAAAGTATCTACATGAAAATTTTATTGAAATCTTTGCAGCAGTTTGGCCGTGAAAGCAGGACAGATAGATAGATAAACAGAGTTACTATTGCATTTTTAATTTAATGTATGGATTTAATAACCACTATTAGGTATAATTATTATGCCAATGGAAAGTAATGGTACTGAATCCCTGTAATTTCTTTATATTTTCAAGGCTAAGTAATTATGGAAAAATATCTTCGAATATGTACTTACTATTGCCTCCACAAGTGAAATTACGTGTTTTACCGATCCTAAAGTCCACTATAAGGGAATATGACAGATCAGTTCCAACTACTTTCAAGCCTCTTCGTGGACTTTAACTATAAATATATATTCCGGACATTTAACACACAACGCCATTTAGTCCTAAGCTAAGCAGAGCTTGTGTATGGGTACTAGACAACTGATATAAATACATATATGCTTTTTTTTGTAAATACATACATATTATACATAGAAAACATCCAAACTCCGAAACAAATATTTGTAGATCATACAAACATTTGGTCCAACCCGGGAATCGAACCCGAGATCTGAGGAACAGCAGTCACATACGCTACCACTGCACTACCGAGGCAGTCATGTTCAATAGTAAAACTCGAACACTCAGTCTCCTATAGACATGCCCTTACATGTAACTTTTTATTTTAAACATTCTAATTTTCTTTTTGATTAACTAAAATACTATTATTTTTCAAGCTATACAGATACAATAATAATTTAACGCGGTTGACACCTATTAGTGTAATGGAATAAACCCTAAACTACTTCGGTACATAATTAATATGACCAAGAAATAGCACTGAATATAAACATTCAACTTAACTGGTCGTCTTTATTGTTACTAGTAATGGCTAAAGCTTGTAGCAGTGTCGTATAGGCTGAACCTAATTCTTACAAGTTATATGCAATAGCCTGTTTAAAGGTATTTTAATTATTTGCGTCGCTCATAATTTACTGCCCACTTCGAGTTCAAGGCTCTTATTGAATTGAACAACTCACAATTTATATATTGGAGCGGTATTGATCCCATTTATGGTAGTTATGTAAGTAGTTCGAAGATATTAATAGATGCGCTTAATTCCTTTGCATTTAAGGATACTTTTAGACGTTTTTTTTCTATAGGTACATAGTTTAGAGGATAATTAGTTAGTGCTCTTTAGATCCATAGAATAACAGCCGTTCCCGGATCCGTCCCAACTCAGGCGCAGTGGCACACCGTGTGGTTTTAGTCGGTCCGATTCTAATACACCAACCCGCCGCAAACCTCAATGGGGTGACGTCCCGTGGGGGCACAGATCACCCGATGTGCGTGGGGGTAACCAAAAGAAAAAAAGGGAGTTACCTGATTTGTTCAACGTCTCCAACAATAATTTTTTTTATAGAATTCGTATAATCAAATCTGCTAAATTAACTGTACATTGCGGTTTATATAATCTTGTATTGAGTCCTTTCATCGACAAATGAAGGCGACTTTTCAAAATACTCGCTCTCATTTTAATAAAGATAACTACATAAATATTTACCATTAAAAAAACTTAAGGTTTTACATTAAAAAGACTTCGCGTTTGTTTGTCACAATGTATCACGAACGTCATTAGATATTACACATTCGATATCCGTTTCATTTTTTGCTGCCGTAGTAGTAATTGTGATTATCTGTGTAAAAATGTGGTAAAATGTAACGTTAACAGATTTCAAATGTTTTGTCAACAGTGAACAAGAAGCTACCGTGATGAAAGCCAACCCTTGGCTTTACCATTACTACGCAGTTCAATCCAAGCTGCATTACGGTCTAGCATATGAAGCGGCAACGAGGATGTATGGGCCTCCTCCGCCGGACATCCAAGTCTACCCTCCAACGATGCAGTATACATCCACACCACCTGTCTGCATTAATGGGAACCAGCCTGTCATGATGCCTAATACGGGTATCCAACCTCATATTCCTCATGCCCCTCCACATTTAGCACCAATGCATTATGCCTATGAAAGACTAGATACCGGGCCCGTGGATTACTCAGTCTCCCTGCAAGAAAACAGGTAAAATTTTCTAACCCTCTGATTTGACAATAATAATTAGGTACTTATCCAAATGAAAGAAATTATTCAAGATTCAAATTCTACTAATTTAAATCAGTTTGTTCACCTAACGTTGTAGTCTTTAGGTATAGAGAATGGCCTAGATCTCGCTAATTGCACTCTGACCTCATACCGTCCATCAAAACTGTCAGTTTTGGAATGTGTATGTAATTAGTTTCGTCTTTATACAGTTTCTTTGATTGACTGTGACAATCCACCTTATTTAAACCAAAAGAAACCCCACATGTGTAACTTTAGATTCTTATTTCAGATACCACAATATACGAGTAGAGGATACCAGGATCCAGGCTAATGCTAAACGAAAAGAAAAAAATGTAGATGAAAAACCAAATAATACGCCACTTTTAAATATGTCTCCTCGCTGCACACCTTCAACAGTTACATCTGGCGGAGAAACACTTGTAGCAGTTTCAGCAGGTTCAATTGCAAGTAGGCAACCAGGATCGAAGAATTTCAATATAACAGAAACAGAGATGGTTGATCAGTGGAACCCAAGTCCTACGTGGTCAGAATCAGCTTTACAAAAGGTGCCAGACGTTTGCCACCAGGACTTAAGTCCTTACGTGACGACAACACCACCCACCCCCTCTGGAACACCCACAGCTTATACACATAATAATTACAGTCATACGTTCGTATTTGATTGGTCTCCAGAACAATATGTTCCCCATACTAATAATAGATGTAACACTATAACTACAGAAAGTTCCTATCAACAGACGTGGAATAGGAGTCAAAGGACAACGTTCGCAAATAATGCGGATAATTCCGTAGATGAGAACTCCAATCCTAATAGAATAAGTTTACCAATGAGGGTCAGTATTCCACCGCCAGCGTATAATGCATCTAGGGAGGATACGCTTAGAAGGCAAATTGGTAAGTATCTACATACATTTGAATTCAATGAATAGAATTTTCAGTTATCGTATCTACTTTTCGAACCAATATTTCGTATCTTAAGATAGTTGGAATCTGTTTCGGAGTGCACAGATTGTAGATACATAAATAAGCAAGATAAATGCGCAGCAGCAATGCCTCTACACTACCAACACTAGATAAATTGCCAACATATACTAACATTGCCTTTTCTTTATTGTTTTAGATCATCCACATCCAGATTCACCGGATGCCAAAAAGCCTGCATTATAACCTTAGTAATAATTGCAAGTAATTTTCTATAAATAGATAAATAATTTGTTACCTTGTAATAATAAATTTTATTATTATTAGTAAAAGCTCTGGAACTCTCCTGTGATCTATGCGTTATTAAGATTTTATTGTAAAATGATAAAATGTTTGTATATATTGTCGGCTATCGAGAATTTTGTACAAAATAATATATGTAGTACTATAAGTGTTTAGTTTAGTGTTTTATATGTAATAGAGCATTATACCATTCGCATACAATGTGATTTGTTTGTGTGAACGAAATGTAATATTTTTGTAAATATTTTTAATACTTAAGTTTATATTATTGATACCGTCCAACTGTTTCCTCAGACATAACTGTGAATATCTAAATATTCACAGTTATGTTCATAGACACGAATTCTTTTAATATCGTATAATTACGAAGGTGCAACTCCCTGATGAATAAAACAATACGCATTCTGGTTTGACTCGGTCAAATTTCTTTTTTAAATAGGTACATCTCGCCTTCCGAATTAATACTAAAAATAGAAAGTATATATCAGTTTTTATTATTAAAAAAAAAGTAAACGTCAATCGAAATCAAATACTCTTGTGTATATTGTTTAGTTCTTGGAATACATTTCGAGGATATATTTTTCTGCAATCAGATGTAGTACTGTGGGTACCAGATTGAATGTATATTAATTAGTTTGTAAAAGCTAGTTTCCTTGATGACCAACTCTTAAGTGTAACTCCGTCCAGTATTGGAACTCGTAGAATTAGGTATATTGTACAAAATAGTCTGTAAATTATAAAACAGGAAGAATTCTTGTAACAGGAGACATATCTAGTTTTTAATTTATGATCACTTTTTTGTTGATTGCGTTTTGTGAAGTAAAGATTATTGCGACCTTGAATATTTTGTTTTCTTTATCCGATAAATGTGTTACAAATAAAAACATTTGTTTACTATAAAACTGTTTATTTATTTTTAAAATAATTACATTGCTAACAACGACAATTACTTCTTATACAATACTGGTTACTCGGGTCTGAGCCGCATGTTCCGCAACAGACATAAATCTCGAGCAGTATCTTTTCTTCCATATGGAGTGGATAGATCATACAATCTAAGTATTAATCCTATATTAAAACCGCCTGGAAGACATTTAATCAAAGTAGGAACAAGTTCACTAGGCATTTTTTGTAAAACTAATTGTGCTCTATCTTGTCCACATTGCACCACATATATGAGAAACTGTAAAATAAAATCTGTTTGAGGAGTTACATCTCCATTTTTTCCTGCTAGTTGCGAAAACGAAGCAAACAGAGTTTCTAGTGCAGATAATAGGGGCTCCTTTAAAGTTACTCCAGAAATACTCTTTCCTTGGGAGTAGTACATGGTACTATCACTCGAATTATCATTCATTCGTCTCATTTTGTTACTTGAACCATGCTGCTCTAAATCCTCGGAGTCATCGTGACGGCGTTTTCTGGTTGGTGGAGTTTTGGTTGAATTACTGTGTTCGAGAGCAGCGTAAATGGAATAAACTACAAGTTTGGCCAATATTGCAGATTGAGGCTCTACTAAATCTTCGCTTAGTTTTGCATTATATAAATATTGAGGCAGGACATGTAGAATCAAAGCTTCCGTACATTTTTCAATATCTAAATGAAACATGGCAATAACAATATCCACTGATCTATCCAAATCATCTTGGTAGCGAAACTTCAATGTTTCCTTCACTAAGTTTGTGACAAACCAGATTGGTCCAGTTGTCTTCAAAAGACTTTCGATTATGTGGGTAGCATCAATATGTAGGTATCCCCTAGTTTTAATATCTTCCCACACAGTTAGAAGCTGTTCTAAAATAGGCTGTCTTGAAATAATGGTTTGTGAGAGTGTCAATGCTTTGGCTTTTGATAGAGGAAGAGGGTGAATATCATACTGCATCTTCCTTATAATTTGAACCATCAGAACACTTTTTTCTTGGAAATTATCTAACTGTTTTACCTCAACCTCACTAGGTGGCACTAAGAACTGTTGTATCATATTAATAGGCTTCAAAACTGCATCTTGGTGAACTACATTAATGTATGAACACAACCACACAGCAGCACATACTGCTAGGGATGGCATTTTTTGTCTTAAAGAATCCAACATAGACTTAACTTCTGCTGATGAAAGTGAGCCTTTCTCCCAAGCAAAAAGAATTTCTTTAACTACTCCACTTACATTCATACAAAGATCATGAGGTTTAATATTTGTATTTTTAAAATCAAAGTCGGGAGCATTCAAATGATGAATAAATACATCTACAAGTTGAGAATCACACTTTTGAAGAATTTGGTCAGGAGATTTGTGAACTCCTTGGTAAACCATACACTCCCTTACCCATTTTTCAAAAAATGAATCTCCATTTTCATCAAGAACAGCGTCTGCTCCATAATCTTGTACTATTGAGCAAAGAATGAGAAATGAAATATCAAAGATATTAACTTTGGATTGGGAAGCTCCTTTCTCACTGGCAGCTAATAATGCAAACTCATTAAACTTAATCAACCTTGAGACAATTAATTTTATCTTTCCTTCAACTATAGCGACTGCTAGAATTGTGTCCAATGTAGCACCACCAACTATTTGGCAAAGCATTGCATATAAAGAGTCATGTGTTTTATGAAACTCCCCACCCATTGTTTTTAGGATACCAGCTAAGGTTGGTTCAGCTCTAGTGATGAATGATGGTACAGAGCCTTGAAGCCCAGTTGGTTCCAGTTTTAGTAATTTTACATCTTTGTTTTCTCTCTTTTGTCTGAAGTATACCATCTGATTTTCTGATACAACATTTAATTTCATTAACGGTTCTAATAATGATATGACACTATTACACGAGTTTTTGGTGTCAACAATATCCAGCAGTGGGGTAGCCTGCAACAACTTTTCAAATGCCTCAACAACCTCTATGGAGTACTCATTGTCCTTATTTGTATTCCCACAGGTGTTATGTAAATAGTGAATCACTTGTGGTATCTTTAAAAAAGTAAATGCCGCCCACAAAGATTGCTTTAATGAGTCTTTACTTGAATCATTCAACGAAATGAAACAGGCTCTAATCAGTTCACAATACAGTCTTGATAGAGAATATACCTTGATTCTTTGTACCATTAGAAGTTGATTGGATAGTGTCTGTAAATCAGCACTTGGGTTGGCAAGTACATCAACAGCTATCAAAGCTTGTAAACAGTGAGTGATCGGTTCTGGTTTAGTATTCAGTGGTGCTATTTTGTCAATATCCATATTACAAATTTTCTGTAGAGTCTCATGTATTGTGACCGGCGCTTTGAATTGTGTATTCATCATCATGAATGCAGTAATCTCTTGGCATTTCTTTGTAACTTCATTATACTCATTAGGGTCATTCTGTTTAGCTAGGTAGAACATGGCAAGCAAAAAGTCTGTGTTTACAATAGAGTTTAGTAACAATGTTGACTTTTCTAGTAACTCTTGAGTTTGAATAGGGTTTGATGATGGATATTTACTAAGGGAATAATGATACACTTGCAATAGCCATAATATTATAGACGAGACAGCGAATGCCAAAACTTCTTCTTCCATCTTACCCCGACATGTTATACCATCAAGAAAACTTTCCATAAACTCAAGTAGACTAAGAATGCAATGGGGTTTGTGAAATGCATCAAATTTAGCAATCCGTTGTAAAACTGCAGCATAGGAAACCAAGTGTGATGCCAGGGAATGCTTCAAGTAAGATATTACCAGTTGATTTGCTCCACAGCCAACCATAGCTTGCTGAAGAATACAATCAGCAAGGTTATACAGATCACCGCTGACGCCTCTTGGAAGTATAGTCTTAATATTGATACCCCATTGTATATCCGTCCATCGTTCTCTCCAAGCTTTTAGGATTAATGCCTTCAGAGAGCTTGTTTTACTTGTAACTTTCGAAGCATCCATTGTAACCATATTTTTAGAGGATTTAACTGTATAATACAAATAAATAATTGTAGTTTCACTTCAACACTTAGTCATTCTTAAAGTAGATGATAGTTTTATTGAGTATTCTATTCACATTTTACTTATTTAGTATTCATTTGATATCAAAAGCGTACCACTTATAATTCGCAACGTCAAATTAAGGTTCAGCTCAGCTAGTTTGTTTTCTTTGCTTAGCTTAATTCTTCTGAAATTCATGCAACACTCCCTTCACGTTTAAATACATATGATTTGCTATTTCAGACTATTTCACACAGAATTTCAACTTTTTAACCAATAAGCATAGACGTCATCAGAGATGTCTGCAACACAGAGAACAAAGTTAAAATGTTTGAACGTTTAGTTATTGCAGCGTAGGTAAAGACCTTTTCAATAACTTGATGCCATGGTTAAGTTCTTATTTGAATTGTTGTTAACATGTTATTGTTAAGTTACATACAAATTTTAGTTGTTATCAAAAATTTAATACAGAAGTATAGAAGAAATAAGATCTCTATTTTTTTATTTTTACTGGTATGTTAAAGGTCTTGTAAATTTCAAAACGCAACGTCATAAAGTTAACCCTCATGGTTTGGTTTGTTTACAAACTTTAGCGATACCCAGTAGTAGTATCAAATATCAAAATGAGTTTCAGAAATTATCAAGAGAAAATAAACGAAGGCGATACAGTTATTCTGTATCTTAGTAATAACTTGTACGCAATCGAAGTACAGCGTGAAATAAAGAATAAAAAGGGCGAACTGGTTGATAATGTGTTTCAATCTCCAGTTGGTGCATTGAAAGTCAGAACTCTGATTGGAGTAAATTATGGAAGTCGAGTAAGTCTTGGAATATTAATTCCATTAAAGTATCAAATAAAATCTACTTAGGAAATATTAGTTCTAACCTTATTGCATTGCTAAAAACATTTCTTCATTAAGTATTTCAAACAAATATCATAACACTAAGCACAATTTTTCTTTTCTGAGTAAGAAAACTGTAATTACCTATAACTTACAGAAAAACTAGCTTATAAAATCCATACCCATCATCTGTACCAAATTAGAAATTTTTAATTACAAACATTTCATACTACATAATAATTTGGATTGATTAATTCACACTTATAGTTTTATACATTGTTTCACAAGGTTGAGCTGTCGAAAGGCTGGGGCCATGTTTTACAGCCTACTCCGGAGCTTTGGTCTTTGACTTTGCCACATCGTACACAGATTATATATACCCCTGATATCAGTATGATCTTATTGCAACTTGATCTAGTTCCTGGGTCGGTTGTCATTGAAGCAGGTGAGGACTATTTAAAAAAAAATAGGTAGTTGTAATTTTAAAAATCATTGTGTCTACTTTCAGTGTAACTTTTTTTTAATATAGTATTAAAAATAAAACTATTAAATCAATTTGTATATTATAAATTTTACAAACTGCAAGTTCTGGTACATCCATAAAAAACACCTCTAGATTTTTTTTTTTTTATTGTAGACCTTTAATGTTCCATATCTATAACCACTAAATAGTAGTTATTTCACAAGCTATACATAGAGATGTTAATTTTTTTTTTGATAAGAATCTCTTTTGGTTAAAGACCTCCACCCTTAGTCAGTTATCCTTGTGTGTGCTCTTATATATTTAATATATATTTACTATTGAATGAATAATATCACAGGTACTGGGAGCGGTTCATTAACCCATGCTTTAATAAGAAGGGTAAGGCCTCATGGTCATGTGCACACATTTGACTTTCATGAGCACAGAGCAAAACTTGCTCAAGAGGAATTTGAAGCGCATGGGTTAGCTGATTTTGTCATTGTAAGTTTTATAAACAGTATTTCTGATAGTTTTTCATTTTAGAATTCTTGTTTTCTTTTTTTACAAAATATTATGAGTAGATGTGTATGCGAATAGTATGAGCACTTTAATATACTGCAATGATATTGTTTCAGTTTCTTTTTTTTATGTAATCAGTTCCTACAAAATATAAATGTTATAGATTAAAAATTAGGTTAGTTGGTGTATCCTTTTGTTGTCTCCCTCTAATTTATTAACTTTATTTTTTGATTTTTTTATTAATTTTATTTATGGAATAGAGGGCAAACGAACAGAAACATCGCCTGATGGTAACCGATTACCGCCGCCCATGGACACCCGCAACACCAGAGGCGTTACAAGTGCGTTGCCTGCCTTTAGGGAATGAGGAAGGGGATGGGGTAGGGCCTCCGTTATTCCCTCTCACTCTGGACTGGACAGTGAAACACAGCGCAGGCGCTGTTTCACACCGGTTTTCTGTGAGGGCGTGGATTCACTGCGGTCGAGCCGGCCCATGCATGCCGAAGCGTGACTCTCCCACGGTAGAAACTTTATGCACGAAATGTACAATGGGGGATTTTTAAAATGAAAGAAACCAGTCTCATCTCGGTCAGTTCTCTACCAGTCTACCGTTGCTCTAGTGTTGCATGCGCTAGAAGTCTATAGATATTTTAATTTATCTTCCAAATTGGAAAAAACTTGAAAACAACATCAAATAAAACTCATATACCTACTTTTAGGCAAAACATCGTGATGTGTTGGCTGATGGTTTTGGTGAAGAATTAAAAAGCGTAGCTGATGCAATTTTCCTTGACCTGCCAAGTCCATGGATTGGTGTTCCCCATGCACTTGCAGCTATTAAAGATCAAGGTAAGATTATTATTATTACTCTTCTACGTTTAGGTACCAAATCATCAAGGTAATATGAGCAGGTCAGACATTTTTTTATTTATGGCCATGCCAAAATGACTCTATGCTACCTGATGGAAAGCATAAAGAAAATCCAAGAGCTGTGGTTACCATACTCATTGCGAATACAACATGGCGGCCTAGTAATGCTTCTGCATCATTGGGTCTCCATGGTCATGGCTCTTAGATTCGTTGTGGACCTATCCCACTAAACAGCTTTGCATATTTAATTGGTAAGGTTGATTCCCCTTACTGCTCAATTTATAACATAGTTGAAGACGTATATCATATTTTATTGGAATGCGTCCGAAACGAAGCTGAAAGAAAGTATTTATTTTTTAAACCTAAATTTAATGTAGGTGTATGTAACAGCATTCTCGCTCTGCCCTTCTCGGAGAAAGCAAGAACGTAAATAGTTCATAGTTATATTTTTATACGCACTTCGTGACTAAGCCCTCATAAAATAAATAAAGAAATAAAAAAAAAAACTACGTTACATTAACGCGTTGTGAAGTGAAGCAATCTTAGTAAGTCAATCTATACATGAGTCTGACCCGTCTCAGAACACGTTGAGACCCTCTGTGCCTCGGAAAGCACGTTAAGCCACGAGTCCCGGTTACTATACGAACATCTGTGGCACACTTTAACGGTAAAAGTCCTACAAATAGCCCAGGTTCTGAAAGGCAGATAACAGCCACTCTGCTTAAAAAATCGAAATTCAGAAATAGAATAAGAACCGACCGACTAGTTTGGGAAATAAAGATCAGAGGAAGAAAGTCCAGGCTCAGGCAGGTTCAAGAGATTTATAACTTTTTCTTCAGGACATTTATCAGGACACATTTTAGGTACAAATAGATGGAAATCATACAATACGGCACGAGGTTATTCATTGTAAAGTTTAAATGTACCTATGCAGTGCATGAATTAGAAATATGACCGTTTTTTTTAATACATAATATCTTCAAAATATGAAGACGAACACAGACTATTTCTCTTTATAATTACAATTACTTATACATACAGTTAAACGACTAGTTTAAATGCTTTAAAGATTGGTCGCCAAGTTATGTGGTGACATCTACACTAGTAGAGATTACTCAAAAGTACGTATTACTCTCACAATCTCTCCATCTATGGGCCATGACCATTTTGATTTTCGCATCTTATACATATAGGTTTCCCCCGTTGCCCTACAGTTTGTTTAAAGTCAAATTGGCATCTGTAATGAACACTTTTCTTTTCTATCATCATTTAATAAGTAAAGGCTACAATATATATTCCACCTAGTACTATTAATCTTCTAGAGTTATAGTTCTATTTGTGAGTATACAAGATCAAACAATTTATAAATGGTTTCTCGATAGTCCGATAAGGGATCGTTTGACTCCAGCGGAAAAGGACGGATCCTTATAAATCGGCGAAACAGATTGCGATCAGATTACACCGTGTCGATTATTCAGATCCGTGTGTAAGTTATTCGATTCTATTCATTAATCTGGATAGTACAGATAATGAATTCTATATCTCTACATCGACTAAATAGATTTGAAAGTGGCTGAACTCCTGGCATTGTACAGGGTTGTCAAATTGACTAGTGATTATTTAATTAACTTCATTTTAAATTTACTATATAATGTCATAATTTCAATAACATTTTGCGCATTACCTAACTGTAACGTCTAATAAAAAGTATTGATTTTGATTTTTTTTACAATTTAAAAGTGTTCTAAAACTTATATAAAAATTTATGTAAAATTCTACTTCGTATAGTTCCACTCCTATCGAAGGTTGACTGCTGCTCCGAAGAACGAGGTGCTGTTGCAGCCGTACCACTCAATTCATAAATAAAACTTGATAACCCTAAAGCTACTACTAATTGGTGATCCGTTATAACATAACTAAGTTAGATACGCATCGCTAAGTGGTCGCGCGACAAACACAATAATGTTGCCAAGCTTATCCTTGGATTGCTTTTAATTCAGTCCATTGTCATGTCCGTGGGCCGCTAAAAAGGTTGGCCCCATTCTCAGAACCTCCATTACCAAGCACCATTTAATATTTACGTAATAACATATGCCTATGTAATATGAATTTAAAAAATAAAAAAGCAAATAATTTATAGTAACCTTTTTTATTAACTAAGTAAAATTACTGAAATTTATAAATATTAAGATAAATATATATTTCATATAAGAAGGCGTTTGAATGATTAAGTCAGTGCCTATAGAGAATATACTAAATGTCAAATCAAACAGTTGCAATGCAAGTTGACTATATTATATACGTGGGCCGCGTTCCAAACATAGTGGAATTACAAATATTTTGAATATAAAATAAGTTTATTTACAGCTTTTCAAAATATCCCCCTCCAATCCCAAAGCACTTATGCATTCGGGTGAGCCAGCTTTCAAAACATTTAAAAAACGTGTCTTGCGGGAGGTCGAATAATAAATGCTGAAATTCTTCGACGGTAGCTTCGCATATAGCTAAATTTGGGCTGTACAGAGGATGTGGTAATATTTGTACCCCCGAAGTTGTTAAATAGTCCATAGTTCTAGCAGCTGTGTGAGCGGGCGCGTTAGCTTGGTGAAAAAAGAATGCCACAAACGCCGCTCCTTGGGCGCTCGCTATACAACTCCCCAAAAGCTTGAACCAGACAAACTTCGCTATTCCATTCACTAGTAACTGTTCTACAGTCTTCTAGTGGAATTAATGCTATTGGTCCACTGCGTCGAAAAAAACGCTATCTTTTTTTTATTAACGCTCCAACTACGAATAAATTTTTTGGGCAAATCGTCCTCTTTAAACACCCATTGCGTGGATTGCGGCTTCGTGAGAGGATCGTAGCTATATATCCATGATTCGTCAGTTGTTAGAATGTAGGATACGTTTTGCGAAGTTCCTCCTTCGAATTTTTCTAACATAAATTTGCACCAATCAACACGACGGCATTTTTGCTCAGCGGTGAGAGAATGAGGTATCCATCGCGAAGCAAGCTTCCTGACTATAAGGTGTTCATGCAGGATAGTTGAAACTGCCTGTGATCCAATGTTTAGTTCAGCCTATATCTCTCTATGCGTAATATGTCTATTCTCTCGTAAAAGCTACTCTACCCTGATCACGTTGTCATAAGTTACTGCAGTTGGTGGTCGGCCGGGTCGGGGGTCACCGTTTAAGTTCTCTCGACCACGTTTAATTTCACGAAACCAATAAGTAATTGTTGCTAACGCAGCAATTGAGCAGACTCCCCAAAAGCAGTTGGTAAATTTTCTTGAGATTCCTCGAAGTTTAAGCCTTGTTTATACTCGTAGAAAATTATAGCACGAAAAGCTTCCCGCGAGTTGACCATTGTTGCAAACAAAAGAAGAGTGTCAGATCTTTAAACATATTAAAAAAACTACACAGGTTGCCAGTAATTTTCATAAAAGAGGTTTATGTTGTAAATAAGCCATAATCCGAAATAGTTTCATGATAGAAGAGATTGTATTCATTCTGTGGCTATCAATTTTCGGAACATGTACACAACAACCTAGGTACATGTTGTACTTACAACTAATTAGCAGCTATTTCTGTGTAGATTTTATAATCAAAATCGATTAAGTCGATTAGATTAAATCGATAAAGTAGTGGACGTGTGTCGTGTACACGTTGACGAGAAACAGTAAAACTATCTTAAGATCTATCTCCACACAAACCAATCTAACTATAATGCACATATTTTGTACACTATTACTATAATTACGTCCAATATACTTAAGTAACTTAATCTTCCTTCTCTGAACGTACCACGGGCCTAGTTCCATAAGCGGTCGAAAGACTTCCCTACGTCATTATACGCTCTATAGCAGATAATAACGTTAATAGACGTATTTGAAACATGTTACAGACGTATATAGATATAATTATATATTGCGTATACAAATATATGCAGGCAAATAAACGTAGTATGCGGTTGACGTAAGCGTTGTGTAAGGTAAATTATAAGTACTACGATATGTACTGTGAAGATGTTGCTAATTTAATAATTGACCAATTCGCAGGTAATTTATGTTTAAGATATTGAGTATCAGTTATTATAGTGTTTCAAGTGATTGGCCATTTTGACCTCTTGTTCAGTGGACCAGTTTATGTGGCCCAATTGGAGTTGAATCACGGTAACCTGCTTTAAGTTATTTTCATTAACTTTCTTTCATTAGCTTTAGTATGTTTTCGGCAGAGGAGAAAAAGTAAATCGCCTCGTTCTTGGGCAAGCAGTACTATGAAATACGCTCCGTAAATCAGGATGTCAACTAGTCTTTTCTCAAAAAGAACGTCAAAAACTATCTCTAAACGAGATGGCAGGAAAGCTATAATTAAAAAACAACCTAATTACAGTGTACGCATGTAAAGTTTATGTATTAGTGTATATATATGTCCATATTTATTTGTATATATACAGGGTCTGTCGTAAATAATGGATAAGTCGTAAACTGGAGTTGGTCCGGCTATGAGACTATTAGAAAATCGTATCTTTTTGCCAGGGTTTCTAACCGTATGGAAATGGCGTAGACTTTTATGTTTTTTTAAAATTTCGCTACTCTTTGCATTCATTCCGTTGCCATTTCGTTAAATTTAGGTATTTCTGTGTCATTTTTTTTGTATTATAGTCTTGAAGATGTGTATTATTTAGTTTTAGTACTGTTTTAGGCGTTTTTAACGTTGGTCATTTTCAAAATTGTCATTTTAAGATTTTTTATGTTTTTGTTTTACTTAGGGTCAACTTTTGATCATTTACTGTGTAAAAAAAAAGTACGGCGCTATAGCTGCCCATGATCTTAATAAATTATCTAGTATGTGTAGATTCTAAAAAGGTATAACAATGCATACTTCACAAGTAATATTAAGCTACATGAGCGAGATCAATATCAAGGTGAGAAAATATTTTTTTCATGTAATGTTGTAAATGGTTATAAAACTTCGTCATAATGATTTATTTCTGCCAAGATTCTTTACACAAACACTATGGGGTCACTATTAAGGATATTCAAAAGAAAACTAGGTTGTTTTAGTACGTAAAAATATTTATTCAACAACTTAAACTAAATGTTCGAAGTGTCCTCCGCCGGCAGCTATGCACGCTCTACATCGCCTAATAAACGATCGCTTAATCCGGCGCACATAACCGGCTTCTTCAATTTTTCTCGCTGCTACTTGAATGCGCGCACGCAACTCTTCTACAGAACTTATTGTTTCACTGTATACTTTTTCTTTTATACAGCCCCAGTAAAAGAAGTCCAAGGGGTTCAGGTCTGGCGAACGTGGAGGCCATAAAATTGGCCCCAATCGCCCTATCCATCTATCTGGATAAGTATTATTTAAATGTTCCCTGACACGAACAGCGTAATGTGCTGGACACCCATCATTTTGTAGCCACATCTCATTTCTTATCTCTTGTGGGACGTCTTGCAGTAAACTAGGTAAAGTATTTGCTAAAAAATTCAAATACATATCCGCATTTAATATTGCCGGCAATTCGAATGGACCAATGATTTTGCCATTAATAATGCCAGTCCATAAATTAATTTTAAATTGATATTGCGATCGGTCTTCTCGGATAAGTCTTGGGTTTTCGAGTTGCCAGCTGTGTATGTTGTGAAGATTCAAAAAACCATCTTTTCGACACGTTGACTCGTCACTCCATAAAATTTTATTAAAAAAACTTTGGTCTTCCCTCATCTTTCGCAGCATTATGCGACAAAATGTTATTCTCGCAGCAGCGTCCCTTGGCATTAATGTTTGGACCCTTTGATAATGATAGGGATATAATTCATGCCTTTTTAAAATCCTGTGTACAGATTTTTGAGGTATACCGGTGCGCCTTGAAATTACACTTATGGACGTACCAGGGTCTTCTGCAACTATTTCCAGTACTTCGGCTGCACTGTGGCGTTGTGGTCGTCCTTCACTCGCCCCGCCTACGCCGGTCCCAGGAAATCGTCCTTCCAAAAATGTGTTGTGCACTCTTATGAAGACACGATAGTCAGGATGCCGGGCATTTGGATATTTTTCCCGATAAACTCTAGCAGCTCTATTGGCGTTGCCATCACATAAACCATAAATGTAATGCATGTTTACGTATTCGGCCGGCGTGTATTGTTGAGGCATGATATACAAAATTTTCCAAAATAACACGTGCAATCGATAGCACAACACGATGCCCATAAATGAGAGCTGAGTTGTCAATATCACCAGGTTAACAAGTCCAAATCACAAAGAAAATCTAAGTCCGATATTAGAAAGCAGTAACAAATTGACGACAGTAATGAAAACGAGAGCACATGCGATGGTCAAAATCACACTGAGAGATGTATCAGGAGTGCGCCCTAGCTAAACGCATGCTAACCTTTTCACACATCGTGAGTGTGAAAGGGACGGTGCATCATGCAGTGTGCCTAGTAACAATGTCCTTTTCACGCGGGGAGACCCTTTGTATTGCTGTCTTTGTTCATTTTTTTACCTGATGATCCTTTTTACGAATAAACTTGTAACATGTTTGTCGCATGTAACTATTAGAGCACATCAATTTTAAAATTAAACACCTTTATGAAATGAGGAGGCATGAAATTTTTTTGACAAAAAACTACCTAGTTTTCTTTGAATATCCTTAATAGTGGCCCCATAGTGTTTGTGTAAAGAATCTTGGCAGAAATAAATCATTATGACGAAGTTTTATAACCATTTACAACATTACATGAAAAAAATATTTTCTCACCTTGATATTGATCTCGCTCATGTAGCTTAATATTACTTGTGAAGTATGCATTGTTATACCTTTTTAGAATCTACACATACTAGATAATTTATTAAGATCATGGGCAGCTATAGCGCCGTACTTTTTTTTTACACAGTAAATGATCAAAAGTTGACCCTAAGTAAAACAAAAACATAAAAAATCTTAAAATGACAATTTTGAAAATGACCAACGTTAAAAACGCCTAAAACAGTACTAAAACTAAATAATACACATCTTCAAGACTATAATACAAAAAAAATGACACAGAAATACCTAAATTTAACGAAATGGCAACGGAATGAATGCAAAGAGTAGCGAAATTTTAAAAAAACATAAAAGTCTACGCCATTTCCATACGGTTAGAAACCCTGGCAAAAAGATACGATTTTCTAATAGTCTCATAGCCGGACCAACTCCAGTTTACGACTTATCCATTATTTACGACAGACCCTGTATATAGTTCTTTTTTTATGATGAAATGGCAACCAGCCAGATCATTCGGATCAGCTACTCGTATTTCTGCCAATTTCAAGTATTTATAGTTTTCAATTCTAAGTCTCCGAGTCTTCAAGTCTTCGTCGTGATGAAATTAATGATAGAAAATATATAAAATGTGGATGACATGAAATGGGGACATGGGGATCTTTTGAAAAAACAAAAAACGATCTCCCTATACAGGGTCTGTCGTAAATAATGGATAAGTCGTAAACTGGAGTTGGTCCGGCTATGAGACTATTAGAAAATCGTATCTTTTTGCCAGGGTTTCTAACCGTATGGAAATGGCGTAGACTTTTATGTTTTTTTATAAATTTCGCTACTCTTTGCATTCATTCCGTTGCCATTTCGTTAAATTTAGGTATTTCTGTGTCATTTTTTTTTGTATTATAGTCTTGAAGATGTGTATTATTTAGTTTTAGTACTGTTTTAGGCGTTTTTAACGTTGGTCATTTTCAAAATTGTCATTTTAAGATTTTTTATGTTTTTGTTTTACTTAGGGTCAACTTTTGATCATTTACTGTGTAAAAAAAAAGTACGGCGCTATAGCTGCCCATGATCTTAATAAATTATCTAGTATGTGTAGATTCTAAAAAGGTATAACAATGCATACTTCACAAGTAATATTAAGCTACATGAGCGAGATCAATATCAAGGTGAGAAAATATTTTTTTCATGTAATGTTGTAAATGGTTATAAAACTTCGTCAGAATGATTTATTTCTGCCAAGATTCTTTACACAAACACTATGGGGCCACTATTAAGGATATTCAAAGAAAACTAGGTAGTTTTTTGTCAAAAAAATTTCATGCCTCCTCATTTCATAAAGGTGTTTAATTTTAAAATTGATGTGCTCTAATAGTTACATGCGACAAACATGTTACAAGTTTATTCGTAAAAAGGATCATCAGGTAAAAAAATGAACAAAGACAGCAATACAAAGGGTCTCCCCGCGTGAAAAGGACATTGTTACTAGGCACACTGCATGATGCACCGTCCCTTTCACACTCACGATGTGTGAAAAGGTTAGCATGCGTTTAGCTAGGGCGCACTCCTGATACATCTCTCAGTGTGATTTTGACCATCGCATGTGCTCTCGTTTTCATTACTGTCGTCAATTTGTTACTGCTTTCTAATATCGGACTTAGATTTTCTTTGTGATTTGGACTTGTTAACCTGGTGATATTGACAACTCAGCTCTCATTTATGGGCATCGTGTTGTGCTATCGATTGCACGTGTTATTTTGGAAAATTTTGTATATCATGCCTCAACAATACACGCCGGCCGAATACGTAAACATGCATTACATTTATGGTTTATGTGATGGCAACGCCAATAGAGCTGCTAGAGTTTATCGGGAAAAATATCCAAATGCCCGGCATCCTGACTATCGTGTCTTCATAAGAGTGCACAACACATTTTTGGAAGGACGATTTCCTGGGACCGGCGTAGGCGGGGCGAGTGAAGGACGACCACAACGCCACAGTGCAGCCGAAGTACTGGAAATAGTTGCAGAAGACCCTGGTGGACCATGCATAGCTGCCGGCGGAGGACACTTCGAACATTTAGTTTAAGTTGTTGAATAAATATTTTTACGTACTAAAACAACCTAGTTTTCTTTTGAATATCCTTAATAGTGACCCCATAGTGTTTGTGTAAAGAATCTTGGCAGAAATAAATCATTATGACGAAGTTTTATAACCATTTACAACATTACATGAAAAAAATATTTTCTCACCTTGATATTGATCTCGCTCATGTAGCTTAATATTACTTGTGAAGTATGCATTGTTATACCTTTTTAGAATCTACACATACTAGATAATTTATTAATTTCATGGGCAGCTATAGCGCCGTACTTTTTTTTTACACAGTAAATGATCAAAAGTTGACCCTAAGTAAAACAAAAACATAAAAAATCTTAAAATGACAATTTTGAAAATGACCAACGTTAAAAACGCCTAAAACAGTACTAAAACTAAATAATACACATCTTCAAGACTATAATACAAAAAAAATGACACAGAAATACCTAAATTTAACGAAATGGCAACGGAATGAATGCAAAGAGTAGCGAAATTTATAAAAAAACATAAAAGTCTACGCCATTTCCATACGGTTAGAAACCCTGGCAAAAAGATACGATTTTCTAATAGTCTCATAGCCGGACCAACTCCAGTTTACGACTTATCCATTATTTACGACAGACCCTGTATATATATAGTTATATAAGTAAGTTTGTGTTATGTCAGTTACCGAAGAATAGTATAACCTCTAACTGTCACCATTGAGCAGCTATCTTACAAAATTTCCAAATCACCTGAAGGTTGGCGGGTAGGGAATGCCTTGGGCACTAAGCCCAACGATGTACATGTGTGCATGCAGTTTTAAAATTGAAATAAAATAAAAGACTGATTAATAAGCTTTTTAACAGAAGTATTGTACGGTGTAAGCAGTAGGTACACTAATATTGAGTAGGGTCTCGACTAATAGCATTATGTCGTCTAAGCCATGATTCTCTCGATTACCTGTAGTTTAGTTTTCAAACGGTATAAAGAGACAAACAAGAAATGGGTTATGAATGGTAAATAGCCACCATTGCCCATGAAAAGCTGCATCTATTAAGATTACTGACTATTATTTTTGACTGCCTCTGTGGCGCAATTGTAACGTATGCGACTGCTGTACTTGAGGTCTCGGGCTCGATTCCCTGAACGGACCAAAAGTAAATATGTATTTATATGTAACACAAGCTCTGCTCAGTTTGGAACTAGATGGCGATGTTGAATGTCTGAAATATGTATTTATTTCATTACTTTTAAGTCACATACGTGTTATCGCCCTTTGAATTTGGTTGTCATATCTCAATCTCCACTCTTCGTAGAATCAGGTAAAGAGGGGCTTGGATTCAGTATCGTTACCACCAGTTCTTACAATAGAATAAATGCTAAGATACATTTCTACGTTTAAAAGACTGGAAAATTTTACTCATCTCAACCACGATATTCGTTTATACGAGTATGTACCTATATACTCCTAAAACACTTAAAATTACACTGCATAAAACAGTACCAATCTTATCTCCGAAAACATTAAACCACTTAGTATGTAAAACATTAGTAATATTCAGTACTGAGATTTTTAAATGCCACGCTACTTTCCCAGTTCATCGTGCGAGCTTTCAAGTAATCCACAAAGGGCACTATTTTTCACTTCTAGATAACGTCTTAGGGCAGACAGCCGAGCTAAAGGCCTGTCTTATTGGACTTTCGTCCGTTCTTTGCGGGACCACCGGGTAGATGTTTTTGTTACAGACTCTGCGGAGATACGTCACGGTACTCTGTCCGACATTTATTACTGTTTATAAATGTTTAGATTGCTTTTGAGCTTATGTTAATGTACTTTCGGTACAAAATGCTTTCTGTAAACACACATGTAACCTATACCTTTAAAGGAATGTCATGAATATTGGTATTTTATCATACCTGTTTAAGGTTCGTTTTATTTATTTTTTTAATTTTGAAACCATGCCCATTTTTTTCGCCTTCGCTCGCATCCAAGAATATTTTTATAAAGTTCCATGATGATCGGTTAAGTAGTGATCGCGTGAAAGCGTACCAAAGAAATTTACATTCACATTTATAATAATTATAGAACTTACTTTCGCCCTCGGCTTCGCTCGCTTTTAATAAAAAGTATCCTAACTTTTAATACAAGATTCCATTACACACAAACATCGGGACAGGTGAAAAAAAAAAGTGAATCTAAATAAAAGCTTGTAAAAAAGCAGTGCATTTATAATCGGTAATCAAACATCAACTAAAAAGTTGATCAATGAATGAACTAAACGTAGATGTCAAATAAGTAATAAGTATAATTATGACAAATATAGTTAACAAAGCAAATTAATCATGTATCTGTCTAGCTTATTAGATGAGTATAGTAATAACGGGACATTCATCTATAGCACTAAAGTTAAGATGTATTAGTGAAGTTAAAAGAAAACACTTGGTACATTCTCATCCATTTGTAATAGCTATTGTTGTTGGAAACTCGCGGTCTATGTATTAATAGGACATATTTGGACGGCGACTGACGTGTGATAAATAAAGTTTTACAAGTTGAACAAAACGGAAAGTACATTAGTTACGCTTAGAAATATTATGCAATATTTTGTAGGCTTTATTTACTTTGCATTGGAGTGATGATACTTACACGAGACAAAGCACACCAACGCCCATACAGACAGACACACACAAACAAACGCACGTAATTATGTGATAGATTGTAATTTCATGAACTGTTGGTAAGTAACTTTAAATTAGTTTACTTACATTTTGTTTAAGTGCATTACCTTTTCGTTAATGTAATTAATTTATGTACAGACCAACCGAATTCTGCTCAGCACCTAATATCCTAGAATGTTGTTTTATTTTGTTTTTATTTATGGAATTAAACGAGCAGACGTATTACCCGATGGTAAGCGATTACCGCCGCCCATGGACACATGCAACACAAGTGCGTTTCTGGCCTCTGAAGGATCGGAAGGGGGATGGGTAAAGTGTTAGGGGTATGGACACGGTTCTTTCTAAATTATCGAAAATCATTTTTAGTAAACCCGTGTTAACTACCCGCAGCGCTGCAGTATATAGAACTAATCTAACTAAGGGAATATAACCCCTCATTTCTCTTTTTCTTATAAACAAACCTTATCCTATGCAATAATAAATCGATAAAAAAATATTATTCCATTTGGTGCAGTCGTTCGAAAATTATTATTTATTATTATTATTAATTTGTAAACACTACATTAAATACACTACATTACTATACACACTGTCCATTACAGATACCATATACTCATCATTCGTTCATCAACTGTTAGTTACTAGTATAGTTTGTGTTATTTAGGAGTTAGAATAAAGAAAAATGAATGAATGTTAAGCTTTTAAACTGGGTGTCTACAATTGGGTGTTTACAATTAGGTTATGGTCACTAACGTCTAAACTAGGCCGAGCCTGTATCTTAGACGTTAGTTTCTTCCCAGGTTTTAAGGATATAATATAAAAAACATGTGATTTTAATTAAAAATAGGTATACAGTATTAAAAAGTGGGCAGTCTTACACAGTATGCATACTTACATGCATTTTCTTGTGGTAAGAATGATTCTAAGAATAACAAATCGATTTTACTTACCACACAAGCATTTACCACAATGTACACATCACAACAGTCACCGGTAATCAAAACACCAAAAAACAACACAAAAAAGAATAACATTAATAAACTGGGCAGGTATTTTCGTGTTTACAATTCATGATCCCGTGACGTTAAATAAGGCATCTATATAATTCTAGCTTATCCCAGAGGTTACTTACTTCCTAAGAAATGAATTGTTTGCCTATAAATAAAATACACCGTACCCTCAACAATTCGGTCGAATGTATGAGTGGCGATCACTATGTATGCGAACTTAAGACATTTTTAAATTTGATTAAATTTTGATTCCGCGTTATGTTACTTTTATTACTGTCTAGTATTAGGTACCCACACACACCCGTACACATACCAACATACATACACAATACATACAACATACATTTCATCACCTAATAATTTGGAATAAACCCTCCATCTCTTCATAGTTTCTCGATTTAAGCCATGAAGTTAAGGCTTTTTTACACTTGTGTTCGCGTAATGAGAAAATTTTCAAAGTTTTATTTATTTTATTGTAAAGCATTGGACCAAGGTAGCACTGGAATTTCTCAATAAATGCTGTATTATACGGTAACATTGGAAACACCCTGTCACCTCGTCGAGTAGACATGTGACCGTCATATTTGACTTTTTGATGCTGTTCCATAACAATAGTCATTACAAATAGCTGCCTAATCGTAAGCACATCACTTTCTGAGTATAGGTCGACTGTAGGATACCGGAAGGGTTTAAATAACATAACCTTCAATAATGCTCGTTGAGCACGTTCCAGTTTTATGAGATGCGTTTTTCGAGCTCCTCCCCAAGCAATAATTCCATATGTTAAAATAGATTGGGCTAGTGCATAATATACCATTTTTAGATTACCATCATTGACCACGCGTCTTAAATTCTTAAAAATGTAAATTAATTTCCGTGTTTTTCCAGATAAATAATTTATATATGGACACCATGTTAACTTATCATCAAGGATTATTCCAAGATATTTGATTGATTTTACTCGATCTAAATAACTGCAATTGCAGTTACTATTAGTTTCAATTTGGCACTGGTGGATTTGTATTTTTAAATGTTGTGTTGCCTTTAATGAGGTCTCTGTATTACCAAAAGCAATAAACTTTGACTTACAAATATTAAGGGTTAATAAATTCTTTCTCAGCCAGTTTGAAACTGTCTGGAGACCTATTTCAGTATAGCGCTTAACTTCATCCCATGAAGATCCGTAAAAAATCAATGCTGTATCATCAGCGAACGTGAATATTTGACAATTTTGAATCTTGAGTGTACATAGACTATTTATATAAATCAGAAAGAGAGTCGGACCGAGCACACTTCCCTGTGGCAAGCCCATAGTTAATAAAGCATCAGAACTGACAAGGCCATCTATAGCAACCCTTTGTTTGCGATTATTCAAATAGTCCCCAAACATATCCAGCACCTTGCCTCTGATACCATTTTTTTCCAATTTCGTAATTAAGATAGGAATTGAGACCGTATCAAACGCTTTAGCTAAGTCTAGGAAAACTCCAATGCATTTTTTTTTTTTATCAATTTTAGTAGCAACTTGATTTGTGAGCTCATTAACCGCCTGCGCTGTCGATCTGCCTTTTCTAAATCCAAATTGGTTTTGCGATATTAGTTGTTGATTTTCTAGGTATGACAGTAATCTTTTATTTAATACTTTTTCCAAGATTTTTGACAATACAGGCAATACGGATATAGGTCGGTAATTATTTATACAGTCTCTATTACCCGTCTTATGAATAGGATGTATAATAGAGGTTTTAAACACATTTGGGAAAACACCGGTCCGAATAGAGATGTTTACGATATGGGTAATAACAGGAACAATAATGTGTGTTAAATTTTTAATTAATTTTGTAGGAATTTCATCCCAACCAACAGCTGAACTAGATTTAAAATTTGTAATAATGGACTCAACTTCTTGTTCATTCGTTTCCAACAGACACATAGAGTTCACAGGTGGGATCATGGAGTCATTTATAGGGCTGGTACATGGGACGATATTGTTTGCTAAGTCTTTAGCAACATTCGCAAAATAAAAATTTACTTTCTCTAAGGATAGTTGTGCTGATTCTTCCATCTTAAGTAATTCCAACGGGGGTAGCTTTTTTGTGTCTTTATCAATAATATTGTTAATTATTTTCCATTTAGATTTTGGTTCATGTCTGGTTTTATTTAGCTCATTCGTATAGAAATTTTTCTTTAAACGTTTTAATAGGTCGTTGCAGTAGTTCTTGTACCTTGTGTATGTCAGGGCAAGCGTCAAATTGTGCAGTTCACTTTTAGTCCTCTGGTGCATACGATCCCGGTTTTTGATACATCGAATAAGTCCCGGTGTAATCCATGGCTTAATGCAGTATGAATTTTTAGGTATTGTGAGTTTAAGTGTGTTACTCCTAATGGAAGTCGAGAGAACTTTAATTAACTGTTCAGCGGCCGAATTCGCATCTTCCGATTTCATAATAGGTTCAAAATTGTATGAGTTTAGTTCTGTAACAATAGATTTGTAGTTTAGTTTAGTAAAGGATTTTTTATTTTCTAACATAGTTTTATTTTCCAGAGAGATACATGACAATACTGGACAGTGGTCAGTAATGTGGGACTGCAATACCAGTGTAGTCACTGAGAATTTTGTTTTAATCATTGCGTGATCTAAGCAATTAAATTCTCTGGTCGGATATAAATGACCTGGTAGGAACCCATGACCAGCCAATAAATTTAAGTAATCTGTGGAATTGGAGTCAGCATTGTCAACTCTGATGTCGATATTTATATCACCAATAATAATTATATTAGGACGATCCTTGTAAGTGTTTAGAAGTTGGTCTAAAGAAGTTAAAAAATTATTAACGTTTGTAAATGATGGTGATCTGTATATACTTATAACGACAGTATCCGGCTTTATATCAATGATCAGACAGGTAGCATCAGTTAATGTTTGTTCGGTTACTGAGCAATTCATGTCATCCCTAATATACACCACTATTCCATCATTCTGATTCCTATTATTCTCCGTGTAATGAATCTCATAGTTCCTTTGTGAAGGGTAATTTGTAACTTTAGAATTCCATGATTCTGTTAAAATCATTATGTCGCATGTAACGCGTAAACTAGACAAAAAAACCTCGAATTGTGCAAAATTCTTAGATATACTTCTTATATTTTGAGATATTATTTTTATATTATGCTTTAAGTCACAAGAGGTCAGTAAAGATGAACACGATTCAGGGCTACACAAAAAGGACGGCCCAGGGGTAATGTCGTCCAAATCTCTGATTAAATCATTTACGACCGTAGTATTGAATTTTGTCAAAAAGTCGTGAATAGGAACTTAGTTCAATGCATTCTCTAAATATTTTCTGCAGCCTACATAGTTTAAAAAGGACCCGGACCTCACCACCAGTTAAGTTCAACGTTAATATGATAATACAGCATTTATCAAGCAAACCACTATAAACACACCAAGAGAAAAACAAAACAAATGGAACATAGTATCCCAATAAGTACAGCATGCAACTAGTACTACAACTGTGACCGAAGCAGTACATTTCAAACTTTATATCATTATAAAATAAGTAGAAAAAGTGTAAAGATTTTACGTTGAAAAGCAAAAAAGCAAAACAGTTATGATTTTTAAATGAAAAAAATACAAAACAAAAATACTCAAAAACGAACCACAGTCACATGCCACGGAGTTTGGCTAGTTGTACTTCATCTTTAATTTCGATATGGGACGCATCGATATTCTTACGGAGATATACTTTGCCATTACTTGACCAACAGAATCTATAATCCTTAGTCTTCGCCACATCTCTTGCGAGGAAAAATAGTCGACGACTTTTGCTTGTCAATGCTTCCGAAATGTAAATTGACACCTGTTGTCCAGTGATACCTATATCGCCAGAGGTCAGGTATCGATTCGGGTTCTGTTTCTTGAACGATTTCACTCCTTGAAGTATGTCGTTCCTGAGTACTACCGAAACGAAATCCGCCACAATGGTACTTTTGCCAGACTTAGAATTTATGCTGAAAACATCTCGAATTTCTGTTTTTTGAACATTTAGTCCAATGGCCTTACATGTATCGACAACAATCTTACACAAGTTCTCCTTTGTTTTTGTTATGGACGTGAAAGGTATATTTCGTACCTCGAGCGAGGAAGCCTTAAAGTTCCTTTGGGTATCTTCAACTAGTGATTCAAGCATAGCTATCTTCAGTAGCTGTTCTTTCCGTTCTACTTCGAGGTCTTCTACTTTCTGCCGGATGTCTTCATATTGTTGATTCACAAATAATAAGCTTTTCTCTATTTCCTCGTTTGTCCGCTTTATTTGGGCGTTTTGTTCTTTTATCTTAGCAACCTCCGAGATTAGCTTGTTAAGCATACCATTTTGTGTCTCTTTCCAATCGTCCAGCATATTCTTAATTTCGTCCCTAAAAGAGCACATCCTTTCCTCACTAGATAGTCGTCTTTTATTACGTTGAGATACGACAGGCTGCGCCGCTATTCCCGGGTGAACCTTAGTCCGACCGTCCGTGTCCGAATTGTCCGAAATGGCGTGTTCCAATCCAATCTGGGTAGGCGATCTGACTGATCTGGACATTGTTGTTGTAATATATATTTCCTGAAGTTCGAACTTGTAGTGGTCGCAGATCGCAGAGCGATGTCGTTGATATCAACCGGATTTATCTGGTTCGAACCGCACCACTCGTGGCTCACCACCACACTCCACTGCGCGCCTAGTACTTTTTAATATTTAATTTAATGTTTAAAAATAAGTTTTGTAATAAACAAAAAGAAGCACACGTCCAATTCTAATGAGACCGACGGGGTAAGTGATGATGAGTGTGATGAATTATGGGCGTACATACATTTTTGTGATTAATTTTTATATATGTAGGTAGATGATATAAGTATATTTGTCAACAATTTGATTTACCACAATCATAAAAGAAATCGAATAAAATTTATATATCAGTTCGATTCACATACATCCGCCATTACGCGTCCTTTAAACAGCGTTATAATTGGCTATTAATTGCATCGTGTGAATACTAACGGCAGTAAAGGTTTAGGCTGTGACCTTATTATCTTCTGATTGAATTATTGTTTCTCGGTAGTGATAAATATGTCGATAATTAAAGGTTTACAAGCGTTGTCTAGCATTTATCATGACGGCAGGTGAAGTCCTTCCGTGTTACATTCACGATATTTTGACTAGTGTATGTACACTATACCTATAACTATGAAATAAATAAAATAAAATTGTCTGTTTGTAATTTCAAATTAACAACTTTTCACTAATTGTATAAATATCAAAAAAGCAAGTTTTTTGTCTGTCAGCCTGTCTGTTTGTGCCGGATAATATCTAGAATGGATAAACCGATTTTGACGGAACTAGCAGATAGCTTATGATATAAGATGTAACTTGGAAACTTTTTTTAGACTATGGTCCCCCCACGGCATTATTCACGTTTGTTGTTGTACCGCGGGTAACACTGCGGGATTCAGCTAGTTGTTTTATACAAAATTGAATCGTTTATGAGTTTAACGGTATATAAAGTTTCGATATCAGTTAATAGTCAAGCATAAATTTGTATTTAATTTAGTGTTAATTAATTACTGCAGAAAACATAGGCACGCTGTGGGCTCAGGAATCTATACTAATATTATAAAGAGGAAAGGTTTGTATGTAAATATGTTTGTAACGAATTGGCTCAAAAAGTACTGGACGGATTTAAAAAATTGTTTTACCATTTGAATGCTACATTATCACTGATTAATATAGGCTATTTTAATTGTAAGAAAAAAATATAAAAAAATAACAATATGGAAACTAATAACTGCAGGTAACACCGCGAGGTTCAGCTAGTATTTATAAGAATAAGTACAAATACATTAGCACAATGCGTGAGACGCAATATTATTAAATAATACATAATATTATGTGGCAAACAATGCTTGCAAATAGAACATTTATGTACTTGTGTAGTCTCCCGATGGACATACCTTCTTTCCGGATTTGTTAAAAAAAGTATATAAGTATTTATATCAGTTGTCTAGTACCTATAACACAAGCTCTGCTTAGCTTGGGACTAGATGGCGTTGTGTGTTACACGTCCGGAAAATTTATTTATATGTATATATATATATATATATATATAATGGCGTTAAAGGAAATAAACAAGACAAGGCATTTTCAACCTTAAGGTTTATAGGTACATACTTTCCCATATTATACCAATTATTTTGTTTCAATTGCTCTGTTACATTATGTAACAGAATAATTTAAAATAACCTACCAAGTTGCATTAAGCAAACTGTAAATAAAGCCTGAAATAAATCTAAATGTATTTACCTTAAATTTTTACATAAATCATTCAACCATATAATGTTATTCAGCTTATTAAACATAGGAACCTAATTTAAATCTATAGCCTTATTAATATTAATGCTTTGTATTTATTATCTTGACATTATGGCACATATAATATAATAGTACTGTTTTAGCATTTGAGTCTTTTGTGTCTTATCCTATTGATATTTTTATCATTATCAACAGCATTTAATAGTCCACTATTGGACATAGACCTTACTTAGGGCTCCTACACACCATGTCGTATTGTTACACAGACAAGCCGCCGATATGGTCGTCGGGTTATTCATAACTGAAATTATACTGTGCTAGCAGCCTGATGTTCCCGGTGACATACCCGCGGTACCTAACCCGCCAGCATGTTGTCAGCGGCATGTTGGGTAGGAGGTCATAGACAGGAGATATAGGCCTGCCGTACCACAATAGTCAAACGAGTTTGTCAAAAGTATTCTTCTCTTTGTAGATACTTAAATATTAAAACAGATCATACGCCACGACAACAGTCATTTTTAATATTAATTGAAAGTTAATTAAATTGTGAATTATAATTCAACTAGTTAAGATTGTTATGATTTTTATTCATATCGTTTACGTTCTGGTATTTAACTAATTGTATTACAATTCACGTAAGTATATAATTAATCACGATCATTTAATAATAATAAAAAATATTTTATTTCTTTAAATTGATTAAAATTTACATGTCTTTGAATTGTCTGGTCAATATTACAAGCTCTGCAATCTAACTTTAATATGATCGCCTTAATTACCGTATACACAATAATGAAATAATTCTTAATCCAAGCAATGTTTGACACATAACATGTATATACAAGAATGCGAAAATGGTATTTGGTCCATCGTGATGAGAGGATGTGTCACCTAGACGCTGCGTTACCCAGTGTTAAATAATAGTAAAAATAATAAATAACTAGGCCAAATGTCATTCAAGTCGCAGAGCACTAGGCCAAAACCGTATATAGTTGCCATCGACACGATAAGGAGAAGAAGAAAAAGGACGTAGATACTCGATTATACAAATATTAAACTACTTATAGTCGATACCGTTGTTAGAATCTACCATAAATGGCAATATTTATGTTAGAATCATTACAACATCAAATTATAGGCATTATTCTAGGGTCAAATCAAAACATTAACATTTTCTCACGAACTTTATCGTATCAATGATTCATCAAATATCTAAGAACCTGTTTGAAAATATGTTTATATTATACGTTTAACAGTCGGTTAATAAACAGGAGTACAAATCTTATCGGGCCACTCGTGATAAATTTATTTACTGACAAGTTTCATTTGCTAAACCACCGTCTCTGATAAGGATCAAGAAATAAACTGTACGCACATTTCATTCAATCATTGATTTATGTAGACATATTACACACCTATTACACTATGCGTACGTGGTTCTTACAAAGCTTACTTGTCGTGATTTTATTGTTAATTAATCAACATCATTACACCCTTTTCCTCATTTTATTTGGATTTAGCTCAACGTCGTGCAGTTAGAGATGCTTATGTTCAACAGTGAGCTGCGATAGGCTGATGATGGTAGCGCAACGTGTAACATTACAATGAGTTTTGACTAATCTTTATTGGCTCTTTAAAATAAAAATAAATGAATAAATATTTCGGACATCTCACATACAACGCCTTCTAGTCCTAAGATAAGCAGAGCTTGTGTTATGTGTACTAGACAACTGATATAAATACATACATAGTTTACATAGAAAACACCCAAACTCCGAAACAAATATTTGCAGATCTTACAAACATTTTGACCGACTCGGGAATCGCACCCGAGACCGCTACCTCTGCGCCACAGAGGCAGTCAGTCTTTGTCTCTGACCTGCTTGAGCTATTGTTCACAGCTGTACAATCTATTTATAAAAAAAAAGTATATATGTATTTATATCAGTTGTCTAGTACCCATAACACAAGCACTGCTTAGCTTGGGACTACACGGCGTTGTGTGTTAAATTGTCCGAAATATTTATTAATTTATTTATTTACCTTTACCCATTCTACCTTTTCTATCCACCTATATTTTCGTACAATATGAGGTATGTTATAATTTTCCTTTATATGCGTACTTGATACACCCTACATTTGGTACTTTGGGTTTATTCAGAGGTACGACTAAATTAATTTAAGCATTTTCTTAAAATTACTATATTTAATATGCGTACCTATACGTTAGTATGCGGTTCTGCAACTCGGTCCAAAGCGTATGCAACAATCGCTTAGGAGAAGACAACAACAGTGTGTCTCAAACTGAATCTGGACGAAAAGTGGACTGAGGCACTAACAACATTTAAAGTCTTTAATCTTTACAGAGGCTATACAAAGCCGCTTGCTCTAATTTCACAATAACAATGACATGTATTAACCTATTATAAATTGTATTGCTTCTAAATTGGTTTCGTATTCAGACTATGCCCCCTGAACTTCAATCAAATTCCGCATAAAGCGATACATATCTTATATCCTTGTTACTTCGCTTTCCTACCCGACGTGTTGTACAAGAAATAGTAGTGTGACATAACGTGTCCCCTTAGGCGTTGCTCACACAATACCTTTTGACAACCTCATAAATTCACCCGAATTATGCAAACTAGATCTCTTTGTGAATGAAAACAAGATTGAAATTCAAATGATCCACATTAGTAGAAATGTATTACCAAATTGGCACGTGCGTTAAAGCACCAACTTGTATATGCTGTTGGTAAAATATATTTGGTAATAAATTTGGTTAGTGTGGTTGTGTTGGTGTATGCTAAATGTGTGTTGGTCAATCTTTGGGCTACTAAATCAAATGGCAGTCAATTAAGATAAAGCGGGCGCGAACGACAGCAATGAACAATAGGTATATGACTAATACTGCATTTTGTTTGTCTAACTGAATTACAACTGGGCTTGTAGTACGAAAGCTCTATTGATATCAGAGGTGTTGGGTGGTGTTCTTAGCTGTATAAACAAAGTTGGTACAAAGTTTTGTGTCCAACAAATATTTCTTTGATACTAAATCAAGAGAGATTAGAGTTGAGTTTAGACCAATTTCGTAATCTGATTTTCGGAAGCGGGTTGCTTTGTAAGTATTTAATTCTTAACAAAGGCCACAATCACGTCTGGTTGTTGACTTCTATTACCGAAAGTAGTCACTTTCCATTAGGTGGCCTGTATGCTCCTTTGCCTCCTATATCATAAAAAAAAACTCCATCACCACGACACCTAGGCTTCTTTATATAATTTATATAATTTATATGTGTCGTAAATGTTTTATAGAAATGCAGAGTAAGAGGAGATTAACACTGTATTAGGAGGTGCTATTTGGTACCGGCACACATTCTAGGTATCGTAATGTAACATAACCCTCAAAAGTACTAGGGGAAGGGAGTGGGGAGGGTAGGGACCCCAAGGTCCCACGGGCACAGTTAACATATCAATAACAAGTAAACATAGAAGAAGTATATAAATATATATAATTTGAATACGTTCATTATTGTTTTTTTTTGAGTCTTAAAAGCCTAATACTTTTGAGGAATACCTATACAAATTAACTGTTTTTAAAATACTGCGATATCTTTAGTGATCTAAAACATGTGAATATATATATTAAAATGCAGATATATATACGTATGACACAAATTTTGTCGTAGTCTATACAAATAAATAAAATTGGAGTGTCTTTTTTGTAACATTAAAAAACAGTTTTTTACTAAATGCATATGTATGTTATGTATACACGATACGTATACCAAAATAACACTTTTTTCTATTTTTTTTTCTGTCTTTTTGTTCCGGTTAATCTTTGAAACGGCTACACAGATTTTGACGGGACTTTCACTGATAGGTAGCTGATGATACTCGTATAAAGAGTAACTTGGACTTTTTTAGACCAGTTTCGCCCCGCGGCGTCACCCGCGATACGACAATAACCGCAGGTAACAACTTACTGATCCGCTGTAGGTATTTTAAACCAAATAAATACATCTGCATTCATTTGGTTTAATATTCTACAAGTAAACCGGTACTTTTCGTTGCATTTGTAATTCCGATTGTACACTCAAATTACTTGTATTATGATAAAACTAGGTTCAGGAATGCTGGTATGCATGACGAAGGCATTTCATTAATTCACGAACGGTAGCATTTAACTTAATTAAGTAACAATATGTTTGTCAAGTGTTTAATGGATAAAGGATTACCGTGTTGATAGAATTCGATCGCGTGCAAGTCTACTCGATCATGTACTATTATTATGAAGTGTAAAATTTATAGTCTTGTCTGTTCTTATCGTTAAATTGCATAATAATATTGTTATAGTATTTATTATTGACTTAGATCATGGAAACAACCTGGGGCTTTATAAATTGATTTGTTGCTACATGTCTCAAACCTGTAAAATGGAGTGCGTTCCATCTGTAAAATAACATTAACATACTTATTTAACTGTTTATTTCATTCATTTAATCGTTTCACCTTGGTTGCGACAAATAAATACAGAAGCGAATTATTAGTAGCAACGACAAAGTTCACAATTACGTATTTGTTCATAATGAATGATATTTTTAATTCGTTAACATTATTGCGAAGAACAAAAGAATACCGGTTTTTGAAAAATCAATGACTTTCAACTCTATCATAGTTTTAAATCTGTTTGTCTACAACTTACCGTTTATCAGTTTTTCACTTAAAATGAGAAATAAATTAACAGCTAGCGAGAATGGTCAACGTAACCTGTCATTTCGTTTTATGTAGGTATATTAAGAATCCTAACAAATAAATAGGATGTAACATATTTTCTCTGCTCCGGTCTGCTTTAAAGAGAACAAGCATTATGGAGGTAGTTTAACAGAACAGCGATTCTAGGCTTTAGTAGAATCTATACCATGTGCGCCCTATTCACACATCATCATCTTGCACGTCACTTGGTTCGATCCTCGGCTTCACGAATCCATTGATTCATTACTCTATAAAACGTAAGTCCAGGATTGATTTACCCGTTAGTCTTTGCCTTGGTTTCATGACACTTCAAATATTTTGTAGAAATATTCAAAGTAGGATACATACTCTAAGTACATTTGTTTAACAAGTACAGTATTTATTACGTATATATATTCAATCAAATATTATTAATGTTATACAAAATTCAAGAGCTATTCAGGTAACTAGACTTATAGACATATCTACATATATATATATAATACTAAAGACTACGTTTAATTTTATACTAAGCACTAAAGCTCGCCAAGTTGACCAGCTGTTTGACATTGTGCTTTGATCTACATTCGAGACCAGTTTCACTAAGCCATGCCCCATATAGTAACTTATACTATATCTGATTGAAAACTAAACTTTATTTATATGTATGTAAATGATATGCGTTCCCGCGTTTCATGATTTATGAATTTGCACTACAGATTGTAGACTATGATATGACAGATTGTATCTATTAAAAATTTTGTGTAATTACTAATACACTTTTTTATTGATTTGTAATAAACAATTAATTCACAAGTAAAATACTCGTAAGTTTCTTCTATAATGGTAATTAGATACTTGCATTAATAGAAAATGATAGCTTAATATTATAGTCATATATATTATAACTTTTATAGTTTTATATTTTATATTGCATCAAGTGTACTCGCGTTGCAACTTCTTTAAGCAATAAAGTATGACATGTAACCTCTAAATAAAGTTTTATTATAAATAAGTCCTATCTGCGTCCATTCGCATAAAAAGTTAAAGTTGACTAGAAAAAAAATGGTTTATATAAAAAATTATAAAATGTAACAACTTCCGATGAAAAACAACGGAAGTATGTAACAGAAAGCCTGGGAAACCCGATCTTTTTGGTTCGACCAATGAGCGAACGATGTTAATGACAGCCGTCACATTACAAGCGAAGTCAAATCATCACAATCAAGTTGCAGTCCACTGCTGGGCATAGGCCTTTTAAATCCCGCGCAACTCCGATCGACTTTGGAAGTTAAATGCATTGGCTGTAGCTAGTCAACTCCTCAAAAGTGTGAAACAGAAATATCGATTACATTCTCTGTGGCCTGCTAATCTGCTAAAATAATAAATACCTACATATTACATAATTAATTAACTTTAATGCATAAAGTATAATTGTGTGCGTGGGAGAGCCACGCTTCGGCAAGAATTGGTCGGCTCGACCGAAGTGATACCACGGCCTCACACAAAACCGGTGTGAAACAGCGCTTCACCACCACGCTGTGTTTCACCGAGTGAGTGAGGACATCGGAGGTCCATACCCCAATCCCTCCCCTTCCCCCCAAAGGCCGGCAACGCACTTGTGACGCCTCTGGTGTTGCGGGTGTCCATGGGCGGCGGTAATCGCTTCACATTCAGGCGATACGTCTGTTCGTTTGCCTCTTATTCCATTAAAAAAATAAAAAATAATCTATTTATAATTGTACAAAATGAAGCAAAAAAGTCAATTTTATAAAAAAGTATTATCATAAGATAATACGACACAGGCTGTAATAGCAGAGTCGTTCACTTCGACAATTGCAATCGTGTCAAGTGTTTGAAAAATGCGTATTTGTCAAAACTTATTGGTTATTTTATTTTCCCCTACATACTTGAACCTTGTAGGCTGGGTCTCCGCAACTCGACGACTTCAGTGCGCCTGTTTTGTCTGGACCTCCCCTACATACTTTGTATTATATTTTTCATTGTAACATTAAAAAGGCACATGAATCTTAACTGTTCTTACTAAATGTACAACTTACTATAAACCCGTATTTAATTAATTCGTATGGCACAGCACAAATTAATATTTAAAATGCATTACTATGATTTATATTCAGTAATGACACTGCGAATAGCGTTAATGACACGGTAGGGTAATTGGTGTGGCAAAAACCACGCCCCCAGCCTTGTAGGTGTTGACCAAAAGGTGCGGTTGGTAACCACCAATTTCAAGATTAATCTTTAAGATGTAGACGTTTTATGACCTTATTTTTGTATTTTTCTTATAAATACTAGTCAAAAGCCTGTGTACAAGTTCTTTTTTAAATGAACCTTTTGAAAACATCTTCTACTTCATTAAGCTTACCTATATCATTATGAACTGCACGGTTGGCCGAGTGGTGTCAGCGGTCGCCATGCCGCTTGCTACTGCGCCAAGTGTCGTGGGTTCAAATCCCACGCGGTACCTACAACACTTTGTGTGATCCACGAATTGTTGTCCCGAGTCTGGATGTTCTTTGTGTCCGTTTCATGTATGTTTGTAAAGTCCCCCACGACACAGGATGTTTATTCCTAATGTGGGAGTTGTCTTTTAAAAAGAGAAAGAGAAAGAGAACTGCAATTTTTTTTTCTTCATAATTTTAACACTATTAAATAGAAAATCAATTATCCTTTTTGAGGAGAAGCTTATGACCAGCATTTGACTATTAACAGAGGAAAGTATTCCTTACCAAACAAAAAGTATTTACCAAGTTCGTAAACGACAGATTTGGAGGTCCTTCCCCATTTTAAAATCAGCTAAAGAATAAATAGTGTTCGAAAAAAGTAAATTTGTTTTCGATAATCGGGTTATTAGTTTGGCATGTAGATCACTGACGTTTCACATACCATCACAACGTTGTTTATATATAGCTGAACAACAATAACCGCACGCAACGCCGCGAGGCGAAGCTAGTATCTTTATAAATTGTAGCCTATGTGTTATTCTGATGTATAAGCTATATTATTGTAAACTTTCATTAAAATCCATTCTATAGTTTTTGCGTGAAAGAGCAACAAACATACTCATAAACTTTCGCGTTTATAATATTAGTAGGATTTTTAACCCACTAAAGCTTGATAAAAGTGTTTAAGTTTAATACCCATTTCTATAATCGCAATGTCGCCAAAATCACTCTTTACACAAAATTCTCTGTATCATTTTGTAACTTTATCGCCATAGTTCTCGCATATAACAAAAACTAATATTTATTCCAGAACATTAATTCAGAAATTGCCCTTCTAATACATTAACAGTCCTAATTTGTACCTTTAATATAACTTTCGTAATTATTTTAAACGCAAACGTAATTTTCTCGTAAACCAGCTCAATTTGGCTCACTCTTATTTGAAGGAAGTATTAGCAGTTGCAAAACTTTATGGTCCGACTAAATGTCAAATAGATTATCATTTATTGTTTGATTTAACTCATCAAGTGATTTAATTGACTTAAATTTATGTTTGGTAGTTAATATCAACTTGGAAATCTATACCATCAAGTAATAAACTCACCTTCTATTCTTACACAATCATTCACATCGTTCTGAGACGTCAATACGTCCAAACATTACGTAAAAGACAAGTTCATTGTGGAAAACAATGAATTTAATTTCCTTAAAATGAGAAAATCAGAAATTATAAGAGTCTTAGAAGATCGTGTATTAAATGTTGATAGAACAAAATTTTAAAAGAAACAGAATCGAATTATAAATGGTTAAATGACTTGCAAATAACTTACTGCTTTTGCCGTAGTCTTGAAGA
Organism: Spilarctia lutea; assembly: GCA_916048165.1. NCBI lineage: Eukaryota > Metazoa > Arthropoda > Insecta > Lepidoptera > Erebidae > Spilarctia > Spilarctia lutea. The sequence continues at coordinate 7,081,195 of OU696491.1, forward strand.
CTTTTGGAATATTCAGAAAGCTCTGGGAAATGCAATGCAATTTGTTATATGGATGCCACAATAGCCACCATCAGAGGTACTTGCAAAGTACTACCGATACAGGTGAAGGTAAAAGCGCTGACTCTGACCATTAAAATTAAGAATATCGATTCCATGGCGACTCGAAAAATAATCTCCGTGGAGAAAAATAATGGTAGTGCCAGAAGAACAGAAATTAAAAGGAGAAATGACTTTGAAAGAATGTCAAATTATTGCTACGTTACATACCAGAAATAAACAGGGACAGCCACACTAAATGCTGAATATTAATAACAGTTATTTATTTACATAACAAACAGAATGACATTTACCTCCAAAATTGATGTTAGTACATACTAACTAAATGCCAGCACAATCAGTCAAACTAAAAAACTGTAACAAATCCCCAGTTATTAATAAGTAAAGTATAAAATTAACACAGACATTAGGCGTGCCTTTCTCTCTTTGACCCCTAAACCTTGACTCGCCGCGCCCTGCGGCTCGCATACCGAACCACACGTCATTGTGCCCGCGGACTATATTTGTTTTATATAGCTAACATTGTTATAATTATAATCTGTTGTTATAGTTATGATCGAATAGACCTCTGTCTGTGAAATTTTATATGTTTATTTTTTAGAAAGTATGCACTTTAATCTTGTTTGTTTTATTGACCAGTTGTATGAAACTAGGGAAAGTGAAGTCGAAAATTGTTACTCGATCGTAATACGAATAACTATTAGAAAATATATGACAACTGACTTCTGCTCGAATTATACCCTCCAAATTATACCCTCCAGTCATATACAGAATACCGCGCCTGAGAACTATTTCGGTTGGATGCTTATTTGTCTATAAGACATTAATGAGCATACGAACCTTTATAAGTAGCAAATTGCTTTCAAAAATATCTTTATGACTATATATATGTATATCGATTGGAGATAAGATCGATGGTGGAAATAGATTTGTAGTTGTGGTATCCTTTAAATTAGCAACAGTTAATTTTAATTCGTATTTGTGCCGGTAAGGTACCGGCTGACTGCCTACCGCCTGGACACAAATTACCGTACCTTCTTAAATAGACTTCGGAATAAGGTCGGCCGGAACAAGGAAAATATGTCCAGGTGGGGATTTGCGGACGGTGACAACCTAGACAGCTTGTACGGTGAAACTCAAACGATGTCGCACCTTGCATCATGCCCTGTATTCCCGGACACCTGCACGGGGAGTATCTAATGGCTGCCACCGACAAAGCAGTCAAAGTGGCCCAGTCTGCTAAAATCACGTAATAAAACATAATTACACTGACACGAAACGTTGGCCGTCAAAATGCTAAGAGAATGCGTAATGGACCTTACTTATTTGATTCCTTAAATAGAAATATATTTTTCGTTGTAAAACTAATCAAAAGTTACATCCTAGTCCTAAAACACATTAGTAAGTTAACTAAGTCATTAACTAAAACGGAAAATAATTGACCCTGGACCGCTTCCATTCTGATGGTCCCTCGCGCCAAGCCGTCATTCACCTAGTAGGGGGCCGTCCTACACAACGTTTCCCGACCATAGAATTTAAATTTTAGATCATAATCTTAAATTTAGAATATGATTATGCAAACTAATCAATAGTTGACATAATACACTGATCCGCAATTGAAAAAGTATGTACTCAAATTGATATAATCAAAGTTCTAATTAATAAGCGAAATGATTTGCTGTAATGGCAATTTTGTTGTCATGTTATGTATTTAATGAACAATTGAATATTTAGATACTTAGATAGATATTGTTGCGCCATAACCAGATGAATCTCGTGTCCACTAGAATAATCGAGAACTGTCGAGGACAACGCCATCTAGTGTCGGAAAGCGCGCAACTGTGTGCATTATGACGATTACTCGACGCTAGATGGCGCTACAAGCAGCTCTAGAGTAATCTATTTAGCCTAGAAACTTCGATCGAATGTTTTCGTAGTTTCGAGTAATTTCCACGGCCATATAAAAGCGGAACGTGTTGGCCGTAGGGACAGTATTGTTTCACGATACAGCGGATAAACATCGAAGAGATCTTCTAGTGCGACTAACGAGTGATTTAGTGATTTCTTATAGTAAAAAGTGTTCTTAATTAATATTGTGTTATTTTTGGTAATTAATCGAGTACTTTAATTTATTTAATACCCAGCTCGTAACAATTTGGTGTCAGAAGTGGGATTAAAGTATGCCGGTTTTACCAAAGGAAGACACGGAAGGTATCCGAACTAGGAGTCAGCGCCAGCAAGAGGCTGATCAGAGGCGATTTGGAAGTGCACAACTGCCTACATCGGAAGATCAGCAGCCAGCTATGGAAACCACGCCGTCCACATCGGCAGCAGCTCCAGATATCACGGCCCTAATGGCAATGCTCCAAGAGCAGGCCCGCCGCCAGGAGGAGCAGGCCCGCCGCTTGGAAGAGCAGCTGCAGCGGGACAAGGAGGAGCAGGCCCGCCGCCAGGAGGAGCAGGCCCGCCGCCAGGAGGAGCAGGCCCGCCGTCAGGAGGAGCAGGCCCACCGCTTGGAAGAGCAACTGCAGCGGGACAAGGAGGAGCAGGCCCGCCGCCAGGAGGAGCAGGCCCGCCGCCAGGAGGAGCAGGCCCGCCGCCAGGAGGAACAGATGCTCTTGTTAAAAGGCATACATGAGACTTTCGGCAAAGAAATCAAGGTAGTGAAGGATCAGGTTCTTCAACACGAGAATCGTATCACTGAGGCCGAAACTCAAATTGCTGACGTGAAGAAGGCCTTAGGAAACCTTAAAGTTGGAGACGGAGCGGCGACTATAGTAACTGCTGCTCCTTCGGTACGGGGGTTCAAAGTACCGCCGTTTGATGGAACATCTTCGTGGTCAGCCTACAAGATTCAGTTTGAGGCTGTTATGACGGCAAACGGCTGGACAAAGGAACAAGCTATGACCGCGCTCACCTTGGGTCTTCGAGACCAGGCTCTAACCGTCCTCGAAGCCCTCGGTAAGAAGGTAACCTATGAGCAACTGCTGGAGGCATTGGAAGCAAGATATGGTGACGCTCATCTGGAGCACGTGTTTCGTGCACAGCTGAAGGATCGTGCCCAACGCATCGGTGAAAACTTGCAACAGTGGGCTCTGGAAGTTGAGAAACTGGTCCGTAAGGCATACCAGTCTGCACCTGCGCTCGTTGACGGGAATCTGGTGCAAGCTTTTATCGATGGCATCCGTGACCTCGAAGTTAGAGCTGCTGTGAGACTTGGGCACCATGAAACTCTCAAGGACGCTCTGGCCCATGCTTTGGAGGTGGAAGCTGTGAGACAAGACCATCGGTCTCATCAGGTCCGGGAGGTTGTGGCATCACCTCCGCGGGACCGATTTAAGGGGTACAGCCCTAGATGCTACGCCTGTGGTGAAAAAGGTCACCTTCGGTCCAGCTGCCCTAAGCGAAGCATAGGAAGTGAATACGAGCGGTCTCAGGAGAATAGGGCGGTTGATAGTACTGCCCGACAACAGCAGGGAAACGAGTAAACGCCAGGACTGCGGGGCGGGTGCTGGCTGGTGTTCAAAGAGCCCCAAGGATTTCGATCTCGCAGACTCATGATGGGAACAGCCTGGTCATCAGAGGCGAAATCAACGGAACGTCATGTAAGCTGACGATTGATACGGGAGCTTCTCGCACAGTTGTCAGTTCCCAACTTGCAAATCGGTTCCTGAGGGACATTGCATGTAACCGTGAGCAAATAAACCTAGTAACAGCCACTGGTCAGCGCATACCCGTCCGAGGCGAACTGAAGGTGGAGTTGAAGTTGGGCAACCAAGTTTACCTGCATAACGTCATCGTGGCCGATATAGTTGACGATTGCATCCTTGGCCTAGACTTCATGAAGAACAATTGTTGTGAGATCGACATCAACCAAGGTGTAATGAGATGTAGTCAAGAAGAACTGTTCATGGAAGGAGCATCATCAGGAAAAGTGTACAGCTTAAAGAACGCTGTTCTTCCTCCCAGATCAGAAACAATCATGCCAGTTAGTCTCCCTCAGAATTCTGGACGAATGCATCGGTGTGTCCTTATTGAAAGGGTAGATAATGATCTTCCATGGAAGATCGCACGAACTCTAGTAAGTACCACTAACATCTCTGCAGTACGTGTGCTAAATCTTAGTGACAAGCAACATGTGATTCATAAGGGCACACTGATTGGCACTTGCGAAGATGTGGATTGGATGCGTCGATGCCAAGACTTGACCACTTCGAATATTAGCACGGATGCACGAGTCAACGTGTCAACACTTTTAGAAGACTGTCGAGATGTCTTGTCTAGGGAAGAAATTGACAAGGCTAAGAGAATGTTAGTTAAGTATACTGATATTTTCTCTACTAATGACGCTGATATTGGAAAGACTGGTTTGGTTCAACACAAAATAAACACTGGGAATGAGATGCCTATTCGTCAGCGACCAAGAAGACTACCAGTAGCACGAGAACAGGAAGTGCAAACCATGATTGATGGAATGGTCAGGGATGGCGTTATAGAGCCTTCATCCAGCCCATGGTGTTCACCTGTAGTGCTTGTAAAGAAAAAGGATGGCAGTATGCGTTTTTGTGTTGACTACCGCCGTCTAAACGACATTACGAAGAAGGACAGCTATCCACTACCTAGAATAGACGACACTCTAGACATGCTAACAGGGGTTAAGTGGTTTAGCACCTTGGATTTAAAAAGTGGATACTGGCAGGTAGAGATTGATCCCAAGGACAAAGAGAAGACTGCATTTTCGACAGGGAAAGGATTGTGGCAGTTCAAAGTAATGCCCTTTGGATTATGTAACGCGCCAGCCACTTTTGAAAGACTGATGGAATCAGTACTCACCGGATTAACTGGAGATGCCTGCCTGGTCTATTTGGATGACATTGTCATCGTAGGCCGTACGTTTGAAGAACATATTCGAAACCTGGAGCGCGTATTATCGAAAATCCGAAGTGCCAACCTAAAGTTAAGTCCTAAGAAATGTTCATTTTTCAAACGACAGGTTAGCTTTTTAGGATATGTGGTTTCGGAAGAGGGTGTCCAAACAGATCCGCAAAAGATCGCTGCCGTCAAGGATTGGCCAGTTCCAAGAGATAAGACCCAAGTAAGAGCATTTTTGGGCTTGTGCTCCTACTATCGGCGATTTGTGAAAAACTTTGCGGATATTGCCAAACCCCTTCATAAACTTACTGAAGAGAAAAGGCATTTCTGCTGGGATGAAAGTTGTGACATTGCATTTCGAGAGCTAAAAAGACGTCTATGCAACACACCCATCTTAGGGTATCCAGATACCGAAAATGAATTCATAGTTGACACAGATGCAAGTGATACTGGGCTTGGCGGTGTGTTATCCCAGCGGAAAGGTGATAAAGAGGTTGTTATTGCATATTTCAGTAAATCTTTGTCGAAGCCGGAAAGGAATTACTGCGTCACAAGAAGGGAACTACTGGCCGTAGTGAAGACACTGCAACATTTCAACAAATATTTGCTTGGGCGTAAATTCCACCTCCGAACTGACCACGCTGCATTAAAGTGGCTCTTACAATTTAAAAATCCTGAAGGACAAGTCGCGAGATGGATTGAGTTATTACAGGAATATGACTTCATGATTGAACATCGCAGTGGAAAGTCTCACGGTAACGCAGACGCACTATCAAGAAGACCTTGCCCTGAAGACTGCAAGCACTGCGCCAAGCAAGAAGTAAAGGAAGCTGTTCCTATAAGGACGATAAAGACGGACCTTAGCAAAGAATGGAAGGAAAGCCTGCAGCAAGCACAGCAAGAGGATGCAGATATCAAACCAATTGTCGAGTGGATTAAAGCTGAGGCTCCTAAGCCACACTGGAGCGAAGTTGCATCGCTGAGCTCGACCACGAAGAGTTATTGGGCTCAATGGGATAGTCTAGTCACCCAGGATGGAGTCTTGTGCCGTAAATGGGAAAACGCTCGAGGAGACAGCTGTCACCTGCAAATGGTTGTTCCTAAAGCTAAGATACCAGTGGTCCTGCAGCTCTACCATAACGGATGTTCAGGAGGTCATATGGGAGTTAAGAAGACATTGTTAAAGATAAGGGAAAGATTCTACTGGATTCATTGTCGTGATGATGTTGAGGACTGGTGTCGCAAGTGTACCAGTTGTGCGGCCGTGAAGGGACCTCATACACGTAGCAGAGGCGCATTGAAATTGTATAATGTTGGTGCACCCTGGGAAAGAATTGCTATAGACGTGGCAGGACCGTTTCCTGAAAGTGAAAGCGGAAACAAGTACTTCATGGTCGTAATGGATTACTTCACTAAGTGGCCAGAAGTCTTTGCCATTCCCAACCAAGAGGCATCAACAGTTGCAGATAAATTAGTGCACGAAGTCTTCTGTCGTTTTGGAGTGCCTTTAGAAATCCACAGTGACCAAGGAAGAAATTTTGAGTCTCAAATATTTCAAGAAATGTGTCGAGTGATGGGTGCTCACAAAACCAGAACCACCTCTTACCACCCACAATCGGACGGAATGGTGGAACGATTTAACCAAACACTAGAGAGGTATCTGGCAAAAGTAGTTGAAAGTAAGCAAAAAGATTGGGACAAACACATCCAACCGTTTCTTCTGTCATACCGAAGTGCAGCCCACGAATGTACTTCCGTAACACCAGCTTTTGCAAACTTCGGAAGAGAACTACGGTTGCCTGCAGACTTGATCACTGGAATACCCCCTGATACCCCGCGAAGTATAACGGAGTACGCGAATGACTTGCGGAACAAGATGAATGACATTTATGAGCATGTCAGACAATCGGGCCAACAAATGTCTGAAAAGATGAAAACCCGTTATGACCGGAAAGCGAATAATAAAGGCTTCGAAGAGTGTTCGCTAGTATGGCTACATAATCCAGTTCGCAGTAAAGGGAGATCTCCGAAGCTACAAGCAAAATGGGATGGGCCATACCGGGTAGTCACTAAAATCAATGATGTTACCTACCGGATACAGAAGTGTCCAAGAGGCGCCCCAAAGATAGTTCATGTAGATCGACTGGCGCGATACTATGGAACCGATAATGCTCGGGACGAGCATGTCTTAGGAGGGGGCAGTGTTGCGCCATAACCAGATGAATCTCGTGTCCACTAGAATAATCGAGAACTGTCGAGGACAACGCCATCTAGTGTCGGAAAGCGCGCAACTGTGTGCATTATGACGATTACTCGACGCTAGATGGCGCTACAAGCAGCTCTAGAGTAATCTATTTAGCCTAGAAACTTCGATCGAATGTTTTCGTAGTTTCGAGTAATTTCCACGGCCATATAAAAGCGGAACGTGTTGGCCGTAGGGACAGTATTGTTTCACGATACAGCGGATAAACATCGAAGAGATCTTCTAGTGCGACTAACGAGTGATTTAGTGATTTCTTATAGTAAAAAGTGTTCTTAATTAATATTGTGTTATTTTTGGTAATTAATCGAGTACTTTAATTTATTTAATACCCAGCTCGTAACAATATTATCATTAAAGATTTAAGTATCCGAGGTCTGAAAGCGTGATATCTAAATCAAATAAATTAACAACTACAAACAAGCGGTATGCCGGATACGTTATTTAAAAATTATTGACTAGTCTTTAATCAAACCTATGCTATTTCTATTTTAGTTCAGAGTATTTATAAGTACGTATTGAAAATGACAATTCAATATCCATTGCTGCGTTTGTTTTGAATACAGAAAGAAAGATACGGTAGGAGTACAATGGAATGGATATCATGAATTTTCATGATTTGAACATTGCTGGTACAACCCGGGTCACGTTGAAATGATTTACTTTCAATAAGCACAAACGTCGGTGTAAATGCGACTGTCGGCCACTGCTTAATTTATACCGATTGGCCCTTGTTTATTATAGTACTGTTTATATAATAAACTTAGTGATTTTGCAAGGGAATTTATTTTAATGTTAAGCAATACGTTACTGGTAATATATCGATATTTTTCTCGTTAGAGCTGTGGTTTGTTAAAGGTGTGTAATTTATTGGTTGATTGACTGTTAGATTAGCTGAGAAGGATATGCTATGGTTATCAAGTGGTTTCCGTGGGAGAGCCACACTTAGGCATGAATGGGCCGGCTCGACCGGAGTGAAACCATTGCCTCACAGAAAACCGATGTGAAACACCGGTTTGTGTGTGAGTGAGGATACCTGAGGCCCATACCCCAACCCCTCCTCCAACGGGCAACGCACTTGTGACGCCTCTGGTGTTGGGGTGTCCATGGGCTGGTAATCGCTTACCGTCAGGCGTCAGGCGCTTACGCCTGATTGTTTCCCTTATATACCATACAAAAATTCTGGAAGTCAGTTAAATATTAAGACGTTAACTCTTATCTGCTGTATTAATGTAGTAGAAGTGTTTTAATGTATTACAGCAAAACATACTAATTCTGATATATAAGCTACATTAATGTAATTAATTTCATCTAACTATATCCATTCAGTACTTTTTGCGTGAAAGAATTAAAACCGTTCATACGTTCTCACTTTCGCGTTTATACTATTAGTAGTAAAGGTTTAGTAGGCTTTAAACATTTATGTTTAAATTCTACTTAACCTCCTTCTTAAATATAAAAGAGACGTAAAATATATTTAAACTATCTAAGAGGTAATACCAACAGTTATATACTCGTATCATGTATAGTCATGTTCTCAGTAACTTTGTTTGATTAATTTTATTAAACTTTTGTACGGCACAGCTAAATACATATTTGTCTGCATTTTACATAAAAATTAAATTAAATGTATCTGGCAATATTTCGTTCCACTGATCCATGTGCAGTGTTTTGAACCGTGCACACTAAACTTGTTAACTTACTTTTCACTGACTATAGGAATATAGGTTCCAATCACTATAATTGATAGTTCAATGTGATTAAAAGATTAAAACGATTTTCGAAATCAGAAAATCCACACTTAATTAGCCTTAAGAGAAAACTTCGCATCGTGTACAAGATAATTATCTAAGACTATTGCTTTCAATAAATACTATAAATTAGATCCTGGAGCGTATAAAACACAGTTTTATTGAGTGTCTTGGCTAATGTTTCACATTTAATACATTTATGTTGGCAATTAATGCCCGTTGTTTGGTGTTTCCCTGCTTTCAAAGCGTCCCTCGGGGCTATGGCCCATACTGCGCTTTGAATATGCCAAATGGGTAGAAGCACGCTATTCGCAAATGTTTTACACAATTTATATTGACGTTCGTATGAGAACTTAGCGTTAGTATTTAGAAAACTATTTATTATATGTGAATACATGTCGAAAGTAAAAAAGAAAGAAAGTACGGGAATTATTCAGCTATTAAAGTTCTTCTCAGATTAATTATTGGTTTTTTATTACGAAATTAGAAAATCAATGAAAGAACAGTGCAATATTATTTTAAAAATAACATTTTTGGAAACTATAGCGTTACTTTTGGCATATGGATTCTTAAATTTCTTGTATTCAACAAATTTTTGAAATGTACAAGAATTTCGATAATATTTTTCATTTCCCAAGGAATTGTATTATCTAAATAATGAAGGGTTTTGATTTCCAAAATACTATGGGGTCCTAGTTCCGAAATCTACCATGAACAGAATTCACTGTCTACACTAACGCAATACTTACTTAAGAGTAGATTTAAAAAGTTAAAGCTATGTTTATTTATGACTCATTCATTCAACATTTTCAGTGTAAAATAAATGCTTTTTATGACAAAACGAGCAAACAAGCAGACGAGTAACCTGACAAAAATTTAACGCCTGCTTCTACCATTTACGTTACTCCATTTGGAAGGCTTTTTTAGAGATTATAAATTGAATCAATGTAGACCTCTTTAATGACTTGATGACCTAATATTATTACTATTAAAAGACTTTTAAAAATATTTATTTTATGTAAACAAATAAGTTATTCAATTGATATCTTTATCACCCAAATATTATACTTGTATACAACTTGAGTGTTACATAAAGTCTATATTCATACATTAAAAATATTCAGGCATGTTATTTATTAATATTAATTACAATTATATTCATTATTCTAAGAGTCAGTGATGGTTAACTTATACGGATAACAACAAAAAGATGTTTAATAATATAGTGGAATATTATTCTAATTATGAGCCTCGGCAATCATCGGTCATACTTGGATTTACGAGCGCGTAATGTTTAAGGTGTGATGATGATTGATGAAGGAGGTGGAAGAACCACTTGTTTGGACAAAGTTGACAGGATAAATGTTCGTTTCTTGTGTACACCTGTATCTAACGGTATCAGATAAATTTATGAATCCATTTTCGTTTATTATCAATAAGGATTCGAAGAAGATTATTTCTCGCAATGGACTTTTAAAAACTAAAAAAGCATTATTAACAAACTGATAATAAGTGAATATTCTGGTTATCAGTTTGTAAACGTTTGTGAACAACGTACTTTGTATCACTTACGTTTCGCTAATCCCGTGCATCAATTAATGCCCGGTTCCTATATTTAACGAATCGTCATCGTGTAAAAATTTTCTACAACCGACTACGAGTCGTAAATACCGTTCCTCAATTTATTTTTTATAGGAACGATTTTAGCTTACGCCCCGTATAATATACTACTATTCGTACCTAGAACGGATCGTTTTTCAAATATAGGAACTGGGCATTAAACAGTGATTTACTGATTTTTGTACCTATTTCCTTATGGCAGACTATTATTTTGTTATAATCAACGTTTTATTGCTCTATTACAAACTCTACATTTAAGCAATGCTACAACACCTTATTCTAATTTAAATCAAAGTTTTAAAGCCCATCTACTTCAAGTCAAAGGTCATATTTCAAGACTTCAAAACTATACCCTTTCTGCGTACCATAATTCATGATCTAACGAGAAACTGTCAATTACTAACAATAAAGTATTATACGCCGGCTCACTATCTGTCTTTATCAGCGTATCGTAGTAAATGTCGTCTGCAAAATACTGTTCGTTTGTTGAACTCCTTAATTATCAGTGGATGGGATGTATTGCATCCTTAAAGGCTTAATTACACATTACAAATGCAAAAGGTTCTTGCAAGTGACATATTCTGACTAGGCAAATTATTTATTAACCATTTGTGCAGCTTCTGTGCAAATCCGATGAACAGTAGTGTATGAAACAGTTTCATGCACTAAATTATTTATTATACATGTTTATATACTTAATTTTATACATTTTAAAACGGTAAAAAATAAATAATACTGGTGATTATTAACCGATAACTGTATAATAAAAATTTTAAAACAGTAGAGGAGAAAAGTTTACATTAATTACTTTTGTATTTTGCTTTACAGTACACAAGTAAACCATAGAGAGAATCGAATTTAAAACGTGTGGGGAGGCATATTCAGATAATTATTTTAATATAGTATGGCCTAAATAGAACTCATAGTTAAAATACATGAAATACATATAGTTACATGTTACTGCCCTTGAAACGAACTAAAATGCAATAAGTTTTCGATAAGCATGTAGCGGTAGAAGATGAATTAATGAAGCAAATACTTTGCCACACACATTTTGCTAAATCTTGAAGCACCCTAATGTTCTCGCTAAACGCGATTGACTCGGTTTCTATGGCAACCCGCAAATGCGTGTGGCTATCGATTAGAGACAGTAATTCGAGCAATAATTCCCTATTGAACTGTTACCTCGGCGAGTTAAATGAGTTTATATCTACGCTCAGCCTGTTCCCACTTGTTTGCCTTTGAGTTTCTTACTTTATAATACAGTTGAATGTAAATAGCCTTTTAGAATCGTTTTATGTTTGCAAAATTTAATGAATATGGCGAATTATTTGTGCCTAGTCTGTGGGAACTGTATATTATAATAAACAGAACAAAGAAGCTCTATGAAGTCACAAAATATAATTAACGGTGAATTCGATAGAGCAAGTTAAATAAAAATGTCTTTACATAAGGAAAAGTTCGAAAGTTCATATTTCTGACTCTGGATATATTTTTAATGTCTATTTCATTAAAGTTTTCTTTTTTAGCCTTAATGTCAAAACTATTTTTTCGACCTTCATGTACCTTTCATTAGAAATTACTAAAATTTACAATAATACATGCAAAACTGCGCGTAAAAGCTGTGTGACTTCATGCAACGTAATCATCCTTGCAAATGAATTATATTAATTGTCATTGGTAACTTAAACCACGGAGGACAAAACCATGAAATTGGGTTAATACTATCAACAAATGAATAGGAAATAGATTAGTTCATAGGGGTCATTAAACTTTAATGATTTTGCGCAATTATTTTAGTTAAGTGCCCATTATGTGGATTATATCTTATTGCAAATTAAATAAGGCCAGTTTGACTTGACCTGTAAGTTAATCGGAAACGATGTTGGTAAACTTTAGTCATACCACTTACTGGAAAATAATAAAATGCGCAAAACTCGTTGTTATGCTATTAAATATTGTATAGTTGTGAGATACAAACTTATCGTAGATACAGAAACAGTAGAAGAAGCCGTTGTTCATTTGAGAGAGACCCTATTGAAACTGAATATACACAGACAAAGCATTGAAAAGATAATACTCATAAAATACTTCATACTGTGTTTGTTGTATCCAGTGCAGAAGAATCTTCATCATTAGACCATCCATACACATTACGACTTCCACGCGACGCTTTGGCATGAATGGTTCGGCTCGACCGGAGTGATACCACGGCCTCACAGAAAAACCGGTGTGAAATAGCGCTTGCGCTGTGTTTCACCGAGTGAGTGAGGATACCGAAGGCTCATACCCTAACCCCTCCCCCATCTGCATCCCCCAAAGGCCGGCAATGCACTTGTGACGCCTCTGGTGTTGCGGATGTCCATGGGCAGCGGTAATCGCTTACAATCAGGTGACACGTTTGCTCGGTTGCCACCTATTTCATTAAAAAAAAGAAAATTCCCTGGCCCAACATTACTAATAGTTTTGACATAGTCGTGTCACATTAAAGTGCCCCCAAACTAGGTCTATAACCTATAAACTTGTCGTATTAACATCGTTCACATAAATTCTTGACGTTCTAGCATCATCCCCGTAACGGGGACGCGTGTCTAACGTCGCATAATAACACATCTGGTAACACCGCCGGCCGTCGCGCAACTAATCAATTGGCGCGCCGCGTGATGTCTTCATCAGTCGCCTGGGGGCGTAACGCCCTGCGCTTGCTCACCTAACATAGCTTTTGTGCTTTCCGCGCCAATATTGTGCTTCTATTGTAATTTCATGCACTCAAAACAACTAAACTAATTTGAACCAAAGTTTCTCTTGCAATATACAACTTCCTACTCGTAGCTGGAATTTGAATTTCAGAATTAGATTTTTTATTCTAGACCCAATAAAAGGGAATGATGGACGCAAGTCTTTTTTTTAAAGGTAACGATCGCCCCTTCCATTTATCCAATGGTTGTCCCCACTTATGTGGTATTTCCAACCACAGAATATACATGAATGTATATGACCACTGAGTGTATTACAGTCTCAGTACAATATCCTACTCAAATAAAACTAGAGAAAGAGGAAACATATGATGATGTAGCAATATATATATATACTACATGTCTGGATGGATTAAACACCATACTCAATAACAATCCTTTTAAAGACTATGTAGCATTACTATGACTATTTAATACGCAGGAGACAATTTTGATTCCTTTGGTTTTACCAACCATGTCCTGTTTTTTTTATCAGATGCGAAGTTATAAATAAAATGACACACACACACAATTCGCCGATGCGATGTGATGTTTATATCGATATATAAACGTGCAGTAAGAAATGAAACATAAAATAAATTTAGTCATTAATAACCAACTAAAGCGGAATATAATATGAGAACGTTGAACTTAAGAACATAATATACATTAAGAAGTTATAGACCATACAAAATCAGCTCCGGCATTCCATCCTATTAACATTTAACAACGTATGAGAAATAGTATCGCTTAGCTTGCGTACTTGCATGCGATTTATTTACCAATTGAGTCCCACTTAAAGGAATCACAGTGCGGGGAAGGAGCAAATTGAACAGCATTGGCAATTACCGAAGACAATGCGTGCGTGAGAGCGTTGCCTGCGTGCCCGCGAATTAGACTTGTTATCTGGACCCCTGGGTAATTAGGGAAGAGTTCCCACGCGCCAATACTCGCAGGTGGATTTGGACTTATTTTTTCTTATAAATACGTATCGCTTACGAATTGGTGGGTGTCATTTGTTTCTAGTATATTAAATGCTGAAACATTATAAAAGAAAAAATAATATTAGAAATAATAATACTGTAAGTTGGCCAAGACTGGATTAGTTGGCGCTTCTTGTATTGCTCCTACCATGGTGATTATATTAGAAATAGAGTCTACGTTTTGTAACACTCAATAAAGTTCGAAAAAGCTAGAAAGCATCTATCATGTCGTAAATTGATTCATTTGATCTCCGCCTTGCTTGAGCCCTTAGCATTAATTGGCATTTGTTTCTTTATTCTTGAAAACTCTTTTTCTACTCGTATGTTAGGAATTCTCCAGATATATGTATATATAGTTTTTTCAGTCGGCTATATTCTCTCGTTCGACGTGGGACCGAATTGACTGCACAGATAGCGTAATGGTTTAAGCGATCATCACACCGTTTCCTATTGAGCTAAGTGTTGTCAGTTCAATTCTGAATACTGATGCCTCAGTTTTATAAGTCCATTATGCGCAGGTCGTTCCTTTTTTGTAATTAAAATCAGCAACTATTTTTTATTAGATTCATGAAATTTTATGTTGGGGAATTATCCTATTTTTATAAAATCATAGTAGAAAATTATCTCAAGCTGAATCTTTAGCATACATTAACTAATGCATGGTTAGATGTCAATTCGTCTTCGGTGGTTCTAAACTATCCAAGTTATTTCAGGTTCTGGTATGAAAACTATTCTGGTCCAATTTTTCTAAGCGCTCATTTTCTGTACGATCTCTGCTACAGTCCTCTTAAATATTTATGCATATTTCACGCGGCATAGCTAGACCATAGATAATATTTAACCGCAGAATTAATTTGTTGCAAATTTTAATAAATAATTCCTATTCACTAATACTACTATCGAATATTACTTAATTGATAGTTACCATTTAAATGTTTTGCATAAGCCAGGTATCATATTAAACCTATAAATAAATAATACTCAATAACAATCCTACCCCATTAAATATATAGAATAAATTATACAACCTGTATTAATAAAATACAAAATATAGGTTAATCTATTATATATATATTTCTCGTGTCACGTTATTGCTCACTATGTACATACATAGCTCCTAAACTATCTAACTCAATTTCACGTATATGTGTTTTTCTGGCGTGCCTAAGACACTGTATTTATTATCACATTTAGACCAATAGAAACAGATAAAGTTGCGTGGGTTAGCAGCTAGTTATTCAAAATACTATAAAATTTTACACTAATACAAGTTTTATATCCAATTTTAGTTTCACCATCTATTTTATTATGCACTAAAAAGGCACTAAATATACCAAGCCCGAATATTATCTACTATGAAACTAAGAAACTGGCAACTTGATAAGCTGTATTCAAACGTCACAATACCAGTAAGTGCTAGACTTAGACAAGTGAGTCACTCAATAGTACCAATGAGTGTACGGTTTTCGTTAATAGATCAAGAATTTATCATTAATTTTTAAGTGTATAATTAAATAGCTATTTTTTTACTATTCATCCAATTGAGTTTAATTTAGTTTAGTTCAATCCGTTTTAGCATGATTTAGTGATAAACCCCTATCCATTTGTCCGAAAAAGGTTGGATCATTCACATGTATAAATATTAGTAAAATTTTGACTACTATTGAACTTTAAAAACGTTATAGATACAAATCATTGAACTGATTGATTTTGTCTTGGCGCAGTGGTTGCGTATGCGTCTCCTGTGTTTGAGGTCTCGGGTTCGATTCTCAGGTCGGACCAAATGTTTGTAAGTAATTGTGTAATTTCGAACTAGATGACGTTGTGTATCGAATGTCTGAAATATTCATAAATTATTCATAATAAACATGTTGACTTAGAGTCTTATGGCGTGCAATTAATCATTTCAATTGTACATATTGTACATTAGAATTCTAAATGTCTAACAATATACCGTGATACTAAAAATAATATTCAAATATATTCATAAGTAAAAATATTTCTGAAACAATTTTTAAAGAAACCTTTAGTCAAGGAACATCCTCAAAAATTGAATCAGCCATTAAATTTTCCACAAAGGTGTCTTAAAGTTTTAAACTGTGAGATATGCTAATACAATACTACTACAGGAAAAAAAGTAGGCATAAATATATATATGCTCTACTTCCAGTATTAGTCTTTCTAACGAAATGTTTTATTTCAATCGATCCAGTACAATTTGAAATCAACTTTTGTACTCTTAAATCTAAATTAAACCTCCTTTGCACATAAACGCAGCTGTCAATATGAATTTGAATTGGGAACGTGGTGAATAAATTGAATCCATGGATCGCGTAAACTGAATCGATTCAATTCGTGCGGCGAGTTTTTAATAAGGCGTCTATTAAATTGACGAACGTGTGAATGAGTTTTATTGCCTTATCGGCTTCTGTGGCGGGAGGCATTGCCACGTCTTTTAATGACTTACGACAGATACTTAAAGTAGGCGTTTGCTTATCAATTATGTGTAGAACTGATGGATACTCGATAATGCCATGTTGGAAGTACTACTTACATCTGATCGTAAATTTCTCAGTTACGTACATTGACCGATAAAAATTACATTTAATTCTTGTTCTTTCATTTTGTAAGAAAACCTCATACAAAATAAACTATATTAAAGTTTTATTACAACCTTTGGGAACTAAGAAAACATTTGTGTTAACTATTTCTTTCGAATAAATGCGACAAAACAAGCGTGTTTTTCTGATTAACATTTATTCAATACTGAACTAAACACAGTGACAGCTGAGATGTGAGATATCGAAAAATGGACTGTAAGTGGATGAGGTTATAGTATATAATCCAACAACAAATTTTAGTGGATTTTAGTTTAGTGATGACAACATCAGAATCACCACCACTGAACACTTTATTTAATATAGATTATTCCTAAACTGAAATAGATTAAACTACTACCCCTAAATCGTCATGAAATAACTTTCAGCATTTATCCGCGTAACGCGTTGATGTCTTTTGTAGGCGAACCTCGCGAGAACGTAAACACTGATAAAACTTAGTGATGCAATAGCTACTTAATAATTTCTCATAAAATTTAAAATGGTTTATATCTGCTATGATACAAAATGTCTATAAAATTAAAGCTTAAGTGCTTGCATTTTTTTAGTTCTCAGTAAAATAAAATATTAAAAAGGTAATGAATTGAATTGAACAGGAGAATTCAGACGGGTTTGACACTGATTGGGGAACTTAATAGCGTTTTTTTATCGCCGATCCCACAGTGCCTAAAGACGAAAGTCTTCAATTAGTGCGTCCTATCCTTCATACGGAGCCAAAACGTGGACACTTACGGCAGGCGTGATCCACAAGTTCAAAGTCGCTCAGCGTGCTATGCTCGGCGTTTTTATGAGGTGTCGCATCAGGAATGAGGTGATCCGGCAGAGAACCAGGGTCATCGACATAGCCAACAAGATTAGCAAGGTGAAGTGGCAGTAGGCTGGCCATATTAGCCGCAAAACTGATTACCTTTGCGGCAAACGTAGTGTAATACGTCCACAGGCCAGGTGGTGTAATGATCTGCACAAGCCAGCTGGCAGGAACTGGATGCGAGAAGCTAAGAATGGAACCAAGTGGCGTGCAATATTAACAGTTAATTTTACAACTAAAACATACACAAAAAAATAAAGCAAGCCTTCATTAATTATATCACTTTATACCGTGTAAGTTGTAGACGCAGTTGCGTCCATTCATTGCGTATAAGGCGAGGACATGCAGGCGCGACGCGCGACACCGGCCGGTTGTGTCGCTTGTCGCTACCGTATACTACGCACATTGATATACGGTGGCCGCTGTTTATTGCATTTCTTTTGCATTTGCTATTCGCTACAAAGTATAGGAACAATACAAATAGAAAATAATACATTATTTGTGAGTATCATAGGAGATATATTTATATATTAACCCGAAAACTCATTACCGCGATATCCGACATTCACGCAGGTCAAAATCTAATTATTAATAAAATAAGGCGGGTACTACGTACTACGTAATAGTGCTGTAGTAATGTATTCACATACATTTCTACAGGACTACTACGATGACTGAGCAATGACTACTCTCACTACAGTAGTCAATAGAAGAGTTTCACAAAACTTTTAACAATTACAGGGATATAAGGAAAATACGTATTTAGCTAAAACTGCCCCTATTTAAAACAAATTTAAAAGTACCGTGTTACAACGTAACACCCATTTTACCTATACAAAGCACGAGTTCTGGGAACCCCACATTCAAACAGCATTGGTGAGAGGCGGCAGATTTCCAGAAATAAATAGCTCAGTATTTATAAGGTTACAGCAACGCCAGATCCGACCGTTTGATTGCAATACTTGTATCACTAAAATACTTTATTGTAAATGGGCGGGTACAAGTGACCGCACACCTTTACCATTTATCGATGAGTTTCAGTTATAAATGTATTGAACCGGACTTCCAAAGAAAGTTTAACTATTTGTATTCCATCTGAAATTATTGGTGTTATATGACAATAGAGGCTGTAACAGATAGGTGTGGTATAATTTAGATTAAAGCTTCGATCTGCAATACAAAAATCTATAATTTTATGACAAAAATATCAAATTCTTCGATTGCACGGTTGGCCTAGTGGTCTAAGCAGTCGCCACGCCGCTTTTTACCGAGCCGTGTTGTAAGTTCAAATCAAACCTGAGACAACACATTGTATGATCCACAAATTATTGTTCTGAGTCTGGGTGTTCTTTGTGCCCGTTTCATGCATGAATATATATTCCCAATGCGGAACTGCTATTTTCAAAAAAAAAAAGCAATGTAGTAGTTGAAGAGCTTCATTGCTTAGACAAATTTAGGGCTTATTTCCTAAATATAAGCTCATTGCTTTTTGATGATTATGATTCCCAACCAGAACAAAATAATATAATTTACTTAATTTTAATTTTTAGGACATCGATGGACATGAGGTTTTTATTAGTGAGTAGTCGATCGATAAGATTATTTACTCGTATTTCTTTACATTAATTAACTATTAAGCGTGGTTCAATAGGTTTTTTGTAATTGGTTAAAATTACTGTGATAAAAAGTAACGAAATAAAAAAAATGGTTTTCTTAGTACGAGTGGGACAACGTACATTCGTTCGTATTCGAATTTATAGCTACGCCTCCCCGTTAGTTTTATCTATATCGCGGCTGTGCGCTATGGAGCTATCGAGCGCGAGCACCGTCATCTGTTCGATGTAATTCTGTGATACATACGGAGTAAAATTCAAACGACTTTTTAAATTCTACTAATATTATAAACTCGAAAGTTTGTGAGTAAGTGAATATGCTTGTTGCTCTTTCACGCGAAAACTACTGAATGAAAACTGAAAAATAAATAAACGAAGCTGTAGGCACTACATTGTGCATTTATTAAAAATCTGAAAACCACTCATGAAAGTTTTTCATGTTCGTCAAGTGAACCTCAATGGTACATAAATATTCTACGTACTACCAAACCTAAATTATTATTGTTTCCGCTACACCAAATCTTCTCTGTCTTTACAAAACAAGAAATTCTTTAGAATTTGATCCTGGAGATTGCTTTTTCTAGCTTAATCTTTAAGTAGTATAAAATGAAGTGACTTTTCGTTCTTCTACCCTTATATCTTAAAAGTACACAACGATTTTCAATGCGGTGTTTACCAATTTCAAGACGAAGGTTCAAATATGTTATTGTGATACAATGTATAATAGATTGTATCCATGTAAAGCCGGGGCGGATCGCTCCACAGAAATAATAAAGTAATGCGATCCACTAGATAATTAACAAATATATTTGATGTGACACATGTTCAGCAAAAAATATTAATTAAAATGGTTCTTACAGCAAACCGTGTGTATCGAGCTTACCAGCTAATGATACACTGATTAACAATATTCGGGGTAGATAGCAGTGAGTTACTTGTGAGGGAGGCGGGGCGAGGGGCTGCCGCGATGTTAGATATCGCCTGCGCCGATTTATGCCAACCTCTTCGTATTAACTGATATCGCCCACTAAATATGCCATTATATGCGAAGCAAATAATACTCTCTCACATTTACGATCCGGATTGTGATTTTGTTTTTATTTATTGCTGAGAAAGGAATTTGAAGGCAGTTCAGATAATATCAATATTTTCTGTTACATTACACTGATTATTACTGCGGATTGTAATATTATTTAGACTGTGTTATTTGAGACATGACACATATAATTATTGTTCTTAGTAACGGTTGCCTTTTATTACAAGCTTTACTTCAGTTTCAACAATGCAATTATACATCATCGATATTATTATTACTCCGAAATGGCCGCCGTAACAAAATGGCGGCGTACATATTTCTAAAAAACCCACCCTATATGGATATCAAATGAAAGGAGTTACTGTTTTAATAACAAGCAATGAAAGCTAGTTTTTAAAAAAACTTAAAATAAATGACTTTTTACAATTCATTTTTGTTTGCACTGTCATTAAAACATTTGTAGTTTTAATAGCAAAACATTTTAACAATAAAGCACATTGCTAGCCAGTGTTTTTAAATCAAATTTTTCATTATTATATAATGAATATCTATAAGAACTTCTTTAGTATCTGATATTTTGATGAACGTCTAGAAAAGACAATTACAGATTTTGTACACAAAGTCAATGTGAATATACATTTATAAATAAACAGATAATAATTTACCGTTACACTTCAAATTAAAGTTTACTTATTCCTTAAAGTACTACTTGATCTCTGTGACAAATAGCTACGAAGCCGACGGAGTTACTTTGAAATAGCGATTTTATTTTGTATCACCTATTTTATATTCTGAGCGTTGCAGTTTTATCATCACAAATGAAGTGCAATACATTACAAATATAAAAATTCACACCTAAGATGTACCTCCTAAATTTTAAAATGACACTTGTTACAACTGTCACTGAGATCAAGCTTTATGTTATGGACTTTAGATTTTTTATGTAGAGCCCTGCCGAAATGAATCTACACTGCCTGATAGCAAGCATAAGCAGAGTCTAACAGTGGTGGTTACCATACTCATGGCGAATGCAGTCAATACAACAAGGCATCATGGTGACTCACACCATGGCGGCCTCCGGTCTCGCAGAAAGGAAACGCGACAGCACGAACGCTATCGTTTTACGTTGATTTTCTGTGCGAGGATAGTACCACCCCGATAGAGCCGGCCCGTTCGTGCTGAAATCAGTGTGGCTCTACAACCTTAATCTAAGGTAGTTTTTTAGTTAAAAACAAAAAGGTTTACAAACTAGTCTACTGAGAAAGGTTTTGACAGTATATGCTAGTTTAAAAGACCTCTTAATACCAACTACTAAAATATAATTTACAAGAAAACTGAATTAAATAAGTCTGTGGAATTAATTCAGCTCAAGATGTTATTATGATAACAAATTGTAATTCTATTATACTGAAGCTTTGTCTGGTAATGTTATCTTATCCCAAAATCGTATAGCATGGCATTTAGCATTTTGTTAAATGTGGTGTTCTCGTTTTTTGCTATTTAAGAAATTTGTTGAAGGTTACATTTGAATTTTACTAAGTACAAATTCACATTACTTCATTAATCACGTTTATTTATTTTAACAATGATTTATTATTTGAAACTTCGCACTTGGCAGCACACTATATTGCTCTATTAAAGACTTCTCTTGTTACCTGTAATTTGAACTACGTTATTATCGAATATTTTTTTTAAGATTCTACGCTTTTTTTAATTTTTTTATCTGAGTCAGTTAGTTTCTTGTCTATCTTGATTAATAACATTCTTTGAAATAACATAAAAAATCGTAACTCGGAGGGTCTGACACATATTTGCAGTTATCAAAATGATCTGCTAATTATGTCACATCGAGGTAGATTGGCTATCAGACCTATCACATATGTCCCACCCTTTGTTAATAATGGAATAAAACCAATTTATAAATTCGTCTCCAACACGAGCACCATTAATTATGTTGCTGGCTGGGTGGCTGAGAAAAACTTACTCCACTCATTCCACTATCAATACCATCATGTGTCGTCCCTTTTACTCTTTCAGTTGTATGATCTTTTGTTCCAATTACACCAAGAAGTATGTCACAGTACCTTCTTTTGCCTTGTCAACTTTAAGCCTATGGAAGTAGGATCAATTTCGAATGATCGATTTTAGTTAGACTACATTTTCGTAAATTTGCTCAATTTAGCGTCCCTTTCTATTGTTTTGTTCGCCAACCTCCCCGGCGTTAATGGTGTTATCTGGAGCCTCGAACGCAGGCACCTCTTCGTATATTTCTTTATCTTGTCCACTCTGTTGGCGGTTACCAACATTTTGTTTTTTATTCATTTGCTAATTTCGAAAATGAGAAGGCGTTCGCGATCACATCTTCAGTGATCGTAGATTTAGGCTCGCGCGCATTAATAAAATTAACGAATGTTTTTTAAATTAATTGAACGCATCGTACTTGGAATTTCATTATCCTTGATCGGATGCCTTCTTGGTATTACCCTTTAATTTATTTGAACTAAAAATACATGTTACATTTAAGTTAGTTTCAGCAGGTGCATTATGCCGCTCTAAAAATGTGTTTCATAACGCTTATAAATTTAATACATTTTACACTGTTGATGCTATCATATCTATCTTCAGATAGTGATAAATATATATCTAGTACAGTATGACATACATTACTGGCATTTTTGTTTGCAGCGTATAATTACTTTATTTTATTTCTCTGACGTAATCTATACTCTCGATTGTCGGCACTTGATGGGACTTGTTGCAATACATTCTAGAATCAAACTCTCTTGTATTTATTATGCCTTGCCTTATGGCATCCTCAAAGGGCCTTACCCTAAACCTTTGAGGATGACATATGGCGAATCCGGTCAGGTGTAAACTTAATTAAACTAGAGGAATAATTACAAGAGAGTTTGATTCTAGAACGTATTTCTCTTACCACGAATCCATATTGTTACACACCATCTCTACGAGTATCAAGAATGTTCATATTAGTAATTTCATCAGCTTTCAAGATTTTTTTTCTAATCCAAATCTGAGTGTTGCATCGCACTAATAGCGGAGGTTTGATTCTTTAAATTGTTTTCCACCTAACCATAATCTTCTCATGACAGTCTCTTGATATAATTTTATCTTCAGCCTATTGCTGTCAACTGCTGAACGAAGTCCTTCTACTAAGAGCACCAACCATCCCATTTTGGGTCTTGTAACTTGCCATATCAAAATTCAGTTCTCGAACTGTTTATTAGGTAACCCTTTAATATCAAATTTTCGCTACTTTTAATTCATCTCCTAAGCCAAATTACAGGGCAGCAGATAGGCGGACTTAGTCTTAACTGTTTAATACCTCGCTTTAAGGAAAGTCCTGTTTATCAAGCCGCAGCTCTTGTTTTACAATTTGTCTCTAGAATCCAACTTTGTTCTCCTTCAATATCCGGGATATGCACTTAATCTTGAGCTTTTTATGAATTGTATAAACTTTAAGACAACATTTTCCTATACCAATAACTTACAGTATTTAAAATTAATTATGACTGTATTTATTTCGCCATTTTAGTTATAACAATTTTACCGTTGCACGCAGAACAAAACCTCTGCGCGATTTTATCCCACAATGTACGAATAAATGAATATCACATGGAGCACAAACAAACATGACAGAACAATCCTCACCACTTCCCATGATTGTTTACATTAAATTACAACAGTTGGTTTATAGGTGGTATGTTCATAATAGTCGCGAGTTGTGGTCGGCTGAGACAGCGGCGCGAGCGCTGGGCCTCAGGCGGGGGCGTAGCCGACGCATGCGCGGGCCACCCCGACGACGACGCCCCACACCGCACGCTGGATTTGCACAACACCTTGAATATGTAGAAATTCTAATAAACCCTACATTTATTCATATTTACATATGACCTGCTTTCGGCCAAATCTTGTCCTGGCACGTGTTCAGGTAGTAAAGCTTAACAAGTTTACTCAGTACAGAACTAGACTAAAAACCACTGTCTAAGTAGCTGCATGAGTCTTGTTCCTTAACTAATAACTAATACTGCATAGTAATTAACGATGATATATGCACCTCTTGATTTTTTTTATTTAAAAACTAAAATTAATAACTTTTCTATTGGTGGCCTTAATTTTAGAGGAAAAAATCATATGAGACGCGTTTTACCGTGGCAGAGTCACGCTTCTGCATGAATGGGCCAGATCGACCGGAGTGATACTACGGCCTCACAGAAAACCGGCGTGAAATAGCGCTTGTGCTGTGTTTCACTGAGTGAGTGAGGGTACCGGGAGCCCATACCCCAACCCCTTTCTCCATCCCCCTCCCCATCCTCCAAAGGCCGGCAGCGCACTTGTGACGCCTCTAGGTTTGCGGGTGTCCATGGGCGGCAGTAATCGCTTTCTATCAGGTAATACGATTGCTCGTTTAAAAAAAAGGTTTTCTTCGAGTCTGAATATAACCTTTTTTTCTGTTTAGATGGACTAGCGGATCCAAATGATCTGTCACATGACCCTGTTAAATATCCAGACCCAAGTATATTGTTTTATCATGAGGGATGACCCTCAACCTTGCAACGCTACTTCACCTTCAGAAACAAAACACTTTCCGTCTCATTATAATACAAGTACTGCAGTCCCTCAACGTGCGACAATATGCTGAGATAGGGGCCTTTTCTGGCATTGCATGATTCATAACTACTTGTGGTCCATTCCCTTAATTCTTTAAATAGCGATGTGTTGTCCTTGTATGTAAGAATAAATGATTTTTCTTTCCTTTTTTTCTAATAATAAGACCAAGCAAATGGGTCTCAATCAGTATTAAGTACAACAGTATAGTCTTTAAATATTTTAGTCAGGTATGCTCCAATTTGTTAAAAATTTTAATTCCTTAAAATTGCCCTTATTTTGTAACCTATTTATTATATACTAGCTGAACCCCGCGGTTCTACCCGCGGTACGATGATAACTGCGGGCAACGCCGCGAGGCGAAGCTATATCTTTATAAATAGTAGCCTATGTGTTATTCTGATGTATAAGCTATATTGTGGTAAAGTTTCATTCAAATCCATTCAGTAGTTTTTACGTGAAAGAGTAACAAACATCCATACATACATACATCCATACTTACAAACTTTCGCCTTTATAATAGTAGTTATATATATATAATTGTCCTATTAAAGGAAAGACCAGCAATAGACTGAGTTAGTGATGATTATAACTACCTTTGTGTGCGTTATTAGTATATTTATTTATTATTTTAAGGATCTTCAACAATATACATATACCAAATTGCTTTACGTTAGGAGCTTAAAATTAAAACTTATATGTATATCTATATATATAAAAATGTTACGTTGGTTTGTGTACGCTTCAAAAACTCAAAAAGTTCTGCACCAATCGATCTGAAATTTTAGAATGGTATATAATCCGCATCAAGGATTGTTTTTATCTAATTTTTGCATCAGTCACATATTCGCGACCGCGAAAATGCACGAAAAACCGACATAAACGCGGGCGGAGCCGCGGGAAACAGCTAGTATATTATAGAAGTACACAACATTGTATATAATTGGTATATAACCTTCACATTACCCAATGCAATATAACTTCGTTACTCATGTAACTTAATTACAATCGGATCATTGATAGAACAATACGGTATGGGCTCGAGTGGATTGCGCGGCCTCATTAGATTGCGTACGCGCAGGGCACACACATGTGATTTCACTATGTTATCTCTGCTAATACATCAATGGCTTGTCCAGTATTGTTAGTGACGCGAGTTGAAGCTATTGTGATGTCTTGTTGCTGTTGT
This sequence comes from Spilarctia lutea, assembly GCA_916048165.1. Taxonomy (NCBI): domain Eukaryota; kingdom Metazoa; phylum Arthropoda; class Insecta; order Lepidoptera; family Erebidae; genus Spilarctia; species Spilarctia lutea. The sequence goes on from OU696491.1 coordinate 7,107,363, forward strand.
CGAAGAGTTGTGTTGAAGATATCGACAATCTCTTAATAATAATATTAGAATTGAGCCTCTTTTTCTCAGAATCTCTCTATTCTACTATTTGTATATGTCACTAGTTTTTATCTATCACTGTCTTACCAATGCGCAATGTCATTATTCTTATTCATAATAATAATAAATAAATAAATATTACCATCTAGTCCCAAACTAAGCAGAGCTTGTATTATGGGTACTAAACAACTGATAGAAATACATATATACTTTTTTTTGTAAATACATACAAATTATACATAGAAAACACCCAAACTACAATACAAATATTTTCAGATCATACAAACATATGGTCCGACCCGGGAATCGCACACGAAACCTCAAGCACAGCAGTCGCATACACTACCACTGTGTTAGCGAGGCAGTCTAATTAAAAAAATATATAAATTTATGTCCTTCAATGTTGTAAGACCCGGCTAAGGAGCAAACTTAGTGCCAAGACAAATTAAGGCTGTTCATGACCTTCTTACTGGCCCAAGTTTACAATTAATTACTTACTAATTTGATATTTTTATTATCCAGCATGAAATTGAGCAATGCACATAATAAATAATACAACTGTATCGTCATTTAATGAATTCGAATATCTTATCTGTTACACATACGCTTTGAAACATAATAACTTATTGAAATGTATCGATAACTCCCAATCGATACTTAACCTACTCTCATTTGACAACACTATTTTAAGACTGAATGGGGTACTTATAACACAAAGCCCTTGTTACGTAACGTCTACAATACTATTACAATAAGTATTAGACTTGTGTCGATGGCACTGTACTAGACTTGACATTTAGATCGGTACTCTCACATCTTTAGTTCTCTTACGAAACTAAACTGTACAAATTACTGGCTTAAAGACGATGACATTTGTGAAGTATTTAAACTCCTTTGAAAATCGCTGTAGTGTATTGATCCATAGTCTCGTAACGCGAAAGTAAAAGTAAGTGATTGTTTTGAAAGGTGTTCAAAATAAGGAATAAGCAAAGTATTTCAATGGACTGTTAAAATTTTACCGTGGGAGAGCTACGCTTCGGCATGAATGGGTCGGCTCGACCGGAGTGATACCACGACCTTACAGAAAACCGGTGTGAAATAACGCTTGCGCTGTGTTTCACCGAGTGAGTAAGGATACCGGAGGCCCACAGGCGACGGTAATGACTTACCATCAGGCGATACGTCTGCTCGTTTGCCCGCTATACAATATAAAAAAAATACTTGTACTGACGATTTGCTTGTTTGTTGCGATTTAATCACGGTGTAACCTTCTATCCCGCAAAAAGTATTGTTCCTGGAGAATCTCCTGGTTAAGTAACAAGATGTATGTTATCATAGCAAAATGTATAGTATGTATCAAATGTTATACATGTGAATGACAATTTGTTATTTTTTACCCTTTTCAATACCTTCTTTTTTTCGAAGCATGGAGATCAACTTGAACCCGTTGTTATTACGCAACCAAACCAATGAAAACCACAAAGTGTGCCAGTCTGCGCGTCCAACAAAAGAAATCCGCGGAGAGCTATTATTAAGACATCCTGAAATATAATATGTATCCCGACTATTTGCCTAAGCCAATGTATCTACTAAACCGATGAAAGGTGTTTACTTTTAACGTTATAAAGTACTAGCTTACTACTACAATTTTTGTTTTATCTTTTTTCAATCATGCTCGGCTCTAATTGGTCCAAGCGTGATGTTAACTATCCTATTGTTACGAGCTGGGTATTAAATAAATTAAAGTACTCGATTAATTACCAAAAATAACACAATATTTATTAAGAACACTTTTTACAATAAGAAATCACTAAATCACTGGTTAGTCGCACTAGAAGATCTCTTCGATGTTTATCCGCTGTATCGTGAAACAATACTGTCCCTACGGCCAACACGTTCCGCTTTTATATGGCCGTGGAAATTACTCGAAACTACGAAAACATTCGATCGATGTTTCTAGGCTAAATAGATTACTCTAGAGCTGCTTGTAGCGCCATCTAGCGTCGAGTAATCGTCATAATGCACACAGTTGCGCGCTTTCCGACACTAGATGGCGTTGTCCTCGACAGTTCTCGATTCTTCTAGTGGATACTAGATTCATCTGGTTATGGCGCAACACTGCCCCCTCCTAAGACATGCTCGTCCCGAGCATTATCGGTTCCATAGTATCGCGCCAGTCGATCTACATGAACTATCTTTGGGGCGCCTCTTGGACACTTCTGTATCCGGTAGGTAACATCATTGATTTTAGTGTCTACCCGGTATGGCCCATCCCATTTTGCTTGTAGCTTCGGAGATCTCCCTTTACTGCTAACTGGATTATGTAGCCATACTAGCGAACACTCTTCGAAGCCCTTATTATTCGCTTTCCGGTCATAACGGGTTTTCATCTTTTCAGACATTTGTTGGCCCGATTGTCTGACATGCTCATAAATGTCATTCATCTTGTTCTGCAAGTCATTCGCGTACTCCGTTATACTTCGCGGGGTATCAGGGGGTATTCCAGTGATCAAGTCTGCAGGCAACCGTAGTTCTCTTCCGAAGTTTGCAAAAGCTGGTGTTACGGAAGTACATTCGTGGACTGCACTTCGGTATGACAGAAGAAACGGTTGGATGTGTTTGTCCCAATCTTTTTGCTTACTTTCAACTACTTTTGCCAGATACCTCTCTAGTGTTTGGTTAAATCGTTCCACCATTCCGTCCGATTGTGGGTGGTAAGAGGTGGTTCTGGTTTTGTGAGCACCCATCACTCGACACATTTCTTGAAATATTTGAGACTCAAAATTTCTTCCTTGGTCACTGTGGATTTCTAAAGGCACTCCAAAACGACAGAAGACTTCGTGCACTAATTTATCTGCAACTGTTGATGCCTCTTGGTTGGGAATGGCAAAGACTTCTGGCCACTTAGTGAAGTAATCCATTACGACCATGAAGTACTTGTTTCCGCTTTCACTTTCAGGAAACGGTCCTGCTACGTCTATAGCAATTCTTTCCCAGGGTGCACCAACATTATACAATTTCAATGCGCCTCTGCTACGTGTATGAGGTCCCTTCACGGCCGCGCAACTGGTACACTTGCGACACCAGTCCTCAACATCATCACGACAATGAATCCAGTAGAATCTTTCCCTTATCTTTAACAATGTCTTTTTCACTCCCATATGACCTCCTGAACATTCGTTATGGTAGAGTTGCAGGACCACTGGTATCTTAGCTTTAGGAACAACCATTTGCAGATGACAGCTGTCTCCTCGAGTGTTTTCCCATTTACGGCACAAGACTCCATCCTGGATGACTAGACTATCCCATTGAGCCCAATAACTCTTCGCGGTCGAACTCAGCGATGCAACTTCGCTCCAGAGTGGCTTAGGAGTCTCAGCTTTAATCCACTCGAGAATTGGTTTGATATCTGCATCCTCTTGCTGTGCTTGCTGTAGGCTTTCCTTCCATTCGTTGCTAAGGTCCGTCTTTACCGTCCTTATAGGAACAGCTTCCTTTACTTCTTGCTTGCAGTCTTCAAGGCAAGGTCTTCTTGCTAATGCGTCTGCGTTACCGTGAGACTTTCCACTGCGATGTCGGGCAGTACTATCAACCGCCTTATTCTCCTGAAACTGCTCGTATTCTCTTCTTATGCTTCGCTTAGGGCAGCTGGACCGAAGGTGACCTTTTTCACCACAGGCGTAGCATCTAGGGCTGTACCTATTAAATCGGTCCCGCACCGGTGATGCCACATCCTCCCGGACCCGATGATACCGATGGTCTTGTCTCACAGCTTTCACCTCCAAAGCATGGGCCAGAGCGTCCTTGAGAGTTTCATGGTGCTCAAGTCTCACAGCAGCTCTGCCCTGCTGTTGTCGGGCAGTACTAACAACCGCCTTATTCTCCTGAAACCGCTCGTATTCTCTTCTTATGCTTCGCTTAGGACAGTTGGACCGAAGGTGACCTTTTTCACCACAGGCGTAACATCTAGGGCTGTAACCGTTAAATCGGTCCCGCACAGGTGACGCCACAACCTCCCGGACCCGATGAAACCGATGGTCTTGTCTCACAGCTTCCACCTCCAAAGCATGGGCCAGAGCGTCCTTGAGAGTTTCATGGTGTCCAAGTCTCACAGCAGCTCTAACTTCGAGGTCACGAATGCCATCGATGAAAGCTTGCACCAGATTCCCGCCAACGAGCGCAGGTGCAGACTGGTATGCCTTACGGACCAGTTTCTCAACTTCTAGAGCCCATTGTTGCAAGTTTTCACCGATGCGTTGGGCACGATCCTTCAGCTGTGCACGAAACACGTGCTCCAGATGAGCGTCACCATATCTTGCCTCCAATGCCTCCAGCAGTTGTTCATAGGTAACCTCTTTATCGAGGGCTTCGAGGACGGTTAGAGCCTGGTCTCGAAGACCCAAGGTGAGCGCGGTCATAGCTTGTTCCTTTGTCCAGCCGTTTGCCGTCATAACAGCCTCAAACTGAATCTTGTAGGCTGACCACGAAGATGTTCCATCAAACGGCGGTACTTTGAACCCCCGTACCGAAGGAGCAGCAGTTACTATAGTCGCCGCTCCGTCTCCAACTTTAAGGTTCCCTAAGGCCTTCTTCACGTCAGCAATTTGAGTTTCGGCCTCAGTGATACGATTCTCGTGTTGAAGAACCTGATCCTTCACTACCTTGATTTCTTTGCCGAAAGTCTCATGTATGCCTTTTAACAAGAGCATCTGTTCCTCCTGGCGGCGGGCCTGCTCCTCCTTGTCCCACTGCAGTTGCTCTTCCAAGTGGCGGGCCTGCTCCTCCTGGCGGCGGGCCTGCTCCTCCTTGTCCCGCTGCAGTTGCTCTTCCAAGCGGTGGGCCTGCTCCTCCTGGCGGCGGGCCTGCTCCTCCTGGCGGCGGGCCTGCTCCTCCTGGCGGCGGGCCTGCTCCTCCTTGTCCCGCTGCAGCTGCTCTTCCAAGCGGCGGGCCTGCTTCTCCTGGCGGCGGGCCTGCTCTTGGAGCATTGCCATTAGGGCCGTGATATCTGGAGATGCTGCCGATGTGGACGGCGTGGTTTCCATAGCTGGCTGCTGATCTTCCGATGTAGGCAGTTGTGCACTTCCAAATCGCCTCTGATCAGCCTCTTGCTGGCGCTGACTCCTAGTTCGGATACCTTCCGTGTCTTCCTTTGGTAAAACCGGCATACTTTAATCCCGCTTCTGACACCAAATTGTTACGAGCTGGGTATTAAATAAATTAAAGTACTCGATTAATTACCAAAAATAACACAATATTTATTAAGAACACTTTTTACAATAAGAAATCACTAAATCACTGGTTAGTCGCACTAGAAGATCTCTTCGATGTTTATCCGCTGTATCGTGAAACAATACTGTCCCTACGGCCAACACGTTCCGCTTTTATATGGCCGTGGAAATTACTCGAAACTACGAAAACATTCGATCGATGTTTCTAGGCTAAATAGATTACTCTAGAGCTGCTTGTAGCGCCATCTAGCGTCGAGTAATCGTCATAATGCACACAGTTGCGCGCTTTCCGACACTAGATGGCGTTGTCCTCGACAGTTCTCGATTCTTCTAGTGGATACTAGATTCATCTGGTTATGGCGCAACACTATCTTAGACCCGCTAGCAAAATACACATTTAATAAAAAAGACACGAAAATCGTCGTGAGCTAGATAGACATGCCTCTTCAATATATTAAACCATGTTTTTAGTACTCATGACAGAGACCTACAGGGTGAAGTGTACAACAGTTGTGCAACAGCGTACGCTGTGGGTCAGGGCACTGGAATGCCGCCTAATTGACAGATTGCTGAGGACGTAGGCTATGTCAGTGTCACTTAATAACAAGCCTCTTGTTGCCCAAGCCTTCACTCAATATTAGATTAGATACAAATTTTAGGCAACATGAATTTAGGTAATTTGGTTTTAATAATATTTAACGAAAAGTGACCAATTATGAAGTGAAGCACACTCCAACAGTAAAAAACAAACGACTTGTATGATGATATGCAGTAATCTTGGCCTGTATATACTGCTTTTCATGCTGTTCATGAGCTATGAATGTACAAGTAGAGGAAAGGGTTTACTGATCAATAAATATCCTAGAATTGTTAATCAATTTAAATGTTTTGAAACGATATTGTTTAGTATTTCTTGTTTATTTCAAAGAATGAAGCTCTGTGAAGAATAATTATGATTAAAAAATACATAGTTTTTCTAATTTAAATCAAAACATAACACTATTTGTGAATGTTATGGTGATTCTCGCTTAACAGTCTATTGTCTATATCACATTTACATTTTTAAATTTCCTTGCCTCATTACTAATTAATTAAAGGCAAACACTAAGTAAATGAAATGGAATTCTATTGTACCTCAGAAGTTAAACTTTCGAAATATCTACTCAAAATAATCCAATCATCATTAGTGATTAATTAACTTTAATTGAATACATCGGGTTGCAGAGATAACTCAAATGCGCTAGTCGCTATCGAGTCACAGCGACATCGACGACGTGACTCGCGATGCATTAAGATACTGTATTACATATTTCGCCACCTACATGAACTTTAGCAACCTTTTATAGTGACAGACTGTGAACAAAGCCACAAAACTTTTTGGAACACATAATATTGCCAAGAAAATATGATAGTATCTACTTTAGAGCGTGTGAAAGATTCACTAGAGAGATTTTAACGCTTTTGGCAAGGTTTTACTTGTTTTAGTTTATATAAAGGTACACTGAAGATTTTATTATATTTATATGGATATATATAAAGTTATGAAAATTAATAACGGATTATTAATTTGCTAATAATTTCGTTTAACATTTCAAACGCGCTACGTGTCAAGGATCTTCGAGATATTTTAATGTCTTCATTTAAGGCCTATGAGCCATAGTGCATTATGATAATGCACGCGTTATACCGTCCAGACACGCGATACACATTTTAAAAATAGAACAGTTTTAAATTCGCCCCCCGCGGTGACGCGCCCGCGCCTCTCAGATTGGCAGAGTGAGTGACGTTCGCTGTCCTTATTGGTAGATAAGATTTGACAGATAAGAGTAAGCGGGCCACATAAAAGACGATATGTCTCTTCCTGGTCGTATTCGACTTGTAAAAATTTCAAAACGGTATCGCGGTAACAAAAAGGGTACGGCTATCTTACGCTCCGTCCGGCCATCTCATATCTATCACATGGGAATGAAAACATCTGTCGACATTTTGTTATGTCTGGATCGTCTTTTTACGTGAGCGCGCATTATGAAGTGGTAAGACGTCTTGCTTTTGTTTGAATTGTGTAATGCGAGGTCGATCGCCGTTGGCTCGTTCAAACATTGTTACAAGCTCGAACTGGTCCAGAGGCGATCCAGTCCAATCCCTCTGAACATTATCTGTTCCCTAGCATTGTAATACGACTTAAAATAACGAAAAAGTAAAAACTTCGGTGAACAATTGAGTAGGAGTAGGATTATAATAGTTTAGATATTTAGTAACCTACTTACCGAAGGCCGAAATTAAGTATTATTTTCGATATTATATTCAGTTAAAGTTATTTTTTTAAGCTAATAATAAATAGAATACTTATTCTGAATTATCTTTAACAGGCGGCAGATTCTGCTCATTCTCCCCTTGCATAGAGCAAGTACAGAGGACATGTCTTGCCCTTGAAGAGCATGGCTTCCAAGAAGTATCTACAATGGAAGTGTTGCAGACGGAGGTCAAAGTCAGCAGGAGAACCGTTCCTGTAAGAGATTTGTCTTTTCTCAAACAAAGGGTAAGTTTGAACATCCTATGCTAGAAGTACATATGTATATACATGTTACTATCTACATTTTTAACTTTTATACCGTCTACAGAGAGTTAAGATGTGAATTGTGAATTTACGCATTGCGAATTTAGTCGCAACTACTCAAATTAGTAAAACAGCAGAAAATAGCAGTACTGGCAACAAATAAATTTATTAATTAATAAATGTGAGGTATGTTTTCGATAGGTCTTGAAGTATTTCAGTTTATCTTTGCTGGGTGATTACCATACCTACATTCATTATTACCTACGGTTTCAACAGTTCATTAACGGTCTTTCTAAAATTTTCCTTAGTATTAACGGCTGTTCCTGTATTTTTCATTGCATAATTCATTCAAAAATATTAAAAGATTTACTACTAGATAGGTGTACTGTCATCATTATTTATTACAGTACTTATAGATTTACCATTTGTTTAAATGGGGCTAATTTAACTTGACAGTCAACTATCGTAATAAAAATAACCAAATGTTCAAAATTATGACTTCTAATTTCAAATTTAAATTTCACAACAAAGCATAATTATCTACATCAGTTAATTCGCTAATAGCTGCATCTGGGCCACACTGACCTCCCTGACACATTAAGTCAGCTAAGTTACGACGCCGCTTCAAGCACACGTCGAGGATCGATCAGCCACTAACGAGCAGATAATTGACAGTATCACTTGGTATAGCCTACTGTGTATACTTGCGTTTTAAGGCCATTAGACACATCGGTGGTTTTATATGTATAAACTAGCTACGCCCCGCAATGTTTGCCGCGATTGTTGTTGTACCTTTACAACAAAAACAGCAGGTATCACCGCGCGCCGAATCTGTATAAAAGTAGCCTTGACTACTTCTTTTACCTTCATCTTTCTGCCAGTGAAAATCTCCTCAAAATCGGTCCAGCCATTCCGGAGATTAGCCGAAACAAACAGACAAAAATGAAGAAAGTTGTTTTTTTTATGTAAGTACACTAAGTACAGTATAATATTTTCATATGCTTTTAGTGGTAAACTGTTTATTAATTTGAAATTACATACAGACACTTAAATTTTCATTATTCATATAGATATAGGTATAATTGCTGCGGTACATTACAGCTATTATGGACCTCAGTTGAGATGTAAGGATGTAAATTATAATACGTGTATTTGTAAGTCTCCGTGAGGCTTAAATAGCATCGTATAACTATATGACTACTAGAGATCGCTTGGCATTTGCATAGACTTAATTATCGTTGTACCTATAGACTTTTCCACTAAAATTTTATGTATCCCTTTTACATAATTCTTTATTATTGAGTTTAAATTAGCTCTTCCAACTACTCGCACCTTCTGCTTTCCTCTTCACGACAACACGTGCTAACTTTGGAAGTCACCGTTTTAGAGTCGAACTCAAACAGTCCAAACCTAAAACTCAGTTTTAGCTTACGTGTTTCCCCCCCACTATGATTTCGGGTATTTTAAGCGGGGCGCGACAATGTATCTCAATAGGCTGCTATAGTTTGGATCACCATGCTGCTTTGTATTTCGCAATGAGAATGATGACATGACACTCTTGGATTATATTCATGCGTCTCATCAGACAGGTTTTAAAAATCTTACTTCTACATATCATATTGAGTCATAAGCAATTTAAGCCTGTTAGAACCCTGTACTGCTTTATTGAATATCTTAGAAGTTTAAAACAATCTTAATGAGCAGCGTGTACATTCTTAAATGAATTATAATGATGGGATATGAATAGAATTTCCAGATTACATAGTTGATTCGGCGTATAATTGGATCACTTAGATACGCAAAACGTCCAGTGCTGAATAAATGGGGTCATAAGGTTTCACGGCGTGGCCACTAAACTTGTTAAATCTGTTCCTATATTTTTTTTTACTGCAAGTATTTAAAACACAGTTGAAATACAAATCAACTTTTCGCTTTGACGTCTTCTATATATTTCTTACAGTCGGTTAGGATTAATCGACTAATTCTAATGCAATATCGTAGTTAGTTTATTCCTAAATAAAAAGTTGTTAAAGTACAATTGTAACTTATCAAGTAAACCACTTTTAGCTTATTTCTATAGTTGTATCTCTATGAAACTCAGTAGGTGTATTTATATATTGTTTTGAAATCACTAACTACCCTATGATTTTTTTAAAGCTGATCGGGATATGTAGACAAAAGGCAGTGGAACTCTTCAGTGGTTATGAGTGAAAATAAAACGATCGAACGGTTTTGGCTTATGAGAATGTCATTTGTTTTAGTATTACTAAATTATTGTATTCTTTAGGTTGTTTTAGATAAATCGACTATAAAATCTATTGCGCTCGTCTAACGGCCGTATTCTTATTTCTCGAGTGACGTAGATTGAAGTTACAGAAAGTTGAAGTGGATGGGATACTAGCCCGCCCATCACCGTGAATAGTGATCGTGTTTCGAATTAAATGGGAGTACTTGGGTAAACTCGTTGATTGATTGATGTAAATTGATTGCTTGCCTTGAAATATATTGAAGAATATTTTATTTAATGTTCTTCAAACACGCGTGTTCAATGTTATCTAGTTGGGCGTTCGTAATTATTAACCCTCAACGCAAAAGGTGGGGTATAATGAGTTTAACATGTTTATAGGTTAGTCTATTTACGCCATCATGACTCTTAAACTGATTAACCAATGTTGTTTAAGTTTATTTAACTTGAAAGGCAAACGGATTGAGAAGAATTTCACCCAAATATTATTTATATTCAAGAGAGTCTGTTCAGTTGCTGTTTTTAAAAGTTAAAAAGACAGCTTAAAGTTCGAGATATTTATTCAGTGTAGTTCTAGTACAAATGTCCTACTCATTTTATTTATTAAGTATCAGTGACTTTTACAGATTTACAGGAACGTTGCTACTGCTCATTGTCAAGCTTTAAAGACCAGTAGATAGATATTTTAAGGGTCTCCCTCTATTATGGTCCCTGATAAGAAACTTACCTTATGGCCTAAATAATAAAAAAAGAAAATGCTCCAAGTTTTGTGGCTTCAAATCCACATAGAATAACAATTTGTGTGATCCACAAATTGTTACTATGAGTCTGAGTGTTCTTTGGGTCTGTTTCATGTAATAATATAATAATAATAATGTGTGTGTGTAAAGTCCACCACGACACAAGGTGTATCTTTCTAATGCGGGAGTTGTGTTTTTATGAAATTAAGAAGAAAAAAGTAACAACATAAGCGTATTACTATATGAAACTGGCTTTCTTTAGCATTAGAACCTTTAAAGAAATAAACCCTTCAGATTAAGTTCTACGGGTAATGTAATGTACATAGAACCGAATGATGTCGTATTCAAAGCGGTATATATTACAGCCCAGTTGGGACCAGGTGTCGTCTATATCAGACGTAGCTGAGTCTCAACACCGTATTGTCTCATTGTTAGTCAGATGCCTGCCGGCGGTTGTCACATCTACTTAGTTGTTATTCAGAGAGAACTGTAAAATCGTTATATAAATTGGCCTTATGGTGGTGGTCTTCGTTAGATGGTTCGTGATGACACTAAAGATACTTTTTTTTATTTATTTATTTTTTCTTATTGAATTGGGGCCAAACGAGCAGACGCATCACGTGATGGTAAGCGATTACCGCCGCTCATGGACACCCGCAACACCAAAAGTGTCACAAGTGCGTTGCCGACCTTTGGGGGATGGGGAGAGGGAATGGGGGGAGGGTTTGGGGTATGGGCCTCCGGTATCCTCACTCACTCGGTGAAATACAGCGCAAGCGCTATTTCACACCGGTTTTCTGTGAGGCCGTGGTATCACTCCGATCGAACCGGCCCATTCATGCCGAAGCGCGGCTCTTCCACGATAAATACATTATTGGTTTCCCATACTCGCCCCTTATAATAAGGATATAGGCATCCAATATGATTCTAAATATACCACTTACTAGCCTAGAAATTATTGAACCCGAATTATTTACCGAATAAAAATAAACGACAACTATTTTCATTTTTTTTTACACTGATTTGAGAAGAAGGAGAAAAATATACCAACTGGCAGATCTTGATGAAATATACACATTATACAAAGTAAGTAATATCTTTTACGAAATGTCATGTCTTCTCCGTAGGCTTTACGTCAATCCAGTAGAAATGCGATTATCTATATTGCTTTAAACTAAAAATATGATCGTACTAACTCCTAGCTAGACCTTTACCTGTGCACAGATTATATATTTACACAAAGTTTAAATAAAATAAAATATACCTAAACACGTACACCACTCGTTATCTGAAACTATAAGTACTAAAGTAATGTAGATAACCGTGCACAAATATACATACATAGTAATCAGAGTTTTTTTATCTTACGTTCATCAAGTTATTATCAGATCAATACTGCACTAATATTTTTTTACGACGACCACCTGTGATCAAATTATAGAGACCACCAATATCGCTATAGTCGTATATTACTGTGAGATAAAACTGAATCAGCATAAACAAAGCAAACCTTGGACCTTACGAGTATATCTTATTCGAACGTAATCATAAATTCCGTAAAGCGTTAATTATGAAAATTACGATAGTAACGCTTTTAAGATAGATTTCGTACTATCCATATATAATAGAGAAAAATTATTGATCCATGATTTATACAGAGGATTATGCCTTGTAAAACATATGGTGTAGGGTTTGAAATCCTATGTCATAATTGTATTCGTATCGGCGACGACGTATCGGGCTGCGTTCGACAACGTCACGCGCGCCGTTTGTCGCGAGCGGTCACGTTTCGCGAACGGTAGCTGAGGGCAGTCGATTCAATACATTAATATTATCGATAAAACACAACATTACAATAAGTACGCAAACAATTTTCTGCTTCAGAACTTTCCGTAACCTGTTTTTGTTTTATGATAGAAAGCATAATCGGAGTCCAAGAGTGGTGGTCACCATTCTCATTGCGAATGCAGACAATGCAACAATGCATCATGATGACCCATACCACGGCGGCATATTGAAATGCTTCACTATCATTGGGTCGCTGGTCTCGCTCTCACCAATGAAACACGACAGCACCAATTACTTTAGGTCGGTCTTCAGTGAGGGTTAAAATTAGCTTGGTTCTACTACCTTAATATGAACTTTACCTTTATTTTAAAAAGATCCAAATCTGCACGATTATATACTTGATGACTATTATTTGTTTAGGTATACCTTGTTTCAGTAAAATGAGACACTTTTTCTCCAAATATAACTAACATATTTTCGCCATTACGCAATCGCAATCTTCACACTATACAAGTGCAAACATTGCGATTAAAATAAGATAGAAATGAGATTTATCGATAAAATTCTTTTGCATGCAGCCGTACCTAACAACAAAGCATACACCCGTGAGAAAATCTGAGATGGTTTTTAAATCTAGCTAAAAGGCTGGGTATGCCCATTCTCATATATTAAAATTGCATTACTCGATTACCTTAGGTTTTCTTATGGTGCCTTACCTATTTAGGTTAATGTGATTTATGAATATGTCCGAACTACATCGATGTTTTGCGATGCTTTCAACATGATAAAGATCATTGATTTAAGCTTCACGCTACTAAGAGTTGCGTTACAAATATGGATATCATCGACACTGAGGTTATTTTTATTATTAATATAAAACTGTAATTTGTACGGATTCTAAAGCTGGGGTTCTGGAGTACTGTAGTTAGAAGTAGGAAACACTACTGCTAATAGTTTCGTATAAATTGAATGAAAATTCAAGTGACTATCATAATTCTTCTTAGTTGCAGTTTTCAACTTATAAATTTAGAACACCCAAGATGCTCAACCCGAGATATGATATAAAACTTGTATGAAATTTAAAAGTAGAATGGGCCTCATCCGATAGGACAATTTTTTATGTGTGTCCTAGGTAAATAGTCGTTCTGAACACGATTTTATATTTATTTACTTTTTTTCAAAAATATAAACCTACTCCATTTCTTAATTCAAAAAACTTGTAATAATATTAATTCAATATTCTTTCTACTATTGCTTATTCTAAAAACTCTGGTAGCTTCTGTAGTCTGTACGCTCTGTTGATTTGGCTATTTTAAAACTATTCCCTTCTAAATAACACTAAAACTTTACTGACTTGTGTGGTTTCGAAAATGTTATATATCATTTACTACATTTAGATTTATTTTAGACGCGGAGTTCCTCAACAACCAGTTTGATTTATAATTTAAATTATTATCTTGACACTCCTAAGAGAATAATATAATAATAAAACACAACTAAATTAACAAACTTAGTAACAACTGCTTTTAAATCATTCACCACTGCAGACAGCCAGTCGCCTACTATCCCTTCTGTATATAAATCCCTGTTAATCTTAGGCAACGTATCACAGATAAGGTTGAAAGTAGCCAATCTGCACAATTGAGTAGCTGGACATTGATAAATTATCAAACTAGATCTTGTTAGCCCACAGCGGTATTTAACATTCATAAATTTTAGCAAAACGCATGCTATTAATATATTTTCCACCACACGTGCGTTTGCGCAGCAAATATTTCGATTAATGTTACGTGATCAAGCTTTTAGTTCGATTTAAATAGTTTATTATTATTGGTAACTTTAAGAGCTATTATTCGTGTCATGTTTATCTCAAAGTAAACTGTGGATTTCAAAACATGTTTTGGGTTTCTTGCTTCGTGCCTCGAAGAGCACGTAAAGCTATCGGTCCTGCGCCTGATCTCTCCCCGATCGTGTCGGTCAATCGTCCCATCGTATTATGATAGCGAGGAAACAGAGAGTGCACATATGTTAGCATACACACTTGTGCACTATAATATATCCTGCGTAGTTGACTGGTCTCCGTTGAGACATACCGCCGTGGCCGTAATCGGCTAGGAGAACATAATTTAGGACGCAAAAAAAGATCTGTCCACAGAAAGTATTGGATGCATCCCATTGTGCAATCTCTGGCTCTACATATCATCTCTGTATATCCGATATCAAGCCAAACAATATGAAATACAGATGCGTATTTCATACATTTTACTCCCTCCGATATCGAATGGGCGACTAATCACTTTGGCCATATAAAAAAGAAAGCAATAATCTTTTTTTATTATTGTTAATATTTCTCTTTAGTTCTACTCCAGCTAGGCACTTTAATACCGTTCAGAGATAGAATGTATGAGGTATTTCTTTTTCGCATTTTTGGACAACACTTTAGATATCGAGATTGTCGTACACATAACATCTTCCTTTCTTGATTCAACAACACAACTTATGTTCACATATACACAAGCCTAATAAGGCCACCTGCAAACGAGAGCGATGCTCCGTCGCAAATCAACGGACCTAATAGCCCTGTCACCATTATAGGACGGGTGCCTTGTACCGGTCTAGTGTATGAGGGGAGTTACGTGTGCCTAATGTGGCCCTATTCTGTATGCAGCCTTAATCTAGGCTCTCGGTTTTAAATAGGCTTAGAAAGATTTTCTTTGTTTTGAAATTTACTGCTTGTGTGTTCAGCTTACTGTTCTAACAGCGATTATTATTGTAATTGGTTTGAATCTTAACCGCTTTCATTGTACTTTGTTTCTTTATGGTATTATAGGGAAAATACTAACATCACATTATATATATATATATATTTACAGGGTGAAATTTTGTAGTGCCACCTGAAGAGAAAATACTCTTAATATTGTAAATAGAAAATTTTACTCAAAGAAAACATTCCATTTTTTTGAAAAGAAAGAAAACTGCATTCAAAGATTTCCGAAAATTCGCTTGCTACAACCGGGAATCGAACCGACTAAAATCTGTAAAAATTACACCCTGTACTTTTATTACTTTTATAAATATTTCCAACAAACTTGATCAATCAAATGAGAGGAAAACCATTAAATCTTAAAAAGTTTTAATTATTTACAAAAAATGGTAAAATAACTAATTAGTTGCTCGAAATGGGCTCCATTTTCTTGGATACACAAATGTATTCTTCTAACGAATTAATTTCTAGTAACCTTTAATAACGTGTTGTGTGAATATTGTAAATTCTAAACTTCAACTCTCAACTCGTTTACATTCGCATAAGGTTTAATGCAAATTCGAACATCTAACACACGACGCCATCTAGTCCCAAGCTAGGCAGAACTTGTGTTGTGGGTACTAGACAACTGATATAAATAATACATATATACTTTATTTTTCATAATAAATACACACTTATCATACATAGAAAACACCCAAACTCTGAAACAAATATTTGTAGATCATACAAACATTTTGTCCGACCTGGGAATCGAACCCGAGACCAAGCCACTATACCTTCAAGCAGAGCAATACTCTAAAGAACTAAAATGAGGGGCAGTAACCTTACTCACTTGGTCCAGAGATTACCGTTTATAATATCAGTATGAATGTAATACCGGGCTAACTTTACACTGTTTCTTTAGATAAAGGGTAATCTCTGGATAAAGCTTGCAGTCGCAAGCTTTTTTATCGGCTGATAGTTTAATCGGGTGGGCTTTTATCTTATTTGTCGGCCAATATAGAATCGTTATAATGTGCGCACTCCCATACATCTTCATACAGATTAAGAAACCAACCAAATTATCGGTCGATCAAAAATCCACAGTTTGCAGTTTGAGGGCTCTTGAGCTCATTGACACTGTGATGTGTGATTTACAATTCTAATGTAATTTCACACTCAATACATCCTAGTACATACAGATACAAATAAATCAAACATCATTCTCTAATTACAATCTCAACAAGCGTCTGTCCTAATTTAGATAAGGCATTGTTTACTAAAATGATTTATGTGCGTCTGCGCAGCTGCGCCGAGATCTGCTCATTTCGGACAAAGCACACCACATTCCCACATTACTTACAGATATGACTGATTGCTATATAATACACCTTCATTGTGTTATCTTCTCATATCCATATCAGTCTAAACAAATCTAAATATATTCTTATATAAAGAGTTTATATAATGTTTGTCTGAACTCTTCGGATCTACCTGGGTTAAAAACTCACTCTATTTCAAATCGCAGGGAATTTGTCTTTGAAATTGAAATAATAAAATTAAAAAAAAAATGTGGAGGTTTTCTTAAAGTATTACTATAATAACACTTTAAATACCTTGTAAATTTTAATAACTAATTTATAAATATATACACAAGGTAAATATACACTTCAACCTAAATCTTACACAATAATATGTCTTATCTCGTAATTCACATTGTGAGGACCCTTTAAAATTTGAGAAGCTCGGATATTCAATAGAGCTCAAGATTGGTGAATCGATAAAGAGTGAAACTGACTGTATCTTAGCGACTGTCAAGTCAAGAGTTCGAACAGCACAATCAAATAGGATCGTGTTGTCATTCTTGTGGCGAAGAAAAGAAATACTGCCATGTTTGATTGTAGTTCGATTGAGTTACCTAGTACCTTGATTGAAATGTTTGCTTGTCTTTTATTTGCCATTTATCAATACAATCAGTAAAAAAATAAATCCTCATTACTAATAAATAATGATAAAAATAACAATAAATCTTGAAGATATGGTATTTTAACCTTATGTATTTGTGTTTTATTGTGTTATTATATGTTTTTACCTTTTTTCTCCAGTGCAAACTGCTTAGTATTCAAGAGGGGCTATCAACGCCCGTGTTACAAGTACTACTATGTTCCTAACCCTATATAAGATGATGAGATTTAAAGACTAGTCTGTTATATCATCTGCCTATCTCGCTCTTCATTAGGCCAAGGAGAGGAACGAGTGGCAAGATATCCATGAGCCTCTGAAATGGGGATAAAAACGCGTGGAGAAGGAGGAGGAGGTTATATTATCTGGAATTCGTAGTCTCTAAATTAACTCCTGTAAAAATAAGATTTGTTTATCTGACCAACTTATACAAACCACTATCCTATAAATATATCAATAATCCGCAATCAAACATTTTCTTAACAATTAATCTGTAAATTATTACTGGTATAAATTGTATTTAATTTTACGGTCCAATCTAAACCGGAGCTGGGGCAACGGCGCGTGCGCAGCGATACGATCTAATCGCGCGATCGGGACGCACTCATTGTCACCGTTGCGCTCCCCAGTCGCGTGTCCAAACATTGTCCCCTGTGGTATCCCGTTCGACTTGATATGGATGCTGATTGATGTTTGATTTGTATTTGAATCATGATTAGATTCATTGTCTTTGAAATTTAAAAGTGTCGAATAGTGTTTACTTAAATTTTCTAAACTTTTCTTTATCCACTGCTGTTAATAGAAACTGTACTGTTTAGAGAATATTGTTTTTAAATCAGCGACAAAGTTCTGTGTATATATGGGATATGGATATGACAGGCTTACCTGTTACACTGATATAAATTTGAATGTAGCTTCTTTATTTTTCTTTTATTTATTTAAGTTAAAATAATATAAAATACTCAACCTTAGATGTGAAAATAAATAATTACTAATAAATATACAACTAAGTAGGTAATTCCATCAAGATTTATAAATACTAGCTGGCCCGACGAACTTCGTGCCGCATTATCGTTTTTCGTAAATTTCAAAACTTGTTTTAGTATTTATGCCAGCTTTAGCTTATCAGGGGTAATGCGTAGACTAAGAACATACAAAATTTCAGGTTATCTTTTAATTTCCGACTTTGCAGACCTTGCGCTGACAATAAAAAACATTTAATAAAGAATTAAACAATCTGGTGCAGGCGATTGAAAGTTATGCGCGTACATACAATTCGGTAATTCATTTTATTTATATATGAATAGATGAGACACTTTAGTATAGCTTATAAAGGGATATTTTATTAACTATAATACTACTTTTTAACTATAGTAATTTATACATATAAAAACTGTAGATGATTCCTAAAAATAAGGTACACTACTTTTTATTGTAAATTTAGTACAAGAATAGCTTTTAAGCGGTCTAAAGCTTAACAATATAAGGTAGACGAGACCAAACGCCAGACGCAACATGCAAATCATAGAACAAAGAAGATTTAGGACAGTGTAACACGATCCTCTCTATAATGTTGAGACATGTGACGTAACTTATCTGTCGCATGTGCGGCTAAGATGGCGGCGTGATCGAGGGCCGACAGCCGTAGCGAAAGGATGCGCTTGTGCCGCGAAATCGTTTCTTACACTTTACAGTACCTCTTACGTAAGTTATTCCATAACAAATATATTCTATGAAATTAGAGCAAACCGATTGAGGAACATTTATTCAAAATTATAGAATTTCAATTTATTGAATGTAAATTTCGATAATGACGTAAGTTAAGGCTATCTATAAACCAACGCACAGATATTTTTCATAAATATACATTTTAATCTGTTTGTCACAAGCCTTTATTTAACTCTTAACTTTGTGTGTTTTCGGTCCGAATTTTGGAAGCTAATTATGAACTTCACGATGTCCGATTAAACTCAAATTTTGGGTACATGTGTATCTTCTAATTACAATACAATTTCAGCTTAATTCAACGGATTTATATTATTATGTCTGCAATGATTTTGACAGCATATTTAATAATATTGACATATTATATGACATATTTATTGCGTAGATGATCATCTAGGTATAGCGTGTCACGAGATTACGGTTTAATTGTTGCTCAGCGGGTACCGTATAAGAACACCACATATTGGCAAATGTTCGTACGCTCTAACATCACCGCACCGTTACGCGGTTCGATCTATAAATCCCAACTTGACAAAATAATAGGCTAGCCGATAGTTCGAGGCCATTAACGCCCAGAAAGATATATTGAATCTACTCTTCTCAATCAGATACCTTAATAGAAGCTAGTAGCTGGTAATAGAAAGTACCCTTTAATGTTATTGTAACGGTCTGGAAAATTTGCTGTCTCACAAATCTTTACAAACACAAGCTTGCCGTGCGAATAATTCTCGACTACAAAGAAGTAGCACCACATACTTCTTGCACAGCAACGCCATCTAACGTAATACCATAATAAACAAATATTAATAAATGACAACTTTTCAGACTTAAATATACATATCACTGCTCAATTTCACGGCATTCTTTTATGGAACAAGGATAAAAAGCAGACAGATCGAAATATAAATTACCGTTACCAAATTATACATAAATTTAATGCCAATAAACGTTGTCAAGTTGCATCGCTATACTTCAAAGCGTCTAATGATTTTATTCTGACTTCATTTAAAAGTAAACTTAAATGTGCATGTAATACATGTCGCCTAGCTTGACTACCGTTAAATATTCTTTTGTAATCTTTATTGCAGTCAAAGTTCTTCAACTGCAATTTGTCTGAACTATCTTTTAGTTTCTCGCACGCAATACAAGAAGTGGATTTAGTAATTCGCGGCAAATTAGTTTTTAGACGGTTAAATGAGAAAACAACCGCCACCCATTGGCACTACTGAGTCAAAAGACGCAAGTGCATTGTCGCCCTTTAAGTAATAAATAAATAATTCGAACATCTAACACACAACGCCATCTAGTCCCAAGCTAAGCAGAGCTTGTGTTATGGGTATTAAACAACTAATATAAATAATACAATTATACTTTGTTTTTATAAATACATACATATTATACATAAGAAACACCCAAACTTCCACTACGCCACCGAGGCAGAGCAATACCCTAAAGAATTAAAATGAGTGCCTTACTCACTTGGTGAAAAGCACTGACAGAATTCCATAGAATGTCTGTAACACCGTAGCATCACTCCGTTTCAGCCAGCTCATATGTGCTGGAGTATAGTTCTTCAGCGTACATATACCTCTAATCGAAGACTTAGGCCTACAGTGGACTCCAAACTAAGTACATATGTTTTAATCTGTTGAGATTTTAGCATCTAGACAATATAGTATTATTTATGTTTGTATCAGTCTGGTCAATACATTCTAGAAATCTTTTTGTCTTCACTGACATCTCATAATACTCCAGTAAGATCATATAACATCGATTGCATAAATTTATCATCAGATTTGAAACCCCTTATGTGATACGTAATTTAAATATCACGAACGCACATAAAACAGTTCATCGAAGCCATAACTACGACATTTACACATCGCGTTATGCTTATTATTTATAGATAATACTATATCTCGTGTACTTATTTTCTTAGTCAGTGTATTTATTTATGAATCACTCACCATAGTCTAGAAGACAAAAGGGTGATTTGAAAAGTTTTTGAATTACTTTAATAGAAATTTGCAAGTCGATGATAAATTATTTATTTGTAAATGTAAATCAAGACTGAAAGACCTGAAAACAAATCGAAGTGACTACATATTAATCCATGTGTTGACGTAATAAAAATTCTGAGTGTCACGTCCCCTACTCATCCCATGGGTGACGTAAACGGCAACTAAGCGACCGTTTGGTAGTTGCCGTTTATGCAGGACCTACCAAGAGAAGATATTCTTGAAAGAAGCTCTATGTCAACCCGATTTGGACAGCGGTGTTAAGTATTCCAAAACCTCATTCATAAGGAAAGGCCAAGATCCAATGTATTGTACATATGTAAGCTGTTGATAATGATGATGGAATTAGTGTCAATGAAACATTTTGACTGCCTCGGTGGCGTAGTGGTAGCGTATGCGACTGCTAAGCTTGAGGTCTCGGGTTCGATTCCCGGGTCGGACCAAATGTTTGTAGATCATCTGCAAATATTTGTTTCGTAGTTTGGGTGTTTTCTATGTATGATATGTATGTATTTACAAAAAAAAAAGTATATGAGTATTTATATGAGTTGTCTAGAACCCATAACACAAGCTCTGCTTAGCTTGGGACTAGATGGCGTTGTGTGTTAGATGTCCGATATATTTATTTATTATTATTTTACTGTACAAAATTAACACGGATATTGTATTGGTGTGCTAAACCCAGAAAACCTCAGAGTACCTACAAAGTTTAGAACTATTCTACCACGTACCTACATGTCTCGTATTACTGAACATGTGAAATGTATTTGTGTTTAACGCGTGTGTCGGAATCGACATCTACATCAATGACACGCGCGACACGGACCGAATCATACCGACTAGTGTCGGCTATATCTTTTAGTAAAGCCTAGTTTATATGTAACACTGCGATAATATTTTTATATTTGGAAAGTGTTGATTGGCACTGATAAGAATTGTGCTTGATAAACACAAAGAGGCCGTCCCAATCCCCCAAAAGCTGGTAACGCACTTGTGACTTGTGGTGTTGTAGGTGTCCATGGGCGACTGTAATCACATACCATCACGTGACACGTCTGCTCGTTTGCCTCTATTCCATAAAAAAACATGTTTGGTAATCTAAAATTAGGCAAAATAAATAATTTTAGTTTAACTATCCATCAAGAAGTAAAGTTAAATTATTTTATTTTATAGAATATTGATTTTATTCAATCATTACTCAATCTCATATAAATTAAAATTCTAAATTACTGCACTGTACTATTACGACAAGAATCAAGTGCGACTTATTCAATAATTCTAGCGACTTAATACTAAAATAGGACAAAACATACAGATAATAAATGCTTGATTACAAGTTTAAATTCCTGACAAACTTTTTAAACGCTTTTTTTATTCAGTACAACTCAGCTATTTTTTTATTTTCTATGCGGTTAGATCTATTTGGATGAAAATAATTTTACCAAGCTCTACATATCTGACGTAAAGTATGGTACAATGCCTTTGCAGCCTACATTCCGCAGACCCATACTAATGCCCCACTAGATAATTCGTGAATCAACTGCAACTCAGTCATGTTAATTTTATAGTAAGTAGGTGAATTTGGTTTTAGAAATAAAATAAATTGGTTTAGTTTTTAAAACAGTCCAATTATATTCTGTAGTTCTATATAAACTCACCTTAATTTGGTACAGCGCTTGCAAATGTGAATGTCAAGGTAAGCTATGTGAAACAAATCTGTGAGTTTGAGTGCGGAAATCGATTCTATGTATTCCGTATCTGCTGTGGCTGTTTTAGTAAACGTTTTTTTTAAAGAATTATTAAAGACAAGTAAAAACAAATATGTTATACATATTCTGCGTGACTGTTATTTGTTTTTCTTAATTTATTTCTATATCTGTTGTTAGTCTTTGCAGCAAATCATTTTCAGTACCTAATTAAGGTCAAATTTAAAAAGCACAATGTGTAAATATTTAAATTATTTATATTTTCGAACATCTGACACAACGCTATATAGTTTCAGCCTAAGCAGAGCTTATACTATTCTAAAACTGGATTGACGGGTAGAATACATATATCCTTTTATACATATACAACACCCAAACTCCGAAACATACATTTAAAAATCATACAGTCATTTTGCCGGAATCCAACCCTAGACTTCAACATAGCAGTTGCATACGTTACCACAATACCACCAAAACAGTCAAATAACTTTTGAACCAGACTCAGTGCATAAAGTCTCTTGCACTCTATCAGTCCATGATAACAAGTATACTTTATAGTATTCATTACGACTATTTATCAGCAACAATGCGAATAAGGTTCTCATCTCAACCGCGCTGATCTCTGAGAGGTCATAGTGAAAGGGTCATTACGTCACAGAATCTCTCAGATCGCAGTCATGGAATTGTAGTACAATATTTATGAGCTGTTACCATGCTTAAGAGTTAAACCCAACTGAAGAAAAGATTTGCGACGAAGTATAATAATTAAAACATTTACCAAAATTCGTAAATTCAATCATCAAAATGACATCTATAGATTAAAAAATATAATCATGTAAAATTTGTTGAACTAACAACCGACCCTAAATTATCTTGGGTATTCCTAAAATTGCCAAAAGCTGTCTTTAACTTCGTAGCTTTAAATCATAAAGGCTAGGAAAATGAAGATTATAATATTAAATAAAAATTTTAAGAAACTAAGCGTAACTAACTGTGGATTTTGGCAAAATATCAATCCAGAGAATTTACTCTTCTATGAGAGCGTTTGTGAACAGAAATACCTCTGTATGCAATTTTAATTTGGAGAGGTTTTATAATGATAAACCTCTCAAAATTAACAGAAATGAATTATAGAATCCTTCTTACCAATAAAAGTCAGTTGTGAAGTCTCTTCGCTTAAGCTGTGTATGAAAAGTTTTAATACTGCTCTATTATCATTTTTCTTTTCTGTTCCCAATTTATTTGGGGTCGGCACAAAGTAAATAATTCTTTTTTATGGCCTGCGTGATGCTAATCCTACATATCAAAGTTCAAAACCTGGATAAAAAAGACAGTAATTTAAACTTTTATAAAATTTATATAACACTTTCGCGTGTAATAAAGTGAAATTCGTAGATAAATGTGTGTAGACAAATACATCGTCTCTCTGATGACTCTCTAACTAGGTGTGCCAATAAAGTATTTCAGGCCACAGAGAACATATCCTTAAGGTTTAGCAAACAGTTTTACATGGAAGTATTGTGTAAATGATTAACGTATAGTCGAATTCGTGCATCATTTGGCACGTTCGTATTTATTTATGCCACCGGTTAGTGAATGGATAGACCCGATCCACTGCTTAATCTGATTTACTGTTATAGGGATGATGTTCCGTGATATATCGTTTTAGTTTCTAGCTATATCAAATAATATTACAGTACGGTTGTGCAACATATAAAATAGAATATAATTATATGTATATGCTAAATATGTTATCAGAGTAAACTCATACCTTTAAATACAAATATTACACTTTATTTTTTCATCCTAGCCATATCCCGAGATTTTTTGGGTTCGCAAACCTGGTGAAACTATCACCCGGTTTAGCCTGAATACAGTAGTTTTAACACTTATTAGCTAATTAATACTCGATTATTAAAAATCATAGTTAAAAAATGTAATTGCTAAGAGCGTTTTAAATTTCACTGCTCCTTTTTAATTACACTTAACCTTAAACATAAATATATGTGGAAAGTAAGCTACAAATGAACACTGAGTTCTCATAGTCTAATACTGTGGTGTCCAACGAGTAACACTCGTACGAGTTCGTACAAACACAATCATCACCATCATATCACACATATACATATAGGCTTCCCGGAAGGCTCTCCATCACATTCGGTTAGAAAATAATAGCCGTAGCGTCTACTCTCCTAGAGGACCCTACCATTACCAAACTCTTTAATCTATTGTTTTCAGTTATAAAAACCGTAAATATACTTTTTCTGATATCCGAATAATACTTCTGATGTTCAGAAACTTTTGTATTCGGAGTAAAACTGACTATTGCTTATCAAAACATTACTTGCTGCATATCAAAACATTCAAATACATTTGGCCTCAATTGTACATAGACAAACTCTTCTCAGTAATGACTGGTTTGCTTTGTTACCTCGAAATTATGAAACAAAGTGTACTTCACAAAATTGTAGTTATTTTACTTGACAACCAACAACCTATAATTTCAGGCGAGCATTGCAAACAGCATTGCGTACGCCGCAAATAATTGACACAAAAAATATTATAAATAATCACATGTATACATGAAGCGATGTCGAAATGAAAATCCATGATAGTTTCCAACCATAAAATTACATTAACTATTTGTTGTTGCATCTAAATAACTCAATAGAGAACTCAAATCTTACGTAGCGTCACAGTCTCATTCCACTTTGATATATGTTATATGATATATTTTGAACTGTTGAGCGTTTTTAGTGTGTCACCAACAGTCAACTGTATCAGTAACCTTGGCTCACAATATGTGATATTGATGAACAGCTACATCAAGACCTGATTTGCCCTAAAATAAAACTGCGTAAAACTTTTGCTATTTTATATCTAGATATACTTAGACTAGATATAAATATCTTGACTCATAGTTCAAAATGTATGATCTATGTTGTCTTAATCTTCTCTTTAATTTCTAGGATTTTGTAACTACAACTCCAGACAATATAACACACGTTTCCATGAAATTGGACAGTATTAACAATTTAATGCTAACAATTATTACAAGAACTTTGTAGAAACTTTTGTTGAATGTTGAAACCATAGCAAGTGTTAAAGATAATCCATAACGTAGCATCGTTTGACAGCTCAGTATTTCGGCTTGCTTCATTTGCGATGTAAATTTACGAGGTTTTGCCATGGCAGGCGGGATAGAGTCGTCAGTCGCATGTAGTTCAACGCTAGGTAATAAATTAGCGCGCTGGAGAGGAGTGTTCCCACGAACGCGAAACCGTATCAAGATGGTGGTGTAGCAAACAGCGCGCGCGCAGACCGCCTCGAAACGGGGACACGGGCGAAACGCTTTATTTTCCACATCGATTTATTTTCTCTATGTGACATTTTGTTACGTTTTGTTAGCTGTCACTCGGACGCTCACACTTACAAGTGGTATATGTTAAAAGTAATTTATGCGTTTAATTTTAATTTGTTGTGTAAAATTTATCTTTTGTTATTATGTTCTAAGCTAGTTTGAAAAGCATATTGTTCCCTAGACAAACTACCATCTTCAGCATATACTGTTGTTAAAACAACTTTAATAGGCCAAAACTGTTTTTCTAATAGGATGCTTAAATTCAGCAGTGGATTGTCTAAGGCTGTTAATGATCTTGATAAAAGCAATTTTTTTATTAAGGCAGTCTAAAAACTTAAGATAAATTTACAAGTGCCTGCTAAATTTCGCACTCCACTTTTTGTTACAATTTATTCATTATTCCGGGATAAAAAACATTTTGGAATAAAAAAAAATGTTAAGAAATCATTTGGAATATTACTAACGGGTAGTCCTTTTCATTAATTCCGCATACAAAAGTTCCATTATTTCTGATTATACTTTTAATTGGTTAATCTTAGTAAGCTCAAACCTTCGCCTCTAAAAAGTTCCAATGCCTTTATTTTATAGAAATTAATCGATATTCCAAACAAAACTAAAAGCCAAAAAGAACGATTGTAAACCCCACACGAACAACAGTATTCACCTTGAGCCCATTGAAATTAATTAATTGAATAAATATGATTAAGCACCACATCCGTAATTGTGATTGATCGTTTGTCCATAGTTAAACAATGGCATTCGTGGACCGGATAGAAATTAAACCAGCTATTAATACAAGGATCACGATATGAAAGTCTTTGTATTGACGAAATGCCGAGCTTTGAAACATTGTAGGCGTAGATTAGAGGTGTTTAACCGCACTCTGATTAACTTGTAATTGAGTAATTAATTTAATCAAATATTTAAATTTATCTTAACCATGTTTCATCATACCTGATAAGGACAATAATATCTGAAGGATCTTTATTTATGTATGGGCCTGCCAAAGTGACTACTGTGTCTGATAGAAAGCTTAAGCGGAATCCAAAAATGGTCACCATACTCATTGCGACAGTGCAGCATGGTGACCCACACCATGGCGGTCTAGTGAGATGCTTCTGCATCATTGCACACATACATGAAAACGACAGCACGCATTACTTTACGTTGATCTTGATCTCTGAGATCAGCTTGGTTCTACTACCATATTCTTGTTTTAATTAAATAACTTTCTAAAATTATCTTTTGGTAGATACTACTAAATTCACAAAGCGCCACGCGTCCCACTTGTGAGGAAGCGGTACCAGTCCGAATGCGCCACCAACTTTATCCTCACTCACTGAGCTGTTCTCTTCTGTAATGTTCTGGTTGTTTCTATTAACTGTTCGCATCTCCTACATTGTGTTGGTAGTGGACCAGAATTATTCAACTGTAATGATATAAGAAATCTGTTGTTCCTAACTTCTTCCTCGCCCAGAATCATATAATCGTTTCCTACGTAATGTAATGTAATACTTACTGCCTCGGTGGCGTAGTGGAAGCGTATGCGACGGCTAAGCTTGAGGTCTCGGGTTCGATTCCCGGGTCGGATCAAATGTTTGTATGATCTGCAAATATTTGTTTTGAAGTTTGGGTGTTCTCTATGTATAATAAGTATGTATTTACAAAAAAAAAGTATATAAGTATTTATATCAGTTGTCTAGTACCCATAACACAAGCTCTGCTTAGCTTGGGACTAGATGGCGTTGTGTGTTAGACGTCCGGAATATTTATTTATTATTATTAATGTAATGTCTCGTGATAGCGATAAATACTACTTTGTTAATTAATAATAATAAATGAGAAATGGATTAGCTTTTTTGTGAAAGAAGATTAGTGTGACGAAAACCTGGAAAACCTCAGAATCTCGTACTTGTAATTTAAACTGGCTGTTTTCGGGAAAAGCAGGGCCTCATCCATAAACCACTATTTACTCCTCTAGAATTAAAAACTTGCCTGTATATAAGTAGTTTTCTATTTAATTAATTTCGTAACGAATTGTTGCACTTTTTGCAATTTATGACGGTAGTTGTAAAAGATTAATTAAATAATGTCATTTATATTATTATAGTGTATTTGTAAGTAAATTATTTAAATAGGATAATGTTAAAATATGATCTATTATAATAAACAACTCCAGATATTTTTCACAACAGTTAAAATCAAGTGAAAACATCCATTTATTAAATATTCCACTGAAAAGGTTGTACGCTTTCTCCAATTGTGCAACTTTGTAAGACTTTTGCCAGTTAGTATCGGTATTGTAAAACAGATCGTGCACACAGCAATTCACCTTAACAGTAAAGGAAAAATACAATAAAGGTTTTTTTGTAGTCACGTCTATATTTCAATGTAGACAGACATGTATTACACTCTTATAGGAATCATTTTCTGGTCCTACTATACAGGCTCACTCAGCTTGTACCCTCCCATACCTATGCTATATTGACCGTGGGAGAGCTATGCTTCGGCATGAATGGGTCGGCTCGACCGGAGTGATACCACGGCCTCACAGAAAACCGGTGTGAAATAGCGTTTGCGCTGTGTTTCACCGAGTGAGTGAGGATACCGGAGGCCCATACCCCAACCCCTCCCCCCATGCCCTTTCCCATCCCTCAAAGGTCGGCAACGCACTTGTGACGACTTTGGTGTTGCGGGTGTCCATGGGCGGCGGTAATCGCTTACCATCAGGCGATAAATCTGCTCGTTTACCCACTATTCAATCAAATTAAAAAAAATCTAATCATTTTAAATTAATTCTGACAGACAATGTACACAATAGCATTATTAACTAAGTACTCAATAAAAAGAAATCCATAGAGTGTAAATATAATTAATTTTGGTTGTAAGTTCAATGCCCAACAAAGACAAATAATTGTGATTTTGAGATGAGCACTGTAATTTGCTCTGTCTGTATGTAATTCGTCTTTAATCCGTAGTTCTATAATACTCTATACAATATTATAAATTCGAAAATTACTCTGTCTGTCGGTCTGTAACAGCTAAATCACTGCACCGATAGACAGATGAGAAATAGAAACTCTTTATTAGTACACCGTTTTACATATTTTCAAGAGAATAGATAATATTACCAATACATAATGTGCAAAGAGTTACCTTATTTCGATACTTTTATGATTTCAATGAAATTTGTCATGGTTATACTTTGATTCTTGAAGAAGAACATTGGCTACTCTTTATCGCGATAACTGACAAACACGCGGGCCGAGCCGCGGCCAAAAGCTATTGTGTATATGTTTAGAAATATATAAATATATTTATCAGTAGTCTGGTTACCGGTTTACGTTCAGACCACCATGTGTGGGATGTCTGAAGTTATTAGTTCTCACCAGGCTTCATCTATTTATCTCAACATCATCACTATTCGTTATTTCAACAAAAAATTAAAAAGGAATGGCTTTTTACCTCTGGACCAAGAGTAGCAACAAAAACAAGAGCAGAATTATCAGTGAAGTAGTTAATCTTAATAGTCGGATAGTATACGACTGCCTCGATGGCGCAGTGGTAGCATATGCGACTGCTGTGCTTGATGTCTCGGGTTCGATTCCCGGGTCCGACCAATTGCTTGTATGATCTGCAAATATTTGTTTTGGCGTTTGGGTTTTTTCTATGTATGTATTCTCAAAAAAAGCATACATATATGTATTTATATAAGTTGTTCTAGTACCCATAACACAAGCTCTGCTTAGCTTGGGACTAGACGGAGATATGTGAGATGTACGAAATATTTATTATTGTAGTATGATCTTTCATTTTTTATTATTCAGGCTGTAAGTGTTTGGTACTTTATTATTAATAATAATAATAATGTATCTATTCTGAAAATTTACGATTGCTCTTTATCTCAGAAATTTAATTTTATGGAACCGAAAAATGATAAATATATATATATATATATATATATATATATATATATATATATATATATATATATAATAAGAGGTTGTCGTTGACTGCTAGTGTTAACTGTGTCACATCAGCCAGCGTCTTCCACCCTGTATGACACTCATTACATCATTACAGTAGCGATACCGTTAAAAAAAATTATCAATAAAGACGGATAACTTTCTACATACTACTTTACTACTACTTCTACTCACCACCAATAATTTACTGTCACTATTTAAGTAAAAAAAAAAACAAAAAGGACATTATCCCAAAAATAAAAAAGGTTGCATATGTAACATTTCATAATTGCAATACACAACAACTTTTTTTTTATTGTGCGCATGTCCCCTCGGATACCACCCCCTGGTGGCATGGCGGACTCGAGCCGACTAATTCGAGTCCCCACCAACCACAACCCCTAAAGTGCTATAATTAACCGGTTCAAGCTTTCTCTCAACCACATCGTTAAATGGGTCGTGACTTTGTGCCTTATATTATACCAAATAATAAATAAAATGTACCTACCACAGACGGTGTGAAAACAAGTTTTTTGATGTTAACTCTGAAGTTTATTCAATATTAGTTAAGGAACCAACAATCCAATGGAGTGTTATAACAACCCTAAGTAAGTGAAACTTAGAGACGGAGACATGGTAGCGTTGTGACCCCAAAACTGGTGGGACCGTCAGTTCGTGACCCGCCCTGACCCCGATCTACTAACCGCACGCTCTATTGTCTATACCTGTAGTGTGGTCTATGTTATAAACTGATACGGCTTACTTACTCTTATCTTAGACAACAAACATGCTGTATTTATGAACAGATGTATATGTATCCAGATATGCGCGAAATTTATTTGCGTTTCTCAAAGGATATAAATTTTCTTCGTCTGTTGGTAGTAACATGATGTTATATAGCTTGTAATCTTCCTCGATAAAGCCTCGATAAGCCTGAGCGCGTTCAAACATTTGCTAATTATAATTCTAATTTATACTAACACTAGCTTTCGCCCGCGGCTTTGCTCGCATTTCATAAAAAAGTATCCTATGTTACTTCTAATACCTCCAACAATATGTGTATAAAGTTCATGATGATCGGTTAAGTAGTTTTCGCGTGGAAAGTGTTACAAACAAACTTACATTCACATTTATAATTATAGAAGATTAGGTATAGATAGGAGAATAGGATTAGGATCTTTCTCATTTCTACGTCAACTCAAAGTTGACTAAACAGAAAATTTCGTTAGTCTTTTGTAATATTAAAAAATCCAAAGATTTAAACAAAAATACTACTGATATACGGGGCTAAATACAATTTCAGTTGTATGAATGTGTCACCAATTTGATTTCTAGGCCTATTCAGGATGTTCTCCTACAAATGTCACGCCCCCTATTACGAAAAAAAGACGTTTGAAATATATATGATACTATATGAACCACGAAACTTTTTCTGCATCTTTTAACAATTATGCTCGGCTTCTATTAGTCTAAACGTGATGTTAACCATATGTTCTATCTTAGGCACGCGAGCCAACACATTTTACAAATCCGTGTAAATCGATAAGATAGTTCATCATAAGCAACAATGATAAACGATAATTAGATATCCATAGCTGACCCGATGAACTGCGTACCGCCATTTCTTTTTCGTAATTATTTTCAAGTTTCTGAAAAGCTTGCTTTTATTATTTATGCCCGCCTCAGCTTACCACGGGTAGTACAGTCGAGTACTAAAGAAACTTTACTCTTCCGGTTTTCTTACAATTTTCTTTAATACAAACCTTGTAGTGACAATAGCAAACACATAAAATAAACTTCGAATTTGTCGATCGGAAGTCATGCGCGTACATACATGTCAGTGATTCATTTTTAATTATATAGTTAGGTGTAATT
Source organism: Spilarctia lutea (assembly GCA_916048165.1). Classification (NCBI taxonomy): domain Eukaryota; kingdom Metazoa; phylum Arthropoda; class Insecta; order Lepidoptera; family Erebidae; genus Spilarctia; species Spilarctia lutea. The sequence goes on from OU696491.1 coordinate 7,139,318, forward strand.
TTTCATTGACTACCTCGTTGGTCTAGTGGTAAGCGACTGCCGATCAAGAGGTCTCTCGGGTTTGATCCCGGGTCGAACTGCTGTTGGGATTTTCTTACAAGAAAGTTCGGAAGGTGGCGATGTTTCCCGCCCGAGCCACGGAGAGCACGTTAAGCTGTCGGTCCCGATTCAGTTCACCCGCAGGGTTGCGGAGGTCCGGTGCCAGTCGCTCCGTGGAAAAATTGATATTCAGGTAAAACCTGTTGAACTAGTAGCCGACCCCAAATAATCTTGGGAATAATAAAGGCTAGGAAGATGATGATGATGAAGCGTAATTTAAAAAGCAATGGTAATAATTATTTATTACAATAAGATTTCACACGCACAGCGGAAGGGAAAATACTACTGTGTATATACTCAACCGAAGTCTTATGACTTGCAGTATCTGATAGCGTTCATACGGATAAAGCTTTGGTATCTGTAATTGAAATGTGTCGCTCTGACACTTCAGTCATGCATACGAACATTGCCCAAGTATTAAAAAGTATTGCGTGAAGTTAAATATTATGCGATAATTAGCCGTAAAACTTTTTTTGCAAATACATGCCAATTATTTTGTAATGTTGTAACTGTTTTAAGTGACTTGGTGCGCTGTCACAATTATCTTTGCAATATTATGAAACTGCAACTTGAAAAACAAACCAAACTAATAGCTATCTAGCCTGCGTAGTAACTATACAATTGGCTTACTTAGGCCAAAACATCCTTTCTAGGGAGGGATGATGCGACGAGCTGTCGATAATAATAATAATTATGATATTATACATTAATGAAATAAAACAGCAGTAACATTTACGTCTGCAGTAAAAAAAACAATATTTTTGAATGAAAGTGTGCTTAACGTAAAGCTTGAATAAATTTACTAGTTTGTGATCCTTGTTAATAGAACTGAATATCAAACCTTATTGAAAGCACCTGCTTAATTTTTGTACACCCATGTAACATGAACTCGTAAAACGGAAGACTATCGTACTAAAATTGCCGTGGGAGACCCACGCTTCGGTATGCATGGGTGGGTTCGACCAGAGTGATACCACTGCCTCACAGAAAACCAGTGTTAAACAGCGCCTGCGCTAGGATTCATCGAGTAAGTGAGAATACCGGAGGATACCATCCCCCAACCCCTCCCACTATCCCCCTTCCCATTTCCCCAAAGGCCGGTAACGTACTTGTAATGGCTTACCATCAGGTGATATGTCTGCTCGTTTGCCCACTATTCAATAAAAAAAAAAAAATGTACGATGTCGCGATATATATATATTTTGTTAAGCGATTACCGCCGCCCATGGTCACCTGCAACACCAAAGGCGTCACAAGTGCGTTGCCGTCTTTTGGGGGATGGGAAAGGGGACGGGGGGAGGGGTTGGGGTATGGACCTCCGGTATCCTCACTCACTCGGTGAAACACCATTTCACACCGGTTTTCTGTGAGGCCGTGGTATCACTCCGGTCGAGCCGACCCATTCATGCCGAAGCATAGCTCTCCCACGGTATACTTTCTTTACTTTCTTCGTATACATTTCTTCTTTCTTATACTATTTTACTACCCCATAAATGAAAATACTATTTTACTACCCCATAAATGAAAATCATTTCGTAAGTAAATATATTCTCCTAATTTGCGATCGAAATATAATCTTGATTATAATGGGTCTTTACCTATGAAATTGCGTTTCTTCAGTACTGGTCATTTCAAATAAAAAAAAGTTTGTAATGGCTCTGTATTCTAAATTCAAATTAATTTTGTTTTAAAACCATGACATTCTATTTACAAACTCAGTCTTTTGTTTTTTGATTAGCGTTGTATTTTCATTACATTTGAACATTTTTCGTCATAATGGATACTTTAAAAATTCGTGTAATTATGGAATATGAGTTCCGTCGTGGCACCAACGCGACACAAACGGCACGTAACATCAAAAACGTATACGGAGAGAACTGTACAAACGAACGCACAACCCTTTATTGGTTTTCCCGGTTCCGTTCTGGAAAAATGAAGCTCGTGGTCGTCCGGAGACTTTGGTTAACAATAATGAATTAAAGGCGATTGTGGAAGCTGACGAAACTCAATCTACAGCTGAGCTAGCAGCAGCTTTTAATGTAAGCATCAAAACAATATTGATCCATTTGCAACAAATTGGCAAGGTAAAAAAGCTTAATAGATGGGTGCCCCACGACCTTAACGATCGCTAGCGCAACGTACGCGTCGAGACCTGCCTTTCGCTGCTCAACAGGCAAAGAAATGAAGGAATTTTGAAACGAATAGTTACGTGCGACGAAGAATGGATTCTGTTCGACAACCAAAAGCGCTCAGCAAGTTGGTTAGACCCTGGTTCAGCACCAAAGCAATGCCCTAAACCAAAAATGACCCCTAAAAAGGTGATGGTCACTGTTTGGTGGTCTAGTGCGGGTGTGATTCACCACAGCTTTTTACAAAACGGCATGAGCATTAATGCAGATGTGTACTGTGAAGAACTGGAGAGAATGATGGAGAAGCTTGCACATCTGCAACCAGCTTTGGTCAATCGGTCGTCCCCACTGCTCCTTCACGACAACGCGCGACCCTATACTGCGTAACAGACAGTCTCCAAGCTGCAAGCAATGGGGTTGGAAGCTCTCCCTCATCCACCATACTCACCAGACCTTGCACCTACCGACTATTACTTTTTCCAAAATTTAGACAACTTTTTAGTGGGTAAAAAATTCAATTCCCGAGAGGCAGTACAAAATGCCTTTGAAGAGTTTGTTGCCTCCCGTCCAGCTGATTTTTACAAGAAGGGCATCAATAAACTGCCAATGCGTTGGCAAAGATGCGTCGATTGCATGGGTGATTACTTCGAATAACAGAAATAAAAAAGTTTGAAAAAATAAGTACTTTCACTTATTGCATACAAAACGGCAATTTCATAGGTAAAGACCTAATAATTCTGAATTATGTATTAGGAAAAAAAAACGCCAAGAGTTTTAACATAATTTGAATAATCGCACTACGCATTGAAATTTTCAATGAAAGTGTGTAGATATAACAGTAAAACATTGCTAGTTTAATCACAACTTACAATTTAGGATAAAGGATGTACGCTTATACAGATGCGAACAATAAAATTTTAATTACAAAGAAAAATCACATCGTATCACATCAATAATCTTTAATAGCATAGTCTAGACGTGACCTCTACATAGAAAAGGGATTTCTTCCTATTATACCACGGCCAGACAGCTCGATATAAGGTTTGTTTGAAGTTTACCTTCTCTTTTTTCAGTTCTGATGTTCTTGAGAGATTGCTTTTTTAGTCGACTCTTATTACACCCACCACCGGGATGTTGTAGATTGGACAGGATACCAAAAAAGAAAAAATCGTCATGACGTCACTGAATCAAAACCGAGCGGACCTTAACTTAATCAAATCAAAATTATTTATTCAATTAATACACTGAGTGACATTTATAAACGTTGAATTGAAGCTACAGTTAAAAATCATAGATCGACACAAACAGACGTCACAGTGTGTACTGGATTGTCAAGGTAAATATGAAAACACCAAATTCTACTGCCGCTTTTGACGATCTATAACTTCCAGTTTCAAAAGTGCGTAGGGCCTTATGAGAAGAATACTGGCAAAGAAACTCATGGCCACTCTTTTATAAAAGTCATATATTCTTATTGTTAACATAAATGATTTCGCGGATACAATACGTTTTTATTCAAAATTCTTTAGACTCCGTAGTGTACACAAAGTGACCTTAGTATTTCCAAATTCAATTAGCAATAATTCACTAGCATTAAATAGTATTGAGTCTGCAGCGGATAAACAATACCTTGACTAGATCGTAGTAATTGTATGATTTAATAATGGTTGTGAGGAAATTACAAACGATTCACACGAAGGAAGAAATTCACTAACGTTTGAAAACGTAGTATTTGACACTTTCGGCCTTATGATGATCTTACATAAGTTAAATATGAATACATGTTTCTGTTGCTATAAAGAATTGGGACGATTAAGTGTTTAATTTTGTCGCGGACTTGAATTTTACGTTATGGTACCCAGATTTAGAGATAAGGAATTGGATGAGATATGACCATTTACATTATGTATGTATTTTATGTTGCTATGTATACCTACGAATAAATTTGTAATTACACGTAATATATATTTAAAGAAGAGAATAAAGATGATCTTCATCTACTCAGTTTGTCAATTGATTGCTTTTTTATTATTTATTTTATTGTTTATTATTCCAGTGAGTTTTAAGTATCGTCGAAAAAGGGAAAAATAATATTATGGTCATGAAATATAATTATAAAATCCTTTGTAAATATCCTTTGACTATAAAACAATTGTCTAGTAATAACCATTACAACAGATTTTGTCTAAAGCACTTAAGTTGATCTGATTCGGTCCCAACAGAAATCAATTAAGCATATTACGACAAATCGCAGCTGAATCGAATCATTTAGTTCATAACATTAAACATATTATTATAAAACAAAAGCTCAACGGTTGCGCCAGAGTAAATGATCTCATTTGAAGCCATTGTCTCCGAACTAGAGTGCCAGATTAATGATATTGTATGGACGAGATTGCACCGAAGGATGATTGGTATCTGACGGGTATCTGTTACGATTACAATTGTCTTTGTTTAATATACATTTGTTAGAACCGCGATGTTCAAACTATGGCATTTTTCGTCTCTTTTGCCAGAGTTATGGCGAATAGATAAAAAAAAAAAACTTTATTTGTCTAGTAATAACCTTTATTTTATAATACTGAGATACTTATAATTATTAACAGTGTTTGAACAGTATGTCTGGAAAGTCATAATGCCAATCATGAATTGAATGACACTTTTATATCTACTACTGGAACAAACTTGAAATAAAAAATTAATGAAGTTTAAAAAAATATATATTGAATACAAACAAGCATTTCTAATGCATCCATACTTCGAGAATCTAATGAAATGTACGATAAAAATATTGGTATAAAGGTAAAGTTTTAAAAAAGGAATGTTACTATCTTATAAATAAAATACTTATTTGTTCAATGGATATCAAAACCAACAGAAGTTTATCTCGTGACAAAATTTGGAATTGTGAAATCACTCCACCGAATCAATCGTGCAATATCCAAAACTGTCCATAAATAATTTGTTTCCAGAAACACTTCTTACTAAAATACACAGAACAAATAATTGATTCTCACTTTTTTTCGATTAAAAAGTCGTGATTATACGGTAAAGACAACAATCAAAAGATCAGCCGACTGTTGAGTGATTTCAAAAACTTTTTATAAATTCGTCTTTATGTAAAAGGGAGGTAATTGTAACATCTGGCTTTCATTGAAGAACTGGAAGGAGGTGTCATCGTGACCGTTCGAGCGCATCAGGTCACGCCCGCCATCGACCAACGACCTGGTGTTTTCCATTGTGTGTCGACACGTACCTGTTCTTTTAACAGAATACTGACATTATCAACATAGAATACGTGTTTGACTGTTTTAAATGATTTAGTCCTTGTTATTATTATAAAATTATAAATTTGGCTCTTAAACGGAAATTAATTAATGTACATGACATCGTTCTAACTCTATAAAGAAACATATAGCCTTTTAGGTTAAAGAAATATATTATTGAAAATATTGTAAACTATATTTTTTAAGGTTTGTGTTTTACCACATTCTATTAAACCACATGATTAAAATTAAAAGAAACAGTTACATCTTTTGAATCACTTTTGTTCATCCTTTATAAAATTTGTATGACAAACTATTTCATTCCAAATGTCGACACAAAACACCAATGGACAAACCCCATTTCTGACGACCTCCGACACGGAAGGCAAAGCATCACGACCTGACAAAAAACCGTCACAATACATGCTCGTGACTCGACCTCTGTCCATTCACAACAAACTGGCTGAGAAACGGCTACGTGCAACTATTTTTGCAGCTATGGGCATTCGATGTGCCCCAAAATATGCCTTTGTTGCAGCTCCCGACAATTAAAATGGTTTATCACTGTTTTTATATAAAGGGACAGTTAACTTAACTTTTTATTCACTATCAATAGCGGTAAGCTTTACTCTGCTTGAATTGAAATAATATTTATCATGATTATTAACTTTAATGTTTCAATACTCACATGAAGCTGCAAGTACACGGACCTCCAGTCCAAAGTCGAAAATGAAACACCAGTAAAAAACTTCCATTAAAATACCTACAATGCTCCTCTGTTCTTGATTGAATTTAAATGATTTTCCATCTTGAACTTAAAGTGTTAAAAAACAGCCCTGAAAGAAATCAAAAGAATAAGAAGAAGAAAATTAAAATTGCATATATTAGATGTTGTCATTTTTATCTTGTTCACACAAACTTCGGTAACGCGCTCTTTCCGTTGTGTTTCCCTCGGCCTCGATAGATGGCGCTGTGCCAAAAAAATTAATCGCGCTATGGTTTCGTTACCACCGTTAGTATAAAGTATCTCGGAGCAAGCGTAAAATTTAACTTTGCGCAGAGGCAATATCGTAACCTATGAGGTTTATCCGAGGTGCGATTATTGCTAGTTGAAAACTTTACCAATACCCCGCCGTGTGGACGTGAAATACCGTCCGCTATGGCAATTTTTGAGCGACCGTAATTGGTCCAATGTACTTGAAATTAAAAGTTTAAAACTTGAGCGTAGATTACAATAGTCGAGTTAAGGTTATTATTGGAAACTATAAGTTCATGATTTTTCTAGTTTTATCATTGACTTTTTAGTGATTATTTAAGTACCGTATTCGCAACATACTGTCTCGTCTGTGAAGGAGCCAATCACAGGTCTCGGTAAAAAATTGCCCATCTGTGGAGAGACCTGTGACAGGTCGCATTACAAACGCGCGCCAGGTGTTTATTTCGCGCCCAATTTAATTAGTAATTAAGTTCTTACTCGTTCGCACTTATTAAAAATCATTTAAAAATGAACGGGTTCTCCCTCTCACATGCAATTTAGCTATTCTATGGAACAAAAAAAGTTGATATTAATTCATTTCTTCTGTGACCGGGTCAGCAAGTGATTGCCGCCAATAAACTATTATTGTTGTGCACAATTTTGGGAGTTCTACTGATTTATACCAAAAAAATGATGGAGCAGTAAGTAATATTTAATTTTATTTTCACATATGTATATATTTTTTACATTTTAAGTCCGAAAAAACCTTTGCAAATACGACTTAGTCATTTTACGAATTTGTAGCTGGATTTTATTTTGTCATATTTGATAGTAAAAATATTAAAACCCAAACGAATAAGGGTAAATAGATAGCTATTCTAATGAATTTCAATCTAATTACTACAGAATACGTGTATTTTAGTCGCAAATGTATAAATTTCGACCTCAAAGATATGAATAAACTCATAGTCCTGTACTGGGATTCGTCATTGACAGGTGTTTTAAGTTACAAAATGGCTGTCAGTTGAACGCAATATGGATAAGACTTGCATTTACAATAATTATTTTGTTGATATTTTCTTGTTGTTTTACTTATTTCATTTTTTATAATTTATACTACTGATTTTTTTTATATTATTATTTTATTTCATTATATATTCATATTAATTACATTTTTAAATACATAAAAAAGATAAACAATAACATATATTTAAAAACATAAAAAATAGTAATAATAATAATAATAATAATAATAATTCTTTATTGCAACAAAAAAAAGATTACATAACTCTGTATAGCCCTGACTCCCAAAATAGCGTTAGCTGTGTGTTGGGAGTCAGTTATCCTCCAAAGACAATAAATACAATTGTTACAATGCAATGGTGGACACAAAAAATAAATAAAAACAAATATGCTTGTATATGGGTGTGAGTGTATGAGGTGTGTTTGTGTGCGTGTGCGTGTGTGCGTGTGCGTGTGTGTGTGTGCGTGTGCGTGTGTGTGTGTGCGTGTGTGCGTGTGTGCGTGTGCATGTGTGTGTGTGTGCGTGTGCGTGTGTGTGTATGTGTGCGTGTGTGTGTGCGTGTGTGTATGTGTATGTGTTTTTGTGTGTGTGTTCTATACTATTCAAGCCTCCATTACTTCACTATTTCCAAAAGGCCCTCAACATCATGAAATTCTAGTCCCCTAAGCCACAATTTAATAATTAGTTTTATTTTAAAATTAGTTAAGGTTTTTAGTTTTATAAATTAAATTAAGTTTGTTGTAAAGTCTAGGGGCAAGATTACTGTAATGTTGTTGTGCAAATTTGCTTGCTACTTTTGGGATTGGACATTTGTCTATCCTTTTGCCAGATGGTTTTAAAAGTGGCACAGTAGTTTTGTGGTATCTACGTATAGTTTGATAGACAAATAGTTTCCTGACAGTTAGAACATCAGCTTTCTTATATACTAAATGTGTGGGGTGGCGAAATGGTAGACACAAAAGAACTTTAAGGACGACACGTTGAGCTCTTTCAAGTTCAATTAAATTTGTCTTAGCCGCTGAACCCCATGAGCATATACAATACGTAACCACACATTCAGCCAACGCTTTATACGTTTGGATTAAAAGTATAGGATCCTGTATCATTCGCAAGTCTCTAAATATATATATAAGTTTCCTTAGTCTACCACTAACCATAGTAATATGCTTCTTCCAATTTAATCTGTCATCAATTTTTACGCCTAAATATCTAATGTCAGTACTTTTTGATAAAGTGGGACAGCAGCAATGTGAAGGTAAAGAATAACTTCCATTACATGGATAACCGTGCACACGAATCTGAAAATTAATAGGCACAGAAGCCTTTGTTTTGCTAAAGCAGAGGAACTTGGTCTTAGTCGTATTTAATGATAGTAAACTATCTTCAAGCCATGCTGTGATTACTGACATACCTCCTTCTGCTAGTTGTTGTGCACGGTTCCAAGAGCTACCGTAAAAAAAGTACGACAGTGTCGTCTGCAAACATTTGTATATCTGCCCCCTCGATTTGTTGCTTGCATAAATCGTTGACATAGGTCAAAAAAAGCGTTGGACCGAGGGTACTGCCCTGCGGAACCCCATATGTCACCGTGTCGTAGTCACTAACGTGATTATCTACTCTAACATATTGCCTTCTTTCCGTTAGGTAGTCCTTGAACCACAGAAGTGCGTTCCCTCTAATTCCAATGTTCTCCAGGCGGGTAATTAATATTTTAGTTGAAACTGTATCGAACGCCTTCTGTAAATCCAGGAATACTCCTATGCATTTGTCCTTTTGGTCTAGGTGAGATGTTATTTTTGTTGTGAGTTGTAGAACAGCATCAGCAGTAGAGCGATTGTGGCGAAACCCATACTGGTTTTCCGAAAGAATATTATTGCTTTCTAGGTAAGCAATCAATCGCTTATTCATGACCTTTTCAATAACTTTACAGATGCAACTTAAAAGAGAAATTGGTCGATAATTTGTTGGAAGTGATTTGTCACCTGATTTATAAACAGGACATACAACAGCACGTTTAAATATGTCAGGAAAGACACCTTGCTCAAAACTTGAATTAATTAAGTGACATATGGGCCTCGCAAGACAGTGACAAAATTTCTGTAAAATATTCGCAGTGATGTTGTCCATGCCAGGAGCACTATGTTTTTTCAGGCCATTAATCACACCACTAACCTCAACCGGGTCTGACAGATAGAGCGCCATTGATTTTGACGGTGAATTTGTTGTTTTAGCTTTTTGTGCTAGTGCTGTCTCATCAGTATTTAATTTTTGTAAAGTTTGTTTTGCAAGACTTGGGCCAATAGATGTGAAAAACTTATTAACCTTACCAAGAGATTCAGCAGCAGTCGCTTCTATGTTAAGTAATTCCGATGATGGTGTATTTGATGTATTCATATTACACAATTCTTTTATAATACTCCATGTTTCCTTTATATTTCCCTTACTTTTAGTAAATTTTTCTTTATAGTAATTTTGTTTTAAATTTTTAATGATTTTCTTTAATGTATTTCTGTAGTTAATGTATATGTTTCTGATGTTTGAATTAAGATTCACCTTTGCTTTTTTACGCATTCTGTCTCTTTTACGTATTGATTTAATTACCCCGATGGTAATCCAAGGCTTTAGAGGTCTATAACGTTTGGCAATTTTTCTTTTTGTAGTGTTGACATTAATGATATTTGCTAGTTTTTCTGTTAAAATTAGTGCAGCGTGATTGACATCAGTTGTAGAATATAAATCACTCCATGTTTCCCTCTTCAAACACTCACCCACAGCATCAAAATCAACGGTAATTTTACTGTCGCATACTGTTTGCTTCTGAACAGGTGAAATATCAATGTGCAACAGAATAGGTGAGTGATCAGTTAGTTCATCAAACACATAAGTTCGCACTTTGGAAGTAGTTCTAATCATAAAATGATCAAGGCACGTAGTTTGCCTAGTGGGACAATGAATACCCTGTCTAAGTCCGTGATTGGCCATTAAGTTTAAATATGACGCAGCATTAGTGCTTAGATTATTAGGCATAATATCTAGATTCAAATCACCAGTAACAATAATAGTTTCATTTTTATTAAATGTGGTTAAAATGCAATTTAAAGAATTTAAATAACTGTGCGGGTTCCTAAAACTGGGTGGACGGTATGTACAGATGATGTATAGGGCACTCGAAAGACTGACCACGATGCAATTGCCTTCAGAACAAACTGGTTCCGTAGACGTTGCCCTGAAGACTTCCCGAACGTACACCGCAACTCCATCATTCTGATTCAGGGATATTCTTGATCTAAACATTTTATAATTATTAATAGATGGCAGTATAAGATGTTCATTACTCCAACATTCTGTCAACACCAGAACATCTATCTTTACGCTAAATTTAGTAAGAAACATGAGAAAAATATCAAAGTTAGCATTTATACTTCGTATGTTTACAGTCAGTATTAATAAAGAATTATTATCAGAGTAGGATATCCACTGCAAACAATCTGAAGGCTCATTTAATCTTCTGCATTCAATGGTTTCATTATCAACATCTTTTACTACTGAAGTATGTAATTGATTAAATTTTGTTTAAAAAATAATAAAATAGCAAGTCTCGATTTATTAGCAATAAGGAGGGTAGTTTCATAATCTGTGAAGGACTTTTAATATAACAAAGATTGAGACGTAAGAAATTCCTAAAACATTTAATAAACTTAATTATTTGGCTAAGGTGGGTAGGTGCATAAATAATGGGAACATGAAAGATATGTCTATAACTTGTTTTGTTTATCGTACTAATGTAGTAAGTTTGTATGTAGTTTTTAGTGTAGTAGTTTACGAATATATGGAGTGTCATGTAAATAGTGTATGGGATGTTTAGGTAAAAGTGGAGTCTTAATGTATTTATATCAACATAGACAAAAGTCAGTATACGTTCAGTTATTACAGGCAACAAGTATTGATTACTATAACTCAATAACAAACGTGTATATGTACCCATGCAATATCCGTTCGAAAATAGTGACCATAAACTGACAATGTCCGCTAAATATAATTCTAATGTGGTTATTATAAGTATGTAAGTGAATGTATGTATCTGTAAGTGTGATTTCGTTGCAGTAGTGATAAGATTACACAGCGAATAAACAAAAAACAAAATGAAACAAAACAAAAGTATGAAGTGCAAATACGAAATAGTTTTTAACCCTATTCTGCATTTACAGAACAGGGGTACTATAAAATTGATTTTAGTGTGAAAAAGTAAATAAAGTCGATCCAGGTTTAGACAAAAGAAATCAGGGGATACTCGCAGGAACCGTAGAAGTCGTCTCCCTCCCGGTCTCTTCAGTCGCAGTAGTAGGTGAAAGAAGACATTCCAAATCGGTGTGCGATCGTATATGGACAGCAGGGCGGCCCTCCCTCTGCCTAACGTATATAGCACCTTGATTGCACCAACAGAAAGCGTAGCCGAGCTGCTTGGCACGGGTTCTAGCAGAACGAAACAAAACTCTGTTTTCCTTCGTTAGTCTTTCATTGAAGAAAACCCTTCGTGTTTGAGTACCACTCACGCCCAGATCAGAACTATTGAGATTCTTTCGCGACTTAGTAGCCTTGAGAAACCCGTCCCGTTTTGATCGACGCAAAAATCTGACGACTATTGGTCGTGGCATTTTGGCTCCATCCTCTGGTAGCGATGTGGTCACAGGGGGGCGGCGTGGTCCCACTCGTGATATCCAGTCAACGTCCCTATCCTCAAGCTCAATCCCTATCTTCTTAGCCGCAACCAGCACTATGTGATGTACGTTTTCATTGGCAATTTCAGGCACTCCAACTATCTCGATTTCATTACGAAGACCGGACTGTGCCTGCACATTCAACTCAGATTGCAGTCGAGCTACTGTAGCCTGTAAAAACGTAAACTCTGCGTCTCGCCTTTCCAGATACTTCAACCGCTCATCAGCCGCACCAAGCTTCAGCACAAGCTCATCCAATCTCTCGTACGAGTGAGACAAAGATTCCGTCACATTCTCTAACTGTGCCTTAAGGGCGGAAAAAGCATCAGTCATTGCTCGCAGCTGATCGGTGAGCCCGGTCAGATCCGTAGGTTGCATACACTCTGAAGTTAGTTCAGTCTTTTTTCTATGGGTGACATTGTCAGAGACAGCTCGAACTGGCGTGAGACTATTATCTCCACCCTTTTTCTGCGAAGCACAGCAATCAGGACACCTCCATTGCTTCCTGCGGTCGGTAGTCAGGGTCGTAACATTGATACATAGCGTGCAAAAACCATTATCGCAGGCAGCAGACGTACATTTAAGTAAATGAGGGTCCTTGATACTCCTCATACACCCGGCACACTTCATCATCAATACGAGCGAATAAACTATGTTCCGAAGAAAGATGGCAACAGACAAACCGAGAAGCCCCAAGTATATGATTGTATCAATTTATATTTGTATACACAGTCCAAGCAATCTTGTTTGCAGCCCAACTACGAGTATATTATATAGCTAGAAAATTTAACTTCGCAACAAGAATGTCGTAAGCGCCGTATATAACGCGTCGCTTTCACGCTTTAACAAGACCGCACAAGATAATACAGTTAATGACGGTATACAGATTTATTTGTAAGTTATGCACTATTCAACATTAAATGTTTAGCACCATGCAACTGCTCACACACTGTCCAGTACCGCAGAAAACACTTATGGGATGACTAATTGCAAGTAGTCAACCACAAACACCAACTGAGACACAACAAATATATAACAACTTTAACAGACAAGTAAGAACGTGTGCGATCACAATCACGGTTGCAGGAATTGAGTAGACCACCGACTTCGGGTACAGGGACCAAGAAACCGGTGGTTAGGGCTCCAAAGTCAGGAACCTCCTCACTATACGTGCCGTGTCAAGAAGGACTGCCTTCTGTATCAGACCCTTTTTTTTTTACCTGTGAAAACCCCCTCGGGCCGTCACCCCACCGGGGTTTGCGGCGGGGTGGTGTGTCGGAATCGAACCGACTAAAACCACACGGTGTACCAACTCTGCGCCTGAGAAGGGAGGGATCGGGTCCGAGTGGAGATCGTCCTCCCGGGCCTTCTCCGCCGCCTCCTTATGCGAAATTACGTCTTCGCAGAAGGATGCGACCGCGGTAAAACGCTGCCGACCATGGAGAGTACGACGGCCGGTAGCGACAGATCTCCCCCGATGACTGCAGTGAGAGCCCGGCGCTGCGCCGCAAAGCGGGGCAGATCTCCAGCGTATGCTGGGCCGAGTCCTCACTGCAGTTGCAGTGGTGGCAGGCGGGACTCAATTCCCTCCTAGCAACCGAGTGCAGGTACTTCCCGAAGCAACCGTGCCCGGAAAGCACCTGCATCAGTCGGAAGGAAAGAGTCCCGTGCTGCCGCCCTGCCCTCTAGAGGATGACCGGCTGGAGTGCAAAGCCAGCTCGTGGAGTATCCAGCCGGGAAGACCAACGAGCCATCGTGGCTCGGCGAGCGGCTTCACGTCATTCGCGTACCTCTTCGGGCGGAGCCGCTCGCCGATAAACTTCGGCGAGCACTTCCGCCTCCAAATCCCACGGGGGTGTTCCGGCCAAGGCGCACGCCGCCTTCGTCGACACGGTGCGGTATCCGCGTATGGCTCTGACCGCCAATATCCTCTGAGGGCGCAAAAGGCGCGCCTTATTCTGGGCGGTCAGAGCCGCCACCCACACCGGTGCACCGTATAGCGCCATCGACCGGACTTCTGTATCTGGCCCTTGATCCAGCCTTCTAACGTGAGCCTCTTAAGGTATTAGTCGAGGCTCTTGGCTATCAATCCGTGAGCAGATACGACTATTGGAACAATTATTACCGAATCCACATTCCACATATCGACAATCTCGTGAGATAGATCCAAATATTTTATTTGTTTTTCTTTTTCGACTTTCACGAGATTCTCGTCATGAGGAACGGCGATATCGATAATCATTGCGCGGCGCTCTAATCGGTCTATCACCACAATATCAGGCTTATTAGCAACAATAGTCCTGTCTGTAATAATAGATCGATCACAATATAATGTAACACGACCATTCTCGAGAACTGGGTCGGGCACATACCTGTAGTATGGCACCTCTGAGTTCACAACATGGTATTTAAGGGCAAGTTGCTGGTGTACGATCCTGGCTACTTGGTTTGCCTGTGCAAATACTCGCCGTTAGCAAGACGAGAACAACCAGAAATAATATGCCTGATAGATTCTCCGGGACGGTGACATGCCCGACAGATGTCGACCGTACTATCTTTCAGGATATACTTCCGATAGTTATTCGTCATGATAACTTCGTCCATAATCGCACAAACAAAACCTTCGGTTTCTCCGAAGAGATCACCATACCGTAGCCAGGATGTAGATGTTTTGAAGTCAATATCAGGCCCATTTAGGGACCGATAAAATCGACCATGAAGTTCCTTGCCCCCATACCTCCCTGCGATCAGTAGTACTAAGTACCACAGGTTTACGCCAATTCGCTTTAGCCAGAGCAAGCGGAGTGAGTCCGGTGTCCACTGCAACTACACTGCGATGCATTCCCACATCAGTATGAAGAAAATATTCTCTAAGATTGTATATCTCGCGATTGTGTATTGATATTTAAAAGTCCACGACCCCCACATTTTCGCGGGATATACAACCTCTTATTTTATTTATTATTATTATATTTTGAGTTGCTTTTAGCAACATTGGTTTGATTGCTTTAAACATTAAAGTGCTAACACTATGACTGCCTCTGTGGTGCAGTGGTAGCGTATGCAACTGCTCTGCTTGAGGTCTCAACGACGACGATGGGTTCGATGCCCGGGTCAATTGCTTGTATGATCTGAAAATATTTGTTTCGGTGTTTTCTATTTATAATATATATGTATGTATTTATTATGTTTATTGATGCATATTCAATAATATTTAATATTATTTTTGGTGTATTTTTTTTTTATTATTTGTTACCTATTTATTTCTTTAATGTTTATATGTTTATCTATTTATTTCTTGAATATTTATTTTAATGCCACTACATATTTCAGAAAGACATGTGTTATAGCCGGCCAATCCACCCTAAAAGGGTAAGCATTCTAATTGTTTTAAAGATAAATACGTACAAAACGGCAAAAAAAATGTCTTCAGATGATCCATGGACTTGATCATCCCAGCAACCCCGTCAACCTCTCGCGGACATAGATTCCCGCCGCCCATGCCTGTGTCGTGGGAGACTTTACAAACATACATGAAACGGATACAAAGAACACCCAGACTCAGAACAACAATTTGTGAAGTAGTTGTCGCTACTTTTATAAAATTATTTTAATTCTTTTTGACTTTTAAAGCACACAGTAATTAAAACAATTGCGTTATTGAGTTATCAATATTTAAATAAAAGTTTTTTCGAAAAAAAAAATCCAGTCACATCCATACTATTTAGTCTTATGGAGTAAATATGTACATTTTTCACGATGTTTATGAACTCGGTTTTTGATATTTTTCTTCCAAATATGTAGTATATTTTATTGTAATAAATGCCTAGTTCCATTTAAATCTTGAATAATTAATTATAATAACCATTGTAAACATATATTCTGCAAAATCTTAGTTTTTATAAGACACGGTTTTTTGTGCCAATTTTGAGTCTCATATTTAGAGCATTCATACTCAAGATCTGTATTATATAACAACGTACTATTCTCGAAACTAGCTTGGCGATAAGCTGAAATTATTGTAAACAAAACACCCTTTGTCCCTGACGCTAAGAATGTTTTGATAACTACTGAAATGTGAGACCCACTTGAGTGACATTCGAAGGAGACCTTTTTTTGTCCAAAGTTTAAAAACAAGTGCAGTATAAAAAAAATGTATTGGAGCATATGGGATTCGGTTTTTATTTGATCATATACGTAAGATTGTATAATAAATACATAACATTACATCCAGCAAGCGTTTTATTTTTTATTAATCGAGAGATTAAAATTAAGTTTTGGGTGACTCGTAATGTTTATCATAGAACAGTTGCAACGCAATTTAAAATGAAGTGTAATGTAAGAAATTGTATACAGAAATATATATTATTGATAAAACTAATTGCAGTTTTACAAAATTTCAATTAGTTTTCGAGAAAACCATGTTTTTATAAATCTAGGTTTCAGCAATTAGTGCTCAAACCCCTATCTGTGGAAAGACCTGTCATGGGTTTCACAGATTACTAGATGTGTCAGATTTTTCCTTCACAGTTGAGTGGATAATTTAAAATACAATTAAATTTTTACAGATAGTCGTTTTGAGCCACCATATTATCTGACGGATTTTTGGGTAGGTTTGGTTTGGAATATAGCTAAAATTATTCGCGAAATAACTTCCAGATGTTCAGTGAGTTGACTTATTCTGAAAATGCCTGTTTAGAATTAAGTAAAACCTGCCTGTAAAGACATTTGCAGGATCTTGCAAATGTTGTTTGCCCATGGTGAAAATTTGAGATACATATTTTAAAAAACCTGGAGAGAGTTACCCTTACTATAAAAATAGTCAACCAATTCTCATACCAAAAATAGATCAAGCCGTTTTGGAGGATTTCGATAACGCACACGAGAATATTTTATAATCTACTATAGTAGATTTTATAGATTAAAGTAGAATATTAAAAAAAAAAGAGTGTTTTACATTTTATGGACACAATAATTATTATTATTAATCATATATTTTTGACTTGAGAATGAGTTATTAATCAAGTTTCGCATCGGTATGTTGCGTAGTACAACATTAGGGCATTAGACTTCATTTATCTGCCTGTCTGGGAAACTGTGCACACGTTTATCTTAACATGTTGAAATTACATCTATTAAAATAATTGTTACGTTTGGCTCACTATTCAGCCGATGTTGTTGTTTAATGGTGATATCTTATAAATGTTATAAATTTACGCTGATTGCCTTCAGATAAGATTGTTGCTCTTGTATGAATTTCCTTCATAAAAATAGTACTTTATTAAATTTAAAACAACTTCGGCAAATATTTTAACTTTGATATTCAGTTTTACTGTTTAAATTAATTGCTGCGAAGCGTCTAGACTTGTCTGGTTTTAGAACTGGTTCAGTAGGAGCAAGAATACGAAAATTGTAATGAAAAATCATCTAATACCTGGTAAAATTCATGTACATAATATAATTATCTAATAAATATATATTGTTTTCTAAAAATGAATCCTATCTAGATCGATTTCCGCCACCGAATACCCCTGCATACTAAGTTTCATGAACATCGTTGGAACCGTTTCTGAACTGCAGATAATATACACTTTAGAAAATTTATCAAAACAAAAAACCAGTCATCCAGGTACTTTATTACTTAAATAACAATTTATCCCAGATGTAAAAATTGCCGCCTTCATTCAAAATGTGGATTGCATCAAATCATATTTGTTAATATTTTAGCCAAGTTCAAAAAGGAGATTCTCAATTCGGTTGTCTTTTGTTTTTTAGGTCTCCGTATCCAAAGAGTCCCAACCTTATTATTAAGACTCCGCTGTCCGTCCGTCTGTTACCAAGCTGTATGTCATGAATCGTGATAGTTAGAAGAAATTTTCACAGATGATCTATTTCCACTATAACAACAAATACAAAAAAACAGAGTAAAACAATTATTTGAGGGGGCTCCCATACAACAAACGTTATTATTTGCCGTTTTTATAGATAGCGTATTATAGACACTTTGCGCTAGTCGGACTTAGCCAGTTTTGTTTTTAAATTACGCCATAACACTCGAAGAAAAATAGATTTATGAATATATTTGATAATTCTAGATTGAAAGTTTAGGAATAAAGTTTGTTACACACACTATGTAGACACATTAAGACGGTGATACTCACTTAAAAGTTAATTATGTAATACTTGTAAGTCAAAACAAGTACTGCAAACAACCAACCGTAACTAAAAGGATTTTAAATCGATACAAACATTCGTTTCGGATTATATTTTGATCCAGACTTTATACTTATGAGTTGACATTCATACTCGGTGAAAGCGTTGGCTTATTACCAATCGATTCAGGCGATAATCGATCGCTTGGGTCGTAATCGTATTAGCACCACGGGGGGTTTTGGTATGGCGTGCCTTAGCACTTCATATTTTGCCATACAAATCTTACTATGTCAAGTTTAAACCATTACACAACTTATCGATTGCGATCAGTTCAAGGCGTTTATTATCTACTTACGAGTACATGCTCATACTAATTAGTCTATGGTTTTTATACAATCTCAAATTATTTGTTATACGAATGGCAATATTGGGCAACGTTTAGTGTTTTCGGTTTGTTTCAAGAGAGCGTATCAATCAAACCTGTGCTTATCGAAATTAAAGGACGTTTAAACCACGATCGTGTACGAGATGGATTGTCGAGCGTTTAAATTCGAAATATCATATTAATTGCCTTGCATTTGCATGGGTATGTGTTGACCAGAAAAAATATGACATACTGTGTATATTTATATATCTTTTACGAACATAAAAAGCTCTACCTATATGCATAAGTGAGGAAACCCATTTTAGTTGTTCGTTTATTAACTAAAGGGCACTGTTTGATTATCATATTGGAAAACTATTGGAGTTGATGGCCCGTTGTTCTTATCACAGGCAAAAAAATATGAGCGTTGCTCTAAATGCGAGAACGGCGTTTTACTTGGATTTTTCATTGTGAACGCCTTAACTTCGACTTCTATGAAAACTAATAATTTTAGAAGACTAAAATTATTAGTTTTCATAGAAGTCGAAGCAAGAGCTTAAGGAGGAGAACATTCTCTACCATTAAGCGAGGTATGAGCAAAATCAACACATTTAACAGCTTTACACTAAATGCATAAGAAAATATCTATACGAGTATATATACGGATAAACATCAAAAAAGGAACATTTGAAACTTTTTTCTGTCTATCAGTTTGCCCCCAGTAATCTCTGCTTGACCGATTTTGACTGAACTTTTACTGATGATACAAGTAGATAGGCTATTTTTATACTAACTTCGCCGGTTACTGTTGTACTGCGTGGCTCAGCTAGTGAGAAATACGTATATATACTAGTAAACAGGCCTGCATTTTTCCATATCTCGGCAAAGAACGCCGCAACAATATTTTCTTAATAAAAACATTCTAAAACCTCGTAATTTTGATACGGTTATATTTTCGTGAATAGCTATTTAGTTACCCCCACCCGTGTCAAATGTCTGTTAATTGAACACCGTGAGTCATTACGGATAATGACTGATTTAAGCAAGCGACTTAAGTGATAAAGTATATGTCAGCGGAGGCTGGCAGCCGGACCGACTCCGTGGAATGTCACTTCGGAAACCGATGTTATGTGTTCACAGTTAATCAGATGCATTTGACGCGTGAAAATGCAGCAGCCAGAATGTTAAAGTACCTTGATTATCATTAATAATTATGTTATAAATAGCGTGCCTGTTGGTTTATTTAATGTATAGATTCTTAGGAACATAATGATTAATGTAAAAATTTCATTAACATGAATACAAAGTAACCGTCAGCGTTTAACAGTCCACTGTTAGACATGAACCTTTTCTTAGAAAGCATATTTTGGTTCTTACCACACTGGCCTGGTAGATTAGTATAAGATTTGTGACAAGTTTTTTTCTCTGTGCACTGCCGATGTCCTGCATGGGTTGCTCCCTTAGTCGGTTTTTACGACACCCTCGGGATAAATGTAGTTGATATGAATGAAATTGAGTGTAGTAGCTATTGGAGTTTTTGTTGCATCCAATGACATTTTAAAACAACAGATAATGTTACATACGTAATAATTTGCGCTGAAATCTGTGCCATGCGGTTTAAAACTGTATGTATTGATTAATTTCATTTTATTCTCTCATCTTCGCCTACAATAGCGTTATAAGTCTCATAACGTACTGCAATTGCGAGGCAGTTCTGTTGGTTCACATTCGAGTCTTCACTTTTCTTGCGCTGATAATATGAGTATACCTATCTGCTTGTTTAATATAATTCATCATTTTAATTTTAAAACTTTCTTCTTTTCAACTACTAACCAGTTCTCAAAATAAGTATCATGAAGTCTTTCCTTGTCTCGCTGTAAGTAGTCAGAGATTCGAATTAATTTTATTATTTCACGAGTTACTATATTCTTAGAGCAAGCATATATTACTTCTTGTTATACTATATTTTAAAATGAACAGAAACAGACAAAATGCCATGTTAAATTGACTGCACGGTTGGTCTAGTGGTTTAAGAAGTCGCCACACCGTTTTCTACTGCGCCAAGTGTTGTGGGTTCAAATCCCATATGGTACAACCCTTTTTATGATCCAGAAATTGTTGTTCTGAGTCTGGGTGTACTTTGCGTCCGTTTCATGCATGCATTTAAAGTCCTCTGCGACACATGATGTTCATTCCTGAAGCGGGAGTTGTCCTTTAAAAAAATTTAAAACAATCATCACATATGTGCAATAAAAAATACACCACAGCACATCACTATGTTTCATACACGACTGCACGGTTGGCCTAGTGGTTTAAACGTTCACTACTGCGCCAAGTGCCGTGGGTTCAAATCCCACGTGGGACATCTATGGACAACAACCGTGGGAGAGCTATGCTTCGGCATGAATGGGTCGGCTCGACCGGAGTGATACCACGGCCTCACAGAAAACCGGTGTGAAATAGCGTTTGTGCTGTGTTTCATCGAGTGAGTGAGGATACCGGAGGCCCATACCCCAACCCCTCCCCCCATCCCCTTTCCCATTCCCCAAAGGTCGGCAACGCGCTTGTGACGCCTCTGATGTTGCGGGTGTCCATGGGCGGCGGTAATCGCTTACCATCAGGTGATGCGTCTGCTCGTTTGCCCACTATTCAATTAAAAAAAAAAAAAAAAACATCACTTTGTGTGATCCACAAAATGTTGTCCTGAGTCTAGGTGTTATTTGTGTCCGTTACATGTATGTATGTAAAGTCCCCCGCGACACAGGATGTATATTCCTAATGCGGGAGTTGTCTTTTTAATAAAAAAAAAAATATATAATAATTTCAGTGTATGTGATGGCGCAGCCGTATCATGATTCATATGCTCTTATTATTGACAGCCGTGGCGTAATGGTTCGATTGATATACGATACCGCTCGATTTAATCGTTGCGTAATCGAATATCGCTGGTCTTGACGCAGAGAGATTATATCGTCCTTATCGATAGCATGTCTGAGAGTTATGAATAAAGATGTTTTCGCATATAAATAATAATTATTAATTTACCTTTTTATACACTCATGTCTGGGTTATAAAGATAGGTTTATACCACACTTTGTTTTGGTGGCATGTAGTACAGTAGATAATGTTTATTTGCCGAAATTAAATGGAACTACGTGATATTTCAAGACAAAAATGTATTTAAACGAAAAATGCGTTATATGCAGCAGCAGCAGAAAGCGTTCATGCCATCGTCCTACGCAACAGCAGTTTTTTCCCCATCCTTTAGATGGTTGGTAGTCCGCAACTGTGCGCTTTTCTAGAAACTTTCTGCCTCGCACAACAAAACTGTGCAATGAACTGTCGCCTGCGATATTCTCGGACCAATACGACCTTCAAGAAAAGAGCGTACACTTTCTTAAAAGGCCGGCATCGCAACGCCTCTGGTGTTGCGTGTATCCATGTGTAACGATAATCGCTTACCATCAGGCGATTTTTTTTTTTATTGAATAGGTGGCAAACGAGCAGACGCATCACCTGATGGTAAGCGATTACTGCCGCCCATGGACACTCGCAACACCAAAAGCGTCACAAGTGCGTTGCCGACCTTTGGGGGATGGGGAGAGGGAATGAGGGGAGGGGTTGGGGTATGGGCTTCCGGTATCCTCACTCACTCGGTGAAACACAGCACAAGCGCTATTTCACACCGGTTTTCTGTGAGGCCGTGGTATCACTCCGGTCGAGCCGGCCCATTCATGCCGAAGCGTGGCTCTCCCACGGAAATACGTCTGGTCGATAGCTCCACAATAAAATTATGCTGTTACTCTTTTGCCATGAACTGTAATTAAAACATCTACCATTTTCTCTAAAGTGTAGCCTGCAAAGATATAGGTACATTTTAATAGAATATGTATTATATATGTATTTAACTGATGAATACCAGAGTCATCCCCTACTTAAATACTATATTATTGAGTCCGTGTATATTTTTAGTCGAAAAGAAAAAAAACAATAGTCATGTTTAATATATTTGTTACCTTACAAATTGTTTTCTTAACCCTAGAAAAACATCATTTAGGTATACGATACATCGTATGCGATTTTAACTTCACAAGTCTATACAAACTGATTAAACTTCACGTTTCTTTTATTCTTTTAGCGACATTAAAGAGTTTAATATGTACAAGTGTTCAAATTTCGAATACAAACATCAATCCAGGTGGCTACAGGTGGTGGTTGCGTGTTTGATATCAACGACAAGGAGTTGGACCGCTACCGACGCTTTTTACGATTATCTTACACACGTAGGGTGTCTCTTCTGAAATATGTAAAGGTACTAGTCCCGATTTAAATAAATTGTATGTGGTAACAAAAGAGTAATCTAGTTTCACTATGGTCTGGTCTTGTCTGTAACAAAAAAGGCACGAATGCTTTATATTGTACTTCATAGGTACATACACCAAATAATGTACGTAATCTTTTAAAGAATTAATGAAGTAAAACATTTTAAACAAACATTAAAATTATAAAAATAAATAATTTCGTAAATTAAATTGTAGCTTCAATGACGCAAAGCTAGGCACCACCACCGTATACCCCAAAAAAATAACTTAGAAGTATGCAAGACCATATTATTCTTATGAAAATAGAAGTTTAAATAAACAAATTAAAAACATCTTGAACGAAGACCATTAGGTTTTCCTTAAAATCAATTTTAAAAGCCATTCAAATTAATCTGTTCGAGAAGAATACATTTATTATCGAGTCTCTCTTTTGTCTGCAGTCTAATTCTCGTTCTGGTAATCCTACTGTTAAGTTTTATTTATTTCTCATTTATAAGTGTCCGGGATGAATGTCTAAATCCGTCGTCAGTTTGTCAGCGGCCGGCGGCGACAGATACATGCTCCGGAGATAGCAGTTGTTTATTGTAACCGTTTTGGCAGCCAAGTGACGTTTTATCGATGTTTCTTTTCGGTTGTCGGATCATTTGCATTTTGGATTTATGTTTTGAAATACTTTTTTTAAAGTGATATATTGGAACTGAGAACTTCTATCTGTACACGCTAGTCAAAACTTTGTACTCTAACTGGGTGGTTAGTTAGTTAGTAGTTTTTTAAAGTATGTCAGTTACACCTATGAATGATACCATTTTTTCTGGCCCTAAACTAAATAGATTTTTACAAAAGAACAATAACTTAAAATCGAATAAATGTAAATGGAATGTATTAAAGAAACATATTTCTGTCAAAAACTACCTCAATTTATGTTAAGTCCGTTCATATAAATCAATTCTAGTTCAAACGTATCAACTTAAGGTCTTCGACACGAGTGGCCACATTCGGCACGGGCCAAGCGGCCAGTAATTATTTTAAGTGTCAATAAATAATAAAGTCCGCCGCGCGCTGAGTGCCCGTCCATCTCTCTTATCTCAATTCTTAATGCGCCTCTTTACTCGTTATTCTTTTTTTCAAAATCTTTTTTATTTCCTTTTTCGTTTATGTCATCCAGTGGAGAGGTTAAATTCTGTGTTGACAGCATGAAGGTTTTATGTTTTAATCTGGGTTTTATGGCCGTTTCATCGTTTGTATTAGGAGTAGTATGTCGTTTCCTTTTATAAAAGCTTATCTATTTCATGTTTACTTATGGAGGTGAATTTGAATGTGTCCTATTGTATTATAATATATTCAATCTAAAACATTGGACGCATACCTGACGGGTTTACTGCCGCGTAATAAAACGTGGTTTAGATATGGTTAGACTAAAATTAACAATCCGATCTAAATAAAGTTGATATAATAAATCAAAATGTAACAAGTGGACATGGTTTTGTTGTGTTTCGGAACGCAACGGTCCATCGATCACGGCGCGTTTCGAGTCTGAATTTATGTTACGTAATTACGGTGCGTGCGCGCGCGCCGGTCCTGAGCATGCGTAAACATCGAGCGATGCCTTCGACATTATGTTGTTTTTCAACAGTTAATGCCTTGATATCTTTGTTAATGTGCCAGTGCAATGCAAGTTAATTATTGTTTGCGTTAAGAAAAGCCCTCACACTTTCAACCAGTATTGGTTTTTATTGCGAATGTCACCAGGCGTGCAAATATTTTGTGAAGCATCCTAGTATTTAGACTCCGAGAGTAATTTATTTGAATAAATATTATTCTAAAGTTATTAAATATAAAAGTTTTAGATGAGGCCAAGGTCTTCATACATAGTTCATCTGCGGTTACGAGACACTTGCTAGGCCGGGGTTAAATTAGTGTAATCTTCGCCACAATTCTGTCAAGGTTCCCAATTATGACTTTACACACTTACGTGGTTATTACCGACGATTGAGTTTAGAAGTTGGCACAAGTAGGTAGTTGAATAAATTTTATAGAAATAATAGTATATGGTGAATGACCTTTGACTTTTCTGAATAAAAACTGCAACGACACGTACGTAAGATGGATTTATTTCTCAGAATATTATACAATTGATATTAAAATTGTTATTACGTTCCATATACCTGCTTTATCAGTTTTCATTTACAAGTTTTTATTATTACATAACTAATCTTAACTCTAGACAATAGAAGTGAATTTGCCTGAACTGTCGATTGTTTAGTGATATTGACTACTGACTCCTGGTGGTTTTTTCCACCCAGCCTGTATCCTACACAACATAATATCCAGACAGCCATATATTTTTTTATTGTATTAATGTAAGAATCGTGTGAATGTAAAACTTTTTTCTTAGAGCAGACGTATCGCCGCCCAACCAAACGCAACACCAGAGGCGTTACAAGTGCGTTGCCCGTCTTTTAAGAAGGAATACGCTCTTTTCTTGAAGGTTTGAACTTGTGGCGGTTCACTCGCCGACACTGGATGTCTTGACGATGGGTCAACACGTCCAGAGTACCGTGTCACGTCTTTTAATAAAAAGCTTACTTCTTCTGAGCGAAGACGTAAATTAAATATTATTAAATCTGTTTTGTATGTTCAATATACTTCTGCATCCCCTACAAACTTATAAAAAAATGTATGTGCTTAAGGAAATAGGCGATTACCTAACAGATGAAGAAATCTTTCTTCTTTTCTTTTCTGTTTTCTCTTCTATTCTCTCTTTTCTATTTTATAAAATAACTATTATAGGCATGCGAATTAAGTCCACACTAATCTCCAGACCATCATTTTTCCAATTACTTTTTGAGCACACAACATTTCTTCGCCTTTATTTTTACTTTTATATCAAATACGGTGTTTGCCGACCGCCTACCTTAGCACCTAAATCTAGGCATCCTACAAATGACAAGGCGCTTGTGGTGGCGCCAAGCGGTGGAATAATCACAGAGTGCAGCGGCACAGAGATGTCCCCTCTCATTTGCGAGATTACTACACAACGTAAGCTAGCATTGCGCCAATGGCTTTTGTTTAGGGCACCGACTATGACATAATAGATTTGATGTTTATTTATGAGAATTGTAATAACAGTTCTACCAGCAACGTTAATTTTCGCTTTTGTTTTTTATCCAGTAAATTAGGACACGCGATAGTTAGACTTATAAATTTAGATGAGAATCAAACCAAGCAGAAATGAGGGTTACTCTAGTTTAGGTCAATCAAGTCTACATTCCATATTTTTGTAATTTCAAGTCTAATATAGCGTCAAATCTGTCTAAAAAAGAAAATATTTCTTTGAAAAAATACATAAGCACTATAGAAAGGGTCGATTGTAGAGCACAACACTGTCAGAACGATACACACAGTGTACCACAATGATAGGTATGTGATATCAGCATCGCCTCTTCAATATCCTTTCTCTCTCGCTATTTTATTTATATAATCCAAACCTCGCGATTTGTTAATATATTATCAACTACTTTAATTTCCTCTCTTGCGCGTGCATATACTACGACAAAGATCTATTTTTATTCAAGTTTTGAATAAATAATAATGAAATAAATTACTGAGCATACA
This sequence comes from Spilarctia lutea, assembly GCA_916048165.1. Classification (NCBI taxonomy): domain Eukaryota; kingdom Metazoa; phylum Arthropoda; class Insecta; order Lepidoptera; family Erebidae; genus Spilarctia; species Spilarctia lutea. The sequence goes on from OU696491.1 coordinate 7,165,984, forward strand.
GCTATCAAATATTTCTGATAGATACTGGAAGGACGAGATGCAACAAGCCCCAGCCATGACATCGATAATTATGCCGCGCCCTGACCTCCCTGATGCATCAAATGTACTATCATAAACAACATTATTTAATATTTCATTTCGTGGTAGTATACTGTGTCTAAAAAGTATAAAAAAATGGTGTAAGGAATTATGTATAGTTAACTCTACAATCTCACCTTACCAAGTTCGTAATAATATATTCATATGGAAATCAATTAAAGTCACAAATAAGTGTTGACCGCTATGAAGGTCCTACAAGATCATGGATATTTTTTTCCTTAATTGGTATTTTCTTTTTTACTTCTTTGAAATTATTACTACCATTGTTTAGCATCGTAAATAAAGGAACGTAGGATCAATCGTCTTTTTTGCAGAAATAGGTCTTAACGGATTTTCTTTCCTTTAGTACTTTAATCAATCTATACCAATTTTATGGTCAATAATCATGTTCAAGTACTTCTAATTCACACTTTGTTGACGATTGTACCCTCTGCATAGGCACGTATTTGGTCGGCAGAGGCCTAATAGCTCATGACTCGTATTCACGTCTGTTACTTGTTTACCAGGCGATGATGAGGTGACGTCATCGCTTCATCATTCTTTGCTAGCCTACCGCTAATGAGCGATGCGTTTACCTTTACGTAAATGAGTATGAATTTAGATGATAATTTTGATCCAAATATTTGATTAATGGACGATTCTAACAAAGGCGAAAGACGACGTGCGATGGCTCAGCTTAGGGTGAGACTGGGGAACATTTTTTTCTGACGTACATATTTCCGAGTAATTATGTTATTTATTAGTTACAAATAGTAGTCAGACGCTTAGTATCAAGGTGTAGATTTTCTATACAGTAAGTCTACCGTACAATACGGCAGGATGATGCTAAAACTGCTTCGAACCCCCAACAGTTGAGCTTCTACGAGGCTATCTCAGTATGTTCCTCCTCGAACATACCACTTGCGCTGAGGTATCGAAGCAACCATCCTAAAACTCTTTCTCACAACCCAATACAGTCATCAAGAAAAATCATCGATTAGCAAAGTACAAAAAATAAACATTTAATTATCAATTACTATCTATTCTTAGGAGGGGTCCACAGATGTTTATCAACAGATAGATCATATATTAAATGTAAACAATTCCAAACCTTCGTTAAGCAGTGGACTATGATATTCTGTTTTTAAGACTACTATGATCTCATATTATTATTATTTTTTGTTTTTTATTGAATAGTGGGCAAAGGAGCAGACGTATCACCTGATGGTAAGCGATTACCGCCGCCCATGGACACCCGCAACACCAAAGGCGTCACAAGTGCGTTGCCGTCCTTTGGGGGGATGGGAAAGGGGATGGAGGGGAGGGGTTGGGGTATGGGCCTCCGGTATCCTCACTCACTCGGTGAAACACAGCGCAAGCGCTATTTCACACCGGTTTTCTGTGAGGCCGTGGTATCACTCCGGTCGAGCCGACCCATTCACGCCGAAGCATAGCTCTCCCACGATTACTAATTTACATAGGTCTTTGTCTTTAACTATACAAATTCAATTTATTCAATCATTTATTATTCTCTTTCAGAGTTCCGAGTGTCCAGTTGAAGAGAAACCTAACAGCGAGACGAGCTTCGTGGTAGGGGCCTGGCCTCAGAGCACTCCTGGACACACTGGCTATCTTACTGTAGCTACGTTGCCACCTGTTTTTGCTAGGAGTAAGTTTTTATTTTTTATGGTAAAGGGGGCAATCGGGCTGACATATCGCCTGATGGTAAGCGATTACCGCCGCCCATGAACACCCGCAACGGTAATAATTATTACCGTGGAAATTATTTACCAGTCAAAACTTTAGCCTATTGCATTTATACAGTGATTTTACCTTAGGTTTATCAGAGTTAGCTTGTAACCGATTTTTATAAGCGTGTTTTTTAGTTTTTTGGTCACTATTTATAATCTGGTAGTTGTACTTCGAGTAAAGCAAGGTTCAATGAGATGAATAAACGAAACTTTATGTTATGTTTATACATCGTATATGTATTTTAATCGTTTTATATCTCAGGTAAAGCAAGGAAACCGAAAATAGAAACAGCTGAAGAAATGTCCACATGACGTAGATACTGTGAAGTAAAATGAAAGTTAAATAAATAAAACAATGATAATACAAATATCAAGTCTTTAAGTCTGTCTAATATGTGTCTACCGAAGTCAAGTTAGTTGACTCACTCAACACTCTCTTGCTTGCTGGCTTGGGTCTCCTCTTAGGAGAGGAGTAAGGCCATACGTCCCCACGCTGGCCGAGTGCGGGTTGGGGACTGGCAAGACAACGCTGTGGCTACGTAAATCTTGCCGTTAAATGTTTTTAAGCCGCCCAAAGGCCTCCAACTAAGCTGCACTACTATTATCTTATGAAAACAACCGGGACCTACTGCTTACCGTGACCTCTGAATCACGGAGACGGTCATGGTATCATGCCACTAGCGGTCACCCATCCAGATACTGACCGAGCCGTCGTTGCTTACCCTCGGTGATTGTTTCTAATCACCGAATGCAACTGGGTTATAAGCGAATCTCACTTATATACACTTCGTCGGATCTCGATCACACTGTATTTATTATTTGTTTTAAAACAATACCTACTTCAAAGGTATCCCTTGGTTAATGGAAACTAACTAATAGAAATTTAGGGTCAACACCTCACAGCCGAGACCCAAGGTTCAAAGGCACAGGCGGGATACATCGCCACCTTCCTTACTCCGGGCTACTGCTATTAAAAAAAATGGCATAAAAACCCAACAGCCGTTCGACATTACAAATGTTGGCGCAAATTTGCCGCCTTCTAAAATTCGCCGCCCTAGGCTCCAAGCTCCCATTTAGAAATACCTAACAGGCAAATAAAAATCATTCACATACTACGTTAAATACTTTATTGAACCAAAAGCATAAATTACAATAATAAATTGGCAACTTAAACTAAATAAATATGTTCTTAAAAAGTTAAATGATTAGCTGAATCATCAAAAACAGAGATTTGCCGTCTTATTCATAAAGCTCTCGTACAAACTATAATTATTTGACCTTAATTGGTAAGAAAGGCTTATCGATGTATCACTATTTATTTAACACGAATGACCGACAGATTCAGACCAGACCGAAAGAACTTTTTCGTATTTTTATGAACGAGACGGCCAGGTCACTGAAACTGCTAATTTACTATTATGTAAAGAAACCTAAGTCAGTAATGATTTTATTCATATTACATTATATATTGAGATATAATATCGCAAAATACTCGTAAGGGCATTCTGATGGATAGAATTATGAGACGAGATAGATCTTTAGTTTATCATCTTAACATAACAGTACTTACTATAGCCAATAAAACTATTATTAGTTAAAAAGCATAAAAGTCATACAATATCAATATCATAAATTCGGAAAAACCAAATCTCAAAAAAGGAAGCATAATTTAGTTTTAATAATTATAATATTTGTTTTTTTTTTTATTTTTAATTTGGCATACAGGATCTATCTAACAAATGTTGCTGCAAATGAAACGTAATAAAACTTTTGGCAGTGATATAAAAGATCTCTGAAACTAAAAATTTAAAAAATTGGATTCATCGTGCTGTCTCTTCAAAGTGTTTGTTTACAGTTGTTAGAGATGTAGAACCAGAAAGGTCTATATAAAACTACAACTTTATTGGTAAATCCAATCTAAGTCTAAACAAAATACGTTTCAAAATAGGTCAAAATGTTATAAATATATTACTTTCTATATTATTGCGTTACATTTGCAGTTACACCGAAATTGGGCTTGTATGGATTGTAAGTATATATAAAGGAATTATCACAGCATTACTTTCAATAATTTCATCGCTTATAATAACGGTCCGTTATATAATCTGCTAATATATTAGCTCTTTTCAAAATACATGTTCAAATTTCTCTTTAAATTGGAACTTTACTGTCAATATTTTTTTATGACAACTCCCGTACTAAGAATATTCTGTACTTTAGAAACATACAAGATATCATAACATCCAGACTCAAAACAGCTAATTGTGGATCACACAGTGTTGTCACATGTGGGTTTAGAACCCACAACACATAACGTATAAGACGATGAATAAATTAAACTGTTCATAACAAATAAATGTAATGAACTCCAGAATATAAATCTGGTAAATTGGATCAATAATTTTGAAAAGAGCTTCTCAATTATCTCATGGTAATATTTCATATAATCTATCTCTCTACCAATATAATTTTATAGTCGTATGATTTTTAGGAATACTTTTGCTTACCACAGAGAACGCTAAGCTTCTCTCTAACATTTTAATATAAATCTATTATATAATCTATAAAATGAATCTATTCCACAGATAAAATAATGCATATACAGATTATACAGTGTTGTTACAAATATTGTTATGGAATGGTTATTTCATATAGTTATTTTTTGTATTGTGCATAGTTTATTTATTTAAATCAGTTTTTGTTATATAGTATTTAGAATAACACAAGAGTATGTCGAAGTTATGTATATAAAAAGATGTTAAACATTAATAAATTAAGACATAATTATGATGCAGAAGCATCACTAGGCCGTCATGATATGGGTCAACTGCATTGTCAGCATTCGCAATAATGCTGTATGCTTTCCATCAGGCGAGTCATTTTGGCAGGGCCAATTATCAAAAAAAAACGTTTATAAGTTGATAAATAAAATTTGTAACTATCACTATTAATATACAGGAATTAGAGCTATACTGGGGTCCAACATTTCACAGTACTTTTTTAATAACGGCCATACAACATTCGTCACAAGTCAATCAACATCAGCTGTGAGAATTTCGGTAGAATTTTTTGAAATAATAAATCGTGATTCAATACCCTTGAAAAAACATTATATCAGGAATATATGATGTCACTGTAGTGTATAAGATATTATTAAGGGTATTTCTTAAATGATATATTATTGTGCTCGAAAAATCTCTATAAAACATACATTTGTTCAGCCGAATAATAAATATTCCGGACATCTAACTCACAACACCATTCAAGCTAAGCAGAGCTTGTGTTATGGGTACTAGACAACTGATATAAATACTTATATACTTTTTTTTTGTAAATACATACATATTATGCATAGAAAACACCCAATACAGAGTATATAATTGTAGTATCTGGAGATAATACAAACATAGGATAAGCTACTGTTTATTTTTACACAACTAAAGCGAAGTCAAAAGAAAGGGTAATGTATGTTCCATGGTAGCGCCTAAATTGAGCCATTAATTAAAATCTGTTGAGTATAACCAATTTTAATGAATGAGAAACCTATTGGATTCGTAATAATGGCTCGGGTGACATAGACTATTTTTTTTTTATATATTCTTAGCAACAGCAATGGTTTTTATAACAACTAAAACATAATATAGATAAGAAATAATATTTATCTCACTGGTACGTTCATTCGTGATTTGAATTTTATTTATTAGTCCGACTAGGTCAAATTTAGACTGAACTACCTAAATCTTGTTAAATTTTAGATATTTCTATCAAACTAATCTAGACAAAAACTAGTACATAAAGTTCGCTATTACTTACTTTTAAGTTTGTTTGCCTAAATTTTTTTCTGATACCCAATTATTTGGAGAGTGGTTATTTTTAGAATAATAGTGGCGAATACCGATCTGATCTATTTGTAACATGGTATTATTTATTTTTATATATTACTAGCTCGCGCTGGTAGGGCATAACAAAGTTTGTTTCTGGGCTAAAATGTCCCTTGTATACTTTTCTGAACCCCTAAGTGTAACAAACTCATTTTTACATTTATAGGATATTTTACTTTCGGCGACAAACCACAGTTGCGTTGAGACAATGTTGATTTGTAGTATAAAAAGCCAATTTTAATGTCGAAAGATATGATTTTTACTACGTTATAAACTCGCCTTAGAGACGATGTGCCTTTTTACACAATTCCTATCTTTTTCCTTTTGTAACCTATTCCTATAATTTACTAATATCTCGATATAGGATATAGTCCAGAATTATTGTTCAGGCACTTCCTGAAATCCGAAATTATCATGAGAATGACTTTGGGATTTTAGAACTGCTTAATTTCACTATTCGTCACTGGTTTCTTTCACACTGAAGTTTATACTACCAGACAAACCTCGTACTACAGTCCTTAAAATATAGCTTGATCTCTGTGACAAACAGCAACGAAACCGACGAAGTATCTTTGAATTTGCGGCATGCTATGTATCAAGTATATTGTTACGAAGAAATTCACGAACAATGATTGAGAAAGTTCTCGTCGATCTCCTGAGGCACGGAATAATGAACCTTACAACGATATACATAGTGTCGAATATCAACTGATTGTTGCGCGGGTACTTCCACCGATTTCGATGGCGGGAGTGACCTAGGTACGGTAAATGAATTGGCGCTAGTAATGGTAATAATCGATATGAATACAAACTATCGCGGGCCGCAGTTGAGTTCAGCTTGAGCTACAGTGCGATAAACATGGAAGTGATCAACCTACCGACATCGGCGACAATTAAGGCTTGATATTCTAAGTGATATTGTGATATTAAGAGTGTTTTAAATAAAGTCTTTTTGCACGTCGGAAGGTTTAATTCTTAAATCCATCGAACCCTAACTCGTACTAATATTTTCATTCTTACACACCAAAAATTTTCTAAATACAAAATACTGACAACTGTTACAGAGTCGAGTTACATTTTAATGAGTGTAATTTTCAAATTTTTGTAACTCGTTATCATATTTTTTTGTTCGTATTAAGTAAATAATATTTACTTAAGTACAGTAGCTAGTCAAAATCACCTTCCAACACCAAACGGCTGTACGCTTTAAATGAAGTCAGTTTCCTCGGGCTTGTAGCCAACATGTCATAGAAATATCTTTTAGTTATTACTTATTGATTATTATTTTTCCTGAAATAAATAAGTCATTTTTATAATAAATGTGTACAAAAACATTTGAAAGTGATAGCCATTAGACAAACAAAACATTAAAGAATTACAAAATTTGAAGAACAAAAATTCATCTTTTATCAACAACAAAGAAATGTGTTTGTGGTTTATAGAAATTTCAACGTCTTAGCTGATATTAAAACCAAGCCAGTAATACTCTATGCCTTCTCAACATCGCGATTCAAAATATCGATACAACGCCATCTATTCGACTTAAACAAAACTAAACGCACATTATTCATATTGAACTCCATATGGGTTTTTTAAATTTTTATTAAATAATAAAAAAAAATATTACACTAAAATGAGTTTTTGTCATCAGATCACGTCAGTCTTATATGCATTACAGTAAAGTTAAAAATACAAATAGCAGAGATCCAATTCCTAAATTTATAACGCATTTAATTATAAATTAATTCAAAATTAAATGCAATGAAAGCCTCTTCAGAATTTAGATTGAATCTGGTGAGTAATTATACTATCACTTAAATCCACTATGTCATGTATATTTCTCTGCGGACAAATTGTTTTAAGCAATTTGGAAAGTATTATAGATTCAAACTCTTACGTAAACCTCGTTACAAACACATTTCCTTATTATTTTACTCTCCTAGCTTAACTTTACACACATAACGTGACAAGACGCTTTACACAATAATGCTGCTAGCAGTACAGGTACGAAAACACATTGCAATAATTTTACCTAAAATCACTAAAGTCGGTCTTCAATTGTATTGTCGGTTTAGCAGGTTTGGCGTCGAACAGAGGCCTTTGTGTCTGAGAGGCGCGGATGGACCGTGCATTGGCCTGGTTTGCTTTCAAAGCGTTCTCGAGTTTGGTGCGAAGTTCAGAAGACTGTTGCATCATCGTTTTGAATTCCTAAAAACAAGAAAAAAATTATACGACCTTAGCGTGCTCAAGAAATGAAAATCAAACAAGACAACAAGAATTCGGTATCAAGATCAAAGAATAGCAAATAACAGAAAAAATATCCTAATATGTTTTAGAAGAGACAATAATATATTTTAAAATGCTGAATTTTTGGAACGAAATTCCTTATCGCGCGTAGCGGAAGGGGGCTAGACGGAATTGTAACGACACTTTCGACTTAAGTCAACGACCTATGTCAACGACACATTATAGTCGTTCCAATACTTTATTTAACTTTTGACAGATCACGCACATAAAGTTTTGTAATAATTTTTGATACAATGTACTACAGATAATACTGTACTTTATGGGCGGGCTCCGCCTACTTAAGGATGTGTCATTCGTAATTAATGACCACAGACTATAAAAACGGTTTTGAAATAAATCGATTATCGATTATATTAATAAAACATACAATAAAATTATTGTGATTATATTTTATATCAAATCACGTAAAAAGCTTTATTATTTTGCATTAAAATGCCCTAAATGTCTCTGTTTCAATGCATACATAATTTGCGTAATGAAAACAGTTCCATCGTACTCGTACCTAGTAATGGGATCGAATGTATTCGCCGCAAATTAATGAATCTAAAATAATTGTTTAGACTTACTATAGTTGGTTCAAATAAAAACTACCTGCGGTACCTACTTGTAATGAACAGGTACAAAATGTTGAAATTCGTAGTAATTTACGGATTAAAAATAAAACAACCAAAAGAGGTACTGTAATACTAATTTTAATTATAAAGAATCGTCTTCTTCGTATGACCAGGAATCATCATCACTTGACAGTTGTTTGGTCCTTTGAGTACTTTCTTTTTTGGCATTTTGACAGTAACGAAGGCAGGAATGATACGCTCAACTCAACCAAACGTGAGAATTCACAAATAAATCAATACGGAGGAATATAAATACTCAACTATATTGAAGGTTACTCATTGAAATACTGTAGATTATTTTAAAATAGACATAGAGAGATTTAATAAAGATCATCAATAGTTTAACAAATACAATATTAACCACTGAATTACAACACAATACAATAATACATTTTGAAAATTCAGTTCCTTTTATTATATATTTTTTCATGACATAGAACCGTCATATTTGAACAACATTCTTTTAATCCATTTCTTCTTTATTTTGACAAAGGAGGGGTCGCACATTGAAACACATAGAAATATGAAGTACGAAATTATCTATAAAATAATGAGTTTGTTAAATCGATTAAAACTTCTTAATGCATAAAATCGATCGATGAAAGAAATCGAATAGGTAACGGGTCAGGGTATCACTATTTGATTAAGTATTAGAGCTGTCAAAAGTTAAATAAACTATTGGAACGACTATAGTTATAAGTAAGTTATAATATTATATTAATGATATAGATGTCGCTGTAAATTAATGATGTTTAAAATTCTACTGAGATAGGCTGGTGATGATAGTGTAACGACAATTTTTGCTATAGTAAGCTATTGTAATTTTTATTGAGGGTAGGTATACAGGTTTTTTGTACATAATAAATAATCAAAAATTATAACAATAATGAATCCTGACAGTGTTTCTGCACAAGTTCCGGATATTGCTGATGGAGTTAGGTAAGTAGAGATTTTATACAGACAATAATAAATACTTTTGTATTTTTAGCAAGTACGCATTATAACCTCTCTCTACTATTGTGCTAACCAAGTCATAAACGTTATAATCTCTCCATTATTGTGTGTTTAGCAAGTGTACGCGCCATAACTTTAATAAATTCAAAAGCAAATTATATTTTAATATTACAATATCAGAACGTATGTATTTAGCAATAACAATTCCTTCACTAATTCATCGAAAGGAACTTCGTTCCATCCGGGTGTCCTTTGACACTTCTCAAGTGTTTTACATAATAATTTATTATTTTTAAATGATTTAATTATATTTAATAAAAGGAAATATATTTTCAGTTTATAAACCAAAATTACCAAGATAACCAGATTAAAATGTTAATCTCATATCTGAATTCTCTCAAAAATAATATTTTATGTTATTTGGTAACATACAACAAAAACAATTGAATCCATTCTGAATTATCACTATCTAGCATAAATAACAAACTGCAATGGATATAGCCGCGTAAATTGTTTCAAAGGATTTATTACCTGTGGATGTTTAGGTCCAACTCGTGTGAGCCAGTGCAAGGCAAACTCGTGCAGAGCGCGGACGTGAGGCGGAGCTCGCGTCAGCTCAGCACCTTCACGGAGATACGAGATGACAATAGGCACCAGCAGCCATAACATCTTAATACCTGCAATACAAACTAAATGTAAGAAAACTGGCTTGCTTGTGAAGTTTTACTAGTTATCTCTGGACAAGTATAGCTATGTAGGTATTCTTTATTAACGAAAAAAAATAACGCCTGCATTAGGAAGATATCCTGTGTGGCGGGAGACTTTACAAACATACAAGAAACGGATGCAAAGAACACCCAGACTCATAACAACAACATGTGGATCTAACAGAGTTGTGAGAGATTTGTAGTCACAACACTCAGCGCAGTAAAGAGCGGCTTAGCGATCGCTTACACCACTCGTGTTTTAAGCCACGATCGCCACGCAGTCTAATGGGAAAAGACGCATGCATTTTGTAATAACGAATTGAGTAGTTAAGACAAACGTGTTCATTTATTTATTTTATAGTTAATTATAACTGTCTGTAACACTGTGACTAAGATGTCATCTATCCTACTCTAAAGGCTTAACTAGACAAAAGAAGTGCACTTAATATTTGAATAGATTTGCCTGAATAGGAACTGCAAATAAGATTACCTGTAGGACCATCATCTGCAAGGCAGCATAGAACAGTTAAAATATATTCAAAATTTGAAATACAATTCAATTCAATACAATGTATTACACTATTTCTATACTTTGTATTGTTCATATTTATAAGAGTAATGCGTTCGCACATACACGACTAAATGTGTTCAGATTGATTTGTTTGAGATTTAATCTTTACATGATGCAATATTAACGAAATTTATTTATTTATTAGTTTAGTATAGAATACAGCTGTTCGACTAACTACAGGTTTGTTTGGTTTGTAATGAGTTTAAAGTGTGTGAGATATGTGAAGGTTTTTGTATAGGAGAGAAGTTGCATGTTAGTTATGAGTAGTATATGGTGAAAGCATATGTGACATGCGTAGTCTTATCGAACGTGACCATGGAGGCGCGCGCGTGGCCCAGGTCGGCGGGGCGGGGCGGGGAGGTGTAGTGTGTGTGTGTAGGTGTAGGTGCAGGTGTAGGTGCAGGTGTAGTGCGTGCGGTGTACGTACGCGCGGAGTGCGGCGCGGCGTGCACGAGCTCGTCGAGCGCGCCGACGGCGGCCATGGCGGCGCGCGCGTGGCCCAGGTCGGCGGGGCGGGGAGGTGTAGTGTGTGTGTGTAGGTGTAGGTGCAGGTGTAGTGCGTGCGGTGTACGTACGCGCGGAGTGCGGCGCGGCGTGCACGAGCTCGTCGAGCGCGCCGACGGCGGCCATGGCGGCGCGCGCGTGGCCCAGGTCGGCGGGGCGGGGAGGTGTAGTGTGTGTGTGTAGGTGTAGGTGCAGGTGTAGTGCGTGCGGTGTACGTACGCGCGGAGTGCGGCGCGGCGTGCACGAGCTCGTCGAGCGCGCCGACGGCGGCCATGGCGGCGCGCGCGTGGCCCAGGTCGGCGGGGCGGGGAGGTGTAGTGTAGTGTGTGTGTGTAGGTGTAGGTGCAGGTGTAGGTGCAGGTGTAGTGCGTGCGGTGTACGTACGCGCGGAGTGCGGCGCGGCGTGCACGAGCTCGTCGAGCGCGCCGACGGCGGCCATGGCGGCGCGCGCGTGGCCCAGGTCGGCGGGGCGGGGAGGTGTAGTGTGTGTGTGTAGGTGTAGGTGCAGGTGTAGGTGCAGGTGTAGTGCGTGCGGTGTACGTACGCGCGGAGTGCGGCGCGGCGTGCACGAGCTCGTCGAGCGCGCCGACGGCGGCCATGGCGGCGCGCGCGTGGCCCAGGTCGGCGGGGCGGGGAGGTGTAGTGTGTGTGTGTAGGTGTAGGTGTAGGTGCAGGTGTAGGTGCAGGTGTAGTGCGTGCGGTGTACGTACGCGCGGAGTGCGGCGCGGCGTGCACGAGCTCGTCGAGCGCGCCGACGGCGGCCATGGCGGCGCGCGCGTGGCCCAGGTCGGCGGGGCGGGGAGGTGTAGTGTAGTGTGTGTGTGTAGGTGTAGGTGCAGGTGTAGGTGCAGGTGTAGTGCGTGCGGTGTACGTACGCGCGGAGTGCGGCGCGGCGTGCACGAGCTCGTCGAGCGCGCCGACGGCGGCCATGGCGGCGCGCGCGTGGCCCAGGTCGGCGGGGCGGGGAGGTGTAGTGTGTGTGTGTAGGTGTAGGTGTAGGTGCAGGTGTAGGTGCAGGTGTAGTGCGTGCGGTGTACGTACGCGCGGAGTGCGGCGCGGCGTGCACGAGCTCGTCGAGCGCGCCGACGGCGGCCATGGCGGCGCGCGCGTGGCCCAGTTCGGCGGGGCGGGGAGGTGTAGTGTGTGTGTGTAGGTGTAGGTGTAGGTGCAGGTGTAGGTGCAGGTGTAGTGCGTGCGGTGTACGTACGCGCGGAGTGCGGCGCGGCGTGCACGAGCTCGTCGAGCGCGCCGACGGCGGCCATGGCGGCGCGCGCGTGGCCCAGGTCGGCGGGGCGGGGAGGTGTAGTGTGTGTGTGTAGGTGTAGGTGTAGGTGCAGGTGTAGGTGCAGGTGTAGTGCGTGCGGTGTACGTACGCGCGGAGTGCGGCGCGGCGTGCACGAGCTCGTCGAGCGCGCCGACGGCGGCCATGACGGCGCGCGCGTGGCCCAGGTCGGCGGGGCGGGGAGGTGTAGTGTGTGTGTGTAGGTGTAGGTGTAGGTGCAGGTGTAGGTGCAGGTGTAGTGCGTGCGGTGTACGTACGCGCGGAGTGCGGCGCGGCGTGCACGAGCTCGTCGAGCGCGCCGACGGCGGCCATGGCGGCGCGCGCGTGGCCCAGGTCGGCGGGGCGGGGAGGTGTAGTGTGTGTGTGTAGGTGTAGGTGTAGGTGCAGGTGTAGGTGCAGGTGTAGTGCGTGCGGTGTACGTACGCGCGGAGTGCGGCGCGGCGTGCACGAGCTCGTCGAGCGCGCCGACGGCGGCCATGGCGGCGCGCGCGTGGCCCAGGTCGGCGGGGCGGGGAGGTGTAGTGTGTGTGTGTAGGTGTAGGTGTAGGTGCAGGTGTAGGTGCAGGTGTAGTGCGTGCGGTGTACGTACGCGCGGAGTGCGGCGCGGCGTGCACGAGCTCGTCGAGCGCGCCGACGGCGGCCATGGCGGCGCGCGCGTGGCCCAGGTCGGCGGGGCGGGGAGGTGTAGTGTGTGTGTGTAGGTGTAGGTGTAGGTGCAGGTGTAGGTGCAGGTGTAGTGCGTGCGGTGTACGTACGCGCGGAGTGCGGCGCGGCGTGCACGAGCTCGTCGAGCGCGCCGACGGCGGCCATGGCGGCGCGCGCGTGGCCCAGGTCGGCGGGGCGGGGAGGTGTAGTGTGTGTGTGTAGGTGTAGGTGTAGGTGCAGGTGTAGGTGCAGGTGTAGTGCGTGCGGTGTACGTACGCGCGGAGTGCGGCGCGGCGTGCACGAGCTCGTCGAGCGCGCCGACGGCGGCCATGGCGGCGCGCGCGTGGCCCAGGTCGGCGGGGCGGGGAGGTGTAGTGTGTGTGTGTAGGTGTAGGTGTAGGTGCAGGTGTAGGTGCAGGTGTAGTGCGTGCGGTGTACGTACGCGCGGAGTGCGGCGCGGCGTGCACGAGCTCGTCGAGCGCGCCGACGGCGGCCATGGCGGCGCGCGTGTGGCCCAGGTCGGCGGGGCGGCGCGCGGCGGCTGCGCGCGCGATGACCCTGGGCGCCAGGCCGCGCGCCCACCACGACACGCAGGCCGCGCTGCTGTTGCTCGACCACACGCTGCGGAGCACGCCGCAGCACGCCGCGAACGCCTAACGCAACACACATATATTCAGACTTTGTACGAGTATAGTCCTTGAAAATCTATCATTTTAAAATATATCACACGCGTAATACACCAAACACTAATCACAAAAAGATATAACAATAAAGAGAGGTGTTGGTGCGTAGATACAATTTAAATAGATACGATATTGATATGTTTATCAACATTTTAAGAAACCCAACCTCAAATGCTGCACTTCACCTATTTGAAATATTTACGCATCAAGAGCTTTGACCTGATATTGGATGAGGTATAACATAGGATAAGGTACGATGGGACTAACATATTACCATGTAATAAAAGTCTCTAAATTAATTAAGATTAAAAAGTAAAGAAAAAAACATGAAATACTGGTATTATACTGCACAAGTGTGTGCGCAAACACAGGTGCACTCTCTGATCCCTCTCTCTCATAATCCGATGGAACGGTTAACCGACACGATCGGGGAGAGATCAGGCGCATGACGTGCTCTCCGAGGCACCAAAGTTCAAACCCTATGGTTTTAAACAATACTTAATAATAATTAAGTATTTCTATAATCAGAAAAACTCAATAACACTTTTTAGTTTAGTAAAATAAGAAAATTGAGAGCCTGACGAAGTCGTAAGAGGTTAATTAACACATTGGAAAATTAACTTATTCTAGTCACATCAAACCACTCCGCATATCAGAAACACATTAAACTATTGTGCCCGGTTGCGATATGAGAAGCTCTTAGCAATCGTTAGGGGTAGCAAAATTCATAAAAAATCCAACATTTGTTATTGTTTTTTTTTAAATGCAGGAGTCGTTCCTGCATTAATCTTTCGGATGCGCAAACGGGTACTTCCGGTTACATGCACCGTGCGGCGAAATTGCAAAATTTTGCAACACGGTGCATGGTGTACGAAAATGATCAAATATTTTCAAAAACAATGCTCGGTGGTTATAAAAGTGATTATTTTTCAAAAGATGGATAACAAGCGTACATGGTTATGCCATATTTTATTACTAAACTAATGTTATCGCTTTATTATTTACTCACAATTGAGCCAAGTATTAATTTACGCACCTATTGTGTTAATAAACATGATTTTAATATTTTATGTGGTTTATTATTCATTTTACTTATTATCCTCATAAAGTTCGATAACTAAGCTATCTACTGATATAAAAAACACTATAACTGCAGTAAAAATTCATTGAGAAACATATTTGTAAAAATCACATTTCGCTGTCGAGATATTCGCCATTTTGTCACTTTACAATCAAACTATTATTTGCGCCGAACACCAAATTACGTAGTATTTATATGAAGAAATAGTGTTTTTTAGTTAAATAATTTATTTTTTTAGTTAACTAGTGCAAAAGACAGGAACAATACATAAAAAAAACAACCTATTTATCAAGTTATTTAAAAAAAGGACTCGTTTGCTAGACCAGTTTTCATTTATTATTTTTAAGTTCTGAGAATTCTCTAAACTCTATGAAAATGACTGAATGCTAAAGAGAACAAACTGATCGTTCCATTATGTGACACACAAAGTCTATGCTCAATACAAAATAATTTAGTAAAACATAAACAAAGATCAGTTTACGTCTTGTTCATTGTCCGTCACTACTGTGTATGTGTGGGTGTTAATAGTTCCGGGACTTCCCGCTAGGCTGCGTGCAAACACGAATCAACGGCGATATACAATTTTAAGTGGCGTACTATTGGAGAGGCCTATGTCCAGCAGTGGACTGCGATAGGCTGATGATGATGAAGAACAGTAATGGCTGGGGAGCCCTGTGTATGTGTGCGTCTAATTTCGCTCGTCAGGCAAAAAATGAGTGTTTATTTAAATATTTAGCTTTTCTAACACATTTTTGTTGCTATTCTATATTCTATATAAGATTCTCATCGCAATTATATCATTTTATCAATAAAAACATAACAATAAATGCGTAAAAACCTTCAAATGAGTAAGCCCTTTTCAATAGGTAATAGACTCGGTAACTTTTTGAGTAACACTATTCAAAATTACGCATGATTTATGCCTCAATTCGTATTGATAGTGGTTCCTAAAATAAGTATAATAAGTAAAATATAATAACAAACTACCTTCAAAACCACCTTATCGGCAAAAAAACAGTTTTAAGAGGCACTTGACAGATCGCGTTGCGTCATCGTCAACTTTGAAATTGGAACTCGTTTTTTTTACGGCTCTTGAAGCGCACTTGACAAACGAATGTTTTAAAATGTTGTTCGTATAAAGCAAATGCATAACAAACCTTTCTAGACTTCATTATAATAACTTTAATACCCAAAATTAATTAAAATGCAAGTTAACTGCGGAAAACATGGATCCGTGTGTGCCGCACCGACGGGACAAACATGGATCCGTGTTGCCGCACCCGAGAGGTTAAGAATATACGTCCTGTGTTGCGGGGGATTTAATAAACATACGTGAAACGGACACAAAAAACACCCAGAAATTTATGGATCACACAAAGCGCTCTCCCACGTGGGATTTGAACCCTTAACATTTTTATATCTAGGCAATATCTATCATCCCTACAAGTAACAATGAGTTTAAATTAGCAAGATTATAGAAGGTATACGTAAAAAAATATTACCTCGTTGTCGTTCGTCTCCAAGCATTGTCTGAAATGATTAATACAAGGATAGTGCAATGGCGGCGCAGGCGCAGCTCTGCTCAACACGACCGCCATGCCCCGAGCACCTATTACAGGTTCGATGCGTTGTTCCGGTTCATCTGGAACAAGCAATAAAGGTACTAGAAGACACTTAATACTGGACTTCTATAAATTATTGAGATTTTAGTTGCAGTTGTGGTTATTAATAAGTGTAAGTATAAATCATTATTAATATATATAATTAAATCGTAACTGGTCGCTGTTTGTATAGTAGATATATAAGAAAAAGTAATTGTAGGTCTTTATGAACGCAATAAGCCGAAAACAACGATTTTTAGAATTATTGTCTGTTTTCTGTACGTTTGTGCAAGTTAATCTCAGAAACGGCTTAACCGATTTGAATGCTGTTTGCTAAACTTAACATTTAGTGTTCATTATATAATCATCGCGATAATCGACCTTTACTCAGGCAGAGTCGCAGGCAAAAGCAACTGACAAATAAAGTTATCATGAAAGATTTAACTATTATACGAATAGTAATGTTGTACTTACCACTCTTAACCCTTTCAACGAGCTTAGCGAGTGCACTTTGCAACAATTGTGCATGCTGTTGTCTCGTATGTTCATGGACCCGAACAACTCGACATTCAGCTGCCCTTTGTAACAACACCACGCCCGCCTCAGCTGCGGCACCTTCGCCTTTACTTTCGCGAAGAATTTCTGTAGCTAGGTACAGAATTGTTGGCAGAATAGATAAGGCACCTGAAATAGCATTAATAATTAAATAATAAATAAATATTTGGTACATACACACAACGCCATCTAGTCCCAAGCTAAGCAGAGCTTGTGTTATGGTGTTATATTATGCTAGGACAGTACGAGGACCGAGAGGGCGTTTTGAGACAGCGACCCATGTCGTGCCGCGTTCCGCAGGGGTCTGACCTCGGACCACTTCTGGGGAACGTGGGGTACGACTGGGTCCTTCGAAGTCGTCTTCCCCCCGGGCTGGGCTTAATTTGTTACGCCGATGACACTCTAGTCACAGCCCGGGGGGCGAATTTCCAAGAGGCGGCGCGCCTGGCCACCAGGTGTGTCTCTCTGGTGGTTGGGCGCATTGAGGCGCTGGGCTTGCGGGTGGCCCTGGACAAGACGGAGGCCCTATTGTTCCTTGGGCCCCGTCGTGGTCCACCCCCCGGCGCCTCCATTGAGGTCAACTCGGTCCTCGTATCGGTTCGAGCCCAGATGAGGTATTTACGGCCGCCGCCGGTGTTTATGGGCGGCGGTAATCGCTTACCATCGGACGAAACTTCTGCTCGTTTGCCCTACTTTATAAAAAAACACTGATTTCTAGTCACGGGCCTAGTGTGAGTTTATATCTCGCTCTCGACAGAAATTGCGTTTGGCGTTGCGATTGCAAAAATTTCATTACAGGGATAACCGCAACGCCGATAACGGTATCCGTGACGATAAATATTTATTTATATTTGATTTATAAAGATCATTCGATCATCGAGTCCTGAAGGATAGCAGTCGCATACGCTACCACTACGCCACCAAAGCAGTCATTATTTTTCTTATTTCTGTCATTTTTGTAAGCAATTAACAAAAGCAAATGTCGTATTTCAAGTTGATAATATTTTGTGTTACGAACCGATTCAGAAATCAAACTAGATCTACTTACCTTGGGGGCTCGTCAAACTAGGCAATTCCGACATAGCTGATAAAGTTTTGACCAACAGCGTATCCCCATGAACACCAAGACCTTTAGGCACGCCAATGACTCCTACAGCTCCGCCATGTTTCTTCGGCGATAGTGCCGGTAGTCGACGGACTAAGAGACACACGCACGCTTCAAGACATGCGAACACTACTGACTTGCCGGGCGGCAAATCTCCTGTTGGACCTCCTTCGCCGAGAGTGTGGACTACTTCTAGAACGGACTGAGGGGTGGAGCCGTCTGTGGTTTCGTTGGGGGCTAGTTCTGTTAAAAATATATATTACGATGAAAAAAAAAATTGAATAGTTCTTCTAAAATTACTTCCTTTTGCATTTTTATTAAACCTTAAGTCTACTGGAAATCCTATTTTTCTTGTATTATTTATACAAATAAATAAAATTGAAGTGTCTGTTTGTAATTTCAAATTAACATCTTTTTATTCATTGCAAATGAAAGTATATTCGATACTTACATCAAAAAATCAATTTTAAACATTTTTGTGCGTCTGTCTGTTTGTTCCGGCTAATGTCTGGAACGACTAAACCGACATTGACGGGACTTTCATTGATAGGTAGCTGATGATTTAAGAAGTAACTTAGGTTACTTCTGGTTTCTCCCCGAGGAGTTATACGCGGTTATTGTCTACCGCGGGCTTCAGCTAGTTCCATATATAATATACACTATGCAACTCTTTTAATTATAATATATATAACGAAAATAAATTTAAAAAAGGAACACTTCACCAAAGTTCTCTGATAATATTAGCTGATCTGTTATATAGGCTTGAAGATAAGACAGTGAGTGACAATTTACGTAACGGGTTGATTAAAAGAAATGATAATACTACCTTTAATCTTAGCTTGCATATTAGCATGTAGTTGCTCTCTAGCACCATCAATTACCAGTTTTAGTACATCAGCGGCCAATAGTAGTGCTTCAATACTTTCTTGAGTGAGACCAGTCCGGTGAATAATTTGGCACAGTTCTATGGCTAAAGATCTGGAAGAGTTTAAGATTATAATTAAAATTTAAGTGTATAAGATTGAAAAATATACATTCAAAGTAAAACATTAAATTCATTGGGTATTTTATATAATTTTACTAGTTTTTTTCTATTTATATTTTGCCGTGGGAGAGCCAAGCTTCGGAATGCATGAGTCGGCTCGACCGGAATGATACCACGGCCTCACAGAAAACCGAAAAGCGCCTGTGCTGTGTTTCACCCAGTGAGTGAAGATACCGGAGGCGCACACCCTAAACCCACCCCCATCTTTCTCCTCATCCACCAAAGGCCGGCAACGCAGCGGTAATCGCTTACCATCAGGCAATATGTTTACTCGTTTGCCTCCTATTCCGTAAAAAAAGACTCTTTATCAATGTGGTGACGGATTTTGAATATGGAATGTCAGTCACCCCTATTTATTCCAAGGGTGTCGAAAGAGCCTACTAAGGAAGCAAACCAGGGAGAAGGAAAACTTGACATAAATAATGTACCAGTCTGGCAGCGTGGTAAAGCAGACCATATCCTTCTTTCAAAACCGAGGCCTATTTTTTTTTATTGAATATTGGGCAAACGAGCAGACGTATCACCTGATGGTAAGCGATTACCGCCGCCCATGGACACCCGCAACATCAAAAGCGTCACAAGTGCGTTGCCGACCTTTGGGAGATGGGAAAGGGGATGGGGGGAGGTGTTGGGGTATGGGCCTCCGGGCCTATGTACAACAGTGGACTATTGAAGTGTTAATCATGATCATGATATAGTTTAATATTATTTACCTGTCTTTAAGAAGTCTCGCTCTGTTCTCAGCCGCGTCTAATAGAGTAATCAATGACAATAACACTGAAATTGTGTTCTCATCGCTCATGTCTCGTTGAGCGCATAACGCCTCCATACATATACCTGTAACATATTGTAACAATTCTTAAAAAGTATTGTGGCGACCTCCACATACAGCACCATCTACCGAAGATACACTGAACTACGAAGTAACGCACTGTACCTACAAACTACACTACACGGAGTAACTACCAATCCTGAATCGCGCAATTAAAGTTCCCGCGCCGATTATCATGTATACAACAACATCCCAACATCAACTGTTGGGCAGTAGCCCGCCAGGCATGATCACCTCGCCTGGTCGGAGGATCCTCCCTTTGTGTTGGGTGGAACATGATTCCGTTCCCCCACAGTGGTGACCCCGACGTGATACCCGTTCCTTCACAGTATTAAAAAAAAAACTTTTTATGTTTATCATAGTAATCTATACTTATGTAATGCGAACGTAACTCTGTCTGTCTGTACCGCTTTCACGGCCAAACCGCAGCACCGATTTCAATGAAATTTATCATAAAGATACTTTGATACATTGCCTCGGTGGCGCAGTGGTAGCGTATGCGACTGCTAAGCTTGATGTCTCAGGTTCGATTCCCGGGTCGGACCAAATGTTTGTATAATCTGCAAATATTTGTTTCGGAGTTTGGGTGTTTTCTAAGTATAATATGTTTTAACAAAAAAAGTATATAAGTATTTATATCAGATGTCTAACACCCATAACACAAGCTCTGCTTAGCTTGGGACTAGATGGCGTAGTGTGTTAGATGTCCGGAATATTTATTATTATTACTTTGATTGTTGAAAAAGGACTTTAATGCGATAACCGACAAACACGCAAGCGGAGCCGCACGCTAAAGCTAGTATCTATATAAATGTTAAATATTAAATGAATAATAAGATCATAGAAAATAGTTAAATGTCTGTATGCCTTACCAAACAACAAATGGAAACGTTCATCAATTGGCTCGAAAAATTCAAAGTTTCCATTTTCAGTTTTAGTTGATCTATTATCTAGTGTTTCGGACTTATCTGTAAATAAACAAAAGCACTATTAAACATGATAAATTACAATAAAATCCATTATTTGTTAATAAAATTACACTTTGTTAGGTTAACTTTTGTTTAATAAAATGTTGGAAAGTTCCTGCAGTTTAAAATTTGTATAATAAAAATTTCCAAAAAGTAAAATAAATAATATTTGTATCACTGAAAATTACATATTAATTTATTTATTTAATTAAACAATATAAGTTTACAGTTCATGTACCAATACGCTTACACGTATTGTCAAAATAGGATTTTTGAAAATACTTTTACAATAAAACATTTTTTTAATCACAGTAATTTAAACAGAAATAATGTCGACAATAAAAGATTATGTATTTAAAAGATTGTTAAGAAATTATTAAGAAAGTTTAGAGTAAAGATTGAAACGTACGGAATAACGGAGCGTATATCCAATCCCTTAGAAATAAAGCAGTTGTAAACTTGTAAGTATCATATACATGTCAAAATTTAAAAAAATAATATCAACGAAATAAGATTCTAAATTTAAAAGATTATTAACCTCTCGGGTGCGGCAACACGGATCCATGTTTGTCCCGTCGGTGCGGCACACACGGATCCATGTTTTTCGCAGTTAACTCTCTCCCCTCTGGATACCGTCCAGTACGGTCGTGTCAGTAAATAACGCTATAATATTCTTTTTATAAATTAAAATTAAAATAAAATAAATAAATAGTGAAAAATTAAAGTGAACTACCAGGAGCGCATCAATAGTAAGGAGGTTGGTCAGTGTCGGACAATTAAAACGGGACAACTGCGAAGAGAAAGTGACAGCTGTACGTCGCGAGGTTCCTGTTTGCAACGCCCACTACCGGGTAGGATATCAACCCGCCCCTAGAAACGTGCAGTGTGGTACGCGGAAGTGAGATAAATATATTTCTCATTAGAGATACGAGCCCCGCTTTCCGCATCTCCGAGCTTTGGCCCTGCCCTTATAACCCTACCTACACGGCGCTTACGCAGATCATCACTGGAAGATAAACAAGTTATTGTGAGTACTTAAACTGTTATTGTAACTGCTGTTAATAAACAATGTCGCTAAAACGTACTCCTCCAATGCCAATAAATCGCCCTAAATCGCCAATGACACCAGTAACAGCCTACGCATCGGATCCTCAGCTTCACTTATTATCGCAAAACCCCGTATTGTCAGAACATTCGGACCATAATATCACTCATAGATCTAAGCGTAGACTTCTAGATAATGATGAATCCCCTCCTTATATGTCTGTTACCGATCAAGTGAGGGAAATGTTTACTTCCTTTGAGATTAAACAGAACTCTAAATTCGAGAAGATTATTGAGGCGGTGGGGGTCATTCAGGGACAGAATACAGAGATACAAAAAAGTGTTGAGTTTCTATCTGCTAAATATGATGAAGTAATGGAAAAAGTTACTCAGTTAGAACATAAGAACAAGGCCTACGAACTCAAAATTGTAACGCTTGAGAGTAAGCTGGAGGTATTGGAGAGAAACTCGCGCTCTTCGTTTATTGAGCTTAGGAACATACCTAAACAAATCCCGGAAAATAATTCAACCCTTGGCTCGCTAGTTAAGACGGTGGGGGAAGTGATACAACATCCAATATCAGATGGCGATATTCGCGATGTTTATCGTCTAAGAACTAGAAACGAGCTTAATAACCATATAATTGTGGGTTTCTCGACGGCAACGTGTAGGGATACCTTTTTAAAGAAATGTAGAAATTTTAACAAAGCTAACAAGAACAATAAGCTCAACACGTCTCATCTTAAGCTGCCAGGCAATCCAAAACTGGTGTATGTCGATGAATCTTTGACGAGCTTCGGGAGAAGACTTGCCTATCTGGCCAGATCAGTCGTTAAGGAAAATAACTACCATAGCTCCTGGACTTCTTACGGAAAAGTTTATATTAGAAAGTCACAGGACTCATCGGCTATGCGTATAGACCACGAGGAGGACTTGAAAACAATGTCGTCGAAATGACTACTACTGCTTAGACTTAACTCGGATTTGATTTTTTGTTATGTTTTATTGTTCTTTTTCGTGCCCATTTATTTTTTTCCTATTGTTAAATCAAAAATACAAAAAACCCTACACTTCTACACAACTACCAAAAACACATCACAACCTTTTAGTTTTCAAAACCTATTGTTTATTTTTGCAAATGTATCATGTATGACAATATTATATAAACATACACTATTACATTACACAAACACACATTTTTTGAACAGAGATCTATATGTATCGCCTAATACCGAACGTCAAATATTTAAAAACAACCTACACATAACCTGTGCTTGTTCAGGGCGCCCGCAGCTGGACTTTTTACTTAATATTCACTATAGTTACGTAATTTCCATATATGGACGACAAGATAATAACGTTATATGTATTTCTCGTTGTTTATTTCATCACCACCGTTGGTCATATTGTGCTGAGCAGCAATTTAGTTGTAGCTCACTACTCTGGTATTCACGTACATAAATATTCTATTATAAACATTCGATAATATTAATGTAATAAACGACCTTCTTGACAACTTTCAGGTTGCTCAATCAGCATTCTGCAAAATAGATGATTGCCCTATTTTAATAGACTCCCCCGATATGTGCTTAAAAGTTATTCACCAAAATATACGCAGTATAAATAGGAATCTTCCAGGACTGTTAACACTGCTTCAGAGATCGAACACAGATTGGGACATTATTGTGGTTACTGAGTGTTGGCTGCGTCACATTGATAACATACCGTCTATAGATGGTTATAATCATATAAAGAGTGCAAATAATTTAACTCAAAACGAAGGCGTAGTTGTTTATTTTAAACAGTCTATGAAGGTGACTGTTATACACCCAAATTTACAAGATGCAAACTGCGTAATAATAAAAGTTGACAATAACACGACAGTTATTGCAATTTATCGTCCACCAGGATATAAAAACTTGTCACCATTTCTAGAGTCTCTTCACAATTTGCTTACTAACATAAAGTCCTCTAATATTATTATTGTGGGAGATATTAATGTGGATATAATGCCAAATAACTCTGATCCTAATTCCTTAACATATTTAAATCTACTTGCCTCTCATACTATTTTGCCAGCGCATCAGTTACCGACACACAGCAGAACTTGTTTGGACCACATTATGCTGAAGACTACTTTATCGGCTCGTTGTTATGTTGCCGAAACTTCAGTAACTGATCATGATTGTGTGTTTATTATAATGAGTTGCCCAGTCTCTGATATCAGGTATTCCTCAGTAAAAAGAATCGATTATGAAAAATTAGATTTTGAAATTAACAGTATGTGTTTTAAATCCATATACGCTTCCACTGATGCTTCTGTGGCTACTTCCGCGCTCCTCTCTAATATACACTCGTTGATAAATTCTAATACAAAAGTCATCACCGTTCCAAATCGCAAACGAATTCAGAAGCCTTGGATAACCAAAGGACTGCTGAGGTGTATGAAAAATCGAGACAAATTACACAGCAAAGTAAAGAAAAATCCAACCAATGAGATTATTAAAGTCACGTACACTCGTTACCGTAATTTCTGTAATCTGTTACTGAAAAGGGTGAAAAGAGATTACGAAGGCAACTTGTTAAATACTGCAGCCAAAACTAACAACAAGAAATTATGGGAGACCATCAACAAAGTTGCTCACTGTGACAAAAAATCAAACCAAGCCACAGAACTGTTGTCACCTACGAATCCTATTTCTTCGGTCAATGATATAAACCATTTTTTCACTTCAATAGGAAGGAATTTGACCGAGAGTAGCTTAACCAACAGCTTACTTTCTACTTCAAGCCTTCACTTCCAACCTTTTTCATTTGTTCTGTCGCCAACCTCCGAAATGGAAGTTCGCAGCCTCATCCTAAATTTAAGGAAGGTTACTGCAACTGGACGGGACAATATCTCAGGTGTTTTCCTCAAACGATACCATCATATCCTTGTGCCCCCCTTAACACACATCTTTAATTTAATGTTCAGCATGGGTGTCTTTCCGAAAGAATTAAAACTCGCTGAAGTTATTCCTATCTACAAGAGTGGTGACAGAGCCCTTGTCAACAATTATAGGCCTATTTCCATTCTGCCCACTTTATCTAAAATAGCGGAAAGACTGATTAACAAACGGCTGATTGAATACCTTGAAGCCAAAAACTTGTTGTCAAAATCGCAGTATGGGTTTCGATCTGGCACTTCCACAGTTGATGCTGTACACGATTTAATAGATCACATAGTTGACAAACTTGACAAAAAGAAAAAGGTTATAGCAATATTTTTGGATCTCGCTAAGGCCTTTGACACGGTCTCTGTCCCACTCTTACTTGATAAACTGGAAAGATTGGGCATACGGGATACACAGCATAAGTTGTTTGCAGACTATCTAAATGATAGACACCAAAGAGTAAGAGTCGGTGAGGTGATCAGTGATGATCTTCCTGTGACAATTGGTGTACCGCAAGGTAGCGTACTGGGTCCTACACTCTTCCTCTCCTATATTAACGATCTCTGCAATCTTCAACTTAAAAACGGCAAAATTGTAACATTCGCTGATGACACCGCTTTAATCTTTGATGGAGACACTTGGGAGGAGACCTATGCACTTGCTCAGGCGGGATTTAATACGGTGTGTTCTTGGCTTAGAAACAATGGTTTAACACTTAATATAACTAAAACTAAGTATATGCCTTTCACTATGAAAAAGATTTCACGGAATCTGCTTGAACCTTTTTCTATCACAGCCCACACCTGTCAAGCCTTTCACTCCTGCTCTTGTGTTCATCTGGATAGTACCTTCACCATCAAATATCTCGGTGTGGTGGTGGATAGTTTACTGAGCTTCAGACAACATTTAGATCATCTTACATCTAGAACTCGTAAATTGATTTATATTTTTAAAAGATTGCGTAACGTAGCTGACAAAAAAATTATTAAAATGGTTTATTTGGCCTTATGTCAACCAATACTTTCGTATTGCGTCTCGGTGTGGGGTGGCGCCTGTAAATCTAACCTTATACAACTAGAGAGAGCTCAAAGGGCAGTTCTTAAGGTGAGCCATTCCCTGTCCTTCTTATACCCTACTAAGGACTTATACCAACTTGCGGATGTCCTAACGGTGCGCCAGCTGTATATCCTAAACACTATATTGAGGCAGCATGCTCATGTCGTTTACGATCCCATGCGCCCTAAGAAACGCCTGGATCACAGGATTTGTGTTGCAACAGAGAATTTGATATCTACTACTTTTGCGGGAAAATTCTTTGTCTTTATGGGAAGGCTTCTATATAATAGGGTAAACGAGAAATTGCACATTTACGTTCTGACAAGGTTTAGTTGCAAAAAACATCTCTCTGATTGGCTTAAGTCTCTCAGCTATGAGGAAACTGAACGCTTATTGTTTATACCCTCATAAGCACACATGCAAACACACACACACACACACATGCACGCACACACACACACACACACACACGCACAAACACACACGCATAAACACACAAACACACACACGCTTTTTACACAATACAACCTTCACTTCTATTACTTATCTCTCTGTGATTAAAGTTTACAATGTATCTAGAGTTGGAGAGGCTGGTAAATCTGTCATACAGGTCTTCCTAGTACAGATGCCAGTCTCTCGCACAGTTTAACAATTTAAAAATGTAACATCTAATTTATGTAAATGTATAAATATCTTGTGTGAGAGAAAAATAAATTATTATTATTATTATTTCAACTTTTTTTTAAACTCCCTTTATGGGGTAAGATTTTCTGATTTCACGGGCCATAGCCAAATGTAATCAGGGTTTAAGTTATGGTGTATGTGGATGAAACTGAAGATGTAGTGAGGAATTTTCTAGTAAGTCTGCAGGTGTTTAATAAAACTGCTTTCTGGAGCAGATGTAGTGAATGTTGCGGCATTTCTAAAATTTCTAAGCTGTGTTGAAGGCTTTTGGGTATTATTCCGGTTGAAGATATTACTATTGGAACTATATGAATGTTTACTGCTCGCCACTGCCGTTTTAATTCTATTGCCAGATCTTGATACTTAGTAAGTTTTTCAGCTATTGTCGATTGAACGTTATGAGTGTTTGGAACTGCTACATCTATTAGGTATACAGCTTTCTTTATTTTGTCATGAAGTGTGATATCCGGTCTGTTGAAATGAATGGTCTTATCTGTTAAAATCGTTCTGTCCCAGTATACTTTGTAGTTGTTATTTTCGAGTACTGTCTTTGGCTTGTATTTGTAATAGGGTGTCTTTTTGTCTATAAAGTGATGTTTGTGGGCAAGATGTTGATGTACTATGGCGGCTACTTGGTCATGTCTGTGTTTGTAGTCAGTTTGAGCTAGAGATTTGCAAGCTGAGGTTATGTGTTGAATGGTTTCGGGACAGGCATGACAGCGTCTGCAGGCGTCAGAGGTGAGATTTTGTGCACGAATGATATGCTTCTGGTAGTTCCGGGTGTCGATGACTTGATCTTGAATAGCTATCATAAATGCTTCTGTCTCAGGAAATAGGTCTCCACGCCGCAGCCATTCGTTCGACGCAACTATGTCGACGGTAGGTTGCATTATTATTATTTTAATTAATTTTGGGTATTAAAGTTATTATAACGAAGTCTAGAAAGGTTTGTTATGCATTTGCTTTATACGAACAACATTTTAAAACATTCGTTTGTCAAGTGCGCTTCAAGAGCCGTAAAAAAAACGAGTTCCAATTTCAAAGTTGACGATGACGCAACGCGATCTGTCAAGTGCCTCTTAAAACTGATTTTTTGCCGATAAGGTGATTTTGAAGGTAGTTTGTTGTTATATTTTACTTATTATACTTATTTTAGGAACCACTATCAATACGAATTGAGGCATAAATCATGCGTAATTTTGAATAGTGTTACTCAAAAAGGGCTTACTCATTTGAAGGTTTTTACGCATTTATTCTTATGTTTTTATTGATAAAATGATATAATTGCGATGAGAATCTTATATAGAATATAGAATAGCAACAAAAATGTGTTAGAAAAGCTAAATATTTAAATAAACACTAATTTTTTGCCTGACGAGCGAAATTAGACGCACACATACAAAGGGCTCCCACGCCATTACTGTTCTACATCATCATCAGCGTATCGTAGTCCACTGCTGGACATAGGCCTCTCCAATAGCACGCCACTTAAAATTGTATATCGCCGTTGATTCGTGTTTGCACGCAGCCTAGCGGGAAGTCCCGGAACTATTAACACCCACACATACACAGTAGTGACGGACAATGAACAAGACGTAAACTGATCTTTGTTTATGTTTTACTAAATTATTTTGTATTGACCATAGACTTTGTGTGTCACATAATGGAACGATCAGTTTGTTCTCTTTAGCATTCAGTCATTTTCATAGAGTTTAGAGAATTCTCAGAACTTAAAAATAATAAATGAAAACTGGTCTAGCAAACGAGTCCTTTTTTTAAATAACTTGATAAATAGGTTGTTTTTTTTTTATGTATTGTTCCTGTCTTTTGCACTAGTTAACTAAAAAAATAAATTATTTAACTAAAAAACACTATTTCTTCATATAAATACTACGTAATTTGGTGTTCGGCGCAAATAATAGTTTGATTGTAAAGTACCAAAATGGCGAATATCTCGACAGCGAAATGTGATTTTTACAAATATGTTTCTCAATGAATTTTTACTGCAGTTATAGTGTTTTTTATATCAGTAGATAGCTTAGTTATCGAACTTTATGAGGATAATAAGTAAAATGAATAATAAACCACATAAAATATTAAAATCATGTTTATTAACACAATAGGTGCGTAAATTAATACTTGGCTCAATTGTGAGTAAATAATAAAGCGATAACATTAGTTTAGTAATAAAATATGGCATAACCATGTACGCTTGTTATCCATCTTTTGAAAAATAATCACTTTTATAACCACCGAGCATTGTTTTTGAAAATATTTGATCATTTTCGTACACCATGCACCGTGCTGCAAAATTTTGCAATTTCGCCGCACGGTGCATGGAACCGGAAGTACCCGTTCGCGCATCCGAGGGATTAATGCCCGGTTCCAATATTTAACGAATCGTCATCGTGTAAAAATTTTCTACAACCGACTACGAGTCGTAAATACCGTTCCTCAATTTACTTTTTATAGGAACGATTTTAGCTTACGCCCCGTATAATATACTACTATTCGTACCTAGAACGGACCGTTTTTTAAATATAGGAACTGGGCATAAGAAATCATTAGGAAAGTTTGAAGCGGACGGACGAACGGAGCGTGTATCTAATCCCCTAGAAGTAGAGTAGAAATTGTCAGTAGTGTTGGCGTTAATTCTCCATCGTCTCCGCCAGTAGAAGGTAGGAGTAGAGCAGTATGAGGATTGTATTTTAATGAGCACTTGAAAAACAATAGATGTAATAATATAAATGTAAATTAATCTCTCTATCGAATTAGGTCAACCTGTAATGATAGTGAAGGTGATGTGATACATAAATCTATACAAATAAATAAAATTGGAATGTCTGTTTGTAATATTAAAATAACCGCTTTCTACTACATGCATATGAATGTATATACGGTACACATACCAAAATATATAGTTTTAAAATTTTTGTCTGTCTGTCTGTTTGTTCCGGGTAATCTCTGGAACGGCTGGACCGATTTGGACGGGACTTTCACTGGTAGGTAGCTGATGGTACAAGGAGTAACTTCGCCCCGCGACGTTACCCACGATACGACAATAACCGCGGGTAACACCGCGGGC
Source organism: Spilarctia lutea (assembly GCA_916048165.1). NCBI lineage: Eukaryota > Metazoa > Arthropoda > Insecta > Lepidoptera > Erebidae > Spilarctia > Spilarctia lutea. The sequence goes on from OU696491.1 coordinate 7,195,950, forward strand.
TTCAGCTAGCAAACAATATAAATGAGTAGTTACCGGTGTTGGTGAGGTGGTGTGGCAGGTCGACGTGCGCGTTGAAGCGCAGCGAGGCGGCGTAGAGCAGGGAGGGCCAGGCGCGTGCGTAGTGGCGACGGGAGCCCTCCGCCGTCTCCGCCGAGTAGAACGCGCCCCCGCCGTGAGGCAACTGCGACCCGAACTCTACACAACATGCACGTTTAGTTATAGTCCATTCGCTTAGTTACGGTCACCTTGATGGCCCTGCTACAAAATCAAAGTGCCCGCCCGCGGCGTACAAGCAAGTATGATTTGTCAGTTCACGGCATTGTATGAATTAATATATTTGTATTTCCGAAAATACCACAAAAGGGTGCACCGATACTATCTAAACGAATGGACTATAGGCCGACCGTTTATCTGAGTCCTGCGCGGTAACAAGGGCGCGGGGTATGACGACAAAGGGGACTGAGACGGTGTGGGCGGCGGGGGCGCTTAGTGAGATACACCCGAGATGAAATGCGCCAATATAGTTCCTAAGATATGTGACGTCATAGTAAAGAAATAGTGATTATTAAATAGTGGCGAGGACTCAGATAAACGCTCGGCCTATATACATAAGTATCTTACATCAAAAATGTGTAAATGCAGACACTTCATCGCCGCATATAATTTAGATTGGGCTACAGTGCGATAAACATCGAAATCATTAAGGACTATTATCCCGTGTTGCTTAAACGTTTTTAAATATATTTATAATAAGCTCTCTGTAAGTCATCATAAGGTTTATTTTTCTAAATAAATGAATCCTAACAACATATTTTATTTTAAACTCACCCGGAGGCAAGCTTAGTAGAGCATGATCCTTCAGCGCAGCTATCCAGTTTTCACCCAAACTCTCCAATTCTGGCTCAACCAACTTCAGCAAACTTTCGCCCTTAGACTCAAATTCTCCATATTCTTCATCTTCAGGTGTCTGGGGCTCAGAATTATCTATTTGATTGTTATTTTGCAACAACTGATTGCGCCATTTGGCCAGTTCAGCTTGATTATTATAAGGCTTTGTGTCAAGTTGTTTGACATAACTCCCTGGAGCGCTATTGTTGCTGACCATAGCTACTATATATACTTCTGCCCACGCTTTCAATATAGAGAGCTTTTCCAAAGTCGCCATACTTTCGTTGTAAATTAGGGTTGTATTGCCTTTTGTGTTTAATTTGTCCAAACTTGACACTAGTAGCTGATGAACTCTATAAAGAAAATTACACATTTAAATAAATACATCTACATAAGTCCAGCAATAGCCAATCGGGGAAGTTCTCACAGGAAATTAACTTTGTAAAACATCATTTAAAAGTAAAGGGTATTACAAATACTCTCCAATTAGCGCTCTTAAGCACTGGCGGTCAACCGTAGGGTCCATGGCAGTGTCTAACGGCACGGTTAGCCGCTAAACGCCACAAAATTTTAAACAGCGGTTAATTGCATACCTATCCGTACTTGCGGTTTAGTTTGCGAATCGATGTGTGTGTGCGCGCATTAGTTTAGTACCGAATATAAGTTACTGTAAGAGAAAGCTGAAATGATCTAGTATTTAATAAATGTCCAAGGAACCTTCTGAGATCGTTGATGTCCCTGGCGACTCCGCAGCCGATCCAGGCCGAGCACACGTCGCAGGCGGCCGCGGTCACGTGCGAAGCTGTGTCGCCTGCAAACGCCGGCCTCACTGCAGCACCCACCTTGTACACAAATATATTCCGTTTACCTTATTATACACTCATTTGCAAAAAAAACGGGCGGTTTCGATTTTCTTCCTGGCTGAAAAAATTAAAATACCAATAAAGGTTTTAATCATTTGAACATGTTATTGGCCAGTTATAAAAGTGCCATAATGTTTATAAGAGTACATTCCAAATTCAATTTTTTGACTGAGCCTGGTTTTCAAAGAAAACAACTTTTAACTACATTTTGTGGCGCGAATTCCCTATAGTTAATATCGACTCTAATTAACTTTTTGTCAATTTTTATTAAATTATCTGATGTCCTTGATATTTAAAAGTATTGTTATTGCTGTTTAGCAATCTCGAAAATGGTAGATAAAGTGATAAAAGCGAGCAAAATAATTGCGCTGCTTGAAACAGGTTGCAACCAATGCTTCGTGGCTCAGAGGCTAAATGTGAGTCGGTCGACAGTTCAAAGGACCTGGCAGCGCTATCAAGAGACCGGTTCCGTCAAGAGAAGGCCTGGTTCTGGTAGAAAGACATTTACCGAACCACGGGATAATCGTTTTCTAGTTAGTCAAGCGTTGAGAAATCGCAAATCTTCTTATGTGGACCTCAAGAACAGCCTCGAAGATGTAAGAAATGTGCAAATTAGTCTATGGACGGTCAGGAGGAGGCTTCTCGCTGCTAATATACACAGTCATCGCCCGGCACGCGGCCCTAAATTACTCCGTGGACATCGAGTTGCCAGGCTTAGCTTCGCTCGAAATTGTGTGTCATGGACTTGTGAAGACTGGAATAGGATATTGTTCTCCGATGAAGCCAGGATATCTCTGCATGGTGAAGACCGACGTCGGCGAGTGCTACGTAGACGAGGAGAACGCTTTGCAGAGGCATGTTTTGAAGAAATCACACCTTATGGAGGGGGCTCTGTTATGTTTTGGATAGGAATAAATTTCATGGATCGTACGGAGTTAGTCTTCATCGAAAACGGTACACTGACTGGACACCGATACATAACGGAAGTTCTAATTCCTTATGCACAACCCGCTTTAAACGTTCTTGGCGAAAACTCATTTTTTATGGACGACAACGCTCGCGCCCACCGGTCTGGCGATGTGGAAGCGTATATGCTAGAAGTCGGAATTCGTCGTTTGGACTGGCCAGCTAGAAGTCCGGACCTCAATCCTATAGAGCATGTCTGGGACGTTCTGAAGCGACGAGTGAGATCAGTGCAGCCGGCTCCGCAGACCATCAGAGAGCTAAAGAATGTGATTACCGCGGAGTGGGAACGTATTACCCAAGAAATCATAAAAGATATACTCGCTAGCATGCCCAGACGAATGCAAGCCGTGATTTCAGCAAGAGGGGGTCACACTCAATACTAAAATTTTATCTGCTTTTAATGTATTCAAGAAAACAAAGAAAAATAACGCGTTTCATTTTTATTTAGCGAGCAGATACAATAATAGTGTTTTGAGCTTAAACATTATTTCTCAATAATTTAATCAAAATGTTATGATAAAACTGATGATACCTATTCCTTCCTAATTAATTTATGAAATTCTGAGGATAACAATACCTAAAATTGTCAAACAAACTAATAGTAGCTATAAAATAGTTCTTTGCTTAAGTGCCCGTTTTTTTTGCAAAAGAGTGTATATTAACAACAAAATTTTAACAAAAAAATGCCGAATTCAAGAATTGGACCAAATAGAAACGGAAAATTTATTTCATATAAAAAAAAGAATCATTAAAATCGGTTCACCCCGTCCTCCTTTTTTGAAGTCGGTAAATAGTTAATTAATTTACATTCTTCAATCTAAAAAAAAATGCATCACCGAAATGTATGAAGCACATAACTTTCGATTGACTGAACCAAATTTGATAATACTTGTTTTATGTGTTAATAACAATACAGGCTTATTTTTTTAATAATAACTTTAAATACAGGTATAATCATGCGATGAAACAAATGTACTAAAACATAATAAACTACGCAGAGAATCTATGTCGGAAGAAATATAAAAAGTAAATACACGTAATATGTTACTACACCTACCCCCTTGCGATATTTAAGCGTAATTAATGGCCAGTCCCTAATTACAATTTTTTTCTATTATCACACCGTATTTACAATATACTATATATTTTGGAGACTAGTTATACCTGAGCTTGGTACTGTTCCAACAATAGATGTCCAGGGAAGTCAGGCTCGGGTGCTCTGGCGTACTGCTGTATGATCATCTGTAGCGTTCGTAGACCGCACAGCCGTAGCGCGTCCGACTCGCCCGTAGCACCTACGAACGCCATGCGGACCAGATCCGACAGGTGGAGCGATAGGTAGTCGCCTGAATAATTAATTATGGTATTTTGTAGCATACGTTTTTATAGTTGGCAAGATTTGGGTAGTTAATACTATTCTGACTACATTACGAGTGCTGAAACTTCTTTAGGTTCGTTGTGATTTCAAATCAAATGCAACGGAAAAAACGACAGGTAAGAGATACAAAAAGTCCCTTTAATTAGTGAGACAGAGCGAGAGAGCAAATGTCGGTCTTATTCTTTTGTCGATTTACTGAAATTTCACTTCTATCGTGTGTGAATGTGCACACACCTTCTTTTTAACTTTAGAATAAGAGTAAAAAAAACCTTATTTGCCTTTATATTACAGAGTAACTTATAATTATTAACAGAGTTTAAACAGTGTGACTGGAAAGACAAAATGGTCTTGGACTCAGCATGCATGCAGCATGGATGACGATGCAGAGCATGCCACTTTAGATGGGTTAGAAGATTTAATAGGCGCAGAGTACACTCTATTAAAATGCATTTGAGTCGATATCCTATAAGAAGCGAATTTAAAAACAGAAAAAGGGTAGAACAATTTCACATTTTCATACCCTCAGGGCTATTTTGTAGTTTTTCTTTGGCTTTGACAAGATCGAAGTGTGCGCCCTCATTTATCGCTTCGCACGCACCCATTATTTTCTGTATACACTCCATTGCGAACACCTAAAACGAAAATAAAATACATTCGTTTTAAAATATTTCTAATTCAATTTATATTCATTTGTAACCGATTTACTAGTTTTTTATCCTTACCTTAAATGGATACATGGTATTTATTAAAATATTAACACATCTGTTATACTGAATTTTAATAACCAACATTTTACGAATGCAAACCAACTACAACAAGAAAACGGTACTAAATATTAAATCAGACCGAACCGAAAAAATAACTTTATTTTTGCACTATATACCTACTATGTTACAAATACCTATCGATAATTTCCAAGTATAATTTCCATACCCGTGTCGGCCACCTAGACTGCACAGCTGGGTGGGTGGACTGCTCAGACTCGGCGTGGAACTCGGCCTGATCATCGTCACCCTCGCCATCGAAGTCTATCTCCGGATTATTACTGTCTTCTGCACATATTTTATCACGATAAATATTAATATAAAGCATAGTTCATAAAAGTACATTACAAAATAAAATAGTAAAAAAAAACAATGAACCATCGTGGGACGTATATTTCAGACTTACTAGTGGCTCATTTACCCAAAACGTGTCTTAGACAACGACATTAGAATTCGCCATTATTTTCTATACTGGCCAACCTTTAATTTCTTTAGGAACCTCACCTTTCCTGCGGTATCTGGGTCGCCACTTGTCGGGCGTTTGTATCTACACTAATATTATAAAGAGGAAAGATTTGTATTTTTGTATGTAACGAATAAACTCAAAAACTACTGGACCGATTTTAAAAATTCTTTCACCATTCGAAAGCTACATTATCCACGAGTAACATAGGCTATATTTTATTTTGGAAAAAAATAGGGTTCCGTAAGATATTTGGGTTTTTCGGACACAAGGTGTAAAAATCAACTAGAAAAGTTACTTATTTTGCGAAAATTTTCATGCTACGGGCTATATAAGAGGCAAACGAGGTTGCGGGGGTCAGCTGGTATATAATAAAATAATATTCAGATTTTTAATAGCAACGTGGCGACGCCGGTATATACCTCCACATTAAATATTTCACAACAAAAACTCAAAATATATTTTCCTTTCCTTTCCTTTCCTAATGTGGGAGTTGTCTTTTTAAAAAAAAAAAAAAAAAAAAAAAAAAAGAAGTTAAAAAAGGAAAAAAAATCGTTTCAAATTGAATATGATAACAGGAATCGAGAATGAATAATAGGATTGATAGGTAAGATATTAATATGATCTACATACCTAGACGAATAGTAAGTACTCGTTTAGCCAGCACTATCCAGTCCCTGACGTTGCGATGTGTAGCTGCGGCTAAGAGACAGCAGGTCAAAGTATCTCGCGCATACGACAATGCTGTTTCATCCCTTTCGCTGTCCAGGAACGTAAACAAAGCGCCTGGTAAACCTGTCTCTGTGATTACGACACCTGTGGCATAGGATGCATTGTTTTATTAGTAGCTATTAGATGATAATAATCAAACAAAAATATCGATACAAATAAATTGATACACAGTAATTAACAACGGCTGACATAATACACGCTTATACAATACACATATATATAGAGTAGGAATCTGTTTTTGATGTAGCTTAAATACTCCAAAAAGTATTGCAAATGAGTTATCACTACATAGTATAAAACAAAGTCGCCTTTTCTGTCCCTATATCCCTATGTGCGTTTAAATCTTTAAAACTACGCAACGGATTTTGATGCGGTTTTTTCCAATAGATAGAGTGATTCAAGAGGAAGGTTTATATGTATAATACATGCATCATATACTAAGGCAACATTGCTAATTTTAGAGGTTTCTATTTTATGCCCGTGCAAAGTCGGAGCGGGCCGCTATGTTTTTATATACAACGTTCATAGTTTTTCTGTAGTGTATTTAATTTAGTATCAGCATTGCACCCGTGCGAAGCCGGGGCGGGTCGCTAGTAAATAATAATACACAAACAGATTTTTAGTACACTTACCACAATAAGGTTTAGCGGGTACGTGGCCCTTAGCCATGAGCGCATATTTGCACACCTCAGCGGCTTCTTTCTGAGACAACTGACGAAGACAACATAATGCCGCCCTGCGCACTGTCAAGTCCGAATGAGAAAGATCACGCTGCAAAAAAAAACAATTCATTAATTCAAAAACTTTACTGTATCTCTAAAAAAATTAATGAAATAGTGAGGAGTTTAATCAATATAATTTGTGTGGTTATTGAAACAGTCTGATCCTACTAAAAAAAGAATTGTTTACAATACGGTTGAGTCAAACCTTTCCTCTACCACTATCGGGAATATCTTCGCTATACTCACATTCAAGTGCAGCACGAGATATATGCATACAGGTGTGACACGAGATATACTCACACAGAGTTGCGACTCGAGATATATGCACGCAGATGTGGCTAAGATATATACTCACACACAGATCACACGAGATATGCTCACACAGAGGTGCCGCACGAGATATACTTACACTGAGGTTTGGCACGAGGGTGTGCAGGTTGATGTGGTCGGGCGCGAACATCTGCAACTGCTGCAGACAGCCCGTGGCTTCTGCACGAGCTCCTCCCCCGCACTCACTCAACGCACTGCACGCGCACACGAACCGACCCACTGCCACCACTGCAACATATTGTGATGATTTATATATTACTAGCGTCCCAGCCCGGCTTCTCACCGAAGTCTAAAACTCTGGGATAGACTCTACTATAATATGCGTGTATTACAACCCGTCGGAAATATCTGTGAACCTGGTTTAACCTCTCGGGTGCGGCAACACGGATCCATGTTTGTGCCGTCGGTGCGGCACACACGGATCCATGTTTTCCGCAGTTAACTTGCATTTTAATTAATTTTGGGTATTAAAGTTATTATAATAAAGTCTAGAAAGGTTTGTTATGCATTTGCTTTATACGAACAACATTTTAAAACATTCGTTTGTCAAGTGCGCTTCAAGAGCCATTAAAAAAACGAGTTCCAATTTCAAAGTTGACGATGACGCAACGCGATCTTTCAAGTGCCTCTTAAAATTGATTTTTTGCCGATAAGGTGGTTTTGAAGGTAGTTTGTTGTTATATTTTACTTATTATACTTATTTTAGGAACCACTATCAATACGAATTGAGGCATAAATCATGCGTAATTTTGAATAGTGTTACTCAAAAAGTTACCGAGTCTATTACCTATTGAAAAGGGCTTACTCATTTGAAGGTTTTTACGCATTTATTCTTATGTTTTTATTGATAAAATGATATAATTGCGATGAGAATCATATAGAATAGCAACAAAAATGTGCTAGAAAAGCTAAATATTTAAATAAACACTCATTTTTTGCCTGACGAGCGAAATTAGACGCACACATACACAGGGCTCCCACGCCATTACTGTTCTACATCATCATCAGCGTATCGTAGTCCACTGCTGGACATAGGCCTCTCCATTAGCACGCCACTTAAAATTGTATATCGCCGTTGATTCGTGTTTGCACGCAGCCTAGCGGGAAGTCCCGGAACTATTAACACCCACACATACACAGTAGTGACGGACAATGAACAAGACGTAAACTGATCTTTGTTTATGTTTTACTAAACTATTTTGTATTGACCATAGACTTTGTGTGTCATAATGGAACGATCAGTTTGTTCTCTTTAGCATTCAGTCATTTTCATAGAGTTTAGAGAATTCTCAGAACTTAAAAATAATAAATGAAAACTGGTCTAGCAAACGAGTCCTTTTATTAAATAACTTGATAAATAGGTTGTTTTTTTTATGTATTGTTCCTGTCTTTTGCACTAGTTAACTAAAAAAATAAATTATTTAACTAAAAAACACTATTTCTTCATATAAATACTACGTAATTTGGTGTTCGGCGCAAATAATAGTTTGATTGTAAAGTGACAAAATGGCAAATATCTCGACAGCGAAATGTGATTTTTACAAATATGTTTCTCAATGAATTTTTACTGCAGTTATAGTGTTTTTTATATCAGTAGATAGCTTAGTTATCGAACTTTATGAGGATAATAAGTAAAATGAATAATAAACCACATAAAATATTAAAATCATGTTTATTAACACAATAGGTGCGTAAATTAATACTTGGCTCAATTGTGAGTAAATAATAAAGCGATAACATTAGTTTAGTAATAAAATATGGCATAACCATGTAAAAAGATTAATGACGTCATGTAAACTAGAGATAGCAAAAAAATTCGAGATGTAGAAAAAAATACGAGGTGTAAAATTAAAAAAATTAACAAACAATACACAGAAAAAGTAAAGAGCAGGAGAACATTTGTCTCTCTTGCTGTCTCTGACAAAGTTTGTGATGTTTTCGCTTCATGTTTTATTTCATTATTGTCGTTTTAGATGAACAAAATGCTACACACGCTCTTTTTGTTTCTTGTTTAACAGCCGTATTTTTTTTCATTTTCAAATAATTGGCACTTTGGGCACTAAATTCCGCTCTGCACTATGTATAGTCCTACCCATCTTCAATCTTCTACAATACTAAATAGGTAGTTTATTAATATTTCACTGAACAGAGAAGCAATTATAAAGAATGAGATTACGAAAACAAGAATAATACACGTGCGTCAGCGCTGGCGTTGGCAACGGTACTAGATAAGCTAAGACGGGGCTATGCGTGGGGAAGCGAGAGGTGAAGAGCATTCCAGCCGGCTGCGCAGATATTTCCGACGGGTTGTATACATATAAACCTTTCTCTTGTATCATCTATTGCTGAAAACTGTTTTAAAATCCGTTGAGTAGAACAGACAGCGAAAGTGATTTCATATTATACCATGAAAAGATACTTAATTCAACGTCAACATAAAATGTTTATCCCTTGCTAACTTTTTGGCCGATCATATCATGTACTGACAAGTATGTGTGGGGTTTGTTTCAAGTTTGCCTTCTCTTGCCATTGATTTATCCTGCGTTATTGCCTCCAAATCAAACTACATGTTAGAAGAAGATCGATTTTATGTATCAAGGTAACAAGAAAAATCTAATTTGATTTTACAATAACACATTTTTTTGTGCGAATCCCCTCGGATGCCACCGACTAGTGGCTACGTCGGACTCGAACCGACTAAAAACCACACACCGTCGTGGGTACTACAAGCCGGGGAACCAGGTGCACCCTCGATAGGAAATCCCTGGAACCCCGACGTACCTCGGACCATCTACGGTTTCTAGATGACCCCTTCGTGTATGGGAACCCTGTTACTTCTTTTCTAGTTAGATTTAGGGGGCGCAAGTACTTTATAGAGCCTGTGCCGTCACTGCCCGCCCGGCCTGCTTCTGCTCCTGGGTGACTGGTGGCCAAGATTGCGTTAATGGAGGACGGAGATCGTTCAGCGATCTCCGACGTCCTAGTCGTCTGTGGTACTTGGTCTATTTATATTTTTTTTTTATTGAATAGGGTGCAAACGAGCAGACGCATCACCTTAGCGGTAAGCGATTACCGCAACACCAAAAGCGTCACAAGTGCGTTGCCGATCTTTGGGGGTTGGGGAGATGGAATGGGGTATGGGCCTCCGGTATCCTCACTCACTCGGTGAAACACAGCGCAAGCGCTATTTCACACCGGTTTTCTGTGAGGCCGTGGTATCACTCCGGTCGAGCCGGCCCATTCATGCCGAAGCGTGGCTCTCCCACGGAAAGATTATAATAATCTGATCATATGTCGACAGAAACTACATACCTTGCAACTCCGGTCCCACGACAGTAATCAAAGCGGACAACAGTCTCCCGATACTGCGATGCAAGTCTTCTTGGAAAGGTGGAGCACTGAACAAAAGTTTTAGCGCGAGGTTCAAAGTAGACTCCACGTGACCTCGGAACATTGGACCTGAGGCATCGGCCAGCACAGAGAGTGCATGGAGAGACCACACCTAGAAAAAATATAATGATAATTAATAGATTAACATCAAAAACAAAAGCTGCCATTTCTAATTAATTATTTTTACAGTTTTAACTTACAAACAACATAATACAGGGTCTGTCGTAAATAATGGATAAGTCGTAAACTGGAGTTGGTCCGGCTATGAGACTATTAGAAAATCGTATCTTTTTGCCAGGGTTTCTAACCGTATGGAAATGGCGTAGACTTTTATGTTTTTTTAAAATTTCGCTACTCTTTGCATTCATTCCGTTGCCATTTCGTTAAATTTAGGTATTTCTGTGTCATTTTTTTTGTATTATAGTCTTGAAGATGTGTATTATTTAGTTTTAGTACTGTTTTAGGCGTTTTTAACGTTGGTCATTTTCAAAATTGTCATTTTAAGATTTTTTATGTTTTTGTTTTACTTAGGGTCAACTTTTGATCATTTACTGTGTAAAAAAAAAGTACGGCGCTATAGCTGCCCATGATCTTAATAAATTATCTAGTATGTGTAGATTCTAAAAAGGTATAACAATGCATACTTCACAAGTAATATTAAGCTACATGAGCGAGATCAATATCAAGGTGAGAAAATATTTTTTTCATGTAATGTTGTAAATGGTTATAAAACTTCGTCATAATGATTTATTTCTGCCAAGATTCTTTACACAAACACTATGGGGTCACTATTAAGGATATTCAAAAGAAAACTAGGTTGTTTTAGTACGTAAAAATATTTATTCAACAACTTAAACTAAATGTTCGAAGTGTCCTCCGCCGGCAGCTATGCACGCTCTACATCGCCTAATAAACTATCGCTTAATCCGGCGCACATAACCGGCTTCTTCAATTTTTCTCGCTGCTACTTATGAAGACACGATAGTCAGGATGCCGGGCATTTGGATATTTTTCCCGATAAACTCTAGCAGCTCTATTGGCGTTGCCATCACATAAACCATAAATGTAATGCATGTTTACGTATTCGGCCGGCGTGTATTGTTGAGGCATGATATACAAAATTTTCCAAAATAACACGTGCAATCGATAGCACAACACGATGCCCATAAATGAGAGCTGAGTTGTCAATATCACCAGGTTAACAAGTCCAAATCACAAAGAAAATCTAAGTCCGATATTAGAAAGCAGTAACAAATTGACGACAGTAATGAAAACGAGTGCATGCAGTGTGCCTAGTAACAATGTCCTTTTCACGCGGGGAGACCCTTTGTATTGCTGTCTTTGTTCATTTTTTTACCTGATGATCCTTTTTACGAATAAACTTGTAACATGTTTGTCGCATGTAACTATTAGAGCACATCAATTTTAAAATTAAACACCTTTATGAAATGAGGAGGCATGAAATTTTTTTGACAAAAAACTACCTAGTTTTCTTTGAATATCCTTAATAGTGGCCCCATAGTGTTTGTGTAAAGAATCTTGGCAGAAATAAATCATTATGACGAAGTTTTATAACCATTTACAACATTACATGAAAAAAATATTTTCTCACCTTGATATTGATCTCGCTCATGTAGCTTAATATTACTTGTGAAGTATGCATTGTTATACCTTTTTAGAATCTACACATACTAGATAATTTATTAAGATCATGGGCAGCTATAGCGCCGTACTTTTTTTTTACACAGTAAATGATCAAAAGTTGACCCTAAGTAAAACAAAAACATAAAAAATCTTAAAATGACAATTTTGAAAATGACCAACGTTAAAAACGCCTAAAACAGTACTAAAACTAAATAATACACATCTTCAAGACTATAATACAAAAAAAATGACACAGAAATACCTAAATTTAACGAAATGGCAACGGAATGAATGCAAAGAGTAGCGAAATTTTAAAAAAACATAAAAGTCTACGCCATTTCCATACGGTTAGAAACCCTGGCAAAAAGATACGATTTTCTAATAGTCTCATAGCCGGACCAACTCCAGTTTACGACTTATCCATTATTTACGACAGACCCTGTATATATTAAATTTAAATTTACTTTTCATATAAGTATTTTTAATTAATCAATATTTAATGTTACCACTAACAAATAAATATAGAACCATTAAAAATAAAACATTTAAGTCTAAAGTTTGTTTTTTTTTCAACATAGATAATATAACCAAGCTGTTTCATGTACCAACCTGTAACTCGACACTGGCAGTATCTTGCGCCAACGCCCTTAGCACAGGCAGCGCTGCAGCGCTTGAAGTAGCGCCCCTGGCTCTCAAGACGGCGCCTACAGCGGCTGCAGCGGCCGCCCGCACGGACCTATTGACGGCCGTCCTCGCAAGAGCAATGACTTTCTCGCTGAGCGCTTGACTCTCTGCCTCAGTGATACATCCACACAACCTGCCAGCGCACGAAGCGGCCGCAGCTCGAACTGTTGCACTGTTTGCTGATAAACCATTCTGAAAAACAAAAATGATAAAACAATTGGCTACAGTAATTTACTTGTTTTCAAGATACCTCTTTGGACGAAACTAGGTACATTTATGTTGAAGACCTAAAAAAACGTACAAGTAACAGAAGACATCTAGACTCACAACAACAATTTGTGGATTCCACAAAGTGTTGTCCCATATGGGATTTGAACCCACAACATTCGGCACTGAAGAAAGCGGCAAAGTGAACGTTTGTAATTGAGGTAATTAGCGATATTGTTAGGAGACAACACAGTGGACATCTTACATACTTACCTATACCTATTTTTATTACTTCATTCTAGTACTAAGTCATGGCTACAAATATTCGACTTAATTGGAAATTGATGGACTTCTGGCATTACAGTTAAATGGACTACCGTCACAGAAGTGCTTGAACCGTACTCATTCCTTCTAAATATAAACTTTAAATTAATATAAATAAGACTCACAATAATAAGTTCAGTAGCAATATTCTTAACAGCTTCTTGTCCGAGTGAGCTCTTCAACTCAGCTAAAGTTCGTAATGCCAATAGCATTGCGGTGTAGATATTAATTTGTATAGCTTCTTGGCGAGCTCCCTTGCAGACCTTGATGCTTTCAGTGAAATGTTCCAGCATTTGTTGCCTGTAAAGAAATATAGAAACGGTAAAAACTAATTTGTTAAATATTTAGCTGTTTTAATATCGTTTTGTGTGAACTGAGTAGAACACTATGTTTTTTTAGGAAATATGTTAAAATTAATAAATTAAAAAAAAACTAAGCAATCACGGGAAGTCCCGGAAGATGTTTATTGCCACATCGCATGATTACTTATAGATATTGTGCAACGCGTCGCCACGGTATATGTCGCCATGTCTTCGTGTCACGACTCGGTGTTTCACATCTAATACGTGTGTCAATGAATATGATCGATATTCTAAATTAAAAAAGACTTTAGGACATAGTAATTATTCAAAATAAAAAATGTTATTCAGCTTCAAAATGAATATGTACCTTATAAAACTTATGAGCTATTGAAAAGAGACAGGTCATGGTTCTCATACACACCTATGTTTATTAGCGGCTCTTGAGAAAATCTGTGGGAACAGCATCACCGAAGCGTCAATAACTGCGACCCCAAGAGGCTGGGCCCCCGTGACCCCGCGGTACAGACAGCAGGGGTCATGCTCCAGGGCCCCCGACCCACTAGCGCTCAGTGGAGATATTACCTGCTCTTCGATTTCAGCTTGATCTGTGTCGTAAATCCAACCTTCTTCACCCAATAGTATGGTGTCCCGTGGATGCATAGCGCTTCTCAATGTACCTAACAACAAGAAATGCATATTATAACATATACAATTAAGCTAAAAATGTATTTTGAAAAGACTTGTCACTCCAAGGAATAGTCGTCCATGCTCGAAAAATAATAATAAATGGATTTGATCTCTGTGCTATTTGTAATAAATTTCACAACATTTATGCCGTAAAAAATTCGTAACTATTAGAAATAAATAACTCACATCATTAATAGAATACTATAGACAGTTACGAGAAAAATTATTTGTTTGTAAAAAAATTAAATTCTACTTTATTTACTTTACCCACTTTGAATTTTCTTAAAATCATTTATATACACAGAGTTCATATGAGTTTTACAAAATGTTGTTTTAGAGCCTCGCTTCGGCATGCATGGGTCGGTTCGACTGAAGTGACACCACGGCCTCACAGAAAACCAGTGTGAAACAACGCCTGAGCTGTGTTTCACCGAGTGAATGAGGATATCGGTGGCCCTTTCCCCATCCCTTCCTCATTTCCCAGAGGCCAGCAACGCATTTGTAACGCCTGTGGTGTTGCAGGTATCCATGGGCGGCAATAAACGCTTACCATCAGGCGATACGTCTGCTCATTTGCAAAAAATATACTATTAGTATTCCGCCCACTAACGGGAGGATTTTTGAGGAATCCAATAGGAAAGGCTGGGAACATTAAGCTGCATGAATGCAAGATGCAAGGCTCTAGACGTAAATGCCAAGTTCAATCAAATATCGTATACCCGACAAGAACAAAGTTTAATAGACTTTCCACAGAGGAAAATCTGATTTCAAAATAAGAACAGTCAAATTTGAATCTGGTCTAGTAGCGTGTGATCCTTCTCTAACATGTTAATACCTTTATAGCTGTATCTCGCTCCCCCAAACATAAAGTTAACTATGAAATATACTATGAAAGACCATAAAGTAACTGTCAGACTATGGAAAACATTAAAACTTTATTCCTTTGATACAGTTAGATACATTTAATGACTTGTTTTTGACAGTATAACTTGAGGATTCAAAAATCGTTTCTTAAGATACCGCAGAAATGCCTTATCTCTATTTAAAGTATAAAGTGGTCACCAGTAGCAACGTTCGCCCCGCTGGGGTCTGCGGAGCCAGCGAGCTCTGCGGCGAGTAGCCTCAACAGGGGAGCTGGTGGGGCGGCGCCCCCGCCCAGCGCGGCGCAGGCCTGGTACAGGCGCAGCCTTAAGAGAGCCGCTGGAGCCTTCAGAGCCCCGCCGTATGAACGGACTACGCTGCTCACGCTGCAATATTGCACATACACATTTATCTCATCCTCACCATCTCTTTTTAATAAGTATCAATATTTCGGACATCTGACCCACAACGCCATAAAGCTTCAAACCAAGTAGAGCCGCTAGTAACTTTCTAGCTGCTTTAACACAATTAATACTCCTCTCGTTCTTTGTGTTTTATCGATTTAATTTTTTTTAAATCTATGTCCTAGTTTAGAGAGACCTATGTCCAGCAGTGGACTGCAATAGACGCTAATAATAATGATTAATTGTTAATCTTGATTACAAACTTATTATTTTTATCATAGCTTATACTTTGATAATCAGGTTGACTGATAGAAAACTTTTATGCACCTATTTTTTTGTAACTACTGAAGAGTAAACTAGAAGAACAGCAACACTGTTATGAGATCTGCTATGAAACAAACCCTATACTACTTTCTAAAGAGTGGCCTATGTCTAGCTTCGGAAAAAACTAAATGAAATTCCAGCTGCAACCCTCAACACGAAAAATAATACTTTTTTATTCATTTATTACGATAAACAAAGTTCTTAAACACGAAAGTTGAGAGTAACATTTAAAGGATATTTCAAAATTTAGACACTCAACATTTTATTACATAAAAGAAAATTAACAAAAAATATATGTTACACAAAATTGTAATATACAGTGCTACTTACTTGGTAAGAACAGCAATAGCACCATCGATGGGTTGCGTCAGTCGTTTGGCTGTGTCGTCGTTGTTAACAAGCGATGGACAGTGAATAAGTAGACTGTGTAACGCAGACAATGCACCCGCCCGTCCTTCTAAGGTTACCTACAAATGTACACATTTTTAAAAATCTCTTCGACAAATAAAAATTAATACCTACATAATATCTTTAAGTTTTACAATTACTACTGTAATTCTTATCTCACATATCTATTACAATACGCCGAAAAAATATTGCAGCATACTAGAGGCGGTTGTATGAAAACTTATATAATATAAAAAACCTATACAAATAAATAAAATTGGAGTGTCTGTTTGTAATATTAAAATACGCTTTCTACTACATGCATATGAATGTATATACGGTACACATACCAAAATATCTATTTTTAAAATTTTTGTCTGTCTCTCTGTCTGTTTGTTCCGGCTAATCTCTGGAACGGCTGGACCGATTTGGACGGGACTTTCACTGGTAGGTAGCTGATGGTACAAGGAGTAACTTAGGCTTACATTTTTTAGACTAGCTTCGCCCCGCGGCGTTACCCACGATACGACAATAACCGCGGGTAACACCTCGGGGTTCAGCTAGTTACTTATATACATATCATACATGGGCCGGCTCGACCAGAGTGATACCACAGTCTCACAGAAATCCGGTGTGAAACAGCTCCTGCACTGTGTTTCACCGCAGTAAAAAATCTTGGAAGTAAATTTATCTTTACCCAAAAAATAATGGAATCGAAAGTAATGACATCTACAACTCACCTGCCAAGTAAAAGCATCTCCCCTGGATTTTTCAGATTCCAGCTCTTTCACAGATCTTGGGAAACTGTTCCTCCACAACAACAACATTCGTGGCAATAGACCGCGGACGACTGGGACACCTTAGAGAAACAATGCTCATTTAATGTATATTTATTTTTATAAAACAGGCATCTCTACCAAAAATATATTAAATATTTAAATAATGTATGTATAATAATGTATAATAATAATGATAACTTCACACACACACACACACTTCAAAATGTATATAGAATAACGTGAAATTTTAGAGGTAGTGTGACATATCATTGAACTAAACACACGTCGCGAAGTAGTATAAAATCAATGATTGGGCAAACTTGTAAGAATCATTTAATAAGTACAAAAAATCGGGTTTTACGTTAAATACAGCATACTTAACGTATAAGTCAACTTTGAATATGTATTGTCACATTTTTTTTTCTCTGGATAGCTTCAAAGGAGGTAAATCGCGCCTCTAAGATAAATCAATTATTTCAAATTCCATTACTGTCTTACCTAGCGTACAAATAGCGCCAACTATAAGCCAACCGGCATTAGTTCTCGCAGCAGTGAGACGACTGCTTTGTCCCGCAGACCTCAGCAGTTGTTCAGCGGCGTTGAAAGCCACTTTACCTCGGCCGTGAGGCACGCCGAGCGGAGACATGCGTACTGCTCCTAGTATCGCTGCTAAGGCAGCAGAATACCCTGAAAGAAGGATTTAGATTTAGGTTTTTGAAGTGGAAACTTCTTTAGCGGCGCTGTGTACTTTTTTGGAATGGGTAAAAATGTATAAACTCGCGTCAGGGCGTCAGGTCACGTGACCATAAACTCGCGTCAGGTCACGTGTCCTGATCGAAAAAATTCGTAAGACGGATGTTTATTGTTAACAACGCCATCTACCGATATACTTTGGTAGCATTCGTTTTCCTTGATAGTGGTCCTTTCTCAATATGATTTTATATACTTAAAGTTAATATTTCAGTATCTTAAAGTGATTTACAATAAATTAAAATAACGATTTTCTACTTACACAAAACCTTTTGTAAATCAAAAAGATTGTTTACAATTTTTTTGAAAACAGCGTCATCTATTGGAGTATCAAAGCTTTACTTCCATTTACTACTTACAATCATAATAATTTTTAGTTCTTTTTATTGCACACTATTAAAAAAAGCATAGGTGTTCATTTCAGGTAAGTTAAAACAACAGTTTGTTTATAGTTATGAATTTTCACTTCTGTCGGCAGTGCTTATGACTGCTTTGTGTTTTTTTTTTGTATTTTCGTTTATATTTCACATGAACGCATATAGAGAAGTAAAATGTTGACAAAAATGTTATTTTACATAACGGAAACATGTTTTATAAATATTTCGGACATCTGAAACACAACGCCATCTAGTTATAAAGTAAACGCTCTGACAAGTTCGAAACTACATGTACTATGAAAACTAGATTAATTGATAGGATGTTAATGTATTTTTCATGTAAATACATTTAAATTAACTAACAGTAACACTGTAGTCAAATAAATCATTGCAGATCATACATTTAGGGACCTATAAAATATTACTGGACATGTATAAAAGGCTGGAAATTGTTATAATCGGTAATTTACTTGTCAGCTTTCGTGAAAGACGGTACTGGTCGCCGTGATTAGTGAGTGTTTTTATGTTTGTAAAAGTGCGAGTACCTACATCTGAGTGAGTGAGTGCGGGCTATATTATTTGTTCTTACTTGGTGTTTTAACTTCATATCCAGACTAAGCAAATAACTAAGTCAATCAGTTTTATGAGATTATAATTTTATTTAATAAAAAAATCTGATCTAGCGTGTATATTGATACTTTTTTTTAATAATTATGATTCTGAAACTTAATATACAAACATTTGATCCCAGACCTAAACCCTTCAGTATAACTGTCACACACTAGGACTACACCACTAAGATAGATTAATCTTTCGAATGCGGGAACGGGTACTTCCGGTTCCATGCACCGTGCGGCGAAAGTGCAAAATTTTGCAACACGGTGCATGGTGTACGAAAATGATCAAATATTTTCAAAAACAATGCTCGGTGGTTATAAAAGTGATTATTTTTCAAAAGATGGATAACAAGCGTACATGGTTATGCCATATTTTATTACTAAACTAATGTTATCGCTTTATTATTTACTCACAATTGAGCCAAGTATTAATTTACGCACCTATTGTGTTAATAAACATGATTTTAATATTTTATGTGGTTTATTATTCATTTTACTTATTATCCTCATAAAGTTCGATAACTAAGCTATCTACTGATATAAAAAAACACTATAACTGCAGTAAAAATTCATTGAGAAACATATTTGTAAAAATCACATTTCGCTGTCGAGATATTCGCCATTTTGTCACTTTACAATCAAACTATTATTTGCGCCAAAAAACAAATTACGTAGTATTTATATGAAGAAATAGTGTTTTTTAGTTAAATAATTTATTTTTTTAGTTAACTAGTGCAAAAGACAGGAACAATACATAAAAAAAACAACCTATTTATCAAGTTATTTAAAAAAAGGACTCGTTTGCTAGACCAGTTTTCATTTATTATTTTTAAGTTCTGAGAATTCTCTAAACTCTATGAAAATGACTGAATGCTAAAGAGAACAAACTGATCGTTCCATTATGTGACACACAAAGTCTATGGTCAATACAAAATAATTTAGTAAAACATAAACAAAGATCAGTTTACGTCTTGTTCATTGTCCGTCACTACTGTGTATGTGTGGGTGTTAATAGTTCCGGGACTTCCCGCTAGGCTGCGTGCAAACACGAATCAACGGCGATATACAATTTTAAGTGGCGTGCTATTGGAGAGGCCTATGTCCAGCAGTGGACTACGATACGCTGATGATGATGTAGAACAGTAATGGCGTGGGAGCCCTTTGTATGTGTGCGTCTAATTTCGCTCGTCAGGCAAAAAATGAGTGTTTATTTAAATATTTAGCTTTTCTAACACATTTTTGTTGCTATTCTATATTCTATATAAGATTCTCATCGCAATTATATCATTTTATCAATAAAAACATAACAATAAATGCGTAAAAACCTTCAAATGAGTAAGCCCTTTTCAATAGGTAATAGACTCGGTAACTTTTTGAGTAACACTATTCAAAATTACGCATGATTTATGCCTCAATTCGTATTGATAGTGGTTCCTAAAATAAGTATAATAAGTAAAATATAATAACAAACTACCTTCAAAAACACCTTATCGGCAAAAAATCAGTTTTAAGAGGCACTTGACAGATCGCGTTGCGTCATCGTCAACTTTGAAATTGGAACTCGTTTTTTTTACGGCTCTTGAAGCGCACTTGACAAACGAATGTTTTAAAATGTTGTTCGTATAAAGCAAATGCATAACAAACCTTTCTAGACTTCATTATAATAACTTTAATACCTAAAATTAATTAAAATGCAAGTTAACTGCGGTTATCGCGGATCCGCGATGCCGCACCGACGGGACAATCGTGGATCCGCGATGCCGCACCCCAGAGGTTAATAGTAACATCATATCTTTTTTAAAATAAATATAAATGTGAGTAACCGGCTTTTGCCCGCGGCTAGCAGGCTTGTTTGTCGACTATCGAGGTTCAAACAATACTATGCCCTTACTTACCTTACTAAGAAACAAAGCATAAATTTTATTGAAATCGATGCAATAGTTTACCCGTGAAAGCGTTACAGACAAGACAAAATTACTTTCGAATTTATAATACTAGTATGAATAGTATGGATAGTTTGTTATTTTTTTATAAATATAATAACCGTGGGAGAGCTATGCTTCGGTATGAATGGGTCGGCTCGACCGGAGTGATACCACGGCCCTCACAGAAAACCGGTGTGAAATAGCGTTTGCGCTGTGTTTCACCGAGTGAGTGAGGATAACGGAGGCCCATACCCCAACCCCTCCCCTCATCCCCTTTCCAATCCCCCAAAGGTCGGCAATGCACCTGTGACGCCTGCTACGTCTGCTCGTTTGCCCACTATTCAATAAAAAAAATAAAAAAAATGAGTCTTTCAAAGTGACTATTCTGTCCGATAGAAAGCATCAGCAGAATCTAAGAAGTGGCCAACATACTTTGGCGGCCTATTGAGATGCTCCTGCATCATTGAAAGGCAGCAGTAATGGATACATACCAGAGATGTGATGCGGAGTGGGTCTGGGAGCATCTAAGGCGTCCACACACTTGTCGATGAGCGGCGTGATCTGCGACGGTAAGGCCACGCACACGCACCGGATGCACCACGCAGCCGCCAGACGGGCTGCCACACATGGATGTTCTAACACCTACACGATAAATAATTACTTAAATAAGAATTATATCATAGACGTCATAAAATTACTAGTACATTGAGTGAAAGAAAGAAATAAAACTGACATACAAGTAGCGACAGCAAAAATGAGGGTACTCAAGTCGTATACTGTCTGACAAGGTTGGAAAGTAGAGATAGGCCATTAACGGTAAAATTGCAAGAAACCAAATTAGCAAAATTGGGCATCAGTAGAGGAAACCTTTAAGAGGCATTTTGTCGTTAGTTTCTAAACGAATAAAGGCCAAAAGGTGCACTAAACATTCATTTTTAGTTATGAATGTAACTTGAATAGTAATAGGCTTTATTATTTTTAAACCGACTTCAAAAAAGGAGGAGGTCCGTAATTCGACTGTGTTTTTTTATGATTGTTACTTTCTACTGGGTGAACCGATTTTGATGTATCCTTTTTTGATTTGAAAGCTGGTGCTTCCCGTGTCGTCCCATTTCAATTTGGAACAGTTCTTGAAGTCGGTTTGTTGCTAAATTTTTTTCTACCAATAAAGTCTATTATTAAGTATGAAAGGTAAAGAAAAGCCGTTTCTTTCAGTACACCAAAAGATTAAATTACGACAAATCTCGTTCGTATAACCATAGGCATATGTTGGCAGAAACGTCAATTCATTCACTTGCACGTAAACGTATACTACCATCGTACACGTACACCTTCGTGCATATTTGAAATGAAAAAAATATTATATTTTTACTTATTTATGGTATACGTTGTAAAAGCCAAGCAACAGAAACGAAGATATAACTCACCGTACAAATAGCGTCGATCATGTTCAACGAAGCATCCGACACAAGGTTTTGCACAGAAGTCCCAAGTTGAAGTGCTAACTCTCCAGCTTCCATCAAAGCACATACCAAAAGGTGTTGGCTAAAAAGTGTCTCCTGGAAAGACCAAATAATGAGTATAGTGTGCACTAAATATGTATTAGCATACATTTATTTTATGAATATAATACAATTCATGCATACAAATATTTGAACTGAATACAAAATTTAAAAACCTTGCATCAAATGCCGTAATGAAATCCTCTTCCCCACAACGATTAATTAAGTATTAAATAATTAAGAATTTATTCGTTTTCTTCTTAAATTAAATTACTTATTAAATATCCTGGTATCAATTATTAATCTTTGAGTGATAACGTGATAGTTAAATTTAACTAATTAATAAATTAATATGGATATCATTTTTTACCTTCGTTCAAAGCAAAGGACGGCGATTGGTTGATATATATATATATTATTTGATTTTGTAACTTATATAATTTTATAAATAAATTATGTACCTGGTTACAATCTTTAGCATTCTCCGGATTGAAATCAATGCTGTTCATCTGTTTGATAACTATTTGTATAATCTCTCTGCAGGCGGACGCCTGAGCCTTTTCGCCCAACATCTTGCCAAGTGTATTGCGAAGTATAAAGTTTATGCATTTCCTGTAAATATTACTTTTAATTAGTTATGCAACATTGTTACGAAACATCTAGAAAGTTCCAGAATGCAGCGACAGTCGGTTTGGCGGGATAAATTGTAGATAAGTTGTAATAATAATGTATTGTGACACAGAATAATGAACCTTAGTAGAATAAACGTAAGGTCGAACATGGAATGATTGTAGCGCGTTAGGCTGGTTTACATTTCTCGGAAATAGTCATGGCCGAATGTATGCGTTAGGATGTTGGAATCGTCTTGAAACGGAATGTTATATTTTGTTGTAAACATTAGTAAAAAAAAAAAATTTTCAGTTCAGTGACCAATTTTGAGTATGTTGGAAAAAGACTAGATTGGTGGGACTCAATATAGTTGCTATTATTAACCATTTCTTAATATTCCACCCAATGGCAAAATAATAAGAGATCAAAAGAATTAAAATATTCAATAAACGTTAAGGCAAGCTCAACTATACCTAGAATATACAGCATCGACGTGCGAACTAGCGGCTTTAGGATTGGCCACTAAATCCAAAACGTGATTCAGAAACGTGGTCATATTTCGCTCCAACCACACACCTCCCATATTTTGCACGAACACAACATAGGCCTAGAACAATAGTACACTTTCCTTTTTATCAAACAAAAACAATATTTTACCTTTCATTTGGGTGCTAAAATAAAATAAATTGAAATGTAAAAAGTTTTACTCATTATATAAAGGCAACTCCTGCACTACGAAAATTCCTGTATCGTGGAGGACTTTACAACACAACAGAACAACAAATTGTAGATAACAAAGACTTGCCTTATATATATAGGGTTTGAACCCACAGCTCTTAGCGTGAAGTGACCGCTTAAACCACTACGTTATCTGTCATAGCTTTATCTTTCGTATTTTTTGGTAGGAGAAACTCTTATGAGGTCGCGTCATCGCGTCACCGACATGCTGACGTCACAAAACTTCTTTGGCCTCGTTGAGCACTTTTTAGTAGCGGAAAATCTTATTGGTATAGATAATTTTAATTTAAACACTATGAAATTTCTAATTTTACACATTAACTTTACTAATAACATTCTAAATTATAAGTTTTAACTTCTATCGGCAGTCCTCATGACGCCAATTTTCTTTTATTATTCGTTTATAATATTCTCATCAAAATCTATACAAATAAATAAAATCGGAGTGTCTGTTTGTAATATTAAAATAACCGCTTTTTACTACATGCATATGAATGTATATACGGTACACATACCAAAATATATATTTTTAAATTTTTTGTCTGTCTGTCTGTCTGTTTGTTCCGGCTAACCTCAGGAACCACTGGTCAGATTTGAAAATTTATTTCGGTGTTGGATAGTCTATTTATCGAGGAAGGCTATAGGCTATATATCATCACGCTACTACTAATAGGAGCGGAGCACCAATGAAGAATGTTTCAAAAACGGGGGCAAATTTTCATACCACGGGCAATATAAGACGCAAACGAGGTTGCGTGGGTCAGCTAGTGAGAAATAAAGATTGTCAGCATGCTATTGGTTAATTTAATTAAAATAGGCCAAATCAAGTGTACTACAGATTGGTTTGTAAATAAACTACATAATATACTTACATGTGTAACACAAACACGGACTTCCCTGTTGACTCCAGAACCAGATTTGATGATCTCTCCTTTGAGGAACGAAGTACCTCCTCGGAGGAACGCACCCATTAGCAAGTTCAACGCTTCTTCTAAAGATACTACGTTCTTAGGGGGTTCTTTTTTTTGCTGGACTGTTAAAATACAAAATAATTTATATGACAAAGTATTATATTTTTTGTAGTAACCAAACGAGAAATCTATTAAATATTTGTTTAGTAGTATTTTCTTTTTCTTATAAGTGAACCCAGTGGCGCAAAGTTGACGTCGCATTAGCGATGTCTAAAATTGTAAAGAAATATAATTTACTAATTTATTTAAATTAAACTGCCTCGGTGGCGCATTGGTAGCGTATGCGACTGCTGTGCTTGAGGTCTCGCGTTCGATTCGGACCAAATGTTTATATAATCTGCAAATATTTGTTTCAGAGTTTGGGTGTTTTCTATGTATAATATGTATATATTTACAAATAAAAAAAAGTTATATGTATTTATATTACCTGATTGTGTCTTCAATTTAGAGTTCATATTAGTTAATTCGCCAGCCTGTGTTATAGCAATCATCGCGCCGAACAACTCCGCTATAGCGCATCTGTTAAAATGTAAACAAGAATCTGAACCAATCGTGTGATATAAACAATTTATCTCATCAACAACCGCTAGTAACACCGCGGGTCGCAACTAGTCTAGAATATAAGTAGTCTAAGTTATTTTTATACCATCAGTTATCTGCATTTAATGCATCTGAAAGTCGTATCAAAATCGTTCCAACCGTTTCAGTGATTAACTGGTACAAACAGACACTTAAATTTTATTTAATTGTATAGGGTCATCATCATCATTTCAGATCCATAGGTGTGAATGATGGACAAAAGATATTAATCAAAGCACTGTTTCTATTCCTAAACTTAGACAATATTCTAGCAATGTATCAAAAAATGGGGATGTTGTAGTTACTGACTGCTAAAAGATACACCGTATTTATAAGACTTATGTGAGATATAGCGTTTTTTATTAACTGTGTTAAATTATTTCTAAGTATTGGGTACTTTTAACAGTCAGCCAAGCTATGTACTACTTATTGCAATAAAAATAAAATAGGCAAATATCCCACATACCAGTAAAGCGATCTTCACATGTGTTTCAAATTCTATATTTAACGTTAAACACGGAAATACCACAAAGTGTTATTAATCACTCCATGTGCAGAAAGAGATTGCTATAAAAACGTTTATAATGTAAGTCTAAGTACCTACTAAGTTCAAATAAAATTTTAACACAAAAACCGACTTCAAGAACTGGAACAAATTGAAATGGGACTACATGGGAAGGCACCAGCTTTCAAATAAAAAAGAATTATCAATCAAAAGTTATGAGTACATAAAAAAGAAAGTCGAATTGGTAACCTCCTCCTTTTTTGAAGTCTGTTAGAAATAATAAACATTTAAACATATATCTATACTAATATTATAAAGAGGAAAACTTTGTTTGTATGTTTGTTTGTTTGTAATGCATAGGCTCTAAAACTACTGGACCGATTTTAAAAATTCTTTTACCATTCGAAGGCTACATTATCCACGAGTAACATAGGCTATATTTTATTTTGGAAAAAAATAGGGTTCCGTAAGATATTGGGGTTTTTCGGACACAAGGTGTAAAAAATCAACCCTATACGGGGGAAAATTTTTCGCTACGGGCAATAAAAGACGCAAAAGAGGTTGCGTCGGTCAGCTAGTATATGTATATAGAGACACTAAAATTGTCTGAAAAGCCTTAAGTTAAAATGTATTTATGTAACTACTTTTAGTTTGATTCTAAAAGCAATTCATAAACCAAACGTAATAAATTTTAATTCTAATTTGCTGAGACTTAAGATCACAAACCATTATATTACAAATCAAAATATATTCTAGGTTTATAAAAATAGTCGTACCTTAATGCATAGTCACTGGGATGGCCGGACTTAAGGCAGGCAGCTGCAACAGCGTCTAGCTCCGCAACCGTTAGCCGCATCAGCGGTAAGAGATGTCGGAGGGTATGAGCGGCAGCCGCCCGTACTGCTGGAGCCCTTTCTGACACAAGAGAGTTGCGTGCTGCACGCCACACTTCCCGGACGGCAACCGGTGCGGCAGTACCCATGCCTACGCAGATCTAGGTAACATTGCAATAGGTCAGTATATGTTTATTTAAAACAAAAGAGATGCCAAAAGGTGAACGACCTGGTAATAAACAACATCATGAACAGCCTTTTACAGTCCACTGCTGTACTATCCGTCGGAAATATCTGCGCAGACGGCTGAAATATGCTTCACCTCTCGCTTACCCACGCGTCGCCCCGCCTTCTATCTAGTACCGTTGCTAACGCAAGCGCCGAAATACGTGTATTATTCTTGCTATCGTAATCTTATTCTTGTTTATTGTTTCTCTGTTCAGTGAAATATTAACTCTCTATTTTGCATGACGTCATTAAGCCAGGTTTGCAGATATTTCCGAAATTTTAGAAAATATGATATTTTTAGGATCGGTAGTCTAACATATCCTCAGAAAGGAATGGATACTTGCTAAGTGAGGCAGCTTTACAGTTAGCAGGTATCAAAGGTGGAAAGAAACCATGATAACTTACGTCATTTTAGGAGGCCTGAATTTTATATAAATATATCATTAAGTATCCTACTAATATTATAAACGCGAAAGTTTGTGAGTATGTTTGTTGCTCTTTCACGCAAAACTACTTTTGGATTTTGATGAAACTTTACAATAATATAGCTTATACATCACAATAACACATAGGCTACAATTTATAAAGATACAAGCTTCACCTCGCGGCTTCGCCCGAGGTTATTGTCGTACCGCGAGGTTCAGCTAGTAATATTATAAAATAATTCCCAATGAGCCAGACTATCATGACGGGCCATTATTCCTCCCTGACTCGTTTTAAGTTCATTGGAACGAACGCCTCTGCTATATTTACGGCAGAGATACGCGTCATGTGTATTGTTATTTAAGTTAGCAATATAGACTAAAAACCTGTTTCCTAGAAGACATCGCCTTTAGCGATAAGGCCGCAAATTGTACCTCCTAGTTTTGTGTTACCTTTATAAGTAACCTGGTATACAATAAGGTGATTATTATTATACTTTTTTTTTATTGTATAGGGGGCAAACGAGCAGACGTATCGCCTGATGGTAAGCGATTACCGCCGCCCATAGACACCCGCAACACCAGAGGCGTCACAAGTGCGTTGGCGGCCTTTAGAGGAAGGGGACGGGGGATAAGGTAGGGGTTAGGGTGTGGGCCTCCGGTATTTTCACTCACTCGGTGAAACATAGCGCAAGCGCTATTTCACACCGGTTTTCTGTGAGGTCGTGGTATTACTCCGGTCGAGCCGGTCCATTCATGCCGAAGCATGGCTCTACTACGACATATATAAAATTCAGGCTTCAGGCTACTGTAAAACGGCCCCGCTTTCTTTTAATGTAGTGAGTATCTATTTCTTTGTGAGTATATGTAAGATGACCGATCCTAAAAAATCATCTTTCCTAAAATGACGTAAGTCTGGGCTAACGGAGATCTTGGACTAATAGGCCTCTCTTGGCAAAGAGGTTTTGGCCTACTTTGCGCTGACCAGGCAGCTTCGTTATAGGGTTTGCATAAAGTTTTCCTTCTCTTTGCCGTGATTTTGTCTTGCGTAGTTTGCTCCCTATGTCGGCTACGACACCCACGAGATGACTAGGGGGTGGTGACACTACGTATTCTGAATCTACCACCACACGGAGACCTAACCTGACACGGATTTATAATTAAAAATAAAGTAGATAGATAAACGCATCTTCACACCTGTATGTTCCACAAAATAACTTTTTTAAAGGTCAATATATACTGATAACATTAAAACTTTATGGTTACAGAAATGTCAACAAGGGCGCGCTTGACTTTCTACACAAATGAACGAAAAAGTCAAGGACGCGTACACATTGTTATACCATAAAGTTAGAAGTTAGCTTATATTCCCCTATCAACCCGCTTACCCTATAACTTTTTTCTATACATTGTGTAGTCTCCTTTTCTATTCAATGTACTCCCGGTTTCACCACCTATATTCATAAGGTAATAGCAATAGCCCCCTATTAGGTATACATAACTTAATTCTGCCCTCCTAGCCAAATTGACATTCTACAAATGTCAACGTTATTAGAAAACTGACAAATATAGAATGACGTCATCTGAACTAAGTCACGTGTCCAATATGTTAGCCAATAAAGATACGTTTGTATCTTGGCGCAAGAGGGCTGGTTAGCAAAAAGTTGTGGTGTATTTCGCCCTTGACTGGTCAAAACTGTTGACTGAAACGTATATGACTCTTGAACAAAAAACTGAAAGTGGTTTATAAAACGTACCTTTTCAAGGGTATTCATTATCTCTAGCCGTGTCTGAGACTCGGCATTTTTCAAAGACTTGACTAGAGTATTGACTGTTTCTTCATAGGATCTACCCATCATCCTGCCGAGTTTCTCGTACATGCTGCCCAAGCAGCATATAGCAGCTCTAAAACATACACATTACATACATTATAACGTACTAGATATAACATTTTCTTATAAAGTCTAACGTTAATTGGATTATAATAATTACATTACTAGCATTTGCCTACGGCTCCACCCGCTAAATGTCGGTTATCATGGTGATTTTTTAAACAAACATATCTTTTTTTATTTATGAACCGATAGAAATTAAACAAACACAATGTTAAGTGAAGCAAACCGCAGCGCATTAGAGTAAACCGCATTTAAATCGGTTAAGACATTCTTGGGATTAGCGTACGCAAATGTACAGATTTTACAGCATATTTCGGGTAGAATTTGAGATTTCACGAGCCAATGTTTAATACCTTCGTTATTTCTATTAAATAGGATCGATACAAGACTAGAAGCTAATGCTTCGAACATAATAGGGAATGCTATAACATGCTATTATAATAAAAGTGATGTCATGATGTGGTCATAAATGTATTGTGGATATATCAACATTCGTGGTTAGACAGTTTTGGAGTCTTTCGGGCCTTATGTATATTTTATGGGCTTAATTAAATTAGAGACATCACAATGACTTTCATTTAAACAACGTTAGCTACCTACTCTATGTAAGGTCTATCTGAATAATCCTTTTCTAGTTAAGCTAAATATGGCACAAAATTGTGTAGGTGTATAAGGCTTTATGATAACAGTTTAGGCAATGTCTCAACGTTCACTGTGCATACATTATGCAAATAATTTATTACTTTAATATATCATTGACATACATTTATCTCCGTCATTACGACTGTTAAGCATGCAATTGAAAGTACCGAGATTACATTAATTTGTGAAAACTCGCGCTTTCTAATTGGAGTATGGTATTTATTGAACTGAAAACTTTCGTCTTAACAACAGTGGTAAGATCATAAATCTAATGGTCAGCCGTTTATTAACGAGCAATAATATCGAGAGGTAGTTTATTAACCATAAAATAAAAAAAATGAACAACTATTCTTAATTTATTTTATTTATTTATTATATAGAGAAAACTAAATATAACCCTACCACTTAAAACTTTGAATTTACGATGCTACGAGTATGTAACCCGGGTCATTATTTCGAATCATTGTTTTTTATATATGACCTTGGCAAAATGACTTTACTCTGCCTGATGGAAAGCATAAGCAGAATCCAGGAGTGGTGGTCACCATACTCATTGCTCATTGCGAATGCAGACATTGCCAGATGGTGACCTCTCGCACTCACCAACGAAACACGATAGCACGAACGCTGTCATTTTACGTTACGTTGTTATTTGTTTTTATTGACACTTTCTTCATTTAAATCAGGTCAGTAGTTCAGGCGCTGCAGTGAAACAGACATGCATAGACTGTCTGAACTCGCCATCCGTACAACCGTTCCTTTTGGGTTCGCGGTAGTTGGGTAAGAACGACTTTAAACGAAAGTGTGGTGTTTGGAACCAGTGATCTCGGTTTACCTTTTTTAAATATCCCTAAAAGAGTTAAAACTGAAAGTCCTTCAACTTCGCTGGTCTGAAGGACTTTTTTTCGATATTCTACTTTGCAGATCTTCAATATATTTGATAACAAACTCGTTATTAAAGTGATATTTTTAGCTATGATAACTACCATTTTTAACCGTGAAGCAATTTAGTATATATGTTTACGAATTTTATGATATCCATGTTCTAGTTTAGTTTTATCAACTGCCAAATGTTTAATGGGTACTAATTTTAACCTGAATGGCAGTCCTGACGTAATGAGAGCATTCTATACTGCAGAAGACTCCTAGTCAATTCATTTTGAATCAATTTTAGATGAAATATTTGTGTAAATTTTCAGGTATAAATATTTCAAGTAGTTAACGAGTTATTACATTATTTATAATCAGTTGTGGCAATGAATCAAAATTTAATTTAATGTTATATAATTGTATAATTTCACTAAACAGTTTTAACTTGATTAAATTTTGATCGTAATATCAGACACGATAGTTTTTAGACAAATATATAAAGACATATATAGAAAGATTATTCTCTTAGATATATGTATAAAATATAGATTTTTTTATTGTGTAGGGGCAAACGAGCACACGTGTAGCCTGATGGTAAGCCGCCGCCTGTGGACACCCGCAACACACACACAGAGGCGTCACAATTTCGTCTTTTCTTGAAGGTTTGAGGTCGTATTGGTCCGGGAATACCGCATGCGACAGTTCAATTCACAGTTTTTTTGTGCGAAGCAGATAGTTTCGCGAAAAGCTTATACAATAATTAATAATCATCATCATCAACAGCCTATGTCTACAACACACAAACAAATATTACAAAAGTACTTACAATCTAGTGGGCAGGTATGATGGTGAATCATCTTTAACCTTGATGATATCATTGCACTTATTGACGGTGTCAAACAGTAGGAAGGTGTCTCCAACAGAGAACAATGTCGCTAAGTTCCTTGCCAGCAGTCTTCTTGCAGGTGCTCCAAGGTTTTCTCGTAGGAGATTTACTAATTGGGCCACTAGCTTCTGTTGGCAGCTTTTGATATCAGACTGTTGAAAAGTAATTTGCTGTTGTTTTATTATTATACTTTTAGCGAAAAAAATCATAGAGATCAACTCCTTCAAATGAGACAACCTGTGGGTACGTTATACATACATACAGTAAACATACAATTTGCATACAGTACTCTGTACACTGTTAAAGTTAAAAAAAAACCAGGAATGGAATGAATGTCAATGGTGAAATAATTCATTTTTCTAAATTATTGTCATGATTGATCTAATAAAGGTTTAAGTAACATGTACGATAGCTGAAGACATTTTTGGAGTGAATCTTCTTTAGAATCGTCCGGATGCAACGGAAAAAACGACAGGTAACAGACACAAATACAAAAAGTCGCCTGTAATTAGTGAGCCAGAGCGAGAGAGCAAATGTCGGTCTCATTCTTTTGTCGATTTACTGAAGTTTCACTTCTATCGTATGTGAATCGAACACACAACTTTTTTTTTCATTACCAAAGCACTTTTAACTAATAATAAATCAGAGGGTCTGATGCAGAAGGCAGTCAAGCTAGACACTGCTCGTATAGTGAGGAGTTTCCTGTCTTTGCAGCCCTAACCATCGGTTTCTTGGTCTCTGTACCCAAAGTCGGTGGTCTACTACTGTTTATATTTTTTTTTTTTGTATTTAAAATTTTATGAATATTTTACCAATTTAAATGTAATAAAGATAATAATAATCAACGGACATTTGTTTTTCCTTCCGCATTCGACGAAGTTCCGCATAATTATTATTAGCTGCATTTGTGAAAGGATGCTGAGTTTAGGAAATAACATCTTAGAACTACTCAAAAATAGTATCATCACATCTCTCGTAACAAAATAGATCACGGAGCAGAAACCTAACACCACTAGGTATAAAGTTTTACCTAAACAGAGCAATTGACCTTTGTAATCTATGCCATACGCTACGCTCTGTAACATTTAGCTAGCATATTCGAAGTTAATAACGTGACCCTCTATGGGATTATAAGGTCAGAGCGCGTACTAAAGGCATTGTACTGTTGGCTTGAGGTCTCGGGTTCGATTCGGACCAAATGTTTGTGTGATCTGCAAATATTTGTTTCGAAGTTTGGGTGATTTCTATATATAATGTGTATGTATTTGCAAAAAAAAGTATATATGTATTTATATCAGTTGTCTAGTACCCATAATACAAGCTCTGCTTAGCTTGGAACTAGACGGCGTTGTGTGTTAAATTGTCCGAAATATTTATTTATTATTTATTGTATCTGATTAGGACTCAAAAAACTTTAAACACTGGTATCGTATTAGATACCATCATAATTTCGTATGATCGTCATCGTCTTGCGTGGTCAAACGTCAGCGTCGGTAACTGCATCTATACTGGACATGGCTTCTTTTAAAAACCTACCTACTATCTATAGCACTCCGCACAATTGGCTTTGTGAAGCACGGATGCTGCACACTGCCTATTGTACAGTGCATTTAAGACAAAGGAATTTTCAAGGAATTGCAGCATACTAGACTCAGCACCTTGGTTTTCCAGGGACACTTACGATTCATAAGTGTATATTCGTACATTACATATGTATCGTTTAGTTGTAAAAAACAGCTTGTGTATTACTACATATTATCAAACAGAGTTCTCCGCCGAGTCTATCTGTTCGCGATAAACTCAAAAGTTACTGCACGGATTTTTATGCGGTTTTTACCAATAGATAGAGTGGTTCTTGAGGAAGGGTTTTATATATAATTTGGAAAGATTTTGAATATATTGTTGAAGACGACGGAAAAAAATTAAACCGCAAATTTTCTCAGAGACTTTTATCTATTATATTATGCCAGCTGACCCACGCAACCTCATTTGCGTCTTCCATTGCCCGTAGCGTGAAAATTTTTCCCCGTTTTTGAAACATTATTTATTGGTGCTCCGCTTATATTTGTATTAGCGTGATGATATATAGGCTAAAGCCTTCCTCGATAAATGGACTATCCAACACTTTTTTTCACAAAGAATTTTTCAAATCGGACCAGCAGGTCTTGAGATTAGCGCGGTCAAACAAACACTTGCTTCGCTGTGGTATATTGTGGTAACAATGACGAGAGTTGACGATCAAAATTAACATGAAAAATAGATTAATACTATCTCTGAAGTATTTATATTGTGTAAAAAATTAGAGCTTAATCAGTGCAGAACTTTTAGAGATTTTCAGAACTAACCAACTAACTTAACATTTTAATATCTATAAGTAGATTAGCTTCGCCCCACGGATTTTATTACTACTGAATCAGATGATATTCATTATTTGATTTGTTTTAATTCTGTTTTAGTGTAACTATTACATATATATACAACAGCAATCCGACAGGGAATCAAACCTGAAACCTCTTGATCAGCAGTCACTTATGCTAACCACTAGACCAAACAAAATACTGACGAAAGACATACACATTCATATTTCATACAAGTTAATGAATGAACGTAATCAATTAATTTAGTGCTATACTCTCCTAGAACTGACACAATATAATCTATGCTAGTGCAGTAAAAATTTATTTATTTGTATAGAAGAACAGGAATATGATAGTTACCTTGTGTGCAGCAACAAGGACTTTATCAAGGAATCTGAGCCACTCAAATATAAAATGTGGCTTCTTATCATCAGGCAACTGCTGCAGGGCTGACTCGTTCAGAGTTAGTGAATGTGATACCTCCATTTTCTAAAATAAATGATACACATTAACTACCAAAGTAATAATAAATGTTTATTTCTCTTCTACAAACATTACATAACATTAATACTTATAAAATATTATGCATTTGAAAGTTCATATGATCTCAAATATTTGTTTTGGATGTTTTTTATAATATTTCTTATTTTTATTTGCTGTTATATGATAATTAGAAATATACACAGGGGTCTTTACAAACATATATGAAACAGACACAAAGAACACCCTGACTCAAAACAATTTGTGGATCACACAAAGTGTACATTAATGTGGGGTTTGAATCCAGAACACTCAGTGCAATAGAAAACGGTGGGGTGACTACTTAAACCAGTATGCCAACTGCGCAGTCAAAATATGTCTTGATTTTAATCTAAAATAGACTATTGGTTACTTTTTTATCTATCTTATAAGAATCTATACTAATATAAGTGAAGGACAAGCCAAGCCTAGTATGGCATACCATACTAGGCTTGGCTTTATATTTCTTCTTCTTTATATTTCCAGATTGTGAACTTTATTAGTTAAAATTTAAACCACAACACATTATTATTATGGAAAAGCCATGTAAAGTATGCTTCTATAAAAATTGTTTATTTTATCAAATAGAATGAGTAACAGTACTATACTCCTTAATTTATATTGAATTTACTACACACACATTTACATACTCAAATTGATTTCACATTCAGAGTAGCTAGTTCTGCTATAAACAAACATATGATGCCATATGGAACACATTTCGCTGCGGAAAGGGAATAAACTACCGCAAACCAGTATCAAAACCATAGTTTGTTTATAATAGCTAATTGAAACATGGCAATGGCGTCAACTCCCGATGAATCAACCGGACATTAATATTAATGTACAATTAGTACAGGGTCACCGGTCTGGCATGCAAAAGATTTCGTAAATAACTTAATAAAGTAATGCACCAATAAGAGGATGAGAAAAAAAAATACTACAAACCAACGAAAGAGTTTCCTAATTGTCCGAAACACGCATTCACATAATAAAATTATGGTAATAAAGGAGTTGTAAAGCATCCAAACACAAATGTAAATTAATATTGGAACTTTTGCATAACAGTAAGAATTGTTATGGTAATAATCGCAAACATTACAAACATAAATATCAGAATTCCTTTTATTCGCACTATACACGGTATACTTCACATTGAACAACTGACTGAACAAGAAAAGAACAACAACAGCAGATGAGCAGAGGAAAAGGTGAATTGTCAAAATAGGCATGGCCGAATTATCGAAATCGAAATATCGACTTGTTATTTTACACAAAATTATCTGGAACTAAAATTTATTGTTTATTTGTTTGTCTGTTAAAACATTAGTAGTAAATAGTTATCAAATTTTGGAACAATAGCCTAAATTGTAGGTATTTCTTAACAAAGTTATACATTTTTTGTCAAAATCATAACCGTATTAGTATTGTCATTCCAGTTCATTATTTCTCTTTTAATCAATTTTACAAACTGTTTAATCAAAATTTATTTAAATAATTGTTGCAATGCCACTTACTACAACCTCAAGATCCTATTAGAATTATTTTTAAATGCATCTCTACTATTAATAATCTATGACAATTTCTTAGACTGTCAAATTTCACGTCAATGTCGTCGTTCATCCGACGCTTTCGAGAAATTGTTTTCTGACGGTGGGGTTTCGTTGTTCGTAACTAAGTTTCAAAAGAATATTTCTGAACAATTAAGCTGTAAAGTAACACATGGTTTGGTGGCAATATTAACGTTTCAAGCAAAAGACCATGAATTTAACCCCTCACGTATTGTACGTGTATTGTATGAAGCCAGTGCCAGAGCTTTAAAACAAGATCAATGATTAACATGAGTGCCCAGCAGAGCCCGGCTAACATGCAGTCCGTGGACAGAGAAAAGATTTTTACATGGATCCTGGAGCTTTGTAACCCTGAGACTAGAGAAAATGCTTTACTGGAGCTCAGCAAAAAACGTGAGAATGTACCGGATTTAGCCCCTATGTTGTGGCACAGTTTTGGTACCATTGCTGCGCTTCTGCAGGAAATCACCAATATCTACGTGGCTATGATCCCTCCCACTCTCACAGCTCACCAAAGTAACAGGGTCTGTAATGCTTTGGCGCTCATGCAATGTGTAGCGTCGCACCCTGAGACGCGTTCGGCCTTCTTACAAGCACACGTTCCGTTATTCCTTTATCCATTCCTTCACACGGTATCCAAAACACGTCCTTTCGAATATTTACGACTTACTAGCCTTGGAGTGATTGGAGCCCTAGTTAAAACTGACGAACAGGAAGTCATTACTTTTTTGCTTACCACTGAAATAATACCGTTGTGTTTGCGCATTATGGAAAACGGATCTGAACTCTCCAAGACTGTTGCCACCTTCATTTTACAAAAGATATTGCTAGATGATAGTGGGCTCTGCTACATTTGCCAAACATATGACAGATTTTCTCATGTGGCTATGATATTAGGAAAAATGGTTTTATCTCTTGCTAAAGATCCATCTGCAAGGTTGTTGAAGCATGTTGTCAGGTGCTACTTGCGTCTGTCGGACAACCCAAGAGCAAGAGAGGCGTTAAGGCAGTGTCTACCAGACCAGCTGAGGGACTCCACATTTGCTGCATGCCTTCAGGAAGATAACTCGACTAAACACTGGTTGGCCCAGCTTATTAAAAATTTGGAAGCTCAGCCCACACCGGCCAGTCCAGCCCCACAAAACATGTGAGACTTAACTTTCTGGAGCAGGCGCACTGTGGACAATAAACAATAAGTAGTGCAGTTTAATACATAAACAAAGCTAGTACAAGCATCACTGTAAATCACTTATTGATGCATAAAATGTATTTTACTGCAGAGATGTATAAAAATAATTCTTGACAAAGTTAAGATTTGGTGCACTGATGTTCCCAATAATTTCTCTAACAAGCAATATTCTTTTTACAATAAGCTTGAATAGATTAATAGGAAAATAAGAATGTCATTGGCTGTGCATTGATAGTGTTTAAAAAAATATATTATGATAAGGTCCACAAGGAAATTCTTGAAATTTCAATGTGGATCTCCATCATCTTACTTGGTTGTATAGTATTAAGAAATACAAGTACTACTTTTTGTTATTGTGTATAGTGTGCCTGTATGATTTTTAATATGAATGATACAAGTCTGTGATAATGAAAATATATTCCACAGATTTGTAATGCAATAATAAATTTTATGTTACTGACATATCCACTGATATATAATTATTAAATTTATGAATGTACTGATGAAATTTTGCCTTTTTAATATTATGTATTTGACTCTTACACATTATTGTATTATTTTTAGGTACAAAACAAGATGAAAGCACTAATTTTGTATGCAGTCATAGTGGAGTAGGAATAAAACCTTTTTATCATTTGAAATGTTTTTCTTTATATTTAAAAATCCTTAGTATTGCCCTAGCCTTATAATTATTTAGTGCATAAATGTGTCATTAGAACCTTCTACACAGTAATACACTAATATAAATAGGGTAACCATATTAAAAAAGGTAAAAAAAAATTTATGAAATCCCCCAATAACGTTGGACTTATTGTCCTTTACACAATAAAATAATACTCATTCTATGCATCATACAAAGAAATAAAATTGAAGTCTGTCAGTTTTTTTTACCAAATTATGATATTAGTGATTATACGATATGAGAAATTATAATGATCGCATTTTTTTTTCATTCACTGATAGAACTTCCTTTTCATTTTTTGAAAATTATCTAGACTAAAAGATGATGATCCTTGAGTTTGTTTCGTCCTATCTCTCAGGGCTAGTCCAGTTAGAAAAAGTCGAACTCAACTGCTCAAAAAAGTTTTACTTGCAAAAGCGTTCATGGAACCTATTTGTAGAATAAATGATTTCATTTCACATTAACTGTTCCCAATAATGTTTGAAGAGGCTGGACCTTTTTTGATAAGAGTTTTGGTGGCAGATAGCTGCTGTATAATGAGTAACTTAACGAATGCTGGACCTTTTTTTTTTTTTTTAACCTGTGGAAACCCCCTCGGGCCGTCACCCCACCGGGGTTTGCGGCGGGGTGGTGTGTCGGAATCGAACCGACTAAAACCACACGGTGTGCCAACTGTGCGCCTGAGAAGGGAGGAGTCCGGGAACTGCAGTTATTAACACGACCGGACCCCTCCCAGAACGAATGCAGGACCTAGCTAGTTGTTAAATACAGAACTCATATTATTATTTTGTAAATAAATATTTCAGACAACTAACATACAACGCCATCTAGTATCAAGTTAAGCAGAAGCAGAACAACTGATATAAATACCTATGTACTAGATTTTTGTAAAAACATGCATATTATATACAGAAAACACCCCAACTCCGATATAAATATTTGCATGCCCCAAATTTTTTTTAATCCTTCATTTATTTAGAATTTCACAGAATACGTACAATCAAAAATTCGCTTTGGTCGGTTTTCTGTATGGCCGCAATCCGATTGAACCGGCCACTTGTGCCTAAGCATGGATCTTCAAACTTGGCCAGTACTAGAAACCCAATAATTTAATGAATTATAACTAGAGAAATTGAATATACACACGGTGAAACACAGCGCAAGCACTCCCCTCCTAGCAAAGGCGGCTCTAGCACATGTACTGCCCGGGTGCAAACATTTCCCTACCGACCCCTAGAAGGGGCCCCTGGTCAAAATGTAATAGGTACAAAATTTTACATCTAATTGTCGTCGATGCTTACATAACTATTTTCATATTTACTTAAAATCACTTGATCGGTCATTTTGTATAGATTCTTTTTATTACAACTCCTATTTATAGCCATAACTTAATATTAACGTAGGAACATTTCAGTTTGTTATTGTGTTTACAGTTACAGTGATGTTCGGAAATAATAGGTACTCCGGACCTAAAAAATTAGGACCCATACACATAGTTTCTCGGGAAGCCTGATTGACCCTTACGGAAACCTTATTGCTGGTCGCTAAGCAGATGATGACCCTATAGTTACACAGTTGGCTATTGGCCTGTAGATGGACGGATTTGAGCGCTCCCCCTTTTTAGAGATTGCGTGGACCAATGTTGTCTTTCATGATGTCGGGACTACGCCAGAGGAGTAGGAGAGTAGAAAAAAACGAGTTAGAACCGGTGCTAACCCTGGAGTGGACATCTTCAACTCAATAGGAGGGATTCCATAAGGGCCACTCGACTTATGGATATCAAGGAACAGAAGTGCTAAAGGCACTGAGCGTTGGTGGAACTGTAAATTCCGCCTCCCGCTTTCTGTAAAAGGCATTTTGGAAGATGGACCAGACCAGGGCCAACATTTACCACCAATGGGGACCAGAGAGGATGGAACAAAAAGTTCCATATCCTGCAGCACAACATCAGCAACAGAATGAGCCTGCCGCTCCTTCGCCTCTGTTGGGGTTATCCGGTGAGTGCAGTGCAGTCATGCAGTCTTATAGACAGCTGACTCATCAACAGAGGTTGCAGAACGTGCTAGTACCAGTAGTGGGTAGTTCCAATGAGTCGGAACTGAGTGACGCTAGTCCCAGTCGGGGCTGAAGTCTGCTGATCCTAATGAGTCGGGATTATATAGCACTTCATAGCGGTGAAGTCCACAGTTAGTAGGGCGGTTGCTGCTTTATGGCTGGCTGCTGCGTGCTTTTCTTATGTTGACGTGGATGAACTTGCTGGTTAACTGAGACGTGGTCACTATCATCGCGTTCATGGGAGTTCATACAATGTCGGCGATGATGCTGTTGCTGCTGATCTATTTCTTTAAGACTGCTTCCAACCACTACTGTGTGATGTCCACTCTTCCAGTTTTTTGTCTCATAAATAAAATATTTAATTGTTCTTGTATTATAAGTATCCAACTCACGAAATCAACTAGAACTCTGCGACCATAACTTGCGTAATAGCGAGTACCTAAGTTCATTTGTAAATGTGAGCGTAGGTACTCTTGTTAACTCAACGTGCGAATAGGTGTTTATTTTAATAATCATATTTTTAAGCTTTACAAATTTATTCATTCTAATCTTCACAAATTTATTTATACTAACTAGTCTTTACAAATTTATTCATATGAGTAGTAAAAAAAATTAGAAATCAGGTCCACGAATAGAATACGGCGAAATGGCCCAACTATTAGAAGATTTGCGTCTAGAAATGATGGTATCAAATCCAGTTGCCGATAAATAATCTTCCACAATATCATTATAGGTAGCAGACATCGAAGTTTCTTTATCCATACTTGGTGCAGTCGAAACCACTTCAACCCTGGAACCGCTGAACATTTCATCATTTTCAACCGAAACCTGTTCTATATTAGCAGCTCCGAACGTCGGTGTTTGAACATTATCCGTGATAACATAGGGGTCAAGTATAGACTTCAAAGGAGAAAGATAGTCTTCAAAAAACTGTGTCCCACAATTTGACGTTTCAATCCATTGAGAACACGCTTTGTCAGACAAAAAATATTTATTGGGAATGATGACCTGTATTTCCTTTGCCCTCATTTTGCAATTGTTTCGTCGTTCATCATTATGAAAAGAATACTTACAGTCACAACTATGTCGTTTACGTACATGCGGTAGAAAGTAATGGCTACATTGCAAAGGTCCACTTAAATTGGTGTTGACACCAATTTCTATATACCTATTCCTTATCTTCCTTTCATCGTTTTCGAATTCCTTTGCATTTTTAATATAAATGCTGTGTCTTTGCTTGATAGTACTGCTCAGTACTTTTTCTTTATCAACAATATATGATTGTTTAGTTTTACCAGTTTTACTTTCTCTTGGAACAATTATGCTTTTTTTACGTGATGTTGAAGCAGTGCATCGTGACACTCGTGACGAAATCGTCGAGTGGGAGTACAGAGAGGAGCGTTTTAGACCAGGCTCTACGTCTAGTTTGTAAGTAAAAGACATTGAGCCCGATGTCTTGCAACTAATAATTTACATTTTCACAAATTTTTAAGACGCAACGAAGACTAAGTACATCTCACAGTTTTTATAAGTAGGTACCTATTTCTTGATACTTATAAAGCTCACCTCCTGTTTTATAATCATGATTTTGGGTTAAATTTGTTGTTGCTTTAATATAAAAAGAAACTCCATTAAAATATTGACGTTAAGACTGAACCAGAAACTACATAGAAAAATCCAAAGAAACTATCTCAATAACTTTTTTTCCATTTTTAAATTAAATTTCGTGCAAAAGCACTTTTGTAAATTAAATACGAATAAAATGAGGACAAAAAATGCCAGTCTGAATGGAAGTTTGGTCTAATTTGTGTTTTAAATACAAAAGCTCTCTCAATTTAGAAAGGTACCCACTTGTTAGATTGCCATTGAATGAGACTTTTGTCATTATTGTATAGGTGCTAATATTATTATTTTGAAAAGAGCTTATCAGTTATATTATACCTTGAATCATCATCTTCCTATCATTTTTTATTTTCAAGATTATTATAATGGCACTTCACAACCCTGAGGATACTCTAAATTCGAAAGTTGAACTATATAGTTGTCAACATATTTAAGGGGAAATAACTTCCCAATGACTGAATCCTCCTGACTGACGGTCTTCCTTGTTCTCCAAGGCACGGGCGTGAAACACTGCCAAGTTCCATTGTACTTTCCACCCGGAGTACGTGTGTTTAAATTCCTGTATTGTTACTTACTTACTTTTTATAAAAAATACTTAACAACATTTTTTGACCTGACCATAGAATTGAATCCGAGACCTTTACAGTCGTATACCTATGCCTGACCGTATAGGTCGTAATAAGCCTGTACCTATTATAAAAGGCGTCTCAAGTATCCGTTGAACTCTGATCAGCTGGTCAGAGTTCAACGGATACAACTACAACTCGCTGCTTCGACTCTTAACTGGAGCAATAACTGGTCATGCACTACTAAACAAACATATTTTGACAGCCCTCTATACAGAGCATGCACGTAGGAGGAAGAAACAACCGCCAATTTCATCATGGCATGTCCTGGGGTGGCAGAATACCGGAAAAGTCGTCGGCAACGTAAATGCATGAATAATGCCGACCCACCACGCAAAATAGGCGCATTAAAGTCGTCGAGTTGCAGAGACAATATAGTCTCCTCTCCTTACTTAGTAACATATTTGGATTCTAATTGTGATCCTGTATTTTTGTTCTAGTATAGATGCCGATAGATGCCAGTCTGTGTACAAAATGACCACGACAAATACAAAAAAAATACTTTGATTAATAAAAAATTCGTTAGGTAAGAATGCAAAACACATTTCTGCATCTTCATAATATTAAGGTATATTTTATCAATACTAAGCTCTACGTACCGATGTATTTTCATTTCGCATAACACAGTGTTGCCATCTCGTAACGAATAAATTTAATAACATTTCAATAAAACACTTAAGAGATTTTTTAACAAATTAGGTATAGAATTACTTATAAATGAAATGTACCAAGTAAGTAGTATTTCATGGCACCAGAATGTACATCCAAGTAGTTTCTACATGATAATATATTTTAACTTTTTTATACCGAGAGATTTGCGATTGTACGATATAGTTCTAAAAGATTAACGCTGACAGTCTACAAACATGAGCCACGTCAACTGCGATAACGTCAGGGCCTGTATTTTGTCACGGGGCCTATTCGTTTATGCCCTCGCCTCTTTGTATTTGCTCCGTGGGTTTGATAGCTAGGTTCCTAAAAACTGTCATCGTCAGAAAAAAAAATACTCGCAGTGCCTGTTTTTTCTCTGCCTGTTACTTCTAATGAATATTGAAAGCAAGAACTGATTCTAACAAGATTTAACTTGTAGGCAAATCTCAATATTAAAAACAAAAAAATCAAAGCACATTTTCTAGCTGAAAATATTTAGAAATATGAGCAAATTAAATAAATGAATTATAAATTTGCCTTTATAATTATAACGTAAAATATTTATACAGTCAATTACAAACAAATATACAGCTGAAGCGAATAAAAGTGTTAAAAAGATAAACAATAATCCTAATTTTCTGCCAAAATTACAACAGGGCAATAAATTTTATACGAAAATATGTAGAGAAAATACATCAATGATTAAGCATTATGAGAAAATATATTTAAACGCTGAATACGCAAAATAGGCCGGCAACGCACTTGTGGTGCACGGTGTCCGTCAATCTTACCATCCGGCGATACGTCTGCTTGTTTGCCCCCAATTCCATAAAAAAAAAGTGTCATTGCATACTCACCCTTAAGAAAAAGATAGCCTATTAAATGTATCCCTAACGGTATCTCTAAACTCTACAGTAATGTTCCACTTCGAAATAGTTGGCTTTGGTCATAGCTAGATTACGCTGACTAGTAACCTTGTTAATCTAGTAAAATGATTTGTATCTTTGCCCATCACTTTTCAAATATTAGGTCTTTGCGCATTACTAAAATATTTGAGTTGAAGTATTTAATAAGTGAAATGTCATTAATGTCAATATTGTCAATGCACAGATGATTTTCGCATTTTTGGAATGCGTAATGCAAATAATGAGTTTTCACGGTTACTTGCTGTTTTTTTCCAACGATAAGATAGTAATATAATAAATTGTAAATATATTTTGTACCAAGAGTTCCTGTTTATGTATCTTCCAAGATGTGGGTGTACGGCTATGGGTCTTTAATATGGAAAGTAGATTTTAAGTATGAATGTAAACTCGTAGGCTTTATTAAAGGTTATCATAGAAGATTCTATCAACACAGTATTGATCACCGTGGAATTCCGGAGAAGGTAAAAGTATTTATGCATTTATGAATGCTTTTATTATATTTTATCAGCTGACGTTGAATCTTCATTCTATGTCCATAAACAATGACCGTGTTCTTCAATTTTCTTTTTTTTCTTCTATAACTTGTCCTTTTTCGTATATTTTGCTATTCATTTCCTAAAGTTTTCAGTCGATTGTAAATTTTTTCTCCTTAATACATAAG
This sequence comes from Spilarctia lutea, assembly GCA_916048165.1. Classification (NCBI taxonomy): domain Eukaryota; kingdom Metazoa; phylum Arthropoda; class Insecta; order Lepidoptera; family Erebidae; genus Spilarctia; species Spilarctia lutea. The sequence goes on from OU696491.1 coordinate 7,240,258, forward strand.
CAAAACTTAAGTTATCAAATTGTCCTGTAGTGGACCATAAAATGTTGTTTAAGTGATGTGATTTGAAATCATCTCTGATATAGACTAAGTTAAAATCAACACACATAACAACAATCTGTTTTGTTTGTAAATATTTAGCAAAAAAATGAACCTATAAAAAAATTAATAATAAACCTTTCTACAATAACCCCTCTTTAAGGCCTCATAGGAAAAGAGAATCCTCAATATTTTATTGCAACTTACTAAATGTTATTATTATTAATTACATTGCAGTAAACTAACTCACATCAAAATTTTAGAGTTTATGATGTCTGTACATTCTTGGGATGTTTTGTGTCTGTATTTTATTTAAATAAAATCATTTCTAAGTTTTTCATTTAAACTTACAGTTTTAACTGCAAGTTTAAAAGCTATCACGATAAAATTAAACTAAATAAAGCATCATTAGACGCATACTATGAGAGCGAGTGGTGCATAGAGCAGGGGGGCGGAGGGGTAATCAAATGTTAGTAAAGATAAAAGTGATTAAGTCTCTTTGTTACACTTTCACGGATAAACAGCTGCACTGATTTTAATGAAATTTGTCATTGAGATACTTTGATTCTTAAGACATTGCATAGTCTACGAATTACCACGACAACTGAATAAACGCCGTGGAGTCGCGGGCAAAAGCTCGTATTCTAGAATTACTGATTGTGAAATAAGTAAATACTTTTTAATTGCCCGTTAGATGCAGGCAGCACAGGAGCGGTTGTTGTGGAGAACCTTGTTTAAGGTCTATGTCCAGCAGTGGAAGTCTTTTGACTGAGGTGATGATGATGATAACTTATTAAGAAAAAATTAATATAGAGCCAGTAAGTTTACAATGACATGAAAGTTTAACCAGCCTATTCTTGAGTATAACGCTAAAACTAGTTGTGTATGGAAAATGTTTAAATGTTGATCATGTACTTAGAAATTTATAAATCTGTTATATAAATTAGAGCTTTAGTAGATAATAAATAAAACTTAAATCTACTCTTCTGTTTAATAGTTAACATGAGTTTATTGAATTTTCCAGCCTGGCCGTGTAGTGACACTCGTCCAAAGCAGTGATGCTGAAAGCAAAGTATGGGGTGTAGCTTACAAAATAAGGGCAGAAGACAACAACGAAGTCACCAAGCATTTAGATTTTAGAGAAAAGAATGGATATTCAAAGAGAACTGTTACATTCTACCCACAAGATGTAAATCACAAACCATTTGAGTTGACTCTGTATGTGGCAACCGAGGAGAACGAATCATTTGCTGGTAAGATATCTTATATTTTTGTTTATATAGGGGGCAAACGAACAGACGTATCGCCTGATGGTAAGCGATCACCGCCGCCCATGGACACCCGCAACACCAGAGGCGTCACAAGTGCATTGCCGGCCTTTTAGGAAGGAGTAGGTACACTCTTTTCTTGAAGGTTTGAAGGTCGTATTGGTCCGGAAACACCGCACCCACGCAACCTCGTTTACATCTCTTATTGCCCATAGTGTAATATTTTCCCCGGTTTTTGTAACATTCTTCATTAGTGCTCCGCTCCTATTAGTCTTAGCGTGATGATATATAGCTTATAGCCTTCCTCGATAAATGGATCATCGCTTAACGTGCTCTCTGGTCTGCTATTAAGAATTTCTTGTAAGAAAATCCTAACAGCAGTCCAACCCGGGAATCAACCCGAGACCTTTTGATAGGCAATCGCTTACGCTTACCGCTAACCCAACAAGGCTGTTTAGAGAATAAATCCAAATATCTATAGGTATACTAATAATAAAGCTGAAAAGTTTGTTTGAACGCCCTAATCTCAGGAACCGCTGGTCCGATTTGAAAAATTATTTCAGTGTTGGATAGTCTATTTATCGAGGAAAGCTATAGGCTATATATCATCACGCTAATACTAATAAAAGCGGAGCACCAAAGAAGAATGTTTCAAAAACGGGGGAAAATTTTCACGCTACGGGCAATTGAAGACACAAACGAGGTTGCGTGGGTCAGCTAGTTATAATATAAAGGTACAATATGAAGAACAACAAAAAAGATAAATACAAAAATGATGCAGTTTCTAAATGCAAAACCAATTAGATAGAACCCTTTTTGACGACAGAAAAATTGGGTTAATGTCTTTACCACTCGAATTGTTAAAAATAAATAAATCAGAATTTGAAATGAAATATAATAAACATACTACCTATAAGTTTTATAAAAGTAAGATACAAGGTAATAGAGCCATGCTAATTTATCACGAACAGGAGGGCTCAACCGGATACTACCTTCTGTCGCTGTCGTGGCTCTTTAGTAAGTGCAAGACCGGAACCCAAATGATTTTTTTTATTGGATGTCGTATCACATGATAGTAATCGATTACCGCCGCCTATGGACACCCGCAACACCAGAGGCGTCACAAGTGCGTTGCCGGCCTTTAGGATATAGGGTATGGGCCTCCGGTATCCTCACTCACTCGGTGAATCACAGCGCAAGCGCTATTTCACACCGGTTTTCTGTGAGGCCGTGGTATCACTCCGGTCGAGCCGGCCCATTCATGCCGTAGCGTGGCTCTCCCACGGTGTATGAGAGTGGGGTGTGGTGATGCAGAAGCATTATAATAGGCCGCTATAATGGGGGCTTCAATGCAGCATTATTGCTCAATGAGTAAATTGACAATTACTTTTGAATTCTTCTCATCGTTTTCATCATACAGATTCGAGTCATTTTGGCAGGCTCATAAATATATATTAAAAAAACAAATGCATTCTAACAAAATTTTGTAAATTTGTATTTTACAGGTCCAGCATCCACAGAAGATATAGCTGAACAAGTGATATCGTGTAGCGGTCCTAGTGGTACAAATAAGGAGTATGTGTATAATCTAGCAGCTGCCATGAGATCAATAGCTCCTGGTGTAATAGATGAACATCTTTTTGCTCTAGAAGAAGCAATTCGGCGTATCGATCCTGAATGATAGATTCGTTAGTTTACTTATATTTTTATTAACATTCGTTCAAAGAAATTGTAAAATATTTATATCGGAGAATCCTTTGTGTTACTTAAAATTGGCTGTTTTAACTAAATTTTGTAGACTGTCACCAAAATCCGATTAATATTTTTTTTATAAATACTTAGGTACACGTTACTAAATATTTAAGATTTGCAAAAAAAATATCAATACAGTGAAATGTACTATTTTGTTGTGTGCTATTATGCAATTAATATTTATGTAGGTAAGTATACATACTTACTAAAAACTAAACTAGATAATATCAATCAAAATATTACAAACATCTTAGTTAACTTTATGTTTCTGTTAGTTATTTAGTGATGATTATAAAATCGCACTTGACTCCACAAATGCCTCGGTGACATTTATTTAGTGACGTGATATAAATATACATATACATAAACATGCTTCAATACTTAATACTATATTAATGTTATAAATTCGAAAGTTACTGTCTGTGTGTCTGTTACGCTTTCACGACTGAACCGCTGCGCTGATTTCAGTGAAAAGTTCCATGGAAATACTTTGCTTCGTTTAATATTCGTCTGTTCGTTTGCCCACTATTCAATAAAAAAAATAAAAAATAAAATGGATCGTCCAAAAATAACTTTACTCTGCCTGATGAAAAGCGTAAGTGGAATCCAAGAGTGGTGGTCACCATACTCTACAGTTTCTTTTTACCGCAATAAACGACATACACAATAGGGTAAATGACTGTACAGTAAATACATACCGATGTCTCCTCCATTAAAACGACTATTACAAAACCTCTTGGAAAATAGAACTATTACAGCTTTTCAAGTCTATTACAAATTTTAATCAAATAAACATTGAAATATATTCCTCATTTGAGTAGTCTAAAGAAGTGACGTCACAAGTTTGTATTCAGTAAACTTTTCGAACAAAGTTATCGTTTTGACAAGTAACTAATATCGTTTTGACAATGGTCAAAATAAATTAGGTGGAAACACCGAAATCTACTGCCCGCTTGTGTCGATCTTTAACTTCCAGTTTCATAAGTGTGTAGAGCCTTATGAGAATAATATTGGCTAAAAACTCATGGCCACTCTTTTTAAAAGTCTGAGTAAAGATAAATTACACCTAGACACAACAAATGATCGCTTTTATCATATAAAGATCTGTCCGAGTGGGAATATAACCCATAATCTCTGTTTTAGCAGTCGAGATCACTAACCGACATGAACAGGACCGTAATAATGCATTTGAAGTAGACTTGCAACGAATATTCGGTTACTATTCGGTATTCGGCCTATTCGGCTGCTTTTATATTCGGCCGAATACCGAATATCTACATATTATTCGGCCGAATACCGAATACTTAAATTATGTATTTTGTCATAGAGAAATAATTGGTAAAATGAAAAATTAAAATCGATTGATTACGTCTATATTCATATTTTCATTTCTGTTTTAATCATTTAAGTAGTCATTGGTACACAACACAGGTACATAATCATCTTCTGAATTGGAAAAATGGAGGATTCTATGTATTTGAATTATTGTAGTATTCAAAATTTAGAAGGGTAAGGTTCTCATTTCTTTTATAATCATTCTACTACTACTACTACTTCTACTACTTAATGTAGTCATTGGTACATAAAACAGGTACCTACATAATTTAATCACGTCCGTACAAGTTTTTGACGCTAAAGTCCAGCCGAATACTTTTGCCTAATATTCGGCTATTCGGTCAGGGGCCTCGCCGAATATTCGGTATTCGGTATACTGCCGAATATACTATTCGTTGCAAGTCTAATTTGAAGTATTCAGTAAGTAGTAACTTAGTAAAACAATATCGAATCAAAGCAAATGTTTCGTTAACAACTCATGTGTGATAGCAGTTGAAAATGATCGACTTAAGTCACGATGCGCTATTATTTCTCACGTTTGTCATTGACTCTTTGTAGAACAAATGCACATATCTTCTTATCTTAATTGTGTATTTAGTATTTTAAAAATATGTAGTTTATTTAGCCCTAAGTAGATTTGACCAAACAATTTTGACTGACTGACAGTTTTAGAAGTGCTTTAGGACCTACTTTTCATTTAAAGTATAACCTGGCACATTAATACGTTTTTTTCAATTCAATGTCAACATTTCTAATTTGAAGGCCGTTTGAAGTCGAATATATAGGTATTAAAATTAAATTACACCACCGGCCAATCAATTTTTGAACGTGTCTCTCGAAACACTTGACATTGGCGAAATCTCTGCGTTGACTCTACTCGCGAGATAGAGTCCATAAACAACTAATAACAAATAAAATTCAATTATAAATTTATTACAGTTTCGTGTAAAACCAAGGTCATTGACCCATGCTTCTGTTCTCATGGCATCGTTAACTTCAAATGTCTTTGCTAAATATCATGACTTCATTAGTATATTTAATTATATTTATTTCATTAAAATTCAAAATAGGCATCGAGTTGAGTGACTTGTTTGTGTAATGATAGTGAGTATTTTTTCCAAATCCAAAGACAAGTCGACGCCGTATCGTGACATTGTCAAGGTCACACTGAATATAATATGTCATTACAGGTCCGACATTAACTTTTTATTTATTTTTAATGACTTAACCTTGTATGTAACTATTGCTATGTATCCTGTGACTTGTAAATGACTGCACGGTTCTCCTAGTGGTATAAGCTGTCACCATGCCGCTTTCTACTGCGACAAGTGTCGTGGGTTCAAATCCTACATGGGACAACAATTTGTGTGATCCACAAAATGTTGTTCTGAGTCTGGGTGTTCTTTGTTCACGTTTCATGTATTCTTACAAATATACACACCTACATGATTGTGTAGTAACATAAACAGACTTTGACAGTCCATTGCTGGACGTAGAGGCAGGATATTGTAAAAAAAAAAGTTTTTTTTAAACAGAGGTTTAGATATGAGGTTTTTCCTACTATTTCCTGCCTTTTGCATGTAATGATGTTGCCTACGTAGTTCATTACCTAAGTCGCCTCTTACGATACCCTAGGGATGAATACCGTTGAAATTTGTATTTGTTAATATATAGTCTTTTTTAGACCGTCTAAGTGTTTAAAACTCTTGGTTAATTTTAGTTGATACACATTGCATAGTGATAAGTTCGATTGCAGTTTAATATAAATATTTGAATACAAATATATGCTACAAATATAATATATTTGCATTAGCGAGACTATGTGTAATATTTTTATCTGATGTACGCAATGTACCTATAATATATCTAAGTACAGAAGTGTATGTATGTATAGTTATTTATTAGTTTTAATAATAATAATAATAAACATTTATTAATCCAAAAAATTACAACAATAAGACATTAAAATATTTTCACAAGACATTTGAAATAAATGGTTTTGGAACACTGATACCCATGGTAAGATCTAACTTGTGTTATGGGTATCAGGCCACAGCAAGTGTTTCTAACATTTGACCACTGCTAGTTACAGTTCAAAGTCAATTTGTTAAAACTTCTCATGTATTGTACACTAGCTGACCCACGCAACCTCGTTTACGTCTCTTATTGCCCGTAGTGTAAAATTTATCCCCGGTTTTTGTAACATATTTCATTAGTGCTCCGCTCCTATTGGTCTTAGCCATCAGCGGTTCCTGAGATTAGCGCGTTCAAACAAACAAACTCTTCAGCTTTATAATATTAGTATAGACACCCACAAGTCAGTTTCATTAAACACCTTTTTATTTGACAATTTGGTCATTTTCATTACCATTTTCCCGCGGCTCCATCCACGTGTATGTTGATAATCGTATTTAAAGTAGCCGATTTTACCTAGGTACTTTGCATATATTTTATCTGTCCTGTGGTGGTTCCATTTACAAAGTTTAAAATATTTTTTGTAACTGTTTAGGCGTTAAGCGTAACAAACAAACCCATATTCGCATTCCTAATGCTTAAGTGATAAAATATCAAATAAATATAAAATGTATAAATAAAGTGTCATTGAATTAGTCTCAGTTACGCAAATAATAAAGATACAATGAAATGAATATTGCCGGTCAATGTTTTTGGCTGTTTGTGAGACTAATAAAATATATCTGAAGTTCAAATATGAGGCATTTACAAAATTGGTTGTTACCACCAAGGTTACGCCAAAAAATTATTTTGAATGGTTGTAAATATGCGTTCCTGATTGTTTTGTTTTAAATTTTCTTAGTACATACTTTGTGTGATTTTTATGTTGGTAAATATCTTTCACGACAAAGGTAGGTTAATTGTCACCAATTAGGCGTCAAATTTGTTAGCATTCTTATGTTCCTAGCTTCTGTATGTATAAAATGTATTTAATATCTATTAAAATTACATTAGAACGCAACGTTGACGACACTGAATATAATATTACTGTTAATTATTTGTACCATTATACCAATTAAAATATATGTGGTTTTAAATGACTGTATATTAAGTAAAATAATGTTACAAATTACCTAAATCGAGTGTATCAATAATATATATATATATATATATATATATATATATATATATATATTTATTTTTAATAAAATTATAAAGCACTGTGATATTTAAGAGTTACTAATATTATTAAAGTATAATTATTAACGCATTGTTTTATTTGTTCGGTAATAAAAACAAGGTTTTCAAAACATAATAAATTTATTAAGAAAATATTTGGTTTCTAGGCTCACTAGCGTATCTTTTCTATAATATTTACATAGAATATATGACACTAATATTATGCTGAAGTTAATACTATTTGTAGGCAATGACTTCATTTATAATGGGATAATATTGGATCTGCCGGAGAGGAAAACTTACAGGATATGCTAATCAATACCAGAATAGGCAAATAATAATGTATCATTAAATTAATGTGGTTTACAGAGCTTCGTTAACAAGTATCACGATCAATATGTAAACGATCTTTTTGTAACTTATAGATTTATTTTATTTATTTATTTATTTATAACTTCATGCACATGTACATCGGCGGACTTAATGCCAAGGGCATTCTCTACCAGCCAACCTTTGGGGGGTGTAGAGATCTAGTAAGGTAGGTGCATCGAGGTTCATGTTGTAACCTAAATTTATCTAACCAACACAAAATTCATATACTTAAATACATACATACATCCATACAAAAATAAATATATAGGTACATAATACATATACTTACTAATCGTACACTGGAAAGTAGACTTTAAGTAGGAGTACATTTAAATAAGTTATTCCGCGATTTGAAGAAGGTGATTGTGTACGCTCTTTTTAAAAATGTAACGGTTTGTGGACATCCTGATTTCGAGTGGGAGCGCATTCCAAAGCAGCACCGCTTGCACAAAGAATGAGGCGTGAACGAAATCGGAGGTGTGGGAAGGACATTGGAGGAGCAGATTATTCGTAGAGCGGAGGTTTCTGTCGTGATTCGAAGAAAGAAAATGTAAATCGGGGTCAAAATAAGTAGGTGAGAATGGGGAATTAAGGAACGAAAATAGAGAAGTCAGCGCACGCTGATTACGACGTAGACGGATGGGTAACCATTTTAATTGGGAACGTAAAGCAGATACATGATCATACTTGCGAAGATTAAATATGAATCGAATGCAGTTATTGAGAAGACGGTCTAGTTTATTTAGGAGGTCTGCATTCAGGTCGAAATAACACACATCACCATAGTCGATTAAAGGAATAATTAAGGTTTGCATGAGTGAGATTTTTGTTTTGGGAGGCAGATTTAGTTATATAACGTTTTACATACATATATTACATAATATAAATAAATAAACAATTTGTAATAATTATTAACAATAAAATGATCGTTTACATTTCAATGAAACTAAGAAGAGATAGCTATAAGTTAATTTTATTTATTAACGAGTGGGTGAACAATTTGTTCATGTTATTTTGTAACAGAATTTGGCAGATAGGGAGTGTCACATGGCACTTAGTTTTATCAGCTAGTGATAACCCAACCAATGCATAACGATAAAAAACAGAGGAAGACTGGCCTTAATTATATTGATATAAATAAATCTATCGGTTTATTCCTTTCCAACATAAAGAAATAAATACGTATCAAAAGATTACAGAAATGACATCATGCTTCTAATAATCTTTGGCTAGTCTGCAGTATTTGCAGAATTGTTTTCAATATCACATCAATGTTACAATATATTGGTATACTATTTATCTTTCTTACGTCCTAGCAACTTGTCAAGGAAACTGCGTTTTCTCTTCACTTTCTTGGGTTTTTTGTTATTCTCCAAATTATCACCTTCAGCAGTCATTTTTTCTATCAGTTCTGGTATTCTTAAGTCTACTTCTATCGGCTTTTTCTTGGTCGATTCTTTACTTATTTGTCTCTGAATATTCGACAGCTCAGGAACTTGATCCTGTTTCTCTTCTAATTCGATTTGGGATGTCTTGGAATCGCTCTCATTTGATACACCAGCTGCACTTAAAGAATCAATTCCATTCTCTACGATTTCCGGTTTAGTCTCCTCAACTTTCTTTTCAGGCCCATCACTGTGAGTTTCCACGGAATTTTCATTTAAAACCGAGGGAATTGGTTCAACATCCTCCTTCTTTTCAAACACGTCATCCTCAGTTTTGTCATCGGTAAGTTTCTTTTCAGCACTATCAATACTGTCGGCCACACTAGAACTAGATTTAGGTACAGAAGCTACAACTCTCGGCTTAGTTGGAGGCAACTGCCAGTCAATGGGTTTACGTTGAGGTGAATATCTCTTTAGCAGTTCTTCGAAAAGCTTCTGTTGGTCGATTTTAGTTGGGGACTCATTATTGTTCGTAAGACTTAGGTGTTTCGTCGCTTCCGGACTTTGACTCCCTTCAACGCCGTTAGTTTCTGACGGACCCAGATCCAAAACCACCTTGCGTACAGGTGTCGGAGTCGAGTAAGGCTCGGCGAAGGGAAATTTATATATATTGAGGTTCTCAATCTTATATTTCACAGGTGTACTATTGACCGGCATCGAAGCCCGTGTTCCGGAGCGGTTGAAAGGGCTAGTAGGACTTGGTTCGTGCAAATTTGAAGTCATGAAGTCCCGGCGAAGTTTTGAGAGACGCCGAGTCCTGTCGGTCATGGTATGTCTGTATTCCACATCGTCACTTTTATTCAACTCTGACGTAAAGTTATCGGAGTACTTTCTCGGTCGAAATTCGTAATCTCGTTCGTCCGTCCTTGATTCCCTCATGCTGGAGTATCCAGGAGTATTACGTTTGAAATTGGACGTCGTTTTACCGTGGTTGGAGGTAATGATCGGTTCCACTTCCTTATAACTCGGCACTAAGTTAGTGGGCGACGCCGGCGGCAAAAACACAGTGTCGTGTTTGTCGAACACTTCGCGTCGCTGACTGAACTGATCCTCGCCGATCATTTCCCGCGACTTCACACTCATCGTAGGCGATTTGGCCGCCATTTCCGTTCAATTACAAACCGCAACACTTTGTTATTGATACTATTTTCCTGTAAACACTGTATTTCTATTTTTGTACGACGCACATTATGACTTCACCGGTAACATCGCGGCTATAACAGTACACATCTAAATGTTAAATTGGACAATAAAGGTGGCACGGTCGTCCGCATAAGGCGAGCCGTTCGCGATATATGACGAGTGATCAATAGAGTGGATTCGATAAGATACGGGCGTCGTACACCGCGCCACTTTAGCTATTTCTTTATCTTTCATCAGTCGAAACAGTTGAGTAAATATAACCGACTGAACACAATCGTGTACGTAATTAATAGCGTACCGAGTGAAAGCGCGCGAGGCAGCAACTGATCGCCGACCGCCTCATTATATAATGAATATTAAAACAAATGTCCTAAATTCGTTGAAACCACTTAACACTCTTATTATAATTTGTCGAATGCCAATATGTGTGTTCAAACTATTTGTTCTTTGATAAGTAATGTCTATATTTACTCAGAGTTTAGTCTTTATCACTAATATAATTCACAGTCATTAGATAATTGGTAACTGAATAGAAACCCGATTCTCACAAACAACGAGATTAGTGTTCCCGACACAGATCCGATCACAGTCTATACCACTTGAATGTACAACTTACAAGTATTGCACTCGCCTAGAGATCACACTCAAATGCAGTTTGACTGTCTATGTGTTTACCTCACACGAGTTTCGTTCAAAGAACCGTTAGAACTAAAATTATTGAAGTTGTTTGCGTTCGCGGTGAGAAATATTTAAGCGATACAATGAATTCAGAACACAATTCAACTCTGTTCTACTTTTTGCTATAATCAAAAGTTTTTTAATTCCAACGTGAATCACAACGCTATTAATGCACAATAGATTTAAGAACGAATTCTTAGAATTCACTTTTAGATATTTATTCTTGACGTTGAATAATATACTCAAGAAAACAAACGACACAATATTATATGTTTGACTTTTGGAAAACAAATAAGAACTCACACGTAAAAGGTTAAGCCCTTCACTTTTGACGGGGTTAAAATAGATGTTCAGCTAAATTTAGACGGGTTCATGGTACGATAGAAGCGTACGCGCAGTTTAATTAAAACTGAAGAATTTCGCTGTGATTCGACGAACATTAGGTAGATAATTGTATTTTTTTGTTTAGATTATTATCTATACAAGAAACAGCTTGTTTACTAGCTTCTATTTCGAAGAAATTAAGTGTTGACATGGATGGATAGTAGCTAAATCAAATTAATCCTAGAAATAAACAATGGTATCTCTACCACTTTGGGATTATCTTTTCAATCGAATTGCTTTATTCGCATTTTCATTTACCTTAAAACAAACGTAAAACAGTTACTGATGCAATTGTGAATGTGATATACTAAATAACAACTGCAGCTACGAGTTTTGTAGCTTAAAACTGAATTGGGTCATATTTCTGAGTCATGTGATGTTCAAATTGTCAACAGCAATGATATAGCTAAATCCGAGGCAGGAAACAATTTTCTAGTAAGTAAAATCAGACACTGTCATGCTTGTATACTTCGGTAAATTAGCCGATAAAGTTGTATTTCTTTCTAAATATAAACGTCTTTTACTTTTTTAACAATCTTTCGTACAACATGTATGTACATGTCAATGAATGTAGGTGAACAGGTTAACGCTTGACCTTATGTTAATGAATCCACTGTGACTAATTCCACTCAGACAAGTAGCTGACAAGTTCGCTTTAGTGAAAACTTAGTATAAAATTACAAAACAGTAACGGTTTTATCTCCATTTATCAAATAAAAGGAAGGAATTAAGGCAGAGAAAATAAAACAAAATATTATAAAAATGAGAAAAAAAGACCGAATGATCCCGCGGATATCCGAAAATAATCCAACATTGTGCAAGTAATACTCTCCTCACCTACTTACATTTAGTCGTGTTGGTATCTACTGGATATGTTGCAACTTGTTCTAATGTTGATTTTTCCATTGTTTTATGTGTAATATTTTTAAACAACGGTACTTTGTTTTACAAAGAAGTAGTTAATTGATTAATTACTTGTGCTAATGAGACCCTGTACGAGATTAGAGCAATTCTAACGTGCATTAGTCATAATCTTAGAGATGTTCACATGGCCGTGGTAATAAGTTAGTTATTCTTTTAATAAGTACATGTAGTAACTAAATAGTAATATCAATACGACGACGCGACAGTAAACACCTCGACAACATTCTTGGTAGTGATAAATTATTATTAGATTACATTTCCGATTACCTTTATCGATACAATACTAGTTTTAAAAGCTTTCCCCATTTGTTTGATATTTTGGTAAACTGATCAATGCATGGCCCTAAATTGAAAATCCGTTGTACCGTAAACTGTGTTAAAATGAATCAATGCTCTGAGTTATCGATTTGTCTTAAACTGATTTATATCATAAAAACTTCAAGACTTGAAATCTTCAATAAGTATTGATTAATTACTGTCATTTTATTTCATTGTACGGTAGGTGTTCCTATAGGAAACCTGCAATCGTTACAAATTTTGCCTTTTGCTAGGAATGCAAGGCGCGACTGCCAGAGTAAAGAACCGTCAGGATGGTTTTTTAAATGGAAGAACCATATTTTGCTCCTGACTCCTACATTGTCACGATGATGTCTCCAGTGAGCCGGAGATCCATAGGAAATACTCCTTGTCAATAAATTATGGCACAACCACTGAGTACTGAGAAAAATCCTTGAACTACAAAACGTACAAAATTTCTATGGTGACAAACAAACAATCTGGTTTAAAGAGGAAACAAATATATTTCTTTCAATATTAAATCTAAACTCATACTCGAGGAATACGTCCCTACATGTTTTTAATGTTTGCAGCGGTGAAGAATATTTTACATACATTCTTTGACATATCAAACACTGTTATTTTCAAAAAACAGTTTTGTTATGTATCTATATAAGTATTGAAATGTTAATATAAATAAATACCAATACTGGTTTCATGTAAAACCTTACAGAATATATGTAATACTTATTATATCCGTATCACTATATGCATTTACGTCCAAGGTTTATAGAGATAATAGATAAAATACTTATACATAGATAGCGTGACCGAAGTATTATTGAATACATAGATGATTTTCAAGTCATAGAATTTTAAACTATGAAGCAAAACGACGTCAAACATTACTGTTGTCAATTAGCCGAATAATGTGGTAAAATGCGAAGGTCGAAGAGTCCAACAATGCGGTGATCTCATTGACGTTTAATTTGCATACACATTTGGGGTTTGGCCTCTGCTTTTGTGGCCATGGCTGGCCGTTCACGCCTACGTCCAAGTTCCAAAACGGACAATACTGTTGTAATTCATTCAATGAATATTTTTATAACACAATAGGATATTATGTTGTTCCTTTCAATGTAAAGACAAATTTTAAATTTATAGGTAGATATGTTATTCTTTATTTGTATGATTTGCAAAAACTTAACAAGAGTTTTAGGAAGTTTTCGAACGGGATTGTCTTTATGGACATACAATGCATCTTCTGCAGTTCTGCTAGATACGAGTACTATTATATATACTAGCTGAACCCTACGATTCTACCGGTACGACAATAACCGCGGGTAACGCCGCGAGGTAAAGCTAGTATCTTTATAAATTGTAGCCTATGTGTTATTCTGATGTATAAGCTATATTATTGTAAAGTTTCATCAAAATCCATTCAGTAGTTTTTGCGTGAAAGAGTAACAAACATCCATCCATCCATACTTACAAACTTTTGCGTTTATAATATTAGTAGGATAATACCCCTAATCACCTAATATAGATGTCGTAAGAGCCGACTATGGGAGTAAACTGTTCTGAACAACAGCACTGCTAAAGGGCAAAGAAAAGGCCACCATAGTATGGTAGGCCAAAACATCTTTTCTAAGGCCTATAAGCTGTTGATGATTAATTATTGATAAAGTGTAGCAGCAGCATATCAAGTTATAAATAACTAGCTGAACCCCGCGGTGCTACCCGCGGTACGATGATAACTGCGGGCAACGCCGCGAGGCGAAGCTATATCTTTATAAATAGTAGCCTATGTGTTATTCTGATGTATAAGCTATATTGTGGTAAAGTTTCATTCAAATCCATTCAGTAGTTTTTACGTGAAAGAGTAACAAACATCCATACATACATACATCCATACTTACAAACTTTCGCCTTTATAATAGTAGTAGGATTATACTTAACAGAGGTAATGACGCAAGTAACGTTGCATTACACATAATGTACTACTAAATACGCCAATTTAAATAAAGATTTAATTATCTTTTGTGTAAATTATTATGAACTAGACATGCATACGCATGTATACGAATTATTTGGGTTCCTATTTCGTGATTAATAATAATGTAAAGGCAAGTTTGTGTAATAGTTAGCGTAAAGGTATGACTAATCCGTCGGATAGATACGTGTTTAGAATCTAATGCTTACCCAACCGGAACTATAGGTGTCAACGATCCTTCAATTTCGTCTTCTAACTTTATGTATTTTAGTTACTGCTAGGAATTAGTTTTAATATGAATGTTGTAGTATAGGACGTCTAGGCAGGAGCTAGATGTGAGAAGCCATCGATTGAAAGTGGCGGAGAGGCCTAGGTCCAGTAGTTGACTGGAATAGGCTGATAATGACGACGATGACAAACAGACTCGTATTCTCCGTGTGGTGTTAGTCTAAGTATACAGAGTTTCACCACCCTTGCTTATCCATCGGGTGTCTCGTGTCGTACAAATGTGACTAAGGGAGCAAACTACGCAGGATAACATTACTACAAACATGAAGCTTGGTCAGCGTGGGAAAGTAGCCCAAAGCCTCTATGTTTAGCAGTGGGCTGTTACGGTCTGTTGTTGATTGATAAGACTCGTACTGCGTATTCATTGCCTTCTCAGGGTTGTTTTATCCTTCTCTTACATGGAGAAAGAAATATGAATAGACTTGTAGGTTTAAAGTATCATTAGGTTTTAGCCCAGTAACACTATAGCTAGTCGGTATCGTATCAATATCTTTAAACGGGCAATAGATATAATATATATGTCTATATATAAGTATATACTAGCTCAACCTCGCGGTATTACCTGCAGTTATTAGTTTACATATTGTTATTTTTGTTCTTTTTTTTACAATTAAAATAGCCTATATTAATCAGTGATAATGCAACATTCAAATGGTGAAAGAATTTTTAAAATCCGTCCAGTACTTTTTGAGCTAATTCGTTACAAACATACTTACATACAAACCTTTCCTCTTTATAATATTAGTATAGATATATAGATCTCGGAAACGTTTTCAATGATTTTAATAAAATTTTATATGTTGCGGGTTTCGGGGGCGATAAATCAATCTATTTAGGATTCATTTCTTGAAAATTTATAAAAAAAACATTCAGGTCATCCAGGTAAAAACATGACTAAAAAAATAACTTAACCGAAGTTATTTTTTGGTTTTTAGTGTGACTAATAACTATTTAGTTTCACTAATTTTAAATTTTAAATATTAGTTTTTAAAGATATTCCGTTCCATTTATCTTCAATTGACAGTTACACTTTCTTGTAAATCCCTGAAATATATTTTAAAAGTGAAAGGAAAAAAACCTTGAGTGATTAATAGGTCCTATTAATTACAATTTTTTCGTGTTTGCTTTAGCGCTACTTATAAGAATATTCCTAAATACCTTCTTCATAATCTTGACCTCCAACTATCGTGATATCAATTAAGATTAAGTATTTATCAATTAGTATACATCTGTTGGGGGGCCTGCCAGGCTGGAATTAATTAAATAGCAGTTCGGTATTTTATTCAAATCAGACAGAAACAGTTACTTTACAATTTATAATATAACTAGCTGACCCACGCAACCTCGTTTGCTTCTTATATTGCCCGTAGCGTGAAATTTTTCCCCCGTTTTTGAAACATTATTCATTGGTGCTCCGCTCCTATTAGTAGTAGCGTGATGATATATAGCCTATAGCCTTCCTCGATAAATGGACTATCCAACACCGAAATAATTTAAACATATTCAGAGTGCATATCATCTGTACCCCAATGATTTATAAGTATAAACGCAGTCAAGTGTTGAAGACATATCATATGCCATTGAGAAAGTCAACAATGACTTGGAATTCATTGGGGACTGGTCACCGAAGTTAAATCTCAACTAATCGTCGTAGGGAGCAAACAAATCTTAAGTAGGTTGGATATAAAAGTCATCCCACCAGTTGTCTACAATAACCAGACTAGGTATACCTCGAAGTGCAGTAGTAAAGAACCTGGGTACCTATATAAAGTTGCACATGTCAGCCAGAAAGTCACTTCGTGTCTGTGCGCTTTGTATCGTCTTAAGAACTTTCTTCCCATTAAAATCAAGGCTACGCCTATACAGTCCCTAATTATTCCCTTGATCGATTATGGTGATGTATGTTATTTTGACCTGAATGCATAGCTACTCAATAAACTAGACTGACTTCTTAATAACTGCTCTCAATTCGTTTTCAATCTTCGCGAGTATGATTAGCGTTTGCTTTACGTACCCAATTGCAGTGGCTCTCAATTCGACAGCGCCGTAGCTTGCTTATAAATAGGGATTTAACAATTTATTATAAATAATATTAATTTTAAATACTCGCACAGCTGTTAACCTTGTTGACTATCTTAGTTATCTATTTATAATTATGTATAGGTATTTAAAATGCTTTTATAAATTCTGTGTATACTTACCATCTACCATAAGACACAGTTTTACATTATTTATTTCTCAGTAGTATCCAGAAAGTAAATGATACAATATTAGGTTAATTACTTTCTCACACAACGTAAACTATTGTGAGAATTTAGATTTTGGGCCGACTCTTTTTATTTTGAATATATTTTTTTAACTCTATATAATATAATTCGTATTAAAATCATAGTTGGCTATCTAAAACCGTTATCGCAATAAAATAGATTTTTTCCATTTAGTTTATGTTAGCAGTTTGCATCACTAACAAACCAACGTCTGCAATTTTATAATAAGTGGAACGTGTTCTAAAATTAAAGTGAATTTTCAAACAAAGTCGGCTTAAACAGAGCAACACGAATCACGCTCTTCGAACGTTCTGTGAATACCTCTAATGTGGAATATTTTTATCTAAGTATCAAAAATAATAATAAAAAATGTCTTTTAAAAACTTAAAAAAAAAATAAAAAAGTAGTTTTGTTTGACTAAAAGTTTTTTAATGTTTTCTTAATTTATTTTTTGGTTATGGTACGAGTATAATAGAAGTTATAATCCTTGATTAAATTAATTGGCTTATTAGCTTTTTTCTTAAATGACAACGTTCCGCTACATTACCTATATTTAGTACAGTCGGAGTACCTATGCGCCATCTATTTTAGTTTAGACTATATATTTAAGCCATACCTACCTACCAAGCCTCGATTATACATTTTCTTAAAACTTTGTGTTTTCCTTCTCAAGGCGAATAATACTCGTACCTATTCGTCTCTTAAAATTCAAAAGTCGTGGTGTATGTTTAATAGAGGTGCAGCAATAAGCCTAATAAGTCTCGGAGAAAGAATTGATTTTTAGAAATCTATAGGTACTAATATTATAAAGCTGAAGAGTTTGTTTGAACGCGCTAATCTCAGGAACCGCTGATCCGATTTGAAAAATTCTTTCAGTGTTGGATAGTCCATTTATCGAGGAAGGTTATAGGCTATATATCATCACACTAATACTAATCACATACAAACATGAAGAATGTTTCAAAAACGGCGGAAAATTTTAACGCTACGGGCAATAGAAGACGCAAACGAGGTTGCGTGGGTCAGCCAGTATAATCTACTAGCTGACCTACGGCACTTTGTTTGTGTCTCTCGGTTTCTATTGCTAGGGCAATGATAGCGTGATGATAACTATCTTTTCTAAGGGACGGCAGAAAAATACACATTTAAAAAAAAAGTCGAAATCCGTGAGACAGTTTCGGAGTTCATCATGAGCAACAACGTGATTTGAGAATTTTAAATAATAATTATTTGCAAACATGGTTTTAACACAATAAACAATTACTTTATTATTCTTATATGTGAACTAGGAAGTTATGTATTGGAAGGATAACTGTACTACAGGAAAATAATAATAGAATACCTACTGAACTTGATATCAGACTACCCATTCCACAAATGGGCGTACAATGCTTAGATGTACAAAGTACATACCTATGTATTATTTAGATGCTATTATACATTTGTATTAGTACGATTAAAAGTATCTGCCTGATTAATATTTACTAGCTGTCCCTCGCAACCTCGTTTGCGTCTTATATTAGGTACCCGTAGCGTGAAAATTTTTCCCCCGTTGTTAAAACATTCTTCATTGGTGCTCCGCTCCTATTAGTAGTAGTATGATGATATATAGCTTATAGCCTACCTCGATAAATGGACTATCAAACACCGAAAGAGTTTTTCAAATCGGACCAGCGGTTCCTTAGATTAGCGCGTTCAAACAAACAAATAAACTCTTCAGCTTTATTATTAGTACAGATTTTTTTTAAACTTTATGCACAGATGTTGCAAAGCACAATGCAGAGCTAAATAAGGTAGATGCACGAAAATTGTAAATAATATTTAATAAAATGTATTTACTAAATATTGCTTAAATGTAGGTACAGAAAGTAATGTAAATGTAAAAATGTACTACATACTATACAATTTTGAAGGGGAGAGGCTAAGATTGTTGTAGATCCATCCGCTTCAGAAATGTGATTTGATGAGAACCGTGATATCCTCCATGTTGTGTATATATGTGTGTATCTGATAGTGTATATATATGTGTGTATCTGATAGTGTATATATGTGTTCACTGTACTTTTGTTTTTATTCTAATTCTATTTGTTTTCTTTTTATTTTTTTTACGTTCCTTCTGTTACGAGTTTGTAATTAGCATAAATTGCTGGGGATGACCCTTACTGTAATTCGCAACTCCCTCCTTTCTTAGGTACCTAAATATTTTATCTCTTATTCCATCCAGCGGTTGCCTGAAAGAGACCGCAGACCGCGATAAGGCCGCCATTTGCACAACTTTTTTATTTTGTTTTTCATTGTAATTTTACAAACTGTAATTTTATCTTTGTGTTTTATAAAATAAAGAGTTATTTATACATCTATCTATCTATCTATCTACTCTTTACCGCGATCTACACATATATGGGCAAAGCCGCGTGTACTAAAATAATATTGGTGAATCACAAATGATCGTACTGATCACACATTTTTGTTATGGGTAGGAATTGAACTCACAACCACCAGTTTCGTAGTCAAGGTCGGTGACAATTAGAGGCAGATAGAAGGCATTCGAACTTCATGTAATCTTCTGTTAATCTTTAATTCATCTTTTTTAGGTTGTTCTTAATATTATTATAATATACTATTATAATATTATAAAAACGTATTTTCTATAGATAGGTACCACTTTAACAATCATGACAAAATGATAGATATCTTGAAGTGAGTAAAAGATGATATTTATTGGTACAACACCAATACATATCACCTTTTATGAAATGATATGGACACTCAACAATTAAAGACCAATTAATCAATGAATTATAGTTTATTTACGAATTCAGGTACCGACAAGGTGGTACACTACAAATTAGAGCTAGCCTTATTCCACAAAAGGGTAGTTATATAAATTTTAAAATGAAGAAAATTGATATAAATACATATATATTAGTTTTTTGTTAATACATGTATATTACACATCGGAAACACCCAAACTCCGAAACAAATATTTGTAGATTATACAAACATTTTGAGGTAGGTATAGCACATTCAAAGTCATGCAGAAAATGTCCTTAAACCGTAAACGAATCTAATTATTTGCTTCAATTATAAACGTCAATAAATTACAGCAATTCATATCACAAATTTATCTTGAAGGTAGCACAGTATATTTAATATGCTTTGGTCAGAAGTAAGCCTACCTATAACCTTTGTTTTGAACGCTTTTGGAGATTCAAGGTGTGGTTCGTGTTTTGGTAATTTATTATATAGATTTTGGTAATTTATTTTATGATAGGAATATTATGGCTGCATCTCGTGGGTATCTAGAGCCTACTAAGGAATCAAACTACACAGGACAGAGGCACTGCAAAGATAAGGAAATCGTGAAGCACCACAGAATGTTGCGAGAACGGGGAAAATTTATTCCTTTTGAGAGACTCAAGCACAAGTGAATATTCAAATATTGAAGTTCTTTTAAATTTAAAGAATATGTTGTAAATATATAAGGGGCCATCCATAAAGTACGTCACACGAATTTCATGATTTTTTGAGCCCCCCCCCCGTCCTTGTCACAGGTGGTCACATTTCTGAGACCCCCCTCCCTAGTGTGACGTCACATGTTTTGCAATTTCACATCTAAAAATTATTAAATTAAAACAGCAGTTACGAAATTAGTTTTATTTCCATTTAAATAAAGTACTTTTTTATGAAATCAACATTAACATCAAATATTTGAAACAATAACAAAGCAATAAACTATTGAATATAAAGAAAAAGAAGAAGAAAGAAACTCAATCATCTTCAGTCCATGGACTTTGAACCCACTCCTTTAAATTATTTATATCTGGCATGACAGTCACTTCGTTCTCATTTATTCGTATTATATTAGATATTGAAATGTGATGTCACGAAACTTAGGACCCCTCCCACCCCTTGTCACACCATGTCACACTTTGACGATCCCCTCCCCCCTTTACGTGTGACGTACTTAATGGATGGCCCCTAAGTGAGATTACCATTTCGATTATAAATCTAAAGTTTCCACGTTACTAGAAGTACGTAGACAGATAAGAAAAATAGTACGAAACTACATAAATTAGCTAAGTTATCCGACTCTGGATTTCTTGAAAATGTCTATTCACAATCCTTATTTAACATTTATTACATAAATCATATGACAATTTTCATCGCAGGAAATATAATACTTACTACTTACTTATTTTTTTAAGAAATTTGTAGGTAATTACGATATGTTGTTATCATGATAAAATATTGATACGCTTGTGATAAGTTGTTAAGGTTATGCAATTGGAGCACTCTGATAAATACTTAGTTTGTAATAATATGATCTTCTAGAATAATTAGTCACGTACGTTCATACTGTTTTTCATAATATAATTATAACCAGTTGAATCGCGTTTATGGACACCAAAGGCATAACCTACCACTAAAGTTAGAATCTAGATGGCTATGCCCGGTGCCTATATTTAACGAATCGTCATCGTGTAAAAATTTTCTATAACCGACTACGAGTCGTAAATAACGTTCCTCAATTTATTTTTTATAGGAACGATTTTAGCTTACGACCCGTATAATATACTACTATTCGTACCTAGAATGGACCGTTTTTTAAATATAGGAACTGGGCATAAGTAACTATAGCAGGGATGTGTACTTATATGTATCATATTAGATAAGTTTTTCAAACCAGTTGCTCTATTTGCTGACTGATTCAACAAATATTGTCGTTATCCTTTAATAATAGGTACCTACTATATTTTGTTACTATCCGAATAAGTCACGCGACCTCATTGTTATGGGTGTGGTCAAGTTCGATTTTAGTCAGCATTTTGAGTAAAATTCACAAAAAAACACAAATTTCAGTAAACTGTCGAAAGATTATCAACTGTGACATACTGCCTACAATTTAACATACTATTTTTCGTTGGATTATAATTTAGCGAAGTGAAACTGTTAAATTGTAATATAGTATACGACGTACTCAACAATTATTGTCGTTATCCTTTAATAATAGGTAGGTACTATATTTTGTTACTATCCGAATAAGTCACTCGACCTCATTGTTTTGGGTGTGGCCAAGTTCGACTTTAAACAGCACTTTGAGTTAAATTCACAATAAAACGCAAATTTCAAGCTGTAAGGCCGCCGTTGTGGCGCAGGTGTTACGTATCCCTAAACATTTTACACGGCACTTGAGGTCTGTGGAATATATTTTGTATCCTCCGGATGCGGCTATTCGTAATTTAGGAACAAATATTTGATAGTTAATATTACACCTTGAATGTTGTTTTAATTAAGGTAGATATCTATTTTACAGGCCCGTATGTGTTGTATTTTTCAACGTAAGATTGTAAAAACTGTTAGATAATTATCTACACTGTGACACACTGCTTACAATTTAACGTAAGTACTATTTTTCGTTATACTACTATTTGACGGTTTCACTTCGCTAAATAATAATCTAACTAAAAATAATAAGTTAAATTGTAAACAGTAGGATGTTTCGGACTTTCGGTTTACAATCTTTCGACAGTTTACAATCTCGCATGATATAGGTATTCCAATCTAAAGGTTTTGACAATATGACAGTAACATATTCATAGTCAAAATCGTGTTTTTCAATAATGTACGCGGTATAGTCGCCTACATTTTTAGAAAATGTGAAGGTGAACTATGCTTTCAAAATATATGATTATAATTTATTACGATTCCAAAATTCACAAATAAAACGTAGCTTCAAATGAAACCCACTTACGTAATAATAATAATCTCAGACGTTCCACGTATAGTAGACATACCTATCCCAAACTAGGCAGAGCCTGTATTATTGTTACTACTACTGATACACAATTTTTTTTTTCACACAACGCCATCTAGTCCCAAGCTAAGCAGGGCTTGTGTTATGGGTACTAGACAACTGATATGAATACATATATACTTTTTTTTGTAACTACATAAATATTATACATAGAAAACACCCAAACTCCGAAACAAATATTTGTAGATTACACAAACATTTGGTCCGACCCAGGATTTGAACCCGAGACCTCAAGCACAGCAGTCGCATTCACTACCACTGCGCCACCGAGGCAGTCAATTCGCTTTAGAATGTTGGATATATGCTCTCGAACTAAACGGTTCGGCTTTTAATTCCTATGCCAAGCAGTCAAGACCTGGAACTCACTACCAGCGCAAGTATTCCCTCCCTCCATGATCCCTAGTCTACGGCAGTAAATTAAGCAGGCATGCTTATGTAGATCCATAACTTCCAGTTTACAAAATGCATAGAGCCTTATGAGAAGAATACTGGCAAAGAAGCTCATGGCCACTCTTTTTTAAAAGTCATACGAAATAAAAACCACAATTTCTTTTATATATTTTATTTTAATATAACTTTGTCATAGTGTTAATAAATAAGTACTTAAATTATTTTTAAACATGACTCCCGCTACTAATGCAATTATATGTCATGCTAGATAAAACTGCACTATCTCTTCAGTACTATCTTGGATAATTTTATCAGACACGTAACACGGTAATATACAATTCATAATCGATCCTTATATTTTAGCTTTAACTTATTTATGTATACAAACTCATTGGAATGATTATTTTTTGAAGCATTAAACCCAATCTAGCTTTTGTCACTTCTAGGTTATAGTCAAGGAAGTTAAGCTGTGTTTTTATCTATAGTCTGTAAAGAAATAAACCAGTTATAACATGTTGGGCGCGGCCCTAGCAACAATCATATTCGACATATCATAATGCTGCACTTATTAAGCTGCAAATACCAAAATACATTTAAGTTTGTTCTCAAGTAGGTTTTTATGATATTTTTGTGATAGTCAGAATTCTATTATAACTGTTTTTTTTTAATCTGTTCCATTTACTCGGGTGTTTAATCTATGGTTTAATCAAGAATTTCCCAGAATCGAGATTATCTCATCCCTTAAATTCTAATTAGTTTATTCCAAAGAGATTGATTATAGAGAGGCGATATAGAATAACATTATTACATTTATTACCAACTTTTAAGTATTTATTGTTTAATAGTTAAGGGACAATCGCAAAAAGGGGAATATCTCTATCACTTAATTTTTAAATGTCTATAGTCTATTCCTTTTTTTAAATAAAATCATTTTTCTTTCGTCAGGTCAAAACTGCGTGCGACCAATACAGTTTTATATCTAACCAGCATTGGCCACAAACTTAGCATTTATTTGACACAATAATATCGTTAAACCGTATTTTTACAGATTTATGACTTAGACAGTATTTCTTTCATAGCGAGATCAATTTTCAACTGTATGCACGCCACTCTTTCCTGGAATATTTGGTTGATCAAATTCAGTCTTTTCTGTTCGAGTAATGCATTCTCTTTCATTAACTTTTGTCTCAATTCTTGTTCGTCTTGAGAATTACTCTCTTTGCTGTCTTTAGTACACTGTCCTCCTTCTTGTTTATTTTTCAAGGCAACTGTGCTTCGAAGTTTGACGATTTCAAACTGTTCCGAATTAATTTTAGCTTGTAACAACGACTTTAGTTGCAAATATTCTGCATTTTCCAATTCGAGTCGTAACACTTTTAATTCTTTCTCTGTTAGTTTAGGCTTTTCATTGATGGGTTCTTCTGGAAGGACTTCATGTTCTGAAACCTCTTTTTCAGGTTTAAAATTATCGAAGTTATCTTCGAATTCGGCTTCAAAAGTGGGGTCGTCTGGAGATTCTTGTACTTCTTGGTTTGTTAATGGTTCGTTTGGTGTTTTAGCCTCTGTGTCTTGTGGTGTGATGGACTTTGGCTGAGGCTGAGGCTGTGGTTGTGGTTGGGATTGTGATAGTCTTCGGGTCGGTTCCTCGTCCGGTTGTTTCTCGTCTATTGATATTTGCTGTTGTTGTAAAGAGTGAGGTTCCACTGATTTCTGGACGGAACGAAGCTTTCTCTGTAAAGTACATATGAGTTATAATCTTGTAAATCAAACCTGATAACGAATTTTGTTACGTATACACAATGTTTTTTTTGTTTCTTATAATATAGTTTGATCTCTGTGACAATCGTCATTTTTTACACGCAGTAAATATAAAAATTAATAAATATTTCAGACATCTAACACACAACGCCATCTAGTCCCAAGCTAAGCAGAGCTTGTGTTATGGGTACTAGATAACTGATATAAATACATATATACTTTTTTTTGTAAATACATACATATTATACATAGAAAAAACTCAAACTCCGAAACAAATATTTGCAGAACATTCGGTCAGACCCAGGAATCGAACTCGAGACCTCAAGTACAGCAGCCGCATACGCTACCACTGCGCCACCGAGGCAGTTATAGTACATTTTTGGTGTGGATTTTTATATATATAATGTATTGAACTTAATTTGTGATATAACTGGCACGTAAAGCAAATATAGGTGATACATAATACAGTAATTTGTTCAAAGGTACTTTGTAGGTTTAGTAATTATTTAACTATATTTAAAGAACTGTTTTTTAATTTTGTGTTGCATTAAAATGTATACAACATATTATAAATGACTAATCGGATTCAAGACATAATATTCGATGTGTTCAAAATAAGAATGTTATTAGTAAAAACATTTGTCATCGAAAACACCGTGGGATAGCCTTGCTTCGGCATGAATGGGCCGGCTCGACCGGAGTGATACCACAGCCCTATATAAAACCGGTGTGAAACAGCGCCTGCGTTGTGTTTAACCGAGCGAGTGAGGATATCGGAGGGCCATACCCTTCCCCATCCCCCAAAAGCCGGCAACGCACTTGTGACGACTTTGGTGTTGCGGGTGTCCATGGGCGGCGGTAATCGCTTACCATCAGGCGATACGCATGCTCGTTTGCCCCTATTCCATAAAAAAATACATTATTATTTCCACAAAATCGATAGAACACTGTTTTGTATAGCCTCCAGCGAGACAAGCTACAATAATTAATTAGCCACGATAAAGTTTTCACTTTCGATTCGAAACGAGTCAGTCTTGTTATGTCATGGCAATTATTTATGAATGCGTGACATCATAGTTGATCGGATGTTTTTATTTCGACATTCTGACGATCTCCAAAATTTGATTAAATATTTTTTAGATGGTAGTATGGTAATTTATCATTTTATTTCCGGTATATAGCTATTAGTAGTGTGGGGGAACAGGTATCATGTTCCACCCAACACAAAGGGAGGATCCTCCAACCAGGCGAGGTGATCATGCCTGGCGGGCTACTGCCCAACAGTTGATGTTGGGATGTTGTATATATGATAATCGGCGCGTGAACTATTTATTTCGCGATTCAGGATTGATAGTTACTCCGTGTAGTTACTTCGTAGTTCAGTGTATCTTCGGTAGATGGCGCTGTATGTGGAGGTCGCCACAGTAGCATATCCAAAAATGTCTCGGATGGCTTAGTGGTTAAGCGTTTATCTCGCTGCTACGTACTAGGCCTAGTGTTGTGGATTGGATTCACAAACTGCTACACAAATATGATCATTTTTTGTATACGTTTTCTGTACGGTCTCGGGCCGTTAAAGACTACCAATACGAACCTTAAGTTGTGTGACAATCCTCTGTGCTTCCCAAAGCTGTTGGTCTCTGGCCGGCGTGATGAAGCCAGCGTGCATTTCAGCATGTATCTGGTTCAATAACGACTCCTGTTTGCGTAGTTCTAAGCTGATCGCTTGGGCCGAGTCTGGGAAATCTGCTGGAATTGATGCTAGGGGCGGTACATATCTGAAATAAAGGTGAAAATGAAAACTATAAACTGAGTTTGTGTAAAAATATTCGGCAGAAACTATTGTTAGCGGAGCTCTCATAGCCCAGTTACACTCGGTGATTAGAAACAATTATCGAGGGTAAGCAATGACGGCGCGGTCAGTACCTGGATGGGTGACCGCTGGTGGCATGTTACCATGAGCGTCTTCGTGATAAGGAGGTTACGTTAAGTAGTCGGTCCCGATTGTTATTATAGGATAACAGTCGCTTAAAAACATCGTATATCGATTACGTAGCCACAACGTTGTCTTGCCAGTCCCCAACCCGCAGTCGGCCAGCGTGAGGACGTATGGCCTTAACCCTCTCCTGAGAGGAGACCCGAGCCCAGCAGTGGGACGTTATGGGTTGTTGACGGTTGTTGTATTGGTGTAGCGTTGTGGCTACGCAAATACGTTTTATGTGGCTATTACTTAATTGGCAAACGATGATTTTAAACACTGGATGTAATGACCTTTATAACGTATTTAGTGTAATCGCTCCAACACTCAACAACATACTAAAGATGTCTTTAAATAATTATGAACAATCAGCTTTTGCCCGCGGCTCTGCCTGTGCGTATATCGGTTATCGCGGTAAAAAGTAGCATATGGCCCTTTTCAAGAAACAAAGTATCTTTAAATTGTTTTGATTTCGGTGCAGTGGTTTAGCCGTGAAACCGTAATAGATGTCAGACTTACATTCGAATTTATAATATTTAGTATGAAAGTATATTAGCATAGACAGAATTTAAAAATCATAGTTCATAAATAGCACAATAGAAAGTTCAAAGACGCTCAGCGTGCTATGGAAAGGGCATGCTCGGCGTTTCTCTAAGAGACCGTATTAGAAACGAGGTGATCCGGCAGAGAACCAAGGTCATCGACATAGCCCACAGGATTAGCAAGCTGAAGTGGCAGTGGGCTGGCCATTTTTGTAGCAGAACCGATAACTGTTGGGGTAAACGGGTTCTTGAGTGGAGACCGCGTCTCGGCAAACGTAGTGTAGGACGTCCACAGGCCAGGTGGAGCGATGATTTGCGCAAGACGGCTGGCAGGAGCTGGATGCGAGAAGCCGAGGATCGAACTAAGTGGCGTCCAATTGGAAAGGCCTATGGCCAGCAGTGGACTGCGATAGGCTGATGGTGATGATGACGATTATGACAATAGAAAGTATACTTAGTCTGGCCATAAATACTGTTACAATTAAACATAAACAAAATAATCCTTATGAATTTTAAATCTGTCATTTTTATACGATTGTTCACTGTGTTTACTTATTTTCGCGTCAATATATTGTAAAATATTTTGAGATATTAAAATGGAGTGGGGTGATAACAAGAACTGAATCGCTGTGATTGCATTACATAAAGTAAAGTAGGTATGGAGCCAAATACAATTTTCAAAATCTTCCATACGCTTAGTATTAGTCCGAAAGCAATATAATATATTTTATCTCGGTAGATGAAGATAGAACCTAGAATCATGTCGCGTATTTTAAAAGATGACTTAGGACTTGCAGCCTATAAGAGTCTATTATAATAAGAGATACTGGTCATTTCTTAATTGATAATTTAAAGAAGAATAGCGTGGTAAAATCATAACAACTACTTAAGCAGTGCGCAAAGGGAGGTCACAGAAAAATTTGTTTATGGATGCCATTTTTTCTACAATTGCAATATTTTAATAAAAAAATTACCGTATTTATGCTAAAAGCTCTAAAGAAGCTTCCCAATTAGTCAACAGAGTACAACGTGGGCATTATCCGACTTTAGCTATGGTTTGGTGAAGTGTTAGTCACTGAGTCATATTTTTGTGAAAAAGGTGTCGAAACATCGGCACAAGTGTATCAAGATACTATTCTTGAGAAGGTATTTAAGCCCCTTAATAACACGATGTTCAATAACCAAGTATGGTCCTTTCAATAAGCTTGATCCACCCAATCTTGGTTAGAAACGAATATTCCGGACTTCATCAGAGCTGAAGACCGCCTATCATCTAGTCCTGATCCTAATCGAAATCCACTAAATAATGATTTATGGTCACTTTTAGAGAGTAAGGCTTGCTTTAAATGCTATGATAATTTGGAGTCTCTAAAACAATACCATACGATTGGCAGTGAAGAATTTTCACATAGGAAGAGTGCGTGTTGCTATTGATAACTGGCCTCAACGTTTAAAGGACTGTATTGCGGCCAATGGAGATCAAATCGAATAAGCTTTATATATTTTTAATGATTTCATACTAATGTATTAAGCTAACAAACTGTAGCAGTAATCAATTTTATGTACAATAAAAAAAATGATTTTCTTTGTAACAATATTTATGGCAAGACTAAGTATATAACAACTATGTAAGAAAGTATTTGGATGACAACTTACTTGGAGAGGTGAACATCAGGGAATAGTTTTTCAGCTTTACTTATGAAATACGTGAGTAGATTCAAAGACATGTTCAGTGCAGGCCCCATAGTGGTCGCTATTGTTTGTATGTTTACGTGATTTGTCTGTAATTAAATAAAACTTATATACATAATGAAAATTTTCTGGATGGACTAGTGGCTAGTCAGCTACCCGACACGACTGGGGAATGATCAGACCCAAGATTGCCGGTTTTATCTGCTTTCTGAGGTATGGGGTTTTAGACCCCAACTTCCAAACTCCGGATTTTTATTAAGTAATAAACTTGCACGATAGGCCAGACAAGGGAATCGAATCTGAGACCTCTTGATCGGCAGTCGCATACGCTAACCTCTAGAGACAAATGAGGACATGTGAGACACATGTGGTATTGATCCAGGTACTTTTATTATTATACTAACGACCCGGCCCGACTTCTCATCGAAGTTTTTGGAATTCTCGTATTTCATCTACTCAAATATGAATTTACACATATATAACATTTCTCTAAAATCACTCTTTCTATTGCTGAAAACTGCATTAAAATTCATTACGTAGTTTAAGATCTAAACGAACAGACAGACGAAGCGAACTTATTTTATACTATGTAAAGATTTATATATACCAAAATACTAAGTATTGTTGAGTTGACTTTCATTTTTGAAGTGAAAACTCCTTTAGGCGCGTTTAACACTTATAAGACTACTGGCCCGTGTTGAAAAATGATGGGTCATTTGAACCACCAGGTGACCTATCTAGAACGATAGAAGCACTACGCCGTCACTTGTAAGCTGTCCAACTGAGTGCAGGTGAGAATTCAAAAGTACAGGTAGAGTGAGTACATTTTGGTCATATATTTTTGTACGGCATTCTTACCATCGATAGATCCATGAAAAATAATAAGAAAACGCGCAGTGCTGTAAAAAAATGGTGCGCCACAAAGTCGGGTTTTTATTTTTATTTTCCGACAATTTCGAGGGTAAATTTGGTCATTTGATTTTGTACGGCATCAGTTTCATACTATTTCAATACTGCTTCTAATCCATTATTCCGCAACGCCGTACAAAAATCATGCGACAAGGAGAAAAAATCGAGGATTGCAACCCCCTCTCTTTCCATGGTCCAGAGGGTGATTTGACACAACATAAAATTAATTTATTTTGAAAGTATTTTATGCATAGATAATATTTTTTCATATGCCGTATATTTTCGTTGGTCCAAAGGGGAAAAAAACTGATAAAGAAAAAATCAAAAAGAAATAATCCATATAACGAAATTTAAGGTGAAATTCATCACGATATACGATAAGACAACTATGAAATTGGAAGCAACGTCGTTTCCCCCTTGTTTCCGGGAGTTAAAACAACATATGAAGAGAAGTACCTACATAGCACAGATTTGGTGTAATGCCTACAAACAAATAACGTCGACCTTGTTACCAATAAGCTATGGATGGATTGTCAATGACGGTCGGTACGATTTCGACTGGTTCCACGGCGAGGAATGCCCCCAAAAAGTCTATGACATAACGGAACCGGATGAGGAATCAGGCGAAAAAGATGAAGACGTCATAGGTAAATAAATAAATCTTTAATTTGTAAGTATTTTATTTATATTTATGTTTTGACAAAAACATATTTATGTTTCAGAAAATGATAGAGAAGATAATTCGGACGTCGATGAAGACGTTGATTCCGATAACAACTTAGCGGCGGCAAGAAAAAACATATTTTTTATTATCATCATTAAATATATCGAATTTTTCTAAAAAATGATTGTTTTATATATTCACATCATTACAATGAAACAAATCAATTATATAAATGTATCAATAATGTTTGAAGTATATATTGAACCAAAAAGTATACAAAACTGTTGATACTGGGATTGACAGTTTCAATTCTTGGATATAATATACACACTGTTTCAGTTCAGTTAGACGTCATAGTGATTTTATCATATTATCAATTGTTCTCTTCAAAAATATGTTAATGCCGTACTGTATCAGATGGCCATAAAGTACCCTTAAAATGGTAGTGTCATTTTCATCAGCCTAAAAGATATGGTCTGCATTAAAATGTACGGCATCATTTTTTCCTAATTTATTTATTTTAATACTATTTAAAACAAGTTATAAAATGTAGAAAACTGCTATATTTCATTAATTTATGATATTTAAACTTTTGCAATAATTAGCAAAATTTCAGTTTTTGTATTTCTCTATAATTTTTTTTAGAACAGTTTCTTTT
This sequence comes from Spilarctia lutea, assembly GCA_916048165.1. Classification (NCBI taxonomy): domain Eukaryota; kingdom Metazoa; phylum Arthropoda; class Insecta; order Lepidoptera; family Erebidae; genus Spilarctia; species Spilarctia lutea. Next base: position 7,271,960 of record OU696491.1, read on the forward strand.
GAACGGCAATACTATATAACAATTGAGTTTTACAATATCATGTTAAAAAAAGTTCCCGTACAGGATCAAATGACTTTACAGCTTTATAAATCAAGGATACGATGAAATTAAGATAATTATTGATGTATATTCAAATGAGCAAGCATTTTTTGACGGCATAATTTTTTTTAATAGTACTTTTGAGTGCTAGATAATGTTTTGGAATCGAAACCGTACTTTTTCAAATTACCCCCTGGACCACGGAAAGACAGGAGGTTGCAACCCTCGATTTTTTCCCCTTGTCGCATGATTTTTGTACGGCGTTGCGGAATAATTGATTAGAAGCAGTATTGAAATAGTATGAAACTGATGCCGTACAAAATCAAATGACCAAATTTACCCTCGAAATTGTCGGAAAATAAAAATAAAAACCCGACTTTGTGGCGCACCATTTTTTTACGGCACTGCGCGTTTTTTTTTTTATTTTTCATGGATCTATCGATGGTAAGAATGCCGTACAAAAATATATGACCAAAATGTACTCACTCTACCTGTACTTTTGAATTCTCACCTGCACTCAGTTGGACAGCTTACAAGTGACGGCGTAGTGCTGAATCTTATTATTTTATGCTCTTCTATCGTTCTAGATAGGTCACCTGGTGGTTCAAATGACCCATCATTTTTCAACACGGGCCAGTAGTCTATTATTGGATAAACAAAATTCGTGAACCTCGCGTCTTCGGCACCGCACCTATCCCATGAGCATTATGTTTTATTTTATGGAGTAGGGGGCAAACGAGCAGACGTATCGCCTGATGGTAAGCGATTACCGCCGCCCATGGAAACCCGCAACACCAGAGGCGTCACAAGTGCGTTGACGGCCATTGGGGGATGGGGAAGGTGATGGGGTATGGGCCCCCAGTATCCTCACTCACTCGGTAAAACACACTGTGAGGCCGTGGTATCACTCCGGTCGAGCCGATCCATTCATGCCGAAGCGTGGCTTTCCCACGGTGAAAATGTTTACTGATATATACACAATCTGTTTACGGTTTTAAGTTTTCATTTCTGTTGTCAGTCCTCATGACTGCATGAATATATTATGATACCTGTTCATTAGCCACGACGCTCTCGAAGTGTCTCATAAGCCACCCCAACAAGCTGTAGTTGGTTGGCGGCAGTTTGCCAATAAGAGCTAACATTGTTGTTTCACGTTGTGGCTCCGCTATCGCCGTCGCTTGTTCGAACTGACCATGAAGCTCTTGTGTCAGAATAGAGTCTGGTAGTTCGCTGAAAACAAATAATAATATCATAATTGGATTAATTAATAAAATAATACTAATTAAATTGGCATTTTCTACTAGTGGTACCTGAGTACTAAGACGGAGAATTCGTTTCGACCCAACACAAACAATAGGGAATATGCATGTTTTTTTTAAATCCATGAAGTGACCATCGACGTCACATTTCGTTTCGACCAATGGTGACGCGTTTTTTTAAGTTTCAATTTCTCTCCCTTAATTTTTACTTTTTGTTTAATAATATCTGGGTTTTAATAATCTACATCTACACTAATATTATAAAGAGGAAAACTTTGTTTGTATGTTTGTTTGTAATGAATAGGCTCAAAAACTACTGGACCGATTTTAAAAATTCTTTCACCATTCGAAAGCTACATTATCCACGAGTAACATAGGCTATATTTTATTTTGGAAAAAAATAGGGTTCCGTAAGATATTTGGGGTTTTCGGACACAAGGTGTAAAAATGAACCAGAAAAATTTTAATGCTACGGGCTATATAAGACGCAAACGAGGTTGCGTGGGTCAGCTAGTTACTAAATAAAAAAAATACCTTTGAAGTATATTGTAAAGACAATACAGAATTGAGAAAAAAATATTTAAGAAAAATAAAAATGTTATGCATGTAATAGAATATGCATTTGCTCCGTATCTTGGTATTATGAAGGTGAGTAACTCTAGGATTAGGTATATATCCTGTGTCGCGAGAGACTTTACAAGCATACATGAAACGGACGAAATAAAATACAAAATAGGTTTACCACTTTAGGAATACCAGAACTATATAGTTTGTTGGAATCTAATTTTTCGGAGAGCGTGCCTTGACAGAAACATCACTATTTTCTTAATGTGAATGGACAGTATACGAGGCCCATACCCCAACCCCTCCCCCCTTTTTCTCTCCCCATCCCCCAAAGGCCAGTAACGCACTTGTGACGCTTTTGGTGTTGCGGGTGTCCATGGGCGGTGATAATTGCTTACCATCAGGTGATGCATCTGCTCGTTTGCATTCAATAAAAAATAAAGTATATTCGTGATAATACTTACTATTAAATTATAGCATTCCATTACATTTTATGGGAATTAACAAGTTGATCACAGTCGATATGTGATCGAGCTCAGAGCAACTTGACAGAAACGAAAAAAAAAAATTAAAAATTCGAACAATACCTACATAATAGCAAACCAATCAATTTTATGAATATTTTGTGTTCAAAATATATAAATTGTTTCTTACCTAATAAAGTTTTTAAGCATAGCACAGGCCACAGGAACATCCCAATGATAAGGGAATGTAGGCCCCCTATCTGTGAACAGTTTCTTCAGCTGTTGTAACTTTATCTTGTCTGGCTCCGAGCGATAGATTTGGGTCGATTTTACACCATTAGCCTGTAAATAATATTTACGATATATAATATAATAATATTAATATAAAAAACATGAAATAGATAAAGTGTCTATCATTGTTAACTATTCAAATATGTTAAAAACTATCAAAAATATTGATTTCCTTATATTTCTTTATTTGTTGTATTATATTTTATACGATTAAAGTTCAAGCTAAGCTGGTCCAAAAGAGTCAAAATGAGACCAGTGGGGCGATCTTCTTTCTCTCTCTTTCATGTTTTGGTTTATTTTTATATTCATTTATTTATGCATGGAAATCTTACAGTTAGAAATGTTAGTAAAATAAAGCAGATTAGTCATCAGAGAGCCAATTACAAGTTTTCATTTCTAGTTTTACTACTAATATAAGATAATATAAGTAAATAGGTTAGAAACAAAATATAAAACAGTAAAAGAAATTTGACCGAAGTGTCTATCTAGCACATTAAAAAATATCTACCTAAGCAGATCAGGACAGTTAATATTGTGGTTTAAGATTTTGACCAGAAAAGTAAAGTCCGCTATTTTACGTCGATCTACAGGTGGGAAGAGGTGAAACTTTTTGCATAGCCTGAGATAAACCTTAGAAGGTACGGAATTTTCTGATAATAACAAAGATATAGATAGATATGTAATGTCTTTTTTTTTTCTTTTCTTTTTTAAAAAGACAACTCCCACATTAGGAATAAACATCCTGTGTCGTGGGAGACTTTACAAACATACATGAAACGGACACAAAGAACATCTGGATGTTCTTTGTGTCCGTTTCATGTATGTCTGTCTGTCTGTCTGTCTGGACTCGGGACAACAATTTGTGGATCACACAAAGTGTTGTAGGTACCGCGTGGGATTTGAACCCACGACACTTGGCGCAGTAGCAAGCGGCATAGCTACCGCTGACACCACTCGGCCAACCGTGCAGTCTCTCCTTTATTTATCTAAATCTGAGATTGATTTTGTAAACATCGTCGGCAGTTTGTGTTAATAGATTTTGCGGTTCTAAAATTGGTCGTCGGATGGTAGGAAATGGTTATTTTGAAGATTCCTACATAAGGCAACAAAACATACAGCGCCATCTATCGAAGACACACCAAAAAAAGGAGTAACTACTAATTCTGTATCGCGATATAGAAATTTCGTTAGGCTGTGGCACGCCAGGCGTTATCACCTCTTTTTGTGTTGAAGGGACATGATACCCATTCCTTCGCAGTTATTTTATTATTGATATCTTGAGACATTAAATTCATAGACAACTTAAACATGCAAAACCCATAGACAAACTAAATTCACACACACATATATGTAATGCAACATTATGAACAATTTAACACGGTAATACGGTTTAAAACTGAAATTGATGAGTATCGTTACTTTCATGGTTGAGGACATACGGTACATTGACAATAACACTTTGTGACGATTTAAAACAAAAGTTTGTCACACAATAACTAATGCTCGCTTTTGTACAGAGACAACGAAATCTTGCATGTGGGTTGACTTTGCAAGGATTTATAACACTATTAGTTAAACTAATTATCTCGACGGGTGTGTTGCGTCATAGTCGGTAGTGACTGACTGCTAAGCACAATACTCAGCACAGTAGGGTAGTAGGAACACGCACGGCGCACAGTCAGATTAAAGTGTACAAATTTAAGAAATTAAAATAAAATAATAAATGACGATGAGCAATTTTGTCTTATCTTCAGATTTGGACGTACGCTTAAAGATGATGGTGATGACGTAGATTTATGAGGATGAAGATGTCTTCAATGAAGATAGTAAGTGATCTTTGGAGGAGTAAATATTTTTATCCAGTCAAAGATCGTAGGCTCGATTCCATACGATAAGTAATTTGTGACGATCACAATCGTGTTCGGGTGTAGTGTATATATATATATATATATATATATATTATACCAGATGACCCGGTGAATTTCATATCACCTACAATATATATTTGTGTAAAAAAGTTTCAGAACGCACCTCTATATATTTGACATTTTTGTTTCTAAAGAGTCAAAAGACGTCAAATGTTTCACAGTTGGGAACCGTTTGTATTGAAATTAAATTGTCGTTTTAGTATTTGCCGTATCTCATTATTTACGTTTCTTATTGTTTGAAACTTCCCTGGACCACGACAAACATTCCAAAACCAAAATCAGCTAAATCGGCCCAGCCCTTCTCGTTTAAGCGAGACAAACGAACAGAAATTGTTTTTTATATATGTATAAGAAGATAAAATGTAAATATTTATTATTATATAAGTGTATTTATCAGCAGCCTGTTTAACATACTCGTAGTAGAGACTCTTTCAAGTTTGGGATCAGGCTAACGTGTGTGAGATATGTAAGGGTTTAATAAATACTTAGAAATGTGGTTCCGTGTCGTATTTAGGTCTAACTAAACCAAAGTATTACTACTACATTCTTCCCTGACCGGAAAATAATTACCGATATGACCACTAAGTGCACGAATGGAAGGAAATAAAGGTACTTTTTAAAGTCAACGAGCCGTGACTTTATGCAATATTTTGCATGAAACTGAAAGGCATTAGCGATCAGCAATGTGACCTTGTAATAATTTCTTTATTCTGTAATCGTTGGGATAGGTAGAATCAGAAATATTCTAAAGTATTACACGCTTCATAACTTTCTAGTATATGACAATTGGTTGCTCTGTATAGGAATAATTATATGACTTATGCGTTAAGGTTGCTATTTACTCACGCATTTTTTGCTTAATAAATTTTCAATCGGTTTATGAACACACAACATCTTGCCTATTAAAACTGTATTCGGTATGAGGTTATAGAAAATATAGAAACCATTCAATAGACAGACTGCCTTGATGGCGCAGTGGTAGCGTATGCGTCTACTGTGCTTGAGGTCTCGGGTACGATTCCCAGGTCGGACCAAGTGTTTGTATGATCTTAAAAATATTCGTCTCGAATTTTGAGTGTTTTCTATGTATAATATGTATGTGTTTACAAAAAAGGTATATATGTAATTATATCAGGTGTCTAGTCCAGTCTAGTACAGGTGTCAGGTGTAAAGGATAGCTATTCCAGTATTAATTTGGTTGCGTGACATTCGGTAGAAAAAAAAACTTGAGAGGTGTCAAAGGACACCCGGATGGAACGAAGTTCAAAATCGAAACGAAAATATTAGGTTTTTACCTATGAAATTGCCGTTTTGTATGCAATAAGTGAAAGTACTTATTTTTTCAAACTTTTTTATTTCTGTTATTCGAAGTAATCACCCATGCAATCGACGCATCTTTGCCAACGCATTGGCAGTTTATTGATGCCCTTCTTGTAAAAATCAGCTGGACGGGAGGCAACAAACTCTTCAAAGGCATTTTGTACTGCCTCTCGGGAATTGAATTTTTTACCCACTAAAAAGTTGTCTAAATTTTGGGAAAAGTAATAGTCGGTAGGTGCAAGGTCTGGTGAGTATAGCGGATGAGGGAGAGCTTCCAACCCCAGCTCTTGCAGCTTGGAGACTGTCTGTTGCGCAGTATGGGGTCGCGCGTTGTCGTGAAGGAGCAGTGGGGACGACCGATTGACCAAAGCTGGTTGCAGATGTGCAAGCTTCTCCATCATTCTCTCCAGTTCTTCACAGTACACATCTGCATTAATGCTCATGCCGTTTTGTAAAAAGCTGTGGTGAATCACACCCGCACTAGACCACCAAACAGTGACCATCACCTTTTTAGGGGTCATTTTTGGTTTAGGGCATTGCTTTGGTGCTGAACCAGGGTCTAACCAACTTGCTGAGCGCTTTCGATTGTCGAACAGAATCCATTTTTCGTCGCACGTAACTATTCGTTTCAAAATTCCTTCATTTCTTTGCCTGTTGAGCAGCGAAAGGCAGGTCTCGACGCGTACGTTGCGCTGGCGATCGTTAAGGTCGTGGGGCACCCATCTATCAAGCTTTTTTACCTTGCCAATTTGTCGCAAATGGATCAATATTGTTTTGATGCTTACATTAAAAGCTGCTGCTAGCTCAGCTGTAGATTGAGTTTCGTCAGCTTCCACAATCGCCTTTAATTCATTATTGTTAACCAAAGTCTCCAGACGACCACGAGCTTCATTTTTCAAGTCAAAATTTCCAGAACGGAACCGGGAAAACCAATAAAGGGTTGTGCGTTCGTTTGTACAGTTCTCTCCGTAAACGTTTTTGATGTTACGTGCCGTGTGTGTCGCGTTGGTGCCACGACGGAACTCATATTCCATAATTACACGAATTTTTAAAGTATCCATTATGACGAAAAATGTTCAAATGTAATGAAAATACAACGCTAATCAAAAAACAAAAGACTGAGTTTGTAAATAGAATATCATGGTTTTAAAACAAAATTAATTTGAATTTAGAATACAGAGCCATTACAAACTTTTTTTTATTTGAAATGACCAGTACTGAAGAAATGCAATTTCATAGGTAAAGACCTATTATCTGGCTTGCTTTCTATAAAAGAGAGAGAGACAGAGAGAAACATGCGCACGCCGCACGGCTTACAATAGCTTACTATGGCAAAAAGTGTCGTTACAACTTTTCGTCTTATTTTTTTCCGTTTAGCCCCCTTTCGCAACGCGCGATACGGAACTTCGTGAAAAGTATCGTTACAACTTTTCGTCTTAATTTTTTCCGTCTAGCCCTCTTTCGCAACGCGCGATAAGGAACTTCGTTCCAATAAAAATATTTTAAATGATAAAAGACATATACTTACTTGCAAATAATCAATGCTGTCTCTAACTACTAGAGGTAAGCTGGTATCGTCGTGACATCTCGAACGTTCCACCGACTGCTGAAGCGGCACGCCAAATATCGGAAGTGCCACTGAAACAGCACATAGAGTTTATTTTAATTTTGTTCTATCTTATATTCACTCAAAGTTGTTTTACTTATGGTTTAATAAGAACACCGCTTCGTTGACCTGGTGGCTAGCATATGCAACTAACTGCCAGTCAAGAAGTCTCGGGTTCGATTCCCGAGTCGGGCCAGATTCCCGAGTCGGGTCAAAGTGATGTATCGTGTTTTTCGTATACGAAATTCTTATTAACCGCCCGTGTCTCGGAGAGCACACTAAGCCGCCGGTCTCGGTTGCCATGAAACTTTGGTAATCATTATTGAGAAGTCAATGCCCTCCCTTCGTGGAAAAACTGATATTCAGGTAAAATAGGTGGAACTAGTAGCCGACCCCTAATAATCTTGGGATAAGGCTAGGACGAAGAGGTTTAATAAGAATACAGAAATTAATCGCACATCACAACAAGAACCTTAAGTTTTCCTTCTCATTGCAATGATCTCATTGTTACAAGACCTCTTACAATGCCCATGGAATGAACCGGGGTAGTGATCACACAGACAATTTCATCTACAATGTGCTATTCAATATTCCAATGAAAGGTTTTACTCCTTTGAAATACATCTCTGAAAATTATGTAAACTCAGGACTACAACAAGAATATAATACAAGTTTGATGTTGGCATCGAACCAATCTCAAACCACTCGCAATCACACAACGGGGGTGTCACAGGTGCGTTGCCGGCCTTTGAGGGATGGAGAGATGGGTGGGGGAGTGTTGGGATATGTGCCTCCGGTATCTTCACTCACTCGGTGAAACACAGCGCAAGCGCTATTTAGCTACCTATATTATTTTGTCTTTTATGTAACACCTTTAATTATAAAGTGAGATCAGTATGTATGCTAACTATAGAGTCAGTATATGTTGATGTGTGTAACATCAAGAACTTAAACTTAATACGAGGTAAAATTAGAATGAAAGTATGGCCAGACGTTGTTTTTCAGTCTAAGCCACTTCGAAATTCCGGTAATAAGGCGATTTAGGTCAAGTACTGATTTATTCTTCAGGTCAGTAATCACAGAAATTTAACAAGATAAAACTATTAGGCATAAGTAATAGGTATATGCGGCCACAAAAATAAGACTTTTTTTTTTATTGATTAGTGGGCAAACGAGCATACGTATCACCTGATGGTAAGCGATTATCGTCGCCCATACACACCCGCAACACCAAAGGCGTCACAAGTGCGTTGCCGACCTTTGCGGGATGGGAAAGGGGATGGGGAGGAGGGGTTGGGGTATCGGCCTCCGGTATCCTCACTCACTCGGTGAAACACAGCGCAAACGCTGTTTCACACCGGTTTTCTGTGAGGGCGTGGTATCACTCCGGTCGAGCCGACCCATTCATGCCGAAGCATAGCTCTCCCACGGTTAAACGACATATTTTTTAAACGCTAAGGTTTTAGCGTTAGCTGATAGAGTTCTGGTTAGAGTATTCTGAATTTATCTGTCACAAGTCTTCAATAGTAACATATGTGTTAGATAATCATATAAATATCAGCAATCTTTATTTATAAAATCGTGTTATATGGCAAATAACTATGTGAAGTTTAAGCAGAAACTGGAGAAACTGGCCACTTGACATACGAAAAACTTATTTTATAAAAAGAAATAATTAAATTTACAAACATTCGAATCAACATTTATTCATACCCATATTTTATGACACCAAAAATGAGGTAAGCGGGTTTTATTAGTTAATTAACCTATAAACATCGTCGTAAATATTTTAATGCGAAATTGGTTGCAGTATCATGTACCTAAAGTTATTTACTAACAATGAGGTCACGTGGTAATTTGGTGTTATATTTCTTGGCTACTATTCTAACTCAAAAATCATAACCCTATTTTCCATTAACATAAAGTAGATGTAAAAGTTTGTATATAGGTACGTATGTAAATGTGCCATCTAAACTTCTCGTAATATAGGTGTAGCTGAGTTTGATTGGCATTGTGATTGTAGCGACTGTAGCTATTGGTGATATCGTAAGTGGCAAGGACCTGTGAGTTTATAGATAGCGGAAAACCGCTATTTTACGTTCATAGTTTTAGATGTTTGGCTCCATAGTAAATTTGTGATGATTTTCGGCCACTGTGTTCATGTTCAACAAAAACCAGTAGAACTACATACGAGATATTATGATGCACAAGTGAGTGCGCACAGGTGCGCTCTCTGTTCCCTCATTCTTATAATTCCGATTCAGAGATCAGGAGTAGAACCGACACCGACGGTTTTATTGGTCTCTGAGGCACAAGGGTCAAGACTCCAACTTCTGAACTCCGAGTTGTTATTAAGTATTTCTTCACTCAGAAAAACCCAATAACACTTTTTTAGCCCATCATGGGGAAAGTAAGAAACAGTAAGGCAAGACACTTCACGGTTTAATATTTTCAAAAAACAATTCTATAATACTTACTAGCTGACCGACGCAACCTCGTTTGCGTCTTTTATTGCCCGTAGCGAAAAATTTTCCCCCGTATAGGGTTGATTTTTTACACCTTGTGTCCGAAAAACCCCAATATCTTACGGAACCCTATTTTTTTCCAAAATAAAATATAGCCTATAGATTTACCATAGCAGCGCCATCTATTGATTACTCACTCAACCCAGTCGAAAGGTATCGACATCTGTTAGAATCATTTGGAGTTAACAGATAATTGTGACTGTCAAATAATAACAGACAAATAATTAGCAATAAATTAAAATTGCGACTATAATTTGAGATTTAAACTATCCTATCTCTCAAGTTGGATCGAACTGCACATGGTGTGCGAATTTTATTATAATCGGTTAAGTGGTTTAGGAGTCCATTGAGGACAAACATTGTGACACGAGATTTATATATATTAAGATATACTATATTGTTTGTATGTTTATTGGGGAAGTACTGGTCCGATCCTGAAAACTCTTTCACTTAAAGCGACACTATTCAGGAGTGGCATAGTCCATATTTTATTATGACTGAAACTAAAAATTAAGTTAAAAATAATAGTATTTGTGAATCAAGTCGAGAAAAGCGGGCGGCATCAGTATAATATTTTCTAAATAAAAAAAATCAATTTAGAAAAGTTATATTTTATAAGCTACGTTTATTACGTACAATACAATTATAAAAGGTTTTAAGTCATCAATAAATAAGTACCTACATCTTTTAATGTTACCTTGCGGAGGATTGGATATGGTAATACAATCCTACGTGATGTTGCGCCTACACTGATGCACGCAATGTCATTGCACATCAATCTAAATGCCACTCTGATGAATGGAAACGCATTTTGCACGTTCTGTGCCACACTCATCATTGGGTCTTGTTAAACCTTATCTTTACTAATATTATTAAGATGTAATGTTTGTGAGCTTGTAGGGTGTAATTACTGGATCTACTGAACCGATTAGGAAAATTATTTATCAATAGAAAGCCACATTAGTTGAGATTGTTTTAGACGTCAGTTAATCAGTAGATGAGTATTTGGCCTATAAATCTAAATTTAATAATTGAAATTGAAGTACCTGTTTGTAATTTCAAATTAACAGCTTTTCACTAAATGCAAATGAAAGTATATACGACAAAAAAAATTGTCTGTCTGTATGTTCAGGCTATGGAAGGGGGGAGCCGAGGTCCAGGCTGATATAAGGAGTAACAAGAAAGAGAACGCGGTTAATGTCGTACTCATCGTACCGCGGGTAACACCGCGGGGCTCAGCTAGTTAGGTATATAGATAGAGATTTCTGTATACTTTAGTGTAGGCACATGAATTGCTTGCGTACAAACTGTAGACTACGGCTTATACTTTTTTATCTTGGTTACTCTATTATTTTTTCTTAATTTTAATATTCATCTTTAGCCTACTGCCATCCACTGCTGAACGAACCTCAAAGAGCGCCAACCATCCCGGTCCTGGGCAGTCCACATCCATCCGCCGCCAGACACTTTCCTCAAATCGTCGGTACATCGTGCCGCAAGGTACTGCGTTTGCGTTTGCCTAACCGTGGTCTCCACTCTTAACACTTGTCAGCACAAGCGACTGTTTACGGTAAGTTGAATTACAGTCAGAACGCACTGGTTGGAAACCTTGGCTTTCAGTAATTACGGGATCGACGACTCGAAGATATGACTGAGTTTTAATATTGCCCGTGACAAATTTTCGATAACCAACCATATTGTTAGTGTAATTCAGTTAGCAGAATACTCACCGGCTATTGTATAATCCAGATGGAAAGGATTCATTGTCACACACGCAAATTAAAAAAAAATGCCTAAACAGGTGCAATATCTTCAACAGACTAACACATTACGACGATATCACAAAAGAAATCTTGTTTACATAAATTCTTATCATTTGTCTAAACAAAGAGTGTTCTATTTAACTTTCTTTATTTGAATACAGCAATTTGGGATTTAAAATATAAATAACTATAATACTTTGTACACATGAATGCCGATGTGTATGTCACGGAAAAATGCGCTTTAAAGTAAAGATAGCCAGTTAGTTTAACTTGTTTTGTCATCGTATTGTATTGTACTTAGTTGCTATTGTATTGAGACTTTCCGCATCATGACAGATTAAAGTACATAGGTATGCTAACACATGTAGTCCTTTTTATATTTCAAACAAATAATGCTAATATTTTCATAGTAGTAATATTATAAATTCGAGAGTAACTCTGTCTGTCTGTCCCGCTTTTACGGCTAGAACGCTGCACCGATTTCAATGAAATTTGGCTTAAAGATGCCTACTTTGATTCTGAGAAAAAACATAGGCTCCTCTTTACATACAAGCAGGCGAAGCGTGGGTAAAAACTAGTTTCATTTCATATATTCAATAATGGACTATTTGAAAATTGATATTTTTAGGCTTTCGAAAATGGCCGTGCAGGGAGAGGAACAAATTATTTGTTATGTGCCTCTTATGTTGAAATTTGCAAAATTAAAAAAATCAGTGTTTTCAATCAAAGGAATTACATATATTCAGATTATGAATACAGTACAGTCAGTGTCGGTAGTGAGTAGAAATAACCACATTTGTTAGCCAGAAATTCCATCTTACCCAAACACCTACAAATTTGTTGTCAGAAAGACTTTAAATTTAATAGAATTGTTAAATTATCACTTTTAATTTGCAATTATATAATCAGTTCATTTTAGGCGACACTGCAGCGTATGATGTCACCTAACCTCAACCACGTATAATACATAAACGTATATATTTTAATATCAATACTCATATAATACATATACATACAAATCTATAGGTGTGTAGTAACTTTTTTTTGCGTCGCGTTTTGTTTAGATTAAATTTGTGTTGTCTTTTTGTTCGCCAAAATGATTGATGAAAATCCCAATTAAATACTTCTAAATACATATTGGGGAAAATCTGGAGAAATTCTTTAATCTTTAAGTCTTGTAGATAAGTCAGACCGCACAATGTAAAGCTACTCTTCCTTCCTGTGCCGAGCAGTCAAAATCTGGAACTCATTACCAGCGCGTACGTGTTTCCCCTTCCACTATGGTCCCGGGTTCTTTGAAGCGGGCTACGTTCGCAATGAGGATAGTGACCACCACTGTTGGATTCTACTCACACTTTCTATCAGACAGATTACTCTCATTTTGGCAGCTAATACTAAATAAAAAAGTTCGTAGTGGTGTCTTCGGTTTGGACTGCATCAGTAAGTTGCCGTGCGCCAATTGGGTCACACTTATCATCACACCTTGACTCGATACTTACTTATGCATCGATTAGTCCAATAGATATTGTCAAGATCAAGCATATGTCACCGTATTTGGCTACTTAGATAAAAACAATGATTTGAAACTCACGTTTTTCACACTTCCAAAAGACATTACGCGATAGATTGAGAGAACTACCTATAGGCGAATATAACGATACGTCCTTCAATAGATTCAATGATTTGTTAGTTTTACTTTAATTTCATTACCTTATTTTACTATTTTTAAACATTTCCATTCCATTCACCTGATTGGAGATCTCTCAGGAGACTGCTATGCTTAACGCGATCAACGCTTTTACCAACTCTATGTTGCAATTGCACAGTTTGATGCCTGCTAAGTGACTATTTACCTCCGATAGTTACGAGTATTTCATTAATTGTAGTTATCCAGCAGTTCAAATTGACTTTTACGCCGATCCTCTTCGTAACTGTCTACAAAGGGTTCTCAATTTGATAGTATTTTTTTAACTGACTTCAAACAGGAGGAGGTGCCATGTACCGATACGATTTTGTAAGGGTATTACTTCTCGTTTATCTCATTCATATTTAACGAAAAATATCACCGAAATTAAGAATATGAAGATGATACTGCACAGAAACGAGTAATGGTAAACGAAATGAACACTGATAAAAAACAAACTGTTTGTTGACAAAAGCATGCGTGATATCTCGAGTTTTTGACTTGGATCAATGTTAAAACCTTAAAGGTTGTTGTTATTGATCTTCTTTGGCATCTGATTTTCATTCTAGTTGCTAAAAGATGTATGGAGTAGAAATACTTTCCAGAAATAAAATGCATACTGACCAGAATCACTAATGATAGTCATCATTAGAGATATGAGATTTTTTTAAGTGTAAACTTCTTTAAGTTTACACTTAAAAAAAACACTGCAATGACTACGTTCGCGGCTAAAGAGCCGTCTTAAGCACTTTTTAGTAGGGGCAAATCTTATGGGTTCGCGTCACCGACATGCTAATGTTTGATGTTGATAATTCAAATTTAAACGTTATGAAATATCAAATTTTACACATTACTTTTACAAATAACATTCTAAGTTATAAGTTTTCCCTTCTATCGACTGCTAATTTTTTTTAAATATTTACTGTGGTAAATAAACAAAGACATATATATATATTTTTATTTTCTTCTTCTTCGAGTTTCTTGGGTTACAAAACTAGAATTAAAACATCGTACATGCTTAATTTTGTGAGCTCACGTACTTATTCCTTGACTTTTTTTGATGTATGGATTAGTTCCGGTTATGTGATTAAATACCTTACATAAAGATAAAACAACTTGTCAACTGATATAGAAGATAAGTACTAGAATTTTGACGTTGATTACTTTGTGTGCATTGTAATTTATGAAACACTAGATAGCCCGCGGCTTAGTCCGCGTGGTGTAGGTTTTCGCGGTAAAGATTAACTAAAGTCCTTCCTCAAGAATCAAAGTATCTCCACGTAAAATTTCATTGAAATCGGTAAAGCGGTTTAGCCGTAAAAGCGTAACAGATAAACAGAGTTACTTTTGAATTTATATATATATTAGTATTTTGAGAGTAACTTTGTTTTACAAATTTTCATTTGTTATATGCGATCGAACCAAATGGCGTGCAATTGGAGAGGCCCTTGTCCAGAAGTGAACTTTGATAGGCTGATGGTGAAGATTTAGAGGGTCCTGTATCGGAAACTTATTAACATCTCTTTGTATATTGTTAAAATATTTTATCAGAATTTAAATCAAGCTTTCTGATAGACCGCTCAAAACATGTCGATAAAGTTGTTTTCTTTCTCAAATCATAATTATTTTTAAATCATCGATAGCAAAGCAATATCTTAAGACTGGTGGATGTTGAAACGATCAAATATTATCTATTAATCTGGTAGAAGATAACTTAGTACATACGCCCTTCTATCTTCTTATATATAAAATTCTCGTGTCACGGGGTGCGTAATCGAACTCCTCCGAAACGGCTCGACCGATTTTGATGAAATTTTTTGTGATTATCCGGTATCTATGAGAATCGGTTGTAATCTATTTTTCATCCCCCTAAATGTTAGGGGTAGTCCACCCCTAAATTTTTTTTTTTTTTTTTATGACAAAATTTTTAATTTCTATTTTTTTATGATGCAGCATTAGAAAATACATACAACCCTAGATTTTCAACCCTCTACGATCAACCCCTATTTTTCCATCGCGATTTTTATTGACCCACCTCTACACCTCTCATCCTCTTGACAGCTAGTAATATACAGGGTCTGTCGTAAATAATGGATAAGTCGTAAACTGGAGTTGGTCCGGCTATGAGACTATTAGAAAATCGTATCTTTTTGCCAGGGTTTCTAACCGTATGGAAATGGCGTAGACTTTTATGTTTTTTTATAAATTTCGCTACTCTTTGCATTCATTCCGTTGCCATTTCGTTAAATTTAGGTATTTCTGTGTCATTTTTTTTGTATTATAGTCTTGAAGATGTGTATTATTTAGTTTTAGTACTGTTTTAGGCGTTTTTAACGTTGGTCATTTTCAAAATTGTCATTTTAAGATTTTTTATGTTTTTGTTTTACTTAGGGTCAACTTTTGATCATTTACTGTGTAAAAAAAAAGTACGGCGCTATAGCTGCCCATGATCTTAATAAATTATCTAGTATGTGTAGATTCTAAAAAGGTATAACAATGCATACTTCACAAGTAATATTAAGCTACATGAGCGAGATCAATATCAAGGTGAGAAAATATTTTTTTCATGTAATGTTGTAAATGGTTATAAAACTTCGTCATAATGATTTATTTCTGCCAAGATTCTTTACACAAACACTATGGGGTCACTATTAAGGATATTCAAAAGAAAACTAGGTTGTTTTAGTACGTAAAAATATTTATTCAACAACTTAAACTAAATGTTCGAAGTGTCCTCAGCCGGCAGCTATGCACGCTCTACATCGCCTAATAAACGATCGCTTAATCCGGCGCACATAACCGGCTTCTTCAATTTTTCTCGCTGCTACTTGAATGCGCGCACGCAACTCTTCTACAGAACTTATTGTTTCACTGTATACTTTTTCTTTTATACAGCCCCAGTAAAAGAAGTCCAAGGGGTTCAGGTCTGGCGAACGTGGAGGCCATAAAATTGGCCCCAATCGCCCTATCCATCTATCTGGATAAGTATTATTTAAATGTTCCCTGACACGAACAGCGTAATGTGCTGGACACCCATCATTTTGTAGCCACATCTCATTTCTTATCTCTTGTGGGACGTCTTGCAGTAAACTAGGTAAAGTATTTGCTAAAAAATTCAAATACATATCCGCATTTAATATTGCCGGCAATTCGAATGGACCAATGATTTTGCCATTAATAATGCCAGTCCATAAATTAATTTTAAATTGATATTGCGATCGGTCTTCTCGGATAAGTCTTGGGTTTTCGAGTTGCCAGCTGTGTATGTTGTGAAGATTCAAAAAACCATCTTTTCGACACGTTGACTCGTCACTCCATAAAATTTTATTAAAAAAACTTTGGTCTTCCCTCATCTTTCGCAGCATTATGCGACAAAATGTTATTCTCGCAGCAGCGTCCCTTGGCATTAATGTTTGGACCCTTTGATAATGATAGGGATATAATTCATGCCTTTTTAAAATCCTGTGTACAGATTTTTGAGGTATACCGGTGCGCCTTGAAATTACACTTATGGACGTACCAGGGTCTTCTGCAACTATTTCCAGTACTTCGGCTGCACTGTGGCGTTGTGGTCGTCCTTCACTCGCCCCGCCTACGCCGGTCCCAGGAAATCGTCCTTCCAAAAATGTGTTGTGCACTCTTATGAAGACACGATAGTCAGGATGCCGGGCATTTGGATATTTTTCCCGATAAACTCTAGCAGCTCTATTGGCGTTGCCATCACATTAACCCTAAAATTTAATGCATGTTTACGTATTCGGCCGGCGTGTATTGTTGAGGCATGATATACAAAATTTTCCAAAATAACACGTGCAATCGATAGCACAACACGATGCCCATAAATGAGAGCTGAGTTGTCAATATTACCAGGTTAACAAGTCCAAATCACAAAGAAAATCTAAGTCCGATATTAGAAAGCAGTAACAAATTGACGACAGTAATGAAAACGAGAGCACATGCGATGGTCAAAATCACACTGAGAGATGTATCAGGAGTGCGCCCTAGTTAAACGCATGCTAACCTTTTCACACATCGTGAGTGTGAAAGGGACGGTGCATCATGCAGTGTGCCTAGTAACAATGTCCTTTTCACGCGGGGAGACCCTTTGTATTGCTGTCTTTGTTCATTTTTTTACCTGATGATCCTTTTTACGAATAAACTTGTAACATGTTTGTCGCATGTAACTATTAGAGCACATCAATTTTAAAATTAAACACCTTTATGAAATGAGGAGGCATGAAATTTTTTTGACAAAAAACTACCTAGTTTTCTTTGAATATCCTTAATAGTGGCCCCATAGTGTTTGTGTAAAGAATCTTGGCAGAAATAAATCATTCTGACGAAGTTTTATAACCATTTACAACATTACATGAAAAAAATATTTTCTCACCTTGATATTGATCTCGCTCATGTAGCTTAATATTACTTGTGAAGTATTCATTGTTATACCTTTTTAGAATCTACACATACTAGATAATTTATTAAGATCATGGGCAGCTATAGCGCCGTACTTTTTTTTTACACAGTAAATGATCAAAAGTTGACCCTAAGTAAAACAAAAACATAAAAAATCTTAAAATGACAATTTTGAAAATGACCAACGTTAAAAACGCCTAAAACAGTACTAAAACTAAATAATACACATCTTCAAGACTATAATACAAAAAAAATGACACAGAAATACCTAAATTTAACGAAATGGCAACGGAATGAATGCAAAGAGTAGCGAAATTTATAAAAAAACATAAAAGTCTACGCCATTTCCATACGGTTAGAAACCCTGGCAAAAAGATACGATTTTCTAATAGTCTCATAGCCGGACCAACTCCAGTTTACGACTTATCCATTATTTACGACAGACCCTGTATATAAATCTCGTGTCACAATGTTTGTCCTCAATGGACTCCTAAACCACTTAACCGATTATAATAAAATTCGCACACCATGTGCAGTTCGATCCAACTTGAGAGATAGGATAGTTTATATCACAATTTACTAATTGGGAAAAAAATATTTCTTTTGAAGAGAAGCAGACGAAGTTGCATAAGTCAGCTAGTGTACTAATATTATCTAGTTTATGTTATGGGTATAATAGAGTATACTCTAGTCTAGGTCATAGAATTCTTTTTATGCGTGTTTACAATTTTGCGTTCGTATATGTGCCTGTGTATTTATTTTTAGACCTCGTGAACATTAGATGATATAAATAGACTAAGACAGAATCACGAATGGCTTTTAAATTAATAGTCCACTGCTTGACATAGGGCCTCTTTTTAGCAAACAAGCATATGGACAGAATATACAAGAAAATATACAGTTTATTAAAGAAAGTATATCAGTAGGTATTCCAACGAAGATGTATGTGTAACCACATAAGCTTAATAAGATTATCAGGGACGTATTCATGTTTGCGTAGTTCACAGATGAACCTCATAAAGAAAATAAAATAAGCAGCTTTGAGTAAGCATATTATACATATATGATGTATTCAATCACGGTACGAACGATACGAGTGGATATTTACTCTAAAAAGTATGACAATAGTCCTTTTACTGAATTTCGATACCCTCTTCTAGTACTTGGGTTGTGAAGGGAGACGTTGGAGGTCTGATGGGAGACGTACCACGTTAGACTTTAAATAAAAAAAAAGAAGTTCAAACGATACGTTAGACTTGAGATGAAGAAAGAGAGAGACTTCTATGAGTTCAAACGATACGTCTAACTTCTTTTATGGTAGTAGACCGGAATTAATTTGCCAAAAGCTGGGAAGAAAATAATATTTCCTTGGAGCTTATTAGCTAATATGATACGTCGTAATGCTAATGTAATTTTATGAACATAACATATGTGTGTTTTTTTAAATAATTCTCTTTATGAAATGTTCAATTTCAAGTAAGTTTAATTTAGTCACGAACGTTTTGCATCACTAAAACGAAGTTATATTATTTGTATTAGCATCTTGTCATCTACAGTTTACTCAATCGAGATATACTTTTATGATAGTAAATTAGTAGTTATTAATTAACCTGTGTCATTCTCTACCCTTCAAATCATTAAGTATTTACATATGTAATTGTTCGGACTGATTCCTGCCGCCTCTTTCCGCCATCGTCCTGCGCGACAGCAGTTTCATCCCCATCACTTACATGGCTAGTACTAGTCCGGAACTGTGCGATTTTATATGAACTTTCTGCCTCGCACAACAATACTGTGGAATGAACTGTCGCCTGCCATATTCCCGGACCACCTTCGAACCTTCAAGAAAAGAGCGTACTCCTTCTTAAGAGGTCGGCAACGCACTTGTGACGCCTCTGGTGTTGCGGGTGGCCTTAGGCGTCGGTAATAGCTTGCCGCCAAATCAATAAAAACAAAAAATGTAATATGTGTATTGCCCGGTAGTACACACTGACATGAATGCTAGCCAGCTAGCGGATACAATTAGCGGTTTCGATATTAGTAACGAAGTAAATACAGATATTATACCCCATCGTAACCTTTGTTAATTCATTTTCATCAAGACGAATTAAAAAGCGTAAATTAGAAATTACAATAATTATCATTTGATTTTATGTGTGCGACTGCTGACGCTTCAAAAATAAAAATACGAGTATTACTTACCTCCTAATGTAAATATTTCTTCAAAAGGTATTCCCGATGTCACTGTCGAAGGCACTTTCGTCAATTTCTTATCTTTTTTATCTTTGTCTTTTTCTTTGACTTTTTCCTTCTCTTTTTCTTTTATCTTTTCCTTTTCTTTATCTTTAGTCTTTTCTTTTTTCTCATCTTTCAACTTCTCTTTAGATTCAAGTTTGAATTTCGCTTTTTCTTCTTTCTCCTGCACGATTAAAGCCTTTGTTAGTAAATAATAAATGTGCATTTAGGTGTTTTTAATGTGTACACAATTCATCGTAAACAGATAAAATAGAAAGGTCGGAGTAACATTTTCTGTCAAACATTGTTTGTAAACCGATACAGTACAGTAGTACTAACTACTATACTAGCTTTAAATAAAATCCTAAAACCATGTCTGAAAATCACTTTGAATTTCTAGTTTCAATAACTATCGTAACCTATTTCACACAACACTTGTTTTTACCGCGTTACATTTTTAAACATTGCAATAGCCCAATAATAATTGATTAGATAATATTCGATAAGGAAAAAAAAACACGTAAAAGTTTACCACCTTAGCGAAAACACTGCGTAGGTGATGCATGGCGCGGGCTCAAGATCCAACTGAATAAACCATGGCCGTTCTCTGTGTTTATCCAAGGCCATACACCTACTGAAGAGCGAAATTATGCAAAATGTATCAACCGCTGAATCGGGAAAATTGAACCTGACATAGAAAAATATTATAGTACACAACTTGCTTACGTTTGTTTTTTTTTAAGGTTATTATACCGCGGCTAGAGTAATCAAATTGTTCTATTTGACATTTCTAATGCAACGATGGCAAGGTTGATTTGACGATTCTTGTTTTGTGACTGTGAGTCACACCTTTGCTTATACCTTATTGCGACGTATTAGAGATTATTTTTGGCAGGTTCAATTACGAGGTCACGTCCTGTCTCAACGTTTCGGTACATGCTTCAGTCATCTTTCATAAGATGAATGTAGTAATTGTGGTATTATTTTCTATTTGTTTATTTTTTGTAGAAATATGCAGACGAGTTTTGGGTTTGTGTAGTCGACCCTTACTTATCTAACATTTGCTTAATACTCTTATTTTGTTAAGTATTTCGCATTCCATATTCCTCTATGTAGGATGCAGAAAAATGTAGAAAAGAGACCATTAACTTAGAGCGTAGTACTTTATGAGAAGCTCTACTTCATTCATCTTCCTAGCCTTTATTATTCCCAATATTTGGGGTCGGCTACCAGTTCAACCGGTTTTACCTGAATATCAGTTTTTACACAGAGCGACTGGCATCTGACCTCCGCAACCCTGAGGGCGAACTGAATTCGAAGGTTGAACTAGTTGTCAGTATATTTGAGGGCACTGACTTCCCAATAACGATTGCCATAGATGTTCATGACAACCGGGACCGACGGCTTAACGTGCTCTCCGAAGCACGGGCAGGAAACACCGCCATCTTCCATACTCCGGGCTGCTATTAGGAATTTCTTGTAGGAAAAACCCAACAGCAGTCCGACCCGGGAATTGAACCCGAGACCTCTTGATTTGCAGTCGCTTACGCTAACCACTAGACCAACGAGGCAGATTATGAGAAGCTCTACTTATATTATTATTATTATAACTTCACGCATACTAAGCAGAGACTGTATTTAGGTAACTAGAATGCTAATAAACATGGCGTGCCATCGTGATCGTGTTCATCACATCATTATTTGTAGTGGGTGAGAATCGAACCCCCGACCTTTTGCTTAGCAGTCAGGACCACCAAACACTAGACTAACATACCCGTCTAATGTGCCAGCACCACGATGTTTACGTAATCCACAGTGAGCCATCGTTTAGTTTTCATAACCCATACATAACGTGCTCAAGAAAATTTATGTTCGATATGATGTACCTACATCATATCGAACATAAATTTTCTTGAGTACGTTATGTATGGGTTATGAAAACTTTCGGCCATGGTGGCAGTCTCAACGAAGCTAACTACGCAGGAGGCACTCTGTTCCCCAACTCTCATAATCCGATGGGATTGCTATCCGATACGACTGGGGAGAGATCGGGCGCAGAAATCTATACAAATAAATAAAATCTTTAATATAACAGTACCTAGGTAAATATTGTGAATCACGGGCGTAGACACGTTTTAGTTTTAGGAGGGTTTCCAAGATAATAAAATGAGTATTGGGTTTTGGGGGATGCGATTTTGGGCTGAACCCTAAAATGTCCCCGCCCTCCTAACTACGCCCATGTTGTGAATAACACGAAGAGGACGTTGTGTGAATTTGCTTAATAACACTTAATAATATTTATTTAAAAAGAGTCGCTTATAGACAGTTACGCTGGATTTTATATTTATATAGTTTAAAAAAACACTATTTCTAATGGCACATATCCTCCTAGCTCCTCGATCTGACATCCTGAGTTCAATTCCCAGGTCACGCAATGTTATGATCTACTTCCACTTCAGCGTACGAAACAAAATGTCCAGATGTCCCATTACACTGTAAGTACGAATGTTTTATACAATAATTTAAATTTCACCTAAATAACTTTAAAAAATCGAAATTATAATAAATATCTCCATGCCAAAATTTCATTGAAATCGGTGCAACGGTTTAGCCGTGACAGCGTAACAGACAGACAGAGTTACTTTCGAATTTATATTATTTTAAAATATGTGGATATTGTTTAAAATAACCTCGATTGAAATAAAAAAAAAAACATGGGCAGATACCTACACATCAAAACAAGTTAGGAATGAAATTTGCGAAATTGTTCCCACAGATTGCAGAAAAACAAACCAGATATGTGTCAAAGTGACATCACACAGTGGGTAAATTTACTGTGAATGCTACACTATAATCATGTGATCATAATCATTATCTATACTAGCTTGAATGTCATGTTCATTTGTTTGAACATATGTGCAATATACGAAGAGTTTGTTTATTTTTTTGGTCCCAGTTATCAAAGAAGGTTGTAGGCTATATATCATCACGCTGCGACGGAGCGAAGTATCTATGAAAAATGTTGCAAAAACAGGGCAAATCTCTAGAGAGGTTTTTTTATAAAGTGACTTATTTTGACTCGAAATTGATTTCACCATGTGAACCACCATTAAAACTGAATATGTTGCGGGCCATTCTCATAAATTTCATGTGGCAAAATGCAACTGAGCCATATTGTGTTAAGCTTCATCCAAAAGAGAACAACCTAGTATAAACAATTTGTTTCGAATTTGTTCACGGTACGGGCGACGACGCAAACGCAGACGAGGTTGCTTGGATCAGCTAGTATCTTTTAATATTATTGTAGATAGGTAGGTTATCTTAAATTATAGGTAGGTAGTGGCTAATAGGGTAGGTTAACACATAGTTAAAGTTAAGCAATTCTAGCCAGATAAGTCTATAATGGGTAAGCATTTTAAACATATTGAGACCCCTCGGTGTAACGTAGAGCATGCTAAAGCGTAGGTTCCGGTTGCCATATGAACATCTTTGGCAATTATTACGGGTAGTTGGAGCGCCGAAAATCCGAAAACAGTATTTCTGGAGAATTTCGATATTGTCTGATACTTGGGTTGTGGAGGTCTGATGGCAGTGGCTCCACTTAAAAATCGAAATTCGCCGTGTCGTAGTAGTGTTAAAGACCCAACCTAATTTGAGAAAGAGCTCAGAGAAACATTGCACCTTACGTTTTTTTTTTTATTATTGATTAGGGGCAAACGTACATACGTTTCGCCCGATGGTAAGCGATTACCGCCGCCCATAGACACCAGCAACACCAGAGGCGTCACAAGTGCGTTGCCGACCTTTAGGGGAAGTGGAGGGGGATAAGGTCCCCTACCTTATCCCCCTCCACTTAGGGTGTGCGCCTCCGGTATCCTCACTCACTCGGTGAAAAACAATGCAAGCGCTATTTCACACCGGTTTTCTGTGAGGCCGTGGTATTACTCCAGTCGAGCCGCCCTTTCATGCCGAAGCATGGCTCTCCCACGGTAGATTTCACGTCATTTCTGTGTGGATAGTAGTGTGTGTAAATAGTGACATATGTCTGTCTACAGGTATACCAGTCTAATATATGCGTTTCTATACTTACTGTACTGGATAAACCATTAAATAAAGGATATTTCATAAAATAAAAAACTAACCTTTATCTTGTCTTTCTCGCGCATCTTCTCTCGCTTTTCTTTTTCTTTCTTTTCTTTCTCCCGCTCCTTTTCTCTTTCCTTCTCCCTCTCTTTTTCTTTCTTCTTTTCCTTTTCACTCAGCTCCTTTTGTTTTACCGCGTCCTCTAGGACTTTTTCTTTATCACGAGATTTTTCACGCTTTTCTTTACTCTTTGTTGGAAATTTGAAGGATTTAGTTTTTTTTGATTTTGATGGACTTCTGTTAAAAATGTTTTGTTAGCTCTAACGAATAGTAACATTTAAATCAGCAATTGAAACTATTATTCATGAGAACAGATGTAATATCTTTACTATTATTACAAAACAAAGCTGAAAGCTTGTTTGCTGCAATTCAGGAACTACTGTTTCAAATTGTAAGTCTTTGTGTTGGATTGTCCATTCATTGGGGAAAGCCATATAGCTTTCATAGCATATGCAATACAAAATTTTATTATGCACCAATGTAGAATTAGAAGCCCAGCATCAATGGAAAATGTTAGTATAAACTATGAAAAATCATTATTTTTGAGAGACATGAATTAAGTTGTGTGGACAGATAGTTTAAATATATAAATATTTGTGGTAGTTTGTATATGTTACAGTAAAAGTTTCAAAACCTTTTTGTAAAATATCTTGCGAGATTGAAAACTGTCGAAAGATTGTGAACTGTTTTTACCTACATTATAATCTATAGATGTGATACCGTCACATTGTGATATGGTATGCGACGGATCGCATCTCGCGCGCTGATTTGTTCATATGTCCCACGTCGCCATATTTGATGGTTGTAAATTGATTTCATGTTGAAATTACCTCACAGCTTTAGAATTAGTTACATAAAATTGTTGTGGCAGTAAAATAAATTTGTGATTAATCAAAGAAGTTTTAACCTAAACTAACTATATGGCGATAGAACGGCCTAATCAGAGACAGTTGGCAATTAGACGCGCGACAGATTGTGATTTAAAGGTTTTACTTCAATACAGTAAATTCCAATAAAAAAGTTTATCTGTAAACAGTAAGTCACAGTTGAGAATCTTTCGACAGTTTACAATCTCGCTAGGTAGATTATAATCCAAAGTTATTTACAATCTTACGATCATAAATACATTTCAAAAACTGAAAATATTCTGATTTAGATCAAACTTTGACATATCTCTTTTTGCAACCACAACATAAAGCATTGCATATGCTATGCTAGTAAACGTCTCTGATAAAATACAAACTTAGTATCTGTGTCCTCTTCAGGTGAGCTTTCTCCTTCAAGTGCAGCATAGCCTCTATCTTTCTTGGATTCTTTTTTATCTTTCCGTCTGCCTAACAAGTCTTTTTTACTTGGCTTCTCATGTTCAGCCCCATCACTGACTACAAAATAAAAATCACATTGAAGTCATAAATCATGATAGGTAATAAAGAGTTCATACTGAGGTTCTATATTGTACAACTTATTTGAATACCAATAAATAATAATAAATAATAATAATAAATAAATATTCCGGACATCTAAACACACAACGCCATCTAGTCCCAAGCTAAGCAGAGCTTGTGTTATGGGTACTAGACAACTGATATAAATACTTAAATACTTTTTTTTTTTGTAAATACATACATATTATACATAGAAAACACCCAAACTCCGAAACAAATATTTGCATATCAGAAAAATCAAACACAAACATTTGGTCCGACTCGGGAATCGAACCCGAGACCTCAAGCTTAGCAGTCGCATACGCTACCACTACGCCACCGAGGCAGTCGACAGTCAATAGGTATATGTCTGCGCAATGACGGATTAAGAATATGGATGCCATGAATAAGAGGTATCATATACCAACTCAACTGAGAACCTCCTTGCTAAAGTAAGGCCTATGTATGTCAGTTGACTGTTTAAAGTTGTTGATGATGAAGCTTTATATATCACTGTAATCATAAAAACATGTATCATCAACAACCCATAATGTCCCACTGCTGAGCTCGGGTCTCCTCTTAGGAAAGGGTTAAGGTCGTTGACATTTTCATGCCACATGCACAACATTTTGTGCAATCCACAAATTGTTATTTTGAGTTTAGACTCAGGTGTTCATTATGTTTGTGTACCTCATGTATGTTTGTAAAGTCCCTCATCACACAGGACCTATAACTAATGCAGTACTTGTATTTTTAAAAAGAAAGAAAATATGTCTTTTTGAGTATTTATTATGAAAATGATCTTTCTTATATGTATATCTGCCTATTTGTTGCATAATGTGTCATAATTTCATTCTGCTTGTATCAGAATTTTAATTAATTACTCAAATGTACACTATTGTTAAAGACAATGGTTTGTTTTCTGTTCTTGGTTAAAAATTAAATAATTATTTCTTAATACCATCCGCACAGAACTTAAAATTGAGTTTTCAGCTCACGTTGCTTTGATATTACCTATTTAATATTCAAATAAGAGTGTTGTTTAATATAAATGAAATGAATGCAAAGGAAATTTAAAAACATAAAAGCGACAACTCCTCGAACGGAATAATGAGAAATGTAATTGATTTCCAATTTCTTCTTTTCTGATTTTTTGCCGAATTTTTAGCTTTGACATTCTTATTAGTAAATATACAGTTCTTATAGAAAACTACTATGAAATCCCATAATATTAAATACAATTAAAAAATCTTACAATCGCTCTCATTGCTTTTCCTGCCGCTTTCAGAGGCATATAAGCCTGGGAAATCTTTTTCTACATCTGGACTTTCAAAATCCATTATAAACAAATATTAAAGATAATCTTGCTGCATTAATAAAATTGATATAATATTTGTTTACGATTGATATTTCTGCAAAACTTACTGTCACAGAAGAACTATAAGCTAGGCATGTGACAAACTAACTTCAAATTTCACTATCCGATCAATTTGGAAAACCAGTTCTCATGCATTTAGTGCATCTGGACCTCGGAAAATCAAAAAAGTCTAAATTAAATAGCATCAGGTGAATAGGAATAACAATACTTAAATGACTGGGCCATGGGTTCTCAGGTAGTCTCAAGCCATTCAACTGCACTTGTTCTGATTTTTGT
Organism: Spilarctia lutea; assembly: GCA_916048165.1. Classification (NCBI taxonomy): domain Eukaryota; kingdom Metazoa; phylum Arthropoda; class Insecta; order Lepidoptera; family Erebidae; genus Spilarctia; species Spilarctia lutea. The sequence goes on from OU696491.1 coordinate 7,299,275, forward strand.
TTATTAGACTCTAGTTGATTTTATCGACTTGATTAACAGTTTTGCAAACTATGCGAAACCCTAGCTGGGCTGGCTGTCATTGACAGTCATTGACATTTGCCGATGTTTACGTGTCGTGATGTTTTGATTTGACAAAAAAATAAATTGAAATGAATGTGTAGACAGGACACTAAAGCTGAAATTAGAAATAAATTTCAAATTTCCTATGATTGGTACTTGCAATCTGTTTTATATTCCATTTATTTGAACATAATGAATTGTGAAAGACCTCTGAAAGTATAATGATCCACCACTTATATTTTTGTTTTTAGAATAAAAATAAATACGATGGCATGGTTTGCAGACCTCGCCGGGAGAGCAGAAAATCTCCTTAATAGTTTGGATGAGCAAACCGGTGCCGCATTGCGTAACCACAATGGTACGAAAAAAAAATGGGAGAAAAACGAATTTACTGTGGCACAACAAACTGAATCAACTTACGGGCAAAGGAAGCGAATACTACCGCGTACCTTGAAAAAAAATAATACAGAAAATAGGAGTTCCATACCTTCAAGAAAGAGTTCACCTATATCCAATCATCAGTCTCGATCTCCCTCAAGAGATAATCAGGAGATAAAAGTACTAAAACCTAAAAAATCTGCTTCAAGAAAAGCAAGTCCACAATATACTTTGAATCAATGCCCCACCACATTAGTTGCTGACCATAAAGATAAATCTCATACTCTTAAACAAAGAAGTAAGTATTTAAATTTTATAAAACATTTGCTTTGCCTGCGGTTCTATTGGCATGCATGTCGGTAAGCAGTAATCAGTAAATGTCCTATGTCCTTCCTCAAGAATGAAAGTGCAGCACTTTAGTCGTGAAAATGTAACAGATAGCTAAACAGAATTATTTTCAAATTTAAAAATCATCAACAAGCACATAATGTCCTACTACCTGACTGCCTCGGTGCCGTACTGGTAGTGTATGCTATTGCAGTGCTTGAGGTCTCGGGTTTGATTATTGTTACAAATATTTGTTTCGAAATTTGGGTGTGTCCTATGTATAATATGCAAGTATATAAAAAAGAAAATAATATGTATTTACATCAGTTGTATTAGACAACTGATGTAAATATGCGACTGCTGTGCTTTAGGTGTCGGGTTCGATTCCCGAGTCGCCAAATGTTTGTATGATCTGTAAATATTAGTTTCTGAGTTTGGGCGTTTTCTATATATATTATGAATATTTTTTGTAAATACATAAATAAGTATATGTGTGTTTATATCAGTTGTCTAGTACCCATAGCTTAGCTTGGTCTAGTACCAATGGAGTTGTGTGTTAGATATGCCAGGCTTAGATCTCCTCTCAGGAAAGGGTAATATTATAATGTAATAATATTAAATTTTAATACTATTATGATTTTTTGAGACATCCTATAAACATTGACTGTCTCCAATATCTGCATTGCATATTATTTATTGGCACTTGTTGATTGAAAATTTGAATACATTATGTGTCTTTCCATAAATTCTTTTAACACGTTCCGGGACACTTGACTTTTTGCAAATATCATGATATGACACTTCAAAATTCCATACATTTTATCATATCGTCTACAGCCGTACTACTATATTGCATATATTTTGAATTTTTTAATACGACAATTACGACCACAGCCGTTGATGGTTATGAGCGGAATGTTATTTGTTGTTTGATGTTGATGCTAGTTTCTTGTGTTTGGACGCCATCTGCAAAACATTATAAGTACTTTCAATAAAAAGCTGACACTAAATTTTTGCGCGCATGAACTTGTATGGCTTAGTCTACGCCTGTCGGCGGTGTAAGTGTATTGTTTTGGTTCATAAGCACTGCATATGTATGTGTTGAAAACTGACTCCAAAAGAGTTTGCTGTGACACCTACAAACGCATGAAGCCGCGTGATGTGACACTAGATTATGTGCTTTCTATAAATGTTATGGGCAAGCAATGGCTAGCGACGGTTTGCCAAATTACATGAAATAAAGTTCACCGCCCTTAGCAGTACTGTCACATCACAATATACCGAGATAATGTCGAGAGGCGGTTTGTCCCGGAAAGTGTTAACGTAATAATGTAAATTAATATGATTGAATGATTTTCATGTATTCAACAGTCCTCAGCTGACTGAAGTAAATCAATGTTTTCAATAATCTCTTATGTCATGTATAAATATAAATAAATAAATATAAATATTTTCGGACATTAAACACACAACGCCATCTAGTCCCAAACTAAGCAGAGCTTGTACTATGGGTACTAAACAACTGATATTAATACATATATACCTTTTTTTTGTAAATACATACATATTATACATAGAAAACACCCAAACTCCGAAACAAATATTTGCAGATCATACAAACATTTGGTCCGACCCGGGAAACGAACCCGAGACCTCAAGCACAGCAGTCGCATACACTACCACTGCGCTAACGAGGAGCTATTATGCTATATGCTATTAGCTATTATGTATATGTATGAATATGATGAATGGATGAATGATCATCTCATCATTTTAAGAGCCTTTAATAGTCCACTGGACATAAAGCTTTCCTTAGAAAATATGTTTTGCCTACTATACTATGCTTGCCAGTCAGATTGGTATAGGGTTAGTGTCGAATTTTCTCTCTTGCCTGTCAGTGCTGTTAGGATACCCAATCGATAAATAATTTTCCATATCTTTAATCCATCACCATACCGATGAATGATATAGTTGCAAAAATACAGACAAATATACACTGATGCATATTTTCATGTAAACATTTTTATTTTTTGAGGGTTTTTGACCTAATTTTGTTTTGTTACTGGCACATTGATTGCCTTGGTGGCGCAGTAGTTGTGTAGTGAATGCGGCTGCTGTGCTTGCGGTCTTAGGTTCAAATCCTGAGTCAGACCAAGAGTTTGTGTGATCTATAAGTTTTTTTCGGAGTTTGGGTGTTTTCTATGTATAATATGTATGTATTTACAAAAAGAGTATATATGTATTCATATCAGTCGTCTAGTAACCATAACACAACCTCTGCTTAGCTTGAGACTAGATGGCGTTGTGTGTAAGATATCTGAAATATTTATTTATTATTTATTTACATCATGGAACACGGATAAACTTATTTGTGATCTAAACAGAAAATCTTTACAGGACTCAGTTTGCCAGCGGATCTGGAACTTTACAGCGGGGATGACGACCTTATGTATCAAATGCAAAATTTGGAGGTAGAAAATGCAATGTTAAGGAACGAACTAAATGTGATGAACAGAGAGGTGTCAGAATTGACTACTAAGCTACACATGACTCAAGACGGTAATAATGTAGATAGTGAAGGTAGATAATATTCACTTGAGCTTTTAGAGTTTGAGTTGTTTCTGTCACATAAATACTAATAAAGTTTCTGTGAACACAAATGTAATTAGAGTTAAAACAAATTTTTAAAGTATCATTGTTCATATAGCTTTCAAAGTATGAAATTCGATTTCAAAATCGACTCGCCTCGGTGGCGTAGTGATAGCGTATGCGACTGCTAAGCTTGAGGTCTCGGGTTCAAATCCTGGGTCGGACCAAATGTTTGTGGAATCTACAAATATTTGTTTCGGAGTTTGGGTGTTTTCTATATATAATACTAGCGACCCGCCCCGGCTTCGCACGGGTGCAATGCTGATACTAAATTAAATACACTACAGAAAAACTATGAACGTTGTATATAAAAACATAGCGGCCCGCTCCGACTTTGCACGGTAATTTACGACATCACGTTAGAAACCTCTAAAATTAGCAATGTTGCCTTAGTATATGATGCATGTACTTATTATACATATAAACCTTCCTCTTGAATCACTCTATCTATTGGAAAAAACCGCATCAAAATCCGTTGCGTAGTTTTAAAGATTTAAGCGCACATAGGGATATAGGGACAGAAAAGGCGACTTTGTTTTATACTATGTATAATATGTATGTATTTACAAAAAAAAAGTATATATGTATTCATATCAGTTGTCTAGTACCCATAACACAAGCTCTGCTTAGCTTGCTAATTAGTGGGACTAGGTGGCGTTGTGTGTTAGATGTCCGAAATATTTATTTATAATTTATTTAATTTTTTTTTTTTTTTTTATATTTCAGATGCAGCAAAAACTCAAATCAAATTAGAAACAGCTGATTTAATATACCAAAAAATCAATACAGAGAAAGAGACCCTGTCTGCTCAGGTGGAGCAACTGAAGCTCAAGCTGACAGAGAATGTTAATGCAGAAGTGACCAAATACAAAGAAATCAACAAAGGGCTGCAGGAAGAAGCTGAATTATTGAGGGCTAAGACAACAGAATCAGAGGAAAAGTAAGTCTTAAAGAGCATAAATCAATTGTCTTTGTTCTTCCTCAAAATGCTTTTGAATTGTTTTATCGTGTCTGTGTGTCCTGGTTGAACAAATCATGTTGTCTAAAATGCATTATTTCGATATTTTTTCTTGAGCTCTTAGCGAACATCACAGAAAACTTTGAAATAGCGCTTGCGCTGTGTTTCACCGAGTGAGTGAGCAAACCCACATCCCAACCCCTCCCCCATCTCTCTCCCCATCCCCCAAAGGACGGCAACGCACCTGTGTTGCGGATGTCCATGGGCGGCGGTAATCGCTTACTATTAGGCGATATTCTGTGTGCTGTCTTCATTATTCTTCCAGTCCTTCAAATTGTATTATTACTAGATGACCATTTTAAATATTATATATTATTTACAAGCTATTGAACTCGGCTCTGACCGCGTACTTGTCCATTATTGGGGTAATTCTACTTTTCTTTAAAGAAAGAAATTTTAAAATCGGTTTAATGGTTCATTCGTAACAAATTGGTTATTATTGTATTGGTTTTTGCATGTTATTTAAAATGTTTTAGACTAATATTAATAGGTATATTTTAATTGAGATCCTTATTTCTTCAAGGTGTACAGAACTACGTCACAAGTTAAATGAAAAGGAAACGGCACAAATAAAGTTAGAGAATGACTTAAGGCATGCACAATCTACTATGTCGAATCTTCAAAGCAATTTAGAAAAGAGTAATGAAGAGTGCAGACGGCTAGAGAGGGACTGGGAGGCGTACAAATTGAGAGTGAAAAACATGTTACTCAGTAAAGACAATGTTATAAAGTCATTACAAGAGGGAATGGAAATATCTGTGGACACAAAGGAATTGATGCATCAAATACAAATTTTAAAGTAAGTTTACATTTGGTAAAGTGTAATACTGTATAGTTAAATGCACATGCAATGCCTGCCTCTGTGGCGCAGTGGTAGCATATGCGACTGCTGTTCTTGAGGTCTCGGGTTCGATTCCCGGGTCGGACCAAATGTTTGTGTGATCTACAAATATTTGTTTCGGAGTTTGGGTGTTTTCTATGTATAATATGTATGTATTTACAAAAAAAAAGTATATATGTATTTATATCAGTTGTCTAGTAACCCATAACACAAGCTCTGCTTAGCTTGGGACTAGATGGCGTTGTGTGTTAGATGTCAGGAATATTTATTTCTTATTGTTTTTATATTTCTGACCTCTATCTATGGTCTTATGATCCCACTTGCCTAGATTCCTAAGCTGTTAAAATTCAATAGACTATTCTAAAGAATGTTTCTCCAAAATCGAGTCCAAAGTTCACTCTAGTTTAATCGCCTTTTTAGGATTTCACAACTCATTTTTTGGGTTCCGTATCCAAAGGGTAAAACGGGACCCTAAAATTACTTAGATAGTTAGACAGTTCTAATTTTCATAGATGATGTATTTCTGTTGAAAAACAATAAAATAAATATTTAAGAGGGCTCCTATACATCAAGCCTATTTTCTTTTCGTTTTTATAGATAATGGTACGGAACACTTCGTGCGCGAGTTCGACTCGCACATAGCCGGATTTTTTATTACAAAAAAATATAAATCATTATTTTTTTACAAATGTCAAACAAATTAAAATAGGTTCAACATGTTATGAGTAAGGGAGTATATAAGTATTTTCATTTAGAATAAATTATAAATAACTAGCTGAGACCCGTGTTGCTACCCGCGGTAAGACTAACCGCGGACAACGCCGCGAGGCGAAGCTAGTATCTTTATAAATTGTAGCCTATGTGTTATTCTGATGTATAAGCTATATTATTGTAAAGTTTCATCAAAAGCCATTCAGTAGTTTTTGCGTGAAAGAGCAACAAACATACTCACTTCCATACTCATAAACTTTCGCGTTTATTATATTAGTAGGATCTGATAAACAGTGACAGCAAATAATTATAGATATAAATAAATATTCCGGACATCTAACACACAACGCCATCTAGTCCCAAGCTAAGCAGAGCTTGTGTTATGAGTACTAGACAACTGATATAAATACTTATAGACTTTTTTTTGTTAATATACATATTATACATAGAATACACCCAAACTCCGAAACAAATAATTGCAAATCATACAAACATTTTGTCCGACCCAGGAATCGAACCCGAGACCTCAAGCTTAGCAGTCGCATACGTTACCACTACACCACCGAGGCAGTCAATATAGTGTTTGATAAAATATCATGTTTACTTGAATCAGGGAGGAGCGAGATGAGCTTTCGGAAGTGACAACGGCAATGCGAAACGAATGCGAAGACCTGAAATCATACATGGGACAGGTGGAAGCGCGACACACTACGGCTGAACGAGTGGTTTGCGCGTTGAGGGATGCATTGAGGGAAGAACGGACGGCTCGGAATAGGGCTGATGCTCAGTGGGCTTCTGTATCCAAGGTACCATATCCAAGGTTCTGTATACAAGGTATGGTTGGCAGTCCACAACTGTGCGATTTTCACGCACAGCAAAACTGTGGAATGAGCTGTCGTCTGCGGTGTTCCCGGACCAATACGACCTTCAAACCTTCAAGAAAAGAGCGTACTCCTTCCTAAAAGGCCGGCAACGCACTTGTGACGCCTCTGGTGTTGCCGGTGTCCATAGGCGGCGGTAATCGCTTACCATCAGGTGATACGTCTGCTCGTTTGCCCCCTATACTTATACTTTTTACCGTGGGAGAGCTATGCTTCGGCGTGAATGGGTCGGCTCGACCGGAGTGATACCACGGCCTCACAGAAAACCGGTGTGAAATAGCGCTTGCGCTGTATTTCACCGAGTGAGTGAGGATACCGGAGGCCCATACCCCACCCCAACCCCTCCCCCCATCCCCCCAAAAGTCGGCAACGCACGTGTGACGCCTTTGGTGTTGCGGGTGTCCATGGGCGGCGGTAATCGCTTACCATCAGGTGATACGTCTGCTCGTTTGCCCACTATTCAATAAAAAAAAAAAAAAAATATATATATAATAATAAAAAAAAAAGGTACAGTTCATAGTAGTGATGTCAAAATGACACAAGTGAGCCCTAGAATCTGTACTAATATTATAAAGCTGAAGAGTTTGTTTGTTTGTTTGTTTGTTTGAATTTATTTTAGTGTTGACTAGTCCGTTTATCGAGAAAGGCTATAGGCTATATATCATCACGTTTAGACCAATAGGGGCGGAGCTCCAATGAAGAAAGTGTAAAAAACGAAAAACATTATGTTACGGCCAATATTACACGTAAACGAGGTTGCGAGGGTCAGCTAGTGTTAATCATATTTTACAAACGTAATTACTTATCAATGAATGCTTGTCTTGTAATCTATAAAGACTTATAGTAATTTTGACAACACGACTGCATGATTAGCCTAATGGTTTAAGCGGTCGCCACACCGGTTTCTATTGCGCCAAGGGTTATGGGTTCAAATCCCACATGGGCAACACTTTGTGCGATCCACAAATTTGTTCTGAGTCTGGATGTTCTTTGTTTGAACGCGCTGATCTCAGGAACAGCTGGTCCGATTTGAAAAAATATTTCAGTGTTGGATAGTCTATTTATTGAGGAAGGCTATAGGCTATATATCATCACGCTAAGACCAATAGGAGCGGAGCCCAATGATGAATGTTTAAAAAACTGGAGAAAATTATTACGTTACGAGCAATAGTAGACGTAAGGGGCCATCCATAAAGTACGTCACACGTAAAGGGGGGGGAGGGGGTCGACAAAGTGTGACATGGTGTGACAAGGGGTGGGAGGGGTCCTAAGTTTCGTGACATCACATTTCAAAATCTAATATATCTAGAGGTACTAATGGCGTAATTTGAAATATTAATTTAACTAAATTTTGTTGATAATCAGTATTTAATCTTTTTCATACAAGGTCTGATGTAGTTCTGATTTGTTGCGTATTCAGTATTCGATCCGAATTTATAAGTGTTGATTTCATAAAAAAGTACTTAATTTAAATGGAAATAAAACTAATTTCGGAGCTGCTGTTTTAATTTACACTTTTAACACTAGGGAGGGGGGGTCTCAGAAATGTGACCACCTGTGACAAGGACGGGGGGGGGGTCTCAAAAAATCATGAAATTCGTGTGACGTACTTTATGGATGGCCCCTAAACGAGGTTGCGAGGGTCAGCTAGTACTTCCATTTGCATTAAGTGAAGTTAATTAAAAATTACAAACATTTACTTTAATAAATTTTTGTTTTGATGTGTGATGCGTTCAAATGACTCAGCTTGGTGTTCTAGGGTTCAGATTATAATGTAATAGTTGGTTTCTACTAAAGTTTGAACAGTTAGATTACATGACATTTTGTTAATCAATTTTAATATTGTACTTTTTGGGTATAATATGAGTTAGTTCTGACGTGTTTCTAACGCGGCAGGATAATATAGAAGGTAATATAAATTTTGCAATGAGCATTTCCGTTAAAACTATGAGACCATTAAGGTACATAATGTATTTAGAAGTCTAGTAAATATATATCTAATTAATAAATTTTAGTTTTGTGTACATGTAAGGCTGCTGAAAATACTGTTTACCCGACTACGGCAAAAAGAAAGGTCACAGTTTGACAGTCTATGTATATTCCACGGTAGCGTTTAAACTACTGAACCGATGTTAATGAATAAATAAATAAATATTTCGGACATCTTACACACAACGCTATCTAGTCCCAAGCTAAGCAGAGCTTGTGATATGGGTACTAGACAACTGATATAAATACATATATATATATATACATATATATATATATATATTGTATACCGAATATTATAAATAGAAAACACCCAAACTCCGACACAAATATTTGCAAATCATCCAAACATTTGGTACCTGGGAATAGAACCCGAGACCTCAAGCACAGCAGTCGCATACGCTAACACTGCGCCACAGAGGCAGTCAATTGAATTAAGTGTTAATTTTAGTTCGGATGACATGATAATACATTTCATTAAAAGTTTTTATGTAGTTTTTTTTTACTTTTTCTTGTTAATTATTCCTCTTTGGAGACTTTTATACTAACTTTAACAATAGCTACGGTCAAATAAAGGAAGAATCTAAGTTTCTATACATATATTTATATACCTGAAAATATCATTTAAATAAAACTCCTTAATTTTTTTTTATTTGCAGGACTTGAAAGCTTTACAAATAGAAACAGGGCAGACAATAGCCAGCTTACGAATGGCATTACGAGACAAAGATAATGAATTAAACCGTCTCCGAGATACGTCCTCCACCGTCCGCAGCACAGACACGAGTGCGTTAAACGTAGCCGACTATGACTTAAAACAGGATACCATAGACAGTAATAAGATAGAGCACTTGACACAGACGCTTGTCTTGAGACAGTCGAAGATAGACAAATTGTTGGCTGATAATAACATACTGAAAATACAGTTAGAAAAGTTAGAGGTAAGGAAATTTTCTATAGTGAGGTTACCGGAGGGCCATATCCCAACCCCTCCCCCCATCCCCCTCCCCATTCCTCAAACGTCGGCAACGTAACTTGTAACGCCTCTGGTTATGCGAGTGTCAATGGGTGGTGGTAATCGCTTACCATCAGGCGATATGTCTGCTCGTTTGCCGCCTATTCAATAATAAAAAAAAAAAGAACTAATAAACTAAATAATGAACATTTTTTTTGTGTATTTGCAGACAAAATATAAGAAAGAAATATCAGCGGCCCGATCGAATTCATCCCACAGCGTGGTCCACCTACAAGATGATGGGCGGCATCATCGCTCCAGGTCCAACGTGACCACAGACACGTTGTCGGCACTCTCGGTCCGGCTCGGCGTTATGGTCAAACGATACCCAGTGTTGAGGGTGTTTGTTATTGCTTATATGGTCAGTATATGTAATATTTATTTTATATATCCATTAGGGTAATAAACAAGGCATTATGATTACAAGGATTAGTACCGATTTATACCTTTCCGTACTCACACAACTTGATACCAGTATTAAGGAAAATATATAAATGTATATTACGCATACGCAAAATCTAGGTTTTATGACTAAACTAGCTGAACCTCGCGGTTCTAACCGCGGTACGACAATAACCGCGGGCAATGCCGCGAGGCGAAACTAGTATCTTTATAAATTGTAGCCTATATGTTATTCTGATGTATAAGCTATATAATTGTAAAGTTTTATCAAAATCCATTCTGTTACGTGAAAGAGCAATAAACATACTCACTTACATACTCACAAACAATAGTAGTAGGATTTATAAATATTGGCCAGGCCTAACTGCGATTTATATTGAGGACAAAATAATATTTATGTAATGAGTACTATTATTACTTCTGTGTCTGGGTGTAATTTATTTATAATAAGTATGTACATACATATCTCTTCTTCCTAGCCTTTATTATTCCCAATATTATTTGGGGTCGGCTACCAGTTCAACCGATTTTACCTGAATATCAGTTTTTACACAGAGCGACTGGCATCTGACCTCCGCAACCCTGAGGGCGAACTGAATTCGAAGGTTGAACTAGTTGTCAGTATATTTGAGGGCACTGACTTCCCAATAACGATTGCCATAGATGTTCATGACAACCGGGACCGACGGCTTAACGTGCTCTCCGAAGCACGGGCGGGAAACACCGCCATCTTCCATACTCCGGGCTGCTATTAGGAAAAACCCAACAGCAGTCCGACCCGGGAATTGAAATCCAGACCTCTTGATCTGCAGTCGCTTACGCTAACCACTAGACCAACGAGGCAGGCAGGCAGGACTACTGATAAATATATTTACATATAAGTATGTACATACATATATGTAAATATATTTCTTTCTTTCTTTCTTCTTTTAAAAAAGAACTCCCACATTAGGAATAAACATCCTGTGTCGTGGGGTACTTTACAAACATACATCAAACGGACACAAAGAACATCCAGATTCGGGACAACAATTCGTGGATCACACAAAGTGTTGTAGGTACCGCGTGGGATTTGAACCCACGACACTTGGCGCAGTAGCAAGCGGCATGGCGACCGCTGACATCACTCGGCCAACCGTGCAGTCATCAGTAGTCTCGTGCATGGCCCACACTTTGCTTAATTTGGAATCAGATAGGAATCATCATCATCATCATATCAACCGCAGGAAGTCCACTGCTGAACGTAGGCCTCCCCCAATGATCTCCACATTGACCGGTCGTTAGCGGCCCGCATCCAACGAGTCCCTGCGATCTTAATCAGGTCGTCCGTCCACCTCGCGGGAGGTCTTCCTACGCTGCGTTTGCCGTCACGTGGTCTCCACGAATAGATAGGAATATTATTATTATATTCAATAGTCAAAAAATAATACTGAATTAATACAACAACAATTATCCCACAAAATGTGTTTTAAAAATATATATTTTTTATGTTGGCAGGTTTGTCTTCATTTCTGGGTCCTCACCGTATTATGTACAAGCACTCCAGAAGACTTCGTCTCAAGACCTTCTAAATCGTGAGAATATAAACGGAGCTCACATTTGATTCCATAATAGGTATTAAATATAAAAGGATAAGAAACAAATAAAAGTGAAACATTTAAGCTATGAAAAAATTACTTGTTTAAAATCATATAAATGATAATTGACTATAAATATAAACGGGAATGCCCATGTTGAAATGATTTAGTGATACGAAATTTCAAAGTTATTAAATATGTTTGTGAAGAAGGACGACATCAAATATTTAATTTCGTCCTTTACAATTGTAGAAGTGGTATAAAATACCTATTTATTTATCTGTTTGTGTTACATTACAATAATTTGTGCTAATTCTCCGCTAAGACTAACTAAACTAAAACTCACAAAATTTTAAAAATTGTCCTGTCAAACGTTGCCTATTGACTAAAATTAGATATGTCACATGGAAAAAAGATGTCATCCAAATAAAAAAATTATGGAAGCATTTTGGAAACGTTTTAATTTTAGTTAAGTGACGCAACAACAGAATTAGCACCAATATCGCCAGTTTTATTCTATAATTTACGCTTTAGTTAGCTAAAGATAAAGCTAAAGTACAACGGGATTTCTTTCTATTCGATTCGTTATACAATTGTTAGGATCAGAATAAGAATTTCATTCTCTCTACGATCCTATAATTAAAAAAATAAAGGAGTATATGAACCATTACTTTATTGAATTATTGGTTGTTAAACATGAAGCTTATATAAAGCAAGAAAAGTAACAAGATTAATTAATATTTAATGTCGACGAAATTTGGAGTAAAATGAAATAAATATGCCCCGGTCGAATGGACATTCCTGACATAATCAAAGTAGTTTAAATTATTACTAAATTTAAACTACTTTGATTACTAAATTTTAGATCACAAGCGCTATAATATTTATATTATTTATGCTTTAATTAAATGTTTTGAAATTTACGTTACGTTTTTATAACTAATGTACATCACTAGGTTATAATTTATGAGAGTTTTATGAACAGATTTGAGTTATAAACTAGTGATGGACATACGTTAAAAAAACGTGCTACATATTGAAAAATAAATACTTGATATCGACTATTTATAACCAACTTTTGAAATGCTTTAGAAAATTTATGTTACTATAATAGTTTACAAGCAGTACTATTATCATAATATTGTTGTTGAGAGTTGTCATAAGTATTTATTTCTTTTCGTGGTGCTATATTCTATGTAATATAATGTAAATTTGTAAGTGTAAATAAGTATCAAATCTCACCGTTTTCTTGACCCATTGGCCATAGTGATGTACCTTGTATTTTGTAACTGTTGTCTTAATTAACTCAGTTTGTTTATTTTTTATTATAGTCAATTTATTTTGAGAATAACTTTGTTTCGTGAACGGAAATAAGGGTTTAATAAAATGTTTAACAAAATATTGTCTTTTTTATTTTATTATTCACAAAAAACGCATACAAAATAAATAGAATTCTTTACGAGGGTTCTTTAAATGGTTTTAGAGACGAAAATATGTTGATAATATTGATTCAATGTGTATTAAAATCAGCAGTGTTTTGGAATAACAGGCAAACCAAGATTTAAAATAAAAAAAGTTGCGTGTACTAGCGTACACTCGTAAGAAGTGAAACTTCTTTATGACGTTATTTTTCAAAAATTAAATATCATATGTCGACGTAAGGTATAACGACAAAAGACTTATAAACCAGCAATATTCGTGACAATTCTTATTTCAAGTGCAATAAAAGTTAAGGAGCGAGACCTGAGTAAATATTTCGCGATCTGTGGTGTGAATGAAGTAAGTTTGTGGAATGTGATGTGTGTAGTTATTTACATTGTGGACTAAATAAAATAATATTGTTTGTAATGTGATATTTCATTATAGTATTAATTTGGTCCTGTTTGTGTTTGAAAATGTTTCTTGTTTGATTTTATAATTTTTTTTTGAAGGATTGTATATAACTACTCTCAATAATGATAAAACATTTTATTTTAACCCCGATAAAGAAGTTTCACTTCAAAAAGATAGCGTAACGGATAAATGTGACCCGTAACGTAACGGATAAATGTTACGCGTAACGCAACGGATACATGTTACGCGTAACGAAAAAATGTTACACTAAATTTTTTGACAACCCCGATAAAGAAGTTTCACTTCAAAAATGTACCTGTATGACGTCTTGGCTCCTACGTTAAATACCTATTATTACCTTATCTTAATATGGTTCTTCAATATTATTTCGTACTAGCTGACCCACGTTTGCGTCTTATATTGCCCGTAGCGTGAAAATTTTCCCCCGTTTTTGAAACATTCTTCATTGGTGCTCCGCTCCTATTAGTAGTAGTGTGATGATATATAGCCTATAGCCTTCCTCGATAAATGGACTATCCAACACCGAAAGAATTTTTCAAATCGGACCAGTGGTTCCTGAGATTAGCCGCTTTCTAGCCTTTGTGTTTTGGTTGCCTTAACTTGCACATAGAAATACTGTTGTCAAAAACAAACAAGCTTTGTATGAATTATTTGAAAAGATGGTGCACATGAGTTTCTCACCAGCTCTTCTCATGAATGCAATACCCATCGGAGCTGGTACTTGGATTGATTTCAATTTAAACCTTTGAGTTGAATCGAAATCAATCTAAGCACCGGTAATTCAAATCATCTCAGTGCATTTAACTAGTATTAGGAGTTTTGTTTTATATTTTTATGTTTGTATTTTTGACGTGTTCAAGTGCCTTTTGGGGCCTATGGAAATAAATGATTTGAGTTTGAGTTTGAGTTCGAGCCGGAACAAACAGACAGACAGACAAAAATTTTAAAAATATATATTTTGGTATGTGTACCGTATATACATTCACATGCATGTAGTAGAAAGCGGTTATTTTAATATTACAAACAGACACTCTAATTTTATTTATTTGTATAGATTAGTAAATTTGATCTAAGAGTCGGTGAAGATCGACTTTCACCCAGCTGCTAACCAGATGAGATATTTTTTTTTATTCATTAATTATAGTTATGCCTATACCATCTATGATAGTTTGCCTATCACAAAGCTGTCAAAGCAAATGAAATGTTTTTAGGTTTTATCAGAATATCAGATGGGTGTAAGCCGATCTTGACCCGCTCTTGTACTAATTATTCGTTAGTCAAATCTAGTTTGATACTCTGCATTATTAATAAAATTTGATTACGATTATTGAGAAAGTTCTGAATTATTATTTTAGAATTTGCTTTCCAAAACGATATTGAGTTGAATAAAAACCGGACGTTGGGTCAGTGGACAATAACAATCTCTTCTCATTTTAATTTTTTGGTAAGTAGAACAGTTTAACTTTCGACTTTCAAACTTACCTTCTATATTTTTATAAAAAAGATCTTTTTATACCTTTAGGGTTCATTCTGGCAATGTTTTATTTATTTATTTATCTTTATTGCGTACATACTACAAAATAATACATGAAATGAGTCACAAAAAACATATATACAACTATTCGCGGTCTTGTCGCTCACGGCGATCTCTACCAGACAACCACTAGGCACCCGAGCTTGTACCTGATGCACGCACAGGTGCCGCACAAATTTATTTTGCAGCGATTGAATGGCGGTTACAGCATTGCATGATTAACTGGGTGGTTACTCTGAATGTTCTTTTTTTATGGAATAGGGGTAAACGAGCAGACGTATCGCCTGATGGTAAGCGATGAACGCCGCCCATGGACACTCGCAACACCAGGATGGGGAGAAGGATTGGAGGGATTAGGGTATCGGCCTCTGGTATCATCATTCACTAGGTGAATCACAGCACAGGCGCTGTTTCACACCGGTTTTCTTTGAAGGCATGAAATCACTGGCTATTGTGGCTGTCCTACGATAAAAGTGAGGTGATTACAGTATGGCTGGTTTACAAGTTCAAATACGCATGCAATTTGAGTGGCCATCTCTAACATTGGACTGCAAAAGGTTGATAATAATTATGTGAATACTTGTACGTTTTAATAAGATCCGCTGTCCCACGCAATGACGCGATTCTAAAACTACGTGTTTTCCACAATGTTTAAATGTAGGGTTAGTATAGTGACCAGCCATTGACTCAGCCGTTGGCTTAAGAAAATATATGTAGGTTTCTGCTTAAATCAAAAAATACTCTACAAATTATAACATAATTATACAACTTAATTTTCAGTGAATGTACTCGGTATGTGTTCCTGCGTATTATTTACTAGCTGACCCACGCAACTTCGATTGCGTCTTCAATTGCCCGTAGCGTGAAATTTTTCCTTCGTTTTTGAAACATTCTTCATTGGTGCTTCGCTCCTATTAGTATTAGCGTGATGATATAAAACCTATACTACTGTCTTACTCGATAAATAGACTATCCAACACTAAAAGAATTTTTCAAATCGGACCAGCGGTTCCTGAGATTAGCGCGTTCAAACAAACAAACTCTTCAGCTTTATTATTACTATAGATATAGATTTGAGTTTATTACCTACTAGTTGAAGTCCGCGATGTTGCCCGCGATTATTGTCGTACCTACCAAAGGTAACGCCACGGGGCGAAATTAGCCTAAAAAAGTAGCCCAAGTTACTACTTACATCATCAGCTACCTATCAATGAAGTCCTGTCAAAATCTGTTCAGCGATTTCAGAGATTAGCCGGAACAAACAGACAGACGGACAAAAATTAAAATAAAAAGATTTTTGGTAAATGTACACATACGTAAATATGCATTTAGTAATAAGAGGTTACCTATTTTAATATTACAAACAGACACTCTAGTTTGATTTATCTGTATAGATGTAGGTGCATTATTTTTTGTTAGGTACCTTTTGTTAAATCATCTTTGTTTCTTTTATACGATTTTATTTTCTTGACTCACGTTGCTACAAATATAGCTGTTAGGTCATCTTATTTATCCTGTTTGTATTATAGTAGATTACCTACCTTGAGGAAATAGATGAATGATATTACTAAGCGCATCGTTTTCGTATGTCGTTTATACAAGGAAATGCACAGGGAAAAAATTATAATAATATCTATTTAAACCCTAATACCGTAATGTACCTGCTATGACTGAATAACTTTCATTATGTAAGTATACAGGGTGTAAAAAGACTACTACCGAAAACTTGGGGGTTGCAATCAGACCATGATACTGAATAGGTTTAGCAAAAAGAAAACGCAAAAAAAAATATAATTTATCTAAGTCCTTTTATGTTTTTATCTGCTTACATACACATAGTACAACATAATAGGACCCAAACTACCTAATTATCTTTTAGAAAACCAAAAAACAAATAAAATCAATAAAACAGCGATGTATTTTGATAAACAAAACAGCTGGTCGGGTGAGTGCAATGACCTTGGCCGGGCGCATAGGTATTCAAGTAGCCACGCGGTGCACGCAATAATACATTACTGGCTTGTGAAATTATTAAAAATATTGACACAATGATTTTTACGGCTACAATTTTTTTTAAGGACAACTGTTTGGTTTTTTTTATAAGTTTTGGGGTGCTGAATCAGCCCCTTTCGTTTTCGGTAGTCGTCTTTTTACACCCTGTATAGGTAGATGTCAAACTTGATTTTGTTTGATTTCTGTGTGTGTGTTATTTAATAACTCTTACTTCAAAATTGAAGCTACACTAAATTACCGTCAGTTCTCCTATTGAAATTTTCCATAACAAAATCCAAACTCTGTACCCAAAATATCCTACTGAATGATTAACTTAAAAGATAGATAAAACCAGCCTCTTACGAACAAATCAAGGTTGTCTTTGACACATAAGTATGTATTTACAAAAAAAAAGTATATAAGTATTTCTATCAGTTGTCTAGTACCCATAACAGAAGCTCTGCTTAGCGTGGGACTAGACGGCGTTGTGTGTTAATAAATTGTCCGAAAATATTTATTTATTATTATTATTATTATAAGTCACAAATGATCAAACGAGTCCTGATGCTTATTTCTGTCTGTAGACTGGAGACACCTGGCCTCCAAAGAGTCACTAATCCATTGCCTACATTTAAGGTGCAATGCGTACCTACTCCTCTTTTCTTAACCCAGACTGCAATGATCTAGCTGAAGCAAATAGTTCCAATCCTAACAAATCATATTTATAGCTTTAAAAGGAACTTTAGATAACGACTGAGTTACCGCTGAACGAAGACTGGTTGTATAACCAGACGGAAGGTTAATAAATATAATATTTTGTCGACATGTGAAAGCAGTCTATTTAATATACGAATAATAAAATTATAAATATTTCTAGGTTAAATAATTCCACAAGGCTGTGACAATAGTGTTTTTATAATCGGTTATAATATCATTGTCATGTATAAAAGATATTTAATAGAGTACTTTATTTAGGCTACATTATAAAACTGAATACGAGGAAAATCTATTACATATCTAAAAGCTTAAGTAGGTTGAATAAATAATAGCTACGCAACGTAGGGTCTGTTTATACAAGTGCACAACTTTTGGTATGCCTAAATATCAAATATTTGCTAAGGTTGTACCTGGGAATCGGGTCCGAGACCCGAGAAATCTTGATAAGATTAGTGCAATTGGATGTGAAAAGCAACAGACCGGGCTTTGTAGTAAGCCTTGGGAGAGGCCCTACATCTAACACGACAGTTCTTATTTATTAGAACTGTCGTGTTAGATGTAGTTATTAAAAGGTTTCTTTACAAATTACAGAATTACCGTAATCAGTTACCAGGTAAATTCAAAAACATTGTAATGAAACACAATCAAAACTTTGAGTTTTCGAAACAAATTATCAAGTGGATCACTAGTGTTATTTGAAAATAATTCCATCTCTAAATATATATATTAAAGAAGTAAGTTAAAAGTATCTCGAAAAGTTTAAAAATTTTCTATACCTAGCTTCTCAGGTAGGTAGGTAGCTAGGTATAGACTGTCCAATAAAGATCCGATTTCGAATCAACACATTTTTTGCAGATACAATGAATGAAGTAGGTAGTCAATTACAGTTTCACCAACATTATCTTTAACTGTTATCTTATTTGTATAACAACGTACCTACTTCAAATTTGTTTTAGTACGTTTCACAAAAAAAATCAGGTTTATTTTCGCTGCTTTTTACGATAACGCTCAGCGATTTCTCGGCTTTTAGTGGTCAGATTTATGAAGTCAACTCTTGTTTTAAAGGATTTGGATTACTTTCTAAAAGACTCAAAATAAATATCCTCGATCTCGAACTGGTTGGTCCGAATATTTACTTTAATGGTTAATATTTAAATGGCTCCACGAATGATATAGTGGTTTAAGCGATCATTATTCCTACTACGTTGAGTGTTGTGGATCCGATCCTCAAATGGGACAACACTTTGTGTCGTCTACAAATTGTTGTTCAGGATATTTCCTATTATTATTTATTAACACCTTATTAACATGCACTTATGCCTAAGGTATTTTCTGCCAGCCAACCTTTGGGGGGTGTAGAGATCGGGTAAGGTAGGTGTATCGAGGTTTAAGTTGTAATTAGCAACAGGTATAGATATTATTTGAATTAAACCAACTAACACAAAAATGCATATATAGTCCAGTCATTATAGTAAGTTCACCTCGGAATTCGAGATACCCAGCTGTAAGTCTGTAAATACTTGTATATTGACACCCTAAAAGTTGTCTCAAAACCTACATATGGTAGGGTGTAAGCAACTATTAAATTTCAAGGTCAAAGGTCACAAAAATCGGTTTTTTGCGCTTATTTTGGAAATATCTCATTTCCTATGGGTTTTTGCTATTTGTATTTATTATCAATATTGTAGAATCCAAAATTCTCTACAAATTTGGTTAAAAAATGTTTTTATACGGTGAACCGTTTTCGAGATAGAGGGCGGAGAGCGCGCGGTCACCGCATCACTTCAGGTCAACCGGTGCCTCCGGTCGAAAACGCGCCACAAATAGTTGATGAACTATCGATAAATCAATGCTTATAAATATTTGTCAATTTTTATTAACTATTATATTTTATCATTTTTTTCCTAACTTATCCACTTTTTATTCAGTATTAATTTATTTAACAACACTTACCTGCCCATGTAATTGCAGAACTGTTAATGAAAATATAAGATTTATATTTGAATTTTAACCTAATTAATATTAATAACTTCTTACAAGATGAAAAAAAAAGCAAATAAATTATGAATTAATCTTTTTATTAAAAAATATCATTGAATACATTTTTTTTTATTGAAAGTAAAAAAATGGAATAAAGGGTACAAAAACTACAATTTATAATTTTAATCATCTTCTTCCTTTTCATCGTCGTCTTCTGGCTGCTGGTAAATTTCAAACAGGTCTTCATTATCGTCTTCAACGACATTGGTCTCAAGTTCTTCCATGATTTCGGGATCAAAGGTTCCATCTTCGTTAATGTCGCTCTGATATGGTAGAGCATTGAGACAAGCTTGCCCATTACATTGGCCATAAGCTAAAGAGCATTGCAAGCCCGCTTTCCTGCGTCCGCATCGCGAACCACAACCACTTTTGCAGTTGCAGAAAATTGTATTTAGCAAATCTTCTGGAGCAGGTGGTAAAATTGTCATGATAGGCTCCAGAAAATCATTTCGCATCGCCCAACCCCATACCTAGGGTTCCAAATCATGTCCTAACCAAGTTTGAACTTGATATATACACGGTTGAAATGTTGATGAGCAGCTGCACTTGTTGGTGAAATATTTGAAAGCTGTACAGGTTTATTAAGTCAAAGTCAAAGTCAAAATCAGGCGATACGGCTGCTCGTTTGCCCCCTATTCCATAAAAATACTACTGAACGGATTTAGATGAACCTTTACAGTACTATAGTTTATATATCAGAATCACACATAGGCTACTTATTTACCGTGATAACCGATACCAAGAACTACTTGCTTTAAATACTCGTATAATGTCTCGTAGAAATAAAAGTATTTAATCATAATTTGTAAAGAAGATTGGTTGAGCGTCGTCGGTGCGTGACCTTTTATGCCATATATGGAGACTCATATTGCAATCTCTTGGAAAAACCGAAATAGGTACGCGCATACTACATACATAATATTATGTATATTAAAGTCGATGAATCCTTTATCGCATATTGTGCGCGCATAACCCATCGTAAAACATCGTGAGCATCATTATGTTATTTGTACCTACCTACACTACTACTTGGAATAATTTAATTAATGTGTTTAAAAACAAATGTATTTATTGACACAGAACAAGAACACATTGACAGGTGTATACATTTTTACAATTATAGGTTACATATGGAATGTGTTACACAAAAGGTACAGAAACTGCTTTCGAAATTAGGCTAAAACCTATATTTTGGAAAAAACAGTGTTCCGTCGCTGATATACAGTACTACAGTAAAAGAACATGTATTATCGACACAATTTATATTAATTAAATACAATTAGAAGTTTTATTTGAGAAAAAAATAAACATACTTTCAAGAGATTACTTTTAGTGTATATGTGAGCATGTGTACGAGAGCTTGTGCGTGTGTGTGTGTTGTGTGTGTGCGTGCATATGTGTGTGAGAGTGTGTCTGTGTATGAGTTAGTTGAGATTAAATGTAATGGTGTTTTATGTGACTTGTTTGAGTAGGTCCTCAGTCATATGATAATCGAGCTTTTATAGCCAGGCTGCTACTTTGGTTTCGTACAGCAATATATAGTTTTTTTTTAAACAAAGAGACAGACAAAAAATTTTAAAATAGTTTTTTATGTAAGTACCTTATATACGTCACGCTGTTTTCTATAGCGCTGTGTGTTGTGGGTCAAACCCCACATGTGACAACAATTTGTGTGATCCAATAACTGTTGTTCTTAGTCTGGGTGTTCTTTGTGTTGGTTACATGTATGTTTGTCAAATCCCTTGCGATTATTAATGCGAGAGTTGTCTTTAAAAAAACTTTAATAATAATATGCATCTAGTAAAAAAAAAAATTAAATTACAAACAGACACTTTAATTTTGTTTCTTTGTATAAACGTATAAATTTAAGTACAAACATTTCCTTTTAAAGAGCATCTACAAACAACGGTATTGAGAACAGGAAAACAACGATGAAATTAAAAAGAAACGGTGTCAACAAGCCTTGATAATTTACGCTTATCGGGTTATTGTGTTAAAGATCGTTTAACAGCATAAAAACATTATAGCTAATAGTTTAAGTATTCAATAATTAAATCTAGCCAGCAGCATTTAATAATATTATGAAGTGTAAAAACTATAACATCATTTATGAACTTTAATACACATTTTGACAAGGGTATTGCAACTCATTCTATAATTGGTCACAGGAGCCTTATTTACTATGGAGCATTCTATACACAAAATTATGAACAGTACGTACGAAACCGATCCACGGGTAATCTTCTATGCGTACGTCATACACTTTTGGGGTGAGGTTATGAATAGGCATGTGGAGTTGGCCATCGGCCTCGACATGGCCAAGGCCTAGGCGGTCTAGGCGGTCTGGCACCGTTACCTGTTCTCCAAGTTTCCGGCATTTGGCCTGCCTGTTAAGCTCTATAATTTGATTGCTGCCTTCTCGCATTATCGCCGTATTAAGTCCTTTGCGACGGCGCGGCGTCTGATTTCAGCTGGACATATAACAGTGTTTACACATTTAAATTTTCCATTTGTCTATTCAGTATAAGACGTTTATCAAAAAAATAAAATTAAAATGATAACATAAGCAATGAAACGATGAGTGTTATGAAGATTGTTAGCTTTGAAACCATTTAATAATGTAAAAACGATCGATTGTATATGTACCGTGTATACATACATATATACATATGCATTTGGGGTGTAGTGGAGTATCCAGCTGTAGTACTTTTTTCATTCTCTACGTTACTATCGGTTGATCTACTGGCGATGTAGATGATAGTGAGAATGCCGCTTATGCTCCATAAACTCTTTACTGGAGCAATCCAAGTAATTGTTAAGCACCCACCGGCTAAACCCAGTAAAGGGGAACTATAGCCACAATTCGTGGTGTAGTCTCTAGTGGTAGATCGTCCACACAGTACTTAAAGCCAGCAGTGGCTTGAGAGGCGAGTCCCGTAAGTACGACAACTGAATCGTCGCGTTGCAGCAAGGCAACGGTGATATGCCTACAGGACGCATGTTTGGCTCCATTAGCAACATGCAGCCATTCACTGGTCGTATCGGTCACCCAATCCACAGGTCACAATAATTGGAAGGCGAGAGAGTGGATTTGTATCTGCTCACGTACTTACCCACTATAATATATTCTTGCGCTGATGACCCCTAGCAATATATAAGACACCAACCTCGCAAGCTCTGCGGCGATGGAGACCGGTGGTGGGGATTGGACTGGTGAGTTTAATTTCTAGCTGGATCTCTGCTCGTGGGCGGTTGAACGGTGATGGTCGTTTCGGAATTCAGCTGAGATGGGAGGACTGACTCGGCAGCTCGTTCAACGGCAAAGCAGGCCGTTTAGGGATAGCACTGCTTTCTCCAATTCGGAGAGGGGCCCAGAAAAGGTGACCTAAACAAAGCCTGACATAGCCGCAATTAGCGAAACTCATCTGGCTGACAGCGGGGTATTTTGTGAGTCTCTCTTTTTGGCGTGTACACATACTTCTGGTCGTGGAGGCCCTCATTAGAGCGTCCTGCTAGTGGCGTTGGGTTCGCGATTAGAAACAATATCGCGCACACTCTTGTGGAGCCGCCCAAAGGCCTTACTGACAGGCTTATGCTACGTTTTTAAATGGTATCTAAGAAGTTAATCCATCTCGTGAGCGTATACACACGCATGAGGAAAAGTCGAAGTTCTATGACCAACTTTATGATTTTCTCTATAGCATACCAAAATGTGACAAGATCGTTCAGTTCGGTGACTTTAATGCGCGTATTGCCACGGACAACATCGCCCGGAATAATGTACTTGGAAGACATGGGATCGGAAGTTGCAATTCTAATGGTTATGCTCTACTCACACTATGTGTAGAACTCGAGCTAAGCATTACCAATAGGCTTTTCCGGTTGCCTGACAAGTACAAAACATCTTGGATGCATCCCCAATCAAAGCACTGGCATCTCCTAGATTACATTATAGTCTGAAGACAAGATCTGAGGTATGTACTAATAACTCGTACATTGCGCGGTGCTCAAGGCAGTAGAACCGTCGTCATGTGAGATGCAAAATGAAGCTTAAAATCAAACCTCCGCGTAGAGCAGAACACGGGTTACCTGCAAAATTGGCGTCTCAAGGTTCGTGAAAAACGAGGATCTTAGACAACAACTTGACGCGAAATTCGAGACTACATTATCTGATATTAAGTATAACCGTACGGTTGACGCTGCCTGGCTGGTCTCCCAACTATTATTGACGATAACGTTAAAACATATATACCTATATAGTTTTAAGTTAGATCACTTACAGGTCATTAGGTATAATATATAAAAGTGATATGTTGGTGTAAAACCCGAATCTTTTGTAATCGAGTTGAACCTGTGACAAATGTTAAGTAAACATATTCTTAATAAAAAATATTTTTACAATACTGTGATACGGTGGGTAATTTATAACGTTAAAACTTAAAATAGGAGTTGACTGAACACCGTTTGGTATTGCGTTAGTGTTGTGTATTATCGTGCTTGTGGGTTCAAACCCCACATGGGCCAACACTTTGTTTGGCACACAAATTGTTATTTTGAGTCTGGGTGTTCGTTATGACTATCATAATTGTATGTTTTTACAGTCCCCTGTGATACAGAATACATGTTCCTTATAAATCCTTTTATCCTTAATAGTTGCCTTTTAAAAGAAAGAAGGATAAAAATATACTTAATGTGGAACTGTCTATTATTTTTGTTATTTATGTAACTTAACCTACTTTACCGGAAGTTATGAAGTTTGTTTATTTGGTAAAGGAGACAATAGGCAGCTTAGATATAAATGACTACCACAGAGTACCACAGCATATAGCCGAGGCGACACAGGCAACGCCGGTTTGGTTTGGTTTTGCCGGAATGTTTCCGCACTTAACCTCTTTATTAGGCCATTGTACGTGGGTTTTGTCATCTTCGTATTGCAACAATTCCAAATCATTCCAGAAGCTCAGCAGCCTTTTCAGGTCGCTACAAGTTTCCGGGAGTGATGTAGATTGGAGGATGTCTGCCCGTTGATTCGCCACACTTCTACATTCTGTGAAAACGTGCTGCGGAACGACGAATAATCTCTAGTTGCTTTACTTAAAGACAACTAACGTACGCTTGCGCTGTGTTTCACCGAGTTAGTGAGGATACCGGAGGCCCATACCCCAATCTCTCCCCCCATTCCCTCTCCCCATCCCCCAAAGGTTGGTAACGTACTTGTGCCGCTTTTGGTGTTGCGGGTGTCCATGGGCGGCGGTAATCGCTTACCATCAGGTGATGCGTCTGCTCGTTATCCCCATATTCAATAAAAAAAAAAAATCGCGGGGCTTTACAAATATACATGAAACGGACACAAAGTGTTGTACTATGTGGGGTTTGAAAGTTTGAATACAAGCTTACACCACGCAATTCATGCAACTGCATGGGATGTAAAATATTCACATTGTATAATAATAATAATAAATAAATATTCCGGACATCTAACACACAACGCCATCTAGTCCCAAGCTAAGCAGAGCTTGTGTTATGGGTACTAGACAACTGATATAAATACTCATATACTTTTTTTTTGTAAATACATACATATTATACATAGAAAACACTCAAACTGCGAAACAAATATTTGCAAATCATACAAACATTTGGTCCGACCCGGGAATCGAACCCGAGACCTCAAGCCACCGAGGCAGTATGAAGAGATACACCATAATTTACTACTAATTCTGATTACCTACTCTAATTCTAAGAACGTTATTACAATAACCACAGAATGTCGTGATTATCTGCTATCGGACTAGAAAAACTAAGTATTCCATACGTAGGTATGATGGGTATTTCCTAATACCCACCGGTTTTGTTGCTTTTGAATCGAATATTGTACACTATTTCTAAAATAAGAGTTGCCTAACTTGTTTTCTATAAGCTATCTGCTAGTGGAAATCCCGTCAAAATCAGTCCAGAAATTTCAGAGATTAGCCAGAATAAACAGACAAATAAAAACTTTAAAACTTAATTATTTTAAGTATGTATGTTCCTTCGTATGCATTTAGTGAATAGCTGTTAATTTTACCGTGGAAGAGCCACGCTTCGGCATGCATGGGCCGGCTCGAAAGGATGACACCACGGCCTCACAGAAAAGCAACATCACAGAACAGCACCTGCGCTGTGTTTCACCGAGTGAGTGAGGATACCGGAGGCTCATACCTCAACCCCTTCCCCCATTCCTCTCCTTATCCCCCAAAGGCCGGCAACGCACTTGTGACGCCTCTGGTGTTGCGGGTGTCCATGGGCAGCGGTGGACGCTTACCATCAGGCAATACGTCTGCTCGTTTGACCCAAATCATTAAAAAAAAATTGAGAGGTGTCAAGGGACACCCGGATGGAACGAAGTTCGAAATAGAAAGACGAAACGAAAATATCTGGCTTGTTTTCTATAAGAGAGAGAGACAGACAGAGAAAGGGTAATGATTCCTGACAATTTCAGGGTGTGCAAGGAGGGACTAAAAAATGTCTCCGAGCGATAGTTGCGAAGATAGAGGGGGTATCTTCCTTAAGGGATGATCTTAGGGGGGGGTGATCAGGGTTGTGGGGTGAATGGATTGGGGGTGCTACGCTAGATAAATAAGCCCCTAAAAAGGGGTTGAAAATATAGGTAAAGGGTGGGGGGGTGAAAGTATTAGGGGGGCACCTCGACTGAGAAGTATGGCGGTATCGAGGAACTCGACTTCACGATGTGACTAAGTAGGTGATCCACGTATATGTGGGGAAAATTTTATCCTCCCTGTGGTATCACTAAATTTCTTGGGTAAACACACAATATGGTATAATAAATTCGTCTTGACAAAATGTGTCGTTGTCATATGTCGAAAGTGTCGTTACAATTCCGTCTAGCCCCCTTCCGCAACGCGCGGTAAAGAACTTCGTTCCAAAAATACAAACGTACTACTTTAATTTTTTTTTTTGTATATGTAAAAATCCTTTAGGTAGGTATGTACACTTCAGATAAAAACACTAAACCAAATGTCAGAAAAGGATGTTCGTGGTTTATCATATTACAAGATTTTATATAAATTGCAATGTTTGTAAATTATACTACCTTATGCCCACAACTTCGCCCGCGTGTTTGTCAGTTATTGCGGAAAAAAGTAGCCTAAAATCGGTGCTGCGGTTTAACCATGAAAGTGTAATAGACAGATAGACAGACAGTGTCACTTTCGTATTATGATTATATTAGAATGGAAGTATGAATTAATATTTTGAACATCTGACACACCACGCCATCTAACCTCTCAAGCTAAGTAAAGCTTATACTATGCGAACTAGAGTGACTGATAGTCAGTGGTGGATTTATATATTTGCTGCCAGTAGGCTTTTAAATTTTTGTCAATCCTTCTAACTCCTGCAATTCAATAACCTTTTTTACATGTAGAAAACATTTCAAACCGTCATTCTAAATTTTTCATGTTGATGATGACTTATCAAGTTTGTTAGAGATTTCATTCTTATAATTGACCCTAACGATCGATGTAATAAACATACATATTTTGATTAGTAGTGTTACATAAACAACATTTTAACTAAAAACTTCAAATTATTCAAAAACAAAAAAATGCATATTCGTGTGTACAATTGTTGTTTTCTTTAGGATTTTAATCATCAATATCGTTATACCCAGTAAGAAGTTATGAGGCTCGTAACAAACAAAAAACATACAATCGTATTGAGAACCTCCTCTTTTTTTGAAATCGCTTAAATATCTACACGATAACATTTAAAGTTTTTTGTCACTAACTGTTAAAATATTAGCTATATACATATATAACTATAAAGAGATTCTCTAGCTTAAACCATGTAGGTATTTAGGCGAGAGGGAGTTGGTCCATTAGTATTATTTACTCGTAGTATACAACAATAATTTAGCAAAAACAAACAGAAACCAAACAACTTTGGGAAAGCATATACAATATCCTAGAGACAATACTTAGGTATACTAGTTATTATATATATTATAAATACCTACCACAAATTTAATTAACAAGAAAAAACTATAATCCGAATATGTAATAGTTGTTTATGTAACTGTTGTATATTAATCGGTATTAAAACATGAATGTGGGTTTATCACACGAGGCGAAGCCTAGAGTGATAATAGTATCACATGAGTGTTTTAGTACCTAATTATGTACAGTTGCATACAATACTGTATCTACACATATCGGTATCACTCATTTTTGTAAACAACAAAGTAATACATATTTGCAATACTAATATCGAACAAAAATGGCGGGATACGACGTGATTCGAATAACAGTTCTTTTTTTAAATACGGCGCTGTGGTAGTAAAAGGCGCGTGCCTGACAATGTTCTATTTTTGAAAATGGAGTTGTATTATGAGTACAACAATATAACACTCGTTTGGAGGCTATTATGGTTACTATGACAAAGGATTTTTTTATGTTGGCAATAACCTACCTGTTTCAGAAACTTTAAAAAGGATTTGTATTATGGGTGCAGATAAAATTTTGTATGCAACTGTACATAATTAGGTATTAAAACAATTTATTATCCCTTATTTTCAACAGTCGCATAAATAAGTATTTTTTTCGAATTAAGGCTATAAGGCGTACAGTATTAACAAAACAACTGTTATCGAGGAATAAAGCTTATTCCACATATGTAGTATGAAAGTTTGGGAGAAAGTTACTGAGTGAGAGAGGAAAGTGCAGTAAGTCGAAACGAATTTGGGTTTACGCCGGGCCGGGGTTCAACAGATATATAAAATAGATTATAGTTTGTGTTGTGTGTTATTGTATGTTTGATGAGGCTATTAGACAGTACATTATACAAACAAGTTATTCTAAAACTTGTGAACTGAATCCATGTCTGTTTAATTCATCGCGAAAAAGCAGGAAGCGTTCGGTAAGCTAATTTGGACTCTTTGTATTTTGTTGTGCATCATCAATGCCAGTTTTTTATACGATTACGGCGAAGCCAAAAGGAAAAGTAACAGTCTTGGCAGTCAATGTATGTTTGTAATTTTTGTATGATCCACCTTAGCGCCTAAACTACTCAACCGTTTTTAACGAATGAGGTGTCAATAGACTTGTAATATTCGTGCGGGTTATAGTTTTTTTGTAAACTTTTTAATTTTGATGTTATTAAAGAGTTTAAGAACACATTTAACAAAAATAAGTATAAGTTTTAACCACTAAACACAATCATTGACCATGTTTATATCAAAACAGTTTGGCAACATTACTTCGTCCTAGATGTAAATGTACACAAATGTTACATAATTACTCAGCAAAAGACTTCCGTACTCCGGATCTCCCCGGATACCCAGATGTACCCGGAGCTTGCCGGGATATCCCCGAGGCACATACGTCAGACAACGTTACCGTCTATTAGCTTTAGAGTCTACAGACCAAAAAAAGTGTATTTCTGCTGATCCTACGATAAACAGACGATTACCAGATGCCTTTCTGGTTCGCAATTTATTTTTTCTGTGATCAAGTCAAGCAAGTAATATTCTGATTATTATTATTTGTTAATTATGGACAAGGAAACTGTTTAGTTATTCGACTTTTGTTGAAATACTAGTTTGATATCTTTCCAATGGATTTAAAATATTCAGCTCTAATGACCGATTGCCTCGGTGGCGCAGTGGTAGTGAATGCGACTGCTGTGCTTGAGGTCTCGGGTTCAAATCCTGGGTCGGACCAAGTGTTTGTGTGATCTACACATATTTGATTCTTAGTTTGGGTATTTTCTATGTATAATATGTATGTATTTACAAAAAAAGTATATATGTATTCATGTCAGTTGTCTAGTACTCATAACACAAGCTCTAGACTAGATGGCGTTGTGTTAGATGTTTAAAAAAATTCTATCTTTGTTCTTCATTTCCGATATTACGAAAAAGCGTAACCATTGAAGCTGATTTTAAAGTCATGAGTGTATTCTGTAATATTCTGACCATTTTTAATTAATTATGGTATTTAAACTAACGTATATTCTTTACTTTCCAATAACACTTGAATAAAATGTTATCTGCTTTATTTATAGTTGTTTAGAAATATATTGGGAAAATATAAACCAATACACATAGGTATGTTTTCTTTTTTTTTATTGAATAGGGGGCAAACGAGCAGGCGTGTCACCTGATGGAAAGCGATTACCGACGACTATGGACACCCGCAACACCAAAAGCGTCACAAGTGCGTTGCCGACCTTTGGGGGATGGGGAGAGGAAATGGGGGGAGGGGTTGGGGTATAGGCCTCCCGTATCCTCACTCACTCGGTGAAACACAGCGCAAGCGCTATTTCACAATCTTAAAAAATCTAGATTAATAAAAGCTGAAAATGATGAGTCTACTTCAAGAATCTTTAAATCTGTTTTTATTTTACGTTCATATTTATAAAAAAAAAATAGCATCTATCGTTGTTGCTCTTTTCTTTGTAGATTAATTATATCTAAAAATTTATAACAGAAGGTACGGAACATACTACTAAATAACCTATGTAAATATTTTTTTTAATCATAGTGGAGTCAACATATAATATACGAATAAAGTAACTAATTTACGAAAATTCTCTCCAGTGTTGTATTGGGTTTATTTTAAAAACAAAGCCGGTAGCGGTGGAGACCATGGGCAGCTGGGCCGCCGACACTCTGAGGTTTTTTGGTGAGCTGGGCCGTAACCTTGTCTTACTAAACGGTGATTCCCGTTCCGGCTCGTTCCTGGTGCAAAGACTGGCCATTGCCATACAACGCGGCAATGCTGCTAGTTTAATAAATAAATATTTCGGACATCTAACACACAACGCCATCCAGTCCCAAGCTAAGCAGAGCTTGTGTTATGGGTACTAGACAACTGATATGAATACATATATACTTTTTTTTTGTAAATACATACATATTATACATAGAAAACATCCAAACTCCGAAACAAATATTTGTAGATTAAATAAACATTTCGTCCGACCCAGGATTTGAACCCGAGACCTCAAGCGTAGCAGTCGCATTCACTACCACTGCGCCACCGAGGCAGTCCAGTAATGGGCAACTTTCCACCGGAGGCGATCCGGGATGGGTTAAATGGCGACCTCTAAGTGATGGTGCTGTCCTTTCCTTTAATTATGTATTGTTCGAGTTAATTCAGTTATTTTTGTTTGTTTTTAAAACAAAGTTTATTATTATTATTATTTAAATTAAATCATTGAATAAAAATTTAAAACCCTTATTAAGTAGAAGATGAGTTCTAGGGAACTATGACTCACCAATAGTCTACCGCGGTTGTACGGTAGGCATTCACAGGACATGCCTTTACTGTAGAGGTAAAATCGTGTATAATGATTTTACGTTATAAATATTTACGGCATTTATTAATACGGCACTTTATAAATAAATAATAATAAATAAATATTTCGATCAATTTAACACACAACGCCGTCTAGTCCCAAGCTAAGCAAAGCTTGTGTTATGGGTCCTAGACAACTGATATAAATACATATATACTTTTTTTTTTAAATACATACATATTATACATAGAAAACACCCAAACTTCGAAACATATTTGCAGATCATACAAACATTTGGTCCGACCCGGGAATCGAATTCGAGACCTCAAGCACAGCAGCGCTTACGCTACCACTCGCGCCACCGAGGCAGTCTTTAAAATGATGTTCAATATAAAAATACGGTAGACCTTACGTACCGCGTCACTCGTCAGAGAACGTTGATAACCGGTTGTGCGGTGTAGTCATAATACCTTCCTGCAAACAATATGGTCAATGTTAATGTTAGTCCGGTTAGTTGCGATTTGCGCGCACTACAGTTAACACGTACAATTTGAACATGAATTAATTAGTGCTAGTGCAATACAAATTACAGTAGCCAAATGTTCAGAATATAAAGTCGGGGTTTTCTTGTCTTCAAATTTATTATTGGTTTTTTACATTTTGTGGTTTTCCTTATAGAATTAGTGGCAAAATGACTTCGAGAATCATATTGTTTTTTGTCGGTAAGTTTGTTTGAATTGTCTATAGGTTGTGAAGATTTTTTCCAAATAACTATGTGTACATGATCTTAAATTTTTGTGTACGTATCGTGGGGATTTTGTCTTTGGAGATGTTGTTTATCCTCGAGAAACTGAAGGTCGCGTTTGTTAATCACTATAATTATACTTTAAAATTCTAAATTCAAACTCGACCTTGACGTACGATGAGGTTTATGAGATCCAACTATTTGAATTGAGAAGTTCAATAGTTCAAAAACCATTGACAGCTATTGTTTCTTAAAATTATCTGGTAAGTAGATAATATAAATAAATATATATTGATGTATCGTTAAATCACTAAAGAAGTTGTACAATCGTTTGTTTTATCTGTACCTACCTATTTGACGTTAATTGCTGCAATTGAGAGATGGGAAATCCATGACATTAACCTTATTTAACCTCCATTTTTATGTTAGAATTAGTATTCGAAGAATGTATGAATCGATGTAGTTTTTTTTTTAGGGAATTACCCAGTTACGGGTATTTTGTAATAAATGTTATTTGTAAATATTACTACATATTATGTTTCGCAGTTCGTGTTTGGTTGTAATAATGAGACAAAAGAAATGAGTTTTTTTATCTATGTATCATAATATACAAAATATTACAAAACAAAGTATATACATAAGCATATAATAATAAAGATAATAAATATTTCGGACATTTAAAACAACGCCATCTAGTTCTTATACCATACATCCTTTTTTTTGGAAATACATACATATTATACATAGAAAACACCCAAACTTCGAAACAAATATTTGCAGAGTATACAAACATTTGGTCCGACCCGGGAATCGAACCCAAGACCTCAAGCACAGCAGTCGCATACGCTACCACTACGCCACTGATAGGTACGGGCAAACCTTTATGATGTTATTTTGTAACATAATAGGTAATAATTACAAACTTTTTACATTTAAATGAAAATTGCAAAGCAGCAAAAGCATATATGTCAGTATACAGATACACAGTAACAATATGATAATACCATATTCTGTTCGCATAACAATTGTTTTAAAATTTTGGATATAAATATAGATAGAAACACTATGTATGTTTCCTTGAGTTAGCCTAAACCGTATTAAACACCCGTATCTTTTTTGTTTACATCATTTTTAGTCATGTAATAGGAAATTACAGGGGGAAAATTGAAACTTTAAAGTAGGAAAGAAAGCAAAATTGCTGAAATCAAAACCCCACCTGACTCCGAGCCTTTTTTACAAACTAGGTTACAAAATGTGGTGTGGTAGACAAAATGCCCATACCGGGTAGTACTTGCCTTTTAAACTATCGTAGTCCCAATTTCCTTGTAATAAATTAAAGCTTTTTAATGTAGGTTTAAACACACAACTACTTTTTTATGTCTAGACGGCAAACGAGCATACGTATCGCCTGATGGTAAGCAATTACCGCTGCCCATGGGTGTCCATGGGCAGCGGTAATTGGTAATCGCTTACCATCAACACCAGAGGCGTCACAAGTGCGTTGCCGGCCTTTGGGAAATGGGGAGAGAGATGGGGGAGGGGTATCCTCACTCACTCGGTGTAACACAGCGGTAGCACTGTTTCATAATGGTTTTCTGTGAGGCAGTGGTATCACTCCGGTCGAGCCGGCCAATGCATGCAAAAGCGTGGCTCTCCCACAGTTACACTTACGTATTAGATTTAACTTATAGCACAAGCTGTACGTAACCTTATTAAAAAAGAGAGAAACTTGTATGTACTCATAATACGACTATAGAATTACTTCGTCTATGACTTGTTTGTTTCTGACCTATACCTATGCTAAGTAGTTCCCGAAATTAGCATTCCAAAAATCAGACCTTGTCTAATGCCCAGTTCCTATATTTGAAAAACGATACGTTCTAGGTACGAATAGTAGTATATTATACGGGGCGTAAGCTAAAATCGTTCCTATAAAAAATAAATGGAGGAACGGTATTTACGACTCGTAGTCGGTTGTAGAAAATTTTTACACGATGACGGTTCGTTAAATATAGGAACCTACGTGTGAATTTAGAAACATTTATAAATTTACCGGACGTCAAAATACGTAGGTTCAAAGTTTTGCTCATCACAACGCAATATTCAAACAGGTAACAGATAGCTATTGACTTTAATACAATCTAAAAACACGTTTTTTTCAGGTTTGACTACTTCTAATAAGGATTTATTTCTTCCTTTGGCTTCGTCAATGCCATTTGGTTGGCTAAATATTTGCAATTAAGATGTGATCACAGTTTTGAAGTTAATTTATGGACCGCTTAAAGTTATTTGTTTTTAACTAAGCTAACATACACTTAATCTTTCTGACGCAACTGATTCAGTCAATATAAATGAAGGGAACTATTCCGTGTAAGAAATAAGGGGGCACTCCCTAACGTTAAATACAAGTTCAACCATAATATACTCAAACTATAAATATTATTAATTATTACCTAGGTGCACGCTGTCACAGTCATGCTGTGGAACATTATATATCTTCCGAGCCTTCATTATTCCCAAGATTATTTGAGGTCGGCTTCTAGTTAAATCGGTTTTACCTGAATGTCAGTTTTTCTACGGAGCAACTGGCATCGGACCTACGTAACCTTAAAGGTGAACAGAATTCAAAGGTTGAACTAGTTTTCAATATACTTAAGAGGTACGCGATTGGCGTGAAGCCGCTCGCCCAGCCACGATGGCTCGTTGGTCGTCCCGGCTGGAGGCTCCACGCGCTGGCTTTGCCACCGTGGAGGCGCTCCCGCCGGTCATCCTCGAGTGGGCAGGGCGGCAGCACGGGACCCTTTCCTTCCGGCTGACGCAGGTGCTTTCCGGGCACGGTTGCTTCGGAAAGTACCTGCACTCGGTCGCTAGGAGGGAATTGAGTCCCGCCTGCCACCACTGCGACTGCAGTGAGGACTCGGCCCAGCATACGCTGGAGTTCTGCCCCGCCTGGGCGGAGCAGCGCCGGGCCCTCACTGCAGTCATCGGAGGAGATCTGTCGCTACCGGCCATGGAGCGTATGATGGCCGGTAGCGACAGCAGTTTTACCGCGGTCGCGACCTTCTGCGAAGAAGTAATTTCGCAGAAGGAGGCGGCGGAGAAGGCCCGGGAGGACGATATCCACTCGGACCCGATCCGCCGCCGGCGCACGGGGCTGCGGAGGCGCGCCTATCAGCGCCTCATGCCGCCCTGAGTGTGGCCGCGGATGGACGGGATGGGTTTTCCCCTCCATCCGCATTACAGGCCAACCGCAAGGGGGCGACGTACGCGTGTGCCGTGCGTCGCCTAAATCGAGATTTTAACAGCAGACGGTGCCCGCTTCAGTGCGGGCAGGCGCTGGGAGGCGTCCGGTCGTGTAATATCTGCGATTCCCGGACCCCTCCCTTCTCAGGCGCAGAGTTGGCACACCGTGTGGTTTTAGTCGGTTCGATTCCGACACACCGCCCCGCCGCAAACCCCGGCGGGGTGACGGCCCGAGGGGGTTTCCACACGTAAAAAAAAAAAAAAGTTTTCAATATACTTATTTGCAGGCACTTACTTCCCAATATCAATAGTTATAGGTGTTCATGAAAACTGCGGGAAACACCGCCATCTTCCATACTCTGGGATGCTATTAATAATTTCTTGAAAAAAAAAAACAGCACCCGACCCGGGAATCGCCCGAGACCTCTTGACCGGCAGCGCTTACGCTATTCGTTACACTAACAGGCAGACTGAGGCTGTGGAGCATTGTAGTGGCATAACAAAGTAATACTCTACAAAGTGCTCGCGCCCTTCTTCTAAATAGAAAAGATGCATTAGCGTTCCTTTACAGGAGTGGACCAAACTGTAGGTGACCTGAGGTACGTCGGGGTTCCACAGGTTTCCTTCAGAGGGTGCACCTGGTTCCCCGGCTTCTAGTACCCGAGACGGTGTGCGGTTTTTAGTCGGTTCGAGTCCGACATAACCACCAGTTTGTAGTTTCCGAGGGGATTACCGCACAAAAAAAGGTTAGTTATGTTTAAATGAGCTATTATTTGTTAAGTGGGAAACCTCTCTAATTGAATGAACCATTCTATAATATGTATGTATTTACAAAAAAAAAGTATAATAAGTATTTATATCAGTTGTCAAGAACCCATAACACAAGCTCTGCTTAGCTTGGGACTAGATGGCGTTGTGTGTTGGATGTCAGAAATATTTATTTATTTATTCTAATGTACGATTGAGTGGTCTATGGGCCGTTAATTTCTGTAATATGGGCCGCAATTTTGGTAAATGTACCATGTATGTATACGACTGCCTCGGTGGCGCGAGTGGTAGCGTAAGCGACTGCTGTGCTTGAGGTCTCGGGTTCGATTCCCGGTGCCGACAAATGTTGTTTGTATGATCTACAAATATTTGTTTCGAAGTTTGGGTGTTTTCTATGTATAATATGTGTGTATTTACAAAAAAAATATATATGTATTTATATCAGTTGTTTAGTACCCATAACACAAGCTCTGCTTAGCTTGGGACTATACGGTGTTGTGTGTTAAATTGTCCGAAATATTTATTTATTATTATTTATATACCTACATACATATGAATTTGGTAAAAAGCGATTATTTTAATAAAACAAATAGACACTCCAATTTTATTTACCTATTTGTATTGATTATTAGCAGATCAATTACGTGGAAAAATAATAAAATTGTAACTTACTCATTTTTAATGTTATATTAGATGTCATCGTGTTCGCAAAACGTATCTGGTTAATTAAAGTACGTGCTTCAAAGTAACAACAATACTTGCCATAGCAAATACTTCGGCGAGTCGAGTCGCAACGAATTTATTACGTGAATATTTATTTTGCACATCAGCATATAAACTTTATAAGCAATGTAATGTCACTGTGGTGATAGATTAAGCACACGGAGTGTATGGGATATCCACCCCTATTCGTCCCATGTGGGTGTCGTAAGAGCCGATTAATGGGACAAACTACACAGGACAATATGATTGCAAAGAGAAGAGAGAAAACTTAGAACAAAACTCATACCGATCCGTTTTGTCAGCGTGGTATAGAATGCTAAAACATCTTTACCACTGACCTCTCCTATATACATCAGTGGTCTGTTAAAGGCTGTTGATGTGTCATCTATACTAATATTATAAAAAGTTTGTTTGTTTGAACGCGCTAATCTCAGGCACCGCTGGTCCGATTCGAAAAATTCTTTCAGTGTTGGATAGTCCATTTATCGAGGAAGGCTATAGGCTATATATTATCACGCTAAGACCAATAGGAGCGGAGCACTAATGAAGAATGTTACAAAAACCGGGGATAAATATTACACTACGAGCAATAAGAGAGGTAAACTAGGTTGCGTGGGTCAGCTTGTGTAAAATATTAGACACTCACGGAGGTTATAAGGCACATGAGTCTCTTGAGTGAGACGACGATTGTCACTTGCCGTCTGCTTGTTCGCCTTCTATACCAAGAAATAGCATGTATAACACTCTTATTGTAAAATCGGAGTGCAAAGTGTAGTGATATCCCAACGAATATAAATAAGGGACCGTCTCCACGGACGAGAGAATAGCGGCAACAATATTGCTTATAGGTATATGTTTGTTTATTGGTGTTTTACCTACGTATTATACATGTCATTGTAAGGCGGACGACGTAGTCTTCGCGCACTTTCTCAATGTTACGTACATTGATTGATTGACGGGACAGGATCTGGGAAGTCACGGCGTCGATGCGGCGTGGACTTGAAATAACATGGTCCGGGTTCTCCTAGAGTAGGCCTAACGTCGGGGTGTTTTTTAGTGAAGTAGTTGCATATTCCAAGGGATTTTAACCCTGTTAAAGGAAGGTACATTAATGATTATTAATGTAAGTTTTCGAAAGTGTCTGAAAGGTTTAGAAATAAAAGATTTTTGATTTTGAAAAAGTCGTCGAGGCATATATTTCTATACAGGGTGTAAAAAGACGACTACCGAAAACGAAAGGGGCTGATCCAGCACCCCAAAACTTATTAAAAAAAACAAACAGTTGTCTTCAAAAAAAATTGTTGCTTGAAAAAACAATGTGTCAAGATTTTTATTAATTTCAGAAGCCAGCAATGTACAACTTACCGCGCCCGCGCGCTCTGTCTCGGTCATTCCACTCACCCGGCCAGCTGTTTTGATAAAAAAACATAAAACGACTTAGATAAATTAACATTTTTTTTGAGTTTTTTTTTCGCTAGTCCTATTCAGTATCATGGTCTGATTGCAACCCCCAAGTTTTCGGTAGTAGTCTTTTTACACCCTGTATACTCGGCGATTCCGATGTAAGTTGTGACGACCTCTAAGAAGTGATATATAGCTTCAGTTGTCATGTCGGCTAATTATACCGAGAGGTTATCACCATGTTGATTGGGTTTACGTGTGCAAGAACATACAGAGCATAAAGAGCTTACAATACAGCAAAGAGATGAGATAATAGTGATGGTTATTAGCTGTTGATATTTAATAATCAACCTAGTTAATATCACCTATAGTACTACTTCCATAGAAAATCAATAATAGTTAAATAATTAATTGATTAAATTTACACCCCCGCTCTTGGGTTCAACTTACGCTTTGCATCAGACAGAGTAATAATTTGAGAGACGTCAAAATAAAAAAGACTAAATTGTTAAAGCTAACATTAAAAAAGGTAAACCAAAAGTGAACTGCAAAGCGTTAAATTTTAATACGTTTTTCCAAAACAATGAATAGTTATGTTCGTGTCCTATTGATTTTTTTTAACCTTGAAGTGTATGAATGCCCAGTCTTATGAATTCAACCTCAAAAGGGACAAAATTTGGATGTTCTTTGTGACCGATAGCTGATTGTGTATATTTTCCTAGTGCAGGAGTTGTACAAATAGTTGTCGAAATATGTCTATATTAATTATTGTATATATAAGCTATGCTGTACAACATTGGCAATATTATACCTTTAGGCCCGTAAACATTCCGAGCCCTAAAATAATCATAAAAAGCTATCGAATTCCTTATGGTCACCACAATCTTTATCAAATAGACTTTCGAAATTAATGTAATGTTGGCCCAACAATATTTGGCTGCGGAATGCCGATGAGGCGGTAACAAACGGGACCGATTCTCAAATATCCGTCGTTATCCTATACATTTTTCCTCTCACTCATTTAAAATTTGTAATTGATTAATTGCGGATATTCTCTGTTGTTATATTGCAATAAATAATTAGCAATTGTCTCCTTAAATATATCTTTCTACACAGATACAGATAACGCAGACCATTTCCACGTCGATTGCTTATTATTATAATAATAACAGTTGATGTTTATAGATACTGTGGTAAAATATACAATTATCTTTTTGCTTACATGTAATATTGTATTTAACGCCCAGTCGTGAACCTGTTTCGTCAATGTTCCAGTGAAATAGACATACCGTAGTTGAATCAATTAAAACCATCTAATACGTACGTAAAATACGTATTTTTTATGAACCTTTCTTATAATGCATACTAATTAATATTGTGATTAAAACTAATTAAGTACAATAATACTTACATGTAACATTATGTCCCTCTTTTCAAGTTGAATCAATTTATTAAGTCTTCAATGTTCACAATTGTTTTTGTCACAAAACTTAATTGACTTAAATCTTTTGTGAATACTAACTGCCGGAAAATCATAAGGTTTTCCTCATCGGATAGTCTAATTTATGGCACCGGTCATTGGTTTCTTTCCTTATTAAAAACAAATTCCTTACAGTTAATTCGCTACAGTAATACATTAATAGGGTTCTTAGATTCCTAATTGTTTGAAACAGAAACAGATACTTATGTGCGAGTTTTGGAATGTAAGTACGTATTAAGATTCTAAAGCTATCAAATAAAAAGTCAGTTAGTAAATTAATGGTAATACCCTTAATATTGACTTAATTGTGAAACTGTTCATTCATCTAAGAATTTACTTTATTTGAAAAAAAGAAACAAATCTTCCGTTTACACGTAGCTCGCACCATTGATCATCATTGATTTGGTTCCTCACACCTCGAATAGCTACCAGAACCAAACTAAATTCTGGTGACTATTCGAGGTGCGAGGAACCAAATCTTGGAACAAAAACGAATTAAATGCTCTTCTGTCACTTCCTTACACTCTGCGGGAAAACATAGATCGGTTATATTTCCTTAATTTCAATATTATCTTCTTATATATAAAATTCTCGTGTCACGGGGTGCGTAATCGAACTCCTCCGAAACGGCTCGACCGATTTTGATGAAATTTTTTGTGATTATCCGGTATCTATGAGAATCGGTTGTAATCTATTTTTCATCCCCCTAAATGTTAGGGGTACTACCCCTAAATTTATTTTTTTATTTTTTTGACAAAATTTTTAATTTCTATTTTTTTATGATGCAGCATTAGAAAATACATACAACCCTAGATTTTCAACCCTCTACGATCAACCCCTATTTTTCCATCGCGATTTTTATTGACCCACCTCTACAACATATATTCCCTTTTATGGCAAAGCAACGTTTGCCGGGACAGCTAGTAGCTTTATAATATTCTGTAAATTTTCAGCCTAAGACTAACTGAGACTCTGATAATGTGATTTGTAATGTAATATGATGGCGGTATCTCAATAAGATACTTGTTATGTTTGATTTAAGGATTCCTGTTATTAAAATACACGTTGAGGTGTCATGCCTTCATATATTTTGTATGTTCATATGATTAAATATTTATATTTCAGTATCCATCTCATTATGTTCCTGCGCACAGGTGCAAATCGAAGACCAAGTACTTCATGACGTTTTTGGTTATGCCCCACAAGCTAGCATACCTCTAGCTGCTGACAGCCAATTCCAAGCATCAGCTGTTACGCCTGTCATTGAAAACGAAACTACCACAGCCGCAGATTATTATAATATAGATTATTATAATCCTCCTGAAATCGAATATGACGTATTCGATTGGGCATTAACTAAGGTACTTTACATGTCGACCACCTGAGCTTTACGGCTGAAAGGACAAGTTCACCCCAAAATGTTTAACTTTTTAAAATTACGTCAATGTATTAATGAACTCTCTGGTTGCTAATAAATCTTGGCAAATGAAATTGCAATAAATTCAAATTATTATTCGAAGTCTTATTTTTTTTTAAATACAAAATTTATAGATGAACACGGTCAATAACACAGGTTAAATTTAAAATAAATTTAACAAATTCAATTATTATATTGTACTGAAAGGGCAGTGACCTAGAGCGGTACTTGTATATGTCCATATTTAATTACAACAAGTTATTTAATCTTCTTTTCCAGCGTGTAGCCTCCTTATCGGACGAGAACTTCCTTCTGTCTCCTTTGGGCTTAAAGTTGGCGCTCGCCATTCTCACAGAAGCGGCCACCGGCGTCACTAAGAATGAGTTATTGGCAGTATTGGGTTTTAATTCAGACCAAAGTTCTGTTAGACAGAAATTTACCAGCATCATAGATTCTTTGAAGGTAAGTTGTTATTTTATTTATTAGGTACTCTGGCACCCCATGATAGTGGAGTGCTTCCCTGATGCAGCTGAATGACAGACTATTGAAGGCGTTGGCGATGTCGAGGGACACCGCCAACACCACACCGCCGCAACTCACTGCCTCTTCGGTCACAGCCCTAAGGCGCATCACGGCATCGACCGTCAAACGCCCCTCTCGGAACCCGAATTGATCGTCCGACAGATCGGGACCCACCCGGGCAGGCCATTCCGGCTTCTTCAACAGAACCAGTTTCCCGCATTTTCAGCACTCAGGGAAGCGTCCAGACGCCAGGCTAGCGTCCAAAACCTTCCTGAGACAGTCCGACATACGGTCGAGGGCTGGGGTCATCACTCGGGCTGGTAACCTGTCCGGCCCGGGGGCGGTGTTCTTGGAACGGTTCCGCAGAACAGCCGCCCCAACCTCCGATTCCCTAACGGGCGGAACATCGTCCTCTCTGCCCCCGTCGTCTCTGGCCACTGAGTAGGCCATCGACGGGGGTGTTTATATTTAAACCCTATTGTAAACCTCTAATTATGTTATATGTTACCCGCGAATATAGTTGTACCTTTACAACCGCGGGTAACACCGGGTGCAAAACTAGTTGAAAATAAAGTCACCTAAGTTACTCCTTATTACATCAGCTATCTGGTTAAAATCGGACCAGCCGTTCCAGAGATTAGCCGAAAAAAAAGACAAAATTTAAAAAAAAAAATGGTAAATGTACTGTGCATTTAGTAAAAAGCGGTTATATTAACATTACAAACAGACACTACAGAGTATAGATAACCAAGAAACATTTCAAAATTAAGGCTGGTTCTTAATTTTTGTTGTGTTATGAATATGTTACCAAAATGTTATTGTGCTAAATCTCCGATACCTTGATGTAAAGTAACCTTTAAATAAGAAATCATTTTTATATTTCAGAAAGAATCACCTCAATATATCTTGAATGTGGGCAGTAGGGTATATGTCGGTAGCAATATTCAACCAAAGCAAATGTTCGCAGCCATTGCTGAAGAGTTCTATAAGACCGAGCTGAAGACTGTCGACTTTCAGAATCCCCCTGAAGCCGCTACGCAAATTAACGCATGGGTCTCTAATATCACAAAGGGCAAGATTTCCAATTTAGTTAATGAAGGTAAGTTGTTTATCCATGCTAATATTAGAAATTTTAATGTAACTCTGTCTGTCTGTCTTTTACGCTTTCAATGCTAAACCGGTGCACCGATTTCAGTGAAATTTGGTGTGGAGGTACTTAGATTCTTGAGGAAGGACATAGGCTACCCGTTACCGCGATAACCAATAACACGTAAGAAATAAGGTTTTGATAAGTTTTTGCAATGCGGTTAATGCGACAGTCTTAAGTCTAATAAGTTTCTCTTTATCTACACTAATATTATAAAGAGGAAAGATTTGTATATTTATATTTTTGTATGTAACGAATAAACTCAAAAAGTACTGGACCGATTTTAAAAATTCTTTCACCGTTTGAAAGCTACATTATCCACGAGTAACGTAGGCTATATTTTATTTTGGAAAAAAATAGGGTTCCGTAAGATATTTGCGTTTTTCAAGAAACAAGGTGTAAAAAATCAACCAGAAAAGTTACTTATTTTACAATAATATAGCTTATACATCAGAATACCACGTAGGCTATAATTTATAAAGATACTAGCTTCGCCTCGCGACGTTGCCTGTGATTATTGTCGTACCGCGGGTAGCACCGCGGGGTTCAGCTAGTGTGTATATAAATGGCGGTTTTGTAAAAATTTAAAAGCTAGTAGAACCACGCTGATTTTAGTACGAATGCCGGCTACCCTCACATAGAAAATGAATGTAAAATGATATCGTTTTCGCTGTCGTGTTTCGTTGGTGAGTGTGAGACATGAGGCCCAATGATGCAGAAGCATCACTAGGCCTCGTTAATGTGGGTCACCATGCTGCATTGTTGCTTTATCTGCATTTGCAATGAGTATGGCAGTGGAATTCTGCTTATGCTTTCCATCAGACAGAGTCGTTTTGGCAGGCCCGTACATGAAAATAGTAATTGTTATTTGATTACTGAATTGCATTGGTGATAGGTGGTGGATGGAAATCTCACTGCGTCTTACTACACTGAGTGTTGTAAGTTCGATTCCGACTTAACCAACACTTTATGTAAGCCAAAATTTATTGGTCTGGGTTTTTAGTATGTGCACCACGACACAGGTTTTCACTAAATTTTTTTTATTGTACTTGGATAAAACTATATACATATAGTAATAAAATATGGTAACATTACATACATATATAGTAACAGTAAAAAAAGTACCTACAAAGGTACAAGTGAAATGAATTAGTGCGTGGTTTGTTGTAACACATTTGAATCACAATACCTTTTGTATTACCACAATACGCAGGATACATTTTATATACGTACACTAATTTATCGCAGTATAAATAGCTGTAATTGTGTTAACCGCAGCTCGGTTCCTGTGTCATACTGGAAATACCAATTAGTTCCAGATAGTTATTACACATTACCATTACCATTGTCATTACCATTGTTACAATAATATGAGTCGCTAAGCATTGATTGTCAGTGATTTCAATGAAATTGTCATCACTTCCTTCTAAAATGCGATTTTTTTCTTTCAAACGTACGTAACTTTGACTGCACGGTTGGCCGAGTGGTGTCAGCGGTCGCCATGCCGCTTGCTACTGCGCCAAGTGTCGTGGGTTCAAATCCCACGCGGTACCTATAACACTTTGTGTGATTCACGAATTGTTGTCCCGAGTCTGGATGTTCTTTGTGTCCGTTTCATGTATGTTTGTAAAGTCCCCCACGACACAGGATGTTTATTCCTAATGTGGGAGTTGTCTTTTAAAAGATAAAAAAAAAACTTAAAATTTATCGAATTGAAATACTACTAAATAACATACAGTTAAGTGAAAATATTCAGAACTCAAATGTTAACTGTTTTTTTTGTTAGATGATGTCGCTAACGTCGCAGTTATGGTTCTGAACGCACTCTACTTCAAGGGTAACTGGCGCCACCAGTTTGCACCCAACGAGACCAAATACGGCCAGTTCTACATCTCTCCAAATGTAATAAAGGAAACACCTTTCATGAATGTCAACGCGAAGTTCTACTACACCGAGTCCGAAAGATTAAAAGCAAAGATTTTAAGGATGCCCTATTTGGTAATGATCTTAGTTAATATTTTACTATAATTTAATACTACTATAATATAATAAAAATAAAATAAT
Organism: Spilarctia lutea; assembly: GCA_916048165.1. Classification (NCBI taxonomy): domain Eukaryota; kingdom Metazoa; phylum Arthropoda; class Insecta; order Lepidoptera; family Erebidae; genus Spilarctia; species Spilarctia lutea. Next base: position 7,344,068 of record OU696491.1, read on the forward strand.
AATCTCGATTTTCTGGTGCTGGTGGAAATTGTTAAAATACATTCTTAAAATGAAACTGACTTGTTCTTATATTTCACTATTTAATGAACTTAACCTGACCGGTTCGCCCTATGGCATTATCACCACTTTTGACAGTTACTGAAGATTCAGAAGTTTAAAAACACTGTATATTAAATTGATTTATTTATTTTTACTAATATAATTAATATAAAAAACACATTTATTAATATCTAATTTACGTCTTCGCCAAGAAAAAGTAATATTTTAAAGAATGTGATGGCCTTGTTAACTCGTTGTCGAGACGCCCGGCGCAGGTAACGCGCGGGCGTATGGCGAGTGAACCGCCACATGTCTAATATTAAAGGTAATAATGCCATAGGGCGAACCGGTCAGGTAATAAATTACAAGTGACTTTAATTTACATAATTAATTTTACTACTAGGGGGACCTACTGGTGTAATTCATTCTTCAGTAGGCAGTTTCACCTGCATTTATAGTCAAAGTTGCGATCTTCCTCTGGTTTTATACATAATAAATATGAGAACATTTTTTTTTTTCACAAATCTTTAAAATATCTTTCTAGTTAAACCGCTATTTAGAATGGAGACAACTTTAAAGATAAAACATCATAAAAATCAATACAACCATTCTTGAGTCATACATGGTGGAACTAACAAATCTCTGTATCAATTTATTAAATTAATAATTTGTGTTCTTTGGAAACTAAATTCGTTAATTGTAAAACTGCAATTTGAACTTGTTTTAAATCTTTGCAGGGTGATAAATTCTCAATGTATATAATAGTCCCGAATGACATTACGGGTATGTCTCGCGTGATGTCCAATATCAATATACTGCGAACTGAGATGAACAATCTTCGGGAGCATTACGTAGACGTTAAATTACCCAAGTTCAAGTTTGATTACACTTCGCAGCTGGGTGGAATTCTGAAGGAAGTAAGTTGACATAGACATAAATGTGTAATACATACATACATAGTTAGACTTGCACTTTTAACTTTTCGTTTTATTTCTTACATAGATTTTAAACTCGCCATACTTTTGACTGCCTCGGTGGCGTAGTGGTAGCGTATGCGACTGCTATGCTTGAGGTCTCGGGTTAGAATCCCGGGTTGGACCAAATGTTAGTATGATCTGCAAATATTTGTTTCGGAGTTTGGGTGTTTTATATGAATAAAATGTATTTATCTACAAAAATATATATATATATATATGTATTTATATCAGTTGTCTAGTACCCATTATACAAGCTCTGCTTAGTTTGGGACTAGATGGCGTAGTGTGTATAATATTTTATCAATCAGTTGTTAGCAAAATCTTTTTAATTTTACGCAGTTTAAATACTTTTTGTATGTGCAAAAATCTCAGAAACCCCGCACTTTTTATGTCGGATTCGAACCAACAAAAATATTACTTCTAGTAGCCAGGAAACCAGGTGTACCGCAGGAGCCCCGATGTACCTCGGGCTATCCACGGCTTACATATGACGCCCTCCTGAGTTTAAATACCCCTAAAGACACGTGTATTCTCATTGCCTGAGTTGGAGAATGGGGCGTGAGGTAGAAACACTAGCTCTAAAAAGTTGAAACATAAATTTTATCAGAACTGAGGAATGTTGAGCGTCATAATAAGGACAACATATTTACAATAAAACTTTGGGATAATTTTGCCAAATGTGCGATTTAATCTTTAACAGAACGATACTTTTAAGTACAATTAAATGAGCAAACTGGTGTTTTGTAGTATACTAACATGTTTTAATTAATTTAGATGGGCGTCCGAGATGCATTTGAAGATACTGCATCTTTCCCTGGTATTGCTCGCGGCAAATATTTTACAGAGCGAATCAAGATTTCAAAAGTGTTGCAGCGATCTGGTATCGAGGTTAATGAAGTTGGTAGTGTTGCATATGCTGTTACAGGTACTATACTTACTATTTATAAATAAAGATTTTCTTACCTTTTAGTAAACAATGTACCTATATCCATAACAAATAATCCTGAAGAATGAATTTAAGTATGGCAAGAAGTGTGCAAGGAGGCTTTGGGCTATTATACTATACTGGCTAGACGAGTGGTTTTCCTTCTCTTTGCAGTACTGTTATCCTGCATAGTTGGCTTCATAAGTCGCCTCTTACGCCACCCACGGAATTTACAGGGTGACAATTGACGACGTATTCTAACTCGGTCATCATTAGGAGATTGCTTAAAATAATTTTATTTTAATTAAATTGACTTAATTGCAAATAACTGTTTCCCTTTAACAGAAATTGCCTTGGAAAATAAATTCGGCGATGATACTGAAAGTCAAGTGGAGGTAGTGGCCAACAAGCCGTTTTTGTTTTTCATTCAAGACGAGCTCACGAGGCAGCTGCTAATGACGGGAAGAGTCTCTGACCCTACGCTATTAGATGGAGCTTTCAAACTAGTCTAAAGAGTTTACAGTTATTGAGAAGTACGTAAGACAGGGTTTCACTTTTATAAGAATTCTAGATTTTGCAAGCAAATGTTTGGCGAAACGCACAAACAAACTTTTTGTCTGTTTATTTTAATATATTTAATAATTTATATAGTCTACAAAACTTTTTCGTATCTAGTGCTTTTATTTGTATAACATTATTTGAATTTGAACAAAGTAAGTGATCATAAGTTAAGATGTATAAAAGCAGGATTGTTGATTTATGTGCTAAACAAATCTTTTTACTTGAAAATATAATTAAATCTTTAAAAGATAACTGTGTTTATGATATTTTATTTACCTTAAATTTTTTTATTGAACTTCGAAATTATACCTATATTAATAAGAATAATAATCGCTTTATTGTAAAATTAGTTTCTCCACAAATGCATTGTATAACTTAGCTCCCGTACTGTATTCTGATGCGCTGTTAACAGCGTATCATGGGTTAGGATCTTCAAATTTAAGATATGAACTAATTTTTTGGGGGCAACTCAGTAAATAAGGCACTAATTTTTTAAGGCCCAAAAGAGGTGCTATGTTTGGACTATATCTTACTGACTATTGTAAATCTTATTTTATACAGTATAAAATATTAACCTTGCCATCGATGTACATTTTAGAAACTGTAATTTTTGATAAATTGAATCCCCCAATACATTTCCCCAGTTATCTAACAGAGTAATGCGAAATAGACGTGACGATAGTAAACTTTGTGTACATGATTCCAAGACTGCACTCTTACGTAAGAGCATATTTTACATGGCGCCAACTTATATTTAACATATTACCAAAACGTTGGAGGGATACACAGCTTAAGGCTGAACTGACTAAATTAAAAAGTATATTATTAGAGAAAGCCTATTACAGTATTAATGAATTTTTAACATATTAATTTGGGATTCAATTACAATTAGTGTTTACTATGTAATTTCTGTCTGATAGGCATAACAGTAAATGTCTGTGTATTTTTCAAACAATATCTGTAAACTGTGTTTGAAATTAAATAGAGAATGAAGAGTTTTTAAAGTTTGATAAAAGTATCAACTGCGGAGCATCCCGTGGGGTTGATTATTTATCTTTGCACCTACCGCATCTTATTTCTACATCACCTGAAGGTCGACTGGGAGAGAATGCCTTATGGCATTAAGTCCACCTTTTGTACAATAAGAGCAACAAGTTTTATAAATAAAATAATTAAATTATTCAGTTAATGGTCGAAGGCTTATCTGGTAGATTTACCTATTTGTTTAGTGCAGTAAAAACAAAGCGTTTAACTTTACTGATGATGTACTTTTAGGTGTACCGATTTTGATAATTCTTGCTCGTCTTGCGGTCCCATTTCAATGAGATCTAAAGAGTACTTTAAACTAGTTTTAAGTTAAACTTAAGAAGGGGCTTAATTATTATTTGTAGTTAAGACCATTTAATGTATGAAATGAACAAAAAACTATCTACGATGATTTATTTAGTTCTCTTTCCATTTTCTTGATGTTCTGATGAAGTTCTTCGGAGACATACAATGGAACTCTTTAAGAAATGATAGCAATCCTGTCGTGGTTATTGCAATTACATATATTGTTTACCCACTGGCGCAGTGGGTTCGATTCCGCAAAAATGATCAGCAAATATTTTTTTCGGAGTAAATATATTTGTATTTATATCATTTGTCTTGTACCAATATTAAAGGCTCTGCGTAGTATGGGATTAAATTGTATTGTGTGTGCCTGCACCTTCTGAACGCAGATGTATTCAGTCTACTCTATAATGATTCGGTAAATAAGCGACTTTAGGCGTGCTCTTACCTTCAGATCAGATATATCATTAAATAATAAAATAGATACACGATCATTATTGATGCTCATTGTTTAAAACGTCCTAAGCACGGCATGCACTGTAAAGGAGGGATCTTTGTTGTTTTGACGGTTTTAAACGATTTATGAGGAAAGTGGGTCATGGTTCAAGTTTGCCGATATATATGTTATCTTATAAATTATTAATTTTTGTTCATAGCTTCTCTTCACGAGACACGTGCATCTGCCACCAGGCACGTCCCTTACTAAACCAGCCAAAGGTTGATTTGTAGAAAATGCCATTTGGCATTAAATTCGCCTCATGCAAGATGTAATGCAGAAAACGTTAATCCTACTAATATTATAAACGTGAAATTTTGTGATTATGTAAGTGAGTATGTTTGTAACTTTTTCACGCAAAAACTAATACATTAAAGATACAAGGTTCACCTCGCGGCGTTGCCCGCGGTTATTATCGTACCGCGGGTAGCACAGTGGGGTTCAGCTAGCAAGTAATATTAGTATAGATTTTTATACTACAAAGAGAAGGAAATCTTGAAACATACGAGTACCTCCTCGTCTAGTCGGTGTGGTCTAGTAGACTCTAGTACGCTAGAACCTCCTCCCTAAGGAGAGGCCTCAGTCCAGCGGTGCTTTACTTGGTGCTGTTGAGGATAAGGATGATGGTTTTTCTAACTTCATTTAACCGTTTTAGGAAACGTACAAAACTTAAAAAAAGTATATTTAAGCATTACATTTTTTTAGTACAGAGCAGAAGTAAAGAAAATCGCCATCCGAAGTGTTAAATATTTCTTTCTTAGTCGTAAAACATGCCTTTAACGTTTAGCTAAAACACATATCATATCATTACAAAATTTAATGTCAAAAGAATTGCACAGTTATATTTACGTATCCACAAATAAACGAATACAAACACCAATTTTTATTAATATATTTTTAATAGCGTTGATAACGTCTTCTCAATCTGTGGGATCTGTAAGTCTGCCAAAGACCAACATTTGCCTCGATACCTCATCTTGAATGAAGAAACAGAATGGTCTGTTGCCCATCACTTCTTCGGTCCTGTTTGTTTCTATATTCTCTATCGTATTTCCTGTAAAAATGTTTTATATTTATATGATACTAGCTGAACACCGCGGTGCTACTCGCGGTATGACAATAACCGCGGGAAACGCCACGAGGCGAAGCTAGTATCTTTATAAATTGTAGCCTATGTATAAGCTATATTATTGTAAAGTTTCGTCGAAATCTATTCAGTAATTTTTGCGTGAAAAAGCAACAAACATACCCAATTACATACTCACAAACTTTCGCGTTTGAAATATTAGTAGGATATTACTGATTATGTGAAAGTATCTCTGTCTGTCTGTCTGTCTGTAACGCTTTCACGCCAAAACTACTGAACAAATTTAAATGAAATTTGGTACACAGATATTCAAGAGCCCGAGAAAAGACAGGCTACTTTTTAATGCAAATAAAGCGTTAAAAAGGGGTAGAACAAAAGTCGTATAAATGTTGCCCAAAGTCACTATTCCACGAGGAGGAAGTCGCGAGTACAGCAAGTATTCAATAATCTTAATTAAAATCAATAGGAATATGAGTTTTTTTGTTATACTTACACGAGTAAACCCCAACTTTAAATGTAACTTAAAATGGTATTATATAATTTTGATTTCTATATGTATGTTGATAATGATTTTTATACTTTAATCGCGATAACTGCGTGGTTGAAGATGCCGGTATTATGTAGTAATAAATAATGTATTATGATGTGTAATGTTCAAATGAACACTGAATACCTTTCGAAGAAGTCACACCAACACCATATTCGTCAACATCAATGAGAGTTCGTTGTATCACTTTGGAAAGCTTTAGTTGGTGTAAATTAAGTGGGCTCATGGTTATACCAGGATACAAAGCCGAATCATCAAATGCAGCTCGTAGACCCATCTATAACATGAAAATTTCCGTTGAAAGTTTATGTCATATCTATATTAGTCTTTACTTTGTATTAAAAATTGAAGAGTTTATAAGTTTGGTTGAAGGCGCTAATCTCGGGAACTACTATCTGATTTAAAAAAATATTTTAGTGTTGAATAGTCCTGTTTTCGAGGAAGGCTACAGGCTGTTTACCTTTTTATTTTTTATGGAAGTTTTTTTTGTGAAACTTAAACCGTTTGCGTTGCGCACGCAATGGAATCCCTCAAGAGAAATATTTTTTCCCTGTTTTTTTGCAACATTTTTCATTGATTCTTTTAGTCGTAGCGTGACGGTCTACAGCTTTTAGCCTTCCTCGAAAACAAGACTATTCAACATTGAAATAATTTGGCATTATGGCACCTACTCAAATTTGTTCACGCTGTATAACATGACGCTGCGGGTAATAGAACTTTATTATTATAATCATTTATCTTACCTCTTTCAAAGTACTGTCCAAACACAAAGTATAAACAAACTTGAACTTAGGTAAAGTGACTTCAACAATATGGTTTTCAAGTAATTGTAGCTCAGCAGGTAGCACCTTTATGTTCTCCATCACATATGAAAGACCCATCAGTGAGTTTGGCACTATGAGGTACATCGCAAATTTGTTGTCCTACGATAATAAAATAATTATTAATGAAAACTAAACAATATGAAATGTAATCTTCCATGGAAAACTTTACATAAATCAATGAATATATAGATATTATAGATTCATATGTAGGTATATATTAAGAACCGGGATAAACCTATTTGATGTTTGAAGTGCCTCTGATATACTTTAAAGCTAAGCAGTACAACGGTTAGGATGAGAAGAAAATTTCAAATGGTAGAACATGGAAGATTTCTTAACTTATTTACTTATTATTGCTGAACAAAATATGTCAGTAAAACAGTTCGTTGGAGATCTGCACTGCGCTTTGCTGATCTGCGTTGTCATGTGCATTGTATCATACATTTAGACTCGACTTACAGTGTTGTTTCTGGTTACTCGGTCAACACGGAGTTCTTGGATCATTAGGCCCACGTGGCAAACTAGTTGCAATAAAGTTACTTAAATATAGAGGATAACTTCATCATCATCATCATCATCAGCCTATCGCAGTTCACTGCTGGACATAGGCCGCTCCAATTGCACGCCACTTAGTTCGATCTTCGGCTAACTTATTAATAAATAATGGCATCTCACCAAATACGGCAATCTCAAAATCTTTGCATCTAATTTTGTCGACTCTGCATAATAGAACTTTTGAACGACTTTCATGAAAGGGACCATTTTCGGAGCTGTCGGAGAAACGTAAAATTCTTGGACATTTGTTGCACTTCGTGGAAATTGATGGCGCCATTCACCTTGGAAGTAGAGGGTGTTCAGGACAAGTATCCTCATATCATCCACGTCACCTTAATTTAAAAATATGTGAACTTAAAATGACATGTACTTTGTATAAAAAGGTCTCTCATCGAACAATATAGCTAGAGACATATACAATTCCATTTTTTATTTATGGAAAATGGGGCAAACGAGCAGACATGGACACGCCAATGGACATCCGCAACACCAGAGGCGTCACACGTGCATTGCCGGCCTTAGGGAGATGGAGAGGGGGATGAGGGAGGTGGTGGGGGACGGGTTGGAATATGAGCCTCCGGTATCCTCACTCACTTGGTAAAACACAGCGCAAGCGCTATTTCACATCTTTTTCTGAGAAGCCGTGTTATTACTCCGGTCGAGCCTACCCATTCATGCCGAAGCGTGGCTCTCCCACGGTATTCCTGGAAATAATTCTTGTTGATTCCGTTCTTATAAAGATGGGTAATCTCATGTCTGTTCCAGAGATAGGCGTATAGTAGACAGGAATATTTTAAATTATTGAGTGGTCATTGGTGTCACAACAATTATTAGAAGAAAGATTTTCTTCTTTATAGAGCTTACCAATATTCAGTATCCGTCTCTGTAGCAAAGAGCATACTTATATGCGTGGGAGCATCAAAGTTCGTATAGTCTATAAGTTATATAAAAATAATAAATATGAAAAAAATAACAATTGACACAAAACACCATCTAACTTCAGGCTAAGCATAGCTTGTACGATGACGGATGGATTGACTGAATGAATACATATATATACTTTTTTTTAAATTTAATTTTATACATAGAAAACACTGAGGCAGCTTAGTACATTTAATTCTAAAACTAAAAGGTCTACGATCAAGTTAACTCACCTTGACTAACAGGATCAAATATTTTTCCCATTGTAGCATTGGAAACCATCTGATTAATTTCATTTGCTGTTACTGTGTTACTTTGTGTGTTAACAGTCGTTATAGTAGTGTTGTAAAAAGTATTAGCAATGTCTTCAAACATTGCTCGTTTTTCGTGTTCTGACGGAATGAAGATCCAACTATTTTGATAAGCGATGTTTTCGGGAGATTTTTTCTGTAAAAAAGAAAAGTGTAAAGTTGTACCACTAGCAGTTGCCATCAAAGTAGTATTGGCTCTCTATTATATTTCACTAGCTAAGTCCCGCGGGTTATGTATTATATGATAAGATAAGATAAGTTAGTATAAAATAAAAGTAGTTAGTATATACATTTTTTTTGTATGTTTTACAAAAAAAGTAGGTATATATGTATTTATATTAGTTGTCTAGTACCCATAATACAAGCTTTGCTTAGTTTGGGACTAGATGGCGTTGTGTGTTCATCATCATCGTCCTAGCGTTTATCCCGGTTGCTTCCATTCTGGAGTCCGGGGTCCGCTCTCCTGCTTTTTCTTCTCCACTTTGCCTGGTCTTCGGCACCCTTGGTAGCGAGACCATTTGCACGCATGTCACACCCTACGACGTCAAGCCAGCACTTCTTGGGTCTACCCCTTCTACCGGGACCCGGCGGAGGCGGCATGGCCAGACATTTGTTGCCCACGTACGAAGACGGCTGCCGCAAAACGTTGTGTGTTAATTGTCCGAAATATTTATTGGAACGAAGTTCCTTATCGCGCTTTGCGGAAGGGGGCTAGACGGAATTGTAACGACACTTTCGACATACGAGTATGTCAACGACACTTTCGACATATGTCAACGACACATTTTGTCAAGACGAATTTATTATACCATATTGTGTATTTATTTATCTAGCGTAGCACCCCCAATCCATTCAACCCACTACCCTGATCACCCCCACCCCCTAAGATCATCCCTTAAGGAAGACACCCCCTCTATCTCCGAAACTATCGCTCGGAGTCATTTTTAGTCCCCCTTGCAACCTTTGAACTTGTCAGGAATCAGCATCCCTCAATATTTGCCTTACCCTCCCCCCCTTTTCAAAAACACTTCACCCCCCCTCAACTTAACTTTTGAACCAATTACCCCAGCACCTTAGTGCTTGGACTCATTTTAACGACCATATAGCACAGCACCCCCGACACTTTCGCCCCATCAGACTGGTCATTTTCTGACCCCTCCTCCCCTCTGATAGTAGCTTCATCCCCCCCCACCCACATTAGGACCGCACATATTTTTAACCCGTTAGTTGGATATCACGTTTAACTAGCAAGGTACTCATTTCCACCCCCACCCCCTAAAATCATCCCTTAAGGAAGATCCTCTATCTCCGAAACTATCGCTCGGAGACATTTTTTAGTCCCCCCTTGCACACCCTGAAATTGTCAGGAATCATTACCCTTTCTCTGTCTGTCTCTTTCTCTCTCTTATAGAAAGCAAACCAGATATTTTCGTTTCGTCTTTCTATTTCGAACTTCGTTCCATCCGGGTGTCCTGTCCTGGGTGACACCTCTCATTTTTTTTTCTAGATTTACAAATTGCAATTTAATACTTTTTCTACCAAAACTAAACGGAAGTGTTTGAAACTACTCAATTTTATACTAAAAAATTATAGGTGGAAAAGTTTCACTAACCTTTAACAGTTTTGTAATACTTTGTAAACGTTCTCTACTCTCAGTATGATTTAAACATTCTCGGAAAATTGTTGAAAGCTCACGCTGAGCGATCCCAGTAGCTGTTTCTTTTAAAAGCGATAGGGATAAATTAAACCCTAAAGGAGATAAAAGAAAGTCTTCTTCATACGATGAAGCTACACGCTGCAATAAAAGTCAAATATTATGGAACATACAAATTTGAAGAATCAAATCTATATTATATTGCTAGCAATACAGATTCTGTATTGCTAGTGTGGCGACCTCCCTTTGTGTTGGAGGGAAATGGCACTCGTCCCCCACACTAGCAATATAATATAGATGGTTATGAGAGTTATACAGTTTATAAAATGAATCATCTAAAGTATTATAATGTAATTTTTTTTTTTAAGAATTTTGATTTATTTAATTTATTTAAAATTCAATTCTTGTCAAGAAGTTGTTACAATTGCAATAACAAAACGCATCCCTACGTTTTCTGAATTTGCCATGCTTAAAGTATTCTTAGCCGAAACCTGTAAATGCGCTCTGCATTATGTGTCAGATGTCCGAGAACCATGCAGATAATTTTAATCTTGACTAAGGTTTCATATAAAAGGATAAAATATTTAATCGATATTTATGAATAAGCTTACTAGTGAATTTGGCAGTAGAGCAACCTTTAACAGAAAATTGTAAACGGATAGTTTTATATACATTTAAGGAACAGAGTCTACGCCGTCTTGTTGACAATAATGAAAATTTGTGTGTTACTTAATAAACTGAAATAACTTTTTAACACAATAGTTGTGAAAATTTGAGAATATAAAATGCTATTATGATATTACTAGTCAAACACACACACAAGTAAAAACATTAAATTGAAACCAAATGTCTGTTCTTAATATAAATACCTATACCTTTATCAAAGACCAATCCAATCTATCTTGATCATCCGAATAAGGTACGAAGTCATCATCAGTCATATCGTTCGATAGCACATTATCAATTGCAAGTTTCTCAATTGCTGCAGTAACTTCATCACTTTCTTTCAAAGACATACTTGATGAGATTTATACTGAAAACGATAACGACAGGAAAATAAACTCTAAAATAGTCTGTATACATAATGTTTTATTGATTTTAAGGATTAATAGGAAAAAAAAGTTTATTTTTATTATGGTGAATTTCTTGTTGATAAATTTTTAGTTTTGTGCATCTACCTTGTTTGGATATGTATCGCCCTAAGGTCGACTGGTAGAAAATGCCTACGGCATTAAGTTCACCTTTGTCACCGATAATGTGCATAAAGTGTAAAAAATAATAATAAAAGGTTTGTGAGTGAATGGTTCTATACAGACATCGCATAATATTAGATTAACAAACAGATTTATACTATGTTTGTCTATTTAACAGAAGAAGTAGGTATTATTAAATAATCACCAATATGAATTGCTAGAGTAAATTGAAGCAATATCTATATTATTAGCCTTTATTAAATGTGAATACATATATAAGCGCGGTTCATAAAACCATGAATTATATTATCTACTATTCAATACTCTATAATATTAAGTTACAAAATATCAAAGACTAAAAAATCTAAGTAAAATAATGACATTAAACAAAATATAAACTCACCAATAACAAACACAGATACTGCAAAAAATATAATTGTTTATATTTCATAACACAAAACAAATGTGACACCCAAAGTTATAGACCAGGTTTAACTCTGTGATGTGTAATCTATTAATAAAATATGTATCAGAACTCCGTCCCGCGTATATCTTTTATTTAATATTTTGTTCGAGGAATATTAACAGATAACATTTTTGTTACAACAAAAACACTCCAACAACAAGATCCAACCAACCACGTACGTTCACTATCTTATCACAAGGCGACGTCATAGCAGCAACTTATTAAACAAGATAAAAATGCATATAACCAGAATTATACATATCACAAGATTCGACTCAGACTACGAGTTAAGAGCGAAGTGAAATATTGTAAAACGACACTGCCATTTAAACCTACTTACAGTGCCATTTAAATACTCGACAGACAAGAATTTTAACTGACTTTTCCTTATTTCATTTTAGCAAGTTTTGTGAGTCATTACCTACACTAATATAATATAATATAATATAATATAATATTATAAAAAGGAAAGATTTGTATTTTTGTATGTAACGAATAAACTCAAAAAGTACTGGACCGATTTTAAAAATTCTTTCACCATTCGAAAGCTACATTATCCACGAGTAACATAGGCTATATTTTATTTTGGAAAAAAATAGGGTTCCGTAAGATATTTGCGTTTTTAAGAAACAAGGTGTAAAAAATCAACCAGAAAAGTTACTTATTTTACGATTTACAATAATATAGCTTATAAATCAGAATAACACGTAGGCTATAATTTATAAAGATACTAGCTTCGCCTCGCGACGTTGCCTGTGATTATCCTCGTACTGCGGGTAGCACCGCGGGGTTCAGCTAGTTATGAATAATCTTAATGTTTGTAGTGAAAATATATAGCTTTGTAACAAAATTTTAAAGATTTAAGACAACGTTGTCTTGCATAGTTTGTTCTCTTTATCGGCTCTTTTGACACAATAACAAAATAAATTAGAGTGGTGACTCTCCAAATTCTTAATTCCTCAGCACGCAATCGTGACTTAAGATAGGATGATATTATAAATTCGTATTTAAAAAAATCAAAACTTCATATGGATAATATGATGATAATACATGTCTCATTTGTGGTTGAATTTTATTAATGTTAAAAACATTCCAATCGAGCCATCTACGAGTATATATGTACCGCACAGTATCTGTTTGACTTTTTACAGTGGAAGAACCACGCTTCGGCATGCATGAACCGGCTCGATCGAAATGATACCACAGCCTCACAGAAAACCGGTGTGAAATAGCGCTTGCGCTGTGTTTCATCGAGTGAGCGAGGATACCGGAGGCCCATAACCCAATCCCTTCCCCCAACCCTCTTCCCATCCTCAAAGGTCGGCAACGCACCTGTGACGCCCCCCGCCATGTGTGTCCACTCGTTCGTCACCTACTCCATAAAAAAAAACAAAAAAATCTCTCGATCCTCTGCAGCTGTGAAGAGATATCGCTTCTATGGCAGTCCTCTATCGTCTGTACCATGGGGAATGTATATCACTGCACTGCACTAAACTTAGTGCAGATCTCTTTTTAATCATCATAATAAGTCCATCCGTCTTATTGTCTTAAGTCTAAGCTTAATGATGCTCTCCTAGCCGATTATGGTAACGGCGGCCAGTTTCAACGGAAACCAGCCAAATAAAGTGTAAAAGTGTGTGCGCAAACACAATTGTACTCTCTGTTCCCTCTCTCTCATAATCCAATGGAACGGTTAACCGACATGAACAGGGGGAGATCAGGCACAGGACTAACAGCTTTACGTGCTCTCCGAGGCACGGGGCAAGAGGAGCTTAATAGCCTGTATGTAGACGTATTTCTGAAGGTTTTCTTCATACATGAGTTGACCTTACTTACACCTTTGACTGCCTCCGTGGCGTAGTGGTAGCGTATGCGACTGCTAAGCTTGAGGTCTCGGGTTCGATTCCCGGGTCGGACCAAATGTTTGTATGATCTGCAAATATTTGTATCGGAGTTTGGGTGTTTTCTATGTATAATATGTATGTATTTACAAAAAAAAAGTATATAAGTATTTATATCAGTTGTCTAGTACCCATAACACAAGCTCCGCTTAGCTTGGGTCTAGATGGCGTTGTGTGTTAGATGTCCGGCATATTTTATTTATTTATTTATTTATTTATTTACCTAAATCCAAGAAAAGAAGAAATGAAATAAAAGCACCAAAATATATAGCTTCTTTCAAGCTGATGACTAAGATTTGGGTATGGCGCAGTGGTAGCGTATGCGTGTGTATGTAATGTTTGTATAACCTGCAAATATTTTTTTCGGAGTTTGGGTGTTTTCTATATTTAATATGAATGTATTTACAAAAAGAAAAGTAGAGGCTAAGTGCGACAACAGCCCGGCAAAACCAAACTAAACCAATATGGCGTTCCATGTAGGTACTGTAGTCATTTATTACTAGGCTGCCTATTTATTTTATTTATTGGAACAAAAAACAGATACATGTTAAATTATAGCTAGATACAATGAGTACACAAAATTTATGAACATGTAACCAACACCATTTTTCACAGATTACCAAAAATATAATAGGTCAAGTTACTCAGTAAACTAATAATTTTAACAGTATCAATATGTAACTGGACAACAAAAATATCCCAGTAGTAAGTAAAGATGAATTAAAATAAATATGGTTAAATTACAATTGGGATGCCAATGTGAATAAAGGATGCGGTCTCAAAACCGGGTCGTCAGACGCTCCTTGGGGGAGGTCTTCATCCAACGTTTAGCGGCAATAGGCAGAGCGAATGTCATTTAATAAACTACAGTCAAATAGATCGTAGAAATGAAATGGCCTGTTTTTTAAATTGGTAGTGAGTAAGTGCAAATATATAGGGTGTTTTTTTAAGCTAGATAGAACTTTAAATTGTAAAAAGTAACACAAAAAATTAAATTTTGATGAAACTTTTTTTTTTATTTGTTTCAGTATACTCTGACAAATCATCATGAATAGACTCACGCTTGAACAACGCTACGAAATTATCCAAATTTACTTTGAAAATCAGCTCATTTTTGAAGAAATAAGGTCCGATGATGCCACCAGCGTGAAAACCGCACCATACGGTGCATTTTTCTGGATGTAATGGAGTCTGTAGGGTCTGTTGTGGATTGGTCTCACTCCATATGCGGCAATTTTGCTTATTAACAAACCCGTTAAGCCAAAAATGCGCCTCATCGCTGAACACAATTTTGCGATAAAACAGTCGTCTATAAGTTGCGCGAATCGTCGACTGATTTTCAAAGTAAATTTGGATAATTTCGTAGCGTTGTTCAAGCGTGAGTCTATTCATGATGATTTGTCAGAGTATACTGAAACAAATAAAAAAAAAAGTTTCATCAAAATTTAATTTTTTGTGTTACTTTTTACAATTTAAAGTTCTATCTAGCTTAAAAAAACACCCGTTATTTATGGTAGAAAAATGTGTATTGTAATATAAGTGTAAAGTACTGTGTATAGGCTGCCTATTGTCTCCTTTACCAAATAAACAAACTTCATAATTTAATGTAAAGTAGATAAAGTTACATAAATAACAAAACAGTAGAAAGTTTCACACTTTTCATTTGGTTAAGTATATTTTTTTCCTTTTTTCTTTTAAAAAGCAACTTTTAAATTAGTAACATGTATTCCGTATCACAGGGGGCTTTAAAAACATACAATTATGATGGTCATAACGAACACTCAGACTCAAAACAACAATTTGTGTGCCAATCAAAGTGTTGGCCCATGTGGGGTTTGAACCCACAAGCACGATAATACACAACACTAACGCAATACCAAACGGTGTGCAGTCAACTCCTATTTTAAGTTTTACCGTTATTAATTACCCACCGTATCACGTATCCACCATATCGTATTGTAAAAATATTTTTTAATATGAATATGTTTACTTAACATTTGTTACAGGTTCAGCTCGATTATAAAAGATTTGGGTTTTCCACCTACATATCATTTTAATATATTTACCTAATGAACCGCAAGTGACCCAACTTAAAACTATATATATGTATAAATGTAATCGACAATCTGTATAACTCGGTAGCGTAGTGGTAGCGCATGCGATTGCTGTGATTGAGGTCTCGGGTTCGATTCCCGGGTCGGCCCAAATATTTGTATGATCTGCAAATATTTTAATGTTTCGGAGTTTAGGTGTTATCTATGTATATTATGTACGTATTTTTGTAAATACGTAAATTAAGTATATATGTATTTATATCAATTGTCTAAGATCCATAATACAAGCTCTGCTTAGCTTGGACGTACCACGTATCACTAGCTACCAAGGTACACTCATAATTGCTGTGCGAATACGTCCTATGTAATAAAATGGCGATAATGTATCCAACATCACTTTGCGTACTAAACTACACATTAGAACCCTTTGGTATGTCCAAAAACCAAAACTCCAGCTATCTCTTACCGTTTAATGCCAATAGTATTGCCATTTGTAATTTAACATATTTAAACGTTGGCCATATGTATGTAACGCCTAAATTAACGTGCTAATTAGCACGTTATAACGCAGGTGGAGCAGTAGCCCATTTAGACGGTACCTTTCCCTACCAGATAGCTGATTATTTAAGTAGTAACTTATTTTTTGGACTAGCTTCGCCTCTCTGCATTACAAACGGTTGTTGTTGTACCTTTACAATAATAACACCGCAGGGCTCTGCTAGTATGGAATATGGGCCAAGTTCGACCGGAGTGGTAGGGGTCTCACAGATGACATTGATTTTTACTCGTCGTTATTGTGAGTTGTGACTCTGATCGTCTTGAGTTGCGTAAAATTGCGTAAAAAGCATGTACCTACACATGTCCATGAGCAGCAGGACCGGCATGAGTTACTTACCTCCAGCCTTTGTCTGATGGTTTGACTTCCTATACTATATTTTATGTATAAAAGCTTAGATCAATATAAACTTATTATTGGGCTCAGTACCTATACAAAATGTACCTATTTCTTACTCCACGCAAAATCTATTTCAAATATCATCATACACATTCGTTTATGATACAAATACGAATACACAATTAGACAAATAATAATAAACAAGTGTGTTGCTTAAAAATTCAAAAACAAAATTATTATTATTTTTGAATTTTTGAGTACGCGGCTCAAGCAACGTTGCCATTCGCGAATTGAATTATCTACTATAGATATTATGAACGATTATTACGACGTTGCCGTTTTTTTAATTGCTGCAGTGTTCTCTCATTGAATGAAACAGTAATTTATGTATCAAAATCATTGCAATCGCGTCGTGACCTATTTGACATTGCCAGTGCTTGTTTTATTTTATTTGTTTAATTTTTGTTTGAAAAGTAATTAATTGTACTTTGAATTTATATTGTCACATGTTATATTTAACTGTTTTTACTAAGGCTCAACATAAATATAAAGTAGGGGATGGTGTCGGTGTAGATAGATAACTAGACACCATTGCCGTCGTTTAACTCTATCGTTTATGTAAAATATCAAATAATGTTTACCACATGGATGGGGATGATCCACGTCACTTTTAAGTGAAACATATTAATTTATAATAAAAAATATTAAATTTATATTAAAAAATTAAAAAAAAACACCGACTTTGTAAACTACCCTTCTATCTTACAAAATAAGTACTTATAACCTTTGTAAAAAAAATGTTATACTATAGTCTAGCCACTGAGAGAATGCGTTTCTGACAGCCAATGACTTCCAATGGGCGATGTAACTTTAAAATGGCGTACAATTTATGGCAAAATTTTAAATATCTTTTATTAACCTTAATAATGAGTAATAACATTAAAAATTGAATAATCATGCCAATGTACAATAAACGTTTTATTTTGGCCTAAAGTTATTAACAATTAATCAATTAATTAATTTAAGAACAATAATTTTTAAAAGTCTAACGACGTTAAACTGCGCTGTTTCAAGGTTATGTCAATAGTTTGTTTTTGTAGTGATGAGACAAAATAATACTGAATTGTAACTGAGTATTTTTGGAATGGTAATATATTCTGTCGGTCGATATATTATTAAATAAAACGTTCTAATTTTATTATATATATATATATTATTTATTTATCTTTTTTGAATACACAAAAAAACAGTAGAACAAGATGAGTTACAAAGTATGTAAGGATGTCGTACAGTCGAATGTTGTCACCATTTCAGGGAAATGTGCCTAAATGCATTGGGCATTTATACGAACGACATTAAAGTTCCTGGGGACATCGGAGAAATTATTCGAGAGTGTGTATAATGTACTTAATACATATTTAATATAGTTTATAATACGATATAGGTACGACCAAACCAAACTTATGAAAATAATTGTCGTGATATCAGTCAGCTGAATTAAAAATAAATGAAAAACTATTTTTATCCCTTTATATTTCTGGTAAAAAGAATAACTTTTCTAAGAGAAGCAAAGAACAAATGATAATTGGGACAATGTCGTTTTCATTGACGAGACATGGCTGAACACCAATCACGAACTTTCTCGTTCTTGGACAGATGACACTCAAGCGTCGACGTCAAAAGTGCCAATCGGTAAAGGAGCACGTCTCATAATATGCCACGCTGGTTGTGCGAAGTATGGTTTTGTGGCAAATGGTTTATTAGCATTTGAGTCAAAAACTACTACTGACTACCACGAAGAAATGAATGCGGCTGTATTCAAGGAGTGGTTCCAGGATGTGTTGCTACCTGGCCTTCCAGAGCCTTCAGTTATAATAACGGATAACGCCCCTTATCATTCGGTGCAAATGAATAAAGCACCTACTCAAGCTAATAGAAAAGAGGAATTGGTGGCTTGGCTGCAAAGAAGTGGCATTGACGCGAATATGTCAATGCTAAAAGCTTAGCTGATGAAATTAGTCAACGACCATAAGCTATCAAATATTCGATACGAAATAGATGAGCTGGCTCTGGAGTACGGTCTTCGCGTTCTCCGAATTCCTCCATGTCACTGCCAGTACAATGCCGTAGCGCTAATCTGGGCTCAAATTAAAGTTATGCAGCCCGCCATAATACTTCTCCACCATATGGTATGAAAAAGATGAAGACGCTTTTAAAAGAAGCATGCGAAAAAGTCACAAGAGATGACTGGATGAAGGTGGTTGAAAAAACTAAAAAAATAATATTTGATGACTTTGACCGCGATATTCGTATAGACACTATGATTGACACTAACATAATAATACATGTTGGTGAAGATGACAGCGAGTCCTCAAGCGAATCGGAGTCGGATTAAATTTTGATTTGACATTATTGAAATCTTAAAACTATGTATTTCATAATATATATTATTCAATAAATACAGTATTTTTATTTGCTTTCCCTTGGTTTCATTCAGAAATTGCGATTAAATTTAATTCATCCATCAGCAATTTTGTTAATATTGTGTATGAAATATAAAATATATCTAAATTGAATAATTATGCATAATGAATACCATAAATACTGTTACCAAATATTATTAATGATATTCATGGTACATCACTACTCAGGACGAATTTACATGTGTCAGAAACGCATTGTTTGAGTGGCCGGACTGTAGTGTTTTCACAATATTTCACTTATTTGTTTTAGCCTTCTGCACTCTTATACAAACTTTAACTGTGCCTCCAAAGCTTGCCAATGCCAAATTTCATACGAGGAGTATGAAATGTGGCAATTGCAATCTCTTTGAAATAGAGTACAAAATTTATAGATAAACACCAGAAAGAGAGAACCAGTTAATTATCTCAAAATTCCTTTGAATTCAGACAGTCTGCGATGCACAGGTTGAACCGATAAAAATGAATTTGTAATTTTACTATCAAAGAAACGTTGCACCTTGAAATTCGAAAGTAACTGCACCGATTTCAATAAAAGGCATGGATATCTTGATATATTGATTCTTCAGGAAGGACACAGACTATTTTTATCGTGATAACCGAGGTTAACCGACATATTCCGAAACGCGTTCGGAGTTGTGGACAAAAACTAGTACTGACATAGATTGACTACATTTTATGAAGCGAGCAACTCTTTTCTTATTCCGTTAAATTCGAATCCGTTGTATTCGAAATACAAACATTATTATATTTCAGTGTGAGCAATATATAAATTAGCAATATAAAAATAATGTAGGTAAAAAGTTGGCTGAAAATATCTTACTCAACGGTTACTCTGACTCAGATCCGGATCGAGAAAATTATACAAATACCTGTCCACCTACTTGTAACTCGCTTGCTCTACTGGAGGTGGATGAGGCTGAAATCGAGATGCTCATACTCCAACTGCGCAGTGATTGTGCTGTAGGCTGGGACGGCATCTCACCCTTGGTTCTGAAACAGAGTCGAGTAGCATTAGTACCCCCATTAACCAGGATAATAAATGGCTGCTTGAATCAGGGTATCTTTCCGGATGCTCTGAAAAAAGTAATTGTGCATCCAATTTACAAGGCAGGCAACAAAAATAGTGTGCAAAATTAGAGGCCTATCTCAATCTTAACTGCGCTCTCTAAGATTCTTGAAAGGGTTCTCAGCAGCCGACTGAAAGACTTTCTAGAAAAACATAAAATAATATCTAAAAATCAACACGGCTTCCGCAACGGAGTCTCTGCTGAAGACGCAGTGCTGAACCTCACGCAGACGGTTGCTGAGAACCTGGATAGGAAAATTAAGTGCCTGGGTATCTTCCTTGACCTTTGTAAAGCTTTTGACTCAGTTTCCGTTCCCATACTTATAGGAAAGTTGGAAAGGGTTGGAGTAAGAGGTATCACCCTCAATATATTTGAAAGCTATCTTATTGACCGTAAACATGACTGCACGGTTGGCCGAGTGGTTCCAGCGGTCGCCATGCCGCTTGCTACTGCGCCAAGTGTCTTGGGTTCAAATCCCACGCGGTACAACACTTTGTGTGATCCACGAATTGTTGTCCCGAGTCTGGATGTTCTTTGTGTCCGTTTCATGTATGTTTGTAAAGTCTCCCACGACACAGGATGTTTATTCCTAATGTGGGAGTTGTCATTTTTAAAATAAAAAAAACAAAAAAAAAACAAAGTGTTAAAATAGATAACTTCCTAAGTGATGAGGAATCAATATCAAATGGTGTCCCACAAGGAAGTATTTTGGGTCCTATTCTATTTCAGATATATGTGAATGATCTGTGCCACATGACAATACCTAATTCAAAAATATTTTCATATGCTGATGACACGGTTGTAGTAGTATTTGGTTCAACTTGGAAGGACGTTAAATATAACGCAGAAATTGCCCTAAATAAAATAGCCAATTGGCTCAATAAAAATCTACTCACCCTCAATTTGCAGAAAACATCGTACATGCCTTTCTCACTACGTGAAAATACATTACCAAAACACACTTACTCAATAGAAGCTCATTTGTGCCCCCAACAGACAGCTCAATGCTCCGTCCCTATGCTCACAAGAACTAAAGAGATCTGGGAGTACAAATTTATGCTGGATTACGATGGAATAAGCATCTCAACAATCTTACTACCAGAATTATGAGACTTATCCATATCTTCAAGACACTTAGATGTTCCGCTAATCCTGATACTTTAAGGATGGTCTTTAAATCACTGTGTCAATCAGTAATAGGATATTGCATTCCCGTTTGGGGCGGTGCCGGAAAGACGAAATTCTTGAGCATAGAAAGAGCACAAAGGGCAATACTCAAAGTCATGACACGGAAACCTCTTCGTTATTCAACAACCAGCCTATACCGTGATTGCGGGGTTCTCACGGTTCGTCAACTTTACATCCTCAGGTCCATACTTAAGAGACACTCAAGTATTTCGGCCAATAATCGCAATACCCGAATGATCGTTTTGGAGGGCAAACGGCACAGAACAACCTTCGCTAGTCATCAATACTATATATTGAGCACTCACATCTACAAGCAGCTACACAAGAAAGTGAATCTAATAAATTTAAACAGTATTCAACTTAAATCTAAGGTAACGACATGGCTGCTTCAGCAAGACTACTCGCAGACAGAGTCCCTACTAACATACATCGCATAACAATAAACTTAACATGATCTTCTTCAACCTAGTATTTATTTATTTAATACAACACATACATACACAACTCATTCACAAACATCCTCCACACCATTCCTCCTGCAACCGTGATTGTGATCGCACACGTTCTTACTTGTCTGTTAAAGTTGTTATATATTTGTTGTGTCTCAGTTGGTGTTTGTGGTTGACTACTTGCAATTAGTCATCCCATAAGTGTTTTCTGCGGTACTGGACAGTGTGTGAGCAGTTGCATGGTGCTAAACATTTAATGTTGAATAGTGCATAACTTACAAATAAATCTGTATACCGTCATTAACTGTATTATCTTGTGCGGTCTTGTTAAAGCGTGAAAGCGACGCGTTATATACGGCGCTTACGACATTCTTGTTGCGAAGTTGAATTTTCTAGCTATATAATATACTCGTAGTTGGGCTGCAAACAAGATTGCTTGGACTGTGTATACAAATATAAATTGATACAATCATATACTTGGGGCTTCTCGGTTTGTCTGTTGCCATCTTTCTTCGGAACATAGTTTATTCGCTCGTATTGATGATGAAGTGTGCCGGGTGTATGAGGAGTATCAAGGACCCTCATTTACTTAAATGTACGTCTGCTGCCTGCGATAATAGTTTTTGCACGCTATGTATCAATGTTACGACCCTGACTACCGACCGCAGGAAGCAATGGAGGTGTCCTGATTGCTGTGCTTCGCAGAAAAAGGGTGGAGATAATAGTCTCACGCCAGTTCGAGCTGTCTCTGACAATGTCACCCATAGAAAAAAGACTGAACTAACTTCAGAGTGTATGCAACCTACGGATCTGACCGGGTTCACCGATCAGCTGCGAGCAATGACTGATGCTTTTTCCGCCCTTAAGGCACAGTTAGAGAATGTGACGGAATCTTTGTCTCACTCGTACGAGAGATTGGATGAGCTTGTGCTGAAGCTTGGTGCGGCTGATGAGCGGTTGAAGTATCTGGAAAGGCGAGACGCAGAGTTTACGTTTTTACAGGCTACAGTAGCTCGACTGCAATCTGAGTTGAATGTGCAGGCACAGTCCGGTCTTCGTAATGAAATCGAGATAGTTGGAGTGCCTGAAATTGCCAATGAAAACGTACATCACATAGTGCTGGTTGCGGCTAAGAAGATAGGGATTGAGCTTGAGGATAGGGACGTTGACTGGATATCACGAGTGGGACCACGCCGCCCCCCTGTGACCACATCGCTACCAGAGGATGGAGCCAAAATGCCACGACCAATAGTCGTCAGATTTTTGCGTCGATCAAAACGGGACGGGTTTCTCAAGGCTACTAAGTCGCGAAAGAATCTCAATAGTTCTGATCTGGGCGTGAGTGGTACTCAAACACGAAGGGTTTTCTTCAATGAAAGACTAACGAAGGAAAACAGAGTTTTGTTTCGTTCTGCTAGAACCCGTGCCAAGCAGCTCGGCTACGCTTTCTGTTGGTGCAATCAAGGTGCTATATACGTTAGGCAGAGGGAGGGCCGCCCTGCTGTCCATATACGATCGCACACCGATTTGGAATGTCTTCTTTCACCTACTACTGCGACTGAAGAGACCGGGAGGGAGACGACTTCTACGGTTCCTGCGAGTATCCCCTGATTTCTTTTGTCTAAACCTGGATCGACTTTATTTACTTTTTCACACTAAAATCAATTTTATAGTACCCCTGTTCTGTAAATGCAGAATAGGGTTAAAAACTATTTCGTATTTGCACTTCATACTTTTGTTTTGTTTCATTTTGTTTTTTGTTTATTCGCTGTGTAATCTTATCACTACTGCAACGAAATCACACTTACAGATACATACATTCACTTACATACTTATAATAACCACATTAGAATTATATTTAGCGGACATTGTCAGTTTATGGTCACTATTTTCGAACGGCTATTGCATGGGTACAAATACACGTTTGTTATTGAGTTATAGTAATCAATACTTGTTGCCTGTAATAACTGAACGTATACTGACTTTTGTCTATGTTGATATAAATACATTAAGACTCCACTTTTACCTAAACATCCCATACACTATTTACATGACACTCCATATATTCGTAAACTACTACACTAAAAACTACATACAAACTTACTACATTAGTACGATAAACAAAACAAGTTATAGACATATCTTTCATGTTCCCATTACTTATGCACCTACCCACCTTAGCCAAATAATTAAGTTTATAAAATGTTTTAGGAATTTCTTACGTCTCAATCTTTGTTATATTAAAAGTCCTTCACAGATTATGAAACTACCCTCCTTATTGCTAATAAATCGAGACTTGCTATTTTATTATTTTTTAAACAAAATTTAATCAATTACATACTTCAGTAGTAAAAGATGTTGATAATGAAACCATTGAATGCAGAAGATTAAATGAGCCTTCAGATTGTTTGCAGTGGATATCCTACTCTGATAATAATTCTTTATTAATACTGACTGTAAACATACGAAGTATAAATGCTAACTTTGATATTTTTCTCATGTTTCTTACTAAATTTAGCGTAAAGATAGATGTTCTGGTGTTGACAGAATGTTGGAGTAATGAACATCTTATACTGCCATCTATTAATAATTATAAAATGTTTAGATCAAGAATATCCCTGAATCAGAATGATGGAGTTGCGGTGTACGTTCGGGAAGTCTTCAGGGCAACGTCTACGGAACCAGTTTGTTCTGAAGGCAATTGCATCGTGGTCAGTCTTTCGAGTGCCCTATACATCATCTGTACATACCGTCCACCCAGTTTTAGGAACCCGCACAGTTATTTAAATTTTTTAAATTGCATTTTAACCACATTTAATAAAAATGAAACTATTATTGTTACTGGTGATTTGAATCTAGATATTATGCCTAATAATCTAAGCACTAATGCTGCTTCATATTTAAACTTAATGGCCAATCACGGACTTAGACAGGGTATTCATTGTCCCACTAGGCAAACTACGTGCCTTGATCATTTTATGATTAGAACTACTTCCAAAGTGCGAACTTATGTGTTTGATGAACTAACTGATCACTCACCTATTCTGTTGCACATTGATATTTCACCTGTTCAGAAGCAAACAGTATGCGACAGTAAAATTACCGTTGATTTTGATGCTGTGGGTGAGTGTTTGAAGAGGGAAACATGGAGTGATTTATATTCTACAACTGATGTCAATCACGCTGCACTAATTTTAACAGAAAAACTAGCAAATATCATTAATGTCAACACTACAAAAAGAAAAATTGCCAAACGTTATAGACCTCTAAAGCCTTGGATTACCATCGGGGTAATTAAATCAATACGTAAAAGAGACAGAATGCGTAAAAAAGCAAAGGTGAATCTTAATTCAAACATCAGAAACATATACATTAACTACAGAAATACATTAAAGAAAATCATTAAAAATTTAAAACAAAATTACTATAAAGAAAAATTTACTAAAAGTAAGGGAAATATAAAGGAAACATGGAGTATTATAAAAGAATTGTGTAATATGAATACATCAAATACACCATCATCGGAATTACTTAACATAGAAGCGACTGCTGCTGAATCTCTTGGTAAGGTTAATAAGTTTTTCACATCTATTGGCCCAAGTCTTGCAAAACAAACTTTACAAAAATTAAATACTGATGAGACAGCACTAGCACAAAAAGCTAAAACAACAAATTCACCGTCAAAATCAATGGCGCTCTATCTGTCAGACCCGGTTGAGGTTAGTGGTGTGATTAATGGCCTGAAAAAACATAGTGCTCCTGGCATGGACAACATCACTGCGAATATTTTACAGAAATTTTGTCACTGTCTTGCGAGGCCCATATGTCACTTAATTAATTCAAGTTTTGAGCAAGGTGTCTTTCCTGACATATTTAAACGTGCTGTTGTATGTCCTGTTTATAAATCAGGTGACAAATCACTTCCAACAAATTATCGACCAATTTCTCTTTTAAGTTGCATCTGTAAAGTTATTGAAAAGGTCATGAATAAGCGATTGATTGCTTACCTAGAAAGCAATAATATTCTTTCGGAAAACCAGTATGGGTTTCGCCACAATCGCTCTACTGCTGATGCTGTTCTACAACTCACAACAAAAATAACATCTCACCTAGACCAAAAGGACAAATGCATAGGAGTATTCCTGGATTTACAGAAGGCGTTCGATACAGTTTCAACTAAAATATTAATTACCCGCCTGGAGTATTGAAAAGTAAGTAAAACAATCGGTTAAAACTTAAAGCAGACTTTTATTGTAAGGAGACGTTTTTAACATACCACAATGTAGGCCATGACAGTGTAGAAAAGAAAGAGTGTTACCAACATAACAACATAGAAAAGTATTACATTGCTACCAACACCCCCTCTCAATGTAATACACCCTTACAGTTACATATTTATTTAATTTACTCATACAAACCACAGTTTTTAATAAATCTTAACAATAAATTTTTATTTAATGCTTTTGTGAACATATCTGCGGTTTGGTCTTCAGTTTTAATATATTTTAACATTAATTTTCCACATTTAATTAATTCTTTTATGAAATGATATCTGATATCAATATGTTTTAATCTTTTGACACTTTCAGTATTTGCTACCATTATGGCACTCTGATTGTCACAAAATATTGTGACAGGACACACTTTTACAATATTAAAATCTTTAAGCAAATTAATCAACCAACACGCTTCGCTAGTGGCCATACTTATAGCTATATACTCTGACTCGGTAGAAGATAGACTGACGCTGGCCTGTTTTTTAGATGACCATGAAATTAAGCAATCTGCAAACTTAAAACAGTAACCAGTTGTCGACCTTCTATCCTTCAAATCTCCTCCCCAATTTGCATCACAATATCCCACTAATAAATTGCTATTACATTTGTAAACAAGTTTGTAATTTATTGTATGTTTTACATATCTTAACACTCTTTTTAAGGCAGTTAATAAAACATTATTTGCATTATTTTGATATCTGCTCAAAATTGACACAGCAACACACAAATCAGGCCTTGTTCCTAAAACAGCATAAGACAAGCAACCTATAATTTTTCTACATTTATTTTCAATATTTTTATCAATTATAGAATCATTGTTATCCTCTAATATTTTAGTGTTAAAGTTCAAATCTATTGGTGTACATATTTCTTTACAATTTTGCATATCAAATTTTTGTAATACACTTTCCAAATATTCCTTTTGATTAAGTTCAGTGATCCCACAATATGCACCTTCAGGCAATTTTAAATACACCTTTTCATCAATTTCTCCATATAGGAAGGCACCTGTCACATCCATTTGACTAATCGGCAAGTTTAATTTTGAGTTTTATCAGTTACAGGTTCTTCACAAACAGTCCAAGTATTATTTTCTTTGAGAGTATTCAATTCTCTCTGCATTGCTTCTTTCCATTTACTCGCATCTTTCCGTTGCGTGGCATCTTGGTAAGTCCTCGGTTCATTTCCCTCAACATAGACATGATGACACTTGTAAAATGAAGTCTGTTTCCTAATTCGAGTACTCTTCTCGCGTGTTTGTATCTCATTATCATCATTGCTGACTTCGTCATCACTGGAACACGGTATGTAGACACTGTCACTTTCGCTAGACACATTAAGGGTCTCCTCTACCTCTTCAGTCTGTGCTTCTTCTTGACTAATGTCCTTCTTCACCTCCATTGTAGTGTCCAGCATAACTAATTGCTCCTTCTGTTTTTCACCTTTTTCTAGAAATATGACATCTCTTTTCACTTCAACAGTGTTCTTTTCTGAGAAGAATATCCTATAGCCCTTGACATTTTCCTCGTAGCCGACCATGACTGCTTTCTCCCCTTTAGGATCCCATTTTCTTCTCTTCTCTTTTGGAACATGTACATACACAGGATTTCCAAAGATTTTAAGGCCTGTTATATCAAAATGTTTGCCTGTCCACGTTTCATATGGGGTCTTTCCGGTTTCATTGCTTTTACTTGTTCTGTTTAGTACAAATGCTGCAGTATAAACAGCTTCTGCCCATAGCTTCTTAGGTAGACCTGCTGCACACAACATTGTACGTGCTGATTCTATTAGAGTTCGATTCTCTCGCTCCGCCTTACCATTTTGTTCTGGAGTATATGGAACCGTGGTTTGATGGGTTATTCCACGTTTCTCAAACAAATTTTGAACTTCTTTGTTTATGAACTCTAATCCATTATCACTCCTAAAACACAATACTTTGTTTTTGGTTACATTTTCAGCCTTGTACAAAAAGTTCTCAATACACTTCTTAACTTCATCTTTGCCTTTAACAAAGTACACTGACCTGTAGTTAGAGAAGTCATCTTTTAGAATTACGAAGTATCTGGATCCTCCCACGGACGGCACCTCCATAGGTCCGCACGTATCTGCATGTATTAACTCACATGGCCTACTCGTTTTATTTTCACTGGCACTGAAAGGCAAACGATGTATTTTGCCCTCCAAGCAACCCTCACACTTAAAGTCAGAGTCTTTCACTTCAATGTTGTTGTTTTTAAGCACCATTCTCACATACTGTAAATTTTGATGAGCAAGTTTTTCGTGCCACTCTTTAAGTCCAGATTTCACTTCACTAGCGTTCGCTATCTCACATTTGTAACGCACGCTCATATAGTACATATCTCCGTTACGACTCGCTACGGCACTCACAGTATTTTCTTTGTAGAATTTACACAAGTTATTGTCCATTTTAACAACATAACCTCTCTCTGTAGCGCATTTGACAGATAACAAGTTTGTTTTCAATTTCGGAACAAAGAGTACATTGTTTATGGTTGTGTTTACCCATCCGCGGCCATCGTAGACCTGTAGCGCCACCTGTCCACACCCGAGCGCACTAATCTCTTCGCCATTGCCGACTATCACTGTTTTATTGTTCATCGATAAATATGTTGTAAATAAGTTACGATCACGGCACATATGTTGGCTAGCGCCTGAGTCCACTAACCACTTAGATTCTTGAACGTTACTATTTGAGTTCATCACCATAAATGCATTACTTGTACTGTCTTTTGCCCGATTCTTCTTAAAGTAGCACTCA
The DNA here is from genome assembly GCA_916048165.1 of Spilarctia lutea. Lineage (NCBI taxonomy): Eukaryota > Metazoa > Arthropoda > Insecta > Lepidoptera > Erebidae > Spilarctia > Spilarctia lutea. Next base: position 7,373,049 of record OU696491.1, read on the forward strand.
CTTTTAGTATGCCCTATTTTTTTACAATAATAACACTTTTTAACCGGTCTATTGTCATGTCCCGAACCCTTGATTTGATTACACTCACTTTGATAATGTCCCAGCTTATTGCACTTATAACACTTAATGTTTTTCTTAGCTACAAACGCTGATGATGACGAGTTTTGGGGCTCCTTGTCGTTAATACGTTCTTCTTCAATCAGTAATCTCGCGACAAGATTTTCTAGCGTTTGTTTATCGTCGGGCGCGGACTCCCACGCCGACACAAAATGTTTATAGGCATCTGGAAGAGACATTAGCACTTTTGTTATTACGAATTTTTCCGAAATGTCTTCTCCCATCTGTTTGAGCTGGTTTCTTAATTCTTCTATTTTAGATAAGAACGTACACATCGCCGTGCCCTCCTCGTACTTGTATTGGAAGAAACGTTGTTGTACGATATGTATACTTGTTTCAGATTTTTGCTCATACACGCTCGCAAGTTTTCGCCACATTTCGGCTGACGTAGTGCATGTTATGATATGCATCATCACGCTTTCTGACATTCTTGTAACAAGCCATGATTGAGCCTTCGCGTCTTTCCTTTCCCATACAGCCTTCTCAGCCGCCTCCTTTGGTTTCACACTGCTTCCGTCTGTCACTTCCAGTAAGCCTTGACTCCGTAACAAAACGATGGTTTGGAATTTCCAAATATTCCAATTGGATGTTCCCTCAAGCTTTATGTACATCTGAAGTTTCAAAGAATTGTCGTCCGCCATCTTCCTGTCTGTTCGTCCCGACCTTGCTTCAATCACTCGCAAGTATTTTTTCTTCCCGCCGGTTTCTAACCTCAACCACACGCGGTCTATTTTCACTTTTTGTTTTTTTTGACGAAAATACAGTTTTGATTGTTTTACTTTTTCTCAGAATTATGTGCCTGGGCCCATAACCTATTGAAAAGTAAGTAAAACAATCGGTTAAAACTTAAAGCAGACTTTTATTGTAAGGAGACGTTTTTAACATACCACAATGTAGGCCATGACAGTGTAGAAAAGAAAGAGTGTTACCAACATAACAACATAGAAAAGTATTACATTGCTACCAACATGGAGAACATTGGAATTAGAGGGAACGCACTTCTGTGGTTCAAGGACTACCTAACGGAAATAAGGCAATATGTTAGAGTAGATAATCACGTTAGTGACTACGACACGGTGACATATGGGGTTCCGCAGGGCAGTACCCTCGGTCCAACGCTTTTTTTGACCTATGTCAACGATTTATGCAAGCAACAAATCGAGGGAGCAGATATACAAATGTTTGCAGACGACACTGTCGTACTTTTTTACGGTAGCTCTTGGAACCGTGCACAACAACTAGCAGAAGGAGGTATGTCAGTAATCACAGCATGGCTTGAAGATAGTTTACTATCATTAAATACGACTAAGACCAAGTTCCTCTGCTTTAGCAAAACAAAGGCTTCTGTGCCTATAAATTTTCAGATTCGTGTGCACGGTTATCCATGTAATGGAAGTTATTCTTTACCTTCACATTGCTGCTGTCCCACTTTATCAAAAAGTACTGACATTAGATATTTAGGCGTAAAAATTGATGACAGATTAAATTGGAAGAAGCATATTACTATGGTTAGTGGTAGACTCAGGAAACTTATATATATATTTAGAGACTTGTGAATGATACAGGATCCTATACTTTTAATCCAAACGTATAAAGCGTTGGCTGAATGTGTGGTTACGTATTGTATATGCTCATGGGGTTCAGCGGCTAAGACAAATTTAATTGAACTTGAAAGAGCTCAACGTGTCGTCCTTAAAGTTCTTTTGTGTCTACCATTTCGCCACCCCACACATTTAGTATATAAGAAAGCTGATGTTCTAACTGTCAGGAAACTATTTGTCTATCAAACTATACGTAGATACCACAAAACTACTGTGCCACTTTTAAAACCATCTGGCAAAAGGATAGACAAATGTCCAATCCCAAAAGTAGCAAGCAAATTTGCACAACAACATTACAGTAATCTTGCCCCTAGACTTTACAACAAACTTAATTTAATTTATAAAACTAAAACCTTAACTAATTTTAAAATAAAACTAATTATTAAATTGTGGCTTAGGGGACTAGAATTTCATGATGTTGAGGGCCTTTTGGAAATAGTGAAGTAATGGAGGCTTGAATAGTATAGAACACACACACAAAAACACATACACATACACACACGCACACACACACGCACACACACACACACACGCACACGCACACACACACACATGCACACGCACACACGCACACACACACACACGCACACGCACACACACACACGCACACGCACACACGCACACGCACACACACACACCTCATACACTCACACCCATATACAAGCATATTTGTTTTTATTTATTTTTTGTGTCCACCATTGCATTGTAACAATTGTATTTATTGTCTTTGGAGGATAACTGACTCCCAACACACAGCTAACGCTATTTTGGGAGTCAGGGCTATACAGAGTTATGTAATCTTTTTTTTGTTGCAATAAAGAATTATTATTATTATCTTTATTTAATTATATATACATATTAATTACATTTTTAAATACATAAAAAAGATAAACAATAACATAATATATATTTAAAAATATAAAAAATAGTAGACCACCGACTTCGGGTACAGGGACCAAGAAACCGGTGGTTAGGGCTCCAAAGACAGGAACCTCCTCACTATGCGTGCCGTGTCAAGAAGGACTGCCTTCTGTATCAGACCCTTGATCCAGCCTTCTAACGTGAGCCTCTTAAGGTGTTGGTCGAGGCTCTTGGCTATCAATCCGTGAGCAGATACGACTATCGGAACAATTATTACCGAATCCACATTCCACATATCGACAATCTCGTGAGATAGATCCAAATATTTTATTTGTTTTTCTTTTTCGACTTTCACGAGATTCTCGTCATGAGGAACGGCGATATCGATTATAATTGCGCGGCGCTCTAATCGATCCATCACCACAATATCAGGCTTATTGGCAACAATAGTCCTGTCTGTAATAATAGATCGATCCCAATATAATGTAGCACGACCATTCTCGAGAACTGGGTCGGGCACATACCTGTAGTATGGCACCTCTGAGTTCACAAGATGGTATTTAAGGGCAAGTTGCTGATGTACGATCCTAGCTACTTGGTTGTGCCTGTGCAAATACTCGCCGTTAGCAAGACGAGAACAACCAGAAATAATATGCCTGATAGATTCTCCAGGACGGTGACATGCCCGACAGATGTCGACCGTACCATCTTTCAGGATATACTTCCGATAGTTATTCGTCATGATAACTTCGTCCATAATCGCACAAACAAAACCTTCGGTTTCTCCGAAGAGATCACCATACCGTAGCCTTATTATTATTATTATTAAAACTCATCACACACACACACACACACCTATACACTTCCTCTTACACTCACAGATAGAAGCCGCACACATAGCGTTTACTTGCAATTTGGTCGAACGACGCAGGCCAATTAGTTTAAAAAAAAAAAGTTTTTGGACGAACACTGTCTCTTATAGTACAGGTCGCCCTAGTTTAAGAGACAGAGTTTACAACGTTGGCACTTATTCATTGTTAATCCCTGTCACATAACGGTGATGGTCAACATAATTTAAATCAGGAGGCGCTCATAGCCCAGTTGCACTCGGTGAATAGAAACAATATCTCTAGGTAGTAACGTCGGTGCGGTCAGTAGCAGTCAGTCCTGGTTGGGTGACCGCTGGTGGCATGTTACCATGAGCGTCTTCGTGACGCGGATGTCAAGTTAAGCAGTCGGTCCCGGTTGTTAACATAACTTTTTAACTTGTATTTACTGTCACATGTACTGGGAACCACCATTATTGGACACCAGTGGCTGGCACCATGGCTGGCTGGTGACTGGCTGGCACCATACAATGTTTAAATTCATTAGTGCAGGTGCTAACGTTTTCATTGTTCTTATATTATAATTATTATTATTGAAGTTATTGATTTAATGAGATAATTTTGTAAATCTTTATATGTGGATTAAATATATATTATTATTATATAAAATAACTTTTTCTTGCCAGCTTATAGTGCAGCAACGTAGGGAGTTCCCATACGCAGACATTCCTGTGTGACAAAGTATAAGACTAAACGGGCCTACGCATTACCGTTTTTTTTTCTGTCATCTAACACACAATGCCATCTAGTCTCAAGTTAAGCAGAGCTTATTTTATGGATACTAGACTATTGATATAAATACTCATATATTTTTTTTTATAAATACGTAAATATTATACATAGAAAACACTCAAACTCCGAAACAAATATTTGTAGATCATACAAACATTTGGTCTGACTCGGGCATCGAACCCGAAACCTCAAGCACAGCTGTCGGACACGCTACCACTGTGCCATCGAGGCAGTCAAACTTATAACTTATGCCACAGAATGTGTTTATGTGTGCGTACAATTCTGAATGTTTTGGTTTAGTTATGCCTGAGTTTGTAGTGACAGGCGATTATTTTGTATATGAGTCTAACTTGTGTAAGTGTGAAGATTTCTCCTGAAATAAATGACAGACTGTTTTGTATCCGAAAAAAGACGCTATGCCTACTCCCTTCCGTTCGGTGGGTATTACGTAAAATCATTCTTTTTGAGAGCTTTCTTTGCGTGCGATGCCTAAACGGTACAAGATCCACAATAAAAAAATTATAAAATAATTCTCAGGATGGAATATCTATACTAATATTATAAAGAGGATCTCCCTGAGCAGATGTACGAGGCGTTGTGGTGTGCTCATGTCCAGCAGTGCTTTCCACAACGTTCGCCATTTCATCGAGTCGAACGCTTTGGAGAAATCTGCAAATCATATACAGGGTCTGTCGTAAATAATGGATAAGTCGTAAACTGGAGTTGGTCCGGCTATGAGACTATTAGAAAATCGTATCTTTTTGCCAGGGTTTCTAACCGTATGGAAATGGCGTAGACTTTTATGTTTTTTTAAAATTTCGCTACTCTTTGCATTCATTCCGTTGCCATTTCGTTAAATTTAGGTATTTCTGTGTCATTTTTTTTGTATTATAGTCTTGAAGATGTGTATTATTTAGTTTTAGTACTGTTTTAGGCGTTTTTAACGTTGGTCATTTTCAAAATTGTCATTTTAAGATTTTTTATGTTTTTGTTTTACTTAGGGTCAACTTTTGATCATTTACTGTGTAAAAAAAAAGTACGGCGCTATAGCTGCCCATGATCTTAATAAATTATCTAGTATGTGTAGATTCTAAAAAGGTATAACAATGCATACTTCACAAGTAATATTAAGCTACATGAGCGAGATCAATATCAAGGTGAGAAAATATTTTTTTCATGTAATGTTGTAAATGGTTATAAAACTTCGTCATAATGATTTATTTCTGCCAAGATTCTTTACACAAACACTATGGGGCCACTATTAAGGATATTCAAAGAAAACTAGGTAGTTTTTTGTCAAAAAAATTTCATGCCTCCTCATTTCATAAAGGTGTTTAATTTTAAAATTGATGTGCTCTAATAGTTACATGCGACAAACATGTTACAAGTTTATTCGTAAAAAGGATCATCAGGTAAAAAAATGAACAAAGACAGCAATACAAAGGGTCTCCCCGCGTGAAAAGGACATTGTTACTAGGCACACTGCATGATGCACCGTCCCTTTCACACTCACGATGTGTGAAAAGGTTAGCATGCGTTTAGCTAGGGCGCACTCCTGATACATCTCTCAGTGTGATTTTGACCATCGCATGTGCTCTCGTTTTCATTACTGTCGTCAATTTGTTACTGCTTTCTAATATCGGACTTAGATTTTCTTTGTGATTTGGACTTGTTAACCTGGTGATATTGACAATGCGGATATGTATTTGAATTTTTTAGCAAATACTTTACCTAGTTTACTGCAAGACGTCCCACAAGAGATAAGAAATGAGATGTGGCTACAAAATGATGGGTGTCCAGCACATTACGCTGTTCGTGTCAGGGAACATTTAAATAATACTTATCCAGATAGATGGATAGGGCGATTGGGGCCAATTTTATGGCCTCCACGTTCGCCAGACCTGAACCCCTTGGACTTCTTTTACTGGGGCTGTATAAAAGAAAAAGTATACAGTGAAACAATAAGTTCTGTAGAAGAGTTGCGTGCGCGCATTCAAGTAGCAGCGAGAAAAATTGAAGAAGCCGGTTATGTGCGCCGGATTAAGCGATCGTTTATTAGGCGATGTAGAGCGTGCATAGCTGCCGGCGGAGGACACTTCGAACATTTAGTTTAAGTTGTTGAATAAATATTTTTACGTACTAAAACAACCTAGTTTTCTTTTGAATATCCTTAATAGTGACCCCATAGTGTTTGTGTAAAGAATCTTGGCAGAAATAAATCATTATGACGAAGTTTTATAACCATTTACAACATTACATGAAAAAAATATTTTCTCACCTTGATATTGATCTCGCTCATGTAGCTTAATATTACTTGTGAAGTATGCATTGTTATACCTTTTTAGAATCTACACATACTAGATAATTTATTAAGATCATGGGCAGCTATAGCGCCGTACTTTTTTTTTACACAGTAAATGATCAAAAGTTGACCCTAAGTAAAACAAAAACATAAAAAATCTTAAAATGACAATTTTGAAAATGACCAACGTTAAAAACGCCTAAAACAGTACTAACTTTTGAACCGAAGAAATGCTTGATCCCTTCGTTTCATGGCTGCACGGACCTTACTTGTCATCCAAGGTGCCGGAGTCCGTTTTAACTTAACTGACTTAATGGGAGCGTGGACGTCATACAGTTTGACAATGGTGTCGTTGAAAATGATTATTTTGTTATCCACGTCTGTGAACCGAAGAAATGCTTGATCCCTTCGTTTCATGGCTGCACGGACCTTACTTGTCATCCAAGGTGCCGGAGTCCGTTTTAACTTAACTGACTTAATGGGAGCGTGGACGTCATACAGTTTGACAATGGTGTCGTTGAAAATGATTATTTTGTTATCCACGTCTGTAGTAGCTGCCATATTCGTCCAGTCTATCGCAGCAGCATCTGCATTTATTTCTTCGACATTCAATCTTCGGAAACTGCGAATCTGTACAATTTTAGGAGGTGATTTGGGAGGTTTCAGGATATATGAGAGGAAAATTAAGTCGTGATGGGAAAAGCCAGGAGCGGAGAGTTGACCATGGGATGAGACAAGGTGTGGGGCAGAGGTGAGGATTAGATCAAGCCAGGTGTCCTGGTGCTCAATATTGTGATGAGTGGCTTGAAGCGATAGGACATGGAGATTGGTTGCTTGGATAATATGAAGCAGACTGTGTGTTCGAGGAGAGTTCAGGGCTAGGAGGTTGGTGTTAAAATCTCCCATGATGATGTGATGCGAGTGTTCAGACCCTAAAGATTCCAGAACTGTTTCCAGACTGGAGAAGTAGTTAACAGTTGGAGGGCAGTAAACCACACCTAGAATGACCTTAACTCCCTTGACACAAACCTGTAGGAAGAGATATTCCGCGCTGGTAGAGTGATCGGAAGAGGAAGAAGAGATAATTTTATAAGGTAAGACGTTGCGAAGGTAGATAGCAACGCCACCACCTCTTCTATCTGAACGGTCATTGCGGATAAGTTCAAAACCAGGAAGAGCATATGCGGTGGAAGGTAGGTGGGGTTTGAGCCAGGTCTCTGAAATCAGGATGGCATGAATGTTGTTATCAGAGAAGGTCTCAGTTAAGTCACTAAAATGGCTAGGAACACTTTGAGCGTTTATGTGACAAACATTTAAATAAGGACGCGATTGAGTACGAAATATTTGTCGCACTTGATCACCCAGAGTTTCTGTTAAGGAACTGAAACTGACATCCTCTGAAGAGTCATCGGCAGAAAAAAATACATCGACGTCATCGTCGATCATAGGTGTACTTTAAAAAAAATAAAAAAATGAATACCTATGGAATTACCACTAAAATTAAATAAAAACGTAATAAAAATCTAAATGAAAATTAACCAGATCGTATTTCCACACCACCCGCCAGCAGGCACACATACAAAAATAATAATTCTTTATAAACTTTAGTGACATTGTGACAAAATATTGAAAATGTTCAACAAACATATTTACAAAAATAAATTATATATCCATTCTATATAACAATACAAATATATAATTCATTCTTGCAAACATAATTTTAATAATCAGGGATTACAGAAAAGAGAAAAGACAGAAAAAAATAAAACAACCAAACAACGAAAACAGACATACCCTCACAACTACTACCCACATATAACACGTTCCGAGCACATCGGAACATAATAATATATTACAGTAATCAGTTGTCACAAATTATTATTGTAAAAATAAAACATGAAGGTATTTTTAATGTAAACAAAAAGCGAGAACTAAGAATGAAGGCTTATGTTTTGAGTGAAACAAATTGATACTGCTAGGCTGACGCAATCGTGAGAAAGTTACTAAAAATAAATGATGACAGTTGCAGTATGGTTTAATGTCGCCGTGAACTTTTAGTGTTCGTGCTCGTACTTGCTTTAGGTGGCGATGTTGTCTTGGGGTATTTTGCAATGAGAGGCTTCAGGTCGTCCGGTGATGTTATTTTCTGGCGGCTATTATCGGAGGGCTTGACGACTATGGTGCCATCTTGTGTCCAGCAGGCCGACATGCCAAAGTGTTGCCTAGCCATGCCGAAAGCCGCCTGTCGAGTTCGAGTCAAAAACTCTCTTACCGTGAAGCCGGAACCCTTTAGCGTCGTCTTCGCCTTCCAAACAGCAGCACGAACTTCCTCCGTAGAGAACCAAACCAGCACCGGTCGACGACGTTCCTTAGAAGGGGTACCAATGCGATGACAGGCTCCGATGCTGGTTGCTGTGACATCCCTAAGACCCATCCGCTGGTTAAGGATGTTCAGCAAGGTTTTAGAGCAATCCTCCTTGATAGCTTCAGGCACTCCGAGAAATACTAGTGCCTTACGTCTATGGCGTGTCTCAATGACATCTACCATTTTGGCACACTCATTAATCTGTTTGCGCAGCAGACCCATCATAGTAAACATCAGCTCTCGGAATGCTCTGAACTCCTCGGATACTCGAGCTACAGTTTCCTTTGAGTTTCCACCAGACTGCAGTTGTGCTTCTAGCTGAGCCATTCTCTTGGAGAAACTCTCTTCCAGACTACTCTGAGCCTCTTGGATGTCAGCGAGCTGAGACATAGTGATGAAGGATGTTACTGACAGTTGTAAGGGTTTTTTTTGTTGATGAAATATAAATCTGTGTAAATAGGCTGGCAGGTGGTTTAAAACTTACATCAACATATGTACAGTACAGTAACTGTAAGTGTTATATAAACTATTCACTTGTTTAGTTCAATTTGCACTTATATAGGTATAAAATATTTTTTCACTTAAGAGCTTTTATAAAATATGTGTTTACTTTTCTAACACCTACCCACGAAAAAGAAACATATTCAATACCAACAGAGCCTAAAAATAGCCTAATATACTCCTTATATTATGAGCTAGTTGATAGTAAAAGGTCCCGTCTAACTCGGTTCAGACCTTACGTCCAGAGTTAGCCGGCACACACTAACACACAACATAAACAAACACAAAAAAAAAGATTTTATGGTTTCGTACCTCCAGTGGAAGAAATGGAACCCTTAGCTTAAAGGATTAATTTTTAGTTACATCGTATAATATACCTACATGTTTGTACGAAACCCTCGGTGCGCGAGTCCGACTCGAACTTGGCCGGTTATTTTATGTATGTACCGTACCGTATTTACTTTTATATGCATTTATTAAGAAACAGTTAATTTTGAATTACAAACAGACATTTCATTTTTATTAATATGGTAAATGTATCCCTGCATGGCATTCTCACGATAAAATAAAATACCACATAACTTATAAATACAAATTTTAGAAAATCGAAAACCGGTACGTCGTGATGCATCTTACATTACTACATTTCGTCAGTCGAAACTCACGTTTATGTCAAGGACTTAATTTGATTAATTTAAAAAATTAATGTTCGCGGACACTTCTTCCACTGTTGACGTATCTTATCGTGTTCAAAGCTTGTAATTGAATAATAATACTTATATAATAATGGACCTTAAAATAATAGTGATTGTTATAGGTAAGTTGCTTTATTAGTGTTACAATTGAATAAACTAATAAATGAATGATATAATCTGTCTGCGATTATTATATATCTGATTAATTCTTCGCCGTGTGGTTTCGGCATAGAATAGCACCACCCCATCTCATCCGGTAGGTGTCGTAAAAGGCGACTAAGGGAAAATAGCTGGGTCGTCATCGCCTCGTTTTGCTTCGAGAGCGAGGTGATGACGGTCAACGAGAGGCCTGCGGGACCGGGATTGGGCTGGCCTCGTTCTCTCGCCCTGCGGGTCCCCAGCGGGGGGTCGACGGCGACGGGGAGTCGCCCGCGGCCCCGAACGAGAGTGGCCATGGGCGGCGGGTCGGGGGACCTGTGCGGCGGCTGGCGGCATAGCGGAATGATGCGCCCCTGTTGTTTCTCGGGGGCGCATACCAGCGTGGGAGTGGGGGGCCAGAGCGATCTGCCACCCCCCCTCCTTGAGGCGGGCCCGAAAGGGCGTCCCTAACCGAGTCGCGGTGAGAATCCTATCCCGTGGCTCGGTACTAGGTGAACAAGAACACCGTGGGGTTTAGTGAGTAGTCTGGCCACCTCTCCCGGAGGCCAGGAGTCCCACACGAAGCGAACCCACCACCCTCGCGATGGGCTAGCGAAGTGCCTAAATGCATTCCCCACGGAAAAAAAAAAACACTGATTAATTCTACGGCTTAGAGCACAACGTAGATCCTGTCATAGAACGTTGTAACGTAAGTAATAAATGTAAACTATGTACCTATTTATCACAAACAAAACTAAAGTTAAGTTTTAAATGTATTATTTTAGATAATATTATATTATTGACATATTTATCATCATCATCGCCCCAGGTAAAAGACGTCCACTGCGACATTGACCTTTCCCAATGTTTTCCTTAACAACCGGTATTGTGTCCGTATCGAACGACTTCTGTTATTATAATATATATATATATATTTCATAGCCGACCGGGAAAACGTTGTTTGCAATAAAAAAAAATTACGGATGCGTCACCCTTATCATGGGGTATGACAAATAGATGTTGACCGATTCTCAAACCTACCTAAACTACACAAAATTTCATAAAAATTGGTCCTGCGGTTTCGGAGGAGTTTGGTAACAAACACCGCGACACGAGAATTTTATATATAAAATATAAGTATATAGAGACTGAGAGTACAATAATTTTGTTCATTCGGTTGTACCTAATTTGGTTATTAATACAGAAATAGAGCAGGTAAATCTGTTATACTAATTATAGTACCGCAGTAGTCATACTTCGGCGGAGAAATATGGGTGGATTGACCGAAGCACTAGGTAACGGAACCTCCTAAAAATCGATGTTAAACAATTAATTGGTAGGTGGGTGGGGTGGAATTCTATGCCTGTATGTATTTTGCATGTCTCCTTACTGTTAATATAAAATAAAGCAGTATGGTGTCACAAATATTTAATCCATGTTTTATGATTCCAGTGATTTCAACTTGTCTTTCACAAGATTTAGAAGAAATCAAAGAAGTTGTTTCTGGAAAACATGTTTACGACAAACAGAACAAAGCAATGGAAAGACTGGACTTGATGTTAATTAAGGTAACAGTAATGTGCACCAAGCATTACTGACATCATAATAAAACATAAAACGACTAGGTTTTGTTAGGGATGTCTGTATGGTTTTTTATTTATTTAGGCAGAAATATCGTAGATTTGTATAATATGTGCAACATATTTTACTTTATAAATTAATGCCTGTATTACTATTTTTCAATATATTCATTTCTCTTCTGATACCTATGTACACATGAATGTGCCGTTCCTGCTATTCTCTATTCACTTTTATTTTAAGTTATCTTGAAGTCGGTGCCAAGCCAAAGATAGCAAAAGAATGTTACAAAATGTATTTGTTTCTTTTTTTAACTTGTCTATATTTTGCAATCTACCCATTTATTTGGCATTAAGTTAGAGGTCATGTAATTTAATATGTCATGAAATGGTATCAGTCTAATGGCTAATCCATTTTACTAATCCCAAGTCGTTATATAAGATCTTGAGGGGCTTTTATTTTTAATTCTTTAAAAGAACTTTCAGTCATCAGGTTGTTGGCGAGCGCGTTTGGTTGAACTTTAATTCGTTCTGCATATATTTTGAGCTTATTAAGTGTCTCCTGTTTGACCATTGGTACCTTCAGGTCGCGATGAAGCTGATTGTTGGTGAAATGCTAAGGTGCATTTATTATCATCCGTAACATTTTAGACTGAAAGCGTTGGAGGATTTCACAGCTCAACTCCATGACCACATGGGCTTCAGTATGCATTTTTAAAGGAGTAATTTATTATGCAATGGTAATTTCGAATGTCCAGACATTAGCCAGTATATCTTTCTGAGTTGTATGTCAAGTGCTTTTCTTTTGCTGAAAATATGTTTTATCCATGTCAGCCTTTTGTCCATGAGTATACCCAAATATCGCACCTCCTCAGAATGAGGTATTTGAATGTTATGTTATGTGACCGGAGCGCATGAGCCATGTCTTAGTGTGAAGGTCATATGTGCAGATTTGGATTCATTCGCTTTAATGCGCCAGTCGCGCAGCCACACAGATATCATGTTAAGGTTTTGTTGCAGCATATCGGATGTTTTATTGAATGTGACTGGAGGGCATGAGCCATGTCTTAGTGTGAAGGTGTAGTATGGTGGAAGGATTTTCAATATCTTGAATAGTAGGCCTTGGTGCGAAACTTGATCAAAAGCCTGTGAAATATCGAGGAAGACTGACGAGCAATAATTTTTCTGTTCAAAAGCGGTATTGATCTCATTGACGAGTCGATGGACTTGTTCAACGGTTCCATGAGCTTCTCGAAATTTAAATTGTTGCGAAGGAATTTTATTTAATTTCTTTATTTCTGGTAGTAATCTTTTCATGACAAGTCAAGTCAACCAGATCAGGTTTTTTATTGACGTCACCGGGCTAGTAAGTTGGTTCACCGGTAGATGATACTTGGAGATTAAGCTGGTGTATTGTTTTGCTAAGTTCAGGTCCCTTGGGAGTTATAATGCGAGATCCCCAGTCAATATGTTTCATACTATAATCACCTCCCGCAATGAGTTTGTGGCTCAACGTTCTAAAGAACGCTGTGTAGTTGTCACTTTTTAAGTTATGCCTAGGGGTATGTAGAGAGCTGAAATTACTAGCGGTCCTTTTAAGGATTTGATCACAACATTTGTAGTTTGAATTTCGTTGGTGCAGTATGGGTCTGTTACATAGTGTTTGATGTTTTCCTTGATAAGCATGCATGAGCCGAGCCGTTAGGATGGTTTGTATTGTACGTTTTGTATCTAGACACTTTAAAGAAGTTTTTTTTTTTAAATACAACTCCCACATTAGGAATAAACATCCTGTGTCGTGGGGGACTTTACAAACATACATGAAACGGACACAAAGAACATCCAGACTCGGGACAACAATTCGTAGATCACACAAAGTGTTGTAGGTACCGCGTGGGATTTGAACCCACGACACTTGGCGCAGTAGCAAGCGGCATGGCGACCGCTGACACCACTCGGCCAACCGTGCAGTCGCATTACATCAATATTGTTAGTGTTAAGGAACATTTTCACTTCAAGAGCGTGGTTTGACAGCCCGTTGGCGTTTCATATATTGCTTACTTGCCTAAATCTTTGGTTTACCTTTGCTAATTATTTTAGCATATGTTTTGGTTTGATCGATTGGTCGTGTTAACAGAATGTTACTATGGCTATTAGCTAAGTTGATATTTTCCCTGTTGTTGTTATTAACTGCTATTTTCTTACGAAGTGATGAATATCTCTGTTTTTTGTAATGTTATTCCAGGCCTCCCCAGAATCGACGACGCTCCTATTTAGACTCTATCCCGGGGACAGCCCAGGCGTCCCCCTACCTAGCGATTCAAGCATTATGTGTTGCGGCCTGGTTAAAATTTCGAGACCAAGCCGTCCTCCGACCGCTGACTGAAACAATTAATCTGCCGCCAGAGGTCCTCACTCTCTTGTTTCGACGGCTGGCATCGCCGCCGACTTCGTCTGCGCTCGGGATCGGCCCTCTCCCGATCCAATTCAGTGGTCTCTTTCTATAGCATTAACTCTTCACAGAAAGAGGCATCTGCGTTCCAGCCCTTCTTGTCCGCCAGCATGGCAGCAATGATTGATGGCGGGGACTAGTGTCGTCCGATTTGGCCGACTAGGACTTTGCGTTCTGACGCCCACGCGTGACAGTCCTCCAGCGTATGCTGAGCGCAATCCCAGTCGGCTATGCTGTGGTGGCATTGTGCAGTCTCTTCGCGTCCGATCTTATTCAGATTTTCACCGAAGCAACACGCATGATGTGTTTCTGCGTCAGTCGGTAGGTGATGCGACCTCCCTCCCTTCCAAGCTTCGAGGTTAGGTTAGCAGCAGTCCACCTACCACTCAACTTTCCTTTTGCAGAAAATCTAACGCAGTGAGGATAGAATAGGGAACAATGGCGAGTGGCAACACTTTCTTGAGTATTTTTATTTTACACATGTTCACACTATAGTGGATAGCAAATTGATGATTCTCGTTGGCAAAGTTTTAAATTTAAAAACGTTCCCAAACGGACTCAAAACAGAAATTGATTTTGTTGTGACTCCGTTTGATTTTTATATTTTCCAGGTGGAACTTGGTTATAAACTAAATTACTTTTATTCAGCATGTAGCTCTGGGGTCCAGTTATAACTTCCTTCTATCACCTCTGGCATTAAAATTGGCGTTGTGCCTACTAACAGAGACGGCTGCAGGCAATACTCAGGCCGAACTACTGTCTGTATTGGGATTCGACTTGGACGACAATACTGAATCTAAATACAGTATGATTACAAGTACATTAAATGTGAGTTCACATGAATGTGTTCACACGAAAAACACATAAATGAACTATATCATTAATGTGTATATAATAAATGTATATAATATATAATAAACTATATCATTTATGTGTTTTTCGTGTTCGTCTATACTATAAAACTTAAAAAAATTACTATACAATCTGTAAAGTTAAAATAAACTACTTTTAAATATAGCTCATTCATCTCGAATATATATTATATATTTTTAAGTTTATTCCTTTGTTACTGAATTGGTCCACATTACATTAACAACTTTAAATACTCGTAGTTCACTGCTGGACATAAGCCTCTCCTTAGAATGGAGATTTTGTTCTACTAAACCACTGTGGCCAGACCGGTTGGTATAGGGTTTATTTCGAGTTTTCCTTCATTTTGCAATGATATTATCCTGCGGAGTTTGTTCCCTTAGTCTCCTCTTACGATATTTACGGAATGAATTGGGGCGGTGCCACTATTCTTAATCGCTCACCACACAGTTTACTAATTTGGTTAATAATACAAAAATACACTAAATTCGTTTATATTGGATATGCAATGCAATGCATGAATTCCATAGTGGTCTACTGCGTTGAGTATTGTGGGTTCAAAGCCCGCATGGGACAACATTTTGAGTGATTCACAAATTGTTGTTCTGAATCTGGACGTTTCAGTACAAAATTGGGGTCCGTTTCACGCATGTTTGTAAATTCCCCCGTTACACTGGATTTATTTCTTATACCAGAGTTGTCTATAAAATATGACTAAAAAGCTGCATACAATTTTTTTCATACTATTGACAAGTCTGTTTTGATTCTATTTCAGAAATATCCTACTAACCTCACACTTGGTAGCCTGATCTTCGTGTCCGACGATGTAGAGCTAGAGCAAAGAGCGAATTATAAAGCAACAAATATATTTAATACTCAGTTACAGATAGTTAATTTTCGTAATCCTTTTGAAGCGACAACTAAAATTAACTCAGCGGGTTTGAATATTACCCAAGGGCAGATTTATGATTCTTTTAATGAGTGTAAGTATTAAATTATTTTAGTTGACTTTGATATTATTTTTATTATCCCTTTGTTTCAGACAAAATATATCCATATTTTGTGAAAAAACGTAAAGAAAAAACTTATTAATCAATAATAACTTTAATAAGATAAATAAATGGAAAACCTTTTAATAATGCAATTCCAAGAAACTGTTATGTATATTTTATTTTATTTTTATTTTATTTTATTCGGGGAGCTTACAGCTAAATTTACAATTTAAATATGATATTGTTTCTCTATATGCTAATTACAAGCTTCCGCATAATTTTATTTACAAACCTTTTCTATAAGCAGATGATGTCACAGACATGGCGATGTTGATCCTCAATATTATTTACTTCAAGAACAACTTTAGACATCATTTCGAAATAAATAATACTAAGATCGAACAGTTCTACGTATCTCCGACTGTTTCAAAGGATGTTCCCTTCATGCACTTAAACAATTATCTCCGTTATGCAAACTCAATGGCATTTGATGCAAAGATTGTAGGAATGTCTTACGTGAGTTTTCTCTGTATCTTTTTTAAATAGTAGAGTTTTTATACAGAATTTGTTTCAGAGACGGTATATTTACTAATAATAACATCCTCATACATCTCACACACGGCCGTCTGATCCCAAAACTAAACAAAGACTGTACGATGGTTTTTTCACACCGGTTTTCTGTGAGGCCGTGGTATCACTCCGGTGGAGCCGACCCATTCATGCCGAAGCATAGCTCCCACACAGCTAAAACTCGAGAACGGCTCGGCCGATTTAGCTTTGTTTTTCGAGTGGAGCATCAATGAGGAATGTTACAAAAACGAGATAAAGTTATTACGCTACGGGCAATAGGAGACGAAAACGAGGTTGCGTGGGTCAGCTAGTATTTAATAATAATAACATCCTCATACATCTCACACATGGCCGTCTGATCCCAAAACTAGCCAACTACGGTACGATGGTTTAATAGTTATCCACTTCTTCTTACTCGTTTCACTCTTAGCAGAGCGGTCGTGGTCACGTAGATTAGTCTACTGAGGCGGAAAGCCCCTCATACATTCCCGCCATTTCATCATTTTTTTTTTGCGGAAACCCCTCTGATACCACTAGTGGTTATCTCGGACTCGAATCGACTAAAAACCGCACACCGTCTTGGGTACTGGAAGCCGGGGAACCAGGTGCACCCTCTGAAGGAAATCCCTGGAACCCCGACGTACCTCGGGCCACTTATTGTTTCTAGGTGGCCCCTCCTGTGTAGGAACCCTAATATTCATATTCTATAAAAGGGCGCGAGCATTTCACAGATTTCAAGCCGCCACCCCGGCCTGCTTTTGCTAGGGTGAGTGGTGGCCATTTTTTTTCCCGTAGAATGCTTTTCTCACTCCCTTCGTTCGTAGACGAAGGGCGTGTGTGGGACTCCCGGAGGACCGGTCTACCCTCTAAACCCCGCGGCGGCTTACCTTGGCAGCTTACCTCGGCAGCCGGGAGGAGCTCCAGGATCGCATAGGCGGCTTCTGGAGTCCCCCCTGCCGTACCTAACGACCCCGGGGCGGGACACTGTCACACTTCACATCATTCTACACCGTATGAGGCACAACACTGACCCGCCTTAAACGACACCTCCTCGGCCGCACCGGGGTGTCACCTGTCCCGGGTCGTTTGCAGCGGCCACATCTCCCATAGATGTGGCCGCAGCGACCCTTAGACGACGATTGGGGAGCTGGCGGCCCCTACCGCGTCCCCTTCGTCGCCTCCTTCGTGCGGGATCGGCCCTTTCCCGATCACGCTCTGCGGTCTCCTTCCGGAGCATAACGCCCTCACAAAAAGAGACCGTGGTTTCCCATCTCTCATCACAGGCCAGGGACAGATTTCATCCAATCTGTCCAACCAGGACTCGACGCTCGGACTCTCATGCAGGGCAGTCCTCCAGTGTGTGCTGGGCGGAGTCCCGTTCGGAACCGCAGTGGTGGCATTGTGCTGTGGCCTCCCGTCCTATTCGATTGAGATACTCACCAAAGCAACCGTGCCTGGTGAGTATCTGAGTCAATCGGTAGGTGACAAAGCAAAGTCGGTCCTCCCTGCCCAAGTTTCGAAGTTCGACAAAACGGCCCCGACAGCGCGTTGGCTACCACAGCCCTGGATTTCGAGCCGTGCCTGCCAAGCCCGTAGAGCTTGCAAATGCGCGTTCCGCGTAGCATTCCGGGCTTATGGTCCGGCGCTGACTCTTCGTCATTCCGACCGCCAGAACGAATTGTTCGTAGACCATTGTGTCCATTTCGGCCAGAATGTCGAAGGGTGGAGATCGCTGCCTCGTACAAAATTGTGCGGTAGCTCCGTACGATCCGTATGGCCATCATCCGCTGCACACTCCTAAGTTGAGTCTTACAGCGGGAGGAACCCGCCAAGTTTTCAGACTAGACGGGCGCTCCATAGAGGACCATGGATCGTTTGACGCCCCAATTACAGGCAGCGAACTTCTTCCCGTGGTCCCCCGAGATTGGGCAGCAGACGATGTAACGCCCTTGCTACCCCTCGTACTCGAGGGACTAATCGCCCATAATGCTCTTCGATGCTCCAACGACTATCCAGGATGAGGCCACGGTACTTCATGTACTGGCCTACCCGGACTTCAGTGTCATCCACCCGGAGGCATGAGCTCGGTGGTTCCTGGCGTTTGCATAGACCATGAAACCATATCGCCTCAGTTTTCTGAGGCATCACCCTCAGGCCCAGCTCACGATTTTTTTCCACAATACAAGCCACCCCATGCTCGGCGAGCAGAAGCACCTCCTCAAAACAGGACTCTCTAGACATTATTAGGGTATCGTCTGCAGAGCAGACAATGCTTAGGCCAGAAATAGAAGAAATGGTGCGAAGAACTGAATCATATGCGAGGTTCCATAACAATGGGCCCAATACAGAGCCCTGAGGAACCCCGCAACTTACTTCCCTTCGGTTTTCCATCCCATTCCGATCGATAAACTTCACAGTCCTGTCGCGCAGATAGGCCTCTATGATGGCCTGCAGGTAAGGCGGAACCTCGTGATATTCAAGGGTCGGCCTAATTGCCCGCCAGGGGAGGGTGCCGAAAGCGTTGACAATATCCAGGCTAACTGCCAACGCCACCCACCAGATCTTTCAGATTTGTACTGTTTTTTGGATATTTTATATTAACATAATATATTTAGCACTTCTACTGTGATAGTTCAAAGGAAATACTCGTATTTTTTTAAGAAGGAGTACACTCTTTTCTTGTAGGTTTGAAGTTCGTATTGGTCCGAGAATACCGCAGGCATTCCAAAGTTTTAAGAAGAATTAGAATATGCATAGCGATGATGCTTATGATGATACCTGTTTTCTATATTTACAGAATTGGGATTATGTGATATATTTCGTAGTGCCTAACACTCTGACGGGTCTAACTCACGTGTGGAACAACTTAGACCTTTTGGGCGCTGAGTTGTACAATGTGCGTATGATGGACATTTCTGTCACATTACCTAAGTTTAATCTAGACTACACATCACGACTAACTGGAATCTTGAAAAAGGTAAATTTCTTAAATTGCTTGTTTGATGTCATGGCGTATACCCAGCAATAATGATAATGTCATTGGTAACTAAATGAACCCCGCAGCGTGCGCTGTAGTTGTATCTATAGAACAACAGCGGATAACGTCAACGGGGGGCAAAGCTAGTCTAAACATAAAGTAGCCTAAGTTACTCCTTATGTTATCAACTATCTGCCAGTGAAATTCCCGTCAAAATCGGTCTTGAGATTAGATGCAGCAATCAGATAGACAGACAAAAATTATAAAATTGATTCTTTGACATAAGTAATGTACGGATATATTCTTTTATATGCATTTAGTGATAAGCTGCTAGATTGAAATTACAAACAGACAACTCAATTTTATTTATTGTATAATTTTCTCTACAGCTAATTTTAGAAGTATTTAATATGAACGAGCCTTAACAATTTCACAACAAGAACAAAGGCGTCCAACGCATCTCACTTTGTCAATATCGAAAATGTGCGAGAGACCTACTCAGTACTCGTTTGTTAAAAAAACAGACTATAGTTTTGAATCCAGATTAAGCTTCAAACTAACTTCAAAAATGCCTTATGTTACTCAAACATCCTTTAAATTTTCAGTTGGGCCTGAAAGAAGCATTTCAAGATAAAGCAATGTTTCCAAATTTAGGTAATACCATGGCACATTCAAAACTGTGTTCGATGTCAACGAATATGGGAGTGGTGTTGATAGGCCTTTGGGTATGATTTTTTTTAGTTTCCTACTAGCTATACCTTACAGCGCTTTATTTTTTACACGACTACGGCGAAGCCAAAAGGAAGGGTAATAGTTTTGGCTGTCTATGTATATTTGTGTGTTCTATCGTATCGTTCGTAATTTACAAACGTACCTGAAACAGGTACGTTTGTTTGTAAAAAACAACCAGATTCAGTTTCAAGTTTTCCTTCTCATGATTCTTTGCTAGCTTTCGCCCTCGGCTTCGCTCGCATTTAATAAAAAGTATCATAATAAATACATATTATGTTACTTCTAATACCTACAAGAATATATGTACAAAGTTTAATAATGATCGGTTAAGCAATTTTCGCGTGAAAGCGTAACAAACAAATTTCATTCACATTAATAATTAGGATTTTATTTTGAAAGACAATAGAATATTTTGAAAGGCATTAGGAACATACATCCAGTGTCACGGAGGACTTTACAAACATACATGGAGCGGACACAAAGAACATGAAGATTCAAAACCCTTGTGTGATTTGAGCCCACGATACTCAGCGCAGTATAAAACGGCGTGGCTACCGCTTATACAACTATGCTATATGTACAGTCACCGCTGCCTGACATAGTGGTTGCATTGATAAAGAACAGACGAAAACCATAATCGAAGCGTAGCATTATAATAAGTCGTGTCAATCTTTGTATTCTTTCTTTCTCATTGTGTCTCATGTTATCTTCATTGTGTGATTAATTTTTATATGATCGATTTACAGGTGAACTAGAGAGAAGAGGAACAAAAAAGATTGTAGAGGAAGTTGTGGGGAATAGACCATTTTTGTTTGTCGTTCAAGAAGTCAGCGTAGGGCAAACATTATTCCTAGGCAGAATCTCAGACCCCACTGTCTCACAAGGGTATTTTGAAGTTGTGTGAAAGAGTGAAAAAAATCTCTGCAATATGGTCTTTTTATAGCAGAAATCATCCTCCAATAAAAACATCAAATAAATTATTAATTATTGAACAGTCTTATTATTCTTAAGTTTATTTGTTATCGGCTACTAGTTCAACCGGTTTTACTTGAATATCAGTTTTTCCAAGGAGCGACTGGCATCGGACTGCCACAACTGTAGACCGAAGATTGAAGTAGTTTTCATTATATTTTAGGGCACTGACTTACCAATAAATATTACCAAAGATGTTGCAGAGAATCAGAATCTACGGCTTAACGTGCTCTCCACGGTACACGGGCATGAAACACCGCTTATCGATAACCGATATATAACCGTAACGGGTAGAAATCGTATAATCAAATATCTTATGTACATTTTAAATGTCTGTTTATTTGATGTTATGCATCCACGATTTTCTTATTTAGCCAAATATCACGTAATTTTAAACGCTGGTTGTCAGGTCAATATAAATAACCGGGACCGACACGAATACAATTTTCAATATGGGAAAGTACCTAATATATATATATTTTAAGACAACTCCCGCATTACGAATATACATCCTTCGTCGTGAAACCATACATGAAACGAACGATCAGAATCAGAACAACAATTTGTGTTTCACACAAAGTGTTGTCCCATGTAGGATTTGAACCCACAACACTTGGCGCACAGTAGAGGGCGGTGTGGCGATCGCTTAAACCACTAGGCCAACCGTGCAGTCATTGCCAAGAAATAGAAAAATAACGTTTATGACCACTGAAATATCGAATAAAAGCCAGTTATTACATAAACTTTAAATCTTTCTAAAATACCTCAAAAAAATTCATAGCAGTCAGTCAGCTTCAAAGGAATTAATTAATTTAAACGTAATTCGGCGATTTCTATTTTTCCGTCTCGTCCATCGTAATGTCTACTTATGTATGAATAAAACCTTCAGAAATACGTCTACATATTATATTAATTACTAGCTGAACCCCGCGGTGCTACCCGCGGTACGATGATAACTGCGGGCAACGCCGCGAGGCGAAGCTATATCTTTATAAATAGTAGCCTATGTGTTATTCTGATGTATAAGCTATATTGTGGTAAAGTTTCATTCAAATCCATTCAGTAGTTTTTACGTGAAAGAGTAACAAACATCCATACATACATACATCCATACTTACAAACTTTCGCCTTTATAATAGTAGTAGGATAGTATTCATCACTGCACCAAGTGTAGTGCAGTGATGAATACAGAAATCGACGAGTATATGCTTTGAGGGCTGGATGGAATAATTTAAGTATTCTGTAATAACCAATAAACAATCAGCCACAAAAGAGATTTGAATCGATATGTGAAAAATGTTTTCTTTTAAATACTTTATATTGTTATCCTAATTTATGTCATGTCAACGTGTGACGTCTCTGGTGTTGCGGGTGTCCATGGGCGGCGGTAATCGCTTACCATCAGGTGATACGTCTACGAGCCGGCCCATTCATGTCGAAGCTTGGCTCTACCACGATGAGAAAATTGTGTATTTGTATATGCTGTTAAAATAATAGGAAACATCCTATCATAGGATTAAGTAAAACACCATACATGGTCAGATGTCAGAATGATAAACCATCGCTAAAGTATCATTCTTTTAGAATGATACTTCGCTTCGCTTTTGATTCATTATCTGAACCGAGTCTAGTGATATGTATAGTTCTAGTTATATACATATCAAAACCTGTTTAATAAATTGCTGCTATGACGTCGATAAGTGAGAGAGAACACTGAACATACGCAGTTGGACCTTGTTGTTGTGTTGTTGTAACAAAAAATTTCACTATTAATATTTCTTGAACAAGATTTAGAATGAAAACTAATCGGGGTAGTACGAGTATTATGACATATGTTTTGAATTGATACACAGAGTAAACTCTGTTTTAAATGGTCTATAACTCTGGGTTATAATATTTATGTTGTGCTCTAAAACATAAACAATGATGTATTTTATAGTATCTGTGTTTGTTATTGGTAAGTTTTTTTTTAATGTCATTATTATTCATATTATTTTTAATCTCTGATATTTTGTTGCGATGACGTAATGAGTTTTTAATATATGTGGTAATATTATTCATGACTTAGATATGAACAGAGCATGTATTTTCACATTTGCTAAAGGCTGATAAGCTAGATATTTCTTTAATTTACTCTAGCAATCTGCATTGGCTATTTCTTTAATAATGATTCTTTTGTTTAATAGATATACAATATAAAATAATTTTATACTGTGTCTGTACCTATAGAACCACTCACTTACAAGTTTTTCTCTCCTACTTTTAGTTTTTAAGAAGTTGTGCACAATCCAGTCTTCTACCGATCGGTTAACATAAAGGTAGGGGATCTTTATAGTTCTTGCTCGGTAACATTGCGGAGCGAGAGGGCGTGGAACTCCGCCGTTTCTTTCTGCGAGCAAGTTATGCTTGTCAAGGAAACGGCGGTGCGGAACCGGGAGAAGTTTAGAACTCTCCCGGCGCACCGGGCCCGGGAACGGGCCAGGCACCGCAGGCGACTCAGGCGCCGGAGATCGCAGAACGATCTCCGTCCTCCAAGCGCAAGCCTGAGGGTGACACATGAGGCCATGTCTCAGTCTCAGTCTAGCAGAAGCAGGTCCGGGTGATGGCGCGGATGCTGCGGAGCGTGCGCGCCCTGGGGCACAGTAACGGAAACATTGGTTCTCACACAGGAAGGGGCCATCTAAAAAGCGTAGGAGGCCCGAGGTGCGTCGGGGTTCCAGGGTTTTCCTTTCTAGGGTGCACCTGATTACCCGGCATCTAGTGCCCGAGACGGCGTGCGGTTTTGGTCGGTTTGAGTCCGACATGCCATCATTAGGTGGCATCCGAGGGGATTCCGCTCAAAAAAAAAATAAAGGGGATCTTTATAGTAAAATTTACCAAAATTGTTTAGCGATACAAAGAACTAAAATGCAGAGGACAGATACTTTCGTCTTTTAAGTGAAGCAGATATGAAAATGAAACAATTATTGGTTTTTTTGTTAACGGCGTGGAAGATCCTCATGAATGTTGTCCTTTGTGCATTGGGGGGGGAGTGAAGAGGTCTGTCGGACTCTTACCGACTAAAAACCTCCCCCACGTTCTTCTGCTTGCCAATAATGAAGGTTGTGAGAATCGCAATTGCATTCTTCCGCCACTCCCGACAGGCATTGACCCGTCTTACCCAAGACAGATTCCATCACCCGTTGCAACCGTCACCCTTTGGTCGCAGTTCTCTAGAGGTATGCATGGAACACTATGCGCTGCCTTTCGGGCCTCTGACCTTATAGACAACGGATTCTCGTCGCCCGTAGGTCCTAAGGCGGCCGGAGATCGACGAATGCCCTCCAGCGCCCGGTGTGTCTTCTACGATCAGGGGGAGCGGTACTGCGTTCTCTCGTCCGCCCTGCCGCTTTCTTTGAGGACATCATTTCACTAGACGGTGACGGCATTCCATGTATTCTCGCTCCGAACCATGGACAATACCAAGGTCGGAGGCGATATCTTACCCTCAGAACTGACTGCCGCGATAAGATTAGGCAAACCAAATTTGGCATTTTAGCAGCGTGTGAATTGCCGTGTCGTCAGGACAGTCATCACGACGGCGACTCCCAAATTCGTTATTATTTATTGTTTTATTAATTGGTGTTTATTTTTTATATCCTTAACATAAAATTAATAAAACTTTCTGTACAGATAGGTTGGTTGTGGTTGCTTAAGGTTCCTATTAGTTTTTTACATGTTATAATCCTTTTCAGCATTAGTCTCATCGAGAATATCATTGACAGAAAGTGTTAACGTTCCCGCAGCAATTGAGGAAATTACAGATCGTAATGTGCTATCGAATGATATGGCTGATGATGACTTCGTACCTTATTCGGGTGATCAAGATAGATTGGATTGGTCTTTGATAAAGGTATAGGTATTATATTAAGGACAGACATTTAATTTCAATTATATGTTATTACTTGTACAATTACAATTGTTATCGCAATAAAGAGTACCCTATGTCCATCCACCAGAGCAAATGTATTTCCATTCCAAAGTTCATTGAAATTGGTTCAGCGGCTTAGCCGTAAAAGCGTAACAAATACAAAGATAGGCAGAGTTTCTTTCGAGTTTATAATAGTAGTTTAGATACAGAAAAGAACATGTAAATATATTGGTAAATCTGACACACAATGCCCATTATTTATAGTTTTAATCTAAGCAGGCTTTAAGCATGGTAATCTTAGAAAAAGTAGGAATGCGTTTTGTTATTGCACTTGTAATAACTTCTTCAGAAGAAATTAAATTATTTTAATTCCTTAAATATGAAAGTTACGTGAATGTGCATAAGATGATTTACATGAACTTTATAAACGATGTGAATCTCATAACCATCCATTACATTACATGTTGCTGAAAGGTAGATAGACAATACAGAATCTGCTATTGTCCTTACGAATACCATCGCATATTTATGCTTAAAGGATTATTGGATAAATACAATACAAAAGTATTGCAGATCGTAATGTGCTGTCGAATGATATGACTATTGATGACTTTGTACCTTATTCGGGTGACGACTGCCTCGGTGGCGCAGTGGTAGTGAATGCGACTGCTGTTCTTGAGGTCTCGGGTTCAAATCCTAGGTCGGACCAAATGTTTGTGTAATCTACAAATATTTGTTTCGGAGTTTGGGTGTTTTCTATGTATAATATGTATGTATTTACAAAAAAAATATATATGTATTCATATCAGTTGTCTAGTACCCATAACACAAGCTCTGCTTAGCTTGGGACTAGATGGCGTTGTGTGTTAGATGTCCGAAATCTTTATTATTATCATTATTCTCTTTATTACATTTGTATATACATATAAATTTCATTTTTAAGTATACATATAAAACAAATACATTTAAAAATATAAACAATAGTAGACTAGCGACTTCGGCTACAGGGACCAACAAAACCGGTGGTTAGGGCTCCAAAGACAGGAACCTCCTCACTATTGTGCCGTGTCAAGAAGGACTGCCTTCTGTATCAGACCCTTGATCCAGCCCTCTAACGTGAGCCTCTTAAGGTGTTGGTCGAGGCTCTTGGCTATCAATCCGTGAGCAGATACGACTATTGGAACTATGATCACCGAATCCACATTCCACATATCGACAATCTCGTGAAATAAATCCAAATATTTTAATTTTCGTTTAGGGCCCGATAGAATCGACCATGGAGTACTTTGCCCTTCCATACTTCCCTGCGATCATCATTACTTCTAAGTACTACAGGTTTGCGCCAATTCTCTTTAGCCAGAGCGAGCGGAGTGAGCCCGGTATCCACTGTATCTAAACTACAATGCACTCCCACATCAGTTTGTAGAAAATATTCTCTAAGATTGTATACCTCGTGATTGTGTAGGGTCTTGATGTTTAGTAATCCACGACCCCCTAACCTTCGCGGGATATACAATCTCATAACCGATAAATGTGGGTGGTGCATTCGGAATGCAGTCAATAATGTACGGACTCTCCTATCAATGGCATCTAATTCAGTTCAATTCAATTCATGTCAGATTCTGGTATTCCTAAGGACTGTGAAAAAACCTAGATATTTGTAGGTTTCGGTTGCAGACAGAGATCTGAGTTTTGTGGAATCTGAAAGTTCTGTACCTTCAGATTCCACAATCTCACCTTTTATTATTATTATACACAATTCAAAATTTGCTATAAAAATGTCAATGTTCTATACTATTTGACTTTATTCCAGCGTGTAGCTTCATCGTTTGAAGACTACTTCCTATTATCTCCTTTAGGGTTGAAGTTATCCCTATCTTTTTTAAAAGAAACAGCTATCGGGCTCACTCAGCTTGAGCACTCAAATATTTTTCAAGAACGATTAAATCATACAGAGAGTAGAGAACGTTTAAGAAGCGTTACAGAACTGTTAAAGGTAAGTTAAGTTAATTTATCCTACATTTTGTACTCTCCCATCTAGATTACTAAATAAAAGCTTTAACTGCATTTAAAATCAAAGTGTTAGTTTGTAATTTCAAATTAACAGCTTATGACTTAATACATTTAAATTACGGTACTTACATAAAAAAAACCACTTTTAAAATTTTTGTCTGTTTGCCTATTTATGCCGGCTAATATCTGGAACGGCAAAATCGATTTGACGAGACTATCACACTTAGACTACTTTTATTTGAATACAAAAATAAACAATTGACATACAAACAATATCTGATTCAAATGCAAGGGAAACCGCGGGTAATATCGCGGGGCTTAGCTAATGTATACAGAGATAATACTATGTCGAGGGAACTGAAAGAGGTGCAACTTCCTAATTACCGTTTTTCTTACAGAAAAAACGTCCCCAAAACATCGCATTTCAAAATAGTTGGATCTTCATTCCGTCAGAATACAGAAAAAGAGCAATGTTTGAAGCCATTGCTGATATTTTCTACAACACAGCTATAATGACTGTTAACTCACAAAGTCCCACACTAACAGCAAACGAAATAAATGAGGTGGTTTCCAATGCTACTATGGGAACAATATTAAATTCTGTCAATCAAGGTGAGTTAATTTGATCCAAGAACTTTAATTTAGAAGAGTACTAGAATGTGT
The DNA here is from genome assembly GCA_916048165.1 of Spilarctia lutea. NCBI lineage: Eukaryota > Metazoa > Arthropoda > Insecta > Lepidoptera > Erebidae > Spilarctia > Spilarctia lutea. The sequence continues at coordinate 7,400,976 of OU696491.1, forward strand.
CAGTGGTTTGGATTGGATGATTACAATGGATTTATTAACAAAAGGAATATATAAGTATTTTATCAGTCAATCTAGCTGTCATAATACAAGCTCTGCTTAGACTGGAGTTGTAAAGCATTAGCATTGTGTGTTATTTTTATATAACTTATTCACTTTATGAACTTACAGTCTTATAGTAGAACTTATATAGTTATGTATATAAGTATAAACCATACACTTTTACACTTTGCTACAATAATTTAAAATATTCCTGTCTATTATACGCCAATCTCTGTAATAGACATTAGATTACGCATCTTCAAAAGAACGGAATAAACAAGAATTGTTTCCAGGAATTGTACGAGTATATGACTATGGCCATATAGGTCGATGAGAGACCTTTTTATACAAAGTACGTGTCATTTTAAGTTCAGTTATTTTAAATTAAGGTGACGTGGATGATATGAGGATGATGGCCCTGAACACCCTCTACTTCCAAGGTGAATGGCGCCATCAGTTTCTACGAAGCGCAACAAAGGCCCAAGAATTTTACGTCTCTCCGACAACTCTCAAAATCGCTCCTTTCATGAAAGTCGTTCATAAGTTCTATTATGCAGAGTCAACAAAATTAGATGCAAAGATTTTGAGAATTCCGTATTTGGTGAGGTACCATTTCCGTAATAAGTTTTCTTTTATATTTATGTAATTTTATTATATTTAATAATGGCTCGAAGTTAACGTCTTTAGTATTGCAACTAAGTGCCTCATGTAAGTATGCATAATCTAAAAACTCCCTGATAAACGAGTGATCAGAAACAATATAATATGTGGAGTGTAAATGTATGCTCAATGCACATAACAACGCAGTGCCAATCTGGACGAATTGAGTGGATATGCGGTACTAAATATTAAACTAATCTACTGACACAGTTTGTTATACAAGAAAGTAAATAAGTTATGGAATCTTCCAAGCATCATTTACATTGACATATTCTTCTCGTTGTACTGTTTAGCTGTAAAGTATCCGTAGGGTAGAGGTACTTTAAACATCAAATGAGATGTCAAATGCATATCGCGGTAACATCTACTTATTGTACTCGTATTTATATATTCATTGATTTATGTAAATCTAACTGACCCGACGAACTTCGTAACGACCTTTAATTTTATATATTTTCGAAAATCTTGTTTTAGTATTTATGACTGCCTTCTCCCGGTTAGTTTACAGTCGTATAATCAGAAAATGGATGGATTTCTTGTAACTTATCCTGACAATAACAAACACACAAAACGAAGAATTATTCAATCCGGTTCAGTCGATCAGAAGTTATCGCGTACCACATTTCGGTGATTCATTTTTATGTATGTAGATTTCATTTTTCATTTTAAAGTCTCTTTCATTTTATATTGTCTAGTTTTATCTATAATTATTTTATGATCGTAGGACAACAAATTTGCGATGTACCTCATAGTGCCAAACACACTGATGGGTCTTTCATATGTGGTAGAGAATATGTGGGGGAACGGGTATAATGTTCCACCCAACACAAAGGGAGGATCCTCCGACCAGGCGAGGTGATCATGCCTGGCGGGCTACTGCCCAACAGTTGATGTTGGGATGTTGTATATATGATAATCGGCGCGGGAACTTTATTTGCGCGATTCAGGATTGTTAGTTACTCCGTGTAGTGTAGTTTGTAGGTACAGTGCGTTACTTCGTAGTTCAGTGTATCTTCGGTAGATGGCGCTGTATGTGGAGGTCGCCACATCACTCCCCTCCAAGACTGGAGGTCGATATATGTTGAGTCAGCTGTCTGTGCTCTGATGCGGAGCTTGCCAGTGCCAGGAGTGAGTAGTTCCAGTGAGTCGGAACTGAATGCCGCAAGTTCCAGTGAGTCGGAACTGAATGCCGCTAGTCCCAGTGAGTCGGGGCTGAAGTCCGCTGATCCCAGTGAGTCGGGATCGCATGCGGTGCGCGGTGCTGCGGTGAGGTCCCCAGTGAGTCGGGGCGATTGCTGCGTAGTGGCTGGCTGCTGCGTAGACGGGAGAGATGTGCTCTGCTTACATGGACCGTAGGTGCAGTGTGCTGTGCCTAGACGCTATAGAGGCCGCAGGGGTTACCAGGCTGGAGCGGTCGCGTCCTGCGTGTGGTATATCCCAGTTGAGGCCGAAGTTGCTGGCTGGCTTGAGACTTGCTGTGGGAGTGAACATGATGGTGGCGCGGCTTGAAGGCTGCTTCCAATCACGTCGGGGTCACCACTGTGGGGGAACGGGTATAATGTTCCACCCAACACAAAGGGAGGATCCTCCGACCAGGCGAGGTGATCATGCCTGGCGGGCTACTGCCCAACAGTTGATGTTGGGATGTTGTATATATGATAATCGGCGCGGGAACTTTATTTGCGCGATTCAGGATTGTTAGTTACTCCGTGTAGTGTAGTTTGTAGGTACAGTGCGTTACTTCGTAGTTCAGTGTATCTTCGGTAGATGGCGCTGTATGTGGAGGTCGCCACAAATATAAAACTTTTACCCGCTGAGCTACAATTTCTTAAAAACCATATCGTTGATGTCACTTTACCTAAGTTCAAGTTTATTTACACTTTACATTTAGACAGGACTTTGAAAGAGGTAAGCCAAATGCGATTTAATTAATAAAGTTTTATTACCCGTAGCGTGATGTTATATAGCGTTAACAAATTTAGTTCTGAAGAGGAATAATTTTTCCCCGTTTTATTTGCAATATTTTTCATTGATTCTTTTGGTCGTAGTGTGATGATCTATAGCCTATAACCTTCCTCGATAACTGGACTATTCAACACTAAAACAGTATTTCAGATTGGATAGTAGGTCTACAACGTGTTCAATTAAACTTACAAACTCTCACTTTTATAACATTAGTATAGAATATAAACTAGTTTAGATATGACATAAACTCATATTTTGAAAAATCACAGGTGCCTCGCGCAGTAAGTTCGTAGCTATCCGGACACACAACCCAACATCTCCAATATATAATACATCTCTATTATGTTTTAGATGGGTCTTCGAGCTGCATTTGATGAAGACTTGGCTTCGTACCCTGGCATAGCCAGGGGAGCTTATACGAGTAAAAAACGAATAAATCTTTCCAAAGTGATCCAACGAACTCTCATTGATGTTAACGAATATGGTGTTGGTGTATCTTCTCCGAAAGGTACTCAGTGTTCATTTGAACTTCACACATCATAATACACAATACTACGTATTACTTGCAGCTACAATTAAAAATTAAATATAGAGATATTCAATCATCATCATCATCAAATCATCTATGTAAATATTATTTGGAATGGGATATATCATTAAAACCATTTCAGGGGTTTAATTTTTTAACATGGATGACAACGACATGCCTGAGTTCACCTGATTGCACCTGGTTTCCAGGCTCCTAGTACTTAAAACAGCTTGCGGTTTTCAGTCGGTTCGAGTCCGACATAGCCACCAGTTGGATACTAATCCGAGAGGATTATTGCACAAAATAGGAAAAAAGGGGATTATTAATGTAAGTGTAATAACCAAACAAACATCCATTCCTATTGATTTTAATTAAGATTGTTGGATATAACGGATAGTAATATGTCATGAATAATATATTTTTATAGGAAAGACGACATCTAGTGAAGTGAATATAGATACAAACCGGACTAAAGAAGTAATGGGCAACAGACCATTCTGTTTCTTCATTCAAGATGAGATATCGAGGCAATTGTTGGTCTTTGGCAAACTTACAGATCCTATACTTTGAGAAGGCGTTACCAAAGCTTATAAAAATATAAGAGTAAAAATGATTTTTGTGTTCATTTTATTTGTGGATACGTAAATATAACTGTGCAATTCAAAAGAGTTGCAGAATTCAAAACAAAAATTAATGTTAAAAAACATTAAATTTTGTTTTGCTAACGCTAATAGCGATTTTCACGAAATTTTCTGCCACGCACAGCAAAACTGTGGAATGAGCTGTCGCCTGCGGTGTTCCCGGACCAATACGACCTTCAAACCTTTAAGAAAAGAGCGTAGTCCTTCCTAAAAGGCTGGCAACGCACTTGTGACGCCTCTGGTGTTGCGGGTGTCCATGGGCGGCTGTAATCGCTTACCATCAGGCAATACTTCTGCTCGTTTGTCCCCTATATACGAGTAATTAAAAAAAAAAGTTAAAGCATTTTTGTTTGTCTGTATATATTTAGATGACGCTTATTTGTTTTTATTTTTACCACATTATAGCTTGTTACCGTCCTCCTTCGTTTAGAGATAACCAATTTTCTCACGTCTCTTAACAGTGTTTGGACAACCAACTCTAGATTTGGTAATATTCTGCTTGTTGGTGACTTGAATAGTTATATCAAATAGAATAGTTATTGTAGGGCTTCGGAGTACTTGTATCTCGTGGCTAGTCATGGACTCCGGTTTGCTCATACTGCACCAACTCATTCGAGAGCGTGTCTGGATCACGTAATCTCAAAAACTGAACGTAACAGTACAGTACTAGTGTTGCATTCTACCGTGACGGACCATGGTGCAGTTATTTTTCCTTTAGCCATGAATATGCAAAATGATTCTTCCCTCAAAACGTTCACAAAAATCGACCCTACTCTTCTGAAATAACATATTCCCTCGATAAACTTCTTGCAGTATACGAATCCATTGATGCAAATGACGCGTGTGACAAGATATACATATTTACAAAATAAGTATATCTTGTAAACAATTATTGATTTAAAAATCTATATTTATTTTGTGATTTTTTACACTATTTAACTTTAACTTTACTTTAGCTGTAATTTTATTTTTAAATGAATATTCCAAACGGAAGTTGTACTGACTGATTTTTGATTTATCTCAAGCTACTAATTTTGTATTATTAGAGAAAATATGTTTATTTATATTATAGAAAATGTTTCTAATATTTATACTTAGCATTGTCAATTTAAACAATACACGATAGGTTATTTTCGTTAATTATTTGATCAAGCCCAGTAGAATATAAAAACGATGGTATTGCTTTGGCAAGTCAGTCGTGTAGCAGCTACGGAACGGAACATTGATACTTAAGCTAAGTACATTTGTATATATTTGCTAATATTTGCTATATAAGTTATTGTGTAATTGTGTAATATTAGTGTTTCGTCAGTACATTTGTATTTATTTGCTATTTAAGTTATTTAAGGGTAGATTGGCATTGACATTAGTATTGCGAATAATATTAGTGTTTTGTTGTAATTGAGAAGTAAAATATATAAATAACAACGTTATTGGTATTAAATTGATTAGATCATTAATCTATCTTTAATTATAACATCCTTCATTTCAAGAAGCTAAAATAATTACTATACGTTGCTTTAAAAACATTGAATAATCAAAACTAATTATATATTTCTATATTTAAATTATTAAATTCTAACATCAGAAGTGGGATAGTTCCAGCACCCTAGTAATAAATATATTATATTTTAGGATGGATTGCGAAGTGATCAGTGAACTCCTCAAGGCGGTCCGGGATGCTGTCTCTACAACACATCAGAAGGATGATGACATCGCTCTGCCACTGTATGATCCTGATAAAAACGACTGTGGAGCTAAGAACTGGTTCTGCAGTATCGAGGCACTTGCATCGGAATTGAAGTGGAGCAGTACAAAGACTACAGCTGGTAAGGCCCTGAAGGGTTCTGCCTTGACGTGGTTCGAATCACGGGAACCTTCGGTAGGCAGATCCTGGGAAAAATTACGTGCTGATATCATCGATGCCTTTCCTGAAAAGTGTGTGTGATTACTGTGGTCATTCAATGTGTAGGTGTTAGTATAGAACTTGATGTACATGTTATCAGGGACTATGATTTTATTATAATTTACTTATAGGTAAAAACGCTGTCAATTACCCAGATATAGAGATTATTACTGATTCTTTAGGAAGCCGTTTCTCAAGAAAGACGAGGTTGAAACCAAAGCAGAAGTAGTGAATTAACTTCTAAAATCGAACATTTAGACTCGGCATTACAAGAAAGAATAAAACAATATTTTTTACAAAATACCCTTCTGTCTTGAATGAAACCAGTACTGTGAAAAGCGGCGAATTATGATTAAATTTAGTTAAAAATGAGATAGTTAACTACCGTCCATATCACCTAGCACCGATTGAGAGACAGGTTAATAAAATTATTCAATACCTTTTGAAACGAAACATAATCCGTGACAGTGATTCCTCTTTTGTAAATCCGGTAATTTTTGTAAAGAAGAAAGATGGCAAAGATAGATTATGGTGTCGATTATCGATCATTAATAAAATTATAGATAGATTCCCGTTTCATCACTCTATAAAACACACGGCTTTTGTTACACCGGATGGCCATTACGAGTTACCGAAAATGCCATTTGTAATCTACTATCTGTGTTTCAAAGAACTATCACAAAAGCTGTTCATCACTTAAAGTTTATTTTAGTGTACATAGATATTCTTTTTCCTTTTTTTAACCATAGAGGAGGGTCCTCAATATTTAGAGCTGACTGTTCAGGCTTTATGCAATTCAGGTTTTACTATAAATCTAAAAAAGTGTAAGTTTTTTGTTGAAAGTATTGAGTATCTAGGTCGAATTATATCACAAGATCCAGTGAGACAAAGGTAACCGCCCTAGTAAACTCTCCATCCCTAGTAACGTAAAACAGGTACGTCAGTTTATGGGTCTTGCAAGTTACTTCCATAAATTCATTCCGGCTTTTGCTACTCGCACATCTTGTATTCCCAATTTGACTAAAAATAACAGAATGGGAATGGGGTCCCAACAGGATGCGGCTAGGAATTATGTTTTAAGACATTTGTCCACGAAACCCTTGCTTATTGTTTTCGATCCAAAATTGCAGACAGAACTTTATACTGATGCTAGTTCATTACGATATGGAGCAATACTAGTACGCAAAGAGTAGAAAATGGCAAGAAAGTCGTATAGGTATAGTATAGGTATAGTCGCTTTAGTAAAAGAACTTCACCCGCAGAGTCTATTGATTTTGAGATTGCAATTCCATCAAAGCTACAATGAACAAAAAAAAATCTAACTCCCCGTGTTGCCCGTTGGTGGACATTATATATAAAAAGGCTAAATATGTAGGTCACGTTGACTATCTTAGCCGCAATCCTGTAGAATCTCCCATTACTGTATCAAACCCTTCAGCACACCAATCGGAAATAATTTCGGCAAACGCCACATCCTTAAATGATTCCAGAGGTATAAACAAGTTTGTCTGATAGAAGACCCCCAATTTTGGTTAGAAGTTGCTCAGCAAGATGACCCGGAAACACAACATTTAATTAGTCAGATCATATCTGATGAACTTGATGAAAATAGTTATTTTTTTTACGGGACAATTTGTTATTTTATAGAGTTCAATTTAACGAATAATAATAATAAATAAATAAATATTCCAGACATCTAACACACAACGCCATCTAGTCCTAAGCTAAGCAGAGCTTGTGTTATGGGTACTAGACAACTGATATAAATACTTATATACTTTATTTTGTAAATACATACATATTATACATAGAAAACACCCAAACTCCGAAACAAATATTTGCAGATCATACAAACATTTGATCCGACCCGGGAATCGAACCCGCGATCTCAAGCTTAGCAGTCACATACGCCACCGAGGCAGTCAATCAAATCATCATCAGAATCAAAGTTATATGTACCCAAAGGGTTCAGATTTCGCCTAGTAAGACTTTTTCACGATAAAAACTGTCATGTGGGGTTTGATAAAAAGCGAAAAAAACTTTCTGAACATTTTTGGTTGGCATGGCAGCTTTTGTCAAAAAAATATTTGATTGTACAGGCCCGTTCTCACAAACAAACTAAAGTTACAAATATATTTTACTAACTTTGGATGGATTCACTAAGTTCTGTTTGCTAAAGCCTCTCAATGCCCAAGAGCTAGTGCCCCTTATACGTAATACCATAACTCTATTTTGCACCCCGTCAAAAGTGTACAGACAGGGGTACAAATTTTAATAGCAATCAAATTCGATCCTTATTTGCCACGTTGCCACGGGTACGCAAAGAGGTAATGGTCAAGTAGAGAGGTACGTGGTGACGGTAATCGATATGTTGAATACCACTTGTAACGTCTTAACTTGGGTCGTCAGATTGGCCAAGCGGGTTGTGGAAAGTTCAACAATCACTTAACACCACTGTCCAAAAATTTACGGGTTTTACACCGATTCGTTTGCTCGTTGGTTGTAATGCAAATATCCCCTATATTCAAGCACATCTGAATGATGTTCCCATACCTGAATATAATATAGACCTAAGGGCAGATCGTGAACAAGCTTATCAGCGTTTATGTCGGGAGGCAAATAAATTCAAAACTCGATTTGACATTGTAAGACGAGACAATAAGGTTTATGAGATTGGCAATATAGTATGAGACTGAGTCCCAGATTCAAGGGACCATATGAAATATCTGCTATCCTCCCCAATGATAGATATTCCCTTAGAGGTGTTCGTAATTTAAGGAACATTACTGTAGCTAAAAGATAAATTGAGGCTATGGCCAGGTTAATGGGTTGACAAAGAAGCTGTATCTAACAATGATTAGCTTTCTGATGTATTTTCTTATTGTCTATATAAATTTGGTATTATTAATAATAATTTATATGTAACATATGATTTTGATTTGGTCTCCAAAAATTGTCTCCTATGTATATTGATATCCTAAGGAATTATGTACCTACACGATGTAATTGAGGTGAACTGATTGAGGTGAACTGCTGAAGTCTTTTGCTTTGTTCTAGCCTGTCTCATGTGCAGCAGGTGTGAGGCTAGATAATATTGTTGTCAAAGCAACTGACCGTTGTTATAGTTTTCTTAATGTGAAAAGAAACTATAACAATGACAAAATGTATTAGATATAGATGTTAAAGCTGCTGACCGTTGTTATAGTCTTCTTAATGTGAAAAGAAACTATGACGCTGACAAAATGTATTAGATATAGATGTAAAAGCTGCTGACCGTTGTTATAGTCTTCTTAATGTGAAAAGAAACTATGACGCTGACAAAATGTATTAGATATAGATGTTAAAGCTGCTGACCGTTGTTATAGTCTTCTTAATGTGAAAAGAAACTATGACGCTGACAAAATGTATTAGATATAGATGTAAAAGCTGCTGACCGTTGTTATAGTCTTCTTAATGTGAAAAGAAACTATAACGCTGACAAAATGTATTAGTTTATAACATTATTATTAATGTAAGTAGTATTTTGTACTTCGGGAACGAAGTACGAGTCAGTATGGCCGTGACAAGATATACATATTTACAAAATAAGTATATCTTGTAAACAATTATTGATTTAAAAATCTATATTTATTTTGTGATTTTTTACACTATTTAACTTTAACTTTACTTTAGCTGTAATTTTATTTTTAAATGAATATTCCAAACGGAAGTTGTACTGACTGATTTTTGATTTATCTCAAGCTACTAATTTTGTATTATTAGAGAAAATATGTTTATTTATATTATAGAAAATGTTTCTAATATTTATACTTAGCATTGTCAACTTAAACAATACACGATAGGTTATTTTCGTTAATTATTTGATCAAGCCCAGTAGAATATAAAAACGATGGTATTGCTTTGGCAAGTCAGTCGTGTAGCAGCTACGGAACGGAACATTGATACTTAAGCTAAGTACATTTGTATATATTTGCTAATATTTGCTATATAAGTTATTGTGTAATTGTGTAATACTAGTGTTTCGTCAGTACATTTGTATTTATTTGCTATTTAAGTTATTTAAGGGTAGATTGGCATTGACATTAGTATTGCGAATAATATTAGTGTTTTGTTGTAATTGAGAAGTAAAATATATAAATAACAACGTTATTGGTATTAAATTGATTAGATCATTAATCTATCTTTAATTATAACATCCTTCATTTCAAGAAGCTAAAATAATTACTATACGTTGCTTTAAAAACATTGAATAATCAAAACTAATTATATATTTCTATATTTAAATTATTAAATTCTAACACGTGCAAAAGTGTAAAAAATCAACCAGATAAGTTACTTATTTTGCGTACGCTGCCTAAACGGTAAAAGATAGAACCATAAAATGTTCTAATTAATCGTAGATCTTATAAATATCTACAAAAAAGTCCGCAACACACTATACCTATCTATGTCGAGTGAGGCACAACAACCATTTTTATATTTAAAAATGTTGAATTTTGTTTGGACTACATTTAAACGCGTTTATTTTACTCATGCTATCAATCCTTATCAAAATAAATTATTTCATCACTAACTACAGTTTATGTAGATAATATTTGGTCTTTGAATTATAAAAATTGTACGTTTGGTTTTGAAGTTATGGCAAAATTAAAATATTACTAATAGGAGCGGAGCACATTTAGAGGAGCGTACCGTCGTGTACGAGGACCGAGATGGCGTCTTGAGACGGCGACCCATGTCGTGCGGCGTTCCACAGGGGTCTGTCCTCGGACCACTCCTGTGGAACGTGGGGTACGACTGGGTCCTTCGAAGTCGTCTGCCCCCCGGGCTGGGCGTAATTTGTTACGCCGATGACACACTTGTCACAGCCCGGGGGGCGAATTTCCAAGAGGCGGCGCGCCTGGCCACCAGGGGTGTCTCTCTGGTGGTTGGGCGCATCTTGCCCAACTTGGGTGGAGCCAGCGTCGCAACGAGACACCTATACACGGGGGTTGTCTGGTCGATGGCGCTATACGATGCACCGGTGTGGGTGGCGGCTCTGACCGCCCAGAATAAGGTACGCCTTTGGCGTCCTCACAGGATATTGGCGGTCAGAGCCATACGCGGATACCGCACCGTGTCGACGGAGGCGGCGTGCGCCTTGGCCGGAACACCCCCGTGGGATTTGGAGGCGGAAGTGCTCGCCGAAGTTTATCGGCGAGCGGCTGATTACCGGGCGGAGAACGGATATCGTCCTCCGCCCGAGGAGGTACGCGAATGGCGTGAAGCCGCTCGCCGAGCCACGATGGCTCGTTGGTCTTCCCGGCTGGAGGCTCCACGCGCTGGCTTTGCCACCGTGGAGGCGCTCCAGCCGGTCATCCTCGAGTGGGCAGGGCGGCAGCACGGGACCCTTTCCTTCCGGCTGACGCAGGTGCTTTCCGGGCATGGTTGCTTCGGGAAGTACCTGCACTCGGTCGCTAGGAGGGAATTGAGTCCCGCCTGCCACCACTGTGACTGCAGTGAGGACTCGGCCCAGCACACGCTGGAGATCTGCCCCGCCTGGGCGGTGCAGCGCCGGGTCCTTACTGCAATCATCGGAGGAGATCTGTCGCTGCCGGCCGTCATAAGATCCATGGCCGGTAGCGACAGCAGTTTTACCGCGGTCGCGACCTTCTGCGAAGACATAATTTCGCAGAAGGAGGCGGCGGAGAAGGCCCGGGAGGACGATATCCACTCGGACCCGATCCGCCGCCGGCGAACCGGGCGGCGGAGGCCCGCCTATCAGCGCCTCATGCCGCCCTGAGTGTGGCCGCGGATGGACGGGATGGGTTTTCCCCTCCATCCGCAATACAGGCCAACCGCGAGGAGGCGACGTACGCGTGTGCCGTGCGTCGCCTAAATTGAGATTTTATTAGCAGAAGGTGCCCGCTTCAGTGCGGGCAGGCGCTGGGAGGGGCCCGGTCGTGTTAATAACTGCAGTTCCCGGACCCCTCCCTTCTCAGGCGCAGAGTTGGCACACCGTGTGGTTTTATTTATTTTTTATTTATTAATACTTCCTGCATTACATTTACATGAGGCGGACTTAATGCCGAATGGCATTTTCTACCAGTCAACCTTTGGATGGTTTAGTAAGGGACGTGGCAGGTGCACTTGTTTTATGAAGAGAAGTTATGATCAATATATATATATAAAATATACTTTTACATAGATACATGTAACAATAAATATTTATATAATATACATACAGAATAAAATATATAAAATATAAAGTTATATTTAAGGTAACGAGATTATGAAGCTATATCTGATAGTTGTCTCCTGTAAAGTTCTCTAACTTTGGCCTTAAATGTACAACGGTTTGTTAATTTCCTGATCTCGAGTGGGAGCGCATTCCATAATAGAATAGACTGGACAGCGAAAGAAGAATGGATAAGAGAAGAAGTGTGTGTTGGACATAAGCATAGAAGATTATTGGTGGACCGAAGATCTCTGTCATGGTTGGAACATAGCAATTTAAGCTGTGAAGTAAGATAAGAGGGAGCTATGGGATTGTTAAAAATGGAATGTAGGGTAGTCAGGGCCCGCAAGCTACGGCGCTGACGTATAGGTAACCATGACAGCTGAGTTCGATAAGCAGAGACATGGTCGTATTTACGTAAATTGAAGATGAACCGAATGCTATTGTTGAGAAGTCGGTCAAGTTTGTTGAGTAGATCTGCATTCAGGTCGAGGTAGCATACATCACAGTAATCGATAATTGGGAAGATCAAAGCCTGTACGAGCATTAATTTGGTGGTAGGTGGAAGGAAGTTCTTGAGCCGATATAATGATCGCAAAGTTCCAATTACCCTCTGGCTTACGTTCCCAATTTGTGGCCTCCAACTGAGGGTCGAATCAATCCATAATCCTAGATCTTTGACAGACGAACTGAATGGTATAATAGATCCGTTATAAAGAATCGGCGGCAGTTTAGACGTATCTACTCTGGTTACCAGTCTAGGGCTACCCACGATAATGGACTGACACTTCGTGGGGTTGATACTTACGCCGAATCGCTCAGACCAGTTTCTGATCGTCTCCAAATCGCTGTTAATGTTATCCATAACTTCTGCCAAATGATCGAGACTTGTTTGCGAGTAAATTTGAAGGTCGTCTGCATATAAATGATACGCACACTGAAGGTCGACTGTGATGAGATTGAGAGAATTTTAGTCGGTTCGATTCCGACACACCACCCCGCCGCAAACCCCGAGGGGGTTTCCACACGATAAAAAAAAAAAAAAAATCTATACTAATATTATAAAGAGGAAAGATTTGTACCTATTTTTGTAATGAATAGGCTCAAAAACTACTGGACCGATTTTAAAAATTCTTTCACCATTCGAAAGCTACATTATCCACGAGTAACATAAGCTATATTTTATTTTGGAAAAAAATAGGGTTCCGTAAGATATTTGGGTTTTTCGGACACAAGGTGTAAAAATCAACCAGAAAAGTTACTTATTTTGCGAAAATGTTCATGCTACGGGCTATATAAGACGCAAACGAGGTTGCGTGGGTCAGCTATGTTTTATATACAACGTGTATTTAGTATCAGCATTGCACCCGTGCGAAGCCGGGGCGGGTCGCTAGTATTTTATAAATTCGTTGTCCTTAGCTATCTGTATGAACTCCAGTACCCGTGTAATACTATCTCGATTGAGAATTCTCAAGCCTTGAATTATACATGAGCTGCTAAGGTGTATGAAAAATCTAGATCGTATGTACAAAAAGCTTAAAAAGTTCCCTAATAATGAGATATTAAGAGTAACATTCGTGAGATACCGGAATTTTTGCAACAATTTGCTAAAAATGTAAAAAGGCAATTTGAAAGAGACTTATAAATGAAATCAAATAATAATTCTAAAAAACTTTGGAATGCAATCAAAGGCATTACACATACCTCTAAAGACGCTCGTATTCCCAAGGAATTACTATTGTTATGAGCTGGGTATTAAATAAATTAAAGTAGTCGATTGATTACCAAAAAAATAACACAATATTTATTAACAACACTTTTTGCAATTACAAATCACTCATTAGTCGCACTAGAAGATCTCTTCGATGTTTATTCCCTGTATCTTGAAACAATACTGCCCGTACGGCTAACACGTTCTGCTTTTATATGGCTGTCGAGATAACTGGAATGTACGATAATATTCGATCGATGGTTCTCGACTAAATAGATTATTCTAGAGCTACTAGTAGCGCCATCTAGCGTCGAGAAAATCGACATAATGTCCAAAGTTGCGCGCTTCCCGACACTAGATGGCGCTGTCCTCAATTCTTTTGTCTTATCTAGGTTATTTCCGTACAAACGAGATCCATTTCCTTATGGCGCAACACTATTAACTAGTCATTGTTCGTTCTCTTCGGTTAACTTAGTTAATGAATACTTTGTTAATGTAGGTAAATAATTGGCGAAAAATGTAATAAACACAAATTATCTATACACCACTTGCTAATGTAGTAAGAATTTACCCTCATCCAATTCCTTCGTTTTCTTGAAACTGATGAAATCGAGGTAGAACCGATTATTATGAGTTTGCGATCTGACTGCGCAGTTGGCATTGATGAGATTCCATCTTTCATACTAAAACAGTTTAGATCTATACTTGTTACTCCTTTAACTTACATCTTAAATTTGTGTATAGAGGCAGGAGTGTTTCCAAATCTCTTAAAAAAAGCTCTTGATCATCCTATATTTAAGTCAGGTGATAGGTACGATGTACACAACAACATAACATAACATACTGAAACGTATTATAAAATAGACTCAAAGGCTACCTCGAGTCAAATAATCTGTTATCGAACAAACAGTATGGCTTCCGTAATTCCAGATCTACTGACGATGCAGTTCAAGATCTTACAAATGAAATAGCTTCATCACAAGAAAAGAGAGAAAAATCTCTAGCTATTTTTCTTGACTTGTCGAAGGCGTTCAACACTGTTTTCGTACCTAGACTGTGCATGAAACTTGAAAGAATGGGAGTTCGAGGGAACCAACTATGATTATTTTAGAGTTACTTAAACAATATAACACAGTGTCTTAAAGTGGGAAATCACAAAAGTGCGGTATTCACAATGGAGTGTAGGAGGACATACAAACTTACATGCACACACATATCTATATACGTACAAACAACATACACACACATATTTACATACATGTATAGTATCTAACTAACAACACTTATAATATTCTATTCTATTTATATCTTGTCTATGTAAATACTTATTAACCAATATTATAACTTATTTCGTATTAATATATATTATCCTTAGAATATACAACATTCACAATTACACTTACTATTTACACTCTTACTTCATATAAATATATCTAAGTTAATCAAATAATATTTATTTATTACATATTACATTTACCGTCACGGAACCACACCTTTCATTCGAGGCGGATTGCATTCGCCCGATGCAAGCGCATCATTCATTCGGTATCTGTCTACCCGGCGTTACGGGAATCCAAATATGGTTTATTGCCTATATTTATATTAAAACTGTTGAATGTTATTAAGGATTAATTTGTGTGTATCGTATGTGCGTAACGTGTGTATTTGTGAACTGTTGTGTAAAATATGTTGTGAACTTTTATAACAACTATTGAAACTATTTTGTGGGAACATTATTATATTGTGCTACCTTCAACTCAAAAACATCTTTTATTTCCTTCTGGAACCGTGAGTAATAAATATCTCTATAATAACCACAATTGGTGACCCCGAGAAGAACACAATGAGTGATAGTAGTGACACAGCTAATACTGCCAAAACATCTGAGAGCAAAAGACACGTAACGGTACGCCGCGCTAAGCCCGTTACCGTTTCACGAAAAATGAGCATAAAAATACCCGCATTCGCTCCCGAGGACCCTGAAATCTGGTTTGCATTGCTGGAAGGACAATTCGAGGCCATAGGCATAGAGGATGATGCAACAAAATTCACCCATGTCATCACTCACCTTGATATTCACCACGCAAAAGCGGTTAAAGATATTATCGTCAACCCTCCAGTCAACAACCGATATCTGAAAATAAAAACAGAGCTTATTCGACGGTTATCTGCATCACAGGAGAACAGGGTAAAACAGTTGCTCACCTACGAAGTTTTAGGTGATAGAAAACCCTCACAGTTTCTTAGACACCTGTTGGACTTAGCTGGACCCTCCGTACCGGAAGAATTTATAAAGACCATCTGGAGTAACCGTCTACCAAATAACATCCAGACCATCTTAGCGTCACAGCCTACCCATTCTCTGGAACAGCTGTCGGACTTGGCGGATCGCATCCAGGAGATCACAACACCCTGTCAGGTCGCAGAGTCTTCTAGACCAGGACCAAGTACCAGCGTCTCTGCTGAAATTGCCGAACTTAGAGGAATGGTCGAAAAGCTTGCACTGAAGCTAGATCAGCGTTCACGTTCTCCTGAACATAGGTATCACCAGTCAAGAACACATCATAGACGTTCCACTTCCCGTCAGAGGTCCAGGTCAAACTCGAGCTACCGCAAGTACCCTATTTGTTTTTATCACAATAAGTTTGGTTCACGTGCCCGACACTGTGTTAAGCCGTGCGACTACAACAAACCGGGAAAAGACAACGGCAGTCGCTAATGGCGACTGACGACTGCCCAGTAACTTCAGGTCGCCTATTTGTGTACGACAAGACTACGGACACCCAATTTCTGGTTGACACTGGGAGTGACCTGTGTGTTTTCCCGCGTTCTGCACTACGGGACCGTCGCACCAAGACAGACTACACCTTATGTGCTGCCAATGGCACTGTCATAGACACTTTTGGTAGCTTAGATTTAAATTTAAATTTAGGTTTAAGACGCAATTTTACATGGCGTTTCACAGTGGCTAATGTGACAAAAGCCATTATTGGTGTAGACTTTTAAGCTTTTATAACCTTGTTGTTGATGTACGAAATAAGAAATTAATTGATAATACAACTACATTATATTCCAGTGCTTCTGTAGCTCAAACTAATGTATGTTCTGTTAAGGTAGCATCAGGCAACACCAGGTTTCACGTACTGTTGGGTAAGTACCCCGAAATTACACGACCTTCAGGCACTCCGTGGATCCCTAAACACAAGACAGTACACCACATTCGCACTACACCAGGCCCTCCTATATCATGCACTCCTCGCAGACTCGCTCCGGACAAACTTAAAATTGCTAAACGAGAATTCGAGTTAATGCTTAGCAATGGTACCGCACGTCCTTCAGAAAGTGCTTGGGCTTCACCCTTACACCTAGCTCCTAAGAAGGACAATAGCTGGCGTCCTTGTGGTGACTATCGCATGCTCAATTCCCGAACCATCCCTGATCGGTATCCCATTAGGCACATTCACGACTTCGCTCATGCCATAGCGGGCTGTAAGGTCTTCAGCACCATCGATCTGGTGAAGGCTTTCAACCAAATTCCGGTCTACGAAGAGGATATCCAAAAGACGGCCATCACAACCCCTTTTGGCTTGTACGAATTCCCTTGTATGACCTTTGGTCTGAGGAATGCAGGTCAGACTTTTCAGAGATTCGTCGATGAATTGACTAGAGGCCTTGATTTCGTGTATCCCTACTGCGACGATTTCCTCTGCTTCTCTCAGGATCAGGACCAGCATGAACAGCACCTGCAACAGCTCTTCGACCGCATGAAACAATACGGCATCCTCGTCAACACCTCAAAATGCGTTTTTGGTGCCAGTGAGGTAAGTTTCTTAGGTTACCACATTTCAGAAGCAGGTACCAAGCCCCTAGACGCAAAAGTGCAGGCAATTACCGACTTTCCTGTACCTAAGACCGTCAGACAGCTGAGACGTTTCTTAGGCATGCTCAATTTTTATAGGCGTTTTTTGTCTAACGCAGCGGTGATGCAAGCCCCTCTTAATGCCTTACTGACAGGCTCGGTCAAAGCTTCACATCCCGTCGACATATCCGGTGATGCACTAGTTGCTTTTGAACAATGTAAGCGTTCACTTGCTAACGCTGCACTACTTGCTCATCCAGATAGCGATGCTAAATTAGCACTTGTGACTGATGCATCTGACTTAGCAATGGGTGCAGTGTTGCAACAGTTAACGCACGGAAACTTGCAGCCACTTGCATTTTTCTCTCGCAAGTTTAGCCCCTGTCAACAGAAATATTCACCGTACGACCGCGAGCTTTTGGCAATTTACGAAAGCATTAAGTACTTTCGCCATATGCTGGAAGCTAGACACTTTGTTGTGTTTACAGACCACAAGCCCATTACTTATGCTTTTCATGAGAGGAAGGCTAATTGTTCACCTCGCCAATATCGACATCTGGACTTTATATCGCAATTCACGACCGATATCCGTCACATATCGGGCAAAGACAATGTTGTTGCTGACACATTGTCTCGAATTGACGAAGTTCAGATGTCCATTAATCTCGATCAGTTGGCAGAATCTCAAGCTGATGATGAAGAACTCATGAAGTACACCGGTGGTGATTTCGCACTTCATCTCGAAAGACTTAGGCTTCCTGGTAGTACAAAATATCTTTACTGTGATAGTAGTACACCACAACCTCGCCCTTTTGTAACTAAGCCTCTCAGAAGGCTAGTATTTGACACCATCCATAACCTCAGCCATCCAGGCGCTATAGCCACCACAAAATTGGTTGCAGAACGGTTTGTCTGGCCTGGCATGCGTAAAGACTGTCGAGAGTGGTGTCGAAAATGTCTGTCTTGCCAACGCGCTAAGGTGTATCGCCATGTCTCAGCACCTTTAGGTACGTTCGAGCTACCACGCGCGCGATTTACGTTTGTACACATAGACATAATTGGCCCCCTACCACCTTCCCAAGGCTACCGCTACTGCTTAACGGCGGTGGACCGTTTCACTCGTTGGCCAGAAGTCACACCAATGACGGATATTACCGCAGAAACCGTGGGTAAGGCACTGATATCCTGGATATCCAGATTTGGATGTCCCACGGATATTGTCACAGACCGCGGCCGGCAATTTGAATCCACACTTTTCCAATACCTTGGAAAAATGATAGGATTCAAACATCGCCGAACAACTGCGTATCATCCTGCATGTAATGGCTTGGTGGAACGGTTCCACCGTCAGCTTAAAGCGGCCATAATGTGTCACTCAGACTACAACTGGGTAAACACCCTACCCTTAGTACTACTAGGCATTAGGGCATCCTACAAAGAAGACTTAAAGGCTTCGTCGGCTGAATTAGTTTATGGCGAACCTTTACGACTTCCTGGAGAATTCTTTCAGGCAAGCATTCCTGATTCCACGGATCTAACGGATTTCACATCCCGCTTGCGTAATTTTTCACAAAAGCTTCGTCCGTCCCCCGCTTCTCGCCATAATAACAACAAAATTTTTATATACAAAGACTTAAAGTCTTGCAGCCACGTATTTTTAAGGGTCGGTGCATCCCGAGGTTCCTTAGAACCTCCTTACTCCGGTCCATACGAAGTGCTCGAGCGGGGGGACAAAACTTTTAAAATACTTGTCAAGGGTAAGAGCGTCACAGTATCTGTAGACCGTCTTAAACCAGCCTACATACTCGTCGACCCATCTACTAACTCCTTACCCCTTCCATCCCCTACTAATTATGACCCCGTCATAGATCCAACTCCTAGTCCCAGTCCTAACCAGGATAAACCTTCTGATCGTGTGAACTCCAGAACCACACGTTCTGGGCGCAGGGTTCGATTTCCTGATTTTTATCGACCGTAGTGACGGTCTCTGGGGGGGAGTGATGTAGGAGGACATACAAACTTACATGCACACACATATCTATATACGTACAAACAACATACACACACATATTTACATACATGTATAGTATCTAACTAACAACACTTATAATATTCTATTCTATTTATATCTTGTCTATGTAAATACTTATTAACCAATATTATAACTTATTTCGTATTAATATATATCCTTAGAATATACAACATTCACAATTACACTTACTATTTACACTCTTACTTCATATAAATATATCTAAGTTAATCAAATAATATTTATTTATTACATATTACATTTATCGTCACGGAACCACACCTTTCATTCGAGGCGGATTGCATTCGCCCGATGCAAGCGCATCATTCATTCGGTATCTGTCTACCCGGCGTTACGGGAATCCAAATATGGTTTATTGCCTATATTTATATTAAAACTGTTGAATGTTATTAAGGATTAATTTGTGTGTATCGTATGTGCGTAACGTGTGTATTTGTGAACTGTTGTGTAAAATATGTTGTGAACTTTTATAACAACTATTGAAACTATTTTGTGGGAACATTATTATATTGTGCTACCTTCAACTCAAAAACATCTTTTATTTCCTTCTGGAACCGTGAGTAATAAATATCTCTATAATAACCACAGGAGTACGGTGTTTTGCAAGGTAGTGTTTTGGGGCATACGCTATTCTTGGTGTATGTGAATGATTTGTGCGACTTAATTTTGGAAAACGTTAAAACTGTATCTTTTGCAGATGATATAGCATTTGTCTTTAAAACTCATTCTTGGAGTGAAACTTTCCATGCGGCTCAACTAGGTTTCAATAAAATAACACAATGGTTATCACAGAATAAACTAACCCTCAAAATAGATAAGTCTTTTCTTATGACCTTTAAAATAAGAGATTCTCCATTATATGCACATTCGTATGACATTACCGCACACAAAAGTAATAAGTGTAATAGTGATTGCAACTGTCCGAAACTTACCCACACGTCGATAAATTGTGTACTCGAGTACGCAAATTAATTTACATATTTAAACACTTGAGACATACTGCCTTCCTCAGTATACTGAAAATAGTCTATCGTGCAATATGCCTATCTATAATAGGATACAGTATTTCCAGTGGGGGTGGTGCAACAAAGAATAATTTGCTTCCTCTTGAGAGAGCTCAAGGAGCCATTCTAAAGGTCTGCACATTTAAACCATACCAATACCCAACCAGGAGCCTCTACGAATATTGTAAAGTCCTAACAGTACGCCAAATGTTCATACTCCAGGTGCTGCTAAGACAACATATTCATTCTAATACGGAAACAACCACAAACTTATCCGCACAATCACGCACCACTAACCACTACTATTAAGACATCATTTGGGCAAAAGTTATATTTCTTTCTTGGACGCTATTTATATAACAAACTAAATAAGATTCCCGATTTTCATAATAAAACGAAATATAAATTTAAAAAAATAAATCCTATCTTCAAAACATATCTTACGAAGAGACAGAAGCTCTTCTACATCTCCCTCAATAGAGTTGTTAACATGACATGCACACACATGAGCGTACACATATGCACGCACACACGCATACACACACGAATCTACACGAACTTACGCAAACCCACACATTAATACAGCTACAAGTAAATATACGCACACGCACGTATATTATTATATACCTGCATACTCACACATTCAAAAATTGTGCATAAGTATTGTAATTTGTATATAAACTATTGTGGGAATCTGGTGCGAAATTGTGAATCAACTGTTAAGTGATAACAGCATATCCTGTCAAACTGGAGGGAGACTGGTGCCTATTACACAGGTTTTTATTTTTAGGCACCAGTTGAAAATATAAATATATATTAAGTCTTTACCTATGAAATTGCCGTTTTGTATACAATAAGTGAAAGTACTTATTTTTTCAAACTTTTTTATTTCTGTTATTCGAAGTAATCACCCATGCAATCGACGCATCTTTGCCAACGCATTGGCAGTTTATTGATGCCCTTCTTGTAAAAATCAGCTGGACGGGAGGCAACAAACTCTTCAAAGGCATTTTGTACTGCCTCTCAGGCATTGAATTTTTTACCCACTAAAAAGTTGTCTAAATTTTGGAAAAAGTAATAGTCGGTAGGTGCAAGGTCTGGTGAGTATGGCGGATGAGGGAGAGCTTCCAACCCCAGCTCTTGCAGCTTGGAGACTGTCTGTTGCGCAGTATGGGGTCGCGCGTTGTCGTGAAGGAGCAGTGGGGACGACCGATTGACCAAAGTTGGTTGCAGATGTGCAAGCTTCTCCATCATTCTCTCCAGTTCTTCACAGTACACATCTGCATTAATGCTCATGCCGTTTTGTAAAAAGCTGTGGTGAATCACACCCGCACTAGACCACCAAACAGTGACCATCACCTTTTCAGGGGTCATTTTTGGTTTAGGGCATTGCTTTGGTGCTGAACCAGGGTCTAACCAACTTGCTGAGCGCTTTCGATTGTCGAACAGAATCCATTTTTCGTCGCACGTAACTATTCGTTTCAAAATTCCCTAATTTCTTTGCCTGTTGAGCAGCGAAAGGCAGGTCTCGACGCGTACGTTGCGCTGGAGATCGTTAAGGTCGTGGGGCACTCATCTATCAAGCTTTTTTACCTTGCCAATTTGTCGCAAATGGATCAATATTGTTTTGATGCTTACATTAAAAGCTGCTGCTAGATCAGCTGTAGATTGAGTTTCGTCAGCTTCCACAATCGCCTTTAATTCATTATTGTTAACCAAAGTCTCCGGACGACCACGAGCTTCATTTTTCAAGCCAAAATTTCCAGAACGGAACCGGGAAAACCAATAAAGGGTTGTGCGTTCGTTTGTACAGTTCTCTCCGTAAACGTTTTTGATGTTAGGTACGTGCCGTTTGTGTCGCGTTGGTGCCACGACGGAATTCATATTCCATAATTACACGAATTTTTAAAGTATCCATTATGACGAAAAATGTTCAAATGTAATGAAAATACAACGCTAATCAAAAAACAAAAGACTGAGTTTGTAAATAGAATGTCATGGTTTTAAAACAAAATTAATTTGAATTTAGAATACAGAGCCATTACAAACTTTTTTATTTGAAATGACCAGTACCTACTGAAGAAACGCAATTTCATAGGTAAAGACCTATTATATATATAGACTGTGACATGCAGTAGAAACTGTATAAAATGTAAAATATAATTTTTGCTATTAAAGTTTATGCAAATATTGTTTTTTTTTTTATTATTATTATATAGGGGGCAAACGAGCAGACGTATCGCCTGATGGTAAGCGAAAAAATTATGTAGTATCTTAGAGAGATACTCTTAGTTAAATGTTAAACATTGCACTAACACCAAATAGATAAGGCAAAATGTAGAACAATTATGACAATGACATTCTTATTCTTTCTTCTTCTTCTTCTCTTTTCTTCTTGTAATATTTAAATATATTTACGCTATATACATATAACAATAGCTGTGAAGTATTTAAATATGTCAACATAGATGTTTGCATCACGTTTATATACTCGTATATTACATAAGAAAAATGTGATAGATAGACATTTAGGCCACTATGAGTACTAGAACTGATATAAATATATACAAATATTTCTTTTTTCTAAATACATGCATAGCATATATGTATAATAGAAGATATCCAAACTCCGAAACAAATATTTGCAGTACATACAAACATTTGATCCGACCCGGGAATCGAACTCGAAACGTCAAGCATAGCAATCGCATACGCTAACTGCCGCGCCACTGAGGCTGTCACGTAAGGACCTAATATTAAAGAAAATCCTAAAAGTCTTAGCTATGCAATGTAATATATTTAAAATAAAAGTTGCCAGTAACTAAACCTCAAGGTCAGAAATGCATCTGAAATGTTAGTTAATCATATTTTGTCATATGTTTATTATAAATATTATATTATATATTACAGGTTTATTAGTAAAGTTGACTAACATATTTGGTTATATACAGTTAATATTTTAAAAAATGGTAAAAGGAATAATAATATTTATTGATGCTGAATTTAGGTATGTAATGCTTACAATATTTTTCAAGACCGTATTACTCATAGATGCGCCGGATAGTCGCTCGGCCACTTCTTCGTAATTTGTTCAAGTTCTTGCCTCAGTGTGTTTACGTGCGAACTGGATTGTGGTCGTTCATGACATTCATGAAGGTAAAAAGAACCAGTTTTGTAGTTACTTCGTTACATGCAATTAATAAACAGAAACTAAAATGCTTCCTTCAAATATTGCTGGTAAGTTATATTACATTTCAACTATTTAAAGTATTTAGCTTACGAAGGAACATAATTTAATAAATGAAAATGATGTCAACGACGCTTTGACTTCGCCACATATATTGAATATTAAAAAGTTAATACATATGTCTCCAATACACATGTAGTAAGTAATAAGTGTTTAAACATATCAAAATGTATCAAAACAAACGAATGACTGAATTGCACTCTCAATATCAAGATTAGAAAAACTACTAATTACTTTAATAATCATGTTAATAGCGTAATAATACAGACGCTAGTGAACTAAATCCTTACAGGGAAAACCCAGGCTGGGTTCCGAATCTTAATGCAAATCTGTTTGTGAACATGTATTTTAAAACAGGGTTTTTCCTGAATGCAGTGGTATTTTAAAATACTTTGAGGAATATATTAACTATAAAATTATGTACACACGTCGAACTAACATCTATTTCATTATTAGCAGCAAATAAAAAAGGCACAAAGGACATCACTTTTAATGTTTGAGTAAACATGAGATTCAGAACATCACGCTCCTAAGCGTAGTCGTCCAGGCTGCCCCTTATATTCTTGGAATGGCATAATCAAGTTTAAAGGATAGACTTAATTGGGAAAGAGCCCTCATTAGACCGGTACTACCCTCGCACAGAAAATCAAAACAAAATTATAGCTTTCATGCTGTCATGTTTCGTAGATGAGACCGGAGGCCCAATGATACAGAAGTATCACTCACACAGCCGCCATTGTATGTCACCATGCTTCATTGTTGCATTGTCTGCATTCGCAGGGAGTATGGTGACCACCACTCTTTGATTTCGCTTATGTCTTCCATCAGGCAGAGTAGAGTCATTTCGGGCGGGTCCATCATAAAAAAAACCTACAAAGTCCCAAATGTGAAGTCTCGAAGTTCTTCTACTTTCTAAGCGTCGTGTCGTCTCGAACATATGGAAGCTTTGGTGCATTCGATCCTAGCAAAGTCTAGAGCTACAATCTCCATAACCACAAACTCCATACTCATATCCTCGAAAAAACCCTGTACAACATTCCCATCTTTTCCATTCTTTTGAATATCAGTGATATGTTGCAATTCAACATGCAAATGATACTCGTAGTACAGGGTAAGGACTTTTCTGAGTTGCATATGTATTCGTGCTTCACTTTTCGTCAGGTGGCTCGTTAATACTTTTTTCCGATATATCACAATAACATTGATACCTACATATTTTCTTTTTATATATAGTCCATTAGCTTAGATAGTGTCGGTATACCCGCACGCAATTGTGGTTATTGTTGTGAAATACGAGTAAATTAACTCACATAACAGCGTAATCTGACAAATCATACTTACTTGTGGGTGTACGCTACAGGCGGGTCCTTTGATTTTATGGTGGCTTGCCGCACGTGTGACGGCGGTGTCATCAAACTGAACTTATCTAAGCGAATGAACTGTGCTACGAGCCGGTTCTTTAAAATAAACTTGAATTTAGTTAGATGTATCTTGAAATTTAAAACAAATAGGCTTTAAACGATTTTCATGGCTTTCTAGAGAGATGACATAAATCATACATTTCATCAAATCTTAATATTCTTTGCAATTTCAGCGATAATATGCATCCTTCTTCAAACCTTGGAATGTCAAGGTGGTTCCTCCACTTCAAAGAACCGGCTAAACTTTTTTGACGTTGAAATACTTCGGCACACAGCGGAAGGCAAAAAAGGCAATGTAATGGTTTCGCCAGCAAGTATTAAGTCTACTTTGGCTATGATATTAGAGGAAGCAAAAGGAAAGACTGCTCAAGAAATCAAAGTTGCTTTAAGAGTTTCTTCCGAGAAAGATGACTTTAGAGAAGAAATGAGAGTATTCGCTAAAGTTTTTGAGGTAGGTTATAATTATAAAATTATCATTTTTCCTTTAGCATTCTTATTGACGAGTTATTTTTTAAATGACTCATATTTTTTATCTAATCATCACAAGAGAAGAAGAGGAAGACCGGAAATAGTTACATCGATCAGATTAAGGAACAAATAGCGGTTACAAAATATCATGAGGTCAAGGAAACAACTCATAAGCAAATGATGATGAATAATTTTTAAAACGTCTATTTTTTCTATTACACAATTTTTTAAAGGTCTCTAATAGTTGAAATATTTTGGGTATCGAGTAAGATTTTGGATAGGCTATTCCTATCGGACGGACGAGGGAAGTTAATAAATAGAAATGTTATACTTGGATAGGAAAAAATCAATAGAAGACAACGAGCTTAAATTTTTTTACACTTGAAATAAAAAATTATGTTGTCATATTGGAATTTCCATTTTGTATTTTGTTAGCACAATAAACAGGTTCCAAATTTAAGAGCTACGTTGGGTATTAACTTGTTTGGATATTCGGATTTTGGATATAAGACTGACATCAATCGTTGCTTCCTTATATATTAAATGAAAAACATTAAAAAGAAAGCAATAGAATTACTCTTTATTAGTAGTTAGTAATATAAATGTTTACTATTTACTGCCTCCTTGGTCTAGTGGTTAGCGTAAGCGACTGCCTGAATCAGGAGGTCTCGGGTTCAATTCCCGGGTCGGACTGCTGTTGGGTTTTTCCTACAAGAAGTTCCTAGTAGCAGCCCGGAGTATGGCAGATGGCGGTGTTTCCTGCCCGTGCTTCGGATGGCACGTTAAGCCGTCGGTCCCGGTTGTCATGAACAGCTATGGCAATCGTTATTGGGAAGTCAGTGCCCTCAAATATACTGACAACTAGTTCAACCTTCGAATTCAGTTCGCCCTCAGGGTTGCGGAGGTCAGATGCCAGTCGCTCTGTGTAAAAACTGATATTCAGGTAAAAACCGGTTGAACTGGTAGCCGACCCCAAATAATATTGGGAATAATAAAGGCTAGGAAGAAGAAGAAGATTCCTGCCACTATCACATTTTCTTAATATGTCATCTTATTTTTATTCTCTAATTTTATGTGCAAACTAATTTATCCGTTGACAATTGTCATTCAGCACACGTCCAGGTATGAAATTTTAATTGGTGCACAATACGCAATTTTTGAATCACAGGTTTTGTAGTAAGAATCTTTCTACATATATCTTTTATCGACAAAACATATGCTTACAAACGTTAAATAAATAATAATAATACTAATATGAACGTGTTTAGATATTTGTCACGCTACCTTGACTCTTTGCAGAATTGAGGAAACATATTAAAAAAAGCATTTTTTGCTACTTGGATTTTGTTATAAATTTGCTTCATTTTAAATTAAATAAACTTGTTCGAAACTAGATTTGCGGTTGTTACTTTTTGTTAATATTAATTAAGAAAACTTGATAATGTTTTGTAGCTGAATTTTTATATTTTTTATTTAGTTTGTATGTTGCTTAACTATTGATTGGGTAGAGAGGACCGACTGTGACACCTATCCAGTGACTGAATCTGAATCCAATAGGACGGGAGGCTATAGCACAATGCCACCACTGCGGTTACGAACGGGACTCCGCCCAGCACACACTGGAGGATTGCCCGCGTGGGAGTCTGAGCGTTAAGTCCTGGTCGGAAAGATCGGATGAAACCTATCATCACCAGCATTGATCGCGGCAATGCTGGTGAGTAGTGAAAGTTGGAAGCTGCGGTCTCCTTCTGTGAGGATGTTATACCCTTCTTCGCCGTCCGAAGACGGCGGGAAAGGGTACGCACAGAGGTCACTAGGTCCCTAATCGCCGCCCATGGGTCGCTGCAGACACATCTTGGGACGATTTGACCGCTGAAAACGACCTAAAACAGAAGACACGGACCCGGTGCAGCCCAGGGGTGTCGAGGCGCTTAGTATCTTGCCATGGGGTGACCGTGATCATCCCGGGATGTATCTCAATTTGCGAGGTGAGGCAAGAAGGACTCCAGAAGCCACTGATGCGTTCCTGGAGCTTCTTCCGACTGCCGAGACAGGCCGCCACGGGTATTAGTGAGTATACCGGTTTTCCAGGAGTCCCACACACGCCCTTCGTCACCTCAACGGAGGGTATGGTGCGAAAAAAAAAAGAGCATTCCTCGTGTAAAAAAAGAAAAAAATGGTTGAAGAACTAAGATATTAAATATTGATTGGTACTTCTGTAGTCATTTTGAATGTCATAATGTGATAAAATGTAAGTTTTAAATTTTTTTAAATCATTTGTTTTATTGTCGCAATTTTATTTTTTCGCACATTGTTTTTAGGTATAATAATAAAAAAATGCGCTTCAAAATTATGATTAATATCTCAATCAATTTTAGATATTCCATCTAAAATATTAAAAAAAAATCTAAATAAATTTCAGGCTAACAACACAGTTATATCCCTCCAAAACGCGAATGCATTGTTTCTATCAAGGACACTGACTCTGATGAAACAGTACGAGGCAGTGGTGCGACGATTTTACTTGGCAGAATTGAACAAGGTGAATTTCAATGATCCTAAGTCTTCAGCAAACACAGTTAATTCTTGGGTAGATAAGAAAACTCACGGATTGATACCTACTATTGTTGACGAAGGTGAGCAAAGAATTTATGATTTAAATAATGAGTCTCTAAAATTAAAATGTTTACATTACATATTGCAGTACCATACACTTATACGATAGTTTTACAATTAAACTGACTACTGTGTTAATTTTAATAAAGTTTTTAGGATTACTCAACAGTACTTGACTGTTGAATAATTCAAAAAACGATAGACAAGTAATGATTTGGACTTTAAATTAAATCTTTAGAAGACATTGTATTTAAATTTCTAAAACACATAAAAATAAAACTGTCATTAAATCAAGATAGTGTTAATTCTTATTCATTATTACGTTACTGATGCTTTAGGGTATGTCACGCAGTGGACAGGCTATCGGCAGAAAAGGTAGTGATTAAAATGGGTTCCATGTAATAATGTTTTGATTAACGCACTTGTGACGCCTCTGGTGTTGCGGGTGTCCATGGGCGGCGGTAATCGCTTACCATCAGGTGATACGTCTGCTCGTTTGCCCCCTATACAATAAAAAAAAAAAAAATTCTCTTTATTATAGATCAAATAACACCATCTACAGAGATGATGATAGCTAACGCCCTCTACTTTAAAGCGCAATGGAAACATGGTTTTAACACCAAATTAACTCATGGTGGCTGCTTTTACAACAACGGCATTTGTAAAAATGTTTCCATGATGCTCCTCCAAGCTGAACTAGATTACACATATGTGCTAAATTTAAGATCTCATGCCTTGGAGCTACCTTATCAGGTAATAGAATACATGCAATGCAAATTAAGTACTTACTTAGTATACTATGGTTTATAATTATTATCTAAAGTTTATTGACTAGAAAATGTATAGAAAACCCTAATACAATTACCTAGTCTTTTTGTTAAAATTTATATAGCATATGTGGGCCATTATTAGGAACCTACAGAATGCCGGGTAAAAATAAAATAAATAACCATTAATCGCAATGTTTAATCTCACAAGCACAGTATCCACCTAGTAATACTAGAATATCATTACGAAATTCAGTTTGTATTTGGGTAATCAAATGGATAGTCTAGGATCCCGGGACTATTTTTACAACACAATTTGTAGGATAATGAGGCTGTTAATTTATATAAATATTAACTAATCAAAAGTATTAAAATTAGATAGTTAGTAATCATTTTTGATGACCTCGTCATTGATACACATTGGAAGTGGGGTACTATTGATCTATTGATTGAATGATTTTTTGAATAATGTTAATAATTTTCTTAAAATATAATAACAAACCCCACAGTTAGTATTAAATTTTTAACAGTAGTATATTTATTTCTTGCTATTTCTGGTAGTTACTACAATCGAGAATTTTTGTAAGAAAAAAAGTTGGACATCTCATGAAAATGAAGCTACTTACGAAAAATTTGCTTAATTAACACTTTTTATTGAAGTGAATATAAAACTTAAATATTTATTTTCTTAAGTAACATCCATTTCGAAATCAATCATCATATTTCAAAAAAAATACTGATACATTTCAGGATGATCGTTACTCTATGCTTCTACTAGTCCCTCAAGATCAAAATGCTGAAACAACCATAATGCGAGACCTGCCTTTTGTATCACTAAGGGAAATATTCAATCTCATGGATCGTGTTGATGTCGTTCTTACGATGCCCAAGTTTGATTTAGAGTACAATGACGACATGGTTGAACCTTTAAAAAAAGTAAGTGAATCGAAAGTGTACCATGCTATATTTAGTTACATCTGCGAATTAATGTTTTTGATTCAATAAACCAAGTAAATATGTATTTATATCTAATGTCTATTACTCATAATACAAGCTCTGCTTTGCTTGGGACTAAATGGCGTTGTGTATTAGATGTCCGAATATCATCAATCAACAACCCATAATGTCTCACTGTTGAGCTCGAGTCTCTTCTTAGGAGAGGGTTAAGGCTATACGTCCCCACGCAGACCGAGTGCGGTTTAGGGACTGGTAAGACAACGTTGTGGCTACGTATCCTGCCTTTGGATGTTTTTAAGCCGCCCAAAGGTCACCAAACTAATTTAAGCTTCACGACTGTTTAACCTATTACAACAACCGAGACCGACTGCTTAACGTTTTTTTATTTATATACCTAAATAATAACTCTTACACATGACAAAAAATTAAATACTCGCCAAGCTTGTTGGCGAGACCTCTTCAGAATCACGGAGACGCGTCGTTGTTGCTAATCACCGAGTGCAAATAAGCTATGAGCGTCTTCGAATGTCCGAATATATTATTATTATATTTTTGGAGCTTAAACTCAAAACTACATTATTTTCTACTGAATTTATAAGCACTAAAATTAAACACCATGGAGCTAATTTTATTATTCGAAAAAAATCTAAACTGGATTAAAATCACTAAAAAAATATTTTGTTCTATCAAATAGCGGTCTAAAGTCAAAGACTAAAATTTGTCATGTGGCACTAAAATATACGTTTTGAAAATGTACACATACAAAAATAGAATTTTGGAAATCACTTCACTAAAATAAGAAAATGAAAAGATAACTAAGAGAAATTTTAGATAAGCGAGACCACAACATAATTATTATCACTGACAAATGTTTTTCAGATGCATATAACAACACTGTTCTCGCAAGCAGCAAATCTATCGGGCATTTTTGGTGCAGGGGGGTACGCCAATCTGAATAGCTTCTATCACTCCGTTCATATGAAAGTGGACGAAGTAGGTACTATTGCAGCAGCAGCCAGCACTAGCGCCGTGGTACCTTTGACTAATGACCAGGTGCAGTTACAAATTAACCGACCCTTCTTATTTTTTATAATGGATAAGAAGGCTGGAGTAACACTGTTTGAAGGCAAGATTGAAGAACCTACAGAATTTTCCAAAAATATTTCATCTCAAGGTAATTACTATACCTTCATATAACGTGTTAGGTTTACAGAAATAATAAAAATAGCCCCATATAATATACTACTGTTCGTGCCTAGAACGGATCGTTTTTCAAATATAGGAACTGGGCATAAGTCGATAATTTGTAGACAATTGACGTGCCCCATGGTTTTATTTTAGTCTAGTCTATGCATATGTTTATAATTCCCACGACTGTATCTATTTTATTATTTTTTTGGTTTTTAGTACATTTATCTTAAACATTGCAATGTATGTTTTTTAACATAAAACCGTTTAAAGTTTTTTTACCTATTTTTATTTTCTAGTTTTTAGTTTTTATTTCGCATTCTGTTTAATTCATTTAGTGCTTCATTATTGCAAGGTTTCTTGCCCGTTAGTTTATAGCAGTCCAACTCCTCTATACGTAGTCCCTGCAAAGATATTTCATTTGATACCCATATTGATGGGATTGATAAAACCTACGTTATCCGCCATTTTGTAGCGGCCGCCATCTTGGATTTCAATTTTTTATAGTGTATTGTATTCTGTTTGTTGAGCCCTTTCATTTGATACCCATATTGATGAGATTAATAAAACATAAATTATCCGCCAATTTGTAGCGGCGGCCATCTTGAATTTATAATGATAATGAATAAACATAATTGTATTGTCACCAAAATGCAAAGTGTATACAAAATTTCAGATTAATCGGTTGACAGGAAGAGGGTGAAATTTGAATTACTAAATTTGACCCAAGAATAAATAATAAATAAAACAAACGGGGTGAGCTAACATGTTTATAAAATTTATAAAATTAATCATCTAAAGTATTAGTCCACGGGCCCACGAACAAGGGATTTCAGTGATTGACAACAGGCTGAAAGTTTATACACAGCTTCGTTTTGACGAGACACCCAACTTTTATTATTGGACCAACTTCTGAAAGTGGAACCTAACTGGATCTACACTCGAAAAAATATTAACATAATCTTGACAACTTTCGAGTGTAGGCCTCAAAAAAATTACCGTCAAATTTGTATGCCGATGCATTTTTTATGAAAAATATATACTTTGCAAGCCCCAAAACAAAAATCAGTTTGTAATTAATGAAAATGAATAAAAATTTTCAAGTCACCTTTCTGACATGTTAGAGCTGAGGGTCACTCGGAAGGTACCATTCACTTTGTATGCCACAAGTTTTTTTCAGTTTTCCATTGTATTTTCTCGAAGTATTGATTTTTAGAAACTGTTATTAATTAAATTGGGACACTCATCAAATTGACGTGTTTCGCTCCCTATCCCGCTTTTTCCTTCCACTTTCAGAATTTGGTCCAATAATAAAAGTTGGGTGTCTCGTCAAAACGAAGCTGTGTATAAACTTTCAGCCTGTTGTCAATCACTGAAATCCCTTGTTCGTGGGCCCGTGGACTATATTATAATGTAATTATTATATTTCCAACTTTGATTAAATAATTTAAATTTATGTCAAGAAGTTGTTACAACGCAATAACAAAACGCATCCCTACGTTTTCTGAATTTGCCATGCTTAAAGTCTTCTTAGGTGAAACCTGTAAATGCGCTCTGCATTATGTGTCAGATGTCCGAGAACCATGCAGATAATTTTAATCTTGACTAAGGTTTCATATAAAACGATAAAACATTATGATCGATATTTATGAATAAGCTTACTAGTGAATTTGGCAGTAGAGCAACCTTTAACAGAAAATTGTAAACGGATAGTTTTATATACATTTAAGGAACAGAGTCTACGCCGTCTTCTTGACAATAATGAAAATTTGTGTGTTACTTAATAAACTGAAATAACTTTTTAACACAATAGTTGTGAAAATTTGAGAATATAAAATGCTATTATGATATTACTAGTCAAACACACACACAAGTAAAAACATTAAATTGAAACCAAATGTCTGTTCTTAATATAATACCTATACCTTTATCAAAGACCAATCCACTCTATCTTGATCATCCGAATAAGGTACGAAGTCATCATCAGTCATATCGTTCGATAGCACATTATCAATTGCAAGTTTCTCAATTGCTGCAGTAACTTCAACACTTTCTTTCAAAGACATACTTGATGAGATTTATACTGAAAACGATAACGACAGGAAATTAAACTCTAACATAGTCTGTATACATAATGTTTTATTGATTTTAAGGATTAATAGGAAAAAAAAGTTTATTATTAATTGGTGAATTTCTTGTTGAGAAGTCAACATAAATTTTTAGTTTTGTGCATCTACCTTGTTTGGATCTGCATCGCCCTAAGGTCGACTGGTAGAAAATGCCTACGGCATTAAGTTCACCTTTGTCACCGATAATGTGCATAAAGTGTAAATAAAAAAAAATAAAAAGTTTGTGAGTGAATGGTTCTATACAGACATCGCATAATATTAGATTAACAAACAGATTTACATTATGTTTGTCTATTTAACAGAAGAAGTAGGTATTATTAAATAATCACCAATATGAATTGCTAGAGTAAATTAAAGCAACATCTATATTATTAGCCTTTAATAAATGTGAATACATATATAAACGCGGTTCATAAAACCATGTATAATATTATCTACTATTCAATACTCTATAATATTAAGTCACAAAATATCAAAGACTAAAAGTTCTAAGTAAAATAATGACATTAAACAAAATATAAACTCACCAATAACAAACACAGATACTACAAAAAATATAATTGTTTATATTTCATAACACAAAACAAATGTGACACCCAAAGTTATAGACCAGGTTTAACTCTGTGATGTGTAATCAATTAATAAAATATGTATCAGAACTCCGTCCCGCGTATATCTTTTATTTAATATTTTGTTCGAGGAATATTAAAAGATAACATTTTTATTACAACAAAAACACTCCAACAACAAGATCCAACCAACCACGTACGTTCTCTATCTTATCACAAGGCGAGTCATAGCAGCAACTTATTAAACAGGATAAAAATGCATATAACCAGAATTATACTCGTACATATCACAAGATTCGACTCGGACTACGAATTAAAAGCGAAGTGAAATATTGTAAAACGACACTGCCATTTAAACCCACTTACAGTGCCATTTAAAACTTGACAGACGAGACTTTTAACTGACTTTTCCTTATTTCATCTTAACAAGTTTTGTGAGTCATTATCTACACTAATATTTTAAAGAGGAAAACTTTGTTTGTATGTTTGTTTGTAATGAATAGGCTCAAAAACTACTGGACCGATTTTAAAAATTCTTTCACCATTCGAAAGCTACATTACCCACGAGTAACATAGGCTATATTTTATTTTGGAAAAAAATAGGGTTCTGTAAGATATTTGGGTTTTTCGGACACAAGGTGTAAAAAATCAACCAGAAATTTTCACGCTACGGGCAATATAAGACGCAAGCGAGGTTGCGTGGGTCAGCTAGTTATGAATAATCTTAATGTTTTTAGTGAAAATATATAGCTTTGTAACAAAATTTTAAAGATTTAAGACAACGTTGTCTTGCATAGTTTGTTCTCTTTATCGGGTCTTTTGACACAATAACAAAATAAATTAGAGTGGTGACTCTCCGTATTCTTAATTCCTCAGCACGCAATCATGACTTAAGATAGAATGATATTATAAATTCGTATTTAAAAAAAACAAAACTTCATATGGATAATTATACATGTCTCATTTGTGGTTGAATTTTATTAATATATAAAACATTCCAATCGAGCCATCTACTAGTATATGTATATATATATATATATATGTACCGCACAGTATCTGTTTGACTTTTTACCGTGGAAGAACCACGCTTCGGCATGCATGGGCCGGCTCGACCGGAATGATACCACAGCCTCACAGAAAACCGGTGTGAAATAGCGCTTGCGCTGTGTTTCATCGAGTGAGCGAGGATACCGGAGGCCCATTTTTTTTTTTTTTTTTTTTTTTTCTACGTGTGGAAACCCCCTCGGGCCGTCACCCCGCCGGGGTTTGCGGCGGGACGGTGTGTCGGAATCGAACCGACTAAAACCACACGGTGTGCCAACTCTGCGCCTGAGAAGGGAGGGGTCCGGGATCGCTGTTATTAACGCAAACCGGACCCCTCCCAGCGCCTGCCCGCACTGAAGCGGGCACCGTCTGCTGGTAAAAATCTCAAATTAGGCGACGCACGGCACATGCGTACGTCGCCCCCTCGCGGTTGGCCTGTAATGCGGATGGAGGGGAAAACCCATCCCGTCCATCCGCGGCCACACTCAGGGCGGCATGAGGCGCTGATAGGCGCGCCTCCGCCGCCCCGTGCGCCGGCGGCGGATCGGGTCCGAGTGGATATCGTCCTCCCGGGCCTTCTCCGCCGCCTCCTTCTGCGAAATTACTTCTTCGCAGAAGGTCGCGACCGCGGTAAAACTGCTGTCGCTACCGGCCATGGACAGTACGACGGCCGGCAGCGACAGATCTCCTCCGATGACTGCAGTGAGGGCCCGGCGCTGATCCGCCCAAGCGGGGCAGATCTCCAGCGTATGCTGGGCCGAGTCCTCACTGCAGTCGCAGTGGTGGCAGGCGGGACTCAATTCCCTCCTAGCGACCGAATGCAGGTACTTTCCGAAGCAACCATGCCCGGAAAGCACCTGCGTCAGCCGGAAGGAAAGGGTCCCGTGCTGCCGCCCTGCCCACTCGAGGATGACCGGCTGGAGCGCCTCCACGGTAGCAAAGCCAGCGCGTGGAGCCTCCAGCCGGGACGACCAACAAGCCATCGTGGCTCGGCGAGCGGCTTCACGCCATTCGCGTACCTCTTCGGGCGGAGCACGATACCCGTACTCCGCCCGATATTCAGCCGCTCGCCGATAAACTTCGGCGAGCACTTCCGCCTCCAAATCCCACGGGGGTGTTCCGGCCAAGGCACACGCCGCCTCGGTGGACACCGTGCGGTATCCGCGTATGGCTCTGACCGCCAATACCCTCTGAGGGCGCAACAGGCGCGCCTTGTTCTCCATTAAAAAAAAAACAAAAAAAATCTCTCGATCGGTTGCAGCGGCGTGCAGACCGCATCATCGGTAGTCCCGAATCCACCGAGTTCCTTGAACCTCTGCAGCTGTGAAGAGATATCGCTTCTATGGCAGTCCTCTATCGTCTGTACCATGGGGAATGTATATCACTGCACTGCACTAAACTTAGTGCAGATTTCTTTTTAATCATCTTAATAAGTCTATCCGTCTTATTGTCAAGGAGCTTAATGATGCTCTCCTAGCCGATTACGGCAACGACGGCCAGTTTCAACGGAAACCAGCCAACTACGCAGGAGATATTATGGTGCAGGTTCCCTATCTCTCATAATCCGATGGAACGGTTAACCGAGATGAACGGGGGGAGATCAGGCGCAGGACTGACGGCTTTACGTGCTCTCCGAGGCACGGGGTAGCCTGTATGTAGACGTATTTCTGAAGGTTTTCTTCATACATGAGTAGAACTTCTTACCCTTAAGTCCATGAAAGAGAAGAAACGAAATAAAAGAACCAAAAAACATATATAGCTTCTTTAAAGCTGACAACTAAGATTTGGGTATGGCGCAGTGGTAGCGTATGCGACTGCTTGGGTTCGAACCCGGGTCGGACCAAATGTTTGTATAACCTGCAAATATTTGTTTCGTAGTTTGGGTGTTTTCAATATTTAATATTTATGTATTTACAAAAAGAAAAGTAGAGGCTAAGTGCGGAAACAGCCTGGCAAAACCAAACTAAACCAATATGACGTTCTATGTGCTGTAGTCATTTATTACTAGGCTGCATATTGTCTCCTTTATCAAATAAATAAACTTCATAACTTAAGGTAAACTTAAAAAAAAAAAAAACTTAAATAACAAAACAGTAGACAGTTTCACACCTTTCATTTGGTTAAGTATATTTTTTCCTTTTTTCTTTTAAAAAGCAACTTTTAAATTAACAACATGTATTCTGTATCACAGGAAGCTTTAAAACATACAATTATGATAGTCGTAACGAACACCCAGACTCAAAACAACAATTTGTGTGCCAATCAAAGTGTTGGCCCATGTGAGATTTGAACCCACAAGCACGGTAATACACAACACTAACGCAACACCAAACGGTGTGCAGTCAACATCTATTATAAGTTTTAACGTTATAAATTACCCACCGTATCACAGTATTGTAAAAATATTTTTTATTATGAATCGATCTGTACCTGTAACAAATGTTACTTAACATTTGTTACAGGTACAGATCGATTATGAAAGATTCGGGTTTTACACCTACATATCACTTTAATATATTTACCTAATGACCCGCAAGTGATCCAACTCAAAACTATATACAGGGTGTAAAAAGACTACTACCGAAAACTTGGGAGTTGCAATCAGACCATGATACTGAATAAGTTTAGCAAAAAGAAAACGCAAAAAAAAAATGTAATTTATCTAAGTCCTTTTATGTTTTTATCTGCTTACATACACATAGTACAACATAATAGGACCCAAACTACCTAATTATCTCATTTAGAAAACCAAAAAACAAATAAAATCAATAAAACAGCGATGTATTTTGATAAACAAAACAGCTGGTCGGGTGAGTGCAATGACCTTGGCCGGGCGCATAGGTATTCAAGTAGCTACGCGGTGCACGCAATAATACAGGGTGTCTCAAAAGAAATTTTATATTTGTTTAGCTTACTGCGTGAACGCTGCGTACTTGAGGGGTGCGGGGGTTATGTCAATTGGTAGCTTGGCTCTTGGGGATTCAGTCGCTATGGAGCGTTTCTCGGGAGCAGACCGCGCGTTGTGCGTGCGAGAGTTTTACAAGAACGGTGATTCGACAACTGTCGCGCGTAGAAAATTCTGCAGTATTCGAGGTTTTCGCCACTTAAATGATGCGCCAAGCCTTCCTCTCATTCGACATTGGGTTAAAAAGTTTGAAGAGACTGGATCAACGCTGGATAAATCAAAATCCGGGCGACCTAGGTCATCAAGAACGGTAGAAAACGTGGAGAGTGTTAATCAATCTGTACGTGACGACCCGAGCCTTTCAATTCGGAAGCGCGCGAGTGCTTTAAATGTGCATAGATCATCATTACATCGCATTATGCACAAAGATCTAAAGCTGCACCCCTACAAAATTCAATTGGTGCAAGAATTAAAGCCCCAAGATGCCGGTCAGAGGCTTAATTTCGTAAATCAGATGATTGAGCGATTTTCAACGTTTACCAACATTTTGTTTTCGGATGAAGCTCATTTTCATCTTAATGGCCACGTAAATAAGCAAAACTGCCGCTACTGGAGTTCAGCCAATCCGAAACGCAAACATCAGAAACCCCTACACTCGCCTAAAGTGACCGTATGGGCTGCCATGTCGGCGCGAGGAATTATCGGCCCTTACTTTTTTGAAGACGAAATGGGGCGTACAGTTACAGTGAATTCAGAGCGTTATGTGGAGATGTTAGACAACTTCTTGGTACCTGAACTGCAAAACTTTCCTGGCTATAACCAAAGAACATGGTTTCAACAGGATGGAGCAACTTCACACACGTCCAATATATCTCTGCCACGTGTTCGTGAAATTTTCTCAGGAAAATTGATCTCCCGGAGAGGTGACATAAATTGGCCTCCACGTAGCCCAGATTTAACCCCTATGGACTTTTTCCTATGGGGTTATCTTAAATCTAAAGTTTACGCCAATAAACCAACTTCACTGGCGCATTTGAAAGAAAATATCCGTCACGAAATGGCAGCCATCCCTCACTCCACCTGTCGAGCAGTCATAAGTAATTTTACTGTTCGATTAAATGAGTGCCAACAACGTGAGGGTTTACATTTAGACGATATTATTTTTAAGAAATGAATTCCCAAAAAGTGTATTTTAACAATAAATAAACATTTTTTCTATATACCGCTTCCTTTTTTTTTAATCAATCCACTAAATATGAAATTTCATTTGAAACACCTTGTATATTACTGGCTTGTGGAATTATTAAAAATATTGACACATTGTTTTTTACGGCTACAATTTTTTTTAAGGACAACTGTTTGGTTTTTTTTATAAGTTTTGGGGTGCTGAATCAGCCCCTTTCGTTTTCGGTAGTCGTCTTTTTACACCCTGTATATGTATAAATGTAATCGACAATCTGTATAACTCGGTAGCGTAGTGATAGCGTATGCGATTGCTGTGATTGAGGTCTCGTGTTCGATTCCCGGGTCGACCCAAATGTTTGTATGATCTGCAAATATTTGTTTCGGAGTTTAGGTATTCTCTATGTATGTTATGTACGTATTCTTGTAAATAAGTAATTAAGTATATATGTATTTACATCAATTGTCTAGTACCCATAACACAAGCTCTGCTTAGCTTGGGACTAGATGGCGTTGTGTGTTAGATGTCCGAAATATTTATTTATTTACTTTAACTTGTTTGTAATAAATACATAGTTTTTATATTTATTTCTTATATTTCAATTTTATAACAGGATTCATGTCATATACGTGTGCTCTAAGCCATAGAATTAATCTAGGTATACTAATATTATAAAGAGGAAAACTTTGTTTGTATGTTTGTTTGTTTGTAATGAATAGGCTCAAAAACTACTGGACCGATTTTAAAAATTATTTTACCATTTGAAAGCTACATTATCCACGAGTAACATAGGCTATATTTTATTTTGGAAAAAAATAGGGTTCCGTAAGATATTTGGGTTTTTCGGACACAAGGTGTAAAAATCAACTAGAAAAGTAACTTATTTTGCGAAAATTTTCATGCTACGGGCTATATAAGACGCAAACGAGATTGCGTGGATCAGCTAGTCAGATATAAATTAATAGGAGACAGTTTATATAATTTATTTATTACTGTTTTTTATTGTTTAAAGCTTTGAAATATTAGCACTGGATACGTAAACAGAGAAAGAAGCGTCCGCGAACACAATTTTTTTAGTTACTTAAAATAAGTCCTTGACATGAACGTGAGCTTCTAAGTTATAAAATAACAACTTTATTGCTATATTAATAAAATATTGTTCTATAAACACTGAACGGTACCACTGACTAAATATACTAATATAGACTTATACCTCACTAATGTATCAGTATCAGTAGGATACATCTGCGATAGCGTTAAGCATTAACGTTAATGGAAATGGCAAAGTACTCGTTAATTAAACAATTGAAAATGCGCGTTGGCTACATTTAGGTTACAATGCCGTTATCAATAATCATAATGTCCTACTGCCGGACTCGGGTCTCCTCTCAGGGGAGGGTTAAGGTCATACGTTCCCACGCTGGCCAAGTGCAGGACGTTGTGGCAACGTAATCTTACCGTTGGATGATTTTAAGCCGCCCAAAGGCCTCCAACTTAGCTTCACGACTGTTATCCTACAATAACAACCGGGACCGACTGCTTAACGTGACCTCCGAATCACGGAAACGCTCATGGTAACATGCCACCAGCGGTCACCCATCCAGGTACTGACTGCGCCGTTGTTGCTTACCCTCGGTGATTGTTTCAAATCACTGAGTGCAACCGGGCTATGAGCGCCTTTCTGCGCCTGGGCTAAGAGTTAATTCCTCTTGAATTAAATAACACACAATTTGGATGACTCTTTTTGTCTTTTTTAATTCTTCTTGTGTCACTGGAAACGACAAACACTGAATAATACGATACCAGTTGCCACGTACTACAATCACTACGTACCACATATCACTAGCTACCTAAACCAAAGTACACTCATACTTGCTGTGCGAATGCGTCTTATGTAATAAGATGGCGATAATGTATCCAACATCACTTTGCGTGCTAAACTACACATTAAAACCCTTCGATATGTCCAAAAACCAAAACTCCAGATATCGCTTACCGTTTAATGCCAATAGTATTGCTATTTGTAATTTAACACATTTAAACGTTGGCCATATCTACGTAACGCCTAAATTAACGTGCTAATTAGCACGTTATAACGCAGGTGGAGCAGTAGCCCATTTAGACGGTACCTTTCCATACCAGATATCTGATTATTTAAGTAGTAACTTATTTTTGGAACGAAGTTCCTTATCGCGCGATATGAACGAAAAAACGAAGGGGGCTAGACGGAAATTGTCGCGACATAATTTGTTGTCACGACACTTTTTGTTGTCACGACACTTTTTGCTATTTTAAATTTTATTTGTTATTAGATTATTTTTCATTGCTTGAAGCAACCCAGATACTATATATATCTATATATAATAGATAGATAAGATTTCGAACTTTTATATATACATATCATCATTATCATCACTATTATCATTTCATCATTTTCATCAATTCATCATTTTCATCACTTTCATCATTTTCATCATCTTCATCGTTTTCATCATTTTCATCATTTTCATCACTCATCATTTTCATCATTTTCATCATTTTCATCATCTTCATCATTTTCATCATTTTCATCATTTTCATCAATTCATCATCTTCATCACTTTCATCATTTTCATCATTTTCATCATTTTCATCATTTTCATCATTTTCATCAATTCATCATCTTCATCACTTTCATCATTTTCATCATTTTCATCATCTTCATCATTTTCACCATTATCATCATTATCATTATTATTCTCTTTATTTAATTATATATACATATTAATTACATTTTTAAATACATAAAAAAGATAAACAATAACATAATATATATTTAAAAATATAAAAAATAGTAGACCACCGACTTCGGGTACAGGGACCAAGAAACCGGTGGTTAGGGCTCCAAAGACAGGAACCTCCTCACTATGCGTGCCGTGCCAAGAAGGACTGCCTTCTGTATCAGACCCTTGATCCAGCCTTCTAACGTGAGCCTCTTAAGGTGTTGGTCGAGGCTCTTGGCTATCAATCCGTGAGCAGATACGACTATCGGAACAATTATTACCGAATCCAAATTCCACATATCGACAATCTCGTGAGATAGATCCAAATATTTTATTTGTTTTTCTTTTTCGACTTTCACGAGATTCTCGTCATGAGGAACGGCGATATCGATAATAATTGCGCGGCGCTCTAATCGATCTATCACCACAATATCAGGCTTATTGGCAACAATAGTCCTGTCTGTAATAATAGATCGATCCCAATATAATGTAGCACGACCATTCTCGAGAACTGGGTCGGGCACATACCTGTAGTATGGCACCTCTGAGTTCACAAGATGGTATTTAAGGGCAAGTTGCTGATGTACGATCCTAGCTACTTGGTTGTGCCTGTGCAAATACTCGCCGTTAGC
The DNA here is from genome assembly GCA_916048165.1 of Spilarctia lutea. Lineage (NCBI taxonomy): Eukaryota > Metazoa > Arthropoda > Insecta > Lepidoptera > Erebidae > Spilarctia > Spilarctia lutea. The sequence goes on from OU696491.1 coordinate 7,443,445, forward strand.
AAGACGAGAACAACCAGAAATAATATGCCTGATAGATTCTCCAGGACGGTGACATGCCCGACAGATGTCGACCGTACCATCTTTCAGGATATACTTCCGATAGTTATTCGTCATGATAACTTCGTCCATAATCGCACAAACAAAACCTTCGGTTTCTCCGAAGAGATCACCATACCGTAGCCAGGACGTAGATGTTTTAAAATCTATATCGGGTCCATGAAGGGCCCGATAAAACCGACCATGGAGTTCCTTGCCCTTCCATACCTCCCTGCGATCATTAGTACTAAGTACTACAGGCTTGCGCCAATTCTCTTTAGCCAGAGCGAGCGGAGTGAGTCCGGTATCCACTGCGACTACACTACGATGCACTCCCACATCAGTTTGTAGAAAATATTCTCTAAGATTGTATACCTCGCGATTGTGCAGGGTCTTGATATTTAGTAATCCACGACCCCCTAACCTTCGCGGGATATACAATCTCATAACCGATGAACGTGGGTGGTGCATTCGGAATGCAGTCAACAATGTACGGACTCTCCTATCAATGGCATCTAATTCAGTCTGAGTCCATCTAAATACACCAAAGGAATACATCAGAACCGGCATAACCCAACCATTGCAGGCTCGTACCTTGTTACCGCCTGACAAAAGACTTTTAAGTACTTTTTTCAGGCGGCTAAAGAAGCGTTCCCGCAACGTTTGTTTCATGTCAGATTCTGGCATTCCTAAGGACTGTGAAAAACCTAGATATTTGTAAGTTTCGGTTGCAGACAGAGATCTGAGTTTTGTGGAATCTGAAAGCTCTATACCTTCAGATTCCACAATCTCACCTTTTTTTACATACATAACTGCACACTTGTCTACACCAAATTCCATTTTGATAGAATTACTAAAGTTTTCCGTAACCTTTAGTAATGCTGTCAATTGTAATTTAGTGGGGGCAAGTAGTTTCAAATCATCCATGTAAAAGAGGTGAGATATAACTCGATCATCTTTCTGCAACCTGTAGCCTAACCCTGAACCCTCTAATAGAGTGCTCAGAGGGTTCAAAGCTAGACAAAACCACAAGGGGCTCAGACTGTCACCTTGAAAGATGCCTCGCTCGATCTTTATAAGTACGTCGTTCATCGCAGACTGCCGACACCCAGGATAGCGAAGTGCTGTTCTCCATTGCCCCATACACACCTTCAAGAAAGTGCACAGAGTTGTATCAATTTTATACAACTCAAGCACCTTCAAAAGCCATGTATGAGGAACGGAGTCAAAAGCCTTCTTGTAATCTATCCAGCATGTCGCCAGGCTCTTACGATTACGACGCACCTGCTGGCTAATGGTCATGTCTATGATAAGGAGCTCTTTAGTGCCACGGGTCCCACTTCTACATCCATTCTGAGAAATAGAAAGTATCGAATTGTGATTAATATGTGTTGTAATTTTGAGTCTCAGAATAGATGTCAGAAGTTTGTACAAAGTTGGTAAACATGTTATTGGTCTAAAATTTTTGGGATCCATGGCATCACCAGATTTGTAGAGTAAGTGGGTTATGCCAGTGGTCAAAAATTGTGGTAATGAACCCGAATCCAATGCTGTTTGGAATTGAGATGCTAAGCACGCATGTGAGCTTCGGAACCACTTAAGCCAAAAGTTGTGCAGTCCGTCAGGACCTGGTGCTTTCCAATTCGGTAATGAACGGACCGCACAACTTACATCCTCTTCATCGATGCTAATAGGTTCCATAGGTAACAAAGACTCACATGAGCGCTCAACATCCCGATACCAATCACCTTCTGTATGAGTGACAGGCACAGACCACATATTGCGCCAAAACGAATTTGTGGCATTTTCATCTGGAACTTGCCCATCACTCATACACGGACTCAGGTTCTCCCATTTCCGGTACACCCACTTCTCATTTCTTTGGAACATGCGATTCTGATTATACCGATCTACTCGTTTTCTATACCGCCTTATTCTATTTGCCCATGCATAAACTTTTTGCTTCAGAAAGTCTATGCGCTCCGTGACACATGACATGTACTCTTGAGGACTAATAGTAGTCCCCAAGAATGCCCGTTTCACAAAGCGCATCACTCTCGGTCGTGTGTTTCCCGATCGAAAACTCATTAGCTTACCAATGAGTGTCCTGGCCTCAGCAATACGACGTTCAATTCTATACTGCCAAGCTGGCAAAGTATTTTCTTGTCGAGTAGTGGTTGTATATTCTGCAAACTTCACACCAGCTACTCGACAAACTGCAATAGCCGCACAGTATAGAATTGAGTGTGTATCACTGAGATCTTCGCTATTACTGAAATATTTCGGTAATAACGAATCCAAGGCACTCACCAGCGCTAAATTTCGTTTATGTATGGGCAAACGGGACAACCGGGGTCTGTTATTCAAATTTACATATCGGTATTCCCGAATCGCATCCTCCAAAGTGCTCCTTATCCTATCATTATATTGGGTACTTACGGATATAATTTCACTGTCCACTAATTCACTAATATCATCATTTTGTGGTACCTGTGGTGTGCTGTTTGTTACCACATTCAGAACATGTGACGAAGAAGGGACAGTCAAGGTATTCCGTATGTCAGAGCGTATCCTTTCAAGTGCGGCATCATCCAGCAGGTGACATCGCTGTATAGCTCGCACTTGATCCGACAATCGTTGTGCCGAAACGTTGACAGCTGGCTCAAGCTCCTGAAACAGAGAGACTAGTCGAACACGGTACGCAGTAAGGTTCGTTCCCAACTCTGTAGCCCGAAAATATGCCCGCATGACATTCTCATTTATAGAATGTGTCCACTTCATGCGGCGCACATCACCACCGGCAGCGGGGGCCCTGTTCGAGGTCAATGGTCCTCGGGATCCCAAGCTGGTCGGTGGCCGGCCTCTCCCCTGCCGACGTACAGGTATTGGCGACGTCGGCGGAGAGAAAAACTCGTCGCTTGAAGAAGAGCTCGACGCCTCTGCACCAGCCGGAACTTCTATTGCTTCTTCCGGAGATGGCAAGGCGGAGCGGAGCGACGAGTCCGGGGGTGATAGCTGTGCTCTCCGTCTAGCTCTTGTTAGCATCGTCGTTATTAAAATATATCAAGTATTGTTTTGACATGACGTTTACGTTTAAACGTCATGTCTTGTTGAGTAGATATTTCTATGTTTCATTTTTGATTTATGCATTTTATTTCTTCGTTGTATTTATTTTATAACAATGGAATGTTTAATCTGCTTGAAAATTATTGTTGTTTGTTATTTTGTGCCATTCTAAACAGTAAATATAATTTATTTTAAAGAAATTTGTTTGATAAATTCTGACGGCTTTAAGTGTTGCTAGTTTAGTTTTAGTTTTCATTATTATTATTATTAATATTATTGTGTACACATATATCATAAAACTAGAAATTACGTAAAATATTGAAGTAAATATAATATTTGTATCGTCTTTCTATTTCGAACTTCGTTCCATCCGGGTGTCCCTTGACACCTCTCAAGTTTTTTGGACTAGCTTTGGCCCGCTGCATTACAGACGGTTGTTGTTGTACCTTTACAATAATAACACCGCAGGGCTCTGCTAGTATGGAATATGGGCCATGTTCGACCGGAGTGGTAGAGGCCTCACAGATGACATTGATTTTTACTCGTTGTTATTGTGAGTTGTGACTCTGATCGTCTTGAGTTGCGTAAAATTGCGTAAAAAACATGTACCTACACATGTCCATGAGCAGCAGGACCGGCATGAGTTACTTACCTCCAGCGTTTGTGTGATGGTTTGACTTCCTATACTATATTTTATGTATAAAAGCTTAGATCAATAAAAACTTTTTATATACAAAATGTACCTATTACTTACTCCACGCAAAATCTATTTCAAATATCATCATACACATTCGTTTATGATACAAATACGAATACACAATTAGACAAATAATAATAAACAAGTGTATTGCTTAATAATTTAAAAAAAAAGTTTTTATTATTTTTGAATTTTTGAGAACGCGGCTCAAGCAACGTTGCCATTCAGTAATTGAATTATCTACTATAGATATTGTGAACGATTATTACGACGTTGCCGTTTTGTTAACTGCTGCAGTGTTCTCTCATTGAATGAAACAGTAATTTATTTATCAAAATCATTGCAATCGCGTCTTGACCTATTTGACATTGGCAGTGCTTGTTTTATTTTATTTGTTTAATAATAACAATAATAATAAATCTCTTTATTGCACACCAGATAAGTAACAAAATTAACTTATTTACGAAAACTTAAACTAGGGTAGTACCATTGGCGGCCTTATCGCCCGGAGGCAATCTCTTACAGGCAACCATGGGATGGAAAGAAAGAGCACGCATGAAGAGTATAGGGTAGTGCCTGGTGTATTGCAGAAAGAATAGGAAAACAAAATTATAGTAGAATATATGTATACATTAACACAACAATAGTAACACGTAGTGTGGAAGATTGAATAAATACATACTTAAATATCTATTTAAGTTAAACACACAGTTATTTCATGGATGGACGTTACTCAAGTAATAATCCCTTAAAAGTCTCTTAAATGCAGTCAATGTTTTTGCACGCCTTATTGTGACTGGTAGGGCGTTCCACAAGCGAACCGCTTGGACAGAGAAGGACTGGTGGACTTTAATTTTTGTTATATATAGATAACTACTTAGACACCATTGCCGTCGTTTAACTCTATCGTTTATGTAAAATATCAAATAATGTTTACCACATGGATGTCCACGTCACTTTTGAGTAAAACATATTAATTATATTTTAAATACCTATTTAAAAAGGAATTTTAAATATATATTAAAACTAGCGGCCGCCCGCGGCTCCGCCCGCGTGGATGTCGGTTACCGCTGCAAAAAGCCTACCCATTAGAGCATTTTATGGTTCTATCTTTTATAGTTTAGGCAGCGTACGCAAAATAAGTAACTTTTCTGGTTGATTTTTTACACCTTGTGTCCGAAAAACGCAAATATCTTACGGCACCCTATTTTTTTTCAAAATAAAATATAGCCTTTGTTACTCGAGAATAATGTAGCTTTCGAATGGTGAAAGAATTTTTAAAATCGGTCCAGTACTTTTTGAGTTTATTCGTTACATACAAAAATACAAATCTTTCCTCTTTATAATATTAGTGGAGACTTTTTTTTTTTTTTTTTACGTGTGGAAACCCCCTCGGGCCGTCACCCCGCCGGGGTTTGCGGCGGGGCGGTGTGTCGGAATCGAACCGACTAAAACCACACGTTGTGCCAACTCTGCGCCTGAGAAGGGAGGGGTCCGGGAATCGCTGTTATTAACACGCCGGACCCCTCCCAGCGCCTGCCCGCACTGAAGCGGGCACCCTCTGCTATTAAAATTCTCAAATTAGGCGACGCACGGCACACGCGTACGTCGCCCCTTCGCGGCTGGCCATTAAAGCGGATGGAGGGGAAACCCGTCCCCACCATCCGCGGCCACACTCAGGGCGGCATGAGGCGCAGATGGGCGCGCCTCCGCCGCCCGGTTCGCCGGCGGCGGATCGGGTCCGAGTGGATATCGTCCTCTCGGGCCTTCTCTGCCGCCTCCTTCCGCGAAATTACGTCTTCGCAGAAGGATGCGACCGCGGTAAAACTGCTGTCGCTACCGGCCATGGATAGTACGACGGCCGGCAGCGACAGATCTCCTCCGATGACTGCAGTGAGGGCCCGGCGCTGCACCGCCCAAGCGGGGCAGAACTCCAGCGTGTGCTGGGCCGAGTCCTCACTGCAGTCGCAGTGGTGGCAGGCGGCACTCAATTCCCTCCTAGCGACCTAGTGCAGGTACTTTCCGAAGCAACCATGCCCGGAAAGCACCTGCGTCAGCCGGAAGGAAAGTGTCCCGTGCTGCCGCCCTGCCCACTCGAGGATGACCGGCTGGAGCGCCTCCACGGTGGCAAAGCCAGCGCGTGGAGCCTCCAGCCGGGAAGACCAACGAGCCATCGTAGCTCGGTGAGCGGCTTCACGCCAATCGCGTACCTCTTCGGGCAGAGGACGATACCCGTTCTCCGCCCGATATTCAGCCGCTCGCCGATAAACTTCGGCGAGCACTTCCGCCTCCAAATCCCACGGGGGTGTTCCAAGTGTGTGCCAAGGCGCACGCCGCCTCGATGGACACCGTGCGGTATCCGCGTATGGCTCTGACTGCCAATACCCTCTGAGGGCGCCAGAGACGCGCCTTGTTCTGGGCAGTCAGAGCCTCCACCCACACCGGTGACCCATACAGGGCCATAGACCGGACCACCCCCGTGTAGAGGTTCCTAGTGGCGACGCTGGCTCCACCCAGATTGGGCAAAAGACGCCCAAGGGCGGAGGCAGCGTCGACCAGCCTTGGGGAAAGCTGTCGGAAGTGCTCGTCGAAGAGCCACCTACCGTCGAGGATCAGGCCCAGATACCTCATCTGGGCCCGAACCGGTACGAGGACCGAGTTGACTTCGATGGAGGCGCCGGGGGGTGGACCACGACGGGGCCCATGAAACAACAGGGCCTCCGTCTTATCCAGGGCCACCCGCAAGCCCAGCGCCTCGATGCGCCCAACCACCAGAGAAACACCCCTGGTGGCCAGGCGCGCCGCCTCTTGGAAGTTGGCCCCCCGAGCTATGACCAATGTGTCATCGGCGTAACAAATTACGCCCAGCCCGGGGGGCAGACGACTACGAAGGACCCAGTCGTACCCCACGTTCCACAGGAGTGGTCCGAGGACAGACCCCTGTGGAACGCCGCACGACATGGGTCGCCGTCTCAAGACACCATCTCGGTCCTCGTACACGACGGTACGCTCCTCTAAATAGTCTGCCACCAGCCGCCTCAGGTACTCTGGCACCCCGTGGTAGTGGAGTGCTTCCCTGATGCAGCTGAATGGCAGACTATTGAAGGCGTTGGCGATGTCCAAGGACACCGCCAACACCACGCCGCCACAGCCAACCGCCTCTTCGGTCACGGCCCTAAGGCGCATCACGGCATCGACCGTCGAACGCCCCTCTCGGAAAATATTAGTGGAGACTAGCTGAACCCCGCGGTGCTACCCGCGGTACGACAATAATCACATGCAACGTCGCGAGGCGAAGCTAGTATCTTTATAAATTATAGCCTACGTGTTATTCTGATGTATAAGCTTTATTATTGTAAATCGTAAAATAAGTAACTTTTCTGGTTGATTTTTTACACCTTGTTTCTTGAAAAAAGCAAATATCTTACGGAACCCTATTTTTTCCAAAATAATATATAGCCTGTTACTTGTGGATAATGTAGCTTTCGAATGGTGAAAGAATTTTTAAAATCGGTCCTGTACTTTTTGAGTTTATTCGTTACATACAAAAATACAAATCTTTCCTCTTTATAATATTAGTGTAGACTAGCTGAACCCCGCGGTGCTACCCGCGGTACGACAATAATCACAGGCAACGTCGCGAGGCGAAGCTAGTATCTTTATAAATTATAGCCTACGTGTTATTCTGATGTATAAGCTATATTATTGTAAATCGTAAAATAAGTAACTTTTTTGGTTGATTTTTTACACCTTGTTTCTTGAAAAAAGCAAATATCTTACGGAACCCTATTTTTTCCAAAATAAAATATAGCCTATGTTACTTGTGGATAATGTAGCTTTCGAAAGGTGAAATAATTTTTAAAATCGGTCTAGTACTTTTTGAGTTTATTCGTTACATACAAAAATGCAAAAATACAAATCTTTCCTCTTTATAATACACTGGCGAACAAAAAAATCGACTCACTTCATACTTTCGCACTCAAAGTGTTCTAATTTTAAAATTAAGACCTAAATATTAACTTAAGTCTTAAATTCTCTAAGTTCTAGACGTTAGCTTTAAAAAAAAATAACAATTACTAGTGTTAACTTTTAGACATTGTCACAATAGTCGAGGAACAGTAACTCTATGATTTCGTTCTCGTTCACTCAGTTAGCATTGCGTGACCTTAGGGCGTATAAAAGGTGACGTACCCCTTTCACCCTTATCAGGTGACCGTGAAACGTCAACAGGTATACATCTCGTTAATCTCCAAGCAAGAAAATTTCCCGGAAATGGATACCACCACAGAAGCAGCGGCTCAAGCAGTTATCCTATTGCAACAGGGCCTGAGTCAACGTCAAGTGGCTCGTACTTTGCAGATGAGCCAGTCAGCGGTATCAAGAATATACCGAAGGCACCAGGAGACTGGTGGTTTTCACCGACGAAGAGGTTCCGGTAGAAATCAGTCCACTTCGGAGGCAGACGATCGCTTAATCGTCCGTACTTCGCTGAGGAATCGTTCTTTCACCGGGGTCTAAGTTCAACGGGAGCTCCGAGAAACACGTGGGGTAGCTGTAAGTTCTTGGACAGTGAGAAGAAGACTCAAAGCAGCAACCCTCACTCCAAGAAGACCAGCAACGGGTCCCAAATTGACTGCAGGTCATCGAGCAGCCCAGCTACGTTTTGCAAGAGAACACGTCGATTGGACTGAGGATCAATGGTACTCTGTTCTCTTCTCGGATGAAAGCAGAGTATGCCTACATGGTAGCGACAGAAGGAGAAGGGTATACAGAAGGCCGGGGGAGCGATACGCACAATGCTGCATAGCAGAAACTGTTGCGTACGGAGGAGGTTCCTGCATGGTGTGGGCTGGCATATCAATGGAAACAAAAACTGAACTGGTTTTCATTGAAACTGGCCGCCATGTGAGAGGGTTGACCGCACATCGGTATATTGAAGATATCTTGGAAGACCACGTCATCCCATACGCTAGTTTTATTGGAGAAAACTTCATCCTGATGCAGGATAATGCCCGTCCACACAGCGCAAATGTCGTGCGGCAGTACCTACGAGAAGTGGGTATCGCTGTTATGGACTGGCCAGCTCATAATCTGGACTTGAATCCTATTGAACATTTATGGGATGACCTAAAGAAAAGAATCCGGGCTAGAGATCCTGCACCAGGTACAAGACCTGACCTGCAAGCGGCTCTGACCGAGGAATGGGAGGGTATACCACAAGACAGAGTGGAGCACCTCATTGGGTCAATGAGGAACCGTTTAGAGGCTGTCATCAGAGCAAGAGGGGGTAACATTCGTTATTAAAGTGGTCAGCATTATGTAATAAAGTTTATTTAAAATGTTATGATGTCTTTTATTTAAAAAAAATTACCCTTAATTTTTCAAGTTTTAGTACTCGCAAAGTTTAAAAACATTTATTGTTCAAGAAAATGAGTAAAAGTTAAAAGTATTTGTACTCATTTTAAAGCTAAGATCTAGAACTTAAATAATTTAAGGCCTAAGTTAAGATTTAGGTCTTAATTTTAAAACTAGACCACTTTGAGTGCGAAAGTATGAAGTGAGTCGATTTTTTTGCTCGCCAGTGTATTAGTGTAGATTAAAAAGTAAAAAAAAACACCGACTTTGTAAACTACCCTTCTATCTTACAAAATAAGTACTTATTACCTTTGTATAAAAAAATGTTATACTAGTGTTTTCACCATATTTCACTTATTTGTTTTAGCTTTCTGCATTCTTATACAAACTTTAACTGTGCCTCCAAAGCTTGCAAATGCTAAATTTCATACGAGGAGTATGAAATTTGGCAATTGCAATCTCTTTGAAATAGAGTACAAAATTTATAGATAAACACCAGAAAGAGAGAACCAGTTTATTATCTCAAAATTCCTTTGAAGACAGTTGACAGTCTGCGATGCACAGGTTGAACCGATAAAAATGAATTTGTAATTTTACTATCAAAGAAACGTTGCACCTTGAAATTTGAAAATAACTGCACCGATTTCAATAAAAGGTATGAATATCTTGACATATTGATTCTTCTGCCACCGAGGCAGTCAAATACTTTATATTGTTATCCTAATTTATGTCATTTCAACGTGTTGAGGAATTGAGAATACGGAGTGTCACCACCTTAATTCATCCCGTGGGTGGCGAAAAAGCTCACAAAGGAAGCAAACTGTGTAGGACAACAGCACTGAAAATCGAAGGCAAGTCTCAAAAAAATATTTTTACATATACGAGTATCACACAACGCCATCTAGGCCCAAGCTAAGCAGAGCTTGTACTATGGGTACTAGACAACTGTTATAAATACATACGAGTATATACTTTTCGTTTTTGCTTTCTTCTTCCTAGATTATTTGCGGTCGACTCCTAGTTCCACCCGGTTTTACCTGAATGACAGTTTTACCATGAAGCATCAGACCTCCGCAACCCTGAGGGTGAACTGAACTCCTGGTTTCCCGGCTTCTAGTACCTGAGACGGAGTGCGGTTTTGAGCCGGTTCGAGTCCGACATAGCCACCAGTAGAGGTATCCGGGGGATTTCCACACAAAAAAAACAAAGTTGTAGATCATACAAACATTTGGTAACCCGGGAATCAAACCCCAATCCGCAGCATAGCAGTCGCATACGCTACCACCGCGCCATCGAGGTAGTTATATATTTAAACTACAGTCATTACGATTATTCACAATCACACAAAATTTCCTAAAGTGGAATAAGGAAAAGTCAGCCAAGGTTCATGTCAGCGTAGTTTTTAAACAGCACTGACTTATTATGAGTAATAAAATTATCACTATATCGTATTTGTTTTTGGTATGAGTAAAAATTTTAAATACCCAGAATTAATTTCAGAATAATTGAAGAGTTATATAGACTGATATAAAAAAATCTACTCATTTATGCATACAATCTGCCTGTGTGTATAATTGTGTTTTTATTTATTGAATAGGCGGCAAACGAGCAGACCTGTCGCCTGATGGTAAGCGATTACCGCAGCCCATGGACACCCGCAACACCAGAGGCGTCATAAGTGCGTTGCCGGCCTTTGGGGAAGGGGAGGGGGATGGGGGAACGGGTTAGAGTATGAGTCTCCGGTATTCTCACTTACTCGGTGAAACACAGCGCAAGCGGTATTTCACAACGGTTTTCTGTGAGGCCGTGTAATAACTCCGGTCGAACCGGTCCATTCATGCCGAAGCGTGGCTCTTCCACGATGAGAAAATTGTGTATTTGTATATGCTGTTAAAATAATAGGAAACATCCTATCATAGGATTAATTAAAATACTATACATGGTCAGACGTCAGAATGATAAACCATCGCTAAAGTATCATTCTTTTAGAATAATACTTCGCTTCGCTTTTGATTCATTAACTGAACCGAGTCTAGTGATATGTATAGTTCTAGTTATATACATATAAAAACCTGTTTAATAAGTTGCTGCTATGACGTCGATAAGTGAGAGAGAACATTGAACATACGCAGTTGGACCTTGTTGTTGTATTGTAGTAACAAAAAAATTGACTATTAATATTTCTTATACAAGATTTGGAATGAAAACTGATCGGGGTGGTACGAGTATTATGACATATGTTTTGAATTGATACACAGAGTAAACTCTGTTTTAAATGGTCTATAACTCTGGGTTTTACATTTATGTTGTGCTCTAAAACATAAACAATGATGTATTTTATAGTATCTGTGTTTGCTATTGGTGAGTTTTTTTTTTTAATGTCTGATATTTTGTTGCGATGACGTAATGAGTTTTTAATATATGAGGTAATATTATTCATGACTTAGACATGAACAGAGCATGTACTTTAACATTTGCTAAAGGCTGATAAGCTAGATATTGCTTTAATTTACTCTAGTAATCTGCATTGACGATTTCTTTAATAATGATTCTTTTGTTTAATAGATATACAATATAAAATAATTTTATACTGTGTCTGTACCTATAGAACCACTCACTTACAAGTTTTCCTCTCCTACTTTTAGTTTTTAAGAATTTGTGCACAATCTAGTCTTCTACCGGTCGGTTAATATGAAGGTAGGGGACCTTTATAGCTCTCGCTTGGTAACATGATTGCGGCCATGTTGCGGAGCGAGAGAGCTTGGAACTCCGCCGTTTCTTTCTGCAAGCAAGTTATGCTTGCCAAGGAGACGGCGGAGCGGAACCGGGAGAGTTTTAAAACTCACCCGGCGCTCCGGGCCCGGGAACTACAAAGCGTAGGTGGCCCGAGGTACGTCGGGGTTCCAGGGTTTTCCTTTCTAGGGTGCACCTGGTTCCCCGGCATCGAGGTTCGATTCCGACATGCCACCACCAGGTGGTATCCGAGGGGATTTCCGCCCAAAAAAAAAAACAAAGGGGATCTTTATAGTAAAATTTACCAAAATTGTTTAGCGATACAAAGAACTAAAATGCAGACGGACAGATACTTTCGTCTTTTAAGTGTTTCGTACAGCAGATATGAAAATGAAACAATTATTGCTTTTTTTGTTAACGGCGTGGAAGATCCTCATGAATGTTGTCCTTTGTGCATTGGGGGGGAGTGAAGAGGTCTGTCGGACTCTTACCGACTAAAAACCACCCCCACGTTCTTCTGCTTGCCAATAACGGAGGTAGTGAGAATCGCAATTGCATTCTTCCGCCAGTCCCGACAGGCATTGACCCGTCTCACCCAAGACAGATTCCATCACCCGCTGCAACCGTCACCCTTTGGTCGCAGTTCTCTAGAGGTATGCATGGAACACTGTGCGCTGCCTTTCGGGCCTCTGTCCTTACAGACAACGGATTCTCGTCGCCCGTAGGTCCTAAGGCGGCCGGAAATCCCCTCCAGCGCCCGGTGTGTCTTCTACGATCAGGGGGATCGGTACTGCGTTCTCTCGTCCGACCTGCCGCTTTCTTTGAGGCCATCATTTCACCAGACGGTGACGGCACTCCATGTATTCTCGCTCCGAACCATGGACAATACCAAGGTCGGAGGCGATATCTTACCCTCAGAACTGACTGCCGCGATAAGATTGGGCAAACCAAATTGGCATTTTAGCAGCGTGTGAATTGCCGTGTCGTCAGGACAGTCATCACGACGGCGACTCCCAAATTCGTTATTACTTATTGATTTATTAATTGGTGCTTAATTAATGCTTAATATCCTTAATTTAAAATTAATAAAGCTTTCTGTACAGATAGGTTGGTTGTGGTTGCTTTAAGGTTCCTATTGGTGTTTACATGTTATAATCCTTTTCAGCATTAGTCTCATCGAGAATATCATTGACAGAAAGTGTTGACGTTCCCGCAGCAATTGAGGAAATTACAGATCGTAATGTGCTATCGAATGACATGGCTGATGATGACTTCGTACCTTATTCGGGTGATCAAGATAGATTGGATTGGTCTTTGATAAAGGTATAGGTATTATATTAAGGCCAGATATTTGATTTCAATTATATGTTATTACTTGTACAATAACAATTGTTATCGCAATAAAGAGTAGCCCATGTCCTTCCACAAGAGCAAATGTATTTCCATTCCAAAGTTCATTGAAATCGGTTTAGCGGCTTAGCCGTAAAAGCGTAACAAATACAAAGATAGGCAGAGTTTCTTTCGAGTTTATAATAGTGTACATACAGAAAAGAACATGCAAATATTTTCGTATATCTGACACACAATGCCCATTATTTAGAGTTTTCACCAAAGCAGACTTTAAGCATGGTAATCTTAGAAAACGTACATTACAACTGCAATAACAAAACGCATTCCTTCTTCAGAAGAAATTAAATTATTTTAACTTCTTAAATATGAAAGTTACGTGAACGTACATAAGTTGATTTACATGAACTTTATAAACGGTGTGAATCTCATAACCATCCATTACATTACATGTTGCTGAAAGGTAGATAGACAATACAGAATCTGCCATTGTCCTTACGAATACCATCGCATATTTATGCTTAAAGGATTATTGGATAAAATACAATACAAAAGTATTGCAGATCGTAATGTGCTGTCGAATGATATGACTATTGATGACTTTGTACCTTATTCGGGTGACGACAGCCTCGGTGGCGCAGTGGTAGTGAATGCGACTGCTGTTCTTGAGGTCTCTGGTTCAAATCCTGGGTCGGACCAAATGTTTGTGTAATCTACAAATATTTGTTTCGGAGTTTGGGTGTTTTCTATGTATAATATGTATGTATTTACAAAAAAAAGTATATATGTATTCATAGCAGTTGTACTAACCCATATCACAAGCTCTGCTTAACTTGGGACTAGATGGCGTTGAGATGTCCGAAATGTTTATTATTATCATTATTCTCTTTATTGCATTTGTATATACATATAAATTACATTTTTAAATATACATATAAAACAAATACATTTAAAAATATAAAAAATAGTAGACCACCGACTTCGGGTACAGGGACCAAGAAACAGGTGGTTAGGGCTCCAAAGACAGGGACCTCCTCACTATACGTGCCGTGTCAAGAAGGACTGCCTTCTTCAGATCTTCCCTTGATCCAGCCCTCTAACGTCAGCCTCATAAGGTGTTGGTCAAGGCTCTTGGCTATCAATCCGTAATAATAGATCGATCCCAATCTAATGTAGCACGACCATCTATTCATTATTGTTATTATACACAATTCAAAATTTGCTATAAAAATGTCAATGTTCTATACTATTTGACTTTATTGCAGCGTGTAGCTTCATCGTTTGAAGACTACTTCCTATTATCTCCTTTAGGGTTGAAGTTATCCCTATCTTTTTTAAAAGAAACAGCTATCGGGCTCACTCAGCTTGAGCACTCAAATATTTTTCAAGAACGATTAAATCATACAGAGAGTAGAGAACGTTTAAGAAGCGTTACAGAACTATTAAAGGTAAGTTAAGTTAATTTATCCTACATTTTGTACTCTCCCATCTAGTTTACTAAATAAAAGCTTTAACTGCATTTAAAATCAAAGTGTTAGTTTGTAATTTCAAATTAACAGCTTATGACTTAATACATTTAAATTATGGTACTTACATAAAAAAAACCACTTTTAAAATTTTTGTCTGTTTGCCTATTTATGCCGGCTAATATCTGGAACGGCAAAACCGATTTGACGAGACTATCACACTTAGACTACTTTTATTTGAATACAAAAATAAACAATTGACATACAAACAATATCTGATTCAAATGCAAGGGAAACCGCGGGTAATATAGCGGGGCTTAGCTAATGTATACAGAGACAATACTATGTCGAGGGAACTGAAAGAGGTGCAACTTCCTAATTACCGTTTTTCTTACAGAAAAAACCTCCCCAAAACATCGCATTTCAAAATAGTTGGATCTTCATTCCTTCAGAATATAGAAAAAGAGCAATGTTTGAAGCCATTGCTGATATTTTCTACAACACAGCTATAATGACTGTTAACTCACAAAGTCCCACACTAACAGCAAACGAAATAAATGAGGTGGTTTCCAATGCTACTATGGGAACAATATTAAATTCTGTCAATCAAGGTGAGTTAATTTGATCCAAGAACTTTAATTTAGAAGAGTACTAGAATGTGTCAGTGGTTTGGATTGGATGATTACAATGGATTTATTAACAAAAGGAATATATAAGTATTTTATCAGTCAATCTAGCTGTCATAATACAAGCTCTGCTTAGACTGGAGTTGTAAAGCATTAGCATTGTGTGTTATTTTTATATAACTTATTCACTTTATGAACTTACAGTCTTATAGTAGAACTTATATAGTTATGTATATAAGTATAAACCATACACTTTTACACTTTGCTACAATAATTTAAAATATTCCTGTCTATTATACGCCAATCTCTGTAATAGACATTAGATTACGCATCTTCAAAAGAACGGAATAAACAAGAATTGTTTCCAGGAATTGTACGAGTATATGACTATGGCCATATAGGTCGATGAGAGACCTTTTTATACAAAGTACGTGTCATTTTAAGTTCAGTTATTTTAAATTAAGGTGACGTGGATGATATGAGGATGATGGCCCTGAACACCCTCTACTTCCAAGGTGAATGGCGCCATCAGTTTCTACGAAGCGCAACAAAGGCCCAAGAATTTTACGTCTCTCCGACAACTCTCAAAATCGCTCCTTTCATGAAAGTCGTTCATAAGTTCTATTATGCAGAGTCAACAAAATTAGATGCAAAGATTTTGAGAATTCCGTATTTGGTGAGGTACCATTTCCGTAATAAGTATTCTTTTATATTTATGTATTTTGATTACATTTAATAATGACTCAAAGTTAACGTCGTTAGTATTGTAACTAATAAAAGTGCCGCGTGTGCCTCATGTATGTAAGTATGCATGATCTAAGGACTCCCTGATAAACGAGTGATCAAAAACAACATAATAAGTGGAGTGTAAATGTATGCTCAATGCACATAACAACGCAGATCAGTAAAGAGCAGTGCCGATCTGGACGAATTGAGTGGATATGCGGTACTAAATATTAAACTAATCTACAAGAACAAGTAAATAAGTTATGAAATCTTCCAAGCATCATTTATATTGACATATTCTTCACGTTGTACTGTTTAGCTGTAAAGTATCCGTAGGGTAGAGGTACTTTAAACATCAAATGAGATGTCAAATGTATATCGCGGAACATCTACTTATTGTATTTATATTTATTGATTTATGTAAATCTAACTGACCCGACGAACTTCGTAACGACATTTAATCTATACTAATATTATAAAGAGGAAAGATTTGTACCTATTTTTGTATGTTTGTATGTTTGTAATGAATAGGCTCAAAAACTACTGGACCGATTTTAAAAATTCTTTCACCATTCGAAAGCTACATTATCCACGAGTAACATAGGTTATATTTTATTTTGGAAAAAAAAAGGGTTCCGTAAGATATTTGGGTTTTTCGGACACAAGGTGTAAAAATAACCAGAAAAGTTACTTATTTTGCGAAAATTTTCATGCTACGGGCTATATAAGACGCAAACGAGGTTGCGTGGGTCAGCTATGTTTTATATATTTTCGAAAATCTTGCTTTAGTATTTATGACTGCCTTCTCCCGGTTAGTTTACAGTCGTATAATCAGAAAAAAGATGGATTTCTTGTAACTTATCCTGACAATAACAAACACACAAAACGAAGAATTATTCAATCCGGTTCAGTCGATCAGAAGTTATCGCGTACCACATTTCGGTGATTCATTTTTATTTATGTCGATTTCATTTTTCATTTTTTTTTTTTTTTTTTTTTTATTGAATTTGTGGCAAACGAGCAGACGCATCACCTGATGGTAAGCGATTACCGCCGCCCATGGACACCTGCAACACCAAAAGCGTCACAAGTGCGTTGCCGACCTTTGGGGGATGGGGAGAGGGAATGGGGGAGGGGTTGGGGTATGGGCCTCCGGTATCCTCACTCACTTGGTGAAACACAGCGCAAGCGTTATTTCACACCGGTTTTCTGTGAGGCCGTGGTATCACTCCGGTCGAGCCGGCCCATTTGTGCCGAAGCGCGGCTCTCCCACGGTAAAATGTCGATTTCATTTTATATGGTCTAGTTTTATCAATTATTATTTTATGATCGTAGGACAACAAATTTGCGATGTACCTCATAGTGCCAAACACACTGATGGGTCTTTCATATGTGGTAGAGAATATAAAACTTTTACCCGCTGAGCTACAATTTCTTAAAAACCATATCGTTGATGTCACTTTACCTAAGTTCAAGTTTATTTACACTTTACATTTAGACAGGACTTTGAAAGAGGTAAGCTAAATGCGATTTAATTAATAAAGTTTTATTACCCGTAGCGTGATGTTATATAGCGTTAACAAATTTAGTTCTGAAGAGGAATAATTTTTCCCCGTTTTATTTGCAATATTTTTCATTGATTCTTTTGGTCGTAGTGTGATGATCTATAGCCTATAACCTTCCTCGATAACTGGACTATTCAACACTAAAACAGTATTTCAGATTGGATAGTAGGTCTACAACGTGTTCAATTAAACTTACAAACTCTCACTTTTATAACATTAGTATAGAATATAAACTAGTTTAGATATGACATAAACTCATATTTTGAAAAATCACAGGTGCCTCGCGCAATAAGTTCGTAGCTATCCGGACACACAACCCAACATCTCCAATATATAATACATCTCTATTATGTTTTAGATGGGTCTTCGAGCTGCATTTGATGAAGACTTGGCTTCGTACCCTGGCATAGCCAGGGGAGCTTATACGAGTAAAAAACGAATAAAACTTTCCAAAGTGATCCAACGAACTCTCATTGATGTTAACGAATATGGTGTTGGTATATCTTCTCCGAAAGGTACTCAGTGTTCATTTGAACTTCACACATCATAATACACAATACTACGTATTACTTGCAGCTACAATTAAAAATTAAATATAGAGATATTCAATCATCATCATCATCAAATCATCTATGTAAATATTATTTGGAATGGGATATATCATTAAAACTATTTCAGGGGTTTAATTTTTTAACATGGATGACAACGACATGCCTGAGTTCACCTGATTGCACCTGGTTTCCAGGCTCCTAGTACTTAAAACAGCTTGCGGTTTTCAGTCGGTTCGAGTCCGACATAGCCACCAGTTGGATACTAATCCGAGAGGATTATTGCACAAAATAGGAAAAAAGGGGATTATTAATGTAAGTGTAATAACCAAACAAACATCCATTCCTATTGATTTTAATTAAGATTGTTGGATATAACGGATAGTAATATGTCATGAATAATATATTTTTATAGGAACGACGACATCTAGTGAAGTGAATATAGATACAAACAGGACTAAAGAAGTAATGGGCAACAGACCATTCTGTTTCTTCATTCAAGATGAGATATCGAGGCAATTGTTGGTCTTTGGCAAATTTACAGATCCTATACTTTGAGAAGGCGTTACCAACGCTTATAAAAATATAAGAGTAAAAATGATTTTTTGTGTTCATTTTATTTGTGGATACGTAAATATAACTGTGCAATTCAAAAGAGTTGCAGAATTCAAAACAAAAATTAATGTTAAAAAACATTAAATTTTGTTTTGCTAACGCTAATAGCGATTTTCACGAAATTTTCTGCCACGCACAGCAAAACTGTGGAATGAGCTGTCGCCTGCGGTGTTCCCGGACCAATACGACCTTCAAACCTTTAAGAAAAGAGCGTAGTCCTTCCTAAAAGGCTGGCAACGCACTTGTGACGCCTCTGGTGTTGCGGGTGTCCATGGGCGGCTGTAATCGCTTACCATCAGGCAATACTTCTGCTCGTTTGTCCCCTATATACGAGTAATTAAAAAAAAAAGTTAAAGCATTTTTGTTTGTCTGTATATATTTAGATGACGCTTATTTGTTTTTATTTTTACCACATTATAGCTTGTTACCGTCCTCCTTCGTTTAGAGACAACCAATTTTCTCACGTCTCTTAACAGTGTTTGGACAACCAACTCTAGATTTGGTAATATTCTGCTTGTTGGTGACTTGAATAGTTATATCAAATAGAATAGTTATTGTAGGGCTTCGGAGTACTTGTATCTCGTGGCTAGTCATGGACTCCGGTTTGCTCATACTGCACCAACTCATTCGAGAGCGTGTCTGGATCACGTAATCTCAAAAACTGAACGTAACAGTAGTGTTGCATTCTACCGTGACTGACCATGGTGCAGTTATTTTTCCTTTAGCCATGAATATGCAAAATGATTCTTCCCTCAAAACGTTCACAAAAATCGACCCTACTCTTCTGAAATAACATATTCCCTCGATAAACTTCTTGCAGTATACGAATCCATTGATGCAAATGACGCGTGTGACAAGATATACATATTTACAAAATAAGTATATCTTGTAAACAATTATTGATTTAAAAATCTATATTTATTTTGTGATTTTTTACACTATTTAACTTTAACTTTACTTTAGCTGTAATTTTATTTTTAAATGAATATTCCAAACGGAAGTTGTACTGACTGATTTTTGATTTATCTCAAGCTACTAATTTTGTATTATTAGAGAAAATATGTTTATTTATATTATAGAAAATGTTTCTAATATTTATACTTAGCATTGTCAATTTAAACAATACACGATAGGTTATTTTCGTTAATTATTTGATCAAGCCCAGTAGAATATAAAAACGATGGTATTGCTTTGGCAAGTCAGTCGTGTAGCAGCTACGGAACGGAACATTGATACTTAAGCTAAGTACATTTGTATATATTTGCTAATATTTGCTATATAAGTTATTGTGTAATTGTGTAATATTAGTGTTTCGTCAGTACATTTGTATTTATTTGCTATTTAAGTTATTTAAGGGTAGATTGGCATTGACATTAGTATTGCGAATAATATTAGTGTTTTGTTGTAATTGAGAAGTAAAATATATAAATAACAACGTTATTGGTATTAAATTGATTAGATCATTAATCTATCTTTAATTATAACATCCTTCATTTCAAGAAGCTAAAATAATTACTATACGTTGCTTTAAAAACATTGAATAATCAAAACTAATTATATATTTCTATATTTAAATTATTAAATTCTAACACGTGCAAATCTACACTAATATTATAAAGAGGAAAACTTTGAATGTTTGTTTGTATGTATGTAATGAATAGGCTCAAAAACTACTGGACCGATTTAAAAAATTCTTTCACCATTCGAAAGCTACATTACCCCCAAGTAACATAGGCTATATTTTATTTTGGAAAGAATAGGGTTCCGTAAGATATTTGGGTTTTTCGGACCCAAAGTGTAAAAAATCAACCAGATAAGTTACTTATTTTGCGTACGCTGCCTAAACGGTAAAAGATAGAACCATAAAATGTTCTAATTAATCGTAGATCTTATAAATATCTACAAAAAAGTCCGCAACACACTATACCTATCTATGTCGAGTGAGGCACAACAACCATTTTTATATTTAAAAATGTTGAATTTTGTTTGGACTACATTTAAACGCGTTTATTTTACTCATGCTATCAATCCTTATCAAAATAAATTATTTCATCACTAACTACAGTTTATGTAGATAATATTTGGTCTTTGAATTATAAAAATTGGACGTTTGGTTTTGAAGTTATGGCAAAATTAAAATATTACTAATAGGAGCGGAGCACATTTAGAGGAGCGTACCGTCGTGTACGAGGACCGAGATGGCGTCTTGAGACGGCGACCCATGTCGTGCGGCGTTCCACAGGGGTCTGTCCTCGGACCACTCCTGTGGAACGTGGGGTACGACTGGGTCCTTCGAAGTCGTCTGCCCCCCGGGCTGGGCGTAATTTGTTACGCCGATGACACACTTGTCACAGCCCGGGGGGCGAATTTCCAAGAGGCGGCGCGCCTGGCCACCAGGGGTGTCTCTCTGGTGGTTGGGCGCATCTTGCCCAACTTGGGTGGAGCCAGCGTCGCAACGAGACACCTATACACGGGGGTTGTCTGGTCGATGGCGCTATACGATGCACCGGTGTGGGTGGCGGCTCTGACCGCCCAGAATAAGGTACGCCTTTGGCGTCCTCACAGGATATTGGCGGTCAGAGCCATACGCGGATACCGCACCGTGTCGACGGAGGCGGCGTGCGCCTTGGCCGGAACACCCCCGTGGGATTTGGAGGCGGAAGTGCTCGCCGAAGTTTATCGGCGAGCGGCTGATTACCGGGCGGAGAACGGATATCGTCCTCCGCCCGAGGAGGTACGCGAATGGCGTGAAGCCGCTCGCCGAGCCACGATGGCTCGTTGGTCTTCCCGGCTGGAGGCTCCACGCGCTGGCTTTGCCACCGTGGAGGCGCTCCAGCCGGTCATCCTCGAGTGGGCAGGGCGGCAGCACGGGACCCTTTCCTTCCGGCTGACGCAGGTGCTTTCCGGGCATGGTTGCTTCGGGAAGTACCTGCACTCGGTCGCTAGGAGGGAATTGAGTCCCGCCTGCCACCACTGTGACTGCAGTGAGGACTCGGCCCAGCACACGCTGGAGATCTGCCCCGCCTGGGCGGTGCAGCGCCGGGTCCTTACTGCAATCATCGGAGGAGATCTGTCGCTGCCGGCCGTCATAAGATCCATGGCCGGTAGCGACAGCAGTTTTACCGCGGTCGCGACCTTCTGCGAAGACATAATTTCGCAGAAGGAGGCGGCGGAGAAGGCCCGGGAGGACGATATCCACTCGGACCCGATCCGCCGCCGGCGAACCGGGCGGCGGAGGCCCGCCTATCAGCGCCTCATGCCGCCCTGAGTGTGGCCGCGGATGGACGGAATGGGTTTTCCCCTCCATCCGCAATACAGGCCAACCGCGAGGAGGCGACGTACGCGTGTGCCGTGCGTCGCCTAAATTGAGATTTTATTAGCAGAAGGTGCCCGCTTCAGTGCGGGCAGGCGCTGGGAGGGGCCCGGTCGTGCTAATAACTGCAGTTCCCGGACCCCTCCCTTCTCAGGCGCAGAGTTGGCACACCGTGTGGTTTTAGTCGGTTCGATTCCGACACACCACCCCGCCGCAAACCCCGAGAGGGTTTCCACACGATAAAAAAAAAAAAAAAATCTACACTAATATTATAAAGAGGAAAGATTTGTACCTATTTTTGTAATGAATAGGCTCAAAAACTACTGGACCGATTTTAAAAATTCTCCATTCGAAAGCTACATTATCCACGAGTAACATAAGCTATATTTTATTTTGGAAAAAAATAGGGTTCCGTAAGATATTTGGGTTTTTCGGACACAAGGTGTAAAAATCAACCAGAAAAGTTACTTATTTTGCGAAAATGTTCATGCTACGGGCTATATAAGACGCAAACGAGGTTGCGTGGGTCAGCTATGTTTTATATACAACGTGTATTTAGTATCAGCATTGCACCCGGGGCGGGTCGCTAGTATTTTATAAATTCGTTGTCCTTAGCTATCCGTATGAACTCCAGTACCCGTGTAATACTATCTCGATTGAGAATTCTCAAGCCTTGAATTATACATGAGCTGCTAAGGTGTATGAAAAATCTAGATCGTATGTACAAAAAGCTTAAAAAGTTCCCTAATAATGAGATATTAAGAGTAACATTCGTGAGATACCGGAATTTTTGCAACAATTTGCTAAAAATGTAAAAAGGCAATTTGAAAGAGACTTATAAATGAAATCAAATAATAATTCTAAAAAACTTTGGAAAGCAATCAAAGGCATTACACATACCTCTAAAGACGCTCGTATTCCCAAGGAATTACTATTGTTATGAGCTGGGTATTAAATAAATTAAAGTAGTCGATTGATTACCAAAAAAATAACACAATATTTATTAACAACACTTTTTGCAATTACAAATCACTCATTAGTCGCACTAGAAGATCTCTTCGATGTTTATTCCCTGTATCTTGAAACAATACTGCCCGTACGGCTAACACGTTCTGCTTTTATATGGCTGTCGAGATAACTGGAATGTACGATAATATTCGATCGATGGTTCTCGACTAAATAGATTATTCTAGAGCTACTAGTAGCGCCATCTAGCGTCGAGAAAATCGACATAATGTCCAAAGTTGCGCGCTTCCCGACACTAGATGGCGCTGTCCTCAATTCTTTTGTCTTATCTAGGTTATTTCCGTACAAACGAGATCCATTTCCTTATGGCGCAACACTATTAACTAGTCATTGTTCGTTCTCTTCGGTTAACTTGGTTAATGAATACTTTGTTAATGTAGGTAAATAATTGGCGAAAAATGTAATAAACACAAATTATCTATACACCACTTGCTAATGTAGTAAGAATTTACCCTCATCCAATTCCTTCGTTTTCTTGAAACTGATGAAATCGAGGTAGAACCGATTATTATGAGTTTGCGATCTGACTGCGCAGTTGGCATTGATGAGATTCCATCTTTCATACTAAAACAGTTTAGATCTATACTTGTTACTCCTTTAACTTACACCTTAAATTTGTGTATAGAGGCAGGAGTGTTTCCAAATCTCTTAAAAAAAGCTCTTGATCATCCTATATTTAAGTCAGGTGATAGGTACGATGTACACAACAACATAACATAACATACTGGAACGTATTATAAAATAGACTCAAAGGCTACCTCGAGTCAAATAATCTGTTATCGAACAAACAGTATGGCTTCCGTAATTCCAGATCTACTGACGATGCAGTTCAAGATCTTACAAATGAAATAGCTTCATCACAAGAAAAGAGAGAAAAATCTTTAGCTATTTTTCTTGACTTGTCGAAGGCGTTCAACACTGTTTTCGTACCTAGACTGTGCATGAAACTTGAAAGAATGGGAGTTCGAGGGAACCAACTATGATTATTTTAGAGTTACTTAAACAATATAACACAGTGTCTTAAAGTGGGAAATCATAAAAGTGCGGTATTCACAATGGAGTACGGTGTTTTGCAAGGTAGTGTTTTGGGGCATACGCTATTCTTGGTGTATGTGAATGATTTGTGCGACTTAATTTTGGAAAACGTTAAAACTGTATCTTTTGCAGATGATATAGCATTTGTCTTTAAAACTCATTCTTGGAGTGAAACTTTCCATGCGGCTCAACTAGGTTTCAATAAAATAACACAATGGTTATCACAGAATAAACTAACCCTCAATATAGATAAGTCTTTTCTTATGACCTTTAAAATAAGAGATTCTCCATTATATGCACATTCGTATGACATTACCGAACACAAAAGTAATAAGTGTAATAGTGATTGCAACTGTCCAAAACTTACCCACACGTCGATAAATTGTGTACTCGAGTACGCAAATTAATTTACATATTTAAACACTTGAGACATACTGCCTTCCTCAGTATACTGAAAATAGTCTATCGTGCAATATGCCTATCTATAATAGGATACAGTATTTCCAGTGGGGGTGGTGCAACAAAGAATAATTTGCTTCCTCTTGAGAGAGCTCAAGGAGCCATTCTAAAGGTCTGCACATTTAAACCATACCAATACCCAACCAGGAGCCTCTACGAATATTGTAAAGTCCTAACAGTACGCCAAATGTTCATACTCCAGGTGCTGCTAAGACAACATATTCATTCTAATACGGAAACAACCACAAACTTATCCGCATTAAACACGCACCACCAACCACTACTATTAAGACATCATTTGAGCAAAAGTTATATTTCTTTCTTGGACGCTATTTATATAACAAACTAAATAAGATTCCCGATTTTCATAATAAAACGAAATATAAATTTAAAAAAATAAATCCTATCTTCAAAACATATCTTACGAAGAGACAGAAGCTCTTCTACATCTCCCTCAATAGAGTTGTTAACATGACATGCACACACATGAGCGTACACACATGCACGCACACACGCATACACACATGAATCTGAACTTACGCAAACCCACACATTAATACAGCTACAAGTAAATATACGCACACGCACGTATATTATTATATACCTGCATACTCACACATTCAAAAATTGTACTGTGTAAAAAAAAAACTATTGTGGGAATCTAGTGCGAAATTGTGAATCAACTGTTAAGTGATAACAGCATATCCTGTCAAACTGGAGGGAGACTGGTGCCTATTACACAGGTTTTTATTTTTAGGCACCAGTTGAAAATATAAATATATATATATATAGACTGTGATATGCAGTAGAAACTGTATAAAATGTAAAATATAATTTTTGCTATTAAAGTTTATGCAAATATTGTTTTTTTTTTATTATTATTATATAGGGGGCAAACGAGCAGACGTATCGCCTGATGGTAAGCGAAAAAATTATGTAGTATCTTAGAGAGATACTCTTAGTTAAATGTTAAACATTGCACTAACACCAAATAGATAAGGCAAAATGTAGAACAATTATGACAATGACATTCTTATTCTTTCTTCTTCTTCTTCTCTTTTCTTCTTGTAATATTTAAATATATTTACGCTATATACATATAACAATAGCTGTGAAGTATTTAAATATGTCAACATAGATGTTTGCATCACGTTTATATACTCGTATATTACATAAGAAAAATGTGATAGATAGACATTTAGGCCACTATGAGTACTAGAACTGATATAAATATATACAAATATTTCTTTTTTCGAAATACATGCATAGCATATATGTATAATAGAAGATATCCAAACTCCGAAACAAATATTTGCAGTACATACAAACATTTGATCCGACCCGGGAATCGAACTCGAAACGTCAAGCATAGCAATCTCATACGCTAACTGCCGCGCCACTGAGGCTGTCACGTAAGGACCTAATATTAAAGAAAATCCTAAAAATCTTAGCTATGCACTGTAATATATTTAAAATAAAAGTTGCCAGTAACTAAATCTCAAGGTAAGTAGGACAGAAATGCATCTGAAATGTTAGTTAATCATATTTTGTCACATGTTTTTTATATATATTATATTATATATTATAGGTTTATTAGTAAAGTTGACTAACATATTTGATTATATACAGTTAATATTTTAAAAAATGGTAAAAGGAATAATAATATTTATTGATTCTGAATTTAGGTATGTAATGCTTACAATATTTTTCAAGACCGTATTACTCATAATTGCGCCGGATAGTCGCTCGGCCACTTCTTCGTAATTTGTTCAAGTTCTTGCCTCAGTGTGTTTACGTGCGAACTGGATTGTGGTCGTTCATGACATTCATGAAGGTAAAAAGAACCAGTTTTGTAGTTACTTCGTTACATGCAATTAATAAACAGAAACTAAAATGCTTCCTTCAAATATTGCTGGTAAGTTATATTAAATTTCAAATATTTAAAGTATTTAGCTTACGAAGGAACATAATTTAATAAATGAAAATGATGTCAACGACGCTTTGACTTCGCCACATATATTGAATATTAAAAAGTTAATACATATGTCTCTAATACACATATAGTAAGTCACACTCTCAATATCAAGATTAGAAAAATTACTAAAAGGTTTAATAACCATGTTAATAGCGTAACAATACAGACGCTAGTAACCAGTCTTATGATAGTAATAAACTAAATCCTTACAGGGAAAACCCAGGCCGGGTTCCGAATCATAATGCAAATCTACTGATAAAGTCTTTGTAATACCTGTTTGTAAACATGTATTTTAAAACAGGGTTTTTCCTGAATGCAGTGGTATTTTAAACTACTTTGAGGAATATATTAACTATTTTTATAACATAATTTTTTATGTACACACGTCGAACTAACATCGATTTAATTATGAGCGGCAAATAAAAAAGGCACAAAGGACATCACTTTTAATGTTTGAGTAAACATGAGATTCAGAACATCACGCTCCTAAGCGTAGTCGTCCAGGCTGCCCCTTGTATTCTTGGAATGGCATAATCAAGTTTAAAGGATAGACTTAATTGGGAAAGAGCCCTCATTAGAACGGTAGTACCCTCGCACAGAAAATCAACATAAAATTACAGCTTTCATGCTGTCATGTTTCGTAGATGAGTCCGGAGGCCCAATGATATAGAAGTATCACTCACACAGCCACTATTGTATGTCAACATGCTGCATTGTTGCATTGTCTGCATCCGCAGTGAGTATAGTGACCACCACTCTTTGATTTCGCTTATGTCTTCCATTAGGCAGAGTAGAGTCATTTCGGCTGGGTCAATCATAAAAAAAACCTACAAAGTCCCAAATGTCTTCTACTCTCTAGGCGTCCTGTCGTCTCGAACATATGGAAGCTTTGGTGCATTCGATCCTAGCAAAGTCTAGACCTACAATCTCCATAACCACTAACTCCATAATCATATCTCCGAAAAAACCCTGTACAACATTCCCATCTTTTCTATTCTTTTGAATATCAATGATATGTTGCAATTCAACATTCAAATGATACTCGTAGTACAGGGTAAGGACTTTACTGAGTTGCATATGTATTCGTGCTTCACTTTCCGTCAGGTGGCTCGTTAACACTTTTTTACGATATATCACAATAACATTGATACCTACATATTTTCTTTTTATATATAGTCCATTAGCTTAGATAGTGTCGTTACACCCGCACGCAATTATAGTTATGGTTGTGAAATACGAGTAAATTAACTCATATAAAAGCGTAATCTGACAAATCATACTTGCTTGTGGGTGTACGCTACAGGCGGGTCCTTTGATTTTATGATGGCTTGCCACACGTGTGACGGCGGTGTGATGCAAGTGAACGTATTTAAGCGAATGGACTGTGCTACACACAATCCAGTTCTTTAAAATAAACTTGAATTTAGTTAGATGTATCTTGAAGCTTAAAACATTTAGTCTTTAAACGATTCACATGGCTTTCTAGAGAGGTGACATAAATCATACATTCATCAAATCTTAATATTCTTTTCAATTTCAGCGATAATATGCATCCTTCTTCAAACCTTGGAATGTCAAGGTGGTTCCTCCACTTCAAACAACCGGCTAAACTTTTTTGACGTTGAACTACTTCGGCACACAGCGGAAGGCAAAAAAGGCAATGTAATGGTTTCGCCAGCAAGTATTAAGTCTACTTTGGCTATGATATTAGAGGGAGCAAAAGGAAAGACTGCTCAAGAAATCAAAGTTGCTTTAAGAGTTTCTTCCGAGAAAGATGACTTTAGAGAAGAAATGAGAGTATTCGCTAAAGTTTTTGAGGTAGGTTATAATTATAAAATTATCATTTTTCCTTTAGCATTCTTATTGACGAGTTATTTTTTAAATGACTCATATTTTTTATCTAATCATCACAAGAGAAGAAGAGGAAGACCGGAAATAGTTATATCGATCAGATTAAGGAAAAAGTAGCGGTTACAAAATATCATGAGGTCAAGGAAACAACTCATAAGCAAATGATGATGAATAATTTTTAAAACGTCTATTTTTTTTTACTACACAAAATTTTTAAAGGTCTCTAATAGTTGAAATATTTTGGGTATCGAGTAAGATTTTGGATAGGCTATTCCTATCGGACGGACGAGAGAAGTTAACAAATAGAAATGTTATATTTAGAAAGGAAAAAAACAATGGAAGTCAACGAGCTTAATTTTTTTTACACTTGATATAAAAGATAAATTATTTTGTCATATTGGAATTTCCATTTTGTATTTTGTTAGAATAATAAACAGGTTCCAAATTTAAGAGCTATATTGGGTAATAACTTGTTTGGATATTCGGATATATGGATTTTGGATATGAGAGTAACATCAATCGTTGTTTCCTTATATATTAAATGAAAAACATTAAAAAGAAAGCAATAGAACTACTCTTTATCAATAGTTAGTAATATAAATGTTTACTATTCCTGCCACTATCACATTTTCTTAATATGTCATCTTATTTTATTCTCTAATTTTATGTGCAAACTAATTTATCCGTTGACAATTGCCATTCAGCACACATCCAGGTTTTAATTTTAAATGGTGCACAATACACAATTTTTGAATCACAGGTTTTGTAGTAAGAATCTTTCTACATATATCTTTTATCGACAAAACATATGCTTACAAACGTTAAATAAATAATAATAATACAAATATGAACGTGTTTAGATATTTGTCACGCTACCTTGACTCTTTACAGAGTTGAGGAAACATATTCAAAAAAGTATTTTTTGCTACTTGGATTTTGTTATAAATTTGCTTCATTTTGAATTAAATAAGCTTGTTGGAAACTAGATTTGCGTTTGTTAGTTTTTGTTAATATTAATTAAGAAAACTTGATAATGTTTTGTAGCTGAATTTGGATTTGGATGGAATTTTTATTAGTTTGTATGTTGCTTAACTATTGATTGGGTAGAGAGGACCGACTGTGACCTATCCATTGACTCAGATACTTATCGGGCACGGTTGCTTCGGTGAGTATCTGAATCGAATAGGACGGGAGGCTATAGCACAATGCCACCACTGCGGTTACGAACGGGACTCCGCCCAACACACACTGGAGGACTGCCCTGCGTGGGAGTCTGAGCGTTAAGTCCTGGTCGGACGATTGGATGAAACCTATCATCACCAGCATTGATCGCGGCAATGCTGCTAGTAGTGAAAGTTGGAAGCTGCGGTCTCCTTCTGTGAGGATGTTATGTTTTAGAAGAAGTCCGCAAAGCTTCCCCTTCGCCGTCCAAAGACGGCGGTGAAGGGTACGCGCAGAGGTCGCTAGGTCTCTAATCGCCGCCCATGGGCTTCAAAATTATGATTCATCTCTCAATCAGTTTTAGATATTCCATCTAAAATATTAAAAAAAAATCTAAATAAATTTCAGGCTAACAACACAGTTATATCCCTCCAAAACGCGAATGCATTGTTTCTATCAAGGACACTGACTCTGATGAAACAGTACGAGGCAGTGGTGCGACGATTTTACTTGGCAGAATTGAACAAGGTGAATTTCAATGATCCTAAGTCTTCAGCAAACACAGTTAATTCTTGGGTAGATAAGAAAACTCACGGATTGATACCTACTATTGTTGACGAAGGTGAGCAAATAATTTATGATTTAAATAATGAGTCTCTAAAATTAAAATGTTTACAATTAAACAATGTGTTAATTTTAACGAAGTTTTTAGGATTACTCAACAGTACTTGACTGTTGAATAATCTAAAAAACGATAGACAAGTAATGATTTGGACTTTAAATTAACCGATATTTCTAGCTATCGGCAGAAAAGGTAGTGATTAGGAGGGGTTCCATGTAATAATGTTTTGATTCTCTTTATTATAGATCAAATAACACCATCTACAGAGATGATGATAGCCAACGCCCTCTACTTTAAAGCGCAATGGAAACATGGTTTTAACACCAAATTAACTCATGGTGACTGCTTTTATAACAACGGCATTTGTAAAAATGTTTCCATGATGCTCGTCCAAGCTGAACTAAATTACACATATGTGCCAAATTTAAGATCTCATGCCTTGGAGCTACCTTATCAGGTAATAGAATACATGCAAAATTAAGTACTTAGTATACTATGGTTTATTGTGATTATTATCCAAAGTTTATAGACAAGAAAATGTATAGAAAACCGTAATAAGATTTCCTAGTATTTTTGTTAAAATTTATATAGCATATTATGTCACCTGGGCCATTATCAGGAATGAACAGAATGCCGGGTAAAAATAAAATAATTAACCATTAATTGCAATGTTTAATCTCACAAGCACAGTATCCACCTAGCAATACTAGAATATCATTACGAAATTCAGTTTGTATTTGGGTAATCAAGTGGATAGTCTAGGATCCCGGGACTATTTTACCACACAATTCGTAAGATAATGTGGTTGTTAAATTATATGAATATTAACTAACCAAAAGTATTAAAATTAGATAGTTAGTAATCATTTTTGATGACCCCGTCATTAATACACATTGGAAGTGGGTACTATTGATCAAACCATACGTTATATAGGAAAAATGATTTTTGAATAATGTTAATAATTTTCTTAAAATTTAATAACAAACCCCACAGTTAGTATAAAATTTTTAATAATAAAAAATAATAGTATATTTATTTATTGCTACTTCTGGCAGTTACTACAATCGAGAATTTTTGTAGGGAAAAAAGTTGGCCATCTCATGAAAATGAAGCTACTCACGAAAAATTTGCTTAGTAGCTAAAACTTTTTAACGAAGTGAATATAAAACTTAAATATTTATTTTCTTAAGTATTCCATTTCAAAATCAATCACCAATCATCATATTTCAAAAAAATACTGATACATTTCAGGATGATCGTTACTCTATGCTTCTACTAGTCCCTCAAGATCAAAATGCTGAAACAACCATAATGCGAGACCTGCCTTTCGTATCACTAAAGGAAATATTCGATCTCATGGATCCTGTTGATTTCGTTCTTACGATGCCCAAGTTTGATTTAGAGTACAGTGATAACATGGTTGAACCTTTAAAAAAAGTAAGTGAATCGAAAGTGTACAATGATATATTTAGTTACATCTGCGAATTAATGTTTTTGAATCAATAAACCAAGTAAATATGTATTTATATCAAATGTCTAGTACTTATAATACAAGCTCTGCTTTGTTTGGGACTAGATGGCGTTGTGCATTAGATGTCCGAATATCATCTATCAACAACCTATAATGTCTCACTGTTGAGCTCGAGTCTCTTCTTAGGAGAGGGTTAAGGCCATACGTCCCTACGCAGACCGACTGCGGTTTAGGGACTGGTAAGACAACGTTGTGGCTACGTATCCTGCCTTTGGATGTTTTTAAGCCGCCCAAAGGCCTCCAACTAATTTAAGCTTCACGACTGTTTATACTATTATAACAACTGAGACCGACTGCTTAACGTTTTTTTTATTTATATAAACAACAACTCTTGCACATGACAAAAAATTTAATACTCGCCCAGCTGTTAAGCTTGTTGGCGAGACCTCTTCAGAATCACGGAGACGCGCGGTCGTTGCTTACCCTCGGGCAATTAGAAACATCACCGAGTGCAACTAGGCTATGAGCGCCTTTGAATGTCCGAATATATTATTATTCTATTTTTTGGAGCTTACACTCAAAACTAGATTATCTTCTCCTGAATTTATAAGCACTAAAATTAAACACCATGGAGCTAATTTTATTATTCGAAAATCTCTATACTGGACTTAAAATCATTAAAAATGAAATTTGTTCTATCAAATAGCGGTCTAAAGTCAAAGACTAAAATTTGCGTGTGGCACTAAAAATATACTAGACTACGGGCCCGTATCGAAAATTGATGGGTCATGTGAACCACCAGGAGACTTTTTTAGAAAGATACAGGGGCATAAAACAATAACATTTAGCACTATGCTGTCACTTGGAAGCTGTCCAACTGAGTATAGGTAAAGGGGCAGGAGTAGGAACCGACGATTTTTCTCCCTTGTCACATAATTTTTGTACGGCGTTGCGAGATAATAGATTAGAAGAGGTATTGAAATTGAATGGGACCGATGCCGTACAAAAATAGTGAGCCACAAAGTTGGATTTCTTTTTGATTTCCCGGCGATTGTCTCGCTCAATTTAGTCATTTAATTTTAGACGGCATCGGTCCCATTCAATTTCAATATCTCTTCTAATCCATTATCTCGCAACGCCGTACAAAAATTATGTGACAAGGGAGAAAAATCGACGGTTCCTACTCCCTCCCCTTTACCTATACTCAGTTGGACAGCTTCCAAGTGACAGCATAGTGCTAAATGTTATTGTTTTATGTCCCTGTATCTTTCTAAAAAAGTCTCCTGGTGGTTCACATGACCCATCAATTTTCGACACGGGCCCGTAGTCTATACGTTTTCTAAATATATAGGTACATGGAATTTTGGAAATCACTTCACTAAAATAAGAAAATGAAAAGATAACTAAGAGAAATATTAAATAAGTGAGACTACAACATAATTATTATCACTGACAAATATTTTTCAGATGCGTATAACAACACTGTTCTCGCAAGCAGCAAATCTATCGGGTATTTTTGGTGCAGGGGAGTACGCCAATCTGAATAGCTTCTATCATTCTGTTCATATGAAAGTGGATGAAGTAGGTACTGTTGCAGCAGCAGCCAGCACTAGCGCCGTGGTACCTTTGATTAATGACCAGGTGCAGTTACAAATTAACCGACCCTTCTTATTTTTTATAATGGATAAGAAGGCTGGAGTAACACTGTTTGAAGGCAAGATTGAAGAACCTACAGAATTTTCCAAAAATATTTCACCTCAAGGTAATTACTATACCTTCATATAACGTGTTAGGTTTACAGAAATAACAATCGGTGTTTGTGTGTTAACAACTCTGTTAAAATTTAATAAGGTTAAATAGTAAATTTTCAGTGTCGAGATCATTTAGTATGAAGTACTGAACTAGAAGTGTGTGTTCATTTAGTATCAATAATCAGTATTTTAGTAATCAGTACTTTTCACGATATGGACAAATTATGTCCGATTATATTTATATTTTAACCTTTTTATGGGAATTATATGAACGGCAATATTTAGATGATGTTTTGCATCACTCTGTTGACATCGATATTTTGATTACATGTTATTCCTATTTCAGGTATACCAATGTCTCCACAAGTAACGAAACAAACACTTGCAAGTTATAATCCTCAACCTGAAGCACCTAGTAAAACAAATTTGAATCGAGTACCTCCGTATTACCTAACTTCCAATCAAGGAGATGGATTCCAAATAAATTCCAATCAGAGTGTTTTAAATAAACCCAATTCTTACCAGGGAGGCATTAATCAGCAAGGAGACCAACTGAGTAGTTCTCAACATGAAATTCGACCCACTTCAAGTCTATTTTCATCAGGTAGGATTATAGAGTACTACTGAAACACATGTTCATCCGATGCGAACACTTCGCCTGGTCGAGGGATCCTTTTCCTAATAAAGGCTGATACTATGAAACTCATTTACGCATTTTAAAGATTTTTCTTTTAAAATCTTCAGAGTTGACAAAAGATAAACCTCAATTCTTTCTTATAATTTTTGATGTATTTTATTGTATAGAATATTTAGCAAAACTTTTAATATCAAAAACATATTTTATTTATTGCAGATCAGCAACAAGTATTCTACCAAGGCTTATTAAATCAGACAAGCGTCTATCCTCAAAATCATCCAAAAGTTAACAAACCAGGCATCAATAGACTAAATAACACATCTGTTGAATCTAGTTCTTATCAAGGACCACAAAATCAGCCAGATATCCATCCAAACCAGGAACACACAAGAGTCAATACGCACCACAGTCGCCCCATCTCAAGTTCATTTTCATCAACTCGGAGTGAAACCACTGTTAGGCCAAGGCCACCTTATGCTGAAATAAGCCAATGGAACCAAAGAACTCCTTATGATTATGACAGCTATTAGACGTTCATATTATGGCCGAGTTGACGATTAGAGAAATATAGTTCAGTTAAATTACAAAAGACTGAAGGATATTTTTTTTCAAACGGTGTTATACTGGGCTTTCTGGAGATGTTATATCTGGTCTTGATTTTTATCAAAATTAATTGAGTACATTATCTACTTATGCTTTTATAAACAATATTTTAGCCACAAGCTTAAATAAAGTACATCATTTTGCTACATTTTACTAAAACTTTATTTTACTTTAATTTTATTATTTAGAGGGTTTAAGTAAATCCACTAAAGTAAGTATTTTGAAGACTTTAGATTTATTGGTCTAAACTGCACCTAAATTGGTAATTTCTGTTGACTAAATCATTACTCGATAAAATAATTAGTAGACGAGAGAAACTCTGGTACTTGAGAGAAATTTTACCATTAAATATGGTATGATAGAAGAGATAGGACTTAGTGTAGTAGTCCACGGGCCCACGTACAAGGGATTTCAGTGATTAATAACAGGTTGAAAGTTTATACACAGCTTCGTTTTGACGAGACCCCCAACTTTTATTATGGACCAAATTCTGATAGTGGCAGGAAAAAGCGGGATAGGGAGCGAAACACATCGATTTGATGAGTGTCCCAAATTAATAAATAACAGTTTTTAAAAATCAATACTTCGAGAAAATACGATGGAAAACTGAGAAAAACTTGTGGCATACAAAGTGAATGGTACCTTTCCGAGTGACCCCCAGCTCTAACATGTCAGAATGGTGACTTGAAAATTTTTATTCATTTTCATTAATAACAAACTGATTTTTGTTTTGGGGCTTGCAAAATATATATTTTACATAAAAAATGTATCGGCATACAAATTCGATGGTAATTTTTTTGAGACCTACATTTGAAAGTTGTCAAGATTATGTTAATATTTTTTCGAGTGTGGGTCTCAAAAAAATTACCATCGAATTTGTATGCCGATGCATTTTTTATGTAAAATATATATTTTGCAAGCCCCAAAACCACTTTCAGCCTGTTATTAATCACTGAAATCCCCTGTACGTGGGCCCGTGGACTATAGGACGTTCACAGATCAGGTGGAGTGATGATCTGCGCAAGACGGTTGGCAGAAGCTGGATACGAGAAGCCGAGGGTCGAACCAAGTGGGTGTAATTGGAGAGGCCTATGCAGTGGATTTCAGACAGTCGAAAGTCCCTTAAACCTACGGCCTAATAATCAATTTTAGTAATTGCTACATCATTTTGGCAGACCAACGAGCAGTTGTTCATCAATCATCACAACTCACGGACAACGTTAACGGCATTGATTGCCTAGTGTAGAAAAAATAAAGACTAACTTTCGGAAATTTGTGTATTTTAAACTTTAAAACTTACAAAACTGAAAACGATAAACATTCGTAACGAAATTATTTTAGTACGATAATGGCTAGTTTTCCGTGTGTATTCTTAATAAGGAGATTAAAAGTACGCAGTGACATCGTCCAACTTATCTTATGGACGCTGTAGGAGTCGAAGAAGAAAGTTACTTATATAGAACAACAGTACTGAAAAAATAAGCAAAACTTTATTGCAATCCAGAATAGTGAAGTGGACCTAAAACTGATTTCTAAGGAGATGCGAATGTCCAGGGGTGAACTATTGCCACCCCTTGACTGAATTGAATGCGCTAATCTCAGGAACTACTGGTCCGATTTGAAAAGTTCTTTCAATGTTAGAATACCCACTTATCCAGTAAGTCTTATAGGCTATATATCATCATGTTACGATCAAAAAATTAAAAAGATTACAAAACATTATTTCTTTTCATAGCTTCCAATGCGTAACGTTAAAGTTAAGGACGTAAAGGACGTTAAATTTTGGCGAAAATAATGTGTGACAGAATTGTACCCCTTTAAATGTTCTAAAATAAAGACCGCGACAGCATATGTCTGTCTGTCTTTTAAGATTGGTTCATTAAAACCGTTTTTGGTAAAGAAAATTGTTTACGCTGCTATAACATCACGCTATGGGCAAAAGGAGACACAGACGAGGTTGTACGTACTAAAGTATATTTTTGTTAAGCACCTACAAAAGGTGGCGCTTTAGTAAATAATACTTACTCACTTTAGTTATCAAAAAGCTACCAGATGCCAGTTTTAAAACTGCTAACGCAAAACTTAAATTAAAGCTAATATCGTTATCATTAAAAATATTACCAAAATTCAAATTGGCCACATTTTGTATGTAAAAAATAAACAGAATAGAAATAACACCTCTATTTGCTTTTAAATCTTTGCATCATCTTAGTTGCTAAACCGGATAGTGGTCTTGATGCTGGTTTTATAATATTTTACCTCTCGCATCAGTGTGCTTATATGTGAACATACTTGTAGTCGTCTCTTGGGGTTTCTAAAGGCGAAAATAACCTGTTTTATAGTGACTTTGTCATGCGAAGATACTAAACTGATGCAAAAATGCGTTCGTCAGTTGTTGCTGGTAAGATTTTTTTTTATTTCTAATGTATTTTTTATAAAAATAGAAACGGAAAAGCTAGCTATTTAACAATTATAACTATCTATTGTTGAACAAAAGATCCAGAAAGTCATTCATCTCAAATACAGTACAAATGCGTATATCATTTACAGTTAATTTATAAAATATTTTATAAGTGAATCCTCCAACGTTATTACATTAAGATCCTATTTTTGTCTTATCTTTTTATACTAATATCGTTGTCGAGTCGTCGTTCAATTTGCGTCGTCGGTAGTCGGTCGTTGCAGAGAAAAACCCAAATAGGTATTTGGTTTTGAATCACACCGATTGTCGACTGACTTCATTTTAAACTTGTTATACATTGAAAGAATTAACTTTTAAACAAGTTTAATGGGGTTTTTCCTATTTTGACATCCTGGATTGTGATCTTAGTGTAATGCAATAAATTAGTGACGACTCGAAATATTTTAAAGGTGCATATTTAAATGTAAAAGAATTCAATATTTAGGTAATTAATTTCCTGGTATTCGCGACTTTCGATGGTTAGGTTCAGTTTCGGCATTTGTTGAAAACTCATCGATAGACTATTCTGAATTTGTCCGCCACATAACTATATTTCGGTTTAGAGAAATTTATTTGATCATAATATAATTATAATAAACATACAGATTATCTTCTGTCTGTATCTGTAGAATAGTTTTGAGTGGCTTAAAACTTAATGAAACTTTTACAAGAACTGGCCAAATAGACACTTAAAATAGTTTCTGAAATAAAATTCTTTATATAGTCCATTGGTACTGGTCTCTGATAGTTACAGAAATCTGTAGTTTTTTTAACAGATTAAAGCCGTTCAAGTCTATTTGTATACCTGAAAACCCAACGATAATAAAAAAAGGTTAATTGCAGGTAATATATAATACGGTATAACTGTTTCATAGTAGCTGGCTTCTCCTACTTACATTGAAACGTTCAGGGAGT
The DNA here is from genome assembly GCA_916048165.1 of Spilarctia lutea. Lineage (NCBI taxonomy): Eukaryota > Metazoa > Arthropoda > Insecta > Lepidoptera > Erebidae > Spilarctia > Spilarctia lutea. The sequence goes on from OU696491.1 coordinate 7,481,505, forward strand.
GTAGAAAAACGAAATTTAACGTCTCTAAAAGCATAAAAACTTACAATTCTACGTAAGTCTTTATGTCAGCATGCTCTACCTGAAATTAGGCTACAATTTATACATAATCTAAAAGGTAAAAAAAAGGTAAGGTCATGAAATTAAATAAAACGTAAGCTTGTTATTTACAAACGTGCTTAAACAGTTTTTTTAGCTGTTTTTAACCTTTCACGATGAAATAGAAACATTAGCACTAGGTGCATTTAGGAATAGGACTATATCATTCATAGCTGAGCATTTACTAAAGTTGATAAAAGTGTAAGACTAACGATGATCTCAGAATAGACGGAACTTTCACTTTTTGAAATCTTAAAAGAGTAACAGGAAAAAAGAGGTTTGAAACTAGCGCTCAATGTTGAGCGCTCAAAACCATATGAAAATGTTAATAACCTCGCTAAGAAGCTCCTTAGAAATTATTCAATTCAATTTGGCTACCGATAAGTAATTTTAATTTAAATAACGAGCAATGGGGTTTTTGTCCAATATATCAAAATCGGTTTAGCGATTTTCCTTTGATTGCATAAAAAAGATAAGTATACAAGGCTTCACTGGCATTATTGAAGATTTCGTCAGTGGGACATTTAAGGCGTTACAAATGAACAAAGTAACTAAAATTTACATTTATATTATTATCAGAATTTGTTTATTTTTTTTGAAATAATTTTTTTTCTATTTTTAGTTTTAACATTCACCCTTCTTCAAATCTTGGATTGTCAGGGTGACACTTTCATAAATCGTCAAAGTTTTTTCGATCTTGAACTTCTTCGATACTCAGCAAAGAATAAAAATGGCAATGTGATGATTTCACCGGCTAGCATCAAGTCCACTTTGGCTATGTTATTAGAAGGAGCGAATGGCCAAACTGCTGCAGAAATCAAAGAAGCCCTCAGACTGTCTGCCCAGAAAGATGAGTTTCGAGACGAGGTGAAAGTATTCTTGAGAGCTTTTGAGGTAAATAAATTATGGTTCATTTACTTAACTCAAACAAATACTGAAAATTTTAATAATATTAAAAATTACGTGTTATGTGGAGTTTTGTTTCACGATAGGTCAATAAACCACTTTAATTAAATTAATTTCAGGCTAACTCTCCTAGCGTGTCTCTACAAAATGCGAATGCGTTATTTGTATCCAACAAACTTACACTGAATAATCATTACAAAGCAATAGTACAAAGTCAGTATCTTGCGAAGTTAGATCACCTAAATTTTAATAATCCTAAAGCTGCCGCTGATTTAGTGAATAAGTGGCTAAATAAGAAAACTCACGGTCTGATACCAAGTATCATTGATGAAAGTAAGTACCATTTTTGTTAAATGCAGTAACCCAAAATTCTGATTTTACCAATAAATTCTTTGCGTGATGTTTTTTTTGTTTTTTTTTATTGAATAGGGGGCAAACGAGCAGACGCATCACCTGATGGTAAGCGATTACCGCCGCCTATGGACACCCGTAACACCAAAAGCGTTACAGGTGCGTTGTCGACCTTTGGGGGATGGGGAGAGGGAATGGGGGGAGAGGTTGGGTTATGGGCCTCCGGTATCCTCACTCACTCGGTGAAACACAGCGCAAGCGCTATTTCACACCGGTTTTCTGTGAGGCCGTGGTATCATTCCGGTCGAGTCGGCCCATTCATGCCGAAGCGTGGCTCTCGCACGGAAAAAATGTAAAAAATGTATTTTTTATATGTAACTGTATAATTAAAATAATCTTAGGTGGGACCAAAACACTAGCAAAGAGTGGGTTTTGATTACGCCTCTACCTTCCCTTTCTGGGAAGCATTTGTGGTTATATGTATTCTTAATGTTATATGTGTGGGCAATGCAATATTAAAAAATTATTTAATCGGAATGTAATTAATTCTAGGGCGCAATCTAAATAATATATGCCCATATAACTTATTGAGGGATTATTTGAAATGAAATTACATTACATGAGCACCTTAACTTTTAATATATAAAATTGACACACTGTTATAGGTAACATTGCACCGTCTACACAGATGATAGTCACAAATGCACTCTACTTCAAGGCACCGTGGAAGTACGGCTTTGACGTCAAAAGGACCGAAAAACAATGTTTCTTTAATAATGGCTATTGCAGAAATGTTGCTATGATGAACCTATTTGCTAAGCTAAACTATGCTTTTGTACATAGTTTGAAGACTCACGCTCTGGAGCTGCCGTACCAGGTAAGGGGTGTTTACTGTACATACATACATCTCTACAGTTATATGTGTGACGGATTTTGAAGAGAATTGATCTGCTAGGAGCTGTTTCTTGCCTTTTACTAAGTTTCCGCCCTCAACTTGAAGACAGAAGGACTTAATAACATAAGAAAAAAAATTAAAAACCTATAACCCTCGACTAAGTACATATTTTAATAATATTATGTAGTCTATGTCACCCGGGCTATTGTATAAATAATAATAATAAATATTCCGGACATCTTACACACAACGCCATCTAGTCCCAAGCTAAGCAGAGCTTGTGTTATGGGTACTAGACAACTGATATAAATACCTACTTATATACTTTTTTGTAAATACATACATATTATACATAGAAAACACCAAAACTCCGAAACAAATATTTGCAGATCATACAAACATTTGGTCCGACCCGGGAATCGAACCCGAGACCTCAAGCTTAGCAGTCGCATACGCTACCACTACGCCACCGAGGCAGTAAAATCAATTGACACCTCATTAATTTATTTTTACACTTTCTCTTGATCGAAATCCGGTAAAACTCGTAAATGTAGTTTTGCATCTTTACCTTTGCATCGTTAGGTCGGAAACTTTTCAGACCACCTACCCGTTTTCCTTGTGGAATCCAAGATACTAAATTTTCTTCATGGGACTTCACGAGTATCGTAACTCGGTGAGTTCGTGGGATACTCATGTCGATTCTAGTGTACAGGAGGTACAATGGTGGGCATGTAGGATGGATTAGTCCCTCCCCAGAGCAGGACGCCTAAAACCGGCCGCCGGGGTGGTTTTTAGTAGACTCACTACATACCTGGCTCCTCAGTCCCCGAGGAGATTCGAAGGGATTTTCCATCGCGACAACAAAAAAAAAATTGGATTAGTCCCAAAAAATTCTCATCACAACGTGTTATATTGGTAGAATTTCTAATTGAAAATTTCTATAGTGATAATTTTTGTTGCTTTAAAATTTTAAGTTTTTATGTTTCATTTAAGTAATGAATGTATACCGTAATTAATTTCAGGGTGATAGGTACTCTATGATTTTATTAGTACCTGAAGACCGCAATGCAGAAAATAGGCTATTTCGGGACCTGCCCAATATCGGGCTGCCACAAATATTGAAAGATATGGAGCGTGTTGAAGTGTCTCTCAGAATGCCTAAGTTTGATGTTGAATTTCGGGAAGATATGGCGGGACCTTTGAAAAATGTAAGTTTAAGAAAGAAAGTATAACTATAAAGTTTAATTCTTGTAATTGCTAATAATTGAAGTTTGAAACGAAAGACATAATTAAATTGCAAATCAATTGATTTTAAGTAAAATCCTACTAATATTATCAACGCGAAACTTTGTGAGTATGTGAGTATGTTTGTTACTCTTTCACGCAAAAACTACTGAATGGGTTTCGTTGAAACTTTACAACAATGTAGCTTACACATCTGTATAACACATAGGCTACAATTTATAAAGATACTAGCTTCGCCTCGTGGTGTTTCCCACATTTATTGTCGTACCGCGGGTAGCACCACGGAGTTCAGCTAGTTTAATATATTTTAAAATCCTTGAAAGTTTTTGATTATACATATTCTTAGTCAGTTATGATTCATTTTTAAATAGATTTACTTCTGTGCAAAAACTCAATTAGAAATAAAACTGTACCAGAAAATAAGGTGTATTTATCCTTTGTTTACCTATCGATATTAGCTCAAAAACTCTTATTCTAAAACACACAATACTTGGCTTGTCTGAATCAGCCCTCTTTCATGGAATGTTAGGTTTATTCATATGTACTAATTAATCTACTCATTATTCGCCATACAACATTGGGTCAATAAAACCCTAGGTCATTTATGTACTAGCTTTTTCCTGGAGTAGCCTATGTCCTTTGTTAAGAATCAAATTATCTCTACGCCAAAGTTTAACCCTGAAAGCTTAACAGACAGACAGAGCTACTGTCGAATTTATAGTATTACAATGGATAATCATTAATAATAATAAATATTTCGGACAATTTAACACACAGCGCCGTCTAGTCCCAAGCTAAGCAGAGCTTGTGTTATGGGTACTAGACAACTGATATAAATACATCTATACTTTTTTTTTGTAAATACATACATATTATACATAGAAAACACCCAAACTTCGAAACAAATATTTGCAGATCATACAAACATTTGGACCGACCCGGGAATCGAACCCGAGACCTCAAGCACAGCAGTCGCTTACGCTACCACTCGCGCCACCGAGGCAGTCAATGATTACATCTCAATCATTTATTGTTTTCAGATGCATATTTCTACTCTATTCTCCCCATACGCTAACCTCTCGGGTATCTTTAATACAAATGAATTCGCAAATATCAACAGTATGTTCCACTCGGTCCATATGAAAGTGGACGAAGCAGGTACAGTAGCAGCTGCAGCCACTTTCAGTGCAGTCGTGCCTTTGAGCAATGATCTAGTACAGTTAGACATTAACCAACCATTCTTATTCTTTATACGGGATAACCAGTTCGAAGTCATACTATTTGAAGGCAAGATTGAAGAACCTACTGAGTATGGTGCAGATAGTTCTGCTGAAGGTAAATACATTGTTTTATTAACTAATTTTTTTGCTATTTCTTGGTTTTAATTTAGTAGAAAGTGAGTAGGGGACTGACGATATTTCCGGATGGTTCCAAGAAAATGTTCATTACTAACTTGATTTAGTTGAAATACTGTACGATGGTTAAAAGTAATTAGTTTTTAGTGACTGACTGGATATGGATCTCAAAACAAAAACGTGAGAAAGCTATGGTTAGATGCAAAATGATTTCGGCCCTGTTTTATCGGTAACAGATATATTCCGGATAGCTTGCCTGACAAGTGGTTTGACATTATTTATATGGAAAATCATCATCTTCCTAGCCTTTATTATTCCCAATGAATATTGGGAATAATAAAGGCTATACCTACCGTGTCATCTTCCTAGCCTTAATTATTCCCAATATTATTTGGGGTCGGCTACCAGTTTAACCGGTTTTACCTGAATATCAGTTTTTACACAGAGCGACTGGCATCTGACCTCCGCAACCCTGAGGGCGAACTGAATTCGAAGGTTGAACTAGTTGTCAGTATATTTTGGAGGCTCTGACTGCCCAGAATAAGGCGCGCCTTTTGCGCCCTCAGAGGGTATTGGCAGTCAGAGCCATACGCGGATACCGCACCGTGTCGACGGAGGCGGCGTGCGCCTTGGCCGGAACACCCCCGTGGGATTTGGAGGCGGAAATGCTCGCCGAAGTTTATCGGCGAGCGGCTGAATATCGGGCGGAGAACGGGTATCGTCCTCCGCCCGAAGAGGTACGCGATTGGCGTGAAGCCGCTCGCCGAGCCACGATGGCTCGTTGGTCGTCCCGGCTGGAGGCTCCACGCGCTGGCTTTGCCACCGTGGAGGCGCTCCAGCCGGTCATCCTCGAGTGGGCAGGGCGGCAGCACGGGACCCTTTCCTTCCGGGTGACGCAGGTGCTTTCCGGGCATGGTTGCTTCGGAAAGTACCTGCACTCGGTCGCTAGGAGGGAATTGAGTCCCGCCTGCCACCACTGCGACTGCAGTGAGGACTCGGCCCAGCATACGCTGGAGTTCTGCCCCGCCTGGGCGGAGCAGCGCCGGGCCCTCACTGCAGTCATCGGAGGGGATCTGTCGCTACCGGCCATCATACGCTCCATGGCCGGTAGCGACAGCAGTTTTACCGCGGTCGCATCCTTCTGCGAAGACGTAATTTCGCAGAAGGAGGCGGCGGAGAAGGCCCGGGAGGATGATCTCCACTCGGACCCGATCCGCCGCCGGCGAACCGGGCGGCGGAGGCGCCCCCATCTGCGCCTCATGCCGCCCTGAGTGTGGCCGCGGATGGACGGGATGGGTTTTCCCGTCCATCCGCTTTAGTGGCCAGCCGCGAAGGGGCGACGTACGCGTGTGCCGTGCGTCGCCTAAATTGAGATTTTAACATCAGACGGTGCCCGCTTCTGTGCGGGCAGGCGCTGGGAGGGGTCCGGTTTGCGTTAATAACAGCGATCCCGGACCCCTCCCTTCTCAGGCGCAGAGTTGGCACACCGTGTGGTTTTAGTCGGTTCGATTCCGACACACCGCCCCGCCGCAAACCCCGGCGGGGTGACGGCCCGAGGGGGTTTCCACACGTAAAAAAAAAAAATAAAAGTTGTCAGTATATTTGAGGGCACTGACTTCCCAATAACGATTGCCATAGATGTTCATGACAACCGGGACCGACGGCTTAACGTGCTCTCCGAAGCACGGGCAGGAAACACCGCCAGCTTCCATACTCCGGGCTGCTATTAGGAATTTCTTGGAGGAAAAACCCAACAGCAGTCCGACCCGGGAATTGAACCCGAGATATATATATATATATATATATATATATATATATATATATATATATATATATAAGCCCTTAAAATCTTATACCTAATTTTATTTTATGTTTTAGGTCAATATACTCAGGAAAGTGTTAACCAACCAATTGGTAGTCAAATACTACAAAACCAGCAAAGAGTTAACCAACCAATTACTAGTCATATTCCACAAGACCAGCAAAGATTTCCCCAACCGATGGCTAGTTACGAGTTTATACCACAAAACCAAGCACAAGATCAGCCAAATTTCCAGCAAACATCGCAAAACTACTATCCACAAAATCAAGCAGTTCCAAACACGATGAACTATAACCAGGGGCTTCCACAGTCCACTCCAAGTCAATCAATCTATTACAACGACTATTTAAATCAGCAAGCGTATCTAAGAAATCTCCAAACTCAAAATGATGTTCGACGTCTATCTACTCTTCGTGGAGCAACTAAAAAAGACCCATTCAATGTTAAGAGTCCTTTATGCTTCGTGTGTTAAAAAGATATAACATCTCCAAGTTTTCTTTTAAGAAATCTTATTCATATTTTTTTAAACTATGATTTTACCATATTCCTGTTGGATATGGTACCAATATATACTTTACACGTATCGGAATGTGACATAAAGTAGTAAGACAATAATTAAGAGATATATTATAATAAACACATTTCGAACTTAATATAATCAAAATACGGTTACATTATAAATAAGCAAATAATGCTGTTTTTAACATTGATCAAGTTGAATAAATTTCATTTTAATCTCAATACGTTTTTTAATCAGTTATTTTTTTTTATTATTATGTAGCTGGCAAACGAGCAGGCGTATCGCCTGATGGTAAGCGATTACCGCCGCCCATGGACACCCGCAACACCAGAGGCGTTACAAGTGCGTTGCCGGCCTTTATATCTAACAATTTTACCAAATTCTACTGCTCAAAGAAACAGTGCTTTGAAATACAAAGGAATGTATACATTTTGCATTCAGAAAGTATACATAGCACATGGAATTAAATATAAATGCCTGGTGGTAGAAGATTTTTAGAAAATTAGTTACGTGTCGATATATTCGATATTGACTTTTTCGGAACACAGATTTTATTTTCCTTTTAGCAACGAAAATACCTAGTCCGAATACCCCACTCATAATCTAATAAACTTTAACACCATCGTGACGTGATAGGGTTCGTTGAATTTGAAAAATAAGCCTTGTCACGTATAATAAACATGTTAATAAAACTCTTAAAACCACACTATACCTAACTTGGAGAAATGGATTAATCACAGATAGCACTCAAAATATTTGTCGCGCTCTATCTTAGACTGAACTGAACTACGGTCTGCGAGACGCCTTTTCATATTGGATGCTGATATCACTAGATCATTTCGTAATGTGCAACGATCTCTCGAAATCGCCGATCCTGAGAACACGCCGTCGAATATAAGCAAGCTAAAAGCGAGACACTCAATCCATATTCATATTAACATATATACGCGGAAAATGCACTCAGGGAGGTAATGGTCTGGCTAATAAATAACCTATTAACAATCAACTTAAACAAGACAAAATACATAACATTCTGCTATCGGTTAAATGCCCAACCACCACCTGACTTTAACATAAAAACCCATATTTGTCTTGAACAAGGTGCTTGCCCCAATTTGTTACAAATAAATACTATAAAATATCTTGATATCATCATCGATAGGCATTTAAGCTGGTCAGAACATGTAGATGCACTCCACTGACGGGAAGATTGAGAAAGCTTATGCCGATATTTAGGAAACTGAGGCGTTCAGCAGACATGGATACTATACTGATGGTGTACTACGCCCTAGCACAGAGTATAATCCAGTACTGCATTGTTACTTGGGTTGGAGCCGCTAAAACAATTCTACTTCCACTGGAGCGGGCTCAGAGAGGTGTACTCGAGATTATACTTGGTAAACCAAGAAGATACAGTACCAACCAGCTTTATCAGGCTCTCTTAGTGAGACAACTTTTTGTTAAGGCGCTATTACTACGTAAGCGTAAATCCACCTCGTTCAAGCCTATCTTGAAGCGCAACAAAAATAAAATTTACCTCCTCCAAAAAAGTCTCGAGTTGTATGGTATATTTGTTTCTTTTGTGATTTTATAATTATTATAAAATATATCATAGAGTTGTATTATTGAATGTGTCCTAAAACAAGATTCACTATTCGTTAATCAAGTGAGTAAATATCAATGAATCTCTGTTTAAAGCTTATTTTAGAACTATGTTTATACCAAAGTCTCCTCTCAGAAATAGATTTTGTCAGATGTGATCTCTGTTTACCTGAGAGAAGTGCAATCTAGTCTCAAGTGGTAATTATTAACGCCTTTTAGAAAAATTAACGAAAGATTTACTTTACCTTGCTTTACGAAATAATTACTTATCATACACATTTCAATTCGCTTCTTCCCCTGACATTATGCGATTGGGTCACTAGAGTTTTAGCAGATAGGAGCATAAAGATCGTAGTCGACGGTGAATGCACTGACACTATATCTTTCAATGCTGGTGTCCTGCAAGGCTGTGTGCCTAGTTTGTACCTCCTTCATATCAATGACATACTGCCAATTAGCGGCATTCATTGTTATACGGATGACAACACGGGCGCACCGACCGCGCCTATATTTCTCGGGAAAACGTCATTGAGAGTCGAAACAAACTTGTGTCTGAAGTTGAGACCTCTTTGGGAAAGGTCTCAGATTGGGGTAGAATTAATATAGGTTAATTCAATTTAATAAATATTTTTTATTACGCGGCGAATGCTTTTCGCACCATACCCTCCGTCAGGGGGGGTGGGGCACAAAGGGAGTGTGTGGGACTCCCGACGAATCAGTCTACCCACTAAACCCCGCGGCGGCCTAGCGACAGAACGGCTCCAACAGCGCGTTGACTGGCACAACCCTGGATTTCGGTTCGGATATCGCGCCAGAATCGTCCCCGCCTCGTACGAGATTATACGGTAGCCCCGTATGATCCGTATGGCCATCAACCGCTGCAAACGCCCAAGTTGACGCTAGGTTCTTAGATCAGACGGGTGCCCCATAGAGGACCATGGATCGCACGACGCCCATGTAGAGGCAGCGGACTTCTTCCCGTGGTCCCCCGAGATTGGGCAGCAGGCGATGTAGAGCCCCTGCTACCCCTCACACTTGGGGGACTAATCGCACGAAATGCTTTTTAAAGCTCCACCGACTTTTTAAAACCACTCAACCTGAAGGTGTTGCAGAAATATGATGCGGTAGGTGCAAGGACAAAATATGGAATTCGACAAATAGTAATTACGCAAATATAATAGATGAACCTTTATCAAATGTAACAAACATACACATATACACTACTACTACTACTACTATAAAAACATATAAATATATTATAAACGAGTATAAGGCGGTTAGTGGACATCCTGATTTTGGTAGGAAGTGCATTCCACAGTAGGACTGACTGCACATATTCAATAACATTATATATATGCATAACATTAATCAATTCACTTTAAATACACATTTAACCGTTTGTTTCAATTAATATCACTCAATAATATCACCTTTTGGTTTATGCCAAAACTGTAATAATGACGTTTCGTTATAGGTAATATGTAGCCATTTTTATTTATTCATAATATTCAATTTAGGGCGAGTTGCTACTTATTATTATATTTACAATGATACAATTGCCAATAATGTAGTATGATTTCTATGTTTAATAGTCCCCTTTAATGAAAATTACAGTTATACTGAGTAAATTTTTTTAATTCCTTTTTTAAAGTTATCTTTTAGAGTATCAAAACAAAAAAATTTAGGTGACAACAGCTTACATACTGATTAATATTCATGTAAAACTATTGTACCTGAATATCAGACTATTTAAAAAAGTGGCCATGAGTTTCTATGCCAGTATTCTTCTCATAAGGCCCGATGCATTTTGAAAACTGGAAGTTATATATGGACACAAGAGGGCCGTGGATTTTGGTGTTTTAACCATATTTACCTTGACAATCCAGTACATGCTGTGGCGTCTGTTTGTGTCGATCTATGAATTTTAACTATTTCTTCAATTTAACGTTCATAAATGTCACTTAGTGTCTTAATTTAATAAACAATTTGGAATTAGAATTGAATTTCAATATTTGTTAAATATAATTTGATTATAAAAACGTAATTGAGAACAGACTTTGAATTGAGCTTAGTTACTGAGACTACTTTCAGCTGAGTTTCTACTCAGCTTAAAACGCATTCTGCAATAAAAGCGATGCTTAAGATTTGATTTGAACTTAAACTAGTTTTAGCTGATCAGAATTCAACGGATACTTAAACGCCTTTTAAAATACGGGCCTAAAAGTAGGTTGAAGTTAAAAGTTTTACTAGCTGATTATAAAAATCGGACCTTGCAAAGGTTCAATGTGTAAATAAGTGGGTAGGTGCTAAAAAAGTTAAGACATTCTATGCTTTTGATAAATAAGTTTAATTTGTTTATATTGTTAATTCACACAGTTTTGTAACTTGTGCTAGTGTTAAAAAGTGCAATAACTTACTACTTATAAAGTCAGCGCATTTAATGTAACCTAAGGACTTTTCACTATCCCACCTGCCAGTTTAACACCCACACTCACTTAACGTTTTACAATGTCTCATCTAATGGAGATTGAATCTGCACAGAGAAGCCTAGAGGAGAGCTTCAATCGGAGGATGACGGAACTTGAGGCCCAGCTGCACAGCGGAGTGCCTGCAAAAGATACTGTGGCCAGAGTGGCGGAGGAGTTTCGGACATTTCGCGAACTTATGTTTAAAATGCTTGGACTCCTCCGCAAGCAAATCTCAGACTGTCACGGGCTAGTTGACGGCTTAGAGTCAAGACACCGTCGTAAGAATCTTCTCTTCTTGGGCGTGTCGGAAGCTGAGAGTGAAGACTGTTCCACATCTGTTCTCAACCTGGTCCACAACAGGTTGGGCATTGAAGCTGTCTCTTCAGAAGACATTAGAGTCTGTCACAGGATTGGGACCACGAGCAAAGACCGTCCCCGGCCCATATTAGTGCGTTTCGCAGACGTGAAGACCAGGTCTTCAATTTGGAGAGCGAAGTCATCGCTGAAAGGCACATCTGTCTCGCTGCGTGAGTTTCTCACTAAGACACGACAAACGATCTTCGGTAAAGCTCGACAGCACTTTGGTATGAGAGCCGTTTGGACGCAAGACGGTACCATCGTCATCAAAACGCCGGATGGACATCGACATAAGGCAATATACATGGAGCAGCTTCTTAATCTGATGGAAAAGCATCCCAGGGCGGTTGGTGTCATCTCCTCTGCAAACAAGAACAGCGGTAACTCACGTCGATAACTTGTAGTATAGTATAACCTTGTGGATTTTGCTTTTTAAGTATTATTGATGATCTGTATTGTTTTCTATCTAATAAGGCGTAGCTATTTGTTCTCTTCACCTATTGTATCTTTAGATCGGCTATACTATTTATCAACTTGTTTTATTAACAGTATTATATAGTATTTATTATTTTATAAACAATAACAAATAGTTACCCACATTACAGTAATTATTAGAATTGTCGTTTCTAAAACTACCTTTTATTTTGCTGTCATACGGCCGACTAGTACGTTCGGAAACTCATTTCGTCATCGATATTCTTTTGTTTCGACTTACTTCAGCTAACTTTCAATTGTTTTAAAATGTTTATATTTGTTGTGTTGTATTGTATATTTGTGTGGTCGAGACTGGTGGGTGGTGTAGATATGTTAATTTATTGAAGTACGCACTAACACAATCATTTTTGTATTTATTTTAACCAATATTGTAACTCAACATATATTATATTTATATTTATATATATATATTTTTTTATATATATTTAAATTTATAAAACTTTGTATTCTATTTTTACAGTAGTATTTATTTTGTTTACATATTCTAAGTAATGCCTTCTGATGATGAATCATTTCATTCCGCTAACGAATCTGCTAGTGTTTCCGGTGATGAGAGCTTTAACTCCTTATCTGACACACTTGGCGACTTTGTGCGACGCACGTTTAGTCAACCATCGAGGTGCTGCTTGAACGTTTGTCACATTAACGCTCAAAGCATTCCCAGCCATCACAGTGACTTACTCGAAGCTTTCACCGACACTGGATTACATGCTGTTCTGGTTTCCGAGTCCTGGTTAAAACCCCACTTACCGTCTACGTCTTACTCTATCCCTGGTTTTATTCTCATTCGCAATGACAGAATTGATAGAAGAGGGGGAGGTGTCGCGATTTGTCTCCACTGCTCGATCTCATACAAAATTTTAACATCTTCGTCTCCCTCCAGTTTAGCATCAGCTGAATTCCTTTTTCTCGAGGTTAGCATCAATGGAGCCAAAACTATTTTGGGCGTCGTTTATTGCCCCCCAAACGTCGACTACTTCTCCAGTCTCGAACCGATTCTGGAATCTTTAGGGTCTGAGTACACTCACCATATCATCATGGGTGATTTCAATACCGATCTCCTCAACTCATGTTCCCTTCGTTCCCGTAAACTCATCCAGGTCGTTGAATCATCCAATCTCCATGTGCTGCCATTATCAGCCACTCATCACAACATCGACGTACCTGATACCTGGTTGGACATAATCCTCACTTCATCTCCTTCCTTTGTCCGTAGTCATGGTCAACACCTTGCCCCCGGTTTTTCCCAACATGACTTCATTTACCTGTCGTATGCCCTGAAACCTCCCAAACCTCGCCCTCAATTTCGCCAAATTCGTTGTTTCGGACGGATAAATGACGAAAAACTGCGCAGTGATGCTCTAGAACTTAGTTGGAAACCTCTGACTGAGGCACATACAGTAGACGATAAGGTCAATATTTTTAATAAATTAGTGATTGACCTTTACGATCATCACGCCCCCATTAGGAGGGTAAGAGTCAAACGTTCTCCAGCCCCCTGGATGTCAGCGGAGGTTCGCGAGGCAATGAAACGCAGAGACAAATCGTTCCGTAAATTTCGAAAACACAGGAGCGACACAAACTGGTCACTTTATAGGGTTGAAAGAAATCGGGGTAATCAGGTGGTGCGTAATGCTAAGCGCTGCCATATTATCAGCAATCTTAATTCTTCTTCTGCCTCCCATATCTGGAGATTCCTCGGCACCCTGGGTATCGGTAAATCCGGGAAATGTATCTCTTCCACGACCTTTGATTTGGATGACGTTAATCGGTATTTCACCTGTCTACCACAATATGATCACCAAACTAAGTGTAGCACTATAAGGTACCTGGCTGACCTACCTCGCCCGAATATTAATTCTTTCCAATTTTCTCCAGTCGCACCAGATGATATCAAAAAAATCATCCTCTCTACTAAATCCAACGCAATGGGCAGTGACAAGATTAATCGTCGCATGATCATTCCTATCCTTGACCAACTTCTTCCTGCGCTTACGCATATAGTGAATTTTTCACTTGATTCAGGGACGTTCCCTTCACTGTGGCGTAACGCGTTTGTTATACCTCTCCCTAAAGTCCCTAATCCTACCCTTATGAATCATTTGCGCCCAATTTCCATACTTCCCTTCTTGTCCAAAGTGCTCGAAACGTGTGTACATCAACAGCTGTCACAATTTATGTATCGGAATAGCTTACTAAGCCCTTTTCAATCGGGCTTCAGGCCCGGGCATAGCACAACATCCGCTCTCCTTAAAGTAACTGGTGACATTAGGACAGCAGTTGAGAACTCCAAAGTTACCGTGTTAGCTTTGATTGATTTCTCGAATGCTTTCAACACTGTCAGTCACGATGTTCTCCTGTCCATCCTCTCGTATTACATGATATCACCTGATGAACTGGAATGGTTCTCTTCATATCTTCGGGGGCGCCAGCAGTCCGTCCGTGTCAACGAATCCACTTCCGTATGGCGTGATCTTGACTCTGGTGTCCCCCAAGGCAGCATTCTCTCTCCACTGTTATTTTCTATTTTTATTAATCTTATCACTCAAAATCTTCAGTGTACGTACCATCTTTATGCCGATGACTTGCAACTTTATTACCATGCTGCTGTAGAAAACGTAACGGAGGCTATAGCCATGATAAACCTCGACCTAGATACCATCAGTGGTTGGTCAGATAGATTCGGCTTGACCGTGAACCCTTCAAAGTGCCAGGCTACCATCTTGGGCAGTCAACATATGACCAGAAGAGTTTATCAAGATACTCTGCCCTCTATTCTGTTTAATGGATCAATTATTCCTCTTAGCTCTACTGTGAAGGATTTGGGCCTGTTTATTGATAATAACCTTAGTTGGCAACCTCAAGTCACTAGTGTGAGTCAGAAAGTTACAGGAACCCTGCGGGCGTTATACCGACTTAAAAACTTTTTACCTGGCGAGATAAAAAAGATGTTGGTGCAAACCTTGATTCTACCCATCTTTGATTATGGTGATGTGTGCTACTATGACCTGAATGCAGATCTTCTCAACAAATACGACCGACTTCTTAACAATTGCATTCGATTCGTTTTTAATCTTCGTAAATACGATCATGTCTCCTCCTTTCGTCTTAAATTAAATTGGCTACCTATTCGTCAGCGTCGTCAATTGCGCGCCTTAACGTCTCTCTACACCATCCTAAACTCCCCTTACTCGCCTACATACCTAACGTCCTCCTTCCAGTTCCTGGGATCCAATCATGACAGAACCCTCCGTTCCACAAACAGCCTCCTCCTGTCATGCCCCTCCCACACTTCTGCATGCAATCATTCCTCCTTCCTCATTCAATCTGTCCTTCTATGGAATGCCCTTCCCAAGGAAATCAGAATGGCACCCAGTCGTAACTCCTTTAGAGTCAATGTGCGGGCTCTTCTTGCCGGGAGGATGGCGGAATCATCACAAAATTGATATTTATTATATATTAGTATGTATGTATTTTGGTATAACTGTATGTGTGTAAGTTTATATATATTTTTGTATGGTTGTGTAGATTTATCGTATTCCATTATATGCAGTATTTTTTGACTATTTCGCTTATTTCTTAATTTTAAGTTTTTAATGTCCATTATCGAATCCCTAACCGAAGTGCACCTTCTAATTCATTTCCGCACCACCCGACGGTAGACTGGTAGAGAATGCCTGTGGCATTAAGTCCGCCATTGTACATTTGTGCATAAAGTTTTTAAATAAATAAAATAAATAAATAAATATCCAACATACATTAAGGATTTAAGATTTCTTTTCACAGATGTGACCCACTCGCATACTTTTCGAGTTTTTAGCTCATACTGCAGCGAAACCTGTTTCATTATAAAGATGTATTTATAACCCCGTATTAAGAACCAGGTAATTAACAGTACATATATTATTCAGGTTAATTTTAAAGTTTTTAATAATTGCAGTGAAATTGGTTAAGATTAAAAAAGGTACATCCATAGATTAAGATACATCCACATATAGTAAGTATGTTGGTAGTATATGTGGTATATATTAGTTTAAGTAGGTATATATGTAGGTAACTTTATGTGTATTGTAACTTAGATCTATAGAAGTATACCGCCGACTACCCAAAGGATCATTTTATAATATCCGTACAAAGGTTGTCTGGAAGAGATCGCTGTGAGCGATAAGACCGCCTATTATAATACCTGATGTCGATGTCCGTATATGTATCTCTGTACAAATGTTTACTGTAGTGGTGTGCAATAAAGTTTATAAATATTAGGTCTTTACCTATGAAATTGCCGTTTTGTATGCAATAAGTGAAAGTACTTATTTTTTCAAACTTTTTTATTTCTGTTATTTGAAGTAATTACCCATGCAATCGACGCATCTTTGCCAACGCATTGGCAGTTTATTGATGCCCTTCTTGTAAAAATCAGCTGGACGGGAGGCAACAAACTCTTCAAAGGCATTTTGTACTGCCTCTCGGGAATTGAATTTTTTACCCACTAAAAAGTTGTCTAAATTTTGGAAAAAGTAATAGCCGGTAGGTGCAAGGTCTGGTGAGTATGGCGGATGAGGGAGAGCTTCCAACCCCAGCTCTTGCAGCTTGGAGACTGTCTGTTGCGCAGTATGGGGTCGCGCGTTGTCGTGAAGGAGCAGTGGGGACGACCGATTGACCAAAGCTGGTTGCAGATGTGCAAGCTTCTCCATCATTCTCTCCAGTTCTTCACAGTACACATCTGCATTAATGCTCATGCCGTTTTGTAAAAAGCTGTGGTGAATCACACCCGCACTAGACCACCAAACAGTGACCATCACCTTTTTAGGGGTCATTTTTGGTTTAGGGCATTGCTTTGGTGCTGAACCAGGGTCTAACCAACTTGCTGAGCGCTTTCGATTGTCAAACAGAATCCATTTTACGTCGCACGTAACTATTCGTTTCAAAATTCCTTCATTTCTTTGCCTGTTGAGCAGCGTAAGGCAGGTCTCGACGCGTACGTTGCGCTGGCGATCGTTAAGGTCGTGGGGCACCCATCTATCAAGCTTTTTTACCTTGCCAATTTGTCGCAAATGGATCAATATTGTTTTGATGCTTACATTAAAAGCTGCTGCTAGCTCAGCTGTAGATTGAGTTTCGTCAGCTTCCACAATCGCCTTTAATTCATTATTGTTAACCAAAGTCTCCGGACGACCACAAGCTTCATTTTTCAAGTCAAAATTTCCAGAACGGAACCGGGAAAACCAATAAAGGGTTGTGCGTTCGTTTGTACAGTTCTCTCCGTAAACGTTTTTGATGTTACGTGCCGTTTGTGTCGCGTTGGTGCCACGACGGAACTCATATTCCATAATTACACGAATTTTTAAAGTATCCATTATGACGAAAAATGTTCAAATGTAATGAAAATACAACGCTAATCAAAAAACAAAAGACTGAGTTTGTAAATAGAATGTCATGGTTTTAAAACAAAATTAATTTGAATTTAGAATACAGAGCCATTACAAACTTTTTTTTATTTGAAATGACCAGTACAGTAGAAACGCAATTTCATAGGTAAAGACCTATTAAATAAAAAAAAATAGATCTTCTATACAAATAAATGAAATTGGAGTGAAAGTGGAGTTCGTAATATTAAAATAAACAGTTTTTAATAAATGCATATGTGTGTATATACGGTACATAACCAAACTAATATTTTACACAATGTTTGTTCCGGCTAATCTCTGGAAAGGCTGGACCGATTTTGACGGGGCTTTCACTGCCAGATATCTTATGGTATAAGGAGTAACTAACTGAGGCTACTTTTTCAGCCTAACTTTGTCCCACGGCTTCGCCAGAGGTTACGATACCACAAAGAATGCAGGTAAAGGTAAAGTAGGTTCTACAAAAGTATGGACCATTGACAAGTCGTATTAAATACTTGCAACTTTAGACTTTTATTTTTAAATTAGATACTGACCGCGGCTCCGCGTGTATGTCGGATATCACAAGTAATATCTATTGCTGTCTATTGGTAATATAGTTATCGGAATCATCGGTTCAGTAGCTTCAGATATTACCAATACAACCTCACAAACTTTAGTTCTTTATAATATTAGTATAGATTAAAGTTTATCTGAAATGGGTTTGCAATCATTCTCCTTCAAGATTATTAAACACTAGCTGACCCGTGCCCACTTCGTTGGGCATAATGTTAATAATCTTTTTTTAGTACAGAGTGTTATGTTTTAATTTCTAACTGCCAAGAATAAGATAGAAAGTAGTTCTGATAAGAACCTTTTATTTCAAGAATGTCGAAAGTGTACTAATTAATTTTTGAAAAATTCAATTTCGGAGACGTCCGCTGCGTAAGGAGCCGACCACGCAACTGAGCCGCGCGGGTACCTACCTCTCAGATGTAAAAGGCCACGCCTCCTTCTCCCGAAGCGAGCACGAACGCGAACCGAATTAAACCCGAAGCCATCGCGCGCCGTCCGCTGCTTTGGCCTTCCGTTGAAATTTCTCCGATTCACTTTGCAAAACCGACTACCACGTAAAAGCCTTTTTATTTTTCGGTTTTTTATATAACCTATGACACTCAGCAATAATGTTGCTTTCTATTGGTGAAAGAATTTTTAAAATCGGTTTAGTAGATCGCGAGATTACCCGTTACAATTTAACAAATATACAAACACACAAACTTTACTTCTTTATAATATTAGTATAGATATCTTGCAATCCTATATCTATAAATAATTTACTTTACTTTATTCTCATAAAAGTTTCAAGTTAAGTTGTCAACGCCAAACGTAAAACGAATAATTTATTATTAAGTAGCAATGGCTCACACTATATAAGAAACAAGACAGTAAAATTATGATTCTTTGAAGGGTAAAGTTGCCTAAGAATGCGACTCGTTTGCAGGTAAGTGGTTATTTTCTCGTTTGGTATACAAAGTGATGAGCATAAACAAAGTGATAAATAAACTTACAGTATCATTAAATATGAATGTTATTTTTTATTTAACAGGTTATTTAAAATAATTGCAAGAACATTTTACTACATTAAAAAATTCATTTAAAAAATTACAACTCCTTTTCATTGATGATTTATTATTATATTGCGCAGACGCACGAATATTTCAGCAATTGATGCTAAGGTAACTGCTTTAATTTAATTTGGGGTGCAACACAACAACAAGTTCGACAGGTGATAAATTTTTAGAAGGTATTGAATTATTATCTATGCTAATATTATAAAGTTGAAGATTTGGTTTGTTTGTTCGTTTGAACGCGCTAATCTCAGGAACCGCTGGTCCGATTTGAAAAATTATTTCAGTGTTGGATAGTCAGTTTATCGAGGAAGGCTATACACTATATATCACACTATATATCACGCTAATACTAATAGAAGCGGAGCAACAATGAAAAATGTTTCAAAAACGGGGGAAAATTTTCAAGCTACTAGCAATAGAATACGCAAACGAGGTTGGGTGGGTCAGCTAGTTTAAGGTATAAAATTATTTTAATAGACTAATTGAACATTTGGAAAAATTAATAAAAGTATCCTTAATCGTAATATGTAAACAAAATTGAGTTTCAAAATCTGATAAAACTTGCCTCGCGGGCCACGAATCTGACCCACTTTCAGTGTCACGGACGTCGCGAGTTGATACATCTATATTTATTTCTTACTTACAATATCCTTACAGACTACATCCAATTCGATATTGTAGTTACATTATTCTTAAAAAGTAATTAAACCTAACAGTAACAAATTTTGCAAAGAGCTATCAATTCACTCAGAGTACAATAAAATATGTCCACCTCGTCAGCTATGAGGTTTTTTGAAGTGAAACCTTCTTTAGCGGCGCTGTGTACTTTTTTGGAATGGGTAAAAATGTATAAACTCGCGTCAGGTCACGTGACCATAAACTCGCGTCAGGTCACGTGACCATAAAATCGCGTCAGGTCACGTGTCCTGATCGAAAATTTCGTTAACAGCGCCATCTATCGATATACTTTGGTAGCATTCGTTTTTCTAGATAGTGGTCCTTTCTCAATATGATTTTATATACTTAAAGTTAATATTTCAGTATCTCTAAGTGATTTACAATAAATTAAAATAACGATTTTCTACTTACATAAAACCTTTTGTAAACCAAAAAGATTGTTTACTATTTTTTTGAAAACAGCGACATCTATTGGAATATCAAGAGGACAGGCGGCGCAGGGCGCTTGCGCGAATGTTCGTGTGTGTATGTAATATAAATTGTCATGTTTGTGTACGATAGCGCAATAAATGAATATTGTATTTCACCACATAAATAATAGTACTTTTATACTGATAATGAAAGCAATTCGTACAAAATTATTCTCTAACCATTCCAAAATATCAAAAATGCACAACGTTATTTTGAAAACAGCGACATCTATTGGAGTATCAAAGCTTTACTTCCATTTATTACTTACAATCATAATAATTAATAGAATCCACCCCATACCATTAAAAACGTGTACGTTTTGCTGTAAATAAAATGAACCATACATTTGCCATAAAAATATTAGCAAATATTCTAGTGAGTTTTATTTAAGTCGTGTTATTGTTAATCTTTTTATTAGAAACTGAGTGATTTTGTATTCTAGTCCCGATAGGTCGCAACATAAGAAAAATAGTACTGATTATTTTTATTGAAGTGATAACTTCTTTAGGCGCGTTGAGCACTTTTTGAGTGAACAAAAATCATAAAACTAGCTTAATCGTCACCGAACGCTTTTCATAGCCAGAAGAGCTTAAACAACTGTTTGTTTATAGTTTTGAGTTTTCACTTCTGTTTATATGAAACAGGCATCCGCCAAGGTTTTACTGCCTTTTCCTCTCTAAGTCTTCTAAGCTTCTTTTCGGATCACTGGCTCTTCGGGGACACAGGAGCCAGGAGTACGCGGTGTTTCCAACAAAAAACTCCACGACGCCCGCGAGTATGTCGGTAATCGTGGTGATTCTTTGAACTGATATCACTTTTTTATTTATGAACCGATTCAAATGAAACAAACACTTAACGTTGAGTGGAGCAAACCGCAACGCATTAGTGAAAACCGCATTCAAATCGATCAAGCCGTTTCTGAGATTGGCGTGCACAAATGTCATACAAGCAGCAACAGACAACCAGAAAACAGATAAAACTTCTAAAAAAAATCGTTTTGGATTTTATTGCGTTCATAAAGCACCCCTATAATAGTCTTATCTTCCATATACAAACAGTAATCAGTTACAATTATTGTATGTTTTTTTTATATGGGGGCAAACGATCAGACGTATCACCTGACGGTAAGCGATCACCGCCGCGTCACAAGTGCGTTGCCGTCCTTTCAGGAAGGAGTACGCTATGTTCTTGATGTATTAATTGATTTAAAAATAAGTGTTTTGTAGTCACGTATGTATATCGTATTCATGATTATATATACTCTGGAAAATGTTGACGGCAAAACTCATACGTAATTTTTATAATGAGTTGATTGACTGACTATTGTTTTTCGTTTTAATAATAATATGTCTTTTTTATTATTTCGTGTATGTAGACTAAGTTTACAATTTCTTAGACCGGTTATCTTAGACGAATATCTGCACTTTGGCGTAACCTACAGTGAATTTAGATTAAATTTTTGGACAAGGAAATCACAATAACGACCACAATAATAACAACCGGTGTGAAATAGCGTTTGCGCTGTGTTTCACCGAGTGAGTGAGGATACCGGAGGCCCATACCCCAACCCCTCCCCCCATCCCCTTTCCCATCCCCCAAAGGTCGGCAACGCACTTGTGGCGCCTTTGGTGTTACGGGTGTCCATGGGCGGCGGTAATCGCTTACCTTCAGGTGATACGTCTGCTCGTTTGCCTACTATTCAATAAAAAAAAAAAAAAACCTACACTCGTATGATAGAAATGAGTTTTGAAACGTACATAGGTACTTCAAGTAGCTTGGGAGCAAAGGCATAGTTGGTGGTATTAATTAGTAACCAGTACAAATACTAAATTTTTCATTATATTGTTCAAAACAAGTATTTAATGAATGGGTCGGCTCGACCGGAGTGATACCACGGCCTCACAGAAAACCGGTGTGAAACAGCGCTTTAGCTGTGTTTCACCGCGTGAGTGAGGATACCGGAGGCCCATCCCCCTATCCCCCCTATGATGGCGCAGTTGAAACTAATATTACCCCAGGAAGGTACCAACTGCGCTAGCGTTGGAGAATCCCTCTCTGGACGTCCACGCTTAGAACACAACGCGCCTGAGCGTGGATGCCCAGGCTGCCCCTCGTATTCTGGGGGGGGCAAAACTACGCTCTGTCATGCTCGGGGTAAGAGCAGTACCACCATGGCACCCCCTGCCACGCTAGTCGTGGACTTGTGCAACATCAGGGGATTACATAGTAATCTAGATGCTGTCCATCACCACCTCGAGACAGCAAAGCCAGCCTTGCTCTTTTTGACAGAGACGCAGATATCGTCTCCAGCGGACACTTCCTACCTCACTTATCCTGGGTACGGTCTGGAACACTCCTTCATCTCCAAGGCCGGAGTGTGCGTGTACGTCAGAGACGATATCAGCTCTCGTCGCCTTAGCAATCTTGAAGGTAGGGACCTCTCCATCTTATGGCTCCGTGTAGACAGCGACGACCATCCTCGCGTCTATGCGTGCCTCTATAGGTCCCATAGCGTTGATGCCGAAACTGACCGACTCTTCGAGCACATCCAGATGGCTACAGACCTCGTGCAGCAGCAGATCCCCTCCGCAGAGATCGTCGTACTTGGCGATTTTAACGCCCACCACGCCGACTGGCTCAGTTCCAGTAAAACGGATCATGCGGGGAGATCTGTTCACGATTTCGCCCTAGCATATGGCCTGACACAACTGGTTACCACGCCCACGCGAGTCCCAGATGTGGGGGGCCAGAATCCTTCACTGCTGGACCTTCTGCTGACCTCTCATCCGGACGGTTACCGCGTAACCGTTAACGCTCCACTTGGCACTTCAGACCATTGCCTTGTCCGGAGTTCAGTGTTTATCACACTCTCGCCGCGATCGCAAGTTGTGCGCGGCCGTCGTGTGTGGCACTACAGGTCAGCAGATTGGGATGGGATGCGGACGTTCTTTGCGTCCTACCCTTGGAGACGGTTGTGCTTCACGCCGGATAATCCCAGCACTGCTGCTGATTCTGTTGCTGATGTTGTGCTGCAGGGTATGGAGCTTTTCATCCCATCCTCTGTGGTCCCCATTGGTGGCAAGTGTCGGCCCTGGTTTGGTTCATCTTCCAGAAAAGCTTCTCGCATGAAGCAGGAGGCTTACCAAGCCTGGGCTGGCGCGGTGGCGGTGCGGGATCAAAATACCAGCGCTCTGAAAAAGCAGTACAACTTTGCCTCCAGGTCCCTCAAAAGAGACATTGCAAGGGCGAAATCGGAGCACATCGCTAGGGTTGGCGAGAGGCTTGAGCGTCTTCCCTCGGGAACTCGGGCATTTTGGTCTCTTGCCAAGGCTATCGAAGGGAATTTTTGTAAGCCATCCTTTCCACCTCTTCACATGGGAGATAATCCGTTGGCCTATGACGCAAAGGAGAAAGCCGATCTTCTGGCAAAACACTTTGCGTCCAACTCGACCTTGGATGACGGGGGGCAGGAGCCGCCTACAATACCGCGGTGCGAGAGCTGTATGCTGGATATCCAGTTCCACCAACGCTCAGTGCGCTTAGCACTTTCGTCCCTTGATGTCCATAAGTCGAGTGGCCCGGATGGAATCCCTCCTATTGTGTTGAAGATGTGCGCTCCAGAGTTGGCACCGGTCTTAACGCGTCTTTTTCGACTCTCCTACTCCACTGGCGTAGTCCCGTCATCATGGAGGGCAGCATTGGTCCACCCGATCCCTAAAAAGGGCGATCGCTCAAATCCGACTAACTACAGGCCGATAGCCATAACTTCCCTCTTCTCGAAAATAATGGAGTCCATCATTAACCATCAACTCCTGCGGTACCTAGAGGATCATCATCTGCTTAGTGACCGGCAGTACGGTTTCCGTAAGGGTCGATCAGCTGGTGATCTTCTGGCATACCTGACACATCGCTGGGCTCAGGCGATTGAGACTAAGGGGGAAGCATTGGCAGTTAGTTTGGACATCGCGAAAGCGTTCGATCGGGTCTGGCACAAAGCGCTTCTTTCGAAGCTCCCTTCCTATGGGCTTCCCGAGAAACTATGCGATTGGGTCACTAGCTTTCTGGCATGTAGAAGCATAAAGGTCGTAGTCGACGGCGAATGCTCTGACTCCATGTCTGTGAATGCTGGTGTCCCGCAAGGCTGTGTGCTATCGCCTACTCTGTTCCTCCTCCATATCAATGACATGCTGCCAATCAGCGGCATTCATTGTTATGCGGATGACAGTACGGGCGATGCTCTCTACACCGGCCGCGCCAATATTTCTCGGGAAAACGTCATTGAGAGTCGAAACAAACTTGTGTCTGAAGTTGAGACCGCTTTGAAAAGGGTCTCAAATTGGGGTAGACTTAATTTGGTCCAATTCAACCCGACAAAGACACAAATTTGCGCGTTCACCGCAAAAAAACTCCCGTGGGTCGTATGTCCTCGTTTTGAAGACACTCCCCTATCTGCCTCAGCCAATATTGGGATACTCGGTCTCGACGTATCGAGCGAAGTCCAGTTTCGTGGCCATTTGGAGGGTAAGGCCAAATTGGCCTCAAAAAAGCTAGGTGTGCTCAACAGATCGAGGCGGTATTTCACTCCGGCCCACCGCCTTCGGCTTTACAAAGCGCAGGTTCGGCCTCACATGGAATACTGTCCTCATCTTTGGGCAGGGGCACCCCAATACCAGCTCCTCCCTCTGGACCGCATTCAGCGGAGGGCGACTCGTATCATCGATTGCCGGGATCTTTCAATTCGGCTAGATTCTCTGGCGCTGCGTAGAGATGTGGCTTCACTGTGCATCTTCTACCGCATGTACCATGGGGAGTGCTCCGAGGAATTGTTCGGATTGATACCTGCCGCATCTTTCCGCCATCGTCCTACGCGACAGAAATTTCATCCCCATCATCTAGATGGTTGGCAGTCCACAACTGTGCGATTTTCCCGAAATTTTCTGCCACGCACAGCAAAACTGTGGAATGAGCTGTCGCCTGCGGTGTTCCCGGACCGATACGACCTTCAAACCTTCAAGAAAAGAGCGTACTCCTTCCTAAAAGGCCGGCAACGCACTTGTGACGCCTCTGGTGTTGCGGGTGTCCATGGGCGGCGGTAATCGCTTACCATCAGGTGATACGTCTGCTCGTTTGCCCCCTATACAATAAAAAAAAAAAAAAAAAAAAAATTTAATAACATAGGATAGATAGACGGTGTGAAAGATAGTAAATAAATGATTTACCAAAGAAATTACACACACAACAAGGTGTTTTATTACATTTTTCTCATTTTTATAACTTCAAGTCATTTCAAAACAGATAATTAAATAAATGATTTATCAATTTACTTTTACTGTTACAAATACAATTTTGTATTTGTATTTGTACTTTTAATGCTATTCCAAACATAGAAAAGGTTAAATATATGTTTTCATTTTTTAGTTATAGCATCTGCAAAAAATTGCTTAACATATTAAAATAATACTATTACAGTTAGATTAATCGTCTTAGATATAAGAAATTGATTGATAATGTAGTTGATATCTTATGTGGCGCTTAAATTCGCATACCTTTCCACTACCACGGGCGCTTTCTGTAGTTGCGTTTATCGACTTCGCGTGCTCGATATCCCGGGACGGAATAGTACTTAGAATAAATAGACGGCACGACAATAATATCTCATTATTTATTTTGTTAAGCCTAATCTTTTTACTTATGTACAAACAAATTACATAAAAATTATGGAATACAGCGGTTTTAAAATCTAAATAAGTCATTTTTCAATCAATTTATGTGGTTAGTTTTAAGCGTAAGTTCATGATTGTGTACAATTCTCAGTTCTTTTTCCCTTTTTTAAATAATATCAAATCCGTAAAACATAAAGGCTGATAGATTTAAACTTAGTACCTGAACTATGTTTTAAGACATAACGTTACATCTAAAGTAAACTTATAAAATATTTTTTTTAAATATAGATACTGACTTCATACGGTACCATGGTGCCTATTCTATGTCTAGTGAGGCTACTTCGAACATAACTGTTAAATGTCTAGATATAAACACGTCGAGCCAGCTTCCGGGCACGTCATTCTCTATCGAGCTGGCGCCCGTGCAGACGCACGCTTCCCGCGCTTTTTATACGTTTCAAATAAAAAGAAAAAAAGTGTTGTCATTTAATTTAATAATTTGTGTTTGCGGTTTAACCTCAACGTAAGTAGATATTTTAAGTCCATTGATATTTAAGTACAGGAATGTAGGTCAAACCTTTCTTTGTTGCGACTTGTGTACGGTTTAACGGGCCCTGCCTTTGTCAATTCGAATATTTAAATGCTTCTCTTGTATAAAAACAAGCTAATTATGGTTGACCTTGTATATACTTTTCATTTTAATCTTCAAATAACATTCATTTTCTATGTTATACGAGAATAATTTGGTTTGTCGAGTAGTAGAATATGATGATAATAGATCGAAATCATTTTCAAAACAACAGTATTTCATTTAAATAAATAAGTAGTTTATTAGGTCACGCAGAGTCTTGTTTTCTATTTAAAATAATATAATTAAGAATCATATTTTTTACTGTTGGATTAGCTATTTAAATTAAATAACAGTTAATTTGGGTAGACATCTAATTCTTTTTTTAATAAGTAAATTGACTTACAGAATATAAATATGTTAAATTTAAATGTTACATTACTTATTATACTTTGACATAACTAAAATGGTATACAAAATTATATATTAATACGCAGATAATGTGTTTATAGTTAATACTAGTTTTTTCCACGGCTCTGCCTGCGTGTATGTCGGATATCGCGGTAATCATTTTTCGGTTTATATTTATGACACTCATCAAAGTGGCTATCTATGGGTAAAATAAAAAAAAATCAGTTCCGTAGATCCAGAGATTACACCCAAAACCTCACAAACTTAACTTCTTTAAAACATTAGTATGAAATCTAATTAGGGGTCGTCCATTAATCACCCCCCTCTCAACTTGGTGATACGTGGTGAGATTCAAGACCAAACTCCCCTCCTAAAATCACTATGTTTAGCAAATTCTTTGAAAATTATCTATAAATCCAGTTATGAAGTATTTTTATGTATGTATGTATGTATGTAGTATGAAGTAATTTTATTCTGAAATTAAGAACTGTGATTAAAATGTCCAGACAGAACGGTTACAGGTTGTTTTTGATTGGAGTAAAAATAATATTAAAGGAATGCTGTAATCATGCGACAAACAAATACTGTACTACAACATAGAAGGTACACTACGCAGAGAAGAAATATAAAAAAAACTCGTGACTACACCCTCTTTCTCCTTGTGATATTTAGTGATTTTTGTCAAAAACCTCCCCCCTTTCAAGCCTCGCGTGATTAATGGACGACCCCTTAAAAAATAAGGAGCAGTATATAATATACGTGGACTTATTTATTTAAGCATCTCACAAAATACAAATACAAAACAAAAATAATTTACAGAATAAGTAAAAAGTTATGAGTTTCCTCACTTATAGGTGACCACATCATGCACAAGAAAGTTTACAAAAATATAAATATGTACATTTATAAATAGGAATACATTTAAATGTATATGTAATAATAGTGTAAATAGATTCCATAATGTTATTATTATCCCCCCATTGACTCTCTTACAAACAATTTACTAACTTAAAATATGTAGTTGACCAGTTAGCTAATTTTTTTTTTTAAAACATCTATAATTAAAGATTAAAAGCAATTTAGATATTTAGCTATTTCAATAACAATACCACAACTGGTATTTTTAAGTGAGATATATCGACATGTGTGTGTGTGTGTGTGTGTGTCCTCCGTTAAGTCAAACTACTAAAATGTTTACATACATTTGACAGGCTTATGCGAGATGTGAGTGAGGACGTTTCCTCTGACCGTGACCAAAGGCATCGTTCTAAGAACGCTCATTTTTAGGGATCAGTCCCTCAAAATAATTTAGGAACCCTTGTAGTTAATATAACATTAATAAATGTACTTTTTAGGTTTGCATTTGATCCCTCGAATCTGCAAAAAAAGTATGTAAATTGACGCAATTACATGCATCAAAGTATATCCTATAAAGTCACATATTACAAATTTATAATTTTTCTTTGAAAAATAAACGTACTTACTTTTGTATTTGACCCCTCGAACAAAATAAAGCATGTAAATCGCGGCAATTATATGCATTAAAGTATGGTCTTTATATACTTTGACGTATATATATATAAAAGCAGCTTTTTTTCTAGGATCATAAAATTTCTACTCGTTCAAATTGCAAAAATCTTCATCAATCGACTCCTTAGCCGGGCGAACTATCAACGTACCTATAAGTTTGTACGGATTCCTTTGTGCACGAGTCACACTTGTCTGGTTTTTTATTATCTCTGGTAGCGCACGCGCAGGCAAAGACATTCCATAAAGCCTTTTTAAATTTATTTTATTTAAATGGTTGAATATTTCTTGTATTCTTGTTGTCTGTTATTTTTCGATTTATTTTCTTATTTTAGAGGTTATAATACTTAAAAGGTATAAACAACAATACCTACCTTCAGAGTTACTTACAGAGTTGATATGCAAGAAAATTATAGTCAAATGAATTTGTAACATTTGGGATACTTTGATGCCTTGACTGAAATAAGAAAAATATGTCATATTTAATCTGTAACATCTATCTAATACCTGTATATACTTATACATACTGTGTCGTCATTCCCAAATAGGCATATATATGTGTGTGTGTTAACAATAGACACGGAGCTTGTCACACTGAAATGATATCAAATTAAATTTCATATTTATAAATAACTAGCTGTTGCCCGCGGCTCCGCCCGCGTTTATGTCGGTTTTTTCGTGTTTTTTCGCGGTCGCGGATATGTGACTGATGCAAAAAATTAGATAAAAACAATCCTTGATGCGATTATATATCATTCTAAAATTTCAGCTCGATCGGTGCAGAACTTTTTGAGTTATTGAAGCGTACACAAACCAACTTAACATTTTTATATATATAGATTGCAATTACTTTCTTGTTTTTAATATTCTAATCAATTAATAAAAACCGGCATATAAATATTAATTAAAGAGTTATATACTAAAGTATATAGTAATGTTTAACAGGATGAATTTATTTAATGTTCGATTCTACAAATACTTTCAATGATCACAAATTCACTTGCATTACGGTTAAAATATATTTAATATTTTTTTCTAATTATTTCTATTAGTTTACTGAACAGTACGTTTTTTTAAATCTCAACTTCTTTAACATAATATATCTACTTCCTCATTTATAAGCGTTATTTAACTTTAAACATCGGGTCTGTAAGTTTAAAGTTATAAATAACACAGAACTATTGCTGGAAGTTAAATGAATATACCTCTTTAGACTTATAGACTTATAGAGATATTAATATTCGGCGCCGCACAGGCGTCAACATTTCTTGTTAAAAGTTGAAGGTCACATTTCATCATCGTTTATTGACAATTAACCAATGACAGTTTTATCTAATCTGTGGCTTTGACACTATCAATCAATTAGCAAACTTGATGCGGATTAAAACTTATTTTTTATTTTGTTTTAAAAATGATTAAAACATTATAGTCGTTCCAATACTTTATTTAACTTTTGACAGATCACGCACATAAAGTTTTGTAATAATTTTTGATACAATGTACTACAGATAATACTGTACTTTATGGGCGGGCTCCGCCTACTTAGGGATGTGTCATTCGTAATTAATGACCACAGACTATAAAAACGGTTTTGAAATAAATCGATTATCGATTATATTAATAAAACATACAATAAAATTATTGTGATTATATTTTATATCAAATCACGTAAAAAGCTTTATTATTTTGCATTAAAATGCCCTAAATGTCTCTGTTTCAATGCATAAATAATTTGCGTAATGAAAACAGTTCCATCGTACTCGTACCTAGTAATGGGATCGAATGTATTCGCCGCAAATTAATGAATCTAAAATAATTGTTTAGACTTACTATAGTTGGTTCAAATAAAAACTACCTGCGGTACCTACTTGTAATGAACAGGTACAAAATGTTGAAATTCGTAGTAATTTACGGATTAAAAATAAAACAACCAAAAGAGGTACTGTAATACTAATTTTAATTATAAAGAATCGTCTTCTTCGTATGACCAGGAATCATCATCACTTGACAGTTGTTTGTCCTTTGAGTACTTTCTTTTTTGGCATTTTGACAGTAACGAAGGCAGGAACGATACGCTCAACTCAACCAAACGTGAGAATTCACAAATAAATCAATACGGAGGAATATAAATACTCAACTATATTGAAGGTTACTCATTGAAATACTGTAGATTATTTTAAAATAGACATAGAGAGATTTAATAAAGATCATCAATAGTTTAACAAATACAATATTAACCACTGAATTACAACACAATACAATAATACATTTTGAAAATTCAGTTCCTTTTATTATATATTTTTTCATGACATAGAACCGTCATATTTGAACAACATTCTTTTAATCCATTTCTTCTTTATTTTGACAACGGAGGTCGCACATTGAAACACATAGAAATATGAAGTACGAAATTATCTATAAAATAATGAGTTTGTTAAATCGATTAAAACTTCTTAATGCATAAAATCGATCGATGAAAGAAATCGAATAGGTAACGGGTCAGGGTATCACTATTTGATTAAGTATTAGAGCTGTCAAAAGTTAAATAAACTATTGGAACGACTATAAAAATATTAGTTTTTTTTAATTTCAAATCAGGAATATCATGAAAAGATTTAAATTTTAATAGGTTTTAAATTACTTTTATATAAAGGTCATACATATAATAGACATAAATGTAAATTTAATTTCCTACTTTAAACACAAAAGTTTTATGAAGACTTTAAAAATACTTATTCAAACTTCGTAGTAACTTTATTAAAAAGACACAGATTCAAACTAAGTATGTGTGAGTACACATTTTCACCTGTGTACACTTTCTTAGATATACAAAATTGGTAAATACATTCGTATTACACATGAATCCAGGTCAGTTGATTTGTGTGTACAAATATTTACATTTATTTATTTATTTAAAGGTTTTCCCACAGCTCGTGTGTACAAAATATATCGTATGAAGTAACAAATGTAATATCGCCTTACACACTTGCCATTTACGGGCCAACCAATATTTGCAAAATCGTCACACGTAAATAATATTTATTATAATAGGCAAAACATAAAAAACAGAAACAATGAAGTAAAATTAAGTAGGTAATGAAAATGATACAAATCAAGAAACAATATGTAATAACAGTATTATAGTAGTATTGTCCAGGACAATCAAAATAAGGCGTTTCATCATATGAAGGAAATTCATAAAGGTTCATTTCACAATATATTTCACAAATTTCAATTAATTTAATTGTTTTTCGTTTTTCTGTTTCACTTAGAAATTCAATAGGCCATGCGGTTCAGTAATCTTAACTCACGAGAAAGCTTTACTAAGCTTACAAATCAACAACAAACCGAGTTATTCCAAATGTATGTGGTGAGATAGGATGGTTTATTCGTCACAAAAGTCTCAAACACAATTTTCAACAATCAAAAAACCAATTAACCAAACGTGCATTGCCACTTTTCAACAAGATGGCCATACTACTCGTATATTGCTTGTGTATAGTTTGAAGGGAAGTAAAATGACAGTTCAACTTCTTGTCATAGACAAAAAAGGAGTTACTCGATTCCACACGAGTCGGTTCGGGACGAACACTGTTTGTAATCGAAGTACATCGTATCGCTGTTTTAGCATTCGATTTTTTCTATACTATGGGTCCTCCACGTAGGTAAAGAAAAACAAATATTATATTTTAACTTGACTATCTTAAACAGCTTTTGAACGTACTTAGATATCAACCATCCTATTTCAAGGAACCACTTAGTAACAAAATTGTTGATTGTTTCAGATTTTAAGAGGAAGAATTGAAGCGACAACATGCGTCCTTTATTTTTAGGTAAGTTGTTTTTATAAATTGTAATTCACATTATGTTCAGACGAAGAGAGAAGTAGTGTAGAGAATACTTTAGCAGAAACGGGTGAGGTCATTGCATAAAACCGACTATACTTAACTTACTATATAATACTTATTTGAATAGGTATATTTTGATTTTTTTTATAAAACGTATCTTTTATCAATTCTACTGTGGTCAACAAACAAATTTTTAACCGATTTCCAAAAAGGAGGAAGTTCTCTATACTCTTTTTATGTATGTATTTTTGTTCAGCGATTACTTGAAGACACCTTAGGCAATTCTTGTGTTTTTTATTATCTGACAAATGATTCATAAATGAATCTGATCAGACGAGAATTTTCGGAGTCATGAATATAATAGGCAATATGCATGTGAGTTAGAAATGGCCAAAGAAATCATGTGTAATATTTATTGCCAACAAAAATACACTTACATAAATATTTATATAAATATATAATTTTTGTTAATCAATTTGAATAATTAAAAGTAATATTTTTTAAATTCTCTCGCATATTTATAAAAAAACAACGCTATTAGCGGAACAAAACGTGACGTCACAGTTCATTATAAACGGCATGTCAACAGGTCGTTTGTATGAGTATTGGAGGTTATTCGCATTGTTTTAATCGTGTTTATGATAAAATTATTAGTGTTATTTGAGGATATTTAACTAAAGGCAGTTATGAAAGAAAGACTTGCCACAATGACTGAAAGTGGTTTTGTCAAAGCACAGATAATCTGCCCCAAATTGATGTGTTCATGATGACAATGTATTAGGTCTTTACCTATGAAATTGCCGTTTTGTATGCAATAAGTGAAAGTACTTATTTTTTCAAACTTTTTTGTTTCTGTTATTCGAAGTAATCACCCATGCAATCGACGCATCTTTGCCAACGCATTGGCAGTTTATTGATGCACTTCTTGTAAAAATCAGCTGGACGGGAGGCAACAAACTCTTCAAAGGCATTTTGTACTGCCTCTCGGGAATTGAATTTTTTACCCACTAAAAAGTTGTCTAAATTTTGGAAAAAGTAATAATCGGTAGGTGCAAGGTCTGGTGAGTATGGCGGATGAGGGAGAGCTTCCAACCCCAGCTCTTGCAGCTTGGAGACTGTCTGTTGCGCAGTATGGGGTCGCGCGTTGTCGTGAAGGAGCAGTGGGGACGACCGATTGACCAAAGCTGCTTGCAGATGTGCAAGCTTTTCCATCATTCTCTCCAGTTCTTCACAGTACACATCTGCATTAATGTTCATGCCGTTTTGTAAAAAGCTGTGGTGAATCACACCCGCACTAGACCACCAAACAGTGACCATCACCTTTTTAGGGGTCATTTTTGGTTTAGGGAATTGCTTTGGTGCTGAACCAGGGTCTAACCAACTTGCTAAGCGCTTTCGATTGTCGAACAGAATCCATTTTTCGTCGTAACTATTCGTTTCAAAATTCCTTCATTTCTTTGCCTGTTAAGCAGCGAAAGACAGGTCTCGACGCGTAAGTTGCGCTGGCGATCGTTAAGGTCGTGGCGCACCAAACTATCAAGCTTTTTTACCTTGCCAATTTGTCGCAAATGGATCAATATTGTTTTGATGCTTACATTAAAAGCTGCTGCTAGCTCAGCTGTAGATTGAGTTTCGTCAGCTTCCACAATCGCCTTTAATTCATTATTGTTAACCAAAGTCTCCGGACGACCTCGAGCTTCATTTTTCAAGTCAAAATTTCCAGAACGGAACCGGGAAAACCAATAAAGGGTTGTGCGTTCGTTTGTACAGTTCTCTCCGTAAACGTTTTTGATGTTACGTGCCGTTTGTGTCGCGTTGGTGCCACGACGGAACTCATATTCCATAATTACACGAATTTTTAAAGTATCCATTATGACGAAAAATGTTCAAATGTAATGAAAATACAACGCTAATCAAAAAACAAAAGACTGAGTTTGTAAGTAGAATGTCATGGTTTTAAAACAAAATTAATTTGAATTTAGAATACAGAGCCATTACAATTTTTTTTTATTTGAAATGACCAGTACTGAAGAAACGCAATTTCATAGGTAAAGACCTATTATATTTATTTTTTGATCTTGAATCGATCTTTTATTCGTGTAGGTCGCTCAGAAAAAAAAAGGATGATCAACAGGAATCATAATATTTATAATTTTAAATTTGTAACTAGAATATGTAATAAAAACGTATAAAATCAAAATAATTTTATGAAAATATGAAATATAAAACTTTTAGGCTAGGTACCACAGGGTACCGTTCTGTCTCCTTTACTCTTCGCTGTTTTTATAAAATCCATCTCTAATCAATTAAGTTCCTCCTACCATTTTATGCAGATGATTTGCAAATACATACTCAAGCTCAGGTTAACCTGCTAACGCATTCAATTCATTAATGCTGATCTATTGTGTATAGTGTATTGGAGAATGGAGCTATAACAAAAACACAGGCATATGTCAAGAAGTGACAGGGCGCAGTTACCATAAATCGAATTCCATAGCACCATCATCGAGATCAGTAATACCGTCAGAAATCTAGGGATCCACAAAGATGGTACTTTATCTTTGGGTCCACATATACAAAAGTTAGCCGAAGGATATTTGCTTGTGCCGGGTCTCTGCGAAGACTACGTAACTTTCTTCCAACTGCTACTAAGGCTGCACTTGCAAAAGCACTTCTCCCAATTCTTGACTATGGCGATGTCAGTTATCTGAATCTCACTGAAAATATATATATATACATATAGATATATATATATATATATATTTGAAGCCGAGGATCGAACTAAGTGGCGTGCTATTGGAGAGGCCTATGTCCAGCAGTGGACTGCGATAGGCTGAGGATGATATATATATATACATATATCGGGGGCCACGGCAGTGCCCCCGCCAAGCAATCTCTTCCGAAGGCAACCTTAGGATGGATCAAAATGTATCGGAGAAACAATAGCTGCCGATGCTATGAGTTTTGAAGAATTATAATTTTCTAATGAAGATAACTAGAAACACATGTATATCTTTCTGTACAGTATCTAACAGTACTAGCTACTTCTTTACTAGATAATTATAATGATTTGCTGTGTCAATTAATTACATGGTGTTGCGGACTAATGACCGATGTCCGGATATGGTGAAAAATTGTCGCTTATTATTGACAACATTTCTATGTTTCACCATAGCGCCTAAACTACTGAACGATTTCAATCAATGAGATGTCAATAGATTCGTAACAATGACCCGAATGACTGAAGCTATACAAATTTTATCAAAAGTTTTAGTGCAGTTGGGTTATACTTCTTTAAACTTTTTGTTGCATATCATTCTCCTGCACGTTTTATCTTAAAAATAACGTTTCAATTACTTCATACCTACATAACTTTCCTATCAAAACCGATTTGATACGAGTATGACAAATCTCCACTAGCAATCTAATAGTCTGAACTTAATAAGTCGATAATACAATATTTAAAACAAAAAAACCGACTTCAAAAACTGGACGAAATTGCAATGGGACCACACGGGAAGCACACACTTTCAAACAAAAAAGCGGTGCACCCAGTCAAAAGTTCTGAGGTAACAAACAGATAATGAATATTCAACGGTGGAGAAAGTTGTTATAGAATAAGTAATCAACCATTAAATATGTGCTTAAACTATTAATTAGTTCACTTTCCTCTATTCCTTAAAGAAATAGTGCTTTAATAAAGAATTGATTTAATGACATTACTAGGATAGGTTATTATTTCTACTGATGACTAACACCGACTTTTATAGTAGGTGAATCACTCATTTCTCAGGAGACGCTTATGTCTAGTAGTGGACTGCTTTAGGCTGTATATAATCATTATTATGAGGACTTCTATCGTAAAACGAAACATTGATGACTCTAATAGTTCATAGTCACTAATAGTTATCTTTGCCACTTATTGGCAAAGACAAGAAGTTGCCTAAGGAACATCATAACAAATAGTCAATCAGGTTGGTTTATTTCTTTTGATGCCAATATCATAAGAGACAAATCAACTTGACTGTTAGTTATAATGTGGTAAGTATTTACCTCAAGTGACTCTCATAAATATGTGTCTGTGTGTGAACACAATTCTTTATAATCCACTCGTTAAGATGATAAATAGGTAAAATTAAAATATTGCAAACCAGTTTCTGATACTTTGTATTCAAATTCTCAGACTATAATTAAATTACAACTAATGTACCTACAAACAGTGACTTTATACAACGACATACGTAATTTCTATTACAATGAGCTCATCACTTCAATCGCAGTCGTGATTATCACTGTGTCAAGGATTCAGTATTATAAGCAGCGAATTTATATATAAAACGACGAATAACTTAATATTACTCAGCTGGAATTCCATTATGAATAAATTGCGCATTACGTGAATGCGTTTTGCACCATACCCTTTGGGGAGACGGAGGGCATGTGTATAGACGCTCAGAGAACCGGACTACCCACTAAAGACGTTGCAGGCTACTTCTTAAGTTGGGAATTCTCGTTAAGGCGCAAGGAACGGTTCTTACGGAATAAGAAAACGTTAAAATTGCGAGGAAATTATTAAAAACAATACTTATTTATTTTTGTTATTATACTGCGTCAGGCCCTATCCTGCATTCTGTAAAAAAGACAACTCCCGCATTAAGAATATATGTTCATCCTGAAATGGAATAAACATTATGACAGAACGAAGTCTGTCGGAGCAGTTAGTAATAAATAGTAGTTTTTTTTTACTGATTTTTAAAAGGAGGAAGTTCTATGTGCCACTGTATGTATTTTTCTTTGATACATGTATATATAGAAGATAATGTCAGAGTCTTGAATGTGTTACAACTAATTTCAAAACTGATATTAAAGTAATTGGTCTCGGAGACAAGAATTTATATTTCCGTTATTATCCAGAAGATAAACACTAGCACGTTATTGCCGTTAGTAAATTAATTAAGACCCGTTATTGTACACAAAGATAATGATTAAAACGCGATCAATGGTATTTATTTGAATTTTTCTCCGATGGACCAGGCAGAAGTAAAATTAATGCAAGTTAATTAAAATGAACTGTTTATAAGTTCTGACTATTAGCAACAGACACCACTTCATTGCTTCGTATACAACATGTACTTTGGGATGCATAAAACGGCTTAAACGAATAGGTTTCGCAAACTAAAATTTAGTCCGATTCGTTGGTACATATTGACGAGAACCGGGCGCAAGGAATTTTATAGAATTTAGCAAGAAGTAAAGACAATGGAAGGAAAAGGATATTATTTAAACGATTAGACTGGCGAGTGTAAGCAACAAGCAAAGTAATATCTTGAGGATATCAGTATCGTATATGTTTTTTCTCCTATGGAATAGGAGGAAAACGAGCAGACGTATCGCCTGATAATAAGCGATTACCGCCGCCAATGAACACCCGCAACACCAAAAGCGTCACAAGTGCGCCTTTAAGAAGCAGTAGGTACGCTCTTTTTTTGAAACTTTGAAGGTCGTATTGGTCCGGGAGTAGCGCAGACGACAGTTCATTCCACAAAATATGTGGAATAAACTGTCGCCATTTCGAATGAAAGGCACAACTTGTCCGCATCCCTCATAAAAATACTTTCCAATTTTTTCATTAATACTTGACTTCTATTAAATATAGCGTCAAGTGATCCAAATTCCTCGATAAATGGGTCATACAATACAAATATGTTTTTTTTTAATTCGAACTAGTAGTTCTGAAAATTAACTCTTGAATGCCAAACGATTTTAAGTGAGTTTTAAAATAATTGTAATAGTGTGAGATAAATAAGTATTTTATACATTACTCATTAAGAGTTTAGTAGTTATGCATATCATAGCAAAATTCCAATAATATCAAAATCTAAACATAATCAGAACGAATAATAAATAAGTAACTACCATAGATATCATTATATTACTTACGACTTATATACAATGCAATATGATAATTTTATTGCACAGGTTTGTATATTAATTGCAATAAGTATATTTTTAATTTCTGTGGCGCCTTGATGCTTTCTAATTGGTATGTCTTTTTTGTTCTGTCACTGGAAAGTTGATTATTTGAATTCACGAATGGCGTTGTCGTTGAAGCGGTCACCTGCCCGTTTTATATTGCACTGTGTGACGTGGGTTCGATCCAAATATTAGATAGAACTATGTGTGATACTCAAATTGTTATTCGAAGTATGATTGTTCTTTATGTTCATATCATAAACGTTTATTAAATCCTTCAGGATACAGGATATATTACGATAAAAACCGTGTATCAGAGATTTGGTTTTGTATTGTTTTAACAAATTTATTCACAAAATAAAAATTACAAATACAAAATACTTAAACCGAATCGCTTAAATTTAAATATACTAAATATACAAAACAAAATGCATACAAATATAAAACAAACAATTGTGAAATACAAGGTTTTAGATTCAATATTATCAGCGTTAATATCTATTAAATTTTACACCCTCATAACAATGACTAAAGAATTTGTTGTTCTCATAAATATTGCTTGGAATCTATGGTTGCCTGGAAGAGATTGTCTTTGGGCGATAAGTCCGCCAATTGTAGTTTTGTGTTATCTTTATGTGTTATCTGGTGTACAATAAACAGATTATTGAAGTGAAAACTTCTTTAGCGGCGCTGTGTACTTTTTTGAAATGGGTAAAAATGTATAAACTCGCGTCAGGTCACGTGATAGGACAGGCGGCGCAGGGCGCTTGCGCGAATGTTCGTGTGTGTATGTAATATAAATTGTCATGTTTGTGTACGATAGCGCAATAAATGAATATTGTATTCCACCACATAAATAATAGTACTTTTATACTGATAATGAAAGCAATTCGTACAAAATTATTCTCTAACCATTCCAAAATATCAAAAATGCACAACGATAATATTCCAGTTTTCACTTCTGCCGGCACTCCCGGAGTGCAACCCGTCGATTTTATTATTGGCTGGTGATGTAAAAGTGACATTTTCATTTTTTTTGATGATGAAATGGCAACTAGCCGGATCACTCGGATCAGCTATTTCTGTCAATGTCAAGTATTTATCGTCTTCAATTATCAAGTCTTCAAGTCTTCAAGTGGTCGTCGTTATGAAATTAATGATAAAAAATATATAAAATGTGGATGACATGAAATGGGGACCGTCTTACGAAAAAACAAAAAACGATCTCCGACATTTTCATTAGTCTCGGTATTCAAGTAAATTGTAGACATTGACGTGTATGTCAGTATACATATGTTTACTAATGAGTAAGTGCAACAAAGGTTAATATTGAAAAGAGGAAAATCCGGCAAGTCGGAAAATATTTTTAATATGTTTCTGGTAATGAAATCGCATAATTATTGCAGTAATATTTTTACAAATATATGTACTTAATGGTTAGAATTAGCATTTAATTGCGTTAATTAAGCACTTTTATTTAATTTCCTACATGTACCTACCGTCAGCTATGAAGGACTCAAAATTATTAAAATTTTGAGTCCTTCATCATTCATATCAAACATCAGTATTGTAAAAAATCTTTATAGGCTAAATTCGCAGAAGGCAATTTAAATTTCAAAGCTGAGCATCCTTTTCTTTACCTGGTAAAAATCTCGGAGACAAAGGCAGGCCTGCGTCTTGAAATGTTACGTGACTGTTTTTTAAACTCATCTCTGATATCAGATTAAAGTCGTACAATTGTAACAAAACCTTTAGAATGTCGCATTTTAAGTCATTATTTTGACAATTTAGTTTTCTCGTCTAACTTCTTATTATATTTACCTACTTATTGGTAGTACTATTGTAAGTAACCATGAATTTATCAAAATTTTCGTCTACGTAAATGTTCAAAAGTCAAAAAGTAATTAAAATTATTTTATTAGATTTGATTAATGTAATTAAAATTCTTTCGAATGTTCAAGTTTCATTTGCAATATAAATGCCAATACTTTGCTTTAGAATATTTCTTGGAATAAAGAAAAATATATATTCAAAATTTTCCGTATTTTTTATAGTCCGAAGTAAAAACAATTTAACAATATTATAAAAGATGGGATTGAGATTTTATATTTATATTAAAGTTATTTGATAATATTAGTGTATTGGATGAAAAATCATGAATCATACACACTTAATTCACAATGCATAGTTACTTAATAATCGACAGTCGACCGACTGACAAAAAAAAATATTTGTTTAAATAAATAAATATATTTGAATGGAGTATTACAAAATATTAATAATTCGAATAGGGTAAAAGGAAAAAAATAGGGTAAATTAAAATAGAAAAAAGTTATTTGAAAAAAATCACTTTAAGTTTTAACTACTACTAACAAAATAAAATAAAAAACATATAATTTATGGTCAGTTGTTGCCGGACTACTTATTAACTTGGTATCGCTTTGTTTGTCTTGGTTTCGTTTAAGAACAAAATAGTTTAACAAGTAGGTACTAAGTTAATTACTATACTCATTTCACACTTAAAAAAGTTAAAGATCTAGCAAAAATCATTAATTCTGTTGAACTATTAAAATCCATTTATTATTATCCATTTTCAAATGTGTTGCTAAGCACAAAACTCGACAATTTCTCCAACCAATTCGGTAAATTTTTTGTATTTTTGTTAAGGCAAAAGGAAGGATCTCATGGTAAGAAAAAAGAAACATCGCTAGGAAAATAGTAAAACAAGAGACGAGGAAAATATTAAACTGAAGGCCAATAATTTTTAACATAACAAAGTCTATCGGGGCAGGTATGAGCTAGTTTAAAATATTATTGTGGTATATGCTCATGACGTTTGTTTATTCTTATATTTTAAGACACATTGAAGATAAATAGGACACAATCATACGCTTAAAGATATATTTAAGTAAACCAGAATGAAATTAATAACTTTAGAGCTCTCCGGTACTATCTTGAACTTCACAGTTTAAAGGGCCGTCTTAATGAGTATAACAACTTATGTCTACAGATATTTTCGTCTTTTCAAGAATTCAGAAGGAAGAAATGTTTGTAGTCTCTAAATGTGCAGTAATGCGATTCTCTTTTTCGTTTAAAAGTTTAAATTTTACGTGTTGTTTCATTGAAATTGGATAAAAAAGTGTATAGCTAAATAGCTATACACCACAAGTATGTGTGTACATACTTACTTGTGGTTTCTAAAGGAGTCTATAAATGTTTGCTGATAGATTGATATTTGTTTTTGTTACGTTTAAAGGCGTTAACAGAATTTTAGTATTGAATGCACTTAGAGTAATTCATATTACTGTAACTCATACTTTTTTTAACTTATAAGTGATATTTGGTTCTATGTTTAATTTTATGTAGTATAAAATCTACCAACAACTATTCATGATACACAAAACATAACACAATTTAAATCTCATTCAAAACTAGACGCACGTAGTTCCTATTTTGTTACAAGTTTATTATTTATGTTAATACCACATCACAAAGGTTGATGGTCGTTTACAATGTACATAAATACCGTATATGATACATCAGTTACGTATTTATTTCTATGTTCATGACATATTTGCACAAATACTTGTAGCACTTGGCCAAAATAAAAATAAACTTTGAGTGTAATTGTATACAGTTGATTTTGGTATAGCAAAGTGAAATATGGATTAATGTTTGAACAATTTCGATGTTTAGATTGCGTAGCTGATGATTAATATTTATTTAGTTTTTTTACGGATTACATAACCTGCGTTTTAGATAGTTCAATGCTGTATATTCAGTTAACATTATATTATGCGAGTACGGTCAATTGAGGATCACCATACAGAAGGACTGGATTAAGTTGTTATTTTTATTACTGCTGTTTTACAGAAATCCATTAGTCAAAAGTTGTAGTCATAACTGAGTAAAACCTTGATTAATGTTAAGAATAAGTAAGAAGTGCGATTAAGGCGGAGCGCCGAATCTATCAGCCAATACTTAGATCAATATAAGAGTAAAATCTACACTAGTATGACATACCAGCGATTGAATTACAAAAGTATATTTTATGGCTTTACGCTTACATCTTTATTTCGTTCTTAGGCTTCGTGATTACTTTCCCAGAAGTTTAGTTTAGTTTAGAGAGTTTAGGTATGCGTTTGTATGGATCGCAAAAAAATACTAGCTACCTACACATTATTTTACTTATTGGATTTTAATTGTCTGTAGCTTATATGCTTGGCGATATTTTTAAATTTACTCCTTAAGATACGATTTTCATATTTAGCCCAAGGTATGAAATTTTATGGAGAGTAAAATCATTAGTATATATTAAAACCGTTAACTAAAAGTGAAGCGATACGCTAAAAACAAACAGCGCGAGTAGCGTACTCGTATAATTAGGGACAGTTTTTGCGAGATCAAAATGATCCATTTTCTTTATGTATGAGCTTGCCAAAATGTCCCTACTCTGCCTGATGGAAAGCATAAGTAGAATCCAAGAGCGGTGGTCACCATACTCATTGCGAAAGCAGACAATGCAATAATGCAGCATGGTGACCCACACCATAGCGGCCTAGTGATGCTTCTGCATCATGTTTAATTAATGTTCCTAGATCGGTGTTGCTTGTATTTGCTGTCGGTACATGAGTACAATAGTGCAGGGTCAGTGAAGTACGTTCACCGCTGCACGGTGCTTTACTTTACCTCACATTGGTGCAATATTGCGCTTGCGCATGCCTTTCTTTATTCCCAAGCTTTGTGTATGATACACAACTGCACACATACAAATAGATCCATACCGTAATTGTTATCGATAGATATAGTTCAATAAACCAATAAGTACTCCTTAGCTTGGGACTAGATGGCGTTGTGTTAGATATCCAGAATATTTATTTATTTGTTTGCACGTTTCTGGATAGGGATAATGTCAGAACATTACATCCAGAAACATGCAAATACTCGTATTACATCACGAAGCAAAATAGCTATAAAATTCTTCTGAAGTTTTTAACTCAAGCATTCCGGTGTAATTAACTTATTGTGTGGTGCATAGTCAGCTTGCTAGAAGATTCATCTTTACGGCATCATTTCTTACCGTTGCATCTGAACATGGCAACGAAGCATCTCAACCGTGAATTGCAATGCTAAGGTTGTCACAAAAGTTTTTAGAAATCGTGCGTTACTAAATGTCTGTAAGCACTTGAACTTTATTTTTCAAATTTCACAGTTAAAATACACACATACACACAAATATACACACACATACCTAATTTTATAAATTACTAACTCAGACTTATTATTACTTTTTATAGGAGATTAGTTAATTAGCTTACAGATAATATACTCACAATTATTGTAAAAACTTTATGTATTTATTATTGTAAAAAATAAAATATAGTATTTTCGGACATCCAATATTCAACGTCATCTAGTTTTAAATTGACTATAAAAATACCAATATATATTAGAATTATCGTTGTTCATCATAAATTGATCATCAACAATTTAATAATGATGACATTAAAGAATCTGCACAAGTGATAACCCTATTATGTTGGCACAGCTTGCAGATAATCTGGCATTTAATTCTACAATTAGCACAATTGCACTCACCTAGAATGTATTTTAATTAAAATTATTAATGTTTTGCAGTTTCTTGCAATCTATTGACACACACGCAATTTTTTTAAAGCAAATAAATAAAAAGCAGCCCTTATACATGAGCCATTTTCTAGCAGTACATACTTTCATCAATATAAACACTATGCATTCCAATAATAATAATAATAAATATTTCGGACATCTAGCACACAACGCCGTCTAGCCCCAAGCTAAGCAGAGCTCGTGTTATGGGTACTAGACAACTGATATGAATACAATATACTTTTTTTTGTAAATACATACACATTATACATAGAAAACACCCAAACTCCGAAGCGAATATTTGTAAATCTCACAAACATTTGGTTCGACCCAGGATTTGAACCCAAGACCTCATGCACAGCAGTCGCATTCACTACTATTGCGTCACCGAGGCAGTTCTATCTATCTATTACTATTACTATCTACTTAGAAAATAGACTTGTGAAATTATTAATAATTTTATAGTAATGAAAAGATACAATAGCCACTTTCACAAAACCGCTTTCTAGATTAAAAACCATTTAAAAATATATATGTAGTAGGATCATATTTAAATAATATATGTTTCGACTTATTTCTAACTGGTTTTAATACAATCTCTCCTTTAACATTTGGTTTACTGGGC
The DNA here is from genome assembly GCA_916048165.1 of Spilarctia lutea. Classification (NCBI taxonomy): domain Eukaryota; kingdom Metazoa; phylum Arthropoda; class Insecta; order Lepidoptera; family Erebidae; genus Spilarctia; species Spilarctia lutea. The sequence goes on from OU696491.1 coordinate 7,526,024, forward strand.
TAAATCTACATACAGAAAATGTACACAGATGTGTAAGTAACAACAAAATGTAAAAAAAACGGTACCTAAAACCTTTTGATAAAATTTAACGAGCCTTTTATGAAAATTATCCATAAAAATTAAGTATCTATTTATTGATGCCTCATTAATTAAAATTAGTACAGTAATTAAGGCGTTACGTTCACACACACACATAACCGTACATGTACGGCAAAACTATCACCCTTCCTTTCCGCTTCGCTGAATTCCGATAAACGGTTAATAACTTAAGTTTACCCTATACACATTTTCCTTGCTACTTTTTGCTGTGTGAGTGTTCTAAGTTTGATTACTAATACAATTTGGCTATCCACGAGTTGATATTCTAAGTCTGAATGCCCTTTGTATCTGATTTATATCTGTTTGTAAAGTACTCTGTGTCAGAAGACATAAGTATTCCCATTGCAGAAGTTGTCTTCTGAAAATATTAATAAATAACATGGTATTCCGATCGAATAACGGTTAACAATCTGATCTACTGAAAAACAAGTCATAAAGTCCTCAATAAATTGTTAAACGTTGTCGACTTATATCCTCAAGATAAGAACAAATTATCGTTGATTTCTCAGCATAACTGCCCCGAGCTGGTATCGATTCAAGACAGGTTTAGAGACATCTCGAATGGATGTAGGTCGATACGTATAGCGGCTCCGATGCATCTTACTAACATACATATGAAAGTGCTTATAACTGTTTACGCAGGATACGACTTACATACTCAATGTCAGTAAATACGAGTAACATTGACCAGTTCGTTGTTTAATTTCTTTTTGAAATCATGTTTTAACACGGTCACTGATTTTAATCTAAAGAGTAAAATATTGTTACACCAAAATAAATACAGTAATTTTATTTTTACTGTTATTAGAAACGTAATAGAATATAGTAAACTTTATTGTACACCAATTAAAACAGTAATATATAGGAGTTTCACAATATAATGACCATGTAAAACTGGCGGCCTTATCGCTGAAATGCTATGGAAAATGACATTTCGTATCCTTGGTTATTTCAATTTTCTCAAAACAATAAGTATAGTTATTTATTTATGTCAGCCAAGCAGAAGGTTCAAAAGTTACGGATAGCTTCACCGAATGGTTTGACACAATTTATATGGAAGATACATCAAACTATCTGTCCTAAAAGCTATCCGAAACTTATCTGTAACTGATGAAACAGGGTCTTAGTTTTGTTAAGTATGTATTAATAACACAAACAAAACACACTATAATTCTTAGGTTACTTAAGGATTCTTGGGTTATAGATAATGAAATACTGATCTTATTATTTGCTTTTGTATTTGAATGCTGTACTAAATGTTATGATGTTTTGTATTTGGAACAAAAAAACTGAAGTAGTTTTAGTACTATTTGTTTTAATATCAAATGAGAGCAAGTAAATAATCAAGGCAGGATCACCGTTGCAAATTGCATAATTGTGATACACATGCCTCGTTGTAAGGAATTCCCCTTGATTTCAATCTATTGAGAGTCTCAGAAGAGGTGTGGATACGAATAATTGTTGTAACAAATGTTCCCCTATAAACCAACCAAATGTACTACACTACTAGTGTTATTATCATAATAAATAAATGAATGTTTCGGATATCTAACACACAACGCCATCTAGTCCCAAGGTAAGCAGAGCTAGTGTTATGGGTACTAGACAACTGATATGTATACTTTTTTGTAACATATTATACAAAGAAAACACCCAAACTCCGAAACAATTGTTTGACTCAGGATTTGAACTCGAAACCTCAAGCACAGCAGTCGCTTTTACTACCACATCGCCACAGAGGCAGTCAATATATATTATATACTTAGTTTTTATTGTTAATACAATATTACCTTGACATTTCAACTTTGTCAAGCAAGGTACGAATTGATTCCTCTTAACTAGCTCCATTCTTTGAAATACATTTGTACGTAAAAATTGTTTGCCTTGTGCAAAACGTGTTAGTTAAATCGACTAGTAGTACGAGTATTTTAAGTAATTTAACTTTTGTTAAGCCGTATTCTTTTTGTTCTTTAAATTTAAGTATGTATTAAATTATTTATTTATTTAAATAAATATTCATACAGAGGCCAAATTGTAGTTGTATTCTTAATTAACCGGTTTTAATTTGGTCCGTGTCTTAATCCTACTTTCGCAAAACTTGACTGTAATAAATCTATCCTATCTATATAATCTTAGAGTAATGTGTTATACATACTTAAATTAGGCCGTAGCAAACAATAAGATTTTTATTTACGTTAAGATAATGACAGTTTATCTTCAATATGAACATCATCCTTGCCGCCACAGCCATAGAATAGATATCACCGAAGTGTTCTGTATCATATGTTAATATTATTGATGCGAAAGTACCTTTGTCGGTCTGTTACCGATTTTTTTTTAAATTATAGTATGAGCCTCCGGTATCCTCACTCACTCGGTAAAACACAGCGCAAGCGTTATTTCACACCTGTTTTCTGTGAGGCTGTGGTATCGCTACGGTCGAGCCGGCCCATGCATGCCGAAGCGTGGCTCTCCCACGGTAAGAAACTTATATGTTGCATAATAGTTTGATTCTATAGTTGAGAGCCACGTCTTGAATTTATTCAACATATTGTGATGAAAGTTTTCTAAAAGATTATCTACTTTTCACATACGCAATCGATAGAATAAACAATTAAAAATGTAAACATTACTGTGTACTATTAAGTAGCTAAGAGATTACGTGATTTGGATAAATACTCAAATGAATCATTCAAATGAGTGTTGTCTTTTCTTCGTTAATTCTCTGTCATTGCATGTTACATTACGATTTATTTCTTTTCAGTGCTGTTCGTGGTGGGCCTGTCTAATGCAAGATGGGTGAACAAGGGTCGATCAAGTGGTCCTAAGGACACAAGTTTTGTAGGAGAAGCCACTAACGAGCTAGCTACAGCTATGTTTCAAGTAATTAATTTAACTTATTTTTAACTTTCTAAAAAACAACTAAATACTAACAGAGGTGATTGTAATAATAAAAAGTTATCAGTCAACGAAAGTTATCCTTTATTGGATGTGTGAGTTATAATATATTCTGCTGTCGGTTCCGCAGATTATAACCTTCCTTTATATTAAGTTTAAATGAATATTTATTCCAGCGTACAATCCAATCTCAACATTTTTGCAACTTAATATTCAGTTCACTTCTCTTATGTTGAGGAAAGCTACGGACGATTTCTTTGTTCGTATGTTTTTAATAATTAAACATGTCATAAATATAGAAATAGTCATATCATAATAAAACATATAACTATTATCTTACAAAAAACTATCAGATTAAGATGTCTATTTTCATAAACAGTGGAAAATATTCAATTGAATAACACAGTTAAACATTTGGTTACAAAATCCATTAAATAATAGATTATTAAATGGAATGATGTCTGTAAAGTACAATAATGCTTTTAAACACTTAATTACTTCTAAATTTTATCCATCGACAGCATTGTATGAAACTAAAATTTATTTAAGTACATTTTGTTTGATATTTGCAGGGTTATATCGACGACAACAAGAACATTGCGTTCTCGCCCTTAGGCTATTCTGCAATTCTCGCGATCCTGGCTGAGGGAGCACGCGGGGAGACGAGAGAACAATTAGTATCAGCTCTGCACCTTCCTCACGATGACAACTTTACCAGAAATACTTATCGGTACATCATGGAAAGATTGAAAAATACTAATGAATACAAATACAACCAGCCTGAATTAAAGAATTACTTCTACATCTACAAAAACTATACCATTAATGATGATTACAAAAAGGTTTTGGAAGATTACTATTTGACTGACGTAAGATCTGTTGAGAGATATAACCCAGACTTGGAGGTTCACGAGGAAGATGACGATGATGAAAATGATGACAAGGGTGAATTTATCATAGAAATCCCCGAGAAAACAGAAAACAGTAAAAATGAAGAAATCCCTGAAATGATGCCACCTAAGGAATCTAATGAGAAATTAATCTCGTTTGCTGTTGAAGATACTCCTGAAAAAGTTGACATTACTAAGTGGGACTACAAACCTGCAAAGAACATTAAAGAAAAAATCAAGCTGGAGAAAACATACAATAAGAAATCCGAATCCGATGACGATGAGGAAACCATGCTTGCTGTTGAAGCTAGAAACCATGCCAGAAGTCTTAAAGAACTGCATGACATACGGGATGTTTCGTCAAGTCTTTCTGTAAACAGCGTTGGAAAGAAATCCAGTACGTAATATTTTAATAACTGGTGTTGTAAAATTGACTATTAATCTGCAACTAAATCACTTTTATCTTAAGCCTAATTGAAAATTTACTATGCTTTTTATATTCCTTGAGTCTACAGTTTTTATTTTTTTTATTAATTGATTAAATTTTGTATTTATTTAATTTGATCAAACGGCAGGTTCTAAATTTCGCCTCATTGGTAACATGATAATATGCCTTGTTAATAAAATGACTTGTTTTTACAACTTCAGTTTCTGATTCGCTGATGCTCATCTTCAACGGTATGTATTTCCGTGGCTCTTGGAAACAGCCATTTGATATCATCGATAGCGGTGTTTTCTATAAGTCTAACACTGAGAAGAAGCAAGTAACAATGATGAAGACCAAAGGCAAGTTCCGAGTTGCCTCTCTGCCAGAACTGGACGCTGAGGCTATCCAACTGCCTTACGATGTAAGTTTTTCACATAGTTCTAGAGAGAAGCAAGTAAAAAATGATTTCTACCCATGTAAGCATAGTTTACAAAGTTCTCGACTGATCTTTTCATTTTCTAAAATACTTTTTATAGAACCGCATCTTAATTTTGGATTAATTCTTATTTGTTTAAATATCCGCAGTGTATTTAAACAAATAAGAATTAATAGGATCTCTCTTAGAATTTTATTTTTTTAATTGTTGTCATGTTCATGTTCCAATCACAATGCTAATATAATAATGTTTTTATGCTTAGGGTGACCGGTATGCTCTTCTCTTGGTGGTACCACGCGCTCGTGATGGGCTAATTCGTCTTACCGCAGATCTGCCCATTGCTCCACTCTCAGACATTCAAGAGAATATGAAAGAAAAGGAAGTACAAGTATGCCTGCCCATGTTCTCCATAGAAACCACTACAAAGCCTATCGCTGCCTTGGCTAAGGTGAGGATTCACTGATTCAATTGTTAATTTAGGTTCATAAGAAGGACACTTATAACTATACTATAGTTACTAAACTATATTAAATATAGTTATTGCATTTGTACTGAAATGATATTTGAAAAAGCTGATTAGGAAACAAAAAATTAGGAAGCAATTAGTATAGTTGTTTCATTAAGTATATCTATATATATATAAATGTTATGTTGGTTTGCGTACGCTTCAAAAACTCAAAAAGTTCTGCACCGATCGAGCTGAAATTTTAGAATGATATATAATCCACATCAAGGATTGTATTTATCTAATTTTTGCATCAGTCACATATCCGCGACCGCGAAAAAACACGAAAAAAACCGACATAAACGCGGGCGGAGTCGCGGGCAACAGCTAGTAATTTATAGAATCATTTACGACGTATTTCGTCTATATTTATTTCATAAAAGTCATCAAAGAAATTACTGGCTGTCAAGGGCCAGTTTGTGTCCTATGAGTTTTGGATTCGAGTTAAGGTACACGTGGTTATCAAGATTTAAACAATAATAACAAAATTATTATTGCTCGTTACAGTTTGGAGTTAGCTCCATCTTCAATCGCGATGCGGACTTGACTGGTGTATCCTCAGATGAAGGATTATTTGTCAAGGAGCTGGTACAACATGTATCTGTTCGTGTTGATGACGCAGATACATCGGCTTCTCAGATGTCAGGTATGATGTCATTTTTTGTTTAAACACAACACGTATTTAGGTCGCTGCTCTCGAGCACTGCTGGTGTAGTGGTATCATGCAAGATTCCCATTCTTGCGACCCGGGTTCGATTCCCGGGCAGTGCATTGTCTTTTTTGTGTTTTGTTTAACGGAATATAAACGAAAATCTAATTACGTGCTTGCTATTTCAAGAATTAATTATTTTTAGTTTTATATTAGAGTATATTATTATTTATCTGTATTGTTATAAATTAAATGATAACAACAAAGTTAAGTCGTTATTTTATATTTCCAGTTGCCGACACCGTGAAGGGATTTACGAAGAACATCCCATTATCACCGCAGAAATCAGTTCAACGTTTCAGTGTAGAACACCCCTTCATTTTCTATATCCTCGATACTCTTGATAAGCTGGTCGTCGTAGCTGGTAAAGTCATTGATCCTGAGAAACCATTCGCTATTGGTGATTCTATTCCAGTTTAAGAGCTTGTCGATTTTCATAAATTTCGTATAAACTCTTGAATGTTTCTGTTCTCGAATTCTGGTTATTGAAGAACGATGGCATTTTCGATAGCCCACCCAGTTTTACAAGCATATATGTATAGCACATATGTGTTTTTCTGTTGACGTATTTTATTTATACTTGTCACTGAGATTGTACAAGTTTTCTACGAAAGAACCAGAAGCATTTGATTATAAAAAGTACACGGTCTTAGGTTTTAAGTTAGTTCTAAGATATTATTTATTTTTTAATTAATATTGTGATATGGTTAAGAATAAATTATTTATACTATTTGCCATTTTTTTATTACTGTATGAAAATAAAAAATAAATGAGGGTAATCAGAAATTATACTTTGATCCAAAATTAGCAAAATTTAAATTTACACTAACGATTACGCGGGTCGTGATCGAATGTGTTGTAAATATTAATTTAGATAATTGTGTACTCAATATGGAAGCGAATAAAGAAAATGTGTTCAAAACAAAAATACCTTTGCCAATAGGAGCATTACCAGCACTTCCAATACGTTTATTAATTGAGAAAAAAATCTCACTAAAGCAAGGTAACGTTACTTCAAGAATTCCCTTTAGAACATTAGGGAACCAAATATCTCCAAAGGCAGGACCAAGCGCGAGTAACCGTAAACCCAAATCGTTTAGGAGTATTGATGCAAAACATGTTACTTTGAGACATAGAAGTGAAGACTTAGATTGGAATTACAATGTTTTTAAAGACAAAGAAGCTGAGAATGAATCCACAAGTATAATTTCTATAAGTGATGATGAAATTTACCTCGATGAGCAAAAACAGCATTTCTTTGTTGAGCAGAAAAATGATTTGGGCGAGGTATTATCTTCTGTGACTCCTAATCTCAAAGGTTGCTTGGAACTAAATCGTGTTAGAAATATAAAGAGAAGTCTGAAAAGACCTCACAGTCGTGAATTGCAAGGTTTGTCTCCAGTGCCAAAAGAAGAAAAGTTTGTTGATAAAGTGAAACGCCGTTTACCATTTACTGACGGTCTGCAAGATAGACTACAGTCACCCGATCGTTGTAAGTAATGAATTTAGAAGAATATTATTTTACTTGATAAGGCAACATTGAAGGTTAGTTTATTAAGGGCAGCACAGGATTGTTTGTTTGGGCAAACCCTAGGGGAGTCCTATATACAGCAGTAGGTGACTTTTGGCTGAGATGATGTTGATGATGAAAGGTTAAGGTTCAGATTGTCGCAGAACAATAACATGATATAAAATTTATTTTATTGATGATTTAGTATATACATTAAGCAACTTAGTACATTTAGCATCTCTTCGAAATGTTTAACAGATTTATGAATTTCCTTTACAATTTCATAGATTTGTACCAGTGGATAACTTTTAATTATTTGAATATCTTCCTTATGGTTGTAATGTGTAAAGTATCAATACTACAAAAATATTAATAAATCAATAGAAATATTTAATTGAACCCATTGCAGACTGATCATATTTAAGACCTTTACTTATACTAGGTTAACGAGAAATCAAATGAGTATGTTAATTATATGTATACCTACTCTTAAAACCGGATACTAGTATATGCTATATTTCCAATATTTAGAAACGGTGATGCTAACCGTGACTCAATAGTTGATGAAATCCTATATCACAGTTAATTTGTTTTATGTTGCTTAGCTGTATAAGTGGTCGTGTTACAAATGGATAAAATACGTGATGTGGGTAGTAAATAAGTTGTTTTTTTTTAGGGAAAATATCATATATGAAGTGCTTGGATAGGGACTATATAGTAGAGATTTTTGATTACTTACTGAGTGTTGAGGCAAAACCACTGGGTGTACCGAAGACGTCAAGTATAACCAGAGCATGTGTCATCAACTGGCTTATGAGAGTTAATGTAAGTAAAATTTAAATGTTATGTTTATGCCTACCTACAAGTATGGTTTTATTATTCACGCGAGGTCATTATAATTTAATTGAAACCAACATTACGAAGTCAAAAGTAACTCTTTATGTCTGCTACTTTATCATGACTGAACAGCTGCACTGATTTCAATGAAATTTGGCATGGGAATACTTTGATTCCTGTAGAAGGTCATAGCATATTCTGTACCACGATGAAAGCATAAGTTAATGACTGTAATGGTAAATATATTTGTGACGTCAGTTAACTCGAGTAAACGGAAAAAAACTTGACAGGAAAATTTATTACGACATTTTTGGGTTGGGTTGGTATTTAGGTACTTTTGACAATTATGGAGATATTCTTTCAATAAGTTTACATATGTAAATTTTGTAGCATTTGTAATGCATAATAATTTTTGTTTCATATCCGATCAGTAGTGAACGGAATCGCCTGAACTAAAATAAATAAATTTCACCTTGTTTATATGTATATTAAACAATATGTACAAACCCATTTTTTTGTCCAAACTCGTCATTTTCGTTATTTATAACTGAAATTGGCTAGGAATAAATTAACCATTAATTAAAATAGTTTTTTCAGTCATATATATCTACGTCTACTTATATCTATGAATACTAATCTACAAACAACGTAATATATAAATAGAGAATATAAACAAAAATACACTCTGTATATAATAATCGGCAGGAAGAAGTTGTTGCGTTTCAGTTTACGAAACGCCTACAGAAATTTTCATAATTCAATATTACGAATATGGTCAAGTGATGACGCAACCTAATGGTTTTATCTAATTTAATTATAGAATTAAATTAAAATAGTAGGAAATAATAATAAAAAAGAACAATATTCACATACAAGCGTCGAAAAACTCCTCCGCATCATCGTCTACTGGTAGCGTTCCCAAAAGAATGACAGCATTGCCACGTTAAATGGCAATTCTAATTCTCGGTGCTAGAAAAAGGACAGCCTTCTGGTCACGAAAAGTATCAATCAGTTGATTAGCAAGTTGTTTAAACATAGCGCGAGCACTCAGACCCCATGAACCTAGCGTCTCAACCCCAAACGGTTCAAAAATTTTATTACCTATTATATTTTGATACTTACGCCGTTTAAAGCTTTTCTCAGAAGTAGCAGCGACGCCGCTATAACCGGCTGTTCTTGGAAGATGAGACGGTGCGAGGATGTCGACTCTAGTTGCATTCCACACCAAAGGCTTACCCATCTTACATGTCCGTAACGACATACCATCTGGTCTCTTGCCATTGTGCCCTATTATGATTTTATCTATCTAGTAAAATAAAATAGATTTAAAACGTCATTAGTTTCAAGAACTGCCGTTATTATTATATACTAGCTACGCCCCACTGTAGTCGCAGTCGACTGCTGGTTGCGGTTTTTATTTACTATTTTATTAATTAATTAATTTAATAATAAAATACAATTGATGCAATCACATGCGTGTATGATGGGTGACAGAAACTAAATGCATGATGCATGCATTTAGTTTCTGTCACACATCTTGCGTTATAGGTAAAAATTAAATAAATAAATATTTCGGACATCTTACACACAACGCCATCTAGTCCCAAGCTAAGCAGAGCTTGTGTTATGGGTACTAGACAACTGATATAAATACTTATATACTTTTTTTTTGTAAATACACACATATTATACATAGAAAACACCCAAATCCAAAACAATATTTGCAGATCAAACAAACATTTGGTCCGACCCGGGAATCGAACCCGTGACCTCAAACTTAGCAGTCGCATACGCTACCACTACGCCATCGAGGCAGTCAATGTATAGCCCTGCTAAAATGACTCTACTCTGCTCAATGGAGAGCCTAAGTAGAACCCAGGAGTGATGGTCACCATATTTATTACTTATTGCGAATGCAGATAATGCAACATTGTGACCCACACTATAACGTTGGTCCCCCATATTGGGCAAATATTTGGAGCAGCTTCCAAAATGCTGGGTTTTGTGATCAAAAACAGCAAAGTTTTTTTAAATCCGAAAACCAAAATACTACTGCATAACACTTTTGTTAAGAGTACATTGAAGTACTGCAGTGTAGTATGGCGCCCGCACTATTGCATATATAGTCACAGCATTGAACGTATACAAACACGTTTTATGCGGTATTTAACAAATACATCCGGTAGTCAAAATGCACTTAAGAAATCTTCATACCATTATAAAGCTTAGGAAAGTACTAGCTAGACCTTACATTATTTTATAAATTTGTAACGAGTTAAATAGACTACCCAATGCTTCTTAGTAAAATTAAACTGTGGGTTCCAACGAGGTCCCCACTTTCAATAATCATTCCTTTCTACCCACCCCTACGAACTGTCTTGAGAGCAAATTCCCAAATCTGTCGTCTAACTAAGCTTGCTAATGAGTACAGAAGCTCACTAGATATTTTCAATGATTCTTTCTGTAACTAACGAAAGTGTATTATCTCCCTCACTGACAACTAATTCAACCTATGATTGAGTAACTTGATAGACCTTTTTTTGTACATGTTAAACACTTATTTTTGTTAGTATGTCTTCTAATTATGCGAGTGGGAATTAGCACTGTCGGGTAATAGGTAGTTTTGATTCTCATTCCTAAGCTTTTATATATGCATTTAAATTCAATAGATGTTACATAGTTTTCCTGTCTTCATTCCTATATTTTTTGTGCATACTGTGTTCGCTTGAAAGTGGTTGTAAAATAGCCTAAATCGTAGTAAATGTAACCTAAAGTAAGTAATAATACTGATGCTGCTTATGCATCATGCTGAAATCACCTTAGCTATACTACCTTTAGGTATAGGAAATTATATCCATATATGCTGATAAATTTGACAGAAACTGGAACTAAACTGGAAAATAAACGTTACAGGGCGCAGAAGGCAACTCTTCTACAATTCAAACGGCTTGCTGGTACCTAGATTCAATTCTAGGTATGGTCCACGTACAACTGGACAAGTTGCAACTAACTGCAGCTGCATGTTACTGGATAGCACAGAAATTCCACGGGCCAGTGACCCCTGCATCCAAACTGGTGAAGTGTGCGAACAAAGCATTCACGGCTGATAAACTAATGAGCGCTGAGAAAGCTGTTCTTAAGAAAATGGTAAGATAATAAAACGATGCCAAATTATAAGTGGAAATAGAGTGTGAAATTGGTAGCAATCGACATTAATCTTCTACCTCCGGTTGCAAGTATAATTTAAAAATAAAATGAAATTAAAACAGTCTCAACAGTTTGACAGAAAAAGTTGCATTGATGAAAGTTGTTTATGAATAAAAGTCGTAAATCAATAGTAATTTTGTTTAATAACAGAACCTTATATTATAAAAAATAATTTAAAGATTTAAAATAAAAAATAACTCGGACTTAATTATTTTCGCCAGCATAACAGTCGCATTCACTATCACTGCGCCACCGAGACATAGGTGTAATAAATGTATTGGTCTGTACTTATATCTTTAGTGATAACTTCTGGCAAGTTGGCCGGAATAGGTTAAAACTTAGTTCTAAGCCGTTCTTCACAGTTCTCGAGCTCTTTGCCAACTGTCCTTGATAATGTAAATGGTCCAGACGAATTGCCATCAACGTGCTGAAACAATTGTCTAAATGGGAAATCAATGCGAGAGAAAAAATCCACTGTAATCACTGGTCGGTGTAATCGCTTTTCTAGCATCCGTATAACTCCATTGCTTTTATCAACATTTACGTCCATCCATCGATATCGCGACATTTAAGAAAAACTTGAATATTTCTTGTTCTGTACTCTTTGCAGTGCCTGAAGCAGGTGTAACATAATCCAATAACTTCGAGTCAGGTTCTTTGACCAAAGATATATACTCTTCAAGTATGTGTGGCCTATACTTTGTTCAATCTTTTTAGACATAATAACAAAAAAAAATGTCATAAAATACCTTAGAGTTTGGTATAATTTACAATCAGTCGATACGTCTGTTCATTTGCCGAATACATAATAAAAAAGTAGCATTTAGCATTTTAGCGACAAGCTTTTTTAAAATTAAAATATATTTTTGAACAAACCTAATATATACCTTTAAATCAATTATCTCCAGAGATTTTCACCGCAACCTGTCGTCGTGCAAGACTATATAGGCTACCTCTCCTGGTATTGTGATCAAAACCACGGCGGTGAAGTAGAAGTAGCTGCCACATTCCTATATATGTGTGGCTTGATGGTAGAAAAGGTTCTCTGCGAAGAATTCCCATCAGTTATAGCCGTTGCTGCTGTTAAAAATGCTTTATATTTGTTGAATAAGAAGGACTTGATGTATTATCTGCAAAAATGTCACGTGTAAGTAGTTGTTTGTGTACATATACTTGAGATCGCCAGATAGTAGCCATTATGAACAATTTTCTTCTTCTTCGGTCGGATCACTCGGATCAGCTATTTCTGCCAATGTCAAGTATTTATCGTCTTTAATTATCAAGTCTTCGAGTCTTTAAGTCGTCGTCGTGATGAAATTAATGAAAAAAAAATTATAAAATGTGGATGTCATAAAATGGGGACCGTCTTTCGAAAAAACAAAAAACGATCTCCATGAACAATTTTATATAGGTATATAGTTTTATTTCTATGACCACTAAAGCTTTAAATGTCAATGTCCATTCTTTTTCATAATGACAAAAATATGATAAAATTTTATTGTAATGATAACGTAATAGAATATTCATTTTATAGAAATATAAAGAATGAAAACTGTCGTTACTCGAGCTAAATATTTTTTATACATTTGATACTTAGATGATCGGAAAATTTATTTTGGTATAGTTTTTAAATAATAGCTAGATCGATTTTTAGTTCCAAAAATCCCCCTTTTTCCCCCTCATACGGAAATCCCCTCGGATACCACAGACATCGACATCGCAGATCGACATCTGCGATACCTGCATAGTTCCCGAGCCTGGCGGACCGGGAGAGTTCTTAACCTCTCCCGGTATAGTAAAACAATAGATTGTTTGAATATTTACGACAAATGACATAGTAGGTACTTAACATTTGTTTGGAAATTATAAAGGTTCAATTTAAAGAATTTTACTGAATTTCAATTATTCTTAATTTCAGATTTAAGGCAGCAGAGAAGAAAGCAACAAATCTGTCTTCAACGTGTTCATTTCTTCGCAGAGCAGTTCGGACGGTGTCCTCTCCAATTTACGAATACAAAACTCCGTTGGAACACTACGGTTTTCAGCCAAGTTTTATCGCCCAGAGAATCGTCACTGCGGTTAATGAGCTATCCGTTTTCGATGCTAAGAATACTGGTGAAAGTTATTAGAGTATAGGCTGTAAATAAATAGATGTTCCAAAATAAGGTACATAACAGAATTGAGGAATTATATTTTTTAGAGGACAATTGTTGCAACAAGTGTTACATTAATATTGTCAAAAGATTAGTTGATTTCTTTACGTAATCACTTTTAGGAAAAGAAACAGTTTTAGTCTATTTAATATGTTGTAGTCTATTAAAATCACAGTCAAAAATGCCTTTTAATCCAAGTTAAATACTGAATAATGTTAAGTTACTTTTATTCCAAAATCCTTGATGAATGAGTACAACAATCAAAGTAATTCCTTCGAACATGTACCTACTGACTGTCACGAAAAAAATTATGACTTAAATGTAATTTTAAGTAGATACAATTGTGTAAAACAGACAATCTTGATATAGTAATACATTTGTGCAAAGATGGACTTCAAAATTATGGGACACTATAAACTTACTTAGAATTAATGGACTGAAAAGATATAACGATTGAAATGTAGACAGAACGTAGTTTTGACAAAAGACTAATGTATGTGAAACTGATTATTGTTTATGAGACTGGACTGAATAAAATGGTTAAACTAGTTTATTTGACTAACAAACGCGACATTACAAAATGGTACATGAGAGATCGTTTTTTGTTTTTTGGAAAGACGGTCCCCATTTCATGTCATCCACATTTTATATATTTTTATTATTAATTTTATGATGACGAAGACTTGAAGACTATAAATACTTGACATTGGCAGAAATAGCTGATACGAGCTAGTTGCCATTTCACCAAAAGAAGAAGAAATACATAACATTGAAAAACGCTTGAAGCGCGACATTAGATTTATTTTATCAAGACTGTAGTACAATAAATGTTTTAAGGTTAATTGTCTTTTTATTTAAACAAATTACATTATAATTCGTTTTAGGACGAGGAGGAAGTTACAGAAAATAGGATATTTTTATTTAAAATGATGTAATCTATACTAATAATAAAGCTGAAGAGTTTGTTTGTTTGTTTGTTTGTTTGAACGCGCTAATCTCAGGAACCACTGGTCCGATTTGAAAAATTCTTTCAGTGTTGGATAGTCCATTTATCGAGGAAGGCTATAGACTATATATCATCACGCTACTACTAATAGGAGCGGAGCACCAATGAAGAATATTTCAAAAACGGAGGAAAATTTTCACGCTACGGGCAATATAATGGGCCACACCATTAATTTATGGGCCTCCGATATACTCACTCACTCGGTGAAACACAGCACAAGCGCTATTTCACACCGGTTTTCTGTGAGTTTGATATTGAATACTAAATGTTACATATATTTTTACTTTCTGATATAATTCGTAAAATATTTGCCTAAACGCAAATTGCTATTAATAAATGTAAGGTACCTATTTGGTATCGATTGCGCTTAGATTGATTTATATGTTACTAGCTTTTGCGCGCGGCGCAGCTTTTGTGTTTGTCGGTTGTCGCAGCAGAAAGTGCCTATGTCCTTCCTCAAGAATCAAAGTATCTCCATGCCAAATTTTATTAAAATCGGTGCAGCGGCTTAACCGTGAAAGCAGGACAGACGGACAGAGTTACTTTCGCATTTATAATATAAAGTATGGATTTTGTTTTAAACTTTTATTGTAAAATTTTAAATCAATAATAAAGTTTTGTACTTCATTTCACATTTATTAATGACACATTGTTAATCGCCCAGTCCTCTGCAATTGGTGATTCCCCTGGAGTATTATTTATAAACAATTAATTACGCTGTGACGTGTCAAATTTATCTTTTGCTTGTTTTTTCCCGTGGCTTTTCCCTGCGTTTATGTCGGTCATCGCGTATTTTCGCCATTTCTAACATTAAAAGGATTAAGAAATTAAACAAAAACCTAAAAATACTAAAATTATTTGACTGCACGATTGGCCTAGTGGTTTAAGTGGTTGCCACACCTATCTCTATTACGTCAAGAATTCCAAATTCAAAGTTATAAATCCATTTAGCGGGTATATTTGAGTTTCGAAAACATTCATTTGTTTTTTTCCTCATTAATTTTTTCTTTGGCGTCGCTCATCTCGCACCATGGAAAACTTGAAATATCGCTTTAATACGATTAACGATTACGAGTTCTACCGTGGGACCAGTCCTGCAGAAAAAGCTTGAAGGATTAATGGTGTGTATGGCACTGGTGTCGCAAAAGAGAACGTGGTTTTTGGCTTTAACGTTTTATTTCTGGAAATTTTGACTTTCATAACAAGCCCCGTGGCCCCGGAGACCAAAGTGGATAATAAAGGATTCAAGACTATTGTGGAATCGGATCCATCGCAAACCACTTTGAAGTTGGGAAATCTGTTTTGTTGCACTTAAAGTAAATAGGGAAAATAAAATAATAAATAAATATTCCGGATATCTAACACACAACGCCATCTAGTCTCAAGCTAAGCAGAGCTTGTGTTATGGGTACTAGACAACTGATATAAATACTTATATACTATTTTTTTGTAAATATATACATATTATACATAGAAAATACCCAAATTCCGAATCAAACATTTGCAGATTATACAAACATTTGGTCCGACCCGGGAATCGAACCCGAGACCTCAAACTTAGCAGTCGCATACACTACCACTACGCCATCGAGGCAGTCAAAAAGAGCTTGAAGGTTACATTGCTCAATTGCCACAATAATGAAGGGATTTGAAATCAAGTCATTATGATGAAAACTAGATCCTGTACGGTAATCGGAAGCGTTCGTCATAATAGCTGAACCCTGTAGAACCAACCGCAACAGACTGTCGCTAAACTAGAGGAGCTGCAGTTAGAATGTCTGCAACATCCACCGTACTCCCCGGACCTCGCTCCAACAGATTACCATCTTTTCCGATATTTCGATAACTTCTTATAAGGAAAAAAAATGTCCGATGTGGCAGTCCAAACCGTCTTAAGAAAGTTTATTGATTCTCGCTCCCGTGGTTTTTTCGATAAAGGGATCAATGACCTACTTATGAGATGGCAAAAGTGCATATATAACAATAGTACATACTGTGATTAATTAATTATATTAAAAAAACGATTTTATATTCCTCCCATAGAAAACTCTAATTTTATATGTAAGCACCTAAGCACCTTAAGTATAAAACAAAATCACTTTTTTGGAAAAAAAATGTGTCGCTTATAAAGTAGACTGGTTTTCCTTGGGATTTGCTACTTCCTAAACTGGCACTTGCCCCCGGTTCCACCCGCGTATATTAGTTATCGCAATAATCAGGAGCCTATGTATTACTTTGATAGATAAACTACATTAATATAAGTTTCATCTAAATCCGTTCAGTAGTTTCGCGAAAAAGACTTACAAACATCGCATTTATACTATTATGTAGGATATATATATATCTGTCATCGATGTAGTCAAAGTCGGGCTGGAAGAAGAACAAAGACAACATGATCGATTTCGTAAGCGGTTTAAAGAAAGTGCCACAATTTGTCAAGGATCTTCGAAACGCAATATCTGCATTTCTAGGACCCGAGTCAATTTACTGTGTGGAAGTAAAAATCTGATTTTAATCAATTTATTTGTTAAGAATCTGGTTTTTCTTTGATATAACGTTTTTTGTCTGTTACAATCTGAACACATCTACAAGAAGTCGAACAAGAGTCGAAACATTATATTCAACACGTATACATATTTTGCTTTATTTTTTATCTAAAATTTGCAATATAATTAATGTGGTTTCTTGGTAGATTTTATACAGGTTTTTAAATACTATGTGGATAAAATTTAATAGAGTTGTTAATCCGGTTTTGTTGATCATTGGTTTTTACATTTCATTAGCAATACAAGTGCATTCTGCTAGCCGCTCCTATTTTATTATATTTCGATTTTCTATTAAGAAATAACATTGAGCCATTTAAAACCTTGTCTAAATCCTGTAGTTACAAAAAAGTAAATATTTATTTAAATCAGTTGTCTAGTATTCATAACATAAGCTCTGCTTAGTAGTTGATACTAGATGACGTTGTATGTTAGATGTCCGAAATGTTTACTATTATTATTTCTCAAAGCAGAGCCTATTCCACTGGAATTACGAACTTGAAATTTTGATAACTGATACTTATTTATTTATCTTGTATTCGTAGGTATACTTTTCGTTTAACCTTTTTGAATGTTTATAAACTGTGTTTAAATTTGTTGCTAGACTTGTTTCATGTCTTCATTGACGTTTATTGGTGGGATTTCCGATATCCAATTTTTTATAATACTACAAATATATTAGCACTGTTGTACAATCAAAGATAGAATCATTGTTATAAAATAAATAACTTACAACTATTTCTTTAGCCGATTTAGAATTAGAAAGTAGTGTTTTGATGCAAGTCAGACAACGGAGCGTCACCAAACTAAAATTTCTCTTATCTTAGAAAAACGATTTCCGAAATGGTATTCTTGGTTGTATCTATTTAAATAGTCTATTTTTAGTGTGACGAATTTAATTTTAGTCAATCTTCAGCTTTTAGAACGTTGTTTGGCAGGACAAACTTACTTTTTAGTTATTTCTAGTTTAGTATCTCTATACTAAACTAAAAATCACTAAAACGTAAATTTGTAAAATTTTTTTGTAAACTCTTTAGTTTATAAACAGAATTTGAATTTGAAATTTACCCAAAATCCTGCTGTTCTCTATACTAAATTAAAAATCACTAAAACGTTAATTTGTAAAATTCTGTTTGTAAACCCTCTTGTTTACAAACAGAATTTGAATTTGAAATTTACCCAAAATCCTACTGTTAACGTTAATATTTTTCTTTTAGTGAGAGTTATACGCGTCATCTTTGTTTGCTATTATTTTCTTGTTACTAACTCTGTATCTCTCTTGTATTCAATGAGAAATTTAACAAACAAAGTTTTCAACAAAGTTACTATCATCATCATAACATCAGCAGCTTTTAATAGAAGTTTCAAAGGTACAAGACGAATTTTATACTATCAATCGAACTTATCCATGTTTGAATGTATTTTATTATAATGTTTGTGTTGTATCATACATGCACATACTTTTTAATTCGTCTTGGGTCTTTGTGATTCTGTTAAAATTTTTGTCCGTTACCATCTAAAAGTTATAACAATTGTGTATTTTTTATAAATTTAGCCAAAGATTGTCAAGGATAATGACTGCGAACCGGTTGTTGTGGAAAAACCGATGCTACGTGTAGATACCGAGCCATGTCTAGTAAAGCTACAACGAAATGGTAAACTCAGCCTTATGTATAGATAACAATATGATTTAAAATTCCCTGAACACACAACATAACGAATTTACTCAGTTCATGTTTATAGTCATTCGTCGGTTGTCAGCGCTTGGTGCAAGTACGTGAACTCTTCTCCGGCGCATTTTGATAACAGTAGTTATTTATTTAATAACACTAATGTAAGAATTACCTCGTTGAAAGCAATGTTTTTAAGTTCCAACTTATTGTGTAGTCAAAAATCAACAAAGATGGCCATGAAGTGTAAGTATTTCATTATATATTTGCGAATAATTTCCTTTGTACTGCCGACATTTTAATTTATACCCATTCTGTAAGTAAGGTGACTACCTGTTTTCAAATTTCAATTCTGACTAGAATGCTACTATGATAGGTATTTTTTATATATTAATTGGCAAATCTAGTAGTAGGTTTCAATCCATTCGAATACCTACCTACTGTAAGAGATTTTACAGTGGACGCAAAACACGTTATAAATTATCATTTGTAAAACATTCTGTAAACAACAACTATTCTTTATTGTAGATATCTTGGGGTCATTTCGTTACGTAACTTGATAATAATCCATGCTAATATTATAAATTCGAAAGTAACATTGTCTGTCAATCTGTTACGATTTCACGGCTACACCGATTTGTATGAAGTTTAGTATAGATATAGATGTGACCTCGGAGTAGGACATTGGCTACTTTTTGTCGCAATAATCGCGAGAAAAGCTAGTTTATTAACAAAATATATCTTAATTCACCTGTTTTTTTTTCTTATGTCGCAGTCATCCAAATGTTTTCCTAGTTGCTTAAATAGCTGTTTTATCGTCCTAATTTTAAGTTTCTTTGTTGCCTGATGATTTTACCTAAATGTGTTAAAAGATTTTAATGATTTGTTTCTCATTTTTTCCTCAAATCTAAATGTGGAATTTAAATGGTCATTTTTAGCTTGTTATGATGAAAAGATGTGGAGTCTGAGACAATGAGAGTTATATCATTTATTTACAGTATGTTTTTACAAGAACCCATGAATATATTATTCTGAATTATTATACATATCAACAATAAATTTATTACCTTTTCCAAAACTTTCTAACCTCAATTTTGCTGGTTTGCATCTCATTTTACATGGCACTTTCTTATGAATGTTTGTATCTCATAGAGGGCGATGTTATAAGAGGGAGCAAGTAAATTGAGGAATAAACATGGGTAGGATGAGATACTTAATGTACGGGAATGATTTTGTTCCCTTACTACGAGTTTCGAATGAGAAACGATAGTAAGAATTAACAACTCGGTGAGGTACGCGTAACTTATCTTACAGTTCTAAGGTCACTCAGGACTAAGATATCAATCCTTAAAATAAAAAACACCAGGTAATTTGGGGAATTTCCAGTAGTTTGCATTGCTTATATATAAGGAAAATGGTAGTTATAATATTATACTTAAATACGGTGCAGCTTCACATGTTAATCAATGTCTTCGAAAATAAAACACAGTAATTATTTTTTTAAGTCTGTAGTGTAGTAATGATATAATTGAAGCTAAGTCAGCTTAATATTGGCAATTAAGGCTAAACATGAAAAACTAAATAATTGATTAATCGCATGAGGCAAACAATAATTTAGTCGACAACAACAATAATACCAATGAGATGATGAAGTTGTGTAGGTATTTCTGAATACATATAACAGTCTCTCGATCTGGATATATCGATATTCAAAAATAGAAAATGATTGCCCGCAAATGGATAAAGGTAATCTGTTATCGTCAATTACGGTTCTGAAACTAAAAATATTTCTTAAACTTTGAATCTGTATGTGTGTTAATATGTATTTCTATCATCAACATTAGCAGCTGCATATAAATAACTAAACGTAGACTAATAGATTTATACTTAGAAATTCAAAGAAATTCAATCTACAGTCTCTTTGGTAATATTAATCTGTTGGCATACAAGTTAATACTATTCTGACTTATTGCATGTAGTATCATCATAACGTACAGCTCTTCACAGAAAGGAGATTTGGCCTACTAGACCATGCTGATTAGACGGATTGGTATTATTTTGCGTAGTTTACTCACTTATGCCCAGTTCCTATATTTGAAAAACGATCCGTTCTAGGTACGAATAGTAGTATGTTATACGGAGCGTAAGCTAAAATCGTTCCTATAAAAAATAAATTGAGGAACGGTATTTACGACTCGTAGTCGGTTGTAGAAAATTTTTACACGATGACGATTCGTTAAATATAGGAACCGGGCATTAGGCAATTCCTACGATATCTATGGTATAAATAGGGGTGGTGACACTTCATGTTCTTAATCCATCACCACACAAAAACTTTTCGTCGCATCAAACGTCCAACACATTTTATAACTATACTACCTGATACGTTAAACGTAGTTCTGTCATAAAAAATAGAGGTCCCCTTATCATTTAGGGGTATGGAAAATAGATGTTGGCGGAATCTCAGATCTACCATATTAGCACACAAAATTTCATATAAATCGGTCCAGCCGCTTCGAAGGAGTTTGGTAACAAACATCGCGACTCGATGATTTTATATATTAGATAGATTAAGTATTTTTACGCAGTAACATTCTTCAATTTAAATTTATAATCGCAGTATTATAGAAACTGGTTGTTTGTAGCATCGAACAATTATTCAGCGACGCAGAAATATTGCTAAATTTCCGAAATAAATGAAGACTTTCTCATAGATTGTATTTCTTCGTCCATAGGCAGAAAACTGGTTATTAGTTTTTGGTTGTCAATGATGTTTATTATTAAATTTAAGTTTAAATTAACAGCATTTTTTTAAATTCGACTGTATTTAGCTGATTACAAGGTCTTTATTTCTTTACAGGTTTAATATTTTGCTTCATGATTACTTATGTGGAATCACAGCATTTTCAACGAAATTTGTATTATCCTCAAGATCAAAACTCAGGTATTTTATTTCCTGATCAATATAGCGAACTGTCTACTCCCTCGTTATCACCACAAGGTGATAATATTGATGAAAATTTATTAAAAATAACTTTTGATAACCCACCAGCAAAAATAAATCCAGTTCAAATAGAAAGAAGTAATGAAATATCTGCCACGACGACTGTTCAACAAGGTAATGAAAAATTATCAAACGAAGCTTCGTCAAAAGGGCCAGTAATTACACATCAAAGTTCTGAGGGTCAGAAAGTGTTTGGACCACAAGCCTCACAACAACAAGTACCTAATGCTGAAAAATTTAACCATCTCTTATATTCCATAACGAATGTAGGAATAAATTTATTAAAGGTAAGATTTTTGCAATAATACAACTGTGACATACAACGTATGGTTAAGATCTAAATGGTCTAACCAATTTTATGACCAACCCCATAAATTAGTCTAATCTATTCTCAATTCCTTTCATAATACTTATCCAACTGATTTTTTAAATGGTTATTGACTAATAAACATTTAAAAAATCAGTGTGTTTTTGGCATAACTTGTTTATGTTTTTATATATATTAGGTCTTTACCTATGAAATTGCCGTTTTGTATGCAATAAGTGAAAGTACTTATTTTTTCAAACTTTTTTATTTCTGTTATTCGAAGTAATCACCCATGTAATCGACGCATCTTTGCCAACGCATTGGCAGTTTATTGATGCCCTTCTTGTAAAAATCAGCTGGACGGGAGGCAACAAACTCTTCAAAGGCATTTTGTACTGCCTCTCGGGAATTGAATTTTTTACCCACTAAAAAGTTGTCTAAATTTTGGAAAAAGTAATAGTCGGTAGGTGCAAGGTCTGGTGAGTATGGCGGATGAGGGAGAGCTTCCAACCCCAGCTCTTGCAGCTTGGAGACTGTCTGTTGCGCAGTATGGGGTCGCGCGTTGTCGTGAAGGAGCAGTGGGGACGACCGATTGACCAAAGCTGGTTGCAGATGTGCAAGCTTCTCCATCATTCTCTCCAGTTCTTCACAGTACACATCTGCATTAATGCTCATGCCGTTTTGTAAAAAGCTGTGGTGAATCACACCCGCACTAGACCACCAAACAGTGACCATCACCTTTTTAGGGGTCATTTTTGGTTTAGGGCATTGCTTTGGTGCTGAACCAGGGTCTAACCAACTTGCTGAGCGCTTTCGATTGTCGAACAGAATCCATTTTTCGTCGCACGTAACTATTCGTTTCAAAATTCTTTCATTTCTTTGCCTGTTGAGCAGCGAAAGGCAGGTCTCGACGCGTACGTTGCGCTGGCGATCGTTAAGGTCGTGGGGCACCCATCTATCAAGCTTTTTTACCTTGCCAATTTGTCGCAAATGGATCAATATTGTTTTGATGCTTACATTAAAAGCTGCTGCTAGCTCAGCTGTAGATTGAGTTTCGTCAGCTTCCACAATCGCCTTTAATTCATTATTGTTAACCAAAGTCTCCGGACGACCACGAGCTTCATTTTCAAGTCAAAATTTCCAGAACGGAACCGGGAAAACCAATACAGAGCCATTACAAACTTTTTTTTATTTGAAATGACCAGTACTGAAGAAACGCAATTTCATAGGTAAAAACCTATTATTTATTTCAGCTCATGTATACTCATGTGATATCTTAACTCTTACTTCTGTTTCTGTAAAATTTTAATGCAATTCATGATAAATTGTAACTACAAAAAGTAATTACACACACTAACGTCTTACAAAGTAAAAAATATTTTACTTCTGTCCTGTTCTATAAAAAAGATACCTCCCGCAATAGGAATAATTCCCGTCTCGCAAGGGACTTTACAAACATACACGAAATGAACACAAAGAACACCCAGACCCAGAACAACAATTTCTGGATCACACAAAGTGTTCCATGTGGGATTTGGACCCACAACACTCGGCAAAGTAGGGAACAGCGTGGCGACCGCTTAACCACTAGGCCAAACGTGCGGTCAATCAAATTGAACAATGGGATAACGTTAGATATTGTGTTTAGTAAAATTAAATTGAAAAATAGTTTTAGTAACTTCAATATGTCTTAATCGTCACAAATGACGAGAAGGGCTATGTTCATTTCTTAATGCTTTTAGACCTTGTATTACACATTAAATATGAGCTATATTGTTTATATGCAACCAAATCAATTCGAAAATAAACATTCTATGGCAGTCAATCAACATATGGTGAAGGTCAATGGCGTGGTATACATAAAACAATAGTCTAATATGAAACTCTTCTTTTTTAGGATTCCGTATCTAAAGGTCCCTATTACCAAGATATAGCTGTTCGTCCGTCTGTCACCAGGCTGTATCTCATGAACCGCGATAGTTATAGATAGATGTAGTAGTTTTTGCCGCTGTAAAAACAAATACAAAAAAATAGGATAAAATAATTATTTAAGGGGGCTCCCATACAACAAACGTGATTTTAGCTCGGTTTTGCTCGATATGATATGATAACAGCAACAGATAGACGCTTGAAATATTCACTGAATGTTTAGATATATATTCACTTTAAAAATAAATAATTAAAATAAAACAAACATTTGAAGGGGGCTCTCATACAAAAAAAACGTGAATTTTAGCTCGTTCTTGTTAGTTAGTTAGTTAGATAATGGTACGGAACCCTTTGTGAGCGACTATCACTCGCAATTGGCCGGTTTTTTAAATCATTTAATTAGCTTACTACCGTATGATGAACAATTATAAAATAATTTAAAATAACACTTACATGAAGACATCATGCAAATACATAAAAAATTCTATCTACCAACATACTTACCATAATTTATTTTCTTTTTTCAGATTATCAATTCAATGGTTAATAATGCTAATGTAATCATTTCACCTTATTCGGTTAGTTCTCTTCTCAGTTTGCTACAACAGGGAACTTCCGGGACAAGTCAGGCAGAGCTTACACGAGTTTTGGGTATGAGACCAGATGCCGTAGTCGCTGCATATTCTAAAATTACTACTGACTACAAAGTAAGAATGAAAATCATTTAAGAATATTCAGTTTTTGCTAATTTATGGAAATGAGTATATAAATACCTCTTCTAACTTTTGGCAAAATAAGATTTTGTAGGTGATAGACTCATTCAAATAGTTCTTAAGATATATTTCATACAGTGATCTCTAGATGAATTTCGTTTGCTTCAACAAGTATCACAACAACAAATACCTAACCTAACAACTTGTTTAGATTTCCAGATTCTGCTTTCTAAAGGCCAAGAGGTACCATTTGACCTGGTAATATTTTAGTGATTTATTTTACACAAAAAAAAAACTTATATCGAGTTAATTTAGCCAATCCCAATTCAATTTATCGTCTCTTTTCAGTCAGTCTTGATGACTTGATCTCCGTGTCAGTTTTGACCTACAAATACAAGATAAAACTGATTTTAATACTCATATCCTTTAATATTTTCCAGAATCGTAACTCAAATAGTGTACTGAAGCCAGCAAGCAACGTTTTCATAGGGGAATATTTCAATATTAACAATGATTTTAAAAGAATAGCTCAAGAAAAATTCGACAGTAACGTCACTAATGTTTCATTTGGAAGACCTGACCAAGCAGCACGTGATATCAACAAATGGGTGTCTTTGAAAACCTTGAATAAGATTGAAAAAATCATCAGTCCTGGTAAATTTATTTCTGTTCAGTCTAATTCAGTAGTATCCCAAATAAAAAAACCTATAAACAATACATGAGAATGCGACGATGACTATACACTTATGTCGTTAATATTCAAGAAGACGTATTTTAATTATCACAGGTATTACCATTAAGTAGAATATATTTCATACTGTTATAATATATATATATATATATTTAATAGGGGGCAAACGGGCATATTTATCACCTGATAGTAGTTGTAAATGATTACCGCCGCCCATGGACACCCACAATACCAAAAGCATCACAAGTGCGTTGCCGGCCTTTGGTGGATAGGGAGAGGGATGCGGGGAGGGGTTGGGGTATGGGCCTCCAGTATCCATAGTCACTCGGTGAAACACAGCGCAGGCGCTGTTTCAGCCAACCAGCCTATGCATGCTGAAGCGTGGCTCTCCCACGATTAAAATACCTAAGAAACTTCATTTTGAAAGTTTGTACAATTCATCTCATCATCATATAATAAATACTTTTATTTCATCCGCATGGACACTGTAGCTAGCTTCAGGAAAACCTTTATTAAAAATTATTTTTTTCTCGCAGACTATTTAATATATTTGAATTTATTTTCACAGATGCTCTTGACTCTTCTACTCAAATAGTTCTTGTTAATGCAATTTACTTCAAGGGGCTTTGGGAAGTTCCATTTAGGGCAGAAGCAACTCGACCTTCAGAATTCCGTCTAAGTAATGGTGCAAAGAAAGTAGCCCAGTTTATGCGAATAAGACATTTGATTAAAACTGGTGTTGACCCGGCTACTAAAGCTAAAGTGATTATTCTGCCTTTCGAGGTCAGTAGCAATCAGTAATTAAATTGTAGCTTTAAATAAATGATTTACAATGTTAATAAATCGTAACACGACCGTAATATATGCTGTTCCCACTTCTTGTCTTCTCTGCATCACCCGATGGTTGACTGGTAGAGAATGCCTTAGGCATTAAGTCCGCCAATGCACCTAAAGTGCATGATGTATCCCGCCTCGGTGGCGCAGTGGTAGCGTATGCGACTGCTGAGGTCTCGGGTTTGATTCCCGGGTCGGACCAAATGTTTGTATGATCTGCAAGTTTGGGTGTTTTCTATGTATAATCTGCATGTATTTACAATAAAAAGTATAAATGTATTAATATCAGTTGTTTAGTACCCATAGTACAAGCTCTGCTTAGATGGATTGTGTGTTAAATGTCCGAAAATATTTATTTATTTATTAATATATAAAATTATTGAAATTAGACATTGTAATGTTTGTTGCAAATGTGGGAATAGAATAGCATATTATATAATAAAGTTACTATTTTTTAATTTCAGGGTAACCAATATTCCTTGATGGTGATAGTACCATCACTGGCTGAAGGAATTTCCAAATTTATAGCTAACCTTACAGATGCCCGTCTATTGAGTTATCTAATTTTCTCGGAAAATGATATAGATTTAGAACTACCAAAATTTGTGGTCAGAGGTGACACAAACTTGGAAATTATTCTAAGAAATGTAAGTAAAACAATTAGGAACTTAATACTAATGTATATTTACCAAACAAATTATATTTTCTGTATAGAAAGTTTTTTTTTTTTCTATTGCATTCGGTGATGCGTCTGCTCGTTTGTCCTCACAAACGAGCAGACGCATCACCTGATGGTAAGCGATTACCGCCGCCCATGGACACCCGCAACACCAAAAGCGGCACAAGTGCGTTGCCGACCTTTAGGGGATGGGGAGAGGGAATGGGGGGAGGGGTTGGGGTATGGGCCTCCGGTATCCTCACTCACTCGGTGAAACACAGCGCAAGCGCTATTTCACACCGGTTTCCTGTGTAGTAAGAATAGCCTGGGTTGTCCTAACAGTGTTAAATGCATTTAAAAATAACTGATTGTTGTTCACCGTAGTGACAGTTAGGCCTTCATTGATAAAAGTAAAATAGACAAGTAAAATGTGTTTGAATTCAAAATATACAACTCAATTAGTCAATAAATAGAGACGATCAGTCTTCAGTGTCCAGTTTATAATTTAACTAGCTGACCCACGCAACCTTGTTTGCGTCTTATATTGCCCGTAGCGTGAAAATTTTATTCCGTTTTGGAAACATTCTTCATTGGTGCTACGCTCCTATTAGTAGTAGCGTGATGATATATAGCCTATAGCCTTCCTCGATAAATGGACTACCCAAAACTGAAATAATTTTTCAAATCGGACCAGCGGTTCCTGAGATTAACGCGTTCAAACAAACAAACAAACAAACTCTTCAGCTTTATTATTAGTATGACATATTATTTAAAAAAAACAACTTTCTTTTTCAGCTGGGCATCACTACAATATTTAGTTCTTCCGCTGAACTCAGTAAATTAGGAACATATCAGGGATACGGACCACATATATCGTCGGCAGTGCACTCAGCGGTGTTAACAATAGATGAAAAGGGTGGATCAGCAGCTGCTGCCACCGCCTTCGCAGCAGTTGCATTATCTTATGACGAGCCATCGACATTCGTTAAAGTTGATTCACCTTTCATTGCAGTTTTGTGGGATAATAAGTCATCTCTACCACTTTTTATCGCGAAGATTGAAGATCCTACAGAATAGATGAAAGTGCCTACATATGTTAGTGATGTCTATAATGCTCACTAATAATTAAGATACCGGTAGCTAGACTGCGAAATAAAACACAAAAAATACTTTTAAGTTTTATAAATATTGTATCTAGTCTAACGTGTACTAACTTTATAATATAGTCTACTCTCAACCTATTTTTTCTTTTTAAATAGGTTGATAAACCAATCGTCAGCAAAAATTCTGAGTTTCCCTTGGTAATAAGTTTCTACTTCTTGTAATGTTCTCCCTTCTGTTTCTGGCATGAAGAAATACAAATATATTGTGCCAATATACGAAAAAGCAGCATAAGTGGCAAAAGCTCCTGATAATTTGAAGTTAGTTTCTAAGTTGATCAGTGTTTTGGCTCCAATGAAAGTCACTACGTAGTTCCACGCAGCACCAATGCCCTGCGATGTAGCACGACTCCTGAAAATGTAGGTTCGTTATTACTACAACTTTCTAACAATAGAAGAAAATTACAAGAATAAAATGATCTTAAATACGAAATAAACTCCTATTATTTATATTTAAAAGTTCAGATAAACAATATATTTCAAATTTTTCAACAAGTAGAAATATTTCTTTTAGAATAGTTCGCCAAAATAAATATTTTAATATATCATCAATTGGCGATAACAAGTAACAATAAAATTGTATGTTTTAAATAAGTTTTAATAAACGCAAAGTTGTTAAAGTGTAAATCTGTTGTTATATACCTCCATTTACAATACATTCATGTCCGTGATCTGGTGTAAAATTAATCCAACTATAAAAGTTGTAAGAATAAGTCCAAAGTTCTCTAATAACTTATTTAATTTTCTTATTCTTTTTTTATTATTCTTATTAAAATCTATTATTCATGAGTGCTCAATTCCTTGCCAAAGGCTGAGAATAGATTAATACCAGGAGTTAATTGAAGTGAGGAGGTCTAACGTCAGTAGCATCTCGTCTTCAATCTTTCAAAAAGATCTTCAGTCTTGCTGTACTAGACTAAAAATTGACCCCAAAGAAGTTTGGAAAAAGTCTCGAAAGAAGACGACTACTTTGTTACAATTATAACTTCGCAACACAAATAGGTAATAAAATTGACTTACCTAAAGGGAAATATTTCTCCAAGTAAAATCCAAACGACATTCATAACAGTGAAGATGGTCAGTCCATAAAAAAAGATCAACGGAACTATACTTTTTTCTTCTGGATAAGTTTTAGGATCATATGAGAAGACGTTTTCACCCAGGTATAAATAAGCGTAGACGCTAAGACCTGTGCAACACACTGCTGATCCTAGCATAGCAGAAATACCAATCTTACGTTTTCCAAGAAGCTTAATACACCCAATAATTACGACGCTTCCGACTAGAGTTAAAATTCCGACCATTACCTGCAAGAAATTATTTTATTTACTCCAAATTTTGTAGAAATTGTTTGCGTTTAAATCATTAATCAACTGTCTGCTCATGTTTTTTTTTATGGAATAGGGGTAAACAAGCAGACGAATCGCCTGATGATAAGTGATTACCGCCGCCACACCAGAGGCATAACAAATGCGTTGACGGCCTCTTAAGAAGGAGTAGAGTTCTTGAAGGTTGTATAGGTTCGGGAATACCGCTGGCGACAGTTCATTCCACAATTTTGTTGTGCGAGGCACAAAGTCTAAACCCTTGTACAAAAAACTGATACACACTTTCATAGGTACATTTGGCTTCAAAGTGATCTCATTCGATTAACAGCCTTCAAACTCGTTATTATTTTCTAGTAAGTTTTTGAACTCTATGCTGGATTACTTTAAATGTTCCTGGATTAATGTTTTTGTTAATAGTATTAAAAAACTTCGCACTTACGACAATAGATTTTCCTTCAGTTGCCATACCCATTGCTCCACACACATTTACCATATAAGGTTTTATGGGATACAGTCCGCTCATAACAAAGAATGTGAAATACAACAGTGTGAAAGATAATGGCCTTAAAGTCTCTTTACAGAGCATAACGATGTTAAATTTCATGAGGAATCTGAAAAGTGATTACCTAAAGTCAGAAACCGCACAATATGCACAACCTGAATCATGCTTATTAAGGCTTTTACTTTTAACTATAGAATGTTATTATATTTCACTTATATGTGTATAATTTATAAGTTAACTGAGATCTTGTACATCTTGGAATATAAAAAATATTAATACGTTTTAGAGGAAAGTTTTTGAATATTACGTTCTAATATTTTACCTTTTTATAAAGTTTATCTTATGGTGTTGACATTCTATTTCACCTGGTTTGCTGTCTTTATTTTCAGTAAGACAGATAACACAGCAGTCAATTGTCTTCGCATATTGAACAAGATCGTTAAATTCTTCAGAAACATTTTCTGGAGTAGTCCAACCCCGAAGGTAGCATAGTGATTTGAGGGCATCTTTGTTTCTGCCTTGTGATAGCAACCAAACAGGGGTATCTGGTAGCTGAAACATAGACTTTAGTGTATAATTTCTTGTGTAATAATTGAAATGGCAAACATTTGCGTGAGATAGATAAACGTTTTTTTTTTGTTTTTTTTTAATTTTTGATGTATACAATAAAGATATAAATAAAATAAAATAAAATAAATAAACCAATTGCCATCCAATGAACTCTTTTTGAAAATTGAAGTTAAAGATGACCATGAGTATAATAATATGGAAGGGAATTAATAAGATATGTTTTTACAAGACAATTATATCTACTGAACAATTATATTACGTGTACCGTAACAGCTGAGCAGATCAGCCTGGAAAGGTTTTTAAATGGTAAATCCAAGTTCTCTAACAAAAGTTAAAATTAAGTAAAAATATTGTTTAGCTAAACACTTACCACCACTGACGCTAGCATCATACTTATAACAGGTATGGATAAACAAATAAGGGCTGCCTCTCGCCAATTTACCACTGCTCCTAACGTATACATTACTGATATACCGATAGACAAGAAGAGCTGTGTAATTGTGCACAAGGCTCCACGAATCGATGGTTCACTGGAAATTAATATTGTATCAGACATATTTGTAAATGCTATGAAAGTAAGTAGCGGAAGAGTATAAAATAAAATCAATTAATATATCTGCAAGAGTATTATTTAGAAAAAATAAAGAGTTAGTAGCAACGGTAAAAATATTCCAAATATATTACGTCAATAACTACATCCTCAAATAATTTATTTGCTTCTGACTATTATGAGCACTTCCAAACGCTTTTTCGTTCCTTTTTTAAGAGAAAGTAACATTCTTAAACATAATCTATATGCTGATCATTACAAATACAACCAAAGATCAGTAAAAATAGCGAAGTTCGCAAGTTCATCAAGTCCAAAAGTCAAAAAGAATAACTGAGTCATAACATGCATAGTGACTGAAATATATAAAATGTTTACCCATAAATTGAAGATATTATTTAGCTTCCAAAAAAAGAAGAAATTAAATTCCTTGTTTTTCTATGTTCTATTTTTAATATTTTTGTTTTTTTTTTTATATTATCAAATCGAGTTTTATACACACCAAGTTAAAAAAAATACATACCTGATTTCGCTAACATAAGAAAATATAGGAGCTTCCATAAATCCAGTTCCTAAGCCCAGTAGACCATTTGCTATAAATAAAGATGGGAGATTCCACGAAAAATACATAAGAATCCAAGCAATAACATGAGGAATGTTAACTAAAAATGTAGCTTTCTTCCTGCCAAAGTAGTCCACAACAGGTCCTGATGCCAATGCACCAAAAGGCTGGGTCAAGAACGGTAGACTTCCTAAAAATGAATTATCTTGGTTATTTGTAGTTGGAAATTATTTTTTATAAAGATAAATTTAATTAATCCTGGTTCGGACCAAGTGTTTGTGTGATCTACAAATATTTGTTTCGGAGTTTGGGTATTTTCTATGTATAATATGTATGTATTTACAAAAAAAAAGTATATATGTATTCATATCATTTGTCTAGTACCCATAACACAAGCTCTGCTTAGCTTGGGATTAGATGGCTTTGTGTGTTAGATGTCCAAAATATTTGTTATTTGTTGTTATTGTACTAATCGGTGCTGCAACTTGAACATGCTTATCGTGAGAATGAAGATAGTATCAACCAATCGCCGTCCACTGCCGAACGAAGGTCTCCCCTAAGGAGCGTCAACCACCCCGGTCATGGGAGATTCGAGGTGATTGATTCATTGAAGATGCCGTAAATTAATTTGAGAGTAGTTCTCCTTTTGGAATAAACACATCCCTTTAATAATATTATT
The DNA here is from genome assembly GCA_916048165.1 of Spilarctia lutea. Taxonomy (NCBI): domain Eukaryota; kingdom Metazoa; phylum Arthropoda; class Insecta; order Lepidoptera; family Erebidae; genus Spilarctia; species Spilarctia lutea. Next base: position 7,558,398 of record OU696491.1, read on the forward strand.
TCGCTTTATTGTACATCAGATTAATTACAACGGTTTAGCTTGGTACAAATGGCGGCCTTGATATTCTCTTTGTGGCTCTATTGTTTTTTCCATCTTTCTTTTTCTTTTCTTTTTTTCTTTTTTTTAAAAAGACAACTCCCACATTAGGAATAAACATCCTGTGTCGTGGGGGACTTTACAAACATACATGAAACGGACACAAAGAACATCCAGACTCGGGACAATAATTCGTGGATCACACAAAGTGTTGTACCGCGTGGGATTTGAACCCAAGACACTTGGCGCAGTAGCAAGCGGCATGGCGACCGCTGAAACCACTCGGCCAACCGTGCAGTCTTATTTTCTATATCAATGCGTTTTGATCAATTCAGTACGTGTTTAAGGCTTAAAAGCGCGAGAATATTTCTACTTATACACTTTTCCTATATTAGATCTTTACTACACTTGAAATAGCGGTAACTAAAGGTTGTTCCTATGTGTCTTTTTAATAAGTATGTATGGAAATTTATTAAAATAAGAGTCAGAAAAAATTTAAACTTACCAAACCATGACGCCTGGTTGTCGGTAAGAGAAAGACCCTCGGCGGCGTTTAGAAGGCTCGGTACTGCGATTGTGACGAAACTGACTGATAAGCCTATGTCCATTAAAAGAAGATTTGGAACCATACTTGCTAAAAACTGAAACAAAAATTCTCTATATCACTAAACATTAATTTTAAAAGTATATTTTAATGGCAAGGTTAGCAAAAAACTTGAAAAATCCCAAGGTTATATGTCTTGTAATTCTTTTGTTCAGATAATTTTAGATATCTACCAGGTTTTCAGTACATTAATAGGCAGCAACAGAGTTCTGATAATAATTTAATTGGTTTTGTAAAAGTTGTGTGTCTTTGAACTGATTTATTTATTTTAGCGAAAAACAGCAGTCACACACTCACACACGCTTAATCGATTGTAAAAGTCAACCGATGGAATGTGTAGATAAATCTCAGATTTAGCTTTGTACCTAACTTTATTTCAAAATTCTCGTGTCGTGTTGGTGCGTAATCGAACTCCTCCGAAACGGCTCGACCGATTTTGATGAATTTTTTTGTGATTATCCGGTATCTATGAGAATCGGTTCTTATCTATTTTTCATCCCCCTAAATGTTAGGGGTAGTCCACGCCTAAATTTTTTTTTTTTTTTTTTGGACAAAATTTTTAATTTCTATTTTTTTATGATGCAGCATTAGAAAATACATACAACCCTAGATTTTCAACCCTCTACGATCAACCCCTATTTTTTTATATTCCCTTTTATGGCAAAGCAACGTTTGCCGGGACAGCTAGTATCTATATAGAAACATCTTTTTCTCAAATTTTTTGATATAAGTGTTCAATGATTTGTTGAAGGTTTGCATGATTAATATTGATTAAATACTAGTAATAACTAAACAAATCGACCACTTAGCAACAACTCCACAAAACTTCCTCTCGTTAATGATCTGATTGTGTTATGACCGGAAAAAGCCAGGCATGGAAATTATTGATTTTTTTATCAATGAGCGCGCATTGATGTGTTTGACCTGCTCAATTTTGCTTAACCTTTGTGATTGATGGATATGCGTGATGGCGTCACCGCGATCTCAATTTACTTTTGCCTATGGTTTCACTCTTATTAATGTATCTGGTCATTAAATTCCCTTGAGATCTGTTTATTTTTAATAATAATAATAAGTACTTCTATCTTCTTCTTCTGACCCTTATAATGTTTCGATATGGTTTTTTTTAGAATTCATATTCTCATTTCTACTAATCCAACCGCGGTAGAAGAAGGGTTATGTTTTTTAGGTGTATCTGTGTTTTTAAGCACTCTCTGTACCACTTGATAGATTTTATCATTTGATGTGATGTTAAAACCTATATGAAAATCATAAAAGTGAAATTGTTGGTATATAAATTTGAAATACATTTTTACAGAGTTATAATTTATAACACTATTGTTTATTTTAGCATATAATGAGTGTTCGTATTTTATTAGTCACAAGATTTAAAAAACGTAAACCGAATTATTGTCTTTTTCCTAATTAAAAATATGTGTCTTCTAACAAACCCTAATTAGTTTTGCAAAACCAATTATATTGTTATTGTCAAAGGTTTTCTACACAGATTCAAAACTCGTAATGAATATTTATTTTTCAGCTATGAAGATCTTGTTTTTCAATTATGCAAATTTGTATGTACATGCTTTACTATTTTGTCTAGGCAGCAGCTTTGTCTTACATGTACATATGTGGATGTATCGCTATTTCATAGCTACGTCTAAAGCAAATTATCTCGGTTGTATGTATTGCAATTTTCAAAATATTATGGTGACTACCACAAAAAAACGTAAGTAAATGTCTGTTGTTATGTTGTAAGTATCTATCTTTGTTACAAAAAAGGTACATTGTCTGGTCGTTAATGTAATAGGTTATTTGTTGACAAAGTAACTCCCCGTTGATTTAAAAAACAGCGCTCATAAAAAAAATATTAAAATAACGTGTAACGTGAAATTTCTATAATTGTAAATTTGAGTTTGTAGTAATTCTTTTGTTGTGCAAGCCTTACAAATTAAAACTGTGACTCGCTTCCTTTAGATTTTTCTTCCGATCCATTCGGTTTCTGGTCGATCATAGTTTATTTTCCGCAGCTCTCTAGCGAATAGGAGTCCTAGGCAAGGCAAGTAATTATATTACTTGTCCTTATTCTTTTATAATAAAACGAGGCACCGCCCCGCTACAGTGGTGCCCATAGTAAGAAATCATGCGCAGACATTATGGTTCCTAGTGGATTTCCAAAGGCTTTTGTTGTGTGATAATTAATCATACAAACTTTATCCATAATCTATACTAATATTATAAGTAACTCTATCCGTCAGAAGGTTACGATTTCATGGCCAAACCGCTACAGCGGTAAAATTTAGGATAAAAATACTTTGATTCTTGAGAAAGGATATAGGCGTGACTTTACTATGATTACCGTGGACAAAATTTATACTTTTTTTTCTGACATCTAACACATAACGCCATCTAGACCCAAACTAAGCAGAGCTTGTATTATAGCTACTGGAGAACTGATATAAATACATATATGCCTTTTTTTCTAAATACATTAATATTATAAAACACCCAAACAAATATTTGGAGATCATGCAAAAATTTGGTCCAACCCCGGAATTGAACCCAAGATCTCAAGCACAGCAGATGCATACGCTAACACTGCGCCACCGAGGCAGTCAAATAATATCATATAAATTAAGTGAACGAATTTGTCTAGTAAGTACACTGTTTGCAATATCAGGATCGTATTTTGTTTCACCTATCTATTTCGATTGTTTACGAGTTCAATAATCTTAATTAAATATGTCAGAAACGATAATGAAAAAACCACTAATTATGCAATAATGATACTTATTGGTCATAAATTGACAATGTAATTTATTAACGATCAATAAGTTACTTATCAGTTAAAAATCCTACATATGGCTAAAGATATATTATATTTCTTTGTATACACTTCAAAACCTCAAAACGTTCTGCACCGACTAAGCTAAATAAAATTAGAAAAGCTTTTACTGTTAATAATTAGTATAATTATTTTCAGACTTTCCTAAATTTTATGCCGAATTTCATTCAGTTTCATTCAGCCTTTCCAATATAATCGAGTAACAAATCATCAATCGTACAAAGCTTTCGAGTTAATAGATACAATGGAATTTTATTATTCAAAGCATCTCCGTTATCACGAGTGAGTTTCTATCTGATTGTACTGTACCTATAGCATTGGTTCTTAATTATGTTTGTTTTCATTATTATTTTCTTTATTATTTACTCTTTTGTTAATTTTAGGTATCTACTGGTCACTATCTATCTGTAGTATCTACTGTTTGGCCCTGCCAATTACTCTGCAAATTACTCTGCAAATACCCTGCAAATTACTCTACTCTGCCTGATGGAAAGCATAAGCAGAATCCAAGAGTGATAGCCACCATACTCATTGCAAATGCAGACAATGCAACAATGCAATATAATGACCCACACCATGATGGTCTAGTGATGCTTCTGCATCATTGGGCCTCTGGTCTCGCACTCACCAACGAAACTCGACAGCACGAACGCTGTCATTTTACCTTGACCTTCTATGCGAGGTTAGTACCGCCCCGATCAAGCCGGCCCAACCATGTTGAAATCAGCATGACTCTACTACCTTGAGAGGTTTCATTAGCATATGATTAGCAATATTCATTGTATTGTTAGTAAGATAAATATTTGTTTATATTTCTTATCAGACAGCAAACAAATAAGAGGTATACGCAATTTTATACTGCACGCATTTTAACAACCTTTTTACTAGATTAACTTTGATCTCTTCATATATGTCATACATATAAGACAGAACTGAAACCTTAGGGATTCGTAAGCATGGTGCATGGTACACGTGGTTTTGTAATGCAGCCTATTTGAAAGAATGAAAAAGAAACAGTATATTGTACCCGCTGTATCCCAAAAATTTTTGACTTTACCGTGGGAGAGCCACGCTTCGGCATGAATGGGCCGGCTCGACCGGAGTAACACCACGGCCTCACAGATAACCGGTGTGAAATAGCGCTTGCGCTGTGTTTCACCGAGTGAGTGAGGATACAGGAGGCCCATACCCAGACCCGTACCCCCATCCCCCAAAGGCTGGCAACGCACTTGTGACGTTGACTCTGACTTGCGGGTGTCCATGGGCGGCGGTAATCGCTTACCATCAGGCGATACGTCTGCTCGTTTGCCCCTATACAATAATAAAAAAACAACAATTCCACATGTTTTATTTTTGTATTTAGGGGAAGGCATGTTATGACATGAGGAATGAATATGTTCCTTCCTACTAATACGAAAATTTTGCTCTACATGTAGTGTGCAAAATGCCTTCTCTAGACCGGAGGCTTGTTCTGTAATGTTTAAATTATGTGAAATCTGTTAACAAGATGAGATTGACTACAATATTATATATTTATATGAAACGTGTAATAACGAGATCTAGAAAGATTAAGTATACAAAGTAGCCACTAGTATTATAATATACATATGACAGTGTTTCTTCAATTTGTACGACCATTTGTATGTTACTTACTACAGGATTACTTTGTAGGATGATTTAAAAACATTGCTACATACTTACAATTTTACTATTGCGTGATATTCTTTTTGTTTTTATTTCATAGGAAGTGTATTTTACTTTGTAAAATAATTATCCTTAGTGCATAAAAGTGCTTTAAAATACAACCTTGAAACAACATTTTATTTGTTATGTGTAAATTACGTTTTCAAAAATTGTAGCGCAGTTACTTTTTAACAAACAAATATTAAATGTGTTGAAATGAGGTAACAATACAACAAACACAATACCAATATCACTGTAATATAAATAAGCTGTTTAACGACACCATTTTCGTACTTGCAAGGTTATTATTAATTATATGTCTTAATAGGTATATCGGGTCCTTCCACATTCCTTAGTACAGATAAACTATTAAGCATTTGTATTGTATGGATCAAGAAATTTACAAAACTGAAGTCCATTTTTTTTAAAGATATTATTTATATATAAAGAATATAATGCATTGCGATGAAAATCAAACGAACTGGAAACTGTATTTAAGATAAAGATAACTTTTTTATTGTCCATATCGAGGCAACGTGACTGCCTCGGTGGCGCAGTGGTAGCGTATGCGACTGCTGTGCTGGAGGTCTCGGATATGATCTGCAAATATTTGTTTCGGAGTTTGGGTGTTTTCTATTTATAATATTATGTATTTACAAAAAAAAAGTATTTATGTATTTATATCAGTTGTCCTAGTACCCATAACACAAGCTCTGCTTAGCTTGGGACTAGACAACGTTGTGTGTTAGATGTCCGAAATATTTATTTATTATATTAAAGATAATTCCCGCATTAGAAATATATGCTGTTTCTGCTACTGCTACGCTGCTAAATGAAGAATTTTTTAATGAACATCTAAAAGAAAAAAGAAAGTACAACAATAATACGGTTGAAATACGTCATTTTTAAAAAAAATACCTAATTTTGCCTAAATACACCAATAATTATGGTAAAACAAAATTGGGATATGTCATTCCATTTATCATTAACGAATTACACAAATGGCAGAGAAAGATCAACTAACTCCCAAAAACATTAAAATTAAATTAAAGCAGCACTTCTTGCAAAATATATCAAACAATCTATAATTTTATCTTACGTTTATATACATACATACTCACTCATGCATTACATTTATTTCGGAATTCTCAACTTAAATTTCATAGTCGTCTTTATTGTTTAGTATTTTTGTAACAAAAAAATTCACTCACTCTGTACGTATTAAAGATCTCTGCTTATAAGAATATTGTGATCGGATCATTGAGCGCCGGTCGGCTGTGATCGGTTGTGGTCGGTGCTGCTGATAAGCGCGACTTGGTAGGGTAGTGGAATAACATAAATTGCAATGACTACCATCTCTAATTTATAAGTGACTGTATACATTTCTGTTTGGTTCTTCAATACTCTTTATTGTACTTTTCTTCTATTAAGTGTAACTAAAAACGTAGTGTTTGATAATGCTGGTTTATTTTATAACCATGAATATGTATGAAGTTGGCAATAATCGTGTGTAAAGCAATTGTATTGTAAATGTAAGTAGATTTAAATATGATTTGGTGATGACACGGATGCACGGAAAAACTCAAATGAGTTTATGTGGCATCTTGTATTAAATTTATTGTACCTTATATTGTTTGAATAAATAAATAAATAAAAAAAAGAAAATAAAAATATGAATAAAAATAACAATCAGACCCGGAACAACTAAATACGGTTTATACAATATATTTCCCACAACAATTAGCAAACGGGGGAGTGACCGCTTAAACAACTGCGATGCACCATCCGTGAAGTCACGTTGCCTCGATATGGGCAATAAAAAAGTTGTCGTGATCTTAAAGACAGTTTCCTATTCGTTGGATTTTCACCGCGATGCATTACTCTTTATATATAAATAGTTTTTTTTTTTAAATGGACTCCAGTTTTGTAAATTTCTTAATCCATACTTGCTATGATCTATATGCTTTCTTCGTTGTCAAGGTTGTTTTGTGTAGTTCTTACAAATAGTATTTGCAGTTGAGTCACTTTAATCTTTAACCTCTCAGAAGAGAGGGCGATTTACAATTATTTACTCTGGACTACGAATTGTCTTGGGTAATTATGCAACTAGACAAACACGCATTCACTGTTTCTGCACATTTTCGAATGTGATTATTATTCATTGTAAATGTATAGATTGCACAGAATATACTAAACGCTTAGATACAGTAAAAAACCCGTCCCTGCCAAACTAGTTCCTCAACCTTTTTCGTACCAATTAGATGTTAAGGAAATAATATAGTCGTATTGTTAATTTTTTCACCTTCAGATTAACCTTTCTTTATAGGAAAAGTTAAATTACCATTGCAAATTTCTTTGACCTTAATCCTCTATTTTAAATTACTTACTGAATTGTATACGCAGTAAACAATTGGGGACACAAACTTAAAATTTTGGCAGCTACTTGTGTTGAATACACGCTTAAGGGAGTAAAATAAAAAATAAATGATTAAACGTGATTTAGAAACAAGAAATTAAAAATACCTAGGTTGTTCTAAAAATTGATATCCACAAAATAAATACAATCTCTTCTTTCATGAAACTACTTTGGATTGTCGGTTAATTTCAACACAAACCTCCTTTGTGTACTTTTTTTTTAATATGCTTAAAGATTATCTGACAGTCTTCTTTTGTTTGCAATAAAGGACGTCTCGCGAAAAGCTTTATGTGCTATGATTTTCTATAATAAACTAAAAAAAAGTAAACGAGGGTTAAAGTTAAGGAATCTCAAGAAAATTTACAAGCTGCTTTTAGAGAGTCTACGTTAGCAACAATTACTTATTGGTAATTTACACATAATACATACACACACATATTATCCATAAAGAGATACAGGCTAAACTAAACATAAGTTCATAGACAGTTGCCACCATCCTGCAAGATCACCTTAAAGTGAGGAAGCTTGGTTCGCAACGAATACCTCATTCTCTCCCCGATGAGCAAAAATGCCGTCGTGTTGATTGGTGCAAATTTATATTAGAAAAGTTCGTAAAAAACGTATCCTACAACTTTTACATTCTTACAACTGACGAATAAAGGATATATATAGCTACAATCCTCTCATGATGCAGCTATTCACGCAATGGGTGTTTGAAGGGGACGATTTGTCCACATAAGTTGTTCGAGGTCTGAGCGTTAATAAAAAAGATAGTGATTTTTTTCAGTGGACCAGTAGCAATAATTCCGCTAGAAGACCGTAGAACAGTTACTAGTGAATGGTATAGCGAAATTTATCTGCCTCAAGCTTTCGGGGAGTTAGATAGCGAGCGCCCAAGGAGCGGCGTCTGTGGCATTCTTTTTCACCAGGATAACGCGTCCGCTCACACAGCTGCTAGAACTATGTACTATTTGACAACTTTGGGGGTCCAAAACCCATCCTTCTTACAGCCCAGATTTAGCTCTATGCGATTTTTTTTATTTACCACGTTAAAAAAAAAGCTACGTGGGAGAAAATTTTGCACTGCAGACGAGGCCGTCGAAGAATTTTGGCGGTTATTTTTCAACCTTCCGTAAGACACGTTTATTAAATGTTTGAAGAGCTGTTTCACCCGAAAGCATAAGTGCATTGGGATTGAAAGGGGATATTTTAAAAAGCTGTAATAAACTTTTTTTAATTTGTAACTATTGGAGCAGCCCACGAATATAACGCGAGTGAATCTGCGTGTAAAAGCTAATAAAAATTATACTCACTTGAGCTCCTATGGATCGTATTCTGCTGACCGGCAGATTTAACTGTCGCAATTCATTTAATTTGTACACCATTTTTAATAATTTCGCTTTTAATTATTTAGTAATACTAATGATAAATCAAATAAAAATTAAAGCAGTCTTAAAAATTATAGTTAATACTAACTATAATTTTAATAAAATTTAAATAAATTTATTTTTGTTATAAAATTACTGATCACTATTTTTTATCAAAAACATTATGCATGCGTATTCTTAAGACAGACACGCCAGTACCGTCCAACTGAATCGACTGAAATGTGAAGGAATGGTTGCTAGACCACGATAGTGATTCTTTAAACGTTCGGCTCTTTAAATGTTATAATCTGTAACCTTATTCAAATGTAACATGGTGGTAATAAATGTTCGTATCTTTCCACACGGCGCAACGGAATATTTGCTCAATTTACAAACCGACCGGGAATATGATTACACTTTACAGACTTTCAGCCTTGTCAACAGTATCATTTTCTAGGAGGTTTTATTGTGTATTACAGGAGAGCGAAAAGTAAACAAATTAAGTATTTTTTCTAGGACGATGTGAGCGATTTTTTTCGAAAGATAGTGTAGTACAGTGCTGTAGTACCTAAATTGCAAAGCCTACTAATATTATAAACGCGAAAGTTTGTGAGAATGTAAGTGAGTATGTTTGTTGCTCTTTCACGCAAAAACTACTAAATGGATTTTGATTTAACTTTACAGTAATATAGATTATACATCAGAATATCACATAGGCTACAATTTATAAAAATACTAGCTTCATCTAGCGGCGTTGCTCGCGGTTATTGTCGTACCGCCGATTGCACCTTACTTACATATTTTAAAGAGACTAACCAGCATTGGTTTTCAGGGATATAAAAGAAAAATATTTGAAGTATTTTTTGTAGCAAAAACTTACGAGGATTCTAATACATTTATTTTCCTACCGTTTTCTAAAGAGCATTGTGTTATATTATTATCATACTTATGTATAAATAGCTACTCATTTAGTACCATAAAAGGCAGACTGTTTAACGGTAAAACGGAATAGTCCGCTAAATATTGGCTAGACTAAAAGCAGCTGGTCGTTTGAATGAAAGAAATAAGTTGTGTGATTTTAAAAACTAACAGTGTTGGGATGAATTTCTATGCTTTTTAGGATGGTTAGTACTTATATGAATTTGATATGTATTTCGTCCATTTCGAGTAGTTGTCGTATTCAAAAAGGGGATAAGTTTTGCTCACCAATTATAACATCCAGTTCAAAGCAAGCATCCACCATTGTAGCGTGTTGTAGTAATTGTAAGATGTCGTGATTTACATGCATTTTCACAAAGATTCAAGTGAACATAGAGATTCACGCTTGTCTTGAAGAATAATATCGACTATGATACAAAACAAAAGAAATTATTCCCTATTAGGAAACAGAGTTAACACGATTTTTTGAGACTTATCATTACCAAAATTTTCCACGAAAGCTACAGTCCGATACTAACCAGTGGTATATTTTTGTACCATGTGTCATACCAAAGCTTTATGATCAAAAACTACATCAATATTTATCTGTTTAATATAATTTCTTTGTTTATTGAGAATATTGATGAGTTAAGCACTGTATGAATACATGAGAGTACACATGAAGACTCTACGTTTCCACAGATTAATATAAACACGTTTGATACACTGCATTCACTATGTTCTAATAATAATGTTGATTTGTTTTGTTTTTTCAATAATTACTGTTATATCAACTACACGTGTTACCTCTATAAATATTTTTTAGTTTTGTTTCTTAACTATTTGTTAAGTAATAAGTTAATGGATTTACCTTAGCATGGCACAGCTACTAGCTATCAAACGCTGACACATACTAATAATGACAAAGTTTAGGAACTAAATTTATTATTGTTATTCCTCAATACACATATTTATTACATTTTTAAATAAACCTATAAAAACAAATACATTTAAAAATATACAAAATAGTAGACACCGACTTCGGGTACAGGCACCAAGAAACCGGTGGTTAGGGCTCCAAAGACAAAAACCTCTTCACTATACGTGCCGTGTCAAGAAAGACTGCCTTTTGTATCCTTTGATACAGAAGGCAGTCTTTCAGTCTTCTAACGTGAGCCTCTTAAGGTGTTGGTCGAGGCTCTTGGCTATCAATCCGTGAGCAGATACGACTATCGGCACAATGGTCACCAAATCCACATTCCACATATCAACAATCTCGTGAGATAAATAAAAAACAAAAATTGTTTGTCTTTTTCGATTTACACGAGATTCTTGTCATGAGGAACAGCGAAATCGACAATCATTGCGCAGCGTTCTTATTGATCTATCACCACAATCAGGCTTATTGGTAACAATAGTCCTGTCTATAATAATAGATCGATCCCAATATAACGTAGCACGACCATTCTCGAGAACTGGGTCGGTACGATGTGGCATGAAATGTACGATCCTAGTTACTTGGTTGTGCCTGTACAACTACTCGCCCGCGCTGTTAGCAAGACGAGAACAACCAGAAATAATATGCCTGATAGATTCTCCAGGATGGTGACAGTCTACCGTACCATCTCTCAGTATATACTTCCGATAGTAATTCGTCATGATAACTCCGTCCATAATCGCACAGACAAAACCTTCGGTTTCTCCCTAGAGGTCACCATGTTTTAAAATCGTTAGATTTTATATAAACTCAGCTTCATCTTGCTAGCCTTTATTATTACCTAGACTGTTTGGGGTCGGCCACTAGTTCAACCGGTTTTAACATTAAATAAATAAAATATAGTAACATAATAAATTGTATTTTAAGTGGCATTTTTAAAAATAGTAATACAAAATTATAAGCACTTGCCGTCACATAAAGGGTCATTAAAATAAATTCAATTAAAGTCATATAAAGTTTTGGCAGGATAAGGTGATTCTTATTTCGCAACAAATCAAGAACCAACCAAGAACACAAAAAATAATACAGTTACAATTCTAATTCAGATTGCAACCAAACAAGTGCAACCATTTAAATAACTAACAACACTGAAATAGATAACTTCCACTTAAAGTAGGTACCAAACCGAATACATACTTAATAGGCTAGGCCCACAGTCTGCGTCACAAGGCGGTGCAGCAGAACAGGCCAAATTCGGTTACTCAGATCTTAAGCGATGTTATTATTTTGAATGCTTTATTATTTAGTTGATACATTTGTTTAAATAATAAAATACCTAATTGATCTAGTCGCCTTTATTAATTACTTGCTGACCCACGCAACCTCGTTATTATAGTTATTGCCCGTAGCGTGAAAATTTTCCCCCGTTTTTGAAACATTCTTCATTGGTGCTCCGCTCCTATTAGTATTAACGTGATGATATATAGCCTGTAGCCTTCCTCGATAAATGGACTAACTAACACTGAAATAAATTTTCAAATCGAACCAGCGGTTCCTGAGTTTAGCGCGTTCAAACAAACAAACAAACTCTTCAGCTATATATATTAGTATAGATTTAAATCTACTATTTCATTACAAATGCATTATTAATTCTTTATTTCGAGCTGAGTTAATGTTACTCTTACCTATTGACACATTCATCCTTCTGACTCCTAAAGGTCAAGGACCTTCCCAACATCAGCTCATAAATATGAGAAAACGACAACCGTATGCAATAGCTAAAGAAACAAAAACGGCAGTAAAATTTGAGGGTTTCCCCTCTCACCATCAGATCCTGATATAGTGATAATGGCACGATTTAAAGTTCTTACTCCGAAATACCTCATCCTTTTTAAAGTCCTAAGCTATTTAATTACATTCATGTAGAATTTGTAACTATGTTTTTTAAATAACAAACCGTAACAAAGCCAATCTATTTCACACAGGGGCGGTGCACACGGGCGCAGCAGTATTAGGGGCGCCGGCCGTGGCATCTCTAATGAATCTGCGCGCTTACTAAAGGGTGCTACTCTTACTAAAGGACGCTAATCTTACTAAAGGGCGCTACTCTTACTAAAGGACGCTACTCTTACTAAAGGGCGCTACTCTTACTAAAGGGCGCTACTCTTACTAAAGGACGCTACCCTTACTAAAGGGCGCTACATTTACTAAAGGGCACTAGAGGTATGATTGCGCACAGGCGCTTCACGGGCTAGAGACGCCTGCAATTTCACAAGTCAACAATTAAACATTACATTTGAAATGCGTCATAGGGTTTCTAATGACAATGAAATAGTCTGATACAAAGGATTGGTTAATATGGTAATTTTATTGTAGGTAGTTTCGCTTACATTCATGCTTGTTTGTAAAAAAATATGTTTTATATGCCATAGTAATTACTACAGTCCATAAATGTATTTTACGTTATTCTATCCTAATTGCTTAACACTATAGAGTGTAAAATAAAAATTGCTTTGTTTATTTTAACACTTCCTGTATTCATTTAACACAAGGCGGAAGAGAAACAGCTTAATTCCAAATTTATATTCATGGACCTAGATCTATCTAGATATATTTTTACCAACTTAAGAATACTTCTAATCATTTCACTAACTCTGAAACCTGGTATCATTGATAAAGAAGTCATTTAAAGCTTTTAATGAAATGAAACAAATATGTATCCTTTAATTATGATCATTATGACTCCTACAAGTTAAAACATAAAACTTACAAAATTTGAGATGCCTGACAACAGATTATTTGACGATAAATCGGTTGACTCTTCATAGTAACAGGTAGGTATAGAAGCTGCTCGAAACGAGAAAATAATAATTATTGATAGTTTATAAAATATTTATTAATAATTTATGACACATAAGCACTAAAATATTTTGGACGGAAATAAATAAATACAATGTAATTTTAGTCAAATCAACAAAGAGTATATAAACATCATGTTTGATTTATTTTTCCTTTTATTTTCTTAAATTTGTTAATCAACCAATCGTTAGCGAATATTTTAAAGGTACCATTATAATATGTTTCAATTTCAGTTAAAGATTTACCTTCTGTTTCTGGCATTAAGAAATAAAGAAAAAATGTTCCTAAATAAGCAAATATGGCATACGTTACAAATACACCGGTTAACCGAAAGCGTCTTTCTAAGTCTATTAAAGTCTTGGCACCAAGAAATGTGATTATGTAGGCCCACGCGGCAGCAATCCCCTGACACGAAGCACGGCTTCTGAGAAAACAAATTGAAAAATTTATTATCGTTGTTTTTTAAAACAGTTTTCTTCGGCGGGACAAGTCGCAAGTGACTTCATATACATTAATGAAACGGACACAATAGTACCCAGACTCAAAACAATAATTTGTAGATCACACAGAGTCCCATGTGAGAATCGAAACCACAACACAGGAATGCGCTGAGTGTTGTGGGTTCGAATGTCGAGGTTGCTGCTTAATCCACTACGACATTCGTCAAATCATAGAAGCGTAATGGGTTGATGTGGAAGGTTTCGTATCGAACCCCGCCCTGAGCACCTTAACCACACTTTATTCACCACGACTTAGATTAGCATACTTTGAAAAAATGTTGATCAATTGTTTGTTGTATTGTTTTCGTTATTAATTGTCTATTTTATGTAGTTTTGAAATTAACTAACCTGAATGGAAAAACTTCTCCAAGTAAATTCCAGGCCAAGCACATGCCGCTGAAGATCGTAAGTCCGTAGAAGAAAATTAAAGGTATAACGCTTTTCTCCTTTGGGTAGCTGTTGGAGTCATAGGAGAAGACATTATCGTCCAAATGTGTGTAAGCGAAGCAAGCAAGGCCCGTACAACAGACGGCCGATCCAAGCATGGCAGAGATGCCAATCTTTCTTTTACCAAGGACCTTGATGGAGCTGATGACTATAATATTTGCCAAGAGTGTTAACACACCCACCATTACCTGTAAAAGATGAAGAGACTTAAAAAAGTAGTAATGAGAAAAACAAGTAAACAAACTACGAGTAAGTATATATTTCATCAATAATTCTGAATATTAATAGTAAATCGTAATTTTAATATATAACAGTACTATTTGAAATTATAGATAGCAATAAATCGTCTTAATTCATGATATTGAGATCTAAAAATTATTCTAAAATTTATTTGAACGCCTACAAAATCTTAGATTGCAATCTGTATTATTTTGTTTAGAATATTTTGGCTAAACACGCCTATTTAGGCTAGATTTTTAGATTTGGAAGTTAGGTTTTTAAGGCTAATGAGTTACTAATATCTGTGCATTAAGCCTAAGCTAGGCACTCTAGTTTAGGCTTAACGGACTCTAGGAGTGGTGATTGTAGTCACTACCCCTTGAGTTCAGTAGTGCCTGATAAAGTTTCGGATAGTTATCTACCATATAACACTACTAGACAGGTACAAGTTGCTGATATTTGGTGAATTGTGATCTGACATATTTGTATCTATCCAAGACTTGTGAAATTAAAATCTGCAGTTATTTGAAAGATAAGCTGACACTAGTTCACCAGGGGCTTTATCAGCAAACAGTTCCTACTATATTCCTTTAACATATAAAATACCTGTATTGCTTTTTGATTTAAACGGTTTTATTGAAAATAATGTACTAAAAGCTAAAAAAATATTCGGTAGGTCTCAGGTTCTAGTCATCAAACCCCTCTCCCTCATCAATCTAAGGCATTTATGATACAAAAAAATCAATTATTTGGGCGTAGCGTAAACTGAGTTACCTGAATGGAAATTGTCATGTGTCATTGGCTAATACTTTGTCTAAGATTAGCCAATGACACAGGACAAATTAGGCGTTAACGATTGCAGAAAGAAAAACAGTTGCAACTTGGCTAGAGGAGCTGTTTTATTCGTGATGAGATGCTGCAGAACAGCTGACTTTAACTTGTATGTCTGAAAATACTGTTAAATTGAGAACCTCGTTCATTTTTTTGATATCGGTCCAAAAGTCAAAAACGTTTGGTTTATTTTTTGTCAAAATGAAAAATATACTGTATAAAAATTATTAGTAAATTTAAAAAGCCTTGATTCGTCAGCTATAGGATTAACTGTTTTTTATCTTTCTTATTCTGTTTCTTATAAGCTGGGATACTTAACATTTGTAGCATTGTGTTGTTTTAATTTTTTTCTTTATTCTTTATATATGTCATTTAAGCCTTATTTTACATTTAATTTATCCTATACGCGTCTTATTCTATTGTTGCAATTTTTAGAATTTGTGGCAGCCTAAAATACAAGCATATCTTAGTTTGAATGCCGGCGGTAAATATTATTGTACATGTCCTTCACTTGAACAAATTATTATGTTATATAAATACTGTTTGTACTTACTACAATCGTATCAATGTCTTCTGCCATACCCATTGCTTTGCATATGTTAACCATGTATGGTTTGATGGGATACAAACCACTCATATTGAAAAACAAAAAGTATGATAAGCAGAAGAAAAATGGTCTCAACGTCTCCTTACACAGCATTATAATTTTGAATCTTAAAATGGACCTGTAAAGAAGAGAAAATGTCAATACTGTGCTGCTGAAATATTTTTTTGGCAACTCAACATCACTTCAACTTAAATGCCAAATGAGCGAATTTGAATGGGACAATATATTGGATACACAGTGTCCAGTTCAGTTGAAATACAGTTTTCGTAGTGATAGTGGAAACGAGAAGTTAAAGAATTTACAAGAAATTATGACTAGCAAAATAATATTTCACAAAAGAATAAAAAAATATCAAGTAATTACATCATTAGCAGCTAAGACAGATCGTAGATAAATTTTATTGATTTCATTTTACCGCATTAAAACTGTACAATAAATACAGACCTCTTTATAACATTCATTTTATCGTGTTCGCACTCGGTTTCTGCCTTTTCTTGAACTTCACCACTATGTTCATCCATACATATAACACAACGATTTAAAGCTTTGGCATAGTTAACCAGTTCTTCGAATTCTTCACGGACATTCTCGGGTGCAGTCCATCCTCTAAGATAGCAAAGAGACTTTAAAGCTTCTTTCTCCTTATCTTGAGATAATAACCACACTGGGGTATCTGGTACCTGTCAAATTTGAAATACAGATACATTTATGAATTTATGATACGAAATTAAACTAGAAGATTCTAGAATTCCAATCTCTAAATTAACTAAACCGATATTATTGATTATTTATATAGAATTGTTTATTCAAATGTCCGAGAATATTGATTCATCTTTAATAGATAAATTCAAAACTGTCCGAGCATAATAATATTATAAGCTAAACTCTTCTAGAATTAAAAAATATTTAGAGGTTGGATATAAAATTATAAAATATTTCCTATCCTATACTGGCATCTTATTCTTACACATTACCTTTAGTCTGGTTTCCACCTCTGACCATTTTCTTGGCTAAAATGTATGAAGTCTAAGAATAAAAAATATTACTCACCACGATAATTGCTAAAAGCATCGTAGCCACCGGAGCAGAAAGACAAATAAGAGCCGCAATTCTCCAGTTAACGATAGCACCCAGAGCATACAATCCAGTAACTCCAATGGACAGGTACATCTGTGTTATTGTGCACAAGGTTCCACGAAGTGATGCATCGCTAAAATATTTTTTTTTTCAAGTGAAAATTATTTTTAATATGAGTTCGCGTCACTGAGATGCTGATATGACACTTTCGAAGTGAAAACTGGTTCGTACGCCGCGTCGAACACTTTTTGGAAGGAGAACATTTCTTTTCATTATGAGTTCGCGTCACTAACATACTGACATGACACTTTCGATGTAAAAACTTCTTCGTACGTACATTTGCACGAGGCGGACTTAATGCCGAATGGCATTTTTTACCAGTCAACCTTTGAATGGTTTAGTAAAGGACGTGCAGGTGCAGGTGCGACATGTTTGATGTTAATAATTTTAATGTAAACGTTATGAAATTTCTAAATTTATACATTAATTTTACTGAACTTAATAACATTCTAAGTTTTTACTTCTATCGGCAGTCCTTATGACTGCCAATTTTTTGTTTTTCATAAAATTACTATTATATTTATAAGTTATGTATAGGCTCTTTGATGCAAGTTATTCAGTAATAGGTAAGTAAGCTATTCAGTAAATAAAAGTAAAAATGCGACAAAGAGCGTCAACGCACTTGTGACTTGAGCCGCAAGTGTTCATCACAACACATCAATTGCCTTCTGCAAACAGTCAACATTCTGTCATACTGGACGTGATAAATAATATTTATTTTGTAAGTTAATCTTTACAGATATCTTTATACGTCGGACATAGGCCTCACCTTTAAAAGAAATAAATAAAGAAGTTACAAATGTCCAACGACGGTAATTACTTGTAACACGTCTATTCGTTTGCCTCTAATAGTATAAAAAGAAAATAAAGTGATAACTGACCTGATTTCACTAACGTATGCCGTTATTGGTGCCTCCATAACACCCGTTCCAACTCCCAACAGAGCATTTGCGACAAACAAACTAGGTATATTCCACGCATAATACATGAGAATCCATGCTATTACATGCGGAATGTTTACCAAAAACGTGGCCTTCTTTCTACCGAAGTAGTCTACCACAGGCCCCGACATCAGGGCCCCTATCGGTTGAGTTAAGAATGATATACTACCTGAAAATGGATTATTAAATTAAAAATCGATCCCGTTGGTATAATGCACACAAATTGGATTTATTTTGAAATTCTAGTATTAAATAAATAAATAATCCGGACATCTAACACACAACGTCATCTAGTCCCTAATACATAACTATATACTTTTTTTGTAAATGCATACATACTATACATAGAAAACACCCAAACTCCGAAATAAATATTTGTAGATCATACAAACATTTGGTCCGACCCAGGCATCGATCCCGAGACCTCAAGAACAGCAGTCGCATACGCTACCACTGCGCCACAGAGGCAGTAATGCGCCAAAACAATGATGAAACACTATGGCGGCCGAACGAGGGACTTTTTCATGCCCCGCTTAAAGGACCCGGGATCAAAGTGAGAGGGAAATACGTACGCTCGACACAGGAAGGAAGAACCAAACTGTTTAGCCCGAGAGGATATTTCAACGACTCGAAGATAGAAGGAAGAGGAGTGAGGAGGAAATAGTGGTATTTATCTCCTTTCATAATATAAGGACATGTAACATAATGAACATGTAATAATGTTTTCATATTTGTGTACAACTCAAATCGTCAGAAAATATTCTTTAACTCATTTCAATTGATATCATAAATCACATAAAGTAAGAAAAATATTATCATCTTACCAAACCATGAGGCCTGATTATCGCTGAGGGATATACCTTCAGACCCGTTGAGAAGACTAGGTATTGCTATGGTGCCGAAACTGATGGCCATTCCCAAATCAAATAGAAGGAAGCTCGGAGCCATGCTTGCTATTAACTGAAATATTATGTAACTGTTACTTATTAGTTTAAAAAAATAACCCCTGTAAGAGGTATTTCTTTGCTAGAGCTGCATGGTTACTTATGTGCCTTTTATACATAAAAATCTGAAATTAGTTTTTTCTAGAAACAGTATGTTTAAAACTTTATACGAATTTTTTGAAGTGATAACAATTGACTTCACAACAGGAGTCACAAGTGCATCGCAATCCTAGGAGTCCTTCTTCTAAGAGCCAGGGAAAGGTGAGGCTTAGGCTCTGGTGAGCTGAATTTTCATCATCATCAACAGTTTTTTTTTACTTTAACCTTCTTCTGAGAGGCGACCCGAGTCCAGCAGTGGGACATTATGGGTGGTTGATGATGAACGTCTTATAAATCGATGAACGCCTGCTGCACGCATATAAAAGCATGAGTCATTGTCACGTTTCGCCTGAGCCGAGTTTGCAAGCAAGGAACAGAGAGGAATGATCAGTATAAGCGTTCGGCTTGTGACGTATCCATCTCTCACGTTTGAGGTTATCACATATGGTCCGTAAACCGACTTTATAGATTACTATTTTTTTTCAATTCCCTGCCATTCTCAAACCTTAAATAAAACAGGAAAAATTTGAACAGATGATAACAAAAATCCTTGTAGTTCACGTTGTCATTACGGAAATTCAAAAAAAGTACATTGGATAAAGAACCTCTAATCATAAAGACAAGGTTGGCTAAACCTTGGTGATCTTGTTTGTTTTTGTCTCTAAAATAAAACATCTTCTATTTAAGTAAGGTTTCAGTAATTCGGTTCTGTAGTGACAATGTATTTTACATTAAACTACATACTACTACATAAGACATAATTATGTAGAAACTTTAATCATACAGTTATTAACAATTAGATAATAATGGACAAACGAACATGCATTCAGCAATTGATAGATATGAATGAAGCGGTAGAGGTGTACGTGTAATTATTGACAGACAGATTTTGATAGTTTTTTGTTTTTTCGAAATACTGTCTCATTTTACATATTTTTTATCATTAATTTCATCACGACTTAGAATTGAGGACTATACTTGACATTGGCAGAAATAGCGTATCCGAGTGATTTGCTGGTTGCCATTTCATAAAAAGAAGAAGATTAACAGGCATTGACGTGATGTTTTGTTTGTTGACTGTTGTCTAAATTAAATAATACAGACTTATCCCCCTATCGTTATATCGGATTAATTTGTCCAATCTTTTCTCAGCCGTGTTATTAAAATCCTTTTTGCGAGAATAAGGGCTGGATTGATTTCTTTTAAATGACCATATGATACATGTCAGTACCGCAAGAACAAAAAAAAACTGTAACTACTTTGTTAAATTATTTCTGAAACTCCTGTCTTTTTCCCATTATATATTTACATTTAAAAACTTCAAGTTATGAGATAGTAACAAGATAATAGTGAATGCCAAATTCTTTCAAACATTTTGTCCTACATACTAGAGATTATACATATACTTGAACACTAAACTATTATTTAAAACTAGTATCGATATTGTGGTTGACTAACCTCAATGTACTTCGTTTCTTATTCTGGTGTTTACATACCTGACTTGATAGTAGTATTGCTAGATATTTTTATATAAATAGGTAAATTGATTTTACTTCATAGTAGACTAGATAATAGACTAGACAGAGAGTACTAGGCAGAGACTAGTAATTAGATGGTAAATGTATTTATTTTACTAATAATATCGGTCACTCTCTAAAGAAAATCAGTAAAGTTTGTTACAAATCAAGTTTGTATCGCCACTTTAAGTATAAAAATTAACTACGTCTAAATGAAAAATAAAAAGTGAGTATGTAGAAATACTAATTTTACATTATGTTGACATTACAGATTTACGATAAATAGTTATAGTGACACATATATATAGAGACTACTGAATATAACAAAATAAACGGACTAAATATATTCTTAATCCTTTTACCGAAACAGTTATCTATTCATGCTTTATTTGCGAATTTAAATACTTAAGTTTTTAGACATATTACTTACTAGTAACAAGCAAGTGCTTGTTATTATTAGTAAATAAATGAAGTAATAAATAGCCGTTGAATGAGAACAGTGTAGGATAAAAGGAACACGGAGAATCTTGGGGGAGTCCTATATACATCAGGTCCGGAGTTTTTAATAACAACAGTTCCCGGATTCCTATAATTTCAGGTGTGCACCACCTGAAATTATACCACCGTGTGGTTTTAATCGGTCCGATTCTGACATACCACCCCGCTGCAAACCCCGGTCTAGTAATGGCTCGTGTGGGTTTCCACATGTTAAATAAAGGGTCTATGTCCAGTAGTAGATGTCTTTTTTTCTTTCTTAATTTTTTTTAAAAGATAAGGATATGCTGTGTTTAAAAACATAAATCCTGAGTTGCGGGAGACTTTACTAACATACATGAGACGGAACCTTTTCGGCTGAGCTGGTGAAATTGCAACAAAAATTTTAAAGTTCATTACCAAACATTGTTTGATATTTAAATAGAAGACCTATAAATATATCGGTAAATATATCAAATAGACTTTCTATTTGATATATTTATCGGTAATGGCCGAGAGCGAACTCATGTTGTCAACTTACCTGTGCAGTTATTGATCGTATTCGACTTACTGGCAAATCAATTGTATTAAATGTGAACACCATTTTTAATTCGCAACACTAACTCAATTGCACTTTTAATATAACAACAGTATCGAATCAGTATACATTTATTTCATAAAATACTACAGATATAGTTTTTAAATTAGTAATATTTAGTATATTTAATTATGAAAATATTAATTGATATTATTTTCATTTTCGCGTGTTTATAAAGTGTTAATATTCTATAAGAAGGTAAGCACTACAGACTTGTTCAGCTGAAGCGAGGTAACTGTAGTTATAGCAACACAATGAAACCGTCCAAAATCCACACGATTGTAAACTTCAAACAATTTCATAACCATAACGATGGCACAATTTTTATGGTTTTCTAATCAGTTCCCAAAGTTTTTCATTACTTTCAGTATATTTTTAATTACACTTTATTGTGGATTTATGCATTTAAGTACATTTATATGTTTATATATGGAGGTTTGTTATATCTACATTTCTTTTGTATTTTGTAATCTGTATTTCTAACCTAAATATGCACAAGATCAACTAATTTCTAAACTTTGTCTAGGCCACATAAGTAGAGAATGCATGTGGCATTAAGTAAAACAGGCAGATGGATCACGTGAAGGATCTACCGCCGGAGTTCTTCCCTTAAAATGGAAACTAGATGTAGACTCCGTTAACCACTCGATAAAATAGTTCTTGTAAGTTTATTTACTTATTGAAGCATCTCATAACGAGGAATACATGAAAATAAAACAAAAATAATTAACAGAATAACAAGTTATGTGCTTCCTCACTTATAGGAGACCACATCATGCATAAGAAGGTTCACACAAATCTAAAGATAGAAATACAATAAAATTTAAATGTAATAAAAGTATAAATAGAGTACATAATGTTTATATTATCCCCCCCATTGACACTCTTACAAATAATTAAACAAAATTAAAATATGTAGTTGACAAATGAGTTAACATGTTTTTTCTTAATTTTTGTACATATTTTTAAAAATAGATTGTGTTTTCCCTTTTTTACCGAAACCTACATTAGCTTTTTTGACCCGAGTAAGGCATAGTTTTGGTGGTTTATGTATGTTTGGATGTTCCACCGTAGCGCCGAAACTACAGAACTGATTTAATGACTCAAGTTGTCAATAGATTCTAAATAAAAGCAAGTAGACATAAAGGTACATTTTATCAAAAGATGTGACGTAGTTGCGTTATAATTTTTAATCTTTTTCTTGTTAACTGAGTCTCACATTGTATAATGTAAATAAGTGTGTATGAAGCTTGTGTGGTGTACGTCATTATGATATGTCTGGATTTATTTAAAAAAGTATAATTAAGATTTCAAAGTATACTTAAGACTGCAGGATCTTTCTAAAGCCGGTAAATAACCAAAGCCAGAGATTTCTTGATTATTTTACCTCATGGCCAGGTCATGGCTTTCGTTAAATTTGAGGATTACCCGAACTGCTTGGCACTGTACGCATACCAAAACTACCTTGAGTAACATAAAAAATGTTCTTGAAATTGAGGAAAATTATAAGTAATAATAATAAGTAGTATTTTTTCTATGACTGTAGATACTTTTATAGGTCTAACCGACCAAGGAAGAACAGTAAATTTATGTAATTTCTATGCATATCGCATAAATAATAAAATTCACTACCAGATTCCACTGAATAAGTGTAGTTACGCAAGTTGTTTGTAGACACATCCTATCTGCTGTGACAACCAGTTAGTACAGTCTTTTTATATATGTCAATTCTCGTCCCCCTCGATAATTTTGCACCCATCTTTACTGATACAATAGACTGTACCAGTTTTATCCAGCTTCTTTTTATGTATGGTCCTGCCAAAGTGTTGCTACTCTGCCTAAAGGAAAGCATAGACAGAGCCCAAGTGTGGTGGTCACAATACTCATTGCGAATGCAGACAATGCAAAAATAAAGCATTATAACTTTATATAAATGATTGATGACAGTGATTTTATAAAAATACTCCATTGAAGTGGTAGCCAAAAAAATACCAAAATTGTTCACACACAATAAAAGTAATTTAGCCGAATATTTAAACTTGTGACGTATGAGCCTCTGACTCAACCTTGTCCTAAATAGCAGGGAATCATGACACCATGTTGCTATATAGTAGTCAATAAAAGTTTTATCTAAACCCAATAAAAAGAAAACTGCAAAAAGACACGCGGAAAATAAATATGTGACAATTACAGCTGATCTACGAGTAAGTATGTATTTACTATGATCTTATCAAGAATTAAAAGGAAACATAAACATAACGAATTCTATTCGGGTTTTTGGGTCAATGTTGTTTTATATTTTATTTCAATGATCATATTGTAAGTATCTTCAAACATGGGAAGAACTGCTATAACTTATATCTATGTAAGTATATTTTATTCTTATGTATCGTGGGAGAGATATGCTTCGGCGTGAATGGGTCGGCTCGACCGGAGTGATACCACGGCCTCACAGAAAACCGGTGTGAAATAGCGCTTGCGCTGTGTTTCACCGAGTGAGTGAGGATACCGGAGGCCCATAACCCAACCCCTCCCCCATCCCCTTTCCCATCCCCCCAAAGGTCGGCAACGCACTTGTGACGCCTTTGGTGTTGCGGGTGTCCATGGGCGGCGGTAATCGCTTACCATCAGGTGATACGACTGCTCGTTTGCCCACTATTCTATAAAAAAAAAAAAAACTGAAATCACTATTTTAATACTGCTCACATAGACTCGCTGACAGCACAGATCAAAAAACTAATATTCGTTTTTAAGAATCTTCGAAATATAGCGGAGGCCAAGGTTGTCGAAAAAATTCACCTCACCCTTTGTCACCACTTTTGTCGTATTGCATTTCCGTTTGGAGTTCCGTTGTCCTTTTAAGACCACAATTCCGAAATTGGAAGGAGCACAACACGCAGTACTAAGGGAAACAGAAGAAATATTTAATTGCTGCGAAATGCTATCTGAAAGAACGTTATTCATACTAAACAAAGTACTTCTACAACATCAACTCGACTCAAACATCGACGTCAAAGCGACTCCTTTTCTTACAATGTATAACAAAAAATACGCTATGACAAGATACGCCAGTTTAACAAATACAGCTATTTAAATACTAAGGTCTCCATTAAATAATAAACTCAATAAACAACTTTTTTTTTCAAGAAAACTCTTGCAGATTGTACCGCATGACAGAGCTTTGCTCGGTATTGTTTTTTGATATATTTCCTAGATAGACCGATGTATCGGCCTCATAACGTTCATCGGTGCGTAGGGGACGCACCCATGAAAATGATATGTGTGTAAATATATTTATATATGAGAAAATAAAATTAAAAAGAGCCTCGCAGGAAAAATTACAGTGACATTATAATGTGCAGCTGAATAACTAACTGAACTAAATTGTTTTGTTTAAATTGTATGTTGAAAAATTAAGAATTTAGTGAGTGACAATTTTTACCGTCAAATACATTTCAATGAAATTACAATAAATTTTCATGTAAATTTTAATGTTTTTGTTTTCTTCTTTTTGTGGAAGTTTTCGGATAAATGCGTCATTTCAAGGTTTAATACTAAAGTAATAATGACAACATAATCAAATCCGTGAAAAGAAAATGAAGGTATTTACATTTATGTCCACTTCCTACATGAATTCGTCAATTTATCGTATGCCAATTTTTTGTTTGATTTCTGAATTCCTCTTCTGTCTTCTGTCGTCTTCTCTCTTTCAATTTCTTACAAATCCTTGGAGATCAATACGACCTTATTATGCGATAACGATTTTTAGTTAACCTTGTAATTAGACTCAAATAAAACTACAAATTAAACTTCATATCGCAAAGCAATATGTTTTATCTCACAGACTTTAATCTAAAACTTATTAGGAATTTTATTGTATTTGTTTTGAAAAAAGTCCTTATACAATGTAAATACGATAATATGAATAGCAATAAAAATGCAACTTTATTATAATAATGACAATACGGTACCTTACGACAATAACCTACCTATTGTTTCAACACTTTTTATAATCACCAAGAATGAGGCGTCGACCGGTGAATCATAAAATATTGGTAATAAACAATGCAGATCTGAGGTATTCCACGTTTTTTATATGAAGTCGATTTTTTTTTGTTAAAGTAGTGTTGCAGTCATTAATGATGCGGCGTATTTTCTTTGCACCTGCCCTTTCAATATTTATTATTAACCATCACGTCTTATGATTATACCTAGTCTACTGTCTGTTATGGTATATATTGTTACGTAGAAATATCATTCAAGAACGATACTCGACACGGCCAAACATCGCGAAAATTCTCGTTGATGTCTTGAAGAACAGTACAATGAACCCTACATCGATATACATAGCGTTAAATATAGATTGATCGTCGCGCGGTTAGTTTGATTACATTTTCCGGCACTTTTTTGGTACCGGTCAATGACCTTTCTCAAATATATTAATAATAACAGTATGTAATATAAATAGGCGCCTCACAGGCCGCAGTTCAGTTTAAGCTTCAGTGCAGTATATACCTTGGAAGAGCCATGCTCTGGCTCACCACGGCCTCACAGAAAAATTGTGTAAAACAGCGCCTGCGCTGTGTTTTACCGAGTGAACCCCTATCGCCCTCCCCACCCCAGGCCGGCAACGCACTTGTAACGCCTCTGGTGTAGCGGGTGTTCATAGGTGGCTGTAATCGGTTACCATCAGGCGATACGTCTGCTTGTTTGCCTCAAATTACAACAATAAAAAAGTGCGACAGATATCAGTGATTAATCTAGCGACCTCGGTGACATTTAAGGACTGTTTTTCTGAGGTATACTGTGCCTTAAAGATTGGTTTTAATAAAATCTATTTTACTCGTCCGAAGGTTTATTTCTCAAATTCATCGAACCCTAACACGTAAAAATATAGATACTTGAAAAGGATAAATGGTTTTCTTTTGATTATGGTTATCGGTTATAGGTTGATTATTGAAGACGGCTTTTCGGTAACTGCCTCGTTGGTCTAGTGGTTAGCACAAGCGACTGCTGAGCAGTAGCGTACACTACCACTGTGCCAAAGGGGCAGTCTATATTTCTATTGAGTAAGTAGATACGATAACCGTTCCTTCACATAACATACTGAACATAGTATAAAAATTGTACATTAGTATGGGTATTGCGCACCAGACCTTATTAGATAATTTAATTTATGTGAAAAATTGCACAATAAAATACATTGTCATGTGTCTGTACACATGACAATGTATTTTATTATTTATTTGTATTTCATTAAAATGGGTAGCTACTATATATTGGTACGATTATATGTAGTCACAGCAATAAATATTTTATTACAAATCAAACATAAATTGAAAATTTCCCAAAACCATACGGACATTAAATTATGAAAATAAAATGAGTTGTAAATAAAATGTATTTATTATGTTTGTTGGGTGAGCCACTTTATTTTAATATTCTTTTAAATAATTAAGCCTGTTAAAATAGTTTACTTTAATTAATTATTAGTTAATAGTATGTTACATTACATTAATGATATGACTATTAAGACTACCAATATAGAAAAAAAAGAATTTGTTTTTTTTAATAATATAATACAGAGGACAAATTTAACTAAAATTAAAAAAAATAATCGTGAATGTCACATTTGACTGAAATATATAACATTCCGTTACACTCCGATCATTACTAATCGGGACAATTATTTATTCTTGTCCCATAACAAATTTTATAACAAAAGGAAGAAGTTGTATTTTATAAAGTGATACTAATCGCTCAATATTAAGTGCGTAACTAGTTTAACCTTTTCAAAAGTGTCTAGAGCTCTAAGAATAGTTAGTGGCGGCTTCTACATATAACACAACAATAACCTACTACAGCGGCATCTACCGAGGATACACTGAACTACGAAGTAACGCACTACAAGGAGTAACTACAAATCCTGAATCGCGCAATAAATAGTTCTCGCGCTGATCATCATATATACAACATCCCAACATCAACTGTTGGGCAGTGGCCCGCCAGGCATAATCACCTAGCCTGTTCGGAGGATCCTCCCTTTGTGTGGGAGGGACATTACACCCGTTTCCCTACAAGTTCATTTATCCAATCGTATATTGCCTTAATCGAAATCAAGCTAGTACTCTGGTCGTGTTTCCATTTCCATTTACAAACATAGCCAATTTTAATTATTGTCGTACTTAACTGTTAGAATGGTACTTAAATATTATATGTTTAAAAAGTAAAAACAGGTATTTCGTTGGCTATCATTACTGTTCCTTAAAAGCAATCCATACTTATTAGTCATACCTACTAAATATTCTCTGTTGTTACAGTTATAACTTCAGTGCAATGGACACAGGAGCACTTAACATTTGTAATTTATATTATTTCATTAGTGTTATTTAATATAGAGTGGAATAAATTTAAACT
The DNA here is from genome assembly GCA_916048165.1 of Spilarctia lutea. NCBI lineage: Eukaryota > Metazoa > Arthropoda > Insecta > Lepidoptera > Erebidae > Spilarctia > Spilarctia lutea. The sequence goes on from OU696491.1 coordinate 7,586,794, forward strand.
TTAAACTTACTTTCTTTTGGCTGTTATGGAAATCTTGATTTTCTTAAACACTGACCAATAGCTTAATTAATAATAATAATAAATATTTCGGAAATCTAACACACAATGCCATCTAGTCCCAAGCTAAGCAGAGCTTGTGTTATGGGTACTAAATAACTGATATAAATACATATATACTTTTTTTTTGTAAATACATACAAATTATAGAAAACACCCAAACATCTAAACCCGAGATTTGAACCCGAGACCTCAAGCGCAGCAGTTGCATTCACTACCACTACACCACCGAGGCAGTCAATTCAAATTATTTCATACATACAATTTTATTGATAGATAAACTTGAGGACAAATTTTAACTTAACTTTCAAAGTACAACCTAATAAGTATGAATTTAATTTTATAATGTGTACGTTTTTCAACAGCCTGTGAATTACTGTGACCTAGCTAAAGCTTGCGTCCACGACAACAGAATGGTTTGTGCAACTTCAGAGAATAATTGTATTAGACGGACATTTCTTGATCAATGTGACATGTATGAATATAACTGCGACTATCACGCTGGTACGTATTTAAAATACTATTATTTTCACACTTCTAATGTAAGGTAAAAGTAAGTGTTTTCGCCTGTTAATACTAAAGATTATGTGAACTGTGTAAATATTAGAATACAAATATAACCTGAACTCAATTTTCATATCGAAGTATTTAAGTACTCTAATATTTCATTTGCGTCGTGGCGTATAAGATGTTTAGGTTCTAACTTACACGAGTAGTATTTCCTTTATCACACTATCGGTGTCTGGTATAAAAAATTGTGTTAGTTATTTCTTTTTTGCAAGGGCCAAAAGCAAGGGCAAGCTACTGTCCGTCCGAAGATAACACAATTGGCATATGGGTACTGGTTTATTGTTAGAACCTTGTCCATTTTAACAAAGTTTTCTCAGGTTAAGAACCATTAAGAGCCTGTTAATTTAAGAACAAAATAAAAAATAAAGAAACTTATATAAAAATTTTGCAAGTCCTTTCAATATAGATAATAATTGTTAGAATACGTAAATAGTGTTAAAATTATTGGAATAAAAGTGTTTTCCACTATAAATAAAATAATCTTTTTTAAAACAGTTTTCACTATAAAATCTTAGAATCATATCTTTAAACATATACATAATATTTCAAGAAATATATATAGAAATGCTGTGCAAAAAGTTTAGGATAAAATTATTTACGTATAAAAATAAAGTTCTAATATATAAAATTACAGTTAGTGGTTAAGGTTGGCACACACCTAAAAATAACTGCCGTATGTAACAATTTTACACAAAAAACTTATAAATATTTTTTATGCTTATTTTAATCTTTGTTAGAATCGACAGAAAAGAAAAATCTATTCGAAAACATCTGCAAAATAAAAAGTTAATATATATTATGGCGAATATTTCGTAACGATGCAGATATACCATTAACTTTTTAGGTATTACGAGATACTGCAAATGAAAAAGTTTTAAAATGTAGTTATATTCTTATTCGTCAACCTTCTCTTGACAAACATTAATTTCATCCCTAACTTTATCTATTTGCTGATTCCTGTGTTAAAATTCGACATGGAGAGTCCCTACAATGTCCTATTCACACTGTCTATACACGTTTAACAATGACGTATTGTAACAATTTGTAGGTACGTATAAGATTGGAGTAAAACTACAGATAAAACTTGATATCGCAAATTAACACGTTTTATCTGTTATCTTTCAGACTTCAGGAAACTAACCGTACAGAGAAGCCCGTGCAATGGTGTACCAGATTACCAATGTTAAACGGAAAAGGTGATTAATAAATTATTTGAAATACTTCAAATGGTTTTACTCCAATCTTTTATACATATATGCTATTTTTACCCGGCTGCGAAAGAAGGAGGGTTATGTTTTTCGAGTGTATGTATGTATCTTTATATTTCTTTGGCACGACACGGCTGCGAAGAGGTGCGGCCGAGTGCGCAACGGCAACCATGATTTTTCAGTGTTTATGTATATTGCCGTGAAGTGGACGATATTTTATTTAAAAAACGAATGAATGATTTTTTTCCAAAAATCAATTAGCAATAATTTAATTAAAAGTATTAGCGGCCACATTTTGATAGGCAACTTGGTAGATATACATTCTCCTAATCATAAATATGCGTAAAAATTTGGTTTTTAGCAAACACTCGATGAATGTACGGTTTCTACTGCCGGATCTCGTACTATTGGCAACGCATGCCCATTCTGGTTATTGATAAAAAAAAATAAGTTTAAGAAACCTATAAACCCGAATACCGGGTAAAAAGGAGGTTGAAAAGACGAAACAAAAGAGTTCGGATAGAAATCCAGAAATGGATAAGTACAAAAATGGGCACGGTGGGTGAAGTCATGGTCGCATCTAATATACCTAATATGATTATTTAGGTGCCAGGAACCTTCATTAAGCAGGCATACCATTTTATGGTTTCGTCGTAGTCGGGTAACAAAATTCATAATATCTTGAAAATAAATATGCAAAAATACAGAGTGGTAAAGAAAATAAAATAAAAATTGTTTATGAAAAAACATACAGCTTTCTTATGACAAAAAATATTTGGAAATTCTAAATTACTTTGTTTCTGAAGATGTGTAGTAAATTATATTCCAACAATAAAATTCATTTCATTCGCAAACTTCTGCATGAAATCTTATTTTTTTTTTGTATTAGTGAAGCTAAAATGTTATTACATTGTTAGTAAATCATTATTTACTTTTAATTTCTAAAAGTACTCAACAGTAACTAAAGAAACATATTATGAACCTATTTAGAAAACACGGGCACAGTAGTTAATATGTGACAAAACATAACGTTTAAACTTTCACTACTCTAATTATCGACTTGTACTAATTAAAATCACTAAACAAATAATGAATTTCAGGTTACCGACAAATCGACAGTCACTTCTGTTTCGGTACCGATTTGATAGTTCTCAATCCAGACTTGAATCCGACAACCAGTAAAACTATAATTAATTTCCCTACCTCCTGCTTTTCCAATACAGTCACTACTTCTATTTTTCCCTCCACAAATACTAAATCTACGGCTAATGCTAACATCCCGACAGGCGCATCAACAATTACTGCCATAAATTCTTACACAAAGATAATAACAATTAATACCACGTGTGAATATAATTGCGGTAGACCTATTAGTTGGATAACAACTGAATCAACTACGAAAACCTTACCTGCTACACATAATGAGAGATACAATGATAGCGAAGAAAAGAATGACCCTACAACTACTTCAAGTAGTATCACACAACCTAGCACTACAGCAAATATGTTGCCTGAAACAAACACTACTGTTGAACTATTACAGACAACTCATAAAAGAGATCCTATAAATACATCCACCACTTCTAATGTCTTAGTACCCGTTGAAAATCCTTCATGGAATGATACTGGATCGGAATATGATAACTTAGTTGAGCATTCAACAGCCAGTGATTCAGTTTTGGAGTCAATATTAACAAAAAAATATAAACTGAATTATATATTACAAACAACACCATGTAGCGATTGTCGGAGACCTAGAACGTGGATTACAAGACTTAAAAGTACAAGACGATTGAGGTATCACGGATACCGATATTAACTTTTGAGGGAAGAGATTATTTTATAAATATTTAAAATTGTAGTGGTTAAGGCTGTGTAACCAAAGCCACTAACGTATGTTGTGTTCGTAGGAGTATATTGAATAAGACAGCAGGATGATGATAGAATTATTGTATTCAAAAGATGACTAACTATATACAAAAACAATACTTGTATTTATACAAATTTAAGGAGAGAGTGAGTCAGGTAGCAAGCGTATGACCTCTCTCTGTCACTTTTAAATGGTGTAGTTTGATGTACGATGTTACATAATATGTCAAACAGAGAGTGAGTCAGATAGCACGTAAAAATGTAGGCGATTTGACATCTGACTGTCTCTGTCATTTTTGAATGGTGTAGCGGGACGACGCAAAGGTAAATATATAATAATATTTATTTTGTATGGGAAAAATTAAATTGAATCCATGACTGCTACACTACTCCCCCGCTGAAGCCGGAGCTAGCTTCGGTTGATAGTAGTCTGGAAATCTGACTGTTCTCCCGCTTCTTGTTTTCTTGGTTGCTAGCTGGTCTTCAGTCCTTGAGGGGTGCGGTGCTGAATTTGATGTGTCTCTGGTGATGTAGGCTGGTTGTTGTTGCTGCTGCTGATGCTGTTGTTGCTGCTGCTGCTGTTGTTGTTGTTGTTGTTGTTGTTGCTGCTGCTGCTGCTGCTGTTGTTGCTGCTGCTGCTGTTGTTGTTGCTGATGATGTATCTGTTGATGTTGTTGCTGCTGCTGTTGTTGTTGTTGCTGCTGGTATTGCTGAACCTGATGAGCTTGTTGCATTTGTTGATGTGTTTGTTGCATATGCTGCTGAGGATGATGATATTGCATAGCCGCATGTACTGTACCCATCGGGGGTGACTGTGACTGAACTTGTCTGTATCCAGGCGGTGATAGGGCTGAGTTAGCAGGGTAGTTGTTTGGCGATTGTGCTGGCTGATAGCTTCGTGGTGACTGGGCAATATTTGGTTGGAAGTTCTGTGGCTGCTAGCTGGGCGAACCAAAGCTCTGGGTCATCCGGGTTGAATGGGGGTGTTTTCACGCCAACGCGGCAGGTTGCTCCTAAGATGATTTGGTCGTCTTGGCTGATGCTCTGCTTAGCAGCTGATACTCCCGTGCTGGTCATCTTCTTGGGATTACTTTTGCTGTATCCCGACGTCGCTGGGTCACCAGTGTAGTGGTTAAGGCTGTGTAACCAAAGCCACTAACGTATGTTGTGTTCGTAGGAGTATATTGAATAAGACAGCAGGATGATGATAGAATTATTGTATTCAAAAGATGACTAACTATATACAAAAACAATACTTGTATTTATACAAATTTAAGGAGAGAGTGAGTCAGGTAGCAAGCGTATGACCTCTCTCTGTCACTTTTAAATGGTGTAGTTTGATGTACGATGTTACATAATATGTCAAACAGAGAGTGAGTCAGATAGCACGTAAAAATGTAGGCGATTTGACATCTGACTGTCTCTGTCATTTTTGAATGGTGTAGCGGGACGACGCAAAGGTAAATATATAATAATATTTATTTTGTATGGGAAAAATTAAATTGAATCCATGACTGCTACAAAATAAACTAGGTTTACTTAACCTTCAAGTCCAATTTTACTACAATAAAATGTATTAAACAAATTAATTAATATATTTTTTTAGTAAGTCAGGAAGTTATATTTCTACGTATGTATCAGAAAAAATATGTAAATGATTTTTTTATCATAACTGAAACAAAAGCAAACTTTTAAAGAAATGTATGTATTTTTCTTTTATAATAAAGCATAAGGTAAAGAAAATTCATAAAAAAATAGTACGACTATTTTTTTTTTGTATTTGTGTGTCGCATTCTTTTGTGAAGGTTAATATTACGAGTAATTTTGATAGATCACAAAAAATTAACATAAAGTATTATTTCTTTATAAACTAACCAGCAGATAATGGCTCATAGTTATAAGTTTACATAGTTATTAGTTACTTACTTATTGTTATGTGTATGACATATATATGAGGAAACAGAAAGTAGTGTAGATTTGCGTTTGCCACTGTTATATTTGTATTGTTTAAAATCACTTTTAACTCGTGATTAATTTCAGGTTATCGGCAAATTTATACCCTGTTCTGTTTTGGTTCTGATTTAATAGTACAGTCTCCAAACTTGCATCCAACGACCAGTAAAACAATAATGACCTGCCCTACTGCATGCATAACTAACATTGTTACAAAATTCACGACTACCAGTTACAACCCAACAGTCACACTTGAAATTACTACTACGAACCCTATGACAAAAATATTAACATCCACCACTTTTATTACTACTACCACGCCTAAAATTCCTACGTCTATGCCTAAAACTACTACTAGCAGTACTACTATTACTAACAAAACCACCACGCCTGTAACTCCTATGTCTTTTCCTAAAACTATTACTACTACAACTACTACCATGCCTAAAACATCAACAACTATACCTAAAATAACTACTACTACTATAACTAGCACCCCTAAACCACCTAAAACTATGCCTAAATCTACTACAACTATAGGTTCTGTTACAAGTATGATGACAACTGTTACTACTACCACTAATATTCCTAAAATAACTCCTATGTCTAGTTCTACTACTACGACCATAACTACCACGATCCCAGTTGTAACCAATTTTGAGGAAAAAACAAGTAACACTGATACCATTACAAATGCATGTGAATGTAATTGCAATAGACCTATTAGTTGGATAACAACTGCATCAACTACGAACACTCTACCTGCTACTTACAATGAGATAAACAGTGATAGTGAAGAAAGGAATGAGCCCACAAGTACTTCAAGTACGATTACACAACCAAGTACCACAGCAAATGTTATCATTGAAACAAATACTAATGATGAAATACTACAGACTACTCATAACAAACTTACTGTTCATACTAATTCAAAAGTTTCTACAAACACACTCACTACTAATGCCTCAGTACCATCACCTCTAACCAGTACTAATAATACTACAGAATTGTCTTCTGTAAATACTATTTCGAAAGAAACTGAATCAGAATTTGACAACATAATAGACTTTATAACAGACAGTATGACAATAGACAGTGATTCAGATTTGAAGTCAATAAAACCAAAAATTGATATGCTGAATTTTCATCTCAACACAACACCATGTAACAATTGTCAAAGGCCTAAAACGTGGATTACAAGAATAAAAAAGACAAAAAGATTAAGGTATCATGGATACCGGTATTAATACCGCTTTCCCATTCCGGTTCACTTTAATTAAGGTTGAGTTGATTAAAATGAGACGCCGGTAATGACAACATTATATAACAAACCATATTTCTTTAAAAATATTGTTCTTTTTAATTTATAATTATATTGTCAAGGTCGAGTTTCTAGAATTTTTTACACATGAACTTGTAAGAACACTTCAATCTTTCAATAAAAGTCATAAATTAGATCAATTGCGAAGGTTTACTTAAGTGCAATATAGAAAAGACAATCACTGTAAACCATGAAATGAAAACCAGGAACAAGTGTCTTAACACTCTGCGATTATTTTAGTCAAATTAAAAAAATAGTTCAGTTTCTCGATCCCTTGTATAATCTATTATAGAAGAAACTGACAGATTGACTCACTGACTGATAGATCACATAGCACAAAAGCAACAGTACATTTTCATACTATCAGAGTATCTCTTTGTTTTTAGATTTATAACATCAATATGAATGGTCACTAACTATTCCAAAAACGATATTAGATAACTTCTTAATGTGCACAAAAGGACAGCATTTATACTATCAGAGTATCTATTCATTTTTGAAAAGATTGCATATAAAGAATAATTGTTTAACTATATTACAAATTTTGGAACACCATTGTTAAGAAAGCCTAATCTATAGTTCTAGATAATAAAAATCTAACTATTAGTAAATCAAATATGACTTGTAAATATATGAGGAGATTATGAGCATAGATATTCTCTTCCTCGTTTTTCTTTTAGCACTGCTTATAACTACATTTAACGTGTGATCAATTTCAGGTTATCGGCAAATTTATACCCTGTTCTGTTTTGGTTCGAATTTGATAGTTCGCTATCCAAACTTGTATTTGACGACAAGTAAAACAATTATGACTTGTCCTACCTCCTTTTTTCCGTATACATTCACTGCTTCTATTTATCGCCCAAGAACTACCACCTCTACATACCTCCCAACAGTTACATCTACAATTACAAGTCCAACTACTACTACCAAGACTACTACCCTCTCTAAAACTTTCAAAACTGTGCCTAAAACTGCTACTACTACTACCACCACGCCTAAATCTTTTACAACTATGTCTAAAACAACAAGTCCTACAACAAATACTATAGCTGATATAGCAACTACTTCTACTACTTCCACTACTACTACTACATCGCCTGAAACTACTACTACCACTACTATATCGCTTAAAACTACTACTACTAAATCGCTTAACACCACTCCAACTACTACTACTACATCGCTTAAGACCACTCTTACTACTACTACTACTATTACTACATCGCCTCGCACCACTACTACTACTACATCGCCTAAAACCACTTCTACTACTACTACATCACCTAAAACCACTCTTACTACAACTACACCCACTCCCACTACTACATCGCCTAAAATTACTACTACTACCACTTCCACATCGCCTAAAAAAACTCCTATTACTACTACTACTATTACATCGCCCAAAACTACTACTACAAATCCCACAGCAAAAACTGTAACAAGTACCATCTCTACACCTACAACTACAAGCCCAATAACAACAACTATGACTACTACTACCATGTCTAAAACTACTACTAGCATTATTAATAAAACAATACCTTTTACTAATACAAAAACTACCACTAGTAATAATACTATGATTCATACCTCGACTTCTCCTACCCCTGTTATAACTACTATAAATGAGAACGTAACAGAAGAATCAATTGATAGTGAACCCTTCTCAACAATATGTGAAAACTACTGCAATAGGCCTTTTACCTGGTATACAACTGCATCCACAACAAATATTGTACCTATTATATATGATGAGAGCGACAGTAATAGTGAAGAAACTGAGCATATAAGCACATCTACTATGGCAACTACGACAAGTACTATTAGAATACCTAATACAACAGCACACATTATTAGTGAAACAACTACATCTGCTAAAACTAAAATGTTATCACATTCTACAACACCTACTACAAATACCCCTGGAACTGCTTCAAATACTGACGGAAAAGAAGATAATAGCACTGAAACATTTTCAACCGCATGTGAACATAATTGCGATAGACCTATTTCTTGGATAACAACGACGTCAACTACAAATACTATACCTATCATTCATAATGAGAGAGAAAGTGATGGTGAATATAGCATAGAAACTGATCCTGCAAGTACAACTACTGTTACAATGACAACTACTTCAGATACTGAGAAAGAAATCACCAGTACAACAACACCGACTACCGCAATAACTACAATCACAACGCCTAGTAGCTCAACAACCACGAGAACAACGTCTTCAACAACCATTACCACGAGAACAACGTCTTTAACAACCGTTACCATGAGAACAACGTTTCCAACAACCAGAATACCAACCACAAAAGAAGTATTCACCACAACATCACCACGTACAAAAACAGCCAAGCAAAGAATAACTCCTGAAAGCAGTTCTGCCAGTACTACTAGTACATTGACATCTATAGATCTTCCCACAACTTATTCCACTGAGTTAAAGGGTTATCCTCCGACAACTGGCGATAATACGCGTCCGAGCCCTGTTGTGCTAAAATTATTTACTTTTTGTGAACATAGTCGATGTGAGAGACCTATTACATGGATTACACTACTACGAAGAACATCTAAACAAACGCATAAAGGACACCATTTCTAATGTATGTAATTGTTTCTAATTAAATATAGACATACGTACATAACATCGAATAAAATTCATTTCCTTTTTAATTTAAATATTAAGAGATCTACCGAGTTACTTAGACGCTCAATGATTGCTGTAGGTCCTCATAGCAGAAGGAAGTGCATATTTAAAATTTAATGCCGATAATAAAAAGGTACTTTGGTATAGAATTTTTGATCGTTGTTAGAGTAAAGCTAAGTGTAAGCCGCAGTAAAATATTTCATTTTTATTTTTCTTTACGTAATTTATTTGCAGTGCTATTCTTTACTAAAGGTATAAATATTTACTATTATTAAATTTGTCTTTCCTTGTTTTCATTTTTAATTAATAAAATTTAATACATTAGAAACCAACATTAATACAAACTCTATTATATAAATCTCCATGTATAATTTAATATAAAATTAAATTATATAATTTATTAAGATTAAATTCTAGAAAAGATGTTTCGTCACTTTGGGAACTACAAATTAGAATCGTGCTGTAATGTAGTTAATCTCTTTTCTTTATATAAGTTCACCGATTAATTGCTCCGTCAATTGCGGGCCGATTTTGTTATTCATTTTTTTATGTTTACAATAAAAGTACCCCAACGGTACTCATAAATAGGCACGCTTAGAACCGGGCAGGTTTAGAACCTGGTTCATCAATCCCGATAACGGGCCATCGGCGCAAGCGGCTCCGGCGCCCAAGATCGCAAAACGATCTCTGTCATACGATTGTGGGGGAACGAGTATCATGTTCCACCCAACACAAAGGGAGGATCCTCCGACCAGGAGGTGATCATGCCTGGCGGGCTACTGCCCAACAGTTGATGTTGGGATGTTGTAAATATGCTAATCGGCGCGAGAACTATTTATTTCGCGATTCAGGATTTGTAGTTACTCCGTGTAGTGCGTTACTTCGTAGTTCAGTGTATCTTAGGTAGATGGCGCTTTAGTATGTTATGTGGAAGTCGCCACACGATCACTATCACTGCCACCCAGATAGACCCTGCGAGGTCTTCGTGGTGCAGTTTTAATCACTGTGTCTGTGAATGTATGTGTATTGGAAACAATAATATATATATACGGAAACGAGGTACACTCTAGAAAGGAAATCCATAGAACCCTGACAGTACATGTCCCGCTCTTGTGTGGGAACCCCAATGTTTACTTACTGCCACCAAAAGGGCGCACGCGCTCCGTAAAACTTAATGCCTCGTCCTAATCTGCAATCTGCCCGGCTACCTGGGGACATTTCAGCACAAAAAATAGGGGTAATCTGGATAAGATTGTTTACTAAATGAACTTCTAATATGAAGTTTTACTAGGAATTCTACAAGGTGTAATTTGCCACATTGTTATATTTTGATAACAGGAGTAGGTAAACAAAATAGCATGTAAGAAGTTTTACTACTTGTGAGTATAGTTTTTTATGTGATATAAGAACCATAAAGGATAACAGAAATGAAATAATAATGTGTTGCAATGCAATGTTTATCGAAAATAATACAATATTATTTCCCATAAACATAAAGTTGTAAATAATATTATGCTTATGTATTAAGTTCTATTGCTGTAGGCAGCCGTTTAACATTGTACACTTTAATAATTTTGTAAAACATTTTCTTCTAAAATATTTAGCACATTTTACACTTTCTTCGAGCATTTTCTTTACGTAGACTTGTGTGTTACTTAAGCGTTTCAAACATATTCTTGCATGTGCGTATTGACTTAAGAAACGCCATAAAAAAATCCTACTTACGTGTTAATACATAGAATACTTTACAAATACATTTTCAGAGTTCCACGAAATCTATACTTTATACTGTGTTGGTTCTGATTTAATAATAAAGAATCCAGACTTAAATCCAACTACAAGTAGAACAGTGATGACGTGCTATACTCCTGTAATGGCTCTGCGAGTATTACCTAAAGTAACAGCTCCGCAAGACAATTACTTATGATTCCTATTACAAATTAAAAAATCATCAAGAAACGATTATAAAAACTTAACACTTGTTGCACCTAATATACAATGTAAGAAGACTACCTTTTTACTACCTTTAGAAAGGTGAGGGGACTAAATAATAGAAGAAGATTATAAAACTTACTTAACATTTGATATGTGTACAACTAACCTTAACAACAGTTTCGAGGTAACGAAAAATACACGAACCTTCACGGATTCGGACGGACATTAAAACATACATACTTATTTATAAAACAAAGAACAAAAATCTGATTGTGTTTTCGGTGAAAACTCTCAAGAATTGAGTTTCCTCATTGCACGAAGAATTACAAAACTTATGGAGTCTTTGTAAAAGTTAATCGATTATACAGTTAAAAATATCATGTCGTTTAATGATTTCAGAACCTAATTTTTATTTTGACTACTCGTAGGTGTTAAATAAAAACAGACTATTTCGTTTAGTCAAATGACTTTGCCATCAGCCCTCCTAGCCAAGTTGCCATTCTACAATATAGGGGAATGACGATATCTCAACGATAAGTCACGTGGTCAAAACAAATTCTTAATCAATAATACAAAAAATATTTGTTCGTTATAAAGAATAATTACGATGGAATCATGAAATACCGATTATTTTATTTTTTATGATTTCACTGTTGGTTTTATTCTATCTCTTTCTCACATCTCAGTATTCATATCAGATTAGGTATGTCAGTCGAATACATTGATGGTATAATATTACTACAGCATACTAAGACTATGTTCTAAATGTCAGTTTTATAATAATAACTCTTTATTGTACACCAGATAACTATATAAATGTCTTAATGTTAGGTCAGTACAATTTGGGGCTTTATCGCTTAACATGCAACGCAAACGCAGTTCCATTTAACGCAAAAGGAACCACAGACTTTAGTTTTTGAAGTTATACTTCTTTTGGCGCGATGGAGAAAAATGATGAGAGTGAATTTTTAGGATGCCGACACCTGAATTCTACATCGTAAAGTTAGTTCTAGGTGGCATGAAAATCGATAACTATGTTCAAGTTGTATATTCTAGTATTTTTATATTTAGAACACGTGTTTCGTAACAGTACAATTAAACAGTGTGAATAAATAAATATTATTTATTTAAATAAAATCTTTTTGATCAATTTAAATATCTATTGTTAATCACTACTGCATTTTAGTTATATTATTTCCATACGCCAAAGAAATATAACTTCTAACGCGTGTACATAAGTACACACACTCATTTATTTTTTTTATTAAAAATTAACACTTATAAACTAAAAGCCAACTTTATCTACATTATCCTATACTACATTGAATACAATGTTTGCTTCCAGACTTCGATGCTCCAAGTCCGGACGAGACAACAATCCAAGCACCTACTTTGAGTAAGGATATAAAAATATTGAAAAGTAAATTTAAGAGTAAAAATCAGTATAAAAACGAATTAAAATAACCTACTTAATGATTCATCATGATACAATGGAAATAGGGAATTTTAGGTTCTAATTAACGTGATGTATGTAATACGTAGATATATATCAGGAGTGTATGTATATACATATGTATAGTGTATAGTGATCCTGATAGCTAAGACAGTGTTACAATTTCCAAGCAAGGTATACATATGAGCTTTTTCCTGTAACGGGGTATAAATTTAATATACACTGCAGGCATGCAGTTCTCTGCATTTATAATTGCATCTACCAGGCGTTTTTGAGTTATTAATAGTGTAACAACCCTATTTTTTTTAAAACTGCACTTCTCAGTACACTACCACTACACACTACCATTTTACAAAGGAATTTTCAGACCATTTGAATGTATTTTTCCTGTTGCTCAGTGCGTATGTTACGTTTCCATGGCTAAACTTGGTATTTAGAAACTTTAATCCTTGAGAAAGGACATAAGCTATTCTTTACCGCGATAACCGACAAACTTACGGTCGAAAACGCGGCTAAAAGCCAGTATGTAAACAACTGAGATAAAATACAAAAACACAATGGAGGTTATTATTACTTTGAATATATATATTTTTTTTTTAAAAGACTACTCCCACATTAGGAATAAACATCCTGTGTCGTGGGGGACTTTACAAACATACATGAAACGGACACAAAGAACATCCAGACTCGGGTCAACAATTTGTGGATCAAACAAAGTGTTGTACCGCGTGGGATTTGAACCCACGACACTTGGCGCAGTAGCAAGCGGCATGGCGACCGCTGAAACCACTCGGCCAACCGTGCAGTCAATAATCTTTGCTTCCAGCTTCCGGTTATCCATGTCAGAACAAAACAACAAGCGAAAAGCCTGACATGGATAAAATCATCGAAATAGAATTATCAAAGGGTAAAACTACCTACATTATTAACATTAAGAAAGCTATTGTACGATTTAACTATTATATCACAGTTTTCCTGTCGGTACAGGAAAACTGTGTTGATGTAGGTAAAGTTTTAGCTGTGGCTGTGTGTGTAGGGTCTAAGCTTTATTTTAGGTGCTTGTAATAATATACATCCAAAATTACAAACAGGTTTCACTATTAAATATTGTGAAACCTGTTTGTAATTATGTATGATAAGTCTTGAGGAATACTATCTATTAAAAGGTGGTCTTTATCTCTCAAATTAAACAGTGATTAATTAGATTTAAACCGATTTATATTTTTGCCACAACTATTTTATTCTACCGTCGAATCATGAATGCCTCACTTTTTACATCGTTCTCAAACATCGAAAACATTATATCAAGTGTTGTCATCAAAATAATTGATACTGATTCGATACAATTCAGTAGTCGATTAAATATTTATAGTCGTTCCAATAGTTTATTTAACTTTTGACAGCTCTAATATTTATTCAAATAGTGATACCCTGACCAGTTACCTATTCGATTTCTTTCATCGATCGATTTTATGCATTAAGAAGTTTTAATCGATTTAACAAACTCATTATTTTATAGATAATTTCGTACTTCATATTTCTATGTGTTTCAATGTGCGACCTCCTTTGTCAAAATAAAGAAGAAATGGATTAAAAGAATGTTGTTCAAATATGACGGTTCTATGTCATGAAAAAATATATAAAAGGAACTGAATTTTCAAAATGTATTATTGTATTGTGTTGTAATTCAGTGGTTAATATTGTATTTGTTAAACTATTGATGATCTTTATTAAATCTCTTTATGTCTATTTTAAAATAATCTACAGTATTTCAATGAGTAACCTTCAATATAGTTGAGTATTTATATTCCTCCGTATTGATTTATTTGTGAATTCTCACGTTTGGTTGAGTTGAGCGTATCGTTCCTGCCTTCGTTACTGTCAAAATGCCAAAAAAGAAAGTACTCAAAGGACAAACAAGAGAGTTTGTCTTGCGACTTCGTGAATACTTTGAAAAGGAAAGCCGTAATGGTGGGCCTCTTATACCAGTGACTCAAGTTAGAGACCGTGTTGCAGCAGCATTAGGTATTAGTGCTCCAACAGTGGCAAAAATAACAAAAGAAGGCTACGGCAGCAGTGGCATGGAACAGAATAAGCTATCTACACCTAAGAAAAAACGTCCGCCTAGTAAAGTTACAGCCGTTGACAATTTTGACGCTGATGCTATTCGTCGTCATATATACGACTATTACCAAAGAAAAGAGATTCCAACATTAAAAAAACTAACACAATCTCTTCGAAATAGTGGTTTGTTCCGTGGTCAAAAATCTTCTCTGACAAAGGTATTGAAAGACATTGGAATGTTAATCCAAAAATGTGACAAACGAAAAATTTTAATGGAACGCAATGATATTGCTTTGTATAGATGCGTTTTTTTAAGACAAGCAAAAAAAATAGAAGATTGGTCGAATGTTGTTTTCACAGATGAAACTTGGCTCAATGCGAATCATACGCTGTCAAAAACTTGGACTGACAACACCGTTGGCTCCACTTCTACAGTACCAATGGGAAAAGGCGAACGACTGATTATTTGTCATGCAGGAACAGTAAAAGGATTTGTGCCAGGCGCTCTATTAGCTTTTAAATCCCAGAAAACAGGAGATTATCATGAGGAGATGAATTCGAACGTGTATGAAAAGTGGTTCAGAGAAATGCTTACATCACTCGAAGAGCCATCAATAATATTTATTGATAATGCACCTTATCACTCTCGTCAAATTAATAAAATACCAACACAGGCCAACAAAAAACATGAAATTATAAACTGGCTCCGTGACAATGGCGAAGAGGTGAATGAGTCCCTACTAAAAGTAGAGTTAGTAAAGATATTAAAAACAAAGAAGCTGCCAAAACGATACGTCATAGATGAAATGGCAGCAGAGCATGGGCATACCGTCCTCAGAATTCCCCCATATCACTGCCAATATAATGCAATTGAAATGGTCTGGGCACAAGTTAAAGGATATGCTGCGAGGAACAATACAACTCCTCCTTTCACCGCAAGAAAAATGCTGAATTTACTGAAAAATGCGTGTGAAAAAGTAACTCCAGAAAACTGGGCGAATGTTGTAGAAAAAACAAAGAAGGTGATAATGTCGGGTTGGGATCGGGATGTTACATTCGACAATTTATCTATCCAAGAAATGATAATCAATATTACTGAGAACTCAAGTGATGATGATTCCTGGTCATACGAAGAAGACGATTCTTTATAATTAAAATTAGTATTACAGTACCTCTTTTGGTTGTTTTATTTTTAATCCGTAAATTACTACGAATTTCAACATTTTGTACCTGTTCATTACAAGTAGGTACCGCAGGTAGTTTTTATTTGAACCAACTATAGTAAGTCTAAACAATTATTTTAGATTCATTAATTTGCGGCGAATACATTCGATCCCATTACTAGGTACGAGTACGATGGAACTGTTTTCATTACGCAAATTATTTATGCATTGAAACAGAGACATTTAGGGCATTTTAATGCAAAATAATAAAGCTTTTTACGTGATTTGATATAAAATATAAATACAATAATTTTATTGTATGTTTTATTAATATAATCGATAATCGATTTATTTCAAAACCGTTTTTATAGTCTGTGGTCATTAATTACGAATGACACATCCCTAAGTAGGCGGAGCCCGCCCATAAAGTACAGTATTTTCTGTAGTACATTGTATCAAAAATTATTACAAAACTTTATGTGCGTGATCTGTCAAAAGTTAAATAAAGTATTGGAACGACTATAGCTATAATATTTTTAATAACTAGTTTTATTAGTTTACTATTAGTTTAATGCCACCAAATTAAAATTAGTAAATATCATAATGTTAGTCTGGTTCCAAATTTGAATTCTTGACAGTATTTTCCAAAGATCTTGGCTTGTTAACCTTACACTATGCGAGCTAATACCATAAATGCTTCCCATTTAGGCCATAGTCTCGTAAAATAAAATTCCTTCAATTTTAAAACTTATTTACAGGAAAATAAAAAAAAATAGTATTTGAAGTATACATTTATAACATTTGCCTCGGTGGCGTAGTGCGTATGCGACTGCTAAGGTTGAGGTCTCGGGTTCGAATCCCGGGTCGGACCAAACGTTTGTATAATCTGCAAATATTTGTTTCGAAGTTTGGGGGTTTTCTATGTATACCTAATATATTTGTATTTACAAAAAAAGTATCTAAGTATTTATATCAGTTGTCTAGTACACATAACACAAGCTCTGCTTAGCTTGGGACTAGATGGCATTGTGTGTGTAGATGTCCGGAATATTAATTTATTTTATTTTATTTATTTTTTTACTTGTTCTAATATTTTTCTTTTGATGTAAATAAGTTTTTGAAATTCCTTCCATGGGAAGCATTTATGCCATTAGCTCGCCAAGATAGTATTCCTCATGAGTTATCACTGCTACCAGATGTCAATATGCCACTAAAAGTGTGGCGGGGTTCAGCTGGCATAAAATCAAGCTACTTAAAATACTTCAAACCATCTGTGGGATGGATTATTATAGTGCCAAAGAGTCAATTCAAGTGCAATCAATCTTTAATGCAATGTTTGCTTCCAGACTCCGATTATCTATCTGCAAACGATACATCGAGCCAAGCAGAAGCAAATGAAAGTGTCGAAAAAGATAAATTAACGGTTCCTCTCAAAAAAACTGTTAAGAAGTGTTGTAATAGACCTAGTTCATGGTTAACCACAATAAAAATAAATAGGAGACTTCTTAGAACTAAAGTGAATGTATAACTAGCAAAGACATTTTAATATATCCATTGACGACTGATCACCGCGCCTCCACTTTCTGCTGCGTTGAACATTGCTGCGCTGGTTCAAACCCTACTTGGGCCTACACTGTATAATATGTAATACACAAATTATTTTTCTGTGTTTGTGTGTTCTCTGTGCCCGTTTCGTTTCCATATGTTTGTGAAATTACATTAAAAGTATGTGCCGACTTTCACACAGCACAATAATAACTTACCACAGCGCCGTCTATCGAAGACACGCCGAACTACACGAAGTAACTGCTAATACTCTGGCACGATAAGAAAATTCTCGCGCCGATTGGTTCTCATACAACTTCCCAACACCAAACATTGGGTCCTCGCTTGGTCGGAGGATTCTCCCTATATGTTGGAGGCACGTGATACCTTTTCCCCCACAAGCATATTTGTCATCCATTGTGATTTGTTGGTCCCATTCGCTACTAACATATATTACACTAGTTGACCGACGCAACCTCGTTTGCGTCTGATATTGCCCGTAGCGAAAAATTTTCCCCCGTATAGTGTGTCGCAGACTTTTTGTAGATCCTCATAAGATCTACGATTAATTAGAACATTTTTTATATTTTATATTTTACGCAGCGTACGCAAAATAAGTAACTTTTCTGGTTGTTTTTTTACACCTTGTGTCCGAAAAACCCCAATATCTTACGGAACCCTATTTTTTTCCAAAATAAAATATAGCCTATGTTACTCGTGGATAATGTAGCCTTCGAATGGTGAAAGAATTTTTAAAATCGGTCCAGTAGTTTTTGAGCCTATTCATTACAAACAAACAAACATACAAACAAAGTTTTCCTCTTTATAATATTATAGTATAGATATAATAATATTATAAGGTTTAATAACAATAATTCCACTAACCGAACCTACTTACCTGGCTGATCACCGGTTTATTAATAATAATAATGATTTTGAAAAAATACTCGGCAGGGACAGAAACATCGTCTTTTGTTTTTTTTAATAATTTTTAATAATTGTCTATGTACCCTACAAAGTAATTATTAGGTTAATATCCAGATATCTTCGGTCAGCAGTGGACGGCAATAGGCTGACGATAGACAGATTCCTTTTAACTTATATCAGTTTTTAAAATAATCATGTCAAAAAATCAATTGATTCTTAAATAAATATATTTCTAACGTTATTTTTTACTTGCTTTTTTCTTTTAATTTCGTAATTTTTAAATATTTTTAGTTTTATCTATTTGATGATAAATGGTTTAAAACCGCAAAAACAATAAATATTGCCATGCCTTACAGTGCATGCCACAGTTAAGACGTTTTAAGTAATAAGCAAGCTAATTCAACACTGGTCGGAGATTCATGCAATTTTTATCTCTGTTATCACTGCACTAGATAAATATATTGGACTAGCTGACCCACGCAACCTCGTTTACGGGCAATAGGAGACATTGCCCGTAGCGTAATAAATTTCCTCTGTTTTTGTAAAATTCTTCAATGATGCTCCGCTCGATAAACATTTTTTTTATATTTATTCATATATTGAAAAACCAATATCAGCCATATCTAATATATAGATTGTACAATCTGTAATAATTAGCATTAATTTAATCTAATAATTAACATTAATTATTACATTATTAATAATTAAGAGCGACGAGGGAGACAAACTTCTTAGCACTCCATGGATTCACCGTGCGGGTGCCGGGTTCATCGTGTGGCAGAAGGAGAAACTCAAAGCAGTTCCCAGGACTTACGACCTAGGTGTAGGTTTAAGGAAGCCCCCTTTAAGATGCGCATCAACGCTCACCTTCACTGCTCGAGTTTCCCGCCCTACCTAGCCAAATTTGGTAGGAACCTGTTAGTACAGCCTTGGATACTCGTTCTAAAATAGAACTTACTGCAGATCTCGACAGGCCAAGGTATTTCAAAAGGTTATAGAGAGATTTAGCTGGTATACCTCTCGCTCCTACTTCTACCGCGTATAAATTAACCACATACCCATTTTTGTTTAGTTTAGTTGTTAGATCGTAATATTTATTTAATTTTATTCTATGGTCTTTAGGAATATTAGTGTTCCACGGAACAGTTAGCTCTACTAATATTATGTGTTTAATTTGTCTAGAGAAGAGGAATATGTCCGGTCTGGATGACGAAACACCAACATCCTCTGGGATTTTATAGTGCTTATCATACGTATCCATCAAAATAGTCCAGTCAGGTGCAGTACCTAGGATTGAGAAAGGCTTGCTTTTAGATTTGGTAGTTGAGCCATCCTTTATAAAGTAAATTTGTCGTTTATTTGTAGTGAATCCTTTTTGGGCTCTAGCTACTGAAAGACTTACTGCTTCACGTATGATTTCTAGTACTCTATCATGTCGGCGTGAGTAATAACCCCTATCAAGCAGCACCCTGCAACCTACCAGTAAGTGCCTAACAGTACCTACTGCCTCACCACACGTATAGCAAGATTTTTCAGATGCTTTCCCCCATCTCACTAGGTTACTTTGGTCTGGGAGGGTCATTTGGAAGGCATTCAGATAGAATTTTAATAGGGCAGGAGACCAATCATATAGCAAGGTGCGCCATTTCAGGGCTAACGGGATGCAGAACTCACCTATAGTTAACCAATTATTAGCAATAACCAAAAATTAGCAAGAATTTAATATCCGTAAGAAGTTATGCATGGGCCGGCTCGCCCGGAGTGATACCAGGGCCTCACAGAAAACCGGTGTGAAATAGCGCTTGCGCTGTGTTTCACCGAGTGAGTGAGAGATACCGGAGGCCCATATCTCAACCCCTCCCCATCCCCCAAGGGACGGCAACGCATCTGTGACGCCCCCGGTGTTGCGGGTATCCATGGGCGGCGGTAATCGCTTACCATCAGGCGATACGTATGCTCGTTTGCCACCTACTCCATAAAAAAAAACTTATCCATCAGGACTACTGCTGTAATTGTGATTATACAAATAAAGTTTCGAAAAGAAAGAATGAAAAGATAAAGTCTCCTTTCTTTTCAAAACTTTATTTTTACATCATTGAAGTGACCACTGCCACATTTTTTGAGGTCTGTAAACATCATTCTAACGAAAATGTTTTGAAGTTAGTTATATAATATATAACACACATATTACAAATAAATTCCATTTATTGTCGCCATAAAACTTATAATCCACGGGCCCACGTACAAGGGATTTCAATGATTAATAACAGGCTGAAAGTTTATACACAGCTTCGTTTTGACGAGACCCCCAACTTTTATTATTGGACTAAATTCTGATAGTGGCAGGAAAGTTGTCAAGATTATGTTAATATTTTTTCGAGTGTGGGTCTCAAAAAAATTACCATCGAATTTGTATGCCAATGCATTTTTTATGTAAAATATATATTTTGCAAGCCCCAAAACAAAAATCAGTTAGTCATTAATGAAAATGAATAAAATTTTTCAAGTCACCATTCTGACATGTTAGAGCTGGGGGTCACTCGGGAAGGTACCATTCACTTTGTATGCCACAAGTTTTTCTCAGTTTTCCATCGTATTTTCTCGAAGTATTGATTTTTAGAAACTGTTATTTATTAATTTGGGACACTCATCAAATCGACATGTTTCGCTCCCTATCCCGCTTTTTCCTGCCACTATCAGAATTTGGTCCAATAATAAAAGTTGGGGGTCTCGTCAAAACGAAGCTGTGTATAAACTTTCAGCCTGTTATTAATCACTGAAATCCCTTGTACGTGGGCCCGTGGACTATTACACAATAAAAACTTAATAACGGAATAACAAAATTAATTAAATCTTAAAAAATCATTTAATCTAAAATGCTACCATAAAAATAATGTATTGCATAGCATGGCATTGGATGGCACAATTTGGTAGTCTTCGTATTATAATAACACTTTCTCTATTAAATGAACTATTTGACTAACATCGGATTATTAGCCTTGCTATGTTTCTTTCTAAACGCATTTATTAAGAAATCATCAGCAAATATTCTTTTATTACTTTTATAGAAAGACTCAATTTCAGCGAGAGATTTATTCTCTGTCTCTGGCAGAAAGAAATAAAGGTAGACTGTGCCAATAAAGCCAAAGACAGCATACAAGCCGAAAGTTCCACTGAGGTGAAAAGCATATTCGATGTTATAGTTCGTTTTAGATGCTAGAAAGAAGATCACGTAACTTAAAGCTGCTGACATTGCTGTGGCTATACCTCGGCTCCTGAAACGAATTTTATTACATTTAATTTTAATACAAGTTGAATTATAAAATATTTTTTAAATAAAAAATCTGAAATTCATATTTTTCCTCTTGTTAATACATATATTGCAAATCTTATTCCAATGAAAGCAATTCTAAAATTGAATCTTAATTGAATTAAAGTTTAAGTAAAATATATATATATATATATATATATACTAAGGCCAATTGTGCTTTAATCGAGTCTAAATTCACAATTAACATAACTTGTAATGTAAATCCTATAATGTGTAAAGACTGTAAAGTTTCTTTTCCCCATACATATTTTACAGGAAAACTAGGATGAAATCATTGCAGATAATGTACTATTGAATAACATACGTAATATAACCTACATATAAAGTACTACTAGATTTTACAATACTCCGTGTGGTTACAGATTAAGAATTATATTATTAGGAGTAGTGACCCTCTGCAAATTACCACTCCTAGTATATTTGGTGTCGTAAAAGATAATAATAATAATAAATATTCCGGACATCTAACACACAACGCCATCTAGTCCCAAGCTAAGCAGAGCTTGTGTTATGGGTACTAGACAACTGATATAAATACTTATATACTTTTCTTTGTAAATACAAACATATTATACATAGAAAACACCCAAACTCCGAAAAAAATATTTGCAGATCATACAAACATTTGGTGCGACCCAGGAATCGAACCCGAGACCTCAAGCTTAGCAGTCGCATACGCTACCAGTCGCAGTACGCGAGGCAGTCTATATAAGACGTAGATAAAGAACTAAGAGAGCAAATTACAACAACATCCCTGGAAAGAGAAGGAAAACTTGAAATAAACCAACCAGTCAGCGTGGTACAGTAGGCCAAAGCCCCCTTTCTACGGAGAGGCCTATGTTTAGATGTGGACTGTTGATGAAATTCTGTAATAGTACTAGCTGAACCCCGCGGAGTCACCGTGTAACGCCGCGATGCAAAGCTACTCTAAAAAAGGTTACCTACTCCTTATATCATCAGCTATAGCCGTTCCAGAGATTATCCGGAACTAACCGTCAGAGAGACAAACAGACCAAAATTGTTGTTATTTTGAGATATGTACCGTGTATACATACTTAAGCATTTGGTAAAAAGCGATTATTTTAATATTACAAACAGACACTCCAATTTTATTTATTTGTGTAGATGTATAGATTAATAAACAATAAACTTACTTGAAAGGAAACATCTCCGATAGCAAGATCCATGGTATGCCGAGCCCGTTAAAGCATATTAACAACAAGAATAAAATAATTGGTAATACGTCCTTGCGATCAGTAAATGTATTAACTTCATAGGAGAAAACTGTCTGAGGAATATTGATATGTGCGTAAATACTAAGGGACAGGCTGCAACCTGCTGCTGCTAGTAAAGATCCAAGGATGAGCTTTCTTTTGCCAATAGTCTTGACAATAAAGGCAGATAGAATACTCATCAAGATGGCAAGCGCTCCAGATATCACCTAAAAAAAATTAAAATAGCCAATTATTTATTTATCTTTCACGATTTTGTAATATATATTATGTACAATAGTGTAGATGACTAGTTATTCAAATTAGATAATTTTTATCATCTGTCAAAACGACAAATTTGTATGAAAAATGTGTACTGAATACAAACTTATGACGTCACTGTTTGGACCACTCAATTGAGCAATATATTTCAATGTTTATTTAAAGCTGTAATAATTATATTTTTCAAGATGTTTTGTAATATTTGTTTTAATGAAGGAGACATTGGTATTTATTTAGGATACAGTTATCTATCATATTCGCGCGTTACGTTGTTGCTCACGATGAATTCCTAAACGATTTTCATGTTTTGAATAAAATAGGATAGTTTTGATTTTACCGGCTTTCGGCTCGACCGGAGTGATACCACGGCCTCACAGAAAAACGATGTGAAATAGCGTTTGCGCTGTGTTTCACCGAGTGAGTGAGGATATCGGAGGACCATACCCCAACCCCTCCCCCCATCCCCTTTCCCACCCCCCAAAGGTCGGCAACGCACTTGTGACGCCTTTGGTGTTGCGGGTGTCCATGGGCGGCGGTAATCGCTTACCATCAGGTGATACGTCTGCTCGTTTGCCCACTATTCAATAAAAAAAAAAGTTGGAGCATGGTTGAAACGAGAATGCAGTTGCATTGGTCAGCTGATACGAGTAGGTATATATACGTGAGATTGTAAAAACCATTAAATTGTAATCTATCGCACGAGATTGTAAACTGTCGATGATCTGCAACGTACTCCTAAAGATTTAACGAATTATTTTTAGTCATATTATAATCTATCGAAGTGAAACCGTCAAATTGTAATATGGTATGCGACGGATCGCATCTCGCGTGCTGATTGAACGGCATATGTCCCACGCCGCCATATTTGTGTGTTAATTCATTTGTTGCCGAATGTAAAGTAAAGTATAACTCACATATATACTCTTCCAATAACATCTAATGTGACTGAGGTATAAAATACAATACAATAATCTAAATTGTTTACCACAGAAACAATGCAAAACTTACATGCAAATTTCGACTGTACGGTTGACCTACTGGTTTAAGTGGTCGCCACGTCACTTTCTACTGCGCCAAGAGTCGTGGGTTCAAATCCTACACTGGACAAAACTTTGTGTGATCTGCAAATTGTTGTTGTGAGTCTGGGTGTTCTTTGTGTCCGTTACATGTATAATTGTAAAAGTACCCAGCGACACAGGACGTATATTCCTAATGCGGGAGTTGTCTTTAAAAAGAACTGTATTTTTTTACTTACCACTATGTTTTTAGAATCATATTTCATTCCCAAAGCTTTGCAAACGTTTACCATATTCGGTCGAACAGGTATTGTGCCGCACATAGTGTGGAAAAAGAAATACGCCGTGACTAGCATGAAAGGCCTCATAGTTTCTTTTACAAAGAAGACATACTTTATTTTCAGTAGTATTCTTTTATATAAGCTCTTGTTTTCATGTTCACAAGGCTCAATTTGTTTTTCTTCACAACACATAACGCATTGGCGCATATCTTCGTTATATTCTAGAAGCTCGTTAAATTCTTTTTCGACATCTATTGGTTTGCACCAGCCTCTAAGTCGGCAGAGTGACGCCAGAGCCTCTTTTTGTCGACCTTTCGAAAGAAGCCATATTGGAGTTTCAGGTACCTTTAAAGAACATACAGATTGAGTTATTAATTTATTAGATAAAAGGCTTCTTCTAACATACTTTCTTTGGCATAAATTGTGCTATTTAAGAAACGTTCATTTTAATTCAATTATATATAGTTTATGCATGTGTATAAAATTAGTAACACTAACCTACTTGTTGATTAATTAATTAACTATATATTATTTTGCAAGTTTTTTTTTTGTTGTGTATTGTTTTTTTGACAATATTTTTACTTTTAAGTTCAGATAAGTTCTCATATTAGTGATTTCCTTCTATTCTAGCAGTACTAATTTCATAATATTAATATAAGTTAAATTATATTAGTGATGAAAATGGACTAAATTTGTAACCGAATGGTACCCAAGGGATAGCAAAAGAAATAGAGGCAGGCAAAGCAAAAGATGGGAAGATGATATCAAAAAAATAGTTGGTCCGAAGTGGACCCGCCTAGAAGAGACAGGATTATATGGAAATCTTTAGAGGAGGCCTTTGTCGACAGACAAGCTGTTTCACATAAACCGGTTGCCGAGAATATAAACTCAAACTAAGTTAATTTTTTTTAGAAATTAAGCAGGTTTGTGTATGTTAATAAGCAAAAGGAACAGCAATAAAGGCTATTTTATTTTTATTTATTTATTATTTAATCTATCATTGAATAGGTTGCCTTACCATGACAGATCAACAATGTAACATATATTATACTAATATTATAAAGCCAGAAATTAAAGATCAATCTGACCTCAATTCAAAACCTAATACAGTATTAACTGATGACTACAAAAACGCTTATATTACGTAGATAAATGTCTTAAGATAAAATATAAGCGGTATTTTATCAGTTGCCATTTACAATAATATAACAGTTATTTGTTTTTTGATAGCGGTATTAAAGCTTGTAGTGTACAAATTTATCAATGAATACTATACAAGGAGATACTAAATTCATGGAATTTTATAATATGCGTATTCGTGATCACTGATTTTGTGATAGTGAGTAACAATCCTGTTTTACTGATATTATCTTTGTTAGTTTTATCTTCATCGTGAAATGAAGAAATCACTTTTATTCTTACATTTTTTTATCTTACCAATTCAAATAAATCCGTTATGGTCTTTTTGAGTTAATTTTGATATAAATAGATCTACACTGGTATTACAAAGTCGTAAATTATATAGGTTTGTGAGGTTGTTGGGGGTAATTTTGGATTTACTGAACCGATTTTGTAAATTATTTTACCAATAGAAAGCCGCATTATTTGTGAGTGAGACCATATATTAACCCGAAAAATGATTACCGCTGTATCCAACATACACGTAATCGGAGCCATTATTTTGGTATATGGCAAAAAGGAACGAATCGGATGGTATTTGTCTACCATCACCTATTGAAACTTGCAACTCGTTAATCACAAGTATGTCTCCTTCGATACTCTCCTGCCAAAAATCAGGAAAGTTAGAATTTGGGTTCCGCTGTACCTTAACTTACTGATTGAAAACACGGTTTGTTTTGTGGCTTCATTGAAAACCTGTTGTAAAACAGTTTGACTATAGTCAAGCCTGTCCATTTCATTAATTTTACAATTAATAATAGATATAGTACCGATATTGTTAACAGAACGCGTGTGAAAATACCTAATTTATTATATAAGTTTATTTTATGTTCTCTAACTAAACTATAGCTTATTTTCAGCTTGAATGTTCCTAAGCATATACATACATAGTTATAATTATAGGTAAGTAATGTAAGGTCACCTACAAAGAGCACCAACACCATTGTAGTAAGTGGTACAGTCAGGGCCGCGAGTGCTGCTTGACGCCATGGTAGAACAGTCCCGAGGAAGTATGCGGCGAAGATACCCGTAGACGTAAATCCGTTCGTTAAGGTTGTTAAAATCCCACGAATTGATGGATCACTGAAAGATGGACAAAATTGTATTTAAATTCCGTATATTTACACATTAAAACGTTTATTAAAGTAATATTAAGTAACAATTTATTAATTTGTGTATCCATACTCATAGTTTTAGTTTTTAATACTTTGTAATTAGATAGTAAGTTGGTCTGAATAAAGGGCTTTATTATTATTAATATTTATTAATTACAGGTCAAAGACCCCTTTATCATCGTTGCATTATTTATTTATTGTATCGATAGATACATTCATTTATAATGCAATTGTGTACTATAAATATGCACTGAGTATAATATATTTTACAATGTACTAAAAAACGAAGAGTGAAATTACAATAAGTGACTTAAAATATACAAATCAAATAACTACGGAGACCTAAATAATAATGTTATTTAGATTCCCACTGACTCGACAATTCAAAAGTTAAGATTAATGAGGTAATAGAATACGAATAGGTATGGCTAGTTAGTTGTGAAAAAGCATTTTTTTTTTAACTTTTAGTTATTTTAAGATCAAGAATTCAAAACACAAATTTGGAATTCACTTATTATGTAATGTCTAGCATGCGATAAACGCCTCGATCAATGTAAATAAACTAATTTAAGTGTAAAAATATTTGTAAGCGATGTGCCCGGTTCGTAGAAACCGGTCTGTCACTACTGGGTGGCACTAAAACAATTTTTTTTTTAAATAGGCGTCTGTCAAGCCCTTCCGGTATAAAGACATGTTTATGCATATACGTATGCACCAAGTGGAAATTGCAATCGGAACCCGAAACAAGGCACTCGTATCACTATTGTCTAAACATAAACTTGTAAACCATAGCAGCAGTTTCAGTATATTGAGCTATTAGTTGATATTCCCCGAGGCCAGATTAATGGAGACCTATACAAGTAGAGCAGTAGGCCCAAACAGTTTAATTGTTGCCATCGACACGATAAATGGAAGTCTGTATATAAAAAAATTACAGTTTTAAATCACAGAGTGTCTACACAACGATGTTTATAAAATACTACGAAACTGTTTCTTAAGGTTATTCCAAACAACTAAATTACCATAACACCATAGTTGCTGGGTCAATGTTTTATTGAAACGATTTATAAAGTACATCGCGTGACTTTGTAAAATCTTCTAAGAAGGTTACGTGGGTGCTAGATAAAAATTAAAAACATAAATATAAAGCTAAAACTTAGATTTAAAGAGGTATCTACTACTACTACTATACCAGCATGTTTTCAGGAAATCAGATTCACTCAAAAGCATATGAATTAAATACTAGAATAAAAATATCAATCTCCTTATTTACCTGATTTCTCCCACATATGTGACGGAAGGTGCTTCCATTATACCCGTACCGATCCCCAGCAATGCGTTCCCAATAAACAAAGTGGGTACACTATACGCATAGTACATGAGTAACCACGCGATCACATGTGGTATGTTCACTAGAAACAATGCCTTCTTTCGGCCAAAGTAATCGAGTAATGGTCCTGAGAATATACTTCCAATAGGCTGGCAAAGAAACGCCATACTACCTGGAAATGATAAAATTAAAGATGTTAATTAAATTTGTAACTTTTGTATTATTTTACACAATAGGTAAAGTTAAATTTTCTTAAATAACAAGATATTTGTAACTATGGTTATGCTTTCAGTTAAAAGTTGTTAGTCCTGCCTAAATAAGCCGAGAAATAAAACCCCTACCACCCTATTAAGCACCGGGTTACGACCTACTGGACTCTGTGCTGCTAAGTTACCTTCCCAGGAGAAATATAATGATTCTTGTTTATCTCTTCAACTCATGCCAAAGGCTTTCTTACTCTCCATCTAAGTGAAAAATGGCTCAAGTAGTCATGATCCCGGAACCTGGAAATCAGCCAGAAGAAATTTCGTCCTACAGGTCAATTAGTCTTCTTCCTCTAGAGGGAAAACTGTCCGAAAAAATGCAATCTCACCTGAACACTAATCTTCCCGGGCACCAGTTTGGATTTAGACAAAAACACGGAACTCACAGAAAACCGGTGTATAAATAGTGCTAGCGCTGTGTTTCACTGAGTTAGTGAGGATACCGGAGGCCCAGAAAAATAATACGACATAGTTCTTCAACCCAAGAAACAGCTAAATGTCTACAATGCTGTGTTATGCGGGATATATATATAAAATAAGTTATAATTATAGTGTTACGGCACTAACCGAAACTAAATTAAATCATTTTCTTTTCCATATCGATTTCCGAGAGTCGAATAGAAAAGGAAACTTACAATATTGCAAAAGCGTCATCATTACGCTTATGACCGAAACAAGCCCTAACATCCGTAATACAGTAAATTACTTAGAAATTTACTTCAATCGATAGTGGAATTTACTATCAAGTTAGGTTTGTACATAATTTCTGGAATAGCTTGTATTAGTCAGCGTTACATAGATAGATAGATAGATAGATAGATAGAAAACTCTTTATTTGTACACCTTTTCACATATTATAAGATGACATATAAATATAATGTAATGTACAAAAGGCGGCCTTATTGCCGAAAGCAATCTCTTCCAGGCAACCTTAGGATGGATTAAAATGTATCAGAGAGACAGCAGCAGTTGACGGTGCAATTGATTTAAAAAAATATTTAAATTATTATTGAATATAATAGGGCACATATACATAAATCTACTTATACAAATATACATACATACATAGTCATAAAATATATACATAAACATACACACACATAATATACACTAATTAACACAATCATTTAATTATGTCACGACACAGAATCTGTTACGACGTGACTGAATCTTTTATGATGACCAATACAACTCTTGAACCATTGTCTTAAAACTAGTTACTGTTATTGCTTTCCTTATGTTTATCGGTAATGCATTCCACAAGCGTACAGCTTCAACCGTAAAGGACTGGCCATAGAATTTTGTGGAATGCAGAGGCATCTCCAGTCTCAAATCCTCAGACGACCTTAGACATTTTTCATGTGTGTCATTAAGGAACTTGAATCGTTCTTTGAGGTAGGGAGGGGCTTTAGGATTAAACAAGATGTTATAAAGAAAAACAAGAATATGAGTATTCCGACGAGAGCGAGTCGGAAGCCACTTGAGCATTTGACTGAATTCGGAGACGTGATCGTATTTTCGTAGTCCAAATACAAATCGTATACAAGGATTTTGTAGTCGCTCAAGCCTATCAAGTACATGGTAAACAAAAACCTAATTCCTCTCTCAGCTTTGAGCAGACAGTACTGTTTTGAGATCAAATCTATTTATAATATATATGTATACATGAGGCAAGTTATCCGCTTCAAAATTAAATATTAAATAACAGAAATATGATCTAAGGCTACTAATAATTCTCTAAACATGACTTAAGGCATAATCAAGGCTCAAGGCAAGTTTCAAATATAAACTTTAATTTCATCACTCGCTTGAGTGAATAATTATACAGGCAAAAACTTTACGATTGATGAACTAGGTACGTAAGTAGATAACTTAAACATCCAATCTAAAGATTTATTGTTTGTACTTATTGTTCCAAGATAAACCTGTGTTTTATTTGCACACTTTATCAAGCAAAACACATGTGAAAATCTTGATCGACGTTCGCTTAAGTAAAGCAATGCTAAGTGTTTACAGAGCATGAGTGATAAACTCAAACAAATGCAATCAAACTAGATTACGATGTACATTTAAGTTTATTATCTCTTTACGGTTACGGATATAAGTTCACAAATACTACTCTTATGGTATTTCTCTAATTACCTACTACCTTCAACACAACAATTTTGTTCAGACTTGAGTAGACCATACTCTATCTTAATATCAAACAAGTTAGTACAATATTGTTGTTGACAAAGTGTTGCAGCAGAGCAAACTAAATAGTTTGGGATGAGTGCACGATGGCACACAAAAAGTCTTTGAAAGCATTAGACCGCACGTAGCAAGGATTTTATTGGCAGTTGGTTTTTGCCAAACACTCCCAGTAATACCACGATCAACGCCAGCTGACGAACTTAACGCATGTTTTAAGTCATTCATTTTATGGAAAGACATTAAAACGCTCAAAATAAATATGAACATGCGAGTCGAATTGCAGAACGACCAATCTGGAGAAGTTTTTTCCACACAATTGCTCGATATTGGTAATGGCAAAATACCTGTTGACTCATCTGGATACATCATATTTCCTACCAATTTTTGTCACTTCACTGAAACTAAGACAGAATTCATCGAGTAGGTTTTCCTGAACATTGTTCAAAATCACAAAGATCATGTATGGTTGAGCGAAAGAGTTATATTAGCTGCAAAAAACGTTATTGTCAATGAAATTAATTTTCAGATTCAAAACAAAATAGCTGGCGAATTAATGACATACAAATCGACTGATTCCGTTACTAACCAAGACGATGTTGTCAACTATCCAACGGAGTTTTTAAATTCGCTAGATTTGCCTGGGTTACCACCTCATAATCTGCAATTAAAAATCGGATCAGCAAACATTATGTTGCGGAATATAAATCAGCCACGTCTTTGTAATGGCACCCGACTTGCGGTGAAGAAATTAATGAACGTCATCGAAGCCACAATTTTGAAAGGGAAGTACAAAGGCGAAGACGTTTTCAGTGCGGCTAGTATTCGTAATGCCGATAAATAAATCTTAAGGGCAGTCGCTAAGTGTTTGTGGCATCAATCTTGAAAATTCATGATTTTCACATGGCCAGTTATATGTCGACTATTCCCATGTCGGAATACCAACAAAACTATTTATATACGCGAAGAAAAAAGAATTAAGAATATTAATATATATATCATAAAGCATTAGAATAATTAACACACTTTTTTTTTATTTATTATACCAATTCGAATTCATCGTATAGTATAGTCATCGTTAACACATGACAACGTCTGTCGGGTCAGCTAATTCGTTTATAAATGTCATCTTCTATATTGGATGGATGCATAAATAAATTATTTAAAAATTACAAACTCACGTAGATTTTTATGCAAATGATTATATCCCATTGACCTCGTGGTATATCCTACTCAGATTTTTATGCTACATAAAATTTTATTATATAGTCCAAAATTTTTTAATTTACTATAAATCTATTTAAACTTTGATATAACACGAATCCTAAATTTCAAGCATTAACTCCAGCCACGTTCAGGTAGTGGCGTGACACATATTTTAGGGAGCAGAAACGGCATATCAGGGTTTCGTTACGAGGAGGTTACCAGAGAAAACAAACCGACAAATCCACCCCCACCGGTTGTTTGGTATGTAGTATTTGGTATCCAAGAGGAAAAAACGAAAAAAAACGTCCTAATTTGAATGTCATAAGTAAGTTAAGTACTACTAGCACCAGAATTAGTAAATTAATTAATAATTAAAGTAAATTAGTTCATTATAACACTAACCAAACCAAGACGCTTGTCTCTTGGTGATAGATAGCCCTTCTTTAGCCTCCATTACTTCAGGTAACACCATCGTCACGAAACTGATAGATAGACCCAGGCCAATGAGCAGGAAGTCTAACGCGAGACATGCTATGACCTGTAAAAGCAAAAAATATTTTTAGATAGAATTATAGGGAAGTAAGAATAACACTATTAGTCCATGAGCCAGGGCCTGTTTTTCATAATGATTACTAACAATCTGAATATTTGTGAGTAGCTTCATTTTGACGAGACGCCCAACTTTTTCCTCTATGAAAATTCTCGATAGTGAGGGCTAATACAGTATGGAGGCGTCAAAAGTGTTAAATGGGTGAATGTTCAAATTTTAATACTAACAGCTACTTTATTAATTAAATCTTGAAACAATTTTACAACAAATTGAAAACAATAATTGTCCTACAAAAATTATGATTCTATCAAAGAGTCCCCCACTCACAACGTGTTTCAACAACTAGGTCTAAAAAAATTATGGAAGGACTATTATAATAGACAACACATGGATCGTCCCGTACTCTCCAATTCTCTGTCGAACTTTTAACGCCCACATAAACGTGGAGTATTGTCATTCCGTTCAGGCTATAAAGTATATCTGCAAGTATGTGAATAAAGAGTCTGATCAGGCAACGTTTGGTGTAAGAAATGCTCATAATGAAGTTGAAAATTATGTAAACGGAAGGTACATAAGTACATCGGAAGCGGTCTGGAGACTATTGGAATTTCCTCTCCATAACAGACACCCTACTGTTCTGCAGTTGGCCGTACATTTAGAAAACGGCCAAAGAGTATACTTTTCACCAGCTAATGTGCAAAGCATTGTTGAAAATCCACCAAAAACAACTCTGACCGCTTTCTTTGAATTGTGCAATTCCGACAACTTTGCAAAAACATTACTTTACCATGAAGATCCCCACTATTATACCTGGGCTAATAACAAATTTTCCCGAAGAAAACGCGGAGAAGATGTCGCTGGTCATCCTGGAATAAAAAAAGATCCTGCTTTGGGAAGAGTATATAGTGTGCACCCTTCTCAGTCGGAGTGTTTCTTCCTTCGAGTTTTGCTTCATCACGTACGTGGCCCCACCTCATTTCAGGACTTAAAAACTGTGAACGGAGTTGTCAAAGAAATATACCAAGCTGCTTGCCGTCAGAGAGATTTGTTAGAAGACGATAACCAGTGGGAAAACACTCTACGAGAAGCCTCAATTTCTCAATGTCCTTTGAAGTTGAGGGAGTTGTTTGTGGTGATATTGTTATTTTGTTACCCATCTGAACCACTCAGTTTGTGGAAAAACTTCAAAGACGATTTATGTGACGACATAAGACATAGAATACGACAGCATAATCAGAATTTCACTATAATGTAACTATAACAATATTTTCTATTTGTAATAGACCTTCTATTACAAATAGAAAATGGACTCTTAGAACTAAATGAGAAAACCTTAAATGATTTTGGTTTACCTTCTCCAATTCGGCCACATAACAATGCATCGGACATAATACTGATACGTTCGTACGATACCAATGAGTTGTCAGTTTTTATTAATGAAAATTTACCGAAATTAGTCAGAGACCAGAGACAAGCTTTTGATGCAATAATTGACAGTGTGCTAAATTACAGAGGTTTAATTTTCTTTCTTGACGCCCCGGGAGGCACTGGCAAAACGTTTCTTGCAAATTTGGTATTGGCAAAAGTAAGACAATCTGGGAGAAATGGACTAGCCGTTGCCTATTCGGGGATTGCCGCTACTCTGTTAAATGATGGGAAAACAGCACACTCCACCCTATAAGCTACCTCTGACAGTCTCACTAGAGCAACAGTCAGTTTGTTCCATACGTAAAAATGGGCCACTCGGGAAACTTTTACAAGAAAAATCTTTAATTATATGGGACGAATGTACCATGAGTTATGGAGCTCATGTTGAAGCAGTAAACCGAACACTCAAAGACCTCAGAAACTCTGATGCTGTAATGGGTGGCGTTACTTTTGTTTTCGCGGGCGATTTTCGGCAAACACTGCCTGTAGTAACAAAAGGAACACGCGCCGATCTCATCAGAGCATGCTTAAAATCATCTCGCTTATGGAGTTCGGTTTCATCTCTCAATTTACGAACAAACATGAGAGCCCATTTGAGCGACAACGACGATGACGACTTTCCGCGTCAACTACTCAATCTTGGCGAAGGAAAAATTGTCTCTCCTAACGCCAACAGCAATGACATTAAACTTGACGAGGCATTAGGACACATATTGCACAGGTTGGAACATCTTATTGACGCAATATATCCCGGTCTTGAAAATTTATTGGAGAGAGATTATCATTGGCTTTGTTCTAGGGCAATAGTGTCACCCAGAAACGATACAGTGAATGAAATAAATAAACTCATTTTAGAGAAAATTCCCGGTCAGGTCAAACACTATAAGTCTATTGATACGGTGTGTAATATTGAGGATACAGTGCACTATCCCCAAGAATTTTTAAATTCTTTGAATCCTTCTGGCTTACCTCCTCACAACCTTGTGTTAAAAGTTGGCATTCCTATCATGCTATTAAGAAACTTGAGCCCCCCCAACATATGTAATGGGACAAGGCTGCTTACAAAAGATTTACGGGACAATATAATCGTGGCGACCATTCTCACAGGGCCAGCAGTGGGACAACTGGCTTATATTCCACGGATACCCATAATTCCCACTGATTTACCCATACCGTTTAAAAGGCTACAGTTTCCAGTGAAGATCTCTTTTGCCATCACTATTAACAAGTCCCAAGGTCAAACATTCTCTCTGGTGGGCATTGACCTGAGAAAGCCGTGTTTTTCCCATGGGCAGTTGCTGGCTTATCTCGGGTTGGAACTCCTGATAGACAATATATTTTGCTACCAAATGATAACATTACGTCCAATATAGTTCACAGAGAAGTTTTGAACAATTAAAATTACCATAACCGAACTAACTTTTCCCGCAACTTGGTCCTCATGGAATTCGTTTATCGCAAATCCCGTAGAAAATGTTTTTTTTTTCCGACAGAGTTACTTTCGAATTTTGTATTAGCATGCAAATACAAACTATACCTATGTATAACCCTCTTTTTGGCAGTAAGAAATTAAAACATAACACACTAAATAATTATTAACATTATGCCCAACGAAGTGGGCACGGGTCAGCTAGTTCTTGATATAGCTCATAGCCCCCGATACGTAAACAATTTTACATACATCACTTAATACGACGCCTACTAATCTATAGTATAACATACGTCATCGTGGTCTATAGAGGTCATAAGTGCCTTGGTCACTATTACTTTTGAGAATGGTAATAATTACTTAACCCGAACAGTGAATCTATATAAAAGTATATAAGCATTTATATCAGTTGTCTAGTACCCATAACACAAGCTCTGCTTAGCTTGGGAATAGATGGCGTTGTGTGTTAGATGTCCGGAATATTTATTTATTTATTTGGTTTAAATTTACTAATATTTACTACATGTAATACTAAATGACCCGACGAACTTTGTACCCCCATTTTTCTTTTTCGTAAATATTATTAACATTTTTGAAAAATTTGTTTTAATAATTATGTCCACCTCACCTTCCGACAGATAGTGTACAGTCGCTAACAAAAAAAAAACATTTCCAATTATCTTTTAATATTCTTCTATACAAACCTCATCCTAACAATAACGAACACATAAGAAAATAATTATTTAAATTGGTGCAGTTGATTAGAAGTTATGCGCGTGGATACATTTCGGCGATTCATTTTTGTTTAGATAGATTAACTAAAACGCATGTTCCGCAACTATGACACATGGAATATTTGGTGTATGTTCGAATGAATCGTTGATGATAGTAAAACAAGGCTTTCTTAGAATAAATAAACTAACTGACTCACGCAACCTCGTTTGCGTCTTATATTGCCCGTAGCGTGAAAAATTTCCCCCGTTTTTGAAACATTCTTCATTGGTGCTCCGCTCCTATTAGTAGTAGCGTGATGATATATAGCCTATAGCCTTCCTCGATAAATGGACTATCCAATACTGAATTTTTCAAATCGGACCTTCGGTTCCGGAGATTAGCGCGTTCAAACAAACAAACAAACAAACAAACTCTTCAGCTTTATTATTAGTATATATAAACACGTGAAATCTGCGGATCATGTGTTATACGTTATTTATAATGCGAATAGTGCCACAATTTTGAAAGGGAAGTACAACTGTCTGTGTCTTTAACCACAATAGTAAGAATGAAAGAATCGTATTCATATCCCTTACAATGTGTCTGGGTCTATATTTTAAATAATTTAAGATTTGTATTGAAATATTGTTTGTCCTTGTGCTATACTAAATCAGTAGAGAAGTAAAAAATACAACCTTTGATTGAAAACAAAATGTCCGTGATAGTATACATCTCGGGTTTCCGTAACCATTTTATA
The DNA here is from genome assembly GCA_916048165.1 of Spilarctia lutea. NCBI lineage: Eukaryota > Metazoa > Arthropoda > Insecta > Lepidoptera > Erebidae > Spilarctia > Spilarctia lutea. Next base: position 7,623,803 of record OU696491.1, read on the forward strand.
TTTCTTTTATAATATGGAGTTCTTTTATTACTCGTATGACGAATCATCTAAGGCCCACTACTTCACAGGAACCCGGGTTATCCTAGGAAGGAAATCCCCAAAAATAAACAATAAAACTTAGCTCAGTATTGAATTCAAAATTATTTTACGATCTGAACTTGACATTCTATATACATAGATATATGCATAAAATGTAGGCGGTAATAATAGTAATAGATGACAAATTAAAATACGTTGATCGGTGTTAAAAATACTACTTTGAATTAATTCATAAATATAATATTATATTATAAGAGTACCTAAAAGCTTTTTTGCTTATTCCAGTGCATATTTACATATTTGCACGTTTAAACATTTTTATTCAAATAGAATTTGGAAATTTGTTTACTGATTTGGTGTTTTATTTATTCCTATATATATTTAAATTTATTTACAGAATAGTATCTTCCTCATCCTCCTGGCTATGCCTACCTGCAAGTGGCGAGATCCACAGTTTTAAGAATCATATTTTTGTAATTACATTGTAATAGTGTACGAATCGTTGGTGGGCTAATAAATAAATACACACGACTACTTTAAAAATAATATAAAAATAGTCTATGTCACCCGAGCCATATTAACACGAATCTATTTAGAACTCATTGAATTAAATCGGTGCAGTATTTAACCTGCTGTAGCAGTACATACACACATACATAGTCTGTCAAAACTATTACCTTTCCTGGGTGAGACGAAAGTTAGTTGTGGTGTGACTTGGATCCAATAGTCCATGGAAACTTGCAACTTAAAAGTAATAGTTGTTTTGCTGCTCCGACAATCAGGGGAAGCAGTGCTCAAATGGAAGTCAATGGAAGACGTACGTCGGGTCACCTACGGTTTGTAGATGCCCCACTCCGGTGTAAGAAACCCGATGCTCTTTTTCGGTCATGTTTTTTGGGGCCCCCTGGTTTCGGCTCACTTAGAGGGTTTATAAATTCTTTAGTCACTCACATTCAAATTTATAATTCTAAAATTGAAAGTTTACAAACATATTTTATCGAGTTTATTTTTACAAGGTCTTTGGTTGTAGAATTACATGGTATTATTTTTAGTAAATAATATTACATCATGTAGCGTTATATTTAGAATAGTATTGTGCCTTTAGTCTGGTTTGTAATTTGTGGTAACTTAAATGTAAACTTTCAATTTTAGAATTATAAATTTGAATGTGAGTGACTAAAGAATTTATAAACCCTCTAAGTGAGCCGAAACCAGGGGGCCCCAAAAAACATGACCGAAAAAGAGCATCGGGTTTCTTACACCGGAGTGGGGCATCACCATTCTGTTAAACGTTTTGTCCATCAGTTTAACAGAATGGTTACCAAGAGACTTGAAAAGGGAAAAAGGGAAACCAATTAAAAGATGGAGAGACATCTTTAAACAAAGATGTGGCTCGTATTGGATGGGATTGACGCGTGAATGAGGTGTATGAAAGGGTTAGGGAGAGGTCTACGCCGCGGAGGGGTCCGGTCGTGTTAATAACTGCAGTTCCCGGACCCCTACCTTCTCAGGCGCAGAGTTGGCACACCGTGTGGTTTTAGTCGGTTCGATTCCGACACACCGCCCCACCGGGGTGACGGCCCGAAGGGATTGCCACACGTTAAAAAAAAAGAGGTCTACGCCGCGGAGGCGACTAAAGTAAAATTTTTAAATAAAGTTTAATTTAAGAACGTTAACATTAAAATAAATTTAAATTGTTAATACCTACCTTTGATATTTATGCAAAAACTTGTAGCAGAAAATAAAGGTAATATTTATAATATTTATTTTTATAAACCCAAAACCGAATGACTCTGGAACTTGTTGAACAGATTTTATTAAATGAGATCTTTCACCAAAATAAAGTTAAGGATGACATATTTCGATGTTTGACATTGAAACAATAAAAACAGTTGCCCTAAAATATCCGTTTCGATGTTAGTTTAAATAGATAAACGTAAGATGTATTGTGAATTAAATAAACAATTCAATGTGTAATTTACCTACAGTGCAAGAAATAACTGGAGTTCTAATAGAAATTGTTTACTTATCTTCTGAAACTAGTTTGAGATAAAAAGTTAATCTTAATAGGGCACTACTACTGCTATGTCTGTGTAACGCACGACTTATAATTTGTGTGATTAACTAGTAATTATATAGGTAATAAAAGAATTGAATGATTTTACTGATATTGGATTAAATTGTTAAATACAAATGTGTAATTACTCTCCTACAACATGTATCTAAAGATTGCACAGAGGAGGAATAAATGTTTTTATTGAAATAACAATATGTACAATGAAGTTAAATTGAAGACTATTGTCTTTGATTGTTCTAAAACCCTGACTAACAGTTTAACAGTTATGACAATAGGTAAGAACCCTTTAAAATAAATTTTAATACTTAAAATTCTTCGGCACATTAGTCATGACAATTTTCACAAGTAAAGACAGCAATTTTAACAAATACCTATTATGTAACCACCAACCAAAAATAAATAATAGGTCTTTACCTATGAAATTGCGTTTCTTCAGTACTGGTCATTTCAAATAAAAAAAAGTTTGTAATGGCTCTGTATTCTAAATTCAAATTAATTTTGTTTTAAAACCATGACATTCTATTTACAAACTCAGTCTTTTGTTTTTTGATTAGCGTTGTATTTTCATTACATTTGAACATTTTTCGTCATAATGGATACTTTAAAAATTCGTGTAATTATGGAATATGAGTTCCGTCGTGGCACCAACGCGACACAAACGGCACGTAACATCAAAAACGTTTACGGAGAGAACTGTACAAACGAACGCACAACCCTTTATTGGTTTTCCCGGTTCCGTTCTGGAAATTTTGACTTGAAAAATGAAGCTCGTGGTCGTCCGGAGACTTTGGTTAACAATAATGAATTAAAGGCGATTGTGGAAGCTGACGAAACTCAATCTACAGCTGAGCTAGCAGCAGCTTTTAATGTAAGCATCAAAACAATATTGATCTATTTGCGACAAATTGGCAAGGTAAAAAAGCTTGATAGATGGGTGCCCCACGAACTTAACGATCGCCAGCGCAACGTACGCGTCGAGACCTGCCTTTCGCTGCTCAACAGGCAAAGAAATGAAGGAATTTTGAAACGAATAGTTACGTGCGACGAAAAATGGATTCTGTTCGACAATCGAAAGCGCTCAGCAAGTTGGTTAGACCCTGGTTCAGCACCAAAGCAATGCCTTAAGCCAAAAATGACCCCTAAAAAGGTGATGGTCACTGTTTGGTGGTCTAGTGCAGGTGTGATTCACCACAGCTTTTTACAAAACGGCATGAGCATTAATGCAGATGTGTACTGTGAAGAACTGGAGAGAATGATGGAGAAGCTTGCACATCTGCAACCAGCTTTGGTCAATCGGTCGTCCCCACTGCTCCTTCACGACAACGCGCGACCCCATACTGCGCAACAGACAGTCTCCAAGCTGCAAGAGCTGGGGTTGGAAGCTCTCCCTCATCCGCCATACTCACCAGACCTTGCACCTACCGACTATTACTTTTTCCAAAATTTAGACAACTTTTTAGTGAGTCAAAATTCAATTCCCGAGAGGCAGTACAAAATGCCTTTGAAGAGTTTGTTGCCTCCCGTCCAGCTGATTTTTACAAGAAGGGCATCAATAAACTGCCAATGCGTTGGCAAAGATGCGTCGATTGCATGGGTGATTACTTCGAATAACAGAAATAAAAAAGTTTGAAAAAATAAGTACTTTCACTTATTGCATACAAAACGGCAATTTCATAGGTAAAGACCTAATATGAATTGTTTCGCCAGTTACCATCGAATTTAAGATATTATCTATAACATATTACCCATTGCAATAAGCATAGTAATATACTGTTAATAATCATTGATTGTCCCTAAATTTAGGCCATCTGAATTGATAAATAATATATTCAATTGCTATAATGTATCAATTGTACATATGTATGTCATTGACCTTAAATATATAACTGAGCCGTTGTAATGGTATGCGGTAAACGTGGTTTGCGATACGCCAAAAGCGACCTATTCAATTCATTGAACAGAGTCATCGTACAGGAAGAGCTCAATTTTTTTATTGGATCTTACACAATTGATTGATGGTAACCTATCTACTAGTATCTAGTAGTCTAGTATCAAAAAAAATTGACTCTAAATGTATTTTAGTTTGCTCAAAATCGTAAATTAATTGCAAATGCTTGCAAAATTTAAGTGTCATTGCCATTTGCGTAGCAAATGGCGTGAGTTACTAACAATGTTGTCTCTGCAGATTTTACCGAATCAATAATATTTCTTACTAAGCTAATATTATTCATAATTTTATTAAAATAAAATGTTAATGTTATAATAAAACTCACACAAAAATAAAACACGTTGACAACGTATTAAGTGTGTCCAGATGTATTTTTCGAAAATATCAACGGTAAAGTATGAACTATATCGCATATAATATAAGATTGAATAATAACATTAAATTAATTTTAATGAATTAAGAATTAGGAACAGGTGTAATCGTTTACTGCCTACCGGCCCATAGTGTTGCTTGACGAGGTATGCAAGCTCTTTGAAAGAGTTATTGCATGGCGCCTCGTCAAGCATCTCATCAGGATAGCGCCGGATCTGGCCGATAACCAGTACGGTTTTCGTCAAGGGCGCTCCACCGTGGATGCGATCATGCGCGGGAAGGCTCTGGCGAAGGAGGCAGTTTCCCGGGGCGAAGTGGTGTTGGCGGTGTCTTTGGATATCGCCAACGCGTTTAACACTATGCCCTGGAGTTGCATCAGGGAGGCACTAGTGTATCACCAAGTGCCTCCCTATCTCCGCCGCATAGTCGGGGCATATCTTTTAGAGAGAGCCGGGATCTACCTGAGTAGGACTAGCTATTGCGGCGGTAAGAGCCGTTATGGAGGATTGGCTCGAGAGGCGGCATGGGCCATTGAAGTGGTGGTTCTCTCGCTCGGTAACATGATTGCGGCCATGTTGCGGAGCGAGAGCGCGTGGAACTCCGACGTTTCTTTCTGCGAGCAAGTTATGCTTGCCAAAGAGACGGCGGAGCGGGACCGGGAGAGGTTTAGAACTCTCCCGGACCGCCGGGCCCGAGAACAGGCCAGGTACCGCAGGCGACTCAGGCGCCGGAGATCGCAGAACGATCTCCGTCCTCCATAAGCGCAAACCTGAGGGTGACACATGAGGCCATGTGTCACCCTACCAGAAGCAAGCCCGGGTGATGGCGCGGACGCTGCGGAGCGTACGCGCCCTGGGAGACAGTAACGGGAACATTGGGATTCTCACACAGGAGGGGGGCATCTACAAAGCGTAGGTGGCCCGAGGTACGTCGGGGTTCCAGGGTTTTCCTTTCTAGGGTGCACCTGCTTCCCCGGCATCAAGTACCCGAGACGGCGTGCGGATTTAGTCGGTTCGAGTCCGACATGCCACCAGCAGGTGGTATCCGAGGGAATTTCCGCACATAAAAAAAAAAGTGTAATCGATTAGGTTCATTAATTTATATAAATGTATATTTGAAACATTTTAAGTTATTTCTTTTTTTATAATATATAATAACGAGCAGACGTATCGCATAGAACAACCAAAGGAAAGGTTCTTTTTTTATATAGTTGTCTATTTCTAAATATTAAACGTGTTAATATAGTAAAAAAACAATAATACATACCTGTGAAAGGATCACTCGTGAGCGCCCAATCGATTTCTTATCTTCGGATGTTGTCATTGTAAACTGTGCACTGCACAACTCAAACACTAATGAGCACAACAATTCTGCTTTACAGAGTTATTTGCGCCGTTGCTGCACAATATTTATTAAAGGTTTAGTCAGTTTAGTGATGTAGTATGATAACATATAATACACTTTTATGACTACATAACATTGCTTCTTACGTAACAGAATCATTACGTCCGAATTTTGCACATTAGGTACATATTGGTACAGGATCTACAAGTATGTGCCAGTTTCTTTACAGTTCCTATTTACATACAATAGTAATTTATAAATTTGATGAAACTGATTAATTACGATTTTGTATCTTTAGAATTATCAGTCCTAATTGAATAAATCTTTCAGTATTAAATGCGGATGCAAGCTACGATATTGTGAATTGTAAAAGCGCGATTGCGTGGAAACTGAATATTCATAATAAATTAAGAAGCAAAAACTGGGCCAATATTTTTAAATAGTCTTGACAATACATTTATACATTTTCTTACAAATTATCTCATTCGCAGTCCATGTGTACACAAAATCACTTAGTCTTTATTAGGAAACATATTAACCTTAATTTATTGAATAAACTGTTCTAAATCATAATATATATAAATATATATATATATATATATATAAATGTATTATTAAATAAAAAAATCTGATTATCAGCGACACAATTATTGAATGCCCTAAAACTGTAAAATAAAATGTTAAAGCTTCAAAATATACAAAAACTATAAAAAACCCACAATAAAACGTTCAGTCTCTCCACCGCACCGGTCGATCTTGAACTAAATATAAAATTCTATAGTCTACAATAATATCAAAGTCATTAAGTACGACCATTAACGGCCAAGCTAAAGTATGTGTGACAATTAATTACTACTATTGAATGAAATTAGTAGGCCCTGGACTAACATCTACTGAATTTTAACTAAATGTTGCATCACTAGTATTTGAAGAGAAGATGAAGATTTGAAAACTTTGTTTTCAGAATGAAACCTTCAGGTCCAAGGGTAATTGAAACAACTTTGAGTAATGGTCACTAATTTTGCAACGATTTATCAAAATATGAGATTAATCCCATCCTAAGTTTGAACAACTAAGAGCTTTTTATATACATGTAATAATAAGTCAAGCTTTCCACAACTAAATACATCACATTCATTTCCTAACTCTTTTTTCTTTTAAGGACGAGTCTATTTGTGAACGGATTTATTATTTAAATTCCCTGAAATATAACAATGCATTTCAAATGAATGCCATCCATTTGTGAAACCACTTATGTTATGTTACATTACTAAATTAAATGCTTATTAATATCAAATCAGGCTATAAATTCAACAGATGTCATTATCAAATTCTCTGTTAAAAATACTTAGTGATGATTAGTAAACCGATTTATTCTGTATCACGACCGCAGACCATGTGCAGACGTCATGTGCGTGACCATCTAAATATTGTGGTGCAAAGTTCACACAGTAGGCTGGGAAGTCTACCATTGAAAATTTCATACTACGAGTATTTCAAACTTTTCTTTTTAGAGTTTTAGAAGACGGAAACCTTACAGGACCACTTTGTTGTCCGTCTGCCTATCTGACCGTCCGTCTGTCAAGACCCTTTTTCTCAGTTACTACATAGTTATGTAAACAATGTTCCTGCTATCAAAACTTTATCTTGTAATGTTAGGAATCAAATAGGTATAAATTAAACGAACACAAAGAACACCCAGTATCTTAGTAAGTATAGTCCTTTCGTTTAGATAGTGTCGGTGCACTCGCAGGCAAATTAGCTGTTACAGAAATTTGTAGTCTATAATGTTCGAGGGAAATCTATATCAATATTAGAAAGCTGAATTGTTTGTTTGAACGTGTTAATCACAAGAACTTCTGTTTCGAATTGAAAAGTTTTAGGTTAGAATAGGTTCGAAGCCTGAAGGATTCTTTTGGCACCTCTGTATTCCACCAGCAGCTCCGCCTCGCGTGTTGCCTCATCTTCGGGTCGGCGACGCCTCCTGCGGAGCTTGGACCACTTACGGCGCGCGGTCTCGCAGCTTTTTCGCAGTTTTGCGATCGCCGGCGACCACCAGTAGACCCGACGCACCTCGCAATATTGTGCTGCACCCTAGGTATCGCCGCAGACGCGGATTATAGCCTCCCGAAACCATTTAGTCTTGGCATCCACCTCGATAGGCCTGTACGACGGAGGCTTCCAAGAGAAGCTCCCAATCTAAGCGTTTCAGTGCCTAAAGTGGCTCAGGTGTAGCCAGCCGGCGCGTCACCCGTGGGGGCAAAGACCTCAAACCGAATGTATCGGTGATCCAAACATTCCACCACAACTACGCGCCAGTTCTGAACACGGCGTGCCAGCGAGAGGCACGCGAACGAAATGTCCACTTGTCAGACAATGCAACAATGCAGCATGGTCACCCACACTATAGCGGCCTATTAAGATGCTAATGCTCACTCACCAATGAAATACAGCAGCACGAATGCTGTCATCTACCTAAGTGACTTGACTGCACGGTTGGCCGAGTGGTTTCAGCGGTCGCCATGCCACTTGCTACTGCGCCAAGTGTCGTGGGTTCAAATCCCACGCGGTAAAACACTTTGTGTGATCCACGAATTGTTGTCCCGAGTCTGGATGTTCTTTGTGTCCGTTTCATGTATGTTTGTAAAGTCCCCCACGACACAGGATGTTTATTTCTAACGTGGGAGTTGTCTTTCTTAAAAAAAAAAAAAAAAGTGTGATCCTCTGTGAGAAAAGCCCCGGTTAAGCCGGCCTGTTCCTGCTGAAATCAGCTTGGATTTACTACCTTGAGTATAATATCTGTAATATTTAAATATGTGAATATCTAAATACTGCTCTCTTTCTTACTTTATTAAACAACGTTGTCAAACCGGCTGTTAATGCATTATTGATAAATTATTTATCATAGTTCATTATAATAATTAGCTTCAAACTTTAAAAGCGAGGTGATTTATATGGTGATGTTAATTATAATTACAGGGCTTTGAAACATCTAATTATCACTTGAAATGACCGGTTGAGCAAGGCTACAAATGTATCTCACATGTGTTACTGTATAATATTGTAATGAAAAGTGTTACAAGTAGCAAATCATGGGCTAATATCAAATTTTTTATGTGTGATACCGTCCTAAAATAAAATAAGTCAATAATTTATTTAAAACTAACTGATCGAAGCTACTCCACCTGCGTCTCACAAAATGGATAAATAAGCATTATTATAAATTATTATTTTTACAACATTCTACATGTACATGAATATGTTTTTGATATAGGAGTAGGTACGTAGTATCTATAGATTGACAGCCTTGGTGACGTAGTGGTAGCGTATGCGACTGCTGTGCTTGAGGTCTCGAGTTCGATTCCCGGGTCGGACCGAATGTTTGTATGATATACAAATATTTGATTCGGAGTTTGGGTGTTTTCTATGTATGTATTTACAATTGCCTTGTGCCCGTAAAACAAGCTCTGCTTAGCTTGGGGCTATATGGCGTTGTGTGTTAGGTGTCTGAAATATTTATTATTTATTTATTATAGATTAGTATATTTTTTACACTACAAGATCGTAATGAGCACTGATGGTATCGTTGCTTGAAAATAATATTAAAGCAAATAAATTTCAAAAATACCTGGAAAAACAAATGGAACACAATTAAGATTTTTTTTTATTGATAACTTTACAAATAGACTAGATGACCAAAGTTATGTTTGTTTAATGTCATACTTAGATAAAATTTCGATATCAAATAAATTTACCTGAACATAATATGCATTGATACAGGCTTTCCTGTCAATTAAGACGTTTTGAGAAGGCTTTTCATGCATGAAATCCCTGAACAAAGTAAATTATTTTTAACAAGAGTAGGTATTTAAAAAACCGCGTTCTTCTTTGTTTTACACACGCAGTAGAATAGAGGAGACTACTTCTTCTTAAATTCAAGGTTATTAATATTTCTATGCGTAGCAATTTGATGGATAAATAAAGATAATGTTACCCATTATCTACATTCCTTTCAAGGCACTTAACATAGAAACGGCCTTAATAACCCAAAAATAATAATTTATAAAACACATATATACATAAAATGTATTTATAAATACATAATTTAGTCTACATAATAATACTATTGTCAACTGATTTGACTATCAAATTCATTTCAGGGTGCAATAGAAATATATAAGTATAATTCTGTATGTAGGTATATGAATTGATTATAGCGCTAAACAATTAAATAACTTATTCTATGGCAATCCTTTATCGCCTTTATCATGGTGAGTGTTCTCGAACGAAAATACGTGCTGGCTTTCGAAGTCACCGTTTTAGAGTTTTAGACATACATGCTCAAACTAAACAGTTCGGCTCTTCCATTCTGTGCTAATCAATAAAATTAGAAATTCATTATCAGTGTACGGTTTCCCTCACACTACGAACCTGGGTCCTTTGAAAGGGTGTAAAAAAGCACATCTCTAAGCTGCCTGATTTTGGGTCACCATGCTGCATTATCCATATTCATACCTAATATGGACGGTGATCACTACTTTTGGATATAACTCATGTTTTCCATCAGTCAGAGTAGACCCATTGTGATAGCCAATAAAGCAAAAAAGGCAAATATTTATCAAATCATAGTTATGGAAACCTCAATGTAAATTATAACTTTGAAAAGAAATACAAAAAATATTACATGGAAGACATTAAACCTATTATATAAGACTTGAACATCCAGAGACCCGTTGCTCGTACGGGAGTTCGCTCTGGAAAAGGGACATTCCACACATATACTAAAAGATACATAATATCAATAAAAATAATTGAGACTAAAGTCGAAAATACTAAAAACAAAAATAAATTACGTACAATTGTTTATATTTCTATAACATTCTATTTAATTTAAATATTCATTATGTTTGTGTGGCGATGCATGAAAAAACTAAGTATCAACACCCCTGTTCACCTCGTGGGTGCCGACCAAAGGAGCAAACTACACAGAGCAACAGCAAACTAAGCACTGCAAAGAGAAATCTATACTAATAATAAAGCTGAAGAGTTTGTTTGTTTGAACGCGCTAAACTCAGGAACCGCTGATCCAATTAGAAAAATTATTTCAGTGTTGTATAGTCCATTTATCGAGGAAGGCTATAGGCTATATATCATCATGCTAATACTAATAGGAGCGGAGCACCAATGAAGAATGTTTCAAAAACGGGGGAAAATTTCACGCTACGGGCAATAGAAGACGCAAACGAGGTTGCGTGGGTCAGCTGGTAAACCATAAAACAAATCATGTATACCCACCTATCTAGCCAGCTTAATATAGTAGGCCAAACCCTTTTTTCTAAGGACCCCTTATATCTCCTATACCTAAATGTGAACTTTCAAAGGCTGTTAAAGATGGTGATGAAGTTTTAAGTCATGATGTTATTTTGTCTGAAAATAGGTAACATATAGAATGAACCTCCGATCAGAATAATATTATAAAGGTGAAAGTAAGTTTGTCAGTTACGCTTTCACGGTAAAACTACCCAACCGGAGATATTAGAAGTAACATAGGATATTTTTATTAGCTAGTACATACTCCTATATTCATTACACATAAACATACAAAAACAATTAGTGATAGAAATACATTTGGAAATATTATATCCCACGAGAAGTTGTCACTATTTTTTACATAACTACTGTCTTATTCAGTCTTATACTTTGGTTAGGCACCTAATACGAATATACTCAGACAGTGTACTAGGATTTAGAATTGTGTTACTTATTTCTGTATACAACTTTATGATCCCATAAAATAATCAGGTCAGGTTCATGGAATAATACTTATAATGGCATCTCATTTTTAAGTTAATCAAGTTATACCATCTATAACTACCAGATCTCCGCTTACATGTATAATTAATAAAAATACATTTCATATCTGGTATATTAAGTAATATTAAGTTTATTTGTCAATAGGTAGTATGTTTTTATATTGTACTTAATGTATTATTGCTATTTTTTTTTTGTATTTTATTTCCGTTCTTTACGTGTTTTTGAATGTCTGTACCCTGAATGTAAAAAATATCTCGTGTTTTGTTTCTTTACTCAGTTATATTTATCACTAATTGACAAAAATTTTATGGTTTTTAAGTAAAAACTTTGAAAAAATGTGTACATGAAAAAATAATGAACATTTCGGTAGATGACCCATAACGCCGCCTAGTTCCAAACTAAGCAGAGCTTGTGTTATGGGTACTAGACAACTGATATAAATATATATTTACTTTACTTATAAATACATACATAGAAAACACCTAAACTCCTAAACAAATATTTGCAGATCATACAAACATTTGGTCCGACCCGGGAATCTAATCCTAGACAATAATAATAATGAAGATTAAACCGTATTGGTTATGACTTGTTACATATGCTAGTGGTTATCCATACACACACTACAGAGTTTATCCATACCAAAAAGTCCTAAAGCAAGCTAAACTTTAATATGGTACATCTAAACCTCTTTAATACGTCCAGCATTTAATGATTCACATCAAAAGACTTGAAAAATGTTCAATTCCTAGGTAAGAAAAATTGCAGGATAGAATCACAGTCAAAACTTTGCAACAAAATCTTTGCATTACTTTCGTGGTCGGAAGGCAGTTAAAATTATATACAGATTAGTTGTTCGATACTTAAATGACTATCAGGATGAATAATTTACCACAGATACAATATGTGTCATTTTATTAAATATTAAACTGCCACAATCACATCGAATAAAAATTTTTGGAAGTTTCGTCGTATCAAATCGAAACTATTGCACCATATTGCATAATAATTAAAAATAGTCAATCAAAGCTGTCAGTAGTCGAAGGTTTATTCAATCGGTAAGCCTCCACAACTAATTACCCACGGCAACTAACTTTTTACGACACATCTGTTGTATATTTTAAAAAGAACTTTAAACCTTTGAATATCTTATCAGAAAACATAAATATGTAAGTTTTGTCGACCTTCGATTTTTGTAGCTTATAATAGGTCTTTACCTATGAAATTGCGTTTCTTCAGTACTGGTCATTTCAAATAAAAAAAAGTTTGTAATGGCTCTGTATTCTAAACTCAAATTAATTTTGTTTTAAAACCATGACATTCTAATGTGAATGTCATGGACATTCTATTTACAAACTCAGTCTTTTGTTTTTTGATTAGCGTTGTATTTTCATTACATTTGAACATTTTTCGTCATAATGGATACTTTAAAAATTCGTGTAATTATGGAATATGAGTTCCGTCGTGGCACCAACGCGACACAAACGGCACGTAACATCAAAAACGTTTACGGAGAGAACTGTACAAACGAACGCACAACCCTTTATTGGTTTTCCCGGTTCCGTTCTGGAAATTTTGACTTGAAAAATGAAGCTCGTGGTCGTCCGGAGACTTTGGTTAACAATAATGAATTAAAGGCGATTGTGGAAGCTGACGAAACTCAATCTACAGCTGAGCTAGCAGCAGCTTTTAATGTAAGCATCAAAACAATATTGATCCATTTGCGACAAATTGGCAAGGTAAAAAAGCTTGATAGATGGGTGCCCCACGACCTTAACGATCGCCAGCGCAACGTACGCGTCGAGACCTGCCTTTCGCTGCTCAACAGGCAAAGAAATGAAGGAATTTTGAAACGAATAGTTACGTGCGACGAAAAATGGATTCTGTTCGACAATCGAAAGCGCTCAGCAAGTTGGTTAGACCCTGGTTCAGCACCAAAGCAATGCCCTAAACCAAAAATGACCCCTAAAAAGGTGATGGTCACTGTTTGGTGGTCTAGTGCGGGTGTGATTCACCACAGCTTTTTACAAAACGGCATGAGCATTAATGCAGATGTGTACTGTGAAGAACTGGAGAGAATGATGGAGAAGCTTGCACATCTGCAACCAGCTTTGGTCAATCGGTCGTCCCCACTGCTCCTTCACGACAACGCGCAACCCCATACTGCGCAACAGACAGTCTCCAAGCTGCAAGAGCTGGGGTTGGAAGCTCTCCCTCATCCGCTATACTCACCAGACCTTGCACCTACCGACTATTACTTTTCCCAAAATTTAGACAACTTTTTAGTGGGTAAAAAATTCAATTCCCGAGAGGCAGTACAAAATGCCTTTGAAGAGTTTGTTGCTTCCCGTCCAGCTGATTTTTACAAGAAGGGCATCAATAAACTGCCAATGCGTTGGCAAAGATGCGTCGATTGCATGGGTGATTACTTCGAATAACAGAAATAAAAAAGTTTGAAAAAATAAGTACTTTCACTTATTGCATACAAAACGGCAATTTCATAGGTAAAGACCTAATATATAGATTATCTAATTACGGTACGCCACTCATTATGACAAGCTTGAAGGTCTAGATAATGGTCCTTCCTTATTGCGAAGTCAGTAACCTACGAAACCCCTCAAACTAAATTAAAAATCTATAAAATATGTTTTCTTTTTCATGTTAATTTACGTTCTAAATGCCTTATTGTGAATAAAAAATAGCCTTTTGAAAATAGACTGAGTATTGTAGTGATGCAAAAACAAAATTGTCACACAGACTGATTTTAGGTGTTAGATTTTTTGTTTATTTATATTTAGTAGTTCATAACTTTGTTTAGCGACAGTCTGATTCGTTATACGGTTTATTTCAATATATGTCGTGGTTTAATGTTAATTTGTTAATGGATGTTAACTTATTAAAAGTTATAAATCGAAAACACTGTCAGCAAACACTCTGTTAAACGATTATTGTGCCTTTTTCAATTTGTCTTGTCAATTTGAAGGTATCGATGCGGAAGAATGATCTTGAATAAGATAGTGCTTATCGTCGAAGCGGTCAATCTACGACTAATAAAAATATTGGATAGTAACTTTGGAATGGAATTGAGCAAGTATGACAGAAATGTAGATTACCAAAAACCAGAAATAGCTGTTACGAACGGAAAGAAACACTGTAATAATCCGACATGAATATGGAAATAATATTCTTAAATTATTCAATTCAAAGTTGTGAGAATGCAGATTTAACAATAATATGTACTCGTATGTGCGTATACGGGTTCTTTCTGATTTTTTTTTCATTATATAATTCGTAAAAGAGACTCAAATGAAAATTTTAGTAAATAGTCTGTTTAGTTGCTTATGCTCACAATTAATTTACAGTTTACAGTCAAGATTTATTTTATGTTTGTTGTTTTGTAATTCCAATGTTTCTATGGTAATTAATGTAATTAAGTTTTAACCTTCTCAGTTAACTATAAAATAAATAAGATGAATTTTATAATATTAATCAAAATAGAAACCTTAACGAATTTTGCACCTTTAAAGAATTTGGTCTTATGATTTTTATGATAAATGTTTTAAACACACCTCTACACAAAGAATCTTTAGTACCAAAAATAGTTTTCACATAAAAGTAGTGACTTAACGAATAGATCCAACGCTGAAAGAATTTTTCAAATCGGACCAGCGGTTCCTGAGATTAGCGCTTTAAACAAACAAACAAACTTTATTATTAGTACCTATAGATTTACAATATATTCATCCATACTAATATTAATAAGAAACTAACTCTGTCTGTCTGTCTGCTTAGGTATACGGCTAAACCGCTGCACTGATTGCAATGAAATTTAGCATGGAGAAACTTTAATTCTTGAGGAAGTACATGGGCTACACTTTACCGCGATACTCTTTCAAGCGGGTGGAGCCCCGGACACAAACTAGGATTTCATCATCTTCATCATCATCTCAGCCACAAGAAGTCCACTGCTGAACATAAGCCTCCCCTATCGACTTCCACATTGACCGGTCGATAGCGGCCAGCATCCAACGAGACCCCGCGATCTTAACCAGGTCGTCCGTCCACCGCGCGGGAGGTCTTCCTACGCTGCGTTTACCGTCACGTGGTCTCCACTCAAGAACTAAACTAGAATTTATTACAATATTATTGGCCTTACTTGTGTTGTTGCTCAGTTCAGTGACCAACGTGATTTTTTTCTTATACATGTCGAAGATGCATGTACTAGATTTTACGAAGCTGTAAAGGTGTCATATACAGGTGATTATGTATGTATGTATAAAATAATGTATGAAAAAAGAATATGATGAAGTATATTAATAGATGTATCTAATACTGACTTCCTCAAAAATTTGTGACTTCAAATGTTTAAACAAATATTTTATTAGTAGATTATTATTACTTAATGAAAATGAATTTAAAAAAATAAAGCTTAACTGTTTTCTTATATAATTGTGTTGATTAATTCTCAGACTTCCAAAAAAAACATAACAAAAAGCTGCATCAATAAAACTGGTTTGGCTATCTTTTTTTGTCATTATAAAGACCCACTATAAGACACTTTGATACCTATTGTTTATTATATAGGAACTGTGAACAGAATTGTAATGATAATAGAAAATTTTTCAGACAGTTAATTATTTTTAAGATGTGGACATCATACATATTTAACTAATTACAGAAATCCGCCTTGCGATGCAAAGCAAAATAATTTAAAACACTTCGCGAAACACAAAGTTTTCAATCCACAAAATATTTCGAATGTGTTTTCCGTTTATGATTACCAACAATTGTTTATTTACACTGATTTTGCACAACTTCATTCGATTTTTTATGGTAATTAATTAAAGACGAGACCTCAAAGTGGTCAGTATCGTCCGATCGGCCTTACCGACTGGCACAAACTAGCTACAATATCTCAGACCACTGAGACCATACATCTAATGGTTAATATAATGTTAGAAATAAACTTTATACAACATACACAATGCATAAGCTATATTCCAAGATTATATTATAAATAAAGTTCTATTTAAACATCGAAATACAATGTTATATTAAAAAAAAAATGGATGTCAAGTTTTTTAAAATGTTATTGTAACCAGTGTAACTATGTAAGTGACCTGTTGCTTATAATTATCTTCATTTTTTAATTATACTATTTTAGGTAAAGATAAATGAAAAGTGCTCAAAATTATGTGAAAAACTTCAATTCAATATTATTTTGGCAGACATGGCACTCACTGGCACTGTCAGAACACAATATTAACAACGCATAGCTAAGATATTTTGATACCTTTGAATGCGTACAACACAAGAGTGCCATGTCTGCAAATATAAAATTGAATTGATATTTTTCACACAATTTTGAGCACTCTGTGAGCATAAATCGATGACAGTGACTGTACCCTAAGCTGTTAACTATGCAATAGACAAGGATTTATATATTTAGATGTAGGGGTATTTCGTGTAACGGTTATTGTTAAATAATTTATAGACAATTGTAAGATCTACCTCTGAGTGGACTGTTATATTAGAATTTATTAACTTTAACCTATATTTATTTATTCATAGGTTTATCTACAGTTGTTACACATTACTTAAGAATTATACATGTACAATACATAAAATATACCTAGGTGTACAACATCAATCGGCAAACACAACATTCATGAAAAACATTCGGATTCTAGTATAAACAAACTTCGTTAAAATTGAAAACCAGTTTACAGAAATTAAATTTAAAAATAAACACATCATAAAAAGAAGGATATTTCTTAGATATATATATTTTTTTAACTTTGCAGATGCCGTGTACTGTTTTTTTTAATTATTCAATTAATATATGTAATTACTATTGGTACTATAATTTTGCGTAGTGGTGAGCGCATACTGGCCGTAGTGGTTAGTGCGCTGCACTGTTGTGGATTCAAACTACAAATTGACAACACTTTCTGGATCACACAAAGTTGTCACACATGCATGTATATTCCTAGTATAGGACTTGTTTTTTATTCTTATATTCATGTACTAGCTGCCCCAACAGAGTTCGTTATGTCAAAAGGTATTGGTTAAATAGAAAAAATTAATCACTTTTACGTTTTCTCTCTTCATAAAAACATGTCTTATTTCTTAACGAAAATATATAAAAAAACGAATTGGTAAAGCGGTTCTCGAGTTTTGCGCTTAGCAATACATTTGGCGAAATATTTTTATTTATAGGGATTTATAAGCCTGCCAAAGCTCAAAAGCAAAGAGTCAAACTCTGTCTTATGAAAGCATGAGTACAATCTACCAAGAGTACAGAATTACAAATAAGAGTGTCCTATCAAAAATCTTTGAAGCGATAGTAATAATAAATATTTATTTCTCACCATAAACATACAAAAGTTCATTGGTTGCAATATACTTTTTGTTATTATACATTTAATAAAGAAGTTAAATGAACTGAAGTTATCACAAAAGTTATAATTCCAGTATATTTAATTATGAGGTCGGAGCCATTCTGCCGAGTTTCGAAGCCTGGATAGGGAGGACTGACTGTGTCACCTACCGATTGACTTAGCTACTCATCGGGCACGGTTGCTTCGGCGAAAACCTGAATTGAGGACGGGAGGCCACAGCGCAATGCCACCATGTGGGTCCGAACGGGACTCCGCCCAGCGCTGGAGGACTGCCGAGCGTCGAGTCCTGGTCGGACAGATCGAACGAAACCTGTCACCGGTCATTGCCATCGCGGCAATGACAAATGAAGAGGGATGGCAAGCCGCGGTCACCTTCTGTGAGGGCGTTATGCTCCAGAAGGAGTACGCAGAGCGTGATCGATCCCGCTCGAAGGAGGCGGCGAAGGGGACGCAGCAGAGGTCGTTAACTCCCCAATCGACGCCTAGCGGTGTACCTCAGCCGTGGGGTACGGCAGGGAGGACTCCAGAAACCGCCAATGCATTTCTGAAGCTCCTCCCGACTGCCGAAGTAGGCCGCCGCGGGGCTTAATGGGTAGATCGATCTTCCGAGAGACACATGCCGTTCGTCTCCCCACGGAGAGTATGGTGCGAAAGCATTAGGTACCGGTGTAAAAAATATATTATACAATCTCATTATATTGAAATTACGAAAAAGCTTTAAAGTTGCAGTTTTAGGGTACACAATTTTGTTTTTTTTTTGGATTTAAACTAATTTTTTATCTAACTGATTTTCAAGTTATTCAAAAAATGTATTTTGCTTTGGTGTCTAAGAGAGGAACAAGCACAATAACAACAAAGCAGTTAACATCACGCTTAGACCAATGTATAGTCGAGCATGATTGAAAAGAGATGCAAACGAAGTTGCATTAGTCAACTAGTATAATAGTTATATTGATGACAGATAACTGTAGAATTCACGATACCTGTTAAAACTTCGCCGTGTACTCCAAAAATTCAAGCTTGACTCTCATCTTACAAGACAACTTTGCAGCAACAATTTGTCGGAAATAAAAATACTAATATATATCTGAAATAATCACGAGCAAGCTGTATAGTATAGGGTAAAACCGGGATAGATGCCGCAACGGGATAGATGCCTCACATCCAAGAAACCTAACTTCCCAAAATCGCAACTAAGAATTAATACTATAAGTAGGAGCCTCTGTCACCCTGTACCTAATTTATCCATGAGCTGTTGTGCTTTGAGGATTTGTTTTGCTCATGTGTATATTTATATCCGAAATGAGCTTCACTTACACGTAGAAATTGTCAAAGTTACTATTTTAACGTTGTATAACTTTATAAGTAGTAATAAACTATGTTATATTTTTTATTACGTCAATACACTGGTTCATTAAGGATGCGTTTAAATGTAAATAGTTGCTATTTGGTTTTTAATTTATTTAAAAAAATAGCTGGGCATCTATCCCTATCAAAAAGGATAGTTGCCCTGATTTTTTGGAAGGATAGATGCCCCTAAGGAAGGATAGATGCCCCTAAGGGCACCTATCCCTCCATACACCATGTGTACCCATACATGTTCTTGTACAATTACAGTCAGCTTTCAATGAAATGAATAAAAAATCCTTGGGGATAAACGAAATATTCTGATGATTTGGTATTCTATCTAGAATCATGCGCAGGCGTTTTGTTGCTAAAAATATAACGTCATTACGAAATACTATAGAATATTACCAGATTTGATTTAGCTCATTAGGTATTTTTATTTAGGAAATCTTCACATTTTGGGACTGCTTCGTTGATCTACTGGTTTGCGCAAGCGACTGCCGATCAAGTGGTCACGGGTGCGAATTTCTGTCGGACTGCTGTTGGGTATTTCTTATAAAAGTTTTACGGAAGATGGCGGTGTTTCCCACCCGTGCCTCGGAACACTTTAAGCTGTCGGTACCGATGTCATGAACACCTTAGGACAATCGTTATTGAGATGTCAGTGCCCTCAAATATAATGGCTACTAGTTCGACCTTCAAATTCAGTTCACCCGCAGGATTGCAGAGGTCTGATGCCAGCCGCTCCATATAATAGCTAATATTCAGTTATTTCACAAAGAACTAGTAGCCTACCCCAATTATTCTTAGTGATAAATAATATTTAATTTAGAAAAAGTATAAGTATGTTTGTTGAAACTTAACAATTAATATTAAAAACTAAGATTTAATACTTTTGTTGAACAAATAGTTTTAAAATTTATTTATGGTTGTTTGTTTATTAAAATAAAAGTTTTTCGTAATTCAAACCATGTTTCTTGGAGAATTGCTGTTTTACACAGTATAAAAGGCATCTATCCCACACTGCAGGCATCTATCCTTCTTGTTATTTTCATGGTGGGGCAACTATCCATACAGGTAGGCGTCTATCCCAAAAAAAAAGGGTTTCACGTAAATCTACATTTTACAAAATCTGTAATTAATAGGTCAGCAAAAACAAATAATAATCCAACTTAAATAACTAAGCTAGCTACATGCACAGAAATTATCCATTTAAAATTAATATTTTTAAAATTATGAAGGTTTTTCAAAAAGTGGGGCATCTATCCCGGTTTTACCCTATTTTCTTATTTTAATTTTTTACTGAACACGAAATCAATGCTACTCAACTTAAATCAACAACGGGAAAACAATTTAATAAATGTTATCTTTTGTTTTTAAAATAATACAGCAATAAAACAATAATTTGAATTAGGAATAACTGGCCACTACCAAAACTTGACATAGATAACATAAAAAAATCATTTTTTAAAATCATTTTTATTGACGCTATTTCACCGATTTATGAATAAGTACGTGAACCTTTTTGTTTTATAATTCAATAATATTATATAATTTATTTTAATATTAGTTTATTTTCAGGAAGACCCAAAACTAAAGTAGTTTACAAATCATTGTATTTTGAATTTGGCGCATCTAGTCAGTGTCCACGTAACAGCTAAAGATGGGTAGGTGCTTTAAAAAGGAATGTCGTAATTCGTTACCTTTGCCTTTTTTTAACAATCAAAGTATCTTCATAGCAAATTTCATTAAAATCGGAGCAGCTGCCTAACCAAACAAATAGACATGATTACTTTCGCACCTATACTAACATTGGCATAGCATGAATGCATGAACTACCCCTCAGCCCGCGCGCCCCCCACGTCACTCACCGTCATAGTAGTAACGGGATAACTTTTAAACTACATATTTGTCGGAATGGCTTAATGTAAAAGGCAAAATTCATTTACATTAAATAATAAAAGCGAAAAATGTGTCAATTTTGATAAGAATTATATAAATACTTTAAAATTTGCAAAGTAAAAAAGTATACAATTTAATTGTGTTTTTTGGCTCATTATTAATGTATGCTAGCTTCCACATAAGGGGTAGATATACTTTTATTTAGAACTATTTAACGACGAACGAAAGACAACACGCTAAGAATAGCTCTCAGAGGGCTGATTTTTTCCGACTTACCTACTTAACAGTTATTGTTACTTTTGACCAAATTATAAAAAATCTGTAAAAAATATTTATTATATAATTCCGATGTCTAAGCTAATATAGCTATTGCATAGCAAATTTTCATGAAAATCCGTTCGTAGTTTTTAGTAGTTAGTAGTAGATTTTACGTGAAAGTGTAACAAACACGCACACACACACACACACGCGCGCACACACGCACACACTCGCACACACACTCATATCCTTAGAAACTTTCGCATTTATAATATTAGTAGGATGTCGGGGACTTTTATTTAAAATAATTTAAGACGAACATTGCTACAGTCCTTTGTTATCATGTTGCTAAATGTCAAATTTTTATCTCAGTAAAGCATATACGAGTAGACATGAAACATCTGAGAATTTAACTCAAATAGCCCTACAACATTCCGCATTTAAGAAACTAATGACGCTTTTTGTTTTTGTGTGTGTAGTGTATCCAGTATCAAACTATTGCAACATATTATTTACAAGGACATTCATGATCGCTTCTGATTTTTTGTTATGACCAATTAATTTGTTTCGTGACTGTTATATTTTTTTAAATTCTTTGTATTTTTATGTATTGTATGGCATAACAAAAATTTATACTATTTCACATTTAATTATTTTTAAGATAAACTCAATTATTTTGTATCCGTAAACAATATGCTCAAAGTTACTCCAAGGGATCGTATCAGAAACGTGGTGATCCGACAGATAACCAGGATAATCGACATAGCCCAGAGGATTAGCAAGCTGAAGTGGCAGTGGATTTTTTTTTTATGCAATAAGGGGCAAACGACTTATCACCTGATGGTAAGCTATTACCGCCGCCAATGATAACCCGCAACACCAGAGGCGTCACAAGTGCGTTGCTGGCCTTTGGGGGGTGGGGAGGGGTTGGGGTTTGGGCCTCCGGTATCCTCACTCACTCGGTGAAACACAGCGCAAGCGCTATTTCACACCAGTTTTCTGTGAGGCCGTGGTATCACTCCGGTCGAGCCGGCCCATCCAAGTCGAAGCGTGGCTCTCCCGCAGCAAATGGCCATATTTGACGTAGAACCAATAATCTCTCGGGTAAACGGGTAATTGAGTGGAGACCGCGTCTCGGCAAACCGGAATATTTGACGCCCACAGACCAGATGGAGTGATGATTTGCGCAAGACGGCTGGCAGGAGCTGGATGCGAGAAGCCGACGCTCGAACCAAGTGGTGTGCAATTGGAGAGGCCTATGTCTAGCACTATGACTGCGATAGGCTGATGATGATGAAAAAATATAGGAACATAATAACATAATGTTACTTCTGTTTATTTGTCAAATGTAAAACAATTATTCTTCCCATTTTTTTAAAGAAAAATAAATGTTGAGTAGGTAGGTAGGTTTTTATAAAAAAAATACTTCCTACCTGCCTTGTGAGAAAAACCTACAAAGATTTTTTCTCTGAGTGAGTGATACAATATATTACAATACCTATTTTTTTTTGTTAAATATCTGTAAAAGTGATTTTATTTGTGAGGAAAAAATGGTGAATCATGTATAATTATTATATAATAACATAAAAAGTTGGTTACTAAAATTTGTATTTACCGCCATCTAGCTTAAAATTGATAAAACTCCATGTGTCTTAACGTTTTCATTGCTTAATCAGATGAATTTTAACTTGAGTTTGCTAGTGAACGCTAGATGGCGCACTAAGAAACTGTTACTTGCAACTGAAACTATTATTTCTAACTTTAAATTATAAATGTACATAATACAAGATACAAATTATCACC
The DNA here is from genome assembly GCA_916048165.1 of Spilarctia lutea. Classification (NCBI taxonomy): domain Eukaryota; kingdom Metazoa; phylum Arthropoda; class Insecta; order Lepidoptera; family Erebidae; genus Spilarctia; species Spilarctia lutea. The sequence goes on from OU696491.1 coordinate 7,647,108, forward strand.
CAACATTTAATAGGGAGGTACTTTTCAATTGCCATTAAATTTCAACTATCGATGCACTGGGCGCTCCTAGATATTTCAGTCTGGTCCATTCAGAACGTGAACTCAGGTCACATACATAACACACACTCTAACATAGCACTTGTAAAGAGACATAGTGTTTTCGTCTGTAGTTATCTTGCCATAAATATTATTACTTACAAAGAAAAACAACATTTTTTTATTGTTAGTTTAATACATTAATATAAAACCATTAAAAATATATAAAGTTTATTCGAAGTGGTCGCCATTGGCTGCAATACAGTTATTTAAACGTTGAAGCCAGTTATCAATAGCAGCACGCACTCTTTCTTAGGGAAAATTATTCACTACCAATCGTATATGGATTGTTTTAAGGACTCAAAAATATCATGGCGTTTAGAGCAAGCCTTAGGTACTCTCTAAAACTGACCATAAATCACAATCCAGTGCGAAACCGAAAACAGTAACTAGTTTTAAGACAACGGATCAAGAGTTTTATTGGTGATAACTGATTCAGACGTGAACATGAGTAAGATATGAAGGTTTTTATGTTTATTGTGTAGTGATATATTTCAATGATTATGTTAATTAGTGTATAATATGTATATATTGTATGTATGTGTCATTATGTGTGAATAAGTAGTTTTTTTTATTGTATTGTATTGGGTGCAAACGAGCAGACGTATCGCCTGATGGTAAGCGATTACCGCCGCCCATGGACACCCACTGGAGGCGTTACAAGTGCTTTGCCGGCCTTTTAAGAAAGAGTACACTCTTTTTTTGAAGGTTTAAAGGTAGTATTAGTCTGGGAACACCGCAGGCGACAGCTCATTCCACAGTTTTGTTAGGCGCGGCAGAAAGTTTCGACAAAATCGCACATTTGTGGACTGCCAACCATCTAGATTATAGATGATGGCGATGAAATTTCTATCGCTTAGGACGATGGCGGAAAGAGGCGGCAGGGTTCAATCCGAACAATTCCTCGGAGCACTTTCCATGGTAAATGCGGTAGAAGATGCACAGCGAAGCCACATCTCTACTCGGCGCCAGAGAGTCTAGCGGAATTGGAAGCTCTTGGCAATCGACGATACATGACGATTTATGTATACTTATGTACAATTTATATAATTCTTAAAAATTAATTGCACCGTCAACTGCTACTGTCTCTCCGATACATTTTAATCCATCCTAAGGTTGCCTGGGAAAGGTTGCTTTCGGTAATAAGGCCGCTCAGTGTACATTACATTATAGGTTTATTTATCACCTTATGTCATCATGAAATATGTAAAACGGTGTACAAATAAAGAGTTTTCGCGTCTATCTATGTCGTATACCCGTTTTTTGCAACACATAGCTGGTAATATCTGCTAGCAAGGTATCTTTACTCATGAAAAGCGGTATCACGGTGGCGTAGTGGTACGCGTATGCGACTGCTAAGCTTGAGGTCTCGGGTTCAAATCCTGGGTCGGACCAAATGTTTGTGTAATCTACAAATATTTGTTTCGGAGTTTGGGTGTTTTCTATGTATAGTATGTATGTATTTACAAAAAAAAAGTATATATAAGTATTTATATCAGTTGTCTAGTACCCATAACACAAGCACTGCTTAGCTTGGGACTAGATGGCGTTGTGTGTTAAATAGATGTCCGAAATATTTATTATTATTATTATCTTGCTATCCGCCACTTTAAATTTGCCTTCTGGTTCTATACTCACTTCAGCCTTATAACTAATAAATCTATTTCTGTCTTTTCTCCGCACCGTCTTCCACTGCTCGACATTATTGTTTATTTTCCATTCACCCTCCTCGTTTCCTATTTGAGCGAAGGATTTCTTCTGTGGATGTGCGATTATGCTAGTATTAAGTACGTCATTATCTGATAGCAATGTCTCTGACTTCTGAACAGATGTTTTAGAGCCGTTTGCATTTTTTTCAGTAATAGCCTCATTTGGTTGTTTCTCATTAATTCCCAGTGCATTCGAATGTTTATACAGTGATTTTTGTGAAATCGTTTTATGCTTTGGTGAATTTATACTTGAAATAGTTTCTCGCTGCATTTATAAGTGACGTTTCAATTTCACTGATATCCACACAGTTAAATTACCTTTAAAAGTATTCATGGTCTCTTTATAATTTTTCAATGTGGCTATTTCTGTTACCATAGACTCTTATTCTTCACTCTTCACACAGTTTTGCCATATCCATTTTCTGTTGCAATATAACGATATCGTTCCATAATCTTGTAACATCGACTGTTATGAGTGAAAGTTTACACAGGTTATTGGTTACAAACAATAGGTATTTCATCTGGGTCTACTTGTCTCAAAAGTCCAACAATATCTTCTAAATCCCTTTACGACTTTCCTTCCTTTTCCTTTGAACTTTTCGATTCGAATTCTGAAGCTCTTTGGCGATTAGTATCTTCTCTTCCGTAAACGAATTATTACAAACGTGTTAGACTCATGCTATCCCTAACATCTATTTTGATTGCAATTACTACATTTAACGACATTTGACGAATTTTTTCAACTATCACTCACGTACGCGTCCGATTGCTACCGCCGCAGTGACGTAAAAGTTTATGACCCGGCGCCGAGTCTTGCTGAAAGGACCATTCTGGGTTATTGAACATGGTCTTCTTAAGGGGCTTAACCTTCTCAAGAATGGTATTTTGAACACTTGTGCCGATGTTATGACACCTTTTTCACAAAAATATGGATCAGTCACTCCTTCATAACTAACACCCACCAAACCATCACTTAAGTCGCATAATGCCCACGTTATACTCTGTTGACTAATTGGGAAGCTTCTTTTGATCTTTCAGCTTAAATACGGCCATTTTGTTTGTTAAAATATTGCTCAATTGTAAAATTCGGCTCCGTATAAAATCTTTTTCTGTGACCTCCCTTTGCCTACCGCTTAAGTAGTTGTTTTGATTTTATACTACCCTATTCTTTTTTAAATTATCAGTTAAAAATGACCAGTTATAGGCTGCAAGTTCTAAGTCATCTTTTAAAATATGCGACATGGTTTTAGGTAGGGTTGCCAGCTTCTAGTACCCCAGAGGGTGTGCAGATTTTGGTCGGTTCGAGTCCGACATCACCACAAGTGGTATCCGAAAGGATTTCAGCAAAGAAAAAAAAAATTAGGGTTGCCAGACATAAACTTATCAAATTAGATTAGATATTGTGTAAATAAATATTACAAACACAAGTGTTGCTAACACTTCCTGACGGACAAAATTAGAAGATGGCCTGCTCGGATGTTTCACAGGTGGTTTAAAAAGAAACAACATAATTTTCGAGACTAGTGTATTTTTCAAAATTGACTTATTTTCTAAGAAAACAATAGAAGCCAAGATTTTTAAGCGTAGATTACATTATTTAATATACAAGAAGAAGTCCTTGTGCAATAAACTATAAATAACACCTTATCTTAGTAGTATAATACTCGTCGAAGATATCGCTCACAACAATTTAGCACTCCCTTCATTTTCATATACATGCCCAATCCATTCCAAATTATTCTATGAAACTGTATAAATAGTTCACAATCCTTAATCACAGACACGGGATAAATTTAGTGCCATTATTTAACTCTAAATTTAACATAGTCAGAAAATAATTGCACTAAATTTTATATTATGTTTATTACTAAAAAAATAATTGGAATGGATCACACCTTCTAGCTATGCCCCTTGAAGAAGCTTTCAACAAACTTATACAAAGATGAAAAATCATTTTTCATGCAACACTTTAGTAATAATAATTTTGTGATATAACTATTGAAATTAGTACAACTACGTACGTTAAATTGAACACAGTGTTTTGGTAGATCTGTGCATTATTGATCAACTAATAACTACTAAATGCAATCTAAGTAAAAAATTAGCTCTACTACACGTTACTTCAGAACAATTGGATCAGGTAATGGCAATATTGAAATAATAACCTGGAACACACTACACTTGGCTATTTAAATCCAAGGTAAGTAGTTTTAATGCACTACCATGACGTTGAACCATAGCAGATGTGGTGATGGTCCCCAAGAGAAATTTATTGCAATACCTGCAATTTACTATCGATTTAAATATAGGTGCAAGCGAAATACTTTCAAATCATAGAACATTTATATTTTCTCGGTGGTATTAACAATTTTTGTTATCTCGGTCTAATTAATTACACAAAAGAAATTGGTACATAAATTAATATTGTTGAAATCAAATTGATATTTAATTAAACTAAATTAAATTATTTCCTAAGAGTATTTTTGAACAGTTTTATTTAATGTCTTCGTACCACAACGCTTTTACATCTATTGAACATCGTTACAAAATGAGAAGAAGAGGCTTAAATGTGTGATTATAATGTCTAAATACCCATAAGATGAAGATTAAACGTCTGTGTCAAGTGAGAGAAGCTCTTCTCTAGGTCCAGATAACGTATTTACTTTCGGCACATACCTTATTTTGTATTACATTTTTAAATCACTGAATTAATACTCTTATCAAAATTATTGCACACGAAATCCGGAAATCAAATTACACTTTGTAATCTGATTTTAAATTCGGAACACTTTAAAACGATCGAATGTCAAAATTGACGTCCAATGGCATTTTAACATCTCACAACACTAGAATTCTACAAAAAGGATGCATTCAGTAAGTGAATGCACACCCTGTGACTTCTAACTTCTTACAAAAAACTGACTTTATAGGCACAATGTTTAATATGTAAGAGGCAGATTATATTTTTAAGAATAAAATAATGGTACGAAGATCTACTATCTTAAAACATTAACAGCCTCTAGTCCGGTCAATACAGATATTCAAGATCACAATAACTCGCATAGAGCTGAAAATTAGTACTATGTATTATTAAGAACACAACCTTTAATTTTTTTTGTAATTCTACTTGCTAAGAACATTTTATTTTTCTTATAGATAATTATAAGATTTTTCTGTCTTTTTTTATGCAATCGGGAGGCGTATCACCTGATGTTAAGCGATAACGCTACCCATGAACACCCGTAACACCAGAGGCGTCACAAGTGCGTTTCACTTTATACCGTTTTTTATTATACATCTTGATTTCATTGAAAAAAAAAGTTTATTTGTAAATTTAGATCTTGAATAAATTTTAACTATTACGATGTTCCTAATTAAACTAGTAAAGAAACTACAACTTGACCGGACTACACTTACTTACAACCTCTTTTTACCTTACTTCTAAAAAAAACGAGATACTTTAATATTAAACGCAATGTTTTACATAAGACACTTCAATTATTAGCTGAATGCCACGCAGTTAATCTTGTGGGTAGCATAAACAACTCTTATAACACGTGTAAGAATTTCTCTAGGGAAGTCTTGTGTGTGTTTGTGACCCCATCACATAATGACAAACTGTGATATAGCTTTATACTGTTAAAATCAAAACTTATGGACTGGTGTCTATGAATGGTATTTGCTGTTTTAGCTGTTTCATTGCATGTATGAGATTATTTAAACACTTAGGATTGATCAATGCAGAAATGTTAAATGCATACATAAATTTGGGTCACCCTCAGAAATATTTTATCAAATCATTATTTTCGTAGGTTTTTTTTTTTAATAAGTGCAATTAATATACGAGTATAAATATACAACAGCCAGATTAAGACGATTACTGATAATTCTCCATAATTTAAAGTTACCTAGTTTAAATTGGATCATAGTTGTTCCTTACAAGAATATTATATTTAGGAACCTTATGAGATGGGGCCAATTGTATTACTTCCTATAGATCCATAAAGACTTTTACGTTAGATTTTCTTTGCGTGCATTACATGATGCCCTCTCTAACATATTATCTCAAATACAACGATTGAATCAATTTCGAATACAACTATATCAATTGGATATTAAACTTACTTACACTTAACATTTGATCACAACTATATTATTTTTCAGACATGTATACATTACATATACTCGTAAGTATATAAGTAAAATAACAACAGGCTTAAAAACATTTACACGATCCAGTCAGAGCATGAAATACAGGCACAAAATATGATAACAATAGCAGATTCCATTTATTCATTCCGTACATACTGAACACTGAAATAAATTTACATTTTAAGATCAATCTTCAGAGGTGCTTTAGTTTCTGGAGCTTGAAGCTGTACTTGTGGTATCCCATGCAAACGAATGTGTTCTAAATAACGTTTCCTATTCTCTGGGTTGTTCATGACTGTTTCTACGAATTCAGATGTTTCCTTTTTTAATGCTATAATCTTTTGCTGGATCAGTCTGTTCTTGTGCATGAGAGCAACTGTTTTCCAGGCGAGTTCGAGGATGACTCTATTCTGGGCTTGTTTGTCCACCGTTGGGGGACACGGAGCCGTTCTGCTGTCATCGCTCGTTGATGGTAGTGAGAGCCGCTGCAGTCTCTGCAGACGTCTCGCCTCTCGTAAGCGGGTTAGTTGAGAACCTGTAAAGATAAAAGAAAATGTTAGGTTGTTTTGTACACCTTACTTAATAATCCTAATTTTATAAACCTAAAATGTAACACGTCATATTTTTTCTCGGAGCTTTTCTACCAGACTTCGGCGAACCCAAAAGGAAGGGTAATCGCTTTGGTAGTTTATGTATATTTATGTGTTTCCAACAGCGTCTAAACTAACTGCCTCGGTGGCGCAGTGGTAGTGAATGCGACTGCTGTGCTTGAGGTCTCGGATTCAAATCCTGAGTCGGACCAAGTGTTTGTGTGATCTACAAATATTTGTTTCGGAGTTTGGGTGTTTTCTATGTATCATATGTATGTGTTTACAAAAAAAAAGTATATATGTATTCATATCAGTTGTCTAGTACCCATAACACAAGCTCTGCTTAGCTTGGGACTAGATGGCATTGTGTGTTAGATGTCCAAAAATATTTATTTATTTATTTATTGTAGTTTATCAATCGTATCTATTTGTATATTTATCTATCTATTAATACCTCATCATATATGTCTTCCTCACTATAAGAATACTATATACGTCCATAAATATTAGACACGTTGTTTTTCTTAACACATACATTTTAAACAAAACCCAGATTAACGTAAATACTTGCACACACAACATTTGACAATGTATGGTTTATTGTTTTGATAATATATGTCACGTGTTCTATACAGCATCAGATTGACATCCGCTTTTGACATCAAGAGCGGAAAAAACAAGTATTTAATATGTGGAGCACGTTTTTAGGTTTTCCCGTGTAAGGCGGTAATCATTATCATTTATATCTTTGTGGCGAGCACAGACTCTGACATTCATGTTTGAATTGTTTTTAATATGATTAAGTATCAACATACTTAATCATATTAAAAACAATTCAAATATGAATGTCAGAGTCTGTGCCAACGCACGAGAGCTCAAGTGTACACGTAAAGATGACGAAGAGTGATCTATGATTATAATCATTCGTAGCGTTAATGGTGTCACTGGCGCCAAGGTCCTTACCCTATTTCGTCATCGTAACTATGCAGTAAGAAATATAGTTTACTAGCGACCCGGCCCGGATTTGGATTTCCTCTACTATCACATACATATATTATACATTTAAACATTCCTATTGAATCACTATATCTCTTCCTGAAAACTGCATTAAAATCTATTGAGTAGTTTAGAAGATCTAAGCGAACAGACAACGGAAGCGACTTCATTTTATACTACGTCAAGATACTACAGAGACTGCTTGCCGTATTCTGCGCAGGAGAGTAAATTAACAAACCGAGGATATAATATATAAAGAAAAGTTGTAAAGAAGAGATCGCAGCCTGCGATAAGGCCGCCCATTGTACAACTGTTTTTGTACTATTGTAATATTATTTCTTTATATTAAGGTGTACAATAAAGCGTCCATCTATCTATCTATCTTTGTATGGCATATTCAATTCTATTTCAATAAAACAAATAACAATTTGGTAATATTTAGAAAAAGGGTCAGGCTTTTATCCGCTTGATATTATTGTCAATCCAGTGGTTCCTTACTATATTTATTTAGATAACATTAGGTACACAGTACGATGTCCTACATATAGTACATATGTAGGACATCGTACTGTTAAAATAAATGTAAACAATTTCAAACAATGTCATTGAACTCAATAAATATATATTTGCCTTATACTCGACAATGAAATCATTAACCGATAAGCCCGGAAAATCTTATCTATTATGCACGAATTATTTGTGTAAATATCGAAGAACTTGCACTTATATTTTTCATATCAATTTGTATCTACTCACTTTCTTACTATCAAATACATAATGAGTTCTACGTCACTTTGTTACTGTAGGTATAAGTACTATCACGTAAGTACATACATTTATCCGGCAAAAATTTGAAAAAAGAATTATTAAATTAAAAAGTAGTGTTGCAAGATTAACAAAAGCTTGAAAAAAGGCATTCTTGGACAGAATACTCAAGTACAGTACGTCACGTTACTGCACTGGTGTGTTCAAAAACTTGCCAACAAAAACAGCGATGCGCGTGTACCGGCCACGTGAGGATCGCCGCGTGGATAACAGTATTATATTATTGTAACACTGCAGTTTAACTGCAAAACTGCAGAAGTTTTGCAACGTGATGAAATTCAAGGGGATGGAAATGGCGGGAAATTGTGCAACAACGTGAATGTTGGCGGTTATATTAAAAAACGTCACGTTTAAAAACACGCGAGTTAATTGTGAATTCCTCGACATCATTTTATCAAGCTACAGTTTAACGGGATCCTGGTTGAAAAACGTATAATTTATTTATATTTATTACTAATGTTATTCATATTCTACATTATCTGATTTGAGATCACAATAGTCTGACTGGTACTTGGAGAAATTGCTATCTTGTTTGAAAGAAAATAGTATATATGGTAAATGAAAATAAGATATTATGTTCCGGTTATTCCACAGTGTCGTTGCTTGGCAGTTATATATATAGTATATAGAATACAGCAGAAGTTTTAGGTTATTTATACGCGGTTTCGACAACAGCCCTTCACTTTTCCTTGAAACTTTACTTGAGTTTTTCCGACAAAGTAATTTGTGCTGCAATTAGGTACATTGTCTGGTTATGTGTAGGTAAAGTCAATGATTAGCAGGCGATAAGTAGGTACAATAAAAATATTGGAATTCTGTGTATCATAATTGTTACCTATTTAAATTGCATCTGTGGAGAGCGGTGATCACTTTCTATCATCGAATAGTGACCCGCTTGGTCGTTCGCCTATACAATAAATATGTGTATTCTTTCTGCTCGAAAGGTTTTTAATTTCCAAGCAAATATTGGAGATTAAAAAAGTAATAAAACCTACTTGCACTTTATTTAGAAAAATATTTCATTAGTCTGTGACGCCATTAGTAGTATCGATAAATAGATAAGTGATCCGTCGCTCCGTCCCCGCCCGTCTTAATCTAAAAATAACACATGTTTTGTCATACTCAGCTCGTGTATGAATAAATAGTATTTTTTTATTTTGTAGATAAAAGAGCTGCATAGAATTAAAGTTTTGTCACATAGGGTGTCTATATTTTCAATATTTTGTATGTCTATTAGATAATGTCTTCCATCTTGCTAGCCTTTATTATTCCCAAGATTAATTGGAGTATGCCACTAGAAGAAGATATGAATCAAATTTAAAAAATAATGTTTTGTGTTGTGTTTATAAAGCTGTGTTTTTCTTCAATCTATCAACATGAAAATGTATTTAGATTGCATTGGATACAATGAACTTAGATTTTTGTTTTCTTTTTTTTCATTAAGAAAAAGTATTGTTTCCGTGATGTGGAAAAGTAATTTTAATCCGGCGACAGTTAAAAGTTGTGAGTTTTTTATGTAATGATATTTTTTGGATAGATAGCTAAAAAGAAACACCTGTATACCTCATAGTATACATAACATCCTACTACTATTATAAAGGCGAAAGTTTGTAAGTATGGATGTATGTATGTATGGATGTTTGTTACTCTTTCACGTAAAAACTATTGAATGGATTTGAATGAAACTTTACCACAATATAGCTTATACATCAGAATAACACATAGGCTACTATTTATAAAGATATAGCTTCGCCTCGCGGCGTTGCCCGCAGTTATCATCGTACCGCGGGTAGCACCGCGGGGTTCAGCTAGTATTTAATAAGTACATTTGCTACAATAACGGTAAACTTTGTCACTCAACAAAGTGAGCGCGAGTTTCGATGACGTAACCTCGGGTTAACGAACTTTCACCCGCACAACTATGGTTGTCCATTAAGCGTAAGTACTATTTGAATTGTGTGATTTTCAATTCTGTGCGTTTAAATATAGATTTAAATATGCCTTGCAGTGTTATGAGTAAACTCGCACTTGTGACCGTCATCTGCGTGAGTAGTAAACACGTGACGGTGTACATACAATACACAATCGTTTGTGTTATTTTATCAATAATATTTTCCCTGAAAATGTTATTTCGTTTATTATTGATTTAACTCGAGTTATGTTATTGCTCTAACAATACTGGGATTTACTGGGATCTATTATAACTACGAAGTATATAACAGCGAAAGCGTTCTTATAAAGCTTTGAATATTATATTATAAATGAAACGCTTTGACAGGCTACAAGGCTGGTAACTTCAAAAAATAAGTATGAAATTGATCTTTCAAAAGCCTTATTAAATTTCAATGTACATATTTTTCTTAATAAAATTAATTAAGCCCCAATACTGTGGAATTGTAATGAAATAATTTGAAAGAAATTAAATTACTATGTCTTCTATTTTGTAATGTCAAAAGGAGGATAATATTAATTAATTACGGCGCTTCTGATGCTTCTCAAATATAAATAGTATAGTAAGTAGTATAAATCTAATCATGTTCCGTTTAATCGATTAAATTATTAATTAAACTCAAGAATGGGTCATACTACAGATAACCCTTAATAACAAAATTCATCTCGAAGTAGTTTATTAAGGTGTAAAGATATTACACGTCAATAAACTAATGCGAGATGAATTGCAAATGTTGTCATGAATAATTTTGTGATTGTCAAAATTCCGCATTCACGTGGTTCTTACAAAACACTAGTATAGTAATTCTATGTATTTATTACAATTCCAGCCATTGATTACCTTAAATTTCTTTAGAATAGCCGAGAGAACTGTATTTTTTTACGGCCGCGGCGGTTCCTTACAACTAAATTAATGTTTATTGGGTTTTTGATCATCGTTAAAACTAAATTAAGATTCACCATCAGTCTATCGCAGTCCACTTCTGAATATAGGCCTCTAATCGCACGCCACTTAATTTAGATGAACTTTTTATATTTAAAAAAATTAAAAAGAGTTATTGTTACTTGAATATTCGACAATATTAAATTGTATATCGAAGCAGAACTGATACTAAAATAAATGCATATTTATTTATAATTACGGAAGTAATTTAAAATCATTAAAAAAAACTAAATTTTTATAAATATTTAGTGATATTAAAATGATTTTAGTGATATGAATGATGTGCACGTGAGATCTAATGACTTCTCTACAAACAATATGTATTTATTCTGAAATTTAAAAGGTAAGCGCTGTTATAATGTCATTACCATTTGTTACAACAGAATTATTCATGTAAACTTGAAACTTTATTTTTTGTTTACAGAGACAAAGACACACATTCTATTTTTCTTTTTTATGCCAATGGAAACACGTTAGCAGACGCATCAAATACCATAGACACCTACAAGTCAACACTCATAAGCGTGTTGCCAGTCTTTATGTTTGAGTATCCTCTTTGAAAGTCGTATCCTTTCGAAAACACCGCTAGATGTGCGAGGCAGAAAGTTTGACAACGCATAGTGGTGGACTGGAAAATTATCTACGTAATGTGGGTAACAGGTTTTTTGCTTTATACATAAGCGGAAAGTTGCGGCCTATATAAGTCCGAACAATTTCTCAGAACACAAGTGGCCGGGAATGAAGTGTGAAGCTATATCTCTACACAACACGGAGGGATCAAGTCGGCCTGAATTATCCGCTTGACAATCGAAATATCCGCTTTACGGAAAAATCGCTTACAGATGGAGAAATTGCACAAATGTGGGTCGACTATTGCCCAGGGAACAGATGGGAAAATAATACAGTATCGTGTCATATTTTTTTTACTTTCAAGTTCTTTGAAGAAACAGCATTGGTCTCACCGAGTTGTTTGCAAATACAGCGTGCGAACCCAAACAAATTGAAACAATCAGTACGATAGATTCCACAGTGTTTTATAAACAGTGAAAATGGTTCTGTATGTTTTATTTATTTATCTAATAAATGAATAGCTCAGATATCTCACATATCCTACTTAGAACATTATTATTATCTAGATGAGTGCGGTGAGATGTAGAATTGGAGATTACACTCACGGAATAAGTGCCAAAGCTTTGCATTGCATTCAAAGTCCTTTGGGAATTATATTATGGACTAGCTGAACCCGGTGTTACCCGCGGTTATTGTCGTATCGTGGATAACGCCGCGGGGCGAAGTTAGTCTAAAAATGTAAGCCTAAGTTACTCCTTGTACCATCAGCTACCTACCAGTGAAAGTCCCGTCCAAATCGGTCCAGCCGTTCCAGAGATTGGGGGTTTTTATCCTTTCGGATATGACAACCCCATTGTAACCATTTTAACGAACATCGATCTATACATATGTTAAACTAAGATAGAGGAGTCACTTCGGGCTTAGTCATGCGACAGAGTATCCTTGCTTTATTAGATGTAGGTGTCAAAATCATTTGAGGGATTCCTATGTCATATGGGTAAAGGACAGTTTAAAAACAATGATAATTATAAACTAAATATATATCCCAACGTAATTTTATCGGGTTTTCAAAAGAACAATGTATATTTTTTCCTTCCTCGTAAAGATTAATTTATTAATATCAAAAACATTGTATATTTGTGGACCGCAAAATGATATAATTTTACTTTCTTAATCTGAAAAGTTTGTTTCCTTTTAAGATTTTTTTATAATATTTAAAGAGAAAGAAAGTTTACAGAGAAACCCATCAACGTACAACTTTTACCAGTGAGAAATGTTCTTAAACAGTTCGGATTTAAACATTTATGGTCTTTTTGAATAAATAATAATTAAAAAGTTCAACTTTTAAATCTGTAAAATACATTATCTGTAAATTATTATATCTGTGATTTTCACTTTCTTTCATTAGATTTGACGTCATTTGTTTGTTTTTATTTACAGAAGCTTAAGCTGTATTGTCAAGGCTCGAGACCGTTTAAGGGCTATAATTATACTAGCTGACCCCCGCGGTGTCACCCGGGGAACGTCGTGGGGCAAAGCTATTAGTCGGACAGACGGAAAACAAAGTTATTCCATAAGGGTTCCGTTTTTTCCTTTTGAGTTACGGAACCCTAAAAATTGACTCGATGTATTTTTTTCCTCTTGAACTATGTACCTAGGTACACTTCATTTTAAATGACAATTACATATTTATATAAACTCAGTAATTTAGCTGTGTCTATTGCAAGATAACATATTGACCTGCCTTAAACTATAGTAAAGGTACCTACTTCTAACATCTAAATTGCAATTGCTGTATTTTTTATGTAATAGTGGACAAACAAGCAGACGTATTTTTAGAACAGTTGCGTTTTCGTTCGTTTGTTATGATGGCAATTGCAACTATTAAAGTATTGCATAGTTTGCCTTTTTACCTATAATGTCAGAAAGCAATGTTTTAATATTAGGTTTGTTAAAAATACGTACAATATAAAATGTGGCATTTGCGGTAGGTCAGTTATAGGCATGTAGTTGATATATATACCTACTCAACATTCTCGAGGTATGCGTCGTCATAAATAGCGTGAATATTGATTAAATGAATAATACATATTTTTAATTGGCCTAGCAGAATATACTGATACAAAAGTAATGATCTTTTCGAAGTTTCAGTATTTTCATACTTGTTTGTAACTGTGTATTTTCTATTAGTACTCGAATTTGAGATATTTATTCTGAGATTAATGGATAGGTACCCTATTTTCGAACAAAGTTTTCTTTGACAGTTACTATTAATTCACCTTTAAATTTCGTACCAAATCCATATTAATTATTAATCGATGCCGGAAGAATTCATTCTGAACTCTTGATTGTGATATTAAAACAGGGTTGTTTAAACCCGTCTTATACACTTTTGCGATATTTTTTGTTTATGAAAAATGTTTATAACGAATTGCAACTAACTTTTCTTTTTATTAACACCCTGCAATTGGCTTCATCTATATGTTTGCATCTAAGCGACTTCTGAAAGCGTACATTTTAGTTTTTTTAACTCCATTATTATTATTTTTATCATTTCTTAGTTATTTTAAATACTCTTAGCAAAAACTAGTCGGTCGTTAAAAATATTTAACCACAGAACTACTATACGAATCGGCGACGAAATAAACAAGACTAGTTTTTTATAACTCGGTAAATAGCTGAAAAAACGATAACTGTTGCTTGACATGAAAGTCATTATGTTAATAAATCCTTGTGTTTATTAATGTTGGTGTGTTGACTTAAAATTACGTCATATCCTTGTCTAAGTCTTTACCTTCACTCCCAATAAACTAGGCACTTCAATTTTTAATAATGAAAATAAATATATTCTGAAGCTATTACTTAAAAGCTTGCACAGAATTTGCAATAAGACGGTTAAGTGAAACATATTCGCAGTCCTGTAGTTCCATGACAACAGATATCGATCAAGTATAAAACATAAAACGAATAAAACTATATTCAACGTAATAGTGACACAAAGTTAATGTCTTTATTTAAAACAAGTTAAATAAAAACATTTTTAATTCATACACATACGAAACAAATGCATTTTCATGTAAAATTGCAGCGAAACCTATCGACGCATCTGATCACACAAAACCAAGTTGTATCATATAAATCTAACTGACTTACCCTTCTTTATTTTTCTGGTCCTTTTTTCACACATATTTGCAAAGCACAGCTTGTTATCACTGATCAAACACAACCTTAATGTATGTTCAATAAATTTCCAAACAAATATATTATCACGTTTCCGAGCGAAGAGCGCGTGCGAACTGTGTCGGTAACGAACGTAGAATGAGTGGAATGGTTCGTCGTTTGAAAATCGAACACAGTTGAACTGTCTGTCCGCGAGGCCTAAACGCATAGAGAGGGACGGAGCTAGGTGTTGTAGTGTCATGGTTTCGGTTACCCTAGTGGAAGAAATAATATGTCACTACAAATTGTTTTTTATTTTATTATCTCTCGTTAAATATAAAAAAAATCGCAATGTCTGTCGCAACATCGAAATCTGTTTTAAATATTTGAGTAAAAACGTAGTTCAATATTTTTAATTAAGAACTAAATATTTATGTAATAACCAGTTCATTATAATTTCTACTGAAATACTTTTCCATGAAATGTATTTGTTCTACTCGTTTAATTCCATAAATATATATTATTAATTTAAATGCTTATTATCTTTCCGTACTGGTATGTAGGTATATTCAAACCTAACTGCATATCTTCCTTCATATTAAACGCTAACAGAATATTTGTCTTTAGCTAACGCATAAAGTAAAATATAGGCTACTTTCTGTGAAATGTATAAATTATATGCAATGTATAAATCTTAAAAAAGACTACAAAAATCTGTGTGTTCTGAATAAAACATGGCATTCAGCAGCCTGTTGATATTTTCTTAAGGACATTAAATGCTCAAATAGAATTATACGTAAATATCTATCTATCTATTTATCTAAATAGGTACAATGTATATATTTTATTTTCTACAAAATTTACTAGTGTACAACTGCTAGTTTGGTACTGGTGGTCTTTGTGATTAAACAATTAAATTTCAATGATTTTATTGAAAAAATTAAAGTAAGACCGAGTGACCTCTGGTTTTAATCACATTTTATATTTACAGTGACTTCATTATGATACGACAAAATGACGAATGAAGAGTAGGTGTACTATAAACGTCACTGCGAGTTAGTATCGATGTATAAAATTATTATACTGTCAAATTATCAATTATTATTAATAATTTAACAATATAATAAGATTAAAATACAACTTTTATTCAAAAAAACTAGAAAAGCAAAGCCGGATGGTTAGTTGACTAGTATGCAACTCTGAATTTTACACTTTACATTAATACTCAATATACAACTACAATCCTGGAATATTTTTCCTATTCTAACAGGCTTGATAATTTTGGTAAAATCGTATGGATATTCTGAAGAGGTCAAGACTTGAAAACAATACAATTATTAATGCTACTTCTTGTGTCTCTATCCAAATTTATCAACATAAAAGGCAATGACAGCGCATTATAATATCTCTAAAAGGTCTCAGTTACACATTTGACTAGTTTAGGACCAGATTTCCAGTTAATATCAATTTTTAAATTGTTTAGTATATGAACTATAATAATATGAAATAGATTTAAAAGAAAACTATCAGTGTGAAAAGTAAATTGATAGAATATAGATATATTCGCTGGTTTGAAAACCGTAATTCTAATTTGTCTGATTTGAATTAATGACACTGCTAGCTAATGATTATATTTCCAATGACATTCTTGTTCCATGACTTATGCGTCATTTCTCATTTTGTTTAACCACTTTTTATAATTATCACTGTTTTCACTATCTATAAATGACTTTAAAGCCTTATCTTTAAATAGATACAAAATAACCTTAAATAACATGACTGTATAAATAAATATATTGTATTTTAGTAGTCTCACTGAATGTTAACCCTGTTTTTTTTCTATGCGAAAATCCCCTCGGATACTCCTGGTGGCATGTCGGACTCGAACCGACTAAAACCGCACGTCGTCTCGAGTACTAGATGCCGGGGAAGCAGGTGCACTCTAGAAAGGAAAACCCTGCAACCCCGATGTACCTCGGGACCACCTACTCTTTGTAGATGGCCCCCTCCTGTGTGGGAACTCCAAAGTTCCCGCTGTCCCCCGGGACGCGAACGCTTCGCAGCGTCCGCGCCGCCACATGGGCCTGTTTCTGCTAGGGTGACAGATGCCCAAATCTGTCACCCTCAGGCTTGCGCTTACGTAGGAAGATATCTGAGGTATAGGGATTAGACGAAACAATTAATAAGATAAGCATGAAAGAAAGGTTGTGATCGGAAATAGATGATGCTCATGAAAATACCAAAACACGTGGGCAATAGCTGGTGCAGCTCAAATTTCTGAACCTGTAACTAGAGCTGGCTGTTGCTGGAAAGTCCTTACCTTAATCTGTCAATTACATTAAACTTTATTTTTTGACAAACAAAAAAACTCCTGATGAGTTAAAAATGTATCTTAATAGAATTTCACTTAATTTTAACACCAATCAATAATTCTATTTAAGGAATAGTATTCCATTCGTGGAATCACAAATTACACAAAATTTTGTTTGTTTTATGTGAATTTGGAAATTGTTGTTTTCAACATGCTTATATTAGCTTCACCTGTGTGTTTGTTTGTTTATAACCGACTTTTTAATGGCGTTATTTTTGCTTTTGTAAACTATGTTTATTTTATTTTATTGTAAATGAAGTAATTACAACTTTAAAATGGCGGACTTAATGCACAGATCTTTCTAGTATTTTATTTTTAACTGCTACTAGTGCTAACCACGATTTACACATATTAATAGACTGTACTTTTCGAAAACTCGGATACAGACTTTTACAATGACAGATTAGGTTTTATTTTTAGACGTATTACTGATTATCATATTTTACTACATGCTGTGATATACTGTATTAGCTACCTTTAAGTAATATTGAAAATATAAAACAATGAAATCAACTTGTTTATATTTAAAGTTTCCCTACTTTTAACCAGATTTACCCCTACTCGACTAGCAACCCTTTGTGTACACATTCGCTCAGGTCAGGTTTTGCTGGGCGCGTGAAAAAACACGTGCGGCTGCATGTTTTGGGGGCTTTTGGCTGCTATCTGTCGGCCACACGAACGTACTAAACACGTTTTATCGTACCAAATTAATTTATCTAATGATTAATTAACATTTGTAAATAATAACAAAACTTGTATTTCGTAAAGACCCTTTTAATCGACAACATTGCGACGTTTAACTTATGTGTGTTTCCAATTTTTTTATACTTTTTCATTGAAGTGAAAATTTTTTCAGCTGCGTTGAGCACTTTTTGGTAGGAGAAAATCTTATGGGTCCGCGTCACCGACATGCCAATGTTTGATGTTGACAATCAGAATTTAAACATGATGAAATTTCCAATTTTACACATTATTTTGCAAATAAAATTCCAAGTTACAAGTTTTCCCTTATATCGGCAGTACTTATGACTGCCAATTATTATTTATTATATACTTTTATTTTGCTACTGCATTTTTACGTCAACCCTGTTGTAATAAGAAGATAATACCAAGGCCAAAAGACCGCAAAAAAATAGGACCATAGGTCCTTAAACATCCAATTTTTTAAACTTACATACTTTGAGCATTGTAGAAACTATTTAAATTTTACGAGTACAATGCTAGCTGACCCGTTCAGCTTGGCTTCCGTCTCTTTTCAATCACGCTCGGCTCGGCTAATTATTTCGGGGTTATTCAACGTGAATATCGGTTTCGGAGTTTATCGTGAGCAATAACGTGGCACAAGAACTACATAGGTATGAATAATAATTATTTTAAAAAGTATAATGCATACATATTGTTATGCCAGGATACTAGGTACATATGTCATCCCCTGACTGTCATATCTAAAATTACAATTATTAAGTTGATTCTCTTTAAAATCTATACCTAATATCAGATATCATCTCTACTAGTATTTTAATAACCATCATATCTTAATAAATAGATACAGCAGAGACGTGACAGTATTTTTTTCTGACCCTTTAACACTAACGCCGTCTAGTCCCAAGCTAAGCAAAGCTTGTGTTATGTGTACTAGACAACTGATATAAATACGTATATAGTTCTTTTTGTAAATACATACAAATTTGCAGATTATACAAACGTTTGGTCCGACCCAGGAATCGAACCCGAGACCTCAAGCACGGCAGTCGCTTACGCTACCACTCGCGCCACCGAGGCAGATTGGGTCTAACATGCTTAGTCCATTGCATTATAAAAAAATTGACCCTATTCCTGGTGACTGTGTCACTACATCACGAGTTTGCATTCTATAGCCTAATATGATTTCTAAACCATAACGAAAATGCATGTAGTTATCAATAATAAAAATATTAATTTGAATAATATTAATATTTTTATTTGCTTTGCAGTACTTTACATAGTATTAAATAAAGTCGCTTCCGCGGTGTATTCCCTTAGATCTTTTAAACTAATCAACGGATTTTTCAGCAATAGAAAGAGTGATTCCAGAGGAAAGTTCATATGTGTAATACAGGCATATTAGAATAGAGTACATCCAAGACTTTCAAAGCCTTTCGTGTAAAGCTAGACCGTGTCACTAGTTATGTATAAATTTAGGAAATGTTAAGAATTGTTATGTAATATACTTCCATAAATGTTTTACCCATAAAATTCCGTCGTTAAAATATGAAAGGTTATAAACTCGAGAACAATTATGTTCTTAGAGTTTAGACGAAAAATATAACATATTTTTCGTTTGATGAAAACTGCAATGTATAGAGAATCCTTTAATCAGAAAAGCACAAACTAGTCACACACACACACACACGGTGTCCTTTAAAGCCCACACCCATATTTCTAAAACGCAGGTTCATAATTATTTTCCACAGAAAAAATATGGTTTTGGAGAATGGAAATTTCCTGTCAGGCAGATTTTCTCTTAAATGAATGATAAGACAAAAATTTATGTCATTTATTTAAAGTGTAATATACACCTCTTAATTTTCACGTTCAATTCAATAGCATTCAAAGTCATACCTTCATACATATTACATATTACGCGATCACGTTAATTCGTATAAACATTGTAATTAGCATATCCACATGTTTACAGCTTCAAGTTAGACGCACGTTGCCGGTGACGTATTCGCAGGCGGCGCGCGCGCAACGTGGGCATGTTCGTGACTCACAGCGCACGTTGTAATCGCTCAACACACACATTCACATGGACGACACAGCTGCCCAACTCGACTTTATATACGATACACATTTTTGAATAAAAAAAACAATTTACGTCGATAGCAATATACCAAGGTAGTAGCTAGGTAGTGCTAGATTATATAAACACTTATATATTAACAAATATTGAACGTATTTTTAGTCCAGAGTTGTCTGTTGGAAGTTTCCTTTATAGATTTTCTTGGAGAGAATACGTGGGAGCCATACCTACTTCGAAAGGTATGGATGTCATGGCTTTTTGGGTTGCATTTTATCAAGGGAGTGGCATTAGGGGCTCGCAAATCCACCCTCCCTTAGTTCAGGGTGTTGGGGACTTAAAATATAGCAATGCATTTGGTACTCTTGAGTTGCAGATGATTAAGGAAATCGGTAGTCGGTTACAATCGGGGTACCCTTCTGCATGTTTGCCCTCCTGTACCATAAAACGTCAAAACTTCTTGTAATCATTTTAACAGCATCAAGTACCTATTATAAATTGTAGCAAAAAACGTAGGGTTACTTGACAATGAAGTAATGTGTGTACTGTCTTAAAAATAAATAGCTTTTGCCCGCGGTTCCGCCTGCGTGTATGTATTGGACATAAGGCCCAATGATGCAGAATTCTCACTAGGCCGCCATTGTTGCATTGTCTGCATTCGCAATGAGTATGGTGACCACCACTCTTGGATTCTGCTTATGCTTTCCATCTGGCAGAGTAGAGTCATTTTGGCAGGGCCATACATAAAAGTTCCAGGGATTTCCTTCCGAGGGTGCACCTGGTTCCCCGGCTTCTAGTACCCCAGACGGTGTGCGGTTTTTAGTCGGTTCGAGTCCGACATAACCACAAATGGTATCCGAGGGGATTTCCAAAAAAAAAAAAAGGGCCATACATAAAAAAAGGCTGATATCGCTTTAAATAAGTAGTTTGTGTGTTATCCTGACTCATCTATACTAATATTATAAAATTAAAGAGTTTGTCTGTTTGTTTGGTTGAACGCGCTTTTACTGTTAAATAACCCAGTTATTGAAGAACATGTGGACATTCAGGTGTACCACGGACCATACACGTAAAATAGGCTATATATCATCACGCTGCAACCTAAAGAATAGGAGTATTAATGAAAAATAACGTACCTAAATTAATTTGTGTTTCTACAGTCGATCCAAAGGTTGCCTGTAAGAAATTGCTTTTAGCGATACGGCTGCCATTTGTACATGGTCATTATATTGTTAAACTCCTATATATAATTGTATCAATTGGTGTACAATAAAGTTTATTATATTCTATTCTAAATGGGATGATCATATTACGTGCGCTGCGTAAATGGGTGAAGTTTCGCAAAAATAATGTAGGAAAGAATGGAAAGTTTGAAAGTTCTATAAAAATACATAATATATATATATATGTATACTAGCTGACCGGACAAACGTTGCTTTGCCATAAAAGGGAATATATGTTCTCGAGGGGGGTCAATAAAAATCGCGATGGAAAAATAGGGGTTGATCGTAGAGGGTTGAAAATTTAGGGTTGTATGTATTTACTAATGCTGTATCATAAAAAAATAGAAATTAAAAATTTTGTCTAAAAAATAAAAAAAAAATTAGGGGTGGACTACCCCTAACATTTAGGGTGATAAAAAATTGATGTTGGCCGATTCTCATAGATACCGGATAAGCACAAAAAATTTCATCAAAATCGGTCAAGCCGTTTCGGAGTAGTTCGATTACGCACCCCGTGACACGAGAATTTTATATATTAGATATATATGTATACCTTTTAAGGTTGACTCACCTGTTTTATGGTGAACAAATCTGTTCACGCTTTTGAACATCACGCTACGGGCAATAAAAGACACAAACGATGTTACACGGGACAGCTAGTGAACTATATTCCCGTAAAGTTTCATATAAATCCGATTCGTAATTTTTGCGTTAAAGAGTAACAAACATCCGTAAATCCTCACAAACTTTTGCATTTTTATGTATTTGTTCTGAACGAAGCATTTAAAAAAAGGATGGTGGGTTTTAGTAATTTTATTAGATTTACTGGCTGATCATATAGCAACATTAATCGATATATCAGTGGGTATATTAGTCAGGTATGTGAATTTCGTCACATTAAAAACTAACAAAAAGACAAATCGATTTTTCTCTTAGTAATATCGTTACACTTTATTTAAATGCTCTGTCAAGGAGTTTTGATTAGTTGTACCTTTTAAAACAGTACAAACTGATTGGTATCTAATAATAGTAATAATAATCTTTATTTGAAACTAAAAGAAAAGGAAAACAGTAACATTATGTGCGAGAATAACTGCATTAGTTAAAAACTGTGTCGCAGCCATTAACGCCTCCTCCGGTCCGTGGCCGTCAGAGTTACATCGAAAATATAACATATATAAATAATACAAATTAAATGAAGTTTAACTAAAATTGCTGACTACAGATGATTTGGATACAAACTTTACTAAAACTAAATTAGTATGTGTATTATGAGTATGTGTTAGACACAGAGAGAGGTGTGTGTCAATTGTATGTTTGTGTATGTGTGTGTGTGTGTGTGTGTGTGTGTGTGTGTGTGTGTGTGTGTGTGACACTGTGACACTTCAAATAAATGTGCCACAGACGGCATCACCCAACACGTGTCCCCAAAAAAACAAAAGAAAAACAAAAGAAGAATATATAAAACAAGAAAAACAAGAGCTTTTCTTGTCTTATTTTTATTTCGTTTTTCTAAGTAATATAAATAATAAATATATTTAGTAATCGAGTTTAGTGAGTAACGTACATGATGTGGCCGCTACGCGTGACAATAAAAGCCTACGAGTACTTCACAATACGTGCGGAACATCAGCCACACGAAGTTCATACACGTGACATAAAAACATTAAGGAATTGATTAAAGTTTTTGAAGTAAAATCAAAGTGATAGGTGTCTGTAAACGACTAGAATAACGAACAAAGGTTAATTAGCAGTGACTTGAATCTTAAAAGGTGTGGAGCAAACACTTGTAATTCATTTTTATTTTTCATAAAGAACATAAAGTACCTAACAAAATCTTTTTTTTTTTACTATGAATAACATTCTGTATAGTCAGAGGACGCATTTAGGACCAATTTACATATATACTTTGATCAAAAAACCTTAGAATAATGTTCTTCATCTATTGTAATATTGTGAACAGATACTTTTCAATTTATGTTCAAAACGTCACACCTCTCGTATGTAGGCAGATACCCACGTAAGAGGTTTATCGCAACTGGTTATAAACGATCGTGGCTAGCCACGTGGTGTACGCTGACAAAAGAGTCATTAAAAGTAATAGGACTTACATACCTATTGACGACGCTGCGCCACGAGGTTGAGATAGGTCAGGCACGTGGATCGCGCATTATGCGACAGTTGCATAGCCCCGTGCCTTCTATCATTGAAACGGCCGGCGCTCTTTATTACATATAGTGAATAGTCTGTTTTATAGAAGGACACATTTTGAACAATAACAAACCGACCTGAATTTGAATGGAGCCGACGCGTAGGAATGTTTCACAGAATCCTATCGGAACCAAATAGCGATGATGCGGGAATCGAACCCGAGATCGTCGCTTACGCTAACCGAAAGGAGGAGTTGTTCCAATAGGGCCTATTGAATAGGCCAACGAGGTAGTTTTATCCATAAAATGAGCAAAATATAACTAAATAATTACAAAAGCTTAACGATTAAAACATTAAATAAATGTTACAATTTTTCATTGTAGGCGCGCGCATACCATTATTTTTAAAAATGCTCATTACACACGTCTCAATCGTTTCACATATTGGCATAATTGATTATTTTTTGGTGCTGGAAATAATATTTTTTTAACTGTGTAAATAATTCTTTGATAACTATTTAAAAAACTAGAAGCGAGGCGAAGCTAGTACTTATCGTACTTAGATGTATGAACTATATTATTGTAAACTTTCATCAAAATCCAAGTTAGCAAAATCCAAGCAACAACTCACTTACATACTTACAAATTTTCGCGTTTATAGGTAATATTAGTAGGACCAACACAAGGTGATTAATAGTTGTTACGATGCTTTGCATTTTCCGCAAAATTACAGACGTGCGAATTGGCATATGTTTACATATGTATACAGACATTGTTTCGTTTGATATGGTTTAAGTAGTATATGTAAATGTATATGTAGATCAAATAATTCAAAGGTTCAAAGGTTGTCTGGAAGAGATCGCCGTGAGCGATAAGACCGCCTATTGTGATACCTGATGTCGGTGTCCGTATATGTATCTCTGTTCAAATGTTTACTGTAGTGGTGTGCAATAAAGTTTATAAATATAATAAACAAATAAACAATTGAATCTTTTTTCATTTTGTTTTCTTTTTGTTCTCGCTGTAGGTAGATAATATCTTATACAGTGTTTTTACAGTCTAGGCTACGTGCGTATATCTATAGTTAAGTGTTACATAAATTGAAATAACTTGCATAGGTGTTGTTCCGTAACAAGGTAACAAACAATAAATATCAACATTAAGTAGTGTTGGATATGATTCAAAATATGCTCCAAATGACTGTTAATGTATTAATACACACATAACAGATTCTTCTGTTCTGTGATAGATAATGCATTGAAAATCACGTTATACCAACACATGCGGACATTACAACGTGCATAGCATGTTATTATGTTTACATTGTGTAGGTATGTACATCCACGTGTCTTTTACTTGACCTCACTCGTCTTTACTGAATGCCCTACCAAAGTAAATACATATATAGTAAAAAAAAACAAAGCTTATGATGTCTCAAATGTCGTTTTTTGTTTTGTCGTCCTGGACGGTAGTTGTATTAATATGCATATAGTTCCGTTGATTAATGTTTACGCGGGGCCCTCGTTTTATATGTACATATATGCTTTATTTTTATTATATTAGGCAGATAGTAAAGACAATGTCTAGTTGTTACAGAAGTAAGGATATTTATTTATTTATTATGGACCTCCAAAAAGGAATACACTTTAAGTGCTAGTTTCATTACAAAAAATAAATCTTTATGTTTTGTGCTTCCTCAATTACAGGAGACAACAACATGAACATTACAAAAATTAAAATTACTACAAGCCAAGGCAAAATAAAAACAAAAATTTGTGCAAAAAATTATAAAATCCAAAATAATCTCACTTACCTTAATATCCGTTCAAAGATTGTCTGTAAGAGGTCGCCATGCGCTATAAGACCGCCAATTGTCACATTTGTATACTACAACTCCTTTTTGTCTATCTGTAACGACTGTACAATAAAGATAAATAAATAAAACAAAACAAATACAAACACACACAAACGTACACACAAATATTCATGTATGACAGGCAAATATGTGTATTAATATATGTACCCATACACACTAACGAGTTTCTCCCTTCGGGGTAAGTCAAAGGCAAAATCGAGCCTGTTGGTCTAGTGATTAGTAATCCTGATTGCTAAGCCAGAGACCGTGTGTTTGATTCCCATACAGGATAATGTTTCGAGTGATAAACACGATCATTTGTTGTATCTGGTGTCAATTTTCTATTAAAAGTTTTCGTATCTATATTGAACTATTTTATATTAAAATACGGCTAGCGCTGTGGGTTAGAGTGAGAGAGGAGGAGCCTGCCTATCGCTGCCGAATGCGTGAAAGAAAGGGAAGCCAGACAGACTGGCTGGCACCGTAACGCGTTACGTAACGAAGTTGTTTATCCTTCCATAAGAAGATTTCACTTTAAGAATATAAGTTCATCAGCCGTTTGGTACTATAGTATAGTACAGGTTTCCCTAGTCTGGGATCAGTAGACCGTGTGTGAGAAGTGTGGGGATGTTACCAAGTCCTAAGGTCCAGGAGGATGCAGAGGTGTCTATATCAAGTTGTTTATTTTTCTTTTTTATGGAATAGGCGGCAAACGAACAGACGTATCGCCTGATGGTAAGCGATTACCGCGATTACAAGTGCGTTGCCAGCCTTTGGGGGATGAGGAAGGGAGTGGGGGAGGGGATTAGGCCTCCGGTATCCTCACTCACTCGATGAAACACAGCGCAGGTGCTGTTTCACAATGTTTACCTTAATCCTACATTTCGTTATACATCAATAAGTAGGTATGTATGACCAATATTGTTATCTCGGTCATATATGTATAAATAATGCTAGACCAGTGTGTAAATAACAAAAATAAATGTTAAATAAAACATTTAGTTCACGTTTCAGTGCACGTTGCAGAGCACACATTCACGAAACTATTGCGATGTAGGAAACTGCGAATTTATGTTAAGCTTACACAAAATTCTATAGTTGTCCTTTTATACTTTACTAGCTGACCGCCGCAACCTCGTTTGCGTCTTTTATTGCCCGTAGCGAAAAATTTTCCCCCGTATAGTGTGTCGCGGACTTTTTTGTAGATATTTATAAGGTCTACGATTAATTAGAACATTTTATGGTTCTATATTTTATAGTTTACGCAGCGTACGCAAAATAAGTAACTTTTCTAGTTGATTTTTTACACCTTGTGTCCGAAAAACCCCAATATCTTACGGAACCCTTATTTTTTCCAAAATAAAATATAGCCTATGTTACTCGTGGATAATGTAGCCTTCGAATGGTGAAAGAATTTTTAAAATCGGTCCAGTTGTTTTTGAGCCTATTCATTACAAACAAACATATAAACAAAGTTTTCCTCTTTATAATATTAGTATAGATATAGGTGAAGAAATTCAGCTTAAAAATTTATATAATTTGTCATTTAATTCAAACAGTTTTATTGAAAATAATATACTAAAAGCTCAAAAATATTCGGCAGGTCCCAGTCATCACAACCCTGTCCGTCATCAATCTAGGCGTAGCGTAAATTGAGTTGATAGGATGGAAACACGGGCCCAACGATTTCATTCTTTTGTCATATCAATGTCTTGGATTGATGAGGGAAAACGGTGAGATGATAGGAACCTAGGGTAGGAATATTTTTTTTGCCTTTAGTACATTATCTATACAAATTAATAAAATTGGAGTGTCTGTTTGTAATATTCAAATAACCGCTTTCTACTACATGCATATGAATGTATATACGGTACACATACCAAAATATATATTTTTAAAATTTTTGTATGTCTGTCTGTCTGTTTGTTCCGGCTAATCTCAGGAACCACTGGTCCGATTTGAAAAATTGTTTCGGTGTTGGATAGTCCATTTATCGAGAAAGGCTATAGGCTATATATCATCACGCTACTACTAATAGGAGCGGAGCACCAATGAAGAATGTTTCACGCTACGGGCAATATCAGACGCAAACGAGGTTGGGTGGGTCAGCTAGTTTTTAATAAAACAGTTTAAATTATAAAAAAAATGTACCAAATTTCAAATCAATCTGTCAAAAGGAAGGGGGTCAAATATCAATTACTAGATTTAACCCAAACAAACAAATAAATAAACAAACAGGTCAAGCTAATTAAATAAAAATAAGAACAATCGTTCTCGCACAAATACTTTGCCAAAGACGTTATCCGCTATTAGGTTTAACAGAATATGTAATATTGGTAACTGATCCTGTCTAAAATCTAAGTCATATGGTACCTAGTTTGTAGCGATAGGTTTTAGCTTATCTTATAGTCATTTTGCTTAGCTTATCACTAACTAAATGTAAAATTTCTGAATTGCCGAGATTTTTTCCACCTGCCGTGTCGTAAAGTAAAGGTTCTAAAATTTGTGGAAGTAAGTAATACAAGCTGAACGCAAATTTTATTACTAATAGAACTCTGACACTGAATAACGACTAAAAAGTAATTTAATATTTTTTAATTCAACATACCTACATATAAATACTTCATTATTTTTAAAATACTAATGCAGACAAACAAACAAATGTGATCTCGTTGAATGCCAAAAGCCTAAATTGAAGTAGCTCTTAGATAAGCTTGACCAAACTTAATCCATGTCGATCCCTAACGTAATGAAGTAAAAAAATACATATTATGTTTCTAAACTAACTAATATTAAACTTATAAAGGACATAAAGTAAAGTAAACAATATAGACATCGAACCTAATTAGTGTCTTTCTTATTTCGAAGAAATAATAACAAAACTATTTATTGCGAAATCGCTCATATGAAAGATACACTAATGATGTTTGGGTTTCATCACTTCGTAGAAGCCAAACACGTGTCACTTTTCGTATCTTGGCGAGTCTGAACATAGGCTCTGCGAACTTTAGCGCATGTACACTCATGAAGAAAACTGTTATTGTCATTTGTTTATATACCAATGTACGAATAAAATTTCCCTGATACAGTGACCAATTAGTAGAAATTAAATAAATATCAAAAAACTATCAAAAAAGTAATTATTATATATTGCGCAACCTTCTGCGCGAAGTTCGGACTCGCCAAGATACGGTAGGGGGTCTTTTAAGAGTCTTATGTTTACAAGAACTTGCTACTGAAGTCTTACTAACCAGACTACTATCTATTGTTTATTTCTTTGTTTAAACTTTATTAACTTTGTACATCGGCGGACTTAATGCAAAGTATTACATAAGGTCAGAGGTAACACCTCATTATTTATATAAATAATTAATTACATTAATATACACATACGCACATATTGACATTTAGATTTTCAAGTTATTTTTAATTTTTCACCGTTTAAACCTTCCCTAGATTACGACAAACGTTTCAAAGCCAATATCAGCTAAATCGATCTAGCCGTTTTCGAGTTTTAGCGAGACAAACGAACAGCAATTGATTTTTATATACAGAAGAAGAAGATGTTTAAAATATATTTTTTTATTTTTATTGAATAGTGTGCAAACGAGCAGACGTATCACCTGATGGTAAGCGATTACCGCCGCCCATGGACATCCGCAACACCAAAGACGTCACAAGTGCGCCGCCGACCCCTGGGGGGATGGGAAAGGGGATGGGGGGAGGGGTTGGGGTATGGGCCTCCGGTATTCTCACTCACTCGGTGAAACACAGCGCAAGCGCTATTTCACACCGGTTTTCTGTGAGGCCGTGGTATCACTCCGGTCGAGCCGACCCATTCACGCCGAAGCATAGCTCTCCCACGATAAGATATACTATATACTATGAACGTACATTGTCTTTGAATGTAAGGCGGTTTGTTGACATCCTGATTTCGTAGGAATGCATTCCAGTCCACTAATGACCGTACTTACTGTTATGTATCCCAAAAATTACGTACATCATTGAAACGAGCCGCAAAGTACATCACATCAAAACTTTAAAGGGTAAACTTAGTTATCGGCTCTCAGGAAAGAGATAAAATAGTCTGATCTAGCACTCACCAAAGAAACACGACACTGCTGACCTTTTAGGTTGGTCTTTTGTTCAAGGGTAGTACCGCCCGTGGCGCCCGTACAGCGTAATATCTCTTTTTGGTCACATAATAAATTACATCATACGATCTTCGACTCTGCAAGTGCTTTTAAATCTTTCATATTACAGATAGTACCTACTTACTATGTTATTTGCATAATATAGTTTTCTAGATATTTATTTAATTTGTGATTGCAATAATTGTGGTTGTAATCACGATATATATTTGGAGAAATTATACTGTTAAATATTGATACGTATTAAAACTTGGACTTATGACTCCACGTTTGGCCTAGTGTTTAAGCGGTCGCCACGCCGTTCCCTACTTCGCTAAGTAATGAGGGTTCAAATCCCACATGGAACAACACTTTGTGTGATCCACAAATCGTTGTTCTAAGTCTGGGTGTTCTTTGTGTACGTTTCATGTATGTTTGTAAAGTCCTCTGCGACACAGGAATTATTACAAGAGCGGGAGTTGTCTTTAGAAAAAAACCAACAGTCAACTTTACGCGAAAAAGAGGACTTCAGCCGATCATTTTCAATAACCGTATTTACTTACTTATTAATGTTATAAATTCAAAAGTATATCCGTCTGTCTGTTACACCTACCTTCATGGCTAAACCACTGCACCGATTTGAACGAAATTGGCATGGAGATATTTTGATTCATGAGGAAGCACATGGGTACGATAACCAAGATACACGCGGTAGGAGCCGAATGCCATATTTTCGCCAATGTCATAAAAAATTACTTTTTACTAAACTGTTGGAAGAATTCCCCTTCGAAAAACCACCTAACCACAGTCTAGTCAAAAGTAATTCATTTGTCAAATTTTTAAATTGATGGGGCAATACTTATAATTTAAAAACACAAGATTCAGAGATAAATTTATATTTTAAGCGTACCTAAATAATAAGTTGTTGACTTGGTAAGTAAGTATTAGAAGTTCTCATGGAATTTAAAAGTTGCCTTTAAAGTAGGTACCTCTTTTTTTACGCCGGGAATGCACCTGTGGCGACTTTCACATTTAACACAACAAGAAAGAAGAAAAGAAGAAAGAAAAACTATTTATTTTAACGACATTGCAACACAACAGAATATTAAATGAAATGGTACATAATACAGTATTGAAACATTAACTTAAAGCATAGTTAACACACATACAGCACATAACAGTAATCAATGTTATAATAATTTATATATATCTTTACACATATACTGATGCAAAGTTGCGTCGCAGTGCACATTAAAAACAGATGCTGTTCAGCCTAATGCTGCATCATTAAAGATACAGCGCTGATTTTCAGCAACACCTTGATGGTGATTCGTGTGTCCAGAATAGTAGAACCAAAAAGAAGATATGTGTTTCGAAACAAATTTAGTATACTATACGAATGTTTTAAATAATTGCTACGGGATAATTGCAGAATATCGTTAACAATGTCCATTAATTACGATTTAAATGTCAATTTCAATTAGGATTACATCTGTTGATCCAATAAAAACGCTCTTAAATTTGTCCTAAATGTTAGGGTTGTTTTAAGTTTTCGCATAGGTGGAGGCAAGTCATTCCAATATAAACAATAACCTACTACAGCGCCATCTACCAAAGAAACACTGAACTACGAAGTAACGCACTACACGGAGTAACTACAAATCCTTAATCGCGCAATAAATAGTTCTCGCGCCGATTATCATAAATACAATATTCCAACATTAACTGTTGGGCAGTAGCCCGCTAGGCATGATCACCTCACCTGGTCGGAGGATCCTCCCTTTGTGTTAGACATGGTTTCCCCACACACCTATAACCTACCTAACGTCGACATAAGGAAAAAGTGTACATTGTTTTATTTTTTGTCACTAACGACTCGTATTCTCCTGTCTTTCTATCAATATTGGTGTTTTTAAATACTCTAAATATTCCTTGAAAAAAATTATTGATTATCAATTAACCTTTTCATCATCAATTATGTCAACTAATATCAAAACACGTGCCTTCGAAGATTAACAAAGCAATTTAATGAATTGGAATGAGTTAATGATAATAGAAATAAGATGGCACATTTAACACAAGTATTCGTAGTATTGTACCGTACGTTGTGAGAACAATATAGTGATTAGTGACGTCATTGATGTGCTAAAGTCACGTTGCCGCCCCGATTCAGAAGTGCACATGGCGTTCCACGATTCACGTTTTGACAACGCTTTCACAATGGCGACATTGTCACATGATTGTATCATACCAATTAGGTATGCAATACTTGTGTGGGTTTTATTGACACGTATCGACGGAACCTTAACTTGAATATTAAATATCAAGTGATAAGCAAAATAATGTAGTGTTTAGTCAGAAAAGTGTTGATTATTATCTGACTGCACGTTTGGCCTAGTGGTTAAGTGGTCGCCACGCCGTTCCCTACTCAGCCAAGTATTGTGGTTTCAAATCCCATATGGAATAACACTTTGTGTGATCCACAAATTGTTGTCCTAAGTCATGTATGTTTGTAAAGGCCCCCGCGACACAGGAATTATTCCTAGTGCGGGAGTTTTCTTTTAAAACAAAAAGAAAAAGTTAGTAAGCTGTAGAATATCAAAAACCCTTTAATAACAACAAACCAACTATAAACTTAACCAAGGCGTAAAACATTTTTATATGGTTTGTCGGGCAGACTAGCATACCGGTCACCGGATCACTGACTGAAGCTAACAATAGCTTATTACTTCGATAGCTAGTACAGTATAAATGATTTATTCGAATAACTCTCATAAAGTGTTAAGTTATATAAGTTGGTACTAAATATCAAGTATAAATATCAAGTAGTTGCCACGCGACTACGAGGGCGCAGCTTAAGATTGCTTTTGAAAGAGGCTTACGAGCCCTGAGAAAGGACGGGCATTCATTTCTTACCTTTCAGCAGAGTAACAAGTGTAGTAATTTAGTAAAGATTATTATTAACGGTTGAATTGGAAAGATGTGCTAAAGCATATAATACAAGGCTGTATCTTGACAACTTTTTTCATTAAATAATTGAAACCTGATAGTCATTTGTCATTAGTGTAAATTTAGCACTTACGACGCACTTTTAGGTCTGATTTTTTTATAAATAATGTATTACAGTTTGTTTGTTATAAAACAGGTATGTTAAGAATGAAAATATAGGTGATACAAATATAATCGCTTCTTCTAAATTACTAAGTCAGTTTCGTAGCTTAGCGTAGCTATCTACCACTGAGATCAAGCCATATTTTAAAGGCCCATGAAGACATACAACGTGCCCCTCATGAGGTAGAAGTGCTCATTTACCCCCTCCTTCCCCTTAGAGGAAGGGAGCTAGGGCTCTGAAAACCACCCGCATTTGCTGAAAAGCGATGAAAGAGTCACTGCGGCTCGCGTCTAAAAATACAAGATATAAAATATCGACCCCGTCTACTTTACCTCAATTAGCGCCCTGTGGTTCTTTTCGTCTCGAGCTCGACATAAACAATCTATTCACGTAGCTAAGCACAAAAAGGGGAATCAATTAATAAGCCTATAACCATCTTGCTAAGTACCAAAAAATGTAAACATATACTGTTAAATAAGAACTTGAAAAATAACCATTAAGCCAGCAAAGTAAGCAAGCAGCTTGTACCTAACTAATTATCAGTACTATGTGTGTTCAGTTCAAAATCTGGCCACTTGTAGGTACGTCTAGGTATAGATTTATTAGGTAGGCTCACATCATGCACTGAAACATGAATTAGGAATTTTCAAATACTAAATTAAATTATAATCTACACAAAGTATAAAATGAAGAATCTGCCGATGGCCAGTCGCTTATATCATTTAAATCACTCTAACGGATTTTAATGTAGTTTTATAGTAAATAGTGTGATTCAAGGAGGTTCAAATGCGCGACTCAGGCGCCGGAGATCGCAGAACGATCTCCGTCCTTCATAAGCGCAAGCCTGAGGGTGACACATGAGGCCATGTGTCACCCTAGCAGAAGCGGGCCCGGCTGATGGCGCGGACGCTGCGGAGCGTGCGCGCCCTGGGGGACAGTAACGGGAACATTGGGGTTCTCACACAGGAGGGGGCCATCTACAAAGCGTAGGTGGCCCGAGGTACGTCGGGGTTCCAGGGTTTTCCTTTCTAGGGTGCACCTGGTTCCCCGGCATCTAGTACCTGAGACGGCGTGCGGTTTTGGTCGGTTCGAGTCCGACATGCCACCAGCAGGTTGTACCCGAGGAGATTTACGCACAAAAAAAGGGGGTTGAAATGTGATATAGACACATACATTTACCTACATATAATACATATTAGAGAAAACGTGAGAATTTCAAAGACTTCCGTGCAAAGTCGGACCGTCACTAGAAAAACATAAAAGAAAATTCATCAAGGCTAAAATGATACAGTTTTAAAGAACGCTCCACGTTTCGCGCCACACCAATCCTTTTTGTTTCTTATAAAGTTGATTACAGAGCACGCATTTGTAGTTCGTGCATTTGGGAAAGCTGACATTATCACGTGACAAAAAGATTTCTTTTTTAACTCAGTCATTGAACGAAATATATGGTATCAGTTTTGAGAAATAATGAAGGTACAATGCGACTCAAATAAGAATAGGAACGTCAATTACCTCTATCTGTTTGTGTATTTATGTAGATTGTTTACGTGTCAGTTTTATCTATAATAAATAAAATTCGAGTGTCTGTTTGTAATATGACCGTTTTGTACTGAATGATGGATTCTGCCTACGCTTTCCATCAGATAGAGTAGAGTCATTTTGGTAGGCATATACATAAAAAAATGTACGCTCGTTTTTACAGCGGCTTTTAAAGACAAATTTTATTTTCTTCCGTTCTTATATTCTACAATTACAACAATTTAACAATACGGAGAATGATTTATATATATTTAAGACAAACACACACACACACACACACACACACACACACACACACACACACACACACACACACACACACACACACACACACACACACACGCGCGCGTGTTATACATACAATTGTGTAAAATGTACCTAAAGCGATGTATCTTAGGTTCACTTTGGTATTGTATAATAGTCATTGTTTTAATTATCACGTTGTTTACAATGTGGAGGAGCAGAGTCTTCTACTACAATAGCAAGTTTATTTGATACAATAAATTTCATTTTATTATTATTATTACAATTTGCTTAACACTATACGTTGTGATAGTACCTACAGACGGTTGGTTTTTCGGCCATGACAAACAAGATGATTCAAATAATATTCATCACGTTGTAAGCTACTTGGCTCTTACTGCTGCTACAACGCGGAAGCGACAATAACAATTTTATTAGACGACAAGTCGACACGTGTTATTTTTCTTTAATTTGGTGTTTATTTAGTTAAACAACGTGTTATTTTTCCTACTAATATAATAAACGCGAAAGTGTGTGAGTAAGTTTGTTGCTCTTTCACGCCAAAAGTACTGAATGGATTTTGATGAAACTTTATAATAATATAGCTTATACATCAGAATAAGGTTACAATTTATAAAGATACTAGCTTCGCCTCGCGGCGTTGTCCGCGATTATTGTCGTACCGCGAGTAGCACCGCGAGGTTCAGCTAGTGTTAAACTAAATCTTAGACATGGAAACCTTAACAGGGACTTTAGTCCGCCTTAAGTGAGCGATGAGATTAGATAGATAACTGTTCCGATTAACGATTGAATAACATTCAATAATGATATTTGTTTATTTGACGATTACATTAATAAATCAATATCGTACTACTTACACCATTTTTCAAAGTTGATTAGATTAACAATTTAGAAAAAAATAAAGTTATAAATTTATTTGAATTTTTAAAAATGACATTTGTTATCTCATTGCATCATAATCTTAGAACGTTTTTGAAAAATTAATTTATTTTATGTTTAAAAGGATAGCCTCCTTCATTGAATAAAAATGGCAACCATTTGTTTAGAAATTGAGTCGTTAAATTTTAAAATAACAAGTGATTACCCAGTGGTTGAAATTCGACCACAATTCATTTCTCATAAGCATTTTTCATAAGCATAACGCACTTTTTATTGTAAACAATTTTAAAACAATAAACTTTATTATTATTAATAAATATTATACTCCTCCTCCATATAAACTTTCACTGTGCCCAATTTCTCACTCCTCCGATCACATACTTTTCGTAAAAATAAATAATAATAATAATATAACTAAATATTCCGAACATCTAACACAACGCCATCTAGTCCGAAGCCAAGCAGAGCTTGTGTTATGGGTACTAGACAACTGATATGAATACATATACATATACTTTTTTTTGTAAATACATACATATTAAACATAGAAAACTCCCAAACTCCGAAACAAATATTTGTAGATCACACAAACACTTGTTCCGACCCAGGATTTAAACCCGAGATCTCTCTCCTCTCTGTCTCAATCTCACCATCTCTCATATGTCAACTAGTCCACATATAAATTTAGATACTGATGTTAGTTTATTATAAGGCATAATTGCCTAATAATAAACTAACATCAGTATTATTAGGCAACATTATTATTAGGCAATTGCGGTGTTTCCCGCCCGTGCTTCGGAGGGCACGTTAAGCCGTCGGTCCCGGTTGTCATGAACAGCTATGGCAATCGTTATTGGGAAGTCAGTGCCCTCAAATATACTGACAACTAGTTCAACTTTCGAATTCAGTTCGCCCTCAGGGTTGCGGAGGTCAGATGCCAGTCGCTCTGCGTAAAAACTGATATTCAGGTAAAATCGGTTGAACTGGTAGCCGACCCCAAATAATATTGGGAATAATAAAGGCTAGGAAGATGATGATTATTATTAGGCAATTATGCCTAATAATAAACTAACATCAGTATCTACATTTCTGTACTCAGGATTTGTGCGTCGGATGATGTGACAATTCTACTTATTAATGTTAATATGCTATATACTTATAATAAGTATCATAGTTTGGATTACATTAGGAGGTAATCAACCATATGTTAGGTTAGCACCTCATGTGTTAAAAGCATATTAACATTAATAAGTAGAATTGTCACGTCATCCGACGCACAAATCCTGAGTACAGACAGCTTAAATTTTCACATAGATTGCCAATAAAATATGGTTATGAATGTTATTTTTAGAATGTGGGAGAGCTATGCTTCGGCATGAATGGGTCGGCTCGACCGGAGTGATACCACGGCCTCACAGAAAACCGGTGTGAAATAGCGTTTGCGCTGTGTTTCACCGAGTGAGTGAGGATACCGGAGGCCCATACCCCAACCCCTCCCCCCATCCCCTTTCCTATCCCCCAAAGGTCGGCAACGCACTTGTGACGCCTTTGGTGTTGCGGGTGTCCATGGGCGGCGGTAATCGCTTACCATCAGGTGATACGTCTGCTCGTTTGCCCACTATTCAATAAAAAAAAAACAAAAAAAAAACCTGTGCAAAATGTTTGCAGTGTTCATAAAACTTAGTCGGATATTGAAACTTAATATAACAACATCAACATTATTATAGAAACAGCAGGTATAAGAAGAAATTTATGAATTCAATATAGTATTTACTTACTTGCTATATTTATATACTAGCTGACCCACGCAACTTCGATTGCGTCTTCTATTGCGCGTAGCGTGAAAATTTTTCCACGTTTTTGAAACATTCTTTATTGATGCTCCGCTCCTATTAGTATTAGCTTGATGTTATATAGCTTTCCTCGATAAATGGACTATCCAACACTGAAATAATTTTTCAAATCGGACCAGCGGTTCCTGAGATTAGCGCGTTCAAACAAACAGACAAACTCTTCAGCTTTATAATATTAGTAAAGATGTGTATGTTTTATATTTAATTACAATTAACTGTATGCCACAGATATATATTATTAAAGCAAACTACTGTATTGGAACATTCTGTCGTCACCGGCAAAAGACCGGCAGGATTTTTGTAACTTCATTATTAGCCTATATTGCTAGCTCAAAACAATAGTATGTACATATTTCCATACAAATGTTAAATGCTTTGTATGACTATTCCGGTGTCGCAGTGCTAGCGTATACGACTGCTGTGCTTGAGGTCTCGGGTTCGATTCCCGGATCGGACCAAATGTTTATTTGATCTGTGAATATATGTTTCAGAGTTTGGGTGGTTTCTACGTATAATATGTATGTATTTACAAAAAAAGTGTATTTATATCACTTGTCAAGTACCCATAATACATGTTATGCTTAGTTTGGGACTAAATAGTGATGTGTGTTAGATAGCCATAATATTTATATTATATTTATTCCTTGGTTCTAAATGTTCTAATCAAAACCGCCTTTAGATTTTATAGTGAGTTTTTACATAGCCTTTTTTTGTTTTTTTTTAACGTGTGGAAACCCCCTCGGGCCGTCACCCCACCGGGGTTTGCGGCGGGGCGGTGTGTCGGAATCGAACCGACTAAAACCACACGGTGTGCCAACTCTGTGCCTGAGAAGGGAGGGGTCCGGGAACTGCTGATATTAACACGACCGGACCCAGGGTTTTTACATAGCCTACAATAACCTTCCTCAATGATCTTTTAAAAATCATAGAATTATATAAAACTGTATTCAGTAAAAATGCAACGTAGCATAACAAATACTAAGAATTCGGACATGATTTGTTTCACGACTTACAGTCACATGTTGAATCGAATGTCGGTCGTCACGTTGTTTGTCACTGGACACTTTGCATAATTAGTTCTGTGACAACTAAAAATACCTTCGGTATTTTATGACCAACACTTATTTTTCATTAAAATTTTCCATTAAGAACACACATCTTTCTACCGTGGGAGAGCTATGCTTCGGCATGAATGGGTCGGCTCGACCGGAGTGATATCACGGCCTCACAGAAAACCGGTGTGAAATAGCGTTTGCGCTGTGTTTCACCGAGTGAGTGAGGATACCGGAGGCCCATACCCCAACCCCTCCCCCCATCCCCTTTCCCATCCCCCAAAGGTCGGCAACGCACTTGTGACGCCTTTGGTGTTGCGGGTGTCCATGGGCGGCGGTAATCGCTTACCATCAGGTGATACGTCTGCTCGTTTGCCCACTATTCAATAAAAAAAGAAAAAAAAAATTGTACTGATTGATGTGACTACGTCTGTGGGGCAGTGACAGCGTTTGTTACTGCTTGGCTTCAGGCCTCGGGCTCGGTGTCCGCATCCGAGTAAATCTTTATATAATCTCCAAAATGGTACTAATCCCGCCCTAATGGTATTCTGTAACTCCTGTACACCAGGATCAACTGCAGTGACCCACGAACATACCGAGTTACAATCGGGAAGTCCCAGGAAAAATTCAATTGCCTTGGAATCCGCAACGAAATTAATCAGAAGAAAAACTGGAGGAGTTGGCAATATAATAAGTCCACTTCTGTTCTTAGCAAAGCGGGAGCCAAAATGAAGTCAAAATTCGCTGACAACTTTTTCAAACCGGGAAGCATCAAGTATAGTAGTTACAAAAAATAGTATTTATAAATATCAGTTGTCTAGTAACCATATTGACTGCCTCGGTGGCTCAGTGGTAGTAAATGCGACTACTGTGCTTGAGGTCTCGGGTTCAAATCCTGGGTCGGACCAAATATTTGTGTAATCTACAAATATTTGTTTCGGAGTTTGGGTGTTTTCTATGTATAATATGTATGTATTTACAAAAAAAAAAGTATATATGTATTCATATCAGTTGTCTAGTACCCATAACACAAGCTCTGCTTAGCTTGGAACTAGATGGCGTTGTGTGTTATTTGTCCGAAATATTTATTATTATTATTATTATTATATTAGAAGCACTGCTTAATTTGGGACTAGATTTCGTTGTGTGTCAAGTGTCCGAAATATTTATTTATTACTTAATGGTATATAACATTTAGTACATTTGTTTTTGCTCAGTAGTTCAGCTAGAAGACTTTTATTACAATCTATTGTCAGTTCTTTTTTAATATTGACTGCCTCGGTGGCGCGAGTGGTAGCGTAAGCGACTGCTGTGCTTGAGGTCTCGGGTTCGATTCCCGGGTCGGTCCAAATGTTTGTATGATCTGCAAATATTTGTTTCGAAGTTTGCGTGTTTTCTATGTATAATATGTATTTATTTACAAAAAAAAAGTATATATGTATTTATATCAGTTGTCTAGTACCCATAACACAAGCTCTGCTTAGCTTGGGACTAGATGGCTTTTTGTATTAAATTGTCCGAAATATTTATTATTGTCTATTGTGTAAAGTATAGTGTATATTATTATTTATTTATATGATTTCAGATTTATTATGCTATATGACAGCTTGGCAAAAAAGTCGTGAAAATAATGGCGGCGCCACTGTCGTTCACGTGGCAACCCAATATAGTACGACAATAACGGTTTGATACTTTCATTTAAATACAATTTTTAATTACAAAAGTAATTTCACATTCATAATATTGTTTAAGGTATTTTTTTATTTACAAAATTTGTATGCATTCAACGATTACATGTCTAATCAGAATCAAAAATTCGTTCGTCTAAATATTCCCCGCTAGATAAGTCTTCATCCACGTCTTGGCGCCAGCAATCTCCAGTAGTTTGCTGACTATCTTTGGATGTGTCACTACTGCTTTAATTTTGCAGGTTTATATTTATTTTGTCAATATCATCATATAGAGATTGTCCCCTTTGGTAATAATCCCTCTCTATTTTCATTACGTTGTAGCGGAACAGCTGTATAGCGGAGGTGTGGCCATCGGCAAACGTCGTGTCACGGTGTTTGTTACCTCCGAAACGGCTAAACCGACTGTTATGAAATTTTGTGTGCATATCGAGTAGGTCTGAGAGTAGGTAACATCTATTTTTCATATGATAAGTGTGACCCACCCCTAAATATTTTATTTTTATGGCAAAACAACGTTTGCCGGTTCAGCTAGCATATGTATTGATTTTTGTTCTAATCGAGTATTCTTGCCATTGTGATCTCAGCATAATTTTAATAATAATTATTTTTGTTTATAAGAGGAAATCACAAGAATTAAAAGGACATTAAATAAATAAATATTCCGGACAAATCAATCTTTATATTGGTTTGATACCCATAGACATTTTATTATAAAACTTAACGTATCGTAACGTATATTTATAAAGACCACAAACGTAATTTAATACATTCCAAGCCTCAATGTGATACTCTTTCCCCAAGTAATCCAACTCCGCCCCAATCCTGGTCTCCTAACAAATATTCAAAGAAAAACTAAATTTGAGTAAATTTTTTTGTCAACCCTTTTGTCAGTTTAGACCATAGACAACTTAACATAGACAAACACAAATTATTTTTTGAGCACAGATATTTTCATACAGCGTGTTCACAATTCTTTGGTACGGAAATGAGGGTAGATTTTCCTATTTGGATTTTTTTATGATAACTTTGGATTTGAGCTTGACCGCTCTGAGCCTTTACATGTGCTTCATGACGAAGAACAGTCCTGGAACGGTGAGGAACAATAAATATACGCGTAGGAATGTTGGCAAGTGGAATGCAAAGTTCCATTCGTTTGGCATGGATATGGTGAATTTCTGTGTTTCTTCGAAGTAAGGTATGTTCCGTAGTATGACGATAGCTTCGCACATGATGCCTAGCGGGTAGAGAGGGATCCACATCGTGTACCTAAGCCATGTTAGTATGTAGATCTCCTTTTTGTACAACTGGGATATGTAGAACGGATACCTGACAACTTCAATCACACTCCAAATGACGAACAGGTAAAACACGACAGGTTTCGTATGCATGCGTGATTCCGCCTCAATCATGGCAAACAGTACGAACGCTCGTCCGCTCACTTGCAAGAAGGGAACTAGAACTCCACCCCTTGTATAGCCAAACAGCGGATGCATGACTTCCAAATACTGCAACAGTTGCAGAAACTTCATAGCACCACCGACATTCTCGTATGTATCCGCTACAGAATCGTATCCGAATCTGATATAACAACGCCGCCTACAACGTCTCCAAAAATAGGTAGGTACCTGCCTAATTTTGTTAAGAAATACAACTTTATTAAGTAGCTTTAAAAAAAAAAAAGAAATTCAAACAATGAGTAAGTAAGCAAGACGAACTGCTACTACAACCAATATTATTTCGCAATTTGACATTGAAAATTGAATACGTATTCTTATATTCATGAGATGCTAACGTATTTGCCCCATGTGGGTCAGACTTTTTGTGACTTCAATGATATTATGCGCATAAATACACTAAGTACTTTCTAATCATACAGGAAAACTTTACCACAAGTAGAATATAAGCAAACTAGCATAAACTGTTTTCTTTACACAATTTTCTTTCAATCATGTCATTAGAAACATGGTAATTAATAAAATGTTAAAATATGTGGTGTGTGGTAATAGTTGTGTGGTGATCT
Source organism: Spilarctia lutea (assembly GCA_916048165.1). Classification (NCBI taxonomy): domain Eukaryota; kingdom Metazoa; phylum Arthropoda; class Insecta; order Lepidoptera; family Erebidae; genus Spilarctia; species Spilarctia lutea. The sequence continues at coordinate 7,689,019 of OU696491.1, forward strand.
TCTTTGAGATACATTCGATGGGCTGCGACCGAATGGTTTATGTTGGAAAGTTTTATGTTTATTACGCCTGAAAACTTTTGATATCTGATTTCTCAATCCTAGGTACTGCACCTGACTGGACTATTTTGATGGATACGTATGATAAGCACTATAAAATCCCAGAGGATGTTGGTGTTTCGTCATCCAGACCGGACATATTCCTTTTCTCTAGACAAATTAAACACATAATATTAGTAGAGCTTACTGTTCCGTGGGAAACTAATATTCCTAAAGACCATAGAATAAAATTAAATAAATATTACGATCTAACAACTGAACTTAACAAAAATGGCTATGTGGTTAATTTATACGCGGTAGAAGTAGGAGCGAGAGGTATACCAGCTAAATCTCTCTATAACCTTCTGAAAGACCTTGGCCTGTCGAGATCTGCAGTAAGTTCTATTTTAGAACGAGTATCCAAAGCTGCACTAACAGGTTCCTACCAAATTTGGCTAGGTAGGGCGGGAAACTCGAGCAGTGAAGGTGAGCGTTGATGCGCATCTTAAAGGGGGCCTCCTTAAACCTACATCCAGGTCGTAAGTCCTGGGAACTGCTTTGAGTTTCTCCTTCTGCCACACGATGGACCCGGCACCCGCACGGTGAATCCGTGGAGTGCTAAGAAGTTTGTCTCATACAGGATATAGGTTATTCTGAAGTTGTGTATCCTTGTCGGATCGCACTGAAGTCCTCGTAAAACTGCCAGAGATGTCAAATAATTTTTACATTATTTTAAGTAATGTTATATTTGCCGAGCCGCGATTTACTTGACTTAGTGTAGTAGTTTATTTTGAGCGTAGGTATTTACTCAATTGGATAAATGTGTAGTGACAACAGAAATCTACATGTAGGGTCAATTTCTCTTAGATATTGTTAATTTTTGGTATTTACAAATAAAAGTATCTACATATGTATTTATGACCGTTGTCTAGTATCCATAATACAAGCTCTGCTTACCTTGGGACTAGATGGTGTTGTGTTTTAGATGTTCGAAGTATTTAATTATTTATTATTATGAGTGTTTTCTATCATGTTCTCCTATGATGAAGGCCAGTCTCAACGGAGACCAGCCAACTACGCAGGAGATATTATAGTGCACTAGTGTGTGAGTAAACACAGGCGCACTCTCTGTTCCCTCTCTCTCACAATCCGATGGGATGGTTAACCGACATGACCGGGGAGAGATCAGGCGCAGGACCATCCAACCAACTTCCAAACTCCGAGCTGTTATTAAGTATTTCTATAATTAGAAAAATTCAATAAAACTTTTGGCCCGACCCAGGATTCGAACCCGAGACCTCTTGATTAGCATACTTAAATCGCTACACCAATGAAGCAGTGTTTTCTATAGTGTTGGTTTATCTATACAAATAAATAAAATTAGAGTGTCTGTTTGTAATATTAAAATTACCGCTTTCTACTACATGCATATGAATGTATATACGGTACACATACTAAAATACTCGTATGTATTTTTAAAATGTTTGTCCGTCTGTTTGTTCCGGTTAAACTCAGGAACCACTGGTCCGATTTGAAAAATTCTTACGGTGTTGGATGGTCCATTTATCGAAGAAGGCTATAGGCTATATATCATCACGCTACTACTAATAGGAGCGGAGCACCAATGAAGAATGTTTCAAAAACGGGGGAAAATTTTCACGCCACGGGCAATATAAGACGCAAACGAGGTTGCGTGGGTCAGCTAGTTTACAATATAAGTTAATAATGAAATACTATGAGTAAGACCATGGGCGTACCCAGGTTCTGGGCCAAGGGGGGGCAAATCGGGTTTTTTTAAAAGCACCTCGTCGAATAAATGGATATGAAAAAGGCATTGGCATGGAATCAGGTGCACCCTCGGAAGGAAATCCCTAGAACCACGACGTACCTCGGGCCACCTATGGTTTGTAGATGGCCCCCTCCTGTGTAGGAACCCTGATGCTCCTTTTCTATTTTAAAAAGGGGCTCGAGCACTTTGTTGAGCTTGCGCCGCTACCCCGGATTGCTTCTGCTAGGGTGATCCTCACCTTTGGCCGGAACACTCCCGTGGGATTTGTAGGCGGAAGTGCTCGCCGAAGTTTACCGACGAGCGGCTGAATATCGGCATCTCTCTCTGCGATTGCAGTGAGGACTCGGCCCAGCACACGCTGGCGATCTTCCCCGCTTGGGTGTCGCAGCGTCGGGCCCTCACTGCAGTCATAGGAGGAGATCTCTCGCTACCGGCCATCATACGATCCATGGCCGGTAGCGATTGCAGTTTTACTGCGGTCGCATCCTTCTGCGAAGACGTAATTTCAGAAGGAGGCGGCGGAGAAGGCCCGAGAGGACAACGTTCACTCGGACCCGATCCGCCGCCGGCGAACCGGGCGGCGGAGGCGCGCATATCAGCGCCTCATGCCGCCCTAAGTGTGGCCACGAATGGACAGGACGGGTTTTCCCCTCCATCCGCAATACAGGCCAACCGCGAGGAGACGACGTACGCGTGTGCCATGCGTCGCCTAAATTGAGATTTGAACAGCAGACAGTGCCCGCTTCAGTGCGGGCAGGCGCTGGGAGGAGTCCGGTCGTGTTAATAACTGCAGTTCCCAGACCCCTCCCTTCTCAGGCGCAGAGTTGGCACACCGTGTGGTTTTAGTCGGTTCGATTCCGACATTGGCTCCTTGCGGATCAGACACAGATGCTCTCCGAAGCATCCTTTCCCAGTGATCACCTGTGTCAGCCGTGATGCCTCTCGAGCCAATCCTCCATACGGGTCTTACCGTCGCAATAACGGCGTGCCCAGCACTCGGTTGCCCAAGTCGTTCCTTCCATTCCTCCACAAGAACCTGGTGGAATTGAAATTTCTGGTCTTCGATTTCTCGAGTCTAGGTCTCCTACCTAAAGGTCAGCACTCGTTGCGGACGTCGCAATAACCCGATATTGCTGGCCTTCAGGACCTCAGCCCATACTGGGGACCGCTCAACGCCCGCGTATAGTCTCCTGCAGGAGTTATCGGGCCCCCTCATATTTGGCAGCAACCGAGCCAAGCACGCGCTGCGCCAGCTTGGGAATCAGACTTCGGAAATGGTGTCCCATCGGCCTTCGAGTGCGAGCCAATGTGGGCTTACATATAGACCGGTGGAAAAACCATATCAAAGCAAAATAAGGTGATATTATCTAGGCGGCACAAAAACCTGTACTGGATGCTAGGACGAAACTACAAATTATTACTGGCCAAAAAAATTTCTGATATATCAGACGATAATATTTTGCTTCCGAGAATTTTTTGTAGTGACTTAAATACATTCCAAATGAATGGGCATGTCAGCTGTCCATAAAAACTACATAAACCGACTCGGAAGATTTGATATCTTAGGACTATGATGAGTTGTTCTCCTCGCTAAAGAGCATGATCTCTAATCGTCACTACGCTCGAATATCGCATAGCCCTAGGACTGATTCCGATTCCGATTGCCGATCTTACAACAACACAGAAAATAAATCTGTCTTTGTCCATAGTCGATCTTAGTCACGTTTTTACGCGTCTGAGTGTGCTTTATACATATATAATCGAGAGAAGAAAATAGTAGGAACGCCAACATCTAGGGGGGGGCAGCTGCCCTCCCCTGCCCTACCCTGGGTACGCCCATGAGTAAGACCAACAATAGTTAGCCTCTAGAGACCTTTAAAGCGTAGCTCCATTACACTAATTTTAAATACCAATGAAATGTATGTATTTCCATAGCAGTGGCAATATTTACATTACATATCTCTAGTTTCAATTATCTTTTAACCACTTTCAAGAAAAAGGAAGGTTGGTAGTTTTGGCAGTCTATGTATTGCATAGTTGTTCGTTTCATCGAAGCGCCTAAACTACTGAACTGACTTTAATGAACGGGGTCACAATAATTGCCCGGATGACTAGTCTATTAATTTTTTATCAAATATAGTTTGTTACAGTTTTTTTTTTTACTTTGTGGTGACTTCCACATATAACACAACAATAACCTACTACAGCGCCATCTACCGAAGATACACTGAACTACGAAGTAACGCACTACACGGAGTAACTACAGATCCTGAATCGCGAATTAATAGTTCTCGCGCCGATTATCATATATACAACATACCAACATCAACTGTTGGGCAGTAGCCCGCCAGGCATGATCACCTAGCCTGGTCGGAGGATCCTCCCTTTGTGTTGGGTGGAACATCACACCCGTACCCCCACACTTTTTCTTGTTTCTTTCGTTTATTTAGTTTATATAGAAACAAGACATTAAAAGAGGTCATAACGTGTGGAATCTGTAAATAAACAAAATAAGTAGTCATGCGTGACCTCAATAGATACATTTATTGCGTGTTGCACACATATTTTCCCGTTTTGTAATTTGTCACGTGGAGTTAGCATACAAATATGAAAGATTGTTCTTAATTATCATAACTTATGTTCGGCTAATAACTGATCATATTGTCTTACATTGTCGACATCGCGTGTTGACTTATGACCAGCCGCGACCAACAATAACAAGATATGCACTCGTGGGCAATTTGCGCTGGTTGCCCGAGACTTACAAGATGAGAAGTAAGTAATCACTTACAAGATCATTTATTTTATTGTGTCACAATATACGTATATTCAACAAAAGATCATCATCATAAGCATTACCAGACACTTCACTTAATGATGTTAGTGTAATAGTAAGAAGTAATATAATAACACCAACCTAAAATCCATTCGAAAATCGAGTCGAAAAACTAATTTTCACAAAAAAGTTTAAGTTATTAATTTTCCCTATAATGTTAAGTTTTTCATTTCATTTTCGTTGGCTCAAAAGATAATCACTTTTAGTTTTGATTAGAGTTTAACGTTTGGTTTATAGCCAAAGTTTTTTTGGACGTAATGATGCCTACATTGTACCACTGTTTTTATTCATTTATATTCGATATGGCGACTTCCACATAAATCGCAACATCAGCATACTACAGTGCCTTCCTGAATCGCGCAATAAAAGTTCTCGTGTCGTTTATACATAACATCCCAACATCAACTGTTGGGCCGAGGCCCGCCAGGCATGATCACCTCGCCTGGTCGGAGGATCCTCCCGTTCCCCAACATCGACATTGTATTTTTTTTAATATTAAGGTGTACCATAAAGAGTTTATCTATCTATCTTAAAGTATGTTTTGATGCAGAAGATTCTCAACAGGCCGCCATAGCGTGGGTCACCATCCTGAATTATTGCATTGTCTGCATTCGCAATGAGTATGGAGACCACTTCTCTTGGATTCTGCTCATGGTTTCCATCAGGCAGAGTGGAGTCACTTTAGCTCTTTAAAACTTAATTTCTTGTGTCATTACAACAAGTACGTTCAAAGAAAAAAAAATCGTTTACTTTATAGTCACTAGACAAGTAATTGTAAGAAAAGTATTTGAAAACCAATTTTCTCTATGTTGTTGTTTTGTAAACATTATTCCAATAAGCTACATATATATATATATTAAGTACTAACTTTGTAAATATCGCTTTGTTTTGCACTACGCTCTCTTGTGACAATTCTACAATTCTACAGCTAGGTCGAGAACTAATCGTGTCTACGACCGCTGAATGCCATTTTGAAAGGTCAAATTGTATAGAAAACAAAGTCAATGGTGTCAAAATTTATCCGTCAAAGATGATCACAGATAAAAAAAGCTATCAGGAGATCGTTTTTTGTTTTTTCGAAAGTCAATCCCCATTTCATTTCAACCACATTTTTATATATTTTATCATTAATTTCATCACAACGAAGACTCGAAGATTTGAAGGCTTTAAACACTTGACATAGGCAGAATAAGCTGATTAGTTGGTTGCCATCTCATCAGAAGAAGAAGAAAAAAGGGTTATATGACAAGTTAAGTATATGGAATGTCACTATCCCTACTGATCTCATAGGTGTTGGAATAGCTGACAAAGCACGTGAAAAAAAATTGGACACAACCCTAAACCAACCCGTATGACCAGTGTGATAACTATATCAAGGAGATTTTGGCCTACTAAGACCAATATCTCCTTTCTTAGAGGGACCTATGTCCTGCAATAGACTATTAAACGCGGTTGATGTGAATTGCAATGTAAAACAAACCAACGGCATCCTTTTTTTTTTACGCGAGGAATGCTTTTCGCACCATACCCTTCGTTCGTGGAGGTGACGAAGGGCGTGTGTGGGACTCCCGGAGGACCGGTCTACCCACTAAACCCTGCGGCGGCCTACCTCGGCAGTCGGGAGGAGCAACAGGGACGCATCGGCGGCTTTGGGAGTCCCACCTGTTGTACCTCAGGACTGAGGTACAGCCCGGGGTAACCAGAGTCACCCCTGGGGCGAGACGCTGTCACGCCCCACACCGTTCTACACAGTATGAGGCACCACACCGACCCACCTTGGACGACACCCCCTCGGCCACACCGGAGTGTCAACGGCATCCTAATGAAATCAAATTTGTAATACCTACCCCAGTTTACAGAATTTTATAGATAACTAGCTTTTGTCAGCGGTTCTACCTGCGTGTGTCGGTTATCGCAGTAAAGAGTAGCCTTTAGCTCTTTCTCATGAATCAAAGTATCTCCATGCCAAATTTTATTGAAATCGGTTCAGCGGTTTAGCCGTGAAAGCGTAACATATATTTACTTGCCAATTTGTAACATTAGTATGGAAGTACAGATGTTTTATTTGTACACCAAGGTTTATGCAAAATCTAACAATATACAGCTACAATGATAAAAGTACAGTACTTCAATAATTGTAGATGGCTCTTCACTATCTGAAAAGTCAGAAGTCATTTAACACGTTGCGATTTCCTTCTTGATATTTAATAGCCGACTAGTTGACCCACGCAACCTCGTTTGCGTCTTATATTGCCCGTAGCGTGAAAATTTTGCCCCGTTTTTGAAACATTCTTCATTGGTGCTCCACTCCTATTAGTAGTAGCGTGATGATATATAGCCTATAGTCTTCCTCGATAAATGGACTACCCAACACTGAAAAATTTTTTCAAATCGGACCAGCGGTTCCTGAGATTAGCGCGTTCAAACAAACAAACAAACTCTTCAGCTTTATTATTAGTCCTCCCGCACTTGGAATAATTCCTGTGTCGCGGAGGACTTTACAAACATACATGAAACGAACACAAAGAACGCCCTGACTTAGTGTTATTCCATGTGGGATTTGAACCCACAACACTTGGAAAAGTAGGGAAAGGCGTGGCGACCGCTTAACCACTAGGCCAAACGTGCATTTATATGTATATATGTTTATAATTTGCTTAGATGCTTGTGAAAAGTTCGTGACACAGCACGGCTTATGATCACTGGCCAGTGCATGCTCGGGCGGTAAGAGGCAGTACACACGATCTATTTTGGTGTCAGGGGCTCTCAGCACGTGTAATTAACAGTCGTGGCCACGTGCACTATGCGGCGTGACCCAGTTAGAGCGCTCAGGTCGGTGACCGACACTCTCGCATCCCAGGCTTGCCTAGATCTCAGTATAGAACTGTATTATTGTATTGGCAACATGTGTTTGTTTTAACGTTGGATGCTTGAATGATATAGTATGTATAATGATAGCATTTTATACAAATTCTTGCTTACCGTTACGTCTGTAATGGCGCTACGTCAATAGAGTGATAACAGATTCGCACGTTTACTATAGTGTGCATTTTAACAGTTGCTTTGTATTTACGTATAAAATGTTTCTACGTTGTCCTAATAACTCATGTTTGTGGGAATGTAGACGGGTCTCGGTCTCGGGTTCGAATCCTGGGTCGGGCCAAAAGTGTTATTGAGTTTACTTGATTATAGAAATACTTGGGGTCTTAACCGTCTGAACCTGAAGCTGTCGGTGGTGCGCCCGATCTGTCCCGGTCGTGTCGGTTAACCATCCCATCGAATTATTGGAGAGAGGGAACAGAGAGTGTACCTGTGTTTGCGTACACACTTGTGGACTATAATATCTCCTGCGTAGTTGGCTGGTCTCCGTTGAGACTGGCCGCCGCCGCTGTGGCTAATCGGCTAGGAGAACATCACCATTAATATTATATCCTGTAAGAATTATTTCGGGCCGAGTCTGAGCAATAATATGACCATGAAGTCCTCTTGGAGGACATTGAATGTTAAAAATAAAATGCGTACACAAGGTCAAGAGTTATGTGACTCATTTTTTGACGAAACTTTTGACAGACTCGTGCGCGACCCAAACGTGTTAATAAAATTATTATTATTGGAGCTGGTAGGCGTCACGAAAATTAAAAAGCTAAGCTTCAACATGCGTGTTAATATAAATGATCTCTACGTTTATTTGGTGTAAGTATCTTTAATTATATAGATTTAAAACTACCTCTATCTATCTTATTTGTAACGTAACTTTTAAATGACATCCAAACTGTTTATTATATACGCCATTGAAAAGATATACCTCACGTTCATTAACGAAATAAATATCTGCCTATGGTGAATACCTGCTTCGTAACGGGAAAATGAGGTCGAAGGAAAAATGGAAAGCCCATCAGGGTTGCGGAGGTTCGATGCCAGTCGAAAAACTGAAATTAAGACAAAGCCGGTTCAACTAGTAGTCGATCCCACTTAATCTTGGGAATAATAAAGGCTTGGGAAATAATGAATCTTTTTTTTTTGGGTTTGAAATATAGTTTTTTCAAAGATAAATACGTTCTTATTAAGTTCGTATCAAAATTAATACACACCAATACGTTCTAATAGACATTCTAAAGCTACCATACACTTCGCAGCAATTTTCGAGTTTTTTTTTTTATTGCGAATAAGATACGCAAAGCACGTGGACTCATAAAAATAAACTCGAGGTCGACCGTTTAGTTGCTAAAAAATACTATGAAGTTTATTGAAAATACTGTGTTACGTAAGTATTTGTTACAAGAATAAGCCAGTGAAATCGTCAACGGGTTATTTTATGTTACTAATTTGGTAAATAGGCTTATAGGCATTTACAAAGCGGTCGGAGAAGTATTTGTTTAAAATTTTACTAGCTGACCCACGCAACCTCGTTTGCGTCTTATATTGCCCGTAGCGTGAAAATTTTCCCCCGATTTTGAAACATTCTTCATTGGTTCTCCGCTCCTATTAATATTAGCGTGATGATATTTAGCCTATAGTTTCCTCGATAAATGGACTATCCAACACTGAAATAATTTTTCAAATCGGACCAGCGGTTCGTGAGATTAGCGCGTTCAAACAAACAAACAATTTCTTCAGCTTTATAATATTCGTATAGATAATACTATTTATCAAAAATGCATCTGAAGGTTTTCAAAGTTTGATCCACTCTTGTAATTATTGTCACATAACTATCGTTCTAAGGAGTAACTTAGACTAATCTTGTATTAAATATGTGCACTAGGGCTAATCCGAAACATATACATAGCTGTTGTACTAACTGGTTTATACCTCTATCCCTCTGTCTGTTACATGGTTAAAAATAAACCGCAAAACCAATTTTGATAGGGAAAAATTAATAATTTAAACTTCTAACTTTGAATAATTACAAGGACTTTTCTCGCGAAAATAACATTTAAACACGTTGCAAGGTAGCCGTGAACACCAACTTTTAAAAATATACAGACAAATTCAAATAGCTTGTAAGTACCTTTTAGACCGTGGCAGAGCTATGCTTCGGCGTGAATGGGTCGGCTCGACCGGAGTGATACCACGGCCTCACAGAAAACCGGTGTGAAATAGCGCTTGCGCTGTGTTTCACCGAGTGAGTGAGGATACCGGAGGTACATACCCCAACCCCTCCCCCCATCCCCTTTCCCATCCCCCCAAAGGTCGGCAACACACTTGTGACGCCTTTGGTGTTGCGGGTGTCCATGGGCGGCGGTAATCGCTTACCATCAGATGATACGTCTGCTCGTTTGCCCACTATTCAATAAAAAAAAAAAAAAATACATTATCAAATTAATAAATGACATATCCGTGTATATTGTGCCATTAATTCCATTTTGTAGTCTAAATGTGATTTGAACGTGATGGTACAAGCGATTTCTAAAGTAACAATACAATGTTGAACCACACCGACACAAAGGACGTCTCATTTAAAGGCACTACGTAATTTTACCTAAAAGGGCTCACGTGATTTTCACTTCATGAAATCAGTATGGTGGCAGGAAACGATGCCCGCGGGATGACACGTGCAAGAACAAAACAGTTATGAACACTGCTCGCTTTGCGCCTCGTGCAAAAATATACGACTTGTTGTGATGCGTGCTGTTAATATAGAACATTCTTTTTAAGCTGATTAAAATAACTTTTAGTATTATTACTTGACGTACTCCACGATTTGCCCGATGCTTTAAGTGGTCTTCACGCCAATTACTACAGCACCAAGTTGGTTGGCAGTCAACTGTGCGATTTTCCCGAAACTTTCTGCCGCGCACAGCAAAACTGTGGAATGAGCTGTCGCCTGCGGTGTTCCCGGACCAATACGACCTTCAAACCTTCAAGAAAAGAGCGTACTCTTTCCTAAAAGGCCGGCAACGCACTAGTAACACCTCTGGTGTTGCGGGTGTCTATGGGCGGCGGTAATCGCTTACCATCAGGCGATACGTCTGCTCGTATGCCCGTCATATAAAAAAAAAACCAAGTGTTGTGTGTTGAAATCCCACATGGGACAGCACTTTGTGCAATCCACAAATTGTTGTTCTAAATTTGGGTGTTCTTTGTATCTATTTCAAGTACGTTTGTTAAGTTCCCCGCGACACAGAATGTATATTCCTTATGAGGGAGTTTTCTTTTAAAGAAAAAAAGTTTCGATAATTATAAATTATGTGATATGATTTATCAGCATATCGCAATCTACTACTGTACATAGGCGGATCTTCGGCTTCTAGCATCCAGCTCCTGCCAGCCGTCTTGCGCCTATCATCACTCCACTTGGTCTGTGGTCGTTATACATTACACTTACCGAGACGCGGTCTCCATTTAAGCATCCGTTTACCCCAACGGTTATCAGATCCGAACTTTCTGAATTTAAATAACTTCGATTTTAAATAATTTACAATTTAAAAAATAAATCTTCTTGGGTACCTACTACCTACTTACAAATGAGATCTTTAACTAAGAATTATTTACAAGCAGTTTTTAATTGTTGTTCGCACACGTGACGTCAGTTAATCGTGAATGATAAGTCAAGGCAGCTTAATCACATTTTGTGTACAGGTAACCCAGGCCGGGCACGTGGATCACCTCGAGGAACGCTAAAACGTGTTTCTGTTTTAAGAGTGATTGTGCCTCTATAAGGATAAGTGAATTATAACTTTGTGTAGCTTGCTTTTATGTGGAATATTTCATACCACGAAATATGCTATTTTTAACATTTAAAAAAACACAGAAAAACTACACACAAATGCAGTTTTACTGTGTTTTGTATTTTTTTCTATATAGTTTACTTATAGATTTGTAATTATAAATGAATAAAAGCGCAGCATTATGGCTTGGTTTTATGTCGAAAGTTTCTTACCTAAATACATGAAATATAATATTTAACAAATAAACAAAACACGTGAACACTACACAAAAGGCGAAAATTTTTATCTCTTACAGGCAACATTTAGATGATATATACTGTATAGTATACTGTCTAAATATTACCTGTAGTCATTGTATACACATTTTATATATAACACTAGCTGACCCACGCAACCTCGTTTGCGTCTTCAATTAGTTCAATTTCCCGTAGCGTGAAAATGAAAATTTTCCTCCGTTTTTGAAACATTCTTCATTGGTGCTCCGCTGCTATTAGTATTAGCATGATGATATATAGCCTATAGCCTTCCTCGATCAATGAACTATATAACACTGAAATAATTTTAAAATAGGATAAGAGGTTCCTGAGATTAGCACATTCAAACAAACAAACAAACTCTTCAGCTTTATTATTAGTATAGATTTAAAGTAAGTATACAGTAGTATTTGAATAAAGTATGTAAGTACATACTGATTACGTAGGTATTGACTTGTTTTGCTTACTGGAACTAAATTTAGGGCCTACTTTTCAATGGCCAGATAAAACTTATCGGAGAAATAAGCTATAAGACGGCACAATTATGCACACTTTTTTTGTAAGAGTTAGGCCCGTATTATAGAAGGCGTATCAAGTATCGTTTGATCTCCGATCAGCTGAATCGAGTTTCATATTATGATCGAATCTCAAGCGTCGCTCTTATTATAGAAGGCGTTTTGAGATCTACTCAGTTGAAAGTAGTTTCAATATCTAATCTCAACTCACAAGTCTGTTCTCAGTTACGTTTCTGCATTGTCGAAATTATTGTTCTGTGTTACGCAGTTAATTATATTAAACACATCATATCTAACAAGTATAATTTATGTATTATTGGTTATTAGTTTATATATAATACACTATTGGCTAGTGTATCAATTTAAATATAATAATAAGAAGCAGTTCGCCCTAAATTTAATACTTTAAATATTAAAAGAAAACTGACTAGATACTAGATACTTATAACGGAACGTTCAAATTGTTTTCAATACTTGTCAATGTCTAATTATCAAACTGTTTTTGTTTTTATTTTAAAATTATTGTAATAGTTTTGTCAGAAACCAAAAGGTTATTACTATTGCTTGAAGGATATTACTTGAAATAAATAGTTGAATGTGTATTTTAAGTGAATTGAATATCAATTAGTGTTAATTAAAGTGTATTGAAATGTGTATAATAAGCAATTCTTTCGTAAATAAAATATGGTAAAATAAATGTTTCGTTATTTTTCAGAAAAATCATTAGAAATTACCACTTGAGACTAGATTGAGCTTGTCTCAGTTGAACAGAGATCACATCTGTCAAAATCTGTTCTTGAGAGACGATTTTGACATAAGCGTCGTTCTAAAATAAGCTAAGCATTGATCTTTACTCACTTGATCAACGATCAGTGAATCTTGTCTCAAGAGACGTTCTATAATACAATCTCTTCTTGAAACTAGTTTTAAAACTCGATTCACGACTGAGACGCCTTCTATAATACGGGCCTTAGTGTTAGTAGTAACGTGTCCTTCTTTTTGCCGTCTTATAGTTTATTTCTCCGATAACTTTATATGGCCATTGAAAAATCGGCCCTTAGTATAATAAAAGTATATGATAGTATATTAATTAGAAGTATGAAACGAGTACTTGATTTTTTAAGGTTCTGTACCTACCTTAAAAAATCAAGTACTCGTTCCACACTTCTAATTACTAAAAAGTAACAAGCCACCTTAAGGATCAAAAGGCTCGTGTAGCTTTCGGGACCAGGTCTATGCTGGCATTTTTTGATTTTAATAAAAACTTTGCTGTCTTATAGCATCAGTTTGTCTGTGAGTAATCTCTGGAACGGCACTACCGATTTTGACGGGACTTTCAATGGCATGCAGCTGTATATAAAGAGTAAATTAGGCTACTTTTTATTATTAAACGGTTTTTAAACGGTTTTATTTAGCTCACCCCGTTTGTTTTATTCTTGGGTCAAATTTAGTAATTCAAATTTCACCCTCTTCCTGTCAACCGATTAATCTGAAATTTTGTATACACTTTGGATTTTGGTGACAATACAATTATGTTTATTCATTATCATTATAAATTCAAGATGGCTGCCGCTACAAAATGGCGGATAACGTAGGTTTTATCAATCCCATCAATATGGGTATCAAATGAAAGGGCTCAACAAGCAGAATACAATATACTATAAAAAATTGAAATAATGAAGCACTAAATGAATTAAACAGAATGCGAAATAAAAACTAAAAACTAGAAAATAAAAATAGGTAAAAAAACTTTTTAAGTTAAACGGTTTTATGTTAAATAAATGTACTAAAAACCAAAAAATAATAAAATAGATACAGTCGTGGGAATTATAAACATATGCATAGACTAGACTAAAATAAAACCGTGGGGCACGTCAATTGTCTACAAATTATCGACTTAATGCGCGATAGAAGAATCGTTTAATTCGTCGTTAGGCAGTTGGCCCGCAGACGGTGAGGAAATTACTTACTATTTTCTTGCTCATGGAAATTCCAATAGTTATACACTCCATGTTAACCCCATGGTTTTATTTAAACTATGTTCGCCCCACGGCGTTACTCGCGGTAGTTGTTGTAAAAGTATACTTTTACAACAACTACCGCGAGTATATATACATATCGAGTATAGTATATATATCAATAACTTGAATATAGCATCATGATTGGTGTCATGACACCTACTGTCTACTAGTTCACGATACGTCGACATGGAGGTAGATAAAGAGCGGTGACGTCACTCTTATGAACACAAACTTTTTTATAATCACTAAAAGTCTTATCACCTATATGTGTCTATGAAAACATACATATGTTATCTGTGGACTCATACGTGCACGTGTTTTTAACGTCTGTAGATTAAATACACGTGGCTTTAAATAGTTCCAAAAAATAACGTCTGAGTAATTGTTGTTTTAGCATATTCTCGTGTTTTATTTCCGTCTAATTTTATAAATAAGCATTGCAGTAATTGATTAGTAATTTATAACAACTTAAATTGGGGCTCAAGATCTTGTCTATATAATGTCTTTGTGATATTTATCATTAGAATATGAAATACTCACTAATGAAATTCTTATTTTATACTTATCTGTTACTAACCGACCATATATTATACCATGACTGCCTCGTTAGCGCATTGGTAGTGTATGCGGCTGCTGTGTTTAAGGTCTCGGGTTCGATTCCCGGGTCGGGCCAAATGTTTGTATGATCTGCAAATATTTGTTTCGAAGTTTGTGTGTTTTCTATGTATAATATGTATGTATTTACTAAAAAAAAGTAAATATATGTATTCATATCAGTTGTCTATTACCCATAACACAAGCTCTGCTTAACTTGAGACTAGATGGCGCTGTGTGTTAGATGTCCGGAATATTTATTATTATTATTTTATTATCTATTTCTTCAACTATGTGTATTAGTACTTTTAGTACTAAATTTACCAATTACAAGTATCTATTCTTTGCCGCGAAAACCGATATACCCGAACCTAGTATTTATCAGTGAAATATGGAGTTGAAAATATTTTATGAAAATATTTTATCAATTTCCTCGACCTATTGTAGACGGCCCAGACAGAGACTGACAGATAGTAAAATGATAAGAAGACCAACAACCTTTCTTCTTATATCAGAACAGACATGAAAAGGTCCTTGACCTTTTTGGACTCTATCTATCTTCAGACTAGGGAGCGTGTCACTTGATTATAAGCTGAATATATTAAGAAGTGATATTATGTGAGAACAACAGAGTGAAAACAAAAGAAAATACATCGTAACATTAGAAAATCGCAATATTTTTTGTATTGCAATTCATTGCTTCCTAACCAATAACATTTTCTATCATACTAGCTTATATTGCCCGTAGCGTGAAAATTTTCCCCCGTTTCTGAAACATTTTTCATTGGTGCTCCGCTCCTATTAGTAGTAGCGTGATGATATATAGCCTTCCTCGATAAATGGACTATCCAAAACCGAAATAATTTTTCAAATCGGTCCAGCGGTTCCTGAGATTAGCACGTTTAAACAAACAAACAAACTCTTCAGCTTTATAATATTAGTAAAAAAAAATTTTTCTATCCAACGTATGTTAGTAAGTAATACGTAATTTAGTATGAAGGCATTTTACGGGTGCAAGCTTAGACCTCGGACGACCTCGGACTGCAGACAATACTCTAGGATGGTGGATATCAAATGTATCAAAACAAATATTGTGCGATGGGCCCGATCAATATTTTGTTGTATATCTGGGTATAATAAATAAAATAAATAAACAAATATTTCGGACATCTTACACAACGCCATCTAGTCCCAAGCTAAGCGGAGCTTGTGTTATGGGTACTAAGACAACTGATACGAATACATATATACTTTTTTTTTGTAAATACATACATACATATTATACGTAGAAAACACCCTAACTCGAAACAAATATTTGTGGATCACACAAACACTTGGTCCGACCCAGAATTTGAACCCGAGACCTCAAGCACAGCAGTCGTATTCACTACCACTGCGCCACCGCGGCAGTCAAGTCGATAATCTACCTAGGTATAACATGTACGAATGTATGAAGAAATATACAAATTCGTTACTGAATGTGGTTAAACGAACTTAAGACTAATCATTTAAAATCATTATTTAGTTGTATATCTAGATATCATTTATCTATAAGATAAAGACACGTATTTATATATATATCCATTTTTTTTTTTGGAAATATATATAAAAATATCCGGTTCTTCGCAATATGCTAACCCTAATACAGGAATTGAAATTATGCCTCACATCTGTGTGTATTTGAGCATTTCCTACATTAGCGTGTAAATAATCTATAGTACCTATCTATTAGTCCACGGGCCCACGTACAAGGGATTTCAGTGATTAATAACAGGCTGAAAGTTTATACACAGCTTCGTTTTGACGAGACCCCCAACTTTTATTACTGAAAAAATATTAACATAATCTTGACAACTTTCGAGTGTAGGTCTCAAAAAAATTACCATCCAATTTGTATGCCGATGCATTTTTTATGTAAAATATATATTTTGCAAGCCCTAAAACAAAAATCAGTTTGTTATTAATGAAAATGAATAAAAATTTTCAAGTCACCATTCTGACATGTTAGAGCTGGGGGTCACTCGGGAAGGTACCATTCACTTTGTATGCCACAAGTTTTTCTCAGTTTTCCATCGTATTTTCTCGAAGTATTGATTTTTAGAAACCGTTATTTATTAATTTGGGACACTCATCAAATCGACGTGTTTCGCTCCCTATCCCGCTTTTTCCTGCCACTATCAGAATTTGGTCCAATAATAAAAGTTGGGGGTCTCGTCAAAACGAAGCTGTGTATAAACTTTCAGCCTGTTATTAATCACTGAAATCTCTTGTACGTGGGCCCGTGGACTATATGCTTTGGTCTATCTATCAGTAATCTCGTAACCATGAAACAAGCGTAGAGCCTATTACCTTGAGTTTAGATGGCCCACGTCTGATTTCAGAATCTAAATTTGATTCTCGATCGAACTGTAAGAGCCGCAAATTAAGGTTCTGTCTTTTCAAATATTAATTGGTGACTGTAGACACATACCATCACCATAGTGTAACAGACAGCAATTTATTACGGCGTTTGCTTTAGAAATAAATAGATTGTATTATCGTTTTGGCTACTGTTCGTCATTATCAATTACCGTGATGTTAATCGTCAATGTCTAGTCGTGATGTCTATCAAGACACGTACGTTTCTATTATTTCATTTCTAGTTTTGAAGTGATAATAAACAAGTCTAAACTTCTAATTGTTCTAGACAGTATTATGAGTGTGAATGAGAGTTTGTTTTTAACGTCTTCGCTGACGTCCACGTACTTCAATGCCGTCTATCAAACACACACCAAACTACGTAGGTATATATCAACAACCTATAACGTCCCACTGCTGGGCTCAGGTCTCCTCTCAGGAGAGGGTTAAGGCCATACGTCCTCACGCTGGCCGACTGCGGGTTGGGGACTGGCAAGACAACGTTGTGGCTACGTACTCTTGCCGTTGGATGTTTTAAAACCGCCCAAAAGCCTCCAACTAAGCTTCACGACTGTTATACTATGATAACAACCGGGGCCGACTGCTTAACGTGACCTCCAAATCACGGAGATGCTCATGGTAACATGCCACCAGCGGTCACCCATCCAGATTCTGACCGTGCCGTCGTTGCTTACCCTCGGTAATTGTTTCTAATCACCGAGTGCAATTGGGCTATGAGCGCCCCAAACTACGTAACATCTACTAATCCTGCATCGGACTATGAAAATTCTCAGTAACTCAACATACATTCATTTTTCTAACATAGATCCTATAACCGCGTAGGCCATTGGTCAGTGGTCTATCAGCCATTTTTACCTCGTCTACACAGAGGATGTGTTGTAGGAATCGAGGAATAGAATAATTATTCTACCTCAACACTGGAAATACTACCTAAGCTTCAATATATCTAATATATCTAGTCCATTCGCGTTAAGAAAATATTGATGCATCGATCAAGCCCTGCACTCAGAACCAATCCGATTCCGATCAGGACTACTCTTTAGCCTCTAACTCTTTAACCAACGAGAAGGTTCTCAATTCAACTGTTTTTATGTGTATTTAACACCTCATATTATAAACCACTTTCAGTACCTAGTTTGAATAGTACTATAACAATGAGATTTATCTATCTTCATATTGTTATATATTTCACTTCAATTTAAAGATACTAACAAGCATGTACATTAGCATACTTAACAAAACATTAGAAACTATAACTTGAGACAATCAAGTGAAAGTTAAACGCAAGTGTTGTGGACTTATTGTCACGTGACCAGTCACGTGCGCATGCGCATTGTCCTCGTTCACAAGTTACACTTACCAGCGCGACAACTTACTTGAATATTCATTATCTGTTATCCTGTACCATTATGGATTCGGGTCATTCACTCTCTTTTTACAATGTCATCCATAAAAGAAATACTTATTTAGATAAGTATTAATATTTCTTGATTTAATAAGACTTATTGTGGAGTACACATATACGTACATTTCTAAATGTTGCTTTTGTCGAGGCAATACTAAGTTACTACTAACTTTTAATATAACAAATGCATATTAAATTTGCAAAAATAAATTTTATTAGGAAAAAATAATAAGCATTTTTGGGTAGAGTTACTTTGTTGCGGATTTTTGTTTTTTTTACAAACTAAATGAAGAAACATGACGCCTTAATCTGAATACTGAACGAAGGTCGATATTAATCTTAATTGTTTTGTAAATGTTTTTGTAAACTAAGGCAACTAAAGTTATTAAAGTAATCGCCATATACCATGATAATAACATCATACTATGTTCACATAATATTTTTTATATTTCTATAGGCTTTGAGTAGGGTTTGTAATCCCGTAGATTTTTTTCCAGCTGTCAACTTTGCCTTTCCAGCGAGATCCCCCTGGAATTCCCGCAAAAGATTTTGAAATACGTAAAAATAAACATTTCATAAATCAAAAATAACTTTGTATTATAAAACAAGAAGAAAAACCATCAAAATAAAGGCTACTTTTTATTTTGAAATTAAGAGCGTAAAAAACAAATTGCATCAATTGTTTTGTCTGACATCTTATTCCTTATAAGACTACCAGCTACAGAAAATGTCCTCTACGCTTGTAGGGGTGATAGTGTTCAGATTATTGTGATCCTTGAACAAATATTTAACTTTTATACCCCTATTCTCTTATTCAGCCTTCTCAGCCTTAATTATTTTCTCAAAATTTTTAGTTGGCGAACGGACGTGTTCTGTTAGTTTAAAAAATCTCTCTGGGGATTTACTGCACAGACGCGGGAATTCCGCCGTCCTTATTAACATGCGGGAAACCGCTGGAATGCGGGATTGCAAACCCTAGCTTTGAGTAGGGGAGTCTGGATGGTCATATGTAAACCGTAGATGGTCCGAGGTAGTTCCGTCATGGTTCCAGGGAATTTCTTTCTAGAGTACACCTACCCCCTAGCCAAGTTGAAATTCTACAAACGTTATTAGAAAACTAACAAATGTATAGTTTCTTCTGATTAATATCGTTACGGGTTTAAAGACAGATTAATTTTTCCTGGGACTTCCCGAGTAGTCATAACTCGGTGTGTTCGTGGGCGCTGCTGTTGATCCTAGAGTACAGGAATTACAGTGGTGGGCGTGTGGACGGGTCTAGATCTACGTAAAAAAATTACGGGAATTATGTCTAAATATATATATATTATTAAAAAATGCAACAATAGAGATGATAACGATTTTAACTGGTAGCCGACCCCAAATAATATTGGGAATAATAAAGGCTAGGAAGAAGAAGAAGAGATGATAACGATTTTACAAAGAGATTCGACTCTAAACATTTTTCTTCGTCTTATATGTTTTATGTTCGACTCGGACATAACCACTACGACTACGGCGAAGGAAGGGTAATACGTAGCGCCTAAACTACTGAATCGATTTTAATGAATAAGGTGTCATTACATTTATAATAATGCCCGGATTGTATTATAATGATTGGCTTAGTTTCGAATATTTGTTAATAGAAAATGTCAAGGATAAGAAACGAAACAACCAGGAAATTATATTGTCACCAACGTTCTTTGAAGTCACCTAATTTATTTAATGCTTCATCATGCTAATTTACTTGGTGTGATTATCATATGATTGACTTTGTACTCATAAATAATTTTCGTTGCTACGGTATTGTTTTTGTTAGGTTACGATTACGAGTTTAATTTTTAAGACTTTTTATATTTTAAAATTATCAAAATATTACCATTAACATAAACTTTAAAAGGGATTCATAATGTGTTGTTTATATATAACGCGTCACTTAAAAATAGTAATTAATATATACACCTAAATTTCGTTTTAAAGTAGTTTTTAAGTTATTGCATAGCTTTTATCGCGGGCTTTGAGCGCGGCGACCGAATCAAGAAATTCCGTAACGAACTCCACCTACCATGTAGCTCGGCCGAGCGTTCGCTTAACGTGTATGTATATGGTACGACTGTACGAAACTCGCACGGATCGAGACGAGCTGCTTCGGACGAATACGTAAGCAGCTGTTTGTGAGAAAGTATATAGGTGCATAGGTATCTATCATATCTTTATAATGCCACACTCTTTTCCAGATATTTAGAGGACATCAAGTCTCAAACTTATGTTTCTTATTTACCAGTTAAAATAAACCTATAGTTTCAATGATAAAAAATCCTGAATAACCTACATGTATTGTAAGATAATAAAAATAAAAATAATTTAAACGATATTAACTTCTTATTTATTCAATAAAAAAAAGGGTTTTCTTACCGGTCACCACGCTCAAAAAGTGTAACTTGAATTAATATCAAAGAAAAAACTTGAATAAATAAATAAATAATCATAATTGCATAAGTTGATTTAAAAAATGCTATGCAGCGGCTGCACAGCGGCAGTCAACGAGTGCCACACATTTTTTTTACTCTGGAACAACTTTTTTGAAATTAATATTTAAAACATTGGATATATGTAGTGTTTAGTGGTGTTTTTGTAAATCATAAATGTATACATGTCAATGTAAAACTTATTTCAGCCTTGAAAGGCCTAATGTATTATGTCAAAAAATTGTAAATATGCTAAAATCTCTCGACTAATGAGTGTAGAGTGAATACTTTTGTCAACATTTTAAAGAATCTCGCCAGTATTAATGTCCAACGAAAACCAATGACGTCATATAGTAGCATAGTGTAATTTTTTTATGTCAATCATCTTCACTCGTGTTTGCTGTCACGTGTTACAACAATAGTGATAACGAAGTCGAGCGTCATTTGTATACCCACCGTGATCTGTGGCATTTGCGGTAGGCACGTTAGATTTATTGTCAATTTATGACGAAGCTAACATATTGCCAACTATCTTTCGCGACTGCGGCTTTGAAATGAAATGAAATGATTTATTTCACATTAATAGAGTACATTTACAGGTGTTTTTATAGTGTGAACTTTAGAGACCATCTATTTAGACACTGGTGACATGTGAAAATGTCATTATTTAAAATTATATTAATTACAAAAATTATAATTAATGTCAAAAAAAGTTATTTAATTATTATTACATTGCAAAATAGTCAATTAAATAGTAAGACAATCAAATATTACATAATTCAAGCTGTATTCTCATTTTCATTTATTTAAAACATAAAGATACATCAGTTGATATAGATCTCAGGGGCCCATTTTATTATATACCTACCTAAATAACTGGATAGTAACAATGTCACGTGAACTTGGTAATAATCAATTGTGATAATGCGTAACGAATCTGTATTGACCTGCTTTTGTTGTTTTTATCACGTAAACAATCAGTGGTCAACACATTGATTAGTGATACATATTTTTACCGTGAAAGGTCATCGCATGATAGAAGCTGTTACACATTTTATTGTACGAACTTTTCTTATGAATATGCCTTTTTTTAGTTTTGTTTTTAAAGGGTAACTCCCGCACTAGAAATAATTCCTTAACAAACATACATGAAACGGACACAAAGAACACCCTGACTTAGAACAACAATTTGTGGATCACACGAAGTGTTATTCCATGTAGGATTTGAACCCACAACACTTGGCGAAGTAGGGAACGGCGTGGCGACCGCTTAACCACCTGGCCAAACGTGCAGTTCTTCAATAGTGGAGAGCACCATACTCATAGCGAATGCAGATAATGCAACAATAGAGATCCAAACCATGGCAGCTAATGATGCTTCTGATTCATTGAGCCTCCGGTCCCTCACTCACCAACGAAACACGGTAGCACGAATGCTGTCATTTTAGCTTGATCTTCTGTGCGAAGGTAGTACCAGGTCAGGTCGAACCGGCTCGTTTGTACTGAAATCAGCGTAGCTCTACTACCTGCAAACTATTTTTGTATTGTTAGTCCTTAACAGTTCAGTGTTGAACATACGCCTCTCCGTGCTAATGAATCTTAGGCCTTTTGAATAAAGACAAAAAACTTAAAAGGCAAAAGCAATAGACATGACAGCAAATCGTAATGCGAATACAATGCACATTTGTTATCATTTGAAATGAGATGGAGAGATTAAAATAGCATAAAGAATATATATTTATCAAATAATATTTCTTATCTTTAATAAACGTAGATATATAATTCTCCTGTATGTGTGTCACCCAAAGGGCTGAACCGATAAGGATGAAATTTCGTGTGTACAATAGTGGGTTCCTGGATGGTTTGCAAACACAATTAGACCTTATAGGATGCGCTGCTGTCGCAATGGCTACGTCAGTTAATGATTAAGGACAACATATGTGTCCGGAATTACTGGCTGAGAGCTTCAGTTTTTGATGTGAAAAATAGACTATCAGTTGGCTATTTTAATGGAGTGTTGTCTAACACAGGTAAAAAAAAAGGTAATTAAATTGGCTGATTTTTGCTTATATACCTACACAATAATGTAGTTTAGTTTAGTTTTAAGTCTATTCTTATTTCCCCTATCCTGTGGGTAACGTGAAAACCGACTAAGAGAGTTCCGACTGCACAGGACAAAAGCACTCATTGCAAAAAGAAGTTTTTTTTTCTTTCCACAAACAAACTTTAAACTTTCTGCCGCGCACAGCTAAACTGTGGAATGAGCTGTTGCCTGCGATGTTCCCGGACCAATCCGACCTTCAAACCTTCAAGAAAAGAGCGTACTCCTTCCTAAAAGGCAACGCACTTGTAACGCCTCTGGTGTTGCGGGTGTCCATGGGCGGCGATAATCGCTTACCATCAGACGATATATCTGCTTGTTTACCCGCTATATACTAATAAAAATAAAAAGCTTTTTATGCAAATTCTTTAGATCAGAGGGAATTCCCCCGTTTGATAAGTAGATTTAACATTAAGATATTAAATAAATTTATATGAAAAAGAATAAGGATGCATATCAATAAGTACATATTGGACTAAAGATAATATGTATTATCGTGTATTGTTGTTTTTTTGTTGTCTAGTGACATGCGTAGTTGGTTTTGAGAAATAACAAACACATTTTCGTAAATATTTTACTATATTTTACTTGACATTGAGACTTATTGACGTGAACATTCAGAATAACATATAATAAAACTCCTTTTTTGTATTCAATGCGTCATTTCAAAATTATAAATCAGGTAGATTTAGGGTTGCTTTGCTTTATTTGAAATAATTAACAAGTTTTCAATAATGCCGTAGACATGGAATATTTGACTGAGTTTAAACTTAACATTGACAAATGTGACATTTTAAGCCAAGAGACCATGACATTTGAGCCAAGAGTAAAAGATGTTTAGAATAACCGTTCACCGTGGGAGAGCCACGCTTCAGCATGAATGGGCCGGCTTGACCGGAGTCATACCACGGCCTTGCAGAAAACCAGTGTGTGTGTGCTTGCACTGTGTTTCACTGAGTGAGTGAGGACAACGGAGGCCTATACCCCTACCCCTCCCCAGCCCTCTCCCCATCCCTCAAAGGTCGGCAACGTACTTGTGACGCCTCTGGTGTTGCGGGTGTCCTTGGGCGGCGGTAATCGCTTACCATCAGGTGATACGTCTGTTCGTTTGCCCACTATACAATAAAAAATTAAAATACTTTTTTTTCCCTTAATCTTTGTTCATTTAAGGGCTTGTAGTCACACATAAGACGATGTCAGTCTTCGTGCCATCAACATCCGTGGGAGAGCTATGCTTCAGCGTGAATGGGTCGGCTCGACCGGAGTGATACCACGGCCTCACAGAAAACCGGTGTGAAATAGCGCTTGCGCTGTGTTTCACCGAGTGAGTGAGGATACCGGAGGCCCATACCCCAACCCCTCCCCCCATCCCCTTTCCCATCCCCCCAAAAGTCGGCAACGCACGTGTGACGCCTTTGGTGTTGCGGGTGTCCATGGGCGGCGGTAATCGCTTACCATCAGGTGATACGTCTGCTCGTTTGCCCACTATTCAATAAAAAAATAAAAAAATAAAAAATCCTACCCTAAACTTTCATTGTACGGTGTGCCAGCTCTAAACCTAACTTAGACTTAAGTATAAAACCTTCCTTTTTTGAAAAATACTGCATTCTAACAATGCCTGCTTCTGGTAGAGACTTTAACCCATCTATTATGTTAATCTTAATCCTATATTCTGAAACAGAAACAAAACTTATTAAAACCAATGCATTCTTTCATCTATACTAAGATTATAATCGATTCGAAAGTAATTCTGTGTGTCTGTTATGCTTTCACGGCTACACCGATTTCAATGAAATTTGGCATAGATATACTTTGATTTTTGGGGAAGGATGTAGTCTACTCTTTATGGCGAAAATCGATAAACAGCGAGCGGAGCTGCAGGAAAACTTTAGTATTTAGTCCATTCGCTTTAATACAGTCACCTTGAACGGGCCGACGTCGCACGTGCGGTAAACCTACACAAAATCAAAGGGCCCGCCTGCGGTGTATACCTACAACTCCTACAAGCAAGTATTATTTGTCAGTTTACGCCGTTGTATTAGTTAATATATTCGTATTTCACAACAATAACCTCAATTATGGTAATCGCTTACCATTAGGCGATACGTATGCTCGTTTGCCGCTATATAATAAAAAAAAATATGTGACGATGCCCCGACATTATCTAAACGAATGTAGGTACTATACTTATTATTTGTATATACTTATATATCGATTTCTAAACTAGATAGGGCTACTACCAACAAAATAACCCCAATTGACACACTGAGACCTACTAACCCCTATGCATTATTAACACAAAGATATTGCACTTAATTCTGCTTTTAAGATTTTTTCAATCAATTCGTTTGATTGATTTTACTTTTTTAATAAGAACATAGATAATCACTTCTAAAATATGTCATATATTGAAATACTTTACATACAAAAATACACAAAGCAGTCATGAGGACTGTCGGCAGAAGTGAATGCTCGAAACTATAAACAAACAGTTGTTTAAGCTCACTTGAAATAAACATCTTTACTCTTTAAATAAAATGCGTGCGATAAAAAGAACCACGAGTTTCATGATTTTTTTTCACCCAAAAATTGCTTAACGCCCCTAAAGAAGTTTTCACTTCAAAAACATGCTTTAGAATGTACATAAATACAACCAATGACACATTAGTAATATATTTCGTCAGTGGTACAACCATCATCAGCCTATCCAAGTCTATAGCTGGACAAAAATATAATGGAATACGCATGCATTATTGCATTATTGCGTGTGTATAGGACTTAGTAGCGAATTATTTGTGCAATGTACTTGTAGGTTGGTCGACCTCATTGTAAATTTATCGCGAGGCGAGGAAGCGTCGACCTCGCCGCCACAAGTCACGTGCGCGGGCATCTGTCTAGCCCGCAGTGGCGCAGAGTCGACACGCAACAAACGTGAACGCTTGCACACTTACAGACAGACATTCAAATACAATTAGAGCGACATTCGCGTAAATATGCATTTCATGGTAACGACCTTGTTATCTGTCATATATTTACATAGAAAATTATTTACTGCAATGAAATGTGAGATGTGCATATGTGTCGTATATTGTACTAAATTATAGTTCATTAATTTTAATACAATTACCATGGGTAAGCAACGACGGCGCAGTCAGTACCTGGACTGGTGACCGCTGGTGAGCGTCTCCGTGATTCGGAGGTCACATTAAGAGACCACGTGACGGCAAACGCAGCGTAGGAAGAACTCCCGCGAGGTGGACGGACGACCTGGTCAAGATCGTAGGGACTTGTTGGATGCAGGCAGCTGCCGACGGGTCAACGTGGAAGTCAATAGGGGAGGCCTACGTTCAGCAGTGGACTTCTTGCGGCTGGTTAGATGATGATGATGATGATTAAGCAGTCAGTCCCGGTTGTTATCATAGGATAACAGTCATGAAGCTTAGTTGGGAGCGCCTTAAAAACATCCAACGGCAAAGATTACGTAGCCACAACGTTGTCTTGCCAGTCCCCCACCCGCACTTGGGCAGCGTGGGGACGTATGGCCTTAACCCTCTCCAGAGAGGAGACCCGAGCCCAGCAGTGGGAGCTTATGGGTTGTTGATGACCTAATAGTTAATAATTTATTACTGTTTTATCTAATACATTATGTACTGCAGTGATGATAAAGGTAAAAAATATATATAGATCTCCTATCACTTTTAACGTAGTTTAATTAATATTTAAAACGTTCTAAGTAACTGTAAAATGAGGGAAATCTTTATTGTTTTGACGATTTCGAACGGTTTATGGGCAAAGTGGGTCACGTTTCTAGATTGTCTATAGTACATAACAGCGATAGTAGCCAACACAATCGAATTGAAAATAATCGAATTTAAAAATTGATTATTTTCATTTTATTATATTAGTCAATTACAGTTTAATTTTTTTTTAATAATAAAATAATTTATTGATTAACAAAAATGATCGAATTAGGATAGCTAGTCAGTGACAAGTTTATGTATTTTTATGTTTAATGATATATATATGTTTTAGGTCTCACGACTTGCGATTTAGGTATATGATTTTATTAGTTATGATAATAATAGAAAGATAAATTAGTCATAGTCAATATTTTTTATCATATTTGTATTACATCACACTATCCTATCTTCTTCTATTAATATAAATGTTAGTTTGTTTGTTACGCTTTCACACGAAAACTACTTAACCGATCATCGTGAAACTTTATACACATATTCTTGGAGGTATTAGAAGTAACACAGAATACTTTTTAGTAAATGCAGGAAAAGCCGCGGGCGGAAGGTAGTACTTTTTCAAATTAACTAAAAGTATATAAAAAACTAAATACTTAACAGATTCGATTGTAAATACAACCCACTTTAACCAAAGCTGAATGTTACTGTTAGGTAATACTTTTTATTTTCAAAACTAGCTTAGCCCGACTGTTTTAACCGTTGTACGACAACCGCAGGTAACGCCGTAGGGCAAAGCAAGTATAAAAAATTTAGCCTACGTTACTATTTACATCATTATTTATCTGCCAGTGAAATTCCCGTCATACCTGCATCATCATCCATTCAAACTCGAGACCGACTGGCTGAATATTCTGTCTCCGCATGCTTGAACAAACTTATTTGTAAATGACGTGGTTGTAACAAGAATATTGTCGTTTAAAAATTTTCCCGAAAGAAAATTGACTTCAAGAACTGAACCAAATTGAAATGGGTCTAAATGGAAACCACCAGCTTTCAAATAAAAAAAGAATGATCAAAATCGGTTCACCCAGTCGAAAGTTTTGAGGTAAAAAACATAAAAAAAATATAGTCGAATTGAGAACCTCCTCGTTTTCTTGAAGTCGGTTAAAAATAGATCATCTCCATTCATGTGGGCGTTGTAAATTAAAATATGACGTTTCCTAAATATTACTTTTTAACACTGTTAAGGGGACCAACGAGCTGTATTACCTGTATCACTCTTGTTGAAACTGCTATTTTTGGCGAAACATTTTGATACGGCTTTTCAGTTAAAATAAAATTGTAAATTATTGATACCGCATTAATAAAACAAAGACAGTTACAGTTTGATGAAACGAAAAGAACTTCACACCTGATACACCTCTTTTGCTTTGTCCACATTCATCAATCGCTACATACATGCTCGTCGTTTATTGGTGCTCTTTTTGAGAACATTACCAATTTGGTCAGTAAAAATTCACCGTAGACGACCTATTCCGACACTTCCACACACATTCGCTCTATGAATTCCTTTCGTGAGTCTTCTATCATCCATCCTCTCGATTGGCCAAACCATCGAAGCATGTCCTTTTCAATCCTTGTCACTAGATCTTCTTTCAATCCACAGCGTTCTCTTATAACTACATTCCTGACTCTGTCACTAATTTTCTCATCACATATACTTCTTAGGGACCGCGTCTCTACAACATTTATTCTATTTTCGTACTTCTTCTGCCATACCCAAGACTCGCTGCCTTACATAGAGGTTAGGAATAGCACTCCATTGTGCACAGTTAAACTTGTCCTTTTCGACACGTTTTTGTTATCAATAAAGGAGTGCAGGGCGCCATTCACCTTGTTTTCCGCTTTCACTCTCCTTTCTATATCATCTTCATGTACTCCACTTCTTGTAAACATAGAACCTAAATATACAAACTTGTTTTACTCTCTCTTCTTCAATAGTAATATTCAATTCAGTCACACTATTTTCCCTTTCAAAAATTATCACTTTGGTTTTCATAATATTCATTTTCATACCTTTAAATCCCTCATTCGTAAGTGTTACCATCTCCTGCAACTCCACCGCCGTCGACGGAAGTAGTAGATGATGATTAATCAAACGGATATCATAAAACAAACAAATACTGTAAGTATTCTAGTTTATGATTACCAATTTTCTTTTCTTTCATGTTTCATTATTTCTTTATCAGCATTAGGTAGATGTAGGTTGTGTTTACTATTTAGCTGAACTCTAAAACGATCCGTTAAATTGGCCGCGTGACTGAGTTGTTGCCGAAAGGTTAAATATAACCTGGAGCTATAAATGTACCTGTAACTAAATTATAAATAACATACATATAAATATAAAGTTTGATAATTTTAATTAAAAGTTTCAAAGAATATCGGGGACTAAGATAAATTGTCTTAGGGTAACGTATACCTGAGTCGTTTCCTATCTTACGTTACCACACCAGCGTGTTCTGACCCGCTATAAGTCTACACATTAGGTCAGAACAGTGTGTGTTTTGATTAATCATCATCAATAGCCTTTTATGGTCCACAGCTGGACTATATATATATGTATATATAACAGCTGGCTATAGGCATCTCCGCAGATGTAAGGTTTTGACCTATTATGGCACACTGACCAGAAGTGGTCGGTATAGGGGTTGTGTCAAGTTAATCTTTAAACTGTAGTATTACTACGGTCGATATATGAAGAAGCATGGTTATCCATGATAATATTAGTTTGGATAATCAATAAAATTCGTATTTAGCAAGTGTAAAGAGTATTATGTATTTGACATAAACATTTTTACATTTACACCTACGCCTCCATGCCGCAGTCATCGGCAAAAGCTGACAGTTAACTACCTCCACCCCCAGTTCTTTCTTTCAGAACTGGCATTACGGTCTCTTATTATCATTGTTTTTATCGTTTACTAGTTGTAGGCAGGTGAATTATGTCTTTGTTCAGCATAATTCCGTTAAAAAAAGGATTTTTTTATCTCTCTCTATCTCCATGTAGATCATGGCGATAGAGAGAGATAAAAAATCATCATGTTGTTCCATAAAGAATTTACATCACAGTAATAAAATTATGTGACATTCTACGTATTGTTTAAACAAAAGGCGTGTATGGGTAGAATATTGAATGTCATAATGTTTGGATATTATGCATTCGTGTCGATAAGTCGCTATTTACATACATTGTTTATTCACTTTAGCACATTCTTGTACATACATTAACCTGCAACATGCGAACTCTTTAATAACAAATGCGGAATACATCATTACCATAATAATGACTATGATATAATGGTTTTATTATCGTACCACACCATCCTTACACTGAACAAAATGAAGTCGCTTTACATTCTTTTAGACTTAGGTAAATAAAACAGTCAATGAAATCATTTTCAGGATCGGATCAATATATCCAAAGATTAATGTACTACAACCCTACAAACAAAGTTATAAACTTTACCTCTTTATAATATTAGTAAAGATACTGACTAAACTTTACAAGATATTTCAAAATGACATTGCATGTCTTAAAAATATCTACAAAAATGGTCGTGATGCCTTTATACCTAATACGGAAAACAACAACACCTGATTGTAAGCGATTACCGCCGCCCATGGACACCCGCAATACCAAAAGCGTCACAAGTGCGTTGCCGACCTTTGGGGGATGGGGAGAGGGAATGGGGGGAGGGGTTGGGGTATGGGCCTCCGGTATCCTCACTCACTCGGTGAGACACAACGCAAGCGCTATTTCACACCGGTTTTCTGTGAGGCCGTGATATCACTCCGGTCGAGCCGGCCCATTCATGCCGAAGCGTGGCTCTCCCACAGATTTTTTTTTTCACGGTTTTAAAGTAAAGTAATACAAAAGTATATAGAAGAATAAGAATTATTTTACTTTTTCTAACTAGCTTTTCATCATCTTCCTAGCCTTTATTATTCCCAAGATTATTTGGGGTCAGCTACTAGTTCATCCGGTTTTACCTAAACACCTGTTTTTCCACGGAGCGACTGGCATCAGACAGACAGTGAACTAAATTCGAAGGTTGAACAAGTTGTCAGTATATTTGAGGGCACTAACTTCTCATTAACGATTACCATAGATATTTATGACAACCGGGACCGACGCCTAAACGTGCTCTCCGAGGAGTCCTCTGAATAGATTTTATTACCAGTATAATTGCCCATATCTATTACAAGGAGACACGTGGCTAGTTTCAGTTCCGCATTAGCTACTTAGTTGGGATAAATTGTTTATGTAATTGTTTAATGACATGAAACATTGTCATAATATATAATCGAGTTCAATTGTGTCAACGCACTGTAGGACGCTGGTCATCCTCCAATTGAATCATGTGTGTGTCAAACTGACTGGAAACCGTTGATGATCACTTTGATTGCATGTCTTCAAGTCTATAATATCTGTAATCCCATCATGGTCACTTTTGTTTTCATAACCATAGGTTTGTTTAATTTGTTTTACAAAATAGAACTGATAGTAAATCGCTAAATGTTAAGTGAAAGTAGACGTATATCCCTTGAGCATTAGAGGCTCTTCAGGTTGTAACCTTATATACAGGGTGGAATTTTGTAAAGCCACCTGAAGGGAAAGTACTCTTAATATTATGGCAGATAGAAAATTTTACTCAAAGAAATTTATTTTTCAAAAAAAAGAAAACTGCTGTCAAAGATTTCCGAAAATTCACAAGCCACACCCGGGAATGGAACCGACTAAAATCTGTAAAATTACACACTGTACTTTTTTTGCGTCGATCGTTAGGGTCAAGTATAGGAATGAAATCTCTCTAACAAACTTGATAAATCAAATAAGAGGAAAACCACGAAATCTTGAAAGAAAATCTTACTTGACTGTGTGTATATGGTAGAAATCTTAAAAATGGTTAACTGAATATAAAATAAAATAATAAACAAATTAATATTATCTCTTGTCGGTAACTTTACACCTTCCATACATTGTGAAATTTCAAACTAACCACATGTGGAATGGCGTAAAAAAAATTGCCACCAAATAATCATAATATTTTTCAAATCAATTCGGAATAGAAAAGAGTTTTTGTAATTAGAAAATGTATAATGCAAATAAATGTAAATGTATGATGTGTCAACTGTAGCAGCATTTTGTAATTGTTAAGTTATTCGGCTCAAACATTTCTGTTTTCATTTTATAATTCTTACACGTCTGAAATATTTTAAGGAATTTAACATAATTATTTTTTGTGAAACATTTTGTTTGAATTTACATTGAAATAAAGACCTTTTATCACCTGCTATTTAACTCTTATTATAATTAAAAAAAACGTGTGGCACTCGGGGACTGCCGCGGTAAAACTATTGCATAGCATTTTTACAGTGTTACAGTGTACAAGTTACACAATTTGGGCGTGGTGACCGATAAGAAAACATTCTTTTTCCTTTATTGAATAAATGAGAAGTTAATATCGTTTAAAATATATTTGTTTTTATTATCTTACAATACATGTAGGTTATTCAGGATTTTTTGTTATTGAAACTATAGCAGCTCGTCTCGATCCGTGCGAGCTTCGTACAGTCGTACCATATCCTACATACACGTTAAGCGAACGCTCGGCCGAGCTACATGGTAGGTGGAGTGGGGGGTGTTAGGTTTTATTTTCGTTACGGAATTTCTTGATTCGGTCGCCGCGCTCAAAGCTTGCGATAAAAGCTATGTAATAGCCTAAAATTTGTTAACTTCGTAATCTAGAGAAACCTAAACAGACGAAATACTTTTTAGAAGAAATCGAGAAGTTTTTATGGGTTATTCTATGTCAATTACTACATATTATAAAACAAAATCCTACACCGCATCTGTCTGTCTGTCCGCGACAAACTCAAAAGCTACTGCACCGATTTTGATGTTGTTTTACCAATAGATAGAACAATATAATTTTTGAGGAAGGTTTTCGTATATAATTTATTAAGGTTTTGAGTACATTGCCTAAAATATAACGATATTTGTAACGGAAAACAAAATTACTAACACAATTCAAAACTTTTTACTAATTAAGATTAATGTTATTACATACTAGTGTGGCGACCTCCACATACAACATAACATACTATAGCGCCATCTACCGAAGATACACTGAACTACGAAGTAACGCACTACACGGAGTAACTACAAATCCTGAATCGTGTAATAAATAGTTCTCGCGCCGATTAGCATATATACAACATCCCAACATCAACTGTTGGGCAGTAGCCCGCCAGGCATGATCACCTCACCTGGTCGGAGGATCCTCCCTTTGTGTTGGTGAGATATTGACACCCGTTCCCCCACACTAGTTTTCGCCCACGGCTTCACTCGCATTTATTAAAAGGTATCCCCTATGTTACTTCTATTTTCTCTAAAAATATTTGTATAAAGTTTCATAATGATCGGTTAAGTAGTTTTACCGTGAAAGTGTAACAAATAAACTTATATTCACATTTATAATAATTAGGCTATAAGTTTGATTTAATAAGCTATTTAAAAAAATACCGACTTCCAAATTACACGGTGCTTACGTAAGTAAGTGGTAATTTAACAACAGTCTTACAACAATAGCTTAACCTTTAAATAACTTTGAGTTAAGTTACACTTATTAACTTAATACTTTAATTACATAATTAGTAAAGAAGTTAAGTATAAAGTGTCACGCGTGTATGTTTCGCACGCCCACGTGCTGCGACTATTTTATATTTTTTTATTGGAAAATAGCTATTGCCCGCGGCTCCGTCTACGTGTTTGCCGGTTATGGTGATAAAGAGTAGTTTATGTCCTTTCTGAAGAATCAAAGTCTCTCTATTTACAGCCTCTGTGGCGCAATGGTAGCGTATGCGACTGCTGTTCTTGAGGTCTCGGGTTCGATTCCCGGGTCGGAACAAATGTTTGTATGATCTGCAAATATTTGTTTCGGAGTTTGGGTGTTTTCTATGTATAATATGTATGTGTTTACAAAAAAAAAGTATATATGTATTAAATCAGCTGTCTAGTACCCATAACACGAGCTCTGCTTAGCTTGGGATTAGATGGCGTTGTGTGTAAGATGTCCGAAATATTTATTTATTATGCCAAATTTCATTGAAATCGATGCAGCGGCTTAGCCGTGAAATCGTAACAGACAGACAAACAAAAAGAGTACTATCGAATTCATAGTATTACTAGCTTTTACTGTAGACTACAGAAGATAACATTTTGCTAGAATTAGTGATGTTTTATATCAGTACTGCGACCAGATTACCTGAAGCAATAAAGTTTGGTTTAGTAAAATAGAGAAGGAAAGTTTATCTTGCCGTCACAACGAGTCGTTCCTATCTATAGTTTATTTGCGATAAGAGATAGGTATACATACAAAGTTCTAACAACATACAAGCGCATAAAAAGACCTTGTTTTTGAGGTCAGTCGCATCGCAGTACTTCCGTGTATATATTAATTTCCACGTTGTTTAACAACGTGATCGGAATTCAAAGTAACAGTTGATCTAAAAGATTGATTTAATTGAAAACAGCCTTAAAAGTAAATTGTGTGTTGCAACAAAAAGCACGTTTTACCAAAAAGAACACGAGAGAGGTATATTTAGGCAAATACGCACCAACTCGATCATAGCACTCGAGCACCAAGACTGTGTTTTTATTTTTTTGTTGATTTCGTCGAATGAGTCAAGTTACCAGAAACTATCCACCCACACACTTAACTCAAAGGAGATACAATATAAATAAAGGTGTCTAATTAGTAAATACTAACATGAGGATACCTCGTTAGCTTCGTAACAACGTATGGTGTGAAGCCACGAAACAAACGAACGTAATAGATACCACTTTTTGATCTGCAAGGACGAAAAACATGTTTTTATTGCTCATCGTAAAAACAAAAATATATTGCGTTTTAATATAATCGTAGTATCAATTACTTCCGAATGCTTATGCTTACATCTTTTATGCTACGTTGCCAGATATTCAGTTTTCATCATCTATCTATCTAATTTGAACCTCAACTAAATCGTAAACTTGTACTACGTTTGTACGTACAGGCACGCTACAATAACAAATATGTGCTTTTATAATCTAGCAAATTGTTAAATATACTAATTAATTTTCTTGCATTTAAAACTGTGTTTTTATTGGTCGTCCATCTAAACGCCATTCAATATTTTTCTACCAGGGCTTGCGCAGATTACTCCCTAGTCTGTGGCTGCTTGAAAGAGATTCTAAGTCACAATATTTCACGTTCCCTTTTATCCTCTTTTGTTTACACTTTGTTTTAAGTACAATAGAGTATACAGCTTTTGGAATTTAACCGCTGGAGAAGGCCTTTCCTTAGAAAAGAGGTTTTATTCCGAGATACCATGTTTTCCAGATGGGTTGGTAGGTCGTTTGTTTCCAGTTTTTATCCGACTGCGTCAGAAGGAGATCAATATTTTTCGAGCGTTTGTATGTATGTGGGTATGTATGTCCATTTTGTTTGGCGCAATGGCAACCGTCAAGTCCAAATGGCTGGACGGTTTTTACCGTATGAGGTGACGTTGAATTCATCAGAATCGTCACTTTATTATACACCAGATTACTTGCAAAGGTAACTTAGCTAGGAAGTACAATAGGCATGAAGACTAATTTTGAAAAACTGTTTTATGATGTTCGAAAGTATCTTCTATTGTCAAAAACAGTCATATTTCTACAAAAAAAAAAAAAAATTCACGCCAAAACGCTCGGTGGTGGTCTTCATGGCGTCTGTTTGTGACTTCACGTCGCAGACGTCACCATTTGTCAACCAATGTCAATTAAACTCTTATAAATAGTAAAGTGATCGTCGATTATAACCGTGAACCCTTATATACATGAATTACTTACTTTTAGTGGTTCTTGGTTACTGTCATCTTGCCTATTAGCGGCCTTATCACCCAAAGGCAATCTCTTACAGCAACCACTATTTCTTTCTCTTATTTCATTATATAATTTGTTTCATTATATTTTCGCTGGCTTACTGACCACACCCAAAAATAACATTGACTACTTAAGTGCCACCTCCTACTAGCCGGCTAATATGATTGTCACGTTGCGTTGATAACGATAACCACGAGTTTTCGATCAACTAGAGCACGTGTATATGCCACTCTCGTCTCTCGAACACATGATCTCTGACTAATAACTTTTTTTGGGCCATGAACGCATGTACTGACCTCATTCAGTGTGCGAACAAAAAACTCATTTAGAAACAGATATTTAAATAGCTATTATAGATGTTTTAAGTTTAAAATTATGTTTTATAAACTTAGATATATGTTTCTTCAAATTAGTTGCTTTATATTTAATTTACGTACTTCTCTTGTTATAGGAATACATTTGGTATGTTTATAAGGAAAATAATCCTTACAGACGGTACAAATAATCAATATCTAAACCTATTGAAATTCATTGTGGATCATAGCCTTTAAAATGTTCGTCGTAGCGTATATTAGCTATTCAGTCTAGTCTAGTCTAGTCTCTTCTTCAAGTCGTTGATCCTTTTCGATGGGTGCATTTTATCTTTGTAGAACACGGGCTCAAATTAAAATAGGTATCTGTGTATCTGCACTTGATTGTCTGTCCTAGTTTCTAGTTCTATTCGATACAACTCCGATACACATATCACTGCACCATTAGAGCAGTGATGACCCATAGAATTTTCACACAACAAGAAGTTAAGTCTATTGCTGTTCAATAGACAATAGTCTCAAATTCTTTGACTTCGCCCTTCTCCACGCCCCGCGGTGTTACCCGCGGTACAATAATAACCGCTGGTAATGCTGTATTCCTAGATTTGTGCTCTAAAAAGTTTAATTTTAATTTTCTTCTAACACCGATGCAAAAATCTTTTTGGTTGGACTGGAGAGATTTTTTTTATGGAAGTGGAGGCAAACGAGCAGACGTATCGCCTGATGGTAAGCGATTACCGCCGCCCATGGACACCCGCAACACCAGAGGCGTCACAAGTGCGTTGCCGGTCTTTGGGGAAAGGGAAGAGGGATAGGGAAGGGTTAGGGTGTGGGCATCCGGTACCCTCACTCACTCGGTGAAACACAGCGCAGGCGCTATTTCACACCGGTTTTCTGTGAGGCCGTGGTATCACTCCGGTCGAGCCGGGCATGCCGAAGCGTGGCTCTCCTACGGTTTTTTAGAGAATTATGATTTTGAACTACGAAATACTTAGATCACTATACTTTCGAAGATTTTGATTAAAAAAAATAATTTTGATTTTATTCAGATATTATATCTAACAAAAAATAAATTTCGACAAGATTGACAGTCTGTCGCCATGGGCAGTCTCCACCAATTACCGGTTTGTTATCATTGATAAGATTTCAATAACAAGTATGATATGATGATTGTGAGATATTCCTATAATAACTATGAACAGAAGTTGATAATCAAATAAATAAATAAATATTCCGGACATCTAACACACAACGCCATCTGGTCCCAAGCTAAGCAGAGCTTGTGTTATGGGTAATAGACAACTGATATAAATACATATACGTTTTTTTGTAAATAGCTACATATTATATATAGAAAACACCGAAACTCCGAAACAAATATTTACAGATCATACAAACATTTGGTCCGACCCGGGATTCGAACCCGATACCTCAAGCTTAGCAGTCGCATACGCTACCACTACGCCACCGAGGCAGTCAAGAGAGATAGATAGAGGTAATGTAGGCGTTGGTTCATTTCCAAACCTCTCAATTATATTAATAAATCAAATATTTGTCATCTGTCTTAGGGACAGTTTCACTATTTACTGCGTGATCCCTTTTTTCAGGGACTGAGGAGCCAGGTATCGGGACTAATTCCGCCTACCACTGTAACTCCTGTACACCAAGATCAACAGCAATGACCCATGAAAACACCGAATCATGACACCCGGGAGTCCGAGGAAAAAATGAACAGTCTTGAAATACGCAATGAAATTAATCAGAAGAAAAACTGGAGGAGTCTTTAATATAATAAGTCCACTGCCATCCTTAGGTCCCTCCTGAGGAGCTAGGTCCTACCCGCGGTACGACAATAACCGCGGGTAACGCCGCAAGGCGAAGCTAGTATCTTTTAATAATAATAATAATTTATTTATACAAAAAATGCACTCATTCCACCTTGTTTACAAATAATACGTACGTAATTGTTACAATCGAATTAAAAAACACAATCAATCTTTATAAATTGTTCTCATTTATAATATTAGTACGAGGATACTAAGTGTGTCATCTCATGGACTAAAAGAGCAAGCTACGAAGAACTAGATCGCTGCAGAAACTTGAAACAAACCCTATACCCACAGGTTTTGCCAGCGTAGTGTAGTAGTTTAAAACCTCCTTTCAAAGGAGAGTTCATATGTTCAGCAATGGACTGTAATATATATAAAATAAACTGCAGTCTAAAACAAACAAAAAGGAAAGGAGAGAAGTTTGCTTGCCCCATGTCTATACTAATATTATAAAGCTGAAGAGTTTGTTTGTTCGTTCGCAGGCGCTAATCTCAAGAACCGCAGCTCCGATTTCAAAAAATCTTTCAGTTTTAGATAGTCCATTTATCGAGGAAGGCTATAGGCTAAATATCATCACGCTAATATTAATAGGAGCGGAGCACCAATGAAGAATGTTTAAAAAACGGGGAAAAATTTTCACGCTACGGGCAATAAGACGCAGACGAGGTTGCGTGGGTCAGCTAGTTATGTAATAAAAACTAGTTTTTTGTTTCAATCTTGTTATTTGACTATCTTTTTGTCTGAATTTAAATGCAAATGTTTTTAAACTTTGCCATATTCTAGATTTTTGCGGAAAATGTTCCATTATTGTGAATGATCTCATAAAGTTGCTGTCGCTGACTGAAAGTAATCCGTGACACTAACTTGTTTGTGCAAGGTAGGGCAGATCTAACAACTTACCATCTTTGGAGTTATAAGACAAGTATCTAGTCAAGTGTCATGCATCATAAAAAATAATCGAGACGAATACTGAATATTTTTAAACCGACTTAAATGTCAAGGTGATACTCAAATCTTTTATTTATTTTATTCATAACGTACCAACTTTTGCACATGCTTATGCCGCATGTATGTCGTTTATCGAAGTAACAAGTAGTCTATATGCTTACTCCAGAATCAAAGTATCCCATCTTACCGTGGGAAAGCCACGCTTCGACATGAATGGGCCGGCTCGACCGGAGAGATATCACGGCCTCACAGAAAACCTGTGTAAAATAGCGCTTGCGCTGTGTTTCATCGAGTGAGTGAGGATACCGGAGGCCCATACCCCAAGCCCTCTCCCCATCCCCCAAAGGCCGGCAACGCACTTGTGACGCCTATGGGCTTACCATCAGGTCTGCTCGTTTGCCCCCCATTCCATTTATAATGTTAGGATGGCAGACGAAGGTCTTATTACAAAGTATTTTTTTAATTTAAATGTAAACTTTCATATAGTAATTGATTTAAATACTAGATAATTATAAAACAAATTAAGTAAATCAAGTTTGGAAGGGATTCACGGTGTGATAATAAAACCCGAAGCAGAATCTTGCCCCAGAATGTTTTGCAGGAAAAGTTTAACAATTTCTAATACCAAAAACTTTGTTTTTTATTATTTAGTTGTCTTTAAATATTGTGTTTTATGTTACTCCTTATTTTGCATGTCAGTTGTTAATATATTGTGAATAAGTTAACGCGCTCTTAGAAATCGTGGTGTTCTGGACTTGATCTGTTTCAGACCCCTGACTGAGACGACCTCACTTACAAAATAGCGAGAGACTATAAAGAACACTACATATTATTAAATGTAACAAAAAATAATTATCCATATTAATATAATAAATTCGAAAGTGACTCTGTCTGTTTGTTAAGCATTCACGACTAAACTGCTTTACCGATTCATTGAAATTCAGCATGGAGATACTTTGATTTCTGAGGAAGGATATAGGCCAATTTTGATCATGAAAATCGACATGCACACGAGCGGAGTCGAGGACAAAAGCTAGTATATGATAAGGTATACATATTAGGGTCATACTGAATAAAGCAGTACGCACAATTATGTATGTAATAAATACTCGAAACATACAGGTCGTACGTGTTCTACATAGGTATGTTACTTAACGTCTTAGCTAATACTGCGCCATGTTTCAAGCCATGTGACAGATCTAGGGCTTTCAACAAGGCTAACAGCGGGAGATCGGTTTTTTTTTTTCGGAAGACGGTCCCCATTTCATGTCATCCACATTTTATATATTTTTTATCATTAATTTCATCACGACGAAGACTTGAAGACTCGAAGACTTATAATTGAAGACTATAGATACTTGACATTGCCAGAAATAGCTGATCCGACTGACCAATGAGTCAATCAATGACTTTATATTATATTGTACCTATATCTTAACAGAATAATTTAGTAATTATCTGAGGTATATTTTCAGACGACGTGAAAATTATGTAATTCGCCAATTATAGCTCCAGACCTGTAGGAGTGCCACCGCGACCTTAAGTTTGGCCGTGGGTGGATAAGACGAACCACACTTTGAACTCCCGTGAGGGGTGATGTTTTTGTGTGTCTGAGCATTTAATTCCAAGAACAGAGATGCTATATATAGCAGTTAGTCCTTTCGCAGATCTTTTTTATTCAAGTGATTACATTTTCGTTAATACCACTAGTTGACAACCCTAGTTTCTAAACCTATCGTATTTGTAAGTGTAAGATTCATAATCTAACATCACGTTTTACGTGAATAATAGCTGACGGAAAAAGTTATGTATGTGGGAAATGAGGCAGGTGGATTATGTTATCATTAATCGGACTTGGACTAAGCACTAGACGATTACAATTATATTGAGAAATAAACCTAAGATATCAATTTTAACAAAAACAGGATGCTCAGTTCCGTTAATCATTTCAATAAAATTCACGCCCACACGGCGGGCGGTGCTGCGTTTACTAGTATTTGGTTGTGCACGTGGCATTTAAACGTGATCTGCGCACACGCATTTGAACCAGACGCAAAGCCCTCGACTAATGACGTTGCTGGCTCTGGCCTGGCTCTTTGCCCTTCGACAAAGTAAATACGTATTATTGTTATTTAGATTGTGGTATTAGGTACTTACTTTGTTTACTGTAATCATACAATAATGAGTATATCTGACGCTTTGTACATTGACCTAATTCTATAGTGACTAGGTACAGCACGTCGATTATGACTGTGGCTTAGAATCCATATTAGAACTCTGAACGAAAGTAATTCTGGCTGTGTTTTTCGCTTTCACGACTAAACCACTGGACTGATTTCAATGAAATTTAGCCTGGAGATACTTTGATACTTGATGAACGACATAGGTTATTCGCTACCGCGATAAACGACATACACGCGGGTGGACCCGCTGGTAAAAATAGTACACATTATAAAACTGATGACTGCATTTAACTAAAGTCAACGTTTAATACGTATATTTGACTTCGTTACTTTTCAAACCGTAAAATTTCAAATCATATTAAAAACAATAACAATGTAATATGTAGTATATTCGTATTTAATCATAAAATTATTTTATAGATACAAATATAAATACAATAAAGAAGTAATACATATAATACTCGTTTTTTTTTTTTTTTTATTGTATAGTGGGCAAACGAGCAGACGTATCACCTGATGGTAAGCGATTACCGCCGCCCATGGACACCCGCAACACCAGAGGCGTCACAAGTGCGTTGCCGGCCTTTTAGGAAGGAGTACGCTCTTTTCTTGAAGGTTTGAAGGTCGTATCGGTCCGGGAACACCGCAGGCGACAGCTCATTCCACAGTTTGGCTGTGCGTGGCAGAAAATTTCGGGAAAATCGCACAGTTGTGGACTGCCAACCATCTAGATGATGGGGATGAAATTTCTGT
Organism: Spilarctia lutea; assembly: GCA_916048165.1. Classification (NCBI taxonomy): domain Eukaryota; kingdom Metazoa; phylum Arthropoda; class Insecta; order Lepidoptera; family Erebidae; genus Spilarctia; species Spilarctia lutea. The sequence continues at coordinate 7,730,808 of OU696491.1, forward strand.
CGCGTAGGACGATGGCGGAAAGATGCGGCAGGGATCAATCCGAACAATGCCTCGGAGCACTCCCCATGGTAAATGCGGTAGAAGATGCACAGTGAAGCCACATCTCTACGCAGCGCCAGAGAATCTAGCCGAATTGAAAGATCCCGGCAATCGACGATACGAGTCGCCCTCCGCTGAATGCGGTCCAGAGGGAGGAGCTGGTATTGGGGTGCCCCTGCCCAAAGATGAGGACAGTATTCCATGTGAGGCCGAACCTGCGCTTTGTAAAGCCGAAGGCGGTGGGCCGGAGTGAAATACCGCCTCGATCTGTTGAGCACACCTAGCTTTTTTGAGGCCAATTTGGTCTTACCCTCCAAATGGCCACGAAACTGGACTTCGCTCGATACGTCGAGACCGAGTATCCCAATATTGGCTGAGGCAGATAGGGGAGTGTCTTCAAAACGAGGACATACGACCCACGGGAGTTTTTTACTCGTATGTTACATCCGGCGTTATCAGCAATCTAAAGCAGAGTTTTTTGCTTGTCAGCTGTGATGAATCTACGGACAATCAGATAGATTAAAGTAGGTATATACTAGTGTACTACTACCATGCTGTTTAATCAAGATACTTTCAAAGGGGCAGTAGTTTCAAGTACTTGTGATATCAATGAATAATAGCTTTTTATATCCACGGCGGCCTACCTGGGCAGTCGGGCGGAGCTCACTTGTGCGGATGTTTTTTAACCAAGTGGACAGTTTTTGTTTTTTTTTATTTGACAGCCGGCCGATGTGACTCTGCTAAGCATGAATAGAATAGAACAGCGGGGCCCACTATACTTTCTGCGAATCCCCTCGGGCCTTCACGCCACCGTGGTTTGCGGCGGGCTGTGTTTTCTTACCGTTGAACTCTACCAGATTCTCATCACCCCATTGTGAAATGCAGCTCGACCGGTCGAGCTTAGCGCCAAGCTCCTGTCGTTTTCATCCAATGTCTGCCAGCTTGGCTGCAGGTTGTCTAAAACATAATCCGTGGACTGTGCTGTCATCTGCATAGCAATACATGTTGTCAAGGCCTAACATGTGATTGATATGCAGAAGAAACAGCGTGGACGCGACAGGACTGAGCCTTGAGGTATGCCAGCGTTAACTCTAGAAAATCAGAAGACGTGACGTTGCAAAGAATCCCAACGCGGCGCTGATCAGCAAGTAATTTCAGAAACTGGTTACAAAAAGAAAGATTGCTTTGTTTTACTTTTTTAAATGTGTAAAACTAATTATAAAATAAAAATATACATACATATTATTAAGAAATAAATTTAAAGTAATAAGCAGGATAGTCGGCGCTCTTTGCCTTGACTAATTGTCGACGACGATTGTGGCTGGATAGTCGGCTTTACCGAATAGTCGCCGATTGATCGGCAAATCTCTAATAAAAAAAACTAGCTTAATGTTGCTCTGCCATAAAAAAACATTTTTTGGTGTGAGTCACCCTTACCATTTAGTTACGGGTATGAAAAATAGATGTTAACTGATTCTCAGACCTACCCGATATGCACACAAAATTTTATAAAAATTGGTCCAGCCGTATCGGAGTAGTTTGTTTGATAACATACAACGCGAAACGAGTATTTTATATATTAGATGTGTAAAAAATTGGTAGATAGACTGACATCTAGTGACGAATAGGGAAATCATTAAACCATTTTTTTTTCTTATTCCATACTAGATGGATCCTATTCTTGTGACCATATCAATTTCGTTAAAAATATGTTTGGTTTAAACTAAGAGGTACTTACCTAAAGGAAACAAGTGAAATAATTAGCAATATTAAAAACTTATTTAAAAAATTAAAAATTGTTTAGAGTTTGAATTTTTTTTATATTTAGGTATTCTATGTTATCTGTAGTCCTTAGATTCAAATCTAAAAATTTGTTACTTTTTCTAAATGACAGAAAACATATGTTACTGAAAAGATAATATTATGACTGAAAATTCATTCTATACTTCTCTAATGTAATTTCATAGTAAAGTACAGTGATTTATTAGCTAAAATACATTTTAAATTATTATAAAACACAATGAAAGCATTAATACAGCGTGTTATGAATGCAAAAGTTACCGGTAAGCTAATATATTTTAGGTTATCGACAGTCAAAAAGATCCTTTAATTTTTTTGGGAGCCCTTCCAAGCTATCGATATCAATATATAGCGTACTGCTACTTCAATGTGAGCCAAAGATACTTTGAAATTTAATGTTAATGTTTCTCTATCAAATAAATACAATTATTATTACAAAAACACTGACAGTAATTGGCAACAAAACTTATATACTTAAATAATACATAAGTGAGACATTGTTCAGTATAATTCAGGATACTATAGATAGATTTTTATTTTTAGGCTCACTAAATATAATATACATAAACACATCAAGGATAGAAACATATTTCTAAATGAATGGTTTCTTAACATCATCAATACTCATCATGAAGGAAATAATAAACATAGCTCTTTTATAAAATATAAATTTTGCTTATATTTCAGTCAATATTTTTATCCATCATCAAGAGCCTAATCCACAGGCAACATTCTGTATCCTTAATCAGCACAACTTACACATTACTTGCTTCATATAAGAATATAATAATTGTCAAATAAAAGTTAGGATATCATATCACTGTCAGCCTTGGAAAATATTTTTGATGATAAAAGAACATATTAAAATTTGTAATTACATATTTTATTTCTTAAGAGTTATAACAATTTGAGAAATTTATTGATACGTCAAATTAGAATAATAAATGGTAATTATTAAACAATTTTGTTTTATTCCCAGCAGTTTCATGATGGAACCAATTGGAATAACAAATTAAAATGGAAAATAGTATCCTGTAGTTACATACCGTTGTTACCTAGTTTGTTGAATTATCAGACATGTAATTTTTTTCTCATTTTCTTGCGCTCCAAATAATCTATTTAATTTTTTGTTTCCAGTTAATGGTGAGGTAATAAGTAGTATTGAACAAGGTATTTGTGTGTTTATTGGTATATGTGCCAATGATACCAAAAAGGACATGGAATATATGTAAGTATTTCTACTACCTTTAATTGAGCAATTATTGTATGTACTGATATATGTAATCTGGATGTCGGGAACAGCTCCAATGATTTTCATTAAATGTTTGATCATGTCCTCGTGAGTCATGCAGGGAGTTTTGGGGGCGATAAATTGGTCTTGCTAGAAATCATTTTTAGAAAATTTACCAACAAAAAAATAGTGGAAAGCTCAGTCATCCAAGGCATATTAATTAGTTTATATATAGTTATAAATAGGTTGATTTGCTTGATTTCTTTAAATTTATTGTTCACAACCGTTAACTAATAAGTTAATCACTGCCTCGGTGGCCCAGTGGTAATAAATGCGACTGCTGTGTTTGAGGTCTCGGGTTCAAATCCTGGGTCGGACTAAGTGTTTGTGTAATCTACAAATATTTGTTTCGGAGTTTGGGTGTTACTATATATAATATGTATGTATTTACAAAAAAAAAGTTTATATGTATTCATATCAGTTGTCTAGTACCCGTAACACAAGCTCTGCTTAGCTTGGGACTAGATGGCGTTGTGTGTTAGATGTCCAAAATATTTATTTATTTAATTTCAAATTTCAGTGTTCGCAAAATATTAAATATAAAGTTGTTTGATGATGAATCTAATAAAAGATGGAAGAAAAGTATTGTTGATAAACAATTCGAAGTTTTATGTGTGAGCCAATTTACTTTGTACAACACTTGGAAGGTACATACTTCTTTCTTAGTTCATTTTAGTGAAATCTGATAGTGTAGTGTCTTGTCTAAATTCAGTTTTGTTCACTTTATCTATTTTACTCGTGAAGTAAAACTTCTTTGGAATTGTTGCGATTTTAAACCGGATGCAACAGAGAAAACGACAGGTAAGAGACACAAATATAAAAAGTCGCCTGTAATTAGTGAGCCAGAGCGAGAGAGCAAATGTCGGTCTCATTCTTTTGTCGATTTACTGAAGTTTCACTGCCTTCGTGTGTGAATCGCACACACACATTTTTTTTGGTATTATAATTATTATCGTTAACAACCCATAATGTCCCACTGTTTTGGTATATTTCTGATCTGATGAATGTTATTGTTTACTTTTTATATTAAATGTAACTACATAAAGCAGTATTTAAAAGATATCTAGGTATTAGAATTACTATGCATATATGCATAGTAAAACTAGATAATTCATCATATAATGTAGCCCCAAGTACTTTTTTTTTATTATTATTAAATAGGTGGCAAACGAGCAGACGTATCGCCCGATCGTAAGCGATTACCGCCGCCCATGGACACCCGCCACACCAGAGGCGTTACAAGTGCGTTGCCGGCCTTTGGGTGATGGGGAGAGCGCTATTTTCTTGAAGGTTTGAAGGTCGTATTGGTCCGGGAACACCGCAAGCGACGACTCATTCCACAGTGTTGTTGTGCGTGGCAGAAAGTTTCGGGAAAATAAAAAAATAAATAAAAATAAAAATGTTTTATTGATTCTAAAATTTACAAGGTAAGTTTTAATAGTATGACATCGTTAACATAACTATATTAATGTAGGTACTAGAACTGATTCCCAAACTAGGCCCAAGCCTGTATCTTGGGAAACAGTGATTAGTTGCGCTTAGGATGACAAAATACTCGTAGCTTGTTTACAATTTTGCTGTTATTTGTAAGTGTTTGTGTATGGGGGGCGAGAGGGTGATTTGAGTTTATGTGGGTGTGGTTTAGAGCGTAGTGTATCAAGTCGTGGGTGTGTGTATGTGTGCGTGTGTGTGTATGTGTATGTTTTTGTGTATGTATGTGAGTATTGATATCAAAATGCTATGAATTTATGGTATGTAAGTGAGGAGATCTTCCGTCTGATTGTAATCAAGCTCCTGTAACCAGTTTAAAACTTTTACTCGTGCTTGACTTCGACTTAGTCTGGCTATATTTATTTTTTTATTTAAGTCATTGTACAATTTTACACTCACACTACGCGTCTGTCTTCTTGCGAAAGAAGTTCTGCGCGTTATTGGAGGACAGACCGATGAGGAGCCACGCTTTTTAGGGTGTGGGAGGGGCACATCTCGATGCTTTCGAATAATGGCTTTCAGGATGAATAATTTTCGGACTGAGAGAACTTTGCAGTCAGTATAGAGTTTAACTGTGGAATATCTGTAATGTTTTCTCAACATTACTTTTAGCAATGCTCTCTGTGCTCTCTCTAGTTTTATGAGATACGTCTTAGCCGCTCCACCCCACACAGTGATACAGTATTGTATCACGGACTGGCATAGGGCCAAATAAACTAAGGTCAATTTGTCTCGCGGTAATACATCACGAAGGGACTTAAAGACGTATATTAATCGTCTTGTTCTGGATGTAACTAGGTCAATGTGCTTTTTCCAGTTAAGTCTCCTGTCTATCAACACACCCAGGTATTTTGCATGTGTAACCGGTGTAATTTCAAGACAGGAGCACCCATTTCCGATTGTGCATGTGTGAGCTTTGATGGAGAAATGACGATTAGGATCTGTCGCATTGCTCAAGGAAAATGCCACATAGCTCGTCTTAGGTATGTTGAGTGTCAAAAGATTCCTGCTCAGCCAATCCATGACCACTGACAGAGAGTGTTCAGCACGCTCCTTTACAGTTTGCCAGTTTGGACCCCAGACAAAGATGGCAGTGTCGTCCGCGTATGTGAAGATTTTAGTGTAAGGCAATCGCAATGTGCAGAGATCATTTACATATAGCAAGAAGAGCGTAGGACCCAAAACACTTCCCTGCGGCACGCCATAGCTTACTGTTGCCTCATCACTAACATGCGTTTCAATTTTCACTCGTTGACTCCTGTTGGTGAGGTAATCTTCGAATATATTGTGTGATAAACCTCGAACGCCCAATCTTTCAAGCTTATCAAGAAGTACAGAGACAGGAACCGTGTCAAATGCCTTCGAGAGATCCAAGAACAAGCACAGACCTCTATTTTTAGCATCTATAGCGTCCACAACTGCACCGGTGAGGTCCGAGACTGCATCTTCAGTTGATATTCCTGGGCGAAAGCCATACTGATTCGGTGCAAGTATTTTTTTCTGCTCCATAAAAGATCTCAGTGCTCGGTTAAGTACTTTTTCCAAGATCTTAGACAGTGCTGAAAGCACCGATATTGGTCGATAGTTATTCAAACTATCCCTGTCCCCACCCTTATATATAGGGTGTACAATCGACTTTTTAAAAACATCTGGAAAGACACCAGCTTTTATTGCGAGATTGCAAACGTGCGTTATTATTGGAGCTAGAATGGGACTATTTCGTCGTAACACCTGAGACGAAATATTGTCCCAGCCCGTGGAACAGTCAGGACGAAGCTCCAGGATGATTGTTTCAATTTCGGCAATACTTACTTCCAAGAGGGCCATTGAGTTAAGAGGGCAATTTGAGTCAAGTGCTGACAAGGAAGAACCATTCACAGTTAAACTGGTTGATTGTCGAATTTTTTCTGCTAAGTTTTTACCTATGTCCCGGAAGTAGATGTTGACATTATTTACGGATGTCTCGGGTTTATCAGTTATCTTCAACAACTCTTTAGGAGATATCTTTGTTTTCTGGGTCAAGGTTATGTCTCTGATAGCTTTCCATAAGGCTTTTGGTTCGTTACAGGCATTGTCGATTTGAGTTTTGTTATATGCTAACTTCAATTTACGAAGAAGGTTATTACAGAAGTTTCGATAACGCGTATATGTGAGTTTAAGAATCATGTTATTAGGTGATTTTTTTGATTTAGAGTGCAGTCTATCGCGGTTTCTGATGCATTTAATTAAACCAGGTGTTATCCACGGCTTTATGACCTTATTTCTCCTAGAGACATTTGAGGTTCTAGTGTGTCTATGTATTGTGCTGGAGAGTAGGGTGACGAGCATATTGGAAGCTTTGTTGGCATCGAATTCCGATAATATGTTTGCATAGTCAGTAGCTTCGAGATCCCTTTTAACGTTTTCAAAAGATGTACGAGATCTGAAAATGTAGTGCTGGGAGGGGGATTTGATTATGTCTATGCACATGGCAATAGGTTTATGGTCGGTAATATAAGATTCCAAAATCAATGTACTAGTTGGAAAATCTGATTTTACAAAAAAATGGTCCAGGCATGAGTTTTCTCTTGTTGGTTTTGAGTGTGTATGGAAAAGACCATGGGAAGCATTAAAAGTCAGGTACTCCTCACATAGAGGGTCTGTGGATGTTGGGCTTATATCAATGTTCAGGTCCCCTGCCAGTACTATGTTACGTGTATTTACTGTGTTATATACATCATCAAGGCTGTTAATAAAATTATAAAAATTTTCTTTCCCTGAGAAGGACGGTGAGCGGTATATGGCTACCACACTCAGACCATTTTCTATTTTACAAATTAGGCAATTACCTCCCATAAAAATTGGTTCGTAGATTTTGAAAGACAGTCGTACATTTGCATAAATTACTATGCCGTCGTTCTGGTTATGATTTATTTTAGTGTAATGCGGTGTATATCCGACCAAATGGGGTAAGCCAATAACTTTTTGGAGCCAGCATTCGGTGAGTATTAGTATGTCTATATCTATACTTAAGGTGGATAGCAATAGGCGAAGTTGATCAAAGTTTTTATTTATGCTGCGAATATTTAAGTGTAGCAGTGTAATACCCCTCTGTGCGTTTATGTATAGATTGCAATTTTCTGGTCTACAATTGAATGAGGTTGTCGTCTCTAGAAAGTCCAGGTCATCATTAATATTTTTTTTATATCAGCCATTTAAATGTGTTAGAGATTTACACAAGTAGTGCGAAAAATATGTTTTCCATCTAAACATCACTCTAGTTATTATGGGTGCGGTAAGATCGAAAGAATGAATAGAGCCAATGTGTGTGTAACATTCAAGCATAAGGTTTTGTTTTCGTGCAATGTGAATGTAAATTGTATGTAGTGTGGGAGGTGTAATGATATCTTTGTTTATATGTTTGTGTGTATGTGCAATAATATTAACTTTATATAATAAAATTATGTAATAAATTAGGAGTTTAAAAGGGATCACATGTAAAACCAAAAAGAGCGGCGTCAGTCATTGCATCGGCTTCAGATTCATCAGAATTTGTTCAGATGACACGTGAATTTGTTTTTCACCGTGAGCCTTACGAATGAAGATGTTGCCGTTTGACGTCCAACAGTATTGGTATCCGTGTTGTTTTGCAAACTCTCGGGATTGATAGAACAACTTTTTTAGGCTAGCCGGCAGATAATCGGCCACGTAGACTGCCTGTCTCTTACCAGCGATGCCTAATTGGGTAGTGTTCAGTTTTTCTTCCACCGTTTTCTTACTATTATTGTATTCTCGCACAGCAGACAATGTTTTCTGTTTCATTTGAACAGTTTGAAACTCAGCAACAACTGGTCGCGTCGATCCAGGTTGGCCAGGAATGCGGTAAATATCCCGTAGATCGGTCGAAGAGATGGTTGTACCAACAACAGTTCCAACCGAGCAGATAGTTCTAATAAGATCAGCTGTAGTCTCCTTGTCAGTACACGGAACATTCCTCATCTCGATACAAGAGGATCTTGATTTTAGCTGTAGGTCTAGTAATTTCTTTTCTAAATTTTCAATACACTTTCGTTGTTCGAATCGCTCTTTGTGCATATTTTCCAACCCCTTCTTAATATCTTCATACTGGTTATTTATAAAATCCATAGATTGTTTAATCTCGTTGTTGGAAACCTGAATTTTACCAGCCTGTAGTTTCAACTCACAAATATCGGAGGACAATTTTGAAATTAAACAGCTCTGTTTGTCACACATATCACCCAATTTCTGGTCTAACTCCTTTTTAAATATACCCAACAGTTCCATAACTTCGTCTTTGAGGTCTAAGTCATATGCTATTGGCGACTGCTCAGACCGAGGACGTTTATTTCTATTAGTATTTACGTAACAAGCTTCACCTAATAGGTTTAGGTCGTTTTCAGATAGAGTGTGTTCCATTACAGTGATTACAGTATTAGATGACGGTCCCGGAGGAGTTCGCTTCACGGACATAGTGTATATTAGTAGATACCAAGTTTGATTTAATTTACTACCACAACAACCGCCTAAACACAAAATCTACCAATACAGTTGTTATATTTTTCGTATGGTATCCCTTTTAGTTTTACTACTCCCCGCCTAGCGGCAGCAGCCAACACAAAAAACTAATTGTTTTGTTATTTATATGGCAACACTTTAGTTCATCTATTCCCCGCCAGGTGTAGAATTCAAACTTTTTTTTCGTAACGACAATCAGCATTTATTTTTTTTGTATTACTTATTGATTTTTGTTGATTAGTTTTTATGATAACGCTTGACACTATACTATACAACTGTTTGAAAGTCACTGGCGCATTGTTATTGTAATACAAACACTTTATTGCTAGTTCATCATTACACTTTTAAGTCTTAAAATACAGAATATGAGCCGTCACCAACAATACCACCGTAACTTCACACGCTTTCCACTAATTTCTCACTGTTATTATACTTGTAGGGCCCAGAAGTGATTTATTTTCAAAATTTATATACGAGTGCAATGTAAACAAACTCCTAAAACAAAATCGCACAGTTGTGGACTGCCAACCATCTAGAATCTAGATGATGGGGATGAAATTTCTGTCGCGTTGGACGAAGGCGGTACTCCCTATGGTAAATGCGGTAGATGATGCACAGCGAAGCCACATCTCTACGCAGCGCCAGAGAGTCTAGCCGAATTGGAAGATCCTGGCAATCGACGATACGAGTCGCCCTCCGCTGAATGCGGTCCAGAGGGAGGAGCTGGTATTGGGGTGCCTCTGCCCAAAGATGCTGAAGCTGCGCCTTGTAAAGCCGAACGCGGTGGGCCGGAGTGAAACACTTTACTTTTGTAATTTTTTATAAAGAAATAATATCGTTTAATAAATTGGTTTGTTGCAGGGTAATAAACCTGATTTCCATCATGCAATGCCTGGAGATAAATCAAAAGAATTTTATGAAAATTTTCTACAATTATTGAAAGATTGTTATATACCAGAAAAAATCAAAGGTATAAATTAAACATATTTACAAAAATCTGGAGTTCAGACAATGCCATCTACTGAATTTATCAAAAACTTTTAGTTCGTCTATATTCCGCTAGATGTCTTGTACAATGTCATGAAACAATTTTGGATTATCTTGACACTCTCATCTTGTTTTCACAATTTAAACATTTTATTTACTATTTCAGATGGTCAATTTGCAGCTTATATGCAAGTGAATATCCAAAACGATGGGCCTGTCACATTTGAGATAGAATCTCCGGCTAATTTACCCAGTAAAGAAAGAACACGCAAAAATGAGTCTCAAAACCAGGAGAAAGAGTGCAATAAACTAAAAGAAGAGATTGATAGTATAGATATAAGTAATTAAGTAAATATTAAAGTAAATTTTAATAAATTGTAACTTTAAAAGTGTTATTTATTTCAACACTAGCTGAACCCCGCGGTGCTACCCGCGGTACGATGATAACTGCGGGCAACGCCGCGAGGCGAAGCTATATCTTTATAAATAGTAGCCTATGTGTTATTCTGATGTATAAGCTATATTGTGGTAAAGTTTCATTCAAATCCATTCAGTAGTTTTTACGTGAAAGAGTAACAAACATCCATACATACATACATCCATACTTACAAACTTTCGCCTTTATAATAGTAGTAGGATTATACAGCAAGTGGACCATCGCCACTCAACGACGCATAAATATTCTGCGAAAAGAGTTAAATCCCATCATTAAATATTCACTTTGTGATCTGTTACATATTTTTCTATTGTTTTATTTACATACTAGCTGACCCGACAAACGTTGCTTTGCCATAAAAAGGAATATAAACATTAAGGGTGGGTCAATAAAAATCGCGATGGAAAAATAGGGGTTGATCGTAGAGGGTTGAAAATTCAGGGTTGTATGTATTTCATAATGTTGTATCATAAAAAAATAAAAAATTATCTAAAAATTAAAACTAAATATTTAGGGGTGGAATACCCTTAACATTTAGGGGGATGAAAAATAAACGTTGACCGATTCTCAGACCACTTTCATGAAAATCGGTGCAGCCATTTTGGAGGAGAAATAAACTTCTTAGCACTCCATGGATTCACCGTGCGGGTGCCGGGTCCATCGTGTGGCACAGGGAGAAACTCAAAGCAGTTCCCAAGACTTACGACCTAGGTGTAGGTTTAAGGAGGCCCCCTTTGAGATGCGCATCAACGCTCAACTGCTTGCAACTGGTAACTAACATTGTGATACGAGATTTTTATTTATAAGATAATGTGTTTATAGATATTTTTCTATACAATAGGGTAGCTAATTCATGTGACGTTAACAAATGTTCCGTACATGCGGTATAAATGAAAGTCACAGATCGGCTCCTTACACTATCGTAATACACGACGGAAGAATCTCACCTAACCTGATGATTCTTGGATAATTCATTGGACGATACTCTGATTGCGAAATTGTAAAATTAGCCCCAAGTTAGTTAAGAAACCTTTTATTGATATTATATTTTATTGTTTTTTGTTAATCGACGAGAAAACTTACATTGCGCAATTCAGAATTATATTTTGGCTCGACTTTTGTTGGGTGAAGCATGTTGTGGAATGTGTACGCTGAGGTCGCCACATATGTTCAACTTGACACATCAATAGAAACATAACGCTGTCTTCGTAGTGATATTTCAAAGAAAAACTCAAATTATGACCTTTCTCTGAGAGTAAAATTTTTAACAAAGTAATTTAGTTTTCGTATGTATATTTGTAAGACTATCTATAGGTATTATTGGCACAATGATAGCAGAAACCATTCGACTGCATCTATTCAAAGTTTTCGTATTTTGTTAGAATCCTAGAATCTATATTACAAGCAACGTTTAATTTTGGACAAAGAAAGCTTATTCCGTGTAAGAGCCACACTTCGGCATGAATGGGCCAGATCGACCGTTGTGATGCCACGGCCACACAGAAAACCGGTTTAAAATAGCGTTTGCACTGTGTTTCACCGAGTGAGTGACGATACCGCAGGCCCATACCCCAACCCCTCCCTCCATCCCCCAAAGGCCGGAAATGCACTTGTGATGCCTCTGGTTAAGCGGGTGTCCATGGACGGCGGTAACCGCTTACCATCAGGCGATACGGCTGCTCGTTTTGCCCCGTTATTCCATACACACAACCAGGAGTCTCCCTGGTGGTTGGGGGCATTGAGGCACTAGGTTTACGGTTGACCCTGGATAAGACGAAGCCATGTTATTTGCCTCTGCCTCGGTGGCGCAGTGGTAGCGAATGCGACTGCTGTGCATGAGGTCTCGGGTTTAAATCCTGGGTCGGACCAAGTGTTTGTGTGATCTACAAATATTTGTTTCGGAGTTTGGGTGTTTTCTATGTACAATATGTATGTATTTACAAAAAAAAAGTATAAATGTATTCATATCAGTTGTCTAGTACCCATAACACAAGCTCTGCTTAGCTTGGGACTCGATGGCGTTGTGTGTCTAACACACAACGCCATCGAGTCCGAAATATTTCTTTTATTTATTTATTTGATGGGTTCCGTTCGTCATCGTCTCTATCATCATCAATACGGTATTCGTACCGGCTCAGGCCCAAAGTATCTGTCTGTCCTTTGCAAGTGAAATCTGATGTAAGTAACAAAAGTGTGTTTCTTTTCAATGATGCTTAACTTAAAAGTTATCAAAATAAAACCATGTAATTTATTAATAAAAAAACTTTATTTTGAAATGCTGGTTATTATCTATTAACATTAGTTACATTTAGGCCAGTGATTATGCAATTCCGTATTAGGATTAAAACATTTATACAAAGATGATATGCCTACGCTAAGTCTAAGGGATTGTTACATCTACAACACCCCACCTCATAGGCAGATGTTAACAGATAATCTACCAAAATATCAAAACCGTTTTACTTTAAGTCTAAACGAGTAGAAAATAAACTAAGTAAAAATAAAAACTCGTATAAAAAGTTAAAATAATATAAATGCATTCTATAAATCCCTCTATTTTAAATATGAAATTCAACAAATGAGATTAGTGACCCTTATTTAGTGTCGAAATATTAAATGTTAAAGTTATATTTTACTTGTATCAATTACCTCGAGTGCCATATGATTACTATTTCTATACCGCGAAATATAGATATATAATCATTTATCTTCATGCGTTCATGTAATGCCTACACTGTACAATTCTTACAGAATTTCGTATTAACTTTCAAGGCACTATTTAATTTGGTATATTGCTGATACGTTTCCTCACTCCTAATTCACAATATCAATGGGATAACATAGTACAAGTGAAAGATTAATATTTAAGTTCTTAAGGTAAATCAACGTACAACATTCCCATCATAATATTGGCCGCCAGGTATTAGTTGTCGCGTCCTCCAGCAGCCCATTATGATTGTCATGTTCTACGCCGGGAATCTATCCACTTTACAATAGGTATCTATAGAATATTACTATTACAAAAATATCTATAATCTATTCTAAATTATTCAAACGAAACTGTTACTGGGATAGGCTAAGGATTTAATTAACAACATATACCCTTCCAATGGACGTTGATATTTACGTGCAAAATGGTTTTAGGTACAAGAATTTGCCAAAACTATCCAAAATTTAGTAGATTAACGAAATGGTAAAGTGAAATAAATGCATTTTTTGTGTCTTTAAAACCGTCGGTTCATTCGAAGTGCTTACACTTTGCACTCAGACTCTCAATAGTGTCGACAACATAAAATAAATAGTTATTTGCGACGAGTTAGTTTAACTGAGTTATCAATATCGTTTGAAACGACGGTTTCGAAGGGTTAGATCATGCCAGTATGTTGCAGCGACTGTTGTAGATGGTCTCTCGCCGCTTGATTGATGTGGGTGTAGGTGGGTCGAAGTAGCGTGGTATCTACCAGAGCCCGGAGGAGTAGCCACCGGGCGGCACGCGGCTGTTGTGGTGGTTCATGAGGCTTGCACCATTTACTGACGTCACCGTGTTGATCTGGCCGTTCATTGATTTGTAGCCGTCTCCGGTAATTGGGTTACCTTCTGAAAACACCATACACATTTTGTTAGTATATTATTGAATAAAGCTAGTGTGAAACCTAGATACTTTCTAAATCGAAATACTTAAAAAATGAATTTTATCCAGAAACTACTTTATAAAATCTATAATATATTATAGTTTATAGTTCTCAACATGCAACAGTATGTGAAATACCTAACTACAGATTTTTACAGAAATATAAACTGTTATGAAAATAAGATTTAGTTAAAAACAGTTGTAGACAGTTGACGCAAGCTATTATAACTAGAGTCTACGCAACCTATGCAATAGTTAAAGCCACTAAGAAAGTACCCAATAATTCAGAAAGATACAACCTAAGAATAGAAAAGATGTGCAGAAAAAGTCATATTTTGATAATGCATATAATATGCGTACAAGACAATATAGATAAATACACTTTATTACGACACAACAGCAATACGTAGGTAGATCAACATAACAAACAAGCAGGGAACAATTTTTATAATTGTATTAAAATTGATTATCAATTGAAATGCATCACAATTGCCTATAATAAAGAATGAAAGAAAGAAACTTTTTATGGACACTTAAAAAGTTGTCTCAAAAGATCCATAAAACACTGCATTCCTGATTGCAGTATTCCCAAATGGCTCATATAACACGTATTATTTAGTGAGTATTATAGTTTAGAAAAATCAAATTTGATAGTTATTTTAAGTAATTTATTAATAGTTTTAGAGACTTATTTGTACAAATAAGTAAGCAGTCATCAATGAAATTCGAAAACTCGGAATAGTAAAATTACTACTTGGTAGCTATTAAGATATTTTTCGATAATAAAATTCTTTATGTCTTACTACAGGCTTGCTTGTACTAAGAACACATAACAATATTGTTTGTGTTTAATTAAATTTGGTTCATAGCAAAACAATGGTGTTGTCATTTCAATTACCAAATATTTTTATCAAAATTGTTCCCCTTACGATACAAGAAAAAGCTCCATAGGTACGATTTTTAGACACTATATAACATCTGCTTTACTAAAAAGTTTAAGCTACACCTTAGTAGCAAACAATAAACGCAATGGGTGCTCAATTTATAAACAGATACGAAGGAATCGTATTACTATGTTCTCAATACAGCAAACTAAAATAAGCTTTTGCAATGAAATTTACTCAAATACTTTAAACGTTTCTCATATAATCGGAGTGAAACTTCATAAAAATATTTTCCATGGTAAACGGCATGCGAGATTGAGACTTATAGGTGTGTAATTTTTACGACAAAAAACTTCAAAAAAGAAGGTTCTCTCGACTTATTTTTTTTATATGTGCGTTACCTCAGAACTTTCGATTGGGTGAACTGATTTTGATCATTCTCTTTTATTTAAGCATGCTGTGTGGTCTCGTTTCAATTTAGTCCAGTTCTTGAAGTCGATATTTATTCATTTTTTTGTTATTAGAGTAGAGCTTTACAATTTTGACCTAGCTACAAGAATTGCAGCAAGCTCATTAAAGATTTGTTCTAGGTGAGAATTAAACCCAAAATGGCGTCATCTGACTACCAAGTCAAGTTCGCAGACCACCAAACCAATGCCCGTTATAACGTACTCTATGTCATGTACTATAATAGTGTTACCAGAAAAAAATATTGCAATTTGTTTTAAAATTACAGTCTTCGCGTATTTACTTGTGTTATTTGTATTGTAACTGAATTACTTAAGTTTCGATCTGGCATGCCGTATTTAAAAAAAACTGTTCGCGTCTTATAAGAAAACTTCACTGGGTGAAATTTGGTGCAGTCATAACAGCATTCCTTCAGTTTAAACTGAGCACCCACCCATCTCTCTTCGGCGAACATAGTCTACAAAGTACGTCTTAGGTTTGAAGTCTTCAGCATGCCGATTACGGTCAAAAAGGTAGCCAGGAACGTGTTTGTGAAATATAGGAGGGAAACCGGCCAGAGTGTTAGGACCAGGCGCTAGAGGTGTCTGCATTGGCGCCACGTCAGGAATAGGGCCATCGCGCTCATATTTAAATAGAGTAGGCGGAGGATCTGTATGAGCTATCAGAAACGGATCTATAGGACCTCCCAATGCAGGTACTGGGTCATACTTATAATCTGGCTTGGGTCTTTCACCAAGAGCAGAGTGCATTCCCACGAATGCGTACGGGGGTAAAGGATGATATGTATTTTTTGGTTCTTTCGGCTCTAAATAATGCTGAGCTGGAAACGGTGGCCAGTGTTTGTCCAAAACTAGTTGTGGTGAGAACGAATCAGGGTCTATTATTGGGTGACTTTTGTTAGGATCATCGGTTTCTAAACCAAGAAGAGTGTAGGGTGTCTGTCTAGTGCGTGTAGTGGGCTTAGTGGCAGAATCTACGTAGTAGTCAGCTGGTTTGGGAGGCCAGTCTTTTGTGATGTATCTGTGAGTGGGCTGCGGTTCCAGGAGTTTATGGTAAGGATCGTCGGGGTATTGGTCGGCACCTCGCAGGCTGGCGGCAGGGTGGCGGCGACGAGGCAGCGCCAGGGCCACTCCATCGCCTGTCACCGGATTCCTCTTCGGTGGAGTGTATGAAGCTGACCATTCACAGAACAAACTGTTTTCATTCGAACTACGATACTACACATGACCTAACAATCCTATTTTTTTATTTATATCCTGCATATATGATCTTATATGTAAATCAAACGTACATAAAATATATTAGTCTTAATTTCCAATATTACGTAAAACGGTGTTTAAAATGCTACACTCTATTAAAAGCTTGCAATCATGTATTGTGCTACGAGTATTACAGTGCTTTGTTTATTTTTCAATCAAATGCGATAAATAGGCTCACTTCTTAAGTCAAATTTTTACTTATTATAAAAAACAAAATAAATTTAAATAATTAAAGAAATATTAAATTTAGTACAAATCACGAAAAAATTATTAGCCATCTAAAGTTTCAGAAGTAACGGTAATTAATTCGTAATTTTTTTCCTGTATATACCAATTTTTTATTGAATTTGTTGTTTATTCGTATAAATCAAGAAAACAATAAATTCCTAACTAATAATAATAATAATTAACATATATATAATAAACATTATAAAGTCGCGAAAATACTGTTTCCATTTTTCGGCGTGTCAATGATTATTACAATAAATTGTCAGTTAAAATTCGTAAGTTCCTAAGTGGCATGTAATATTAATAACATTCAGTTACGTATTAATTCAAGCAATTAATTGCAAACGTGCATGTGTTATAAATGATTGGATATTAAGTTCGGTTGCTAATCAATGATAGAAACGCACAAATGCATTGAAAAACTATTTCAATTGTTATTTTCAAACGATGTTACACATTTGAACGTGAAATGGAACGAGAAATAGATATTTTAATCAAACTTTTGTACGCGATACATTCTTTTATGACTTTCCAGTCCAATTGAATCTGACAGCTATGCAATTATTTTTTAATAAATGTACATAGACAAACATTTCTCAATTAACGAGCGTAAAATTCTAGAGAATAACGGTCTTGATATTCAAATTGTCGGAGAAAATTAGAGAATAATTATGGACGTATAGACAATTTATATCTTTTTCTTTATCTTATAAATGGAGGCGATGCGACGATCTACAGCTATTATAATTGTCATTACAACACTGGTTTGCTTAGATATAATTATTGGACACAAGAAAAAAAATATCTTTTATCAATTTTTATGTGAAAACGAATAATATAATTTTTATTTAATATTTTATTGGTTAAATTAAAATAAAATAATTATATTTCTATCTCAAGTAATTATGCAAGCCAATAGGTACTTGAATATTTTACTGTATGTTACTGCTGAGAATTAAGGATTGTATCTATTTGAAAGAAGAATTAGGCATAGTACTACAAGAAAGTTAATAAAATATTATCCCATATCAGTCGTGCCTAAGTTACGAAAATTACCAAATGATCCCAGAAACTTTCAATTTCCATTTCACATCCAAACGCATGACTTTTCTACGGAACCGTGTCCATTCCCTCAGAGTGAGTTAGTGCTCTCTCGTGCCTACATCTGAATAGACTCACAGTGTCCAGCGTGGGCCGGCTCACCTCGGCTGGGAGTAGAAGTGGCGCTCCCGTTCGCCATCTTGGAGGGAGAGTTTGTTGGAGATCCACCGTTCATCTCGCTATCGCCGAAGTGAATGTTGCTGCGAATCGTATCAGTTACCATCGGAGAGACATGGTTGTTGGCGGCCTGAAACACACGAGTAATACATGTAGACTTGAAACACTAGAAATTATCTTTGGAATTCATTTGAAATTTCATAAGAAAACATTATCTATACTAAAGTCTATCCGCGATAAGAAAATAGTGACTCAACGGTAAATCTCAGCCCTGAACAATCAAGGTCCTAAAAATTATCATTTCGTAACAATGCTTGGAACCTACTTGATTAGTTAACTATATAATATGGAATATTTTATTACGATTTATACTAAATTCAATGCTAAGTACTCGTATTATGGTACCCGGCGATAACATAACCTTGTGATTTTTGAATATTTCTCTTAACCTAAAGCTCCAATTCAAGTTTACAGATAATATAGCGATGGATAAAGAAAACGGAGAGTTACCACCCGTTATCTACATCACATTACTCAACTACGCAGCGCTATAAAGAGGAGAAAAACTTGACACAAACTATACCCACACGTATGGCCAGCGTGTCATAGTACGCCAAAATCTCCCTTTGTATGAAAGGCTTATGTCCAACAATGGACTATTAAATCTGTTGATGTGATTGATAATGTGACTCGTTTAAGTAAATGTTTATAAATATGATGTAAGTATGCATGTTAGTATGGTATGTCCTCCTTCTTGCGTCGTTATCCTCAATTCTGTGGGTCGTGACACTTTGGAGCTATTGTGCGAGTGATAGCTCGCCACCTGTTTCTGTGGTGAGCAGTATGGGCAGCATGGATCGTAGTGTCGAGAGTAGTACGAACTTGGTCCGCCCAGCGCAGCGGGCTACGGCCCCTGGGTCTCTTCCCCTCTACCTTATCCTTATGTTAGTATGTAACGATATATGACAAAACAAAAAGGAGTTCAATGTACATACTCGTATTTGACCAAAAAGCCTGGAGTGAGTGTCACGAGGGCGGGTCGGTGTGTCACGCACTACACGGGGCTTGCCAGCACCGTTCTTCACTGGGCTTCCATCCACTTGATCCGCGTTGAAGATCTCTGCAATGCAGCTCTTAGGGGCATTCGGCACCCTGCAGACAAAAACACATTTTATTCATTAGCTGTGAAGTTGAAAACTAAGTGTTTTATATATTTACTTTAATTTCAACATTAGTTAGAATCATTTAATTTAATATTAATTGTTCAATAATACGAAAATAGAGTTACTTTCGCTACGTAATGAGATTATTATTGAGAGATATTCAACTCGTAAGAGATGTCATTTTAAGAGTTGAACTTTACAATTAATCGATAAGTTAACGAATAAAAGCACATATTGTAATCATACCGTGACATTACTTTTCTATTCAGATACTCCAATTTCTACTAAATAAATCTGCAATTGATTTCCATTGAGATAATTGTTCTCCATTATCTAATGTCTGTAAGTCTAGTCTAAAAATTCCAATTCACAAAAATGCGTGCATTTCGTAAAATAAATTTATTAACTTTTAAAGTAATTTTTTAATCCATTAAATCTTGTTATCATACCATACATAAATAGAAATTTAATACACAAATGCATAAATATTAACATAATAATTACCCAACCGGACAGGGGATGGACAGACCTGTGGCTACCTGGTTAGGGGAACCATTTCCGGAAAGGGGACCGCTGTAATTTCCTGATCAAAACGCAATATTGGGGTCGATAGAAATAGTGACTTTAATGTGTTTACTTTATGATTCGAATGCATTTATAAATTTACTTTTAAAGTAACTGTTTTCTATTTTGCTTCGATACTCCAGGTATACATAATGTGGAACAAAAAGTATTATGAAAAACATCAAAGTTCTTATTACTAAACAGTGTTATTATTGCATATTTAATAAGGCATAATTAGGACATGGGTAGGTATTACAGTTCGAAGTAAATAAACGTAAAACGTAAATATATTAATATAGACTGCACGGTTGGCCGAGTGGTTTCAGCGGTCGCCATGCCGCTTGCTACTGCGCCATGTGTCTTGGGTTCAAATCCCACGCGGTACAACACTTTGTGTGATCCACGAATTGTTATCCCGAGTCTGGATGTTCTTTGTGTCCGTTTCATGTATGTTTGTAAAGTCCCCCACGACACAGGATGTTTATTCCTAATGTGGGAGTTGTCTTTTAAAAAATAAAAAAACAAAAAAAAAAATTGGTTTTAATAACAACAAGGATTTCCAGCAAAAAGTTTAATCTTAAGACAAGAAAACAAAATCACAACGTAATAAGCAAGAAAGAGAAATAAGCCACGCCCAATAATATAGGATTCCTATTAATATAACTATAGGGTAAACAGCCGATGAGACATTAAATTACACTATAATAGCTACTAGGCTAGTCTATTTTACTAGCTATAAGGCGATGTATTGAGAGACTAAATATCCTAAGCACTGACTCTACTCCACGTAGTCCATGTAAACCTAAGGGCTGTCAATCGTACGGGTTTAATAATATTTGTTATAATGTTACGACATCTTGTCTTCATTTATCTAAGCTTTGAATAAAAAAAAAATAGTATCATTCATAATACTATAAGTAAGATATATCTTTTTTTGTTGACGGGGTGCGGGATGGAATACCCCTTTCGGATCTCCGGCTCCTCGGAGATTGAGGAGCCAGGTACCTACTGTTTTGGATTACTTAAACGTTAAGTTATGACACGAAAAAATATGTACATAAAATGCCCACAACAAATAAAGAACACACTAAGATCTCGTTAAGTATTTTCCAAATCTTTCAAACACATGGAAACATACACTCAATATTGCTCTCTTTAGAAATATGTAAGAATTACATTTACACAGGTTTCATTTTATTTGAATTACAATCATGTGACAACCATACGTGTAAAGCTCTAAACAGACACCACCTAATAATAACAAAATGATTACTATTGACTGCCTCGGTGGCGTAGTGGTAGCGTATGCGACTGCTAAGCCTGAGGTCTCGGGTTCGATTCCCGGGTCGGACCAAATGTTTGTATGATCTGCAAATATTTGTTTCGGAGTTTGGGTGTTTTCTATGTATAATATGTATGTATTTACAAAAAAAGTACATAAGTATTTATATCAGTTGTCTAGTACCTATAACACAAGCTCTGCTTAGCTTGGGACTAGATGGCGTTGTGTGTTAGATGTCCGGAATATTTATTTATTTTTATTTATTACTCGTCTTTGTCGGCGACACATATGCCTTTATGACTCCATTTCTTGTTGTATATTCAAGTAGAAGAAATAAATCAATACAATATTCCTTACATTCGAAGAGGCTTCATGTTAAAGACCTTACACTTAGTATCAAGTTTTATCGCATCTATTAAAATGTCCGCAATGGCTTTCAATTTTAAATCCATATTATAATTTTCTATTCAGTTTTATACACACCTTTTTATTTATAGCTGATAGAACAGGTAGGTAGTAAAAATGGTTTAAAGACAGCGGCGAGATTACTTTTAATATTGACGACTAGATTGTTTAATTAAAATCTAGTCATTAAATCGGAACCATCAACTTTGGACAGGCTTCTCTGTTCGTGAAATTAATTTCTTAAGGTACTTTGACATTGGGTTCTTGAACATCTTTTAAGTCTAACTTTACTAGGCAGCGTGGAATGGATCCTAAGGTCTGAACATATATATGTTGTAGATATCTTTAACTTTTAACCAAGATGTTGGCCTTAGAAGTGTGAAAGTAACTCTGTCTGTCTGTCTGTTCCCGTTACATGGCAAAACCGTTGTACGGATTTCGATAAAATTTGTCATGGAGATACTTTGATTGTTTAAGAATCATACCGATTACATGCGGGTGGAGCCGCGGCCAAAAGTTAATTTACTTTTAAAAACCTCGGCCTCAGCCGAAACACCGAAACAGCCATCGTCTCAGCGGAAAGGTGTTCACAGCTGGACTTATCTTACTGTATCTATCAAAGAGTTGTCACGTCAAATGAAACACGAATCTCACCTAAATCATACCCTTTTTACCATATCATAAATTATTACCGGTGAATGGTACGTCAGACCGGTATATCGTACAGCGGGCCCTACGTTTCCTAGTGCATTAAGAATGTATAGCTACAGGCGAAACACACGTCGGAGCGCGTGCCGCCCGCAAGCTAATACCAATTACTTGCATTACGCGTCATCGCAAACCATGCGAAATAACTGATATAGATAGTAGCCTGATTGAATAGAGGCTACATTTATAGCATATGACATAGATATCGATCAATGAATGAGTTCAAATTAATATTTATCGTAATGGAACAATTCTTAGCATGCAATACTAAAAAACATAGAAACATTAAAAGTGTTTATTTCCTTCGATATTTTTTTAATTAAGTTTTACGAAAGATGGAATCGATATTGACCTAGGTCAAAATAATGCGACACGAATATAAAATATTAATCCGTGGGAGAGCTATGCTTCGGCATGAATGGGTCGGCTCGACCGGAGTGATACCACGGCCTCACAGAAAACCGGTGTGAAATAGCGTTTGCGCTGTGTTTCACCGAGTGAGTGAGGATACCGGAGGCCCATACCCAACCACTCCCCCCATCCCCTTTCCCATCCCCCAAAGGTCGGTAACGCATTTGTGACGCCTTTGGTGTTGCGGGTGTCCATGAGCGGCGGGAATCACTTACCATCAGGTGATATGTCTGCTCGTTTGCCCACTATTCAATAAAAAAAAAAAACCGTCTTTGTTCTCAAGGGAGAAGTTTGTTCTCGCATTTCTTAGTCCGTAAGTGCGTGGGATTCTTACCTGGTGATTTGTAACACAAGCATTCCAGGCACCAGCTTCTCACATGTCTAAATTAAACTGTGTGTGTGTGTGTGTGAGTTAAGTAACTAGCTTTAAGTATAGCATTGTTAGAAAATTAAAGTAAAAATAATCTAAACATACGTAGCAACATACTAGGCTATGATGTTCATAAGTTTCATAATAATTACGTGTTGATTTTAACTCAATGTTAAATATTTAAAGCACAACATCGTATGGCGTTCTACACTTTAACTCTTAAATTATAGTGTTCATAAATAACATTCATATAATATAACAGTACATAAATACGTGTTTATAATTATTAATATTTAAACAAACCAAGCATCTCTATAATTAGCCGGTAAGAAAGTGCGTGAGAGTAAATGGTTTAATTGTGATATACGTGGTTCGTTTGGCAGCGCTTGCGCAGCACGCAAGAACAAGAAAGATGGCGGAGACCGTACTGTTACTAAAATAAACAGTTGTCACGGAGACTTTAGTGAAAACTATCACAGTGTTCGTTTAAGACTTAGTGCACTTAATAAGTGCAATAGAAAGTAGGTTAAAATATAAGACCTACAGATAAACTTTAATCTATAAGTGCTGTCTAACTTTTGTTTAAACTAAATTTTTAATCAACATTCAACTGCACGTTTGGCCTAGTGGTTAAGCGGTCACCACGCCGTTCCCTACTTCGCCAAAGTGTTGTGGGTTCAAATCCCACATGGAATAACACTTTGTGTGATCCACAGATTGTTGTTTTAAGTCAGGGTGTTCTTTGTGTCCGTTTCATTTATGTTTGTGAAGTCCCCCGCGACACAGGAATTATTCCTAGTGCGGGAGTTGTCTTTAAAAAATTTTTTTTTTCAAATATACGTCTATATTTTAATAAAGTGTGTGCAAAATATACTTTATGGTACTTTACAACATGCAGTACTTAACAGTATGTATTGCAGTGTAGGTCTAACCGCAGAATATAAGTATTTAATACTGAACCCGTATGATAAACTGGCAGACGCAGGAGATGTAGAGATAGCGTCTAGTTTAACGAACCATTCTGAACTCAACAGGGTGGAATATTTCAAATGTTGTTAACCGTTTAATGAGTTTACGCCTCTGCAGCGGTTTTGCTCTATAAACGACGGTGTTATGAGAGCGAGCTAATGATATCTTCGGTAATGAGAGACCAAGGTAACTTTATAATTTACAGAACGCGGGAGAAATTGCTCTTCGTTTTCAAATGAAAGGTAATACGTTACATTGTTGATCAACTATTATACACTTTCACGTCGGATAGAAAAAGATTGGATGGTAAAATGTTTAATGTTTGTGTTTACAAGCTGCGTACAGCAGGGGTGCCTAAAGTTTCAATGAACACTATTTTTTTTTTCTGCCTGCCAAATTTTCAAAATCAAAATGGTTCAGCCATTTGAGCGTGAAGATGTAACAAACATAAAAACACACACACACACAACTTTCGCCTTCATATTAGTTGTGTGTGTACAGTAACCACTAATATACACTTCACTCAATTCTGTTATTAATAGTGACATACTACGTGCGATTTTCCCGAAACTTTCTGCCGTGCACAGCAATACTGTGGAACGAGCTGTCGCCTGCGGTGTTCCCGGACCAACACGACCTTCGAACCTTCAAGAAAAGAGCGTACTCCTTCCTAAAAGGCCGGCCACACACTTGTAACGCCTCTGGTGTTGCGGGTGTCCATGAGCGGCGGTAATCGCTTACCATCAGGCGATGCGTCTGCTCGCGCAAAAGAAAATACAAACTGTAGTAGTCTAGATATCATTAAAATGATAATATTGCCCTCGTACTCTATGACAATCATTAACGCGGTATGTGTGAGCTCAATTATTTTTAATTTAAAAATTCAATTGTAGGTGACACCCTTTATCTGCCAAGCCATGTGAGTAAAAAACGGAGTCATTTGCATGGGTCATTTGGGGGATATGGGCTCCAATAAGTCTAGGTTAGGGTTAGGTTATAAGTATTGATTATTTTCAACACGCAAGTGTTAAATGTTTAAATACTACCTAAAAACTAAAATTGTGCTAATATAACGACACCCTGCTTTGAAAAAGTTATTATCCACCTTGAAAATAAGATCCCAATAGGATTGTTGATGATCGGTGGCACAACAACACACAAACCCAGCACACAACAAATAGCTTAAAATATATTAGGACATAATAAACACATTAAGACTTTTCGAGTCTGATATTGTACAAAATACAAAATAATACTGAGTAATGGAAAACTTCACGTAAACGAGAAATATTATTTATGTATAACTTTAGAACATTACTCGATTTTTTTAAAATGTTTATGTATTTAAAATATTTCAGTAATAGGTAAACTTTAATGCATGTATTTTGAATATTTATTTCTTAAGTTTTGAAGACGGCATATGTAATCCTTCTAAAAGATGTAGACAAGCTGAGATATCGTGAACACGTCTGCACACCAGCCGTTTGGATGTATCAGGAGTGTTAACATTGGATTTACGGTTTCTTGTTATCAGTTCCGCACACTGGTTTCGTGTATGCGATGTTAGAATATGCGTTCGTTTTATTCGTAGTGCGTGTCACGTCGACAGTAGGTGATTTGGTGTTCAGTATTAAGAGAAAATCCTACCAACTATCTAATGTAATAATACGAATTCCAAATAGTTTTGAATGCCAACCGATTTCTTTTTGCAAAAAGTTGTATAGCTTACTTTTTTATATCTATGTAGAGGAGTTAGGCGTCTCCCATTGCACGTCACATTGATCGATATTGGGTTATGTCCAGTAGTGGACTGCAATAGGCAACGATAATGTAGAGGACAAAATTTATATATGGATAATATTCTAATTTTGGGTCGCTAGTTACCGCTTTGAACCAAATAAATTAAATATAATACTATTAATAACTTGAGATATCGTACTGTAAAATGATCTGTATTATTGTAAACATCCAACTGATTAACATATTTATAAATTAGAAAACATACATAATTTACACTCATATCTATACAAATAATAAAGCTGAAGAGTTTGTTTACTTGTTTGCACGCGCTAATCTCAGGAACCGCTGGTCCGATTTAAAAAATTATTTCATGTTGGATAGTCCATTTACCAAGGAAGGCTATAGGCTATATACTATTACGCTATTACTAATAGGAGCGGAGCACCAATGAAGAATGTTTAAAAAATTGGGGAATTTTTTCACGATAAGGGCAAGCAAAACGGATCCTTCACCTGATTAGCAATCAGTTTTATAACCCACTTAGATCTACTCTTCACTATTTCCTTGAATAATTGGTTTAACTACGAAATCCTCTAAATTAAACACCTTTACAGTTTGAAATCTTAGACATGTTGTACATGTTCGTGCTAACTTCAGTCGCATCCTACATTTAATCTGTTCACGTTCGGTACCGTCGCAGAGTCGCAGTAATTGAATTGGGTGTCGCACGATCCAACTCTTTCCTTAATTAAATACTGTTTTCAACTGCTTCAATTTTTGAAATTCTTAAGGACTTACGTTCTTTTGGTTCTATAACTATGAGGAAAAAACACAAAGCAGTCATAAGGACTGCCGACAGAAGTGAAAACTCATAACTATAAACAAACGGATGTTTTAACTTACCTGAAATGAACACCTATGCTTTTTTAATAGTGTGCAATAAAAAGAACTAAAAATTATTATGATTGTAAGTAGTAAATGGAAGTAAAGCTTTGATACTCCAATAGATGTCGCTGTTTTCAAAAAAATTGTAAACAATCTTTTTGATTTACAAAAGGTTTTGTGTAAGTAGAAAATCGTTATTTTAATTTATTGTAAATCACTTTAAGATACTGAAATATTAACTTTAAGTATATAAAATCATATTGAGAAAGGACCACTATCTAGAAAAACGAATGCTACCAAAGTATATCGGTAGATGGCGCTGTTAACAATAAACATCCGTCTTACTAATTTTTTCGATCAGGACACGTGACCTGACGCGAGTTTATACATTTTTACCTATTCCAAAAAAGTACACAGCGCCGCTAAAGAAGTTTTCACTTCAATAAATAAAATATGTAGTACCTTTTTCTAAATTCTCTTATGTACACGATTAAGATTGTAAATTAACACTGGATATGAAGTCTCATCAAACGTGAATACATACTAGTAATAAATATTGACACCCCTGCTAATGTTTCAAGGCATTTTAAATACCATATTTTAATGTTTAGCATCAGGGAAAACGTTCATAATTCCGCCAATGAAACTTGATAAACTAAATCATGACAATTGTTGTTTATTATATGGACATCCTTTAGGATATAAATTACTGGAATGACTAAACTAAAACGACATCCTGCGGAAACTAACTCATTATATACGTGAAATCTAAGAAACTCGCTGCACATAGCTACAACCCGACATTTTATAATTGGCTTGTTTCTCTTACCTTCCGATTGTAAGAGCTGGAGTACTTAACGCCTCGTCTCATATGATAAAAAAATAAATAAATTGGATGAAATTACACATTCTCTGTGGCGAGCTCAAATTACTCATACTTAGATGTTCTTTCACCTCATTCCATTTCATACTATTGTACACTACAACTATAACTGTACCACTCAATAATTATACATTACGTTCATTTTCTATACAAAACATATTTCCGTGACTGTAGCGCCGCATAGTCAATCTAATAGTCATTAACTGGTAGTTTCGTGACAGTAATAAATCTCAGTCCGTTCTAATTTGAGCCGTGGTCATTATTTAACATATTTTTTTTATGACTGTTATTGTTCTAACATCACTTTCTATTCTATGAAAGGAACGAAAACAATGGAACAGTTTAAACTTAATAAGGATAGTACTGATTTTGGACATTTTAATAGTTTCTAGGCCAGAATTAGCAAGAATCAAGGTCTGGAGACCAAAAATGCATAAGTGAAGGACATATAGTACCACCTTTGATTCATTAACCAAATGCTAAATGAAAATGTGTAGTTGTTTGTTCGTGTATAAGAGCTTGTGTTTTTTTCTTATTTTGCACCTGTCTTGCATTAAACAAACTTACAGTTCCCGTAAGAAAGTCAACCCTATTCCGAAAGGAATAAAATTGAATTTCGTCAAATCACAGCGCCTGTTGAAAATAGTGAGTTTCTCACGTACTTTACGTGCTTTAAACGCCATTGTTTCCGTATATCATGCATTTGTTAATTGAAACCGGTACTACAAGACTAGAATCAAAATTCAACAAAAGCGAAAAACCAACAATGTTGGTGTGGATCAGATTGTGACTTACATTTACATATAATGGAAATTATAATATGAGATGTGGTTGATAATTTAGAGAGATACGTAGAAATGCTTTGGTATATTTAGAATTAAACGCCCTCGACTCGGCCGATATTTGTATCTTGATCAATTGATAAGTAAGCGGATTTGATTTTCTAGTTTAATAAAGTACTAGCTTTCGGCCGCGGCTTCGCTTGCATTTAATAAATAGTATCCTATGTTACTTCTAATACCTCCAAGAATAGTATACATAGTTTTATAATGATCGGATAAGTAGATTTCGCGTGAAGGCGTAACAAACAAACTTACTTTTACTTTTATAATATTATAAGTGTGATTAGGATTAAGACAATTAGAAGTAATGACAAATTATATTTATATATTTTCATTTCATGTTTCTTCATTCATAAACTTTTTAATACGATATAATATCAAAGTAGGTGGGCAATAGAACCTGCAAAATTGTACTCTTTGCCAGTAATGTTCAACTTTGATGGTAGCAGAGAATATTGATTAAAAAAATTAAAAAGCTGTTTCTGTTTTTAACATTTGTCTCTCCATGTTATACAAGTTTTGGATGGAATACATATGCATTTATTACAAGTAGTTACGTATACATACTAAGCAAGGCAAATTTGATTGAAAAGATTAGTGACGAACATCTAAGGCAATCGGTATGGCTAATTGGAGACCAAAAAATTGTAACAACAGCCTTTCGACAGTACAGAGTATCGATAATATTCTAATATCGAGCTACTTGTGTTGTGGTCGTTCTGCGGAAAAACGGAAGTTCAGCCGTATCGTAGTAGTAGCCCTAGTAATATGGGAAGAAGTGGTTTGAAGAATAATTTACATTGAAAAGAAGAATATATATAAATGATTATGAAAAATGGAAAGGTTATATATTATACTAGCTGTTGCCCGCAGCTCCGCCCGCGTTTATGTCGGTATTTTCGTGTTTTTTCGCGGTCGCGGATATGTGACTGATGCAAAAATCAGATAAAAACAATCCTTGATGCGGATTATATATCATTCTAAAATTACATCTCGATTGGTGCAGAACTTTTTGAGTTTTTGAAGCGTACACAAACCAATATAACATTTTTATATATATAGATATAGGTAGTTACAGAAGACGAAAACTGTAACTTAATAAAACATAAAATTTGTTACTGCAATTTTGCTACTAGATTATACGTCAACACAATATTAATGCACCAGGATGCAATCATCCACCAGTAGATTAGATTAGACAAGATTTTACATTCAAAGGATGGACTTTAACTGGAGGTAAGAGCTCTCATAGCATTGTCAATTGATCCATTAATTCATTTGAGGTCTTGTCTGTGGGTATGTCTAATTTGTACAAGTAGGAAATAATAAAGTATATGATGATATCTATACTAATATAATAAAGCTGAAGAGTTTGTTTGTTTGTTTGAACGCGCTAATCTCAGGAACCGCTGGTCCGATTTGAAAAATTTTCGGTGTTGGATAGTCCATTTATCGAGGAAGGCTATAGGCTATATTTTATCATGCTACTACTAATAGGAGCGGAGCACCAATGAAGAATGTTTCAAAAACGGGGGAAAATTTTCACGCTACGGGCAATATAAGACGCAAACCAGGTTGCGTGGGTCAGCTAGTAATTTATATTTTGGAATGTCGGCACTTGGTACAACTTTTTACAATACATTCTTGAAATGAAAATCAGTTGTACTTTTAACCTTTAGTAATGCCGTAGGGCAAAATAATACTTAGAGGCCGCTGGACTAAGCTACTAGGTTACGAAGCCATTTATTATGGAAGGAACGAGTTTGGTGGTAAAACCAGAGTATAAAGCCAATGAATGGTGAATGGTGTTAAATGGATTGTGAGCGTGATGTTATTTTATTTCTGTATTTGTAATACTTATATTTATTTACCTACATACATTGTAATGCACTGAGATTGTACGGGTAATAATTAGGAGTTTTTTTTATACCTGATTCATTCTGCACAAGTTAAACGTATCGCCAAAATAATTATAGTTACGTTATCTGTGAATAATTGCACACTATATCATCATCACTTAATCGCAGTCAACTTCTGCACATAGTCCTTTCCTATTTAGATTTAAGACATAAATATTATTTCAATATATTCAGTTCATGCTACAAAACAGTATTATCCCTACGATGACGTGTAACTGTTCAATAAATTCACACAATAATGACATGATAAAAAAGACAGTCATAAAATATTACGCGTTATTACTTTCCTTATCTGAAGTTACTCAAATAATTATTTAATGAATCCCTAATTAATATAATTATAATTAATTAATGACTATTAAAGTTGAAGGTACACCCTAACACTTTAGAATTAGCCGAGTCTATTTCAGGTGTTGTGTTTTCTACGGAATGTGTACAGAAAAATGTGATACAAAAAAGATTTCTCAAAGAAAATGTGTTTAATTTTCGAAGCAAAAACTATGATTGCTTCTCATAAAATCTTACAGCTTGATGACACTTACAGCTCCGTGGCCCCGTGGTAAGCTTGGGCCGTCTCATCTCCCGCTCTCATCTCTACATTTAAAAGAGATTATGATTTTTTAAAGGCAAGAGAATATGATATGATATTCTCTTTTTCGACGCGATGCAAAACGTAAAAAGAACTGAGTGTATTTTTTTATATATCGGCTCTTCAATAGCGATCGCGTACCGTGCGAAATAAAAGAAAAACGGAACTTAAAACTCTGCCAATTAAGACATTGTTGAATATCAGTTCAACGCAGGTTTATCATACTTCTTATGTAAAAACTTCTCGCTTCTTAATAGAAAATTCAAATTCGTTTTTGAATATACAAATAAAAGTTAAATGTCATACTAAATTACTTTATAAATAAGTATTTCAAATGTCGGGGCAAACGCACTTTAACTAGTGTGTAGTTCATAGGTAGTTTCAATGGTCAATCACCTCGGCAAATGTAACAACCCCTCTGTGAGGGTGTCTGGTTGTAACGGCCTCGGAAACGATGTTTGTTTCCATTGATTTAGACATGAGAATGTAAAAAAAATCTGTCATTAACAGTAGCATGAAAAACTGAAAATAATATAACGTTAAAATGAATTATTGCATTGTCTGCATTCGCAGAGTATTGTACCCTCTACTCTTGGATTCTGTTCATGTTTTCCATCAGACAGTTGTGGGTTTGTTTAGTTTGTGAGTAGGCGTATTTCAAAAAATAATAATTATATCTTTAAAAAATATAGTTTGTTTAATATTTTTTGCTATAGATTATAATATAATTGGCTTGCAGGTGTACATTATACATACGTTTTATTGTCAGTAATATAGACTTATTATTTTCATAAAAACATTGGCATCCGACATTGCAAGTTCTAAGTTGAAGGGTATCGTAATCTTTACTCCCTACCATAGTCTATTCAATATCATAAGGCTGAAGAGATTTTGTTACGTGCGAATCTCTACAAGTATCAGTCACTTTGAAATGTTTATTTAAGTATCGTATATAATTATTCGATATAAATGTAGCTTATATTAGATCACGTTACGAGTAAAACTTTCATCCAAAAACTTTAGTAAGCAGTGTTTCTCATTTAAGACACATTAGGGTAATTCTTGGCCAACCGGAATATGTATAATATCTAGATTTTTAATTAGCTTTTAATCTATTTAAAGCCAGTTTCACTTGTCGTAACTAATAGGGAACAGTTTTAGGTGAACGATGAATTTAAACGCATTGCATTTCTTCATTACATTTATCCAGGCTATTTTCGTTT
This sequence comes from Spilarctia lutea, assembly GCA_916048165.1. Taxonomy (NCBI): domain Eukaryota; kingdom Metazoa; phylum Arthropoda; class Insecta; order Lepidoptera; family Erebidae; genus Spilarctia; species Spilarctia lutea. The sequence goes on from OU696491.1 coordinate 7,763,008, forward strand.
AACAGAAACAATACTCCCGTGCAATCACGATTCGTATTAGTCTGTTGTAGATCCACAATCCCCTTGTCAGCTCAACAACATTACAACAACAACATTATTCAATCGAAACATCTAGAATCTAGATATAGTTCAAACACGAAAAGGGGTCATTGAACTTCGCACTGCCGTCTGCGAGGCGTCTACAACCCCACCTTGACTTTTAAACACACAATATTTGTAAGTAACACAATATAATGTATCCATTGAGTGTTTAGTACAGTGTAATTTCAATAGCCTTGTAATGGGTGGAGTAATGAATGTTCATCCACACGATACGATCTATTATTAAGTGGGGTTTCGTAGGCGGTATTAATGGGCAGCATTGAATGTTTGTTGTGTATAGTCACTGTGGAAATATTGATGTACGATGCATGTATGAATTTGAATGGTATATGCATAATTGGTAAAAATTATAATTCTAGCACAAAAAATCTTTTAACTTTTTATATAAATTACTGTAATATAGTCCATAGGTATAATATGTACGTATTTGGATATACATATGTGCATAAGTGTGTTTATCAGCAGTTTCGTTTTCATAATGCAGGTTTTATTTAGTTTGTGATCAGATGGACTTGTATGAGGTATGTGAAAATATTATTACATTTTATTATAACAGAAGTTTGATATAAGTGAAAAAAGTATAAAGGTGGGACCAATATCTTTTTTCTCATAGTTTACGTAACTTATTCACCAACAAATAAAAGGTATGTGTACCTATCGATTACCGTACTGGAATGCAAGTGAGTTTTTATTTATCTAAACTACTTTATTCTCAAAAGTATCATATTTCATTAATATTGTTTCTTTAATTCAAATAAATATACCAGAGAGTTAAATTTTAAATGAGCGTTGATGTATATTAGGATAAACAATAAACCTATTAAATTAAAAACTCTTTCTTTGGACCTCAATCTAGCTTAACATCGGAGGGGTTGTGAAACAATTCATGAATCATAAGCTTATAATTTACCAATGAACTGTGTTCGAGATTACGTCTATAAAAAAGACGTCTGTCTACGTCAGAAATGTCAATGTCACAGTGACACATGTCAAGTGAGCTCAATCTTGTACTATTTTCTTCCGATTTCTATTACTGAAAGAAATCAGATATCTACTGAAAGAAACACAATTTAGACTGTTATATTTATATAATCATTATGTCGCCTCAATAAGTGTCCTCAGAATAATAATTTACTTAATTTAATAGTTCTTTAACAAACGTTGCTGTTAGTTTTATTGCCTCTAAATGGAGACAGTGATTATTTAATACACTTTATATTTACAACTCTCGAGGTTAATGGAGTGACCCTTTAAGTGTTTCGATTAACACTTTTATTAATAATGGTTATATTATTGAGTCGTGAATCGAATTACATGTAACATTGATGACCCTTTTAAAGCGGCATAGGATGTAATCTATGCAGTTGAGTGTTAAGACATTATATTTATTAAATGAGGTCTTAATATCTTTATTAATAATGATTAAGATTTATATATGTGTTTATAAGTTAACCTTGGGCATTCATTTCATTTAATTGTTGATTTGGTTAGTAATAACTAACTTTATGAACTATTTACACTAATTCATACTATCCATACTAATATTATAAATACGAAAGTAACTTTGTCTGTCTGTCTGTCTCGCTATCACGGTTAAACCACTGCACCGATTTCAGTGAAATTTGGTATGGAGAAACTTTGATTCCTGATGAAGGACATAGGCTTTTTATCGCGATATCTGACATATACACGGGCGGGGCCGCGAACAAAAGCTACATTTAATTAAATAAATAAAAAATCTAAAATCGATTCAGTAGATCCAGAGATCACCTCCTACAAATTAAAAAACTTTACCTCTTTATAGGTAATATTAGTATAAATTAATTTAGACACGTATTCTAAGTTCTATTTTGTACAAGAATGTGGGTTTAGTTTAGTAATAGTACCTATAATGTTTCAGAGGGAATATAAAATCAATCGAACGACCAGGATCTATTTTATAAAATGAGGTCATCTTTTGTGGTTATTCGTGACTAGTTATTCTTATGTGGGTTCATTTTATAATCTCATTCTGAGACATCTGTAGACTGAATACAAAATATCTTTGATACTCGACTCTTTCCCAACAGAACGTTGTATTCACTGTCCAAGAATAATGTTCGACATTAAATGGAAAGTTCATTGGGCACGTTTCCCGCGGTTCCGCAGTATGTCAGACTGTCATCAATCAATAATCCGCATGGAGCCGCGCTGGCCATCTGCCAAGATATCAAAGCTCGCCCAGGGCTCGTGTTCTGCACCTTCTTAACGCTACATCAAATATATATCGATATAGAAAGTACATAGACATCGTTTAAAAATATGTCAAGATTCACGAATAAATAACGTCACGATACATAGAACTGAATACTAAATAAGCTTAACCTCTAATAAATTATTTGTAAAACGAACAATATGCATGCATATTAAAACAATTGATACTTTTTGGTAGGTACCAGTAGGTACTTGTGTATAATAAAAATCTAAGCTTGACTGCTATTCTACACTATTTATCTTCAAAACTCAAACTCATACATACATTATTCATACTCAAAGTCATACACGATCTTTAGAGAAATTTGTTAGATTTTTGTCTATCTGAACAATATCGTAGAGTTAATCGGGTTCAAAAATATTTATTTATCAAAACCTTATATACTTATATAACAAACTTATGTACGTATATAAATGATAAACTATTATCTTAGAAGTTGAAACTGATTCCAACAGTCAAACAGAACATATAAGAAATCGGTATTATTTCAGAGTTCCACATCAGAAATCAAGTGCCTTCAGTATTATGGTAATAAATATGCGGTTACGTGAAAAGCACCCATTCATTTCAATTGTGTGTAAACTCCTTGTTGTCGGTGCGGTTTGTAGTGCAGTAATGGGCAATAGTCCAATAAGGCGTAACGTACAAAAAAGGCTGTACGAGTCAATTGAACGAGACGATTTAAACAATCCTTATTCGTCTTATACGTATCAATGTAAAACGCATAATTACATTTAAGTCTTACGAATCGATTTAACGATCGCGTGGGTAGTTGAATAATCACGAGGTATACCCATCAGTCAATCGATTTTAATCGATTGCTCATTCGATTGTGACATTAATTGATACCGTTGTTTTATTAAATGCACGTAATTATTTCAAAGTGGCCTCGTCGGATATCCGATGATCGCAAAAACTGAAGTGACAACTTCTCGCATGATGTCAAAACGATATTTCAATAGAAAGGCTCTTGTTGAAGCATGTCTTGTTTAATTAGGCGATATTTTATCAAACCGCTTCCGCTGACATCTGCGACTTGTTTCTAGGTGCTGTGGAATACATCGATCGAGATAGGCGAGATTTATGACATACCTGTAACAGTTCGAAAGTAACAAAGCATGATTGAGCTTCTTTCTTATTGGAACTAATTAACCTAAATATACGTACGTGAGGCTGAGAAATACAAATTCGAGAACATTCAATTTATATGTATCAACCGATTGCCAATAAAAAGACATTTCATTTCTATTCATAACATCATTGTCAAGTGGGAGGGCCACGCTTCGGCATGCATGGGCCGGCTCGACCGGAGTGATACCACGGCCTCACAGAAAACCGGTGTGAAATAGCGCTTGCGCTGTGTTTCACCGAGTGAGTGAGGATACCGGAGGCCCATATCACAACCCCTCCCCCTATTCCTCTCCCCATCCTCCAAAGGTAGGCAACGCACCTGTGACGCACCGGTGTTGTGGGTATCCATGGGCGGCGGTAATCGCTTACCAACAGGCGATACGTCTGCTCGTTTGCCACCTATACATAAAAAAAAACATACCGGTGGCAATCTAAATAATACATAATGGCAGTCCCCAAAAATTGGACCGCATTTTTTTAAAAATAATTCAATACGGCATGTAGTAGAGACTTCCTAAGTGTGTAGTCATCTTATTATAACTTATTCTTATTACGCATTGAAGTATATTCTTATGCAACTAGATGGGAAAGCTCATCACATTCGTCGGAATGTCGGCTGACAGTTCTAGAGTACAAGCCGGAAACAGGACAGTTTTTATAGCCATTAAAAAAATGATACAATTTTTCAAAACAGATTCGCTTCTTATAAAAGGCGGAAGTGCATTAATTTCACTAATATATACTTAGGTAAGAGTTACGATTTTTTAAAACCCATAAAAAGGTTTAAAATATGATTTTACAATTAATTGCCAACAATAAAAACGTCTATTGCCATGAAATTTAAAAGTCTCGGAAATAATTAATTTAGGCGCGACAGTAAAATAAATATTTGTTTATAAATTTTACTTTTAAAGCGCTGTCGTTTTAACTCGATTAAATCTTGATCGGAATCTTATCTTGATGAGATAAAATTTGATAAAATCAGAGAGATTTGAGACTATTGGACCATCACAATTTTAGTGAAAGACTACTCTTGGACGTTTACACTTCGCTTTTATCGAATAGCTAATGTAAACTTTAAAACGGGGTTTTTATTTCATCATCGTCCGAGCTTTCTCCGTAAACGATTGGAAATTTAAAATAAAATATACTATTTTTATCTACCTAACTTAAAACACTTCGATTTTTAAAAACTTTAAGGTACGGTAAGGTGGTGAGCATATGACCGTATTGTATCATTGGTTTGGTAGAGTCGATGACACCCTAGTCAAATTAGCAATATATTTCAATATTTATTTGATTAAAATTTCTAGTAGGAATAAAAAGCATTAATCATGATATTTTCCGAGATGTTTTATAATATTCGTTTTAATAAAGGACACATCGGGTATTTATTTACGTGACAGTCATCTACCCTATTGTATTAAAAAACTAAAATTAATGTTTTTTTCACTGGTAATAAAATATTGTAAAGGATTTTTGTGTATATTTCTTAATTAAATATAAGTTTAGATTAGTAAAAATATTAAAAATACGAAATAAAGTTCATTCTATTTGTTTAATTCTTACGTTTTTACAAGCTTTTTATTAACTTGCAATGATGACATTGAGCTGATCTGATACTGGAGCTGGAAGGTGGCCATAGAAACTTTATCAAAAAAGGTCGCAACACAATTGAGTTTGGACTCGTTTATTTTATTATTTTAAGGGCATTCCAATATAATATTTAATTTAAAAAGTTTTTAATTTAATTTATTGACATTGAGTAGTCAAGAAATTGATCATCATAAAATTTTGTGCTGACGTCTGTGGAATAAAAAAATGACCCAGATAACTTCTTGCCTTAACAGATAAGAGATTTAAATATGTGTTGAATGGCTATCAATTAGTAAATCATAGCATGTTTATTCGATCCTGAAATTCCAAATAAAAATATTTAACATTTTATTACATGGTCTAATTATGCCTTATAATATGCCTAGATATGTATTTTTATAACCATTGCCGTTCCATTTCCGTCGACACGAGCTCGGATGGTTCAAATTAACATACGTTAATGAGCTTCATTAATTAATGTAAAAAGTTTTACTTACAAGACAAACTGATCGTGTTATAATTATATAATGTAATTTATAATTTAACAAGCCTAAAATACAAAACAAACAGGAAACGGATTCGAACTAGATTTAATCATTATTATGACTATATCAAGCATGCTTTTATTAGTATTTTAATTTTTACGACTTTTAATACGTGCCGAAGTGAATAAAAAATTAATCAAACAGAGGAAAAACTGTTGTATTTTATGACTTTTATAGTTTTTGTTCTATTACTACTTTTACAGGTTATACATAATCTTTATATTCAAATGACTTCTTAAAAGGCTTGATTCAATGAATTGGAAAGTACAGGAACTAATTAAAGAATATGGTAACGCAAGAGGAAGATCGCAACAATCGCTCATTTTCCCTGAACAAGACAATTTTTACATAAAACGTCAACAGTTAGACAAATTAAATTAATAAACACCGTTATTAGATGTGCCTCGTTATTTCCACACCTTTGTGTAGAAATCAATCATCTCTATGTTGCACAACAGCGACATTTTTTTACTGTTACTACTGCAATTTTGAAAGTTTCACTAAAGTGCTGCGTTAGGTACACTGATATAAGTAACTAGCTGACCGACGCAACCTCGTTTGCGTCTTTTATTGCCCGTAGCGAAAATTTTTCCCCCGTATAGTGTGTCGCGGACTTTTTTGTAGATATTTATAAGAGCTACGATTAATTAGAACATTTTATGGTTCTATCTTTTATAGTTTACGCAGCGTACGCAAAATAAGTAACGTTTCTGGTTGATTTTTTACACCTTGTGTCCGAAAAACCCCAATATCTTACGGAACCCTATTTTTTTTCCAAAATAAAATAAAGCCTATGTTACTCGTGGATAATGTAGCTTTCGAATGGTGAAAGAATTTTTAAATCCGGTCCAGTAATTTTTGAGCCTATTCATTACAAACAAACATACAAACAAAGTTTTCCTCTTTATAATATTAGTATAGATAAATTACGATATCCAACGTGCCATGACGTCTTAGTGTCGGCGTGTCTGTCCGCCACCTTTACCCTACGTCGTGATTAACACGTAGCCTCTATCGTCGACTTTATTAGTATGTGAACCTTATAATTTTTTAATAATGGTTTGTTTTTCGAGTGTTGCCAACAGTATAATTTAAGCAACGTTTTATTATTTAAGTACGTACTTTGTATTGTCTATGTTTGGTGTTATAGTCCACGGGCCCACGTACAAGGGATTTCAGTGATTAATAACAGGCTGAAAGTTTATACACAGCTTCGTTTTGACGAGACCCCCAACTTTTATTATTGGACCAAATTCTGATAGTGGCAGGAAAAAGCGGGATAGGGAGCGAAACACGTCGATTTGATGAGTGTCCCAAATTAATAAATAACAGTTTCTAAAAATCAATACTTCGAGAAAATACGATGGAAAACTGCGAAAAAATTGTGGCATACAAAGTGACTGGTACCTTCCCGAGTGACCCCCAGCTCTAACATGTCAGAATGGTGACTTGAAAATTTTTATTCATTTTCATTAATAACAAACTGATTTTTGTTTTGGGGCTTGCAAAATATATATTTTACATAAAAAATGCATCGGCATACAAATTCAATGGTAATTTTTTTGAGACTGAAATCCCTTGTACCTAGGCCCGTGGACTATTAATGTAACATTTCGATAGTATCTGAAAAGGCTTACTAGAAATACAAGCTTTTTGATAAGTCTTGCTTTCACTAAAATAATGCAATATTTACATTCAGTAGATGTTTGGTTATTTGTGATTGTACATCAGTTTTTTAAATTATAATTTAAATGTATGAGTTTTATTGAAAAATTATGTTTTAGTTAGTTGAAACTCATCTATACTATTATAATATTATAAAGCTGAAGAGTTTGTTTGTTTGTTTGAACACGCTAATCTCAATAACCGCTGATCCGATTTGAAAATTCTTTCAGTGTTTGACAGTCAATTTATCGAGTAAGGCTATATGCTATATATCATCACGCTAATACTAATAGAAGCGGAGCAGCAATGAAGAATGTTTCAAAAACGGGGGAAAATTTTCACGTTACGGGCAATAGAAGACGCAAACGAGGTTGCGTGGGTCAGCTAGTTAAATATAAAATTGAAGTATACGTAACGATAGTAGGTAGCAGTCATGCAAAATGTAATCATGCACGGAAAAGACACCTTGCGTCATCACAATCACAGAAAAGAGAACGGGTCCTATTTAAATTTATAAGCACCCATTCTATTTAGAATTACATGGAAATTCGAGAAACTAATTTTGCGTCAGAACCGCAATCTCATGCAGGTGCTTGAAACGTGGGAACGCATGAATCTAATGTGGGATTACTTGCGAAATTGCAAGTTACACTTGTACTATGAAAACGTACACATCTGTACGTGTTGACCTATGACAGGTCCAGTGTACTTGCGAGAAAGTTTAGAACGTGACTATAAAATATAATAAGATATAGTTTAAGACGGAATCATTTTATAAATAACTATATTCTTGATTCCTGACAGAAATATATGACAATTTATTTCTTAAATGTAAAACAAAGATGTATTTGACTTGACACTTCAAATCGATATTTTAATAATACAGTAACCGTCAATAAACAGAAATTGTAGCAGTCATCACGAACAGTAATGTTGCTAAAAATCTAAACGTTCAACGAAAAAATGGAACAAAAGCAATCAATTCACGAGCTAAATCAAGTTTACGGTTATAACCTCTTTCCTCATACACGAATTACAGTCGAAACCTAAAAAAGTATACAACGCTAAACATCAAATTCGCTTGCTTGCTTACTCTCGCATGACACACTGTCATATTTAAAAGGCAAAATGCCATGATTGATGTTCCTACCATCGACAAATAACATGAACATAATATGGTGCTTAATATAGTTCGTCAGATTATGTAGAATGCGATTCAAACATGCGAATTTCAACGTCATTAGTACATGCGTAGGTGAATAATTTCTGTTGAAGCCAGACCTCGGAGATGAATCTTGCAAGTTATACTATTTCAGGTCGCTTAACTAATGGACCAATAATTCTCTATACTGCCGGGACTCAGCCGCTGAGACTAATTTATAAAAATAAGGGCCGAGATTTATACAAATGCTAAAATTTTTACCGCTGAATAAAGCATTTTATAATTGACTAGCACACTTCAACGTATTTTTTCCTCTGTGAGAGGCTGGCGTCTATAGTTTCATACGCATTACATATTCAATAATGCCATATAATAAGCCTAATATCAATAAAACGCGATCCATAGTGTAATAATATCAATTTCTATTAATAAACGTCTCTCCATTTAAACAATTAAAAAGCCTTTATAAATTACAATTTTAATAACACCTATTAATTTATTTTCAACCCAACCATCAATTACTGTGTACAAATTGAACAAAAAACACGAACGCCACAAAAGTGCTAAAGCCAATTAGTCTCAACAATTGATTTATGACCATTATGATCAAAGATTTATTAGCCATCTAAAAGCAATAAGTAAACCCTCTCGGGGAGTATCGTGGTTGGATGAGTTGGACCTTTAGACCTCCGATATTTACGACTTACAAAGGACCTACTACTGTGCTATCGCAAATTGTACGCCAGAGCTACTAATTTACGATGGAGTAATCGCTTCAGGCCCTTCTATAATAGTTGCAAGACACGTGTTCCACTCCCACGAGACGTCTGCTGTTGATATAGTGATACCATTCTAGATGTGACACTTTCTACTCACTATATTGATTTCCTATTTTATTTAGGCTGTATTATTACCTGAAACAAATAAAGTTACATTGTTCAAATATTGTAATAAAATGTGTAAATAATGTGATATGTAAGGAATAGGTACACTAAAACTCCTTAGTGATGAAATCAGACGAAAACTGTAGAAAAAATATTTAAGCGTGTCTTTTTACTGGATAAATTACAAATTTGTAGACAGATTTTAACTTGAATTTTTCATACTCAAAGTTCTATTTAAATATTAAGAAAACATTTAATTCCCAAAAGAAAAAAAATATTTTGAATAAATACAGCTTATTTTTTTTACGCGTTTGTTTCAGTAATGCATTTTAAGTTATTCATTACAAATCTCATGTCACGTCTGCTTTGCATTACATGCTCACGATAAACTGTCTAACAGATTTTCACCTTTTTTAAATGTGCGTTTTGCTGAAACGCCTAATATTACGGTTTACAAAGCTAACATCACGCTTAGAAGCTGAGCACGATTAAAAAGAGACAGATTTGGGTAGTATTTATACAATATTTAATACCCTCTTTCAACTTCTAACAACCTTTTTTACACGTTAAAATGTACCCTATATCCTTTCTCAGGTTCTAGACTATCTGTGTATCAAAATTTATTTAAATCAGTTCAGTAGTTTGTTAGCACGACAGAAAAACAGAGTTACTTTTGCATTTATAATATTACTAAGAAAGTCAGGATTATAGCAACGTGGTATATGTATTTAAGGTACTACTCGAAAACTTGTCATCTCATAAAGCTCATTCGAATAGTTAAAGTTGTTATCTTTCTGCAGCTACTTTTACACAAAAATCGTTCTGATTTATGACCTTTTCTTGAGTATTTATTAACACAAAATAAGAAAGCAAACACTCATAAATATTTCTTGTTTCATAAAGTAACCTATTAGTGGCGAAGACAGATTTAAATTTTAATGAAAAACTTTATAGTCGTCTGTGATTTATCACTTAATTACAAAGCTTTGTATTTATTTTTATTTTGCATCTGAACGTTAAATGCATTCACCAAACATCAAACACAATCTTGTAGTTTGGTTTGCACATATTTCCGGGCTGATTGTAGCTATTGTTATATATTTAGGCATTCAGTTACCATAGTATTATATTGATAACATTTTTCAACTAGAAATCAAAATCTAAATTTAAAGATATTTAAAGAATTTCGGGTAGGTGCTAAAAAAGTTAACAGACACATTAAGGATCTCTTAGTAAAATTTATTTAATTTAACAAGTAAAAGTTAACAAATTTATCAATAATAGTCTGCAAAAGCTTAGATTAGCTGTACTTACAGTTATACAGTGTTTTACTAGTGGATTACAGTGCATACATGATCTAACACTAGTATCCAACCACCTGCCAGCACTACAAAAACCATTTCACAAGGTACAATTAATTATTTAGAACATAACATCCATTAAAATGTCTCAATTGTCTGACATACAAGAAGCGCAGACCAGTCTTGAGGAGAGCTTCACAAGGCGGATGGCACAGCTGGAGGCACAACTGCAATCTGGTGGCAACAGCAAGGAGACAGTTGGCCGGTTGTCAGAAGAATTCAGAACTTTCCGGGAGCTGATGTTTTCAATGTTGGGTCTGCTTCGCAAACAAATAGATGAATGTGTCAAAACGGTCGATGCCATGGAGACCCGGCATCGTCACAAGTCACTCATTTTCTTGGGAGTGCCCGAGGCTATTAAGGAGGACTGCGGTGCAACTCTGCTTGAGATTATGAATAAGAGGATGGGACTTCATGACATGTCACAGATCAATATAAGGCACTGCCATCGCTTAGGAACCCCCTCCAAGGAGCATCGCCGTCCAATTCTGGTAAGATTTTCTACCGCAGAGAATAGGTCTGCAGTCTGGGAGTCCAAGAAGTCACTAAAGGGTTCAGGCTTCTCAGTTAGGGAATTCCTAACTAAAATACGTCAGGCAACCTTCGCCACAGCCCGACAACACTTTGGCATGTCGGCCTGTTGGACACAGAACGGCATTATTGTGATCAAAGCCAGCGATAACAGCCGATATAAAATTACTTCGACTGACGAGCTCAAGCCGCTAATTATCAAGTTTCCGAAGGCGTCATCCGCAGTTAGGAGTCATTCTGGGAGTGCGAGGCTGGACATTAACAATAAAAGTACGCGGAGACGCTAGGTGTTGTGACTCCGCTGTTTGTCGCTTTGCTGCGTTTGCGGGACATTGGGGCTACTATGCATTGTATCGTAGTGCTCGTGTTTCTTTCTTTTTTTTTTTTCATTCTTAAAATACTTATATTTAGATTTGCCGAGTGTTGTACTTTTCGTGCATGCTACATATTTTCGTGAACTCTTTAACTAAGTTTATATTGTTTGTATTAACCGTTGCGACATTTACCTTTTACCGCACCTGTCAAACTGACGTTTCGCTCTTCCGTTCAACACTCGTCAATCATAAGGTTTGCGTTCCGTTTCTTGCGGCTTTATGAAGGAAACAAGTGCTTCTGTCATAGTTGTGTTTTATGTTTTTCACTTATTATCTTTAGTTCAATCACATAATTTATTATGTGCTGTATTCAGTTATATCATTTATTGTGGAATGTATTCATCACTTTCATTATTATATTTACTTTACTTTTGTGTGTAAGCTGGCGGGTGATGTGAAAATACGTATTATCCGAGGTCAAGTTGTTAGGCTTAAGTAATAATATTGGTACATATCTATATTTATATATCTTATTTTTATTTTATTTCTATAGCATTATATTTATTCTATTATATTATTATTCATGTATATTTTGTGTACTCAGCGGTTATGACAATATATGATGAAGTATATTTTTCCGCCAACGACTCCTCCGAAAACGAGAGCTTTAATTCCCTACCGGACACCTTGGGTGATCAATTACGTCAATCACTAAATAATCAATCTCACTCTCTATTGAACGTGTGTCATATTAACGCTCAGAGTGTCCCCAGTCACTTTAGTGAATTGGTTGAGACTTTCACCGACAATAATGTGCATGCCATCCTGATTTCGGAAACTTGGCTTAAACCGAACTTAGTCTCCGCCTACTATCCTCTTACTGACTTTATACTTGTTCGTAACGACCGCTTAGAGTCGATAAGAGGTGGTGGAGTAGCCATCTACCTCCGTGGGAGCTTACCCTATAAAATCCTCGCCACTTCCTCCTCTGATCTCTCTACAACCGCTGAATACCTCTTCCTTGAAGTCTCTGTTAAGGGATCGAATATCCTACTAGGGGTGGTTTATTGTCCACCTGCTGTCAACTACTTCTCCAGTCTGGAAACAGTACTGGAATCTTTAGGGTCTGAATACTCACACCACATCATAATGGGCGATTTTAATACCAATATCCTAGCTCTTGCTTCACCCCGTACTCGTAATCTCCTACACATCATCCAATCCAGTAGTCTCCATGTCCTCCCTCTTCAAGCAACTCACCACAACAATGAGCATCAAGATACCTGGCTTGACTTAATGCTCACCTCTGCTCCACACCTTGTCCATTCCCATGGTCAACATCCTGCTCCTGGATTCTCCCACCACGACTTAATCTTCCTTTCCTATATCCTAAAACCTCCTAAATCCTCTCCCAAAATTCTGCATATTCGTAGTTTCAGAAAAATTGATGATGTAAAACTGTGTGCAGATGCTTGTGCTATAGACTGGACAGATTTGAAAGCAGCAACAGACATGAATGACAAGGTCTGTATTTTTAATGACACACTGCTTAAATTATACGACAACCATGCACCTACAAGGAAGGTAAGATTGAAGCGCCCCCCGGCTCCATGGATGACGGAGGAAATTAGAATGGCTATGAAGCGTAGGGACCATTCGTACAATAGATTCAGGAGAAATCGCTGCGAGGAGAACTGGAGTCTTTTTAAGGCTGCAAGGAATCGCTGTAACCAGGTGATACGCAACGCTAAACGCCGCCATATAATTCTAAATTTAGAAACCTCTTCAGCTCCCAATGCGTGGAAATTCCTCGGAACTCTCGGCATTGGTAAGCAACAACGCTCTGAGGTCAAAATGACAATTGGTTTAGATGACATCAACCAACATTTCTCTACCTCATCTCAGATAGATCGTCTAACCAAGTGTCAAACCTTGAGCTACATAGCTAGTCTGAACCAACCAGACATTGAATCCTTTGATTTTTCTCCAGTATCCTCTGAGGAGATCAAAAAGATTATCCTGTCCATCCGTTCCAATGCTGTGGGATATGATGGCATTAGCCGTCGAATGATTATTCCTATCCTGGATCACGTTCTACCAGCATTATCCCATGTTATAAATTTTTCACTTGACTCGGGAACCTTTCCCTCACTTTGGCGTAAGGCTTACATCATTCCTCTACCCAAAAAAACCAACCCCTCACTCCCTGAACATTTCCGACCTATTTCCTTACTTCCTTTTCTTTCCAAGGTCCTGGAGGCTTGTGTTCATAGACAGCTCTCACAGTTTGTGTATGGGCACAATCTTCTTAGTCCTTTTCAATCTGGGTTTAGACGCGGTCATAGCACAACCACAGCTCTCCTCAAAGTGACCAACGACATTAGGGAGGGTATGGAGGATACTAAAGTCACAGTGCTGGCTTTAATTGATTTCTCTAATGCGTTTAATACCGTGTGTCACGACATCCTACTGGCCATCCTCTCCAATCTTATGGTCTCCTCAGAAGCTCTGGAATGGTTCTCTTCCTATCTTCAGGGACGTCAACAGTGTGTACGTATTGATAGCTCGTCGTCAAGTTGGTGTGATCTCCCCACCGGCGTCCCTCAAGGCGGTATATTATCTCCTTTATTATTCTCAATATTTATTAATCTCGTAACCCAACATCTTCAGTGTGCGTATCACCTGTACGCCGATGACTTACAAGTATATACACAGTCGAGTGTTGAGGACATATCTTATGCCATCGAGAAAGTAAACAAAGACTTGGACTTTATTAGAGACTGGTCAGCGAGGTTTGGTTTATCAGTTAATCCAACTAAATGTCAATTAATTGTCGTAGGGAGCAAACAAATGCTGAATAGGTTGGATATGAAGGTCATCCCATCGGTTGTTTACAATAAACAGACCATACCTCAGTGTGCAGTTGTGAGGAACTTGGGGCTATATATGGACTCAACACTCGATTGGCGAGCTCAGGTTGCACATGTCAGCCAGAAAGTCACTTCGTGTTTACGCGCTTTATATCGTCTCAAGAACTTTCTTCCCACTAAAACCAAGGCTACGCTTATGCAGTCCCTTATTATTCCCTTGATCGATTATGGTGATGTGTGTTATTTCGACCTGAATGCAGACCTCCTTAATAAACTAGACCGCCTTCTTAATAACTGCATTCGATTCGTTTTTAATCTTCGCAAGTATGACCATGTGTCTGCTTTACGTACCCAATTGCAGTGGCTCCCAATTCGACAGCGCCGTAGCTTGCGTGCACTCACTTCTCTTTATTCTTTTCTGAACTCCCCATCTTTACCCGAATACCTCTTACCTCACTTCCGTCTGCTATGCTCTAATCACGATCGCAACCTTCGGTCAAGAAACAATATGCTTCTGTTATGCCCCCCTCATACGTCCAACTTCATTAATTCATCCTTCTTTGTGCAGTCAGTTCTTCTCTGGAACGCGCTCCCAACCGAAATCAGGATGTCTACAAGTCGCTTCACATTTAAGATGAAAGTACGAGATTTACTCCGTATTGAATTGGCGGAACAGTCTCAACAATAGTTCTCCGACTGTGTAATTATATGTTATATGATATTATATTATAATTATGTGTGTGTATATACTTATTTATTGTGTAGGGTATGTTGTATTTCTATGTATCTATGTATAATATTCAGTATTTATTTGTATATAGTAGTTGTATCCAATACCATCTTATCAAATGTATTATGTATATTTTTTCTTACGCACCACCTCATCATATTCTCACATCACCTTAAGGTTGACTGGCAGAGAATGCCCTATGGCATTAAGTCCGCCTTTGTGCAAAATGTGCATCAAGTTTAAATAAATAAATAAATAAATAAATAAGAAAAAGTTTAAGAAATATAACCCAAATTCGTAAATTAAAAATGTATATATCGGGTGATTATTACGAATTCATTTACACTTCGCTTATTAAAATTAGTTTAGTAGTTTAAACGATTTTGAGGAATGTACAAACACGTAGATTGCTTAAATATTGCTCTGGTTCTACTGATACTTTTGGTTTCGCCATAGTAGGGTAAAAGGTTAAACTGATTTGTGTGCATCAATAACCGAAAAAGTTCTGCATTAATTGAGTTCAAATTTCGACAAGATATACAAATCAAGATATACATTTTAAAGATTAGTCGCGTTGTGTGTGTGTTGCGTTGTGTCTTATTTCCCATCAATGCAAGTACAAAATACCTATAAAGAATATGTATTACCAAAACTTTCATCCATTTCCAAATGAAATGCATTCACACATTACCAATACCTACTACCCTCATAGTGGCTCATAGTAACCGCATAGTTGTCCCGTTTATCTAAATGTAATATGCAAATGTATGAGCTATTACAATAAGCTCATTATGCACTTTCTGGTCGGTCGGAAGCAGTTAATCATCAGTGAGTAGCCACTGAGCAATACAAGAAAACGGTACGGTACACCTGTTACGCTCTGATTGCAAAGAAAAATAAAAAAGAAGTAAGCCGATGACCGGAAAGATTTAATAATAAAAATAGAAGGAAAACGTTTTTGGTGCTTAGAAATTTTAGACGTTTGAAATTCTTTGGATATATTTCGAGTTTATTTATGGTCGCTTGCATTTGACAACCGTTTGTAGTAATGATTGTAGAGAATTTAAAAAAATAACTCCCCGGTTTTATTTTCAGACACGAAACTTTTCAATTTAAATTATAATTTATTTGAAACCTAATTATACTGAGACTGAATTATAATAATAATCTTTGTCATTGTTATCAAGCGTTATTTTAGTGGTAAATGTAAGATTTGTCATAGTACAAAAGACACTTTGTTTCTAATAGGTTATGATGTACTATATCATAATTATTTTGATCAGTTGGCAAACCAAAACGAACATGTACTCAGGAAGTAAACATGTTGAAAAATCTTGTACGTTCTACCTATGTACGTGTAATACCGTGGTTATACTTTCTCCTTTATAATAGACAATCAATGTAAATTTGACGCTATTTTTATGAAATAGGTTTGCAGACGAGTGGACGTATCGCCTGATGGTAAGCGTTTACCGCCGCCCATGGACACCCGCAACACCAGCTGGCCTTTGAGGGGATGGGGAGAGAGATGGAAGGAGTTGGGGTATGGGCCTCCGGTATCCTCACTCATTCGGTGAAATACATCGCAAGCACTATTTTAAACCGGTTTTCTGTGAGGCTGTGGCATCACCCCTGTCGAGCCGGTCCATTCATGCCGAAGCGTGGCTCTCCCACGGCTTTGTGTATAGAATGGTACATACTTGTTCAGTCAAGATCGGACTGTGATAAGACAATCATAGACGTCTCACTATGGTGTATTGTGAAATACAAACCAAGCCTTCAAGAAAATACAAAGGCCCATTGTTTGAAAAAAGCTTTGAATTTCAGTATCGGCAGAAAGCAGATAGTGTATTGGTCGATAAAGAGTTGGACAAAGGAGCAAATGCGCGACAGATCGGACGTAACAGCAGCCGAGACCGCTCATCAATTACAGCGCTTTTATTTTTCAACGGGAAAGTGTGAAATAATTAGTGGTGTCTGCAAGCGTAACGTGGTTCCAGATTCAACACTGGCTCAGTTATTAGTTAACGGTGGAGGAAAGTATGAAATCGTAAGAAAATCTATTTAGTAAAATTAGTGTTTTATATTTATAACGTAATGCCATCATTAGTGTAAGGGTAAAACATACAAGCTCAGCTAGTATTAAATAAAAAATGTAAGTTTTAGAAAGTATTTTCTACTAGTGACCTCATAGTATAAATTTTCTGTTCTACTTCATGTCTGCAGAATGTCTCATTTAACGTTTGAAACAGGCGTACGTGAGATATAAGACTGTGCGACAGTCTGTATATTTGGACCATGACATTGAAACAATATTTATGTGGAAGTAATCGTGATCTGTTTCTTGGCTATTGAAAGGATATAAAATTAAGGAAGAAATTAGGATCACATATTTGTCAAAATTAAACTGGACTAAAATTCTACAGACACGAATTCTTTCAAGTTTATTTTAAAGCTTATGTGGTTTTATTAAATCACGCTTTGAACCTTTTTAAACATTGTGTCTACATTAAAAATTATTTTTAAAAGTATAAATATTTTAAGCTATTATTATTAATATCAATTGTTAGCTTCAAACAAGACACTATTTGTGACTTGAAATGTTTACATTGTAACCGTTTTCCAAACAAATTTAAACATAAACTCTCGACTTATAAACGTACTTTAATCTATGAACGTCTAAAACGGGTTGTAAAACAAAAATAACTAGAACATTATAAACAAAGAAAGCTTTATTATATTACTAGCTTTCGCTCGCGGCTTCGCTCGTATTTTAAAAAAAGTATCCTATGTTACTTCTAATACCTCCAACAATATGTGTACAAAGTTTCATGATGATCGGTTGAGTAGTTTTCCCGTGAAAGCGTAACAAGCAAACTTACTTTCACCTTTATAATATTAGTGTGAAGTGTGATAAGATAACAGCAACAATTAAAATAGTACTAATAACGTTATCAATAAGTTCTTGAAACTACCAGTTTCCGAAATGAGTTTAATTTATTTTTTCTAATATTTCAAATACATAAACTAGATAATTGTAGGTTATTTATTGATACCGTTATATTTATTGACTGCCTCACTGGCGTATTGGTATCGTATGCGACTGCTGTGCTTGAGGTCTCGGGTTCGATTCCGGGTTCGCATCAAATGTTTGTATGATCTGCATGTATATTTCGGAGTTTGGATGTTTCCTATGTATGTATTTACAAAAAAAAAGAATATATGTATTTATATCAGCAGATAGGCTCTGCTTAGCTTGGGACTAGATGGTGTTGTGTGTTTAGATGTCCGAAATATTTATATAGTAACAAATATAAGAATATTTGTTTACTAGCTGAACCCCGTGGTGCTACCCGCAGTACGATGAAAACCGCGGGCAACGCCGCGAGGCGAAGATGGTATCTTTATAAATTGTAATCTATGTGTTATTCTGATGTATAAGCTATATTATTGTAAAGTTTCATCAAAATCCATTCAGTAGTTTATGCGTGTAACATTCTCCCTTAATACTTACAAACTTTCGCGTTTATAATATTGGTAGGATTTATTCTGTTAATCTGAGTCTTTCTTGACAATGTACTATTACAAAACAACAATACTATTAAGGTCATATTTTTACTAAAATAAATAAGGTATATTAAAAAAGCTGGTCAAAACTTACGACACAGGCCTTGGTAGAGTATCAAAAATGTGTAAATTGACAAATAATGGAATACAATTTAAAGATGCCAATATTCACATGAATGTAGTTTAATACTAATCTATACTAATATTATAAAGAAGTAAAGTTTGTGTGTTTGTATATTTGATAAATTGTAAGGGGTAATCTCGGGATCTACTAAACCGATTTTAAAAATTCTTACACCAATAGAAAGCCACATTATTGCTCAGTGTCATAGGTTACATAAAAAACCGAAAAATAAAAAAGGCTTTTACGTGGTAGTCGGTTTTGCAAAGTGAATCGGAGAAGAAACGGACGAATGAAAGCGTTTCTTACGAACGCTGCCTTAACTATGAAATATATATTTTTGAGTTCTAGAGAAAAGATGTGGAGCTTGAAAATGCCTATAAAAAAGTCAGCGAATCTTAATGAAAAGAAGTAAACTCATCCCCTCCTTTTGGCAGTTAGAAATTAAAACATAACACTCTGTACTAAAAAAGGATTATTAACATTATGCCCAACGAAGTGGGCACGGGTCAGCTAGTACATATTCTAAAGAGGTAGAGTTACTAACTTTGTCCGTATGTTTGTAGGGGGTAATCTTCGGAAGTACTGATCCGATTCTGAAAATTATTTCACTAACAGAAAGCGACACTATTCAAGAGTGGCATAGGCCGTATTTTATTATAATTGAACAAAAGACCACGGGTCGACTAGTAAGTATATTATAATATTTAACAATCTATGTATATATGTATATGTGTATATATGACACACTAACGAATAAATCTTGAATTATTTAGTAAAGCAATCTGTTTTTTATTTTTTTATCTTTTCGCGCGTCGGATGTTTTATTAAATCATTGTTTTATTATTTTAATTAAAGTGTGCATATTAATATTTCAGCTTTTTCTTATTTAAAAGAAACCTATATACTAATTAGTGCACAAAACAAAAAGTCTATAGCACCGTATAATGAGGTCACAGTCAGTAGGTTACTGTAACAAATTATATTTAGGTATTTCAATTATTTATAATATATCTACCTATATAAATGAATAAGAAATGTGACCGATGCAACTGCACGGTCGGCCCAATGGTTAAAGCGGTCGCCGCGCCGGTTCCTACTGAGCCAAGTGTTGTGGGTTCAAATCACACATGGGACAACACTTTGTATAATTCACAAATTGATGTCCTGAGTCTGGGTGTTCTTTATGTTCGTTTTATATATTACATATATATTGTGGCAATAGGTCAGAATATGATAAATGCAATTTCATTACTTTACAGGACAAGCTATTAAATTATTAAGAAATCTTGAAGGCACTATTAAAATATAAACACTCGATATATGAAACAAAATTATGTAATGTAATATTATATAATGTAGTTATCCTGATATGACCAAATGAAAGATCCTTTTTTGGCGATTATACCTATTTAATAAGTCATACCTATTGAGCAAAAATTTACTTATTGTGGGGAAACGGGTATCATGTGCCACCCAACACAAAGGGAGGATCCTCCGACCAGGCGAGGTGATCATGCCTAGCGGCTACTGCCTATCAGTTGATGTTAGGATGTTGTATATATGCTAATCGGCGCGAGAACTATTTATTTCGCGATTCAGGATTGATAGTTACTCCGTGTAGTGCGTTACTTCGTAGTTCAGTGTATCTTCGGTAGATGGCGCTGTAGTATGTTATGTGGAAGTCGCCACACTTATCATTGTGTGATCTATGACCACAGATTGTTAAGTCCCCCGTAACACAGGAGATAAATTTCTAATGCGGGTGTTGTATTTCTTTAAGAAGAAGAAGAAAGAAAACTGTTAAAAGGACAAATACCAGTGCTGAAGACTAAAATCAATTTCTTTATGACGTTAGGTCTTAAGAGAAGTATATTCAAAATAATATATAATAGTTATATCACACTTAATATTTTAAAGGTGAAAGTAAGTTTGTTTGTTACGCTTTCACGCGAAAACTACTCAACCGATACTTTGTACACGTATTCTTGGAGTAACAAAGGATACTTTTTATAAAATACGAGCCAACCTGCGGGCGTAGTTAATATTCTAGTATAATATACATGTATTGCACGGTTGTTAGTTGTTCAAACTGCAAATGATACACTTATATCGTATACTTAGATGACATATAAGGTTATGTATTTTTACGTTTACAAAACAAGGTTAAAACGTGCAAAAGTACGAGACTTAAACCCAAAATGGTATTGTCGACCATAAAAACTCAAGGTTGTCCCCAACATTTGTTTTACAAACGTAATTTACTGAAGACATTTCAGGAGATTCGTGACTCGATGCTCATGCAAAGGGTTGCGTTTTGTGAATTCTTTTATTTCCAAATCGGCGATCATCGGGGATGTCACCGTGTTCAAGCGACTTACCCTCTCTTCACGACACGCGTTTTGTCAATAAAAATTTCTTCACACACACATTTTGATAAACATTTAAAACAAAAACCTTCTCACGTACTCTGTACAGGTAGTGGAGTTTGCAACCTCATTTAGCACAATCTGAATCCCGCGGTGCTACCCGCGGTACGACAATAACCGCAGGCAACGCCGCGAGGTGAAGCTGTATCTTTATTAATCATAGCCTATGTGTTATTCTGATGTATAAGCTATATTATTGTAAAGTTTCATCAAAATCCATTCAGTAGTTTTTGCGTGAAAGAGTAACAAACATCCATCCATACATGCTTACAAACTTTCGCGTTTATAATATTAGTGGGATATGCATTTACGAATTACCGTAAGAAAATAATCTAATAATACAATCGCTATTAAAAAATCATTTTTTATTTGTATACCAAGCCCACGGAAATAAATTTAGATCATTTACTGTAAAGTACTGAAAATAGTTTTAACTTAACAAGATTACATAAATTACACAAATATAATAAAACATTTCTTCTACATCCTTGAAAGTATTATCTTTGAATGATTGCATACAATTTGAAGTTTTTGCGCTTTACATAATTCATCATTACTTTTGTCAGTGAAAGTTTAATGGACTATTGTATTCAACATCAAATGGGCAATAAGATAAAAACAGTAGTTGTTATGTCATAACTCGAGTTTGGAATCAATCGTGATTGATTCGTGAAGTAAGCATCGTGAATGAACAAGAATTATAAGACCGGAAAAATGATGAAAAGACGAATTTTATAACATTTTACCTTATCATAAGCACCAATAGGTACATGTATTAGTGCTAATGGTGTTAATAATGCGACAAGCTAGATACTTTTCATGAAATTCGCATTATATTAATGTCATTACAGTTAAAGATACCGATAATAAGAAAATGTATTTCATTTACAAATAGGTATTAATTTTTTGATATACCGTATTTTTTTTATTTATTTTTTTTATTTCTGTCCATCAAGGAAGTAAATATTTCATCTTTATTTTAATTGTTAAATCGATACCATGACGTAGTCAAGGCTGTCAGTTTGACATTACTCTCGTCACAAACTTTCGTTCAGAAACCATAAGTCCAAACCTGTAGATGCTTTGTATAAAAATGCGATTCGGTAATTTTTATTTTAGAAAAATTTCGTTTAATTTATAATAGTGTCTTCATTATATATATATATACATATTTTATTATTCTTTTATATTATAATTTTGTTAGTCTACGTGTTTTTAATGTCTTTCTTTTTCTCTGTAATTATTAGTTATTTTTCCTCTTACTGCTATTGGTGACTGGTAGTGGATTAATGTAAAATGCTTTTCCTTTTATTTTCTGTGCTTTAATTCTTTATACATATGTACTTTGTATGTTTCTATTGTAAAGTTTATCATGCATGAATTCACATTTATTTTACTGTTTTATGAGCAACGCAGCCGGCGGATGGTACATACTTACGCGTACATTTTATATTATTTTCTTATTTGTTATTGTTTATCATATTTTAATTTATATATATTTATTGCTTTATAATAATTATTATTTTATTATGTCAAGTACAAATATTGACAGTGACACAGACAGTTTCAAGTCAGCTGATAGTCTTAACTGTAGTTTTGTTACTATTCCGTCACTATCTGAAACTTTGGAATTACAGTTTTCCGATGTACCTGAAAATTTCAATGTAGTCCACATAAACGCCCAGAGTATTCCGGCCCATTTCCCAGAGATGCTGACCAACTTTGACTGTAAGAATATTCATGCCATTCTTGTTTCCGAGTCATGGCTTAAACCATGTCTCCCTTCAACATCTTACTCGCTACCTAACTATAATCTCATCAGAAATGATCGTGCTAAGGGTGCAGGTGGTGGGGTTGCCATATACCTGCGAGAAACAATCTCGTATTGTGTTGTAGATCAGTCAGCTCAGCCACCTCCACCAAATGCCGGTGAACATTTATTTTTAGAAATAGAGTTATCTCATAATAAACTCCTGCTAGGGGTATATTATTCTCCCTCTTCTCGCATTAACTTTTTTTCTTCTTTTGAGAGGCTGTTGGAACGTTTTACACCTGCCTACAGTCAGGCTATCATAATGGGAGATTTTAATACATGCTTACTCAAAACAGACTCCCGTTCTTCCTGCTTCACCAGTACTATCGAGTCATGTAACCTATCTATCTTGCCTTTAAATGCCACACATAATTTTCCTAATTCTACTCCTACTCTTCTTGATCTCATACTTGTTTCCTCGACTCATTTAGTCGCTAAGCATGGTCAATGCTCAGCCGATGACTTTTCATACCATGACTTGATATTTCTCTCGTACAAACAACGTCCCCCCAAACCTAAGCCCAAAGTCCTAAAGCAGCGTAATTTTGGTAACATGGATCTTATTAAACTTCGCCAGGATGCCAGTGTGATCGATTGGAGTTCTTTATTATCCACAGACTGCATTGATAAGAAAGTTAATATATTAAATAGTAAGCTGACTTGTCTTTATGATGTACATGCTCCTGTCCGTTTTATTAAAATTAAGCATCTACCTGCACCTTGGCTTACTGCTGAAATAAGGACCCTGATAACAAGAAAGTCCATAGCCAAGAGCAGATTCAAAACTCGCCCAACGACAAACAATAGGGATAGATATATAGCCATACGAAATCTCTGCAGTAAGGCTTGTAGAAAAGCGCAACGCCAACACATTCACAATTCGGTCGAGAACGGAGACCCATCCAAAGTATGGAAATTTCTCAGAACACTAGGAGTTGGAAAATCACAAATAAATATGATTCCTAAAACAAAAAACATAGATTCATTTAATTTACATTTCTCTTCTTCGTCTAATTACAGTCAAACCTGTAAAAATAATATGTTACAATATCTTTCATCACGTCCAACTCCTGACTTTTCCCCGTTCTTTTTTCATCAAATTACTGCTTGTGATGTTAAGAAGTGTATAATGTCCATAACTTCCAATGCTGTTGGAAGCGACTGCATTAGTCGTAACATGATCCAGCCTATTGTTGATGAAATCCTTCCCATTTTATGTCACATTTTAGATCACTCCCTCGCTAATAGTGTTTTTCCCGATACTTGGAAAGAAGCACAAATTATCCCTTTACCCAAAAAATCCAATCCTTCATCCTTCTCCGACTATCGTCCTATTTCCATACTCTCCTTTATGTCAAAAGTCTTAGAACGCCTCGTGCACTCGCAACTAACTTCTTACCTAATGAAGAACCAGCTCCTCAATCCTTATCAATCGGGTTTCCGTACAGGCCACAGCACGGTGAGCGCGCTGGTCAATATCACTGACGACATCAGGCTGGGTATGGAGCACGGAAAACTCACTATACTCTCCCTGCTGGACTTCAGCAATGCGTTTAATGCAGTGGACTTCGACATCTTGCTGGGCATTTTACACTCTATTAACATATCTCCAACGGTGGTTGATTGGTTTCGTAGTTACCTGTTAGGGCGAAGGCAGCGTGTGCGCATTGAGGAATCATTTTCTTCGTGGTGTAATACGTCTGCTGGAGTACCGCAGGGTGGCGTTTTATCTCCTTTACTCTTCACAATTTTTATAAATTCTATTTCCGAAACATTACTTTCATCCTACCACCTTTACGCAGATGATCTTCAAATCTATACGCAAGCACCATTGAGTAAACTGTCGGAAGCCTTTGCAAATATGAACTCGGATTTGGCGCGGGTGTGTCAATGGAGCAACCAGTATGGTCTTATTGTTAATCCAGCTAAAACTAAAGTTGTTGTTGTGGGCAGTTCCAGAATGCACTCGAAGATCGACTGGTCTGATTTACCAGACATTAAATTTAATGACGTTGTACTCCCCATCAGTACGTGCGTCAAGAACCTAGGAATTCTGATCGATAGTACGTTATCTTGGGGCCCCCAATTATGTGAAGTTAGTAGAAAAGTGTTTGCATCGGCGGGTTCACTGCGAAGACTTCGCAACTTTCTACCCATAGCTACTAAAATTGCGCTAGCTGAATCCCTGCTCCTTCCTATACTCGATTACGCTGATGTCAGTTATCTCGATATCACTGAGGAGCAACTTGATAAACTTGAGCGCCTTCAAAATTTCTGTATTAGATTTATATTTGGTTTACGCAAATATGATCATGTGTCTGAATTTCGCAAATTGCTCAAGTGGCTCCCAATTCGACTTCGACGGAATTCTCATATACTTTCTATACTTTATAGTATTTTATTTAATCCCTTTACTCCACCTTACTTAAAGGAACGTTTTGTATTCCTCGGTGACACACATCTGAGATCCTTAAGGTCGTCGGAATCCTTGGAGTTAATGGTACCTAGCCACGCTACTATATTCTATGACAAATCTTTCACGGTGCAGGCTGTCAGATTATGGAACTCTTTACCCATATCTATTAGACGTGCACAAACACTAACGGCATTTAAGAATATGGTTAAAATTCACTACCTAGATTCATAAGTACCTTTACTCTCAGTGGCTGTACATGACTGAATGCTTTTATATATTGATATATATATATATATATATATATATTGTATATATTTGGATTTTGTATATATATATGTGCATGTGTGTGTATGTATATGTGTATGTTTATGTTTATATGTTATTATTAAACATCACCATAACTTTAAAACACCTACACTACCCTTTATTACGTTCATTTCTTTCTCCGGTAAATATGTCCATCCAAAGGTTGCCTGGAAGAGATTGCTTTTGGCAATAAGGCCGCCCATTGTACACATCCTCTTGAATTTTAAGTTAAGTAATTTGTAATTGGTGTACAATAAAGTATATTCTATTCTATTCTATTCTATTCTATTCTATTCTATTAAAAACAAATTTTCTTTAACTCTTCAGTAGAGATGAACTTTCATTCTTATGCTATGAATTTTCCATATAAATAAATGAGATATTGTATGCTCAAAAACTCAAGAAGATCTACACCTATTGAACTGTTTGGACACGAAAATAAATATTTTCAAAGATTATTTTTAACTCAACTATAATATACCATAGAGAGAGCCGGCCCATTCATGCCACGCTTCGGCATGAACTTACCGGCTCGACCAGAGTGATAACACGTCCTCATAGAAAACCAGTGTGAAACATCGCTTGCGCTGTGTTTTACCGAGTGAGTAAGGATACCGGAGGCCCATACCCCAGCTCCTCCCCACATCCCCCTCCTTATCCCGCAAAGGCCGGCAAAGCACTTGTGACGCCTCTAGTGTTAGGTTGTGATCAGGCGATACGTCTGCTAGTTTGCCCCCTATTTCATAAAAAAAAGAAGCGTGACATAAGAGACGTGCTAGTACATTACACTAATAAGCATAAAATCTATCTTATTAACCATAATCATAGACGTGATAGCTGTTCTAAAAACAAAATACTATAATTAACTCACGATCTAGACCAGACTTAGAATTTGATTTGCAAATGGCGCTACTTTCTCATGCCGTGAGGGTTCTATAAAAATGAATTTATGCACGCCCGTATATCTATATACCGTACACTGATATTTGTGATATGTTTCACATACTGGCATACAGTGGAATTCAACCAATAACTTACCCTTTTTCTCGTAATTTCAATTTTTGTAATATGATCGATGCCATTTTAGTAATGGATTGATATTGTGTGTAACTTCAGCTAAATCTATCTAACTGTTAGAGCCTGAATAAGGAAAAAACATAGTTATTAACAAACTTTCTCAATTCTAAAAATATTTTCTTCGAGTAATCAAGAACTTATTTTCATTAATTGAACAGCGGACAAGATCATATCACCCAAATGTATTATTTAAAAGAACTGTGAATATGTTATTTGTATTTTAAACATACATTATTCTAAATTAATAATTATGAAAATGCGTAAATAGAAAGTAAGTACTAACAAAAAGGAAAACATTATTAGTCTAGTTTCTTGTTAAATATAAGCTAATAAATATGAATCAAAGAACTCCAAGAGCAATTTTTTCTAACACATTTGAACGTACAATTTTAGTCACAATATTGAAACAAGACATTAGCTATATTCCGTGTCGCACTGTGTCTAAAATAAAAAGAAACTCCAAACTCATTTCCCACCCAACGTAATTAAAAACAAAATACAATATTTGTTTTAACTCACCGTATATTGGGTGTATACGGTACGTTAAAACAAATATTGTGTAAGGTTACTTTCAGTAACATCCCTTTAAATCCTTGTCGGCGCTATAATTAGTAGCTGTGTCTATTTCACGTCTATTTCTGATGGTGTTGACGACCTCGACGCATGGCTCAACGCATATGGTGTAATATAGACACACGCTTTTCCATTCAATGTTTACCATTTAGGATATAATTGAATAAAAAGACGAAATAGCCGATTGAAGTTTGTTTGGGCGTTGTTGAAGAGAAAACGAAATGGATTTGGTATACGATAAGCTGTTAAACGAAAGTAAACGTATTATGTAATGAACTTTAAAATAGCATTAGGATTAAATAATGTACAGCGGGGGTTTTTACAAACATTAGATTATATAGACTAACACAACGATTTGTGGATTACGTAAAATGAGACTTAAATAGAGGAAATCAGCATTTCTGCCAAGAGTTTTAAAGTTCACAGGTGTGCAATGTGTATATTTAGCATGGATGAAAATAATAAGACAATACTATTTTAATTAAAAAAAAAGAACTAAATTGGTTATATACAAACATGGTTATTTTTTGGATTAAGATTTTTTTCAACATATTTAAAATAAAAATATAGACATTTTGTTCGAACAGTAAAGTTTTTTTTTATTGTATAGGGGCAAACGATCAGACGTATCACCTGATGGTAAGCGATTACCACCGCCCATAGACACCCGCGACATCAGAGGCGTTACAAGTGCGTTGCCGGCTTTATACACAAAAAAAATCAACATAAAATACCAGATCCATGTACAGATTGTAAAGGTTAAAAAATTCTATTTATAACTATCTATTATAACATTTGATTGAATGTATATTTTCTAAACATTTCACAGCAAGTGTTCAATTGGCTTTCAATAAAAAAAAAGTCTATTCATCATTCTGACAAAAACATAGTGAATAGTTACAAGAACTCCTAAAATATCTGACAGCTAACCTGACCCGACTTCGTGGCTTTCACATCAGTTTTCATAGACTCTTGGAATTTAGCATTATTCTATTGCAAAAAATCGGTGCCTGCCTCGGTGGCGCAGTGGTAGTGAATGCGACTGCTGTGTTCGAGGTCTCGGGTTCAAATGTCATGTACAAATATTTGTTTCGGAGTTTGAGTGTTTTCTATGTATAACATGTATGTATTTACAAAAAAAAGTATATATGTATTCATATCAGATGTCTAGTACCCATAACACAAGTTCTGCTTAGCTTGGGACTAGATGGCGTTGTGTGTTAGATGTCCGATATATTTATTATTATTATATACATATACTACTGCAAATAATTCTCGACAGTGTACAGAAATGCTATCCAATAAACTTATTTCTAAAAAAAAACAGTCATAAAATAAGGTAGGTATTCATATTCCGTCAAAAAACTCAAGGAGTTATTTCACTACCAGGCAAGTGTATGAATGACAGCTACAAAACATTACACTGCCTTCTCTATCTACTCAAAGGAGAAATATTTTAACGCGCTGTATATTTCAATTACTATGAAATACGTAGAAATTGCCGCACAACTTAGCAAACTGACGTGCAGACTATTCAGCCCGTTCATAATAAATTTTCGATTATGATAATTATAAATTAGTACCACACATATATTAATTTATAGCTAGCGTTGGAAATGTCAATGAGACCTATAAATATGAACTACGCCCTTCGCTTTGGAGTATCTAACACAATAGAGCGGGAATATACACAAACATATTAATTAGCTGTGCTCGCTACTTAGTACACGTGACATTTGGATTTTTACATTATTTTTAATTTTTACTGTTTAAACCTTCCTTGGACTATGACAAACATTTCAAAACCAAAATCAGCTAAATCGGCCCAGCCGTTCTCGAGTTTAAGCGAGACAAAGGAACGGCATTTGATTTATATATATATGAATTATAATCAATAAATAAATGCCAAAATAGATAATTTTCATTATTTATTCGGGTTTTGGTGACAATACTGCTCGTTTACTAATGTAAAATAAACATTTATTTTCAAAATACCTAAGAATATTAACCGATCCCTGGTCGATTTTTAGCCAAGACACACATTGCAAGAACATTTTCCTTTTATTATCTCGAATCTTATATCTGCTATTAGATTAGATTTGGCAAACGACACTCAAATCGAGGTGGATTCGACTTTTGCCATTATTTTGTACATAGTAATTCCATACTGGCAATCCTTGTTAGTCAATGTAAAAAAAAAATACATGTAACTCCAATTTTGTATGCGTTGGCTGCTATACGCTTCAAGCAATATAGAACCGCTACAGTGTTAAGTGTTCGGCCGGAACGAAGCCGTGGACAGATTTACTTATGAACTGTCCGGAGATGTCAGTGGCTTGTTAAAGATGCGTATATCAAGTTTCTTTTTCAACATTTCACCGTTGCCGTACTATAAAATTGTGATACATGTTCGCTTTTAATGTCTTCGTATGAACTTTTGGGCAGGGCGACTGTAGCCACTGTAGGTACCGACGTTTTCAACTGTAAGCTAATTAATTTATTGCCGTAAGATCACTATCTCTGAGGTGTTAGGTTGTGCCGCGAGTACGAGTACTTAATGTTGTAGTTTTCTTTTGTAAAAATACATAATAATTAACACACATTTAACTAAAATCCCTATTTGTCAAGTAATTTTCTAAATATTTTGATGTCAGTAGATAATCGAATGTGAATACCCTTGCTTTTACTAATGTGTACTCTTTCGCTTTTATGCTCAAAATGAAAGGAATCCAAAAACCTTTTATACGAACATTCATTCAACAAAACACACAAACTGTACATCCCAAGCTTGAAATCACAAACCTATTTCAGCTACCTACGACGGCAATTCAACAAGATTCCATTTTTGCTTTTAATAAAAAAAGATTCTATTTCTCCGTTATGCAATGTCCCTCTCCTTTCACCTAAGGCCTCATACGGGAACCAGTGATACATGATCCCACTATGACAATTAATGGACATTGGTTCAAGCCACGGAAAGAGGCGGCACGATGTCATTTGTTACAGCGACAATAACTCAGCTTTCTCAGACGGTAGCTCGGAATCAATTGCATTCAGCAATTAGTTACAGTCATATGTGGCACCGTACAAGGATTTGATTCAGTGGCTTTAGTAATTTCAATTCAAGATTTGTACAAGTGGAAATTGAAATCAAAACCACCACACGTGAAAATAAAAGATTTTTTTATACCTAGTGATAGTAGAATAAAGTAGTCAAGTGTGTTAAAACCTTCTAAGTTAGTAGTTAATCACAAAAAGTTTTAAATATTCAGACATCCTACTAACGAAATTTCGTTATGACCTTAGAAAAATTTCGATCTCTTGAATGGCTACTTAAAAATTGTAACTTGTATTTATTTTCAAAGTACTGATTATAAAATTTACTTTGCCTATGTCCATTGAATATATTTTATTAAATGTTTAATAATTAGCACATGGCACTTCCTGAGGCGCACAGAGAGTGGTCCCCGTGAGAATCACATTCATTTGTCGGCGCATGCGCATCGCCAGTCCACGTCATATTATGTGTGCTAACGGACAAACTGACAGTTATTGTGCAAATGCATTTCCTAGCCTCTCGTAATCATATTGGAAAACGGCAAATATTGAATTGCAAAGCAGCCGCTTTTCAATTCCATCTTTGATTATTGTCGATTCTCTTAACCAGTATTGATATCTGAACTGTTTACCGTTATGGCCAATTGTCTTTATTGTACTGTAGTCTGCTTGTCATAGTCTTTATCTGCAAATCGCTTAGCTGATATTACCAACGAAACGCCAGCACAATCGCCATCTCAAGTGCAAAACAATACTGAGCTGTCATACTTATAATCTCAATACTGATCACGATTTCAGACGTGAAAGTTACAAACTACCAAAATATTAGTACAAGTTGTCACAAACGGTAAATCAATCAAGCACTAACAGATGTTTACCAACAGTTTCTCCTATAAATCGTTCAATTTTCTAAACAACCTACGTTGGAGAACTCGAGCGCATTGCCACCGGGACACTGATAAGCGTTTTAATTAACTTTTAGTAATTTATATCTTTATTAGAAGCCTGGCTAATGGTGGAGCGTGATTGGCAATAAGAGTAGCGGTTGGTCGGCCGATCACGATAGCCAGAGAGAAGTCACACGACGCTTTCTTTGCTGTATCTGCCTGAAACCGTCACGTTCGTTGTCAGCGGATTGCATTCTGTTAAGAATGGGTTCCATCATGAGTCGTGGTTTATTTATCGCTACGTCGAAACGTGCAATCTTGGGGAACGGTAAGAGTAATTCGATGAGCATTGCATTGGGACTGGCAGACGGTAAATGATTACGCGAGTCTTCTCATCTCGCGGTGGCTTAATTGGGCGTAAGGGTGCTTCGATTGACATGTGAGATTGCTATGGCCGGTTTAAGGCACGTTTCGATTTAGGGTGAACAATTTTGGAACATTGAAAAATGCGTACTTGATATTTATAGGCGCTTGAATTTATAGTTTCTAGTAGGGAAGGGTGGAGTTTAAATATATTCAAACCTAGTTCTAAAAATAAGTTACTGTCAGCCTCGTATATCATGTATTACAATGCGTTCTTCATTAGTGAATGGTGGGTTAGTTCAGGAATGTGTTTTAAGTTTAAATAGGATTTCATTGGTACTACTACTATGAGAACCTTTGATTGAATTATGAGTACAAAAGAAAATTGAATCTTGTTTAAAAGCATTTAAAATAAAGAGTAAGCATCAGCTCATTCTAAGCACTGACATTTATTACAGGCTCTCGATTGATAGTGTAATTGGTTATTAGAAAACTGCCACAGACTTAATCGATTGCATGGCATATTCATTGTCCGTAGACAAATTATGTCCAAGATAGCTTGTTAAGTTCTAGCGAGTTTCTCCAATACTTTAAACAGGTTTAATATCTGAAGGATATTTTCTGAGTTCTCTTTTCAATCTTAAGTTGCGATTTCTATATTCTACAACATATCTGTAACTAGGCAGACCCTTTGCCAAGAAATGATTAGATGAAAACATTAGAAGTGAACGAGATGGGTGGTGAGGCTTTATAAAATAGATATGATAAGACTGTTGTACGAATAGATAGCAAATAACACCCTGCAAAATAGATAACAGATAGAGGACTTTGGAAAAAATTGTTTCCAGCTTTAAACAGATTGAGGAATATGTTTATAGAATTTTGAAACGCTGACTCTAACGTTGACAAAGTGATCATACAGATATAAATACTAAAATCGTTTACTGAATCCCAGACAAAAAAAAATGCTGGAGCAGTTACTTAAAACTAAGAAATAAATGATAAATACTCAGCATTTTAATATATTTGTCAAATTATCTCTGCAATATTTGAATCAGATGTGTCACTTCCACGCTTAATCGGTAAGAATTATGAAAAGAAATATATGTTATGGATCGTGGGTTCATGGTAGCCATATTTATAGTTTTGTTTGTTTAATTGCTTTGTCAAATCTCCAAATGTAAAACAAAGATTATTTTTATTTATGGAATAGGGGGCAGACGTCACCTGATGGTAAGCGATTACCGCCGCCTATGGACACCCGCTACACCAGAGGCATCACAAGTGCGTTGCCGGCCTTTGGAGGATGGGGCGGAAGATGGGGGAAGGGATTGGGGTATGGGCCTCCGATATCTTCACTCACGCGATGAAACACAGAGCTGGAGCTGTTTCACACCGGTTTTCTGTGAGGCTCTGGTATCAACTCCGGTCGAGATCGATCGGCTTTTCCACGTTGCGTGGCTCTCCCACTTTTATATACATTTCTTAAGTTATGAGCTCACGGAATACGAATAATAAGTTTGCTTTTTGCTGCTCATTTCTATTTTAGTGTACAATATCTTTTAGTGCCTATGTCTCAATAAAATCAATTCCCATAATAACAAGCGGTGTATAATCGACGGAAGTCGATGAATTAAGCGCACGGCGATCTTGCGGTGTAATTACAGTGATGGAATCAAATCGTGAGATTCAATTTATGTATCGATGTCAGGCGACGGCGCCGCGCCGCTACAGAGGCATGCGGCATGCGCAGCCGCCGATCACAGAATGGACATTATCCGTTTACACGATAATGTTAAAATTACATGTTAACTAGAGTGTACGCACATTCGATGCAATGAGTGGAGATCAATTACGAATGATAATGAGTAGGGAGCCTCGCATGCAGCGGAAGGAGAGCGCACTCAATTTATAATCTTTTGTTAGATCGTTTCAAGAAACTGCCAATTGTGTTAACCTATCTGATCTTCTTGTCTTAACCTCTCTGATCTTTTATTTACGTGTCATGTTCGGATATTGGATAACACTTTCCTTTATTGTATAGTGGGTGAATACGAAATATTTATTAGTCATTATTGTATCCTTGTACGATATTTTACACTGATGTGAAAGATACCTAGAATAATCATGTCAATTTATATTTATACATATAGAATATCGGAAAAAACTAATTCAAAATTATAAAAATTATATTACATATAATTTACTCATTAAATTTTATTAAGACTAAGACACCTAATGTCTTATAACAAAAGAGAATTGTAACTACCACTAAGTGCATCAATAAGCATTTTTTTGGGATTTCATTCTAAACCGACAGACAAGCTACTTAATAGCTATCGTGTACTATTTATAATACATAAATAAAAATGACAAATACAATTCAAAGAAGTGTCATTGCCATGGAGAAAAAAATATTTAAATAATAATAATTAATTATTTATCCTTATTATGCCAATTACGGTAAATGATAGCAAATATAATTAGAGGTAACTACAGAGGTTTTCCCTATAGTCTACACTGTAGACTATAGGGAAATTAACTGTGGGTATTTTATACTGTAGACTCTACAGTATAAAATACCCACAGTTAATTATAAATATCCAACTCATTATAAAATATTGTTAGCAGCATATTTAAATTATTGTAAACATTGTTGTTAATACAATCACAGCCATTTTTATACATTATTATAATATAGATAAATTGGGCTCTGATTAAATATTTTATTCCAAAAATATCGTCCGCCATTATTGAGTTTGAAATTATTTTGGAAATTCATTTTGTTTCCTTCAGACCTTTTTAATTTAAAGCATCCTTAAAAAGGATTACAAAGAATGATGACTCAGCAATTTTAGTTAAATATTCAACAATGTTTGTTGTTATTTTAATAACATGAGTTTTAAATCGTTTAATAGTATAATTTATTTTGCAGTATATTCTAGCGTATTTTTATCTTTTTTAAATATGAAGTACTAGCTATTATCCACGGCTCCGCTTGTGTGCATGCGGTTATCGCAGTAAAGAGTAGCCTAGCCTATATCCTTCTCCATAATTCAAACTATCTCCATGCCAAAATTTTATTGAAATCGGTGCAGTGATTGAGCCGTGAAAGCGTCACAGATAGACAGAGTTACTTTTGAATTTATAATATTATCAATAGATGGAGTTGGGAGCGATTTAGATCACACCGTCATTTGGTTACACGTTGGGGTATATAAACCTTTGTGATTTCACTTTTGTTTTGTTTAAATTGACTCGCTCTGAGGTACTGAAGTTTAATTTAAACGGGTATCTTGTGCCGATGTGAATACGATAATAGCGTAATAAAGATCAAAATTTTTCTTTCAAACTTTCAATCACATCAAGAGCCTTCATTGTAACCACAGTTAATACAAAAACAAACGATTGCAATGAAACATCTAAAGTCAATGACACAGAAATCATTGTCAGCATTTCGTAATTTACTCCAATTGAATGAACAAAATCAACTAGGGTCGAGAACAAAGGCTGTATCGATGACAGCCAAGCAGACAGAGTAACGCACTGTTACCCAACTCACACAACACACATTCATCAAGTTTGAATGTCATTGTCAATAGTGAAATACATTTGAATATGGTTAAATATATGGAAGAGGGGTACGACAATACATTCTATACATTTTAGGGCAAACAATCACATTTTAGGGAAAACAATCACATTTTAGGGAAAACAATCTCATTTTATGTGTAGATATGTATTACACTACAATCACTACCGATTTTCATATTTTTTGTAAAGAATTACCTAGTAAATTTATTTTGATTTATTTGTTACTCTGAAATATTACTG
The DNA here is from genome assembly GCA_916048165.1 of Spilarctia lutea. Lineage (NCBI taxonomy): Eukaryota > Metazoa > Arthropoda > Insecta > Lepidoptera > Erebidae > Spilarctia > Spilarctia lutea. The sequence goes on from OU696491.1 coordinate 7,798,596, forward strand.
AGAGATTTGTTTGTTGAATTTTCTCTCTTTACCTACTTAATCTACACTAATATTATAAAGAGGAAGACTTTGTTTGTATGTTTGTTTGTAATAAATAGGCTCAAAAACTACTGGACCGATTTTAAAAATTCTTTCTCCATTCGAAAGCTACATTATCCACGAGAAACATAATCTATATTTTATTTTGGAAAAAAATAGGGTTCCGTAAGATATTTGGGTTTTTCGGACACAAGGTGTAAAAATCAACCAGAAAGTTACTTATTTTGCGAAAATTTTCATGCTACGGGCTATATAATACTCAAACGAGGTTGCGTGGGTCAGCTAGTAATAGTATAAATTGCATTGCATTATGTGTTATCAAAGCTACTACTATATATAGATCTTTCACCTTTAAAATATATTGAAAATTGTATGAGAATATATTAATTTTATTATACAAAATCTAGATATCTACGATCCAAGTTGTGGATAACGTCTTGTACACTATAAGTAGGCTGTCATTACAAATTTGTATCAGCTTGGTTAGCCACGGTTATTAAAGAATATTAACATATTTATAAATGGTTATAAAAGGCACCGCTGAATAAACCAGCTTCATTTAACATTCATACTGTCTTAAGACAATTTTTGGCAACGGTACTAGATAGGCGAAGGCGGGACGATGCGTGGGGAAGCGAGAGATGAAACGCATTCCAGCCGGGTGCGTAGATATTCCCGTCGGGTTTTTTTCGTATTTATGCCCACTTCAGATTTCTATGGCTAGTGTACAGTAGAAATGAGAAATATAACACTTTCGGTTGTCTTTCAATTCCCTTCTATAGAAACAAACACATAAAAGAGAAAATTATCCTTTTATCGTATTATTAGTCAATCGAAAGTTGTGCGCGTACAGCCGTACATACTTTTCGGTGATTCATTTTAATATATATATATATATATATATATATATATATATATATATATATATATATATATATATATATATATATATAAGAAATATGAACGTGGTCATCACGCAAAGATTTGTCCTAGGTGGAATTCGAACCCACCATCTTTGTCCTAGCAACCAGGATCATTAGCTTCTAAATCAATAGTCAGTCTCAAATCTAATGATAACGGAAATAGAATATATTATTGAACTAATTTATCCAAGACCCACTGAACTAAAAATAATGACCCGCATAAGTGAAAGGGTGACCAAATATTAGTCTAAATAAGGACAACCATAAAATAACCTATAAACATCCCGTTATTTCGTGTAAGGATGCATTTTGTGCGTGATCGAATTGAGAACGACTTCGTTCTTTAATCATTCACATTCAGTCATTCATATTGAAACAACGGGTCTATTGTATGCACACGCTTTTATAATTCCCTATAGACGGGTTATTTAACCGCGTTTGAAAGCGCATTCGTTTGGGATGCAAATATTATGAAACCTATGCATGGTTTTGTATAGTGCATGGAAAGCTGTTTTATTGGGGTGTCGGAATATATGTTTGCCTCCTTTGATGTAAACGGTCGAATAAGAACAAAATCATAAATAGTATTTACTATATTCTTGAACATAAAAAAGAAATCCATCCTCTATTTTTTTTTTAATGAAACATCGAACTGGAACCGCTGTAGTGATAAGAAGCAATCGCCTTAAGCTGATATTTGACTTAAATTTGCTTGCTGGTAGTGTGATTCCATTTTTATATTATAGGTAAATATTAACTATTTCAGTACATTGTCTGGGTAACGACGACTTGTTTGGTAGCTGAACATGTTATATAGAAATAAATAAAGATTGTAAATGATGTTAATTTTCAAAGATCTCCTTCAGTACTAAACAAAAAGCGCTAACAGATAAATAGTCAATTTTAAATAACTTCAAGTCACAATAATAAATGAAACGTTCCAAAAATAATTGTGTGAAAGTTAAGAAAAATATGTAAGTAGTGGTTTATGTGGTATTATATTATTTGAATACTAACACTGTACGTTATGTAAAAGCGATTAATTTAAAGTAATAAATGTTATCTTTAAAGTTAACAACAGACGTTAAAGTACGAACATACCCAATTACATAAATTTGCAATGTTTGTATAATGTTACAAGCGCCAATTTCTCATACAAATTGTTAAAACATACCATTATAGCCAAACACTGTATTTAATCGAATTAGTCGATGTAGGTGGAGTATTCAGATATTCCGATTAGTTGGCTACTGCGTAAATATTTAAACGAGTTAATGATACCTTTCTTTTTGTTGACGAGGTGGAAAATCACATTTGATCGCCAGCTCCTCGGGGACTGAGGCCGGTCGGAGGCGCCCTGCTCTGGGGAGGGCCTGGACCTTATTGACGCTCGGTATCCTCAATTCGTCACCTCACGAAAATATATGTATAATATAGGTAATATATATTATGTTTCGCCCGCGGCTTTCCTCGCATTTAATAAAAACTTAGAATACATTTACTTCTAATACCTACAATAATATGTATACAAAGTTCCATGATGATCAGTTAAGTAGTTTTCGCGTGAAAGCGTAACAAACACATTTATAATATAGAAGGAAGGAGGATAGCTACTTGACTAACGTAATTGGTTTTAAACTAGCTATACTTGTGGACAGAATCAGGGCGTCGTGTTATCTATCTGTCAATCTATCTTATGTGTTCTCTGTATATATATTTGGATGGATCCTATTCGCAATAACCATTGAAATCATATACATATATTATTTCAAAGTAAATACAGACTACAATCTAGAATCAAATTCACTTGTACAAACAATTACAGGGTATCTCAGTAAAAAGCCCCACAAAACTTTTATGTAGATTCACATCCCCCGTTTTCTTTTGAAGAAACAAGCAATAAACATGTAAATTGACGAGTATATTATCGCTTATAAAGTGTTTTCCTTTTATCAAGTAGTAAACATTAAGAAGGGAAAAGTTTGTTTAATATAATGAAAGTAGATACTTGACGCAAGCTGCGGGTATCAGTAAATACTACTGGAATATGAGCCAGGTGTTTAACCGTAAAGTTAAGTGTCATTGGCGCGACCACCATTTAAGTCTACTATTTGACAAATATTTGAAGTGTTTGAAGTGGGTAGGAATAACATGACTGCATAGCATTATTTTCTTTTACTCGGCTAATGGTTATTGAAATCGGCTAAGAAAACAGGCCCCTTGGCAATGTGCAAGTGTTTTGACTCGATTCTCTTTTTACAATAGCTAACGTCTTTATTCTCTTATGTAATTGGATAATATTTTGTTTTGACGACATGACTTAGCGTTGATATGAATTCGTTCCCACACAATTGTTACTTTTTTACTGAGGTCAACTTGGCAAAGAGAGCTGGTTCCAGTTGGTTTTAAGTATAATTATATCGCAAATTGCCTATATCAGTATTTGTAAATCAAGTCGAAGAAAAGCGGGCGGTAAACGCCCAACGAAGTGAGCACGGATCAAAACATAACGAAAGTAATAAACAATAAGTTTCAACTTTTATTCGAATGTTTTCAAAGTTGGAATGCGACATAATTATAGCTACAGTGTAAAGGAGTTAAGTTTTCGATATCCTGTTCAATCATATATTTAATTTCAAACAGCATTTGAAGAAAGTATTCCCATAAAAGCCGTGAGAATTTCATGTTCGTAATTTCATAGGTAAAAATATTGATCGGCAATTTATATGCAATTTATATTTAAATTATAGATAAATTGGCAATAACTGTTCCTTTAAATCATTTTAATTGTAACGCTTCCTTTAATTAACGCAATTAAAGTTATAATTGAATGGGCACCGATGTAATTAAAAACCAGTAATTCAGCAAATGTCTTACTTAAATCAATATCGATAAAATACAACACTGCGATTATACAAATACAAACATGACAAATGAGTAATCACGCCATTTATTAAGCATGATATTTATACTCAATACCATCAAGTATAAATTAAGAAATTTGAAACTAGCTTACACACATCGTAAAGGAAGTATACCGTATCACGAGTACATGTCTTCTCAAATTCGGTCTTTATATTAATTCCTACAACGCTGATATATAGCGATCTGATAATTGGAATTTTAATATCAACTAATTACTACTTCTACTATCGAAACTTAATAAGCAAATAGACTTGTTTGTGCAAATTTCTTGCTTCGCATTTGCCTTACGTGTTTAAGGCAAAACTCACACCAAACAATGAATGGAAACCATCTTTGAACCTGTGGAGACTTCCACATACAACACAACCGTAACCTACTACAGCGCCATCTATCAAAGATACACTGAACTACGAAGTAATGCACTACATGAAGTAACTACCAATCCTGAATCGCGCAATAGAACTTCTCGCGCCTATTATCATATGTACAACATCCCAACATCAACTGTTGGGCAGTGGCCTGCGAGGCATGATCACCTCGCCTGGTCGGAGGATCCTCCTTTTGTGTTGGAGGGACATAGCACTCGTTTCCCCACAAACTTATATATATTGTGTCAATATTTATAGTATTTATCATATAGTCTTTGAGACGTACACAAACTAACTTAAATTATTTATTTATAGAGATGTTGTTTCGTTTCAAGTATAATTAAGAATAATTAATGTCTTTCATTAAATACCGTTTTGTGTATTCAAGATCTGTGTATAACATGTATAAGGATTAGCAGGACAGGAATTAAGCGCTGCCCACGCAGTGAAAGGCGATGCAGCCGATAATATTAATGACACGATTAGTTTATACTAGTCTCTTTCAATATTGATATGCATTATACCGTGTTAATGCAACATCGTCGATTGTGTTGTAAAAAGTATTGTTTCAATCGTGTTATATATTGATTGATTGATTCATTGAGGGAAAGGACTACATCACTTAAAGAAGTTGGTGAAACAAAGTCTTTTTCATAACAAAGAAACAGACACAAAGATGGAAATTATATGACGTCAACGATTTGAATCGATATAATATTTCAGGCTTCTCTTTTAAAAGGAGGTTTTGAACTTCAATACCATCGCTGGCCAGACGTGTGTTGCCACGGGTTTTCTTCTCTTTGCAGTAATGTTGCCCATTAGCGAAGGTTGGTGATATTATGCATCACTACTCGGAGGCACACTTATAATCGAAATAAGTATGTATATATATTTCCAAATGCATTAACAGCTGTCATAACTCAGTTTTGAATAAACGACATTAATTAAATAGCTATTTTATAGGAGTTGAGTATTTATTAAGATTTGAATCGATTAATTTTCTCTTACTTAGAGTATTGTGGAGTATCGTCCGCTAGTATGCAATAGTTTACCTGTAACGAGAAAACAAACATTAAATAAACATAAAACAAAAATAGAAATCCATTCTCAATAGGGTGGTCAACTTAGGAACGCCATTAAATATTGAAAACGACTAAACTTTCATAGTATATACAAGAGCTGTTACGCAAATTGACTGCCTCGGTGGCGCAGTGGTAGTGAATGCAACTGCTATGCTTAAGGTCTCGGGTTCAAATACAGAGTCGGACCAAGTATTTGCTTGATCTACAAATATTTATTTCGGAGTTTGGATGTTTTCTATGTATATATGTATGTATTTACAAAAAAAAAATATATGTATTCATATCAGTTGTCTAGTACCCATAAGACAAGCTCTGCTTAGCATGGGACTAAATGGGTTTTTAGGATGCAAATCTTATCAAAGGTAAACCAAGATAATCCCACAGCACAATTATAAAACCAATGAATTTTACTAGACTTTTTGACGTTTGTTTAATTCATTCAGAGTGTGATTTCCATCAGTGTAAAAATTTAGAAAAGAAAATAAAAATAGGCCAAAAACAAGAACAAATATATAAACAAACAGAATTAATTAACAAACAAAAGAAACAAATGAATAATTTGCTTTGAGTCTTAAATTCGTTAATTTTATAACAATGAATATTTATTTCTTTGAAGAATAAGTATTGTTTTTCTTATAAAATATAGTACAATTACGTTTTTAAAGTACAGCTGACAACGCGCAGGTTATAATTATAAAATCTCTTTATTAAAAAATAAAAGTTAATTACCGGAAAAGAACATTTCACAAGAAATAAATTTGTTGCGCATTTAAATATTTGTAACGATTTCAAAAACAAACACTGAGAAGACAATAGAGGATCTCTGTGGCTAAGAACAATGGACGGAAGACCAGTACCAACTAACATTCATTGATTGATGTAACATATGAATTTGATTTAAAGATATTTGCCAATCGTGATATCTGCTCCCGAGAACAAAGAGTAATTGCGGCAATTTGATAGTTGAATGAAAAGACAAAACAGTATCTCCTAACGAAACTTGTATGAACTCACTACTGTTAATTTGATAGATTCCATTAACAACATCTGCTTCTGATTAGACATTAGACTGTCTAAAAGAATATTTTTTCAAATTTTCAAGACGGAGATTAGGTTTTCCAAACTTTTAAACATTTGTTAATTGTATTCGTATTCTCCAATTAATGCTATCTTACACTCCTTTTACTAAAGATAGTACAAAAGATAAAATAAAGTATAAAAAGAAACCTAACAAAAAAAGTATTAAATACAGAGATTTTTACGATATGAAGACAGCAGATCCACCGATGTAAATCGGAAATAATTTAACGAACTGTCTAACGAAACGATGCAATGCGGCGATGTGAATGTAATTTAGGCGTTTTACGCTTGTGAAACTAGCGAACCGTGTGTTTCGGATACTACGGCTTGTTAACACAAATTGGTTATTATGGACTAAAGATTTTGAGTTGTGTAACAGGAAATTATGAATGTATGCCCCGAATCACAATTAGATAGATAAATAGATTACTTATTCTGCTAAACATCAGTGGGATAGGTTTTGGATTTTTTAAGAGTTTTATTAGATAAAAACAACACAATGAACAGTGTAATCGGTTGTCTTACTAAAAACACACACAACGGACAAAAAACCTCTTTCTTTTTGAAGTATTAGATATTAAGTTTAATAAAATCGATTTTAACTTAGGTTTTAAAAAAAAAATATTAAAAATAGTTGTTTGCTACTTCATATTCTAGGTGTGCAACAACTTTCCAACATGCACCGAAGCAATATATTATATGCATCAGAATGCATGATACATCAGGCCATTTATTCAGGTAACTCACTCATCCATTAAAGAACAGTTTTCTCACAAAGAAATTATTGCAACAGTTTTATATTCAGTTTCTATCGATAACTTGACGCTGTATCATTAATTCAAAAGTCAAAAGGCGGATTTTTTTTTTTTACTCAAAGGGGGTTCCCCTTTGAGTGAAAAACAACACGTTCTTTAGAGTTTGTAAGTACACTTGATTCCTTGCCATGAGGATAATCAAGAATGACGTTTGTTTTTGTTGTCATACAAATATGTATATTCGTAGTATGTACACATTATATAATACTATAGTTATGCAAAGACAGTCTTATATAAAAATATCAATTTAGAAACTCGTTAAAAATAATTTAACGCATATTAAGTAAGAATAAATTTCAGTAAAATGGATTAATTTTCTCACGCTATTAAGTGTACACTCTCACTTTCCTACAAAAAAAGTTCTTAAGAAGTGACAGAATTTTTATAATAACATTGCATTCATACAATAATAAGATACCATCTAGACTGTACTGGAGACTAGATTTTACACAATTCATGAAGCGTTCAGACCAGTTATTTACCATTAGATTATGAGAAAATTATGGAGTGGGCGGAAAGCTATATTAAATTCAACGTCCAACCCTATTGTGTTAGGGCGAATGCGCACTGGTATACCACAGAGAATCGCGCAGCGGGGGTAGGCGTCGCTATTCATAACTGCGTCTGAATAGGGCTATAAACACAAATCCTAGGGCTGGCACACTTCGCTTTGTTGGACACATACGGAGTTGGTAAACTTGAAAGGAGCACAATAATTATATTACTGTACCCGTTTGATGTTGTTTGTAAAGAGAGAATATGTTCACGTTGACGGGTTGCACTGTATAAAGGACATCAAAGACTTAATGATAATTGACATTGTTAAGATGTTTAGTTCTTCTTGTGTATAGGATTTTATGAGGTTCTGTCAAGTTATTGGCTTGTCGCACTCCAATAGCAGATTTAACCTTTTTTTTTCTTACCATAACGAAATTATTTAAAAAAACCAAATTAGTAGAACAGTTCTCGAGTTTTGACAACTCGGTTTTTTGTGTCGCTTAGCAAGACAATTGGTGATTCATATTTATTTAAAAAGCTATAATTAAGTAAGCTAACTTATTGAATTAGAATTTTTTAGAGGCAATATTAACTGTATTTAAATATATAAAATGAAAAATCATTGCGTTGAAAATGCACGCTCATCCAAATGATACTAAAAGAAGTACATTTTTATAACTCATATTACTTTTAAGTTTACATAACATAACATTTATTTTATATAAACATAATTTAGATATTGTATCATTTAATTATATACATCTATGACATTTACTGTATATGAAAACGTAGGCGGTAAAAATACCTTGGATAATTTCACCGCAAAACCATCTCTCACCGATGGGATCCAGACTTTCAAATCCGAAGGGAAATTGTTGGAATTGCATGCAATAAAAGTTAAAGCTTCTGTAAGTTGCAGTAATACTGTCTATAAACTTAGCTCATCCTCCGCGCATCTGTACCGCATTCGCTCTTCCGCAGTACAAGACATTAGTATACCGTTTATTATCCACTACTTTATTAGTAGTCGGTGTACCGAAATTATCACAATTGCTATCTGCTGTTCTGGCACACACGTATACCTAAACTTCGTCATTAGTTATTTCATTATTCGTTGATATTTTTGACTCCACGGTTGCCCTAGTGGTTTAAGCGGTCGTCATACCGCTTTCTACTGCGCTGAGTGTTGTGGGTAATCCTACGTGGCACAACACTGTGTGATCCATAAATTGTTGATCGAATCTGGATGTTTTGTGTGACCGTTCCTTGTATATAGTCCCCCTTGTATATAGGCGACACAGCATGTACATTACTGATGACGAAGCAAAACATATTTCATTTATAATGTTTTATTATAAAATTTTCCTTCCCCATTAAGTGAAGACTATTTTTAATATGCACTTGATTTATTTATATATACTTTTATGTATTAAATATAAATAGCTAATTATACAATACTTATTGAAAGTATTAGTTTAAAAACTACAAGAAAGAATACGGCACAGTCGTGGTTAGCCTTAGGATGAGTATATCTATAAGTCGATGCAAATGAAGTCTGATTGCTATATGTATGTGGTTTAATATTTAATTAACATTTACACCAATCCATACTTATATCCATACTTATCTATACTAATATTATAAAGAAGTAAAGTTTGTGTGTTTGTTAAATTGTAGGGGGTAATCTCGGGATCTACTAAACCGATTTTAAAAATTCTTTCAGTGTTGGATAGTCCATTTATCGAGGAAGGCTATAGGCTATATATCATCACGGTAATACTAATAGGAGCGGAGCAACAATGAATAATGTTTCAAAAACGGGGAAAATTTTCACGCTACGGGCAATTGAAGACGCAAACGAGGTTGCGTGGGTCAGCTAGTATATTATAAATGCGAAAGTAACTCTGTCGATTTCAATGATTGTTTTCATAGAGATAATTTGATTCTTCAGGAAGGACATAAGCTACTCTTTGCTGCGATAACCTACAAACACGTGGGCGGAGTCGCGCGCAAAATCTAGTTATTCCATAAATATTCCTACATATTGAATAGGTATATACTTATTTATATTTCTACCATCCATATGGTATAAATCAATTTCTTATAACTTAAAATAAAATCTTATATCCTTAGGTCATCTGATATCTTGATCAACATTAAATAATATAAAGTGTTTTAAAATGGGCATAAATCATTAAAGTGTAAAGTTATTTATGTTCGATATTATATCATCAATTTGTATAGATTTGCCTCAGGTTATAGTGAAAGCGTAATGATAGAACCAAACTAAAGTGAACCCCAATAATTACGTTGTCTGCGACGATTTATGCGTCTATAAAAATTATTTTTCTCAATTATTTTATTTTTTGGCTATAGTACGTAACCTAGTAGCAGAAAGTGGTAGATGCTCTGAATTACAGATAGATCATATTTAAACATAAAAAAGCTTACGAAGCAAAATGATCATTAAATGTTTAACTGAAATTATAGTTTATTTCTAGAATAATATATAACTAATTGAAAATAGTTAATAAATGATAATAGACTCAATGGTACGTATAATTCTATCGTAAATAGAAAAAGGAAATACTTATAATTATATGTAATGGAGTAATATGATAATATATGATGACATTCAGCTCTTATAATATTATTGCAGGAAGATATTTAATATAAATACATACATACATATACTTGTAGTAATGTTGAAATATATACCTTCAAATTCATGCTTTCACGGCCAAACCGCTGCACCGATTTCAATGAAATTTGGCATGGAGATACTTTGATTCTTGAGGAAGGACATAGGCTACTCTTTGCTGCGACAACCGAAAAGCTCACGGGAAGAGCCGTGCGCAATATCTAGTATACTATATACCTGTTTGTCTTTACATAAACGCACGTTTAACAAAAGTTTGTTATATCGTTTTAGTAAGTGTTGCTCGCGAAAACAAAAATATTACTAATTAAATTATTGCCGTGCCTTACAAACACAACCGGTATCAAATTTAAAATTATTAGACGGCAAATTAAGTTATGAAAATTTATATGTTTACAAATATACACAGAAAGCATATTAGTCTTATCTTTATGGTAAATCGACAAAAAAATCGTAACATTATCAATTGATAAATCGATTATAAAAGTTGAATAATTAAATAAACGTTCATAGTACCGGCAATGTATATTAATCGTAATTTTACCTACATGTAAAATAAATGGTGACTGTCAATATAACTATTAGTTAATGTCATCCTCATATTTACTCGATTTAATATAGAATAATTTCGAGTTTATCCTATTGCACAGTTACAACTTCACCCTAAACAGTTTCATGCCTTTAGTAACTGTTTTATACGTAGTAGTAGGAATTGTTCGGACTGATCCCTGCCGCCTCTTTCCGACATCGTCCTACGCGACAGAAATTTCATCCCTATCTAGATGGTTGGCAGTCCACAACTGTGCGCTTTTCCCGAAACTTTCTGTCTCGCACAACAAAACTGTGGAATAAGCTGTCGCCTGCTATGTTCCCGAACCAATACGACCTTCAAACCTTCAAGAAAAGAGCGTACTTATTCTTAAAAGGCCGGCAACGCACTTGTAACGCCTCTGGTTTTGCGTGTGTCCATGGGCGACGGTAATTACCATCAGGCGATACGTCCGCTCGTTTGCCCCCTATACAATAAAAAAAGAAAAACAAAAAAGATGAAAGAAATGTATAAAAAGATAAAGAGAAACTACTGCTGTGTGTCAACTCATCTGTATTTTGTTACCAATAAAATTATATCAAATCATTTTTATTATATAAGGATCTATATATTATAGATATTATATATATTATAGAAGGAGGAGGAAGAAGGAGGCAGTTGTTTTATGATTAAGTAGTCGTTTATTCAAATGTAATTTGTTAAATAAAAGTAAATTTTTACTTTAATTTTACAAATAACTTACGTTATCTAATCACGTCGCATACTTCACAGCACTCATTACTTTCACATCAACTCAACTTTACCTATCTCACTTCTATAAGTTGTGAAAGCAAAAAAAACGTCTACTCACATACTCGATTTAGTGATCTACTACTTTCGATTATTGATTTACTGCTTCGAAGCAAAAACAGAAGTATAAAAAGGCAAACAAGGATATGATCCATTTGATGGGGAGCTATGTCCCTGTAATGGTACACAACCAAACCCAGGGAGACTATGTTTCCAAGTTATCAAATTCCTGTAAGCTATTAGTAAATCCTATTTGTAGTGTATGGACTTTTTGGTATATAACTCTGTCGTCTCGCATAGGACACATGCGGTGCGCGGGGCGGGGGGTAGTCCCCCGGGGACTGGCCTACCAACCGCCGCGGAGTAAAGACGTGTGCGCTTGTTGCGAGCCGATATCTATCAGTAGATAGTACCTCAGGTAAATAGAGAACATCACATGAGTACATTACACTATTATTGTATGTAAAGTTTTACATGCACTCATATAAACAGCTTAAAATAAACGTGTTATGGCTTATTATTGTAAAAGACGGTAGAAAGAACCATTTACATACCACTTATACTGTTGAATACTAATGAAAACTATACTTTTTTTAGCATAACATTATACTCATATTTTGTGAATGGTAATTACTTCGTTTTAGTATTCCTGAGAACATTTTTATTGACATACCAATAATACGTAGTGTAAATGAGTATGACACAGTATGCATAAGGTCCACGCCTCATTGACAGCGAGAAGCGCATTACATACACAATTTAGAGTACGCCAGCTAACGGCATCTACCGGAACGTAAATACCACAGAAGAAGCATTATTTATGAATGACGATGCCCCTTTATAGGCAAATGGAAGGTCTTATATCAATATGTTGAACTACATACTCTAAACAAACTGATTAGATTTTTCTTTAAATTACGATAAATACATTAAAATGTCAGGTGTTTTGGGACTCCCTGCCCCTTATTCTGAATATTCGTTATATTATCTACCATCAGAGACCAATGTATGTAATACTCAGAACCTCAGTCATCTAGTCCAACCTAAGCAGACCTTGTACTAACACAGCTGATATAAATCCATATATACTTTTTTTGCAAATATGTTAAACATAAAAACATAAGAAATATTTGCAGGTCATACAAACATTTGGTTCGACTCGGGAACCAAACCTCAGACCTCAAACTCAGCAGTCATGCCGCTGCGTCACGAAGGCAGTAAACAAACATAATTTAGATATCCGCTTTTAATGGAACAAAAGCCTAAATGATTCGCATATCGAGATAGTAAATTGAGTGTCAAGAAAGTTTTACAAAGAAGTGAACACTTTATTTAGTATCGAGACTAATTTTTCCAGTACAAGCTTGGTCTTTGGTATGCATAATAATTAACGATCGTGGGAGCTCAATGTTCAACTGCAATCTGGTTCACATAGTGCAAAAAAGGTGAAATTCAGCTATAGAATGAAGAAGTAACGGTATGAAACTCAATAAGTGCAAGTTGTAATATAGTGTTCATAATTTCGCATAGTTATATGAAAGATACACTTGAAAAGCACTACTGTTATAAGTGAACTAGAAAATATATACTACTGCGATTCTCTACAAATATTAATTTGTTACAGAAACTATTCATCGAAAGAATTTCGGTGTAATTTTTACCCGACTAAAGGAAAAATAATATTTTTGGCATACTATGTGTGTTTGTAGATTCAACTGTAGCGTCTAAACTACTAAACTAAGTTAAATAAATGCGGTGTTAAGAGATTTGTAAGAAATAATAATGACTAATATCCTATATCTCCACACCCCCCAAAGGTTGGGTTGGTAGAGAATGCCTAAGGCATTAAGTCCGCAGATGTACATAAGTGCATAAAGTTTTAAATAAATAAATAAATAATAAAATAGTAATAGTATTACAAATTCTATGTTATAAGGATTGCAATGTTATATTACTCATTTTGAATGTATCCTATAAAGTCGTAAAAGTCAAAAATGTTAAATTGGCATAGTTGGAAATACACACACATATTTAATGTTCAACACATGTAAACACAATACGTCACATGAATTGCAAGAAACACTTCCTATAATAACGCAACGTTTCATTTGATAGAGTTGTAAGCCGCATAACAAATTAGATAAATGGACATACTAATTCGACTCCGATATTGATGTCTGTGTAATTTAAACTAACATCCATCATTCAAGCGATAAGTCAAATGCGGTTACTAGCTACTTGGTTCAGCGAAATTATTAGTGGGGTGTCAATTACATATCGTATCAAATTTCATGTGGCATTTCTATCGGATATCAATGAAAGTGAAACTATCTTTTGTTCGTATAATCAACGCTTGTTTTACCGCAAAATATGCCTATAACGGTACCTAATCGCATAATACATACACAAAATGTGTAAGTACTCATTTAAATACACTTGTATGTGTGTCGGCAACTTGATATGTATATTGATTGTGTTAACAATACATGATTTAGCGGCCGTGTTTAAAATCATTATTTTTATTATTTTATAAGCCTTTGTTGTATGTATATAAGGATTATTTTACAGTTCATCCAGGATGCCCGTGGAATAATAATGATTCTTGATAGCGATGGTTAGTGTCATTTGAACTCTCTATTAACTGTAACATTAGGGTCCATAGAAGGGACATTTCCTTATTTCATTTCACGGGACATGGAACGTTAGGAATACAGGATTTGCAGTTATAAAGTCAGTGTTTCAAGACGCATAATTCATTGCATTCAAATTGGTGAACACGTGTATGAAGTTTATTTTAGAATTGTCATCGAAATAGGACTTTTCAGTTTCTGAAACAGCAACATTTCAGAAGGCAGACTACCGAACAGATTTTAATAATGGCCCAAGTGTAATAGACTTTATAAATTTTATCAAAAGTATTTACGTAATCGGGTTTTTTTTAAAACTTTTTCTTTTATGTAACTGTTTGTTATTAAGTGTTAATTTATGCAAATATTAGCAAAAAAACCTTTAAAAGGTTTAATAATCATTTACGGTAATTTTGTGATGAGAGTAGCCCGCCTAAGGCAATCACTTTTAAGTTAATTTTGTTTAATTGATGTTAATAACAAGAAACAATTTTTAGCAATCACTGAAAGATAGTGATTTCTCATCAAATTCAAGTGTTCGCTCACTGATTAACAGAATTTAAACCAATTGCGCTAATTCAAGTTCATAAGACGTTACCTCTACAACTTGTTAAAGTTTTTATAGGCTTGTTTCATTAGTAAAGAGGCATGCGAAGTTGTTCAACAAATTACTTCACACGTAACTTATACACTTAAACAATTAGTTGTTTAGTATGGTGTTGTTTACTAATTATCAGTGAACTCGCTACAACGGCTGCAGACTTGTTAGTTAAAAATAATAATAAATAAATATTTCGGACATCCTACACACGACGCCATATAGTCCCAAGCTAAGCAAAACTTGTATCATAGGTACTAGACAATTAATATAAATACATTTATACGTTTTTTTGTAACATATTACATACATAGATTACACTCAAAACTTTGTAACAAATATTTGCAGATCATACAAACATTTGATCCGACCCGGGAAATGAACTAGAGAAATCAAGCACAGAGGCATTCAAGGTAGAGTTAGCAGTCAGTTACCTCATTAAAACCGAGATTTTAAGTATTTATACAGACAGTATATTCCTTACTTCTATACAAGCGTTGTCTAGAAAAGACTGCATGCATCTTCTTGACGAAAAATACGATTATACTTTACTAGAGACCATCAATCGACTAATGAAATTAACGACACCTAGATAGCTGTTAGGAAAATAAATAACCTTCTGTAACTTATATTTAAAGGACTCATAAAAATTAAAAGAGAAATCGTTAACAAGGAACTCACCACATGATAACGAAATTCCAATAATTTTGATCAAATAATTATTAATGTATAGATTCAAACTCATTAATAGGTTTCGAATCTTGTTAATTCTGAATGTATTATAGCTTGGTCATTGACTATCCTATGATGCATTAAATCGCCATTTTTTTTCGTATACCAAAGACATTTGAAACAAACAATGCCTGTAATAGTACCGTCATCCTGAAACAATGTACCCGGGACAATATATCGATTATTTCATACAACCTACCACACGAATTATTTTTAGTACACAAAATATGCTATTTTGGTGTCTATTTAATAGCGAAATACGGCCTAGAACGGCATAAAGAAACGTGATTGTTAAAGTTAAAATCGCTCGATTGTAAGTTGTCATATCCGTTACAAGAGCCGTGTACCGTGAAGAAGTCGATATCGACTGCAATATAAGTATATATTACAGAAGAAACGTGTATGATCTCGTCTAACTATTACATAGATAATTTCATACATTAAAAAACTAATCACTCAATTCGAGCGATGCATGAATTACATGATTATTAGCACGTAACGTGCATTAGAAAATAATGAAAGTTATTTAATGTCTTGTAAAACTTTACGCGTTAAGTATTAAGTATAATTAAGCTGTAAAGAGATTAACTTAAATAAATATCTTTTAACATTCGTTTTCACAAGTGAAAGCAGCCCACCCAGTTTGAATTTTTCATCGTAAACGCACACAATGCAATAAAATAAAAACACAATTAAAAGTGTTATTCGTGTGCATCAAACATTTTCATGTAGACTGAGTAAGGATACTGATTGTCATTATCCAGACCATATATCAGAATAGTTCCATGGGTATCGTAAGAGGCGAACGAAGAAGAACGAACGACACAGAACAACATTACTGCAAAGAAAAAGGCAAACTTGAAACGTACACCATATATACACATTTGTGAATTTGTGTTTATGTCTATATGTATGTATATGTGTATATGCAATAAGCTTATATCAATTTTGCGTTGTTAAAGTTACACGATGCACCTACCTTCCTATATCTCCACACCCCTTAAAGGGTGGCTGGTAGAGAATGCCTAAGGCATTAAGCGCGCCGGTGTACATAAGTGCATGTAGTTTTAAATAAATAAATAAATTTACTCGTTTGTCTGGCCAGCATAGTAAAGTAGGCCAAAACTTCTAAAAATACTTCTTTCAAAGAGAAGCCTATACTCAGTAGAGGACTGTTGATGTGCCATGCACTAAAAACAATCGAATAAATTATTTTATTGTGTTCCATTCTGATTCATTCGTACCATATGTTTACGGCATTAAAATAAGGAAGCAGCTGTAACAATAGCCCTATAATTGTCAAGATAATCCCATAATTCTTGTGACTCGTTTAACTCGATCAAATAATTACAGGCCACAAAATTGCTCACGAAACAGCGAGGGGTTTAAAAGTAAATTGGATAAACGTAACCAATTTAATAATTTGTCAGAACTTTGTAGTAGATAGTGTTGATTCTTTTGTTAATAACCTATATAAATAAATCTACTATCTAAATCTAGCAATAATATTAATCTTAATATGTGAACTTTGCAATACTAAGCGTACTGACAATTTAACTTTTTTTCTTAATGTGTTAACCATGTATCAGATAATATTAAGCGACTAAATCCAGGCCATTGCTATAAAGAAATCTTTCATTTTGTTCCATCTTCCTGGATTATGAAGATAATTTGATAATTATAACTTCTAAAACAGCATTCCTGTATTAAAAGTGACTTGTATCCTTCAATTACTTTTCTTTATTACATTTATATCAATTTCAATACATTCAAACACGAGAATCGCTATCAAAAGTAAACGTTTTGGTTTTCTTAGAACAGTGAGTAAGAAATGAGTAACGATTGACAAAGGCTTTGTTCGGAATAAAAAAACGCCACATTTGTGTCACGGGTAACCGTAAAAAGATAATGACCATCTCGGTGTTCGTGTTTCAAAATATTATGAAAGTAAGTAGCCGTCGTTTAACTTGCTCTTGTTTTAGATAACAATCGTTCAAGTCCCATTTTTCATCGTACTAAAAGAGCTTTAAAGTTTTTAAAATATTTATCTTCATATCCTTTATCTACCGGGATTGTTTGTTCATTAGTTCAACTTGAACTCTACTGCGTCAGTTAAAGGGTTCATTATCACTAATGACTCGAATAAATCTATACTAATATTATAAAGAGGAAAGATTTGTACCTATTTTTGTATGTTTGTATGTTTGTAATGAATAGGCTCAAAAACTACTGGACCGATTTTAAAAATTCTTTCACCATTCGAAAGCTACAATATCCACGAGTAACATAGGCTATATTTTATTTTGGAAAAAAATAGGGTTCCGTAAGATATTTTTGTTTTTCGGACACAAGGTGTAAAAATCAACCAGAAAAGTTACTTATTTTGCGAAAATTTTCATGCTACGGGCTATATAAGACGCAAACGAGGTTGCGTGGGTCAGCTATGTTTTATATACAACGTGTATTTAGTATCAGCATTGCACCCGTGCGAAGCCGGGGCGGGTCGCTAGTATTCTATAACCTGATAGATTTAATTTATGATATCGCGAAACCAGAATAGTTTTAATAAAAGAAAGCATTTTAGTACTTCTATCAATTTTTTTCGGGGTGTCGTTCATATTAAATAGCTATAAATAATCTTACTTTTTGGGGAATACTAGATTAATTTTAAGCCCGATGGGGGCGTTTGAAAGTTGGGTCACGTTGGGTGAAAATATATACAGGTACAAAACCATTGTGTTGTCATTATGAACTATATAAATATCCACTGATTTAGAAGTTGAATAGTCATTATCAGAATGCCTGATAAAATTACTACAATGAATACGCCAAAAAGTATTTCCATGATGTAATCAACGAGTGGTATGTGTGGTAAAACTACAGACGATAAACATTCAAGTACTAACACCGTATAAACTCAACATACAGTTAAATAATTTCAATTTGTTACAGAACAGGAGCTGTTGAACCCGCCTTGTACCTATCTAGTCAATCTAAGTTTCACATCAACCGCTGTTTTATCAACTTTCATTTCACACTGCATTACGTAGACGCATAAAAAATATAATAACCACTCATTTGGCCACGATAACACAGATACCTATTTATTCTCGAGTCGTACCTTCACAAAGTGCATCAATCTACTTCTTGTAAAGATTTACGTGACAGATGAATAACTCACAGTTGTAATAAACTGCGCTATCGCGATGTAGATCATTTTCATGGCGCACCTGTAAGTTTAGATGTGCCATGCGCACGCGCTGGTCACGATCGCTCGTTCCCGTTATATTACATCTTCTCTTTCACTTTCACCTTTTTTTTGTGAATTTTAGACCCCAAATATATGGACACTGTCGTGCCCTTTTAACGGGTTTGTCTACTTTTACTAGTGGATATTAAACCTGGTTGGAATTCGCTATAAGTCAATATATGTACATATAATAAGCTTTGATTATTCACCTATATAAAGAGAGTACATTTTTCATAGAATGTGAAATGTTTATTATTTTAATTCCCATCTCATTAGCTAGAGTGTATTATATAACAAAATAAGTAAATTACATAACAAAATTACGTGTGTATACCTAAGTTTTTTTACATATGCAATTTTGGGGACAAACGCTTTAAATATTATACTTTGTTTTAAGATACGTGTGAACTTAATAACATAATACCTGATGTCACAGATACTTTTATTTATCAACCTATTCTTGCTGCAGTTTAATGTTCGAATAAACGGTAACAGTTTTAAATTATTAGCGCGGCAAGAATGTTTAAGTTAAGAATTAAACATAAGCATGAAGCATTTCTCACGTCATATGCTAATGAAGAAAAAGTATGTGCTAAATATCCAACCACGATTGCATTACAATATGTACTCCTTTAACACAGTATAATGTGCACCACAAACTACAAATTACTCAGTATGGTCCATCTTAAAGTTGCCTGGAAGAGATCGCAGCCTGCTATAAGGCCGCCCATTGTACCACTGTTTTTTGCACTATTGTAATATTATTTCTTTATATTAAGGTGTACAATAAAGCGTTCATCTATCTATCTATCTATAATATTCGATAAGTACACTTTACACAGTATTTGTTGTAGTTACTATCTCATTGGAAACATTAATATTAGCACATGAAAAATTGCAGCATCATATTCTATATGATTTTAAACATCGCCTATTATACTATAACTGTGTGTTACGATTCCACTTCAAACACAATAATGTAGTTTATATGAAAATATGTCTTCTTGCTTCCTCTTCCCCAAACTAAGAAGGTATCGGTTACAAGTGTGGAACTAAAGAAGAAACAGAGTGAACCATAAAACAATTGCATATTTCGTAATCTGGCATTCGTTGAATTCGATATCCAATAATCTTACGTCACAAGAAATCTTATGCAAGATATCTATCAAAAACATTCTAACTCATCGTTACAGATTCGTTTTACAATCGTCTGCATTTTTCCTATTAGGGCACACAACGGGTGCAATTAAGTGTGAAACGAGATCCATTTAAAGTACCGATATTCATGTACGTATCGTAAGCCTAAAGCTACGTTAATCCGTAGCAGTGTGAAAAGATCTTTATAACGATTGTCGACATTAAATCATTGGCTGCCCACTGGTACGGTTAGCAAAACCAGTTTTCAATGTTTGTTTTTTATTATTATTTTGATGTTAAATAACACCATGGACAATTGGTGACCCTATCCTTGAAGACTTTCACATCACGCGAGGTTCGTGTAAGGATAGTCTGTCCCGTTGCATTCCCAATTTGTCCTTGTTTCGATCTGATAACAATTACGTTATCAAGAAAATTAGATGTTAGCCAGGCAGCTGACTTATGAGAAGATGGTGATGTTATTTAAAAATAACTTCTGTGACTTTAACGAGCTCAACTCTAAATATTATTAGTTGACTCAATCATTCCGCCAGTACATGCGCTTGGACGTCCACAATTTTAACTTCAAACGTTTATATTAAATGTAGGTTTCAATGCGATGTGATATTTTGTTTGACATAATAAGACAGACTAAGTCAGTTCAAATTTATTAGAAGAATATCACGACAAAGATTCACATTAGAAACATACTGCAATACTTCCACATCCCTGTATCACTTTCCAAAGTAAATGCAACATGGGCGAATTATCAGCAATATATCTTAAAAAGAACAATAAAATTTAGACTCTTTTAAACTCTGTCTTTCTTTATTTACTATTTCTAGATCATGTCACTAATAATATAAAGAAAAATAAGTTAAGATTGATCTTGATGTTTTTGTCAACAGTACCTGTGAGCCCTTTGATATTTTGTATCTGAACATCTTTATTGTCTTAAATAAATCACAGTGAAGAGTACTGATTGGACGTTCGATTAAAATGTATTGCCTGTCATTTTTGTTGAAATATTTAAAGATAAATGTGTGACAGTTTCTATGTGTAAATATTGAATCAGTTATTAATTGTAGTTCGACATTAATAAAATGTATTTTCGCCACGATAAATAACAATCAGTACATGTACCTAAGATTACCTTTTTTTTCATCTCTAAATTTCCTCGAAGTTAAAAATATTAAAAAAATATAACTAGGTGTTGAAAGAAGAAATAATTACGTATAATCCTTTGTATTATAGAAAACGAAATTGAAAGAAATAAAGAAACATTTGTTCACTCTAAATGTGGTAATTAAGATGACAACAATGGCTTTGAGATAACATCTAAATCGCACAAAAATAATTGCTCACAAGTGTGTAACCTGAAAGTAAATATGCACTTAATTATAAAGCTTTGTGGACTCGAACAAAACGAAATCTATTTTC
The DNA here is from genome assembly GCA_916048165.1 of Spilarctia lutea. Classification (NCBI taxonomy): domain Eukaryota; kingdom Metazoa; phylum Arthropoda; class Insecta; order Lepidoptera; family Erebidae; genus Spilarctia; species Spilarctia lutea. The sequence goes on from OU696491.1 coordinate 7,820,108, forward strand.
CGCTCTTTTAAACAGCACTCACTATCAGTATATTTCAATTTGTTACTTTTATTCAACCGCTGTGAGGCTTTAAAAACAAGTTATATATACTCAACGTCTGTTGTAAATCAAATCCTAAGAAAGTTTGGGATGTGTTTAAGTCCTATTCTTTATTGATTTTGTAAATACGAAACGGCTGAACTAATTCATGTATTTTTTTTAAATTACCTGCTATATTACTCTACTCAACTTGATGGAAGGTAATAATAGAATTCAATAGGGGTGGTCACCATTTTCATTGTGAAAACAGACAATGCAGCATGGTGCACCACACTATTATTACGTCACATTAATCTCCATTATACAATTACAGTTATTTCTCTTCCCTTGTCCTTCCCCCCACTACGCGATAACCTTAACACAATGTCTGTTTAAAACATAATTTTCTGAAATTAGTTGCCGATAACCTATCAACACACCCACATTAAGTTTAAACCTTCGCTTTAGAAAGAAAGAACCAGCGGATACCAAACATTAAGAAAATTATCGACACTTAAGATTAAGTATCCGATTACATTGCAAATGGTATACTGATGACAGTTTACTTTTAAATTACAGCCAACACTTGACAAGGATATTAACGGCTGTTTAAACATGTCATGTTGGAATAACCATGTATCGAGACGTCTACTTAAATTTCCAGTTTAACTAACTGTTTTAAATTATAACTTCGCTGTATTTATGTACTATTTACTAATGTTAGTAATCACAAAAGGATGTAAAATCATATCCATACTGTTGGAATTGCAAGTATCGTTTACGCTTTTTAAAACTGAATTTAAATTTATTTAATCCATAGCCGACATGAAAGCTGGTCTTAGCTCATTATGGACCTAAGATATAACGATGTATAACATTGAAAGTGCTAGGATATAAATTCCCCCAGGGACTTTTGGTGTCAACTCAGCTTTGTACAATTCCGTACGATTCGGGAAGTTACAACACAATATTCTTAGAGAGAACGACTAAGAGTTAAAACCTAATTATGTTATAATTTATTTAGTTTAGTTAGTAATAAAGCCATATATGGAGTCCAAATTGTTCTCAATTCTTAATAGATTCATTAATGTTGTAAACCTATGTTGAGGCTGAATAAAATTGCAAATTTCATTTCCACTATGTGCAATGACGAAAAGCGACATTCCGTCTGGTGTCCAGCGATTCGTAACATTTAGTTCACAATGGCTCATTATACTGAAAATGTTTCTATTCACGAACTGGTTACTTTGCTTTCGCTTTATTTACCTTTCAATGTTCGAAACTTTTCAAGAATGCTCGTATTATAAGCCAGTTAGTATCGCGCGATTTGATCTTACCTTTTATTTGTGCTGTTGTGTATTGTTAATTGACAATAATAATGCAAATAGTTGTAATAGTAGTTTTGAAAGTAATGATTTGTAGAACGATTTAGATACACGAGCAGATTGAGAAAACTTTAGAAAAGACCAGGTAAGCGTTTTTTAAATTTACGAGGCGGAAATACGGTACATCTTCGAGAATTCATAAAAGTAGAGGTGGAGTTTAAGGTTAGATTAATTTTGATTATATATAAAAAATAATCGTATGTAATGTATGTACGCGCATAACTTCCGATCGGTTGCACCAAATTAGATAATTATTTTTTCTGTGTTCGTTATTGTTAGGACAAGGTTTGCATAGAAGAAAATCAAAAGCATTAATCAGAAATTTAGAAAATAATTACGAAAGAAAAATATAGCAGTACGAAGTTTGCCGGGTCAGCTAGTTTTAATTAAAAGTGTGTGTCTATAAACAAATGTGTTAATTTTTTATAAAATAAAATCTTTAAGATACATCGACTTCCCCGATGAACTCAGAAATGGAGGTTTCTAGTTGTACCACTTGATATTTTTTGTTAGTAAAAATTTGCATGTAAATTATAACAACATAATTTCTAAATTTACACCTAATTAAATAGAAATTAAAGCAGCCTCGCAATAAAGAAAAATGTAATAGTGGCAATAGACAAACCAATTTATATTGTAGAAACATATAAGGGCAACTATCAAAGCGACAATTTTAAGGAAAACAAAACAATGAAGTCTGTCAAGACACGCGATATTCAAACACGCATAAGTAAACATATGCCCTACGAATTACTACGGTTCTCAACCATTGGTACTACTTTATTTATAGTATGCTAGTTTATAGCCGCGTATAACGAAACAAAAAGTAGCCTATGTCCTTCTTCAAGGTACAATCTATCTCTATAAAAAAAAATAGTAAAGCCAAATCGGTACAACAGTTTTGCTTTCGAATTCTTGACAGACAGAGTTACTGTCGAATTTATAATATCAGTATGGATGAGAGTATATCAGACGCGTCACCTGATGGTAAGTGACTACCCGCCTCCATTGACATCGATCGGCAACTAAAGGTCTCCCACCGCCTCCCCTCCAGTCAGTCCAGTCAAATACTAATGTTTGGTAATATCAAACGTTATTCATCCATTCATATCATTCGCAACAACAAATATTTACGTATTCCCTTTATACAGTTCAGAATAATTTGCACCGGGTCTGGTTATTCCCATGTCTAATTAATATCAGTAGTTACTTACAACCTGTTCTCTCTTTTTGCTATTGGAAAAGTAGAATTGACTGGAAGTACTAAATGGCAATTTATTTCGTGGGAATGGAATGAAAAAGATACGTAAGGTAATGTCTAATATCTACAGAAAAAAATTTTGCAACTATTCTCCGTATTGGGCTTATGGTCCACAGTAGCTTAAAATATTAGATTTCGCATAATTTTTAACGTCAACTCTATGGACAAGTAGCTAAAAGTAACACGGAAATACTCTCGATAATTTAGACGGAAACAAACTAAAACGATTTGTATTGAATAGAAATAGAAAACAAATATTATAATATACAAAATATAATACAAAACTATCAGTATCAACAATTCACATGAAATATTATTAATCTTAATAAATACGCACAAATAACAACACACGTTATATAATTAACCATGTGTTTGCGTAAGACACGATAGGTAGAGCTAAAAGCGATGGCAACCATAATTACAAGTTTATAATAACAATGGAAGACGATAATTAATCTCGTACAGAATTCCACTGTTTTCCTAGCGAGCGCGCAAATTGTGCGCGTGCGGTGGTCTAACGGGCCTGCGATAATCGCGCCGCGATAAAAAACGAAGCAAGCGCATAACGGATCGCACGATGCGCTTGGCCCGTCATCGCGATCGCGCTGCGCCCGCGCACCTCAATCGCAAAGCTTTTATTTTATGATTACTTGTTATCAGAGTACATCTGTTTTTATTGAAAACTTAGCAACGGCATGTTTTTATATCTTTGTTGTAGATCAAACTTGCAGTTTTATTGTTGGTACAAATTGCTACAGCGTTTTTGTTTGTGGTTTACCAATGATAGAGATTGAAGGTTTTATAATTTTGATTTACTTTTTATTCTTTTGATTGCAAAACTTATATTAACATTATTAATATATTGTAATGTTGACCAAAACGAATTTCTAAGACCTAGTTTGTATTCTTAATACCTTTATTAATCAGCATTTGAACTGTATACTGCATTTTATGTATAATTTGAAATATTAATTTATTCAGGTATATAAAAGAAATTGTAATCTGTTCTATATCTTATAATATCTAAAATTCTACATCTTAATAAAAAAATATTTTAAATGTAACAACAAGCCCCCCAAAAAACTATAGAGCTCTACTATCCATTATAGTTGCCATCAAAACACCGTAAACTCAATTTAAATTCTAAATGCATACTTAATAATTTTTATTACACCGTACTTCGGTAGTATACTAAGTAATATTACTTCGAAATTTAACCACTCATTAATTATAAATTTATCATTATGCGCATAATTTACAAGTAATTACTTAATAAGTAGAGTTCATTGAATTACTTTACTTTTCTTATACTATACTGTAAAAAATATCAGTCAAGTTTATATTTCTTTTTTTATGGACGAGGTGGTCAAACGAGCAGACGTATCGTCTGATAGTAAGCGATTACCGCCGCCCATTGACACCCTCAACACCAGAGGCATCACAAGTGCTTTGCCGGCCTTTGGGGGATGGGGAGGGGGGTGGAGGAAGGGGTTGGGGTATGGGCCTCCGGTGTCCTCACTCACTCGGTGAAACACAACGCAAGCGCTATTTCAAACTGGTTTTCTGTGAGGCCGTGCTATCACTCCGGTCGAGCCCATTCATGTCGATGCGTGGTTCTCCTACGTTTTATTGCTTAATGAATTGCTGGTTTCTATCATTGATGTTCTATTTTTTTTATATATTTTATTATTTCTCCGTTCATAATAGGTATACTTGTCGATATCAAAAGACTTCAGCAGAGGAATAGCTCTCAATGGAGTATGCTATTCATAAATACTGTACTATATTTTACTAGTATATAATACTTTATACTGTACGACAAAACACAGTACAACAGATACTGTATATTTAAATCGGTAATTCACCCAGCTATGCTCATATTTTAAAGCATTTCTTATGATTTATTTACCTTAATGGAACAAAAATATTAATGACAGTTCTCCAGTCTTACCTGAGACTGATATTATTAATATTGAAGTGAGTAGATATGCCATAAGTTTTATATAAAACGTACTCAGATTTACAACACAAAAGGATAAATTTCAAGAGTACTTAGTCTAAAAGCGCCGTTGTAGTACTGCAACCGTAAATAATTTTCTAACATGAACATAATGATCGAAAAGCTTAAAGCCCACTTAAAGTTTACGATGAAAACTTAAAGAAAGCTTTGTACGTACAGCGATGATTGATGGACAAGTCTTATTTCTTTCGTTAAAATGGATTTTTATTACGTTCTCGTGGCCAACTTTGGAGTCTAAGTGTGGTTTTGTTTAAAAAATATTGAATACCGCAACTTATTTCATTTTCATTTTATTTATCGTGGACACTGTGGCTATAAAGACGAGCTTAACCCAAAATTGACCTTTATTCCAGCAAACCTTGAGTAAATATATCCTACTCTATAAACGCGAAAGAATGGATTTTGATGAAAATTTACATAATATAGTTTACACATCAGAATAATACATAGACTACAATTTACAAAGATACTAGCTTCGCTTCGCGGCGTTGCCCGCGGTACGACCAGTAACTTACGATAATGAATTTAAAAAAAATCGATTTAATCGTGTATTGACTTGCATAATCAGTTCTATTTTCAAAAAACATTTATACTTCTTGTGTAGTTTAGTATTTATTTTTAACTTACGGTCGATGACTTACGTTAGAAATGCAATAGTTTTCGCAGCAATAAGTATACCACAATAAAATTGTAATAAAACTTCAAATAGTTTCCTATCAAATATTATACTTATGAGACAGCTAATACAAATGCTAATAAGACAGTTAGACACACTAGTTAGACGAGGTACAAGCGCCACTTATAGGCGCATTGCAGTGTCTATTTTACACAATTCTGTATGTATCTGAGATAGCTGATGTTAAAATTGTTGATTTATTTATGTTCGTAACGTATAGGCAACTTGTAAGTTCGCTCGTTCTTCGTTACATATAATAATAATTTTGTAAATAATTTTAGTAAAGGTATTTATTCCTTGTGAAGTGATACGATAAAATAAAACGAACGAATTAATATTCTTCTAGCTACATTATCTGTCGTAATTTTCTTTTGCTATTTCTTCTTTAATCTTTTTTAAACTTCAATTAAACTTTGAGCATAAAACAATAATTTGAGTACTTTCTAAACACTTGAGGTATTTATAAATAACAAATCAACAATTTATTTAGTGACACTAACAATTTACATTGTTACGAGCATCGTGAACAAAACATCGTTTAACCTTATAGAGTTCCCGTCGTCGTCTATCACTCTGTGACATTTGTACTGTTCTGTGAAATATCACGATTACCATGGCATAACCTCTGCACAACTTGTACATATTTACAGGGAGAATGAAATAAATATGTCGTAGGCACGCAATGTTACCACTGGCCCAAAATTATATGTTGAAATTTGATCAACACATGTGTAGGTATGTGTATTTGACGTAAAGTACCTTTATTTCCAGCAGCAGCTGTTTTAATATTATATTTATTCACTTGTTATATGAAAAAGGTAATATCATTAACGCTCTTCATGTACTTGTAGCCCGACCAGTTTGGGACATATCTTGTCTGGAATACATAGGATATAGGGTCTGGGGTCAATAGTTCAGAAAAAAATACTGTCCTCGATAGGATAGAAAACATTATTTTGCATGAGTTATATATAATTTTGAGTAAAGGCCCACTAGGGGTGGAGTGATGATCTATGCAAAATGGCTGGCAGAAACTGGATACGAGAATGGAACAAAGTGGCGTGCAATAGGAAACTCAGTGGACTGCGATAGGCCGGTAATGAAAATGATAAAATGTCATGACAAAACTATAATTATATTTACAATACAGTATGATTGGTATACTTGACTAAATTTTCAATTTGAACAGTGCACACAAAGTATTCTCTACTAAAATACTCGTGAGAATTGTCACTTATATATATGAGCCATTAAATCTTCAATTTGTTGATATTACTAATAGAGATACTAAATATTATTGCTTATTCAAGGCATACTTATATTTAATGTAGAAACCTACTTAAAACTGTCATGAAATAAGGACAGTTAATTATTCTAATGACATCTATAAAAGTTAGCTGTAAATATGACACTTTTATTCAAATAAATTGCATTTATAACAATTACACGCTTCCTGTGCTCTATATATTCAACCGCTAGAAGCTTATTAAAGAGTGAAAGTTTCTTAAATCCTACATTTAATGACACATAATTTGCATTTTAATATAACGAGGATTGTTGAAAATTATTTTTTGCTTACTGTTACAACCGTGAAGACGCTTAGCAATTTCGAACGTGTTTTTCGCTCTATCATCTCAACTTATCACCGTATACCTACTGCTGAACGAAGTTCTCACTCAAGGAACGCCTACTATCCCGATCTTAGGTCTTTCGCTCATCATCATCAGCCTATCGTAGTCCACTGTTGGATATAGGCTCCAATGGACGCCACTGGGTTCTATTTTTTGTAAGGGGCAAATGACCAGTTACGATACGATACGATACGACAGGCTCTGCCAAGTTTGGTATTAAACTCCAATGTTAGATGTGTGAAGTTATTACTATACAACTGATTACAATGTCATCAAAGTGCGGATAAGACTCAATGACATGACACGTGTTGAACGCAATCCAGAAATGGAATTTCAATTTTTTATCGATACATCGATTACCGTTCTAATGCGGTCGCGTACAGCACTTGAGTTTTTGCTGCAATTATATCGATGTTTAAACAGGATAGGCTAGAGCGCAAAAAATGTATAATGCATTTATCTGTACAACGCATCTGTGTGTTGAGGATTATGTTAAATTACCTTGTAGGCGTTAAAATGTAGGCTTATTATGGGTAAATTACGGTGTAAAACCTACGCCCGCTTTGTTCGCATAAGTACTAACTATGAATCTTAGTACTTTATTGCTTTGAATTATAGAATAGGTATATATAAGCGAGTAATTGCCATTATAGAATTTAGTTTTGCTTACGAGAAAGACGCATCTTCATTATGTCTATTAATGTTGCCCACCTGATTTACTTGTTAGTTAGTTATGGTAACGACCTATCTGCTTCCGCTTGCCACAACGGAAGTGAACACGGGTTGGACTACCCATTGATTGATCCTGATTGTTTGAAAATTTACAATATAAATATGTCTATCAAAAGTAGTCTTTATAACAAGAGTTGAAATGGTGTCCATGTATTATAGAACCCATAATACAAACTTTGCTCACATGGTCTCCATAACAATGTTTTTTTAAAGGATAATTTGTATTTCATATAACAAAATCTTGGAAGTACTGTTGGTCATTTAAAACACAAGTTCGATACAAAAATAATATGAAAACAAAAATATATTTCGGACACTTCTAAATGCCTGAACATTTATTTAATTCTTCCATCCCATTTTTTTGTTTCACCGCTAACTGCGACCATCTGTACATTCTTTTTAACATGACGACATCTCACCAAAAAATGTAATACGAGTATACATATGTCACTTAAACACCTTCAGTAGAAATATACTCATAAGGAACCCAGTTACTCATACACTCCTGGTACAGATTTTCTCGCGACGAGTTTCGTAAACTTCATTATTTTTTGTAACTCATTTAGCTAGCGAAAGCCTAACTGTACGTAGTTCAAACACTCATCATATGCGCCCAGTCTCTGTATTCAGTCCATTAGGCTTTAAGTGGTTATTGCTGCTTTGATTTTTTTTTAATATTGGTAACGTCAATAATGTCCACATGATATATCTTTCAGAAATATCAAATTCCCTAAAAGTACAACTTGGTTAACAATTCTACATGCAGCTTTTAAATATACGCATGTATTTATGAATAACCTCTCTAACTTAAGCTAACTAACCCGAAATGACGCCATTTGTGCTGTCGTGTTTCGTTGCTGGATACGAGATCAGAGCCCCAATGATGCAATAGCATCTCAATAGCGTAGGTCAAAATACTGCATTGTTGCATTTTCTGCACTCGTAATGAGTATAGTGATCTGGATACTGTTTATGGTTTTCCCACGAGGCAGAGTAGAGTCGCTTTCGCAGGCTCATACAAAAATAAAAACTTAGTTTTGTGAGAGAACTAGACAACAAACCACTCGGCTACAAGTCGGATAAAATTGACTATTACGCATTACCTCCTATCCTATTCCTGTTGCTGATAGAATGACGAATAATGTTCAAGGTATGTACTCGTATATGTCCAAGTTAAGGACAAAAATAAATCATACGGTACACGCAGCTGTTGTGAACAGTTATTTTGGTACGTTATCCTTCCTGGTACGGTATGCAAGTTTACACCTACATATTTTCAATATATAACGTACTAAATATCTGAATTTTGTCCATTCATTCTGATATTATTAGAAGCAGTCCCCTTATCTCCGCTGCTGACTACATGTGTTTAAAATTTTATGACGATCGGTTGAGTAGTTAATGCGTGAAAGCGTAACAAACAAACATACTTCCTTTCACATTTATAATATTTGTTAGGTAATTACGATTGTACAATATGAATTCAAACTAACGTTTTGGGAGTTTTGTTTACTATTTGTATTTCGTAAATGAAACACCAAATGTTTGTTCTTTAAAAACCAAGTTTTCATTTATGTTCTACAAGAAAATCGTACGATTATATCATAATAAATTAACTGTCTACAATGACAGTATGTTTAAAAGCAACTAACACCATAATCGGATAAAACTTTTTGTCAGAACCCTAATTCTTGCCAACAGACGTAAATTCAAATGAGGTTAATCCTAATAATATTTATAGGGCTGCCAAGGACGCAGTCTACCACCAGTCGAAACACAGTAAGTATACAGGATGTGTCTGACTGCGAACTAGAAATAATAAAATGCAATATAAATAATAAATGAAATAGGAATAATAATTAGAAATAATAAAGTGTCTTAAAATTTTAGGGACTTCAAGATTCTAAACTTTTGATGACCCAGCACGATCCTTGCGTATATTTATGTAACCTGTGACCCAACTATCAATTTAACTACTACTAGCTTTACTATATAAATTAAGGGTCATAGTTGCGATATTTTATGAGTATTACTTTCGCCTCTTTTCTATACTAATATTCTAAAGAGGAAAGGTTTGTATGTAAGTATGTTTGTAACGAATTGGCTCAAAAAGTACTGGACGGATTTTAAAAATTCTTTCACCATTTGAATGCTGCATTATCACTGATTAATATAGGCTATTTTAATTGTAAGAAAAAAAAAAAAACAATATGTAAACTAATAACTGCAGGTAAAACCGCGAGGATCAGCTAGTTAAATATAAAGTGCTTTTTCACCACATTACAGCATTCTAGAGTACATTACATGTATTTAAGCAATTAAACCAAAAGAACACACCCTGTGGATGTGTCTCTGTGCGTCTGTCTGGCCGAAGCGAATAATCACACACTTCCTATGGTATGCTAATGCTGGTTACGGCACGCGACGTTAGCCGCCCCTTAGCCTTCGCCTGTATGACCAACGTAGATTTGGAAATAGTCCAGCCTAATTTTTCGCAGTGTGACCTCGGCTATAAATAGGGTTAATGTGTCACTTTCCAAGAACATCGTAAAAGTGATAAGCCCTGTACAGTCACATTATATTTTATTACACTGATATGGTGAATATATATGTAAATGTGCGGCGGTAGAGGATTATTTGAACCCATATAAATTTGCGGCGTTTGGGGTGTCGTTAGATTTTGTTTCGTGTTTTTCTTAAACTTACGACGAATACGCATAAGTTATACACATCAGCTGTCTCGACTTTTCTATATGATGTTTTCCTAGCCGATTTCGGTCACGGCGGCAAGTCTCAACTGAAACCAGTCAACTACGCAGGAGATATTATACAGGACAAGTGTGTGCGCAAACACAGGTGCACTCTCTGTTCCCTCACTCTCATAATACGATGGGACGGTTAACCGACATGATCGGGGAGAGATCAGGCACAGGACCGACACCTTTACGTGATCTCCAAGGCACGGGGGTTCAGACCCCAACTTCCAAACTCTGTTATTAAGTATTTTTATAATTAGAAAAACTCAATAATACTTTTGGCCCGACCCGGAATTTGAACCCGAGACTTCTTGATCGGCAGTTGCATACGTCAACTGCTAGACCAACGAGGCAGTTGGTCTTGGACTTTTCTATGTATAGTCAAAGTATATAGATAGGCAAGTAAATTGATGTGAAGACGAGACTCGTGAAACGCAGTGATGAGTCTAATTTCTATAAATACTAAAATTAATATAATAATATATATATATGTTATTTCTTTAATTTAGCTCCTCAAGGAAACTTAAAGCAAATTGATAAAAGGCAAATTCTGTCATGGCCTTTTGTCTTTCATAATCTATTTATATAAAAATGTTATGTTGGTTTGTGTACGCTTCAAAAACTCAAAAAGTTCTGCGCCGATCGAGCTGAAAGTTTAGAATGATATATAATCCGCATCAAGGATTGTTTTTATCTAATTTTTGCATCAGTCACATATCCGCGACCGCGAAAAAACACGAAAAAACCGACATAAACGCGGGCGGATCAGCGGGCAACAACTAGTATATTATAAATGGACACAAGTATTCCAACAATTGCAAATGCATCTGGTGTACAATAAAGTGATATATTATTATTCTTCTTGAATTCTGAATTACCTTATGAAGATTACTGAACCCAAAGTACCAATACAGCCTATTTATATCAATGCGCACACTACACGTATACTTTACCCAAATAATAAGTAACAGTGTGATAATGAAAATTCTCCTTTCATTCTTGAAAGCTAGATAATTATGGGGTTGCAATGTAATGAAGCTTAAGTTAGTTGTACAAGAATTTTGTAATCGACTAATCAGTTTACATCTGATGAAAGACCGAGGAAAATCATATAGGTAGGTAGGTAATAACCCTTTATGACGCAACACACGCACGTTTATTCAAGTTGATCGAATCGTTACATTGAATCGACGGAATAAGTGCACTTTGATTGCTAAAGAAAGGCAATTTCACGTTTTATTTTTACATGACAATACGCATAGCTAATACGTGTTTCTGTCTGTCTGGTTTGACCACTTTGGATTAAGCTGTCCCCACAGTTTTAACCTACTTTATTCTGGCTGCTTGGCCCTGAGCCCGGTATAGGCTATTGTTATATATAGAGTACTTAGAGTACCTAAAACCGATTTATTACGTGAACATTAAATATAGATAAATAATATCACACTTGACATATTTTTTACTATAAATAAATTCCACGAACATAAAGAACAAATAAATAATAATAAATATTCCGGACATCTAAAACACAACGCTATCTAGTCCCAAGCTAAGCAGAGCTTGTGTTATGGGTACTAGACACCTGATATAAATACTTCTACACTTTTTTTTAAACACATTCATATTATACATAGAAAACACCCAAACTCCGAAAAAAATATTTGCAGATCATATAAACATTTGGTTCGACCCGGGAATCGAACCCGAGACCTCAAGCTTAGCAGTCGTATACTCTACCACTACGCCACCGAGGCAGTCATATCGAGAATCACACTCATTCTCATTTTTTATTTGTCCCGAGTAGGAATCGAATCTAACATCTCTAAATTAGTAGTCACAGTCACCAACTAGACAAATAACCCTTTCTAAATTTAAAATGTTAAATATTAAGATAAACTTTTAGTTTTAGATAAATAAATGAGGACCACGATATTCAAGAATCAAAAATACTCATTGTCAAAGAGATTAATTCCTTCTACATTCAAGTGGCTATAATTCTTATTCAAGAGGTTGAGGATCACAAGGAACATCAGTAACGGGCTTAAATTAAGCACGATTCGATAAAGTAATCAATGACCTAACGGTTACTGATAACTCTGTACGGAAGAGCGAAATGCTCGAAGATGGTAATAAGTTTGTTCTGAATAAGCCGTTTGCAGTATTTATTTCATCTTTAACTTTAAACACGTAAAATAAAACGATTTATCTAATGCTAGCAAATAATACGGCTTTACTAAAACTGATGGTTATATAGAAGATTGGAATTTAAAGGGAAAGAAATGACTGTATTGTGATTTTAACGTAGTTAACTAAAAAAACTTTAAAAATCTCAATTTATTACATGGTCCAAATATCAATTGGAGTTTTTGGCTGAACATTTTGTATAATTTAAGAAATTAGATTAACCATAATCATATTCATCCTCTGGTTGTCTTTTTTCCAATTTAGCGGCAAACAAATTGGGCAGGAACTAACTTAGACAGAACACAGAAAAAAGGAAATATCACAAGTATTGCATAGAAATGGGGACTGAGACAGTAGTAGTTTGCAGCAAATGATCGCAAAGAGTACCAAGATAATAGTATGAATGTTTATACTAATGGGAATATATACGAGTATAAACTATTTGGGAAATGGTATTCATTCGTAAAACAAAACCATAGCTTTCGCTTGTCCTTATGCTGACTGTTTTTTTTTAGGTATTTAGTTTGGCTGTGTGAATCTTTCATACAAATACAAAGGTACAAAAATACATACAAAAAAAACTCTCCATATTATAAACATGTCGATATATTTATCGAAGCAAGCACTGGAAATGTAACACATTTAGAAATTCCAACGGGATTTAAAAGCAGTAATTTATTAAAAAAAAATCCGTTAGACGCATTGTAATTGCTGTTAATACATGCAAATGGCTTTAATGAACAAAAATAAAAAGATTTTGTGATGTTCACTAGGTAGAAGTAATTTGATACTGGCCAACAATTTTGGGCCTTGGCTCCGTTTAAGGAAGAAACGCAAAAAAAAGTCACAGGCGACGAATCTACGATACTGCATTAGTTTTATATACTATGCTTGGGTATCTAACTGGATTCATTCCTAACATAAGCAAAAAAAAAGTTAACCAGCCAATGGTGCCCATTTTGTACTTTTTTAGCAACAATAATTGAATATGAATTCTATCAGACAGATATATATTTATCCTCTTGAAATTTTGCGATAATTATACAAGTAACGATGTAAAGTATATTTTATCGACTTAAGCTACCCTCGGTAAGGTAAAGCCTTACCAGCGAATTGGCTAACTGACGTGGCCATTAGAAAAATCTAGGTGAAATGAATAGGCACGCATGTCAAAAGTTGCGTGTTCCATCGCTTCATACCAACTTTAGACGTGTTATATATTACACACTACTGTTACAATTCTCATAAAAAATATATATGTAATCAATTACACAAGAAATATTTCTACAATTTAGGGAATTACTGTTACATATTTGTTAATTTATTTAATTCACAAGCGCGTGTCATGATTTTTGTGCATATATTAAAATGAAAAGTTTATTTTTGTTCTAAATTGGTAGATCATTACATTTTAATCATATTGTTATTATTTTCTGTATTTATGGAATTCATATTGCTGATCCGATTTATAAACTCTTTTTTTCGTTTTCTTAATAAATGTCAAAATGTGCCGATGTTGAAAATTCTGCCAATGTCAAGTGGGATGGGGATACGTAACCCAAGTATCTATAAGGAAATAAAAAATAAAAATTGCAACTATCCAAATTTTCCAAAATTAGCAGTTGACTATTTATAAACTCAAATTGTATGAACTAACTGAACATCTTAACTACCTACTTATACGTTTTCACCTATAGATATAGCTAAGTATATCCCCCAAACCGCAAAATAAATAAATTATTACAGTGTGTTATAAAATATTACTGAAAACGCCTACAAATGAAAAAAGACTAAGTTTATCGAATTCGTCGCCCTCCGCATTAGACCTAGAGTTCAACGCACTTACGTGAAAACTCACCATAATTCTCGATACCGAACAAAGATAAAAACAATTTTCACGGTACGCATTAACGTTGAATATTTCTATTTTGGGTCGTGATATCCCTAAATATTATTTATGACCATGTTAATGACAAAGAAACGTTAATAAATCGGTACAACGACAGGGGAGGGTTGAATTGAAAAAGATTTTCATTGGTGAAGTTTAAACCGCTTTTCAGTGAGATTTGTCTTCAACAGATATTTAAAACAGTTAAGAATTAAGCTTAACCTCCTCATCAAGACTACTAAAATATTTGATATTTAGTGTGACCTTTGACATTTTCAACATGGATGAAAATGAAAATCTTTGATGCAGCATCCGTTCTGAAACTGAAAACTTACCTGTTCTTTCCGTGCCCGATTTTGTAGAGCTCTACGTGCTTGAATTGAGCGTAGGTTGCCATTGTAAAGAGTTTAAAACACGAGGGGGTTTGTTTTATCACACGAAAGTGCGGTCACTACGCGATACTGATGCGTTAATGCGTGAAGGTGGGCGTGTGTGCGCGACGGAGTTTGTCAGCTGACTGGCGCGCGCGGCCCGGGACCCTCGCTTAAGTCGATGGTGCCACCCTCCGCCCGCGCTGTCAGAGCCGCGCGACCGCGCATGCGCAACCCGCCACTTCCGCACCTTGTTTTGTTTTTTCTTCTTCCTTGTGACATATGGTTCTGCCAGATGATTGTCAACAGAGAACACATGTTAAGACAGGTTTAGTTAAGGTAAGATAAGAATGAATAATGAACAACATTTACTTTGAACCATGTTATTATCCAGATTTAATACTTATGTGCAAACTATCACAAAAAAAAACGAAAATCCCTACAGGTAAATTCAATGGCAACCGCTTATCATTATCATTAGAGATATGAGCCAATTTGCCAATGTACCTCGTCCTAAACAAATCATGCAGCAATTAGTTTATGTAATAAACTTCGATAAAATTAAAAAAGAAAGCTGACGGAACAGAATTATACAAATCCCTCTATCGTATGAGTTTATTGAGAATCATGAACACCTCCTCTTTAAAGAAATGTGTTTAATTTAACTTTATTGCCGTATCATGAATAGACATTGACAGTAATCTCTATAAATTTCTTTTTAATACAAGATGGAAGATATTTTGTTTACACTTGAGATCAGACAACGATGAGTCACGAAGACAACATCACAAACGGTGATTAAAATGCACGAAAAAAAAGTGAAAGTCTCACGACCTGTTTCAACTAAACTTAGTGAAATAAAATGCATGCCGATGGAGTAAGTAACTAAACATCACGCATTTAGGGTACAGTCACTAAAACACAATAATATATCAACACGTACCAAACACATTTTCTGCAGAAATGTTGTAAGGTGTGCGCGTCTATTGCGCTTTGTCACGTTTTTTTAAAAGAAAATTTGTTAAACAGTACTGTTTTGCAATTGAATAATTAGGCCTGCAATTGATCCTTAGCGTAGTTATAGTATATTTATGTTATTTATTCTCATAGTATGGTCTACTAATACGGGGCCTAAATAAATATAATATGTTCAAATATTTGTTTATCAAATACTTCGTCTACGTCATTTAAATGTTTCAAAGATTTAAATTTAGTACTTGAAATATAATTAATTGCTTGTATGTCGATCGGAAGTAATAAACTTTTAAGTTATAAATTCTTTGTACCACTAAACAAAATAATTTAAAACTTTACGATGATAAGCATCGTGAAGTAGGTTTCTTAAATTTTAATGCAGTAACTTAGAAGGAAATCTGTGGCAACCTCTACTTACAAGTTTTCCTCATTTTGTGCTTATTAAGTGTAATTATAACCTCAAAGATATTCAGATACTTGACTAATAGTACAGTATAATAATCTAATCTCAAATAATAGTGTAGTCCCATTATTATTGTGTATGGTATTGAAACAGGCATTGAACATACAAAAGTAAGTACTTCGAAGCTGTTTGTAGTTATAATCAAGCCCAAATATTATTTAAAGACAAACAAGATGCACCTAATTCCATCATCCATCAACGACCCATAACGTCCCACAACGTCCCACAACTGGGAGTCTCCTCTCAGGAGAGGGTTAAGGCCATGCATCCCCATGCTGTCCGAGTGCGGGTTTGGAACTGGCAAGACATCGTTATGGCTACGTTATCTGTTACTGTTATCATATGATAACAACCGGCACCTAATTATTGCAACGTAAAAATGACAAGACTTAAAGGAACATCTCTTTGGTGGTATCAGGTCATAATCAAGCTCATGAGGTACGGGAGAGTGTACTCCAGAAAATTCGATGCGTTCCTGGAGCTCCTCCCGACTGTTCAGGTTTAGTTATTGGACCGATTTTTTCGTGAGACACGCTACCCATCGGCAAACAAGATCATAAGCAGGCATAACCGAAAACGATTCATTTTAAAATAAAACAATTTTTTTAAACTAAACATTTTTTTATTTCTTACATTTAAAATACTAATACAGAGAAAATGGCTAAATCTGTTTGGCATATATAAGTGTAGTTGTTAAGAATGCAACGCCTTCTTTCTAGCCTTTCGCGATTCTAGGCGCAAATCTTTTCAAACTTAACACTTCATTTGTTGAACTTTTTTCGACAAAATATTTGCTATATTGCAACATCGTCGTTCGCCGCTCAAAGTACTGAACGAACAACTAAGACACTTTATCTAACAAACCTTAAGAACAATGTTTAAACTAACTGCACGTTTGGCCTAGTGGTGAAGCGGTCGCCACGCCGTTCCCTACTTCACCAAGTGTTGTGGGTTCAAATCCCACAGGGAATAACACTTTGAGTGATCCACAAATTGTTGTTCTAAGTCCGGGTGTTCTTTGTGTCCGTTTCATGTATGTTTGTAAAGTCTCCCGCTACACAGGAATTATTCCTAGTGCGGGAGCTGTCTTTTAAAAAGAAGAAAAAAAATGCCTATAAAAGTACATCAGTATTTTTTATACTTAAACATAGTTCTCGAACCCTACCGTAGCAATACACCTGTAGCTATATATACGAGGAGTGTAATTGCTACTTGATACTATGTGCGAACTAATACGCACACGCAGTACAAAAATTTATCAACGTTTTCTAAAGTTTTATTTAACAGTTAATTTCATGCGCTGTATGAGGTCCAGGTGCCACTGTTCGCACTTTTTTGCGGTTCCATTGACGGAACACTAAACGAAAGTTTCCACGCCAGTGAGTACAATGCTTATATCGAATGTATAAAGAAATACTGATATACCGGATATATCAAAATGAATAAAATGTCTGAATTTAATAACTTTAAGATGTTCTCAGATCAACCAAGGTTTTTTTGTTTTATAAACTGCATCATCGTTGTTGGGACTTGATGATAGATTATTTTTAGTAGACTAGACTTCAAGCTCAGAAGAAATAAAATTAATGCTCTAGTAAACATAGTTTGAAACAGTTTTACCTTTTGAGATCCTAATCTATTTTATAAAGAGGTATAGTTTGTGAGATTATTTATGTTGCAGGAGGTAATTTTCCGACGTATGGAACCGATTTTTTTTTTTTTTTTATTGAATAGTAGGCAAACGAGCAGACGTATCACCTGATGGTAAGCGATTACCGCCGCCCATGGACACCCGCAACACCAAAGGCGTCACAAGTGCGTTGCCGACCTTTGGGGGATGGGAAAGGGGATGGGGTATGGGCCTCCGGTATCCTCACTCACTCGGTGAAACACAGCGCAGACGCTATTTCACACCGGTTTTCTGTGAGGCCGTGGTATCACTCCGGTCGAGCCGACCCATTCATGCCGAAGCATAGCTCTCCCACGGTAGAACCTTTGAAAATGATGTTACTAATAGCCAGCCTCATGATATATTAACCCGATAAATGCTTACTGCTATACACATACTTGTACGCGGGGGGTCTAAGATAGTGATTTAATAAAGACCATCATCTTCCTAGCCTTTATTCCTTCCAAGATTATTTGGGGTCAGTTACTACTTGTTTAGGTGGTTTTATCTGAATTAAACACTTATTTTTTTCTTTTATGGAGTAGGTGGCAAACGTGCAGGAGTATCGGCTGATGATAAGCAATTACACTCGCAACACCAGAGGCGTTACAAGTGCGTTGCCAGCCTTTGGGGGATGAGGAACTTGATAGGGAAAGGGGTATGGTAAACATCTTTTTTCTTTCGTCTTTTGGCTTTTTAACATAATTTGCAGAATCTACAAAAAAAATATTTTCAAATTCATCAAGTTACAAGACAACAGTTTTCAATGGAATATAATGGAGTTAATCATAGTTAGTACTTCCAAATCTATTAAGTTCTCAAAGTGAAAATTAATAAGGGAGCATAACCTGTCGCGCAAAAAATAAGCAATCTGTTTCTTGTCATAGTTCGGACGTCACTGTACTCAATTACAGCACAGTTTACAAATGTATGAAAACGTGTGCCCTTTCATCGTTTCCACCGAACTGTCTGTTTAGTTTCGACTTCCTGCATTTGTATAGATAACTTGGAAGAACACCCAGCAACTCATTCAACATGTCTATATTTAGTAAAGACCTTACGAAACACGTAAACAATTAACACTTTGGAAAACTACGTTTTTTCAATTTGCGTGGTGAGATGTGCACTATTATGCACTAGTGTGAACACACATTAAGGATATCGCATGTCACCATTTCTGTTAATGCCATGGGTCTCGTAAGAGTCTATCTAAGGGCCCCCATAGACTGCAGACTTTTTATCGGCCGATAGTTTAGTCGGGTTGGGCTGAAAGTGCGCACACCGAGCCAACTAAACAGTTTGGTTGGTGAACAGGGCGCAGACTATCCAACAGCCGGCCGACTATTCTCGAACTAGTTTGTAACTGACTGTTGAAGCAGTCGCACAATGAGAATATTGTCCAGAAAAGTTATTGCTCTCATCATACTCCGGAGGAGGAAAATCAAGAAGAGATGCCGAGAGTATTGGGTGCATCCCATTCTCAGTGATAGATTAGTTAGTGGAAAATTTTACACTATGCATTCCACATTACTTGATTACCCGAAAAAATTTTTCGCCTATTATCCAATGAGCATTACCAGCTTCAATGAACTTTTTATAAAGCGCAGGTCTTTTCTCGACTTCTTCAATCAACTTTTCGACGGAACTTTCTACAATAAACAATTGTGATTTGGGCGACGCCATATTCAAAATATACGCACATGACGCCAAATCACAGAGCGAACTGAACTATCGGCCGACTAAACAATCGTCATGTATGCGCAGGCGTGTATGCGCCAATACTGATTAAACAGTCGGCCGATAGTTGGCCGACAGATTAGTTTGAATGTAATCGGGTAGCCCATCAAACTTTTTTATCGGCCGATACTGAATCGCTGTAGTGTGCGCATATGCATTCCTCTCCATACTGATTAAGAAGCCGACCAAACTATCGGCCGATAAAAAGTCTGCAGTCTGCGGGGGCCCTAAACTACCAATTAAACTAAAGAAGTTAACTATGCGACGGACGATCATTTGCCACATCTGGAAAAAAGATATTAGGAAATACATTGTGAAAGCGAGGTACATAAGGTTTCTTTGGAAGTGTGGCTTGTGGCTGAGGACAGCTCAACAACTGTAATTCTCTTTAGGCTATTTTTGTATGATTATTACGTTCAGTTATATGAAAAAAATTATGAGACAATTATACTTTTAAAAAAGAAAAATGGTTAAAAGTGTTGTTGGAATCCGGAGTCCATTCAAAGATGTTGTAGTGTGTTTAAGCGTATATACTGGGTGTTGGGTGGGAGTTTGAAAGCACAACAGAACTTATGTAATTGGAAGATCCAAACCTAATACTTATGCCTGTATATGCTAAGAATGTTGATAAATATTAAAACATAGTATAAATTAAATATTATTTATTGTTGTAATTCTGTCGTCACTGTGTCTTAAGGCGCTGTGTGTGTGTGTTAGGAGGCACACGGACAAATGTGACTCTGAAATTTATTCAAGGTCCTTTAATTTATCCATCCATTAAGTTACAAAATAAACAGACCACCAAATAAATCATTGAAAATAAAGAAGAATGAAGGAAGGAAGCTAGTAGAATTATATCTAGTGCTCTGTAATGACAACGAGCAAGTAACGCTGAGAACGGTTGCGACATACTTTTCACAGAATACAAAATAACGGAATTGTTCAATAACATTATCTGTCATCAAATCACGCTTGAGCGAAGCCTCAAAACAAAACTAAATAGTAACACTTAAAGAGCCATTAGACGAGAGGTGTTTCCCACGCGACACGCATTCTGCCGCGACGCGTGCGCAGTTGCACACGTTATCGCGGCGCGTGACCACGATGTCGAGTAATGGACTACCGATGACAACAACTATCCATTAGATCTACTAAGGGCTCTCTCCTCATACACACCTGGCATTTACTGGTACTCAAGATTTTTCCCATCGACAGGCCTGTTAAAGATTCTAATTTAAATTTATTAAATAGACAACAGTAAGAGCATAAAAAATCTTATAATTTGACTTTTTAAATTTACGATTGGGTTTAGTTGATAGTGAATTTACAAGAAGATTATACACAATAATCAATATTTATTGTGATTCGATAATATATAGTTACCTACATGCGGTACAGACGGTAAACATGAAAATATGTTTCGTGGACCCCGTGGAGCACAGCAGTGGATGAATAATTACATAATAAATTAAAACACATATACAGATGGTTTAAGCGGGTCGCCTTGCCGCTTTTAACTGGAGTGAGTGTTTTGGGTTCAAATCCCATATTGGATAATACTTGGTGTGATCCACAAATTGTTGTGCTTAGTCCTAAGTGTTTGTAGTGACTAGTACGTTTCATGTACGTCTAAGCTTCCACAACATAGGCATATTCCTAGTTGGGAGTTGTCAAAAATCATATTTGATTATCTGTAATGTCTTGAAAACAGACAGCAGGCGGAAGAACCATAGGCCATATGGCCCATATGTTATCATCGCAACCGAAATTAAATTTACCGATACCAGCAAAATGTGGGCGAACATTACTGACCTCAAGTTTACTTATAAACACCCGAATCATTCTTAGTTTGACATAGAAGTATTCATAGATATAGCACCGTTCTGGAAGGTCGATGAAACTGCTAAATGATTCATGGAGTTCATACAGTTTTTAACTATTTGTACTGTAATGAGTTTTGAGGTCAAACAAGCGGATGCTCACTTGATGACTGGCTCTTATCCCTCAAATACACGCAAAACAAAAAGCAATGTACTTATACCTCAAAAGGTACGGCAAACAGTACGGACGACAATTTGTTCCATAGATTGATCGTGTAAGGCAAATATATCTTGATAAATGCTATAGTGCAAGTCCCAATTATTCAAATAATGGCAGTTTTATCACATGTTAACGTTGTTTGATCGCGGCTCGGACCAATAAAGGACGACGAAAAACTCTGGCCGATATAACTACGAAGAATCCCTTGGAGCCTCATAATGCAAACTAGTTGAACCCCGCGGTGTTTCCCTTGGTTATTGTAGTGTCGCGGGTAAAGCCGTAGGACGAAACAAGTCTAAATAAGTATTCTACGTTACTCCTTATATCACCAGCAACCTATCTGTGAAAGTCCCGTTAAAATCGATCCAGCGATTCCAGAGATTAGCCGGCATAAATAATAAGATTGATAAAAATGTTATTACCCCCAAACTCTCAAAATGTTACATTATATGCGATTTTTTTTATTTTTTTTTATTTTATTGAATAGTGGGCAAACGAGCAGACGTATCACATGATGGTAAGCGATTACCGCCGCCCATGGACACCCCCAACACCAAAGGCGTCACAAGTGCGTTGCCGACCTTTGGGGGATGGGAAAGGGGATGGGGGAGGGGTTGGGGTATGGGCCTCCGGTATCCTCACTCACTCGGTGAAACACAGCGCAAACGCTATTTCACACCGGTTTTCTGTAAGGCCGTGGTATCACTCCGGTCAAGCCAACCCATTCATGCCGAAGCATAGCTCTCCCACGGTAATTTAACTAATGAAATAGAAATTATGTTGTGGTATCAGTAGCAATTATAATAGCGAAAGATAAATATTACATAAAGCAAATAATAAACACCACACATAAGTATATATATATAGGATAGATTCATTTTAATTGAACAAATAAACTAAATGTAAACATTAAAGATACAGTCATACAATTTTCATTTGATAGCATCTAACTATTGATAAATGAATAGACATCCTATGCCGCGTTAGACCTTACAAACATACACAAAACGGTCACAAAGAACACCCAGACTCAGAACAACAATTTGTGGATCACACAAAGTGCTGTCATATGTTGGATTTGACACTACACTTGGCGCAGTAGAGAGCGGCGTGGCGACCGCTTAAACCACTAGGCCAAATTATAGACATACGAGTATATTTAGAGACGATATATTATGTTAAGGGAAATACACACTTATATGTATAATATAGTTTTAAACATAACTACTGTTTTAGAACTAACATTTCGATTTAACGACTTTGCGGAATAACTCGTAAACTTGTAACCACACACTTATACGGTTCTATATGTAAATAATATACTTATACTAAAACTGTCTACTTATTACTCATAGTTAAATGGAAAAGCTACTCGTTTTAAGTTAAAGATTATGAGTAAAAGTAGATATAGGTTAGGTTGGGTATATTTGGTTTGGGAGAGGTCCGGTCGTGTTAAGAACAGCAGTTCCCGTACCGCTTCCTTCTCAGGCGCAGAGTGGCACACCGTGTGGTTTTAGTCGGTTCGATTCCGCCCTGCCGCAAACCCCGGCGGGGTGACGGGCCGAGGGAACCCCCTCGGCCCGTCACCACGTCCACACGTAAAAAAAAGGTAATTTGGTTATCTATATCAATAGGTATATAAATTGCAAGGCAAGAATGACTGTTTAGGCGTGCTGTCGATTCGAGGAGGTCGTGAAATAATAATTACGGGTTCTCCCAAAGTACTTGAAACGGTTTTTAGTTCAAAAACCACATATTCTTGGCTCCTTTATCCGAAAGGATCGGCAAATCTGAAGGAATTTTCCACCCCATCAACAACAAAAATGTATATTTGTTTAATGTAGTCTGTAGATTTCTAAGTCATAAATCAAAATCTATGCCAAGCATCATACAATTTTACGATACGTATACCAAATTTTAATTGAGTTTGAATAAAATCCAATTAAAATCAAGACAAAGTTCAAACAAGTCCAATAGTCTACTCTAGAGTTCTTTTTAATAAATAATTGATTATGTTTAAAGAGTGTTAGTCATAAAGAACACATAAAAATATTATTCATAAAATAAATCTCTTTGTGGTTACTCTAAGAAAAAGAAGTACTATTAATTACTTCCATTGAAAGCGAACAAAATAAATTACTGTATAACTAAAAGTTCAACAAAAAAATGTTACTCAATTAACTTTAACGTTAAACTAACATTTGTGTTAAATGTTAAGCTATTTGAGAAAGCACAATCAACAAAATCCATCACAAAGACAAATGCGTTGAAAAAATAAACACACTCTTGATATTTTTAACTTATTACTGTTTTACCGTTGACGTTGATGTAAGGCACACACAGCACAACAAACATTTTCATTTACTCGAATGTATCTAACCTTTATACTCTTTGGCAATATTAGTCCATAATTTATTCTGTCAAGTTGACAGGTGACGTCTCGTTCCCATGACAACGATGCCATAACGCGTTGACTTGAAAGGACGTTCCATTTTTAAACACGAGAGAAACAATAGACGATATTTGAATAGGACTCTCACTTGGATTCAATCAACAATGCTGGGCCTCTGCTTTGTAAAATAAACTGTAGGCAATAGGATGGCCATGCGATTAATGTTTTCTTCTCTTTTTATAAATATAGGGCTTTCGAAGTGACTCTACTCTGCCTGATGGAAACCATGTGTAGAATCCAAGAGTGGTGGTCACCATATTCATTGCGAATGCAGCATGATGACACACACTCTGGCAGCCTTTATCAGCTTTATGTATACAATATCACAGAAAACCGGTGTGAAATAGCGCCTGCGCTGTGTTTCAGCGAGTGAGTGAGGGTACCGGAGGCCCACACCCTACCCTTCCCCCATCCCTCTTCTTATTCCCCAAAAGGCCGGCAACGCACTTGTGACGCTTCTGGTGTTGCGGATGTCCATGGGCAGCGGTAATCGCTATTATCCTATTCCATAAAAAAAAGTACAAGCAATTGAAAAAAATAATTGAATACATTTTATAAACTAAATATTTCGAAAACATTGCAACGATTATTTTTTATATCAAATATATCGAGTATTTATACACAGTCCATGGACTTTAGCGAAGCCTGGTAGACCTACAAGTTTCATAGCTGTGAGAACATTTGAACCCATGTGTAAACTTACGGTTAGATTCAGTAAAGTATAATGAATGGACAGTTTAATAGTTGGAGCTATTAAAAACAACACCGAGCCTCTATTCAAACGTCCTTCTTCAGTGAAGAGAACCGTTCAGTTGACAGACCTACATACTAACATACTCTCACAGTTTTTTTTTTAATATAACTAATGGCAAAACACCACTATAATTACAGTCATAACTTACGTTCAAAAAGCTACATCTGCAAGTTTTATAAGTTTTTTTTTTCATATAAGCATTTTCATCTATTTTATCCATACTAATTAATTATAAGTTGAAGAGTTTTTTGTTTGTTTGAAAGCGCTAATCTCAGGAATCGCTGGTCCGATTTGAAAAATTCTTTTAGCGCTGGATAGTCCATTTATCAAGGCTATAGGCTATATATCGCCACGCTAACCAACCAACCAACCAATAGGAGCGGAGCCCCAATGAAGAATGTTTAAAAAACGGGGGAAAATTATTACACTACGGGCAATAGTAGACGAGGTTACGAGGGTCATCTAGTTTAGTTATATTTTTGTACCATTTAAGTAGAAAGGTTCAAGTTACGTTCGAACAAATGAATACAAGCTTAGCATGACGTAGAATAAGAACCAAATCTCGTGTACGAGTTTGTTGTTAAATATTATACATTCGAATGTGGTTCTATCCGACTGATATGCTAAATCACTGCATCGATTTTAATGATTTTTGGCATGGAAATAATTTGATTCTTGAGGTAGGAGATAGTCTACTCTTTGTCGCTATAACTTATATAGATACATGCGGGCGGAGTCGCGGGTAAAATCTAGTAAAAGTGTAAGCATCCTCATCTTTGAAACGGAACCTTCAGCGATTTAGCTTTTGTAGCTTCAGAAGAAGAGGAAGAAGCGAGTTTTAAAAATAATAGTAATTGACTAGTTACAAAGCACTGCCTCGTTGGTCTAGTGGCTAGTGTAAGCGACAGATCAAGAGGTCCCGGGTCGGACTGCAGTAGGATTGTTCTTACAAGAAATTCTTAATCTCAGCCCGGAGTATGGTAGATGGCGGTGTTTCCCGCCCGTGCCTCGGAGAGCACGTTAAGCTATCGGTCCCGGTTGCCATGAACACCTATGACAATTGTTATTGGGCAGTCAGTGCTCTCAAATATACTAACTAGTTCAACCTTCGAAATCAGTTCACCTCCAGGGTTGCGGAAGTCCGATGCCAGTCGCTCCGTAGAAAAACTGATATTCAGGTAAATCCGGTTCAACTAGTAGCTGACCCCTAATATTATTAGGAATAATAAAGGTTAGGATGATGATGAATAGTTACAAAGATAAACTCGACTAACTGACTGCCTCGGTGGCGTAGTGGTAGCGTATGCGACTGCTAAGCTTGAGGTCTCGGGTTCAATTCTCGGGTCGGACCAAATGTTTGTATGATCTGCAAATATTGATTTCGGAGTTTGGGTGTTTTTTATGTATAATATGTATGTATTTACAAAAAAAAAGTATATAAGTATTTATATCAGTTGTCTAGTACCCATTTTTTTTTTACGTGTGGAAACCCCCTCGTGCCGTCACCCCGCCGGGGTTTGCGGCGGGGCGGTGTGTCGGAATCGAACCGACTAAAACCACACGGTGTGCCAACTCTGCGCCTGGGAAGGGAGGGGTCCGGGAAATGCGTTTATTAACACAACCGGGCCCCTCCCAGCGCCTGCCCGCACTGAAGCGGGCACCTTCTACAATAAAATTCTCAATTTAGGCGACGCACGGCACACGCGTACGTCGCCCCCTCGCGGTTGGCCTGTAATGCGGATGGAGGGGAAAACCCATCCCGTCCATCCGCGGCCACACTCAGGGCGGCATGAGGCGCAGATGGGCGCGCCTCCGCCGCCCCGTGCGTCGGCGGCGGATCGGGTCCGAGTGGATATCGTCCTCTCGGGCCTTCTTCGCCGCCTCCTTCTGCGAAATTACTTCTTCGCAGAAGGTCGCGACCGCGGTAAAACTGCTGTCGCTACCGGCCATGGATAGTACGACGGCCGGTAGCGACAGATCTCCTCCGATGACTGCAGTGAGGGCCCGGCGCTGATCCGCCCAAGCGGGGCAGATCTCCAGCGTATGCTGGGCCGAGTCCTCATTGCAGTCGCAGTGGTGGCAGGCGGGACTCAATTCCCTCCTAGCGACCGAGTGCAGGTACTTCCCGAAGCAGCCGTGCCCGGAAAGCACCTGCGTCAGCCGGAAGGAAAGGGTCCCGTGCTGCCGCCCTGCCCACTCGAGGATGACCGGCTGGAGCGCCTCCACGGTGGCAAAGCCAGCGCGTGGAGCCTCCAGCCGGGAAGACCAAGGAGCCATCGTGGCTCGGCGAGCGGCTTCACGCCAATCGCGTACCTCTTCGGGTGGAGGACGATACCCGTTCTCCGCCCGATATTCAGCCGCTCGCCGATGAACTTCGGCGAGCACTTCCGCCTCCAAATCCCACGGGGGTGTTCCGGCCAAGGCGCACGCCGCCTCCGTCGACACGGTGCGGTATCCGCGTATGGCTCTGACTGCCAATATCCTCTGAGGGCGCCAGAGGCGCGCCTTATTCTGGGCAGTCAGAGCCGCTACCCACACCGGTGACCCATACAGGGCCATCGACCGGACCACCCCCGTGTAGAGGTGTCTAATTGCGACGCTGGCTCCACCCAAATTGGGCAAAAGACGCCCAAGGGCGGAGGCAGCGCCGACCAGCTTCGGTGATAGCTGTCGGAAGTGCTCGTCGAAGAGCCACCTACCGTCGAGGATCAGGCCCAGATACCTCATCTGGGCCCGAACCGGTACGAGGACCGAGTTGACTTCGATGGAGGCGCCGGGGGGTGGACCACGACGGGGCCCATGAAACAACAGGGCCTCCGTCTTATCCAGGGCCACCCGCAAGCCCAGCGCCTCGATGCGCCCAACCACCAGAGAAACACCCCTGGTGGCCAGGCGCGCCGCCTCTTGGAAGTTGGCCCCCCGAGCTGTGACCAATGTGTCATCGGCGTAACAAATTACGCCCAGCCCGGGGGGCAGACGACTACGAAGGACCCAGTCGTACCCCACGTTCCACAGGAGTGGTCCGAGGACAGACCCCTGCGGAACGCCGCACGACATGGGTCGCCGTCTCAAGAAGTTGTCTAGTACCCATAACACAAGCTCTGCTTAGCTTGGGACTAGATAGCGTTGTGTCTTAGATATCCGAAATATTTATTTATTTCTTAAACTAAATACGTATAAACAGTCATATGAATTTAATGTTTTCACATGGAACTGACCTTTCGAAAATTATTTAATCGCATTATATCTCTCTATCTTTTGAACACATTTTCTGGGTCAGTGACATATCAAATATTACAAAAAAAAATGGTACACGCGAAAATTGTTAAGCGTTCATAAAAAAATCAAACATCCACGCATACTTTCGCACTGATATTTGAAATACAAACAAGAAATAATTGGCAACAAAATAAATTTTTATTTTCAAATTTACACATTAATTGCCATAGTTTAAAATCCATAAACAGCCATTTCAGACTGTTGATTTTACAAACAAATCTTTGACACGCTTTCTGAGCGATTGTTTTATTCGAAACGACTAAAAATATCGAAATTCAATCGAAACAAATCGATTTTGGATAAGTCATCATAAATCGTATAGTTCATTACAAATAGAAACGGCGAATCCGAGCGAAAGGTGAAAAATCAATTAGATCTTTTAAATTCAATATTTACCAGTTTGAGTTTATTTGTAGACATAACTTACGGTACTCTACTTAGAGAAATATTTCTTAAAAGTACGTTGGTTAATGACTAATAACATTCCAAAATATCTTACATACTACACAAAAACAAGCAAAGAAACGCCTCAAAGTATTTACATAAACATTTATTCCAAATTATAACATTATAGCTGATATTTATCAAAAGAAAATTAGTGGAAAACACATTAGGTGCTTGCTTTTCTTTATGGGGTTAGTAGGAGCCTTTTTTTCCGTTGGGAATGCATTTACGCACTTCGCTCGCCCACTGCGGAGGCGGTGGGTTCGCTTCGTGTGGGACTCCTGGCCTCCGAGAGAGGGGGCCAGACTACCCACTAAACTCCACGGTGTTCCTCCTCACCTAAGACCGAGCCACGGGATAGTTTGCTCACCGCGACTCAGCTAGGGATGCCCTTTCGGCCAGATCGCTCAGGCCCCCCATTCCACGTTGATATGCGCCCCCGGAACAACACGGGCGCATTCCGCCCCACGGCTAAGGGCGGCAGGTCCCCTGACGCGCCGCCCGTGGCCA
Organism: Spilarctia lutea; assembly: GCA_916048165.1. Lineage (NCBI taxonomy): Eukaryota > Metazoa > Arthropoda > Insecta > Lepidoptera > Erebidae > Spilarctia > Spilarctia lutea. The sequence continues at coordinate 7,849,353 of OU696491.1, forward strand.
CTCTCGTTCTGGGCCGCGGGCGACTCCCTGTCGCCGTCGACCCCTCGCTGAGGGTCCCGCAGGGCCTCTCTTTTGTCCGTCATCACCTCGCCCTCGCTAGTGAACGAGGCGATGGCGGCCCAGCTACTTTCCCTTAGCCGCCTTTTACGACACCCAAGGGAGGAGATGAGGTGGAGCTATTCTATGCCGGCTCCACACGGCGAGGGTTAGTAGGGACCACGTCTAGCTTGAACCTGATGCAAGTACAAAAGTTTAACAATATTTTTAAATTATTTATAATTTAAATTTATTTATAAATAGTTATTGATAATTTTAAAACTGTTTTCGATGATATGAAAATTTTATTTAAAACTAAATGCTACATAGGAGCATACTGCTACATATTTTGTTGTTGCAAATTTATAAGTAGAAAATATCTTTTTAGGGGTCCGCACCTCAAAAAAAGAAAACGACACCCTTATAGGATCACTTTGTTGTTCGTTTGTCTGCCTGTCAAGACCCTTTTTCTCAGGAAAAAATTAATACGAATCAACGTTTTAAAGCACAGATAAAATAAAAATTGCTAAAAGCATGAATTTTTTGTTACATCTTATAATATACCTACAAGTTTGTACGGAACCCTCGGTGCGCATGTCCGACTCGCACTTAACCGGTTTTTTAATTACCTTAACATTTGCTTTATTTATCGGCTTTTAATGATATCGATAAAGCACAATTAATAGAACCGCTATAAACCGATAAAACTTTAAAGTTCCACCTTAGTATTTATGTGGCCAATAAATGTTTAATTAATTAGCTCGTAAAACATTAAAGAGAGTAACATGCTTAAATAGTCACAACAGTCTTAAGATTCCAGCGATAAGTCGGATACTACGAGACTTGCAACTACTTGAAGACATTTAATTATTCTTCATGCGGAATTAGCTTTTCAGGTGCCCCAGAAAACAAACCGCTAACGTAAAACTACTTATTACATTAGTTAGATACAATCTTAAGATTAAGTATAAACGGAAATCCAGTATTGAGTGACCTACCACTTCTACTTCATCTGTCGATAATTCCTTTAACTTAACAATAACTTATAGCGACCAGGTATGCCGAAAACTCTTAAAAGTAAAACTTAATCGTGTAAAGTCTAAAAATAATGTACTAGCTTTATTCTACACGCTGCTGCAAGCTTATGTATAAATAATACCAAAAAATGAATTATAATCAAAATTAAACCGAGACCAAAGTAAATTGAGACAATATAGTTACAATAATTGGGTAATTAAGAAAACCTTAGCGCTACTTGGATCATGATATTACTCTACCATTAAAGTATAAAATTACTAATATTACTATTACTATACCTACATGAAATCATTTCAAATTTGCACAATACAGCTCTTACTACTACTACAAAGAGCAATTTCTAAATACCATTTGAATGTCGCATGTTGTCGTTGGAACATTCTAGGAAGATTAATCCATTGAACAATTTATAAATGTCAAAACACTACCAGAATTATCTTTTTCAGTTGCATTATTTTTATTTTAAAGCATTAGAAATGATGAAAAAAAATTATAGGAACAAAATTAAACCGAATCTAAAAAGAATTAAATGAACACTACCGGCTTAGAAAAGTTTAAAAGCGTGAAATAAACTCGTATGATTGGCGGCCTGAAATTACCATTTGTCAATTATTGATTCTATTATTCAAATAAAGTAGTATTATAAGTGCTGGATACTCAAACGTAGAAAAACGTAGCTATATATACATATTTTTAGAACGGGCTTAAAAAAGTTGAGTTGAACTCGCAACGGTTTGATCGGAAATCTAACGTCTTAGACATTACGCAACAACTGCTTATTAAAATATTTAAAAAAGGTACAGCGACCATTTCTTTAGTCAATAACTAACTGTCAAGTTAGATTTATTTATCAAGTCACACGATCACCAAAGAAAAACAGTACAACAATCCAAATATACGAACTTCACGGTAAAACGAACAAATCATCTAATGTTACGACAACAAAGGTAAACCCAAATAATCGAAACGTAATATCATTGCGTGCAGATCAATCAACCTCTCATAAAATTCATCAGTACTCCGACAAAGATCTCATCAACATTTGATAGCAACTCAACAATAACACAACCAGCTTTCATCTACCTAACACAACATTACTGGTAAATTTCGCCTGCAATCGAAAGTTCATATTCAATTTGCCTCTCCATTCTAGTGAAATTCACATATTTCTTTACGAGGCTGCCATTTTCCGAGCAACCGCATAACCACTAATGATTGTCAGATACAGGTAAAAAGCAGTGGTAACGACCCGGCAATACGCATGGTGGTTGCTTCTGATAAACACCTTGATATAATTTACTCAGATCTACGAGTATATATAACTGCACCCTGCAACGTCATTCGGTGCATATGTAATTTGTTTAGCTACTTCTTCGATAATGTTATAACAATCTTATCTCGGTCTTCAATTTATAGAATGTATCTCAGTACTATTTATTTCCAAATGGCGTAGTGAGACATGACATGACAAGTGACCAGTTACCTCTTTAGCTATATAATATTCTGGATATTCCGGACATCTAAACACACAACGCCATCTAGTCCCAAGCTAAGCAGAGCTTGTGTTATGGGTACTAGACAACTGATATAAATACTTATATACTCCCTTCCTTGTTAATACATACATATGATACATAGAAAACACCCAAACTCCGAAACAAAATATTTGCAGATCAGAAAAATCAGAAACAAACATTTGGTTCGACTCGGGAATCGAACCCGAGACCTCAAGCTTAGCAGTCGCATACGCCACCACTACGCCACCGAGGCAGTCGGTATTTTTTTCTAATATATGTTGGACAGCGTTAAAAAGGCATAAATTAAATACTGTGGGGGTTCTAAAAAACTGATATAAATTTGGATCAATATTATTCTTGCGTGTTGGATACGACTAAAATGTATACTCGGCATTTTTTTTTTGGTAAAATTTCTAAAAATGAATCGTAGCTAGATCGATTTATTGCCTACAAAACCCTCTGCATACTAAATCTCATGACAATCGTTGGCGTCGTTTCCGAGATTCTGATTTAATATATATATAAAGAATTGCTCGTTTAAAGGTACTAGATAAACACATATTCATGTTTCAAAGTAACTGTAAAAATGATAAATAAATCCACGATATCGTATATTCAGCTTAATGCAAAACCCCTACAACATAAATGGATAAATTTCCTTGTTTTAGTGTAAAAAAAAAAACAGTGTTTGCTGTTCTTTGAGCACTACACTTGCTAAAAATCATACTGCTTTAACAGTATACCCACATATTTCACACGGAGTTATCAATCACACAGTCCGTTAAACACTCTAAGATTCATTTTTTAATAAGTGAAATTAGTTCCACTTATTTTGCACTCAATTTAAGTATAATGAAAACATTTACAGCGGTGGTTGTTAATTAAAAAGTAAAAAAAAAACATTATATTTTTAAAATAAACACGCGTTCATTAATTGGTTTTATAAGCAAAAACTTTTTGTCCGATTTCCTTTTAGTAGCTTCCCTATTTATATTTTCATAGTGTTGTTGCTGAAATTATTAAATATTTAACTTTAGACCTTTAGACGAATAATGTTACCGTGTTGATATATATATGCGGAAATATATGCAAAAAATAGTATATGCAGGAAATGTTTCAAACAATGCATAAGCCTATACTTGTCGATGAGCCTACCAGTAGCCTATTAAAGTATGTTATTGTTTTATTTCTGCCTGGTATAAAAAGTAGTGTATTTAGTATTTCAAATAAAAGTGTTTGAAAGTTGTTTACTACAGTTGCTTTTTTTTTAATAAATCTAAAGATTTTCTGTTATATGAACCGAAAAGAGTTTCCTATTCGTGCTTACTGCTTATATTTTAAGTTGGCTATTGATAATGATGGTTATTTTACTTTACGCCACCTAACGTAAAAACTAGGAGTTGACAAGCCGGATCGCTTTTCGACTTTTTATCCTTCAGCTACTTACTGACTCTTAATGATATTACACTTAGCACTGAGATTGACTTGAATATTGTCCTTAAGCCTTAGTTATATTTAATTTATTGATATCGAAATTGCAAAAATATTAAACATTAAATCTCTACGTAGCTTCTGGAAGTCAAAGCTAAATTCGATGAGGAATTAAACTTTACGTAAAGTTGTAGTTATGGTAATATAAAATTTTAACAATAGGACATTTTGCATTTTATTGATTACTAAAGTAAAGTTCAGATGTCATAGTGCCTTTATTCCATACCACATTTATTTTTTGACAAGACACTAAGGCCGCTTAGATTATTAAATGACTTAGCATATTCGACTAATTTACTTTCACCGATATCGATAAAGCACCAGCTTACTACCTAATTCACACAAGAGACCAATCAAACTGAAATGCACATTCTCCGCTATATTACATAATTCTTTTACAAATCATTATTTCAAAATACAATACCAAATGATACTAACTACAGACCTTGGTCATACTCGTAATTATATATTATCTATGATTCGAATGTGGCGCCAAAAATTAATAAACCCAGTACCATAGACTATTTTTTTTGTGTTTTTTTTATGCCGTACTTAAGACAATCTGTTTTATGTTCATACTGTCTTTACGACAGTTTTTAGCTTGATTGATGGATGTGCCTACATTCGTCATACAAACATACAGCAACAAGACATTTGAATAATTTGTAGTATGGGAGAAGAAGTGTTTTTTCTGTCAATAGGCAATGCTAGTCATTTCGCAGATGTCAAAGTGTGATATCAAACAACTAGTAATTGAAATTGCCAACCTGCTGATGACAATGCGCCGTAATATTATGTATGATTTATGAAATTTAAAGTAGATATTCATATGTACTAAACGTACTTTTTAAATCGACTTCTGGTAGAGGCTTCGCTCATATGGTTATTTCTTGCTTCGTGTTTCTCAGTTTAAAAATCCTTACTTATAATCTTAATAGTATTATAGTTTGATCTCTATTGCAGATGCTACAAGTGGCATTTCAGAATTTACGAGGTACATTTCAGATGTGCTTTTTTATATTTTCAATGTATTGCTCTTCATTTGTGATGATCGTTTATTCAAAGATAATTTAAGAAATATAATAGAGAAGATGATGCTAACAACACAAAATAACATCAGCTATCAAAATTTAAACTTTATAGTTCCAGTATTGTTACCCGACTACGGTACGGTAAGCGAAATGGAAGGTTTATATTATAGTTTTGGCAGTCGATGTATGTTTGTATATTCCAATGAATGAAGTGTCGATAGAGGATAGATAGATAGAGTGTCGACCGGAGTGATACCACGGCCTCACAGAAAACTGGTGTGAAATAGCGTTTGCGCTGTGTTTCACCGAGTGAGTGAGGATACCGGAGGCCCATACCCCAACCACTCCCCCATCCCCTTTCCCATCCCCCAAAGGTCGGCAACGCACTTGTGACGCCTTTGGTGTTGCGGGTGTCCATGGGCGGCGGTAATCGCTTACCATCAGGTGATACGTCTGCTCGTTTGCCCACGATTCAATAATTAAAAAAATAAAGATTCGTAATAATGGCTTGGGTCATTTAGGCTACACAAATTTTATAAGTTTTATCGTATTCGGGTTATCGCCCTTTTTAGCTATTTCTTTCTTTGATGAACCAGTTAGTGGGATCAAATAATTTTATATGTTTAAATGGTATTCTTGTAAAAAAATCCAACTTTGAATATAAGTGAAAGAAAACTTTCTTATATGTAATGTACTTGAAAGTGAATAAAACTAATATCTTCAATTCATTACGTAGTATAAAATCTCAACATCAATAGTACAACAAAGCTACTCACAATAAAAAATAATAACCATACATATTACTAGCAGACCCTCGTAACTTTGTCAGTCTTTTAAATATTGCTAGGCTCCTATTGGTCCAAGCGTGATGTTAACTATTCTGCCTTACAACACAGTTAATATATAAAAACCGCCATGGTGGCCGAATAGTAATAGAAATATGTAACAGGAGATACCACACGACAGAAATCTCTCTTTCTTCTCTTTTTTAAAAGACAACTACCTCATTAGGAATAATATTGTGTCGCAGGAAACGGATACAAAGAACACCCTGACTTAGAACAACAATTTTTGGATCACACAAAGTGTTATTCCATATGGGATTTGAACCCACAACACTTGGCGAAGTAGGGAACGGCGTGGCGACTGCTTAACCCCTAGGCCAAATGTGCAGTCAAACAAATACATTCCAATGAAACATACAAATACCAAACAAAACCGTTATAAATGTGTGTAAACTCATGGAAACGCAGCGCGGAACATACTATGGTGTTGTAAGCTGTCCTAATACGATTACACAGTTATATATAGACGAGATACAAATTAACTACAATAATCGAGTTCGCTACAGAGGACCGCAGTAACTACGGAAAATTCATACTGGGCATTCATGCATAAAAGTGTTACAATATTCTATACAAATAAACAGACACAAATTTTAATCATTCAGGTTCTTCTCGTAGACCCCCAAGGGTATCGGGGTAACCTTTCCAGGTTTAAAGCCTGTCCGAGTGGTTTACAGCGCCGCCTGCAACTACAGGTGGGTCATTAGGGTGGGCTCCATGGGCCTGTTGGTAGTCCCAGAGTGTTGGTCCGATGGGATGAGCGTAACTAACGGAGCCGAAGCGACCTGCTAGTAACGCCCGGTGACTTGTGCTTAGCGAGGTCGAGCTCCTAGGAATATATACCCTGAGGAGCGCCCGTCAGCCAGCACTAGGTCGGGTGTTGGGGATGGTTCGGGAGGGGTTGTTACGAAGACGAGGTCTCGTGGCAGTCCATACCCGTCACAAATTTTTATGTTTTGTAATGCATATACGGTACATATACCAATCACATACGCTAACCGCTAGACCAACGAGGCAGTATATGGCTATTGTCTAATTTCCATTTGGATGCATATACTTGCGTTTGCATTTCAAGAAACTTACCGTGGGAGAGCCACGCTTCAGCATGTGTGGGCCGGCTCGACCGGAGTGATACCACGGCTTCACAGAAAACCGGAGTGAAATAGTGCTTGCACTGTGTTTCACCGAGTGAGTGAGTGACCTTTCCCTATCCTCCAAAGGTCGGCAACGCACTTGTGACGCCTCTGGTGTTGCGGGTGTCCATGGGCGGCGGTAATTACTTACCATCAGGTGATACGTCTATTCGTTTGCCCACTATCCAATAAAAAAAAACTACTTAATCTCATATGGCTTAATCTCTATACTTCTGTGTGGCAAGTATCAGAACATTTGTGTTTACATATTCTGATGTAAACAATGCAAACGGGTAAAACAGTGAGAGTGATAAATGAGATATGCTGTCTGCACAACAATTGCCACATTAACACACTAATTATAATGTACTAATCGGTACTAATCGTTACAAGGTGCGTTTAATCAATCGTTGCCATTATGACCGTCTTACATTTCCAACGATTTTTATGGTATAGAAGGCAAACGAACACACGTATCGCCTGATGCGTCACAAATGCATTGCCGGCCTTCGGAGGTTGCGTAAGGGGTGGGGGAGGGGGTTGGGGTATGAACCTCCGGTATCCTCATTCACTCACTCCGTGAAACACAGCGCAGATGCTGTTTCACACCGATTTTCTGTGAGGCCGTGGTACCACCACTCCGGTCGAGTCTATCAAATTCAACCAAAAGATTAACTTTTTGTTTGCGACTTTCAATCATTAAATCACCAGCCTTTAATAGTCCACTGCTGCCTCTACTTAGAAATGGAGGTCTTGGCCTTGATCACCTGACTAGACAGATTGTTATAAGGTCTGATTTGAGTTTTCCTTTCTCTCTTTAGTGATATTGTCCTGCAAAGTTTTTTAGCCGCCTCTCCGCCTCCGCCACGGGATGAACAGAGTGACACTTCGTATTATTAAACCGACATAACACACCGAGAACTTAGTGACTTCAAAACGCCAGTTATTTTTGAACAGATTTTGATAAGGTCTATTTAGGTTTTTTTTTCAATACACGTACATTCACAGACACAGTGATAAAAACTGCACCACGAAGACCTCGCAGGATCTATCTGGGTGGCAGTGAGGTAGACACACTCCCACTGCACATTGAAAAGTTCTATTTAGGGAGACAAACTTCCACTGCACATTGAAAAGTTCTATTTAGGGAGACACACTCCCACTGCACATTGAAAAATTCTATTTAGGGAGACACACTCCCACTGCACATCGAAAAGTTCTATTTAGGGAGACACACTCCCACTGCACATTGAAAAGTTCTATTTAGGGAGACACACTCCCACTGCACATCGAAAAGTTCTATTTAGGGAGACAACTCCCACTGCACTTTCAAAAGAATAATACCACCCCTATGCTGAAAATATTTTATTATTGTAGCCCCACGTTTCTTTACATTAAAAAATATTTAATTTATCACTCTATCCTTAATTTGAAATATTAAAAATAATCTCCACTTTTAAGTTTGATTTATTTATCAAAGAGTTTTTTAAAGTTTAATTAATTAATATAATTAAATTATTAATATTTATTAAAATTTGTTTTTATTAAGTTGTTTTTCTACGCCTGGAACGTGCTAAGACACATAGTTTAAAAGTATTAACTTTTCTTTCGTTTAGATATCCTACACACCAGCTTTGCACAGAATGCCATCTATCTATCATACTATCTTATAACAAGTCGACAAGTGTATTTTTTAAAGTTAAAGAGGTAAAGATGAAAATACTTAGTGTGTTAAACGTAAACAAAGCATGAGTCACACATTTTTTTTTCAATTATTGTATTGTCATCGGTCCTCGATAAGTCTACTAAGTTTAAATGAAATCAATGAATGGGTCAAAATCAAGTCCAAAGAAGTCGCTTACAAACGAACCAGTTCATGGTATTCATTGATGTTCCTTGCTTTCTGACGTCTTTTTCAATTAATGATGTACATTAACAGACTGTAACCAAACAGTTGAAAATTTTTTTTTGATATAAGTATTGCTATATATTTTACTTTATTACTACAACTCTTGGAAATAGGTAAATAACGTTTCATTTTCGATATCTTATTGATTTATAGAAATGGTGTATAATTTCAATGTAACCCAATGTTGTCTGTTTTATAGAGCCACTGCACTTTTTATAGTTAAATTCAATCACCACATTTTCTTGTACACCTCTTACAATCTATTGTGTAATATTGGATGTGATTAGTTTTATACCCGATAACCGCTTGTAACAATGTTATTGCTAGCTTTCGTGCTTGACAGTACTTTTAAGCGTATTGACCAGTTTGAGATAACGTCTCAACAATACTGCGAATGGACCGCGTACACGCGACTTACATCTAGATCCTTACAAACATACTGATGCGTTTCTGTATTATGTTCATAACTACATAGTTGTGCATAATATACTATCTTATTAAGAGCACTGCATATTTTTCATTATATTTATAATAAGTTTCTTCATAGATTTAATATATTAATTAGTTTCTTCAAAGATAATTCAACTCGTCTCCTAGATATTTTACTACATTCTTTGTTATTTCTTCATTGGGCAACACTATTTTTGTTATGCTAACACCAGGATTAAATACTTGATGATATAAAATCTTACGAAAACACCAAAGAAGACATTTGGCAGTATTCGCGTTACAGAATAAAAAATCTATTATAGAATAGAATAGAATAGAAAACTCTTTATTTGTGCACCGTTTAACAAATTTATAAGACAGTACAGAGATGTATAATATTTATTGTAATGTACAAAGGGCGGCCTCATTGCCAAAAGCAATCTCTTCTAGGCAACCTTAGGATGGATCAAAAGTATCGGAGAGACAGTAGCAGTTGACGGCGCAATTAATTTAAAAAAAAAAAGAAAACAAAATGAATATTTAGGTTATGAATATTATCGGGTAAATAAACATATATCTCCACTAACAAACACATACATAAATACACTAATTACCTTAATTATTTAGTTATATCACATATGAAAATGTAAAACTTCATGTCATACCCTCCCCTCATTCGTGACTGAATCAGTACCTATAAAATTCTTGAGCCATTGTCTTATATATATATATTCTATAATATGAATTCTAAACCCACAATAAACGTAAATAGTCGAATGTCTTAGACGATTTTAATACATATTAGTACCCGCAATCGTTTGACGCATTGCAATATTCTCTAGTGATAATTCACTCAATTAAAACACAACCACACAAGCAATAATTACTCTTTATGCTTCCCTGTAAAGACTGAGATACAATGGCAATTCAACTTCAGATTTAACTAGCTGTTATAATAGCGGGATGATTCAACGTTTAGTTCTGCTTATTAGATTAGGAAAGTGACGGGAAAATCTTCACTCGTGCATTCAATTCAAACGTTAGAGCGGTTCTGAACACCCTGGCAACGGACACTTGAATGAAATAGAGTGGACTTCAAAGAGTCTGTCGATTACTGATACAGTTTCCGTCTCAAAGAAAATAAATTGAATTAAGTACAACCTATAGATATATTATTACCGAATAAATTGTTAGCATAATCTATATATATAAAAATTAAACCCGTTTTCCGTTGTCACGACATAGCATGAAAACGGCTTGAACTATTTGACTGATTTTTTTTGTAGTTTTCTAATACTCTGTACAAGGTTCTTACGGAAAAAATATTAAGAAAATCTCTCAGAAAGATTGAAAAATACACATTTAATTTTGCATATTTTAATAAAAGCGGGTTACGAATGTCAACGTTATTCAATTTAAAACAAAAAAGTCTGTGGTGATCTATGACACCACAGACATAACCGCGCAGGATATTATCGATTCCAGTTCAAATTGAATAGGTACGCATACATAAGATAGGTCAGCTATACAAAATAAAGTAGTGCATCAAATTTACGCTAAGGCGGTACGAAGTTCGCCGGGTCAGCTAGTATGTTCATAAATATTAAGAAGTCAATCTACTGTATCATAATAAGTAGAGATCTCCTTAAAACAGTAGAAGAAATACTTAAAATAAATAAATATTCCGGACATCTAACACACAACGCCATCTAGTCCCAAGCTAAGCAGAGCTTGTGTTATGGGTACTAGACAACTGATATAATTACTTATATACTTTTTTTTGTAAATACATACATATTATACATAGGAAACACCCAAACTCCGAAACAAATATTTGCAGATCATACAAACAGTTGGTCCGACCCGGGAATCGAACCCGAGACCTCAAGCTTAGCAGTCGCATACGCTACCACTACGCCACCGGGACAGTCAACGAAGCATAATTTGCGAAAATTATACTAGATATTCTAATGCCAATGAAAAATGAGTTTCAGTTTTCCTTGTGTTTTGTGTAAGATATAAAATTACAGTCATAAAATCCAACCGAATCAAAAATTGCGTCTAAATTACCTACCTGCATTGTTGCATTGTATTTAGAAAGGAGATAAAAAGGTAAATGCTATTGTCTCCGGCAAAAAAAAAACATTGGCCCCAGTATTTACAGTCTATTTAACCTCTTGGCCGTCGCTCGTAAAAAGAAAGCTATATAGCGAGTTAACTACGGGAAATCTGTCCAAATTACTGTTTAACAGCGTTTTACTCTAATTGCGCGGATTCATCAAAAATATCGCATTGAGGGCGAATCTGAACAATGACACCGCTATGACAATGACGGATATTTAAGCGGGACAAGATACATTGACCGTGTCAAGATACAATGCATTTCACGGATTGTGACATATTTCAATTTCGGGTGATTATTTATTTTGAAAGAATACCTAGTATCATCACCAGTCTCAATAATTCAGTGCCCTCAAATATACTGACGTTAGTTTCAACCTTCGAATTCAGTTCACCCTCAGGGTTGCGGAGGTCTGATGCCGGTCGTTTCGTGGAAAAACTGATATTCAAGTAAAACAGGTGGAACTAATAGCCGACCTCAAATAATCTTGAGATCAGGCTAGGAGAAAGAAGAAGAAGAGACTGAGTATCATCACTCCTATTCTGCCTCGGTGGCGCGAGTGGTAGCGTAAGCGACTGCTGTGCTTGAGGTCTCGGGTTCGATTCCCGGGTCGGTCCAAATGATTGTATGATCTGCAAATATTTGTTTCGAAGTTTGGGTGTTTTCTATGTATAATATGTATGTATTTACAAAAAAAAAAAAGTATATATGTACTTATTTATATCAGTTGTCTAGTACCCATAACACAAGCTCTGCTTAGCTTGGGACTAGATGGCGTTGTGTGTTAAATTGTCCGAAATATTTATTATTATTTATTATTATTCATCGCACGGGCGTTTTGAGAGGCCGCAAACCACGAAGAAAAACAGCACTGTAAAACAAATAAAAACTTTAAACCAACACTGTACAAATCCGGCTGGCCAACGTGATATAGGAGACCAAAATCCCGTTCTCAAGGAGGGGCCTATGCCCAGTAGGGGACTGTTAAAAGCTATTGATGATGATGACGGAATATATTGTAATAAAAATAAGGAAACACTGTTCTTTTCTTAGTCCAGAATATTTAAAAAAATAAAATCCTTGTTACTCATGATTGCAGGCGCTCATGGGCGGCGGTATTTAGTTACCATTTGGTGATTAGTATTATTATGCTTATGCCTGTATTAGCTTGTTTTATGGTGTATATCAAGAAGATGAGTCACCTGAATCTAATTAACTACCACTGTATATAGAAACCTGGTACCCGAAAGAATTACAAGTGCATTTTTCCCATTCAGTATCTTCATTTAGAAGCTTTAAAGAATTTTAAGAAAGAGGAGACTTCAATGAAAAACAATTGCAACAACTGTTTTCTATAAGGACGTAGTACCACGTCATTTGTTCTAGCATGTGTCTGGCAAAATCATAACGATATATGGTATATGGTCTATAACGACAAAGAGTTTATTTCGCCCTACAGTTTGGATAGATATTTTTTTTTATGTAATAGGGTGCAAACGAGCACTCCTATCGCCTGATGGTAAGCGATTACCGCCGCTCATGGACACCCGCAACACCAGAGGCGTCACAAGTGCGTTGCCGGCCTTTGGGGGATGAGGAAGGGGATGGGGGAAGGGGTTGGGGTAGGGCCTCCGCTTTCCCCACTCACTAGGTGAAACACAGCGCAGGCGCTGTTTCACACCGGTTTTCTGTGAGGCCGTGGTATCACTCCGGTCGAGCCGGCCCATTCATACCGAGGCATAGCTCTCCCACGAAATGCCAGAATAGTATAAATTACAAATCCTTTAAACATAAAAAAATGTCTTTATACAATTCAAAGTCTCAAATAATTGATAACATTCATTTTTAAAATAAAATAATTAAACAATTAAAATTATAATTTTGAATGATTTTATAACTTTGAAATTTGAACAAAGAGAAATCAAAACCAAAAAACATTATGAGACAAAAGAATGCTAACTTTTTTGCCACTTTCGTACTCATGTCCAACAGTTCGTGAAACGAGCTGAAATGACAGTTAATGACAACGGGTCGGTTTAATAATAATGATGGAATTGGCCGCCGTCTGTCAGACACTAATGATCGAGGTGACGTGCTATATGCTATTGTTGTGCATTTAGTAGCCATTTATTGTCACTTTTTAGGGTACCACATTTTATTTCAGAGTATCTTTTTTTTATTATATGGCGGTCAAACTAGAAGACGTATCGCCTGATAGTAAGCGATTACCGCCGCCCATGGACACCCGCAACTCCAGAGGCGTTACAAGAGTGTTGCCAGCCTTAAATCTATATAATGTATGATATGTATCTATCTAATACTTGTTTAAAAGTATATGATATGTATATGATATGTATCTATCTAATACTTTTAAACAAGCAATTCTTGTATGGATATACATGCAACCTGAATCTCGGAAACAGCTCCAATTGGCTCGATCTAGCTAGGATTCATTTTTATAAAACTTGCCTAAGAAAAAATTCCTAGTAAAGCTCGATCATACAGGCATTTAGTATTATTTTAGGAAAAATTTACAAACTAAACCCGAGCACGTAAAAACTATGATCAAATTTATAAAGCATCAGTCACCTGGGCCACTTTCACGAATTATTAAAGAAAGAAAGAAATATTTATTTGTTAGAATATAGTACAAGTACAAGTAATGTGATAACATACATTAAAATACGTTCCTTATACTATCCCATATCTGGTGTACAAATTTTAAATGTTATGAAGTAATCTTAGGGCTAGACAATAGCATTATATATTTATTTTAGATCGAGACAGTAGCATTTTATGATATATCTTTATCGCTTAGAAATATCGTTAGTGGTATAGTAACATTTGCTTAAAAGTAAGTCGAATAATTTATGTTTGAACTCATTCATTAAAATCAGTAGTTTAGTACAACATACATAAACTGAGTTTAAATAAATAATAAATAAATAAATATTTCGGACATCTAACACAACGCCATCTAGTCCCTAGCTAAGCGGAGCTTGTGTTAGGGTACTAGACAACTGATATAAATACTAATACATCAATCAATTATGATTATTTTTACAAAATAAAAACACAGAAATGTTATAGTTAAATTCACTTGTATTTATATCAAGAATATAGCATAAAATATGTGCGGAACCCTCAGATTAAAAATGCTGGCACTTTACATTATTTATTAATGTTTACTTTTCATAAACGTCAGCACCCGTGCAGTACAGTGACCCACATCTGACAAATTGCTACTTTCCAATGTAATTATTTATTATATTTAAATTTTTATTGCAATTTCGTCTTTAATCCTAATACAAGTTTGTTAAAAACTTCTAGAAAAAAGCATTGTGTTACTAATAGACTACTGGCCCGTGTGGAAAAATGATGGGTCATGTGAACCACCAGGTGACCAATCTAGAACGATATAAGAGCTTAAAATAATAAGATTCAGCACTATGCCGTCACTTGTAAGCTGTCCAACTGGGTGCAGGTGAGAATTCAAAAGTACAGGTAGAGTCTTCAATTTATAGAATGTATCTCAGTACTATTTTTTTCCAAATGGCGTAGTGAGACATGACATGACAAGTGACCAGTTACCTCTTTAGCTATATAATATTCCGGATATTAAGGACATCTAAACACACAACGCCATCTAGTCCCAAGCTAAGCAGAGCTTGTGTTATGGGTCTTAAACAACTGATATGAATACATACATACTTTTTTTTAATACAAACATATTATACATAGAAAACACCCAAACTCCGAAACAAATACTTGTAGTTCACACAAACACTTGGTCCGATCCAGGATTTGAACCCGAGACCTCAAGCACAGTGGTCGCATTCACTACCACTGCGCCACCGAGTCCCAAGCTAAGCAGAGCTTGTGTTATGGGTCCTAGACAACTGATATGAATACATACATACTTTTTTTTAATACATACATATTATACATAGAAAACACCCAAACTCCGAAACAAATACTTGTAGTTCACACAAACACTTGGTCCGACCCAGGATTTGAACCCGAGACCTCAAGCACAGCGGTCGCATTCACTACCACTGCGCCACCGAGGCAGTCAAATTCTTTACTCCTTCACCGTGTTTCATCTGCTAACGAGTGAGATTCATCGGAAACCTACTAAAAGCCTTTTGATGATACGTATTACAATAAAAATTAATACTTTTTTGTTTTTGTTTTTATACTCGGAATCTCGGAAACAGCTCCAACGATTTTCATGAAATATAGTATGCAAGGGGTTTCAGGGTGCGTTAAATCGATCTAGCTAAGATTTCTTGTTAGAAAATTTACCAAATAAAAAAAAATAACGAGCAATGCTCGGTTATCCAAGTACTAGTAAATAGTAAGAACACGCTAATCTCAAGAACGACTACTTCAAATTGAAAATTGTTAGATAGCACATTTACTGAGGAATGCTATACTACATCCGCTATACCATGAAACCAATAAAAAATATTGCAAAAACAAGAAAAACTTATTCCTTTTAAAAACAGTTTAACGATGTGTCAAAGGTAAGTATATTATACTTAAAACATCTACGGTATTGCTTAATGGTATTGGTCGTGTCAGTTATCCGTCCCATCGGATTAGGAGAAAGAGGGAACAGACAGTGCACCTGTGCTTGCACACACACACTTGTGTACTATAACATCTCCTGCGTAGTTGGCTGGTCTACGTTGAGATATACAATATAGATATATAATATCTACTGGTCTTCTTAAGAGATAGAAACTAGACTAATGTTATTAATTATTTATATATATATATATATTCTCCTAGTCTCATAATTATTATTCATTGATATACTGCTTGACATGTTTGTTTTTTATACAGATCGTTACTTTAGATTGATTGTGACACTGAATCAGAACTTAATTGTAATTCCTGGGTAGGAATCTTATCCTCAACACATCTCTTAAAGACAAGACAGTCGACGCAGTAACCACTTAAAAATGTAATTAAGCTAACATACCGTTTTAATATTTTTATAAGAAAGAAACGCATTGCCTTATATAAGATTTAGAGTGTAACTAATCATAATTTGATTAGTTAATTAACTGATAAAAAGCGCTAATAAAAACTCATTATGCAGTCCATCGCAAGCCAACATTGCGACAACACCACAATCTTATGACAGCAAATAAAATCAGTACCTAACAAATTCGAAGTTACATAAAGCAATATTACCGGTAAAAAGTGAAACCCATTGTAAGGTAAAATTAATCCCAAATCGTAGCATAGAACAAAAGAAGCTCGAGACTTTCACTGCACTCTTCATTAATCAAACTGAATTAATCTAAATAATGCCTCTGAATAACTATAGGTACGTTATTATGACTTTGTTCTGTGAACTTAAGAGCATAATCGGATTATTCACTCTCTCTCTAGTCATAAAATCAGTAACTATTGATATCGATTGAAACCGGACATTGCAATTTGTTCCTATCAGGAGTTGATCGTATTATTGTAGACCAACGGATTAACAGAGTCAACTTGTGCTGTCTATATCATATATAAGTACCTATACTATATATGTCATTATTAAATTAACATGTTGATTGTGTTTCTACTGAAGAGATATGAAAACCAAAACTGACGCGGAAAGTAAATAGAAAACAATCTGCCAAGCTGGTTGCATACCATGATTACCGTGTCAAAATATAAACTTAATCGATGCAATATTTTTTAAGTTTTTAAGGCGGTGCGCAAACGTGTCGCCTGTTGCTAGTACTGGTCACTGGTAACCGTAGTTGCTGTGTCCAGTGGCGGCAATCGGACACAGTCACCGGTCGAATGAGTCACCGAATGCAACTCTCCGTTTACGCTGCTCAGTACTATTGTAAGAAAATTTGTTAATGTTGCTTGTGTCTTCAACAAACGAATTTTAGTTTCCAGTTACTGACACCGAACGCTTTTAATCGTCATGAGTAGGTGTTAAGGCTAAGCAACTGGACACAAACATATTTTACGTACGCGCAGGGAGTTGATGATTTCACCGTGGGAGAGCTATGCTTCGGCATGAATGGGTCGGCTCGACCGGAGTGATACCACGGCCTCACAGATAACCGGTGTGAATTAGCGTTTGCGCTATGTTTCACCGAGTGAGTGAGGATACCGGAGGCCCGTACCCCAACCCCTCCCCCCATTCTCTTTCCCATACCCCAAAGGTCCGCAACGCACTTGTGACGCCTTTGATATTGCGGGTGTCCATGGGCGGCGGTAATCGCTTACCATCAGGTGATACGTCTGCTCATTTGCCCACTATTCAATAAAAAAAAATACTGGTTCTATAGAAATCAAATATTCATGAGTAACTTGTATCTGACACAAGACACTAAAGTGTCCACTTTATATAGGGATATATATTTATGGTGTTATATTAGCATCCTTGCGTTGGCAATGTGCCTACGAAATAATTATTTGGAACAATTTATCTTTATTTTTACTCGAGGATATAAATTACAACTTCAATCTTGGGACCGCGTAAATCATTCTTATCCTGCATTGAAATCTAGTTACAAAGCTATCAACTAGTTTACAAAGCAATGACTAACTCAATTATAGCCAGTGAGACACGTAGTATTTGATCGTGATAGGTCTCCCGCTTTCATTTCTGTAATATCACCCGATATTTTGAACAAAATATCTACTGGTCTTCTTAAGAGATAGAAACTAGACTAATGTTATTCATTATTTTTTTATTTATAATTTGGGTGTTTTTTATTTATAATGTATGTATTTACAAAAAAATATATATATTTTATTTTATTAATTATACCAGTAGTCTAGTACCTTTTCTTTTTACGTGTGGAAACCCCCTCGGGCCGTCACCCCGCCGGGGTTTGCGGCGGGGCGGTGTGTCGGAATCGAACCGACTAAAGCCACACGGTGTGCCACTCTGCGCCTGAGAAGGGAGTGGTCCGGGAACTGCAGTTATTAACACGACCGAACCCCTCCCAAGTAGTCAAGTACTCTTAACACAAGCTTTGTTTAGTTTGGGACTAGATGGCGTTGTGTTATAGATGTCCGATTCTTTTTTCTTTATTGTACCCTAACACATAGCCAGTGGTCGATATTCCAATTTATTTTATATATCTTTATTGTATACACAAGATAACTACGTACTACTACAAGTTGAATTACAAAGTTAGAAGCGTAACAATTGGCGATCTTATCGCTCACGACGATTTCTTCCAGATAACCTTAGTATGGATATTGGGTGTTTATGATTTTAATTCAGTATAAAGACTAGTAACACACCATCAAGTGAATATTCAAACAATAAATAATATAGAAAATGCATACATATACCTACACATATACAAATATAAATAATGAACCAAAATTATTCATAATGACAGATAGTATTTCTTTACTAGATTTTTTAAAACAGTCAATTTTTTAGCTTTTCCAATTGTCTCCGGCAAGCTGTTTCACGGACTTACTGCTTGTACAGAAAAAAAATTCTACAGAAGAAGTCTGCAAACTGAGTAGAGTATTGTGGCATATTTAATTTTTAATTCTCCGACGACCTTAGGTGCCTATAATGTGTATTGTGTCAGAACTGAAAATGTTTTTTCGAGATAAGAGGGTGTGTGAGGATGAAACAGAACACTGTATAGAAGAGAAAGTATATGAAGTAATTCATTTATTTATTTTTTTTAGTTATATGCAATCCATATAAACTTTTAATTGTGCTAAATTTTATACCACACCGTTCGCATATTCTCGTAATTTATCGCACCATCACGAATTTAAAATTACATGATATAATTTATACCTTATTTTAAATTTATTAACTCCGTTTATTTACTTTTACATTATAAAATAAATACAATACACGATTAAATTACAGATAAGCATTTCTGCTGTCGTACTAGTTGACAAGTACTGTCAAAACCAATACTTATCTACTTAAATATTTACAATATAATCTACGGTGATCTTAAACTCCGCATCAGACCTATATACTTATAGCTCTAGTTCAGACAAATTTCCTGCCAATCAACAACAACAACAAAAACAAGCTTCATTGTTTTCATAACATGTTTTAAGGTGAACTTGACTTGTATACTTACGCATAGCTAGAACTTTGTACAATACTAAAGTGAAGTTATTTGCATTTTCTAACATTAATGAATTATAACTATTTTTTTTAGATCAAATTAAGAAAGGTGGATAAACGCACGCAAAATGAGAAAGTGCAGCCATTTTTACAAAAAAAAACCTTTGGATATTGCATTGAAATAGGTAATATGCGAAAATAAATCTATTTGTTTCTTATAAATTACAATTAGGTTGTACATATTTATCACCAAAAAAAATTTAATAAGTAATACTTATGTCTCACACTACTCCATTATTTGACTATTAATTAACCTACAAATTATTTACATACATTTTTTAGCTATTAGGAGTACGAACTCCTGACACCACTCTCTCAGTACGTCTTTTATGTTTATTTACATGTGAAATGTTATTCTTTCAGACTTGTTGTTCACTTTTGTGTACTGTTTACACCATTTAATTGCATTTTAACTTTTGTATTTATATTTTACTAAGACTTGCACGCGGCTCCGCCCGCGTGTTTATTGGTTTTCGCGGTAAATAGTAGCCTATGTCATTCCTCAAGATTCAAAGGATCTTCATTGTAAATTTCATCCAAATCGGTGCAGTGGTATAGAAAATTTTATAATATCAATATGGAAGTATGAACGCATTACGGGCTGGATATCTAAGGAGTATCTATCTAACTACGACTGTGTAACTCTTTCGCTGACTTACTCCTTACACCGTCTATATTACTCGCAGTAATCAACATTACTTCTCAACGATAATTAATGTGATTTCATCTCTATTAATAATCCGTTATGATAGATCGAAATGTTCGACATTGTCTTATTGCAAAATTAATAGGGTACCTACTGCAGTAGTGCTGTGTAACGTCTATTCAAAGTCTATAACACATATAAAATATATGCATCGGATGATTAAGTAAAGCTTGATGCAAAGGAGCCGACAAATAGGACATTAATCTTGGATGATATAAGTGAGAATAATTACTTAACCTTCTTGAATCATTTTGTCATTCAATCTTGTCTCGATCTATTACAGAAACCTGGCGGGACTTCCTACAGCTATGGACATGTGAACCTTGAAATATAGCTGATCTTACTTGGACATTTTAGTAGATCCTAATTGTTGAAACAAGAAGGATACTTCTGTACAAATGTAAAAACATTTATTATCGTTTTAGTGAATTTATAAATCTAAATAATCGACGAAGACATCATCGAAATCGACTTTAAAATCACTTAGTATTTCCGTCCAAATCCGATAGATTAGTTTAGTATTCTATCCAGTAGACATCATATTTTTTTAGCGGATGATAGCTTAAAATAATATTTTTATATACAGTACTTTATTGGTTACCGCATGCGAATGCTGAGCAAGAGGTCAGGGGCTCGATTACACCGGATCGGGCCAAAAGTGCCCGTAGTGTGGAAGTTTGTGTTTCACGCCCGTTTATTAGAGACCACGTTTAAGCCATTGATCCCGGTTGTCATGAACATCTATGACAATCATGGTTGGGAATTTAATGCCCTCAAGTATACTGAAAACTAGTTCAATCTATAAATTTAGTTCGCCCTCAGTGATGTAGAGGTCCGACGCCAGTCGGACATAGAAAAATGTTATATTCAAGTAACCGGTTGAACTAACAGCCGACCCAAAATATTCTTGGGAATAATAAATTCCTAGCCTTAAGGCTAGGGGTAGGGTAGGCTGGGCTATTAAGAAAGTTAATCTCGATAGATTAACTTTCTGCGATTCACTGCGATCAGTTTATTAAGTAACAGTAAGATTTTCAGATCAACCATATGCAAAGCAAGCCGTTAATCACAGTTATATTATACGCTACACGATCATTGATTCTGCTTTCTCTCTGATATAAAATGAAAACTCATTTAGTAAGTGTATTACAAACAAGCAAGGTAGTATATGTGCGACATTTATTAGATTATACGTTGCCGTAAATAATTATTATATTAACTCTTGTTAGGGCCTTTGCATATCGGCTACTGTTTAACTGATGGAGCGCTGATATTCTATAAAACATACTAAAATTTAAGTGATACTTTTTGTCGATTAAAGGCAAAGATATACTTAGGATAAATTACAAATCACACAAAATCAAAATTACATAACGTTTGAATTATTGCTTTTTAAAACAACGGAATATATCATATGTCGCAGGAAAAAAAAACTCATAAAATAGACACAAAGAACACACCAAGACTCAAAACAACAATTTGTAAATCGCACAAAGTTCTGGCCCATGTGAATAATGAATACCTAACACTCAGTGCAGTAGGAAACGGCGAGTGGTTACTTAGGTCAATATCTTATGAATGGAGTCTGTAGCAACAATATAAAAATTCAGAAAGTCAAAATAAAGAGGCAAACAATAATTTTGAAGACAGAACTTACAGTTGTAAAATAATTCTTAAAGCAAATATAACGTAAAATTTTGACGAAGAATTTTAAACGAATAAGATTTAATAAAATAATTCAGACGACGATTCTTTAATTTTACAACTTCATGCACTTGTGTGTGTTAGAATTTAATAATTTAAATATAGAAATATATAATTAGTTTTGATTATTCAATGTTTTTAAAGCAACGTATAGTAATTATTTTAGCTTCTTGAAATGAAGGATGTTATAATTAAAGATAGATTAATGATCTAATCAATTTAATACCAATAACGTTGTTATTTATATATTTTACTTCTCAATTATAACAAAACACTAATATTATTCGCAATACTAATGTCAATGCCAATCTACCCTTAAATAACTTAAATAGCAAATAAATACAAATGTACTGACGAAACACTAATATTACACAATTACACAATAACTTATATAGCAAATATTAGCAAATATATACAAATGTACTTAGCTTAAGTATCAATGTTCCGTTCCGTAGCTGCTACACGACTGACTTGCCAAAGCAATACCATCGTTTTTATATTCTACTGGGCTTGATCAAATAATTAACGAAAATAACCTATCGTGTATTGTTTAAATTGACAATGCTAAGTATAAATATTAGAAACATTTTCTATAATATAAATAAACATATTTTCTCTAATAATACAAAATTAGTAGCTTGAGATAAATCAAAAATCAGTCAGTACAACTTCCGTTTGGAATATTCATTTAAAAATAAAATTACAGCTAAAGTAAAGTTAAAGTTAAATAGTGTAAAAAATCACAAAATAAATATAGATTTTTAAATCAATAATTGTTTACAAGATATACTTATTTTGTAAATATGTATATCTTGTCATGTGCATCGATGGCCTTAATGCACAGATCATAATATACCTTAAAAACACTATGTGTATTGTATATATCCTTACATATTATTAAATTCTTGGAAATTATTAGAAAACCAATCCACCGCATCTGTCTATCTGTTATAATAAATATATAAACTCAAAATCTCCTGCACTGATTTTTATGCGGGTTTTACTAATAGATAGAGTGGATCTTGAGGAAGGTTTTCGTATATAATTTGTAAATTTTTTGAGTATATTGCCTTTATTTATTTTAAAACCGATATTTGTTAAAGACATGTGACATTTGACTGCCTCGTTGGTCTAGTGGTTAGCGTAAGCGACTGCAGATCAAGAGGTCTCGGGTTCAATTCCTGGGTCGGACTGCTGTTGGGTTTATCCTACAAGAAATTCTTAATAGCAGCCTGGAGTACGGAAGATGGCGGTGTTTCCCGCCCGTGCTTCGGAGAGCACGTTAAGCCGTCGGTCCCGGTTGTCATGAACATCTATGGCAATCGTTATTGGGAAGTCAGTGCCCTCAAATATACTGACAACTAGTTCAACCTTTGAATTCAGTTCACCCTCAGGGTTGCGGAGGTCAGATGCCAGTCGCTCTGTGTAAAAACTGATATTCAGGTAAAACCGGTTGAACTGGTAGCCGACCCCAAATAATATTGGGAATAATAAAGGCTAGGAAAATGATGATTTGTTAAAGACGTCCGAAAAAATTAAGCTGCGCATCTTCTCAGAGTAACATAGGCTATATTATATTTTGCGTAAAGAACCAGTGCGAAGCCGGGGCCGGATTGCTAGTATAGTTTTATGGCCAATTTACTGAACCCATTTTGTTAATTTCGGTGTAGAGGTAGATTGGACCTTGGAGAAGAGCATAGGCTACTTTTTGTCGCTATATCTGACATTTACTGACGAAGAAAAAGCTGATGATGATGAATTTTAGTCTTTAAATCGTCAACACATGTTTGTGTGTAAAGGGTCTAGTATTCAAGCTACGAGTACGTTCACGTAACCCTACTTTCTTTTATATAGGTCTTATTAAATCTAGCTTTCGCATGCACACGTGAAAACGCAGCGAAATTGTTGCTCACAACTAATGCGTAAATTATAGTTGGACTCACGCCGATGACTTATCGCACATTAATTGTATGTAACATGCCCGTTGAGTAACTGATTAATGGCCCTGCCCTGAAGCTCGTACTGTATTGTGTGAATATTAAATTCTAGGAGCTGTTAATATCTGTACTCGTAGACCGTGAAGATGATGCCGATAATGTTTGACGCAACTGGTTTGTAATAAATGGTGTAAAATTGTGCTTTTCGCACCTTCATACGTCGGAAATTTAAAATATGAAGTTTAAAATCATGCATCCTGAACTGTTTAAAGGTTTTTTTTGGCTGCCTATAGATTCAGTATTGATGCAATGCAATAGGTATATATCAACCTATCACCGTACACTACTGAACGAAATTCACCCCCAAAGAAGGTCTCAACCATCCCGGTCTTGGTCAGTTATATGAATAGTTAGGAATTCCTTGTTTATAATTATAGCTGTATCAACTAACACTACCCACGATTAATGTCTCCAAATAATTCCTTACTTTTATTGAATACTTACAACTTGAACTCTAATAATTGTGAAGCACGCCTACCTAACAAGTTAACACTATTTACAATGCTATATATTACAGTGTGATGTAGCGGTTGCTGTGCATTTTTTTTTTAATTTATTTATACAAAATAATAATAAAAACGTTTATTTCTCACCAAAACCGAAACACATTAATTAGTTTACGAATTGATGTAGTAAGGTAATACTTAAGTTGAGGATCGCTTGTACGATCGCACTATCGTAAGTACAACAACTGGATTTAATTTATAAATATATACTGTATCTAAACAATAATATTTCGACTACCTGTGGATATAGATGGTCAATTGTATAAAGGTTTTAATTTATTTATACAAAATAATAATAAAAACGTTTATTTCTCACCAAAACCGAAACACATTAATTAGTTTACGAATTGATGTAGTAAGGTAATACTTAAGTTGAGGATCGCTGGTACGATCGCACTATCGTAAGTACAACAACTGGATTTAATTTATAAATATATATTGTATCTAAACAATAATGTTTCGACTACCTGTGGATATAGATGGTCAATTGTACAAAGCAAGCTTCTTTTTTGAGCCAACAGATTAAAGATGAAATGATTATGGTTAAGAGCAAACTACGGAGAGAATGCAAATCGCATGCATATTTTTTTATGATAATAGATACAAGTCAACAATAGATACTGTGGAAAGACCTTTGTCCAGTATAATAGGTAATATAATTTAATCACTCTAGCAGATAATAATTTAAAAAGTTTATTATTTCAAAGTTTCACTCTCGCAGCGTGCATTTAGATGCCTATCACGCTCTGATACGTTCCGTTATTAAATTAAATGTGCATTTGATTGTGTGCTTGCAGGCATTTCAGAATGAAAATGAAAAAAGCGTAGGATGGTTTTTATAACAGCTATTCTTTTTGTAAATAAATTTATATTTTCGGACAAATGTTTTCGGACATTTAACACACAATACCATCTAGTCCCAAACTAAGCAGAGCTTGTACTATGGGTACTAGACAACTGATATTTATACATATATACTTTTTTATGTAAATACATACATATTATACATAGAAAACACCCAAACTCCGAAACAAATATTTGCAGATCATACAAACATTTGGTCCGACCCGGAAATCGAACCCGAGACCTCAAGCACAGCAGTCGCATACGCTACCACTGCGCCACCGAGGCAGTTAAATAGCTGCTAATATATTATATTTGTGCATAAATGATGATGATACAGGTCATCATCATTGACAGCCTTTAAAAAGTCCTCATTTGGACATAAGCAGAGACCTATTCAAGGACAGCTTAAGAAAGGAGGTTTATACCAAGCCAATATAATGTTGACAAGGTGGAAAGATGCTGGTGCAGTAATGGATTTGGGACTCAGAGTTCGTCTAAAAACCACCCGACTATCGGCTTTAGCAGCCCTATCATAAGACGTTATATATCTATGTAGATACAATTAATTACAACTTATACCTAATACTGATTAAAATAATTTTAAGTGCCTCGAAATAACATATGAAAATTAATAACATTGGGCGATTACTGCCAACGCTATTTAATTTGCAATATTTCATCTTTAAGGATATCTACTTACCTGTCTAATTGAAATTATTGCTCACTCAATTCTCGGCTCAAATATTGAAATGATAATCAAAAGCAGTCGATTAAATGTTAAATTACTGAAAGTGAAGATGTATGCAATAAACTTAGAATGTCTGACTCAACAGGTGTAAGGTCATATTCTAATCGCGTAGAGACTAATCAGACTTAAGCACGCAATGCAATGAAACTTTAGATGCTAAGAGCGTAATTTCATCTATATTGATCAAGTATACCGATCTACGTGAGTACGAATATAGCAGCAGCACCTGCGGAAAATAAGTAATCAAAGTTCTAAAACAGCCCTGTTGCGTAAACCATAACAAATGCTTATAAATGGTTTTAACTATAAATAAAGAGATTTACGTATTTCCTCTAAGATTAAGACATTAATTGTATTCCTATACCTACCAATTATGCTCATGTTGCAAAGCTAATTTAACAATTGCTTTTGTTATAAGGTGATGATGATGATCTTCTTGTCTGCCTATATTGTCGTCCTATGCCATAAATGACACAGTTTAACAAGAGGCAGCCCGCGGAAATAAAGTGAAGACATATATTGTGTCACTACACAATATATGTAGATATTTTTTATAGTAATAATCCCTCCCACACACCCATCACTATTATCATTCATGTACTGTGTCATTCGTTTCATTCATTCATGTACATTGGGAGAAGGGAAGTAACAGTAAGTGAATTACGAATGTATTTAATTTTTCATCCAAAAATAGATTTCCTGAACTAGAAAATGCTTTTGTTTTTTTAGTTTTTATCGGCAGATACAATAATTTATTGCCGTATTTGAATAATTGTTTAATTATAAAACGCACTATATACTATTTTCCGTCTTTTTTTGTCAAATGTATCAAATGCTTAAAATTAAGTAAACAATTGTTAGAAAAAAATGGCAAGGATCTTTTTTTAAATTAATTATCCGGCCTTCTCCATCCTGTATTTTTAATTGACATAAATTTAAAATCAAATTATAGACCAAAAAAATTTACCTACTAAACTTTCAGGTATACCTACATATGATAACACTATTTTTGTGAATACTAAATTACTAATTTTGCTCTTATCTCATTCACAAGTATTTCGTTTAAGTAACTATAAAACTTTAGGTTCTCAGTTAATTCAACGTCGCGCCGGCAGAAAACGTGCAAGAAAGAAAGTCAACAGGTTCGCCCCTTTTGACCTCTATCCAAATATGAGTACGATTTTTAATATATCTCTACCTATACTTTTGAGAGTATATAGGCCGTGAGTAAATGAATTGTAAAAGTGATACACTTCACTCAAAGCATATAATATTTTGTTTTTAGCGTCAGTAATTGTACACGATCAAACCATAACAACAGGCCGAGTGCACTGGGCGAAGCAATTTATATAATTTTCTACTCGTTCGATCCGAAATAAGATACTATTCAAAGTGAACGGCTACATGGAAGCTTGGCTAATGCCTATACATTACTTTTTTATGCTCTTTTAAGTTGGAAAAAAACTATAGTGCCAGTTGCGTAACCACGAGCCACCAAATACTTCTAAGTGTATTGAACGTGGTGCTGCGTGCGAACCCCGAAATGTCGAACAATCCGATGGATAATCTGATTCTTAATAACAGTTTATAATATAGTAAAAGACCTTTATTGGCTCTCGGGTAAAAATACTCTCTCACGCCATCACTTGTGTGAACATAAATATGCTAATTACATAACATTGGCGACACCTCGGTGTTGGATTTTGATATTTTCTTTACTGTTATAAGCCTTGGACTGAACTATGTTTTGTGACCTTAAGCTATAGTTTCCTAGATTAGATCAGAACATGTGGCAACAGTTGCCCAGTCTGCAAAGATGGAAAAGGGAAAAGGAAAGGAAAAACTAGACCAATGACAGCATACACTAATATTATGCTACTGTAGCTGTCTGAGCAACGTTAAGTGACACTTGACGTTTTGGGAAAAGTATTTTTTTATAAAATTATAGATTTTGCGTTTTTTTTAATTTACCTAAAAGGGGGTACACGAGCAAACGTATCGCCTGATGGTAAGCGCCTGCAACACCAGAGGCATCACAAGTGCATTCCCGGCTTTTGGGGGATAGGGAGAGGGATGGTGGGAGAGGTTGGGGTATGAGCCTTCGGTATCTTCACTCACTCGCTGTTTCACACCGTTTTTCTGTGGTATCACTCCAGTCAAACCGGCTCATGCATGCAGAAGCGTGGCTCTCCCACGGTAAATTCTATAATCCATCTAAATCTGTGTAATTATTTTGCTTTCAAAATGATAGTGGTTACACCACTCAACTACTACTACTACTACTACTCACTCACTCACTAACTCAACGTTTTTAAAACAAAAGAATTACTCAGATTTAGGTGGAATAAAAAGAGTTGTTCTCATGATGCTATAAGTTTCAACGGACTATGACCATTATTAAGTCTATTTAGGCAATTGCAAAAAGAGGCGCTCATAGCCCAGTTGCACTCGGTGATTACGAACAATCACCGAGGGTAAGCAACGATGGCGCGGTCAGTACCTGGATAGGAGACCGCTGGTTGCATGTTATCATGAGCGTCTCAGTGATTCGGAGGTTACTTTAAGCAGTCGGTCCGGGTTGTTATTATAGGATAACAGTCGTGAAGCTTAGTTAAAACATCCAACGCCAAGATTACGGTCCAGTCCCCAATCCGCACTCTTACACACAACCCTCTCCTGAGAGGAGACCCGAGCCCAACAGTGGGACATTATTACGCAATTTTACATGAACAAGACTTTTCTCCTTTTGAGAGATAATGTAAAGATAACCTTTCAATAATAAAACTTTCTAAAGATCCCGTTTAGATATATCAAATTTCATTTTCATTTCTTATCAACGTGAAGGCTATCATCTGTGAGTCGTGCCCTTTATTAAATATAACCTACATTAGCAAACGAAGCATTGTGTAGAAATCAATAAAATGACAGATTATTACGCAACTATTTTTTGTAGATAATTTTACGAACATGGCTTAAACTTTTAATAACAGGTCGAACTCGGGTCAAGTTGTTCATCGAAGATTACAACTAACATTATTGATAATACATATGCGCACGGTTTTTTTTTTAAGAACAACTTTTTAAAATTATTGATATACACATACACATACCTATGCTTTAATGATAGAAAGTAAGACCGATAATGAACTTAGATCCACAAGACGCAAAGCGACAGAATAACGGCTTAGTGGTAATCAATTAGTTTACCATAAAAGCCTGATGACAGTAGCTCCACGTAAAATAAATAAGTTCAACCACATCGTAGTAGACTTTAAGCCGACCCCAACCTAGGATCGGAGGATGTGGAAAGCGCCTCTCATCTGCTTATCAGCTACTGAGTAGGTAGTCACACTCGTTAACTAGATTTAGATTATAATTATCTATGTTTATGTCATTTGTCATCTTCAAGTTTTGATATTGTCATATCCCGTAAATACTTTGCCTGTGCAGTAATACAGTGACGGATGATTCAATTTAATTTAGTCATTTCAGAAGTGAGACGATAATTTAAATGACTTTAAAATTATGTCAAACTAACACTCAGCATTAGAGTGAGCGGTACACCGCCGTTTCCTATTCCTATTTATCGAACCACGGATGTTGTGGGTTCGATCTCCACATCGGACAACACTATATAACAAATTAGTTTTGGAGTCTGGGCGTACATCAGTACGTAGTAGTGATTAACAAAATACGCTTATTAATCACTTTACTTCACACTTCACTTTTTTTATTTATTCGTAGCGCAGAAAATATCTTACACAAAAGTGGTTAGTTATAGGTTTACCCCAATAGACCTCGAGTTGCATCCGTACATGTAACAAGATTCAAAACAAGACGCACTACGCAATTGCAAAAAAAACACTTCAAACAACACAGATTTGATGCAAATCGACATCAATTGTAGTTCATTCTGAATATCCATTTTAAACAAACATCGTTATTGTTAAAGCGGAAATACAAAAGTTATTTTTTTAGTTGCAGATAATGTATAGCTTTTTAATGACTTCAATTTATTTTTATTTGATCTGCCATGAATAATACGGATTATCTAAGAAATATCATTTCACACGGAAGTTGATCATGTAATACTATTAAAATATATAACAAGTTTATCTGTCATACTGACAATATTTTAAGCAATAAATAAATATTTCGGACATCTGACTCACGACGCCGTCTAGTCCCAAGCTAAACAGAGCTTGTGTTATGGGTACTAGACAGCTGATATTAATACATATGTACTGTTTTTTTATTGTAAATACATACATATTAGACATAAAAAACACCCAAACTCCGAAACAAATATTTTTACGATAATAGTAACACGTAGTTAACAATTTTATCAGACATTAATAATCAGTTTTGAGACTTTTCTATTCTATTGAAACGGCTGCGAAAATGTTTTTTTTTTATGTATGGCCCTGCCAAAATGACTCTACTTTGCCTGAAGGAAAGCATAAGCAGAATCCATGAGTAATGGTCACCATTCACATTGCGAATGCAGACAATGCAACAATGCAGCATGGTAACCCACACCATGGCTGCCTAGTGATGCTTCCGCATCATAGCATCATCATTAGCCTCTGGTCTCGCACTAATCAACGAAACACGACAGCACGAACGCTGTCATTTTACGTTGATCTTCTGTGCGAGGGTAGTACCGCCCCGGTCGAGCCGGCCCGTTCGTGCAGAAATCAGCAGGGCTCTACTACCTTGACAATGTGTGAGAATGTTATTTGAAATTGAATGAAAGTAACAAGAATTTATACGTACGTTTCGTATGTATTTTTCTTCCGGTAAAATATTATCGGCATCTTAATATCAAAACTAATTGGACTATGTCAGTTGATAATACAACAAATTTTCGATGGGGAACAAATGGGCGATAAATCGATCTAGGTAGGATTTATTTTTAGAAAATTTACCAAAAATACGATACCGTGCAAAATTCGGTCTCTGTCATTCAAATAAAACTTACAAACACTCAAGGAAAGCCGCAGGCAATAGTTAGTAGCATTTCGGAACAACATCGCAAACGTAAAAAAAGCCTTTAACAAATGCTTATAGTATTATTACATTAGGCAGAATATTTATCTAAGTATTACAAACAAGCCTTAAAATATTTATGATGTACGGATATTTAGCACTTAGAGTGAAAGTTAGACTTTTACTTGGAAAGTGCCAGAAGGAACAAAAATAGCCAGCACTTAAACAACGAATTTTAGCCATTCTTTATAATTACAACACTATTATGACTGACAGGATTTCTAAGTTTTTTATGTTCTTAATCCGGTCTAGACATTCGTTTCCCTTATTAAATTAACTTAGTCTTTAGAGAATATCTACTGACAATATAGTAGGACAATTAGATATAATAAAGTGCTTTATAATAGAAGTAAAATAGGAACAACTTTAACTGCCTCGTCTTGGGTTCGAATCTTGGGTCGGGGCAAAAGTGTTCGGAGCTCGAAGTTTTTAAGTTGCGATCCGAACCCCCGTGCCTCGGAGAGCACGTAAAGCTGTCGGTCCTGCGCCTGATCCCTTCCTGATCGTGTCAGTTAACCGTCCCATCGGACTTTGAGAGAGAGGGAACAAAGAGTGCACCTGTTTGCATACACGCTTGTGCACAATAATATCTTCCGCGTAGTTGGCTGGTCTCCGTTGAGACTGACCGCCGTGGCTGTTATCGGCTAGAAGAACATTATTATTAAAATAGGAACTTAATCGCTATAATGATTACAAGGTTCATGTACATTACGTCAGAAATGACTCTATACATTTAATATATTGTGGCGACCTCCACATACAGCGCCATCTACCGAAGATACACTGAACTACGAAGTAACGCACTGTACCTACAAACTACACTAAACGGAGTAACTACCAATCCTGAATCGCGCAAATAAAGTTCCCGCGCCGATTATCATATATACAACATCCCAACATCAACTGTTGGGCAGTAGCCCGCCAGGCATGATCACTTCGCCTGGTCGGAGGATCCTCCCTTTGTGTTGGGTGGAACATTATACCGGTTCCCCCACAATATGTATTGCTGCAAAAGATTATAACCTATCGTTGTAATATAAAACCATTTTCGTCTTTGATATTTTCAAAAAATGTTTATGTTCAATATAAATACCTAAACCAAAGTCTATGGAAAAACCGCTGGTCTAAAGATAGTACCAAATTTTAACCCTACACAATGCTGGCATTAGGCTATGGCTTAGAAGCCATAAGCAAGAAGGAAAAGCAAGAAGAAGCCGTCTTGTTTCGCGAAGATTAAGCAATTAGCAAAGTCTTTTTCTGATCCGTGGGAGAGCCACGCTTCGGCATGAATGGGCTGGATCGACCAGAGTGATACCACGGCCTCACAAAAAAAAACCGATGTAAAATAGCGCTTGCGCTGTGTTACACCAAGTGAGTGAGGATACCCCTCACCTCGACATTTCCCCCCATACCTCAAAGGCCGGCCACGCACTTGTTACACCTCTGGTGTTGCGGGTGTCCATGCACGGCAGTAATCGCTTATCATGGGTGATACAATTGCTCGTTTACCCCCTATTCCATAAAAAAAACACAAACAAAATCAAATCTGTGATTTAATTTCATACTAGTATTTCTGCTAAAACCATTCGACTGTCTTATTTATGTCAATCATAGCAGTTGTCAAACTAATAGACGTGCACAAAGGAGCTATAAATTTCGCATGAGCGGGTCTGAATAACACAACAATGTTACGAGTACACTTTAGATACTTAAATAAGACAGTTTAAAGGCCAACAACACATAGCACACGCGTAAATACTAGTATGCTCATGCTATTAGTAAGAAATACTTGCTATGAAAACAGAAGCTTACGGTTTAAATTTAGTTATAAGTTAACTTTCTGCCACGCACAGCAAAACTGTGGGATGAGCTGTCGCCTGCGGTGTTCCCGGACCAATACGACCTTCAAACTTTCAAGAAAAGCCTACGCCGGCAACGCACTTTTAACGCCTCTGGTGTTGCGGGTATCCATGGGCGGCGGTAATCGCTTACCATCGGGCGATACGTCTGCTCGTTTGTCCCCTATATAATAAAATAAAAAAAATGCAGTAATCGCATCCATATAATCTATACAAATGAATAAAATTAAAGTGTCTGGTTTATACCTTCTAATTTACAACTTTTTACTAAAAGCATATGAAAGTACACACACGGTATTTTAATAAATATTTTTTTTAAATTTTTAATATTCTCTGGAACGTTTGGACCGAATTTGACAGGACATTCACTGTTAGATAGCTGATGATATAAGGAGTAACGTAGGCTACTTTTTTTAGACTAACTTCGCCCCGCTGCGTTACTCGCGGTACAATAATAACCGCGCGTTCAGCTAGTGTAAAATTAAAACATTCTCATTTACTCGTCTGACAGAAAGCCATCGGATATCAGTTTTTTCTTGTACATGGGTATGAAAAGTAAACGTACAGACTAAGCGTTGTACAATAATATAGCAATTTCCCTCTTTCCTGTAATTAGTATGTGCTAGTAATATTAAACTCAAACGGAACTGGAACCACATCCCCTCAATTCATTTCACTTTGTGGTCATCTAATATCTAATGTTCGAATTGCTGATCGAACTTATTACGTCCTAGCTACGCTTGCGGCTTTCGGTGCTTTTAAGTATTGTTTGCCGCGACACAAGCCACAAGTAATATGTTTCGAAATATTAAATGAATAAATACGCTAAAAAGTATAGTTATTACTGGCTGACCCACGCAACCTCGTTTGCGTCTTATATTGCCCGTGGCGTGAAAATTTTTCCCCGTTTTTGAAACATTCTTCATTGGTGCTCCACTCCTATTAGTAGTAGCGTGATGATATATAGCCTATAGCCTTCCTTGATAAATGGACTATCCAACACCCGAAAGAATTTTTCAAATCGGACCAGTGGTTCCTGAAATTAGTCGGAACAAACAGACAGACAGACAAAAATTTTAAAAAAATATATATGCATGTAGTAGAAAGCGGTTATTTAAATATTACAAACAGACACTCCAATTTTATTTATTTGTATATATAGATTACAACTTAATACTGTCGGTAAACAGTGGGTAAACAGAACACTGCACTAAATCAACACAAACAATAGCCACTAACGTCATACGACAGTTCAAACCATGCACTCTTGTCTAATCTTGTCCAGCTACTATATGTGCTAAATCCATAACATAGAATAGCTTTTTAAGACAACCGCAGACTGTTAAGAGTCTGCGACAGCCTGAGGCACTATGCTCTTAAAAGAAACTCAACTACTTATTACTTCCAAAATATATTTTACAAGAAGCGTTGATAACATAAAAAGATAATCTACTTTCATATTATAATTGATAGTTAGTTGGGAAAAGTCTACATTTCATAGATAAATCTTGCCAGCGAACCACTTATAAACCGTATGACAAATGTGTAAGGAAGTGGATGAATTTACTGGCAGATCATTTGATCACATCACATTTGACTGATTGGCTGAAGAACGTTGTTATCACTCACTTTGTCAACTAGAAGAAGTGATTGTCGACTATATCATGATTACAGTAAAAAAGAGATTGAAATTTGAAGGTTATAAGGAACAGGACCTTTTAATGTGCAAGTAAAACCTTTTTACTGATACATCTATACTAATATTACAAAGCTGAGAAGAGTTTGTTTGTTTGAACGCGCTAATCTCAGGAGCTGCTGGTACGATTTCAAAAATTATTTCAATGTTGGATAGTCCATTTATCGAGGAAGACTATAGGTTAAGACTACTAGGAGTGGAGCACCAATGAAGAATGTTTCAAAAACGGGGGATATTTTTACGCTACGGGCAATAGAAGACGCAAACGAGGTTGCGTGGGTCAGATAGTTATTAATACTCATGCTCGCTCTAGGGAAGCTAAGTCCGTCACCTTAGCTTTGTTGCCGTTTACTACGAATGCTATATTCTTTTTAATTTAAAAAGTCAAGTTAAAAACAAATTACTTATTTAAATTAATAATCAACTTTTCAAAAAAGGAACAGCTCTTACTTTGACATTTATTTATCGTTCTACATCAATCAAACAGATTTTCATGTTTTAGATTTCGCTTAATATAAGTTTACCATCCTACTACTATTATAAAGGCGAAAGTTTGTAAGTATGGATGTATGTATGTATGGATGTTTGTTACTCTTTCACGTAAAAACTACTGAATGGATTTGAATGAAACTTTACCACAATATAGCTTATACATCAGAATAACACATAGGCTACTATTTATAAAGATATAGCTTCGCCTCGCGGCGTTGCCCGCAGTTATCATCGTACCGCGGGTAGCACCGCGGGGTTCAGCTAGTATATTACATAACTGTGAATCTTTTGTTAATTGCATTGACTTTTTATTACATACATTAACAACATTATAATTAATAACATTATGAAGTAAAACAAAATGATGAATTGTGTTCGAAATCTGAACTTATGGCGAATTTTTATTACTTACTAAAATAAATAAATACTTTTTCTTGCATTCCAACAACCATTTTAAAAGTAATGATTTGCAAAAGATTAATACATAACAAATGAAATTCAGATGTTATCTACTATTACGAAAACAAAATGTGTAAATACCTATTATAAATGAAAGTATTCTGATAGACGATTTTAAGGTCATGAGTTCATTATTCTTATCGTACCCTCATAAATTATCAATTATCTACTTGCGCAGGAACATAACTTTTTAAAGCTACGGAACCTGATTTCAAAAATGGAAATCTATTACAATTCGCGTTCGTCGATCTTTTTTATTTACAAGGCAACTACTTTATTTTGTGGAAGTTTAATTAGATGCATCAACTAAATATTGTATCATCTTAATTTCTTAACATCGAGTGAAGATTTCAGAGGCCCATATTCAAACCCTCCCCCACCCCCCTTCCCATCCCACAAAGGCAGCAACGCACTTGTGACGCCTCTGGTGTTGTGGGTGTCCATGGGCTACGGTAATCCCTTACTATCAGGCGATAGATCTGCTCGTTAGCACCTTATTCCATATAAAATTAAAACATCTAACTATTATTTTGTTGCTTATCATGCAATTAGTCCTGCCGACTATGAGCAGATGAGATTTGGGATAGTTAGCGGTTAAGTATATTGTATTCCCCGTAGAATATCATATGTATTAATATAGTGGCTCATTCAATACTGCCAAGTTCTAAAGCTCTACGTCGCTTCTGTCAAGTGATGCGGTCAGGTTAATGTGAGCTGCTGGGCCTACTCTTAACTAAACATGTTATGCAACGAATCTAGATATATTAATCCATAATAAAAACACGTACAACTGTAATGCGTCTAAGTAAGCAAACCAAATTACTATCACTCACACTGCACACATTTACATATTCCACGTTTAATTTGAATTCTATGTTTACTAACCGCGTATCCAAAATGCTTACTGATTTCTGAGATATTTTGAAGCGCGAATTATCATTGATAAAAGTTTCTATCCAGATTTTCATCAATGACCAATGAAAACAATAAGTCAGATTGTATATCCGTATGTAATACAAATGATCATCTTAGTACTCATGTAGCACCTTTCACTCACACATCAGCTCAACCTGTGTTACGTCACGTCGCGAATGATTAATATATCCGTGTACCAACTTATTGACGGCCTGGTCCTACCACATGCATTATTAGAAATTCTCACACGCTTCCTTTTCTTTAGTGGTCAGATTTTTAATTGTTTCTGTAGTGTAGCGTCATAGTATCTTGTTATAGTCGTTCCAATACTTTATTTAACTTTTGACAGATCACAAAATTTTCACTTCACAAAATCAAATTTTTAATATCTTTACTAACTCTACTTTTAGTAGGGACTCATTCACCTCTTCGCCATTGTCACGGAGCCAGTTTATAATTTCATGTTTTTTGTTGGCCTGTGTTGGTATTTTATTAATTTGACGAGAGTGATAAGGTGCATTATCAATAAATATTATTGATGGCTCTTCGAGTGATGTAAGCATTTCTCTGAACCACTTTTCATACACGTTCGAATTCATCTCCTCATGATAATCTCCTGTTTTCTGGGATTTAAAAGCTAATAGAGCGCCTGGCACAAATCCTTTTACTGTTCCTGCATGACAAATAATCAGTCGTTCGCCTTTTCCCATTGGTACTGTAGAAGTGGAGCCAACGGTGTTGTCAGTCCAAGTTTTTGACAGCGTATTATTCGCATTGAGCCAAGTTTCATCTGTGAAAACAACATTCGACCAATCTTCTATTTTTTTTGCTTGTCTTAAAAAATCGCATCTATACAAAGCAATATCATTGCGTTCCATTAAAATTTTTCGTTTGTCACATTTTTGGAATAACATTCCAATGTCTTTCAATACCTTTGTCAGAGAAGATTTTTGACCACGGAACAAACCACTATTTCGAAGAGATTGTGTTAGTTTTTTTAATGTTGGAATCTCTTTTCTTTGGTAATAGTCGTATATATGACGACGAATAGCACCAGCGTCAAAATTGTCAACGGCTGTAACTTTACTAGGCGGACGTTTTTTCTTAGGTGTAGATAGCTTATTCTGTTCCATGCCACTGCTGCCGTAGCCTTCTTTTGTTATTTTTGCCACTGTTGGAGCACTAATACCTAATGCTGCTGCAACACGGTCTCTAACTTGAGTCACTGGTATAAGAGGCCCACCATTACGGCTTTCCTTTTCAAAGTATTCACGAAGTCGCAAGACAAACTCTCTTGTTTGTCCTTTGAGTACTTTCTTTTTTGGCATTTTGACAGTAACGAAGGCAGGAACGATACGCTCAACTCAACCAAACGTGAGAATTCACAAATAAATCAATACGGAGGAATATAAATACTCAACTATATTGAAGGTTACTCATTGAAATACTGTAGATTATTTTAAAATAGACATAGAGAGATTTAATAAAGATCATCAATAGTTTAACAAATACAATATTAACCACTGAATTACAACACAATACAATAATACATTTTGAAAATTCAGTTCCTTTTATATATTTTTTCATGACATAGAACCGTCATATTTGAACAACATTCTTTTAATCCATTTCTTCTTTATTTTGACAAAGGAGGTCGCACATTGAAACACATAGAAATATGAAGTACGAAATTATCTATAAAATAATGAGTTTGTTAAATCGATTAAAACTTCTTAATGCATAAAATCGATCGATGAAAGAAATCGAATAGGTAACGGGTCAGGGTATCACTATTTGATTAAGTATTTATTAAGTATTTTTTTATTAAGTATTAGAGCTGTCAAAAGTTAAATAAACTATTGGAACGACTATAGTAATTGTACCAACCATGGGAGAGCTATGCTTCGGCATGAATGGGTCGGCTCGACCGGAGTGATACCACGGCCTCACAGAAAACCAGTGTGAAATAGCGTTTGCGCTGTGTTTCACCGAGTGAGTGAGGATACCGGAGGCTCATAACCCAACCCCTCCCCCCTCCCCTTTCCCATCACCCAAAGGTCGGCAACGCACTTGTGACGCCTTTGGTGTTGCGGATGTCCATGGGCGGCGGTAATCGCTTACCATCAGGTGATATGTCTGCTCGTTTGCCCAATATTCAATAAAAAAAATTAAAAAAAACCTAAAGTGTATCAAAAATCGTTTTTCAAGTTGGGGTCTACTTTAAGTTCAGTACGATACGGCTGAACTTAATTTTTTTAGAGAAGCCACTGCCATCAGATCGCCACAACCTAAGTACTTATGTTAGCTTATAACGTCGAAATACCTGACCAATATAATTTTTGTAGCTGTTGATTTTCCTAACTGATGTAAATTAGTAAGTATTTGCATTGCCTCCAGGCGATAAGGCCGCCAATTGTACTTCTCTAGTTTAAGTTTTCGTAGTTAAATTAATTTTGTTACTTATCTGGTGTGCAATAAAGAGATTTATTATTTTTAAATTAAAAACGGGTATTGATTTTAATGGATTTTTTAAATTATGCGTTAAATGATTTATAACATCCACTTAGGTTATTTTGTTTATTATTTGTAGAATTTATTTAAATGTGTTATTGAGGATAAATTAAAGCATTTATATCAGCATATATATGTGAAGAGCGTAATGACATAGCTGTGGACTGCTATCAGTAGGCTATTTTTGGCATTGCTTGGTTTTTCGAGTCAAGATTACAACTTAAGTGGGTGACTAGTTTGTGCCAAAATGTGTCGCCTACTACCTCTAATAAAAATCTGATTTTCGTAAATACCATAATATATATATATTCATTTGATATTTATTTTGCGGCACAATAGTTCAAGCTTATCTAAGCTTAAGCTACCATAAGGCGCAAAACGAACCGTGTAATATACCGTGTTATGACATACAACGGTGAATTAATATTAAAAATATACTATCGGGCCAATATATTTTCAAACTTTCATATAAACCATTATAATGAAACAAATATTCTAAAACGTAAGCAATGTTCCGGATACTTTTTTTAATCGCATTCTCAACGCAAAGGCCCTACTTTCGAAAGGCAGCGCGGGCGCAAGCGTGAAACGCGACACAATGGGAGATCGTGAGCGTGCACCGCGCGCCAACACGCGGGACGTCCAAATGTTTACGCGATTAGATAACATCGTAAGATGCGATTGGTTACTATCGTTTGATTGTAATCGATTTAACAATCGACAAAAATAGTTTTGTATTACATTTTTATACTTGTAGCAGTGTGTGTACGTAAGTGTGCTGGACTTGTACATAGCACAGAATGATTGATGTTGTGATGGATGTATTGTAGGCGAACGAAATCCCATTTATTCTTGAAACGGCTTCTTGTTAGATACGAGTGTTCCTGCTTGATTGTAACTTCAGTAACAGTAACTGTTTGTTACCCAAACGAAGGACTAGCAAGTATAGAATAAGTCACGCTTATCTTTCCTTTCCATGTGCTTAGGTAAGCCTATATACCTACCACCAGAAAATTTAAATTAAACGTACCCTTTTAAAAAAGCTTAGTTTAAAAGCTTGTTCGCTCCAAAGGCTTTCATTTTTAATTTGTTATTTACAGTGATTAATAAATTATTTTTTAATCTTTTATTTGTTATCGTTACAAAAATATGAGTATGAAACGGAAATACAGAAAAATGTAGAGGATCAATAACTTATTTTAAAAATATCACCATCTCTCTAAAAACTTAGCAATGTACAATAAGACCTAAGACCGCACCTATCACTCGGCAATCACTCAGATACCGGGACAGTCGCTCGTCGTAAAGCAGTCAAAGCACAGTTAGCCATTAAGAAGCACTCTGAAGGCAATGAGCATACGTCTCGCTATCACCTTCCTAATGGTCACCATCAGTGTCTATCACGGTTGTCAGCATTGTCAGCTTCATAGGCACCATAAAAATGTCTGTTTTTATCACTTACGACAGTTTGCCAAGTTCGTCCAAAACAAAAAAAATGTTTTAAAACAAATTTGTTTTAAAATTATATACGAAAACCTTCCTTAAGAATCACTCTATCTATTAGTAAAAGCCGCATCAAAGTCCGCTTTTGATTTTATCGTGAACAGACAGACAGACGCGGCGGAATACTTTCTTTTATAATATGAATGGATTTTAAAGCCACATATATTGTGTATATTAAACCTGAACATTATGTTGTACGTACATGCTGGCGCAGCCGCGGGCCAAAGCTAGTAATAAAATATACTACTTCATATATGTTTCATTGTTAAACTTATATTTCTGAATGCTTAGCCTAATAAAGATTACAGACCCACTTTGTTTTTTTTTTTAGATTTAGTTGTTTGCACTTTTTTCATCAAAAACCGAATCGTGTAAACAATTTTTCTTGTGGAATTCTAAGTTTAGATAGTACATTTTATACAGTAGAATAGAACCGACAAAAAAATCATAAATCATTTTTTTCTTTCCAATTAAGTAGATACAACACTAGTGATATTGCGTTAAGATTTTTTTTCTACAAATTTTGGTGTTTATACCCTGGTCTTACCATAAATATGTACGATTCCAGATAAATATATATATAACAAATTAATTACATAGGTCGATACCTATTGCACTATAGACTATAAATCAGGAATACTGAAATCTTTATTCAATTCTATAGTTCCATTAATAAGTTAAAAGTAAAACGATCTTGTTCTAAATCTGGAGATTGCAATCGAATAGATAACATTACATTATTCGCTACAAAATAGGAGTCTCATTCGCAAATATCTTTCGTGATGCTTTGGAAGAATAACTGGTTAAAGATCACGATTGAAACGAAAAACATTTCCTGTGAAAACAAATACCTTCAATTCCTAAGCAAATAAACTGGCTAACCTTATTATTTATGTGTGGCTACAGAATCAATGATATACACATGTGGCGACATCCACATACAACATAACCTACTACAGCGCCATCTACCGAAGATACACTGAACTACGAAGTAACGCACTAGACGGAGTAACTACAAGTCCTGAATCGCGCAATAAATAGTTCTCGCGCCGATTATCATATATACAACATCCCAACATCAATTGTTGGGCAGTAGCCCGCCAGGCATAATCATCTCGTCTGGCCAAGGGATCCTCCCTTTGTGTTGTGTGGAATATAGCACCCGTTCCCCCACACACACATATAAAGTGATGATCACACTTACTGTTGTATTTATGACTGTATTTGTTGTGTGTGCTATATCAGTGGACATAAATGATGTATATGAGCTTCTAAACCAACAGGACGCTTAAATTATTTTACACCAACCGTTTACAACATGTCAGTAGTTAGTGGAAATCAGTAATAGTCTTAGTTGTCCAAGAATATACTTATACTTACATGGCGGCACTTGAACTTACCTAAAACAAAGAAAAAATCATTAGAATTAGTCAATGACTTATTTAAATCTATCGCTAAATCTCTATCGGAGTCCTTTGAGAGCTTCTAGCCTACACTATTTTTAATTTTATGATAGTACAAGCTGAACCTCGCGTTGCTACCCGCGGTACGACAATAACCGCAGGCAACGCCGCGAGGCGAAGCTATATGTTTATACATTGTAGCCTATGTATTATTTTAATGTATAAGCTATATTATTGTAAAGTTTCATTAAATTCCACTCAGTAGTTTATGCGTGAAAGAGTAATAAACATCCATCCATCCATCCATCCATACTTACAAACTTTCGCGTTTATAATATTAGTAGGATAATTCATAGGGTCACAAGCTCAACCTGAGATACACAGGCAACAAATGAATATACATATTAAACATTATCACCATTCACGCTGACATAGCTTATTGTAGACAAATAGTTTCGAATATTCTAAAGTTTCTTATCAAAAGCAACATCTTAAGTTATAAAGTCGAGCTAGTCAATTTCGTGATAGATGTCTTAGAACTTCAGTTAATTGTCGATAAGCCTTACTTATCGCCGAGAAACAGGACAGATTTACCTTGTAAATGGAGGCGACAATGACAATGCGATGACAATTATTATCGTCGAAGATAAACTGTCCTGAATCTTTGAGTATTATTATCTAGAGTATTCTAGAGAACAATATAATAGTTTTAAGTAGGATATGATTTCCAATGATTCTATATCACGACTCTGATCTTCGGGTTGCTAGGCTAATATATTTTCTGTACTGTATCCTTGAATTACGCTACCCATAGCCAAACTTGAAAACCTTTGCAGTTTCTGTCTAAATTCCAACTGTTATTACAGTGTGCATTACAGTACCACCCAGATAGACCCTTCGAGATCTTCGGGGTGCAGTTTATATCACTGTGTCTGTGAATGTATGTGTATTGAAAAGAATAAAAAAAAGTAGAATCTTAGACAGGAGCTGCAAACTTCCTGCACGTTAATAACATAAGGTTATTAAAGCTACAATCACAGATTTGGCTTCTGATTATTAACCTATTCAGAAGCAAGCCTCAGGCAACCGTGTGAAGTCTTACGTGCGCCTCTCTGATCTGA
Organism: Spilarctia lutea; assembly: GCA_916048165.1. Taxonomy (NCBI): domain Eukaryota; kingdom Metazoa; phylum Arthropoda; class Insecta; order Lepidoptera; family Erebidae; genus Spilarctia; species Spilarctia lutea. The sequence continues at coordinate 7,892,559 of OU696491.1, forward strand.
AAGGAGTTTGGCTCCAACGATATGGTATGGTAAACAAACTTGAAACAATACACTGAGTATACATCTTCTGAACGAAAAGTATTGTTATAAAGTTATAGATAAAAGTTTGTACATGTGTTAAAGCTTTTCCTTGTTATATTGTTTACGTACTGCTGCTATACTACGTAATAATGTTTCAAGTAGCAGTGAAGTGCACCTACACTTATATTTTCTGTCTGTGTTATGTGTTTGAAGAAATCGCAATTGGTGAATAGCAAAGCAAAGAACAAAAATACAAAAACAAATAGATATTGACAGTGAAAACAGTGATCTAAAAATCAAGTCTCTTGAGGTGCTATTGAAACCACGGTTTTAACACTGTTGTGTAGTACCACTTACTCACTACTACACTACGCACTATAAAGTTCCCTTCAGCGCGAAAAGTGGTTCTCATTCATTTATTCATTATACATTGCTTGGTTAAAATGATAAACCAACAAACCGTGGCAATGTCACGTTTCGGCATGAATGGGCCGGCTCGACCGGAATGATACCACGGCCTAACAGAAAACCGGTGTGAAACAGCGTCTGCGCTGTATTTCACCGAGTGAGTGAGGATACCGGAAGCTCATACCCCAACCTCTCCTCCCATCGCTTTCCCCTTCCCCCAAAGGCCGGTAACGCACTTGTGATTCCTCTGGTGTTGCGGGCGGCGATACGTCTGCTCGTTTGCCGATATTCCTTAAAAAGAAAAACCCACGCGTTCACAATTATCAACAGTCATAACTCTCAAAGTTGTCAACAAAATTGGAGCAGGAAAGTTATTTTAATTAATAAATAGTTTCACGGGTTACTTCGTGTAATGTATCATGAGATAACGCGACTGGTGTAGATGTTTCACGTCCTATTAAAAACGGCTAATGGTCAGAAAATAATAATAGCAATAAATTGTTAAGATGATAATTATCTACACAATTACAAGGGCGTATCGCGAAACCAAGAAAGCCGGGTGTAGCGTGTAGCCGTCCGAGTAATAAGAACAGTATGTATCCGCTTGAAACATGCATTTCCTTATAGCTGAGCTTATTTTGAGTGAACCTAAATATATTTGTCGCTATCCAGTTCTATGCAATATATTAATATATATAATTAATTTGTTTATAGCCCCAGCTATTTGCTTATTTTACCTACATATTTTTATTGTTTTTTTAAGAAGGAAGTTGTCAATTCGACTGTACTTTTTTTTGTTTATTGTCTCAGAACTTTCGACTGGGAACTGATTTTGATGATTCTTTTTTTATTTAAAAATTTATATTTCCCGTGCATTCCAATTTCAATTTTGTCCTGTTCTTGAAGTCGTTTTTTGTTTTGTTAAAATTTTATTAGCCCAAGATAGAAAAACACAATATGCCTGAAACATATTTTCGTCTTCTTGAATAGAATACCTTGAACTTTTTTCCAGTTAGAAATCTTCTAGAAAAGAGCGTACTCCTTCTTAAAAAGTCGGCAACGCACTTGTAACGCCTATGGTGTTGCGGGTGTCCATGGGCGGCAGTAATTGCTTACCATCAGGCGATATGTCTGCTCGTTTGCTCCAATCCACAATAAAAAAAATATCCACGTAGAAAAGCTTTCTTTAGCTTTATAATATTGGATTAGATTAAAAAACTAGATTATACTATCTAACATCATTTAATAGAATCTGGTTCCAAAAGTTCGTGAAAATAAACATATTTGAAGACATAATTTCTATAATGCACTAGAGACTTGCGAACACTTACAAACGTATTTAAACGTAATCGAATAGCGTTGAAATATGAACTGTGTGTTACATTGGAACATGAATTAGATCGATTAAAGTTGAGCGCCTAAAGTCTCATCGTATTACCAGAGAATTACATGCACTATTAGGCTAGATTCACATACACATGCATGTTGCAGCATATAGAATTTTAAAATTAATACTTGCGACGTTTCGATCGTGTCGCATTATCCGTGATTATAGTTCTAGTCTGTTCCATAAATTGATATTAAAATATCCCCTTACGTTGATTACTTGAACTTTTTTCCAGTCATTTATTGATGAAGCCGTAAGTTATGGTTTGAATTGGGTTATAATAAATAATAAAAACTTGAGAGGTGTCAAGGGACACCCGGATGGAACGAAGTTCGAAATAGAAAGACGAAACGAAATTATCTGTGTGTGTCGTCGTCGTGTCGTGACAACAAATTGTGTCGTGACAACAAATTGTGTCGTGTCAACAAATTGTGTCGTGACAATTTTTCCGTCTAGCCCCCTTACACAACGCGCCATAAGGAACTTCGTTCCAATAAATAAAAAAAAAAAAAAAACTTGAGAGGTGTCAAGGGACACCCGGATGGAACGAAGTTCGAAATAGAAAGACGAAACGAAAATATCTGTGTGTGTCGTCGTCGTGTCGTGACAACAAATTGTGTCGTGACAACAAATTGTGTCGTGTCAACAAATTGTGTCGTGTCAACAAATTGTGTCGTGTCAATTTTTCCGTCTAGCCCCCTTACACAACGCGCCATAAGGAACTTCGTTCCAATAAATAAAAAAAAAAAAAACTTGAGAGGTGTCAAGGGACACCCGGATGGAACGAAGTTCGAAATAGAAAGACGAAACGAAAATATCTGTGTGTGTCGTCGTCGTGTCGTGACAACAAATTGTGTCGTGTCAACAAATTGTGTCGTGACAATTTTTCCGTCTAGCCCCCTTACACAACGCGCCATAAGGAACTTCGTTCCAATAAATAAATATTCCAGACATCTAACACACAACGCCATCTAGTCCCAAGCTAAGCAGAGCTTGTGTTATGGGTACTAGACAACTGATATAAATACTCATATACTTTTTTTTGTAAATACATACATATTATACATAGAAAACACCCAAACTCCGAAACAAACATTTGCAGATCATACAAACATTTGGTCCGACCCGGAATTCGAACTCGAGACCTCAAGCTATAAGTATACGCTACCACTACGCCACCGAGGCAGTTTATAGCGGTTATGGCGACATATAATAATTACAAATATTCAAAATTTTAGTCAAGTTATGGGTGTGTTTGTTGTTTTTTAAGAACTCGAGTTGGTTGCTTTTAATATTAATCAAGTTTCTTCGTTAAACAATTAAGTTTGGTGAATAATTATAAATCTAACATCCAAGTTACTATTCAAAATTAAAGTAATAATAATGCGAAGAGTTTTAGAGTAAAGAAAATAAAGGTATTACATAGAATCTTGGGTTCATAAATTTTGTATTTTATTCGCACATCTTCTCGGTGGAATCGAATGCGCTCTGAACTGAATAATTGCATCTCTCGAACCTTAGGTCTTGTAATTATTCATTTAAAAAAGAGGACTATCTCAATTCAAGTGATTTTTTCTGTAAAGGTTTTCTTTTATCTTTCTTGTTTTCTCGTTAAATTCATCTATACAAATAAATAAAATTGGAGTGTCTGTTTGTAATATTAAAATAACCGCTTTCTACTACATGCATATGAATGTATATACGGTACACATACCAAAATATATATTTTTAAATTGTTTGTCTGTCTGTCTGTTTGTTCCGGCTATTCTCGGGAACCACTTGTCCGATTTGAAAAATTATTTCGGTGTTGGATAGTCCATTTATCGAGGAAGGCTATAGGCTATATATCATCACGCTACTACTAATAGGAGCGGAGCACCTATGAAGAATGTTTCAAAAACGGGGGAAATTTTTCACGCCACGTGCAATATAAGACGCAAACGAGGTTGCGTGGGTCAGCTAGTTCTAAATAAGGAAAGAGATAAAGAAACAGCTTATTACAATATTTCATGGTTCAATTCTTTCTTCAAAGTTAGGGTAGCATATAAACTGGGCTCGTGGTACGTCGGGGTTCCAGGTATTTCCTTTCAAGAGTGCACCTGGAGGCGGTGTGCGGTTTTAGTCAGTTCGAGAACGACATACCACCAGTCGGTGGTATCCTGGGGATTTCCGCACAAAAATAAAAGAAAAAAGTGTAGAATATAAACGGCATTGTAGTATGAATGACGCCTTAGTGGTGCCAAGCTTGCTGCCTTTCATTTCAAACCGATTGCCTGAGAATGGAAAGGTTATCAAATCTGCTACGACGTTACATGAAAATGCGTAAATGGATTGTAACAACCTATTATGTGAACGCAAGTTGGATCCGAAAGCGCCGCAATTTGTTATTGTTAGCTAATATTATAAAGGAGTGGAATATGTTAGACGCCGGCTTTGAATTGATTAATGCTTTATTATACTTAACATTATTTGAGGTTGACTACTAATTTCACAGTTTTCACATGAATACCAGCTTCCCCACGAAGCATCGTACCTACGCAACCCTGAGGGTCAAATGAATTCGAAGGTTGAAATAGTTGTAAGCATTTTAAGGCACTGACTTCCCAATAACGATTGCCATAGATGTTAATGACAACCGGTACCGAATGCTTAGCATGCGTACGCAGCACGGGTGTGAAACTCTGCCAAACTCTGGGCTGTTATTAATAATTTCTTGTGAGAAATACCCAACAACACTTCTGCTAGCAGAGCTTGATCGTCAGTCGCATAAGCTTACCGCAAGACCAACGAGGCAGTCAGTATCAATCAGTGATATATAAATATAATAAAATGCAAGCTCTTTAAAGAGAATAAAATAAAACCTAAATATAACACTATGTACAAACACAGTGCTCTCTAGTCCCACGGTGGCCATTAATTAATCAAACGGTTGAAGATTATCGATAAAAATCACGGCACTTCATTTAGAAGTTAGTAGTTACCGTGCGCAAACGCATCGATAAGACTTTCTAACGCCCCGGTACTGCCATCTATGTGGGAACGTTAAGTTAAAGGTCAATTATTTGCACCCGTACAAGGCGAATACGCTTTATCTTATTGATGTACACGAATTAGTGACAAGTAAGGATGTCACTGATATAAATAGAATATTATAAAAAGTAACACAGTAGAAATACAAAAAAAAATTCAAAAACCCAAACACGTAAATATATTTGATAAAATGTATATATAGCCTATGTCATACGGGCTATAATTATGAATATTTTGACACCTATTTTAGGCGGTATAGTGGAACATACTGCACGTTTGGCCTAGTGGTTAAGCGGTCGCCACGCCGTACCCTACTTCGCCAAGTGTTGTGGGTTCAAATCCCACATGGAATAACACTTTGTGTGATCCACAAATTGTTGTTCTAAGTCAGTGTGTTCTTTGTGTCCGATTCATGTATGTTTGTAAAGTCCCCCGCGACACAGGAATTATACCTAGTGCGGGAGTTGTCTTTATAAAAAAAAAAATACATAGACTCCCTAAAAGATTACCCTTCATTAGCTTAGTTTCGTGTAATTAAACAGTAGCCAGGAGAAAAACTAATTTGTTCAATGAAACTTTTCTATTGGTTAGTGATCCTGACTGTTAAGCCAGAAATCTTGGGTTCAATCGCCAGAACAAGTAGTTGTGAGTTAGGTGCGACCATTTGTACTGTGGCCATAATGTCTTAATATGTTCGCTTTTTTATAAATTGTTGATAATCATAACAAGTTACTTTAACTTTACTTGCTTACCATTTAAATTTATACATATAATATAATACATCTAAAGGTCAATCAATTAGTAATCAATTAATAATAATGATACACTAATTTAAACCCAATGATACACTAATTTAAACCCAATGATACATATAATTTCATTGTTTGAAACTATCAAAATAAATTGCGCGCACCGCAAGGGACAGCCCTAATTATAATAAAGACACAGCAGTCTAAAGAAGTCGCTAACAGAACGACGATAAATTCAAATTAATCGATAACATTATTCACAATACGTAATTTATAAATAAAACAATTTATGGAATCGATTTAACATAGAACAGACATGTGTTGACGAGAGAGCGATTACGGTTGGTGGAACACGGAACATTTCTTATTGGGTTCGGTGCTGGCAGCCGTTAATAACTGTTGCAACAGAGCGTGCGCTTGCGCATCCGAGACTAGCTCGTAAAATTACGAAACTCGACGTATACAGAAATAAACGGAGCAACAAAGGGCCGAACTGAAATAGGCCGCTGCACTTCCTAGTGGGTCCGGGAACGAGACGCCCTAAAATTAAACGTATATCCACGCGCATAGATTTGCACATACATATATGGTTGCCTTCAAAAATCTAGTCCTCATAGTTTTAACGGTAGTAACGGAAACATATCATCGATCAGATCGAGATCAGTGATCTCTTTTTAAACAGCAGTGGACTCTTAAAGCTGTGAAGGTGATGTTATTATCAGGGAAGAGTAGTGGTATAAGTTTCACGATAGATACTAAATGTTATAAATGCGTTTCCGAAAATAAGACTCGCGTTTCTCATAATTATAATAAGACTAGCTGAACCCCGCGGTGCTACCCGCGGTACGATGATAACTGCGGGCAACGCCGCGAGGCGAAGCTATATCTTTATAAATAGTAGCCTATGTGTTATTCTGATGTATAAGCTATATTGTGGTAAAGTTTCATTCAAATCCATTCAGTAGTTTTTACGTGAAAGAGTAACAAACATCCATACATACATACATCCATACTTACAAACTTTCGCCTTTATAATAGTAGTAGGATTTACCAAAAGATATCGTGGGAGAGCCGGCTCGACCGGAGTGATACCAAGCCATCACAGAAAACTGATATGAAACAACGCCGACACTGTTGTTTCAACAAGTGAGTGAGGATACCCGAGGCCCTTTTTTGAAGTGAAACTTTAGTGTCAAAAAATTTTGTGTAACATTTTTTCGTTACGCGTAACATTTATACGTTACGTTACGCGTCACATTTAAACGTTACGCTATCTTTTTCTTATCGCAAGAATTGGTAAAAGTCTCCAATGTAATTTTGCGGCCCGTTTTGAGTAGTTACGTTTTTGAAGTGAAACTTCTTTATCGGGGTTGTCAAAAAATTTAGTGTAACATTTTTTCGTTACTAAAAAATTTATAAAATAAAACAAAAAACATTTTCAAACACAAACAGGACCAAATTAATACTACAATGAAATATCACATCACAAACAATATTATTTTATTTAGTCCACAATGTAAATAACTACACACATCACATTCCACAAACTTACTTCATTCACACCACAGATCGCGAAATATTTACTCAGGTCTCGCTCCTTAACTTTTATTGCACTTGAAATAAGAATTGTCACGAATATTGCTGGTTTATAAGTCTTTTGTCGTTATACCTTACGTCGACATATGATATTTATTTTTTGAAAAATAACGTCATAAAGAAGTTTCACTTCTTACGAGTGTAGGGGAGACCGAGGAGGGTTGTGACAGAGGAGAGTTGTGACAAAGACAATTTCTTGGAACCTATGACTGTTAGCGAGCTAGCAACAGCGCACGATTGTTTCTTTAGAAACGCGCCATTTGATGTAGTACGCGTCAGAGGCGCAAGACAAGTGGTAGCATGAGTACGACGTCTACGTGGAAAAAAAACTCAAAAGTAAGTTTTTAGTAAAAAAATTGATTATATTTATATGGTGACATATTAGTTCCATGTGGATATGTTATATTTTCTTATATTGTGTGGTTATTGAAGTTTCAAAGCGTGGTATTGTCTTACTGTGTTTGCTCGCTTGTTTCGAAATTATGAATTATTATTTTGACCAGGGTCGCGATTTTGCTACCTAGGAGAGTTGTGACACGATGTCACAACTCTCCTAGGTAGAACTTGTCCTACTTTAGCTTATTTTCTGGTTAGTTTATTTTAAATTCTTTTTACAATCCCTTGTTTCTGTTTATATGGTTGTTCGTTTATTCTAGTAAATTCTTAAAATTTGACATAAAAATTGTATGATAATTAAAGTTAACTTAAAATTTGGTTGGTTGAAATTATTTTGGCATGGGTTTTGGTGTTGTATCTATGCTAAATTGCTATATTTTTTGTTTTAGAATGCCTAATAATTATACACAGATCAAGCCACAACATCTTCTACCAATTCATCTTTGCCAAGCAATATCGCTAATGAACTCGTTTCCTCCACGTCTACAGCAAGTATTCTAATTGACACTAACCCAAATGTGTTCTCGCCAGAATCAGTAAGACCGTTGCCAAAAGCTCCACCTAGAAAAAAAACCAACCTAATAGACGCAAGATCAAATCAGCTGTGCTTACCGACACACCTATCAAGGATGAAATAGCAGCCATAGAAGCCAGTAGAAAGCTAAAAAGTGTGAAAAAGCGTGTTTTAAGCGAAGAAAAGAAGAAACCTAAGAATGCCAAGAAGAAGACCAACAAAAAAAGTGCCAGTGATATCGAAGAAGATACAGAAAGTGATTGTTTTTGCTTGTGCTGCCTTGAACCTTATACCAATAGCAAATCAAATGAGAAGTGGGTTCAGTGCCTCGAATGCAAAGGCTGCTCTCACGAAGATTGCACTGGAGGCGAGCTGCAATATGTCTGTCATAATTGTTTATCAGATTAGATTAAGATTTCAACTGATTTTGAAACGACTGATCTCGTAATGTTACCTTAATTACTTATAAAAGATTTAATACCTGTTATGTTAATGTTTCATGTTACTGTAGTTCCTACAATTATACCAAATGATAATTAAAGTACCTACTTCTATGTTTAAAAACGTGTATTTTATTTATAATTCATATAAAAGTCCGTTTATCTATCAAATTAAGTCTATATACACAATTGTCACAACTTACCTTGGTACCTGTCACAACTTACCTAGGTGATAGGAGAGTTGTGACAAAAGGACTAGTTTCAATTTTTGTGGTACTTCTCAGAAACTTTATAACTTTCATAGACTTTGATGACAGTTTTTAAAAAAGTAAGGATTGAGCTCCATTCAGGCACAGGATTCGCAATCGTAGTATCCTTCTTTACTGAGATATGTCCTTTTAAGTAAAAATTGTCACAACCCTCCTCGGTCTCCCCTACGCTAGTACACGCAACATTTTTTTATTTTTTTAACGTGTGGAAACCCCTTCGGGCCGTCACCCCACCGGGGTTTGCGGCGGGGTGGTGTGTCGGAATCGAACCGACTAAAACCACACGGTGTGCCAACTCTGCGCCTGAGAAGGGAGGGGTCCGGGAACTGCTGATATTAACACGACCGGACCCCTCCCAGAGGATACCCGAGGCCCTACCCCAACCCCTTCCTGATCCTCCAAAGGCCGGCATCGCACTTATAGTGCCAATGGTAACAGGCGATACGTCTGCGCGTTTATCCCATATTCCAAAAAAAAAGAAAGATTATTGAAAAATTACTCTGCTACGAATAAAACGGCGTAGATGCTACGAATATAACCTTTTACGGAGATTACAAAAAAGACAATCTCAATAACTCATCTATTAATTTTAAAATGACCGTAGGTACTACTTTTACGTCAAATATTTGCTTAAAATATCGAACACAAAACATAAATCATTCTACAGAGCAATAAAACAAGAGCAGCCAATCTACGGCAGATGGCAGCCCTAAAATACAGTTCTCCGCACGCGTAAATTAAATACGAAACGATTGCTACAACCCTTTTAGCGATTTCTCATTATAGCTCTCATTCAAACTCGAATTATCTATTCATTCATTACAATACAGTTATCAAATGTATCTATCTATCCATCATTGTGAGCCTTAGAAATCGACCCGGACTGATTTTTCCTCTGTATCATCACCATCATTTCAGCCGAAAGACGTCCACCGCTGATTATAGGCCTCCCACAAGGCCCCCCATAACAATCAGGTCTGTGCTGTCTGCATGCAGCGGTTTCCTGCGATCCTCACTAGATCGTCGGACCACCTTGTAGGGGGGCCTATCCACACTTTCATGCAGTTTCATATCTGTAGTAAGTACACGCATGAAAAAAGTATGTACCGCCACGATGATTTATTGAAACTCTTCTAAGCACTTTCAGAGTGACCATAAATTTTATGGGATAAGCTGAAATATAACACTCGGAAAGTCAAACATTTATTATCATAATAATATGTGAATGACCTATTTCTAAAAACTATACTGAAACTTTATTTGGGTGCTCACAATTTAATTATAACTGATTTAAGTATGTCAACTTGGACCGAGGTTAACGATTTTTCTAATAAATACACGCAATCCGTACATTTTGTATTACGTAAGAACTTAAGTTATTGTTTTGTTTGACACTTCCAGAGTTTTAAGTGTTTTACTCATTGGCTTTTAGAGTAGATGTTTATATATGTCACCGTGAGATTGTAAATATCGTTAGATTATAACCTACCTAGCGAGATTGTAAACTGTTGAAATATTGTCAACTGTGACATACTGCTTACAATTTAACGTACTATTTTTCGTTAGATGGAAGTAAAACCGTTTAATCACAATCTGTCGAGTGTCAAATTGTCAACTCTCCCTGATTGGTCGATCTTACAGTAGGCCGTTCTATGGCCATAGAGTTAGGTTAGTTTAGAATTTTTTTGATTAATCATAAATTCCTTTTACAGCCACAACAATTTTATGTAACTAATTCTAAAGCTGTGAAGTAGTTTCCACATGAGATCAATTTACAATCACAGTATACTTTACATTCGGCAAAAAACTAATTAACAAACAATATGGCGGCGCGGTACATAATATGTTGTTCAACTAATCAGCGCACAAGATGCTATACGGCGCATACCATATCACAATTTGACGGTTTTACGTCGATAGATTATAATCTAACTAAAAATAATACGTTAAATTATAAGCGGTGTGAAACAGTTCATAATCTCTCGATAGTTTAATACTATACCGGATACTACTAAAAATTACTTCATTACAAATTTGCTTAAATTATTTTTAACTAAATTCCGTTGGCTTGCAATTTATTCTTAGTTAAATTAGTGTTGTGAACCGTTAATTTTAAATTTTAAAGGTTCCAAATATTATCTAACCTATTGCTAATATAACCTATGATAGTTTTAAGAAATGAAATATTCCTATACGTAGCATCAAAATTACACATTTTTCTTATTAAAATAGAACAACGTATGTCAGCGCAAAGATACCTACTTGACCTGACTTGGATCTTTTCTCAACTTCCATAATTTATATAAGTATAAACGTCTATACTAAAAAACATAAAAATTTAAATCAGAAATCCTGATATCAGGTAGTACAAAATGGTCACACGATCATGCGTACACGCAACATTTCAATGCACATTGGTTCCGATACGATACGTGTATGCTTCTGCGATTAATCATCGCTCTGTGAAACGCATAGATGCTAACCACACTTGACCGAGTTGTAGGTTCAAAAGAAAAGATTAATTTCAGTGACCCCGATCCTTTCATCTCTACCGTTCTTAAACATATATATTGCATCTACATTGCTAATTGGACTACACGTTTTTTTAATTTATTTGTTCCATTATAAACGCTGATGACTTTATAGATAAGTCCGAATGAATATTTCTTTTTGTAATTTCCGTGATGAACATTTAGAAAACCAATGGCAAGACGAAGAAATTTAACAGAAAAAATATTTGTGTTAAAATCTTTCAGATTTATTGAAATTTGACAAGATGATGAGGGTCAGAGAGTCAGTGGGTATGGACAGTTATTAAGGTCAGTTTCGCCATATCATGACAATGTTTCTGATAGTTATTCCCCAAATAACACTATTATAACATATAAAGGTTGCTGACGAAACAATATAAATATCCGATATCCTATTAAGATCTAATACTTGTGATACCGAAATATGTAGTTCATTTGGAATTATAATATAACTTACCATCACTCATAGACTACCTAATGACTTTATTAATTTGTCTCTTTTATAAATTCTAAATAATATAAAATACTAGCTGTCCGGGCAAACGTTGCTTTGCCATAAAATTGAATAATAAAAATCGCGATGGAAAAATAGGGGTTGATCGTAGAGGGTTGAAAATCTAGGGTTGTATGTATTTTCTAATGCTGCATCATAAAAAAATAGAAATTAAAAATTTTGTCAAAAAAATAAAAAATAAAATTTAGGGGTGGACTACCCCTAACATTTAGGGGGATGAAAAATAGATAAGAACCGATTCTCATAGATACCGGATAATCACAAAAAATTTCATCAAAATCGGTTGAGCCGTTTCGGAGGAGTTCGATTACGCACCAACACGACACGAGAATTTTATATAATAGATAAGAAGATATCAAAAACATACACGAACGTACCTAACAATTTTATAAATTCAGAAGTAACTCTGTATGTCTGTTAGTTACGTTTTCACGGTTATACAGCTGCACCGTATTGAATCAAATTTTTCATGAAGATATTTTAATTCGTGATGAACGACATACTCTTTAAAGCGATTGGAATTGGAGACGTCACTTGAATAGAAACATCAAATGTTATTATTATTATTTCCAAGAAATACTAAAGTAATTTTCAACACTACATAAGCTTAACAACAAGGACATTTGAAATACTCGTATTAATCCATTCGACTGTCTCTCCCAACCGTACTAAATATAACAGAAAGGCTATAAGCCATGGTATGGGTCATAAATCTGTTAGGTTCGTTACGCAAGGACATTAGCCTCTAGGTACCCCCTGATCACCAGGAAGATATGTAGATTATTATGATTTATGAATAGTAAGAAACTGCAGTTAATAAGCTTACAATTCATCTTATATTTTATGTTTCCTATAATCTATATGATATATTTTCGATTATCTAATTCTACTTCAAGAATAACAAGTCAGATTATTTAAGTACAACAATGATAACGAAGCACAAACAAATATTTATATTTCAGATTATTCTATTACAAACGTCCGATACTTATACCCCAAACCCTCCCCATCCCTCTCCCCATCCCCAAAAGGCCGGCAATGCACTTGTGACGCCTCTGGTGTTGCAGGTGTCCAAACGCGGTAGTAATCGCTTACCATCAGGCGATACGTCTGCTCGTCACGCCTGTAGAGTAGGCGATGGTGGTACCAACCCGCCGACCTCAAAAGAGTTACGCTCTTTTCTTCTTCTTCTTTGTCCTAGCTTTTTTCCATTATTTGGGGTCGGCTCTCCTCGTACTGCAGTGTCAGGACAATCTATCCTGGGTTGTCGAAACGTTTGTTTGGGCAAGCTCTAAGTCCTTGGCCACTGTGGACCACCAGGTGGCTAGTGGGTGTCCTCTACCTTTCCTAATATTTGGTAGCGCTAGGGCTTGTTTCACGAAATGGCCTTCAGGGTGTCTCATGACATGACCAAACTATCGTAGGCGGCTTTCGGTGAGTTTTTCTGCTATGGGCGCGTCTTAAAACTTCCTCTGAGGTGCTCGTTTCGCACTTTATCAAGTCGAGTTACACCCGCTGCCCATCTTAGCATTTTCATCTCGTTTACGTGCATTTTCTGTTCGAGAGCTTTCTTTATAGCCCAGCACTGGGCACCGTATGTCATGGCTGGTCTGACTGCGGTTTTGTAGATCTTGCCTTTGGGTTTAATAGGCGTTCTTGTGTCACATAAAACCACCGACAGAGCTCTCCACCTCTGCCACCCCACACCAATTCTCATAGAAAAGAACATCGGTCTCAATGTTCCCGTCGGCTATCAGCATCGCACCAAGATACCTGAATTGGGATACCTTTGGCCGCGGATTACCATCGATGTTAATCGAGTTGAAAAGAGAAACGCTACCAACCCGAAATAAGAATTAACTACTACATGAATCTTTAAAAAGAGAATAAGTTATTATTAGGATATGGCCTAGAATATCCAGGAGTTCATACGATAATTTATCTATCGGACATTCCTTTATGACCAATGTACCGAGTTGTATTTAAATCTATCAGACGTTAACCCCTCGAGTGTGATATTGTTAATTTTAAAAAGTTTAAAATAAATATAATTAGAAACCCATCGCTAATTTGGTTAATGCCGCAGGTGAATTGCAATATAAAAATTCGAACATTTAAAGCAAAACGGTTATTCACATCGGTGTGTGCATCTAGCCTATTAGAACACTAGTATAAAAACGAAATTTTCATTATAAAGTATAATATAGAATTTATCCTGTATCGAAGGGGACTTTACAAACCTAGATAAAACGTGCGCAAAGAACACTCAGACGACAATTTATGGATCACACAAATTGATGTCCCCCGCTGGCTGTGGCGACTGCTTAAAACACTACATCATTTGTGCAGTCAAGCGTGAGTTTGAAATTATAACTACTGAAAATGCCATTTATGTCTGTGCGCAATATCAAATAAATGCAATTAAAATTAAGATACTCAGAATGCACTTGATATTTAGCGGTCGCAACATTTTTGATACAGCTTAAAATTAATTCCATTCAACTGGCAAGCTGGACTGTTTTCTTATTCTATACTTATCAGATTCAATACAAACAAAAGGTATAACATTTACAGTCAATGTAAAGATAGCTATATCATTCTTGAGAAAGTGTTTGATTATATCAAATTAAACATGATTGCTAATAGCAATAGCGGCAATGAAAACAATTTACGATTTATTCATGCAGATAGTTTTATGAGCGTGCTCATGGAAGTCGATCTACAGTATTTATGAGTATTGGAACGTTGACCATCGAGATGTAAGTGGAGTGTGACTGCATGATACCATTCTTTGGCTGTATTAACCCAATTACTTATAAGTCCCCTGATCTTTGAGATATACCTAAATCCTACTTATATTATAAACGCGAAAGTTTGTAAGTATGGATGGATGTTTGTTGCTCTTCCACACAAAAACTACTGAATGTTTTTTGATGAAACTTTACAATAATATAGCTTATACATCAGAATAACACATAGGCCTCAATTTATAAAGATATAGCTTCTCCTAGCGGCGTTGCCTGCGGTTATTGTCGCACCATTATTTTTAATCATCTTTAACAACCTATAAAAGCCCTCAGCTGGAAATAGGGCTTTTCTGGAACAGGTTTTGGTATACTATACCACGTTAGTCAAACGGATTGTCAGGTATAAGGTACCACATTTCTTTCCTTCTCTTTGCAGCGATGCTGTCCACGGTAGTTTGCACTTGTGGGGGAACGGGTATAATGTTCTACCCAACACAAAGAGAGGATCCTCCGACCAGGCGAGGTGATCATGCCTGGCGGGCTACTGCCCAACAGTTGATGTTGGGATGTTGTATATATGATAATCGGCGCGGGAACTTTATTTGCGCGATTCAGGATTGGTAGTTACTCCGTGTAGTGTAGTTTGTAGGTACAGTGCGTTACTTCGTAGTTCAGTGTATCTTCGGTAGATGGCGCTGTATGTGGAGGTCGCCACACACTCTTAATCTGCTCTTACGACACTCGTGGGATAAATTGCAGGTAGAGACACTTCATGTTCTTAATTCATGACCACGCAAACGGTGTGTAATTTCTTAAAACAAAAAATACATTTGTAACTATTACTTATACAAAAATATATTTTACAGTATTCTAATTATGCTAATATTCGTATATAAGCTGGAGAGTTTATTTGTTTGTTTGCTTGAACGCGCCATTCTCAGGAACAAATAGTCCTATTTAAAAAACTCTTTCAGTGTTAGATAACCCATTTATCGAGGAAGGCTGAAGGCTATATCATCACGCTAAAACCAAAAGGAGCGGAGCACCAATGAAGTATGTTTTAAAAACGGAGGAATATTATCACGCTACGAGCACTAGGAGATGCAGACGAGGTTGCGTGGATCAGCTAGTACATAAATAAAATGCAAGGCGTAAAGCTCGAGAATCTCTCGAACAATTCGGTTATTTTTTCGTTTATATTTTCGTTAAGGCTTCTCTCAGCCCGCTTACAACTCAACCATCCGAACCATTCCCATTTTGAAGAGAAAAAGCGTTACAAGTTAAATAGCACTTATTTATTTTTTCTATTGGACAACAATTATGTAATGTGACCACTATGAGAATGGAAAGACTATCATTCTCCCTATTAATTTACAAAGCAATCACATGAAAGTGACCGCTAAAAAAAATAATTTTGTTCTCACGTATGTACACACATGATTAATAAGGGGCCATCCATAAAGTACGTCACACGTAAAGGGGGGGGGGAGGGGGTCGACAAAGTGTGACATGGTGTGACAAGGGGTGGGAGGGGTCCTAAGTTTCGTGACATCACATTTCAATATCTAATATAATACTGACTGAGTTTCTTTCTTCTTCTTTTTCTTTATATTCAATAGTTTATTGCTTTGTTATTGTTTGAAATATTTGATGTTAATGTTGATTTCATAAAAAAGTACTTAATTTAAATGGAAATAAAATTGATTTCGGAACTGCTGTTTTAATTTAATAATTTTTCGATGTGAAATTGCAAAACATGTGACGTCACACTTTCTCAGAAATGTGACCACCTGTGACAAGGACGGGGGAGGGGTCTAAAAATCATGAAATTCGTGTGACGTACTTTATGGATGGCCTCTAAACAAAACACTTAGTATCCATCTTTACATATACATATATTATACTGCCCGTCAGAAATCTGACGCGAAAAATTGTTTATACTCGTATTATGTTTAAGTACCAATAACTTTTAAAATACAATAACAAATATACAATAACAACTTACGAATAAAAAGTTTCACTTTATGAAAACAATCAGTTGATTGCTTGAAAGTTGATAATTAAATGTGACGTCTTATGAATTTATATAATCACAAATTTTAATAAAAAAGAATCGACTTCAAGAACTGGACTAAACGGAAATGGAACTACACGGGAAGCACCAGCCATTAATAAAAAAAGAATCATCGAAATCGGTTCACCCAGTCGAAAGTTATCAGGTAATAATCATAAAAAAATGTTCAATTGTATTGATTACCTCTTCTTTTTTAAAAGTCGATTAAGCTTTTGCCCGCGGCTCTGTACGCTTGTTTGTCAGTTAATGCGACATACAGTAGACTATGTCCTTCTCCAAGGTCTGATATATTTCCTCATGTTCATTTAAATTGCAGCGTTTTAGCCGAGAAAGTATAACTGATACACAGATAGCGGTTGGCCTAGTAATTAGTAGGTACATTGAAAGGCAAACATTTTAAAAACAGTTTTATAAGTACCGTATGTACTTTTATATGCAATTACTAAAAAGCTGTTTATTTGAAATTAATAATAAATAATAATAAATAAATAAATATTTCGGACAATTTAACACACAACGCCGTCTAGTCCCAAGCTAAGCAGAGCTTGTGTTATGGGTACTAGACAACTGATATAAATACTTATATACTTTTTTTGTTTTGTAAATACGTATATATCATACATAGAAAACACCCAAACTTCGAAACAAATATTTGCAGATCATACAAACATTTGGTCCGACCCAGGAATCGAACCCGAGACCTCAAGCACAGCAGTCGCTTACGCTACCACTCGCGCCACCGAGGCAGTCAAAATTAAAAACAGACAATTTAATAATTTTGTTTAGTTGTATGGATAAGAAGTGCTAAAGTAGTAAGTATAAGATACAAATATCAATAATTTAAATTACAAGAAATGCCTTGCTAGAAAGAGCTTTTACTGCTGCTATGTTAAGAAGGAAAATAATCACGATCACTTCATTTTGCCGCCTACAGGAGGCGGCAAAATGTTCGCTTTATTTATATCTTTAAACAGATACTAAACAGGTACATAAACTACAAACTATCTGGACCACACCGACAAAAGGAATTGAATCGTATTAAGTATCAAGAAAGCCTACAGTAGGTAGTATCTTAGCTAATCATTTCTAAGTAATAAGGAAATTCATCCGTTCGTGTTGGATTAGGAGTACGGAGTATCATTGCTGTTATTCATCCCGTGAGTGTCGTAAAAGCCGACTGAGTGAGCAAACTTTGCAGGACAGTAGCACTAGAAGCAGAAGGAAAACTTGAAACAAACCAATAGGTATACTATATAAAATTTTGTTTTTCAATTTGTAATTCTTTTTTTTGTGTATAGGTGTAATCATAATCTAATGATTATTTTTTTACTGCTAATGATTTCTTTCATTAATATACACTTAATCAATATGAAGGTGCCACCAGCTATAAGGTCAACATACAAAGTTATTAAGTATTATAACTTTCATTTACTCATCTCAAGTGCTATTAAATTCTAAGTACATATTAAATAACATACGTTATAAAATTTTATGAACGTAAGCGTAAGGATTAAAGAAAAATTTAGAAATTCAATAATTTCCTTCGACTTTTACTACATCCAAGTAGTTGATTTAGAAATTGTGTCGAAGATTTCACTTTCTTAAACACTTTAATGTCTAAATGTAGTGTTTCAGCTGACAACAATGTCCGATTGTTAAGCAGGGAGGATGCGGTGGCGGCTTGCGGAGTGGAGGGATGGTCAAGAGGTCAATGACCTGAATGCGCAAGCGCATTGTTCGGCGAATGCATCTGTCGGCGCCGTTGAGTCGTTCGTGTCCACTGTGCACATCGAAATACAGTATAACACAGATGTAGCTGCTTCACTACTAGATAAAACTTTTTTGTATAACTCCGAATATTGAAGAAATAGTGTTAATACTTCGACGTTCGACAATAGACTATTAATATTTAAATACCAATTTAATGCATGAAATGAAGTAGAATTTTATATTAAATGGTTAGTGTCTAGTTCTAAAAATGTGTGAAGCATATATTAAAATATAGCAATGTTTTTTTTAATTGCATGCATAATACTGCATAAACCCAACAACAATACTAAATCTAAACATTTCTGTTCACCCTAGTACCCGCAAAGCGTTGTTTAAAAGCCTATTTTAAGAGAAAAACTTAACTAAATCTTCTTCATCTATACTCGCATAGGTAAATTTTTCTACCTTATGGCACATGCCGTCTCTTATTTATTTATTTATTTATTAAAACTTCCTGCAAACATGTGGCACAAGGCGGACTTAATGCCACAGGCATTTTCTTCCAGACAAACCTTTGGGTGTTGCGAAGTTATTTGTGGCAGGTGTGTGTTTATACGACACGAGAGACTAAATAAAATTATTTTATGAAATACAATGATTCGTACAGATAAATAGGTGCTAGATATACATACATTGAATATAATTTATACATATACAATATAAATATAAAAAATAAATAAAAGTAAATATATATATAATATATATATTACATATATAATAGACACTTTTAAGTGTTATTCTGATGCCTCCGTCAGCAGGTCCCTAAAGTGCTTACGTACTTTGAATTTAAAAGATAATCGGCTAGTAGCCGTCCTGATTTCTAGTGGGAGTGCGTTCCACAGAGTAGGAATGGACTGTGCTGGAAATGTGTGCAGGACAAAGAAGGAGAAGATTATTAGAAGACCGAAGATTCCTGTCATGGTTAGAGCAGAGATATTGGAGCTGGGATGTTAAGTAAGTAGGTGAGTTCGGTGATTGGAGAAGGGCGTACAACATAGACAGAGCCCTTAAACTACGGCGTTGTCTTATGGGTAACCATGACAGTTGTGTACGGTAGACAGAAATATGATCATACTTTCGCAGGTTGAAAACAAATCGAATGCAATTGTTGAGAAGCCGGTCTAATTTATTGAGCAGATCTGCATTCAGGTCGAGATAACACACATCACCATAGTCGATAAGCGGAAAAATTAAAGTTTGCACAAGCATCGTCTTTATTTTTATTGGTAGAAAATTTTTAAGGCGATAAAATCCTCGTAATATGTTAGTGACTTTCTGACAGACACTGGCTACCTGGATCTGCCAATTCATGGTTGTATCAATATGTAGTCCAAGATTCTTGACCGAAGCACTGATGGGCAAAACAGCATCATTAAAGATGATTTCAGGAATACCATCAGGATCAATTCTGCCCATCATTCTAGGACTCCCTATGATGATCGTTTGGCATTTTGATGGGTTCACCGTTAAACCAAACCTGCTGGACCAGTTTTTTATGTTTTCTAAGTCTTGGTTAATACTATTTACAGCTCTGTCCAAATTATCTACACTAGAATGTGAATAAATCTGCAGGTCGTCAGCATACAAGTGATACGAACACTGAAGTTCACGGGTAATGAGATTTATAAATAAAGAAAAGAGAAGAGGAGAAAGAATACCGCCTTGTGGAACACCAGAGTCGAGTTCGGCCCACATCGATGAAGATTCATCGGTTCGGACGGACTGCTGGCGTCCCCGAAGATAGGACGAGAACCATTCCAGTGCATCGGAAGAAATCATGAAGTGGGAAAGTATTGCTAGAAGGATATCGTGACTCACGGTATTGAAGGCGTTTGAGAAGTCATTATCAAGTCTTATCTATTGTACATCGATGTAGCTTCAAAACTATCTCACAGCATCTGTCGTATACATATTGTTTATAGTCCACATACGTCAATAGGTACTCATACATACTTTTTGTATTCAGTCATTTACAAAATGCAGATATAACATTTTAGGAGTAATGTAAACCTTAATCAGACTTTATGTTGCATGTTAGAATTAAAATTGATTACCTTTTGAGACTAAAACTTTCAACTACGTTAAAACTTTTGATGAAATTACTAGATATTATGTCACCCGGGCCATTATTACGAATTTCGACTTTTAAACACCTCGACTATTAAATTCAGTAGAAAAGTTTACGCCCAAAACTAATACCCTTTTTTTTTATTCGGTCGGATATCCCCTCGGATACCACCCTACCGTCTACCCTACCCTACCCTACTACCTAAAGCTATTACCCTACCGTCCTAACTATTCCGCTTTGCCAATATCGAGTAAAAATAAAAAGAGAAGTAAGATATTTATTTCATTTAAACTTTTTGATAATAACCTTTTTTAATCTGTCAGGAATATTTAGCTTATGTAGTTTATATAGTTTTCCTCCCGAGACTTTTTTCCCAACAAAGATTCGGTACGGATATTTACACAAAAATAACCCTATTTCTATACCTCCTTAACTCCGAAAAGATTATTTGGGTTCGGCTACTAGTTCAACCGGTTTTACCTGAATATCAGTTTTTCCAAGGAGCGTCTGGCATCGTACATCCGCAACCCTGAGTGCGAACTGAATTCGAAAATTGAACCTTTAAAAATCGTTGATACTTAAAAATCCTGTCTTGAACTATAATGTACATCAGTAACAATAATAAAACATCAGACTACATAAGATTCTCTATCAAATTGAACTCTTTTCGAGTTATGATCAGTAATTGGACATCTGCAACGAACTCTGACCTGTCTACGGTCAATTTAATTTGCGACTGTCGCCAGCAATCAAGAGAAGAAATAACTTTCATGTTGTATTATTTGCCGATCGCCATCTTGTATCATATTTAAATCATTTGTCGTGGCCGTAATGGTGATTGGGTAAGTTTTAGAAGTGCAAAATTAAATCTCATTACGGTTTATTTATTCCTTTCAGTATTACATCATCGAGGTGGTCTTATTTCTTTAGTTACGTATCTTGGTTTGGTTCGCTCTGTTTTCGCTGTTCCATACAGTTTTTGTACACGAATTAAATTTTAAAGTAGATAATTCCAATTTACGTTCCTCACTGTTTTTCCCGTGTTTATTGTCACTACTTTTGATTTGGGTGTGTAAGGTAAAGTATGGTTGATAAGTTTTGTATATTATGAATTATCTTAATAAGATCCAATGGACGGAGTGGCGGTGAAAAGATTAATTCGGTAACAATTTAAATTCAACCTAAATGACAAAGTTGTATTGTTACGAAAATAGTCTCCTGGCCGTCACTACGTCTTTCGATGCTGGCCGTAAGTATACGCCCGCTAAAAAATCGTTAATTATACAAAGATTTAGTGTCAAATATAAAACGTTGAAACAATGAAACAAAATATTCCTCTGCCTCTGATTATAACAGTGTAAGTTTCTAACAGGCACATTAACTTTAAAAGCAAGAGGTATGACCGAGGATTATTTTAGTGCTGCTCCTTCACTTGACGCAATGTACAATCAACATCAAATTCATATAAGCATTTACGTTATCGGGGGTAAAGATAAGAATCACTATTTTGTTTGGACGGAAAACCGAAAGAGTTTAGTTAAAAGTGGCATTTAATATTTAAAAAAGTGACTAAAATATCAGTAGTGTAGTTAAATTATATAAATTACTAGTTTCTGCGCGCGACGCCGCCCGCGTGTTTGTCGGTTATCGCAGAAAAGAGTAGTCTATCTCCTTCCTCGAGAACCAAAGCATCTCCATGCCAAACTTCACTGAAATCAGTGCAGTGGATTGATCGTGAAAGCAGAACAGATAGACAGACGAAATTACTTTCGCATATATACTATAGGTATGGATTTTGAATAGTGAACTATAACAAAAGGTACATTTTTCCTTTTCTTGTTTAGTGTAGGTACTCTTATACTACAATAACTTGTTATCGTAGCCCTCTATCCCCATAATTAGCATGTTAACAATGTGAACAACAAGAACATATTTTCATAGTTGCATGTTTCTGCAGAGATTTCAAAATTTACATGCCAGTATAATCCTGGTGCTGACTGTACTTGAACCGTTAGTATTGTCACGGTTATCAATTTCAAGACTAAAATTAGGCTGCATTTTTAACGGTAAACAGCAATGAAATTGACAATTAACATGGATCTTCTTTGTAACTCTAGAATTAAATCGAAGCATCGGAGTTTTACAACCTGCCTACTTTTACAGTTAAACAGTTTTTGATATCAATCAGTTAACTAAATAGATAGGTAGAAAGTTTCTTGTATTACAGTAAAATTTGAACCAAATGTATCACTTCAAAAATGTAACCTTCCATTAACATTACGTTGATCATCTGCCTTCCTAATTCGAGAACGGTTGTCTTATCACAAACTAGTTAGTCTGGATATCATAGTACAGGCACTTACCACTTGGTAGAGTCATAATGACAAATTTTAACAACAAAAAAAACCGACTTCAAGAACTGGACCAAATGGGACCACACGGGAAGCACTAGCTTTCGAATAAAAAACGAATCTTCAAAATCGGTTCACCCAGACGAAAGTTATGAGGTAACAAACATTAAAAAAAAATACAGGCGAATTAGAACCTACTCCTTTTTTGAAGTCGGTTAAAAAGGAAACCAGTCTGCTGATTACATACTTAAATATTCCTAAATACATACCTAATAGTGAAGATGTATCACACCTGGTAATAGGTACTACTCCTGGATTTGAATGAATTCGAAGAAGAGTTTAATAGTTAAGATTTCTAAGCACTGGGAAACTTATTACCAGTAAACCACAGGCTTTCCCGTCAAAGAAATATAATACAAGCATTTGAAACAAATAGCCGTTATAATTGTTCAAGCCAATGACACTGGACTAGATGCATACGTGTCACAGAACTGATAATAAATAGAACGACGGTGCCCCGCGGCACGTAGCGAATAATGAATGGTTGTCATTCTGTAATCACGTGTGTAAATTGTAGGGCTATTTTGGAAAGTACAGGAAATGCTTCGACAAAACGCGTGTGTGCCTCTATAATTGGTGTTACGAAGTAAGTAATAGTACTATTAGGAACGCAAGGTTTAATTTTCGTGTTTGTTTCATTAACTGCTTCGGTGGCACAGTGGTAGTGAATGCGACTGTTAAGCTTGAGGTCTCGGGTTCGATTCTCGGGTCGGACCAAATGTTTGTATGATCTGCAAATATTTGTTTCGGAGTTTGGGTGTTTTCTATGTATAATATGTATGTATTTACAAAAAAAGGTATATAAGTATTTATATCAGTTGTCTAGTACCCATAACACAAGCTCTGCTTAACTTGGGACTAGATGGCGTTGTGTGTTATATGTCCGGATTATTTATTACTAGATATTCCGTGACGGTTAAGAATACGGAGTGTCACCACCCATATTTAACGCTAGGGCGTCGTAAAAGCCGACTAAGACGATAAATAACGCAGGAGAATAACTCTACAAAGAGATTTTTATTTATTTCATTGAATTACCAACGATTGTTTACACAGCACCACATATAACAAATTATTTAAAAAATAAAACCCGACTGCGTCAATATCTTTATTAAATTGAATTAAAGAACTGAAAAGAAAAGAATTTATTTTAAATACTTTTCTTTTCAGTTCTTCAATTCAATAGAATTTATTTCTAGAATTTATTTTAAATACTTTTCTTTATTTTGTTTTTTTATTATTTTAATGTACTCGGTGTCTTTAGGCTCCAGAGCGTGCCAAAGAAAATACATATACATGAAAAGGACTTGATATTCTTATATACAAGCATAATTTTTGAAGTAACTAATGGACTTCTAAGATATTTGCATACATAATAAACGCTTTTCTGTTGCCTCAACATGAGATTACAGTGAGAAATAGAAAGCATTTCTTCGCACCAGGATGATGACTGTTATCTATAAATATAAAAATGAATTGCTGTTCGTTAGTCTCGCTAAAACTCGAGAACGACTCGGCCGATTTAGCTGATTTTGGTTTTAAAATATTTGTCGTAGTCCAGGGAAGGTTTAAAACGTGAATAAATAAAAAAAATGCTTTTCGAGCGAAGCAATCAGTGGAGAATGTTACAATAACGGGGTAAAGTTATTACGATACGGGCAATAGGAGAAGTAAAAGAGGTTGCGTGGGTCAGCTAGTGTTAAATAAAGATACGAAAAAAGGTTCCTACAGCTTCTTTCTTTTGTAAACTATTGTTAACCTACCCGTGTATATACACCAGAGTTAAAATTTATTCAAACTTTAATCCACCTTTTTAAACTTTTTATTGAAATGTATTGCTTTTATTTTGCTTTTTATTTAGTTAAAGTTCCTGTGGGTAATGGCGCCGTTAGCCGATCTCTTTTTCGATTTGTAACTTAAACATAATTATAAGTTAATTTTTTTATTTATTTTTTGTTTTCGTGCAATAAATGTCATTATTGTGCATTTTGTGCATCTTTCTTTTCCTCTATCTCTTCCAATACTTGTTCTTGCATTTGCAATTTAGCTTTTTTATGATATGTAATTATGTATGAAAACCAGAATTAACATTACCAACATATAGTATACCTGCCGTGCAATAAGATCGCGTTATATCTACTATATTAATATACTTTTTACATACCGTTGTTCTTGTAAGCTATTATAAAATAATCTATCCAAACAATTTTAATATTTATTTTCTTATTACAGAGTTCAAATTACAAAATTTATTGTTTCGCTATCAAAATCGTAAATCCCCAATTCATAACAATAGCCATAAATATTTAACTAGTAGTTGTGGTCACGTATAATTTAGATATGCTCTAAAATTTTGAGCTACACTTTCACCACAGAATTTAAGATAATTTGATTATTACAACGTACAGTTATCGTTCGAAAAGCTCAGCATAGATCTACTTGCACGATTGTAGAGCACGAGCTATGTAGGTATTTATACAATACTAGCATTTGCGCTCGGCTCCGCTCGCATGTTTGTAGGTTACCGCAGCAAAGAGTAGCCTATGCCCTTCCACAACAATCAAAGTATCTCCATATCAAATTTCATTGAAATCAGTGCAGCGGTTTGACTGTAAAAGCAGGACACACTGACAGAGATACTTTCGTATTTATAATATTTAAACAAAAGAAATAACTAGATACAAATAAGGTGTTGTTCTAAAGAATAAAAAAGCAGGTACTGTCTAGGTCAGTTACAGATTCTGACATGACAGTTGGCAATTGATCATATTTACATATTAACTTGCCCTGTCCCTCACACCGATTCATCAAAACAGAGCCTAAACCGCTGGGGTTTTATTTGTCCCTCGTTGCTATTATTTTGTAAACTGAGTAAATACCTATTGAAATAAGATTTTTGGAAACAACCCTTTACTGTCCCCCGGGGCGCGCACGCTCCGCAGCGTCCGTGTTTCCACCCGAGCCTGCTTCCGCCAGGGTGATGGATGGCCTCATCTGTAACCCCCAGGCTTGCGCTTTTGAAGGACAAAGTCACCTGCGGTACCTGGCCCGTTCCCGGGCCTTGCGGTCCGGTAGAGTTCTAAACCTCTCCCAGTCCAGCTCCGCAGTCTCCTTGGCAAGCATTACTTGCTCGCGGAAAGAAACGGCGGAATTTCACGCGCTCTCGCTCCGCAACATGGCCGCAATCATGTTACCGAGCGAAAGAACCCCCACCCCGATGGTTGCTACAAGATCACGCCTCGGCTCTCCCCACGCCGGACATTCTGTCAGCGTGTGGAGCGCCGGGTTCACGGTCTGGCCATCGCAGTGGTGGCACTCAGGCGTTGGTTCCTTCCGGATCAGACACAGGTGATCAACGAAACATCCTTGTCCAGTGACCACCTGCGTCAGCCGGTATGAGGGGGTTCCGTGACGCCTCTCTAGCCAATCTTCTATAACGGGTCTTATCACCGCAATAATGGCGGGTCCATTTAGAAACACCCCTAAGAAAAAAGTTTTTCTAAACTTTAGCAGTACGAAATAAGTAATAATTTTGCAAGTGAAGTGTAAAAATAGCTAGTGAAACATATAGGTAGCTTTACTAGCTTTGTATTGACTTTGGGGACAAATAATTTATAATCCAATTAGCGTACATGTGTAGAGCAGATAAACATGAAACATCTGTTACAGGAATAATACTTCAACATGAGGATTAACTATAGAACAAGCGTAAGGCAATAAACATCTTTACACAATTCGCAATCACGTATTAACTCGAGGTATCGCTGCATGAACATAAATTAATTCTGCGTATCATAATTTAATATGTCCACAATACACATGTTCTTCGTAAGCGGAGTATTTATCATATAACAGTACTTAACTATTAATACCGTAGCTTCTAAGAGTTTTAAGCCATTGACATTCATGGTGACATCAGGATGAATTATTTATTGTACTGTCGGCATGCTTCTACAAAAATTCATTTAGCATATTCTATTTGCTAGTATTCGTACTGACTGCTTAGTGTTTGTGAATCACTGTTGTTGATCCTGATGTAAGAAGTGAGTGTGTAGGAGGCAATAGTCCTTTTGAAGACTAGCCAACATAAGACAATTAATAAACAATAAGGTTCAAGTTTAGAGATGGACCTCCGACTCTTTTTGTCTCTTTAGACAACTACCACAGTAAGAAGAAGTCCTATGTCGCAGAGCACTTTACAAACATACATGAAACGTACACAAAGAACACCCAGACTCAGTACAATTATTTGTGGATGCAAACAAAGTATTGTCCCATGTGAGTTATTTGAAAACGGAGTGGTGACAGTTTGATTCACTACACCATCCGTAAAGTCTCCCAATCTCAAAGAAATTTAATATTAACCTTAAAACAAGAGTGCAATTCGGTCGACACTATATGTAAACAAACAAAACGTATTCCGACGTATGTAAATGAACTACATAAATTTTGCCGAACAATAATTAATATTATTATTACAAGAAACAAGCAAATTTTCAAACCAAACTAATAAAGTGATAGAGTGTAAGATTATTAAGACAAACTAGTGCTCGACCAGTGGTCAAAATTCAAATATAATTCTTTGTTCTATAGCTTTCTGTATTTCTCCATATAAACTTTAAATGTGCATTTCATACCCCTCCGATCGCACATTTTTAGTAAAAAGGGGTACGTACAAACTTTTATTAATATAGATTATACTACATTTTTAATTTGTCAGAAGATTGCAGGAATCATAGTTTTACAAGAAGATTGACTTTCACACCTTTCTATCAGAAATACAACACCAAAAAATGATAATTAACTACTTAATACATCTGATATAACCAGCCGGTAAATTTACCTTAGTATAAAATTACACAGAACCGGAATAAAGGGCTTTCTAGTAAAATGATCTGTACGCAATGGCATTAACTTTTACATTCTGCATTACTCTATAATCATAGCTAACTGAGCGATGTAATATACCTAAATTAAGAGAAACCAATAAATATGCAATCAATACAAATAAATAAAATTGTGTCTGTTTTGTAATTTCAAATTAACAGATCTTCACTAAACGCATAATATGAAATGAAAGCATATAAAATTTAGAAATTTTTTTTAGTAAGAAACAAAAATTTTTTTTGACTGTCTTATTTAAAGTTATTTGCAATTTAGTTGTAAGAATCTTAGTACAAGAATTTTTATTTCTTTCGGTGAGGCCCTGAACAATATGTGAAATATTAATTCGTTTTTCTTTTTAATTTGGTACAGAATTGAAATATTTATAAAGTTTCATGCTGCAAATATAATTATTTATAACTATATGTATCTTTGATTAACAGTTTTACAAATGTAATCAAATGAAAGAACTTCAGACTGTATGTAAGTAGGTATATTTAAAAAAAATGTTTTTACACAGTAACACTCTGGCACAGGTTCTGGCAAAGGAAAATCATTGGACTAAAAATTTAACTTATATTTTCCATAAAAATAGTGGCAACATTATAACCGTAAAGAGCAATAAAAGGGCCACGTGCTGCGAAATGAGCGTTACCAGCTGCTCCAGCTTATTATGATGGGAAAAGTTTGTTGAAGGCGACAAGCTGGAAGAAGAAGAAAGTCTTGGCTCAGCAATATCCGTGAATGCAAATGTCTTGCAAATTGCAAGTGTCGAAGAAATATTCCGCTTGGCTCAGGACAAGACACATTTCGCCGATCTGACGGCCAACCTCCTGTAGGAGCGGCCCTTGAAGAGGAATAAAAAAGAGCAATACGTACAGATATCTAAGTATCTAAACCTTATTAGAGAGGCCTATGTTCAGTAGTGGACTAATAAAAGTTGCTCTGATAACAATGCTGTACAGATATCTAGCGATATTCAATTTTGTACTACCAACAAATTTGAATCATGACCCACCAAAAAAATACTTTCTTACAGACTTTTAAATACAATTATGTCGGACATTCACATAAATATCCATTTCTACGAGTATCTTCGACTTTGTTATCTGTCGTTTAATTGTACAGAGAATTATCTTGCAATTAAGGATGCAGCAATACAAAAATTAAAATACATTTGTTTTCAGTTATAGTTAATTCCAAAGAGTATGGATCAAAATATCATTCATATTCATATCATAAATAATCAAAATATGATTATTACTATTTTATCTGATATATTATTTACAGCAGTGATGATAAAGTTAAAAATTGATAGATGCCTGACCAATATTGACTTGAAAATCTAAAACGAAAATCTTTGTTGATTTGGCGGTTTCAATCGATTTATCGGCAAAGTGGGTCATCATTCAAGTTTGTCGATAGTACATCAATACAAATAGTTATGATACCCTGATCCCTAAAGTACTCTTTTATAATATGACCTTAAAGTTAACTGATATAATAAAGTTTATCTGAATGTTTTTGTGTATTTTCACTGTGTCAATAGTTTATTTGGCAAGATAGTGATTAGCGAAAGCAAAATTATCTCTATGCATCGTAAAATTAAAAGATAGTCATAAACAAGGTATTAAAATCAATTATTTACGGTGATTTCATTGGATAACGGACGCACCTTTTTAATGGTTATCGATTTGGACTCATTAAACCATCGTTTAGCCAACAATTTGTCATAGATAAAAACGCTATATGCAATTTGCAGCGAATCGTAACATTTTATGAAATTATTTTCGTTATTTAAAAAAAATATTCGATAATCGATATTGTATATCGACTTGAAATCGACTCAGTCCTTCACTTTTCCGTGCAATTTTAATAATAAAATATGTCCTCATTTCAATGCTTTTTATACTTATTAGTGGATTACTTTAAGCTTTATATAGTTTTTTACGTACAGACAATCGAAATTATTTACTATCAACGGCCTTATATACCTTCTTTTTAGGATACCGTGGTCAATAAAAAACTCTTATAAAGCTTTGTCTAACTACCTGCTTTTAACACAAATATTCTTAGTATTAGAAAACCATAATGTACGTTTGTCTGTTGCACTTTCATGGCTAAACAGCTGTACTGATTTCAATGAAATTAGACTTGGACATTCTTTATTTGAGGAAGGCCATAATAGCCGCCATACAGAACAAGCGGAACCACAGACAAATGCTAGTCAAATATAATGTAATGAGGATCCTTTCTAATTAACAACAGGGCGACTAGGAGGTGACGAGTTCAGTTGAAACCAATTAAAACTGCAAATATATCATATAACTCTCGGTGAAAATCGTTTGAGTACTTTGTGTGAAGTACTTTATTTTGTACACAATCTTATCTATGTTATAACATTTGCAATTAGAAACTGCCTGTATATCTGTCCTTTGTGAGCAAGCACTTAGAACGATCTTAATTACTACTCTTGAGTAATGGCCAGCGCACACGAGCGATTATCGATAAATTAATAGCCTGCATATACTAAAGTAGATAAAATAGGGAACGGAACTGTATTTGCTCTTGTTTGTAAAATCCGCAATTTCCGCAAATTCAATTAAAATAGACCACAAATAAGTTTTTTTTAATTATTATATAGGGGGCAAACGAGCAGACGTATCGCCTGATGGTAAGCGATTACCGCCGCCCATGGACACCCGCAACATCAGAGGCGTTACAAGTGCGTGGCCGGCCTTTTAGGAAGGAGAACGCTCTTTTCTTGTAGGGTTGAAGTATTATATTATGGAATACTTTCTTTTTTCAAAAAAATAATACCTGTTTCTTTTATTAAGTTTGATAACTTTCGGACACGCCGTTATAGCGACAGTAAGACGTTATGGTGGATTGAGTCGAGAGTCAACATGGGACTCTCTCATAACGGCTGACACAGATGATCAATGGTCCAATATATTTCGGAGTCTCAGTCCCCTATTGGCATAGTTATTGGACGTGTGTTTTCGCGATTGACGTTTATTTCTGTATTCGTTGAAAATACAACAAAATAATTAGGTAGTATTTAAATGAGCTATCATTTCAATGAATCTCTTTATTAAAATTACGTGTGGTCCTGCTAAAAACGTGCTCATATGGATCACCGTAGGCTGTGGGCACGTGTAAAAAGATCATTAGTGAACGAACAAAATGAATGTACGTATTTTAGTCAGCACGCGTAGACCAAACGCTTGCTCAAATCTCATCATGTGAACACTACTTAACAAGTGTGTTTGAGAAATATGCTTTATATGTTATAGTGAATATAAAACCACGAAGAGCGGACAAGAGAATCACAACATAATACTTAGATCGCTTTGTAAAACTTAGTTTTTTAAAGAATTTTCTTTCTTTCCTTTAAAAGAAAGAATAAGTAAGTCCAAATCTTAAGAAACACAGTAATATTCCTAGTGAAGAAGTTGTTTTAAAAAATGAAAGCCTGTACACAGAGTTCTAATCTATACTAATATTATAAAGCTGAAGAGTTTGTTTGTTTGTTTGATTGTTTGTTTGAATGCGCTAATCTCAGCCGCTAGCACGATTTGAAAAATTCTTCCAGTGTTGGATAGTCCATTTATCGAGTAAGGCTTTAGAGTATATATCATCATGCTAAGACCAATAGGAGCGGAGAGAAAATTATTACGCTACGGGCAATAGTCGACGTAAACGAGGTTGCGAGGGCCAGCTAATAATTTTATAATATAAATGTAAATATGTGATGACATTAAAAAATAAACTTAATACTAGCCCTAGTATTACCAGCTAAAACGGTTTTGTATCTTTAAACGTGAATGCACAGTAGAACTTAACCTATTAACACAATCTCAACAACATACAATGTCAAAATGAACCCGTTTCTGAGCCCAATACTAGATCACTGCATTAATTAGCACACGAGGTTTTCTCGCTTACGTACCAGTCAAAGTTATTTGATGTTTCCTATTCGCTGTGAAGGAGATAAAGAACCTTTCATGGTAATATACATGTCGCATCGCGAGACCTGTCTACAAATATCATAGAAGACAGACCTAATTGTTCTGATAATTTATTGGTAGATAGGTACAAGGTATAGACATATCATTTGACGTCTTATTGTCTAAATAAGTGGTCGCCCAGTAGCATTCGACTATATTTCTTGTTTTTTCTTTTCTTTTAGTACTCTTTTCTCGATATAAAATTTAACTGTACCAAATTTCATAATTCACCGTTCCCATTATTAAGGAGAAAAACCGTTACATGAAGACAGCACAAGACTGGTTAGTTGTGGAAAGACTTGAGGGAAGACTATGTCAAGCAATGAACGTCTTTCGGCTGAGATGAGGACGTTTAAGAGAGAAATCAAGTACCCAATATCTATTCAGATATATATTTCTTTATAAAAAGTGTTTAGTGGATACCTACCACACACCATATGATTAAATTAAGCCATTTTGATTGATATGAAATTGGCACTTATTAAGTAAGTACTATGTAAGTATTTAGTAGATAATATTAGATGCATTACACATGCAAGCAGTCCTATAAAGCCATTTGACTCAAGGCAATCGTGACGGCACGCTCACAGCGTGAAACAAGTGCGCCGGACAACACTAAACAGTTTGTAAATCATCCCTTCAGGCCCACAAATATACTACAGAAAACACTTGTACGCATACATTGCGGGCTGTCCTTTAGTTACAAAAGAAATATCAAACCAAAAAAGCCATTGTATTGCGTAAAGATCAAAATACCGCAGTTTTTAAAGGTCATTGAATGTGGTGAAGGTGCTACGGTTTGTTTTCGAATAGCACGTGCATAGTACTGGTCACGACTACGAACCAAAATAAGAATAAATCCTGGACAAAACTATAACCGGAGGCGTTATCTTAGTGGCAATCATACCACCTGCAGATTGAGTTTGGCACCACTAGATACGCAGCTACCATACAAATTATTTGGAATTATTAAAATACCAGCTACCTATGAACGCAGTTATAAACAATAAGTAATTTAATAGAAAATGGTTCACTTATGATGGAAACACTATAACTACAGACTTTTTGACGTGACAACGTCTTATAAATTGGTTTGCCGGGTGACACTTCAAGAAACTGCGTTACGCTCCGCTCACGTTATGCGCTCACAATGAGAGCGAGTGAGAGGCACGCGTCCCTTCCACTCGGGCATGGTTAGCCCGCCTAAGAGCGAGAGAGACAGACATAAAAAGTGAAAGGCACGCGTCGAATTATATTTAAAACGTTAAAATTAATGTTTTAAATATAATTCTTTGTATAAATAAATGTTTTAAATTGTTACTATTATTTCATCCTTCTTCCTACTATACGAATGAATATTCACATTAAAATTATTTTACCACTCAAAGTCGTTGTCACGTAAAACTTTCGCCCGTATACCGACTTTACAGGCAACCAATTTTTTGTTTGTTTCCTTACTATTTAGAGTCAATTATCTTTAAAAGTTAGAAAACCAATGAATTTATTAATAGTGTAATTGGTAGCCCGCTTTTCATTTTCTTTTTTGCCAATCTATGGCGGTTGTCACTTTTAAGAAACAGCATGATTTTTTTAAACGAGCACAGATTTGTATTAACGTGTTAACTCAAATATTGCAAAGTTTTGTAGATTATTTTGTTAGTTAAGTGACCATGATATAATAAAAAGCTTAACTGAACCGAAAATCCCTTAGTTTCACCTCAGTCATGTGGTCTAGGGTAATAATACGAGTATACCACTTGAAACTCATAAAAATTTAGGGACTTATAGGCAAGAACGTAGGAAGATGTAAGTTGATTTGTTAAGGTTGTCTACGGCCACAGTTTGCAGCTTGTCTCAGACTTCTTTATGGATCACTTGCGATCTAAGAAATGAAGAAGTCAAGAAATATTACAAAATAACTTTATAGTTAAAACAAAAGCAAACAGAAGACTTGTTGTAATACCTCGGGGATACCATGTGAGATAATATATAAGATACCTCTATAACACCAAATTGTTTCAAAAGTGCTGGTGATTATGAGCGAGAGTAAGCCCTTATTTATAACCCAACAAGGAATCCACACTATTGTAGAATTCACCTGCACTATAAAAACATACGTTAAGGGACCAATAAATACTCGACAGTAAGAAACATCCGTTTGCTGATCTTAAGTACCTCAATAACCAATATCATTGGATATCTAATTGACTTTTACTCTCTACAATTAGCTTTTTAATCACTGAGGAAGGAATTATTCAATTACTACGGTTGCTGCCACTTATTTTTATTACGCTAGCAATTACCTCTGAGCACGTATTCTTAGAATTCAAACAATATATATTTTTACAATAGGGAAAGTTTGTTTTACAATATTATATTAGCTGCATTGCTTGAGTAATTATTTAATCATGTAATTATAATATTATAGTCCGGGATCCCCGGACTCAATTTCGCAAGTTATTACTATCAAGTAAGTTTTTCGTGAGTGGCTTCATTTTGGTGAGACGCCCAATTTTCCTTTTACAAAAAATTTCGATTGTGGTAGCTAACAGGGGTAGCAGGTATAAAAAACTTAGCGTAGGATAATGTATTGTAATTTGTGAGACAATGTAGAGTTTCAATGATGACCTCACTAAGATTGCTTAACGTTGCAATGTCTATACGGTCACCACTGAGCCACGAGCCTCTTTTTACTCAGAGCTTGTTTGTTTTCATTCTCTACATTTCTTAGATTTTTTGTTATAATGGTATGACTATCCGAAAAACTTCGTCTTTTAAAAGAGATAGATTTTCCTATTTTTCTGGGTTGTTTTGTAATTTCGATCGATCACTATTAGTTACATAGCCTTCGTTAATATATTTCCTTTCGAATCAGTAGTTCTTGAAATTAGATAGTGGTGACATCCACATACAGCGCCATCTACCGAAGATACACTGAACTACAAAGTAACTACATGGAGTAACTACCAATCTTGAATCGCGCAATAGAAGTTCTCGCGTCGATTATCATATATACAACATCTCAACATCAACTGTTGGGCAGTTGTCCGCCAGACATGATCACCTCGCCTGGTCGGAGGATCCTCCCTTTGTGTTGGAGGGACATGATACCCGTTCCTCCACAGGGCTTATAAACAACCAAAATAAACATAGTCTTTAGTATGTACTGACATACTAAAAAATACAAAATACACACGGTACAAAAGAGCATAACATTTACTACACTAACCTTTACAACTTTCGTTGTCGCTTACAAGAGGAACTGAAACCTAAGAGACTTGTAGTCACGCTATGCCCACATAATTTAAGAAATGTTAATGCTTAAATTAATCTGTTCTATCGCTTTAATGGGTAAAGTAATAAATAATAAATAAATATTTCGGACATCTAACACACAACGCCATCTAGTCCCAAGCTAAGCAGAGCTTGTGTTATGGGTACTAGACAACTGATATGAATACATATATACTTTTTTTTTGTAAATACATACATATTATACATAGAAAACACCCAAACTCCGAAACAAATATTTGTAGATCACACAAACATTTGGTCCGACCCAGGATTTGAACCCGAGACCTCATGCACAGCAATCGCATTCGCTACCACTGCGCCACCGAGGCAGTGAAACATTAGCCACGAAGATGACCTGGCCTGGCTACTAAGACATAACAAAGTTCTCCTATGTGTCCGAAAGACCAAGAAGGAAATGGATAGACGACATCAGGACCTAGAAAAATATCACCAATTGAAAGAGGCCGCTCATGATCGCGAGGGATACCATCTGCAGACCTCCAAACTTCATTTTGAAAATGGTACCCTATGACGATCATGATGATGTGTCCAAACAATTGCAAGAACTGGTAACGGAGAAAAAATTACAGCAATTCAATAAACTTTTCCCCTAAAAGTTGAATACAGTAGTCTCAGTGATAGCTTTTTTTATGAATAAGCCTGCCAAAGTGACTCTACTGTGCTTGATGGAAGACATGAGAGGAATCCAAAAATGGTGGTCACCATAATCATTGCGAACGCAGAAAATGCAACAATGCATCAATTTGACCCACTCAATAGAGGCCTAGTCTCACACTCACCAATGAAACACGACAGCACAAATGCTGTCACTTTGAGTAGAAGTTTGAGATCGTCTGCCATTCTTAACATTAGATGGAGTTTTAGTAAGTACTTGTAAATTGGCACAAACTTTATGGTAAAGCTGTAAAGGAACTGAAAATGCACAAATCACACCACAATACTATAGTCCACGGTCCCACATATAAGAGATTTCAGTGATTAATAATCAAAAAAAGATTAACATACTCTTGACAACTTTCGAGTGTTGGTCAAAAAAATTACCAACAAATTTGTATGCCGATGCATTTTTATAAAAAATATATATTTTGCGAACCCCAAAACAAAAATCAGCTTGTTATTAATATTTTTTTTCAAGTTACCATTCTGACATGTTAGAGCTGGGGGTCACTCGGAAGGTACCATTCACTTTGTATGCCACAAGTTTTTCGCAGTTTTCCATCGTATTTTCAAGTATTGATTTTTAGAAACTGTTATTATTTAATTTGGGACACTCATCAAATCGACGTGTTTCACTCCCTAACGCGCTTTTTCCGCCCACTATCAGAATTTGGTCCAATAATAAAAGTTGGGGGTCTCGTCAAACCGAAGCTGTGTATAAACTTTCAGCCGGTTATTAATCACTGAAATCCCTTATATGTGGGACCGTGGACTACTAATAATATACCATAACAAATATATTCTTACATCAACTAAATATTAAAAAAAAAACGAATAATCCATTTCTGAGGAGTGTGACTACAATCCCCGTAATACGCGATATTCATAAGTATATCTTAGGAGATTAAAAGCTTTGATAAGCATTTAATCTGTGGATTTAGTAACAGCACACAAAGCAAACACAAAGCTATTGTCAATTTATTTTCGCCTTTAAATCTACATCCCTATTATATTAGCCATTATACCTCCATTATTACGTATACTGGCATATTTTTAACCTATTAATTTAAATATTCAGGTTACGTGACCATAATTTTTGCAAGCAGAACAGCCATTAATATTCACCCAGGTCGATCTCATTAACCTACCAAAATATAAGTAGGCTAAATGAGTATAAAGGTTCTATACAATCCTTGGCAACAATAGATGTTCGAGTTTAGGGTACCATCCATCAAACGGAACAATATTTGTCTTATCGATCGTATTAAAAGGTTCATAAAATAGCGGTACCGGGCTCCGACGGGACCGCGTGATACTCTTTGGACCAGAGAACATTGTTACCACATGACAACTTTAACATCAGTTACATAACCTTATGAACGACATACTTTTTATTACCATATTTCGTTTTCATTTCGCAAGCATGCAAGCACATGAGCATTACAAACGAACCTTATGTAAAATTTTTCATTAATATTTCAAAACTTCTTTACTCAGTATATAACTGAGTTATCTTTTAAAATTATTTAAGTTAGGTATTATCTGGTTCTACGGTATATTATAAAAGTATATAATCATAATTTACTACTACTGATACATAAACTATCTATAAATGTAAGATTATAAATATAAGAAGAATAAGGCATAAACCTCGTATAGGGAGAGGCTCTGCCTCATTGGTTAGCGGTTGACGTATGCGACTGCCAATCAAGAGGTCTCGGGTTCGAACCCCGGGTCGGGCCAAAAGTGTTATTGAGTTTCTCTGATTCCCCGAGCCTCGGAGAGCACGTAAAACGTGTCGATTAACCGTCCCATCGGATTATGCGAGGAGGAACAGAGAGTGCACCTGTGTTTGCGCACACGCTTGTGCACTATAATATCTCCTGCGTGGTTGGTTGGTCTCCGTTAAGACTGGCCGCCGAGGCCGTAATCGGCTTGAAGAACATCATCATCATGAGGAGGGATATAGTAGGCCAAAATTGTATGTAAATAATTAGTTTGCCATATATTTGTGTCAGTATTTGTGCCTGTAATGTATTTAATAATATGTGTTAATACTACCTTGTATTGTATTGTGCACTTTAACTTTACTCGGTTGTAAATAAGCGAGGATTTGTCATTAGCTGTCTGTTTTCTTGTATTTTGATTTAGTGGTTGTGAATCCTCCATAAAATGAAAATAAATAAAAACTCCTTACTAATTTTCCTTTTTTTTTGATTTTGGTTACTGCAGTCAAACGGGTCAGTATATGGTTTATTTCAAGTTTTCCTTCTCTTTGCAGAATACGTCCTCTCTACCCTACTCCTTATACCATCAGCTAGCTGCCATTAAAAACCCCGTGAAAATCGGTTCAGTCGTTCCAGAAATTATCCGGAATAAACAGACCGACAGACAGATGTAGACAATAATTTAAAAAAAATTGTTTCCGATGTAAGTACCTTATGTATTTGGTGAAAAACAGCCAATTTCAAATTTGCTAACTGACACTTCAATTTTATTTATTTGTATAGGTGGTTTTTCTTTCCACAAAAGAAAACACATTGCAGTATCGTACCGATCAGTACCTTCTGACCTATTTTACAATACAATCGACCGAGCAAAATAGGCCAATGCGACGTCAACATGTGGATGCCTAGTAACCTCTCAGTAAGCGAAATTTAAACCAACTATTACATCAGTGTGCGTGACAATCAGAAGTCTATTATGGAAGTATTCCTTTTCACTCAAAATTCACCCCACATGGAAATAGAGCGGAATAAATAAGTTCTACAAAATCATTACTTATGGCTTCAGTTGCATTTTTATTAGACCCACTTTCAAATTTTATTGCCATCTTAACAATAGTACTTACTGTTATGGGTTTGCATAAATCAGTAAAGCCAACGGGAATTTGTATTAAAAATTAATGTTTTAGTTTTTAGAATTAATATATTAGATATATGTATTTACGGTCATACTACCTAGCGGAATAGGTTCAGGCTATTAAATACACTAGTGGTCGCCCAGCGGTCGAAACTCAACCATAATAATAATAAATTATATTTCTTTTGTTTTTTAGCCTGCAGCGCTTTCCACCACATAAAAAAATTGTGTCCAATGTATACTATTCCGTCAGCGTTATTTTTGTAAAAACGGGTACATAATTATTGTTTCACGTATTAATATATACTCGTAGATATGTATTTTGCAACCAATCAGCGTGCGAGACGCGATGCATCGCATACCATATCACAATTTGACGGTTTCACTTCGATAGATTATAATCTAACTAAAAATAATACGTTACATTATAAGCAGTGTATTACAGCTCAGTTAGTTACAGTGCAGTTCATAATCTTTTGACAGTTTACAATCTCGCGAGATAAATAATAATCCAACGGTTTTTGTAATCTTACGGTGACATATACAAAATTTCGAGTACGCACTCGCACTGTTGGTTGTCCATCGGAATTTAATAAGTAGTTTAAAACACGGGCACAACCTAAGTGACGACGAATGATCACTTGTGACGCCTCTGGTGTACAATGGGCGGCGGTAATCGCTTACGTCTTAATCAGGCGATACATCTCTCCTCGTATGCCCCCTATTCCATAAAAAAAGTCTATAATATTGACTGATCATATTTATGAATTTGTCAATTTCACGTGTTACCACCCCGATCTTTCATATATTTGAAAGCCATATTCTATACACCAACTTATATTCTATTTTGGGTTCACGCAACACACTGTTGCCCGGAAGTGTAAACAGTACAGGCCGCTATTTATGCTATCCTAGTCATACCAAATATGTACATCCGCTCACCTGCACTCCAAAACGCACTTGTTCTCAGATTCTGTTTCAGAAAACGTGTTGGCGACCTCTTCCTCAACGGTACTGCAACACCCCAAACTGCTAGATACTTTCTGAATGTTACCAGTATGGGCACTAAACAGAAATTGGGAAAAAAAATATATTAGGCAAAAAGGCATATCATCACCCAGGTCAACAGGTGACCACTATCTGACCAGTTTTAAACTTATTGTTGCTACTAGGTGCTTACTTTACTCTTTACTTTACTCATTGAATGATTCGATTCCATTCTCATTATAAAAACCTTAATTAATATTTCAAAATATCAACTGACTCAACTATCCTTTTAGCGATTGGAAATTATCTGCCTTTTTTTTTACTTTTGGAATCCCCCTCGAGCCGTCACCCCGCCGGGGTTTGCGACAGGGCGGTGTGTCGGAATCGAACCGACTAAAACCACACAGTGTGCCGCTCTGCGCCTGAGAAGGGAGGGGTCCGGGAATTGCTGTTATTACCACGACCAGACCCCCCCCCCAGCGCCTGCCCGCACTGAAGCGGGCACCGTCTGCTGATGTTAATTCTCAATTTAGGCGACGCACGGTACACGCGTAGGCACGCGATTGGAAATTATCTGCCTGTCTTAACCTTTTCGACTTCAAAAAGAAGGAAGTTCTCAATTCGATTGCTTTTTCGTCTTGAAGTGATAAATATATCTGTTTCTAAAAAAATCAAAGCAAAAAACAACGAAGAGGTCCTAGGTACGTGTGGTTTAAATAATCTAGCCTCTGTGTGTCAAATTGACATCAATTTCGTTGCATACACATTACAAACTTTCCCAGTAGTAAAGCAATTCAAATAAATTAAATGCTGTGACTAAACTACCAATCACTGATCCATCAGATGGCTTTGATGAACGAGCATCTGGAATATCGCCCTGAGCATTAAACCAGATTACGTATTATTTGTGGGAAAACAGTCAATTTTAGACTGACTACAAGCAAATATGTAGCTTAATCTTAAAAAGACCACACGTAGCAAATTAGAACACTAATAGTCTGCTACAAATTGTATTTTGCCGGCAAACTACCGACTAGATAAGTTGAAAATTCATTATTACTGGCAACTGTATTATTAATCCGTCTCTTCTTTAAACTAAACCTATATAAAAAACAAAAT
Source organism: Spilarctia lutea (assembly GCA_916048165.1). Classification (NCBI taxonomy): domain Eukaryota; kingdom Metazoa; phylum Arthropoda; class Insecta; order Lepidoptera; family Erebidae; genus Spilarctia; species Spilarctia lutea. The sequence goes on from OU696491.1 coordinate 7,933,318, forward strand.
TTGTGTGTTAATGCGCGGTCGTAACGCTCATCAAAACCTAACCTAAAACCTACACTTTACAGCAAATATCAAAAAGGTACTTTCAAATAGGAAATAGACAATAGCTCGTTTAAAATAAAGTATCATAAATCAATGCATATAATTTTTATCGCATCATTATATCATAGATCATAGGTAATTTAAGTTCTACACTACTTCCACGAATTATACTTATTCAGCGGGTCCGAAACTAAAAAAGCCTTTTCCAATTTCGATTATTTGCATATGGGTGATGTGACCGTTTCAAAACTGAATTTTAAAAGCTAAGCGTTAAGATTTTATTTTGTTATAACATCATCTATTTCTAAATGGATATACTTTCTAGATTTCATTATGAAACGCGCGATATTTATCAAATGTTTGATTAATAACTCTACAGTGGTATGTATGGTATGGTATGGTATGAAGACCTGACGCATTGTTTTTTGTTTGCATCCGAAATCTGTGACTTAGAGCAGTAACTAATGGTAAAATCATATACCTAAGAGCACTAACTTTAAAAAAAACAATATGTGTAAAAAAATACATACTTATATTATAAATGCGAAAGTAACTATGTGTCTGTATGTCAGTCCTGCTTCCACGGTCAAACCGCTGCACATATTTCAATGAAATTTGACATAGAGATACTTTGATACTTGAGGAAGAGGAAGTAGTCTATGACTGCTCTTTGCTGCGATAACTAGTAATTATATATGTACCTTATTTATTGTTATGACTTCAAGAAGAGCTTTCGTGTAATCTGTTGCCATTGGTGGCAGATATTTACGTGTATTCTAAATATAGACAGATAGAAAACTCTTTATTTGCACACCATATTACAGAATTACTTCTTTCTCTTTCCTTTCTTTCTTCATTCTTTTAGTTCCCTATGAAACATCTTTAGGATAGGTCAAATTGTTACGGAGAGATAGAAGTAATTGACGGTGCAGTAAGTATTGAAGGAATTATTTTAATACCATATAGCTGTTGCTCGAGTCCAGCCGAGAATCGATTTTCGTGGCAAATATGTGTATAAGTAGATATATACTTAAATATAAACAAAAATTTTTTGCCTATTTGTTAATCCAGATTGTCATCTTCACGCATACCAAATTTTATCAAAATTGGTCCAGTCTTTAGCGCGTGAAGAAGTAAAAAACATACACACTCACAACCTTTCTCCTTTAGGATATTAGTGAGATATTAATTTATTAAATACATAACTTAGTATTCGTTCTTTACAAAAAGTTTGATTTAATTTTTTGTTAAATATGTGGCGGCCTCCACATACAACATAACATACTGCACCGCCATCTACCGAAGTTACACTGAACTACGAAAGTAACGCACTGCACGGAGTAACTACCAATCCTGAATCGCGCAATAGAAGTTCTCGCGCCGATTATCATATATACAATATCCCAACATCAACTGTTGGGCAGTAGCCCCCCCAGGCATGATCACCTCGCCGGAGAATCCTCCCTTTGTGTTGGAGGGACCTGACAGCCGATCCTCCACAAATATTTTTTTGTAATTTCAGCATTGCATGATGAAAGGAAGTGTAAGATCTCTAATAAAAATAATTTTACTTCCAAGATAAATCAAAAAACCCATAAATACTCGTACTATAACATGTAATAAGCAAAGTTACCACGTCTTATAATCAAGACCTGCCGAGTGGTTTAAATAATGCACAAATATCGGGTTTATATCTATATAAGGAGACAACGATGCAACATTGAGGAAATACTTAAGATAATGTGTTACTTAAGTCAGTGGTACTTGTACCTCGCCACTATACTTATTAAGTTATCATACCTCTAAAGTTTTAGCTTCAAGCATTGAATACAAGAACCGGTAGAGCAAAGATCAATTCGATCCAGCCAACACTCTTGAGAATAAATGTGATTTTAAAATGAAGATTCATTTTATTTATACACACAAATAAATAAAATTTAAATATCTGTTTGTAACTTCAAGTTAACAGCTTTCCACTATATGCAAATGAAAGTATATGATACTTACATCAAAAAGTATTTTTTTCAATTTTTGTCTGTCTGTCTGTCTGTTTATTCCGGCTAATCTCTGGAACGGCTGGACCTATTTTGACGGGACTTTCACTGTTAGGTAGCTGATGATACTAAGAGTAACTTTGGCTTTTTTAGACTAGCTTTGCACCGCGGCAAATTTGCAATTTTTACAAATTGTAAAATATAGTAAACTGGTTGAACGCCGCGGTGCAAAACTAGTCTAAAAAGTCTAAGTTACTCCCTATATCATCAGCTAGAACAAACAGACAGATAGACAGACAAAAATTTTAAAAAATGATATTTTGGTATATGTACCGTGTAGACATACATATGCATTCAGTAAAAAAGCGGTTATTTTAATATTACAAACAGACACTCCAATTTTATTGATTTGTATAGATTTAGGGCTTACCAAAGTTCATGGGTTCGCCCAAAGCTGTGTTCTTTCAACGTATTACACCGTTAACAAATTTAGAAACAATTTGTGTGCCATAAAGTTCTCCTTAATTTAATAGCTGCACACATCAATTTGTGCCCCGGGACGACCAAAATAGACACAAAGGCAGGCACGAAGGGCCCTCTAATTGATACTATCTTCGTTTACAACCATTATATCGAACCCTTAATTAACAGATATCGTAACCGCGACTAAGGAAATAAACAAACAATCAAAGAAACATTCTACGGATGGGCTTTTTACTTTAACACTCTTGAATGACCGTTCATAATTTTTATTGCATAAATATCGGTATTTGTTTTCTGTATAAATAAGAAAGGGGAGTTATTTTCTAAGTTTTTTTGTGACGAAAACGCGCAATGAAGATTTCAATAAAAATCTACATCTACACTTATATATATAAGCTGAAGAGTTTGTTTGCTTGAACGCGCTAATCTAAGGAACTACATGTACAATTTGAAAAATTCTTAGAGTGTTAGATAGTACATTTATCGAGGAAGGCTATAGGCTATATATCATCACGCTAAGACCAATAGAAGCAGAGCACCAATGATGAATGTTTTAAAAACGGGGTAAAATTAGTACGCTACGGGCGATAGGCGACGTAAATGAGGTTGCGTGTATAATTTCCGTGAATTTCTAATTGTGAAATCAACTGCTAAAGTAGTCAATTACTTATAAATGTTAATTAAATATAGTTTTAAAGCGTACGTCCAACATAACAATGTATTCAGGACGCTGTTAGGGCTGTCACAGTGGTACAGCGACTCTGGCATGTTCACCGATGCACACACAGATGATTTTACAGTGATCAGGCGAAGGCAACCGGCTTCACTGCTCCAGAGGATATGCTCCTAACCATATAAGCTGAGTGTCATTGCAGACAGAAAATACAAAAACATGTAAATTCTTATGGTTAGCAAAGGAACTGTTATATGTATTAAGTCACCGCGAGCCTGCAGTTAAAATGCTACTAAGCGTGACTCTCACACGTAATCTTCACTCTATTTACTTTTGATTTTAATTGATATTAACAATAATCTTTTTTCAGTCAGTGGTACTTGTAGCTCGCCACTATACTTATTAAGTTATCATACCTCTATAGTTTTAGCTTCAAGCATTGAATACAAGAACCGGTAGAGCAAAGATCAATTCGATCCAGCCAATCTTTTTTCATTTTGTCAAAACCAAACGACAAAATGAAATATCAGCTATGGTGACCACGTTGCAATCCGATTGAAACCCGAAAGTGATAATAGGAATCAAAAAATATATAAATTGCATCATGCAATTAATATCGCGATGAAGTCTCGGTTCACACTCTATAAAATCTCTGAACCGCATTGTATGGCTTTCGAAATAAATTACAAAAAGTATAAAAATAATGAAAATGTAATAGTTTTCGAATACAGCTGTTCATAGCCTTATTAGTAGAGATTTGTCGTCTACAGACAGCCGCGTCACGGCCTGGCATGCACAGACGGTGGCTATGCGCGGGAGTAGCGGACCATGTAATGGCGGTAGCGCCGCTTCCGCGCGGGTGTGTCCGCCATTGTTGCGGCGCCAACTCGTGCGTGTCTGTCGAACAGCCACCGCCTCCGCGGCCAGAAGCTTCTAATCGTGCAGTTTTTGAAGATCGTATCATTATTCTGTTTAATGTTTCAAATGATTTTCTTATAATTCGCAGTGTTATTTGTCTCTGACTGAACATTTTATCCTCCTCACCTACCTCCTTCTATCTTTATTTTAAGAAACATTCGATACAATTAAAAATCCAAATCATTTAAACATCGCTAATTGCAAAAATCCTAGCGACGACAATGGTAAAGATTTACTAATTGCTTTTAAAAATAAAGGAGTACACACGCTGTTATCACTGCTCTGCTGTGGAGACACTTTGTGAATCGTCTACTCAGAATCATTGAATTGAGTAATGAGAAAAATAAATACTATTAGTCTCTACACATCAGCTATTAAATTTCACTAAACATATGAAAGTACAAAACACATAAAGCAATTAAATACTGGCACCCTATACAGGAAAGGTATATAATAATAAATAAAAACAAACACGGGTTGATTTGAGATCTTTCATGGTTTTCCAAGATTAAACAGTCTACACGGCAACAACAAACTCGATTTTTGAAAAAAATACCAACTTTTATAATTTGCTTTTATAATCTTTTTCTTTTTTTTATGTATGGCCCTGCCAAAAAGACTCTACACAACCTGATGGAGAGCATTTGCGGAATCCAAGAGTGGTGGTCACCATACTCATTGTTATCGTTTTTGCTCTGCATCCATACTAAATTGACTCTTTTTACCATCTGACAATTAAAACCTGACATTAGATATTTGGTCTGCAAATTGCTTTCCAATTTTATTTGAAAAATATCGAAAATACCTTTGTGTCTATGCTCAAATAGATAAATTTAGAGTAAGTAGCAACTTTTGTACCTGTATCTTTTCGAGTACAATAAATACTTTCTAGAATTACATTATCTGATTTTTAAAAACTAAAGAATTACAATATATTTTAAAAGCATTAGACTTCGTTTATTTAGATGTAGATTTTGTGACGGCGAGATTAGGGAGATCTTAGTTAAAGTATCTCATCTATAGTATCTATATATACACTCATTTGCAAAAAAAACGGGCGGTTTCGATTTTCTTCCTTTCTTAAAAAAATAAAATACCAAAAAGGTTTTAATCATTTGAACATGTTACTGGCCAGTTATAAAAGTGCCATAATGTTTATAAGAGTACATTCCAAATTCAAATTTTTGACTGAGCCTGGTTTTCAAAGAAAACAACTTTTAACTACATTTTGTGGCGCGAATTTCCTATAGTTAATATCGACTCTAATTAACTTTTTGTCAATTTTTATTAAATTATCTGATGTCCTTTACATTTAAAAGTATTGTTATTGCTGTTTAGCCATCTCGAAAATGGTAGATAAAGTGATAAAAGCGAGCAAAATTATTGCGCTGCTTGAAGAAGGTTGCAGCCAATGCTTCGTGGCTCAGAGGCTAAATGTGAGTCGGTCGACAGTTCAAAGGACCTGGCAGCGCTATCAAGAGACCGGTTCCGTCAAGAGAAGGCCTGGTTCTGGCAGAAAGACATGTACCGAACCACGGGATGATCGTTTTCTAGTCAGTCAAGCGTTGAGAAATCGCTAATCTTCTTATGTGGACCTCAAGAACAGCCTCGAAGAAGTAAGAAATGTGCAAATTAGTCTATGGACGGTCAGGAGGAGGCTTCTCGCTGCTAATATACACAGTCATCGCCCGGCACGCGGCCTTAAATTACTCCGTGGACATCGAGTTGCCAGGCTTAGCTTCGCTCGAAATTGTGTGTCATGGACTCATGAAGACTGGGATAGGATATTGTTCTCCGATGAAGCCAGGATATCCCTGCATGGTGAAAACCGACGTCAGCGAGTGCTACGTAGACGAGGAGAACGCTTTGCAGAGGCATGTTTTGAAGAAATCACACCTTATGGAGGGGGCTCTGTTATGTTTTGGGCAGGAATAAATTCCATGGATCGTACGGAGTTAGTCTTCATCGAAAACGGTACACTGACTGGACACCGATACATAACGGAAGTTCTAATTCCTTATGCACAACCCGCTTTAACCGCTCTTGGCGAAAACTCATTTTTTATGGACGACAACGCTCGCGCCCACCGGTCTGGCGATGTGGAAGCGTATATGCTAGAAGTCGGAATTCGTCGTTTGGACTGGCCAGCTAGAAGTCCGGACCTCAATCCCATAGAGCATGTCTGGGACGTTCTGAAGCGACGAGTGAGATCAGTGCAGCCGGCTCCGCAGACCATCAGAGAGCTAAAGAATGTGATTACCGCGGAGTGGGAACGTATTCCCCAAGAAACCATAAAAGATATACTCGCTAGCATGCCCAGACGAATGCAAGCCGCGATTTCAGCAAGAGGGGGTCACACTCAATACTAAACTTTTATCTGCTTTTAACGTATTCGAGAAAAACAAAGAAATTAACGCGTTTCATTTTTATTTAGCGAGCAGGTACAATAATTGTGTTTTGAGTTTAAACATTATTTCTCAATAATTTAATCAAAATGTTATGATAAAACTGATGATACCTATTCCTTCCTAATTAATTTATGAAATTTTGAGGATAACAATACCTAAAATTGTCAAACAAACTAATAGTAACTATAAAATAGTTCTTTGCTTAAGTGCCCGTTTTTTTTTGCAAAAGAGTGTATATAAATAATTCGCCGAAATGTATGTACGCGCATAACTTCCGATCGACTGAACCAAATTGGATATTTCTTTTTTCTATTTGTTCGTAATTATCAGGACAAGGTTTGTATATAAGAAAATTAAGATATAAACGGTTTTTTTTTCTCGCGACTGTACACTACTTATGGGAAGCTGAGGTGGTACGAAGTTCGCCGGGTCAGCTAGTAAAGTATTAAATAGGTACCAAATTACGTACCAATTGCAACATAATATGCCATAATTAAAATAAAAATGTTATTTGAGAAGAATGTTCCTGGTCCCCTAAACTATTGAAATTTTAAAGTATCGATATCAAATTAAGCTGTAACTTATACATATCCGTTTAAAATGCATCGGTGACAAAGGATAAGTGTGTACCTATGTTGGGGTGCACTGCAGTCGGAATGCAGGGCTTCACATTGGTATCCTGTTACGAAGTCCTGTCATGGAAAACCATAGATAATCCTATTATCATTCATCGACTCAATATTGATTTTCTAATATATAAATAACAAGCTGTATCCCGTCAAGCTTTACTATATCACATTGTTTGAGTTGATGAGAAGTGAAATACAAAAGTGAATATAAAAACAATCTCTGGGTTCCATCACGTCAATATTTAGGCTCAATTGATGCTGATCTCCTTGAGTTTTTAACGAACACTACGTATAGAAGACTAGCCTACCCAAGCAAATTCGTTTGCGTCTGCCATTGCTCGTAGTATGATTTTATAACAACGTGAACAACATTGTTTTCCATAAAATGTTATAGTGAGCTAACATAAAAGAAATACATATGAACTTTTTTTAGAATATTTAAAGGGGAACAATTATTTCGTGCACTGTTTTCATGAAAAGCGTTCGCAATTTAAGCTCTCAAAAGGAATCATTTCCCTATTTTAGCCACATTTTTTAATATTACTCTGCTCTTTTTGGTCGTAGCATGATGAGATATAGTTTTCCTCGATAACTAAGCAAGCTAAAACTAAAAGAATACTTAAAATCGGACCAGTACTTCCTAAGATTAGAGCGTTCAACCAAACAAACAAACTCTTCTCCTTTATAATATTAGTATAGATAGATAAAGTAGTTGTAGTAGTAGTAGATGATAACACTCCTTGGGTATATAATAGTTTTCAAACACGACGAGAAAGCAAACAAATTAGAGTAAGCCAAACGCAATGAACAAAGAAACAGAGATACAGGACTGAGTTAAGACTGCTCCAACTTGATTTTGCAAAGATTCACCAAACAATGGTATTTCAATCGGAACTACTGACCTAAGACAACAATGTTGAGAAAGAAACAATTGATGGCTAACACGTACAGACATTAATGAAAGGACAGATTCTATTGTTAGCCAGTAATCGCGAAGCGGTGTGAATTGTCAAAGGGACTACGAGGATTGTCGCTCGCAACGACACAATGTGGTGCAACCTAATAACATAGTACGCTAACACCTGGCCCTGTGACCTTATAAGGGATGTTAAACAATACACAACAATACCAAGCAATTTGAACCAAATTCGTCTGCGATATCACAGGTCCATAAGAAGCATTGATTGTGTCAGACAAGTAAAGGTTCCTAGATTGACTTAGACGTAGTTTCATTTTTATAATAAACTAGCTGACCCACGCAACCTCGTTTGCGTCTTCTATTGCCCGCAGCATGATTTTTTTATTCCGTTTTTAAAACATTCTTCATTGGTGCTCCGCTCCTATTAGTATTATCGTGATGATACATAGCCTATAGCCTTTCTCGATAAATGGAGTATTCAACACTGAAATAAATTTTCATATCACACCAGCGGTTCCTGAGATTAGCGCGTTCAAACAAACAGTCTCTTCAGCTTTATATTATTAGTATAGATTATTGCACCTACCCATAGAGATTATTAGTAAATTGCAATTTGTATATATTACATTGATTCATTTAAACAATAAGAAGTAATAATAAAGTATTAAAGTAGTAAATAGAAGACAAAATGAGCTGGTATTACAAAATCTTTGCGGTAGTTGAATCACAAAAACTATCTCTACCTATTATAAAGTCAGCTGCAACGTATTGTAAACTAAATATATTATGCACTTTTTTACTAATGCAGCTTGGATGGATTCCAAAGAGGTCGTAGGTTGGATAATCGCAGTCATTTTGTCTATTATGCTAACTATACATTTAAACAAGAGGTCTAAGTGAAGGTCTAAAGACCACATTTTTTTACACTACTGTTACCGTATCGGAAGTTATAATACATTATTACCAATGTATGTACCTCGTTAGTCTAGCGGTTAGCGTATGCAACTTCCGAACTAGAGTTCTCAGTTTCGATTTCGTGCCAAAAAGTGTTATTGGACATTTCCTACAATTTTTTTTTAATAGCCCAGCGCAGACTATGGAAGTTGGAACATACTTCACACTCATTAAACCATCGTCTTTCACGGTCGTCATGAACATCTATGGCAATCGTTATTGGGAAATCAGTGCTCTTTAATATACTGACAATTTTTTTTTTAACTTGTGGAAACTCCCTCGGGCCGTCACCCCACCGGGGTTTGCGGCGGAGTGGTGTGTTGGAATCGAACCGACTAAAACCACACGGTGTGCCAACTCTGCGCCTGAGAAGAGAGGGGTCCGGGTACTGCTGATATTAACACGACCGGACCCTCGTCTGCTGGTAAAAACTAAAATATACTGATAACTAGTTTAACCTTCGAATTCAGTTCGCCCTCAGGGTTGCAGAGGTACGATGCCAGTCGCTCCGTGGAACAACTGATATTCAGGTAAAACCGGTTGGGAAATGTTTCTTTAATAAGCAGACGAGATAGCAGTGGTAGTGTATGCGACTGCTGTTCTTGAGGTCTCGGGTTCGATTCCCTTGTCGGACCAAATATTTGTATGATCTACAACATTTGTTTCGGAGTTTTAAGTGTTTTCTATGTATAATATGTATGTATGTATTTACAAAAAAAGTATATATGTAATTATATCAGTTGTCTAGTACCCATAACAAAAGTTCTGCTTAGCTTGGGACTAGATGGCGTTGTGTGTTAGATGTACGAAATATTTATTATTATTTTATTATTATTATAGCCAGAATCTGCGAAAGCACTTTCCAGCGTAGTCACGTTATCGTGTCAATGGCTACATTTTAAAAAGAACCAAATAAATAAAATATGTATCTTAATTTACTTTAGAAAATGGAATTTAGGCTAAGAGCGGCTATAAAAAACTTTTTACAAAATTGAAATTGTCCGTATACGTAAATTGATACAATATAAATGTAAATTAAAAGTGATTCACCTATTCTTACAATACCTTGAGTCGTATAAACATTATGAGTTTGCACTTAAGAATAATATTGCACAATAACGCCTAATTTGTACAAGTGAAACACTAACACATAAACAATCTTGTTCACCATAATTGGTAAACTCAAGGTATTGCTAAGCCGCCCACACAACAAATGTTATTCTAGAACAACCTACCACTTTAATTAAAACAAAGTACTGGGTACGTGTATTTAAATATACACTAATATCTTTAGCACTTAACACAAACAAATATGAACATATATTTTCTCTTTTCACTTCCGAATTTCTCGACCGATCGTTACAAGTATAATAAATAAATAAATATTTTCGGATACTTAACACACAACGCCATCTAGTCCCAAACTAAGCAGAGCTTGTACTATGGGTACTAGACAACTGATATTAATACATATATACTTCTTTTTTGTAAATACTTACATATTTTACATAGAAAACACCCAAACTCAGAAACCAATATTTGCGGATCATACAAACATTTGGTCCGACCCGAGAATCGTACCCGAGACCTCAAGCACAGCAGTCGCATACGCTACCACTGCGCCAACGAGGCAGTCAACAATATTTCTTTACGAATAATCTTTCGGTCTGGCTTTATTTTTAGTCAAAATCTTATGTGCATACAACCCACTTAAACACAGATGATTACTAAAATGTAAAAATTCTTTCAGCAATGGAAAACTACATTTTAAGCGAGCAACATATGCTACTTTATCCCGTATATATATACCGTAATAAATAGAAGAAAATTAAAAAATAACCGGATATTTTTTTATCTTATATGACTTTACAAACATACGTGTAACGGACACAAATAACACCCAGATTCAGGACAGCATTTTCACACACAAAGTAATTTCCCACGTTGGATTTGAACCCACAACACTTGGCGCAGTAGCAAGCGGTAAACCACTAGGCCAATGCAGACATGACAGATCTGACTATATATAAAAGCTGTATTAATTTCCAGACTTCTAAAAAGCTATTTTCACAACTTCACAAGGTGCATCTGACCGTCCATTGATTTAAAGATTCATTATCATCATCTGATGATGCCTTTTGCTGTCCACAACTGGACATAAGCCTGTCCTATTGAAACATTGATCAATTTTGGGCTTCTCGCATCCAACTGTCTTAAGATTTGATTTCATTTTAATCCTCAAAAATTATTGGTAGATATTAAGAAGCTTCTAATTTAACATCCTTTCTAGGGTGCACCTGGTTCCCCGGCTCCTAGTACCCGAGACAGCGTGCGGTTTTAGTCGGTTCGAGTCCAACATGCCACCAGGAGGTGGTACCCGAGCGTATTTCCGTACGAGGAAACAAAAAAAACTCGTCGTCAATATGGATTACTATTAAGTAGTTCTGCTAGTTTAAAAGAAGTAATTATCCAATCTATAAAATCTTATTTCACAAAATTCGTATAAAACGATTACAAAAAGCACACAAAAACAAAAAATGGAACACTAACATGCGTGAGGCCACACGAGCGCTTGGGCGATTTTATTTAATACAAATATTGAGATGTAATATTTTAATCGAATTACAGATAAATACATATCCAACGTGTGTTTGTACTCCGAATACTAATATTACTAAAGTAAACATTAATGCAAAAACATATTCATTAAAGCAATACAAATTTTCACAAACGCTAGATTTCCTTTTAATTCGTTTGTTCACAGGGCTTCATCATAATGTCCAATGTTAATCAATATGTACGTTTTTATTAACATATAGATTTTAATTATCCCTAAATTATTTTGAACTAATATACACGGCAACTTAAAGGACATTTTCTAAGATGCTATCGAAATTAAACTTCTGTATAAACTCTCAACTATGTTCGCTAAGCGATGATCCTTTAAAGAATAGGCTTACGGAAAAATGTATTGTTTGCAATATTTTTTCTTAATAACTTCATTTATTTTGATAATGTGCATTAAAGAGTTACTACGAATGCTTAACTGTATTACGTTGCGAATTTTAAGAACTAGAAAGAAATGATAAGTTTATACCATACACAAGTATATAGTCCGTTATTCATTTCAAAGAGTTGGCACCTTACAGGTCATGCCTATCTTGAACAAACTTTGGCATAATAGTTCTATCGTTTGATAGACAAAATTTTTCATACAGCTAAACATGTAAGGTTGTTTAAAAATAAATAAAATCAGTATTATTTGAAGAAATCGAATTAGTAGATAGCACTATCGATGAGCAGAATCATATTTCAATATCTGCCTAATTTACTTGCAAAGATTTCTTACGGACTATTTTATTTAGATTTTTATTGTTGAGCTTATAATATCTAAAAAATATCGTCCTGAAAGCACGCGTAACGGGCTAATAACTAATAAAACATTCAAAAACAATATCACTTACCTTGTGATGGAGCTCTTTGAATCCTCGGGCAGACCCACAAATATAAGAGTGGAGGACATCGGGACACTTCACACTAAATACAAAAAAATTACTGGAAATTTAGATTTAAGACAAAAAATTATAAAAAATCAATACCGTACGTCTATATCAACACTCCATTTATGACGTGTGTCAAAGAATTTAAGAAATAATTGTAATAACAAGCCAGTAGTGTCGGGTTTGCAAAGTGCACTGCGGTTTTGCTGCTATATTTTATGACAAAATATTATATACGTACGTGGGTGAGATGTGTAGGTGTAAATTGGCCTCGCTCCTGCATGATATTAATCACAATAACTTCAATTTCCTTTCACGAATGAATGATCTCAGACTGGGACCTTGTTTAATATTATTTGCAAACGCTACCGACTCCTGAAATATCTTTTGGTGGTCTATATATAACAAGCCTTCATTCCATAGATGTAGACCTTTCCTAAGATTACTTTTGCCCTGGTGTACCACGCTAGCCAATCGGGTTAATATAGGTCATGTTACAAGTTTACTGTCTGTTTACAGAGCACATATCCAGCATAGTTTGATCACTTAGTTGGATCTTATCCTCTTGGATGATCTATCTATATCAAATACCCTCACAACAATAGTAGTACCGGGGTTGTGGTGCATTAACTGCCTCATTAGTCTAGCGGTTGACGTATGCGACTGCTAATCAAAAAACAATCGACTGTTATTGAGTTTTTCTGATTATAAACATAATTAATAACAGCTCGGAGTTTGGAAGTTGGGGTATGAACCACCGTGCCTTGGAGAGCACATAAAGCTGTCGGCCCTGCGCCTGACCTCTTCCCGGTCGTGTCGGTTAACCGTCCCATCGGATTATGAGAGAGAGGAAACAGAGAGTGCCTCTGTGTTTGCGCACACACTTGTGCACTATAATATCTTCTGCGTAGTTGGCTGGTCTCCATTGAGACTGGCTGCCGTGGCCGTAATCGGCTAGAAGACCATCATGGTGCAAGTTATACATTAAAAATACCTATAGGTATGGCCCGATCAATATTGTTTTCAGTAGCTATAGTTCTAAACTAAAACAAATTAGTAAATAAAAAAAAAGGTGTGTGTGCGATTCACACACGATAGAAGTGAAACTTCAGTAAATCGACAAAAGAATGAGACCGACATTTGCTCTCTCGCTCTGGCTCACTAATTACAGGCGACTTTTTGTATTTGTGTCTCTTACCTGTCTTTTTTTCCGTTGCATCCGGTTTGGAATCACAACGAATCCAAAGAAGTTTCACTTCAAAAAAGTTGCAGTTATAAGGACTGCCGATAGAAGTGAAAATTTATAATTTAGAATGTTATATGTAAAATTAGAAATTTCGTGTTTAAATTAAAATTATCTACATCAAACATTAGCATGTCGGTGACGCGAACTCATAAGATTTTCTCCAAAGTGCTCACCGCGGCTGAAGAATTTTTCACTTAAAAAAAACTTAACCTATCATCCTTCTCTTAAGACTAGCACCATGTATATTTGAAGCTGCGAAAGCATAATGACTAAGTCGCCGGACCGAGTGAATACCATAATCTCACAAGGGGCTGATGAAAATGGACATGGTGTATATGTGATGGGACCCATGTCACAAACATTTAAAAATAAACATTTAATACGTTCCTATTTTAGTGCCCTTTAGTTAGTGTAGCGCCTTTTAGTAAGCAGTCGACCTTAACAATGCTGCATCCGTGTGCACTATGAGTAAAGACGTCCCTGACAGTGACGCGACCTCTACATCAGGAAGACAACAAGGATCATCGAAACCCGTATAAACTAGGATTATACGTTGTCGCGTTTCTACGTAAGGACTTCCAAAAATGCACTAATGAGTGAAGGCAACACAGACCTCATTTATCATAGCCTTTTTTTATTATTGTTCAATAGGAAGCAAACGAGCAGATATATCGCCTGATTGTAAGCGATTACCGGCGCCTATGGACAATCAGAACCCCAGAGGCGTCACAAGTGCGTTGCGGGCCTTTGGGGGATGTTTATGGGCCTCCGGTATCCACACTCACTTGGTGAAATACAGCGCAATCGTTATTTGACACCGGTTTTCTGTGAGGCCGTGGTATTACTCCGGTCGAGTCGGCTCGTTCATGCCGAAGCGCCTGTGTGAAATCATTACTCTAGTGCCCTTTAATAAGCGTAGCGCCCTTCAGTAAGCGCGCAGATTCATTAAAAGCGCCTGTTGTTTTTTTATAGTAAGCGATTACCGCCGCCCACAGACACCCGCAACACTAGAGGCCAATATTATAAGATATATATAAGATAGATAAATATAAGATATAATATATTTTGTCGCAATTAACGATTTCCGAAAGCTGCAGGCGGGCTGTAGAAATAGATATTCTACTGGATATTATGGAACTAAAATAGAGAGAACCTATATTATCAGTGCCATCTTCATCTTTCAGATTTTATTTACTCACGTTCATAGTTCACGTCCATTAGGTGCTACTAGATGGCGTTAAACTTGTTTAAAATTTGTTAAAAAAATATTTCTATTTCTATTTACATTTCTACTATTCTTATTAGAAATTTACTTACCCAAAAATATAACCGATACCAATGGCAGATAAAATAATATATATTCCAATATAATATATTATCTATATAAATTAATAGAGAATGGGTAGTTTGTTTTATAATAACTTGCTAGTTTATTCGTTCACTGTTTTCAATTTTTTAAGAGTTTAGTTTGTAAAGTGTAGATAAACTATTATAATGAAAATAACTCTAAATGAGTACAATTATAACTAATAACTACTAACGCCATCAAGTTCATTTATAATGAAACTACTATACTACTACTAAACTATGGAGGGTAGAGACAAGGAGTGTTATCTTATATGGAAGAAAATTGAAAAAAGTGTCCAGCATAAGCTGTAAATAACAGTTCAAAAACCTTCCAGAATGGCGCTGGTGTAGACACAGGTTATGGTATGAATGTAGCAATTGTGAACGAATTGAAGTACGCCGAGGTAAAAAAATTAACATTATTGTCACTACTTGCGTATTACAAAATAATGTAGTAAATATATTTTATTTTCTGAACTGTGAATAGTACGTTTATTGATTTTTTATCATTAAATTTTATGAACAAGTGTGTGTATTGATTTTAAGAAGTTTACTCTGATGCTAATGTAGCGCCACCCTAATTTAATGCATTACAACGGACACTTTTCATGTACACAGATGATACTCCTTATCTCTACCCTCCATATACTAAACGCGACGGCAGTAAAAGAGCGCGAATGTTTGACATACGTCGAAAAACTCCTGTCAGAGAGAATCCGCCCGAAAGATCTTTTTTTTTTTTCTTTGGGAGATCGTTTTTTGTTTTTTCGGAAGACGGTCCCCATTTCATGTCATCCACATTTTATATATTTTTTATCATTAATTTCATCACGACGACGACTTGAAGACTCGAAGACTTGATAATTGAAGACGATAAATACTTGTCATTGGCAGAAATAGCTGATCCTAGTGATCCGGCTAGTTGCCATTCATCAAAAAAAGAAAAAAAAAGATCGTTTTTTGTTTTTTCGAAAGACGATCCCCATTTCATGTCATCCACATTTTATATATTTTTATCATTAATTTCATCACGACGACGACCTGAAGACTCGAAGACTTATAATTGAAGACTATAAATACTTGACTTTGGCAGAAATAGTTATCAGAGTGATCCGGCTGGTTGCCATTTCAGCTAAAGAAGAAAGAGATCCGCCCGATAAGCTCGCCTAGTCACCTCTTAACAAGGATTTTATGTTTCTTTGTTTAATATTAAGTTTGCCGACCAAGTTTGTATTGTTTGGTAATTATACAACTACAGGGATAGAAGTGTTTCATATCATCCTAAGTTGGGTAACAATCCCGAAGCTCCCCGTGTTGTGGAACGTTCCAAAAAACCATTCGATCCATACTATTCTGACTGTGATTGTGCAAGTCTGAACAATTCTTATCAGTCCGATTACAATAGCATGATCTTGACAGTTGTCAAAGTTGTCATTTTAGAACTTATAAAATATAATAAAAGTGAGAAATTTTATATTTTTAAATTACTGCATTCAAATTGTAATAGAACACGCTCTTAAAAATGAAATTATTGGTGATATAAAACAAAATCCAACATGAGACTTGTTGAAAGTCGTTCGTTCGTTGTTCGTCGATTTCGTAGCCATATGTCATAGAGACCAAGCTATATTTTAAGCACTGTAGGTAATTAACTCATCAGCACTGATTGAACATGTTGCTATTATAATTTACTGGTCTTTAACAGGTGTTACAGTTGCACACCATTTCTAGTTTATTTATGCAATGGCGAATACGCGATTATAAAACAAAAGACGATTTTCTTTCATGTAAATTAGGATAGGGAATTAATGGTTATGATTGTGTACGTACCATATTTCCTGTTTTCTTATCAAGTTATAAAATTATTATCATGCGATTCATAAGTCAGGGGAAAATTTAAAATTTGATTTGAGGAGTGTGAGAACTAACGTCTTTTATTCTTTTAATTTTCGCTTGGGAGCGATATATTAGATATCGCTCTCTCTCTCTAATAATTTGTTATCAAATTTGTATATCACAATTCGTCAAAAAAAGTTATTAAAAATAATGTTTATTTACAATATCAACAAAACGATTCATAATAGAAAGTGACGCAAAAGACCTTTACTCAATAAGTCATGAAAAATATAGTAGCAAAAACAGAACACAGTTTCTAAACGCAAAATGATGCTTGACGGGACGGGCTGTTGAATGCAGCGGACTTGTTATTCGCTTTCAGGACTACATATCTATTTGATTTTTCTTGGTTTTCACTATGAACCCTATGTTTTATGTCTAACCATGTTGAACCAAACGTCCACAGAAGCGTTGCTATCAGCAACATATGTTGAAAATTATTTAGATTGTGTAGAAAATCTGCCGAATGACCTGCAAAGACATTTATCACGTATGCGAGAACTTGACGTTACATATAGAGGTAATTATTCCATTTCTTTATGCTTATTACATTAAAATAGTATCAGCTTCATATCTGTAATAATATAAGTAACTATTAATCCATACAACAGCTTGTAATTATGTTGTTGACGTTCGCCTTTCAACTTCATTACGTATGCATACCTATCTATAGATTACATGTTGCTAGTTCAAGACGACCAAAATAACTCCAAACCCAGTACTTATATGTTACTTCCAGTGATTGTTTGAAGAAAAACTAGTTCTGATACTTTTTATACAGTCAAGTAAATGTTTTCAAAAGGCTAATCATAGAATAACCTTTTTATTACGCTTTAAAATTATCTTACGTTTTTTTTGTTATTACCAGAATGCCTTCGTGAGGCAGAAAAACACTTAGCAGTATGTATAGGCGCCAATACAGAAGAGCGTCGCCGGAGTCGAGCTGCTTTACGGCTTCAGACTGTGCTGGTGGCTGCCCAGGAGATAGGAGATGAAAAATTGCAAGTTGTACAGATTCTACAGGATCTCATTGACAACAAACAGCGGTCTCTTGACGCTGACCACAAAAAGTTATGTGAGTAAATACTTAATTTTCTTAGTACCCTGTAAATGGATTTTCTTAATTCCAGTTTATAGCAATTGTGTGACCAAATAAGTTAATTTGTTGTTAATTTGTGTAAACAATTCTAAGTAAAATTCAATTCAAAGTGAAGTAAAGAAAATGCTCTTAAATGTTTAAAACTAATATTGTAATAGTACATTGTACATTATACATGTACACAATGTAATATTCGTTTTACATAGTTTTACACCAGACACTGCCCAACACTTTCTCCGACTCATGCTTTCTCCATCCAATGGTTGCCTGTAAGAGATTGCCTCCGGGCGATAAGGCCACCAATTGTACTTCTGTAATTTTAAGCTTACCTTGTAATGCATTTGGTGTACAATAAAGTAATAATATTATTATTATTATAAATATACACATGAGTAAAATACTGTTATAAAAATATACTGCCATAGACATGATAATACATACATAAAATTACTGCAACTAACACCACCATAAACAATTTGTACATGAAACAAGAAGTTTCAAATAGTTGATCTGTCAAAAAAACTATCCCAAACTTATCTGTAACCACAAAAATAGGGCCTAAGTATGGACTCTTACAATATTAACATTGTAAGAATATTATATTATTATCAAACACAAAGTGCATAAACCTAAAAGTAAATAACGATATTATCTTCAAATATTTATGAACCTCGCGGTGTTACCTGCAATAAATTATTAGTTTACATATTGTTATTTTTTTTCTTTTTTTTTTCTTACAATTAAAATAGCCTATGTATTAATCAGTGATAATGTAGCAATGAAATGGTGATAAAAATTTTAAAATCCGTCCAGTACTTTTTGAGCCAATTCGTTACAAACATACTTACATACAAACCTTTCCTCTTTATAATATTATATTTATCATAATGAAATTTTATTTGACAGTATCTTGCCTCGAAGTAAACACAAATGGCACAACTAAGGAAGAACTAGCACCAGTACCGGAGACTCCTCGCACTGCAGACAAGGAGCCACCAGCCCCGCCTGTAACACCACAACATGCGCCACCTCCTCCACCACCGGAGCGGACTACTGAGAAAGAGAAGGAAAAAGTGGAAAGAGATAAGGGCGGAGGTAGGTTTTTCTTTTCAAGAATTTTTTCATGTCACCTTCACTACTATCACCACCAAATATCACATCACCATCATAACTGACGCCGAGTGCATTACACACACTTCGGTGTGTGTATGTGAGGAACTCTTCGAAAGCAAAGCAAATAATGAGGATTGAGTTATGCAAAAATGAGCATTTTGTTACTTCGAGTTATCTAGATAACAGCATCGTTGTTTAGCTGATGTTGCTTTTGCTTAACCCGAAGTAGCGACATGGCTACTTTCTGCATAACTCGATGGAGTATATTTTTAACAACCATCAAGCAGTTCTTTTGTATCTTTATTGTCTAAACAACTGTTGTGTAATATAACTCAACAACTTTTTCTTTTAATTGATGAATATTTTAACATAAAACCTAACAAAGTTTTAAAATTAATATTGAGAAGTTCTATTATTTTTATCTACTTTAATTGTACTATTATTATTTTAGGGGAACGGTGGTCAAAACGCGCCAGAAGATCACGAACGACAGCAGGCGCTGCTACTGATGGTGCAGACTCAAGTGAACGGGACAGTGAAAGACACACACATAATACTACCCACAAGAAAGGTAAAATTAACCTTTATTCTCACCTTTCCTTTTCAGTTGGAAGAATCGCTACATTAATTTTATTGTCTACTAGCGACCCGCCCCGGCTTCGCACGGGTGCAATGCTGATACTAAATTAAATACACTACAGAAAAACTATGAACGTTGTATATAAAAACATAGCGGCCCGCTCTGACTTTGCACGGGCATAAAATAGAAACCTCTAAAATTAGCAATGTTGCCTTAGTATATGATGCATGTATTATACATATAAACCTTCCTCTTGAATCACTCTATCTATTGGAAAAAACCGCATCAAAATCCGTTGCGTAGTTTTAAAGATTTAAGCGCACATAGGGATATAGGGACAGAAAAGGCGACTTTGTTTTATACTATGTAGTGATTATTTTTAGGTTACCTTTATACTGTAAATAGCCAACAGTTCTGTTAAATATAAATGAATTGAGTTTCATTTTCTTATGTTTCTCTATTTCTCTTATTTCACAGGTATAGGCAAAAAGAAAAAACGTAAAGCCAGACAAGCTGCACAACGTTCAGAGACACCGCCAGAGGAGCAAGACACGATTGACCCTGACGAGCCACGGTACTGCCTCTGTGATCAAATATCCTTCGGAGAAATGATTCTCTGCGACAATGATCTTTGTCCCATAGAGTGGTTCCACTTTTCTTGTGTTTCACTTACAACAAAACCCAAAGGCAAATGGTTTTGTCCCAAATGCCGTGGTGATCGACCGAACGTCATGAAACCGAAAGGACAATTCTTAAAAGAACTAGAACGGTACAACAGGGAGAAAGAAGAAAAAGCATAGCGTTTATTACAAAACCGGAAGTAAGGTTCATGTGGATTTGAAATTGGTGAATACATCTACAATAGACAATGGTGCTCATACTAATATGTTGATACCATAAATTTAGGAATAGTTTTTATTATCATTCAACTGATTCTTTCTCTTTTCAGTAAAGAAATCAGAATTTATAGAATTCATAGTTCTAAAAAAGATTTGGCAAGAAGGAAACTTAAAAAGTCTATATATACTATGTACCTATGTAAACTGTCATAGATAGTAGTTCATATACATGTAAAGACCCCAATAGACAATCCATTCGGTATCAGTTACGCGGCAAAACTTATGTTTATAATTCAGTCAAATAGAGAAAAACGGATGACTGACTGCGCTTATTAAATTAGACTTTAAAATTGACGATATTCTCTTCATTGTCAGTCAGACCATTGTCATAAGTAAATGAGTATGTCTGCCTTATATGAAAAATAAGTTCAGTTTCAGCCTTGTATTATAAAACTTATTAGTTTTATAACAAAAAAAAATTGTGTGTTATGCCACAATAAAATTGACTAATATTTCGCAGTCTAATTAGAAAGTGAAATAAAATAGGGCTGTTTAAAGACAGTTGTTATCAAGGCTGTAAACTGACTTTATTTTGTCTAACAATGATTAGTAAGAGCATTTGTGTTAGACAGACAAGATCAGTTATTATGCTCCCATTATTTTTTTATTTTTTTTATTGAATTGTGGGCAAACGAGCAGAAGTATCACCTGATGGTAAGCGATTACCGCCGCCCATGGACACCCGCAACACCAAAGGCGTCACAAGTGCGTTGCCGACCTTTGGGGGATGGGAAAGAGGATGGGGGGAGGGGTTGGGGTATGGGCCTCCGGTATCCTCACTCACTCGGTGAAACACAGCACACAGCTGGATTAATTATAGAGTGACTAAATTAAAAAGTTAGTCGCTCTATAATTAATCCAGTAACCCGAATTTGATATGAAAAGTATTCACCATTTCTAGTTCATCTTACGGCAAAAAAAACTTGCCTCGGACACTTCCAAGTGTTGCAATGTGATTTAAATTTTACGGAAATTCAATTTGGCCCGTTTTGACGTGTGGTTTTAATAGAATGTTACAATTGTTTGATAATTGAATCTCTACGACAGGATATAAACATCGTCGAATTTATGTTGTTTAATTGACCAATGGCCATTTGACAAATGTTGTAAATATATTTTAGTAGTTCGGTGGTCAAACATGGAAACTTGAAGTACAGTACGGCATAACTTAAGTTACATTTACGGCATCTACTGTATGGAAAATAAAAGTATTCTTTATAATAGGTTGTTGTGAACAGAATAATATTAATTTCCTACATCAGAATAAGTTATATGAATATAAGAATTAATATTATATAATTGTTTTATTGACCTGCCTGGCTTACCTGACTCTGTGGCGCAGTGGTAGCGTATGCGACTGTGGAATGAGCTGTCGCCTGCGTGTTCCAACCAATACTACCTTCAAACCTTCAAGAAAAGAGCGTACTCCTTCCTAAAAGGCCGGCAACGCACTTGTAACGCCTCTGGTGTTGCGGGTGTCCATGGGCGGCGGTAATCGCTTACCATCAGGCGATACGTCTGCTCGTTTACCACACACATAATAAAAAAAATGAACTTATAACGTCTCACTGCTGGACTCGGGTCTCCTCTCAGGAGAGGGTTAAGGTCATATTATATCAGTTGTTTAGTATCCATAACACGCTCAAGCTCTGCTTTGCTTAGGACTAGATGGCGTTGTATGTGAAATGTTTTTTTTTATTTATATCATTTTTGTACTAAATTAATTTAATTAACTTATAAAGAAACAATATTTACCCACAAGCATCAAAAAACTCTTCCACATCTTCGCCTACTTACTTCGGTAGCGTTTCCAAAAGACTGGAATAATAATAAAAAAAGAAAAAAAAAAGCGTATAGATCGGTATAATCTGAATCGCATGTTCCAAAGAAATGAGATGTGGTTGTACCGTAAATGGGAGAACCTGAGTCCGTGTATGAGTGATGGGCAAGTTCCAGATGAAAATGCCACAAATTCGTTTTGACGTAGCATCTAGTCAGTGCCTGTCACTCATACAGATGGTAATTGGTATCGGGATGTTGAACGCTCGTGTGAGTCTTTATTGCCTATGGAACCTGTTAGCATTGATAAAGAGGATGTAAGTTGTGCGGTTCGTTCATAACCAATTTGGAAAGCACATGGTCCTGACGGACTGCACAACTTGTTTGTCTTAAGTGGTTCCGAAGCTCACATGCGTGTTTAGCATCTCAATTCCAAACAGCAGTGGATTCGGGTTCACTACCCTAATTTTTAACCACTATAAATCTGGTAGTGCCGTGGATCCCAAAATTTTAGACCTATTACATGTTTACCAACCACATAAACTTCTGACGTCAATTCTGAGACTTAAAATTTCTACATATATTAATAAGAATTCGATAATTTCCGTGTCTCAGAATGGATGTAGAAATGGGACCCGTGGCACTAAAGAGCTCCTTCTCATAGACATGACCATTGGCTAACAAGTACGACGTAATCGTAAGAGTCTGGCGACATGTTGGATAGATTACAAGAAGGCTTATGACTCGGTTCCACACACATGGCGTATAAAATTGATACAACTCTGTGTACTTTCTTAGTCATGTATGGGGCAATAGAGAACAGTACTTCGCTATCCTGGATGACGGCAGACTGCGGTAAACGACGTACTTATAGATATCGAGCGGGGTATCTTTCAAGATGACAGTCGGAGTACCTTGTGGTTTTGTCTAGCTTTGAACGCTCTGAGCTCTCTGTTGGAGGGTTCAGAGTTAGGCTATAGGTTGCAGAAAGATAATCGAGTTATATCTCACCTTCTTTATATGGATGATTTGAAACAAATTGCCCCCAGTAAATTACAATTTATAGAATTGGTAAGGTACAACAAAAAACGGTTCAGTATACAATATTTCCTTTATTTCATATATGAATTACACACAAATCGTCTAATTACAAATAGTAACCATGCAAGAAATCGTACTATATTTTAAATACAAGTGTGGTATAGAACTTCTAAATACGAAATTCGTACATTTATTACTATGATAATAATTTGTCATAAATGCCGTTATATTTAAAATGCTTCTAAAATCAAGGTTAATATTGGTTTATAAAATACTTATTGCAATGGCTTAAACTTTCGACTAGATTTATTATTATAAATAAGTATCTCTATATTGCAAATTAAAACTTGTACATATTTTATAATATGAACATTAACAGTAATAGGCCGTAGAGATTCTATTATATGAAGTACCAATCTTATAAACACTACATTATTAACTTCTACATAAAATGAGTTATATAAGGTGGAGTTTAGCGCCTCGACAGTGACCAAACATAAACAGAATCATATCATAGATTTAACTTTAGTGCAGGTATACGTGGAACATAATTAGCTTAACGAATTATATGTGTGATACATTTAGCATTTAGATCCTGTCCAAGTCCGTTGTCGCTGTCGCCACGCAAAATTGCGACCACATTGGTAAATTAACCGTCATACACGCCAACTCGCATTCATTCATACACAGCGCCGATATAATACTTAAAACTCGGTCCAAACCTCCTTACACTATTACCCATGATGGCGCGTCTACTGTGTTAAAACAATCCCAAACAAAAATTGTCTATGCCTTGAAGGTATAAAAAAACATGTTGATTGCATATTGGTTTCTTATTGCCTATATATCGAAATTATCATTTAAACACACCAGTTTAATATATTGCAGTTTGTCAAACCAAAACTCACACAAAACACAATTTCACACAAATTATATTATTTAACATGTTCGATGCTTGTACCAATAAATTTTATTTAACAAAACTTGTAAAGTTACGGCAAGACACAATAATACTTTTTAGTGTTAGATAAAAATATCACTTCACGATAATTTTAAGTACACTTTCATTTATGAATCCAATAAAAGCTTATGAAAAAAAAATTGTGACAGTAATAATTATAAATATGACACTAATTTGAACACAAAACTAATAAATTATCGCTACAATAACATCTAAATATCGTGTAATATTGAGTTGTTAAGTTTTTAAATCAAATAGCTATAACATTTGGTAAAAAAAAAAAATGTGTACACATGAAAAAAATAAGTGCTACTATTTCTACTGAAACTTTTGTCTATGCGTATCATGTTGTTAAAATATATATATCGTCTACTTTAACTAAACTTCTAATAATATAATTATTTAATAAGTTTATATTCAAATCAAGAACTCGTATCAAGTCTCAAAAATGTTATTTTTATGCATAATGGGTTATTGAAAAAACCTGTGGCATGAAACGAAAAAACAACGTTATACGTTTTCCATAAAAGATGAGAGAGAGTGAGTGA
Source organism: Spilarctia lutea (assembly GCA_916048165.1). NCBI lineage: Eukaryota > Metazoa > Arthropoda > Insecta > Lepidoptera > Erebidae > Spilarctia > Spilarctia lutea. The sequence continues at coordinate 7,958,344 of OU696491.1, forward strand.
GTGAGAAGAGACTAAGAAAATATAATACTATATACAAACCTTGTCATGACAATAACAAACACATAAAAAAAAGAATTATCCAATTTGGTGCAGCCGATTGAAAAATATGCGCTTACATACATTTCGTTGATTCATTTTTATTTATATAGATATATATATATATATGTGTGTGTAATAGAATATAAAAAATGCTATTTGATTTAATAACCTAACAGGAGTAAACTATTATATCTAATTTGTTCTAAACATTTTTTCTTCGCTACTTAAATTAGGCCTTCGTATTATTAGGGGGAACTTATAATGGCCGATCATATTGTTTAAATTATTTTTGATTAATCTTTACACCCAGACTCCGTGGGGGTTCTTGTTGGTGGGTGCTGCGTTTTCCAACTGTCTTGGAGACCCGATGATCCGGCGGGCACTCCCGGCTTTGCATAAACCTGTACACAAAATATAATATGGACGTAAGAGAGAGACATTTATGAATGTTTGTAATAAGACCTGTCTTCTGGTGAGTGAACAATTATACGTTTATTTTCGAAGTTCCTGGAATTCACGCATAAAGAGTGAATCACATTTTTCGCCATATTTAACTCACAGTACACAACAATTACAAATATTATTTAAAATATATATTATAATACTAGTTGAACATCACAATAATATTAAATTCGTTCGATTGGAAACTCATAATATTGTTACGAAAAAAGATTATTCGCTAACAACGCTCGAGGCTTCTACTCGCGCACACACAGAAAGTTCTCGTTGATCTCCTGATGCACGGAATAATGAACCTTACATTCATATACATAACGTCGAATATCGATTGATTGTTGCGCGGCACAGCAGTTCAGTTCAGTCTGAGCTACAGTGCGATTAATATTGGAGTGATATCAGTGATTAACCATGCGACTTCGGCGACAATTAAGGATTGTGTTAAGTGATATTGCGATTTTAAGAGCATTTTTAGTAAAGTCTCTTATACACGTCGAACCCTAACATACCTAACAATATGCAAGACGTACCGTCCAAAGGATGTCGTAACTCATCCACACTGCCAGTGAGACTTTGTAAATTAGCTTCCTTCATCTCTTGCACCAATCTCTCCACTTGACGCTTCTTTTCCATTATGGCGCTTTCTAACTGACCCACCTATGGACACAATAAATTAAAAAAAACTGTTAGAGCATATCAAATCTATACTACACTCCGATGTCCAACGGCTCGTAGTAACTAAATTAGAAACAAACTCTTAGCTGATTTCAACCTTAGTCAGTCTCTATGGAGATCAACCAACCACGGAGGAGATTGATAGTACTCAAGTGTGCGCAAACACAGGTGCTCCCTCTGTTCCCTCGCTCTCACAATCTGATAGGGCGATTATCGACCTTTATGGACGTTATTATCGACCGAGAAGAGATCAGGTGCAAGACCACCAACTTCCAAACTCCGTACTGTTTTTGAGAGGTATTGATCGGCAGTCGCAAATGACTGAATAGTGAATTAACAATAATAACAAATCTCTTCATTGGACCTACATAAAGTAATTACAAATATAACTTATTGTTAGATCAGATAATTGTAAGTGGAGTACTTATTTAGAGGCAATCCGTCCCAGGCATCGTATGGAAATGCAATAATTAAAGGATTACTTAAAACTCTTGATATTGTTACGAGCTGGGTATTAAATAAATTAAAGTACTCGATTAATTACCAAAAATAACACAATATTTATTAAGAACACTTTTTACAATAAGAAATCACTAAATCACTGGTTAGTCGCACTAGAAGATCTCTTCGATGTTTATCCGCTGTATCGTGAAACAATACTGTCCCTACGGCCAACACGTTCCGCTTTTATATGGCCGTGGAAATTACTCGAAACTACGAAAACATTCGATCGAAGTTTCTAGGCTAAATAGATTACTCTAGAGCTGCTTGTAGCGCCATCTAGCGTCGAGTAATCGTCATAATGCACACAGTTGCGCGCTTTCCGACACTAGATGGCGTTGTCCTCGACAGTTCTCGATTATTCTAGTGGACACGAGATTCATCTGGTTATGGCGCAACACTGCCCCCTCCTAAGACATGCTCGTCCCGAGCATTATCGGTTCCATAGTATCGCGCCAGTCGATCTACATGAACTATCTTTGGGGCGCCTCTTGGACACTTCTGTATCCGGTAGGTAACATCATTGATTTTAGTGACTACCCGGTATGGCCCATCCCATTTTGCTTGTAGCTTCGGAGATCTCCCTTTACTGCGAACTGGATTATGTAGCCATACTAGCGAACACTCTTCGAAGCCCTTATTATTCGCTTTCCGGTCATAACGGGTTTTCATCTTTTCAGACATTTGTTGGCCCGATTGTCTGACATGCTCATAAATGTCATTCATCTTGTTCCGCAAGTCATTCGCGTACTCCGTTATACTTCGCGGGGTATCAGGGGGTATTCCAGTGATCAAGTCTGCAGGCAACCGTAGTTCTCTTCCGAAGTTTGCAAAAGCTGGTGTTACGGAAGTACATTCGTGGACTGCACTTCGGTATGACAGAAGAAACGGTTGGATGTGTTTGTCCCAATCTTTTTGCTTACTTTCAACTACTTTTGCCAGATACCTCTCTAGTGTTTGGTTAAATCGTTCCACCATTCCGTCCGATTGTGGGTGGTAAGAGGTGGTTCTGGTTTTGTGAGCACCCATCACTCGACACATTTCTTGAAATATTTGAGACTCAAAATTTCTTCCTTGGTCACTGTGGATTTCTAAAGGCACTCCAAAACGACAGAAGACTTCGTGCACTAATTTATCTGCAACTGTTGATGCCTCTTGGTTGGGAATGGCAAAGACTTCTGGCCACTTAGTGAAGTAATCCATTACGACCATGAAGTACTTGTTTCCGCTTTCACTTTCAGGAAACGGTCCTGCCACGTCTATAGCAATTCTTTCCCAGGGTGCACCAACATTATACAATTTCAATGCGCCTCTGCTACGTGTATGAGGTCCCTTCACGGCCGCACAACTGGTACACTTGCGACACCAGTCCTCAACATCATCACGACAATGAATCCAGTAGAATCTTTCCCTTATCTTTAACAATGTCTTCTTAACTCCCATATGACCTCCTGAACATCCGTTATGGTAGAGCTGCAGGACCACTGGTATCTTAGCTTTAGGAACAACCATTTGCAGGTGACAGCTGTCTCCTCGAGCGTTTTCCCATTTACGGCACAAGACTCCATCCTGGATGACTAGACTATCCCATTGAGCCCAATAACTCTTCGTGGTCGAGCTCAGCGATGCAACTTCGCTCCAGTGTGGCTTAGGAGTCTCAGCTTTAATCCACTCGAGAATTGGTTTGATATCTGCATCCTCTTGCTGTGCTTGCTGCAGGCTTTCCTTCCATTCTTTGCTAAGGTCCGTCTTTATCGTCCTTATAGGAACAGCTTCCTTTACTTCTTGCTTGGCGCAGTGCTTGCAGTCTTCAGGGCAAGGTCTTCTTGATAGTGCGTCTGCGTTACCGTGAGACTTTCCACTGCGATGTTCAATCATGAAGTCATATTCCTGTAATAACTCAATCCATCTCGCGACTTGTCCTTCAGGATTTTTAAATTGTAAGAGCCACTTTAATGCAGCGTGGTCAGTTCGGAGGTGGAATTTACGCCCAAGCAAATATTTGTTGAAATGTTGCAGTGTCTTCACTACGGCCAGTAGTTCCCTTCTTGTGACGCAGTAATTCCTTTCCGGTTTCGACAAAGATTTACTGAAATATGCAATAACAACCTCTTGATCACCTTTCCGCTGGGATAACACACCGCCAAGCCCAGTATCACTCGCATCTGTGTCAACTATGAATTCATTTTCGGTATCTGGATACCCTAAGATGGGTGTGTTGCATAGACGTCTTTTTAGCTCTTGAAATGCAATGTCACAACTTTCATCCCAGCAGAAATGTCTTTTCTCTTCAGTAAGTTTATGAAGGGGTTTAGCAATATCCGCAAAGTTTTTCACGAATCGCCGGTAGTAGGAGCACAAGCCCAAAAATGCTCTTACTTGGGTCTTATCTCTTGGAACTGGCCAATCCTTGACGGCCGCGATCTTTTGCGGATCTGTTTGGACACCCTCTTCCGAAACCACATATCCTAAAAAGCTAACCTGCCGCTTGAAAAATGAACATTTCTTAGGACTTAACTTTAGGTTGGCACTTCGGATTTTCGATAATACGCGCTCCAGGTTTCGAATATGTTCTTCAAACGTACGGCCTACGATGACAATGTCATCCAAATAGACCAGGCAGGCATCTCCAGTTAATCCGGTGAGTACTGATTCCATCAGTCTTTCAAAAGTGGCTGGCGCGTTACATAATCCAAAGAGCATTACTTTGAACTGCCACAATCCTTTCCCTGTCGAAAATGCAGTCTTCTCTTTGTCCTTGGGATCAATCTCTACCTGCCAGTATCCACTTTTTAAATCCAAGGTGCTAAACCACTTAACCCCTGTTAGCATGTCCAGAGTGTCGTCTATTCTAGGTAGTGGATAGCTGTCCTTCTTCGTAATGTCGTTTAGACGGCGGTAGTCAACACAAAAACGCATACTGCCATCCTTTTTCTTTACAAGCACTACAGGTGAACACCATGGGCTGGATGAAGGCTCTATAACGCCATCCCTGACCATTCCATCAATCATGGTTTGCACTTCCTGTTCTCGTGCTACTGGTAGTCTTCTTGGTCGCTGACGAATAGGCATCTCATTCCCAGTGTTTATTTTGTGTTGAACCAAACCAGTCTTTCCAATATCAGCGTCATTAGTAGAGAAAATATCAGTATACTTAACTAACATTCTCTTAGCCTTGTCAATTTCTTCCCTAGACAAGACATCTCGACAGTCTTCTAAAAGTGTTGACACGTTGACTCGTGCATCCGTGCTAATATTCGAAGTAGTCAAGTCTTGGCATCGACGCATCCAATCCACATCTTCGCAAGTGCCAATCAGTGTGCCCTTATGAATCACATGTTGCTTGTCACTAAGATTTAGCACACGTACTGCAGAGATGTTAGTGGTACTTACTAGAGTTCGTGCGATCTTCCATGGAAGATCATTATCTACCCTTTCAATAAGGACACACCGATGCATTCGTCCAGAATTCTGAGGGAGACTAACTGGCATGATTGTTTCTGATCTGGGAGGAAGAACAACGTTCTTTAAGCTGTACACCTTTCCTGATGATGCTCCTTCCATGAAAAGTTCTTCTTGACTACATCTCATTACACCTTGGTTGATGTCGATCTCACAACAATTGTTCTTCATGAAGTCTAGGCCAAGGATGCAATCGTCAACTATATCGGCCACGATGACGTTATGCAGGTAAACTTGGTTGCCCAACTTCAACTCCACCTTCTGTTCGCCTCGGACGGGTATGCGCTGACCAGTGGCTGTTACTAGGTTTATTTGCTCTCGGTTACATGCAATGTCCCTCAGGAACCGATTTGCAAGTTGGGAACTGACAACTGTGCGAGAAGCTCCCGTATCAATCGTCAGCTTACATGACGTTCCGTTGATTTCGCCTCTGATGACCAGGCTGTTCCCATCATGAGTCTGCGAGATCGAAATCCTTGGGGCTCTTTGAACACCAGCCAGCACCCGCCCCGCAGTCCTGGCGTTTACTCGTTTCCCTGCTGTTGTCGGGCAGTACTATCAACCGCCCTATTCTCCTGAGACCGCTCGTATTCACTTCCTATGCTTCGCTTAGGGCAGCTGGACCGAAGGTGACCTTTTTCACCACAGGCGTAGCATCTAGGGCTGTACCCCTTAAATCGGTCCCGCGGAGGTGATGCCACAACCTCCCGGACCCGATGAGACCGATGGTCTTGTCTCACAGCTTCCACCTCCAAAGCATGGGCCAGAGCGTCCTTGAGAGTTTCATGGTGCCCAAGTCTCACAGCAGCTCTAACTTCGAGGTCACGGATGCCATCGATAAAAGCTTGCACCAGATTCCCGTCAACGAGCGCAGGTGCAGACTGGTATGCCTTACGGACCAGTTTCTCAACTTCCAGAGCCCACTGTTGCAAGTTTTCACCGATGCGTTGGGCACGATCCTTCAGCTGTGCACGAAACACGTGCTCCAGATGAGCGTCACCATATCTTGCTTCCAATGCCTCCAGCAGTTGCTCATAGGTTACCTTCTTACCGAGGGCTTCGAGGACGGTTAGAGCCTGGTCTCGAAGACCCAAGGTGAGCGCGGTCATAGCTTGTTCCTTTGTCCAGCCGTTTGCCGTCATAACAGCCTCAAACTGAATCTTGTAGGCTGACCACGAAGATGTTCCATCAAACGGCGGTACTTTGAACCCCCGTACCGAAGGAGCAGCAGTTACTATAGTCGCCGCTCCGTCTCCAACTTTAAGGTTTCCTAAGGCCTTCTTCACGTCAGCAATTTGAGTTTCGGCCTCAGTGATACGATTCTCGTGTTGAAGAACCTGATCCTTCACTACCTTGATTTCTTTGCCGAAAGTCTCATGTATGCCTTTTAACAAGAGCATCTGTTCCTCCTGGCGGCGGGCCTGCTCCTCCTGGCGGCGGGCCTGCTCCTCCTTGTCCCGCTGCAGTTGCTCTTCCAAGCGGTGGGCCTGCTCCTCCTGACGGCGGGCCTGCTCCTCCTGGCGGCGGGCCTGCTCCTCCTGGCGGCGGGCCTGCTCCTCCTTGTCCCGCTGCAGCTGCTCTTCCAAGCGGCGGGCCAGCTCCTCCTGGCGGCGGGCCTGCTCTTGGAGCATTGCCATTAGGGCCGTGATATCTGGAGCTGCTGCCGATGTGGACGGCGTGGTTTCCATAGCTGGCTGCTGATCTTCCGATGTAGGCAGTTGTGCACTTCCAAATCGCCTCTGATCAGCCTCTTGCTGGCGCTGACTCCTAGTTCGGATACCTTCCGTGTCTTCCTTTGGTAAAACCGGCATACTTTAATCCCGCTTCTGACACCAAATTGTTACGAGCTGGGTATTAAATAAATTAAAGTACTCGATTAATTACCAAAAATAACACAATATTTATTAAGAACACTTTTTACAATAAGAAATCACTAAATCACTGGTTAGTCGCACTAGAAGATCTCTTCGATGTTTATCCGCTGTATCGTGAAACAATACTGTCCCTACGGCCAACACGTTCCGCTTTTATATGGCCGTGGAAATTACTCGAAACTACGAAAACATTCGATCGAAGTTTCTAGGCTAAATAGATTACTCTAGAGCTGCTTGTAGCGCCATCTAGCGTCGAGTAATCGTCATAATGCACACAGTTGCGCGCTTTCCGACACTAGATGGCGTTGTCCTCGACAGTTCTCGATTATTCTAGTGGACACGAGATTCATCTGGTTATGGCGCAACAATATAAAGAATACAACCCTAACGTCGTCAGTAGGAATATCTCCATACATAGATAAGTAGAGTAAATAAATAAGACAAAGAGGAAAGCTATCAATCAATGTAATGTCAAATTGTCTATGGATTATTTGCGATGTGCGACCTGATTGAACTTTATTTATATATACATATTATAATAAATAATAATTATTATTATTATTTATTAGTCACCAGTGAAAATTTTCAACAATCACTCATTTACCGACTTGAAAAAAGAAGGAAGTTCTCAATTATACCTTTTTATTTATTTGCTACCTCAGAACTTTCGACTGGGTGAATCGATTTTGATGATTCTTTTTTATATGAAAGCTGGTGATTCCCGTGTGGTTCCATTTCAATTCGGTGGTTTTTGAAGACGGTTATTTTTTTCTTTTTGTTTGTATTCTGTGATAAAGAGTTAAAAATCAATTTTAATTATTTACAATAAAACAATAACAAACCTCTCTTTTCAAGTTCTCGGCGGTGAGATTATTAATTTCGGTGGCATGTTTCGCTTGCTGTATTTGTGTTTGTAAATTTTCCATCTCAGCAAGCATCGATCGCTCCAGTGCTTGTCTGTAATATGAAACGTTACGCCCGACTGAATAAACACTATCATCAGTAACCCCTACCAATAAATTTAACTAGTCGACTGTATATTTTTGCGGTTCGTTTAACACTTTACTCCTCCTAATATACAGGGTCTGTCGTAAATAATGGATAAGTCGTAAACAGGAGTTGGTCCGGCTATGAGACTATTAGAAAATCGTATCTTTTTGCCAGGGTTTCTAACCGTATGGAAATGGCGTAGACTTTTATGTTTTTTTATAAATTTCGCTACTCTTTGCATTCATTCCGTTGCCATTTCGTTAAATTTAGGTATTTCTGTGTCATTTTTTTTGTATTATAGTCTTGAAGATGTGTATTATTTAGTTTTAGTACTGTTTTAGGCGTTTTTAACGTTGGTCATTTTCAAAATTGTCATTTTAAGATTTTTTATGTTTTTGTTTTACTTAGGGTCAACTTTTGATCATTTACTGTGTAAAAAAAAAGTACGGCGCTATAGCTGCCCATGATCTTAATAAATTATCTAGTATGTGTAGATTCTAAAAAGGTATAACAATGCATACTTCACAAGTAATATTAAGCTACATGAGCGAGATCAATATCAAGGTGAGAAAATATTTTTTTCATGTAATGTTGTAAATGGTTATAAAACTTCGTCATAATGATTTATTTCTGCCAAGATTCTTTACACAAACACTATGGGGTCACTATTAAGGATATTCAAAAGAAAACTAGGTTGTTTTAGTACGTAAAAATATTTATTCAACAACTTAAACTAAATGTTCGAAGTGTCCTCCGCCGGCAGCTATGCACGCTCTACATCGCCTAATAAACGATCGCTTAATCCGGCGCACATAACCGGCTTCTTCAATTTTTCTCGCTGCTACTTGAATGCGCGCACGCAACTCTTCTACAGAACTTATTGTTTCACTGTATACTTTTTCTTTTATACAGCCCCAGTAAAAGAAGTCCAAGGGGTTCAGGTCTGGCGAACGTGGAGGCCATAAAATTGGCCCCAATCGCCCTATCCATCTATCTGGATAAGTATTATTTAAATGTTCCCTGACACGAACAGCGTAATGTGCTGGACACCCATCATTTTGTAGCCACATCTCATTTCTTATCTCTTGTGGGACGTCTTGCAGTAAACTAGGTAAAGTATTTGCTAAAAAATTCAAATACATATCCGCATTTAATATTGCCGGCAATTCGAATGGACCAATGATTTTGCCATTAATAATGCCAGTCCATAAATTAATTTTAAATTGATATTGCGATCGGTCTTCTCGGATAAGTCTTGGGTTTTCGAGTTGCCAGCTGTGTATGTTGTGAAGATTCAAAAAACCATCTTTTCGACACGTTGACTCGTCACTCCATAAAATTTTATTAAAAAAACTTTGGTCTTCCCTCATCTTTCGCAGCATTATGCGACAAAATGTTATTCTCGCAGCAGCGTCCCTTGGCATTAATGTTTGGACCCTTTGATAATGATAGGGATATAATTCATGCCTTTTTAAAATCCTGTGTACAGATTTTTGAGGTATACCGGTGCGCCTTGAAATTACACTTATGGACGTACCAGGGTCTTCTGCAACTATTTCCAGTACTTCGGCTGCACTGTGGCGTTGTGGTCGTCCTTCACTCGCCCCGCCTACGCCGGTCCCAGGAAATCGTCCTTCCAAAAATGTGTTGTGCACTCTTATGAAGACACGATAGTCAGGATGCCGGGCATTTGGATATTTTTCCCGATAAACTCTAGCAGCTCTATTGGCGTTGCCATCACATAAACCATAAATGTAATGCATGTTTACGTATTCGGCCGGCGTGTATTGTTGAGGCATGATATACAAAATTTTCCAAAATAACACGTGCAATCGATAGCACAACACGATGCCCATAAATGAGAGCTGAGTTGTCAATATCACCAGGTTAACAAGTCCAAATCACAAAGAAAATCTAAGTCCGATATTAGAAAGCAGTAACAAATTGACGACAGTAATGAAAACGAGAGCACATGCGATGGTCAAAATCACACTGAGAGATGTATCAGGAGTGCGCCCTAGCTAAACGCATGCTAACCTTTTCACACATCGTGAGTGTGAAAGGGACGGTGCATCATGCAGTGTGCCTAGTAACAATGTCCTTTTCACGCGGGGAGACCCTTTGTATTGCTGTCTTTGTTCATTTTTTTACCTGATGATCCTTTTTACGAATAAACTTGTAACATGTTTGTCGCATGTAACTATTAGAGCACATCAATTTTAAAATTAAACACCTTTATGAAATGAGGAGGCATGAAATTTTTTTGACAAAAAACTACCTAGTTTTCTTTGAATATCCTTAATAGTGGCCCCATAGTGTTTGTGTAAAGAATCTTGGCAGAAATAAATCATTCTGACGAAGTTTTATAACCATTTACAACATTACATGAAAAAAATATTTTCTCACCTTGATATTGATCTCGCTCATGTAGCTTAATATTACTTGTGAAGTATGCATTGTTATACCTTTTTAGAATCTACACATACTAGATAATTTATTAAGATCATGGGCAGCTATAGCGCCGTACTTTTTTTTTACACAGTAAATGATCAAAAGTTGACCCTAAGTAAAACAAAAACATAAAAAATCTTAAAATGACAATTTTGAAAATGACCAACGTTAAAAACGCCTAAAACAGTACTAAAACTAAATAATACACATCTTCAAGACTATAATACAAAAAAAATGACACAGAAATACCTAAATTTAACGAAATGGCAACGGAATGAATGCAAAGAGTAGCGAAATTTATAAAAAAACATAAAAGTCTACGCCATTTCCATACGGTTAGAAACCCTGGCAAAAAGATACGATTTTCTAATAGTCTCATAGCCGGACCAACTCCAGTTTACGACTTATCCATTATTTACGACAGACCCTGTATAACCAGTTAACTCTTCAAATATATTTTTAATTTTTTTTAATAAAAAGTTATTTTATTTAAAAATTATTATTTGACTGCCTCGATGGTGGCGTATGCGACTGCTGACCTTGAGGTCTCGGGTTCGATTCCCGATTTATATGAGTTGTCTAGTGCCTATAACACAATTTCTGCTTAGCTTGGGACTAGATGGTGTTGTGTTAGATGCTAGAAATTAAAAAAAAACAATAGCGACATAATTCGATGGATATTGCATGCGTGTTTTTTTTGGTCAAAAAGACAACTCTCGAACTACGAATATATCCTATGTCGCGGGAAACTTTACAAACATAGTACATACATGAAACGAACACAAAGAACACCCAGAGACTAGGAACAACAATTTGTAGTTCACACAAAGTTTTGTTCCATGTGGGATTTGAACCCACGACACTTGGCGAAGTAGGAAGCGGCGTGGCGACCGCTTAAACCACTAGGCCATACGTGCACTTGTTTTTGGTCATATATAGTCACCCATAGGAACTGCGACCGATGAGTGAGACTGGTCAATGCCTGTCAGGGTGCCGGCAGTATACAATTGCGATTCTAGCTCCTCTGGTTATTGAAGGCAGAGAACGCGGGGTGATTTTTAATAGGTAAAAGAGAAGCGAAAACATCCATGAGAAAAAAGATAAGGGTGGAAGATTTTCACCCCTTATATTTTTTTCCAAAAAAAAGATGAGCGGTGAAAATGCAACACAAATTACTAATTACCACAAACAAAATATAAATAAATAAATATTTCGGACATCTAACACACAACGCCATCTAGTCCCAAGCTAAGCAGAGCTTGTGTTATGGGTACTAGACAACTGATATAAATACTTATATATACTTTTTTTTTTGTAAATACATACATATTATACATAGAAAACACCCAAACTCCGAAACAAATATTTGTAGATTCCACAAACATTTGGTCCGACCCAGGATTTGAACCCGAGACCTCAAGCTTAGCAGTCGCATACGCGTACCACTACGCCACCGAGGCAGTCTTACATACAGGGTCTGTCGTAAATAATGGATAAGTCGTAAACTGGAGTTGGTCCGGCTATGAGACTATTAGAAAATCGTATCTTTTTGCCAGGGTTTCTAACCGTATGGAAATGGCGTAGACTTTTATGTTTTTTTAAAATTTCGCTACTCTTTGCATTCATTCCGTTGCCATTTCGTTAAATTTAGGTATTTCTGTGTCATTTTTTTTGTATTATAGTCTTGAAGATGTGTATTATTTAGTTTTAGTACTGTTTTAGGCGTTTTTAACGTTGGTCATTTTCAAAATTGTCATTTTAAGATTTTTTATGTTTTTGTTTTACTTAGGGTCAACTTTTGATCATTTACTGTGTAAAAAAAAAGTACGACGCTATAGCTGCCCATGATCTTAATAAATTATCTAGTATGTGTAGATTCTAAAAAGGTATAACAATGCATACTTCACAAGTAATATTAAGCTACATGAGCGAGATCAATATCAAGGTGAGAAAATATTTTTTTCATGTAATGTTGTAAATGGTTATAAAACTTCGTCATAATGATTTATTTCTGCCAAGATTCTTTACACAAACACTATGGGGTCACTATTAAGGATATTCAAAAGAAAACTAGGTTGTTTTAGTACGTAAAAATATTTATTCAACAACTTAAACTAAATGTTCGAAGTGTCCTCCGCCGGCAGCTATGCACGCTCTACATCGCCTAATAAACGATCGCTTAATCCGGCGCACATAACCGGCTTACACATAAAGACACGATAGTCAGGATGCCGGGCATTTGGATATTTTTCCCGATAAACTCTAGCAGCTCTATTGGCGTTGCCATCACATAAACCATAAATGTAATGCATGTTTACGTATTCGGCCGGCGTGTATTGTTGAGGCATGATATACAAAATTTTCCAAAATAACACGTGCAATCGATAGCACAACACGATGCCCATAAATGAGAGCTGAGTTGTCAATATCACCAGGTTAACAAGTCCAAATCACAAAGAAAATCTAAGTCCGATATTAGAAAGCAGTAACAAATTGACGACAGTAATGAAAACGAGAGCACATGCGATGGTCAAAATCACACTGAGAGATGTATCAGGAGTGCGCCCTAGCTAAACGCATGCTAACCTTTTCACACATCGTGAGTGTGAAAGGGACGGTGCATCATGCAGTGTGCCTAGTAACAATGTCCTTTTCACGCGGGGAGACCCTTTGTATTGCTGTCTTTGTTCATTTTTTTACCTGATGATCCTTTTTACGAATAAACTTGTAACATGTTTGTCGCATGTAACTATTAGAGCACATCAATTTTAAAATTAAACACCTTTATGAAATGAGGAGGCATGAAATTTTTTTGACAAAAAACTACCTAGTTTTCTTTGAATATCCTTAATAGTGGCCCCATAGTATTTGTGTAAAGAATCTTGGCAGAAATAAATCATTATGACGAAGTTTTATAACCATTTACAACATTACATGAAAAAAATATTTTCTCACCTTGATATTGATCTCGCTCATGTAGCTTAATATTACTTGTGAAGTATGCATTGTTATACCTTTTTAGAATCTACACATACTAGATAATTTATTAAGATCATGGGCAGCTATAGCGCCGTACTTTTTTTTTACACAGTAAATGATCAAAAGTTGACCCTAAGTAAAACAAAAACATAAAAAATCTTAAAATGACAATTTTGAAAATGACCAACGTTAAAAACGCCTAAAACAGTACTAAAACTAAATAATACACATCTTCAAGACTATAATACAAAAAAAATGACACAGAAATACCTAAATTTAACGAAATGGCAACGGAATGAATGCAAAGAGTAGCGAAATTTATAAAAAAACATAAAAGTCTACGCCATTTCCATACGGTTAGAAACCCTGGCAAAAAGATACGATTTTCTAATAGTCTCATAGCCGGACCAACTCCAGTTTACGACTTATCCATTATTTACGACAGACCCTGTATATAGGTACATTAATACAAACACATGTTTAAGTTTTGAAACAAATGTTACAAGGTCTTACAATTCACACGCAGGCGTATCCCATAGATATTCCCACAGTATACACATAGTTTTAAGTGCAATAATTAAACACCTAATTATACACATACCGGCATTCACATCAGCAGCGATTGAGAACTTAACGTACTTAATTTAGAAAAGGAAACAATTCGTGTGGAAAATTAATTTGAATATTTTTATAATATTCAAATTATTAATAATATTTTTCGAGCACCTGATACACAACACTAACTAGTTTTTTTTTTTTTTATTTATTGAATAGGGGGCAAACGAGCAGAGGCATCGCCTGATGGTAAGCGATTACCGCCGCCCATGGACACCCACAACACCAAAATCGTCACAAGTGCGTTGCCGACCTTTGGGGGATGGGTCCGGTCGTGTTAATATCAGCAGTTCCCGGACCCCTCCCTTCTCAGGCGCAGAGTTAGCACACCGTGTGGTTTTAGTCGGTTCGATTCCGACACACCACCCCGCCGCAAACCCCGGTGGGGTGACGGCACGAGGGGGTGTCCACACGTTAAAAAAAAAATGGGTCTCCAGTATGCTCAATCATCTCACTCGAAATCTCACTCGGTGAAACACAGCGCGAGTGCCATTTCACACCGGTTTTCTGTGAGACCGTGGTATCACTCTGGTCGAGCCGGCCTATTCATGCCGAAGCGTGGCTCTCCCACGGAAAACTAAGCAGAACTTCTTTACATAGTATGAAACGAAGTCGCTTCCGCTGTCTATTCGCTTAAACCTTTTAAACTACTAAACGGATTTCAATGCAGTTTCCAACAATAGATAGAGTGATTCAAGAGGATGAATTATATGTATTACTCACTAGATTGACTGATAGAATACTTATATACTTAGAAAACGAACTCCGAAAAAAATATTTATAGATCATACAAATATTTGCATATCCGGAAATCGAACCCAATACTGCAACACAACAGTTGCATACGCTACCACTGCATCAACGATACAGTCAATGAAATTATTATCCAGAAAGTTTCTAATATTTATTAACTAGCTCTAGAGAAAACCAGTTTTGCTGACAGCATTATGTAATTATTTTACATAAACTTATTAATGAAAAATAATTGGTAACTTCACGCTTTTTACGTCAAGAAATATGACGTAAAGGTCACTTAAATATAATTGCATATAATATTACATCGTGATTTTATTTATGCCGCTTTCGTCACGCATTGAAGGTTAATCACAATAATGAAATATGAGGTTTTACATAATATCTTTGAACCCTTTCGTAAGAATACTAACTATTTTTTTTTTTTTTTTATTGAATAGTGGGCAAACGAGCAGACGTATCCCTGATGGTAAGCAATTACCGCCGCCCATGGACACCTGCAACACCAAAGGCGTCACAAGTGCGTTGCCGACCTTTGGGGGATGGGAAAGGGGATGGGAAAGGGGATGGGGGGAGGGGTTGGTATGGGCCTCCGGTATCCTCACTCGCTCGGTGAAACACAGCGCAAACGCTATTTCACACCGGTTTTCTGTGAGGCCGTGGTATCACTCCGGTCGAGCCGACCCATTCATGCCGAAGCATAGCTCTGCCACGGTGACTTCCTAGATATATTAATTTTAATTGATTATGAATTATTTTTTTACCACTATTAGGCTTTTTACTTTAATTATAAGTAACACACTATGTATATACATATGTATATCAAACAAACGAACACAAAAATGGATAGGCCCAACAAAAAAATTTAAATTACCGTGAGCCCAATGTGTTGCTAAGCTCAAAACCCGAAACCGGCCGAACAATTAGGTTGTTTTTTTTTTAATATTTTCTTTAAGGCACAAGGTATGTTCTCAGGGAAAAAAAACCATCCACTTTCTAACCGACTTCACAAAAGCAGGAGGTTATCAATACAACTGTATCTTTTATGTTTGTTGAACCAATTTTGATTTTTACTTCCTTTAAATTCAGATATTAATTTGCTCCAGTTCTTGAAGTCGTTTTTATTTGTTAAAATTTATTTTTATTTTATTTACCGTTTTAGGTAGTTAGTTTTTTGGCATGAGGAGCAACAAATGCATAGCCGTTTTTAGATTCTTTTCCCCGTAGAATCAGTAGTTAATTATCGAATCTTGACGATAGTTTTTTTTTTATGTATTTTATTCTCGTTTATCCGAGTGCTTTATATTCGACTTCAATCCAAGTCCAGATTATAATAATAGCATATATGTATCACTTTATTTTCTGAAGACCCAATGATATAAGGCAAAGTATACAGACAAATAATGCTTACCTATTTTCCTGCTGGCGACTGTTTATGAGTCTTTGTTCATTATGAATCTCCTCCATAATCTTTCGTATTTTATTTTTGCATTGTAATAACTCTGTCTCACAGTTCGCTAACTTTGACCGCACCAATACAATCTCGGCTTTCAAAGTCTTCTCATTCTGCTTTACTATTTCACTTTCCTCTTCGACATAATTTAGTGATTGGATCTGAAATGAAATATTGTATTAAAGACTAGCTGACCGACGCAACCTCGTTTGCGTCTTTTATTGCCCGTAGCGAAAAATTTTCCCCCGTATAGTGTGTCGCGGACTTTTTTGTAGATATTTATAAGATCTACGATTAATTAGAACATTTTATGGTTCTATCTTTTATAGTTTACGCAGCGTGCGCAAAATAAGTAACTTTTCTGGTTGATTTTTTACACCTTGTGTCCGAAAAACCCCAATATCTTACCCTATTTTTTTTCAAAATAAAATATAGCCTATGTTACTCGTGGATAATGTAGCTTTCGAATGGTGAAAGAATTTTTAAAATCGGTCCAGTAGTTTTTGAGCCCATTCATTACAAACAAACATACAAACAAAGTTTTCCTCTTTATAATATTATAGTATAGGTTTGCTGACCCGGCAAAAAAAAACATATGAAATACTAAAATGCGTTTAAACGTGGTGGGCGGAGATAGAAACAACCATGGGCACGACAAAGGTGGTGTAGTATTTTTCACTCTCATTATCCGAATAAAATAGGTTAAAGAGTATAATTTGTATGTATTTACAAAAAAAATGTATAGGTATGTATATATATTATTCATAACACAAGCTCTGCTTAGTTTGGGACTAGATGGCGTTGTGTGTAAGATGTCAAAAATATAAATAAATAAATAAATAAATATTTCGGACATCTATTTAACACACTACGCCATCTAGTCCCAAGCTAAGCAGTGCTTGTGTTATGGGTACTAGACAACTGATATAAATACTTATATATACTTTTTTTTTTGTAAATACATACATACTATACATAGAAAACACCCAAACTCCGAAACAAATATTTGTAGATTCCACAAACATTTGGTCCGACCCAGGATTTGAACCCGAGACCTCAAGCTTAGCAGTCGCATACGCGTACCACTACGCCACCGAGGCAGTCGATATTTAGTACTAGCTGACCCACGCAACCTCGTTTGCGTCTTCTATTGCCCGTTGAGTGAAAATTTGTGCTCCGCTCTTGAGTGAGCGCGTGTGTGATGATATATAGCCTTATAGCCTTCCTTGATAAATGGACTATTCAACACTGAAAGAATTATTCAAATCGGACTAGCGGTTCCTGAGATTAGCGCGTTCAAATAAGCAAACAAACTCTTCACCTTTATATATTAGTATAGATATGGATTTAATAAGATGCCGAGGGAAGAAAAAGTAAATTAATATAGCTGTAAGAAGTCAGTTCATTTAACAATGATTATAATGAGTTACCTGTTCTGTACTGATACGCAGTTGATTATCGGCAGAACTAATTTGTTGCTGTAGTAGCTCCACTTGCCGTTCCTGTTCGCGGCCCTTGTTCTCCCAGTATCCAATTTCAGCATCATACTAAAAACAGTTTGAACACATAATTATCTTATATATTGATGAACTACTTTTAAGTTCTCCATCACCCACTTAGGTAATGGGTAACCCTGACATCCATCTTTCGAATAGGAACTAGTTTAGGGTGTGAAGGGATGACAGTGTACACTATGAGATTTCCTGTCATTAAAGAGGTGAGACTATCGAGGTTCACAGAGTTTTCCTGTATACAGTAGATATGAGTCACTTGCAGTAGACCCTCATGGCAGCACACCATGTCTACCAAGTGCTACATTGATTTACATTACGATTCATTGGATAAATAATGAAATGCTAATATATGTTCATAATTCTTCATACAGAAAATCAGACAGGACTCTAGTATAGTTCAGCAAGGCAAATTAGTTAGCAAGGCCCAATATGCAGAAGCATAACTAGGCCTGCATAGTGTGGGTCGCCATGCTGCATTCTTTGTCTTTGTCTGCATTCGCAATGAGTATGGCTACGACAACACTTGGATTCTGTTTATGCTTTCCATCAGGCACAGCATAGTAATTTTGGCAGGGCCAAAAATATAGAAAAACAAAAAGTTTGAAAAATTTATAATTCTAACTTTGTTCACTGAATCATACCTTAATAAGATCTACTTGCTGACTAGACAACTTTTCTCTCTGATAGTTGACTAAGGACACGAGTTCTCTATACTGGCTGTTGTAGCTTACTGCTTCAGGAGTTCGGTTATCTTGTGCTTCTTCTGGCAAGTTGACTGGCGACATGTGTGCAGGACGTGTGCTTCGCATGCGGTTGGGGGACTTGCGAACTGCTTGTGAAGGCGGCGGTGGTGATCGGTAAGGTGGGGGAGGTTCTCTGTTAAACACAATAATATTTTGAACATGTTCTTGCTTTTCTTCTATCTACATTTTGTTAATTACTGCAACATAATGACTACAAGGCTGGTACTAAATTGAGTCAACATGCTGAAATAAATTTGTATTATTTCATTGGAGAATGCGAGACTGGAGGTCCAATGATGTAGGATCATTACTAGACTGCCATGGTGTGGGTCACCATGTGGCAATGTTGTCTACTTTTGCAATGAGTATGAGTGACCACCACTCTTGGATTCTGTTAATGCTTTCCATCAGGCAAAGTAGTCTTTGTCAGGCCCATATTTAAAAAAAACATACATA
This sequence comes from Spilarctia lutea, assembly GCA_916048165.1. Classification (NCBI taxonomy): domain Eukaryota; kingdom Metazoa; phylum Arthropoda; class Insecta; order Lepidoptera; family Erebidae; genus Spilarctia; species Spilarctia lutea. The sequence goes on from OU696491.1 coordinate 7,977,305, forward strand.
TTATTCATTGCCTAGATATTATTTACCTGTATGGTGGCACATCTTTCAACACGGGGCTGTTAGATTCAGGTGTTTTAGCTTGCTGTACTCCTTTGACCACCCCCACAGGGTTACCAGGTGACGTGTTGCTGACATTGTTATTACTATAAGGTGGTGTTGTGTTCATACGGTTTGGTGAATGCTGTGAGTCTAGTATATTTGGATTTGATGTGTTATGGCCCCTAAAATGAAATGAAATATAATCAGTAACTACAGATTAATGTTAGTATTCCTGCCAGCGGTACTTATTTACCAGATTTTACAAGCAAATAGGAAGTTTTGTTCTGTTTGACAGTAATAATTCAGGCTAAAAAGTTGAAATGAGGAACATTTAAAATCTATATTTTCCTGTATCATTATTATTATGCAAGTATGCAACTAGAAAATCAACAAATAAATACAAGCAAGATCTGTAGACATCTGAAAAAATCAAGACAAAACATCACAAGCGTAACCAGGTTTTAGTTTCAGGGGAGTTTTCAAAATAAGAATCATGTCGATAACATTTCTACATTCATTTATACATATATGTGCATTTAGACACTACTAACCCATTTCCTATAGGTGATCTTGAACTGTTTGTTGCCTGTGATTTCTGATTGTTGCTAGAATCTGATCGTCTTAATATAAACTGTATGTCATTTGAATATTCACCCCATTTCATTAAAATCTGTAAAATCATTTAGAATGACATTTTAACAGAAAATTAATATTATATTATTACCTACAAACTTTACCATTATAATAAAATCAACAGTTTTAACAGTCTACTGATTGACTTAGGCCTGTCTTTAGAAAGGAAGTTGTACATATCATACTCATTTCTATATTTTTAATCAAGTTATCCAGTTACGATTTAAAAAGAGTAAATTCAATATTCCGAAACAAAAATTAGTCATATCAACATTTCTGCAATTCATTGACTTATTTTTAGAATTTAATACCTTGAGAGGATATTCTTGCGGTGCCAATAGTCGTTCATTATTTCGCCAGCGTTCTATTAGTGTAAACCTTCCCACTTTCCCAGTGGCATGAGCTAATGCGAAAACTACATCCTGTGAGAAAAATATCATAACATCAAGCATCGCACATAATAATTAGAGTGCAGTTAGGTTCTAAAAGTATGAATCGTGTCATTTGTTATATTCATTAGAAAAGACACTCTAGTGGACTGACCTGGCAAGTTGTAGTTTCTGTAACCCCACAAACAATCCTTTGTATTCCCTCGACCCAGACCTTCAACTCCATTAAATTTCAAACAGTTATCATTCACTTTGTAAACCGCATATTCAACTAAGAAGTCATTTTATTCTTAATTCAACCCACTCGCGACTTTTTTCTCACGCTAAATGAGCTAAAATACAACACAAACATACCAAAAACACAATAAAGAAAATAAAGCTCCAAGTGGGTTATGAGAAATCTTCGTTTAGAAACACGTCGCTGACATTTGACAGCTTCATCTAATTTTAATTTGACATCAGGTAGATAAACTTTAACCATGATAGGTAATTTTGTGCTCTTGATATACAGACTTTCGCATAGAATAGAACTTACATATACAAATAAATAAAATTGAAGTGTCGGTTGGTAATATTAAAATAATAGCTTTTTACTAAATGCATTTGTATACACGGTAGCCGTAGGTACATATACCAAAATAACATTTTGTATTATTTGTCAGTCTGTCTGACTTTTTTTTCGGCTAATCTCTGGAAAGTCTGGACCGATTTTGATGGGACTGTCACTGGCAGATAGGTGTTGACTTATGGAGTAATTTAAGCTACTTTTTTTAGACTTGCTTTGTCCCGCAGCGTTATCCGTGGTGTGGTTGTACCTAGCTAGTTCTATCATAATTCTATAATAATAGAATCAAAAATATCAAATAAATGGACAATCTAACGTTATTCCCATTGAGTGAGTCTATTAAATTCAAGGACATGAAATGTGTTCACCTTTGTAACATCTTTATCTAAGAAAATGTTGTTTAATTCTTAAATACTTATTATTCACCTCCTTTGATAAATAGGAACGAGTTTCACCACTATTTTGAAGATCTATGCCCGGTTCCTATATTTAACGAATCGTCATCGTGTTTCTACAGCCGACTACGAGTCGTAAATACCGTTCCTCAATTTATTTTTTACAGGAACGATTTTAGCTTACGCCCCGTATAATATACTACTATTCGTACCTAGAACGGATCGTTTTTCAAATATAGGAACTGGGCATTAGACATGAACTTTGACTTAATCGTGTTTGCGGACTGGTATTTCATGGATGATGATGATGATGAGAAGTAAACCTATACACCAATATCTCTCTACGTCTATGTTAAAGCAGACATTCATCTCAAGCTCTCACACTGCCCTCTATCGTTTATACTTATTGCTGAGATTTGTTGTGTTCAAAAAGAAAACTGTCAGTTAATCTCAGTGGAACTAAACCTCGTTTTATCAGTAGCAAAAAAAGTTAAATGTTTGATGTGAACAGTCAACAGTAAGATACATTTTGTATATTGTCTGTTTTGATCGAATAAGTATATATTTATTTCATTTTAATTGTTGTACACAATTTGTTATAATTATGGCAGGGCAAGCTCCTCCAGCAGATGACGATGAAGAGGTATAATATTTTTTGTACATTCCGAAATATTTCGACTGATTTTTATGCCATTAAGGCTATTTCTTTGGATAAGTTCTGATTCTAAAATCTACATCTGAATAGTTAAAAAGGTGCGTTAGTGTGTATGTTAAATCAAATAGGTAAATCCAAATCTAGGAGTTTATCCAGCGATCCTAGTAATACACGCTAGTTTTCACACCGTCCGCGCATCACACTCTCAGTATCCGTTCCACACTCGGCCAGTGGATTCGTTCGCTACCCCTGAACAGCGATATGACCTGTGCTATCCGTAGAACAGTTACAAATTGGAGTTGGGTTTCCTGTATTTTGTGAACGCTGTTCTAAGACCCGTTCGATCCGCCAGACGGCACCTGGGGGGGTCTAATTCTACCACCAGCGATACGGGCGGAAGCTTACCCCTACGGTGTCAAATCAACTAAAAAAAGTAGAATCATTCGCGAGTAACAAAATTTAACTATCATTGTGCAAGCTCTCTTTAATTTGAAGCTAGATGGCGTTGATATTTATTTATCTGACTATCGGCAACTAATTCTGAAATAAACTACATGTATCCCAACAAATTATTATCTACTATATCACGTTACACGTACAATAATTAACTGTGCACCAAGCTCCGTATTTCTTGGAACTACCTATCTGTCGACCCCTTGCGACCGAACCGACCGACTTGAAAATAGCGTTTGAGACAAACCAGATGACTAAGAAAAAAAAAAGATTTATCGACTTACAACGATACAGCGGGACAACACTGATAAGATTGAACTTGTACCTAAATTGACAAAAAACTGTGCATGTTTTTTCTAGGCCCTAGTTTTTAATGTAGAAGATGTGCAAAAAATTGTGAGGGACAACATTGAAATGTGCCTTGGTGGTAATACGTATAGCCATTCACGAACCCCGACATGGATCTCTGTAATTACAGAAAAAATATTGGCCAGGCTGGCCAAACTCAACAAGCCCTTCAAATATATTTGTAAGTTACATTAAACGACAACAATCAGTTCGGTAGATCGATCTATTTCACTGCCTTGGTTTCAATTGTAGACAACAGGAAAGTACTGAGTTTCTGGTATAACTATCGTCATCATGCCTGCCTCGGCGGCGCAGTCGTACCGTATGCCGCGTATGAGACAGCTGTGCTTGAGGTCTCGGGTTCGATGATTCCCGAGTCGGACCAAATGTTTGTATGATCTGCAAATATTTGTTTCCAACAGCTTTAGCAGTCAACTACCGAGTAGTACTCTTACGATAACCATGAGATGAATAGCGGTGGTGACACTCCGTATTCTTAATCACCCTTAAGGATGTGTATAAATATACTTTGTACTGCAGTAATTAGTGGGGCAGTGGCCCGCCAGGCATGATCGTCTCGCCTGGTCGGAGGATCCTCTCTTTGTGTTGGAGGGACATGATACCCGTTCCCACACAAATTTAACTGCCTCGGTGGCGTAGTGGTAGCGTATGCGACTGCTAAGCTTGAGGTCTCGGTTCGATTCCCGGGTCGGACCAAATGTTTGTATGATCTGCAAATATTTGTTTCGGAGTTTGGGTGTTTTCTATGTATAATATGTAAGTATTTACAAAAAAAAAGTATATAAGTATTTATATCTGTAGTCTAGTACCCATAACACAAGCTCTGCTTAGCTTGGGACTAGATGGCTTGAGGTTGTGTGTTAGACGTCCGGAATATTTATTTATTTATTATTATTTATACTTAGTAGTATAGAGTATAGTTTAACTTCTGAAACAAAAATGACGCTAACAAATCTTATTCTTACAGTAAGAATCACAATAACACAGAAGAACGGATCAGGTTTACACACAGCAGCGGCTTATTACTGGGACACGGCTACCGATGCCACCTGCACAGTCCGTTGGGAGAACAAGTACATGTATTGTATTATTAATGTTTGGGGACTTGCACTCCAAATCTAAATAAAAGAAATTGTACTTAACTTATATGCGCTTAATTTGTATGAACCTCTAGGAAGTTTGTGATGACGGGGTACGGACTGAGATCACGTGGTACTTTCACCGGAATATGATATAAGAATTCTGAGGGTAAGACGTGTACTTTGTTTGAGTCTATTAGAGTGAACAAATACTTCGAAGTCCAGTACATACTTAGGGCTAGTATGACTTACTTGATAGCAACGGTGACCGCGTTCAGCACTGTGAATGGTAAAGTTTACTTTGGGCCAGTCACAACGCTGAACGCGGTAACTGTGACGATCGAGTAGTAGTGAAATAAATTACACTGTACCCTCTGAACTTCTCACCAGCACTAACAATAGGACCTTGAGAGAGCCAGAGGCGTTTCTGGCCGATAAAGCGCCCGTGTGCAATCATTACTCAAGCGCCCTTTAATAAGCATAGCGCCGTTCCCATGCGTGCAGATTCATGTGTAAGTGTTAAATTTGAAATTTTATACCTCTGTAGATATAAATGTTACTATGTACATAAAAAAATTGACATAAATATTCTATTCAGCTCTAGAGATAAAATGATTTTGGTTAGTTTAATTTCACGCACTTTTGTTTATATACTACTCCACTACTATCAAGTCTTGTTATTCCCCACATACTGTGTCTACAAACCTTTACATAACATTTTAAGATTCTTTTGAATTGTGAAATAGTACTTTTTGCAAACTTTTTGGCAATTATTTAAATTGGGTCTTGATCTATTTCTTGATCAGTAGTACTAATAACAAAAACAAATATGGTTGAGTCTGTATGTATAAAATAAAACAAAATATAAAGCACATTTTAGTATTTTTATTTTTGGTAAAATTTACCACAATACAAAATAATGATAGAAATAATAAATAAAGTAATAAAATGTATAGACAGGTCATAGAAACTATGCATTGTAAAAATTGGTGCTTTTAAAGCAATTTCATTATAATTTATAATAACATTAGGCAAAATGGCATTGTGTATATTAAAAATAAAAGCATTATTTTTAATACAAATAATATCAAGGGCAGATGCACACTAAAAAAAAAATAACGCATTATTATTCATCACTTTGTGATTTGGTCTTTTGATTTTATAATGTATACAGGACTAACAAATGCACATGTACACAGTTTAAAGCATTCGCGAGTCTACCAAACAAGTCAACTTCATTATAAACCATTTACAAATGATAGTACAATGACATAACCTTTGAACTAAAGTTAGGTACGGAAAAGTCGTGTGATGAATATGAGTAAAATGATAAATAATGTGTTAAAATCCAGGACGTTCAAATCTAAAAGCATCTAAATATTAATGATAACAAAAATAATAATACCGGTAGCTTTAGGCCGACCGTTTATCGAGTCCTCGCCTGCGCGGTAACAGGGGCGCGAGGGTATGACGACAAAGGGGACTGAGACAGGTGCGGGCGGCGGGGGCGCTTAGTGAGATACACACGAGATGAAATGCGCCAAGATAGTTCCTAAGATATGTGACGTCATAGTAAAGAGCGCCCCCCGTTTCCGCGCAGGCGAGGACTCAGATAAACGGTCGGCCTATAAATATTGATAGTGTGTGATTGGCTGATTTATAATAAGACATAACTACCGCTTTATTTTTACTGTTTTCAGCTGCGCTCTAGGAATATTGAGGAAAAAGGAAAAGGAAACGCATGTTAATCTTATTCCAAAATAAAAACTAAAATCTTTAAAAAATATGTTGTTAATCTTAAAAATCATGATTAAAATTACCTGTACTTTTATTATCATAACTCGATGTAGGCTATAAGTTCGACTAACGCTCGTATCAAATGTAAACAAAATATAACAACCTTTTTTATAAAAAGAATGGCTAACTGTTATGGCTACGTTCGCATCATTTGAGAATAGTGATATAGACTAAAACGGACTGGACTAGGCTACCGCAATTCCCAAATTAGCTATCAATATAAAACTTTGATGGGAACACAGTCATCACAGTTCATCTAAAAATATAATTATAAATACCATTGTGTTGCTTCTGCATACGGGTATCAGGTTGTTTGTCCGCTGATGCCAAAAATATTATGCAATTTTAAATTCAATTAGGAATTTGTTTTTATTAATAACAATAACTTATTAACATTACTATATTAAGATCAAGGTTTACATATGAATCCATAAAATTGAAACTACAATCTTCTAAAAAGATTGACATGATATTTCTTATGCTTGTTTGATCTCGCTGTTTTTAAGTATAATCACAAATTTTAACAAAAAAAATCAACGGGTTGCACTCCGGGAGTGCCGGTAGAAGTGAAAACTTGAATATTAACGTTGTGCATTTTTGATATTTTGGAATGGTTAGAGAATAATTTTGTACGAATTGCTTTCATTATCAGTATAAAAGTACTATTATTTATGTGGTGGAATACAATATTCAATTATTGCGCTATCGTACACAAACATGACAATTTATATTACATACACACACGAACATTCGCGCAAGCGCCCTGCGCCGCCTGTCCTCTCTCCATCCGTCGTACGAATTTTCGATCAGGTCACGTGACCTGACGCGAGTTTATACATTTTTACCCATTCCAAAAAAAGTACACAGCGCCGCTAAAGAAGTTTTCACTTCAAAAAAACATCTTCAAGAACTGAACCAAATTCAATTAGGACCACACGGTAAGCACCAGCTTTCAAATAAAAAAGAATAATCAAAATCGGTTCACCCAGTCGAAAGTTACGAAGTAACAAACATAAAAAAAGTACAGTCAAATTGATAACCTCCACCTTTTTTTGAACTCGGTTAAAAGTACATTCAAAGCATCTGATATTTTGTTTGTTGAGAATTTTAATAATAATAAAAACGAGTTTGATTAGAATAATAGTAACATAATCAAAATGATTTATAACTAGCTCATCCCCGCGGTTGCTGCACCTTTACAACAACCGAAGGTAACGCCGCAGGGCAAAATTAGCCCAAATAACCTAATTTACTCCTTGTATCATCAGCTATCTGCCAATAAAAGTCCCGTCAAAATTGGTTCAGCCGTTCCAGAGATGAGACAACCGACTTCAAAAAAGAAGCGGGTGCCCAATTCGATTCTTATTTTTTGTATGTGTTTGTTGCCTCTTACTTCTTACTGGGTGTACAAATGATGGTAGTCATATATTTGCGTCATTGGTTTTATAATTCAGGTATTATCATATTATTATTACTTAGTAGATTGTCGTGTTTCCTTGACTGATACCCGACTCCATAATAACAATAATTGTAGAAAATCTGTTATTACTTTTAAACTGTTACTGATTTTTTGTTTGAAGTCGGTCTTTTTTGTTAAAATTTTGTATATAATTATTTATTTGTATAGATGTCCATAGTTTTATTTTTCTGCTTTTGTAATAAATCGGATACAGATATTTATCAATGATCAAGAAGTAAATTCAGAATTCTAGACACATATGAAACCTGATCTTTATATTTCAAAAATAGTCTATGAAGAGAAAATAGTCGTAAACAACATTTTACGACCAACGACCTACAACAAATTGAAGCTACCACCGATAGACACCGCGGTCTCAATCAAATGAAACGCTAAAACAAGATACCTGTATAACAAACAATTTTAAATCAACCGTACGTACGACTTATAATTATTTTACAACATTCATCTTAGCTATTGTATACTTAGTTTATGAGGAAACAGGGCCCTTAGTGTCAGCACCGACAGACGGAGTGGCGGCGAAGAGACGTCATTCAATAACAATTTGAATTTCTTCAGAACGCAACTGTACTGACTCTTTGCCGCCACTTTGTCCATCGGCATTGACCCTTATTCGCTATGATCACGATAAAAAGAAATATATCTAACCGCTACTAGGTGATGATGAATCTACCGCAAAGGTACTAGATTTTATTATAACCTGTCGAGTTGATTTGCCATAAAAAATTGATTTTGTAAGTGTTGTATATGAATTCTATGGCAAAAAAACTGTTGATATATAAGTATTTAATATTTCTTCTGACGTTATCAAGAGCTATAAAAGGCCCTACATTAAAACATACCATCTTTATTTTTACCGCATCTTGTTCTAACGTACAAATTTCAAAAAGTACTAACTGTAAATTGTTATCCTTATTTTCAGCTTATTATAATCTGTCCTATTGAATTTATATACAAAATACTCAGGGACACAGACATATTACTTTAATACTGCTATTGTTAGATGCAGTAATTTATTCAACAGTTATTTACTGGGGCCGTAACCAAATTATAGTTCCTTTTGTTTCTGCATCTAATTCTATTACTAATTTCATAAAATTGTGAATCTTTGAAGCAGGTTTTAATTAAAATTCGCCTGATTTCTTGTGATGACTGTTATGTGATGCATTAAACTTCAGTCTATAAATGCTTAGAGACAAAAATGCTAAAAAAATAATTATTTAAATTTGCCAATTAAAACAACACACAGGCATTAAAATATAATACCGAAATAATATATAATCGCATTAATATTTAAATTAAAACCAATTAAGCTTTGCTGAAGTAGTATTAAAGCTAAATAATGTGCATTTTACGTTAAACCGTGCTTCTTAACTGGGAGTTGTTGAAGTTTACTTGTCGGCTCACTACGCGTGGACGAATGGCCCTTAGCCGATCCTCTTCGCTAACTTGTGCTCTTCGACTAAGAGCGCATCGCACTAGATAACTTATTATATACACAGTAAAATATACTCTATAAAGTACAACCTACTACTATGACTACGATAAAACGATTTGTCGTTAAACTCATTATTATGACAGATATTCCTCTTATTTACAATTTTACTATACAATACACGTTAAAAATTACTAAAAAGTAACATTGTACTTATAACATTGCTACCCTCCTTTCGAATGTACTAATTTCATTATTATTTATACCTAAGACCGCTCAATATATGTACACATACGCGCTATGTTAGTCGAGACTTAACTGATCACAAGTAAAAGAAATGGAACAAAATGAGGAACAAATATACACTACCTATGCACTAACCCTTCTCGTTCCCGAATAGCCGGGGCTTAACATATCACATCTTTTTTAAGTGGTCACACTTAAGCCGTTCGCGATTCACCTTATCGTCATTACCATAACACAATATAACTAAAATATATTTACAAAATGTATACACCTATCTCAAAATAAGATTTTTTTTTTCACAAAAATAATTAAAAATTATTATAAAATCCAACAATAGTAACTCTTATCACTGGGCAGATTCAATAAAGAGATCATATCTAGATTCATGTAAAAGGTTTATGTACGATTATGTATGCTCCAGTAATGCTAAATGTCAAGATAGAAGGTGGGAGTAACGCGATATGTGAATTTGACTTATTGTCATAGATATATGTTTATTTACACGTAGGTAATTATTGTGCTCGACCCAGTAGTCTATCAAGCATTCATCCTTCAGCTATATTTTAAACAGGCTTACTTAGAACTCTCACGAGATCCATCAATAGTTACTGTTATTTTTTGTCCAAATTATATCTCAATCACAACTCACGTCATTCATTAATTGTTTATGTCTTAATCACTAGATAGTAACGCGTCACATTTTATCTGATTGCTATCATTTTATGGAGCTCAGTAAATCGTCCTGAGGCTGTAATATTTCCTGTCGATACAAAAATCGTCCTTTAGTTATACGTGTACATCCCAGGACGGTTTTTCGGTTCTCATAAATTTATGATGATATCAATAATTGGATAACTTGTACTAGGGGTACACAGTATGTACTTTTACAATTATGCTAGTCGTTAGGACCTAAAATATTTATTTAGAAGTGAAAAATACTACGACGCAATCCTATGATTGACGATGTCCGTTGAAGTAGTACTTTTGTTCACTTTTATCCCTTTTTAACCACAATTAAACACTTGTATAATTGACACAATCAAATAACTCACTCCCATAGTCTTGATCAGTTGAGGTACTTGCGGCATTTCTTGGCACCGCATGTGCATGGTATTTTAATTTCTTCAAATGGAAACTTGTAGTCGTAAGTCAGTTCTTCGCCTATGGTGATGCGTCGAAGGGCGAAGATCAATATGTGCTTATGGCCGTGGATGTCAACCACACGCGAGTAGCAGTTGGGCTGTATAAAAGAATAACCTTTTATTATAATTACTACTAATATGAACCATTTTCCTTACTGTATTGTATTGCCTTATTATTAAAAGAAGTTGGGCAAGTCTTTAATCTTCAATTTTTCATGATTAAAAATGACAGAACAGTATTGTAAAGTGCACAAGTTGTCTAGTAATACATGCGCTTTTTTTAACTACATATATACATTCATCCTGTTACCAATTTTTAGAACTTTCAACAGTATTATATGAAAAAGAATATGCTTACTTACACTTATTCATTAAATACCTGTCATAAAAACAGTCATGCTCAAGCTTATTAACAGTGACTTCTATAACTGATTGATATCATTACTATCTTTTCACCTTTTAAATGCTGTGAACCAATGTACTGTGTTACCTAACGGAAATGTATGTTAACTATGTACATTCTGTTTTTTTTTAATTATTATTATATAGGGGGCAAACGAGCAGGCGTATCGCCTGATGGTAAGCGATTACCGCCGCCCATGGACACCCGCAACACCAGAGGCGTCACAAGTGCGTTGCCGGCCTTTTAGGAAGGAGTACACTCTTTTCTTGAAGGTTTGAAGGTCGTATTGGTCCGGGAACATCGCAGGCGACAGCTCATTCCACAGTTTAAAAATAAATAGACTGACTGAATTAAATGACTGCACGGTTGGCCTAGTGGTTTAAACGTTCACTACTGCGCCAAGTGCCGTGGGTTCAAATCCCACGTGGGACATCACTTTGTGTGATCCACAAAGTGTTGTCCTGAGTCTGGGTGTTATTTGTGTTCGTTACATGTATGTTTGTAAAGTCCCCCGCGACACAGGATGTATATTCCTAATGCGGGAGTTGTCTTTTTGAAAATAAAAATAAAAAATAATAATAATTAAGTTTTAAATATAACTTACATCACAGGAATGGTTGATGAACCTAGCAGCATTTCCCTTGAGCGTCGCGTCGACGACAAGGTTGTCATCAATTCGGAACATGTAGCAACCACCAACGCCCCGTCGTCCACTCATCGCCTCGTATTTCTTCTCGCGTTGGTCGGCTAACACCGCGCGGATCACCTCTCCGGCGTATTCTATTACCATGTCACCTGTAAATAGATACATTTTGTGATATTGATTATATTTTCCGTGGGTGAGCCACGCTTCGTCATGAATGGGCTGGCTCGACCGGAGTGATTTTTGTTTGTTTTAAAAAGACAACTCCAACATTAGGAATAAACATCCTGTGTCGTGGGGGACTTTACAAACATACATGAAACGGACACAAAGAACATCCAGACTCGGGACAACAATTCGTGGATCACACAAAGTGTTGTAGGTACCGCGTGGGATTTGAACCCACGACACTTGGCGCAGTAGCAAGCGGCATGGCGACCGCTGACACCACTCGGCCAACCGTGCAGTGATACCACGGCCTCACAGAAAACCGGTGTGAAATAGAGTTTGCGCTGTGTTTCACCGAGTGAGTGAGGATACCGGAGGCCCATACCCAACCCCTCCTCCATCACCCTTCCCATCCCATAACCCAAAGGTCGGCAACGTACTTGTGACGCCTCTGGTGTTGCGGGTGTACATGGGCGGCGGTAATCGTTTACCATCAGGTTATACGTCTGCTCGTTTGCCACTATTCATTAAAAAAATAATAATAATTATCTGTTATAAAATCAACAAACACTGCAACTTGCTTCGGTTACACTGATATCTTTTTGCTTTAATTTTTTTTTTTTTTTTTTTTTATACTTGAGCTACCAAAATGACTCCGCCCTGCCTGATGGAAAGCACCAGCAGAATCCAAGAGTGGTGGCCACCATCCTCAATGCAAACAAGGACAGTGTAGCATGGTGACCAGCACTATGGCGGCCTAGTGAGATGCTTTTTCACGCCCCGCTTAAAGGACCCGGGATCATAGTGGGACGGAAACACGTGCGCTGGTAGTGAGTTCCAGGTTTTAACCGCTCGGCACAGGAAGGAAGAGCCGAATCGATGAGTGCGAGAGTGTATGTCTTCCACTCTGAAGCGGTGACTTCCGAGGCCAGCACGTGTTGTCCTGTAGAGGAAGGGAGAAGGGGGGACCAGTTGGAAGAGCTCTTCGGAACACTCCCCATGATATAGGCGATAGAGGACTGCCATAGAGGCGATTTCTCTACGCATTTGCAGAGGTTCAAGGGACTCGGTGACTTCAGGATTGCCGACAATGCGAATTGCTCGCCGTTGCAACCGGTCGAGAGCGTCAAACAAATACTGCGCGGCTCCATCGCAAAGGTGCGAACAGTACTCCACGCACGAGCGAACCTGAGTCTTATAAAGGAGACACAGATGCCCCGGCGAGAAGAACCGTCTCACCTTGTTGAGAACACCTAACTTCCGCGAGGCCGCCTTAGTGACGCTCTCGACGTACTCGCGCGGATTGAGGTCGCAGCAGATGTCCATGCCCAGGATATCGAGCCTGCCTTGTAATGGTAGTTGAGTGTTCCGAAATGTCGGAAGGGGAAGGAATGGAGACTTTTTGGCAGAGAACGCGCACACCTGTGTTTTCTTGGCGTTAAACTCGACCATATTCTCGCAGCCCCATTGTGAAATGCGGCCTAGAACATGGTCGAGCTCAGCGACAAGCTCCTGTCGTTTATTCTCTACATCTGCTGGCTTTGCTGCAGGGCGCCCAAAATATCGTCCATGAACTGTGCTGTCGTCTGCATAGCAATGAATGTTGCCAAGGGCTAACATGTCATTGATATGCAGAAGAAACAGCGTGGGCGACAGGACGGAACCCTGCGGCACTCCTGCGTTAATCGACTGAACGTCGGAGGCCGCGCCGTCACAAAGTACTCTGATGCGGCGTTGGTGCAGGAATGCGGCAACCCAGTTGCAGAGTTTGGGGGGCAAGCCGAATGCCGGTAGCTTGGAGAGAAGCGAACGGTGCCAAACCCTATCAAAGGCCTTGGCCATGTCGAGGCTAATAGCCAAAGATTCCCCGTGCCTGTCAATAGCCTCACCCCAAAGGTGTGTGACATACGCTAGAAGATCACCCGTGGATCGGTTCGGCCTGAAACCATATTGACGATCATTAAGTAGGGTGTGATCCTCCAGGTAGTGGACCAATTGCTTGTTAATGATCCGTTCGAACACTTTGCAGATAATGGAGGTGATAGTTATTGGGCGGTAGTTGGCCGGGTTGGAGCGGTCGCCTTTTTTGGGAATAGGCTGAACATTCGCCTCCCTCCAGGCCTCCGGAACAGTTCCCGAGGAATATGACAGGCGATACAGGCGCGTCAAAACCGGAGACAACTCTGGTGCACAGTTCTTAAGAACCACCGCTGGGATACCGTCGGGTCCACTGGCTTTCCGAACGTCGAGTGACCGAAGCTCCGCACGGACATCACTCAGCCGGATGCGAATATCCCGCATTGTTGCATCGCAGGCCGGAATGGTAGGTGGGTGCATGCCGCGGTCATCGACTCGGGAGTTAGCCGCGAAGAGCTCGACAAGCAGTTTTGCTTTTTCCTGCGGCTGATGGGCGAGCGATCCGTCGGGGCATTTCAGCGGTGGTAGCGAGGGCTGGCAGAAGTTGGACTGCACGGCTTTAGCCAATCGCCAGAACTTTCGGCTACCCGTAGGGTATGCGACGAGTTCGTGGCCAAGCCGCGCAATGCGCTGGGCATCCGCTGTGATGTAAGCCTTCTTGCATTCCCTAGTGGCTTTGTTGAACGCTGCTTTTAGTCGATCCACGTCGGGGTGGCCGTGGGCGCGGGCCCTGGTCCATGCGCGGTAGGCCGATTGCTTTTGGGCAACTGCATGGGCGCATTCCCGATTGAACCAGCGACGGGTCGTTGCGCCGGCGACCTCACTGTAGGGAATGTAGCATTCCATTCCGACAGTGACCTCGCCGGCCACAGCGGCCGCACATTGCGACAGATCACTGTATTTAAAGCAGCGTTGTGCCCACGGGATAGATGCGAAATAGTCCCGCATTCCATCCCAGTCTGCAGACGAGTTGTGCCATAGCCGTCTTTTTGCTGCCACTGCTCGTGGCGGGGCAACAAGAGGCACAGTGGTGGACACCAGGCAGTGATCGGAGGATCCCAGAGGGGCGAACACCGATACACTGTACTGCTCAGGCTGACTCGTCAGCAGAAGGTCCAGCAAGGAAGGCGCTTGACTCAGTATGTCTGGTATCCTGGTGGGCTGGAGTACCAACTGGGTGAGGTCATGCGTGAGAGCGAATGCGTGGACAGTCCGACCCGCGTGGTCAGTTCTGGAAGATCCCAACCAGGACTCATGGTGGGCGTTAAAGTCTCCCAGAAACACCAGTTCGGCGGTCGGGAACTGTTCCTGCGCTTTATCTACTGCCTGACTGAGATGTTCGAAGAGTTTAGTTGTCTCGTAGTCTCCAGAATGGGATCGGTATAGGCACACATAGATTCGGCTCGTGGAGCCAGTATCCACGTGTAGCCAAATAGTGGAGAAGGATGGGTCTTCAAGGCAACGTAACCGGCGACAACAAACATCCGCCGTGACGAAAAGACACACTCCAGCCTTAGCGAGGAAGCGCTCCTCAAGCACGTAGCCGGGGTATAGAAGGTATGTCGTGTCGGCAGGGCGGCGTATTTGTGTCTCCGTTAGGAAAAGCATGGCCGGCCGAGCCGTCTCAAGATGTTGGTGGACGGCGTTGAGGTTCGCATGGAGTCCACGGATGTTAGTGAACTCCACCTCAAAAAGCGGGTTGGTGGGAGAATGGCGTGCCGCTGTTGAACGTGTATATGTTTTCCTTGCTGCCATGATAAAAAGAGAGGGGGGAAGTGGGAGCGTAAAAGGCGTGACAGTCATCGCGGCAGTGTAATACTGAGGCTCGGAATGCTGTGTCGCCATACAATAGTGAGGCCTGACGGTGACCGAACCGCCGGACGGAAGGGCCCCCGTACCCTCCCGGAAGTGGTCGCCTGGTCCCACCGTCCGGTCACCAACCGGCACGACGAGCCACTCCGTGGATTATGCGCGACCTGACGGGGCAGCTTCCCAGGGTGGTTAGCCGTGGTTGGGCCCCTCTCTATGCCGCGGGCGGCCAGCGGCACCACCGTTTCTACGGGTCTCCCTGGCCGACAGTTCGATCCACGTCACCCTCAACATGACTCTACGAACATTCCACTGCTCACACACTTACCACGATAACTGTCACCCCTGCATCATTGGGCCTCCGGTCTCGCACTCACCAGCGAAATACGACAGTACTAAAACCGTCATTTTAGGCTGATCTTCTGTGCGAGGGTAGTACCTCCCCGGTCGAGCCGACCCATTCATGCTGAAATCAGCATAGCTCTACTACCTTACAGTAGTACACTACCTTACAGTACAGATTAAACCTAATGGTCATTGACATCTTACCTTCTTCAATATCCCGTTTGCAAAACAGGCCGCGTCCGTGAATGTGTGATCTATATACACCCACAGATGCTTTAGATGTCTCTTTAAGCTGCCTAAATCTCATCGCTGGTGGCAAAGTTGCTAATCGCCTGGAAAATACAACATTATTTACATTGTACAAAAATAATCAAAACAATCTTATCTCTGACAGGTTAGCTTATAAGAGACACAAAGTTAACTGTTTGGGGAAAATTAATTCGAATAAATCTAGTACTGAGTAGGTTTTATACTTAGAAATCTTTGATACAAACATGCAAAAACTTACCTTGAGACTGAGCTCTCGCCTTCTTGCCCACCAAATGGTGGTGGCTCTTCTCTGAAAGGTGAAGCCATCCAGCTAAACATATCGTGATTTTGTTTCCTTGCAACAGGTCCAGTGCGAGCACTGCCCCAAGGACTCTCTTTGAAACCTTCACTCAAGTCTAAGTCATTGTCCCAGCTGCTCAGCTGGCGGCCTTGACGCGTCTTATATTTGGTGCAACGGCTAGCCTGTAGTAAACAGATAAATAAATAAATAATATTTCGGACATCTAACACACAACGCCATCTAGTCCCAAGCTAAGCAGAGCTTGTGTTATGGGTACTAGATAACTGATATGAATACATATATACTTTTTTTTATTTTTTTTGTAAATACATACATATTATACATAGAAAACATCCAAACTCCGAAACAAATATTTGTAGATTACACAAACATTTGGTCCGACCCAGGATTTGAACCCGAGACCTCAAGCACAGCAGTCGCATTCACTACCACTGCGCCACCGAGGCAGTATATTGAATATTGTGCAAAATCATAATGAACTTAAATGTAATTAGTTAATGCTTACCCCAGGCAGTTGTTCGATGAGGTATCGTAGCGCATTGTTGTTCAACCCCAAGATATGAGCTCCAGATAAACTCGCCGGTAAGTTATATTGGATGGGCGGTAGACCTGAATGTTTTCTTGAGTTCTGTACAGCTTCGACAACCTTCGCCCAAAGATCTGCTAATGAGGATGAAGTATAGTTGAATCCATCTTCAGATGTTACTTCGTATATGAGCTTAGGACCGTCGTCTTTAGATGGCTCGGGTGCAGGTTTCGGTGCCGACGGCTTGTTTTCTTTCGAAACTTTAGTTTGCTTCTTGGTCACAACTGCCTCCATTTCGGATTTTTTGTCTCCTGATGATCTTTTCATCACTTTTGTTGGAGCACTCTGTATTTTGCTTAGAACTGGAGCTCTATTTGTATCTTTCTCTGTTAATACTTTAGGTGGTTCTACGTCTATCATTTCAGTATCTAAGTTGGGTAAGGACAGTTTTGATGTAGTTTCAGTAGACGTAGTGATTCTTGCGGTTTCCACTTCTGGGGTTGTCGAGCTCGTGTTACTTCGGTGCATTTCAGCTGAAAGTTGCATAGCCTGAGCTGCGTCGCTTTCCTCTTTTTCCTTCTTAGCACTTTCTAATTCCATCATACGCTTTGATTCTTCAATAGCCTTTTCAAGATCACTATCAATGTTTTCATCTTTAATATTCAAATCAGGCATGTCGTGACTCACTGCAGGTCTCTGTTTTGGTGCGGCTGGTGTTTTAGTGGTCTTTGTTGATTTATTCTGACCATCTCTATGTAATGGCAGTACTCTGTTCATAGGTCTCATTGACATCGGATTTACGACATTAGTAGGAATGCCTGTTTGTTGCGTAGGTGGGCCTTTAGGTAATGTTATACTGGAATTGTTCTGAGTTTGCAGATTAATTGTATTGTTTGGTACAGGTATGCACATCATGTTATTAGCATTACTCTGATTTTGAATCAAATTGGCGTTTGCTTGAAGAGGGAAGCTTATATCAGCTGCGGTTTTTGAAGCAATCTTTGGATCAACTAGATTGTTTTGCACTGTAATGTTAACAGTATTGTTGCTCGAGTTTACATTTATATTCATAGGAGCACTGTTTGGTATTGCCTGGAAGGGTACATTTATCATAGTGCCACTCTGGTCGTTATTTTGTTGGAACGCCAAAGGATCTGTTGAGATACCAGCCACATTGTTGGTTGTATTATTTGTCACTACGCGAATGTTGTGTTGCTGAGGTACATGTTGGTTTATATTATTATCTAATGTAGGATTATTCATCCGATTTCTTTCTGGTAAATTGATAACTCTATTATTATTGGGTGGGTTCATTTGCATGTATCCTATTTGATTACTTACTGATATAGTATGGTTTTGTTTCTCATTACCCACCATGTTGACTTTACAATCTTTGTTATTAGGTATATTTGCCATATTAGTATTAGACGGCGGTCCCATAAGATTTTTGCCCCGTAACGTATCCTGAGAAAACTTAGGGGGATCTGGTACAGACATTGTATTCCTATTCATTTGATTGTCCATATTTGTTATATTTTGATTTTGTGATGCACTGTTACTGCTCATGCTACAACTATTCATATTAATTTGTTGGTTATTAGTAACTTGACTGTTGATCATTTGATTCTGATTACTGGTAGCATGCGTTTGTGATGTATTTAGCATCATATGATTATTTGTCCCTGTCATGAGATTGTTTACATTGTGATCAGTTGTATTTGCGCAACTCATCAACATGTCGTGTCCTGTCATATTGTTTTGAGTGCCTGCTCCGTACATATTTGTATTGTTAACAGAGTTAAGCATCATGTTATTCGATAAGCTAGAATTGTTAACGTTCATACCATGCATCATGTTGCTTGTCCCCATATTCATGTTATTGGTATTCATATTAGAGCATATCTCCATGGTATTCTGATTACTGGAGAACTGTGTGCTGTTATTAGAACAGCTACCACTGCAGGAACTTTGAATATCATTTTTGATATCCGGAATATTAGGCATGTGTTGCATCATCGAGCTGTTCATAGATTGGTGGTTGTTATTAACTATTTGCATAGTACTGTTCAGATTACTGTGCATATTCATATTATTCATTGCATTCATTTGGTGCTGCATCATAGAAGAATGTTCCATAGAGTTTCTGCTATTCTGAATTTGATTTAATGTGTTCATGTTTTGCATCGCAATTGAATTGCTATCATATCTATTCCCGTGCATGTTTGGCATTGAGCTAGAATTGTCCATCTGATTTCCTAAATTAATATTTGGGGCGCTTCCTGACATATGATGCATGTGCATGCTATTATCCATTTGCTGTCTATTGTGCATTTGATTAGGGACATGTTGATGCATATTCATCATGTTATTTTCAACATGCGGTCTATTGTTCTGGATCTGCATAACGTTGGGCATTTGATGTTGATGATGGAGACCAACATTCTCCATCTGCCTGTTTTGTTGCATCGATATTTGTTGGTTGACATGCATGCTATTGTCCATCTGTCTTGAGTTATTATTCATATGGTGATTCATCTGTTGCATGTTGTGCAATTGTTGATTATGCATATTATCCATGGCCCTATTAGAATGCATTGAGTGATTCATATTACTCATGCTGTGCGATTGCATGGCCTCCATCATCATACGATTGTTTTGCATGTTCATATTTGTCATTGGTTGTTGCATATGCAAGTGATTGAGGTCGTTTAAGTCAGACCGATTCATGTTGTGATTGTTTGATGATAAATTATGCATATTTATTGACTGTTGATTCATTATGTTGTTACCGTCTGGTGTATTTCTGTTGGATAGCATATTTTGTTGATTATGATTTTGTTGCGAATTCATCATATTTTCATGGAAAGATCGGTTCGAATTAGGTTGGTTTAACTGTTGTAATTGATTATTATCCGCTTGTCGATTATGCTGTATCTGACCGTTCATTATATGGATTTGATTAGGTGTTGATAGTTGATTACTTTCATGTGTCATCATCTGAATATTACTGGCATGGGACATACTTGACGTGTTCATAGAACTGGTCATGTCATGTTGTTGGCTCGACTGCATAATATTATTATCACTAGAAACTGTGATATTCATTCTGTTATTTGCGTTTTCTTGACAAGACATGTTCATAGTCGGCATTGCGTTATTTCCAGAATTTAATACCTGCACTTGACCATGCGAGGTATTGTTAGCCATTGAGCACATTTGATTTTGATTATTAGGCACTGAAATCGTGTTTTGATTATTCTGCATTTGTGGACGCATTACATTATGAGGTATAATGCTTATAGCAGGAGAGTTGTTAATATTACCGCTCATCTGGCAATTACTCATTTTGTGACTGTTCATCTGATTAGATAAACTATCCGTAGTATGTTTGTTGTCTGAAGTACCCATATTTTGGAATGTGTTGTCATTCTTTGCGAGCTGCTGTGAGTGAGAAGCCATTATTTCTTGTGAGAAGTTGAGATGGCCGCCTTCCGTTTTTGAGAGAGCATTAATTTTGCTAAGCTTTAAAGAGGTATCCGAATCAAAGTTGCTATTCATTACTGATGTAGGCGGATAAATATTTCCAGCAGTAATTTGAATTACGTTATTTGAGGTAGAATGCGATGTTGAATGATGGCTGACATTTAGACTTTGCTCAAACTGATGAGAATGCATATTCATTGAAGACATGGAGTTACCAGGCATTTGTATCAAACAGTTTTGATTGACTTTATCATGGTCATTATTGGGATGCGACCTTCCTGTGATATTCATTGACGCGTTGCTTTGAATGTTCATTAAAGACGTATTTACATTAGTCTGTTTCACTGTCATATTTTGAAGATCCATTTTATTATCCATCATACCGGGATTGTTAGAGGTACTCATTTGTCTCCAGGGTGTGGGCGATTTAGTACTCTGAGTAACGCTTATAGTTGGCATATTTGCAGAATTTGAATTATCTTGCAAGTTTCCACTAATTTCGATGACATGGGAGTTTTCTATTTTGAGGTTACTTTTTGATGTAGATGGAGCAATAGAGCTGGAGACAATTGGTTGTGATAGTGGTATTGATTGCATCGAGAATGATGTTGCTGAATTTGGTACGGATTGCGAAATCGCCATTACTGGTTGACCCGTCGACGATACTAGGGTTACATTTGGAGACAATGATACATGGCTGGGTTTGGGCATATGGTTTCTTTGCATGTTTTGTGGTGTGCTGGAAATCGTCATACCATGAATCTGAGAGGTTATAGGATTTATTGTCTGTCTTCCAGTAATAATAGTACCAGGTTGTGATCCCACTACTAATGGTGTACCCATTTGAATCACCTTTGGTGTCTGTCTGTTAATATTAGGAGAGGATTTATCAGGCAGCGGCTGTAGTGTCAAATTAGGAACACTTGTTTTCACGTTCTTGAGCGACTGTGGTGACGACTGCACTGTTTGAGTATTAACTATATTGGGCGTGGAAGATACAGCAACACTGTCCCCTACGTTATTGACAACTACATATCCTGTAGGTACTTCTACTATTGGCTCTATTTTACTTGCTTGGAATACCTGGGTTGTGGTAGCTGAAAAGCTACTATTCTGCGCAAGTACTCCTGGCATAGCAGTAGATACAAATTGTTGTGAAGACATAACTGTATTTTGGACTATAGTCTCCAAACCATAGTAAACGGGTTGTGTCGTAGTCAAGTACATGCAACCAGATGGATCAGTGACCATTTCTAAAGTAGGTGTTGAACCAAGTAAGACTTGATCATTACAGAATTGAGGCAATAATGTTCCTTGAGGTAGAATTGTAGCACCAGGAGCTGATGAAATAAGTGTATTGCCTTGAGTTTGTAAGGTATTTGGTATAATAGTCGTCTGACCGTTGCCGATTCCACTTTGTGGTACAACTGTCGCTCCAGCTGCCTGTAACGTATTATTGGGCAGTAGTGTGGCAGTTTGAGAAGTAATGTTTCCTGAACCCAATCCTTGAATTGTACCTTGAGGAATTATGGTGGTACCATTTTGTGTGTGTATTGCCTGAGGTAATATAGTAGGACCATTAGGACCTTGAGAAATAATTCCTTGTGTCTGTATAGTACCTTGTGGTAATATAGTTGCTCCTTGTTGTATTGCTTGAGGCAAGATACCCATATTTCCTTGTTGCAATAGAACTGGGATTCCACCACTTGGTACTGCAACCAGACCACCTGATTCTGTCTGCTGAATTTGGAATGTCTGTGGCATGATTCCACTTTGAGATATAAACTGTGTCGGCCCTGTCTTGAAATCTCCTTGAGGGGCAATGGTGGCGATGTATTGCATATTTTGGTTCTGTTGCTGAGACAAAGCTTCTACGTATGCAGACATTATATTTTGATTTGCCACTGGTTGAACAATTATTGACGGTTGACCTGTTTGGTTGCTTGTTTGTAATTGTATAACAGTATTTCCGTGTCCTAAGGGAGACTGATTGATAGTAGTGAATGTTTTCTCTAGCTTAGTATGTCTCGTTTTTATCGTAGTAGGTTTGGGCATAGGGCGTCCTCTGCCTCGGTTGGTAGCTTGGAATATTGGTTTAGGTTGAACAGACGCAGGTTGTTTCTTAGGCGATTTTTGGGGTGCTCCTGGTAGTATCAGCTGTTGTTTATTTTGTGGGTTAGGCGACTGTAATCTTTGAGCTGTCATTGCAGGTACAACTATGGTGGGGTTGCCCTGTATTTGAGGACGCATCATGGGCTGGATGTTCTGAATAATTGAAGTATTTGGCATACCCTGTATAGAATTCACAGGCAATGCAATTGATGATGCACTTGCCATATTAGGAAAGTTCGCAACTTGACTTTTTCCTTGGATGATTGGTGTGAGATTTCCTTGTTGATTAGAAGGTATTGTTAATACTTGGTTAGAATTTGAGGAAATCACTTGAATCCCACCAGATCCAGAAAGCAATTGAGTCATATCCGCATTTCCTTGGATCTGCTGTATATTTGCACCAACATTTCCTGGCTTAACACAGATGTTGTAGGGCAGAATACTGGGTTGCGTTATTAACTGGGGAGCCATGATTTTCTGCCCACCGGCAGAGCTCGTTTTCGGTGGTAATAACATTTGTGGTGTCACAACAATTTGTGGTGATGAAAGCACTTGTTGATTAGCAGAAACTTGAACATTGGTTGTCTTACTTTGGTCGAATATTACAGTGCCTGATTTTAATTGTTCAGTTATTGTCATAGTCATTTCATTTGATGGCCCTGGCGATGGTGTCTCAACTATAGTGCCATTTATTGTAATTTGTCTCGTATTAATTGACGTTCTCCTAGCCGCAATACCTTCAGCTTTAACTGTATTCTCAGTACCACTGACGACACCAGCGTGAATAATCATCGGCTGAGCAAACGCTCCTTGAAAAGCATTCTGTAACGTCGTCAGCGTTCTATTTTCCGGTGATTTTGGATTCTCACTTTCGCTTTCACTTGTTGACATCATATCACAAGAAGGTACATGCCTATCATATGATTCTTTGTTTCTGTATGTACATTGGCATCTATCACATCTTACCGGTTGCTCCATTTGATTAGAAGAACCGTCATCTAAGGGTCTCATAACAAGCTCTGGTTGTCCACTGATTGAGTTGCCGGCGAAAGTTACTGTGTAACTCTCAGTTCCACTTGCTCTGTATAAAAATTGGTTTGTTTGACCTCGTGATGCATTATCATTGCCAGGATGATTGTCTTCGGCTCCATCCAATTGTTGTATTGGTGAGAAATCGTTATCACTGTCACGAGGACTACCAGGTCGTGAGCTGCAAGTACTTTCAGAGCCAGACCAATCTGCAGCACCATCAAGTTGTGAGATAGGACTGCACTGAATTTTTGTGTAGAAATCGATGACATCAGTGTAATAGCCATCATTTTTATCTGTTTTGGTGGTACTTGTTTCACCTGATTTGTTAGGTGATGTCGTTCGATAGCTCATGCCGGAAGTGTGAGGTGCTTCATCACAAATAGTGGCGCTAGTGCAAGTCTCAATTTTTACTTTCTTGTCTGACGTGTTATTTGACTCCTTGCTAGTTTCTATTATATTTTCTGTAAGTGTTGCTCTCTGGATAGGACTCAGTTTGCCAGTAGCAGTAGATGATTTTCCCATTTTGCATCTTTTGATTGTAGAAGATAATAAACTTGTATCAAATTTGTTATTCCAACTACTTGACCTTTGTTGACCTCTTCCAGTGGTTAAGGTCTTGAAGTTATGGCTTTGAAGAAGCATTTCAGATTTACTTCGTTTCAACTCTTTACTGCCAGTTTCAAATCTTGAATTTAGTAACTCATCTATAAAGTCAGACTTGTCATTACTTTTATCATCTGATTGACCCATTGCACAGTAAAACTCATTTTTCAGATCCTGGAATATATCTTGCATTGATATTCCATCCAAAAGATCATGATTGAGATCTTCAAATATTGCATCTTTCACTTCAGGTGGTAACAGATCTGCAGTATTCTGAGGTTCTTCATCATCTTGCTGTTCTTGTTTACACACATTATCTAATAAATGCTCTACAACTTGCTTAACAGCCAGATCTTCTAATGACACCGTATTTCCAAACTTGATAGGAGATTTATCACTTTTGAGCATCAATACAGTTTTGCTTGAACCTGTTTGTACACTTTCATGCCATGCTCCAATTTCAGCCATCACTCTTTCTACAACATGCACATCCATTGTATGGTTAACTGTAATATTTACACCATAGTCAAAACCTGGTAAAGGTTCAGCCAGTATAAGCTTTGTTTTGATGGTGTATCTTACAATTTTGGTAGGTTTTTTACATGACCAAAATAGACGAGTGCATGAAAAGTCTACTGGCATTAGAAACTCTTCATAATCTGATACTGAGGGCACTATTTTACCAAGGCTGTGGACAGCTAGTGATCCTAGTATAAATTGTACTTTGGTTATTTCACTGTATCTTTTCTTCTTCTTGTCAAGTTCCACATACACTGGCCTAGTGAGTTCAAAGTCAGCATCTTTCTGCAAACTCTTTTTAGGGACATCTTTACCATGAGATGGGCAAAACACTCTCTTATCGTCCATGAAAGCACAAGTTTCTTTTCTTGCACAGGCATAATGATAGGTTTCACTACAGTTTTTAGCACAGCAACCTACACTAGCACCTTTTACTTCACAGGCAGCACACTTAATCATTTTCCCTCTCGATATTGCAGAATGTACATTTTGGAGAGATCCATCAATTTCTTCAAATACTTCAGCAGACCAAAGTGCACAGTTGGAATGTATCCAATCATTTTGACCACAATAAAGTAATCTACCTTCCATAGATGGTAAACCATCACCAGTAGCTTTACAGAGTACACATACTCTAGAATCTACTACTGGATAAACCTCCAAAAGATCCTCTTCAAATCTGTCTCCATCTACTTCAAGTTTAGGTACCACTTGGTCCATTGGACGCTCAACAGATTGTTCATTAGTTTTAACTTTATCTGAAATATCAATATCTTTCATTGATTCAGCATCCTCATGCTCACCCTCAACTTCTAAATTAGGTTGAAGACAATTGTTTTCACAGTCAAACCAAGGGAATGTCTCTGAGAATAAGTCCTTGTAAATAGAACTGAGATCATCATTTGTAGTCCTTTGGATGACCTCTTTCATGTCATGATTAAAGTCTTTTAGGGAGACATAGCCGTCACTGTTAACTCTTTTCTTAATGTCCAGAAGTGACGGAGATATTACCCTATCTAAGTCATCACTGTTATCTACATCTGGTGACGATCGTATAACGATGTGGCTAAGATCTTGCTCACTTCGGACTTGTGGACAGCTCTTCATAGGTTCATCATCATCAGATATTGGCTCATATTTGTCATCATGTATAGTTGTAGGTAACATTGCCATTGCTTTTTCTGTTTTTGATTGTGGTGGATAGTTCTCATGGACCTCGACACATGACGATTCGAATTCTGTCTTGGTACCACATAGGCCAGTTGAAAAACAAATTTCTTTATTTTGCATTAATGGTTCTTGTAGATTAACAACTTTATGGGTTGTGGGTGGAATATCCTCTTTCTCCATATTTACATCTTGTAATAATGATGACTGCCACACATGTGGTGTAGCTGATTCATCAAATTTGTTTTGGGAGAAATTATTATTCCGCCTGCCTCTTGCAGTGTTTCTGTAAACTTTGGTTTCTGATGTCTTCATGGACACATCCACAACATCAAAGTGTAACTTTCTTATTGCTTGAGGTGATAGCAAACGATATGGTTTATTTGGTACTGGAGTATTTTTATGTGGAGTCAATTTTAGTAATGCACAAGCTTTTTTGTTTTTAGCAAGTAATTTTAACAGATGAAGCAGCCGACCTTTTAGATGCTCAGTCACCATCTTTCTCCATGGAGGATCATTAGGCATGCATTTGCAGCATATGTATTCTATTGATGGAGGCAATGCTGACAGGAGCTGGTATCCTTCGCCACTGAGTCCTTCACAACTGGCGTGCACCCATCTGCCACAACAACCGCACTCCATCATCTAGAAAGAATGCAAATATAAATTAAAGTACATGTTATATATGTAAGGGGTGTTTTTTTAAGCTAGATAGAACTTTAAATTGTAAAAAGTAACACAAAAAATTAAATTTTGATGAAACTTTTTTTTTTATTTGTTTCAGTATACTCTGACAAATCATCATGAATAGACTCACGCTTGAACAACGCTACGAAATTATCCAAATTTACTTTGAAAATCAGTCGTCGATTCGCGCAACTTATAGACGACTTCGTCATTTGTATGGCGTACATAATCGTCCATCTGAACAAGCCATTCGTCGAACTGTGGATAGATTTCGTACCACATACTCTCTAGAGGATGCAATAACACCAGCACGTCGAAGGAATGTGCGTACTGAAGACAATATCGCCGCTGTAAACGAAAGTGTGGAAGAAGATCCAAATTTATCGATTCGTCGTCGGTCGCAGGAATTGGGGCTCTGTCCGTCCACTACGTGGAAAATTTTGCGCAAAGATCTCGGCCTACACCCGTATAAGATCCAGCTGGTGCAGGAATTGAAGCCACGAGACCATTATATGCGTCGTTCTTTCGCCGATTGGGCTCTAGAGCAGTTGGCAACTGACCCGTTGTTTTATCGCAAAATTGTGTTCAGCGATGAGGCGCATTTTTGGCTTAACGGGTTTGTTAATAAGCAAAATTGCCGCATATGGAGTGAGACCAATCCACAACAGACCCTACAGACTCCATTACATCCAGAAAAATGCACCGTATGGTGCGGTTTTCACGCTGGTGGCATCATCGGACCTTATTTCTTCAAAAATGAGGCCGGAGCTCGCGTTACGGTCAATGGAGATCGTTACCGCACCATGATCAATGATTTTTTGTTTGAAAATATGGATGACATTGATCCGGAGGAGATGTGGTTTCAACAGGATGGCGCTACGTGCCATACGGCGAACGCAACCATCGACTTATTGAAATCAAAATTTGGCGATAAGTTGATTTCGAGAAATGGACCTGTCAATTGGTCGTGCGATTTGACACCTCTCGATTATTTCCTGTGGGGCTACGTGAAGTCACTGGTTTATGCTGATAAACCAGCAACAATTGACGCCTTGGAGGCCAGCATTGTTCGTGTTATTCGTGACATACGGCCAACAGTGCTCGAAAAAGTGGCCCAAAATTGGACGTCCAGAATGCACTTCGTCAAGAACAGCCGCGGTGCCCATATGCCCGAAATCATTTTCAAATGTTAATGTCACGTATTGATCTTTCGAATAAAAAAAAATTTTGATTACAATTTCATTTTTTGTGTTATTTTTTACAATTTCAAGTTCTATCGGGCTTAAAAAAACACCCTTTATAGATAAGTCAACTTACCATAAATTATAATCAGATCTATTTTATAATGTATTTAACATTACCTACCTTGCTATCAAAATCGTTGTCTCTGTAGCAAGCCTGGCAAAGAGGACAATAATTGCCTTTTTGCCGTAGTTTGAAGCAAGGCCCACAGAACGGTAGGCTGCCGACAAACTTGCTGACTCGAGTACTGTCACAACTCTTGCATTTTAGACAGGCACTACAAATCTGTAAACATAGAAGGATAACATTAAGAAAAAATAGGACAATGTTTTCGAAAATAAATATTTCGGACATCTATCACACAACACCATCTAGTCCCAAGCTAAGCAGAGCTTGTGTTATGGATACTAGACAAGTGATATAAATACATATATATACTTTTTTTGTAAATACATACAAACTCCAAAACAAATATTTGTAGATCATACAAACATTTAGTACGACCCGAAGCACATTTATTTATTTATTAAAACTTCCTGCAAACATGTTGCACAAGGCGGACTTAATGCCACAGGCAGATATTTTTTTAATATATGGGTGTAATTTATGGATTTTAAATAATAAACCTTTACAACGTATTATTACAGATATAGTATATTAAACAAATGCCTGGGTTATGACAATAAGAAAGTACGTAATATGTTTTCAATAGAAATTTATTAAAATTTAATTCTATTACTAAGCCAAGGATCGAACAAGCGGCATGTCTGCGACAAAATGAAGGCCTCCAGTGCTTACCTGTGGCCAATCGCTCCTGTGATCTGGAGGGGCAGCTGGCAGGCAGGCCGCGTGATAGTGTTTTGCGCAGGCTCGGCAACGAAGCCGGGCGGCTCCTCGAGCACAAGCTGCACACGACACACACCGAGCGCACGTCCAGCCACCACCGCCCGCTGCCTCCTCTGCACACCAACTGTGATACCACTCGCAGCACGAAGTGCAAACCAACATCTGCATGAACAAATATTCCTCTATTACACTAATCTATGGTCACTGTATATTTACATTATAAACTATAGTACTGGATTTCATCTGGTTTATAATTTTCAAAAAGAAAAAAAACAATATTATTTACCTTCTCTTTGCCAGCACTGCCACAAAGAAAACATAATCTTGCGACAGTGAAGGATCCAGTTCCTATTAATCCGAAGCCTGTACTGCATACTTCATCAGGATCGTAGCTCTCCCAAAAGTCAACACATATGAGTTCAGGCCTATTCTGACCACATTTCTGGGAGCGGCTTCGGACCTAGATATACAAAATATAAAATAAAAGATCAACTACATAATAATCCTACTACTATTATAAAGGCGAAAGTTTGTAAGTATGGATGTATGTATGTATGGATGTTTGTTACTCTTTCACGTAAAAACTACTGAATGGATTTGAATGAAACTTTACCACAATATAGCTTAGACATCAGAATAACACATAGGCTACTATTTATAAAGATATAGCTTCGCCTCGCGGCGTTGCCCGCAGTTATCATCGTACCGCGGATAGCACCGCGGGGTTCAGCTAGTAAATAATAATAATAAAAATCTTTATTGATACAAAAACCTTTGGTTTGATTAAAATTATTACATATGTCTTGGTTAACTTAAGGTAATGCGAGTAATATAAACCCTGACTCCTAAACTAGGTAATCCTGTGACTCAGGAGGACATGGATTACACAGTGATTGAATGTTTTGCAAACAAGCATATTTAAGGTTTAGATAAACAGTTTAGGGTACAATGGGGCTGACATGGTCTTATGTATGACCACAAGCCCCTAAATAAAGTAAGATAAAAAAAAAGAAATACTGGTTGAAAAGGTCCTCTTCTACTGAGAAACAACACTGTGTGATGACATTGTTATTTTGAGTTTGGGTGTTATTTCTGTATTTGAATAAATGTTTGAAAATTTCTCCAACACAGGTGATTCTTTTTAACATGGAAGTTTATTTTCGAAAAAGGAAATTTAATAAAACATGTACTTACATTTGTAATGTTAGAAAGGGGTTTCGTAACTGTCTTCCTAGGCACAAGATCCATAACAATTTCATCCTCACTGGACTCAGCCTTGTTTTGAGTTTTTACAGGAATTAACTGGTCCAATTTACGTTTTTTAGTTTCCACCAGCACATCAACATCTTTAGAGACTACAATATCAGATGAAATAGTTGGAGCTTTATTCTCTAAATCAAGTTCAGATTCACAGCTAGACAAATCAGGAGTATCTCTATCTTTTTCCACTATAGACAAAGCAATTTCATCATCTGTTTGAATGTTCTTTTCCTGTCTCTCTTTATCATCTTGAGTAGGGAATGTAGCCAGCGGTTGACCCAAAACAATGGATGCACTTCGACATACATGTTTAACTCTGGGCCCTTTGAGTTCCATCTTTTGTCTTTTAGCATCTTCAGCTTGTTTGGCATCATCCTTATCTTTTTTTCTAACTTTTATCCTTGACAACTGACGCTTTCTGCTGACATTAAACTCTTCATTTGATTCAGTTGTAGCTACGCGTTCCTTTGGTGCTTTCTCCTGAAACAGATAATAATTATTTTTGAAGGTTAGAATTATTTAAATTAATTTAATTATAAAAAGTAGGATAACATTTATACATAATGCAGAGCTTATTTTTCATAAATAAAATATATTTTAGGTAGGCGACACATTTGAGGCAAAAACGCAACTCTAGTTAATGAGTATTCACACTAGTTGGATTTCATTAATTTTTACTAGCTTTTTTTAATTTTTTATGGTTTTTCAACATATGATATTCTAAATATTTTTAAATAAACTTAAAGATTCTGTGTCATTGATTTACTTAGGTAATGAATTATAAAATTGTGTTCCTTCATATTATTTTTTTTTTTCCGTAATTTTTATATGTAATGGCTCACAGTTTACATACCTCTACTTTCTCGATTTCCTCAGTTTTCTTGGTGTTTGGTTTGACACCAAAGATTTTATTTTCATTTTCACCATTTGTAATAGCAAACACTGGTGGTGGTGCAGTAGTATTAGTTGTTGATATTCGTAGAGGATTCGCCTGTGTGAGGGCTCCAGATGATTTGACTCCTGATCTCATGAAAGGTGGCAGCATTGCAGTAAGGCCTGCCCGAATGTTAGGTGGTACTTGGAAGGCCTTCAAACACATTTTGAGCCAACAAGCAGGGCATCGTGCCTTGTTTGTACACCGTAGCAGCTTCCACTGTTGTGAACGCACTATTGGTGGAACGTGACAATTACCTGAAACCATATTTGAGGATTAACACAGTGTTGCACAATTATTGATGAACTAATTGATATTTCATATTGAAATCATACTAAAATAATAAAAAGAAACAAAAGGTATTACCTTCACCCTTCAGACACTGCATCACTATGATACCAGTCTTCTGAGACAGTTTTTCCTTTTTCAACATTTTTGATATGAATTTCCGACAGGATTCACAAGAATATATTCCAAATTTTCTAGCTTGTTTTACAAATCTGTAGAATCTTACCGCACCACATACTCCACAGGTTACCGTTGTTGGAGGATTTGGAGCTAAAACATACAGAATTTTATGAATATATTTCTACATATATATAAATAAAAATTAATCACAAAAATGCATGTGCGCACATAATTTTTGATTGACTGCACTAAATTGGATAATTATTTTTTTATGTACTTCTGTTGTCAGGAGGTTTGTATAGATAGAAGAACAGAAAGCCGCTCAAATATTCACGAAAATAAAGTTCGGCGGCTCAGCTAGTGCATAATAAATACAAAGACATAGCTAAGTAATTACTTACTAAAGAATACAAAAAGAATATTGGTATACTTATAAAACTTACATGATGACTGTGGATGAGTTGAAAAAGGACCATCTAATGCTGATGCTGACTGTGCAGGAGGATTTAATTGCAGTCTCGCTTCTCTTAGAATAATTTTTCCTCTAAGAAGTTGTGACGCTGATGACTTCTCCTTTTCAGGACTAGCAGGCGGTGGTTTCTCTTCCTCATCTCCACTGCCATCAGGACTTGCACTATCCCAACTATCCTCAGAGCCAGAGCCACTGCTAGTACTGCTCGAGCTACTCGCATCTGATATGTCCATTAGCTTCCGCATTGCATGCCCCATTCTGTCCTCCTTGGGAGTGTCTGATGTTTTTACCTTTTCAAGACTCTCTAAATTGGAATTTTCATCCTGTGTTGGTTCTTTCTCATATGAAAATATATCATGCAACTTTCTAGAACCAACGCTGAGGCTTGAAAATGAATTCGTAGTTTTATCTTTAAACAAGTTAGAGGTTTTCAATGTTTGTAATGGAACATTGTCTTTAACTTTTTCAATTTGATTTGTTTTCTCCTGATCATCTTCATCAGGGGTGTCGTCATCATTTGGTAAGTTATTGAATACTAATCTTTTCAACTTTGGTTTCTTTAAAACTTTGCTTGTAGTCATGCTACTGCTTGCAGATGTCTGATCCTCCCCATCAATAAATTTCTTATTAGGTTTTATAACTCTCGATGAGTGTGCACTTCTCATTGGCAAAACAAACTTTGCAGAACTACCACTTTCTTTATCTACTGGAGATGAATTTCTAGGAGGTGGGGACATACACCGGCTTTCACTGAACTGTGAAAATTTGTTCATAGGCTTTGATAAAGGATTCAAATTCTTTCTCAAGTATCCTTCTTGATGTTCAGTACTAGATTTTGAACTCAAATCTGTTAATTTTGCAGGCTTAAGAATACTATTAAATGTTGAGTATTCAGTTTGTTTAAGCAATGATTTCTTCTTAATGATAGGCACAAGAGGAGCATGATGTTTTATCGGGATTTTCTTTAGTGGAAAAAATATATCTTCACAACTTTCAACCGTACCAAAAGTAACTGTTTTCTTCACAGGTTTAGGTTTATCACCTTTAATTGGGTCCATTTTGTTCTGTGACCGAGTTCGAACAGGTGATTTAGATGAATCACTAGCACTGGTGTTTTTAACTGGATTTTCTTGTTTATTCTTTGTCACATCAGTCACTTTGTTTACGTTGGACTTCTCTGTCTCATTTTCATTGTTATTTTCTTTCTTTTCTTCTTCCTGAAACAGTTAATAAAAGCACCCAAATAGTACAAATCTATGTATCATTATTCTATAACAAATACCTAGTTGTTTTATCTTTCTAATTGGCCTATCCCTCAGTAACAATAAGGTTACAATTTAACCTTGACAAAGTAATTTAAAAGTAAGTATATATCTAAGTCAGGACAGAAAATCAATGTCTATGCTATAAATAAACTAACTGATTGTTAACATTCGTTTAAAAAAAATGCAAGTCACAATTTATCAAGCAGTGACATTATCTAAAAAATATGTAGACATACAAGATGTAGCCATAACTACAAAAGATTTTCATGTTTGTGTTTAAATTAGTTGTAAAGAATATTAGAACTCATACTTATGTTAAAAACTATAAATTATTACATGAATAGGCTACATACACACAATGCGAATCATAGACTCTAAATTACTAGATTGAGAAGAATAATTTGGTAATGTAAAGGTTATGTGATAAATTTTCTTATGTTTATGGTTTGTTTGTAAATAATATCGACATTTCTGTTTTGTTTTATACTTTTACTTTTCGACATTCTTTAAGAACATGAAGCTTGAATGAGTAAAACAAAATATAACATTTATATTTTGTTGACATGAAATGGAACACGCAAATGTCAAAGTACGTAGATAGATTCTCGACGCTCTACCTATGCGATTAAAATCTCGAACGCTACTAGTTATTACGTAAACATAACATTTCCGTATGTACACTAATAGTTATCTCTAAATAATAAGAAAAGACTAGAAACTGTTAGAAAATAAAGCATTACCTCTTGGTCCCCAGTAAAATCACTAGCTGTAGCGCCGCGCGCTGGCGGGTGATTCTCTGGAGCGGTTTCATTGTAAACAGTTCCTGATAAAACACTAATGCGTTTTCTGTTTTGAAATTTAAGTGGTTTGCCTGGGAATCTCGACCTTCCCATTTTGATTTGCACGTAAACGAAGAAAATTCAGTGCGTTCCTAGCAATTGCGAGGAAACTGGCGCGCATGCTCGGGCCCGCGCGCTCCGCAACGCCATTTCACTCATTTATGCAATGTGTATAACAAATTACGACGCAGTTCTCATCGCATGTACACTCAAACATAAACACTACCATCACCCTTCACATTATTCACTAAAACCATCACATAGCACTGTTTTTGCAAAAGACGACATCATCCATCATTTTTAATGGTCGACTGGCTGTTAGCGCCATAGTCGTATCGCTTCCATTCAACTGAGCGTCAGCTACTAGTGAAACAAAAGAGAATGTAACGATATAAACGATTTTACATCTTTACGGGTCGTTAGCACAACGTTTATTTTCATTTGATTGTTTATTTTATCACTAAACAAATTAAATTATTAAAATTGAATCGATGTAATTTGACAAAGATGGCTGTTCGCCGCGCTTTAACAATAGCGTACACGAGTGATTAACGAGACGAGGCGCGAGGCCGCGGTGTGAACGACACCTGGCTCTCAGAGGCCAGTTATGGATTTTGAACCAATCGCGACGTTAATTCGGACCGGTATGAAAACAAACATGTCGTTCGCTACAGTACACTCGTTACCTCGCTGCTCTATCAGACTATCTACACATAGGCGTTTCACTCATTTTTCATCAATAAAAATGTTATGTTGTGCTAAGACTGATCTATTATAAACTGCGCGAACGGTTTAAAACGCAGCGGCATTGACTGTACGTCAATAATGTTACTTGTTTTTTTTTGTGTACTGAAGATTGTTCGCTTTATAATCGTTTTGTTAAGATCGTGTTTCGATTGAAATGTGAGTCATTTAAGCTTTTAGGGCTTTTAAATTTTACGGTAACCGTTCCATGTTTTAGTGATAATATTTTACGTAATGTTTATAAGTAAAGACAACTCACATTCAAAAGAAATTCGAATTGTGACTATTTGTTAAGGATTAAAGGTTGTTTTGTAATTATTAACAGTGTAATCAATTAAAGTTGTAATTGCTTCGAAAATTTATTTAATAAAACAGTATGGGTACAGAAAGATACACTTAATTAAGCAATGTATCGTACTTATTTGAAACAAATTAGAGCAATACGGTGGTTTATCATAATAAATCTTTAAATACGCTGGTATTGCTCTAATTAAGTTGTAACACTAATCGAGATAAAATTGCGGAAATATCTGTGCCCGTAAAATATTTACGAAATAGAATATTTAGTAAAAACTCATTTAGAATGTTTTATTGAATCAGTTATCTTATTCTGATAGGTATATTTTTATTGTGCGTTTAACACAAGCTCGTAATAATTGCCTTTTGGAAATACAAGAATGTAGAGTAGTGAGTACTCGTTAGTCAATATTTCCTTTGTTCTTTGTCACTAGGTATACTGACACAATTAATTCACGCTTTTATTTTTGATACTCTAGTTACTAGTTATTATTAACTTATCGCTTAATGCTTATTGCGTTCTTTTATGATCCTCTTGATGCTCTTACATCATTTTTTCTTTTTTTTATGTTTATAAGCAGAAACGTTCCTAAATATGTATCGATAATATTTATTGAAACTACTTATGTAAAATATAAACTGCATTCCGTACCTACCTGATATTAGTCAAGGTCAGGTTATTCGTTGGTGATTCTTAGATAATAATCAAATACTTAACGCAAACATTTAATAGGTACTTGTTTTATTTTTTACCAAATTTACCTAAGCTATATTTATGACGGATTAAAAGCTCAATATATATTTATGCAGTTACTAACAAAAACAATTCAGAAATATCTTCTATTTGACGTCATATTTTTCATTAAGTATGTTAATTATGCAATGAATGAATAATTACTTTACAACACCCCGATTACATTCGTCTAATAAACAGTCTACAATGTGAAAAACATAGGTACCTACATAATTACTATTTTACTTTAGAATGTTTGTCACGGTTTAATCTATAATAGACTTTAAAGTAAACGTCATAAAGTTGAAAGTGAACTGAACTGAACTTAATAAATATATTTAATTATTATTAAACCTACACATATAAGAGGAACACTAGGATTCTTGCCGCGTCATACGATTGGTTAACACGTGTGTCTAGGATTTTTAAATTTTCTATTATTCTTGAGTGGTTTTGTACCTATTGGGACTCTTTTTTGTTATTTTGTGCTGTCCTACTGGTTAAGGTGTGTTATTTGTGTGTTTTTAAACTTTGAGTGTCCGTCATGAGTAGAAATAAACCTCCCGACCCGCCCGACCCTCCTGATAATCCGAACCTATCTACTCCCCCTTTCATTCCTACTCCTTTTTTCCCTGTTCACCCCTCTACCCCCTCTAACCTTTTGGAACAGTTCGTAAATGTGGTCTGTAGTGCAACGGAGCAAGAAAATCTCAACACAAACGCTTCAAGCTCTCGGAAACGCCCTGTCGATGATGAGGTTAGTGCTATACATCCCACAAAACAGATGAGAAGCCAGATCGGACGTGACAAATACATGCCTAGTGACAACGGCCCTTTCATTGTCCATGTTTCCCGCGTCGAGAGCCAAATAGGCTCTGGAACAACTCTCCACCCTATATCTTTTGGACTTTTCCTATTTAAAAACAACATTACCAACGTAGTTAGAGATGGTGTGAAAAGGGTAGGCAGAAACAGGGTCTCTGTTCAGTTTGCGTCCCCTCAGGATGCAAACTCGTTTCTAATTAACCCCCTAATACATTCCCATAAGTATACCGCTAATATCCCCACATTTAATATAACGAGGATGGGTGTAGTGTCTGGTATCCCCACGGACATGATTGATGAAGACGTTATGAAATTTGTCACAGTTCCGCAGGGCTGTGGGCAAATTATAAAAGTCAGGCGCCTTAACCGTAAAAATTTTATTGAAGGTACTTTGGAATGGAAGCCAACGGAGACCTGTGTCCTCACTTTTGATGGCCAGGTTCTACCGAAGAGAGTTTACTGCTGCTATAACTCCCTCCCAGTTCAGCAGTATATTTACCCTACTGTACAATGCAGAAAGTGTTGTAGATTTGGCCACGTTGAGTCAATCTGTAGGTCCAAGCCACGTTGTATCAAATGTGGCCATGACCACCCCGGTAATGGCTGCGACATAACAGAAAAAGAAGCCTTCTGTGTCCTATGCTCTGGTGGGCATTTTGCTAACAGCAAAACTTGCCCGGAGTATGGTAGACAGAGGGCCATTAAAACTATGATGGCCGAAAGAAACATCTCATATATGGAAGCCAGCAAGATTGTCCCGTCACCTACACGTCGATATGCTGACACCCTTAAAACCCCACAGCCTATCCAACCCCAACAACCCACCCAACAGTCCCAACACCCTATTCAGTCTACCCAATACACCCAATCCCTTCAGCACACCCAGTCTTATCGTAAAACAGTTGTCCGCCAACCTAAACCTCGACTTCCACTTCCTCAGTCCTACGACAAAGCTGCTCACCAATCCCTTACTCACTCTCCCCAACCCTCGCAACCTAATGGCTGCGCTCTGAACAATCCATCCCTTGAGCCCTCAACTATCAATCTTATAATCCAACTGCTAACCTCCCTTTTAACCCCTAATTCTCCTTCATCTCCCTCTGCTATACCGTCCAACGCTGCTAACACTCTAATAACTTTACTAACAAACCTTATCAATGGCGTCCCACCCAGTATTCCTACAATGGAATGTGAGGAGTGTTTTTCATAAGAAACACGACCTCATATTCCTGTTGAATAAATTTAAGCCTCTGGCTATATCTCTTGCCGAGACCTGGCTTCAACCAAGTCTCAACTTCCATGTCCCACATTTTAACATCCTTAGATGCGATAGGTCCGATGGCTACGGAGGTGTTGCCCTCCTTATCAACAATACAACCCCCCTACTCCCCCTACCCTTACCTACATTCCCAGACGACATCAGCATGGTAGCAGCGAAAATCTGTGGAGTGTCTGTGCTCTCCATCTACATCGCCCACCCCCATCATAGTCTCTTGCCGGTATTGAGAGCTATTCTTGAAGACTTGCAGGGCCCAGTATTGGTTATGGGAGACTTTAACTGCCATCATTTCAGATGGGGATCGGTGCATTGTGACTCTTTTGGTTTGGGCTTAGTCGAGATTCTTGACGACTTGGACCTCTGCGTACTTAACAACGGCTGCTCTACTCGTAGAGTTCTTCCTGGCCAAAATAGAAGCTGTGTGGACTTGACCTTTTGCTCGCTTGGCATTGCTGCAGCTGCTAACTGGCAGTGCACAGACTTGTCCCATGGTAGTGACCATTATCCAATCTTAGTGTCCCTACCTAGTTCAACCCATTTGGAAAAATCATCCCCTCCCCTCTTAAAATATATACTTTCAGAAGCTGACTGGCAAAATTATTCCCAAACCCTCGAAAATGCTATTAATTCTCTCCCCAGTCTAGACTACAGATCCTTATCCTATGATGGTCATTACCTAGTGATGGTCTGTTGCGATGCATTTGCGCGGGCGATCGGGTCGAGTGCAGACAGCTGCTTCAAAATTAAAAACACGAGTAGGGGCAAAATACCATCCCCCCCTTGGTGGGACAGTGAATGTACCAGAGCTGTCAAGCAAAGAAAGGAGTTCGAAAAAAGATACAACGCCAACATGACCACCCAAAATCTCCTGCAGTACCAAAATGTATTTGCTTCCACCAAAAGACTCCTTCGACGCAAAAAGCGCACTGGATGGGCTAATTTTTGTTCTTCTTTGTCCCCATCCACTCCATCCTCAACTGTGTGGAAGAACATTAATCGGTTCCGATCTGGCTGCTCTCCCTCAGTTTCCTCCTCTATCTCCCCTGAAACAGC
Source organism: Spilarctia lutea (assembly GCA_916048165.1). Taxonomy (NCBI): domain Eukaryota; kingdom Metazoa; phylum Arthropoda; class Insecta; order Lepidoptera; family Erebidae; genus Spilarctia; species Spilarctia lutea. The sequence goes on from OU696491.1 coordinate 8,016,164, forward strand.
TGAACTTTTCTTTAACAAAATTGCTCCCCCTTATGTCCCTCATCTCGATGAAGTCACTCTCCCAGACATACCGCTCCAGCCTATATGCGCCCAGGATGATCCATTCTCTGTTGAAGAACTGAACTCAGTCCTCAACAATGTACATGATTCGGCTCCTGGCTTTGACGGAATCCCTTATTCTTTTTTGGTCCATGCTGGGCCCAATACAAAATCCTACTTCCTAAACATCCTAAATTTCTGTTTTATCCATGGTTGGGTACCAGATACATGGAAAACTCAAATTATTATCCCCATCTTAAAACCAGGCAAACATATTGGTGACCCGAACAGTTTTAGGCCAATTGCTCTCTCATCAGTCCTTGTTAAATTATTTGAACACCTCATCAAAAACCGCCTTGAATGGTTTGTGGAATCAAGGAATTTGTTACCAAGTTACCAGTTTGGCTTCCGCAAGGGGCTGAGTACCATGGACAGTGTTGCAGTATTGGTTACTGATATCCGTCTTTCTCTGTCTCAAAATGCATCGGTTGTTACATCCTTTCTTGACATAACTGCTGCATATGATAATGTCCTACTACCCATTCTCAGGCAGAAACTGCAGCAGCTGAGACTTCCGGTGAGGATGATTAATTGCATATGTGCAATGCTTGTGTCTCGAACACTAGTCCTAAGGATCTTAGGTGAAGAGTTTGACCAGAGAAAGACTTGGAGAGGCTTACCACAGGGCTCTGTACTCAGTCCTTTGCTGTACAACCTGTACACTGCTGACATGGGTTCATGTCTAAACAATAATTGCAGTATACTACAGTATGCCGACGATCTGGCACTGTATGTTTCCAATCCTTCCATCCAGGATGCAGCTTCATCTCTCTCCATTTCCCTTAATTCTCTGTGGCAGTGGCTGTCAGCTCACGGCCTAAGCCTTTCTGTACAGAAAAGTGCTATAGTAGTCTTCACAAGAAAGAAGACCCTGCCACAGATTGATGTCCACATACAGCTGCAGGAAGTTCCTCTTGTTAATAGATTTAAGTTCTTAGGAGTATACCTAGATTCCAGGTTGACTGGCGTTCATCACATTAACCATCTGGCCTCAAAATGTGAACGGGTAATCCCAATTTTAAAGGCCCTAGCTGGAGTCTGGTGGGGTGCCCACCCGTACTCCATGAAGCTAGTGTATAACGCCTTAATTCGCAGTATATTGGACTATGGCCTTTTTTTATTGATTCCATGCAACAAAACCGCATTAACAACCCTTGACCGACTTCAATCTAGGTGTCTCCGAATCATAACTGGATGTATGAAATCCTCCCCTATTAATGCCCTACAGGTTGAATGTTCTGACCCACCGTTAACATTAAGAAGACAATACTTTGCTTCTCGTTTTATACTTAAATTTTTATGTAAATCCTCCCACCCCCTTCTCCAAAAAATTACTGACTTGGACACTATGTGTAATTCCTCTTCTTACTGGACACATAAACAAATTCCATTGGTTTTAGAATCTTTTCGCCACTTCTTTCCTTTTATGAATTCTGCTGTAACATTTGACAAACTTCCTCTTTTTTCCTTTCAATATAGCACACTCTGTTTCAAGCCCAATATTCTTCTGGATTCTGGCATTGTTAAGGGTTCCACCTCTGCTGTTACCACCTTTAACACTCTTTTAGATGAACACTGGGTCGGATTTGAAAGACTTTTCACAGATGCATCCAAACTATCTAGTGATAGTTATACTGGAGCCGCTGTATACCACCAAAATTCAAAAATCATCTTACAATTTAAGTGCCCCAAAGAGGCCTCAGTATTTACAGGCGAATCGGTCGCCATTTTAGAGGCATGCCTGTATGCTGAGTGTCATAACATCTCTAAAGCAGTAGTATTCACGGACTCCCTTAGCTGCCTCAAAGCTCTGCTGCAAGACCCTTTTCACAACAAACTCCACAGCCCTCTGATCCTGGAAATCAAGGAAAGTCTTTTTAAGAGTTACAGAAACGGTAGAATGGTCCAATTGGTATGGATTCCCAGCCATAGTGGCATCATAGGCAATGAGTGTGCAGACTCACTGGCCAGAAGTGCTATTACTTCTGTTGTGGCTGACCAGAAACACCTGATCCATCAGCACTATGACCTGTTAAGGCTGCCTCAAGGAGAATTGATCACGTCCTGGCAACAGGTATGGGATAGCTCCTCACAGCATAAGGGACGGCATTACTATGCAATACAGCCGTGCGTAACCCCAAAACCGTGGTATTTTAAATTTAAAAAGGTGTCCAAACCTGTCATTACTACCATATCCAGGCTCCGCATAGGCCATTGTAGCTCGTCTGTCTTTTTACATAAAATAAGGGTACGAGATTCATCCTTATGCGAATGTGGTTTGGATGAAGGCAGTCTGGACCACATATTCTTCAACTGTTCCAATAATATCCCATCCTTAGACCTCTACTCTTACTTACCAAAATTAAAAATTCCCATTCCTATTAATTTTCCTTCCCTACTAACCTTTACATCCCCTAAGCTCCTTCAAGTTTTAATGATTTTCATTCGATGTAATAACATCAAACTCTGACCTACGCTCCTATGAATGTTACAATGTTGTTTTGTGTTTGTCTATCAATTATTTCTATATATAACTAATTCCTATCTTATTTATTTGTGCTTGTCCTTTTGTTTCAGACTACTAACCACAACAAAAAGCCCCACATTTAGTCTACCTCTAATTTTGATGCAAAGTTTATTACTCAAACCACGTATCTCCAACCTACTTGACATTGGCAGAATTGTCGACATCGGCACAGTTTGCCATTCCTAAGAAAAAGAAAGAAAGAAAGAAAAGAAAGAGGAACACTATTTAAGACAGTCAAAACCACAAAACCACTGAACTGAGTAGATATTCTAATATAGTATTACGTCATTGACGCAATATTAACATTGGAGTAACAAAGTAGCACTTGATAGTTGCAAGTAACCTATTAGATTGCATTCTTATCAGAAGATAACAAAATGGTATTCAAGTGAATTCATTCCTATAAGCAATTGAATAATAGATGTAATTATGCATAAAATAGCCATACTTTCTAAACAATATAAAATCATTATTTTTTAACAATATCTTTAACTACCAAACTTATGAACATAAAATACTTTAAGATCAAGTCGTATATATAAACGTATAAATATAAACAAAACGGATCTACAATGTTTACGAGTGTCTAATTAGATAGTACGTTCAATGGTTCATTGTACAAACAATCGTAGTACTACACCGAGTCTACAGACTGTATATATATATGCATATGTAGTACCCGCACCCTACCCTGCACAGTGAACCCCAAAACTACCGGTCGATCATGCGTAAAGGGCGGAGAAGGGCTGATAAAGAGGGAAGCTTGTCGGTGTTCGAACCCTAGACGCGATACTTATAAATACACATAGTTCATAGAATTATAACTGAAAGATAACGTAAATATTTTTTTTAAATATAGCTCACTTTATACTGACCTCTAGCGTAAGTTATGAGAACAAAAAGTTCTTTGCTGAAACGCTTCCTGAAATAGGCACATTTAGAACGGGCGGCATTTCCTCAGACTTGGATCGAAGCGAAACAATTCAGACACAAATTCTCAGTATTTTTCACTTATAACACACTATTTCTCATTTGAATTCATACTCACTTCACTGAAACTAATTACTGTTGTTTTGAAAATAACAATCCGCGTGTAAATATTATGGTAGGAGTAATATTTACATCAGTTTCATTGCGCTGGTGTACGTGCGTGAAACTGTAGTAACGAGACTGGCGGAGAGACGACGCGCATGTCGCGATCGCAAGGGACTCGCCGTAGATATAAAAATGGACAAACTCCCCTTCTTGGGGGCACAGTGAATGAATCACAGTAAATCACTAATCTCACACGCACTCGCGACTGTTTTTTTAACAAACTTATTTTTTGTATGTGTTCGTATAGGTATACGTCACGGTTATGAAAGGAAATGCTCTGGAGCTGATTGTAATTTAAGCGGTACCGAATTATAATGCAAACTCCCGTATAGCTTGTAACGTAATATTGATCGACGCGACTCCCGCCGTCGTTTGTCGACATTTTTAAAGGAGATAATCGCTGTAGATCACCCGCCTGCTATCCGTATTGTGCTCAAATCTGAGTCCTCTCCGTAGCAGGTAGAAGATTTTTTTGTATTGTTTGGGTCGCTTGCTAAGGAAATAACAGTAGGTAGGTAAAAAATGAGGCATGACGTTTTTTTTTTTTTGAGTTAGCGATTTTTAAGTTGGTAGGTATTTTTTATTAGGTATAGACATTTTATAAAATGAATACCTGATCTTAGGTTCACAGATCACATGAAGGTATGGTAGAACTCCTGCTTTAAGTATTGATAGTAATACTTAAGGTAAAAAAACCACTGCATTAAAATTAGAACGTGAATATTTAAAAAAATGCTGCGGGCTAATGCTAGTGCATTAGCCCGCAGCTTCAACCGCATGAATGCCGGTTATAGCGGGAAATAGCTGTATTATGACTGTCCTCAAGACCCAAAGGATCTCCATTGTAGATTTAGTTCAAATCGGTTCAGTGGTTTAACCGCAAAAGCGTAACAGATAGACACACATTGTTGTTCTGAGTCAGGGTGTTTTTTGTTTCCGTTTCATGTATGTCAGCAAATCCCCCGCGACTTAGGATGTACATATATTCCTGATTCTAATATGATATTATAAAATAAAAAAATAAAATTGACTTAAATACCCTGCAATAGTTTAGAATGAAACCTGTCCATAGAAAGATTGCCTGGAAGAAATTGCTATGAGCAATAAGGCCACCCTTTGTATATCACATTTTCTTTTTAGTTGATAATATGATTTTGTATGCTATCATCGTCATCCTTACTTACATACTAATATCTATACTAATATAATAAAGCTGAAGAGTTTGTTTGTTTGTTTAAACGCGCTAATCTCAGGAACCGATGCTCTGATTTGAAAAATTATTTCGATGTTGGATAGTCTATTTATCGAGGAAAGACTAAATATCATCACGCTACTACTAATAGGAACAGAGCAATGAAGAATGCTTCAAAAACAGGGGAAAATTTTCACGCTACGGGCAATATAAGACGCAAACGAGGTTGCGTGGGTCAACTATTATATTAGAAATTCGAAAGTAACTCTGCATGTCTGTCTATTACACTTTCAAGGCTAAACCGATGCACTAATTTTAATGACATTTAGCATGATGATGCATTCGAGTCTTAAGGAAGGATTTAGTCTTATATTTACCACGATACCGCCACGACTAATCGACATACAAGCGGACTATAATAACTAGTGCATTGCAATATTTAGCAGTTTACTAGCTGGTCTTCTTTTTAATGTATTTGAACCTGCCAAAGTGATTCTACACTGTTTGATGGAAAGCAAGAGAAGAATTCATGAGTGCAGCATGGTAACCCACACTATGGTGCCCTATTATGATGCCTCTGTATCATTGAGCCTCCGTCTCGCAATCACCAACAAAACACGAAGCACGAATTCTGTCATTTGAGGTTGATTTTTTTTTTTGGAACGAAGTTCCTTATGGCGCGTTGTGTAAGGGGGCTAGACGGAAAAATTCTCACGATACAATTTGTTGACACGACACAATTTGTTGTCACGACACAATTTGTTGTCACGACACGACGACGACACACACAGATATTTTCGTTTCGTCTTTCTATTTCGAACTTCGTTCCATCCGGGTGTCCCTTGACACCTCTCAAGTTTTTTGTTTTTATTACATAGGGGACAAATGAGCAGACGTATCGCCTGATGGTAAGCGATTAGCCGCCCATGGACACCCGCAACACCAGAGGCGTCACAAGTGCGTTGCCGGCCTTTTACGAAGGAGTACGCTCTTGAAGGTTTGAAGGTCGTATTGGTCCGGGAACACCATAGGCGACAGCTCATTCCACAGTTTTGCTGTGCGTGGCAGAAAATTTTCTGTAAGAGGGTGATACAACCTCGGTCGGGCCGGTCCGTTCGTGCTGAAATCAGCGTGGCTGAACCTGACATTGCCTCCTTACAAGAAGGTTTTGACCTATTAAGCCACACTGGCCAGACCGATTGTTATAGAACTATAAAAACTGTTTCAAGTTTTCCTTCTCTTAATATTGCTGTTCAATTTATCTAGAACCGTGTGAGACTTTCTGCTGACAGTTATCTTACAGAATATAGACAATATTATTAAAATAGGGTTCTTAAATCCCTAGACCCATGAAACCACGGGAGATTAAAATAACCTCTGGACCCGGTAAAAAGTCGACTCACTCGGACCACGGGTAAACGGTGGTTTCTCCTACCAAAGTGATGAAAGAGACCTGAGGACTTGAGGTCTTCCATACCGCTAAATAGAATTGTCTAAGTATCGGTGGCAATTTTTGCGTAAGTATTTGTTATTTTTACGTCTTTGGTATTTACCGTAATTGAATTAAGGATGAAAGATCAGCCCCCTTATAAATTTAGGTGTTAACGATTGCAGAAAGAAAAACACTTGTAACTTGACTAGGCCTCCAGGTCAGCCGACTCTTTGGTTCACTCTACATCGACTTTAAACAACGGCAATAAAACAGAAAATCCTGATTACTATTCTGTCCGACTATCCTACTCTACTAGTTAATTAATTCATCAAGTTACAAATGCGAAAGTTTGTGAAGATGCATATTCTTTTTTTCTTCAAAAAGACAACTCCCGTATTTGAAATATACATCCTGTGTCGTGTTAGGACTTTACAAACATACAAGAAACGGACACAAAGAACACCCAGACTTAGAACAACAAATTGTGGATCACACAAAGTGTTGTCCCATGTGGGTTTTGAATCCACAACACCTGGCGCAGTAGAAAGAGGCGTGGCGACCACTTAAACCACTAGGCCAACCATGCAGTCTTGGTGGTACACGGATGGTTTTTACTCTTTTACGCAAAAACTACAGAACGCATTCAGATAAAATTTTACAGTAATACAGGTTTTATATCAGAATAACCCATAAGTATTTATCGTGATAGACGACATGTACACGGGCAGAGCAGCGCGTTAGAGCTAGTATAATAAAATATTAATAATAACCTTCGATAACTTTTAAAGGGCTTTTTATTGTTATTTTGGGTCATGCATAATAGTAGGTAGCACTTCTGGATGTAGAACCAGGTTTGAGCTACGTATCTACATTTAAGAAAACTTTCTCTTTCAGTCTTTGATTGACGTGAACAGTCCGGTAAGGAAGTAAATACATCTAATAATAACTTGCTATTTAACAATGCAATGATAATTGTGTTATAATATTGCATAAGCGATAAGTTGTTTTAATAATAATGATTGTACAGGGAATAAAGCCTTTTATGTTAACTGCAATTTTTATTTCGTTTTATTATCTTATCACCAATGATAATACTTCAGTTGAAAGACAGCAAAATGCATATTGCGCTTCGAATAAATTTTATGGTTCTAACTTTTGTGAAGGGAAGTGCGGGAAACTCACGTCTGTGAAAATGTGTTTATGGATATTATTAATTTAAAAGATTTTTGGAGTCAGAGGATGATGTTAGATTTTGTATATTTAGTTTAGATATTTACTTGAAATTTATTGTAAATAAAAAGTTAATAAGAAATAGGAAACTTGAGGTAAGTTTTTTCTAACTTGTCTATGCTGCAAACAGGAGACCCTCATCCCGTGGGGACGGTTCCGAAAAAAGAGCTTCTCTGTAACTCTGTTCAACAATGAGGAATCTGGCATCGAAACACACGCATCAGTAAGGGTACCTACCAATAGCCGTTTACAGAACTTGTAAATGTCGCAACAAAAACTAAAGTTGTAAACGACACTGCTTATTTGGGCTGAAATACCAATGTGATACCTAAGTGAGAAAACTTTGTACAAATCCATTTCAATTATTCGAGATTGAAAATTTACATACTTTTTACCAACATGTTCTGCTACCTATACAGGTATTTTCTCAGGAATTCCAGTTCAATAGTCCAATGAAAAGAACATCAATTTAGAATAATACTCCAGTTGGTTGTAGCCAAATTCACAAACTAATGTAAACGAACAAATTATCTGTTATTGAATTGAAAAGTAATTATAAACTTATATTCATATACATTGATTTAGCTCAAATTGGTACGTTATAACATCTAGAAAAAACAAACATCGAATACCACGTCTGTTTTATTCATTCGAATCATTTAACAACGAGTGTACGCTACGAAAAACTTATCGCCATGTGATCTCGAATAATCAAATCTCTAAAATTCACTATTTCTAATCACTTGACAATGAATGTAAAAGTAGTAGTAGTAGGTATTTACTAAAATGTGAAATCAGTCATAATATGAGTATTTATTACAGCCAATAAGCTTGTATTAACTTCGCTGGTCTAGCGGTAGGTGATGTACGCGATTGTGAATCATGAGGTTCGATTCCAGGGTAGGGCCAAAAAGTTTAATAACAGCCCGGAGTTTAGAAATAAGAGCCCTTCGCCCCGTGCCTCAGAGAGCACGAAAGCCGTGTGAGAAATTCCCCCAGGTCGTATCGGATAGCTGACCCATTGGATTATGAGAGTGGGAGAACAGAGAGTGCATCTGCGTTTACTTACATACTTGCACACCATAATATCTCCTGCGTAGTTTAGTTTGCTGGTCTTTGTTGAGACAGGTCATCGTGGCCGAAATCGGCTAGGAGTACATCATTATCACTTATCACTAACTAGGTACTACTTCGTGTCATTACTTTGGCTACATTAGTTGAACTCCTTTTCAACTTGCAGTTAGAGAAGCAGTAGGCTTGACATTGGCAGAATTGTCGACAACTGCACATTTTGCCATAGGTATATTAAGCAAAATAAAGAAAGAACTTTATTATTTATTAATTTGCTTTACAAAGTTCTGTGTTTAGGATCCCAGGTTATTTTAGTCTAAGGAGGAGCTCTACTTGTCAAGCTTAACTTACTTTAACTCATTTATAATCTTTAAAATTTTATAATGTAAAAGTGTAACCATAAAAGCCATATAAATTATCCTACATATGAGAACGAGTAAATTTTATTGCAAATGACCGACCAAGGTCAGGATAATGGTTTTTTTATAAGATCATTAGGATTGTCATTGAAAATAAAAACATCAGTGTGATCGATCATTGATATTCTAATAACAGTCTAATAATAAATCTGTGGTTTAAGTATGGTGATCATTAGCATTAAGCTTCTATTATTTAGCGACTTGATTGGTACGTTAACTGTTACCTGCTCTTGTTTCTGAATCTCTCTATTAACACACTGAAAATTTATTTTTAATATATAGAAACCAATACATAACACTTAATTAACTACTACATTAACTAAATGTACTTTAGTAAATATTTTACTATTATTGCGAGTATCGCGACCCAACACGGTAATTATGGCATTATAAGTTTCGTTCTGGCAATTCTATGCGTATGTTGAGTGAGGCCGTAAAGAGGAAAATTTTTGGCGGGACCGGCGATAACCTACTGTAACGTTTTCAAGCAACAGATCATAGTTTTTGAATCTAAGTCTACGCTATCAGTCAATATTCAGCGGTCCATAAAGCAATTGTTAAATTTACTCAAAATGGCATCGGGATTAGAAGCTCAATTAAAGTATACTCGTCTAAGTGAACATGCTTTTCCACCGATGAAGGGTTCCGAAAAAGCAGCCGGATTTGATCTGAAAAGGTGACTTTGTTACGTCTGATCTGTTACGTTTTTCTATTGTTTGTCCCACAAAATTATTGATTTTTAAGTTAATTTCAACTTGCAGCGCGTATGATTACGTGGTGCCAGCTCGGGGCAAAGAATTGGTGAAAACTGACCTGCAAATTGAATTACCTTCTGGATGTTACGGTAGAGTAGCACCACGGTCAGGATTAGCACTCAAGAACTTCATTGACGTTGGAGGTAAGAATATTCCTATTGTAATAAATTTTCCTGGGAGACAATTACATACCAATAAGACCCCTTTGTACATTATTATTATCAAAAATATTCTTTATCAGTGTACTTGACGTAGGCCTCTCTTTAGAAAGCAGATTTTGGTATATTACACCACTCAGACAATATAAAAAAAACTTGATAAAGCTTCATTAACTTGAAATATGAGGTTTTATTATTGAAGTTGTTGTCCTGCATAGTTTGCACCCTTAGTCTTCCCTTACTATACCCATGGAGTTTGTTAGGGTGGTGACACTGTATTATTAATATGTCTTACAAAATGAATGAATTATATTACTATTGTAAAAATTGTAACAGAAAAGAGCTTAATTTGTCACATATTTAACATTTTCGCAAAATTAAACTTCCCTTCACTATATTGTATAATAGTGTATATTTCAACAAATTCCTATTACCGTAATGTGATAATGATATATGGCCATTCTCAATCTAATCTCTGTATAATCTGTTTTTATTATGAACGCCAACCCATTTGGCCAGCGTGGTGTAATATGCCAAACCTCCTTTCCAAGGAAATTTGGCATATTACAGTGGATTGATATAGGCTGGCAATGACGGTTATTATGGACTATCCGTCAAGTGATATGTAAGGATTTATTTTGTCAGGCCTCCTACACACCATGCTGGCGGCATACCCATGCGTCCCAATCCTGTTCACCAGACAATTGGTCTGTAGGAGGCCTTACATATCAGTGTAAAAGAGGAGAGTTCTCCACTTGGGTGAAGCATGGCGACCGTTTAGTGTCCTATACTCTATAACATCTCCATTGTACACACTTGAACACATAAGAATACAAGTTGTATGTAGAATACAGTAGACATAATAATTGGTGTCTTATCTTATTATACAAATGATTTTGTCACATAAATCCTGACCACCAGACAATTGGTCTGTAGAAGGGGCCTCACATATCAGTGTAAAAGAGGAGATTTCTCCACTTGGGTGAAGCATGGTGACTGTAAATATATCACCGTGTTGTGAAAATAATAATTTAAAACAAATTATCTTACATGCAACTTCAACAAAAATGATTTATTTTCGACAATAAAAAATGTCATTCACCCATATTAAAACATTGATACACATATAAATATACCTATTCATATTTCACATTTATACTAATAATATAACTAATAATAAAATACTGTATATATAATTCCACAAATGCTTGAATCATACCTATAGGGAAATCAACTGCATCACTGTACAGTTAATATCATCAGTAAATGCATGGGACCCTACATAATTTGTTTGAAGCATCTGTCCCCATTAACAATTCACTGCTTGACATAGGGCTCTCCTGGTAAAGGAGGCGTTGGCCTACTATGTCACACTGACCAGATAGATAGGTTGCTTATAAGATTTCATTCAAGTTTCCCTTCTCTTTGCAGTAAAAATGATAATTTAAAACTAGTATGTCATAAATAAAAACATTATTTACAGACAGTGATACTGTCTGCTAAGCCAGAGCCAGAGAATGTCTGTTTAGTTCCTACCCATGAAACTAATTATTTGATGAGCACTATCAGTTCTGAAACTGGTTATAATATTCTTTTTCTTGTTTGATGATATGGCAACCAGCCTGATCACTCAGATCAGCTATTTCTGCCAATGTCAAGTATTTATCGTCTTCAATTATCAAGTCTTCGAGTCGTCGTCGTGATGAAATTAATGATAAAAAATATATAAAATGTGTATGACATGAAATGGGGACCGTCTTTTCTATATTTATCTATACAATGCAACTCAAATAAGAATAGGAATGTCAATGACCTCTATCTGTCAAATGTTCCTTGAAAAGTATGGTCTGCAACGAAACCTTATTTGTGAATCAAGCAGCAGTGGACATGGCTGAGATGATGAAGTTGATCTATAACGAAAATTGAAATGTCTGTTTCAAATTAACAGTTTTTCACTATATGCATATTAAAGTATGTAGACCAAAAAATCTATTCTTAAAATCTTTGTCTGTCTGGTTTGTTCAATCTCTGGAATGGTGTGACCTATTTTGACGGGTCTCTGACTGCGGATAGCTAATGTTATAAGGAGGAGGAAGAAGTAGAGGAAACTTTTATTTTAGACTAGCTGAGCTCCACTGTGTTACCCCCGTTGTTGCTGTAAAAGTACAACAGCAAGGGACGCTGGGCTAGTCTGAATATATATATATGTACATACATAACAACAGGAAAAGTACACATTTAGTTATATATTACTTCTTATTGCATCAGCAATCGACCCGTGAAAGTCACGTCCAAATCATTGCAGACATTAGCCAGAACAAACGGACAGGACATTATATTTTAAATGTTGTGATGTAAATATATATTTCGTATAATACATCTAACTCACAAGCTAAGCAGAGCTTGTGTTATGGGTACTAGACAACTGATACAAATGCATAGACATCTACTTTTTTTTTGTATAAACATACATACTATACATAGAAACACTCAAACTTCGAAACAAATATTTGCAGATCACACAAACATTTGGTCTGACCCAAGAATCGAACCCGAGACCTCAACCTTACAGCAGTCTCACACGCTACCACTGCGCCACTGAGGCAATCAATACTTTCATATGCATTAAGTCAACAGATCTTAATTTGAAGTTACACACAAACACTTCAATTTTATTTATTTGTATGGATTAAGATTTTGTAATGCCCACTTATAATTCGACTAATATTATAAACCTGAAAGTTTGTGAGTATGTTTGTTACTCTTTGACGCAAAAACTACTGAATGGATTTTGATGAAACTTTACAATAATATATTCCACTACTGTGGGAGAGCCACGCTACGGCATGAATGGGTCGGTTTGACCAGAGTGATACCACAACCTCACAGAAAACCGGTGTGAAACAGTGCCTGTGCTGTGATTTACCGAGTATGTGAGGATACCGGAGGATCACCCCGACCCTTTCCCCCTATCTCCTTTCCCATCCTCCAAAGGCCGGCAACGCACTTTTGACGACTCTGGTGTTGCGGGTGTCCATGGGCGGATGTAATCGTTTACCGTCGCAGCAAGCTACAGGGCAAGGTCGGTGCCGCGCTGTCCATATGGGATAGCCGGGCCGAACTGCGGAGCAGGAAACTGTGCTTGCCAACGTACTGCACAGTCTACCAGGCCGAGCTCTTGGCCATATGCAGAGCTTCGAGCGAAATCCTCACCTGCGGTGCGGGGAGCTGCGGCATCTACAGCGACTCGAGGGCAGCGCTGGAAACGGTGACGAACCCCGGGACCCTGCATCCTCTCGCGGTCAAGGCGCGCCGCAACCTCAGCGGGGCCTTGACCCAAGGCAAACGTGTGGCTTTGTACTGGATCAAGGCCCACGCCGGCATCGATGGCAACGAGCGCGCCGACCAGCTGGCTAAGGAAGCGGCACTTTCGTGTCGGAGGAGGCCCGACTACGACCTGTGTCCGGTTTCATTCGTCAAGCGCCAAATTCGTGGCGAGTCCCTTGACGAATGGAACCGTCGATACCAGTCGGGCCACACCGCCTCCGTCACGAAGGTGTTCTTCCCCGACGCGAAGGATGCATACTGCTTGGTGCAGAAGTTCCGCCCCCAGGGCGTTATCACGCAGATGTTGACGGGACATGGGGGGTTCTCCCAATACTTGCATCGCTTCAAGTGTCGGGAGAGCCCGTCATGTATCTGCGACCCAGCCCAGGAGCAGACAGTCCTGCACATTATTTTTAAGTGCCCCGTATTCGGGACTTTAAGGTACGAGACAGAACAACGTCTGGGGGTAAAACTGGTGGAAGAAGTAGCGCACCAGCTACTAAGTAATAAGGAGACACGAACCGCATTCCTAAAGTTTGGCGAAAAAATCTGCAAAATAATTATTAGTAAAAACAAATAAGCAAAGAAACAGTCATTGGTAAATATTAATAAGCAAAAGGAAAACTTGAACAAAACAAAGAACAATAAATCCTAAAACAGCTAAAGAAAATTTTATAAAAGCAGACAAAGACTCTTGTCATGTAAGAGGTAGACGGACTTTTAATATAAAAAAAAAAAAAAAAAAAATCGTTTACCGTCAGGCGATAAGTCTGCTCGTTTGCCAGATATTCAATAAAAAAAAAATAGCTTATACATCAGAATAACATATAGGCATACAATTTATAAAGTTACTAGCTTCACCTCGAAATTTTGGAATGTATAATTAAAAGATTTCTATTTATTTCAGCTGGTGTTATTGATGAAGACTACAGAGGAAATGTGGGTGTGGTCGTGTTCAACCATTCCGACACTGACTTTATCGTAAAGAAGGGTGACAGGATCGCTCAACTCATATGTGAAAGAATTTTCTACCCTGTACTAAAAGAAGTTACTAACCTCTCAGAAACCAACAGAGGTGAGGGGGGATTTGGCTCTACAGGAAAATAAATAATAAATTTTGTCTTCTCTCTCTTTTTATACTTTTTATTAATAATAACATTAAAATTTCAAGTGGAAAACATGGAATGTTAGTTTTTTAGTTGTATACTTTGTACTATATTTTCTGTTCAGTAACTAAAGTAACTTTCAGATGATATCCTATGCCATTAAGGGCAAAAACAAAAATTTACATGCACAGATGAAAAAAAATAACAAGCTCTTTTAATACTCTTTTGTCAACTTATCAATCAGGTATGGTTTAGCCAGCCAGTTTAGTTTACTTTTTGTTTTCATATTAGTACTAGCAACCCCCCAGTTTTGCACGGGCAACGGCATATATAATATGTCTTCAACAAATAACGCAATAAAAACCTCATCAAAATTCGTATAGTAGCATTTGAATTTATTGTGAAGAAACAGATGGGGCAAAGGACTTATTTTATAATATGTAGTGATTGGATTTGTATTTGTTTATTTAACCATAGTAAAAATAGATCTGTAAATATATTAGTCTACCTCAAATAACTTAGTACAATGTATAATTATTCCATTCTACATGAAGATATGTTCCTTTTATAAGATTGTAATGGCCATGGTTAAGATAAGAAGTGTTTATTGTGATTTTCATTGATTTATTGTAAGAATGTTATGTAAGTGTACTCATAAAATTTTTGTATTTAAAATATTAATTTTTATTTATGTAGCATCTCCATTCATCTCACTAAACAGTTTAATAGGGTCTAACAAATATACATTTTCTTTAATATATTTAAAATTGTTAGAAATTTCATTACTTGAATTTATATATGAAAAATAAATTTTAAAGCATTTTCAGGATGACTATTTATAGACTACTACTAGACTATGTTATATTATCCAAGTGAAATGGTAACAAAGAAAAATCAGGAGCTCATGGTGTTATCTTATTTTGATAACTTAATAGTGTATGGTAAACCATTGACTACCAAGTCATTGAAAAAATACAATTATAGTATACCAATACATCTTAAACTAACTCTTTGCTCATTAACATTATGAAATGTTTCTGTAATTTTCAACTTAAGGTTTTAAGCTTTATTTGAGTATGTTAATTACCTAACTAGCTACCAATAAGTTCTAAAGTAATATTGGACATTACTTATTTATTGATTCTGATCTTCAAAATTGTCAAGAACACTCACAAACATCAGTTTTTCATAAGATAACACTTGGTTAGTAGGCACAGGAGTTTCTTTGCTTCTCTTCAGGAAAGGCTTCAAGAAACTTTTGATTCTGTTGTCATTGCTTACACCAAAATCTAATTCAGCTTTGTCTACTTGTTTTTCAATTAAATCTATATTGCTTTGGAGTTTTTGTATAACATTTAATAATGTTGAAATTTTCTTAGAGAGTGCAGTAATTTCACTACGGTATGTACTTATATCTTCAGCTACAGCAGAGCAACAGTCGCCGTTTTTTAATTTCACCATCTGCAGCACACTCGTTAGTTCCTCAAGCCTTGTTAACATATTGTCAACAACATCTTGGACTGTTTGAAATCCATTTAAAACATCTAATTTCAAATATGCCGAGTAATCCTTTACTAGTTCCTCTAGCATTTTGCGCTTATTCAGAATTCGACGTACCTTCGAAATCTGGAAACAAATACTCAATGACACTCACAAGCTTATCAATGATATCTGACACAAGTTTTGAGAACTCTCTAAAGGAAGACGGGCATAGACGGCAAAGTTTAATAAACAACTCCATAGTAAAAAAAACGATTTCCTATGTATAAATAGTAACTAGAAGCAAGATATCTATAATGAGTATAATGAAAAGGTGTTAGGAAATAGGTAAACATTTTGCCTTGAATATTTTCCACCTCTCCACATCACAAAGAACCCTGACATCGTTTGACTTCGAGTTCGTAAGAACTTTGCATAACTTTTCAAACAATCTGACATAACATCTTAGTAAAAAAATTAAATGTGTACTTTTTAGACTAAAAATTTCTAAAGTAAGGCAAAGAAAAGAGAAAGTTCCCGCAACGAGAATATAATCTATGTTACTAAATTATTTAATTTTCGAACTAAAATATTGCTCTTAATAAAATTAATTAATTAATTTTAAGTTATTGTTTATATTTTAAATGAATGTATATCCCTTTTGCGTCGTGGTTAAGTAACAAGCAATGCGGAAAAAGAATGGCTTTTTTGCAGAATGAACAATATTACACTTTTTTGCAGAATGAATCTTAAAATTCTTGAATGAACGAGAATGAGATTGAATGAGTTTAGTTGTTGATTATGTTCTTACTACGTTCCGTGGACACTGTGTGAAAATTTATACATAAGAATGCTTCCGTCGACTGGGTACTTCAAAGGAAATAATTGTCCGTTCTATGATAATGGTCTCTGTGAGAGACCTTATTGTCATTTTCGACATGTTAAAAAAGAGTCTCTAAGTACACAAAACGATGGAATTGAAAGTGGAGCAATATTACAAAAACTTGTGTCAGCAGCAGTACAAAAGGTTCTACAACAAACAGAGGCATCTACGGCTGCGGCTTCAAAAGAGTTGGAGAATAACAATAAAAGTTTGGTTCCAGGCATAGCCAAAGTGACATACAATCCCACACCAATATCAGAATTGAACAAAATCACAAACCCTGAAACTGAAAGAAATGAGGAAGCTACTGAACAAAGAAGACGACATATTCCAGTACCTTATACTCCCAGAAAACCGGCCAGCCTATCTATTCAAAGGCCTAGCGATACTAATGGGTCTTCTAAACCTTTCATTTACATTCCTCCCCCATTGAAGTATACCCCAGGCAGCTCGGAAGCTGTACAATGTGATAAATACACACCTACAGGCTCAACAGTGTCTACAGAGAAGTATTTTCCAGGAACTGAGACTGAATTACAAAAATATAATCCTAATGAAGGATCTAAAACCACCTTAAGTAACAGAAACTATGTGCCATCAGATAAAAGTGTCAATAAAAAGAAAATATTGGAATATAAACCAACCAAAGTCAGTACTAAAACTGAAATACAAACAGTTACCTATCAACCAACTCCAAGAGCCCTTGCTCCGTGTTTTTCAAGTGATGAAGATGAGCCTGATATTAAAAAACAAAAATTATCTTCTGATCTTAATGGTTTAGATGATTTGGGTCCTGAATTTGATATTTTGGATCAAATATTAGATGAGGAAAAGCCAGATAAAGTAAAAAAAGATAGTCTCCTTAGTGAAGCCAAAGAAAGTAATCATAAAAATAACAATAGATCTAAAGAGAACAGAAAAGAAAAAAGGAGTTCTGATAAAAATCATAATAGCAGTAAATCTCATAAAAAGAGTAACTCTGATAAAAAGGACAAGTCTTCTAAATCTGATGATTCTTCTAATAGTAAACATGAAAGGAAGAATTCTGAACTTAAATCTAAGCATAAAAGTTCTAATAGGGAAAAAGAAAGTAGAGATAAGAAAGATAAACAGTCATCTGATAAAAAGTCTTCGGACAGAAAGAGACACTCTAGTTCTAAAGAATCAGATTCCAGTTCTAAACACTCAAAACACAGTTCATCAAAAAGACATGACTCAAAAGAAAGGAGAGATAAGAAAAGCCATAAAAGTTCAAAAGAGTCCACCAACAAACAAAAGACTAGTGAAATTATCAGTAACCTTTCTGATGATGATGCTCCTGATGAAGAACTAATTGATGAGGAATTAGATTTGGAATCTGACGAAGAAGCTATAGCCATGGAGTGTAAAAGAATATTTGATGAGTATGTTCCAGTAGAGAAGCCTAAAATCGTTGAAGAGATTGTGAAACGGGAGGAATCATTAGAGGATGAGTCAATACCAGGCAAGAAAAGGATCTCAAGAGCAATTGACAAGAATGTTAAAGTGGCACCTAAAGCACCTATTAAACCTGATTTTAAAGTAAGTGCTGCTCAGCAAATGGCGGAAAGGTTAGCTAAAGTTCGTGAATATCATACCGCAAGAAAAATTAATGTGCCTACAAATCCTGAGCCTACTCCAATATCAAAACCTTCATTGGCTCCTCCCTCAACAGGACATTCCAAAATTCGCATTGCACATGTGCCTTATGCTTCTAACTTGATGAATGTCAAGAAAGCGATTACTCCTAATCAGAATACAGTAAAAAGTGAGCCATCAACAAGTACTACCATAACACAGACTAATAAAAAAGGTGTCCAGAGAGTTGCCCATGTACCTAATGAAAAGTTTATTGACAGACCTGGTGTTTTAGCACCACTTGGTTCAAAAATTCCTGCAAATATTAGATCCAAATATCTTAATATGATGATAGATGAGTGTCTGAAGATTTACCTCACACCCACAGACGCTTATGCAAGAGCTCAACATGAAGAGTTGAATACAAGCAAAAAGTGCTCTACTGTACAAATATACAAAAACTCTGCAGTATTAACTATTAGTAGATTAAGAAAAGAATTATTAGAATGTAACGGTGTAAAGAAATCTGGTAGTGATTGTACAACATTGCAAAAAGCTCCTGGCTTGACGCCTACAACTACAAGCTCATGGAGCATAGTAAATAATAGCAGAAAAAACATGGATAATTCAAATGAATTCAGAGGTGCAAAATTGTACAGTAACCTTCAAAAGTGGATTTTAACAGAAGAGCAACTAAAAGAGAATGGCTTTCCAAGACCACACGAAAGTGGCAAAAGAGGTAGAGCAATTATTTACGGACAAAATAAAAAACCACCACCTAAAGGTTTTACCAGAAATTGTTGTAGATGTAAGAAAGATTATAATGTTGATAAGAAAGGATTTGCAGTTGTTAAAGAAGAATGTATTTACCATCCTAATAATAAATATAGATTTCGTGGTGAAGTGAGGTATCAGTGTTGTAGCCAGGATGGATCCTCGGATGGCTGTTGTGTTGCACCCAGTCATGTTTATGAATATGTTGATTTTGAAAATTTGAAAGGATTTGTCAAAACCTTACCTCCAGAAAATACTCAAGATGATTATGGAATTTATGCATTGGATTGTGAAATGTGTTATACAACACAAGGTTTAGATTTGACTAGAGTAACAATAATTAATTCCGATTGCAAGGTAGTGTACGAAACACTGATTAAACCTTTGCATCCCATAATAGATTATAACACTAGATACTCTGGAATCACTGAGGAACAGATGGTAAATGTTACGACGACATTACTGGATGTTCAAGCTACACTTCTTACAATGTTTAATAGTAAAACTATATTGGTGGGTCACAGTTTAGAATCTGACTTTAAAGTTTTGAAACTAATTCATGATACAGTCGTAGACACAAGTGTTTTATTTCCTCACAAAATGGGCCCTCCATATAAGAGAGCTCTTAGAAATTTATCTTCAGAGTATTTAAAGAAAATTATTCAAAATTCTGTGGATGGACATGACAGTGCTGAAGATGCCACTGTCTGTATGGAACTATTGCATTTTAAATTAAAAGAAGAACTAAAAACTAGATGATACATTAAATTAAGTGAAATTGAGCTTAAATACCTTAATTTTATCATATATTTATTTAAAATAATATGTATTGTAAATGTCAAAATGCGACTTAATTTATTTCCAATGTAACTTAATAATTATTGGAGTTATTCTGAGTGATATGATTGCACAAGAAGACTTAAGATTGAGAAATGTATTAAACGCATTACAATAATGGTGTAGTGTATTGAGATATACATACTTTTGTAACAAATCATAATTGATATAAACTATTTTTTGGATATACTTTGTTTTTTTTTTCAAAGGCAGGGCAGGCAGAAAAAGAAAAGACGTATTTAAAAACGAAAATAATATTTTACTAAAAGACAAAATATTACACATACTTAAACGTTCTTGAGATACAAGACATTTCAAACATTCAGCTTTATTAGAAAACAAGAAAACTGCTACACTTTTTAAAAATATCCATTGGGACAGTTATAATTTACTCGAATGAGACTTGACCTAATTTTGTGCAGCAGAATAATGAGAATATATAAGTTAGTACACTGGAGTAAATAGATAATAATTTTGATATTTAGAAATAAACTTGTACTATTTTAGATAAACACTGTTGAACAATAATAGCACTAGGACACAATTATAATAATTCAGTAAACAATAACAATTTATATATCCTTGTATAATCGTATTAATACTAAAATATATTCAAACTCTAATGTGAAAAACGTTTGATAGTGCTTTTAAGAAAAACATCTAACAAATACATAATTGTCAGTCATACAAGGGTGTTATGGTCTACCGTAGAAGTTAGACAATTGAAGCAAAGCTTTAATTTTTATTATAAGATGCATTTTACAATTGAGTTGAGTTCACACACTGTATGTAGCTAAGATTAGTCATACTGAAAAAAAATCACAATATTAATGTTGCTCATTGCTATTAGATATAAAAAAAGATTATAATTGAGAGACGATTTTAATATAGGCTGTGAAAATAACTCGCAAATAAATAAAAATTTGAGAGTATCTATACCTAATGCTGATCTAATCTTACACTTACTGTTATGTGGTAAAGTACAATATTGTCAATGATATAATTAAATAGGTATTATAAATATGTGGCTATTTTATGTATATCACCTGTTGATTTAAAATTTTGGTTTTCTTATTTGTTAATCATAAAATTAGTTTACCCAAACCCATACTTACCTATATTAACCGCCAAGCATTTGCAGTAGGTGTTATCTTGGTGTTGTAAGTATATAATTTACATGGTTGTCCCAATGAAATGTACATGGAGGTATCGGCCGGTGTATACGGCTGCACAGGCTATGTGAACACCACTTTATTGAGATCCTACCCATCCCGTGCTAGTCAATAAATGATTGTTCTACACACGCTTTAACCCGTTTTTCGTATTCCCGTCGGTTCTCCTTATATATTTATTTTTTTGTTATATAGGGGGCAAACGTGTAGACGTATCGCCTGATGGTAAGCGATAACCGCCGCCCATGGACACCCGCAACACCATAGGCGTTACAAAGCGTTGCCGGCCTTTTAGGAAGGAGTACGCTCTTTAAAGGTGTTAGGATTGGGGTCACTTAGTAATGATTGAAAGTAAAATTTAATATGTTATTTATTTATAATGCATAAAACGGTTGATAGACTAAAATACAGTTAAAAAAGTGGTACTGATTTATAAGCTAAGTCCATTCGCTTAGATACGGTTACCTTAATCGCGTCGCCGTCTCACGTGCTGTAAGCCGTCATATAATCTTCTTCATATTCTTCTTAATAAATGGCAAACTGTGCCGATATCGACAATTCTGCCAATGTCAAGTGCGATGGAAATACGTGGGTTTTATGCAAAAAATAAAATAAAAATAGAGAAAATAATAAATTTGTAGAACCAGCAGTAGACCTACATTCGGTCTACTGCTGGTTTTTTGTTGTGGTTAGTACACTGAAACAAAGAGACGAATACAAATAAATAAAAGATATATTATGTTAGTTATATATACATATAATTGGAAGACAAACACAAATGACATTGCAACATTCTTAGGTACATGGGTCAAAGTTTGATGCTATTACAGCGAATAAAAATCATCAAGGCTTGAAGGAGATTGGGGGATGGGAAGGTTAGAAGGGATGCAAAGTTAATTGGGGTGGGAATTTTTAGTTTTATTAGATGTGAATAGAGATTTAAGGAAGGGTTGTTTTTGAGCAGTTAAAGAATATGTGGTCCAGATTGCCTTCGTCCAAACCACATTCACATAAAGATGAATCCCGTACCCGAATTTTATGTAGGAAGACAGGTGAGCTGCAATGACCTATGCGGAGTTGACGGGTTTGGAAACCTTTATAAATTTAAAGTACCAAGGTTTTGGGGTTATGCATTGCTGAACTGCATGATAGTGACGTCCTTTATATTGTGAGAAGCTGTCCCATTCCACCTGGCAGGATGAAGCCAATTCCTTCTGGGGCAGCCTCAAGAGGTAGTGTTGATGGATCAGATGTTCTGCTATTACGGAAGTTATAGCACTTTTGGCCAATGAGTCTGTGCACTCATTGCCCACAAGGCCACTATGACTGGGAACCCACACCAGTTGGACCATTTTGTTATTTCTGGCACTATTAAAGAGGCTTTCCTTGATTTGCAGGATCAAAGGACTGTGGAGTTTGTCATGGAATAGATTTTGCAGCAGGGCTTTAAGGCAGCTAAGAGAGTCGGTGAATATAACTGCCTTATTGATGTTATGACTCTCAGCATACAGGCATGCCTCCAAAATTCTCTCTTTCGCCCGTAAATACTGACGTCTATTCTGAGCACTTAAACAGTAGGAAGATTTTAGAGGTTTGATAATATACCGCGGCTCCAGTATAACTATCCCTAGAGAGTTTGGATGCATCGGTAAAAATATCTCAAACCCAACCCAGCGGTGCCTGCAGAAACTGATCCCTTTAGAGATTCCAGCACCTAGAACAATATTTGGTTTGAAGCAAAGAATACCATAATCAAATGAGAAAAGAGAAATTTTATAAAGTTAACAGCAGAATTCATAACTGGAAAGTAGTGGCGAAAGGATTGTAGAATCAATGGGATTTCTTTATGAGTCCGATATATGGAGGTATTACACATAGTATTTAAGTCGGTGAGAATTTGCATAAAAATTTCATGAGAAAACAACAAAAAAAATAGTAGGTTGGAAAAGTTCATCTAGGTTAGGGGCATAAGGAGGGGCAATTTTATTAAGGAAATGTTCAGCTGTGTCGGGGGAGATAGAGGAGTATATTGAGGGGGAACATGCAGACCGGAACCGATTTATGTTCTTCCACACAATTGAGGATGGAGTGGATGGGGACAGAGAGGAACAGAAATTGACCCATCCGGTGCGCTTTTAACGTCGAATTAGTATCCTGGTGGAAGCAAAGACATTCTTGTAGTGCAGAAGATTTTCGGTGGTCATATCAGCATTGTATCTCCTTTCAGACTCCTTTCTTTGGTTGATAGCCCTAGTGCACTCATTGTCCCACCAAGGGCGTGATGGTATTTGGCCACTGCTTGAGTTTTTAATTTTGAAGCAGCTGTCTGCACTCGACCCAATTGCCACCACAAACGCATCGCAACAGTCCACCATCTGATAGCGTGATCGCACCGTACCGTACGATGATTCGTAGGATAAGGACCTGTGGTCTAGTCTGGGAAGAGTTTTAATAGAGTTTTCGAGGGTTTGGGAGATATTTTGCCAGTCAGCACCTGATAGGATATACTTTAAAAGGGGAGTGGGTGATTTTTTTAAGTAGGTTGAACTAGGAAGGGACACTAATCTAATTGGATAATGATCACTATCATAGGACGAATCTGTGCACTGCCAACTAGCACCTGCAGCCATGGGCGTACCCAGGTTCTGGGCCAGGGGGGGGCAAATCAGGTTTTTTTAAAAGCACCTCGTCAAATAAATGGATATGAAAAAGGCATTGGCATGGAATCAGGTGCACCCTCGGAAGGAAATCCCTAGAACCCCGACGTACCTCGGGCCACCTATGGTATGTAGATGGCCTCCTCCTGTGTAGGAACCCTGATGCTCCTTTTCTATTTTAAAAAGGGGCTCGAACACTTTGTTGAGGTTGCGCCGCTACCCCGGCTTGCTTCTGCTAGGGTGATCCTCACCTTTGGCCGGAACACCCCCGTGGGATTTGGAGGCGGAAGTGCTCGCCGAAGTTTATCGACGAGCGGCTGAATATCGGGCGGAGAACGGATTTCGTCCTCTGCCCGAAGAGATACGCGAGTGGCGTGAAGCCGCTCGTCGAGCCACCATGGCTAGTTGGTCGTCCCGGCTGGAGGCTCCACGCGCTGGTTTTGCAACCGTGGAGGCGCTCCAGCCGGTCATCCTCGAGAGGACAGGGCGGCAGCACGAGACTCTTTCCTTCCGACTGACGCAGGTGCTTTCCGGGCACGGTTGCTTCGGGAAGTACCTGCACTCGGTCGCTAGGAGGGAAGTGAGTCCCGCCTGCCACCACTGCGACTGCAGTGAGGACTCGGCCCAGCACACGCTGGCGATCTGCCCTGCTTGGGTGTCGCAGCGCGTCGGGCCCTCACTGCAGGAGATCTCTCGCTACCGGCCATCATGCGATCCATGGCCGGCAGCGATTGCAGTTTTATCGCGGTCGCATCCTTCTGCGAAGACGTAATTTCGCAGAAGTGGCGGCGGAAGAGGCCCGAGAGGACAACGTTCACTCGGACCCGATCCGCCGCCCGCGAATTGTGCGGCGGAGGCACGCATACCAGAACCTCATGCCGCCCTAAGTGTGGCCACGGATGGACGGGACGGGTTTTCTACTCAATACAGGCCAACCGCGAGGAGGCGACGTACGCGTTGCCGTGCGTCGCCTAAATTGAGATTTGAACAGCAGACGGTGCCCGCTTCAGTGCGGGCAGGCGCTGGGAGGGGTCCGGTCGTGTTAATAACTGCAGTTACCGGGCCCCGGTAACCCGGGCCCCTCCCTTCTCAGGCGTAGAGTTGGCACACCGTGTGGTTTTAGTCGGTTCGATTTCGACACACCACCACGCCGCAAACCCCGGTGGGGTAGACGGCCCGAGGAGGATACTACTCGTTAAAAAAAAAAGGGTGATCCTCACCTGTCACCCCCAAGCTTGCGCTTGTGGAGGATGGAGATCGTTTGGCGATCTCCAGCGCCCGAGTCGTCTGCGGTACCTGGCCCGTTCCCGGGCCGGGCGGACGGTAAGATCTCCTTTGCAAGCATAACTAGCTCGCTGAAAAAGACGGCAGAGTTCTACGCGCTCTCGCTACGCAACATACTCGCAATAATGTTACCAAGCGAGAGAACCCCCACTCCGATGGCCGCCTCGACTCGCCCTACTCCGGACATTTTGCCAGTGTGTGGAACGCCGTGTCTACGGTCTGGTCATCGTAGTGGTGGCACTCAGACGTTGGCTCCTTGCGGATCAGACACAGGTGCTCTCCGAAGCATCCTTTCCCAGTGATCACCTGTGTCAGCCGTGATGCCTCTCGAGCCAATCCTCCATGACGGGTCTTACCGCCGCAATAACGGCGTGCCCAGCACTCGGTTGCCCAAGTCGTTCCTTCCATTCCTCCACAAGAACCTGGTGGAATTGAAATTTCTGGTCTTGATTTCTCGAGTCTTAGGTCTCGTACCTGAAGGTCAGCACTCGTTGCGGACGTCGCAATAAACCGATAGTGCTGGCCTTCAGGACCTCAGCCCATACTGGGGACCGCACAACGCCCGCGTATAGTCTCCTGCACGAGTTATCGGGCCCCCTCATATTTGGCAGCAACCGAGCCAAGCACGCGCTGCGCCAGCTTGGGAATCAGACTTCGGAAATGGTGTCCCATCGGCCTTCGATTGCGAGCCAATGTGGGCTTATATATAGACCGGTGGAAAACCCATATCAAAGCAAAATAAAGTGATATTATATATCTAGGCGGCACAAAAACCTGTACTGGATGCTAGGACAAACCTACAAATTATTACTGGACAACAAATTTCTGATATATCAAACAATAATATTTTGCTTCCGAGAATTATTTGTAGTAACTTAAATACATTCCAAATGAATGGGCATGTCAGCTGTCCATAAAAACTACATAAACCGACTCGGAAGATTTGATATCTTAGGACTATGATGAGTAGTTCTCCTCGCTAAAGAGCATGCTCTGATCGTCACTACGCTCGAACATCGCATAGCCCTAGGACTAATTCCGATTCCGATGCCGATTGCCGATCTTACAACAACACAGAAAATAAATCTGTCTTTGTCCATAGTCGATCTTAGTCACGTTTTTACGCGTCTGAGTGTGCTTTATATATAATCGAGAGAAGAAAATAGTAGGAACGTCAACATCTAGGGGGGGGCAGCTGCCCTCCCCTGCCCTACCCTGGGTACGCCCATGCCTGCAGCAATGTCAGGTGAGCAAAAGGTCAAGTCCACACAGCTCCTATTTTGTCCAGGAAGAACTCTACGTGTGGAGCAGCCACTGTTGAGTATGCAGAGGTTCAAGTCATCAAGGATGTCTACTAAACTTGAACCAAAAGGGTCTCAGTGTTCAGATCCCTACTTAAAGTGATGGCAGTTGAAATCACCCATAACCAATATTGGACCCTGTAAGTCCTGAAAAATGACTCTTAATATAGGAAGGGAGCTTTGATGGGGGTGAGCAATGTAGATGGAGAGTACACAGACACCACAGATTTTTGCTGCCACAATGCTGATATCATCTGCGAATGGGGCATATATATATATATATATATATATATATATATATATATATATATAATAGAGGATATTGTTTTTATAAAGGAAGGCAGCACCTCCGTAGCCCTTAGACCTACCGCATCTAAGGATGTTGAAGTAAGGAACATGGAAGTTGAGACTTGGCAGAAGCCAGGTCTCAGCAACAGAAATAGCCAAAGGCTTGAACTAATTAATAAGGAATGTGAGATCGTGTTTCTTATGGAATACACTCCTGACATTCCATTGAAGAAATGTTAGTTGGGACGCCATTTTTAGGGTTGGTTAGTAGCTGAATTAGAAAATTAACAGCGTTGGACGGTATAACAGAGGCGGAAAGAGTTGAATTAGCAGTTAAAAGGAAGGTTAGTAATTGGATTAACAAGTCAATTGTAAAGGGGTCAAAAGAGAAGAGTTATTCAGAGCACAACCATTAGGTTGAGAAGGTTGGGGAGAGTGAGTAATTCATTGGTAAGCAATTCTGTCCTAAGATTGAGAAAGTAAAGTGTGAGGCTTAGGCTGGCGAAGGACAGTTTTCCGGTAGGATTGAATAAACTGAGGGGATTTTTTAAAACACTGTCTCCCTCTTGCATAACTAGATTCTTTGTTCTGCACTTCTTCATTTTTTACTATGTATATATATATATATATATTTAATTTATCTTTCTTCCTTAGTTAGCTCAGTTCTACAGTTCCATTTAATTGCTTTAGGTCTAGTTTTCCTTATTCCTAATAATCACTCTTCTACAATTTTTTTCGGCAAGGTCTAAAAATGCTCTTCGAATCTCCTTTGTTGATATTAGGAGATGTGCCTCTTTCGGTATGAGCTTTACCCCAAGGCGTTGCTCAGCCTCATATCTTAGAGCCCCAAATATGGGGCAGTCAAATAAAACATGTATGCATGCATGCTCCGCAATTCGGCGCCGGAAACTGTGCTTGCCATATGGAAAGCGCGACGCTGACCTTGACCTGTAACTTGCTTCCGTCGGTGAAAACACGGAGCGACTGCACGTTGTGCTGGTCTACCAGGCTTTGGTCTTCCAGACTCTGGAACCTCAAGTCCATACGCAGACCCGGGTGCGGGAGTTCCGCAAATCGCACCACACGTTCTACCTCCCGCCTGTTAAGGCGCCTGACTTTAATAGGCCCGCAGCCCTGCGGCACAGATACAAATTTAATAACATCCTCATCAACCATGTCGGTGGGGATGCCAGATACTACACCCATTCTAGTTATGTTGAAAGTGGGGATGTTAGCAACAAACTTATTTGAAGATAATAGAGAGTTAATCAAAAATGAGTTTGCGTCCTGAGGGGATGCAAACTGGACAGATACCCTATTTCTGCCTACCTTTTTAATGCAATCTCTGACAACATTGTGTATTTTTAAATAGGAAACGTCCGAAAGTAACCAGGTGGAGTGTTGTGCTAGAGCCTAATTGGCTCTCGACACGGGAAACATGTACAATGTAAGGGCCGTTGTCACTAGATGTATCATGTCCGATCTGGCTTCTCATCTGCTTTGGAGGGTGGATGGCACTAACCTCATTATCCACAGGGCGTTTCCGGGAGCTTAGACCATTTGAGGTGTTAGTCTCTTGTTGTGATGCACCACAGATCACATTTGCAATCTGCTCTAGGGGATTGGAAGGAGTTGAAGGATGCTCAAGGAAAAAGGGAGTAGGGATGAAAGGGTGTTTACGGCGGACGAATTGTCGGGTGGGTCAGGAGGATCAGGGGTCTATTTAGTCATTGTAGACTCTTAAAACTTAAAAAAACACAAACTACACACCTTTACCAATAGGACAGCACAAAATAACAGACAAAACAGGATCCCACAATCACAAAACCACTTAAGATTATTAGAATTCTAAACACACGTGCTAACCAATCGTATGACGCGGCAAGACGGCCATATAATCAAACGGCCCGTTTGCGGCGTACACCCACAAGCGAGTATGATTTGTCAGTTTACGCCGCTGTATGAATTAATATATTCGCATTTTACAACAATACCCATTGTGTGCGGGTGCACCGACACTATCTAAACGAATGGACTATATGCATAGCAGGGCAACACATAATTCGCGCCAGGGGGACTTATCAAACTAACAACATTGCAAAAAGTACCTGGCTTGACGCCTACAACTACATAGGGATGGGAGTTTAATGGAAAATAATCGATTAAATAAAAATCGATTTTTCTTTTTCCAAAGTTAATCGATTTGTCAAAAATCGATTTTAAGTAAAATAAAAATCGATTTCTGAGAAAAAAATCGATATTTTCTATTTAAAAAAAATCCACATGCTTTTCATATTCTAATAATAAACCTAAGAGTTCATTTTATCAATTTATTAGATTAAAAATCAAATTAAATGATACGCATTTCTGACATCTGTCAATTCGTCATGAGTAGTGATGTACCACAAACAGTTTTTATCCGCTTTTTGTCCTGTCTGTACTGACCACAGAACACATATACTCGGAGAGTACTAACAACAGTACACTTTTATTACAGTACTATAGTCCGGCCGCTCAGAGAATGCGTTTCTGACACCTGTCAATTCGTCATGAGTAGTGATGTACCATAAACATTAATAATATTTGGTAACATTATTTATAGCGTTCATTATGCATAATTATTCAATTTACATATATTTTATTAAATTTCAAACACAATATTAAAAGAATTGTTGATAGATGAATTGAATTTAATCGTAATTTCTGAATGAAACGAAGGGAAAGAAAAGACCGCCAATTGTTATACATCCTTAGATACTTTGTAATTCATTTTGTTATACTGCTTTTTGTGTATACAATAAAGATAAATAAATAAAAAAATAAAATTATATATTATAAAATTAGAAAGTTTTATTTAACAATATACCGACCGACAGATTACATTAAGGTTACAAAAATATTCAGTTACAATTGCCTCGTTATTTTGTCTCATCACTACAAAAACAAACGGTTGCCATAACCTTGAAGCAGTGCAGTTTGA
Organism: Spilarctia lutea; assembly: GCA_916048165.1. Taxonomy (NCBI): domain Eukaryota; kingdom Metazoa; phylum Arthropoda; class Insecta; order Lepidoptera; family Erebidae; genus Spilarctia; species Spilarctia lutea. The sequence continues at coordinate 8,045,826 of OU696491.1, forward strand.
CGTCGTTAGACTTTTAAAAAATATTGTTTTTAATTTTGTTAATTAATTGTTAATAACTTTAGCCCAAAATAAAACATTTATTGTTAGTTGGCATGATTATTCAATTTTTAATGTTATTACTCGTTACAGTGCAACCTTAATATAACGAACCTCAATATAACGATTTCCTCGATTTAACGAATTCTTCGTAATCCCCTTGAATTGTCAATAAGAGTCAATATAAAATATACCTTTACAATGCGAACATTTTTTGCGAACAACCTCTTTATAACGAATTTTCAACTATCAAGAAAAAGTATTCATACCTATAATTAACGAATATTGTCAACCCAAAACCTTTATATAAAGTTCCCACCAATATAAACTCTTAATCTCATAGTATGTGATTCATGTCACGACATGTTTCGACACGCTTTTGTTTGTAAAATAATCAACTGCCGCTGTGGCGCAGTGGTAGCGTATGCGACTGCTGTTCTTGGGGTCTCGGGTTCGATTCCCGGGTCGGACCAAATATTTGTGTGATCTACAAATATTTATTTCGGAGTTTGGGTGTTTTCTATGTATAATATGTATGTATTTACAAAAAAAAAAAGTATATGTGTATTTATATCAGTTGTCTAGTACCCACAACACAAGCTCTGCTTAGCTTGGGACTAGATGGCGTTGTGTGTTAGATGTCCGGAATATTTATTTATTTATTATTTATTTATTTATTATTGTTTGATGGAAAGTAATGTAAACACTTCTGCTCGTCACTATTGTGAAATATTTAAGTTAAAATGGCTCAGACACGTAAAAGGTGTTCCTTATCGGTCGCAGAAAAGCGAAACATCATTAATTATGTTGACAAAAATCCTATGACGAAAAAATTAGACATAGCTAATAAGTTCGGGATTCCCGCAAGTACATTCGCTATAATTTTAAAAGTTAAAGAAAAAATTTCAGAAGAATGTGATTTGAATGTAAACAGTAAAAGATTAAAATCATGCGAGTGCAAAGACGTATACTCTTTATAAGGAATTTTAGACCAACCTAACCTCAACATAACAAACCTCAGTTCAACGAATTACTTGATATAACGAATATTTTCTTGTTCCCCTCCGATTTGTTAAATCGAGGTTGCCTGTATTAAGGTTAATAAAAGATATTTTAAATTTTTCCATAAATTGTGCGCCATCACGACCTGTCAGAAACGCAATCTCTCAGCGGCCAGACAATACATGCATACAATCCTACATACAGATGGCTTTGTTTTTATTTAATCAACTTGTAAGTATTAATGCTTTCATGTTTTTTCATCCACCGTATAGATGGCGCTGCTTATGAAATTGAAACTTACTTCAAGTTTTTTCATCAGTCAGCCCAGAGATGGCACTGTTTACGAAAATCGATTTAAAGACGTAATTTATATAATCGATTTATAAAAAATCGATTAATATGACTACGAAAATCGATTTTTAAAAATCGATTTATATATAATAAAAATCGATTTTTTTTAAAATCGATTATTTTATAACATCCCTATATTCCATACAGACAGTGGCAAAATGTAGTTGAACTACATTTTGCCACTGTCTGTATGGAATTAGTGCATTTTAAATAATAGCAGAAAGAACATGGATAATTCAAATGAATTCAGAGGTGCAAAACTTTACAGTAACCTTCAAAAGTGGATTTTAACAGAAGAGCAACTAAAAGAGAATGGCTTTCCAAGACCACACGAAAGTGGCAAAAGAGGTAGAGCAATTATTTACGAACAAAATAAAAAACCACCACCTAAAGGTTTTACCAGAAATTGTTGTAGATGTAAGAAAGATTATAATGTTGATAAGAAAGGATTTGCAGTTGTTAAAGAAGAATGTATTTACCATCCTAATAATAAATATGGATTTCGTGGTGAAGTGAGGTATCGGTGTTGTAGCCAGGATGGATCTTCGGATGGCTGTTGTGTTGCGCCCAGTCATGTTTATAAATATGTTGATTTTGAAAATTTGAAAGGATTTGTCAAAACATTACCTCCAGAAAATACTCAAGACAATTATGGAATTTATGCATTGGATTGTGAAATGTGTTATACAACACAAGGTTTAGATTTGACTAAAGTAACAATAATTAATTCAGATTGCAAGGTAGTGTACGAGACACTGATTAAACCTTTGCATCCCATAATAGATTATAACACTAGATACTCTGGAATCACTGAGGAACAGATGGTAAATGTTACGACGACATTACTGGATGTTCAAGCTACACTTCTTACAATGTTTAATAGTAAAACTGTATTGGTGGGTCACAGTTTAGAATCTGACTTTAAAGTTTTGAAACTAATTCATGATACAGTCGTAGACACAAGTGTTTTGTTTCCTCACAATATGGGCCCTCCATATAAGAGAGCCCTTCGAAATTTATCTTCAGAGTATTTAAAGAAAATTATTCAAAATTCTGTGGATGGACATGACAGTGCTGACGATGCCACTGTCTGTATGGAACTATTGCATTTTAAATTAAAAGAAGAACTAAAAACTAGATGATATGTTAAATTAAGTGACATTGAGCTTAAATACCTTAATTTTATCATATAGTATATATATTTGAAATAATTTTAAAATGCGACTTAAGTTATTTCCAATGTAACTTAATAATTATTGGAGTTATTCTCAGTGATATGATTGCACAAGAAGACTTGAGATTGAGAAATGTTTGATGGCATTGCAATAATGGTGTAGTGTATTAAGATAAACATTCTTTTGTAACAAATGATAATTGATATAAACTATTTTTTGGATAAACCTTTTTTATTTTTTTTCAAACGCAGGCAGGTAGAAAAAGAAAAGACATATTTAAAACCGAAAATAATATTTTACTAGAAGACAAATATTACACATACTTAAACGTTCTTGAGATACAAGACATTTCAAACATTCAGCTTTATTAGAAAACAAGAAAACTGCTACTCTTTTTAAAAATATCCATTGGGACAGTTATAATTTACTCGAATGAGACTTGACCTAATTTTGTGCAGCAGAATAATGAGAATATATAAGTTAGTACACTGGAGTAAATAGATAATAATTTTGATATTTAGAAATAAACTTGTACTATTTTAGACAAACACTGTTGAACAATAATAGCACTAGGACACAATTATAATAATTCAGTAAACAATAACAATTTATATATCCTTGTATAATCGTATTAATACTAAAATATATTCAAACTCCAATGTGAAAAACTTTTGATAGTGCTTTTAAGAAAAACATCTAACAAATACATAATTGTCAGTCATACAAGGGTGTTATAGTCTACCGTAGAAGCTAGACAATTGAAGCAAAGCTTTAATTTTTATTATAAGGTGCATTTTACAATTGAGTTGAGTTCACACACTGTATGTAGCTAAGATTAGTCATACTGAAAAAAATTCACAATAGGTATTAATGTTGCTCATTGCTATTAGATATAAAAAGAAGATTATAATTGAGAGACGATTTTAATATAGGCTGTGAAAATAACTCACAAATGAAAAAAAAATTGAGAGTATCTATACCTAATGCTGATCTAATCTTACACTTACTGGTATGTGGTAAAGTACAATATTGTCAATGATATAATTAAATAGGTATTATAAATATGTGGCTATTTTATGTATATCACCTGTTGACTTAAAATTTTGGTTTTCTTATTTGTTAATCATAAAATTAGTTTACCAAAACCCATACTTATATTAACCGCTAAACATTTGCAGTAGGTGTTATCTTGGTGTTGTAAGTATATAATTTACATGGTTGTCCCAATGAAATGTACATGGAGGTATCGGCCGGTGTATACGGCTGCACAGGCAATGTGAACACCACTTTATTGAGATCCTACCCATCCCGTGCTAGTCAATAAATGATTGTTCTACACATGCTTTAACCCGTTTTTCGTATTCTCGTCGGTTCTCCTTATAAAGCTGCGCCGCCATTGAGTTCGCCGGCGAGTTAGGATTGGGGTCACTAAGTAACGACTGAAAGCAAAATTAAATATGTTATTTATAATGCATAAAACGGTTGATGTTGTCGACTAAAAGACAGTTAAAAAAGTGGTACTGATTTACATGTTAAGTCCATTCGCTTAGATACGGTTACCTTAATCACGTCGCCGTCGAACGTGCGGCAAGCCGTCATACAATCAAACGGCCCGCTTGCGGCGTACACCCACAAGCGAGTACGATTGTCAGTTTACGCTGCTGTATGAGCTAATATATTCGTATTTCACAACAATAACCACTGTGTGCAGGTGCACCGACACTATCTAAACGAATGGACTATATACATAGCAGGGCAACACATTATTCGCTCCAAGGTGACTTTACAAACATACATGCGACGCACATAAAGAACAACATTTGTGGATCACACAAAGTGTTGTCCTATTTGGGATTTTAACCCGCAACACAGTAGAAAGCGGCATTGCGACCGCTAAAGACTCCAGACTAACAGTTTCTACACAAATTTCGTGAATAAAGCGTATGAAATATGAAATTCTTCCGTGGGAGAGCCACGCTTCGGCATGAATGGGCCGGCCCGACCGGAGTAATACCACGGCCTCACAGAAAACCGGTGTGAAATAGTGCTTGCGCTGTGTTTCACCGAGTGAGTGAGGATACTGGAGGCCCATACCCCAACTCCTTCCCCAATTCCCTCTCCCCATCCCCCAAAGGTCGGCAACGCACTTGTGACGCTTTTGGTGTTGCGGGTGTCCATGGGCGGCGGTAATCGCTTACCATCAGGTGATGCGTCTGCTCGTTTGCCTCCTATACAATAAAAAAAAATGATATATGGGTTTAAAATCTTAAATGATTAAAACTAAATTTAGAAGGTCTTTGTTTTCAAAACTATTTGGTTGTGAGATGATTTTAAAATTACATGCATAAACAACCTATTAGCATTTTCAAGTAAACAAACAACCAAACTCTTCAGCTTTATATATTAGTATAGATAAGGTAAATTTTGCTTGCCCAATTTCTGTTAGCTGATTAACTCTTTGGAAAAACAAAAAAATTGAATAAATAAGATTTCCTTGTTACAGTAAATAAGATTAAGTTTAATACACTGAATTTTTTTATGATAATCAATTGAGGTCAAGTCTGTCTACATATCTTCAGTGAAAATTTCCAATGGCATGATTTAGGTGCATTTTAGTCAGTTTTGCTATGGTTTAAAACTAAATTTCATAAATAGTGTACCATACTTTTTACAGTTGATATATGCCCAGTTCCTATATTGAACGAACCATCATCGTGCAAAAATTTTCTACAACCGACTACGAGTCATAAATAAATACCGTTCCTCAATTTATTTTTTATAGGAACGATTTTAGCTTACGCCCCGTATAATATACTACTATTCGTACCTAGAACGGATCGTTTTTCAAATGTAGGAACTGGGCATTAATAGGTTTAAATCAACTAATAAATATTTCGGACAATTTAACACACAACGCCATCTAGTCCCAAGCTAAGCAGAGCTTGTGTTATGGGTACTAGACAACTGATATAAATACATATATACTTTTTTTTTTGTAAATACATACATATTATACATAGAAAACACCCAAACTTCGAAACAAATATTTGCAGATCATACAAACATTTGGACCGACGCGGGAATCGAACCCGAGACCTCAAGCACAGCAGTCGCCTACGCTACCACTCGCGCCACCGAGGCAGTCGAACTGTAAAAAGTATGCTACAATTTAGTAAACAATAACATGATTATTAATCTATAGATACAAATTGTTAAAAGTTAGGGACGGCAGGCAATAAAAGGACTGAACTATACTGAAAGGACGGAAATATACTGAAAGAGATGTTTTATTTGTCATAGGAACTTGTTAACTTTGTATGGTTGTAATCTTCAGAAGCACTGATCCGATCCTGAAAATTCTTTCACTAACAGAAAGCGACACTATTCAGGAGTGACATAGGCTATATTTTATTATGATCGAACAAGAAATCCAGTTAAAAATTATAGTATTTGTAAATCAAGTCAAAGAAAAGCAGGCAGTTAGCACCCAATGAAGTGGGCACGGGTCGGCCAGTTGTGTATAAATCATGCCTCTTTAAAATAGTGCAAATATCATTATTTTGATTTCAGGTAATTAATACTACTCATTTAATGTTTAGTTGGTTTTGAAATAATTCTTTTGGACCTCCAATCCTACCTAGAATAATGAGATCAATATTTATGACTATTGATATTAAAAATGATGCAAGTTAAAAAAAATCATATCATAAATTAATCATTAATTTAGTAGTATCCATACTATTTTACAAATTTAAAAGCAACTATGTCTGTCTCACTGTTTTGGCTAAATCAATACATCAATTTGAATAAGAAAAATAAATAATAATTATTATTAATTAATTTCAATGAAATTTGGCATGGAGATACTTTGATTCTTGAGGAATGATACTCCTTACTGAGATAACCAATGTACATGTGGGAGGAGCCACATTCAAAAGTTAGCATAAGTTTGACTTTAAGACAATATGGCAGTAGACATTAATCAGTTACCTGTATAGAAGTTAAAATAGCTGAAACATCATATGTAGGGCTCCATCTGTTTTGCAGGATGTCTAAACAGATACCACCATCAGCATAAACATTTGGATGAAACATTTTGGAGACAAACCGGACTGTGGGAGGTTTGTTTGGGTATTCCTCTGTAAATTCTATTGTGAGCTTGAATGTTCCATCTTCAAATGGGGTGTCGTGTGGTCCAAATATTACTGCATTCCAGATCATAATATTGTTATCAGTAGGAGCACCGGAGACTCCAGTGGGTGGGTCCTCTTGTAAGCTGCAAACGATAAGTGTGAGAGTTATAATAAAACCATTAATCCAAATTTTTGGTATAGAGAGAATAAATCTTGTCTGTATTTATAAATAATAAGGATTATCATAGTTTATAATAAAAATCTTTATAGTGTACCATGAATACAATCTAGTGTCATGAATACAACTTTTTTGATGTATATTGGAACATTCCAACTTTTAATATATCTATTTTTATTCAACTTATAGTATATTTCGTAAAACCAGGACTAAAAATGATACAGTAGCAGTACCTATTTAATGACTAATAAGAAACTTTAAAAAAATTATGCACACAAAGCCAAACATGAAACCTTCTAAAATAAATGTTGCGAATAGCTAAGAAAACTGAGGTTCTCTTAGCTATTCGCAATATTTATTATATTTATATTGAGATATTAGCTTTGTTCCGTGCGAATATTGGTATATATTTGGATAACCTATATAATAAGGAGTATCAGTCGTCTAAACAAGGTAGTGACGTAGCTATCTCTACTTAAAGCGTATAATATCTTCAAATTTACCACAAAGAACTACAAAACACAACAAATCATACATTTTCAATCTAATAAGAAATATAGAACGAAATAGAAATCGATTAAAATGACTGTGATGTAATTTGATGAATCAGCATTACACTTTCGCACAAAGAGGTTCTTACCGAAATGTAATGTCACTAAAACCTATGAAACTGTTGGTTGTTCTGTTGTTAGCTTTATGAGATATGAAATACAAACCGTTTAAAATCTCTCATAAGGCGTCTTCTGGCTGGAGTTGACATTTTGGTCTCACGCACTTATACCACTAATTTTAACAGCTTCTATGTGATTTATTTTTCTTATGAAACTTTTCATATGACAAATTCGTTAACTATTTATATAACTATAGCTTGTACACAAAAGATTCCGTTTATGTCGTTGTGTAGAAATTTCTGTCGTCACGGCCAGCGAGATGGTTGTCAAGATGACCATGAAATTAGCAAATATAAACCCTGCAAGTGGTCAATAGAGATGTCAACTATCACTTTCTGTGACTAACTTCACTCTAGTTGGTATTCTCGTTTTTCTTACAATTTTCATATATCACTAGTCAGCTTGCTGCTTATTCCCTTCCCGGCCATATCCTCTTTCACGCAGTCCATCAATTTTTTTTTGGTCGTACTATACTCTCCCATTTTACTGAATACTTAAGTCATTCGTAATTACATTTTGCCCATCTCTAAGCATTACATTATCCATAGCAGGATAACCTGTGACTGTTTATTCCTCACCTTATTCATTCTAGTCTACGTAACTGGTGCTGTTTTAATGCTCATTTGACAACAATTAGTATTTTTAAGTTCTGTACACCAAAAGGAAAAAAACAGAATTTCCAAATTTATATGAACTCCTTATAGGATCACTTTGTTTTACGTCTGTCTGTCAAAACCCTTTTTCTCAGGAACACGTAAATAAATGTATCAAGCCGAAATTCATACCAAATATTGTGTATGCTGAAAAATGCTGTGAAAAAATGCCCGGTTTGTGTTTAACCATTCGATTGTCCCGATTTTTTAAGTTGGCAGCCATGTCCCATGCCCGGACCTGTTGTCAAAATATGAGATTGATTCATAGATTGTCACTTGTCAGTTTTGTTTCAGGAGTTTAGTGTTCTGGAATTTGAGCAGCATAGAATATTTTCGATAATTACAATTAAATTATTTTACTTTTTAAGCTTTTAAGCGATTTGTGAAAGTTGAGTTTCCGTGTAAGTATATATTATTATTCGAAAAAGCCTCAAAATGAATGAACAAGGGTCGAAGAAAATACTAGTCAACAAATCTACAGTAAGTTTTATAATATATACACTGATATATTTAGATGTGTTTGAGTATTTATCTTGTAATATCTAACCTATTTCTTACAGTTATTTAGTTTAAAGGCCGAATTATTGCGAAAACAGGAGGAAGTGCATGAAAAGAAACAACAGCCAAAGAACAGGATAGAGAACTTTAAACCTCCTGTTGGAGTAAAAGTTAAGGATCAGGTAAAAAACACAAATGAAAAATACCGGAAAACTTTTAAAGATAGTCTGAAAGCTGTTGATGCTGAGGAAATGGAAGCTTGCCGGAAATCAAAGTAAGTTATTTTGGCGAAAAATGATTTAAAAAAATAGTCTTACTTGGCAGATTTTAAAACCATCTTCAATTCAGACTGATATTTGGAGTTAACACTTGCACTTGAAAAACATGACACTAAATTTAAAAAGTGCACTCTTACTGAGAGACATAGGGTCTCTGCATATTTGAAAACTATCTTAAAAAAAAGGTTATTAGCAAACTAAAAAAGTGATCGAACTGTTACATTTGTCACTCCTCATATATGTTCGAATATTGATCAATTAATAATATATTTACAGATTAGTTTTAGAGAAAAAGGCTGAGTTATATGAACATTTGTCAGATAATACCGGAAGCTCACAACTGTCTGGGAGGTTCCTTGTTGATTTTGATTCGAAAAAGAAAATGGAAGTATCAGCAGAAAAAAAGATAGAAGAAGTACCACCAATACCAGAAGACCTTCCGAATCAAGAATATGGAGAGGACAGTGAATGGTACTTTTTTATATGTTTCTCCTTCTTAACTGCCTCGTTGGTCTAGCGGTTAGTATATGCGACTGCCGATCAAAAGGTCTCGGGTTTGTGATAAGTGATATTGGTTTTTTCTTTCTAGAATTTTTTAGTTTCCATAATTGCTCCGAGGAAAAACTAAAACTCGCCAACCCCAAGTAATTGGGACTAATAAAAGCTAGGAGATGATGATGTTTCTTTTTCTCAAGTGAAAGATTCTGTGTTGCTTGCATTCAATGGTTCCCCGCGACTTTCACAAGGTCCACTTTATCAGGCCTCTCCTGTTGGCAATTTATATATTATACTAGTTGACCCGTCAAACAATGTTTTGCCATGTATATTATTTCTAGGAAACCATTTTTTAAGTTATTAAAAATAACTTAAAGTTTTTAATTAATAAATAAAAAATAGGGGTTGATCGTAGAGGCGTGAAAATTTAGCGTTGTATGTATTTTTGTATGCTGTATCATAAAAAAATAAAAACAAAAAATGAAAAAAAAATTTAAGGGTGGAACACCCTTACCCCCCCACAGACTAAGAACTTACTGAGATTAGCGCGTTCAACCAGACAAACAAACTCTCCAGCTTTATAATAGTAATAGCTGAACCCCGCAGTGCTTTACTTTATTTACTTTGTTCTCAGGACTGAATACACAGATTGCCTAGGGCGGACAAGAAAATGTCTTAAGTCAGACCTAGATATGTTTATACAGAGAGACAGACAACTCATGAAAACAATGACTAAGGGTGAATCAAATGACAGGAACACTGAAAATGAACGACGAACTTCGTACATTGATTCTCGACCTGAGGTTAGTAAAGTATTCTAATACATACATTACTATATGCTATTTACGTACCGATGTGTATGTCCGTTATCATCATAAATAGTTGCCTATGTGTTGTTCTGAGAACAAGCTACATTACTGTAAAGTTTCATCTAAATCCATTCAGTGTTTGCGTGATAGAGTAACAAACATCCACACATTCTTACAAACTTTCACATCTTTTTTTTTTTTTTTATTGAATAGGAGGCAAACGAGCAGACGCATCACCTGATGGTAAGCGATTATCGCCGCCCATGGACACCTGCAACACCAAAAGCGTCACAAGTGCGTTGCCGACCTTTGGGGGATGGGGAGAGGGAATGGGGGAGGGGTTGGGGTATGGGCCTCCGGTATCCTCACTCACTCGGTGAAACACAGCGCAAGCGCTATTTCACACCGGTTTTCTGTGAGGCCGTGGTATCACTCCGGTCGAGCCGGCCCATTCATGCCGAAGCGCGGCTCTCCCACGGAATAAATCTATGTATATAAATAAAAATGAAACTTCTAATCAACTTCACCAAATTGGATAGCTCTTTTTTTATGTTTACTATTGTCTATTATATTTGATATTGGTTTGTATTAAAGAAAATTATAAGAAAACCGGTAGTGTAATATTTTTAGGTCAATGACTGTAGGTACCCGTGGCAACTTGCTTATTTTCAAAATTTCTGACAGGCTTCCGGACGTTCGGAAAATAATTGAGAAAAAAAGTAGCGATATGAAGTTCGTCGGGTCAGATAGTTTATAATATTAGTAGGATTAAGACTTAGGAGTTATTTATCCCCGTCGGTTTAAGCAGATGATCCAAATGTGATTTAAATCCAAAAACCCCTTAGGGGATCAGTGGGGACGAAAATTCCAAATGAATCCCCCAGAGGATTTAAGCAGGGATTCTAGTAGACGGAGCCTAGCCGGAGTTATTGTTATGTAGTGATTAAAAAAAAAAACTTTAAAATTTGTTATATATTTTTCAGGTTTCAGATACACCTGCTGTAGAGAAGCCGCTGCTAGTACAAAAAACGAATGACTATCTACAGTCGTTGCGAGAGAAATGGGATCAGAAAGAGCAGGAGCTGCTTTCTAAGGATAGGGACATACATTATCAAGATATACTATTTGATGGTATGTGTAGTGACGGAATTAAGAAATGGAGTGTCACCCTCTCTTGTCATCCCTTGGGTATCGTAGGAGGCGATTAAGGGAGCAAACAAATTTATAAACAACTTTGAGAACGGCACTGTGTACCGCAACCGGATTCCCGTAGTACATGTTCATTGAACATGACTTTGGTCTTGTCCAAGTTTATCTGTAGGCCGATACGTACAGAAGAATCAGCAAGCGTCTCTGCCATGATGATGATGTCGTCTGCAAATCGCAAGTGAGAGATGTACTCGTATACGCCATTGAAGTTGATGTAGCGCCTTATCCAGTGCAGCGTTTTGGAGAAGTCCTCCATTGCATTAGTGAACAATTTCGGGGATATAATGTCCCCTTGTCTCACTCCTCGTTGCCATGGTATGGTTCTTGTATGCTCATTCACCCTTTTTGAAGAACAGGACGGCCACACTCCTCAACGCCTCTGGAGGATTCTCCCTTTGAACAGGACAACGTTAAAAAGCTTTTGGTGTTCCTTCAATACGGGCGTACCTCCAACTTTCAACAGCTCTGTTGTAACGCCATCCTCTCCAGGGGCTTTTCCATTTTTCAGCTGTCCAAGAGCAGGCAGGCAATCTTTGGTGTAGTGGCGTGTTAATGTGGCTCTAGGGTCATTTTCGTAACCAGGTCGAGATGCATGCGAAGTGTATAAACTGCCATAGAAGCTTTCGACTTACGAACGGATGACCGGCTTGGCAGCAACGTCTTCTCCACTTGATGTGGTCAACTTCGTTAGGTGACTTCTTCCAAGAGATTGCACGAACACTTTCGACCCCTGATTCCGCTCGATCGCACTTACAATCGAAAGAGTTTTGGAGCATCGGAGGTCGTGTCGTGCAAGCTTGCCTGCTTTTACGCTGCATTTTACAAAATCTCGTACCTTCGTCCCTGAGAATCTGAACCACATTTGCAATGTTCTGGTTTACGTCTTTTGTGGTTTCCATGGCAGCAAATCGGATTCCAGATTTGACTGAAATTATTCAGACCCCATCGTGGCTTGGAGCAAAGTTGGTCGGAGCCTGGATTTCATTAAATGGACACGTTCAGCTTTAAAGTCGATATTCAGAGAGCCTCGGACAAGTCGATGGTCACTACTGGTGTTAAAACTATTGATCACTGAGACGTATCTTAATATGTGCTTTCTTTCCGTCTAGATGAAATCAGTCTCATTTTTTGTCGTAGCGTCGGGGCTTTGCCACGTCCACTTCCTTTGGGGCCGTTTTTTAAAGAAAGAGTTCATCAAAAACAGCCCCTCTCGCTCGAAAAAGTTGACGAGCATTTGCCCCCTATGATTCCTGCTTCCAAATCCATGGGATCCTATTACCGATTTGCCACAAGTTTGTACTCCTACTTTGGCGTTAAAGTCATCCATAACAACGTTGTAGTGGGTTGTAGTAGTGAAGTGGAAGGCATTTGAAATGTCATCGAACAAATACTCCACTTCATTATCCGAGTGGGCCGAGGTCGGTGCGTACACTTTTACTTCCTTGAGGCTATATCTCTCGGTAAGTTTGATAACGAGGTACGCTATCCTGTTCGACACACTGGACATCCACCTCCACGTTGTCAGAAAGGGACTTGTTTACCAGAAAACCCACGCCACCTTGGGATTTTTGGTCCCCCTCGCGGAAGTACACAGGTGGCCTGAGTCGAGGGTTATACCTCAAGTTGTGCCTGTTGCGAGTCTAGCCATAACGTGCGGCCGTTAATAGTTGCCAGGGTCAGTCGCTTATGGTCACCGAAACCCGGTGATTCTTAGCACCCACTGTGCCGCCGTTTCAGTGGTCGGCACTATGACCAGGTATAGCGGGACTGCCGGGAACCGGGGGCCATGGTTTTGTCCTGCAGTGAACCCCAGTAGGCTGATGATATAAATGTAATATTTTGTATTTTTTTTTTCAGAGGCAAGAATTCACGGTGTTGGCTATTATGCTTTTAGTACTGATGAAACGGAACGTAAAAAGCAAATGGAAGAGCTTACAAAGCAGCGCGACGAAACATTGAAAGCTCAGCAAGAAGCAGATCAGATTCGGAAGAAAAGGGATGAGATGATGGCGGCTAGGGTCGCGGCGGCAAGAGCTAGACAAAGAGCACGAGCTGGTTTACCGCCAGAAGAACCTAAAGGTAAAAAAATAATTAGACAATAAGTAAACAATTGTTTAGTTAGCTTTTATTAGTAAGTCATATCCAATGAAACTTGCAAAAAAAATGCAGCGCAGAAAGTTAACATTTATGTTATTTGTTCATTTCAGAGACCAACCAAAAGGACTTTACTACGTGTCTATTAGAATTTTTGACACAACAGAAGAACGAGGCAGATGCTAAAGCAACAGAAGAAGAAAGAAAGTTAAAGGAAGAGGCAGAAAAAGAAAGGCAAAAGTTACGCGATGCATACGTTCGAGAGTGGGATGTTGGAAAAGAAGGTGTTGAGGGCAAACCTAAGAAATTTAGAGAAATGAGCCAAGAAGAGTATGTTGAATTGCAGCGAAGTAAAAGGATAAACGAATTTGCCCCGTTACATGCGTCTACCTCTAGTAATTCAAATGTTTTCAATAACTGTGGTAAAATGTTAAAATATAGCGGTACAGCGACGACAAACTCTGGGGATGAAGGGAAACCAAAAATACCTACATCATCTGACACAGCTGATCCACATGTGTATCAAAAAACATGGACAGACGTAAGACCAAGAGGCAAAACACCACCTTCTCCAGATATTGGTGACCTTAATGAATCATCACAAAAGGGATTATATTTTACATCAAACAAGAAAAAAGAAAACAACGTAAAATACAGGAATTTTGTTAAAGCTCAAGAACCGACTCCTATAGTCAATGAATTATATGAACCTGAAGATGCCTTTGAAGATATAGAAGACGCTAGAGATCCTGTATCAAGTGTTACTGAAGTAGCACCTCCACCAACTTATGACTATTATGGTCCAGTTGCCAAAAAGGCGAAGTTTAAAAAACCTTTTGAGTCGGATGTAAGAGAAGCATTTGCTCAAGGTACAAAAAGCTTAGAGACGAAAACTAGTAATCGAAAGTTGCCACAACACTATGACTTTACATTTGATTAGCATAAGGTTAATAAAAATACAAAATGTTTTTCATTTGTTTTATTATGTGCCATTAGAATTTTACATAAATTGCAGAAAATCTTTGCAATTTTGCATATTCATCAGTATATCACATAAAACTAGATCTACATGTATTTTAATTCTAACAATTAAAGCTCGACTTACAGAGATCAACTGACAATGAAAAAATATAGGGCAATATACTTAGATAATTAGGTACGTGAATAAATTTTGTTTAATATTGGAGTGCGACTCCAATTACTAGAGTTAAAATGTGTGTTTCTATTCGTACGGCCGTGTTATTACGAAGCATTGTAGGTTGTGTTGTGTAATCGATATTGTTAATATTCATTACAGCCGTGTTAGTAGTGGGCATTGGTTCTGTCATTTTAGTTGTAGGAGTATCAGTGTGTTGAAGGGCCTCTGCAGCTGGCAATTGTTCATTGGCCTTTGACTTAGTTTTTTCTAATTTTGTTTCAATAAGAGTTGAGGCTATTTCTGTTGTGACTATATTAACTTCACCAGCCGCTGTTTCAGTTCTTGGAGTTCTTGGTTCTTCGCTAGGCATATTTTCTACATGCGTTTCCATGGTACTAGTAAACTTCGTATCGTCTTCTTCATTGGGTTTTTTACTACTCATAAGTATGATATCAGTTTTAAGATTATCGCTATCAATACTATTACTGGGAATATCGATTTTTATACTAGGTAAGTTTTCAGTACTTGTCACAGTTACAGTGTGAATGTCACTGGTTTGATTTGTGTTCTTTGGGGCTAGTTGGTTATTTACGTTCATATATTTTTCTGTTTGACTTTTAGCGCAAGTAGTCCGTGCACTGCTTTCAGTGGTTCGAGCTACGTTGTTATCTGCATATGGAATTTCTTCTGCTCCCTTTTTAATAGATTCAGTTTCAGCAGCAACGGTTGCTGAATGTTCAGTTGTAGTTTGAATGTGAGATTGTATTTTTTCATAATTTTCGAAGGCTGGTTCTGTTTTCGCATAGGTTGATGTATCGCTGGATGAAGATTCTGTTGTTGGGGTGTCGGCATGCGGGATGATTGTAATGTCTCTTTCTGACGCTTGTAAGCTTACAGATATACTTTCTAATTCTGATATTTTATCAGTACTATGTTCAGAACTGATATTACTTTCGATGATACTATTAACAGCGTTATCATTTTCTTTGTTTTTAACATCATCAGACGGAATATTTACAATAGTATTGTTATCAATTGTCTTTTTACGAGTAGTCATTCCCAAGAAAGCCACATTAGAAATTAATGCTCTTTTAAACCGTTTGGTTTGGGTAAGTTTACGAAGTGCTTCAAAAACTTCATTTTCTCTTTTGGTGTTCAGTCCATTACACAGTTCCCCACGGCACGGACATATGACTTTCCAAATTTTAGTCGAGTTACAGTAAAGTGGGTAACATTCATCTTGATAGAATTTGACGCAGTATCTGGATTCGACATATGCTGTAAAATATGAAGAATACATTAAGTATATAGCTGATTAGGTATTTATAACTTTAGCATAAAATTACGGAACCACAGATAATAATAATAATATCTCTTTATTGTACACCAGATAATTAAATAAATTACTTAATGCTTGGTCAGTAGAAATGGCGGCCTTATCGCTTAACATGCAATCTCTTCCAGGCAACCGTGGGATGGAAATTAATACAGATAATAATAAAGGGTAGTGTCTGATGTAATCGAGAGTAGTTGGGGAAGTGAAAATAAATATATATAAATGACCAATATCATAAACAGTATTAGTTACACATAGTGTGGATGATGATGCAAATACATACAAAATAAATATAATAATGTTCACACACAAGACCGTTTATACTTAATAATCTGCCAATTAAATCGGCTTTGTGCAGTATTAAATTCCGTAGTTTATTACTATTTTTAACTCTATTTAATTCATCCAAAAATTATTTGGATTTTGTACGCAGCATTTCAACCAACGAATATGTGCAGCGGTAGGCTGATGATAATTTCAAGTTTATACATCTTATAAGTTGGGTGAGTTTTTAATCGATTACAAAAATCGAGGAGGTAATTCGACTGTATTTATTTTAATGTTTGTTACCTCATAACTTTCGACTTGGTGAACCGTATTTGATGGTAATTTGTAGGTAAACACTTGATACTAACGAAATTTTGAAACAAAATTGTAGGGAATCCCCCGGACTCCTTAAATAGGCATAATATATCTATCAATACATTATAACTTACGAGGAGATGAAGCCACAATGGCGCAGTAAGGTAAGTCTTCATCGCAGGTAGTCACTTTACTCTTATCGCCGTTACATCTGGCGGCCCGTTGGCTGCGATGGACTTGCTCTGCAAGCGGACCACACCAATAGCATCGATGACCTTCTAACTGCTGCACTGGATTCGATAATACTGAAAACAAAAACAGATTTTTTAAACATATCCAAACTGCGAGTATTCTGACTTTTCTACATCGTTCTTCTCATCAACATTAACAATAGATAGGAAAGTATCCAAAAAAGGGGTTCTCTTACTGTTTCGTACATTTCATATCACTTATCATCAAGTGTCTTTAATAGTCTACTGCTAGAAATTGGCCTTACTTGAGAAAAGAGGTTTTGGCCTGCTATACCACGCAGGCCAGATGGGCTAGCAGAGTAGGCGGAAAACTTGAAACAATTAACAACCTTTATTTATTTATTAAAACTTGTTGCACAAACTTAATGCCATGAGGCATTCTCTTCCAATTGACCTTCACGTGATGTAGAAATTACATGCGGAAGATGCAAAGATAGATGTCTTTCATGGTAAATAATGTTTTTTTAAATAATAGATATATATATCCTAGGTAGGTATAACATTTTCTTCTTTTTATAACGCAATTGTGCTGCGTAGTTTGTGCCCTTAGTCGACTCTTACGACATCCACTGTGACACTTCTTATTCCTAACTAATTACGGACATAATCTTTTTAAACGACAAGTCATTCTAATTCGACTTGTAGGAAATCCTGAAATATTTACATGAAAATAAAACACCTAAACAAGAAGTAGAGGATCAGGACAACATTTTGTGTGATCCACAAATTGTTGTCCTGAGTCTGGGTATTCTTTGTGTCCGTTACATGTAAGTTTGTAAAGTCCCCCGCGACACGGAATGATTCATAATAAAAGAGTTGTCTTTTTCTAAAAAAGGATAAAGGTTATGAATTTTTATAATGAAACCAAGTTTCGTCAGTTAGTGTGTAAATCAGCGCTCAGATAATAAATCCAAGCTCACTAGAAAATAAAAATAAAGCCAATTATGTACTCAATTTCATGTCTCGAATAGTAAGTGTAGAGAAAGCTTAAGTGGCTTCAATTCCCCCGGGGGAATAGATAAAATGAAGTGATCAATATTAATTACGAACCTAATCTTGGGATTCTGAAGATCTTAGACTGAATAAGCAAGCACTCAAAAAAAATCTAGTTTACCATGGATTGCCAGGAATAATAGTTTCAATGATTCAAAACTCAAATTAGGATATAATACAATTTGAAATGCAATGAATAAAAATTTTGAGAATAAAATTAATAAATTCTATCTTCAAGAAATACGTCTACGTATAATCTGCTTTTATATTTCATGTCAAAGTTTTAAAAATAAAGACTTACTAATAACATAATAAAACACAAGTATTGATCGACGAAGACAAAAATTCTTACCTAACCTCATTAATTATATATTCATGACGCGAAGTTTGGTTAATTATAGTCCGTTCCGTATATTTTTTGACGTTTGTCTCTAGAGGCTAGGCACTGTAGTACTTAGTACAAGTGAGAGTTGGCACTTGTACTATCGACAAACTTGAATCATGACTCACTTTGCCAGGAGGAGGGAAATCTTTATCGAAACAATAAACACTTCCCTCTTTTACCGTGCGCACTTAGTACGATTAAGAAACATTAAGCAAGTTACGTTAATATTGGTCGGCAATCTATGCAGTTCTTATCTTTATCATCACTGCAGTAGATAATATATTATATAAAACAGTAACAATAGATAGATGGAAAATAATTTAAAATATTATGCTTAGTAATTTTTATAATACCGCTTAAAAAAAATTGATAAGAGCATATTTAATAATTTAAAATATTATGCTTAGTAATTTTTATAATACCGCTTAAAAAAAATTGATAAGAGCATATTTAAAAATTTCGGAACGCAATTTATAAAAATAAACATAAGAATGAATAGAACAATCCTTTGCCTATAAATCGTTGTAAAAAACACAAGTTTTCCCTCCAGTTCTCTTGAAAAAAACATTATTTTTTACAATGAGTACGGTTCCCGCTTTGAAGCTGTGTTTCTCTGTACTCATCCAAAAGGACCACCTAAAATGTCCCGCGACCAGGCCGCCCATTTTATGAAAAACTTCAAGGCCTTCACGAGTAAGTGGGTGAAGAGATATTCACAAACACAAACCGCAGAGGGTAAACGGATTGTGCGGCTGAACTGAAGCCCATGTGGAGGTCTTTACCTCGCAGTTATGCTGAAAAATTGGCGAATAGTATACCGCGATGATGCCAATCGATTTTGTACAACATTAAAGATTGGACGCTGTATTAATATAAAGCATCAAACAGCAATAAAAGACTTAATAGATTATAAGTTATCGTTTTATATTTCTTGGGTTTTCATAAAATTTGCCGATCACGCTCTTTATAGTGAATATAAATTCAGCTTTTCAAAAATGACGTAAGTTTCCACATTGTTTTTAAGACCTTTAAAGTGTCTGGCAAAAGTTATGGCCCACAGGAAGAGTCTGGAGACTGTATTTGTTGGATTATAACAATATCTTAAATAACATATATGTATAAACCAGCCTTCCTACTTTGACGTTGTTTAGCATGGTTTTTTCCACCTTTGATACTTGCTACCTATAAAAAAGCTCCGCTTAGCTTAGCGAGTATTCTTTCCTTTCTGAGTTTATGTTAGAGACATCTTTCCTAATATGACGCAATAGTAGAGAGAGAAAATCTTCAAATACACATCGGTTGTCTAGTATATTGTAAATTACCAACTATTGTAAATTAAAATTGTTAAACGTTTATTATCGATATCGTGTGATGTATCGTCCACACAAGCCAACATGGTGCAAAACGCATAACGTTCGGCGTACAAGCGATTGGACCAACAGCAAAGATAAAAGTAATATTAATGTGCGGTAGAGTGCTCTGGTGCGGATCATATTTGATCAAAACATCTACTTTCTTAAAAAAGTAAAGAAATTAAGTAAAATTTTCTTCAAAAACTCGTTGACCTACACGTAACTAATGTACAACATAAAGTGGAAAATATAGGAGATACTACGAACCAAAGTTAAGATACCTAATTATTTTAAATCAATAAAAGTACTTAAAAATCAACTTAAGTTTACGTACATTAAAACAAAGATCTATTAATACAGTAAACAAAGTTAATGTTATGCAAATTTCCCGAGTCTGACTGTGACCATGGTTAGACAACAAATCTGCACGAGACTTCTGTAAGTTCCACTAAGATTGCCCACCAGATTTCACTTTTACTAACTATAAAACGAAATTTCCACTGCAACTGCAAACTGTACAACTATACACGGGAGGTGTATGGTTGTGTTTATATTTCTACAGTTTTCAATATCATATGATAGTCGTTAAAAAACCAGAAGTAAGCCAAAAAGGTTTATTGTAAATACAAACACATTTTTTTAATAAACTGCAATTGCGTACATCGGATTTCACGTGAATGTTTTGCGAAACTACGAGTATCAATATGAAATTACATTCTAACCAAGTTCCGTTGACCGTTTGTCAAAAGCGGATGATATTGGAAACCGCAACCATTTACAATGACACAGGAACTAACTGCCCAGACATGAAGAGTAATGAACAGATTTACCAGCTGCAGCGTGTGCATTAATGAAATTCCTATGATTTAATAGTGAACCGCTATTCTAACTATTCCAATTTCAATCAAACAGAATGACACACACATGTTCCAATTTCAATTATGTATTTTCTAGTGACGTCGACGTGACAATTAGAATAATGATACAGTGAGATCTCAGTCATCCCAGACTTATGGTAGGGGAGCACACGATGCTAAATGGGGATTTACTCGAGCGTCATAGAAAAAAATGAAAATACGTATAGCTTTCCATCGGTAGGGGGAGCGGCTATAGATTTTCTAAAATGTAGAAAAAAACTGTTGTATGGACATACACGTGTATGTATGGAATGTACGTATGTTAATCTGATCGTTTGCATGATGTGGGTGGTCATACGTAAGGGTTGAAAATGTAAAAAAAAAATAAGCAAGCCCGTCATTTTTTCCGAGGGGATGTTAAGTGAACCTATATAAAGCTCTCATTCATTAATCTGACGATTCGGATGTGACGCAAACTCGCGGCTATTATAAGAATGTGCAAAATAAATTCACCATTTTCAAATACTCAAGCGTCTCAGATTAAGAACGGTTTTAGAACGATTTTAGAAACCGAACTCGAAAAATGAAATACAAATGGCTTTACTTATACCTTTTCAGTGATATTAATGAGATAAAACTCTTTGTTCTGTTGACTGCACCGTGCTATACGTTTTTCTGTGCTTGTCTGCCTGCCCCGAGCGCACTGCACTGTATCGTGGTGCGGCCGTACCATGTGCGATCGTCTGTAAGGGCCTTTAGTCGCAGGACTGAACATATTTATCGAATATGGCGAAGTTTAATGTGTTACTGAGCTCAGTCCACGTTAGCTTATTTGTTATTCTGTTGTAAGTCTCAAATTAGGAATTTAAATTTAGAAGTATTGTACATATGTAAATGTAGCGTCGATTTCTTATAGGAATAAAAATGTCATTACAGTTCAAATCACTTCATAGGATGGCCGCAATTCGTTGCAGTAGTAATAGTGTTTTATATATATAATATATAAATATTCCGGACATCTAACACACAACGCCACCTAGTCCCAAGCTAAGCAGAGCTTTTGTTATTGATAATACACAACTGATATAAATACTTATTAACTTTTTTTTTGGAAATTCATACATATTATACATAGAAAACACCCAAACTCCGAAACAAATATTTGCATATCATAGAAACATTTGGTCTGAGCCGGGAATCGAACCCGAGACCTCAAGCTTAGCAGTCGCATACGCTACCGAGGCAGTCGATTTATATAGTTGGAGCTTCTTAAATTATAAATAATAATGTCTAAGATCAATCTTTGTTTTGCGTCTGTGGTCTTGATAATAGTAATAAGAATAAAAATGGCCTTTATGAATGAATTGCATAAAAATCTTCTTTTTAGGGTTCCGTACCTCAAAAGGACAAAACGGGATTTTTTTATCCATCCGTCTGTATGTCTGTCAAGACCCTTTTTTCTCAAGAACGCATGAAGGTATCAACCTCAAATTCATATCAAATACTCAGGTCTACTGTCCCTTGGAGCTGTGAAAAAATCAAACTTCTAACCCAACGAAATCAAAACATACAGTCGTTTATGTTGCAAATCTTCGATATCCGCAAGGGAATTAAAAGCTACAGGATACTTTCTGTGAACTCAGAATCTTGAAATTTGTACGAAGCAATTACTTATAGTCCAGATAAAGAAAAAATTGCGAAAATCATAAATTTTTAGTTACATCATGTAATATACCTACAGGTTTGTACCGAATCCTCGGTGCGCGAGTCCGACTCGCATTTGCTTCTGCATCATTGGGGAATTCAGTTGCACAAACGATTTAATTAATCAAGTGATTTTTATACTGATTGGCTAAATGCGAATCAAGTGACCATCTGCTATATATAATAGGTATACATTCATTTACGAGTATCAGATTCATAGTACATATTAAATATACCTAGTATCTGAAACCTACAGTATTATATAGAAATCGATTGAAGGTGAAATTAAGGTAAGGTTATAGGTTGGCCAACAGACAAGTTATTGGTTCAATAGTTTGTTCAAATATTTGTACAAGTTGAAATATTAGGACACTCCCTACAATCACTTTAATAGACTTCTAGTAACTAGAACAATACACGTAGACTTCCACTTATATACATTAGCGACGTCTCCAAGAATATTTCAGGCAATTTTAGGCTGTAATAAAGAAGTTTATGTAGTAGTACTTTTGAATAACAAGTATGCCCATTATTGGACAAAGTAACTGAAGTTGTGACGGGGACCTGTTTTATTTTACAACAAATTGGCTCAAAATTTTGATAAATGACAAATTCTCAAAAATGTCGGTTAATTGCGAACCTAAATAACATGTCTCATAAGTTCTTTTTTGAAAAGTCTTAAATTTATCGGTGACCACATCAAAAGTAGTTTGTCTCTCATTCTCATTTAAAGTTGTTTGAGATATATAACCTCTTTCCTTCAATTGACATATGTCCTAATAAACCAGACTTATATTATAAATGTGAAAGTAAATCTGTCTGTCTGTTCTGCTTTCAAGGCCAAACCGCTGCACCGATTTCAATAAAATTTGGCAAGGAGATACTTTGATTCTTAAGATAGGACATAGGCTACTCTTTTGCTCTTAGTTGAGCTATTTCCACTATAGCACTTAAACTACATAACCGACTTAAAGAATGAAGTGACAATACATTTGTAATAACGGCGCGGTGGCCTATGCACATGTGCATAATAAAATTTATTAAAATTTATAACATGGTCTGGTGATAGTTTTTTTAACTTTTTCTTGTTTCTTTATCATCATCAACAGCTTTTAACAGTCCACTGGACACAGGTCTCTCGTTAGCAAGACAGTTTTGGCCTAATAACCACGGTGACTAGACGTATGGGTCTATACCAATCCATCTGGCCACTTAAAACTTGGCACAAACCATAGGGTTTGTGCCAAGTTTGCTTCAAGTTGTTTAGCTTTAGTAAATTGAAAAACATAAATCAAGTAAATTAATTACTTATTAAAAATTAGTGATAACCGTGGGAAAGCCACGCTTCGGCATGAATGGGCCGGCTCGACGGGAGTGATACCACGGCCTCACAGAAAACCGGTGTGAGTGAAGACACCGGAGGCCCATCCCTTCCTCCGTCCCCCTCCCCATGCTCCAACTGCCGGCAACGCACTGGTGACTCCTCTGGTGTTGCGGGTGTCCATGGGCAACTGTAATCACTTACCATCAGACGACAAGTCTGTTCGTTTGCCGGCTATTCCTAAAAAAAAATACTCAATAATCAACTTTTTTTGAACTCATGTGCAGTTGCCTTTTATGTGTGTATGCGCTCTTTCTCTATGGTGTTTGCTAACTAAATGGAAATATGGGATGTTATCATACACCTACAGATGGGTATCGTTATAAGCTTTGTGTTAGTGTGTTTTAAATTATAGAGAGTGGCACTGTAAAGGCAATGAAAAGATAATCAATAAATGTATTTATAGCTAGACAAATAATAAATGGAACTTGTAGACTAGTTAAATTAATATTGAAAGAGACTACGAGTTGTTTTTTTAAAACTTTTAAGAGTAATTTTGTGTAGTCGTATTTTAGTTCAAATATTTAAGGGTGAAATGGGTGATCATTTTTAAAAAATTCACTCTCCGTTATTCGGAGAGCACGATTACCAAAGTACAACAGTCTTTCTATATTATATAACTTTTATATAGTCTAGGGTTAAAAAGGTTTGATGGCAGTCATATCACATAAAAAATCGAATTTCTGACGTACCATTTTTTTTAAATGTAATAGGAGGCAAACGAGCCTACGTATCGCCTGATGGTAAGCGATTACCGCCGCCCATGGACACCCGCAACGCCAGTGGCGTCACAAGTGCGTTGTCGGTCTTTGGGGGATGTGGAGGGGGATGGAGAGGGGGATGGAGGGAGGGTTGGGGTATGGGCCTGCGGTATCCTCACTCTTTTAGTGAAACACAGCGCAAGCGCTATTTCACACCGGTTTTCTGTGAGGCCATGATATCATTTCGGTCGAGCCGGTCCATTCATGCCGAAGCGTAGTTCTCCCATATCCAATCATAATAGATTTGAAGCCGACCGCAAATTAGTTTGGACAAAAGACTCAGAGAACGAAAGAAGAATAAGACGAATATTTAAAAGGGCTTTTTGGTATAGTCTTACAACCCTGACTGATCGCTTCGGAGTACTCGTCTCACTAACTTTAATTACGAGTATATGTCTAGAAATATCTCAGTATGTTTATCAGCATTCTAATTTCCATAGAACAGGCTAAGCCCAACAGACGGACTTGTGTGTAAGTAATTATATCATAATTACAGAACATATAATAAAGTCGTATTACTCATAATTGTAAGTTAAGTAAATCACCATGAGAGCCACGCATCTGTATAGAAGGACGTACCGACTCCATAAATATCTTATGACGCAGTTGAATATACTCGTACATTCATTTCAAAGAATGCCTCTTCCATAATTAAATAAGTGGATTTTGTATTCCTTTTATGAATTATATTTTTTTTATAGAGAGATTTGAGCTTTTTTATTTTTTAATCGCCAGCATTATTAATTCATATTTTGAAAAAGAAAGTTAATGTTTTTTTAGTAATGTTTAGTTAGTTAGTTTGTATTAGTTTATGTTTGATTAGAAACTATTTAAGTAAGAAGGATTTTTGGTGGTTTTATAAATATAATTAGTGTGACCTAATTAAATAATGTACCAGATTACTACTAGTAAACCTGGGTTGAGTTGACCAGGACGCCAAAAATATTTGTACTTAAAGTTTATATGCTGTGTTCCTACTGTTTGACGGTTCACAAAAGTTATTAGTTTAAAATTAGAATTTATACTTTTTCTACGATTGGCTATTTAGATATTTTCTTATACTGACTTTCAACTAAATATATTGTGTAAATAAATGAAAATAACCTATATTCTTTTTCTAATTTTCTATTCAATCATTTAGAATAAAAAATATTGATTTACTTTACTTACTCAATATGCTTTTACATATTTTAAAGGAAAGAAATTATCTCAAAATAAAAATAAATGAAAAAAGTAAAAAACATTATAAAATTGTTCACAAACGATATATTAAATACAGCGCGATAACGTGACTTTACCTGTAATAAAATATCGAGCATAGACAATTTATAATACATTATTTAGAGAAACACAAGAGCTCAGAGCAACCAACCTCATTTATTACAAAAGTTTCTTTATTAGAAATACGAACACTTTGGAAATAATCTGTATGAGATACTTACCACTTAGCGGGATGAAAGCCACGCTCAAAACAGCCCAGAAACGAAACTTTCTACAGGATAGCGCCATCTGAATTCAAAATCTTCAATTATTACTTGTATTTACAGTTATCACTAACACAAATATATATTTTACATGACGTAATTGTACACACACATTTATATTTTTAAATTTCGAATATTTTATAAAGAACACATTTGAATTTATCGTACAAAATTGTCATGTAAAGTGCCACTAAGAGATGGAATTACTTTTTCTGTAGTGTATCGTACAAAGAACGATGTCGTGTGTAGACCTGCGACGACTACGCGTCGACTATTTCAATTTCGTAGCGGCCGTGTTCGTAGACCTACGAGGCTACATAAAGGTTTGTACACACGATATATGTAATAATGACGGTATTAATAAATTGAATTGATAACCTTTTATCTCTATCGCTTTAATGGGTTATAATGATTAAAACAAATTTATTAATTGAAGTGAAATATTTTAATGGTAAGTTATTTTTGTTCTATTAATTGTATACGTTGATGAAAAGGTAATTTTGTACCTAAAGTTAAAAAATCTATTAAAAAGTAGATTAATATATTTGTTGATGAAAATTGCAATGGAAACCCAATAGATGAAGTCCTTTCAAACATAGGCCTACTTAGGCCTAAATATAAATATAGACCGAGGTCCTCTGTTCTCACAGGGTCTTTTTTAAGATGTCAACATTGACCGTGTATATATAATGATTGTATTCTATTATAACCTTTTATATATTGTATCATACAATTAATATAATAACAAAATATGCAAGATTAATATAAATTTTGCTACTTACAATTGTCTTTTGACATTTGACGATCCGTTAAGAGCTACTGAACTATAAAGATACATATATGTTAGTCTATCACATCGCCTTTGTCCACTAAGTCGTCTTTATATCCTTTAGTAATTAGAGAAAAGCATGAGAGTAAAAAATTTAGTTATATGGAAGCAAAAACTCCGTTATCCCATTTCTTTAGGATTGCAATAGACAGGAGGTTGAATGATTTATGATTAACTAATGAGAAAGTTGCTAGTTGACAGTAAACTTAAAAATATATCATCGGATTTGACTGCTTGGTGAGCGTAGTGGTTCAAGCGGCTCCCTCCCGTCTCAGGCGCAGAGTGGCACACCGTGTGGTTTTAGTCGGTCCGATGCCAACACATCGCCCCACCGCAAACTCCGATGGTGTGACGGCCCGTGAGGCTTAAAAAAAAGTAGTTAAATAAATAATAATAAAAATAAATATATTTCTCTCCTAAGGAGCTTTTAAATGCAGTGGGTGATAAAGTTTCTGGTATTAACTATGTCAATAGCTTTTTTGCAAGTATTGGGAAACAATTGGCCTCTAAATTTACCCCCACTAAACGTACATCTAAAGGATTCCCAAATCGAAAATCATGCAATTCTCTGGTTCTACTTCCTACTGACGAACAGGAGGTAAAATCAATTATTTGCTCATTACGTACAGATGCTACTGCAGGATGGGATGGTATAACACCGGGTATACTTAAATCCTGCCAGTCTGTTCTTGCACCAGTGATCACCCATATCTGTAATCTGTCCATAGAATCTGGCTGCTTTCCATCTGTCTTCAAGAAGGCTGTTGTATATCCAATCTTCAAGAGTGGAGACAGACATAGTGTCAACAATTATAGGCCTATATCGATTTTACCAGTGATCTCCAAAGTATTAGAGAAAGTCATTAACAAACGTGTAGTGAACTTCCTGGAGAAATTTAATCTCTTGTCACCAAACCAATATGGCTTTAGAAAATCTAAATCAACTGAAGATGCGGTAGCTGCACTTATAGATCAAGCTGTTTCGAAACTAGACACTAAGTCTAAGTGCTTAGCTATCTTCCTAGACCTTACTAAAGCGTTCGACACTGTGTCTGTTCCCCACCTCTTAAACACGCTAGAGGAAATGGGAGTTCGTGGCGTTGCACTTAAACTTATAAAAGATTACCTCAGTGGACGTTCACAGTGCGTCAAAATTGATAATTTGTTGAGTGACGTTGAGTTTCTGAATTTTGGCGTGCCTCAGGGCTCAATCTTGGGCCCTACGTTATTCTTAGCTTACATAAATCCTCTCTGTAACCTGTCACTAAAGAATTGTTCCATAGTTACCTATGCTGATGACACGGTCCTGTTGGTTCATGGTGATAATTGGAAAAGCACACTTCATACAGCCGGGGAAAATCTAAGAATAGTTATGAGTTGGTTGGGCAATAAACTGTTGACTCTCAATCTTTCAAAAACTGTATACTTACCCTTCTATTTACAATCCCCCACCTCGAATATATTGGACTCACTTGTTCTTAAAGCCCACACATGCACAGCTAGTTCTAATTGTTCACCTGCAACACCCTGTGATTGCCCTACACTTTTGAGGTGTGAGTCAGCAAAATACCTAGGTGTTCTCCTTGACAGTTCACTGAATTGGAAGCCCCAACTGGAAAATCTATCATCGCGGCTTCGTAAGTTGATATTTATTTTTAAAAAACTAAGGTGCTCTGCTGACTTTCAGCTCTTGAGGTCAGTTTATGTCACATTATGTCAGTCACTTGTCACATATTGCATGACTGTATGGGGCGGTGCTCACAAAACGCACTTACTTCCAGTGGAGCGAGCGCAGCGGGCTGTCTTAAAGGTCATGACTTTCAAACCTTTTAGGTATTCGACTAAAAATCTTTATAACGATTGTAATGTTCTCACTGTGAGACAGCTCTATGTGCTACAGGCTGTATTGCGTAAACATGCATCTTTACATTTTGTAAAACCAAGGCTAAAACGAAGAAACTATAGAGTTTGCCCTATCTTGAAATTTAATACAGCTCTCGCTGGGCGTCATTATCAAGTGATTGGTGGCCACCTATATAACCTAATAAACAGTAAGTGTGTTATTTATTCTCTGCCCAAAAATCAATGCAAGGAGAGAGTTTGTAATTGGTTGAAATCCTTAAATTATGATGCTACAGAAGAACTTCTTAGAGTCTCCATTCTGTAACAAGTGCCATATCATATGTACACGCACACTATTATACATACACGCACATACTAACACATAAATACACATACACTGACACATACACTCTCACATACTTTCACATATATTGCTTAGCTATAACTAACAATTTAATAGTCTTTAAGTTGTATCTTTTCTTCCTCTTTGGCGATCCACTCTGTGCAAATGTAAGAGATGTATAATCTGAGAGAGCACTGGTACCCGTAACACAAGTTAGATCTTATCATGGGTACCAGAGTTCTACTGCCATTAACACTGCCATTGTTTTTTTCTATATCTACATTTTTATGTCCGCATAAAATAGTGTTATGTCATCTTTGAGTGAAATAAATTATTATTATTATTTCCTTTATTACATTTAAATACACATATAAATTACATTTTTAAATATACATATAAAAATAAATACATTTAAAAATATAAAAAACAGTAGACCACCGACTTCGGGTACAGGGACCAAGAAACCGGTGGTTAGGGCTCCAAAGACAGGAACCTCCTCACTATACGTGCCGTGTCAAG
This sequence comes from Spilarctia lutea, assembly GCA_916048165.1. NCBI lineage: Eukaryota > Metazoa > Arthropoda > Insecta > Lepidoptera > Erebidae > Spilarctia > Spilarctia lutea. The sequence continues at coordinate 8,075,165 of OU696491.1, forward strand.
AAGGACTGCCTTCTGTATCAGACCCTTGATCCACCCTTCTAACGTGAGCCTCTTAAGGTGTTGGTCGAGGCTCTTGGCTATCAATCCGTGAGCAGATACGACTATCGGAACAATTATTACTGAATCCACATTCCACATATCGACAATCTCGTGAGATAAATCCAAATATTTTATTTGTTTTTCTTTTTCGACTTTCACGAGGTTCTCGTCATGAGGAACGGCGATATCGATAATAATTGCGCGGCGCGCTCTAATCGATCTATCACCACAATATCAGGCTTATTGGCAACAATAGTCCTATCTGTAATAATAGATCGATCCCAATATAATGTAGCACGACCATTCTCGAGAACTGGGTCGGGCACATACCTGTAGTATGGCACCTCTGAGTTCACAAGATGGTATTTAAGGGCAAGTTGCTGATGTACGATCCTAGCTACTTGGTTGTGCCTGTGCAAATACTCGCCGTTAGCAAGACGAGAACAACCAGAAATAATATGCCTGATAGATTCTCCAGGACGGTGACATGCCCGACAGATGTCGACCGTACCATCTCTCAGGATATACTTCCGATAGTTATTCGTCATGATAACTTCGTCCATAATCGCACAAACAAAACCTTCGGTTTCTCCGAAGAGATCACCATACTGTAGCCAGGACGTAGATGTTTTGAAGTCAATATCAGGCCCATTTAGAGCCCGATAAAATCGACCATGAAGTTCCTTGCCCTTCCATACCTCCCTGCGATCAGTAGTACTAAGTACCACAGGTTTGCGCCAATTCTCTTTAGCCAGAGCAAGCGGAGTGAGTCCGGTATCCACTGCAACTACACTGCGATGCATGCCCACATCAGTATGAAGAAAATATTCTCTAAGATTGTATATCTCGCGATTGTGTAGGGTCTTGATATTTAAAAGTCCACGACCCCCACATTTTCGCGGGATATACAACCTCATAATTGATGAACGTGGGTGATGCATTCGAAATGCAGTCAGCAATGTACGGACTCTCCTATCTATTATTATTATTATTACTGCGCCACCAAGGCAGTCAAATCCGGTGATATATTTTTAAGTTTACTGTCAACTAGCAGCTGAAGCGGTCACCATATCGTTTTCTACTGCCCTTCTGCTGTGGATTCCAAACCCACGTGGAATAACTCTTTGTGGGATCCAGAAATTGTTATTCTGAGTGTGGGAATTCTTTGTTTTTATATCATGTACGTTTGTAAAGTACCTCGCAACACAGGAACGTATACACGAAGCGGGGATGGTCTAAAAAAAATTGGACTATAAATAGGCGCACTACAGTGCAGGTCGTCATTTTTTACTTGACCAGCGAGTAGAGCGGACCTGACTAGTGTTTTAGGCTTCTGTTTATTTTGTTATTATATTTTTGCTCCAACTATTTTAACGAAATAAGGTATGCAGGTTTCAGGGGCGATAAATTCTGTCATCCAGGTATTTAATATTTATCAGTCTTATAACAATCAGATCAAATACTGTTCCAGTATTCTCTAATAATCTTAAAAGCGAAGTCTAATGGTCTAATCTATTTATTAGACAATAAGATACCACGATAAAATATTTGAGATGCTGAGATTTCATAACATACATTTTAATCACCTTTAAATGTCTCAAGACTAAAGTCTCGATGAGTTGTTTCAAGGTAAAATTTGGATTCATCTTACTATATTCAATTGAAACTAAGACTTGAAAGATACAAAAAGCATCAGATTAAAAAAAAAACAAGTTAATACGATGTTACCCGACGGATAAAAACTCACATCACCGATTATGATGGCTTATATCTTTAGAAAGATACCTACATTTATCGAACTATGCTGAGTCCGTATATTATTCTAAGACATAGCCATTTTCTCGCTTGTTTTCCTCGACATAAAGGAGTTTCTGAGAAAATAAGGTCGCTCTTTAGAAAATACGATCGTGCGGGGACAATAAATTGAAGCATGAATAAACACTCGAGAAAATAGATTACTCACCCAAACACCGCTGTTTATGGCTCTTCAATAACTTTTATTAGCAGTTTCCTATACTAAACTATATTGGCTATATGTAAAATATACATATTATTATTTTAAACTTATAATCTGCTGATATGAAAGAACATTTACATCTAAAAGTCTGATCGAAAGATAGGCCGTCAATTGTATTAATTTTTTTTTTAGCCGGGGATGTACCTATTTTATAAATTAACATGGTTTTATTACTTAATTTAATTATTTGTAATACCGATAGAAGAATTCGTCTGGGCTCGGCCGCGTACGGGAAGCCATGTCACATTCAAGGTATTTACTTAGTGCGTCCTACCCGTGATGACATACGGAGCCGAGACGTGGACACTCACCTTTGGACTGATTCACAAATTTAAAGTGGCTCAGCGTGCTATGAAGCATGTGATAGAATTCGGAACTAGACTATTCGACAGAGAACTAAAGTAACCGACATCGCACGGAGAATGTACAAGCTATATTATTATAAAGTTTCATCAAAATCCATTCAGTAGTTTTTGCGTGAAAGAGCAATAACCATACTTACATACTCACAAACTTTCTGCGTTTATAATATTAGTAGGACTGTAAGTATATATATATATAAATATTATGTAATTAAACACTACTCGTTTTATTACAATTCGTATTGATACCACTATTATTCTTACACAACTGACATGCCGACAAAATAGTCTTTAAAAATTCATCTAAATGTATCGGACATGTCGGCCGGACATTCAAACAAAGGCCGTATCGTAAATTACTATTAACCACTACCTTCTACCATACGTCTTATTTAAATAAAACAAGTTCGAACTGTCACATTTATCCTAATTGTAGTTCATTAGGGTTAAGTCACCTGTAACGTTACAAATATCAACATATATAGTCACTTTGGCAGATCCATATCTATATCTATATATAAATTACCGAAACGTATGTACGTATAACTTCTGATTCTAAAAAAGAGTAGGTTATCAATTCGACTGTATTTTTTTATGTTTGTTACGTCATAACTTTCGACTGGATGACCCGATTTTGATTATTCTTTTTGAAGTGAAGCTTCTTTATCGGGGTTGTCAAAAAATTTAGTGTAACATGTTTTCGTTACGCGTAACATTTATCCGTTACGTTACGCATCACATTTATCCGTTACGCTATCTTTTTGAAGTGAAACTTCTTTATCGGGGTTAAAACATTTTTTTTTATCATTATTGAGAGTAGTTATATACAATCCTTCAAAAAAAATTTATAAAATAAAACATAAAACATTTTCAAACACAAACAGGACTAAATTAATACTACAATGAAATATCACATTACAAACAATATTATTTTATTTAGTCCACAATGTAAATAACTACACACATCACATTCCACAAACTTACTTCATTCACACCACAGATCGCGAAATATTTACTCAGGTCTCGCTCCTTAACTTTTATTGCACTTGAAATAAGAATTGTCACGAATATTGCTGGTTTATAATTCTTTTGTCGTTATACCTTACGTCGACATATGATATTTATTTTTTGAAAAATAACGTCATACAGAAGTTTCACTTCTTACGAGTGTACGCTAGTACACGCAACTTTTTTTTTATTTGAAAGCTGGTGCTTCCCGTGTGGTCCCATTTCAATACGGTCACGTTCTAGAAGTCGGTTTTTTTTGGTTAAAATTTGTGATTATTTTATGTTTGTTATTGTCATCGAAATATATATTCCTATAATATATTTGTAGAACACCGTATGGCGTGTGATCGTGATGCATAGTTGCATAACAATGTGTATTGTACCGACATTTTCATATCGAATAAGATTAAACGTTTACCCACTCTGATGTGCACCTGCCTTGATCTGCAGTTAAATGAGGTGAGTGGCACTTTTATCTCTACATAACTCACTCATTTGTTTTTTTAACTTTCTAAAACTTTTTGTATATTTTAGTTCATATAGCTAGTTACTTTTAATTTAAGGTTCTGAGTACAAATACATTGATAGCAACCAAATATACAAAATCTAATAAGATAAATAAAACAAAGAGCTGTGTTAGTTACACACCATTTATAACTTAAAAATGGCTGGACTAATATTTATGATATTTGTCCAGTGATAAGTATTAATATTTAGTACTCATCAATAAAAAATATTTTGAAGGAAAACATTGAAATGCTCATTAATTAAGTGTTAGGCGGATGAAGTTTGCGAGTCAGATAGTAAAAAATATAAAGACAAAATAGAGAATATAAATTGTATATTTCACCATCTTTAGGTTTTTTTTTTTAAATTAAGATACTTATGTGCACAGAGGAGTGCTGTAACTTAACTAATTTGTAAAAACTTTCTAAAGTCAAAACTTCGTAACTGTTAAGACGAACTAAAATTATACGGAACGTTTCTCCCGCGTGCGTTTACTTTCAATTTATTGCAATTTTGCTCTGACAGTAACGACAGAACAGCCGTCTTATAGAATAGTCTCTTTCAAGTAATACCTCCCTACAGCATACAATTCACTTAAAGCTAAATCGATTCATATTTAATATTTATACGGGTCATCTTGCCTCGCAGTGTCAATGCATTATATTTAGTGTTAAATTTTCATGTATTTTACAAGTTCATCTTAGCTAGGGCAAGGCTTTGTGAACAGATGTAGGTCATCGGTGCAGCCTGCAATGCGGCGCTTTGCCGCTACCGGCTCATCATAACGAACACTGTTGAATTTTTTATACCTACGACACGTTCAGTTTGCTCCAAGGGACATTCAAGAGTCATTGCTTCGAGAATTCTCTTTTGTTTCATAAATAATATTGTTCGAGGATATTTACGTGAACGTGAGGTGGATGTAACACGATAGATATGAAAACATGGATGTATACTACTTGTTCGCTCTATTCAGAACGTGTTCATACTCTAACAATGTTGATAAAATAAATAAAATTGTAAAGACTAATATATGTTCAAATTTTTGAACATTTAACGGCGACATCGCACTAGTGTTGCGGTTTCAGTTAGCTCAAATATTTTGTACTTATTTTAATTTCATTGGTTGTATGTCCTTGTGTTTGTATTTAGATACAATTTTATTGGTGTCCATATTTAATTTGAGTTTAATGAAATGCACGATTGTAGCGGTTTGTCGTCTTGTACACTTTTAGAACAATACAAGTTCTTTACTTTACTGTAACTTTTAGTAGCAGGCTTAGTATTTTTTCGATTTATTTATAGCCTCTGTGATAATTGTTACTAGTGCGATTTTAGAACTTAGTAGTAACATTTTAGATAGGATTTTTTATATTTATAATGCAATTTATTTGTGATAAAACTAGCACGTAAAGCATTAAAATATATAGGTAGGTTAATATAAAATAAAAATGTTTGATTAAATAAATAAATATTCCGGTCATCTAACACACAACGCCATCTAGTCCCAAATTAAGCAGAGCTTGTGTTATGGATACTAGATAACTGATATAAATACTTAGATACTTTTTTTTTTGTAAATACATACATATTATACATAGAAAACACCCAAACCCCGAAACAAATATTTGCAGATCATACAAACATTTGGTCCGACCCGGGAATCGAACCCGAGACCTCAAGCTTAGCAGTCGCATACGCTACCACTACGCCACCGGGGCAGTCACTAAAGTTCCGTTTCGCAATCACTTATTAGAAATCAAGCTATATTTTAAGGACTGTAGTTTTTTATTCGGGAATAATATTTTTTGTGGGAATCTAGAAAAAAAGGTAATCTCTCTAGCAAATATCATGATCATGGTTCTTTCAGTAGTTAATGCGTGAATATGTAATCAACAAACAAATATGGAGACTGCACGTATGGCCTAGTGCCTAATGGTCCAAAGGGTCGCCAAGCCGCTTCCTACTTCGCCAGGTCTTCAAGAAATACGACAGAAGTACCTATTTGACGGTAAGCTTAGAAATTAATCAACCGATTTGACTGCATGGTTAGCGTAGTGATTGAAGCAGTTACCACATCGCTCTTTACTGCGCTTTTGCTGTGGATCCCAAACCCTACGTGGGTTTAAACACAAATTGTTGTTCCAAGTCTGGGTGTTCTTTGTGTCCGTTTCATGTATGTATAAAAACCCCCGCGACACAGGATTTATTCCTAGTGCGGGAAATGTCTTTAAAAATAATGCTAACTCGTATTATTATTACTATCGTACGCAATATCCCTTTAAAACTTAAATTAAGTTCATTCAGTAAGTAGAAGGAGGATGAACACTGAATTTCTAAACACGAAACAGAGTGTCTCACAATATTCAAAAGAAACTTGTAATGTTGGTGTTTATGTGAGTGGCAAGCGCGGGCGCAAATCTGTACAAATAGTGTCATTTATCGCGTTCCTCAACCCGACACCGGTGACACGCATCGCCGCTTTAAATGAAGATGGAACGCCTACTTGCCAACACCAGAAATAAACGTTTTTGTAAAAGTTTCACTCCAAGGATTTAGAAAAATAAATTTTAAAGATAAATTTTCTCTTCGAACGTCGCCATTCCATTTCAGCTCGTATAAATTAGGACTTGCCCCATTAAGTACAAAGACTATTCATTTACAAATTAATTCAGTTTTAGTATCTAGATTATCTTTATTTACCTTATAGTTAGTGTTTTTCTTAACTTAGCATATATTTTTGTTTGTATAAACACGATGTTTTAAGTAAGCACCGTAAAACAAAGCGTAAGCAATATTTTCGAGACCTTACAGAGGTGTTTAGGTTAGGTTTATCTTCGTTAATGACATGATTATTTTAGCGAAATGGTGTGAATTGAAGTGTGTTCGAGAGATTCAGCCTCTGGCATCATCGGATTGTGCGTGTAGATTGGCCGTGAACTTTCGGTCGGTCACCGCCGCCCGATTGTAACGTAACTGCAGTGGCCCACTTAGTCCCCTCGTGACCCTGTTGTCAAGTCGATGTAAATATAAGTGTCCCTCACGACAATGTTATAATTGTATCTATCTATGCTAACAATTTGCGTGTGAATATTTTTGCGGTACCTTGCTTAGGCAGTGATATATGAAGGTGGTATTAAGGTTTTTGTAGACAATGAAGGTAAGGTAGCACGTTGTATGTACTTCAAGGCTTCATTCAACATATTATACAATGAATTTAAAACATGCGAATGCTTTTAGAGTTATTACTGACAGGTAACGTTGGATGTTGCGCAAAAATATTAACCTAGAAACGAGAACCTCGTTATTGGGTTTATTTTTCTATGAATTACACGTGTAAATAAAGTAAAGTTTAAAATTTAGTTCAAGGTTGTTAAAACTAAAAAGTTTTGATAAATAAAACGAAGAAGTGTTGGTTACAACATTTACGAATGCTACGCCTGAATTGATTTTCATGATGACTCATTTTTTTTTATTTGTCTCCCGCACGAATAGCAAAATAACTACTGAAATATTTTAAAAAATCACCAAAAAAAATTTACAGAAGAAATCTTTTTCTCTTAAAGTATAAGAGGCAATGACAATAGTTAGAGTGGAAAGATATGCTATTTAATAAAAAATGCTTATAATTTAGCATGGAAATGCTTTGCTTTTTGAGAAAGGACACAGGCTACGTTTTCCCGCGAAAGCGAAGATACATGCGGGCGGAGCTACGGGAAAAAGCTAAACTAACTCTCTAATTCTTATTCTTTATCATTTCTTTTCCAGCAACGAAACCCGAAAGATGAAAACGGGACTCTGTCTTTGCCAAAAACCTACACGTGAACTGTTTCACAACTTATAAAAGTAATTGAAAGGTAAAAAAATGTTAAAGAAAATGACACGTGTCGTGTTACGCTCTCACACCTTAATCAGCGTTTCATCACTACCTATAGATATGACGTAATAGAACGTGTTTCAAGGGGTCTGTGGGATCACTATACATTCCGGGTCCTATTCTTAGCGTGATGAGTGACATTGACGACATACATAATGAACCGAAAGGGTTTAATGGACAGACGGACTGACACTCCATATAGGTTCTTTTGTCGAGCCGACCCTTTGACTTTATATCAACGTCAATTTAATTTGAGTTCAGGGTTCGGCTTGATTATAGTATGTGGTAAGGAACATTTTGATGTAGTGCATTCAAGTAGTTTTGTTATTTTACTTATTTTAGGTAGAAAAGCTCTTTTTGACTGACCAACTCCAGTCTGAAAAAGAGGCGGTTCTCATACCTATTTAATTCAACAAGCTGAACCCCGCGGTGCTACCCGCGATACGACAAAAACCGCAGGCAACGCCGGGAGGCGAAGCTATATCTTTATAAGTTGTAGCCTATGTGTTATTCTGATGATTTAGCTATATTGTTGTAGAGTTTCATCAAAATCCATTCCGTACTTTTTGCGTGAAAGAGAAACAAACATCCATCCATCCAAACTTACAAACTTTCGCGTTTATTTGTAGGATTTGGCAAATTTCTTTATAATGTAAATGCAAAGTGGAACAGTTTATAGATCTCTCTATTAATACACAAAGCAAAAACTTTGTACTAGTTTTTACGAAAATTATGAGTATTAAATTTGACAGAGCTAAAACTAATATGGAGGACGAGTGCAGCAAGCTCAAAAAATTCAATACATAAAGTCGAATCTCGACCACTGGGCATCCACTAATATCTACTAATTCTTTGCTAGTAAAATTTTTACCCGACTGCGAAAGAAGGAGGGTTATGTTTTTAGAGCGTATGTATATATGTAGGGGAAGTCCCCTAGTGACGGACACTTAAGGTATCTCAACAATAAAAAAAAAACTGTTTGGTCAAATTAACCTTTAATGATGAAATTATTTTAATAACAAAATGTTAAATCAAATTAAATTAGCAAAACTTATAACTCTGCTTTAACATAAGAATAATTTTAAATCTTACTTTGACAATAAAAAAATGAGTCTCAGCAAATGGCACCTAGTACCGGACATCTTCAACCCATCGGACATCAATCGCATATGTAGCATTCTGAACATTCAGGGATATCTGCACATGCTTCATGTGCCCATCCACGGCAGCTGGCGCACTGTATCCAGTCTTCATCGTGATCTTCTAAGCAAACTACGCAAATAGTTCTCATGTCAGATGTTTCAGCCAACGACGTCTTTTTCTTTGCTTTATTTCCGCTATTCCCTTTGGTTTTTTCTTCTTCGGTCTGTTTCCTTTTCTCTTTCAGTGCTGTCCTAAATTTATTTCCCACTCCTTTTTTTTATTTATTAGATAAATCTTTTACATGCTGCACTAAGAGTTCTTCGTATTCTAGTGTGAAGGTATTAGTGAATCTGCCTAACTTTGGTTGCAAAGACACTTCTTGTCCACGGTTTAATGACGATGTTTTATCATATAAGGTGCTTTTTGGAATATTATAACGTAATGAAGCTTCCCTTAAACTCATTTCTTTGGACAAAATTTTGTTTATTGCAGTTTGTAAATAACTTTGGTCCCATTTTCCTTTCTTTTTAGTTTTCTCCATTTCGATATCTCTTTGTTCTCTGAAAACAATAGATAATAATGATCAAAAAGTATAATATTTCATGAAAAATATGTTTTTTTATTGTCCGATATTAGGGGACGGTTTTATGTCCGGTACTAGGAGACAGAGAATCCTTAAATTAATTGTCATATACAAAAACTGCTATGGAATTCAACAAAAAATATTACAAATTTCGGACATGTATTAACTATGACATAAAATAACAATTATCAAAACCACATAAACTAAAAACCATTGTAGTTATACTTACTTTGATTTTACGTGACGCAATGTATTCCAGCCAAAAACAGCAATGAACTGTCCTCACCTAGGCGTTGCGCGACACTGGCGAACCGCGACCCGCGATCGTGTATTGTTACGTTCCCCCGCATCCCTATGACCCGCTTTTTAAACAAACGCGTTGCGACTTGTCGGGATAGTTCGAGTGTCCGACGTTAGGTGCCGTCCGGCGTTACGGGACTTCCCCTTATACATATTTATTTGGCTCGCCCTAGAGCCTAAACGGGTAGTAATATTTTTATGTGAGTGGTGTCAATAGATTCGACTTAGTCGTGAGAGTGACACTGGGTATATTGTCACTCTCACAAAATTATACACAGTGGTTTTTGAAGTGAAACTTCTTTAGAATCGTGTCAAACCAGATGCAACGGAAAAAACGACAGGTAAGAGACACAAATACAAAAAGTCGCCTGTAATTAGTAAGCCAGAGCGAGAGAGCAAATGTCGGTCTCATTCATTGTCGATTTACTGAAATTTCACTTCAAAAACCACAGAGTATTTTTTTTTTCATTTATTTTGTTGATATAACGTGCCAATATTTTTTGTTGTTATACTATGAGTATTGTAAAGATACATAAAAAATTGGTGTTGATTGGCAAGAAATGTGAACAACCATTGGTGGAATGAAATTGCCTACACTCGTATATTGTACACTCTTTACTTCAATTTTGCACAAAAATATTATAAATCAATAAATACTGTTAAATGTTACTAAACCATAGGTCTTAATAAACAAACATTGTCGCTATATGCGTTTCTGCAACTTTAATGGACTAACTATCTACACGTGTACCGGTTCTCAACAATGTAACTGATGTTGATAAATTGTTATTCATTATCTACTATATACGTAACGTAATGTAACGTAATGTAACGTAATGTAACGTAACTTAACGTAACGTAACGTAATGTAATTGATTATTGTATTTTTGAGACAAATCAATTTCTTTAGAATGTCAATGTCTTTCTTAGGAAATTCAAAAACTCATTGTTTGAGAAAGTACAACAGCTTGTTTCCATGAAATGATGATAATCTTAATTAGTTAAGAAGAAATACATTCTAAAATTAAACTTATTTGTTCTTTTTTTTTCTTTTTTATAGAATAGGTGGCAAACGAGCAGATGTATCGCCTGATGGTAAGCGATTTTCGTCGCCAATAGACACCCGCAACACCAGAAGCATCACTAGTGCATTGCCAGTTTTTGGGGGAATGGGAAGGTAGATGGGGGGAGGGGTTGGGGCCTCTGGTATCCACACTCACTCGGTGAAACACAGCACAGGCGCTGTTTCACACCGGTTTTTTGTGAGGCCGTGGTATCACTTCGGTCGAGCCTGCCCATGCACGCCGAAACGTAGCTCTCCCACGGTTGAACTTCTTCCCACTTATTCCACTATTATAGTTAGCTTTAATCCTGAGTGGTGTCACCCCATCATATTATTAAAGGTATGTTATCAGAAACATGACGATAACGATGATTATTATTATTATTATTGTTTTAATGCTTCTATAATATAAATTGATAAAAACTATATTGCCAAAGAATCTGAATATTAATACTTTTTGATTACCTGAGAAATGCTTGATCCCGTAAACGTCTTTGCTGTAAAATCGTTTATTATCGTTCAACATGTCTTAACTTGATACAAATCTGATACGGAAACTACACAAAACAGTTTATATATCAAATATAAAAAAATATTCATGTTTCTCATTTAGTGTGCCAAATTCATTCAAATTTCAAGTATTATTTATTCAATTTGGCAGTCTATTATAAGCTTTAAAGCATTGTAATATTGGGATTATAATTATATTCATATGAGTGCGATACGTGGTTGAAATGAAATGAACAGTAACTAATTGAAATTTGCATGAATGCATCTAAAATACATTCGCTGCAATGAAATTCCGAACGAAAATTGAATGAGTGCAACGTATGTGAGTGTACTTACATACTTTGATACTAATTCGATATACGTAAGAATAAGAAGATCGTATAATGCGAGTGATCTAATAGTATTATCGAATTATTATAGTTAGTTCACGCAAGCGATTACGTGAATATTCAAATAAATTCATATATTTGAAGATGTTCATCTGATGACCTTACGTGAAATGACTTGACTGCCTCTGTGGCGCAGTGGTAGCGTATGCGACTGCTGTGCTTGAGGTCTCGGGTTCGATTCCCGGGTCGGACCAAATGTTTGGTATGATCTACAGATATTTGTTTCGGAGTTTGGGTGTTTTCTATGTGTAATATGTATGTATTTACAAGAAAAAGTATATATGTATTTATCTCAGTTGCTCTCTCTCTGTCTGCTTAGCTGGGGACTAGATGGCGTTGTGTGTAAGATGTCCGAAATATTTATTTTTATTATTATTAAATGTATATTAGGCAAGTATCTTTTCGTTGAAATAAGACCATACAAGAGAGTTTTCATACAAAGTTAGACACATTCGTTGAAGTTGAAGTTTCATAGCCTTATTGATTTTGCGACTAGCGTATGCGACTGCCGATCAAATGGTCTCGCTTTTTTTTTTCACGCTACGGGCAATATTTATATAGACAACAACAACATAAAATAGAAAATAGTACCCAATTAAAAAAAAACCCTCCTAGAGAAAAAGGAATAAATAAAATAAATCTGTACAGTGTTATTGCAGTTTTCTTACATATTGCTTCTTTAATAACAGCCCGGTGTATAAAAGTTGGCATTGTTTCACGCCCGTGCCTTGAAGAGAAAATAGCAGTCGTTATTGGGAAGTCAGAGCCCTCAAATATACTGACAACTAGTTCAGCCTTCGAATTCAGTTGAATCTCAGAGTTGCAGAGGTCCGATGCCAGTCCCTCAATAGAAAAACTAATATTCAGGTAAAACCGGTTCAACTAGTAGCCGACACCAAATAATATTGGGAATAATAAAGGTTATAAGGAAGATTCGTGAAAATGTAAGTTGGTGCAGATCATCTATTTTAGAAGGACGTATTATTATGTCATTGTTATAAAAAAAATCTAAAGACAGATTTCAAAATAATATATTTGCATGTTGAAGAATTGTTTGAGTTGATTATCTATACTAATATTATAAAGAAGTAAAGTTTGTGTGTTTGTTAAATTGTAGGGGGTAATCTCGGGATCTACTAAACCGATTTTAAAAATTCTTTCAGTGTTGGATAGTCCATTTATCGAGGAAGGCTATAGGCTATATATCATCACGGTAATACTAATAGGAGCGGAGCACCAATGAAGAAAGTTTCAAAAACGGGGAAAATTTTCACGCTACGGGCAATTGAAGACGCGAACGAGGTTGCGTGGGTCACCTAGTAATAAGATAAGGTAACAATTCACTTTCAGACATAGACATAGAACTAGCCTTAGCAAGGAGCTATCTCCTTTATGTATAAAAGAGCCTACAAATGTACAAAAAATAGTAACATATTTATACATGTGGGGGACTGGCTCTGGCTGAACCGATATTAACAGGTCTTTTACTGGCAGAAAGCTGATGATATAAGGAGTGACTTGGGCTACTTTTTTTTAATAGCTTCGCCCCGCGGCGTTACCGGTTGTTCCGGGACAAACGGACAAATAGACACAAAAACTGCAAAAATTGCTTTTTTGAGTTAAGTATCGGCTATACTTTCATATACATTTAGTAGAAAGCTATTAATTGGATATTACAAACATACACTTCAATTTGATTTATTTGTATAGATAATATTTGGCTATCTAATAGGGGTTCAATCTTCCTAAATAAAAGATGTTTATGATATACATTACTTATACTAAAGAAAATCTGAGTGTTTTAAACAAAAACCAGCTAAGCTGAATTATATTGTAAGCATGTTATTTGGTAGACTCGGTATTTAATAAATTCAACGAAGTTATTTGAGCCACAGGGAAACAAAATTAGAGACAGCTGCCGGCCACAGGGTACTGGATTTTACCCTTTCGAGCAGGATTACACACACACTGACACACAGACTGAATTTATATTCGTATAAAACCTTTGATTTCGGTCCACGCGATCATCTGCTTGAGTAGTATTTTATCTATACAACGTTACACAAAAAAAAAATTTGCCGGGTACTGTTGTCCATTGTTGTACGTCTCGCGTATGAATATAAAATGGAATCCAGGATTTTAAGAAGTGAGAACCTTTTACGTAACAATACCATAAGAATGGACAGCAGTCAAGACTCTTTCCATAGATAAATGTGAAGAACTACTAAGGCTTTAACCATGTGATCCTGTGTCTGTGTGTAGCGTTTTATAAGTGTGTGTTAGTTACTTTTTGACGCACAAACGGTTCTTTTTCATTTTTTTATTAATCCAGAAAAATTGAGCGCTCACATGATATACGCCTGCACTCTTTTATGCACACTCATATATTGTTATGGTACTAACTGTAGTACCAAAACAATAGAAAAGTGTGCAGATAAAAGTCCAATATTTTCCAGTGTCACCAGCATACGTGGTCAACAACTTGTAGGTCAGGTTGAATTGTGTGTTAGTCTTTTTCTCGTCTGTGTTTAGAGGAATAAATCATGACTGTTGAGCTGTGTCGGTTGGCAGATGTCCTGAGCAGAAAACTACTTAACTTACAAACGTTTGTAGCATTTTGATTAGCTAAGATTAATATTTTCAAATAACTTTCAGTTCTTTTTAGGTTGTCTAGTAGTAGTAATAGTTGTAGATATTTCTGGGTAGGTTTAAAAGACGTTTTTTAAGGTTATCATCCAACAATACTTAAAAATATGTTTTATACAACTATGTTCAACCATGTTACTGTTTTTTTTTCAAGTTAAGAATATTTACATTAATTTATTAAATCAGATAAGTTCTTAGATCAAACAAAGTAATCACATCCATTTATAAGTCAATTACGAATGTTATTTACTTTTTTTAGGTGTTACGGAAGAAAAGAAGAAATTGTAATAAATATCTGGGATACCTACAGATAGTGACGTAACCAATATCTTATGAATTCTACAGGCGTTATAAGCGACAGAATTTGTAAGTAAAGTCTGGTAGTCTTATTTAATTACTTCAATCCAAATAGTGTTTTTAGAATTTTCATGTACGCCTGTAATATCAAGGAAGTGGGCAGAGGTGATTATCTGCCTAGACCAAGCCTTAGGACCCTCGACCACGACGGCTTTTTGGAATGATGCTTTCGCGCATTCGAATCGAAACAGTCGCAATACGGACGCTAGTTGTGTGCCCTCATCCACATAACCACGATTTAGTTGCGATGTAAACGCGATTCTGTCGTGCTTCAAACGCGATTCTGTCGTGCTTCAAACGCGATTCTGTCGTGCTTCAAACGCGATTCAGTAACAGTACAAAAATGCCTGCGATCGCTACAGTTGCAAGTTGGACTCCGTTAAGCCAACATTAGTCATGTCGTCTTTGGTGCTGCTTTTACATAAGCAGCCGGAGCGCCATAGCCTCCATTTTTACCCCGATGTCGTCCAACACGGTCGCGTGCGAACTATTAAATAAAGCCTACTTATTTAAATATAAATGTTAACAACCATAGACTACAATGAATAGCATCCCAAATTCAATTGCGCAATACCATCAAATTAAGATTCAATCTGGAGCACATTTGCGCGCATCTACAAACGTAGTGAGTGTTGCACAATGGCAGTATGGCGTTCGTACAAATGCAGTACTTGCAGTAGAAGTCTGCGTACAAAGGACAGACATCCGGTCCGGATGCGGTAAGTGCAGGACGCACGTCGGCGTCCGGGAGTTACGCTAGCGACCTTGTCACTTGCGTACAATAAAGATGCATGTTAGGTCGAGTTCACAATGAAATAGGAAGAGTATATTTTTATTATTTAATTGGTACTGTATTGTAATCAGTTCAAAGAATAACTTTTATGCAGTAAATAGTTTGAAAATAGTAGCCGTATTTCACAGTTTCTTTTGCGTTTGGTCACTTTTCCACTCCTAAAGGTTAGCACAATGGTTTTTTAAAGCCTACTCAAGCATTAGGGGTAAATGCAACACAAAGAACAATCAAACTTAGACGATTGTGGACAACACAAACTGTCGTTGTGTCTTCTGGACACTTAGCACATTAGTAAAACGCCATCAGTGCGAGCACAATTCTCTCCCGTATTGAATAGTCTATCGAATTAAAACCAAATCTGTCCTACATAGATTTAATACATAGAACGTAAAACTACTAAGTAATGTCAGCTTTATTGTAGGAGTGGAAGAGCCAAGAAGTTCTGGCCTGATACGGCGGAATGCCGAAGAGTTGCATGCTCTGTGTTTCCACTCTTTCTTCCGAAAGAGTTGGAAAATGGACCTGGATGTCAGCCGCAATCGCAATTAACATTAAATGATGATGATAACAAGAATTTAAAACTTTACATCGAGATTCAGATCTAGAACGGTGATAAGATTGAGGTTTGAATACAAAAAGTATAAGGACATCTAAACCAATGTAACAAAAAGATAAAGTTTGTAAGGTTGTAAGGGGTAATCTCTAGATCGACTGAACCAATTATGAACATTCTCTTACTAATAGAAAGCCACTTAAATTGTGAGTGTCATATATTCACTCGAAAAATGATTACCGCGGTATGACATACATGCGTACTTATATTTGTTCCTAAATATTAATTCATTGAAATGAAACTAGAATTTAATTAAATTGCATTCCGCTTAGCAAGAGCAAATGGATTTACGCAATAGTAAACTGCTGTATAAAACTATGTTTGCAAAATGTAATTAACTGTCTGAATGTTGAAAATGAAATTTTATTTGAAAGCTAGCTCCAAACAATAAACTTAAACTTGAAAATTTTGTTTATCTTATTTGTGGATGTTGTTTAGATAAGAATCAGAGGTGTGTATAAAACCTTTTCAAATATATTTAATTCCTGGTGATCTGTTGGATCGATTCGGTACTTAATAAAAAAACATAATTGATCAAATACATTTTTCAATCAATAATTAAGTAGTGTATTTTAGAGTAAAGTAAATTATAATTAATCGGATTATAAATAGATAAATGCACGCAAAGGTATGTTTCGTTGAAGTAGATGTTCTGTCTGCCATTAATCGCTTCAGGAGCCATTGAACGCTGAATCTCTATACCAGAATATTTATTGGAGTATTCGAAGTCTTTTTTTTTAATTACTACAAGTGAATTGAGGAGTGCTAGTATTACTAAAAAAACTGATAACAAAAATCCAGTATCGTCCTCAAAACTGTTACCTCGTTTCAAACGATTTGTAATTTAATACCTTTTATTTTGGTAGATAACGTTTCAAAACTTGCAGTTGATCACATTTAAAATTATATTTCTCACAATTACTCGTTTGAAAGTGATTTAATTCTAAATAAAGTGTGATCATAAGTAATGAAATACTCAATTACACGATTTCCTTTTGATAAACTACCTTTAAAGATAAATATGTAATACACTGCGAGATTTAATGCGATTACAAATTACATATTTGTCCTTGTTCACTTGTTATTTCAGTAAGATTAAATTAACAGTATCTGCTAGCTGGTGAAGCGATATAAGCCGTATTTAGTTACACACCAGAGCGCATTTGAGGGTCCTTATTGAATAGGCAGCACTAATAAGTAGGCTTGTGAATGACCCATCTGTCGAGGAACTGAAATACGAATTGTTCCTTAAGCTTCTATATACGAGAGAGAAAAATATTTAAAGTTCAAGTCTAATTTGTCAAGCTTTTTTTACATTCTTCAGAACCTTTGTCCCAGACTAGGTGAGTGTTTTTTTTTTTTTTTTAATAGGGGCAAACGAGCACACGCATCACCTGATGGTAAGCGATTACCGCCGCCCATGTAAACCCGCAACACCAAAAGCGTCACAAGTGCGTTGCCGACCTTTAGGGGATGAGAAGAGGGAATGGGGGGAAGGATGGGATGAGCCTCCGGTATCCTCACTCACACTCGGTGAAACACAGCGCAAGCGCTAATTCACACCGGTTTTCTGTGAGGCCGTGGTATCACTCCGGTCGAGCCGGCCTATTCACACCGAAGCGTGGCTCTCCCAGCTAGAAGTCTGCTACGATACGGCTGAATTTAGATTTTTAAGTTGGAGCTACTGGTTGATAGATCTCCAGAATAGGGTAGACAACAAAAACGATAACTTTGTACGATAAATGTACTAAATACATACTTGTTACGTCACTTCTTTAGACTACTCAATTGAGCAATATATTTCAATGTTTACTTGATTTAAATTTGTAATAGAAATGAAAATGATATAAATGATAATTATATTTTCTGAGATGTATTGTAATATCCCTTTTAATGAAGAATATTTCGATATTTAATTACTACACAGTCATCTACCCTATTTAATTAGGTACTACATGATATCAAAGTTCTGTAGAATACGTATTGTTTGACTTTTTAGGCTTCTATCTCTTTGTAACGATTAGCCAAAAACGTTCATTTAGCAATCGGCACGCTATGTAATCTCCAAAGCACGGAGGTGTCTCAATTAGTTAAGAATGGTTACCCATAGATAGAATAACCTAGCTAGGATTGCTAAACTGATTTGTTTTTTTTAAAGGGATCAAACGTTCAGACGTGTCGCTTGATGGTAAGCACACAGCACCAACGGCGTCACAAGTGCATTGCCAACCTTTTGGGGGAATGGGAAGAGGATGGGAGAAGGGGTTTGGGTATGGGCCTCCGGTATCCTCACTCACTCGGTGAAACATAGCGCAGGCGCTGTTTCATATCGGTTTTATGTGCGGCCGTGGTATCACTCCGGTCGAGCCGGCCCATTCATGCCAAAGTGGAAAAGACTAACTCTACTCTACTCTCTCTCTCTCTCTCTCTCTCTCTCTCTCTCTCTCTCTCTCTCTCTCTAATTAGTCTTCTTCTAAATCTGAAAAAACGATAGCTAATGCTAAGCTTATGGAAACATAAAAATACTGTTCTCCATTTGTAATTCATGACGACTGGGGTAAAAATAAAAGGTATTCAATCATTTCATTAGTCTCATTACTTATTCAACAATAAGTTCATAATAAATTCATAAAACGGTATATTATGTGTATTACAGTATAGAAATATATTCATAAGAGAATAAAGTTTATATTCGCACTGATATTTTTGTGTTATGACCCCCAGTAATGCTTCGTCTCGTTTCAAGAATCGTATAAAAGGTATATAAGTTGAATGGCTGAGACTGTCGTTGAATGCATTACTGTCACTTCGAGTTTTATTTCCAGTTAAATGAAGCAGACGAGCGATTATGACATAGTCTGGTAAGTTAGAGATTACAAAAATTCAGAGCATTACTTAGTAGGTACTTGTTACTGATTTTTTTTTAAGTTGTAAGTTGGCGAACATACGGGCGTGGTAGTGAGTCTATTAAACGCCTTGTTGTACTAGAAAGGGTGGAAGGGACGAAGCCTCGTGGTAAAACGAATGGGTAGCGCGTATTGGACTCTGGACAGGACAAATTAAAATGCAGACTGCTGGCGGCCCATTAAATGACCACGTAAAGATGATTGTCAGCAACCTTAAGTTCCTGGAAAGCTGTGCTATGTAATCTATCGCTATAAGAGTGAATGGACTAAGCAGAAAAAGGAGTCGACGGGAAACTAACAGACAGGTAGGTCTCCTGTTGCACAACACAAAATGACATCTTTTTTTATATAGTAATAATAATAATAAATAATAAATATTTCGGAATTCTAACACACAACGCCATCTAGTTCCAAGCTAAGCAGAGCTTGTGTTATGGGTACTAGACATAAGACAACTGATATAAATACTTATATACTTTTTTTTTTGTTAATACATACATATTATACATAGAAAACACCCAAACTCCGAAACAAATATTTGTAGATCACACAAACACTTGGTCCGACCCAGGATTTGAACCTGAGACCTCAAGCACAGCAGTCACATTCGCTACCACTACGCCACCGGGGCAGTCATTAAAGTTCCGTTTCGCAATCACCTGTTTATACTTTTTTCTATAAATACACATTACACATGGAAAATACACAAACTCTGAAATAAATATTTGCAGAACATATAAACATTTGATTCGATCCGGGAATCTAAACTCCGAGACGCATGCGAGGCTACCAGTGCACCACTAAATCAGTCGCTAGAAGATATTTGGGCTTGTAATAAAAAAGTTTAATTCTGGCAAGTCACATTACTTGGTAACTTTTTTTTTATTTAAAATGACTTACATACTTCTGTAGTTGGTGGTACTTCGAGGTATATGAAAGAAAAAACTCATTAAACGGTATAAACTAATAGAAACGAAAACATCGCTTCGTAAGCAAACAAGTACACGTTGACTGCACGGTTGGCCGAGTGGTGTCAGCGGTCGCCATGCCGCTTGCGCCAAGTGTCGTGGGTTCAAATCCCACGCGGCACCCACAACACTTTGTGTGATCCACGAATTGTTGTCCCGAGTCTGGATGTTCTTTGTGTCCGTTTCATGTATGTTTGTAAAGTCCCCCACGACACAGGATGTTTATTCCTAATGTGGGAGTTGTCTTTAAAAAAAAATAAAAAATAATAATATTGTGTATAAATTGTTAAAATATTAAATGTGACAAAAAGTTGGATTGATTCTATTTTGAGAACAATCTATTATTCGTTAATGACTTGATATGAAAATGAGTTTCACAAATACCACGGTAAGGTTTCTGAAACATTTTTCTACTAAATAATTAATTCTACTATTATGTCATTTATCTAAGAATTAGTTGATGTCATCTAGTTATTTTTTTAGGGGAAATATGTCAATATGGCGAAGTGTTATTCCATTTGCCAAACTTTCAACAGTCTTTTGATTAATGAGGAAAGGAATTCCCTGAAAGTTAATCATAGTATTATTGACAAATTTAAACCATGACCCATCATAAGCTTACTTTCTTACCAACATTCAAATAGATACAATTATACAAAGTGTACTATATTATTCTTCGCTGCTTAAACATGGACCCTGTACCACCTACTCAAGACAGAGAAAATAAGTTATATATATGTACTGTCTACAAACTTGAATCATGACCCAGTTTGCCAATAAATCGTTTAAAACCGTCAAAATAACAAAAATTTCCCTCGTAGACAATATACTAGTTAAAACAGTAATAATTTTATTTTGAAGAAGTTTAGTTAATTCCAAAGAGCATCGACTCTTTGGATATTATATAGTAAACTTTATATAATCTTACTTAATTCTCTGTAAACACTATTTTTAAAGTGAACAAGGTAAACCAACAGTTTCTTTTTGGACCAGTGACTGGGTCGGCGTTCCGAATAATAATCTCCCACTTCCCAATACGACTCTGTCCACGTGCCGCATTTACAATATAAAGTGACGTCACTATGTTTACCCCTTACCTAGTACTATGATAATCAATTGAGCAACTTAATTCTAAACGATATCGCTTTCCACAACATATAAGTTATTACAACTTTTATAAGCATAGTTTGTGCATGCTTGTGACATCTACGAGTAAATAACTAAACAACTGCCTCGGTGGCGCAGTGGTAGCGTGTGCGACTGCTGTGATTGAGGTCTCGGGTTCGATTTCCGGGTCGGACCAACTGTTTGTATGATCTGCAAATATTTGTTCCGGAGTTTGGGTGTTTTCTATATTTAATATGTATGTATTTACAAAAAAAAAGTATATGTGTATTAATATCAGTTGTCTAGTACCCATAGTACAAGCTCTGCTTAGTTTGGGACTAGATGGCGTTGTGTGTTAAATGTCCGAAAATATTTATTTATTATCTAAAGTTATACAAAATGGGTAAACATACTTTATTTTTATTGTTCCACTAATATGTTTCTTACACCCGTGTAAATATTAAGAGGTGTACAAATATTATTTATGTACGCTAATGTTTGAAGTGAAAGCAATAAATATCTTTAACATTCGGTCAATTGCTTGATCAACATATCGAACGTAACATAAATACTATATTAAATTACTATAATATCGAAGAACAAATAATATGGTCATGTATCTATTAATGTATAAAGTTTCATTATACCACTTGCGTATGTTTTAGTATATTTTTTCTCCAACCTACGTAAGTAATACGAAGAGATGATTCTAAAACAACAAATGTATAAGCCTGCTAGCTTTTACCCAACCTTTAACCTTTTAATAGATTATTGGGACAAAAAGTAGCCTATGTCCTTCTTTTATGAGGTCGAATCTATATTTCTACCGAAATAAATAAATATTCCGGACATATAACGTCATCTAGTCCCAAGCTAAGCAGAGCTTGTGTTATGGGTACTAGACAACTGATATAAATACATAATTATATACTTCTTTTTTTAAATACTTACATATTATACATAGGAAACACCCAAATCCCGAAATAAATATTTGTAGATCACACAAACATTTCGTCTGACCCGGGAATCGAACCCGAGACGCAGTCGCATACGCTACCACTTGCGCCACTGAGGCAATCAAATCGGTACCGTACTTTAACCGTGAAAGCGTACATTTGAATTTACAAAGTACAGATATATAACATCAAGGTTATACCAAAAAGCTCATGTAATATATTTACAATCATTATGATTTAAAAAAAAAGTAATTATAATTATGTATTTAAAATAACTAATTCGCGCTTCTCGTGACCAGAAGGCCGGCCTTTTTCTAGCACAGAGAATTAGCATTACCTTTCAACGTAGTAATACTGCCAGTCTTTTGGGAACGCTACCAGTAGACGATGATGCGAATTAGTTTTTTGACGCTTGTATGTAAATATTGTTATTGTTTTTTTTAAATTATTATTTCTGTTCTATATTTAAATGTGTAATATCAAACACGTAAACCTGCCAGTGTCCAATATTACCTCCTCGTTTTCCGTTTTCTCTTCCACTAAACTTTATTTGGCTTCGCAATCATCCTTTCTTTGTTCAGAAACAGTTCTCTATGATATTATCACAATGACAGTCCTTTCTAACTGCTAAAGATAACAGGCGTGACAGTGACATCCAATCCTTATCGCATCTCGTTTGTATATCCAATAAGAAGGGATCGGTAACCAATCGTCAATATCACTTATCTGTATAATCCTTCCATCGCGTTGGCAGGATTATCTGTGTCGATCTAATCATGGTCGGTAGGACGAGTTGACATAGAAAGCGGTCAGGAATTAAACGGCATTTGCGCAAAAACACGCTTTTAGGGATCCGTTTGTTAAAAGGAAAAATAAACTCTTTTTTAGGGTCACTTTGTTATCCGTCTGCCTGACTAGTAATATAATATTTTATTGTAACGTAACATGTATTTAATCACGAATACTTATCAAGTTGAAATTAACATTAAACACATAGATTTCCTATACTTTATCGCTATAAAGAAATTAAGTTCTAAATCAAAGCAATCAGGAGAGTTTGTAAAGTAAGTACGTCTTTTTTTTTGTGTAGTATATTAATATTTGAATTAAAACTCTTTTGATTGTAAAAATTACGGTGACGTCGATTCGTAAGGATTTCAGTATTTAAAACTACAAAATTAAGTTCGATACTCAAAAACAAATCGTTGAGAATAGATTTGCAATGTAGGAGAAGTACGAGTATTTACATACAATTTTATGCAGAACCTTGATGAGCAAATTCAACTCGGATATGTTTCATCATTTTTAAATATGTATTTGGCAATTATTCTAGTATCAACTGGAATTACTGTAAGGGCATTGCAGGACAAAAATAAGTTTTTAAATTAATTTTTTTATTAAATTGGAAAATGTCATGTTTAATAAATTTATTGTTCACATTAGATTTTTCCGACCGAGCAACAATGAGGTCTAGTTGAAATTATCGGTCATTTCATCGTGGGAGAGCTGCGCTTCGGCATGAATGGGCCGGCTCGACCGGAGTGATACCACGGCCTCACAGAAAACCGGTGTGAAATAGCACTTGCGCTGTGTTTCACCGAGTGAAGTCCGGACTAACCTTATTAGAATGTTGTAATGTAATGTAATAAAAGAACTAAACCATCGATTCTCTATAATAATTAACTAATAAATGTATTTAAAGTTTATTTGTCCATTCGGTCAGGTTTTTAGATTTTATCTTCGTCATAAATAATCGCAAACTGTAACTAATTTCTCTTTGAAAAAGTTCAAACACTTAAATTTCTTTTCTTTGTAAATCTTTTGTTTTCTTTTAACAAACTTAATAATAATTAATTACTTTGTAATGAAATTCACTTTATAAGTTTAGTTATGTTAAAGTAAAACATAAGAGAATTTTGCATTGACCAAAAAGGTTTATGAATGCCAAGTAAATATAATCAGAACATTTTGGCGTTATGTTTTTTTATTTCATTTATTAAAATACGTAGTGAGATAAAATAAAATATTTCTATTATCGTTCTAATAAAACCGCATTGTCTGTTGTACTGACACCTGTCAGACAGACAAGGCTTATTCTGAGAAAATATTGTGTAGGGAAAACAAGCTTGGAAAATACACCCATTATCATCATATTTGTTTGGTTTTGTATCTCCAATCTTTTATCTATTCTATTTACAGGAAATAATACAGGATATTTGAAATTGCAGCATAGAATTTATTTTTTATATTATTGTAAGAGATTACCGCCGCCCATGGACACCCGCAACACCATAAGCGTTACAAGTGCGTTGCCGGCCTTTGGGGGATGAGGAAGAGGTTGGGGGAACGGGTTGGGGGAAGGCGCAGAGCCGGGCCCTCACTGCAGTCATCGGAGGAGATCTGTCGCTACCGGTAGCGACAGCAGTTTTACCGCGGTCGCGACCTTCCGCGAAGACATAATTTCGCAGAAGGAGGCGGCGGAGAAGGCCCGGGAGGACGACGTCCACTCGGACCCGATCCGCCGCCGGCGAACCGGGCGGCGGAGGCGCGCTTACCAGTGCCTGATGCCGCCCTGAGTGTGGCCGCGGATGGACGGGACGGGTTTTCCCCTCCATCCGCATTACAGGCCAACCGCGAGGAGGCGACGTACGCGTGTGCCGTGCGTCGCCTAATTTGAGATAGATTACTAGCAGACGGTGTCCGCTTCAGTGCGGGCAGGCGCTGGGAGGGGTCCAGTCGTGTTAATAACTGCAGTTCCCGGACCCCTTCCTTCTCAGGCGCAGAGTTGGCACACCGTGTAGTTTTAGTCGGTTCGATTCCGACACACCACCCCGCCGCAAACCCCGGCGGGGTGACGGCCCGAGGGGATTTCCACACCTAGAAAAAAAAGGGCCTCTAACTCAGGGTCCGGTCGTGTCCATAACAGCAGTTCCCGTACCCCTCCCTTCTCAGGCGCAGAGTGGCACACCGTGTGGTTTTAGTCGGTTCGATTCCGACACACCACCCCGTCACAAACCCCGGCGGGGTGACAGCCCGAGGTGGTTTCCACTCCGAGGGGGTAAAAAAAAGGGCCTCTGACTCTCCCACGGTAAATTTTTATTATTCAGAAATTAATACAATTAGAATATATCTCCAAGTGGTGACGAATTAAAAATACGGCCTACGAATATGACTAAAAGCGAAGATAAATAAACAATAAACATTTCGTACATCTAAAACACAACGCCATCTAGTCCCAAGCTAAGCAGAGCTTGTTTTATGGGTACTAGACAACTGATATAAATACATATGTACTTTTGATAGATATTTGCAAAGAGAAGAAAAAATTGAAACAAACCCAATACCAGGTCATCTAGCCAGCGTGGTATGTTAGTTCCAAACCTCCTGGCTTTGATTGTAGATTGTATATGTCCAGCAGTGAACTGTTACGAATACGACAGAGATTATGACAGCGTTAAATGATAATTCTTGTATACACATGGACCAGATTCGACCAGAGTGATTATGATTCCGATGTAGTCTGATCCGGAGACTCCTGAGTGAGACCTGATCAGACTCGATCGGTCACAGAAAATTGTTATTAAACTGTGTTTCGTAGATTTATTTATTGCACCTTTTATCGCATTTACAATAAAAAGTGCTTTGAGAAATTGTTCGAATTGAGCCCTGTTTTTCCGCCATCGTCCTACATGTCAGCAGTGCCATCTCCATCACTTAAATGGTAGGCATTCCACGACTGTGGGCTTTTCCAGGAACTTTCTGCCTCGCACAACAAAACTGTGGAATGAACTGTCGCCTGTGGTATTACCGGTCCAATACGATCTTCAAACCTTCAAGAAAAGAGCGTATGATATGATAATGAGAGCATGTGATCCATCTGCTCCTTTACCCTTACTAAATCATAAAAAAAGCTTATGAATCTTTTCAACCGCTAGGGATTTATGTTTTGCAATATTAACTCAACAAAAGGAACAAATGGCTCTTTTTAAAAGAGATTAGTAGCTTTTCCGTATCCAAAAAGGTTGCAAACAATATACGAGTGCCTGTGCTTAGAAAAATCCCTAAGTATAAACGTTCTGTTCTCTTTTTGAAGTACCTCATTATAGCGTATTTTGTAAATCGACATAAAGATGTACGAGTATTTCTACAATTTGAGTGTCCGTTAACCTTTGTAGGGGTGCCGTACGTGAGCTTTCAAAAACATAAGAGCGAACACACTCGGTGCTGCGAGTGTGGATATGTATGTCAAGAATAAAATAATCGTGTTTTGAAGACTCTCTTTCACAAATAACTTAAGAAAACTCTAACTGTACGAGTGGTTTAAAGTTGTTGCGGGAGAGCCACGCTTTGGCATGAATAGGCCAGCTCGACCAGAGTGATACCACGGCCTCACAGAGAACCGGTGTGAAACAGCGCCTGCGCTGTGTTTCACCGAGTGACTGAAGATACCGGCGGCCCAATCCCCCTACCCTTCCTCCCATTACTCTCCACATCCCCCAGAGGCCAACAACGCAATTGTGACGCCTCTGGTGTTACTGGTGTACATGGGCGGCGGTAATCACTTACCGTCAGGTGATACGTCTGCTCGTTTACCCACTATTACATAAGAAAAGTCTATTTCTTTTAGACTGCTTATAAGATCGCGAAACAGCGGTTGGGGTTGTGACTATAACTTGTGTGTGGGACTTTCGACTTCGTAGATAATGTAGTTCTTTTAGTTACAAGTAACCAAAGTGTTCTTAGCTTTATGGTATCATCATATCATCACACTCATATATAATATACACCAAAACCGATTTCAAGCTATTTTCAAAGAGTAAGTTATGGGAGACTAATCTTCTACCACCCAGAGTGTGAACCCCAGTCTATTGCTGCGAAAGTTAGATTTATTAACTGACCTACCTCATATTTTCTCTGTGTTACTCGATTGCTCGACTAGTTGAGGCTCAGGCATTATGTCCTCCTTAATAATAATAAACAATTTAGGATCATCAGAGATAAATAGTGTAGATAATTGCTTTTGCTCTGCAGCTTCGCTCGTGTATATCGAATATCACTGTAATCATATTTTGGATAAATATAATTTAGCCTATGATACTCACAAATAAATAATGTGGCTTTCTATTGGTAAATGAATTTTCAAAATCGGTTGAGTAGATTCAGAGAGTACGCCCTACAACTTCAAATTTTATCTGTTTATAACATTAGAAAAGATATATCAAAAACGTTCGGCGTCCTTATTTAAAAAAGTTTCGGCGTCCTTCTACGTTTTGCCTAGCACCCATTACTCCGTTACCCATTGTGTGCTATAACCATAGATTTAAAATATTTACAGTTGAAATAACAATGTAAACGCCATCCAAGTTCATGTTTTTCTCGAAAGAATATAGAAGTTGCATAAAGTATCCCGCTGTGAATAAAATTTTGGGTGAAAACAAATTCAACATTTTAGATGTGTCAATTTTCAAATTTCAGTTGGGAAATGTGTTGTATTGTAATAAGGTTTGTGGTTCTTGATTTTATATGTTTAAAAGCAGTGTTATTTATTTATTGAAGTGTTATTTATTTATTGAAGGTTTATTAACCTGTGTATTATATTTGTACATATTTACAAATTTGATATTTTCTTGAAAGGATTCAAATATTGTTATTATGGTGGTACATTATCATCGGCCTATCTCAGTCTACTGCAGGACATAAACCTCTCCATTTGCACGCCACTTGGTTCGGTCATCGATTTCTTGTTGGTGTACAATGAGTACTATTTATTCCATTTATATCATATGGAGAGGCCTATGCCCAGCAGTGGACGTCTTTTAGCTGAGATGATAATGATGATTCTAATACTACAACTAGATTTAACGACTGGATCGGTCTTGAGTTGTTTATTTTATGAATAAAAGTCCCCACTCCGAAAAAAGTTATTTTATGAAAAAATATACAAATAATGAGACTTTAATTTTTCATACACTCGTTGAGAATCGAATATAACTTGATGCTATCTTCGGGCGATTATATTTTACGATTTCCGAGGTATTATGAAACTGGGCAATTATATTAAAAGTTAAAGTAGATAGTTATTTAGTAATAAAGTAATTTTATCAAACCATTTCTCATCTCAAGAGATTTAAATAGACAACTGCTGCACACAATTCGAAAGGAAGTTTCATAAGCCATTTAATCGAATGAAATTAAAAAAAATAGTAGAGAAAACCCCGGTTTTTGTCAGTTCTTAGGTATGTGGGGAGTTTTTAGTTTTGTGACTTAATTTATACTCGTATTGGTAATTGAGATATTAGTAAAATCTATAGAAATTCTATAATTGCTTTCAAGTACTCGCTCTTTCATGGCACTGTAAAATACAATTTTACACAACAAATTAGAATTACGTAATAAATGGGAATTTGTAATAAAACATATTTGCGTGGTTAGAATTCAATAGGAACCGCAATGCGGCAATTCTGGAAAATATATCTAGCAATAATTCATTGAATCCGATATTAGATTTCAAAAGAAACATTTCAAACCGACATTTATAAACATAATGATTAATTAATACTGAAAATTATTTCGTAACGCTTGCGTGTTTAAGTATTTCTTGTTAGGATACAAGAAATACTTGGAAGGTTTACTAATTATCTGGAAAACAGAGGAATTTCTGTAAGCGCAGATGTCAAATAGTCGAAATTACAAATGTATACCAAAAATGTGTGCAAAAATAAATTCAACCAATTGATTTCTTTATTTATGGATTTATGTTTGATCTATTTTCTACGTTCACATTTATGCATCATATATTTAATAATCAGACATTACGAATGTAATTTTATGTACGTTAAACTTTACGTTTTTATAATACTTTCTAATTTGATAGATGGAATTCTCTCTTCTATTTGCATTAATGTGTATTAATATCAATAATCCGTCTATTCCTTTTATCTGAATTTATGAATTCTTTACGTGATTTATTTTATGAATCCGTCTTTCTACAGTCGAGTTATCATACTAAAAATTGCTTGGAAAAAATTGCCTTGCAACGAAAACGTCGCTATTTATATATTGTTATACTTGACCATAACGATCGATGCAATAAAAAAACAGGGATTATAGATTTTAGTCGGTTCGATTCCCGGATGTGGCAAGCGAATTTTTGGATTTCTTTGAATGCAGTTTTCTTTCATTTCAAAAATAAAGGAATGATTTATTTGAGTAAAATTCATTCAGGTGGCATTAGAAAATTCCACTGTTCTATAGTTATGATCTATGAACCACTCGCTAGCAAAATTTCAATTTAGAACAAAGAAAATATTTCCACCTATTCTAATACCACCTATTTCTAATATCTAGGAATATATTACTGTATTAACCTGTAAATGTAGCTATATTTGTAGAGTAGGTGTGATAGAAATGTTTCCCTTGCGAAACGTGGGACATTTTCTATACGATTCCGGTTCCAATACAAATATATACATCTGCTTGCTGTCTATGGCTCCGGGCAACGTGGAATTAAACCGCAGGACTGCAATGCAATTTACCTACGATACATTGACGATACTATTTGATATTGAATACGTATCTATGTTCTATGTGTATGTAAATAATTTTTTGTGGCGTTTATCATTCAACTATACGTGTAGTGGATTTAGGTTTCCGCACAAATTACATTTACTTTATCCAAACAATGTAATTATTTCTAATAATAATTTATAGTTAAACTTTACTATGTGTACATTGAATAGCTAATCAGATTATGCTTGGATTTATCATCTACCGAGTTACCAAATAAAAAAACCACTAGAGTAAAACTATGCTGAATAAAACCGAGTACTGTCTGTAACAAAGTATACAAAACACATGTTCGATTAAACTGATACGAACCAATCAAATTTGACGCCTTAGTTAAGGAGTTTAGATACCTCACGAAACAAAGAAGCAATAACAGATTGCAACGCTGCAGATATATTTTTATATACAACAAATGATATACCTCCGATGTACCTTATGATTGATAGTATGTGTATAAATATTGCAACAGTTTTTCTGCGATGAAATAGAATGTAGGTTGCTACAAAATAGTTTATCGTTTGGTGCGAATATCGTTCACGTTTTATTCGCTCACTAAGAGCCACGCCACGTACGCCACGTTTTTCGCATTAAGGTTAAAGATCGCAACAATGCACCTCGCGTCATGTAGTCATCTTTGTTTTAGTGAAACCTTTTCCATCATCATCTATCTCATCTGATTTTCCTAGCCTTTATTATTCCCAAGATTATTTTGGGTCAGCTACTAGTTAACCGGTTTTACTTATTTTTTTAGATTATCATCTATCTAAATTTATAAAAATATTAACGCTTCAAAAACACAAAATTCGGCACCTATTTAGCTTAAGTTTTGCCATGATTTAAATATTAACTTTATGCACTAAGTTTGTACATCGGCGGACTTAATGCCCAGGGCATTCTCTTCCAGTCAACCTTCGGGTGGTGCAGAAATCTTATATGATAGGTGCACAGAGGCTACTTTACTTTATTAAGTCAGTTAAAATGTACATAGTTGATTTACCATTCGTTTTCAAGATTTTTTCAAGTTAGTTTTGTTCTATTTTTCCACTACAAACACTATGTGCCACAGCGCAGTACAGCAGCGTTAAGCTACTAAAATTAGATAAGATAAGTTTGTATATTAGTACTTAAAATATTTCAGCAGTACCTTCAGGCGAAATGCACCCAATTCCTATTTTCTCTGCATCATCCAAATGTCGACTGGTAGAGAAAGTCTTAGGCATTAAGTCCACCAATGCACCTAAAGTGCATGATTAATAATAAATAAATAAATAAGTGCATTGCACCATCAACTACTACTGTCTCTCCAAAATATTTTGACTCATCCTAAGGTTGTTTGGAAGATATTGCTGTTGGCAATAAGGCCGACTTCTGTACATTATATATCTATCGTTTTATGTACTTTCTAGTAAATTTGTAATACGGTGTACAAATAAGGAGTTCTTAATAGAGAATTTACAATAAATATTCTTTTACACTCTATCACATGTTATAGGTACGTTGCGTAGGTACCGCAGGGTTGTAGATTGAGGATTAGCGGGGAGTTATATAGTATGCGTAGTGTTAATATCCTTTCTCGTACCTCTCCTATTTTAAGCGTGCTATGTCGCATATTGTGGTTTTATCCAATTTGATGTCGACATACCGCCTTAATAAAAATCCCTGTGGCCAAAGAAGGCCTGTAGAGGTTTCCATATTCACAAAAGGGGTTTAAATATTATCAAGTTAATTTCAATCTTATGGTATGTTTAATAATACGTTAAAACTGTGTAGTTGTGTTAAACTATGTCTGTATGTAATTTATCTTTATTATCTAAATACTTAGATATGTATAAGTTTTCTAAGTGTATACTTAGAAAACTTAAACAAACGTATGAAAGAGAAGAGTTTAGTAAAGCTAAATCTAATCCTCAAGCAACTTGGGATGTAATTAAAAAGGTTGCCGATTTACAAATAAATTCCTCACCTCTTTTGGAACTTCTTAATCTATTAAATACCCCGACCTCCTCCCTTGATTTTATTAATATTTTCTTATTTTATATTATTATTTATTTTAAAGTACTTGTGATGTGATGGAGAGCATAGGTATCCGGGGACTTGTCTTAGATATTTTCAAAGATTATCTGAGCAACCAAACTCAAGACGTTAGGATTGGGCAAAGTATGAGTCGGGAAGTCCTATTTCATATGGCGTGCGTGGCAGACTATCAATCCTAAAAAAATATTATATTTCCTAAAATGATGTAAGTCAGAGTAGACTGGGATCTTAGACTACAACATATCCTTGGTCGTCTCAAATTAACAGGTATTACCTAATTCAAACCTAATTGATATATTTTTTTTTAAACTTGATATTTTTTAAATCCATATTATGAATGCGAAAGTAATCTGTATGTCTGTCCTGCTTTCACGGCCAAACCGCTGCACCGATTTTATTGAAATTTAGCATAGAGATACTTTGATTCTTGAGAAAGGACATAGGCTACTTTTTGCTGTGATAACCAACAAAGATTGTGGGCTAAGCCGCGCGCAAAAGCTAGTTAAAAATATAGGTATATTAGGACTAATAGTAATTCAGGTTAATTTCAAGCTTTAGTAGGCATTCCCCTTTGTGTTAAACTTATACGAAAATTAAAGTAGAATTGTTCCCATATGTTACAGGTAGACATCTTTGTTTACGAAACTGCCATATATTATTTGTAATGTTAGTTGAGAAATCTAATAATCACTGTTGTGGCTAACACATTATTGACGGTAATAAACAGGTATATGGAGTAGCATTTGGAAATAGTATTTTACAATACCTAAGGGACCCGCATGGATTTCTGGAACACTTTAGTTTGGCTAAAGTTGTCCGTATGTTAATTTCTCGATATAAAGAATACCAACAAACTTGTTGCTCTTGGGAAGTCGCACCCCTATGTTACTAATTTTAATTAATATGTAGAACGTAACGTCACTAGGGGTGTCATGAAACGGTAACGGGAACATTGGGGTTTCCACACAGGATGGGGCCATCTACAAAGCGTAGGTAGCCCGAGGTACGTCGGGGTTCCAAGGTTTTCCTTTCTAGAGTGCACCTGGTTCCCCGGCATCTAGTACCCGAGACAGGGTGCGGTTTTAGTAGGTTCGAGTCCGACATGCCACCAGGGGGTGGTATCTGAGGGGATTTCGACTCAAAAAATAAAAATAAATAAATGGGTGTCATGGAAGACACTTCCTTTGAATGTCTGACAGATTGGTTCCGGACAGCCAATCCTGAGCACGTCTTCTACTGAAGCCTCCAAAAAACAACAGTTACGTGTGTAATTAAGTGTGTAACTGAAAGTGAAGTTCATTTTAAGCTTTGCGATATTCATTCTTCAGTCTCTTGCCTAATACGGTTTTGGCTTATAATGATCTTCTCAAGTTCGATCTTTTGTTTGTTCGAATTACAATTACATGTTCATTTATGCCTGACTGCCTTTGTGGCGCATTGGTAGCGTATGTGACTGCTGTGCTTGACCCGGGATGGGTTCCCGGGTAGTACCATATGTGTGCATGATCTGTAACAATTTGTTCCGAACTTTGGATGTTTTCTACAAAAATGTATATTATAATATGTAGGTATTTAAATCAGTTGTCTAATATCCATACTACAAGCTCTGCTGAGTTTGAGATTCGATGGCGTTGTGTCTTAGATATCCTTAATATTTATTAGTGATATTATTTGTTTTCAAGTACATGTCGCCTGGAAATAATGTGTTCTACAATGTTAAATATAAATACCGTGAATGAAACTGACAATTCCAAATTGTTTGTACTTAAAACGACCATGTTGATAATTACAATGTCGCTTTGGGACAATTTTCCTTACGTCAGAAGTAATATTTGACTGGCAAATTATAACGTTGACAGAGGAAAGGCTCAGAGAAATTTATTCGTTTGTCTCACATGGGAATGTTTTGCCTAGTCATTACAAATTGCTTTAATTAAGTAAGGGGATCAGTTAAAATGTTTTTGTGGGTAAACAGATAATGAAAGCACATCGTTATCAGTTTTGTCATTTACAAGGACTGAAATGAAAGTGCTTCCGAAATTGTTTTTGTTTTAACGTATAAAATCTATGATTTATTTTCTCTAATCTTCTGTTGCTCTAACTGCCACGACTAGAGAATCGCGGCAAGACAAACAACATTGTAAAAGATGAAGACATAACTCTTAAAATCATATTTAAAGAGTAGTTTAATTTTGAAGTGTGTCAGTTTCAAATCTATATTACTACAGTTCAGTACAGAAAGTAAATTGTCGATTTTTAAGTCTTACATTTTCGATTTATATTTTAATTTAGAAGATTACGTAGTTAAGGGTATGGAAACTGATATACCTACCCGAACTCGAACCGACTATACGAACCTCGTACCTCGGACCACCTACAAACTGTATTGATATATTCTGTGGGAACCTCCATAGTCCCGTTACAGTCCCCCGGGGCACGCACGCTCCGCAGTGTCCGCGCCGCCACCTGGGCCTTATTCTACTAGGGTGACAGATGACCTCATTTGTCACCCTCAGGCTTGCGCTTATGGAGATCGTTCTGCGATCTCCAGCGTCTGATTCGCTTTCGGTACCTAGCCCGTTCTCGAGCCAGCGGGTCGGGAGAGTTTTATACCTCTCCCGGACCCGCCCGCCGTCTCTTTGGCAAGCATAACTTGCTCGCCCTGCTTGAGCCTCAAGTTAAAAGGTAAAAAAATTTAAGCTAAAGCTGTTTGAAGTATATATGGAGGAATTTATTGTTTCTTTAATGTTTGTAGCAACCAAATACCATCATTTCCGTCTTTCCGGTTGAATATAGAACCAAATTGCATGGTTTTAGTCTAAACTCAAAGCGATAAACATTACTGATATATAAGACACTAGCTGACCCGTGCCCACTTCGTTGGGCATAATGTTAATAATCCTTTTTTAGTACAGAGTGTTATGTTTTAATTTCTAACTGCCAAGAATAAGATAGAAAGTAGTTCTGATAAGAACCTTTTATTTCAACAATGTCGAAAGTGTACTAATTACGTTTCGAAAAATTCAATTTCGGAGACGTCCGCTGCGTAAGGAGCCGACCGCGCGACTGAGCCGCGCGGGTACCTACCTCTCAGATGTAAAAGGCCACTCTTCTTTCTCCCGAAGCGAGCACGAACGCGAACCGAATTAAACCCGAAGCCTTCGCGCGCCGTCCGTTGCTTTGGCCTTCCGTTGAAATTTCTCCGATTCACTTTACAAAACCGACTACCACGTAAAAGCCTTTTTATTTTTCGGTTTTTTATATAACCTATGACACTAATGTGGCTTTCTATTGGTGAAAGAATTTTTAAAATCGGTTTAGTAGATCCCGAGATTACCCCTTACAATTTAACAAATATACAAACACACAAACTTTACTTCTTTATAATATTAGTATAGATAAAGTGTGATTGATTCACAAATCAATATCTATGTCGTAACCATAATATTAACTATAAAATTATAAAACTGATTTGAGACTCCCTTAAAATAAGTTAACCATATACCTAATTATGTATTGAAGGGGACTGGTACAGTCCACTGCGAAGCTTTTAAATTGGATAATTTTACTGACTGTTTATAAAGTAGTAAATTGAGTTTGTTTTCGAAGGGTATACACAAACAACAGATTATTCAATTATCGTGAACCTTTCGTGTTGGGATATTATTTTAGGACACACAAGAACGTTTGAACAATACCGTTTGGAATCAAATTAAGGAAATAAAGAGCTGGTTGAAACTCAATGAGAGCGGTTCTAAGTGTTGTCACCTCAATTTTAAAATTATTTTTATATAATTTATCCATACTAATATTATAATTTTGAAAGTAACTTTGTTTGTCTTTCTATATATTCACGTGTATGCTGTGTTCGCGGCGATTTCCCTTTGACAAAAGCATGTACGACGGCTGCGCGATCAAAGTGACCGTATTTAAGTGAATGGACTATACATCATTAACATTTATTTATTTAAAACGTCTGTACATAATAAGACCGTTTATTTATTTATTTATAACTTCATGCACATGTACATCGGCGGACTTAATGCCAAGGGCATTCTCTACCAGCCAACCTTTGGGGGGTGTAGAGATCTAGTAAGGTAGGTGCATCGAGGTTAAAGTTGTAACCTAAATTTATCTAACCAACACAAAATTCATATACTTAAATACATACATACATCCATACAAAAAAATAAATATATAGGTACATAATACATATACTTACTAATCGTACACTGGAAAGTAGACTTTAAGTAGGAGTACATTTAAATAAGTTATTCCGCGATTTGAAGAAGGTGATTGTGTACGCTCTTTTTAAAAATATAACGGTTTGTGGACATCCTGATTTCGAGTGGGAGCGCATTCCAAAGCAGCACTGCTTGCACAAAGAATGAGGCGTGAACGAAATCGGATGTGTGGGAAGGACATAGGAGGAGCAGATTATTCGTAGGGCGGAGGTTTCTGTCGTGATTCGAGGAAAGAAAATGTAAATCGGGATCAAAATAAGTAGGTGAGAATGGGGAATTAAGGAACGAAAAGAGAGAAGTCAGCGCACGCTGATTACGACGTAGACGGATGGGTAACCATTTTAATTGGGAACGTAAAGCAGATACATGATCATACTTGCGAAGATTAAATATGAATCGAATGCAGTTATTGAGAAGACGGTCTAGGTTATGTATTGTTTATGTCATAAATTTAAAATCAGAATCAGCTGTCTCACAAAATGCATTATCTGTATTGTAATGAATAGGGTGGCGCCCTCTCTGGGATACTACTACTCATACTTTCCATCTGGCTGAGTATGTAGTCACTTTGGCAGGCCTCAATAAATAATAGTAAATCAATCAAAGGAAATTGCCTGACAGATTCTAGCCTACCAATTATATTGTATTTCCTGACAGCCTTCGACTATCAGTTATGGTCTATTTATAGCTTCTGTTGTTAATTTAGATTAAGCTACCTTTTTTTTGTACGGGATTCTACTCGGGTACCATCGACTGGTGGCTATGTCAGACTCAAATCGACTAAAAACCGCGCACCATCTGGGGTACCACCATCACCGTCTAGGGTACTAGAAGCCGGTGAAATTAACTCAACGTACCTCGGGCCACTTACCATTTTGTAGACAATGCTTCTTTTCTATTTAAAAATAAAAGGGCGCAAGATCGCGCCGCCACCCCGGCCTGCTTCTGCTAGGGTGACTGGTGGCCTCACCTGTCACCCTTATGGAGCGCCAGAGATTTACACCGTGGGAGAGCTATGCTTCGGCATGAATAGGTCGTCTCGACCGGAGTGATACCATGGCCTCACAGAAAACCGGTGTGAAATAGCGTTTGCGCTATGTTTCACCGAGTGAGTGAGGATATCGGAGGCCCATACCCCAACCCCTCCCCCATCCCCTTTCCCATCCCACAAAGGTCGGCAACGCACTTGTGACGCCTTTGGTGTTGCGGGTGTCCATGGGCGGCGGTAATCGCTTACCATCAGGTGATACGTCTGCTCGTTTGCCCATTATTCAATAAAAAAAAAAAAAAAAAAGTTTTGCGATCTCCGACGCCTGAATCGTCTGCGGTACGTGACCTTTCTGGGCCCCGCTCTGCCATCTCCTTCACAAGCATAAAATGCTGTGTCCACAATATTTCAGATATCTGACACACAACACCATTTAGTCCCAAGAGAAAAGAGAGAAAACCAAAAAGAAGCAAACTAAGCGATGTTTTCCTTTGCATCCCTAGCTGTTCCCATGGTGGTGCAGTGAAAAACATTTTTTAATCTATATACCTTTTGTCGCGAAATCCGACCGAATTGTATTGACACAGTATGTATGTACCTATTAAAAGCTTATTATATTATTCAGTGCACTATATGAGGAAAACGTCAGTTTTTAGATAGAGTGATTTCAAAGAAAGGCTTGTACTATAATACTCAAACTCAGCAATAAATATTTAATTGAATTGAATTTAATTTTACGAGTATCTAACATATTCCATTCATATTAATATGCACTTGAGGATGGAACCTCTGCGGCTAAACTTCGTAAACTCTTAGAACCTAATTACCTGCTATATAAAGCTGTTTTCTGGATGAAATAGACAATGTTGACCATATCTATGTTTTACGTATTAGTATGATAATATGTCTCTTTTCAGAATATTGCCATTTCGATGGGTGTATATATGTTTTTGAGAACGGTCCCGACGGACTGACCCACTTACATTTGCCCCATAAATTAGATTTCTCATTCGGCCAAAGCTCCTCAATTTACTTTTTTCATCCTCATCCAATCCTTTTTTAAAGAAGTGAATAAATAGAATTGCCTGTAATAAATTTAACTGGTTTGTTATTGGTTTTATGTTTTATTAGTACTTAGATTGTTTTGAAAATTGATAGCCACAGTATAACTATTTTGGATAGACGGCTAATTTCAACACCAACCTCTTTTATAAAAATCACTGGCCACCTATGTGTAGTTTTTTTAATATGTTTAAAGATTAGCTGTCAGTTTTCTTTTGTTTGCAACATCGAGAGATGACCACTGAACTTAACATTGGATCATAGTCAGTTTCCACCATCCTGCATGAACATTTAAAGTTAGGTAGCTTGCTTTGCAATGTATACCTTATTCTCTCACCGATGAGCAAAAATGCTGTCGTGTTGATTGGTATAAACTTATGTAAGAAAAGTTTGAAGGCGGAATTTCGGAAGACGTATCCTACATTTTTACAACTCACGTATCATGGATATACAGCTACGATCTGCTGCTGTTTCGTGCACGTGCTGCATCCACGCAATGGGTGTTTAAAGATATAGAATATAACAATTTCAACATAATAGTTGTATGCGGAGGGAGCGTAAATAAAAAACTTGTAGCAGTTTATTTTCGACGTAGTGGACCAGTAGCAGTAATTCCGTGGCATTCCTAAGTGAACTATATTTAATTACTAATATATTATATAATGATATAATATAATACATACATATAATATAAAATAATAAAATTTTATACGTGGTTCTGCCTGGTTTGAAAAAGGTGTCTGCCTTTTTTGACTTTATTTGGTTCCCGCTTTGCTAAAGTGGGAATTGGACTTATTCAACGTTCATATCATGTAACATATGTTCAACTTATCCAGTTTTTCTTCTGATTAATTTCGTTGCGGGTTCCAAGACAGTTTACTTTCTCCTGGGACTTCCCGAGTGTCATAACTCGGTGTGTTTTAGGGTCACTGCTGTTGATCCTGGTGTACAGGAGTTACAGTATTACTATACAGTGGTGGTGCCGTGTGGGTGGAATTAGTCTCACAAAAAAAGTCTTATTGTTTTACGTAGATTTGTGTGTAAACGCATAATAATATTATGTTATTTACCTACACATTTATTCACAAAATATAAAAAAAAACTGATCCTGTTAAAGAAATGTTGCTCGAATATTTTTATTAAGTACCTTGTGTTTTTAGGTTAGTCGTTTACATGCTTTAAGTCACTCTGTAACCTAAATAAACAAAGTATTTTGATGGATTAATCTCGGCGCACCTGTAATGTAATAATTCTCCGTGGGGTTGGGTCTCAAGGGTAAGTAATGGATTATTTTACATAATTTGATATCCAAATTGAATTTCTGTAAAATTTGTAGACGCCAAAATCTGTTGTTTAAGGTAAAAGTGGCGTTTAGCTTCATTGTATTTGGTTTTGCAACAAAACAGTCATGTAATGTATACTTTTATTTATAACTAGCTACCCCAACAAGCCTCACTCGGTCAAAAGTTATTGGTCTGTTGCCAATAGATAAAGTAAATAAGTGTTGTTTTTTCTCTCTGTAAGAACCTTCCTTGTACTTTATAGAAAATATAAAAAAAAAGAATTGGTCGAATAGTTCTCGAGTTTAGGGCTTAGCAACATCTTTGTCGATTAATTTCTATTTATATAGATTAAGCAGCAATGCATATCAATATTTAACATCACGTCAACTGTCTATATTAGTCCACTGCTTGACTTCGGCCTACTATAATGATAATGTTGTATACCAAGCTGATTTCAGCCACAACGAGCAGTCTCAACGGAGAACATCCAACGTGACGGTTATCCGACACAACCGGGAAGAGGTACTGGACGTGACATTAATGCCACCAAAAGAACAAATATAAGATGTAGTATATAAGACTTACTACCTCTGGTTCTGCTAGAACAGTGAACCCTGTTTAAACCTTATCCTCTTACTTATGCACTGCAAAAATACTTACTTTAAAGCACCTTTTATCGTAAAGGATAAACATTTTAAATAAATAAGTAGATATGATTTTCAATTCCTATCTTATTCGTTTATCTTACCCCAACAATAGATCGGTCATTCAGGTCCTTTGGGAATCGACCCTAAAAAGAGAAAGCTATTTGTGATTCCTTTTTTGACTTCCCTAGAGATTCTAAGATCAAAAAAAACTGAAAAGCTAGAAACTCAAAATAAATAAATAATAGAAACAGTAATACTTATAGGAACTCAAAAAAATAAAAAATTAAATCAGGATATTTATCGGATAAAAATGTTCCAATTGTACTAACGTAGAAGTAATGCAAATCAATCACACACACAGTGAATCACAGTGCAAAGTTGCTTTTTAACCGTGTGCTCAATTTTGATGACCGAATAAGTCAAGAATTCTAAAATTGAATCACGAGTGCAGCGTGTGATTCCAAAATTATAATCCTGAGCGTTAGCGAGGTATTCAAAAGAGCAGGAGGTGAAAAATCATTACATTCTTTTATATTTGTTATCTTGTCGTAAAACTCTGATGACAAATTTAAAAAAATTGTCGTCAAATGAACTTCCTCGTCGCTAGAATTACTCATCTTAGGTTTTTCACTTGTTTTTAAGTTTCTTGTTTTTAAAATAAGGTTGTAACAATATGACATGAAAAGAAAATGACGAGGGCAAACCAAATATAAAAAAATACACCAATAAAGTTCCAATTTTTTTATTTTTTTTTAACGTTTGGAAACCCCCTCGATCCGTCACCCCACCGGGGTTTGCGGCGGAATGGTGTGTCGGAATCGATCCGACTAAAACCACATGGTGTGCCAACTCTGCGCCTTAGAAGGGAGGGGTCCGGGTACTGCAGTTATTAACACGACCGGACCCCACCAATAAAGTTCCTAGTCTGACTTTATAACAAATTAAAAAGGTTGTATGATAAATTCGGCACCATGGAGGTAGAAGTTCACAAACTTAGTGCACACGATGTTCTAAATTCAATTTACTTTATCCTCTAGCGGATAAAAACGGGCTTTGCACTGAGATATCGAAGGGCAAAAATGCTCTTTCTGAGACGGGGGGATGAAAAATATGTTTAAAAGTTATGGAAACACTATTCCACGTGACGATAATGATGTGTAATGAAGATTGCTTGATTCTATTACAGTATTGTTACGAGCTGGGTATTAAATAAATTAAAGTACTCGATTAATTACCAAAAATAACACAATATTTATTAAGAACACTTTTTACAATAAGAAATCACTAAATCACTGGTTAGTCGCACTAGAAGATCTCTTCGATGTTTATCCGCTGTATCGTGAAACAATACTGTCCCTACGGCCAACACGTTCCGCTTTTATATGGCCGTGGAAATTACTCGAAACTACGAAAACATTCGATCGATGTTTCTAGGCTAAATAGATTACTCTAGAGCTGCTTGTAGCGCCATCTAGCGTCGAGTAATCGTCATAATGCACACAGTTGCGCGCTTTCCGACACTAGATGGCGTTGTCCTCGACAGTTCTCGATTATTCTAGTGGACACGAGATTCATCTGGTTATGGCGCAACACTGCCCCCTCCTAAGACATGCTCGTCCCGAGCATTATCGGTTCCATAGTATCGCGCCAGTCGATCTACATGAACTATCTTTGGGGCGCCTCTTGGACACTTCTGTATCCGGTAGGTAACATCATTGATTTTAGTGACTACCCGGTATGGCCCATCCCATTTTGCTTGTAGCTTCGGAGATCTCCCTTTACTGCGAACTGGATTATGTAGCCATACTAGCGAACACTCTTCGAAGCCCTTATTATTCGCTTTCCGGTCATAACGGGTTTTCATCTTTTCAGACATTTGTTGGCCCGATTGTCTGACATGCTCATAAATGTCATTCATCTTGTTCCGCAAGTCATTCGCGTACTCCGTTATACTTCGCGGGGTATCAGGGGGTATTCCAGTGATCAAGTCTGCAGGCAACCGTAGTTCTCTTCCGAAGTTTGCAAAAGCTGGTGTTACGGAAGTACATTCGTGGACTGCACTTCGGTATGACAGAAGAAACGGTTGGATGTGTTTGTCCCAATCTTTTTGCTTACTTTCAACTACTTTTGCCAGATACCTCTCTAGTGTTTGGTTAAATCGTTCCACCATTCCGTCCGATTGTGGGTGGTAAGAGGTGGTTCTGGTTTTGTGAGCACCCATCACTCGACACATTTCTTGAAATATTTGAGACTCAAAATTTCTTCCTTGGTCACTGTGGATTTCTAAAGGCACTCCAAAACGACAGAAGACTTCGTGCACTAATTTATCTGCAACTGTTGATGCCTCTTGGTTGGGAATGGCAAAGACTTCTGGCCACTTAGTGAAGTAATCCATTACGACCATGAAGTACTTGTTTCCGCTTTCACTTTCAGGAAACGGTCCTGCCACGTCTATAGCAATTCTTTCCCAGGGTGCACCAACATTATACAATTTCAATGCGCCTCTGCTACGTGTATGAGGTCCCTTCACGGCCGCACAACTGGTACACTTGCGACACCAGTCCTCAACATCATCACGACAATGAATCCAGTAGAATCTTTCCCTTATCTTTAACAATGTCTTCTTAACTCCCATATGACCTCCTGAACATCCATTATGGTAGAGCTGCAGGACCACTGGTATCTTAGCTTTAGGAACAACCATTTGCAGGTGACAGCTGTCTCCTCGAGCGTTTTCCCATTTACGGCACAAGACTCCATCCTGGATGACTAGACTATCCCATTGAGCCCAATAACTCTTCGTGGTCGAGCTCAGCGATGCAACTTCGCTCCAGTGTGGCTTAGGAGTCTCAGCTTTAATCCACTCGAGAATTGGTTTGATATCTGCATCCTCTTGCTGTGCTTGCTGCAGGCTTTCCTTCCATTCGTTGCTAAGGTCCGTCTTTATCGTCCTTATAGGAACAGCTTCCTTTACTTCTTGCTTGGCGCAGTGCTTGCAGTCTTCAGGGCAAGGTCTTCTTGATAGTGCGTCTGCGTTACCGTGAGACTTTTCACTGCGATGTTCAATCATGAAGTCATATTCCTGTAATAACTCAATCCATCTCGCGACTTGTCCTTCAGGATTTTTAAATTGTAAGAGCCACTTTAATGCAGCGTGGTCAGTTCGGAGGTGGAATTTACGCCCAAGCAAATATTTGCTGAAATGTTGCAGTGTCTTCACTACGGCCAGTAGTTCCCTTCTTGTGACGCAGTAATTCCTTTCCGGCTTCGACAAAGATTTACTGAAATATGCAATAACAACCTCTTGATCACCTTTCCGCTGGGATAACACACCGCCAAGCCCAGTATCACTCGCATCTGTGTCAACTATGAATTCATTTTCGGTATCTGGATACCCTAAGATAGGTGTGTTGCATAGACGTCTTTTTAGCTCTTGAAATGCAATGTCACAACTTTCATCCCAGCAGAAATGTCTTTTCTCTTCAGTAAGTTTATGAAGGGGTTT
This sequence comes from Spilarctia lutea, assembly GCA_916048165.1. NCBI lineage: Eukaryota > Metazoa > Arthropoda > Insecta > Lepidoptera > Erebidae > Spilarctia > Spilarctia lutea. Next base: position 8,118,638 of record OU696491.1, read on the forward strand.
AGCAATATCCGCAAAGTTTTTCACGAATCGCCGATAGTAGGAGCACAAGCCCAAAAATGCTCTTACTTGGGTCTTATCTCTTGGAACTGGCCAATCCTTGACGGCAGCGATCTTTTGTGGATCTGTTTGGACACCCTCTTCCGAAACCACATATCCTAAAAAGCTAACCTGCCGTTTGAAAAATGAACATTTCTTAGGACTTAACTTTAGGTTGGCACTTCGGATTTTCGATAATACGCGCTCCAGGTTTCGGATATGTTCTTCAAACGTACGGCCTACGATGACAATGTCATCCAAATAGACCAGGCAGGCATCTCCAGTTAATCCGGTGAGTACTGATTCCATCAGTCTTTCAAAAGTTGCTGGCGCGTTACATAATCCGAAGGGCATTACTTTGAACTGCCACAATCCTTTCCCCGTCGAAAATGCAGTCTTCTCTTTGTCCTTGGGATCAATCTCTACCTGCCAGTATCCACTTTTTAAATCCAAGGTGCTAAACCACTTAACCCCTGTTAGCATGTCCAGAGTGTCGTCTATTCTAGGTAGTGGATAGCTGTCCTTCTTCGTAATGTCGTTTAGACGGCGGTAGTCAACACAAAAACGCATACTGCCATCCTTTTCCTTTACAAGCACTACAGGTGAACACCATGGGCTGGATGAAGGCTCTATAACGCCATCCCTGACCATTCCATCAATCATGGTTTGTACTTCCTGTTCTCGTGCTACTGGTAGTCTTCTTGGTCGCTGACGAATAGGCATCTCACTCCCAGTGTTTATTTTGTGTTGAACCAAACCAGTCTTTCCAATATCAGCGTCATTAGTAGAGAAAATATCAGTGTACTTAACTAACATTATCTTAGCCTTGTCAATTTCTTCCCTAGACAAGACATCTCGACAGTCTTCTAAAAGTGTTGACACGTTGACTCGTGCATCCGTGCTAATTTTCAAAGTAGTCAAGTCTTGGCATCGACGCATCCAATCCACATCTTCGCAAGTGCCAATCAGTGTGCCCTTATGAATCACATGTTGCTTGTCACTAAGATTTAGCACACGTACTGCAGAGGTGTTAGTGGTACTTACTAGAGTTCGTGCGATCTTCCATGGAAGATCATTATCTACCCCTTCAATAAGGACTCACCGATGCATTCGTCCAGAATTATGAGGGAGACTAACTGGCATAATTGTCTCTGATCTGGGAGGAAGAACAGCGTTCTTTAAGCTGTACACTTTTCCTGATGATGCTCCTTCCATGAACAGTTCTTCTTGACTACATCTCATTACACCTTGGTTGATGTCGATCTCACAACAATTGTTCTTCATGAAGTCTAGGCCAAGGATACAATCGTCAACTATATCGGCCACAATGACGTTATGCAGGTAAACTTGGTTGCCCAACTTCAACTCCACCTTCTGTTCGCCTCGGACGGGTATGCGCTGACCAGTGGCTGTTACTAAGTTTATTTTCTCACGGTTACATGCAATGTCCCTCAGGAACCGATTTGCAAGTTGGGAACTGATGACTGTGCGAGAAGCTCCCGTATCAATAGTCAGCTTACATGACGTTCCGTTAATTTCGCCTCTGATGACCAGGCTGTTCCCATCATGAGTTTGCGAGATCGAAATCCTTGGGGCTCTTTGAACACCAGCCAGCACCCGCCCCGCAGTCCTGGCGTTTACTCGTTTCCCTGCTGTTGTTGGGCAGTACTATCAACCGCCCTATTCTCCTGAGACCGCTCGTACTCACTTCCTATGCTTCGCTTAGGGCAGCTGGACCGAAGGTGACCTTTTTCACCACAGGCGTAGCATCTAGGGCTGTACCCCTTAAATCGGTCTCGCACAGGTGATGCCACAACCTCCCGGACCCGATGAAACCGATGGTCTTGTCTCACAGCTTCCACCTCCAAAGCATGGGCCAGAGCGTCCTTGAGAGTTTCATGGTGTCCAAGTCTCACAGCAGCTCTAACTTCAAGGTCACGAATGCCATCGATGAAAGCTTGCACCAGATTTCCGCCAACGAGCGCAGGTGCAGACTGGTATGCCTTACGGACCAGTTTTTCAACTTCTAGAGCCCATTGTTGCAAGTTTTCACCGATGCGTTGGGCACGATCCTTCAGCTGTGCACGAAACACGTGCTCCAGATGAGCGTCACCATATCTTGCCTCCAATGCCTCCAGCAGTTGCTCATAGGTAACCTCTTTATCGAGGGCTTCGAGGACGGTTAGAGCCTGGTCTCGAAGACCCAAGGTGAGCGCGGTCATAGCCTGATCCTTAGTCCAGCCGTTCACCTTCATAACAGCCTCAAACTGAATCTTGTAGGCTGACCACGAAGATGTTCCATCAAACGGCGGTACTTTGAACCCCCGCACCGAAGGAGCAGCAGTTACTGTAGTCGCCACTCCGTCTGCAACTTTAAGGTTTCCTAAGGCCTTCTTCACGTCAGCAATCTGAGTTTCGGCCTCAGTGATACGGTTCTCGTGTTGAAGAACCTGATCCTTCACTACCTTGATTTCTTTGCCGAAAGTCTCATGAATGCCTTTTAACAAGAGCATCTGTTCTTCCTGGCGGCGGGCCTGTTCCTCCTTGTCCCGCTGCAGTTGCTCTTCCAAGCGGCGGGCCTGCTCCTCCTGGCGGCGGGCCTGCTCCTCCTGGCGGCGGGCCTGCTCCTCCTGGCGGCGGGCCTGCTCCTCCTTGTCCCGCTGCAGCTGCTCTTCCAAGCGGCGAGCCTGCTCCTCTTGACGGCGGGCCTGCTCTTGGAGCATCGCCATTAGGGCCGTGATATCTGGAGCTGCTGCCGATGCCGACGTGGACGGCGTGGTTTCCATGACTGGCTGCTGATCTTCCGATGTAGGCAGTTGTGCACTTCCAAATCGCCTCTGATCAGCCTCTTGCTGGCGCTGACTCCTGGTTCGGATACCTTCCGTGTCCTCTTTTGGTAATACCGGCATACTTTAATCGCACTTCTGACACCAAATTGTTACGAGCTGGGTATTAAATAAATTAAAGTACTCGATTAATTACCAAAAATAACACAATATTTATTAAGAACACTTTTTACAATAAGAAATCACTAAATCACTGGTTAGTCGCACTAGAAGATCTCTTCGATGTTTATCCGCTGTATCGTGAAACAATACTGTCCCTACGGCCAACACGTTCCGCTTTTATATGGCCGTGGAAATTACTCGAAACTACGAAAACATTCGATCGATGTTTCTAGGCTAAATAGATTACTCTAGAGCTGCTTGTAGCGCCATCTAGCGTCGAGTAATCGTCATAATGCACACAGTTGCGCGCTTTCCGACACTAGATGGCGTTGTCCTCGACAGTTCTCGATTATTCTAGTGGACACGAGATTCATCTGGTTATGGCGCAACAGTATTATATCTTATGGAAACATTTTGTACACCATTTTATGGAAATTATCGAACGGCGCATGAAACTTTGCACAATTAAAGTTTATATGGAGGAGGACAGCAGAAAAGTAAAAATCCGGCCAAGTGCGAGTTGGACTTATGTGCATGAAGGGTTTCGTACCATTTCTTAATTAACCAACAGAATCGAGCAAAAAAATCACGTTTTTTTGTATGGGAGCTCTCCCTAAGTATTTGTTTAATTTTAATTTAATTATTTATTTTTTAAAGTGAATTTATATCCAAACATTATGTGAATATTTCAAGTGTCTACCTGTCGCCGTTATCAATTTCGAGCAAAAACGAGCAAAAATAATTTATTTTATTCCGTTTTCTAGTATTTTTTGTCATAGCGGTAACAGAAATAAATCATTTCTGAAAATTTCAACTGTCTTACTATCACGCTTCATGAGATACAGCCTGGTGGAATAGACGAATGGACAGCGAAGCCTTAGTAATAGGGTATCGTTTTACCCTTTGGGTACGGAACCCTAAAAAAGAAAATCAAATGAATTATGGTCAAATTTTGACCATTGGGCGACCAGTACCTACTACTCAATCAATCAATCAATCAGCCTTTTATCCTGAACTTTGCTTTCTTTTCTTCATGACTAGTTTCTTCTCACAGAAAGTACCTACTACTAGGTTTTTTTAAATATTTTTTATTTAATGGAATACGGTCTATCGATCAGACGTATTAGCGGTAAGTGATTACCGCCGCCCATGCACACCCGCAACACCACAAGTTACTAGTGCGTTTTCGGCCTTTTTACGAAGGAGTACGCTCTTTTCTTGAAGGTTTGGAGGTCGTATTGGTCCGGGAACACCGCAGGCGAGAGCTCAAACTATGATCAGCAGAATATGAACATTAAATAAACTTTTGGGAATAAAGTCGCAAGTTGATGCTTATTAAAAATTGAAACTGTTGGAGTCTTAGGATTATAATTATTAACTTTTTAATTAATACATTATTCAGTTTCATTAAAAAACGGTTTATAGTCAAGATTTTTATCTCTACCGATTGGATTTTCGTTTTATTTCGTTACTTTTTTCACCTTCTCGTTCTTTTGTATTCTTTTCATTTCTCATCTACTAGATTCCAACGGAATTTATACTTTTCTTTATTTTCTATATAATATATAGTTCGTTATGAGTTATAGTTAAATATCATTGTCAACGTGATCAGTTGATGAATTATACGAATTATTATCCATTTTTATGGCATAAGCGGCAAACGCGCATACGTATTGCCTGATGGTAAGCGATTAATACCGCCCTGATTAATACTTTACAAGTGCGTTGCCGGCCTTTGAGATGAGGCCGGGGATAGGGGAAGGGGTTGGGGTCGGTATCCTCACTCGTTCGGTGAAACACAGCGCAGGTGCTGTTTTACACAGGTTTCCTGTGACACCGTGATATCACTCCGGTCGAGCCGGCACATGTATGCCGAAGCGTGGCTAAAATGAACACATCACAAACAACAGCCTTTAACAGCCCACTACTGGACATAGCCTTATTGATCTAGCGGTTGACGTATGCGACTGCCGATCAAGAGGTCTCGGGTTCGAATCCCGGGTCGGGCCAAACGAACTGAACTGCCTTGAAGAGCACGTAAAGCTGTCGGTCCTGCGCCTGATCTCTTCCCAGTCGTGTCGGTTAACCGTCCCCTCGGATTATGAGAGTGAGGCAACAGAGAGTGCACCTTTGTTTGCGCACACACTTGTGCATTATAATATCTCCTGCGTAGTTGGCTGGTCTCCATTGAGACTGGGCGGCGTGGCCGTAATCGGCTAGGAGACCATGACTGGACATAGCCTCTCCATAGCAAGGAGACTACACTATATCACTAAGACCAGACGGCTTGGTATAGTGTTTGTTTCAAGCTTTTTTTCTTGTTTCAGTGATGTTCTTAAGGGACTTTACTCTTACGACATTCATGAGATGTCGTCGTTACCACACGATGAGATACAAAAACATTTACCATTAAATATTAAACTGTTTGTAGGTATTTTGTGTATTCACTTAGTTTGATTTGTAAAGAACCCAAAGTAACGTGTCCGACAATGATATATGACTCGTGGTAAATACGTATTGTGTTAACACAATTGGCTGGATTAGCTCGCCTTTAAATGACATAATATATCAACACAAATTTGACGTAAACAGGGTCTACGGACAGCAGGAATAGTGGTTGAAATTAGCTTGTTGTGAACTGTAAAGACATGCACGGGTATTAGTGTTCATAAATTATGGGTATGATAAATCTTACTAATGTTATAAACGCGAAAGTGAGTCAGAATGTTTGTTGCTCTTTCACGCAAAAACTACTCAATGGATTTTGATGAAACTTTACAATAATATACTCGTAGCTTGTACATCAGAATAACACATAGGCTACAATTTATAAAGATACTAGCTTCGCCTCGCCACCTTACCTACGGTTATTGTGGTACCGGGGGTAGCACCGTGGAGTTCAGCTAGTTGCTATACTCGTATAATGATACGATATTCTGCAGTAAAGTATACGACCAAAATGAAGAATGACTAATTAATCGTATGTTTTATTACTCTGTAAATGCATGTCTCCTTAGTTTCATTAATGAGCGGTAGAAGTGGTCAATTGCCTGATTTTTTCCCCCCTATATAATTAAAGAAAAAGAGAAAATATGGTCAAAATTTAAAAATTTCAGTTAATATAGTGTCACTTGACAGGGGACAACTTTGTCGTCACGCTAGACATAACCATATGATGCTTGACTAACTTACTAATTGAATTAAGTTACTACTAATTAATAGATATGATTGCATTACCTGAATTCACAAATAAATATTTTAGTTAAAACTCAAATTCATGGTTTTAGTCTGCAAATACATAAAAACAGGCGTCAATAATTAATGCGATATTAAACAGAGCTATCTGTGGCGTAAAGAAGAGTCGTGATGATATATCAGTCTTCAAGTTAACAGTCTAATCGACAAAAGACCAAAGACGTTTCGGTTCAAAGTATGTGAGGATAAAGATTAGGTAGTACCAAAGACACACATAAATTAGCTATTCCTGACGTAGGGTAACTTGGCAGATTTATGACAGGAATTACAGACGGCACCTAAATGTTACTGAAATATCTGCATTTCATAAATGTTTTATTCATGTTAGATGTGTATCTCAAGTACAATAGAGTCCCTTTAGAAATTTCTTGTTATTGTAGTAATTTTCCGTTTGGTGACCGATTATAAATACAGAGTGACACTACCCATATTCATTCCATGAGTATTACAAGAGCCGACTAACAACACAGGCTATGGAGGAACGGGTATCATTTCCCTCCAACACAAGGGGAGGATCCTCCGACCAGGCGAGGTGATCATGCCTGGCGGGCCACTGCCCAACGGTTGATGTTGGGTTGTTGTATATATGATAATTGGCGCGAGAACTTCTATTGCGCGATTCAGGATTGGTAGTTTCTTCGTATTGTACGTTGCTCTGTAATTCAGTGTATCTGCGGTAGATGGCGTTTTAGCATGTTGCGCTGTATGTGGAAGTCGCCACACAGGCAAAGAGAAGTATTACTTGTACCAAACCTATAGCAATCCGTCTAGCCAGTGTGGTACAGTAGGCCAAACCCCCTTTCTAGGGAGATGCCTTGCCTATGTCCAGAACACTACTAAAGGCTGTTCAGTTGAGTGGAGTAATGTTAAAAGTAACGTAAAACTCTTACAATGAAAAATATGCTTAAATACCATTTAAACAAGACGCTGAGGTTGGAGCACCTGGAAATTACAAACTAATCTAGTATCGTGCCAATTTGTAAACATACAATTTCCCAACTTAAACCGTTGAGCTGCAGTCATGCAGGCATGATTACCTCATCTGTTTGGAGAATCTCTTTGTGTTGGATTGGATGACTAAAGCCTGTTGACTATTGTTATTTGACGGATTGCAATCATGTTACAGTAATCCTTCTCTATTTAAACCTGACCTTTACAGACATGCACACTTAAGTAAGATAAATTGAAAGAAAACAATTATTTCGTAAACCTAATTTTAATGTGGGTGAATGTAATAGCATTCTCGCTCTTCCCTGCACGGAGAAAGCGAGAACACTGTATGATATAGCTAAAATGTGTATGTTAAATAGTTCATAAGTTGTATTTTTATGAGGACGTCATAATCACTTCGTGACTAAGCCCTCATTAAACAAATAAAGAAAAAATAAATAAAAGTAAGATAAATAAAGTGTTTTATAGTTATTTTGCCTATACATTTAATTGCTAAGCAGGAAATACTAATCAAGCTGCTAGAGTTACTTTAATCCACTTCCTGATTTTTGATTGAGCTGAAATTTGAAATATACCTTTAGTTCTGATGACAATGCAATTTAAATAATCGGTATTAATTATCCAAAATGGCTGCCGTAACAAAATGGCGGCGTACATAGTTTTGGACAACCCACTCAATTTAGGTATCAAAAAGGGCCCAAAGTTATTTTTTTATTAACAAGTAATAAAAGCTTGTTTTAAAAGAGCTTTTTTAATTAATCACTTGTTTAAATAAGCCTGCCAAAAGGAATCTAATCTACCTGATGGACAGCATGGACAAAATTGAAAAGCAGTGGCTTCCATATATATTACGAATGCAGACAATGCAACAATGCAGCATAGTAACCCACACATATTGGAGGATAGATGATGAAATTTTCACTATTTAATCAAAACGAGTAAATACCGAAAACCGGTGTGAAATAGCGTTTGCGCTGTGTTTCACCGAGTGAGTGAGGATACCGGAGGCCCATACCCCAACCCCTCCCCCCATCCCCCAAAGGCACTTGTGATGCCTTTGGTGTTGCCATGGGCGGCGGTAATCGCCTACCACCAGGTGATACGTCTGCTCGTTTGCCCACTATTCAATAAAAAAAAAAATACATTATAACAGTAATAATGCCCTTTAAAATAAAATTGTATTTGTATATATTGTAGATATTATCAGGTATAAATATTTAAGTAGAAGTCACAAAAAAATAATATAGCCTTTGTCACCCAGACCATTATAACGAATCCATTGACACTACATTCATCAAAATCAATTCCATAGATATGACGCTACAGTAGAACATACAAACATACATGGATTGCCAAAACTATTACCTTCTTCTTCTTCAATTACATGATTACACACCTTTCAACACACTACAAAATCCACAGATCTCGTACCTCTCACAACCTTCATTGTCATTGTGTTAAAGTGTTATGGTACGTTTCTATTTAACGTGTGACCAAGGCTTTTTAAACTCGAGTACGTGTATCTTTATACGTTGTTAAATTCATTGTCCTGAAAGTCTTGTTTCATACTGTTTCAGTGTCGTTTTATGTCGTACTTGGGTTTTAGTTTTTATCTTCTTTTTATTGTATGCTATTTCAAAAAATTTTTTGACACCTCAATCATCCACGTAACCCTTAACCTCACGAAACTGTGGGGAAATTTCACTATAGTTGAAAATGGGTACCCTACTGAAGCGATCCAAAAACGTAGAATAACAGATTGATTTGCAGTCTTTATGACTTTTATACCATTGTTTTATATTACGTTGAAGTATAAGACCAACGTCAACGTCATCTCCAAGGCATGGGCAGGAAGCACCGTCCTCCAGGCTGCTTTTAAGAATTACTTATAAGAAAAACCCAAGTTGCTTAAAATAAATATTTCGGACATCTAACACACAACGCCATCTAGTCCCAAGCTAAGCAGTGCTTGTGTTATGGGTACTAGACAACTGATATAAATACTTATATATACTTTTTTTTTTTGTAAATACATACATATTATACATAGAAAACACCCAAACTCCGAAACAAATATTTGTAGATTCCACAAACATTTGGTCCGACCCAGGATTTGAACCCGAGACCTCAAGCTTAGCAGTCGCATACGCGTACCACTACGCCACCGAGACATTTGTTAGGCACGATGTTCCTGAGCACGTATAGAAATTTGAATTGAGAATACAGTCGTTTTAAAATATGGATCAACGATAAATTCGGGTCGAACATATTGGGCCCACGTCCATAATTAGTCGCGAGTTTAGGGCTGCGTCGTTAACATCGCAGATCGGTGTCGCTGGCACTATGCCAGGAAACGTGCCTGCCCTGCCTCGTACAATACGAACAATAGAGATCTTTCCATCTACTATTAGGGGTTACTTATGAGATCGGGTTTTTGTAAATTGAAATGCGCAGACCCGAAATTCATTAAGAGTTTTTTGTTGGTATTTTATTATTCTTTCGTGTTTAAGTAATACTAGAGAGTACTAAAACTATCGTAGACTGCGATAACTCTAACTATTGCCCCTTTTGTTTGTATTTTTTTGTATTCTACATTGTATTATTCATATTGTGGTGTAAAATAAAAGTATATATTATATTTTTTTTAACTTACATAGTTTCTTTTGTATTCGATTCGTATTATATAATTTTCTAGGCACGTTGTTTTCACGATTTACTCCGAAATTAATTAACCGTTTTTCTTTTTTTTGAAGTAAAGACTTCTTTAGGCGCATTGAGCACTTTTTGGTAGGAGAAAATGTTATGAGTTCGCGTCACCGCGTCGCCGACATGCTGACGTCACAAAACTTTTTAAACATGATGAAACTTCTTATTTTACACATTAATTTTACAAATAACATAAGTTTTCACTTCTATCGGCAATCCATAAAATGGCCAATTTTTTTCTTAATCGATTTATTCAACGCGATTGCTAAGTATTGAAGTAATATATTTGTTAACATTGTCTAAATTCTGTTATCTCAGTGAAAACGGTGCTATTGTCTCTTGGAACCTCTTAGCAGAACGTGTTGGACTACCTAATGGGCGCTTATATTATTGAATAAACGTCGAATTCGACAGACTTGATTGCATTTTGAAAGTGGTTGGTTGGTGCATTTAATGTAGTAATGTACTAGTATTTATAGTACATTTAACTAATATTATGAAGAGGCAAACTTTTTGAGGTTGTAGAAGATAATCTCTGGCTCTTATGAACCCATTTTTGATATTCGTTATTCCAATAGAAAGTCACATCATTGGTCAGTGAACCGCTGGTCCGATTTGAAAAAATCTTTCAGTGTTGAATAGTCAATATCATTACGCTACTACTTATAGGAGTGTACCAATGAGTACCAATGAAGAATGTTGCAAAAACGGGGGAAAATTTTCACGCTATGGGCAATATAAGACGCAAACGAGGTTGCGTGGGTCAGTTAGTGTACTATAATATTATAAATTCGAAGTTAATCTGTATATCTGCTTGTCACGCTTTCACGGTTAAATCGCAACACCGATTTCAATGAAATTGGGCGTGGAGATACTTTGATTCTTTGATTCGAAAGCTTGTAGGACATATAACAAAAAAACACAAGAGAATATTCTCACCTAGCTGTAAATACATCGGATCATTCCGTTTTTGTTAAGTAAATTATACTGAAGGACCAAGTTTTTGCTAAGTAATGTTTTTGGCAGACGTTTAACAGAAAGTTTAATGATTTATAAGAAAAGCTGAGAAATCACTGAACTAATTTGATTAAACTTTTTAGCTATATCTTAAAACTTAACAAAGCTTGTTTGACTACGATTCATTACTTACTATTAATGAAGGTATTATAAAATATTAAAAAATTCTGTTAATTTTGAAAAGACTATAAGAAGAACATTTAGGATTACACACAAAGAAGCCTATTTATTAAAACGTTATATTAATAAGTTTAAAATGTAAAAAATTCAAAAATAACCTAATCTGTTGGTTACGCTTTTACCACACACAGCTAAACCGTTGAATCGATTTGCATGAATCGGTTTAGAGATAGATATAGATAGATCCCGTCGACGGAGGTGGCGTGCGGCTTGGCCGGAACACCCCGTGGAATTTGGAGGCGGAAGTGCTCGCTGAAGTTTATCGACGAGCGGCTGAATACCGAAGAGGTACGCGAGTAGCGTGAAGCCGCTCGTCGAGTCACCATGGCTAGTTGGTCGTCCCGGCACGCGCTGGTTTTGGTGGCGCTCTAGTGAGTGGGCAGGGTGGCAGCACGGGACCCTCTCCTTCCGACTGACGCAGGTGCTTTCCGGGCATGGTTGCTTCGGGAAGTACCTGCACTCGGTCGCTAGGAGGGAATTGAGTCCCGCCTGCCACCACTGCGACTGCAGTGAGGACTCCGCCCAGCACACGCTGGCAATCTGCCCCGCTTGGGTGTCGCAGCGTTGGGCTATAGTCATAGGAGGAGATCTCTCGCTACCTACCATCATACGCTTCATGGCCGGTAGCGATTGCAGTTTTACCGCGGTCGCAAGCTTCTGCGAAGACGTAATTTCGCTGAAGGAGGCTGCGGAGAAGGCACGGGAGGACGATCTCCACTCGGACCCGATCCACGCCGCGCCTCTCAGTGCTAAATAGAATAGATAGATAGATAGGACCTAGGAAAAGGACACAGGGTACTTTTTGTTGAGATACCCGATGTAAAAAACAAACTTTGTGTATCGAGCAAGTGTTATTTATTACAAAATATTTTTTTAATTAAAAAATATGACGAATTTGAAGTTCCCAAACAACAAAATATGTGTAGTACCTACCTAGCTAGGTACGAAATAATACATTAACATTTTAGAATAATACTTATATTAGATTCGTTCCTATTCGTACATTTTGGCAATACTGCCTTTTGAGTTGACTTCAACTTATATAACCATACTTAACGTTACGATACTGAAAGTCCTTCAGAAGCTCTTCAATTCCGTCCTACTCGGTGGTACTACGCCCGATGCGTGGAACAGAGGCGTAGTGGTTCTCTTTTTTAAGAAGGGCGATAAAACCCTGTTAAGGAACTACAGGCCCATTTCGCTTCTAAGCCATATTTATAAGCTTTTTTCGAGGGTCATCACGAATCGTCTCGCACACAGATTTGATGACTTCCAGCCTCCTGAACAAGCTGGTTTCCGTATGGGCTATAGTACCATAGACCATATTCATACGCTGCGGCAAATTATACAGAAGACCGAGGAGTATAACTTGCCACTATGCTTAGCGTTCGTGGATTATGAGAAAGCCTTCGATTCGATCGAGACTTGGGCAGTGCTGCAGTCTCTTCAGAGATGTCACATTGACTATCGGTATATTGAAGTGTTGAAGTGCTTGTATAAAAACGCCACCATGTCGGTTCGAGTACAGGACAGACAGTTTGCCGACGACATCGTAGTCATGGCAAAATCTTTAGAGGAGCTCAGTACGATGCTCGAAGGCCTCAATAGAGTTTCACAGCGGGTGGGCCTGAGGGTGAATATGGACAAGACGAAAGTCATGTCAAATGTCCATGCTTCGCCCACCCCCGTATCAATGGGAGGCTCGGCTCTCGAGGTTGTCGATGATTATGTCTACCTGGGGCAAACGGTCCAACTAGGCAAATCCAACTTCGAGAAAGAGGTAAATCGACGAATCCAACTCGGCTGGGCCGCGTTCGGGAAATTACGCAGCGTCTTCACGTCAAAAATACCACAGTCCTTAAAGACGAAGGTCTTCAATCAGTGCGTGTTACCAGTAATGACCTACGGTGCCGAGACGTGGTCTCTAACTATGGGCCTCATAAGGAAGCTCGGGGTCACACAGCGAGCTATGGAACGGGCTATGCTTGGGGTCTCTCTACGAGATCGAATCAGCAATGAGGAGATCCGTAGACGAACTAAAGTTACCGACATAGCAGAGCGAGTCAGCAAGCTGAAGTGGCAGTGGGCAGGGCACATAGCCCGGAGAACCGATGGCCGATGGGGCAGAAAGGTTCTTGAGTGGAGACCACGTGACGGTAAACGCAGCGTAGGAAGACCTCCCGCGAGGTGGACGGACGACCTGGTTAAGATCGCGGGGACTCGTTGGATGCGGGCCACTACCGACCGGTCAATATGGAAGTCAATGGGGGAGGCCTATGTTCAGCAGTGGACTTCTTGTGGCTGAGATGATGATGATGATGATGAACCATACTTATACATTGCTTTATAACTCAGAAGCCGATTTTATCATTTTCAAGTCTTCCTTTTATCACTCCATGATTACTTAATTAATATATTAATTAAATTCACAAACCATTTACGATAGTTTGTGATTCACAAATATTAGCTTAATAATTTAGTTGAAGTCTATTTCTGTTTAAACTAACGCAAAAGGTGTGGTTTAAACGGAGCTATCTCGTTACCAAAGTCATGGATTTATCCAAAGTTTGTGTTCAATTCTAAACTGAATAGAAACAATATCCAAAAGTTTGTGGCAAAACAAGCTTCTTGACTTTCCAATTTAAATAGAAGGATTATATTCATACCTTTAATCTTAAGTAAGACGACGACTTCATTATATGTCGAAGGATCAATGGTTTCACAAATACTTTTTGTAACTTTAACATTAAAGCTTCGTGTCTACTTATGTTTTGGAAAGTAGATTTTCTACGAAGTCTAGGAGAAATAAGACCCTTTTTAGTAAGACGTGTGTTCTTCGTGAACGTGTAGAACATTTAACTACCGTGTCATCGGATAGATTATTATAAATAACATACTAAGGTTGTGTGCGATAAGAAAGAAGTATACTGTCCCAGTGGTGGCATATTGAGAATGTAAAATAGGTGTCGTAGGAGCAGATTAAGGCAGTTAATTAAGCAGGAAAAAAAACCCTTCTTTTACGTGTGGAAACCCCCGCGGGTCGTCACCTCACCTTCGGACAAACTAAAATTACACGGTGTGCCACTCTGCGGGCGCCTGAGACGGGAGGGATTCGGGAACTGTTACTACTATCACATTCGGATCACTCCCAGCGACCTTGAAACAAACCCTTTACCAATCCGTCTGACTAGTTCGGTATAGTAAATAAATATATTCCGGACATCTTACACACAACGCCATCTAGTCCCAAGCTAAGCAGAGCTTGTGTTATGGGTACTAGACAACTGATATAAATACTTATATACTTTTTTTTTTGTAAATACATACATATTATACATAGAAAACACCCAAACTCCGAAACAAATATTTGCAGATCATACAAACATTTGGTCCGACCCGGGAATCGAACCCGAGACCTCCAGCTTAGCAGTCGCATACGCTACCACTACGCCACCGAGGCAGTCAAGCCTCAAAACCTCCTTTCTAAGGAGAAACCTATGTCTAGCAGTGGACTGTTAAGGCTGTTGATGATATTCCTCTGCGACACTGGAATATTTTTACAATGGGAGTTGTCTTAAAATAAAATTTTTCAAAGAGCACGAAAGCGCACCTACACAATTCGACTTCTTTTTTTTATTTTACCTGCCAATACTCTGCCTGATGGAAAGCATGAGCAGAATCCAGGAGTGGTGGTCACCATCCTCAATGCGAATGAGGACAATACAGCATAGTGACCCACACTATGGCTGTCTAGTGAGATGCTTCTTCACGCTCCACTTAAAGAACCCGGGATTATAGTGGAAGGGAAACAAGTGCGTAGCGAGTTCCAGGTTTTGACCGCTCGGCACAGGAAGGAAGAATATAAGTAGGTACCTATATAAGTAGCGCTAATAACCTTTGATAATAATCTTTTACTTACAGTGACCAGTCTTTACACAAGGGCATGCAAGGGTGTGCACTTCGTCTAGTCGCATTAGTTCCGTGCGAATAATTATGTCATTATTTTGGGACGGAAGGGGAACTCGATACTCAGTCGCTATTATGTGAAAATACAATGTATTTACTTTTTGTATAGAGAGCTCTGTCATCTTCACTGTACAGTCAAAAATACAACTTTATTGCGATTTGACTCTTTTGATGGGCGAAGTTCGGGCAATATATTATCACCTGGGATAAATCATTGTAATGAGCATGATCATTTGTTTTGTTGTTTTGTGTCTGGGTGTGATTCATCAATGATAATATGTACTTATATATCTGAAATTGTAAAGAGGTAAGGTTAGTGACTTTGTGAGGTTGTAGGTATAAAATAATTACCCCAATATCCGACATAACGCGGGTATAGCCGCGGCGCATCAGTATAGGCCCCGCCTAGTTTGGTATCTGATGGCCTTGCTTATGACGTGTAAAGTAACTAAAGAAAAACACTATATACATATCTATACAAATACATAAAATTGAAGTGTCTGTTTGTAATTCCAAATTAACAGCGTTTCACTGAATGCACGTAAATGTATAGGTTTATGGTACTTACAACAAAATATCAATTTCTAAAATTTATTTCTCTCTTTTTGTTCCGGGTAATCTCTGAAACGGCTAGACTAATTTTGACGAAACTTTTACTAGTACCTAGATACTTTTATTTAAAATAGCTTCGACAACAACTACGGGTAACATCGCGGGGCGCAGTTAGTATTTATTTAAATTTAATTTAATGAATTAATTTTGAATGATAATGCAATGAAAGAGTAATAGCTCGATCCGAATAATATTCAAGTCAACATTGTGATGCGTGTGGTGGGTTGCAATAGTGGTTAAACTAACATCAATTATGCAAGAGCTTGTTAGTCACAGATTGCTAATACTGAATTAATAATAATAAAATCTTAGGGTTGGCGTGTTCTATGTTACTCATTTTACAACTTTTTAATAGGTGTGAAATATTTTAAGACAGCATAGAAACGTATACCTAAGTTAATTTTTAATATAGCAAGAAAATTGTTGTTTTGGATTTCAATTTGTTGACGAATTAAGAATTCGGAGTGTCAGTACTCTTTTTTTTTTACGCGCTAAATGCTCTTCGCACCATATCCTTCATGGGGAGACGAAGGGCGTGTGTGGGACTCCCGGAAGACCGGTCTACCCACTAAACCCCGCGGCGGCCTACCTCGGCAGTCAAGGGGAGCTCCAGGAACGCATCGGCGGCTTCTGGAGTCCCCTCTGCCATACCCCATGACTGAGGTACATCCCAGGTTGACCAGAGTCACCCCCAGCGCGGTACGTTGTCACGCCTCACACCGTTTTAGACAGTAAGAGGCGGAACAACGACCCGCCCATGACGACACCCTCGGCCGCAACGCGGTGTCACCTTCCCGGGTCGTTTGCAGCGGCCACATCTATCTATCTATCTATCGTGTCAGTACTCCTATTCATGCCGTGTGTGTCGTAAGGGTCGTGTTATAGTAGACCATAACCTTTCTTAGAATTGGCCTAAATCTAGCAGTTATCTATTGAAGACTGTAGATGTGGGTTGAGTGACTGCCATGTTGGACTAGTGGTTAGCGTAAGCGACTACCGACCAAGATGTCTCGGGTTCGATTCCCGGGTTGGACTGCTGTTGAGTTTTTCTTACAAGAAATTCTTAATAGCAACCGGAGTATGGTAGATGGCGGTGTTCGTCCGTGCTTCGGAGAACACCATGAGCCGTCGGTCCCCGGTTGTCATGAACATCTATGGCAATCGTTATTAGGAAGTCAGAGCCTTCAAATATACTGAGAACTATTTCAACCTTCGAATTCAGTTTTCCCTCAAGGTTACGGAGGTCTGATGCCAGTCGTTCCGTGGTAAAACTGATATTCAGACAAAACCGGTTAAGCTAGTAGCCGACCCTAAAGAATCTTGGGAATAAATAAAGGATACGAAGAAGAAGATGTGCGATGAGTATAACGATATCGTAATTTGACATAAAACTTGTAATCAGCAACACAGGAGAAATCTCTTGCGTTAATCAAACTCTCTGATCTCTCTCTCAATATCACATAAGATACATACTGTGTCGAACTAATTAAAACCACAGGGCATTCGCATTAAACCTTCTCTCAAAACATATGGTTAAACTCTGATACAGTTAAACCAACAACCCGATTAAAATGGAGGATCGATTCGTTTAAATCGAATCGGAAGCGCTTCCCTGACCGGTCAATAAATAAAAAAACTTGAGAGGTGTCAAGGGACACCCGGATGGAACGAAGTTCGAAATAGAAAGACGATACAAATATTATATTTACTTCAATATTTTACGTAATTTCTAGTTTTATGATATATGTGTACACAATAATATTAATAATAATAATAATGATAATGATGATAATGGTGAAAATGATGAAGATGATGAAAATGATGAAAATGATGAAAGTGATGAAGATGATGAATTGATGAAAATGATGAAAATGATGAAAATGATGAAAATGATGAAAATGATGAAAATGATGAAAATGATGAAAATGATGAAAATGATGAAAATGATGAAAGTGATGAAGATGATGAAAATGATGAAAATAATGAGTGATGAAAATGATAAAAATGATGAAAATGATGAAAATGATGAAGATGATGAAAATGGTGAAAATGATGAAAATGATGAAAATGATGAAAATGATGAAAATGATGAAAATGATGAAGATGATGAAAATGATGAAAATGATGAAGATGATGAATTGATGAAAATGATGAAAATGATGAAAATGATGAAGATGATGAAAATGATGCAAATGATGAAAATGATGAAAGTGATGAAAATGATGAAAGTGATGAAAATGATGAAAATGGTGAAAACGATGAAGATGATGAAAATGATGAAATGATGATTATGATAATAGTGATGATAATGATGATAATGATGATATGTATATATAAAAGTTCGAAATCTTATCTATCTATTATATATATATATAGTATATATATATATATATAGTATATATATATATATATATATATATATATATATATAGTATCTGGGTTGCTTCAAGCAATGAAAAATAAACTAATAACAAATAAAATTTAAAATAGCAAAAAGTGTCGTGACAACAAAAAGTGTCGTGACAACAAATTATGTCGCGACAATTTCCGTCTAGCCCCCTTCGTTTTTTCGTTCATATCGCGCGATAAGGAACTTCGTTCCAATAAATATTTCGGACATTTAATACACAACGCCATCTAGTCCCAAGCTAAGCAGAGTTTGTGTTATGGGTACTAGACAACTGATATAATAATATACATACATATTATATATAGAACACAATGAAACTCCGAAACAAATATTTGCAGAATATGCAAACATTTGGTCCGACCAACCATCGAAGTCAATAGTAAATATGTCGCGTGTCCTTTAGAGGATTTTTAAAAGAGGTTTCTTTACTCACACTACTTTTACTAGAGGTCTTAAGCATTACCAGTCGTTTTGTCAAACACTGAAATTCTACTAAATTGGTAAAAACACCAACAATATACGGCTTAAATTATTTTTTTGCATTTACTGTAAAGTCTCAGTGACAACACAATAAATGACGTGTTAAGCCCGTAGTCCTAAAATTCATACCCTCATAATTCTTCTTTTCTTTTTTGATGAAATGGCAACCAGCCGCATCACTCGGATCAGCTATTTCTGCCAATGTCAAGTATTTATCGTCTTCAATTATCAAGTCTTCGAGTTTTCAAGTCGTCGTCGTGATTAAATTAATGATAAAAAATATATAAAATGTGGTTGACATGAAATGGGGACCGTCTTTCGGAAAAACAAAAAACGATCTCCCTACACTCATAATAAACATGAACGTTTTAATTTGTATCTGACATCATTTTTGATATGACACACTAAATGCTCTTATAAAAAATACATATACTCGTATTTAAAGTTCTAAATTGTCTTAAAGTTTAAGGAAAATTTAAAAAAGTATCCCCTTTTAAGCTGAAGACATGAAATGGTTTTATTTTTCAACGGTAAACATCTCAAACTTCCTGTTAAAAACGTGCTTGAATTTAACTTCGTAGCTAAATTAATTTTGCTAAATTGTCAGTAGGCATCGCGAGCTCTCATTCAAAGTCGTTTTAATTTAATACACATGACACCAATTTTAAGTACTGCCGTTGGAGTTTACATTTTAGGAGAGTTGAAAATTTTGTACAATATTTTTGCTATCTCGGTATAGTCTGTATTGTGTTGAGACTATTAATGCCCGGTTCCTATATTTAACGAATCGTCATCGTGTAAAAATTTTCTACAACCGACTACGAGTCGTAAATGCTGTTCCTCAATTAATTTTTTATCGGAAGATTTTAACTTACGCCCCGTATGATATACTACTATTCGTACCTAGAACGGATCGTTTTTCTAATATAGGAACTGGGCATAAGACTGTGGTGGGAGGTTAAGGATGCGGAGTACAAAATTCCTATTCATATCATGAGTATCGTCAGACTGAATAAGAGTAAACTTTAAAAGACAAAATAATGCCCAAAACTTGATACGATTTGAAATAAATCCTCTACAAACCCACCTGGCTAGCGTGGTATAAGCCAGCCAGCCAGCGTGGTAGAAGCCACTAGGGCTAAGTAGAACCCTATGTCCAGCGGTAGACTGTTGAAAGTTGCTGGTGTGATTAAAGTTCTCATATTCTCGTAGAATTGGTTCTAAAACATACTCCATCAATTTAAATAACGGCGTCTGATTGAAGCATTAAGGTCGATATTTCTTTAATACATTCATAAATGTCTTTATAATATCTTTTTAAGCACATTGTGATTGTCTGGCTTTGTAACCTGTCTAGACAAAATAGGGCAAATCAAAAGAGCAATGAAACTGTCTAGTAATTTATCACTGATTGATTTCACATTCTTGTGAATATTGATTTACATTTGACTGCTACCAATTACTTAGTTATATTTTGGCTCAGTTTTACTTTTATACTCTTACGGTTTTGATTTTTGTTCAAATCAATTTATAACACATTTCAAGCTATAAATTTACTCTTTATCATTTAATTTTTTAAACTTATTTCAAAGAATAGGTGAAAAATTTATCTACTTCAAAATAAAGCTTCAAATTTCAGTCTTTTTCAGTAGCTTTATTTACTATACGAAGAAGAAAAATAATAAGAAAAACTATATGGAATTGTAATTACGGTTACTTGAAGACAAGAAGTTTTGGACAAGTTTACCGTCTCCGGATCCATATAAAGTGATTTTGATGGGAGTTGTGATTAGATTTGTTTTGAGGTACCGCGTTCATTGAATTATTCAAGCGTGGAGATGTGGGCTCTCGTGCAATTTAAAATTGTTACACCAAGTTTGACTTTAAACTGAGTTAAAGTGAGTATGATGAATGCTAAGTTATTTATGAAGGTACGAGTAGCCTCCCTACACACTTATAATCAAGGGATTTCTACTTTGTAAAGTAAGGCGTTGTACCCATTTATGGAGCTTTGAGTTAACTTGTGTAATTTGATGTACATTGAAGTACTTGAGATTTTATTCGGTCATTGTACTTTTATAGGTGCTTAAATAGATAGGTAAGGTTTATAGAAGATAGTCTTAGAATATTTTTGTAGAATGATGATGATGAAAGATGGCAATTATATAAAAGTAAATCAATATCAATTGTTTCAATTCTTACTTACGAGCTTTTGCTCTTACGTTCGCATATCGGTTTTCGCGGTAAGTTAGATTCGAAGTATCGCTATGCCAAATTTTATTTTATGCTTACCTCTATTTTTTATATTTTTTTCTCTTGCGGGAAATAAATATTAATAACATTAAATTTTCTTAACGCTTTACGGTTATGGTCTAAGACATTACTATTATTATATTTGCTTCGAGAATCTTTAAACTCAAAACAATATGTGGAATATAGCGGTCTCGTTCGATGTAAATTTTTTTAGTGACTGTTTTGGCATATTTCTGGTAATAAATTACGTGATGGTGTGCTCTAGTCTGAGTAACGTAAGAAATCGGCTATCGGACAAGGCGTTTTCGTTAAAACCATCAGCAACCCTCACGGGAAGGCTAAGGTCACGCTCCTTTCCGCCGCGTATCCCTGTGAAATTCGTCTCCTGACTCGTAATTTCCCCAATGGTAATAAACGCCTCACGCGGATCAAAAGGAAAGATTATGGACAATTAAGCATTTAAACACATTACAATTGGTCTGTTCTCATCACGCTTCCTTACATTGTGCGTTCAGAATCTAGGTGGTCTGTACCGTAGGTCAAACGCTATAACGAGTTGTGATTTGATAGTAGGTGTATTATCATATGCTATTCGGTACCCGATATAAAAATATATAAGGCGGCATTTACAATGCCAACTCGGTCTTGAGATCGAATCCAAATTCTCAAACCGACGCCAAAACGAGATAACGTCTAATTCACCTACAGGAGCCCTGTGTATTCAAACATTAAAACTCCTAGCACTCAGGTGCATAGCCTACACACAACCCCGTCAACTCCAACATATATATACATCATGACCTAAAACATTTATCAGAAACAAATGTATAAATGAAACCAATTCTAATGCTCAGCTTCTGCTTCTGCTGAGCATTAGAATTGCAAATGCTTTTTCGTAAATTTTCGTCATCTTCTCAGCATCCAAAGTACCGGTAAACATTTGCAAATTTCCGATACCCTTTTTTGACAAGCATCCCAAAACCTTTAAAGAGTGTTTCACGGTTCGTACCATCGGTCTATTGTCAGCCGTAGTCCAAGCCTAGTCGAGTAACCGCTTGCCAAAAATGAAGCTTCATTAGAAAATAGATTTTGTCCTAATTATGTCTTTGTTTTCGCATGCCAAATTCTGCCGTTTTTCAATATGCGTTTCAAAAAGGAGAAGTTTCTTCACAGTGCTACGATATTTGACGCCATTTATAACTAAACGCCTTTCGATGGTGTCAAGTGATATAATGAAATCCTTTCTCTTGAATTGTTCTTTCCCAGAGCGAAGTCACAATATAGGAGTCTTGGCAAACAGCTGCACAATCTGTTTATCCTCTGCGACAGACGTCTTGCTTACGAAGGCCTTGAAATTTTCTGTATAATGTGCGACCTGGTCGCGGGACATTTTCGGTCCTTTTGGATGAGTACAGAGAAACACAGCTTCAAAGCGGTAAGCTTACGCGGCACTCGTTGTAAAAATAATACTTTTAACAAGTAAAAGTAGAGGGAAAACTTATATTTTTTACAATGCATTTTAAGCAAAGGATTGTTCTATTTAGCCTAATGCTTTTTTTTATAAATTGCATTTAAAAATTTAAAAATATGCCGCTTACGTTCTTGTCAGACACGCTGCAAATATTACGAATATATACAAATTCTACATAGGAAACATTGTAACTTCAAAACAAATATTTGCATATCATATAAACTTTTGATCCAGTCTGGGAATCGAACTCGAGGCCTCAAGTACAGCAGTCACATATGTTGGTACTGCGCTTTCGAGGCAATAACGATATATGTACTCGTAATTAGGAGACGCATAATGTACCCCTTTAATGGCTAACACTAAACGATGAACTTTAGACTCTTCATTTATATATATATCATACATAAACTTATTTAACATCATTCCACTCGCTCGTATTCCTGAAGGAATTTGTAGAAGGTTATTAAATACCCGTTACTTGCCAACTAGAATTAAGTGCCCTCACGATCAAGAGAATACACGTATTGCCTCAACAATGGAATAATTTTAAATTAAGTAGTCTTTTAAATATTTATTTATACTCAATTATTAGGATGCAGTTTTTTTTAATGAAAGTAATTAACGCGAGATTGTTTTGGACTGGTTTTGACGAAATAATGAGTAATTTTATTTAACGAACACAAACATTCATTGTCATATATATTGTCTATCAGATATTCTAATTCTAAGGGAATACAGCAATCTTTCGAGATAAAAACCAGCCTATGTTAATGCAGATTGTCAGTTACCTCCATACCAAAATTTGAACAACATTGATTCAGCCATGAGTTTGAAGAAGTAACACATACACTTTCGTTTTTATAATAATATTTTTTTTAATAAATTACTTTGCTTTAAAAAAAATCTTTAGATTTTGCAAAGCTTATTGTAAATGTTATAGTTTTAGCTGATATTTAAATCAAAATATTTTAGTAAAATTAATTAAAACTTATGTTTAGTTTCGAATGAGAAACTTGTAATAGACACAGTTCGCACTACACAATACTCATATTCAAAGATCACGACGTGTTATATTTTTATTTGACGTTCTCCTGTATACCCTCATCATTCAGGTCCAAGAGTTATTTACTGTCATATTACCACGGCGTACGAGCACGACATATGTGTCTATTCGGTGTAACGAGATGTCACATTTTGGAGCCATCCTTCATATGATTGTATATTAAATGTACCTGATGTTTAAAACTCAATCTTTGTTCATTTGTTTGACTTCTTGGGTGGAGATCGTGTCTCAAATAACGTAACGTGCAGGACGCCCTCAGGACAGGTGAAGTACTTTGTTCTGCTAATGGAAGGAGCTAGATAAGAGATGCGAAAAATTTATCAGACTGTCGTGCACTGGCAGAGGGCTATGGCCAGCAGTGGACTGCGATAGGCTAATATTTTCGTATTTTATTCGGTACGAAACCTTTTATCTGATTGTTGTAAAAGATCACGTATTCGTTCCTAGAGATACAGAATGACATAGAAAAAAAAACCGTACATAAACGAAGGCGCAGGTAAAGAGTACTCTTAAAAGACTGTTCTGACTGATTTATCTTAGAATTTCAAAGGACTTGCTTGTGCTAAACAGTAGACTAATTTAAAAAGAACTTGTAACAAGGTAACTCAGATTCAGCAAAGAAGCCGACATCAAAAGGATTAAATATTTGATTAAATTATATATATATTATATATATATATATAATAATTAGATCTATCCTCGTCAGACTGTATTTTAATTTGATTTAAAAAATACTTTGAAGTTCCTCGAAAATTTTCAGACAAGAGAAATATTTATCGAACTTAAAGATCTGAACTGTTTTCTTTTTAAATTATACAAACTAAAAAGCAGTAAATTAATAATTGTTAATTTAACCTGGCTTATAGCCTGCCTGTCTAATACAATCATTTTAAATATAAAACAACTGCTTTAAAAGAAAGTAATGAAGTTTTGGAATCAGGTCAAATGAATGCTGGGTAGGTTTTGATTCGATTAATCACAGACGTTAGCACCTTGAGTGAAACATAAGTCACTAAATTAATGACTCAGCAAGATTGGTATCTTCGCTTGTAAGAAAAAACTCGACTTTTGCCTTCCTTTAGGCACTGAAATATTTAATTACGGCCAGCATATTTACGTAACTGAATGAAGAAGCTTCTCAACAATGTCTATTATTTTAATTTTCTTTGACTGTTTTACCAGTGGTCTATATAAAAATATTCCTGCCCTTGCAAGAAGTTAACTACCGTTTTTTATTTTTAACTGACTTCAAAAAAGGAGGAGGTTTTCAATTCAACTATATTTTTTTATGTTTTACGGTTCACCCAGTCGAAAGTTACCTTTCGAATGGGTGAACTGATTTTGATGATTCTTTTTTAATTGAAAGCTGGTGCTTCCCGTGTGGTCACATTTCAATTTGGTCCAGTTCTTGAAGTCAGTTTTTTTTGTTGTTAAAATTTGTGATTATATTATCCACTATGTTTTATATTATCTGAGTCTTTGCTTGCGTAAAGTTACCAGTTCAGAAATAATAAGTCGCTTTTCAGGCGAGGATATCACGAGATAAAGGGACCTCATGTGCTTTTCTATATCCTGGATCATCAACGTATTGAGGCTGGCGTTTAAGTTGTTTAATGGTGTTTTTATGCCTTACAAGGCAAAAGGGGTTTATTATTCACAAACTCATTACAAGTGTTTGAATACAAGTCGGTCTATAAAATAAAGTGTAGAACCTTAGAACGTTAGCATACTTCAAACCCTTTTTGAACTAAACAATTGCCGGCAAAAGGATTAAATCCTCTCATTTTTGTTATAATCATCGCCTATGTCTAGCTATTGACTGCAATAGGCTAAAAATTATTAAGGAATAAGGCGTGATAGAAGAATCAACATTAACGATTGGATTACTTTTTGTCTTAACTTGCACATATAAGTATTGTTGTCAAAAACAAACAAACTTTGTATGAATTATTTGAAAAGATGGTGCACATGAGTTTCTCACCAGCTCTTCTCATGAATGCAATACCCATCGGAGCTGGTACTTGGATTGATTTTAATTTAAACCTTTGAGTTGAATCGAAATCAATCTAAGCTCCGGTAATTCAAATCATTGATTACTTGAGTTACATCCTTTTATCACTGATCAATTCAGTACGTGAGTTTTATTTTATATTTGTATTAATAATAAATAAATAATAAATAAATATTCCGGACATCTAACACACAACGCCATCTAGTCCCAAGCTAAGCAGAGCTTGTGTTATGGGTACTAGACAACTGATATAAATACTTATATACTTTTTTTTTTTTTTGTAAATACATACATATTATACATAGAAAACACCCAATAATGTAATAATGTTTGATGTTTGTATTTTTGACGTGTTCAAGTGCCTTTTGGGGCCTATGGAAATAAATGATTTGACTTTGACTTTGACTTTGATATATAACACTAGCAATTGTTTATATACTCAGGGTAATTAAGGAATCATACACGTTTTTTCATACTGTTAACAAATTTTTGTATAAGATTTTAACACTAAACGCCAATTAAATTAAGCAGAGCTTGTATAATGTGGTATTAGATAACTGACATAAACGGACTTGATATTACATATTTTAATAACAATGCTGGTTAGATTAGGCTCGACTTGGCAAATATGTTAATCCCTATGACAACTTACACTGGCCTAGTTTTATTTATATCTATCATTTGTCTTTTCACGTGGACTCAAGCATACGAGCACCTAATACAGATGCCCTTCCCCTTAAGTAATAAAACATTTTCACGCTTGGCTAATTTTATTCATTAACTTGATGTCATTACACTTTAACATGTACTCCTTATATAATCCCAAATAATGACGTTAATGATTTAGCTTTGTATAAATTTTTTTACACTAGGATTTCACAATTTATCTCCTGACTTCATCATCTGAACGTTAGTGTTTATAATGACGTTATGAAGTAAAAGAGATAGGTAGAAAAATAAAGCTGAGCTGAATCGCTTTTATTAGCTTGACCCATTACAATGATACAATTTATCAACATGTATTCAATAAATAATGATGTAACAAAAATAAGTTTGTGAAACAGTAAAGCAGTTACGAAAAAAAAAAATTTGATAAATTTTGTATAATCTGTATCACCTTTACTACAAATCCGTTGACATCTCATTCATTAAAATTAGTTCGGTGATTTTGGTGCCATAGTTCAACATACAACCGTACATATACTGCCAAAATTATTACTACGACTTCGCTGTATTCGGTATAAAATAAAACGAAACAAGAATGTAGTTTAAATTTTCTCCGTTATTTACAAAAGAACAACTTTTTCAACATTGTTTCTGAATGCACCTTTGACGCCGTTGCACTAAAGCTTTTGTGATACCCCAAGCTAGTTTAGTTCGAATACATTTGCACCTAGCACTACACTAGAAACTTTTCTCATTAAAACCGATACTGAATTTCAAGCGCCCGTACTGTGGTTGTTATTGGAAAGCTCTCTTGCGATGGAATGGCTTTACGGTGAAGAGATGACATGAGATGTATTTTACATGTAACCTAAAGACTAGATTTGTTAGACGGTCTTGAATAGTTTTGACAGTCGATCTGAAAGACATCTGATATGGGTTTAAGTAATGCTGTTTTATTGTAAGTGCACTCGCTTGCTGTACGCTTCAAAAACTTTAAAGTTTTGTACCCATTACTCATACGTTTGGACTTGCTATACAACACGGCTTAAACATGGTTTTATTTATATTTTGTGTTTGCAATGTACAAAATACTAGCAGGGTAAAACTAGTGTTTTATGTTTTAGTCATAGAAGTAAAATTCATTATAACACGAGTTTAACTGCAAAGCTCAGATCAAAAAAAAAAGATAGATAACGTATGGCTTTTGTTTTTACTGAAGCCAAAAAACTCAGGTACTTTCAAGTAAACACACGCTTTAACGCACACATATGCAACATACTACACTACTTTTAGTTAGTATCGTACAAGTCGTGCAACAAGTTTATCAACAAAATGCCGTCTTGTGCAATTAAATGGTGTAAATGTAAAAACTACACAAGTAATCAAAAAGTCTAAGAGAATAACACATACACGTACATGTAAATACACACAAAAGATGTCCTGGGAGAGTTTTGCCAGGAGTTCGTATTCCTAATAGCCAAGAAATGAGGGTAAGTAATTTGTTGGTAAATTCATAATCAAATTTTGAAGTAGAGCGTGAGACATAAGTAGGTATTATTTAATTCTTTTAATCACGTAATTTTATAGTGTTAATGTGTACAATCTAATTGTAATTTATAAAAAACAAATAGGATTTATTTTCGCATATTACCTATTTTAATGCAATTTTCAGGGATTTCTTTTTTAAAAATGGCAACATTTCATTCACTCTCACACATATTTAATAAAATGGTTTGCCTCTTTTATTTTACGTGCAATATCTACCTTTTTTTGTTTGATCTGAGCTTCAAAGGTAGTAGAGCCATGCTGATTTCAGCACGAATGGGCCGGAACAACCGGGGCGGTATTACCCTCGCATAGAAGATCGATCTAAAATAAATAAATAATAATAATAAATATTCCGGACATCCAACACACAACGCCATCTAGTCCCAACTGATATGAATACATATATACTTTTTTTTTAAATACATACATATTATACATAGAAAACACCCAAACTCCGAAACAAATATTTGCAGATCATACAAACATTTGGTTCGACCCGGGAATCGAACCCGAGACCTCAAGTTTGGCAGTCGCATACGCTACCACTACGCCACCAAGGCAGTCAAAATGATAGACAGATATTCGTGCTGTCGTGTTTCTTTGGTGAGTGCGAGGCATCTATAGGTCGTCATGGTGTGGGTCACCATGCTACATTATTGCATTGTCTGCATTCGCAATGAGTATGGTGACCACCGCTCTTGGATTCTACTTATTCTTTCCATCTGGCATAGTTGGGTCACTTTGCCCGGCCCATACATATAAAATAAAGCTCAAAAGGCAGAAACTTACAATAAGGAATTAACTTCGTGGCTTAGTCCAAGTGTGCCACAAATTTGACAACGATACAAAATCACTTACAGTTTTCTTGAGATTCTTATATGAACAAGGTGTTCTCATAGACAACACACAATATGCATATTTAAACAGGCACTTACTTTGTTCCGGCCCGCACGTGTTTACAGAGCTATCTCATTATGAGCTAACGTATTCCGTCGTCGACGTCCTTGATGTCAGGTAAAATTAATTCGTAGCACCTTTTAACGGAGCGTCACTGGAGCCTACGGTCCTCGAGGGGCGAGAGAAATTTATACGCCACATTGGATATTCAAAAAGGTCTCCTGGTAACAAAATAAATTGAGAAGAACGAGTAAATGTAGTAAAAAAAGAAGCATAAATAAACATTTCAGTGCTCCGATTTCATCGGAGTCGTAACGAGTGATGCACTTCGCCGCAGTTTCCCTATCGATTGCATCTAAACGGAGTTTGTGAACAGTTATCGAATTTGATTTTACATTATTAATGCGCTGTCGATTTACCGCAATATGACTTGCTGCAAGTCAAGATGTGATTATAGATATTTTGAATCATTACCTGAATTGAAAATCTTACTGAATTAAATAATATTATATCTTATAAAATTGCTTTATTAATCGTCAGTCTTTCTATCAAGATCATTTTTCTAAGGAATACATGTCTGCGTTGCCTCAAAGTTGTATAATAACATCATTTTTGAGAACAGTTAAGGAACAAAAGATAAGAACAATTATTCATACGACTGCCTCGGTGGCGCAGTGGTAGTGAATGCTGTGCTTGAAGTCTCGGGTTCAAATCCTGGGTATGGCCAAGTGTTTGAGTGATCTACAAATATTTGTTTCGGAGGTGTTTTCTATGTATAATATATAAGTATTTACAAAAAGAGTATGTATGTATTTATGTGGATTGACCATGTAATAACTAATTAATGTCCCTGATAGGGATAGACACCAATTTGTATGTACACCTATTTTCTTACTTTTTGGACAACCTCTTTAAATATAAAGTGCTATTCTTTTTTTTTCTTAATTCTATTAGAATTTATGCATGCAGTGTTTACCTACATGAGTTGTGCACTTAGATTTGTATTTACGTATGTTTTAGTGTAATAACTACTGGTAAATCGTTAAATAAATAAATAAATATCAGTTATCTAGTACCCATAACAATAATATATAACAATTTTGATCAGCTTATTGGTCTTGAGATTCCTATTGAGCATTATTGGATAGATTTACGCAATGAAAGAAAGGTGTTCTTACTTATTACTATTATCATTAATTTATCTCATAATTAGACAGCAATTATCAAGTTAACTCAAATTATAGTAAACTAACTAGATCCCCACTCAAAGATTATCGTCTCATAGATTTCTCAGGAGACCGGTGCGCGCGTCAACATTTTCATGCAATTTGAAGTTGCAATGTAAATTTTCTAATACCTTGTTTCGAACTTACATAGTACAGTGCTAGACTGACTCCCTTGAAAAGTACGGTCTGCAACGTAACCTTATTTGCATATCAATAATGTTTTTTCAAAGGTCATTTGACAGATAGAGGTCATTGACGTTCCTATTCTTATTTGAGTTGCATTGTAAGTGTAAGTTTCGCGTTTGATGAACTATGTATGTATATATGTAAATAAAACTTAAAGAGCCTACGTATTGCTCTACTGGAGGGGACAGCGACGAAAGCCCTATTTAAAGGCGCCGTTGTGGGCCTCTTTTTCGTTTCGGACTCCGCAGCGTTAGGACGTGACGTATCTTGCTTACGTGGCAAGAAATTGATCTATCACCATTTTGTTATTTGATGATTAAAATTATTACACACTTGTATTTATTCTAATTCCGTATTTTTAATATACCTTCTAATAAAAATATTATAAATATACGAGCATTATCAACAGTCAATATAGGTGTAATTCTACACATTCGTGTAGCGGCTAAAGTGATCGTCTACTGCGCTGAGTGTTGTAGGTTCAATCCCCATATGGTATAAAATATTGTGCGATTAACAATTTGTTGTTCTGCATCTGGCTGGCGTGTAAAGTTCCCCAAGATACAGAAAATATTCCCTAATGTAGATACAAAAAATAAAGTATTGATATATTAAAATTAGAATATAACTATACTAATAATAAAGCTGAAGAGTTTGTTTGTTTGAACGCGCTAATCTCAGGAACTGCTGGTCATATTTGAAAAATTCTTTTAGTGTTGGATAGTACATTTATCGAGGAAGGCTATAGGCATATATATAGACTATATCGTCATGCTACTACTAATAGGAGCGGAGCACAAATGAAGAATATTTCATAAACGGGGGAAAATTTTCACGCTACGGGCAATATGAGACGCAAACGAGGTTGCGTGTGTCAGCTAGCATAAGAATAAGCCATAAGTAATTTCTTCTTACAAAAACATACAATATAACATTTGTAACTTTAATGTTTTCGTCGGGTGACTATTTTAAATTTTAAATATCCTCTGTATTGGTAACAGTTATGATACAATTATTATTCTCTGTAAGAATTTGAACATGTTACATAACCATTTCGCGAGTAACTATATTCATTCATTGTCTAGAGACAAGATATAGAGTTAATAAATCTGGGGCAATGTTTGTTTCAACTACTATGTTATGCGGGATCAGAGAGGTGCCTCGGGAACACTGGCAAGCCTCTAAATTAAGACTGTTGGCCTCTCCACTGTAGTTTATTTATTTATAAATTTATTAATAAGTGATTGCTGACAACGTCCTTGAATATTAGACCTACTATCTTACTTATTACACAGACACTGCGATAATAGGTTTTTTTGCTAGTATTATGCTGAAGTTGCTTCTTTTACAGCTTGGGGGTATCAAGCAAATCGAAGTCATTACGGTATTTTCATGTTTTTTTATTTATTTCATTAATACTTATTGTATATCTTGTAAAAAGGTGGACTTACAGGTAATGTAGAAATAAGATCTGGTAGGTGCAAAATTAATTTTTGTAAATAAGAGATAAACCTACATTAAATATAAATAAAATACATAAATTTATTGCTACATATATAATGCCAATAAATGCACAATATATATGAATATAGCGCACATATAAATATACTATACATGGGTGTATGATGCACAGTACGGTGCTAGGGTTACGTCTGGGCTGCTAATTAATTCCAAAAAAGTTCACGTGCTATCGATTTGAAAGTAAGACGGCTTGTAGATAAGATTTCGTCATCCTGATTTCTGGATGATGATGGAAGCGCAACCCAGAGAAGAACAGACTGCACATAGAAAGAAGAATGGATAAAGTCGCATCAATAGTGTAGAGGACTCTGTGATCGCGATTTTGATGGTCATGTAGGTCATGTAGCAATGGAGCTCTAATGGTACATCACAAAAATTTAAGAGTGTTTTAAATGTATTCTTATTAGGTTGAATGAAAAAAACATTTTCCAAGAAATAAAATACAGAATCTTATACCTACAATCGAATCTACTGAAATTTAGTGAGGAATTAAATACCTTTCTTTGAATTATTTCTAGTTTTTTTTTCTTTTTTCACGCAAAAGAAAGTATTATCTATAATCTATTCCTGTTATCTAGATCTTTACAATTGTAAACCTCTTTGTTCGAACCGCATCCAAGTCCTGCTAGCCATTTAACAAAAAATAAAGTGTAACTTATATAACTGACTGTTACTAATAACAGTGAAATGTTAGGATATTCGAATTAATTACGGAATGAATGTTCGGTCACATGTATGACTGGCTCCCAAATTAACTTTTCTATTCAGTGTTTTCATGCGCAGTGTAGTTCCACTGAAGCAAATTGCTGGATTTTGCTCGCTTGAAAAATGACCCGTGAAATAATTACATACGTTTGTTAACCGTATTCGGAAATCGAATCACGAAACCGAATGTAGTGTTTAAATAAAGAATTGGTTCTAATATTTATTTAAAAAGTAAAGTAAGTTATAATATATTGAAATGACAACCAGCCGGGCCACTCGGATCTGCTATTTCTGCCAATGTCAAGTATTTATCGTCTTCAATTATCAAGTCTTCGAGTCTTTAAGTCGTCGTCGTGATGAAATTAAGGATAAAAATATATAAAATGTGGATGAGATGAAATGGGAACCGTCTTTCGAAAAAACAAAAAACGATCCGTTCTAAATATATATGAGGATAAGTACACTGAGACATTTCAAGACGTGACGTAACATAATAATTATAAATATAGTATGTCACACCCTGTCATTTAATTACACAAAGTTTCTACCAAAATACAGTGTTTCTACTAGGTTATATTCTTTATTTACTACCACCCTGTAATACCTTTGAGTGCGGGAGAAATTTAATAAGAGACAGATACAATGCGACCACAAACAGCTGCCAGAGAGGTTGTACATTGGGGCTGAATTGACCCATAATTCTATGCGACATCTTCAAGTAATGCCTAATAACAACATGGCTGCTCGTTTCCACCCGGGCCAAAGATACTAAATACAATATACTCAGAAATACCTGAATTTGTATAGAAGAGGAAGCCTTTGTTTTTTGTTAATTTTTTTGGGTCATTCTGCTTTGTTGACATTACATATTTTTTATGTTTTATCTTTTGTCGTAAATCCATTAAAAGGAGAAGCGATAACTAAATTTAAATTTAGAATATAGCTCAGAACAACAATTATTTTAGGAATAATTTAGGTCTACGATATGTTCAATACATCAGGAAGTAATCAATCGCGTGTAAAAATGTTTTGTTTATTTTAATCGACTTCAAAAAAGATGGAGGTTCTCAATTCGGGTGTATTTTTCACCTCATTTTTTCTGTGACCGTGTGAGCCGATTTTGAGGCTTCTTTTTTTATTTGAAAGCTGATGTTTTCCATGTGGTATCATTTCAGTTTTTAAGGTGGATATTTTTCGTTAATTTTTTTACATAATTATATTCCACTTCAATATTTAAAGGCTTAAAAATAGTACCGATGAGAGTCATTTGAGTAAGTTTTAAACAATTCCTTGTAAAAGTGAACATTTCACCTCATACAATATTTAACAACTTCACACGAAATGAAGAATGTATTCAAACGGGTATACTAAACGTTATTAAGGTAGCAATTTTCAATCTAAAACGCGATTATCTTCGAATGAATAGCGAACGTCTGGCAAAGGTTGGGAGACTGTTATTGGCGTACGTTATTGTTTGTCGACAGATTAATCTGTGTGCAGGACACCTGGCCCGTGCTCTGTGCTGTCCGTGCAGCGAGAATATTGCTAGAATGCACAGCGATATTTCACGAACTACGAGAGCCGCTTTCATTTATTCAGTCGGGCTTTTTGCGAAATTGCGCCGGCATAACTCGTCCTTTCCGAATATTTCATATATTACATACGTATTTTACCAAGATTAATATTAATGTGTTCTGTAAAACTGATTTTTGTAGTGCTATAAGAATGTAGTAGATACAATATTGGATTTCAGAAATAAAATGTAGTGTTTGTTGAATTCATTAAGCATGAACTCTGTCTGTAGATACTAGTATTTCTCGTAAGTTCTTTGTGTTTAAGGCGAACAACTTGGAAGATATAATTTTAAGCAAAATAATCTTTCTCTTGGGCTCTTATGTGTTTTCATAGTAATATAAACATATTATTCAGCAAGAATATACATATGTACCTACTGTATAATTACTTAAAAAAGTTTTTAGTTATTTTTGCGCTTTTGTGTTCTACTATTGGAGCTAATTCTGTTGTTCGAAAACCCTCTGAGCTAATCTAAAAATCACTAAAAAGTAGGTTTTGTTAATATTGAAGATTCACTAAAATTAGATATGTCACTAAAAATAAACGTCATCTAAATACATATACAAGAATAGCGCTTGCGCGAATGTTCGTGTGTGTAAGTAATATAAATTGTCATGTTTGTGTACGATAGCGCAATAAATGAATATTGTATCCCACCACATAAATAATAGTACTTTTATACTGATAATGAAAGCAATTCGTACAAAATTATTCTCTAACCATTCCAAAATATCAAAAATGCACAACGTTAATATTCAAGTTTTCACTTCTGCCGGCACTCCCGGAGTGCAACCCGTCGATTTTTTTGTTAAAATTTGTGACTTGGCAACAGAATTAGTATCATTTTCTATTATTATGGGACATTGAACTTATACATACTTAAAAGCGGTTAAAACATACCGACATATATTACAGTATCGGTATCTAATATGCAAACAGTTAATGATGTATGTGTTTGCTAACAAACACAATTAATTTCTGTATATCTTGATGATAATGAATATCGTACTATGAAAACAAAATGGATGAGGTTGTGACTACTTCCACATACAGCGACAACAAAAACATATGACAGCACCATCCACCGAAGATACACTGAACTACGGAGTAACGTACTACACAACGCTACTAATTCTGAATCGCGCAATACAAGCTTTTGCGCCCATTAGCATATATACAATATCCCAATATCAACCGTTGGGCAGTGTCCAGGCGTGATCACTTCGCTAGGTTGGAGGATTCTCCCTTTGTGTTGGAGGGACATGACACCCGTTCCCCTACAAAGTAATGAAAAAAATAAATTCAACGTTTATAAAGAATTTTTTCAACTGACCTCATTACGTTCAACGTTAGATTAAATTAAAAAAGAAAAATATTACTCAGCGTATCAAAAACTACAAAGCTTGCTAATGAAGACTTTTATTTTTCTAATGAAAACTTCCACAAAACAATTCACACAGTTATTCTAAGTATGGTCTTTTTAGTTTTAATATGAAGGTTTGTAATTTCGGAGTACAATACTCGTTTCTAAAATGAATTTAACTTAAACGAAGGAAATTGAAAAAATATTAGTTTAGATACTACCTTGAACCTTTCTCAAATTTATTTGACAATTAGTTTTTTCTTCCATTCTCTTTTATCAAGCGTCAATTTATTAATAACTAGCTGTTGCCCGCGGCTCCGCCCGCGTTTATGTCGGTTTTTTCGTGGTTTTTCGCGGTCGCGGATATGTGACTGATGCAAAAATTAGACAAAAACAATCCTTGATGCGGATTATATATCATTCTAAAATTTCAGCTCGATCGGTGCAGAACTTTTTGAGTTTTTGAAGCGTACACAAACCAACATAACATTTTTATATATATAGATGTAAGGCTCTATTCAGACACTGTGTAGTTACAATAATGTTTCATTTATACTAATGGTTAGAACGAGTCGGTGTCACTAACGACCCGGTCTATTGGTCTAATTTTGATCGTTATGTGCTTTCCTTGTCCATATTTTTACTGAAATATATTACATTTCAATTTCTCACCTTCTAACCTGTCTGCCTCGTTGTTTTTTTCCATCTCTTGGGTCCCAAAACATTACTTTGATAATCGTCAATTTACTATCAAATAAAAAATATTACTCTGTAAAACAAAAACACCCAAATCTCATTGGTTGATTATAGTCGTCGTGATTAATTCGTGACTTTATAAAACAGTCTATCACACCGATACAGGATACTTCGAAATAACCCTACACAAAGAAGAGGGTATGTAACCAGATTTATTGTACCATAAGCGTTCTAAATGTTTATTGTTTATATCTTACTATCCGTAATGTGACGGATTAAGAACACAGAGTATCAACACCCCTATTCATCCCGTGGGTGTTGTAAGAGCCACTAAAGAAAGAAAATATGCGGGACAAAATCATTCCAAAAAGAAGGAAAACTTACCGTGGTAGAGCCACGCTTCGGCATGCATGGGCCAGCTCGACCGGAGTGATACCACGGCCTCACAGAAAACTGGTGAGAAACAGCGCCTGCGCTGTGTTTCAACGAGTGATTGAGCATACCGGTGGCCTTAACCCCAACCCCTCCCTCCATCCCTCTCCTCATCCCCCAAAGGCCAGCAAAGCACTTGTAACGCCTCTGTTGTTGTGGGTATCCATAGGCGGCGGTAATCGCTTACTATCAGGCGAAACGTTTACTCGTTAGCCCCCTATTCCATAAAAAAAATATAAACCCTGTGTACCACCTGTATAACCGTCTGGCAAGAGTAAATAAATAAATATTTCGGACATCTAACACACAACGCCATCTAGTCCCAAGCTAAGTAGAGCTTGTGTTATGGGTATTAGACAACTGATATAAATACTTATATACTTTTTTTTTAAATACATTCATATTATACATAGAAAACACCCAAACTCCGAAACAAATGTTTGCAGATCATACAAACATTTGTTCCGACCCAGGAATGGAACCCAACACTACGCCACCGAGGCAGTCAGTAGTACAGTAGACCTTTTTCTTCTTTCTAAGGAAAGGCCTATGTTCACCAGTGTACTGTTAAAAACTGTTGATGATGGTGATGATGATGTGTCATGTTTATAGAGGGGCATGCCATCTCTCTTAACACTATTCTCAAGAGGTTAGAAACATCAAAGCTTACCAGTAACATTACTAGAATAAACTCAAACAAGATAGTAACTAAAATATGAGTGAATCATTTTTATCGACGACTTGAAACCCCTGTTCTCTATAACCGATATTCTTATGTACTTTTCATGAGCTCGCTGAAATATTTCATGATAAATAAACTAGAACAGTTTTATGTTTGCGATCGTGCGCTCGCAACGTACGCTTGACTTATTCAGCAATCAACGTGGATCCCGCTTGTGGATTACCACTGCGCTATTTCCGCGGCGTTGTGTGTTTGTCCGCAATGATGACACAGAATGGCCTGTTGTGATGTGTCTTTCTATTGACACATTGCACTCTTTATAAGTGTTAATTGTTGAATAATATTTCATATTTACGGGCAGCCACCAGGTGTTAAAAGAAGGATCTAGAATACAGAACTGCAAATAAATGTTTGAAAAGTTCTTGAAGTTGGAGTATGGAGGATGTTGGGCATAGGATAGGTCCACTAATGACCGAAGTTTGATAGTGCAGCGCGGGCTTCTGAACTCAATCGGTATTCGCTTACTAATACGTAAAGTCGATACAGCATTGCATTCATATTATAGGAACATATCAAAGGACTGTGTATCACAAAATATATGTTATGTTAATAAGACCAATGTAAGACGTACGACAGTATTACATTGATAAGTAGCAAACGTGGGCAATAGGTATTGTAATCTCATCAAAATTAGTTACAATGAACAATATCACAAAAACGTCCGTCACAACAATTTGCAACAATATCAAAAGCCTGCTTTGTGCTAATGTAACCAGGGTTATTTTAAACAACAAAAAAGTTAAAAAAATATATAATTTTTCCTAAATTGCTTTCCGAAAAGCGATGACTTGAATTTCAGGGGGCACAAACCGGAAAGTTGACCGAGCCCCGACAGCTAAACAAAAAATGTTACAAGATTTTTTCTTCAAGCTTCGAAGGGATATTGAAATATCTTTCGGTCTTTTACTTCCTTAACGTGCTGAACATTTGATACAAGAATAATAAGCGAGATTTTGGGATATACGAGTATATATATATTTACATTGCACAGAGAAGCACATATTATATTATAATGGTATAAGTAAGAGAGTAAGACACATTTTCAGTGTAAAAGGTATTTTGTAAAACAGCGTAGCAGGAAAAATACGAATAAATTTTATACTCTTATATTTTCTATACAGTTATAGCACACTTGGACAAAAACTATATATTTTTCATTGCTCAAAATGTACATATTGTGTATTCTTGTTAAAGTGTAGACACATAGAAGGAATAGTGTTTCGGTTTTTAAATTTATTCGAATCTGTGGTGTTTTGAGTTGTTATTTATTTACACATCCATACTTCACTATCACTACATAGTATAAAACAAAGTCGATTTTTCTGTCCCTATATCCCTATGTGCGCTTAAATCTTTAAAACTACGCAACGGATTTTGATGCGGTTTTTTCCAATAGATAGAGTGATTCAAGAGGAAGGTTTATATGTATAATACATGCATCATATACTAAGGCAACATTGCTAATTTTAGAGGTTTCTATTTTATGCCCGTGCAAAGTCGGAGCGGGCCGCTATGTTTTTATATACAACGTTCATAGTTTTTCTGTAGTGTATTTAATTTAGTATCAGCATTGCACCCGTGCGAAGCCGGGGCTGGTCGCTAGTATATTATAAAGCTGAAGAGTTTGTTTGTTTGAACGCGCTAATGTCAGAAACCGCTGGTCCGATATCAAAAATTATTTCAGTATTGGATAGTCCATTTATCGAAGAAGGCTATAGGGCATATATCATCACGCTAAGACCAATATAAGCGGAGCCCCAATGAATAATGTTTAAAAAACGGGGGAAAATTATTACGCTACGGGCAATAGTAGACGTAAACGAGGTGGCGAGGATTAGCTAGTGGTATATAAAGTAACTATATCCGTCTGTTACGCTTTCACACTTAAACCTTATTTGGTATAATCTATAGTAATATATTAAAGCTGAAGAGTTTGTTTGTTTAAACGGGCTAATCTCAGGAACCGCTGCTCTGATTTGGAAAATTCTTTCGGTGTTGGATAGTCCATTTATCGAGGAAGGCTATAGGCTATATATCATCATGCTAACACTAATAAGAGCAGAGCATCAATGAAGAATGTTTCAAAAACGGGGGAAAATTTTCACTCTACGGGCAATATAAGACGCAAACGAGGTTGCGTGGGTCAGCTAGTATATAAATAAAATCTGGCAAGAGATACTCTTTGGGGAAGGACATAGGTTAGTTTTTACCGCGATAATCGACATAAACACGGGCGGAGCCGCGAGCAAAAGCTATTAACAATTAATATAACAAGAAGTAATCTACATACTACTATAATATATTATATACTTAAGGTAGTAGATTAAGATAATAAATATATATCCCGAAAAACAGTTATCAATAATATCTACCACATATTTCTGAATACATCTCAGTTCTATATGACAATGGTGTACCCAAAACTATTGTATAGCTAAAAGGCAGGCAACTAACATAATTGTGTAATTGAGTCGATGCTTCAAACGGAATTTCCTTAATAATGGTATAACACAAAAGCGTCGGGTCTATTAATATAATGTGTATGAACATCCTGCTGTCGCTGAATTAATGAATCTTCCCTACCTTTGTTTATTATCTATGAATACCTCACGAAGAGCATTTAGTAAATTATGTTACATAATCGTATACGAACTAATGTGGTACCTAATATAATAAGAATCATTGTTACTCGTATCTATACTAATATTATAAAACTGAAGAGTTTGTTTGTCTGTTTGAACGCGCTATTCGCAGGAACCTTTGGTCCGATTTGAAAAAATATTTTAGTGTTGGATTGACCATTTATCGAGGAAGGCTATAGGCTATATACAATCACGTTAATACTAATAGGAGCGGAGCACCAATGAAGAATGTTTCAAAAACGGGGGAAAATTTAAATGCTACGGGCAATGGAAGACGCAAACGAGGTTGCGTGGGTCAGCTAGTTGTAATATATAATGTGCATTTTAGATTAGTAAAAATGGTGCTTTTAATGTCCTTTCGCTATTCGAATCTTTGCCAAGAAAATGTACCAGGATTGGTTCTTGAACATAATCCAGTGTACGATAAATGAACCATTTGTTTCATTGTAAGCGGAAAAGGGACTATTTACTAAATCTAGATAGGAGTTTTATGTAACAGGGACTTTATAATTTTTAGATTAGATTCGATTGAATGCTCGTTTAGCCTAGTGGTTTTGCGGTCGCCACACCGTTATCTATAGCACCAAGTGTTGTGGGTTCAAATCCCACATGAGACAACACTTTATGTGATACACAAATTGTTATTCTGAGTCTGGGTGTTCTTTGTGTCCGTTTCTTGTATCTTTTTAAAGTCCCCCGCGACACGGGATGTATATTCCTAATGCGTATGTTGTCTTTTTAAAGAAGAGAAGATGAAGGAAAGATTGTATGAGTAGTATATATATACAGGGTGTAAAAAGACGACTACCGAAAACGAAAGGGGCTGATTCAGCACCCCAAAACTTATAAAAAAAACCAAATTGTAGCCGTAAAAAACAATGTGTCAATATTTTTAATGATTCCACAAGCCAGTAATGTATTATTGCGTGCACCGCGTAGCTACTTGAATACCTATGCGCCCGGCCAAGGTCATTGCACTCACCCGACCAGCTGTTTTGTTTATCAAAATACATCGCTGTTTTATTGATTTTATTTGTTTTTTGGTTTTCTAAATGAGATAATTAGGTAGTTTAGGTCTTATTATGTTGTACTATGTGTATGTAAGCAGATAAAAACATAAAAGGACTTAGATAAATTCTATTTTTTTTTGCGTTTTTTTTTTGCTAAACCTATTCAGTATCATGGTCTGATTGCAACCCCCAAGTTTTCGGTAGTAGTCTTTTTACACCCTGTATACTTCACCGTTTTCTGTATTACATACCAAGTGGCTAATAACTAAAGTCTGAATAGTACACATCTGAAAGGTTCTATAGACGATCATAGATGCTTACACATAAAAATAGTAAATAAAAAGTTAATTCAGTTGGTTTGTGAAATAACTTTTATAGTCATGTTACTTGCAGTGGAATAGAAAATGTTCCAATTAACTTTATCCTAAGCGAAACTTTATGCAATATGGAACTGTGGAGGACGGGTGTCATGTCCCTCCAACACACAAAGGGAGGATCCTCCGACCAGGCGAGGTGATCATTCCTGGCGGGCCACTGCCCAACGGTTAATGTTGAGATGTAGCATATATGATAATCGGCGCGAGAACTTTTATTGCGCGATTCAGGATTGGTAGTTACTCCGTGTAGTGCGCTATAGTATATTATGTTGTTGTTGCGCTATGTGTAGGTCACCACAGAACTCACAATATATTTCGTCTATATTTTCATTTTTAAAAGCTATTACAGTTTCGTATATTGACTTAGAAAATTCATCTATAAGCATATTTGTTTCTCTATAAACCTCTAGTTATTCTTTTTGTTTTGAATTCACATTACAAAATAAAAACAACAACAATGACATGTGTTAAACGAAATTTTAAGATTTACAAAAAAAAAGCAAATAATTTTTATTTATACGCTACAAGCCTAAGTACTTTTTTAAACAATTAATGTTTCGCTCTTTCTTTTAGTTACCTGAATATTGTGATGTTAATATCATCAACAACGAGCGATTCACAGTTTTCCTTTTCAAATAATTGACATTCCTTCAAGCATCGTTGAATTTGAGAAACTTCTGCGAGTTTCATTCCACTCGTATTATGTCACACGCACAACCATTTTGAATGCATCATATTCAAGAGTTATGTCACGAATAGCGCTTGTTAACCTCTGCATAGACATATTTCATTTAAAATTTAACATAAAGGGTAAAATTTTGTAAATTATAAAATATACAAACTTTACAACGTTAATATCGCTTTTTATAAGTTTTTGTCCTACTAATATTATAATTCCGAAAGCTAAGTATGTTTATATGTTCGTTACTCTTTTAAACAATACGGAACGGATGTTGATTAAATTTTAAAGTCATGT
The DNA here is from genome assembly GCA_916048165.1 of Spilarctia lutea. NCBI lineage: Eukaryota > Metazoa > Arthropoda > Insecta > Lepidoptera > Erebidae > Spilarctia > Spilarctia lutea. Next base: position 8,160,559 of record OU696491.1, read on the forward strand.
AGTTTATACTTACTACCAAACACGCAGGTAGAGCCTCTGGAAAAAGTTGTTGATAAATAAAAAAAAAGATACATAATATTTCAAAAGGGACACGAACGGGTTTCAACTCATTTTCTAAATGTATTTTTGTTTAGCTGTCTCAGAACATTATATTTTCCATTGCGATAAAAAATTGCGCGCCAAAAACAAGAAAATCTAATAACTAAACACTAACCCGCCTCATCACAACGGATAGTAATGAACGGATTCTGGCGGCAAAATTGTTTCGTATCCTTCGTCTGTCACTCGTTGATGAGGGGTTCTTACAAAAAAGGGTAAGCTATTCGAAAATGTATACAATATATCTGTGAACAAGGACGATTAGTTTGTGACTTGAATGCCAAATATTTGGTGTCTTGATGTTAAGTGTTGTCACCATTGTAAGGACCGTCATTGACTGCCTCTGTGGCGCAGTGGTAGCGTATGCGACTGCTGTTCTTGAGGTCTCTTAGATTCCCGGGTCGGACCGAATGTTTGTATGATCTACAAATATTTGTTTCGGTGATTCCCGGGTTGGACCAAATGTTTGTATGTTATCAGTTGTCTAGTACCCATAATACAAGCTCTGCTTAGCTTGGGACTAGATGGCGTTGTGTCTAAGATGTCCGAAATATTTTTTATTATTATTATTATTTATTAAGGGTCCTCGTCAGTCGGTGTAAAATTTGTCAGGTAAATCGACTTTATTTTTTTCTCTACTCCTGTAACTAGCCAAGGAATTTACTACGAAGAAGTTGGTAGTCATAAGTCATGCCTTCGAAAAGGCAATTGTATATAAACACATCTTTAGAACCCCGCAGACTACAGACCTTTAATTGGCCGATAGCTTAATCGGACTGTTAATCAGTATGAACATGTATGACAGTGCGCACACTACACTGATTTGGAACCGGCCGACAAATAAGCCAAAAGCCAACCAGACCAAACTGTCGGCCGACTAAAAAATTTGTAGCCCTGAGAAAAAAATTGTTATCGTTGAAACTAAAATTTCTAGTATTATTACTGACGATATGTATAAACTAATCAACGTTAACAATAAAATTGTGGGGGGTAATCTCTGGATCTAATAACCGATTTTAAATTATTTTTACCAATAGAAAACTACACTATTTATGAGTGTCGAGAGGCTATGAAAAAAATATCTTGAATGGAAGTTGAAGGATATAAGAGTAGAGGGCGACCAAATAAAAAATGGATGGACTGCGTAAAAGAGAATATGGCCAGAAAGAAGTAAGCAGTGAACTGACGAGTGATAGAGGAGAATGGAGGAAGAAAACTCATTGCACCGACCCCAAATAAACTTTGGAAAAGGGTAGGAAAATGATGATAGGCTATGAAAAAATAATACATACGTACTCGCGGACGGGGTCAAGATAAACGATAAGTTTTTTATTTATATGAAAGCCGTGCTTGACTGCACCGTAATGCCTAATATTGAATAGGAATCTTTCAACTTGTGCTCGTAATCATCAACAGAAGGTCTCACTTGTTTGAAAGACTACCTCAAAAAACGGGAAAACTAAGCGGAATATCATTTGAAATAATCCTACTGTTGTTTTATTCGGGGTTCCTTTTTATCTTTAGTAATTTACAAATAATCATACGTACTAGTGATTTATCCATTAATATGTCTGCACTTTGGTTTATTTAAATCAATGGAATTTAATCGAAACAAAAGCCTTATCAGCAAACATGAATATTTTATTGTAACCATACCGTATTAAATTCAGTTAATTAACTTTTAATAAACGTTGAGCAGTAATCTTGTTTAATCAATTCATCCCTGTTCTTATTTATTTTGGATGAGCAAATGTAAAAGGGCATAACTTTTTATTTGATTTTCATTTATGAGAATTCCTATACTGTGCTTTTTTATGTTATTTTAGTAAACGAGCAGATGTGTAGCCTGATGGTAACCGATTACCGCCGCCCATGGACACCCGCAACACCAGAGGCGTTACAAGTGCGTTGCCGGCCTTTGGGGGATTTGAGGGATGGGGGAGAGGTTAGGGTATGGGCTTCCGGTATCCTCACTCACTCTCACAGCTCAGGCGCTGTATCACAAAGGTTTTCTTTGAGGCCGTGGTATCACTACGGTCGAGCCGGCCCATGCAAGCAAAAGCGTAGCTCTCCCACGGTAATTGTGTAATGTGATTTCTGAGCAGTTCAAAGATCTAGTTCTAAATAACTTCAAACAATTACGCTTACTGATAATTATATTTGTATTGCTATAGTTCATATAGATAGGTAGATAGTTTCTAAGCTCAGTACCGAGTCGACAGCAGACGAACACTTTACGAACCATAACAAGGCTGTATTTCCGCAGATGCTCTCTTCAATATTTTTTATTCGGCAAACTTCAAATTTGAAGAATATTTATATAATTGAACCTACTTGGCATATTATCACATAGGTATCTTCCATTTAACATTATTTGACAAATAAAAGATGCTGATACGTAATATATGTGTGTATCTGATTTGAATGATTTTATCAAAGACTTGTGAAACTGAAATCTGTAGTTATTTAAGAGAAAAGTTCATAATAGTCTACTACTTTGCCACTTTCCCACTCTCTTATAGTGGAGTGTATTTTAGGAGGAGTTGGTGAACATTTCCCTAGTCGTAAGTATCCGCTATCTCTTTCTTTCTTTTTTAATGAAATGGCAACCAGCTGGATCACTCGGATCAGCTATTTCTGCCAATGTCAATTATTTATCGTCTTCAATTATCAAGTCTTCAAGTCTTCAAATCGTCGTGATGAAATCAATGATAAAAATATATAAAATGTGGATGACATGAAATGGGGACCGTCTTTCGAAAAAACAAAAAAAAAACCGCTATCTCTTAATAGAAGACTATCTTTATGATTAAGCTGTCACAGTAGCGTTCAATATTTGACAGATTAGCGGCAAAGAGGTTAGACTTTATTAACACTTTAATAACTTTTAAACTTTCGCGATCCATCATATGCGATTACAATATTAAGAATTACGCTGTCGAAAATAATTTCAAAGTGAGGTGGGTCACAGTTGACGAGGGACGAAACGCGAATTTTGTTGTACTAGTCAACCTTTAAACGCAACTATGTTACATACTGGAAATGGTTGTTAGTTTAAAGATCTATGTACGTATATTTTGTTTTTTTTGTTCTAAACTTTATACAACCAACCAATCGCCGTTCACTGCTGAACAAAAGTCTCCCGTAAGGAGTACCAAATATCCCGGTCCGTCCGAATCCATCCACTGCCAGCCGTTTTCTTCAAATCGTCAGTCCATCGTGGCAAAGAACCCCCTACACTACGTTTGCCTAACTTTGAGATTGTACCTTCTCTGTAAGGCTTCCTAATGATCTAATAATTTTGTAAATAGTAAATTAATAAAATAATACTATGGCAAGACATATATGCCTGGATAAGTTTATGTCAAGAATTACCTTGTTCACCTGTTGTATTGCATGATGGTAAGTGTCTATCGAGGTTCAGAAACATTCGCACCTCAAGAGTCGCAAGTATGTTGCCGAACATCAAATATTTTTCAGAAATTCAGAGGACAAGAAGTTCGGGTTTCCATGAGGCAAGAATCGCTTATCACCGATTTTCTGTGAAGCTGTCATGTCACTCCCTTCCTACCGTGTAGTGCAGAAGTATGACTCTCAGACGGATATGACTTCACCTGGTCTTTTAAAATTTTCTTTACTGTTAACCGCTTTTTCGATTATTGGATGATGATTTTCGCTGTAAAGGGTCTATGTTCTTTAATTCTTAAAAATCAAAGGATCTTCATTGTAAATTTCATCCAAATCGTTTAACGGTTTAGACGTGAAAGCGTAACAGACACACAGATTTACTTTCCAATTTAAATTATTAGTATAAACTACGACATTCTGAAGGATCGTGGCATGATTTGAAATAAACTTTTAAGCCTTTCGAAAATTAAACACTTCTTTATAAATCCTTTTTGTTGACAAATCCGGGGAAACCAAAAAATAAACCTTTTAATATTACATTACATTTTGTTTTAGAATAATAATAATACATAATATTGCATTTGTTTCTCTCACTACAAAAAAAAGTTACAGTATATACAATGCAATACGTGAAAGAAAGAAAGAAATAATGTTATACAAACAGTATATTACTGAAGTTCACTTAATCAACATTTTCGTTGGATTGTTTGCTAGAGTTTATACAGCAACTGTGTCTTGTCTGTCATTCACAGAGTCGCTTGAGTTGAGTGGTTTAATTTAATACATGGCGGCAGGTTCAGCTGGCGTGCACGTAAACGCGGTACCCTGATTAATGTGTTAAGATAATTTTCGCTCACACACATAGATTGATTAAATTTGCCTTTCTCGGTTTGCACACTTTGAACACCTGATAAATGCCATTCTAAATTTATATTAAATCGTCGGAAAAGTATTTTAGGATTAGTAATAATAATAATAATAAACATTTATTTACTCGCCACAATACATATTCCACGTTACAGATTACACATATATATGAAAAGGTTTCATACTGTGAGATACTGGTGCCTAAGCAAGGCTCACAGCCTGTATTTCAGGACACCAGGATCCCCTCCGCTATTGTTTACATTAAGTTTTACTTTCGATGATCGGTTGTGGTCGAACAATTTGAGGGTATAAGGAAGTACCTATATAAGTGGGTGGATGTGTGTGTGTGATAATGTGTGAATGTGGGTGTGTGTGTATTACAAGACACTGTAGGATATTTGTGACCAACACCACATCTAAGCCAGGACAACAAGCAGCTTTTCAGTATCATCATAGGTTAAGTCTGAGAGCCAAGCAGTCAATTTCATTTTGCATTTTATTTTATTTTATATATATATATATATATTGTTAGTGTAATATTAATACCGAAGCAAAGCATATTCCTGTTTATTTTTTTATTAATAAGTATCAATAATAATTATTATATTGATAATACTATCCATGGGTGTCTTAAGAGCCGACCAAGAAGGAGTTCTACCGTGGGAGAGCCACGTTTCGGCATGAATGGGCTCGACCGGAGTGATACCACGGCCTCACAGAAGACTTGTGCGCTGTGATATATATATATTTTATCTGCATCACCTAAACTGTTGACTGATAGAGAATGCCTTAGGCGTTAAGTCCGCCAATGCAATAAATAAATAAAAAAAAAGAAAATCGACGGGTTGCACTCCGGGAGTGCCGGCAGAAGTGAAAACTTGAATATTAACGTTGTGCATTTTTGATATTTTGGAATGGTTAGAGAATAATTTTGTACGAATTGCTTTCATTATCAGTATAAAAGTTATTTATGTGGTGGAATACAATATTCGTTTATTGCGCTATCGTACACACACATGACAATTTATATTACATACACACACGAACATTCGCGCAAGCGCCCTGCGCCGCCTGTCCTCTCTCCATCCGTCTTACGAATTTTCGATCAGGTCACGTGACCTGACGCGAGTTTATACGTCCTCTCTCCATCCGTCTTACAAATTTTCGATCAGTTCACGTGACCTGACGCGAGTTTATACATTTATACCCATACCAAAAAAGTACACAGCGCCGCTAAAGAAGTTTTCACTTCAAAAATGAATGTTTCTGCACCAATAGACTATTTAACGCAATTGGTCTCTTCAGGATTGAAGGAAGCTATTAAATGAAAACTCAATGGGATTTAAAATTTTCACAATTTATCTCAATCAGCAACTCCCTGCAGTTGCAGTGTGGATAGATAGCGCGAATAAGTACTTACATTGATAATATGCTTTTAGCTGAAAAATATAAGATAGAAGTCTAGATTCTAGTCAGCAACGTATTACTTAAACTACATATTTAAGGTTCGTTTGGCAAGCAGTAAAAAGGACAACAACTTTCGAGAATTTCAAATTAAGATAATAGAATTCTAATTCACAACACTCGGCTAATGTGAGGGGTTTTTCTCTGTGGCTGCACATCAGGAGCAAACATAATTATAGCACTGGCAATCACATTAGCATTCTACACCTGATATTTTTTATATCTTAATGTACACATGCTTTTGTAATGGATATTATTTATGCTTTCATTACGGAGATGACCAGTTTTAACAGATAATTAGACATTTCATGATTAACAGATATTCAGAAAGTTATTTAATGAGAAAATAACGTAATTGTTAAGTAAGTAAGCGACTGCTGTGCTTCTCTCGGTCTCGGGTTCAATTCCCGGGTGGAACCAAATGTTTGTATGATCTGCAAATATTTGTTTTAAATTTTTTTTTCTGTAATAGGTGGCAAACGAGCAGGCGTATCGCCTGATGGTAAACGATTACCGCCGCCCATGGACACCCGCAACACCAGAGGCGTCACAAATGCGTTGCCGACCTTTGGGGGATGGGGAGGGGGAATGAGGGAGGGGTTGGGGTATGGGCCTCCGGTATCCTCACTCACTTGGTGAAACACAGCGCAAGCGCTATTTCACACCGGTTTTCTGTGAGGCCGTGGTAACACTCCGGTCGAGCCGGCCCATTCATGCCGAAGCGCGGCTCTCCCACGATTAAAAAGTTGAAATCCATCGAATTTTGGGTGTTTTCTATTTATAATATGTACCTATGTATTTACAAAAAAAGTACATATATATATATATACAAAATTATATAAGTATATATGTGTTAATTGTCTAGTACCCATAACATAAGCTCCGTATAGCTTGGGACTAGACGGCGTTGTGTGTTAAATTGTTCGCAATATTTATAAAAAAAAAAAATTGTTTTGTAAATTTTTCAAAAATGAAAACGTGTTTATAAATTTAACTTTTTTTAATAATCAACAACTCAAAGTCGAACAATCAGAATCGAAACTATTTCTGTTTTACGCAATCAAAGCTCCCCCACCATACGACCAACTCATTTATAGCAATTAGTGAAATACTGCCCTCCAGGCTGACCATGATATAGTTAAATTATGTATTATACGAGAGGTTATACGAGTACAAAGGATTCCCATATTTCGTGGGTAGAACATTATACCCGTATTTTCCTACGGCAGACCACAAAAATGTAAAATAAATAAATAAAATAAAATAGCCTTTATTGCTGTTCCTCTTATTAACATATACAAACATGCTTAATTTCTAAATTTTAACTTGGTTTGAGTTAATATTCTCGGCAACCGGTTTATGTGAAACAGCTTGTCTGTCGACAAAGGCCTCCTCTAGAGATTTCCATGTAGTCCTGTCTCTTGCTAGGCGGGTCCACTTCGGGCCAACTATATTTTTGATATCATCTTCCCATCTTTTGCTTTGCCTGCCTCTATTTCTTTTGCCATTCCTTGGGTACCATTCGGTTACTAATTTAGTCCATTTTTCCTTACTTTCTCGTAGCATATGTCCTGTCCAACGCCATTTAAGACGTCTGTATGCAGTGAGTGCGTTTTTAAATTTTGTTTTCTTTTTAATTTCTTCTAATTTTATTCTATCTCTTCTTTTTATATATAAAATACTTCTTTCTATTGAATTTTGACATACTTTTATCTTGGATTCTTGTAGTTCTGTTAACGCCCATGTCTGGCACCCGTATAATAAGCATGGCATAATGCATGTTTCATAAACCTTCTTTTTTGCTTTCATTGGCATATCTTTGTCCTTCATTATTTCCTTAAGCGACCAAAACCGTTTCCAAGTGTTATTTATTCGTCGTTCTATTTCTTTATCCATACAATTCTCTGTAGATATAAGTTGGCCCAAATATATGTACTCATTTACATATTCTATTTTTTCGTTATTTATGTTTATATGTTTATTGTCTACTGATTGTTGCGAATTTGTCATAATTTTGGTTTTGGTTAAGTTCATTGTCAATCCTGCCTTAGCACTTTCATCGGAAAGCTGCTGCAACATCAGTTCCAGGGTTCCTGCGTCTTCTGAGAACAAAATCAAATCGTCCGCGAAGCGTAGATGGTTAAGATTTTCGCCATTTATGTTTATGCCAACTGTGGACCAGTTAAGATTTCTAAAGATCATTTCTAGTACTGCGGAAAACAATTTAGGTGATATAGGATCTCCTTGACGTACACCTCTTTGAATAGGAAATTCGCTACCCGTAGATTCAAGTTTAATTTCTGCTGTGCTCGCTGTGTATACATTTTTAATTATTCGTATATATTTTGCTTGTACTCCTTGTCTTATTAGAGCATCCCATATATAATCATGTTCCAATGTGTCGAACGCCTTGTTAAAATCAACAAACCCTATGTAATACGTTTTATTATATTCTTTATACTTCTGTAAAATTTGTCTTAGAGTGTGTATGTGATCCACAGTTGAAAATTTGCTTCGGAAACCAGCTTGATCTTTAGGTTGATTTTCATCTAATGTGTTGGTAATTCTATTTAAAATGATTTTTGAAAATATTTTGTAAATGTTTGACATTAAACTGATCGGTCTGTAGTTTCCCATATTGCCCTTGTCTCCCTTTTTATGTAGTAGTATGATTGTCGATTTAGTCCAGTCTTCCGGGATGATTTCCGTTTCGAGGATTTCATTGAATAAATCTGTAAGTCTTGGTGCCATCACTGGTAATGTAGTTTTTAGCAATTCATTTGTGATTAGATCTGATCCAGGTGCCTTATCTAGTTTTTGTGTTTCAATGGATTTGATAGTTTCTTCTTTTAAAATTGGTTTGACTTCCTCTTTATTTATAAAATTATATTCCTTCATTACTTGTTCCCCTTTATAACTTTGGTATAAATTTCGGTAGTATTCCGTAGCGATTCTTAATATTTCTAGTCTATTGCTGATCTTTCTGTTATTTTTATTTTTCATATTTGGAATCCAGTCCTTTTTGTAGTTCATTTCTTTTAACGCCTTCTTTATTCCTCCAGTTTTTTCTATATGTTTTCTTAGTATTGTTAACCGTTTTGACTTCCGATCTTTTCTAAGTTGTTCGCTAATCTTTTTGCTTATTTCTGCTATCTTTCGGACATTGTTATTGTTATTTTTCCCTTGTTGTATAAGTTGCTTCCGTTCCTGTAGTAATTGCTTACTTTCAAGTGATATCGTAGTCTTACTAATCAAGTTTACTTTTTGAGTTTCTGCTTTTAATTGTTTGAGCAATCTATTATATTTTTCTTGAGTCGATATACATTCTTCTTTTCCATCTTGCAAGGAAACTTCTAGGTTTTTTAGAAGTAAATTAGTACTACCTGTGCATTCAATAGCTTTCATACTGTTGTGAATTTGTCGTGCTCTTTTAGCACATGTACCTGATAGTTTTGCTCTAACCATTCTATGATCTGATTTGAAATTAAATTTGTTTAAAATTGCCAAATCTTTGAAAACTTTTATATTGTTAGACATAATATAGTCGATCTCGTTTTTATGTCGGCCATTAGGAGAGATCCATGTCCATTTCTTTGAAGATTTCTTTCTGTAAAAGCTATTAATTATGCCCAGTTTATTTTCAATAGCAAAAGATATAAGGCGTGAGCCGTTTTTACTTCTATTCCCATATCCATGTTTCCCTATGATATATTCTTCTCCACTTTTTTGTTTGCCAATCTGTCCATTAAAGTCGCCCATGATTATTAAATTTTTGGATGCATTTGCAGTGGTGGATTGGAGATCTTCGTAGAATTTTTCTATTTTTACTACATCTTCTTTTTTATTTGATTCGGTGGGCGAATACGCCTGGATTATAGACCATACTTGGTCTTCTTTACCGTCCACAGGCAGTTGGATATTGAGTAGTGCAATCCGATCTGAAATCCCTCTTAGTTCTTGTATATTTTTGGCAAGGTGTCTTTTAACCATGAATCCAACTCCGTATAATCCGGGCGTCTCCCCTATGTGGTGTAATATGTATTTTCCATGGTCCTCTATTTTTTCTCCGAGTCTTCTCACTTCGCTAACACCAATTATATCCCATTTTATTTCATCCAATGCTTGTTCCAGTTCCTGCAATCTTTCCGGTGTTCTTAGTGTTTGACAGTTCATGGTTGCTATATGTATATCGTTGTGTTTCTTATTTCTGTTATCTTTTATCTTTAGAGGGTCGTAGTCATTTTCCCCCACGATGACCAGTCGGCTTGGAGGAGGTTGGTTGTTTATAATTATTTGGTTTTGTACATTGTTTTGTTTTGTTTTCCGGTTGCCGGCAGCTAATTGTTATTGTCTATTATCCGCAGTAGATGAATTTGTAATAAATAAATAAAAAAAAAATGTAAACGGGCTTAAAATAAACCATACCTCAGTGCTTTGTTTTCAACAATTTTACATCGTTTTCCGTCAATAAAATTCTCAAATATGTTAATAAAAACAAATGAAAATAAAAAAAATCGAAAACCTCCTACGCAAGCACTTCATCGAGTAATAATATGCCAAAATACCTTACATCATTTTGGAAAAGAGCTGATACTCATACATTGCTGGACCGATATTAATCAAACATAACTAAGAACCATCGCAAGGAAGCTTGGTTTTAAATGAAAAAAAAACACATTTAAATCCTAGTTATTATCATAGTTGGCCTAGTGGTTTAAGCGGTCACCTCTTGCTTTTGCGCCAATTGCCGTGGATTTAAATCCCACGTGGGACATCACTTTGTGTAATCCACTAAATGTTGTCCTGAGTCTGGGTGTTCTTTGTGGCCGTTATAAGTGCGTTTGTAATGTCCCCCGTGACGCAGGATGTATATTCCTAAGGCGAGAGTGTTCTTTAAATAGAAAGAAAAAACCGTCCATCCGTTTGAGAGCTACGATGCCACAGACAGACATCGACGTCAAAAAACCCTTCTTTATGCGTTGGGGTTTAAAAGGACAAAATCTATTTATACATAACATTATGTGTAAATATGGAATTATAATGAACAAGCTTTTGTCCACAGCTCCGCCCGCGTGGTAATGTCGGTTATCACGATAAATAGTAGACTATGCGCTTCCTTAACAATAAAAATACTCGTATCTCCAAGCCAAATTTCATTGATATTTTCGCAGTTGTTTAGCCGTGAAAGTATAACAGACAGAGATTTTTTACGAATTTATAATATTAGTATAGAGCTATGCTAGCTAAACCCCGCGGTGCTACCCGCGGTACTACAACAACCGCGGGCAACACCGTGAAGCGAAGCTAGTATCTTTATAAATTGTAGCCTATGTGTTATTCTGATGTATAACTTATATTATTGTAGAGTTTCATCAAAATCCATTCCGTAGCTTTTGCGTGATAGAGCACCAAACGTACTCACTTATACATATGCACAAAAACTTTCGCGTTTATAAATAGGATATAGTTTTTTTATACGAAAAGACTCTGAACATAATATAGCATATTTATCTATAACGAATATATCTCAAATTAAAAGAAAGTGACCGTGAAATTGTTTGTCTTTTCTTCTCATAAAACTCAACCCCTTGGAAACGGGTTGTTAAACCAGATTGTCACAAGCATAAAATGGATCGGATTATTTTGCTAAATATTTGTGAAAATAAACTATTGCTATAGTGTATGCGAGCCTTTAGAGTTTTCTTAACACATTATTTCAAATATTTACTTTATAGAATAAAAATAGTCATAGATTACGATCTGGACACATTCCGTCAAAAAATTTGAATATCCAATGCGTAGATCTACCTGACCAAATTGTGATATCATATGATGTGTAAAACTGTGGACGATGTTCAACATTTGTTGATGGAATGTGTCAAGAATCAACCAAAAAGAAATGTAATTATAAAAAAATATAAATAAATATTCCTGACATCTAAACACACAACGCCATCTAGTCCCAAGCTAAGCAGAGCTTGTGTTATGGATACTAGACTACTGACATAAATACTTATATACTTTTTTTTTGTAAATACATACATATTATACATAGAAAACACCCAAACTCCGAAACAAATATTTGCAGATCAGAAAAATCAGAAACAAACATTTGGTCCGACTCGGGAATCGAACCCGAGACCTCAAGCTTAGCAGTCGCATACGCTACCACTACGCCACCGAGGCAGCAGTTACATCTGAATGGTTTGGTTGTCGGTATAATTCAAAGTATTTTGGCTATACCGACATCAAACAAGCCATTCAATTGTAAAGTATAGCATAATATGTATTTGATATTTGTTTGACTTAAGGCTTTATGGGACTGGCATACCCTAATAGGGTAAAAGTCCCTTAATAATAAAGAAAAAATAGATAGTTTGCTTTGACTTGCATTTGTTAACATAAACCCCATAAAAATATAAATGTGAAATGACAGCCAAGTTCAATACTCGTATTATGATGTATGATTATGATAACTTAAAATATAATTTCTTCATAAAACTTAGGATAATATATTGAAGACTAAACTCTGACTTGGCCAGTTTTCGTATGAGGATGCCATAAGACGAAACCGGTCATGTGTAAACTTAATTAAAATAGTGGAATAAGTACAAGTGACTTTTATTCTAGAATGTATTATATACAAACTTAAATCGCTGCAGCTGCTGCTGTAGATCGTGCAAAGGAATTCTTCCAATAGCAAACGTTGCCAAGAATGGATCCCACTCACGAAACGACTATCCAAGTATCTGCTCTACGGCAAACCGCACTTAAAAGGTCTTGCTGGAAGTTAACGACATTTCAAATGGTCCCGTCCAAAGCTTATACTTACTATACTTATAGAAAAGAAATTAAAATAAAGTTAGAATTCTTTTTTTTTGTTTATTTATTTATTTATATATTATTTAAGTATTTATTGACTGCCTCTGTGGCGTAGTGGTAGCGTATGCGACTGCTAAGCTTGAGGTCTCGGGTTCGATTCCTGGGTCGGACCAAATGTTTGTATGATCTGCAAATAATTGTTTCGGAGTTTGGGTGTTTTCTATGTATAATATGTATGTATATAAGTATTTATATCAGTTGTCTAGTACCCATAACACAAGCTCTGCTTAGCTTGGGACTAGATGGCGTTGTGTGTTAGATGTCCGAAATATTTATTTATTTATTATTTACCGTTGGCCGAAGAGGTAATACTATTTTTTATTGCCAAAGATTAATTTAGATTTAATTTCAGATTTTCCTTTAGTATAAATTGTTAATTTCTAATCAATATATTTTTGTTTCGTAAAAGAACAATTTCATAGAAATGATATTGGTACCCGTATAAAATGATTTCATTGATTGCTGTCAAAGGTGGTCGAATAATTGCTTCTTCAAGCTTTGTTATTTGCAGAATTAGAATTGAAGTCTAAGAATCCAGTTACTAATAATATAATACATCATGCCATAGATTTTATGAAAATTTAATTACATTTAGTCCCAGTGAGATTGGCAGCCATTTATGAGTGCGAGTACTAAAATAAGCACTGTTGCAGACAACAACGTGCGTAATGAACCCGAATACTTTCTCCCTCGCACAACGACTATCTGTCTCAATCGACGCGCATCACATCGTGGAGGGGGTCGCACAAGGCCTATATAAAGAGCCGCGCAGCCTCCATTCAAACAGTCGCCAGCTAGACGACTCAGAGTGCGATAGCCCCGCAGTCCACTCTGATGTCCAGTAGGCATAGCTGACCTGATCGATAGCCCCGCAGTCATCAGGTTCTGCTAAGTATTGAGGTCTTCTAGAGCGATAGCCCCGCAGTCCTCTTAAGACACTCACGTAGCGTAGGAAGGGTAGTGTTGAGCGATAGCCCCGCAGTCCTCATCACTCCCAACATAGGGTTATATGTATAAGTACAAGTTTGTGAATATATGTATGAACTACACAGAAACCAGAATAAACGATCAAAAGTACCAAAGACGTCTATAATTTCTGCACTGGTAACCCTATCGCCCTACAGCACCATTTTATTTTCTGATCATTCATTTTATGGGATTTATCTCAATGTTTGCAGTTCATGTTATTAAAATGTTTGCTAACTAGTATTTTCTCAAGGCTACACTCAAAATTTCATGATGATCGATTGACCACTTAAAGTGTAAAAGTGTCCTATCAACCCAGCCCGCAAGTGTTTCACATCGCTTCTCTTACTAGAATCGCTAATGTCCTCACTCGCTTCCATTATCTATACTAATAATAAAGCTGAAGAGTTTGTTTGTATGTTTAAACGCATTAATCTTAGAAACCACTAGTCCGATTTGAAAATTTATTTCAGTGTTGGATAGTCCATTTATCGAGGAAGACTATAGGCTATATATCATCAGGTTAATACTAATAGGAGCAGAGCACCAATGAAGAATGTTTCAAAAACGGGGGAAAATTTTCACGCTACAGGTAATTGAAGACGCAAACGAGGTTGCGTGGGTCTGCTAGTTGATTAATATTTTGTTGATTACGTGATTTAGTGTTGAGAAGACGCCAATTAATATGTTTTATAGTATGCCAATAATGTACACTTTTTTTATGTATGAGTGTGCCAAAGAGACTCTACTCTGCCTGATGGAATGCATAAGCAGAATCCAGGAATGGTGGTCACCATACTTATCAATGCAACAATGCAGCATGACCCTCACCATGGCGGCCTAGTAATGCTTCTGCATCATAGCTATATATCTATTGTTTTATAATATTAGCTAGAGTCCTAATTTTAACTACCTGTATGTTATTTGAAATGATATTATTAAGTAGCTGTAGATCTCCTTATTATTAACGATTCTTCCTAACATATTGTTGAACGTTTGAAGTAGGTATCTTCTTTCTATGTTAAGTAACATACTTATTATATGTGATGAAAATATATGTTGAAAATTAGGCCCTTCAGTAGTCAGAATATTTGTAATCTTTATAATAAAGCTTATGTGCAATTTATAAAATTCAAGCTCATAGAAACACATCACACACACACACATACATCACATAGAAAAGGTTCCCCACCGTCACCACGACGATGGCGGTAGAGAACTTTTTCTATGTGATGTTAATAACTATACTAGATGTTGGCCGTGGTTCCGCCCGCGTTTATGTCAGCTATCACTGCAAAGTTCTCCCTCAAAAATCAAAGTATGTCTATAAAAAACATTGAAATCGGTATCATGGTTTAGCTGTGATATCGTAACAGACAGACAGAGCTACTTTAGAGCGCTATTAGTACGGAATCACTACATTTCGCCTTTACTATAAATAAATCGTACATTACAAAAGGCTTAAAGTTCGAATCATTATAAGCATTCTCGTTGTTTGCCCTTTCCAATGTTCGCAGTAATTTAGGGCAATCGATGATAAATTGCAGATCAAATCAAATGTCGGTCATGTGAACAACTGTGTCGATGTTATTGCCAGCACTAAGAAAGGCAATAATAATACAGAAGATTACATAAGTATGAGGGATAAGTATAGATATTTGTTTTACGTAGCTTTATTTAGTAAAATATGTTAAAAAGGAATATTTTCTATGTTTAGATGAAGAAAAAGATTTATGTTAGTGAGTGTTTTCTTTTAAAGCCAGTAATTTTTAGTAGTCTCAATCAAATTTAATAGACTATTTATTGAGAATAGCTTCAAGCTATCCACCTAACGCAGGTGTCGATATCACTCCTATAGTTACGCCACTAATCATAGTGGTTTAGAAAGCACTCTTGACTATGCCTAATTAGTGTTGTACAGAACACACATGTAAACATTATTTGATCTCATTTTATGAGATATTAATACCCTACTTTTATTGGTAAACTAAATACTTAATATACAACCAAATACTAAGATACAATATAGTTTTAGGTTCAGTACTCTTTGAATGAGTTTGGAAGTTCCAGAAATTATGATAGTTTTCGAGAGATAATCCGTTTAGAGCGGGGAAACTTTTCCTTGATGGACATCTTTGAGTTTGAACTATTAAACTTCTATTACGCCTCTTCCAGCTTAATAATGATTATAAAAACAGTAGCTAGCAAAAAGCAATGCTATTTTTAGCTATTTTAAATGTCGAAAACAATAAAAAGCGCCTGTATACAATCAGAATCCGTTCCTTTGATTACATACGACAATGGAAATAAATATTGACTTTCAAGAGAAATATATTACAAAACAAATGTAATAAAGCAAACTTATCAATAAAATAAATCAAAACAACGCAATACAACTCTAATTGTAAACGAAAAATAAGGTTGAGATGAAATACGGTATAAAAGCAGAGCAATAAAAAAGCCAATCAGAGGGGGCGCGAAGCCTAAGGCGGACTTCTGCGGATGTGACATCATACGTAATGTATTTACACAAACCCTCTAAGTTGTTGATTGGATGATGCGGTATTCCAAATCAAATATTCCATGTTATACTTATAAATTACGTTTTCGTTTTAGGGCTTCAAATACCTTCAAATATAAATGGAAATGTGCAAAATATACGATTCTACTAAAGCGTATCTTCGTTATATGTAACTATAGTACAATAAACGTTGATATTAGTACTGAGACTTTTTGTAAAGGAAAAAATAAGTAGTATTATAAATAAAACTAATAACCGTTTGAGGAAAGCCAAATAAAGTTTAAGGTTAAGTGCCAAGTTAAGTTGCAAAAATTAAATTAACATTTATAATATTATTATTATCGGTTAAACTTATCCATTGTAAGATAATAAATTGGGAAAAACCTCTCTCTGTCTGTCTATTATACTTTCATAGCTAAATCACTCTAGCGATTTTAATGAAATTTGGCATTACTTTGATTCTTGAGGAAGGTTATTTTTTACTGCATACCGACATACACGTGTGTGGTCCGTAGGCACGCGCGCTGGTCTATTATAAGAACATCAGTATTACATAGGATATTTCTCCACTATATAGTTCTTCTCATGAATGCAATTCCCATCATCCCAATTTAAACCTTTGAGTTGAATCGAAATCAATCTATGCTCCGGTAATTCAAATCATTTCAATGCATTTAGTATTAGTACCTTTTATCACTGAATTGATTACTTAAGTTTTATTTTATTTTATATTTTGTTGTTTATATTTTTGACGTGTTCAAGTGCCTTTTGGGGCCTATGGAAATAAATGATTTGACTTTGACTTTGACTATAATGTTTAGAGTTCAGTGCTTTTAAGGTCTCCCATCGTCATGGTCTTCTTTTTTCATGTTTAATAGAGGAATGAAGACTAGAAAATCACAAATCTAGACAGTATATAGTGTAATTTTGAGTTGAGATATAGTCAGTTTGTATAATTGTTGAAATAAATCGATGTTCTGTTTGAGAGTTGACGAATGAAAAATAAGGAGTTTCACCACCCCTGCTCATCTTATGAGTGTCGTTTGAGGTAACTAATTGACAAAATATGCAAGACAACGTCAACATGTAACAAACCATATGCCAGTCCGTCTGACAGTTTGATTTATTAGGCCAAAACCAAGACTATTAAAGGTGATTATAACATACATAAATAAACGGTAAACGCAGCGTAGGAAGACCTCCCGCGAGATGGACGGACGACCTGGTTAAGATCGCGGGGACTCGTTGGATGCAGGCCGCTACCGACCGGTCAATATGGAAGTCAATAGGGGAGGCCTATGTTCAGCAGTGGACTTCTTGTGGCTGAGATGATGATAACATACATCCTATAAATATGCTTTATAACTTCTAGTATCCTCCACAGTGTCTTAATCACTAGTCTTTAAAAAATATAAATCTCCCAGTTGTTCATATAGCAAGTGCAAAAATTCAAAAACATTGTGAAAAAGACGTCGCGTTTAATCTACGTCTACTTAGTGAAGTCGTCGTTTGAGAATGCAGCTTAAACGGTTTCACCCGCGCGCAGTGAATTGCTGTCAACAACAATTTGCAACGGAAAATGATGTCACTTCACTATATTTGCTTGTTCGCATGTAACTTTACGTTATTATTAGACTCAAAAGTACTTAAAATACAAACAACGATGACCTCTTTTTAGAATAAAAGAGTTCAGGCATACATAGGTCATATCTACTTGGGATTTTATTGTAGAATCGCACACCCTATCATCGGAAAGACTTGCTTACTCTTTGCAATCTAGTGGTTGGCAACACGAGTTTATCTTTATTTCTAGTGTTGATATCATGAACGTCGCTAAACTTTGTATATAAATAAATATTTGTCTTAAAACATAAAATAATTTTTCATAAATGAATTGATATGCAACTGTCATGATACCAATTTCTTTAAATTTATCCCTCAGTGACTGCCTATAACAAAGATTATAAATTGCACGAATAGCCCTCTTCTGCTACACAAAGATACTTTGAATGTCAGTAGCATTCCCGCACAACAAATTATCATCTGACATTACACTATGAAAATAACTAACATATACTAATCTAGCTGTTTCTACATCGGTTAATTGACGAATTTTGTTAACCGTGTATGCTGCAGAGCTGCGTCTATTCGACAACCCATCAATATGTGAGCCCCACTGCAATTTAGAGTCCAGAGTAAATCCAAAAACTTGGTGGTGTCCACAAGGCCCAACTTCTTTTTATTTATCTTAATACTGGTTTTTACTTGCTTAACTGTATTGGGTGTAAACAATCTCATACATTTTGTTTTTATCGTTCAAAAGTAAATTATTAACATTGAACCAGTTCACGACATTAGAGAGAGTGTAATTCACGTCATCAGTAACAGATAGTTGTCGCTTCAGTTTAAATAAAAGTGGATTGTCGTCCGCAAATAGCACTATCCCCTGACTATCCTTTATAAAATTAGACAGGTCATTGATATGAACAAGAAAAAACGGAACCCCAATAGTGACCAGAGATCTCAAGGATCTATGACCATTAACTTCCACTTTATGGATCCTTTCATCCAAATAAGAGATAAGAAGATATTAGTTATAACAGCTACTTTTACAATTGATGCTAAAATTAAGCTCCTGTGACTTGAGAGTTAGTGTTCTGCTGTTACAGACACAGATTATAGGTTTGAAAGGTACAGATAAAATTAAATGAAGTGCGTGCGCGTTGGCGTGTGCGTGTGTGTATATATGTGTGTGTTTATGTATATGCAAAATGGATATATGTACGAGTATGTATATGTAGATATGGACATATGCTTACTGCTGGTGGTGAAATAGCCCTTCAGTTTGTTTATAGTCTAGGGTTTATAAAAAAGCTATTGTTCTAGAATTTAATTCTAAAATAGCGCTGGTGCAAAGGCTAAAAGTTACTTGCTATTATTTGCCAATTCAATTCTATCTTAATCATACTCAATACATTCTAAAGAATCTCAAAATCAAGTAAATTTTATTCGGGTCATCTATAGTGAAACGAAAAAAAGTAAACTCCGGCGAAAATCAAATTGACTTGGATTGACGAATTGAGTATGAAGTGAATACTTCGTAGATGTTGAAAGTAATAAATATCACTTTCTTTCCCCATCGAATCAGAAGTTTACTCAACCTCGCTTATAAAACATTCTGTCAAGAATAATTTCAATAATTAGACTGACGGTTTTTCAAGGACTAAACTCACTTGTACTTATTCCACTATTTTTATTAACTTTTATCCAAACTGGTTTCACCCTATGGCAATATTGATAGTGACAATAGCGAAATAAGTACAAATTAGTTTAATTCTAGAATGTATTCCATCAAGTTTAATCGAGTTATTTCAACGATAAGGTTACGTTAAGAATGTTCTAAAATATCTTTTTAATCTTTCACAGTAGTCCATCGCAATCTATATAGCTGTAGGATTTGTGTTATATGTTCTGCAATATTTGTTCACAGATTATCTTTAAAGAAAAAAAATCAAGCATTTGCAACGGGAAATACCCGGGTATCATGCTGAGCCGTTGAGTTATGACAGAGATATACGCACCGGTGGGTCGTATAAAAAACAATCTACAGAAAAGGGGTAAAAAGCCGAGAGATGAGTTTAGCACGTACCGTGGCGTGTGGCCGGTTATACCCCGACGTCACATACAAAACTATTCAAGTTTTGTCACATTGCCAAGTCGACTGTGCAATTTATACACGCCTTGTGCATTTTTATCTTAGAATTTTTCTTTGAGCCTGACTTGATTGCTTTTGTGATATAAAAAGAGAATTTTAATGGAGAAAAATTCGCTTTATCGGTTGGAAGTCTGCATCTTTTCTACTAAATAAATACTATACAACATATATATAACAACGCCATCTAGTCCCAAGTTAAGCAGAGCTTGTGTTATGGGTACTAGACAACTGACATAAATACTTATATAGTTTATTTTTTGTTAATAATATACATATTATACATAGAAAACACCCAAACTCCGAAACAAATATTTGCAGATCATACAAACATTTGGTCCGACCCGGGAATCGAACCCGAGACCTCAAGCTTAGCAGTCGAATACGCTACCACTACGCTACCGAGGCAGTCGAAGTTTATTGAGAGTTCCTTTTCAGTAGGTCAGTTTTTTGCTCATCTATTGGTATACCAGTCTTGCAGTGTGTATATTATTACACAGACAATTAATCAAAAATTGCAATTTACAATCTTGAGACTTAACAAGATCATTAATTAGAAATGTCAAGATTCAATAGTATACTACTGATACTGAATATCACAAATATTGGCATGCTAAACGCTCACTTTTATTGGTATCCAATGACGTGAATATAAAACTGAACCTGAAATATGTATAAAAGAGTACAGAATAAAAAAAACAGTCCCCTGTGTACATGTTTTGGTCATGACAGCTTTACACTTAACTAAAATGTTATCACAACAATACTTTGTTATCAAGTTTTTAACTTATTGCGGGCAAAATTGTGAACAGCGGGCATCTGCTTTTTATTTTGCCGCAATAATACAGTTTTGTTGCACGATGTTTCAGTAGTTGAAACTTTTGCGGTAATATCTGGAAAAAAACCTATCTTGTGCTTTGCCATTAGCGGCGGAACGTGTCGGGGAAAACAAAAAACTCTTGTTCTTTCACCTTAATGTTTGCACTAGGATAAAAGCAAAAAATAGGAAAAAGGATTATTCTTGTTGCGGGATGTTAACACCTGTCGCATATACAGCGGTATGTTTAGTAAATAAAACACTATGAGAACAGTATATTAGGCATTTAGTTTACCAAGCAGTACCTACCAATTTTTAGCTAGCCGATGTCTAGTTGCTTATTTTAATTTACTTTTTGATATAACATATTTTAAATTAATATCTTTTTTAGGCTGTAAAATGTTTCGACGAAAATCATTGAAGTTATTAGAGATATACTATTTAATTTTATTGTATTATCTATTTCATCCTTTTGTTACGGAGATAAAACGAGCACATATGGAGCCAAAACGTGGATACTTACGGAACGGCTGGTCTACAAGTTTGTTCACTCGGCTTTTCTCTAAGAGATCAAATCAGCAGGGGCAGCAGGGGTCAAGGTCATCGATATTGCCTACAGTATTAGCAAACCGAACTAGCAGTAGGCTGACCATATTAACCGCAAAACCGATAAACGTTGGGGGAAACATGTTCTTGAGTGGAGACAGCGTCGCGGCAAACGTAGTTTAAGATATCCAGAAACTGGATGGAGTGACGATTTGCGTAAGATGACTGGCAGGAGCTGGATACAAAAAAAAACAAAATTGATCCAAAGCAGTGCTCACTGGGAGTGGCCTTTTTTTAACGTGTGGAAACCCCCACGGGCTGTCACCCCACCGGAGTTTGCGACGGAATGGTGTGTCGGAATCGTACCGACTAAAACCACACGGTGCGCCACTTTGCGCCTGATCCGGGATCCGGGAACTACTTGTTATTACACACCCGAAACCCTCCCAGCGCCTGCCCGCGCTGTAGCGGGCACAGTCTGCCGGGAAAATCTCTATTTAGGAGACGTACGGCACACACGAAACGTCGCCTATTCGCGGGTGGCCACTAAAGTGAATGAAGGGGAAACCCGTCCCGTCAGGACGGCAACGCGGGCGGTGCCGCGCACGACAGTTAGTTATGTATAAAATCAATAAAGATCAATTTCTTATAGTAGGTACATTACATATCTTTCTAGTCACAAAATGAACTCGGAAGCTTAGTCAAAAAAAGTTACCTTAACTATGACGTTGCCACATATGTCTTCCTAAATCTCTCTGAAGACACAGTTATCGTAACATTTTTACTACCAAACAAGTTTCTATAAAATTGTACTGTAGTGTTGTATATATGTTAGTAGGTATTTAAATTTGAAAACTATTCGCTTCGTACAAGTTTTATTGTACCAGGTATTCAAATAGTTTTGAACTTTAGATTTTATAGCAATTTGTGATCTCTATACTTAATACGTTTTTAATAAGGTTTACTATTTGTTATAAGGTACATATCTCTTGCTATGATACAACACTATAAACATTTTAGATCTCAATTAAACGTAGGGAAATAAGACGAACCTGTGACTAATATGTTTTAATGAAAACTAAATGAATAGATGTTTTTTATATTGTGATTTAAAAGGACAATATTGACTCTTAGACTGTGCCCTACATTCGACACATTACGATTCGTATCAAGTGGTGCATTGGTGGTGCGATAGTAACGTGTGCAACTGCTGTGCTTGAAGTCTCGGGTTCGATGCCCGGGTCGGACCAAATATTTGTATGATCTGCAAATACTTGATTCAGAGTATGGAAGTGTTCTATGTATCATCATCTTCCTAGCCTTTATTATTCCCAATATTTGGGGTCGGCTACCAGTTCAACCGGTTTTACCTGAATATCAGTTTTTACACAGAGCGACTGGCATCTGACCTCCGCAACCCTGAGGGCGAACTGAATTCGAAGGTTAAACTAGTTGTCAGTATATTTGAGGGCACTGACTTCCCAATAACGACTGCCATAGATGTTCATGACAACCGGGACCGACGGCTTAACGTGCTCTCCGAAGCACGGGCAGGAAACACCGCCATCTTCCATACTCCGGGCTACTATTAGGAATTTCTTGTAGGAAAAACCCAACAGCAGTCCGACCCGGGAATTGAACCCGAGACCTCTGATTTGCAGTCGCTTACGCTAACCACTAGACCAACGAGGCAGTTAAATGCGTTAAATGTCCGAAATTAATAAATATTTATCAATAAATATAAAAAATTTAAACATTTGTTATTCCTCCTGGGGAACGGGTGTCATGTCCCTCCAACGCAAAGAGAGTATCCTCCATCCAGGCGAGGTGATCATGCCTGGCGGGCCATTGCTCAACGGTTGATGTTAGGTTGTTGTACATATGATAATCGGCGCGAGAACTTCTATTGCGCGATTCAGGATTGGTAGTTACTCCGTATAGTGCGTTACTTCGTAGTTAGTACAGTATCTATGGTGATGAAATTCATAACAAAAGTTATCACGAAATGACTACTTTAATAGTACTGAATCTACGATCTTCTCGTTCGATTAGAGAAAAGTTATGCAAGCGCCTTAATCAATTTCCCGACACTGACAAGAACTAAGCTAATCAGAATAGCTGAATACTTTGGCTACAAGGTACATCGCTTGTCCGTAGCAGGTAAATACAGTCAACAAAACAATTGATAGTTAGAAATTAAAAGTGTAATTTTTTTTAATTTTTTTTTTTAAAAGACAACTCCCACATTAGGAATAAACATCCTGTGTCGTGGGGGAACTTTACAAACATACATGAAACGGACACAAAGAACATCCAGACTCGGGACAACAATTCGTGGATCACACAAAGTGTTGTAGGTACCGCGTGGGATTTGAACCCACGACACTTGGCGCAGTAGCAAGCGGCATGGCGACCGCTGACACCACTCGGCCAACCGTGCAGTTCTGTTTGTTTGTTTGTGTATGTTTAACGTACATAGCAATATAATAAAGATAATAAAATTTTAAGGAACAAACCCAACATACACTATTTTATTTACAAAGTACTGTCATTTTTCAATTGAATATAACGTTCGGTTTATTTTTTATACCCTTACTATTCACAATTACATTATTTTAAATTATAGATACTAAAACTATTCATTTATTTCCATAGTGAAAAGAAAGCGAGATCCGTTTAAGTATCATGCGTATAAAATGTAAGTGAAGTAAGATTGTTAAATAAGTTCAAATTGTGAAGTTTTTTTGCTGGCTGTACAATAATCTCTTTCCTATGACTCTACTCAAATAAGTTTCACTTTAATGTTACATAACTCAAATATTCATAAAAGTTCAGCAAATGTTTTTTTTATTATATTTAAATGGTGAGTTATTTGGATTAACCAAATTATGGAAAAAAAATAAGAAACTGTTGAAAAAGTATTCTTGTCAATTTTATTACATTTGTTAATTTATTTCCAATTCTAAATTTAATCTAATTCTAAGTCTACTGAATGAAGGAACCTTAGTAACTTCTTTAAAATTTAGTTAAAATACTATAAAATGAGCGGGCTTTTTTGACGCAAAATGTATATATATCGCTGAGTATTTATATATCTTTCTATATAAATACTTAGCCATATAAAAGTCAATGATCATGATCTTGTAAAGTAAAACACTTTAACCACTCACTTAGAATAACTAAAATAAACGAGATTGTTTTTCGTTTTTTCGAAAGACGGTCCCAATTTCATCTCATCCATATTTTTTATGTTTGAAATCTCTAATTTCATCACGACGAAGACTTGAAGACTCAAAAGGCTTTAGAATTGAAAACTTTAAATTCTTTAGACTGGCAGAAATAGCTGATCCGGCTGGTTTCCATCTCATCAAAATAAGAAGAACGATAATAAATAAATAAATAAATATTCCGGACATCTAACACACAACGCCATCTAATCCCAAGCTAAGCAGAGCTTGTGTTATGGGTACTAGACAACTGATATAAATACTTATATACTTTTTTTTTGTAAATACATACATATTATACATAGAAAACACCCAAACTCCGAAACAAATATTTGTAGATCACACAAACATTTGGTCCGACCCGGGAATCGAACCTGAGACCTCAGGAACAGCAGTCGCATACGCTACCACTGCGCCACAGAGGCAGTTCATGATAAACGTTGATGACAGTTTGTTAGAACTGCTAATGGTATTTATTGGACTGAATGTGTTCGGTGTCTGTTGTTTGTAATCGCACTAACGATGTAATCGGGTTAAGTACACTCATTATTCTTTTATGAAGAAAATTCGCGCCAATCGCGAGATGTATTGAAATGGGCTGGAGTTTTTTTTCACTTAGTAGATTGATTGGTAATGGCTTTTTGATCTTCTGTTATTATCGGTGACTGCCTCTATGGCGCAGTGGTAGCATATGCGACTGCTGTTCTTGAGGTCTCGGATTCGATTCCCGGGTCGGACCAAATGTTTGTATGATCTGCAAATATTTGTTTCGGAGTATGGGTGTTTTCTATGTATAATATGTATGTATTTATAAAAAAAAAGTATATAAGTTTTTTATATCAGTTGTCTAGTACCCATAACACAAGCTCTGCTTAGCTTGGGACTAGATGGCGTTGTGTGTTAGATATCCGAAATATTTATTTATTTAGAAAAAAAAATATTATGTTTTTAATTTGTTTTATTGATTTTTATTGTTCAGTAATGTCTCTTCGAAAGATGGACAGATGAAATAAACAAGGCCCGCGGGCATGGACTAGTTTACTAAAGCAAAAGATAGAGAAGATTAGAAAGAACTGGAGGAGGCCTTTACTCGTTGAGAGGTCTGTGATTACTAAATATTTCATTAAATATAAGATATAATGCATTTAATTTGATAGTTAAGTTTATTTGAAATAATAATCTCACATAAAATTATATAACATGTTTTTTTTTTATTATATAGGGGGCAAACGAGTAGACGTATCACCTGATGGTAAGCGATTACCGCCGCCCTTGGACACCCAGAGAGGCAACACCAGAGGCGTCACAAGGGCGTTGCCGGCCTTTTAGGAAGGAGTACGCTCTTTTCTTGAAGGTCGTATTGTATTACATTTTTTAAATTAATTAATTTTTTCAATGTATAATTTTATTTTTGTACTGTAGTATATCGGTTTCGTAACATTGTGTTTTATGTGGAAGCGACTGCGGAAAGCATGAGTATGGCACTGGATTCCTGATAAACAAGAAAGCGGTTGGCAGCGTTCTCAAATTCATTCCAGTATCGGAAAGAATATGTCTCCTGAGAATTAAGAGCAAATTCTATAACATCTCGCTGTTAAACGCCTATGCCCCAACAGAACTAACATCGGAAGACATTAAAGATCGCTTCTACGAAGATCTGGAGCTGGCGTTCGATCAAATCCCAAACTATGATGCTAAGTTAGTATTGGGGGATTTCAACGCTAAAATAGGACGTGAAGAATCATATTCCCCAACAATTGGCAAACACAGTAAACACCTAAAGTCCAACGATAACGGAGTAAGGCTTGTATCTTTTGCGGCTGCTAAGTCCATGGTTATTGCAAGTACGATGTTTCCACACAAAAACATCCACAAGGGAACGTGGAAATCATGTGATGGCAAAACGGTAAACCAAATCGACCACGTGCTAGTAGATACCAGGCACAAAAGTAATATTCAGGATGTGAAGACATACCGTGGCGCCGATTGCGATAGTGACCATTATCTGGTGGGAATAAAAGTGAGGGCAAGGATAAAGATGACAACCTTCAACAACATTCAGAGAGAACCGACCATCAACACGGATAAACTTAAAAACCAAAACATCGGGTATGCATTTGACATAGAATTGAGTAACAGATTTGCCGAATTGGAAGACTGTGGTAACATAGACAATATTTGGGAAGTAACGAAAGCAATAGTCAAAGAAGTGGGACTCCAATTACTGGGCAAAGCCAAGCGACGCAAGAGAAGAAAGTGGTGGACAGATGAATGTGAAAGAGCAATGAACAGAAAGAGAGAACTCAGAATACTGGCTGAAGAGAACAATGAATGGGACCAAAATTATAGGGAGGCGCGCACGGACTTTAGAAAGATTGTGAGATCGGCCAAGCGACATCATATGGAGGGCATTATCACAAATATGGAAACGCTAATGAGATCGAATGAGTCCCGCAAGTTCTACCAGGAAATAACAAAAGTTAAAAAGGCATACCAACCTATCTCTCAAGTGCTGGAAGATGAATGCGGAAATCTTGTCTCAGAACCGGAAGAACAAAAAGAGATGTGGCGCCGATACTTCCAAGAACTTCTCAATTGCCCACCGGTTAACAACAATGCGGATATAAACCCATAAACCCATCACGAAAACGATCTGGAACCACCACCAACGTTTGAAGAGGTACACAAGGCAATAAACCGACTTAAGAACTACAGGTCCCCTGGAATAGATAATATACCAGGTGAGCTTTGGAAATATGGAGGGGGAGCACTGCAATCCCAACTATTCAAAATAATTTGTAGGATCTGGTTAGTGGAACAACAGCCTAGGGAATGGAACGTGGGTATCATTTGCCCAATACACAAGAAGGGATGTAGAAAGAAATGTGGAAACTACAGAGGGATTTCACTGCTTCCGACAGCTTATAAAGTACTTTCATACGTTCTCCTCGCTCGCCTTGAAACCTACGCGGAGCGAATACTCGGAGACTATCAGTGTGGCTTCCGCAGGGGGCGCGGCACAGTTGACCAAATATTTCTCCTGAAGCAAATAATGGAAAAGCGATGGGAATTTGCCCAAAGCGTCCATTGCCTGTTTGTGGACTTCACGAAGGCCTATGACAGTATTGACCGAGATACACTCTACCAGATAATGACAACGTTCCAGGTACCCGCAAAACTTGTCAGAATGATAAGAGTGGCCACAGGCATAAGCGAACTGCGAGTGAGAGTCGGAGGCGATTTGACTCGGGAATTTGAGGTTACGACGGGTCTGAAGCAGGGAGACGCTCTATCGCCTATTCTATTTAACATAGCTCTCGAATACATCATACGAAAAGTTTTACTGATAGATGGGGGAGTCGAGTTGAATGGAAGGCATAAAATAATAGGCTATGCGGATGACCTTGCTATATTGGGGCAATCAGAAGCAGAAGTTGTAGGCATGGTACAAGTATTGGAGGAAGAAGGGAAATCGGTGGGTCTCAGAATCAGTCGTGAAAAGACTGAATACCTCCATATGAAGAGATACAAGGACAATAGAGACCAGAGAAAAGACCTTACAATAAATGGCACAACCTACAAAGGTGTAGATAAATTTAAGTATCTCGGGTGTACGGTTACGGACACCAATCGGAGGGAGGAGGAAATAAACATCCGCATTGTCAACGCACTAAGATGTACCGCAGCTCTTCACAAAGTACTGGTTTCCAAGTTAATAAGCAGGACAGCCAAAATCCGCGTCTACAAAACAGTGATCAGACCGATTTTGATGTACGGATGTGAAACTTGGACACTAACGATCAAGGAGGAAGATAAACTCTTAGTTGCAGAACGCAAGATATTGCGAAAGATTCTGGGACCGACGGTGGGAGAAAATGGAGAGCGGAGACAGCGGTACAACCGAGAGATAGAGAGCCTAGTGTCAATGCCAAACATAATCGGGGAAATAAAAGCTGCCCGACTTCGCTGGCTTGGCCACATCGAAAGAATGGGTGAGGATCGAGCCGTCAAAAGAGCATACCTTGGGCAGCCCATCGGGCGGCGGCCGGTGGGACGACCTAGATACCGCTGGAAAGATGAGGTTGCCAGAGATATGCAAGAGATGAAAGTGTCCGATTGGTCTGAGATGGCACAGAATAGGAAAGAATGGCGCATTCTACTGTCGGAGGTCAAGACACACTTTGGGTCGTTGAGCCAGCGAAGTAAGTAAGTAAGTACTGTAGTATATGTTTTTTGTTATTAAAGGTATTGAATATATCATGTGTTAACAAAATATTAAGAAAATAAAAAGGCAATAATAATAATAATGTATCTTCGAACTTAAAACTGTCCTCCTAAAGTAGTTTAATATAAAAACTAAACGAAGATGGTGAGTTACGAGTATATAAATGTGTAATTGGGACATAGAGAAACTTGGAATCCTTAGTAAGGATTTTAAAATATAACGGGTTTAACTAGGTGAGTAATTATCAAACATTGGACCATTTACAATGATAGTACTATTGCTAATTGGGCTTAATTGGGTTACGTTAAAAAGACAACAAACATAAGTTATCAAAATATATTATAACGATACCCGTTATAACCCTTTACAACACCTTTTTGAATAAACCAAAAAAAATTGCTTTTTAATATAAAAAACAGCTAATAAAACCGATACTATGCGCTGCCAATATAGAAAGTAATAATCATTTATTAACCAATGAAGCGTGTCGTTTACCCCTTAACCAAGCTTTTAATTTAATGACTATACATATAAAGTTCTACTTAGAGCCACTCAACCGAAGCTTAGAAACCACAATTTATTTTATGAACAGAAAAACGGCTACAGCAGTTTTCGTTATTCTATTATTTATGTGTTCGATTGTGTAAAGGTCCGGGAAAACGGCTATGGTCTTCATTTTTTTGATATCAAATTTATGATACTATCCAAA
The DNA here is from genome assembly GCA_916048165.1 of Spilarctia lutea. NCBI lineage: Eukaryota > Metazoa > Arthropoda > Insecta > Lepidoptera > Erebidae > Spilarctia > Spilarctia lutea. The sequence goes on from OU696491.1 coordinate 8,190,002, forward strand.
GATACGAGTATCAATATCAAGCAATATCAAAATATTGAAACTGAATTGAACTGTATTATGATGGCCTTCTAAATATATTTCTAAAATCAGTTTTTTTTTAATAAATTGTTGATTTCGTGTAGTTTTTTTCATGGTCTTTTCTATGTCCATAAACTAAATCGAAAATGTCATATTAACTATATCTGTGGACGATATACTGCAAATTGACAATAAGCTCGTTTTCGGTTTAGTAGTTCAATTTCTACTAAAATTTTATAGAATTAACAATACTGTCGCTAACCGGAGACGAACGACAGTCTTATGACGACATCGAAAATTTATTAGTGTTTAGAAAAATAACTCGAAAGAGGCTTTAAAATCAGCCTCATACTCGAAGAATCATTGAGATTGAGAATAGTGATAGAATCTCTTCTAAACTTGAGACATGAATAAGTCAATCTTCACTTCAGATAACAATGAAATTTTACATAACAATAAAGAACAACCCTTCCCTGAGAGAAGACCCGAGCCCAGCAGTGGGACATTATGGGTGGTTGATGAATTGATGATCAAATAACAACGGTTGCATTCGTTGAACACATGAGAGAGATCCGCAGCATGTCTGAAATTACCGTTACGGAAATTGAGTCAAAAAGTTGGGCAACTGCTTGTGAATATGTTGTGGAGTTGTTTCGACCTCGTTTATTATAACTTTTAAGGAACTCGCACAATAATTGCTGGAGTAAAAGTTAAAAATTGAAAGTTTTAAGATATGGTGAAACACTGGTATGGTATTTTTATAACCCTTATAAAAATACGCTCCATCAAATATTTGAAACAACATTCGATCTATAAAAAACACACATATTATTTATTATTGAAATCCAAAAACATAACACTCGACTACTTTAAATACTAATTATTGTATAATACTAAATTATTAACAGCATTAAGTAATTTATTTTATTTTATTCATACTCTAATGAACATTTTAAAAGGTTAATTTGGTTTTTATAGTCTGGTAGTCATGTACTAAATTGACACCCTTTCCTCCATATTTATTAAAATATTCTTGTATTGTGTGATCATAATACAAATTTTGCATTGTGATGCTTTTAAATTAGTTAAATGTTTGTTTTTTTTTGTAAACAGGCGTCACAGGTTTAAGCTGAAAACCAGCACTTAGATCTTATGCTTTTGTTATTATAGTTTTTATGTGTTTGTACAAAGTAATACTAAGATCAATAAACTTTTATTATATCCTATTTAAATCGTATTCATCGATAATTTGATTCGATCGAAGTTTTGTTATTTAAATGTTTCTTTTTTTTACACATTTTCTCAAGAATATCGCCTTAAAAATAGAAATATACAAGTTCCGCCGCGGGCTTCAGCTATTATAACATACAATTAAAACATATATATATATATATGTTCTAATGTTAGTTTCCATTTGTCAACACGAAGTAACAAACCTTGCAATGCAAATTCAAACTGAAAATTTGTAAGTTCATCGAGGTAACCAAGTTGCGGCGTGAATATTTTATTTGAAAACGTGTAAAAGGGGTCTAACAACTGTGAGGAAAGACCTTTTCATATCGTAGTATTAAATTATCCAACATCGGGCGTCGCATAACATCAAAAAATAGAAGCGCATTTCGCAGCGCTTTTTACTCATATTAGCGAACATTTGGCAACAGCCGTTGCTGAAATGAAATCCTCGAGAGAACCCGAGAGGAGAAGCATGTAAATTTTCGTAGTATAATGTAAAAGGAAAGTAATAAATATTCATACCAGTTGTCAATATGTTTGCAATTATGTATTTGCATATCAGTAAAGTAAAGAAGAAATCTTTAATTTTTTGCCCATGTAGTTCATTGAAGAATATCATGGTCATTTAGAAAGCATTGATATGAACGCATAATGTACCTATAACATACTTGCTTATTATCTGTTGGTGTCGGTCTGAAATTTGTATGCTATTTATTTAATGGTGTACCAGTAGTTGTTACACTAAAACATTCGTAAATACAAAACAAAACACAGTAATAGTCTTAATCTAAGTGCACAACTTATGAAGGTAAACACTACATGCATAAATTCTAATAGAATTAAGAAAAAAAGAAAAGCACTTTATATTTACAGAGGTTGTCCAAAAAGTAAGGAAATAAATGTACATACAAATTGGTGTCTATTCCTATTAAACATTAATTAGTTAGTACATGGTTTATCGACAGTAAGAGTATGCATCTGGTACTTAAACCGTTGAAATGTGTCAAATATATCTATCTGACTACAGTAGTGATTATATCTCTTATTAAGCCTGGAAACAGGATAGTTGGAACCTAAAACTGTCAATGTGTCTGGGTCTGTAACATACTTGTATAGTATTTGTTGGTGCTACTTTGTAAATCTTTAACTTTATTCTGTGTTATATAAGCCGAGATGCGACATTTTGCTGTCTGGCTGTCTGTTTTCTTGTCTGCTCATATTCTGAAGCTGTAAATCCTCCATAGTATGTAAATAAATAAATATTAAAATCTTCATTTCCATGGAACATTATTACAGTTCTTTAGGGTCCTTGTGTAGGTACTTGTTGAGTTGAAATTGTACTTGTCAAACAAATTCGTTAGTCGAAGTTTTATTCCTTGCTCATAATAGTTAAGTTTGCTAAGTCCTTTAAGTAAGTAAAGGCACTTTGCAATGTCTTCTACCATTAAGTTTTTACTTGAAAATATTTAACATGAGCATACTTGCCATATAATACAAGATTAGATTATGTCATGAAGGAGATATAACATTGACATATAACATTCTCACTAAGGAAAGGAGACTGCCCATCAGTGACACTAGACAGTTCTGTCCTGCCACAACAAACAACAGTCAAATACCTGGGTATGCATCTGGACAGAAGACTTACCTGGCGAGATCATATACTGGCTAAAAAGGAACAGGCAAACAAGAAGTTTAGGGATATGTACTGGCTACTAGGCAAACAGTCTACATTAAACCTAGAAAATAAATTACTTGTTTACAAATGTATCATAAAACCAGTCTGGACATACGGCATACAACTCTGGGGCTGTGCGAGCCACTCAAATGTAGAAATCCTCCAGCGTTACCAAAATAAAGTACTAAAAATTTTAAGCAATGCGCCATGGTTCATACGGAACACTGACGTGCACAATTACTTGGAAATTACCACAGTCAAGGAAGAAATACTCGTAGAAAGATTTTCTACAGCCTATAAACATAGACTTGAGCAACATAAAAATCAACTGGCTATAAACCTTATGAATACAGATACATCAATATCTCGGCTAAAACGGATGCCACTAGCCTCAATCTGACCACTCCATGTAGAAAGAAAATAAGAGACGACCCATCATAGGATGTGCTCTCGCAAAATCTAACATGCAAACATCGGATCTGATTAAAGCTGTGAGGCTGATTGCAGATAAAGAAAAAAAAATGAAGGAGATACTTTTCTTTACAATATTTATACGTATGTACACGTAATTATATATCCTTCAATTCAATAGAATTTCGTGTACAGAACACGTAAAAGTAGCACACATATGATGTAATTATACCTACTCATTCATTTATTGTTACCAAAACATTTAACGTTAATCTATCGTCCGCAGACGCACGTCTTGAATCCAGTTCGTTTACGATGGAATTATTACATCAGTCAGTTCCATTTGTAGACGGCCAGGGGGCACAAAATCTGTCTACAGCCAGTAACGGTTTTATTGCAAGCAGACTGAGTGCAAACACCCCACATCCTCCCCCTTTCGCCCTCGCAAGCGGCGGATACGACTACAAAATATTTTCTAACTAATAATTCATTGGGATTCTAAGAAGGTTTATAATTATGTCACACGTTTTTCGATTCTTTGGGTTCTAAGATAAGGAAGTAATTATTTTTATAATCATTTCCTCACTCGAATAATAAGGAGCTATTTATAGTCAAAAATAATTATTATCCTCAACATAATTTCTTCTACCCATGATTATTAGAACAAAAGCTGAATTTTCTGCTGTGAATAAAGTACTTAAAATCGTATTAAGAAAAGGCTTTCTATGCTTTAAGCGGAGATTATTTGGCATAACCGGAGGCTAAATTTCCTAGTGTCTTAAAGTAGCTTCACATGTCTGTACTTTTATGCCGACGCACTTATTACATTTTGTTCCTTTTGCGACAAACTTTAATTAAATGTACGTTCAGTGTAATATTTGTATATTCTTCTCTCTTGCAAATAGTAGTACTACAATTTTATTTATTTTAGTAGGTATTCTAAATGTAAGATAGCTATATTGAATCAAATCAAACTCAAACTCAAATCATTTATTTCCATAGGCCCCAAAAGGCACTTGAATACGACAAAAATACAAACATCAAAATATGAAATAAAACTCAAGTAATGATAATCAATTCAGTGATAAAAGGTAGGGTACTCATACTAAATGCACCGAAATGATTTGAATTACCGGAGCTTAGATTGATTTCGATTCGACTCAAAGGTTTAAATTGAAATCAATCCAAGTACCAGCACCGATGGGTATTGCATTCATGAGAAGAGCTGGTGAGAAACTCATGTTCACCATCTTTTCAAATAATTCATACAAAGTTTGTTTGTTTTTGACAACAGTACTTCTATGTGCAAGTTAAGGCAACCAAAATACAAAGGCTAGAAAGCGTCACGTGTGTGTGAAATCGATCAATAATAAATAATAATAATAATAATAAATATTCCGGACATCTAACACACAACGCCATCTAGTCCCAAGCTAAGCAGAGCTTGTGTTATGGGTACTAGACCACTGATATAAATACTTAAATACTTTTTTTTTTGTAAATACATACATATTATACATAGAAAACACCCAAACTCCGAAACAAATATTTGCAGATCATACAAACATTTGGTCCGACCCGGGAATCGAACCCGAGACCTCAAGCTTAGCAGTCGCATACGCTACCACTACGCCACCGAGGCAGTGGTAGCGTATGTGACTGCTAAGCTTGAGGTCTCGGGTTCGATTCCCGGGTCGGACTATACTTGTTATTAATATAGTAGTCAGTATTTTTGTAAATAAGCCTGACTCTACTCTACCTGATGGAAAGCATAACCCAAGAGTCACCATACTTATTACTTAAGTTTACGTTTTAGACTTAAGAAGTCACAAATTTGAACAAACAAAATTCTTCTTGAAGAATGAACAGAACCCGATTACGGCAAAGACAAAAGGAAGGTTTGGCAGTTCATGTATGATTGTAAGTTCCAAAGTACCGCCTAAAGTAAGTAAGTAGACCTCTGTGACATAGGTTATAGATATAAATTTTAATAAAAGTTTCTACGTAGTCGTTTTTAGGATTTTTTAATTTTTTCTTGTTGTTTTGATGCTGTTGACAAGCTTGAGTACTATGTTTAACAGATTTAACACTTTGTTTATGTGTATATTCTGGTTTTAAAGATTTTCTTGCACATCAAAAAAAATAATAATAAACGTATATTCTCTTAGTTGTGAGTACTAATAGGTACGTTTCGGTCCGTTAACCAACATACACTAGTACACTGCAGTGAAAACTTATTTCATATCTTGTCGATTCCTTCACCGTCCCTTCATATTTAAGTACTTATAATATTTTCCATTCAAAATGCAGCTATCTTCAACACTAACGGTGAGCAGACCAGTTTGTAATTAACTTTACTTTACATCAATATTAAATTATCATCATTATACGTTTACACTATTCTCAAGTGTATTGTAGCATATATACAAAAGCACTAATCATAAAGGATTATCTAATAAACTTATATTTCAATGAAGTAAATAGATAACCTTGCTGATAAATATATAGTTGAAGCAGAAAATCAACCCATGTAAAGCTTTATGGCAATTTCAATATAGCCTCGTCATAAGAAGTTAATGGTATTGATCTATAATAAATTATATTTAGCAGTACCTGGATAACCGATCTTTGCTATTGCGATATTTTTTTGGTAAAAGTTACTAATAATCAATCCTAGCTAGATTGATTCATCGCCCCCGAAAACCTCTGCATAGAAAATTTCATGAAAATCGTTAGCGCAGATTATATATATAGATATATAGGTATATATAAAACACTTACTCGTTTTAATATACGAGTATTATGTTATATAATTATACCTGATTTCTTCAATTTACACAAAATATTAACAATAATAACCACAAACACATACATAATTCAAAACCATCTTCACAATAAAGTAACCACTATTATAATCTACCGAATTATAAGACAAGGAATTTGGAAATATTTCAGAAACTAAAAGTCCTAACTTAATTATAATTAAGTCGATTTAAGGCTGGTACGATACTTAGTCTAACGAGTTCAGTTGCGGCTGTGAACCGCGCTTTGTTTCCCCCAATTACCAATAATGGACTCTGTTTAGAACAATACCTTGGAAAAGACGCCTTGATTATATGCCAAAATACTTTGAGAACAGTGTTCTTAACTTTAAAATATATCTTTACTTGGGACTTTCTTTACTTTTTCTTCGTTGTAAAAATATTGTTGCTATCTACTGATATACTTTCTTCGTTTTATATAAAAAAACAAGAAACAACAGGCTGCAGTGAAAAATTGCCTTATAATATTCCAAAGATTTAAAAACTGATGGTTCAATATTTGTGTCCTATTATTTATTTTTTCTAAACATAGTTATACTGCATGTAACAACTTATATATTTTAATCTACTTACGTATGAAATGTTCCATTTTTTTTGGTTTCATTACTTTGTGTTAGTTTAAAATTAGTATTATCCTAAAAAACAAATTAGTTTCAATGTTTATTGAAATACTAGCTGAACCCCGCTGTGCTAACCGCGGAACGACAATAACCGCGGGCACGCCGCGAGGCGAAGCTATATCTTTATAAATTGTAACCTATGTGTTATTCTGATGTATAAACTATATTACTGTAAAGTTTCATCAAAATCCATTCAGTGGTTTTTGCGTGCAAGAGCAACAAACATACTCACTTACATGCTAACAAACTTTTGCGTGTATAATATTAGTAGAATAACTAGAATCAGACCTAATGCTTTAAGCGTTATCGTAGTTTCGAATATCCTGCGGTTTTAGCGTATTTTGGGAATGGCAATGGAGTAACACGTGATGACAATAAAGCCGAATTCGCACTTAGAGACATGTTAGGTATAAGGCACGTTGACTTGTGTTAAAGTACATTTCTGAGTCATTAAACACGAGAATAATTTTGAGCGTGGATGTAGAGACGGGTTAAGCTTAGTAACATTAATATTGTTGCTTTATGTAATTTAATACGGCGAAGATCTGTTTGACACACAACTCATACCTAAATCAAGAACAGGAAAGCTGTAGAGTATTAAACGTCTACATTTTGACTATAATTTTAACCCTACTTAGACGGTTAAATAATATAACGTAATATGAGGCAAGTCTAGTTCTTTGTAAAATTTCTTTTTTTTTTCATGTATGGACCTTACAAAGTGTCTCTATTCTGTTTGATGGACATATAAGCAGAATCCAAGAGTGGTAATCACCATACTCGTTGCGAATTCATTGGGTCTCAACAATCGCACTCAGCAACGAAATATGGCAAATGCTGTCATTTTATTTTGATCTTTTATGCGAGGGTAGTACCGCCCCCATCACTCGCGCTTATATGGATTAATTGAAGTCTAAGCTAAGCTATACTCAAGCAGATCAGCTCTCTAGCCAAGTTGACATTACATAAACCGAAATGTTAATAGAAAACCTACAAATGTATGAGATTGACGTCTCCTGACGCTAAATCGTATAACTGCCAAGGCTTCCCCTTTAGTCTTAACCGCCTGAGCCCAGCGATGCGTCAGGTCTGCCAGAAGATCACCAGCTGATCGACCCTTACAGAAACAGTCTGCTGGTCACTAAGCAGATGATAATCCTCTAGGTACCGCAGGAGTTGATGGTTGATGATGGACTTTATTATTTTCGAGAAGAGGGAAGTTATGGCTATCGGCCTGTAGTTAGTCGGATTTGAGCGATCGCCCTTTTTAGGGATCGGGTGGACCAATGCTGCCCTCCATGATGGGACTACGCCAGTAGAATAGGAGAGCCGAAAAAGACGCGTTAAGACCGGTGCCAACTCTGGAGCGCACATCTTCAACACAATAGGAGGGATCAATCAATCACTTTTGCCAGTAAGTCTGTTATGAGCGTAAAAAATATTATTAATAGCTATAGGATATCCTTCAAGGGAAGTTAAAGATTTAATAAACTAACGCCCTTTGACTTTAACGTTTAAGTTCTAGTTTAACTTTTAGTTAAATCTTTATTTAACTCTCCTCATCTCAACTCTCTTCACTCTGCTGCAATATATCTCTCTCTCTTTACAATTTTAATTGTAACCTCCTATTGACTCCCACCTATACTCCTTTTTAATTTGAAAAGTTCCTCTTTACTTAAAGATAAGTCAAACAAAAAGGCACTCAAATGAGTTATAGTTTTAACTAGAAATCAGTATTAGAAAATACACTTAGGCAAACTAGATTAAGAATAAGCCAACGGCCATATTTGTCAAATACCTTTAAACGAGTAATTCTCTATATTTGAAACTCGGAAACGGATCCACCGATTTTCATGAAATTTAGTATGCAGGGAGTTTCGGGTGCGATAAATCGATCTTACTAGGATTAACTTCCAAATATAAAATAACGGACAAAGCTCGATTAACCAGGTACTAACTTATTTAAGTAAGAAAGAGAAATAATGATGGTTTGTATAGTAATATTATCAGTTACTTATCAAAGGCACTGAAAACAGAGACTGTAAAAAATAATAATTTAATTCATTTATGAATTTTGGAGTCTTGACGATTCCAAAAATGAGACAGATTCACTCAGAGCTCATTTGGCCAAAATATATTAGTTTCCCTGTAAGTTATTATAAAATGTGTTAAGTTCTACTCATGACTTTAATTAAGCCCTTCCTATGAAGCTTAACGATCCAACTTACACGTGTTAGGCAATAACTGGTTAACTTAACCCACACAATCAGTTTCCCTCGGTTAATTTTCGCAAATTGCTTAGAATCCTTCTCATAAATTAGAAAGTTTCTTTAACATTTAAACACTGGCCTTCTAAAATGTTTAAATTAACCGGTTAATTCGCGGAAAAGTGGTCGCTTTACTCTATATACATATTCTTACCCTTGTATTTTATACTAAAGTTCAAGGTACTATTCAAATAAGACTCCTAGGGGATATGGGGTTATCAGCTTTAAATGCAAATGGTTTAATCTCATAAAAACATATATGCTAATGAGATAAGAACAGGACTTATCTAGAAATAAATTTTGAATCTCGACTTCTATCGATACGAAACACTTAAAGAAGGAAGGCAGCTAGCTTCTTTATTCTCTACTAGCTGAACCCCGCGGTGCTACCCGCGATACGACAATAATCACAGGCAACGTCGCGAGGCGAAGCTAGTTTCTTTATAAATTATTATATAGCCCGTAGCATGAAAATTTTCGCAAAATAAGTAACTTTTCTGGTTCATTTTTACACCTTGTGTCCGAAAAACCCAAATATCTTACGGAACCCTATTTTTTTCCAAAATAAAATATAGCCTATGACACTCAGCAATAATGTGCCTTTCTATGGGTGAAAGAATTTTTAAAATCGGTTTAGTAGATCCTGAGATTACCCCCTACAATTTAACAAACACACAAACTTTACTTCTTTATAATATTAGTATAGACTAGCTGACCCACGCAACCTCCTTTGCGTCTTATATTGCCCGTAGCGTGAAATTTTTCCCCCGTTTTTCAAACATTCTTCATTGGTATTCCGCTTCTATTAGTAGTAGCGTGATAATATATAGCCTATAGCCTTTCTCGATAAATGGACTATCCAACACTGAAATAATTTTTCAAATCGGACCAGCGGTGCCTGAGATTAGCGCGTTCAAACAAACAAACAAACTCTTCAGCTTTATTATTAGAATAGATAAAAAATATGGTTTATATATAGTTATATTTTTACATACTTATTCACCATGGTTACGCATTAATGTATTAAATACAACGTTATTGTTGTTGGTGCGGCAGCTGTAGTAAACAAGAGGTTCTAATAGAATATCACATTATCAATATTACAAAGCCATTAGCTCGAATGTAATGCGATATAATCAATGTATATGATTCAATGTAATGGAGAAGGAGACAGTACTCCAAACACGTGACATACTGTTAGTGTAACGTAAACTCTGTATTATTAATAAATTGATTCTAATTCCTGATGGAAATCGCTGGAATACTGTCATTGAATCAATATACCTCTTGAATATCGAGTTATATATTATTTGAGGAATTCTCGTAAGCTGTAGCTACCTCCAAATTTGATTCAATTACTTTGTTATCAATAGAAAGGCTGTAATTTTTATATTTGATCTTTGCTTTTCCAGTTTCAGCATATATCATTTCCCAGGTCATACGGATCTTATCTGAACTATTATTAATTTCAGATCTCAAATAACCAACCTTTGCAGCATGACATATGTAACAGGTTTTATTAATATTCTGGTAGTTGTAATCTGTGGTAGCGGAGTTGTAACTTTGTACTCTGTGGTAACGAGCATTCTCTGTGGTGTACAGTGTGAGGGATGGTGGAACCTTTACCAAATAAAAGTAAAGATTGTTTTAGTATATAAGAAACTGGAAATAAACAGCTATTAAGTACAAAACAATACTTTCATTACAACATACCTTTTTAAATAAATTGGAATATTGTTTAACATATTCTCGAAATGCCACGCTAGTGTTATAATTTCTATCTTCATAAAGTTCGTAAAGCCTGGTTTTACTTTAATAAAACCTACGGTAGCCCATTCACTAAAGGTGGTAGCACAGTAGAGTTAAATTTGATTGAAATTGTGAGCAATACACGATAAAAAAGTATTAAGTAAGTGATTGGAATCAACATCCAAGTGGGGTAGTTTATAGAGCAGTGTATTTTTTAAATCTTCTATTCGGGTCACTATTTTAGGCACCACAGAGATATCTTGTGTTACCACCGTTTTGTTTTTCATAGTCATAGCACACATCTGTCCACAGTGATTAGAATGTAGTTTGTTTATTATTTCTTTTTTGTGTGACCACCAAACCTACCAAACACTTGGCAGTGGTGGCAGTGATCCTGGTAGGTTTCAAAAAGATGTTATCAAGATTGTGTGATCTAAATAGATTCTTAAATCTTAAACTCAAAGATGTATCTTCTAATATATTCACATTAAAGTCACTACACATAATTACACTTTTACTGGTTTTACATACTTTATGCAAGAATTCAGTCAGTATTTTTTCAAAATTAATATATGGTGAGAATGGAGGACTGTATAAACTCAATACAACAAGTTGCTCTAACTCCACACATTCTTTTTATACTGTCGGTTCAATAGAGAAGCCAGTAATATCAGTAGGGTTCTTAAAAGTTTTTTTTTTCTAACCATGCTCCCTGCTGAAAGAACATAAGCTGATGACTTTTTAGCCAATGCTCTGTAATACAAAAAATATCAATTTTGTCTCAGCTCATGAACAATTCAATTTGTAAGTGCTTACTAAACATTCCTTGAATATTTTGATGTGCTAAAATAAAATTGTTAGCTGTACTTTTATCTGATACCATTCTACATGGTAAATTTAAGCCACAATTGGCCTCTATTGTCCCTAAAACTAGTTTAAAATAGCCAAGTGCCTCGCTGTATCTATACAAGTTGTCTGTACAACTGTTTAATAGCCAAATTCTTGGCTGTTATGTCAATAAAATAATTGCTAACCATCGCGTCGTTTACAAAATAAGGAAAGATTACACCTATCTTTCGTCAAATACAAATATTGTCTAATATAAGTGTTAGTGTCAATAATATGAAACTTCATATTGGAATTCGACATAGTATGTAACTGGATGTTTAAATTATACCTAATGTTATTTTATTTTTAGCAGACATTTACTATATGGCAGTGTAAATATAATATAATAGTCCAATTTAAGTCTAATGAACATGCCTATCTAAGTTTCCTCTATTACCGATTAAAACTATTAAAATTGTATCCTTGCTGAACTTAAAACTGCTCATATTTACCAGCAACTGACCCATACCTTACCAATCTTATTACTGAATATTATAATTTTTGCTTGGGATTGATGATACTCACTCCAGTTTTTGACTACATATTTTGTGTGAAAGTGATAGACATTTTATTTTTTTATTATTATTATTCTGTTGTTTTTCAATTTGTTAATATCCACTGAATTATTTTGTGTATGTAAATGTAAGTATAGTCTAGGCTTGTAATATAAGTTCATATTTAATATCATTTTAGTGGTTTTGAGTGTTTCTCCGGCTTCCCCAAATGTTCTGCTGGTAGTGTCGCGCTTAGGGTCGTTAATCTTGACTTATACCAGTTAGGTAACACGATGACTGGGGCTCGTGTACTGTCTGTATGAACAGGCCGACTATATACTTTGATCCTTTCTTCAAAAGGCCAACCCAAATTGTATACTGTACTCGCATTTTTTGTTCAATCAATGTTCACGAACGAGATAGACTTATTTTATTGCTCACTGAGTGAATTCACAATTACAGCATTAAATATCATTTGTCATCATAATAAGAAGATTGTAAAATAAGTAAATAGATTGTATAACACTATCGCATTGGGCTACGTCTGTATTGGTAGTTTTTTTTTATTGAAAATAGAAAAAAAAATCCATACTCATCAGAGCTCGTGGTTAAGTGGTAACCGTTTAGGATAACACATTGCAAAGTTGCACGTTGCAGGTCAGTTTATGGATGGAGATCAGTTTTAATAACATTGAGGCTCCTGCGAGCAGTGCCGGATTAAGACTACTTGATGCCCTAAGCAATCCACGCCTCTGGGGCCCCCCTATCCATAAGTAAACTAGTATCATAAATTACGTTCCTTAGAATATGTATGAAGGTCGAAAGACATACGTGGAGAAGGTATTGCATACAATAAAAACCAAAGCATTTTTTTTTTTAAATTATTGATATACGACTTGCGACTATTTCGGGCATTAAATTCGCGGAAAATAGTTTTTAAGTCCAACGTTTTTAGCATATCTGACTCTATGTACAATATTGATAAAGCATCGAGCTTTTTTGCTGTTTCTGGTGCTGGTGCCCCCCCAAGACGTGATGCCTTAAGCAATTGCTTAATTTGCTTAAGGGTTAATCCAGCACTGCCTGCGTGCTTCGGAGAGTACGTTATACCGTCGGTTCCGGTTTTCAGACTAAAATCTTTGGCCGAAAAGATAACTTTTTACAAAACTTTGATATCACCTTGTTAAGAAGATTTGATGGCAGTCGCATCAAGTAATAAATCAAAGTTGAACCGTATCGTAGTAGACTTAAGATCGACCTCAGACTAGTTTGGAAAAAATTGCTAGAAAAATGTACACATATTAAGACATGAAGATAATTCTTTGTGTGAATTAGTTTCTTTACTAAGAACCAGGATTTTTGTGCAGCTGAGTTTAGGAACGCGGGGATATCTTTGTAAGTAATATTTAAAAAAATGAGGCTAAATAATCAACAAATAAGCACAATACATATAAAACTTTCTATTCATTATTTTTGCTTATGATGTTCTGCTAGCCGATTACGGCCACGGTGGCAAGTCTCAACGCTGGAGATATTATTGTGTGCGCAAACACAGGTGCACACTCTGTTCCCTCTTTCTCATAATCCGATGGGACGGTTAACCAACACGATCGGAGAGACATCAGGTGCAGGACCGACATCTTTAAAGTCTCTCCGAGGCACGGAGGTTCAGACACCAAGTTCCTAACTCTGAGTTATTATTAATTATTTCTATAATCAGAAAACTCAATAACAACAAGGATTCGAACCCGAGACCTCTTGATTGGCCGGCGCATACATCAACTGCTAGACCAATGGATCTGTCTATATAATATTTTAGAAAACAAATAGCTCTTATATACTACCTACAGCTTTTTATCTAACGCCTTTGACAGACAGTTTGACAGCAGTTTGTTTATTTATTTATATACTTGACAGCTTGGAGCGTTTAGCCGCGAAATTTAAACTCTAAACTAAATAAAGTTGATTTTTTGTTTACAATTAATTAATAAAAATAATATTATAATTTTTCGTAATATTTCGTTCCTACCTATAGTCAACATACCTATTGTAAAATGTAGAAGATAGAAAAAGTATAATAAAAATATGACATGGGATGAGAGAAATCTATGACCAGTTGTGAACTGCGATAGGCTGTTGAAGATAATGATGCGTAAAAAACGAAAATGGATATAAAATCGTACGCATTATTTTCTGGCTTTATACGTGTACATGTCTACAAACACAGTTAAATAATAATATTATTGAAAATATAAAGAAATCTATATCTATTTTTATTAAATTTTCAATAACGATTACAGTCGTATTTCGACCGCCCCGGGCGAACACTAGTATTATAAATAAAACTAAAACAATTTGTCGTTTCAGATAAAATTTTATACAATCATGCCACTTTAATAAAGGTAAACAATATTTAATAGTACAATAGTTTTATATCAACATACATTGTTTAAATTGAATGAAAACATTTAATTAATACTAGCTTACGCCTGCAGCTCCGCATGCGTATACGAGTATATATGTTTTTTTTTTTTTTATTTTTTTTATTTAATAGTTGGCAAACGAGCAGACGTATCACCTGATGGTAAGCGATTACCGCCGCCCATGGACACTCGCAACATCAAAGGCGTCACAAGTGCGTTGCCGACCTTTGGGGGATGGGAAAGGGGATGGGGGGAGGGGTTGGGGTATGGGTCTCCGGTATCCTCACTCACTCGGTGAAACACAGCGCAAACGCTATTTCACACCGGTTTTCTGTGAGGCCGTGGTATCACTCCGGTCGAGCTGACCCATTCATGCCGAAGCATAGCTCTACCTTTTTTTACATTTTTTGTTACATTTGTCTACCGATTGAAATAAAACCCACTGTAAATGATGAGTGAAGTTTATCATAACAGATAAAAGAAAACCGCGTCCAAATCGGCAGCAGCGTCTTTAGCCCGTGAAGCGCCCCGTGTGCGATCTTTACTCTAGCGCCCTTTAGTAGTCAATTGTAAAAACTTTTAAGTTATGTTCCTTTAATAAAGACCCCCGTCAATATACATTACAGCCATGCCAGTGTCAAAGCGAAATGTAGTATCGTCCAACAAGGTGCCTATGTTGGGCGATGGATGTGCCTGAATCCATATACCTGATTACCACTCTTTCACAGCCAACAAACGGGTACGCCAGCAAGACTGATTAATGTATATTCTTTGCTTTAAAATACATAATGACGGGTCCCAGCGTCGTTGAGAAAATGGATTAACGGGTAATATAGTACTCGGACAAGCTATCTGCCAAGCATCTATAGCAACAGCCTTGCATGAATCTTCGGAATCAACCAGTGTGTTTATAAGAATTTGCCTGGTTAACTCTTCTGTGCCATGAACCGAAGACAGAATTGCTGGAAGGCTAACATCTACAATATTGTGTACTCCAAGGTCACCCAAACGATCTGGTGGTGATGCTTGTAGCCAGGTTCCATTATTTAAAGCCATATTCAAAACTACGCTATCACTACGCCAAGTGATAAGAGTCTACAACACATTAAATTATAATACCAGCTTATCTGGAAATTTTAAGAGACTATATTTATTCATTATACAATTTTATAAAAGTAAGTGATTCACGTCATAAAGCTTTGTTAATTTTGTACGTAAAACGTTTACATTGTTCTTTATTGAAAAATGCCGAAAAAGGTTTGTTAATATAAAAGGGAATTAACGGCGTTCAACAAAGAAATTAACGAATTCCTCACTGTTCAAAATGTTAACCTTCCTCTTTAGGGAATAACATTCTAATAACAAAGTAAATCTGACTCTACGTCGACGGATTATACGAGTTTTACTGTACCCAAATCATTAAGAAAAATAAAATCGCCCTGATGAGTCTTTTGTTCGTGAATTGCGCGTCGTTCTCTTGTTTTTAAAGCCTTTCGCTACTGCAGAAGTATCAAATGTCTCTTTATACGGAGCTATAAAAAGCCCTACTTTAAATTACAATTTTGAGACAAGAATGTCGATCCGGACAAGTGGTTTTAAACAAAATGAACATCGTTTTTAATCATAGAGTTTAAAATTAGTTCTCTTTGTAACACTAGGTTCTTTCAAGCGTGTTTAAAGAGAAAAAATCTTTAACAAACGTATTCGTGACAAAAAAGAAACAGCAGTCTTAGAGAAGCCAAAGGCATACCTTTCAAAAAATACAAAACGAGTAACAATAAAGTAGCAACGCGTATTATACTCACCATGAACAACGAAACACTTTATGGTTTCATGAATTTAATTTGTAACCGCACCTTTTGTTGTCATTGGATAAAAAGGGATTTTTAGTATAAAAAAATAATTTGCTACGTCTACCGTTCCTCGTTAATAATAATGATATTTTTCAAATAGGTATATTGCCATTGTTTTCGGCCGACATTGTTTTAAAAATATTTAAATTGCCGTGCCAAATGTGGACAGAAATGAACGTGGGATTAATATAAAAACTTCTGTAAATTTGTATTTGTTGAGCGATTAGTCGTAATGAAAATTGTTTTCCATATCTGACATGGACAAAGTTTATATTTTTATTTAATAAAAATGTATTAATATTATAATATAAATGCATTCGGCTTGCCCCCAAACACTGTAACTGGGTTGCCGCATTCCTGCACCAACGGCGCATCAGAGTCCTTTGTGACGGTGCGGCCTCAGACGCTCAGTCGATTAACGCTGGAGTGCCGCAGGGTTCCGTCCTGTCGCCCACGCTGTTTCTTCTGCATATCAATGACATTTTAGCCCTTGGCAACAATTATTGCTATGCAGACGACAGCACAGTTCATGGACGATATTTTGGGCGCCCTGCAGAAAAGCCAGCAGATATAGAGGAAAAACGACAGGAGCTTGTCGCTGAACTCGACAATGTCCCAGGCCGCATTTCTCAATGGGGCTGTGAGAATCTGGTCGACAACCGCCGTTCATGAACATCTGCGACGAATCATGAACGAGCGCGTTGTCGTAAGGATGTTCACGTTGCTGGATGAGTATGCGTGTTAGGTTTCCTTGAGGGAAACAGCGTACACCTCCTTAAAGAAGATCGTAGTTTAATAGACTACAATATCGAGATGATACCAGGAAAATAAGTAAAATTTACCTTTAATGTTATTTTAAAGATGGTATGCAGAAGAATAATAGTGAAATTATTAACATTAAGGTAGGAAGGCAAAAAACATGTTTGGTGTAGCAGACTACGACATTTCTTTTACCATTCCAATTCTATCACAATATTGATGCTATGAATTTCCTTATACACGGAAAATCAAATTCACACAATATTCTACGAATCAATAAGTATACGTATTATATTTGTATGATCATTCTCATACCTGTAGACTTTTAATCACGTAAGTTGTAAAAAGACGACGGCGATCAATGTATTTTGTTTTAAAGGGACTTCCCCCGTTCCTGCGGGAGAATGTTACATTCTGTTTGCTTAGTCGAATTACACGGCAAATAATTTGTTAGTTTGGTACAACTTCCTTACACTTTCCCCCACTTGGGAAATTTTCCTGTGTCGGGTGAACTTTTAACGTAAACAAATTACATTTGGTTGGCAACACTGACAATGATACCCAGAACTATTTGTTGATCGCTCAAAATGTAATTCTATCGAAAATAAAGTGGCCTTTGTCTACCTCTTCTGAAACCCAAGCGTGAGTATTTATGTATATGTATTCCTATAACAACCACTGCAAACCTGCAGCTGAATGTGCTGGTTTACATTCTAAAGACGAAATATATTCATCCGAATAAAATCACAATAATTGAATCACACTTGCTTCTGTCTGTCTATCCATAAGAGCCAATTTGCTATAAATTTACTAAAAATAGCTAGTTATCTTTATTTAGACGATAAGAGTCATAAACGTGCAAAGTTTTTAAACGAACTTAAGGTGTGAAAGTCATTTTAGGGTGTCAATCAATTATTTGCAAAATTTGCGAAATCTGTGAGATATTTTAAATATCTAGTTGTATATTTCAATATAAATAGATATTTGAAATACCACAATCTCGTATACAACAAGTTTCAACATCTAATGTACATAGATGTATTTTGTTAGAATTCAAGGAGCCTAAAAGTACTTATAGTACGGCCAGCCTCATAAGTAATTGATGACCGTGCCCAAATTTCCAAAACTGATTTACAACCTGGCTCACATAAATCGCTTACGAAGTATGATCATCATCAAAATTAGCTGAATAACATAACGCCATAAGTAACTGAACGACATAGTGCCAAAAATCATTGCCAAAAGTAGCTGAACATGTCAAAAATGATTTTACCATAAAGAAAAATCAACATAAATACCCGTAGATAGAGTATACTTTAGTATTTAATAGTTATTTTTAAATGTTTTCTTTCCCTTTTTGCCTTGAATACCCATCCCGTTCATTTATTGCATGACGTAACTGACACGTCTTTTGTTTCAAATAGTTTTTGTAGAATAAATATAAAGTATACGCGGTACGACAATAGCCGTGGGCAACGCTGCGAGGCGAAGCTAGTATCTTTATAAATTGTAGCGTGTGTGTTTTTCTAATGTATAAGCTTTATTATTGTAAAGTTTCATCAAAATCCATGCAGTAGTTTTTGCGTGAAAGAGCAACAAACATACTGACTTAGATGCTAACAAACTTTCGCGTTTATAATATTAGTAAGATATTGTAAAATTACTTTGACATTTTAGCGTTCATCTACTTTTGGTATTGTGTTTTTCAGCTAATTTTGAACTTACATTTGTAATATGAATTGTATGTTGAATATGAATTTTTGGAACATTAAAATGGTCACCTACTTTCGAGGCTGACTGTACATACTTCGTCAATATCTCTTTTTTGTCTCCAGACGCTACCTACTTGTGGGAGTACAGTCAGATATCCAATATACTTACTCATAAGGCAAATCCAATATTACAGCTTGCGAGTACAAATCCCAGCCCTCATCATTCTACAAAACCCTGTATAATAAGCAACTTAGGCTGGTTACATGCATACACACGTAAACACATGTAAACATTTGTAGATTTATTTCTATCATACTATATTTTTTTCTTTTGTTAACTCCCTAGATCTTAAGACTCACTATACTATTATTATATTTGCTTTTCTTTTGCTATTAAAGAGTTATCTATCTATATAACCTTTGCCCTCCACTTATTTATTTAATAGGTACTTATTGCACATGTTGTAAAAAGGCGTACTATGTCTACTATATGTTATGTAGCGAATGCCTTGAGGCAATCTCTCCCAGTCGAGCTTTAGGTGATGTATAAATGAGATCTGGTAAGTAGAAAGCGATTGAATTTTGTAAATAAGTAATAAACTACGTTAAATATAACTAATATACATAAATTTACTAAAACATAAATTAATAAATGCACAATACATATGAATATAACATATATATATTTAATACTATACATAAGTAAATAATACACAGTCGGGTGCTACGATTGTGTGTGTTGCCAATTCTTCACACTGGTGATTCTGAATGAAATTGATTTAAATCCATTTCTATACTAATGTGCTATTTTTTTACTGCGCAAATTTTAAATTATGTGTTAATTACATACTAGTTGACAATAGCTTTTAACATTATACAGGTTATTTACCCTATTTTTACCTTCATCGAGAAAAGATCACTAAGAGCATCAGTTTTTCCAGATATTAATCGAACATACCTAACATAGTTGACGGTCGCAACTAACCACTATTTTATCGTAAAATGCAGCATCAATCGTCGAACTCCTTTGGGATCATTTCTACTTCTTATGATAACCTATCTATCAGATATAAGGTATCGAATATAGTCTAAAAGTGATTGCTCGGTAGCTTATCTCGATAGATGTATATAAAATTGATACACGCTTTAATTTTGTTTTACATTGCAATATCCCTTTGTTCTATTCATCATGACTTAAAGCTTTTGTTGTTTGTTTTCATCTAAGGCGGCATTTAATATTTCTTAGATAAATTAACTTATCTCCAGAATATACTTTAATTGTACGGAATTTTTTTTTTTTTTTTATTTTTAAAGCCTTTTTCGAAAAATGAACAGAACTTCATTCATTTCTCTCATGAAAGCTGAAACTGTTTGTAAGTTCATATTGTTTTAAGCGCGATTGTGAATTGAATAACTTGTGCTATGATGCAATGACAAAACATGTTTTAATTAACAAAAGTAATTGCACGACTGTTATCTTTTACGTAGGTCTTAATATAGATCTAGTTGTCAGCAAAAAAATCTTAAAAAATGAACAAGACATAAGTACTCGTATCTTATTTCTAAAGTGGTTTCAGAAGTTTATTTGCTTAACACGTTTAAGCCACGTATCTTAAGTTAGAGCTGGTTATCATAGTTTCAATTACAATAATAAGCATTACTATTTCTCTTTTCCATTTTATACACTCACCACGTTAAGAAAAAAAAACCGGACAAGTGCGAGTCGGACTCGCATTTTCCGTACAAAACTGTAGGTATATTATACGATGTAACTAAAAATTTACCTGTGCTATACGTTGCTTCGTACTAAATTTTTTGATTCTGAGTTCACGTGAAGTACCCTGTAAGTTTTGATTGCCTTGCGAGTGTCTAAAATTTACAGCATAAACGACTTATTATATGATGTAACTAAAAATGTATGCTTTTCGCAATTTTGTCTTCATCTGTGCAATAAGACGTTGCTTCGCACAAACTTTCGAGATTTTAAGTTCACGGAAGTACACTGTAGGTTTTGATTTCCTTGCGAGTGTCGAAAATTTCCAGCGTACACGGCTTTTGATTGCGTTGGCTTAGAAATTTAATATTTTGACAGATCCAAGGGACAGTACATCCAAGTCTATACCGCTACGCGTTCCGGAGGAAAAGGGTCTGAACAGACAGACAGACATACAACAAGGTGATCCTTTGAGGATTCGGTTTTTTCCTTTTGAGGTACGGAACTCTAAAACACTTATGAAATAAGATAATATGATTTTTTTGCTGAATTCACAGTCAGTAATAACTGTTTACTTCTTGAACCAACATCACGAATTGTTTTCAAAAATGCATATATCTGGTAATTATTCCCCAATCACATTTCTCTTTTTGTGTAGTTTTCAGTTCAGACCCAGTGTGAACTGCACGGTTGGCCGAGTGGTTTCAGCGGTCGCCACGCCGCTTCCTACTGCGCCAAGTGTCTTGGGTTCAAATCCCACGCGGTACAACACTTTGTGTGATCCACGAATTGTTGTCCCGAGTCTGGATGTTCTTTGTGTCCGTTTCATGTATGTTTGTAAAGTTCCCCACGACACAGGATGTTTATTCCTAATGTGGGAGTTGTCTTAAAAAAAAAAAAAAAAAAAATTGCAATAGAAAAAGTAAAATGACACATAATTATATTTGTATTTATTTATTTGTTAAATGACAACAACATTTTAAAACAATAAATCGATGGTGACATTAATTGACACTATATCTATCTAAATGAATAAGATGAGTTGACATTATCTAGTCGTGCAGGTTTTACACTACAAAGGGTTCGTATTTCTTTACTATCAATGAATTTTATCCTAGTGATTTATACAAAAGAGTTTTGTAACGCTGCAAACTCACGTTTTACATTACATAACTATAATTTACAAACGCCAATATTTTAATAGAAGCTAATAAAAACCATATCGCCTAATGTTATTTTGATCTCTATAATCTGAGAAATAAAATGAACTTCCATCAACAAAACCACGTTTTTAGTTATTTATTTATTGTATAGGGGGCAAACGTGCATTGGGCACGCCGTTATTGCGGCGGTAAGAACCGTTATGGAGGATTGGCTCGAGAGGTATCACGGGAGCCTCTCATACCGGCTGACGCAGGTGATCACCGGAAAAGGATGTTTCGGAGATCACCTGTGTCTGATCCGCAAAGAGCCAACGCCTGAGTGCCACCACTGCGATGGCCAGACCGTGGACACGGCGCTCCACACGCTGGCAGGATGTCCGGCGTGGGACGAGCCAAGGCGTGATCTCGTGAAGGCCATCGGGGTGGGAGCTCTCTCGGTGAGGCCACCAGTCACCTTAGCAGAAGCAGGCCGGGGTGGCGGCGCGAGCTCTGCAAAGTGCTAGACAAAGTACTTATCGTGTGTCGAGTAATCTTAAATTTGAATTTAAAAAAATGAGTTGACAATTTGTAAAGAGATTTTAAAGTTGGCTTAAGTTCTAATCTAAAACTATGTTCTCACAAGTCGATCTTTGACCTCTTTTTAATCTTCACTTAAAACTTATTTTCTTGTATCATTTATTTTACTCTCTACATTGTATATCAAAACTCGACTCGTAATTTCAGTACATATTTTGCATTTTTACTTATTAATATTGGATTAGATAGTATTATATACGTCAAATCTTTAGAAATAATTCGTGCAATCCACAAAGGCAAACGACTCATAGACGCGCCTTAGTTCAAATCAATAAATTAAACAAATATACTACTGCCAAATTGTCGTATTTAGCACATAATTTTTGTCACCAAGCGTTATTTTTTGATCATTAAATACCTAATGTAATGTTCTAATCTCTGCGCTTGATTTATCAAATACATTGTACCAATCATCAATTTTTTATGATTATTATTGAATGGTCACTATTTACAATATCGAATGCAAATTTTTATCCATATTTCAATTCAATGTATAGGAATTTGACATCCGACATTGTTACCCAAAAACCAAAGAACGAGTTTCTTATAAGCTGACATAAATCTCCAAAAGAACTTGAAATAGGTGAGTTAAAATGCACTTCACAAAGTAAAATTTTCAGAAAACTGTATATTATTATTTCTTAACCTCGGATATTTCTCAAGATGTAGTTTTCGAGCTTCATATTTTTTTGCTTCACATTATTTTACGTGTGTTGCCTAAAGTCCTATAGAAAATGAAAAATGTGGTTAAGGACAAAAATATTAACACATGTAATGTGGTGAAGGACAAAAATATTTTTTTTTTTTTTTTATTGAATAGTGGGCAAACGAGCAGACGTATCACCTGATGGTAAGCGATTACCGACGCCCATGGACACCCGCAACACCAAAGGCGTCACAAGTGCGTTGCCGACTTTTGGGGGATGGGAAAGGAGATGGGGGGAGGGGTTGGGGTATGGGCCTCCGGTATCCTCACTCACTCGGTGAAACACAGCGCAAACGCTATTTCACACCGGTTTTCTGTGAGGCCGTGGTATCACTCCGGTCGAGCCGACCCATTCATGCCGAAGCATAGCTCTCCCACGGTAAATATATAAATACTTCACTGTAGTATTTGACCTCTATGAATATTTTAATCTCTTACATGACATATTTGGCACATTACTATAAACTTATTACAATATTACGTAAAAGTATCTAGGATGAATAGAAATAGTGAAGAACTGGATAATCTCATCAGAAATGGCCATGTGTTTGATCTACGATATTTTTATGATTCCAAAAAACCTAATATACGACGAATAAATGTGTATTAACTTTTCTACATCAAGAAAAGAATGTTCGGTGGTTATTATCTTTCTTCTATATATTTATGATGGATTCTCTGTTTACATGTATTGGCAGCCGAAAGTACTAGTTCTACATAGATACACATAATGATAATAGAACAAATTATTTACTCTACATACAGGATGCTACACAACATACCTAAATGTTTTTGTTCCATAAATCATAAAAGCGTTTAACGTGTGAAATTACAAAATGTATGTATTTGTTCCCGATAGGTCGAGTATCGTTTAAATTCTCTAGGTATAGTTTATAATTTACTCTCTTAACATTACAGTACTTAATTGGGAAAACTTTGAATACAAGTCTATTTAAATTCTACCTTTAAACTACAAGGTATATGAATAATGTAGCTGCGAGAAAGTCTTTGCACAAAGGGCTTGCGCTATTCTCGTTAGCTGGAAGAAATGAGCTTGGAGCGGCGGGGGCCGACACGGCGTGATTATGAATTCTTGATTCCTCATATGATCCACTTCCTTCACCTTCATCTTCATCATCATCAGATGGAACCGTTGGCTGTTGCTTTAGAGCCTCAGCTCTTGGCCTCTCTGAATCTCGTAACATTAACTTTATGTTATTCGTTGTAGGAACATATATTAAAGCAGATTCCGAAGAACTCCTCCCTGGTGCTAAAGGTGTTGTAACTTCTTCTGTGATTGTTACTTTAGGAGTTATATCTCGATTTGTGCTATTAACATATTTAGACAATGAATTACAGATATTAAGCTTTATATCCGTATTGTTTGTTGTTAAGTTGATTAATTCATTCCGCCACTGAGGTGGGAATGGTACATTACAAAGACGAGTATTGCAAACCCACGTAACTACTATGGAGGAGTTCGATGGAGTCCTCACTGTACACGGAGAATTCGCAACGGGAGCGCAAATCAACGATGAATGGAAATCTGTAGGAAGAATAAAAAGACATTTAATATTCCATCCGATTACTCGTTAAGCGTTTCAAATCTAAAAAAGTATGTCTGGCATCGTGAGCTGACTATAAAGAAATATGATAATTTCCGCCCGATTTCGTTAACCACGCTTATTCAACTCATAAATAACGTTACCATCTCGCTGAAAAAGCAATTTTACTTTGACAGAGTACCAACATATTAGAGTGTAATGAAAGTATAACTTTAGGAGCTATAATTTATCATACCCTTTATCATGCATTACGCAATAGGTTTTATTTTAAGAGTGTCATATCTACTTCTTTATTTTGAAACATAAATTGCTTCACAGATCACAGATAGTTATATTGTTTTTTTTTTTTTTTTATGTCATAGCTGCCAAAATGACTCTGCTCTGCCTGATGGAAAGCAAGAGCAGAATCCAAGAGTGGTGGTCACCATCCTCAATGCTAATAAAAGGTCATAAATAACTAAGCTATTGGCAAATCTTTTAAGCAAAAAAAGAAATGCCAAGTTCTGTATGTGTTCTAGAGATAAAGTTTAGAATCGTTGAGGATATTAGTACAGACCCGGAGCAGATGCGGTGGTGGCGCACAGCGGACGTTTAGCGGTGCACGTGACCAATGTCCAAGAGCTTGACTGTTCACAGGATGTTTTGTCGTTAGCTCGACAATTGTAGCATCGACTTGGTGGTATATCTGAAATAGATTACGCATCGGTTAATGAAGTGACCCATTGATATTCACATAATGATTTACAATACTTAGCAGTGAAATTAGTTAAAAAAATGAAGTCCGTAACAATTACTAATTTGAATATTTCCAGCAAAATTATGTATTATCTGTACTATGGTAACAAGACTGCTTATAAACATAGATATGTATTTTATATACATATAAAATAGTAAAGATAAATTACACTCAGACAGAGAACTAATGACACAAAGTATTCATCATACAAAGATTTTGTCTGGGTGTAAATCGAACCCAAAGCTTAGCAGTCAGCATCACTAATCACTAGATTAACAGGTTCATCAAAATATACTACCTCGGTGGCGTAGTGGTAGCGTAAGCGAAAAAAAGTATAAAAGTCAGTTGTCTAGTATCCATAACACAAGCTCTGTTTAGATTGGGACTAGATGGCGTTGTGTGTCAGATGTCCGGAGTATTTATTTATTATTTATTTATTTATACATCTTTAGACTCAGAAAACTACTAGTATTTAAGGATAGTTGTCTTATGTTACTTTGTACAGCAGTAGGTTGACCACATAATTCACCCAATAATTGAAAAATGTCTAAGATTTTCTCTTCGCAGAAACAGGATACGCAAATAAACATGGTCTGTAGTGATTCGAATTTCCTTCGACTGAATCCAAACGTAAATCAAGTGAGATATAAAGGACCTAAATCAAACTGTAGTGTATTTCTCCAGTGCAAATGTAATTCTAGACGACAAATATCTTACTACGGAGTGAAGTGCACATATCGAACAGATTCGATTAGGCTTTGTCGGAAAATTGGATGTGAGCCAACAGAAAAAAGAACAAGCTATTGTAGCTCAGGTAATGTACACAACTATAGTAAAAACATACTAACGTTGGTTAACGACGTGACGTACGTGACGTATAGTAGCTGGTACTAATTTGAGTATGAATTCATTATTTTTTAAGATGTTACTTTTTCTTTATTCTTAACCCTCTTTTGTGTCTAGCATTCGACTGTTACTGGCCGTTGATGATAATAATGATGAATTTCAAAGAGGCACACGTATTTTAATATCTTGAAACACCCCAAATGGCTCCATAGTGCCTTCTCTATTTGTGTGAATCAATAAAAACAATGTTGCTATATTTACTAAATCTAAAGAAACCATATTTTTCCTAATAATCCCTATAACTACTAACAAAACACTACGAGTATTTCAGAAGTATTGCCATCAAATCACTAGTGAAATCATATTAAATCAAATTTTTTTCGGAATAGGGGGCAAATGTGCTGTGTTATAGTCAGGGCAAGGTTTTTTATAGAAGAAAATCAAAAGATAGCCGGAACTTTATTTTTGTCTGCGAACGTACCTCTGGAAAGCCGAGGCAGGCATAATTACTAAAACAAGATTTTCCAAATTTAAAAAATATTTACGAAAAAAATACGGTACGGTAATGACGGTACGAAGTTCGTCGGGTGACGTCGTGTGCAGTTATTGAAATTAATGCCCTATGAACTTTCGACAAATGGTCCACTATTGCACCACCGTTGTCATATAATGCCATTTCGAGTCCGATATTTGGGGTTGGGGTGTGGGACTCCGGTTTCCTCACTCACTCGTTTAAAACACACTACAAGCGCTATTCTACACCTTTTTTCTGTGAGGCCGTGGTATCACTCCGGTTGAACCGGCCCGTTTATGCCACGGCATGGCTCTTTCGTACAAACCTCTAAGTACGTTATATGACATAACTAAAAATGTATGCTTTTCTCAATTTTCCCTTTATCTGTGCTATGAGTCGTTGCTTCGTACCAAATTTCAAGTAGCTTTTGGTTTTGATTCTCTGGCATTTGTTGAAAATTTGCAGCATTAACGGCTGTATATTTTGATTGTGTTGGCTTAGAAGTTTGATTTTTCCACAGCTCCAAGGGTCCGTAGACTTGAGTATTTGATATGAATTTCAGCTTAATACCTCCACGTGTTCACTGTGAAAAAGGGTCTTGACAGACAAACAGACAGACAACAAACAGATCCTAAAAGGGTTTCGTTTTTTCCTTGTGAGGTACAGAACCCTGAAAAACTAAATTAAAATCTTGCTGAGTAACGTTCAATAATATAATCGACACATACTATGTAGTACAATATAGTGCGATTACGGAAACTTAGATTTAGCGAACACAAACACATTATATTTGTTATAAGTAATTGCTTAGAGCCAGTCGTATCATAACTCAGACGAGGACGAAAGTTTAGCTTTGACACATAGAGGCAAAACAACAAACAAGTGAGGTTGAGTTGCGGTGTGAACCAACCCTTCTAACTTTGATCACGACTTGCCAACTACCCACATGTTATATGTATGTATTGTAAATATATGAGCCAGACATGACCCCAGAATATGTGTGAAATGGTTATGTTATATTTTGATTCCTTTTAAGGTTCAGTAATCCTACTAACTCACTCTCACATATACATTCGTGTACGTTTATGGTGAAATATGTATGTGTGGAATTGCTACTCTTAAAAATTCCACGTGAACGGGTTGCAGGCACCTGCCAAAAATAGTTTGGAATAATTAGTTTTAATTCTTATTAAAACAGTTGCAACATTGAACTCACTTATTAACACACTTTTATTAGTTTCACCTGTAGGTTATATGTTTGGATATAGTTATTTTTTAGCTTTCTTAGCTATATTTTGATTATTTTACTACACAATCCCAAATTACTTTGTGAATATGAGTGTATCACAGTAAGTAAGTAAATCTCAGTACTTTGTTACTGTGATACTACTACTATCACAGTAACAAAGTAAGTAACACACACAGTGACAATATGCCACAGTAACAACAATCAAAGCTAAAAAGATTTCTAAAGTGGCGCTAGAATTTCAATGTATCTTAATTAATTAATTCATTTTAATAAATATTCTAAGCAACTAGCAACTGAAAGACGCTTCTGAGCATGACAATTCATCTATTAAATTTACTTCGGTATGTAAGTCGAATCTCTTAAAAAATCTTTGGAATGTCTCATCAGAAACTATGACACTCAATAGCATGATGCAATTAGATCAGCAACGTCATACTTGAGAGATTGTTTTTTGATTTTTCGAAAGACGGTCCCCATTTCATGTCATCCACATTTTGTATATTTTTATCATTAATTTCATTACGACGACGACTTGAAGACTCGAAGACTTATAATTGAAGACTATAAATACTTGACATTGACAGAAATAGCTGATCCGAGTGATCCGGCTGGTTGCCATTTCATCAAAAGAAGAAGAAGTCATACTGACTTATAAGAACATGTCGTTTTGCGTTTGTTTATTTTTTTCTTTTCCATGCAACATAGCGTAGGTAATTTATGTGTGTGAGTAATTTTGTTTTTATCCGGCTTTACCACGTCTATTTATAGGAACATACATACATATTTGTGTAGATACAGACCCTAATTTACTTCAAATGTTCTTTTACTTTAGCCTACTCTGTTTACAGTGTCTTTATTTCTCGAGTAAAATTACTACGCAAACTAATTTAATTCAATAAAAGTAAATTTTACTAATATTTTACACGTACACAGATTTGATTAATCTGTAAATTAGAATATGTTTTTAATAAATTTTTTCCACTTACTTTTTTTTTTTTTTTTTATTTAATAGTGGGCAAACGAGCTGACGTATCACCTGATGGTAAGCGATTACCGCCGCCCATGGACACCCGCAACACCAAAGGCGTCACAAGTGCGTTGCCGACCTTTGGGGGGATGGGAAAGGGGATGGGGGGAGGGGTTGGGGTATGGGCCTCCGGTATCCTCACTCACTCGGTGAAACACAGCGCAAGCGCTATTTCACACCGGTTTTCTATGAGGCCGTGGTATCACTCCGGTCGAGCCGACCCATTCACGCCGAAGCATAGCTCTCCCACGGTATGACTTATTAAAACCACCATTAGAAATTAAAGTTGATAGTTAACAATAAATAGTTTTGACAGACTTATTGAATATTGAATAAATAATAAAAAAGTATATTTGTTCTCATTATATGTAATGGCTTTTCTTATTTTATTATTTACTTAGTGTGAAGCTTACAACAGCCAATACCTAAAGACAATAACAATCTGTTATGATAGAGTTAGTACTTTCGGACATCCTAACTTTACACATTAAATATAAACTACTTCGCCTAGCAACATAACTATTTCTCACTGAGTGTTAGGACTAACCGCAATTTCTCGAAATATTTATTATTGTTCTCCGTCTAGTAATGATGATACAAATTCCAGTAACATTATTGCTATCATATAAGCACATGAAGAGATTTAATCTTAGGATAAATAGCTCAGAGCTGTGACTTGAATAAACTCTTGGGTTTTTGATAAAAGGGAGAGAACAAACATAACAGATTATCTCGAGTTACAAAGGAGAAGAGCAACTTTAGCGATGTATAAAGATTTTTGTTTTAAATTCTTTAATCTTTTTTGAGGGTTTTATTGGATTAGTAACGCTTGAGTGATACGCAGTTGTTAATAGCATTCATAAATGATTACTCCTTGACAGACTGTGTCTTTACAAACTAATTTAGTTGTGTTGTTTCTTAGAATATTTTTATTTTAGGCATTATTAATAGTAGTACTTTAGCAAACTTTTTCGGAGAAGATAGAGAAGCATACATGAGTTTCATAAATTTTAAGATTTCTCAAAAAAAAAGTTTTTCAAAAAATTTCTTGTTTTGTTTTTGATGTTTATTTGAAATGTATGAACATATTTATTACTGTCGGAGCTTGAATAAAACTTAAAATACTTTATTACAACACACTTTATGTAAGAGCATAGCGCTTCTCCTTCAAATGTCTAACCTCATAATCCTTTAAACCTACTTTTGTTATTTATCTTCAGGTACTTTAAAAGGATTTATGGTACGAGTACTGAGGTTCAAACAAGCAGGTTGAGGTTCAAGCAAACTTATTTCTTCTGTTAACATAGTTGAAAAACATCATTGAATAATTGCTGATTACACCAACTAGGGTCTTCTATCGAGAGAAAACCAATATAAGCAGAAATCTCACCTACATAAATGTCGGATAACCACTTTCCTTAGCACTGCAGACGTATGTAGTTTCGACTCAGCGAAGTCGATAAAATGTTCTACACGCCATTTATAACTCACGTTATTGTTTCATTAAATCGTTTGTAACTAGGATCAGTAAAATGTTACGACCACAGTATTAAACTGCTAGTATTTGGTATTACACACGTTTATGACAATCTTGCTCATAACAAACGAAACACAATATCTCACATTTTTAATGACATTTTTCCTTGTACTATAAAAACTTATAAAAACGTTGATTATTTGAGCTCCTATACGCTTTGTGGTAAGCCATAAAATAGCTCTAGGTTTACAGCTGCATTTGTTTTACACCGGATTTAAATGAGAGTTAATCGGAATTGGACAGTAATATTTATAACTCAATCCTTTATTGAAACAGGATATAAAGCATCCCTCTGTATACAGAGCCGATGCGCCCTTTTCAATAACCCATTTTATTCGAGGAAATTGGAAGAAGGAAAGGCCCATTAAAATATGCACAGTTATTTTTGAATGTTTTTAGCAATAAAGTTACGACGTTAAAAAGAAACATTTCATATTTTATATCCTCCTTGCTAAAAAAAAAGGAGAAAGATTAAAGATGCTTTTTTCTAGACACAAATGGCAACGGAAATAGGGTGAAACGGTACTGTATTTCAAAAGAGAAATAAGTGAAATACATTTACTGCTACTAAAACTTGTTAACATAAAACTGTACTTTATCTAGCTTCGTTAACTGCAGGTCATATTTTTGATTTATTGCACCCACTCATCACTTTATATCGCTGGATAAGCTTTTTACCAATTAAAAATTTAAAATTTATAAAACATTGTGAATCTTCAGACAAAGAGCCATGAAATTACAAGAGAAATGAGAAATCTTGGCGATTTGGGAACAATTAAATATTAAACATTTTTTGTTTTAAATATCTTTAGACTATACCCACGTCTTTTTAATTGAATTTGAATTCCTAAGGGAGAGAAGTTCGTCGTACTAAAGAGTTATATTTACGTTGTAAGGCTGAAGTGTCACTGAAAGTGTGAGTGCTGAAGAACAAGTTCAAACTAGGGATTCAATCATATGTACAAATACGTCACAATTACTTTTCTACTAAAATCTACTAATTAACTAAGTAATAACGGTAATCAAGGAACTCCTTTAATTCTTAATTTAAATATCAAGTTTTATGCTGAGGTGTTGTTTGTTAAATTCCCTAAATGTCAAATCATTAATCAAAAGCCCTTTTGCTTATGAAGGGTCGAAAAGCGTGATATTAGAAAAATAAGACAGATTATTTTTACAATGAGCTCAATTAAGAAATAGAAAAGCCGAGCCAAATTTTGGTCACTTTTAGTGCTATTATTATTATTTATATGCATTTTCGTATCTTCTCGACACGAATATGAAATCACATTCCATGCAATTTATTATAGACGATAATATTTAACAGCACATATCAAAAGGATTGCTTATTTTTACGTTAGTATATAGTTAATATTTTTATAGCTATATTTTTGTTATATTTTCTCGCAAAATTTTAATAGTTAGGATTATGAAAGTATACCTATAATATACCTAAGTATACCTGTAATTACTCTTAAGGCATAGGCAGGTATTTCTCTTAAATGAAAGATGTATAAACTGGTACTCTTTGTAAAACATTTTTAATAACAAATATACAATAATGAATATATACTAAAAAATAGTGATACATTGGACGGCCTTATCGTAGTCTGCGATCTCTTCCAGGCTACGTCGTGTTGCGAATTTATAATTTACTAGCTGAACTCCGGTACAAAAACAATCGCGCGTAACGCCGCGAGGCGAGGCAAAGCTAGTCTAAAAAAAGTGTAAATCAAACCAGCCTTTCGTCGTACCGTGTATACATAAACATGCATTTAGTAAAAGTGGATATTTTAATATTATAAACAGACACTGCATTTTATTTATTTGTATAGATTAGGGATGTTGCGAATATTCGCATCCGCATCCGCAAATGCGGAGCTTCCGCATGGATTTGGACATCTGCATCCGCGTCTACATCCGCAATAATCAATGCGGATGTTCATGCGGATGAGAATGTAATACAAGTTGCGACAAGAAAGAAATTGGGCGGGGCCAGCGAATGGCGAGTGCCGTTCGCACGTGTTAATGACCAATTAAACACCAAACATTTTGATTATAATAAATACTGACAATATTTTTTCCTGGTTCTCCTAATACCAATGCCGAAGGGCCTAAAATAATGAAAATTACTGATTCCGCGCGAAGATTTTTAAGCAGCAGTATTCCTAGTGAACAACTGTTTAGTAGCGTTGGTTTAATTGATGTTCCTCTCCCGTAAACGCCTTGAATCAGAAAAGGCGGCAATATTACTTTTTATTAAGTACAGGGTGTCTCAAAAGAAATTTTATATTTGTTTAGCTTACTGCGTGAACGCTGCGTACTTGAGGGGTGCGGGGGTTATGTCAATTGGTAGCTTGGCTCTTGGGGATTCAGTCGCTATGGAGCGTTTCTCGGGAGCAGACCGCGCGTTGTGCGTGCGAGAGTTTTACAAGAACGGTGATTCGACAACTGTCGCGCGTAGAAAATTCTGCAGTATTCGAGGTTTTCGCCACTTAAATGATGCGCCAAGCCTTCCTCTCATTCGACATTGGGTTAAAAAGTTTGAAGAGACTGGATCAACGCTGGATAAATCAAAATCCGGGCGACCTAGGTCATCAAGAACGGTAGAAAACGTGGAGAGTGTTAATCAATCTGTACGTGACGACCCGAGCCTTTCAATTCGGAAGCGCGCGAGTGCTTTAAATGTGCATAGATCATCATTACATCGCATTATGCACAAAGATCTAAAGCTGCACCCCTACAAAATTCAATTGGTGCAAGAATTAAAGCCCCAAGATGCCGGTCAGAGGCTTAATTTCGTAAATCAGATGATTGAGCGATTTTCAACGTTTACCAACATTTTGTTTTCGGACGAAGCTCATTTTCATCTTAATGGCCACGTAAATAAGCAAAACTGCCGCTACTGGAGTTCAGCCAATCCGAAACGCAAACATCAGAAACCCCTACACTCGCCTAAAGTGACCGTATGGGCTGCCATGTCGGCGCGAGGAATTATCGGCCCTTACTTTTTTGAAGACGAAATGGGGCGTACAGTTACAGTGAATTCAGAGCGTTATGTGGAGATGTTAGACAACTTCTTGGTACCTGAACTGCAAAACTTTCCTGGCTATAACCAAAGAACATGGTTTCAACAGGACGGAGCAACTTCACACACGTCCAATATATCTCTGCCACGTGTTCGTGAAATTTTCTCAGGAAAATTGATCTCCCGGAGAGGTGACATAAATTGGCCTCCACGTAGCCCAGATTTAACCCCTATGGACTTTTTCCTATGGGGTTATCTTAAATCTAAAGTTTACGCCAATAAACCAACTTCACTGGCGCATTTGAAAGAAAATATCCGTCACGAAATGGCAGCCATCCCTCACTCCACCTGTCGAGCAGTCATAAGTAATTTTACTGTTCGATTAAATGAGTGCCAACAACGTGAGGGTTTACATTTAGACGATATTATTTTTAAGAAATGAATTCCCAAAAAGTGTATTTTAACAATAAATAAACATTTTTTCTATATACCGCTTCCTTTTTTTTTAATCAATCCACTAAATATGAAATTTCTTTTGTGTATAATGCTCCTATTTTTAACTTCATTTACTAATAAGAACATTTGTTGTTACATAATTTAAAAAAAATAAGAGCAAACTTTTTCGTTTATATTTCACGGGGAATCCCTAGATTGTATTGTACGTTATATATTGTTTTCGTTGTTAGTATTCGTTAGTGTTTATGCAGAAGCAAATTGCTGTAGTCAGTTGGTGTTATTAAAGTGAGTTCATAGTGTTCATACTGTAATGTCTTCAAAAGAGGGAGATTTGTATCATCAGCTGTTCTCGGCCTATAAAGGCTCTCATACTAACTTGCCAGTGCAACTGTGACAAAAAAATGTCAATGAAATTTGGAAAACGGCTAAAGAAAAACTAAAAAATAAAAAAACGTTTATAGAACATATAAGGGAGCGTTCGAGTATTACGTAACGCAATTTCGGGGGGGAGGGAGGGGTTTCGTAAAACGTTACGATGCGTTACAGGGGGGAGGGGGGGTTCAAAAATCTTCAAAAGTTGCGTTACGTAATAATAATAATAATAATGATTATGGACGAAGTTATCATGACGAATAACTATCGGAAGTATATCCTGAAGGATGGTACGGTCGACATCTGTCGGGCATGTCACCGTCCTGGAGAATCTATCAGGCATATTATTTCTGGTTGTTCTCGTCTTGCTAACGGCGAGTATTTGCACAGGCACAACCAAGTAGCTAGGATCGTACATCAGCAACTTGCCCTTAAATACCATCTTGTGAACTCAGAGGTGCCATACTACAGGTATGTGCCCGACCCAGTTCTCGAGAATGGTCGTGCTACATTATATTGGGATCGATCTATTATTACAGATAGGACTATTGTTGCCAATAAGCCTGATATTGTGGTGTAGGCTACCTACTACACTTACCATTCTTACTCACAATATTTCACTATATTATTATAATTATCTTTAGAATAACCTATATCTAAATCTTATAACTATTTATATATTTACACTTATATATATATATATATTCTATATTATTATAATTACCTAACTTACTAACTATATTTACATATTTACTTTTCTCATATAAAATATTTAATATTAATAACATACAATATCGATATCGATTGCATCGACTCCTGGAGTGCACTATACCGGGACGCGCAACACACGACCACAAGGCGTGCGCGCGCGCCGGCGAGACCAGTCGTAACTTGTTATTGACGCGGAACGTACGCTTGTTTACCTCAGTTCATATACTAGTGTAAATGCTTTAATATCGCTTATGTACTTTATGTTATTTTGTGTGCTATGCTATGACTATACATCTTCCTGCCTTAAACTATTTATTGTGCTGTGCTTATGCTTGTATCTTCCTTTACCGCACCTTCTATTGTTTACTTGTGAGTGTTGGACAATAATACATATTAACCGTGAGTTGAACTTTTTATTATACCTGCTACACACGAGTCAAGTGGTTATTGCCCCATCACCACACTGGTGATCGGCATCTACCATATTGGTGACCCCTTACTTGAACCACGGACAAGGAATTTCAAGACGAACGTGGACGTACAATGCCCTTGACGACGGAAAGGTCGAACATTAGAGATGAGGGCGAGTCGATGAAAAATATCGATGTTTTTAAAGTTGGCACACGCTTACCACCGTTTTGGCCGGAAGAGCCTGAGGTATGGTTTAGGCAGGTGGAGTGTCAATTTGCGATATCTGGCATCACCAGCGACACTACTAAGTTCCATTATATCATTAGCCAGCTGGATACCCAATTTGCTAGGGAAGTGAAAGACCTCATTATTAGTCCACCAGCCACAGACAAATACGCAAAATTAAAAGGCGAGCTGATTAAGCGCTTGACAGCGTCAAAGGAGAAGAAGCTGAAACAGCTGTTAATGCACGAGGAGCTTGGAGATCGAAAGCCCTCGCAATTTCTTCGCCATTTAAAAAGCCTCGCTGGCGTCAACGTTCCCGACGATTTCTTAAAGACCATCTGGATAAGTCGCCTCTCCCATGGAATCCAGACGGTGCTCGCAGGTCAACCGATAACCTCCTCCACCGACGATCTGGCGGACTTGGCCGATCGTATTCAAGAGCTGGCCTTACCTTCACCATCTGTAGCTTCTACAAGTATGGCCGCTCCTAATTCATCACTGGATATTCTGGCTAGAGAAGTCACCGAGCTTCGGAGGCAGTTCCAGGACCTTGCTGCAGACAGGAGCAGACCCCGTGCGCGATCTACAAGATCACCTCATCACAGATCGGTCTCCAGGTCGAAGCGCTCTCAGTCGAATTACAGGAAGTTCCCGCTTTGCTGGTACCATAGCCGATTTGCAGAGAAAGCCAGCAAATGCGTATCCCCCTGCGATTACAAATCGGGAAACGCCAGGGGCGGTCGATAATGGCGACTGCTGACTGCCCTTCAACTCCTACTGGTCGCCTGTTTGTCACAGACCGAGCTTCGAAGACACAGTTTCTCATCGATACTGGAAGCGATCTCTGCGTCTTCCCCCGGTCTCTTCTTCATGATCGACGTGCTAGGACGGACTACAACTTGAGTGCTGCGAATGGTTCCACGATTTCCACATATGGTTATATACACCTTAATTTAGATTTTGGCTTACGTAGAATATTTAATTGGCGTTTTGTTGTAGCTGAAGTAACTAAGCCCATCATAGGCGTAGACTTTTTAAATTACTACTCTCTTATTGTAGATTCCCGTAACAAACGCCTGTTAGATAGTACTACCTCTGTATCTTCTGTAGCCAAAGTAGTAATATGTAGTAGTATAGCCTCTGTTAAAGTTTTGACTGGTGACTCCCGGTATCACAAAATTCTCGAAGAATTTCCCGAGATTACCCGTCCAACAGGAACACACCGTAACATCACTCACCACACAGTCCACCATATACGCACCACTCCAGGCCCTCCAGTTTCATGTACACCACGTCGGTTAGCTCCCGACAAATTAAAGATTGCTCAACAGGAGTTCCAGGCTATGCTCGCGAACGGTACAGCTCGACCTTCGCAGAGTCCCTGGGCATCACCTCTCCATCTAGCTCCGAAGAAGGACAACGGCTGGCGTCCTTGCGGCGACTACCGCATGCTCAACGCTCGCACCATTCCTGACAGATATCCGATTAGGCACATACATGACTTCGCCCACAATCTTGTTGGTTGCAAAGTCTTCAGCACCCTTGATATGCTTAAGGTTTATAATCGGATAGCTGTCAGTGAGGACGACATTCCGAAGACCGCGATAACAACACCATTTGGTATGTATGAATTCCCTTACATGACCTTCGGACTTCGAAATGCAGGCCAAACCTTCCAAAAGTTTATGGATGAGATTACCAGGGGCCTCGATTTTATATACTGTTACTCGAATGACATCCTGGTATTCTCCATGGATGAGCTGTCCCATGAGGAGCACCTCCGTCAAATTTTCACCAAGCTGAAAAACTTTGGTTTGCTGATAAACACAGAAAAGTGCGTTTTCGGTATGCCAGAGGTAACTTTTTTAGGCTACTCCATAACCGAAAGAGGCTCTAAGCCTTTGGACTCCAAGGTGCAAGCTGTGAGAGACTTCCCGACACCAACAACTGTGCGCCAGCTCAAGGCATTCTTAGGGATGCTCAATTTCTACAGGAGGTTCCTTCCTCGAGCTGCAGAACTTCAAGCCCCTTTACATGTTTTATTAACAGGCTCAGTGAAAGGTTCCCATCCCGTTAATTTGACAGGAGACGCCCTTACAGCCTTTATCGCGTGTAAAGATAACCTTGCCAATGCTGCCCTACTGGCACACCCTGACTGTACCGCAGAACTTGCCCTGGTGACAGATGCCTCCGATAAGGCAATCGGTGCAGTCCTCCAACAATACCAGCACAGTACTTGGCAACCGCTAGCCTTCTTTTCGCGGAAGCTCAGCCCTTCACAGACAAAATATTCCCCTTATGATAGGGAACTAATTGCTATATATGAGGGCATAAAATACTTTAGACATATGCTCGAGGCCCGGCACTTTGTCGTCTATACTGACCATAAGCCGATCAGTTTTGCATTCCATGAGAGGAAGAAAAACTGTTCGCCTAGGCAGTATAGACACCTTGATTTCATCTCTCAGTTCACAACTGATATCCGGCATATATCTGGCAAGGATAACATAGTTGCCGATACGCTGTCACGTATCGAAGAACTGGGAGCCCCGGTTAGCCTCGAGCAGATAGCCAAAGGACAACCTACTGACCCTGAACTCCAACACCTAATCGACAACGGCTCATCATTACGTTTGGAGAAGCTGAGTGTCCCTGGAAGTCGTATACCCCTGTACTGCGACGTCAGTACACCGACATCCAGGCCCTATGTTCCAAAATTCTTTCGCAGACAGGTATTCGAAAGCCTGCACTCGTTAAGCCACCCTGGACCGAATGCATCTGCCAAACTTATAGCAGAGCGGTTTGTTTGGCCAGGGATACGAAAGAACTGCAGAGAGTGGGCGCGTACTTGCATGGCTTGTCAGAAAGCCAAAGTTAATCGCCATGTTACTGCACCACTAGGTACGTTTAATCTTCCTCGTACCCGGTTCAAACAGATCCACATAGATCTTATTGGACCTCTACCGGTTTCACAAGGCTATCGGTATTGTCTGACGGCGGTAGATAGATTTACCCGATGGCCGGAAGCAATACCGATAGAAGATATAACGGCAGAAACCGTGGCTAAAGCACTAGTTTCAACGTGGATTGCTCGTTTTGGCTGTCCCACGGATATTACAACTGATCGTGGTCGCCAATTCGAATCCGCCTTATTCGAATATCGGGCAAAAACAGCCGGTTTCGAGCACAAACGGACCACTGCCTACCATCCGGCATGCAATGGCATGGTGGAACGTTTCCACCGCCAACTCAAGGCCGCAATAGTCTGCCACGGAAACGACAGATGGACAGAGTCACTGCCATGGGTCCTGTTAGGCATACGAACCGCCTTCAAGGAAGATCTCCAAAGCTCATCTGCGGAACTCGTCTACGGAGAGCCCTTACGCTTACCAGGGGAGTTCTTCGATGAACCTACTGAGGGAAGCACTACTGACTTGTCAGATTTCTCTGCCCGCCTGAAAAGTATTGCTGCGAAACTACGACCTATACCAGCTGCGCGACATTGCAAGCCTAAGGTCTTCGTTTACAAAGAACTCGCAACCAGTGATCACGTGTTCCTCCGTGAAGACGCATCTCGTGGTTCGCTACAACCAGCATACTCAGGACCTTACAAGGTACTAGCCCGGGATAACAAATTTTTTAAAATATTCCAGAGGGGCAAAGAGGTCACAGTATCTATAGACCGAGTCAAACCGGCCTTCATACTGTCCGACCAAACCAACATTGAACCCTTACCAGATACTCAAAAGGAGTTTACAACACGTTCTGGACGGCGAGTTAAATTTCCAGATTTTTATCGCCCGTGACGGTCTCTGGAGGGGGGTGGTGTAGGCTACCTACTACACTTACCATTCTTACTCACAATATTTCACTATATTATTATAATTATCTTTAGAATAACCTATATCTAAATCTTATAACTATTTATATATTTACACTTATATATATATATATATATATATATATATATATATATATATATATATATATATATATATATATATATATATTCTATATTATTATAATTACCTAACTTACTAACTATATTTACATATTTACTTTTCTCATATAAAATATTTAATATTAATAACATACAATATCGATATCGATTGCATCGACTCCTGGAGTGCACTATACCGGGACGCGCAACACACGACCACAAGGCGTGCGCGCGCGCCGGCGAGACCAGTCGTAACTTGTTATTGACGCGGAACGTACGCTTGTTTACCTCAGTTCATATACTAGTGTAAATGCTTTAATATCGCTTATGTACTTTATGTTATTTTGTGTGCTATGCTATGACTATACATCTTCCTGCCTTAAACTATTTATTGTGCTGTGCTTATGCTTGTATCTTCCTTTACCGCACCTTCTATTGTTTACTTGTGAGTGTTGGACAATAATACATATTAACCGTGAGTTGAACTTTTTATTATACCTGCTACACACGAGTCAAGTGGTTATTGCCCCATCACCACACTGGTGATCGGCACAACCATAGTGGTGATAGATCGATTAGAGCGCCGCGCAATTATTATCGATATCGCCGTTCCTCATGACGAGAATCTCGTGAAAGTCGAAAAAGAAAAACAAATAAAATATTTGGATTTATCTCACGAGATTGTCGATATGTGGAATGTGGATTCGGTAATAATTGTTCCGATAGTCGTATCTGCTCACGGATTGATAGCCAAGAGCCTCGACCAACACCTTAAGAGGCTCACGTTAGAAGGGTGGATCAAGGGTCTGATACAGAAGGCAGTCCTTCTTGACACGGCACGTATAGTGAGGAGGTTCCTGTCTTTGGAGTCCTAACCACCGGTTTCTTGGTCCCTGTACCCGAAGTCGGTGGTCTACTGTTTTTTATATTTTTAAATGTATTTATTTTTATATGTATATTTAAAAATGTAATTTATATGTGTATTTAAATGTAATAAAGGAGATAATAATAATAAACATTTATTAATTCAAAAAATTACAACTATAAGACATAAAAATATTTTCACAAGACATTTGAAATAAATGGTTTATATATATGGTAATGTATGGTATGGTAATACTTGAACGCTCCCTAATAAAATGTTAACAATTACTTTATAAAGTAATTGTTTTAATTCGATATTCATAAACTGTATTTTTATAGTATTTTAAACATCCGCATCCGCATCTGCATCCGCGGATGTGAGCCTTTAAAAATCCGCATCCGCATCCGCATCCGCATCCGCGGATGTGAAAAAATTGGCATCCGCAACATCCCTAGTATAGATATATAATGACAATTTTATTACCTATAGTTCACAATAACCATTTATATTGCGTTTAGAAATACAAAAATCCCAAATATAGATTGTCATCATTCAACAAATTGAAATGTCCGAACAAAACTTTTTTAATAATGAAATCAATCAGTTCACTATTAATATTACAATGTAGAAGTCCGACTTAATGTAATAAAAGAAAGAAAGGAAACGTTTTGAAATCGTAAAACGACATTTTGTTTTAATTTCGACTCCGAAACTCTTGATGAATAAAACGCTCGCATTTGAAGTGGGTTGTGAAGTTGTTTCCTTATTCAGAACAGACCGCACCGCACCGTTTAGCTTTCGTGGAAACAATATTTCCTAAAAATCATAATTACTACGTACCAACAAAGAATGTTTTTCAAACTAAAATCTTTGCTCCGTTTTAAATTGTAACTTGTAAGTAGGTTGTCTGAAAAGTTTCCAACCTAACGATGATATACCTAAGGTATTTTTACCGACTTCAAAGAGGAGGAGAGGGTTCTCAATTTGACTATATTTTTAGGGTTCCGTTCCTCAACAGGAAAAACGGTCTCTGTCTGTCAAGATCGCTTTTCTCAGGACTGCAAGGAGGTAAAGCTGAGATTCACATCAAATACTCAGGTCCACTGTCCCTTGGAGCTATGAAACAATCAAACTTCTAAGCCAACGCAATCAAAAGATACAGTAGTTTATGATGCAAATTTTCTTTCCTCGCACGGGAATCAAAACCTTATAGGGTACTTCCCGTGAACTGAAAATTTTGAAAATTGATACAAAGCAACGTCTTATAGCACATATAAAGGAAAAATAGCGAAAAGCATAAATCTTTAGTTATATCATATAATATACTTATATGATTGTACGGAACCCTCGGTGTGCGAGTCCGACTTGCACTTGTCTGGTTTGTTACCTCTGTAACTTTCAACTGGGTTGATTTTGATGTTTTTTTTATTCGATAGCTGTGCTGCCCGTCTCATATAAATTTGGTTGAGTTCGAAGTTTCTTTTTTGTTAAAATTTTTGTTTATATTATTTTTATTAATTGACCAGACTAAATCAGTCCATGCAACAGACGTGCCCACCTTTAACTCTGGATAACAAAGTGATCCCTCAACTAGAACATGCAAAATACTTGGGAATGCATCTGAACAGAAGACTGACTTGGCAGAAGCACATCTGGACTAAGCGAAATAACTGGATAATAAGCTTCGAAGCCTCTACTGGTTAACTGGACGCCATTCGAAGCTAAGTAATACCAGCAAGATGATGGTCTAGAAAACGATCATAAAACCTATTTGGACATATGGAATCCAACTATGGGGAATTGCAAGTAACAGAAACATAGAGATACTCGCGAGATTTTAAACTAAGGCATTGAGAACTATGTTTAACATCCCGAATTGCATAAGCAATAAATACATGTATCTGGATCTCAACATCACAACGGTTAAACAGGAAATAAGTCAGTACAGCATCCTATATTAAAATAGACTATCCAGACATCGGAACGAACTGGCAACGGCATTGAGTGGAAGAGGTTGCCTACAACACACGCGGCTTAAGCGATATGACATTCGCAGTCTGAGCAGCTGTTTTACATAAAAAAAAAGAAAAAAAATGTTGAAACAGAGGGTTGGCTTATTGCGAAATAAAACAGATTGACATGTAGCAGCGTAAAACAAAAAAAATATACATAGTCTCCTTGAACTCTGAACTCTACATAATGCGAAGATGTACAACTACATTCACTAGTTTTTAGAGTTCTGTACCTTAAAAGGAAAAAAGGGAACCCTTATAATATCACTTTGTCGTCCCTCTGTCTGTCTGTCAAGACCCTTTATTTAGGGATCGCGTGAAGGTATCGAGTTAAAAATTAAACCGTTTACTCAGGTCTACGGTCTCCTGAAGTTCAAAAAATCAAACCTTAACGTAAACGTAAAAAATAGATACGGCCATTTATTTAGCAAAAAATGCAAATTTAAGTGGTCCCCGCAATGTTAAAATATGGTGGGGTATATTATGTGCATGTAATAGTTGTTTTTTGTGTTGTTACTTTGTTATTTTATGTACTATGGCACGGTTATGTGAAATAGCTTTATGCACGGCGTCACCCAACCCAATTGAAAACCTGCGCCAGATGTTTTGTTTGATACAATACTGAATTGGGTCCATTTTTGGCCTTGCAAAATTTTGATATGCTACCTTCTTTGTGTTATTGCCAAATTAAATATTTTTCTTTCTTTCTTTTTTCATATTTTAACACTCCCAGGGGAATCAAAACTCATTGGATACTTCTTGTCGACCTAGAACTTTGGAATTTTACAAATCCCATCTTTATAGACCACAAGTACGGGGAAAAAACTCAAAACTATTTTTATTTTTTTAATTGAATCTTAATAAATAGGGTGTCTTTTTTATCACAGGGGTCGAAATTTCAAATCGAAGCTACTAGTTCAAATGAGGTATCATATGAAACTTCTTGATGTGCACATTGCTAAATATATTTTATTTATTTTTACGACGCATAATTTCTTATTTATACAAAAAAATAAAAAAATAATAACACCTTGTCGCCGAAGTCTGTGAAAGGAAAAATCTAAAATAATTGTAATAACCTATAACTTAGATATCTAAGACAATTTTAGTAGATAAATAAATTTACTATTAATTTATTTTCATAAACTATATCATATACAATAATATAAAATAAATAATATATTATACAATCTTATAGGTAAAATAACAAATATTTGAAACTGAATTTCAGAAAAAGTTTACAAAAACTGCGCGATTCGATTCCTGAACTAAAAAGATCATACGCACGGAAACTTCGGAAGGCGAGTCCGACTCACACTTGTCAGATTTTTATTAACGAGCACTGCTGTCTTCACGTTGAGGGCAGAAACTTTTCAAACCACCTAGCAAACAGGTATTATAGTGTTATATCTATTACCTTCGCGAAATTGTAACAATAGTCGTATATAAATATAGATTGCAAGCTACACTTCATAGCTCACATTTATACTTCCCACATTACAATCTACAAAACAAAACATATTAACTGTACAAAATTATTATGGTCTCGTACAACGAATATCGGTAAACTCTCTGTATTTCACTATGGTATGAGACAATTAAACTCTTAGTTTACATACAGGCATAATTGTTACAACACACGTTCATTAAGCCAAC
The DNA here is from genome assembly GCA_916048165.1 of Spilarctia lutea. Taxonomy (NCBI): domain Eukaryota; kingdom Metazoa; phylum Arthropoda; class Insecta; order Lepidoptera; family Erebidae; genus Spilarctia; species Spilarctia lutea. The sequence goes on from OU696491.1 coordinate 8,234,238, forward strand.
CCTGCGTGGTATTAAATAACATGTTTTATCATAATTATCAGAATGCCGAACGATTTCCCTCGTATTATGTTAAAACAATAAGACATTTGTTTTTAAGCTATTTCAAAAAGGAGGAGGTTGTATGTTCCTCTGTACGTACCTATTTGTTTTTATGAATAAAATATATATATTCTTCTACATTCTTCTAACATTCTAATGTACACCGACTAATTTGTCAGGTGTGGACCAATTTCTTTATTTTTGTTGTGAGCCAGCAGCAACCAACAATTTTAAAACGACAAAAAAAACTATGCGGTACTCCTTTAATCATATCCAGCCTATTTTGTTGGAATTACATGAGTAATTCCTGATTAATGATTATTTTCATGAAAAAATAATCATGATATTAGAATATATCTAAATACATTTTCCAAAAATATTTTGTTCAAACACTCAAACACTAAACATGTTTTATACTTACTATCAATACAATAATAATTCAAATGTCCCCAATCATTGTACTTCAACTAAATGTATGTTTGTAAACTTGTATGTAAATACTTTAACTTGGAAAAGTTGGCAAGAATGGCAAATGATTTTACGAGCAAATGTGACTTATTCTAATAAAGTGAAACGCTATTGTGTGTAGTCTAAATATATCTTAACAGTAGAGCAACACACATAAATGTTACTATTTAAAGCATAAAATTTCAACATCTTTTTAAATTATATACAATTATTTTGCATTTTCAATTACAATCTCAATGGAAACTAAGGCAAATCTAAGACGAGTTTAACTACCAGCCAAGCAATCCATCTAGCTACTGTATTAGAAACGTACAAAGCCTTCTATGAACCGGCGCGCCGGGTTCAAGACAATTGTTTCATAGTCAGTCATTTGAATACTCCTAGGATAAATTAGCAAATGGGTCAACTATCGCTGTCCATGGACATCACAAAGAGCGTCTAATCATCATCATCATAAAGAGCTTTCAACAGAAAATAGAATTCGGCCATCTACACCACACTGGCCAGATGGCTTTATATGAGGTTTCTATTACGTTTTCCTTTTCTTAACCCACAGGATGAATAAAGAGGACACGATGTATTCTTAATCCGATCGAACGGTCTTATAGAATAGACACGGTTTTAATTAGTTTAGGCATTGCTCTGAAGATTGCATACCATAATAAATTAAACGTATAATATGTACGTTATTATTGAACAGTTAACAGTCAAGTCAGACGATCCTCGTCTCTTAAAATAATACCTTGCTTTGATCGAGCTCGTTAGTATGGATAGACCGGACGCGGAAAAGCGGAGCTTCTGAGTCTTGGGATTATTGGCCGCAGTCTAACCGAGTACAGATAAAGGCGATATCTCGTACAATGAGCAGTGAATAGTTCTCTAGAAGATACGATGGGTCTGCAGTTGACTGCTAATTATCACATAGCTTAGTGAAGAGAAACTAATTAAATACAGACTTGGTTTTGTTTTCGTGCTTCAATTCAGACGATTACAAAATTATTAATGCTAATTAATTTTTATATTCTAAGTAAAACACAAAATTTGAAGGTTCAAAAAATTAAAAATATAAAACTATATTTGACACTGCCATCAAGTAAGACCTATTTTTTTATTTTGTTGTATATGTTATATCTATATATATGTATAGATCGCTACAATCGATTGGACGGCAGACCAGAACTGCTATGCATACAAGGTGTAGATTTGTTCGTTAATTCTAGAAAATCTCCACTTGTATTGTTAGCTATAAGTTAGAGAAGCGAGACTTTTTATTCCTAATCACTAATTTTCAGTGTCTTCTGTTGCTAGAGCCAAAAAGTATCACAAAAGATAGAATAATATTTATTAAGTAGGGTATTTATACTAATCAATATATTGTAGCGGTCACGGATTCGATAACATTATATCTATAATAATAGCCCGGTCAATTTAGACATTTGATGGTACATAAATGCCCAACAAGCTGAAAATTAGTAAAATTGTTCAAAACATAATTATAAACAATCCCTGAAAGTTCCCCATTATTCCCGTGTGAGGAAAAAAAAATATTCAAGGTCAAAGGTCAAAAAAATGATATTTTCACGATTTTCAGCAAAACGGTAGGTTTTATCATGAAAGTACCTTGGACAAAATTGTAGATCATAAAATTATCTATAAGAAATGGATCAATACATTTTCGTACGAGTCACCGTTTTTGAGATATAACGATTCAAAAAGTTATAAAAGTTGTTATTGTCATAATATGCATGAGTACGCCGCGTACATACATCTCTAGAGTTGTAATATATTAATTTTTTTTTTACTCGAGTTTTTTCTCAGTTTTTATCCTGATTCCCGCTCTGTAACCTTCAGAGAAGAGGAGGTTAGGATTCCCTGGAATTTAAGAATACAGTGTCCCCTAAAACTTTTGTGAGTATTGTGCATGAGGCAGCAGCAGTTTTCCATCGTCCTCCTCATGTCCTGATCACAACTGACCCGTGGAATAGGAGGAGTAGACCTACTGGGGAAACCACGTTACAAAAAGCGGTAAGTATACTAGCTCATAGGTGGCGTGGAAACGTGTGCACATTATGACAATAACAGCTTTTATAACTTTTTGAATCGTCATGTCTCAGAAACGGTGGCTCGTAGGAAATAAATATTGATCAATTACTTATAGATAATTTTATGATCTACAATTTTGTCTAAGGTACTTTTATAATAAAACTTACCGTTTTGCTGAAAATCGCGAAAAACTATTTTTTTTTCCTTTGACCTTGAATATTTTTTTTTCCTCACACGGGAATGATGGGGAACTTTCAGGTATTGTTTATAATTATGTTTTGAACAATTTTATAAATTTTCAGCTTGTTGGGAATTTATGTAGCTTCACTATCATTTTTTGGTCTAAATTGACCGGACTATAATATTATTATATATTTTTACATTGCGTCGTCACGCTACACCACCTATAACGTGCAACAGAGAGGGAGTCATACGCCTACATCTACGCATGCTACCTGACTCACTCTCTCCTTAATATTAGTTTAAATACAGGTGTTGTTTTGTATATAATTCAGTCATAAGTCATAGAAATTAAATCTTCAGTCATCTTTTGAATACAATCCTTTTACATTGATCCCGCTGTTTTACTCAATACATTCCTACGGTCGTCTACATTTATAACTGGTTGATAATAACACTGGTGGCGAACACAACATTTGTTAGTGGTTTTGGTTCCACTACCTTAACAACTACAATATAATTTATTGATATTTAGTCCTTGTGATGCTGAATTAAGAATACGGAGTGTCACCACCGTGGTCACCATCTCTGTCATTACGTTGGTGACGTAGCTGATTTTCTACTTCTACTTTCTCAACTGCCTCGTTGGTCTTGTGGTTGACGTATGCGACTGCCGATCAAGAGGTTTCGGGTTCGCATCCCAAGTTGGGCTAAAAAGTGTTATGGAGTTTTTCTGAATATTGAAATACTTAATAACAGCTCGAAGTTTGAAGTTGGGGTCTGAACCCCCGTGCCTCGGAAAGCACGTAAAACTGTCGGTCCTGCGCCTGATCTATCCGAGATTGTGTCGATTACCCGTCCCACCGGATTAAGAGAGAAATGGAACAGAGAGTGCACATATGTTTGCGCATACACTTGTGCACTATAATATCTCCTGCGTAGTTAGCTGGTCTCCGTTGAGACTGGTCGCCGATCGATATCGACCTAACCTTCTCTTGTCCTAAAATAAGGTCAGTATGTATTATAAATAGAATAAATATTGTAGTGAAACCTTAGAAAGAATATCCATAGGCTTTTCGCAGAAGCCTGACATTAATTACTTGAGGTAATTTTGGGGATTTACCTTCACCTCCCTGGTATGACATCATGACCTATAATTTGAAGTGAGATTTTTATAATGCGTGTTGTTAATTATATTGTTTGCGTTACATTTATGAAAACTTTCATACTAGCTTTTACTACCTTGCCTTGTGATGTTTGCGTTTTCTAAGGATAATAAACGTAGCACTTGCTTTTGAACAAAAAACCTGGCCTTGTAAAACTCTAAAATTATTGTTGAATATCGACCACCAGACGAGCACCAGTAGTTAAAAAACGACTCATTTGAAAGGTTTACCCTTAAATGCGACTAGAAATCCAGGTTATAATCATAAGGAAAAACATGTTTCTGGTGTCCAATGTTTGATCAAATGATCATACCTTGAATTCTTACCGTGGGAGAGCTATGCTTCGGCATGAATGGGTCGGCTCGACCGGAGTGATACCACGGCCTCACAGAAAACCGGTGTGGAATAGCGTTTGCGCTGTGTTTCACCGAGTGAGTGAGGATACCGGAGGCCCATACCCCAACCCCTCCCCCCATCCCCTTTCCCATCCCCCAAAGGTCGGCAACGCACTTGTGACGCCTTTGGTGTTGCGGGTGTCCATGGGCGGCGGTAATCGCTTACCATCAGGTGATACGTCTGCTCGTTTGCCCACAATTCAATAAAAAAAAAAAAAAATAAAAAATAAACAGCAATGTTATATTTTTGATTAGTGATATATAAATATGATATCTTAATCTTATTACTGTTCGTGTACTTTCGAAATTTAATTTTGCCTTTTACGGATTTGCTTATGGATACTGATGACAATATTGAGATTCTATCGATTTACACAAAAGTATATTTTAGTATTCTTTTTAAGATGGCGGGTTAAATTTAAATAGTCACTTCACTTATGGTAATTGATTTCCTCAATATAAGTTCTCTATTTCTAACTAATGACACACAATCTTAAAAATACTCTATAATGGATAACACATCAATCCTGCGATTGCAATCTCACAGTTCGGTCCCTTGCTTTGAAAATATATTTCACTCGTAAGACTGGCCGAAAAAGAATGTATTTATTAGCACTGAAATAAACTACTACAAAGTCAATATGCTTTAAATTCACTTGGCAACTGAAACCAAGTTAAGTAACCATTCATGTAAATTTACTTCGAAGTTTAATTTTATTGAGTTTTACAAATACAGTGCAACCTCGATATAACGAAACTGAAGGGACTCTGAAAATGATTAATTGTATGAAGTAATTTATTACAATGAGGTTCACTATAAAATTATCTTATATATAAAATTCTCGTGTCACGGGGTGCGTAATCGAACTCCTCCGAAACGGCTCGACCGATTTTGATGAATTTTTTTGTGATTATCCGGTATCTATGAGAATCGGTTGTAATCTATTTTTCATCCCCCTAAATGTTAGGGGTAGTCCACCCCTAAATTATTTTTTTTTTTTTTGGCAAAATTTTTAATTTCTATTTTTTTATGATGCAACATTAGAAAATACATACAACCCTAGATTTTCAACCCTCTACGATCAACCCCTATTTTTCCATCGCGATTTTTATTGACCCACCTCTACAACACATATTCCCTTTTATGGCAAAGCAACGTTTGCCGGGACAGCTAGTATATATATATATATATATATATATATATATATATATAAAAATCTCAGCTTTACGTAGGTAAACTAATCTGCTTTTCCTGTTATAGCGAGCGATTCCCACTAATAAATATAAACACATTTTAATGCTCTTGAGCCTTTCCTTGAAGAATGGGGTCTCCGCCACATTTTTGTCCCGGCACTGTTTGGACCATTTCAAAACACATGTCCGTGTATTCACTAACTTTAATCTTTTACTGTTGGCACGCAATCCACTTTCTTCTGAAAATCTAACTTTGAACCTTAAAATTGTGGCCAATGTAGTAGTGAGAATGAATAACTTTTTAGCAATGTTTGTATTTTTAATTATAGCATTCTCGTTTACTTTTCTATTTTTCGTTTTACTGCGACGGTTAAGGAACACCTTTTCCATTTATGAGCCATTGCAAACTTTACCTTTACTGAATGCCATACAATAATAATTGTCTTATGAAAACTTTAACGATTCTAAACCTGTCGAGACATGAATTTATTGTGAAATTGAATATAGATTTTATTTAATTTTAATTTTCTTTATTGTATAGGGGGCAAACGAGCAGACGTATCGCCTGATGGTAAGCGATTACCGCCGTTATGGACACCCGCAACACCAGAAGCGTCACAAGTGCGTTGCCGGCCTTTTTTAAAAAAAAATATTTAAAAAAAAGTAAAAAAAAAAGAAAAAAAAAAAGAAAAGAAGAGAAGTATAAACATGACAGTCGAATTGCAGGAAGACCAGTCTGGAGAAGTGTTTTCCAAACAACTGCTCGATATTGGTAATGGTGTTATTGCTGTTGATACATCATCTGGATACATTACATTCCCTACCAATTTTTGATATTATCGATTCCAGTTGAAATTGAATAGGTACGCATACATAAGATAGGTCAGCTATACAAAATAAAGTAGTGCATCAAATTTACGCTAAGGCGGTACGAAGTTCGCCGGGTCAGCTAGTATTACATATAAATAAACATTAAATATCAAATTATTCAGGTAATATCTTTTTATAGGACGCATTGCCATAAGATCAATAGTACAGAAGTTTGAAAAGACACATATTGTATTGGAGATTCTCTTTATTTGTAATAAAATAACTCTTATTTAATAAAATACTAAAGTATAGTAATTTCCTGGTATACTCATTTTTAAACTGTCACTGCCAGAAATGTGTTACGAGCTACTGTTTTTGTGCTACGGGCACAAAACTTTGTATATTTAACTTTTGTCAAATTATTTTTTCTCAGAAATCTTACAACTTATTAATTTGTTGTTTTCCATAGCTTTATCTGTTCAGAAATCGGAAATGGGCAACGATATCGTTTGGAAACTTTGACGATTGCGAAAACCCAAAGGTGCCTCAAACATTTTTAGATTCAATTTTATTTTCAATTTAGAACTTGTTTATTCACCAAAAATTGGTATTAAAAATTGTTCTATAACAGAAATCAACGAATAGTATCTAACTTTTGGTTTTCATCGGACTATGGCAAAACCAAAAGGAAGAGTAATGGTTTGGGTAGTCTATGAATGTTTTTATATTGCACTAGCTGACCCACGCAACCTCGTTTGCGTCTTCTGTTGCCCGTAGCGTGAACATTTTCCCCCGTTTTTAAAACATTCTTCATTGGTACTCCGCTCCTATTGGTCTTAGCGTGATGATATGTAGCCTATAGCCTTCCTCTATAAATGGACTATTCAAATCAATGATTCAATAAGAATTTTTCAAATCGGACCTGCGGTTCCTGAGATTAGCGCGTTCAAACAAACAAACTCTTCAGCTTTATAATATTAGTATAAATTGTAGTGCCTAAATTACTAAACCGATTTTAATTAATAATAAGAAGTTAACAAAGACAAAGTCTTTGGTGAGATAAGCTATATAGATATTATCAAAAGATTTTACGAAATCGGGATACAGTATTGACACGTTTACGTTTTTGTTATTTTTATAAGCATGTAGACTGAAAATGATCAGAAAAGTGCGACAAATGATTAAAACGGTCACCTCACAGTTAGGACAATACTTTGTATGAACCACAAATTGTAGTTCCGAATCAGAGTATATTTTTGTCGGTTACATGAACGTCTATGTAAAGCCCTTATGACACAGGATATATCCTCAGTCCAAGAGTAGCCTTATTCAAGAGAAGAATAGATCCTGAAATTGTATCAATATTAAATATGTATGTAAAATCCTTACCACGATCCTGCAGTGCACCAGTTCTGACATCCATCACGAGAAGAACCACGACTATCATGAAGCACATAGACGAATACATTGTTCTCTGTCTTTATGTAACACTTTAATAATCCACTAACCAAGTCAGTGTTCACTAAACTTCACACAGGAATATCCAACACACTTGAAGTTCGTTCAGGTTAGTTACTAACAAGTTAGAGTTCAGATTACTTCATCTAAAATTGATCTTAATAACGTTTATGTAGCGAAATTTCTCTTGTACATAGACTACAATGAATACGATATGCAATAACAAATATTTAATTATAGTTAAACAACTTAAAAATGACTTTTATTTAGACTATTTCTTTCAATTTAACTTTTTAAATATAAGTTGTAAAAATGTGTTTCTACAGAGAGATTATAATAACGAGGTAATAATAACATTTTTTCCCGTACGCCCATTTTGTTCCAAACTAGACAGAGCATGTAATATAGTAAAAAGATTGCTGATAAACATATTTAAAATCCACACATAATGAAGATTAATTATACCTAAACACGATACAAATAACCGTATTCATCTCACTCAATTAACACACAAACACCCACGACAATCGGTATAGCCGTCAGTGTTACTGAGACCTAGAGCAACAGTTTCGTCATGTGGCCTCTACTTGTCTAGCATATATTACAACAAGAAGATCTAAGGGTGCACTAACATATATGGTACACATATGTGGTATGAAGGTAGTAAGGCACTTCGGGATTTGGATTCATCAACTGTACAAAAACTCTATTTAAAATACCACTGCTAAAGTTTTTCTTTATTTCTGTGAGTGAATAGAATCACTAAAGTTTGATAGAAAGCGGGATAGGACGGCAATAAGCAAATAACACCACTTCTGTTGATAGTGTTACAGGCGCCGGTCAGGCGAGTTGTGGAACCATGGAATAAAGATGCAACCACAATAGAATTGACGCGTTTGTATAGTCAAGTACCAAATTGTGTTTTTTAATATGAATCCTGCCAAAGTAGCTCTACCGTAACTGATGCATGAGTATGTTTATATTATAACTAGACGCATCTCACACCGACAAAACTTTGCTTATACTGTACACGCAAAATATAATTTATATTTTTTAAGTTACTGTATGGTAGGTACTAGAGGGCAGATTGATATAACGTTGGAATTTCAAGGAAGTACGAGGAGTCGTCAAAAAGAGACTTGCAGCCTATAAGAGACGCACTGGTCATTTCTTTACTGATAAGTTTTTTTTTATGGAATAGGAGGCAAACGAGCAGACGCATCACCTGATGGTAAGCGATTACCGCCGCCCATGGACACCCGCAACACCAAAAGCGTCACAAGTGCATAGCCGACCTTTGGGGGATGGGGAGAGGGAATGGAGGGAGAGGTTGGGGTATGGGCCTCCGGTATCCTCACTCACTCGGTGAACCACAGCGCAAGCGCTATTTCTCAACGGTTTTCTGTGAGGCCGTGGTATCACTCCGGTCGAGCCGGCCCATTCATGTCGAAGCGTGGCTCTCCCACGTAAAAAAGTTAAAAAAGAATAGGGTGGTAAAATCAAAACAGCTATTATCCGACTTCAGTGGTGGTTTGGTGAAGTGTTAGCTGTGATGGAGTGACTGAGCCATATTTTTGTGACAAAGGTATCAAAATGTTGGCACAAGTGTATCAAGATAGCATTCATGAGAAGGTAGTTGAGTCCGATATCAACACCATGTTCAATAACAACGAATGGCCTTTTCAGCAAGACTCGGCGCCGGGTCATAAAGCTCGATCCACCCAATCTCGGTTAGAAATGAACGTTCCGGCCTTCATCATGGCTGAGAACTGGCCGTCATCTAGTCCTGATCCTTATCCACTGGATGATGATTTATGGTTAGTTTTAGAAAATAAGGCTTGCTCTAACGTCATGATAATTAGAAATCCCTAAAACTATACATGGGCAATGAAAAAAATTCCCATAGAAAGAGTGCGTGCTGCCATTGATAGCTGGCCTCAACGTTTAAAGGAATATATTGCAGCCAATAAAGACTACTCCGTGGGAGAGCTATGCTTCGGCATGAATGGGTCGGCTCGACCGGAGTGATACCACGGCCTCACAGAAAACCGGTGTGAAATAGAGTTTGCGCTGTGTTTCACCGAGTGAGTGAGGACACCGGAGGCCCATACCCCAACCCCTCCCCTCAACCCCTTTCCCATCCCCCCAAAGGTCGACAACGCACTTGTGACGCCTTTGGTGTTGCGGGTGTCCATGGGCGGCGGTAATCGCTTACCATCAGGTGATACGTCTGCTCGTTTACCGACTATTCAATAAAAAAAAAAACAAAAAAACTACTTCGAATAAGCTTTAAATATTTTTAATGGTTTTATATTAATGTATTAAACTACACACTGTAATAGTAATAAATGTACGGTACGATACAATAAAAAAAGGTTATTCTTTGTAACAATATTAATGGCAAGACTAAGTAGATATAACATTAATAAGTATTAAATTTGAGCAGTACACTTACAATACAATACGATTAGACTTAAATTGAGATAAATTACTTTAAAAATCAATTAAAACTGATATTGCATTTTCTATTTATTCCAATTCTAATTCTCTCTTCTAATACTGAACTTCCAATTTTTCACTCTCACACTACATTTTAAAACTATTTAACACTTTACTTTCTTTTGTACACTTTTATCATTTCTTCGGATTTTTTACTTCAAAAATAACGAAGTTCCATATTGTTTCGGGTCAATTTATAGCCTATGACAGTCACAAATGTAATGTGGCTTTCTATTTGTAAATAAACTTTTAAAATCGTTTAAGTAGATTCAGAAATGAACCCCTATAACCTCACAAACTATACCTTTTTATAATATTTAATTATATTTGTAATTGCCAACACAAAATGAGGAGTCTTATAAGTTTGGCCACTATGTCTGAGTCTCTGTCTATGACATCATATCTTCTGAGTAGAAGGATTGATTTGGATGCGTATATTTTTATGAAAAAGGGGATAAACATTGAGACGGGTCGCGATGATGGATAATAACCACCACCGTCCATAAACTGGCTCTTTTAATGAAACTAACATTGCTTTCTACAGCAAATACCAGTCTAATAACAAATTTATGATATTTATTATCCTTTGCAAAGATAAAAAAGGCCAAGCCCATCCAATGGTCCCTTTGAAGCAATTTACAAATACAATTACAGTTAACTCTATAGTAAATCAAATATTTATATCACACTGTACCCAAACCTTTCTAACAAAAAAGCTATTACAACCGTAAAATGCACAATCTACTTTAATGTTGGTTCATTATTTTCTAATTATACTAAATTAGGTTTATACATACAAATAATAAATTAACTTTTCATTCAAACAAGCACAGTACAAGATCACGAGTTCGCGCACGTGTTCACCGAACCGCAAGTTTGTAGCGATCACGCGGAGCGTAGCGCTCGTGCTACGTCCTGTAGCCAACTGCCGTAGACCGTAGCTCGGCAGATTCGCGCATCCTCCGGGGCAGCTGCACCATACCACGTGAATTATTTGCTCGACGAGTCGCGGTACTCAAGTTTTGCTTAAATATGCCATATCATTCCATATAATAACATATTCTTTTAAATGTTAATAGCTAAAAACATTTAGTAGTTGCAGTTTATTTAGCGATGAATTTGTTTTAAATTTTACTGTAGTTGCTTGCTATCAATCTTTATCTTTATGAGCGGACAAACGAGGATTATTTAAACTGCTCGAAGACAGCCTTATCTTTATATTACATAGATTAAACGAATAGGCCTTGATTCGCCTATATGTTTATTACCTCGTAAACATACGGATCGTCGTTTTTCAAAATTTTGCTCCAAATCTGTTCTGAATAGCCGTATGTTAACTATGTCAATAGATTGATGGTAAGGTAGTTGATCGATTCTAATTGGCATCAAGGACGTAATATCACCATACCAACATGCTTCAATCGCTCAGCTCGACACATTAGGCAGAGTAATAGAGAGTTACATAGTTAACATTTAATAAATAAACCAAACATGTTAGCGATTTGTGGAATTTATTTAGACATTGTATTAAATTTATGGGATATTATGGGATATTAAAACGACCTCGTTCTGTTACTCCTTCTATGGTTTTGTAATATGTACGTTAAACTATATGTAGGATAAAACAAAGCTATATCTATACTAATAATAAAGCTGAAGAGTTTGTTTGTTTGTTTGAACGCGCTAATCTCAGGAACCGCTGGTCCGATTTGAAAAAATCTTTCAGTGTTGGATATTCCATTTATCGAGGAAGGCTATAGGCTTTCATCACGCTACTACTAATAGGAGCGGAGCACCAATGAGGAATGTTTCGAAAACGGGGGAAAATTTTTACGGGCAATATAAGACGCAAACGTGTTTGCGTGGGTCAGCTAGTTCTATTATACTCGTAAATTCATTCGATTTAATGACGTCACTTTATAGTGAAAAGATGTCAATTTATTTATATGTAAAAAAATCCGGAGATACTAAAAGGACGAAAAAAGAAATAGAAGTATAATAAAATAAATTCCTAAACATTAATATAATCAGCCTCCAGACAGTAGCAAGTGTAGTACAATAACCAAGGTTTTAATAACAGAATATTTCCTCCCAACATCACCACTCCCCGATGTGCTAAATTCAAGAAGAATAACAATTTTTTTTTATTTTTTAAACAAAAAGTTTACACGATTAAGACATTTACCTTTGTTTGTGTAGAGACTTTTACTCTTTGTGATGATCACACTTAATGTTATAAAGCTGAAAGTAAGTAGTTTGTTTGCTACGCTTTCACGAGAAAACTACTAAACCAATCATCATGAAACTTAGTACACATATTCTTGGAGGTATTAGAAGTAACAAATGATACTGTTTATTAAATGGGAGTGTAGCCGTGATCGAAAGCTAGTATAAATTTAGAATGTAATATTTTATGATGTATAAATACGAAGGCTTTCAGGCCGTCGGGTCAAACTTGATTGACGAGATGCTTTGAGAGTGGTTAGTGCTCATTTCTTATGATGTTCGTTGAAAAAACGACACTGCAATCTATCCGTATATTGCGGTTCACTTTGCCATTTTTATGCTGAGAGTCGGCTGTTGAATATAATGGTTCTGTATTCTTTTAAAACAGTAGATTGTTTTGAAGAGACTATCATCTTCCTAGCCTTTAGTATTCCGAAGATTCGATTCGGCCGTAGAGTCATCTACTAGTTCAATCATTTTTATCTAAATATCAGTTATCAGAATGAGATGATGAGTTGGTCTTAACACGGCCCTACGTTCAACCTAAACTAATAGTGGATCGACCACAGCAGTACATAATATGAATGAGAGAGAGATTGAGACCTCGTGACTTCCCAATAATGTCGACGCCCTTAACATAAAAGAAAAGTTTTACAGTTTATGAACTTCACAATCATTTAAATATGATTGTGAAGTTAACATCTGTGAAAAATGGTTACAAAACCATTGATCATGATGAACTCAGAAATTATCGAACCGAATTTTACGTTTTTTTTTAATGTGAAAGAAAAGGCTGGTGTGCCAGAAATAACAGTTAGCAAACATTTATTTATTTATTAAAAACTTCCTGCAAACATGTTGCACAAGGCGGACTTAATGCCACAGGCATTCTCTTCCAGACAAACCTTTGGGTGTTGCGAAGTTATTTGTGGCAGGTGTGTGTTTATACGACACGAGAGACTAAATAAAATTATTTTATGAAATACAATGATTCCTACAGATAAATAGGTGCTAGATATACATACATAGAATATAATTTAAACATATACAATATAAATATAAAAAATAAATAAAAGTAAATATATATAAATATACAGATACATATATAATAGACACTTTTAAGGGTTATTCTGATGCCTCCGTCAGCAGGTCCCTAAAGTGCTTCCGTACTTTGAATTTAAAAGATAATCGGCTAGTAGACGTCCTGATTTCTAGTGGGAGTGCGTTCCACAGAGTAACAGCTCGAACAAGGAAAGAGGAATGGACTGTGCTGGAAATGTGTGCAGGACAAAGAAGGAGAAGATTATTAGAAGACCGAAGATTCCTGTCATGGTTAGAGCAGAGATATTGGAGCTGGGATGTTAAGTAAGTAGGTGAGTTCGGTGATTGGAGAAGGGCGTACAACATAGACAGAGCCCTTAAACTACGGCGTTGTCTTATGGGTAACCATGACAGTTGTGTACGGTAGACAGAAATATGATCATACTTCAGACCGATAGGAGCCGAACATGATTCATAAAAGACGCAGCTGAAATTGCATGGGTCTTCTCGTACATTATAAATTAAAAATACACACCCAAAATGTACCTCGTAAGTTCAAAAATAACACTATAGACAATTGCCGCAGAGGTCAAGGTATATGTTGAGGACTATAAGAAACATTTGCGTTGCCACAAAAATCAAAATCAACGAACGAAATATATATTAATACAGATAGGTATAAATATTTTATCGTTGCGTATTTTATTTTACGTTTTGTGTATTACAACTAAACTTTTTTTTTTTTTTTTTTATTGTATAGTGGGCAAACGAGCAGACGTATCACCTGATGGTAAGCGATTACCGCCGCCCATGGACACCCGCAACACCAAAGGCGGCACAAGTGCGTTGCCGACCTTTGGGGGGATGGGAAAGGGGATGGGGGGAGGGGTTGGGGTATGGGCCTCCGGTATCCTCACTCACTCGGTAAAACACAGCGCAAGCGCTATTTCACACCGGTTTTCTGTGAGGCCGTGGTATCACTCCGGTCGAGCCGACCCATTCACGCCGAAGCATAGCTCTCCCACGGTTTAGACTATTAGAGACTGGATAGTGATGTAAAACAATCACGATCCTAATCTCAAGGGGACAAACAACGAAAAAGGTGATTATTTACAAATAAGAAAAACGTATTCAGGGAATGAAACGCATAAATCTCGAGTCCCACTGAAGTACCTCGAGGCTTTAGGGCTTTGACACACAACATGATGTTGAATAGCTACTATAAATAAACCCACTTCTTAGACCATAAAACTAAATAGTAACGTTTTTATTAACCTCTAAAGTTTTAAAGGTTGTTTACCTATTTAGTAGGTAGTTTCTTCACCCAACTAGTTTGTACATGTATGTAATGTGAGTACATCTTCGGATTAACGAAAGTGGAAATATCAGTCTTTTTATTTTATAGATGGCTATTAAATTTACAGCTGTTATGAATCTGTAAGTTCGCTTGTTCAGTCAACCTAAAATGACTCAAATATTCGCAATCAAAAACTGACCATTACGACGAAATAAGTCAGAAATGAAAGCTGGTATCTGTGTTGTTTTTAATACTTGTAGATTCGATACTAAATACGTAGTCAGAAAATATTAATTAAAATTATATTCATTGCTTTATAGAGATACAGGACCTTCTACAGATCTGAATAAAACCCTAACTTGCTGATAATGCTTCAAACAAAATATAACTTGTGTCTATTTTACTTAAGAAATGAGAAGTATAGAAGTTTTGAGAGAAACAAAATCGTGAATATCTAATGCAAAAGTTGAATCGACTTTCAGAATTGCGGTGCAAAAAGCAGAGAAGCGGTGTGTCACAATAAGGCCGCGTACACGAACTCAGCGGAAGCGGAGCGGGTGCGGAAGTAGAACGGGTAGCTGCACGTTCAAATGTATACTTTTATGGTGTGAGTGTTCACGAATATAGCGAAGCGGGAACCGGGCGACAAGCGGGTAACGAGCGGCGTACGAGCGGTACGCATCTTTGTAGCGGTGTCAAATAGGGATGGAAAGGAATAATAGGAAATTTATAAGCCTTGGGTTGTAGGATCTTAAAAATAAAAATGAAAATACTTATTTATGATGCAATTACATAAGAAGATATATTAGTTAAACAAAATATTATCAAACATTGATCGATTTCACTAAATTTGAAATCACTAATCATTTTTTATGAAATCGGTCATCCGTATCAAGCTATATTTTACAAGGTATTGTTTCTTATAACACATCACTAAACTGCTCTAGCGCCCGCTGCGTAGCCCGCTGTTTTTGAAAACGGGTTAGCGTTCCCGCTCCGCTGCCCGCTCCGCTCCCCGCTGACTTCGAATACGCGGCCTAGGGTAATTTAAAAATTTTAATTTTATACTTACCTTGACTTCTGACAGAAGTGGTAGATGACGATGAGCTTTGTATTTTGTTCTTGTTAGAAGGATTATAAGAAGCAATATGCAATGGGGGCTTTATCGTTAATGATTTCTACGCACTGTCTGGTCAAAATATGATAGAATGCGTTGTTGGCATACAGTGAACAAGTGAGTTTTTATTCGAAGGTGGGTATGGATTAATCATCTATAGCCTTTAACAGCCTCTCGCTTAATAGCTCCTTTCCGTACCATGCAGGTCAGACGGGTTAGTATAGTACAAGTATCCTACTAATATTGTAAACGCGAAAGTTTGTGAATATGTATATTTGTTGTTCTTTCAAGCAAAAACTACTGTATGGATTTTTATGAAACTTTACAATTATATGGCTTATACATCAGAATAACACATAGGCTACTATTTATAAAGATATAGCTTCACCTCGTGGCGTTGCCCGCGGTTATTGCAGTACCGCGGGTGGCACCGCGGGGTTCACCTAGTCCATTATATTTCAAATTTTCCTCCTCTTTACAGTAATAGTTACTCCTTTAGGTGTCTCTTACGACACCAATGGGATTAAAAGAAATGACCACACTCCGTATTATTATCCCATCACTACATGGAATGTGGGATAGAAACCAAAAAACCCTATGGACACAGAAAATTAGTAACTATTTCTGTACATGAGAAGATAGGGCTAACTAAAGTTTATTCATAAGAAATTTACTGTATGAACTGAATCGAACCAATATTGATCCCGAAGTGTTGAAGTGTATTCGAAGTACTTCGCCACTAAGCTAGAGGCTCGGTAATATATATAAGAGGTCATAAATTATTACGGTATACCGCATCGGACGGGGCAACAAAGAAACTTCCACCGATTAACTTTGTCCACGCGAGTGGAGTCAGGGACAAAGGCTTTCTGTACTTAAGAATATGTTCTTGCTAATTTTATTATGCTCAAGCTGGCTTGAGTTTCGAAACAAAAGTTTTAATGGTAGCTTTGATTATAATGGACCTGGTTTTCCTACTAAGACAGCAAACAAATTCAAAAGATATTAAGTGATCAGCGTTGTCTATGGATAGTAAAGTGTTGGTTGCTTAATGACGAGTCTGTAAAGATGTGCAATGTTTCTTCTTCTGACATATTTTGTTAATTATAAATAAATAAAATAAAACTTTCTTTAACTTGAGTTAGTTTTAACAAGAAAACTAACTACTGCAATTTGTTTCATGAAAACGGCAATGTTTTTGAAAATTGCTGTATGATCACAATTACATCAAACATAGTAACGATGTGCAAACATACACAAATAACACATTTAAATTGAAAAATAACATTAAAATACTAAGAAATAATAAATAAATAAATATTTCGGACATCTAACACCAACGCCATCTAGTCCCAAGCTAAGCAGAGCTTGTGTACTAGACAACTGATATAAATACTTATATATTTTTTTTTATAAATACATACATATTATAAATAGAAAACATCCAAACTCTTAAACAAATATTTGCAGATCATACAAATATTTGGTCTGTCCCTGGAATCGAACCCGACACCTCAAAGCTTAACAGTCGCATACGCTACCACTACGCCACCGAGGTAGTCGAATAAAAAAACAATTACAATATTTACTTACCACCGTCAAAGAATTCCTCGTCGAAATCGTCAATCAGTTGCTTAGCTAGTAATAACTTCTGGTAATATAATAATCCTAATTATTATAAATGTGAATATAAGTTTGTTTATTACGCTTTCACGTTTATTAAATGAGAGCGAAGCCGCGGGTGAAGCTAGTACTTCATAATTTTAATATAAAGTATTACTGTACGTAACATTAGAAATCCATTTGTAAGCACTTAGACATAGTCATTTTAAGATTAGAAAATGGCTCGTAATTTCTTCGGCGTTGTCCTTTTCTTAGTGACATATGGCGTTAAATGTAAGTTATGAGCTTTATAACTATCGAATCGTTTTTGGTAAGGCCACTATGGATTACATTTGGATCGCAATATTCTTTTAAAATGCTGCTTAGAAAGTCTAATAGATACTATTTTAATAAGATAACATAATAATGAACACAAATATGACACTAGTTAACATAAAGAGGTGCAAAATTATTGTCTGCCACAAAAACACAAAAGATTAAAACTAATAAAGTATTTTTGAAGTGAAACTTCTTTATCGGGGTTGTCAAAAAATTTAGTGTATCATTTTTTCGTTACGCGTAACATTTATCCGTTACGTTACGCGTCACATTTATCCGTTACGCTATCTTTTTCTTATCACAGGGATTGGTAAATGTCTCCAATGTATTTTGCGGCCCGTTTTGAGTAGTTACGTCTTTTTTACGTTTACGTTACAACAACCGAATAATAACGACATCAATGATGGTAATAATTCTATTACAATTAATGAAATTCAATAATAATCTTTGTAGTAATAAGCTACAATGAAATAATTGTAGAATTTGTATTTATGTCTATGATAATAAAAGCCTTTTATTAAACTTTATCTAATTTAACTTCATTTAACCAATTTCTGTAAAGTTGCATATAGTAAATTATTTTTTGAAAAATAACGTCATAAAGAAGTTTCACTTCTTACGAGTATACGCTAGTACACGCACACATTTTTTTTATAAGAATGGGATTGCCAGTAGAAAATATTTGAAAACGCTAGCAACCCAATTACTAGTGCAAGTATACACCGCAGATAATAAATAAATTAACAGCTCAAATAGTCTAAATCATGTGCTTGTTGCCCGGTATATCCCCATCCTAAAATAATTATAGAAAGAGGAATATCGTAGCGCAGTCGACGGCCACATTAATTGGCAATTTCCTAAGCTTCCTCCAACCTTCACGCCATGGATTACACAAATATTAGATAACGATGTCAATTAGACGACTGGCCTTGATTACCCCAGAGCTTAGAAAAGTATTGAGCATGACCAATGAGTATGGAGTGGCTATGAGTTATGACACCACATGTTCATCTAAACAGATAAAAAATATTATAATCTTTTTACTATTCACTACTATTAACTATTACTACATCCTAAATTTCACTCCGAGAATAAACACCGAAAAATCACAGTCATCTTTTTTAAATTCGTGAATAATGTTAAATACGATTACTATACAAGCCATACCCAGACCCTATATAGAACTACATAGGGTCTGGGTTGGACTTTTGAAAAAAAGACCATAGTTTTGAGTCAGTCTGTTTTTGAAGACGGTGTACGGACACCAGCCATTGTGTAGCCTGATCGATTGTATACATAATATATACTGTAGGGTAGAGTTATGTAATACCGTGACCCTAAGAACTTCCTAAATCACTTTTTCAATTAATGAAAATAACATTAAAACCCATTGCGTAGCTTAAAAATCTAAGCGAACATAAACGGAATATTAGTGAATTTAAATGCGTACTAATTAAAAATGATCCTTAAGAGCTCATTACAGAGTACCTATAGAAACCAAGAAAACATACAATAAATTGAAAACATGGGCTGTAACTGAATACGGTATAGTTTTATGAAGAAACTTCGCCTGTCTGAGTAATTTAATAACTGTCACACTATCATCTCAAACTAACAAAATAAGCATTTCATTTTGAGATTCATAATATTAAAATGGAATACCTAAAACGCTTCTTTAAGTAATTTAAGGAATTAATTGTTGCTAACATACTTCAAGAATGAATTTAAATTCTTGAGGCGCCACCGCGTCATCGCCATCGCCATTTAGGTTCAATCTAAAGAAAAAAAATATTAACGACAAGCCCCTTTAAATTCACGGCCTAAAATACCCCTAGCAGACCATGCCTTATATCTCATTCGTTATAGAACACTGTGTACTTAGTTCGAAAAGATTCGATATCACTTCGTAAGTTCCTTAAATAAAAACCCAATTTTTCCTTAAATAATTTTGGTGAATTTTGAATATAACACATGTTAAAGGTATTTTAATAGCACTTTCTAAGCTTAAATGTAAATTTTAAACCTTGGTTCGATTTTTTAAGTGACTTTTTGGGTGAATAAAAATCATTGAACTAACGTCATCATTTCCATGACCTTGTACCGTGGGAGAGCCACGCTTCGGCATGAATATGCCGGCCGACCGGAGTGATACCATGGCCTCACAGAAAGCCGGTGTGAAATAGCGCTTGCGCTATGTTTAACCGAGTGAAAGAGGACACCGGAGGCCCATACCCCAACCCCTCCCCATTCCTCAAAGGCTGGCAACGCACTTGTGACGCCTCTGGTGTTGCCGGTGTCCATGGGCGGCGATAATCGCCTACCATTAGGCGATACGTCTGCTGGTTTGGTTACTCCACAAAAAAAAAACATAGCCTCTATCCCCAAAGATTGCCCTGCGTTTTTTACGGTATTTGGTGATAAATAGTATTAGTAATAGTAGTGATAATCAATAACATTATTTTCTTACCCTGTCATATCTATTACCGTAAAACAGTGAAAAAAAAATCCATTAAAAATATGATTGTACATTGTAATTCTATTAAAAACATTCTCTTTGCAAGTCGAAAAACGAGTTTTTTTTTTTTTTTTTTTATTCTTTTTTGTTTTGGAACTTTTACGCACAGCGTATGTCAGTTCCATCGTATCCTGAACCAGTTACTACATACTTATCGTCTAAAAACAATCGACATGAATCTGAACAGAGCCTTCGCATCATCGCTATTTGGTTCCGATAGGATTCTGTGAAACATTCCTACGTCGGCCCCATTCAAATTCAAGTCGGCCACTAAACTCTTTCTACTAGACTCATATCTGACACACTCCATCAACAAATGGTGTAAGTCTTCAACAACTCCACATTCCCCACAATCAGGCGAAACGGTTTTCTTCATCATATAACAAAATTTGTTGCATGGGATGTGTCCAGATCTGAGTCTATGGGCAACAACAATTAGTTGTCTGCTTAACCTACTGTTCATGCACCAGGGCACATGAAGAGGCTGACACTGTGAAAAACGAGTTACTCTATTTTATTACATTACGTGCTGCTGGAATATTTCATAGTATTTTCATACTCTTTGATATGATACCAATAAAATAGTTATTAAAAGAATATAGCGCATTTGAGGCAATAAAGCAAATTTATAAATAGAGTACGTTAATTGTTATTTGCCCGCACTTGATTGAATCTGTGTCTCGGGCGGAAAAAATGCTTACAAAACAATTTTTTACTTAAATTTACATAATTAGTGCTTAAAGTAACAATATAATTTAATAACATACACAGCAATTTTGTAGTACTAGAAATAAGTGGGTCAAAAATGATGCGCTAAGACAGTTCAGCAAAATAATTTAATTTACGTATTTCAAGTCGGTGTCTGCTCAGTTTGCTCATACGACAAAATTTGTAACCAATTGCGTATTGTGTTTTTACAACTAACATAATTTAGTTTATAAATACCTATTTCTCTATTTATCCTATTATATAAAAATGGACCCAGAAAAGAAAAAAATCTGTTTGAATAAATGTATTTTGATCCTGATTGTGAGGGACAAACTACATCTTTTAGTCTTTTGTTAGTAATTTCGGTTCGATAGGGAATCAATGTGTGTTGTTTTAATACTGTGTGATATATGAAAATTTGGCGGACAGTCATCACTTGGCACGATTGGTATAACATAGTTGTGGGATATAGGAATGGTCGGGAGGTGCTATATAGATTATCATTACCTATTTATAGCCAAAATTATAATCTTAATTAAACCCTTTACATTATTTTTTATCAATTGGCACATTCGCTTCTAGCATCTCATTCAATTCACGCATTCATACCAATTCAATTTTGAAACAAACACTATCGAAATAAAAATGTATTCACTTTGGAGATAAAAAATGTATGTACATAATTAGTATGGAAAAATATTCAGCCGCAGTTAAAGTAACCATGAATAAATAAGACAAAACGCAATCATTTTGCGGACGTGACTTTAAACGACGTGATTATACCTACAACAGTAACGTAGCTTACAAAAAACATAAATAGGGCGAACATGTTTTTTTCTCTGACCCGCTTATCAGTTTCACAAACATGATACACCCAAAATGTGTGTGTGTCCACGTACGTAAGTATTATACGTTGTTGCTGTTGTTAGACTACTCCTACATCCGCGAGGAATAGCTAGACTGAACTGAAAGTAGTAGTATTCTTAGTAACTCCTTATATCATTAGCTACGTGCTAGTAGAAGTCCTAACAAAATCGGTCCAGCTGTTCCAGAGATTACCCGAAACAAACAGAGAGATAAACAAAAAACTGAATTAATGTTGTTTATGGAAGTATCGTATAATACTTTCATATGCAACAAGCAAAACTCTGTTAGTTTGAAATTACAAACAGACTTCTCAATTTTATTTATTAATAGATAGTATATTTTTAGTTTATGTCATTTGGAAAGCATCCAAGCATTTCGATAGAACACAAACAACTTTAAGGATCTAGATAGCAGGTCACATCAATATCCAAATAATCGTAATATCTAGTGTTAAAAATGTCAAATCCTATAGATCTCTTGTTTTTTATGTAATCTTTAACTAAATTTAAAACAAACCTTCACAAAAGATAAATATAAACAACGAAACCAAGTCGACAATATCGCGGTGTGCGTACTTAACGGTCGAATAAGTTATTCTTCGGGGCGCGATTCTCGTGGCTTCTGTCGAAACAACAAACAATTTACATACTTCCATACCGAGAAAAAGGTCGCTTTCGTAGAATCTTATCAAAGATAATATTTTGTTCCCTTCGTAAATAAATAACGAAATATATTCACCTACATTCAACTGATTTAGTCGTGTTATGAAGAATGTATTTAAGCTATATACGACTAAATAAAAACTAATCGCCAAATGTGAGTGTCGCAAATTTCATGCATGGGCCGGCTCGACCGGAGTGATACCGGCCTCACAGAAAACCGGTGTAAAATAGCACCTGCGCTGTGTTTCACTGATGCCCGGATCCTATATTTAACGAATCGTCATCGTGTAAAAATTTTTTACAACCGACTACGAGTGGTACGTAGAAAAAACGTAATAATTGCGAGGAAAATAGTCAAAAACAACACAGTTTTATTTTTGTATTGGAGTGCGACAGGCCAATAGGTTTTGACAGAACGAAGTCTGTCAGGGCAGCTAGTGATTATTAAAATAATTTGAGGTTACGTATCAACAAAAAAAATCACAATCTAACTGTAATATTAACATTGCAAAAGTTATTCACCGAACAATTTCATAAAACCGAGGTCCCCAACTGTTTCATCGGTTTAATTAAAAGTTTGTACCGTGCTCGTGTCAAAAGCGCATAATTACTAGTGTCAGTCATATTTCGAACAACGACGAAGTCGACTGCCAATGGCACGTGATCCAAGCCGCAACAAGCACACAGCTTTCTCAGTTCTATTTTCAAACTGTTCAATTAAAAAATTGTACTAGATAACAAGGATTTTTTGCCAAATGTTTTAAGTATAATGTAACAGTAAGCTTCACTATTTCAATTAACAAGATCCTGATTGTAATGCACTCGACGTTTCTTGGAATTCAGATTTTTCAACTTTTGTTTTTTATATGAATTACTATCCATCATAGGATTTTGTCAGCGACGGTCAGTAAGGTCTAACTTAATCAGCCTGTAACTTTGCATACCAATAATTGAAAATTGGTTTATTCTCGTATTCATATATACTTCATTACATTCTTACATATTAAATTAAAGTATTCTTTTAAATTCAAAAACACCATCTATTCTTATCTTTCAATTTGTTTGAGTCTACCAAGTGACAATACTCTGCCCGATGAAAAGTGTGATCATAGTCCAAGAGTAGTATACTCATTGCATCTGTGAAACGAAACACGACAGCGCGAATACTGTCATTCTAGATTGGTCTTCTAAGAGAGGGTAGTACCGCCTCAGTAGAGTCAGAGCGTTCGTGCTAAAATCAGCGTGGCTCTACTACCTTGTAAAAGGTGGTCTTTTTCTCTCGAATTGAACAATAATTAATTAGATTTAAACCGATTTATATTTTTGCCACAGCTATTTCATTCTACCGTCGAATCATGAATGCCTCACTTTTTACATCGTTCTCAAACATCGAAAATATTATATCAAGTTTTGTCATCAAAATAATTGATACTGATTCGATACAATTCAGTAGTCGATTAAATATTTAGCTATAATATTTTTAATAACTAGTTTTATTAGTTTACTATTAGTTTAATGCCACCAAATTAAAATCAGTAAATATCATAACGTTAGTCTGGTTCCAAATTTGAATTCTTGACAGTATTTTCCAAAGATCTTGGCTTTTTAACATTACACTTGTATCACCCAAAAGCACATCTGCTCTACTTACTAACCATCACGTAAAATTAAATAACTCGGGCGGGAAGTATTCTTAAGATGTAGTTTTGTTAAAAGAATTGTTACGAGAAATATTCACCAACAATTTTCTCAAGTCAATAGTTTGTATGCAATAGCATATAATATTGTTGGCAGTTCTGGTTTCAACTATTTTGAGACACATTGTTCTTGCTAACAGGTACGCCAAGTAGTTGTAAATTATACAGAAACTGCATAAATATTTTGCAGCTCAACTAGCTTATAAGGTCTGTTAACTATGCCCAACTTTGTAGTCAATATTTACATGGCAGCATGTCATAATATCATGAAATCGAACATCCTCTAAGACCTACTCAATTGTTAGCTGAAACAATTATGACATTTAAATAAAACCATCATTGAATATGTATCCTTTAAAAAATTGTTACTGCAATACCATGCAACTAAGAGTTCCTAATAAATTAAATGCTGTTTTATGCTCTAAAAATTTACAAAACACTAATATATGAAGGTTTATTTTGTTAAATTACTCTCATAAAAATAAATATTTCAGTTGGTCCATTGAAATAAAAACAAAAACATTTATTACTTATCCATTCACGAAAGCGTGTAAGTTTCCGAAGCGGAGCGTGCGGCGGCTGCGGAGCGGAAAAGCTAACCCGTTTTCGAAACCAGCAGGCTACGCAACGGGTGCTAGAGCGTTTTAGTGTTGTGTTAGGAGAAATTGTACCTTGTAAAATATAGCTTGATACGGATGACAAATGTCACAAAAAAATAACTAGTAAAAAGTAATGAAATCCATCAATATTTAGTAAAATTTTGTTAAATTACTTATGTAATAACATCATAAATAAATATATTAAATGTATTTTTCTAAAATCGTGCAACCCAAGTTTTATAATCTTAGAAAAATCTTGAATATTCGTAATTGCATACATACACATTGCGTAAAAAAAAGGTCTTTGAAGGATCTAATAAGTAATCAATAATACGATATTAGGAATTTTCCTTCGATTTGAGCCTGGCTTCATAATAGGAGATAAAAAAAAAAAAAATTAATTCGTGTACCTATTGGGTAATTCCTTCATTCATAAGGTATGTCGAAGTAATTTCTCTGTTATATTTAGCAAAATCTCTGCCTTAATTGAGAGCCACGTGTAAAATGTACAAAGTTGTTATTGTTAAACGATTATTCGCGTCCTTGTGAGAATTCCTCTCATTTTCCGAAGTCAAGCCAATAAAACGCTTATACCAAACCTCGCTTCAGGGTAAATATGTAGCTTTGCGAATGACAATATAAGGGTTACAATTTACAGTCGGATGTATGATTATACACAAGAACTCACATTCTGCCAGAAATAAGAATTATTAGAAAAAAAATCTCGGATACTCCCTATGATTGTTTTACATATGTTTTATATAAAAAAACTCTGAACATCTACATAATTATGCATGTAATAGTCATATTTATGTTTTTGTGGCATGAAAATACATATACATATCGTATCGACTACGAGAGAGCTGATATTCTCTGGTATTTAGATTTTAGTAGGTTTAAACTTTATGTAGTAGGTTTAAGGTTGTCTTTGAATAGACAATGAAAATTGGTGTTACTACCTATTCTGTTGATTTACTTTGCGGAATATTTTAAGTGAAATCTGTCGATGTCTCGGTTTAAAGGAACACAAATAACTCAAGGCTACTATTTAAAGCCATATTTCTCAATTTTATAACATTTTCTAAGGAATGTTTATTATTCGGGCGTAATTAATGAGTTTATTTACTGTCCTATTAACTTTTTGTTGTTTGGTACTTAACATCGAATGTCGTTAGCAAGCCAACAAAATAGATTTTTATTTCTTTCTCATTTTGTTTGTTACTGAGTGTTGTTTTGTTTGTTTATTTTGTTGGCAAATATTTTGTATCCATCTCCGATTTTCTTCTTTATACTATTTTACAACTCATTTCAAAATGTTATTTTGTAGATTGTTATTTTTGATACAAAATTATAATGACAACAATACTTTACTACACACACCTAGTACACTTACCAACTTTAAAATTGAAATAGAATTCAAAAACATATTTACTATTAATTCATCACCAGCCCGTTGCAGTCCACTGGTGAATATAGACTTCTTTCAAGGAACACCACAGAGCCCGGTCTCTTGCTTTCTGCATCCAGTCACTACCAGCCGTCCCGCGATCTGGACAGAGGGCGTCCCACACTACGTTTGCCAAGACACGGTCTCAACTCTAAAACACCAAAGTCACCGACATAGCTCTGAAATTTGTTAGGAACGGCCACTTCTGCATTAGGCTTAGGTCACGTATGTCGCTATACAGACAACCGCCATATTTATTCATTTCAGATAATATGATTTTAAGCGGATTATATCTATGATTATACTGCTTCTGTGGCGCAGTGGTAGCGTATGCGACTGCCGTGCTTGAGGTCTCGGGTTCGATTCCCGGGTCAAACCAAATGTTTGTATGATCTGCAAACATTTGTCTCGACGTTTGGGGGTTTTTTATGTATAATATGTATGTATTTACAAAAAAAAAGTATAAATGTATGTATTTTTATATCAGTTGTCTAGTATCCATAACACAAACTCTACTTCTTGCTTTTCCAAAAATATAAAAGATATATTTATATTATGATAATAATTTGAATAGTAGTAGCTATTTCAAAAATTTCTTCTAAACAATTTTTTTTTCCAAATATGAATAAAAAAATGTTGATCGAAGTTTCCCGTAAGTGAATAATATCTATATTATAAAACTCCGCTCTACCATAACACACTGCTTACATAGTCTGTACACGAGTTATAAAGATAAAGTAAGTAATTGAAATACGAAAATTTTACAAGAAAAGCTCTCGCAGAAGGCTCCGACGTGTTTCCTCTGTGACAACGTCTTTGCAGAACCGCAATGCGATATCGTCCCCCCAAGAGATTTGCCTATTTAGAGCCGAGCTCAAGATCCGCTACTTTCCTTTAAATATACCATGTACGCCATCTGCATTGGTAGCATCTTAACAAACATAATACTCTCACTTATATTTGCACCTCCTATTTACTAAACTAACTATTCGTTTAATTTTATCATAAAATCACACTAAATGAAAAAATAAAAACATACTTATACTTAGAAAAATTACACTTAGAAAACACCCAAACTCCGAAACAAATATTTGCAGATCATACAAACATTTGGTCCGACTCGGGAATCGAACCCGAGACTTCAAGACAGCTGACAGCAGTCGCATACGCTATCGCTACGACACTGAGGCAATCATAAATTAAAAAAGCCATTTCTTCAATAACACAGCTTTAAAAATTAGGTATATATAGTATCTTTTTCTGTTCTTGAGATTCTGTTCTTTGCCTTACTCAACTAAAATTCACTAAAGTTTGTTGTTGGAGTATAAACTTTAACCTCATCGGCTTACAGCCCATTTTTCGTTCGTTCGTTCATTTGAACTAAATTTAGTGAAAGCTGAGATGTGAAGTATTCAAAAATGAACTGTAAGCAGATGAGATTGAAGTATATAATCCAACAACAATTTTTATTGAATTTTAGTTTAGTGATGACTACAACAGAATTACCACCATTCATTCACTGTAATACTAATAATTAGGTACCTACTTCTACGAAAAATCAAAACTCTCCTTCACATTTAAGTTGAGCCGAAACATGACACTTGATAGGTAAATCACACTACAAATCATAAGCAACCTTTTGATATAAACAAAGCGGTAAACAAAGTGGGAAAATACTCTGAATTAAACAGACTCGTTGACGTCAATAACATATAATATTCCAAAAGCTTGAAGCCCTACAACCTCTGCAGTATTATTTTGCCGTGCCTTGAAGAAAAAATATTCTTAAAATATACTTAATTTTTTATACTAGAGGTATTTTGATGTAGTATAATAGGATAGATGACATCTTAGTCAAATTATGTAGTTCACTCGGTAAAACACAGCGCAGGCGCTGTTCCACACTGGTTTTCATTGAGGCCGTGGTATCACTCCGGTCGAGCCGACCCATTCATGCCGTAGCGTGACTCTCCCACGGTAAATTCCCCAACAATCAAAAGACAGGCAGAATTACTTTCAAATTTATAATATTAATATGGATTCTTACGATAAATAACTAATAAATGATATTTATTTTGTAAGTAAATTTTTACATGTCGGGCTTTACAGCTAGAAGAGTACGGCATTTTCTAATACTCACTGAGTGTATGAGTCACTGAGTGTCTTTTCTTTTAAGTCCGTGAACATTGTATAAATAAAAACATCAACTGTATATATTATTACATGTATTAACGCAATTGAGAACGTTTGAATGGTGTATTTAAACTGTAATTGAGTCGTAATCAAGGCTCGAGCAGTTTAATCAGACGAGCGACCTACTGCCGCGACGGTCGACTCTAACAACTAACGCAATTACTACCATCGTCAGACACAGTGCCACAGCCTACAGATGAACTTAGATACTGTTATATATTATAATAGTTGAGCCCCACAGTGTTACCCAACGCCGCGTTGCGAAGCTAGTCTAAAAAAAATATCTTAAGTTACTCTTTATATCACCAGCTATCTGTCATGAAAGTTCGTTCCAAAGATTAGCCAGAAAAAACACACAGACCGACAAAAAATTCATGTAAGTACCGTACCTATATACTTTCTAATGTATTTTGTGAACAGCTGTTAATTTGAAATAACAAACAGATACTTCAATTTTAATTATTTGTATAGAATTGTGACGTACCCTTCTGATAAAACTAAATTGAGCTAAAGAGAGATATTTGTATGAAAGTGTTTTTATTTTGCCTTAAAATGAAGAAAAAATATTTTTGTATTACCCGTCGGAAATATCTGCGCATCCTTCTGAAAGCGCTTCACCTCTCGCTTCCCCAGGCATCGCCCCGCCTTCGCCTATCTAGTACCGTTGCCAACTCCCCCATCCCCTTTCCCATCCCCCAAAGGTCGGCAACGCACTTGTGACGCCTTTAGTGTTGCAGGTGTCCATGGGCGACGGTAATCGCTTTCCATCAGGTGATACGTCTGCTCGTTTGCCCACTATTCAACAAAAAAAAAAAACTCAAGCGCTGACTCACATGTATTATTCGTATTTTTGTAGTCTCATTTTTGTTTCTCTGTTATGTGAAATATTAACTAGGAGAATAATAACTACCTATAATAATATTGACTAAGAAAATCATAACAATATATTTAGTACTCTTAATGAAAATATTCTAAAGCATGGTGACAACAGACCGGGCTCGCCACATTTATCCTTTTTAAGGTCTATTAGGAAGTATATTCAAAATATGTCGTAATTATATTAAAAGAATCATTATCATATTATTCAATTAACAGACGTCTTGCCAACACCGCTCGTTAGGGCACATTTTACCCATTTTCACCCCATTACGGGTACAATTCTAACAAGTCCTTCATAACGAATTCTTAGAAGAGAGTAAGCTATATAAATTATTATGATAATGATGTTTATGTGTTTCAGTATTTTGTTGCTAAATGTTTAATGTACACGTGATATTTCCTCATGTAGGAATTTAGGAAATATAACAGATTGTTTTACGCACGAATATTATAGGAATATGTAGATAATAAATATAACCGATAATATTAATTATTTCATTTGAATCCTACATAAAATAAATAAATTGTTTGATACACACACTTATTCTGTATATTATGTTATTGAGCAACAAAAATTTATGAATGTAGTTCATCAACAACATGTTTTCATTGTCTTCTGTCTCATTACCATGCTACAGTCTTTAGCTGTACTATACCTACTTTATTTGTACTATACTATTATATACTTTACTTGTAGTATATGTGAACCTCTATCTAATTAAACTGTATTATAGTCAGGGGCGTCTTTGCTTATAGTGCAGGGTGTGCACACGGGTGCAGCAATGTTGGGGGCGCCGCGCGCGCTTATTTTTAATGAATCTGCGCGATTACTAGAGTTATGATTGCACACGGTTGCTTTAAGGGCATGCGACGCCTCTGACTATAGTACAGATAAAGTAGGCAGAGGTTCATGTATACTATATGCTACGAGTATTTGGTTATATAGTACACGTTGTATACATATGTATACCACATTCGAGTATACCAATTGGTAACCAAAATGCTAAAATTTTTCAAGATATTTTATAATATAGGTACTTTGTTTTCATGCAATTGGGGGCAAACAAACAAACGTATCGCCTGATAGTAAGCGATTACCGCCGCCCATGGACATCCGTCACAAGTGCGTTGTCGGCCTTTGGGAGATGGGAAGGGGATGAGGGAGGTATTGGGGTATGGGCCTCTGGTATCCTCACTCACTCGTTAAAACACAGCGCTGTTTCACATCGATTTTCTGTGAGGCCGTGGTATCACTCCGGTCGAGCCGGCTCTGGCATGCCGATGTGTGGCTCTCCCACTAAATATAAATCCTAAAAGTTTTACAATAACGAGCCACTATAAATAACCCAGTTTTATTATTATCACTTGACGGAAAGGTTCCTTTTTAATACACGATACGATACAAGAGTTGAAATTCTCAATTTTAAAGAAATATTGTGACCGTAATAATACACGCATAAAACGCCCCCGTCCCAAAAAACTTTATTCGTTGATTCGATCTAGAAAAAAAGCTTCTATCTAAAAACATATATATTATCACAACTACCCAGTAGTACGTGCACATTATACAATATGTGATAGGCAAGGTAACTGATAAGCCTAGACTGTGGCTCTCAAGATGTTCGCAATATTGGCACGTGGTAGTCAAGCTACATATTAAGCGTTCAACCGCAAGGCCCTAGCAATCACAAAATTTAGCTTACTCCCCCACGTCTGTACCATATGAATAATTAAAATATTCATCTCCATTTTCACCCCTTTATTTGCTTAGTTTTGTCTGCAATCAACCGTGAATGTAATTATTCAAATCAGTTGTACCACTTAACTTGAACATTGTGCTATATAAATTAGAAAAATCTATTTTCGTCATTGTACAAAGACACAAAGCGATTTAAGAGTATATTTACACAATGCACCCTGTACTGGAATTCTCTGTGATTTACTTTACAAAAAAAAAAGCAAATCATCTATAGATCTATCTGTTTGTGATTTTAAATGAATAACGTTTTAATAAATGCAAATGCATTTCATATTCTGTCTTACAAACAAACTAATTTTTTTTTTTTTGTTTCTAGGTTTGTTGTTTGTTACGGGTAATCTCTGGAAGGGCTGAACTGATTTCGACAGGACTTTCACCGGCAGATAACTGATAAATGTTTTTTTTTTTTATTTAAGAAGAAAACTCCCACATTAGGAATAAACATCCTGTGTCGTGGGGGACTTTAC
Source organism: Spilarctia lutea (assembly GCA_916048165.1). Taxonomy (NCBI): domain Eukaryota; kingdom Metazoa; phylum Arthropoda; class Insecta; order Lepidoptera; family Erebidae; genus Spilarctia; species Spilarctia lutea. Next base: position 8,265,905 of record OU696491.1, read on the forward strand.
AAACATACATGAAACGGACACAAAGAACATCCAGACTCGGGACAATAATTCGTGGGTCACACAAAGTGTTGTACCGCGTGGGATTTGAACCCAAGACACTTGGCGCAGTAACAAGCGGCATGGCGACCGCTGAAACCACTCGGCCAACCGTGCAGTCAAAATTATGATGAGGGAGTAACTTAAGCTACTTTTTAGACTAGCTTTGCCCCGATGCGATACTCGCGGTTATTTATGTACCGCGATAGTACCACGGGGCTCAGATAGTAAACAATAAGCAAAATAAATTAATTGTTTTGGACATCACCATCTAGCTACAAATTAAACAGAGCTTGTTCTATGATAGCTAGATTGAATAATATATTACTTATATTTTTCTGTAAATACCTACACATTTTATATGAAAAGCATTGAAACTAGTGTAGAATTGTCAATGTTGTAAAAAATAACACTTGTACAGAAAAGCACAGGCGTATTTAAGATTTGTTTTTTGTAAAAAGTTAATAATTAAGTTTATTGTGTATTAATTTCTATGTTATGAATTTGTACAATTGTTTAGTATCCCAAATAATCCTACTAATATTATAAACGCCAAAGTTTGTGAGTATATTTGTTGCTCTTTCACGTAAATACTATAAAAAAAAAAGTTAGTATCGTGGCCAGTACTCTTAGATTTCGCTCATACTTGTTTAGGTGACCTCCTTACGGATTTAGGGGAATGGACATTTGGAATCCATGATAACTTTACTCAGTCGAAAAAACGAAATTTTAAAGGTCGGTTTTCTGTGGTTATGTTTGTTCTTTTTAAGACATCTCGCGCATTCGGAATATAAATCCTGTTTCGCGAGGGACTTTACAAACATATATGAAACGGACACAAAGAACAGCCACACTCAGAACAACAATTTGTAGATCACACAAAGTGTTGTCCCAAGTGGGATTTGAACCCACAACACTTGGCGCAGTAGAAAGCGACGTGGCGACCACTTAAGTCACTAGGCCAGCCAACAATATTATTTTGATTAGTTTATTTTCAGTACTTTCACTTTTAAAAAGTTTTGCTATCTTTTATAATATGCAGGAGTTCATTTAATTTCAAATGATAGCATGTTTTTAAATACTTTAAATTCGAAACAAAGTGACGTTTCGTTTCTATACCACGCAGTATTTTTTTTAAAAACTTTTCTGCTTCGTCGATGCTGACACAGTCTTTCTATCACTTTTTATAAAAAGTAAAATCTCTTAAAACGCTTACAAGATAAAACAAAAGGATATTTCATTTCATAGGTAATTTTATAACCCCCCCCCCCCCCCCCCGCGCCTGCCAATTCGATCGCCCGCCAGCCAGACAGCTAGTAGTGGGGATGTGTCTATATAAGCCAATGCCAAGCCATTATTGTGATTTTTTTCATGTGATTAAAATACATAATCGTAACTCTACCCGACTTTTACTCCACCTGTTTCATGTGTGTAAAGACTTAACTTAAATAAGAGTTTTCCAATGAAAGCTGGCAGATATAGATACAACTTTAAACAACTCAGAACACTCTGTAGCTCTCATTAAGAACCAAACCCCGTCTAACTTCGGGTGCACGTTACCGCTGCTAAATACTGGCTTAAAATATGTACACCAAAATGACCACCAAATGTTGATACGCCTTTATAATTACACCTTAGTGTTGAGCATTATAATAACTCATTCTAAGTATTGTTATGAATTTGAGTTCATTTGTTTTAGTCCTGACCAACCAATTTTTTTAATCATACCTTTTCTATTTTATATATAGCTCATGTCACCAGGGTCGTTATTACAAATCTATTGACACCTCATTCATTAAACGGGTTTAGTAGTATAGAAGCTAAGGTAGAACATACAAACATACATAGACTATCAAAAGTATTATTATTCCTTTTGAATTCACCACAGTCTGGTAAAAGTACTCTCGAAATAGTCTACACCATAATAATAATCTTTTTTTATATTGGCCCTGCCAAAATGACTCTTCTCTGCCTGATGGAATGCATAAGCAGAATCCAAGAGTGTTTATTTTTAAAGGGGGCAATCTAGCAGACGTAAAGCCTGATGGTAAGCGATTACCGCCGCCCATGGACACCCTCAACACCAGAGGCGTTACCGGCCTTTGTGGGATGGGAAGAGGGATGGAGGAAGGGGTTGGGGTATGGGCCTGCGGTATCTTCACTCGCTTGGTGAAACATAGCGCAGACGCTGTTTCACACCGGTTTTCTGTGAAGTCGTGGTATCACCCCGATTGAGCCGGCCCATTCATGACGTGGCTCTCTCACGGTAGGTGTAAGTATGATAGTCACTATACTCGTTGCGAATGCAGATAATACAACAATGCAGCATGGTGACCCATACCATGGCGGCCTAGTATCTGCATCATTGGGCCTCCGGCCTCGAACTCACAGACGAAACACGACAGCACGAACGCTGTCATTTTACGTTGATTTTCAATGCGAGGGTAGTACCGTCTCGGTCGAGCCGGCCCGTTCGTGCTGAAATTATCGTGGCGCTACTACCTATAACCTCACACATCTCAAATACAGCTGTCTGGTCCTAAACTAGGCAGATCCTGCATTTTGGTAACCAGACTGATGATATATTTGATGACTATTTTAGAGTAGGTACTAATAAATAAATAAATAAATATTTCGGACATGTAACACACAACGCCATCTAGTCCCAAGCTAATAGTCCACGGGCCCACGTACAAGGGATTTCAGTGATTAATAACAGCTTGTTATTAATGAAAAATAATAAAAATTTTCAAGTCACCATTCTGACATGTTAGAGCTGGGGGTCACTCGGAAGGTACCATTCACTTTGTATGCCACAAGTTTTTCTCAGTTTTCCATCGTATTTTCTCCAAGTATTGATTTTTAGAAACTGTTATTATTTAATTTGGGACACTCATCAAATCGATGTGTTTCGCTCCCTATCGCGCTTTTTCCTGCCACTATCAGAATTTGGTCCAATGATAAAAGTTGGGTGTCTCGTCAAAACGAAGCTGTGTATAAACTTTCAGCCTGTTATTAATCACTGAAATCCCTTGTACGTGGGCCCGTGGACTATAAGCAGAGCTTGTGTTATGGGTACTAGACAACTGATATAAATACTTATATACCCTTTTTTTGTAAAAACATACATATTATACATAGAAAACACCCAAACTCTGAAACAAATATTTGCAGATCATACAAACATTTGGTCCGACCCGGGAATCGAACCCGAGACCTCAATCTTAGCAGTCGCATACGCTGCTACGCTACCGAGGCAGTCAAACCTAATAGTGCCATAGCCCTTTTTTTCGTCTATATGGAAATCCCCCGAATACCACCTACTGGCTGGTGGCTACGTCGGACTCGAAACGATCAAAAACCACAAGCCGTTTCAGATACCAGTAGCCGAGGAACCAGGTGTATCCTAAAAAAGATCAAATCCCCGACGTACTTCGGGCCATCCACTGTGGCATATGACTATTATTTTTTAATAAACTACACTTATTATTTATCAATGGAGACATTAATAAATAAATTAGTCTATTGTACTTGTGGTTTTAATTTTTGACATGAAAATACATATTTCAAGCTCTAGATTGGAGAGAAAAGATTTATTTTTGAGCAAAAAAATATTTAGGCTATAGCGACTCTTGACATAAACATTACGTTGAATACTTTATTTTTGTACATTGAATTTAATATAATTACTTTAACACACAAAAACACAATAATAAAAGCATGTCTTTATATTAAGGAGTGTTTTCATGTAAGTAAACAACATTAATACTACCTTATATGTAATTGTACAGAAAGATAAATCTTTACTGATATTATAAGAAGAATTTGTTTGTTTGATGGAACTCGCTAATTTCACTAAGTACTGGTCCCATTTGAAAAATTATTTTACTGTTGGATACTGCTGTTATAGAGGAAGGCTATGGGCCTTCATATTTCATGGATAATACACTTTAACCAAAAGCGTATATCATTAAAAAATATGCAAAAAAACAGAGGAAAATTTATTGCTTTTATTAATGGTGCGCTGCGTAAACGGATCTTTCACAAAAACAATGTACTCGTATATGAAAGAATTGTTCCCCTTCAAAAGACCTAAAAAAGTCCGCGACAACATATTAGTCCACGGGCCCACGTACAAGGGATTTCAGTGATTAATAACAGGCTGAAAGTTTATACACAGCTTCGTTTTGACGAGACCCCCAACTTTTATTATTGGACCAAATTCTGATAGTGGCAGGAAAAAGCGGGATAGGGAGCGAAACACGTCGATTTGATGAGTGTCCCAAATTAATAAATAACAGTTTTTAAAAATCAATAATTCGAGAAAATACGATGGAAAACTGAGAAAAACTTGTGGCATACAAAGTGAATGGTACCTTCCGAGTGACCCCCAGCTCTAACATGTCAGAATGGTGACTTGAAAAATGTTATTCATTTTCATTAATAACAAACTGATTTTTGTTTTGGGGCTTGCAAAATATATATTTTACATAAAAAATGCATCGGAATACAAATTCGATGGTAATTTTTTTGAGACCTACCCTCGAAAGTTGTCAAGATTATGTTAATATTTTTTCGAGTGTGGGTCTCAAAAAAATTACCATCGAAGTTGGGTGTCTCGTCAAAACGAAGCTGTGTATAAACTTTCAGCCTGTTATTAATCACTGAAATCCCTTGTACGTGGGCCCGTGGACTATATGTATACCTTTTGAGTTTGGCTTACTATTTCCGTTTCTATGGTAACCAAATTTGTTCTCCCTGTATAACATCATGCTACAAATAATGGAAAGACGTGGTTACGGGGGTCAACTAGTAAATTATAAAGTGATGGCTTAAAAAGTAAAGTCACGATAAAAATGACTGTTTTTAAACTAAAAATCGACAGGAAAATGTTAATCACCAACGTGAATGATAATTCCCTCAAGATCTTTCCAAATCAGCAGCAGGTTACGAGATTCAAAGACTCGCATACATTAAAATTCACCTTGCAGTCTAGCTGAGCCGTGCGGTAACACCCGCGATTAATTTGAATTATACATCTTACTCGCGTACTTACACTTTACTAAGTAGATATATGTTTCACTTGTGGCGTTATATTATCATGTTAGTTCTAAGTTATGTTAATAATAAATTTTAACGGTGAAAGAACTGTGATACTGTGGCCTCAAAGAAATCTTTGTTATGCAATTTTTATCTAAGATTTTTTTATATATTATATGGGGCAAACGAGCAGACGTATCGCCTGATGGTAAGCGATTACCGCCGCCCATGGACACCCGCAACACCAGAGGCGTCACAAGTGCGTTGCCGGCCTTTTAGGAAGGAGTACGCTCTTTTCTTGAAGGTTTGAAGGAAGGAAGGAAGTGTATACAGAGCCAAACTTCAACCCCATCTCGTCGCCACTCCCTCAATTTCTCTTCTTCTTGTGACTCTTGAGTACGTGTCCACTCCACTTATCATTAAACGTCACGTCTGTTCGTTTGGTCTTATTCCATAAAAAAGGGATATATAAATACCAATATTACAGTGTGAGAGCTATGCTTCGGCATGAATGGGTCGGCTCGACCGGAGTGATACCACGACCTCACAGAAAACCGGTGTGAAATAGCGTTTGCGCTGTGTTTTACCGAGTGAGTGAGGATAGCGGAGGCCCATACCCCAACCCCTCCCCCCATCCCCTTTCCCATCCCCCAAAGGTCGGCAACGCACTTGTGACGCCTTTGGTGTTGCGGGTGTCCATGGGCGGCGGTAATCGCTTACCATCAGGTGATACGTCTGCTCGTTTGCCCACTATTCAATAAAAAAAAAAAAAAAATTCAATCGACAGCCTTCATCGACAGATCATGCTTTAAACTGTAAAGCTTTCTGTTCCGTTATAAAGAAACTTGTGATGAAATTATTTGTATAGATATCCTCAGAGTTTATTATACTCGGAAATGTTTCCTCAATTTAAACGAATAAATATTCAAGTTTAGCCGAGGTCGGGTTTCGTAATAAAAAATAAGTAATAAACAGCGTTATAAAAGTAAACTTGATAGCTTTACTGAATACGGTAGAGCTCGTTTAACTGTTATCGTACTGTACCAAACACATACATATATTTTATGTACCATTTTATTATTTTATATGAAAGTAAATTTACGAACGAGATGTTCGAAACTGTATCTTAAATATGGAATTTCACATTTCTATTTGAAACTCCATTAACAATGACTAAACTACGCTCGTAGTTTAAAAATACATTTTGCTTATTTAAGCCAAATATATTCAAGAATATATATATAACGTATAGTAATCAGAAGTGTGGCGACTTCCACATATAACACACCAATAGCCTACTACAGCGCCATCTGCTGAAGATACACTGAACTACGAAGTAATGCTTACACGGAGTAACCACCAATCCTGAATCGCGCAATTGAAGTTCTCGCGACGATTATCGTATTTACAACATCCCAGGCATGATAACCTCGCCTGGTCGGAGTATCCTCCCTTTGTGGTGGTGGAACATGATACCCGTCGCCCCTCACAGAAGTAAGATAAAATTGGCAACACACGACTCAAATTTTCAAATACTATTGCATATAATCTTACTAATATTATAAATTACTAAAGTTTGTGGGAATGAATGTATGAAAGTCTGTTACCCTTTTACGCAAAAAATACTAAACGGATTTAGATGAAACTTTACACTAATATATCTTATACACCAGAATACCACACGGGTTCCTTTTAACATACACGCGGACAGAGTTGCAGGCAAATGCTAGTGTCCGATATAAAAAGAAGATCAAATCAGAAAGAAAAAACTTAACATTTAAATATCGACCTACCAGTGGAAAACTCCTAAGACTATACACGCGAAAAGGCTTGCTGTGCTATTTATAACTACGACAGATGATATATCTCGTCCAATTTATAATTGGGTAGGTTGATAAGACGGAATCAATAGGACCAAACATCAAGAGCTCGTAATATCCCTTATGGTATCTCCATAGCGAAATAAAAAAAGATTATCAACCCACTTGCTGTATTTATACCAAAAACACTTTATAAAAAACTCACAAAAAAATTAAAAATATCTGTTATTTTTTTTATTAATTTGAAACTTTTTGCACATGACGTACAAAGACGGACTTAATGCCATGAGGCATTCTCTGGCAATCAACCTTCAGGTGATGTAGAAGTATAATTCGGTAGGTGCAAAGACAAAGTACTAAATCCGATTAAGATTATAATAGCTACATCAATACAAAGTTAACTTACATCAAAAACAACTAAAATATATAAATCTTATATTATTAAAAAAAAATTCTCCCTGAAGGAGTTCTCGCACTTTCTTTTTAAATGTGAGGTGGTTTGTAGACTGTGTTTTACGCTGGAAGTGCATTCCAGAGTAAAACTGATTGTACATAGAAAGAAAAATTGATAAAGTTGGAGGTTTAAGAGAGGCATAGAAGAAGCAAGTTGTTTATTGAGCGAAGACTCCGATGGTTTCGTAGCCATCGGTCGATTTGATTTCTACTGTAACATTTTTGTTGGTGTTACGAGTATCATAACTCTGTTTTTAAATTCAATAAACTATGTATCACAAACACGGGGCTATTTTCTCTAAAATTTCCACGATTCGTTTTGAGAAGCAATCTTATAGTTAAGAAAAACAAAACAATTATTTTATTCTGTTTTTTAATATTTGTTGTTATATCGGCAAATAATAAATACATCGTCTCTGAAAAAATCAACTGTCTAACTGTCGCGGTTCATGAGATACAGCCTAGTAACAGACGGACGTACAGACAAACCGACGGACAGCGAAGTTTTAGTAATAGGATCCCGTTTTACCCTTTGGGTACGGAACACTAAAAAAGAAGCTAAACACAGGAAGATGTGCAATCACCGTAATATTAACTGTTTCTCTCGTCGTCGCCAACGTAAAATTCGTCTATAATACATGAGTGTATCGATGTGGAAATGACTAGGGAAATAAGACAGGAACTTTGTTCATAAAATATATTGATGGTCTTTATATAATGTTCTGTGTACGTATGTCAAATAAATAGCTGTAGTAAATATGAAATGTTGAACATAATCATAAATCGAGTCACTTTATATTTCGTTATCAACTATATTTTATTACGACCGACAATTACTTGTTTTTTCATTATTATTTCCTTTTTAAAAAGACAACGCCCGTATTAGGTATATACCAACATTCTTTCCAGGGATTTCTTTCCGAGGGTGCACCTGGTTCCCCGGCTTCTAGTACCCCAGACGGTGTGCGGTTTTTAGTCGGTTCGAGTCCGACATAACCACAATTGGTATAAGAGGGGATTTCCGCTCAAAAAAAAAGGTATATACATCCTGTGACACGGGAGACTTTACAAACATGCATGAAACGGACACAAAGAACACCCAGACTCAGAATAACAATTTGTTAAACACACAATGTGTTGTCCCATGTGGGATTTGAACCCACAACATTTGACGCAATAGAAAGCGGCGTGGCGTTCGCTTAAACCAGTAAGCAAACCTTGCAGTCAAGTCAGTCAAATTTTATTAAAATTAGGCTAGTCATTTTAAAGATATGGGGCATGTAAGTAGGAACCAACCAGCTCGTAACAGTTTTTATGGATCACACAAAGCGTTGTCCCATGTAGGGATCGAACGTACACCTACCAGCAATGAGGTGGCCGATAAAACAGTCATCATCATCATCTCAGCCACAAGAAGTCCACTGCTGAACATAGGCCTTCACTATTGACTTCCATATCGACCGGACGGTAGCGGCCCGCATCCAACGAGTCCCCGCGATCTTAACCAGGTCGTCCGTCCATCTCGCGGGAGGTCTTCCTACGCTGCGTTTACCGTCACGTGGTCTCCACTCAAGAACCTTTCTGCCCCATCGGCCATCGGTTCTCCGGGCTATGTGCCCTGCCCACTGCCACTTCAGCTTGCTGACTCGCTCTGCTATGTCGGTTACTTTAGTTCGTCTACGGATCTCCTCATTTCTGATTCGATCTCGTAGAGAGACCCCAAGCATAGCCCGTTCCATAGCTCGCTGTGTAACCCCGAGCTTCCTTATGAGGCCCATAGTTAGAGACCACGTCTCGGCACCGTAGGTCATTACTGGTAACACGCACTGATTGAAGACCTTCGTCTTTAAGGACTGTGGTATTTTGGACGTGAAGACGCTGCGTAACTTCCCGAACGCAGCCCAGCCGAGTTGGATTCGTCGATTTACCTCTTTCTCGAAGTTGGATTTGCCTAGTTGGACCTCTGGCTAAAACAGTGCAGTTTTGAAACTTAATATCATGTTAACACACATTAATATCTTGTGCTTCTATAAATTTACGAAACTACGTTATTGAATTTAAAAGAAACATTTTAAAGCTACATCTGCTGTTTACGTCTGCACAAATTATTCCATTCGCATTTTAAATGTCAACAGCATAAAAAAAAAGATTATTTACATTTTATTGCAGCAAGGGTCAGGGTTTTATGACACTACGTACGTTGTGGAGAGCGAGAGATGTAAAAGTTATTGAGTAATTTTGACGATGAATTGCCCCAAATTTGTCAGTCGTTTGAACGTGCTAAATTCGCACAGTTAGGACGATTACACACTACACCCGATTCTTATCCCATCCGATACCAAAATCGTAATATGTCGCGTCAATGCCGCTCCTAGTGTCTTATTACTCGTATTATGACTGCCTCGTTGGCCTAGCGGTTAGCATAGGCGACTGCTGACCATAATGTATCGGGTTCGAATCCCGGGTCGTGCCAAAAAGTGTTATTAAGTTTTTCTGATTATAGAAATGCTTAACAACAGCTCGGAGTTTGGAAGTTGGGGTTTTAGCCCCCGTGCCTCGGAAATCACATAAAGCTGTCGGTCCTGTGCCTGATCTCTCCCTAGTCATATTGGAAAACGGTCCCATCGGATTATGAAAGTGAAGAAACAGAAAGTGCACCTGTATTTGCGCACACACTTGTAAACTATAATGTCTCCTGCGTAGTAGGCGGGTCTCCTGGAAAGGAGGGTCATGTTTTTCGAGTGTATGTATGTATGTAGATTTGTTTGGCATGCCCTAGAACCTAAACAGCTTGTCGTATTTTTTTGTGAGTGGTGTATTAATAGATTCGTCTTAGTCGTGAGAGTGACTGGGAATATCAAAATAAAAATTAAAAAGAAACCCTGAATTTAATCAAGATGGCAGATATTGACGCATTCGGGTTTTTTAATGAATAATTCATTACTTGTTTAGGATTATTACGATTTCTATATTTCACATGTCAGGAGAAGTGTGTACAGTGTGTGTGTACCCTTATAGTCGCTCGCCGGTCCTGTGTACCTCCCTTCTTGCCGCGTATTCGTCATCACTCACTTCGATTATAACACTCAACTTTAATTCATTCGATTATTCTAAGCAATTCGTAATTTAATACGGAGAAATTAATCCATAATGATTAAATACTTGGTACATTTTTTATTTGTATCCCAAAACACCTCGGTATTTTAAACTAGCTGAACCCCGCGGTGCTACCCGCGGTACGATGATAACTGCGGGCAACGCCGCGAGGCGAAGCTATATCTTTATAAATAGTAGCCTATGTGTTATTCTGATGTATAAGCTATATTGTGGTAAAGTTTCATTCAAATCCATTCAGTAGTTTTTACGTGAAAGAGTAACAAACATCCATACATACATACATCCATACTTACAAACTTTCGCCTTTATAATAGTAGTAGGATAATGTTGAAATTTTAATGATCTTTATTTTATACAGCCATTAAAGACTTAAAAAAATGCTGAAATATCACTAAAGCGGCCATTTTGAATTCTTGCCCATATCTTCATATTTTTTAAGTGTTTATTTGGTTTTGAAATTCCTCCTATTACAAAGAAAACAATTAACGTATACCGGTATACATCAATCACCATAACTTAATAACATTAGCAAGAATGATTACAGAATTAAATAAATGCCACGACATTTTAAATGGCACTTATCCTTATTCCATGTCTGTTTCTTTTATTTACTGTTGATTACATCGGTATCCGTTTGGATTTTCATATAACTTGGTAGTACTTGGTATATGTAACCTGTAGTGAAAATTTGTAGTCACCTTTCGAATTTGTATGTCTTATATGGACATCCAAATCAATATGCACTCTGAACCACATGTCCAGTTTATACTTAAAGTATTTGTAAATATAATAGTCATAAGGAATACATAAAAACTGTTTCAAAGAAAACATGTAAATAAAATGTTGCAGTTGCACCTGGATGTAGATCTAGTCAGGAAGTTGAAACTATTTTTGTCAAGCTCTAACTTATGCAGTAAATAGCTCTAACTTAGGGTAATATACACATGCAATTATACGCGCACATCCCTGATATACACACATACGCACACACCACAGTTACACACACACGAACAGAGAGGATCGTGGCCTTATTATACAAATAAATTTTGGCTGACTTATTTAATCGAAGGTCACATTCACTAGAAATTATTGTATGCCTAACATTTTGTTACAAAATTACACACATATTATTACTATTAGCAGCTGACCCGTCAAACGTTGTTTTGTCATAAAAATAAAAATATATATTTAGAGGTGGGTCATTCTTATCAAGGCTGACATTAAGTGTATGAAAAATGAATGTTGGCCGATTCTCAAACCTACCCGATATGCACACAAAATTTCATAATAATCGGTCTAGCCGTTTCGGAGGAGTTTGGTAACAAACACGGCGACACGAGAATTTTATATATGTATAAGATTACCTATTGTAAAATGAAAATTGAATTCTGTTTGTGCTGAAATCCGTTAAAACCACCTACTTAAGGAACGAGTGCTTTAAACTTCTCAGTACTTAATCAAACTTAGAAACGACGAACAATGAAGAAATATTATGTCTGGCCATTACTGTTGAAAGAGAGATCTTAAGATCTTCATTTGTGTGAAAGTGTTAAAATTTGTTACAATAAACCATTTATGAATTTATTTACTTTTCAGGCTGATAATAATAATTTATGTGCAGTTATCACAAAGAATTTAAAACGTCACCATGGATAGAAATATTATTTTATACATATTTCGAAGCATTTCTCCTCTTGATCCTTGATGCTTATAACCAATATGACAAAAATATATTAGACTAGCGACCCGCCCCGGCTTCGCACGGGTGCAATGCTGATACTAAATACACGTTGTATATAAAACATAGTTGACCCCGCAACCTCGTTTGCGTCTTATATAGCCCGTAGCATGAAAATTTTCGCAAAATAAGTAACTTTTCTGGTTGATTTTTACACCTTGTGTCCGAAAAACCCAAATATCTTACGGAATCCTATTTTTTCCAAAATAAAATATAGCCTATGTTACTCGTGGATAATGTAGCTTTCGAATGGTGAAAGAATTTTTAAAATCGGTCCAGTAGTTTTTGAGCCTATTCATTACAAACATACAAACATACAAAAATAGGTACAAATCTTTCCTCTTTATAATATTAGTATAGATTAAGTATTTTATGAGGATGCTCTTTGAAAACTGTTTTAGACTCCACATTTTTCAGTAAATCAATGCTCATGTTTTGGGCGTACCTATAAATATTTAATTAAATTTCAAGTACTCTTTAGAAAAGAGATTGATAAAGAATCTTTTCAATAAATATATACCAATTTTGTAAACAACGACAATTTACCAAAATACCAAAGATATTTTTACAAATAGGTGACCTTTGGTTTTGTATTTAGCCTGACCTTTACCGCTATGATGAAAGCTTTTATTAACGGAAAAAAATGTTGACAGAGTGGATTTTTCCAGAACATATAGGTACTACCATGGGCGTACCCAGGGTAGGGCAGGGGAGGGCAGCTGCCCCCCCCTAGGTGTTGACGTTCCTACTATCTTCTTCACTCTATTATATATAAAGCACACTCAGACGCGTAAAAACGTGACTAAGATCGACTACGGACAAAGACAGATTTATTTTTTGTGTTGCTGTAAGATCGGCAATCGGCATCGGAATCAGTCCTAGGGCTATGCGATTTACGAGCGCAGAGACTATCAGAGCGTGCTCTCAAGCGAGGAGAACTACTCATCACAGTCCTAAGACAGTAAATCTTCTCAGTCGTTTTATGTAGTATTTTATGGTCAGCTGACATGCCCATTCATTTGGAATGTACTCGTATTTTAGTCAGTACAAATAATTCTCGGAGGCATGTCGTATTTTCTTTCTCACTTTTTTCACTGAGAGCTGTTGATGCAGTTCCGCATTGGTAAAAAACCACGATACATTTACTATCGACCTTAGGATATTGTTCTGAGCTCTCTGTATGACATTTATATTGGAGTCTTTTGCGAGTTCCACAAGTGTATGCCGTACATCCAGGTATAATTATCGTCTGATATATCAGAAGTTTGTTGTCTAGTAGTAATTTGTAGTTTCGTACTAGCATCCAGTACAGGTTTTTGTGGCGCATAAATATATCCTCTCATTTTGCTTTAATATGGTTTTTTTCTCGGTTACTACCAAATATGAGGGGGTCCGATGACTCCTGCAGGAGACCATACGCGGGAATTGTGCGGTTCCTAGTATGGGCGGAGGTCCTGAAGGCCAGCAATATCGGGCTATTGAAACGTACGCAACAAGTGCTGATCTTCAGGTAGGAGTCTTAAGACTCGAAAAATCGAAGACCAGAAATTTCAATTCCACCAGGTCCTTGTGAAGGAATGGAAGGAACTACTTGGGCAGCCGAGTGCTGAGCACGCCGTTATTGCGGCGGTAAGACCCGTTATGGAGGATTGGCTCGAGAGGCATCACGGGACCCTCTCATACCGGCTGACACAGGTGATCACTGGGAAAGGAGGCTTTGAAGCACCTGTATCTGATCCGCAAGGAGCCAACGCCTGAGTGCCACCACTGCTATGACCACACACCTCACACGCTGGCAAAATGTCCGGAGTAGGGCGAGTCGAGGCGGCCATCGGATTGGGGCATTTCTCTCGCTTGGTAACATTATTAAAACGCGTAAAACTCTGCCGTCTTTTTCTGCGAGCAAGTTATGTTTGCGAAGGAGATGGCGGAGCGGGACCGTGCGAGGTTTAGAACTCTTCCTGTCCGCCAGGTCCGGAAACGGGCCAGGTACCGCAGACGACTTGGGCGCCGGAGATCGCTAAACAATCTCCGTCCTCCATAAGCGCCAGCTTGGGGGTGACAGGTGAGGATCTTTCTAGCAGAAGCAAGCCGGGGTATAGGCGCGAGCTCCACAAAGTGCTCGCGCCCCTTTTTAAAATAGAAAAGAATCATCAGGGTTCCTACACAGGAGGAGACCATCTACAAACCATAGGTGGCCCGAGATACGTCGGGGTTCCAGGGATTTCCTTCCGAGGGTGCACCTGATATCCCGGTTTCTAATATCCATAACGGTGTGCGGTTTTCAGTCGGTTCGAGTCCGACAGAACCACCAGATGGTGACTTGATTGTTTTACCGGGCCATTTCCGCACTTAGCCTCTTGATTGGGCCATTGTACGTAAGTTTGTCATCTTCCTACTCCAGCCAACCTAGTTTTTCCCAGAAGCTCAGCAGCCCCTTTAGGTTACTGCATGCTTCCGGGAGTGTTGCCGATTGGAGGATGTCCGCCCATTGGTCTGCCACACTTTTACATTCTGTGAGATCGTGCTGCGGCGTTTCTTCTGCCCCCATGCATCCCCTACACAGAGGGCTGTCTGTTGCGCCTATAGTGAATAGGTTCTTGTTTAGGAGACAATGCACTGTCAGGATACCTGTGACCTTCCTGATATCGTCTCTTTTTAGTCTAATCAGGTTGCGGGCAAATCTTTTTGATGCTACCGGAACTGCACTTTTTGTTTGCCTGCATCCTTCAATGCTTTTCATGCAATGCAAATGTTGTTTTGTTTTCTTTTTTCATCTGAAAGAATTTCCGCACAACAAAAAAACAAAAAGATTCACACACTCACGTTGCGGTAAGATATTTTCTCCGACTTTTACTTGCGAGTTACCCTTTTCTCTGTACGGAAATCCCCCCGGATATCACTGACTGATCCTGCACCGCACGCCGTCTCGGTTACTAGAAGTCGGCGAACCAGGTGCACCCTGAAAAGGAAAACCCTCCAACCTACGGTTTGTAGATGGCTCCCTCCTGTGCAGAAATCCCGGTGTTACTTTTCTGCTCAAAAATAAGCGCTTATGCTGCCACCTCGGCCTGATTGCGGACAGTACCCTGACGAAGAGTGAATGTTATTTGGGTTGATTTAGCGGCACTTGCTTTTATCCTCCAGTCCTTTGCAGTCCAGGCAATTGTGGACTTCAAGAAGCAAATCTGAGACTCGCTTTGGATTTTTGTAGCTCAAAAGTACCGCTGTGAATGTTGCTATACCAGACCAGACAAAGATAGAATAAATGGATTTTTTTGCTTAGTGTTCATAGCACAATTTGTTAACGATAACGTTTATGTTTCATCTTAAACTGTTTTGCCGAAGACTTTTGAAAATTTCTTTTAAAATGAGATCGAACCAAGTGGCGTGCAATTAATTGGAGAAGTCTATGTTTAGTAGTGGACTGCGAAAGGGTTTTTAAAATATCTATTCTATAATAAAATAATTTATTAAAACAATGTTTTTTTCATATCCATTTATTTGACGAGGTGCTTTTAAAATCCTGATTTGCCCCCCCCTGGCCTAGAACCTGGGTACGCCCATGGGTACTACTACATGTTCTTAAGGTGATTTCTATTAATTAACTGATTATTTGCGTCTTATCTACCGTGGGAGAGCTATGCTTCGGCATGAATGGGTCGGCTCGACCGGAGTGATACCACGGCCTCACAGAAAACCGGTGTGAAATAGCGTTTGCGCTGTGTTTCACCGAGTGAGTGAGGCTACCGGCGGCCCATACGCCAACCCCTATCCCCATCCCCTTTCCCATCCCCCAAAGGTCGGCAACGTACTTGTGACGCCTTTGGTGTTGCGGGTGTCCATGGGCGGCGGTAATCGCTTACCATCAGGTGATACGTCTGCTCGTTTGCCCAGTATTCAATAAAAAAAAAAAGGAGCGCAGAATAACTACAAGACCAATTATCGTGTCCAAATATTGAGTTTCTGTTATACAATTGATAATTTTAGGTATTAATTTCAAATAGAATGCAGTTACAACATAACGTGGTGTCCAAGGATCTTCTACCAAGTCATTAATGGAGTACTGACCTTAACCCCCGAAGAAGTGCTCAAGGAATCCCAGTTTATTGATCTCTATGATCAACGACAACGTCTATAATGACAGTCCATTGCTAGACACATTATTAAAATAGTCGTAGTCATCAATAGAGGCAAAAACGTATTTCAGTTCGCAGGTGCACACTCATCTTCACAAAGCCACATATACTACTAGCCAAACATGAAACTGCGTTTAATTGATTGAAGTGAATGAGTTCGCCTGTCCCACGAGATAAAAACTGCGCCAGCTTTACTCCTTTGTTTTAAAAATGAAGACGTTATCCGGTTTACTGGAACTCCGTAAACAAGCGAACCTTTTTTAGCAATAAAGCTTTTAGGAATGTTAATATTTCGCTCCACCAGAAATGTTGTGAATTTAATAAATGGGTAATATAAATAAATGTTCCGGATATCTAATACACAACGCCATCTAGTCCCAAGCTAAGCAGAGCTTATGTTATTGGTACTATGCAACTGATATAAATGAATGAATGAAAAACATACATTTTAAACATAGAAAACACCCAGACTCCGAAACTAACATTTGCAGATCATACAAACATTTGGTCCGACCCGCAAAAACGGACCCGAGACCTCAAGTACAGCAGTCGCATACACTACCACTGCGCCACCGAGGCAGTCAATATTATTTATCTTGTACCTTAATAATAGCTAGAACATTAAAAAACGTTTACATAGTAAATTAAACAGACGTAGTAAACGCTCCAGTCGATAGAATTAATGTGCAATTAGGTAAATAAATTAATGAATAAATGACAACAAAATATACTTACATAATGACTTCTTTTAAATCTTTATTTACGGAGCTTAGCCACAATTTTGACTATGTCGCTCCTACATAATGACTTTAAATAAAATAAATGTAAAAAAAAAACAATCACAATTATAAAATAAAGACCAGTTTTCTATTACATATCTCTTTTAGACTATTAGTATACCATAATAGTCAGATCATCAGTAAACTGTAGGTGAGGCCATCTGTCATCCCTAGCAGAAGCATCTTTATCGTGGGAGAGCCGCGCTTCGGCATGAATGGGCCGGCTCAACCGGATTGATACCACGGCCTCACAGAAAACCGGTGTGAAATAGCGCTTGCGCTGTGTTTCACCGAGTGTGTGAGGATACCGGAGGCCCATATCCCAACCCCTCCCTCATTCCCCCTCCTCATCCCCCAAAGGTCGGCAACGCACTTGTGACGCCTCTGGTGTTGCGGGTGTCCATGGGCGGCGGTAATCGCTTACCATCAGGCGATACGCCTGCTCGTTTGCTAACTTTTACATAAAAAAAAAGCAAGTCGTGTTGGTAGCACAAGCTTGCGCACCCTTTTGGAGTCAGAAAGGGAACATTGGGGTTCCCACAGGAGAGGGTCATTTGCAAGCTGTAGATGGTCTGAAATGACTAATAACACCCGAGAGAGCGTACGGTATTTGTAAAGTGTAAAGTGTTAAAAAGGGGTATTTTATACGTTTTACTCCTTGGGAAATGGATGCAGTTCTACATAGTATTTCTTTGGTCCAATTCGATTTTCCGTTCTTACCTCCTTCATATTCGTTAGTTTTGTTAGCAGCTTATTTCGGTTAACAACCATGCAATACAACATTTATGTGTAAGTATTTGTACGTATGAGTTAAATATTTATTTCAGACACGTGTACGTCACACTACAACAGCGACGTGACCTATTTAGTCTTCAGTCATAGCTACATAATACATAAACCATTTCCGATTCGAAAGGGCAAAATTCGATTATGGTGGGGTGGGGTAAGTATAACGACAAGCCACTATTCAGAATAAATAGAACGTGAAGCTTGCCCTGATGGCTGTCGCGGAACAATTGTTAATCCACTTGATTTTTTGATATATGCTACAATGACACTAAATACTTTAAGTGACTGTGTATATTTCTGTTTAGTTCTTCAATGTTGTTAATTGTAATTTTCGTCTATTAATCTATATATATAAAAATTAAACCCGTTTTCCGTTGTCACGACATAGCATGAAAACGGCTTGACCGATTTGGCTGATTTTTTTTTGTAGTTTTCTAATAGAACAAGGTTCTTACGGAAAAAAATATTAAGAAAATCTCTCAGAAAGATTGAAAAATATACATTTAATTTTGCATATTTTAATAAAAGCGCGTTACGAAAGTCAACGTCATTCAATTTAAAACAAAAAACTCTGTGGTGATCTATGACACCACAGACATAACCACGCTAATCGATTCCAGTTCAAATTGAATAGGTACGCATACATAAGATAGGTCAGCTATACAAAATAAAGTAGTGCATCAAATTTACGCTAAGGCGGTACGAAGTTCAGCTAGTTATTACTAAAAACGTAGTGTTTTAGAATGTTTATTTTATAACCATGAATATGTATGAAGTTGGCAACAATCGTGTGTAAAGCAATTGTAAGTAGATTTAAATATGACTTTTTGATGACGCGGACGCACGGAAAAACTCAAATGAGTTTATGTGGCAGCTTGTATTACATTTCTTATTCTTTATATTGTTTGATGAAATAAATTAAAAACGAAAAAAAACTTAAAATATTTAATAAAGGAAGTCTTAATTAGGTGATCAAGGAATAAGAAAAATCTCAGGTTTCTTATTAACAAATTCTCTTTTGTTTTCTTTTTTTCTTTTAATCTTTTGGTAAATTCTCTTGGACATTGTCGTGATAGATAAGTTACGTTGTCTTTATAGCGCCATAAAGTAGTTATTGCTTTGTGGCGATAACACGCGATTTATAACACTTTAGCGCCCGCTAGGGTGCCCCGAGGAGGGTTTAGGCCTCGCACTTTATTTTCACACATTTATATTGTTCACCAAGTTTTTGTCGATTACGCTTCGTTGAATAAGTGCGTACTCAGAGATAAGTTTCTATAGGTACCTATCCATAGCGTTATGCTTTACATGGTCTGTAATCTCTTAAACGCTTATGACTTATTATTTCTCTTATGTTTTCTTTGGGCTTAAGTAAATTGAAAACCAGAAATATAATCGTTAATATTCGATTCATTCTTTTTTTGAATTTGTTTTTTTTATTCAAACTATATACACATACACTTTATTAAATACAAGATGCCACATAAGCTCATTCAAATTTTTTATCATATTTAAATCTGCATACAATTGCTTTACATACGGTTATTACCAATTTTATGCATATTTATGGTTATAAAATGAACCAGCATTCTCAAATACTTTAACATATCACCTTTTTAGTAACAATTAAAAGAAGAAAAACAGCATTGAAGAACTAAACAGAAAAATATGCACATTTTCTGGCCCTCTCTGGCCAGCATGGTAGGCTAAATATGGGCCTATGTCTATTAATAGCAAATTATTAAAGACTTGATAATGTTGATAATAATTTATAAAATACCTACCAAGAAAAGGATCCGTGACGAATTCTGCCTCGATGCGCAGTGGTAGTGAATGCGACTGCTGTGCTTGAGGTCTCGGGTTCAAATCCTGGGTCGGACCAAGTGTTTGTGTGATCTAGAAATATTTGTTTCGGAGTATGGGCGTTTTATATGTTTAATATGTATGAAATTACAAAAAGAAACAGTATATATATCAGTTGTCTAGTACCCATAACAGAGCATAACACAAGCTCTGCTTAGCTTGGGACTAGATGGCGTTGTGTGTTATATGTCCGAAATATTCATTTATTTAAACACATAACAAAATATTTAAATTCCGTACAGTGGAAACTATCTTAAATCATAACGAAGAATAGATTTATCCTTGTCTGACATTCATAACACAATACAATTTTATGTCTGCTCTCGCAGCATACTACACTTCTCAAGTTTAGTATAGAAGATGATACCTACTCATTAAACGCCATATATGTTGTAAATAATAAATCTACTTTATAGTACACCAGATTCATTATCTTAAAACTAAAGAAGTATCTACAAGTGGCGGTTTATCGCTAAAATGAGTAAAAATAAACGTTTTTAGCTTTACATTTACATTTAACTGCTTCTTTAGTGTTATTTTTACAATTCTCATCGACTATATTGATTTAGGATTCGATCACTAACTTGTTTTCATTTGTTAAAACTTTTATCACAATATGACTGTTTTGGGTCGGTTATATATTTAGTATGATACGTGTACCTAAGAATGGCATGGTCTGTCATCTCATCAAATAATATTTTACATTTCTTCTCCTAAAAAAATACCTGTACCACCTATATGTATGTAAGTTCTAAGTATAATCAATTTATTGAACTTTTGACATATCTGTATGAATATTTGTACACTGCATAATGTTTAGTACACTAGGTATGTCACCTAGTGTACCTCTTACATAAGCATAAGATCTGTATCTAACCTATTTTTCCGCAAGTAATGATCATTGATTGATCCCAGAGCATATTCGTTTCTTAACCAAAATTTTTTTTTTCTTCAATCTCACCATAAATGAAGCAACATCGCTAAATAAAAACAGTGAAATTTCCAAATATCCTATTCCGAATTAACCTAATCTTATTCATCGTTATTTTTTTCATTCTCCCGTAATTACGTGGCCCCGTCGGCGACACGCCCATGCCTCTTTTTCAATTAAGCCGTTTAGCTGTCCCTAATGTCAAAGTGGGTGAAAATACTGCCAAACGATAATAATTGTAATAGCCCGGTCTGATGTAGGTACAGTAAAATTGTATTGCGGCCTGACGACATTAATATCGTTGGTCATGAAAAATGTTTGCGGAAACTTTGGCAATTTATAATTTGTGATTAAACATTTTGCGTTCTCAATAGGAAGAATAGAATAGAATAGAATAGAATAGAAAACTCTTTATTTGTACACCGTTTAACAAATTCATAAGATAGTACAGAGATGAGTAATATTTATAGTAATGTACAAAGGGCGGCCTTATTGCCAAAAGCAATCTCTTCCAGGCAACCTTAGGATGGATTAAAAGTATCGGAGAGACAGTAGCAGTTGACGGTGCAATTATTAAAAAGAAAAAAAAAACAAAATAAATGAAAACAAAATAAATATTTAAGTTATGAATATTATCGGGTAAATACGTATCTATCTCCACTTACACACACACATACATATATATATATATACATATACATACATACACACACATACATATATACACAAACACATACATACACATACATAAGCACACTAATCAACCTAATTACTTACTTATATCATATATGTAAAACTTCATATCATACCCTCATTCATGACTGAATCAGTTAAAACCTATAAAATTCTTGAACCATTGTCTTAAAACTATTTGCAGTTGTCGCTTTCCTGATATTTATAGGCAATGCATTCCACAGACGTACAGCTTCAACAGTAAAGGACTGGCCATAGTATTTTGTGGAATGCAGAGGCATCTCCAGTCTCAAATCCTCAGACGACCTCAGACATTTTTCATGTGTGTCATTAAGGAACTTGAATCGTTCTTTGAGGTAAACGGGGGCTTTAGGATTAAACAAGATATTGTAAAGGAAAACAAGGGTATGAGTATTCCGGCGAGAGCGAATCGGAAGCCACTTGAGCATTTGACGGAATTCAGAGACGTGATCATATTTTCGTAGTCCAAATATAAATCGTATACAAAGATTTTGTAGTCGCTCAAGCCTATCAAGTTGTGCTTCAGTGATATTCAGATAGCTGACATCGGCATAGTCGAGAATTGGGAGGAGAAGTGCTTGTGCAAGTGCAGCCCTAGTTGCAATCGGTAGAAAGTTACGCAGTCTTCGCAAAGACCCGGCAGAAGCAAATATCTTCCGACTGATTTCCTGTAGATGCGTAGTCCAAGATAGCGTATTATCTATGTAGATCCCCAGATTTTTAACTGTAGTACTGATCTCAAGGGCGGTTCCATTAAAATGAATTTGGGGCAGTTGTGTCCAGTTAATTCTTGAGATCATCCCGGGACTGCCAATGACACATACCTGCGTCTTCGCAGGATTAACTTTTAGTCCATAGTTATGACTCCATTCTCCAATACGTAATAGGTCAGCATTGATTGTGTTGAATGCTTCCGGTAACAAGTTAATCGAAGCGTGTGTATAGATTTGTAAATCATCTGCATAAAGATGGTAGGACGAACTTAATTGGTTTGAGATTGAGTTTATAAAAACAGCGAAGAGTAACGGAGATAGAACGCCACCCTGTGGTACACCAACAGTAATATTGCACCAGGATGACATCGAGTCTTCAATGCAAATACGTTGCCGGCGACCAGACAGGTAACTATGAAACCCATCAATTGTCCTTGGAGATATGTTAAGAGACCGTAATATAGCAAGCAGGATGTCAAAATCAACGGTATTAAAGGCGTTGCTAAAATCTAGTAAGGTGAGTACTGTCACCATTCCACTATCCATGCCCAGCCTGATGCTGTCAGTGATGTGTATCAGCGCAGAAGTCGTGCTGTGACTAGGACGGAAACCGGATTGGAAGGGGTTCAGTAAAGAGTTTTTGGAAAGGAAAAAACTCAGTTGGGTGTGGATCAGGCATTCAAGCACTTTAGACAGGAAAGGTAAAATGGATATGGGTCGATAGTCAGAGAATGAGGAGGGTTTAACTTTCTTAGGTAGAGGGATTATTTGAGCATCTTTCCATGCAGATGGAAAAACACCACTTGACACGGAGTGATTTAGGATATTGCACAAGATGGGAAGCACTTCGTCAAGGATAGGTAAAATCATATTGCGGCTGATACAATCACTTCCTACAGCATTCGATGAAATTGCCAGAATGGTCTTCCTAACATCACAAGCAAGCAATTGATCAAAGACGAAAGGTGAATAGTTGGGAGTTGAAATAGAAGAAATGTATTGGATAGTATTAGCTTTAATATTGACTTCAATGTCAGACGAGGTAGAAAAATGTTTATTAAGAGAATCAGTATTTAAATTTTTAGAAATAGAGTCTTGACGAGACCTCCCGACTCCCAACGTTCGTAGAAATTTCCAGACTTTTGCTGGATCTCCGTTTTCTACGGAAGAGTGGATATGTTGGCGTTGCGCATTTCTACACATCTTATTGCAGATATTTCTCAGGCACACATATTTTTCCAAGTTAGCATCCGTTGGTCGACGCTTGTATTTGCTTTTTGCGAAACATTTCTTGGACATAGCCTGACGTATTTCCTCAGTAAGCCATGGAGCCGGTAAATGTTTAATTTTAATGGATCGCAAGGGTGCGTGAACATTATACAATTGGATTAAATTTTCGGTAAACATTTCAACTTTTTCATTTACACACTGCGAATCTAACAAATCAGTCCAGTCGATGTTATGTGCATCCTCTTTCAGATCAGGAAGATTCATTCTACCGAAATTACGTTGCACAAGAATTCTCGGCTTTGCCTTGGGAGGACGGATAGCATACGACAGAAATATCAAGTCATGATAAGAAAATGCATCAGCTGGATACTGGCCATGGCTGATAACATGATTAGTAGAAGAGACAAGAATAAGGTCAAGAAGAGATGGAGTGCAGTTAGGAAAGTGATGGGTAGCATCAAGTGTTAAAAGTGAAAGGTTATTAGAGTTTACTAAAGTGCGCAGTGAAGAAGAGCGATAGTCATTTTTCAATAGGCAGGTGTTGAAGTCGCCCATTATTAGTGTGGCCATAAGAGGGAGATAATTTTTCAAGTAAATTTTCAAAGGAAGTAAAGTAATTGATGCGTAATGATGGTGAATAGTATACACCCAGTAAAACTTTTTCGTGATTGAGGTCTAGTTCTAAAAAGAGATGCTCTCCTGCGTCCGGTGGTGGAGGCTGTGAGGACATACTTACAGTTGTGAAAGGAATATTTTGTCGTAGATATACACCAACACCGCCCCCACCACCAGTCGCACGATCATTTCTTACTAAATTGAAATCTGGAAGAGCATACGATCTAGATGGCAAGCATGGTTTAAACCACGTCTCTGAAACTAAAATGGCGTGTATGTTGTTGGAATTAAAGGTAGCCAGCATATCAGGGAAATGAGCAGGAATACTTTGGGCATTAATATGGACTACATTAAAATTCCGTGGAGCGTCAGAAAATTGGTACTGAAGATTCTCTTGAAGCGAGGGTATGCTAACAGAACTGTTTGCAGAGTAAAAACTATCATCGTCGCTAATATTCAGGTCGGACATTATGATACAAATCGAATAACAACTATAGTTGAATAAAAGTGTATATATATGTATATTTAGACAGATAAATTAAAAAAATAAATAAAAAGAAAATAAATAATAGATAAACAAAATAAAAATAAACTAACCTATAAAATAGCAGCAGTAAATTACAAAATTTAATCCACCCGCCAGTCCTTTGTTTGACATGTATAACATAAAAATCTTAACTTAATTTTGGCAAAAGAAAAAAGAAACAAAACAAAAAAAAACGAAAATAAAACAACAGAAAAGAATGAGATTAATACAAAGTAAACGTCACAATCATCCGGACGAACCTCCCGCGTAAAAAGCCTATGTTCCAAAGTGTAAAATTAATTAATGGTCTGGAACGCGATTCCTGACAGATGACCAATTTGTCATTTGTCATTTGTAATTTTGATTATGTAAATAGAAAAACAAAATGTTATTTTTATGGGGTAGTACAATGTTGTTGTTATTATTACAAGAATAAAAAAGTAAAAAACAAGAATAAATTGGAACTATTGTTCACGTGAGATTCTCCCAGACGATGCAATGCCACCATGAAACTGCATGTAAACAAGATTATACATCCATTTATTTTTTGGAAACAGGTGCTCTTCTAGATTTCAATGCTGGGTTTCTGGTAGTAGGGGGTTTCTCAGCAACCACTGGCTTTATTTGGTCGAGATCTGCTACACTTGTAATACGGTGGCGGGAACCATCAGGGCCCAAAACAAATACATAACCCTCTCTAGTCCAGCATTTAGTGATGCCGAATGCCTGACGTGCTGCCATAAAGGCTGAGTGTCGCGACCGCGTCAGGAATTCTGAGAGGGTCACACCAGAGCCTTTTAGCTTGGTCTTAGATGCCCAGACCCCGTCCCGCAAAGCTACCGTCCCAAATTCCACAAGAATGGGTCTTGGTCTGTCACCCGTGGACAGACGACCCATCCTATGACAACGACTTATGTCCTCAGATGTAAAGCAATCAAGACCCAACTTACTTTTTGCTACCTCCGCAACCACACAGGATGTACTCTCATCCTTTCCCTCCGAAACACCATGAAGAAGGAGTATTTTACGGCGGCTTCGTGTCTCCATATTGTCCACCTCGCTTACAATTGACTCCATCTGACATTGGAAGGACTTCAGCATCTCAAGGATGAGAGTTCTAAAGACAGTGAACTCCTCGGCAAGACCAGTTAGACTGGCAGTGTTGGAGGTCTTCTTCATGAGTTCTGCTTCAAAATTCGCCATTCTTCTCTCAAAGCAGTCTTGAAGTTCTTGTATGCTTTTCATGGTGACTCTGTGATTACTTTTTATTTTGAAATTTAAGTTGAATTATGGATGGATAACACTAGACCAGCAGGTATTCACTGTTCTGTACCTATTATATTCATTTGATTCACTTATAATATGTTAAATTGTATTTTATTTAAAATAATCAATAAGAGCTTTTAAGTTCTGTGTTGACCTTTCAACTACCCACAATGAAAAATGGATGGAAGGTAGGTATTCTATTTAATTGTAAGTCTAAAACCAACCTACAGTTTTAGAAAGGGATTAAACCAGTCATGACCTGAATGCCAAAACGTACTTCGGGAAGGTCAAGTTCGACTTCTTCTGTTTTTTGTCGATGTAATGATACCGCTGAACGGGATGGGCCCTCCTCCAAACTCACAGATCCCCTAGATAGAATAGCCTCTGCAGGAAGCTTGCCACTTGCTTGCTTCTCGAAGCTCCAGTGGCTGTCCAGGTATGAGGTGCAACACTTAGACCCACACCATTGATCTTTTGGACAACACAGGCCACCCCTAATTCGGCGAGCTCCAGAACTTTCCTGTCACAAAAGATTTCAAGGTAGTTGATTCCAGCACGAATTGTCAGGCTCCCATAGAAAATGAACGTAAAATAGCGTCGTAACATCCCACAACGTAAAATTCCAACCCCATGGCGGTCGCTTGCCTGATGGCAAAGTAAAGTCATTTTGGCAAAGCCATGCTTAAAAAACAACTTCCTAGAAGTCATCTTCCCTACCCAGTACTAGAGCGTCATCCGCGTAACAGGAGACACTCACTCCATGGGGCGATTGTTTAGAACCACCGAGTACAATTGGGCTATGAGCGCCTCAAGCATTTAATGTTAGGTGAAGTTTACCAAAATACCTACGTAACAAATATAACTTAAAGCATAAAAATACTTAGAAAGTAATTAGTCATAGATGGCGAATGGCTCGGATAGATCCATCTCAATTTCTTATATAGTAGGCAGAGTAGGCAGATTCAAAACAACATACAATAAATGTTTTTGTAACATAAAATATCAACATTCAGCAAATAACATGCAGAAACGCTGAAACGAAAAACGCTTGCAGTGTGCTGTCGTCCTTACTGCGTGGCACTTGATGCACTATCTATTCTGCTTTTTAGACCCATATTTTGTTTCGTGTTATCAACCACTTCATAAAAATCATTTAGGTATGGTCAGTTTTTTGGTTCATAGCCCGTGTGTGCGTCGTTATTACTCCTGTGTTCTCTATTGTTACATTCTATAGAAAATTCAACCACATTGCTTATATAGGTACTTTCACTGTCTTACAACTAGTTACCGCCATCTATTGGCAACATTAAGAAATAAAAGTTTCTCATGCTGTGTATAGAGGACAGTCAGGGGAAAAGTGAAGGCAGAAATGACATGAAGAAAGAGATTTTTTAGCATAGGCACCTGACAAATAAGTGTGGTAAATGAGGAAAAAACCTGTAAAAAAAAATGATTCACCACAATATTTTGTCTTATGGGTAAACAACAGACTAGAGATCGTTTTTTGTTTTTTCGGAAGACGGTCCCCATTTCATGTCATCCACATTTTATATATTTTTTATCATTAATTTCATCACGACGACGGCTTGAAGACTTGAAGACTTGATAATTGAAGACTATAAATACTTGTCATTGGCAGAAATAGCTGGTCCGAGTGATCCGGCTAGTTGCCATTCATTATCATCATTAACAACAGACTAAGCAATTATAAGGGTTAAGAAACATTTAAAAAATGATAACCATAAAGGTCATGACTTATATTTAGACCAGAATAATACCAGCTCTGTTACTTGCTCCTATTCACCACATGAGTGAAATAAGTAGAGCCAAACCAATCTTTCTCATAATTATTATTCTAAAGGAGAGCTACACATAGAACAAGAATGCACATGTTTCTCTAGAGTTGCAGGTATAACTTACCACTAGATCAATTATCTGCTCTTTATCCCTATTAGTAAAGATATTTAAATATGCTAAAAAGAAAGAAAACCGATTAAAAATACTTATTATTAGACTTTTTTTTTTTTTTAATAAATATTTCGGACATCTAACACACAACACCATCTAGTCCCAAGCTAAGCAGAGCTTGTGTTATGGGTACTAGACAACTTATATAAACACATAAACCTATTTTTTTTTTAAATGTATACATATTATACATAGAAAGCACCCAAACTACGAAACAAATATTTGCAGATCATACAAACATTTGGTCCGACCCGGGCATCGAACCCGAGACCTCAAGCTTAGCAGTCGCATACGCTGCCACTACGCCACCGAGGCAGTCATACTTGCAACGAATAGTATATTCGGCAGTATACCGAATAGCCCAATATTAGGCAAAAGGATTCGGCTGGATTTTAGCACCAAAAACTTGTACAGATGTGATTAAATTATGCACCTGTTTTATATACCAATGATTACTTAATAAATGATTATAAAAGAAATGACAACCTTACCCTTCTAAACTTTGATTACCACAATTAATCAAATACATACATAGAATCCTCCATTTTTCCAATTCAGAAGATGATTATGTACCTGTGTTATGTACCAATGACTACTTAAATGATTATAACAGAAATGAAAATATGAATATGCACGTAATCAATCGATTTTAATTTTTCATTTTACCAATTATTTCTCTATGACAAAATATATTATTTAAGTATTCGGTATTCGGCCGAATAATATGTAGATATTCGGCCGAATATAATAAAAGCAGCCAAATAGGCCAAATACTGAATAGTAACCGAATATTCGTTGCAAGTCTACTTATTATCTAAGAATAAAATAATTCCTTTTATTAAAAAATATATATTTTTTTTAATGACATCATTGAACCTTATGCTAAAAACCTATCATCTAGTATTACTCACACAGTAATTCATGTTCACAAAATTTCAGAATAGAGTGTATTTGTCAATATGTACCAAGCTCGTTGTCTAAGCGTTTTGTTGTTAATAGTGTTCAACACAAACAGTAAAATTAATAAATACTTGTTGGAGGTGGGCGTCCATACAACAGTTTCCATGACACTGGTTGAATCAATTTATTACAAAAGTTTGGCTCATCAAACAATGTTACAACAGAATTCAAATAATGAACCATTTCATATGCATCTGGAATATTATCACCTTCTGAAGAGAATTTATATATTGTTAAACATGGTAATGATTTCTGATTCATGATATCATACAGCAAACTTGCAAAACCACCGCCAATGATTCGAACCGGTTCCTCTTTAGGCTCATGTTCTGCCCATTCCAAAGCTTTCAATTTTTTTTTGTAGGGACACAGGTCATTAACTACATATCGGAATTGTGATGTCATAATATGTTTTTTCTCGTGAGCAAAAGCACTCGTCAAAATAATAACATCCTTTATGTTATCACCTTGAAATTTATCCACCACTTCTGTTAAAAATTGTTGTGAATATTTGTGCACTAATGGCGCTCTTAAGAGAAGAATAACTATTTTGCGCGTCTCACAAACGTAAACTTCACAACTACCAGCGATAGAAGTAGAATCCAGCTTGTAAGGATCGCATCCCGCGACCGGTATTAGAGCAGGACTGTACACCAATGCTATTCTTCTCATAAATAAGGAAGAAATTACCAAATCACACGCAAGTTGGCCCACATTGCCAACCGCCACACTTGGTACTATCAGTGTGTATCCACTTAAATCACATTCAGAAAGTATTTTCCAATGATTAATTTGAGCCATGTTTCGAAAACTTCAAATTTTCCGGCTACACAACCTCCAAGACAAAATAATGTCCCGTCATGTAAGTAACTCTACTGTCACCTTGACAGATAAATCGACGATCGTTATAAGCAAAAAAAAAAACAAAAGTCTAACATAAATGTAAGCATTCGGAAATGCTTTATTAAATCGTTTAAGTGGAGCATTGCTCTCTATGGTTGTGAAACTTGGAAAATAACTAATCAGGATTAAGAAAAGACTGGAAGCTTTTGAAATATGGTGATGGCGAAGAATGGACGGAAGGAAGCTGAAGCGGAAGCAGCTGGATGGAAAAAATGACCAACGAAGAAGTTCTAGAAAGAGTGAAAAAGAAAAGGCTGCTGATATTATATACATATATCTACTTTAAAAATTAGAAGAGGCAAGATGATAGACCACCCTAAACGTCACGATTACTTTTAAGTGATATCATAGAAAAAAAGAGAGGGAGGGAAAGACCGAAACACAGTTATATAGACCAGATTATGGAAAAAGTGGCGGTTGCGACGTATAAGAAGGTCAAGCAAAACGGCTGTTGATAGGGTGAGCTGGATAAAGCTATATCGACAAAAACGTAGCTCTTAAGCTAATGACGATGAGTGATGTTTCAATAGCTTTGACTTTTTGTTCATAGATACTGAAAATACTTTATTTTATTTCCCACAAAAGAAGCAGAGAAAATAAAAATCTAACTGATTTCAATTTATTCATATTATCAAAATCGAATTACTAATGTGGTGGGAAGGTTAAGTTTTTTTGATTTGGTTGGCAAGCTCGATGAGAAGTTCGACTTTTAGTTTTTGAATACTTTTTGTGCATTGGGTAGTTTGATTTCTACGATTGACATAATAAATTGTATGATCAATATGTATTCATCATATTCAAAAATAAAACAAAATTATTACTCTTCCTGACTGACATTTATTGATTACGATTACTGAAATATATTTCTTTATTCGTTTTATTCGGTACACTGATAGTAAGTTGGGTATCGAGAATAGTGTGGTTTATATTTTATATTGACAAACTTCTGGCCAAAGTAGAGCAGCACCTGCTTTCTAAACTGGCAACTCTGTATCATAATTCACACACTCATTCATTTCATTCATTCATTTCATTCAATCAATAATCCAATCCAAGGAAAAGAAAATTATGATTTCCATGTTCCGACTACTTTATTAGATTTTAAAGCACTAAATGTTTATATTAGCTACTAATGATTGTAAACACAGCACAGTTTAAGTCATCTCTAGTGGTAATTATTTATTTATTCATACACTGATTATGACTGAGCAAGAAAAAGTTGACCCACAGCTGGAGACCTTTATTCTATCCGAAACTCAAAAACAACGTTTTCAGGTTAGTAAAGCCATAAAAAGTTACCACAAAGCGTATTGATAAATGCTGACTAGCTTCCTTCAAGGGCAATCATTTATTCATAGGTAATTACTAAACGCTACGCTTTGATAACGACCTTTGATCCATTAACAATGCATAAATTTGTAAAATTTTGTGATATGTACAAGGAATACATTAGTAGAAAGATATTTATTGTTTTGTCCATCAGGGCTGTTGTTGAATTGGAGACCATAGTTCTACAAGTGTAAATTTAACGGCTAAATATTATTTTACGCGTATTGCAGGTTCTAGTTCACGGATTAACAGACACATGCTGGGACACATGTATGGGACACCCATCTACCCGTCTAGGTACTAAAACGGAAGTGTGCATCATGAACTGTGTGGAACGATTTATTGATGCCACAACATTCATCACCAGGCGTCTTATGAACACAACAAAATACCGTTCTGAAGCTCCTCTTGAATTCCAGTAAATTAAGTGTGCGAATTTAATAACAAACATGTTCGCCAGTATTAAGGACTTTTTACGCCGTCACAAACGAAAGTTTATTGTGACCGGTGCAGTGTTTGGTGGACTATATTTACTATCAGGCTATGCTCAAAAGAAGCTCAGAGAATATCAAGAAAAGGAAGCCAAAAGATTCTTTGAAATGACTCGGAAACGGCAGCACTTTGAGAGTACAGAACGCACTTGTAATCAGACTAGTCTCTCATTGTCAAGAATTGTGACTGAAACTATTTTGAGTGTATTGAACACTGAAGAAATAGTTCAAAAATTACAAGAAAACCCGCCAAATAAATTGGAATTATGGGAACAGTTGAAAATCATGATATTTACTAGAATTTGTGTCCTTGTTTATGCGTTAAGTATATTACAAGTGACATTACGAATACAACTCAATGTAATTGGTGGTTATTTATACAGAGACTCCGTCCATGAGGATGATCCACTCATAGACAGTAATTTGCAGGCCAAATACTTGTCTTTGTGTCACCATTTTGTTGGTCAAGGGGTAAAAGATTTGGTGAAACAGATAGAATCTGTTGTTAAGGAGGTTGTGGAACCTACGTCATTAAAGAAAAAAATGACACTACAGGACGTAGAACAAATATTCTGGTCTATACAAACTATTCTGTGCACGGATGCTTCACATGCAGATCCTGTTAAGAATATGGTGCACTATCTGCTCTCTCATACTACAGTAATAAATGATGGTAAATTAGATAAAGTTGTAAAAGAAACTATGGATGTCTTAGAAAGTGATGAAGTTGTATCAATAACCATGTCGTCAGTAAGCCGATGCTTTTCTTCTGTTATTGACGAAGTGGCCAAACTATTTGCGACAAAGGCTACCCCTGTGACTAAAAATGATTTGGAATTGAATGTAAATCATGTTATCACCAATGGAGCTTTAGAACTGGGGGCAACTCCTGACACTTTTGTAGATGTCAATAAAGTAGAGTTATACTTTGTAAAACTGCTCCCAGTCATAAATGAACTCGTTTCAAAGAATATATGTAAGGGTAACACAAACATTCCAGATATGTTAATACAGCAACTCACTCTAAATGACAAAATTAAGCTTTTAGGTGCAAATATTTATGAAGTATTTAGTAGTCGCTAAGTTCTATTATATCACATTGCCAATATTTCATTGAATAATAATATCAAATAAAATATAATGTAATAATAATAAATCTTTAATGTTAAAGATATATGCTATCAAAATGTTTAATTTTCAAGTTTAGGTATCTTGGTAATTAAGTTTTTGTATTTTGTGCATTGGGGGAACTGTAATAAAAAACTTATCATTACTTATTGTTTTATTTGTATTGGTTACTGTATTTTAACTGCACCTGTTTTAAAGTGTTAATTAGGCTTAAGTATCTAAATTAGGTAAAATATATTTTTATATTAAACAATCCTAGATTCTAAGAATCAACATAATTAAGCTGGCAGTGAGTGCATTTTTTTTTTTATAGCACAGCAATCTGTCGTCATAGAAATTAATCTGTTTCGTTGGTCGAACTATGTCTGATTATTTATTTGATTATTTTTCCTAGCAAGGGGAGTTGTCCATCAACCACTCTCACAATTCCTTGGCAGTGAGTGCGTGATTAAAATTCTATATTAACCTGAATGCCAAACCAATGTTCAGACCATTGTATTACACCTTTAGAATGTGTTGCTCTACTTCTTCTACCTATTATTTATTTTAAAACTAGCTGTAGTAAAACCTACATATTTAAAATGTACCTAGCAACTGAGAAATAATGTATTTATGTCATAGCCTGAATAAATGTTGGCTTATCTCAGTGACAATAAAACGATTTGGATTGGAGTGACAAAAAGTATCTGGGTAATTATCTGATAACTTTTCGAAGAGATGTATTACAGTATCATCAAATATATGGGTCAGAATGAGGTCCCAACAGCTGACCATAAACAGAAAATTATTGCCGATTTTTTTCTATTCAACCCCAAAATAAATGTTTTTAGTTTTTCAATTATTTGTTCTCCATGGTTACAGAATATTAGTAAGTTATGTGAAGATTTTGTATCACACATGCATGGAAAAGGATCTAAGGATTAATTAATATGTTACTGAACTTAGGGAAAGGTATCATTCTTAACAATATCACAGGTTCAGTTGTAGGAAATAAGAAGTTAATGTTATATGAGGAAACTAAACTATAAAACAATTTATTCTGTTTAATTTTTTTTATTATTATTTAACATACATTGATTTCAATTTAGATTGGTCTGCCATAAACTAGTTAATTTTTATTTTTATGGAATATTGAGCAAACGAGCCGACGTCTTACCTGATGGTAAGCGATTACCGCCGCCCATGGACTTAGCCCTACATGGCTCTTGCTTTGTGTGGATCTGTGGCGATCGCCACATACACTACAGCGCCATCTACTGAGTAACTACTAATCCTGAATATTGATATAGAAGTTCTCACGCTAGTCACCTTATATAATAACTGCTTCGGTGGCGCAGTGGTAGTGAATGCGACTGCTGTGCTTGAGGTCTCGGGTTCAAATCCTGGGTCGGACCAAGTGTGTGTGATCTACAAATATTTGTTTCGGAGTTTGGGTGTTTTCTATGTATCATATGTATATATTTACAAAACAAAAAGTATATATGAATTCATATCAGTTGTCTAGTACCCATAACACAAGCTCTGCTTAGTACACAACTATTAAATTTCAAGGCCAAAGGTCACAAAAATTCTCTCCTTTCCTATGGGTTTTTTGCTATTTGTATTTATTATCAATATTGTAGAATACAAAATTCTCTACAAATTTTGTTAAAAAAAAAATTTATACGGTGGATCGTTTTCGAGATAGGGGACGGAGAGCGCGCGGCCACAGCATCACTTCAGGTCAACCGGTGCCTCCGGTCGAAAACGCGCCATATACAGTTGATGAACTATCGATAAATCAATGATTATAAATATTTGTCAATTTTTATTAACTATAATATTATATTTTATAATTTTCTTCATGCATTAAATCTATATATATCTATTCAATAATACTGATAACCGTTTCTTAAAATTAAAAAATAATTAAGAGAAAGACTTAAATCATAATATAATTAAATTCCCATTTACACTAATGACATTCTAAATAGAAAATAATTAGGTGCATCTTCTTTAAAATCTGTAAATTAATTATTACTGTCAGCAAACAATTTGAAAGTAATCTTGAAGAATATCTTCAATATGAATTGAGTCGTATCCAACAGCTTTATTTGATAATGATGGCATGAGAAAAACAACAAAATCGTCATTGTAGGACAACATGAGCCCAATTGATTTTGTTCTCAATGAAAATAATGTGACGTTCTTTATTGATGGCGGGTTTTTTCTTCATCATGTTGTATGGAGCAGAGAAGACACTTTTTCTATTATTCGATTATCAAGATTATATAAAATACATAGTTAAAGTATGTTATGGACATTATTATTCATAACTACATTGCCTGGACTGGAAAGGTATTTCAAACATTGAATAGGCATTGTATAGAATACCGGAATTATACAGATCGCCGGTAACACATATACTGAAATTCTTTAAAATTTCTACAATTTTGCCCGCGGTTATTGTCGTACCGCGGGGTTCAGCTAGTTATAAATAAAACGGTGTTTAAATTCATCATCATCAACAGCCTTCAATGATCCACTGCTGGACATAGATTATACGTTAATTCTATGAATTTTAAAACCAAAAAATATTGTGTTATAATGACAATATCATAATAATCTTATCCTGTTATCGTATAAAGATATACTTTCTAAGATACGCTAGAGATTGGATTATTGATAAAAATAAATATTATATACAAGTACCTTTAAATTACAATCTGTTATAAAACACGTAGGGACCAATTTTTTTCCTCATAATACTTTTATGGTACAAAATTATTATTATTTATTTATTTTCATTTTTCTACTCACAAGTTGGTACAATACCTAACCTAAAATTTTGTAGGTACAAAGCAAAGTTTTATAGCACAGATAAAGGAACAATTGTGAAAAGCATAAATATTTAGTTACATCATATAATATATCTACAGGTTTGTACGAAACCTTCGGTGCGAGAGACCGACTCGCACTTGGTCGGTTTTTTTTTATGGAATAAGAGGGCAACTGTGCATCCTAATCAGATGTTTAAATCACAAATGCGCTGCCTGCATGGATGTGGTATTGGGTAAAGTGGATACGCCGCCACGCCGCGTCCATTTCTACTGTGCCAAGTTTGTTCGAATCCCATACGATTCCAAAACTTTGTGTGATACATAAATTATTGTTCTGGGTCTAAGTGTTATTTGTGTCCTTTACTCTTGTTAGGTTCCTCACGACACATAATATATTCCTTACTCAGGAATTTTCTTTAACAAAAAAGAGAGAAAGAAAAGTT
Organism: Spilarctia lutea; assembly: GCA_916048165.1. Classification (NCBI taxonomy): domain Eukaryota; kingdom Metazoa; phylum Arthropoda; class Insecta; order Lepidoptera; family Erebidae; genus Spilarctia; species Spilarctia lutea. The sequence goes on from OU696491.1 coordinate 8,301,715, forward strand.
AAACAAAGTAGTAGTTGGACTTAGATTACCTCATTGACTAACTGAGTAAATGATTAGTTTCACTTAAATCAAACTTATCTAACTGTGAAAAAATAGTCTGACTCTAATATAACTTACAAGGAAAAGTTTACAAAACCATAAACTGACAACATCACGTTAGATAAAAAAAATTTATAGCCTATGTCACATGGGCAGTAGTTTAGGTGTTACTGTGTAATATACAAACTATGGAGGGTAGAGGTACCTCCATAATACAAACATACATAAGCTGTCAAAACCTTCCTTTTAGCTTCGCAGTAATGGTAATGTCATTTATATTCCTTTAATACCTATGACGGGAAATAATTCATGAAAGAGATTATATACGTATTCGAAATAGCTATTGCATAAGACTGCAGAGCGAATCGTGTGTCTCCTTTCGCAATGTTGTTTTAATTCAAAATTTATTTTTAACGTGTTAAGTATTTCAAACGAAACATTTCCTTGTGTCCATCTGTTTTAATCATTTAACCTAAATGCCTTTACTTTGTTAAATTATAATAATATAAGTCAAATGCATTCACTAACAGGATACATATAATCGTCACCCGCCGCGCCGGCTTTAAATTCAGGGCATACAAATTCACTTTGAAATTAATCTCTTTCATATCAAATATTCGAGTGGGAATTGGCACAGCTACAAACATTTCTTAGAAGAGTCCCTTTAGTCTGAATCTCTTATGAATTTAGACTACTGATGTATGCAAGGAACAGTAAACTATACAAATATTAAAACAGGTTATAAAGAGTTCCTTCATTGCTTTTAACGATGTGTGAGTAAAAACTCTATTTCACCAACGTAAAACCTAATTTTGAAGGAGAGGCTTATGAATTAGAAGCTGTTGAAGCAAAGATAATAATGTGGGTGAGCCATCCCTCCTCTTGATTCTGGGAGCAGGGACTCCTAGGATGGCAACGCACTTTTAACTTCAGTTGTCTATAGCAGTGGTAATCACTTATCTTCAGGACACTAGTCTACTCATTTGACTTCTATGAAATAAAAAAATAGATATTTATTTTATAGGCGTTACAAGTGCGTTGACGGTCTTTGGGGGATGGAGGAAGGGGTTGGTATCCTCACTTACTCGGTGAAACACAGCGCAGGCGCTGTTTCACACCGGTTTTCTGTGAGGGCGAGATATCACTCCACACCAGTTATGTCTAAAACTCTATTGACTTTATTCACTGGTAGTGTTCATCACCATCAACAACAATTCTCTGATGGACATAAGCGTTATAAGAATAACGGTAGATAGATATACTTGAGAAGAAACCACATCTCCTTTCTAAGAAGAAATGAGATGTGGTCTACTACGAGTATATCACGCTGGCCACACGCGTTGGTATAGGGTTTGTTTTAAGTTTGTGCCGAAACGGGTGTAATACAAAAGGGGGGATCATCCGGCCAGCCGAGGCGATCATGCTTGGCGGGCCACTGCCCAACAGTTGATGTTACTCCGTGTAGTGCGTTACTTCATAGTTCAGTGTATCTTCGGTAGATGGCGCTGTAGTAGGTTATTGTTGTGTTATATGTGGAAGTCGCCACAAGTTTTCCATCTCTTTGTAGTTATATTTCCTACGTATTTTGCACTGAAAGTTTATGTAAATTTTGGGACAATTTAAATTGCCTGTGGATTTTCTCTAGGCGATATCCTTATAGACATATCACTGACTCACGATTTCTCGACTCTTTTCTAACTTTTAGAATACTATGATGAAGCGGAACCACCAAAAACAATAATTTGTTTGTTTTTTAAAAAGACGAGAGCGACAGGTCCTTTTTATACTTTGCCATTTTAATAAAGATAAATGAGCGTCTGCGTCTCTAAACTACGAGTATAAAATACATTAGTGTACTAGCCATTTTTTTCAGCTTAATAACTAATATATCTATTCTGGAGTGGTTTATACGGCCTATATTTCCACATTTGTACATAATTCATAAACAAACTCACGCTTCATCCGTCCAGGATCGACGGAATATTTGGGTAACCATGAAAAAGGATTACAACATTAATATAATTGTGGGGGCACGGGTGTCATGTTAATCCAACACAAGGGGAATAAGGGAGAACCCTCCGACCAGGCGAGGTGATCATGCCTGGCGGGCCACTGCCCAACAGTTGATGTTGGGATGTTGTACTTATGATAATTGGCGCGAGAACTTCTATTGCGCAATTCAGGATTGGCCGTTTCTTCGTATGGTGCGTTACTCCACAGTTCAGTGTAACTACGGTAGATGGCGTTGTAGTGTTTCCTTGTTGCGCTGTAAGTGGATGTCGCCACATCATTATCCTCTAAACGTTAGTAAGGAGGCGACCTATTGCTAACAATCTACCTCATGTCAGCAGTTAGGTCGTAAACTTTAAACATACATGGATGGACTGAAAGTTTACGACCTAACGGTGATACAAGACATTTTTCTACTTCTGTCCTTGAACTCTACTCAGCGATAAACAATGGAAATGCAGAGATGTACCTCCTACTCTAACTACGTTCACTAGAGTTTATCAACGAATATTGCTAACTTCATTGAGATTGTAAATTTATCAGACCTAGCATTTAGAAAGTATTTTTAAGAGAAGGAAAGCTTGTAGCAATTATTAAACCGCCGATTGGTATGGTCAGCATTATAGTACACGAATTATCTTTTGTTCAGGACTGTTAAAGGCTTCATATACCGTGTGAGAGCCACGCTTCGGCATGCATGGGCTGGCTCGACAGGAGTGATAACACGGCTTCACAAAAAAACGGTGTGAAATAGCGCTTGCGATGTGTTTCACCGAATGAGTAAGGATACCGGAGGCCCATCCCTCTCCCCTTTCCTCAAAGGCCGGCAACGCACTTTTGACGCCTCTGGTGTTGTAGGTCTCCATGGGCGGCGATGATCGCTTACTATCAGGTGATTCGTCTGAAAAATACTGTCTATGTGATGTGATATATTTCATGTACCTACATACATATATATTTTAATAAATGACACCCAGTCACACCCAATTACATACATTAATAAAACCACGATTTGAACACTACTATTACAACCCTCTAACTGAAGACCAACCTGATATGACAGCATTCGTGCTGTCGTGGTTCGTTGGTAAATGCGAGACCGAAGGCCCATGTGCCTATGTGTCTACCATGCTGCATTGTCTGATTTCGCAATGAGTGTGGTGACCACTGCTCTTGGATTCTACTCATGTTTTTCATGGAAGAATAGACTCACTTAGACAGGCTCAAATATTTAAAAAGTATATAGAACGAATGGTCGTATTCATCAGACATTGACTACACGGTTGGCCTAGTGGTTTAAGCGGCCACTACGCCGGTTGCTTGCGCCAAGTGCCGTGGGTTCAAATCCCACGTGGGACATCACTTTGTGTGATCCACAAAATGTTGTCCTGAGTCTGGGTGTTCTTTGTGTCCGTTACATGTATGTTTGTAAAGTCCCCCGCAACACAGGATGTATATTCCTAATGCGGGAGTTGTCTTTGAAAAAAAAAAAGACAATTTTTATCCAGAAAAGCGACCTCTAGCATGATTTATTCGCTTTGTAATCTACAATGAAAGTACAAGAGTTACTGATATTTTATTTAGAGGGGAGTTGAAGTATGGAATTTCAAGCACACAGAAATGTTGAACACTCGCTCTGTATTGGTCACTAGAGAGTCCGAAACGAGGTCGCCGAGGTCGACCACGGTACACGCTATAAACTGCACCAACACACATCGAGTATTCATTTCATTCAAAAGTAATTATCATTTTACTTACCTTGCTGTTAATGTTTGTTTTACCGATTATTTTTTATGTTATTTTAACCATAATAATAAATGTCAACTTTAATGGAAACTATAAAATACAATGACAGTTATATTCCAACGAATTACTTCATAACTATGTCGTAAGAAGTAACTATTTTAAGGACCAAGACTGTGAAGAAACGTTATAGGTAGATAATTTTGATCAGTGTACATAACTAAGTATATCAGTAAGGAAACTGATAACACTTGTACACTACTATCTTATTCACCTGTCCTCTATTTCCTTAAATATCTTAAATATTGACACAAATACTTTCATTACACAGTAAGATATGTTATCTGATAAAAACTTATGACAATCTAAAAGGTGTATCGTGTTTACACTGTATTCACAATACTTACTTTTTATTTATATTTCCAATTTTGGAAGATATTTTCTTAATGACAAATCAGAGTTGCTTTGCAAAATGAACTTACGTGGAAAATGCTTAGTGTTATCTTCAAATTATAAGTAATAAAAAAAACTATACTATATGTATATAAGACTAGCTGACCCGACAAACGTTGCTTTGCCATAAAAAGGAATAGGTATATGTTGTAGAGGTGGGTCAATAAAAATCGCGATGGAAAAATACGGGTTGATCGTAGAGGGTTGAAAATTCAGGGTTGTATGTATTTTCTAATGATAATCATAAAAAAAAAAATAGGGGTGGACCCTTAACATTTAGGAGGATGAAAAATAGACGTTGGCCGATTCTCAGACCTACCTAAAATGCTCACAAAATTTCATGAAAATCGGTCCAGCCGTTTTGGAGGAGTATGGTAACTAACATTGTGACACGAGAATTTTATATATAAGATATTTACTTCAAGAAATTTTAAATATTAAGTGAACATGTTTCATCTATGAGGGCAAGGGTCTAATGTGTCTTCGTGATTACAGAGTGTGGGTCACCATGTCTGTATTCGCAATGAGCAATGAGTATAGTGACCACCACTCCTGGATTCTGCTTATGTTTCCATCAGGCAGGTAGAGTCATTTTATGTGATCAACAAATTGTTGTTCTGAATTTGGGTGTTCTTTGTGTCCGTTTGTTGTATATTTGTAAAGTCTCAGGGAACACAGGATTTGTTCCTAGTACGAGAGTTGTTCTTTGTAAAAAAATAGCAACACTATCTCTATTCACCCCGTAGGTGTCGTAATGGCTGACTAAAAGAGCTAAATACACTGGATAACAACACTGCAAAGGGAAAGAATAATTGAAACAAAGCGTCTTGTCAGCGGCCACTAAGCCATACGCGAAGGTTTTTATTAATAGTTTAGTAAAGGTAGTAGAGCCTCGACTGGGACGGTATTACCCTCGCACAGAAGATCAGCTTTAAAACCTTCTTTCTGAGTAGAGACATAGATAATATGTAAACCAGTACAGTATTCTGCTATTTTATATTTTTCAGTCATTTGTAGAACAGTTTCCATAGATATTTCCATTACCATACCAAAGTAACGACAACAAGGGCAGCGTAAACAGACAGCTTGGCACACCTGAAGCGGTGGGTGTGTGCGATGTTTGGCTGTCAATGCAGTGTGGATATGCGGCATGGCCGTGTGACGCGAGTTGCGCACGCAGCCTCGGCCCGCAACTGCCAATAACCCACTAGAAGTCGCCGAGCGCGCGCCACTCGCTCCTGAACGAATATCGACGCGTGTAAGTAAAACATAAAGCCACCCCGTGGGACACACTGAAAAATTGTGCCATAGTTTAACAGTGAATCCTCTAAGATTGTGCCTGGGATTTTTTATTAATGGTGTTGATTAAAACAGTGTTAATTGTAAACTTATCTCTGTGTCAGTGAAAAAAACACAGTTGTATTTTTCATGTGAGTATACATACATATGTCATATTACTTAGATATTAATAACTTTATATATACATAACTATATTTAGACAAAAAAAAATTGAAAGAAAATGACTTCACACAAGATGGGAATACACAAAATTAAAACAGAGCGATTATAAGTTTACTGTAAAACCTTTTAATCATTTGTTTCTAGATAACATTCAAATTTTGCCGTCATTTAAATATTTATATAAGTTAGTTAACTGATGGTAAATTAGTATACCTATCTACTCACAAAGAGAAGAAACTACTAAACAAAATAGATAGGTAATTCCTATTATAATAGTCATTTAAAAACCAGTTCCAACAAATGTTCATATGTTATTTTAACGTACGTATTTTAATTACATTTGATATCAAATGATTACAAATTAGTTACGTAGGTATCTATAGATAAGTATTAATTATTTTCTGATTAAATAATGAGTTATTTTTTCAATTATACTTTTTTGAGTCCATAATGATAAGCCGATATTATATTGTATTCGTATGTACTATCTAAGAAATTAACGAGAAGTATTTTACAGTAATTTTAAATAACATCACAAATAAAATGGTTCTATAAATAAATAATTCCGCATAATACATTATATTTGTCAAGGAATAAACAATTACAATATATATTAAAGTATTCCTTATTATACATTTACTAAAATGTAAAGGATGATTACATAAACAACGCTAGACTTAGTTTTCTCAATAACTGAATCGTTTGCTTCGAATAAAAACATTTCCTCGGCTATTTTCCACATGCCTATGATAATAGTCCTATTATAAGAGTTTACATATCTATCTATATAATATATACTAATAATAAAGCTGAAGAGTTTGTTTGTTTAAACGCGCTAATCTCAGGAACCGCTGGTCCGATTTGAAAAATTCTTTCCGTGTTGGATAGTCCATTTATCGAGGAAGGCAATAGGCTATATATCATCACGCTACTACTAATAGGAGCGGAACACCAATGAAGAATGTTTCAAAAAGGGGGGAAATTTTCACGCTACGGGCAATATAAGACGCAAACGAGGTTGCGTGGGTCAGCTAGTGGAATATAAATCTCATATCGACGCAGCGATCTATTAAAAACTAAGACAATTTCATTCATAAAATTAACCCACAGCTGAATTGTTTTTAAAGATAGAATGTTATGTGACGTCTATTAATATTTGCTGTTTACAACTTTTTATCAATGAATTCGTAAAATCAAAATCCGTCACACATCATTATTTTAACTTAAAGCTTTAAATACCTATTGCTATCTGATTAGATTTCATGTCTTTATTAGTTGAGTCACTAGTTTAATGTTCTGGCTGATGATGGACTGGATTGCTATATTAAATCATCGTTTTTATCTAAATATTTAAAAAGTCGAGGACGCCAGCAGTCTGTCCGGACCGATGAATCTTCATCGACGTGGGCCGGACTCGACTGTGGTGTTCCACAGGGCGGCATACTTTCTCCTCTTCTCTTTTCACTATTTATCGATCTCGTGACCCGTGAGCTTCAGTGTGCGTATCACTTGTATGCAGACGATCTGCAAATCTACTCACACGCAGGTGTGGAAAATTTGAACGAAGCCATAGGTGCTGTCAACAGTGACTTAGAGACCATTAGAAACTGGTCCAGCAGGTTTGGTTTAACTGTAAACCCATCAAAATCCCAAGCAATCATCATAGGGAGTCCTAGAATGACGAGCAGAATTAATCCTGAGGAAACTACTGATATCATCTTTAATGATACTATTTTGCCCATTAGTACATCGGTCAAGAATCTCGGTTTGCACATCGATACGACTCTGAACTGGCAATCACAAGTAACTAGCGTCTGTCAGAAGGTTACAAATGTTTTACGTACATTCTATCGTTTGAAAAATTTTCTCCCCGTAGAAACAAAAAAGATGCTTGTGCAGACTTTAATTTTTCCACTTATCGATTATGGTGATGTGTGTTATCTCGACCTGAATGCAGATCTGCTCAATAAATTAGACCGACTTCTCAACAATTGCATTCGATTCATATTCAACCTGCGAAAGTATGATCATATATCCGCTTATCGTACACAACTGTCTTGGTTACCTATAAGGCAGCGCCGCAGTTCCAGAGCTGTTTCTTTGTTGTACTCTCTTCTCCACTCACCGAACTCGCCTACCTATCTAAAATCCCAACTAGAATATATCTGCTCTAATCATAATAGAAATTTTCGCTCTTCTAACAATCTTCTCCTTCGTTGTCCTTCCCATACTTCCAGCATAGTCCATTCCTCCTTTCTAGTTCAAGCTATCTTTCTTTGGAACACACTCCCACTAGAGACCAGGATGGCCACTAGCCGATCCACTTTTAAACTGAATGTACGACAGTTCTATAGGGACTTGTTGACGGAGGCATCAGAATAACACTTTTAATGTCTTTTGGATATGTATATGTGTGTATGTAGGTATACGTATTTATGTATATGTGTGTATGTATGTATATGTATATTTAATTTAGATGTTTTAATTATGTAAAAATTGTATATGTTTATATATCTGTAGAATGCTTAGTATTGTAATATATCTTAATTTAATCTATCGTATTATTAAGTCACGCCTGCCAAACACAGTCTTGCAACACCCAAAGGTTTGACTGGAAGAAAATGCCTGTGGCATTAAGTCCGCCTTGTGCAATATGTTTGCAGGAAGTTTGTATAAATAAAATAAAAAGTCCAGCAGTTAACGTTTTTCGACCGAGATGATGTTGAAAATCATTTAAAATCACAATTTTCATTAGAATAAGTTTAAGAGCGACTTGCACAAAGTTTGACATAAGTATATACTAAACAAAATTAGGTAAATGCAGTTATAAATGCATAAACACGTTTAACTTAAACAAATTTAGCGCCCTCTTGCACAAATAAATAATTAACTATATGGGGCCGGTAAAGCAGTTCCTACGTTTCGTTACATGTTTTTATAATTATATCAACGCCATATGCATTTTTTTGCATAGAACGAAACTCCTGGTTATTGTTTTTTGTTGTTAACACAATAACACACGAATATAAGCTCGGCCCGAGGAAAAACTTGACTTACCATAGGTCTATTAATATTACATTATTAATATGTTAATCATCTAAGATTTAAATATTCTTTAATTTCTTCATTATCTTTAGAACACAAATGAATGAAATTCAGTTCATTTTCGTGATCTAATACGCATTATAATTAATCTTTAAAAACGTAAAACCTTACAAAAATGTAAAGCAGAGACAGTTTTTCTACTGTTAAACACGTTTAGCTCTGTTAAATAGCTGAGTTTTTAAATTTCACTTCGGCTGTTCCTTAAACATGCTTAGCAAAGAATTTATCGTTGTGCAAGATGCTAATTGTGTTTAATCTTTTTAAACGCATTTAAACGTATTGAAGCTATGTCGTGCTAGTGGCCCTAAGACTACTAGCAAAAGATTAAAACATTAACTGTTGATAAATTGTGGCGAATAACACATTTAATCTACAATTTTTTTGTTTTTGGATAAAGTCGTACCGATTTTAACATTACGGATATAGAAACATTTTCCTTAACACGATAATCCGTCAACTATTGTTTTGGCAAAGAAAACTGTTACGTTTTAGCCATAACGAAAGAAGTTACCTGTAAAGTATCAACTTAATCAGATGTTAATTTTTCCATGTTCGTATACTTTATGAAATTGATACTTTTTGGTTATCTGTGATACTGCACGAGTAATGTAGAGACATTTAATAATTCGACACCGATAACGTTGATACCACTGTTCTAATTTGTGTTAGTGTTACTGAAAAAAATAACAGTGTATAAGGAAAATATGAGAACTATAATCGTTTAAACACAAATGGTTTTGTAAATTTTGCAGTAATAATTTTTGGTCATTACACACTTATATACATCAGTTCAAATTGTTATTGTAAGTATAACTGTATGATCCGTTACTTAAACATACAACGAACATAGTAACATGTTATGTTCTACCCAAAGGCCTCTAACAAAATCAAATAGAAACACACGTAAGTTGGAATCTATTAGTGCGATTCTTTGAATATTATTTGAATTAAACAATACACCATCTGTCGAAACATCTGGTATAAAATCAAGTGAAGGTTACCCGAAAAAGTTTGTACCTTAATCTAATGCATTGTGTAATAATGACAAAATAATACCTTACACATTTGAAATACGATTATCAGACCCTAAACTAGGCAGAACCTATAGTACGGTATACAGATTACCGAGAAAAATAATAATAGTAATAAATCTCTTTATTGTACACCAGTAGTAGTATGATTACATGGTAAACTTAAAACTATTATAAAGTATGTACAAGTGGCGGCCTATACGCCATGGCCATGGCAATATCTTACAGGCAACCATGAAATACTTTAGTATTTCTAAATACATACATATCACAACATATTATAAAACAAAGTCCTCCGCTGCGTCTGTCTGCCTGTCTGTCTGTTCTCGATAAATTCAAAAGCACGATTTTTATGCGGTTTGTACTAATAGATAGAGTGATTTTTGAGGAAGGTTTTTGTATATAATTTGTTATTTTTTTTAGTATATTGACTAAAATATAACGATATTTGTTGAAGACGTCGAATTAATTATTATTCGTCCTGGGTAGGGAGGGACCGACTACGACCTCCTGGCAGTCAGGGTCATTACCTAACTACTATACCTACAGGACCCACCGAAAGGTTCTTTTATTGACATTATTATGAACTAGCCGACCCGTGCACACTTTGTTGGGCGTTAATCGCCCGCTTTTCTTCGACTCCATTTACAAATACTACTATTTTATTGAATTTTTTGTTCTATTATAATAAAATGTAGCCTATATCACTTCTGTTATATATTTAGAAAATTTTGTATTTATATCGCTTGCAGCTCCGGCCGCGTATATGTTGGTTATTGCTGAATAGTGTCGCTTTCTGTTAGGAAATAAATTTTGGGATCGGATCAGTACTTTCGAAGATTACCCTTAAACCATACAAACAAAGTTCGAAACTTTACCTCTTTACATTATTAGTATATATATATATATATATATATATATATATATATATATATATATATATTATAGTTGTAAAATCGAATTCAGTTGGATTGCATACAAAAGTTTTTTTCCTTAATCGTTAATATGACTCACATCATCACTATTGAAATAATCAATAATAATAAATATTCCGTCCCAAGGTAAGCAGAGCTTGTGTTTTCGGTACTAGACAACTGATATAAATATTTATGTACTTTTTTTTTTGTAAATACATACATATTATACATAGAAAAATCACTTGAGTTTGTAAATAGCTCGTAAAATCATTACAAGCACATAACAAGCACATGAAATTTTAAAAGCAGTCTTCGAATGACAATAAAATGGCAATATTGTAATTTTTTTTTATTATTATATAGCGGGCAAACGAGCAGACGTATCGCCTGATGGTATGCGATTACCGTCGCCCATGGACACCCGCAACACCAGAGGCGTTACAAGTGCGTTGCCGGCCTTTTAGGAAGAAGTACGCTCTTTCCTTGAAGGTTTGAAAGTCGTATTGGTCCGGGAACACCGCTGGCGACGGCTCATTCTCAGTTTTGTTGTGTGCGGCATGAATGGCCCGGCTCGACTGGAGTGTCGCGTAGGACGATGGCGGAAAGATGCGGTAGGGATCAATCCGAACAATTCCTCGGAGCACTCCCCATGGTAAATGCGGTAGAAGATGCACAGCGAAGCCACATCGCTACGCAGCGCCAGAGAGTCTAGCCGAATTGGAAGATCCTGGCAATCGACGATACGAGTCGCCCTCCGCACCAATTTAATCAATACTTACAATCTATACAAATACATAAAAATTGAAGTGTCTGTAATTGAAATTTCACTAACATTTAACGGATGATTTAAGGAGTAACTTAAACTATTGGCTACTTTAGACAATCCCTGTGGTACCCGGGGCTGTTGTTGTAAATCTTACACTACGAGGCTCACTAGTCTGTAATGAAAATCTATATTAAGCCAAATAGTTTAATTGTCCGGTTAAAAAGTGGTCATGCTAAGCGATATTTATTTTGTAAGCAAATATTTTTAGATATTTTTACACGTCGGACTTTACAGCTAGAAGAGGCCGGCAACAACCGCAGAGGTGTCTTTTAGTGTTGGTTAGGTCAATTTATAGAGGAAGGCTGTAGGCGATATAACATCATTTTACGATAAACTTTAATGCCGCCAGAAAATTTTGTATTTTTATCGCTCACAGCGCCGGTCGCGTATATGTTGGTTATTGCGAAAAAGTAGCGTGTTGATTTGCTCAAGAATCGAAGTTACGTAAGCTACACGACTAATTTTATAGAAATTGGTGCAGCGTGAAAGCGTAACAAACAGATTGTCACACAATCAATTAGATAAAATTAGTGTGGATATTTATAATGGCTACGAAAATATCATCAAATACTGAAATTTTTCAAAGTTTGTTTTTTTTATTTGCTCATATCTTATCTTAAAATCATATCGTAACAAACGATAAATAATGCACACGTATCGAAAGAATGTCTTACTTATCTGTGTGAGACGTGACATTATTCTATAAATTGCACGATCACTAAATCAACAAATTTTCCTCTAGTGACACGTAATGCCATTGAATTATTACAATCAAATAGAATTTTTAAGAAAATCAATCATTAAAATTACTTTACAGTCAACAATCTATACTAATAATAAAGCTGAAGAGTTTGTTTTTTTGTTTTAACGCACTAATCTCAGGAACCGCTGGTCCGATTTGAAAAATGATTTCAGTGTTTGATAGTCCATTTATCGAGAAAGGCTATGGGCTATATATCATCAGGCTACTACTAATAGGAGCGGAGCACCAATGAAAAATGTTTCAATAACGGGGGAAAATTTTCACGCTACGGGCAACATAAGACGCAAACGAGGTTGCTTGGGTCAGCTAGTCTTTTACAAATCCATACCTAGTTAGTAATAGGCTTTACATCAGTGAAGGTTTTGGCCTACTGTACCATGCTGACCAGACCGATTGTTATAGGGTTTATTTCTAGTTTTTTTCCCTTTACATTGCTGTTGTCAACGTAGTTCCTTTGGTCGGCTCTTATGATCTCACGCGAGGAATAAAGGTGGAGACACTATTCTGAAGCTGAAACCACCGAGTTCCTTAAGCCTCTGCAGTTACGAAGAGATGTCGCCTCTATGGCAGTCCTCGCTACCATAGAGAGGCTTTTGACGAGCTCTTTCACAATTCGACCAATGTCCCATCTTCCTTCTTTTTCCTTTCTGATCTTGGAAGTCACTGCTTTTGAGTATATATACCTTAATTCTTTATCTTACTCTTTTTTACTTTGTATATATCGTCTATAATTTAGTTATTGTGTCTGGCTAGAGGCACAAACATGGGTCTGATTACCACCATAGACAAATAATCTTGTGATGAGTATTATCATTTAATCTGTATCTGGGGTTAATCTACACTAATATTATAAAGAGGAAAGATTTGTACCTATTTTTGTATGTTTGTAATGAATAGGCTCAAAAACTACTGGACCGATTTTAAAAATTCTTTCACCATTCGAAAGCTACATTATCCACGAGTAACATAGGCTATATTGTATTTTGGAAAAAAAATGGGTTCCGTAAGATATTTGGGTTTTTCGGACACAAGGTGTAAAAATCAACCAGAAAAGTTACTTATTTTGCGAAAATTTTCATGCTACGGGCTATATAAGACGCAAACGAGGTTGCGTGGGTCAGCTATGTTTTATATACAACTTGTATTTAGTATCAGCATTGCACCCGTGCGAAGCCGGGGCGGGTCGCTAGTCTGTAATATATACCTACATATACGTACGTGTATTACTATAGGAAATTCCTAATCCGATAGAGTAGATTCTATGAGACATTATTATATGAATAATATACTTGTAATATTATAGTATTGTAGTACATTATACCGGAAATTTAAAAATTACAATTTAAAATTGTAATACAATTATTCATCAATGCAAGATAATGTACTTTATGAAAAAAAAATCATTAACTCATTCTGCGAACAAGTAGATAGGTCTATGAATACATCGTTCGTATTAAAAAAATAGAGACCATTGATCAAGTCTATCCCTATCCAATCAACTCTTTTAACCAAGATGCAAGTATTCAAGTAAATTCTCTTTCTACAATCATCATCAGCCTATCGCAGTCCTCTGCTGGACATGGGCCTTTCCAATTGCCCGCAACTTAGTTCGGTCCTCGGCTTCTCGCATCCAGCTCCTGCCAGCCGTCTTGCGCAAATCATCACTGCACCTGGCCTGTGGACGTCCTACGTAGTGTAGGACGTCCACAGGCCAGGTGCCGCCGTGACGAAGTCTTCACTCAAAAACCCATAATCGCTAACGCCATTTTGTATTATATATTATTATTGGCTAATTATAATTTCTGTTGGCCACGTCACTTAGCATTGAAATGATCTCATTCCCATGCATTTGTTAGTTTTCTAATAATGCTTACGTTTGTACAATGTCAACTAGCATCAAATGGATGTTAATCTATACTTAATATTATGAAGAATTTGTATTGTTTGGTTGAAGCTCTGTCTCAGAAATTGCTTGTCCGAATAGAAAAATATTTTTAACATTGAATAGAACATTTTTTAAGGAGGTTTAATACTATCCGGCTATGACCAGTATCAATGAAAAATATTACGAAAACGAGAGAATATTATTTCGTTAATTAATTTTCAAAGCTTGAATTACTCAGAGAATACATGGTTACGCGTTGAGACCCGCGGGGGGAGAAGTAGTATGATAGATTATGATAGAGTAGTGAGTAGAGAGAGGTAGTGTGATAGATTATGATAGAGGAAGTATGAAAGAATTGAACTTTAAAACTATGTCTCTAAAAAATAACTGCGACATGATAATATCTATCTTTTAAGGTTGGTTAACTGTAACCTTTCATGGTAAAAAAAAATTGTGAGCGCTGTGTAACATTATGCTACGACTTATAATAGGAGAAACAGACAAAATTGCGCGGGTTAACTAGTATAAGCTATATGAAACGATAGAAAGAATTATATTTATAGTTATATTGATAAATTAATTTGTGGCATTCGGCGGGCAGCGGCGAATGACGGTTAGATTAATTGAGCGACTTAACTTGGTCTCTTAATCTAATTAAATCAATACCTTTATTCTATAGATTGAACTTTCGGGAGAGTTTATTTATCGTAGCAGGTGAGGTATTCATGATCATGATGAAGGTATCAGTGATAAAAGTGCTATTTGGAATTTAAAAGATCTTTTTTGAAACTACTAATTTCTCCTTATGTCTACAATTCATTGCTCCATTAGATTTATTGACAAGTTGTTGACAAGTAAAGTTTATAATGAGGGGGGTATTGATTGCTGATGGTGAGAGGTATGCAGTGTATTCATTGTTTTCTATGTATAGAATATATGTATTTGCAAGGAAAAGTAGGTATGTAGGTATTTATATCAGTTGCCATGAGACAAGCTCTGCTTGGCTTGGGATTGGATGGCGTTGTGTGTTAGACCTCCAAATGTTATACATTAGGTATTATATTACAAATTATTCATGACATTTATGTGTATTTTATACGTATATATGTATGTTATCGTGTTTGTATGTATGTATTTATGTTATACATATATTAAGTTCATATATTAATTATTTTCATTTTCAAAATTTTATTCATTTTCATTAATAACAAACTGATTTTTGTTTTGGGGCTTGCAAAATATATATTTTTCATAAAAAATGCATCGGCATACAAATTTGATGATAATTTTTTTGAGACCTACACTCGAAAAAATATTAACATAATCTTGACAACTTTCGACAACAACAAGTACTGAACGCTTGATAAAATAACAAAAACACTTATCTAAAAGTTAACTTTAAAACAATTTAATCTTTTACAACAAATATTCAATGGAGTTGAATCGAGTTCACAGCTTGCTGCCGTCTGCACACTTATCAGTTCCTAGCTCGCAATATTAATTTCAAAGATATTTCTATTTAGTTTGTCTGTGTAAAAATTGTATAAACCAAATGCAACCGCCGAAATGTGAGTGTAATACATATCGAACGCTAAATATTATCAGTTGCTATTCCAGTACATTCTATTTTCGTCTGAATCGTCATAAGGAACAATGTTAGAGTTCTAATTAAAACTAAATAAATTCTGTTTACGTACGGGAATAAATACAGTCTTTAAATTACCTAATGCTTTGACTAGCACGGGAAAACCGGCTTCATACTTAGCGATCTGTGTCTTTAAATCCTTGAGGTAGTTTTTTTTTGAACAGCTCTGGGAATGAAGAACACCAAAACTCAGAACAAGAGTTTGTAGACCACACTCAGTGCAGTAGAAAGCCGCCGTCGCTAAAAATTCTGCTAACCGTACAGTCAGGTCAGTTTTTCTACTGTCTTTGATTCTTGGAGTTGTATAAGGCATAAACTTACAATTTCATTTAATCGGATTGTAACTCTGTGACCTATTTATCTATACTGCATGAAAACTGTACGTGCTCTCGTAACCGGAGCGTTAACATTTATTCAACGTAAAAGTACATATCATATGTTAAATACTCCTGGGTAATCCAGGATTATTTAACTGTTACTGCGTGTACTATGTAAAAACATTACCATATTTTTTACAGTTACAGAGGACTAACAAGAAGTTGAGTAAATTAAAGATAAATCACTACGGCCGCCTACAACTCTATAGAAATAAATGTGTGGTAGTCCTTATAATCCCCCCCCCTCCCCTCTTCTATGGAGCTTAGTGGGGAAATTGTTGGCAGCCTGCAACTGTGCGATTTTCCCGAAACTTTCTGCCGCACACATTAAAACTGTGGAATGAGCTGTGGCCTGCGGTGTTCCCAGACCAATACGACCTACAAACCTTCAAGAAAAGAGCGTACTCCTTCCTAAAAGGCTGGCAACGCACTTGTAACGCCTCCGGTGTTACGGGTGTCCATGGGCGGCGGCAATCGCTTAACATCAGGCGATACGTCTGCTCGTTTGCCCCTATATAATAAAAAAATAAGTTTTGGGACTGCTATAAGCACAATGCGCAACATGTAAGCATACAATACACCAAATTGCCTTGTTGTTATAGCGGTCAGCGGATTCGAGAGTCGGGTCAAAAAGTGTTATATAGTTTTTCTGATTTGTATAAATGGTTAAAAAGAACTCCGTGTCTCGGACATGTTATAAAGTAGTCGGGTCTGCGCCATCTTTCTTCGGTCGTTTCATTACATCGGGTTAAGAAAGTGAGGGAACAGATAGTGCAGTTGTGTATGTGAACACATTTGTGCACTATAATATCTCCTGCGTAGTTGGCTGAATTCCCTTGAGACTAACCCCCGTGGGCAGAATCGTCTAAGAGTACATCATCATAACCACTCATTCACATAAAAGCAACCAAAAAGTTACTTAATATTATTTTCTTGTGAGGAATGGAAGAATCATTCAGTTAATAGCCACGAAAGAATTATCAGACATTGCTTTTGTGTATTACGGTATACTATCACCGGCCCAAATGTGCCCAAATCTCTCAATAAGGCAGTTAATAAAGCAACGCTAACGTTATTTATAGCATTCCAGTAACTGTCAACGCGAGATTCGTTGTCAGCTAACAAAATGCTTTAAAAATCAACGTTTATAATTATTTAAAGCTACTGACTCACAAGCTATAAGAGCGGAACGACTTTTGACCGTGAGAAAGCCATTATGTGTCAACATACACGGGCTTTCTCGACTGGAGTGATAGCACAGGAGTACAGAAAGCGTGTTGTGAAGTTTATGATGTCACTATTGGGCTAATCTCTCTAACACTTACTCTAGGGCGGAAGTATTCAAAGGGCGGAAACGAACTTGTATTCTTTAACTCTCTGGAGTTTCAAGTGTTCATCGATTGTTATTAACCGTCACACAAATCACCAGAAAGTAAGTAATCACCTTCATCCATTCACTGTTTATGACAATTACAAGTGTGTCGCCGGATAGTTATCGACCGGCTGGTTATCAGTCTGATGAAATAGTACCGCAAAACACAGGTGAAAAATAGTCCATAGATTAAATAGATAACGTATATTAATATATTTGTTCAACGTTATTTGCTTTTACGAAATGTCAATGTTTGGTACTTTATAACTTCTATTTACTGCAATTGGTCTTATGTTATTTACCAGCTTTTGCTCACGATTCGACAACGAAAAGAGTAGCCTATGTGATTTCTGGAGAATCAAAGTATCTCCTGTATTAATATTATTAAATATTATTATTGTGTTCCTGGACCAATACGACCTTCAAACCTTGAAGAAAAGAGCGTACTCCTTCCTAAAAGGCCAGCAATGCACTTGTAACGACTCTGGTGTTGCGGGTGTCCATGGGCGGCGGTAATCGCTTACCATTAGGCGATACGTCTGCTCGTTTGCCCGCTATACAAAAAAAAAAAGATAAAAACAGTTCTTTCAGTTAGACGTGAATGCGTAACATACAGACGGGGTTACTTTCGAATGAATCGGTATAAAATTATTAAGATAAACAACAGGAGAGGCTCATGGCTTCGAGGTACCTAAGTATGTTAACACAGCAAAGTTAAGCAAATCCTGACCATGATGCGTGACCACTCTTTACATATTGAGGTTTCTCGTGCCTTCAACTGCAAGCCATCGGTCCCGGTAGCCATACGAACATCTTTAGCGATCTTTACTAGTACTTGGGTCTGATGGCAGTTGTTCCGCGAAAGAAATCAACCGAACTGTACTAGATTTGTCTATCCCATTCTAATTTTAAAAAAAGTCTGTGTAAGATTATACTTTGTGGCAAGGTACCTTTCAGAGGTCAAACAGCTTTTATCAAGTGTTCGTTTCCTGTACTTGATCGATAAATACACACATTAAGATAGCATATTGACAATTAAGAGGTTTTGAACAACTAGAAGAACTTTAATAAGAACACAACAACAGTCATCGACTTCTTTGCTAATAACGATAATAACTTGTCAATCATTTTTATAATACTGACCCGTCTGGCCAAAATCTACATTTTAAGAAGAGTCGTACAGCAGTGGACTATAAACAGCTGTTAATGAAAGCATAGATTTTATCACACTAAATGATTTTCCAGAAGATTAATTTGAACGGCTTGCCTTCATGCTCTTAAAAATATTTAAAAATAATGATTTAAACACCGATCTGTAGTAAATATGAACCTGTGTTTACCATCTGGCGCTGCAACCGAATGCACTACTGCCACTTAGAGTAAGTTCTCTGCAAATCTCAATATAAAAATGTGTTTAGTTTTTATTGGAATCCTAATTTAATCATTGTATCATCTGGAATATTTTAAATCGACTTGAAAAATGGAGGAGGTTTGGCAGTCGGTTGTTTAACATTACGGACAACATACATAGATCAACTGTCGACTTTACTTTTATGTACTAATTATATAATTATCTTATTTTTATATAAACTACATTCCTTACGAGGATTTAATTAAAGATTTTTGACATTAATCTTCTAGATTTTACTAAATGGTTTATTTACATTCCTCCCAACGAGATAATAGTCTGTTGTGTTGAAAAACAATTCACTCATTTACACGCTGTAGTGGTTTCAACCAGTAAGGAATTCTATTGTAGTGAATTTCATTCATTCTTTGATAAATCAGGTGCATTTCTAACATTTTATACATGAAATACGTTATAGTACGAGATCCGGCTGCAGAATCAGTACATTCATCGAGAGTTTGCTAAAAACCAAATTTTTACGCATATTTATGCATTTTGACTGCCTCGATGGCGTAGTGGTAGCGTATGCGACTGCTAGCTTGAGGTCTCGGGTTCGATTCTCGGGTCGGACCAAATGTTTGTATGATCTGCAAATATTTGTTTCGGAGTTTGGGTGTTTTCTATGTATAATATGTATGTATTTACAAAAAAAAAGTATATATGTATTAATATCAGTTGTCTAGGACCCATAGTACAAGCTCTGCTTAGTTTGGGACTAGATGGCGTTGTGTGTTAAATGTCCGAAATTATTTATTTATTTATTTATTTTATTTATGATTAGGAGAATGTATATCTACCAAGTTGCCTATCAAAATTTGGCAGCTAATACTTTTAATTAAATTATTGCTAATGGATTTTTCGAAAAAAATTTCATTCATTTGTTTTTTAAATAAAATATCGACCACTTCACGGCAATATACATAAACACTCTGAAAAATCACGGTTGCCGTTGCGCACTTGGCCGCACTTCTTCGCAGCCAGGTGTAAACAGGTATGATTTTGATACATTTATACGTTCATAACGTACATTTATTATTTATATATCAAATTAAAGCTATTTTTATCTGTATATTATGATATACGGTTGCTTAATTAAATCTGGCCGCAAATAAGGGTTGCCGGCTGTTAAAAATGGTAAATATTAAAGATGGAGTGAAAGAGAGCTAGCGCGTAATATCACTAGTCAGACGAGGATAGCGATTGCTAGCTGTACGATGGTTTAAAGGCATTGCGCATGTGTCGAATGCTTCTGTTCTCAACCACCGGTTCATGATGAAGCGGTTTCTTAGGTAGAGCTAATGACATCAAATCTCCAAAACACAAATAGGTACTTTCGGCGAAATCGACATTCTGTGAAAAGGCTGTAGTCAAACTATTCAGGGTTCCAACTATATAACGACAGCCAAATATGTTTGTATAGTTAAAATCTTTAGCACAATCTTGACTGCTTCTGTGGCGCAGTAATAGCGTATATAACCCCCGCGCGTTGACATTGGGATTGAACCTTGTCATAATAAGAGCCGCGTGACGTCATCCATCGCAAAATAGTAACGCTAGTAACACAATCTAAAAGTTTATTTTTAAGAAATTTAATTTGATAGTTTGATTGATTGATTTCAGTTGATAATTCTTGTAAATTTCACATGTACTAAAGCAATACTGACGTCACCGCTCTTAGCTGTCAATCCCAATATCAACGCGCGGAGATAATACGACTGCTGTGCTAAGGTCTCGTGTTCGTGTTCCTCGGTCGAATCATAGTTATGTTCGTATGATTTATTCAGATTTTGGGTGTTTTCTTAATGTTTATGTTCACAAAAGAAAAGTATATAAATATTATGTCACTCAATCTAGCTTTCATAGCTATGCTTAATTTATAGTTAGAAGGCATTGTGTGTCGAAAATATTTCATTTCAACCATTTGCCGTCCACTGCTGAACGTAGGTCTCCCCCAAGGAGCGCCAACCATCCCGGTCTTGGGCAGTCCGCACCCATCCGCTGCCAGCCACTCTTTTTAGGTCGTCAATCCATCGTATCGCAGGGCGCCCTACACTACGTTTGCCTAATCGTGGTCTCCACTCAAGCACATTTCGGCTCCACCGACCATCGGTGCGTCTAGAGACATGACCGGCCCATTTCCACTTCAGCGTACTGATTCTCCGCGCGATGCGAATATATTTATTATTAATAAATATCGTTAGGAAGATTCAATACCATGTAAAGAAATAATATATCTGTATTTGGAATAACTACAATAAAAATTGCTTTCATACCAAGTACATTTCTGGTGTAACCTAATAAACAACGCCCATGTGTAACCGTAATGTTATTCATAAACCTCCCCAAATAAGGTATGTGCCTCGAACTCACAATAGAAAACATAAAATACATACATGTCCCCTTGTACGTGACCTTTGCTTTCGTTAATAAAACATACTTATCGGAGTTCAATAATATCCATACAATAAATATATTTCCTCAACAAACATCTTTGGTATTTTTTGAACTGCATATTTTTCATTGCATAGATTGCAGATGGTATTTTTATATTTATATAATGAGGTGAGATAAACTAAACGATTCGCGTTTAAAATATAAACATACTTCTGAAATCCTTTGTGAGGTAATGGTATTCAAGATCTTTGTAATTCAATGATGAAAAAAATAGCAACGTCTTTATCGTGACGTTCGTCATCGGGTACACAGTACGTCTGATTGGTATAACTCATTTGTTAGCTCTACAAAAGACAAAGGTACACGTGCAATATGACACGAATTTGCTCCAGATTATCTGCAACCAGTTTTGTATTAGTACTAAACACCATAGCGATTCTATACCACAATATGCCTTTTTCTCACGACCTTTATACTTACTTCGACAAAGTGTCACAACCACTGTCGCAAGCCTGCATTGCAACTATGTAATCCTTATCAATAGAAACAACTGAAGGTATCACCTACATATAGTACATGTACTATATAGTAATGAAGTTATCTTAGTACATAACATGCAGATTTTCTACAGGTTTCGCCTAATGGTAAGCGATTACCGCCACCCATGGACACCAGAGACGTCACAAGTGCGTTACCGACCTTTCAAGAAGTAGTACGCTCTTTTCTTGAAAGTTTGAAGGTCGTATTGGCCCGGGAATACCGCAGGCGATAGTTCATTCCACAGTTTTGTTGTGCGATTCAGAAAGTTTCTGGAAAAGCGCAGTTGTGGTCTGCCAACCATCTAGATGATGTTGATGTAACTCCTGGCGCGTAGGACGACGGCGGGAAGAGGCGGCAGGAATCAGTCCGAACAATTCCTCGGAGCACTCCCCATAGTAAATGCGGTAGAAGATGCACAACAAAGCCACATCTCTACGCAACGTCAAAGAGTCTAGCCAAATTGAAACTTCTTGGCAATCAACGATTCGAGTCGCTCTCCGTCGAATGAGGTCTAGAGGGAGGAGCTGATACAGGGTGCCCCCGCCTAAAGATAAGGACAGTATTCCATGTGACGCCGAATCTCTATATATATAAAGCAGAAAGCGGTGGGCCGGAGTGAATAAAATATTTACACAGTGGGAGAGCTATGCTTCGGCATGAATGGGTCGGCTCGACCGGAGTGATGCCACGGCCTCACATAAAACCGGCGTGAAGTAGCGTTTGCGCTGTGTTTCACCGAGTGAGTGAGGATACCGGAGTCCCATACCCCAACCCCTCCGCCTATCCCCTTTCCCATTCCCTAAAGGTCGGCAACGCACTTGTGACGCCTTTGGTGTTGCGGGTGTCTATGGGCGGCGGTAATCGCTTACCATCAGGTGATACGTCTGCTCGTTTGCCCACTATTAAAAAAAAAAAAAAAAAAAATGCTGTATCGATCTGTTGAGCACGCCAAGCTTCTTCAAAGTCAATTTGACCTTACCCTCTAAATGACCATGAACCTGGACTTCAGTCGATATGTCGACAGTGTCGACACCAAGTATTTCAATGTTGGCTGAGGAACATAAGGGAATGAATGCGCAAATTTGTATCTTTGTGGGGTTGAATAGGACTAAATTAAGTCTACCCCAATCTGAGACCTTTTCCAAATAGCTGTTTGCTTTCAGACACAAGTTTGTTTCGACTCTTAATGATGTTTTCCCGAGAAATATTACCGCGGCCGGTGTAGAGAGCATCGCCCATGCTGTCATCCGCATAACAATGTATGCCGCTAATTTGCAGCATGTCATTGATAAGGAGGAGGAACAAATTAGGCGATAGCACACAGTCTTGCATGACAGATATGGAGTCAGAGCATTCACCGTCGACTACGACCTTTATGCTTCTTGCAGCACAAGTCAACACCGAAGTAGCGCAGAATACCCCGACTTCCATGAATGGTTACCTGAAACCAGTATAAAGCGTGAAAAATTTAATTAATGTACATTTTAAATCAATATTATCTTATCTGCTGTGGACCAAGGATAAGGATATAACAAACTGCACAACCGCAAATAGAACTGAAATAAAGGCAGTCTGATGGTGAACCAAATGGGAGAAAATCCTCAGGAAGATTAAGCAAGGGATCCTTATACTTTATTTATTCTATAGTTTTTTCGCAGAGCCATGTTAAATAAGACAGTTTATTTAATGTAGTGGCTTTAGTTAGAAAGCCTATCAGCAAATATACTCACTTCCTGCGTAAACTGTTAAAAACTGATAAAAATCTAGGATATCTTTCAAGGACTAGATAATACTAACTTCGTTAAATGAAAAACGTTATCACACCTCACTTTATCGTAACCTTCTTTTTGTATGACGATTCCATGTACTACAGTTAATCAATAGCTTCTATTAATTAAATATTCATCGGCATGAAATTAAATGATTACGCCCGATTATCTGGTAAGCATTGTGACGAGTTGTGAGCTACGATGAGCTAATATGGCCAACTATACACGACGCAAATATAGACACATAGAATATATATAATATAGAGATAGAATATAGGGATATTTCTCTTTTTTTAACGTCATTACATCAACAGACTATAATCACCTCTAATCCTTCTCTTGTTGCCTCTCATAGTCAACTTGACGCTCGTGGATTCTCACATCATGACCTGATTTTCCTCTCCTATGTCCTCAGGCCCCCTAAACCCAAATCTAAGATTCTGTACAGGCATAGCTTTAGGCGATTGGATATGGAGAAATTGAATGCCGATGCTTCACAGATTGACTGGGTACCCTTGATCGATTAAACTTTGATCGATGACAAGGTGCACGTATTTAATGCAGTAACCAATTTGTATGATACTCTTGCCCCAGTTAAGAAGATAAGGGTCAAGCGACCGCCAGCGACAATCGAAAACGGTATAAGATTGCAAGAAATCGGTGTAACCAGTTGGATAAGGAACGCTAAACGCCGTCGTGTTCTACATACTTTTCTCCTGCGGATATCTGGAAGTTCCTTGGGACTATTAGTGTTGGCAAATCGCGACGTGTAGACTTTCCGCAATCAATAAATTTCGATACTTTAAATCAACATTTTGCTACCTCAAGTAAGAAAAGAGGAAGATAGACAAGATAGAGAGTGTTCCTATCATCTCTATGCTGATGACTTGCAATTATACTATCAAACTGAGCTGTGCAATACATCATCCGCGGTTTCAGTCGTAAATAGCGATCTAACAGCTATTAAACAATGGTCTAACATGTTTGGTGTTTCGGTGAATCCGAATTAATGTCAGGCCATCATCATTGTTAGTAACTGTAGTATAGGCCAACTTGAACCTGCTTTATTTCCGCAAATCACCTACGATGGTATGGTTATTCCATACTGTGATAGTGTAAAGAACCTCGTAGTATATATGGACACAACTCTTTGCTGGCGTAAAGAAATTGCAACTGTGTGCCAGAAAGTCACAGGCTCATTCCGCGCCCTCTAAATCCTTAAAAACTTTTTACCACTGAAAACTAAAGTAATGCTTGTTCAGACTCTAATATTCCCTTTAATTGACTATGGTGTTGTGTTTTACTTTGACCTGAATGCAAATCTGTTCAATAATCTAGACCAGCTTCTCAATAATTGCATTCGATTCATTTTCAATTTACGTAAATATGATCATGTGTCTCAGTATCGCCCCCTATTGAAGTGGCTTCCAATTCGCCAACGCTGAGAGATACGAGCATTAATTGCCTTATATTCTTTACTCGACTCACTAAGCTTTCCTTCTTACTTAACTTCCCAACTTCAATATTTAGGTGCTAACCACGCAGAAAACCTTAGACCGTCAAACAGCTTACTTCTTCATTATCCCACTCACCGCTCGGATTTTGTACATTCTTCTTTCCTGGTTCAATCTATCCTGTTATGAAATGCGCTCCCTCTCGAGATCAGGATGGCAAAAACCCGTCAAAACTTAAAACACTTGTTGCGGAAACATTTCACAAAAATATTAATACCACATTATTTTCCTTTCCTTATTTTATCCTCTCCATAACAAAAATATGTAATTTATTATGAAGGTGTATATTCGTTATAATATTAGTATGCATCATATTTAAGTATTTATAAGGTCACACATATACATACGCACCTGTATGTATATGTGTATATGAATATATATTTTTTTAAATATGATGTGTACTAATATCCTTATGAATATGGTGTACGTTGTAATGTAAAACTATTATTATGTAATTTACATTCGAAAGTCTCTCTCTCTCTCGCTCTCTAAAAATATACTATAATTGGATTATATTATTTAAAATACATTTCTTACTATTCTTAGCTTTGCATCACCCTAATGTCGACTGGTAGAAAATGCCTATGGCATTAAGTCCGCCTGTTCAATGATAATGCATGAAGACTTAAATAAAAAATAAATAAATATTAAAAAAAAGCCTATTTAAAGGACACTAAAAAAAAAGATCGCCAAACAGATACATGTACTAGGTATCAAAGTAGTAACTACTATCAGATAATCGATTTTTATCGTTTGAGAGTAGCAATAGCCTCCTTTTCGGCAAATTTATCATAATGAGTCAGATTTCAAAACATTGTAATTCCGCCAATAAACCGATAAAAATTAAACAAATGAAATTGATTTTTTTCTGATTATGCCAGAAGTACATTACTATATTACCCACCCGTAACTTAACTTAGCAACGCTTATCTACTATATGTTTAATTATATGTTTTCTAGAACATATAATTCTAATTTTCTTGATAAATCGATCACTTTATTGAAATTGTTACGCACTCTCTTGCGGTATATCTGAAGACCTTGCATACGAGTAGGTATTTAGAATGATCAATTTTTAGAAATTCGGAGACCACTCATCGGTGATTAAGGCAAATTCAAACCGACTATAAACCGCACGCCGTCTCGGGTACCAGTAGCCAGAGAGTCATGAGTACCCTACAAAGAAAATTCCTGAACTTGGTACGCGCGAGCTCCGTTGCGCGTTCAGCCGCTAATCTGACCTGTAAGATTCCAGTAGATCTTTAATGATAAGAGGTACATTTCTGGACAAGACATATACTTTATTTTCACATTAATATCGAAAAATAAACTTTCAATATACTGCTAGCTGTTCCTCATTTTCACCACCATTTATTGTCATTTTAAGCTATTTATTCGAAAAATTACTAGCTTAACAATTGAGCCATCAATTGCAAAAAAAAATATTATTTAAATCCAACTGGGTATTTAAGCGATAAGCACGTACATTAGTAAAGTCAAACACTTAAACCTTATTACGGTGGAATAAGTTCAAGTATTTTCGGATTAACACTTTAGTATGGCTGCGGTCGGACTAAATAGAATAAATTAGACATAGGTACGTTTCTAACACAAGTGGCAATGCAGCTACAGTGTGTCGGATGTACCACAGGAAGGAGGTTATTAAAAAGTACCTTCTGAGATCAAAGACATTATTATTTACAAACTTTTGCGCGCGGCTCCACCCCGCGTGTTTGTCGGCTATCGCAGCAGAAAGTAGCCTATGTCCTTTCTCTAGAATCAAAGTATCTCCATGCCAAATTAAATTGAAATCGGTGCAGTAGTTTTGCCATGAAAGCAGGACAGACAGACAGAGTTACTTTCGTATTTGTAATATAGATTAATAAACATTAACGTTTATTATGTTATATATTACGTAAAGGACCCCAGTCCTTTAAGCGAGGTGTTAAAAAGCATCTTACTGGGCCGCCATAGTGTGGGTCATCATGCTGTATTGTCCACATTCGTATTGAGGATAATGACTACTACTCTTGGATTCTAATCATGCTTTCCATCAGGCAGAGCAGAGTCATTTAATGAGCCAAAACATAAAAAAGCATAGACATAAAGCCACTTTCTCACCTCTGGTTGACAGGCGAAATGTAATGTAATAATATAATAACATGTAAGCGAATAAGTCAAACATTTTGAAGTAATTTTGATAATAACAGAATCCAAAAAAAACTCAATTACACATTAATGAAATTCAATATATGGCTGCAATATTTTAAAATAAAATCAAAAATTTAACTATAATCAAATTGTTTTTATTTTTCGACGAAAACAATCGTCATAATCGCTTTTGTGTAATAACAATATGGTTTGTTAGAAATCATAAACAATAGCGATTATTATAGCCGCCTGTTTTGGACCGAAGTTTTATAATCACAATCTACCAATTTGGGTAAAACAAAATTCAGTTTCAAATATTTCATAAATTAATTGAAAGAATAAGTACTTGTACTTGTTTTTAAAACGGGTAGTATCTAATAAGCTATGATTTCCGTCGGCCGATTCAGGTTTTATTTTTAAAACTTATATTGCTTATTCTGCATATAATATCGATTCTGCATAAGATTTTATATATTTATATATAAAATCATCTGCACAATAAGCTAATACTAAAATAGTTTTACTGTAAGAGACAAAGGTATTTCAGTGAACTACAGACAGCCTGAGAAAATCTCTAAAACAAAAGAGAATATTTATCTAACATCACACCTATTACTTATATTTTCAACGTATTTGAAACAAACGATGGAATATTGAAATAAGAAGTCTAAATTATTATATTAATACTAACGTTATAAAATCTTTATACAAAACAGTTGAAAATATTTGTAATTGCTTCGTTTACGTGAAGCGATAGCGAACATATTGGCGTATGTGTTTAAAATTATTATAATGAGAACCTTTTCAATAACAGTTTAATTCACCACATGAAAGTTAAGCGAGTGCAATCAGCGGAACGGATTACTTTATGTTAACATAAATAGGCTCTAAATTAAACTAAAAAACACTACAGATGAGTATTGTCCTGTCAAACAACGTTCTAAATGTCATAGATTGACTAACATTAGATATGTCAAACTTAAAATAATAAATAAAAAACTTTCTAACCTATATAACAAGATACATTTGTATGTCTTTTTTTAAAGAAAACCAATTTTTCTACAATATGGGTACATCAAATTTTGCGGGGGATTTTACAAATGTTTATGAAGTGAAGACAAAAAACACCTGAACTCTGTATAACTATTGGTGGATCACACAAAGTAGGTATCTTATAGGGATCGAGACCATAACACGCAGCTCAGATTTTGACCATTTTTAAAACCACTATGCAATACGTACAACTATTCATGTAACGTGGTTTTAATTGAAACGAATCCTCCTCCCAAGAATGTTATGTAATACTCAGCGTAAAATTACTTATTACGAGCGAGCGAGTATTGCGCTTTGCCAAATGCAACATCGTTATCAATTCGATATGGGTAGGCAACGAGGCTCTGACATTCAAATCGAACTTTGAGCAATTACAACAGCCATAATTAAAGTCAATTGAGGTATTTGTATGTTTGAACTTCACTATGTTATTTGTATATTATTAGTTAAGACGATGACCTAATACAATAAAGGTTAAATGCATATTTAATAAACAAATTATAAATGTAATTACATGTTGGGTGTGTCTCTGTCTGATAGAATTCGGAACTTTTGGAAAATTCGGAGGTTATTCGACAGAGAACTAGAGTAACCGACATCGCACGGAGAATCAGTACACTGAAGTGGAAATGGGCCGGTCATGTCTCTAGACGTACCGATGGTCGGTGGAGCCGAAATGTGCTTGAGTGGAAACCGCGATTAGGCAAACGTAGTGTAAGGCGCCCTGTGGCACGATGTATTGACGACTTAAAAAGAGTGGCTGGCAGCGGATGGATGCGGACTGCCCAAGACCAGGATGGTTGGCGCTCCTTGGGGGAGACCTACGTTCAGCAGTGGACGGCAAATGGTTGAAATGATGTAATTACAACTGACAGTTACATGCCCAGAGTAAGAAAAACCACAATGTTGTTTTAAAGGAATTTTAAATGATTTATTTCTATGATGTAATAGGTAAACATCCCTTACAAAGAAGAGTTGTTTCTTCTGTCATATAGTAAATGCAGATAAAGAGGTATATAAGAATTTATATTATTATATATACAAGGTAACTACTTAAAAACAAACTCTACATATTTTTTAGGAAAAAATCAAATTCGCTTTTAGGGTTACGGAGGTCCTATGCCAATCGCGTCGTTGAAAAACTGACATTCAGATAAAACCGGTTAAGCTAGTAGCCGATCTCAAATAATATTAGGAATAATAAAGGGTAAAATGAACTCAAAATTCGTTTGGCGACGTGTTTCGCCTGATGATGACGAACTCAAAATTATGCACATTACCATCAACAGCTTTTAAGGTTTTGTCCTATTACTATCACAATGGTCTGACGGACTATGTTATATTCAAGATATTATTATGTCGAAAAACAAAAGATTGTTGTCGATTATTTTGGGCTTGAAATGAATGTGCTGAATATGAGATAAATTTTAAATTTATGTGCATATTATTCTTGAATATAATCCCTCGCGTTCAAAATAATCCACAGATTCTCCTTTGGAAGTTCGGTTTGAAGTTCACTATTATTATTTATTAAGTGGTTTTCCGTGTTTTGGTGTAGAAATATATATAAATATTACTTACTTAAGTAGAAATACATATATATATTTATAAATAAAAATGAAAATACTCTATATGAATAGAACCTCTGTAGGTTTGTCTGTCTGCTTGTACTGCTTTTATCCGTCTAATAAAAACAAAAACATTATTACTTTTGGATCGATGTTAAAAAAAAATACTTTTTATGTCGGAAGTGAACCATCTGCCAACTTATTTTAATGACAATGACGTTTTAAACGATCAGCATAGAGAATTAGCACATCTATAAAAATATTCTATTATAATACTTTTATCTTCATTACATTTCATAACGTGTTTAATTTAAAATGTTTTATATAGTCGGTGGACGGCTTTCACTGGGTTTATCGGCAGACCACGCCATATGCTTTGTGCATTTATCTTTATAAATGAGTATTTACTATAACATAACAGTATATTGTTATAGTATTGCATAGTAATGTTTCTATTTTTTGCAGTCTGTATTCCTGTTACTTGTTCACGTGTTGTAACAACACGTGTTCCATTAATAGTTATCGCTATCGTAAAATATTTACAATATTTTTGTTAGGTAGCTCTACTCTACCGTTTATCGCTTGTTTCATGTCTTTTAACATCAGTATCTAATTTTCATTCCGTGAAATAACCTTTTTAAATACCTCTTTCATCGGAAATATGCGTCTCCTGGTACATTTTTGTAGATATGCTTATCATCATGAGTAACATTAGCATTAACCGACTAGTTTTATAGGTAACTTCATTATTATCACATTCTGAGCTGTAGAATGTGTAACTGTATTTTATTAATATTACGTGAAAACGCTCTTGTTGAATTTTGTTGTGTGTATGGAACAGAATCTTTGCACGTGATTTTTTACAAATTGAAACATTGTAGAAGACCGTTGAAAATATAATACTTAATAAATACTGATCCATCAGTTGTATTTTAATATTATAGCTTTAAAAACACGTTTTGATGACAAAACGAACCAATAACAATAAAAAATACGAATTACATTTTATTAACGAGGTAATAAAGGATATTGTAAAGAAAGCGTGGGGTGTTTAATTATGGGATAGTCAATATAGCAATTTATTAGTAAGATTAATAGGTATAAATAAAACAGGTCAATCACATGTCCAACTACACTTAATGTAGGGTTACGAAAAAATTAGGCACTATTGCAAAGAAGCAAATTTTTGCAATAACACTAAGTTAAAGACAAATTAATTTTAATATTTTTATGACAAAATTCTTCTACCGTAAAGTGTATTTTTTATAGTATAGGGAGCAAACGAACAGACGTATCACCTGATGGTAAGCGATTACCGCCGCCCATGGACATGCGCATCACCAGAGGCGTCACAAGTGCGTTGTCGGCTTCTAGGGGATGGGGAGAGGAATGAGAGGAAGGGGAAGGGGGTTGGGCCTCCGGTATCTTCACTCACTCGGTAAAACACAGCGCAGGTTTCACACCGGTTTTCTGTGAGCCCGTGGTATCACTCCGGTCGAGCCGGCCCATGCATGCCGAAGCGTAGCTCTAATGCGTAGAAAATGTCTTTTAACTATAAACTTATTCGAAGGCCAATCTTAAGTATCAACTATGTTGCATACGTTGAGATCCTAAGGCTAACTTGCATGTAATTTAAAAATAAACCACAAATTAAAAAGTCTTAATTATTTAACTAGTTTATGGTGACTACATTACTCAATATAACAAGATAGGATTCTCCATAACAATACTTACTCACAGAGACTTGAAAAGAAAACTTTAATACGAGTAAAATGGACGACCTTAAGTCGTATTGCATACAATTCAAACGTACAGAATGTAAACTGATTTTCTTAAGACACTAAATGATAAAGTACTGTATTATTTTATTTTCAATGTTTATCCCTGTGATTTATTTGAAAAGAGTTTTGATTTGAAACTTTTTAACATGATTTTATTAGTTTCATACGTATTTAGGTTAGTGTGTTACGGAAACTATAAACATGATTTTGATCCCCTTCCAAACGTAGAATTATTTTAAATGTAAAGAAATGAGTGGACGATAAAGTAGTTGGGTTGAAGTTTACTTCAAGAAAACTATAAAGCCTCTATGAAACTGAAGTCAGCGCCCAAGCTCTGAATCAGAGCTTGGGTACTCTCTCATTGAATTATCAGCAACTAAACTTACCGTGAGAGAGCCACGCTTCGGCATGCATGGACTCGACCGGAGTGAGACCACAGCCTCACAGAAAACCGGTGTGAAACAGCGCCTGCGCTGCGTTTCACCGAGTGAGTGTGGATACCGGAGGTCCAACCCCCAGCCCCTTCTCCCACCCCCTTCCTTATCCCCCAAAGGCCGGCAACGCATTTGTAACGCTTCTAGTATTGCGGTTGTCCATGGGCGGCGGTAATCGCTTAAAATCAGGCAATACGTCTGCTCGTTTGCCCCCTATTCCATAAATAAAACACATCAGATGAAACATTGCAAATATTGTGCAAATGACATAACCGTATCGTAACTATTAACCGACAGCTAATAAACTTTGACATACTCGTAGAACTGCATGGCAACTAGCCCGATTGTAAGTGATCTTCGCTTTGATCGGTAGTTTCGATATAATAATATCAAGATCTAAACTGCAATTCCCATTCAACTCATTTGTTCACGACACAAAAATAACACCAGTTCCTAGAAGTCTAGCCATTATTCCGGTAAAAAAAAATTATATGTTTTTATTTTGTAATGAATATATACATCACGACATTGACAATACTAGTATTATTGTTGGATCTCATTTACCTAAGTGTACGTGTGAAACATTAATATGTTCGTATATGAAAATTACCTATTCATAGGTTCGAAACATTTCACAATCGTTGCTACAGAATCATTATATATCAGAATATAGAGAACAAATGGTAGGATATCATAATATGTAAATCGTATGAAAACAAACCTTTTTTTTTTTTTTCTTCACTCTACTCCATTTAGTCCCAAGGCAAGCAGAGCTTGTGTCATGGGTACTAGACAACTGATATAAATACTTATATACTTTTTTTTGTAAATACATACATATTATACATAGAAAACACCCAAACTTCGAAACAAATATTTGTAGATCACACAAACACTTGGTCCGACCCAGGATTTGAACCCGAGACGTCAAGCACAGCAGTCGCATTGCCTACCACTGCGCCACCGAGGCAGTCATAACCAATCCTTTAAAAAAACATCAACCATCATCATTATCATCAAGAACAGTTTTTAACAGTCCACTGCTCAAAAGTCTCTCCTTCGAATGGAGGTTTTGGCCTATTCTACCAATTTAGTCAGACGAGTTGGTATGGGGTTTATTTTAAGATTTCCTTCATTTTGCGGTGATGTTGTCCTGCTAAATTTGTTCCCTTAGTACGTCACTTCACACGATACCAAAACTTAATACGTCACTACACGGACATAAAATAATTGTAACGTAAACACACACTTACTACTTCGTTGGTCTACTTCAGATCAAGAGGTCTCGGGTTGGACTGCTGTTGGGTTTTTCTTACAAGAAATTCTTAATAGCAGCCCGGAGTATGGAAAACGGCGGTGTTTCACGGTCGTGCTTCAGAGAGCACGTTAAGCCGTCAGTACCGGGTGTCTGGAACATCTATGGTAATCGTTATTGGAAAGGACAGCTATTCCAACCTGCGACTTTAGTTCGCTCTCAGGGTGCCGAGGTCAGATGCTAGTCGCTCTATGTAAAAACTAATATTCAGGTAAAACCGGTTGAACTAGTAGCCGACCCCAAATAATCTTGGGCATAATAAAGTCTACGAAAATGATGAATGTAAACACGTACTTAAAATGTCAGAAACAAAACAAGGAAGGACAGGCAAAGAGAGACGCTAGCATGACTATCATCAATCAATACATTTTAATAAAACCGTAACTGGTCGCTGTCTGTACATTGAAGATACAAAAAAAAAACTAATTTATGGGGGTTTTGATGAACGCAATAGAATACAAAAATATTTTTTTAAATTTTTATCTGTAGTTTGGTGCGCGCTAATTTGTTTTCACTAATGCTTACACTTAACATTTAGTATTTACTTCGTTTCAATTGGTTTATAAATAAAAAAGGTTATATCAGTTTACACAATCACTGCGATAACCTACAATTACGCGGGCGGAAATAAACTGTCCTTGGAACGTTTTCTTAACTAAACTAGTAACTTAATAAGTATTTTTACTAGTGCGGGAGTTGTCTCCTATACCTACAAATAAATAAAATTGAAGTGTCTGTTAGTAATTTAAAATTTTGTAAAAGCTTTTCACTATATGCATTTTTTTTTTTTTTTTTTTTCTAAAGGAGACAACTCCCACATTAGGAATAAACATCCTGTGTCGTGGGGGACTTGACAAACATACATGAAACGGACACAAAGAACATCCAGACTGGGGACAACAATTCGTGGATCACACAAAGTGTTGTACCGCGTGGGATTTGAACCCAAGACACTTGGCGCAGTAGCAAGCGGCATGGCGACCGCTGACACCACTCGGCCAATCGTGCAGTCTAGTGAAAGTTAGTACGGTATTTAGATCAAAAAAGGTTTTTTTTTTGCCTGTCTGTCTATTTGTTCCAACTTATTCCTGCAACAGCTGGTATAATTTTGACGTGACACTGGCAGATAGCTGAGAGTATAAGGAGTAACTTAGGCTTACCAGTGGTTCCCGGCTGGAAGGAAGCCAGACTGGTACTCATCCAAAAACCTGGCAGGACTGCAGATACTCCCTCGTCGTTCCGACCGATATGTCTTCTAGATGAGGCGGCGAAACTCTTTGAAAGAGTCATCGCCGCCCGTATCAATCAGCACCTATCGCGAGTGGGCCCCGACCTATCAGACAGCCAATTTGGCTTCCGGCAGGGACGTTCAACGTTGGACGCGATCGAACGTGTACGCTCCTTGTCGGAGGAGGTTGTCTGTCGGGGGGGAGTGGCATTGGCCGTCAGTCTTGACATAGTCAACGCTTTCAACTCCCTCCCGTGGTGGGTGGTCAGAGAGGCACTGGTGTACCACCAGTTGCCTCTCTACCTGCGGGAAATCATCGAGGCCTATGTTCGCGATAGGTTCATATCTTATATGGGTCGGGACGACGAAGATCATCGAAGGGAGGTCACATGCGGGGTTCCCCAGGGGTCGGTCCTAGGACCCCTTCTGTGGAACCTCGCGTATGATGCAGTCCTGAGGACCTGTTTACCCCTTGGAGTGAGTGTCGTCTGCCATGCGGACGACACTCTAGTACTGGCCAGGGGGCATGGTTTCCAAGAAGTTCTGGAGCTCGCCGAACTAGGGATGGCTTGTGTCGTCCAACAGATCAGCGGTCTGGGCCTACGGGTTGCACCTCATAAGACGGAAGTTTCCCTGTGGTTTCACAGGAAACGCGGAGGTGCCGTTCCTACTCGTTCGCTTATTAGAGTGGGAGGAACGTAGGTCGAGGTGGGGCGACATATCAAGTACCTCGGCCTCACCCTGGACAGCCGCTGGAGCTTCGAGGAGCATTTCGAGCGGATGATCCCCGAGTTCGGGGGGTGGCGGGCTCCCTACAGAAGCTATTGCCTAATTTAGGGGGTCCGCGGGAAGAAGTTCGCCGCCTCTACGGTGGGGTGATACGATCCATGGCCCTATATGGAGCGCCGATATGGGCCAAGCGCCTATCGGCCTCCTCCCGCTGCCGAGCTAAGCTCAATCAAGCGCAGCGGGTAGCGGCCATCCGGATTATACGGGGGTACCGTACCATCTCGTCCGAGGCGGCGACAGTCCTAGCTCGTTTCCCGCCTTTCGATATCCTGGCGGATATGGACGCGAAGGTCTATGACCAGATTCGTGCCATCCGCCGGGGTGAGAGCGGAGAAGAGCTGGACGAGCTCGAAATGCGGCGGAACGCTCACCGACAGGCACGGGCACAGTTTGATTAAGATTAGAGCTGTCAAAAGTTATATAAACGATTGGAACGACTATAACGCCGGTGAACCGCGGATAACACCACGGGGCGCAGAAAGTAGTAATTAAAGTGTATGCAAATTCATAGTAAAAAATGTAGATTTTATGTCAAATTTAAATAAAGAATAAAAAACGCAAGAGTAGTTGACACCGAAGTCAAGTTAGTTACTTTTATCATGATGATAGATGTCAAAACGATAACTTGTATGAAAAATGTACTATAGTCGTTCCAATACTTTATTTAACTTTTGACAGATCACGCACATAAAGTTTTGTAATAATTTTTGATACAATGTACTACAGATAATACTGTACTTTATGGGCGGGCTCCGCCTACTTAGGGATGTGTCATTCGTAATTAATGACAACAGACTATAAAAACGGTTTTGAAATAAATCGATTATCGATTATATTAATAAAACATACAATAAAATTATTGTGAGACAAACTTCTTAGCACTCCATGGATTCACCGTGCGGGTGCCGGGTCCATCGTGTGGCAGAGGGAGAAACTCAAAGCAGTTCCCAGGACTTACGACCTAGGTGTAGGTTTAAGGAGGCCCCCTTTAAGATACGCATCAACGGTCACCTTCACTGCTCGAGTTTCCCGCCCTACCTAGCCAAATTTGGTAGGAACCTGTTAGTGCAGCCTTGGATACTCGTTCTAAAATAGAACTTACTGCAGATCTCGACAGGCCAAGGTCTTTCAAAAGGTTATAGAGAGATTTAGCTGGTATACCTCTCGCTCCCACTTCTACCGCGTATAAATTAACCACATAGCCATTTTTGTTAAGTTCAGTTGTTAGATCGTAATATTTATTTAATTTTATTCTATGGTCTTTAGGAATATTAGTTTCCCACGGAACAGTAAGCTCTACTAATATTATGTGTTTAATTTGTCTAGAGAAAAGGAATATGTCCGGTCTGGATGACGAAACACCAACATCCTCTGGGATTTTATAGTGCTTATCATACGTATCCATCAAAATAGTCCAGTCAGGTGCAGTACCTAGGATTGAGAAAGGCTTGCTTTTAGATTTGGTAGTTGAGCCATCCTTTATAAAGTTAATTTCTCGTTTATTTGTAGTCAATCCTTTTTTGGCTCTAGCTACTGAAAGACTTACTGCTTCACGTATGATTTCTAGTACTCTATCATGTCGGCGTGAGTAATAACCCCTATCAAGCAGCACCCTGCAACCCACCAGTAAGTGCCTAGCAGTACCTACTGCCTCACCACACGTATAGCAAGATTTTTCAGATGCTTTCCCCCATCTCACTAGGTTACTTTGGTCTGGGAGGGTCATTTGGAAGGCATTCAGATAGAATTTTAATAGGGCAGGAGACCAATCATATAGCAAGGTGCGCCATTTCAGGGCTAACGGGATGCAGAACTCACCTATAGTTAACCACTCACTTTGCATTTCTAGATTCATTGCATGCACTTTATATTTATCATTTTCATCTTGTTGTATAAAGGATTTTATTATTTCTCGGTCTCCCTTCCTCTTTGCGAAACCCAGCCCGACTTTATTAAACTGTGCACCAGCCATAAATTGTTTATGGAATTGAAGTCTTGACTCAAGCTCTGTAACATATTTATCTTTTGGGAGTTATGAGACTATTTCATCCTGGGATTGTCCCAAGACATGCATTTTGGTCACTCTGAGGTGTTTATAGAGTTCAGATGGCTTCTTTAATTTCATCCCAAAACTGTTTTGATCCCTAAATAGAGTTGAGGGGTCAGCTGAGTGTGCAATTCCGAGCCATGACTTCAATATCTTCTTGACATTTGCATCTAGTTTTGCCAGGAGGCTTTTACCGATGTCATATACAAGGAAAGGCCAAGTCAGACGCGACGTAAGATAATTGTCGTATATCCAAACTTTTTTAATATTGTTTAATGGTTGTTGGTCTACCTTATTCAAGTCACTAAGAAAATTTTCGACAGTTACCTCTAAGGATGGTGTACGTCCTTTGTAATCAATCTTTCTACCAAGAAATTTGAAAGGCACTGCTTCAGCAATCGTGGTTACACATTGTCCTCCTATTGAGAGTCCCGGATCATATGAGGTATATTTGGTATTCCGTCTACCCAGACATAAACAGTGGCATTTACTTGGTTTTGCCCTCAGTCCGTCAGTCCATGTACAAAACTCATCCACTTCAATTAATAACTTCTGACATTGTTTTGGATTACGTGTCAGTATGGCAAGGTCGTCTGCAAAGGCTAAGATGGACTCTGTGTATTTGTTGTTTATTTTAAACCGATAGCCCCATTTTTTCTCATGACTTATTAACTTATCTATAAGAATATTTATAATTATATTAAAAGCTATTGGTGACAAGCAGCAGCCTTGGAACAACCCTACATTATAATGCAATGTTTCTGTGTGTTCCTTGTCTGCTGCTATGGCAAATTGTAGTTGAGAATAATAAGATGTGATTATGTCGATAACCACAGTAGGAAAGTTATACCACTTCAGGGCGAAGATCATTAGTTCATGCTGTACAGAACCAAATGCGTTTTCAAGGTCTATCCAACAGACCGTAATTTGCCTCTCATGCATTCTGGCATCTTTCAAACTTTCCGCTAATAATGTGTTATGTTCCAGGCAGCCAGAAATACCGGGCAAGAACCCTTTCTGGTGGTTTGGCCTGAAATACCTATTGCTGATCATAAATTTTGTCATTTTTGTTTGTAGTACGCTAAAGAAAATTTTGGAAATTGTATTGGTTAGTGCTATCGGTCTAGTATCTTTTGGATGAGTTACTTCGTCTTTTTTTGGAATGAGGACAAAAACTGCTTTGCCAAATGATGTTGGTATTTGCTTCTTTGACCAGATTTTACAAAATACGTTTAAGAGATGTTTACGAACCGATGGACATTTTTTGTACACTATATAAGGAATACCGTCAGGTCCTGGAGCTGACTTGGATGTTTTCTTTTTAATTTGATGGTCAACTTCCTCTAGGGTAGGTGGACAACTTTCAAAATTGACAAGAGGATAATGAGGTTTTTGGATGTTTGGATCCTCATACCGTCTCCCGCGCTTTGGCACTTGGTAAGTGCTTTTAAAGTGGTCGTAAATCTGTTGGTTGGTCAAGAGAAGCTTACCTTTTTGTTCATTGAAAATGTTTTTCGAGTATTGAAAAGGGTTTTTATCAAAATCTACTTCGTGTTTAGCTCTGTTAAAATTATCGCGATTTTTTGTGATTTGTAGCGATATTCCTTGAATTAATTTAAGGATCGATCTTAATGCCCTAGACAGTTGGTGACTTAGATGGTTATCGCCCATGGCCTTGGCTTTTCGAAGTTGTTTTATTAACTCTCTTTTCTTTCTCCGCATTTTCGATTTAAAAGTGTTTTCTTTATCTTTTTGCGCATAAAAAAAAAAAAAAAAAAAAATATTTTATATCAAATCACGTAAAAAGCTTTATTATTTTGCATTAAAATGCCCTAAATGTCTCTGTTTCAATGCATAAATAATTTGCGTAATGAAAACAGTTCCATCGTACTCGTACCTAGTAATGGGATCGAATGTATTCGCCGCAAATTAATGAATCTAAAATAATTGTTTAGACTTACTATAGTTGGTTCAAATAAAAACTACCTGCGGTACCTACTTGTAATGAACAGGTACAAAATGTTGAAATTCGTAGTAATTTACGGATTAAAAATAAAACAACCAAAAGAGGTACTGTAATACTAATTTTAATTATAAAGAATCGTCTTCTTCGTATGACCAGGAATCATCATCACTTGAGTTCTCAGTAATATTGATTATCATTTCTTGGATAGATAAATTGTCGAATGCAACATCCCGATCCCAATCCGACATTATCACCTTCTTTGTTTTTTCTACAACATTCGCCCAGTTTTATGGAGTTACTTTTTCACACGCATTTTTCAGTAAATTCAGCATTTTTCTTGCGGTGAAAGGAGGAGTTGTATTGTTCCTCGCAGCATATCCTTTAACTTGTGCCCAGATCATTTCAATTGCATTATATTGGCAGTGATATGGGGGAATTCTGAGGACGGTATGCCCATGCTCTGCTGCCATTTCATCTATGACGTATCGTTTTGGCAGCTTCTTTGTTTTTAATATCTTTACTAACTCTACTTTTAGTAGGGACTCATTCACCTCTTCGCCATTGTCACGGAGCCAGTTTATAATTTCATGTTTTTTGTTGGCCTGTGTTGGTATTTTATTAATTTGACGAGAGTGATAAGGTGCATTATCAGTAAATATTATTGATGGCTCTTCGAGTGATGTAAGCATTTCTCTGAACCACTTTTCATACACGTTCGAATTCATCTCCTCATGATAATCTCCTGTTTTCTGGGATTTAAAAGCTAATAGAGCGCCTGGCACAAATCCTTTTACTGTTCCTGCATGACAAATAATCAGTCGTTCGCCTTTTCCCATTGGTACTGTAGAAGTGGAGCCAACGGTGTTGTCAGTCCAAGTTTTTGACAGCGTATGATTCGCATTGAGCCAAGTTTCATCTGTGAAAACAACATTCGACCAATCTTCTATTTTTTTTGCTTGTCTTAAAAAATCGCATCTATACAAAGCAATATCATTGCGTTCCATTAAAATTTTTCGTTTGTCACATTTTTGGAATAACATTCCAATGTCTTTCAATACCTTTGTCAGAGAAGATTTTTGACCACGAAACAAACCACTATTTCGAAGAGATTGTGTTAGTTTTTTTAATGTTGGAATCTCTTTTCTTTGGTAATAGTTGTATATATGACGACGAATAGCATCAGCGTCAAAATTGTCAACGGCTGTAACTTTACTAGGCGGACGTTTTTTCTTAGGTGTAGATAGCTTATTCTGTTCCATGCCACTGCTGCCGTAGCCTTCTTTTGTTATTTTTGCCACTGTTGGAGCACTAATACCTAATGCTGCTGCAACACGGTCTCTAACTTGAGTCACTGGTATAAGAGGCCCACCATTACGGCTTTCCTTTTCAAAGTATTCACGAAGTCGCAAGACAAACTCTCTTGTTTGTCCTTTGAGTACTTTCTTTTTTGGCATTTTGACAGTAACGAAGGCAGGAACGATACGCTCAACTCAACCAAACGTGAGAATTCACAAATAAATCAATACGGAGGAATATAAATACTCAACTATATTGAAGGTTACTCATTGAAATACTGTAGATTATTTTAAAATAGACATAGAGAGATTTAATAAAGATCATCAATAGTTTAACAAATACAATATTAACCACTGAATTACAACACAATACAACAAACATTTTGAAAATTCAGTTCCTTTTATATATTTTTTCATGACATAGAACCGTCATATTTGAACAACATTATT
The DNA here is from genome assembly GCA_916048165.1 of Spilarctia lutea. Taxonomy (NCBI): domain Eukaryota; kingdom Metazoa; phylum Arthropoda; class Insecta; order Lepidoptera; family Erebidae; genus Spilarctia; species Spilarctia lutea. Next base: position 8,343,044 of record OU696491.1, read on the forward strand.
TTAATCCATTTCTTCTTTATTTTGACAAAGGAGGTCGCACATTGAAACACATAGAAATATGAAGTACGAAATTATCTATAAAATAATGAGTTTGTTAAATCGATTAAAACTTCTTAATGCATAAAATCGATCGATGAAAGAAATCGAATAGGTAACGGGTCAGGGTATCACTATTTGATTAAGTATTAGAGCTGTCAAAAGTTAAATAAACTATTGGAACGACTATAAATACAAACTTGTTACGTCACTCTTTTAGACTACTGAATCGAGCAATTTTATTCAATAATAATAATAATAAATAATAAATATTTCGGACAACTTACACACAACGCCATCTAGTCCCAAACTATGGATACTAGACAACTAATATTAATACATATATACTTTTTTTTGTAAATACATACATATTATGCATAGAAAACACCCAAACTCCGAAACAAATATTTGCAGATCATACAAACATTTGGTCCGACCCGGGAATCGAACCCGAGACCTCAAGCTCAGCAGTCGCACACACTACCACTGCGCCAACGAGGCAGTCAAATCGTCAAATGTTTATTTCATTACAATTTGTAATAGAAATTAAAAGCTGTAATAATTTTATTTTCCGAGATGTTTTGTAATATGCGTTTTAATGAAGGAGACATTGATTTATATACGATACAATCAACTACCTAATTGTGTTGTAAAATATCCCTTATAACTATATTTCAAATCTATTCGTTTTACATTAAAAACTTTTATACGTAGATATACACATTGTAAATGGGAACATAATCGCGATAATTTTATATTATACCGCATCGTCGACTGATAGCGTCCTCTAATCCAGCCGACATTGCAATGTGAATGGCAATTTTGATATTCAGTAGAAGAGAAGGGCTCGGTGTCTTGGGTCTATAGGTCTTGGCTCTTAACCTTACACGCCTCAAAAACATATGGACTATCTAGGTTACTTCTGATGGATGAAGTAGCAACGCCGATACGTGGTGACTTGAATGCGATACAATACATTAGATGGTAAATGAGACTAAGGGCCTGTTTCACTAATTCTTGGTAGAGTTTCAGATAGTTATCTGTGTGTTTCAGTGGATGTAGATAACTGTGAACTTAGATAGATTCAGATCGCTTGTCCTTAAGGTTGTGAAGTACATATTTAAAAAAAAACTTTATCGCATTGGATATTCATTTCAGAAAAACATTCATATATGTGGTTTTTTCTTCCTAGCATTTTTTCCAAAATTAAGTTAGAGTCGACTTTAAGTTTACTGTGATACAGCTGAAATTCAATTTTTACTAAGGTGAACCTTAAATTCTGTAAAAAGACCGTTGTCGGACTTTTTACATCTCCAACTACTCGTAACGATTGTCAGAGTTATTCGTATGCAACCAAGGTCATTTCACTAAAATTTTGATAATTCAGGTCGATGATAAAGCCGAAAGCTGTAACCAAACAGCTATCGTAAACCATATTGTGGTAATTGGAATACGACAATAAAACATCTTTAACAGGGTTACTGTTAACAAGCTTTAATTGTATAAACATCAGATAGACTTTATAGCCGTTGATAATATTGCGGTATTATCCAGCATAAATGTACTAAGATATAAGCACATTAATTGGACTATTATAGTGTTTTCACATCACGAAGGTCAAAATACCGTAACACCAGTTTAACAATACCTACAGTGAAAGCATCTTCTTTTATTTACCAGATGTTGCAAACATCTTATATTACACTAGCTGACCCAAGCAACCTCGTTTGCGTCTATTGCCCGTTGCGTGAAAATTTTCCCCCGTTTTTGAAACACTCTTCATTGGTGCTCCGCTCCTATTAGTATTAGCGTGTGTAACGTATATTTAGCCTATAGCCTTCCTCGATAAATGGACTATCCAATACTGAAAGAATTTTTTAAATCGCACCAGCGGTTCCTGAGATTAGCGCGTTCAAACAAACAAACTCTTCAGCTTTATAATATTAGTATAGACTATAAACCTATACTATTTCAATCTAAATAAAAAGTTGGTATAATATTAAACCAGTCTGGTCAGAACAAAACCTTCTTTTTAAGGAGAGGTCTATGTCCAGCCAGATGATGATGAAATGTATAAATGTACCTATTTACAATTCCATTTTTAAAATGACTTCAAAAACAGAAGGGCAGCAATGCCAATTTTTTTTTTATGTGTCATAAGGATAGCATTGTTTACGAATCGGTTTGGAACATATTCTTTTTTTAAAGAACCAAATAGGAAGTACATAATGATACCATTTAAAATTTTAAGATAAAAATTAAACCCAGTTATTATTAATTACAGTTTATTACATTACTACGTTTACTAAGTTATTAAATTATAGCAATGCATCGTCATTTTACAGTTATATTTATCTGATAAATATTACTGGAATATTTCTTTTCAATATGCAATAAAAATACCTTTTTAATCATTTCCTAATTATGAAAACAATCACAAAAATGTATAAACACCCAGCAATTTCTCGTTAATTACTATCGTAAAACTCTATTTACATTTGTGAGTAGAAACGAGGTCCGATAACAGTACTGGATCATAAAACCGTGACACACTGGCCATATTCAATACTCAACAGGTAATTATTAATTAAATAAGTATTTTTAAAAATTAAATACCAATACTTTTAGATAATAAAAAAACATGATAAAACTGGCCAATAAGATGGTGAAAAGTGTCCGGTTCCTTCTCTTCTCTTCCACAATCGCAAATGCGTCTGTTCTTTTGCATTTAAAAATTTCTTTTGACCACGTGATAGAGCTTTGAGATAACGTCATTCCTATACATTTGTTTGTTTTTTAGTAATGTTCACGTTTGTAGAATGCAACTTTCTGTGTATTTCTCCCCTTTCTGCGAGGGTTAAAAAAGTGTCCATAATGATACGTCTACTCGAGGAAAATTTAGCATGATTTTTTTATTGTTTAACAACGGTTTTCAGTGAGGTCATGGTGACCAGACTGATCATCCATGATTGTTTAAAATGTCTGTATCTACGTGAGCGTATCTGTCCACGACGAAGGCTTAATACCGAATTATTTATTGTCGCAGGTTATTGGGGACTGACTTCTTAACCTTTGACCTTATTTTAATGCAGCACTGGTTTTCGATGTTCAATAACAGTATAAATAGCACTGCACAGTTGGCGTAGTGGTTTGAGCGGTCACCACGCCGCTTTCTACCGCATGAAGTGTTGTGGGTTCAAATCCCACATATAGGATAGGTGATCCATAAATTGTTGTTCTGAGTCTGGGTGTTTCTTGTATCCTTTACATGCATGTTTGATTAATTCAAGAGAGACATCTCAAAAAAAAAAAGACTTAACTACTTCGTCATGCGGCCCAGTTCAAGTTCAATACATAAAAAAACACTCAATATCAAGTTTGGGGTATTTTTGTTACTTAAATATTTAGCGTGTTTTATTTAAAAAGTAAGTTAATATCGTTCGACATACCGAATTTTCCAGTAAAACGTTACTTTTTAACAAGTAAACGCAATGCGACAAAACGGTATCAATTAGCATAGTTCGGTCAACTGCAACGGTACAATCACTAGAATCCAGTTCAACTAACTACATACTCAAAAAGGTGCTTAAACTCAAAACTTTCTTCAATTATGTATGTAAAAAACAATTTTCAACCTTACAACGACCTGAAAAATAATCATGGTATATCATGTTAGATCGGTTTTTTTCCACGGAGTGACTGTCATCAGACCTCCGCAACCCCGAGGGCAAACTGAATTCGAAGTTTGAAATAGTTTTCAGTATATTTGAGGGCACTGACTTCCTAATAACGATTGCCATAGATGTTCGTGATAACCATGACCGAACGCTTAACGCTCCGCTCTCCGAGGCTCACTTACTTTAAAGATATATAGCTAATCTTGAAAATAATAAAATACAAAATGTCAGTATGTTTGTATATAGCATCCTCATATTTGGTAATAGAATACATTTAACAAAATTTACACAGAACAATTATAAGCACCATAGTCCATACAAACACATACAATGGAAGCTATCTCGGCGTCATGCCCGCGAGCAGGCGTCAGCGTGACTATTATTTTTCACTTTCTAATTTTTCGTATTGTTTGGCTCAAAATAACTACCAAATCTAAAAGCAAGCCTTTCTCAATCCTAGGTACTGCACCTGACTGGACTATTTTGATGGATACGTATGATATTTGATAGATGTTTCGTCATCCAGACCGGAGATATTCCTCTTCTCTAGACAAATTAAACACATAATATTAGTAGAGCTTACTGTTCCGTGGGAAACTAATATTCCTAAAGACCATACAATAAAATTAAATAAATATTACGATCTAACAACTGAACTAAACAAAAATGGCTATGTGGTTAATTTATACGCGGTAGAAGTAGGAGCGAGAGGTATACCAGCTAAATCTCTCTATAACCTTCTGAAAGACCTTGGCCTGTGGAGATCTGCAGTAAGTTCTATTTTAGAACGAGTATCCAAGGCTGCACTAACAGGTTCCTACCAAATTTGGCTAGGTAGGGCGGGAAACTCGAGCAGTGAAGGTGAAGTTGATGCGCATCTCAAAGGGGGCCTCCTTAAACCTACACCTAGGTCGTAAGTCCTGGGAACTGCTTTGAGTTTCTCCCTCTGCCACACGATGGACCCGGCACCCGCACGGTGAATCCATGGAGTGCTAAGAAGTTTGTCTCATTACACGTGCCCGATCACAGTTATTTTTAAGATTTGCTAATTTATTTAATACTAACTAACTTATTTCAACTTAGAATATTTTTGTCAAAAAATAATATTATTTTTTACCAGTTCTTGCAATATTTTTCATTAATATTCGGTTTTTTATCGCAGCATAATGTTATATAACCAATAAGCTTCCTCGACAAACTGACTTTTTATTTCGTACCTACTAGTAATTCCTAAGCCAAACTGACTCTTCAGCTTTGTAACATTAGTAGGAATAAAACTACTTTTTAGAATTTTAAAACAGACAAAACACATTAGTTTATCGCGTATGCACATTCACAACAATAGATAAAATTGGTATTGATTACCAAATGTCCCTATTTTTAATCAAATCTAAATCACCGAAGTTAATAATCTAAAGTCAACATAATGTCTTTTATACATATCAATCTAAAAGGCCGGCAACGCACTTGTAACGCCTCTGGTGTTGCGGGTGTCCATAGGCGGCGGTAATCGCTTACCATCAGGCGATACGTCTGCTCGTTTGCCCCCTAAATAATAAAAAGACCTTTAAGCGAGCAATTCTTGTATATTTATAATCTGAATCTTTCTTTTTCTTTTTAAAAAGACAACTCCCACATTAGGAATAAACATCCTGTGTCGTGGGGGACTTTACAAACATACATGAAACGGACACAAAGAACATCCAGACTCGGGACAACAATTCGTGGATCACACAAAGTGTTGTAGGTACCGCGTGGGATTTGAACCCACGACACTTGGCGCAGTAGCAAGCGGCATGGCGACCGCTGACACCACTCGGCCAACCGTGCAGTCCATAATCTCTGTAACGGCTCCAACGATTTTATGAAATTTAGTATGCAGGAGACTTCGGTGGCCATAAATCAATTTAACTGGAATTCATTTTATAAAATTCGCCGAACAAAATACCAAACCTCGGTCATCTAGGTACTTTTATTATTATGTTGTTATCGTATCATGATATACATGCAAAGTTTTGCGGATTTTCAAATCTTTACATAGGTATGTTAATAAGGGGCCATCCATAAAGTACGTCACACGTAAAGAGGGAGAGAGGGGCGACAAAGTGTGACATGGTGTGACAAGGGGTGGGAGGGGTCCTAAGTTTCGTGACATCACATTTCAAAATCTAATATACTCGTATCTAGAGGTACTAATCGCGTAATTTGAAATATTAATTTAACTAAAAAATATTTCCAACTCTATCTTTAGGACAATACGGTTTCAATTGTTTTGTTGATAATCAGTATTTAATCTTTTTCATACAAGGTCTGATGTAGTTCTGATTTGTTGCGTTTTCAGTATTCCATCCGAATTTATAAGTGTTGATTTCATAAAAAAAGTACTAAATTTAAATGGAAATAAAACAAATTTCGGAACTGCTGTGAAATTCCAAACATGTGACGTCACACTAGGGAGGGGGGGTCTCAGAAATGTGACCACCTGTGACAAGGACGGGGGGGGGGGGCTCAAAAAATCATGAAATTCGTGTGACGTACTTTATGGATGGCCCCTAACTGCTAATACTGTTATAGAATGATTACTGACGGTGTAACTTATCTCTTTTTAAACTTTAGCATGTAAAACATTGAAGCTTTGACCTTTCCCATTAAAAATTCAACGTTTTAACGATAATGAAAGTCACAAGCTCCAACGTGGCAGTCAAATGCGGCTAAAGTATTTCGACTGCCTCTGAGGCGCAGTGGTAGCGTATAGGACTGCTGTGCTTGAGGTCTCGGGTTCGATTCCCGGGTCGGATCAAATGTTTGTATGATCTGCAAATATTTGTTTCGGAGTTTGGGTGTTTTCTATGTATAATATGTATGTATTTACAAAAAAAAAGTATATATGTATTTATATCAGTTGTCTAGTACCCATAACATAAACTCTGCTTAGCTTGGGACTAGATGGCGTTGTGTGTTAGATGTCCGAAATATTTATTTATTATTATTTATTATTATTACTTATTACTTTCATTTTCAAATTGCCGAATATTATCCTAGTGTTGATGAAAGCGCCAGCTATCCACTACTCCAGTCGAGTTAATACAGGTCTCTACTATTGTGATGCAAATCTGACAATAAACAATATTTTATAACGTTTAAACTCACATCCTACTTTATTAGGCGAATCAATTTATGTAACAAATGTGTTCCTAATTACGATGAACCGCGGCTAAATGATAATAACCATTTCTTAAACCACAAATCTCATTTGTAAGTCTTGGAGAGTAGTTTTTATTTCTACCCATAGATGTTATACTTCTAGATCTCTAGAATTCTCCCAAAGGAATCCAAAGACACTCTGAGTCCTTTTGGTTTATGTTGACATTTTTAATGTGACTTTTGATACCGAGACTTTTTATGATTTATTTATATCTAAATTAAGTTCAAATTAAACGAAAATAAATGATACCATTCCGAATCTTTATATTTTTATACTCGTAATGTTGAATTGTACGTGTGAAATAGATTTAATCAATGAATTATGATTAAAATAACATTAAACGCCCAATGTTTATACATTTAAGTACCTACTCGGAATATTTTCAAAATATTTCTTTGTACAATCCTACTGTTACCACTACATACTCATGTAGTCCTGAACACTAAACTATCCTTTGAAAGACAAAGGATTCTCCGACAAATTGATTGGTAAGACTTGATCTCAGTTTTTAAAGAAATATATTTAAAACGAAGTGCATTTAGATTTCAATAAAAGTTAAACACTGCGGGATAAGTAGAGAGCGCTACGTCTTTATGTTCACTGCTGTAAACGCATAAACAGAGATTTACAACTTAAAAGGAATTTTGTTATAGTAAAATTCATATTTATTTTTTATCATTTCAAGGCAAACAATTCACGTATTTTAGTTTGTTGAAGTGTTAAGTACAGCCAAATTAAATACAGGTAACCGGATGAGTCGTACTGATGTGTTTATTAACGAAAACAGTATTATTGTAAATGTTTATTTATTTGCCACTCACACGTGTGCTCATCCATGTTTCGAATCCACAAGTGAAAATCATCAAACAAAAGAAAAAATACTTAGTTTGTAGTGGTCTATGCATCTTTAAAAAAAAAACTACCAGAATTAAACCAGACCTACCTCGAATTAACGAATCACCAACTAATTTCCATCAATTTTCTAATTATTTTTATACTACTTATTGATATATATTTATCTCGGTTACAATTATTTCTATATTTATATAAAGGTGAAATGATTGCGTAACATGAGAATATCGCATTTACGTAGATTGGTTTGCAGATTAATTGCACGCTAGTGACTTTCCGCCATTGTGTTAACATTAATTTATCAAAGCGTTCTATCAAAATTATCACTTCCTTTGGTAAAGGTATAATATAGTCAGTAGAAGCTATACACTATCACTATCAAAGTCTCCTGTCAAAGTTATCATTTCTCTTGTAAAAGGCATATTTAGTTAGTATAACTTAAAGAAACGACGCATTTACGTAAAAAGTAATAAAATAACTTACACACAATATTTTTTTTAACAAAGACATCTTCCCTTACTAGGGATTTGCAAGGTTTTAAGCTGCAGTCATTCAACATTCCTTGGTACTTTGATGAGCCTACTATTGCAATTAGACAATTTTTATGTATTGTTGCAAAAGTTTTAGATCACTGTAAAATGACAACGTTCGTGCTGTCATGTTTCGTTGGTGAGTGCGAGGCCGGAGGCTCAATGATGCAGAAGCATCACTAGGCCGCCATGGTGTGGGTCACCATGCTGAATTGTTGCATGGTCTGCATTCGTAATGAGTATGGTGACCACCACTCTTGGATTTCGCGTATGCTTTCCATCAAGTAGAGTAGAGTCATTTTGACAGGGATATACGAGCACATAAAAAAAAGTTATATATATATTTTTTTGACTTTCAGATGTCACAGATCCACAAAGCACGATAATAGGCGCAGTGATGCAGGCAAGGGTTGGATACAGCAGAGCTCAGGTGGGATAACCTTCCCTCGAGATGCGTGTGCGGGCGGTGAGGGCGCTGCGGGCGCTGCGCCGCGCGGCGCTGCTGCTGCCTCTAGCGCTGACTGCGCTGGTGCTGCTGCTGCTGCCGCGCCCGCAACCCCTCACTCCCTCGCCTGGGAACTCCTTACCCACCGCAGCGCTTAAAGAAGATCAACATCTACAAGTTATAGAGGTAAGTTATGGTAACACTACAACAAACGATATTAATGCTGGTTCATCTTCTCGGTCCCGTCGGCTCGTGAACAACCGAAAATGACAGCATTCGCGTTGTCGTGATTCGTTCGTTCGTTCGTTCGAGACCGGAGGCGCAATCATACAGAAGCATCTTAATAGGTCGCCATAATGTAAGTCACCGTGCTGCATTGTTGCATTTTCTGCATTGTCAGTGAGTATGGAGACCTCCACTCTTGGATTCTGCTCATGCTTTGTAAAAAGGAACAGTTTTGTGCAAATGTTGTCAAATCATTTGCACAAACTGTTATACGTTTTTAAAATACTGCCGATGCAGACTTGCAAACATTTTAAATTTGCCACTGCGAGTTTCCTGCAGAGTTTCGTTGTCTAAAATATCGGTTTGTTTTTTAGTCCATAGCGTCAATTGATGAGGTCAGGCGTTCAATGAGAATCAGCAGTCAATGAGAAATAATTTAATTTGTGTAAGTGTTCGAGGATCTAGATACTATACATATACCTATGTAAATACTTATTCGTGTTCGGATCCACGGAGTATTTTGAAGGATGTAGCACAACACTATCATTAAATGAAAATAAGTAGTCAGTTGTCAGACTTCTGAAATATTAACCCTACACAGTACAAGACTAAATTAAACGGATGTGCAAGCACATTTTTTCACAATTTTCTCACAACATTAGTACATGCTAAATCGTAACAGATGAAAACGGATGTTCTCACAATTGATTTAAGAATTCTTGTCAACAGGACTAGGTTAATGGATATCAAACAACATACATATCTACGTAATATTTCTGTAAATATACGTAATATTTTTGTTAAAAGTAACTGTGTTTACTGTTCTGAAATTAACATAATTGCTGTGGTAGAGCGGTCCTGAGACAGACATTGTTCAATTAAATAAAATGTTATTATTGAAACTTTACCGTGGGAGAGCTATGCTTCAGCATGAATGGGTCAGCTCGACCGGAGTGATACCACGGCCTCACAGAAAACCGGTGTGAAATAGCGTTTGGGCTGTGTTTCACCGAGTGAGTGAGGATACCGGAGGCCCATACCCCAACCCCTCCCCCATCCCCTTTCCCATCCCCCAAAGGTCGGCAACGCACTTGTAACGCCTTTGGTGTTGCGGGTGTCCATGGGCGGCGGTAATTGCTTACCATCAGGTGATACGTCTGCTCGTTTGCCCACTACTCAATAAAAAAAAAAAAAAAAAAAAAAACAATGTTGGCCGTATGACTGAATGAAATCGGCAGAAGCCTCATGTAATACCTAGATTATTTAGGAGAAATACAACCTAGAATAATAACATTAATGATTTCAGATATCACACATGGCTTTCTCATTCCAAAATAGGCAACGCACTTGTACTATCTTGTTCGTCTGTTGAGTCTTAAGTGACAAACAACTGAGCTCTATGTCTAAGTGTAATTTATCTGTCTTATGATGTTTGATTGTATTTACAAACTTAGTCGTAGATAAATATATTAGTAGTTTCGTTACCAAAGTATGGTCTCTGTCTAGTTTGCTAGCGTACGGCAATGTGTGTGAAGTTACTAGTGTTGACAAAAATTTGCAAGACGTTGGCTACAGTAGTCAATATCCTCTGCATAAAAAACTACACAATTACTTTTTTACTGTGGTAAAAATTGTCTTCCTATCGGACTATTAAGGTTGATGAAACCGTTCCCTCAATATCATAGAGCAACTCAGTAGGGAGTTACCATACGGAGACGTTCCTCTCTGTTAAATTATTAGCCTAAATGTACGCATTATACAGTTATGACACAGAATGAGTTTACGTGTATGAAATTGTAAATGTTTTGTTTTAATCGTTATATATGACTTCATAGTGACAGATGATTTTTTTTATATGTGAGTCTAAAATGTGGATGATGTGTATGGAATGAATGTGTAAATATCCCTCCCTCCTCCCAAGAAATGACAGTCAATGGCGGTGTTACCCGCCCGTGCCTCGGAGACCACGTAAAGTCGCCATGAACATCTATGGTAATCGTTATTGAGAAGTCAGTGCCCTCAAATATACTGACGCTAGTTTCAACCTTCAAATACAGTTAACCCTCAGGGTTCCGCAGGTTTCTGATGCCGGTCGCTTTGTGTAAAAACTGATATTTCAGATTAAACAAGGTGGAACTAGTAGCCGACTCCAAATAATATTGGGATAAAGCTAGGAAGAAGAAGAAGAAATTACAGACAAATATCAGATGTTTTGTGTCGGAAATAGATGATGTGGCTACTTAACTCCGTTTCACCGGCCTGTGTTGCTCTATGCTTCATCTAGTATAGGCCATCGCCTATACTAATCATGATTCTAACCAGCTCCTATAAGATTTCGTATTTACGCCGAAGTGTAATATGTATTTCAGAACGAGGTCATTACAAGTGCAGACTACGTAGCAAACCAAGAATTTGAAGGCGATGAAGTGTCTCGCCGACCTTGGTTCATGAAGGGAGGGGAACAACGGCCCTGGCAGAGCGACCCACACGCCAAATTATTCCCTGAAGACGCACCTGGAGATGACAGGTATATTTCTTTTGACCTTGATATCCTCCCTGTACCTAATAGTAGTATGATATTTGATCTCATCTCCTTAACATAAAATCCCTAGACAGTTTTATAAAACAAGCAGGTCGTATACAACATTGTGTTTTCTTTTTTACATTTTAAGACAAAGGAAAAGCTTATATTTCTTACAGTGTGTTATGTATCATTAGGTATATATTCCACCGTAGTGCCTAAAGTACTGAATCGTTTTTCATGAATGAGATATATAGGCATTATTAATTATATCAAAGTTTTTACTTAGTCGATTTTTAGTTTTATAAAACTTTTTCTTATTATGTTTAGACATTAAGTTTCTTAAAACGGTGGAAACCAATTACATTAATTAACATGTATTTACATCCTTATCTCTTTATTTACTAGTGAATTAATAAAAATGCAACACTCCTTACATTTTTGAAACGGTTTGTTTTGTATATTTTCATAAAACATTTTCTTTTCGTAAAAAATGTTATAGTTTTAGCCTTCATTGAAAATAGTTATGCCAGAGGAGTACAAACTAATAAACAAAATCTCCTATAACTCGCCACCCACACAAAATGTACACTATTTTGAATAGAAAACTTGTTTAATTTCTAATATTCGGAACAATAAGAAAGGACAACGTCGAAGAGTATCAAATGTATCATATTTTCTTTCGTACTGTAAGCGGCGTTGAGAGGCTAAATAGTGTCGTTGAATGTTTAGAATACCTATTGAGCATTTAAAAAATATATTATCTTAAGTTGTTATCTTTATTTTATTTTTTGACATACTTTATGAGACCTACCTATTGTCATATGTATTTCCTTATTGTCAAATTTTAATATTCTAGATTATTATATTTCCCTTTGATCTAGATTGACATAAGCAGAACCATAGACACAGATACATAATTTGATGTTAGTTTAAACTCGCATCTACAAGTACGGTTCTTGGCACTCAGCGAGTCAAAAAACAACTGAGTAATTCCATACATTAATATAATAAACCAATAATATAAACTAACTTTTAAAAAAATGTAAATCAAGTGCAATTCTAAGATTTACTGGTCTTATAATCCTAATAATTAAAATTGTATTGTATTTAAATGCACATTTTTAGTTTTTTTCTTTTTCTTGTTTTAAAAGATAACTCTCGCATTAGGAATAAATTCGCGGGGAACTTTACGTACATAAATAAAACAGACACAAGGAACATACAAACTTTTTTGACTGCCTCTGTGGCGCAGTGGTAGTGTATGCGACTGCTACTTGAGGTTTCGGGTTCCATTCCCAGGTCGAACCAAATGTTTGCATAATCTGCAAATATTTGTTTCGGAGTTTGGATATCTAAAAAAAAGCAGTATATATTTATATATCATTTGTCTAGTACCCATAATACAAGCTCTGCTTAGCTTTTTTGGACTAGATAGCGTTGTGTGAAATAATTAAAACTCAGTGTTATTCCATGTGCGATTTGAACCCGTAATAGCGCAGCAGCGCGTGGCGACTGTTTATACCACTAGGTTAACAGTCAGTCAAGTTAACGGTTTTCATTATAAAGATAATTATAATACATTAATTGATATAACTAAAATATTTATTACTTTTTTACAGGATAGTCCAGCAATTAATGTATATGCTACCAAAAGACGAAGATGTGCCGATTAAGAAAATTTTACTGCCAAACGGTCTAGGAGCGTGGGGTGTAGGTGCAGGAAGGACCGAGTTTGTTCGAAACAAATGTCCAGTGAACCGCTGTTCTATCTCAGCGGACCTGAGGGATGCCACAACTGCTGATGCCATCCTATACAAAGATCATCACACAGTTTTAAATATGAAACGATCGCCAAATCAGGTTAGTAAATCTTGTTGGTATATATCCTTTTATTTCGAATGTTAACAAAGGTCATGATATTGTGTTGTGTTTAATATTTATTTATATAGTAACCTACATAGATTTAACTTTATTTAGTGTATGTTTTTTATTCACCAGCACCACCCACCTATACTATATCGATAAAATATTTGATAATATATTATAGGTATACCGTATACCTATAATATATATATATATGTATGTATAAGTAATACATATATATATATATATATATATATATATATATGTATATATTATAGGTATACGGTATAACATTTAATGATAAAATGATATAAAAATGCTACTGGTATACTGGTATAAACCACATTTCATTAATCATAATCAAATAGCTTTTATTGCAAGTACTTATGTAAACCTTTTCAGGCACTTTCAAAACGTTATATTAATGACTCTAGTTGCTCCGTTCCAAAATGACATTCCTAGGTAGAAAAATCGGCAAGAAACTCCATAAGTTTTTAAACATTCTTCATTGGGGCTCCGCTCCTATTGGTATTAGCGATGATGATATATAGCCTATAGCCACCTCGATAAATGGACTATCAAACACTGAAAGAATTTTGCAAATCGGACCACCGGTTCCTGCGATTAGCGCTTTCAAACAAACTAACTCTTCTGCTTTATAATATTAGTACTTTAAAAAAGCATTTGGCATTCCCCTTTTCACTAAGTTAAGTAAGTAAGCTAGAAGAAAAATCCACTAAACATCAGATGTAAATACTGCCTCGGTGGCGTAGTGGTAGCGTATGCGACTGCTAAGCTTGAGGTCTCGGGTTCGATTCCCGGGTCGGACCAAATGTTTGTCATCATCATCATCTTCCTAGCCTTTATTATTCCCAATATTATTTGGGGTCGGCTACCAGTTCAACCGATTTTACCTGAATATCAGTTTTTACACAGAGCGACTGGCATCTGACCTCCGCAACCCTGAGGGCGAACTGAATTCGAAGGTTGAACTAGTTGTCAGTATATTTGAGGGCACTGACTTCCCAATAACGATTGCCATAGCTGTTCATGACAACCGGGACCGACGACTTAACGTGCCCTCCGAAGCACGGGCGGGAAACACCGCCATCTTCCATACTCCGGACTGCTATTAAGAATTTCTTGTAGGAAAAACCCAACAGCAGTCCGACCCGGGAATTGAACCCGAGACCTCTTGATCTGCAGTCGCTTACGCTAACCACTAGACCAACGAGGCAGGTTGTAATGTTTGTATGATCTACAAATATTTGTTTCGGAGTTTGGGTGTTTTCTATGTATAATATGTATGTATTTACAAAAAAAAAGTATATAAGTATTTATATCAGCTGTCTAGTGTACCCATAACACAAGCTCTGCTTAGCTTGGGACTAGATGGCGTTGTGTGTTAGATGTCCGGCATATTTATTTATTAATTTATCAATTTACAGATTTGGATCCTGTATTACTTAGAATGTCCGTACCACACCGCATCATTGAGACCGTCATCATTCGACGTCTTTAACTGGACATCGACGTACCGTCGTGACTCCGATATTGTTGCTCCATATGAACGTTGGGTCTACTACAACCCCAAAGTCACTGAAAAAGAAATTGACCGAAATTATGCGGCCAATAAAACTAAGAAGGTTTGTGTGCCTTTGATATTCAATGACGACTCTGAGGTATCCTAATGATCACTAGTAACTGACCTCTATGATGTTCTCTTCAAACAGTCTTGATTTGACGCACTGTTGTGCATGAGGTCTCGGGTTTAAGTCCCAGGTCAAACCAAATATCTATATGATCTACAAATATTTGGGTGTTTTATATGTGTGTATTGTATTTACAAAAGAAAGTATGTAGATTGTAGATAGATAAAAAAAGAAGTATAAATGTATTTATAGGTCTGCTTAAATTGAGACTAGATGGCGTTGTGTGACTGTGGGAAACCAAACCGCTTCTACCCACATACTGAACCTAACTATTTAAAATATTTAAATGAATACATTTACATACATGTTATTCAATTGATTTTACATAGTTTTCCGGTTTTCATTCCTATATATTTTTTGTGCATACTGTGTTTGCTTGAAAGTGGTTGTACATTAGCCTAAATTGTAGTAGATGTAACCTAAAGTAAGTAATAATGTTATGACTGTAAGCAAACCATAAATAAATAAATAAATACTTCGTTCTCAGGTAGCGTGGTTCGTGTCAAACTGTCACGCTAGGAACCGTCGTCTCCAATACGCTCGTCAACTCAGCAAGTACATTCAGGTGGACATTTATGGAGCGTGTGGGACCCATCACTGCCCGCGAACTGATCCAAACTGCCTCGAAATGCTCGAAAGAGAATACAAGTTTTATCTAGCATTCGAAAATTCTAACTGTCGTGATTATGTTACAGAGAAATTCTTTGTCAATGGACTGCAGTAAGTGATTTATTTACTGTCGTAATACCTAGTTTCACGTATTTATTTTAAATTATAACCAAATCACTACCACTGCGTCCCCGAGATAGGTATATCTCGGGGACGCAGTGGTAGCGCATGCGACTGCTGTGCTGAGGGGTTCGATTGGTCGGACCAAATGTTTAATTGTACGATCTGCAACTATTTTTTTTTTGTGTTTATGTTTGAGTGTTTTCTATGTAAAACATGTAAATATTTATGAAAAAAGTAACAAAATATTTATATCAGTTGTATAGTACCTATACTACAAGCTCTGCTTGGTTAGGGACTAGATGACTTTGAGTGTCAGATGTCCAAAAACCATTGTTGTCCTCAGCTATTTTTTTATTTGACGCCACAGACGCAATGAACCGTAAAGTTATGTAAGTATTGTATAAATTGTTTTATCAAGATTTTTTTTATATTTTAACAGGCACAACATTCTGCCTATTGTAATGGGTGCACGCCCGTCGGAGTACGCTGCAGCGGCGCCACACAACTCTTATATACATGTAGAAGAATTTGCTAACGCCGAGGAACTTGCGGCGTATTTAACTCGACTCGATGAAGATGATAATTTGTATAACTCCTATTTCAAATGGAAAGTAAGTTTGTTCATTCCAAAAACGTTCTTTTTTAACCAACGTATAACAGAAAGACAAACTTCCTGACGAACAATCCCGTCCAAATCCAGTCCTTGGAAGTTTAAAGATCTTAAAACGAACTAACTACCTGTTAAGTTACTGACGCTCATCTGCCTCGGTGATGATGTGGCAAGTTACTATTATTAAGAGAGAATGTGTTACAGGGTACGGGCGAGTTTATAAACACGTATTTCTTCTGTCGCGTGTGTGCGATGGTCCACGCCAACGAGAGGCGCCACCGCAGCGCTCACTACAGCGACGTGCAAGCGTGGTGGCGCGACGGCGCCTGCACGCGCGCCACCTACTGGCGCGGCGCCGACGGCAAGGACACCGCCTCACCACCTCTCATATCCTCCAACTGATAACATACCTAACCTTCTGTGATAAGCGTCACCACCGCATTCGTACGAACGGTTAGAAACTGACATTCTTACTTTGTACTTTGAGGATTTGGAGTACATCTGCATTTCAATGTCACAGCACGTTTCTGAAGGTACTACCGAGTTACCCACAAATTGAGAGTTCGCGGCTCGTGTAACCGCGCCGGATTTAGATTAATCGGTACTAGATTGATTTGAGGTTGTAGGCACAAAGCATTACAGTTCATAGAATCGAGCCTAGAGTCGCATGTTCTACTCTAGAAAATATATTAATCGCAGTTGTGATCACGTTCATAAATGCGTTTCCTTCACAATAACAAAATCCCTAACGTAAAATATTTGAAATCTCATTGTTTGAGTTTCCACTGTCACTGTTTGTTTATCACGTGAACGATTAATGAGTAGGCAATGAGTAGTCCATTATAGAACGTGAATTCATCTCATGTTCGTTTCAACGTTCAAAGCAATAGGGAACCGCTTATATAATTAGTAGGTACCTAAATTAAATAACTACGTAAATCGACAATTCATTAAACATTCCAATCGAATAGGTAGTTAGAATTTTGTATTTTTATTAACTTAATAAAAATACAAAATTGTTTGTTGTACAATGTTACTGTTAATGTTTTAGTTTGTTTATAGCGTTTTATAATTTTTTGTAAATTATTCGCCAATTTATATTTCATAGGTTCTTTCTTTTTCTAGATTATTGTTACCTTTTATGTGAAATCATATTATAATGTGACTAGGAATACGTCTATTGTATTCAAACTAAACTTATTTCTATATTTGGTTGGTTATTCTATGTAACTGTTAATAAAAATTGTCCTACGTCAATTATATTGACACTATTGACAGCATACCTTATGTATAATGTATATTATTGGACACATTTAAGTTACTTAAATAATGTCCAAACTTAAAGTGAGTCTAGTCATGAAGCCATTAAAAGCACAGAATACCAAAAGAAACTAATTTTACGCACAATTTGCACAAAATTGATGAATTTTGTTATTTTCACTTATATTTGCATTTTACTTCTTAAAGAGGTTTTTCTATTATCATGTACTTGTTTGTTGCATTTAAGTATTTTTAATATAATATTGTTATATTTCCAATTTATGAATTGCTAATAATGTTCGTTTTTTACATTATTATTGTTATGTTGACGTATTAATCTAATCGTGTACCTATATTGTTTCATAAAATAGTATACACTGTTCTTAGGTTAGAAAAACTAGAAAATGTTTCAATTTAAGAAGCATGTTTTATATGAACACAGCGATCATGGCACACTAAGCTGTAACAGTTACTGCCAGCCACATTCACAGAACTGCAGAACACTATGCCGAATAGAGATGTCACTTTTAGAGTTTTATTGTTCAAGAATTCTATCGAGAATTATTTAAATGAGATAAGGCCGAGCCAGTCTGTGTAAACTAAAATTAGTAATAACGTTAGATAGTTACAACATTTTAGTTGTCTATTGAAAGTTGAATGCAAATTCGTAATCATTTGAAATGTCTGTAAGTATTAGAAATTCTTCTGATATAATAGTAGATCGACAAATCCGCTTCTATCAACTCGCCATGTCAAAATTCTTAGACTATCTATTATAACATAATACTATTAATAGAAAAATGTTTAGCTTAAAGTTAAGAATACACTCAATGTTTTACGTTACCCACATATGACGTTAGATAAGTGGAACCCAAAGATACAGGTGACAAACCACTGTCTACCGTAGTGGAAGTGTATTCTGTTGAATGCAATTGGTCTGTCTGATAATATCATCCTAATGTCTGTATACAAGAATTTTGAATCTTAATTCAGGAACAAAAGACATTTTTTTGTAACAACTGTGAGGAATTGAGGGGCGATTGTAGTAACGTGTCTCTAGTAAGGGTCTCTGTTAAGGTTTTTTAAAATTCACATCTTGTATCTTACTTCTTCTGTTCATCCATAGAATAGATTTGTTAAAGAACAGATGAATAAGATATATTTTACATCTACTACCCACATGTCTGACATATTTAATTCTTATAAGTTATGACCATATCCCTATGACACCTCTTCGGTTGCAAGCTTTGTACTTAATTACGATAAATTGCCATTCGCAAATGACTGTTGTATACAACATGTTAATAACTACTATAATTAAATAAACATTCCATGTGTATTATTACTATTTACTTAAGGATATAAATTATGTATATATATAGGTAAATCTTATATAGGTACCTAGAAAATTACCAAACTTAAATTTGTGTGTAATATAATGAAACCATGTTATATATTTTATTCAGTATCATATGAAATTGCATTTTATAACCTTCAAATTACAAGGGTCAAAAGCAAATCAAACAAAGGTACTTGGTTTATTCTCTAATGGGAATGATGATCTAAAAACTAAAGGCTCAATATTCAATATTACATTCCGTTAAACGCACAAATAAACTTGAATATATCAACTACACTTACACGTATTTTATGTTGACTTAGCTCGAGAGATCGAAGATCGATTTGCTTATGAACCTAAGATTTGAAGGGATTATGTCCAGAAATGCATTTATATAATTATGAAATGCATTTCGGGACAATGATAGTCTACGTAAATTACAAATATGTGACACCAATTAAAGTATATATAAATAATGTTATCATTAATTATATCTTTGTTTATGTGGTGCATGAAAGCGCCATTTGAAAACCAAATACCCAACGAAATATCTTGGAAAAAATTTGACGGAGGCCTTTCAGATTCTCGTGAATAAAAGTATAAATAAAATCCTTTATACAGTACAATTAAGCCACTGACATGACACCTAGTGATCATCTTACCAATGAAAATAAATGATAAATAACGAACTTGTTCGTTTTAATTGTTGCCGCTTTAAAAATTGCCCTTCTAGCTATATTACTCATTTGACAAAAGAAAAGTTTGCATAATGCATGATTGCTCATACTATTACTACGACCTTGGTATTGTCTATGGTCCGAAGACACAGCGCATGGAGCGCTATCGCTTTCTTCTTCGAAGCAGGAGAGTGAACTCACCACTGCTCTCTCTGCTCACAGAAGACGAAACGGGCGCCGGAGGACATTTGTTGATCTAGCGACCACCTTAGGAAGCGGCCTGCAAACGACTGATACAAATTCTAGAAGCAGCGCGCAGTTTTTTTTTTATTGCATAGGGGCAAACGATCAGACGTATTGCCTGATGGTAAGCGATCACGGCTGCCCTTGGATACCCGCAATACCAGTGGCGTCACAAGTGCGTTGCCGACCTTTTAAGAAGTAGTACAAAAAGTTTAAGTTTTCCATGTTCACTTTTAGAGAACTGCCACCGTAGGTGAAAGGTGACGATGCCCATCTTAGGTCAGAAGAATAAATGCCTGTTTGGGGTTTCGGAAGAGTGCAATTGCGACTCTCGCTCCCCTGGGCATTGGTAGGCACAGGAACACGGTTGGTTCCAAATCAGTAAGATTCTGACAAACGACCCCACCTTCCCAAGTGGCAAAAGACATTCAAAAAGATCTGTCGCCCTATTAAAAAAAAAAAATATAAACATGTCAAATTTACAAATTAAATTCAAACATCTTAAAAAAAAACGTTGGAAATCGCATTGGACCCTATATTCATAATCACAACGACCTTTTGACTCCCTTACTTTTGATAAGACCATGAACCATTGATATCCTCCACAGCCTAGTAGTATATTGAGGCGACAAGATTCCATCCACTACCATTCTGTACCATAGACTAACGCAATGTCCGAGCCAAGCATTATATGCAGAGCTGACTACATTAATGAGATCTTGTCTTCGTAACCTTTATTATTCCTAACATTATTTCGGTTCGGCTACTATTTCAACCAGTTGTACCTGAACATCAGTTTTTTCATGGAGCGACCCGCAAGTTTGCCTTCAGGGTTGCGGCGGTTTAGGTGGGGGTGCAGGGTTCAGGGTTCGAAGGTTAAACTAGCTGTCAGTATATGTGATGGATAAATAAACTAATTTGCACTCTGTCGCATCGTCAGGTACCTCTGCAATGTGTTATTTCGACAGAGGGGTTTCGACGGTTGATGCCGTGTTGGTGATGTGAAAAGTTGCATTGATAAAGAAAAAGTTGAGCTACCCTGATTGCACAGATTGATTATGACCAACCCAGTCAATATGTATATCAGCCATTTTCTCTAGATATAGGTTATTGAAAACAGCCATAAAATAAATATAAATTTTAATGTATCTATTGACTGTATAAATTAAATTCTCCTAAGCAATCACACTGACAGCATTGTTTTCAAGATATGCAGATTCTTGTTTATATTTTTTTAAATCTAAATAATCATTTACATGTATCTTTTACATATATAACATCTACTTCTGGATTCATTTCTTAAGTAATAAAGAGTAACACATGCAATGAAACAGTTTTTTTAATAAACAAGTATTTTTGTACATACATTGCACATTACAAAAACACTAAAATATAACATTATTGCAATAAATTAAACACAATTCAACATTATTAAGATGATTTCACCGAACCAATGTAACTTCTTAATGCCTCCATGTTTTTCAGATTGGTCTGAATTTGCAATTGTACATTAACACATTCAACTACATAGTTAATGGTATTCTGAAATATACTTTGAGCTTTATGCATATTTTGAGGAACTAAAACCCCAAACCAGCGGAGTGGATTAACTGTATTCTCTGCTTCACTTTCAACAACCTTTAACTGCTTAACACCATCTTCCTCAGCAGTTTCACAGACTGTAGATGCTGAGAAATCTGAACTACTCTCTGTAGGTAATCGCGCAGTACTCACTGAACTCTGTCCCATGATATACCGTGACTTTGCTAAATGAATACTCCCATTGTTGATGCTAGATTCAATGTTTAATTCACAATGCATTTTTTCTTCCATTAAGTGCAATTGCTTTAGAATAATTTTGTCCAATAATTCACATGCTACAACTTCTGAAGGTAAATCTGAATAAAAACAAGAGATATTTACATTTATTTTTTTAATGAAATAAACTAAACCGTAAAATCATTAGCCTAGCGAATACTATAAAATTTAATTAACACTTCAATACTAACAAAAACAGAATTTAAGTTCTTTAATAAAAGTTCAGAAGTAAATGTATGTATTGAATCTCCTTGTAAAGACGAGGTTCAGAACTTTAAAGCTCTTGATAATGATGATGAATAATTGTTCATATGACATAAAATTTACCTTGTTTCTGTTTATTCATTTTAAATTAAAACTTTATTTACAAAAGGAGAATTTTTTGGCAAATATTTTCTTCTTCTTTTGATGAGATGGCAACCAGCCTAAGGTAAATATTTTGTATAGTTCTTCTTTCTCAAACTGTGATGTACACAGAACCCTTTTACTCAGTGATGTATCGACTGTTGATTGACAACTTATTGACATTGACATAATAGTCAAACATCACATGATCGAGTTATCCCGTTTCTTTTTACTTAGTTGTCATTGGTAAACATACTTTTATCAAATCAATGATATTTAAAAAAATGTACTAGTACTAAAGCTTTTTCCAAAACTGGTGAAAAACGGGTTTTAAATATGAAACAAACGAAACTTTGTTCTTTCATTACTTTCATCTAATATATAAAATTCTCGTGTCACGGTGTTTGTTACCAAACTCCTCCGAAACGACTGAAACGAGATTTTTGAAATTTTGTGTGATATAGAATCAGCCAACATCTATTTATTTATTTATTTATTTATTTATCTTTATTGTACACACATAACAGATAGACAAAAAGGAGTTGTAATATACAAATGTGACAATTGGCGGTCTTATCGCTCATGGCGATCTCTTACAGACAACCTTTGTACGGATATAAGGTAAGTGAAATTATTTAGGGTAGCAGTAGAAGGGTGCACAAGTTTTAAATTTACCATGTGAATATATAAAAAAAAACAACAAATTCAAAATATTCAACTTTTACATATAAGTGCTTACACATCTACTCATATTACACATATAAATATACTCATACATATACATACACAAAATACACAGATTAAAATATAATATATATATATATACCTACATAACAAGTACATAATTATAATGACAGATAATAATCCTTCACTAGCTTTTTAAATACAGCCAAGGTTTTAGCGCGACGGATTGTTTCAGGCAAATCGTTCCAGAGTCTTACTGCTTGCACAGTAAAAGATTTGTCTGTAAACCGGGTGGAATGTTTTGGCATTTCGAGTTTCAAATTCTCTGATGATCTCTGGTCCCTACAATGTCTATTTTTCATATCCCTAATTTATTTTTTATTTTTGCCAGGTCAGCTAGTATTTTTATAATTTTCATTTATACTCCTGGTCTCTTGCAACAGTTGCAACGTGCCATAAGTGGTGTGGTGACCACAACTAGTTTCTATTTATGCTTTTCATCAAGCAATGTAGTCATTTTGGTAGGTACTTATATAAAATAAAAAACATTTTATTAACATTTTGGTAAAACAATAAAATAAAATTAACGAATCAGTTAACTGTGATATGACATATTACAATTTTTGAATATGTATTATATATTCATATTTTTAATTTTGTAAGTTGTGTTGTAAAAAATATAAGCTTCTCAGTAGAATTTTGTCGAATTTGAATTCACAAGACAACACAATTGACATTAAAATAAAAAAACAAAAAATATTAGTTAAAGTCGTCATCATTTATCGATTTAAAAAGGACTTATGATCGTGTTTAAGTAGGAGATATTTCATCTATCGTCTAAAAAAATTCATCGATACTTCCAAAGAATTTCTGTAAAACCGCTTTTTATCTGATAATACTGACATACTCTCTGAGTATATGTGTTCTGTGATATTCCTATCTGAGTAAAAGTATTCTGTGGACATATTTGACATCTCGGTCGATAACGACGCCATTTTATTTTACTCATCAGAAGCGTATGGAAATTAATTTCGTATCTCGGTAAAGTTTATGTTAAACTGAAAATATACGCCATTTAAAAGTTATTAATAGAAATTGTCGCTATACAATATCAGACGATGTCGGACAAGAAGCGTTTGTTGAATGATCTGAGAGTAATAGATTTACGTGCAGAGTTAGAAAAGCGAAATTTAGACAAGAGCGGTGTTCGCGGTGTGCTCATACAACGTTTATCGAAGGTAGCATGACGTGTTATTAAATTATCTACTCGTTTTCATAATGTAACGTAATTACTTACATGTGTTTCTGATATTTTAGCATTTAGAAGAGGAAGGGCATGACCCAGCAACTTTTAAGTTTGATTTAGCTACTGTTGAACCTAAAACGCCTGCTAAAAAGACGAGACGGTCTGAAAGCACGGCCGAGCAGGAGGAAGACGCTCCAGCCATGGAAGATATGATTGTTCAAGATGATGCTGGTGAAGAAGAAGAATCGGAGCAAACCCAAAAAAAGGATAAAGTTACTGTTAAAACTCCAGCCGAAGTTAACATGGATGTAGATGAAACTGAGAAGGTTAATAGGAAGAGAGAGATGAAAGACGATACTGAAGCAGTTGAACCAAAGAAAACATGCCTTGAGAATGAAATAGGAAATGAAGATGACCCTAAGATAGAGAATAATATTGATGCAGAAGATAGTATCAACTTGGATATTGGTGACGATGAATTGCTTAATGAGGAGGTACGTTTTTATTTCTTCAGTGTTACGGTTAAGTTGCCAACGGGCAAATCAAAAGTCACCAATGGCTTCATGATGGAAATAGATTAGAAGAAGTTGTTAAATATTGTAACATGTAGAGTAACTTGTTATAAAAGTGTTATATTTATTATAAGTATTTTATTCTATTAATTGTCAAATTGTATCTAACAAACTTATAGATACCATGGCAATAGTTTAAGGACTAAATTATCTCAAGTCTCGCTTCCATAATATATTAATAGCAAAGTACTGGAATCCTGCCAAGAATGTTTATACTCACCATACATTTCGATACTATGATTTACTAACATCTATTTATCTTTTGCAGGCAGACAACAATACTAAAGTTATCAAGAAAGGTAAGCTTTCCAATAACCTATATTTTTTTTTTATTTTTTTTACCTTTTAGATTTGTTACAAATCAAAATTAATTGTTATTTTTTTTATGTTTGAGATCCATATATGTTCTGAAATGTAAAATCTTAGTGAGAACATCATTGCAACAATTTTATTTCAATTTTGTGAATTAGTATAAAATTCCCTTGTTGATGGTGTTATTGATGCAGTATCGAGATGTTCTTGAGAGCAGATGATGACGCTATAGCATTAAATAGAGCATTAAAATTGATGAGACAATGTTTGGGGTTGATGCCACACTTCTCATGGTGTCAGGTTGATATACAAAACAAGACATATACTGTGTGCATATAGAAGAGTGGAGAGTTCTGTAATCAAGAAGCAAAACCCTGAAACCTGTAAGCACCCCAAGTAAGAAAGCTGTGACTAAAGCTTACAGAGAAAGGACAACAAAAATTTGTTCAGTACCTTGGAGGATCACCTTGAAAAGCTCACAATAAGGTGGCTTCCTTTTGGTGTTTATGTTATCTAAGTACCAGGGCATTTCCTGTACCCAAGAGCTTCAGTGTCCTACGGTTATGTTTACTTTACTATGGACATAGATTCTATGCTACGCCATATCCAGATGATGGTGCTAATGTCGAATCAAGTTTTCAGGTCAGGAATATTTTTATAAACAACATGCAAGTGTGAAAAAACAAGTAAAATCTAGCAACACATCGTGTCAAGATCCTGAAGAGGCAGGGTGGGCCGCTCCCGAGTATCGGCGAGCGACCTGCGCTGACTCAGCTGATAATGCAACTGACTTAGATGAGGCGATTGGCGAGGACGACGAGGCTGCTGAGCCAGCGAGCGCCAATTCTGCGCCGGCCGATCCAGCGACCAACGGTGACGACGCGCCTGCCGACAACGAACATCATGTAAACTCCGAAGCCCCCGCCACTAGGTTGGTGACCGTCGACCGACTACGACGACGCACGTGCATCTATATCTACTTCGATAATTTCGACATTCGATAATATTTTCGTAATCACTACAAAGTTTTGCACCACTTGATTTGGACTTCTGGCGCCTGTGTGGATTGGACGATCGTCGTGCGCAAACATTACACACATGGACATCATCCTACCCGGTGGACAACATTTGAACTTCACAACTGTTAGAAGACTGTTACAAGATCGACGTGCTTGAAATCCTCTCGACTATATCATCGTGTACATCATGGGTCTTCTGCTTCAATACAATGTGCAACTCTTCCTCTCCTGCTGAAATGCGGTGGACTATTGGTGCAAAACTTTGTAGATGATAAGTGTTACTACGGTATTACTAAAATCCTTGTATAAAACTTCAAAACTCGCGCAAATTACGGATCATGTTCAAATTCTGTTTTTAAATTACTATTTTTTATTTCATAATTTAAAAAATATATTTGCTTTTGCAGCAATGAAGGTGAGAAAACTGACAAGGACCAAAAAGGTATGTATTCAAAGTAAATGCAAATAAATAAAGTAGATAGGTTTATATTTCTTATGCCAATTCCTTCAACATACTTTGGGATTTATCTACATATAGAACACAAGTAATGGTTGTTCTACCATCAAGTAAAATGTCATAAACCGTAAACAAACAGACATTGCTGGGCCTAAAATATCATCATCTTTCAAGTAAATACTACCAAGCTCTGCCTGGTCTAGGATTGACAGTTGTATGTTACTGTGTAGTTACATAGATTATAATTTACTAGCGACCCGCCCCGGCTTCGCACGGGTGCAATGCTGATACTACATTAAATACACTACAGAAAAACTATGAACGTTATATATAAAAACATAGCGGCCCGCTCCGACTTTGCACGGGCATAAAATAGAAACCTCTAAAATTAGCAATGTTGCCTTAGTATATGATGCATGTATTATACATATAAACCTTCCTCTTGAATCACTCTATCTATTGGAAAAAACCGCATCAAAATCCGTTGCGTAGTTTTAAAGATTTAAGCGCACATAGGGATATAGGGACAGAAAAGGCGACTTTGTTTTATACTATGTAGTGTAGTTACGAGTACTTTAAATATTTTTTTATTTCCACAGATGAGAAAGAAAAGGAAAATGATAGTGAAAAGAAGGATAAAAAGGATGACAACAAAGAAGGTGGTGCAAGGAATCTGTGGGTCAGTGGTTTGTCAGGCGACACTCGTGCCAAAGATCTAAAACAACTGTGCAGCAAACATGGAAAGGTGTTTAATTGTTACATAACTATTCTAAAAATTGCTTAACATTTTATTACATATACTTCTCTAATCATGATCAAAGTGTTACCTATATTAATCTTGTTTTGATTTATTCAGGTAATCGGAGCCAAAGTAGTAACTAATGCTAGAACTCCAGGTTCCCGTTGTTATGGTTATGTGACAATGGCAAGTGCTCAAGATGCCGAAAATTGTATTAAAAATTTACACAGGACAGGTAAATTATTCACTTCATTAGCTTTTATGTTGATTATCAAGGTAAATAGTAGCCTAGGTACATGTTATTCCTATGTATAAACCATTTTACCTACTGTTAAGTTTCATTTAAACCCATTCAATAGTTTTGGTGTGAAAGAACACTAAATAACAAACATCCATTCTCGTAAACTTGCTCATGTATAAAATTAATAGCACACTACTTGTGTACTACACCCGTCTTTATGAAATTTGTACTTATTTTAGAATTGCATGGTCGTATGATCTCAGTGGAAAAGGCAAAATCGGAATCGGAGTCATCATCGCGTCGTCAACCTCCCGCACGTTCTGAGCGGAGGCCGAGTAAAGAACAAAAAGAGGATCCACATGAGAGTGAGGTAGGTGATAAAACAAACATATTAGTTACCGACTAAAACCTATATTTGAGAAGTTCTGGCTTGATCATTCTTTAAAATTACTTTTTAAGGAACATAAGGAAGGCGCTGAGAAAGCGGGCGAGCCAAAACCTAAAAAGGATGGAGAAATATCTGGTGCAGAAAGCAATAGATCTACATCACGAACACGTGAGAAGTCGCATCGTTCAGACAAAGTAAGGCATCATTATTTAATACATATCTTATTTTTATACTCGCTGATTAACTTATTGTTATTGTCAACTTTTTGTGATTATTTCTAAAGTACACAAGAGTATTCAAGACCAGTAGTAATGTTACTATCAGTGCCACACAAAACAATAGAAGGCGAAAAGTTATTACCACCAGAAGTATTAGTTTTCATTTAGATCAAACATTACAGGACAGGCCTAGACGTAGCACCAGAAGTCGTGAACGTCGACGATCGCCCCGAGAAGTTCTATCGTTCTCCAAAATTTGGGTAAGTCATTTTTTATGATATATTTGTAACCACATTGCACCCAATCTCACATGTGTCGTAGTCTGTAATGAACAGTTCTAGTGCGAGTTTGTTTCACACGAACTTGCCTTTGACTGGGGGCCAGGGCCAGCTATTGATTACAATGCAAATCATTGTAATTAATGGAAATTTAAAGTTGTTAGGTCTTAGTTACAACATGTTGCGCATGGTCTACATTTTCTTGTTATTACACTCTTATCTAAAGCTTATTACAAAGGTTATATAAAACTAAAATGGCTATTTTAATATGTGCAATAGTGAAATCCAAAATATTATAAATTGTAATTCAATCTCATTGCCTTATTTTTACATCACCTGAAGGTCGACCGAGAGTGAATGCCGCAAGGCGTCGAGTCCGCCTTTGTACAACATGTGCAATAAGTATTAATAAATAAATAAATGGCAAGCTACCTAGAGTGTTTTTTTATGGAATATTGGGCAAACGTGCAGACGTATCGCCTGATGGTAGGCACCCATACACACACACCCGCAACACCAGAGGCGTCACAAGTACGTCGTCGGATTATGCGTGTTTCAGCCAATCAGTTCTGAAGAACTGATTAACTGGGTTGATGTTGAATTGAATGAATGTTTTATGTGTAGAAGGAGCGTGACGTGGCCCGCGCTCGCGAGCGCTCCCGCGCGGCGCGCGAGGAGGAGCGCCGGCGTCGCGCCGCCGAGGACGCGCTGCGCGAGAGGGAGCGCCGCCAGCGCCAGGAGAAGCACCGCCTCGCGCTCGAGCGGGAGAAGCTGCGGGCGGAGAGGTAGGCGCCCTAACACATCCACACCATCCACTCATTTCAATATCCCTTTATTGCTTGAACGTTTCATTGAACCTACAGTTAAAAATCATACATCGACACAAACAGACAGCATGTGCTGAATTGTCAAGGTAAATTAGATGAGAGCACCAAAATCTACTGCCTGTTTGTGTCGATCTATAACTTCCAGTTTCCAAAATGCATAGAGCCCTATGAGAAGAATACTGGCAAAGAAATTCATGGCTCTTCAATGCATGTAGTAAACATATTCCCTTCAAGACTTTTTTCCCAAACCAGTTAGGTAGGCTTTAAGTCTCCCACAATATAGCTGAACTTTTGCCATCAGACCTATACAATCCAATCACGAGACGAAATCCAAGTTCAATACAAGGATAGTTTCTCAAACTTTTCATAACCAAATACCAGTACTCATTCAACTGTAACTAATGTCTTAACATGCTCTCTGATGCCCAGAGAGTTCTCAAAATGTTGAGAATGGACACCTATCCATAGATCTGGCCAGGATTGCTTAACCTATATTTTACCCTACACAGTCCAATATCCATTTCTTTCAATAAATCACTGTGCTACGTTTGGTTTGCAACAATACTATAGTGCTCTGGCATACAATTTCATAGTTGATTTTAACGCATTTTATACTTTTTACCTAGGGAGAAAATAGAACGTGAGAAGAACGAGCTACTACGCCTGGAGCGAGAACGTCACAGATTGGAAAGGGAGAAGTTGGAATTGGAGAGACTCGAATTGAAGCGTGCTCAATTAAGGTCTGACTTGTTCTTTTTAATAGATTTAATTTAGGGTTATTTTTTTAAAACGCTATAATTTGGTTATAGTTAATGTTTTACTTCACTATATGAATGTAATAACCTATCTGTAATGGTTATTAAGCAAAAATGTTGTATCAAGAAATGTACAATTTTAACAATATAAAATAATGCTAATAAAAATCTATATATATATATATACAGAGTGTAAAAAGATAAATGGATCACCGAAATGTATGTATGCGCATAACTTCCGATCGACTGAACCACATTGGATACTTTTTTTTTTCCATTTGTTCGTAATTGTTAGGGACCAGGTTTGTATATAAGAAAATTAAGATATAAACTTAAAATTTTTACGCGACTGTACTACTGTGGGAAGCTTAGGCGGTACAAAGTTCGCCGGGTCAGCTAGTAACATTCAATAATGCTTGCAAATATGAATGTAATAAACACTTACCGTCCAGACTAGAAGAGGAGCGTCGTAAGCGTGGCTACGAGAGCAGCACGTACCGAAAAGCGGGCAGTCCGCCTCCCGAGCCTTCCTACGAACGTGACGCCAGGCACAAGCGCCCGCCTCCCCCGCCCATGGTACGTATATATGTCCTGCCCAAGCAAGAGATAATGCCCGGTTCCTATATTTAACGAATCGTCATCGTGTAAAAAATTTCTACAATCGATTACGAGTCGTAAATACAGTTCCTCAATTTATTTTTTATAGGAACGTTTTTAGCTTACGCCCCGTATAATATACTACTATTCGTACCTAGAACGGATCGTTTTTCAAATATAGGAACTGGGCATAAGTGCGGTAATAGCCCGAGCAAACAAACACGTCCTACTGTTGGTTTCCCCTTTTCTTTTACTGATAAGAAAATACTCCATGTAACTCAACACTCATTTGAGTTGAGGTTTCATTATACAGAAATGTAAATTCTATCTCGAATTTTTCACATAAGAATAAATATCGTAAATGATAAAATATGATTTTATAAATCAAACTGCATGGATAGCATAGCGGTTTAAGCAGTTACCTCACTGCCTTTGACTATGCTGAGTGTTGAGGGTCCCATTCATCTATGGAACAAAACTTGTGTGATTTACAAATTGTTCAGAATCTGTTCATTTCTTGTATGTATGTATGACAGAATTTATTCCTCATGTAGGAGTTGAAAAAAAATGTTTGCAAAATATAGTGTTATAGATGTACCTTATCTTTAACACTATCGCGAACAGTAAACTAATTATAAATGCTTTGTTCTCAGTCATCTAATCGCGGCCAGTTCGAAGCGCCTCCGCCTCCACGCTTCGAAATGACTGCCAGCTACGACCGCGGTACGGACAAGCGGGACCGGGACAGGGACTACAAACGCGACTACCCTCGCCATGTATCATGTAAGCAATACATTCGAAATGTTACAAACATTATTGAAGTAAAACTTCTTTACTGACTGCCTTGGTGGCCGCTGTGGTAGCGTATGCGAATTGGTAGGATCAAATGTGTATATGATCTGCAAATATGTGTCGGAGTTTGGGTGTTTTTTATGTATAATTTGTATGCATTTACAAGAAAAGTATATATGTATTTATATCAGTTGGCTAGTACCCATATCACAAGCTCTGCTTAGCTTGGGACTAGATGGCATTGTGTGTTCGATGTCCAAAATATACATTATTATTATTATTTAAGCACGCATGAGTTGGGGAGTACGGGAGGTATAAGTTAGTGGAGATAAAAAAGATAGCGAGTTACGTTTCGTATATTACTGTACGGGTGAGAGAGAGGTGCTAGCACACATTTCATTCTCTCTTTCTCTCACAGCCAGTTACATTTCGCATATCCAAGACACAGTGCAGACCTTGTACTCACTGAAGTTTTACTTCAGTTGTGTGCTTATAGCACACACTCGTTTTTCTTTTGTTAAAAATGTGTCAGTGTGTGAGGGATTAAGATTATTGAGTGTTGAAGAGTCAAATGAATAGATTCCATGTGTATTGTAAGAGCCGACAAGCGATGCAAACTAAGTAGGACAGCACTGCAAAGAAAGACGTAGAGTTGCATAGTAGACCAATATCTCCTTTTTTAGAAGAGGCCCAAATTCATCTATATCGACTATTAAATGATGTTGATCATGGAAATGTGAAAAGAAAGAGCTCAATGACACTCAGTTTTTTCCTCTGCCTTACAGTCATACCATGTTGTCAAAATATATCTAGAAAGTTATAAAATAATCACATAAAATCACATGTTTTTTACACAATATAGCATATAAGAATGCTGTTCTTGTTCTTGTTTGTATAATTTGGTGATATTTGTTTTGGAGGTTCGGTGTTTTCTATTTATTATATTGATGAACATACAAAAATAAGTATAAATGTAATTATGTATATCAGTTGTCTTGTACTCATAATACAGCTCTGCTTAGGTTGGAACACGAAGGCGTTAATAATAATATTTCGGATTCATTCTTTGCTTTGTTTTGTCGATTACTTTAGGGAATCATTAGTAAACGTACTGACTCGTATGCAATTATTATTTCTTTTACCGCGCCCATTTCTCAATAAATGAGAATATCTTGAGATCTGGCCCTGCATTAATATTATGTTGTAATTAATTATTGTTGCAGCTGGAAATATAAAGTACTCGAGTAATGGTGGAGCTAATGAAGATTCACGGCAACCAATGCCACCCGGCACAAGACCTAAGGAGCCAAAGTAATTTCAAAACATTGTTTCATATATTTTCGTCCTTTAGGTCCAGTTTATACACTTGCAGAAAGAGCCCCTAATAAATTACAGATATCTGTTTCACAAGTTTTGTAAAGACGTAATATATCAGATACACATACATAATATCAGGAATTGGTCGTTAGTAATAGGGTAGATAACTGTATCGTAACTCAATATCGAGTGTTTCTTTCATTAAAGCGAATATTGTAATATTCGTTTTAACATCTCAGAAAATTTTATACTTAAAGCTTTAATTTCAATTACAAATTTTAATCAAATGAACATTGAAATATTGCTCAATTGAGTAGTCTAAAACATTGACGTCATAAGTTTGTATTTAGTACATTTTTTTTATACAAAGTTACCGTTTTGAATTTGTATTTAGTAAAAATTTGTATTTAGTGAAAATTGAAATACATATATCAATCCAATGAATAGTTTAAGAAGTGACGTCACAAGTTTGTATTTAGTACCTTTTTTTTATACAAAGTTACCGTTTTGACAGAAAATAAAAAGTAACTAATTTGACTAAGATGTCATGTACCCTATTTTATAGAAAGAGCAGAATTTAACCAAGATGTGTTTACAGTCGATCGTACGAGACCCGGGATACACGTCCGTATCGTCCATCTCCCCCTGGCAAGCCCGAGCCGCGCAGCTGGAATGCATCCAACCGCTATCCAGATGCTGCCGCGCCAACTAAAGGTAAGCGAATTTACTTTCGATTAAAACATTTGTTAACTTTTGAACACCAACTATTTCGTTAACCGTGTGTTCACGACCAAAACAGCATCGACAGGTGGCGTTGTACAATTTGCCTGAATCGCACTGTTATTTGATTACTTCTAGTAGTATAAGATGTTTTAATATTTTTTAATAAAAGAGGCGATGCTAGACTGCTACCTAAGTTTTACTAGGTTAGATCAGAATTCAGTTGTGGTTTATTTTTTCGGAAACTTCGAATATATCTTTATACGTCAACCAGGTCATATTTACGCTAGTCGTAATATTGGTAATTATCGTATTATTAAATTGCATTTCTTTACTGTTTTTGAGTAGTACTATAAATGATATTGGCATTTTTAATCAACTGAACTCAAAAAAGGAGGTTCTTAATTCGACTGTTTTTTTTTTATATTTGTTACCTCAGAACTCTCGACTGCGTGTACGGATTTTGATGATTCTTTCAATTTGATCCAGCCATGGCCAAGTTGCAATCATTTTTCTATCTGCAATCGTTAACGTCTCAATTCTTGTGTATCATTGGCTAATCTTAGACAAAGCAAATGACACATGAGAATTTTTCAGGGGCGCAGTTCTTGAAGTCGGAACATCTATAGTTTCAAACATAACTGAAGAAAATTTTGTTTTAGCCTATAACTTTACAGTTATTGCATTTCATGAATGAATGTTAACAACACGAATAGCGCTTTTTAACGATTCGGTTAAAAACTGACAATGTTTATAAAAATAAACCCTCTTTATCATGATCCTTATCTCCAGCGACTGATTGAGTTAATTGCTTTATTCTGTAACAGGTGGTAACACCGGTGGAGGCGGTAACGAGACGTGGTCGTCGAGCGGGGAGGCGCGCTACGGCTACGAGCAGCGCTACGCGCCGCAGTACCAGCCGCCCCCGCCCGGCGCTACGTACCCGGACCGCTACGCGCCGGCCCCCAGGGACTACCCTCGCAAATACTAGCCGTACGTTCACTACTAAAGGCAATTTGCCAATTTGTTTCAAATTACCTCGCTCTCGACGGAGTTGCCTGTATTATACAAATAAATCAAATTAAAATAACCGGTTTTTGCTACTACTTTTTTACGGCGTTACACGCGGTACTACAATAACCGCAGGTAACACCGCGGAGTTCAGCTAGTCGTAAATATATATCGATGTCTCCTTCCTTAAAACGAATATTACAAAACATCTCGGGAAAATATAATTATTACAACTTTTCATTTCTAATACAAATTTTAATAAAATAAACATTGAAATATATTGCTCAATTGAGTAGTCTTAAACAGTGACGTCACAAGTTTGTATTTAGTACATTTTTCATACAAAGTTGTGGTTTTGACGGATGACGGGCCCACGTACAAGGGATTTCAGTGATTAATAACAGGCTGAAAGTTTATACACAGCTTCGTTTTGACGAGACACCCAACTTTTATCATCATTGGACCAAATTCTGATAGTGGCAGGAAAAAGCGGGATAGGGAGCGAAACACGTCGATTTGATGAGTGTCCCAAATTAAATAATAACAGTTTCTAAAAATCAATACTTCGAGAAAATACGATGGAAAACTGAGAAAAACTTGTGGCATACAAAGTGAATGGTACCTTCCCGAGTGACCCCCAGCTCTAACATGTCAGAATGGTGACTTGAAAAATTTTATTCATTTTCATTAATAACAAACTGATTTTTGTTTTGGGGCTTGCAAAATATATATTTTTCATAAAAAATGCATCGGCATACAAATTTGATGGTAATTTTTTTGAGACCTACACTCGAAAGTTGTCAAGATTATGTTAATATTTTTTCGAATTTTGGAGTGTCTGTTTGTAATATTCAACTAACCGCGTTTCAACTGTCTCTCTGTTTGTTCCGGCTTATCTCTGGAACAGCGGGACTTTTATTGGCAGATAGCTGATGATGTAAACTCAACTCAAACTCAAACTCAAATCATTTATTTCCATTGGCCCCAAAAGGCACTTGAACACGTCAAAAATACAAACATAAAAAAATAAAACAAAACTCCTAATACTAAATGCACAGAGATGATTTGAATTACCGGAGCTTAGATTGATTTCAATTCAACTCAAAGGTTTAAATTGAAATCAATCCAAGTACCAGCTCCGATGGGTATTGCATTCATGAGAAGAGCTGGTGAGAAACTCATGTGCACCATCTTTTCAGATAATTCATACAAGGACTTAAGCTACTTTTTTTAGACCAGCTATGCGTGTAACACCGCAGAGCTCAGCTAGTATTATATAAAGCTTAAGCGCTTTTTACTTTTAAAATAAGTTTTGACAAAATGATTAATCTTGTTTCAGGTGACCGTCAGTGGTGTTTGTAAAGTATGCCTGTTGAATGCAATTATTTTACTGTCGTAAAATTTCTTACTGATGTCTTTGGGATAGTATCTATCTCTTATTAGCTGCAAATATTTTAAGATACCATAAAGTTTTTACATAAAAGCATAAGACCAGAGCCATAACAAAGTAATTCAAACTTTATGGTGTACTTGAAATATTTTTTTCAATATTTAGCGAGTTATGTTGTGAAAATGAACTGTTGTTAAAATATTCACCTGGGTGAAAAGGTAATTAAACATTGCATATTATTTTTTTAGTTAGAACAATGTGGTGGTTTTAAAGAAGTTATAATTAGCACTTATCATCCCTTTTTTTTAATTAATGTTTCGTTAATATTTCGACATGAATGTTATACCTGACACCATAAACGTTATATAACTTTCGTTCATCATTTGGCAGTTTCCATGTAAATTGAAATTGTTATTCCTTTAATATTGTATTCAGGTATTCAAAAATTCAAGTGTTATTAATAATGATGTATAAAGAAATGTAACTTTTTGCACAATAAAAAGTCCAGGGCAGGACTGGAGCCAGTATTAATTATGTTCTCAACTTTATTATAAGCTTTTTGCAGTCCCCTGTTGGACATAACTCTCATTGTTCAAGCACCGGAGATCGCAAAACGAACTCAGTCCTCCATAAGCGCAAGCCTGAGAGTGACAGGTGAGGCCATCTGCCACCCTAGCAGGAGTAGGCCCGTGCGCTTTTTTTGGGAACATTGGGGTTCCACACAGGAGGGGACCATCTATAAATACGTGGCCCGAGGTTCGTCGGCGTTCCAGGGTTTTTCTTTCTAGACGGCTGGTTTAATTGGTTCGAGTCCTATCCCAGTGATTTGTACTCGGAAAAAAAGACTTCTCTCATTACACACCACACACATTGTCGTGTAATATAATAAACATACTAAATTGGTTTAAACATAATTGAATAAAACAATACACACATCTCAAAAGCTCATTTCAATCCCATTATACATGAAAAACATGACCTAATTAACTCTACGTAGAGGATACTGCAAAATATTCTTTCATTTCATTAAAATACTAGTTATGTTGGCATGACCAAAGGTTTCAGTCTAGAAACTAATCATACTAAATAAAAGTACAACTTGTGACTACGTGTTTAAAAAAAATAACCTCCGACATCTCACGTCATACACAGTCCATTGGATTTCAATGAATGACAATGGACTGCAGATAAAAATACTTACATGTTTATATAGATCAATTACATAATACCTATCCAAATTAACAAAATCAAGCTTGTTAACATATCCACCACTTTAGAGAGAATCTGGACTATGTAATTTCAAGGTCTAGGGTGATCTTATGCCCAGGTTCTATATTTGAAAAACGATCCGTTCTAGGTACGAATAGTAGTATAGTATACGGGGCGTAAGCTGAAATCGTTCCTATAAAAAATAAATTGAGGAACGGTATTTACGACTCGTAGTCGGTTGTAGAAAATTTTTACACGATGAGGATTCGTTAAATATAGGAACCGGGCAAGTTGCTCCTTATCAGACCAACGCCCAGTTCTTTGATATCGTGGCTAGTCCCATTATTGAGTTACATTTCTTCATATAGAGCTACTGGTAGGATGACTTCTTTTCATTGATCATAGTAATTACTCTTTGAATTTTATTAAATTGTCGGAGAATGGGACAATCAGCTTATTGTTGCATGCTAGTGACGTGAGTTAATGATTTGAGTTATAATTATGTTCTTGACCAAAATACAGACTGTTTGTACAGCAGTTGCAAATGTGCTCTGTCTTCAGATTTTGTACAAAGTTACGATAAGTTAATACGATTGTAACGTACCGGATATTTTTATGTAAAATATAGCATTTAATATATTATTTTAAGTAATAATAAATAATTCCAAAACGTTTTTGTATTATTTCATTTAAAGAAAACACCAGTTGTAAGATGGTGAAGATGGAAATTTTATTTATATAAAATGAGATTATTACACAAGCCAAAAATAAAAATATTTTGTTCTGAAGTTTGCTTTAAGCAAAAAAAATCTTGACTAGCCAATTGCAAGTATTTTTAAGTGTTACAAACACTTATGAAAAATAACGACATTAACAAAAATACATAGCAGTGTGCACAGATGTGCATTATAATATGTTATACTAATGATGTCCTGAAACGTGAAGGGTAGAGGATTTTGCAGGTTTTTCTTTATTTGTAACAGTTATCCTATAAAAACAATAAAAGCATAGAAACAGTAAGGCGATAAGGCAAAATTAAACAGTCTCAAACTTTATGTAACCACAAAATGTCTATTTTGAACATCAAAATTTAGATAAATAACAAGATATAAGATACCTATGGGTATATTACTTAAAATAATCCAAAGCTCCTTAAATGCTTCGTAAAAACTAATTTCTAAATTGTGCTTATTATATTTATTTTGGAATTAAACATTGAACAAAGGTGTTAACAATATATAAAATTATAGTCAGTAAAAAAAAATTGAGAAATAAACCTAAACTTTTTCTACACAACATAGAAAGTAATTCGGAAGTAGCCATATTCTGCTCTTACTGGTCTACATCTAACATTTTAAAACACTCAGTAAAAGCACCCCACCACCTCTTACAATTTATGTAATACACAAAGGTAGCTTCACACTCCTGCCTGTAAGCAGTTAATATTTTCAACAAACAATCTTGTTTGCGTTGGAATATAATTGTCATTCTGCAAGAATGGTGAGCGTGGGTAACTCCATTCATTTAGATCTTTGTGAGGAGGTTCGGTAATTGCATCCTGGAGTTCTTTGAGAGCATTTATAGCATCCTGTTGTCCTTGCACTGCAGCAAGTCTTAACAAACGGATTGCAGTATCTTGGTCAGTTTTGAGACCTCCGCGACCTTGGCCATAAAAAATTCCCAGGTTATAGAGAGCGCCTGGGTGTTTTAAAGCAGCAGCTGATTTATATAAATCCATTGCCTGAAAAACGGAATTAAATAAATATATTATGTCACACTACTAGTACTGTCATTTACCAAATCTATAAACAAATAAATAAATATTCCGGACATCTAACACACAACGCCATCTAGTCCCCAAGCTAAGCAGAGCTTGTGTTATGGGTACTAGACAACTGATATAAATACTGATTATATACATTGAAAATACCCAAACTCCGAAACAAATATTTGCAGATCATAAAAACATTGGATCATTTTATTAGACTAAAATAAATTACTCTTTATTATATACTTCAATAGTGCATTCTGTAGAAATTTGTGTGAGAGAAGGTAATTATGATGTCATACATAACATTTATCAAACATTCATTTAATATTTTGCTTGACGATAAAAAAATATGGATGCTTAGAAAAAGTAGGAACATTGTTGACATATAATATGAATAATACGTGAAACAAAACCTATAACCCTTTTTACGGAATTTTGAGAGGAGAGTATGAAATTTGGCACAGTTAAAATTTATAAAGAGGAGAATTGGAAATAGCAAAAAAAAGTTATTAAAAAATTAAATGTGTTATGGTCGAATTTCGACCACTAAGGATCTTAATTACATGGAACACAAAACAACACAATTTACAAGCAAGGTTAACAAACTAATATAAAAAAATTACAGTACGCTCTGTTGCTATTGTTATCATTACCTAAATATGATTACATATAATATCTATGTTAACAATCATTTTTTGCGCGTTATAAGAATAGCGTGTTGCCAGTGCCTCTAAAACTTATTTTATATCTCATACAGACCTGGGTACTAATCGTGAACTACATTAATAAAATAATCTCTTAAATCATACAATTCCACATCATTATATGATATTACATGTCTAGAAATTGTCTAGTATTAAATTCGATTATTTAACTTTTAGTACTAACTAGCAATTCACTCTGGCTTTGCTCAGAAATATATCAAAATATGGTTTTTCTCTGTTATAACATATACACACACGGACAATAACAGAAACAACTTAATTATATACTATGTCAAGATAAGGAAAGGTTAAGAAACTGAAATCCAAAATCCTGCTTATGCATTACTTAACAAGCCAATAGGGCCTGTTCAAGTAATGCTTAGCAGGATTTCAATTTCACACTTACGATTTTTTCATTTGTTGATACTCCCAAGCCATTCTCATAACAGAGGCCTAAATTGTACATAGCTGGTGCATGGTTGCGATGTGCAGCAGACCTGTAAATAAAGTGGGTGTGATGAAGAATAGTTAACGGTTTTACTATACAGGGTGTAAAAAGACTACTACCGAAAACTAGGGGGTTGCAATCAGACCATGATACTGAATAGGTTTTGCGAAAAAAAAACTAAAAAAAAAATGTTAATTTATCTAAGTCGCTTTATGTTTTTTTCTGCTTACATACACATAGTAAAACATAACAGGACCCAAGCTACCTAATTATCTCATTTAGAAAACCAAAAAACAAAGAAAATCAATAAAACAGTAATGTATTTTAATATCAAAACAGCTGGCCGGGTGAGTGCAATGACCGCGACAGAGCGCGCGGGCGCGTTAAGTTGTACATTGCTGGATTCTGAAATTAATAAAAATCTTGACACATTGTTTTTTCAAGCTACAATTTTTTTTAAAGACAACTGTTTGTTTTTTTAAATAAGTTTTGGGGTGCTGGATCAGCCCCTTTCGTTTTCGGTAGTCGTCTTTTTACACCCTGTATATAAATATAAGGAAAACTCTTAAACAAACAGTAAGCAATGAGCCTTCAAATGGTTATTGACCTGGCAAAAATTACTAAACTATAGCAAACAATATAATATACTAGCTGACCCATACAACCCCGTTTATGTCTCCTATTGCCCATAGCGTAATATTTTTTGTATTTTTGTAACATTATTCATTGGTGCTCTGTCTGTGTCTTAGTGTGATAATACCTAGCCTAAAGCCTTTTTCAAGAAATGAACTGAAAGAAATTACAATTGGACCTGTAGTTCCTAAGATTAGCTTGTTCAAGTAAACAAACAAACTCTTCACCTTTATATATTAGTGTAGATACACTGTGTTTTAATTTATAACAATATGCTAAGCAGAGCTTGTGCTATGGGTACTAGACAACTTACCTGAGGCGGCTGGTGGCAGACCCTCTAGAGGAGCGTACCGTCGTGTACGAGGACCGAGATGGCATCTTGAGACGGCGACCCATGTCGTGCGGCGTTCCGCAGGGGTCTGTCCTTGGACCACTCCTGTGTAACGTAGGGTACGACTGGGTCCTTCGTAGTCGTCTTCCTCCCGGGCTGGGCGTAATTTGTTACGCCGATGACACATTGGTCACGGCCCGGGGGACGAATTTCCAAGAGGCGGCGCGCCTGGCCACCAGGGGTGTTTCTCTGGCGGTTGGGCGCTGGGCTTGCGGGTGGCCCTGGATAAGACGGAGGCCCTGTTGTTTCATGGGCCCCGTCGTGGTCCACCCTCCGGCGCCTCCATCGAAGTCAACTCGGTCCTCGTACCGGTTCGGGCCCAGATGAGGTATCTGGGCCTGATCTTCGACGATAGGTGGCTCTTCGACGAGCACTTCCGACAGCTTTCTCCGAAGCTGGTCCGACCTTGGGCGTCTTTTGCCCAATCTGGGTGGAGCCAGCGTCGCAACGAGACACCTCTACACGGGGGTGGTCCGGTCGATGGCCCTGTATGGGTCACCGGTGTGGGTGGCGGCTCTGACCGCCCAGAACAAGGTACGCCTTTGGCGTCCTCAGAGGATATTGGCAGTCAGAGCCATACGCGGATACCGCACCGTGTCGACGGAGGCGGCGTGCGCCTTGGCCGGAACACCCCCGTGGGATTTGGAGGCGGAAGTGCTCGCCGAAGTTTATCGGCGAGCGGCTGAATATCGGGCGGAGAGCGGGTACCGTCCTCCGCCCGAAGAGGTACGCGAATGGCGTGTAGCCGCTCGCCGAGCCACGATGGCTCGTTGGTCGTCCCGGCTGGAGGCTCCACGCGCTGGTTTTGCCACCGTGGAGGCGCTCCAGCCGGTCATCCTCGAGTGGGCAGGGCGGCAGCACGGGACCCTTTCCTTCCGGCTGACGCAGGTGCTTTCCGGACATGGTTGCTTCGGAAAGTACCTGCACTCGGTCGCTAGGAGGGAATTGAGTCCCGCTTGCCACCACTGCGACTGCAGTGAGGACTCGGCCCAGCACACGCTGGCGATCTGCCCCGCTTGGGCATCGCAGCGCCGGGCCCTCCCTGCAGTCATCGGAGGAGATCTGTCGCTACCGGCCGTCGTACTGTCCATGGCCGGTAGCGACAGTTGTTTT
Organism: Spilarctia lutea; assembly: GCA_916048165.1. Taxonomy (NCBI): domain Eukaryota; kingdom Metazoa; phylum Arthropoda; class Insecta; order Lepidoptera; family Erebidae; genus Spilarctia; species Spilarctia lutea. Next base: position 8,384,969 of record OU696491.1, read on the forward strand.
ACCGCGATCGCGACCTTCAGCGAAGAATTAATTTCGCAGAAGGAGGCGGCGGAGAAGGCCCGGGAGGACGATGTTCACTCGGACCCGATCCGCCGCCGGCGAACCGGGCGGCGGAGGCGCGCCTATCAGCGCCTCATGCCGCCCTGAGTGTGGCCGCGGATGGACGGGTTGGGTTTTCCCCTCCATCCGCAATACAGGCCAACCGCGAGGAGGCAACGCACGCGTGTTCCGTGCGTCGCCTAAATTGAGATTTTTACTGGAAGAAGGTGCCCGCTTCAGTGCGGGCAGGCGCTGGGAGGGGTCTGGTCGTGTTAATATCTGCAGTTCCCGGACCCCTCCCTTCTCAGGATCAGAGTTGGCACACTGTGTGGTTTTAGTCGGTTCGATTCCGACACACCACCCTGCCGCAAACCCCGGTGGGGTGACGTCGCGAGGGGGTTTCCACACGTTTAAAAAAAAAAAAAAAAATGGGTACTAGACAACTGAATTTTTTTTTTAATTACATACTTAATATACATATAGCAAAACACCAAAACTCTGAAATAAAATATTTGCAAATCGTACAAACATTTGATTCGACCTGAGACATCAAGCACAGCAGTCGCATACGCTACCTCTGCGCCACTGAGGCAGAAAGTATTAGTCTATTGTTACATTATCCTGGGAAGAAAATATATATTTTGACATTTATTAAAAGTACTGTTTTTGTAATAAGAATCTGATTAAAATTAAAACATACAAGTAAATAACTTCAGTGTTTCCCATTGGAATAGATGCTAGTCTACATGTTCTGTATTGCTATATGTAGCTACAATATTTATAAATAAGCAGTATATTATAAGTACTAACCTTAGCAAATTTAGCCCATCTTGATACTGTCCATTTTCAATGGCAGCAAGACCAAGTTTATTCTCAATAGAGTTTAAAACCTCTCCCAAGTCATCGATAGAGCTATCATGGCTTGTGCAACTACCAGACTTTGTTGATTTCTCAGTTTCACATCCAGACTCACAATGACCAGAATCATTTGACACCAATTGTACTGTAGGCACAAAGGCTGACACAACTGTACTGATTTTAGGTGCAGATGTTAAATAAAAAAGATTTTTCTCCCCGCTAGTTATGTGTGGTTTTAAAGATGAGATTATGTCATTCACTGTTTGACATTTACTCTGGTTGACTCTCAATTGATTTTTTAATTTCAAGTTAATTATCTGACTAGTATACCATCCCAGGACCAGAGCGCCACTCTAAAATTCGGAAACCATAATTTATAGTAAACAAAAACGCAGAATAATATGTAGTTATCATAACGTTATCGAAACACTTAATATACCTATGTTGATATAATATAATCTATGATAGGATATAAATAAACCAGCTAATACAAACATACCCATGTGATGGCATCCATCCAACTTTTGTTGAGATAATCGAAGCTCCATTTCTTCCTGTTCGGGCCACTATCGTTTTCAAAAAAAGTGCAATTTCTTGAAAACCATTTACAGCAAGGTTGTTTAATTTTTTCATCGCTGAAATTTCCTGGTGCACTGTTTACTACGGTAGTGCTACATTGATATTGGGTAGCACTTCTTTCGAACGTATCCCTGATGCGACGTGTAACATATTTCCACATGATTTTGTTTATTGGTTTGACGCCTGGGAGATAATTATTTTAACTGATTTCCATTGCGAGTTGGTTACTTAGAGACTACACTAAAACTAGAAATTACTCTAACTCTATGAAAGTAAATACCAACTCAATTTTGAAATAACTTTAGATAGCTAACACAGCAGTTCTAGGTCTTGTTTAAGTTCAGACATGAACACAGACTAGACTAGACTAGAATGAATGTAATAATTCCGCAGACCGAAAATCTTCTTACTGTCAAAGCCAAAAACAACTTCCTTTTACAGATAAGCAATAATAAGCATTGGAGACCGTATTTTCGAAAGACGACCCAACATTTCATGTCATCCATATTTTGTATATTTTTATCATTAATTTCATCATGACGAAGACTGGAAAACTCGAAGACTTAGAACTGAAGACTAATAAATACTTCACATTGGAAGAAAAGAAAAAAAAATAAGGTATCTTCAACTAATTATAGTGATAAAATGGCATCTTTTTCCTCTCTCTCAATCATAAAATGAAAAAAACGCGGGCAACTTTATGCGTACCAGTGCATTTTTTCTTTCTGCCAAAAACCTAACCTAACTGTGAGAGAATAAAAAACTTAAAATGATGACCCATCTATAGCCTGACCTGGCTAGGATTACTTAACTTGCAATGTGCTAATTCACCTGATATTTTTACAGGACTATGTATTAAATCCCCTATCATGTAAAACTTTGACATTTTTGTTTCAAAGTTTCTTTTAACTTTAACCACTTTCCTTTAACTAAATTAAATACATTTCATCATCTGAAAATAATAAAAAAGTTCAGAACGCTTCGATTTCGTTACGATAGCAGGATATATCATTGGTAAAATTTCGAGTCTGGCAAGCCGTCATAAACTGTCATAGATTTTGACTATTATACAGTACAGACTTGAAACTTTGTGATTGATTGTATTGCGCGGCAAGTAGAACTTATTTAAAGTAGAAAATAACAATAAAGTTCAATAAACATTGAATAACAATAATGTGTGGTCGTACCGCACTGTAGGTGCAAATAGATATTCTGTATTTCAGCGATGACTTGCCAGAATTCTAATATATTTAACTTTTCAGGACACTCTCAAAAGAACAAGTACAATGCGCCTGCAGTTTCAAAACAAAAAATGCAAAGTATGTAAAACCTCAGTGGTTACCTGAATATAATGCGGGAAAGGATTACACTCCATCCTACAATATTGCCCCAACTGATGTGACGCCAGTTTTGATTTCGTCTACTAGATTTAAAAATGTAGCAGAAAGTTGCAGAGTTCTTAAACCAATGATGTGGGGAATAATACCACCTTGGCACAAGGTAGAATATGCTCCCTTCTCTATTATGATAACAAAAAAAATCGACTAAGTGCTATTCGGATTCGCGCACGAAGGGTTCCTTACCATTATCTAACCAACAAAAACATTTAAAATTATATTTATAGCGACAACAGAAATATATTATTTCTGAAAATTTCAACTGTCTAACTATCACCGTTCATGAGATACATCCTGGTGAGAGATAGACGGACAGCAAAGTCTTCGTAATAGGGTCCCGTTACGTTTAGGTTTGGGTACAGAACCTAGTCACTATTAATGTATTTCTACATTACAGGGAGATTACAAAACCCATAACTTAAGCACAAACAATTGTCGTTTAGAAAGCATAAAAGAATCTAAACTATACAGTCCAATATTACAAAATGGAGGTAGATGCATAATTGCTGTAGAGGGATTCTATGAGTGGCAAACCACTAATAAAGTAACAAAAAATAAGCAACCTTTTTACATCTATTCACCACAGGATGACAGTGTTAAGGTATGTTTTATTTTAACCGACTTCTTAAAGATTAACCCTCCCATGTAGGAATCCTGTTGCTTCTTTTCTATTTAGATCAGGGCAAGCACTTTATAGAGCTGCCTGCTTCTTGCTGACTGGTGGCCTCACCTGTCACCCCCAGTTAGATGGCAGAACTCCACATAGCCACAATCATGTTACCGAGCGAGAGAACCCTCACTCCCGATGGCTACCATGAAATCACGTCCATGCTGGACATTTTGCCAGCGTGAGGAATGCTGTGTCCATGGTGCTGGTGTCCATCACAATGGTGATACTCAGACGTTGGCTCCTTGCTGATCAGACATAGGTGCTCTCCTAGGCATCCTTTCTGCGTCAGACAGTATGGGAGGCTCCCATGATGCCTTTCGAGCCAAATCTCTGTAACGGATCTTACCGCCGCAATAACAGCGAGCCCACCTGGTACACACCCCTATTATAGATAAACAACACATAGATACAAAAAATAATGATCACATTTATTAGGCAAAATGGACGATATTTTCAGAAATTAGGCCAGAGGCGTCACAAGGATTTAATACATTGTGGTGTTATTTAAAACAAATCCTGCATTATAACAGTTTTATTGCCTGATGTAAATAAATCATTTTTAGGTAGATGAACCAGAAACCTGCAAAACCACATTTGATGAGGAACATGGTTGGAAAGGAATAAACCTTCTTTATATGGCAGGTTTATACAATGTGTGGCAGAATGAAGAAACAATAATATACTCATACTCTGTAATTACTATGGAATCAAATAGTACTCTGAATTGGTTACACCACAGAATGCCAGCTATATTAAATACTGAAGAACAGATAGAAGTGAGTATAAGAAAAGGCAGGCAAAGCAAAACATTTAAAGCCAGCTGTAATCAATCTGTAACAGAGTTTAAACTATCATAGACACTGTATTGTTTGGTACATTCAGTCTCTATGAATTAAAAAAAAAACCATACTTTCATACTGATATTATAAATTATGTCAGAAATATGGAGGGTAGAGACAAGGAGTGTTATCTTATATGGAAGAAAATTGAAAAAAGTGTCCAGCATAAGCTGTAAATAACAGTTCAAAAACCTTCCAGAATGGCGCTGGTGTAGACACAGGTTATGGTATGAATGTAGCAATTGTGAACGAATTGAAGTACGCCGAGGTAAAAAATTTAACATTATTGTCACTACTTGCGTATTACAAAATAATGTAGTAAATATATTTTATTTTCTGAACTGTGAATAGTACGTTTATTGATTTTTTATCATTCAATTTTATGAAAAAGTGTGTGTATTGATTTTAAGAAGTTTACTCTGATGCTAATGTGGCGCCACCCTAATTTAATGCATTTCAACGGACACTTTTCATGTACACAGATGATACTCCTTATCTCTACCCTCCATAGTCAGAAAGTAACTGTCTGACAGTATTGTAGTAGTTTACATATTACTTGCTTTCGCCCGCGGCTCCGATGGCTCGCTTATCGCGATAAAGATCTCACATCATCATTATCTAACCACTTATCGCATTCTATTCTGAAGCATCAAGATATCAGTATAAGTTACAGGTTTTATGGTTTACTAGCGGAGTCCCGCTATGTTACCCGCGGTTATTATTGTACCTTTACAACCACGGGTAACATCGCGGGGCAATGCTTGTATAAAAATATTTTCGTACATCTGACACACAACGCCATCTAGTTTCTAACTAATCAAACTTTATGCATGGCAAGTTTATTTCAAACGTGAGAATGTGTTTTGTGTACAACACGAACATTTAGTTATTACAGTTGGATAATTTTTTTAGAAGAATTTCCATTCCTTTAGCAAAGTTTTAAAACATTATAATTATATTGACTGTCTCGGTGGTGCAGTGGTAGCATATGCGACAGTTGTGCCAGATGTTTGTATGATCTGCAAATATTTATTCCAGATTTTGGGTGTTAACGTTTAATATGTATGTATTTACAAAAGAAAAATATATATATGTATTTATATCATTTGTCTAGTAACCTTTGTATATATAGTCCAAACCAAACTTAATGGCGGTTAGCTGCGCTAAAAAGTGTGCGCAGGTACAAGTTCAGTCCAAAATAGATATATGGATGAAATTACAATAGTAATTTTACTTATTTAATTGTAAAGCTACAGTAATTAATAAAAATACGAATAGGTCCCGACCATTCGTAACCGAAAAAAATAAAAGGATTATTTTTAAGATCTTTAAAGCAAATAAAATATGATAATAAATATTAATTTTATTTAATAATAATAACATTTTTGGGATGTTGTAGGCCTTGTAAAAGTATTTGTGTAAACATATTTACAGAAATAAATGTCTTTGACATAGTCCACGAGACATTTCAATTGAAACTTCAAATATGTAACCATCGAAAAGTTAACATATAAAGTAGTTGATAATATATTAACAAATCTAGAGGTTGGTATTATATAAATATAATCACAAATTTTAACAACAAAAAAAAACGACTTCAAGAACTGGACCACATTGAAATGGGACCACAAGGGAAGCACCAGCTTTCAAATAAAAAAAGAATCATCAAAATCGGTTCACCCAGTCGAAAGTTATGAGGTAACAAACAAAAAAAAAACAGACGAATTGAGAACCTCCTCTTTTTTTAAAGTCGGTTAAAAATACAAAGAGTATACAATCCACGAGACGTTTCAATCGAAACATGAAATATGTAACCATCGAAAAATTTATATAAAATACACAAAACCACAAAACAAAACAAGTACGTAGTTTACGAAGCGAAACAATTAAAAACTATTAACAATCGATGGAATGTACATTAGACAAGAATATGCGTGCATGTGCAGTGTACGGACTCAAGTCACACACTCGAGGAAGATGCCTCGTGTGTTGATCTCCCCCCGCACGCCTGTACGTCCCGCTGATACCTAAAACTGCTTCTGCGCATTGACACGCTCGATGTTCTAAGCCGCTGACGCTATAAGTTTGGTTCGGAGTTCAAACTGTACAAGATACATAGATGGCGCTGTGTGTCAGATGTGAGAAATATTTATTTATCATCAACATTAAAATTTCAGGCTTGGCTAGATATCGACAATGTTGGACCAGATATGGCATTACTTAGTCTTAAACCAGTCAAAATGTTGTCATGGCATCCAGTTTCAACTGGTGTAAATAATTCTAAAAATAAATCTGACCAATGCAACAAAAGAATATTAGAAGAGAAAAATAAACCTAAACAAAAGACTTTAAATTCTTGGTTTACAACGGTTGAAAAGAGGAAAGCATCAGATGAAAATTATTCAGATTCGAAAAGAAAGAAACAATAAAAATTGATTCTCAAAATAAACTGTTTTATTCAAACATACTCTAGGAGTAGTATGATCCATGGGAATATGACTTAATATTTTTATTTTTAATGTTAGGCCACAATTAACTGTTTATGGATCAAACCATAATGTAACTCATATGTTTTCAATTCTGAATTCTCTGAAATCTGCTTCACATCTTATTGTTCTGTGGTTCTTTAAGAAGTCCGAAACAAAACTGCATACTTCATACTCCTCTGGAACAAAAAAAATAATTGCCTTATTAGCACTTAATACATTTGAATGGTATCCTTATCTATACTAATATTATAAAGCTGAAGAGTTTGATTATTTGTTTGAACGTGCTAATCTTAGAAACCGCTGGTCCGATTTGAAAATTCTTTCAGTGTTGGATGGTTGGTTGGATTTGAAAATTCTTTCAGTGTTGATGGTTCATTAGGAGTTGAGCACCAATGAAGAATGTTCAAAAAACGGGGAAAAAATTTCACGCTACGGACAATAGAAGATGCAAACTAGGTTGCGTGGGTCAGCTAGTATAAAAATAAATTTAGTTTCAAGTTACTAATGTTTAAATAGTAATTGCAAACATGAGAAAGATCATTTTTTTTGCGTGTGACCTTTTTATAAAGAAACTTACACCAAAAAATATTTATTTAATATCTGTCGAATGTAGGCAATCCTTTTTTTTTATTATATAGAGGGCAAACGAGCAGACGTATCGCCTGGATGGTAAGCGATTACCGCGGCCCATGGACACCCGCAACACCAGAGGCGTTACAAGTTGCGTTGCCGGCCTTTTAGGAAGGAGTATGCTCTTTTCTTGAAGGTTTGAGGGTCGTATTGGTCGGAACACCGCAGGCGACAGCTCATTCCACAGTTTTGCTGTGCGCGGCAGAGTTTCGGGCAAATCGCACAGTTGTGAACTGTCAACCATCTAGTTGATATGATTATGTATTGTTAAACTGTATCTGTACTACTGTAGCGATTGAAAAAAGATTTTAACATTTGGTACATATTAACAGAGACAATATATATTTCTATACAATTTATATACAATTGTCTCTGATATTAATAAGAAAATACTCTACATACTTATATAGTAATTTACACTTATGTAAAAGAAACCACATTTTAACTGATACTGACAGCTATACAAATACATAAAATTGGAGTGTCTTTTTTTAATATTAAAATACCCGCTTATTACTAAATGTATACTTAACACAGTACATATTCCAAAATAACTTTTTTTTTATTGACTGTCCATCTGTCTGCTTGTTTTTGACGGGACTTTCACTGATGGTAGCTGATGACAAGGAGTAACTTACTTTTTTTAAACTAACTTCGACTCGCGGTACGACAATAACCGCGGGGTTCATCTAGTTATATGTAAAATGGTTTAGAAAAAGATATTACATACTATCTAGGTAAGAATACATTAAATGAACTGTGATAATCTTACCTGGGTATTTACTACATTGGTATATTAGCCTGATCAAGTGCTTTGCTAAACTCTTAAACACTCCTTTGCCTTTAATATGCCCTTTAATGTAGTAAGGTGTGAGTATCTTCACAACCCAGGGAGCTATGCGCTCCTTGCAACTCACAATAAATTCGGGTGTTTCCTCCAATGGAGAAAGAATTCCTTCTTCATCACTGTCATATCCAAAATAATGGACAAACTTCTCTTTAATCTGAAAAAATTAACAATGATCACCAGATGAAATGAAAATGTACTGTATCAAATTAGAACACGTCGGAAATATCTGTGAACCTGGCTAGTAGTTTACTACATATGTAGTTTATTAATATTTCACTGAACAGAGAAATCATAAACAAGAATGAGATTATGAAAGCAAGAATAATACTCGTGCGTCGGCGCTTACGTTGGCAACCGTACTAGGTAGGCGAAGGCGGGGCGATGCGTGGGGAAGCGAGAGTTGAAGCGCATTCTGGCCGGGTGAGCAGATATTTCCGACGGACATTATCAAATATAATAATATAATATAGGATAATAGAATAAGACCACAACGGGAAACTGGTCATATATCAACATGTAAACTTAATAAAAATAGTGAACAAAGTTCAATTGAGCTTGATTCTAGAATGTATTGCAACAAGTTAACTGCCTCAGTGGCGCAGTGGTAGCGAATGCGACTGCTGTGCTTGAGGTCTCGGGTTCAAATCTTGGGTCGGACCAAGTGTTTGTGTGATCTACAAATATTTGTTTCGGAGTTTGGGTGTTTTCTTTGTATAATATGTAAGTATTTACAAAAAAAGTATATGTGTATTCATATCAGTTGTCTAGTACCCATAAGACAAGCTCTGCTTAGCTTGGGACTAATTGGCGTTGTGTGTTAGATGTCCAAAATATTTATTTTTTATTATTAATATTTATTAGTTCCATCAAGAGCTGACTTCCAACAAGAGTATAAATTAAATTATGTAGCATTGAAAATAAATAACCTTTTCAAGTTGTTTTCTATTACTATCACTAATTTGGTCTAGCAATTCATATAATTTTTGTTTTAAAAAATATTCTTCACACAGCCACTTGCTTGAACTATTTCTTTTTGGTTTCTGATTCTCTGTCTTCTGGTTTTGAACTGTAGTATCACCACTAGCAACTAGAAGCCCTGTTAAAGAAGCTAGTCTCTCATCTAGAGATCTTATCTGAGCTGCATGATTTTCAATCACAGCATCATGTGTAGCATTAATATTACTGGTTTCCATAATTATATTTGTAACTTTTTTTGTGTGATCATCTAAGGCGGTATCTAATTTATCACACAATGCACCTTCAAATAAATCATCATCATTTTTATCACCTTCAAATAGTTTTTCTAACTGCATCATTAACTCGTCGGGATCTGATTCAACAGATGTTTGATGGTTTAGTTGGGGCGTTGTAGTCATAGTGGTACTAGTATTAGTCTCCTTAATTATTTGCGTAGTTGGTACTGCTTCAATGTTTGGCAGTAATGAAGCACATGAAGTATTTATTGAAAGTTTTTCATGATAATTGACATGATGGCCATTGGAATTATCATTAATTGCTAATAAGTCTGGGTAGGTTTCATTCAAAGTATGTTTTGGTGAGGTCACACTTCTCCTTTTCCTCTTGTTCAGTCCACACTGGCAGTAGTTTTCTTTCATAGTGTTACTAGATGTTTGTATTTTTTTATCATTTGGTGGTGGTTTATTCAAACATTCATACAACTTTCTGTTTAATTTTCCTTTTTTAGTATCATTCTTTAATTCATTGACCTTAAATCAGATTTAAATTATTTTAGATACTACAATACATTTAATAAATACAGTTACAGATTTGTACATTCAAAAGACAATAATTACCACAGTTATAATGTTCTTCCTATACAACTGTGCAACCATACATGATTGTGCCGCTTTGGTCTCTATATTTTTTGCACATCTCCAAATAGCACTTGGTAAATAAATATTCTTGTTTAGAAGTTTTTGATTCGTTTCATAATTGATTGTTAACAGATTTATTACGTATTCCATATAATGTTTACGGACCTAAAAACAATAAATTGTAGGCTTTAGGGGAAATTGTTTAATCAGTCTACTGTCTTTCTAGTTTCTTTCTTTTAAAAATCTTTCTTGCTTCATAATTTATTTCGTTTACCTTTGAAATCAAAACATGAGGATCTAATCCAATATCCGGCAAAGCCATGAAAGTATCGTCACTTTCTTGCAATAATTGATCTATAAGATCTTGTTGTATAGATTCTGCAGACATTTCGACTTATTTTAATAGATCTTCAGAAGTTCAGTAGTACTGAATAATATAACTTTAATACTAAAGCCGGTTGGGCTCCATAACATGCTCCTACCGACAAAATTAAAAACAAACAATTATGCGAATTTGACAATTTCTGTAACAGACAGTGTTGCCGACCAAATCTTCTCAGAAGTTACTTTTTTTTCGGAAACATCAATTCTTGAAATCGATTTAGTGCTACATTTTATTATTTATTAGATTTAGAACAAAAAAAATTACCATAAAAATCGATTCTTCGAATAATCGATTTCAGATTGCCATCCTTGCTGGTCTGAATAAAAAACTCTTGAAATATTTACCTAGCCAAACCAGATTGGCATTAGGTAAGTAGTAGTAGTAGTAGTTCCTAAGTAGGAACAAGAATAAAGATAACAAAAATTTAATACATTGTGAAATAATGACGGCCAGAACCTTAAACATAGTAAGCCCATGTCGTTAGTTTTAGTGGGTATATGTATTTACATAATACTGCACACAATTCGTCTCTTACTATTGTAAGAGTAATACTGAGATTAGTTTACATGATTTTCATGATTATTGTTTTTCGATTTAAAAAGGTATAAAGACAAACTCACAAATGCATCATTAGTGTAACCTAAAAGTAACCAACAGAGTTAAAAAATCACCAAAAAGTAACCTTTTGGCAACACTGGTAACAGAAGCTTCCGTAAAGTCTTAACCATGTCAGTAAGAATCGATTATTTTTGACATATTTAAATATTTTAAATAACTTAATAAGTCGCCTACTTTTCTTTATCACAAACTTTCGCATATAATATAGGAAATATACTAGTACAGAAACATAAAACAATAAGGCAAATACAAAATAGTAGAAACTTAGATTTTTGATTCTGTTAACATCACTGTCCCGTCAAACTGTTGACTTTGACTGACAATAACAATTTTGTTATCTGTGGTTTACCGCCTAGCTCAGTTCATTCCGAATAATATTTTTTTATTTCCTAACAACTCGTTTGCTTTTACCATGGCTGATTCTACGGTAATGGATGTAAGCAAAATGAAAGTAGTTGACTTACGCAAAGAACTTAAAACTCGTGGACTCTCGTATGCAGGCGACAAGGCTGAATTAATCTCCAGGCTCCAAGCGGCGATTGCTCAAGATGAGCATGGTGACATTAACTTAGACTCGGATGAAATTGACTCAGATGGTGTGCTAGAAGATGAAGATGACAAAAGTCAAAATGATATACTAGATGATTCTGCAGGTGATCCATTGAATGAAGAATTAGCGCTCTCCGACCAACCTGCTTCCAAACCCGCTAATGATGCTAAACCGCAGCGTATACTAAAACGAAAGATTACAGCTACTAGTATAGAGCCTTCCAATGATGCAGGTGATACTAAACCAGCAGAAAATAAGGAAACTACTGCCAAAAAGATTGTATTACACAGAGCTATATCAATTTCATCTGCTCCTGCAGAAAAAGCAGAGGAAAGTGATAATCAAAAAGAGGACAGTACACCTAGCAACAACAAAATAAAGATAACTGCAGATGTAGATAGTAAGACAAGACTGGAGTTACGAGCTAAGAGATTTGGTTTACCAGTAAAAATGAGTGAAGATGAAAGGAAGGAAGCAAGAAAACAGCGTTTTGGACAAAGTAACCCAACTGTAACCAAAAATATTGTATCTGCTCCATCTGGTACTTTAACCGAAAATATGGAAAAACTCAGAAAACGAGCAGAAAGGTTTGGACAGTCAGTGTCAAAGATCATGACTGATATTGAAAAAAAAGAACAATTAGAAAAACGAAAAGCCAAGTTCGGAACGCTAGCCTAAGATGCCTGCTAACTCTTAATGTAAATAAATTTTAAAAAAAATGAAACTATGTCATTCGTTTCATTATTTTCTGACTGACATCAGTTAGTCACAAACTAAGTACTTTCTACTGATTATAATATTAAGAAACCATTGCATTGTTAATTCTCTAAATTATCAAACCATTAACCTTGTAAGGAGTAAGAAATGGTACATAATAAGATTAAACTTCACTACATAAGAGCATAAATAAAATACATTTGTCTTGTAAAACACATTTTTTATTATAAATTATTATACACCACACACAAACCTTCAAGTGTTTATCTGTGGTGTATCATCAACTGCCTGCCTGCAGCATATGTTGTCCTTTCATTCTACTGTATTATTTGTATTTCACTATTGGTCTTTCTTTTCTCTTGTTTTAGTTAATTTCCATACCTAACACAAGATCCAGTATCACCTCTTAACTTAACATCCAGTGGCGCTACTTTCGTCTCTTGATATATATTAATGCCTGACTTTATCTGTTTGAATCCCACCACTCATCCACATATGTATTCACATTTCAGCTATGTTCAGACATCTTATTTGTTCTCATAATGGGCCAACTTTTAGAACAAGGATGATATGTTAGATCATAGATTTGTATTACTTGTTATTTTGGTAACAATTATCTTACATATGTACTCAGTTGAGTTTATAACTAAGCTAGAGAATATTATATTTGTTTAACGGTTTCACAATTTCTTTATAACTAACTGCGCCCCAGTGTCATTTTTACAATAACTACTGCAGAGTGGATCTAGTCTAAATAAAAGTAGCCTAAATTAGGCCTTATATCATCAGCTATCTGCCAGTGAAAGTCCTGTCAAGCCATTCCTGAGATTGGCGAGAATAAAGAAAGAAAGAAATATTTATTTGTTAGAATATAGTACAAAAGATGTTATCACGTTAAACAGCCAAGCAAATACTCGAAATGGATTTTTTTAGCCCATATTTATATTATATGCATTTAGAGACTTCAAATTAATTATTTGTTTAAATATACTACAGGTCTCCATAGTTATGTTGTTCATTATATGAGGCATTATATACCCCATCATCTGCACCCATACACATTATTATGCATAAGTAAATATGACAAGTAACACTGATCTAATATATTTCTTCAAATTAAGAAGGTTGTAATATTCCTCACCCAGTATAACAACATTTGATATTTCAAAGTGTTTACATTCATTGATTTCATAAAGGAAAAGGCAATATCTTAAAATCTTGAGCTACTGTGTCTTTATCAAGATCTATAGAAGTTTCTTCTTGTAAATTGTTAGAATCCTGTGGTATTTGTATTGCATACTCCATATAGGGTTCTTTATATAATTTTGCCCACCTTGATGCCACTTCTTTGCTTAGTGTTTTTCGAAATGCCATACAATGCATGAACCTTAATTTCTCATACTTAATTCTATTAAATCCTATATGTGCTAATGTATATCGCCAACATTTCATGATTTTGCTATTTGCCCCTACATGTTTTGAATCTGGTGTAGTTATTATTAGTAGCCCTCCAGGTTTTAATAATGTATAGGCCTTCTGACAGGCGACAATTCTTAATTCTGAAGTAGGGATATATTCTAAAAGGAAACAAAATGTAACAATATCATATGAATTTTCTTGAATTCCTTTAACTACTGTTTCATTAACAATGGTTTTTTGACCAATATTTACATTCAAAAAATCACATTGCAAAACAGACGTATTTGCAGGATACAAATCAATTGCAAAAACATCGAAAATATCATACATATTAAATGGATTATAACAACTACCAACATCAATTAACTTTAACGGTACAGTGAAATTTTCATTAGCATTTATTTCTGCATCTATTTTGTTACCAATTATAATTTCTTTCTCTGTTGCCTTTAAGTAGCTTTTTTTAATAAAATAGTCGTAGCAATAGTCTACTACCCATTTAATTCTGGATGTGGCTTCACTAGATGTATTTTTACATTGGCTTTCCCAATGTGTAGTAGCTAATTTTTCCATACATTGTGCATAGCATGACAATGTATCTTTATTTTCACAGTGCTTTTGCCAAGCTGTTTCAGCGCCTAATTTAAAGGTCGATTTTCGTAGTGACAAATGGACATCTTTTATATAATCTGAGAGAATTTTATGTTCTTCGCTCACCATTGCAAATTGCAAAATTTTATATTTTGCCAAAAGCAAATATTTGGTTATGTTTCACGTAAATAGCAAGCTAATTGTGGGCATAAGATGTTCCATAGTATTTCTTCATCGACATGTTCTTGAATATTCAAAGAAGCTTTATAATATTTACAAATAACATTGCGCTTCTAGATATGTCATTCTGTTATACACAATACATTACACACATGCGACATGATCACAGAACACATATACTCAGATTACTCAGAGAGGACATGATACAAACTATCAGTCAAATCAGTCAATGGCTAGTAGTGTTGGACAAAGAAATCGATAAATGTCATGTCTTTTTTATTCAATCTATCGATTTTGTTGAGATCATATTTGTATCACGGTTCTTTTTACGACGATCGAGGACATAAATTTTTGTCACGTTATCATCTGATAGCCGCTTTCGGCTTCGTTGAAACTCAAACCAATTTATTTATTTTTTAAATTTTGGTTTGATTTAGGAAAAATGGTGGTAATGCGGAATAAAACAGTTAATGAACGTTGGAACTTAATTGCCATCTGTATAAGAAAGACAGCGAAAGAAGACTTTGGAGAAACGAAAGGAAAGGGTGTGATTGATAGAGACATCATGGTGGTGGAATCAAGAAATGCAGAAAATTTTGAAAGTAAAGAAGAACGCATTTAAATCTTGGCAAAATGAAAAAGGAAGTGAAAGAATGAAAGAAATCAGACAAATAGAATATAACGAGTGTAAAAAGAAGGCGAAGAAAGAGGTAGCAATGGCAAGAGCTGAAGCTCAAAAGCAACTGCACAAACATCTGCAAGATCCCAGAGGAAAAAAGATCTATTCAGCATTGCAAAAAGTAGGGCAGAAAAAGCGAAAGATTTTAAGCATGTTAGAGGCATAAAGATGAAATAGGGAGAGTGTTAATCAAAGATAAGGATACAAGGTTCTGATGGGAGACGTACTCCGAAAAGCTGATGAATGAGGTAAATGAATGGACTGAAATTTCGAATGATGTATGCACATCATTCGAAATTTCAGTCCATTCATTTACATAGTGAATACGGGGATTAGAGATTTATATAAGATTAGTATAGACGACCACCCCCAATATGCAAACGATCAGATTAACATGCGTACAATATTAAAAATACGTTTGACATGGATGCTATCAGTATATGACGCGCTTGAGTATGTCCATGCAACAGCCGCGCCCCCTACCGATGAAAAGGTTTACATTTTATAACATTTTTTCCTTTTATCATCTAAGCTTTGCAACCCAGTAGGTATTTCTGAGACTCAAGTAAATCCCCATTTAGCATCGTGGGCTTCCCTACCATAAGATGTTAGCACCCGCATGCTGAATATAAATTCATTGGTTGTTAGCTCTCAGGGTGCATGCAGGGAGCCCCCGTGTTCGGGCTAAGGACAGTGATAAAGACTAGGAAAAATGCGCATTGATGGTGACGAAGCCAGCGTCAGTGATATCAATTGCTTTCCTCATGGCACAATATTACAATACTTTTTTTTTTCTTAAAAAGACAACTCCCGCATTAGGAATATACATCCCGTGTCGCGGGGGACTTACCAAACATACATGTAACGGACACAAAGAACACCCAGACTTAGGACAACATTTTGTGAATCACACAGTGATGTCCCACGTGGGATTTGAACCCATGGCACTTGGCGCAGTAGCAAGCGGCGTAGTGACCGCTTAAACCACTAGGCCAACCGTGCAGTCAATACTGATATTCAAAACGACCGATCTAATTACTCCAGTTCTCAGACAGTTAAATATAGGATTTGTAGGTACAGGAGTTGGTTAAACAAAAGAAACATTGGTCCCAACAAAATGTTCTTTATTGTTTTTATTGCTTATTAATATATTAAAAATTGTGTTAGGATAACTTCTCGGACACAAAGATCCATAAATAAGGTCACTAGTACAATACTTAAATTCTCAAGGTTCAATTTGGAAAATGAAATGCATTCGTAATATTATAGAATTTAATTAGGGTACATACAAACATTTTGTAATGTTGGAGTATAATTAATAATCAAACTAATAAGCACTTTCTTTGAGTAGCTAGTGAAAAATTTGTGGGTACTATTATATACTTCTCAACTGTTTTATAAAAATAACTATAGAGAGGAGTCAGTGTTTACCGTGAAATATGTTACCTTGAATAAATTAAAATAATATCTACACTTAATTCAGATAAATATAATATTTTATACAATTTTAAAACATACTAAACAAGAAAATATTAATAATACTACTTTTTATATCAATTTTGACAAATCGGTGATTTTGCGAATTATTAAAATTTATCTAATTTTAATGCAAATGCGATTCCATAGGACTCCTCTCGCAAGAATAACGACGCCTTACGCATATATCATTACTTTTTAAATTTAATCGTAGTTAAATCGATTAAAACATTCCATCACTATTATTCTCTACGATAAAGGAAATCACACGGATATTTGGAAAGCCAACAAAACAAACAAAAGCGTCCACTAATAAGTGTTAGCGTAAAACAAATAAACGAGTCCAGGTAACGGTCGATCACCGGCCGAGGACCGCGCCGGGACCGCCGCGAGGCGCCCGCACCATATGTACAACGGATAAACACTAACGACGTCGGCCTCGGCTCTACCCTGGAGTGCGTCCGCTCGCGGCGGGCCACCGTGACGCGTGTCGAGTGAAAGTCGAGCGGTTTCGTGGGAGGGTCGGGGCGGCGCGGCCGGCCGAGCCCCGTCCGGCGCCGCCGGGGGGCGGGGGCCCGGGGGCCGGGGGGCCGCGCGGCCGCTCCTACCGGCCCTCCGGCAGCTGCCGCGCCGCCGCCAGCTGCCGCGCCGCCGCCTCCTGCACACAAGCGATCAGCTCAGAGGCGCTCGGCGCTACACGGGCGCGCGCGCGGAGCGGCTCGGTACCTTGGTGCGCGGCTGCGGCTTGACGCGCAGCGTGGCGGCGGGCGGCGCGGGCGCGGGCGCCTCGCGCGGCGCGGGCGGGGCGGGGGGCGCGGGCGCGGGCACACAGCGCGGCGCCGCGCTGGCCGGCGCTCCCCGCCCCAGCGACGCCAGCACGAGCCCGCGCAATAGCGCTGCGCGACTCTCCGTTTCGGGACCAGCTTGCGTATCGCTGGAGCCTGCCGTACGACAAAACGACCGTTTGTTACGATTTAATCTCTATACTATACGGTAACAGATAATCCTTGGATTAGAGCTTGTTGTAAAAGAACAAACCTAGGAAGCCGGAGAGTAGAAACTGCGAATCGGTGTGGTCGGGTGGCGGTTGTGGCTGTGCGGCGGCGGGTTGCGGCGGGTTGGGCGGCGGCGCGGAGCCGGAGCCGCCCGCGGCCGCTCCGCCGCGCCGCGGCAGTCGCTCCAACTGCTGCCGCGCGGCCTGCGACAACATTTTACAACAACGTGTCAAAACCGACAAGTTTTTAAAAATATTTCATTTTTTGTTGTACTACTTGTATTTTAGTTTTCAAACTGGAAATCAGAACAAAACAAGTAGAGTACAATATGTACTTTATTCCTGAACTACTGAGTAAATAAACAATTTAAAACTATTTTCTGTTAGACAAACTCATAATTTGAGTACTGAAAATATGTTAGCATCACTGTAAGAAAATGGCTTTAGTCAACGGAATAGTAGGAAACGGTTAATACTAGCGAGGACAGCATTAAGAGATACTCACGGTCGCTTGCTGACGTTCAAGTTGCAACTGCATCTGAAGCTGCTGCAATTGGCTGGGAGTGCCTGGCTGGCCGGCACCGCGTCTCACGCCCGACAGTTGCGAAAGCAACTCCGCGATGGGGTCCACTACAGCGTCTCGCGACGAAGGTGACAGCGAAGAGATGCCGCCTCCAGTGCTGATATAACTTTTATTTAATTTTTATTTCAACACAACACTCTACAACAACAATTTGTAAAAATGTATTAAATATCCTTACACGTTACACATACGGCCTATTGATTCTAAAGTAAGCAAAGCCTGTAATGTATTTTATTAACCATACTGCTGATAAACATACTTATCTATTTCTGAATACGAGTACATACATATTAATGATAAATTACACCCAGACACTTGAAGATTTGTCTTGGGTGTGAATCTAGCCTACGACTTCTAGCCCGTATAATAATAGCAAGGTATGACGTCACATCTTGGTATTAGGGTGAATAATAATAAAAAAAAGGTTTATGTTTCGGTTTATATAGTATTTCAGTATACCTTTTATCGAATAACAACATGTGACGTCACAGTGTGCCTTTTCTCAACAAAATATTAAAAATAAAACAAAATAATTTCAGCCTCTTTTCAGGCTTATTCTATGATAAAATGATATTTAGTTCTGTCATTAAATATTTTACAGATATTTTTACACGTCGGATTTTACAGCTAGAAGCCGCCCCCGCATTTCCTAAGACTCATTTTAGGAAGAAATATTGAAACAAACCACAGGAATAAATATAGCGTGCGAGTACAGTATAGGATCTGGGTTGGCTTTTTTAAAAAAAGTACATGATTTCAAGTAGACCTGGGGGTCCATATAAATGGCATACGACTTACGGGTCCCAACCTGAATCTTGAAGACATATTACGTTATAAAAAAATAAATAATCCTATTGTCATATAAATAAAATAAATAAATATATATATCGGACATTGCACATACAACGCTACAGCTTTAAACCAAGCAGAGCTTGTATTATAAAAGATTGATTGACTAATAGAATACTAATATACTTTTTTTTTTGTAAACATATTGGTACATATTACACATAGAAAACACCCAAACTCCGAAATAAATATTTGTATATACAAACATTTAGTCCGACCCGTGAACGTTGCTACCACTGCATTACCGAGACAGGCAATATAATCATTATATTTTAAAACTGGACGACGAATGGAAATTCTTCTATAAAATTGATCCAACTGTAATAACTAAACGTTCGTGTTGTACACAAAACACATAACTACGTTTGAAGTAAACTTGCCATACATGAACTTAGTTAGAAATAGATGGTGTTGTGTTTTATTTTTTTGGACAATTTTTTATTGTTTTTATTTTTTTATGAAACAGCATACAAAAATACATACAACGCTAAATTTTCACCCTTCTACGATCAACTCCTTTTTTTATTTATTAATTAAAAACTTTAATATTTTTGCAAGATTTTCTTTTTATGTTATTTTTATTGAACTAAAAAAATTTTTCGTTCAAATAATATACATGGCAAAACAACGTTTGCCGGGTCAACAAGTTTTATATTAAATTACAAAAAAAAAAACCTGAATTCATGAACTTGACCAATTTGAAATGGAACAACACGTAAAACACTAGCTTTCAAATAAAAAAAAGAATCGTCAAAATCGGTTCACCCAGACGAAAGTTCAGAGGTAACAAATATAAAAAAAATACAGTATAATTAAGAACCATCTCCTTTTTTAAAGTTGGTTAAAAAAGTTTTAAAACAGCGTTGTTTTATTGGCGGATTTAGAAAATCGTAAACGAATCATATTGATATTATAATAACATGGCACTGCTCCATCTTGTTGATAACAATGACAACTCATTTGTTACGACAGGCTTTCGCAAGAACAAATCGATCGAGATTATCGACTATAGTAAAAGTTTATAATATTAAATACAAACTGAATTAATTGTTAAACGCTAATAATATAAATATCTGAGAATTAAACTGATATTTTTTATTAATTAATTAATAATATTATCACCTTTTTTTTTAAATCTGTTTTCAAAACCACGAAACAGTAGTAATCGTGTTACTAAGATAAAACGTAAACAAAAAACGAAACAGTTTGAACTGACAACTAAACGCATTTGTTAACAGTGCCAGCTGATGCACCATGATGACCACGTGGCAATATGGCGTCCACTGTATTCATTTTGGTCAAAATGTGTAAATGTAAACTTTAAATGCGTTCTTATGGCACTAATCGATTGTATAAAATAGTGTTTTTAGTTCCATATAATCTATTAGGCACTTGATGTGATACTCTTCTAAGGGTTCGGAAAAGTTATTATTAAAAGATTATAATTCTTACCTAAATTGCATATTCGTGCGTCTTGCACGACTTACTCCACGGCCCGAATGGGGCATGCGCCGAACTCCACCATGCCGAATGCCACTTGGTTCGTCGTGCAGCGAAGTTAAGGAATATTATGATATAAATTAGGAAAAATTGTAAACACACAACAATACTAAGAATACACTGATAAAGAACCACAATAAAAATATATTGAGCAATCACCTTTAGTCCAGCACTGTTTGATAATTCAGACAGAATGAAGAACAGCGAGGGGCTCAAGGAAATCGATTACAATGCAATGCGGTGGATAATAAACATTCGATTTATTTGAGATACCGATTTTATTTTTCTAAATTACAATTTTAAAGAATTAAATATGTATGTTGGTGAAAACCCGTATATTTGTCCTGTATTTTAAAAGACACCACCGGGTGGCGTTTATAATTTTTTTTATATAATGGCACTACTGTAATAATGTTGTGATGCAAAATATATGCTTTTATATATTATCAGAGATCGATACCATTTATTTATTTTACACTTTATGCACTTTGTTATGTATTTTATCGAATGTAATTTATCGATTAATTTATTACCGAAGAGGTATATTTATTTGCACACTGTTAAATTATAGTACCTAATAATTTCAATTTAAACACTACAAAAAGTAAAAAAAGAGTTTAATAAACAGGTGCTTCAGATAATAGCATATTTACTAAATATTATTTCGTAGGAGATATACTTTTCTGATTTTAAATTCCATCCTAACCTAAACAAGTTTAAATAAAATAGTTTTATAGCGACACGAGGGAAACTGAATTATTTTTAAAGACGTCTCGATTGAAAATTTCTGATTAATATTCGATTATTTATACACTTTTGCGAATTTTTAGTATGGTAACATTAGAGTAAGAGTTCATTATGGACTTTAAAACGAAGTACAAAAAAAATCATATATTTGAAAGATTAAAATTTAGTAATTACGAATTGTGTTTCTAGTGAAAAGATATATATATATATAAGTTATATAATTTATGGAAAAGATTATTAAAATTGTGTGAGCTTATACAAAGTTCTTACAGCTTGAAAGTATGCCACGTCCAAAGGTACTTTTTAAAAGTACCGTGTGAAAAAAAGGTTCATTTCTATCACTTTTTAGGATTTCGATGATTTTTTTTCTCGTGTCTACCGCATGTTGTAGGGAATCATTAGATAGGTCTTTAAAAACATTGTAAGGTTGCTTAGACGATTTTTCGATTTAGGTAGCTATTTACCGCACTTTTTTGATTAAAACAGCCCCCCCCCCCCCTTAAAAGCTAAACGGTTGGCTATTCATGCTGGTAATCCATGTGAACTTTTAAGGAATACTATAACGGCTTATATAACTTTGTTAGTTCTGGAGTTAGAGAGTTTTAACTTGTAAAACTTCCTACAATATTAAAAATAAAATCGAAATGGGTGCATTTAGCCGGATTTTTTTTGGATGAAAATTGTTCAAATTTACTGCTAAGACTATTTTTATCTGGTAAATTAATAACATTAATTTTGTACTTTTAATTGTGAATTTTCTCCTAATAGTATTTCAATTTTCATATTCCTAGTTCTTTGGATTTTTGTAGTATGCTCGAACATTTAGAAAAATAATATATAAATAACACAGTGTGATGCAAAAAAGTAAATATATTAAAAAGGATATCAAAAATGAAATAAGATCTCTGGGACCCGTCCTATGCTCCAGGGTAAGATGGCCAGCGAAGTCATCGGTCACAAAATTTGGTTCCCCGCCCGGCATTGAAGCACACACTGGGCACACCACCTGTACAAAAAAAACATATTAATAATCACTTTGTGAGAAGTTTGTTGTATATCAACCCATTGGGTGTAGAACATTTTGAAGTGTATTGTGTGTACAAGTGTACAACCAACTTTATATTGGATATATTTGTAGATGTAATATATAGTAGTAATAACGTAGGAACCAATACTGGCTTCGGTGGCTGAAATCGGATAGGAGTACATCCATACTAATATTAAAAAGTAACTTATATAAAATAACCTATTTTAAGGGTGTAAAGATGAGTATTACAAAATAGTAATGGGTGAAGGGGGTGATAGCGTGATAAGAACCTGATTTAAAAAAATCTATATTATATTTCCAATATGAAATTATTTAATGTCTAACGGTTAACGTATGCGACTGCCTATTAAGACGTCTAGGATTGTATTCCCTGGTCAGACCAAAGCGTGTTATTGAGTTTAATTATAGAAGTGGTTAATTACGACCCGAAATTGGGGTTTTAAACCACATGCCTCGGAGAGCCATAAGGCCGTAGGTTCTAAAGGGATACTACTATGTAATTACATTACTGTCTTAGAACTCAAGCTATATTATAAGGACTACAGTTACTATTCCTATACATTTGCATATTTCACTTATAGCAGAATAAGATCATATTTATAAATTTCCAGTATCCTTGAACTAATGTTATTTGGAGTTTATTGGAGGAAGTATCAATTTGTTTGATAGAATTTGTTATTTTGTAAATCCAGCCTTTTCATTTAAGAGAAATATTATAAAGCGTTTATTTTATAATAGACTACCCTCATATGTATCAAATATTAATACATTTATCTTAGTTGTTTATTATTTATTTATTTATTAAAACTTCCTGCAAACATGTTGCACAAGGCGGACTTAATGCCACAGGCATTTTCTTCCAGACAAACCTTTTATCTCAATTTATTATACTATATATGAATCATTCTTTTCGCACTTCAAAGATAGTTTTCATACTTTCAGATTACAAAATATAGACACCCATTGTATAAAGTTGTATTACTTTTAAGGTAAAATAAATCTCATGTAAGTGGCTTATGTGCCTTTTTGAGAATAAATTATTTTAACTTAAAAAGTAAAACTTAATATAGTGTATGTATGCAATTGATTGTCATTGTTATTGCTTATTGTAACTAAATATTAAAAATGCTACAGGTAGCGTCACCTAGTTTGAGCTATGTGTATACTTACTTTAATTAAAAATAAAACGTCAGTCTGTTTCTAACTACTATCGTTACGTTTTATTAGGTAACGGGCCCAGACAATAAATCGCGATTAATTAAAGTTTTATTTCGTATTATTTACTTGCCGTGTACCGTTTGATATTAAAATATAAAATCACGGTGGAAATCGCTCCTTTGTGGACCTATATTCTGATTTACAGTCGGTTACCTCGTGGCGTAGTGAAAAATGGCAGGAAGTTATACAGTGAATGTGCCTAAATGTACATAGCTAAAAGGGCGAGAAAACTATGATGAATGGGCGTTTGCAGCGGCAAATTTTCTAATGTTAGATGGATTACGGATGGAGACCAGTGTTGGGCAAATTTTAATTGCAATTAAAATTAATGATTAACAATTGATTAATCGTGAAAGGACACTATTAAAACTTTTTTTTTTATTTAGTTTAGTTAGTTTGAATAGTGTCCTTTCACGATTAATCATTGTTAGTCATTAATTTTAATTGCAATTAAAATTTGCCCAACACTGATGGAGACGTGGATTTTCATAAACAGGAATCGATTGATGCAAGTTCCGACGATGAAATAAAGGCAAAGGCAAAATGACGAATGGATTGGCTCATTGCTATTGGCGGGGCTAACAGTAAGATTCGATCCTATGATAATGGCCATAGAACATTCTGGCATGGTCATCAGTACAGACATCATCATATCGAAATTATTAGACATGAGTTCGGAAGTTGATAGCAATGGAACGAATAACGCCTTTTTGTCGAAAGTTGGCAACATCGTAGCAAGAAAGCCAACATTGCGGACATACAAAAATCGAAAATGGCGTCTTCAAAATCTGTCAAAACAATACGGTGTTACAAATGTAAACAATTCGGTCATTATACGAATAAATGCCCGAATAATCAAAATATTAGTGAAACAAATGCTTATAGTTTGATATTTATGAATATCATTTCAAAAATCTGATTGGTACATAGATTCCGGGGCAAGCTCGCATATGATCACAGATAAGAGTTGTTTAGAAGAGGGCTAAATGGGATAAAAAGTCTGAAGAATATATCATGATTGGTTATACCGAGAATACCAAGGGCTATAGGCTATATAATTCAAAGACAAAGAGTATTACCACCAGCAGAGATGGTTTCATAATGGAGAAAAAGAACTCTGATATAATACAAACAATGGTGGAAGACACTGAGCCAATCATTGATGATGAAGAAAAACATCAAGATGCAATTTTGGGTTCAGAAGAAAATAGCTTAATCTCTGAACAGGATGATACTTATACTGGATGTGACCACTAGCCCGTCTAGTTCAGAAGAATTCTGTGATAGCAAGTCTCTGTGTGATGAAGCTGAAAGTCTAGAACCAGAGATTGCTGACATTGGAAAGAAAGAAAGAAAACAACCAGACAGGTATGGATATAGTAATATATGTAAAATTGATGAGGGCTTGGATGAGAACAATTTTACATCTATACTAATATTATAAAGAGGAAAACTTTGTTTGTATGTTTGTAATGAATAGGCTCTAAAATTACTGGACCTATTTTAAAAATTCTTTCACCATTTGAAGGCTACATTATCCACGAGTAACATAGGCTATATTTTATTTTGGAAAAAAATAGGGTTCCGTAAGATATTGGGGTTTTTCAGACACAAGGTGTAAAAAATCAACCCTATACGGGGGAAAATTTTTCGCTACGGGCAATAACAGACGCAAACGAGGTTGCGTCGGTCACCTAGTATGAGGATATAATGAGTGAACCTGAGCGAGAGCAGTGGTGCAGCGCCATGGAGGAACAGCCCAAATCCTTTGAAGAACATGAAGCTTGGGAGATAGTGGAAAAACCAAGCAATGCTAAAGTGGTGCAGTGCAAGTGGGTGTATAAGAAGATATAGAGCGAGATTAGTTGCAAAAGGTTTTACACAAAGAGAAGGCATAGACCATAAAGAAACTTTTTCACCGGTACTTAAATATTCAACCTTAAAATTGTTATTTGCTTTAAGTGTTAAATTAAATCTTAACATATCCCATTTAGAGGTAAGTAACCACAGCTTTTTTAAATGGCCACTTAGATGAGACTGTTTCTATGCAGTTACCTTAGAGTTTTAAATGTGATGTAAATCAGAATAAAATTAAAAAAGGCCATATATGGACTTAAACAGTCAGCTAGGGCCTGGTATAAGCAGGTTAAAAGTTAAAACATTTGTGGCTTTGATTGTTAACAATTTTTTTCTTATTTCTTAGCTGTAATAAAGAAGTAGAATATTTAAAAAATCAATTAAGCCAAAGATTTAAATTAAAAGACCTAGGTCAGTTAAGACAGTGTCTAGGCATGGATATTAAGATACAAAAGGATTGTACTTGTATTAGTCAAGAGAGGTTTATTGATAAATTATTATACATATAAATGTGGCCTGGAAAACTGTAGACACTCATATGGAAATTAATTTGAAATTGGAAAAGGGAGAAAATTTTAATTCCAAATTCCCTTCGAAATAAAATCAACAGCTCATAGGGAGCTTAATGTATCTCTCAGTTTTGACTAGACCTGAGATCTCTTATTGTATTAGTTATTTGGGTGTCCGATAACTTTGATAGAAGATTTTATACAGGATATTGTTTTGTATACTCAGGTTGTTTAGTATCTCATGAATGTAGAAAGCAACAGACAGTGGCCTTGTCGAGCACTGAGGCTGAATACATGGCTGTATGTGAAGTGAGAAAAGAGGCAATTTTCTTAAACCAATTATTTTTTGAATTAACTAACAGACAAAATAATATGCCTATTCTAATGTATAATGACAGCCAAAGTGCTACATATGTACAGACGTAGCACACATATTGATGTTAAATTCCAATTTATACACATAAGGAGCAGTGTGTAATACTTTCGTTAAATTTAAAATATTTAAAAAGTTCTGAAATGCCAGCTTGACTTATTGACCAAAAGTCTTTCTAAAAATAAACATTATAATTTTCTGAATAAAATGGGTGTTGTAGCATTAGTAATTTAGATTATTTGGTTAAGTGGTGGTATTGCTTATTGTAACTAAATATTAAAAATCCTACAGGTAGCGTCACCTAGTTAGAGCTATGTGTATACTTACTTTTATTAAGAATAAAACGTCAGTCTCTTTCTAACTACTATATGTGTGTTTTATTAATTGTCAGGACAAGGTTTGTATGGAAGAAAATAAAAAAACCCAAAAGTGTTATATTTTCATCTGCAACTGTACACTACCCCCGTGGGAAGCTGAAGCATTTATAAATACTAAGGTGAGGGATTAAGAGTAGAGTCTCAGCACCCCTATTTAGCAAATGGATGTTACTATTAAGGGAGCAAATTATGCAGAACCACTGCATGGCAAAGAGAACCTGTCTGGCCAGTATGGTTTAGTAGGCCAAAAACTAAATTCTAAAGAATGGCCTATATCTTACACTGGACTATTATAGGCTGCTGCTAGTGCCGAGCATCAGTCTTTTTGAACTTCTTATAGGAGTCTGTCCAGCTCCCTTTTCTTACCCTAACCCACAACTGCAAACGCACTTCATGGTTCAACTTAGATTAGTTTCAGTTATCACTTCTATCGGGCATACCGAGATGCACAAGTTTTTATTTTTAAAAAAGGGTCAGTTTATAATTTTCCATTTATTTTCATACTCTTTTAAATTGGACACCATCATTTATTCTTCGGTTGATAAGTTAGAGTACTTACAGCCAATGTTGTATCTGCATGCTCAGCCGTAACATGCTCCATGAGTGCTGTGTCAGTAAAGCCCATTCTATTGCAAAATGGACATGTGTATGCCTGAGGCTGTTCCAAACTTAGTGCCTCTCCACCATAGTACAGATCTGAAGATCACAATTCATTTTATTATATAATTATTACATTTTAAATGTTTAAGTAGTTTTTATGACAAAATGTATACATAGTAAATATTTATATTAAGTTAGAATTAATTATAAATTAATGAAATGAAAAAAAATAATTGAAGACCGACTTTGGTGATATACTATAATAGATTTACAAACTATATTTTTATTATGTGTGTCATAATATTACAGTTATAATAATTGAATCTTTCTTATTAATGTGTGTGACACAATGAAAAGAATGATTTGCACACAGATACTGTGATGATCCAATTATGCTAAAATATTATAATTGATATCTGTCTGCATTTAAGATTATGTTATTCATACATTTCATTTTAATTTAATATTACACACAAAATAACAAGAACTTAAACTTTAAATTATAAATCAACACATAATATCAGGACTTTAACACAACAACATAACTAATATTACTCTATAGAGTTTATGTTCTAGACTTCTAGACTATACAATATACTAACTTCAAAAGAAGCCATAAAAAATGATCTTACATTCATTCTAAAACTCTTAATTGTTTGGTGGTAAATGTCATAGATTTTATTTATAACTTTTCATTCTTATAAGAATGAAATGTTATAAATAAAATCTATTAATATAAAACCAACCATTTAAATAAACAAACAAACAAACAAACAAACAAACAAACAAACAAACAAACAAACAAACAACAATACAAAATTAAATAGTGTCATAAAATTATTATTACTGTTTATGTATTTAATTTACTACAATTAAATGAGTAAAATATATAAAAAAAAGGTAATTTATACTCTTGATTGTCAAACTCACTTGTACCTATTCCACTACTTTAATCAAGTTTTACCTGACTGGTTTCACCTTATGGCGTTATCAAAATAATAATACAAGTGAGTTATATTCTAGAATGTAAAAAAATTAAAACAGGTAAAATATTACACCATATTAGCAAATTCATGGAGTAATTTCTAAATTACAGATTATCTAAGCTGTGATTGAAAGTTTAATGATTGTTGGACCATATTATATATGTTTATAGTAATCTCTTTGAGATTATAGTTGTGCATTTTAATATTTGAAAATATTATTTTAATCTATACAGTTATCCAACTAAAGTCATATTTCTTTCACATATTATCATAATAAACATAATCTTTGTGCAATTTCAATGGTATGAGTCTAGAAAAAATTAAAAGCATAATGTCAGATGAGAAGTCACTTTAAAAAATATTTATTGGCACAGAATGAGTCAGATTAGAATTGTAAATAGGTCTCACCAAAGTCACTTCTTGATAGAATGCATTGCATAGGATGCTCTGTAGTGTGTTGGTTTGTGGTAGCGCCGGACTCATAGCAGGCTGCGCACAAGTCATAGTCGATGCAAATCAAACATTTGTATCGTCGTCCTCTAAAGTTATTTTTCAAACAAGAATCACAGCTGACTCCTGAAAATATGTCAATACACACAATACAACAACAATTCTTAAATTTTCTTTCTCCGAATCACAATATTACTAAAATTAGTCACATAAAACATATAATGGTATCATGACAACAATATTTTCGTAATTTTTACACTTTTATTCGCAGTGACAATAGCTTCGAACCAATTTTGATTATCATTACCCACCTTCATGGCGATTCATTTTCGCCAGAAAATATCGTCGAAACAGACACTTCTTGGCACTAGGATTACCAGTACTATATGAGGTATTTATATTACTAATCTAAAATAAGTAGCACAACATATAATATATTAAAATACAAGATTGTTAACAAAAATTTCCAAGCAAACCTAACCCAACCAGGCCATAATGACGTCACATAAATGAATGAACCATCGATAAATCTACTTTCTTTTAGAACGAATGCGCAAAGGTATGTTGCATTGAGCTAAGTATGTCACCATGATTGTTTTCAAGTTTAACTTTATCTGTAGTATTTTACTTTAGTCTAGAGATTTCCCAATTAAATTCAACTGTAATTTAGAAAGATAAAAAACTGTGACTCGTCTATACTAATATTATAAAGAGGAAAAGTTTGTATGTAAGTATGTTTGTAACGAATTGGCTCACAAAGTACTGGACGGATTTAAAAAATTCTTTCACCATTTGAATGCTACATTATCACTAATTAATATACTTAGGCTATTTTAATTGTAAGAAAAAAAAAAAAAATAACAATATGTAAACTAATAACTGCAGGTGACACCGCGAGTAGTTTATTTTTGCGAAGTCTTATAGGAAAACTAATAATTTTTAAGCTTAAAGTCATTTCGAATTAAATTTATTTCTAATTCATACTATATTTTTACGTCTAATTTATAAATGAAGTGAAATTAAATAGGTGAATGTGTTATCGACTCATGTCCAGTTTATCTCATAATTTTATTGAAGTTTTACTTTTATTTTTAAATGGAATGTAGTTTATATTAAATGTTCATCTTCTTCTTTTTGATGAAATGGCAACCAGCCGGATCACTCGGATCAGCTATTTCTGCCAATGTCAAGTATTTATCGTCTTCAATTATCAAGTCTTCGAGTCTTCAAGTCGTCGTCGTGATGAAATTTATGATAAAAAATATTTATAAAATGTGGATGACATGAAATGGGGACCGTCTTTCGAAAAAACACAAAAACGATCTCCCCTTATTAAATGTTGTAGTTTACAAGCAGATTTGTAATGTATTAATAATTGACCTTTATCGAGTTTCCTCGATCAAGTATAGCAAAATAAATAAAGCTGGCCGTATCAAGAATATACATCTTAAAGTCAACAAAAAATTCCGAGTTATTTCAACGAAATCGAGTGATTTCTTGATTGTATGTTCACCTCTATTAAAAGTAAGCATTACATTAAGCGTGCAAGGTACATCTCTGTCGACTAACAAAACTGATGTTTGACTGACAGCTGTTTTTAAAAAGTACCTAACTTTCCTTTTCTCCGTTTTTGTAAAATTAATCCTCACGTGTCTGCTGTTTTAAATCTGTTAAAAGTATTTTCTGCTAAAAAACGGCAATTAATTGCTATGATTACTTGTTAACATTAAAGTACTTGACATTTTGATTAGTGTAACGACCTAATAAATTTTATCACCATCATTTTGCGCGGGAATCTTAGCGGTCAATGTGTGATGAAATTGGATTTTTTAAGAAATATAGACAATGACTGACGCTTTGTGCCATTTAGTTGTAGACGGGAACGAAGTTTTAGATATTAAGTTAGGTAAGTTGTTAAAGTACTTGCTTTACAAAGTTATTTTAAATCGATGAGTTCACATGACACTTGCGTTTCGTACCTCTTTATTGCATTTAAATTGTTACCCCAAGATTTGCTATTTTATTTTTATTTTATAACTGCAATTAACCATAGAATTTCATGCCCTTTAGTTAGGCAAGTTGCTGATCTTGAAAATGAGGAAACAAGTTTTAAACCAGAAATGTGTCATCAAGTGTTTGGCGAGAATGAAAACATATTTGGTTATACAGACCTACGCATTAAGTTGTACTACAGTGCAGCCAGTTTACAAACATATCTTGGAATTGAATACACAGAGAAGGTAACTACAATATTATCAAGAAAATGCTTCAATAGCAGTTGGCAGAAAGCTGATGCCTTTGTTTCATTGCTTTTTCTAAATCATTATAGTAACTAGTACATGTTAAAAAAATGTAACTTTGTTTTATCCAGAAGGTTTGAGCCTGGTGATTTGTAACACATGTTTTTGTACCACGAACATCAGTCTCTTGCATGTGACTTTAAAAGAGGCAGTTATTCCTTTGTTTCGTCTTTTTTTTTCATAGCTGGTCCGGTTAGGAAAGGCCAAACTCATCTGCTATAATAAATTTAACATTCAAAAGTGTTCATATAACCTAAATGCAGAATAAATGATTTCATTACATGACTGAACTGTTTCTGTACTTTAATTATTTTGGGCCTATGTTTGTGATGAGAGAAATAAAACAATATTATATTATTATTGCAGATTGAGCCCAACAGATCGGAAGGGATGACAGCAGATGATGTAGAGGCTGCTATGGATAAAGTTTTAGCACCTGGCTATTTTACTAACTTGGATAGTTTTGTGTCTTGTTTGAGAAAGGATGAGAAATTTGTACCATACGGAAGGATGATACATTCATTCACAGTTAAAACTAGTAAGTGAAAACAACTCTATGTTATTTTTGGATACATTTGCATATCTGTTTATTGTGAAATTATAAACAAGTCTAAAGGGACTGGAGGCCCAATCATGCAGAAACATCTCATTAGGCCATCATAGTATGGGTCACCATGCTGCAATGTTGCATTGGCTGCTTTTACAATGGGTATGTGGTGACCTATTTATGGATTCTCATCATGCTTTTCTTCAGACATAGTAGAGTCACTTTGGCAGCCTCACATATTATATTATAAGAAAATAAAAAGACTTCTATTTTTTTAAATGGCTTTCATGTATGGTTTTTGTGCAGTGCTTGAAAAATCATTCATATTTTTCAAGATAAAATCATTATAAAAATTGTAGTTATTTTATATTTTGAGTTAAAGAGCTGCCGATAAGCCAGTTCGAATAAGTATGGGTATCATTGTACTTTTAAATGCTTATAATTATTTTTGGTGCTGGTCATCAACCTCTTCTTAAAAAGGTTTAGGCCAACGATACGAGTTGATTTAAAGTTTCCTTCGTTTTAGTTATGTTGTCTTGCATAGTTTGTTCCCTAGGGGTGGTGAGATTGTATCTTAATCCATCACCACACACTGCAAAGGTATATACAGTACAATTCATTTATAATGGCTCACCGTTTTTAGCAACGGGAATCTTTACTCAAGGTAGATTTAATAGTTAGGTACTGAGAAAATATAACCGTTTAGTGTGACTCCGGTTTAAGCGACGAACTGCTTAAAGCAACCATTTTTTAAGATAAATCGTCCGGTTAAAACAATGCACTTCGTTTTGTTTCAACATACGATTGACCAATACCTTGGCCCCCCACCCTTCCCCCGCACGCATTTGATGACAAGTTCATAAAGCTCGACAAAATGAGTACTGTAAAACGATTTGGAATGATTAAAAACCATTAAAATAAAACAAATGTGATTCCCATAAACTTTTATTAACTTAAATAGGAAAATCAAACTTTTGCATTTAAAATACATATTGTATGTTGTATTCGTACTTAAGAAATACTCCTACCGTTTTAAGCGTCATTCGGTTAGTACGACATAATATCGCCGGTCCCTTGAAGGTCTTTATATCCGGATTCTACTGTAATATCATATAAGCACTTCAGTATATATCTCTCAGTTGCCTAAAGTTGATAGATAAATACATTTTTTTACAGTAGTCACATTCATATTCTTTCCATATGTAATAAATATAATATAGAAACTGATATTTCTTATATATGCTTTGGTGGTGGTGGCTTTTGCAATTACGTTAGACCTATGTACATTGTTTTATTATCCCATCAAAAACATACCATGTACAAAAGTGTACAAGTTACTCAAAGGAGTTTTTCTGCTGTAAAATGGAATCGAACATAAACCAGGTTGGTTAATTCAGGTCCTACTCATCTTAGATTTTTTACCAGCAGGCGGTGCCCGCTTCAGTGCGGTCAGGCGCTGGGAGGGGCCCGGTCGTGTTAATAACTGCAGTTCCCGGACCCCCCCCTTCTTAGGCGCAGAGTGGCACACCATAAAAAAAAGGTCCTACTCATCTATGGGAGCAGCTATCTAATTACTTTAACCCAAACTAGCCAAAATTATTTTATATAGTAATACTAGCTGACCCGACAATGTTGCTTTGCCATAAAAAGGAATATATATTTTAGAGGTGGTTCAATAAAAATCGCGATGGAAAAATAGGGGTAGATTGTAGAGGGTTGAAAATTGAGGGTTCTATGTATTTTCTAATGCTGTATCATTAAAAAAAAAAAAAAACAATAATTAAAAAAAGGGGTGGACGACATTTAGGGGGATGAAAAATAGACGTTGGCCGATTCTCAGACCTACGCTCAGAAAACGCTCACAAAATTTCATGGAAATCGGTCCAGCTGTTTTGTAGAAGTATAGTAACTAACATTGTGACACGAGAATTTTATATATATATATAAGATAAGATATAAAGCCCTTTAATTTTAATTTTTTTTCTGTTTTGCTTCGAGTCAAGCTTTCCATCAGGCTGAGTAGAGTCACTATGGCAGGATTGAATTAAAAAAAAAAGTATTAATAAGTTTTTTTATATAAACAGTTTTTGAGTTTATTTTATCAGTAATATTAATTGCAATCTTAAGTTAAGTTAGTGTGATAGGAATTTTATATTATCCATATCAATATTACTTTTTGTTAATGAAAAGTGTGACTAACAGAAACAATACTATTATGTTGAAAATCTAACACACAACACCATTTATTTCCAAACTCAGCATAGTTTCTGCTAGACTAGGGGCACTAGACAACTGATACAAATACATATATACTTTTTCTGTAAATACTTGTTAAACATAGAAAACATCCAAACTCCAAAACAAATATTTGAAGATCACACAAACATTTGATTTGACGTGGAAATTAAACCAGAAACCTCAAGCATAGCAGTTGCTTATGCTACCACTGTGCCACCGAAGCAGTCACAATGTACTAGATAATTGAAATAGACATCTTATTAAGTACTTTCAAAGAAATAATGCACATAGTACCAATCTATATAAAATGTTAACTTGTTTTTATATGCTGTAAAGTTTTTTAAAAAAATTGCCAAAATGTAAGGTATGTAATATTAGTGTTGGTAGATTGATAGAACAGTAGAATTTTTTTTTTTTACAAAAAAACAGGTAAACAAATTTTGCAGCCTGTATTGCTATTGCTATAATAAAAAGGTTTCAATTTATGACAAACAGCTGTGGTTAAATAGCATCTGCTTCTATAAGTAGGTATTGAATAAACTGACTTGTTTTACATTCAATTTCACAACTTTTAACAGCGGAAGAAATCAGTTGTGAAACTTGTACATATTTTTACATGTTATGGTTTTGATGGGATCTCATTTTTTTTTTATAGGGGGACAACAACATGAACGACTGCGTTCGCTTCGCCACAGACGTTGTCTGGGTTATTATTTTATTATTTATTACTATCTGGGTGCACATTGGTATATAGAAAACCATATTATGAAGTTATTTTATATCAATCTCTAAAATGGGACTAAGAATTCGGAACCTGAGAGTTTTGAGAAGACTTTTACTGATTCTGAAACTATTGGTTTAAAATTAATGTAAATTGGAAATGTATCTAAACTATGTCATGCTTTCTTGGTTATCAGAAATGTTGATCATGATCAGATTTTTAAAAAATGAAGTAACACAAGTTCAAATGCTTTTTTGCTCTGTTGCTCGACTAGGTGGAAGAGGGCTCTTCCGTTGCTTCTAGATTTAAATCGTAAAATTAATATTTCATTATCCCTTAGATTAATTTTCAAGCGAGAAACTAATATATTCTTCTTCTATGCATCAGTAAGCAAAAAAATAAATAAGATAATAGTATATGTAGAATCCTTGCATATTTATGCTTAAAAAAAAAGGTTATATTTATAAAAGTTTGCTTGGGTGTAACAATTAATTAAAACTTTATTTTTTTTCAAATTTTAAGTAAAATAGGTAATAGACATATAGATAAAATAGATTTAGCATGTTGTAAATTGTTAATTTGTACTATGGCTATATATTATGTATGTATTTGTATAATATGAAATTAAAGCCTTTTTTTAAAATTTATTTTATATGTAGAATCCACCATTTAAAAAGTAGTATTAATTAGACAGTGCGGAAGTAGTGGTATTGGTAAGCAAAGTCAAATTATTTTACAGTGGAAGGAAGGAAGCGCACATTTGAAGTGTACTTTGCTGAAATAACTGATGATGGGTTCGTGGATTATCATGCAAGACTACAAACTTTTCTGCTTTGGTATGTGGATGCAGCGTCCTTTATAGACATTGATGATGAACTATGGACATTTTTTATTGTGTAAGTGTTTACAATATATGTGCGTTGTGGTGGTGGTATTGTCTTAAAAATACACTATGAAACTAAACCATAAATGTTTGTCTTTCAGTCTGTTTCAAATTTGATTGTCGCATGGCAATGAACTCATTCATGGTTCGGTCTGCTCTGACACTCCTTAATCCTATTATAATATTTGTTTTAGTTTAATTTCTTGTAAGAGATTTATATTAATCTGACTTAGTGTCGTAAATTGTTTCTATTGGAAGTCAGATTTATATTTAATCTAATGTTTATATTTGGATTGTATTTAATCTAAGATTTATATTTAATCCAAAATTTATATTTAATCTAAGATTTATATTTAATCTAAGATTTATATTTAATCTAAGATTTATATTTAATCTAAGATTTATATTTAATCTAAGATTTATATTTAATCTAAGATTTATATTTAATCTAAGATTTATATTTAATCTAAGATTTATATTTAATCTAAGATTTATATTTAATCTAAGATTTATATTTAATCTAAGATTTATATTTAATCTAAGATTTATATTTAATCTAAGATTTATATTTAATCTAAGATTTGTATTTAATCTAAGATTTATATTTAATCTAAGATATATATTTTGATTTTATAACTTCCCAGATTTGAAAAATACGAGTCTAGTGAAGGTAATGTGCGTTACGCCACCGCCGCATACGCTACAGTTTATCGCTACTACGCATATCCAAATAATACACGACCACGAATTTCTCAAGTACTCACTCTGCCACCGTTCAGGAAGCTTGGCATATGTGCACAATTATTGCAGGTATATTTAATATCATTAAAACAAACATATTGTGTACCAACCGGTATGTCACCGTAAAACTGTAAATAACGTTAGATTATGTTCTATCTCGAGAGATTTTCAAATGTCGAAAGATTGTGCTTTTTTTTATTTCACTCACACATGTGTTTTTTCATTCTTAACTCTATGGACACAGAATGACCAATCAGGAACGGGCGACAATTAAATGCGCGACAGATTGTAATCGATATATATCTACGGATTTTTTTTTTTTTAATTTTAGTGAAATAATGCGTCAAGGTCCAAAAATAACTGCATAGCAGTAAAAACTATAAGCTTATTCATATTATGTCGTTTTCTCGGTTATTTTGGCAATTGGCTTGGAATTCAAGTTTGTTAACAAACAGCCCTAAAATTAATAGTTAGCTTGCATCCAAACTTAGAATCCTGACCGACATTATTTTTTTATCTCTACTTTTTTCAGACTGTTCTTACAGCTGCAATAACCTTTTGTATTTACATGAAGAAACTGACAGTAAAAACGACTTTCTAATAATTATCTTTATAAAACTTTAGAACATCAGTTTGTGGCAATCAATATCGTTCAGCCAAACATCTGGTTTCTGGCCCAACAGGCTGCTTGTTTGATCTATAATTTGTATTTTATTGTTTTCAGGCAATATACTCTTACTTTATACAAAAGCGTGGAATTGTTGATATATCAGTAGAGGATCCATCACAAGACTTTCAGAGAATCCGAGATTATGTTGATGCTAAGAACTGTAGCACTTTAGATGCTTTCGAACCTGCCAAACTCTTCAAAGGGTAAGAAATGAATAGCTTTTTTTTTAAATACTAACTGACGCACGCAACCTCGTTTGCCTTTTCTTTTGCACGTAGCGTGAACATTTTCCTCCGTTTTTGACACATTCTTTATTGGTGCTCCGTTACTTTTAGTATTAGCATGATGATATATAGCCTATAGCCTTCCTCGATAAATGAACTATCCAACACTGATATAATTTTTCATGTCAGACCAGCGGCTCCTGAGATTAGCGCGTTCAAACAAACAAACTCTTCAGCTCTGGGCCATTGTTCAAGTTTTGAAGAATAGAGTGAAGTGGTCATCTATCTCTATAGTTGTTTGTTTATTGACATTTATTTTGCTATAAATCTAATAATAAAGGCTATTAAAAAGAGAATTATATTTTATTAAAGTATCTTTTTTCTTTTTTTAAAAAATACAACTTCCGCATTAGGAATATACATCCTGTGTCGCGGGGGACTTTACAAACATACATGTAACGGACACAAAGAACACCCAGACTCAGGACAATATTTTGTGGATCACACAAAGTGATGTCCCACGTGGGATTTGAACCCACGGCACTTGGCGCAGTAGCAAGCGGCGTAGTGACCGCTTAAACCACTAGGCCAACCGTGCAGTCAAATCGCAGTATCGCTTACACGCAATGTAATGTAGTTAGGTATCTTAATTAAATATATATCTTAGGTTCTATTGTGGTTTAAAATTTTCGATAAAACTATGTCTTAATCAAAAATTGTTACAGATTCACAAAAGAAATGGCAGACGAAGCTCGTAATATGTTCAGAATCAACAAAAAGCAAGCGCGGCGCGTTTACGAGATATTACGTCTAAAAGCTACAAATACTTCTGATACATCTGCTTACTTAGCATATAGGCTCGAAGTTAAAAACAGACTTAATGCACCTTTCCAGGTTTGTAATATAAACTTTCACATAAATGTGACGCAATATTAAGGCCCTTTCATTGACTGCCTCGGTGG
The DNA here is from genome assembly GCA_916048165.1 of Spilarctia lutea. Lineage (NCBI taxonomy): Eukaryota > Metazoa > Arthropoda > Insecta > Lepidoptera > Erebidae > Spilarctia > Spilarctia lutea. Next base: position 8,423,147 of record OU696491.1, read on the forward strand.
TGCAGTGGTAGTGAATGCGACTGCTGTGGTCTTGAGGTCTCGGGTTCAAATCCTGGGTCGGACCAAATGTTTGTGTAATTTACAAATATTTGTTTCGGTGTTTGGGTGTTTTCTATGTATAATATGCATGTATTTACAAAAAAAAGTATTTATGTATTCATATCAGTTGTCTAGTACCCATAACACAAGCTCTGCTTAACTTGGGACTAGATGGCGTTGTGTGTAAGATGTCCGAAATATTTATTATTTCACATTAGCTATTCTGATGCAATAATATATATTTACTTATTTAAAAAGTGCATAACCTTATGTACATCTTAATTACCTTATTCTTAGAGGTGTAGAAATGTAATAAAGTAGATGCATCAAGGTTAGAGTTACAATCAGCAGTTACAAGTTATTTCTCCAAAAATACATACGACTACATAATTACTATCACTACAAATATACCTATAAATATATACATTACATACACAAAGATAAATATGTACGCAAGAACACATGCACTTTATATTTGTTATAATATATAATCCTACCAATATTATAGATGCGAAAGTTTGTGAGTGTGTGAGTATGTTTGTTGTTGCCTTTCTCGTAAAAACTACGGAATGGATTTTGATGAAACTTCACAATAATACAGCTTAAACATCAGAATAACACATAGGCTACAATTTATAAAGATACTAGCTTCGCCTCGCTGCGTTGCCCGCGGTTTTTGTCGTACTGCGGGTAGCACCGCAGGGTTCAGCTAGTTGACTATAGGGAGATGTACTATTGAGTTGGTAACTCTGCCATCTCAAGAAGGTGTTCATAAACGTTCTTTTTTAAAGACATCTGCATTTGTCTCCACAGAAAAGGAAATTAGAATTGAGGAAATTGGCGAAAGTACTGAAACCTGAGGAGTATGCGGCTACAGCGAGCTCGTCTGGTGTTAGCGAGACTCACAGCCGTTTATCCTCACAATACCTTGCACTCGAAGAAGAATACCGTCGCGTTATAAACAGATTGGAACTCGACGACTAAATAACAACCAACTAACGTCTTCACCTGTCCTGCTCCTTTTCAAGAGGTGCATTCTTCAAGGGATGTTTTTATTTAGAGCCCAAAGCAAAATATTGTCGGAACATTACAGGGTTGAATGCATGTGTATACTTATATAAACATTTGATTCGTTTTGTCAATAAACACTTGACTGATATGAATTCAGAACTAGTTTAGGCAGTTTTTTTCCAAAAATTTATAATATCTCAGCCAATGTACGTCCACTGCTGGACATAGGCATCCCCCAAGGTTCACCACAACAACCGATCCTGTGCTGCTCACATCCAACGGTTAAATAAAAGTAGGTCAATCTTGTGGGAGACCTACCTACGGTGCGTTTGCCGGTACTGGTTCTGTGAGCAATGTATTGACAATGTGTAATGTCTCCCTTTATTTTCAATAGTGGCTTGATCTCAGGTTCATTTTAATTTTTCTAAAATGTTTGCTGACATTATGATCAACAATGTTATTGTAATTGCTCCGTGATTTAATTGAGATTGTTTTACAAGTGAACATGCTCAATAAGTAGGGAAGGTTTTAGCATTTCGACAACTATTTTATATTCGTTATATATGCTTCAAAGACTACACATGCCCTAAGATTGTTTGTATTAGGAGATGTTTAGTGTCTACTTTTTTTCATTGAAACAAAAATAAATTGAAATAAAACTGTATTATTACATTGTGGAGCTGGATTGATTGTAATTTTTTAAATAAAACATTAATTCTAAAATAAACTTTTTATTGTTATCGTTGCTAAATGAAAAGCAGTTTCCTTAAATAAATGTAATGCTGTCATCAACAAGCAGTACCCTAATTCAAAAAGTAACAGTTTTCTTATATATAGTGTTCAAAAGTTGTAAATTTCTACTGTAATCTAAAACTAACTTGCCTCTGAGTTGATATTATATGAACGTAGCATATTCACTACAGCTAGGGTGCCCAAACAGGGCAAACTAAGAAATAATAACTAAATCAGTTTAGCCATAATGAGTATCATATCAGTAACTATTTTTCAGAGTCTATTGTGCATCAGATTGTTGGTGCTAATAATTAACAAGGTCTCAATAACGAGTTAACAACCGCTACATAATACTGAAAAACGTTTCCTACAAGTATATAGAACGCATATTAACATGAGTAGTTGGAGACTACCTACACGTCATCCCAGCTAAATACCTAATTCAACATTCAACGCTAATGAAGGCTTTTTAAGTCACTCGTTTACAATTTTGATTATTTTCTAAACATTTTCGCTAGGGTTCCGATCTTAAGCCTTAGTCGATCTGTGTGTCATTTCAATAAGACATACGTTTAATCTCTCATACAATCCAAATCGATATTTTATAGAATAATGAGCCAGCTATTTATATAAACAATGTTTATAATTTGTCTATGGCAACACTAGTAGCGACACTAATCAATGGTCTCACAGATAAGTGATTCTACTAGATGTTAGAACGGCCATAGATATAAACCAAAGACAAAAATCTAAATCAAGATAACAAATAATCATGATATTATTCCTTAATTTTAATTGCCATCTTCGATCAACATGCCTCCACTTTTTTCAGGCGATAAGAAATACATTCACGTGTTTATATTGTGATGAACATTAACTGTTGGTATTAATAACATGTTTTTTTTTTAATTTGGACGGTGGCGCTAAAATGGAGAAAGTATTATTTTGGATATTGAAATGTTTTGGAATGTAAAATATCTCATCCCTTGGCCTTTCATTATCTCAATGGGATCGAGAAATGCTGTCTGCCACGTAGTACACTTCTCCAAACCATTCGCTGTGTTCGTCTAGGTACCTGCGAAATAAAACGATATTCAACTTAAAATGTATCAACCTGTGTTTATGCTCTATGGTTTCTTACTATAATACAAGGTGTCTCAAAAGAAATTTCATATTTAGTGGATTGATTAAAAAAAAAGGAAGCGGTATATAGAAAAAATGTTTATTTATTGTTAAAATACACTTTTTGGGAATTCATTTCTTAAAAATAATATCGTCTAAATGTAAACCCTCACGTTGTTGGCACTTATTTAATCGAACAGTAAAATTACTTATGACTGCTCGACAGGTGGAGTGAGGGATGGCTGCCATTTCGTGACGGATATTTTCTTTCAAATGCGCCAGTGAAGTTGGTTTATTGGCGTAAACTTTAGATTTAAGATAACCCCATAGGAAAAAGTCCATAGGGGTTAAATCTGGGCTACGTGGAGGCCAATTTATGTCACCTCTCCGGGAGATCAATTTTCCTGAGAAAATTTCACGAACACGTGGCAGAGATATATTGGACGTGTGTGAAGTTGCTCCGTCCTGTTGAAACCATGTTCTTTGGTTAAGGCCAGGAAAGTTTTGCAGTTCAGGTACCAAGAAGTTGTCTAACATCTCCACATAACGCTCTGAATTCACTGTAACTGTACGCCCCATTTCGTCTTCAAAAAAGTAAGGGCCGATAATTCCTCGCGCCGACATGGCAGCCCATACGGTCACTTTAGGCGAGTGTAGGGGTTTCTGATGTTTGCGTTTCGGATTGGCTGAACTCCAGTAGCGGCAATTTTGCTTATTTACGTGGCCATTAAGATGAAAATGAGCTTCATCCGAAAACAAAATGTTGGTAAACGTTGAAAATTGCTCAATCATCTGATTTACGAAATTAAGCCTCTGACCGGCATCTTGGGGCTTTAATTCTTGCACCAATTGAATTTTGTAGGGGTGCAGCTTTAGATCTTTGTGCATAATGCGATGTAATGATGATCTATGCACATTTAAAGCACTCGCGCGCTTCCGAATTGAAAGGCTCGGGTCGTCACGTACAGATTGATTAACACTCTCCACGTTTTCTACCGTTCTTGATGACCTAGGTCGCCCGGATTTTGATTTATCCAGCGTTGATCCAGTCTCTTCAAACTTTTTAACCCAATGTCGAATGAGAGGAAGGCTTGGCGCATCATTTAAGTGGCGAAAACCTCGAATACTGCAGAATTTTCTACGCGCGACAGTTGTCGAATCACCGTTCTTGTAAAACTCTCGCACGCACAACGCGCGGTCTGCTCCCGAGAAACGCTCCATAGCGACTGAATCCCCAAGAGCCAAGCTACCAATTGACATAACCCCCGCACCCCTCAAGTACGCAGCGTTCACGCAGTAAGCTAAACAAATACAAAATTTCTTTTGAGACACCCTGTATTATATATGTTTTTGATAGCGTTAATAACGAACAAATTTATTGAATTCCAAGATTTGAAAGTAGGAAGTGTCCAAATTTGTTTTATTAATAGTATGGGCGGTAGCGTTACAATTTTTCTAGAAATTTTAAACCGAATGAGTTTTATTTCACAGTTGTTTAATGTTCAGAAATCCGTAAAGTACCTAAGAGTTAGTTGTCGCACTGGCGGTGCATAATGCTTATTAAGTAACAATTAAGGTAGCTTTAACTCAAAGTTAGACAAATATTTCTACTGTCAAGTAAGTGAGTATTAAAAAATCTATTATTAATAGTCGCGTAATATACTGTTACTGAAGATAATATTGGTACTTACTGCACAAACATGTCGATGTGCTTCAAAATAAGTTTCAACTTGAAATCTGGCATTTGGGTGGCATTCAAGAAGTCAGGTAATTTGACTGTAATGTTACGAAAGTAAAATATTATCACGTAAACTGTTTTTGTAGTACACATGTGTACATGCACCATATTTGTAAGTGATCGGATATTTACCAAAAAGTCTGGCAAGATGTATAGCTCCATATACACGGCACGGCAAGTGTTCGGTGCCTTCGCGAGGAATAATTTGCCATTTAGCAACCTGCAAGATATGTTATTATTAATAAATAACATTAATAAAACGCTGAGAAACTATCATCATTAGCCCGTTGCCCTTTTCAAGGCACACCTCACGTACCTACGGTATTTTGCACCTAGTCGCCGCTGCCTTATAAAAAACTATATGATAATCTAGATTCTCCTAGCCAGTCTCAACGGAGACAAGTCAACAACGCAGGAGATGTTATAGTGCACAAGTGTGTGCACAAACACAGGTGCACTTTCTGTTCCCTCACTCTTATAATCCGATGGGACGATTAATCTACACGACCGGGAAGAGACCAGGCGCAGAACCGACAGCTTTACGTGCTCTCGAGGCCCCAGCTTAAAAAACCCCGCCCGACCCGGGCAAGGCCGGATTCGAACCCAAGACCCCTTGTCACGTTAACCGCTAGACCAAAGGCAGTAAAAAACGTATGTAAGTAGGAATATTAAGACAAGTGATTTTAAAATAGGAGGTATACCTTTTCGAGTAACAGCGAGAGTGGTGTCCGAGTTGTGGTCGGAGCGGCCGGGGCTGACTGAGCGGGCCGAGCCCAGCCCTCGCTCGACGAGCCGCTGCTACCGACACTGAAACATATTTGCTTATTTACTAAACTGAAAAATCATTTTCATATGCTGATCTTATTTCAAATATTTTTGTTTTTTTTAGTCTTTAGTAGTTCTGATAATGCCTGGTACTGAAACTGGTCAGGTCATTAATAATTGTATAGTAAAATGAAAGTACAAAGGAGTGTTATTGGTTTTCAAATAATTAGAAAAGGCTTCAAAATACTATTGAGTGAAATAGATTTTAGAGCCATAGACTAGTGCAAAACCTTTCTGCATAAATAAATAAATATTTCGGACATCTAACACACAACGTTATCTAGTCCCAAACTAAGCACAGCTTATGTTATGGCTATTAGACAACTGATATAAATACATATATACTTTTTTTTTGTAAATACATACACATTAAACATAGAAAACACCCAAACTCTGAAACAAATATTCGCAGATCATACAGACATTTGGTCTGACTCGGGAATCGAACCCGAGACCTCAAGCACAGCAGTTGCATACGTCGCAATAAAAGAATTCATCTTGCCTTGACGAGAGAGTTTCAAAGGTCCTCGGTTCGCCAGTAGAGGTCGATGGAGCTGGCTCTTCGTTCTCCGATTGTTGTGACACTGCCGACCTGTGAGATCGTAGCCTAAAACCATGGATTTAAACAAAAAAAAATCATTTGCAGCTAAAATAGTTACGTTAAAACTTGTGAATAACTCGATTCATTTCACTAATTTTCATCTTGAAATATCGGTGGAAGAAAGTATAAAAAGTGGGCACATAAAAAAATTTGAAAAACATTTTGATAGATTAGTTTATAAAACTGAGCAGAGCTTGTATAACAGGTACTAGGTAGATAATTGATATAAATCTATAATAACATTTACTTTTTTATAAATGCATACATATTATACATAGAAAACACCCAAACTCCAAAACAAATATTTGCAGATCATACAAACATTTGGTCCGACCCGGGAATCGAACCCGAAAATTCATGCACAGGAGTCGCGTACGCTACCACTGCGCCACCGAGGCAGTCATAATAAAAATTGCTAAGTGTTAAGTCTCACCTTCTTGCAACATTGCCGCTGCGTGTAGTCGATAGTCCTTCGTGGGACTTAGTGGACCCACCGGTATGATTTTCATCGGTTGTCGAATCACTTTTAGTTGTAGCTTTATCGTTGGAATCATTCTTGGACATATCATCATGGCTGTTATAGTCATCTGTGAAGAAGATAAATCCTCACTCATTCAACAACAATATTCTCGTGTATTTCACAGTTAATTGTTAACACCGCCGTTTTTTAACCGACTTAAAAAGGAGGAGGTTCTCAATTCGACTTTTCTTTTTTTTATGTTTACCACCTCAGAACTTTTGACTGGATGAACCGATTTTGATGATTCTTTTTTTATTTGAAAGTCCCATTTCAATTTGGTCTAGGTGGTGAAATAGTTTTTCCGTAATTTATGTATGTTTGAACCCGTTAATGTTATATAATGACTAGTTTTTGGGCGTGGCTACGTCCGCTTACAAAACGGCTATCGCGATATGAAGTAGCCTATACATAGGTATTATATCATTCCTTAGGAATTAAAATATCACGATCTAATTTTATCAAAATTGGTAAAGCAGTTTAGCAGTGAAAGAGTAACGTACATACAGACTTACTTCCATATTAATAATAATAGAAGGGAATATTTACTGTTGTTGGTGACATCGTCGTTGTTTTCGCTTCTCTCACCATCAGTAGGGTCCGGCGGCAAGTGTGAGTATTCTGGTGTTTTGGGACTGTTTACGTCCACTTCAACTGCAGTAACGGTGACTTCCTCAGCACTTTGTTCCATTTCTTCTTCAGCTTCTGCTTCCAACTCCATTTTATTTTTCTCTTCCTGCCTAGAAAGATTGGTGGGTAGTATCAACAACAACTGCACCTTAGGTGATTATTTTTTCGACATTTGATACACAACGCCATTTAGTCCCAAATTAAACAGAGCTTGTATTATGGGTACTAGACAACTGATATAAACACATACATACTTATTTTTGTAAATACATACACATTATACCAACCATAGAAAACACCCAAACTCCGAAACGACTATTTGCAGATTATAACTAACATTTGGCCTCCGTTGCACAGCAGTTTAACCGTGGGAGAGCTACGCTTCGGCATGAATGGGCCGGCTCGACCGGAGTGATACCACGGCCTCACAGAAAACCGGTGTGAAATAGTGCTTGCGCTGTGTTTCACCGAGTGAGTGAGGATACCGGAGGCCCGTACCCCCAACCCCTCCCCCCATTCCCTCTCCCCATCCCCCAAAGGTTGGTGTTGCGGGTGTCCATGGGCGGCGGTAATCGCTTACCATCAGGTGATGCGTCTGCTCGTTTGTCACCTATGCAATAAAAAAAAAAAAAAAGTCGCATACGCTACTACTGCGCAACTGACGCCGTCAAATATATCCTTATATACGTTTCTCCACAGTGGAAATATATCTAATCAGCAACTAAAGGGTTTAGTAAGACATGAAACAGATATAAATACGCCCAAACTCAAAACAACAATTTGTGGAGCACACAAAGTGTTGTATTGCAAAATTTCGATAAAAATCCGCCGTATTAGACTTAGGGCCCCAGCAGACTGCAGACTTTTTATCGGCCGATAGTTTAGTCGGGTTGGGCTGAAAGTGCGCACACCGAGCCAACTAAACAGTTTGGTTGGTGAACAGGGCGCAGACTATCCAACAGCCGGCCGACTATTCTCGAACTAGCTTGTAACTGACTGTTGAAGCAGTCGCACAATGAAAATATTGTCCAGAAAAGTTATTGCTCTCATCATACTTCGGAGGAGGAAAATCAAGAAGAGTTAGTGGAAAATTTTCAATATGCATTCCACATTACTTGATTACCCGAAAAAATTTTTCGCCTGTTATCGAATGATCATTAACAGCTTCAATGAACTTTTTATAAAGCGCAGGTCTTTTCTCGACTTCTTCAATCAATTTTCGACGGAACTTTCTACAATCAACAATTGTGATTTGGGCGACGCCATATTCAAAATATACGCACATGACGCCAAATCACAGAGCGAACTGAACTATCGGCCGACTAAATAATCGTCATGTATGCGCAGGCGTGTATGCGCCAATACTGATTAAACAGTCGGCCGATAGTTGGCCGACAGATTAGTTTGAATGTAATCGGGTAGCCCATCAAACTCTTTTATCGGCCGATACTGAATCGCTGTAGTGTGCGCATATGCATTCCTCTCCATACTGATTAAGAAGCCGACCAAACTATCGGCCGATAAAAAGTCTGCAGTCTGCGGGGGCCCTTAAAGCCGACCCCAATCTAATTTGGGGAAAAAGTTTGAAGGATTTTTATAGTATTGAATAGCAAACGAGCAGACAATCGCCAAATGGTAAGCGATTACCACCGTCGCTAATGGACATTCGCAACACCAGAGGCGTTACAAGTGCGTTGCCGGTCTGTTTTGTTTTGCAGTACATGGGTATAATTGTTGCTACATTGTAAAATAACTAACATGCTACAATTATTGTGGGTGCAGTTCTGATCTCCTAACTAGGTTACATTACAACCTGTATGAAGGAGTGGCAGTTCCTAATCCCCAGCAAATTACAATATTAATTTAATATTACAATTTCAGTATATTTTTTTTACTTACTGGTATTTTTTTATTTTTTTTTAAAGACAACTCCCGCATTAGGAATGTACATCATGTGTCGCGGGGGACTTTACAAACATACATGTAACGGACACAAAGAACACCCAGACTCAGGACATCATTTTGTGGATCACACAAAGTGATGTCCCATGTGGGATTTGAACCCACGGCACTTGACGCAGTAGCAAGCGGCGTAGTGACCGCTTAAACCACTAGGCCAACCGTGCAGTCAAATGATGGTATATAACAGAAACAAAAGAAAATAATAATAATAACAATCAATTGTCGATATGTGGAATGTGGATTCGGTGATCATTGTTCCGATAGTCGTATCTGCTCACGGATTGATAGCCAAGAGCCTCGACTAACACCTTAAGAGTCTCACGTTAGAAGGCTGGATCAAGGGTCTGTTACAGAGGGGTCCGGTCGTGTTAATAACTGCAGTTCCCGGACCCCTCCCTTCTCAGCCGCAGAGTGACACATCGTGTGGTTTTAGTCGGTTCGATTCCGACACACCGCCCCGCCGCAAACCCTGGTGGGGTGACGGCCCGAGGGGATGATTCTTGGTCCCTGTACCCGAAGCCGGTGGTCTACTATTTTTTATATTTTTAAATGTATATTAAAAATGTAATTTATATGTATATTTAAATTTAATAAAGGAAATAACAATCAAAAGCCTTTTAAGAAGGAGTATGCTATTTTCTTGAATATCGTATATAAATATTATATTAATAGGCAGACGACCTAAGGTTTAGTACATAGACGTTATATGGTACTTACTCATCAATAAATTGCCCACAAATCTGATGGTACTGGTTGAGTTCCTGCTTGTATAGTAAATGACCTCGCAATATAAAGTCGAAATACACTCGCAGTCCATCCGCTACTTCTCGCACCAAATTCAGCCTGCGAATTTAAGTTTTAGGAAAAAACCTATTAATGGGACAGATCAAAGTTAATAACTGTATTTTTTTTTATTTAAAAATGTCTATGGCCAGTTTCATCACTTTCTAATGAAGTTCCTTATCTGTCGAGTAACTGCCGAATTCGGTTTTATAAGTGTCGTGTAGAGAACAAGTATGCTAGTTAAGCATATATACAACAGCAACGTTTATCTGTCAAATAGTGTTGTATAGAAGATAACTATCCGAATCTTCACCAGGAGCTGGTGTAACTGGCTATAACAAAACAATATTGCTGTCGATTAACAAATAGTTTCTATACCTGCAAGAAACATCAAGTAGGTCAGGTTTTTGAGGGGGGTCGTGTCGAGCCCGCGTTGGGTGCCAGGCTCCGGCACGCGCGAACCACTTTACGAAAGACTCCAAGATCTGAGCTGCGCAAGGTGTAGCTGGTAGCCGTGATAAGCGACCACGTTTCACGACTAAATGGTAGTCAAAAGTCAGACGATCCCTATAGGGGATAAAAGATTAAATAAATACGTGTCGAATTTTAAAACTGTAACTTCTTTAGTTGGTATATATTCTAGAATAAAACTCACTTGTACTTATTCCAATATTTTAATTAACATTAATGATGACTGTTGATTTATATGGTATACATTTATATTGGCAACACTGGTTGAAACTTTTTCTCTTCTCCAATAAAGATGGCGAGAGCAGGTTGTGTTTTTACGTGTGTTAATATTGATAATAAGGAATAAAGGATAAAACCATAAACGGGCCTAATTATTTTAACATGGTAGCAGAGTGTGCTTATTTGTTTATATGGGTTTATGGTTAAATGGTTTAATGATTAAAGTGTGCTTAAAACAAGAAGAAAAAAATGGCGTCAAAAAATGGCGATATTAATATTCCAATTTTCGATGGAGCAGATTACAGTAATTGGAAAATACGGATAATGAAGTTTTTACAGTTCAAAAAGTGCAAGGATGTTGTAATGAGAGCGAAAATTGCAACCGACAAAGATGAGTGGGACGATAGAGATATACAAGCAACAAACTATATTTACAGTGCTATAACAAACAAGCAGTTGGTGGGTGAATTAAATACAGCATACGAAATAATACAGAAATTTGATGAGATGTACCTAAAGAAATCAACGGCGTTGCAAATAGTATGTCGAAATACCCTCGAAAGTATCAAATTGAAAAATTATTCTGAAGTGTCTTTATTTTTCGATGATTTTGAAAAAGCTGTAAATGAGTTGAAACAAGCCGGTGCAACGGTATCAGAAACAGAAAAACTAAACTACATGTTAAAAGCACTACCAGTGAGTTACAACTACATAGGTGATTTAATATATGTCTTGCCAGCGGGTGAAAGGACAGTGGATTATTTAAAAAGTAAAATAAAATTGAAAAGTACAGGAAATGTGGGTGAAATGTCAAATGACACATCAAATGTTTATAAAGCACATACTAACAGATCATATAATTGTTTTGGTTGTGGTAAACCTGGTCACCTAAGAAGAGATTGTAAGGCAGAAAATGTAAACCGTGGTCGAGGACATGGTCTTTCAAATTATAGAGGAAATAGTTTACCAAGTTATAGAGGACATAGTTTGCCAAAACGAGGACGTGGTTCATACAATACTAGAGGACAAGGTTTAAGAAATTACTACCATAAAAATCAATGGAGTCAAGGTATCATATTAATATTGCAAACAATACATATACAACGCAAGAGAATGATAAGCCAAAGGGTCAAATAAATTGGTTACTAGTTAGTGGATGTACTGACCACATTATTAATACTGATGAATACTTCAATACTTATGAGATATTGGACAAACCTATTAAAGTCAAAATTGGTGACGGAACAATATTAGAAGCTACCAAAATTGGTAATATAAAAGCTTATTTTTTAGTCTATGGACAAAAATCTGAAGTCACACTGAAAAATGTTTTCTTTGTAAAAGAAATGAAGGCAAATTTATTAAGTTACTCGAGAATTACTGATAATTGTACAATTGTCTCAAAAGGGAAATTTACAAAAATTTACAATAAATATAGAAAGATTATATCAATTGCAATTAATGATAAAGGACTGTATAAGATGAAAAGTTACATGTGTGAAGAAATATTGGAAGCAAATTATAGTAAAACAAATATGACTGTAAAGGAAAAACTACATCGTACACTGGGTCATATTAACTTTAGAAATTTGGATTTAATGAGTAAAAATGAATCATTAGAAGGATTACCTAAAGAGATTGAATATGAATATTTAAAGTGTGCAATATGTATTGAAAATGAAATGCATAACTTACCATTTGCTAATAATCGAAGAAAAGCAGAAGATATATTAGAGATTGTTCATACAGATTTAAATGGGCCACATCAGACTACAGGATATAATGGAGAAAAATATTTTTTGAGTTTTATTGATGACTACAGCAAATTAGTCAAAGTTTATTGTATCAGATCAAAGGATGAGGTATATGATTACTTGGTGCAGTATGTTAATGAAATGCAGAACTTGACAGGAAAAATGATAAAGGAACTGCGATGTGACAATGGGAAGGAATATATGAATGCAAGAGTGTTTCAGTTTGCAAAAGAGAAAGGAATAGTGATGAAACCCGGTCCAGCATATGTTCATCAATTAAATGGAACAGCAGAGAGATACAATCGTACGTTGATGGATATGGGTAGATGTCTTTTATCAGAAGCAAAGGTAGAAAGAAGATATTGGCCTGAGGCAACAAAAACAGCTGCATATCTTAAAAACAGAACCTTAACTAATACTATTGAGAGGAAAACCCCCTATGAAATATTTTTTAAAAGGAAGCCATCTGTGCAAAATCTAAAATTATATGGAAGTAGAGTTTTTGTAAGAATTCCTGAAGAACGAAGAAGGTCTAAATGGGATAAGAAAGCAGAAGCTGGAATTTTACTTGGTTATACTGATATTGCATACAGAGTATTAATTAACAACAGAGTTATTATTGCTAGAAATTGTGATATAATTGAGGAAGATGTTAAAATATGTGGTTTTAAAGATGAGGAAGAAAATAGTGAATATAAAATAAAAGAAAAGGAAAAGGAAGATAAAAGGATCCAAGAGGAAAGAAATATGTTAAAATACTCAGAAAATGATAAAGAGAATGTAGAAGAAAGTGAAGATAAGAATCTAAATAGAAGATTAAGAAAACAAATAAAACCTCCACTTCGTTTTGATGAAGAATATGGTTATTATCATGGGCGTACCCAGGTTCTGGGCCAGGGGGGGGCAAATCGGAATTTTTTAAAACCTCCTCGTCAAATAAAAGGATATGAAAAAGGCATTTTTTTAAATAAATTATTTCATTATAGAATAGCTATTTTAAAAACCCTTTCGCAGTCCACTACTAGACATAGGCTTCTCCAATTAATTGCACGGCACTTGTTTCGATCACATTAAAATAAATTTTCAAAAGTCTTCGGCAAAACAGTTTAAGATGAAACATAAACGTTATCGTTAACAAATTGTTCTATGTACACTGAGCAAAAAAGTCAATTTATTCTATATTTGCCTGGTCTGGTATAGCAACATTCATAACGGTACTTGTGAGCTACAAAAATCCAAAGCGAGTCTCAGACTTGCTTCTTGAAGTCCACAATTGCCTACAGGACTGGAGGCTAAAAGCAAGTGCCGCTAAATCAGCCCAAATAACATTCACTCTTCGTCAGTGTAACTGTCCGCAATCAGGCCGAGGTGGCAACATAAGCGCTTATTTTTGGGCAGAAAAGTAACACCGGTATTTCTGCACAGGAGGGAGCCATCTACAAACCGTAAGTTGGAGGGTTTTTCTTTTTAAGATGCATCTGGTTCTCCGACTTCTAGTAACCGGGACGGCGCGCGGTCCAGGACCAGTCAGTGGTATCCGGGGGGATTTCCGTACAGAAAAAAGGGTAATTCGCAAGTAAAAATCGGAGAAAATATCTTATCTTACCGCTACGTGAGTGTGTGAACCATTTTGTTTTTTTTTTGTGCGGAAATTCCCTCGAATATCACCTTCTGGTGGTTATGTTGGACTCGAACCGACTGAAAACCGCACACCGTTTTGGATATTAGAAGCCGGGGAATCAGGTGCACCCTTGGAAGGAAATCCCTGGAACCCCGACGTACCTCGGGCCACCTATGGTTTGTAGATGGCCCCCTCCTGTGTAGGAATCCTGTTGCTCCTTTTCTATTTTAAAAAGGAGCGCGAGCACTTTAGGAGCTCGCGCCACCCAAGCTACCTCGGCTTGCTTCTGCTAGGGAGATCCTCACCTGTCGGGTGACAGGTTTATTGTTATCGTATCGTTTGGCGATCTCTGGCGCCCGAATTGTCTGTGGTACCTGGCCCGATCCCTAGTCGCCTCGACTCGCCCTACTCCGGACATTCTGCCAGCGTGTGGCATGCCGTGTCTACGGTCTGGTCATCGCAGTGGTGGCACTCAGGTGTTGGCTCATTGCGGATCAGACACAGGTGCTCTTCGAAGCATCCTTTCCCAGTGATCACCTGTGTCAGTCGGTAAGAGAGTGTCCCGTGATGCCTCTCAAACTCAAACTCAAACTCAAATCATTTATTTCCATAGGCCCCAAAAGGCACTTGAACACGTCAAAAATACAAACATCAAAATATAAAACAAAACTCAAGTAATCAGTTCAGTAGTACTAATACTAAATGCACTGAGATGATTTGAATTACCGGAGCTTAGATTGATTTCGATTCAACTCAAAGGAAACTAAATTGAAATCAATCCAAGTAGCAGCTCCATGGGTATTGCATTCATGAGAAGATCTGGTGAGAAACTCGAGCCAATCCTCCATAACGGGTCTTACCGTCGCAATAACGGCGTGCCCAGCACTCGGTTGTCCAAGTCGTTCCATTCCTCCACAAAGACCTGGTGGAATTGAAATTTGTGGTCTTCGATTTCTCGAGTCTTAGGACTCCTACCTGAAGGTCAACACTTGTTGAGGACGTCGCAAGATCCCGATATTGCTGGCCTTCAGGACCTCCGCCCATACTGGGGACCGCACAACTCCCGCGTATAGTCTCCTGCAGGAGTCATCGGAGCCCCTCATATTTGGCAGCAACCAAGCCAAGCATGCGCTGCGCCAGCTTGGGAATTCGGAAATGGTGTCCCATCGGCCTTCGGGTGCGAGCCCAATGTGGGCTTACATATAGACCGGTGGAAAAACCACAACAAAGCAAAATGAGATGATATATATAAAGGCACAAAAACCTATACTGGATGCTAGGACGAAACTACTAATTATTACTGGACAACAAACTTCTGATATATCAGACTATAATTAAACCTGGATGTACGGCATACACTTGTGGGACTCCGCAAAAGACTCCAATATAAACGTCATACAGAGAGCTCAGAACAATATCCTAAGGTCGATAGTAAATGTATCGTGGTTTGTTACCAATGCGGAACTGCATCAACAGCTCTCAGTGAAAAAAGTGAGTCAGAAAGTACGACATGCCTCCGATAATTATTTGTTGTGACTAAAAATACATTCTAAATGAATGGGCATGTCAGCTGACCATAAAAACTACATAAAACGACTCAGAAGATTTACTATCTTAGGACTACGAGTATGATGAGTAGTTCTCCTGGCTAGAGAGCACGCTCTGATCGTCACTGCGCTCGAACATCGCATAGCCCTAGGACTGATGACGATTGCCGATCTTACAACAACACAAAAAATAAACCTGTTTTTGTCCATAGTCGATCTTAGACACGTTTTTACGCGTCTCAGTGTGCTTTATATATAATCGAGAGAATAAGAAAGTCGGACCGTCAACATCTAGGGGGGGGCAGCTGCCCTCCCCTGCCCTACCCTGGGTACGCCCATGGTTATTATTGCATATACTGTAACTACTGTGATGCGTCAGCTCCAATTGATTTTCAGGAGGCGATTACATGTGATGAGGCAAAGAAATGGAAAGGAGCAATGAATAGTGAGATGGAAAGTTTAATAAAAAATAATACATGGACTCTAGTTGACAGACCCTCCAAGGAAAAAAAGGTAATTGATGTGAAATGGGTGTATAAAAGGAAGTGTGAAAATGTAGAAGTTATTGCTAATTTAAAAACTAAATTGTCTGAAAGGTTTAAAATGAAAGATATGGGTAAAGTAAAAAACTATATTGGTATTGAGATTGAATACATGTATAATCAAAACAATGTCTTAACGTTGAGTCAGAAATCTTATATTGAGTCTTAAGCTAAAAGGTATAATATTGAGAATGCAAAAATGTATAATAAATTTAAAATTGGAACAACCTGATATTAATGAGGATGTAAAATATAGAAATTTGATTGGTGCTCTTTTGTATATTAGTTCAGGTACTAGACCTGATATATCTTACAGTGTAAATTACTTAAGTAGATTTCAAAATTGTTATAATGAGACACATTTTAAGTATGCATTGAGAGTTTTAAAGTATTTGTATTTGACAAAAGATGTTAAATTAACATATTGTAATAATAGTAACACTGATACTCTGGATTGTTTTGTGGATGCTGATTGGGCAGGAGATATTTTAGATAGGAAATCTACTACAGGATTTGTAATTAGATTGTTTGGAAATATTATTTACTGGAAATCAAAGAAACAAAGTAGTGTAACAAAGTCCTCAACATTTGCTGAATATGTAGCTTTATCAGAAGCAGTAACAGAGTTAAATTTTCTTATATGTCTAATGGATGATGTATTCAATAAAGTTTGTAAACCAGTTAAAATTTATGAAGATAATTCAGGAGCTGTAGCTATTTCTAAAAATGGAAACTTTACTAAGAATTCTAAGCATATTGAAGTTCACTATCATTTTATACATGAAAATGTTAAGCAAGGAAATATTGAAGTTGTAAAAATAGAGTCAGAAAATAATATTGCAGATATATTTACAAAAGCTTTGGGAAATGTTAAATTCCTAAAATTTAGAGAAATGTTAAATTTTAAGTAAAATAATGATTGTTGTAACAGTGTTTTACAATATAAATGTAAGGAGGCGTGTTGATTTATATGGTATACATTTATATTGGCAACACTGGTTGAAACTTTTTCTCTTCTCCAATAAAGATGGCGAGAGCAGGTTGTGTTTTTACGTGTGTTAATATTGATAATCCTACTACTATTATAAAGGCGAAAGTTTGTAAGTATGGATGTATGTATGTATGGATGTATGTATGTATGGATGTATGTATGTATGGATGTTTGTTACTCTTTCACGTAAAAACTACTGAATGGATTTGAATGAAACTTTACCACAATATAGCTTATACATCAGAATAACACATAGGCTACTATTTATAAAGATATAGCTTCGCCTCGCGGCGTTGCCCGCAGTTATCATCGTACCGCGGGTAGCACCGCGGGGTTCAGCTAGTAAGGAATAAAGGATAAAACCATAAACGGGCCTAATTATTTTAACAATGACAAGTTTAGTTCTATGACATTATCAAAAGTATGGCAGTATTATAGAGTAAAACAAGTCAGGATTAAAGTGAGTTTACTTCTAGAATGTATTTCAACAAGTTCCATCAAGTGCCGACCGTCAATCAGTATTTTAGTTAATACATGACAAAGAAGAATGGAAAGCCTAAAGGTACAGATTTTTAAAAAATATTTAAGTATTTCGGAGTGTATCATCTCTCTCATGGGTGTTGTAAGAGGCAACTAAGAGAGTATATTACGGAGGACAAGATCTCTGCAAAGAGAAGGAAAACTTGAAACAAACTATACCAAACCATCTGGCCAGCGTGGTATATTAGGCCATAACCTCCTTTCTCAAGAGAGGCCATGGCCAGCAGTTTCCGAGATTTCCGTGGGAGAGCCCCGCTTCGGCATGAATGGACCGGCTCGACCGGAGTGATACCACGGCCTCACAGAAACCGGTGTGAAATAGCGCTTGTGCTGTGTTTCACCGAGTGAGTGAGGATACCGGAGGCCCATACCCCAACCCTTCCCCCATTCCCTCTCTCCATCCCCCAAAGGTCGGCAACGCACTTGTGACACTTTTGGTGTTGCGCGTGTACATGGGCGGCGGTAATCGCTTACCATCAGGTGATGCGTCTGCTCGTTTGCCCCTTATTCAATAAACAAAATTAAAAAATAATAAGTAGACATTATGTACAGTAAGCATTAGATGCAAGTATTAATAAAATAAATAATAAATAATAAATATTTCGGACAATTTAACACACAACGCCGTCTAGTCCCAAGCTAAGCAGAGCTTGTGTTATGGGTACTAGACAACTGATATAAATACATATATACTTTTTTTTTTGTAAATACATACATATTATACATAGAAAACACCCAAACTTCGAAACAAATATTTGCAGATCATACAAACATTTGGACCGACCCGGGAATCGAACCCGAGACCGCAAGCGCAGCAGTCGCTTACGCTACCACTCGCGCCACCGAGGCAGTTAATGTGTTCTAATAATAAGAAACATACGTTATAACCATTAATCAAAGTTATTCAGGATACTTTTTCTTCTTCTATTCTTTAATGTACAGACATCGACCTCTTACAATTTTACTAAACCTATCTATGTATAGATTCGACGTCTCTCCATGTTAGGAGTTTAATCGAAGAAAATTCGCCCGATTATACGAATCAGGGGTAAGAGCGAGACCGGATGAGTTAATAACAACTGTTCTCGTTCTGCCGTCTGGTTAAGTGAATAATAAATTAGACACGTCGTTATGCGAATGTGACTTTGTATGTATTGTGCAGACATATATATACGAGTACCTTTATTGAGCAAAGTCTAGCCGAGCTACACAAGTAACTTGATTGATAAAACTGTTACGACAGATTTCTGTGTCTGCAGATGCATATTGTGTAATCAAAGATTGCAGATTATAAGTGTCGATTACAAACACGCGTATAACTGAAAATTAAACCAAGATTTGTTATTTAATTAATTGAATTACGCTGAAATAGCAAATATTTTAGACATTTAAATGGGACTGAATTAAAACACCTGTTATATCATATTGTTATAATTTGATTTGCACTTGTATCTACACTATGTAATATCGTGGTTTTCCGTTAATCTGCTATTACTATTTAACATTAATATCTAAATAAAATTTGGTTAAAACTCAATCAAGCGATCGTCTAAGACACAGTTCTTTATTTTTATTTTTTTTGTTTTTTGGAACGAAGTTCCTTATGGCGCGTTGTGTAAGGGGGCTAGACGGAAAAATTGTCACGACACAATTAGTTGACACGACACAATTTGTTGTCACGACACAATTTGTTGTCACGACACGACGACGACACACACAGATATTTTCGTTTCGTCTTTCTATTTCGAACTTCGTTCCATCCGGGTGTCCCTTGACACCTCTCAAGTTTTTTTTTATAGGTTGCAAACGAGCAGACTTATCGCCTGATGGTAAGCCATTACCGCCGGCCATGGACACCCGCAGCACCAAAGGCGTCACAAGTGCGTTGCCGACCTTTGGGGGATGGGAAAGGGGATGGGGGAGGGGTTGGGGTTGGGGTATGGGTTTCCGGTATCCTCACTCACTCGGTGAAACACTAAGCCTAAGCCTAAGCCTAAGCCTAAGAAACGCCTAAGAAACGCAAATCGTTATATTTTCTGCCTGACTGCCTTAACAGTCCACTGCCTTAGGCCTTTCTTTAGAAATAAATTGTTGGTTTACTATACCTAGCTGGCACTGTTTCAATTTTTACTTCTCATTGCAGTGATCTTCGATTTAATGAATAAAAGATGCAGTGTTAGATATTTTCAGTTTAATGTACTTTCAACGTGTATACTTACTAATTCTGACTATTATTAAAGGTTATTTTTTAACATGCTTACCTTAACGCGGAAGGTAAGGTAATGTGCGCTCTTCCAACATGAGCGTTTGGAGGTGGAGATCGCGGCTGAGAGATGGCAGAACCAGATCCTGAAGACGAGTCGGTGTCGCCTGTTTCTCCTTCTGTATTGGTTTAAGTTTTATCATCTACTAGAAAAATATACATTAACTTGTAACTTTGAACCCTTGATAATATACTTTTTGTTTATACTTTTGACTTTAGCTATTATCGAGAAATTATGTTAAGAAACTTAAGAAACGTATTTCAAAGAAATGTATAAATTCAAGATGCCGTGTCAAGGAACACCAGAGCTTTATTTGTAGTTTTTGAGTATTTTTTTATAAGTAACTTTAAAAAAAAATTATAGTCAATACCTAATGAATATCAGTAGTGAATAATACATTGTTGCAGTTTAAAGGTTCATAAGGTCGAATCAAATTTACTTTACTTTTTTTCTAAAGTTTCAATTCACAAGGAGTTATTACAGTAAAAAACTAAAATTAAAAAAAAAAAAAATATTGCATGTGCATGTATGTAACATGCGCTATCCTCACAAGCTTCCAGCCCAATAGGACAGTGTAGTTACATATTATTAATACTAATCACTTATATATTATAATCTATTGCTGTTCGTTTGTCTCGCTAAAACTCGAGAACGACTGGGCCGATAGATGATAAATAAAAAAATAAATTGAAAATCCAAATGTCACGTGTACGAAGTAGCAGGCACAGCTACGAGTAGTACATATATAATCAATAAAAAACAGTCTTACCACTAAAACTTCCGTTTGTTAGTAACAAACGAAACAAAAATTTCATATTTTCAAAAGGTAACACAAGGTACATACAAAGGTAACATTCTAAAATTAAATGTACATACCATCTGGATCAGGCTGAGTGCTGCTGGAAGAGCCGTCGTCACTAAATCCGTGACGAGCGCGTTTTGCCGGCCCCGCCCCGGCATTCGTACTGCCGCCCTTTTTACGCTCCCGCCGATATAGATATGCACCCCTTTACAGAATTAAACCTATCAATAGCCTTATTCAAAAACCTTTTTCGTTTATATTAAAAAAAAAATGTTAGGGTATAAAAAAATGTAATAGGAATTTTCGAGTTCAGTGATTTTTTAAGACATTTATTTATTTTTCTAATTATCTTATTTAAACCATGAAATTCAAATTAATGCTACCAATATTCCTACTATAGACACTTAGCTGTCTCCTTTATATACTTATTATTATAAATGACAAAAAATGGGTAACTTCCTAAAGTAATATTGTAATTGCATACTTCTTGTATAGGATTACAAAATTATTAATGTAGTTTGTTTTTATCTTTTTAATAATAAAAATAAAACCTATTTGATTATATAATTGAAAACAGATAAGATATGTTTACAGTTTAAGAAAAAAAATTATATCTATTAATATTTTTCCGACTAATTAATTAAAAAAAACAGAACGACCAGTATTTAAAAAGACTTACAGTTGTAGCTGTGATTTCTCAGCTAGGTCCCTTTGTAACTGTCGATTTTCTTCAGTATCTTTTAGTACAAAGTCTTCACTAACGCAGCGATCCCAAGATGAATTCCAACCTTGGAAATGAATCAAGTATTCCACAGTTCGGCGCCCTCTCTTGTCCTTACTTTCTATTACCTCTAAGACCTGTTTTAATTAAAAAAATATATGCTAACAGTGTATTTTATCTATATTAATATTATAAAGCTAAAGAGTTTGACTGTTTGAACGCGCTAAAGAGCGGAACAGCTGGTCCGATTTGAAAAATTCTTTCAGTGTTGGATAGTCCATTTATCAAGGGAGGCTATAGGTTATATATCATCACGCTAATACTAATAGGAGTGGACCACCAACGAAGAATGTGAACCTACGAGTAATAGAAGACGCAAACGAGGTTACGTCTTCGCAACGAGACGCAAACAAGAAAAGTTTTAAAACTGATAAACTCAAGGCATGTGAACTTTGATAAAATGAATATAACCTATGTCACCCGGGCTGTTATGATTGTATTGACACCTAATGCATTAAAATTGGTGCAGTAGTAGTACACTATTAAAATTATTACTCTGCCTTTAAAGGATTGGGTAAAATGATTTGCGGTTCTTTGTCTTACTAAAACTCCTGAATAACCGAGCCGATTTAGCTAATTTTGGTCTTTACATGTTTATAGAAGAATAGGGAAAGTTAACTAGGGAATCTAAATAGTAAGAAAATATGCAAAAGAGTTGTTAAAGCAGACAAGGTCGCACAGATTTGTTAGTAATAAATAATTTTTATTTGTACCTTCTCTTTAAAGATTAGCAAAGTAGACTGCTATTATATAACATATGAAATAAATAATTTTTATTTTGTATATCTATAATGACTGTAGTAATTATAAAATATAATAAAACAAAGCAGTATTGACATTCTACAAGTACCACTGTATTCTCTCCGCCCCAAAAATTACATGTATTTTAACATATTAGTTTAAAAAACATTACTATTTTTTTAATAAGTTTTAAATAAAGTTAATTAGATTCTGGCTTTGTTGTTTTTATTTTAGGCACAGGTAGCTAAAAGTTTAACAAAGACTTTGGTGAAAGCATGGCCACTTGCCCCGCCCAGGCTACACCCACTTTTATAGATCAAATATTAATGTTTAGAAAAATTTGTTACTGTAATTTAATATATTATTGAATGATAAACTCAGAACATAAGTTCTAACATGCATATTAGACCAATAATACAAAATAAAATTAAAGTAGGTAAGTTATAGTTACTCATTTAGTAAATTATGTCTTTGAATCATATATTATTATTAAAGAAAATTTTGTGGTTTAAGTAACGTTCATACAAAATTTTATTAAATAACTTTGAAATATAGTTTTAAAAAGTTTTTAATTCTTGGAATAAACATTTAAAAATATAACCTGTACTTAGTTTGTATTTAGATAGTTTATTTATAAATTTTAAGGGTTATTAAAAAATAGTCATTAAAAGGAGGTAGGGCGTGGTTAGGCCTACCGGCGTGGTCATACCTTTGAATCGTAGAGAACTTTAGCTTTTGTTGGATCAGGTTCATAACACAGAACGCGTTCACCTTCACTGAATTTATAGCGTACACCTCTTGTAGATACCATGATTTAATTTTATTGTACCGGCAACGATAAGTAATCAATATTTTTTTAATAAAGTTATGTAATTCACTAAGTGAAACTTTACGTGAACTTATAATGCGGAAGACATTAAATCACTTGTAAATATTAGCAAGAACTACCAACGCTATTGCACTATAATAATTTAAGCGAGACAATTTTTTAGAAATAATGTTAGGCAACTGCGGACGTTGCAGCCGGACGTGTAAGACACGCCTATTTTACAAAAATAATGTTTTGTTTGGGCGTCGGCTGATGTTTATTTTGATTTCAGCTGTCAAACCAGTAAATGCATAACACAGCTATCACTTCATTTTTGATATATGGCAAGGAAATGCTGACAATGGCGCTACTAGTACAAAATGAATAAGTTTTAAAATATTGAAAAATTGTACATATTTCTTTAGTTTCTCTAAATAATTAGAACTAACAAGCAAACAAAAGACGTTTTGTACAAAATGAACAAGTTTTAATAGATAGAAAATAGTGTTATTTGAAATTAAATTCAGTCACAATAATATTTTTTTAAAAGCTGATCTATGCGCTTTTCTCACTGATTTCAATATATTTCATTAATAGAATCTAAGTTATATTGTAGTAAAAAGTAATGTGTGTACTTAATTTTTTATTATTTCTGGTAAGTATTGGTCTGACTTAACTCGGGCGTTGACGGGTTCCCGCCCATTCTGTTTTAAACACAATGCAGATCCTACCACGTACATTTATACGCACATTTTGTTTGACTGTATGTATTGCTTGAGTGCGGGTAGCGGCTGGCATGGCAACTCGCCACACCCCGCTTACTGAAGTAGAACATGTTTGGTCATTGACATTTTACACGGAGTGCATAGGATTGAAAAGTAAATTATGAATTAAGATATTGCGTTTATTATTTTTTTGTATGCCGATGTAATGATCGGGTGAGCTGCTATAAGCCAAAAATATGGTAAATACATAATAAGATTTTAATGTTTTAGAAAGTTTTGTAGATTTTTTGATAGATAGATGATAGTTTTGTTGAGTTCATTACCTACTCTCTTATTGCAAGGTAGCAAAGTTGAAATTCACAAACTCTTTGAGAATTTCAAAATCTATAAAATTAATTACCAATTTTCGAAACTCCTGTAAAAATAGGGATGATGACACTTTAGTCAATTTAGCTAATAATCATCTGTCATATCGATAACTTTTTATGGTTTTTTTCCCATACAATATAATAAACAAACTTGTGACGTCACTGTTTTAGACTACTCAGTTGAGCAATATATTTAAATGTTCATTTGATTAAAACTTGTAATAGAAATGAAAAGCTCAGTAATTATATTTTCCGAGATGTTTTGTCATATTAATTTTAATGAAGGAGACATAGGTATTTATTTACGATACGGTCATGTACTCTATTGGCAGGTATAACTAGGTACCAGATGACTGGATTATTTATGGATTCTGGAGTCTGTAAATACGTATTTTCAACGAAATATGTACATAATTACACACATTATATAATTTTTATATTGTAGCATATTGTATTGTTTTTGGTGTACTTGGAATTGTACTTGTACTTGTCACTGGGATAATATGCGACAGTTGGCACGATTTTATGCATTTATTACTGCGTTTTGTTACCGAGTCGGGACAGATGTCAAGCATAACATATATTATATATTTATGGTTAATACTAGATATTTAAGCCATTGTTCATAAGCGCTATTACGCATCGTGTGAACCATCTTAGTTGCCCTTCTCTGCACTGCCACTAAATTTATTTTTTTAGATGTAGGTCCCATATGACATACGTATATTCAAGTGGTTTTACATAGGTCTTGTACAGTTCCAGTTTAAAAGGTCATAGCCGTAAGGCCTTTCAATGCCTTGCGTATGATGCACTGCATTGAGTTTTCTTGACTGTGCTAGATATATGAGCACTGCACGGGTGACCTAGGTCAACCGTGCAGTGCATCTAAACATTTTTTTTTTCAATATTTCTGACATCTGACAGACAACGCCATCTAGTCCCAATTTGTACATTATTTTTTGTACATACATACATATAATATATAGAAAACACCCAAACTCCGAAATAAATATTTGCAGATCATAAAAACATTTGGTCCGACCCGGGAATCGAACCCGAGACCTCAAGCATAACAGTCACTTTCGTTACTACAGCACCAGCGTGGCTGTCATTATTCAAATATGTTTAGATTTATTTTCAATATTCTATCTGTTTTCTGTTATGGAACAGAGTGACTTGTCTGCAATGAAAGTAGGTCAGTATGTAAATTATAAAATACACTATCACTACTACGAAAAAAAAAGGGTGGTATTTGAGTGTCATGATCGATTCGAAAAAAGGACAATCTATGCGCCAATATTCTGCATAATGGTATTTCTCTAGCTACTTATCGACGAGTCTTTTAAAATTGGCTTTATAATGTTGTTTATTCCAATACTGCATCCATAAATATATATAGTGTATAAATAGTATATTGCCACATTTAAATAAAAACGTATGTAAAAAAATAATAATTTATTAGTTAAAGTAGATATTCTAATTTTTTATAGTCATAATAAGAGTACGCTTATTGTCACATTTAGTGGTGGTAGAGGGGGCCAGAGTAGGCGACGGGGGCCGCAGCGTAGCCTACAGGGGCTACAGGTGCGACAACTTTGGCAACGTGACCCAGAGCTTCCTTGTGCACCACAGCGTTGAAACCGTTGTGGTCGTCAGCGGTGTACTCCACGGTACGCTTGGTACCATCAGGGTCGACTACGGAGTAAGAGCCTTGTACAACATCACCATCGCGAGTCTCGTGCTGGCTCTTTGAGTCACCGGTGAGACTGTCCTGCACGTTGTAAGCGAAACTGTACTGGGGGTGTGAGTCGTATTCCACTTTAGCGATGGGAGCAGCATACGCAACAGGAGCTGCAGGAGCGGCGTATGCGACAGGAGCAGCGTGTACGAATGGCGCAGCTGCGTACGCTCCGTGATAAGCTGGAGCTGCAGCATATGCTACGGGAGCCGGGACTACTCCAGCGCTGGCAGCAGCCACCAAGCAGGCAAGAACTACAACCTGTTTACAAAAAAAATAAATATGCATTTAGTTGAGTACTACAGATGATTACTACAGATATATGCCCTAGTGGTTGTTGTACCTTGAATGCCATTGTGTACGTGTGTTGTTCGAGGATGCTGAATGATGCATGATGAGAAGTGTATAGAGCTTTTATAGTAGTACCCTTTCACTTGCGGGCGATTGTGTAGATGTCGCGTGTGACCCTGAGTTAGAGCCCCGGGGTGAAAGCTTTCCTCCCTAATTTTTGCAGTTCCTTTGTGTTCTTAAAAAGTGCAGTATCCAATAAGTTTTTATTCTTCATATAATTTTTTTTTTCTAAAAAATATCTAAGGAACGAATGAAGTGAAAGTCGTGGATATGTACATAAATAGTACCTAAATATTTCTATAGGTAGACAAAATTTTTCTTTTTCGAAATATTTTGTTGCTTAGAGCAAATTATAATAAGTATGTTTTTTCAACCAATCAATCTTTATTTGCGAATGTGGGTTGTACAATTAGGTGTTACAATATAATGACGTAACAGCCGTATCTCTAGGCAAGCGAAAGCTAAATATGAAATTACATTTAACATTACACAAAAAGAAAAACCAAATTTTCAAAATCTCAAAAAAATTACAAAAAACAAAAAAAAACAAAAAAAATAAATGTTAATAAATAGATCGGTTCCAAACAGTTATAATGGTTGCCTGTAAGATATTGCCATGGAGCGATAAGGCCGCCACTTGTACATACTTCATAATAGTTTTAAGTGTACTATGTAATCATGTGAGCTGGTGTACAATAAAGAGATTTATTACATTATTATTATTATAATTACAATTAATTTCATAGATATTATACAATTCGATTAGCAACAACAAGTTTAGTCCACAATATCACAACAGTCAAACAACAAGTATCAGATCGTGCCGAAACATTTATTTTCCATTACACTATAATATGTTTTTTGTAACAATTTTTTTAAAATTATTTTCAAAATCATTTAAATTTTGTGTGCGGCACAAATCAGGTGGCAGTTTATTAAAAATTGTAGAGTCATGCTATTGTGCACTGTTTTTATCTTAGGTATCATGTCTGTACCAGGTAACATGGAGATGCTCAAATAACTGCATATTTCTCTTTACAAGCATGGCAATATTTATACTTGGTACAGTCAATGTCTTTAAATTAAAGAAATGTTCGTTACAGCGGTCTTTCTATCTACCCCGTAGGTTAGAGTTGACTAGCAAGCAAATTAAGTAAGACGCATTGCAAAGAGTAAATCTGGAAAAATCCCTATACAAACTCGTCTGGCAGGTTGTGATATGTAGAGTAAGCGAAAACACTTTTTTAAGGAGAGTAACTGATTTCTATATAATTTATGTAAATCAAATGTAAACCTTATAGCTTGTGCTTTACCAAATAACTTTTTTTTTCATGAAACATCTACACTACATTAGGTACTAATAATCATTTTTGAGCAGTTCTCTGGTATTTTACACATTTATACCTTGTCCCCAGGACCGGCAGGGCTCACAATCCGTCGCTCGCTATCACGGAGCGTCCTCTTGTAATATATTTATTGTTATCAAGAAACTTATACTATCCTAATAAAAATATATAGATAAAGAGTTGCTTTGTTTATTTGAACGCGTTAACCTGAGAGAGTACTTGTCCGACTTGACATTTTTTCAGTGTTCGATTGTCTAGTTATCGAGGAAAGTTAAAAGCTATGTCTGATAAAAAAAATGATGCAAAAAGTTTCGATGGTTTCATATTGCAATGTCATAAAATTTAATTCAGTCTCAGTTCATACAATTTCCGATATTAATAGATGCAAGGCCTTGAGAGAGTAGGTACAGTGGGGTCGTTACAGTCATGATAAAAATGCTAAAAAAAAGTTTATCTTTGGTTTCTTAACAATATTCGAGAGAAGATTATTATATTTAAGATTAAGATAATATGAACTGTGGGCGACCCTCGTTCTATGGGTGTCGTAAGACGGACAACAAAATTGCAATAAAAAGGAAAACTTGAAAAAACCCCATACTAACCCGTCTGGCATTAATGATAAAGTAGGCAAAAACTTCGTTTTTGTTGAGCAG
Source organism: Spilarctia lutea (assembly GCA_916048165.1). NCBI lineage: Eukaryota > Metazoa > Arthropoda > Insecta > Lepidoptera > Erebidae > Spilarctia > Spilarctia lutea. Next base: position 8,451,369 of record OU696491.1, read on the forward strand.
CAGCAGCAGTGAACTTTTAAAGGTTGTTAATCATAATATCAAATAAATCAATAGGTATAAAAGAAGGGAATAAACAATGATTTTATGGTTTGACCACCAAGTTAGGTGTGTTGTTGTGTCATTTGTAGAAGTTTCCGTCACCGGTCACAGCTCACATTAGACCCCCTAAGCTAAGTCGAAGCAAAATCAAGGTCTCTATAACCGGAGCAGTCGGCCGCCGCCGTCTGGGGCTTACACTTGCACTGTTATCCAGTTTTATTGTCTGCTACGAAAGATACAAACACGACAAAAAACATTTTTTGCTTACAGAATCCTATTCTAATATACGTTGTTCTATTCGAGTTTCATCAAGTAATGTTCAACATATTTATTTCAAATTTTATTGTGTATTATTTAAAAGTTTTAAGAGTGTTAATCTTAGTTATCATAAGGCAAATTTTTAAAAATATTTGAACCCACGTTACAATAACTTCATGTGATATGAGCGTTTACTAGTTTTTCTCAGATTAATTAAAATTATACTATACAAACATCTTAAAGTAATAAGTTTGTAAGACCACCTAACATTTAATAAATGTCTCAACTTCACAGCTTATAGATCGTCTTTAGATGTGGATCATGTCATCTGCAATCAGATGTTACACAATACCTGTCTAGTGCAATAATGTCGTTTATCTAACACCCTTCGTTAAATCAATTGTAATGTTTTATGTTACATAAATAAAACAGTAAATATTTCATGTTTCAAACAATAAATATAATATTTTTACATGCATAGGTATTTAAAAATGTAAATAACATGTGATAGTCGTTAATAAAGGGAATAATAATAATATTTATTTTCTCGAATACAAGGTACAGCTAGGAGTATGATCTAATATGTGGTAACATTAATTAATGATTCACAGATAAGATAGAGTGAAACGACGGTGTCTGAGCTAGCAAGAACTGTGACAGACATGTGTAATATACAATGGGGCTCGTGTTTAAGTGGTATTCGAGCATGTTAATATATTGAAAAGTTAAGTAATTCTAGACAGGTCAGTGAGTCTATGATGGGTGACCATTCCTAACATATTGGCCGTCGGTCCAAATGAACATCTTTGGCGATCGTTATGATACGTTATACCCATAACGATCGCCAAAGATGTTCGTTTGTGGGAACTACTTAGTTGGAACCCTAAAGAGACTGACATGTAGTCTTTTTACAGAACTTCGATATCGCCTAGTACTTGGGTTGTATAGGTCTATACCGTAAAAATAAATGTGGTCTTATCACAGTAGACTAAAGCTTATGTATATATATATATATATATATATGTTTTATTGTATAACATAAGTCAAATTTCATGTAATGCATCTGATATAAAGAGTTCATTCTATAGATTTCTTGAACTTACATTCTCACACTATTACGGCTAAGCCAAAAGGAAGGGTATGTATGTATATCTTTGGCAGTCCATGCATGTTTGTATGTTCCACCGTAGCGTCTAAATTGTTGATCCGATTTTAATGGGTAAGGTATCAATAGATTCATTTTAATGGCCCGGGTGACATTGGTTATATATCAAAAGTTATTTCTTTTAACAGAAATGGTAGTCTTCAGTTAATACTCCGTTACAAGAATTACTTTAAAGTTCTTTGTCTTATTTCTTCATTATTTTACTTTGTGTCTACTTGATAAACTTCACAACAGCATTATCTCAACACAACTTTGAGACATTTTATTTGTCTAAGTCGTAAAACAACCAGTGAGTGAATACCAATAAACATATATTAATAAAAACTAGAGCTCTATCTACATTGTTTAAGCAATTTAATAAGGATGAGACAATGCATGTCATGTGCTAACAGTTAGTAAAGGAAGAAATTAAGTATCCATAAAAAGTAGCGCGGCATTTATCGAGTACGTGTGCTCTTGTTATTCTAACTTGCATTTCGTACACATGTGTCGTTGTGCAAGCTCCGCGCTCCACCCGGTGTGTTCAAGGATGGTACGCCCACAACTAAATATTCTGACAATCCAGTATTTGACAAGTATAATTATTTGTTTTATAAGCATATCGAGATGCAATGGGTTTAGATTAATTACTTTGTAAAAAGCAGGGTCTTAAATTATAATTCGTGGTGGGAAGAACAAATCGGACATGTTAAGAAATCGTGTTTTTGTACTTCTACGATGGAGATGTGTTGTATTGATCGACCTGTGGTTTGTGAAAGAGGTATTGACACCTATATATATACTTTAAATATGGCTTTTTTTTCTCTGTACCAAACGGTCGTACGGTGCAATAGTTTGGTCATGAAAGCGTAACAAACAGCCAAATTTACTAGGAATTAATATTTTTTAAAATTATTCTTCTGGATAAAACAGCTTTACAGAACACCAGTGTTAAACAAAATTCCTGTGCCCTTGAACATTCTTTTCCTCTTTCCTTACCTGGGTTTGGCGGACCGGGAGAGTTCTAAACCTCTCCAGGTCCGCCAGGCCCAGGAATGTGCCAGGTAGGTACCCCAGGCAATTCAGGCACCACTCACGACTAAGGAGGTAAAGCGATCTCCGTTGTCCATAAGTGCAAACACGACAGGTGAGGCCATCTGTCACCCTAGCAGAAGTAGGCCCGGCTGGCTGCGCGAGCTATACAGAGCGCTTAGGCTCCCTTTTGGGGACGGCAACGGGAACATCGGGGTTCCCACATAGGAGGGGGCCATCTACAATCCACCTACATCCCGTAGGTGGCCCGAGGTATGTCGGGGTTCCAGGGATTTATTCTCTAGGGTGAACCTGGTTACCCAGCTTCTGGTACTTGAGACTGTGTGCAGTTTCTAGTCCGTTCAAGGCCTAGTCGGTACATAGCCACCAGTAGTTGGTGATTTCCGGGGTGATTTCCGCACAGAAAAAAAAAAGATATTGCTCGTCTTGTTCTGATGCTTAATATGTATTTTAATTCAAAAGTAACTCTGTCTGTTTGTGTGTTACACTTTTACAGCTAAACCGTTGGACCGATTACGAAATTCGGCATAGAGATTCTTTGATTCTTGAGGCCTTCCTCGAAATATGGCCAGTAACCCAGTTTCATATTAGACATAGGCGTTGGGTTTGCATGCACCGTTTTGCCATAAACTCTCAATCAATACAGTGCTGTGTACAGTATACCCAACTAACAATGGACGACGACGGTGTGATATCTGTACTTGGCTTGACACTTGTTGTACAGAACAGAAAAACAAAACAAGATCGCACTGAATAGTGTAAACTGGTTATTGAAAAGAAAACAATTCTCTCACGTAAATTTGATAAATGAATTGACAGTTACACCAATAGATGCTGAACTATGCAGGCATGCTAGCTAGGACGCTACACACGTTCGGTTAAGCTCGCCCGCAAACATAAACGAGAGGTAAAAAAAAAGACATTTGCTTGGTTGCATGTACATGCAACTACCGATAACTGTGCAGTTTTATCATATAGACGCGTGCAAAGCTAAAACCATCATGCATAATGTATTGCACCCATTACAGATAACACCATAATTGTATTAAAACAAATGACTCCACAAACATCCAAATATTCTTGTCCTTGTTCCGAATTAAACCCACTGATATTTTCGTTTATAGTTGTGGAACCGCCTGTAGAATATACACGAGATTTAAAGTTCATGAGAGCAATCACCGAACATCTGTTACAGTTTTACTGCGCTCTGAAGGTAGCAATAGCAATTACGTTTGCCCAATTTTGTATTTTACCCTAAAATTTGGGACATTTCATCGTTTTTACTTGTTATATCACTTCGCTTAAATACCAAGCAACACTTTAGACATTACAGACGTTTTGACTATCAAAAAATAAATACAGTAATTAAGTTTAACATTATAACAGGTGATTGAGTTAGACATTTAGAAATTACGTTTTAAAATGTATAAAATAAGATAGTGTATCGGTTAAGAGATAAATCTGATGATGTGTATACATATACACTTAAAATCAGTAGTCAAGTAAAAATCTTACAATTTTTAGATGTATACTTAGCCAAACAATAACTGAATGGAAATATATATTTGAAAATAACAGTTCTTGGATTTTCGTGTTCATTATCATTGTTATGATGCTCTAGATATGTGAAATTTCCTTGTAAACTTTGTTTGAAGCAAACTGTTTTAAGTTTAGATACTATCTTAGATTTCCCTAGTATGAAAAGAAAATGTCAGCAAAAAAAAGATTTAAAATGGCAACATTTTATATAGTGCGTAATCGTTGTAATGCCTAACTTGTTTTCTCATTTATTTGGATCAAGGCTACAATTACATGATCTGGTTGTCTCTTTTATATCATACGTAAATGAACTGTATATTTTCAACGCGTTGGTGTCGTTCAATTAATTTATGACGATGCGTGCCGGCTCAACGACCCTGTATAAGTGCCTTTAAACAGTTATTAAATATAATGGGATTCTGATTTATGAAAATACTACTATCGGTTTCACTCATGTTAAAATTGAATATAACATTGACAAAAGTTAAGATTTTATCCATACTTGCCTACTAATATTATATTATTTTAAAATTCAAAATAATTTTATCTATCTGTCTGTTACGTTTTCACGGCAAAGCCACTGCACCGATTTTAATAAAATTTCACATTTTTTTATGTTATTGGTGGCAAACGAACAGACGTCCTGATGTTAAGCGATTACCGCCGCCCATGGACACCAGAGACGTCACAAGTGCGTTGCCGGCCTTTTAAGAAGGAGTACGCTCTTTTCTTGAAGGTCAGGCGACAGTTATGATACACTTACACGGAGATCGTTTGGTTCTTGAGGAACAATATAGGCCACTCTTTACCTCGATAACCGACAATATTATTATGGATTTTAACTATATATTATGAGAACGCGCTGTTTTACACCGCGCGTTTACACCAGACTTTTGTGAGGCCCTCTATTCCCTAAATGCATCCTAGTAAATCTCAATCAATCTAAGTATTTCACAAACAAGTAGAAGATTCTAAGTGTAATGCACGAGCGAAGTCAGGTTTTAGTGTCGGGGTTTGTAAGATAATAAAATGAGTATATCCCTTTAACAGTAATTTTATAATGAAAAAAAGAGAGGTGTAAAAATATCAATATAATGTGGAAACATTTCCTTTGTACCCAAAAGCCCCCTCTAGGTACGCTCAAGGTGTAACGTATATTCATGCATAAATATTTATTGATAAATATTGTAAACATCATCAATAAAACCAATTTACATATGTTAAAACCTTCATGCCCATGAATGTTATCTTTCACTTCTATCGAAAAGCGCGGGTCGCTATGAATGGTTATTCATTATTTTGTTACTTACAATTCGCGTTTCGTATGGCCATTTGAAACAATGGTACAGTGTCACCTTGACATTATACTATTATACTACGTGTGTTATGTTGATGGTTATCCGGCTCGCCTTAAGTGCTGTCTGTCGACTAACTTTCATGATTAACGATTACTGTAATAAACATTATTAAAATTATAGATAAGTAAATATTGAGCGGCACTTTTAACACTTTTGTTAATTTTAACATGCACCTCAACTAATCGAAAAAAGTATGTTAAAGTATGATAAATATTGATAATTATTATTAAAAGCTTTCATTGGAAAAAGAAAAAGAGAGAGAACAAGAATGCGAATATTACACATAGGTAAGTTAAATTAATCTAGGGTTTATACATATCAACATGCTATATAGGTTTGTAAAGCTTTTTTTTTTCGGAAATCCGCTCGGATACCTCTTGTGGTTTATGTCGGACATGAACCGGCGAAAAACCGCACACCGTCTGGGGTACTAGAAGCCGGGGAACCAGGTGCACCCTCGAAAGGAAATCCCTGGAAGGTCAGTAATGACAATTTCATAATTAACGTATTATCAGCTTGGTATAATAGGGTAGTTGACTGTATCGTAAAGAAATACCGATGTCTCCTTCCTTAAAACGAATATTTCAAAACATCTCGGAAAACATAATAATTGCAGCTTTTCATTTCTATGACACATTTTAATGAAATAAACATTAATATATATTGCTCAATTGAGTAGTCTAAAACAATGACGTCACAAGTTTGTATTTAGTACATTTTTCATACAAAGTTATCGTTTTGACAGATGATTAAAAGTACCTCATTTGACTAGGGTATCAACTAACCCATTAGGGCAATTAGGACGCTACGAGATGAGGTTGCTTGATATTGCTTATGATAAAAGCCCCCTTGGCCAAGATACGATAGATGTTTCACATCGATTCTCTTTTTACAATCTCTAACAACTCTATTCTCTTGCATTATTGACTAATATTTTGCTTTGACGATGAAAGAGATAGAGACGACATGACTAGAGGACGCCATTCGTACATTTGTTTGTTTCCCATTAACGTTTACGTCAATTTGGCTACGGGGGCTAATTTCAAGCATTAGCCGTATAGCTTCGTGATCTAGATAGTTGTATGGTTGCGTAGTAAAATTTAAATTTACTTTTGTCGTTCCTCGGGCTTTGTCAAGTTTGTCATACGCTTGACGCAATGTCCCAAGCACGAACCCTGTCTGCTATCAGTTAGGAGAGCTTTGTCTGTACTTGAGGCTTTCTAAATTCTATTTTACTATACTGTTTACCAATTAGTAGGGGATTTAATGTTATCTTTCAAAATATAATTTTCATTTTATAAATAAAAGCTTGTAAACAATAATGTCGTACTGTGTATTAATAACATAGTTTGTTTTTTATATTTACTTACCTTTATTTTTTGGTTTATGTTTGAAGTCGACATACAAGTAGTACGAGTATGTAAATTAATTTTAACAAACCTTAGAAACTTTAAAGAAGCACTTATTTTGTTCACCTCTAGAAAAGGTAATTATTGCATAGGTAAAGGGAAGGTCTGCAATTATCTTACGCCATATACTCTAGTTTGTCAGATATAAATATACGATACGCTTACATACCAGCTTACCTATTTTGTATTATATCTATACAAGTTTGTAAAATTTTGTGCTTTGTATGCGTCATCTGGCGAATGATACGAATCGTGCAAGAAACAGCTGCGTGCATGACACCACTCGGTGCAACTCGGACTCTTGTTATTTGTAATGTCCCGAATATCTTTATGTATTGTGTTCACGTGTTAAGTGGTGCAATTGAAGTTACTAAGTTTAAATATTTAAAAAGTTTGCACGTGCCTGTCTATGAAGTGCGTGCTTGTATTTAGCTCTATACGTAATTGCATTGGCGAATAGAGTCGGAAGTGTATCTAGTGACCTCATCTTAAGACCATCTGTTCACTTCTTCTTCTTTGCGTTTCGACGGCAAACATTTCGTAGAATCATAGTGAATTCGTCGAAGACTCAACTTATTGTTGTGGGCACACACACTACCGAACATAACTTTTAACGGTACTCAATTACCTATGAGTTCTTGTGTTAAAAATCCAGGTATTTTTATTGATAACACCTTAACTTGGAGCCCCAACTGCGTGAGGTTAGTTGAAAATTGTTTGTAAGCGCGGGGTCTTTACGAATACTTAGTAATTTTCTCTCAACGACAACATAAATTGCACTTTCACAATCTTTTCTTCTTTCTATACTCGACTATGATGATGTCAGTTATCTCGATATCATGGAGGAGCAATTCGACAGCAGTTCTTAGCTATGTTTGGTTAATATCGGTCCAGCAGTGTATCAGCTCTTTTCCAAAATTATGTAAGACATTTTTGACGTATGATTATTGCGTAGGGGGGTTTAATTTAATTTTATTACTAACGAAGATATACAGTAGCAAAGCCGAGGATCGAACCAAGTGGCGTGAGATTGGAGAGGCCTATGTCCAGCAGTGGACTGCGATAGGCTGATGATGATGATACACAGTAAAGTCACTAAAGTCTATATACATACTTTTCGTGTACTTTGCGATACTTAAGAAATAATATTGTTCAGCGACCAACAACTCTTCTACTTACAACCCGATCTATCATAATAAGTTTGAAAAGAGCATATCTTTTATGCATTAGCATTTTAAAAACACATTTATGAGCAGCTTTTGTGCAGGTTCTTGGCTATCAATCTGTAAGACTGACAGTTGAGATTAGTGGATTAATTCGTATTCCTTAGATATTAGATAACAATCTATAAAACTGGTCGCCTATTGCACTAATAGTTCTGGTTACAAAGATTAGGCTATGGAATTATTAGTAACTGTCTGACTACTTAAGGTTACACTACATCTAACTCTAAACTAAACTGTACTAATCTTAATCTTAAACTGTACTAGTTTGTTTGTTTGTTTGAACGCACTAATCTCTGGAACCGCTGGTCCAAGTGGAAAAAATATTTCAGTGTTAGACAGCCCGTTTATCGAGGAAGGCTATGTATCATCACGCTACTACCAATAGGAGCGGAGCACCAATAAAGAATGTTACAAAACCGGGGGAAAATTATTACGCTACGGGCAATAGCAGACGTAAACAAGGTTGCGTGGGTCAGCTAATTGGGTATACGTGTCGTGGATAGGAAGCAATCTCATCTGTTTTACTTATTTTATTAACGATAATTTAATAGGAATTTTAAAATTAAAAGGAATTTGTATTAAAACAACTATATATTCAAAATATTTTTCATTTATTTGTATAAAATTGTGTACTTATTTGTAATTGTGATTATTTAAACTGATATAACTTTATTATTTGTCAACCGATTGAAATGAAACAAACTCTAGAGGTGTTAAGTTTAGAACAATTAAATACATAAGAGAAAACTGCATCCAAATCGGTTCAGCCACATCTGAGATTAGACACAGACAAACAGACAAAGAGAGAGGCGCTCATAGCCAGGTTGCACTCGGTGATTAGAAATAATTACTCAGGGGAAAATAACGACGGCGCGGTCAGTACCTGGATGGGTGTCGTCTTCGTGATTAGGAGGTCGTGTTAAGCAGTAGGTTCCAGTTTTTATCATAGGATAACAGTCGTGAAGCTTTGGGCGGTAATGGCAAGATTACGTAGACACTACGTTGTCTTGAAAGTCCCCAACCAGCAGCACAGTGGCGCAGAAAGGGGGAAAACCTGGCAACAAATTGGTACTAAGTAATTATATTTAGTATTCAGTTCTAAGTCAAATAAATAAAAATTAAATTATTAAATAACCTTCTTAAGGTTTGGAGCTCATTTTACATCTTATTACTCAATTTTACAACTTTTTGTTCAATTTTATCTATAAATAATTAATAAGAAATATTTCGCTTATCATGTAACTCTTTTACTGGATTTTTTAACTATTAATCATTATCACATTGTAATGTACGAGCTGTTTATACAATTAATTTATTTGAACTTGAATCCCCCGAGCACCAAAACTGAAGCAATGTAATTATGAGAAACACTTGAGAAAAAGAGGTACCTTATTACCTAAATTATTAGACAAAATTATGCTTTACGTTTATATTTTACACTTCTTCCTCCTCCTTCTCCTCGTCATCATCATCACTATATCCAATCTGATTTACACTTTGAGAAGATGCGCAAATTTTCATTTCAAAATCACTGACATGCTGTCGCCGATATTTAATAGTAATCTGACAACCGTGTGATTGAGCAAATCCTGAAGAGGAACAACAGCTGCTGTTTCGGTCACTGCAGCTATGTTGGGAGGATAGCACTGTTTCTTTGCTGCCTGTACGATTTTATATGATGGATAACCATCCTTCGCACTACTACGAACAACTTCGTACTGGTGACGGGATAACTTGCCACTTACCAACACAGCAAGTGCATCGTCTCCTGTAATAATTTCTTATAGGCTTGCCTATATTTTCCTGACTCCTGCCTTCACTGAGGAAATTTGGTGGATAAAAAACACATTCTCCCTCAAGCCATTCATTCATTCATTCATTATCAAAGCATTTAAAGTACGACCAGATTTGCTCCATCTTATCCTGAATTGCGACTTGTAATTTTTGAATGTTGTCTTGCCTCCTGGACTTACATTAACAACTGGCAATTCCGTTTTCAAATGATTAAATTGTTCTTCTAATTTTTTTTCTACTTTGTTTTATAATGGGAAGAAGCTCATTACAAGTGAATGCCATTGTGATTTATATAAAAGGAAAAAAAGAATAATAATAAACAAAAAGTAATAAACTGAAGTTTAAGTAGGTACCTATAATGCACGTGGTAAAAGTTTTATTTCCTTTGTGGAAATTTATCTATTACCATGCTTATATGTTCAATAATCAGCAAAACTACACCTCACCTAAGTCAACAACATTATTTAAATCTCCCACATCGGAATGGCATAACGGGTTGTCACTGAAATTCGAAAATAAAAAATTCAATGTATTTCAAAAGAATTAAAGACTGTGAGGGAACGGGTGTGATGTCCCTCCAACATACAAAGGGAGGATCCTCCGACCAGGCGAGGTGACCATGCCTGGAGGGCTACTGCCCAACAGGTGATGTTGGGATGTTGTACATATGATAATCGGTGCGAGAACTTCTACTGCGCGATTCAGGATTGGTAGTTTCTTCGTTTCCTTCGTTACTCTGTAGTTTGACATACCTTCGATAGATGGCGTTGTAGTGAGTTTTCTTTTTGCACTATGTGTGGATGTCGTCACAAGACATTTAGATCGTAATTGTTTTAACACGCACGACTTAACCTGAAAAGTATTCTATTCAAATTTTAAACGTTATGATAAATCCTTAACTAGACAATTACTTTTTTTATCACGTACTGTCACGTGCTGTTTTTCTAGCTTAGAGTTGCATATATACACATACTAGCTATTGCCAGCAACTTCGCTCGCATGATTATTTCTTCGTATTTCTAGCTTTAATAAAACAAGTGCGTGTCAGGCCACGCATAGAATATGGTTCAGTAGTTACTCATTTGTTATGATTTTTTTCAAAGTATTATATGTTCCCATAATATATCGTTATTTTTGTACGAAGTTTTCTAAGTAAGCGCATTTTACAAGTTAGGCTTCTGTAACTCTTATCTAAGCCGTTATAGATTTCCTTCAAAGTTCATCACATGGACGAACACATCCATCACGAACTAAAATGAGCTTCAAAAAGATTTTATTCATATTTTATTTAAGCACTTTTTCGACGTGGTAAATATACATATCAATGCAAAGTTTTACCTTTCCATCACTAACAATTTAGAAGGTCAGCCAAGCACGAACCCATAAGAAGTCGGAGACGTGAATGTCGGAACCCTAAAAATGACAAATTTTCGTACTTTTTAAAATTGTTAATATATAGCCTATGACATTTACAAACAATTTGGCTTTCTATTCAGAAAAGAATTTCAAAAATCGGTTCAGTAGATCCAGAGATTGCTTCTACAACCCCACAAACTTGACCTCTTCTTAATATAAGTATAGAATAGTATAGATTATGTTAAAAGGTCTTTAAATCGTCTAGTATCCTTGTATACTTATGCTCTAGTTAAATACTCGGTTTAGTTTCTGAGAAATATTGTCAAGGAAAGTGTTCGGTATATAAGATTTGGTTTGAATGTAAAGCAGGGTTGTGTCGCCTGACGCAAGTGGTACGGTGACGCATTCCTGTATAGCAATGAGGCCAATAATTTGAGTCAAGGTGGTAATACGTTTTAGGTAGTGTGTTGTTAGCAAGGTATTTGTAATTCTCTGCATTTGAATTTCAGATTTAAATGAAAGTGAAGTATAGAGCTCAGTCTTTTTCGTCGAAAACAAAATGCACTAATCGGAGAATACTTAATTTTACAAGTTTGACTTTTTTGATATTTTTTCACTCTTTTCACACCAGACATATTTTGTTAGTTTTTTAAATAGTATTGTTGTACTAATACTGGTTTTTAGAGATAACCTCATTAAAAATTTATGCCGTAAAGACAGGAACTAAGCTTTTGTAAAATAATGCCTATTAAACATTATCACGTGTCATTGATATTTTATACAATAGTTATTTGAGCATAAAATCCTTTGTGTTTTGTATTCAAATAATAGTGTTAACTAATGTTGCTATAAGTAACTCCTATAGATAAAGCACTTTATCTGTATTTTTATTTTCTTGGGAACCTTTACAAGGTTCAAGGGGCAACCAACTATTTTAGATATTTTGAATGAAAAACTATTCCTAAGACCTTTTTTTTTAATGGATCAAGGGGCAAACGAGCAGACGTATCGCCTGATGGTAAGCGATTACCGCCGTCCATGGACACCTGCAACACCAGAGGCGTCACAAGTGCGTTGCAAACCTTTGGAGGATGGGGAGGGGAATGGAGGAAGGGGTTGGGGTATGGGCCTCCGGTATCCTCACTCACTCGGTGAAACACAGCGCAATCGCTATTTCACACCGTTTTCCTGTTAGGCCGTGGAATCAATCCGGTCGAGCCAGCCCATTCATGTCGAAGCGTGGCTCTCTCACGGTATAAAGTGCTTCTAGCTCTTTCCGATTCCATTTCTGTATCTAACTAATACAGCTTGCGAACATTATAAGTCTACTCAATCTTAAATATATTATTATAGATAGGTCACACAACCCACATCATGATACTAGATAGTAGTCTATTAGGCCTAAAATATTTGGAACCCTGTTAAACTTTGGAAATAGAAAAACACAGCAGTCCTGAGGGCTGCCGACAGAATTAAAAACTTATAACTATTAAATACAAGCAAACTATAAACAATAAGGTATTATGTTCGGAAAACGAAATTATTTGTTTGATCTACAGTTAAAATTTCTGCTTCAAAATAACGCACCGAGGTGAATCTATGTACATTTATACACAGTAGGCCTATACATATAGCTCATGGGAAGCGTTCGGTAATGATGACGCGAGTTCCATGATGTTTGTTCACCCAAAATGTGCTTAGGAGTTTTCTTTATAAAAGTATTATCAAATAGAATTCTGATATGATTGACAGGGTTGTTCTGTAATGAAATTTATAATGAACTAGCTGTTTGGGAATGTTCCACAACTAACTTTAGGGATTGTTACCCAACTTAGAATGATAACTTCAATTAATGTAGTTGGGTAATTACCAAAAAATACAAACTTGGTCGACAAACTTAACATTAAACATTAAAATCATGGTTAAGAGCGTGACTATGCGAGCGTCTCGTGCGGATTCTCTCTGACAGGAGTTTTACGACGTATGTCAAACTTTCCCGCTTTTTTCCTTACTCGCGTTCCAACTCGCCATAGCTGTACCCTGCCACGTTCGAGTTCGAATTTGCATATTGTGGCATTGTGTTTGCATTGATGAGAAATGGGGAAAATGACAATAAAAATAGATAAAAATAATAATTTAATGTAGAAATAATAAATCTCAAAGCGAATATCGACACGAAATTCGAGATCAATCGATCCATAATATTTTGAGTTTTTGAAACGTACATAGGTACCTACACCAACTCGACATTTTTTATGTTGATATAAAGTACTTAAATGCAAAGTGTCTTTCACATGATTTTTATACCAATTTATTTAATCAGAACGTTAAATAAATCTATTAGTCATATATAACGACGGTCTCTGAATGCCACTGCGCACATCCATCCATGTTGTTAAGCAACTTCACCTCGAACATGATCACACTAAGCCCTGTACATATAAATTTATTTTAGCGTAGATAGCTTTAGTAGTCATAGTATAAAGGTTTTTTTATCTTAACTGCGTTTTGTTACAATTTCTTTGCAAGAGAACATTATTTTCAACCTACTTATAGAAGTGAAATAATTAAGGCTGTTGATGTATATGTTACAGCCAACTAGCTAAATTAGCCGTTCAATAAACAGCCTAGCCTCTTTACTAAACAGCGCCGTTTAACTAGCGGTCGTGTTACGAATGGAGGCGAAAGTCGAAAGGATAAGGTTATATTAGTGCTTTTTTTGTTTTGGTTTAATAGCAATTTTTTTTTTGTTTTAAAGGAAATAATAGCTAGTGAAACGGTGCTGTTTAGTATGAGCTAATCTAGGCTAGGCCGTTAATTGAACGGCTAATTAAACTAGTTGGTTGCGACATATCTAAAATATGTAACATATTTCTTTAAGTTTTGGTTTGTGTACGCTTCAAAAACTCAAAAAGTTCTGCACCGATCGAGCTGAAATTTTAGAATGATATATAATCTTAGATCACGGATGTTATACATCTGTTATATATCTACCCAACATATCTGATACACATTTATTTATCAAACAAAATGATACGAAGAACTTGAATGTTATGCAAACTATTAAGTTTCAAGTCATGCAATTAGAAATATAAAATAATGAAGACGTGAAATAACAGTATCTTACAATTATGAATAAGGATTAAGTACCTGGATGACCGCTTTTTTTTGGGACAGGGCACGACTTTGTTTTATATATATTTTTAGTGGTTTTTGGTATCTTATTATATGTGCGTAATTAAAAGTATATGTTTACACAGTATAATAATAAAAATAACGTAACTTTGTTTCATACTTATCATTCGAGCAGCGTTGTCAGCTATGCATTTTCATGAGTGTCGAATACGTATTTAAAAAGAGAGAAATTCGTTTTTGTGATGCAAGAATTACCTATCTATACTTGTGCAGAATATTGCGATTCCAAAACAATACGTCAGGTGTCTTTAGCAATAATTGGTGACAGCGCACCTGTCTGGCATCGCATCAAAGTTACTTAAACTAATAATTTCTCTTGCATCATATCACAGTTCAGTATCACTTGGGCATGGGGCGCTCTTAGAAAGGAGTAAACTTAGAAAAAAGTAAACTAGTGTCTATGAAAACACAGATGCACTCTCTGATCCCTAACTCTCATAATCCAATGTGACGGTTTTCAGACACGACCGGGGATAGATCAAGCGCAGAACCGACAGCTTTACATGCTCTCCGAGGCACGGGGGTACAGGCCCCAACTTCCAAACTTCGAGCTATTATTAAGTATTTCTATAATGAGAAAAACTAAAGTAACACTTTTTTTGGCCCGACTCAGGAGTCGAGCCTGAGACCTCTTGATCGGCAGTCGCATACATCAACCGCTAGACCAACGAGGCGTTTATACCCTTTATACCATGGGACCGATTAATATTGGGAGAATCTACTTTGTTTTAAAGTTCGAGTATGACATCGTTAATTTAGGGACGAAGAGACAAAATGCGACTAATGTTCATCACATCAACAGGCTTTACTAGTCCACTACTGAGCGTAGCCTTCACCTTATAAAGAAGATTTTGGCTTACTATACTGCGCTGAGACACGTTGGAATAGGGATTATTTCAAGTTTTTCTTCTCTTTGCAGTCATGCTCCATCGCAGTTTCGTCCCTTGATCGCCTCTTACAGCACCCATGGGATGAAATTGGCTGGTGACACTCCGTTTTCTCAATTTGTCATCACATGGATAGTAATAACATATTATTACAACTGTTTCTTGACAGCAATTTCGGGGAGAATTATGACCACAGTAGGGAGTTAAACATAATGGTACCGATCAATCGATCGCAATTATAATAATAATTATTATTATTATTATAATTGCGAAAGTAACTAATAAGAAATATACGAGTATAGATATTTGTTATGCTTTCACGACCTGCGTTGCACCGATTTCAATGAAATTTTGGTATGGAGATACTACTCGAGTACTTAGTCTAATCTTAACCGCAATGACCGATATATACGTGGGCTGTGTGCTAGTCTTTAAAAAGAGAAATTGAATAGTTTTTCTAACTATTATTTTATAAAAAGATTTAATTTAATTTACTGACTCCTAAGTCACAGAATTACCTAGTTTAGGCGTCAGGATTTACCTTATTCGTATTTACCAAGACATGTGTCCTAATTTTAATCAATTCAATGATTTTTGTATCAATAAAGTGTTTTTTTATTATTATTATAATTTCCTGATACATTGGAAATAAATATTGATAGCCCTATATCTGTGGGCGGAATATTAGTGTCACGAGTTCATTAAAACTTTTTTAATGGTATAACTGCTGCTCTGATTATATTGTGTCATGGATTAACGACACACTGATGGCGTTTATCACTGACATTTATATAATTTAGAATTTTTAATATCACATTAAAATAGTAATAATCTGGATAACCTTTTAATTATCAACATGTCCTTTGCTTCTTTAGTTAAGTTAAGAATTCGTTTTATTGATTAATTATGACTACTTTAGAAATACATTAAAATTCGAATCTCTTTTGAAATAGATTTAGTATTTAAAATATTGAAATTAACAGCAATTAAATACTCATAAGGCAATATTTTAAACTCAATCGTGTCATATATTTATATGTCGGTACTCTGATTCCGGACGCTTTAAATAATATGAAAATGACTTTTAAACTATTTATACTTGCACGTGATAACAAGTCAATAAAATAGTATCTTTAACGCTAACAATATCCTCATTTGCCTTATATTCACAGATACAATTGAATGAATGGTTTTAAAAGTTTAAAACAGTCAATTTGAATACCGTCAATTAATTTATTCTTTGAGACGTTAAGCTAAACATAATGTATTACACAACATCCTACAATAAGTTCGTTACATGCGACTCTTGGCTGCCAACCTCAATATGTACACCCTTGAACTACCCTCGGCCCACTAGCGCCGAACGAATGAAAATGCGCGGACCCAACGTGTATACGTTTACATTTTCCCGGCACAAGCACGCACATTCTTCGCAAGGTTGCCAATTGTTTTGCAATATCGCGACGCATTATTTTGTCGGCTGGCAACGCGTGTACGGTAGTCCTAATACAATCGATATATATAAAAATGTTATGTTGGTTTGTGTACGCTTCAGAAACTCAAAAAGTTCTGAATTTAGAAATATGGATATAAAATATGCAATTATATCAAATTTGTAATAAACGATTTTTACCTAATTAAATAAAAACTTTCAATTTATTTATTCATTAACTTATTATTTGACATGTGGCAACCTCCACATACCGCATAATATACTACAGCGCCATCTACCGAAGTTACACTGAACTACGAAGTAACCTACAATACGAAGAAACTACCAATCCTGAATCGCGCAAATAAAGTTGTCGCGCCGATTATCATATATACAACATCCCAACATCAACTGTTGGGCAGTAGCCGCCAGGCATGATCACCTCGCCTGGTCGGAGGATCCTCCCTTTGTGTTGGGTGGAACATGATACCCGTTCCCCCACAGACATAAAGTTTTAGTTACGTTTTAAACCTAATGATTATCTTAAAATTACATTGCATTATTACCCCTTTATAAAGTCGAAATACCTACCAAGATTTTCTACGAAAATGACAGAACACTATGCGAAGTAATTATTCAACATACAGACAAAAGGCCGCCAAGACAAGTTCAACAATGTTATGGGTTTTCCAGTTTTTTATGTACATATAAATAGTTAATGGTGTGTAATTATTACAAAATAGTCAAACTGATGTCCTTGGTTATACTTCTATTCGTGCAAATGAACAACGGGGTTTTATAATGCAAATGAGTAATATACACAGCAATATATCAAATAGTGAACTTACGGAAATATAAGTATTTTAAATTAACAGAAAACGATTACTTTGTCTGCAGTATTATTATTTCTAACGTTCGTTAACTAACTCTGGGTAATGTTTTTAGCTTGTGAGTCAGCTTATGTACTGACTAATGTGTATTAATAAATAATAAATGATATTTATTTTGTAAGTAAATGTTTACAGATATTTTTACACATTGGACTTTACAGCTAGAAGAGGATTTCCTAAGACTCACTCTGGAAAGAAATGCCGAAATAAACCATAGAGGTGTCTTTTTTTTAAGTCCGTGAACGTTGATTAATTACAAAATAATAAAAATCCATTCGAGCACAGTATAGGATCTGGGTTAGCCTTTTTAAGAAAGTACCATAGTTTTAACTCGATATCTGTCTATCTATATATTATTTATCTATTATATATATAAAAATGTTATGTTGGTTTGCATACGCTTCAAAAACTCAAAAAGTTCTGCACCGATCGGGCTGAAATTTTAGAATGATATATAATCCGCATCAAGGATTGTTTTTATCTAATTTTTGTATCAGTCACATATCCGCGACCGCGAAAAAACACGAAAAAACCGACATAAACGCGGGCGAAACCGTGGGCAACAACTAGTAAATAATATAAGTGTATCTACCTCTAAGCTATGTAAAAACAAAACATACCGATTTTCACCATCCCTATTTATTTCATGGCAGTCTTAAGAGGCGATTAAGGTAGGAAACATTACTGCAAAGTGAAGGAAAACTTGAACTTGAACTACCGTGGGAGAGCTATGCTTCGGCATGAATGGGTCAGCTCGACCGGAGTGATACCACGGCCTCACAGAAAACCGGTGTGAAATAGCGTTTGCGCTGTGTTTCACCGAGTGAGTGAGGATACCGGAGGCCCATACCCCAACCCCTCCCCCCATCCCCTTTCCCATCCTCCAAAGGTCGGCAACGCACTTGTGACGCCTTTGATGTTGCGAGTGTCCATGGGCGGCGGTAATCGCTTACCATCAGGTGATACGTCTGCTCGTTTGCCAACTATTCAATAAAAAAAAAAAAAAAAAAAACAACCTGTTAACATGTCTTGCCAGAATGGTGTATTTTACTAAATAAAGGCAAAAACCTCGTTTCTGAGAGAGGTGAGATTCATATGTCTAGCAGTGTATATTATTAAAGACTGTTAATTTTGATGATCTTATAGTTAGATGTATTTTGGCTTGTACCGTGAAAATCTTCTTCTTTTGTGTCCCACTGCTGGGCAAAGGCCTCCCCTGCAACAAGCCACTTTTCTCTATCCAATGCCAGTTCCGGTCAGTCTCTGCGATAGGCGTCAAGATCGTCGCGCTATCTTTTACGGGGTCTGCCTCGTCATCGATGTTCACTCTGATGCACCTAGCGTTTGACGATCTTGGTCCACCGGTCCGGATTCATCCGACATACGTGTCCAGCCCAATCCCATTTCAATCTGGCAGTCTTGTTGCCCACATCCGTGACTTTATTTTGGAACGTAGCTCTGTGTTTCTAATACGATCCTGTCGCTTCACACCAAACATGTTTTATTAGTCGAGTTTAAATTATATACATTTATATCGTATGTAATCAGGTATATCTATGTGTATTTATCTTAATATATATAAATCTCGTGTCACAATGTTTGTCCTCAATGGACTCCTAAACCACTTAACCGATTATAATAAAATTCGCACACCATGTGCAGTTCGATCCAACTTGAGAGATAGGATAGTTTATATCACAATTTACTAATTGGGAAAAAAATATTTCTTTTGAAGAGAAGCAGACGAAGTTGCATAAGTCAGCTAGTATAAATATATATACCTAAATTACCCTTATTTATTTTTACTTCTGTCAATTTGTCCTTCCAAAGGTAGGTAGGTCCATCGTGAAGTTAGTTCTAGGTGGCATGAAAATCGATAACTATGTTCAAGTTGTATATTCTAGTATTTTTTATATTTAGAACACGTGTTTCATAACAGTACAATTAAACAGTGTGAATAAATAAATATTATTTATTTAAATAAAATCTTTTTGACTAATTTTGTGGGGGAACGGGTGTAATGTTCCACCCAACACAAAGGGAGGATCCTCCGACCAGGCGAGGTGATCATGCCTGGCGGGCTACTGCCCAACAGTTGATGTTGGGATGTTGTATATATGCTAATCGGCGCGGGAACTTTATTTGCGCGATTCAGGATTGGTAGTTACTCCGTGTAGTGTAGTTTGTAAGTACAGTGCGTTACTTCGTAGTTCAGTGTATCTTCGGTAGATGGCGCTGTATGTGGAGGTCGCCACATCACTCCCCTCCAAGACTGGAGGTCGATATATGTTGAGTCAGCTGTCTGTGCTCTGTTGTGGAGCTTGCCAGTGCCAGGAGTGAGTAGTTCCAGTGAGTCGGAACTGAATGCCGCTAGTCCCAGTGAGTCGGGGCTGAAGTCCGCTGATCCCAGTGAGTCGGGATCGCATGCGGTGCGCGGTGCTGCGGTGAGGTCCCCAGTGAGTCGGGGCGATTGCTGCGTAGTGGCTGGCTGCTGCGTTGACGGGAGAGATGTGCTCTGCTTACATGGACCGTAGGTGCAGTGTGCTGTGCCTAGACGCTGTAGAGGCCGTAGGGGTTACCAGGCTGGAGCGGTCGCGTCCTGCGTGTGGTATATCCCAGTTGAGGCCGAAGTTACTGGCTGGCTTGAGACTTGCTGTGGGAGTGAACATGATGGTGGCGCGGCTTGAAGGCTGCTTCCAATCACGTCGGGGTCACCACTGTGGGGGAACGGGTGTAATGTTCCACCCAACACAAAGGGAGGATCCTCCGACCAGGCGAGGTGATCATGCCTGGCGGGCTACTGCCCAACAGTTGATGTTGGGATGTTGTATATATGCTAATCGGCGCGGGAACTTTATTTGCGCGATTCAGGATTGGTAGTTACTCCGTGTAGTGTAGTTTGTAAGTACAGTGCGTTACTTCGTAGTTCAGTGTATCTTCGGTAGATGGCGCTGTATGTGGAGGTCGCCACAATCACTACTGCATTTTTGTTATTTTTTTCCATACGCCAAAGAAGTATAACTTCTAACGCGTGTAAATAAGTACACACTCATATTTTTTATTTCTTTATATAGCCTCGCGGCTAATTTTGATAAAAACCTTCATTGATAAGTCTAAAAATAAAATTTAGCCGTCGTGATGTCACAACGTCCTTGCTTTTGTTACCATTAATTGCTTGGAAGTGGAGCAATCGAAATAAACTTGTTTTATAGGTAACCCTATCTAGTTTGGAGTTGCAAAGGATGTCTTGTGTTTATACCTATCGTGTCGTAAGTGCAACAACTTGAGGAGCCTGTTCCAAATGTCGGCGTCTATCCACGTTGAACTAAAGTGGACCACTAAAGTGATATGTCACTAGTAACGCAATAACATGTGTTTGTTAATTTGTTGATAAATACGTTGTGAACTTAAATGCTTCGGTGGCGTAGTGGTAGCGTATGCGACTGCTAAGCTTGAGGTCTCGGGTTCGATTCCCGGGTCGGACCAAATGTTTGTATGATCTGCAAATATTTGTTTCGGAGTTTGGGTGTTTTCTATGTATAATATGTATGTATTTACAAAAAAAAGTATATAAGTATTTATATCAGTTGTCTAGAACCCATAACACAAGCTCTGCTTAGCTTGGGACTAGATGGCGTTGTGTATTAGATGTCTGGAATATTTATTTATTTATTTATTCTAATCAAATGTCTGTTCTACTAAGCTGGAATGATTGGACTATATTAGATTATAGCAATTGGATTTTGATATAAATCTTTACACGACGAAGTATTTCTTATACGTTCCTAAAAATAACTCAAGGGTTCTTACAATAGTGACAATCGAATTAAAATGTGCCATACAGACAACATGTAAGAAGTAGTAAGAATTAAAGTAAGTAAATTGTTGTCAATCCGATTCTCAGAAGACGTACCTAAATCTTAATCAACTAAAGTAAAAGTTTCACTAGTTGATTAAGAAATTAATTTAATAACGTTCCGATTTATGCATACATTATTTATAACGTTCCGGTTTATGCATACATTATTTATAATGTTAAATTCGTAACAGTTACTTACAGGTTCTATGTATAAGTTGTAGGAAATTACATAAGCTCGTAATTTGTTCGATACAGAAATCCTATAAACTCATCTGCACTCATTCTGTATCTAAACTGTTGGCATAATTTTCGTAATAAAACCGGCCAAGTGCTTGTCAGACCACGCATAGAATAGGGTTCCGTAGTTACCTATTGGCTATGATTTGATTTTTTAGTATTTTGTTTTTTTTGTACGTAGTTTTTCCAGTAAGCGTATTAATAATAATAATAATAAATCTCTTTATTGTACACCAGTAGTAGTGTGATAACATGATAAACTTAAAACTATTATAAAGATAATGTACAAGTGGCGGCCTTATCGCTCCATGGCAATATCTTACAGGCAACCATGGGATGGAAAGAAGAGTAGGGATGAAAAAGTATATGGTAGTTGCTGGTGTATTGTTTGTGGAAAGGAAATTAATATATACAGGGTCTGTCGTAAATAATGGATAAGTCGTAAACTGGAGTTGGTCCGGCTATGAGACTATTAGAAAATCGTATCTTTTTGCCAGGGTTTCTAACCGTATGGAAATGGCGTAGACTTTTATGTTTTTTTATAAATTTCGCTACTCTTTGCATTCATTCCGTTGCCATTTCGTTAAATTTAGGTATTTCTGTGTCATTTTTTTTGTATTATAGTCTTGAAGATGTGTATTATTTAGTTTTAGTACTGTTTTAGGCGTTTTTAACGTTGGTCATTTTCAAAATTGTCATTTTAAGATTTTTTATGTTTTTGTTTTACTTAGGGTCAACTTTTGATCATTTACTGTGTAAAAAAAAAGTACGGCGCTATAGCTGCCCATGATCTTAATAAATTATCTAGTATGTGTAGATTCTAAAAAGGTATAACAATGCATACTTCACAAGTAATATTAAGCTACATGAGCGAGATCAATATCAAGGTGAGAAAATATTTTTTTCATGTAATGTTGTAAATGGTTATAAAACTTCGTCAGAATGATTTATTTCTGCCAAGATTCTTTACACAAACACTATGGGGCCACTATTAAGGATATTCAAAGAAAACTAGGTAGTTTTTTGTCAAAAAAATTTCATGCCTCCTCATTTCATAAAGGTGTTTAATTTTAAAATTGATGTGCTCTAATAGTTACATGCGACAAACATGTTACAAGTTTATTCGTAAAAAGGATCATCAGGTAAAAAAATGAACAAAGACAGCAATACAAAGGGTCTCCCCGCGTGAAAAGGACATTGTTACTAGGCACACTGCATGATGCACCGTCCCTTTCACACTCACGATGTGTGAAAAGGTTAGCATGCGTTTAGCTAGGGCGCACTCCTGATACATCTCTCAGTGTGATTTTGACCATCGCATGTGCTCTCGTTTTCATTACTGTCGTCAATTTGTTACTGCTTTCTAATATCGGACTTAGATTTTCTTTGTGATTTGGACTTGTTAACCTGGTGATATTGACAACTCAGCTCTCATTTATGGGCATCGTGTTGTGCTATCGATTGCACGTGTTATTTTGGAAAATTTTGTATATCATGCCTCAACAATACACGCCGGCCGAATACGTATACATGCATTACATTTATGGTTTATGTGATGGCAACGCCAATAGAGCTGCTAGAGTTTATCGGGAAAAATATCCAAATGCCCGGCATCCTGACTATCGTGTCTTCATAAGAGTGCACAACACATTTTTGGAAGGACGATTTCCTGGGACCGGCGTAGGCGGGGCGAGTGAAGGACGACCACAACGCCACAGTGCAGCCGAAGTACTGGAAATAGTTGCAGAAGACCCTGGTACGTCCATAAGTGTAATTTCAAGGCGCACCGGTATACCTCAAAAATCTGTACACAGGATTTTAAAAAGGCATGAATTATATCCCTATCATTATCAAAGGGTCCAAACATTAATGCCAAGGGACGCTGCTGCGAGAATAACATTTTGTCGCATAATGCTGCGAAAGATGAGCGAAGACCAAAGTTTTTTTAATAAAATTTTATGGAGTGACGAGTCAACGTGTCGAAAAGATGGTTTTTTGAATCTTCACAACATACACAGCTGGCAACTCGAAAACCCAAGACTTATCCGAGAAGACCGATCGCAATATCAATTTAAAATTAATTTATGGACTGGCATTATTAATGGCAAAATCATTGGTCCATTCGAATTGCCGGCAATATTAAATGCGGATATGTATTTGAATTTTTTAGCAAATACTTTACCTAGTTTACTGCAAGACGTCCCACAAGAGATAAGAAATGAGATGTGGCTACAAAATGATGGGTGTCCAGCACATTACGCTGTTCGTGTCAGGGAACATTTAAATAATACTTATCCAGATAGATGGATAGGGCGATTGGGGCCAATTTTATGGCCTCCACGTTCGCCAGACCTGAACCCCTTGGACTTCTTTTACTGGGGCTGTATAAAAGAAAAAGTATACAGTGAAACAATAAGTTCTGTAGAAGAGTTACGTGCGCGCATTCAAGTAGCAGCGAGAAAAATTGAAGAAGCCGGTTATGTGCGCCGGATTAAGCGATCGTTTATTAGGCGATGTAGAGCGTGCATAGCTGCCGGCGGAGGACACTTCGAACATTTAGTTTAAGTTGTTGAATAAATATTTTTACGTACTAAAACAACCTAGTTTTCTTTTGAATATCCTTAATAGTGACCCCATAGTGTTTGTGTAAAGAATCTTGGCAGAAATAAATCATTATGACGAAGTTTTATAACCATTTACAACATTACATGAAAAAAATATTTTCTCACCTTGATATTGATCTCGCTCATGTAGCTTAATATTACTTGTGAAGTATGCATTGTTATACCTTTTTAGAATCTACACATACTAGATAATTTATTAAGATCATGGGCAGCTATAGCGCCGTACTTTTTTTTTACACAGTAAATGATCAAAAGTTGACCCTAAGTAAAACAAAAACATAAAAAATCTTAAAATGACAATTTTGAAAATGACCAACGTTAAAAACGCCTAAAACAGTACTAAAACTAAATAATACACATCTTCAAGACTATAATACAAAAAAAATGACACAGAAATACCTAAATTTAACGAAATGGCAACGGAATGAATGCAAAGAGTAGCGAAATTTATAAAAAAACATAAAAGTCTACGCCATTTCCATACGGTTAGAAACCCTGGCAAAAAGATACGATTTTCTAATAGTCTCATAGCCGGACCAACTCCAGTTTACGACTTATCCATTATTTACGACAGACCCTGTATATAGAAAGAAATAGAGTTTACACATTACATAAAATAATAGCAACACGTAGTGTGATGGATTATACAGACAAACATAATACATACAAGCATAATACAAATAGATTAGTGAAACATACAGACACGTCCTACAGTATAGCAGCGTATTTTACAAGTTAGGCCTCTGTAACTCCTAAACTAACAAAGTTATACTCTATAGTGTTCACATACGTATTTCGCACAATTTAAAATGTTAGTAGTTATCCAAAAACTACTATCATAGTATAAATAGTATGTTTACCCGACTACGGCCAAAGCCAAAGAAGTGTTATGATTTTGATAGGCCATGTATGTATGTTCATCTGTTCTCTCATAGCTCTTCAACTACATATTAGAACTAAACAAATGAGGTATCGTTAGAAGCGTCTTGATCGTCCGCTGGTTATTAGGTTACTAGCTGACCCACGCAACCTCGTTTGCGTCTTATATTGCCCGTAGCGTGAAAATTTTCCATCGTTTTTGAAACATTTTTTATTGGTGCTCCACTCCTATTAGTAGTAGGATAATGATATATTGCCTATAGCCTTTCTCGATACATGGACTATCCAACACCGAAATAATTTTTCAAATCAGACCAGCGGTTTCTGAGATTAGCGCGTTCAAAAAACAAACAAACTCTTCAGCTTTATTATTAGTATAGATATGACGTATCACAGAATCTAATATGGCGTCCTCTAGCGGTCATAAAGACCTGTGTTAAATTGTTAAATTTAAATAAAAAAAGTAAATACTAAAACCCAACTTAGACAAAAAACGACGCTGAAAATGTATGAAACAAGTTTGAAAAGCCGTAGTCACGAGTTGTTAAAGTGTTATGGTACGTCTCTATGTAACGTGTGACTACCGCTTTTATTTATTTTATTTTTTATTTAAAATATAGTTTTAATCGTAATTAATAGCTAAAAGGTCCTGAACATCACATTGCACCACAATAAAAATAATATTACTATTCAATTGTTATTATTTTAAGACTGCCTCGGTGGCGCAGTAGTAGCGTATGCGACTGCTAAGCTTGAGGTCTCGGGTTCGATTCCCGGGTCGGACATAATATTTGTATGATCTGCAAATATTTGTTTCGGAGTTTGGGTGTTTTCTATGTATGTATGTATGTATTTACCAAAAAAAGTATATACGTATTTATATCAGATGTCTAGTACCCATAACACAAGCTCTGCTTAGCTTGGGACTAGATGGCGTTGTGTGTTACATGTCCGAAATATTTATTTATTATTATTTATTATTACCAGAGACAATATATATTTCTAAATTTTCTCTGTTATTACCAACCCGTCTAAGTCTAACGAGTGTGGCATGGCAGGCCAAAGTATCCTTTCTACGAAGGATCCTAGATCCAAGAGAGGACCAAGTTTGAGGCTGTTTTGAATTTTTTTTTCCTTTTTTTTTAAAAAGGCAACTCCTGCCTTAGGAATATACATCCTGTGTCGCAGGGGACTTTACAAACATACATGTAACGGACACAAAGAACACCCAGACTCAGGACAACATTTTGTGGATCACACAAAGTGATGTCATACGTGGGATTTGAAGCCACGGCACTTGGCGCAGTAGTAAGCGGCGTAGTGACCGCTTAAACCACTAGGCCAACCGTGCAGTCACTATGACTATTAATATTTGTTTACTTACTATTTTGAATAACA
Source organism: Spilarctia lutea (assembly GCA_916048165.1). Taxonomy (NCBI): domain Eukaryota; kingdom Metazoa; phylum Arthropoda; class Insecta; order Lepidoptera; family Erebidae; genus Spilarctia; species Spilarctia lutea. The sequence continues at coordinate 8,477,946 of OU696491.1, forward strand.
TACACATTAAGAACTTGTTAATTTAACAAGTATCAGAACTCTAGTAATCAAACGGTTGCATGGTGAAGATTTTATTTTAAAAATAATTACCTATAAAGATTACATTGCAATTTTTTTAAGAGAATCAAATATTTTTTAGTACCCTCTGATTACATTTTAATCATTATTACATAAAATTTAAATGTATGGTTAAACCCGATATCGAACAGCAAATTGGCATAGAATGTGACTAATGGCTGTACAACAAACATGTGTCAATACATGATTAACAATAGACACCATTCATGATCACTATATTTGTACAAACATATACCATATATATACATACATTTTAAGCATTGTATTGCAATTCCCGTTTCCACTACACGAATAAGATTACTTTTAACACCATTTGTTCCGTGAAGATTTTCAACCACTGATCCTGAAAATATACATCATCTCGTAAATTGAGCGAAAAATCAATGTGACCGCGATGTTTCATAGACCAAGTGTATTGCACAAGTAACCGCATTGTTTACGTGGCATTGTCCAGTTGTCCCCTCGGCCCGCCTCGTACGTGCGTACTTGAATATATTCAAATTTGAAGATACCACCAGGATGAGGCAAGCGTTTTGCCAACTACTATAAATGCTGTTATTGTCAAACTGAGGGTACAGTTCACAGCTCAAAGCACCCCTGAAAACATCTCAGCAAACTACAGAAATGGCAATCAAGGTACGGAACGCGGTTGGATATTTGTGAAGTGCATTTCAACAGTGTGTGACAGTGATTTCAAAACCATAAAGTGAAAACGTCAAGAATGTTAATTAACATATAGAAACATTTTTTAAATAGTTTCAATTTAATTCTTGTCTTTCAACGTGTTTAATAATAAGTTTCGTATACAAGTAAAAGGAGTCCAATTTATTAAGCATTAAATTCTTCTTTTTCAGTTGGTGGTTCTCGCTTGCCTTCTGGCTTTCGTCCACGGTAGTGGAGTGCCGGCAGCAATTGCAGCTGCACCTGTTGCGTACACGGCACCCGCCGTTGCAGCCAGAATTGAAGAGTTTGACCCATTACCACAGTACAGATTCGGATACGAAGTAGGTGATTCCCTCACCGGTGACTATAAGAGTCAATCTGAACAGCGTGATGGTGACTTGGTACGAGGACAATACTCTTTGGTAGAGTCTGATGGTACCCGTCGTGTTGTTGACTATGTAGCTGACTCGATCAACGGTTTCAACGCTGTGGTCCGTAATGAACCCTTGGTAGCTGCATCCCCCGCCGTCGTTGCGGAACCAGCTGTGGTACCCGCTCGCATAGCTGCTGCTCCTGTTGCTGCTGCCCCATTGGTAGCTCAACCAGTTGCACCTGCGCCAGTTTATGCCCGGTACGCTGCCGCTCCGGTGGCCGTTGCCCCACCAGCTCCCGTTGCCGCACCTGCACCAGTATTTGCCCGATATGCTACTACCCCTGTTGTTGCTCGATATACCACTGCTCCTGTGGTAGCTCAAGTTGGTGCTTACAGAGCACCTGTTGCCGCAGCATACACTACCCAAGTAGCTGCCGCATATTCTGCTTACCCAGCCGCGGCGTACACCACCGCTTATACAGCCCCCGTTGCTCAAGTCGCCGCAGCTTACTCTGCACCAATCAGGGCCGCATACTCTGCACCAATCAGAGCTGCATACTCCGCTCCAGTTCCTGCTGCATACACCGCTCCAGTTCCAGCTGCATACTCCGCTCAAATTCCTGCTGCATACGCCGCTCAAGTTCCAGCTGCATACACTGCTCAAGTTCCTGCTGCATACACCGCTCAAGTTCCTGCTGCATACACCGCTCAAGTTCCTGCTGCATACACAGCTCCATTGGCTGCCTACACGGCACCAGTTGCGCGTGCGGTTCCCACGGCCGCGGTACCAGCTGTATCTACCGTTCGCGCTGCTCCTGCTAAACTTGTGGAGCCAGTTGCCGCAGCCGGTTACAGATACCCTTGAATGCCATACTCTGATTAAACGAATCCTTTATACCTCTAAAGACTTGAATTGTATATACAACTAGCATTAGACATTATTTTGTTTATTTTTTATGAAATACATAATGAGATTTTAAGGCTTCTTTTTTTAACCTGTGTACCTACATAAAAGCGACAGTAGATACTCGTAACTTACCAGTTTTGTTCAGACATATTTATAAAAATGTGGAAGGCAAGAATAATAGGACTGACTTACTAGTATGGCCAGAGAATAAATGTATCAGTAAAAATATTTGGTCAACTAATTTTATTAGCCGTATATTTATTATGATTATTTAATTTGCTGTCAAGAGGGGCCGTGGACTTTAAGCACAAGTTCGAAATGCTCGCGAGGAGTCGGTCAAGGCTTGGTTGTCTTTGGAAGTTGTTAAAGTACTCTCCGAGGCACGGGCGTGTTACACTTTCATACTCCGAGCTGTTATTAGGAATTTCTTGTAAGAAAGACTTAATAGCATTTTTGGCCCGACGACGAATAAAATAAATAAATAAAATAAAATTTTTATTTATTGTGTTAAATAACCCTGCCAACAACAAAATTAGTGTTCAGAATCTTCTTTTAAGCAAGTAATGCCTGTAGTAGAAGACTCTGCTCCTCCACATTGCAAACAACATGATCATTTGACAGAATAATTATTTAAATCTAATACAATACTAAACAGATTTAACATTTTACAAAATTGTATGTATATCATGTATGTGTGTGTGTGTGTGTGTGTGTGTGTGTGTGTGTGTGTGTGTGTGTGTGTGTGTGTGTGTGTGTGTGTGTGTGTGTGTGTGTGTGTTTGTGTGTGTATGTGTGTGTGTGTGTGTGTGTGTGAGTGTGTGTGTGTGTGTGTGAGTGTGTACTTATATATATAAATCATTCAACAATGCCTCTGTGTCCTCATATGTTAATGTTTTTATCCACTTAATAATTGTCTTTTTGCAATCATAGGAGTTTTTTGTCTGTATATTTAACTGTTTATTAATTATGTTGAGCCGATCGTCTATTAAACTGTACACTTCCGAATTCGGTCTTCACTATCGGTACATTCGCAACATTACACCCCCTTCTCCTAAAGGCAGCTGCAGTACCCAATCTAATATGCAGAGACTTATGGCTCTTTAACACCGTCTGCACTATATACAACTGTCTGACAGACAATACAGCACTAATCTGATACAGAGTTACAGTAGGAAATCTATGTTTTTTAAAATGCATTATCCTGAGGAGTGCACGTTGTGATCGTTCTAGGTGTATGAATTTAGTCTTTGCTGCTCCTCCCCAAACGGGAATGCAGTATATGATCACGGACTGCACCAGCGCAAGGTATATCTGTGTGAGTAGATTTTTAGACGGGCTTTCGCTTTTTAATTTGTCCAATGGAGCCACATGTCTTAGGGTTTTAAACAACCAACTTAGCTTTCTAATTCGGGCTGCAACTTGTTCCAAGTGAGGGTACCAAGAGAGTCTATTATCGACTACTACACCTAAATATTTTATAGAGGCCGAAACTCTTGATTGGCAGCCACCAATGCGTTGTACCATACCACCAGTTGTACCATAAACACTGATACTATTTTAGATTTTACTAATATTATAAACGCGAAAGTTGATAAGTATGGATGTTTGTTCCTCTTTCATGCAAAAACTACTGAATGAATTTTGATGAAACTTTACAATAATAATAGCTCATACATCCAAATAACACTTAGGCTACAATTTATAAAGATATAGTTTCGCCTCGCAGCGCTGCCTGCGGTTATTGTCGCGGGAAGCACCGCGGAGTTCAGCTTGTTTGTTTATAAACATGTTCACCCAAATAAAACACCTACAAACTAGTCTATTACTAATAAACTGTACAGCTTTATACGAAACAATATTTTCTATGAATGAATACAGATTAACCTTTAGCTTACTATCGCCCCAGGCACTATTAATACGTATATAATGCCTGGCGATATTCCTTTCGATATCATTCTGTCATTAGAAGTCAATCGATCCACAACCAAAATGGCATTCAAGGTAATTATTACCAGAGGATTTTAGCAACGAAACGTATTATATCTTAAGTGTACAATTTTTGTGTGTTATGTTTCTCGTGTTGCTTGATTGCTTTTAAAATTACCAAAAAGCACGGGTTCAGCTATCGTCATCACTTCCACTAAATATTATAAAACAAAGTCTTCCGCCGCTTCTGTCTGTCTGTCTGTTCGCGATAAACTCTAAAGCTTCGGCACGGATTTATATTCGGTTTTTACCAATAGATATAGTGATTCTCGATGTAGGTTTTCGTATATAATTTGTTTAATTTAATTATTAATTTACGAAAAATCAACTAATTTCTAAAATAACGGAAAATAATATTAGTTGAAGAACTCGGCAAATTAAACTAAGGCGTACATCTTGTGGCTTAGTTTAAATACTCAATTCATTTATTTTAAAAACAAAATAATAGTTAAGGATCGTCTCAGCACAATGTCCTTTCCTCGAAATGTTGTTAAAATAGTTTTCCGATGTAGTAACGTAGGTTATATTATATTTTCCGTAAAGAATCTGTGCAAAGTCGGAGCGGGTTGCTAGTTATCAATAAACATGCACTGTGTACGGACTGATCTCAAATTTTGACATGATAAGTTTATCATTATTGGGGTTTTGAAGCGTGTACAAACTAAATTAACAATATTAAATAATTCGAAGAAACTCTTACGAATGTTCAAAGGTTATTTAAATTCTGATAGACTTATTTCATTAGTGTAAGTTTATCGTCTTTTCATATTATACCGCTTGATAAGTCTAACAGATAGGCAAACGCAATATCAAAACTGTAAATTAATTGTTAATATTGATGTAATATTTAAAAATAACTATAAAGAACAACACGTTTACTAGTAATTTCTGTGCTACAAGAATAGTACTTTTTACCATGTACCAAATATCTATTACTGTACAGTACACATTCAGCGTCGTTTATTTGGATAATAAATAGTAATTAAACAACCCACTTTTAAAATTGACCGATAGGTATCTCTTTTATAAATAAATTGTAATTAATATTTTGTTACAGTTAGTTGTCTTGGTATGCTTGGTAGCAGCCACCAGCGCCGGTTTGCTTCCAGGGGCGCAAATTTCATACGCTGCACCACAGCAGTTCATTCAAGCCGCCCCTGCAGCGTACCAAGCCCAAGTAGCGTACCCGCAACCTATTGCCTACTCCGCTCCTATTGGGTACTCTGCACCCGTCACCAAAGTGGTTGCTCCCCTCACTAAGGTGATTGCTCCTGTACAAAAAATTGAGGAATACAACACTCATCCCCAGTACAGCTACTCATACGATGTCCAGGACAGTCTCACCGGAGACTCAAAGAGCCAACAGGAAAGCCGCGATGGTGACGTAGTGCGTGGATCTTACTCCGTAGTCGACCCTGATGGCATCAAGCGCACCGTGGAGTACACCGCTGATGACCACAACGGTTTCAATGCTGTCGTACACAAGGAACCAATTGGCCATGTCGCTAAAGTAGCTGCTTACTCCGCCGCTCCAGTTTCCTACGCTCCTGCACCTGTCGCCTACCATGCAGGTCCTGCAGCTTACTCTGCACCCGTTTACCACCACTAAAAGTGTATACTAGTCAAAACGTAAATCGAAAAGTTTATATTTATTATCTTTGTTTTTTTCACTAATAAATTTTTGAAAATACTGTTTGCAGTTTATCATAAGACCACATTAAGTTAACATCATATATATTAAAATTGGGAATAAACTAAAGACTAGCTCGTACTAGTCAGTAGTTCGATATCATAGATTATTATAAATACCCAGTTGAAAAGTTTGGAAATTCGGCGATTATTGTGGTATATTAATAAATAATAATAATCAATATTTCGGACATCTAACACACAACGCCATCTAGTCCCAAGCTAAGCAGAGCTTGTGTTATGGGTACTAGACAACTGATATGAATACATATATACTTTTTTTTTTTTCGTAAATACATACATATTATACATAGAAAACACCCAAACTCCGAAACAAATATTTGCAGATTACACAAACACTTGGTCCGACCCAGGATTTCAACCCGAGACCTCAAGCACAGCAGTCGCATTCACTACCACTGCGCCACCGAGGCAGTCATATTATTGATGGCATAATCTTCGCTATGCTTTTAAACAGACTTATAAAACGATGCTTATATATGTACAATGTACGTGCAGCAATATTTTCATCATGTATAAATCGATTTAAAAAAAAAATTGCATTAGCTACATAAAAGCTAATGCAATTTTTTTTTTTAAATGTAGTCTCATCCCAGATGGTCTCATCATTACCATGTCAGGATAGAATGACGGTATCCAAAAGAATTCGAGTACAACACTTAACTTTTATAGTAGTTTATTTTTTTTTACATATCTTCTAAAATTATTTAAATATTTGCGTCTAGTAGTCATTAATTTATAATGATGAGCTGACGATGGAAGATACAACTTCTTAATGGTAAGAAGTTGGACGATAATTATTTCAGTGTTGTACGCATGTATACCTTTAGTTGTATTATTTTAAGCTATTTAGGTGAAGGGGATGATAGAAGGTAAGTGTGTAGTAAGGTAAGGTGACTCCTTAAGAGTCAGGGGTTGATGATGGAGTGTGAAATTTCTTAACGGATAGGGGTTAAAAGACAATTGACTTAAGGCAAAAGCCTTTACTTTAACACCTATTACAACATTGAATCTTTTTTATCTATAAAAAGATCTATTTTTAAGTGGCTTAAAAACAGACAACGTAAAATTCACTTTGTGCCAGACAAACCACCCTAATTAAATGAATATTGGTTTACACTCCATACATATTTTTGTAATGTGATTTAGTAGGTAGGTACTATTAGAAACTGATGGAACATATATTGAATTGTATTTGTTTACAAAATCCAAACGTCTTATGTCTATAGCCGGTCCAACACTGTATTGTGATATTCACTTTATTACAAATGGTCTAGGACCTTTTCGTATTAAATAATTTCAAAATATTCGACCCAGGAGGGATTAAAATCCTAAGAAAGTGTTGACAAAACTAGCCAAGTGCGAGTCGGGCTCGCGCACCGAGTCTTCCGTACAAACCTGTAGGTATATTATATAATGTAACTAAAAATGTATGCTTTTCGCATCTTTTCCTTTAACTGTACTATAAGACATTGCTCCGTATTAAATTTCAAGATTCTGAGTTCACTTTAAGTAACCTGTAGGTTTTGGTTCCCTTGCGAGTGTCGAAAATTGACATCATAAACTGCTGTATCTTTTGATTGCGTTGACTTAGAAGTATGATTTTTCCAAGGGATAATAGACTTGAGGATTTGATATGAATTTCAGTTTAATACCTTCATGCGTTCCTGAGAAAAAAGTGTTTTCTATTTCGATACGGAACCCTAAAAATGAAAGAAACTAGACCTTTTAATATTTTTATATGAAAACAATCTGCAGTTGGAATGTAACAGAGCTGGTTAATGTTCGCACATAGCATTGATTTTTGCAAGAGATATGATGAAGCAGATATGTTGGTAACTTGCCAACAGGCCACCTGTACTTCGACACAACTGTTCTGTAATATCTTATCCGAGCTGCTGGTTAAGAGGTTGCTAGTTATTGCCAATTTGCAATACAGACCCGTTTACAATAAAACATCGTTTTCAAATCTGACAATGACTGCCTCGGTGGCGCAGTGGTAGTGAATGCGACTGCTGTGCTTGAGATCTCGGGTTCAAATCCTGGGTCGGACCAAATGTTTGTGTAATCTACAAATATTTGTTTCGGAGTTTGACGACTTACGTAGGAGGGCTGGCAGCGACTGGATGCAAAAAGCAACAGACCGGGGTCTGTGGTGTTCCTTGGGAGAGGCTTATGTCCAGCAGTGGACTCCAACGGGCTGATGATGAAAATAAAGTCTGTCCTTCTGTCGGTCTGAACTTATAATTTATGCCAGACAATGTTTGACATCGCTTTTAGTATGTAATTAAAAATAACAGTAACATTAGTTTCATGAATTTCATGAGGTATTGTTCAGCTCACGACACACTGGCTACATTGTACGTGTGTACTTGAACATATTCAAATTTAAATATGCCACCAGGATGAAGTAATTGTTCTAAAAAGCAATAAATGCCGTAAACGTTAAACAACGAACACAGTTTAAGCCTCTAAGCATCCCTGAACACATCTCTAGAAACAACTAAAATGACGCTTAAGGTATGGAGTACGGTTGGATTTTACAAAGTGCTTAACTAGTGTATTTATGTGTAGTATGTGTATATGTGTATAGTGTTATTAACACATTCAATTTGTGACATATTAATAAACAATCAGTGCTTTGAACGCAACAACAATTTTAAACAGTTTCATGATAAATCTATTACAAACTAGCTGATTTACGCAACTTCGTTTGTGTCTCTTTTCAGTCATGCTTGGCTCCTATTGGTTTAAGCGTGATTGTAACTATCCCATCTTAGACGTTGCCACGCCACTTTCTACTGCACCAAGTGTTGTGGGTTAAAATCCCACATGGGACCACATTTTGTGTGATCCTGAAATTGTTGTTCTGGGTCTAGGTTTTCTTTGTGTCCATTTCATGTATGTTTGTGAAGTCCCTCGTGACATAGCATGCAACTAAAAAAATAACAATAGGCTCAGCGATATATGTATACGTTTAAGATTTAACGAACAAATCGCCTATTAATTAAGTTATTAAATTAAAATTTCTAATCTGAACACATATTAAAAATGTATAAAAATATTTTTTATATAAAAAGTAAAATAGGGCAATTGGGCTGCATGTAGACAAACTGAACTTATAGATGGGTTTACTTTCTGTAAAAGGTTCTGAGTTTAGTAAATCAATCATTAGTATTTCAGATAGAGTTTTAATTCAGAATACAAAATTTCCATCTTCTCATTTTATTTCTTCAACGATTTCAAGTTTTAATTCAAATATTTTTGTTTCAGTTGGCAGTTTTTTCCTGCTTCCTGATTTTTGTTCACGGCAGTGTAATACCAAGAGTCATCACGTCGGTGCCCACGGGCCCATATGGGCCATATGCAGCAGCTTACGCAGTCCCCGTAGCGGCTGGACCGGAAGACTGCGACCCATTACCGCAGTATAAATTTGGCTATGATGTGGCAGATACTCTCACAGGGGACTACAAAAGTCAAGTTGAGCAACGAGACGGCGACCTGGTCCAGGGACAATATTCTCTTGTACAATCTGATGGTACTCTTCGCGTAGTCGAGTACACTGCAGACTCTATTAACGGTTTTAACGCCGTTGTTCGCAATGAGCCTTTAGCTGCATCTCCGATTCCAGTTGATACTGCTGTGATACCCGCAAGGGTAACTGCTGTAGCACCTATTACAAATCAACCGGTACTAAATTCCGCAACAGTGTTTTCCCGATACGCTGCTGCCTCTAGAGTAACGGCTCCGCGAGTAATCATCTCTCCAGACTCCGCCCCCGTATTTTCTGGCTATAACTTCCCAGTAACAACCAATGCTGCATATACTGCTCCTGTTCCAAGCACGTATTCCGCAACAATCCCTGTCTCATATCCTGCGTCTGTAGCCGCCCCATATACTGCTCCCATTGCTGCTCCATATACCTCACCATACTTGGCTACGGCATACGAAGCCACCTACTCTACCCCGTATACGACGGCGTATAGGGCTCCTGTGGCACCTACCTATTCAAATCTTGTTGCAAACTCCCTTTCTTCTGTAGTGCCTCTCTTTCCTGAGGTGTCAGCTCCTACTGTAATTTCAGCTGTTCGGTCTGCTCCCGTAGTTACGAATGGTTGCTGAATTGTTGTTTTTGAATTCAAATTTAGTTTAAGAAAAGGTACTGATAAGGTTTTCGAAACAAATTGTATTTTATAATTAATCTAATGTTAGCCTGTTTTTATAAAATACACTAATAAATTTATCATATTGTAATTCGTAGTTTTTTTTACCAGTGTAATGAAATCTTAGAAATGTAGACAATGTTTAAGTGCAATAACTTATAAATATTTTATACTAGCTTTTGCCTGGAGCTCCGCCCGCGAGTATGTTGGTTATCGTGGTAATTCGTAACCTATGCAATGTCTTAAGAATAAGAGTATTTCCATGCGAATTTCATTAAAATCAGTGCAGCCGTTTAGCCGTAAAAGTGTAACAAAGATACTTAATTACTTTCGCATCTATACTAACATTTAACATTGGCAATGCATTGACTGCCCCTCCGGCCCCGCCCTCCCGCACCACTCTGTCATGGTAGGCGCTTAATGACACTTCATTCAATTCAATCTTATCGTGATAACTTTTAAACTATTCTTCCAAATTACATACTGTAGAAAACGTAGTTTATCTAAATTCAGTACTTAAAGTGAAAAATGTTTCAATTTTGATAAGAGTTCGATAAATAATACTAAAATGTGCATTGATAAAATATACCCAATTTAATTGTATTTGTGGTTCACTATTTTGGTCATAGTGACTTCCTCTTAAGAGGTAGACATATGCTATGCTATTTATTTAAGACAAATAATATTACAGTAAATTATTATCATGTAACTCCAACTGGCGAAAAATACATCGTGGGAGAGCCATGCTTCGGCAGCCGTCGGCTCGACCGGAGTGATACCACGGCCTCACAGAAAACCGGTGTGAAAAAGCGCTTGTTCTGTGTTTCACCGAATGAGTATGGATACTGGAGGCCCATAACCCCAACCCCTCCCTCCATCCCCCTCGCCATCCCCCAAAGGTCGTCAACGCATTTGTGACGCCTCTGGTGTTGCGGGTATCCATGGGCGGCGGTAATTGCTTACCATCAGGCGATAGGTCTGCTCATTTGCGCCATAGTCCATAAAAAAAACGTAACACCTTAAACCTATAACTTAACGTATATATATATATATATATATTATATATATATATATATATATATATATAAGCTTACTTACTATACAGGGTGGAATTTTGTAATGCCACCTAAAGGGAAAGTATTTTTAAGATTGGAGATTGGAAATTTTACTCAAAGAAATATTAATAATTAAAAAATTAAAATACTAATTATATAGTTAAAACGATTGCAATTTGCACGTGTTCCTAATGCAGACTCCTTTCTTAGATGCGACATAACTGCCTGTAAATATATATTTTAAATGTGGAATGTTACATTTGAAAATAGATTGTCATTTGCTATTCACATTCGATTGTTTTTACAAATCGTTTCATATTTGTCTCACAGTAAAAATGGCTTATCAAGAACAATTTGATTTAAAGGAAGCTTATTTTTTATATAACAAATACGAGGAGTTTATAAAAGCGACGACAAACTCTTCAACAGAACTATTTCGATTTTTCTAGTAACTAATTAGTTAATTTAAGATTTCATGGTTTTCCTCTCTTTGATTTATCAAGTTTGTTGCAAACATTCCATCTTTATAAATGTCCCTAACGATCGGCGGGTGTATTTTTTACAGATTTCAGTCGGTTCGATTTTCGGGTGTAGTAAGCGAATTTCGGAAATCTTTGAATGGAATTTTCCTTTATTTTTAAAAATAAAGGAATGAATTATTTGGGTTAAATTTTCTATCTACGGTATTAAGAGTACTTTCCCTTCAGGTGGCATTACAAATTTCCACCCTTTATACGTCTATTGCTAAACAAAGGTTTCCCCTAGAAGTGAAAATTGATGTGTGTGCTGTATAAATAATAGTAAATAAATATTTCGGACATCTTACACACAGCGCCATCTAGTCCCAAGCTAATCAGAACTTGTGTTATGAGTACTAGACAACTGATATAAATAGATATATACTTTTTTGTGTAAATACATACATATTATACATAGGAAAAACCCAAACTTCGAAACAAATATTTGTAGATCATACAAACATTGGTCCGACCCGGGAATCGAACCCGAGACCTCAAGAACAGCAGTCACATATGCTATCATTACGCCACAGAGGCAGTCAAATATAACTGTAAAGTTTCATTTAAGAACGTTCAGCAAGTGTTTCGTAAAAAAGTTTCTATTCTATCCTCAAACTTTTATATTTAAAATATCAGTAGGATAATAGAATCATCATGTGGCCTTTAATAGTCCGCTGCTAAAAAAGAGCCTCTCGTTTTATATATAGTTTCACTTTTTAAGTTAACGAATTGCCTATGTATAACACTCACAAATAATGTGCCAAAAGATGGTATACACATTTCCTGATATGATAAAAACATTCGATTTCTCATGCCACAAAACATTTTTGTAAAAAAATAAATACAGATATTGTTGAAATTGACAAGCAGTTAATAAATTATTGATAATGTGTAGGAATAACAAAAATGTAAAAGCATTAGTATTCATTATTTACAAAATGTAACGTATTGGCATTCCACAGGGCAGTATTTTGGGTCCATTTCTATTTTTAAATTAGTGACAAATTACAACATGTAATGTAATATAAGAAGTATTACCTAATGCAATAAAATGTAATCATGTAAAAGTGAAAATCGTATAACCCAAATTAGAGGCATAAAACCATGAAATTTTCTTCAGAGAAACTTAAAAATTTACATTAATAAAACTTATTTAATACAATCTTAAAATTCTTTTTCAGAGCCTTTTTTCGCAAATTAGGTTGTTGTCGGCTGTAAGCCTACTACGATACGGCTGAACTTCGTTTTTTTTCCTGGAGCAATTGCCGTCGGACTTCCAGAACTTAAATATCGAGCGATATCATGGTCTCTATGAATTTGGTGTGGTTCTGAATCTAGTAATGTTTCTTAATCATTGACGGTTTTGATACCTGTGATGCTTGTTTTGCTGAGCTATTTCAATGAGCTGATTCAAAGCTCTAGTAGGTCTTACACACTCTAGGCATATACTTTTCTCAACCGATTAACTATCTTTGAGTAAGAATTATATAACCCTTTCCTTAAACTAGAACAACTTCTACCGTCGCTCTTTAACATGTTATGGAATAGTACATTGTCTGATCTACGAGTATTTGATTAGCAAATTCAATGTTAGAAATAATTGTACTTCAAGTGAATATTATATACGTGATTACTAAATACCAGTAAAGTTATAAATTAACTTGAATTTCTATTGGTGTACGCTTACGGAATTCCAATACGTGACATGTTAAACAATGATGCGACCGTATTTCAATGAACTTGAAACGAAAGGCCTTGAATGCATTTCGCACTTGACCTTGAATGTAATAAATATATAAATATATGTATATATTATGATAAATATTATATACTCTGGATTATAATGCTCTGTTAAACAAATTAATGTTCAATAGTTTCATGTAGCATTGTTGAACATGCTGAACGGTGTGGTGGTCAGTTTGTACGTGCGTACTTGAATATATTTAAATTTGGAAGTGCCACCAGAATGAGGCAACGGTTCTGCCAAGTACTATAAATGCTGTTAGTGTCAAACTGAGGATACAGTTCACAGCTCAAAGCATTCCTGAACACATCTCAACAAAACATTCGAAATGGCATTCAAGGTATAGAACACAGTTGGATCTAGTGAAGTGTATTCTAACAGGGTGTGAAAGTGAAATAATCTAAGTGAATTACTGTTTTGAACTTTGAAAATTGATTGTTCTTGGCGAACGGCTATAGCAAAAGCTCTTAAATGATTTTGTAGTTACCTTCTTCTTTAATAATTTTTGAGCTGACAAGAAAAAAGCAAAGTTGGACAGGCCATAAAATCTTTTTTTTTCATTTCAGTTGGTAGCCCTCTCATGCCTTCTGGCTCTCGTCCATGGTAGCGCTGTTCCTGCAGCCATTGCAGCTGCGCCTGTAGCTTACGCTGCACCCGCCGTTGCAGCCAGGATTGAAGAATTTGACCCCTTGCCACAGTACAGATTCGGCTACGATGTGGCAGACTCTCTCACTGGGGACTACAAGAGCCAGACTGAACAGAGAAATGGTGATCTTGTACAGGGACAATACTCGCTAGTAGAATCTGACGGTACCCGCCGTGTAGTAGACTATACTGCTGACTCCATCAATGGATTCAACGCAGTTGTCCGCAAGGAACCTTTGGTAGCTGCCGCTCCCGCTATTGTTGCTGAGCCTGCCGTAGTTCCGGCTCGTATTGCCGCTGCACCTATTGTCGCTCAGCCTGCTGCACCTGTTATAGCACGATATGCTGCTGCCCCTGTCGCCGCTTCTCCGGTTGTTGCTGCTCGGTATGCTGCGGCACCCGTTGCTGCTCCATTTGTAGCTGCCCAATATGCCGCCGCACCCGTTGCTGCTCCAGTTGTAGCTGCCCGATATGCCGCCGCACCCGTCGCTGCTCCAGTTGTAGCTGCTCGATATGCTACCGCTCCCGTTGCCGCACCAGTTGTAGCTGCCAGATACGCTGCCGCTCCTGTTGCCGCTCCAGTCGTAGCTGCCCGATACGCTGCCGCACCTGTAGCTTACGCTCAATATGCTGCTGCCCCATACGCTCGCTCTGTGCCTGTAGCTGCCGCCTACAGAGCTGCATATACAGCTCCGGTGGCTCCTGCCTACAGTGCACCTGTAGTGGTCGCTTAATTTGTACAATTGAATGCTTATTTCTAAGAAAACTACGCTTGAAGACTTGAATTGTACATATGACTGTTTTTTAAATATTTGTTTCATGTTTTTTATTATAAAGAATTACATTTCAAAACATATAAGAAACTCTTTTTATTTTCTTATACAAAACTAAGTTCAAAACACACATTGTAATCATTTTTCATCTTGGTTTTTGTACGAAGAAAAGTATTTTATATACATACTGCACATAGGTTTTTGTAATTTGATGTCATAACATTAGCTAAGAAAAAAAATCATAAAATGCTTTAGACACAAATTCTCCAAAAAAAACTGACACATCTACTACATTCGTTGTTGCCCTTTGATTTTAACTGAATCGCTGTTTTATTATTACATTTAAAAAATATCCTATCAACATCAGCCTTTAGCCAAATTGAAATTTCAGAAACGTTAACGTTGGATATTAGATAATCACAAATTTTAATGAAAATACAACTGACTTCCATAACTGGACGGACCACACCAGCACCAGCATTCCAATAAAATAAAAATCATCAAAATCGGTTAACCCAGTCCAACGTTATTAGGTTACAAAAATTAAAAAATAAACAGTCGAATTTAGAACCTCCTCCCTTTTTTGAAGTCAACACAAATAAAATGTATGGGAATGATGTTATCTTTAGGTTAAGTCACGGGGTCAAAATAAATAATAGAAGAGAATAGAAACGTTTACGCTTATTTATAAAAAGGGATTCGACGCAAAACTCCTGTATCTTGGTTCGGACGGAGAAATAATACACACAAAAAAAAAACAAAAACTAGTGTTAACCAATTAACTAGTGTCAATGTTTTGTGATAAGAATTTTTTGTTCAATCATAATAAAATATGGAATTACCATGAAATATATCGACTGACAATGAATTTTTGAACTAAATACTACATAGACACACATTTTATTTAATCTCTCTCAATTTATTTAATTCTAGGAAAACCGATATAAATCTATTTTATCGCTAGTTTTGCCAGTGATTGAAGTCACCGTAGCTAGGTATTCTTTGTGCATGAGTTCTAGGTAAAAAAAAATACGCAAAAACACTTTGACTCAGAACAGCGATTTGTGAATCGCACTAAGTGCTGTCCCACGTGAGGGACACACAATACACCACTATAGTACACAGTAAGTGGCTAAATAAGAGTTTAAACCATTACACTATTTCATCATCATGTGTCTCAGTATCGGTCCCTATTAAAGTGGCTTCTAATTCGCCAACGCAGAGAGATACGACTATCTTATATATTCTTTACTCTACTCACTAAGATCTCCACCTTAATTAAATTCCCAACTTCAATATCTAGGTGCTAACCACGCAAAAACCTTAGATCGTCAAACAACTTACTACTTCATTGTCCCACTCATCGCTCGGATTTTATACATTCTTCTTTCCTGGTTCAATCTGTCCTGTTATGGAAGGCGCTCCCTCTCGGAATTCGGATGGCAAAAACTCGTCAAACCTTTAAACACTTGTTGCGGAAACATTTCACAAAAATATTAACACCACAATCCTAATTTTATCCTCTCCACAGCAAAATATATAATGTATTGTGTATGTATGTATATACATACATAATACACATAATATATATATATATATATATATGTATGTATATATATGTGTGTATGTGTATGTATGTAAATACTTAATTATTACGTAACTTGCATTTGTAAGCTCTCTCTCTCGTTTTTAAATACTATAATAGGATTATGTTATTTAAAATACATTCCTGATTATTGTGCATCTAGCATTTTTATCTCCGCATCACCCTAAGGTCGACTGGTAGGAAATGCCTACGAGATTAAGTCCGCCTGAGCAACAATTATGCATGAAGACTTAAATAAATAAAAAAAATATTCATTTAAGTATTAAAATCGACTAACCATTATAAATAAACAAACGGTTTTACTTCAATGAAAATAAGTAATATGTGGGGCAATACCTTACTATGTAGTAGGCACAAAATTTACATAATATAAGAATGTTCGCCTAAGTATTATATAGTGAACCTATAGAGATTTTCAGTTTATGAAAGTACTAGCTAACAGCTAAAATCACGATTCAGTTCCGAGTCTCTTTAAGCTTGCACCAAGTTTTTGAATTTGGGTTTGCGATTTCTGTTGTAACTCAAATTCTTAAAATATTTCGTCTCATAGAACATACCAATACATGACACTTCCATATTTATCAACGTAAAATGACAGCGTGCGTGCTGTCGCGTTTCGGTGGTGAGTGCGAGACTGGAGGCCCAATCACGCAGAAGTATCACTAAGCCGCCACGGTGAGGGTCACCATGCTGCGTAGTTGCATTGTCTGCATTCGCAATGAGTATAGTGACCACCGCTCTTCGGTATTCTCACTCACTCGGAGAAACACAGCGCAAACGCTATTTCACACCGGTTTTCTGTGAGGCCGTGGTATCACTCCGGTCGAGCCGACCCATTCATGCCGAAGCATAGCTCTCCCACGGATTCTTTTAATTGTTTCAAAATTTTGTAAATATTGTGATGCCATATTACATTATACTTATTCTTCATCAACTAATACATGTTCTCGAGGTATTGAATCATAACTTTGATGAAAAGACAACTCTTTAACTTCACAAACATTCCGGAAACTGCCATAAAATACAGAACCAAAACCAATCAACAGTAACTCTCAAAGCAGTTGTGGGGGAACGGGTGTGATGTCCCTCTAACACAAAGGGAGGATCCTCCGACCAGGCGAGGTGATCATGCCTGACGGTCCACTGATTAGCCACAAAATCTTTGATATGTTGGACAGTTTTTAGTAAATACATACATAGCCCATCTATAAAAACATCAAGTTAATTTACAGAATGTTGTGATCAGTGAGGTTTTAAAAGTTTTTCATGTTTGCACGTCATGGTAAACATTAAAGATTAAGCCAATATGACATTTGCCTTTTGGGCAATTTTCGGGTTTATTCTAATATAATAGGCTATTCTCTATACTCTAAAACTCGATAAACAAGGGAACATATACGAAAGAACATTTCATGTAGCACCAAAGGTTTTGTATACGCGTAACTGACGGTTCACGTATGTTAATAAATAATAAATAAATATTTCGGACATCTAACACGCCATCTAGTCCCAAGCTAAGCAGAATTTGTGTTATGGGTACTAAACAACTGATATAACTACATACATTTTTTTTATTTGTAAATATATACATATTACACATAGGAAACACCCAAACTCCGATACAAATATTTGCAGATCAAACAAACATTTGGTCCGACCCGGGAATCGAACTTGAGACCTCAAGCACAGCAGTCGCATACACTACCACTGCGCCACCGAGGCAGTCAAATAATTATATATGCGAATCACAAACAGCTCTTCAAACGGATGACTCCGATGGCAATTTCGTCTGATGAATCATTGACACGGAAGCGTTTGACATATTTTGTATCACGAATCAATGTATTGATACATTTCGTGAAACGTAACATGTATTGCGAGAGTCATTGTGTCGCGTAATTCGTAGCACTTTCTTCAATAAGTTAGTACGTATGGACCTCACGTCTTTTGTTACGAATGTGGACGATATATAACGCGATGCGCCCGACGGGACCTCACATTCCACTTTGAGGACTGTGACCATCCTACCCTAAACGTAAAGACATGGACTCCAAGGTAAGATATAACTTATTAAAATTAATTAATTTCATTTCATTACCTAATTATTTTTAAATTTCTTAATAGTTAATTTAATTATGAGTTAATTAAAAATGTAAATCGTCAGTTATAATTATTGCACAATAGGTTATGAAAAAAAGTATTTTTTTACGATTTTTTTGTTTTTCCGATATTATACAACTATTTAGATGCGGTATGACTATTTTACGTTATAGCAATCAGAGTACCATTGCCTTTGTAGGTAATCCTAAAGTATATTAATAATAATAATAAAAATTAAATTAATTAATTAATTCTTATTTTTAAATGTAAATGATATGTGATGGTCCTTAAAAAAGATAATAATAATATTAAATAAATAATAATAAAGTATATTTACAATGAAATATTATTAGAAACAAAATTTTGATGCTATAGAATACAAGTGTGTGTTATTTGTGTAGGAGCGCGTAAATTAAAATTAAATCCTTCTTTGCAGTATTCATTTTTTTGAAGTATTCCTTCCCAAAGTGTTTTTACGTCTAGTAGGTATTACTAAAACCAGTAGTACTAGGAATTAGTAAACTCACATCTTTTTAATGTAACCTTTGAAAAAGAGTCATCGATTTTCGACTGTCACGTGCCTGTAAATTGGCCAACGCGATCCATATTGGTTTCTTTTGCAACATACCTTCTTTATACATAACACTTTCGATTCAACCTGCTCCCGTACATAATAATTAATATGATTGAACTACAATATTTTAATGCTTTTGATTTGTTTTTAATATTTTTAACAAATTCAGTAACGATTTAAGTTACCAGCATAAAAATATGTTGAAGTAATGATCTTCTGTTAATTTGTGCATATTATTGTACTTGGTCTGTACTTATTCAATTATTTTATATAAAAAGCTAATTATCGATGTATTGAATGTTCTTATCGTAGTTCAAATTTCATTATTTCTTATTATCATTATAATATGATAAGTCATGTTCTATATCACAAGAAATGACTACAAAAGACATCAACGCGCGCAGTTTATCCAAATCCATATATTTAACTAGCGATTAAAATTCTTATAGAGCATTTTTAAGTAAATGCGTATAGGTAGGAATAAAAATATGAATATTTAAAATTAATTTCTAGATTGCTATACTTTAAAAAAATACTATAAGGTTGTCTAACTTTAGTGCTTGTTTTTGTAAAACACAAAACACGCACAAAACTTTATATAATGAAACTTCAAGTTATTGTGTCTACTGAACTAAAAAAAAAATACACAATTAAACTATAGCGAAAATGTGCTTAGAAATGCTTTTCCTTCATTTATACACAAATGAACTAATATTAAAGAATTTGGTGCATGCTAATCTAGTACTTAAGTGTGAGTAAATTTGAACTTAATTTGAATGTGTAGTCTCATGTTGGGTTCGAACCCACAATTCTCAGCGTAATAACAATCCATGAGTTAACTACTTAACCCTACGTTAACTACGCTATTCTTGCAGTCAATATCCTATAGGGTGAGGATCTACTATTAAACTACTAGCTTTGCGCGCGTCTCTGCCCGCATGTTTATCGGTTATCACAGCAAAGGGTAGCCTATGTCCTTCCACAATAATCAAAGTATCTACTTGCAAAATTTCATTGAAATTGGTGCAGTGGTTTGGCCATGAAAGTGGGACAGACAGACAGACGAGTTACTTTCGCATTTATAATATAAGTATGGACTTACGATAAACATTCTCTGCACCCAAGTAATAGGTTAAACTTGTACAATGAAACGTCATTCAATATTCTACTGACCACATGTACTACGTCCTGTACATATATAAAAAGGTATCGAATGTGTTGGTATTCTATCCGCGTGTAGTTACGAAGAAAGGGTGCAAAGCATGTCGCAACTCTGGCCGCCGCTTATAAACAATACAATCATATGTTTTATTGCACAATTACTTATATTATTATGTAACATTCATTTTAGCTTATGCTGTTAGTGAAATCTTCTATACAAATAAATAAATTTGGAGTTTCTATTTTTAATATTAAACACACACGGTACATTTACCAAAATAACATTTTTTACAATTTTTGTCTGTCTGTGTGTCTGTTTGTTCCGGCTAATGTCTGGAATGGCTGTACCGATTTTGATGGGACTTACACTCATAGGAGGATGATATAAGGAGTAACTTAGACTTACTTTTTTTAGACTAGCTTCGCCCCACCGTGTTACCCGAGGTACGACGATAAGACGATAACTACGGGTAACACCGGAAGTTCAGCCAGTAGAAAATGAAATTATTGTGTTTTTGTATGCAAATAAGATATTTTTATTGTTTCTAATGCGTATGTTTTGTAACATTAAATTATAACATAGGAAAAAACTACTACAGAACGTGCTCTTTATTATAGTCTCATTAGTTAGTTAGTTACTCATATATATGTTTAATAAATAATTTATTTATAAGCTTACAAAAAAAGACCAAATTTATTTGGTTTTTTTCATATACTATAACACCTACTATATATATATATACTAAATATTAGAAACTAAATAGAGAACTACTTTATTTTAATTTAACAAAAAATCATCAATAAAATCTCGTAACGGAATAAATAGATGCCTAAAATAAACAATACATATTTAATAAATGTCTACTTGTTGCAGATTGTAGTATTCATCTGCTTAACGTGTGCGGCGAGTGCGAGCGTCATCGCTCCAGCACTACCACTAGCACGCGTCGACCCTCTACCTCAATACTCGTACGGCTACGACGTACAAGACGCACTCACAGGTGACTACAAAGGACACCAGGAGCACAGGAACGGAGACATCGTCACTGGCTCCTACTCAGTCGTTGACCCCGACGGCACGCGCAGAATTGTCGATTACACTGCTGACCCTCTGAATGGCTTCAATGCGGTCGTACGCCGTGAGCCTTTAGTCTTTCCAGCCCCTGCTAAAGTCCTGGCTCCCGCGCCTGTAGTCGCCCCCGCACCTATTCTTGCAAGAGGGCCAGTCTTTGCACCCGCTGCTGCACCGTTCCTTGCTCCTAGATTACCCAGCCCTTACTACTTTTAGATGAATTATTACAATTTTGTTGTTGATATCTAGTTTAAGGATTTTATACATTTGTTATTTATAAAAATAAACGCTTTTTTGATATATTTACTAGAAGTATTATTTTAATAACTAAATGTCAATATCTATAAATTTGTTAACAGTTTTGAGGTTGTGTTAAACGTACGTAACGTACGACACGTGGGAGTTAGTTTTATCTAACTTGTCAGGGATAATTTTGCTCACTTTGGTTGATATCATCGGCACAGAAGTAAAATGGGTAGGTACACGTTATATAGATTTAGTTGATCCGTCATTGTTCGTGTTGTTAATTCTAGGTTTATGAAAGTTCATGCAGAAATCTATCTCGTGAAAGCAATCTATAGGTACCAACTAGGAGTAAACACTGTATATTAAACAAATAATAGAAAACAACGTCTAGGTTTGTATGTCTTGGTGAACCTTATTAACCAGAACAACTTGAACTGTTATTGTAGGGAACCTTTGTAACATAACAGGACATAATCTACACTAGACGTAACAGTTTTCTATAGTCGTTTTTATTTCATAACACAATAATATCTAAATACTCCAAATAGGAAATGCTTCCGTACTTGTGTTAATAAGATTCCAATAAAAAATGTTCCTCACGTATATATGTATATTTATATATGTAAATACCAAATGTAATTTGACACACGTGATAACATCAGCTTTAGCCGAGAAGCAAGTTGCAGCGGCCTTAATACCAAAAATACAATAACCCATCAAGGCAGGAGAACCGGCACGCACCCAACTACCACCACGCTGGGTCGCGCTCGAATTCCAGTGAAGATCGTGGCCTTGCCTTGGTTAGGTGTTTGTCTCACCGTTAACGAGAAAACGATAAGCGAAAGGCTTAAACTATAATGACATGCATGAAACATGCAATACTATATTAAAATATATATGAAATATATTTTAAAGAAAATTACTGAACTTAATTAGAGCTTTAGTTCAGATAATTAAATATCTAGATGTATTTATTGTTATACAAGTATATTATCAGGAGTATTACAAAGGAATGTAGTTCTAGTTAGAGAATCGATTACGTAAATAAATTATTCGAATAAACCCTATCAAACTTGTGGGAGGGCCACGCTTCGGCATGCATGGGCCGGCTCGACCGGAGTGATACTACGGCCTCACAAAATACTGGTGTGAAACAGCGCCTGCGCTGTATGAGAATACCGGAGACCCATACTTTCCCCATCCCCCAAAGGCTAGTAACGCACTTGTGACGCCTCTTGTGTTGCGGGTGTCCATTGGCGGCTGTAATCGCTTATCATCAGGCGATGCGTATGCTCGTTTGCCCCCTATTCCATTGTTAAAATTTTAGCGAAAGGATCGCTTCAGACTACATGCTAAAATTGCTGTCCGCTTTATTTAGTTTGTGAGACAACTGCTTTAAACACCTCAATTAAAAGCGAAAGTTCCAACGAACTTCTCATAATGGCGAGGTTCGATTATCGGATCGAGCCTTGTGACGTCACAATAATCCGTTGTCATGAGTGGACATGCGATGAATATAAAACGGGACCGAACACTGAAAGGGACAGTTCCAACTCACTGTTGAACATAACTACAACCAAAATGGCATTCAAGGTATATAATGGTTTATATTTTGCATAATTTTCAGTCTCACTGTTAATGTTTTGTGTCTGTATCTGTAACTAAAATGTTTTATTTCTTTCAGTTCGTCGTATTCAGTTGCTTAGTCGCGGTGGCGAGTGCTGGTTACTACCCGAGTGCACAGGTGGCTTACTCAGCTCCCATCACGTACACGAGTCACGCCGTACAAGCTCCACTTACCTACGCTGCACCTATCGCTAAATACGATGCACCAGTGGCGTATGCTGCCCCTGTAGCGAAAGAGGTTCACGTCGCGCCTGCTCAGTACAGCTTCTCTTACGACGTACAAGACAGCCACACCGGTGACTCTAAATCCCAGCATGAGACCCGCGATGGTGACGTTGTCCATGGCTCCTACTCCGTGGTTGACCCCGATGGCACCAAACGTACCGTAGAGTACACCGCAGACGCTCACAATGGTTTTAATGCCGTGGTACACAAGGAACCCTATGCCGTCAAAGTGGCCGCTGTCGCTCCGGTAGCTAAGTACGCAGCTCCCATTGCGTACGCTTCCGCTCCAGTAGTGCACAGTGCACCTGTGTACCACTCCGCACCTATAGCCTACAGTGCTCCAGCATATGCCTACCACCATTAAGTCACTTAATGGATGCCATGACAAACATAATGGAAATGTTTGTAAATCAACTATATTTATTGCTATTTCCTATTTTATTTAACATCGATTGTATAAGTGCTAAACTATTGATACTTATATATTGATATATTCGTTAATAACAACTGAATAAATAAGTAGTAAACAAAGTAATTATTGTGTTATATATTTAATTATAGTTCCATAATTTAAGTTTATATTTTTTAAAAGATCAAAATTCTCTAAAAATATTGGAATTTAAAATGTTATCGAAATGTGATCAGATATCGAATAATTGTAATCCCAGAACACCAGACTGTGGTGGTGCTGGTATAACTTGGTCCGGTCCAGGAATGACCGTAAGTCCACGTTGTTTGCATTTGCGACGCTCTGCTTCTCCACCGGGCTCTGGCTTTCGCGGCAGCACAGCGAAGCGTCGTCCTGGTGGCACAGTCGACATTTTCTTGAACAGTACCTGAGTCTCGATAGCCTGCTCTGCGTTCATAACAGAAACAACTTGTTTCTCGCGCTGCATAATAGCTTTTCTTTCGTCCGCCGTGACTGTTTGTGACACCATCTCTGCACACTTGAACAAGAAAGCGTGCACGCGTTCTGGGTCCTGCATCTTCTTAGAGTACTCGTAAGCTTCTTCCACCAATACGCGTACTTCGTTAGCGTTGGCTTGTTGCATATCTCCACTCATCAGAACGAAACAGCCGTTTAGCCACCACGTGACATTACCTAGTTCCTGAGCTTCCCGCTGGCAACGTTTACCGTAATACTTAGCAAGTGCATAATTTTTCTGTGTACATAGTAATCTAGCCAACTCATACATGAGCCAACATTTCATAGTTGAGTTCTCGCACATCTCGAGAGAAGCTTGTACTCTTTCGGTTGCTTCTTTTATGTCAATGAACTTGTAAGGATAATTAGCCATAACTGAATCGAAAGAAGTAGGACGGCCCACGGGTAAGCCCATAAGAAAAGCGATACGACGTCGGTTTCCGCGTTCACTGAGCGTGTATGATAGACGATGTTGCGATAAATACCCTTCGCCTACGGCTCTGTACAAGCGGTCTGTATAAAGCTCTTTGTCGGGTAATGTTCTTGGAGTTTTTGAGTCGAGGAATAACTGCATACGTTCGGCCTGTGCTATCAAATCCATGACACGCATTTCTCGCATACTCTTTTCAATCTGTTTCAATAAACGTTCAGATGTACGCGCTCCAATTTCCCGCTCTCTTATAAGCACTAAATCCTTATATTTATTCTGATGTTTTGATTCTGCTCTCTCAGCATATTTAATTGTATAATATGGTCTCTGTGACCGCAACATCTCTTGTCTTTCACTTAGAGATCGTAAGGCTTCTTTTACGAGTGATTTTAGTTCCTCACTGCCAGCAGAATTTGCAGATTTAATTCGTGAATCTTCAGTGAGACTTTGAAGGAAAAATTTATCGTAGGCCATTGGTCCAAGATATTTCATAGCTAGTACACGAGATAAGATATAATGTTTTCGAGCCTCCATCTGCGTCAGTTTACGTTTTCGCTCAGGTTTGGGAATACGAGACACATGTGTGACTTTTTGCGGTTCATTATTACTACCCCGTGTCGCTTCCAGTTGTTTGATGAGAGGTAAAAAATCCAACATAACGCTACCAGCGTTGACACCGATACAATCTTGAATGGTTTCTATACCTTGATTAATACCTTCAGTAAAGTAAGGAGGCTGGCGTCTTACCCTGAGTCCTCTAAAGTTCATGACAACAGAGCGCTCGAAATCAGACATGGTATAAAGTGCGCGCGCCTGCATATTGCGCGCGTTCATGTTCCTTGGTTCGAGTTGAAGCGCCAGTTCTGCATCAGAGTATGCTTGTACTGGCTTAACAGCATCTGCGCAAACCTGACTACGCCCCGTCAGCGTACGCACATCTTCAGGACTATTTTGAAAAGCCTCATCGTAAGAAGCTTTCGCCTTCTCGAACTGCTCGAGTCGACGAAGATAAGCTCCTCTTTCGCGGTACACGGTGAGAGCACCATATAACTGTTTCTCCTCCATTTTATATATAAAAATTAACAACCCTTTTGAAATGGATGCGGACAAAATTAAATATTTTTAGGTTGTCATATTTTGACGTATGTTTTTTTTCTATCAGATTTTATTACATTTCACAACTCTGGTAATTATATTATAACTTCTTGGGAACCTACTTCTAAATTGACGCACTTAAGTCTAGTCATAAAATGGTTCAGTTACGACTCCTTATTGACACTTTTTAAAACTAACAACACATATTATGTATAGATAATAAAATGAGAACCTCCTCCTTTTTTGAAGTCGGGTAAAAATAACTTATCACAAATAATAATACGTCATTAATAGAATGTTGAGGACATTTTCCTTAATGTAGTATGCATATAAGACTGCTCCTTTTATATTAATCAAGTAAGCAATGTTCAAGTTACGTGAAGACTACTGGGTAACTCAGTAAATGTACAATTAAGCATTTTAGAATGTACTGTATTGGACCTACTTTTATGCCGTAGAATACTCGCTAGTATGTATACAGCAAAAAAAAGCATTACAATGTACTGGAGTGTGAGTACTCTAATAAATGCGAACATCTTTAAAAAAAAAGTTTTAATTGACTTACGATAACCATCTACCACCTTTTGAAGTAAGAAAAGTTTTCCTACTGTAAATAAAATAAAAAAGTTTTCGTTAAAAGTTTAATGAGCCATTATTCTTCAGTGATTACGGGTAAATATGAGTTTAGACGGCGACATATCGTGCAGCAGGAGCGTAAGCAAACGGCGACGTGAACCTGGCGAAGGGGGATGTGTAAGCGGCAAACTTAGCCACAGGGGCAGCTGCAACAGGCACTGCTGACGTATACCTCGCGGCAACTACAGGAGCAGGGGCGGCAGTCAATCGAGCCGGTACCACAGCGGGTTCAGCAACAACTGCGGGAGCAGCAGCCACCAGGGGCTCCTTACGCACAACCGCGTTGAAACCGTTCACTGCATCGGCAGAATAGTCAACAATACGCAGAGTACCATCGGGATCGGCGACCGTGTATTGCCCCTGAACCAAATCACCGCTTCGCTGCTCCGTTTGGCTTTTGTAGTCACCGGTGAGGGCGTCCGCAACATTGTATCCAAAATTATATTGTGGAAGTGGGTCGAATTCTTCCAGCCTTGCTGCGACTGGGGCGGCAGCAACAACAGGTTGAGCCACAAGAGGGGCTGCCACGGCTGCTGGTTGATAAACACCTGCTCGTGCCAGAGCCAAAAGGCATGAAAGGATGACGAACTGTAACAAACCAATTAGTTAGAGACCACTAATGGTTATAGCACTATTCTGGTTTAACTCAGCATGTGACACATAAGTCGTACTTGAAACAGTGACCCGGTTTTGCGAGGGCGAGACTAGTGCAGTTGCGTAAATGTGTGCGCGGAGAAATTACTAACAAGCTGAGGATACCTCGTTCGTCAAGGACGCACAGTGTCGCCTTTTGCATGTTAATGACTTTTAAGTATTTGGCCATTGTATGGCGCCGTAGTTTATGGCTTGTAATTAGGTTTCGCTAAAATAAACACAAGCAATGAATAGATACCCGTGACATTTATCTTATATTAAGATATTTTATGACTTTACTTCTATTAAAATTTTGAGTTTATTTATGTAAGAAAGGTAATAGCAGTTTTCATAGTAAAAATAACCTGCATGCTGCATAATTGTAATCTAGAGATTAACTTTACAAAACTGTATCACGACACTAACTAGTTTTGACTTACGAGTATATGGTACATTGGCTAAACCAGCTTTAAGACAATAACCGCGGGATTACCCATAGTTATTATCGTACCACGGGTAAAGTCGCGGGGCGAAGCTAGTCAAAAAAAATATTAAGTTACTCCTTATATCATCAGCTACCTATCAGTGAAAATCCCGTCTAAGTCGGTATAGCCGTTCCAGAGATTAGCCGGAACAAACAGACAAGACATGCATTTAGTAAAAAGCTGTTATATTACAAACAGATACTTCAATTTTATTTATTTATATAGATATATAGACTAGGTTTTCCCTGAGGCTCCGCTCGTGTATAAGTCGGCTTTTAAGAGAGGAGGCTCTTTATATTGTTGTTATAATAGCTTTTTTACTTGTGAACCAATTGAAATACAACAAACACTTAGGTTAAGTGAATTTTCCCGGAAAACATGGGGGCAAACCAAATCCAAATCGGTTAAGCAACACCTGAGATTAGCGTGCACAAATACATAGTTGATTAAAGTTCCGTTACTTTTTAAAAATCCCGTTCATTAGTTCTTCTTAAATGTCTTTGATTTACAGACATACAATTTTAATATTTGTATACATTGGACTATGATACACACGAGTCAAGATTTTCTTGAGTCTTTTTTAAAATGTTGACGTGATTTTCGATGAGTCGATAAGTCTTATTAGGAAACTAAACCAACAAACTAACTTAAATTATTAGGAAGTTTCGGATTTTTCAACAACATGTTTTTTAATTAATCGATTTCAATTAGTAGATATGGAATTTTAGTAAAGAATTTATTTTTACATTTCTATTAAGTTTCCAATACCACGATTGTTAATTAAACTTTTATTTTAAAAATAGAATAAATGTTTTAGGAACTATTGAATTTCAAGAGAATTGATTTAAAACCAAGAAGAAATTTTACCTTAAAGGCCATTTTTGTTCCTGTTGAGTTGTTGAGATTGCTCAAGTGAGACTATGCTCCTGTTCTGTCCGACGATGTATATATAGTACCTGTATATTGTGACATCGGCTCAAGTTCGCGTTTTGTATTATGTGTGCGCATCACTATGGATGTGCACGCAATTGGAAATGAGATACAATTTGTCAATGGCGGAAAATTCGAATGTGTTCTTGAAATTTGGCCAACTATTATGAAATTTAAAATAATGTGATTATAATACTTGTTTGATAATAATAGTGTGTGTAAAAATGTATTTTATTTCATAAAAAAAATTCAAGAATAATTCCATGTGACACTATTTGAATGCTCAATTAAAAGACAGTATGTAGAAAAATTCGATCACCATTATAAAGCTCTTTCTGCTAACGAAACTTTTTAACCAACTTCATAACTTCTCTCTTTCTTATATACGTAGTACTTCTTATATATTATACTATCTGACCCACGCAACCTTAGTAGTAGCGTGATGATATATAGCCTTTCTCGATAAATGGACTATCCGACACTGAAATAATTTTTCAAATCGGACCAGTGGTTCCTGAGATTAGCGCGTTCTAACAAACAAATAAACAAACTCTTCAGCTTTATTATTAGTATAGATATAGTACATGCAATGTTTAAGATTTTTTAGATTTACGTATATCATCATCAGGTATTTATCTATTATATTATCTAAATTAGCTAAAAAAAAAATAGGGGTGGGTCACCCTTATCATTTAGTGGTATGAAAAATAAATGTTGAACGACTCTCATACCGACCCGATATGCACTCAAAATTTCATATGTATCGGTCCAGTCGTTTCGGAGCAGGTTGGTAATAAGCATCGCGACACGAGAATTTCATATATTACATTTGGTTTAGTATTATTTACTCAAAATCTTTTTCTTCCTTCTCTCTTCCTCAATAGAACTTTTCTAAATAACTAGTCAGAAATCAAGTATATTATAAAAAACTAGCCGAACCCCGCGGTTATTGTCGCAGTGTTACCCGCAGTTATTGTCGTAACGCGAGTAACGCCGCGAGGCGAAGAATTAGTCTAAAAAAAGTTAATCCTTATATCATCAGCAACCTATCAATGAAATTCTCTACTCTTATACCCGTCAACTTCCATACCCAAAACCTTCCTAACAGTATTTTGCTCATCTCTACGCATCACATGTCCATACCACGTTAACCTGCCGCTTCTCAACTTTTCAGCCACTGGTGCAACTTTCAGGCTTCCTCTGATGTAGACATTCTTCACCTTATCCATTCTTGTCACACCACACATGCATCTCAACATTCGCATTTCAGCCACATGCAGGCGTCTCTCGTCCGTTACCTTCACTGGCCAACACTCAGATCCATGCAGAACTACAGGTCTGATGATCGCTTTGTATATTTGTCCCTTTAAGGTTAAAGGGAACTTTGGATCGCACACAGTTCCTGTTACCCGCCGCCACTTCATCTATCCTGCATTGATTCGATGCTGCACACACCTTATTCTTCATTCTTCTTTTTTTTTTTTTTTTATTCTTCTTAAAAAAGACAACTCACACATTAGGAATAAACATCCTGTGTCGTGGGGGACTTTACAAACATACATGAAACGGACACAAAGAACATCCAGACTCGGGACAACAATTCGTGGATCACACAAAGTGTTGTAGGTACCGCGTGGGATTTGAACCCACGACACTTGGCGCAGTAGCAAGCGGCATGGCGACCGCTGACACCACTCGGCCAACCGTGCATTCAACCGTGCAGTTATGTTTTCTTTTTGTATGTATGCAATTAATTATTTCATTTATTCATTGAACCACTATGCATGCCCATTTTGTTATTATTCTTCACGTTGTTATAAGAAAGAAGAAACCCAGGATTTCATTTAAATATCTAAGTTCAAAACATGTTTTATAAGATGGGAGATAGAACGGATTTTCATGAAACTTTGCAGTAGTAAAGCTCGGCATGATTGATGAAGAGAAGAAGATTGCCTAAATACAACTTTTTCTTTGCCCTGGGTGCCTAATTGTAATATTCACTGCAGATACGTGTACGAACTTCTCGCTCGAAGTACAAAGTTGCCTTCGATATAATACCGAACATTTCCTCCAAACAGAAACAAAATGCTATGGTTGGTATGCAGGCGCTGACGCTTAGTGGCAATAGTTTTTTTCCTAGTAGATAGTTACCCTACCTTGTTATTTATAAGCTGGTATTTAACTTCTTTAATTATTGATTGGTGTAACCGTTATAATTAATTTAATGTGAATAAATAAATAGATATTAGCTTAGGTATGGATGATATGGGGGACAGCAGATTAATGCTCTAACTAGCTTTTGCCCGCGACTCCGCCCGCGTGAATGTCGGTTGGTAAAAAATCTCTATAAATTTAACTTATTATGTTTTTTTTTTTTTTTTTTTTTATTGAATAGTGGGCAAACGAGCAGACGTATCACCTGATGGTAAGCGATTACCGTCGCCCATGGACACCCGCGACACCAAAGGCGTCACAAGTGCGTTGCCGACCTTTGGGGGATGGGAAAGGGGATAGGGGGAGGGGTTGGGGTATGGGCCTCCGGTATCCTCACTCACTCGGTGAAACACAGCGCAAACGCTATTTCACGCCGGTCTTCTGTGAGGCCGTGGTATCACTCCGGTCGAGCCGACCCATTCATGCCGAAGCATTTTCATAATGCAAATAATAATAATTGGCAGTTTACCAGTATGTAGGTGTACAGAGTCATTTAATTGCTTGTGTTGTTATTTTGTGTGTGAAAATATATAGACTAAAATGTCTAACGATACGTTACACAAGTAATCCTGATCTTGGGATAAATTTGATGATTTCTAGAGAATTAAAGGTAGCTATGACAGCGAATATTCTTTTCAAGTCGTCATGTATCACAGTTATACCCCGTTCGACGTAACCTCTGCGTAGTGAATATAGGCGTTTGTAGAAAAAATATAATAATTTCTTTACTTTTTCTTTTGTTAAGTGGAAATTTCAGTAAATTGTCCTTGTTGAAATTTCTCTTCAAGGGTTCTTGAAACTCGTTATTATATGTAAACAAAAATTACAATAATAATAACATTATAAAATCGGATTTTATAACTTTCTGAGACACCTGGTAAAATCTTAGAAGACAAAATCACTATAAGTCAACATTAACTTCAGAGTTCTTGGAGATTAAATCTATTGAGTCTAAAGAGCCTGCACTCAAGGATAATAAATTAATAAAAGCTTGAAATACAAATCACACATAATTTTTATTATTGCCATGGCTTTTTACTCTATAATAAATAACTATTCATATTAAGGTTTGACTAGGATCGTTTCAGTGGTGGTAAAGAGGGGCAGCATAACCGATTGGAGCATGGTGTACCACGGGCGCAGCAGCATATGCAACAGGAGCCACCTTGGCGATAGGCGCGACAACTTTAGCCACATGTCCGATCGGTTCCTTGTGCACAACAGCGTTGAAACCATTCTGGGGATCGGCAGTGTATTCTACGGTTCTTTTCGTACCATCAGGATCGACTACAGAGTAAGAACCTTGTACAACATCACCGTCACGGCTTTCGTGCTGAGTTTTAGAGTCACCGGTGAGACCGTCTTGCACATCATAAGCGAAGCTGTATCGAGGGTGGGCGTCGTACTCTTCGGCCTTGACGATTGGAGCTGCGTATGCTACAGGAGCAGCGTGAACGAGGTGTGCAGCAGGAGCAGCGTGCACGACAGGCGTGGCAGCATAGCTTACAGGGGCGTGAGCTGTGTACACCGCAGGGCCAATGTTACCCGCATTGACGGCAGCAAAAGCGCAGACAAGGATTGCCAACTGGAAAAACAATTAAATTATTATTACAAAAGTAATTTACCATGAGTCTTCTTCCAGATACCAGTCAACGACAGCTCGGATTCGAATCCGAACATTCCGGATACTCAATTATTTTTTAAATAAAATATTCTTCTTCTGCCTAGCCTTTATTATTCCCAAGAATAATTGGGATCGACTATTAATTCGACTGGTCATTTAGGTATATATGAATATCAGTTTTTTTCATAGAGCAACTGACATCAAACATGAACAGCCCAATCCAAAAGCTCGACAGAATAGTGTGAAGTTGTTCACCAATAAAAGAGGTAGTTTTAAATAACCACCCTTTGTAAATAATCTACTGATATCTAATATAATATTCTATTACATATAATTTATATAACCTGAATATTATTATAATAAAAAATTAACGTATCGCACCTTGAAAGCCATTTCGAAGAAAACACTTGACTTCTAAGACCAAAAGCTGAATGTCCAACAATAGTCACACTCGAAGACTTTATATGCGTCCCAACTGCTTCAGCATTGCAATACCATCGACTCTCTATGCGTGTGTGAGTGTGTAAGCTCGCACAAACCGGTCGATTTTGAATGTTACACCATTCAATATTGTCTTTAACAGACCGCAACCTTTTGCTTACGTCTCCTTAATATGTTAATAAGAGCAAGTGGGATGATGTACTTGTGTACAAAGATCACTTGCTTTGTAATGCTGTGGACTTTTTTGGACGGTATGTCCTTGTGATATGACACTTTTCTTTATGCTAAACTAGGTCATTTCACGAGAGCACTTATAATTTTAAGATCGAAAAGTAAAAAAAAAAAGGTTACCAATGAAATACAATTAAGATTATTTAAATTAGTTTATATTAAAAATTGATGTCTATTACATCTCCTTTCAGCGTACTGAATAAAATAAAAATAAATAAATAAATATTTCGGACATCTTACACACACGCCATCTAGTCCCAAACTAAGCAGAGCTTGTGTTATGGATACTAGACAACTGATATATATGAAAAAAAAATACATATATACTTTTTTTTTGTAAATACATACATATTATACATAGAGAAGACCCAAACTCCGAAACAAATATTTGTAGATCATACAAACATTTGGTTCACCCCGGGAATCGAACCCGAGACCTCAAGAACAGCAGTCGTTATTAGATTACAAAATTTTCACAAATTTTTGAAAACTTTTCCATATTTTTTCACATTTTCAGAATGAAATAACTTGAATTGATTTGTGAAATTCACACATGATTGCTCAGTAAAACTTGTTGAAACCGAATGTTACTTCAATGACTATGTATAAAAACTCCTTTGTCAATACTTACCGTGTTTCGTACATAGAACACCTAACAAATTTGACGTATTTTTATTAAATTTTTTTCTTTCTTTCATTTTCTTGCAGGCTTGACAATAGAAATGACAATGAGTCTGTACTAATAGAATTATTTTTTTATAAAAATTATGTAGAATATTGACCTTTTCCTTCAGTAATATAAGATTAATTCCTCTTAAAATTAATTCCAGTGCGTTTTTTATTATCTAGACTTAAGTGAATTTTGTGAGAAATCTACAAGTAAGTAATTAGGATAGAATATTCTGTACGTTCAGAAGTATTCCATTGAATATAAATACTTATATGATCGCCTACTTATAGCATGTAAATAGCTTTTAGGCACCTTTCCCTATAATTCATTGCTACGAGTATTATCATTAAATGATAGTGCTTAAGCACTTGTTTGGAATTGGATATGTTTAATTTGTTTATGATATTTATTGTATCCCTCCCAGTATAACTCTACTCAGCCTTTTTTTTATTATATAGGGGCAAACGAGCAGACGTAAGCGCGCCTGATGGTAAGCGATTACCGCCGCCCATGGACACCCGCAACACCAGAGGCGTCACAAGTGCGTTGCCAGACTTTTAGAAAGGAGTACGCTCTTTTCTTTGTAGAAAAAATATAACATTTTCTTTCTTTTGTTTTTGTTAAGTGCAAATTAAAGTAAATTGTCCATGTTGAAATTTCTTTTTAATCATTCTTAAAACTCATCATCATATGTAACCTGATAGAAAGCATTAATAAAATCCAAAGTCAGGGACAATAGTGCAGATGAGCCACTTGATGTAAAGTGTCTAACGTCGCTATCACATACCTAAATAGACTATAAAACAAAAAATCCACAGATCTCGTGCCTTTCACGACCTTCGAGCACATGAAGAAAATGAAAAAATCAATACAGACAAAACTAAATTTTTTGAAAGCATTTTATTTTTCATTAATTTATTATATTAGGTCTTTACCTATGAAATTGCCGTTTTGTATGCAATAAGTGAAAGGACTTATTTTTTCAAACTTTTTATTTCTGTTATTCGAAGTAATCACCCATGCAATCGACGCATCTTTGCCAATGCATTGGCAGTTTATTGATGCCCTTCTTGTAAAAATCAGCTGGACGGGAGGCAACAAACTCTTCAAAGGCATTTTGTACTGCCTCTCGGGAATTGAATTTTTTACCTACTAAAAAGTTGTCTAAATTTTGGAAAAAGTAATAGTCGGTAGGTGCAAGGTCTGGTGAGTATGGCGGATGAGGGAGAGCTTCCAACCCCAGCTCTTGCAGCTTGGAGACTGTCTGTTGCGCAGTATGGGGTCGCGCGTTGTCGTGAAGGAGCAGTGGGGACGACCGATTGACCAAAGCTGGTTGCAGATGTGCAAGCTTCTCCATCATTCTCTCCAGTTCTTCACAGTACACATCTGCATTAATGCTCATTCCGTTGTGTAAAAAGCTGTGGTGAATCACACCCGCACTAGACCACCAAACAGTGACCATCACCTTTTTAGGGGTCATTTTTGGTTTAGGGCATTGCTTTGGTGCTGAACCAGGGTCTAACCAACTTGCTGAGCGCTTTCGATTGTCGAACAGAATCCATTTTTCGTCGCACGTAACTATTCGTTTCAAAATTCCTTCATTTCTTTGCCTGTTGAGCTGCGAAAGGCAGGTCTCGACGCGTACGTTGCGCTGGCGATCGTTAAGGTCGTGGGGCACCCATCTATCAAGCTTTTTTACCTTGCCAATTTGTCGCAAATGGATCAATATTGTTTTGATGCTTACATTAAAAGCTGCTGCTGGCTCAGCTGTAGATTGAGCTTCGTCAGCTTCCACAATCGCCTTTAATTCATTATTGTTAACCAAAGTCTCCGGACGACCACGAGCTTCATTTTTCAAGTCAAAATTTCCAGAACGGAACCGGGAAAACCAATAAAGGGTTGTGCGTTCGTTTGTACAGTTCTCTCCGTAAACGTTTTTGATGTTACGTGCCATTTGTGTCGCGTTGGTGCTACGACGGAACTCATATTCCATAATTACACGAATTTTTAAAGTATCCATTATGACGAACAATTTTCAAATATAATGAAAATACAACGCTAATCAAAAAACAAAAGACTGAGTTTGTAAATAGAATGTCATGTTTTTAAAACAAAATTAATTTGAATTTAGAATACAGAGCCATTACAAACTTTTTTTTATTTGAAATGACCAGTACTGAAGAAGCAATTTCATAGGTAAAGACCTATTATTAAACATCACTAGTCGAATAAATACAATAGGTAACCTTAAATAAACAATACAGAACGAGCGCTCACTTACGCCCGCAACCAAAATTCAAACAGTATAAAGGGCACCTTCGCTTTTCTTCTTTAATTTTACCGATATTGCTTTTCGCTTTCGAGAAATCGTGGCGTCTAGGAGAAAATACATCGAAATAACGTCGCATTTTTCAGATACACGCACTCTCATTCTCAACTGCCCGTCTCAATTACTTTAGTAGCCCGCTTGTGTCACACTGCACCACAATCTCCTTGTAATTGCCCATGCCTAACCTCTGTGGACCTATTTTATATAGGTGTGACACTGGATAAAACCCTAAACTTTAAGTCCTATATAAATATCCTGCTTATATAAGAATCCGGAAACTCATTTACATTTTTAAGACTACGAAACGTTAATATTTTTTTACAACAACACAATTACAGTATACTCGTATTTATCATTACATATTGCATTTCATATTAGTGTGGTGCCGCTGAGACGATTATAAAACCGTTAGATAGCACATAGAGCAGTATTAAAAGTGACTACTGTGGCGACCTCCACATACAGCGCCATCTACCGAAGATACACTGAACTACGAAATAACGCACTGTACCTACAACCTACACTACACGGAGTAACTACCAATCCTGAATCGCGCAAATAAAGTTCCCGCGCCGATTATCATATATACAACATCCCAACTGTTGGGCAGTAGCCCGCCAGGCATGATCACCTCGCCTGGTCGGAGGATCCTCCCTTTGTGTTGGGTGGAACATTACACCCGTTCCCCCACACTACCTTTCGCCCCATCATATTTCCTACTGCTAACATTTTATTATACAGGCAGTTCTTTTACAACACCAGGAAACTCCGTATAGAAAAATTTACAAATGTAGAAAAGATAAAATCTGTACTGTAACCACATACGCGATTCTATTATTATTTTGGACCTTCCTTGTACAACAAAATTAATAAACATTGTCCCGAATACGGTTTAACATACTACAACTGTAAGAAAGTGATATACACGTTTGTTCTCCAAGATTCATACGAAGAAACGAACAAACACCATTTAAAATATTTAAATTTTTTTCTCAGTTTTTATTTGGAAATTTTCATAGAGTAGTCAACACTGGTCCGCAATAGCGAAGTTATTGTTCTTGTAACGCGTGTAAGTGAAACATGCGTATATTTAGTTGGCCTAATCGTTTCAAAGCTACAACTTTATAGTTAAAGGTTGTTACATTTTTTGCGACGTGTGGTAATGAATTTCGCACCTCTATAGATTAATATCTCAATGTTAGTTTGTATCTTCCTTTAAAGTGTGCTAGTGTCTTTGATTATTTTATTTTTCTTTGGTTTCTGTTAAATATAGCATTTTTAAATACCTGTATATTTTTTTTAATGGAATAAGGGACAAACGACCAGACCTATCGCCTAATGGTAAGCGATTACCACCGCCCATGGACATTCTCAACGCCAGACGTGAGACGAGTGCGTTGCCGGCCTTTGGGGGATGGGGAGGGGGGAAAGGGGTTGGGGTACGGGCCTCCGGTATCCTCACTCACTCAGTGAAACACAGTGCAAGCGCTATTTCACACCGGTTTTCTGTGAGGCCGTGGTATCACTCCGGTCGAGCTGGCCCGTTCATGCCGAAGCGAGGCTCTCCCACGGTTAAAGTATACACAAATTGTAATATTACATGAATTTCTGTAATTCATTGGGGGTTAGGACCTGTCATTCCTTCACATAGATTATAGCGTAACCTAGTTAGAAGGTCAGAACTGCACCCACAATAATTGAAACATGTTAGTTATTTTACAATGTAGCAACTATTATACGCATGTAATTATTCTACTACCTTCGCAGGTACACAATGTCGTGGTTACGTCATGCCAGTTTCCGACGTGTGTTTTCGCGTCTGTACGCTATGTTTGATCCGCTTGACTTTGTCACGGGTCTCGAAAAACGGGAACTCACAGCTCACCTTGCGGGCGACTGCGACCCATTCTATATAAGATCAATCAAGAAAGGTATTTTCAGTCATCACCTACAGCCTTTAATAGTGTACTGCTGCTCATGGGCCTCTTTGGAAAGGAGGATTTCACCTATATATATATATATGTAGGTGAAACTCATTTACATTTTTAAGACTACGAAACGTTACTAATTTTTGCATTATATTTATCATTACATATTGCATTTAATATTGGTGTGGTGTCATATATATATATACTAGCTGCAGCCCGCGGCTCCGCCCGCGTTTATGTCGGTTTTTTCGTGTTTTTTCGCGGTCGCGGATATGTGACTGATGCAAAAATTAGATAAAAACAATCCTTGATGCGGATTATATATCATTCTAAAATTTCAGCTTGATCGGTGCAGAACTTTTTGAGTTTTTGAAGCATACACAAACCAACATAACATTTTTATATATATAGATATACTGCACGCGGGATAGACAGATTGGTATAGTGTCTATGTGAAGTTACTCCCTTAGTTGTCATAAGACATCTATAGGATAATTAGGGGTGGCAATATTGCGTATAGGCGTTTTCTTAATCCGTTAATACACGGAGGGTGATATTTTATTAATCATAAAACATACCTTTAGTATAGAATGGTTACCCATAATCGCGGGAATCCCCATTCTCTGATTAATTCCTGTTACTGTTGTACGCCCATTATGCCCAGCAGTGGGACGTTATGCGTTGTTGATAGATAGGGTGGTGCTACCCGTGGTACGACAATAACTGCGGACAACGCCGCAAGGCGAAGCTAGTATCTATATAAATTGTATTCTCTGTTATTCTGATGTATAAGCTATATTATTGTAAAGTTTCATCAAAATCCATTCAGTATTTTTTGCGTGAAAGAGCAACAATGTAAGTAACATACTCACAAACTTTCGCGTTTATAATATTAGTTAGATAATTGTTTACTAATAATCCATCTCTGATACAAAAAGAAAATGGAATACATGATAATGGCTGCAATAGTTAAAACTGTGACGATGCCATTAGCGCTAAAATCAGTGGTTATGGTCAACAGAAATCAAGAAACAACACTAAAATCATAAAACAAAGGGAACAAAGCATGCAGTGATAGTGGTTAAATAGTAAGCGCACGTGTGTGTGTGTGTGTGTGTGTGTGTGTAAGTCACTTCTCAATTTACACAAAAGTGTAATTACATTTGGACCTATTTATGCAACAAGGAACCAATCTACTAACATGCCGAAATCTAAATGAGAACTCTATTTATTATAAGGAGATAAGAATTTTTTTTTTTGTTTTTACTCCCGCTCTAGGAATAATTTCTATGTCGCGGGGGACCTTACAAACATACATGAAACGTACACAAAGAACACCCAGACTTAGAACAACAATTTGTGGATCACACAAAGTGTTATTCTATGTGGGATTTGAACCCACAACACTTGGCGAAGTAGGGAAAGGCGTGGCGACCGCTTAACCACTAGGCCAAACGTGCTTTGATATTGGCATGTGTGTGGATTGGTTCCTTATTGCATAAGTAGGTCCATTTTTTTCGTCGTCTATATTTCCAGGTCCAGGAACTTTCGATCGTCCAAACTTGATTCCTAGCGTCAACTCTGGTCGAATAATAGCGTGTTCGTGTAATCCATTCCAACACCACTTAGAATACATGTGGCTATTCAACGATCGTCCTAAACGGTGTGGATGCGGTTATTGGTTTGTACTTTGCCCAGTCACACCTATAACCCCACCACACCATGTCAAGTAAACGTGTTGACTGAAGACTTGGCTTTAGCTGATGCCTGTTGCATTGTGTATTCATGTAATAATAAAATATTGAAATAATTTCATTCAAATTTAAACGAAAGATATTAAAATGAAATGAATTCAAATAAATGAAATGTCAGTACTTGTTTGAATTCGAATTTTAATGAAATATATTTAAAATTTGATTGAATTAAATTATGTGATGATATTAAGTTTATAGTTTGAAGTTTTATTTATTGTAACAACAGCCTTAAATATATCGAAGGTTTACCAAAATTTTGTGTATCTAGAAGTCAACATCTATCTTAAGATGTAAATATAATTTAATTAAATAACAATATCAAACAAAATTGAATGTAGTTTGTGTTAAAATGAATCAAAAATCAATAAATCTACTGGACACCACGTGAGTGAGTAAATAAATAAATAAATATTTCGGACATCTTCCACACAACGCCCATCTAGTCCCAAGCTAAGCAGAGCTTGTGTTATGGGTACTAGATAACTGATATAAATACATATATACTTTTTTAAATACATATTATACATAGAAAACACTCAAACTCCGAAACAAATATTTGTAGATCATACAAACATTTGGTCCGACCCAGGCATCGAACCCGAGACCTCGAGAAGAGCAGTCGCATACGCTACCACTACGCCACAGAGGAAATCGAATGATAACCAGATAATCGAATGATATTAAAGGAAACTCAACTAACGGAGTCTTATACTCGTATTATGGAGTTTTAACAAGTTACAGATTAAAGTGGACATCTCTTAACATAATTGGATTCTTCCGGAATTGCGCTCAATGAGCCTAAGTTATGAGTGCATTCAGTTAATTTGTATAGGTTATTAAAGTTCCTTTTATAAAAATTGTGTGAATGTGGGGCCACGAAATGAAAGACAATCATTATTTGTATCTGTTAAAGTTATTGTTTTAAAGATACTGACCATCATGATCATCGTGCGCATAAAGTTCCTTATCTTTGAAAACGATTAATCTATACTTAATATTATAAAGCTGAAGAGTTTGTTTGTTTGTTTGAACGCGCTAATCTCGGGAACCGCGGGTCCGATTTAAAAAATTCTTTCAGTGTTGAATAGTCCATTTATGATGGAAAGCTATAGGCTATCATCACGCTAATACTAATATAGGCGGAGCACCAATAAAGAATATTTCAAAAACGGGGTAAAATTTTCTCGCTGCGGGCATTGCGTGGGTCAGCTAGTTACTGGATAGAAATGGCAGAAATGTTTTTTACGCATTGCACTTTTGTAGACAATTTAGATTCCTACTCTGCCAAATTCACGTAAGTCATATAAATCCTGTCTTTCCCTTTATGTATGTTTCTAGAGAAAAAAAATAGGACAAAACCTCCTTTCTAAGGAGAGGCCTGTATCCAGCAGGGGAATGTCAAAGGTCGATGATGATTTTTTAGTAAATGTATACTTTTTGTAAATACATACAAACATTTACATAATAACACCCCAACTCCGTAACAAATATTTGCAGATCATACAAATATTTAATCCGACCCGGGCATCGAACTACAGATCTCAAGCACAGCAGTCGCTTACGCTACCACTGCGCCATCTAGGCAGTCAATTTTGATCATTTGTGAAATAACATTTAATGTTGAGTAGTATTGAGTGAGCTAGTATTGGTATAGAAACTAAGTTAATAATTGTTTAATTCTATCTTTTCACACTTGTATCTAAATTAATCGGAAGAGATTGAAAACTTGTCATTGTAGAATAGTAATTAACAGAACTATTGTATTTAAACTCTATTAAAGTGATAGTAACTATAGCTGTTGTGTGTGTATTATGGCTATAACCTTGTATTTTACACACTGCATTATTTTTAATAATATATCGTGCATTTATAAGATAAAATCTTATTTCCTACATTTCATTTCCTTCTTCGATTAATAAATAGCTGCAGTCAGACATTCATACTATTACTACTTACTACTGGGTGCATAATATTATATGCATTAAATTGTTTTTTTGTTTTTTTTTGTTTTTTTAAGACAACTCCCACATTAGGAATAAACATCCTGTGTCGTGGGGGACTTTACAAACATATATGAAACGGACACAAAGAACATCCAGACTCGGTACAACAATTCGTGGATCACACAAAGTGTTGTAGGTACCGCGTGGGATTTGAACCCACGACACTTGGTGCAGTAGCAAGCGGCATGGCGACCGCTGAAACCACTCGGCCAACCGTGCAGTCATTAATTATATACATACATACCTTCATACAACGTATATATATTTTATTTCTACAGAGCACATGCCGTACAGTACGTTGATGTTTATCACCTAAAAAAGGTGACGTATTATTATCTTTTGCAACATTTTTGCAATATTACATAACAGAATAGTAATGCACACTTCTCAGAAAGCAGTAACGTGGCGTCTGCACGTATGTGTGCACATGTCATCACATATACACACACTGTGAATTATATAAAATATCTGTAACGTCATGGATGCGGATATAACGCCATCACATCTGCAAATAACGATTTTGTCGCCCTCATAATAATCGCTGGTTTCGACGCCCGAGCATGTAAGGTCATGCGCCGCTCGCTTACCGACTACTGCGACCCACTTCCCGCGCCAAGACCTTGAACTAGCTAATCCTGTGCGCGTTTACCCCGGAACCAAATTATTGTTATCTAAATAATAACTCATATGTATACATCTAATATATTTCCGGGTTCAGGTAATGATGGTAAAAATAAATTAACAAAAAATATATGCAATAAATTTTCGACCTGCATATAACCTGATTCCTTAATAAGTTTAAATAGCAGCCGCGATCCTCAGTTTCTTTTGAGATTTTTTACCTCATCTTTATACAATGGATTGAATTACAATTTCACAATATTTCTCAAACTACATAAAGTATTTTGTTAACATTTAGATTTACTTTACCATAACAATTACTACAATTGGATTACGCTTCCAAAACATTTATATTAAATGCTTTCCGTAAAAATTTTTACTAAGTATTATTTGAATATAATTTTGTTTAAGTAGCAAAAAGAATTAACATAGCAACAAATTAAATGGTCAATGAATATCCCAGCGTCCGACCACTGTCTTTGACTAGCTTTTTCTTTTCAAAAACTTCTTCTAAGCCTTCCATTAGCGAAGTATTGCGATTAAACATACTAAAATAATTTCACAAGTAACACAAGCAATAGTTATGCCTCGTTATGCTAATAAAACAATAAAAACAAACATATAGGAACGCAATCGACCTCCATTTTTATTTTCATTTTTTGTTAAAATATCATTTTACTTAATGTCCAGTAATAAATACAAAAATCCTTCACCGTTTACACACGTACGTTCAAAATACCTAATTTCATACCACTAATCACAGCGTTTACACATCTTACAACTTAATATCACAATTACCTACTAGTTCTAGTTTAGTATTTCTTGGCCGGTATAAAATAGTGTCCACTTTCGAAATTCACTTTAGGCTCCACTTCTTTTTGTGGGGTGAAATAAATCAATGGTTTGTCTTTATTGTAGTATGTTTTAGGACGCCGCCGCAACTCTGCAACATATATCGGTCTTGTAGTAGAAGCGTCATATCGAAAAGCATTTAAATCGTAACTTGTGACAGTGTGTTTTTGGACGACAGGTCGCTGTGTGACAACTGCAGGTGCTTCTGCAGGTTCTTCGCTGAGTACTGCTTTGAATCCATGCTCAGCATCGGCAGTATATTCTACTTTTCGTTTGGTTCCATCAGGACCTACTACCGTATACGCTCCTGTGACAATATCACCTTGCCTAACTTCATGTATACTCTTGCTATCTCCTGTTGTTGAATCTTGAACGTCATATGAGTATTTATAGTCGTTAGGCGAAGGTGGTGGATCTCTCACTATGATACCAAAAGCAGGGACAGCTAACAGTAGTAGCGATACCTAGAAAAGGTAAAAATAGTATTGTCAAAAGAAATATAATAGAAATAATATAGCGACAAAAGTTGGAAATAAAATGTAAAGATTTATCAACTACGACACAGCTTCCATCTTTAAGTTATCTTTAATTATCCATTGGTTACTGTTCTAACTTTATTTATAATAACTACACATGGTAACTAATATGTCAATAATTTGAGCACACTATCTGACTCATAAATCACTTTTTTCATATTAAAACGGTAAGATAAAACTCTGAGCCAAAAATTAACAACACGTTCTTGATAATATCACTAATTAGCTTTTAGTACCCAAAACACTTATGCTATATCTATTTTCACACACCAGATAATCTATTATTCGTTGTCTTTTTTTACTGAACTGAGTAATAAAACAAATAACACTGATAAACTTTGAGTCTAATTCTGTTATTACGCCCTAATGACGTCATACTTCTGTTGGTTTATGTATTTTAATAAAGTAACACTTTAAGCTTACCCTTAGCATGTTGAACGTTGAACAATAGGGTACAGAGTAAATATAACACCCACGCGCTGACTGCAAGTTGTATTTATACAAGCAGTTTGCATTCACTAGAACGTTCCTTACTGGCAACAGGCGTGCGAGCTCCGCTGTTTAGCACTGTTAGTACATTAATAGTTTGTCGTAATGAGATTTATTACTCTATACTGTTACGTTATAAACTGTAATCGTTAAATGGGATTTGAGAGGCATAACGTAAACTATTCTGGACATTTTCTAATGAAAATATAATATTTGCGTCGCCGCTGCGAGAAGTACCTATACATTTTTTTATTTATTATGATATAGGGGGCAAACGAGCAGACGTATCGCCTGGTGGTAAGCGATTACCGCCGCCCGTGGACACCCGCGACACCTGAGGCGTTACAAGTGCGTTGCCTGCCTTTTAGGAAGGAGTACGCTCTTTTCTTGAAGGTTTGAAGGTCGTATTGGTCCGGGAACACCGCAGGCGACAGCTCATTCAACAGTTTTGCTGTGCGCGGCAGAAAGTATTACATTTCCGTACCACAAATGCTTGCAGTTTACTGATTAATACTGATAATACTCACATTTAATTTTATAATATTCATTGTTTAGGAAATATTCGCAGAATATAACAAGAACCATCCTTGAGGTAATTATAATAGCAGTTTCCTACATGGTATGACGAATTATAGTCCCGTTGGGAGCTGCTTACTTCAATAACATCTTTTTTTTTCGTTATAGTGCCATGCGTC
This sequence comes from Spilarctia lutea, assembly GCA_916048165.1. NCBI lineage: Eukaryota > Metazoa > Arthropoda > Insecta > Lepidoptera > Erebidae > Spilarctia > Spilarctia lutea. The sequence continues at coordinate 8,522,692 of OU696491.1, forward strand.
ACGCAGGGGCCGCCTTGACTAAAGTTACACCACGGCCTAACAAATAACCGGTGGTAGGCAACTATTTCGTTGCTTTTGAAGTTAGTAACATCACACACATATACACACACAGAATAGGTATACATAATTCATATACAACAAAATACTATTAAATAAGTAGTGACATACAGTACAAACTATACGTCCATTTATAACACGACTGAAAAATACAGGCTACCAGTTTAGCTTGAATATTAGTTTCATTAGGTACCTAATTTCGAAAATTGAAAATATTAGTTCTTACTTTTAGTCCTTTGTATGTAATTTTTGTGTACTATTTAATTATTGTTAATTAGTTAAGCCAATGAGGTTACTAGAGAGATAATTTCCACTCTTTACTTAAAAGACGGCATGGCTCATGTCTGTTAAGTTGCAAGGATCCCTGAGCGACAGTACTCACTTACCATCGTGAGACCCTTCTGCTCGTTTGGCCCCTATATCTAATAAGTTGATTAACAGCTGTTATCGTTGATGGTAAGCGATTACCGCCGCCCATGGACACCCGTAACACCAGAGGTCGCACCAGGGCGTTGCCGACCTTTGAGGGATGAAGGGAGAGGTGGGGTTATGGGCCTCCGGTATCCTCACTCACTCGATGAAACACAGCGCAGGCGCTGTTTTACACCGATTTTCTGTGAGGCCGTGGTATAACTCCGGTCGAGCCGGCCCATGCATGCCGAAGCGTGGCTCTCCGTGTTTGTCCGTCCGTCGTCTGCCACCAGGCTGTATCTCACGCATGATATATAAAGATAGGTTATTGAAAACGGCAGTAAGAATCCTCCCGCTGAGTTGTAAATTTAATACTAGTTAAATGTGTTCAAAAATAATATTCATAAAAAATATGTAATCCACATTATACGTAATTCGTACACAATAATTATTATCAAATAAATGTTATCATTGTTGCGAATTATTACACTTCTATTATTTTTAATTTTTCATGGGCCGTTAAACTCTTGTGAAAGAATCTAACTAGTAGTTAGGTCCTAGTTATCTACGAAATGGACAATAAATGAAATATATTTCTAATTTACATTTGTCTCTATAAAGCGCTAGTTGTCTTACTTATAAATGTTGTTGAATACAAAGTGGGAGAGCTTTCTTCATGCTAATCCATTCTGCTACGGAGAATCTACTTGCTATTAAGTAAAAACTTCAAAGTATCTAGTTCTAAACAATACCTAATAATATAACAAAATTATTGCTTAATCAAAAATTAATAAGCAGTAAATTATATTAAAACTAAGCAACGCTTGTATCTTGGGCCGCCATAAAATAGAAAACTAGAAGAATTAGACGCGTACAGAATAAATTTTTACAAATTATAAAACTTAAGTAAAGTAAAGTTGAAAAGACAGAAGTATAATACAAACAAAAGAAATTAAACAAAATAAAGTGAAGAAAACTTTATTTAAATTAAATACCTCAAAAATACATTCAAACTTTTTACTAACTAAAAATAAGAGTAAAAAACTGACTGCTTGATGGTTACATTTTTTGGCATTTTTAAACTTATTCCTTATCCGTTGTTCATAAAATTTTAATTCCGTAATTTTTTTACAAAATTCTTAAATCAATTTTTTGTTTGACCTATCAATAAAAAGATGTTTTAGATTGCTATTTTTATTCGTAAAATGCATTTTTATTTCCTCTATAGTTAAGGTTTACGTTACGAACGAATATGCATTGTAGAAGATAAATATATATTTTTCTGATTACACAGTCTAACACCAATCAATATTTCGTAACCGTTAGTTTTATGGTATTAGCCGATTATTCATTTCGCTGATTAATTGTAACTTTGAGGAGTTCATGGTTAAAGACAGCAACAACTCATAACAAATGATTCTATAGCGACATTGGAATAAAGATATTGTTGATTATAGTAATGATTAATAAATAATAAATATAAATATTCCGGACATCTAACACAACGCCATCTAGTCCCAAGCTAAGCAGAGCTTGTGTTATGGGTACTAGACAACTGATATAAATACTTATATACTTTTTTTTGTAAATACATACATATTATACACTAGCTGACCCACGCAACCTCGTTTGCGTCTTCAATTGCCCGTAGCGTGAAAATTTTCCCCGTTTTTGAAACATTCTTCATTGGTGCTCCGCTTCTATTAGTATTACCGTGATGATATATAGCCTATAGCCTTTCTCGATAAATGGACTATCCAACACTGAAAGAATTTTTAAAATCGGTTTAGTAGATCCCAAGATTACCCCCTACAATTTAACAAACACACAAACTTTCCTTCTTTATAATAATATCTATCTATCTATATCTATACTAATATAGATAGAAAACACCCAAACTACGAAACAAATATTTGTAGATCATACAAACATTTGGTCCGACCCGAGTATCGAGTCCGAGACCGCAAGCTTAGCAGTCGCATACGCTACCACTAAGCCACCGAGGCAGGAAAGATTACTTTAAAGTGAGATTTTTATAGGAACTTTCAACTTGGTAAGCTTCCCATCACGTTTTTGAATGTGTTTTGTTTGTGTTGATGGAAGAGAATTGCAGTACCTTTACTTGTAGCTAAATGTTTGATGATTTTTTATTTAGATTAATACTTTGCTATTGTCGTTTACTATTTATTTATAGTAATGATTAGCATTTTATTTCCTAAAATCTGAGACTGTACAGAGATCAATCATGACATATTTATCAGCAAAGTCTAAATTCCTGCTTGTACTACATACGAGTATTATAGTTAGTATTACAGGAATTAGCCGTGAGACCTTACTTTCACCTCGTAAAACTATGTAAATTACGATCACAATCCTCCTTGGTATTCATAGAGTCCAGTCTAGTATCTAATTGATTATGTTAAATTAATAATAAATGTATAAGATAGATTGTTTTAAACGTCTTTGTAAAGGGTGTATTTGAAAGTGTCTTCATAAACATTCACAGTTTCCTGCTTTTGTCACTGGTGGCGCTGCTGCTTCCTTTTTTTGGATTGAAGACATGTCAAGTCGTTACGAGGTCAATGTATTAACTCATAAAAAGAAATCTAACATTGGTTTTTCATTAAAATATTACCAAAACCCAACAGATTAAACCTCAAATATATAAATAGATTCAATTTATTTATTATCACACAAGTTATTATAATACGTAACCGTTTGTTTTATAACATAATATATAAACAAGTTACCAAAATTTATGCAATTCGTGTCAAGACCTTGAAATATTACTGTAAGTTTCAATTTACGAGAACATTAAAAAGAGTAACCCGGAAATTTGCAGATATTTAAAACTAAACTCCTCGTAGTAGTTCACAGGTAATCAATTTTTTAACTAAGTTAGAAACAAAACAGTATTTCAGTTTACTTATTCTATTACTAGTAGTCTTCTTCAATGAAAGAGAAAGTGATAATACTTTTTATTGTACACAAGTTGAATCATTCAAACGACTTCGACTGCCTCGGTGGCGCAGTGGTAGTGAATGCGACTGCTGTACTTGAGGTCTCGGGTTCAAATACTGGGTTGGACCAAATGTTTGTGTGGTCTACAAATATTTGTTTCAGAGTTTGCGTGTTTCTATGTATAATATGTATATATTTACAAAAAAAAAGTATATATGTATTTATATCAGTTGTCTGGTACCCATAACACAAGCTCTGCTTAGCTTGGGACTAGATGGCATTGTGTGTTAGTTGTCTGAAAAAATTCAAATGATTATAAATATGTATTTTACGGGAATGGATTTAAATGGTGGTCCTAAAGGTCCGGTGAGTGTAAAACATCGAGGGAAAGGTGGAATACGTATAGAGTATGTAGGTAGTAAAACTGACGGAAATTAACCTGAGTATCTCTCACTTTAACCAATTGCCAAGACATGTGAGTCATCGTCGATTTGAAGGTCTCTCCACTCTCAAAACCAACTTCACTCCAAGTTCCGTCAAAGATAATAAATCGATTTAATGTATGGAATTATTTCCAGGTATTCTTATACACAATAATGATACACAATATGTCTTTATTATTCTTTTACGTAACTTATATAAACTATATAAACGTAGGTAGATGTGTTTACTTAAGTGAGCACGTAATTATAAGTTGGCATTGAATTATCTTAATAAAAAGCTATTTTACATGGTTTAAATAGTTAATGTTTTATTTTATGACGTCTTCATATTATCTATTCTGACGATCTAACAATGTATTATTACCTACTACAACGCCATTTGAGCTTCACATGTAAATATTTAATTAGAACCTAAATCTAAAGATATTACTATGCTCTCTATACAAGAGGATTGTACAAAAGTTCCACAAAAGAACCAACATTCAATTGTTCTTTTTACGGTATAGAGAGGTTACAAACAGATGGGTTACTCAAAAGTAAGTTACCTTTTTGTAACCACTCACCGAACGATCGATGGGCTCATCACAGACTCGATTGAGTGGTAATGTGGTTAATCTAGAAGCTAGATTAACCCTGCATTCTTAGCCGACTAGTCCTGGGTTAAATTACCACTCAGAACAAATAACCTAATTGTATGATGAATGTGATTACTTCCCCTGTGTCTAGCTGTAATTTATCTAACTAGCTCATCTCTACAGCTTCGTCTATATCCCTCAAAAGAGAAAATTCTCCTCATCGGGGAGAGCCACGCTTCGGCATAAATGGGCCGGCTCGACCGGAGTGATACCACGGCCTCACAGAAAACTGGTGTGAAATAGCGCTTGCGCTGTGTTTCACCGAGTGAGTGAGGATACCGGAGGCCCATACCCCAACCCCTCCCCCCATTCCCTCTCCCCATCCCCCAAAGGCCGGCAACGCACTTGTGACGCTTTTGGTGTTGCGGGTGTCCGTGGGCGGCGGTAATCGCTTACCACCAGGTGATGCGTCTGCTAGTTTGCCCTCTATTCAATAAAAAAAAAAAAAATTCCATTGATATGAAATGAAATGATTGAAATGAAATGAAATGAAATGAAATGTAATGAAATGAAATGAAATGAAATGAAATGAAATGATTTATTTCACATAAATAGAGTACATTTACAGGTGTTGTTACAGTTTGAACTTAAGAGACCGTCTATTTAGCCACTGGTGGCATGTGAAAATGTCCTTATTTAAAATTCTATTAATTACATAAATTTTAAAAGAGTAAAAAAATATAAATTGTCAAAAATGTCATTTAAATATTATTTATTATATTGCAAAATAGTCAAATTAAAAGTGAGTCAATTAAATATTACACATGTTAAGCTGTATTCTCATTTATAGTCGACTCCTAGTAGTATGAGCGTTTCTACTCAAACCTTCCTGAGCTTATCGTGTTCAAACAATCAAACAAATATCTAAACTCTCCAGCTACACCAGTATAGATATAAATGTATTTATAACAGATACTGCAGCCGCACGCAGAACCGCAGCAGGTCTATACACTAGACAAGGAAATGATAAACCTACTAGTATCAGTTACTTTACTAATAAAAGGTGATTCATTATGTTAATAAAGTCTCTGTACGTAATATAACGCTCTCAACGTTCTTATACGAAAGAAGGTCACCGTTTTGCAAAAACCCAACACGGTTTAAATTTATACTTAAGTGATTACGAACTGAACCTATTTAATTCCAATGGCAGTAATGGAGGTTTTGATAATGAGCTCAGCACCCTACGGTACAACAAAAGACGATATTTTTTTTAATTTTTGGTAACACTAGCTACGCCCCGCGTTTTTACCTACAGCGGGAAAAAACGCGAAGCAAAGCTAGTTTCAAAGAAAAGTGGTCTAAGTTACTCCTTATATCATCAACTATTTTCAAGTGACAGTCCTGTCAAAATCGGTCCAGCCATTTCAAAGATTAAGTACCTAATTTATGTTCATTTGCATTTAAGATAAAGCTGTTAATTTGAAGTAATAAATAAATAGCTACTTAAATTTTATTTATTTGAATAGATATCCCTGTATTCCCCAAAAGTCTTGATCTTGTATTCATCAGATGTTCCTGCTGTGTTTTTTTTCATAAATAGTTTTAGGCTAGATTTGAATTGCGAGACTCTTGCTGCAAGATTGAGACCAAAACTAAAACAGAGGACGCAGTCCTAAGACCACGACCAGCTCCCTTAGCGGAGATGGAAGTGTTTCAAATCTCTTTCTAGATTAAACGTGACTTGAGGTTGAGATGACGTCATTCTAAAACATTTATTAGTTTTCTATTAACCTTTATCTTTGTAGTTATTCTAACTTAGCTGTAAGTGCAGCAGTTTTGACGCAATACCAATATCAAGACTGGATATTAATAAGTCTCGTCTTACGTTTAGACAAAGTGTTTGTAGCTTGTCTCGAGCTTATTATAAATTAATAAATAAATGTTTCGTACATCTAACACAACACCATCTGGTCCGAAGCTAGGTGGACCTTGTGTTATGGGTACTAGACAACTGAGATGAATTCAAATATACATATTTGTAAATATACATATTCTACATAAAAAACACCCAAACTCCGAAACAAATATTTGTAGATCACACAAACACTTGGTCATTTGAACCCGAGACCGAGGCAGTCTTATTAATCAATTTAACACGTAAAAATACGTAACGTAACGTATATTTTAAAAATATTACCACAACACACTACCTACAGTCTATACGCAAGACACTTATAACTATATAAATAAACAATATAGTCATATATAACTGTTCCACATTTAAAACCATCGGGTAAAAGGATAGAAAAGTGTCCAGTTCCAAGATGGCAAGCAAATTTGCTTAGCAGCATTATGATCATCTTGCACCAAGACTTTATAACCAACTAAATTTAATATATAAAACAAAAAACTAAAACAAATAATTAAATTGTGGCTTAATAAAATGGAATTTGATAATGTTGAAAGCCTATTACAAATAGTAAAATAATGAAAACTTGAATAATGTCACACATATCATCACTACACACAAATCTTAACTCATAACCTCAAATACACAGTAAATCATACTTCCTCACACACTCACACACAAATATGTATGATTTAAGTATACAATCTTACACTTAATTAATTTATTTATTTATCTTTATTGTATACACAAAATAAAACAGTATAGTAAGGATGTAAAACACTTGGCGGTTAATTTACTATTGTAACTAGTGTGTGTTTTTTTTGCCTGTAAATAGGAACTGACTCCCAACACACAGTTAGCGCTACTTTGGGAGTCAGCGATGTACAGTGTCCTGTAATCCATTTTTGTTATTATTAATATATATATAGTCGTAAATACACATTTTAATCGAGAAAGACACTCACTCCTTGAACAATCCAAACATCTTTTGAACTGTTACGGTTCAAAAGACATTGAGGTCGAGGAAAATTGGCAAAAAAATAAAGCTTCTTTTAAGGATAGCCCCTTTACTTTTTAATTATATTTTATTTTATATTCTGTAACTAAATTCAAGTATCTAGTACAAGCTCCAGTACATTGCAACCACTAACAAAACACACAACACTATCTGTTTATTAACTCTGTTGACTTACTTGCTTTACTCACATAAAGAAATCAATTTCGTAGTGCCGAGTTCCATAAAATAATAATATAATATCCCCATAACTAGGTATTATATAATATATTACTTTAAATTATATTTTCGCTACAAAAGATATCGCTTCTATGGCTGACTTCTATCACGTTTACCATGTAGTGTTCTGAAGAGCTGTTCTAAATGCCCCCACCTTCTCCCATTCTTTACAGGGCAACACGCGTTCGACCTAAACGGTTCGGCTCTTTATTTCTGCATCAAGAAGTCAAAAACTGGAACTCACTACCAGCACGCGTGTTTCGCTCCCACTATATTCTCCTTTAAACGGGGCATGAAAAAGCATCTCACTTGGCCGCTATAGAGTGGGACGCCATACTGCATAGTCTGCTTTTGCAGTGAATAATATGGATTCTACTATTTGGCACTTTGGTAGCCCTTCAATTAATAAAAGTACATACCTACATAATTTAGCATCTAATTTAAATAGAACCATAAATCGACAGCTAGAATAAAATATTGAAAAGGTCATTGGTGCTGTAGACCTTGTTCGCCAATAAATTCACTGCACTGCACTAGTTACTGACATTTATTAGAGCCGGTCTATAACATAGACAGGTCACAAGTAATTTTTGTAAGGCGGTCTAGATTAGGAAACAGCCGACTGTCGTGTGTGTTGCGCCCGCGCAGATAATAGCCGGGCGCGGCTGACACACATTCAGATGTGCACATTGCTTTATACACATAAATAGTTTACTGTTCATAAGGAGCTATAATTGTTACTTCATTGTATAGTGTATCTTTTTGAATGCAGATAAATTTAAAAATAACGATCAATTGAGATATCTAGGTATAATTTTGAATCAAAATAAATTTACAAGAATGTAGGTATATTATTGTTATTTCACTTTTAATACAATTGTGAGGGGTCTTGAGGTGGCCTATGTCCATCAGTGGACAACTTTCGGCCGAGATGAGGAATGTGATGAGGATGGTGAATTTTTACTAATTCTTCTGAACGATAAATATTTAGTACTAGCTTTCGCCCGCGGCTTCGCTCGCATTTAATCAAAACTATCCTATGTTACTTCTAATACCTTCAAAAAATATGTACAAAGCTTCATGATGATCGGTTAAGATAGTCGGTTTTCGCCTTATCTTTACCTTTATAATATTAGTGTGATGTAATTATACAGAAAAGTGTATGAAACAATTGACCAGAATCTTAAAAAGTGTATCTAACAGGAATAAAAGCGAGGAATTTAAAAAGTGAATCTACGAGGATAATTAAAAAATGGTAGTAGTTAAATTGCGAAATAGTGTGTTTATAAAAGTTATTAACAATTAAGAATATATTTTATTTAAAAAGTTTATCTTCTATAGTTCCGACAAAATATACCGTTTTTTATTATTTTCATCAATATGGCGAAGTTCATATTATGGTTGTGGTCTAATCAGCAGAAACTATTTTTTTTGTAATTAATACACTCGCTTAGGCCCTGTGTCTCCGGTTACCAGATAGGTTATCTAACAGATGTTTTGTCCTTATTTATCTATACTAATATTATAAAGAGGAAAACTTTGTTTGTATGTTTGTTTGTAATGAATAGGTTCAAAAACTACTGGACCGATTTTAAAAATTCTTTCACCATTCGAAATCTACATTATCCACGAGTAACATAGGCTATATTTTATTTTGGAAAAAAATAGGGTTCCGTTAGATATTGGGGTTTTTCGGACACAAGGTGTAAAAAATCAAAACATTTGGTCCGACCCGGGAATCGAACCCGAGACCTCAAACTTAGCAGTCGCATACGCCACCGAGGCAGTCAAGGCGAAAGGGTTCAAGCTATGCTGCACACATTATCATCATCATTATTTTAGCCGTAAGAAGTCTACTGCTGAACCTACGTTCCTCTCCTATTGATTTTCATTTCGACCGGTCGGTACCGGTCGAAATGAAAATCAATAGGAACCGGACCACTACCGAGTGGCCTGCATCTAACAAGTCCCTGCGATCTTAACCAGGTCATCCGTCCAACTTGCGGGAGGCCTTCCTACGCTGCGTTTACTGTCACGTGGTATCCACTCAAGAACCTTTCTGCCCCATCGGCCATCGGTTCTCCGAGCTATGTGCCCTGCCCACTGCCACTTCAGCTTGCTGACTTGCTCTGCTATGTTGGTAACTTTAGTTCGTCTACGGAACTCCTCATTAGGTAAAAGAAATATATTGTGACAAAGCTTTGATAGCTTCTTCTTTTTATGTATGTATTATTAAATTGGGATTGATTTTATCTAAGTACAATAAAGGCTGCAAAACACATATAAGAAACTGAATTTAAAATTAAAATAAAATCACACAAATTTTGATTCCTCTTATTTATTACCTCAGCTTTAACACTCCAATTAACAATACGTTACACAATAATGATAAATAAAACATTAACGTAATACGGTTTAGGTCACTGCGGGCGTGTGTTCGCTTAGACAGATCTAGGTTAGTTTTGAAGGCTTCTAGATCCTGTTCTAATTGATAGAAGTATTATTTAGTAACAGCGAAATAAAGAAATCAAACAGCTGTAAGACGATTAATAAATTACAGACGACGGTAATCTGATTCATATAGATGCCTTTTTCTACGAATATAGATACTCTTTTCTACGAAGATAGATGCTCTTTTCTACGAAGATAGATGCCCTTTTCTACGAAGATCAGCCTAAGCAAGATTATGGGTTGTTGTGGACTAGTGTATGTAGGCATGAGCGGCTACCGGAGCTACTGCTTTAACTACAGCGGCACCTGCAGCCTCCTTGTGCACGACGGCGTTGAAGCCGTTCTGGGGGTCAGCGGTGTATTCCACGATACGACGAGAGCCGTCAGGTTCTACTAGAGAGTAAGAGCCTTGGACTACATCGCCGTTACGAGATTCTTGTTGGTTCTTTGAGTCACCTGAAAAATATTCGTATACATTAGAACTGGAACTGAAAGCTCAAAATCGATAAGAGTGGTGTGCAATGAGAGCCCTATCATAGGTTGGATAGAACTGTCATAGGTTGATGATAATGGGACTGGACTGCTGTCTCACAACTGGAGTATAAAGAGTATATAGTATACGTATATGAAATACAACAATACGAACATTGACTTTAGAAATGTTTGTTTCAACACCAAAATAGCGTAAATAATACAAAGTATTGGTGCAATATATTTTTTTAAATGTTCATTAAATTTGCCTTTCTCATTTACAGTTTTTAATAAATATAACGTACTTTTGCTTACTCCTATCTCAACCCGAAACTATATTTTTTTCGAGATAAATATTTTAGTAATATTTTTGAATTTTAGTGTCATTCCCTAAAAAAAATATCACCATTCTCCTCTCTGAAGTTACAGACTGAGGAATGTAGTTTAGAAGGTAAAATATACTGTTCATATTATGCCAATTATTGTCAGAATAACTAAGTAGATAGGAACACAAATAATATATTTATTTACAAGCTACTTAACTAAGGTTACTAACGAGAAAAGAAATAATTATTATTTGTTTTATTGTCCATTGTTGACATGTCGCTACCGCTAATAGGAGTGGAGCATCAACGAAAAATTGAGCAGAAACGTCTCTATTTTATTTATTTTGAGAAACATAGGCTAATTAGTACCTATAGTTTGTTATCTTCTAATTTAAGCAACGATTTTTTACGCATCGAAGAACTCTTTCAGTTTTGGCCAATTGGAAAGCCAATTTATTGAAAAAGTGTAGAGTCTACACAACTTATGGCTAAGAATAATAGAAGTGGAACATTCATGAAAAATGTTGCAAAAACGCTTTTAAAATTTAAATAGTAAAGGAAGTACCCAGGAGGACATTACACCGAATTTACATTTCATTTCAGCAAGTTTGAAAAGGGTCGATTAATTTTTATTTAAATAGGTAGGTAACAATATGTAACAATTAGCTATGTATTTACATTATCAACAAACGACTTATTAACAAAAAAAATCATCAAAATAACTAACACTTCAATATGTAAATACTTCACTTCAAAAAACGTCTTGAAATAGTCCACTCTAAACTTATTATCTTCATGTATGGGGAATGAAATGAAATGTTAATGTAATGAAATAGGGTACTAAAATAATCTTACCTCATCTTTGAAATGTATACTTAAAACTAAATAAGGGTTTATAATATTTACCGGTAAGAGCATCCTGAATGTCATAAGCGAAGGAGTACTGTGGGTTGGGATCGTATTCCTCTACAGGTGCTGCGACCTTGGCGACAGCACCGACTAACGGCGCTGAGACATGGTGTGTGAAAGCTGGCCGAGCGACCGCATATGGTGCTGAATAAGCTAGAGGTGGTGCATAGGCGTACGGTGCAGCCACAGGCAGAACACCACCGAACGCTCCTTTGCACACCGCCAGGAGAGCTGCTACGATTATGACCTGATGAAATGGGATTTATGTTATATCCTCACATATCTCACTGATTCCAAATTAGACAAAGCTTGTGGCTGCTGATACACATACATACCTATATATTTCTACCTAGACACAGAACAAGTGATCATCAAACAAATATTTATTATAAGTGGAAATAAAACTCACGATTTCTGGCATAGCAGTATCACTTACGATTATCGCAACAGACATATATTTAATTATATGACTTAGTAGCTGATCCCCGTGGAGTTACCCGCGGTATAACATTTACTGCAGATAACGCCGCGGGTCGAAGCTGGACTAAAAAAGTAGCCCTAAGTTACTTCTTATATCATCAGCTATCTGTCAGTGAAAGTCTCGTCAAAATGGGTCCAGCCATTCCGGAGATTAGCCGGAACAAACAGACAGACAGACGAAAATTGAAAAAAAAACTATTTTGATCACGTATCAAAATATTTTTTTTTTTAATTTTCGTCTGTTCTACCGTATATATATTTTATATATACATATCATAATTAATAAACCATAACGTCCCACTGCTGGGCTCGGGTCTCCTCTCAGGAGAGGGTAAGGGCCATATGTCCCATGCTGGCCAAGTGCGGGTTGGGGACGCGCAAGACAAAGTTGTGGCTACGTAATCTTGCCGTTGAATGTTTTTAAGCCGCCCAAAAGCCTCCAACTAAGCTTCAGGACTGTTATACATACATATGCATATAGAAAAAGCGGTTATTTTAATATTACAATCAGACACTCCAATTTTATTTATTCGTATGTATGTATAGCGTATAAATGAATATGATATTTTTTGTGAATACATTAGATACAAAAAAATTATCAGTTTATTTTTCATTTCTATCCTAACTAACATTAAAATCAGCTCGACACCTTTACGCTGTTTCCTGGGACATATTGTAAACATTGAGTTTAAGAGTTCGTACATAGAATAAAAATGTGTTTCAATCGAAATATACTTTTATCTATATATTAAAAATGTAATAAAAACCCTATATTTATAAGATACATAACTATCAACTTCTTGTTATAAATATAGAAGTGGATTTGATATCTTTTTACTTCAAACTTAATTTCTGTTAACTTAAAAATTGTTACCAAAATGTAGTAGTAGTAAATGTAATAAGTAATATTAGCTTAGCTCAAAACAGCCTGAAATACCAGGAGAAACTGACCGTCCATGTAAATAAACTGGCACACGCTCTGAGCGGAGAAGGTGCTCTTCAGCATACCCGACTAAAATAATACCGAGCCTACATAAAAAATTTACCACTTAACGTCAAAAGAGCCGTGTGAAAGGAATTTTCATACAAGTATGGCTCTTGAGGAAAACATAAACTGAGAAATCAAACAAAGAAGTGGCTTATTGTCTGAAGACAGATTGCCATGAAACAGAAATATCAAAAAAAAGTAATATTAGTACCGTACCTTCATGTTGCGTGAGTACCTTTAGTGGCTCTGACTCGCTGTGAACATTGAAGGGTGCGCATGCGACGCTTTTATACACATACACATGACGGGCCCAGCTCTAATACACCCGTCTAGAAAAACCTTAGAAACTATCGCCGCTGGCCCTGTACCCTTTAGAATACCGGTTACCTACTTAAATAATACAGTTCTAATTCGAACCAATAAATTATTATTTTAGATGACCTAACATGTTAAGAAATTCCCTTTTTGCAGTCTATTAAAAATATTGTGGGTTTGTTATTATTTTAAGAATGACCTGAATATACTTTTGCTTCAACTTACAACCGTAATTAAAATAACTAGGTTTCATAGCACTTTATTTTACCATCCACAATTCTTTTTCTCTGCATCATTAATTCTAAGCAACAGAAATACATCATTTCTGAAAATTTGAACTGTCTGTCACAAGGCTGTATTTCATGAACCATGATTGTTTGCTAGCACAGCGAAGTCTTAGTAATAGGGTCCTGTTTTACCCTCTAGGTACGGAACCCTAAAAATATTAAAGTCCACCAAGGCGTCGCGTCGTCTTTTAGTAGTGAGTTTTATTTAGCTTGCCCTGTTTGTTATAATAATAATATAATAAATACAATAAAACCGTTTGATAACTTTTTTTACAATAGAATCTACAAAGAAGTTCTCTATGGTTACGTACAAATCTATACTATACTAATCTATACAAATATTATAAGGCTGAAGAGTTTGTTCGTTTGTTTGAACGCGCTAATCTCGGGCACCGCTGGTCCGATTTGAAAAATGATTTCAGTGTTGGATCGTCCATTTATCGAGGAAAGCTATAGGCTATATATCATCACGCTAAGACCAAAAGAAGCGGAGCAGTAATGAAGAATGTTACAAAAACCGGGGAAAATATTACACTACGGGCTAGTAATCGTATAAAAGTTTTTTGTGAAAAGGGCAGGCAAAAAAGAATTTTAATTTTCCTTATTGTTGATTCTTTATACAGACCACCCATTATTTTTTTTTCCAAATATTAATATACTAAAGTCACAATTGAAATACTTTAAATATCTTATTACTTAAAGCTACTGCGAGACGTTACTTAAATTGGAGCGAAAAGCATTCTTCATGCCATTTTCATCAACAATTTCTCTTTGATTAACGACGTTCCTCAGATGCCTTCTCCTTAATATGGTTGATATTTTCGTAAGTCCATTGTACAAAATGCTAGGAGGCTGTATAACTAGATGTTAAGTTTTTGGGTCACAGCTGCACGTTATCAAAGTGCATGTGTGATAGTGGTCACACAAGCGTTGAGATAATTCATAATAGTCGAGCCTTATACGTACAATCGATCTATATCTAGGAGTGAGTTACTGCAGCATGTACGTATGTGACTAACAAGAATTATAAATCACTCAAATTATATTGAAAATAGAATAATAATTATAATTAGGCTCTGATTTGGTATAGTATTGAGTATTTTTTTTACTTTAATATAAAATTGTTTATGTGTGTACCTATTTAAGAAGTTAGGTACATATTAATTAAATGCTGTTTTTTCCTGCTATTTAATTTATATAATTAACAAAATGTCTATGGACACTTTTAATTTTATCATCAGGTAAGTTCTGTCAGAAATTGTAATAAATAAATATTGAAATGGTTATATATATAATAACTCATTTGCAAGGAAGGAACTTTAATTAGTAGCCCACTTCAAAGAAGAAGTACCTTCGTTGTCAATTGGTCAGAAAAGAAATTTATAATAAGGTCACATAGCAGCTATATAGATAACCTTTCCGATTTTAAGTGAATTGTGAAGATGAAATGATGAATCTTGAGTTTAAATCTTGTATTCAGGGATATTTTCGTTTGACGGGATGGAAAATTCCTCCCGATCTCCGGCTTCTCGGGGATCCAGAAACCAGGAGTATGTGATGTTTTCACTAAAAACAACCCCGACCGCCGGTCTCAGGTACCCTGAAGAGGATCCGGACCATGTTATTTCAGATCTGACAAGCCTGCTGGCTGTTTAGTAGGTTCCGCACGCATTTTATGACATTCAAATTTTTTTATATCAAGAATATCATATGAATGCTGACCATTACAATTAGTCGTTACAGCACCATCTAGTAAAAAATCCTTACACTAAAATTAAACAAAAATGTTCCAACTTTCCATACATACTTCATAAGGGGCCCAGTTTATTGTACACATTAATATTAAACATGTATTAGTTTTACATTGTATTTCTGGTAAAAATGTAACGAGTAAATTTGACTTTGTTTGTAAGATATAACATAAAAATATCATTGTCATTCGTCTAGAAATACAATAACTATATTTATTTTAAAATTTTTGGTCTAGCAACACTGCTCATTTCTGTTTATGAAACAAAACGTCACTTTTGACTTTCTGTATTTCTTTTTTCGTGAATGTGTAAAATACGACAAACAGTGTGCTTTGTTATGTATTTATAATATACGGAATAGATTTTTTAACTAGTGATAAGTACAATGGCAGACTTTGATGCAATATATCCTGATGAGACGGAAATTGAAGAGAATATAGAAGAAACACATGTGATTCTAGTACCTGATCCGATAGTTATTCGAGGGGCTGGTAACATGACAGTGTAAGTCTCCCTTTGTATGCCCTGTTTAATAAACATTAGTTGTTAGCTTCACAACACACATGGATTGGGCTTAATTAACGGTAAGTGTTTGCGTCTCTTAGTGAAAACTTATTCACGATTCTTTGTCATTGGACCTGTGGCATTGAGAGACTATTTCTTTATACATAATGTTGACCAGGCGCCAATTTTCATTTTGCGATTTGATTGCAGAGAGTCGAATTAATCATCATTAAAACTTTCTTCTGTGTCATGAAACAGAATTGGGACTTTAAT
The DNA here is from genome assembly GCA_916048165.1 of Spilarctia lutea. Lineage (NCBI taxonomy): Eukaryota > Metazoa > Arthropoda > Insecta > Lepidoptera > Erebidae > Spilarctia > Spilarctia lutea. The sequence goes on from OU696491.1 coordinate 8,539,040, forward strand.
ACATAAATAATAACATACGATTTCGAAAACTTGTATTCTAATGTCAACTATTAAATATAAGAATTTATATACATAGTAAATTGGATTTAGAAAAAGTATTGAGTTATGCAATCCTCAGTTTGTTGCATTTTTGTAATTAAATTAATAAAAATAGTACCCTGACCTGCTTATTAAAATATTTGAGTTAAGAGTAAAAAAATGTTTTCATATTATTAATGTTGTTAATTGACAATATATTTAGTAAAGAGGTTCATAAATTGGAAACTTTATAAACCTACATTTAACTTACAAAAAAGGTTTGCTTTGAAATTCTAATTTCAAATGTACAACGCATATACTGAGACAATAAAATAAAAACGTATTATGTTGTTCTTGTAAGAGGTGCTGATGACTCAGAAAGTCAGCAAATAATATGTACATATTATTATATGCTTACTAGATAAAGGCATCCATTACACTTCTAAGTGTTCAGTCAACATTTGAGTTTATGGCTTTAGGTACACATTTATTTAACTTTTTTTTTCCTGTCTAAAGAAAGGTTAATGTCCAGTCAGTGGATGGTCAAGGGCTGTTTGTTGATGGTAATGATCTATCAATTAATCAACACATTTCTCATATATTATGTGTATGTAAAGATAAAATAAAAAATTATGACCACATAATGAATATTCATGATTCTTCTTACTTATAGCGATAACCTGCATGTAATAAGTCTCTATTTTTTCATTGATTAATATTCTGTTAATGAAGTTTAATTAATTTAAGAATTTTATTATTTTTAAATATTTGTATTATTTTATTACATATTTATTAAATTACCAAATCATGTAGTACATCTTTTAATAGAGAAACAGAATGGAATATTTTGACTTTGATTTTAATTACATAAATGGGGAAGTACCTCTATTCTACAAAAAAGTACATTGACTATGGTAGTGAGGCTCTATGAGGATTGATAAAGAGTGTTTTGTGATGTGTGAAGAGTGATAGTGTTGTTTATACCACTGGAACTGTATGAATGTCTAGCTAGGTCTATGAGACAAACTTCTTAGCACTCCATGGATTCACCGTGCGGGTGCCGGGTCCATCGTGTGGCAGAGGGAGAAACTCAAAGCAGTTCCCAGGACTTACGACCTAGGTGTAGGTTTAAGGAGGCCCCCTTTAAGATAAGCATCAACGGTCACCTTCACTGCTCGAGTTTCCCGCCCTACCTAGCCAAATTTGGTAGGAACCTGTTAGTGCAGCCTTGGATACTCGTTCTAAAATAGAACTTACTGCAGATCTCGACAGGCCAAGGTCTTTCAAAAGGTTATAGAGAGATTTAGCTGGTATACCTCTCGCTCCCACTTCTACCGCGTATAAATTAACCACATAGCCATTTTTGTTAAGTTCAGTTGTTAGATCGTAATATTTATTTAATTTTATTCTATGGTCTTTAGGAATATTAGTTTCCCACGGAACAGTAAGCTCTACTAATATTATGTGTTTAATTTGTCTAGAGAAAAGGAATATGTCTGGTCTGGATGACGAAACACCAATGACAAATTTAACTGCGTACAGATATTTTGATAGGACATTTACTTGAGTCATCTGGCTTGTGCTACTACTAATAGGCATAAACATATCTCTGTACAGAGGTAATATTGTAATAGGCATTTAATCTATACTAATATATTATATTAAAGCTGAAGAGAGTTTGTTTGTTTGTTTGAACATGCTAATCTCAGGAACCGCTGGTCTGATTTGAAAAATTATTTCAGGGTTGGATAGTCATCATTTATCGAGGAAGGCTATAGGCTATATATCATTACGTTAATACTAATAGGAGCGAAGCACCAATGAAGAATGTATCAAAAACGGGGGAAAATTTGCCACGCTACGGGCAATAGAAGACGCAAATGAGGTTGCGTTTGTCAGCTAGTTTAGAATATACATATTGATAGCTTTTCAAACTCAAACTCAAACTCAAATCATTTATTTCCATAGGGCCCAAAAGGCACTTGAACACATCAAAAATACAAACATAAAAACATAAAACAAAACTCCTAATACTAAATGCACTGAGATGATTTGAATTACCGGAGCTTAGATTGATTTCGATTCAACTCAAAGGTTTAAATTGAAATCAATCCAAGTACCAGCTCCGATGGGTATTGCATTCATGAGAAGAGCTGGTGAGAAACTCATGTGCACCATCTTTTCAGATAATTCATACAAAGCTTGTTTGTTTTTGACAACAGTATTTCTATGTGCAAGTTAAGGCAACCAAAACACAAAGGCTAGAAAGCGGTCTAATAAGATATTAAAGATAGGAAAAAAAAATTTTTTGTCTAATAAAATAATAAAAATTTGTCCATAGCATATAAGGTTGCAATCACTTACACATCAAGGAGTAAAAGCAATGTGTGCATACATACTGGTCCCAGAGAAAAAGAAAAAAAAGTTTAAAATGTAATAAAATAATAAATACAAATTATTTAAGCTCCAACAATGTAAACACAGATCGCCTCAACTTAACAAAGTTCAAATGTCAGGTAATAAATGCAGAATAAGATGTCAAGAATTAATTACAATCCAATAAATTATTTCACTTTCACTCACATCTAAGGCACTGCATCAGTCCAGAAATCGTTTATCGTATAATAGCCCCTCTCCACAAGACGACTCTTAACGGCACTCTTGAACTTTTGTAGGGGTAAGTTCAAGATTTCGACAGAAATTTTGTTATAAAAACGCACACCAAGTCCTTCAAATGAATTGTGGACTTTGTTAAGGCGATAATGTTGGCCTACTAATTTGTGCTTATTCCTTGTGTTTAGTGAATGATGATCACTTTTGCAACTATATTTATCTATGTTTTTTCGTACAAACATAATATTAGCAAATATATATTGAGATGCAACTGTTAAAATACCTATTTCCTTAAATCGTTCTTTCAGAGAATCTCGAACTTTAAGTTTGTAAATCGCACGAATTGCCCGTTTTTGAATTACAAAAATGGTTTGAATATTAGTTAACTGGCGAACTTTCCAAACAGCGAATGCCGCGGAGCTCAGTTTCCCTGCTAGATACGATATATGGGCGCCCCACTGAAGCTTATGATCCAAGGTTATTCCTAGAAACATTTGAAAATATACTTATTAAATATTTAGATCTGTCTAAATTTTAAATTAATTAAACTGCTAGAGAGCTAAGACTTGTCAGCAAAAGTTCACCCACGGTGCAGGTATGCAACCCACACCTGCTTGAACTTGTTTTCCCCAATCTATCTATATCTTTCTTATTTACATACATCAACAGCCTTTCAATACACCTGGGCATACACCTCTTCTTAGAATAGAGGTTTTGGCCTTCTACACCATGCAGGCCAGATGAATTAGTAAAGGGTTTGTTTTAAGTGTTGCTTCTCTTTGCAATGCTGTTATCCTGAATAGTTTGCTTCCTTAGTTGTCTCTTACAATATCCATCCTTATTCATAATCTGTAACCCCATAAAATCTTCCTAGCCTTTATTATTCCCAATATTATTTGGGGTCGGCTACCAGTTCAACCGATTTTACCTGAATATCAGTTTTTACACAGAGCGACTGGCATCTGACCTCCGCAACCCTGAGGGCGAACTGAATTCGAAGGTTGAACTAGTTGTCAGTATATTTGAGGGCACTGACTTCCCAATAACGATTGCCATAGCTGTTCATGACAACCGGGACCGACGGCTTAACGTGCTCTCCGAAGCACGGGCAGGAAACACCGCCATCTTCCATACTCCGGGCTGCTATTAGGAATTTCTTGTAGGAAAAACCCAACAGCAGTCCGACCCGGGAATTGAACCCGAGACCTCTTGATCTGCAGTCGCTTACGCTAACCACTAGACCAACGAGGCAGTACAGAGAGATCAATATTATTACTACTAAAATAAATTTTCAATTAAATTCAAATCTCAATTATGTTCCCAAACGGAAATTATTGTTTTAATTAGTAAATATATAATTTAACCTTGTACAGAGGACAGAAAACAGAGGTATAGAATGTTGACCTACATAATAAATCTACTATTATTAATGTTGTACCTATTTGATTTGGTTCTGATTACAATAAGTATGTTTTATTTGTCAACTTGTAAATCAGACAAGTGGATCTATAAATGTTCACATTCCTTGACTTTATCTTATTATCTTCGAGTGACTGCATGGACGGTCTGCAAGCTGCCAATTTGCCTCTTTCTACTGCGTAATCTGTTGTGATCCCACATGTGACAACACTTTGAGTGATCCACAAATTGTTGTTTTTAGGGTGTTCTGCGTGTCCGTTTCACATATGTTTGTGAAATTACCCAACACAGGAAAATTCCTATTGTGTTGTTGTAAAAACTATATCTGATTCTTTTTTGTCGCACTGGTTTTGACACAATTTCACTAGAGTCAAAGCATTGGACATGTATATTTAGAATAGAATAGAATATACTTTATTGTACACCAATTACAAATTACTTAACTTAAAATTCAAGAAGATGTGTACAATGGGCGGCCTTATTGCCAAAAGCAATCTCTTCCAGGCAACCTTTGGATGGACATATTTACCGGAGAAAGAAATGAACGTAATAAAGGGTAGTGTAGGTGTTATAAAGTTATGGTGATGTTTAATAATAACATATAAACATAAACATACACATATACATACACACACATGCACATATATATATACAAAATCCAAATATATACAATATATATATATATATATATATATATATATGTATATCAATATATAAAAGCATTCAGTCATGTACAGCCACTGAGAGTAAAGGTACTTATGAATCTAGGTAGTGAATTATAACCATATTCTTAAATGCCGTTAGTGTTTGTGCACGTCTAATGGATATAGGTAAAGAGTTCCATAATCTGACAGCCTGTACCGTGAAAGATTTGTCATAGAATATAGTAGTTTGGCTAGGTACCATTAACTCCAAGGATTCCGACGACCTTAAGGATCTCAGATGTGTGTCACCGAGGAATACAAAACGTTCCTTTAAGTAAGGTGGAGTAAAGGGATTAAATAAAATACTATAAAGTATAGAAAGTATATGAGAATTCCGTCGAAGTCGAATTGGGAGCCACTTGAGCAATTTGCGAACTTCAGACACATGATCATATTTGCGTAAACCAAATATAAATCTAATACAGAAATTTTGAAGGCGCTCAAGTTTATCAAGCTGCTCCTCAGTGATATCGAGATAACTGACATCAGCGTAATCGAGTATAGGAAGGAGCAGGGATTCAGCTAGCGCAATTTTAGTAACTATGGGTAGAAAGTTGCGAAGTCTTCGCAGTGAACCCGCCGATGCAAACACTTTTCTACTAACTTCATATAATTGGGGGCCCCAAGATAACGTACTATCGATTAGAATTCCTAGGTTCTTGACGCACGTACTGATGGGGAGTACAACGTCATTAAATTTAATGTCTGGTAAATCAGACCAGTCGATCTTTGAGTGCATTCTGGAACTGCCCACAACAACAACTTTAGTTTTAGCTGGATTAACAATAAGACCATACTGGTTGCTCCATTGACACACCCGCGTCAAATCCGAGTTCATGTTTGCAAAGGCTTCCGACAGTTTATTCAATGGTGCTTGCGTATAGATTTGAAGATCATCTGCGTAAAGGTGGTAGGATGAGAGTAATGTTTCGGAAATAGAGTTTATAAAAATTGTGAAGAGTAAAGGAGATAAAACGCCACCCTGCGGTACTCCAGCAGACGTATTACACCACGAAGAAAATGATTCCTCAATGCGCACACGCTGCCTTCGCCCTAACAGGTAACTACGAAACCAATCAACCACCGTTGGAGATATGTTAATAGAGTGTAAAATGCCCAGCAAGATGTCGAAGTCTACCGCATTAAACGCATTGCTGAAGTCCAGCAGGGAGAGTATAGTGAGTTTTCCGTGCTCCATACCCAGCCTGATGTCGTCAGTGATATTGACCAGCGCGCTTACCGTGCTGTGGCCGGTACGGAAACCCGATTGATAAGGATTGAGGAGCTGGTTCTTCATTAGGTAAGAAGTTAGTTGCGAGTGCACGAGGCGTTCTAAGACTTTTGACATAAAGGAGAGTATGGAAATAGGACGATAGTCGGAGAAGGATGAAGGATTGGATTTTTTTGGTAAACGGATAATTTGTGCTTCTTTCCAAGTATCGGGAAAAACACTATTAGCGAGGGAGTGATCTAAAATGTGACATAAAATGGGAAGGATTTCATCAACAATAGGTTGGATCATGTTACGGCTAACGCAGTCGCTCCCAACAGCATTGGAAGTTATGGACATTATACACTTCTTAACATCACAAGCAGTAATTTGATGAAAAAAGAACGGGGAAAAGTCAGGAGTTGGACGTGATGAAAGATATTGTAACATATTATTTTTACAGGTTTGACTGTAATTAGACGAAGAAGAGAAATGTAAATTAAATGAATCTATGTTTTTTGTTTTAGGAATCATATTTATTTGTGATTTTCCAACTCCTAGTGTTCTGAGAAATTTCCATACTTTGGATGGGTCTCCGTTCTCGACCGAATTGTGAATGTGTTGGCGTTGCGCTTTTCTACAAGCCTTACTGCAGAGATTTCGTATGGCTATATATCTATCCCTATTGGCTATATATTTAATTGGTTCTAATGAATATTCTACTATTTTTCAAATCTGATTTTCCATATAAAATGCTTTACATAAATTATTATGCTTTGTGTAGATAGAAGAGGAAAATTTCTTAAGCTAGGAAGGTCCATAATGGACTTATTAATTAAGTTGTCCTCTGCTAAATCTACACTAATATTATAAAGCTGAATAGTTTGTTTGTTTGTTTGTTTGTTTGAACGTGCTAATCTCAGGAACCGCTGGTCCGATTTAAAAAAATATTTCAGTGTTGGATAGTCCATTTATAAGGCTATAGGCTATATATCATCGCGCTAATACTAATAGGAGCGGAGCATCAATGAAGAATGTTTTAAAAACGGGGGAAAATTTTCACGCTACGGGCAATTTAAGACGCAAACGAAGTTGCATGGGTCAGCTGGTATATCATATGCATGGTCTCTTTACGTAAAATATAATATAACCTATGTTACCCAAAGAAGACGTGCAGCTTAATTTTTCTAACGTCTTCAACAAATTATAAATGAAAATCTTCCTCAAGAATCACTTTATCTATTGGTAAAACCGCATCAAAATCCGTGCTGTAGCTGACAACAGACGCGGCGGAGGACTTTGTTTTATAGTATGTAGTGATGTTGACAATTATTTCAATCAGATACTTAAGTGTGTAGCTATAGACTTTTGACTTGTTTATTTTCTACTATATGTACAAGACTGTACAGTTCAATATCTCTTTCGTTTTGGCTTCTGACTGAAATCCGAATTTAATTTGTTCTATCACAGTGCAAAATACTTTTTTTTACACACAACGCCATCTATTCCCAAACTAAGCAGAGCTAGTTCTATGAGTACTAGACAACTAATATATACTTTTCTTTTGCAAATACATACATAGAAAGCACCCAATCTATGAATCAGTATTTGCAGATCATACAAACATTTGGTCCGACCCCGGAATCAAACTCGATTAAGGTCTCGAGCACAAGCAGTAAATAAATAAATAAATATTTCGGACATCTTACACACAACGCCATCTAGTCCCAAGCTTAAGCAGAGCTTGTGTTATGGGTACTAGACAACTGATATAAATACATATATACTTTTTTTTTGTAAATACATACATATTATACATAGAAAACACATAGTGGTACGTAGTGCCACTTCGCCACCAAGGCAGTCAACTGACCTGTTACCTTCAGTTTTTAAGTCAAAGTTCCTTACGACTACGCCGTGATCCATCTTTGTATTGGATCCTTATAGCCTTTGGTAGCTATCAACTACTCGCCCTCCCAAGCTATTATGTATTTTATCTCCACATTATCTAATCTCCTTTTCCATTCGCATTAATGAATCCCGTGATGCTTAAATTCATCTGTGAACACATATTATGATGAATAGCATGTTTCTTCAAGCGATATTACCAAAATTCAATTTAACTTACAGTTAACAAGGGGTCATCATCTTCCTAGCCTTTATTATTCCCAATATTATTTGGGGTCGGCTACCAGTTGAACCGGTTTTACCTGAATATCAGTTTTTACACAGAGCGACTGGCATCTGACCTCCGCAACCCTGACGGTGAACTGAATTCGAAGGTTGAACTAGTTGTCAGTATATTTGAGGGCACTGACTTCCCAATAACGATTGCCATAGACGTTCATGACTACCGGGACCGACGGCTTAACGTGCTCTCCGAAGGGAAACACCGCCATCTTCCATAGTCCAGGCTGCTATTAAGAATTTCTTGTAGGAAAAACCCAACAGCAGTCCGACCCGGGAACGGGAATTATGTATCGCGGAGCACATTTCAAACATAAATGAAAGAGACACAAAGAACACCCAGACTCGGGACAATAATTTGTGAATCACACAAAGTGTTGTACCGCGTGGGATTTGAACCCACGACACTTAGCACAGTAGCAAGCGTCGTGACGACCGCTGAAACCACTAGGCCAACCGTGCAGTCAATTTATTTTTTGTCATTATGGGCCTCCGGTATCCTCACTCACTCACTCGGTGAAACACAGCGCAAACGCTATTTCACATCGGTTTTCTGTGAGGCCGTGGTATCACTCCGGTCGAGCCGACCTATTCATGCCGAGGCATAGCTCTCCCACGGTTTCGTTAAAGTGATCTATTATTATTATTAATAAGTTATTAATATAAGTTGGATATAGGGACGGATACGCAGGACAACACTGTCTCATGTATTTCGATCAATTAGTCGGCTAAACAATCTTAATACAACGTTACGCTAAAGATAGGGGTGAAAACAAAAATTAAATGGGATGTATCAAATTCTATTGTGATAAATTGTATGCAAGTCGCTGGAGTGATATGTCTCCAGTTTAAAAATTAGCCACACCCAGTATAATAAAAAGTATATGTTTACATTCCAGTTTCGGTCTAAGCAACCGATTCAACGGCGAGTTCCCCTCCGGCCTGCAGTCTCGCGTTGCTCCAGAAGAGTATCAAGCGACGGTGGCGCGGATCAACAGTGTTTTAAAAAAAACATTACCTGTCAACGTCAAATGGCTCTTTTGCGGCTGCGTATGCTGCTGCTGCACTTTAGGCTGTTCTCTATGGCCAGTTATATGCTTAAGTAAAAGGGTATGTATGTGTGCAGCATTTTTTTCAAGTTTTGTGAGTTTATGTCGCTATTGGCCCATACTGTGTGAGAAATATTTATTCCAAGTCAATTCGCTGTTGACGGCGAGCACGTTACAAAATACGAAACGTAATTTAAATTTAATTAAATTCTAATGAAATTTACACATAATTAGATTGATAGTAAAGTTATGTTCAACAATTTTATTACTCGTAATGGTAAATCCTCAACGAAAATGCTGGAGAGTTATTTTTTTCTCATGAGACTCGTTTAAGAACTACCGTTTAATGCCCGGTTCCTATATTTAACGAATCGTCATCGTGTAAAAAGTTTCTACAACCGACTACGAGTCGTAAATACCGTTCCTCAATTTATTTTTTATAGGAACGAGTTTAGCTTACGCCCCGTATAGTATACTACTATTCGTACCTAGAACGGATCGTTTTTTCAAATATAGGAACTGGGCATAAGTGAAAAAGGTTACTAGTTAGTAGAGCGACGCTGGTTTCAGTACGAAGAGGCTAGCTGAGCGGTACTACCCTCTCACAAAAGACAAACATGAAATGACAGCATCACATATCGACTACCTTATTTAGCTCTGCATCGCCGTAAGGTTGAGGTTGAAAATGCCTACGGCATTAAGTCCGCCTTTGCAACATCTGTGCATAAAGTTTATATAAATATCGTGTTTTATTAATGAGTGTGAGACTGGAGGCCTAATGATGCAGAGGCATTTCAGTACGCCGCCATAGTGAGTCTGATGCCCACTAATCTTGAATTCCGCTCATGCTTTGCTTGGCCCCAAAAAGAGACAAACTTCTTAGCACTCCATGGATTCACCGTGCGGGTGCCGGGTCCATCGTGTGGCAGAGGGAGAAACTCAAAGCAGTTCCCAGGACTTGCGACCTAGGTGTAGGTGTTAAGGAGGCCCCCTTTAAGATGCGCATCAACGCTCACCTTCACTGCTCGAGTTTCCCACCCAGTATTTACAGATACCATCTGTAAATTAATTCATTACAATTAATATCTAGCACATTTATTATTATAATAATTTATTTGATCATATACTGATACGCTTTTATTTTCTTAAAATCGTTACTTGTGTGAATAATTACATATACAAGTTTAAACGATATAAAAATAACAATATGTACCCAAAGATTATTTTAGATTATAAAAACAACTCATAAATCTCGGCATTTCAAACAAAAATACATTTATTTAAATTTCGGAATTACATTAACACTATTAATATTTTAATTAATATTTAGTTACATGTAGGTAAATATATACAAGTACAACAGGAAAATAACATGCAATACCTTAGTAATAGTCCACGGGCCCACGTACAAGGGATTTCAGTGATTAATAACATACATACAGCTTCGTTTTGACGAGACACCCAACTTTTATCATTGGACCAAATTCTGATAGTGGCAGGAAAAAGTGGGATAGGGAGCGAAACACGTCGATTTGATGAGTGTCCCAATTTAAATAATAACAGTTTCTAAAAATCAATACTTCGAGAAAATACGATGGAAAACTGAGAAAAACTTGTGGCATACAAAGTGAATGGTACCTTCCCGAGTTACCCCCAGCTCTAACATGTCAGAATGGTGACTTGAAAATTTTTATTCCTTTTTATTAATAACAAACTGAATTTTGTTTTGGGGCTTGCAAAATATATATAGCTGTATGTATGTTATTAATCACTGAAATCCCTTGTACGTGGGCCCGTGAACTATAAGGTATTATTCCGTTTGATATAACATCCGCTATTGATAACTACCTATTTTTATTAGTTTACACGTATAATAATATAATTAATCAGTAATTAAAGAAAACAATCAATTTTATGGGTATAATTTTATTTTAGAGACAATGATGGACAAGATGTACAATAATAAATAATAATAAATTATTTATTGATTATTTTAATCACAGCATATTTTTTTGTTACCATTTTTGTCAATTTAAACAACGATGATATTTGAACAAATCAACACAAACCTTATGATTAAAGTGAAAACAACTAAACATCTCAGTGTGTTTGTTACTTAATGACGTCCTAGTTTAAACAAAACACTAATTAGTCTCATTAGTGAACGATTAGAGAACGGATGGGTTAAATATTATAAAACGATAACTTGACTTCTAATAACACAAGTTATGTGACATCAATTAGTAAGTGGAAGTCAAGATTGCGCACAAGTTTCATCGACAATAAGTAACATTACATTCGCATGCATATAAAGAGATAGGTACTTGGTGCGGTGTTACGTTTTTAAAGGAAATTTAGGCTTTCTCCAATGCTTTTTACTGTTTACTCACATCGTGATTTTTAAAATCTATTTTATTACTATTTATAATATTATCTACCAACCAATATAGTGTAGCAGTTTTTAAAAGATCATAACGACTTTCAAATGTATGGTGTCAAGTCTCCAAAATTATTTTAACACTGCTACGGTTTACCAAACCTTTCTGCCTTGCTCGAAGACCACGTAAAGACGTCGGTCCTGCGCTTAATCTCTATTTTAGTAGTGTCGGATAACCGTCCCGTCGTATTATGTGAGTAAAGGAACAGAGACTGCGTTCTAGAATTAAATTCACTTCTACCTTTTTCCACTATTGACTGCCTCGGTGGCGTAGTGGTAGCGTATGCGACTGCTAAGCTTGAGGTATCGGGTTCGATGCCCGGGTCGGACCAAATGTTTGTATGAACTGCAAATATTTGTTTCGAAGTTTGGGTGTTTTCTATGTATAATATGTATGTATTTTCAAAAAACATAGTATATAAGTATTTATATCAGTTGTCTAGTACCCATGACACAAGCTTTGCTTAGCTTGGGACTAGATGGCGTTGTGTGTTAGATGTCCGGAATATTTACTATTTAAATTAATTTTGAATCTTGACCTGTTTCACACTATGGCATTATCACCTAGTGAGTTTAATTCTAGAATGTATTTCAACAAGTTCCATCAAGTGCCGACAATCGTGAGTATAAATTGAAACATAGAGTGCATCTGTGTCCGCACTCACATGTGCATTATAATATTTTCTGCGTAGTTGACTGGCCACCGTCGCGAATGACCACCGTGGCTAAAATCTGACAAATAACAATTTGTTTTCAGACACAACATTCTTTGAACAAACTACTGGAATGGGAGAACAGCCGTCTGTACAACAAGTTAGGACTGCGTTGGCGACTTACAAAGCAACATTGCGACTCCTCGTCGATGATGGAATATGTACTTCTCATAGAGTTTATCCCCAAGATACCTATATACAGACCTGACTAAGCCCATAGTGATATACGTTAATGTAAATATAACACTGTACTAATTATTTGTGCTCTGTTCAAAACGATTTAATAAAATGTATCCGAAGCTTTCATATAAACCTTTCTATAGGAATACACTATAGTAACCACATAATTTTGCCAATAAATAATTGATTACTCTTTGATTTCGATACATTTACAATTATCTACCACAGGTTGGAATATAATTCAAAGGTCTTCGGGCTATTGGTATAGAAAGACATGAAACATTGTTTAATTTTATTAAATTTGTTTGAAATTGAGTATTACATGTCTGCACCTCAAGAATAACGAGTTACGTGGCTGAGCCGATAAGTGTATAAGCTGGGTTATATTAATAAGGAACGCAGGTGGATACTGACTATATCGAAATACTGAAAACGCCGTTACCAGCATACGCATTAAGTATATATTACGATAAAATAAGAATTTAAAAATGTAACTGCTCATATACTCAAAAGCCAATAATTACACTAAATTATGAATTATTGTTTGTAACAAGCTAAGTACTCGTAAGTATATCAAAATATTTATTAATTGATGCCTCTACCGCCAATTTATAACATAAAATATAGATGCAGATTTCTTTTTATTCTATTTTCTAAATATTATGGTAGAAGTAACAACAATTTTCTTAATTTAAAAACATTTAATTTTGTGAAATATTTAAGAAAAAAACGTTTATGTAACAAATTTGATAAAGTGTGGGTAGTAAGTACAAAAAATAGAAAAACAATTATTGAATGAAATTGTTATCTCATGAAATCGAAAAATAATTGAATTATGGGTAGCATATTTTATGAACATTTATTTAATATGAGATTGATATATGAAATGAATGCATTCTGTAAACCATGTTATACTAGATAAACAATTAGGCTTGTACCCCGCCGCACTTTGATATGTAAATATAATATCGCAACTAGAAAGTAAATAATTTAATTGAATAACTATCGGTTGTCATGAACATTGTAGCGACCTCCACATACAACATAACATACTGCAGCGCCATCTACCGAAGTTACCCTGAACTACGGAGCAACGTACAACACGGAGTAACTACCAACCCTGAATCGCGAAATAGAAGTTCTCGCGCCGATTATCATATATTCAACATCCCAACATCAACTGTTAGGCATTGACCCGCATGATCACCTCGCCTGGTCGGAGGATCCTCCCTTTGTGTTGGGTGGAACATGATACCCGTTCCCCACAAAGCAATCACACCATCAAAATAACATCTATGGCAATGATTATAGGGAAGTCAATGGTCGTAATTAGCTTGTATTTTTTTATGTTTTAGCTGCGCCAGAATGACTCTGCTCTGCCTGATGGCAAGCATGAGCAGTTTCCAAGAGTGGTGGTCACCATCCTCAATGCGAATAAGGACAGTGCAGCATGGTGACCCACACTATGGCGGCCTAATGAGATGCTTTTATACGCTCCGCTTTAAGGACCCGGGGTCATAGTGGGAGAGAAACACGTGCGCAGGAAATTAGTTCCAGGTTTTGACCAATCGGCACAGAAAGGAGGAACCGAAGCGATATGAGTACGAGATCGTATGTCTACCACTCTGAAGCGGTGACTTCCAAGCCGGCACGTGTTGTCATGTAGAGGAACTGGGAAGGGAGGACCAGTTGGAAGAGCTCTTCGGAACACTCTCCGTGATACAAGCGATAGAGTACTGACATAGAGCCGATATCTCTACGCAACTGCAGGGGCTCAAGGGACTCTAGCTTTGGGACTGTCGACAATGCGGATTGCTCGCCGCTGCAACTGGTCGAAAGCGTCAAACAGATACTGTGCGGCACCATCGCAAAGATTAGAACAGTACTTCACGCCCGATTGAACCTGAGTCTTGTTTGTTTAAAACACCTAAATATAGTCAAAACTGAGATGTGATATGCAAAAATGGACTGTAACCAGATGAGATGAAAGTATATAATCCAACAACAAATTTTAGTTTAGTGAAGACAACAGAATTACCACCAGTGCCCTCAAATATACTGACAACTATTTTAAACTTCGAGTACGAGTCACCCTCAGGGTTGCGGAGGTCTGATGCCATTCGCTCAGTATACGAATAATCTTAGAAATAATAAAGGTTAGGAAGACAAATTATGAGATAGCAATATAGTTTACATTTTATTTTGACTGCCTCGGTGGCGTAGTGGTAGCATATGCGACTGCTAAGCTTGAGGTCTCGGGTTCGATTCCTGGGTCGGACCAAATGTTTGTATGATCTGCAAATATTTGTTTCGGAGTTTGGGTGTTTTCTATGTATAATATGTATGTATTTACAAAAAAAAAAATATATAAGTATTTATATCAGTTGTCTTAGTACCTACTACATAACACAAGCTCTGCTTAGCTTGGGACTAGATGGCGTTGTGTGTTAGATGTCCGGAATATTTATTTATTTATTTATTCATTTAGTTTTTCCTGAATGCTATTAAGAACCAAAATAGCCATGACGGTAAAGTGGTCCACTGTTTGTACGATAGAAACCTTAACTTGTTACACACATAAAACAATCCTATGATATAAATAGACTTTATTGAGAACGTGAATCATTAATTTGTGGTTTTTGAGTATATGGCCGATAACACAATAATGTCAGAAGTGTATTGTAAATAATGAAATGGTACATATTCAAAAATGATAATAAGTGGTGTTGTTATTGCTTTTTGTGTATAAATGTCGCGTTATTGCAAGCTTACATTGCAAAATGTTATCGCAGTATGTAAATATTTTTAAAAATACAAAATTAGCAAAGCTTTGAGGGGCTGCAATATTATATGAACGTCTCATATAATAAGTACTATAAACGATAATGTTTAGTAAATTGTATAGATTCTGTTTATTTTTCTTGCACGTGATATGACGTGTTAGAACTCGAATTTATAAAAATGTACATTAACGAGTTATTTAGAAACATTGCTTTAGATACATAACTATCTGAAAGTTTATGTTCATTGCTCTTTTCATAACTATCTGATAGATTAATGTTAGATTGTCAGTATGTGTAGTGCAAATAACGTTCCCCATGGTAATATATGACTAATAAGGAAGGTCTACTTATTACAACTATTGATAATTAATCTCATCTCTCTATATCTCTTGACGAGCATCAAAATTTATAGAAAGTTTTGAAAAAAAAAAAATTGCATTCTAGGCGTGCTGTTTAAAAATATTGTTTAAAATTCACTGCCGATCTTTCTCACAATGAAATTGTTTATTCTGCAAATTAGGGAAAGAATATTATAATTTGAGTCACAATTATAATTATTGATTAAAAAAAATACCAATAATTAAAGGTGAATTTGTATCAAATTATAAATTGTCGTCAGGTCAAAAAATAAATAAATAAACATTGAAAAAAACAGCATTTGAAAATGGTAAAAATGTGAAATTTAACAAGTTACTTTTAGGGTTCCATCCCCGAAGGGTAAATTGGGGCCGTATTACTAAGACCCCTGTCCGCCCGTCTGTCACCAGGCGTTATCTCATGAACCGTGATACTTAAGACAGTTGACATTTTCACAGATGATGTATTTCTGTTGCCGCTATAAAAACAAATACTAAAAAACAATAAAATAAATATTTAAACCCATATATGGGCTCCCATACACACACAAGCGTGATTTTTGCCGTTTTTAAACATAATTGTACGGACCCTTAGTGCGCGAGTCCTACTCGCACTTGGCCGGTTTTTATTATAAGATCGGGAGTAGATAGCAACTAAATTCTCAACAAATTTTTGTTAAGTGGAATATTTCTTTAGAAATATAGCATGACTTCAAATATGGCCAACGACGCGGCCGATCGAGTACGCTATAAATTTTCTAGTGCAACAAGAGCTGACTGAAATGTTAAAATAAGATATCGTTATTAGGATATGTTTTATTTTAAAGGTTAAATTACTTATGTAGTTGTCAAAAAGTATTTTTTAGTATAAAAAAACAAAGGTTTAATTTAAGTCGTGTACTTAAAATGATTTGAGAATTGTTGAAGTTTTTGTTTTCAAAATGCGTGTTTTGCTTACCAACCACTCTCCAATGACGTGCAAAAAAATGTGGAAACTTCAACAAAACCCAAATTTAAATTATTATTTATGCACGCGGCCTAAGTAAGTTTGTTTGTAAAAGGGACATTTATATTTTATTATTTTTATTTGGTACGTCTTAATCTTTTGATTTCTTGTTACTTAATTTCTAATCTTGCATCGTTCGACGAAACTAATAAGGTATATTGTATTTCGAACTATGTTAACTATTACATTGCAAAAGTGAAAATTAAATGTATAAAGTCTAGCATTTATGAGAATTCCGATAGATGGCATCCATTACTTGCAAATGCCCGAATGATTCAGTACTAGTAAAAATCATTTTGTATCATAAAATACATATAAAATTTTAAATTAGGATTTGAAAGAATCTTATCAACGTCCGACATAAAATAATTTCAATCAGAGGGTCTAGTGTGAGTTCATTTGACATTAAATAGCTATCGATGGCAAGCTCGGTCGGTATTGCGGTTGGTGAAGCTTGCAGTGCGGGCTAATCGCAGCGCCGATCACATCATGTGGTCTGACACACTGGATCTTCTTCACATTCACTAGATTCACTTCACACTTTATTCATTGTAAAAAAAAAATATTGTTCAATTACATCTGCATCAATTACATCATTGACTGCACGGTTGGCCAAATGGTTTCAGTGTTCGCCATGCCGCTTGCTACTGCGCCAAGTGTCTTGGGTTCAAATCCCACGCCGTACAACACTTTGTGTGATCCACGAATTGTTGTCCCGTGTCTGGATGTTCTTTGTGTCCGTTTCATGTATGTTTGTAAAGTCCCCCACGACTCAGGATGTTTATTCCTAATGTGGGAGTTGTATTTTTAAGAAAAAAAAAAAATTACGAGAACCACATCTCCGTATTTAAAAAAGTATGAACATAATGTTACCGTACTTTATCGGTTATCTGGTTATTCTGTTTCTAACTCTTTAATGAGAGACTTAAAGAGATCAAGATATATTTGTCCTGATGTATATTTATCTAAATAATAAAACATAACACATTCTCAAACACACACATCTTATAATACACACGTATCTTTTAATTTTTGGTATAATCTCTTGATTGATAACTATCATATTTTGAAGCAGTCCAATCTGAATAATTTAAAATTATTGTATCGTTGTTTTCACTATTTGTTTCACATCTTAACAACAATAATCTCTATGCTTAAAAACAAAATGGAATAAAAATAGTCGTTTTCGTTATTTCGTAAGTTAAATGTATTTATATTAATATCAAGATAAGCTAAATTTAGACTATTACAGTTTACACCGCATTTGTTGTCACGAACTCGGACACAAAAAAAAAATCGGGTATATCATGGCGCATCATGAATATTTTAACAAACACACCATTATAATTTAAATTTACCTTACAGTATTTGAACATATATCTACGTATATGTTCAAATACTGTATCTATGGAGCACAAAGTATTACACGAACATACAAATGAAGATTTGTTACCCGTTTGTATCGCCTTATTTATGTAAGTGCAAATTTATTAATGCAGTCCAAATGGCGTCAGTCCTATTTATATTCTGGTTTATTTAACTAACTTTATTGATAGAGGTCGGCAGTCATTAATCTCTCAATTCATTCTAATCATCGCAATTGTTCTGTCATCCATGAAAAGCTATTTGTATCATTTAAAAAGCGTATACTTATATTGCTATATGTATGTTATGTACCTGAATGTCGATGTTAATTTAGGTAGGTGTGTCTATGGCTATACGCGGGTAGAGATTCGAAGTTTGCCTCAAGCTGTCTCTGTTCTATTTCCATTGAAAAAGTATGTAATTATAAATGATTTTTATAGATAAGGATATGAACAATAAAAATAAGTTTCTTTATTATAGGCCGACCGTTTATCTGAGTCCTCGCCTGCGCGTTAACAGGGGCGCGGGGGTATGACGACAAAGGGGACTGAGACAGGTGCGGGCGGCGGGGTCGCTTAGTGAGATACACACGAGATGAAATGCGCCAAGATAGTTCCTAAGATATGTGACGTCATAGTAAAGAGCGCCCCTGTTACCGCGCAGGCGAGGACTCAGATAAACGGTCGGTCTATACTAACTTCTATCTTTCTAAAAATAAACAGAGCAGTGGGAGAGGAATATTATGTGTATTAAAACACATATAATAGTATCGAAAGCTATAGAATCTATACCATAGAGTCAGATTAATAAATAATATATTGGAGGTGATTCTAAAGTAAGTGCTAGGGAAATGTTTGGGACTGTGTTATTAGATGATTAGCTTATGTAATGTTATGTAACGATAGGTAAATCCCGCCCTCTCTTCTCTTTTCAACATGTTGTGAATGAGAATACCGCCAAGGGTTTATCGAATAATTGCTGTAAACGTATTGTGAGGTTCCATTGATCTATAGCTTGCTCGGAATGTTTCTCTTGCCACACACGTCTTTAGTTTTATATTGTACTGTTTGAACGCAACGGTTGAAAAGCGAACAGGGTATGTTGACCGTAAGTTGTAATTTAAGGAATTGTAAATATTTTAAGAACTTATAGATTATTTTTGTTCAAATAATAAACTTCACTGAATGTGATAAAATTATACATTATTTATTTGTTTTTTTATGAAACGGTCAAATGAGCAGACGTGTGACCTGATAGAAAGTGACACTCCGGATTCACAGACGCGGTGCCGGCCTTTTAGAAAGGAGTGCCTACACTCTTTTGTTTAAAGTTTGAAACTCAAATCGGTCCTGAAATACCGCAGAGAATAATTTGTTCCACAGAATGGTTGTGCGACCCAAAAAGTGTCTTGAAAAGTGCACAGTGGTGGAGTACCTAATTAACCCAGTTAAGTTATGAGAACGCCAATTTATTATGTTGAGGAGATCTTTAGCTATAAAACTTGCATATGAAGTTTTCTTAACATATTACGGAGAGCAGAGTTTGGTAGATACCTATAAAATGCCGATTCTCATGCTGGTAAATCTACCTATATTTAAAATATGAATAATTTAAAATCTTACAGAAGACTCGATTGGCCTCGTTGTCTGGTGAAGAAATTGACCATACTGTAATTTCTAACAGTTTTCTTAACGGTATATGCAACAAAAATAGTTTTTGAATATACCCTGCGTCTCAACAGATAGATTATATTGTTTTTACTTTTTTAAGTTGAAATTTAAAAAAAATCATTTTTTCGTCTCCCTTTTAGGCTGGAGAACATGTCTCGCTATTCTGTGCATTTGCCAGCGTCAATTTTTACGTTTACGTGTCACACTTTGTCGACCCCCTCCCCCCCCCCCCTTTACGTGTGACGTACTTTATGGATGGCCCCTAAGTAATAGTCGCGCAATTGAGACGGGCTTGCGCGGGAGGCAGTACTCGCGCGCTTACGAAGAATCAGAGGTGTCACACATTATTTAGCTTCACGGTACAATCTCAAAGGGCACAGCGTTTACCTTGATCATCAGCCTATCGCAGTCTGCTAACTTAGGCATTTACAATTGCACGTCACTCGGTTAGATTCTGATTTCTCGCATTGACAATAAACGCGAGGAAAACTACAAGGAGCAATTAAGTTTTTCTTATATTAAAGAGAGCAAGCTAGGATTTTAGATGAGGCACCTATTATTTTAAGTAGGTACATACTCTAAATTTGTGTAACGATTTTGCAATGTGTAAATTCCTCGTTTAAGTGTTGCCAAATTTAATTTGCAAATAAAACATTGAAGTAGGTATTTAAATTTCGTAATACTCTGGTATTTAGTACAGACAAAAATAAATGCGCCAGAGTATTCAGACGAAGGCACCACAATTATAAGTTATATTTCTAACATCAGTTTTGTGGTTCAAACACTAATAGTTAAATAAAATGAAATAATTTATTTTGCAAATAGGTTATATGAACACTTTTGCAAGTAAAACTTTTCTTTGACCTGATGAGTTCGGCCTTTCGCAACTGGACTAGGCTAAGACTTATTTTAATTATGTGTATTAAGAAGCGTTTAAATTCACACTATCATGACCAGACTACTAACACTCTTATCTCCAGCCGCGTTGAGTCCTTTCTAAATGAACAAAAATTAAGGAACTCGCGTCATCGTGACCGAACGCTTTCACGAGCTATATTTTTTTACTTCTTTTTATCGCGTATTTTACTTAAAGAGCAAAGAGGTTCATTTCAGGTGAGCCTAAAATAACTGTTCGTATATAGTTTTGAGTTTTGACTTCTAAGATCAGGACTAGAGGACGGCCGTCCGACGTTCGGAACGATAGTTTCTAATCAAGATTGTGTGGATCGAGCTTTATGACTCGGCGCCGAGTCTCGTTGAAATAACCATTTTTGGTTATTGAACATGGTGTTGTTAAAGGGCTTAACTACCTTCTCCAGAATGGTATCCTGATGTCAGCAGTCCTCATGACTGTTTTGTGATTTTTATACACAAATCACACCTTAACACATCAACAATTTTTCACAATATCATTTGTCCTTGGCGAGAATCGAACCCAAGTTCTCCAATTTAGCAGTCAGGGTGTCAACTTCGGTCTTTTCGTTTAAACTTTTAAGCATTCGCGTTTCACGATATATAATAATTAAGATAATTAGTATGTGTGTGAATCACCGTGTTCACTGACCTGTGATGATGGCCTAGTGGTATGGCCAGTGCAACCTGGTCGAAACGTCAGGCAGTTGTAAAACAATGTAATACTTGTTACGTGATAGCCTTAATGCCTATTTACCCATATTTGATGATGACTGCACGGTTGGCCTAGTGGTTTAAGCGGTCACTGCGCCGCTTGCTACTGCGCCAAGTGCCGTGGGTTCAAATCCTTTGTGTGATCCACAAAATGTTGTCCTGAGTCTGGGTGTTCTTTGTGTCCGTTACATGTATGTTTGTAAAGTCCCCCGCGACACAGGATGTATATTCCTAAAGCGGGAGATCTTTAAAAAAAAAAAAAAAAAAATTGTTTTAGTGACACACTATTATCATATTTTACTAAATTGTTTGGATAAACGAAAGAAAATTTAATTTTCAACACATTTTAATGTACAATTAGAATCCATATCAATAAATACAATTGAATAAATGCAGGTACATATAATTATTAACGGTACTTGCATCGTCTGTCTGTCAGTTTATTCCGGCTAATCATTGAAACGCTTGGGCCTATTTTGACTGTACTTTCACTGGCAGATAGCTAACGATACAAGGAGTAATTAAAGCTCCTTTTTAACCGACTTCATAAAAGGAGGAGGTTATCAATTCGACTGAATTTTATTTTTTTATGTTTGTTACCTCATAACTTTCGACTGGGTGAACCGATTTTGATGATTATTTTTTTATTTGAAAGCTTGTGCTTCCCGTGTGATCCCATTTTAATTTAGTCCAGTTCTGAAGTCGGTTGTTTTTTGGTTAATATTCGTGATCAGACTAGCTTTGGGAATGTTATATTTTGTACTAAAATCAAAAGATAAATAGTGTGAATTTACATTTATTTTGTTATAAATAACTTCATCATATACACATACGTAAACATTCAAGGCACTTAACATTATGGTCCCTCCAAAAATACACTTACAGTTATGACACAAACAGAACAATAAAAAAATGTACAAAACTGACACCTAAATATCTGAAAATTATACAAAAAATTTCATAATAACAAGCTATGTATAACCCCCGCGCGTTGACATTGGGATTGAACCTTGTCATAATAAGAGCCGCGTGACGTCATCCATCGCAAAATAGTAACGCTAGTAACACAATCTAAAAGTTTATTTTTAAGAAATTTAATTTGATAGTTTGATTGATTGATTTCAGTTGATAATTCTTGTAAATGAACTGTACTGACGGTTCACTGACGTCACCGCTCTTAGCTGTCAATCCCAATATCAACGCGCGGAGATAATAAGTAATTACAGTACTGATAATAACATATAATTTACAATTCATAAACTAAATTAGACGTTGACAATAAAAAAAAAATATTGCATCCATAAAACGACATACACATTGAACCGACTAGTGTTAGTAAAATCTCTGACCAATACTATACCATTACATATATTACATGCAGTATATAACACATCGTGTTAAGGCATACTTTTGATACTAATACATAAAAATGCGTATTAACACAATGTACAATGTCGGCGTGAATTCGACTTGTAGTGCTGAAGTGTATAGACATAACCACTTCCTACATCCCAACGTCATACAACGCTTCGCCAATTCACACACTCTGACATCGCGCATTTATTTATACCTGACGTAGCCGCCTGTATGTTACCTTGATTTATATAAACAAAAAAAAAACAAATTTACAAATACAAATACAAATTATAATATCAGATCTGTTCAACTACACAACCGTCGCAAATAATATCTACATTATCTAATTTAGGGACGTTACCTTTTATAAGCTCTTATTATTTACATTCAGTCATTAATATGCTATCTATTCAATATATTAATTTAATTTCATATGCCCATATTGATAATAATACAGATAATTTCGGGCACTTACGTTATTATGGCAACACTAGTGCGAAAACGCAAAATAAATCGTTAGAAAATTGTACAATACCATGGCTCGACATTCGTTTTAATTTGAAATTGGAAGATATTATTTTATAGGATTTAACACTTTATTTATCATGGACAGATGTGTTTCTTATCACTGTAATATTGCACTTGGGGGAAGTATCTCGCCATGGGTTAGAAAAGACTGCAAGTCACCCATACATTAGTGGTAGACAATGTTAAAAATGGTAGACATCAGTCTTAGTGTTAGTATCACGTACAATTTTTAAAACCACCGGGAGATGAAGAGCCATAAAATAAAGTAGAACTCCTCGCTTAACTCATTTGCACATAGTTAATAGGGAATTGTCCTTTAGCGTTGTTACATTCGCCAAAATACCACTCTTCGTTGATTTTATATCTTACTTGTATAGTGTCTCCTGTCCTGAAGCCTAAATCACCGGGTTGTTGCGGCTCAAAGTCGTACATGGCGACTGCGTTACCGATCAATGGTTGTGGTGGCGTAGGCTCGTTCGGCAGGGGAACTTTAATTTCCACGTAGTTGGAAGGGAACAAGCCTTGAGCGCCGTTCTTCAAACTCCCGAACAGCCATTCGTGGTCTACTCGCCTTATCAACTTAATCTTCGAGTTTGTCTGTAATTAAAAAGATTAATGTATTTAGAAGTCATTCAAGTGCGGAAGGTAGTAATTGTTGTCGTTTGTTGAACAGTCAGCATTAGATATAAAGCACAAGTAGAAAAGTATCAAATGTAAGCTATTCAAGTGCTAAGGAACAGGCTTTTGTATTCAAATACAAATCATTCAAACCCTTAAATAATAACAATATGAAAGAAAACGTCATGAATAACGAAGCTGCCTGGTAATAATTGAAACGTTATAAAAACAGTTTCTACCTTTTCACTATTTTATATGATAAATCTAAAACCTAGTTTTAACTAAAATTTTATAATATAGCTACTCGTAAAATAAAAAAAAATCGCATGACAAGAGTATTTCAATAAAGGAGAGGTAGGTATGGAAAAGAAAAATTCAAGACAATTTTTCTTTTCGGGGAATATTTTGACAGTGAGCACACAATGAACACTAAGTCAATTCGAGGAAAGAAAACACATAAAATACGATACGATACGAAATACGACACCACACATTCCACTACATTTAAAAATCACGATAACAAAGTTTTTTTATCATTTATGTCAACAAAAATCAGTTGCCACATGACTGACTGCCTCGGTGGCGCAGAGGTAGTGAATGCGACTGCTATTCTTGAGATCTCGGGTTCAAATCCTGGGTCGGACCAAAATGTTTGTGTAATGTACAAATATTTGTTTCGGAGTTTAGGCGTTTTCTATGTATAATATGTATGTATTTACAAAAAAAAGTATATATGTATTTATATCAGTTGTCTAGTACCCATAACACAAGCTCTGCTTAGCTTGGGACTAGATGGCGTTGTGTGTTAGATGTCCGAAATATTTATTCATTATTTACATGGATGAACCATTTTGGTTTTTTTTTACCCACTACAAAAATGGCAAGAGGTTGTCAATTCGTTTGTATCTTTTTATTTCTGTTGCCTCAGATGAAGACGTATAGAAGTTGGTTAAATATAACATATTTTTAAGCAAAATCTCTTTGTGAAACTTTGTTGACTTACTACACAAATACGTATCTAAAACCCAGGTGTTTCGGTTTTTCCTAACTACCAACTTTTGCATGTTCTGATAAGTAAAATGTAATGTTAATGAAAGTTAAAAATGATTTTATTGAATTTTAGATTTCTACTATCTGACCCGGCGAACTCCATTCCGCCTTGCAGTCAATAAATGAGTACATTGTTTCTTCTATGATATCATATTTTAATACTTTTTATATTATACCGGAAGACAAATCCACAAACATAAATCTCGTTAAAATTGGTTCAGCCGTTCTTGACTTAAAAATGGTTTAAACGACACGACTTTGTTTTACTCAAATAGATTTACGGTAGATTAAAATTTAAAAGCTAAAATTTATACACATTCTTGTAAATAACAAATTATTTAACAATTATTATTTTTGGGGGTTTTAACGTCGTACGGTAAACTTTCTTTTTAATTATCTAAGACCGTATTTAAAGGTCATCACAATAAAAACCAGTATTAATACTAGGATTTTTAAATAATAAAAAATATTTTATAAAAATATGACTAATTTAAAGTTTTATCAAACAATACGATAGATACGTTAAAGGCTAAGATTCGTCATGAATTCGTTTTCTTTAAGTCGCGAATGCTCAACATTCACAAATAATGATATAATTCGGTTGTAAAATGTATTATTTGGTGTTCACCTCAATATAAACTTAAAAAACACAACAAAATAATTTGAAATCTACCATGCTTATCAAGTTTTTTTTTCAATCTTTAAAAAAACCAGTAAATGCAATTTTAACTCGACCACGAAGGGCGTGTATCAAACTAAATACTACATACTTAATAATGTATATAAGGCGTAAATATCACACTTTATAATACAACCCATCAACAGACAGAGACAGGCTAAGGCTTTGTAAAAAAAAAAGGTTATAAAAATGGCCAGTGATAATCTTTATTCCTGATTTACACCAGAAACGCAAACCCGTATCTTTACTGTATCGTACCCGGATCCGAGGATATCCACTATTCGTGTAATATTATCACTTATTGGTAGATGAATTACCTATATAAAACCTTGACCTTTTCGAGTAGTTATTTTAAACTTTTTATAAACTAGGTACCTACCTATACGTACATACTATGTGCGTCCTTACATTAAACGGCTTTAAGGAGTTAAAAACTTAAATACTCTGCAGTAGATATATGTACTATTCTTCCCCATAAGAATAATATTTATTTGCGTAATTTATGTATAGCTAAACATCTTCTTCTATTTTATTTTGTTCTCTATTTTAAATAGCTTTTAATATTTGAAATGAATAGTACGATTCAATTGATAGTTTCCAATTGAAAATTATTCGAGAAAAGTATGATAATTTTTAATTCTTAGATTGAACAGATGGTTGCCTGTGTGGAGATTAAAAATACTAAGTATCACCTCTCACCTCAGGTGCGATAAGAGACTACCAAAGAGACCAAACTATTGCAGGACAGACTACACAAATCCTACACCATACTACCTACGAAGCGGTCTATAAGCCGCAAAATATTTCTAAGCAGAGCTATATGTCTTCTAGTCGACCATTAAAGGTCATGAAACGACAATATGATCAGTCACGGTGTATTATATACTTGAACATCTAATGTTAAGTATAAAACACCCCAAAATAAAGATAATCCTTCAAACTCAGACATTGTATATAAAGATATTACCAATATTTACACAACCAGACAACGCGCTACATAATATGACTCATTAAAACCATTAATTTAGATAAGAGGTTATCTAACTATCGTCATATCTCTTTGTTTACAAACTTGTGCAAAAAGTCGAAGATTTTGTCACATTTCAACAGCATGTTATTATTCGTTCAACTTTATAGATTTCCGATAATATTATACGCAATATATTTTTGACCTTATTTTGTAAACTTAATATCGTTACAATCTAGTGTATTAGTTCGATATTTACTTGAATCACTACGAATTAGAGTATTATCTATATTGTCGTCGACAAACATTACACAGGTGTTCTGTAAATATCTTGAATTTATGAGGCTTCACCAACTGCTGATGTAAGTCTGCTTATTGAATAACATACGCGAATATGTTGCGAATAGACTAAAGGAAAATAATTACCTAATACATACTAGAGGAAGTGGACAATTAAATTAACTTATTAATTTTGGCTTTACAATAACAACAAGATTAATTACTTGACATTACACACACAAACACACACATACATACATAGGTATTATAGCATAAATTACACTAGAACTCTTTTTCCGTGGGAGAGCCACGCTTCGGCATGAGTGGGCCGGCTCGACCGGAGTGATACCACGGCCTCACAGAAAACCGGTGTGAAATAGCGATTGCGCTATGTTTCACCGAGTGAGCGAGGATAGCGGAGGCCCATACTACAACCCCTCCCCCCATCCCCCAAAGGTCGGCAACGCACTTGTGACGCTTTTGGTGTTGCGGGTGTCCATGGGCGGCGGTAATCGCTTACCATCAGGTGATGCGTCTGCTCGTTTGCTAAAATATTCAATAAATTCCTCCCCCTCCCCTATTCAATAAAAAAATAAAATAAGACCCATTAATGACCATGCTAATCACCCAATTATTTATCCTAAACCCTCTAAATCTAAACCGACAGTCCAGTCCCAATGACATAAAGCTTTAATTTGCTGCTTTTGATCCTATTTCATAACGTAAATGTTCTGAAAACACATAAGGTTGAATGAACTGTAATTATGTGTTTCTTTCACATAAAAATGGACAGCAAATCGTCTGCTGCAAATACAATACATGATAGTGATAATGAGTTCCTGTTACATCGCACTGATAATACAGAAACAATGAATGCAAAATATATTATCAATATGCGTCAAAATACATTGCCGATACGCGTCACGGTTAAAAATCAACAATATACAATTATCAAGAACAGACATGTGTTGCGTATACGCCCCAAACAACTACAGTCCTTAAAACAAGTAACGAATTATTAAAAACAAACACCCGACTGTGTCAATATCTGCCATCTTTGTTAAATACGTTGAAGAACTGAAAAGATAGAACTAAAAAAAGAACTAAAATATTTTTTTAATAATTTATTTTATTACATTTTTTCTAATTTGCATGTACAGGTAGGTACACAGTGTCACTCTCACGACTAAGATGAATCACAAATACTACAAGCTGGATCTAGGGCGTACTAAACAAATATACACACTCGAAAAACATAACCATCATTCTTTCGCAGTCGGGTAATAAGTTTGATCTCTGTGGGTACGAAATCGACGAAGTAACTTTAAACTACTGATTTTATTTTGTATCCATATTAATATTATAAATTCGAAAGCAACTCTGTCTCTGTTAAGCTTTCACGTTAAATCGCTGTACCAATGTGGATTGAATTTCAGTATAGAGATAGATAAGACCTTGGAGGACTTTTGTCACTTTAACCGACAGACATGCGGGTGGAGCCGCAGGCATAAGCTAGTCATCAATACGTACGTTACGTGTCATTTATCACAAATGAATTTATACATCTACATATATATATAAATAAAAATGGAGCGCCGAAATGTATGTACGCGCATAACTTCGATCAACTGAACCAAATTGGATATTTTTTTTTGTGTTCGTTATTGTAAGGACAAGGTTTGTATGAAATAAAATTAAAAGATAACGGGCAAAGTTTTATTTTGTCCGCGATTGTGCCTATTCTGTTAAACAAGTTTTTCCGAAGTTGAGAAAACATATACAGAACAAAAACATGGCGGTACGAAGTTCGCGCGTAGATATTAAAATTACACTAGTGCCACTTGCCATAGAGATAAAGCTATATTTTGTAGTTCCCAGTACCTAAGTACATGAAACGAGTGTGACGCCACGGGTTTAACGTAACAGACGAGCGTCTTGTATCTGCTTACGTCAACACATAAGTATGTATTCAGTACACAATTGTTGTGCACATTATGGAGCAGCAAAACAAGCTACATAAATCATTTAAACTCATTTAAGTAAGCATTAGGTATAATCTATGGTATTAGTGCGACCGCAGCACTTCGGGTTTTACAAAGTAAATAAAAGACGACAATTGTTACAAAATGTGTAAAAATCATAATAATTAACATTATTTATGACCAAGTAATGTATTTTTATTCATATAGTTACCGAGAATATTGGTGTCACGTTTTAAAAGTGAGACGCGGCAATATACATCGATAGTGCTTATAAAGCTAGATGGAGTTTAATTTGTTTACGGGGAGGAGTTTTATAAAGAGAAGGAAAACTTGAAACAAAACCACCAAATCGTCTCACCAGGGTGGTATGTTAGGCAAAAACCTCCTTTGTCACGCTATAAATAAAGATAGATTTCAATTTTAATAATACAGGAGCAAGCTACGGAACAAACTAGAAACCAACCCTATATGAACCCGACCAGTCAGCGTGGCACAGGCCCATACATTATTTCTAAGGAGAGGCTTATATCCAGTTATGGATTGAAGTCTGATGATGATGAAGTGAGTCAATTTTTGAAACTAGATCTGTGTTTTATTAAAGAACTCAAATACACTTGTGATCAAAACAAAACGAAACATAAAAAGAGTTTTATTCCATGAAAAAAATAACGCACTAATGTAACTGGCTGTTTGACCCATAAAATGATTATGAAAATTCCAAATTTAAAATATGAGTTTCAATTGTTTATCCGATTAATTTTCTGTTAGATTGTTTTGATGCTAATTCATGTTTACTTTAGAGTTTCAGCACATCAAAACGCGCATTCGAGGAAGACTATCTGCCCCATAGACTCTTGGTAGGGTGCGGCATGCAATCCAAAAAGAATGGGCGAACATTCCACATCACGTGACACGATCACGTCACGAACATTCCACATCACGTGACACGATCACGTCACGAACATTCCACATCACGTGACACGATCACGTGATGTGGAATGTACTCTCATACGACCCATGAAAAATAGAATCAGAAGATAAGCAGTCATAAGGGCCAGAGGAGAGAATACAAGTTATTTGAATGAATTGTTTTTTGAACTTTTTATTCGTTTACATGTATTTTGTTTTTCCTGTTTCATTTATTCTCCACATAGGGTAAAAGTGACTCATTTAACAAAACACTAAAGCATATTAAAATTTAATTTGAATTTGGAACATTCTCATTAGAATTTGATAACCTAATACCACCTACTATAGTCGTTCCAATACTTTATTTAACTTTTGACAGATCACGCACATAAAGTTTTGTAATAATTTTTGATACAATGTACTACAGATAATACTGTACTTTATGGGCGGGCTCCGCCTACTTAGGGATGTGTCATTCGTAATTAATGACCACAGACTATAAAAACGGTTTTGAAATAAATCGATTATCGATTATATTAATAAAACATACAATAAAATTATTGTGATTATATTTTATATCAAATCACGTAAAAAGCTTTATTATTTTGCATTAAAATGCCCTAAATGTCTCTGTTTCAATGCATAAATAATTTGCGTAATGAAAACAGTTCCATCGTACTCGTACCTAGTAATGGGATCGAATGTATTCGCCGCAAATTAATGAATCTAAAATAATTGTTTAGACTTACTATAGTTGGTTCAAATAAAAACTACCTGCGGTACCTACTTGTAATGAACAGGTACAAAATGTTGAAATTCGTAGTAATTTACGGATTAAAAATAAAACAACCAAAAGAGGTACTGTAATACTAATTTTAATTATAAAGAATCGTCTTCTTCGTATGACCAGGAATCATCATCACTTGAGTTCTCAGTAATATTGATTATCATTTCTTGGATAGATAAATTGTCGAATGCAACATCCCGATCCCAATCCGACATTATCACCTTCTTTGTTTTTTCTACAACATTCGCCCAGTTTTCTGGAGTTACTTTTTCACACGCATTTTTCAGTAAATTCAGCATTTTTCTTGCGGTGAAAGGAGGAGTTGTATTGTTCCTCGCAGCATATCCTTTAACTTGTGCCCAGATCATTTCAATTGCATTATATTGGCAGTGATATGGGGGAATTCTGAGGACGGTATGCCCATGCTCTGCTGCCATTTCATCTATGACGTATCGTTTTGGCAGCTTCTTTGTTTTTAATATCTTTACTAACTCTACTTTTAGTAGGGACTCATTCACCTCTTCGCCATTGTCACGGAGCCAGTTTATAATTTCATGTTTTTTGTTGGCCTGTGTTGGTATTTTATTAATTTGACGAGAGTGATAAGGTGCATTATCAATAAATATTATTGATGGCTCTTCGAGTGATGTAAGCATTTCTCTAAACCACTTTTCATACACGTTCGAATTCATCTCCTCATGATAATCTCCTGTTTTCTGGGATTTAAAAGCTAATAGAGCGCCTGGCACAAATCCTTTTACTGTTCCTGCATGACAAATAATCAGACGTTCCCCTTTTCCCATTGGTACTGTAGAAGTGGAGCCAACGGTGTTGTCAGTCCAAGTTTTTGACAGCGTATGATTCGCATTGAGCCAAGTTTCATCTGTGAAAACAACATTCGACCAATCTTCTATTTTTTTTGCTTGTCTTAAAAAATCGCATCTATACAAAGCAATATCATTGCGTTCCATTAAAATTTTTCTTTTGTCACATTTTTGGAATAACATTCCAATGTCTTTCAATACCTTTGTCAGAGAAGATTTTTGACCACGGAACAAACCACTATTTCGAAGAGATTGTGTTAGTTTTTTTAATGTTGGAATCTCTTTTCTTTGGTAATAGTCGTATATATGACGACGAATAGCATCAGCGTCAAAATTGTCAACGGCTGTAACTTTACTAGGCGGACGTTTTTTCTTAGGTGTAGATAGCTTATCCTGTTCCATGCCACTGCTGCCGTAGCCTTCTTTTGTTATTTTTGCCACTGTTGGAGCACTAATACCTAATGCTGCTGCAACACGGTCTCTAACTTGAGTCACTGGTATAAGAGGCCCACCATTACGGCTTTCCTTTTCAAAGTATTCACGAAGTCGCAAGACAAACTCTCTTGTTTGTCCTTTGAGTACTTTCTTTTTTGGCATTTTGACAGTAACGAAGGCAGGAACGATACGCTCAACTCAACCAAACGTGAGAATTCACAAATAAATCAATACGGAGGAATATAAATACTCAACTATATTGAAGGTTACTCATTGAAATACTGTAGATTATTTTAAAATAGACATAGAGAGATTTAATAAAGATCATCAATAGTTTAACAAATACAATATTAACCACTGAATTACAACACAATACAATAATACATTTTGAAAATTCAGTTCCTTTTATATATTTTTCCATGACATAGAACCGTCATATTTGAACAACATTCTTTTAATCCATTTCTTCTTTATTTTGACAAAGGAGGTCGCACATTGAAACACATAGAAATATGAAGTACGAAATTATCTATAAAATAATGAGTTTGTTAAATCGATTAAAACTTCTTAATGCATAAAATCGATCGATGAAAGAAATCGAATAGGTAACGGGTCAGGGTATCACTATTTGATTAAGTATTAGAGCTGTCAAAAGTTAAATAAACTATTGGAACGACTATACTAAACAACATTTAATATTTATTATCAATAATAATCATTTTGCCGATAATCTTTTGAGAACATCAATGTGCGAGGTGTTTCGATTCGAGAAGAGAGGGTAATGTGTCGGCGGGGAACGATTACTTATTGTTTACATAATAGGATACATTATACTATTTAAATCATGAAACCATTCGCTTATTTGCTACTTTCTCTATAACATGTTATCTAAAACGAGTTGCTGGTCTTTTATTGCTATGCAAATGGCGCAATAGAGTAACGTTATCGACATAATGAGAACGAATACGATGTGTTACTTTAAAAGCCTCATAAATTCGTTTATTTACCCTCCTTTTGACGCAGAAGGGTAATGAAAAGTCCGACTTAAAATATCGAACCTAACTATTAATAACTAGCTGACCCCCACCCCCGCAACTTCGTTTCTGTCTCCTATTGCCCGTAGCGTGATATTTTTGCTCCGTTTTTTAAACATTATTCATTAGTGCTACGCTCCTGGCTTAGCGTGATGATATATAGCCTATAGCCTTAAACGATAAATGGACTATCCAACACTGAAAGAACTATTCAAATCGGACCAGCGGAAATTCCTGAGATTAACGCGTTCAAACACACAAACTCTTCAGCTTTACAATATTACTATAAATTTTATTGTTTATATATAATAATCTACAAGTCTTAAAAAAAAACTCTTTATAAAAATGTCTCAATAAATTACTACACATATTAATGTGATATGATGTAATTCTTTTGTAGCCACATAGAACGAAAACTATGGCGATTATGTTCAACTATTGCGTAATGCCCGTCTACATAAAAAGGAAAAAGACAACGTTTTACGTACCTACTTAAAATACATTCAGTACTAATATCACATCAACCGCATTTAACATTCCACTGTTAGACTTATGCCTCTTGTTAGCTATTACTAAATATAATCTATGCTAATATAATACATTCGAAAGTAACTTAACTATGTCTATCTGTTACGCTTTTACGACTAAACCGCTGCACCGATTTCAATGAAATTTGCCATTGAGATACATTAACTCTTATGAAAGGAAATAGTGGTGGGAGCGCAAAACTAATCCTACTAATATTATAAATGCGAAAGTTTGTAAGTACGGATGGATGGATGTTTGTTACCCTTTCATGCAAAAACTCCTGAATGGCTTTTGATGAAACTTTACAAAAATATAGCTTATACATCAGAATAACACATAGGCTACAATTTATAAAGATATAGCTTCGCCTCGCGCGCGTTGCCTGCGGTTGTTGTCGTACCGCGGGGTTCAGCTTGTTAAATTATAAATGTGAAAATAAGTTTGTTTGTTTATTTAAGTGTATCAAACTTTGATGTCGCAACTCAACGACCGATCAAAAAAAGTGTAAGACACTAATTCATTCCAAAAAATAAGCAGCGACAGTTTTAGTTGTCCCTGAATCAACAAAACCTAAACGCATGCGAAGCCGGTTTAATATATTTTGCCAATTCGAAAAATACCACATGGTATTTATTAATATAGCGTATTCAAGTGTCAATAAACGGTTTAATTTTATCAGCTTCATATGGACAGGAAGAGGAAACCTAATATCGAAGTACGACCGTCAGCTGGTGGGATAAACTACTCACTCGTACGTACCTAATTAATTTGCTGCGCAATCTGTTCAAGCCTGTTTAGCTTTGAATTAAATATAAAAAAACGTACATACACATATAATTATTCATATTTGTAATTGTTGTTTTCGTAAGTATGTATTACGTAACCATCATGAGTTTTACCTAAAGAAGCTAACAGCGCGCGTGTGTTTTTTAACCGACTTCAAAAAGGAGGAGGTTATCAATTTGAGTGTTTTTTTTTCATACCCCATTGTGTTTATAAATCACAATGACCTTGAACTTCTCTAGGAATCCAATATTTATACAAATGCTATAAATAACAGATATTTGGCCAAAAGCCATGCGAGGTAAATCCACTAATGTTTTGTTTTTAAAGGGTAACCTTTCAAATTTCTCATCAAAAGAAAGCAAATTATAAATTTATTTAACCTTAAAATCGGGGTTCACCCGGTCCCGGATGCGGGAACTAATGACGAGGTTATATTACAAAAACAGCAATCTGGTCTAAAATTAAGAGAGCGTGCTTTTCTGCATCGGTAAACCCAAATGATTCCCAACTACAATTTGTAAGGCAGCATGTGGATTCCATTGCCTAACTAGGCGGTCTCCAACTATGTCTGCCCCTGAACAAAAGGTTCTAATTTGGTGAAAGATATAAAAATCTATTTTACAGACTTATTTATTTGTAGGCAATCGCAACCTGAGTAAAACAAGCAAGATAGCCGAAAAAGACTGATTAATCGAATCTAGCACGAGCGAGGAAAAGAACGGAATGAGCAAGTGAGAAACAGTATCACGGCACAATATAGTAAGACATAAACGTTATTCAACTTCAAACTTTAAACTTATAGGCTTAAATTTCAATATAACACAGAACAACTGCTCAAAGATAAATAACGGTAATGAAATAAGGGGTTAGTAATGAGATTAATTTCATTTTCTACTTACCGAAAAGCATAAGTCTTCCGGATGGTCTGTTGAGTAGTCAAACAGAGCTATCGCGTATGGCTCTTCATCACCATGGTCGAAGTTTGTAGCCAAGTCAGGAGTGTCCGTTGGCCAGACGCTTATCACATCCTCATCGATATCTGCAGGAGGCGGAGGTGGAGGAATGGTCGGCATAGGTGGCGACGGTTCTCTGTCCGGAGACAGTTCTCTGTCTGGAGAACTCTCAGGATCATCCCAACTGAACGGTTTTGATTCCTGTCACAAATAAGGCACTCTTTATTATTCTGGTCTAAAATTATTGCTGTATTGTAACACGTAAAATTATTAAGCTGACATTTTCAACACAAATTTTATAAATTTTTGGTGTAAACTGCGGCATTACAATTGTTGAAGGTAACTCATACAATAAATATAAAAAATACACATTAATTTGCTGCACTACACGGCAATTTATTTATATCCGTAAAAACGAAACGAAACACTAGCTTAAGCAACCATATTTGGGTGATAACGATCTTCCTATTTGCTATTCAAGTTATATCAAATTAAACGTCTTCGATGTCACTCCGCATGAATCATGATTTTTTTACACGATTTTGTTCCAACCTAGTATTGGCAAATTTATGTAGTTTTCTAGATATTTCTTGTTTTGTTTAGAAACTCATAAAAATATTTTCAAGCATTGTATTTTAGTGTATTCCTTACTTATAATGTAAATACGAGAATAAGTTTCTCCATTTCTTTGCTTGATGATGTCACACCTCTTTAACGGAGTACAGTTTTATACATACGGATACATTTAACTCAAAAACATAATTAGGCATTCTTGAAAGAGAAAAGATAATTTAAACAGGACAGCCGCGCTAGTATTATAGCTTTAAAACCGTTTCTCAGATTTTAACAATAGCCACAACCGCTGTATACCTACTTCGGAAGCAGTAATTTCTTTAGGGTTATCAAAAATAGGAATACATTCTTGATTAAGCACCCGAGTATAATATATCAATCGCAAATTTGTATGATAGTTCATACTTTAATTGAACATCTATAGGTGTTCTGCCAATTAAAATTTTGGTCACACTGACATAATAAGAGATCAAGGCTCATCGTCCTATCCATCATACCCGACCCATAATGATCTACTGCTGGACTCGGGTCTCCTCTTAAGAGAGGGTTAAGGCCATACGTCCCCACGCTGGCCGAGTGCGGGTTGGGGACTGCCGGCAAGACAACGTAATCATTCCGTTAGATGTTTTTAAGGTGCCCAAGGGCCTCCAACTAAGCTTTACGTCTGTTATCATAAGGCAACAACCGAGACCAACTGCTTAATGTGACTTCCGAATCACGAAGACGCTCATGGTATCATGCCATCAGCGGTCACCCATCCAGGTACTGAATCTCAGTGATTATTTCGAATCACCGAGTGTAACTGGGTTATGAACGCCTGTTATTATTCCTAAGATTATTTGGGGTCAGCTACTAATTCAACCAGATTTAACTGAATATCAGTTTTTCCACGGACCGACTTGCATAGGACCTCCGCAACCCTGAGGGTGAACGGAATTCGAAGGTTCAACTAGTTGTCAGTATTAGTTAACAGTATTTGAGAGCACTGACTTCCCAATTACGATTGCCTTAGCTGTTCATGACAACCGGAACCGACGGCTCTTCGGCTCTCCGACCTCTTGATAGGCAGTCATTATGGGACTAAGCCTATTCCCCTAAATTGCACACGATCATTATAACTGAAGGATACATACAATAATATAATATTAACTACTGTTTTATGATTTTAATTAAGTATTAAATATTATTCATATCCTCTGCAACGGTTTTACGAAAACTCACAATTAAAACAAAGAGCTCACGGACATTCGTGATAATTATCGCACAAATTTTACAGCACCTTAATTAATGGTACGGTCATGAACACAAATAGCTCTGCATGTTTACGCGTATCCAATTCAGCTATTTTTAATTCAAAAGTACTAACATAGTCTACATTTTTAATTTTTCTAAAACTCGCTAACTCAACCTCTGACCAATAACACACACGTTGCTTAAAGAGCGGATGTTCGTAAACCGTACGTCGCGGATGTATGGGTTACTGATAATACTCGTATTAGATCTGTGTTGTAAAGTTGTAAATCAAGAGCATTGTAATTTTATTCATAGAAAAGTGAAATACACCATGTAAAAGTGTAATTAAACATATCATTTAAACCCTTCTTTATCTTTTCTAGAAGGGATAGTGAAAAAAACAAACAGTAAGAAATCAATTATAGGTTTCCAAAAGCGACAAAAATTATGCAATTTGCCAATTTCACAGTCAATACATAATTTATACACATATAAATATTTGAGTCACAGTACTGACATAGTTTTGAGCTAGCATTTCTAGAAAAATCTAAAAAAAATCTTGATCAACCAAGCCTGATGTTATGTTACATATGTTTGTACCTACCTACCATAAAATTTATTTTACAAAATCTAACATTAAGAGCAAAGAGGATTAAGAATGTGATACACATTTTCAAATATTTTCATAAGCAAATAGAAACTCATTAAAATACTTACAAAGCTATCACCAAATCCATTAGATACTTTTTGTATAGGTGTGGTAGTGTTCACTGTCATTGTCGTAACTGGTAAACTGCCTTTGAAGGTATTCTTTAATAATGCTGCATTATCAGGAGGCTTAGGTCGCGATGGTTTAGCTCTTATTATTGTGGGCCCTTTGAGTAAAGGAACAGGCAGGCTCAAGTTTCTTGGCACTTCATACAAATCTCTGTTGAAAGTAGGCTTCTTCATTACAGCAGGTTTATTAACTACTGGTTGAGGTGAGAATGGATCTATTGCAGTAAAATCATCAAGAGTGTCCTCTCTATTTACAGACCTCTTTGAATTTACAAACAGATCAAAGTCATCTTCAAAACCACTTTCTGCTTGAGAAGCATTACCTCCGTTGTGAGTATTGTGGTGATTGGTTGAAGTAGTAGCATCTGAACCAAAACTGTCCACACTAAGTCCATCACTGCTAGACCGTGTTGTGAAGGTTGGCGAACTGGGAGGTGAGGAGAGATCTATCAGAGCACCAGTCTGCACATTCTTTGGTTCACATTTAGGAAACATTTTCTGACTGTCTATATCACTACTGAAACATGATGTTACATTTTGTTGTACATTGTTCACAAACTGATTGTCCACTGGAGTTTTTGATTTTCTAGACAAGAGTGACGAAAGCACAGTGGGTTTTCTAACAAAGTGTGAAGGCTTAGCTGGCACATCCAAGTGTTTCATGCCAACCTTAGGCGGTGGAGGCCGAGGTGGTGGTTTCTTCTTTTGTGTATAATGTGGGGAAGGTTCGAAAACATCAGCACCAAAGGGATCATCATCCCAATTTGTGACTGGAGAGTACCTGTTGACACCTATGGAAGGAACAGATGGTGCTGGTCTTGTTGGACCTTTCATATCTGTAAAGAAAAAAACATAGTAAATTATCTATGGTAAATGTTAGAGATAGAAACACTTTCTCTATGAAAAATATGATTTACAGAATCTCTACTTAAAGACAGGGCTTATCACCACACTTGTATACTTAACCTTGACTCGTAGATATGATAAGAGATATTGGCCGATAATTGGCTATAAGGAAATTTTATTCAAGATAAATACAAAAATGTCTTACTTTGATTTATACACGACATTTCCTGTTAAAGTTACAAGAAAAACTTTGCTATTTGTCTAGTAGCATGTTGCTTATTAAATTATTTAGACATGAAATATCTAACACTAAGGTCTATAATATTACTGCTACCTTTAATATTAACTATTAACCTTGGCGAACCAAAACTTTACACTTTGTTATTCTATTTCATAATCATAATAGTAATGACCTGTATCATGAATATTAAATTATTGTAGAATATGTTTGCAAACTATATTACTCATTATCAACAATTTATGATCATTTTTAAATTCAGTTCAGTTTTACAAATAATTTTAAAACATTTTCCTGTGTAAGAAAAACAAACCACATAGAGCTTGTTTGGTCATGATGACTTTAAAAAGAATCAGGTACTATGACTCATGGTATTCAAGTCACTTAACTCTTTGACAGATAAACAATCACAAAAAACTGAGATAAAGAACTTACTAGAATATCTTATTAGAATCCACTTGAATCACAATTTAATTACCATCACTATACTAACAATCAACTAAACGTTTACCACATTGCTAAATTAAAACTAACAACTGCAATGTTTCGTTATTTGAGAGTTCAATGAGATGAGGACAAAGATCGACGAGAACTGCGCATCTGTCGGATCACAACTGTGCAACTGAATTACCGCGTAACTGGTGTTATTCAAGTTCGCGATAAAAAGTAATGATACTGAAATCCACCCACTAAACAACGATGCACACTACTCCACCGTAGTAACAACTCTGAACTCTGTATCGCGTAGTGCCTGGTACGGGACAGAGCGGCCTTGATAAAGTTCGACGTAATCGTGTCGAAGTATTAATTATTCAATATACCCCAGTGCTACAATTAGTGATACTCCTTAACATAAAACTACATTAAATATTCTTAATACACACCTTTAAACAAGTCCATAATGTCCAATACTGCAATGCAGTGATAGTACAACAACAGTTTTGACGTCAAAACGGACACAAGACAATAACAACTTACAAATCCATTTTTTTTAGCATGAGTGTTTTCGTAGTATAATCTTTTGATTATTCAAATATTACAGTTCCTTCAGTACATACTATGATTTGCGATCGTTTTTATCCAATTTTATGGTTTATACTTCCCTACGAAAAAAAAAATAGCCCACTACTAATCGTCCCTCATTATTTACGTTAACTTTTTGACATGAAGCTATTCTGCTGTCGTTTTTCTATTCTGAGCCAGCTGTCGCTAATAACTGTATTAACTGTCACAGTTGACGTTAAAAATCCATCTAGAATATTGTTAATCATATTTTATTTATTTTTTTCTTTTTATCAAACGTATCGCCTGATGGTATGCGATTACCGCCACCCATGGACACCCACAACACTAGAGGTATTACAAGTGCGTTGCCTAAGAAACTAAAATGTCTTTGACTCAACTAAAATCCTTTAAAAACCGAAAAAAAACTACTGTTTATGTCACATACCAATATTTTCAGCGAGATTTTGAGAAAATATTTGTTTGGAGTGTTCACTACTGAGCGAAGACCTTCTCCAAAAGAGCACCAACCGAGATACCAGAATACCGTGTACTTTTTTTTCTTCTCTGGCTTCGCATACCGT
This sequence comes from Spilarctia lutea, assembly GCA_916048165.1. Lineage (NCBI taxonomy): Eukaryota > Metazoa > Arthropoda > Insecta > Lepidoptera > Erebidae > Spilarctia > Spilarctia lutea. The sequence continues at coordinate 8,579,344 of OU696491.1, forward strand.
ATACATAATGACCGTAAGCACAAGAACCAAAGATTCTTTGGTTCTTTTGCTTTTCTTTTTTTACCAAAGAATCGACACCAGTAAAATTAAAATCCACTTTTCCACAATATATAGTGAACTAGTTTTTGCCCGAGACTCTTCTTTCCCGACTTTTCTTACAAACGTAGCACAATTATAGTGACCAATACTTAAATTTTAGTATTTTGTGTTGTACTATGTAGATTAACTACAAATATATTATAATAGCTTATGCACGTGGTGGTGCCCGCGTGTTTGTCGGTTATCGCAGCAAAAACTAGCCTATGTCCTTCCTCAAGAACCAAAGTATCTCCGTACCAAATTTCATTGAAATCGGTGCAGCGGTTTGGTCGTGAAGGCAGGACAGACAGAGTTACTTTCGTATTTATAATAGAAGTATGGATTTGCAGATAACTAGTCATTATAGACTGTGTGAATCATAAATATTGAAACAGACATTATTTACCTTCTTTTTAAATTAACAAAATCTATGGCTATGAAGGATTTGTTTTCCAATTCACAAATGTCTAATTGACATTTGTCAAATGATAAGTTTTAATCAATTGGTGAAAAACTGGAAATGGTAGTTAGAAATAAGATTTTTTAGATTCAGAGGCCTTTAAATTAATATTTTGGGATGTGTATTTAAACTAAAATATACCTGTTAATTCTATTATAATGGCCGATGATATATTACTGCTCCCGCTCGATATCTTAGTACATATTTTTAGAAAATTAAATACATCTGATCTTCGAAATGTAATGTTAACTTGCAAAACATTGAGAGATATTATTAAAAACGACAGTAGGATCTGGAGATCATTCTTCATTTTTCGAGATCATGAAGGGAACAGGTATACTACGATGAAATGCCTACAATATCCTAGTCAGTATTTAAAAAATGAAGATTTAATAGTAGAGATATTTCAGGTGGTATAATGCATTTTCATGGTATAATCGGTGCAGAATATCACGTAACTGGCAAAATGGTTGCTTTAAGAGTAAGGTACCTATTAAAAATATTTAATTTAAAAATTAACCATCTATGTACTATACTAAATGTTTGTAGTTTTAATCAAGTTTTATTTCACAGGAAATAATTCGTCATTACACAAATTATATGCCATGGTTGACATTTTACAATTCCGAGGTTTTGCTACTCACTATTGGTTCAGAACTAGTGTGTCATCAAACAGATAACAAAGGAGAACCAATTTCTAATAAGCGTCTATGGAAAATTGATGTGCCTAAAGTATTGCGACAAGATGTGAGGACTAATGATATATCTAGATTTGTCTTAAAAAACCATCTGCTAGTCTGTGGAAATAGGTTTGTTTATGTTTTAGTTATGAAAACTATTGTATCCAGCACTGGACTATTAAGGGCTGTTGATAATGATTATTGTAAATAACACATTTATATTCAGTACTTCTTAGAGTTAGGCAAGTTTTCTTTTATAAGTTATTTATTATTAGTAAAAAAAAAATAATCAATACTAATAGTATTCTTTTACAAACCAAAAGGTCCTTGTTAACAATGTTTTTTTTTCTAGTATTTATGAAGATAAAGCACTAGGTTGTTATTTATTTTTAAAAATACTACTGCTAACCCAGAAAGCTTTGTACTGCCATATTTTTATTTCGTAAATATTTTCTTAATTTCTTAAATTCTTTTTTTAGTAATTATGACCGCTACAGTTTCATCAGGTAGTGAAATAAAACTTTTAAGGTTTTCTTTTACTTTTCTTCTATAGAAACCTTGTTCTAACAATAATGAACACATAGAAAAACGAATTATCCAATTTGCTGCAGCCAATCGGAATTTATGCATATACATACATTTCGGTGATTCATTTTTATTTATATAGATTTTACTTTAAACTTGTACTTGTTTATTAAGCTTAAAGCTATTTCAATCTCATCATCATGAACAGCCTTTAACAGTCTTCAGCTATAGACCTCTTCTTAACAAAGAGGTTTACTGTTTATATACATAAATATATGTTTTTTTAAGAGATGGCTGTGTTGCTGTATATAGACTGACTAATATTTACAAGAGACCGAAGCTGGAATGCCATATAAAAGACTGCCATGATGATGGACTAGCAGAAGTTTCAGCTGTTGAAGTAATTGATAGTAGAGACCAATTATCAATTGTGAGTGGGTCGAGTGGTAGTCCTAAGTTACTGTTATGTACATTGAGAACCGAGGATGATGCTAGATCCATACACAATAGCGAACAGAGTAAGTAAATTAACAATATTTGAATATAAACAAGAATGCAGCTAGTATCGGTCATTGTTACAATTTTAAATTTAGACATCCAAATTTATGTTACACTTTTTTTATATTTAAGTTGTAGTCATGTAGACTACAACTTAAATATAAAATACATCTGAATGAATGAATGAATCTCATCATAATGAATGAATGAATGAAATAGCCTTTTATTCTGAACTCTGATAAAAATTTACAAATCAGTTTTGGTTTCTTCTATAAAATATCTCACAGTTCAGTGTGCCTGTTGACATAGGCCTCCTCTAACATATTCCACTGTGTTCTGCCTAGTGCCACTCTTCTCCAGTTGTCCTGCTGTGAGTTCATCCTCCCATCGCATCTGTTTGCATCCTCTATTGCGTTTTCCATCTCTGAGGTACCAGTGCGTAGTAATTATGCTCCATTTAATTTGGGGATCTCTTATCATATGACCAGTCCATCTCCATTCTATCTACATATCATAGAAAATATTAAACAACTATGTTAGGCTATATATCATCACGCCATGACCAAAGAAAGGGAAGTTTCAATATGTTGAAAAAATGGGGAAAATTATTTCTTTTGAGAGCTTGCGCTGCGTAAATTTTTTATGTTTAAAATTTGAAAAAAAGATCGCGACCGGATATTATGTCTATATTTTAAGAATAGTTAACTAAAACCTGTGTCATACAAACAAATTTGTTCACACTGTTATAACATCACGCTACGAGCAATAATTAAATACAAGACTCAAACGAGGCGTGGTTCAACTAGTGTATAGATAATATATGTGTTTGACAAGTGTTATTGACAGACTTAAACAGTCTCATGCTGGACATATACCTCTCGTAAAGAAGGTTTTGGACTACTATATATACCACATTGGCCAGATTTGTTGGTGTAGGGTTTGTTTGAAGGTTTTCCTCTGTTTACAGTCATGCTGTTCTTCACAGTTTGTTCCCTTCTTAGTCTCCTCCTACGACACCCATGGGTTGAATAGGGGTCTTTAAACTCTGTATTGTTAATCCGTCACCACATTTTTTTTTACTTTATAAATTTAAAATCATTTAACATGATGATGAATCAGAAAGTTCGTTTTTGTAGCTTGCTTAGCCATAGGTTATATTCTAAGTACTTCGCCCTAATAACTATGCCATTTAGCTGATGTACGTACGTATAAGTGCTTGGGATAGAAAGGACTCCCGACCCAGCTGATCAGCTGTTGAACTGCAGCCATCAAAGAGCATGTCGGCCGGCTCAGATGATCAGCTTTTCTACCGTAGCCTAAAATTACCTAACTGTTTGTCTTCATACCGTAATTAGATTAGTAGTGAAACTCCGATGACGATTAAACGTGTTTAAATTAAATGCTAATAAAATATTATTTATATTACAAAGTGAGATGCACAGATAACGGTGGTTGTAGCGAGCTTACTCTAGATTATTAAATTGCCCTGTTCGTTTCGTAGAACCTGTGATATTGTGAGTAAGCTCAATACCAGGATGTAAATAATGACGCCCATATAAAATAACGTACGCGATCGAATTTCGAATCGGCATCAGTCGCAGTTTGTTGAATTCGTGATTCGCATGATTCATATTTTGTTCACAGTTTTCGTGCTTAAAGCGATTAAAAAAAAAACCGCCAAGTGCGAGTAGGACTCGTGCAGCGAGGGTTCTGTACGAACCTGTACGTTAATAAAAATTTATGCTTTCAGCAATTTTTCCTTTATTTGTGGTATAAGCCGCTACTTTGTACCAAATTTCAAGATCTAAGTTCACGTCAAGTACATTGTAGGTTTTGATTCCCTTGCGATTGTCAAAAATTTGCAGCATAAACAGTTGTATCTTTTGATTGCCTTGGCTTAGAAGTTTGATTTTTTCACAACTCCAAGGGACAGTGTACCTGAGTATTTGATATGATATAGATAATTTCAGCTTAATACCTCTAGCTCACCAATAGCATTGACACCATCTTCTCCTCTATGTAGCCCCTAGTAATTCACTTACTCCTAAAACTGTAGCAGCATATCAAGCTGCAGTAGATTACTTACGGTCCTAAGAAAATATTTTTTCAGGAACGAATAAGAAAGTTCAGATTTTTTTCTTATATTTTTAAACCCTTTGTAATTTTAAGATTTTGTAGATTCACTACGCATACATGCTGTTGGGCGGTTTCGGCATGGAAGCAACACACAGTTTTATTTTGTGATATTTCCTTGCCGAAATCACCCTAACAGCATGTATGTATGTGTATTTAACTGCACGTTTGGCCTAGTGGTTAAGCAGTCGCCACGCCGTTCCCTACTTCACCAAGTGTTGTGGGTTCAAATCACACATGGAATAATACTTTGTGTGATCCACAAATTGTTATTCTAAGTCTGGGTGTTCTTTGTGTTCGTTTCATGTATGTTTGTAAAGCCCCCGCGACACAGGAATTATTCCTAGTGCGGGAGTTGTCTTTTTAAAAAAGAAAAAAAAACTAGTCATATCTTTGCACTCGTACTTCTAGTGTTTTGAAAAAAAAATTACCTATAGGTCCTAGTTGATCATTAACTAGACTGGGTTGGGCCCTAAAACCTTACTTTTTATCCGACTGCGGCGAAGCCAAAAGAAAGTTTAATATTTTGGGCAGCCTATGTATGTTTGTATATTCCATCATAGCGTCTAAACTACTGATCTGATTTTAATGAATGAGGTTTCAATACATTCCTAATATCATCATGATCATATCAGCAGCAAGAAGTCCACTGCTGAACGTAGGCCTACCATATTGACCGGTCGGTAGCTGCCTGCATCCAATGAGTCCCTGTGATCTTAACCAGATCGTCCGTCCCCCTCGCGGGAGGTCTTCCTACGCTGCGTTTACCGTTATATATATATACACATATATATATTTAACCAAAAGTTTTTACATAGTCTTGTCAACGTTTTATCATAAAACTACTTCATAAGTACACATTATAAGTCGTAAATAGTGTAACTACTTATAAATATTTTGCTTTACAGATGTTATGTATGTTCCTTTACAAGACTGCATTGGCACCAAATGTTTGTCTCTCAACAAAATGGCAGACCGCCTCGCTGTTGGTCTTAAAGGGAACAGTCAACCTGTTTTGCTTGATGTTAATAAGTAAGGAATATATTTTTTAGTAGCTATTACTGTTAAAATTAAGTAAACCTCTTTTGGTAAGTTCTAAAACTATTAAATTCTGCTCTTTGGACAGATGTTTTTGGTTTATTACCCACACAACAATGCTAATTAATACTCCTTACTTTCTGTTAGTTAGTTCTATGTTTCAAGTTGAGCGCCTGATTTTCAAGTCTACAAATAAAGTTTTATTATTATTATTCTCTTTATTCCATTTGTATATACATATAAATTACATTTTTAAATATACATATAAAACAAATACATTTAAAAATATAAAAAATAGTAGACCACCGACTTCGGGTACAGGGACCAAGAAACCGGTGGTTAGGGATCCAAAGACAGGAACCTCCTCACTATACGTGCCGTGTCAAGAAGGACTGCCTTCTGTATCAGACCCTTGATCCAGCCCCCTAACGTGAGCCTCATAAGATGTTGGTCGAGGCTCTTGGCTATCAATCCGTGAGCAGACACGACTATCGGAACAATGATCACTGAATCCACATTCCACATATCGACAATCTCGTGAGATAAATCCAAATATTTTATTTGCTTTTATTTTTCGACTTTCACGAGATTCTCGTCATGAGGAACGGCGAAATCGACAATCATTGCGCGGCGCTCTAATCGATCTATCACGACAATATCATATGATGGTGATATAGGTACCAGTGTGGTTTCATGGATCCAATAAATATGATATTAGGATAGAAAAAAGCATTTCAGTAAAGTTAAAGAAATTAGTCTGTAAATTAAAAAATAAGTTTTTTTTAATTAATTGCAGTGCTCAGATGCTATTGACAGCTAAAGAAACAATGAACCATAGACAATCAGTTCGTGACGTTCGGTGGCATGATGAAAATACGGTCGTTTATGTAACACACTCAGGATTCCTACAGCTAATGGACATAAGGAGTAATCAAGTGGTATTGTATTTTAATAAGAATATTTAACTTTACAGATCAGTTTATTTTTACTAAGATCTTTGATATTTTTTTCGTGTTTTGTTAGTTTTCGTGTAAGAGCTTATTTCCGTTTTGATGTGATGACTAGTGGGGATTTCCACATATGAAAAAGAAAGTTAATGTTATTTGAATACTCATAGCGGTTAATTTTTGAATCATCTTGTATAAAATATATATTTCGGACATCTAACACACAACGCCATCTACCCCTAAGCTAAGCAGAGTTTGTATTATGGATACTAGGTAACTTAAATAAGTACTTATAAACTTTTTTTTTTGTAAATTCATACATATGTGGCGACCTCCACATACAGCGCCATCTACCGAAGATACACTGAACTACGAAGTAACGCACTGTACTTACAAACTACACTACACGGAGTAACTACCAATCCTGAATCGCGCAAATAAGGTTCCCGCGCCGATTATCATATATACAACATCCCAACATCAACTGTTGGGCAGTAGCCCGCCAGGCATGATCACCTCGCCTGGTCGGAGGATCCTCCCTTTGTGTTGGGTGGAACATTACACCCGTTCCCCCCACACATATTATACATAGAAAACACCCAAACCTTAAAACAAATATTTGCAGATTATACAAACATTTGGTCCGAGCCGGGAATCGAACCCGAGACCTCAAACACCGAGGCAGTTAATCTTTACATGCGGTACTAGGGATATTTTCTGCTCATCCATCTTTTTTCTGTGCTGGATATCCCCCGGATACCTCCTGCTTGTGGCTACGCCGTCCTGGGTACTAGAAGGTTAGGTGCACCCTAGAAAGGAAAACCGTGGAACCCCAACATACCTCGGATCTGCTTATCCACCTTAGATAAATAAATAAATAAATATTTCGGACAATTTAACACACAACGCCGTCTAGTCCCAAGCTAAGCAGAGCTTGTGTTATGGGTACTAGACAACTGATATAAATACATATATACTTTTTTTTTTTGTAAATACATACATATTATACATAGAAAACACCCAAACTTCGAAACAAATATTTGCAGATCATACAAACATTTGGACCGACCCGGGAATCGAACCCGAGACCTCAAGCACAGCAGTCGCTTACGCTACCACTCGCGCCACCGAGGCAGTTAACTAGATAAATATGTATACCTGCCCTATCTCTGTGGAACTAATCTATAATAATATTATAAAGAGGAAAACTTTGTTTGTAATGAATAGGCTATAAAACTACTGGACCGATTTTAAAAATTCTTTCACCATTCGAAATCTACATTATCCACGAGTAACATAGGCTATATTTTATTTTGGAAAAAAATAGGGTTCCGTAAGATATTGGGGTTTTTCGGACACAAGGTGTAAAAAATCAACCCTATACGGGGGAAAATTTTTCGCTACAGGCAATAAAAGACGCAAACGAGGTTGCGTCGGTCAGGTAGTAATTTATAAAATAAATATCTGAATGTATATTTTACGCCGTATATTATAATATACTAGATCTATAGATCTAAAAATAGAACTCATAAACTGATGACTTTTTAAACTATTACATTTTAAATTCACATTCTTGTGAATTTAAAAACTATTCATTATGTTTCTACATAATGAATAGTTCTACTACGTTCTAGCTAAGGCACTAAGGCCATCGGGCGAAACTGGTCAGGATTAAAGTTCATTAAAATAGTGAAAACTCACTTGTACTTAACAAGTGAGTTTAATTCTAGAATGTATTTCAACAAGTTTCATCAAGTGCCACAATCGAGTGTTAATTACCTACGACTTTTCAGACCAAATATAAATTATAATAAAAAAAATATGAGTGTGTGTACTTATGTACACGCGTTAGAAGTTATACTTCTTTGGCGTGTGGAAAAAAAATAACTAAAATTCAGTATGTAGTGATTAACGATAAATATTAAAATTAATCAAATTTTTTTTTTTAAATAAACAATATTTATTTATTCACACTGTTTGTTACGAAACACGTGTTCTAAATATAAAAATACTAGAATATACAACTTGAACATAGTTATCGATTTTCATGCCACCTATAACTACATTCACGATGAAGAATTCAGGTGTCGGTGTGCGCGCGCATTGTAAAAATTCACTCTCATCATTTTTCTCCATCGCGCCAAAAGAAGTATAACTTCAAAAATTATACGTCAATTCTTTTAATACGTGCGAGGCTTGACACTATATAGTTAGATCATGCTTTTAGATGTGATAATAATTTGTGTAATATTATTATCACAGGTGTATAAAACAAGAGATCCATTCCAATCAACTTTATATTGCGTGAAAACTGATGGCGACAATGCGATTTTAGTTGGTTCAGCCGAATATTCAAGATGCGTGTTATTCGATACACGGAACTCCAGAAATCACGTGCAGGTACAACTTGTCTAGTTTGTTCACCAGGTTATGCAAATTTTGTCACCAAATTTTTCTATAATTTAGCTGCCAAGAATACTCCCCATGATAGATACAGGCGATAGAGGCGATATCTCCCTTATAATGCTGCTGCTCTGCTGGCACTATTGTCGTGCTTCAACAAGCCAACCCAGATCCTAAACTGTGCTCACTAACTTTGTTTGTGTCTCATTTGACATTGCCGGCGTCTTCTAGCTGTAAAGTTCGATGTATAAAAATGTCTGCAAACACTTCCAAAAAAATTAGTAATTTTCTTAATAGTTTCTTCACAGTAAAAGAAACATTAAACAAATCCGGGATGTAAAATGCTCATAATATATTTTCCAGATGTACTTCACTCAACGAAACTCATCGCCCGTGTATAGCTTGGATTTTGACTCAACCAAACTAATAACTGCCGTAGACCGAGGCGTTGCAGTTTTGAACTTCAACGTCGATTCAACATCTCAACCGTACAGAGACTACTCTAGTCATGTGTTTCAGTGACAGTGTGTTAACACGGTGACGGACGCTATAATCGCTGCCACTGTTTTTCAAGTTGAACTATTAAAGGCGTACCGTAGAGCTTGGTTGTAGATCGTGTTAGGACCAAATTTTGCAAGTTGCAAATGCGTTCTATGAAAAGATAAATTAGGTTGTACCTTACTCTCAGTAGTCTCACGTATATTAAAAGAAACTAACTAAAGTGGCATAAGACGACTATTACACGGGACTTGGACCCAATTATAATGACTGATATGACATAAACAATAATAGTGAATCAACACATAATGCCATTTTTGCCAGTTCATTTTGTTGTTAAGCTACATTATGACCAAAGGTAGTTAAAATAAAAAAGTGCGTGCGTACAAAGTACACATGTCAGAAGTGAAACTTCTTGGACAAACTAATTATAATTAATAAAAGAGTTATTAAAATACTTTAATTTTATATTGTTTAAAAAATAATATAGTAAAATCTCAGATGATGAATATTAAATTAAAATTCGCCCTTTCTCACTCTTTCAATCTCTTTCTTCCTCTTCTCCGACAAAAACGCTGCATATCTTCGTGATGCGTTTCATCCGTAAAAAATTACCCTTATTCGCCTAAAGAAGTTTCACTTCCAAAAGAGTAGGTAATAGTATATTATCATAAAATAAAACATTAATATATATTATTGGAGAAGCACAGTAAGGTGGGCATGTACAGACCACAGTGAATCAAATGTGAACTGATAATATGTTACATATATTTAGTAATAAATAATTTAGCTGCAAATTATTTTCTTGCGTTTTTTTTAAAAGACTCAAATGTCGAATCGAAAAATTATATTTATATAAATATATGTTACCGGCAGATTGTCAAAACCGATTGTAATATATCTTGCGAGATTGTAAACTGTCGAAAGATTGTGAACCGTAAATAATTAACGTATTATTATTATTTAGGGTAGTGATACCGTCAAATTATAATATTGTATGCGACCTCCGTTAAGAGTTGGTGTTCTGTGTATGCGACGAATCGCATCTCGCGCTGATTGGTAGAACAGCATATGCCCGCGCTGCCATATTTATTTATTAATTCGTTTGTTTCCGAATGTAAAGTATTTTTGTGATTGTAAATTGATTTCATGTTGAAAATGCCTCACAGCTTTAGAATTAGTTAAATATTATTGTTGTGGCAGTACAATGAATTTGTGATTACCTACATAATTAAATAAGTTCTAACCTAACGTAACTCTATGGCCATAGAACAGCATACTGTAAGACCGACTAATCAGGGACCGTTGAGAATTTGACACGCGACCGGCGCGGCATATTATGATACAGCGGTTTTACTTCGATACATTATAATCTAATGAAAAATAGAACGATAAATTTGCAAGCAGTATGTCACTGTTGACAATCTTTTGACAGTTTACAATCTCGCTAGGTAGATTTAAATCTAACAGTTTTTACAGTCTTACGGTGACACATATACATAATAGCTTGTGAAATTACTATTCTGCCTAATGGAAAGCATGAGTATGAGTAGAATTCAAGAGCGCTGGTCACCATCCTGTAACATACTTGCTATCCCTGGAGACTTATAGAAAATGTGATTTGCAATTCACTTGAGTTTTGTTTTAAATTTCCAAGAATATAACAGGTTACACAGCAAAATTGCATCCAGCATATCTATACTAATATTATAAAGAGGAAAACTTTGTTTGTATGTTTGTTTGTTTGTAATGAATAGGCTCAAAAACTACTGGACGGATTTTAAAAATTCTTTCACCATTCGAAAGCTACATTATCCACGAGTAACATAGGCTATATTTTATTTTGGAAAAAAATAGGGTTCCGTAAGATATTTGGGTTTTTCGGATACAAGGTGTAAAAATCAACTAGAAAAGTTACTTATTTTGCGAAAATTTTTATGCTACGGGCTATATAAGACGCAAACGAGGTTGCGTGGATCAGCTAGTTATGTATAAATTAAATGAATTTTTGTGCTACTTTAAGACAATTTTGTGTTGCTTGTATTTTGTTGGCACCATAGAAATTATAAAATCTTTGAAAAATGGATGTGATATCATTACTCTGTGATCACCGTTGACATCAGTTGACATTCTGGTTGTTGTCAATTTGACAGACTACAATTTTAAAACATAACCTCACTCCGTTCTTGGCAGTTAACACTTAATTTTCCATAAATAAACAACAATGAAATAACTAAACTAACACTGTATTTTAATTATCTGTATCCAATACACAAACACCATGTTTAGATACAGTCTTTATAAATTTTTTAAATATGCTTATCCACACGGCAAGCGAATATTGGCTAAACACAAACCTTTCGCTCCTGTTACCATGGGACTGTTGACCACGGCAGCTTTTTGTGATGATAAACGGAAAGAGTTTGATGTGCTGTGGGAAGACGGCAGTCTGGAACATGAGTTCTTAATTCGTCAAGCAACAACTGTTAATGTAAATGCAGCCACACAGCTTTTAACTGTCACCTTAGTCGCAATACAAGACACTAGTGAAAGGTATTTAATTTAATAAGCATAGCTTGTAATATTCATTGAAGAAATATAGGTAGAAAGAAAACTATTAGCTTTGGTTACATTGATGTTGTTCACTATATCATTACATCTGTATAAGTTGTAAATACTTAGTAACCATTGGTTTTATTACATTTTATTCTGTGTATCATTAAACCTAGGTTACGGGATGCATTAACCAAGGAAATATGCCTGGTGAAACAAGCGGTAGAATGGGGTGAGGAAGGAACTCCTCCACACCATTGGGACCAGTTGGTTGCTGTTAAAGGTTCATTGTGTGATTTGAAACACAACTTATCTACCTTATTTAGTAAGTATACTAATACAGCTATGCATATTAATATATAAAATTGTCATGTCGCGGTGGTTGTTACCAATCTCCTCTGAAATGGTTATACCAATTATTATGAAATTTTGTGTACATATCGGGTAGGTCTGAAAATCAGCCAATATCTATTTTTCACACCCCTAAATGATAAGGGTGGATAAACATTTAATTTTTGCTACATCTGGATGTTCTTGAACTATAAAAAAAATAAGAATGAGTGTTGACTTACTGATGCAGGCTAGATGTTTTTCTAATAGAAATATACACACAAATTGACTCCCACGCACAACCATGCAGTACAGTAAAAAATTTGAACTACTAGAGACTGAAAGGATATTATTTTATTGGAATAATTTATGTAGGAAATACATACATCTATTCTAATCAGTTGTTTCATCATTATATTTTTTAATTTTGAACCCATTAAACATAAAATAGAAAATAAACAATATCTAGCCATGTTTAAAGGCAAGACAATAACTGTTTTAGTCCTTTACCTTTAACCTACATTTTCAATATTTCTCCCTTAACAGTCAATACATTTTCAAGTGCAAGTTAAATACCTAATTATTTTATTTGGTATTAATACTCTTTTTCAAGAGACACAATCGTGAATTAATATATACAGGGTCTGTCGTAAATAATGGATAAGTCGTAAACTGGAGTTGGTCCGGCTATGAGACTATTAGAAAATCGTATCTTTTTGCCAGGGTTTCTAACCGTATGGAAATGGCGTAGACTTTTATGTTTTTTTATAAATTTCGCTACTCTTTGCATTCATTCCGTTGCCATTTCGTTAAATTTAGGTATTTCTGTGTCATTTTTTTTGTATTATAGTCTTGAAGATGTGTATTATTTAGTTTTAGTACTGTTTTAGGCGTTTTTAACGTTGGTCATTTTCAAAATTGTCATTTTAAGATTTTTTATGTTTTTGTTTTACTTAGGGTCAACTTTTGATCATTTACTGTGTAAAAAAAAAGTACGGCGCTATAGCTGCCCATGATCTTAATAAATTATCTAGTATGTGTAGATTCTAAAAAGGTATAACAATGCATACTTCACAAGTAATATTAAGCTACATGAGCGAGATCAATATCAAGGTGAGAAAATATTTTTTTCATGTAATGTTGTAAATGGTTATAAAACTTCGTCAGAATGATTTATTTCTGCCAAGATTCTTTACACAAACACTATGGGGCCACTATTAAGGATATTCAAAGAAAACTAGGTAGTTTTTTGTCAAAAAAATTTCATGCCTCCTCATTTCATAAAGGTGTTTAATTTTAAAATTGATGTGCTCTAATAGTTACATGCGACAAACATGTTACAAGTTTATTCGTAAAAAGGATCATCAGGTAAAAAAATGAACAAAGACAGCAATACAAAGGGTCTCCCCGCGTGAAAAGGACATTGTTACTAGGCACACTGCATGATGCACCGTCCCTTTCACACTCACGATGTGTGAAAAGGTTAGCATGCGTTTAGCTAGGGCGCACTCCTGATACATCTCTCAGTGTGATTTTGACCATCGCATGTGCTCTCGTTTTCATTACTGTCGTCAATTTGTTACTGCTTTCTAATATCGGACTAATATTGGTTTTTTGAATCTTCACAACATACACAGCTGGCAACTCGAAAACCCAAGACTTATCCGAGAAGACCGATCGCAATATCAATTTAAAATTAATTTATGGACTGGCATTATTAATGGCAAAATCATTGGTCCATTCGAATTGCCGGCAATATTAAATGCGGATATGTATTTGAATTTTTTAGCAAATACTTTACCTAGTTTACTGCAAGACGTCCCACAAGAGATAAGAAATGAGATGTGGCTACAAAATGATGGGTGTCCAGCACATTACGCTGTTCGTGTCAGGGAACATTTAAATAATACTTATCCAGATAGATGGATAGGGCGATTGGGGCCAATTTTATGGCCTCCACGTTCGCCAGACCTGAACCCCTTGGACTTCTTTTACTGGGGCTGTATAAAAGAAAAAGTATACAGTGAAACAATAAGTTCTGTAGAAGAGTTGCGTGCGCGCATTCAAGTAGCAGCGAGAAAAATTGAAGAAGCCGGTTATGTGCGCCGGATTAAGCGATCGTTTATTAGGCGATGTAGAGCGTGCATAGCTGCCGGCGGAGGACACTTCGAACATTTAGTTTAAGTTGTTGAATAAATATTTTTACGTACTAAAACAACCTAGTTTTCTTTTGAATATCCTTAATAGTGACCCCATAGTGTTTGTGTAAAGAATCTTGGCAGAAATAAATCATTATGACGAAGTTTTATAACCATTTACAACATTACATGAAAAAAATATTTTCTCACCTTGATATTGATCTCGCTCATATAGCTTAATATTACTTGTGAAGTATGCATTGTTATACCTTTTTAGAATCTACACATACTAGATAATTTATTAAGATCATGGGCAGCTATAGCGCCGTACTTTTTTTTTACACAGTAAATGATCAAAAGTTGACCCTAAGTAAAACAAAAACATAAAAAATCTTAAAATGACAATTTTGAAAATGACCAACGTTAAAAACGCCTAAAACAGTACTAAAACTAAATAATACACATCTTCAAGACTATAATACAAAAAAAATGACACAGAAATACCTAAATTTAACGAAATGGCAACGGAATGAATGCAAAGAGTAGCGAAATTTATAAAAAACATAAAAGTCTACGCCATTTCCATACGGTTAGAAACCCTGGCAAAAAGATACGATTTTCTAATAGTCTCATAGCCGGACCAACTCCAGTTTACGACTTATCCATTATTTACGACAGACCCTGTATACGAAGCTTTAATATATGGTACTACCTTAGTTGGGTTCCATTTCATATACATATATTATTTTCCGCATATTTGTCAACGTAAACAGTTAAATAAAATTTCCCAAGCCTGGTGATATTAAAACATATTTTTTATAGGTTACATGGATTATGCAGAAAAATTGGCAACAGTTGCTGCAGAAATATCATATTTATCAGGCAATATTGCTGCATCAGATGCCATTTGTGAAAGAATAGATCATGCTTGCAGGTAAATAACCAACAGTAAATGTATAAAAAGTTTTTATTTAAGCATATTATGTTTTTATGACAAGAGTTTAAAAAACAGTTTTTCCTTTTTTCTTGTTAGGAGTGCTCAAAATTAACAAATGGTTTTTGTTTTAAATTAATTATTTAGATAGTTCATACACATTAATATTTAAAACAACAATAGTCACTTCTAACATTGTAATAATAGATATATAACAAAAGGTTATAAACATAATATTTTATACTTATTTCATATTTTGTGTGTATATACATAGTGGCGGTATGTGTGTTGGTAGGACGTGCAATGTGCAGAGACAACTCACACACGACCTGCAGCAGGAGAGTTTGGAACTGCAACAGCAGGCCATCATCAACTCCCCTCAACTTCAGAGTAAACTGAAGGATGACATTAAATCTGAAAGGAAACTGAAATAATATTATAAGAAACTAGAACTGAAGAACGTCATTTGGTACCTAATTCTTTAATATTCTTCTAGTTGCATATGAACATACCATGCAATTGGATGTGTGAAGTACAATTTAGGGACTTTAAAGCAATAATCTAATTCAGCCAAATTACTTGTAAATATTAGGTTTAATAGTTATTTAATTACATAATAAGAAGCTTGTAGTCTGATGTTTTGTTTTATTTCTTATATAAAAAATAATATTGCACAACTGCAAATTGGGTTTTTTTGTGTAAGCCCCTTTTTTTTTTACGTGTGGAAGCCCCCTCGGGCCGTCACCCCGCCGGGGTTTGCGGCGGGGCGGTGTGTCGGAATCGAACCGACTAAAACCACACGTTGTGCCACTCTGCGCCTGAGAAGGGAGGGGTCCGGGAACTGCTGTTGTTAACACGACCGGACCCCTCCCAGCGCCTGCCCGCACTGAAGCGGGCACCGTCTGCTGGTTAAAACTCTCAATTTAGGCGTCGTACGGCACACGCGTACGTCGCCTCCTCGCGGTTGGCCTGTATTGCGGATGGAGAGGAAAACCCGTCCCGTCCATCCGCGGCCACACTCAGGGCGGCATTAGGCGCGCAGAGTGAACATCGTCCTCCCGGCCCTTCTCCGCCGCCTCCTTCTGCGAAATTACGTCTTCTACGTTTTACCGCGGTCGCAGAAGGAAGCGACCGCGGTAAAACTGCAATCGCTACCGGCCATGGAGTGTATGATGGCCGGTAGCGAGAGATCTCCCCCAATCACTGCAGTGAGGGTCCGACGCTGCGCCGCCCAAGCGGGGCAGATCTCCAGCGTGTGCTGGGCCGAGTCCTCACTGCAGTCGCAGTGGTGGCAGGTGGGACTCAGTACCCTCCTAGCGACCGAGTGCAGGTACTTCCCGAAGCAACCGTGCCCGGAAAGTACCTGCTTCAGTCGGAAGGAAAGAGTCCAAGAGGTGGCAAAACTTTCTTCTCCTTTCTCTTTTCCCAGCTAATGGCCAGCTTCAGAGCCCTCCGCGCTTCGCAGTACTCCTCATGAAGCTGGCCCTCCTCACCGTCTACGCGGTGACGTCGCCGACTGCGGGTGTAGGACCTGCGGGCACGCGTACAGGCCGCACGGAGGTCCGCCAACTCCTGGGACAACCAGTAGACCTCCTTCCGTGGAGGCCGACGACCCTGAACGCGAGGCATGGCCGTATCGCAAATCTGCGTAATTGCATGGCGAAAACGGCCAGCCCGCATGTCAACCTCCTCGGTCGAGGCCCGCGGAGACAGCCAAGACTGAACAATGGCCGCCTCCTCGAGTAGGTCCCTGTCGAGCTTGGCAACTGCCCACCGCGGAAAGCTGGAGGAATGCCTCGCCACGTGACCCCTTCTGGGGCCTTGGGACCGGGAGAGCTCGAATCGGATCCGAGAGCGTCTCAACTTCTTCCAGAACACACCAGTTCCTTACTCGAGCGCCAACCGCAGGGGTAGCGAACGAAAGGTCACCACCGCCACCAACACCCCCCTGCTGTCGCACGAACGTGTTGGTGGCGCCTCTGTTCAGCAAACAGAGGCCCACCGAGGTCGGCCACTCCTCTACGGCCTCGCCCTTGGCGTCCGTCCCTGGGGAACATGGCTAATTTCACGAATGTGCTATAAAAACACTTCCTAAAGGTTCAAATATTTTTAATAGAACGGTGACTGTAAAAGGTTTCCGTCATTTTGTGTTTTATTGCAATAAACTGGCAACTGGATAGTGACGTAGGCATGTGTCACTCTCGGAATGGCGAAGTATATTGTTATACCATGGTAAAGTCCATTCGTTTATCAGATAATGTCGGTACGTTGCGTGCAATTGTGGTTATTGTTGTGAAATATGAATATAATAGGCCTTTACCTATGAAATTGCGTTTCTTCAGTAATGGTCATTTCAAATAAAAAAAAGTTTGTAATGGCTCTGTATTCTAAATTCAAATTAATTTTGTTTTAAAACCATGACATTCTATTTACAAACTCAGTCTTTTGTTTTTTGATTAGCGTTGTATTTTCATTACATTTGAACATTTTTCGTCATAATGGATACTTTAAAAATTCGTGTAATTATGGAATATGAGTTCCGTCGTGGCACCAACGCGACACAAACGGCACGTAACATCAAAAACGTTTACGGAGAGAACTGTACAAACGAACGCACAACCCTTTATTGGTTTTCCCGGTTCCGTTCTGGAAATTTTGACTTGAAAAATGAAGCTCGTGGTCGTCCGGAGACTTTGGTTAACAATAATGAATTAAAGGCGATTGTGGAAGCTGACGAAACTCAATCTACAGCTGAGCTAGCAGCAGCTTTTAATGTAAGCATCAAAACAATATTGATCCATTTTCGACAAATTGGCAAGGTAAAAAAGCTTGATAGATGGGTGCCCCACGACCTTAACGATCGCCAGCGCAACGTACGCGTCGAGACCTGCCTTACGCTGCTCAACAGGCAAAGAAATGAAGGAATTTTGAAACGAATAGTTACGTGCGACGAAAAATGGATTCTGTTCGACAATCGAAAGCGCTCAGCAAGTTGATTAGACCCTGGTTCAGCACCAAAGCAATGCCCTAAGCCAAAAATGACCCCTAAAAAGGTGATGGTCACTGTTTGGTGGTCTAGTGCGGGTGTGATTCACCACAGCTTTTTACAAAACGGCATGAGCATTAATGCAGATGTGTACTGTGAAGAACTGAAGAGAATGATGGAGAAGCTTGCACATCTGCAACCAGCTTTGGTCAATCGGTCGTCCCCACTGCTCCTTCACGACAACGCGCGACCCCATACTGCGCAACAGACAGTCTCCAAGCTGCAAGAGCTGGGGTTGGAAGCTCTCCCTCATCCGCCATACTCACCAGACCTTGCACCTACCGACTATTACTTTTTCCAAAATTTAGACAACTTTTTAGTGGGTAATAAATTCAATTCCCGAGAGGCAGTACAAAATGCCTTTGAAGAGTTTGTTGCCTCCCGTCCAGCTGATTTTTACAAGAAGGGCATCAATAAACTGCCAATGCGTTGGCAAAGATGCGTCGATTGCATGGGTGATTACTTCGAATAACAGAAATAAAAAAGTTTGAAAAAATAAGTACTTTCACTTATTGCATACAAAACGGCAATTTCATAGGTAAGGACCTAATATTAAATTATACAACGTCATAAACTGACAAATCATATTTGCTTATGGGTGTACACCGCAACGCAGGCGGGCCCTTGGATTTTGTGGCGGCCTACCGCACATGCGACGGCGGTGCGGTCAAGGTGACCGTGTCAAAGCGAATGGACTATACAATCTATTATAGTTTGATTATTTGGCACAATATACATTTACACAAATGTAGCAACTTAATCTGGTCAGGCCTTCATTTTGGTGTACAATACAAACAAAATTCCAACAATATAATTAATAGTATTAAAAAAGAGAAAAATACCTGCAGTTTTAGAAAGAAGCGTCCTTATTAAGGTGAGTCTCAATATCGACGCGGCAGATTGGACAATGCTTGTTTGTGCTAAGCCACTGGTCCACGCATTCCATATGGAACAGATGCATGCATGGTAACCGCCTGGAAAGAAAATGGAGTATGTTATTGAATAGTGGGTAAACGAGCAGACGTATCACCTGATGGTAAGCGATTACCGCCGCCCATGGACACCCGCAACACAAAGGCGTCACAAGTGCGTTGCCGACTTTTGGGGGATGGGAAAGGGGATGGGGGGAGGGGTTGGGTTATGGGCCTCCGGTATCCTCACTTACTCGGTGAAACAGCGTAAACGGTTTCACACCGGTTTTCTGTGAGGCTGTGGTATCACTCCGGTCGAGCCGACCCATTCATGCCGAAGCATAGCTCTCCCACGGTTAAATGGATGTAGGAGTATGTATGAAGGAGATTGTTTTACCATAATAATATATAATTATATATATTTCAATTATTTTGCAAAATATTTATTTATTATGCCACAACCAATACACATGTTTCTCAAAACTAAGTATCTCGCTACATACAGGTAAGTAAACCTTGGAATTAATATTGAGGTTAATCCTGTTATATTAAGTTACAAAAAGAATTGAGGATAAAGATCCTCAATTCTCAAGGTCGTGGTCGTGGCCTGTCTGTATCTTGAACAGTATGTGGAGCAGCATGTATAGTAGTACCGAGAGTAAAGCAAACTTAGTCTGTCCAGCGCAACAGGCTACGGACAATGGGGTTTTTCCCCGCTATCTTATCCGTCATCATCAGCCTTTCGAGGTTATCGTCTATAACCTCCGCGCGTTGATATTGGGATTGACAGCTAAGAGCGGTGACGTCAGTGAAATTGAAATTGAAGTGAAATTTACAAGAATTATCAACTGAAATCAATCAATCAAACTATCAAATTAAATTTCTTAAAAATAAACTTTTAGATTGTGTTACTAGCGTTACTATTTTGCGATGGATGACGTCACGCGGCTCTTATTATGACAAGGTTCAATCCCAATGTCAACGCGCGGGGGTTATACTCTCTTCGCAATATGGCCAAAAGCTTGTACGGAGGCAGTGGGTGGGTGGCAGGGTGGCAGGGCGTACCTGCAGTCGGAGTCGATCTCGAAGAGGGAGAGGCAGATGGTGCACTTCTCGTCGTGGTGGTGCGGCGCCTGGCGGTAGGCGTGGCGGTAGGTGTTGCGCTCGATGACGGCGCGCGAGGCCCCGCGCCCGCGCCACAGCCGCGCCTCGTCCTCCTCGGCCGCGCGCAGCATGGCCGCCGCCAGCATGCCCGCGCCCTGCACACGCTGCAATCGTTGTACTTTGGGGCAGTAGAGAGGCGTGCCAACCACTTAAACCACTTTTTTTTTAAGTTTAGCCCCCTCGGGCCGTCACCCCGCCGGGGTTTGTCGGCGAGGCTGTGTCGGACTCGAACCGACTAAAACCACACGGTGTGCCACTCTGCGCCTGAGAAAGGGAGGAGTCCGGGAACTGCCGTTATTAACACGACCGGACCCCAACCATTTAAACCACTTGTTTTTTTTTTTTTAACGTGTGTAAACCCCCTCGGGCCGTCACCCAACCGAGTTTTGCGGCAGGGTGGTGTGTCGGAATCGAACTGACTAAAACCACACGGTGTACCAACTCTGCGCCTGAGAAGGGACGGGTCCGGGAACTGCAATTATTAACACGACCGGACCCCAACCATTTAAACCACAAGGCCAACCGTTCAGTATTGTCAATTTTTGAAGTGAAAACTTCTTTAGCGGCGCTGTGTACTTTTTTGGAATGGGTAAAAATGTATAAACTCGCGTCAGGTCACGTAACCTGATCGAAAATTCGTAAGACGGATGGAGAGAAGACAGGCGGCGCAGGGCGCTTGCGCGAATGTTCGTGTGTGTATGTAATATAAATTGTCATGTTTGTGTACGATAGCGCAATAAATGAATATTGTATTCCACCACATAAATAATAGTACTTTTATACTGATAATGAAAGCAATTCGTACAAAATTATTCTCTAACCATTCCAAAATATCAAAAATGCACAACGTTAATATTGAGGTTTTCACTTCTGCCGGCACTCCCGGAGTGCAACCCGTCAATTTTTTTTTTTAAGTTTGGCCCCCGCGGACCGTCACCCCGCCGGGGTTTGTCGGCGAGACTGTGTCGGAGTCTAACCGACTAAAACCACACGGTGTACCAACTCTGCGCCTGAGAAGGGAGGGGTCCGGGAACTGCAGTTATTAACACGACCGGACCCCAACCATTTCAACCACAAGGCCAACCGTGCAGTATTGTCAATTCTTTTTTTTTATAACTAGAAAAAAGAATTACTTGTCTCATCATGTAGGCTGCGGGCTGAATAGAAATGTGTAGATGCGGTGGTGACGGATGCATCTGCATATAATGGTGCATGTGGTGATGATGGACATTTTGCCGATCACTGAAAATTAAAAAGAAATACAATTATACCTTAGCGTACAAGCATTTTGGACATCTAACACACAACGCCATCTAGTCCCAAGCTAAGCAGAGCTTGTGTTATGGATGTACTAGACAACTGATATAAATACTTACATATAATTTTTTTTATAAATACATACATATTATACATAGATAACACCCAAACTCCGAATCAAATATTTGCAGATCATACAAACATTTGGTCCGACCCGGGAATCGAACCCGAGACCTCAAGCTTAGCAGTCGCATACGCTACCACTACGTCACCGAGGTAGTCAAAATAAGAGTGAGTGATTGAATACTCTTTTGTAAATTCATACACATTATACATAAAAAAATATCAAAACATTCACACTTTTCTATCAGTAGGTAAGGGTGAAACTTGTCTAAAAACAATAACGGGTTACAAACACTATCTAACCTGTTTAATAGTCAGTACACAGTTAAGATAGTAACTTTAGTAGAATCACAACTTACAGCATTAGAGGTTGTTGAGAGCTGCCTCCATAATCGCGGTCTAACTCGTCAGGGAACTAAAACAAAAATATTATTTCATTACAGTCAAGCCACTGAGCCCAAATCCCTTCCTCCAAATCTAAATCTTTAAAAAGCTATTGACAAAAAGATGGGAGATTCTGAGCGACATAATGATAATGACTGGATACATTGCTTATTATGTTGTTGTCACCACTAAACTAAAATTTGTTGTTGGATTATATACTTTAATCTCATTTACTAACAGTCCATTTTACAATATCTCACATCTTAGCATTCACTATGTAAGATATTGTGTTTATAGATAATGACCCACGCAACCTCGTTTGCGTCTTATATTGCCCGTAGCATGAAAATTTGCCCCCGTTTTTTAAACATTCTTCATTGGTGCTCCGCTCCTATTAGTAATATTTTAATTTGGCCATAACTTCAAAACCAAACGTCCAATTTTTATCATTCAAAGACCAAATATTATCTACTTAAACTGTAGTTAGTGATGAAATAATTTATTTTGATAAGGATTGATAGCATGAGTAAAATAAACGCGTTTAAATGTAGTCCAAACAAAATTCAAGATTTTTAAATAAAAAAATGGTTGTTGTGCCTCACTCGACATAGATAGGTATAGTGTGTCGCGGACTTTTTTGTAGATATTTATAAGATCTACGATTAATTAGAACATTTTATGGTTCTATCTTTTACCGTTTAGGCAGCGTACGCAAAATAAGTAACTTATCTGGTTGATTTTTTACACTTTGGGTCCGAAAAACCCAAATATCTTACAGAACCCTATTCTTTCCAAAATAAAATATAGCCTATGTTACTCGTGGGTAATGTAGCTTTCGAATGGTGAAAGAATTTTTAAAATCGGTCCAGTAGTTTTTGAGCCTATTCATTACAAACATACAAACAAAGTTTTCCTCTTTATAATATTAGTGTAGATAACAATAAGTATATTACCGCGAGTACGGCGGTGGGCTGGAGCTGGACCGGCACAGGAACGGGCGGCATCACCGGACCCATGTCACCCATCATTGTGCGACGCTGCATCTCCTATAATGTACAAATGAGCATAATTATTATAGTACAGTCATTTGGTCGAAAAAATAGAGGTTACCTGGAAAGTTTTCCGGGAGTTTTGAAATTTGGCAATTTTATAGATTTTGGTATGCTCTTGCCAAATTTCAACTTTGCCACCTCGTATGGCTGCCGCTCGCGCCGCCATATTGAAAAAATGGCGCCCAAAAGCAGTTTTTCGATAATAACTCCTTTCTGGCGCATTTTACAGGCAAACATATTTATTCAAAATAAAAGTAGAGAAAATTTCCTACAATTTATGTCTTAACCTTTTCTTTCCTAAAATCAATAGTTTCGGCGTAGGAGCGCCGTAAA
The DNA here is from genome assembly GCA_916048165.1 of Spilarctia lutea. Classification (NCBI taxonomy): domain Eukaryota; kingdom Metazoa; phylum Arthropoda; class Insecta; order Lepidoptera; family Erebidae; genus Spilarctia; species Spilarctia lutea. Next base: position 8,602,829 of record OU696491.1, read on the forward strand.
GTGTAATTCAATACACGTTTCGGCAGAAATACTCGTTTCCACAGCACCATGAGGTAGAGACCGTACACCTTAGACCGAATATCTTCTGTAACAATTATTGCTGCTGCCTTTATAATACGCTTACGTTCTTCTAATTTGTTGTCACTTTTTTCATTGTACCAGGCATCCGTTAATAACTTAAACCCTGTACTTCGAAAACAAACCACAGGCGACTTATTGGCAGTGACAGTAATTAAAATATCATCACCATATTTTTTAAGCAGTTGTGCTTTCACTGTTTTTATGTGTAGACGGTAATCACCTTCACTTTTTGTCATAAGTTCATCCAGAAAAAACTGACATTCTTCGGAATTTTCTTCGAGATATGAATAAATGTATTGCATCGCGGTATCAATCTCGCTTGCATACTATTTGGGGACTGGCAAGATTGTCTTGCCAGTCCCCAACCCGCATTCCCAGCGTGGGGACGTATGGCCTTAATACCCTCTCCTGAGAGGAGACTCGAGCCCAGCAGTGGGACATTATGGGTTGTTGATGATGATGAGACTAAATATCAATAATAATCAGTGGTGTAGTTAGTCTCTTAAAAGTTAAAAAACAAAAATTAAGCCAAGTATTTGTGCTTGGTCCACGAGATTGTCGAAATGTTGGACGTGGGTTCAGCAATCGTTATATCGATAGTCATATCACCTCATGGATTAGGTGCCAAGAACCCTGACCAATATCTACTGATGATGCCTTAGAATATTTGTAATTAGGGAATAGAATCTATTACCGTACAAATAAATTTAATTTATTTGTTACGAACTTTCAGTATTATTTATTTTGCGTACTGACGTGTAGACGTAACAAAAGATATGAAATAAGATCTTCAGATCTGTACTAATATTATAAAGAGGAAAGATTTGTACCTATTTTTGTATGTTTGTAATGAATAGGCTCAAAAACTACTGGACCGATTTTAAAAATTCTTTCACCATTCGAAAGCTACATTATCCACGAGTAACATAGGCTAATTTTATTTTGGAAAAAAATAGGGTTCCGTAAGATATTTGGGTTTTTCGGACACAAGGTGTAAAAATCAACCAGAAAAGTTACTTATTTTGCGAAAATTTTCAGGCTACGGGCTATATAAGACGCAAACGAGGTTGCGTGGGTCAGCTATGTTTTATATACAACGTGTATTTAGTATCAGCATTGCACCCGTGCGAAGCCGGGGCGGTTCGCTAGTCTAATATAAATGTATTGCAGTCCAGTCCTTGAACCAGCGACCTATGGATATCAATTCATTCCCGACGACTGTCTAGCTCTCTACCAACTGAGCTATTGAAGGCTTAGTACATTTAACCTTAGTATGTTGCGTAATTATAGAAACTAAAATATAAACTTACCAGCACGTGGTGTTGTCTTTGCCACAATCTTTCGTGTACTAGGTACGGCGGCGGGCCCGGCATAACGTTGTCTCGGCGCCGTTCATCCACTTTGATAGGGGAAAAAAAAGGAAAAATAATTGATTTGACACTTTTTTTATAATATAAAAAAGGTATTTTATAAAATAAGGTATACATCGTATTAAGAGCAGACGTGGAGAAAAAATAATTTCGTAAATTTCACCAGTAAATTATTATTGGAACGAAGTTCCTTATCGCGCGCTGTGAAAGGGGGCTAGACGGAAAAAATTCATACGAAAAAGTTGTCACGACACTTTTTGTTGTCACGACACTTTTTGCTATTTTAAATTATATTTGTTATTAGTTTATTTTTCATTGCTTGATTCACTATTTTTCTTATGGGAACGAAGTCTTAATATTTTTTTATTAAGAAAATATTGTTTTGTTATTATTTTTTAAAGAATTGGTGAAAAACATTTTTCAATTTTATATATAGCGCCATCTTTAGAATAGAAACTGAACTTACATTTACGTGTTATAGTTGTCGTTGCCAGTAGTTTAATATTAATAACATAGATGTCGCTGTAAATTAATGATTTTTAAAATTATGTATATCAAATATAAATACAAAATATATCAATAAATAAGTTTAGCAGTGAACTGCGATAGGCTGGTAACGACACTTTTTGTTAAAGTAAGCTATTGTAAGCCGTGCGGCGTGCGCATGTTTCTCTGTCTGTCTGTCTGTCTCTCTCTCTGTCTCTATCTCTCTTATAGAAAGCAAGCCAGATATTTTCGTTTCGTCTTTCTATTTCGAACTTCGTTCCATCCGGGTGTCCCTTGACACCTCTCAAGTTTTTTTTTTATAAATTGGTTATTCGGTGTCGTTTCATAGTTTTCGTATTTAAATATATATTCAGCCCCTGGCAGTAGGTGTATACGTTATTGTACAAAACCGTTTTAAGTTCGCGACCGCACTAAATAATCTTTTTTAAAAACAAAGCCCGCATTAGAAACACGTACTGCGTCGTGGGGGATTTTTGTTAAACATATAAGAAAGACCGACCGATGGGGCAAAAAGGTTCTGGAGTGGCGACCACGTACTGGAAGACGGAGCGTGGGTAGGCCCCCTGCAAGATGGTCCGACGACCTGGTTAAGGCCGCAGGAGACCGTTGGATGCGAGCAGCACAGGACCGGTTGTTATGGGCTGCCTTGGGGGAGGCTTATGTCCAGTAGTGAACGTCTTTCGGCTGACATGATGATGATGATATGAAAAACGGGCACAAAGAACGCCCAGATTTAGAACAACAATTTGTGGATCACACGTTGTATAGAACCCCGCTTAAACCAGTACGCCAACAGTGTAGTCGACGTTCTTTAAAAATAAGTAAATGAGTGTAGAATGAGTGTACTGACTGTGCGCTAGGTGTGTGCGGACGTGGGGCGGGAGGTGCGCGGGGATGGGCGTGCGGCCCTGCGCGCACGAGCCGGCCGCGTTGTGGCCGCACACGCACTGCGCGTGGCCGCAGCAGCAGCGCTGGCACGAGCCGCACGACACGCGCGACCTGTACACACAACACACAACCATCAACATACACACATTCTTACCGTGGGAGAGCTATGCTTCGGCGGGAATGGGTCGGCTCGACCGGAGTGATACCACGGCCTCACAGAAAACCGGTGTAAAATAGCGCTTGCGCTGTGTTTCACCGAGTGAGTGAGGATACCGGAGGCCCATCCCCCAACCCCTCCCCCCATCCCCTTTCCCATCCCCCCAAAGGTCGGCAACGCACTTGTGACGCCTTTGGTGTTGCGGGTGTCCATGGGCGGCGGTAATCGCTTACCATCAGGTGATACGCCAGCTCGTTTGCCCACTATTGAATAAAAAAAAAAAAAAACAATTATAAACTCCACTGCAAAAATACAAGATTACATTAAAAAATTAACAAAAACAAAACCGACTTCAAGAATTGGACCAAATTGGAACGGGACCACACGGGAATCACCAGCTTTCAAATCAAAATCGGTGGTTCACCCGGTCGAAAGTTATGAGGTAACATACATTAAACAACCAGTCGAATTTTGAACCTTTTCCTTTTTTAAAGTCGGTTAAGAATATAAAATTAGAGTGTCTATTTGTAACATTAAAATAACAGTGTTTTACTAAATGCATATGTATGTATATACGGTACATACTCGTACATCAAAATATTTTTTTAAACATTTTTTCTGTCTGTTTGTTCCGGCTAACCTCTGGAACCGCTGGACTGTTTTAACGGGACTTTCACTGGTAGGTTAATGATATATGAAGTAACTTAGGCTACTTGTTTTAGACTAGCTTCGATCTGCAGCGTTACCTGCGGTACGACAATAACCGCGGGCAACACCGCGGGGTTCAGCTAGTTATATCTATATATTTATATGTGAAGCAAAAACTTTGTTCCTCTTTTTATGAAAAAAAAAAGTTTATAAAAAAAAAATCATCAAATTTCGACCACAGTGCAATCATTAATTTTTATAAATATTTTTATTCAATATAATAAGTGAACAACATTTGAAATTTGTTTTTTAAATCTCATTAAATAACGTCAGCTAATCAATATTACTAAATAAACGAAACTTTAACTATTATTAGAGATTATAGCATTAATTTTCACAGTAATAAATTTCCATTCAATAATCGTTTTACAACAAAGATCTTGGTATTCATCATTCTACTGTGTCACATTGTTGTTCACGATGAACTCCGAAACTATCTAACCAATTTTCACGTTTACTTTTATAAAAATGTGTTTTGTTGACGTGGCACGATTGGTTAGTATAACTCAGACCAATACAAGCCAAGACCATGAAATCAGAGAGACGCAGACAAAGTTGGGTCAACCAGTATCATATAAAAATAAGTCACCTGTTCCCTCGCAGTAAAGACGTTGGCACCTCAGGCATGTGGTTAATGTGTGTAGCAGGATGGTCCATATACGTTGATATGCGCGGTGGTATACTACGCATTATACGACGCATGCCGTGTATCCACGATGCCATTGATTCCATTGTTTCTTCCGGTACAGATTCGTTTAATTGCGCTTCTGCCATTATTTCCGCTTCTGGCATTATTGCAATCTCTGGGATTAATATCGCTTCTGGCATTAATGCCGCATCTGTTATTATTACAGCTTCTGGCATTATTACCGCATCTGGCATTAATGCCGCTTCTGCCATTACTGCCACTTCTGGCATTAATGCCGCTTCTGGCATTATTCGCGCTTCTGGGATTGTTCGCAATGGCGACCCCGTTAAGTCAATTACTTCTTGTTGTTGCTGAAATATATATGTAATATTTTTATTGGAAATTAGAATATTATTGGTAGAATATTATTGCTATAACTTTATTGGAATCGTGTATCGCGGGAAACTTTTCAAACATACATGAACGAACACAAAGATTACCCAGACTGGAGAATATTATGCGGATCACACAAAGTGTTGTCCCATGTGGGATGTGTGTGTGTGTTTGAATACACAACACTCAGCACAGTAGAAAGCAGATAGGTGCAGCAAAATATCTTCAGGACATTTAAGATTTATTATTAGTTCACATCATTATGTTTCACATTTCCATAATATGTATCTTACCTGTGAACTGACCATGATTAATCTATATTTTTATAATAGATGTAAAAAGACATATTTGCTAGCTAACTTGAATATTTTTTTGTGATTTCAATAAGTATTTTTTCATTGTTCAGAAAATAAATAATCTCTTTCAATATTTTGTTTTAAAGTTATGATAAATTTGAATATCTGTCTCGTAAAGTATCACTGGTATTTCTGTGGTTTACTTTAATTAATTGTTCTATGATACTCACAGTATTATTATCTTCTCCTACAACCATGACACCTTCGTCAGAACTTGAATCAGACACCCAGTCAAGTTGTAAATCGGGTGCAGACAAGAACCCACCTGGAGGGTCATCACCTTGTGGCTCCTGAAATACCAGAACACCACAATAAGAAATTGTAACAACTAAGTAAAACAGGCTGCATAAACACTTAATAATATTTCGAACATCTGACACACAATGCCATTCAATCAACTGTGTCAATTATTGTATGTTAGTAATATACCTACCGCTACCGCTACCGTGGGAGAGCTATGCTTCGGCATGAATGGGTCGGCTCGACCGGAGTGATACCACGGCCTCACAGAAAACCGGTGTGAAATAGCGTTTGCGCTGTGTTTCACTGAGTGAGTGAGGATACCGGAGGCCCATAATATTCCCGCTACGGGCAATATAAGACGCAAACGAGGTTGCGAGGGTCAGCTAGTTAATTATAAAAGGTAGTTGATTTCAATGCTTACTTGTTTATTAATTGTTCTAGATTCTGCCCCTTGATTTCTTGAGCTAGTGCCTGGCTGTGAAGATGATTCCTGTGTTCTCCTAATACCATCCCCTGTATTTACATGTTCTGGTTTCACAGAAATATTTTCCATAGTAGTATCATCTGCAACTCTTGGCTCTGTTTTTACTTGAGATGGTGGTATATTTTCTCTTTTAATAGAATTAACTGCCATTACTTCATTCTCTGAAGGTTCTTGCTTTACAACAGCTTGTTGCTCACTAGGCTCTTCTTTTACTTGTTGCGCCATTGAACTACTCTCGCCTCCACTACTGCTAGCGTGATTTGAAATCTGGTACATAGGTCTACAAGATTCGGATCTCTCGTGACAGTTGTTGCATCTTTGACAATATGTATAATATGAGGCAGGAGGCATTTGATTAGTTCCATAAATGCGACTTCCCCTTGTGCTACCAGCGTTCTCTTGTTTAACTTGTAACTTTACACCAGACCTGCTTATTTCAGCTTGCAAGTTTTGACTACTTTCTGTAGCTAATGTTGGTCCTGTGGCATGCACGTCTTCTGCCATATGTTCAACCGGTTCTCCTTTGATCTCCACTCTTTGTCTACCTTCTAAGTTGTTTCCATTTTGGTTATTAGTTCTATTAACATTTTCTTGTAGATTTCCTACACCATTGACACACTGTTTCTTTCTGGGCATATTCACATGATCTTCGTCATCTGAACTGACTTCTATTGAATTTAATGGTTCACTTTCTTTTGATTGTCTTCTCCTTGGAGATATATTGAGCTTTCGACTGGGCCGTTCTAAACTGATAGGCTGAGTATTCATTTGATCTGTAACTTGATTAATGTTATAGGCTAATAATTCTACATCTTCATTTCTGAATTCTGGCTGATTTTCGGATATGCGGTTACTATATGGCATTGCATAAGATAATGGCTGAGACATATAATTTCTATTACCATTAAGAACAAGTGAATTATTGTGATACAAATATTCCCTTGAAGGATTTAAGTATGCATAGTTTGGATATGGATAGTAATTATTTTGATTCTGTGGTTTAGGGTGATATCGAATGTTTACATCTGGTATTCTTCTTTGTTCGTTGCCATCTGTACTGTTAGGGTTGTTTGAACGAAAAGAAAAGTCAAGTGAACTAGAACTATCTGGCAGAGGTTGGTACTCTTCCGGTACAGGTGTACGAGAATCTGAGGGATGACTGAGTGATATGTTCACTTCATATGGTTGGTTAGGTGTTGTTGAATTGACATAATTAGATGACAGTGGTTTAGGTGGGTCGTCAGATGCTGTTGTAGCTACATCTCCAGTTGCAGGCAGCACCTCAACATCATCGTCACTTTCGGCAAATAGAGCATCACACTCCATTTGTTCTGGAAAGATAAATTGTGTCAATTTATTATATTATTGAGTAGTTATTGTATTGTACTTTTCTTTGAGGCTTGGAAATAAGCAGATGGGTCACCTAATAGTATCTGTGATTAGCGCTATCTATGGACACACAAGTTGTGAGCTTTTATAAGTAGTAAGAAGAGCTACAAAAGCACTGCCCAACACTGGTACTCTGCGAGATCACTTTGGTTAAACCTAAATATACGAATTAGTTATGTGTCAGATCAGTATTGTCAATGTGTATTGGCGGGTATAGATCCGCAGATATGAATCTTAATTATTTACTCAATCTTATTTTAAAATGAGACTTAATACCATTTCATTAATAAGTATTAATTTACTTAATTAGAATAATCCTTTAATTTGTAATTTATCTTTTTACAAAAATGGTTGATTTAGTATCTTTGTTTTATGTACTATTACTATAGTTACTCACTGAATGAAAAATGTATGCAATATGTACCAAAACACTTGAAATTATTTAAAATTAATTATGTAAAAGATCAACCAAAACATAAACAAATATGGATCTTCAAGCCTCGGTTAACTGTCGGTACAGATATGCAGCACATCATTAGTGCAATGCTTAACTCTTCCATGATATCTCTATTATAATTCTCATCTTTACATTGTTGGACTCACTCACAATGGACTACGAAAATAAAACACTGAGTTACATCCACCACCAAAATACTGTTCTTAATTGTAATATGCTAGCATGCCTTACCTAAGATAGATAGATAAATATCACTCTTAGACCGAAAGGATTCGAGCATGATGGGAATGGGAAAGACACAACAATGAAGTTACATTGGTCAGCTAGTTCTAATTTAATATATTTCTATCTATAATAAACAGTAAACTAAAAGTTAAGTTATTTGTAAAGTATGCTCTCGATGTTGGCATCTGATGGAACTTATTGCAAATTCACTGTTGATAATGCAAAACCGGTCAGGATTAAACATAATAAAACAGTTGAATAAGTAAAAGTGATTTTAATTCTAGAATAAACTTAAATAATTTATTTTGTATTAATGTTAGTCAGACATTACAAAGTTAGTGGTTTGTGTATTAAAAAGCAAGCACATGTTTATATATTAGATAAGGAGAAGAGGAGTCATAAATACTTCTACCGAACATTCATTGTATACCACATGCACATTTAATAACCCAAGTTATAGTATCAAAAAACAGCATTTATACTTTGCTGTTGTTTTCATTATACATAGTTGCAATCAGTTAATGTTATGTATCCTGCTGTTATGCATTTCATTATAATTGCAGGACCCAGATATCACCAAAACATAGGTACACATGTAATATCAAAATAGACACTTTTCTTTCACAAATAATTGTGTCATAATACGCATAATATGAAGCAATTCGTATGAATAACATTTAATTGTCTATTTACCGTGCTTTGGTTGACTGTCGGATTCAGTGGATGTAAACACTGTGTCCAGAATGGCTGCCAAAGACGATGGCCCAGCGATATCCCACGAAGAAGACGACTGTTCGCCCTCGCAACTCTTTTCGTTCATTTTATAACAACCATTCCATACCGTTCAAGCTAAGTCTGAACGTGCAAGGTAACTCCGTGAATTAACTATTGTCAACACTTCAACCAACACAAGATAATAATTTCACTTATTTTTAGACATATTGTTTACAAGTTAACTAACGTGACCACTGAACACAAAACATTTAGTAGCTTCACCTGCATGAATAGCAATTAAAATAAATTTATAGACAAAAATAAAACATATCCTTTATGTACCTTATTATTGTTTTTTAAACCTTTATCTGGAACATAGCAAAGCAAGATCAGATCGAATTTTCTGTATTACAAATGTACTCTGTGGATCGAAAATTGTGAGTTATCGGTGTGATCAGCATAAAAAAAATAAACAATGAACAAATCCAATGACAATTTAAAGCCGAGTCTCAACCGAACAAAAGTCGGCAACTTTTGTGTTGTCAACACGTGTTGGTGACAAAAGTGTGGGCAACAACAACTGTAAACAAATTTTGGGAGCCGGGTTTCTGTTTTTGGCGGTAATCATCAAAAGAACTCGTTTGTTGCAAATATTACCCCAGGTTCTGGGCCAGGAGGGGGCAAATCGGATTTTTTTAAAGCACCTCGTCAAATAAGTGGATTTATAAAAATATATTTTTTTTTATAAATTATTTAATTATAGAATATCTATTTTAAAAACCCTATCGCATTCCAGCACTGGACAAAGGTCTCTCCAATTGCACGTCACTTAGTTTGATCACATTTTAAATTAAACTTTCAATAGTCTTCAGCAAAACAGTTTAGGATGAAACATAGTCGACTGCCTCGGTGGCGTAGTGGTAGCGTATGTGACTGAAAAACTTGAGGTCTCAGGTTCGATTCCCGGGTCGGACCAAATGTTTTTATGATCTGCAAATATTTGTATCGAAGTTTGTGTGTTTTCTATGTGTAATATGTATCTTTACAAAAAAGTATATAAGTATTTATATCAGTTGTCTAGTAGCATTTTTTTTTTTTAACGTGTGGAAACCCCCTCGGGCCGTCACCCCACCGGGGTTTGCGGCGGGGTGGTGTGTCGGAATCGAACCGACTAAAACCACACGGTGTGCCAACTCTGCGCCTGAGAAGGGAGGGGTCCGGGAACTGCAGTTATTAACACAACCGGACCGCTCCCAGCGCCTGCCCGCACTGAAGCGGGCACCGTCTGCTAGTAAAATCTCAATTTAGGCGACGCACGGCACACGCGTACATCGCCTCCTCGCGGTTGGCCTGTATTGCGGATGGAGGGGAAAACCCATCCCGTCCATCCGCGGCCACACTCAGGGCGGCATGGGGCGCTGGTATGCGCGCCTCCGCCGCCCGGTTTGCCGGCTGCGGATCGGGTCCGAGTGGAGATCGTCCTCCCGGGCCTTCTCCGCCGCCTCCTTCTGCGAAATTACTTCTTCGCAGAAGGTCGCTACCGCGGTATAACTGCTATCACTACCGGCCATGGACAGTACGACGGCCGGTAGCGACAGATCTCCTCCAATGACTGCAGTGAGGGCCCGGCGCTGCGCCGCCCAAGCGGGGCAGAACTCCTCATCAGAAGATATACCTCATCTGGGCCCGAACCGGTACGAGGACCGAGTTGACTTCGATGGAGGCGTCGGGGGGTGGACCACGACGGGGCCCATGAAGTAACAGGGCCTCCGTCTTATCCAGGGCCACCCGCAAGCCCAGCGCCTCAATGCGCCCAACCACCAGAGAAACACCCCTGGTGGCCAGGCGCGCCGCCTCTTGGAAATTCAACCCCCGAGCTGTGACCAATGTGTCATCGGCGTAACAAATTACGCCCAGCCCGGGGCCGGGGGCGACGACTTCGAAGGACCCAGTCACGTTCCACAGGAGTGGTCCAAGGACAGACCCCTGCGGAACGCCGCACGACATGGGTCGCCGTCTCAAGACGCCATCTCGGTCCTCGTACACGACGGTACGCTCCTCCAAATAGTCTGCCACTAGCCGCCTCAGGTACTCTGGCACCCCATGATACTGGAGTGCTTCCCTGATGCAGCTAAATGGCAGACTATTAAAGGCGTTGGCGATGTCCAGGGACACCGCCAACACCACGCCGCCACAGCTCACTGCCTCTTCGGTTACGGCCCTAAGGCGCATCACGGCATCGACCGTCGAACGCCCCTCTCGGAACCCGAATTGGGCGTCCGACAGGTCGGGCCCCACCTCGCTGAGATGCCGGACGATGCGGGCAGAGAGAATCCTCTCGAACAATTTGCCCGCCTCGTCCAGCAACACGATGGGCCTATAGGCCGCGACCGAATCGGCAGGCCGTCCCGGCTTTGCCAACAGGACCAGCTTCCCGCATTTCCAGCACTCAGGGAAGCGTCCGGACGCCAGGCTAGCGTCCAAAACCTCCCTGAGGCGGTCCGACATATGGTCGAGGGCTCGGGCCATCACTCGGGCTGGTACCCCGTCCGGCCCGGGGGCGATGTTCTTGGAACGGATCCGAAGAACAGCCGCCCCAACCTCCGATTCCCTAACGGGCGGAACATGGTCCTCTATGCCCCCATCGTCTCTGGCCACTGAATAGGTCATCGACGGGGGTGTGTGCTCCGCCCGCTGCGGGAAAAGGCCCTCGACCACTTGCTGCAGGAAGCTGGGCTGGAGAGTCTGGGTAAAGGGGGAGCCCGCCGTGCGGAGCTTCTGTCGCACCGCACGATATGGGCGACCCCAGGGGTCACGATCGAGACTCTCCAGCATCTCCTTTCTCCTCTCCTCTTTGGCGCGGCAATTGGCCAGCTTCAGAGTTCTCCGCGCTTCGCGGTACTCCTCATGAAGCTGGCCCTCCCCACCGTCTACGCGGTGACGTCGCCGACTGCGAGTGTAGGACCTCCGGGCACGAGTACAGGCCGCACGGCGGTCCGCCAACTCCTGGGACCACCAGTAGACCTCCTTCCGTGGAGGCCGACGACACTGAACGCGGGGCATGGCCGCATCGCATATCTGCGTAATCGCATCGCGAAAGTGGCCAGCCCCCATGTCAACCTCCTCGGTCGGGGCCTGCGGAGACAGCCATGAATGGATAATGGCCGCCTCCTTTAGTAGGTCCCTGTCCAGTTTGGCAACAGCCCACCGCGGAAATCGGGAGGAATGCCGCTCCACGTGACCCCTACTGGGGCCCTGGGACCGGGAGAGCTCAAATCGGATATAGAGATGATCCGAGAGCGTCTCAATCTCTTCCAGGACACACCAGTTCCTTACTCGTGCGGCAACAGCAGGGGTAGCGAACGAAAGGTCCACTATCGACCCCCCCTGCTGTCGCACGCACGTATTGGTGGAGCCTCTGTTGAGTAAACAGAGGCCCACCGAGGCCGCCCACTCCACTACGGCCTCGCCCTTGGCGTCCGTCCTGGGGGAACCCACGCAATGGACTTTGCGTTGAAGTCCCCAGTTGTCTAGTACCATAACACAAGGTCTGCTTAGCTTGGGACTAGATGGCGTTGTGTGTTAGATGTTTAGAATATTTATTTATTTATAAAGGTTATTTAACAAATTATTAAGTAAGTTAACAAATTTTTATATTTTTGGTCTGGTGTCAGTATAGCGATAGCAGTATACATTCACAGCGGTACTTGTAAGCTACAAAAATCCAAAGGGAGCCTCAGATTTCCTTCCTTCTTGAAGTCCACAATTGGTTACAGGACTGGAGGATAAAAGCAAGAGCCGCTAAATCAGCCCAAATAACATTTACTCTTCGCCAGTGTAACTGTCTGCAAGCAGGCCGAGGTGGCAGCATAAGCGCTTATTTCTAAGCAGAAAAGGAACACCGTGATTTCTGCACAGGAGAGAGCCATCTACAAACCGTAGTTGGCCCGAGGTACGTTGGGGTTCCAGGGTTTTCCTTTCGAGGGTGCATTTGATTCTGCGACTCGAGAACCCGGTTCTCTAGTACTCGAGACGGCGTGCGGTCCAGGATCAGTCGGTGGTATCCGGGGGGATTCCTGCACAGAAAAAGAGTAACTCTCCGCAAGTAAAACTCGAAGAAATATCTTGCCGGAACGTGAGTGTCTGAAGCACCTTTTTTTGTGCGGATATCCCCTCGGATACCACCAACTGGTGGTTATTTCGCACTTGAACATACTAAAAACCGCACACCGTCTGGCGTACTAGAAGCCGAAGAATCAGCCTCGGAAGGAAATCCCTGGAACCCCGACGTACCTCGGGCCGCCTACGGTTTGTAGATGGCGCCCTCCAGAAAACCTGATGCTCCTATTCTATTTAGGAAAGAGCCACCCCAGCCTGCTTCTGCTAGGGTGACAGGTGGCCTCACCAGCGGTATCTGGCCCGTTCCTGGGCCTGGCGGACAGGAAGAATTCTAAACCTCTCCCGGTCCCGCTCTGCCATCTCCTTCACAAGCATAAGTTGCTCGCAGAAAGAGACGGCAGAGTTCCCCGCGCTCTCACTCAGCAATATGGCCGCAATCATGTTACCAAGCCAGAGAACAAACACTCCGAAAGCCGCCTGGAGATCACGCCTCTGCCAGCGAGTGGAATGCCGTGTCCACGATCTGGCCATTATAGTGGTCCCACCCAGGCGTTGGCTCCTTGCGGATCAGACACAGGTGCTCACCGTAGCATCCTTTCCCAGTGATAACTTCTGTCAGCTGGTATAAGAGGCTCTCGTGACGCCTCTTGATCCAATCCTCCATAACACTGCTCCAACCAGCTTAGGAACCAGACTTTGGAAATGATGTCCGAAGACCATTAGGCCATCGAATACGAGCAAAATATGAGTTTTTGTATAGACCGGTGTAAAAACCACGGTATATATATATCTATATATATGCATGCGACACAAAAACCTGTGCTGGATGCTAGGACAAAACTCCAAATTATCACTTGACAACAAACTTAACTGAAATATCAGACGATAATTAAACCTGATGTACGGCATTCACTTGAGGAACTCCGCAAAAGACTTCAATATAAATGTCATACAGAGAGCTCAGAACAAGATCCTAAGGTCGATAGCAAATGTATCATGGTTTGTTTCCAATGCGAAATTGCATAAACAGCTCTCAGTCAAACAGTGAATAAGGAAATACGACATGCCTCCGAGAATTATATGTAGTGACTAAAATACATTCCAAATGAATTGGCATGTCAGCTGACCATCAAAGAATACATAAACGGGCTCAAAAGATTTGATATTTTAAGGACTACAAACCCGTAAGTAGCTACCATGCATGAGTAGTTCTTCTCGCTGGAGAGCACGCTCTGATCGTCCCTACGCTCGAACATTACATCTGCTCATAGTCCTAGAACTGATTGCCGATCTTACAACAACACAAAAAGTAAATCTTGTCCATAGTCGATCTTAGTCACGTTTTTACTTGTCTGGGTGTGCTTTTATCGACAGAAGAAGATAGTAGGTAGTAAGTTAACATCCAGGGTGGGGCAGCTGCCCTCCTCTGCCCTACCCTTGGTAACCCATAGGCTCTGTGTAGACGCTTAGCTGGAATCAAAAAGAAACATGCCTGACGAGGACAAACGAAACAATCGAGTTGTTAATTGATTGGAGTTGTTGGCGACTCGGTGTAGAGACAACGGAAACAAAAGTTGGCGATTTTCTGAAAAGTAGCAAATAGTTGAAAACACTGAAATTGCCAACAATTTCGACAGAAATGCGCTGTAATAGAAATTAAATGAAGTCACATCTAAAAATCTGGTCAGTGTTGAATAAGAAGAATAAGTCAATAATGTGTATATATTTAAATCTCAAATTGTGTTTCTTTTAAGTAAATTCGCTTTCACAAAATCAAAACTCATCAACCCAACGCTAAAAAAAATATAATTTCACATGTGGCAGCATATAACAACACACGTCAACTTGACGTGTAAGATTCATTCATACGTGCCTGCTGTTGAGTTAGGTAAATCGCATGTTCCACAATCGATTAATTTGAACAGAAATGTAACGAATATAAAGTTTTATTATTTTTATTTATATAATACATAATTTTTATAATTGAGAGGATACTTGAAACAACCAAAATAAAAGGCATCATAGGTTGTAAAAATGGCCATTATGCAAAAGCAATTTTGGAGCAAAACTGTTGAATCAGCGCGAGGGGGTCGAAGTGTAATTTTTGCACATCGCTATAATTATGAAAAATATTTTTTTAGTTGGAATTTGCTGCTGATAAATTAATTATGGAAACATTTTAAGAATTATAAAACTATTATGTCAAGAAAATTCTGTTTTTTTTTTAAATTTAATACGTTGAATACTTGTAACACCACTGCCGCGGTGGCGCAGTGGTGGTGTATGTGACTATTGTGCTTAAGGTCTCAGGTTTGACTCCCGGGTCGGATCAAAAGTTTGTATGATCTGCAAATATTAGTTTCGCAGTTTAAGAGTTTTATATGTACCTACCTACACATTCTCAAGAAAAACGATGTGACTATAAGCAGAGACGTGAAGGTATTAAAAGAAATGTACTACACATAACGAAAACTACGACAGTCTTATCGAAAATGAAAATAAAGAATAAGTAGCGAATGAGACAATGCGTACGAAGAGTAATAACAATAATGAAAATTATAAGGTTAAAGGAAGCAAAACAGAGATTGAATTTGAAACTGTACAGCGACCTAATCTGAATGTAAACAGAGATGAACATAATAATGTAAATAACCCTTAAATACATACAAGTCATAATGAAAATGACCCTAATCTAAACGACACTGATTTTGAATCCAACGAAAGTGAAGCTGAAGAGGTTGAAAGCGATTCAAGTCCTAATGTCCGTCCTCGAATAGTTCGTAGACCGCTAGAAGGGCTTAAAGACCATTACACTCCACTTGACAATAGCCCGAGCCTTAACGAGAATGAAGAATTTGAAGATGCCTCTATGATAGCACACAAATGTGAAAATGATGAAGAGAAGAATTAAATCTGAAATAAGAGCTCACATCAGAAATGATACATGGAAGATAGTTCCAAAGAAAATAACATGCGACTAATTGGACACAAAATGATTCTGAAAAAGATAATTGGCCCAGATAATAATGAAATCAAAAAGGCCAGACCCGTCGCACAAGGTTTCACACAGATACCCGGTGTGGACTTTAACGAAACTTTCGCACCAGTTGCAAAGCTTAGTTCGACCCGAACAGTTGTTGGTATGTCACTAGAAGAAGATCTAAATCTTTCTCAAATGGATGTAACAACAGCATATCTTTATGGTGAACTAGATGAGAAAATAACGATAAAAGTTTTCGAATATTTAGAAGAACATGTAACAGAAGTGATGACAGATGAGAGCGATAGTGAAGATTTAACTGTATACAACAAAGCAAGAAAGATGCTAGAGGATATAAGGAAGATAAAAGGTGAAAAAGCCTGTCTTCTTAAGAAACAAATCTATGGCCTTAAGCAGTCAGAAAGGCAGTGGTTTAAAAAACTAAACACTAAGCTTCGAAAGTTTGGTTTTGAAATGACATAGTTGTCTCTGGGTTTGATACGCCATCAAAATATCATCTACATAAACTGTGATTACATGGACTGATCCATGTAATCACAGTTTATGTAGATGATATTTTGATGGCGTATCAAACCCAGAGACAACTATGTCAAGAGCCATACAATTAAAAAGCACTCACAACTTTTGGTACGAGTGATTGTAAAGTCTAAAAGACCCCAATAGAACCTGGTATCTGTCTCGTGAAGAAAGAGGGGGAGAACCTACCGTATAAAAATGTAATCGGTACACTGATGTGTATTGTGGTAGCTACTCGGCCAGATATAATATTTTCAGCCTATCACAATTCAATGATTACTAAAAAGAGGTGCACTTTAAATGTGCAAAAAGAGTATTAAGATACTTAAAAGGAACTAAGAGGATGGGACTGAATTACAAAAATACAAACTAAGATTTGATTGGAATGGCTGACGCAGATTAGGCGGCATCCAAAGATGATAGAAAATCCTTCTCAGGATACAGTTTCACTTATGCTGCTATGTGAAAAAAGCTAGTAAGTATTTATTGCGATAATCAAGCAGCAACAAAAATAGGGTCTAGCCCCATAGTATCTTTAAAGTCCAAACACATTGACATGAGGATACATTTCATTAGAGACTTCTTCTTCTTCTTTGCCTGGTCCTTTCCCATTTGATTTAGGGTTGGCCCTCCGTATCCGTCTCCAGGCAGCTCGGTCCTGGGTCGTCTCTTTGTTGACTTGTCATTAGAGACTGTGTTGGCAAAAAAGAAAATAGAGCTCAAATTCGAAGGGTCAGAAGAAAACGAAGCTGACCCAATGACGACGGGAATGCCCGGGCTGCGCCTATCCAAGTTAAGAGAGCTCATAGGGCTTCGAGTCTGATAAGTGATAGGAGGAGCATGTGCCCCGATCCTACCGTGAGGGGGAGTGTCGATGGTCGTGCCAGCCAGCACGGTTAGTATTCTGTATTTAAATATAGTGAATCGTCATGTTGACATAAAATTGAATATCGTTGTATTATTGTTCTGAATATGGTGTCACGAACAACAAATGTAATTTATGATAATATTATACAAAACTAGTGCTTAATAGTCGTATTGCCTTTTTCTTCTGAAATATACCCTAACAGTCTAGTACCCAAAACACAAACTCTACTTAGCTTGGTACTTGGTTTTAGATGACTTAGATGTCCAAAATATATTATTATTATAAACAAGGCGTGAGTAGTCGATAGTGTATCACTAAATATTGTTGAATGTAAAACTAACGAGATTTTAAAATGTTGCTGGTGTTTCAACATTACATAAAATCAAACTTCGAGTTTTGCATAAACAAAATTTAATCGAATCAATATTCGATTTCAATGCCATATTTTCAATCCGAATCAACTTACTTTTGACTTGACAGATTGCCTTATTACATGCCAATTGCCAGTCTACAATAAAATTAGAATTACACTGCATACTTAAATTGTGGTATCTTTCATAGTAAAGTCACTATTTGTTTAATTGATGAAATTAGTCTATGTTTGTTTTGATTGAATACGTGAGTTAATTATAAATCTAACTAATAATTGTAGAATTTTTGATACAAACTATACAAGTATTGTGTAAACTTTTTAATCCTCTCTGAAAAATAATAAGTAAGTATTAAATTTAGTTTAACGATTGTGTCAATAATGTTCTTGAATAAACATTACATTGTTCCATATGAAACAAGGTCATTATTCTTGATATTTGTTATCTCAGTGATAAGAAATAAGTTAGTATTAATTATTATTTTTTTATTCTCAGCTTTGAAACTATGTCAAAGTTATTACCACTGTTTCTTGAAGGTGTAGTTGTTAAAGGATTTGGAAGAGGATCTAAGGACCTTGGCTGCCCAACAGGTATATAAATTAATATTTCGGACATCTAACTCACAATGCTATCTAATTCCAAACTAAGCAGAGCTTGCAATATATAGAAAACACACAAACTCTGAAACAAATATTTGCAGATCATACAAACATTTGCCGGCCCTACCCGGGCATCAAAAACGGGACCTCAAATACAGCAGTTGCATACTTCCGTTGCTACTGTGCCACCAAGGCAGTCTAAAATATAACTTGAATATTCTATTAACTTAGTATTACATAAAGTATCAAACTCTTCTTAGTTAACAAATAAATATTGCTATTTGTTTCTTAATTTTTCCTTTACTTTTTTGTTAGACACAAACACCTACTTCCTGCCTTCTCTGCATCACCCATTGGTTGACTGGTAGAGAATGCCTTAGGCATTAAGTCCGCCAATGCACCAAATGTGCATGATGTATAAATAAATAAATAAATAAACCCTTAAAACTTCTTATTCATACTCAAACTGGTAGACCAATTTTGTATAAAATATCTATACTAATATTATAAAGTTGAAGAGTTTGTTTGTTTGAACGTGCTGATCTCAGGAATTGCTGGTCCGATTTTAAAAATTCTTTCCAGTCTTATCAGTCTTATGGAAACCCTAGAATTAACCCAAGGCTACTTTTAGTACAAAAATGTAATGATCCCATAGAATGAGCAAAGAATTGATAAACCACAGGATGCAGTTGGTATATAATGTAAAAACAACTTACTTGTGTGTTGACTAATAGGCCAGTTGGTCTAGTGGTTGACTGCTAAGCAAGAGGTAGTGAATTCGATTCCCACCAGGACAAATCTTGTTTTATTGGAACAATGATTATTTGTTCTGTGTCTAGTTATATAAACGCAGCACGACAATAATAGCTGGTAACGCCGCCAGGTGAAGGTAGTTTAAAAAAGTAGCCTAAGTTACTCATTTTATCAATAGCTACCTATCAGAGAAAGTTCCGTCAAAATCAGTCTAGCCGTTCCCAGAGATTAGCCGGAACAAAAAGACAGACAAAAATTGTGGTATATAATATGTACCGTGTATACATACAAATGCATTTAGTAAAAAGCGATTACATTAATATTATAAACAGACACTCCAATTTTATTTATTTGTAAATACTTTCATTTGCATTTAGTGAAAAGCTGTTAATTTGAAATTACAAATGGACACTTCCATTTAATTTACTAATATAAAACAGCAACTTACGTGGTATAGCCACGCTTAGGCATGAATGGGCCGGCTTGACCAGAGTGACCATGGCCACACAGAAAATGTGTGAAGATACCCAAGGCCCCCCCTATGATGACGCAGTTGAAACACATGTTGCTCCAGGAAGGAACCAACTGCGCTAGCATTCCTCTCCAGACATCCACACTCAGAACACAAGGCGCTTGAGCGTGGATGCCAAAGGCTGCCCCTCGAATTCTGAGGGAGGGGGGGTCGAACTTAAGCTCAATCGTGCTTGGGTTATGTGCAGTAACACATGCACCCCCTACTACGCTGGTCGTGGACTTCTGCAACATCAGGGGCTTACATAGTAATCTTGATGCTGTCCATCACAACCTCGAGACAGCAAAGCCAGCCTTGCTCTTTTTGACCGAGACACAGATATAAGTCTCCAGCGGACACATCCTACCTCACTTACCCTGGGTACGGTCTAGAACACTCCTTCATATCTAAGGCCGGAGTGTGCGTGTACGTCAGAGACGATATCAGCTCTCGTCTCCTCAGCAATCTTATGGCTCCGTGTAGACAGCGATGACCATCCCTGTGTTTATGAGTGTCTCTATAGGTACCATAGCGGTGATGCCGAAAATGACCGACTCATTGAGCACATCCAGGTGGCTACAGACCTCGTGCAGCAACAGAACCCCTCCGCAGAGATCGTCATACTTAGCAATTAAACTCCGACTGGCTCAGTTCCAGCAAAACGGATCATACAGGGAGATCTTGTTCACGATTTCGCCCTTGGCGAACCCCTCCCAGCGCCTGCCGCACTGAAGCGGGCACCGTCTGCTGGAAAACTATCTCAATTTAGGCGACGCACGGCACACTCGTACGTCGCCTCCTCGCGGCTAGTCTCTGAAGCGGATGGAGGGTAAAACCCGTCCCGTCCATCCGCGGCCACACTCAGGGTGGCATGAGGCGCTAGTAGGCGCGCCTCCGCTGCCCGGTTCTGCGAAATTATGTCTTCACAGAAGGTCGCGACTCGGTAAAACTGCTGTCCGCTACCGGCCGTGGAGCGTATGACGGCCGGTAGCGACAGATCTCCTCCGATGACCGCAGTGAGGGCCCGACGCTGCGACGCCTAAGGGGGCAGATCACCAGCGTGTGTTGGGCCGAGTCCTCACTGCAGTCGCAGTGGTGGCAGGCGGGATTCAGTTCCCTCCTAGCTACCGAGTGCAGGTACTTCCCGATGTAAACGTGCGTCAGTCGAAAGCAAAGGGTCCCGTGCTGCCGCCCTGCCCACTCGAGGATGACCGGCTGGAGCCGCCACGACGGTTCGACCCGAGTGAGTGAGGATGCCGGAGACCCACGACATGGGTCGCCGTCTCAAGTCGCCCTCTCGGTCCTCGTACACAAGGGTACGCCAGGAGCGTACAAGGGTACGCTCCTGTATATAGACTGCCACTAGCCGCCTCAGGTACTCTGGCATGAAGTACAGTGCCTATCACAAGCTCGCCGCGATCGCGAGTTGTACGAAGCCGTCGTGCGTGGAACTATAGGTCAGCAGATTGGGATAGGATGCGGTTCTTCTTTGCGTCCTACCCTTGGAGTTGCTTCTTGCCGGATAATCCCAACACCGCTGCTGATGTGCTGCAGGGTATGGAGCTTTTCATCCCATCCTCTGTGGTCCCTTGATGACGACTCGACCTTGGATGACGGGGAATTGGAGCCGCCTACCATACTGCGGTGCGAGATCCGTTTGCTGGATATTTAGTTCTACCAACGCTTAGTGCGTTTAGAACTATTATCCCTTGATATCCCGGATGGAATCCCTCCTACTGTATTGAAAATGTGCCCTCCAGAGTTGGCACCGGTCTTAACGCGTCTTTTTCGGCTCTCCTACTCTTCTGGCGTAGTCCCGATATCATGGAAGGCAGCATTGGTACACACAATCCCTAAAAAAGACGACGGCTCAAATCCGTCTAACTACAGGCCAATAGCCATAACTTCCCTCTTCTCAAAAATAATGGAGTCCATCATTAACCATCAACTCCTGCAATACCTAGAGGATTATCATCTGCTTAGTGACCAGCAGAACGGTTTCCGTAAGGGTCGAGCAGCTGGTGATCTTCTGGCATAGCGGACACATCGCTGGGTACAGGCGCGCTTTTCCCGGAATTTTCTGCCTCGCACACCAAAACTGTCGCCTGCGGTATTCCCGGACCAATACGACCTTCAAACATTCAAGAAAAGAGCGTACTCCTTCTTAAAAGGTCAGCAACACGCTTGTGACGGTTATCGCTTACCATCAGGCGATACGTCTGCTTCTTCGCCACTATTCAATAAAAAAAACTTGTGTATTGAGTATTGACTGATGGGCCTGTTAGTCTAGTGGTCATTGACTGCCAAACAGCAGTGGATTCGATTTCCGAGAACAAATGTTATGTGACGAGGACATTTTTTGCTCGTGTATATTTACATATGACCAGAGGATTGGGCAGAGACAATTGCTCTCGTCTTACTATGGTCCTGACACTAGTATTTGTTTCGTCCACAATCATCCTACCTTCCTTCGTGCATTTTCACTCATCCACATCTTCAAACCATCATTAATTTTCTCGGTAAATGTTCATCGTGGACAACATCTGACACTTCCACACATATTCATTCTATATAATATAACTACCTCGGTGGTGTAGTGGTAGCGTATGCCACCGCTGTGATGTCTCGAGTTCGACTCCCGGATCGGAGCAAATGTTTGCATGATCTGCAAATATTTGTTTCGGAACTTGGGTGTTTTCTATGTATATGTATGTACAAAAAAGTATATATTATATATATTGCCGCAAGGTTTCCGAACGTCAATTCGTTCTAGATGTTGTGCGGCCTGATGTTTAGTATGGAGGGTAGAGGTATCCTCCATAATGTTTAGGAGCCTTCATACAGACTGCCTAGTTTGGGATCAGCCTGCCGTGTGTGAAGTAATCATTATTTTATAAATACGACACAACAGCATTGAAGTTATTATTATTTGGATCATCATTTACAGCAAATTATCCATTGGAAGTAGTGCAATCTCTGCCTAAAGAATTAGAACCAGGTGTGTACTATGGATGGGCACAAGTAGACAATGGTTCAGTTCTAAAAATGGTGGCTAATATTGGTTGGTGCCCATTTTATCAAAACAAACAAATGTCAGTGGTAAGTAGGCGACTATATTGTAATATTCAATTAAGTTGAAATTGATATCTTTAAACTATGCAGGACAACATAATTTGTAAAAAGAAAACTTGTAGCAAACTTGGCTAAAACCTCTTTTCTAAGGAGAGGCCTATATCCAGTACAGGATTAATAAAGGTAGTTGATAGTGAACTCTTCCTAAAGTCACTTATTACCTAGTTTATATGTTGTAGAAGAAACATTTCAGGTCAACTAGCACTTAACTCCTGCGTATCCAGTGATCCAAATACACATATTGAATAGACCTCATTACTATACATACAATTTTTTTTTATTGTTTGAACATTAGCAGAGCTATTCTAGTAGTGAACATAACTGTATCAATTAAATTAACTTTTTTGAAGTGGCAACAAATTAAATGGTAATATTATTTCAGGAAACTCACATCATCCATAAATTTAATGGTGACTTCTATGGGTCCAATCTCAAAATATGTTTAGTTGGTTACTTGAGAGGTGAGAAAAATTTTAATTCTCTAGATGATCTAATAGTGGCTATCAAGCAAGATATATCGGATGCTGAACGACTCTTGAAAGAAGCAGAGCTCAAGACCAGTAGTTTCTTTACAAATATAAAATGACTACACTTTTTATTACTGTTATGATTTATTGTTACTATATTTTTAATAGTTAAAATGTTATTGTTATATTTTTTGTCAATACATAAAAATAGATCACTGCCATTTCTATCTTCATGATATATTTTAAAAAATGAATTTGAATTAGATAAAAAGTTATCAGCCTTATTCATAAACATTATTTAACTTTAAGCAGCAGTTTCATGTTATTTTTAACTCTAGGTTGTGAGTATAAAGTTGAAATAATGCAGACCAGGTTAAAGTGAAAATACATTTCTGAATAAGGCTCTTAATGCCTAGACAATTTATCACCCAAATATTATATGTATGTTAAATGAACAACATTGTTTGTTTTTACCATATAGACTTATACATCAAATGTGATATTTTAAAGATTTATATGTAAATAAAAGTATTTACTACATAATTATTTTTTATTGATATAAAATTAAACCACAATACTCCCTTTGAAAAAGCCTTTAATATTACTGTTTGACTGGATGCATTTTCACAAAAATGTAAAACATCAGTCCTTACAACGGAAATAAAAGAATCTTAAATTAAAACGGCTCTCTCTCCGGGCAACTTAATGTTGTTTTCTTCTAAATGAACATCCTGAAATAAGAATAAGAAGTAATTAACAATTATACTGTTTTTTTTTTTTTACACAAGATGCTGGCACAATTATTTTTTGTGAGATTTGTGTAATCACTATATGGGTTGTAACATTCTATTTACTATCATGACACTCATAGACAAAGAAAAATCACAGGGTTTGACCTCTATCTGAAAAATGAGTCTGCTAATAGTGGCACATTTTTTTAATGAAACATACTGTATAATCTATGGTCATGTACACAGCATTAGTCATTCAATAGCTTGTAAATAGTAATCTTCAAAATTATCCATGAGATTTGTTAACACTTTGTTGAGAGAATAAAAAGCACATTTTTGAAAAAAAAAATCAATATTGTCATTTTCATGTGAAGAACTACCTAAGTTTGAGGCAACTTCACTGACAACATTATTGATATTATGCTTTTTTTTGTACCACACACATGGAAATGTTTTAATCCACAAATACTAGCAACATTAAACAGAAAAGAACTAATTACAATGCTAAGGACATCAGTGTGCAAAGTAAATACCATATTTTTATTAAATTAAGAGTAACGTGTCAAGGTCTATTTCCTTTATCTCAAAAATGTTGTTCTTCACCAGCAAAGTTTTAAAAATAATATCATTCACATATGGTCATCATTTTATAACCTACAACTTGCCATCCTGCAAGCATTACTTAAATAAATAATAACTACTGCTCTTAACTATGCATCACGGTACCTCTAAAGATGCAATATTTCGAAAATGTAGTTTATAAACCATCTACTTTGTTATTTATGCTACTATAGTAAATTTGAAGATTTTCTATGTTTGGTGCAACAAGCTTTATTCAGAACATACTGGTCAGATTTAAGAAATTCTTTACGTGTTCGATAGCCCAGTTTTCAAGGAATGCTATGCTTGTTAAACTATGCTTATTTAATTATATTTATGTATTGAAGCTTAAAGCAAAAGGAGCTGGGAAAACAGCAGCTTCACAAAAACATGAAAAAATTGGTCCCTATTAAAAGATCTAAAAAAAAATTGCAATAGCATAACTATGTTAATTGTTTAAGGTTGGCTCAGTGTGATTTTTTTTATTTTAAACAATTTTTTTATGCAGTTTTGTCATCACAATCTAGGCAATAGCAGATGCAAATGAGGTTGCATGTTAGCAGCTTTCCGAGATATGTCTATCAGCATCAAAATGACTTGAAAGTGTTGAAGTGGCAAGTCATCATTTCATGTGTTCATATGTTTTATTCATCATCAGTCTATTCCAGACCACTGCTATAAGCAGATAATATCCCAGTCTTGCCAGTCCGCATTGTGTATGTTTTATTCTATTGTATTATTATGTAATTAAAAATAAAGCCTTTCTTTAACAAACCTACTTCATACAGTGGTGCAACATTATGAAAATGAATGTGACAAAATATTGTGCAATCATCAATCAACAAATAGAAAATTTACAAGTAGATAACAAGTCTGTTTACAATAATAAACATTAGCCGCAAAATAAATATTCTTAAGTACTGAAATTTCTAAAATATATACAAAACAAATGTATATGACCTCAAATAGTCTGCGAAGATAGTTGATAAATTTCATTGCGAGGCAACTTTTTTTCAAATGTATTACACATGTTACTATTCTGTATGCACTTAAAAATTTTATGTATCTGATATGTACTATGACATTTACTTCAGATTAAATAAGTTGAAGAGTCAATACTTTGAAATTCCACTATGGATGAGGTTCTGAAACTTTTGATAAATGAATTTTTGATTATGCGTTAACCTAAGTGCGCCTCACTAGATTACTACACCTTAGGCTGACTGGTAGATAATGTCCAGGGCATTAAGCCTTCCGATGTACAAAAGTGCATAAAGTTATAAATAATTAATATTACAAGCAACCAATAGTTTTGCTATGAGGAAAAAGTACCAGGATGACCAAGTTTAAAAAAAAAAGTGCTTTTGTCAAGACAAAGAGGAGAGGTCTAACAGTGGACTACAGTAGGCTGATGATGAAAGACATTTGTTTGAAATGTGCCTTAGAAAGTATTTAAAAAAGAAGTCAATAACAAAGTGGTGCACACATTACACACAATGGTCGACCAAGTATTTCCATAAAATGTCAATTGACATTATATACCAACAGATTTACTGTATGTTTAGGAGTTAGAATTGCTTTTATCTGCGACACATGTTTAACAACATGGTGAAATTCTTTAACACTGAGGAAAAACAAAAAATAACTATAACAATGTTAGTTTTACAAGTGGACTCGTAAAAATAGATCCTTACCCTCCGTTAACCTCGCGCGACCACCGGTGGGTTGACATAGGATTGTTGAACAACCAGCACATACGACCACCCTCTGCGCGTGACTGAATACGGTTGTGATTTTGTAGCAGCCAGGGCACTTGACATCCATGAAATACGAGTTCGGATGTGGCACCAGCCTCTTCAACTTGTGTTTTCTTTTCTCCGAAGCAGGAGAAGGGTGCAATAAATCAATTGCGAGCTGAAATCCCGAATACGCACATTTAGGTTATTTGATCACTTTGACTTTTCACACGATTAAATGCCTAATAACTTGCAGACACTTCTTGAAATAAGTTTGGGACATATTTCCCTTAATCTGTAATATGAGAAAACTTAACGCTTGAAGTTTTGTGAATAGTTTGTCTGACATGTCAGATACTGCCATGTGTATCTGCTTGTTTGGACAAAACCAAATTTCCATGAATAGTTGGTAAGCACTATTTCATATATTCGATGATTTCAGAAAATGATTAAGTACACAGAAAACTTGGAATATAAGATAAAAACATTAAATATTTTTCTTTGCTAAATTAAAGTACACACCGGCATGGTTACAGCTTTGATGCAGAACCGGAAAAGGAAAGAGCGCCAATGATCCAACGACAAGGACTAAAAACTGTAGACAAACTAGACAAAAGACATTTTTGTGTTCTAGTGTTGCCAACTTAGAGTTGGCTTACTTAGAACTTAATGATGAGCTTTTTATTCTTTCGTAATAATATACAACCTTTGGCACTGTCCTATGCTTGTCGTATCATTTAATATTTTTAGATTATCTATAGATCAATGTATTTATTAGTCATTAAGTAATTTGATACATATTTGTGTCAAAAAATTCCTACGCATCATCGCTTGTTGGTGTAGTTCTAAAAGACTGGATGGAACCATTGCATTGGTACCATAAACTTAAATGCTAACGCAATGAAAAAATAATAATAATACATTTTATGGAAAACAAAATAAGTACGATGGCTTAGGCACACTATAAAATAATATTTTATTGGCAAGGTATATTTAAAGATGGGTAGGAACTGTTTTATCTTTGTCTCGTAAATTTATCGTTGAGTACATTCAAGTACTAAACTATCAGCAAAAACATTTTATTTGGTGCCTATCAAAAGAGAAAAAAAAACTATTTCCTGGGTTGAAATTAACTGAAGTATCATATCTGTTTGGGTATATTTCGTAAGAAGAAGGGAATACGACTAGTAAACAGTGTTTAATAAACACTATATAGTTTTCTATAATATCACATACTACATTTTTTGCTCGCGAATTGTATTGTCAAAACGACGGTTCATAATTTTTAAATACAGAATTCTATCCGTGGTGGCAGGTACGACCATCAACAACATCATTCATAGAATTTATTCAGCTCTGTAATTT
Source organism: Spilarctia lutea (assembly GCA_916048165.1). NCBI lineage: Eukaryota > Metazoa > Arthropoda > Insecta > Lepidoptera > Erebidae > Spilarctia > Spilarctia lutea. Next base: position 8,630,198 of record OU696491.1, read on the forward strand.
TACTAAAAATTTTTTTTTTCGCTGTCGAGTCGCTAGGCTAATCTATGGTATTAGTTGAATACAAATAATACAATACAAAATACAATCCTGTGGTAAGGCCGTCGACTTGACATTTTAAGAATAACCTCACTTAACTAAATTTACCAAACGGTTTTTTCGGAAGACGGTCCCCATTTCATGTCATCCACATTTTATATATTTTTTATCATTAATTTCATCACGACGACGACTTGAAGACTTGAAGACTTGATAATTGAAGACTATAAATACCTACTTGTCATTGGCAGAAATAGCTGATCCGAGTGATCCGGCTATAGTCGTTCCAATACTTTATTTAACTTTTGACAGATCACGCACATAAAGTTTTGTAATAATTTTTGATACAATGTACTACAGATAATACTGTACTTTATGGGCGGGCTCCGCCTACTTAGGGATGTGTCATTCGTAATTAATGACCACAGACTATAAAAACGGTTTTGAAATAAATCGATTATCGATTATATTAATAAAACATACAATAAAATTATTGTGATTATATTTTATATCAAATCACGTAAAAAGCTTTATTATTTTGCATTAAAATGCCCTAAATGTCTCTGTTTCAATGCATAAATAATTTGCGTAATGAAAACAGTTCCATCGTACTCGTACCTAGTAATGGGATCGAATGTATTCGCCGCAAATTAATGAATCTAAAATAATTGTTTAGACTTACTATAGTTGGTTCAAATAAAAACTACCTGCGGTACCTACTTGTAATGAACAGGTACAAAATGTTGAAATTCGTAGTAATTTACGGATTAAAAATAAAACAACCAAAAGAGGTACTGTAATACTAATTTTAATTATAAAGAATCGTCTTCTTCGTATGACCAGGAATCATCATCACTTGAGTTCTCAGTAATATTGATTATCATTTCTTGGATAGATAAATTGTCGAATGCAACATCCCGATCCCAATCCGACATTATCACCTTCTTTGTTTTTTCTACAACATTCGCCCAGTTTTCTGGAGTTACTTTTTCACACGCATTTTTCAGTAAATTCAGCATTTTTCTTGCGGTGAAAGGAGGAGTTGTATTGTTCCTCGCAGCATATCCTTTAACTTGTGCCCAGATCATTTCAATTGCATTATATTGGCAGTGATATGGGGGAATTCTGAGGACGGTATGCCCATGCTCTGCTGCCATTTCATCTATGACGTATCGTTTTGGCAGCTTCTTTGTTTTTAATATCTTTACTAACTCTACTTTTAGTAGGGACTCATTCACCTCTTCGCCATTGTCACGGAGCCAGTTTATAATTTCATGTTTTTTGTTGGCCTGTGTTGGTATTTTATTAATTTGACGAGAGTGATAAGGTGCATTATCAATAAATATTATTGATGGCTCTTCGAGTGATGTAAGCATTTCTCTGAACCACTTTTCATACACGTTCGAATTCATCTCCTCATGATAATCTCCTGTTTTCTGGGATTTAAAAGCTAATAGAGCGCCTGGCACAAATCCTTTTACTGTTCCTGCATGACAAATAATCAGTCGTTCGCCTTTTCCCATTGGTACTGTAGAAGTGGAGCCAACGGTGTTGTCAGTCCAAGTTTTTGACAGCGTATGATTCGCATTGAGCCAAGTTTCATCTGTGAAAACAACATTCGACCAATCTTCTATTTTTTTTGCTTGTCTTAAAAAATCGCATCTATACAAAGCAATATCATTGCGTTCCATTAAAACTTTTCGTTTGTCACATTTTTGGAATAACATTCCAATGTCTTTCAATACCTTTGTCAGAGAAGATTTTTGACCACGGAACAAACCACTATTTCGAAGAGATTGTGTTAGTTTTTTTAATGTTGGAATCTCTTTTCTTTGGTAATAGTCGTATATATGACGACGAATAGCATCAGCGTCAAAATTGTCAACGGCTGTAACTTTACTAGGCGGACGTTTTTTCTTAGGTGTAGATAGCTTATTCTGTTCCATGCCACTGCTGCCGTAGCCTTCTTTTGTTATTTTTGCCACTGTTGGAGCACTAATACCTAATGCTGCTGCAACACGGTCTCTAACTTGAGTCACTGGTATAAGAGGCCCACCATTACGGCTTTCCTTTTCAAAGTATTCACGAAGTCGCAAGACAAACTCTCTTGTTTGTCCTTTGAGTACTTTCTTTTTTGGCATTTTGACAGTAACGAAGGCAGGAACGATACGCTCAACTCAACCAAACGTGAGAATTCACAAATAAATCAATACGGAGGAATATAAATACTCAACTATATTGAAGGTTACTCATTGAAATACTGTAGATTATTTTAAAATAGACATAGAGAGATTTAATAAAGATCATCAATAGTTTAACAAATACAATATTAACCACTGAATTACAACACAATACAATAATACATTTTGAAAATTCAGTTCCTTTTATATATTTTTTCATAACATAGAACCGTCATATTTGAACAACATTCTTTTAATCCATTTCTTCTTTATTTTGACAAAGGAGGTCGCACATTGAAACACATAGAAATATGAAGTACGAAATTATCTATAAAATAATGAGTTTGTTAAATCGATTAAAACTTCTTAATGCATAAAATCGATCGATGAAAGAAATCGAATAGGTAACGGGTCAGGGTATCACTATTTGATTAAGTATTAGAGCTGTCAAAAGTTAAATAAACTATTGGAACGACTATAGTTGCCATTCATCATCAAAAAAAAAAAAAAAAAATTACCAAACAACTTTGCATGATATTCGAATAATTCGGTATTCTATGTTTCTACGCAACGGAAAAACATAGAAAGTGATCTCGAGACTTGAGGAGTGACATTATAGTTTTACATTATGGCTGACGAAGAGTATGAGGCTGAAGACCCTGGGGCAGATTATGACGACATTGCCGAAGACGATGACAATATTGAAGAAACTGAAGAGCAGGAGGAAGATGGTTACAATGTACAATGTCTTGCGCCCGGGCAGGCAGGTGGAGGAGTGGAGAAATCGAAGCGCATCACTACGAGATATATGTCTAAATACGAGAGAGCTAGAGTATTAGGTGAGACTTTTTTATTAATCATAACTTAAGCCCATAAACTACTCCTACTCCAATTACAGATCTAGTTGTAGGTTATATGTAATAGAATATTGAGCAGTTCTCTAATAAAATGTGGCGCGTTTTATTTTATGAATTACTAGCTGTCCCGGCAAACGTTGCTTTGCCATAAAAGGGAATATATGTTGTAGAGGTGGGTCAATAAAAAACGCGATGGAAAAATAGGGGTTGATCGTAGAGGGTTGAAAATCTAGGGTTGTATGTATTTTCTAATGCTGCATCATAAAAAAATAGAAATTAAAAATTTTGTCAAAAAAAAAAAAAAATTTAGGGGTGGACTACCCCTAACATTTAGGGGGATGAAAAATAGATTACAACCGATTCTCATAGATACCGGATAATCACAAAAAATTTCATCAAAATCGGTCGAGCCGTTTCGGAGGAGTTCGATTACGCACCCCGTGACACGAGAATTTTATATATAAGATTTACATTATTTCATTGTGCTATGGCTTGTAATTAACCTTTGTAATTACATATCATGTACATTTGATGAATTGGCAGATTTAATGCCTGTGGCATTTTCTACCATTCAAACCCAATACAGAGGAAACGGGAAGTAGGTGTATTTTGGTTGAAATGTGTGTTACAATAAATAAACTAAGTACTATATCCATTAACAGGCCATATTTAAAAAAAAACTTGTCATAAACTGAAACCTATGCCAATGTGACTAAAACCAAATAGAAATAAACCAATACATATAAACCAATCTGCCAGTTGTTTTACAAGAGACAAACTTCTTAGCACTCCATGGATTCAACGTGCAGGTGCCGGGTCCATCGTGTGGCAGAGGGAGAAACTCAAAGCAGTTCCCAAGACTTACGACCTAGGTGTAGGTTTAAGGAGGCCCCCTTTAAGATGCGCATCAACACTCACCTTCACTGCTCGAGTTTCCCGCCCTACCTAGCCAAATTTGGTAGGAACCTGTCAGTGCAGCCTTGGATACTCGTTCTAAAATAGAACTTACTGCAGATCTCGACAGGCCAAGGTTTTTCAGAAGGTTATAGAGAGATTTAGCTGGTATACCTATCGCTCCTACTTCTACCGCGTATAAATTAACCACATAGCCATTTTTGTTTAGTTCAGTTGTTAGATCTAGTTGTATATATACATATTTGAATGCAATATATTCCCAACACAAATTGCCATAGATGTTGATAACAACTGGTACCATCAGCTTTAAATGCTCTGTAAGACACCGTTATGTACCACTGTCAAGTTCCATACTGTTGATGGCTATCAAGAATTTGTTGAAACAAAAACTAACAGTTTTTGACCCAACCTGGGAATCATCATTTGCCAAACACTAGATTGATGAGGAACACCATACTCTTTTCAAAATCCTTTTTTTCATAATCATCTCTAACAAGAAAATTTCGTTATATGTTTCAGGAACGAGAGCACTTCAAATTGCCATGTGTGCACCCGTAATGGTGGAGTTAGAAGGTGAAACAGATCCTCTACAAATAGCTATGAAAGAACTGAAACATGGTAAGATACCCATCATCATCAGAAGATACCTTCCTGATCATTCTTATGAAGACTGGAGTATAGAAGAATTGATTATAATTGATCACTAGTGTAAATTTAAATTTTAAATTTACACTGTTTTAAATCATATCATCTTCTATAAACTTGAATCTGGATGTACAGTCCATAAGCTTAGACAGTGTCGGTGCACCCGCACGCAATTGTGGTCATTGTTGTGAAATACGAATATATTAGTTCATACAACGGTGTAAACTGATAAATCATACTTGCTTGTGGGTGTACGCCGCTTTGAGTTTGTTGATATTAAGTAATATATAGTTTTAAGAAAAATAAATGTTGGTACTTTGACACAAAAACTAGTTTTTTTTATTAATTTAGTAGTACCATGCTGATTTCGACTGGGTGACTGGTGACTGACCTCACAGAAGATCAATAGTGACAATATTCATGCTGTTGTGTTTCGTTAGTGAGGGAAAATCTGGAGACTCAATGATGCAGAAGCATCTCAATAGGTCACCATCAGTGTTGGACAAATTTTAATTGTATGAACAATTAACGATTAACAATTGATTAATTGTGAAATAACACAATAACAAGTAACAATTGATCAATTGTTACTTAATTCCGAAAAAAAAATTAATAATTAACAATTATTTTTTTATCACGTATCAGTTTTAGTATTGTGCACTTACGTGTGTGTCAAATATCAAATATATTATATAGTCAAATATATTTACCACAGTTACGGTAGTAAATATATTTTCTTTGGCCAAGTCTATGGCATAAAAACTTCAGTTAAAGAAATTATAAATTGTTTTATTTTCGTCGTCGTATTCGTACACCTGATTGCCTTAATATGTTTACCTATATTTATTTTTGTAGTAAGTGAATATGTAGGTGTTTAGAGATAAACTTAGTCAACAGTACAGAAGAGAACGAAAACGAAAGTTTATTATAGAAATTACACACAAAGAAATGATACTACAATAAAAGAGTTGTATTTAGAGTATGACAATGTGTACAGAACACACTAGGATAATCAAATATTAGCGCAGCGAAATATGTAGGATCCTGTACTGCCTGTCCTCATATGAACGGATCGTCGTGTGGCGCATATGCGCGAGCGCAGCACTAGGATAGTGCCGTCTCGCCCACGTGTACGTTTGACAAGATTTATATATTCTTCCGCGGCTTCGTTCGCATTTAATAGAAAGTATCCTATGTTACTTTCAATACCTCCAAGAATATGTGTACAAAGTTTCATGATCGGTTAAGTAGTTTTCGCGTGAAAGCGTAACAAAGTAACTTACTTTCACCTTTATAATATTAGTGTGATTTTAAAGGTAATTTAAAATTATATATATGGGCAAACGAGCAGACTTATCGCCTGATTGTAAGCGATTACCGCCGCCCATGGATACCCGCAACATCAGAAGTGTCACAAGTGCGTTGCCGGCTTTTGGGGGATGGAGGGAGGGGGTATGGCCCTCAGGTATCCTTACTCACTCAGTGAAACACAGCACAAGCGCTATTTCACACGGGCTTTCTGTGAGGCCGTGGTACCACTCCGGTAGAGCCGGCCCATTCGTGCCGAAGCGTGGCTCTGCCAACGATAAATAATTTAAATAGTAAGGAATATATATTATATACATTATATTGACAGTTAAAATGTTTGATAAATAATGATAATTCACATAATAAATGCAAATACGTGTACTAAGTCACTACACTTTCAGTGACACACATAGTAACTTCCAGGACTTATTCAGACCATCGTTCTCAACAAAATTTCTCAAAAAGTAAATTGTTAGTTTTAATTGTTTCATAAAAAAATTAAAATGCTAATTGCGATTAATTCAATTGCAATTAATTTAATATTAATAACTTTTCAATCAATTAATTAGTTAAATAAAAAAATAGTTGATTAATGCCCAACACTGACCACCATGCTGCATGATTGCGTTGCCTACATTCGCAATGAGCATGGTAACCACTACTCTTGGATTCTGTTCATGCTTGCCATCAGGCAGAGTCACTTTGGCAGGCCCTTTGGTTTGAATAGAGAATAAATAAACGCAGAACCCATTCAAATGTTATGTAAATAATTAGGGCGACTTAAGTAGCTACCAAACTAAATTATTAAAATGCAGTTAAACGCATAAATATGTATTTTAGTTAAACTTTAAAAACGTAAAACCCTTCAAAAATTTAAGGAGGAAATTCAAGTTCCGTAAGGACAGGATCGTTTTCATTCCCGAAATCATGTCAAATGCGAAAGTAACTCTGTGTCTGTGTGTCTGTGTATTAAGCTCTTTTTCCCTAATTTGGTGCGGAGAAATAAAACATGTGTTCACTCTAATGAAGTGGTAAGCTTCAACACTAAATTGAAGCTTAACACTTAATTAAGTGTAAAATAAAAATAACATCTAAATCGGTAAAGCCACTTCAGAGATTAGCTCGTATAAACACACAGACTAACACAGAAAAAAAAACTGGTTATTTGAGTTGTGTTACTTTAGTCAATATTCTCTTCCATAAGTTTTTCTTCGATATCTTTAATGTACAGTCCGTGTATATGTAGGTATGATAGCACTTTTGCATCGATACCAAGAGTAAGTACTTAATAATATTGTATGAGGTAGGTAAAAATAGATCTTGGGAGGGGTCCGGTCGTGTTAATAACAGCAGTTCCCGGACCCCACCCTTCTCAGGCGCAGAGTGTCCTACCGTGTGGTTTTAGTCGGTTCGATTCCGACACCGCTGCAACCCCGGCGGGGTGACGGCCCGAGGGGGTTTCACACGTAAAAAAAAAACTAAAAAGTTAAAAATAGGTCTACGTAATTTATCTAGATGTCACTGGGCCTTCTGCATGAACAGTAATTTTATTAAAGCCCAATGGCCACAAAATTATCGGCGGCGCGGCGTTCCAAATGCGTCAAGTGATCTTGTAGAACGACAAATATTAATGACTAGCTGACCTACGCAACCTAGTTTGCGTCTCCTTATGCACGTAGCGTGATAATTGTCCCCCATTTTTTAAAAAATCTATGTTTGTGCTCCGCCCTTATTCGTCCTTATTCGTCTTAGCGTGATTATATACGCCTTTCTCTATAAATGTGCTATCTAACACTAAAATATTTTTTCAAATCGGACCAGTAGTTCCTGAGATTATCGTGTTCAAAAAACTCTTGAGTTACATATTAGTGTAGATTTGGTGAACGTAATCAACGTGTGGATTAGTAGAATATTGTAGAGTCATTAAATTAATTTAAGGCCAAAAAATAAATTGTTATTAGATACCTATAAATGGCTTGAGACGCGCGCGTGTTTGATGATTTAGTTCATAAGCATTTTTTTACATATTTTTATAGATTACTAGCTGAACCCCGCGGTGCTACCCGCGGTACGATGATAACTGCGGGCAACGCCGCGAGGCGAAGCTATATCTTTATAAATAGTAGCCTATGTGTTATTCTGATGTATAAGCTATATTGTGGTAAAGTTTCATTCAAATCCATTCAGTAGTTTTTACGTGAAAGAGTAACAAACATCCATACATACATACATCCATACTTACAAACTTTCGCCTTTATAATAGTAGTAGGACTAGCTGAACCCCGCGGTGCTACCCGCGGTACGATGATAACTGTGGGCAACGCCGCGAGGCGAAGCTATATCTTTATAAATAGTAGCCTATGTGTTATTCTGATGTATAAGCTATATTGTGGTAAAGTTTCATTCAAATCCATTCAGTAGTTTTTACGTGAAAGAGTAACAAACATCCATACATACATACATCCATACTTACAAACTTTCGCCTTTATAATAGTAGTAGGATGAACGGTTTTGTTTTAAAGTGATATCTCTAACTTTACTCCTAGGTATATTATTACAAATATACTAGCTGACCCGACAAACGTAGCTTTGCCATAAAAAGGAATATATGTTGTAGAGGTGGGTCAATAAAAATCGCGATGGAAAAATAGGAGTTGATCGTAGAGGGTTGAAAATTCAGGGTTGTGTGTATTTTTTAATGCTGTATCATAAAAAAAATCTAAAAATTAAAAAAAAAAATTTGTGTTGGACTACCCTTAACATTTAGGGGGATGAAAAATAGACGTTGGCCGATTCTCAGACCTACCTAAAATGCTCACAAATTTTCATGAAAATCGGTCCAGCCGTTTTGGAGAAGTATGGTAACTAACATTGTGACACGAGAATTTTATATATAAGACGAGAATTTTATTTTAAAGGTTTAAATAGGTGTCTTTAAATTGACAGTAGACAGATGAAGGTATCGGTATTGCTTCTTTATTTAAATTGGTTTATCTAGTTATGTGCTGGGGTGAGTGTTATTTCAAATAAACTCTCCGCTTCAAGTAGCTACCTAGTTCGTAATCAAATATATAATTCCACCATAACACCTATTCCAGAGAAGTTTGTTTTCCTTAGACCCCGTTATTATTATTGAAGAGAAGCAAAGTGGGCTGTACATCAGGGTATATAATAATAAAACAAGTAATTTGGATTCATAAACAAAATAATCTTTATTGAGGAATCCAGGTTTTGAAATAAAGCAGACATATCGTAGAACGCGTGTAGTTCTACCGCCTGTCGCGCTTCGTGGGACGCGCTTGGCAAGCGCACCGTGCTGAATATCGCTGAAAGCTCCGCTAGGCGGAGAACCTCGTTCGTTCGCCAGTACCCCTCCGACCAGCGATGCTGTGCTGTCTCCGGAAATAGAGTACGTTCGCCGTCTCCCCGTGCACTGTTGCGAACCGTTCGCCGCTGCAGCCAACATTTTAGCCATTGAATCGCGGTTAATAATAGAGTTGTCGTTAAATATTTTATGTTTTCCCTGAAACATTTCTTTCGCTTCGTATAATTTTGTTGAGGAGGTATAAAATAACCATGATTCAATGGCAACGGTCTTAACCCGAATTGCATTTTGGATGGAATGCAAGTCGTGTTGGGCCGCGAAATAAGTGTTTTCGCTGGTGCAGTGTAGATGTTTTGACGTCTTTAGATTGACCGATCAGGTGCGCGAGTGTGTGTGCAAATGACTGATAGTCCGTCATAACGGGCTTAAGTTAAACAACATGTGGACCAAAGGATTAACGCTATGGAGGTTTACCTTGTGCATGTTGTTCGTGGTGTCAGCGTTTGCCGCTGTAGCGAGAGGTGAGTCCTTGTCGCGTGAGTGGGAGCAGATCTTCGCTCTGCGTCACTACATTGCTGCTATTTTCGGCGTAACTTGCGCTGAAATTATGTAAAAAGCTCACGTATGTGCGCTATTTTTGGCGGTAACGTTAGGTGAATTTTTGTATGACAAAATGATCTAGTGACAGAGAAATGAAGTAGTTTCCACTCGCTATTTTATCTTATATTCTCTAATTGGTTTGTTAGGGTTAGTGGATTGAAGGTAGAGCGCCGTCAACCGCTTCGCTTCATCGCAAAGCTAGATACGTAAATAGAAATACAGGGATTTGTCGTTGTACGTCGCCATCTTGTGAAAAACGATAGGATCGTGAGTATCGTGACGCCATTATAAAAGTATAACACACGAATCTAGGTCATGTCATAACTTTATGCTAAGTGTTTTTGGTAGAGATTCTAATTACCTATAATAAAAGAGACCAAGATCACATGTTAAATTTGTGCTATTAAAATATTTAAAGTTGTAGTCATCATGACGATTGCCAGAAAAAATATTTGTAGAATAATTTTATAAAATTATTTTGTAGGATATTTTTATTACGCGACAGTATTTCAGTTCCAGAATTATTCATGATCAAAAGAAAATATTATTTTATTATATTTTATATTACATTTTTTACTAACGCTTATTCATCCAGTGGGTGTTATAAGAGTCGACTAAGTGAGCAAACTAAACAGAACAGAGCAAAGAGAAGGAAAATGTAAAACAAACCCTATACCGACATGTGTGGACAGCGTGGCTAAGACTAAAACCTACTTTCTTAAAAGAAGGTTATGCCCAACGGTGGCCTACTAAAGGCTAGTGTTGATGACAATGGTAATGCCGACTGACCCAATCTTCGTTACTATGCTTATTTGTCTGGTAAGAAAACTCTAAATTCAAGGCTATAATTTAAGGAATACCTACTCTTGAAAGCTTATATATAGTTTCATGTAAGTCAATGTCAACTAACATGGCTCATAACATAAAACACAAACATCTAACTGTGGAACGACACAACAAGGCCGGACGTATTAACTGGATCTCTTAAAATACCGTGAATATGTAGAGCGTCCAGGAGTTCAACTATTTTAATCTTTGCATGTTATTATTTTATGTTCGTAATTACTAGGTATAATAAAAGACAAATTGATAGTCCTAATATCATTTCAATTTAGCAAATAAAAAATCTGGACGTTTAAAAGTAGATAGATACTAAACTACTACCTACTTCAAGGCAACCAAAAATTTTTTTTACTTTAATGTTCGCCATCTTTGTTCCTTTTTTTTCTAACTACGATCTCTTGAGCTTCCTTCTTTTCTTTCCAACGGTATTTCATCTGTATTTTAGTTGCAGTTCTTTTCTTATCTTTATCCGTGTTCTGTTTCATACGCAATGCGTGAAAAATGGTACATATTTGTAATTTTTTTTTAATAAAAAGACAACTCCTGCATTAGGTATACGAGTATACTTACATCTTGTATTGCGGACGACTTAACAAACATGCATGGAACGAATACAGCCAATCCAGCCTCAAAACTACAATTTGTGAATCACACAAAGTAATATAAAATCCCATGTGGGATTTGAACTCACAACACTCAGAGAAAGCCAACTGTGTAGTCATGATATTATTTTTCATTTTAAACTTATTCTGATAGGTATTTATTTAATTATTCTAAAGGCAAAGATGTTACAAAAACGGACTTTTGCCAATTGACTTTAGGGTGATGGCGTGATGAAGAGCCAAACCTAGTAGATGCAAAGAAATTTAAAGAAGGGGAGAGGGCATGGTAAATTTAAAGTGAATCCGAAAGTGGGTTTATAAAATGCTTCCGTAACAGATATTAAAAACTTTACCGAGTTTTTGCCAGGCAGATTGAACTAGGAAAGTACAATGAACTAAGTCAGAGCGATGAGTGGGACAGTGAAGAAGTTGACAGTTGGAGGACCTAAAGTTCTTAAAAAGGTTTGCACCTATATACTGAAGTTGAGTTGTTCAATAGGAAGGAGAATTTGGCGAAAAGAGTAAAGAGTATAGGGTAGTTAATGCTCGTATTTATCTGCGCATGCGAATTGGAAACAAATTAAAATAATGAATATCGCTCATGCTGAGATAGATACGTGATCATATTTGCGTAAATTAAAAATGGATCGAATGCAATTGTTGTGTTAAATTTAATAGTATAATTCATTTAATAATAAATAAGTAATAAAGCAATACCATAAGGGCGCAGTTAATTAATATTTAATAAACGTATATCACGACATTTATTTAATTTCAATTTTCATACGCAAGTTAAATGTACCTACCTACAAACGATAATAATTATTAATAATTATTATCGTTTGTAGGTTATTTATTAATAATAATAATTTTTGTCGTTGCCAGCTTAAATAATAATAATATGTAATAAATATTTCTTTATTTTACTTTATTCACTGTGCTACCGAGGCAGTTAATAACTGAATATAATTAATTTAGTTAACAACCTCATGCAATATCTATGTTGAATATAACTTTACCTATCAAATAATCTTAATAACTTCGTAAAACACAATTTTAAAAAATGGTATTATGCTTATCGTAAAATAGACATATTTCTGGTTGATGTATCACATCACATCAAGAGCCTTTAAAAGACTACCTACTGCGGAGGTTTTGGCTGGTTGATGCACGAACATAAGTAAATAAAATGGGAAAGAACAGTTGAGATAGCTAAATATTAATAGGTCAAGAAATGGAAAATAAATTATTATTCAGATCAAGACAGACATAATTACACTATAAAACTCGTTTCTCTCAGCTATTGTATTTCTATTAAGACCCTTGCCTCCCGCCTAAACGTTCCGTTCGCTACCGATTAGGTATACTTGCATCCCTGAATATTGCATTAAAATAGATAATATGCGAAAATAAAGCTGTTTGTTTCTTCTTCTTATTTTGATGAAATGACAACCAGCCGGATCACTCGGATCAGCTATTTCTGGCAATGTCAAGTATTTATAGTCTTCAATTATCAAGTCTTCGAATCTTCAAGTCGTCGTCGTGATGAAATTAATGATAAAAAATATATAAAGTGGATGACATGAAATGGGGACCGTCTTTCGAAAAACCAAAAACGATCTGATGTTTATTTAAAAAAAAAATCGATTAGATTGCACACATTTAACACTATAAAAGTACGTGACTAAAAAAATAATTTTATACTCACTCTTTAATTCAATATTTGACTATGAATTTACCTATAAACTATTTACCCACATTTCATGACTATTAGGAATGCGAAATCTTGACAACACTCTCTCAGTACTTTTTTTATTGAATTGTGGCAAACGAGCAGAGTTATCGCCTGATGGTAAGCGATCACCGCCGCCCATGGACACCCGAAACACCAGAGGCGTCACAAGTGCGTTGCCGACCTTTTACGATACCTATTTGTGTGTACACTTTAGTATAGTTTTTACACCATTTAATTGCACAAGTCGTGGGTTTACTTTAAAGTAGCTGAGTTTTATGGCTTCAGTAAGAACAAGCGTTATCTACGTTTTTTATTTGATCTGAGGGAGGCGTTTTTCCACCACCGAACATTCAATATCTCGTAATATGTAGGTATATAATGTTCATTAGTGACAGTAGTAGGTGTTTTTGAAAGCCCTCAAGTTAAGTAAAAATTTAAAAAATAATAGTTCTGGATTAGGTGCAAATAGCTTTCGCTATAAATTATCGCCGACTTTTTGAGCGCCTTTACTAGAATATCATACACGATGGTACTAGCGACCCGTCCCGGCTTCGCACGGTTAGGATTTCAAGAACACCCACCGCCGCGGCGATACGATTTGCATTTTAAATCTGTAATATCGAATCGAATATAATATGAAATATATTCATTTAAATTACATACTGTAAAGGGCCATATTGCTCTATGTTAAATACTAGCTGACCGACGCAACCTCGTTTGCGTCTTTTATTGCCCGTAGCGAAAAATTTTCCCTCGTATAGCGTGTCGCGGACTTTTTTGTAGATATTTATAAGATCTACAAAAAAGTCCGCGACACGCTATACGAGGGAAAATTTTTCATTTTATGGTTCTATCTTTTATAGTTTACGCAGCGTACGCAAAATAAGTAACTTTTCTGGTTGATTTTTTACACCTTGTGTCCGAAAAACCCCAATATCTTACGGAAACCTATTTTTTTCCAAAATAAAATATAGCCTATGCTACTCGTGGATAATGTAGCCTTCGAATAGTGAATGAATTTTTAAAATCGGTCCAGTAGTTTTTGAGCCTATTCATTACAAACAAACATACAAACAAAGTTTTCCTCTTTATAATATTATAGTATAGATAAAATGTATTTAAGGTACTTAATTGAGTAGGGATTAATGCTATACGAGTATTGCTTAACATCGCTTCGTAAATAAGCCATTATTTCCCGTAAAAAGAAATGAATAAAAATAGTGGGTCCATCTAAAAAGGTCTACTTATTTGTAGACCCTTTTAAGGTGTACAATACTGAAGTACATTATATTCATCTGTCTTGTAGGTTTCAGCCAGCGTTTGCAATGTAAGCGCAAAAAATGTGTTTATTTACGACATCACATTAGAAACCTCTAAAATTATCAGTGTTTCTCTGCTATATTATACATATATATAAACCTTCCTCTTGAATCACTTTATCTATTAAAGAAATCTGCATCAAAATCCGTTGCGTAGTTTTAAATATTTAAGCATTTATAGGGACAGACAGATAACGGAAGTGACTTTGTTTTATATTATGTACCTAGTTATTATTATGATAATGATTCTTTCAATTAACTTAATCCGTCAGTATTAAAGTTATTTAAAATAGTAATGCCATAGGAATTCTAGAATAGATAATTTAAGATTGATATCAAACATTGAATAGAGGAAATAGATAACTAATTAACCTAGGTCGCTTTTATTTTCATCAATATTGTAATTGCCTAGTTGGTCTTGCTTGACGTATGGGACTGCCGATCAAGAGGTCTCAGGTTCGAATCCCGGGTCGGGCCTAAAGTGTTATTAAGTTTTTCTGATTATAGAAATACTTGATAAAAGCTTACAGTTAGAAAGTTGGGGTATGAACCTCCGTGCCTCGGAGAACACGTAAAGCTATCGACCCTGCGCCTTATTTTCTCCGATGGGACGGTTAATCGACCCATCGGATTATGTGAGGAATGTTGTGTGTACTTACCTGTAATAGGCATGCATACTAGATAATGTTATTGTATATTTTTTTTAAAAGTGTATCGTATGTGTGCTGTTGGTATACCTAAATAAATAAATAAATGTGAGAGTGAGAGTGCACCTCTGTGTTTACGCACACACTTGTGCACTAATGTTTCTTGCGTAGTTGGCTGGCCTCCGTTGAGACCGGCCGCCGTGGCCTTTATCCGCTAGGAGAACATTAATAGCTTATAAATATTCCTAGCCCTAATAATAAAACAGTGTAGTTACCTACTGTTATCCACTTAGAAATCACTCTTGTTCAAAATTATTCAGATAGTTTCACTTAAACCACCACTTTGTTCAAGAAACAACATGAATATGATTCACTTTTTATTAACACGTTTCCAGTAATGATGCAACACAGTCATAGTTGCTATTGACTAATAAATCAGAATTTATCAATAAATTTTGATTGACAGCTAGACTAGAAATAACTTAAAATTTATTATTTTAGGTAATGTAGATGAACATCGACATGTATGTATTATACTTAGATAATACATATAACTTTAAACTCTTTTCTAAGAAAGACCTATGTCCATAAGTAGTTCATGTAATGTCAATGTAATTTCACGAAATAAATAATACATAAATAAATATTCCGGACATTTAACACACAACGCCATCTAGTCCCAAGCTAAGCAGAGCTTGTGTTATGGGTACTAGACTACTAGACAACTGATATAAATACTTATATACTTTTTTTTGGTAAATACATACAAATTATACATAGAAAACACCCAGACTCCGAAACAAATATTTGCAGATCATACAAACATTTGGTCCGACCCGGGAATCGAACCCGAGACCTCAGGCTTAGCAGTCGCATACGCTACCACTACGCCACCGAGGCAGTCAAAAATGGATGATGAGGGAATGATACTGAAGATTAAATAGTGCATTGTTTGACTGCACTGATAACGTAGTGTTTGATGGCCCCACATGGGACAACAATTTGTGTATTGTTTTTCTTGTTTTTTTTATGGCAATACAGTTGTTATTTTTTTCTGTAGGCATGTGTCATTACGAGAGGGAATCATCTTGGTTTCCATAATACAAGTTTGTACTTAGTTTGGAGGCCAAGAGACACATTTATGTAATTTTTGCTATACCAATAAAACATTTTAGTATTTTGATTTGAATCTGTAAATGGTTGTTCTAAGTCTAGGTATTCTCTGTCATTGTTTCGTGAATGTTTGTAAAATTCCACCCGATAAAGAATAATTACAGTGCGAGAGTTGCCTTTTTAAACAAAAGCAAAATTAGAAAGATTTTTGTAAATGCACACTGTCATTTTTACTGTTTCATTTTTCTGCAAAAAAAATTCAAGATTTGTGAGATCGTTGGCGTCCACCAGAACGGAAGGTCAGTTCTTCAAAAAGTAAAAAAAACATTTCTACAAATAAAAAATATTTTATCAAAGGACATTACTTAATAAATTAGCCTATTACAGTCGATTGCTGGATGTAACTCTTTTATAATTTAGGGATTAGAAGCGTATGTTTCACCTTCAGCAGCTAGCTTAGTCGTTCATCCTACCTGGAGAGCTTTTACTTCCACATCGTTGTCACTTTAATACACTTTGTTTCAAAGATAATTTAATTATTCGGCCTATGTTACTGTCTGTCTATATCGATATATATACATAATTACTTATGAACCTACCTCGTATATTACCGTGGGAGAGCTATGCTTCGACATGAATGGGTCGGCTCGACCGGAGTGATACCACGGCCTCACAGAAAACCGGTGTGAAATAGCGTTTGCGCTGTGTTTCACCGAGTGAGTGAGGATACCGGAGGCCCATACCCCAACCCCTCCCCCATCCCCTTTCCCATCCCCCAAAGGTCGGCAACGCACTTGTGACGCCTTTAGTGTTGCAGGTGTCCATGGGCGGCGGTAATCGCTTTCCATCAGGTGATACGTCTGCTCGTTTGCCCACTATTCAATAAAAAAAAAAAAAAAAAATTGTAGTAGATAATTTGAAAGTGTGTAGTGTATTCATTACAGTGATGATATTCAGTAACTGGGTGCTTGCCAAGACTACCTAGGACAACAAAGGTAGCAACATATAATTTTTTTCCTCGTCGGTAACATTAGTAATTCTCATCAACATTTTACCCAACACAATGTAACGTATTTGTAGCAATTGGAGAAGATGTAGATTAAAACGGTGACGATTTGAATGAGATGGTCGCATTTTGATCCTTTTGTCTGTGGTAAGTCGTGAGTGTCATCACTTGTATCTAGTGGGAGTCATAAGAGCAGACTTAAGAAATAACCTACGCAGCACAACAATAATATCAAGGAGATGAAAGTTAGACGTAAACTCCATACTAATCTGTCTGGCCAACGTTTTAGAGTAGGTAGCTAGTACCTTTATGCTGAGGCTCTCTCTCTGTTGATGATGATGAAAGAAGCGTACGTTGGAGAACAGACTTCCAAACATATAGGGATCTGGTTTAAGAAAGAGGGGAAGAACATTTGAAATTAAAGTCGATTTTTATAACTGAATATTTCTTGAATAGAAAGTGACTTTTGGAAATTATACTTATGTTTTATTTGAATTTCAGCTGATGACGAAATACCATCTGAATCACAATGCCGGCCATACATCGAAAAAGCTCTTAAAGAGCTCGAGTCAGGAGATGTGGAACCAGGTAAGAAAATATCATTAGTTATTTGTTAATTTACTATTTAATTTCTTTTTGGAGTTTACTTCTTAAAACACTATTTCCATATATAGCCATTATGCAGAAGCGTCTCTATAAGCCACCATAGTGTGGGTCACCACGCTGCACTGTTGCATTGTCTGCATTCGCAACGAGTATGGTGACCACTAGTCTAGAACGGTCACTTTGGCAAAACCATACATATGTGTAATAATAAAATGCCGCGATATGCCAATTTAATGATTATTAAAAAGCGAGCGATAACTAAATGTGAGGCGTAACGTTTCTTTGTACAATTTCCATTGCGCATCCAAAGTACACTTAGGTTATTTTTCAAGATGCTTACATTTACCTTCTTTTTCCATAACTACTCGACACTACTCACACTACACAATAATAGATCTTAAGACCTCTTGTAATCCGGCTGGTCGGAAGTCGGGAACTGAGGGATGGATGGTTATTAAGGAGTAAATTCCAGTCGTGCCACAAACGCTTCTTTTAATTTTTTACTTACTGACCGGGCGAACATCGTGCCGCCATTTTTTTTCGTAAATATAAACAAAATTTTTGTAAAACTCTATATATATCTTGACCTAATAATAACGAACTTATCCAATTTAGTGCTGTCGATCGAAAGTTGTACGCGTACATACATTTCAATGATTAATTTTTATTTATCTCTATGAGTTTGTTTTGTTATTAGAAGTAAAAAGTTTGAAGTGAAAACTTTTTTAGCCGCGTTGAGCAGATTTTGCTAGGAGAAAGTGTTATGAGTTCACATCACCGACATGCCAAAATGTCAATTTTCGAAGAGCAAACTGCTTTAGCCGCGTTGAGCACTTTTCAGTAGGGGAAAATCTTATATGTTTCGGAGATCACCTGTGTCTGATACACAAAGAGCCAATGCCTGAGTTCCACCACTACACACGGAGCTCCACACGGTTTTAGAATGTTCGGCATGGTGTGATCTCGTCGCCGCTATCGGAGTGAGGGTTCTCTCGCTCGGTAACAAGATTGCGGCCATGTTGCGCAGTTTCTTTCTGCGATCAAGTTATGCTTTCGAAGGAGATGGCGGAGCGGGACCGGGAGAGGTTTAAAACTCTCCTTGTCCGCCAGGCCCGGGAACGGGCCAAGTACCGTAGACGACCCAAGCGCCGGAGATCGCAAAATGATCTCCGTCCTCCATAAGCGCGTGCCGGACTGTTGGCCTCACCTGTCACCCTAGCAGAATCAGGCCGGGGTGGCGGCGCGAGCTCTATAAACTGCTCGTGCCCTTTTCTACATAGAGTAGGAATGTTAGGGTTCCTACACAGGAGGAGACCACCTACAAACAGTGGATGGCCAGAGGTACATCGGGGTTCCAGGGATTTCTTTTCAAGGGTACGCCTGGTTCCCCGGCTTCTAGTACCCGAGGCGGTGTGCGGTTTTAGTTGGTTCGCGTCCTACATAATCACCAGTCGGTGGTATCCGAGGTGATTTCCGTATAAAAAGAAAAAAAAGGGGAAAATCTTATGGGTTCGCGTCACCGACATGCTAATATTTTACGTCGATAATTTTAATTTAAACATTTCTAATTTTACAAATAACATTCTAAGTTATAAATTTTCACTTTTATCGGCAGTTCTTATGATTGCTATTTTTTAATAGTTGCTTTTCAAACGAGGTCAAACATATTGTTGGCTGAACTAAATCACTAGAATAGACAAGTTTATGGATTACTTTAGTGGAATAGACAGATAGGTAAACTTAGTTTTAGAGTACGAAGAGAAAACAATAAGGAGATATCGTGTTGCTTTCAATACGATACCTACTTATTATACAAACTTATAATAATCATAAAAAGTTAATGTTGTTCAAATCGTTTCCTGGAAATAATTAGCTTGAAAACAGATTTTATAATATAAACTAAATTTTATGCGCGGCTCCACCTGCATGTTGGTTATTATTATTGTTATTCCTCGATAATCAAAGTAAAATTTCAATAATAAAATTTCATTTAAATTGGTGCAGCGGCTTACCCGTGAAAACGTAGCAGACAGACAGAATTAATTTCCAATTTATTCTACTAATATTATAAACGCGAAAGTTTGAAAGTATAGATAAATGGATGTTTGTTACACTTTCACGTAAAAACTAATGAATGGATCGTCAGTTCACCATCAGGGTTGCGGAGGTCTGTTGCCGGTCGCTTCGTGGAAAAACTGATATTCAAGTAAAACAGGTGGAACTAGTAGCCGACCCCAAATAATCTTGGGATTAGGCTATGAAGAAGAAGAAGAAGACAGAATAGCACATAGGCTACAATTTATAAAGATACTAGCTTTAGCGTTGCCCGCGGTTATTGTCGTACCGCGGGTAGCACCGCGGGGTTCAGCTAGTAATCTATGTAAATAAAAATTTATCGCCGAAATATACGTAAACGCGCGTAACTTCCGATCGACTGCATCAAATGGTATAATTCCTTATTTATGTGCTCGTTATTGTTAGGACAAGGTTTGTATACTAGAAAATTAAAAGGTAAACAAAAAAGTTTTTCTTTTTATTCGCGACTGTATGTTACCTGTGGGAAGCTGAGGCAGGCATAGTTACTAAAACAAGTTTTTCATAAAGAAAAACATGGTGGTATGAAGTTCGCCGGATCAGCTAGTATTAAAAATATGGTGGTACGAAGTTCGCCGGGTCAGCTAGTATTAAAAATATGGTGGTACGAAGTTCGCCGGGTCAGCTAGTATTAAAAATATGGTGGTACGAAGTTCGCCGGGTCAGCTAGTATTAAAAATGTGGTGGTACGAAGTTCACCGGGTCAGCTAGTATTAAAAATATGGTGGTACGAAGTTCACCGGCTCAGCTAGTATTAAAAATATGGTGGTACGAAGTTCGCCGGATCAGCTAGTATTAAAAATATGGTGGTACGAAGTTCGCCGGATCAGCTAGTATTAAAAATATGGTGGTACGAAGTTCACCGGCTCAGCTAGTATTAAAAATATGGTGGTACGAAGTTCACCGGGTCAGCTAGTATTAAAAATGTGGTGGTACGAAGTTCACCGGGTCAGCTAGTATTAAAAATATGGTGGTACGAAGTTCACCGGCTCAGCTAGTATTAAAAATATGGTGGTACGAAGTTCGCCGGATCAGCTAGTATTAAAAATATGGAAGGATGGAGATGAAAATATGGATTATGTGTGCCTATGTGTTATTCTGATTTATAAGCTATATTATTATAAAGTTTAGTTAAAATACATTCAGTAGTTTTTGCGTGAAAGAGCGACCAACATACTCACTTGCATACTCACAAACATTCGCGTTTATAATATTAGAAGGAAGTAGGATTATCTATATTAACGTATAACGGTTATCTAAAATAAAAAAAAAAGATTTTAATAAGCGTTGACGTTACAATTAGAATTTTAGTAGGTCACTAGTAAAACTCGAATAATGTACGACGAGGCGAAATGAGTTATGTCTCACGAATGTGTTTTAAAGCTGTCTTATTTTACGATATTACGAAATAGTATCCGGTTGAGAGTCACAGCTATCTACATAGTTGCTATTGTACCTGACCTTAACGAAACCAGGAATATTCCCGGAGTGACACAAGTTTGTCGGCTATGAGATGTCAGGTCTATTTTAATTACGCGAACAGCCGCGTCTTCTATATTAACTCACGTCTAATAAAAGATGTCAGTATTATCGGTAGTTCACATAATATTTCGTTTATTGTAAAAACAAACAGACATTAACGACCTGACACGCATAGCGGAAGTTTTTAACTATAAACATTGGAAATACATTATACTCAATAAATGAAAGATCGTTTCTAGCCACATCATTCATGACAGAGCATATTCACGCTCACGCGTAAAAAGATAAAACGTTTCATGTCATATATATTTATACACAAGTGAAAATACAGTTTCAATATTCCAGATAGAATATCGAAATGTTGCTTCATTGTCATTCTACAAGTTTACAGTTGGTCATCTAAATTTAGTCTCTTATTTATAGCTTCGCGCGTAGACGAGAGAGTCAAGCTGGATATCGGACGGGCTGTTACTAAAACATCGACTTTGAAAATTCTGTATAAATTAAATGGACACCTAAGGAAACTAAAATTATTAATTGATCTAAAAGGTTTAACAATTTCCCAAAAGCCTAATAAGGACATAGTCCTATTAGGTTCGACTCTTTTTAGTCCCGAAACCGCAAACTTGAAAATCACATTTCTAAAAAAATAAAATAAAAGTTGTCTCTTAGAAATTCTCTCTGAAAATCTATTTTTCATCTCTCGCTGGTAACAATTACCTATACATTCGCTAACGATATGTGTACGTTCTAGTACTAACTAAACGCCTACTTTCCCACCCAGCTCTGTACAACTTCTGTTAAAACTATTTAATGACTTTTTCCTACGATGTTATGAGCCATCAGTGATTGCTAGTAACAATAATGGTTGCCTGTGAGATTGCCTCCGAGCGATAAGGCCGCCAATTGTACTTATCTAATGTTAAGCTTACCTTGGAATGCATCTGGTGCACAATAAAGTGATCTATTGTTATAATAATATATTATTAATATATGTATTTCATAATTTCGAAGTCTATTTTTAAGACAAATTTCGTTTTATATAAACTACTAGCTTTTGCCCGCGGTTCCGCCCTCATGTTAGCCTGTCTTTCAAGAATCAAAGTATATCCATGCTAAAATTCATTCAAATCGGTGCAGCGGTTTGGCCGTGAAAGCGTAACAGACAGACGGAGTTATTTTCTATTTACAATATAAATAAGTATGGAAGTGGGAATAATTTATTAATATATATTATTTTATATATATTATTATATAATATATATACAAAAATGAAACCAAGCGAAATAGTAGGAATTCCTATTTCCCTTGATCATGGCGTCGTAGTACAGATCACGTGACCACTATTGAGTTCAAGTGGGAGGACAAACAGCTGATGCGTTCTTAGTAAGAAACATTTGCACTCCTTAGCATTATCGGTATAATTTTCCAATTAATTTTACTTCAACATTTTCTCTTCCAGTAAACTGCTAATATTTTACTATATTTTCTTCAAACATTGTAATTTTTCTTTTGATGTTTTTATTAATATAAAAATACTAACGTTGAAATGAATAAGCTGTACCAGTCTTAAATCTAGTTTTATATGATATAATTAATTATTATTATTTTTAAAGCATTATTTATAAAAAACTCTTAGGTGGCTATTGAATAAATGCTTAATCGATAACACCAAAGCCTTTAACAGAGTGCAATGCGATTTTACTATGGTATGTTGTGCTCGAAATTGGAGTTGACAACATCTTGTTGCTTTTTCCTGTCTATTTTTTCTCAGGATTATGTTAATATGTTCCAATCTGGCTTTAGAATTCTCTGTTCTTCCCGGTAAATGCAGCTGTTCAATGTTCAGTATTTATTTTAAACAACGGCTTAAAAAGAAGGTATGACGTTGATTTATTATAGGGAATAGAATAATTTAATTTCTAGTCTTTCGGGGAAACTTTCTTATGTAATGTTCAAACAAATTCGGTCCAATACTTGGTCATCTACCAACATGATTTTAGTGATTTTACAAATGACAACTTAAAACTCGCGGGCTGGGTCTCCTCAACTCGACGACTTCAGTGCGTCTATTTCGCATGGTGGGTCGGCATTA
The DNA here is from genome assembly GCA_916048165.1 of Spilarctia lutea. Taxonomy (NCBI): domain Eukaryota; kingdom Metazoa; phylum Arthropoda; class Insecta; order Lepidoptera; family Erebidae; genus Spilarctia; species Spilarctia lutea. The sequence continues at coordinate 8,653,606 of OU696491.1, forward strand.
TTCATGCCATCCTAGTTCCTCCAAGAAGCCTAGCAGACCCTTTACGTTGCCGACGACTTCTGGAAGTGACCTCGGCGACCCGAGGTAAACCGCCTGGTAATCTGCCACCGCACGACATGTCATGATGACATGGGCGGTAGTTTCTTCCTCCCCCATGCCCTGCACAAAGGGCTGTCTGTTACACCTAGAGTGAAAAGATGTTTGATTCGTAGTGCATGACCAGTTTTTGCTCCAATTAAGAGTCGAAGCGGCGGCCATCTTGAGTTACAAATGACAAATATAGCCTTTGTGCCGCATTGGCCTAATTTTGCAGTATTTAACGTGTATATATATGTATGTATATACTTAGTATGGTCATTCTTGTACTTATAACCTTTGATGGATCAATTTCTCCTTCAGGTTATCAGGTTCTTCTGTCGGCTATGAAATATTAGCGTTCGTAGGCTCTCCCGCGTCATATCAATCCACACAATTGACAAAAATTTAATATTATGTTGCTGAATAACAAGATTTTAAGTATTTTACGAACGAAACTCGTCTAATATTTCTATTTCTTTGTACTTAAAACTTGCAGTTGACCAACATTATATTAGAAATAATAAGTGTACCTACAATGTGTAGTCAGTAGAATCAATGATCTTTGAGAAAATTTGTGTTCGAACATATGTAGATAGGTAGGTATATCGTTTCGTTTGTTTATCATTATTTCTAAACCTTAGTTGATTTTACCAGCTGTGTGTTTGTAAACAGTAGATGCATGGAAATTAACGTCTTACAAACGCAAATGTGTGGACAATTCACACAGAGTTTATTGTTTTATGTCTTTAATTTTTTATCTTAGTTTTTGACGTGACAACGTCTTTTAATTCGATGGAGCCGGCTACACGCACGAAAAATCATGACTCATGCGGCGATACCTCGCTCTGAGGCGTTCCATTTAAGGCTTGAAGTTCAAGCGAGAACGCGGAACGAGCGACAAAGAGGCACAATCGGCCTCCGCGTTTGGCAGCGTTCGACATCTGTCTCTCTCCTACTTTTTTATTATAAAATATCATCTTTATCGTATTATGAGATATTTTCAGTTCTCATTATAACTATCTCTATAAAACACAAAAAAGTTTAAGAACCAAAACTCGAACGACTAAATGAGGAAGTCTTATACCTACTTGCACCACGTAGTTCATTCTGTCCTACTATTTAACTATCTCTTTTCGGAGTACTATAGAGTCGTGAAGCTTAGTTGGAGGCCTTTGGGCAGCTCAAAAACATTTAACAGCAAAATTACGTAGCCCGTTGTCTTGCCCGTCTCCAACCCGCACTTAGCCAGCGTGGGGACATATGACCTCAACCTTCACCTGAGAGGAGACCCGAGCCCAGCAGTGGGACGTTATGGGTTGTTGATGAATGTGATGATGATAGTACTTAGCTTTAAAACAATTATTTTCATCATGTACTTTGATTGTTGGCGCTCCTTGGGAAGACATTCTTTTATTACTGGATGGATAGCCATCCACTGTGGGTTGATACTCTTATAAAATTCAATAATTTTAATAAATAGGCGAAAAGATAAGAATAAGGTCTTGGACTTTTATTTCAAAAACATTTGTTAAAAGTAATTTGATACTCAAATTACTTTTAACAAGTAAGTTTTTAGTTTACTTGAAAGCGCTAATCTCAGAAACTACTAGTCAGATTTGAAAAAAATATCATCAATCATCACGCTAAGACCAATAGAAGCGGAGCACCAATGAAGAATGTTACAAAAACGGGGGAAAATTATTACGCTACGAGCAATAGGAGATGTAAACGAGGTTGTGTGTGTCAGCCAGTTTAAAATAATACTTGGTTTTTGTATCACGAGAAAGTTATCATTCCCCTTTTTTATACTTTGTTAAATTTTTACGGTTTAACGAATAATGGTGTCGAAGACCAATAAGTTATTATAAAACTATCCAAGTTCTTCCATATTTAGGGTGAGATCGCATTATTAAACTATAATAGAATAAGTAATTTCGAAAATTTTGTATACCAAATTTAACTAATTTGAATTATGTAATGAAATACAACTGAATTAAGAATAGTTTACGATCAAAAAATTTAATTTATAGCTAGCCCGTTAACTGTGACACCAAGTTTCTGAATTCAAATTATTTTGTTAACCGCAATTATTTTTCTTTGGTTTATAGACTCTGCCGAAAAGAATGACAGTAGTGAAATAAGGGTTGATGATGGAGACGATTCAAAAGAAGCTGCTTCGGTAGAAGACGGAGGTCAAACAGCTGAAACGGAGGACAGCACGGAAGAGGATACGCCATCGGTAGAAGTAGCAGATGAGCCATACATCTCCCAAGCCTCCATCGAAGAAGTTGAAAGTCCATCTGACGACGCTGACTCTAAGGAAACGATTGAAGAAGCTGACGGGGAAAGCGATGAACAACAAGATGATGGAGCCCAGAAAGAAGGAGACAGCAAAGAGGAAACAGCATCTGCTGAAGATGAAACAGCTGAACAAGGTTGGAGATTTATTTGTTTATTATTACCCCTGGACCCTTTTCATTTAAAAGTCTTTAATTAAATTATACTTATGTATGTGTTACGCTTCTAAAAATTACTTCAGTCTCCAATTTCGTATCAACTGATCATAGGTACTACAACAGAAATCTAAATAGTAGTAATCTCAGTAGTACTCTTATATGATATTTCATAGATTTACAACGCCTTTGGTATATGTCAGACAAATTTTATATTTATTTTTTCTTGTTATATACCTCCATCCTATTAGTTAAATGGGTACAATATGTTCATGTATCCTCAACTTGTCTATGCCCTTGTATATTAACAGTTAAATTAAAATGATAAAAAAATAAAAAACTACAAACCAAAATACCTAATTACAGTAATATTTTCTAGAGAGTGCAGAAGAGAAAGACGAATCTAAAGAAAAAAGTGACGACGCCTCTGCAGAAGGATCTGAGGATGATAGTAAAGAAGTGAAGGAAAACTCTAGCCATGAAGGTGATGATGATAAGACAGCAGAAGATGCTGATACATCCCAGGAAAGCAAAGGTGAAGATGATGAAGACAAGACAACAGAAGACGATGGATCTCAAGAAAAGGCTGATGAATCTCAAGAAGAGAAAGGCAGTAAACAAGATGAAGACTCCCAAGAAACTCCAGATGATGAATCTAAAGATAGTAACGCAGACGAAGAATCTGATGAAAAACCCGAATCTGTAGAGGGAAAAGATGAGTCCAGTGAAGCGAAAGATCAATCAGGGGAACAAAAAGAAGAGTCGGGTGAAACCACAGGAAAATCAGAAGAAGAGACAGCTGAAGAAACAGATGAAACAGCCGAAGACAAAGAGAGCTCAGTAGAACAACAAGAGGTGTCAGCGGAAGAAAAGGGTCAATCTGAAGGAAAAGAAGAGGCTTCTGTCGAAGGAGAGGAGGGAGGAGAAGAGGAGAAAGACAGCAAAAAAGAGGAAGACAGCAAGGAAGATAATGAGTCTGAAGTTGCTGCTTCTGAGGGTACTGAGGAAGAAGCCGAAGAAACAGAAGACAGTAAAGGTTCAGAAGAAGCAGGAGCTGAAGAAGCAGAAGGAGCACCCGAGGAAGATTTATTACTTGTAAGTATCACGGAACACATTATCAAGTAGAGTCTTAACACGAAAATTAGCGCTTGGATAAAAAATCCTACGCAACACGCGTAGGATTTTTTATCTAAGAAATTGATGACCAAAACGAGTTAAAATTTATCTATCATATATTTTTTTAAATATATTATTTCAGACTGGTGAAATTCCCGAAAATCTAAGATCTCGTGATCACATAACCAAGATTTTGAGATTAGACGAAGAAGCTAGTGAAGCAGAATTAACTATAGAAAGATCAGCTGACATCATACTCAGAGACCTTAAGAGGCTGTATGAAAACTCAATCAAACCACTTGAAGGTCTTTACAAGTACAGGGATTTAAGTAACAGACATTTTGGTGATCCAGAAATATTTTCTAAGCCTTTGATATTGTTTATGGGACCATGGAGCGGTGGAAAGTCTAGCATTTTGAACTACCTTACTGGACTCGAATTCACGGAGTGGTCACTGAGATCTGGTAAGTTATTTTTTGTTGAAAATTGAAACATCTAATATAGCCTGTGAACTGCATTTTCATTTCTTTTACAGGAGCTGAACCATCACCAGCCTATTTTAACATTCTTATGCATGGCAAAGAACCAGAAGTGTTAGATGGAACTCAATTAGCAGCTGATTGGACTTTTTCGGGTCTGCAAAAATTCGGTCAAGGTCTAGAAGAGCGATTGCGGGGTTTGAAATACCCAAGCAAAATTCTTGAAAAAGTAAGGCTGTTTTGTTTTTTTCATTTAATCCTTACAACATTTCACCCAGTTTGGCAACTATGAACTGGTTTGTAATTTCGAGTCAATTTATTAAGTCGTTAGTATTTCAAATTCAAAACGTAGGCGTTTGAATGACCCCTTAAATATTAGTGCTCATAAATCCTTGAATAACCATATCACTGTTCTGTTCTTGTTATAGTATTGGATGTAATTTATTTTAAAAATCTTCGCCTATTCTTTTCATAATGTTTGCCAATATTTTATAAACGATGACATGTTTAAAATATGCCAATAATCTTGAAAAAAAAGGGAGTTCCCATTTCAAACCACAATTCAAGAAATGGTTTTGACTTGTTCTTTTATTTAACTTTAACACAGATATACCTATTTTAATTGCATAATGATTGAAAAATTAAAACTATTTGGCGTTAAACTAGTAAATACGTACGATAAAATTGTACGATACACACATTTCTAGGTTAACATCGTCGAAATTCCTGGAATATTGGAAGTAAGAAAGCAAGTGTCACGTGTTTTCCCTTTCAACGACGCCTGCCAATGGTTCATCGATCGCGCTGACATCATCTTTTTGGTATATGATCCTTCTAAGCTGGACGTAGGTCCCGAAACTGAAGCTATACTCGACCAACTCAAAGGCAGGGAGTCTCAGGTAATCTTAGATATTTAAGTTTTTACGTTGAATAGTGAAAAACTAGGTAATTCTGAACAGCAGACTATTGCGATAGTCACGTTAGATTGATCACAGAAACTATTGAATAGAATCGCGGCTATAACTTTCCTATTTAAACAGTAAAGTTGAGTAGCTACTCGGTAAAAAGTAACAAACGCCTTTATTTCAATTTTTAGTTTTATGTTTTTCTCTGAACAAAATGACACCGTAACGAGTTTACAGGTAGTTATGTCTAAATTTACGATGAGAAGGTTAATGTAGCGGGCTGTTACTCAATTACTATATTCAAACTAACTGCTATCTTCATATTGATAAAATAAATATTATCTCCTCTCCAGACACGCATCGTGTTGAACAAGGCTGATATAGTAAAGCCGGAAGAGCTGATGCGTGTACAAAGCGCATTAATCTGGAACATCTCTCCACTGATGAGCTCGGCACAGCCACCAGTCATGTACACTGTGTCCTTGTGGTCAATGCCCTTCGAAGTGGGCGCCCCCGTACGTCTGCTGCAAGCCCAGGAGCGTGAGCTGCTGAGAGATTTGCGACAGGCAGTAGATAAGCGCATTGAAAACAAGATTGCTAGCGCTAGAAGATTCGCTGTAAGTTTACTCTTTCCTACTTTTTCATTTAGATCAAAGTAGGCTGATCAGCTGTTGTGGAGAATCTTGGGGAGACTTAGGTATATTCCAGCAGCAGAGTTTGACATGATGACAGGACAAATCTCGAGTTAAATTTCAACAGCAAATCGGACCTCGTTGACAGTCTTCTTAAGAAGATTCGTGTGAAGAAGGAATTCGGGGCAAAGCTAAATAACATTACAGTTCATTTTCTAAAGTTTCACCGTTACATGAATTGTTATATACTTCATTCGAATAGATATGAATTTTAATAACATTAATTGATTTATCCGAACAGGTGCGCGTAAGAAACCACGCGAAGATGGTCGACTGCTATCTTACTACGTATTACAACCACAAGACTATATTCGGCAACAGGAAGCTGATTGCCGATGCCATTATAGAACATCCTCAGAACTACCACATCTATGAGGGACTTAGCACATTAACTAATATATCCAGGTAAGGGTTGAATGAATAGTTACGTCGCCAAGAAACGATAGTTTAGTACAAAACTCATAAAAAGTTATTATTCCGTCTCCAAGAATTCTTAGGTAATGCTAGCTACTTAAGTACTTAACAACGTCACTTAAATTCATATCGCCATTAATTTTTTCTTATAATTTTGTGAGAATCCTTGGTTTATTTATCACTCTTTTCTCATAATAAAATTAAGATAAGTACTCATTTAAGAACATTAACTGTTGTAACGATGAATATTTACACATATGTTTTTACTTAGGTACGACTTGCCAGACCCCGAAACGTACCGGGATTTCTTCAGGTTGAATCCCCTATTCGAGTTCTCGCAGCTGTCGGCGACGTGCACATACTTCAGGGGCTGCCCTATCACGCGGCTTGACGTGGCCATCGCGTATGATCTGCCAGAACTCGTGGGCAAGTACAAGAAGATGGTGGAGACCGCCACGCCCCAGGGCATGCCCAAGAGTTGATGGCTCCGCGAACGAACGAATCCTACACCACACTATGCATCTGCTTTTTAAATTAGCCAATTGGATTGGATATTATTTATTTTGGGCACATTTTGCATTTCTTTATCTAATCAGGCATCAAATCATTAGTTAGTTTTCGTTACATCGCATTTCTGTATTTATCTATAATTTATTTTGCTTATAATAATCGCTTGTTCCTGTTTTTCTGTTATGAATGATGTCGGAACGTATGGAGTTTATTGAGATTTTTTCGTACGTTTCTTTGTGGTGATGATAGAAAATTAATATACAAGACAATTTCCAATCCTCTTTTTGTCTTTTTATACATATTGTCTGAAAAAAAAACAAAAAATTACTAGTCATTTTACTTATGAAGTTTTGTTAGTTTCTGTTATGTATCTTATTTATTAAGGTATATAAAGGTGGGTATTTCTACAAGCACATAATCACGAGATATAATTAGATCAGAATCTGATTAAATGCCGTAATTTTGTGGTGTCTAGTCTACCATAATAATTTTTTTGTTAGTTATTAATGAGACATAATGTGACTATGTATTAAGTAAAAAAGAAATAAAAATGATTAGTATTTTATTTAGAAACAGCATACTTCCCTCGTTCTTCATCAATTATCTGTACCTATTTTGTAATTCTCAGAAACCAAGCACTGGTTCGATTTGCAAAAATATTTAAGAGTTGGATAGCCTTTTCGCTACGACCAGTAGAATATTGAGATGTTCTAAATTCAATTTACTTTATCCTTTAGCAGATAAAAACGGCTTTTGCACTCAGATATCGAAGGGCAAAATACTCTCGAGACGAGTATCAAGGAAAAACGTTACAAAACCAAAGGGAGAATTATTCCTTTTGAAAGCTTCCATAAAGCGCGCTGTGTAAGCGTTTAAAGTTTCGCAAGAAATATGTATGAAACAATTCTTTAACTCAAAAAACCTATTTCAAGTTAGGCTGACTTTAACCTTTTGTAACCGAGTTTAAAAGAAGGTGGAGGTTCGCAATTGTCAAATGTGTTTTTTTTTTATGTTTCTAATTCGATAACTCAGTCATGTACTTTACCGCCACGACCTGATGACGTTTTTTGCTGGTTTCTCTAGGTATATAGATATTGGCATTTAGTAGCCGATATCTCATGTTGCTGAGCTGATGATGGAAGTGTCCTTGACGTTTTAGGAGTTACAGGATAACTCTATCAACAATAGAAAAGTATTATTAAAATATGAGATTCGAGTTTGTGTTGGGTTACAGAGATACGTGCACGAGAAAGTACAAAATAAGATTACAAAACTTGTGAATCAAGCCAATGATGCAGAAGCATCTCAATTGGCTACTATTGGATTCTGGTCATGCTTTCCATCAGGCAAAGTAGACTTTTACTTTGGCAGGCTCGTAGATGAAAAAACAAGCTTTTAAAAAATTTGATATTACCTAGCTTAAGTAAAACAAATATTTCATGATTTATCTAACTTTTTATTAAACTTATAATTCAAGAGTAAGACATCATCATACTGAATTGTTGCATCGTCTGCATTCGCAATGAGTATGGGCACCACTGCTTTTTCATTCTGCTCATGCCCTCAGGCAGAACAAAGTCACTCCAACATAAATAAAAACATTTTGTTAATAAAATATTTATTTCGTATAAGTCTTACATTTCAAAACAGATTTGTTATAGTTATTTTTTACACTAGATTGCAAAGCAAAGGATTCTAAAATTTTAAAAAATTAGAATCCAGGGCGTTAGCGAGGGAATCAAAAGAGTACGAGATGAAAACAGGTTTTTCGACACACTTTGGGTTGTGAATGTCTGACGACGGCAGTAGATTAGCGTAAAAATCTAAGTTGAGTCACAGACACACATAAAAATTGTAAAAAATTATATGATGATTATTTAGTAAAAAGCTGTTAATTTCAAATTACAAAGAGACACTTCAATTTCATTTATTTGTCGGCTAATTTCTGGAACGATTTTAATCAACTTTAATCAATGCTTACAAAGGGAATTAAAAAGTAATAAATAAATAAATACTTCGGACATGTAACACACAACGTCAAACTAAGCAAAGCTTGTATTATGGGTACTAGACAACTGATATAAATATATAATATATTTTTTTCTAAATATTATAGATAGAAAACAACTCTGAAATAAATATTTACGGATCATACAAACGTTTGTTCCTACCCAGGAATCGAATCCGAGACCTCAAGCACAGCAGTCGCATACCATACGTCACCGAGGTAATCATCAAGTCAGTCGGTCATAGTAAAAAAATAGTATAAAGTAATAGAAAACTATAATACCTAAGTAGAACCTTCAAAGTAATATTATTACAACAACATAAACCTTCTAGTTTGTATAAAGTATCTTGGCACACCAAACCTAATAGATATTTACTTTATAGACCAGTTACAGGGTACCGTGAGAACGGCACACAACATGTCTTTTGTATTTTGTTTTTTTTTCTACAGAAATACAATATAGGTAGGGCTTACAGGCATCATTTGATTTATCAAAAGGTTTTAGTATAACCGTTCTACTTACGATGCTCCGGTATATAAGACATCATTTTTGGGAGGCATTTTCTGCCTCCCAAAAATGATGTCATAAATATTAACACAAAGCAGTATGTTTGTAAGAAAACACGTAGTAACTTTTAGGCATAGCTAGAAAGTGGTTTTTGGGGTTCAAACCCCACCTGAAATTTTTCTTCACTATTGATATTTTTTAGACCTCTCAATTTTTCTTTCGTACTAATGCGGTGCGTGCGGTGGAAGAGACGCAGTCATTTTATTATATTGTGCCTCCCCCTCCCCTTGAAACTAAAACTTGACTACTCCCGTGTAGTAGTGATTGCAGTGAGCGGTCGATGATTGAACTACGCTTACAAAGTCGGTTATAATCAAACAATCTTATAAGGTTGCCTTATAACCTATAGGTGAAGCTAATGAAAGCGTGTTAAAAAAGTATTAAATTGGTATATATTTTATTTATCACAATAAGAGAGTATTAGAATATTACGGCTAACAGCATTAAACTGACGAAAAAGCAAATTGTGTCAATTAAATACATACAAAAGAGATGACATTGTGACTTGTGATGCAAATAGCTGTGTTTCATATACATCAATAAAATATGTTAACTGGCAACATTTAAATATAGTACATTAATGACAATCGAAGTTGATTCTAATTTTAGGTTAGATTTCATTTCTTTGTTATCTTTCGTATAAGGTTACTACTACCACTACACTGTTGTGAATATAGAGAACTCTGTTAATTACTAGACTTTATAAAGATTTAAGTGATGCACACAGATTTGTCAGCCCATTTACATACCGACGAATGCAATGTTTTCATAAAAAAATTGATGGACTGTCACAGCGAGGTAAAAAACATTTAACAAACTTGCATAACACTGTGTATAATTAAACTTCAAATTATTTTAAAAGAAAACATGATCTCATTTAGTTCAGTTTTTGAAATAAATATAAATTTTTGTTGTTGTAGACAACAAACCTTTTGGTTTTTTTTTTGTAGCATCGCTTATCTCCACCGCTGTTTTTTAGTCTAATTTATATCATGTTACACGAATTATTAAAACTGTTTTGATCGTTTTTTAAAAGGACATTCCAACAAAAATAGATAAGAGTTTTGTGTCCATCAATAGTTAAAGGTAATCTAAAAATAAATAAAACAGTAGTAGTAGTACCAGAGAGTCAGTTTTAGAGATCAAAGTAAACTTGTTGCAAAATTGTATTATTTAAGAAAATTTAATTCAATGTCTTTTTTGCAGCATCCATTTAGAAAGTTCATGGGCTACTGCAACGATTATGACGCTGATATGAGAAAGTGTTTAAAAGGTGAACGCATTGCACGTCAAACTGCCAACTTGCATGACTCTCGCAAACGTAACGCAGAAATACGGGCTCGCATAGCAGCTCAACATCAGGCTCACCAATAAAGCATTTATTATTTAATATTGTAGCACAATAGACAGCTTTGTAATAATGGAAGAAGAAAAATATGACATTCTAGATTCAATACCTGACTTGGACAAATTCAAAACCTTTACTGAAAGGTACTTCAGTAAGAGGTACATAATAGATTTTAATCAAATAAAGAACAATGACATAATGATAATGTTCCATTCTAACAGAATAGCACTTCTAAGTCTTGCTCCAAGTCATTTCTTTTTTAAGAAGGATCAAGAGTACAAAATCAACTTCTCTACTGGAAAAGTAGATAGGTTGAATAATTCAGTGAAAGGTAAAGGCAAGAAAGGTGGGCAGTGTTTAGTTGCTAATTCAGTGATTTGCAAAGTAGAATATGCTGATGGGACAAGCTTTGACATACCTTGTGGTATGAAAGGTACTCTAGTTGAAGTCAATGAAGAATTAATAGAACATCCGGAGCTATTAAAACAAATGCCTGATGCAGATGGTTTTATTGCAGTTATTTTATCGAGTATTGCTATCTCTGAAGCAACCAAGAATGAATTGTTAACACATGAGGAGTATTTAGAAGCTTTAAAAACTTGTGAATCAAGTCATGATGAATAGAAATATATATTTGTTCTAAAGTTAAAATTCTTTTTTTAGTATGTATGGAAATACCTAGTTTAGGTCTTAGTAACCTCAGCATGCCAATTAGTACACATCCTAATGGCAAGCAGTAACTCGGCTAAGGCAGCCATAACTTAGCTATCCTAAAATTCAGTTCCATGGAGCGTTTATTTCCGAGTTTAATTTTTAGAGGCAAGTTACGGTGGTCGTAGAATATAGTGTGTAGTCTAGGGTATCGAAACCAGTATTGCTGCTTGTCTCAACTTCTAATCGGAGAGTTACTGTGAAGAAACAACACACATAGTAACAGTTTTTCAGAGGGCTGAAAATCGACTTTCTTTGCTGAAGAAACTTGAATTATGCAAGAATTTTTTTTGGCCAAAAATGCATTCAGTGTATAAAATCTTTATGTTGGGCTTTCGGAAGCTTGATCTTGATCTCGAGGGCTGGGTTTCCGCAACTCGATGTCTTATTCTGAAGCTTTATTCCGAAATACTCAATTGACACAATTGCATTTGCTGCTATTACATCTCCTGATTATCTAACTTGTAAACGGTCAACGACAATAATACCAGTCACAGCCACGGAAAAATAAGTAAGTAGTACCTACTTACTTATTTTTCCGTGGCTAGTTTCGTACATTCTTTAAATTCAGGCATATCTATTACCTTTCTAGTTGTGATAGTTTACAGAATCACAGCACACCTGCGTATCAGCTCTCTGTCAGACTTCAGAATAAATTTTAGACTACCCTCAGAATTATTAAGTTAACTATGTAGGAATGCAAACACCTCAAGAGATTTATATTGTTGTGCATTTTAACAGAGAAATTTGTTCAGTGCCGTACATTACGACAGTAAATATTTAAATTCTTCAGAAACACCCCCAAATATTTACTTTAAGCTCAATTTGTAATTGGTACTATCAGTTTAAAGAATCAAGTAGAAGCGTTGCATTTCTTATTGTTTCGTGATAATTTTATAGCAATTGAAAATTTTTCGGTACCCAAAGTAGACCTCCCTTAGCCATGTGTTATCACATCGAAATGATATTTACTTCTTATGCTATGCTATAAGTTTATCAGCCAGTTATTGGTCGACCGCTGACCTTTGGTTACAAGCAATTGATAAGGAAGATATTGTTTAGTCCGATGTTGTAACCATTTATTGCAAAGACTTAAGACTGTGAAAATGTCGTGTGTGATACTAACCAGAGCCTTTTGCCATCCACGATTTATAAATAAACAAATAGTGCCCGTGTCAACTTTGCGTTTTTATAGCGATCAGAGTAAGTCAAGGAGGACACCGTTATATAATTTACACACCAAATATGGAGGTAAATTGGTGGATTTTGCTGGATTCCTCCTTCCAGTTCAATATTCAGATTTAAGTGTGTCTAATTCACATTTGTTTACAAGAAAAAGCGCGTCTATATTCGACGTGTCTCATATGTTACAAACTAATGTACGTGGCAAAGATTGTGTATCATGGTTCGAATCAATTTGTCCAGTTGATTTAAAAGGCATGCCAGAAGGTTCTGGGTCGCTCACAGTTTTCTTAACGGATAAAGGTGGTATAATAGACGATTTGATAGTTACTAAAGTAAACGAAGAGACCCTGTATGTTGTCTCGAACGCCGGAAGGATGGAAGTTGATAAACAACACATGAAAGAAACGTCAGAGTTATTTAGAAAACGAGGAAAAGATGTGCACGTGGAATTCTTAGACGCCAGTGAAAGAGCGCTCATTGCCTTCCAAGGACCTAAAGCAGCATCAGTTCTGCAGAATATTACGGATATATCGTTACAGGATCTTATATTCATGACTTCCAAAGTTGGTATAGTAGCAGGTGTGGAGTGCCGCGTTACACGTTGTGGTTATACTGGTGAAGATGGCGTTGAAATATCAATTCCAGCGGCCAATGCTGAAGTTATAGTAGAAACTTTGCTACAGGCTGGTGAAGTTAAGCTTGCTGGCCTTGGTGCTCGAGATTCTCTACGTTTAGAAGCCGGTCTATGTCTTTACGGGAATGATATCGACGAAACTGTAACTCCTGTAGAAGCTGCATTAACTTGGCTGATAGCTAAGCGCAGGAGGGTCGAAGGTGGCTTTCCAGGATCGGATATCATTCTACGACAAATAAAAGAAGGCGTTTCCAAAAGGCGGGTAGGAATTCGCATGGAAAGTGGTCCTGCGGCAAGGAAAGGTGCTGCTTTAAAAGACTTGAAAGGCGAAATGGTAGGAGAAATAACCAGCGGCTGCCCAGCTCCCTCACTTGGTGGTAATGTTGCCATGGGATATGTAGCAGAGTCTCTCAAGAAAGCCGGTACTGAGTTGCTAGTAAATATAAGAGGTAAAGATGTTCCCTGTAGTGTAGCTAAAATGCCTTTTGTTTCATCCAAGTACTACATTAAAAAATAAAAGTGTTATATAAAGTAAAATTATGTTTTATTTACATTTATAACAGACATAACAATATCTAACATAATTATTTCTGCTCGTGACCCTGGTTCAGGAGCTTCAACGAAAATAATAAATTTAATTACAATTTCTGCAATTCACAAATGTATTTTTGAATAACGTCTTTTCATGTAAAAGTCAAGTTTTACCTTACCTTTTATTTTTATATTATATTACCAACTTAAAATCTCTCGTTATTAATATTTCTTTCCAGTCACTGTTTAAACATTGTTAATAATTATAATTAACTCTGTAATATAAAGGCAAATAAAGTTTTTCTCATTCTTATTTGTACTTCACAATGAGTTAAAATAAATAAATATTCCGGACATCTAACACACAACGCCATCTGGTCCCAAGCTAAGCAGAGCTTGTGTTATGGGTACTAGACAACTGATATAAATACTTATATACTTTTTTTTTGTAAATACATATATATTATACATAGAAAACACCCAAACTCCGAAACAAATATTTCCAGATCATACAAACATTTGGTCCGACCCGGGAATCGAACCCGAGACCTCAAGCTTAGCAGTCGCATACGCTACCACTACGCCACCGAGGCAGTCACTCTGTCGGCAGTCTAAAAACACGTGGTACATTTAAGTACAGGTATATTATAGTAGATCTCATCTCCCTAGCCTTTATTAATCCCAATATTATTTAGGGTCGGCTACTAGTTCATCCGGTATTACCTGAATATCAGTTTTTACACAGAGCGACATGGCATCTGACCTCCGCAACCCTGAGGGTGAACTGAATTCGATGGTTGAACTAGTTGTCAGCATATTTGAGGGCACTGACTTCCCAATAACAATTGCCATAGACAAACCGGAACCGACTGCTTAACGTGCTTGCCGAGGTACGGGCGGAAAACATCGCTAAACTTTCATTATCAGGGCTGCTATTAATAATTTCTTGTCAGCTATACCCAGCGACACTTTGGCCCAACCCGGAATCGAACCCGAGACCTCTTGATTGGCAGTCGCATATGCTAACCGCTAGACCAACGAGGCAGCTCCAGCTGTCATTGGCTAATAATACAAAGTAATAGGCGTTAACGATTGTAGTTGTAGTTGTAGCAAAAACGCTTGCAACTTGGCTAGGGGGGCAGTCTAGAATAATCATTTAAAATAAATTAAAATATGTACAGGGCTCAACAGACGACAGTCGGAGAGCATATTATGGCATTTTTAAAGGACGCCCGTACCATTGTTCGACAAATTATTATTTATTTATTAGCAACTCGTTCATATGATAATATTAATAATAATAGTACATTATTATTTATAAATAAATGCAACATTAGCCATTGATTTCATCGAAAGTTCTTAGATAAAATTCTCGAAATGTTTATAATATGTAAAGAATCCGTATATAAAAGACATCTCAGCACAAAGACCCAGAGAAACAAAAACAAAACAACAAGTAATCTGTCTAGAAGTAAAATACAAAAATCGAACCTTCATACATTCGTGAATTGCTAGAACAATATAACTTAAAACAACAATCAATATTTATTATCATACAAGTCTTTTAATTTAATAATAAAAGGACATTACATCTACAACTAACTTACCTGTGTTCATCCACAAATACGTAACTAAAATTGGATATGTCACAAGGAATGTGATATATATATATATGTATACATATTTGCACTCTACTGTGTAATACTGTTTACTTCGCTATGCTAATGTACTTAATTATCACAGGAACAATTCACTATTTAAATGGAATGATCTTTTCATTTTAAAATATTAGGCCTTCAATGTATAAATTGTATTAAAATCTATACTAATATAATAAGTTTGTTTGTTTGAACGCGCTAGTCTCAGGAACCGCTGGTCCGATTTGAAAAATTCTTTCGGTGTTGGATAATCCATTTATTGAGGAAGGCTATAAGCTATATATCATCACGCTACTACTAATAGGAGCGGAGCACCAATGAAAAATGTTTCAAAAACGGGGGAAAATTTTCACGCTACGGGCAATATAAGACGCTTTCGAGGTTGCGTGGGTCAGCTAGCCTATTATAAACTCTATTCGTCTACGTTTAGCAGTTGACAGCAATAGGCTGATGATAATGATGATTCGTCTTACACTTATACACATTTGATAATATGGCAAACACGACAAACCTGAAAATCTTTAATAAAGTCTTTTCAAATGTTCACATTATATTTCGTTTGGCAAAAGTTCCGGCAATGCGGTTTAGATATATATTATGTGAGCAAGCTTTTGAGTACGCTGGGCGAGAAGTTCAGAGTATATTTTTGGGAATTTTGTTTTTGCGGTTTTAATTGCTAGACTGTCGTTGGAGGTCGTTATTGAAGCTATTAACATTGCCGGACGGGAACGGCGAACCGAAGGCCCACCCGGAGAAAAAGGGAAGGATTCCAAAACCAAAAGCTCTCTCTGCGACGGACGATATGGACATCTGCTAAGCTGAGAGTCTGGCAATTGAGGCCGAGGAGATGGAATTTGTGGGGGGCTAGAACTCAGAGAAATGAAACCTACTCAAAATAAATACTATATCTACAAAGAAGCAACATTCTTTGTGTCTACTTTTAAAGTCGACATGGACTTCAATCCCACAAAAGACCAACTTAAAATTATAGCATTCGTGCTGTCGTGTTTCGTTGGTGAGACTGGAGACCTGATGATCTCAATAGGCCGACATAGTGTGGGTCACCATGCTGCATTGTCGCATTATCTGCATTCGAAATGTGGACGGTGATCTCTACTCTTGGATTCTGCTCAGCTTTTAATCAGTTCAGTTACTTTGACAGGCCCATGTTTTTTATTTTTATTAAATAGGGGGCAAACGAGCAGACGCATCATCTGATGGTAAGCGATTACTGCCGCCCATGGACATCCGCAACAACAAAAGCGTCACAAGTGCGTTGCCGACCTTTGGGGAATGAGGGGAGGGGTTGGGGTATGGGCCTCCGGTATCACTCACTCGGTGAAACATAGCGCAAGCGCTATTTCATACCGGTTTTCTGTGAGGCTGTGGTATCACTCCGGTCGAGCCGGCCCATTCATGCTGAAGCGTGGCTCTCTCACGGTAAAATGTATATAGGTACATAAAGTGTTGAATTTGTGTTTTATGTGCGTTTTTCATATGTAAGTATATAATTTTACTGTTACATAACATCTGATCAGTACGAACACTAAGAATTTATTTAGAACGTTAGCAGAGAATTGATGAGATGGATGAGAGAATCGGAGAGTCACTCTGACATAAGACTTGGACATTTTAGCATAATACTGTATAACGTGTGTTTATTGATCTATTCCAAGAACTTAATTGCCACTACAGTATATAAGATAAAAAAACTGCCTTTTAAATTCACATTGTGGTAAGCTCTATGAAATATAAATCCAACACTTACCTATCTCCTATAGCAAGGTGAGCGTTTTTAAGGGACGAACATCGGCAGTGTTCACGCTTACAATCCGTCTTGGTTTTTTTGCTACATTACAATACAAAGTTTCCAGCAAAGACAATTAGCAAACCATCACTTCGGCTCATCAATTTAAGTTTTCCAGATGAACTAGAAAATCCAACTTTTCACTCAAACACTGGTTTTTTTGTAAGAAAAGTTAAATTTTGAAATTCATTTGAAAAATTCTTTTCAAGCCCGGGGCTATGGTCTAAAGACATTGTTTCGCTAATTGTCTGTGTTGCTTATACTGTCGTAAACATACATCACTAATAAGATCTTTTACGAATATATAACTGTCTCGCTCGTTATGATAACTACATTTCATACATACATATTATATATGCAAAATATTAATAATAATACAAATTCGTTACACTATTTGGGGCTTGAGCGATTGTTACAGTTTCAACAGTCTTAATGTTTCTATCAGTTCTCATTGAGAGGCCTTGCTTTTGTAACACTTAACACGAACAAATATACAATTTTTATCATAAAAACATTATAAACACAACTATCGCACTAAGAATATTTATGTATACGCGGGGTCCTAAATATACATAAAACGGACACAAAGACCACCCAGCCTCGGAACAACAATTTGTAGATCACACGTGTTGTCCCAAGTAGGGTTTGAACCCACATCATTTAGTGCAGTAGAAAGCCACGAGGTGACCGTTTAAAACACTACGCAGTCTATGCAGTCGGAATATATAATTTTTTGTAGTTTTATTCTTTTTGGCAATATTCAAATTTTTTTTTTTTTTTTTTAATCTTTATTTAAGGAGCTTAGCCACAATTTTGACTATGTCGCTCCATCATAGCCACTGTTTTAATTTACACAATTCTTATAAATTCAGCATATAAATCATATAAGGCCTTAGCTGCATCTGTTGAAGGACTGGCCAGGATGCTGTTACATCTTCCAACATCCATCAATATTCAAATTTATTATCAAGAAATAACAGAATAGGAATACTCATAATTATCAATTTTTTGTTTCATATTTTATATCGATACTGTTTATATTTATTTCCTAAGTATATAAGTATGTTTATGAGCGTGTTGGTTGCCATAGCACATCTCTGCCTAGTTTGGGTCAGTGTTGGGCAAATTTTAATTGCAATTAAAATTAATGACTAACAATTGATTAATCGTGAAAGGACACTATAAAAACTAAAAATTGATCGATTGTAATTGTTAGTTTTTATAGTGTCCTTTCACGATTAATCGATTGTTAGTCATTAATTTTAATTGCAATTAAAATTTGCCCAACACTGGTTTGGGTCCAGACTGCTGTATATAAGATGTGAGACGTTAATATCATTTGTTTATTGTTTATTTTGTTTCTTTTATATTCTAATAACTATACACATTATATCTTTTTAGATTGTATAAATATCTAGAATGTGATGAACCGACATTTATGGGTATATTGTATGAATTATTTGAAAAGATGGTGCACATGAGTTTCTCACCAGCTCTTCTCATGAATGCAATACCCATCGGAGCTGGTACTTGGATTGATTTCAATTTAAACCTTTGAGTTGAATCGAAATCAATCTAAGCTCTGGTAATTCAAATCATTTCAATGCATTTAGTATTAGTACCTTTTATCACTGAATTGATTACTTGAGTTTTATTTTATATTTGTATTTTTGACGTGTTAAGTGCCTTTCGGGGCCTATGGAAATAAATGATTTGACTTTGACATTATTGATAACCTCAAAAAAGTTCATGTCGTCAGAGGTCCATCACTATTTACAGACGCGAACAAGGTGAAGGCCACAGGAATGTAGAGGCTAAATCCTATTTTGAAATCCACGGTGCATTTTCGTTCAGGCCAGCTCTTCTATGCCCCGTGCTTTTATAATATTAAGTACAAATAATTGGTAAAAACACTTGTAAAGTTGAAACACACAAGATTCGAACACAAGCAATTGTTCACTTAAATTCTGGTACATCTTTGAACGTCGACTGCGCTAATCGTGAGAAATCTTCGCTCAATTTATTGATGCGTTCCGAGTACTGTAAGAGAAAACAAAAGTAATTGAATAAATAGAGAAATATTTTATTATAATACTAGCCGACACGTCGTACTTCGTATCGCAATATTTTTGGAACGATTTTCCTTAACGCGCGTTGCGGGGGGGCTAGACGGGGGAAAAAAATAAGACGAAAAGTTGTTACGACACTTTTTGCTATAGTAAGCTATTGTAAGCCGTGGGGCGTGCGCATCTCTCTCTCTCTCTCTCTCTCTCTCTCTCTCTCTCTCTCTCTCTCTCTCTCTCTCTCTCTCTCTCTCTCTCTCTCTCTCTCTCTCTCTCTCTCTCTCTCTCTCTCTCTCTCTCTCTCTCTCTATCTCTCTCTATCTCTCTCTATCTCTCTCTATCTCTCTCTATCTCTCTCTATCTCTCTCTATCTCTCTCTATCTCTCTCTATCTCTCTCTCTCTCTCTCTCTTATAGAAAGCAAGCCAGATATTTTCGTTTCGTCTTTCGGTTCATCCAGTCAAAAGTTCTGAGGGAACAAACTTAAAAAAAAAGCAGCCGAATTGATAACCTCCCCTTTTTTTTGAAGTCGTTTAAGAAGAGAAGCCAGTGTCCATCAGTGAACTGTTAAAGAATGTGATGATATCTTAAATAAATTCTTTATTATAAGTTCATTTAAATTATTTCCCTTAACAAACTGATTCATTAATACAAAGCCTAAACCAATAGAGATAGTGTTAAAAATTCTGATAACACTTTTTATGTCATGAGAAAGGCATCAATATTTACATTACATAACTTGACACTAAGGGGTTTTATAAGAATAACACCATATGTTGTATAATGACTGCCTCGTTGGTCTAGTGGTTAGCGTAAGCGACTGTAGATCAAGAGGTCTCGGGTTCGATTCCCGGGTCGGACTGCTTTGAGTTTTTCTTCTACTTATAAAAAGGATGTGGTGAACCGATTTTGATGATTCTTCTATTTGAAACTATTTGAAAGCTGGTGCTTCCCGTGTGTTGTCATTTTAATTTGGTCTAATTCTTAAAGTTGGTTTTATCCACAAGAGGTTGAAATTAAGGTCGCAGTTAGAAATAGTGATGCGAGTGACGCCGCAGGCAACCGCTAGTATAATGCTGAAGTAAAAAACAGCGCAACTCAAACATAATAATTTTTCTTACATCAGTTTCTTGCGATTGATGCGCCTGGGATTGTTTATCTTTCTTCTCTTCTTGTATTCTGCAGTTGACGTAATAATTGATCTGGTTCTGCAGTTTCACAAATATTTTCCTATATTCGTCTTGTATTCGATTCATTTCGTTGCTCACGTGATCATCTTTTTTCGTAACGTAATCCTGAAATAATACGAATGATTATCCGTATGGTAACTACTCAATTCATCCAATGGGTGCTGTAAGAAGGGACTAAGGGAGCAAACAATGCAGGACATTATCACTGCAAATGCAAAAACTGCAAACCGACTGCACGGTTGGCCTAGTGGTTTAAGCTGTCTTGTATGGGTCACCGGTGTGGGTGGCGGCTCTGACCGCCCAGAATAAGGCGCGCCCCTGGCGCCCTCAGAAGTTATTGGCGGTCGGAGCCATACGCGGATACCGCACCGTGTCCACCGAGGCGGCGTGCGCCTTGGCCGGAACACCCCCGTGGGATTTGGAGGCGGAAGTGCTCGCCGAAGTTTATCGGCGAGCGGCTGAATATCGGGCGGAGAACGGGTATCGTGCTCCGCCCGAGGAGGTACGCGAATGGCGTGAAGCCGCTCGCCGAGCCACGATGGCTCGTTGGTCTTCCCGGCTGGAGGCTCCACGCGCTGGCTTTGCCACCGTGGAGGCGCTCCAGCCGGACATCCTCGAGTGGGCAGGGCGGCAGCACGGGACCCTTTCCTTCCGGCTGACGCAGGTGCTCTCCGGGCATGGTTGCTTCGGAAAGTACCTGCACTCGGTCGCTAGGAGGGAATTGAGTCCCGCCTGCCACCACTGCGACTGCAGTGAGGACTCGGCCCAGCACACGCTGGCGATCTGCCCCGCTTGGGCATCGCAGCGCCGGGCCCTCACTGCAGTCATCGGAGGAGATCTGTCGCTGCCGGCCGTCGTACTATCCATGGCCGGTAGCGACAGCAGTTTTACCGCGGTCGCGACCTTCTGCGAAGAAGTAATTTCGCAGAAGGAGGCGGCGGAGAAGGCCCGGGAGGACGATATCCACTCGGACCCGATCCGCCGCCGGCGCACGGGGCGGCGGAGGCGCGCCTATCAGCGCCTCATGCCGCCCTGAGTGTGGCCACGGATGGACGGGACGGGTTTTCCCCTCCATCCGCTTTAATGGCCAGCCGCGAAGGGGCGACGTACGCGTGTGCCGTGCGTCGCCTAAATTGAGATTTTAACTTGCAGAAGGTGCCCGCTTCAGTGCGGGCAGGCGCTGGGAGGGGTCCGGTCGTGTTAATAAACGCAGTTCCCGGACCCCTCCCTTCTCAGGCGCAGAGTTGGCACACCGTGTGGTTTTAGTCGGTTCGATTCCGTCACACCGCCCCGCCGCAAACCCCGGCGGGGTGACGGCCCGAGGGGGTTTCCACACGTTAAAAAAAAAAGTGGTTTAAGCTGTCACTACGCCGCTTGCTACCGCGCCAAGTGCCGTGGGTTCAAATCCCACGTGGGATATCACTTTGTGTGATCCACAAAATGTTTTTTTCACAATTTCTAGCGCATACCTCCAAACACATACACACACGCACACGCACACGCGCACACGCACACGCACTACACGCACACACACATATCGCAACTGTTTGTATGTTAATTAATTTGTAAGTAATGGTTTAGTTTTGCTTCATTAATAATTATTTTAATTTTATAATTCATTCAACTGTTAAGATTGTTCCTAGGTTAACATAACTGCTATGAAAGAGCGCAGTGAACTGGCACAGGCATTTTTTGCTTAAAAGGTCATTGTGGTCACCTTTAAAAATGTTAAGGCTGGTTAACGAAAAATAAAGTGTTATTAAAGTATTATTATTATTAATAAAGGCTAGGAAGATGATGACCATATGTTATATACCTTGTAAGTGTAAATAGTTTTCTTAGCATTTTTGTATTTTTCTAAAAGCACCTTCTGTTCCGATTGTATTTTCTCATACTTTTGTTCCAACTGTGCTAACTTTGACTGCAAATCAGCCGCTTTCGATTTCATCGCCATATATTCTTTAGCCGTAGAGCTATTTCTTTGTTTCCAGTCTTCTCTTTCATTTTTTAATACATCCTCTAAAGAGCCAAGCCGTGATGCTCTTTCTTTATACCTTTCAGCTTTTAGTTTCCAATCTGAGACACTGTCCTTTGCTTTCTGGCATTCAACTTGTAATTCATTATGTTCCTTTATTAGTTCTGATATTTCATTCTCTTTAGATTCTAATATTTGAGTGATTTTAGCTCTCTCTGCGAGTATGAACTCTTTTAGAGTGTCTACTTCTTTAGCTTTTCTTTCCAAAAGCTCTTTTAACTTAGTTACAGTATCTAACTGTTCTTTTTCTATTTCTTTAATACGTCGAGCACAATTCATTTCGACAGTTTTCATTTCTAAAGTAAACTTTTCAGCTATTTGATCTCTGATCGCTTTTTCTTTCATCATGAGAGCAGTCTGTAATAAATAAACGAATGTATTTAGTCACCATCGAAGATTTTCAAAAGGTATTTTGATGTACGATCATATTCATAAGGAATTTGATTCAAACTCCAATTTTAAACTTACAGTTGTTAAGTTGAAAATTAGAGAGAACCATTGCCTTAAAGTTAAATAACGTTTATGAATTTGGGCCCCAGAAATAAAGACAGTTTTGAAACTTACTACTAATATAAACGCGAAAGTTTATAAGTATGGATGGATGGATAGATGGATGGATGTTTGTTACTCTTTCACGCAAAAACTACTGAATGGATTTTGATCAAACTTTACAATAATATAGCTTATACATCAGAATAACACATAGGCTACCGTTTATAAAGGTACTAGCTTCGCCTTGCGGCGGTGCCCGCGGTTATTACCGTACCACGGGTAGCACCTCGGGGTTCAGCTAGTATTCCATATCAGGGAGTGTCACCACCTTTTAACTCATGGGTTGAACGCAACAGCACTGCAAAAATAGGGTATTTTGATACAAACCCTATACCAACGCGTCAGGCTAGTGTGTAAAGTAGAACAGACTGCCTCGGTGGTGCAGTGGTAGCGTATGCGACTGCTAAGCTAGAGGTCTCGGGTTCGATTCCCGGGTCGGACCAAATGTTTGTATGATTTGCAAATATTTGTTTCGGAGTTTGGGTGTTTTCTATGTATAATATGTATTTATTTACAAAAAAAAAAGTATATAAGTATTTATATCAGTAGTCTAGTACCCATAACACAAGCTCTGCTTAGCTTGGGACTAGATGGTGTTGCTTTCTGATGAGAAGTTTAGGTCCATGTGAGTCCCTGTTCAATATGTGTGCTGATGTTTGCGTGAATGTTAAATAAATGTTTCATAAATACCTTAACGGCCATTGCATCATCACTATTCTCCACTAAGTTATCAAAACTTGTTTGTTCCGATACTGGTGTATCTGGTGTGGGTAATGATCCCTCAGTGTTAGTGGCTACACTGCGTTGTTCTCGCAATTTGTTAAAACGATCTATTATATACTGTTGAAAGAATTCCGCTTTGCCTTTTAGTTCCTTCATTAGAGCTTCGTTGCTTTCTTGATTGGCTGCAAAAATCAAAGTCGCAAAAATTTTAGTGTCATGTGTGAATTTATGAGTATATATTTGATATTTGACTGCACGGTTGGGCGAGTGGTTTCAGCGGTCGCCATGCCGCTTGCTACTGCGCCAAGTGTCGTGTGTTCAAATCCCACGCGGTACAACACTTTGTGTGATCCACGAATTGTTGTCCCGAGTCTGGATGTTCTTTGTGTCCGTTTCATGTGTGATTGTAAAAGTCCCCCGCGACACAGGACGTTTATTCGTAATGTGGGAGTTGTCTTTTTAAATAAAAAAAATAATATATATGAACAAGCTGTGCCCACGTTATTGGTTCCATCCATTTGAAACCCATGGGTGATTGTTCTTTATAAGAACTTCCAAATAAATCTCCTTGGGAATCAAAATGTATAAAAATCCCCCCGGGGTTTAAGCAGGAGGATCCAAGTGTACGAAAATCTTCAAAATGAATCTCCTGGAAGATCAAAATGGAATTTGAAGATCACCTAAAGGGGGATCAGTGTGGACAAAAATTCCACATAGATCCAAGTGGATGGTTTTGTTGTTATAGATAACAGGTATAGTGTACTATTTTATTTGTTTTTAAATTCGTTCTAAAACTTCTTTTTTTCAAATCTTTTATTAAAATAAAAGTAGCATAAGTTACTCCTTGTAAACATCAGCTATCTTTCAGTGAAAGTCGAGTCAAAATCGGTCCAGACGTTCAAGAGACTAAACAGAACAGACAGATGACTACATCCACTAGGATCCCCTGCCTAGATCCTATGGGGGATTTATTTGGATTTTTGGTTAACACTGATCCTTTGGGGATCTATTCAGATCCTTGTTCCGTTTTGATCCCCTTAGGTAACATTCACTAGAATCCCCTGCCATTTTATAATAATTAAACAATGTGAGGGTATATAATATTTTTTTATTTTTCTTTTTATTTATCACTTAAAACAATAGTACAATATTTTAAAAATTAAGCCATAACACGATAAACCTCTAGGGTTTGTGTTGTGTTACACAGTTATTCGGTATCGCATATTTACAATGTTTATACGAGTACACTATCTGTAAGCGTGTGTTGATAATACACGAGAGCTAGATACATGCCTCCCAAATGGGACCAATTCAATATCTAAAAAGATTCGATCCTTCATCCAAGAAAAATGCCTTTAATTTAGTTCTGATATTACTCTGTGTAATTTTATTAATTAAATCCGGCGGTAGCTTGTTTATAAGCGATTTCTTATTCTTTGAAATACATTATCGAAATATTTTAATTTGACTTGCAAAAAAAATGTATGATTCGACCTTTTCCGTAGTAAATATTCTGTGTATTTATAATATGTATAAGATAACATGTCCTAGATAATATGAGATTTTATTTATTTGTGTAGATATGTACTCACCTAGTTTAATAGTACATTTGCTGAGCTGGTCGTCCAGGTGTCGTATATGTTTTATACTCTTTTCACACTGTGCACACGGCTCTCTTTCTTTACGCATTGCAGACTTTTCATCTGGTTAAAACAAAATTATGAGATAAATATTGTATTTTCAGCATCATCATCAGCCTGTGGGGGGAACGGGTATCATGTTCCACCCAACACAAAGGGAGGATCCTCCGACCAGGCGAGGTGATCATGCCTGGCGGGCTACTGCCCTACAGTTGATGTTGGGATGTTGTATATGTGCTAATCGGCGCGAGAACTATTTATTGCGCGATTCAGGATTTGTAGTTACTCCGTGTAAAGCAGTTTGTAGGTACAGTGCGTTACTTCGTAGTTCAGTGTATCTTCGGTAGATGGCGCTGTAGTAGGTTATTGTCGTGTTATATGTCGAAGTCGCCACAAGCCTTTCGCAGTCAACTGCTGGACATACGCCGTCCTACCCGTAATGATATACGGAGCCGAAACGTGGACACTTACGGTACGGCTGGTCCACAAGTTCAAAGTCGCTCAGCGTGCTATGGAAAGGGCTATGCTCGGCGTTTCTCTAAGGGACCATATTAGAAACGAGGTCATCGACATAGCCCACAGGATTAGCAAGCTGAAGTGGCAGTGGGCTGGCCATTTTTGTAGCAGAACCGATAACCGTTGGGGTAAACGGGTTCTTGAGTGGAGACCGCGTCTCGGCAAACGTTTAACGTGGGAGAGCCTCGCTACGGCATGAATGGGCCGGCTCGACCGGAGTGATACCACGGCCTCACAGAAAACCGGTGTGAAATAGCGCTTGCGCTGTGTTTCACCGAGTGAGTGAGGATATCGGGGGACTATACACCATCCCTTCCCCCACCTCTCCCCATCCCACTCCCCATCCCCTAAAGGCCGGCAACGCACTTGTGACACTTCTGGTATTGCGGGTGTCCATGGGCGGCGGTAATCTCTTACCATCAGGCGATACGTCCACTCGTTGCCCCATGGTGTAGGACGTCCACAGGCCAGGTGGAGTGATGATTTGCGCAAGACGGCTGGCAGGAGCTGGATGCGAGAAGCCGAGGATCGAACAAAGTGGCGTGCAATTGGAGAGGCCTAATGTATTTTACAAATACTAAATACTTTTTAGTATTTTTAAATTTCCTTAGTTACATTATTCAATACCTGCCAATACCTAAGTAAAATAAAACATTTAATTTCTGTATTTTAGCATCAAATGCTTTAAGCAAAGAATGTTTATCTAATAAAGTTATATAAGTGACTGGCTGAACCACGCTACTTTGTATACGTATCTTATTGCCCGTCTTTGGTGCTCCGCTCCTTTTGGTCTTAACTGATGATTTGATTGACTCTGTGGCGCAGTGGTAGCGTATGCGACTGCTGTTCTTGAGGTCTCGGGTTCGATTCCCGGGTCGGACCAAATGTTTGTATAATCTACAAATATTTGTTTCGGAGTATGGGTGTTTTCTAAGAATAATATGCATGTTTTTACAAAAAAAACAGTATATATGTATTTAGTGTGTATAGTACCTATAACACAAGCTCTGCTTAGCTTGGGACTATATGGCGTTGTGTGTAAGATGTCCGAAATATTTATTTATTTATTTATTTATATATGCCTATATCCTTTTTCTATAAATAGGAAATCAAACACTGCATTTTTTTTTCAAATCAGACCAGTAGTTCCTGAGATTAGCGCTCCAAGCAAACAAACTATTCAGCTTTATATGTTAGTATAGATAAAGTTTAAAAGGTACCTTCTAAATACTTGTCCAGTTTTTCAGTAAAATCTTTTTGTTTATCAGTGAACTCTCTCTGCAATTCAGATATTCTCTTGTTAGCTCTCTCCAACTCTTCTTTGGAACTCGTCAAGTCTGAGGTCAATTTCTCAATTTGTTGATTTTGTTTCTCCATTCTTGCCACGTAGTCAGTCTCTTGTGATTTGTAGAGTTCCTTCTCTTTTTGTATTTTAGATTGAACATCTTTTAATTCTCTCGACACAGCATCTCGGCCACTACATGCCTGTTAATCAGTGTTACACATTTATTAAATTAACACGTTATAAGAAAAAGTTTTTTACCGTGGGAGAGCTATGCTTCGGCATGAATGGGTCGGCTCGACCGGAGTGATACCACGGCCTCACAGAAAACCGGTGTGAAATAGCGTTTGCGCTGTGTTTCACCGGAGGCCCATACCCCAACCCCTCCCCCCATCCCCCGAAGGTCGGCAACGCACTTGTGACGCCTTTGGTGTTGCGGGTGTCCATGGGCGGCGGTAATCGCTTACCATCAGGTGATACGTCTGCTCGTTTGCCCACTATTCAATAAAAAAAAAAAAACTATAGCCCTATTTAAACCGGGTCATTATTACGAATAAACAAGATGACACCACTTACTTGAAGATACAATGACTTGAGTTCCCCATTCTCCTTGAGTGTGTCTTTCAGTTGCCCACTGTACCTCTCTAATTCCCGCAATAAATCAGCATTTGCTTCCTGCACCATTGATGCGCGACTACCTTTTTCTGATTTGAGCTTTTCATAATCTAATTCTAGTTGAGTGTATTTGAGATCAAGCTGTAAGGGAAAGAAAACAAATTTTAACAAAACAAAAAATGAGTGTGTGTACTTATGTACACGCGTTAGAAGTTTTGGCGTATGGAAAAAAATAACTAAAATGCAGTAATGATTAACGATAAATATTACAATTAATCAAAAAGATTTTATTTAAATAAATAATATTTATTTATTCACACTGTTTGTTACGAAACACGTGTTCTAAATATAAAAATACTAGAATATACAACTTGAACATAGTTATCGATTTTATTGCCACCTAGAACTAACTTCACGATGAAGAATTCAGGTGTCGGTGTGCGCGCGCTAAGTAAAAATTCACTCTCATCATTTTTCTCCATCGCGCCAAAAGAAGTATAACTTCAAAAAACCCACTTCAAGAACTGGACCAGATTGAAACTGCCTCTGTGGCTCAGTGGTAATGAATGCGACTGCTGTGCTTGTATCTGAGGTAAGTTGCTAGAATATCTTTAAATTTTTTCGATAGTAAATAAACATTTCAAAGCATTTTTCTCCAGCATATTTGAACCGCCCTCATAACAAAGGCTGTTAATGTGAGGTCAAAGTTCGAATTAATGTATCAAAACCATGTTTGCCTGGAACAGATTGGCTTTGGGCGATAAGGCCCCCAATTGTACCTCCTAGTTTTGTGTTACCTTTTTAAGTAATATGGTGTACAATAATGAGATTATTATTATTATTTCAAATTTTTGAAACTGCCTTTATGGGGTAAGATTTGCTGATTTCACGGGCCATAGCCAAATGTAATCAGGGTTTAAGTTATGGTGTACGTGGATGAAACTGAAGATGTGGTGAGGAATTTTCTAGTAAGTTTGCAGGTGTTTAATAAAACTGCTTTCTGAAGCAGATGTAGTGAATGTTGCGGCAATTCTAAAATGTCTAAGCTGTGTTGAAGGCTTTTGGGTATTATTCCGGTTGAAGATATTGTTTGGAACTATTGGAACTATATGAATGTTTACTTTATTATATACTAGCTGACCGACGCAACCTCGTTTGCGTCTTTTATTGCCCGTAGCGAAAAATTTTCCCCCGTATAGTGTGTCGCGGACTTTTTTGTAGATATTTATAAGATCTACGATTAATTAGAACATTTTATGGTTCTATCTTTTATAGTTTACGCAGCGTACGCAAAATAAGTAACTTTTCTGGTTGATTTTTTACACCTTGTGTCCGAAAAACCCCAATATCTTACGGAACCCTATTTTTTTCCAAAATAAAATATATATAATATAATGGTGAAAGAATTTTCAAAATAGGTCAAGTAGTTTTTGAGACTATTCATTACAAACAAACATACAAACAAAGTTTTCCTCTTTATAATATTAGTATAGATACTTTATTAAAAAATACTAACATTTTTAAATTCGTTTCTAACTTCATCTATCTCGGCCTGTAGTCTCTCGTTTTGTTGTTTGTAACTCTCCAACAGTTCGCTATCAGAGTTGCTACCAAGAAGTTCGAGTTTATTTTGTAAAACGGCGACACGGGAATTCAGTTGCATCTCTATGCCTTTCTGTTCATCTATTTTCGCTCGAAGGTCGAGTTCTTGTTTTCGATGTTGTTCGATTTTTTTATCTCTGTAAAGAGTGAAAAAAAGTTATTATAAATATATAACTACTAATGAAACTAACCATAGAATGTAATAAATAAATAATAATAAATAATAAATAAATATTCCGGACATCTAACACACAACGCCATCTAGTCCCAAGCTAAGCAGAGCTTGTGTTATGGGTACTAGACAACTGATATAAATACTTATATACTTTTTTTTTGTAAATACATACATATTATACATAGAAAACACCCAAACTTCGAAACAAATATTTGCAGATCATACAAACATTTGGTCCGACCCGGGAATCGAACCCGAGACCTCAAGCACAGCAGTCGCTTACGCTACCACTCGCGCCACCGAGGCAGTCAATATTCAAACAGATTCACATTATGTCATCTAGTTTCAAACTAAACAGAGCTTTTCTTTTTTTTATTGAATAGGCGGCAAACGAGCAGACGTATCGCCTTATGGTAAGCGATTACCGCCGCCCATGGACACCTGAAACACCAGAGGCGTCACAAGTGCGTTACCGGACTTTGGGGGAGGGGAGGGGGATGGGGGGACGATATCCTCACTCACTCGGTGAAACACAGCGCAAGCGCCATTTCACACCGGTTTTCTGTGAGGCCGTGGTATAACTCCGGTCGAGCCGGCACATTCATGTCGAAGCGTGGCTCCCCACGATGAGCTTGTTCTGTGAGTATGGTATAAAAGTATAAAGTGTATATAATATATCAGTTGTCTAGATAACTGATATATTACATACATTTTATACTTTTTTCGTAAATACATACATACATTGCATACATAGAAACACCTAGGTCAAGTCAGTCATTAAATGTAATGTAATGCAAATGTTTGAATTGAACGGAAATTGAACCCGCAGCCTTTGTCGTAGCAGTACATTACACAAACTGCTACACCATCAGACCTTTTCATACTGCTTATTCTTACCTTTTAAATATTTCTTCTTGAAATGTTGATAACTTTTGCATTTGTTGTTTGTATCTGCTCAAAACTTCTTTCAACGTCGCTAACCTGCCTGGTGATGGTGGTTCACCTATAGAGAACAATAAATTAATTTGAACGAAGTTCCTTATCGCGTGTTGCGAAAGGGGGCTAGACGGAAAAAATTAAGGCCAAAAGTTGTAACGACACTTTTTGCTATAGTAAGCTATTGTGAGCCGTGCGGCGTGCGCATGTTTCTCTCTCTCTCTCTCTCTCTCTCTCTCTCTCTCTCTCTCTCTCTCTTATAGAAAGCCAGCCAGATATTTTTGTTTCTTTTTATTATTCTGAATATTAAGATTATAGATTAAGAACACAGAGTGTCAGTACTTCTATTCATTCAGGCCGGTTCTACCGGGGCCGTATTACATTCTCACTGAAGACCAATCTAAAATGATAGCGTTGTTGATGGTCAATATGCCACCATAATGTGAGTCACCACGCTGCATTGTAGCATTGTCTGTATTCGTTATGAATGTGGTAACCCACCCACTCTTGAATTCGGTTCATGCTTTCCATCAGGCAGAGTAGTCACTTTATTTTTTTATTATATAGGGGGCAAACGAAGACACGTATCGCCTGACGGTTTTTTTCTTTTTATTGAATAGTGGGCAAACGAGCAGACGTATCACCTGATGGTAAGCGATTACCGCCGCCCATGGACACCCGCAACACCAAAGGCGTCACAAGTGCGTTGCCGACCTTTGGGGGATGGGGGGAGGGGTTGGGGTATGGGCCTCCGGTATCCTCACTCACTCGGTGAAACACAGCGCAAACGCTATTTCACACCGGTTTTCTGTGAGGCCGTGGTATCACTCCGGTCGAGTCGACCCATTCGTGCCGAAGCATACCTCTCCCACGGTAAGCGATTACCGCCACCCATGGACACCCGCAACACCAGAGGCGTCACAAGTGCGTTGCCGGCCTTTTAGGAAGAAGTACGCTCTTTTCTTGAAGGTTTGAAGGTCGTATTGGTCCGGGAACACCGCAGGCGACAGCTCATTCCACAGTTTTGCTGTGCGTTGCCGAAAATTTCGGTAAAATCGCACAGTTGTAGACTGCCAAAGTGATGGTACTTTGGCAAACTCATACATAAAAAAAGTAAATATTATAGTACGCTAAAACCTCCTTTCTAAGGAGAGGCTACGCTAGCTGTGAACTATTAATTTATTAATGTACTAGCTGACCCACGCAACCTCGTTTGCGTCTTATATTGCCCGTGGCGTGAAAATTTTCCTCCGTTTTTGAAACATTCTTCATTGGTGCTCCGCTCCTGTTAGTAGTAGCGTGATGATATATAGCCTTTCTCGATAAATGGACTATCCAACTCCGAAAGATTTTTTTAAATCGGACCAGTGGTTCCTGAGATTAGCCGGAACAAACAGACAAAAATTTTAAAAATATATATTTTGGTATGTGTAGATTACACTTGACTGTGGTTCTTACTACTTCTTACCAAGGTAAGTGTTATCGGGTAGTGACTCCATTAGTATCTGATGGAGATTCGTTTTCCAATGTTCGTATTCTTTTTGACTATCCGCCAGTTTGTTTCTGTGTAGAACCAGATCATGGGCTGTGAGTTCCAACTTTGACTGGAATGAAACAAAAAAATTAATACTAAATAAAAAGAAAATAAATAAACAAAAAAAACAATGTTTATTTCAATTGATGATGATTAATAATTCAATTACTGTATGAGCCTATTTCTTTTACAAACAAAATTTTGTTTGTTTTTATTTTTTTATTAAATGGGCGGCAAACGAGCAGACGTATCGCCTGATGGTAAGCGATTACCGCCGCCCATGGACACCCGCAACACCAGAGGCGTCACAAATGCGTTGCCGGTCTTTGGGGCAAGGGGAGGGAGATGGGTGGGCGAGTTGGGGTATTGGCTTCCGGTATCCTCACTCATTCGGCGAAACAAAGCGCAAGCACTATTTCACACCGGTTTTCTGTGAGGCCGTGGTATTACTCCGGTCGAGAATGGCTCGGCCCATTCATGCCGAAGCGTGGCTCTCCCATGATGAAAAATTTTTGTTTGTTTATCAAAGTGATGGCTATTAAACTCATCTGGATTTTCCGAACATCAGTTCATTATCATTTTCATCATTTAAAAGGTTGCTTCGTCTGGTTGTTCTCGAAATTGTATGTAAGGGTAGTTAAAGAAATTTACACAGGACTTATATCTGTAGAGAACATACATACACAGACCTACAATATATACCATTGATATACTTAGGAAAGTTAGAAAAGTGGGCACACTAAGGTCACCTTGGCAGGTATATTAAAAAAAGAACTTAGACGGCACAGATGACTTAATGCTTTAAACTGTCACCTCGCCGCTTTCTGCTGCACTGAGTGTCGTGGGTTCAAACCTCAGATTTTTTTTTATGTAATATGTGGCAAACGAGCAAGCGTATCGCCTGATGGTAAGCGATTACCGCCGCCCATGGACACCCGCAACACCAGAGGCGTCACAAGTGCGTTGCCGACCTTTGGGGGATGGGGGTTAGGGTATGGGCCTCCGGTATCCTCACTCACTTGGTGAAACACAGCGCAAGAGCTATTTCACACCGGTTTTCTGTGAAGCCGTGGTATCACTCCGGTCGAGCCGACCCATTCATGCCGAAGCGCGGCTCTCCCACGGTACAAACGGAACAACACTTTGTGTGATCCACAAATTATTGTTCTAAGTCTGAGTGTTCTTTGTATCCATTTCATGTATGTTTATAAAATATTCCTAATGTGCCAGTATTTTCTTAAATAAAAAAAACTACTTACACCTAATTCTTTAACTTGTTCTTTGGCAGCATTCCGTTCTGTTGTCAACTGTAACACTTTTTCTTTCAATCGAGAGGTCTCTTTGCTCATAAGCCGGCTCTGAGCGGCTTCCAGTTCGCTTGCTAGCCTATTTATTGTCGCTCCTTTATCTATTAATATTTCTTCTTTTTCTTTATCTTTCTCCATACAACGTCGTTCTAGTGTTTTGATTTCGTTTTCCTGGGGGAATGGTCGGAAATTTGTTTTAGAATAGATATCTAAAAGTTAGATAGATCTAGGTATCTATATTTCAAAATTAGTATTCTAAGTCTGCCAACATAATTTATAGTTGATTATTGATAAATTCCATTAGCTTCTAAAAAAAAAAAATTCTATTATCTTTATAAATTGTAACCTATGTGAAGTTTCATCAAAATCTATGCAGTAGTTTTTGCGTAAAGAGCATCAAACATACTCACTTACATACTCACAAACTTTCGCGTTTATAATATTAGTAGGACTATAAGGCTCGACGTACAACACCGCGGATGGAATGAAAGTTACCTATTTATATAATTATTTTATAATATCAGAAGCTTACCTTTTCGTCGAGCCTATTTTTCGCTTTTGTCAAATCATTTTGGAGTCTGTCCATTTCTTCTCTGTGTCTGAAAATAAATTTCATTTTAGTGAATTTCAATTATTTGTGTAGCACTATCACTTTTAATGGCTTTCTAAATACAAACTAGTCGGTGGACCTAGTGTAAGTGGTCACCACGCCGCTGTCTACTGCGCCAAGTGTTGTGGGTTCAAATCCCACATGGAACGACACTTTAGGTGATCCACAAACTGTTCATGTATGTCAGTTAAGTCAACCGTGACACACGATATATTCCTAGTACGGGATTTGTCATTCTTTAAAAAAAAATGTCTGGTCGTGAAGTGATACCACGGCCTCGCAGAAAACCGGTGTGAAATAGCGCTTGCACTGTGTTCACCGAGTGAGTGAGGATAACGGAGGCCCATACCCCAACCCATCCCCCATCCCTCTTCCCATCTCATCAAAGGCCGGCAACGCCTCTTGTGTTGCGGGTGTCCATGGGCGGCGGTAATCGCTTACCATCAGGCGATACGTCGAAAAAAAAAAGTGTTGTCTGGAAGATATTGCCATCCTTGGTACATTACATCTAACATTTTTATGTACTGTCTTGTAACTCTGCAATACGATGTACAAATAAATAGTTCTGTATATATCTATCAGTAGAGAAATAGCTAATTTAAAATATTTTAAAAACTTACCTATCTTGCTGTTCTCTAAATATCGCATCTGTATCATGTGAATGTGCAACCTGAAATTAAAACATACTCTAATAATTTGCTCATATTTAAATTTTTGGAAATATATATTATGATCGATACAAACAATCTCGAAATCATTGTATATTAAAGACTCTTCATTAATATAAAAAAGTTATTTCTATAGAAAATGTTTGAACCGACAGTCATATATAAATTGTGTAAGATTATTATAATCTTAGTTTATTTGCGTATACAACTGCCTCGTTGGTATAGCCGCTAGACTCTAGCGGTTAGCATATGCGACTGGCGATCAGAAAGCCTCGGGTTCAATTCTCGAGTCGGGCCAAACAGAAAATTCTTAATAGCATCCCGGAGTATGTATCTTTGGTGGTGTTTCTCGCCCGTTCCTCAGAGAGCACATTAAGCTGTCGGTCCCTGTTGTCATGAACATCTATGGAAGTCATTGCCCTCAAATATACTGACAACTAGTTCATCTTCTCTGTGGCGCAGTGGTAGCGTATGCAACTGCTGTTCTTGAGGTTTAGAGTTCGATTTTCGGGTCAGACCAAATGTTTGTATGATCTACAAATATTTGATTCGGAGTTTCGGTGTTTTCTATGTATAATATGTATGATTTATAAAAAAAAGTAAGTATGTAATTATATCAGTTATGTAGTACCCATAACACAAGCTCTGCTTAGCTTGGGACAAGATGGCGTTGTGTGTAACATGTCCGAAATATTTATTTATTTATCTTCTAATTCAGTTCGCCCTCGTGATTGCAGAAGTCCGATGCGAGTCGCTCCGTGGACAAACTGATAACTCAGGTAAAACCGATTGACTATGGGTCGACCGTTTATCTCAGTCCTCGCCTGCGCGGTAACAGGGGCGCTTCTTTACTATGACGTGACATATCTTAGGAACTATCTTGGCGCATTTCATCTCGTGTGTATTTCACTAAGCGCCCCCGCCGCCCGCCGCCCGCACCTGTCTCAGTCCCCTTTGTCGTCATACCCCCGCGCCCCTGTTACCGCGCAGGCGAGGACTCAGATAAACGGTCGGCCTATATCTCACTAAGCGCCCCCGCCGCCCGCACCTGTCTCAGTCCCCTTTGTCGTCATACCCCCGCGCCCCTGTTACCGCGCAGGCGAGGACTCAGATAAACGGTCGGCCTATATTTCACTAAGCGCCCCCGCCGCCCGCACCTGTCTCAGTCCCCTTTGTCGTCATACCCCCGCGCCCCTGTTACCGCGCAGGCGAGGACTCAGATAAACGGTCGGCCTATATCTCACTAAGCGCCCCCGCCGCCCGCACCTGTCTCAGTCCCCTTTGTCGTCATACCCCCGCGCCCCTGTTACCGCGCAGGCGAGGACTCAGATAAACGGTCGGCCTATATCTCACTAAGCGCCCCCGCCGCCCGCACCTGTCTCAGTCCCCTTTGTCGTCATACCCCCGCGCCCCTGTTACCGCGCAGGCGAGGACTCAGATAAACGGTCGGCCTATATCTCACTAAGCGCCCCCGCCGCCCGCACCTGTCTCAGTCCCCTTTGTCGTCATACCCCCGCGCCCCTGTTACCGCGCAGGCGAGGACTCAGATAAACGGTCGGCCTATAGTAGCCGACCCCAAATAATATTGGAAGTAATAATGGCTAGTGAAGATTTTTTTTTGTCTAAACAATTGGTCTCTGGTATTAGACGAAGCATCAATATGTATGTATGTATGGGTAAGGGTCAAATAGTTTAAATACACATTTAGTATTCATCACCTGCATTGTATGAAGTCTTTGTTGCACATCCTGAAGACTTATATTAGCTGAACGTAATTCTAATTTCAATTGTTCTTTCTCTTGGTCATTCTCCATTAACTTCTCAGTGAGACTTGTTACTTGTTGTTCTAATTCAATCAATTTATGTTTACTTGATGCTAAAAAAATTATAATGGAATTTAGAAACTTATAAAGTGTAGAAACTTAGGCTACAGGCTATTGAAAGCTTTTAAATTTCATTCGAATTATCAGTTTACTGCTGTTGTATAGATACATTTTTTTTTATTAACACATAAGTAGCCTTCAAATGAATTCAGGAGACTTTCATAGTCACTACTAAACTCTTGAGGGCCGAGTGTGAATTGATTTCAACATTAATTCGCTTGCATTGAACTCTTCACTAACTGCAACGTCGAATTCTGTCGCCCTCGAGAGCGAGTTGATATGAAATAAACTCACACTAGGCCCTCTGAGTGTGTAGTGTGATTTTAACATATACGGGTCATTCCACGATAATAGTACCACCCATTGTCCGTGACACATTTCACATAGAATAATTAGTAATATTTTGTTTCAAAATTGTTAAGTTGTTACTTAACAATTTAGCTGTTAGCTCACAATGTGTTTTATTCATAACCCATATATTTAGAAATAAATTTATTTAAAATAAATTTAAGACTACAGACTACAAATCTGAAATCTCTCATATAGACCCCAAAACATCAGTCTCTAGTCATGTCCGCACTCCAAAAATTTATATTTCGGCAACTATATTTATAGTTACCTCAACTATATACTTTATTTGATATAATAAGTATGTACTTTATCGTACATACACTACATTGTATTAATACTTTGTAGTTTCAATAAAACATAATTCGATTTTCTGAAGTTAAAAAAGTGTCCTCGATTTTATCCGTCAGTCCCTAGCCATGCCAAGATTTACAAATTTCGCGCCATTATATGAATGAAGAGTGAATGACATCTAGTTCATTTAAAAGAACGACACCAAGTTATCTATAGACCACACTCGCTGAGCGGCAGCCATTTTGTGAATCAGTGCAAACGCGGCCATTGTTGCGGAAACACGTGTTGATTCAGTCACTTCGTCAGTCCCTCGGTGAGTAATTTTTATTGTTTATAATACGAAATTGATGATAATTAAATAATATTTACGTGTGATTTGTTGGTCTTCTTTGTTACATCGTATTAAACAGCTTTAATTAGAAGTTAACCAGCATTTGTCTTAAGTTTTACTCCATATCGTCAGTCCCTGGACCATCAGGCCCTAGCTTTTAATTGTGCTAGGGACTGACGGACACAGCTAGGGAATGGTATTTAATATTTTGTGATGTACGCAAATTGTCTTAATCTAGGTTATAAGTAAATAGACCAAGGAACTTTATGAAAAGTTATAAAGAGACGAAAAAATCATTTAGGGTTTATGTTATCTACAGGGTCTGTCGTAAATAATGGATAAGTCGTAAACTGGAGTTGGTCCGGCTATGAGACTATTAGAAAATCGTATCTTTTTGCCAGGGTTTCTAACCGTATGGAAATGGCGTAGAATTTATGTTTTTTTATAAATTTCGCTACTCTTTGCATTCATTCCGTTGCCATTTCGTTAAATTTAGGTATTTCTGTGTCATTTTTTTTGTATTATAGTCTTGAAGATGTGTATTATTTAGTTTTAGGCGTTTTTAACGTTGGTCATTTTCAAAATTGTCATTTTAAGATTTTTTATGTTTTTGTTTTACTTAGGGTCAACTTTTGATCATTTACTGTGTAAAAAAAAGTACGGCGCTATAGCTGCCCATGATCTTAATAAATTATCTAGTATGTGTAGATTCTAAAAAGGTATAACAATGCATACTTCACAAGTAATATTAAGCTACATGAGCGAGATCAATATCAAGGTGAGAAAATATTTTTTTCATGTAATGTTGTAAATGGTTATAAAACTTCGTCATAATGATTTATTTCTGCCAAGATTCTTTACACAAACACTATGGGGTCACTATTAAGGATATTCAAAAGAAAACTAGGTTGTTTTAGTACGTAAAAATATTTATTCAACAACTTAAACTAAATGTTCGAAGTGTCCTGTTACGGGGTGGGTCTAGAAGTTCTTTAAAAAGAAACAATTTTAATTGAGACTGAAACATTATTTAATTAAAAATCAATAGAATTACATAAATACCTAGTGCCCTCAACGAAATCGGAAATAAGTCTGATGTCATATATTAAAATATCGTTTATAATGAATTGCGTCGCTTACGTCAATGCAAACGATGCAGTTTTGTTTTATATGGAATGCCGGGGTTGCGACATCGTAACATCCCCCCCGTTAAGATTGATCATTACAGATTAAGTAAAGATCAATGTATTGACTTAAAACAGAGATCGCCGTGGGCTACAGAAATGGATAATCACTACAACTTAATTTTATACTTATCTACTTAACTTTAAAACGTTTAAAAGATTTTACAATTAAAAAAAAAATAAATATTAAAAGTATTCATATCATAGACCGTTTAACTAGCAGTAAGTCGATGTTTCACATAACATTATTTAACATTACATAATTGTATTTCTTTTCAAATTAGGTAAGGATTTTACAGATGAGCGAAGATCATCTTCCTCTGAGGAGTCGGATGTATGATGTTGTGACTGTCGGACTACTATGTCCTGAGTTTTTTTGACTCTTTGTTTTATTATTATAATTTTTGTTGTATATAGTGACGCAGCAGCCTGAATGTTTACTACAGACATATCGTCTACTTTTAAATAAAATGTATAATAGAACGACTGTAGTGATAACATAAGTTAATGATAAATAATGAGTAGAATATCTTTCTAAATGAGAAGGCTCTTCAATTTTCCTTATCTGGTTTTCAAATTCATCTAATTGTGTACTGGCTTTAACTAAGGAATCCAGATTATTAAATTCATTTAATTTTATTAGAGGAACCTGATTGATGGTTTTATTTAAATGTCTGGTATCGCAACAATCGGTTACAATATTAAAATTCGAGATTGAACTGGTAGTATTTGAAGTGAAACTGTCGGCTGGAGTAAAAGTTAAAGTCTTATAAAAAGCAGAACATGATTTTGGTACATGCATTATTCCTGAACCAAACAAGATTTCGTCGGTGTTACTGGTGGCTTTGTCACATACGAAATGACATTTTCCTGGTTCAGATTGCACGAATATCCATCGATTGTTGGTAATTTTTTGGAACAAATCCACTGAACCCCGAAGAACTCTTGTTTCGCAAGACTTTGGTAACTTAGAGATAACTTCTGTAAGCAACGTAGTTTCGCACGTAGGATTTGCGATAGTCGAGTAAACGTTACCGAGAACACACACATAGCACTGGTCTTTTATGATTTTGCACTCACTCACACTATCGAGTTGTGAGTAAAACAGCCTATCCGAAGTTATTGCCAAATATTGTTTACTCGGTGCGACAAGAAGATAAGTGTCTGGTGCAGAAACGTCGAATGGGACAGGAAACGGGATGTTATGGTAAAGGTTATAAATCTGAGGAAGAACCAGCGGTATTTTTACAACTATAACAAGCTTACTGTCATGGTAATAACATACAATGTCACATATATTAATTAGATCATTTATGTTATGTAATGATAAACGAATAGGTAGTTCGGAATGCTTAGGCAAATAGTTGACGTGTAACTTGAGCTCCTTGTATAACTGTATGGGACTGAGTACTGTCGGGTGCAATACGTTTATTTTACTAAACAATATGGCATTGTTTATATCGTCTATATCAAAGGACAGCGTTATGACAATGCTTTCTATTGAAGTTAACATAAGAGACAAATGAGATCTTATTTCAAGCTTGTCGTTGATGTTTATCAATTTTTCAAAGGTTTTTTCAATAACAACCATATTTTGATTTAGACGATACTCATTTTCTTTGACCTTTGACATAGTATTGTTAAAAGTAGAAATAGTAGACTTAATAACGTGAATGTTATCGCGCATAAGTATTGTTAACTGTTTTTCGTCCGACTGTACTTTATTAATAGCGTCCGTGAACTTGTTTGCATCATCAGAATCTAAAGTGCCGAAGAACGTTTTTAATAGGGAGCCACCGGCGTCAAATAGCCCGCGTTTTGAGCGTTTTGTTTCTTTTACATTTACTAAATAGGAGATAGAAGAGAACTTTTTAATATTATTGCTATGTTGAGTCCTTAATGCATTTAAGGAATTTAAGCAATCATCTTTTACTTTAGAAGACTGTGTTGAATCGCAACACTTAGAAACTCTTTCTA
Source organism: Spilarctia lutea (assembly GCA_916048165.1). Classification (NCBI taxonomy): domain Eukaryota; kingdom Metazoa; phylum Arthropoda; class Insecta; order Lepidoptera; family Erebidae; genus Spilarctia; species Spilarctia lutea. The sequence continues at coordinate 8,694,167 of OU696491.1, forward strand.
ACAAAAATTCGACATTTTCTATATGTGGTTGAATATGGCTCAAATCTATATAGGTGATAACGTTCCAGTAACCATTTGTAAACTTTAAATCTAGTAACTTATCGAAATATAACCCGGGGATCCGATTAACTTAGTGACGAGTTGACTTCCGGAAACTGCTGATATTAACCTGTAACCAATAGACTGGAGACATGTTTAAACTAGACGGAGGCGGGTTTAATTTCGTCATAATGATGACGTATGTGCTTCCTATCTACTTGGACTGTGACGGTATGGTTTCCGTTTATCTTTACTATCTTGTACGGACCTTTCCATACTGGAGACAGCGCTTTGTTTTGTTTATGGTGACATCGTATATAAACCATGTCGCCTATATTATACGTCACTGGCCGGGAGTGTGAGTCATAGTAGCGTTTGGAACGTTTTTTAGATGTTTGTATGTTTTGTAGCGCCTTTTGCCTACTGTAATATAATCTGTGATTGAGCGCCCTTACGTAATCGGTGTATGTATTACAATCTAAAGCGTCTATAGACTTAGGAATATAGGGTTTATGTCCCAGTAGGAGTTCGAATGGTGCAAATCCTGTTGTTGAATGGATATTGGAGTTATAGGCTAACATCGCTGTGTTTAGGTACAAATCCCAAGTATGAGCGTTGTCTTCAATGTAAGATCTTAAATATTCTTTTAATGTAGAATGACTTCTCTCTAACGCGCCACAAGTCTGTGGGTGATAAGGTGAGTCGTAAATGTGTTTAATGCCAAATAGTTTCTCTAGCTGTTTAAACACATCTGAACAAAAGTTTGTGCCTTGATCGGTGACGATAGTTCGTGAAATGCCTATATGAGATATGAAGTGAACCAGGCGTTGAGCAGTTTCTTGGGCTGAACAGGATTGCATGGGGTAAGCTTGTGAATATTTCGTGAGGTCATCTTGCAAGGTCAAAATAAATCTAAATTTGTCAATTCTAGTTTCAGGTAGAGGTCCGACAATGTCCAAAAAGAGTTTTTCAGTAGGTCGTGTAACTGTCGAAGTAATTATCATAGGGGCTTTATTAGTACCCCGTAAAGGTTTGTTTATTTGACAAGACTTACAAGACTTGACATAGTTTTCTATGTCTTGGCGCATATTTTTCCACTAGTATAAGGTCTTGAGTCTTTCATAATTACGGGACATGCCTGGATGGCCCGCAGAGGGTGAGTCATGATTATCTTTTAATATGTGAGGGACCTCCGAAGGAGTCGGGAACAAGATATTGTTATGATAGATGTGTATTTTGATGCCTGTATTGAGAAATAGGAATGCAAGCATGTTATATATTTTGTTAAACGACAATTTATTGAAAGGGTCTTTAAAGTCAGATATAGCAAATTCTTTCTCTTTTATGTACCAAGTCGAAATCATATCTCGGTAGTCTCTCAACATGTTGAAAATGTCATTGTACGTCATCTCGTCGTAATGATGGGCACGTAAATACAAATGTGTGTAGATATGTTTGTCATCGGAAGTACTTTGGAATGTATAAAGTTCTCGTTCTAAGGTCATTATGTCGGGCGAGTTGTCATCGAACTTAGAAAGTTGCATGACTCTGGGCTCTTGTTTGGGGCTGGCTACCCGTGTGACCCTTGGATGTAAAAGAATGGACACTTGTTTGGGGCTGGTTACCCGTGTGGTCCTGAGAGTTAAAAGGATGGACACTTGTTTGGGGCTGGTTACCCGTGTGGTCCTTGGATTTAGAAGGATGGACACTTGTTTGGGGCTGGTTACCCGTGTGGTCCTTGGACTTAGAAGGATGGACACTTGTTTGGGGCTGGTTACCCGTGTGGTCCTTGGATTTAGAACGATGGACACTTGTTTGGGGCTGGTTACCCGTGTGGTCCTTGGATTTAGAAGGATGGACACTTGTTTGGGGCTGGTTACCCGTGTGGTCCTTGGATTTAGAAGGATGGACACTTGTTTGGGGCTGGTTACCCGTGTGGTCCTTGGATTTAGAACGATGGACACTTGTTTGGGGCTGGTTACCCGTGTGGTCCTTGGAAATAGTATTTTGGTATTTGGGTGATGAAACAGTATTAAAACTATTTTTCAATTCTGATGTAGAAGGAATAAGACGTTCATTGCCAATGGGATTTTTATCCGAAATAGAAGACAATGTCACGTTGTCACCGTTAACAATGGGCACTTTAGCCGAAATAGAAGATAACGATGACATAGAAGACGTTCATTGCCAATGGGATTTTTATCCGAAATAGAAGACAATGTCACGTTGTCACCGTTAACAATGGGCACTTTAGCCGAAATAGAAGATAACGATGACGTAGATTCAGTGGAAATAGAATTAGATTGAGCATTTCGTAGACTGGACTTAGAAATTGGCTTATTTGATTTAGAAACAGTGGATTTAGATATTGAAGTAGTAGGGCTGGTACCTAAAGTATGGGATTTGCGTTGGTACCGATGCGCAAACCCAACATTTAGTTTAAACAATCACCATTTTCTATTTCTTGTACTTGTGGAGGCAATGATGTCTCGGAAGCCGATTCTATACAATTTTGTCGATATGCTCTTGAACCACTAGGATAGTTATTATTGAAGGGTCGTGAATTATTATACTGTCGTTTCCTGCATTGTGAAATATCATGGCCTATGTTTTTGCAATATCTACACGTAATTGTTGTGTTAGCATTTTGAGACTTGTAATAAAAATTATTAGTATGTGGCTGTGAATGAACTCGAAGTTGCGAGCGTTGCATATCACGTTTCAATTTGCTGTAGCATTCCGATTCTACATGACCCATTTTATTGCAATTTTTACAATATTTAGATATGACAGAAGTATTTTTGGCTAAATTTAGGATCTAAAATTCAATAATAAGAAACAGATTTAATGTAGAACGCGGATATGGCAATAACTAGGGATAAAAATATTTTACTCACAGTAAAATCGCGTACTGGACGAGCATCGTTGGTTGACAGGATTCTTCACAGGAACGGCGTCGGTAGAGATGTCGTTGGCGGCGGTACGAATGGCAGCTCGTTTTCAGCGACGGGACTGCCTTGCAAGTGGCGCAAGACTTTCTGTCGCAGGCAATTGCGACTGGATGCAGCGGAATACGACAAAGTGCAGTAGGGCACTGCGGGATACAGTGGGACGAGTCTTCTGATGTTGTGTGGTACAGGAGCAGCGAGATACGGCGAGATATTTGATGGATTCTTGAGTCGGAGATGTATTACAACGATTGTTTTTGTCAGGAAAGCTAATAGAATTGTGATACGGTTTAAAAATGGGCACTGGTTATCTTAATCGGAATATCGGGCACACGTTTATTTTCACGCAAATTTTACCCAAATATCCCACTTCTGACACCACTGTTACGGGGTGGGTCTAGAAGTTCTTTAAAAAGAAACAATTTTAATTGAGACTGAAACATTATTTAATTAAAAATCAATAGAATTACATAAATACCTAGTGCCCTCAACGAAATCGGAAATAAGTCTGATGTCATATATTAAAATATCGTTTATAATGAATTGCGTCGCTTACGTCAATGCAAACGATGCAGTTTTGTTTTATATGGAATGCCGGGGTTGCGACATCGTAACAGTCCTCCGCCGGCAGCTATGCACGCTCTACATCGCCTAATAAACGATCGCTTAATCCGGCGCACATAACCGGCTTCTTCAATTTTTCTCGCTGCTACTTGAATGCGCGCACGCAACTCTTCTACAGAACTTATTGTTTCACTGTATACTTTTTCTTTTATACAGCCCCAGTAAAAGAAGTCCAAGGGGTTCAGGTCTGGCGAACGTGGAGGCCATAAAATTGGCCCCAATCGCCCTATCCATCTATCTGGATAAGTATTATTTAAATGTTCCCTGACACGAACAGCGTAATGTGCTGGACACCCATCATTTTGTAGCCACATCTCATTTCTTATCTCTTGTGGGACGTCTTGCAGTAAACTAGGTAAAGTATTTGCTAAAAAATTTAAATACATATCCGCATTTAATATTGCCGGCAATTCGAATGGACCAATGATTTTGCCATTAATAATGCCAGTCCATAAATTAATTTTAAATTGATATTGCGATCGGTCTTCTCGGATAAGTCTTGGGTTTTCGAGTTGCCAGCTGTGTATGTTGTGAAGATTCAAAAAACCATCTTTTCGACACGTTGACTCGTCACTCCATAAAATTTTATTAAAAAAACTTTGGTCTTCCCTCATCTTTCGCAGCATTATGCGACAAAATGTTATTCTCGCAGCAGCGTCCCTTGGCATTAATGTTTGGACCCTTTGATAATGATAGGGATATAATTCATGCCTTTTTAAAATCCTGTGTACAGATTTTTGAGGTATACCGGTGCGCCTTGAAATTACACTTATGGACGTACCAGGGTCTTCTGCAACTATTTCCCGTACTTCGGCTGCACTGTGGCGTTGTGGTCGTCCTTCACTCGCCCCGCCTACGCCGGTCCCAGGAAATCGTCCTTCCAAAAATGTGTTGTGCACTCTTATGAAGACACGATAGTCAGGATGCCGGGCATTTGGATATTTTTCCCGATAAACTCTAGCAGCTCTATTGGCGTTGCCATCACATAAACCATAAATGTAATGCATGTTTACGTATTCGGCCGGCGTGTATTGTTGAGGCATGATATACAAAATTTTCCAAAATAACACGTGCAATCGATAGCACAACACGATGCCCATAAATGAGAGCTGAGTTGTCAATATCACCAGGTTAACAAGTCCAAATCACAAAGAAAATCTAAGTCCGATATTAGAAAGCAGTAACAAATTGACGACAGTAATGAAAACGAGAGCACATGCGATGGTCAAAATCACACTGAGAGATGTATCAGGAGTGCGCCCTAGCTAAACGCATGCTAACCTTTTCACACATCGTGAGTGTGAAAGGGACGGTGCATCATGCAGTGTGCCTAGTAACAATGTCCTTTTCACGCGGGGAGACCCTTTGTATTGCTGTCTTTGTTCATTTTTTTACCTGATGATCCTTTTTACGAATAAACTTGTAACATGTTTGTCGCATGTAACTATTAGAGCACATCAATTTTAAAATTAAACACCTTTATGAAATGAGGAGGCATGAAATTTTTTTGACAAAAAACTACCTAGTTTTCTTTGAATATCCTTAATAGTGGCCCCATAGTGTTTGTGTAAAGAATCTTGGCAGAAATAAATCATTCTGACGAAGTTTTATAACCATTTACAACATTACATGAAAAAAATATTTTCTCACCTTGATATTGATCTCGCTCATGTAGCTTAATATTACTTGTGAAGTATGCATTGTTATACCTTTTTAGAATCTACACATACTAGATAATTTATTAAGATCATGGGCAGCTATAGCGCCGTACTTTTTTTTTACACAGTAAATGATCAAAAGTTGACCCTAAGTAAAACAAAAACATAAAAAATCTTAAAATGACAATTTTGAAAATGACCAACGTTAAAAACGCCTAAAACAGTACTAAAACTAAATAATACACATCTTCAAGACTATAATACAAAAAAAATGACACAGAAATACCTAAATTTAACGAAATGGCAACGGAATGAATGCAAAGAGTAGCGAAATTTATAAAAAAAACATAAAAGTCTACGCCATTTCCATACGGTTAGAAACCCTGGCAAAAAGATACGATTTTCTAATAGTCTCATAGCCGGACCAACTCCAGTTTACGACTTATCCATTATTTACGACAGACCCTGTATATAAAATTGTTTAATATTTTGAGTTTAGAAACGAACGAAAAGTAAAGTTATAGACTGATAATAAGTTGTTTGCGGTCGTTGGTCACAATATTTAAGCATTAAGTTCAGCTCTGCTTAGTTTGGGACTACATACAAGATATATAAGTGTTATATTTCCATTTTGCAGAAAAATGCCACCTAAAAAGAAGCCAAAATTGTCCAAAGAGGAAATAGCCAATAAAAAATCAGCCGCCGCCAAAGCTCGTTTGGAAAAAATCAAAAGTAATCCAGTTCTTTTGGCAGAATATAAAGAGAAAGAAAGACTGAAATATTTAAAAAGAAAGAGAAGGGACAACGTAAGTCTATTCAGGATATGACCCCACGTGAGCAGAGAAATATTAGAAAACAGTGGAAGAAGTATTCAACCGATTACAGAAAGAAGAAAACAATTAGAAAAGATTGTGAAAATTATGTTGCTCAGAATACGCTACCTACATTTGAAAATGAAGAAAATATAGCTCCAGAACCGCAGATCAATAATAACAATAATGAAAACCTTAGACGAGTGGAAGCTAAACGAAGGAGCCTATATCAACGGAATTTAAGAAATAAAGTGTTACAGGAAAAATGTGCTATTATTAATGATTTAAAGAAGAAACTTAACACTCAACAGAAAAAGTACAATAGATTGAAACGAAAAATTAAGAAATCGAAGAAATTACTCGCACCTAAAAGTGAAATAGAATAAATGGCAGAAGATCCTAATGAAAGTAGAAAACTGGTCACAAAGGCTTTATTTGGCGAAGTTTTGCAGGCTCAAATAACAGAAAATATTTCAAAAGCTCGAACTCATCAAGAAAAATCCAACTTTAAACAGATTGTTGCAATCGTCATTCAGCAAAATGTTTGTTGAGACTGTGCAAAGTCTGCTCTACTAAAGTTTTACCATATGCTGAATTTGATAACAGCAAAGATATTTTGGTAAATCAGTGGACACATGGAAAATAATTAATTACAGATTCTAAAACGTCTAAAAAAAAGAGCGTTTAGTTTCAAAGTATAAGTAAGAGACAAAGAATGTGAACCCACGCAATTTGATTATACAACTGGAAAATGATCTGCAAAAATTTCTCCAACATGAAGTTAACATTGTTCACCAGTACAATACTTTAAAATCTCTCAAACAATCATTGACGAAAGAGACGCAGTAATACATATGGACTTCTCAGAAAATTTTTTTTGGTTATTATTTATGTTCAAAAGTATTAACTATAGGTTCGCGTGTGTAAGTAGTCAAAGTTCACTTACGGTAAGGTTGCAAATAAAAGTTCACTATGAAAGTTGATAGGTAAATAGTTGTATTCAAGTTGCACAGTTCACATAAAAAGTACACAAACACGAACATATATAGAAATACTATAGAAGGCGAGAAAATACTAAAATATATGAAAAGATGAAGATTTACAATTTAAATAACACGGTAGTTATGATTTACTATCGAGCGCAATATTCTCAGTCTCTTAGCGGCGTGACGTATAAGAAAGGAATGTTTGTCGCCGCTCGCGCGGGGATGCTCCCGCACCACCGGCCACTGTGATGTTGCGCTCGACAAAATGTATATATAAAAACTATTGACCCGTGTCTGTTTGTCGGATACATAATATATTTTACTTTTACATTTATTGTATGAAATAAATTACTTGAATATAAGACTATATAATTACATATATTATTAGAATATTAAATATAGAAAATATTTCAAAGTATATTATAAACAAACGTATTATATATAAACAAACGATAATTATTTACATTATAATTAAACACAGTAGGGTCCGCTACATCACCCCCTCCTAGAGACCGTCCTACGGGCGATAATAGTTAGGAAAATGCACTTTGCGTCCTGATCGCGTCTTTCTGACATTAAGTTCCTCGGGGTCAAGTTGACTGGGAGTCTGAGGTGTATTATGTAGTAGCGGCTTGAATGGTGTATGTTTGTATGTGTCCGAATTTAAATGTATGTTTTTGGTGTGTGAGTCATGCAATATGTAGGCTGGTTTCACACGGTCTACTGATACTGTGACTTTCTTACCATTTAAAAGGATCGTCAGCACTTTATCGTTCCTTTGAAGAACCTCAAAGGGACCCGTATATGCAGGTTTTAAAGAACCTCTATTGATTTCTTCCCTGAGAAGGATGTGGGATGCTGTTTTAAGGTCTTTTGACACAAAAATAGTCGGATTACCATGTCGTGATGCTGGTGATGGCTGTAGCTTTCTAGCTAGAAGACGAATTCGTGACAGGTAGTCAGTCACGTCGTTAAAGTTGGTTCCTTCGGGCTGTAAAAACTCTCCAGGTAATCGGAGTGTTTCGCCGTAGACAAGTTCAGCTGGAGAAGCTTTAATGTCTTCCTTGTAAGCACTACGTATACCAAGAAGGACCAGTGGAAGAGATTCAACCCAGTTGTCAGTGCCGTGACAAGTAATTGCGGCTTTTAACTGCCTGTGGAATCTCTCCACCATGCCGTTGCAGGCTGGGTGGTAGGCTGTTGTACGCTTATGTTTAAAGCCGATCAATTCCGACAGGCGTTTAAACAAAGCTGATTCAAACTGGGCACCACGATCAGTGACGATATCCACAGGACATCCAAAACGGGCTATCCACCCATATAGTAAGGCATTGGCCACAGTCTCAGCAGTGATGTCTCGTATTGGTACAACCTCTGACCAACGTGTGAATCTATCCACAGCTGTGAGACAATACCTATAGCCCTGAGACAGAGGCAAGGGGCCTACCAAATCTATATGGATGTGTGCGAACCTCGATCGTGGTAATTTATAAGTGCCCACAGGAGAGGACGTATGACGAGAGACTTTGGACTTTTGACATGACAGACATGCCTGTGCCCAAGTTCGACAGTCCCTTCGAATACCTGGCCAAACATAACGCTCAGCAACAAGTCTGGCAGTTGCTTTGGTACCTGGGTGACTAAGGGAATGTAGGCTCTTGAAGACCTGATGACGAAGCTCCAGTGGAACGTATGGTCGGGGTATGTCAGTACTCACGTCACAGAACAATTCAGTATCCAAGGCTCCCGGGACTCTTACCTTTTTTAGAGATAATGACGTGTTACTTACCAGTAGTCTGCTTAACTCCGTGTCAGAGTTTTGATGCCTTGCCAACTGCTCCAAGTCTACTGGTCTAGCAATTTCTTCTATCCTGGATAAGGTATCCGCAACAACATTATCCTTACCGGATATATGTCTAATGTCGGTGGTAAATTGGGAAATTAAGTCTAGATGCCTGAATTGTCTGGGTGAGCAGTTCTCCTTACGTGAGTGAAATGCACTGCACAGCGGTTTATGATCCGTAAAGATTACAAAATCCCTAGCCTCCACCATATGTCGAAAGTGTTTAATTGCCTCATAAATGGCTAACAGCTCTCGATCATAAGGGGAGTATTTGCGTTGAGAAGTACTTAGCTTACGAGAGAAGAAAGCAAGTGGTTGCCATACGCCATCCTCTCGTTGTTGTTGTAGGGCAGCGCCTAATGAAGTATCTGAGGCGTCAGTGACTATAGCTAATTTGTACTTACTGTTAGGGTGTGCCAGTAAGGTGGCATTGCATAGGCTTGTCTTGCACGCCACGAAAGCTTCCTGCTCGGCCTCGTTGAATGTCACAGGGTGGGAACCCTTCACGGACCCTTCCAGTAGTGCATTCAGAGGTGCTTGAAAACGTGCAGCATCAGGAATGAAGCGCCTATAGAAATTAAGCATTCCTAGGAATCGCCTTAGCTGTTTAACCGTTTTCGGATTTGGGAAGTCCTGAATGGCCTGAACCTTGACTGGGAGCGGCGTAATGCCTTTGGCTGAGATACGGTAGCCTAAAAATGTTACCTCTGAGGCTCCGAAAATACATTTGGATGTGTTTATTACCATGCCGTACTCCTTCAGTCTGGTGAATACCTCACGCAGATGACGCTCATGGGTCTCCTGATCCTGGGAAAATATTAAAAAATCATCCAGGTACGGATAGCAATTATCCAGCCCCCGGAGCATCTCATCCACAAAACGCTGGAAAGTCTGTGCTGCGTTACGCAAACCAAAAGTCATATAATTAAATTCGTACAAGCCAAATGGTGTAGCGATAGCGGTTTTCGGAATATCCTCCGGGTTTAGTCTAATTTGGTTAAAAGCTTTAACCAGGTCGATTGTGGAGAAGACCTTACATCCCGAAAGACCATGCGCGAAGTCCTCTATGTGGCGAATAGGGTATTTGTCTGGTATCGTCCTCGAGTTAAGCATTCTATAGTCCCCACAGGGACGCCAGCCACAATCCTTTTTAGGGGCTAAGTGAAGTGGAGAAGACCATGGCGAATCTGAAGGTCTGGCTATGCCTAGCTGCAACATAGTACCAAACTCTTCTTTAGCAATTTTTAATTTATCTGGGGCCAGCCTGCGTGGTTTACACGATACGGGTGGCCCGGGTGTAGTGCGTATATAGTGTACTGTATTGTGTTTAAGTGTGGTGTGTGTGTTACCAGATGGGCGAGTGATGCTGGGAAATTCAGCTAGTATATTATGATAAACAGACTCACCAGTGACAACCTTAACCGAAGAAATAATGTCACAAGGATAGACAGGCAAAGCCAGGGCTGCGAGGCTAGTGCTATTGTCAACTAACTTGTGGTTCCTGCAATCAATAACAAGGTTAAAGTGACATAAAAAATCTACACCTATTATCGCCTTTGTGACGTCTGCTATTATAAAACGCCAGGGGAAGTCACGGCGCAACCCTAGATTTAATATTAGGTTTTTATAACCATAAGTTATTATTTTACTGCCGTTAGCGGCACACAATTCAAAATTAGTTTTAACTGGTTTTCTACACAATAAATTTACAGGGAAAACACATAAGTCACTACCAGTGTCAATTAAAAATTCTACCTTCGTTTTAGAATCTGTAACGAAGAGGCGACCTGTAGACGGACGATCGTTTGTCGCCATTATCGACCGCCCCCGTCGTTTCCCGAATAATCACAAGGTTTTATGCAATATTTCGCTTTACCCCCAAATTTTTGATGGTACCAGCACAGGGGATATTTGCGATAGTTTGATGTTGACCTTGTTGAATGAGATCGACGACGATGACGGCTACTGGGACGTTGATCATTTCTTCCACGTTGTGGCGCTCGTGATCTCCTGACCTCAGTTGACAGCGTTCTAACCTGTTCCGTGAGCGCCGCTATTTGTCGCTCCATGTTGGCCACTATACTGTCCGGTGGCGCTTGGGATGTGGAAGCTACGTGGTGGTAAGATGGGACGACATCGTGTACGCGGTCAGCCAACTCTGCCAGCTCTTCCAACGAAGCTTTTAGCTGGGAAGCGATTATTGTTTGCGTCCCTTGTGGTAAACGGCTTGACCAAATGGTTTTTAAAAATTCCTCTGGTACACCGGGACCTGCTAAATTCTGTAAATGTCGTAAAAATTGCGACGGCTTCCTATCCCCAAGCTCCTCATGGGTCAGCAGCTGCTTAACTTTCTTTTCGCGGCTCGCTGAAAGTCGCTTAATGAGCTCAGACTTTAGCTTGTCATATTTTCCGCTAGTTGGTGGTGAGGTGATAATGTCTTCCACCTCAACAGCATATTGTGGTTCCAATTGGGCGATGGTGTGGTAAAACTTTGTCGGATCGCTCGAAATATTCGCTAAAACGAATTGTCCTTCTAGTTGCGCAAACCATAACGCCGGTTTCTCCGGGTAAAAAGGAGGTACCCGCACGCCGACGCGACATGATTCTGCGTACTCTTGTTCTTCTTTCGGCATTTTTCACACTAGTACTTTTCCTCGTGTACAGTTCGGGGTCACCAGTTATTGGTTCGCGTGTGTAAGTAGTCAAAGTTCACTTACGGTAAGGTTGCAAATAAAAGTTCACTATGAAAGTTGATAGGTAAATAGTTGTATTCAAGTTGCACAGTTCACATAAAAAGTACACAAACACGAACATATATAGAAATACTATAGAAGGCGAGAAAATACTAAAATATATGAAAAGATGAAGATTTACAATTTAAATAACACGGTAGTTATGATTTACTATCGAGCGCAATATTCTCAGTCTCTTAGCGGCGTGACGTATAAGAAAGGAATGTTTGTCGCCGCTCGCGCGGGGATGCTCCCGCACCACCGGCCACTGTGATGTTGCGCTCGACAAAATGTATATATAAAAACTATTGACCCGTGTCTGTTTGTCGGATACATAATATATTTTACTTTTACATTTATTGTATGAAATAAATTACTTGAATATAAGACTATATAATTACATATATTATTAGAATATTAAATATAGAAAATATTTCAAAGTATATTATAAACAAACGTATTATATATAAACAAACGATAATTATTTACATTATAATTAAACACAGTAGGGTCCGCTACATTAACGAGCTATGATTTTCGTCTTACATACTATTTTCAAAATATTTTACAAATAAATATGATTCCAAATACATAGCCAACAAATTTTATTACCATATCATTATTGCTTATCAGTCCCTCACAATACCTATCAGTCCCTAGATGCCTAAATTTAAAAAACTCTAAATTTCTCCTAAAATAAAGCATAAAATGACTGTTCCCTTTAGATGTAAGATAGTTAGTCAATTACATATAATATTCACCACTCAAGTATCCAAAAGCATATTAAAAAGGTCTAGGACAAAATATCATCAAAAGTATCCAGATTTTTGTGGAATGACCCATACATTTTATAAATACTAATACTGATTTGAATATTAGTGATTAAAAGAAATTCTTTAATCAAATTTATTCATTTCTTTTTTATTTTTCTATTTTAATTAAAGTGTAAATTAATTAGGTTCATGAAAAATAAATAATATCTACAACAGTCTGATGATCCATGTATCAAAAATAATATCAAACAAATAAATACCAAGGAGATGATGAGCCTCTTGTAAAGATAGTTCTGCCTTATCTCTATCACTCATAGCAGCAGCCAGCCTCGCACGTAAGCTATCTATCTCGGTGTCTAACTTCTGCATTTGTCCGGCTAACTGTTGACACTCCTTCACACGGATCTAAAACACATACACATTCTGTGACTTTGTTATATCTTAATGGCAGTGACCAGCCCGAGCTTCGCATGAGTGCAATTAGCAGCTTGGCCGTTGGGTCCTTTGGAAAAACAAAGCAGTACTTCGACTTTTTTGATGAAAAATCACGTGACATCAACAACCCTTCATTTTTAACAGTCCATATCACTCTATCTTCTCTTCTTAGAAAGGAGGTTGGTAAAGAGTTTGTTTACCTTAATTATTTGATTCCATAATCACCTCTGACAGACACTTATATTCTTAATCCATCACCACAAGTTTCTTAACAAACCAATTATTTCAAATTATACTAACTTCGTACATCACTCTCAGCTGCTCATTGTTCATATATTCTTGTCTATCACAATTGTTTATACCATTCACATGTCCTGAAAAGACAATATAACTATATTTAAATTACATGTATATATTTTTTATTTTCCTAAACAAAATTACTGCTACACAAATAAGGTCTAAGAGAAGCAGTTTTAACAGTAAAAAAAATAAAATATAACGAGTCGGGGGTTTTCCCGATTCATTTAGCGTTTCTTTGAGAGAGCTTTCTTTGAGAGAGTTATCTCTAACCGTATCAGTGGGCCCTTATCTGCCAGACTGCCAGTTTGGATTCCAACAGGGGCGTTCGACAGTGGACGCTATAAGATGTGTCCGCTTCCTATCGGAGTCGGCGGTCCGATCGGGGGTTGTCGTGGGCAGTTAGCCTGGATATTGTCAACGATTTCGGCATCCTGCTCTGGCGAGCAGGGTAGCTCTTGAATATCACGAGGTGCTGCTCTACCTGCGGGCCATAGAGGCCTATCTGCGCGACAGGACTGTAAAGTTTATCGATCAGAGTGGGATGGAAAGTATGGAAAATCGAAGAGAAGTAAGTTGCGGGGTTCTTCATGGCTCTGTTTTGGGCAGATTGTTATGGAACCTCGCATATGATGCGGTTCTTCGCACCAGTCTGACCTCTGACCTAAGTTACATTTGCTATGCGGACGATACTCAATATTGGCTAGAGGGTCTCGTTTTGAAGAGGTGCTTCTGCTCGCCGAGCAGGGGATGGCTTGTGTTGTGGAAAAAATCGTGAGCTGGGCTTAAGGGAGGCGCCTCAGTAAACTGATGCGATATGGTTCCATGGCCTACGCAAGCGCCAGGAACCACCCAGCTTGGACAGTCGGTAGAGCTTTGAAGAGCATTTCGGGCGTTTAGTCCCCCGAGTATGAGACCCCTCATCAAGAGCAGGGACGTTAAATCGTCTGCTGCTTAATCTCGTGGGGTGGTCCCCCGAGATTGAGCAGCAGGGAAGGGAAGAAGTTCGCTGCTTCTTTATGGGCGTCATAGGATCCCTGGACCTGAATCGAATAGGACGGGCTTACTACACTATGTATGTATAGGCCGAGAGGCCACAGCACAATGCCACCACTGCGGGTCTGAACGGGACTCCACCCAGCACACTCAGCGGTCTCCTTCTGTAAGAGAGTTATGCTCTAGAAGGAGTCCGCAGACCGTGACCGGGAAAGGGCTGATCCCGCTCGAAATAAGCGGCAATCATAGCCTAAGGGTCCCTGCGTTCATATCTTAGGGCAATGTGACCGCTGCAAACGACCTGGGACAGGTGACGGCCTGGGTGTGTCGTCTAGGGCAGGTCGGTGTCCGCCTCTTACTGTGTAGAACGGTGTGAGGCGTGATAGCGTCCTGCCCCGGGGGAGGTCCCGTCTGGTCACCCCTGGGATGTACCACAGCCGTGGGGTAGAGCAGCGATACTCCAGAAGTTGTAATGCATTCCTGGAGCTACTCCAACTTGCCGAGGTAGGCCGCTGCGGGGTTTAATGGGTAGACCTTTCCTTCGGGAATCACACACATGCCCTTCCGCCTCCCCCAGGAGGGTATGGTGCTGTAACCTTTTGCAAAGTGAGCTGCAGAATTCTTAAAGAAAGAGTTTATTTGTGAATAACACAGAAGGTACCACTTTTAACAGTTATGTATTTTTGAAGCTCTTTTATGGACTGTATGAGGCCTGCAAATATTCATACTTGCACTCTTTTCATTATTATTATTAACAAATAATAAACTATTGACAAAATTTCATGTTTGCATGTAGACGCTTATTACCTCTATATTCCTGTGGATAATAATGATTCTGTCCATCGCCAGCACCATACGGACCAAACTGTGCTTTGATAACTTCTTCTTGATGTCTCATGTGGCCCATATGGTTCTTAGGTGTTTCACAATATAATTTAGGGGACTCTGAACCGTGTTGTTCCTTCAAGTGATTAAGTGACTCCACATAAGTTGGAGGTAAGCCCGTTCTTGTTGGTTGCACTGTTGACAGATGTTATTTAAAAAAATACTGATGAAGTTAAATAAATACTCCAGACATTGGACATACAATATCATCTAGGAAAGGGCAGATTTTCTATTGATAACTGAATAATACATAAAGATAAATTATATACTGAAACTAATAAGAAAACATGTATGTTCCTATAATTTCCAACCTAAATGCACTTACCACTATTGTTTTGTTGTGGATCCAGGGTGTAGTTTCCACTACTATTAACGGAACTGGCTTCGTCATCATCCAAGAGATCATCAAAGGCATTTGCCAGCTTGTGCTTAAGCTGCAAACACACATAAACCCTCATTCTTATCCAAAACATGATATCCAGATTTATACTTGAAAACTAGTATAAATTTCAATTTCATTACTTGTGAAGCAACATAAAAGACTATTAAAAGTTTACATACCTCTTCGTTTCGTCGTTTTTGATCCTCTAGTTCTTCTTGCTCGTCGAGTCTGTCTTGGGCACTATTGTTTATGTGGATACTAGCGGCGCCTTGAAATAAACTCATTCCGGGACCATCCATATTTGTATTTTTTACTATTATTAGGTGAAACAAAGTTATATAGCATGTAAACTACTTAAATTATGAATGGGAATCAAGATACAATATTAGAAATATAGTTTACAACCGTACATAATACGTACATTTTTTTTATTAAAATTAACCAAAACAAGTTTTTGAATACTACTCAGGTGTGTTACCAGTAAAATAATATTTAATTTTTTTATGGTACCTGATTGGATAGAATCGACTATAGAACTTGTGAAAAATTTAAAATTTTCATTTAACTGTTTACCAATTTTTTTTTATATGTTTTCTCATAAGTTTTTATTGGCGTGAGTACATTATCGTTTCAATGCGACTCGTGGTGCATAATAGTGTGAATTACCGTGGGTGGATGTACACATTACTATACATTTTCGAGTGAGCTCTGGCGCTATTTGATTAGTACTGGTCAAACCCTTTCAACGTATACAAGTACTTATTGTTTTATTCGCATTTGAACATAAATGAATGCGAATAAAACAATAAGTAGATAAAATCTACGAATAGCTTCACTTGTGTAAAAAATGAGCTCGCTCACAAACAAATATGTATACAAAGATAGAAGTATTGTATATTTTACCAAAAGCATATTAACAATCTTAGAACATTTACCTATAGTATGTTAAAGTATCTTTATTGCGTTTTTTTTTAACATGAATGAGCTTGCAGAGAAAATACAGTATACTGAGTACGGTCCCCCAAAGGCTGGCCACGCACTTATGACGCCTCTGGTGTTGCT
Organism: Spilarctia lutea; assembly: GCA_916048165.1. Lineage (NCBI taxonomy): Eukaryota > Metazoa > Arthropoda > Insecta > Lepidoptera > Erebidae > Spilarctia > Spilarctia lutea. The sequence goes on from OU696491.1 coordinate 8,710,639, forward strand.
TCGCTTACCATCAGGCGATATGTGTACTCAATTGCCAACAATTCCATAAAAATAATAATTCCGACACTGACAAATCCTTCGACCCTCGAGCCTCAAAAGGTGTCGATCTATTTAGGTAACAAGAAATATATAGCGCAATACAGCTTTAGAATTGGGTATATAACATACAGAATAATGTATTAAAAATCTACCAGATATTTTAAACTGCAGATGCTTACCTGATTTTTATGAAGTGTGAAATAATACTATATTAAACTTGTAAAAATATATATAAGATACACGGTACATAGTCTAGATAATTTTAATATATAGGTCCTTAGAACATATTTTTGTACGTAGGTATACAGAGATATTAATCCACTCCATCACAGTAGGCTACTGAAATGTATATATGTATACTACTGCGTACCTAATGTGTAAAATATACATACATAGTGTAGTAAGTCCACAGAACACTTTTACTCAGAGGTCTGACTGAGTCAGACGACTGAACTGTATAACTTAACTTTAATAAGATAAAATAGACTAATTATTTAATAAAGATGGACTTCAAACCTGTTACCCATGTTCTTTTTGATATGGACGGGTTATTGTTAAGTAAGTTCTAAGTTACCTACCATATTAATATTCCATTAATTGTTTTCGTAAACCTAACCTATCTTATCGATTAAAATTTTTGTTTTTTAATGAGGTAGACCAATCATTACTTTTTATTTATTACGGTTATAGATACGGAAGATTTATACACAGTTGCATATCAAAACCTTTTAACGCCTTATAATAAGGAATACACCTGGGATTTGAAGGTCAAACTTATGGGGTTGCAGGATAAAGAATCAGCCAAATTGCTTTTAACTACTTTGGATGTACCTCTGAGTGTAGAAGAATGGATTAGTGCTGTCAAACTTCAGTACGAAAAAATATTTCCTGACTCAGAGCTTAAACCAGGTATGCAGTAGAGTTGTGGCGAGAAATTAATAGAGCCATTGAATAAAAAAAATAATTAATACAGAAATTTCCTCATATTATAGGTGCAAAAAAACTGGTAGTACATTTACATAAACATAATGTTCCTATTGCACTAGCCACCAGTTCAGGTAAAGAAGGCTATGAAATGAAGACAAACAAACATCATCAGGATATATTTTCTCTCTTCCCGATAAAGACCTTTGGGTCATCTGATCCTGAAGTGAAGCATGGGAAACCTCATCCTGATATATTCTTAGTAACTGCCGATAGGTTCCCTGATAAACCCAAACCTGAACAGGTAATAAAATTATAAATATACCTAATACAACACTTAGTTGGTCATATTTTATTTTTTTCAACAAGATTGTTTGAAATACTTAAAATATGTAGTATTACCTTTTAATTGAAAGTTCTAAGTATTTAAATATTTTAATATAATTGTAATCAAAACTTCTAGTGTTTGGTATTTGAAGACGCTACAAATGGTGTGAAGGCTGCCCGGGCTGCTGGAATGCAAGTAGTGATGGTGCCAGACGCAAGGCTCAACAAAAGCTTGACTGATGAAGCCACCCTTGTGATTGAAAGCTTAGAAGACTTTAAACCAGAATTGTTTGGTCTCCCTCCTTATGACACATAATGCAATATTTTGTAATTAATTTATTACTGAGACAACAAATGTAATTTGTCTTTTACTGCACAATACCTACAGTCTCACTTATCTTAGTGTAAGAATACTCTTGCAGTTAGCTTGTTACATACTCAAAATGATTTGTCTACCTCAAACTATGCTTTTAACATTTTAAATATTAACTAAGCAATTTGTTTAAGTATTGTGTGCATGTGAAAGTATGATTATATTAAATGGACAGTTTGGTAAAAATCAGTAAAAACTTCTTTTTACACAGAAAGAAAAATATAATATGCTTAAGATAAAGAATATTGCACTATTGTATTAATATATAATTGTTTTAGCCGAATAAAGGGACTTTTATTTTGTGTCAATAGATTGATTATTAAGTTAAAAAAAAGATCTGTAAAGAATTCTTATGTCATTATACTTCACTGATTTTTGAAGTGAAAACTACTTTAGGCGCATTGAGCACTTTTTGGGTGAAATAAAAGCATAGAACGCGTCACCGTACGCTTTCCATAAGCTTTATTTTTTTACTTCTTTTTATTGCGCATTTTATATAAAGAGCAAAGTTGTTCATTTCAGGTGAGCTTAAACAAAAGTTTGTTTATAGTTTTAGAGTTTTCAGCCGACAGTCCTTCTGACTGTTCGTTCTGTTGTATGGGCCTCCGTTATCCTCACTCATTCGGTAAAACACAGAGCTAGCGCTATTTCACACCGGTTTTCTGTGAGGCCGTGGTATTATAATAGGGACACAAAAAAGTATCGATACTTTGTGGTATTGAGTATTGAGTACTTTTCCTTTCGATACCGATGCTTTTGAACTCGATACTTTTACTCAATGAGTACTGTTGGACAGATATCGTATCGTTTATGTAATCGTTAAAACTTGCGGAATTACGGCAATTACAACCCGTCTACTAAAAAAAAAGGTCGCCATTAAGCCTTAGTAAGAAAAGTACCTACTCGATACTTTTACTCAATGAATACTTATTGACATTAAGTTCTAAATGGGTAATCTTAAAATCTTCCGACTTTACGGCAATTCCATCCCGTCAGCTAAAAAAGAAATTGCCATTAAGCCTCGGTTAGGAAGTACTCGATACTTTTGTTTCGATGGTTTTTTTTTCGATACTACTCATGAGTACACTTTCAATACTTTCTATTGCAAACAGTGTCCCTATGTCTTATTGGAGATAGCGAATCGAACCGACTAAAATGACTGCGCATTACACCCGTTTTCAAGCCAACTACCCATTTATCGTAGCCGTGGTAGACATAAAAACTACTGTAAGTGGTTACCAACTTTTATCGTATAGTGTTTTGTAAATGAAGATATTTGAAGTATTTTGAACATAATTTTAATGCTACTGCTCCACCTACGTAGGTGGAGCAGTCGGTTTTTTTGACACATCAAAGGGTTTTAGCGCGTAAGTGAGCGCACTATAATAATTGTTGTTGGCTACATTAACGCCGTCTCATTCTATCTATGGAGGGTAGAGATAAGGAGTATCATCTGTGTACATGAAAAGTGTCCGTTGAAATGCATTAAATTAGGGTGGCGCCACATTAGCATCAGAGTAAACTTCTTAAAATCAATACACACACTTTTTCATAAAATTGAATGATAAAAAATCAATAAACGTACTATTCACAGTTCAGAAAATAAAATATATTTACTACATTATTTTGTAATACGCAAGTAGTGACAATAATGTTAAATTTTTTAACTCGGCGTACTTCAATTCGTTCACAATTGCTACATTCATACCATAACCTGTGTCTACACCAGCGCCATTCTGGAAGGTTTTTGTACTGTTATTTACAGCTTACGCTGGACACTTTTTTCAATTTTCTTCCATATAAGATAACACTCCTTGTCTCTACCCTCCATAATTCTATCAAACGCGCGCGCATAGAGTAAGGACGAGAGTACTTTGTTTTAGGCGGGAACTGCATTTACAAGAACGATAATGGAGTGGTCGAATGAAAAAGCTTTAGAGATTTTAGAACCATTACAATTAGAGCCGTGTCTTTGGAATCCAAAGCTGCAATCCCATAAGAATCACGTGATGCGTTAGTTCTTTCTCTCTTTTTAAATTGCATAAATGCATAAAATAATTTATGACGCTCATTGTCGCAACAATTGGAGCTACTTCAAGCTGCATTGTGTGTATTATGTACGTGTTACCTCGTGAATTCATGAGGAATTAACTCTTAACGGCATTATAACCTAAATTTAGCCAACGCGCATTTTGTAGCGTTAATTAAGTTAGAGTAAACTTGTCCATTACTGTTAACGCTAACGCATAAGTAAAAGTAGCATAACACAAAAATATATGGCAATACTGTCAATAATTTAAGAGAGGCCTGGTTTTCCATAAATTTATTAATTTGAAACCTGTAAAATAGAATCTATCACTGTTTAAGTATTGACATTATTGACGGCCTCTGGCATGTTGAAAACTGTCCGGTGAACAATACTTTTATTTTAATTTTCGTTAACTGTGATGTAGGCATTTAGATACTTGAGTATTTACTTATCAATACAATTTTATTAATCATAAAGTAAAACAAACGCTCTTTCTGACGCAGTCGGGTAAATAGTAATCATTTATACTTACAAAAGTACATTGTGTTCAAATAAATGAATAAATGTTGAAAAATTCAAAATATTAGGCACATAAAATTGTTGTTTTGCTAATGCTAGCGATCATCTAGTTCTAGAGCATTCACCAACTTAGGGCAGCGTATTATTCACAACAAGTATAAAGTTATGTTGCAGGAAAAACTAAAATCAAAGAGTAAAATAATTACGAACAATGAAAATCTGAATTTTGACTAGGTAGAGTCATCGTTAGGTATTTCAAAGTTTTTCTATAGCAGAATCTTACCGCAATGACCTCCCTAGGTATTTCAGAGACTCACTTTTGTGATCTTTACCTACTATTATTTGAAGGTTAAATAAAATTGCTGATAAGATGATAGAGATACACTTTGGCATAGTATGATTTAACTTGACAGTTTCTAACTACTTGCTTATAATTTAATTTGTTTCAATTAGTTTTATTAAAAATGTTTATCCCGGTGACACATATTTTATTTGACATGGATGGTTTACTCCTAAGTAAGTAAATACATAATAAGACAGGCTTAGATATTATCCTACTAGAGTTTTTTTCATTTATGGGGGAATATTTTTAGATACGGAAGAATTATACACAATAGGTTTCCAGCAATTGGCATCTCGTTTTGGTAAAGAATTCACATTTGAAGTGAAGAAAAGGGTTATGGGCATGCAGAGTAGAGAATTTGCAGCAAGTATAATAGTTTACCTTGATCTACCGATTACTGTCGACGAGTTATTGAAAGAAACAAGGCAAATATTCAAAGAATCATTTCCGAAATGCAATGTCATGCCGGGTAAGTCTATAAAGATATATTATTTAATATTTTAGTATCAGAAAACTCCTTCAAGTTATTTACGTGTGTGTGATGAACATGGTTACAATATTATGTAAATTAGAAATTGTGACTGTTCTGCAGTTATCTGTGTCGCTGAGTTGGCGTTTAAAAATTGACAAATTATCGTTTGTAGTATTAAAGTAGTTTTAAATAAAAAAGATTAAGCGGATAACATATCATCATCAATATTATTATTTGGTGTTATAGGGATTTCTGTGCCATATGTTCTGTAATTATGTGCATAATAAAATAAAATTCAATAAAATCTTATTTGGTCTATCTAGTTCCAGTAGTGTTTACAAATATCTAGTTTTATAATATTTTGTACTTATGTCAAGAAGTAAAAATAATAAGAGACCGAATGAAAACAATTAAAGTATCAAAACTCATTGGTCAACCTTTAGACTCGTTTTATAATCGAGATTTGAAAGACGAGGATGCACTTACTTGTTTACGTCTTGCGCATTTTACGGTAAACTCTACACAAAATACATTTTCTTGTTAAAAATATTATTGATAATTCTTACTAATATTATAAATGAGTAAGTAATTCTGTCTACCTGTCTGTCGCACTTGCACGGCTAAAACGATGCACCGAGTTCAGTAAAATTTGGTATGGAGATATACTTTGATTCTTGATGAAGGACATAGGCTTTACTACGATATGCGGGCGGAGCCGCGGGCAAAAGCTAATAATTCAATAAAAACGACATTATGATATCTATCCACAGGAGTAGAAAAATTAGTTTACCATCTTCATAATCACAATATTGTAATGGGACTAGCGACGAGCAGCAGCAAAGAAACATATGATTTGAAAGTTGTAAATCACCAAGAGCTGTTTAATCTTTTCCCATTCAAAACATTGGGATCATCCGAACCTGAAGTAAAACGTGGTAAACCTTACCCTGACATATTTATTGTTGCTGCCCAGAAATTTCCAGAGAGACCTTCACCTGATAAGGTATTATATTATATTATATATTTAATGGATTAGGAATTTATTATTAAATTTACAGTTTACACTCGTAGGTAATGCATATTAATATCAAAAATTCGAAAGTAACTCTGTCTGTTAAACTTTTACGGCTAAACCGTTGCACCGATCTCAACGAAATTTGGGAGAAATTCTGCTTCATCCGAAAGGACATATGTTACTTGTTTTATGTTGAGTTTATTGTTGTAATGAATGAATATAACTTTAATACTTTTCAAACTTTATTTCAACATGAGTTGGAACCATTGGAATTTGAAACCACAGACAAAAAGCGGGAACTAGTGTTGCCCTCTTTTAATAGGCTTATTTTTTTTTTGTATTAAAGAAAATCGTTAGATTTAGCACGTACTGAATTATTAAACGATTTTTGCAGAACTTTTCGGAATTTTTTGGATCAAAAAGAGTTGTTTTACCAGATTTTTTTTACATTAACATCATATTTATGCTAATCACAAATGGAATTTGAAATGATATTGACGTTTGTAATTTTCAGTGTTTAGTATTCGAAGACTCAATTAATGGAGTCAAGGCTGCAAGAGCAGCAGGCATGCAAGTTGTAATGGTGCCCGATCCTCGCTTGGACCGAGCGCAAACAGTTGAGGCGACACTCGTTCTCGATTCACTAGAAGACTTTAAACCGGAATTCTTTGGATTGCCACCTTATGAAAAATAAATATTTTAAAAATGGTAACTGTGTTAACATTTTATTTCTTATATCCCTGTAAGGTCCTGGTTCCTAGTTGTCGGGGAACGGGTGTCAAGTCCCTCTAACACTAAGGGAGGATCCTCCGGCCAAGCGAGGTGATCATGCCTGACGGGCCACTGCCCAACAGTATATTTCCCGATTCAGGATTTGTAGTTACTCCGTGTAGTGCGTTACTTCGTAGTTCAGTGTATCTACGGTAGGTGGTTGTATATTGCTGTTGCGCTGTATGTGGAACCCGCCACAATGTCTTTATAGCTCCGAATTATTAGGTACGTTACTTGTCGTACCTTGTACTTTTTTCACTTTATTCTTCTTATTTATTATTCAGCTTCGATAACACTTTTGTGGTGTATGTATAGATGAAATCGCCAATTATATAGTAAACGTTTTTTTTTATTTCAATAAAATTATACCTTTCAAAGAACAACTTGACTGCCTCGGTGGCGCGAGTGGTAGCGTAAGCGACTGCTGTGCTTGAGGTCTCGGGTTCGATTCCCGGGTCGGTCCAAATGTTTGTATGATCTGCAAATATTTGTTTCGAAGTTTGGGTGTTTTCTATGTATAATATGTATGTATTTACAAAAAAAAAGTATATATGTATTTATATCAGTTGTCTAGTACCCATAACACAAGCTCTGCTTAGCTTGGGCCAAGACGGCGTTGTGTTAAAAAAAAAAAAAAAATTGGGACAAACCACCAGTTGGATCAGATAAGAAGTAACGCTCACAGCTCGTGGCTTCTCACAAATGGTAATAACGTTGAAGACTGTCAAAACATTCCAGCAATTGACAATTTGAGTTTCTCTATTGAAGAAGAGAAAGAAATGTGATCTGCCCCTGGCCTTTCTGTCTATAAAACTATTTTTTTCTGACAGAGCGGGCAAACGAGCAAATGTGTCACCTGATGGAAAATGACTGCCATCGCCTATTAAAGCTTGTAACTCAGGAGTCACAAGCGCGTTGCTGGCCTTGAAGGTTAGGAGCCTGCGCGGACAATATAATAATAATAAATATATCGGACATCTACCACAACGCCATCTAGTCCCAAGCTAAGCAGAGCTTGTGTTATGGGTACTAAGGCAACTGATATGATACATTTATAACTTTCTTTTTGTATACATATTATTACATAGGAAACACCCAAACTCCGAAACAAATATTTGTAAATCACACAAAGACTTGGTCCGACCTAGGATTTGAACCCGAGACCTCAAGAACAGCAGCCGCATCACCACTGCGGCACCCAGGCAGTCATTGTCCTCAAATGTCTTCAGTGTGCTATTATGTTAACTTTCATAAGGTGCATTTTTTTGCGTTTACGGCCAGGCCACACGTGATGTATTGCACGGACAAAGTGCAACCTTATTGTTGCGCTAATAAGAGTATACCGTGAAAATTCAGTTCGCCATATCTCTCGCCTGCGCAGGGCCTGACTGGGGTACTTGGACTTGGCAATCTACTAGACTCCCAAGTATAAGACGTAAAGCAAGATCACATCCCAGTACGTCTGACAACTTGCGGCCCCGGCGAGCACACCGATCATGTAAACCACTTATTGGCCATTCCGATAGCAGTATGTTTAACAATGGTTACGTATGTGACACTGTAGACTTGCCAGGTAGTCAGTTTTATTCGCACAATCGATTTTTGCGTATCAAGATTAGTACTATGTTACGATTTCTACAGATAAAATAGAATATAGTCTATGGCTATAACAAGCAACTATGGAGGGTAGAGACAAGGAGTGTTATCTTATATGGAAGAAAATTGAAAAAAGTGTCCAGCATAAGCTGTAAATAACAGTTCAAAAACCTTCCAGAATGGCGCTGGTGTAGACACAGGTTATGGTATGAATGTAGCAATTGTGAACGAATTGAAGTACGCCGAGGTAAAAAAATTAACATTATTGTCACTACTTGCGTATTACAAAATAATGTGGTAAATATATTTTATTTTCTGAACTGTGAATAGTACGTTTATTGATTTTTTATCATTCAATTTTATGAAAAGTGTGTGTATTGATTTTAAGAAGTTTACTCTGATGCTAATGTGGCGCCACCCTAATTTAATGCAATTCAACGGAAACTTTTCATGTACACAGATGATACTCCTTATCTCTACCCTCCATACAAGCAACCAAGACTTGGACGTGGTCAATGAGTCTTGCCTATTCAACCGTGTGGACCCTCCCATATGAGGATGTCACAATGAGTTACTTGGAAACTATCATTCCGAGGGTTTAGGGATTTCGGTATTATGTCAGTTGGTGTAACCCAATGTCTTTAGAGACATAAAATGCAATTTTGTTTAAATATTTATTTCACCTTTTAATACATGTATGACAACCTTATTGTTGGAATAAATACGGTAAATAAATGAGGTTCTATTTGCTTTGACTAGAAAGATTCTTGCACTTGTATTGTTGAAAATATCATAAACAACTCACAGGACTGCAACAACAACAGTGCAAAGGGAAAACTTAAAATAAGTCCTATGTCTAAAGTCTAGCTAACAAGGCATAGTAAGCTAAAACCTCCTTACTAACGGGAGATCCTATGTCCAGTTATTAAAGACTGTTGACAAAGATGATTGTTGAAAATACTGTATGGAAGACTTGGTAGGTATAGTACATTTATGCTTACTTATAAAAGAATATATAACACATAATGATACTGCTTAAACTTTTAAGTACTGAGTTTCTAACAATTGACTTTCAGTATAAACACCAACAACACATATATATATATATATATTACACATCTTCTAATTTAAACTAATCATATGCTGGAAGTCCGAACAGTTCAGGTTTGAACTCCTCTAAGGATTTAAGAACGAGTGTGGCAGTTTGTAAATATTTGGAATCAATCCGAGGGTCTGGTACAGCCACTACTTGCATGTTAGCTGCATTTGCAGCTTTTATACCATTTACAGCATCTTCAAATACGAGGCACTGAAAATAAAACAAAAGGCATTTAGAAAACCACACACCTTCTCAGATACTAGAAGCCGGGGAACCATGTGCACCCTCGGAAGGAAATCCCTGGAACCCCGACGTACCTCGGGCCACCCACTGTTGTAGGTGGCCAACTCCTGTGTAGGAACCCTAATACTCATATTCTATTCAGAAAAGCGCCACCCCGGCCTGCTTCTGATAGGGTGACTGGTGGCCTCACCTGTCACCCTCAGGCTTGCGCTTGCGCGTCTGCGGTACCTGCGGACATTGAGAGTTCTAAACCTATCTCTCTTTCGCGAACATAACTTGCTCGGAGAAAGAGTGAGAGACAGTTGAGTCGACCAGGTAGCTTGCTCCGAAGCTCGTGAAAAACTAAGCCTCGGATTTGTGCAGAGCCACCTCGAAACCCAGCCGCCGGATTCGTTCGGCGACTTGGGCAACCCCAGTGGAAACCGTACTGGTTGTCCGGCAAATCCGGCCCTACCCTGAAGAGATGTTTGATGAGGCGCCAGTAATCACTGTTTCAAAGTCAAGCAACACTATGGGCCTTTCGGATGAGGATCAGTTTCCCTGTCTTCCACAATTTCGGAAACTGGCCCTATTCCAGACATGCGCTGAACAACCCTCTCGGTCGGGGCTCGAGAGCCGGCGCCTCGTCGTCTAGAGCCAGGACCCACCCTCGGCTAGCAATGCTATCAGGTCCTGGGGTAGTGGTATAGCAGGTCTAAACCTCCTTCCTAAGGGAAGGCTGTTGATGATTAATTAAAACCATCAAGTTTAATATCTGGTGTAGTACTGCCTATTACTTACATCTTCTGGTTTTGGTTTATTATGAAATCTTGAAGCACAAACAAGAAATATTTCTGGGTCAGGTTTTCCTCTAGTGACCTCTGGGTCGGTTGACCCCATTGTGAGGTGATGGAATAATTTTAATAAATCTTGATGGTTTTTCATCTTCTTGTCAACACTATCACTGCTGGAACTGGTTGCCAGAGCTATAGGAACTCCTTTTTTGTGTAAATGCTCTACTAGCTTTTTGGCTCCTGTAAATTTAAAGAAGGTTTTATACCTTACAACAACATACAACCTTATTTTGAAAATTAAGAAATTTTATTAACTTATGTTGCTAGAAATAAATAAACTTATGCTTAGGTACTGTGATGATGTGATCCAAAGTAGTGTTATACTAAGTAGTTTGCAGTAAGCACATCTTTTTTAAATAAATACTGCTTGTGAGTGAAGCGCACTACTAGATAGAGGGTTCCATATAAATTGGTTTCTCATCAACTTCCTCATCTAAATAAGTAACTAAAAAGCTTGTGTTAAACCATGGTTCACCCCAGAGGTCTATCTTTGCTGGCAGACCAGAGTATGTATGGAATGACTTACACAGATTTTTAAACAGTATAAGATCTGGTCCACTTCTCCAGACACATCCAAACAGATAGCCCTCTCCAGTAAACCATAATGTGTGTTGCTTGCTTTTGGTGAAACTTACATCATAGCAGAAATTGTAAATGAGTGAAAATAATAAAATTTACTCTATTAGCAATACACATAATAGGAAAGAAAATAAATGTAATAGAATATTTTTACTAATTGGAAGGCTGAAGCGAATATAGCAAACAGTTTTTACAGTTTACACTTCCATGCATTTTAATTCTTAAAACGAAATTAATTTTACCTGACATTAACTGCACATTAGAGAATAGTACCTCACTTATTTGACTGCATTCCTTCATAAACTCATCTCTGGCAACTGGTAGTTCTAATACTTTGATTATTTTATCAGCACATTCATGGCCTTGAAAACCAAGAAGTGTTTCCTTAAGCTCCCATGTAAATTTCTTCCCATACTTAGCACACGCCGTTGTAAAAATTTCAGTATAAAGCACCTCTGAATCTGTTATTAAAATTTATTTAGTTCAGGTACACTTTTACAATAAATATTAATATTACATCATATTAAAATATTACCGAGAATTAACCCGTCTAAGTCGAACAATACATGAGTAACCTTTTTGAATTGCATTTTAATACTTTAATACAATAAGAAAATCCTCGCATCTGTTAAATTACTAAAGCCAGGGTTTAAAAAAATCTTTTTACGAGCTTCAGCTTAGACTGTGGCTTCATAACTGACATAACACACTGACAATGACAATATTGATATAAAACATTGACAATTTGACATTCTTTATGGATCTTTTTTTGTTTTTTTTGAAAGACGGTCCCCATTTCAGGCCATCCACATTTATAAATTTTTATCATTAATTTCATCGCCACGAAGACTTGAAGACTGAAGACAAAAATAGGTGATCCGACTGATCCGGCTGGTTGCAATTTATCAAAAGAAGAAGAAGACATTATTTAACTAACAATGTACCTACTCTGTGCATTGATAGCTACGTCAAGTATTGACACAATCGTGACATTGATAATACATTACACCTAGTACTCCTACTCTGTGCATTACACTCATTGAGCCTTGGTGCATCATTGACTGACTCCTAGCGTAGAAAACGTTCCGGTGATAGATATGATATCCAAATCCGTCCTTTATTCTCGGGATTATTATCATAATTATTCTGTGAGATAAGATAAGGAAAATTACAAGTAAGCTTAGCATAAACGAGCGCAAAATTAAATTTATCTCAAATGCGAGAGTAATTATTTTCCCGACTCAACATGTTTTAATTTTAAATCTCTCTGCTGGACATAGGCCACGCCAATTCCACGCCTCTTAGTTCGATTCTCGGCTTCTCGCATCCAAAAGCAAACCATCACTCCACCTGGCCTGTGGACGTCCTATACTACATTTTCCGAGACGCGATCTCCACTGGAGAACCGGTTTATCCCTACATTAATAACAGAATTTATTCCGGTCCGCCAGGAAAGTTCACCTCACCTGATCAGAGTATACTTATATATTGCCCACTTGATCTTACGACTAGCGTATGTGACTGCCAAGCAAATATTAGGCTAACAGGTACGTTTTAGTGGGCAGGTTAGTGATCCTGACTGCTATGCCAGAGGTCATGGGTTCGATTCCCTCCCAGGACAAATGTTTGTGTGTTGCGCACGATCATTTGTTCTGTGTCTGGGTGTATATTTATCTATACTATGTACGTAATTAGAAATAATTATATAAGTTCGTTTATCAGCACTCTGTTTACCATTTTACAGGCTCTGCCTTGTTTGGGATAAGATACGGCCATCTTTGTGAATGGTGATGTGTGAATTGTGTGAGATTATATTATATATACGTTATTATATATTTTCGAGAGATTATGCGAATGGGTCATTAACTTTTTAATAGATATAAGTATAAAGGTCGAAGTCGGCGTTGAGTGCTTTCACTCCATGTCTGTGAATGCTGGTGTCCCGCAAGGTTGTGTGCTATCGCCTACTTAATTTCTCCTTCATATCAATGACATGTTGCAAATATGTTGAATTCATTGTTAAGTGAATGACAGCATGGAAGGTGCTCTCTATGCCGGCCGCGCTAAAACGTCATTGAGAGCCGTTTTTTTAACGTTTTTTTAACGTTAACAAAGTTTTACCTGAAATTGAGACCTCTTTAATAATAATAATAATAATTTATTGTAACAAAGTATGGATACAAATCAAGTGCAAACTAGCGTAAGCTGTATGTCGGGAATCAATACCTTCCCAAAAAAAAATTATGATACAATAAATGTTTACATACATGAAACATACTTAAATAATTGATCTGTTAATTTTGCACGTGCTTGTATCTGCGTGTTTTGTGTGTACCTACAATGTGTGTGCGCGTGTGTGAGAGTGTGTGCGCGTGTGCGCGTGTGTGTGTGTGTGTGGTCTTTGGAAAAGATGTCAGACTGGGTTAGAGTTAATTTAGCCCGATTTAACCCCACAAAGACACAAGACTGCGCGTTCACCGTAAAAAATAAACGCCGTTGGTCGTATGGTCGTATCTTTTTGAAGACACTCCCAAATTGGCTTCGTAGAAGCCTGGCGTGTTCAATATTTTACTTAGTATTTCACTCCAACCCACCGCCATCTGCCTTATAAGAAACTTTCTGCCTCGCAGAACAAAACTATGGAATGAACTGTCACCTGCGGCATTCTCAGACCAATAAGACCTTTAAGAAAACAGTGTTTTCAACAATTGCGCTGCCGGCCTTTTAAATTTCTTTTTAAAAGGCCGGCAACGCAATTGTGAGGCCTCTGGTGTCTATGGCGCGGCGGTAATCGTTTACCATCAGGTGATCCGTCTGCCTCCTATCTCATTAAAAATAATAGATAAACTATAAATATACTACATATTCACTTATCTTTACAGATATCATTACTCGTACTTACTTGGGATGAGATGTAATCTATTTGTAATGATTATTCTAATCTGAGTTAGACCGCCATAACAATTTGAATATTTCCATTTTACTTTAGATTAGTTCATTTTATAAAGAGTTTTTTTTTCTTACAATGAATCCGAAAACGGGTGGAAAGGAGTGACAAGTTGATGTTGCACTATATAAGACATAACAACCAGACTTGGCAAGCGTCCAACGGGTGGTATTGATGTAGGGACGCAATAATGTACTGAATGTACAGTTGTCTTGTTTTTATCGTGACGTGCTTTATGTTTTTTTTTATATTAATCACAATTTACAGGTTATAAAATCGTTGTGAATAGCCTTTGCCTTTTGGGTTAAACAGGTTTATTATGCTCTTACTTACTAAAACGAATCTGAACGTCTATTACTTGCCAATAATCAAGTGCACCAGAACCCCCTGGCTTTGCAACCTCTGATTCGGACCATTGACAAAACCTCGGTCAGGAACGGCAAATTGACTGCCACTTCGAGATCACATTGCTAGTTAGGCGTGTCGCCGATGTTCACGTAAATCCTGAATAGTGTAGTTGTACTTGTAAGCTTCTGAATAATTAAACATATAAATTCAAATTCATTTATTTAGTTAAAAAGGTGTAGGTATATTTATAAATAAAGTACGTTAATTGTTATTTGCCCGAACTAGATTGAATTTGTGTCTCGGGCGAAGAAAATGTTTACACAACAATTTTATTCACTCAAATTTACATAATTAGACTTAAAGTAACCATATAATTTAATAACATACATAGCAATTTTGTAGTACCTACTAGAAATAAGTGGGTCAAAAATAATGCGCTAAGACAGCTCAGCAAAATAATTTTATTTACATATTTCAAGTATCTACTCAGTTTGCTCATACGACAAAATTTGCACTTTGCACGATTTTTAATGCAGCATAGTTTTTAATGCTCCACAATTTCTTTTATATAAATTTATGGTTATTTTATGATTTTATATTTTATTTTATATGGTATTCTTTGTGCTGTAGCCAGATAATACTTATGTTGTAGCAAAACAATGTTTTTCTTTTTTTTCTAATTACGAACTATTATACAGGTAGTTATATTAGCACGTAGTAGAGCACACTGATTTCATCAGGAACGGGCCGGCTTCACCGTGGCGATACTACCCTCCTCTTGCACAGAAGATCAACCTAAAATGACAGCATTCGTGTTGTCGTTGAGTGCGAGATCGGTGGCCCAATGATGCAGAAGAATCACTAGGCCGCCATGGTGTGGGTAAGCATACTGCATTGTTGCATTCGCAATGAGTATGGTCTTGGATTATACTTTGTGCTTTCCATCACGCAGAGTAGTCATTTTGCCAGTGGAAGGCTATACATAATAAACATATTTTCAAAATTTTACTTATTGTATTATCATTTCACATTTATTAAATATTTCTATCTTGCTTGCTTATTGCGAAAATATAGATTGCTATTGGCAATGTTGAAGAATGCGACAATTCGCAAATGTG
The DNA here is from genome assembly GCA_916048165.1 of Spilarctia lutea. NCBI lineage: Eukaryota > Metazoa > Arthropoda > Insecta > Lepidoptera > Erebidae > Spilarctia > Spilarctia lutea. The sequence goes on from OU696491.1 coordinate 8,726,214, forward strand.
AATGCTACGTACGTACGTACTTTATAAACAAAAATCCAATAAATAAAATAATATTAATGATTGCTTTCATCCTCTCCATCCAGCTCTATTAAACGGAAATTACAAAGTTTTAAAACTTCAGAACTTACTAAGTTAATACTGAGCGCCAAAAATTATCTTCAGGTTTTGTTGAATAGTTGTGTAAACTCTACGAAATCGATCAAATGATTTTCGATATTTGATGACAATGATGTATTCACCTACTCTGTATTAACTATTTTTTTCGTGGGAGATCCACTCTTCGGCATGAATGGGCCGGCTCGATCGGAGTGATACCACGGCCTCACAGAAAACCGGTGTGAAATAGCGCTTGCGCTGTGTTTCACCGAGTGAGTAAGGATACCGTAGACCCATACCCCAACACCTCCCCCATCCCCCTTCCCATCCCCCCAAAGGTCGGCAACGCACTTGTGACGCCTGTGGTGTTGCGACGGCGCCGGTAATCGCTTACCATCAGGTGATACGTCTGCTCGTTTGCCCATTATTCAATAAAAATAAATATGGATCTTAAAAATACTCCAAAAAGAGTGCTGTCGACCGCCAAAATTTAGTGCTATTGGATGATTCTTATTTCATATAGAATTAGGTCGAAAATTGAAGTGTAGGAACTTTTTTTTTAAATTTAAAACTTCTAAAATTTAAACATAGATGAGTTTACCCATATTCGTTTTATTATTATTCTTAGTTCAATGAAGACAAAATGACAATGAAGAAGAAAAGGATTTGTAAACCATTTTTGTTACCCACAAAAATATCTAGGTACCTAAGTTTTTTCTCTTTTTTGTAATTTATTTATTTAAAATCAGATACACATTCTACATGCTCTAGTCTGCCAAACTGTAACACAGTTCGGCGGCAGAACTTAACGGTCAATTATGTTCGAGTTATTTATATGTCATCATCGTTTAATGCCTTTAATGGTCCACTGCTGGACATGGCCATGTTCTTAGTGCTTTTACCGTTATTAATCGATATAATTAAAACTATTTATAACCAATGACTCAAGTTTTTTAGTAAATTATGCTAATTTAGATATCTTGCATTAGATTTTTTAATATGAAGATCCTGTTGCATATTCTCGTAAATAATTATCTAATCAATGAAACAAAAATACTTCTATTTCTAGATAATTTTATAACGAATAATAAAACTTATTTATTTAAAACGAAACCCTACTACAGTATAATCTTCGAATGGTTACAATGAATAATCTATATTTTTAAATAATACATCTATATAACGAGTAGAATCCCTGCCAATCGTCAATTACTAAATCCTTTAAGTACACGATCATCAACAGCAGTGACCCATGAACACACCGAGTTATGACACTTGGAAAGTTCTAGAAAAAAAACTGTCTTGGAAATAGAAACGAAATTAATCAGAATAAAATAGAAGGATTAGGAAAAATAATATTCTTTTTTGATGAAATGGCAACCAGCCTGATCACTCGGATCAGCTATTTCTGCCAATGTCAAGTATTTATAGTCTTCAATTATCAAGTCTTCGAGTCTTCAAGTAGTCGTCGTGATGAAATTAATGATAAAAATATATAAAATGTGGATGACATGAAATGGGGACCGCCTTTCCTAGGAAAAATAATAAATCCACTTCACCAAAGCGGGAGAATAACGAAGTAAAAGTAGGCAAAAAGGTTTTTAAGATACATAACGGATAGATAGAATATATGTGAGAGTGTTCTGAAGAGCTGTTCCAACTGGTCCCCCCTTCTCCCTTCCTCTACAGGACAACACGTGCTGGCCTCGGAAGTCACCGCTTCAGAGTGGAAGACATACACTCTCGCACTCATCGATTCGGCTCTTCCTTCCTGTGCCGAGCGGTTAAAACCTGGAACTCATTACCAGCGCACGTGTTTCCGTCCCACTATGATCCCGGGTCCTTTAAGCGGGGCGTGAAAAAGCATCTCACTAGGCCGCCATAGTGCTGGTCGCCATGCTGCACTGTCCTTGTTTGCATTGAGGATGGTGACCACCACTCTTGGATTCTGCTGGTGCTTTCCATCAGGCAGGGCAAAGTCATTTTGGTAGCTCAGGTATAAAAAAAGAAAAATATGTATTAAGTCCTACAGATATAGATATTATGGGTCATCATAAAGTCATATGTAGTAATTTCGTATACGGCAAAATCGCCTAAAAGCACGTAAATTCATCATACTTTTTTGTTAATGAGGTGGAAATACCCTTCGTGTCTCCGGTTCTTTGGGGACTCGGGAACAAGGAGTATGTAGTGTTTCCACTTGAAACCACGCCGATGGCCGGACTTATGCACTACGGGCTCGTGTCGAAAATTGATAAGTCATGTGAACCACCAGGAGACCTTTTTTAAAAAGATGCAGGGGCATAAAACAATAACATTCAGCACTATGCCGTCACTTTTAAGCTTTCCAGCTGAGTACAGGTGAAGAGGAGGGTTGCCCTCGATGTTTTTCCCTTGTCACATGATTTTTGTATGGAGTTGCGGAATAATGGATTAGAAGAGAGTATTGAAATTAACAGATATGACTCATCAATTTTGAACATGGGCCCGTAGTCTATTAGGCACTAAAGTTGACTGCACGGTTGGCCTAGTGGTTTAAGCGGTCACTACGCCGCTTGCTACTGCGCCAAGTGCCGGGTTCAAATCCCACGTGGGACATCACTTTGTGTGATCCACAAAAATGTTGTCCTAAGTCTGGGTGTTCTTTGTGTCCGTTACATGTATGTTTGTAAAGTCCCCCGCGACACAGGATGTATATTCCTAATGCGGGAGTTGTCTTTTCAAAAAAGGCAAGAGTAGGAATACTCTGAATAGGACCCGGACAATATTAATACTACTTACCTAAACTTACGGATATCTAACACACAACGCCATCTAGTCCCAAACTAAGCAGAGCTTGTATCATGGGTACTATACAACTGATATAAATACACATATACTTTTTTGTTAATACACACAAATTAAACATAGAAAACACCGAAAAAAGGAAACAAATATTTGCAAATCATACAAGTATTTGATCCGACTCAGGAATCGAACCCGAGACCTCGTGCACAGAAGTCGCGTACGCTATCACTGCGGCACCCTTCCCTGGGAGAACGTAAATTCATCCCAGTTGACAGAAGAGCAAAGTTTTCTTGTAACCTAATTGTAAAAATAAATAATTTCATTTCATTTTGCGATCATAAGTCATTCTTAAAGATAAAACTTAATGTGTAGACTGTAGAGTATCGTTGAGCTACCTGAACTCTCCAAATAAGTAATTTCTAACAAAAGAGGTAAACAAAGCTCAAATTGGCTGTACCTGGGCGTCCTTGAATTTGCTGGGGATTGGCGTACAAGGTGACCTTATTAAGTTTTAGTGGGGTATAAATCTTGCGTCTCGAATTTTTTGTTTTTATTAATTCTCATTCAGCGTGTCTTTTGAATAGTAAAATGGACCGTGTTTGCCATTATGGGATTTTATTAAAGTAATGTATGACTAGTATAACCTTACAAACGTTTTTTAAATTATATGGTTAATACCTTAGTAATACGTAAGTAGATTTACCTAAATATGCTTTGGTGATGATACTGATTCACGGAAAAACTCGAATGAATTTATGTGGCATCTTACATATAAGTTAAATTCTGTACCTTATATAAACAATATTGTTTTTTTTATTACTGAAATACAGTAATAAAAAAAACAATAGGAGGTTTGATTCACCTACATTTTAACTCAATTATGCATGAATTAAATCTGAACTTTAGAAGCATTAATAGTCATTATCATTAGTCTAATGATCGTAAACGGTATACGGTCCATATTTTCCATGCCAAGTACTAGAGGCCTTGAACTAATTTTATTACTTTTTCACAATCATGCCCTTCCCGGTAGATAAATTTAATGGGTCAATATAATTAATAGAGTTACCGCGTGTAAAAACATCGAGTAAAATGATTCTGAATCACGTGCAACAGCGAACTACTTGCATACACTACAATTTACAATGCGCAACTGCTGTTCGATATCCACAATCCATAATTATTAATTCGTGGATATAGAGCGTGAAATAAAGCATTCAGGCAAAACAAGAAGTAAGTAGGTATATAGGGGCGCAACGTGTTGGTGTATTCTCCAGTCGTAAGCGACGAGGCTCGCGGGCTGCTCGGCGACTCCCGTGAGCAACTTTGTGTATGTACCTACTACCTTTCGACGCAGATAAAGGAATTCCTATGTGATGTTAGTAAACAAAAAGTGTATAAATAAAAAGCGCGGCGTGTTCCTGTTGTCAGTCTAGTTGTGAATTTGAGCAGGCAATGATGTCTCTTCCGGGAGTTTTTCTTTTTTCTCACTACGTAGAGAGCTTTTGGGTAAGTTCATTAAAACTGTTAATAATATAATTATTTAAATTAATTTTACTTAATAATAACTATATAGGTACCAAGTTGACATAGTGACTTTAAACTTTTCAATAATGTGTTTTTTTTTTCATTTAGGTAGGCAAATCAGGGTTCTTCTAAAGATAATATTCATGTAAATAGTCCGAAACGTAGTGAAACTTAATATTAACAATACTAAATGTGATTTCATGCGTTTCACATTAATTAAATGGTATTTATTTTATTTTCTTTATGTGTAACTTGCTCTACGATATCCCGGACACAAAGATCGGGCCGAAGCATAAAGTGTAAGAAGTTACGGCTGCGAGTAAAAAAATATACATTATTCAGGCATTTTTCTTGCGAATTATGAAGCGTTGCCTGGCTTGCGTGTTTTGGTGAAGTTATGTTGGAAGTTCATTATAATAGCTTTTTTCTCTTCAGAAAAATTACTTGAAAAAATGCTTAAATTGTTGCATGTAAATATGACCTATACGTTGTGAGAGAATGGTCAAACCAAACTATTAATAAAGGTAACGTGCAAGTAATATTTATAGTCTGTTAATTGTTATCCTTCGTAATTTATAATGACGTGTACGGGTCTACTCTTGACAATTAAATAAACTCTTGTAATTCATCCATAACCGAAGTTATGGATCAACTATTTTCTTAAGTTCACTACTTCTTGCGTATATGTATGTCGGTAATAAGTTTATTAAATAGTTTTAACCTTTATAGAAACTATACTTAATTAAATTAAAATATTGACCTACCTATATTAAGTTAACATACCTACGTTTTATTTATATTATAATAAAGTATGATAATTTGAAATTGAAAAGGGCGAATGTAGAGGGGAAACCTTTCTGAATTTCAAATATTTTTTTTGAAGTTCCACTATTTTTCTTCTGAATTGTAGGTAATTAAATACTTTTGTTACATTACAATTTTGCAAATATCATTTTTGTTTTTTTTTCAGAGCGTTTTGGTTTGTGTTTTAATTTTCAAATTTAGAATCTTGAAAAACATATTGCGTATTAGTCCTTTGTAGCGGTTGTTATGAAGAAAAAGTCTGTCATTTCCTTTGCCAAGCAGTTCTCCAACACAGTTGCACCAGGAGTGCGTGAGACTGCTTGACCGCGACGTTGAATATTCAGTATACATATGTTCACTCATCGTAATATAGTTATTAATATGCAATCGGTCGCTTACTCCTGCCTCTGATTCAAGGTTAATTTTTTACTTGAACTGATTAAGAATAATTGCGAACATTGTTGTATGAGATACTCGCAATAGATAAGATTTACTAATGCTAAACACTGATTGTACGTATCACTCTAGTTAAATATTTATACATGCGTAAATATGTATGTACAGTTATCTTTGCGTGGATTATTTTTTCTTCATCATAAACGTGTAAATGTTTAATAATGAAGTTAAACAACTTGAATGTCACATGAATGTTACGATGATCATAGACAACTGTGGTCATCAGAACATCTTTGTTGTATTATTATTTAGTCATCTTTCTTTTTTACAATCTTAGCATTAGCGTCACTAATATCAGAAATTTAGTTTAAAATTAAAAAAAAAAATAAGGCGATGATTCTCTGTACGACTTATGAAACGTTATAAACACGGCGTTCAAAAGATTGCGGACACGGACCAAAAAGAAGAAACGGATTAAAATGTAAAACTACTTTGGGTACCTAATAAAGTAATAATAATAGGAAAAAATAAATGCACACTTTCACAAATGTAGTGATAGAATTGACTCATATGGTTATCCTTTTTTTATGTATGACCCTGCCAAAATGACTCTACTCTGCCTAAAGGAAAGCATAAGCAGAAACTAAAAGTGGTGGTCACCATACTCATTGCCAATGCAGACAATATATGCAATGTATGGCGATCCTCACCATTGCGGCTTAGTGATGCTTCTGCATTACTGGGCCTCCGGTCTCGCACTCACCAATGAACAACGACAGCACGAACGCTGTCATTTTACGTTGATTTTCTGTGCGAGGTTGAGCCGGCCCGTTCGTGCTGAAATCAGCGTGGCTCTGCTACCCTACTATCCCTATTTCTTCACTAGGACGTACCTACAATAATTTCACTAAGTACTCTTGAAGATTATTAATATGTCTGAATATAAAGTTAAATAGGAGTTAAGAATAACGCTTAGGGTTCTTATTAATGTGTGGTGTTGTGTCATGTTTCAAAAACACAATACTACAGTGTGTCGTGTCTTCTTAACACAAGGCGGTAAAGTCTAGTGGTCTTCTTCTTCTTTTGATGAAATGGCAACCAGCCAGATCACTCGAATCAGCTATATCTGCCAATGTCAAGTATTTGTAGTCTTCAATTCTAAGTCTTCGAGTATTCAAGTCGTCGTCGTGATGAATTAATGATAAAAAATATATAAAATGTGGATGACATGAAATGGGGACCGTCTTTCGTAAAAACAAAAAACGATCTCTCTAGTGATCTATCTAAACGATAAACCTTAAGAAAATTACACAATTCTGACATGACACAACATATTAATACACAACAGAATAGAATGAACATAGTTTCAGTCCTGAATATAAATAAATAGGTATATTTAACTGTTACGCTAATACCATAATTGTGTAACATGTCGAAACAGAATATTTGTTTTTCAAATCATGTTTACTTGTTAGGTACATTTACGAATATTCGTTTAGCAATCAGTTTTCGTTTCAATTTAATTCCATAAGGCGTAAGTCATAAGGCGTCATAAACAAACTTGATATATGCTTGCTTGATTTGCTATAGGTACCATTACGGTACTCATTCGAATTGTTATACTTTTAAGAATAGAATAAAAGTAAAAATATACAGATAGGATAGGATAAATAAAACAGAGTGTCACAACCCTTATTTATCATAAGGGTGCCGTAAGAAGCGACTAAGGGATAAAACTACGCAGGATAACTTCACTACAATAAGAAGGAAAACCTGAAACAAACGCTATGTCAACACATTTGGCCAGCAGCGTGGTAGTTGGTCAAAATCTTCTAGATAGGACTCTTATCAAATGCTATTCACGTGTGTTGTGTAGGTATTAATATCCGGTGTTTAAAATAGGTCCCTACATTGTACTCATTGGTATAAAATGAAAGAATGAACGAAGTGAACAAATGAATGAAAGGAACCAATATACATTTCTAAATGAAGCAACCAAATAAAGAGTCTTGAGATTTTGTTTTTTTGTCTGTTCTACTTTTGTTATGTCGTCGGCCTTCCTCAACAGTTAGTTACCCTATTAGTATGATAATCGATTGCCGAGCTGGGCCGTAAACCATTGGGCGGTAGAAAAGTTTGTGTCTACTGTTTACCTATAGCCTTGAACTTCGTACAAGGCCGAACCTTATTGCACAATTAAATATACCTAACGTTGTTTTATCGTGTCGATTAGACTATAAATAGTCTTTGTTCATTGTAAATATGTTGTTTTATAGAAATACGGTTCGTATCTACGCATTTGGGTGGCCTGCTCTCGTTCTGGTATAAAAAGAATAGCACACTATATACTTGTTTAAAATAAGTCATTTATATTTTACTATCTTCATCAAAGAGCGGCGATAACTACGTCCCGTTCGGAGAAGAAGGACCACTACTCTTGGTTTCTGCTTGTATTTTACATCAGGCAGGCCAGTATATATATATATATATATCATTCTAAGATGCAATTTGACATAATTAAAGACGACACGACATAAAACGACTAAAACTAAATGGTCTTCGATCACGGTCACACTGTTATATAAACTCTACCGACTTGATTCCCGGTGATTACGCACCAGATTGTGACATGCCCTTAGTTAGACGAACCCGGCTGTCAGTGGTTAAAAAAGTAGTGAAAGTTATGTACTCATCTCAGACCTGTTTCGATAAAGTGCCTTACCACTGACTTTATGATTACAACATATTTGGTTGGACTGGGTTTCCGTGGGAATTCATCTAGGAACAAAGGAGAAATTTCAATTTTAGTAGATACACAATATGATCCTTACTTCATTAAAATATATTATTAGATAAAATATTGAAAGGGCTTAGCTAGCGTCCGTAAATACATTTTAGTTTAATAGTAATAAAATTACATGGTGATAACCGGCTATTGCTGCTAATTAATATAACGGAATATTTGTGTCTAATAATATAAAGTTAAAAACATTTACTGCATGATTTATATTAAATTATTTTGTCAAGGATAAGTAAATGTTTTCCTTGTCTTATTATGTCTAGCAGTCGTATTCAAATTTATGAAAATGTATTTTTTTTTATTCTTTTAGTGATAGTACAATTAGGATTGCATATATAGGTACAAATACTCGTATAAATTCAAACAGTGTGTAAATTTGGGTACGTATTCCATTTACAGACGTACAAGTAAGCAGTTGGGAACAATCAGTTTGAATTTCGAACAATTTGTAAACAGAGTTTGACAGTATTTAGTAGAAAAAAATTGACTCCTACATATCTCTACATTTGCGTAATCAAGAATTCCGGTACCTATAAATGTTTATGGTGCTCACACAAATTTAAGATTACTCTATTTATTTAATAACTTAGTTATAATCTATGACGAGTTATAATTTCCAACAATATGTGGATCTATTCGGAAAACTCAATTTTATAACTTACTTGCGGTTCGGGCCGCTTCGCAGGAAAGTATTTGAAATTATTGGATCCCCTCTACAATAATGTGCTTGTATTACACATATCTATACTAATATTATAAAGAGGAAAGATTTGTACCTATTTTTGTATGTTTGTATGTTTGTAATGAATAGGCTCAAAAACTACTGGACCGATTTTAAAAATTCTTTCACCATTCGAAAGCTACATTATCCACGAGTAACATAAGCTATATTTTATTTTGGAAAAAAATAGAGTTCCGTAAGATATTTGGGTTTTTCGGACACAAGGTGTAAAAATCAACCAGAAAAGTTACTTATTTGGCGAAAATTTTCATGCTACGGGCTATATAAGACGCAAACGAGGTTGCGTGGGTCAGCTATATTTTATATACAACGTGTATTTAGTATCAGCATTGCACCCGTGCGAAGCCGGGGCGGGTCGCTAGTTCAGAATAAAATGAGGAATGTACACTCACACCCAAGATAAACCAATACAGATTTTATGCATATGCATATGCATATTGAATACTGTTTTTCTAATATAAATTAACTAAAAATAAAAATATATTAACTTAAGGCACACGTTTGCCATTAATTTCACCATTTCACATATTTATAGTATGTACTAAATATCGGTCGAATAATAACAAACTTTAGCTTCACTTTTGTAAACGAAACTGAATCTTTTTTTTTTTATTTAAATACCATTTTCGTTCATTAATAGTGACTTGCTAATTTAGAAATTTACCAACTGCAATAATAGAGTGATTTCGTGGAACAATATCTCTCTTTTGTGTGTCGGAAATAAACTGATATTATCTTTACGAAGACGACCAATATGTGTAATTCAGGCAACCATAGCAGTTGTATTTGAAATAATATTGTAACTATATCATGTTAATATGGTATTCATAGATCAATACAATCATAATAGACTATTTTAAACGTAGTTACCGGGTGTTTAACAGTCGAGATAGGATAAAGTGAGCTTAAGTAGGAACAGGAAGATGGTTGCTATTAATAACTCATTAATAGTGTCAGTTCAACGAAAATTCCATTCCATTCGGCTTACTTGTTCTAACGAGCTTTTAGTGATTCTAATATCTTAAAAAAGATAGGTAGCATATTACTGAACTCTGTGATCTCAATAGTTTTGAAGTAAGCTACCAAATACTTGCATCTTTTGCCCGTGACTCCGACCTCGTATATCAGTAAATTTGTCTATGTCCTTACGCAATAATCAATTGATGTTATTATGAACAGGTCGCAACAGACAGAAAATATATCAATCGAAAAACAATAGCTCCAAACTGCCAAAGGCAGAACATTATATTTATCCATTTAATAGAATATTATAAACAAACTTTTGCTCACTTTTCAAAAGTGAATTTACCTTTTTACACGCTTTTTATTAGCTTCACCTGTACATTTGTATGTTTGAAACCGACTCCTTTGGACTTGATTTTGACCCACTACTATCGGTCAGATTTCATATAAACTTAGTAGACGTATCGAGGTCCGTTGGCAATACAATAATTAAAAAAAAACGCTTTAAAAAATAAACCAAAGTAGAAAGTATTTTTTAATAATTAAAATTGAGGATACAGAGAAAATTAAAATAAATTATTTTACCTTAATTTGAATTATTAAATAAATATTTTTTACTTTGTAATTTGATTTATTTATAAAAACGAGTTTTTTTAGTTTTTTTTAAACTATTAATTTAGTCATACAATCTCAAACTTCATGATCATTCAAAAGCGTCAAATTATCTAAAGAACTTTGAGAAACAACGTTCTCAATCATATATTGATCATATAAAAAAAGGATTATAAATATCTGATTGATTTCTGACAAGTTTTAAAGTCTTGATTCGTGTTTTACTCGAGGTTAATGATCTGCTCAGTTAACAATCTGAATGAAGAGAAGGCAGGTATCAATATGATTTTAAATTCGTCTTTATTTGGTTTTAAACATATTAAGTCTATAGCGATTGAACCTTTTACTAAAATTAATTAGTGTCGTATTAATGGATAAAAAACTAAAAGCTTTTTAATTTATGTGTTTTATTTCCGAAATTCAAATACTCAAATAACCAGTCTATAACAGAATATGGTTTGAATGTCATGATGTTAGTGTGTAGGCACTCTGAGATCTTACATCATAATATATTCTGATGTACACATCTGTTTATAAGTCCTTACTCAGACATTTGGTATTGATCGGAAAGTTGGCGGTTACGGTAGTGTTGTTTTAATATTGAGTCTCAGTCTGGAAGTCTTTAGAAGGGAAGCCGACGTATGTATAGTGTTATAGTGACACATATCCGATGCGGCGAGACGACCGGGACCGGTCGGCCTTCGGGGAGCAAAACGAAACGCACGCCGCCCTCGCCAGTCTGCAGGGAAGCACACTGTCTATACTATCTACAATCTCCACTTATATTTTAACTGAAAGCTGTTAACCTCCCTATTGTCCAGCGTATGTTATTGCTACTGCAATTAAGCACCAGAATTATCACATACACACTGTTGTACAAGAAAATTAAAAAAAAAATGTGACTTTGAAAAAGAGGTTAGGCTTCGAACTTTTTTTACATCAATTTTTTTTATCAATGGCAACTGTCACAAAATTGGATCATTGTTCACAAATTATCTCTTCCTAGTAGCACTACATATGAAAAAGCTATGAACTTTTATACCAGGAACTCTACAATGTATACGATTAGACTACAAACTCAATTCACTTCCTTCTGTTGACTGTAAAAATGTAAATTAATTGCAAACTCGATGTTGTGACGCAACTGGCGTCTTTTTTTAAAAACAGAATCGTCGTCAAGCTGTGGAGCGAAAAATATTTTGTGTCTTTACTGTCTTTATTGGATGTACATAAGATATGGGCGTAATATTTTATTAAATTAATAAAGAACTAATCATAATGTATAGTTGGTAATATATAAGCTTTGAATATACACTACGACACCAAAACAAAGTGCATACATTACGGTACGGTATATTCGTCTGAGAGACGGATGTTTTTTTTTAAGAATTTCTGCCTCACGGACTCAACAACGAAGTAGTAGTCATTACTATAGGTACTATTTACTCGATGAATATAACCACAGTCACCCGACGAAATATCTTAAAACAAAGTAAGCGCGTATTTTTTGTAGATATAAATGTACATGGTTTAAATCGGAAAACTCGAGAAAGAGTAGAAAACAATGGATTCTATAACTGATTGTAGTTTAACAATACAACGTTAGAATTGTAATAACAACGGTTACGGAGAGATGTGCAATCAATTAAGCGACGATGAACTGGGTGAACCGACCTCAATAAACGCGGAAGAATCTTGCAACGATGCAGCAGTTGAGCGATCCTTCAGCTTGTTGTGCATATGATAGTCATTATCAATACATTAGTATAAATTAAAGTATAAATACTGTCAACTTATATTATGCTTAACAATCTCTAAACCACGATATGTAGCTACCTGCATCTTTTTATCCTATAACAATTTCTTTGATTTGCTAGACTAAAAACGTGCTCACCCAGTAATATCATTTGCACATACAAAGTAATTCGGTTTACCAAAATAATAATAATAAAAATCTTTATTAATACAAAAACCTTTGATTTGATTAAAATTAGGACACATGTCTTGCTTAATTAAAGGTAATACGAATAATGTAAAACCTGACTCCTAAACTAGGTAATGCTGTGACTTGGAGTTAGTGTGCTCATTTTTTTGCCGCTAAAAAAAAAAATCACAAAAGCTCTAAAAGAAGATAGAAAGAGTAATTCAATAGACACGACTAGATTTAGATATAGAGATATAGATGAGATAGAGTTTATGGTCATTTTGGAACGCAAGCCATGTTCTTATTAGGTTTTTTAGTCATTAAAATCAGGAAACATTTAAAATTAACATATTCTCTAGGTTTAAGGAGAACTTTTTTTCTCCGCATCGTACATATTATCTTCTGTCAGTCAGTGTGCCTATCATTTATAATGCATTGACCTTTTAACAGCTATTACTTCATTGATGACGATTGTGTTTTGCGTGTCGTGCAAAGATTTTCTTTACATAACTGTTTATTATAACAAGTTATAGCCGTAATCTAGTGTTTGTTTTCTTCATATATTAAACTAGTGGCTCTGTCCGCGTGTCTTTTGAATATTGCGGTAATTTATTTTTTTACATAGCCTATTATTACATAGCATATTACACCTACAAATAATATGGTTTTATATTGGTAAAAAAATGTGCAAAAACGATTCAGTAGATCCAGAGATAACCCCTACAACCTCACACACTCCCACTTTACCTCTTTATAATATTAAGTATAGACGATAAAAATTATAAATAATTGAATAGGTTAGAGACCAAAAATCACATACAATGACGAAGTTCTACATACAATAATGTAAAGTAGAGCCAGGTACGAGAGTTTTAATGCCGCCGGGTACATTCTGCTCCTAATTTTGCCAACTACAACATTTTTGTAAGGTAATGTGCGTAATTTGGCCATTGTATATTTCACATTTTACACCTAAAGGTGAGATAACAGTATTTCAAACAATACCTGAATATGTGTCTCTATATTATGTACTGAAATGCACGTTTTCGGCATTCATTACGGAATTACGTAATCAATTGTCTAATAGGTAAAAATAACTACAAATATTCACCTTGAGAAGTTTGTGTACGAAACTAAACCAAGTTTATTTTTTCTTTTTTATGGAAAGCGCTTGCGCTGTTTCACCGAGTGAGTGAGGATACTGCAGGCCCATACCCCAAACCCTCCCTCCATCCCACTCCCCATTCCCCAAAGGTCGGCAACGCATTTGTGATGCCTCTGGTATTGCGGGTGTCCATGGGCGGCGGTAATGCTTGCCATCAGGCGATACGTCTTTTTGTTTGCTACCTATTCCCTATAAAAAAGTAGGGAAATTTATGAAATAAAATAAAAAATACTTTCAAATACTTACTTTCAAGAATATAACGCTGCATATCTGCAAATCAGTTTCATTCCTGTGTTAACATATTAAAAATACCTACAGCAACCTATACATATATCGGTAGCATAGTATGTCGGTTATTAATACGTAGGTATGTTTTCAGATTTCTAAAGCAGAATATGATACTAGTACTAGCATACTATGAAATAAAATACAGGTAAAGTTCATAATTGTTACATAGTAATGCCTCCGCGAATAGAAAATTTGCTGATTTCAAAATAAAATGTGTGTCTTACAATAAAGTATGTTCTAGTAAAAACTAACAAATAAACATCGTTTATTTGGAACTGTTTACAATGTACTACTAAAACAAAATGGTAACGATGATAGCTGTAAAATATTAAACTGTTATACAGCTACCAACGCCCCCCTCCTAAATAGGAAAGCGAGTATTTCAAAATAAAAAAATTAAAAAAGTGTGTTTGCGATTCACACACGATAGAAGTGAAACTTCAATAAATTGACAAAAGAATGAGATAAATATATGTAACAAGGGTAGGATAATTACAAAGTTTATTTGTTTAAAATGACGACATTTGCTCTCTCGCTCTGGTTCACTAATTACAGACGACTTTTTGTATTTGTGTCTCTTACCTGTCGTTTTTTCCGTTGCATTCAGTTTGAAATCACAACTATTCTAAAGAAGCTTCACTTCAAAAGTATATGTTACAATTAATTTGAAGTTTTCATAACACTAAACAAAGATAGTAAGCGATTTTTGTATATGTGTGTGTGTGTGTCCTATCCTGACGTTATTTCAGTAAAAAAATGTATATATTAATACGTGAAGCAAAAAATTTGTACCCCTTATTACGAAAATTATGCGAATGGAGGTGTATGAAATTTGGCACAGTTAAAATGTATCTGCTACAGGAGTATGGAAAGCTAAAAAAAAACAATGAAACAAATGGAGAGAGAGAGAGAGCGTACTCCTTCCTAAAAGGCCGGCAACGCACTTGTAACGCCAAACAATGAAACAAATGGAGAGAGAGAGAGAGAGAGAGAGAGAGAGAGCGTACTCCTTCCTAAAAGGCCGGCAACGCACTTGTAACGCCTCTGGTGTTGCGGGTGTCCATGGGCGGCGGTAATCGCTTACCGTCAGGCGATACGTCTGCTCGTTTGCACCCTATATAATAAAATAATATAAAAAAATGGCGACGACTACTAATGTTAATATTAGAGAGTTAATAACTTGCACTTATATAGTAAAACTATCCGTATAATGGCGCCAAGAAATTGTGATAAATATTATGAGCAAGGTAGAACAAATTTTATTATTTTAACATTGGAGTAAGTAAGTACTTAGCGAGGGCATCGGCTAGAAATAAGTTTCTTATCCAATGTCAAGTGTTTGTCTGACAATATAAAGTATAATGTTTCAATAAACAATAAAAAAATGCAAGCTGTGACGAAATTATGATATCGTAAACAGTATTACAAATCATTTGAATATAATGTGTAATTTAATACATATCTATACTTGATATTATAAAGTTGAAGAGTTTATTTGTTTGAACGCGATAATCTCAGAAACCACTGGCCCGATTTTAAAAATTCTTTCAGTGTTAGATAGCCCATTTATTGTGGAAGGCTATAGGCTACATATCGTCACGCTATGAACAATAGGAGCGGAACACCAATGAAGAATGTTACAACGGGGGAAAATGATTACATTTGTTATTATATTATTGGCAATAGGAGACGTAAATGAGGTTGAGTGGGTCAGCTAGTTTATTATAAAAAGGTGGTATATCACAGTAGTTAGTATGAAGTGTTTCGTTATCGGAACACTTCAATTCAACACTAATAGGTTCTAAAGTAAATAATACAATTTTATATTCCAATTTTATTAGCCAAGTTCTTTAGAACTTGGCTACTTTAATTCACTGTGTATCTTTTGTTATGGTGTCATGTTTCCTAGTCCCAGTCATGGCAACGCAGTTTGGAAGTAACGCCTTTACGGCACAGCAGACACACAACAGAAGTCTGTTGAGTCCTCCAGAAAGTAGAAGAAGAAAATCAGCACATTAAACTACGCCATTATAATGATACATTTCTACTGGTGAGTCGGCCCAGACCTCAGCTCATAGAGAGAAATTTCACAATCATTTCAAGTTGAAATACATAACTGTAGGTATTATTAGTAAGCTAGCTAGAAGAATTTAAAATAAAAGAAAAATAAATGGAAATTTCATTAACGAAAGGTCCAGAGGTCGGAATTCGACCATAATTCTTTAATTAAGTTTATTACACTTCTTTAATCAAAGATTTCATCATGGCTACTTTTGGCATTCATTATTTTTACATTGACATAAATACATTTGTGTATGTATGTGTCAGAAGTATGATAGTGTGTGGCATGTCATTTTATTAGTTTAATGTATTTTTATTCATCACTAGCTGACCCTCGCAACCTCGTTTACGTCTACTATTGCCCGTAGCGTTATGACTTCCCCCCGTTTTTTAAACATTCTTCATTGGGGCTCCGCTCCTATTAGTCTAGCGTGATGATATATAGCCTATAGCCTGCCTCGATAAATGGACTATCCAACACTGAAAGAATTTTTCAAATCGAAGCAGCGGTTCCTGAGAATAGCGCTTGAAACATACAAACAAACTCTTCAGCTTTATAATGTTAGTATAGATAAAAATAGTATTCTGCACTCCCTTTCTGTAATAACGATAAGTGTGCGAAATTTCATACTCCTCCGACCACGCAATTTTCGTAAAAAAGGGAACAAAGTTTTTGTTTAATGTAGTTGTATATAAATATAAGCTTGTAGGTAATTCAGTTGTCTAAGAAAGAAATAAATGTACTCATAGAAAGATTGTACAGAGCACGAAGGCTAAGAGTCGAATTTTACGAGGTTTTTGACCCAAGTAACTTTGTTGAAATAGAAATAAATGATAACATTGCTATAAAGATAGCGTGAGCTTAAAGATAACCTCGAATATTTGGGAATTATTGTATAATAATGTTTAGAATGTTTTAGTAAAACACAACATTACAGAATTTCTATTAAAATAAGTTTTCATTTTAAGGTTCTCAAGTCGCCGTGTAGATATATTTTTATGGTTGCATTAACCTATCTTCTAAATATAAAAGTAGTTATTTTCTAGTAATTGCCTCGGAGTATTTATATAAACCAAGTAGGTACGATTTTGGTGATGGGGCGTAATATATGAAATAGCGTTTGCGCTGTGTCTCACCGAGTGAGTGAGGATACCGGAGGCCCATACCCCAACCCCTCCCCCATCCCCTTTCCCATCCCCCAAAGGTCGGCAACGCACTTGTTACACCTTTGGTTGCGGGTGTCCATGGGCGGCGGTAATCGCTTACCATCAGGTGATACGTCTGCTCGTTTGCCAACTATTAAATAAAAAAAAAAAAAAAAAGACAGACACACAGAGTTACTTTCGCATTTATAATATAAGTATGGATACTTACACTCTAATCCCATTCTGTTAGTAAGTTGATCAAAGCCAACGACAGTACCATCACTTCTTCTACAGTAGTCCAGAAGAACAAGAAAATCGTCACAGATATTATTCAATTCTGGTAGAAAGCCCTGCATAGTACTAGGGCTCGTAAGGTCCCCGGTCAAGTGCTTGCGAAGATGATACCATTTTTCTCCTTGTCTGAAAATAACCATATGACATTTACATATCTCTGAGAAAACTGCTAAGATTTAAATCACTTGGTGATACGTCTGCTCGTTTGCCCACTATTAAATAAAAAAAAATAAAAAAATGGCGATCTCCAACTCCTCGGAGACACCAGGGATATGCTGTGTTAACACTAAAAACCACCTCGATGGCCGGCCTCAGTCGTCCTAATCTGTGGAACTCGATATGATTGAAGACTCAGACAAAGTGATTTCAGATCCCAAAAGCGCGTGTAGCTATAGAAAAAGCGACAAATGTGTTCTAATGAAAATGAAATGTGTTCAAATCTAAATACAACTACAGGTTAAGTTTACAGAAATGTAGACGCATTCAGACAGTACTATAAAGATGACACCATCGTCATGAAGTTACAGAACTTAATAATTAGAAATCCTTTGATAGCCTACTGTTGGAGCAATGTTCCTTCTTAAAAATGAGTTTTGGGCATACTATAATACTCGTATGTAAGTTTCCAGTATAGTGCTACTGTACTGCGTAGTTTTGATCCTTTAGTCGGTAGTTACACCAATGGCATAATTTTGACATTTCGTTTTCTGAATCCGTTACCATACGGACAATATATTTAGTATCTATACTAATATATGGAGCTGAAGTGTTTCTTTGTTTAAACGCGCTAATCTCAGGAACTACTAGTCCGATTTGAAAATTTTTTTCAGTGTTAGATAGGTCATTTATCGAGAAAAGCTATAGGCTATATATCATCACGCTAAGACCAATAGGGCCGAAGTACTAATGAAGAAAGTTACAAAAACGGGGGAAAATTTTCACGCTACGGGCAATAGGAGTAATAAAATATACATACTAACTACCTGACCCACGCAACCTAGCGTGGGTCAGGTAGTTAGTATGTATATTTTATTTACGTTTATTTATATATTACGTAGACGAGTGGAAGGCGTGGGCTGGTTCGTTACCTTTATTTAAGTAGAGACACGATATCTATTTACTTTATTCTAATCTTTAGTTTATAATAGATGACCCACGCAACCTCGTTTGCCTCTTCTATTGCTTATTTTCTCCTGTTTTTATGACATTATTCACTGGTGCTCCCCTTTTATTGGTCTTAGCGTGATGATATATAGCTTATAGCCTTCCTCGATAAATGGGCTATCTAACACTGAAATAATTTTTCAAATCGGATTAGCGGTTCCTGAAATTAGCGCGTTCAAACAAACAAACTATTCAGCTTTATAATGTTAGTATAGATTTCAATTCCACGCGTTTGTGTCAATCAGGTTTCACCTAAGTACAACTATATATGCTCCATTAAGTTCAAGGACGTAAACTTATAATTGTATTTTGAATAAAACCTTTACACCAGATGTAGAAAAAAAAATGTCTTCTGTAATTATGAACTAGCTATTAATAACTACTTCAACGAACCAGTTATAATTAAGAAATTCTTGTTTTAAGCAAGTAGCAACACATAATTTGCATTACCAGTATAGTGCCACTCTTTTTTCTGCTCATGCTTTCAGACAGCAGCAGCAGCAGGTAGACCAGACTCATTTAGGTAGTTAAACATTAAACATATTTTACTTTTGTACAGATTTTTGTAAAGCCACATTACATACCGCATACTTATGGCGTGCAATAAAGAGTACCTATCTATCTACTTATTAGAGACACATAGAATAATTTCTTCATGTTTAGATCAAGACGTTAAGTTGAGGGTTTATTCAAATGTTATTGCGTAGTCAGTAATATTTGTTCAATTGATACAGTGATGAAGTAGCTCGTCCTTGAGGAGCTATTGGCTGTAGAACAGCTAAGAGAGAGATAGCAAGAGATGCCACCGATAAAAGTAACAGGGGTTACAATATTTATTTGTTTGATGGCTTACTTATCTTATCTGGGTCTCCTTAGTATGCGTAACCAATAAAAGTGTTGGTGTTGGCGCCTCTTTGTTTAAACTGAACTGTCCTTCAACTTATATTAAGGTCATTCTATGTCAGTTTGCACCTGAGTGGACTGATAGGTATTATTCATTGAAAAACTCATTTGTAATTCAAATGGTTTTAGTATATGCTCCAGTAATTCCATTAAAACTATTACCTAGTTAATGGAGTTAAAAAACGTTGTATGTGATAGTCCGTTTATTTGTAGTTACTTACAAAAATATACTGAAGAGGTATGAAGTACATATTTGTACGAAGGTAGATACAGAACCCAAATACGTGAGAATTAATTAATTAAGCCCTGTATCAAGGTCAGGGTGAATTTGGCCATATTATTATGCTTGTCTACGTTTGTCCTTTTGACTGAAGACCTACAATAAGTCAAATTGTTCTTGAATAAGGAATAAATGAAATGGAGAATCTAATAATGATTGAATAAATTTATTGGCAATCCTGCGATGCAAGGTCGTCAATTGGTTAGCAATCTTACATCAGGCATCGAATTGGAAAGATGGCCAGTTCTTTCTCTTATTTCATTTGTTTGTGTATTTATATTTTTTTGTGAGCAATAGTAATAATCTTAAAGCTATGAATCTTGTTCATAAAGTCTTTTTCACTTATCTACAAAAATACAACCAGGCTTAAATACAAGAAACATTATAATCTATTTTATTAGGTGTGCTAAGTTTTGTGTTCCCATTGCAGAAGGTAGACTATAAAAATAACAATTAATGAAAGTGAAAATTATAGATTTTCGCCTTACTAGACAGTTAATTTACAACGTCCTCTTGTCGCTGTTTATCA
Source organism: Spilarctia lutea (assembly GCA_916048165.1). Taxonomy (NCBI): domain Eukaryota; kingdom Metazoa; phylum Arthropoda; class Insecta; order Lepidoptera; family Erebidae; genus Spilarctia; species Spilarctia lutea. Next base: position 8,746,695 of record OU696491.1, read on the forward strand.
TAATGGGAACAAACATTTTCATAATCTTTACTCTTCCTGTTACCGCTTATCTGAATTTCGGAAATCGAGTTCATCAGTCATAAAGCTATTGCCCGCTGTTGTCACCAAGGTTTTATCACAGGTACTAAATCTATGTGTAATGTCCTACTGTGAATTTCCGTGCGTTTTGACGGTATTTTTATGGTATAGGGGCAAACGAGCAGAGAGATCGTCGTCTGATTATTAGCAATTACCGCCACCCGTGGACACCCACAACACCAGAGGTATCACAAGTACATTGCCGGCCTGTTAAGAAGGAGTACGCTTTTTTCTTGAAGATTTGAAGGTCATATTGGTACGGGAATACCGCAGGCGACAGTCCATTCCACAGTTTTGTTGTGTGAGGCAGAAAGTTTCTGGAAAAACGCACAGTTGTGGACTGCCAACCATATAGATGATGCGAATAAACTATAACTTCTGTCGCGTAGGACGATGGCCAGGGATCAGTCCGAACAACTCCTCAGAGTACTCCCTATAGTAAATGCGATAGAAAATGCATAGCGAGGCCAAAGAATCCAGCCAATGAGAAAAATCTTGGCAATCGACAATTCGAGTCGCTCTCCGTTGGATGCGGTCTAGAGGGAGGAACCCTCCTCCTGGGGTATCACTACCCAAAGACGAGAACAGTATTCCAAAAGAGGCCGAACCTGCGCCTTATAAAATAGAAGACGGTGGGCCGGCGTGAAATACCGTCTCGATCTACGAGTATTGAGCGCGCGCTAAGCTTCTTCGAGGCCAATTTGGCCTTACCCTCTAAATGACTGCGAAACTGGACTTCACTCGATAGGGGAGTGCGGTATATCTGCCACGCATATTATTGAAATCAAATATAATACCTCCTTACCTCCTTTCGGACCCATACTATTTGATATACGTATTGCTTCACTGTTTTAAAAAGTTGGGAAGTTGTTGCGGGTTCCAGTACAGCAAAATTTTACCTTGGACTTCTCGAGGGTCATAACTTGGTGCGTTTGTGAATGACTGCTTTTAATCCTTGATCAGTAGTTACAATGTTGGGTGTGTGTGTGAGGGATTAGCGCTGTTTATCATTCCATACTGTGTGGATTCAAAATTCGTAATATCTTTAAAAATTATAGTATATTTTCTTAAATATTTGCATTCGATTATTAGGCGATAATATGCTATCTTCTCTTATTCCAAGCTTGCTAATAGCTTTGTGTCCGGGTTTTTTCGGCCTAGTCCTAAACTGCCCAAGACAAAGTCATTAAATTTAATAACAACACAGCTTTTTAAATTACTTATAAAACATTACATTAATGCACACACATTTTAAGTGACACGTGAAAACAGTTGAAAATAATGAAGCATCGGAGCGAGAAACCAGTGAATCGATATAATTTCTAAGTATTTTCTAGTATGTGGGCCAGGTTTGCAGACAAAGTGTTTATATTATACTGGGCAGAGCGCACTATGAAAAACTTCCCCACAACATCCAATTACAGTGACCATTACCAATTACCAAGCCTCATACCTATATAATAGACCAGCTAGACTTTCTAGTATGCACATGTTCGGTTAAGTCTTGCATTTGGTATCGTCATTATGGATTAAGGGCATTATTAAAAAAAAAATTACCTCAGTAACTCGCTCGAACTATAAACATACTTGTAGCTATCTCGTTTATTCTCGTCGCTCAATTGGCATTGTTTGAAAATATCTTAATTTATCTTAGTTAGCCATGAACTGAACAAACCTCACATAAATTACCGCAATAATACCTACTTACACCAGATAAGAGTGATTTTCAACAAGAACGTGAAATTAAACTGCATTAACACAAGTTTTTGTTTATTTATACAAATATACCTATTTAATTGTTTCTTTATTATGTGATTGAAGCACGCAGTTCAATAACAAAAACGACATTTATCAATGTTGCCATGTAGTAGACAACACTACATAATTTTGAAGAGTTAATGAAGTAATGATCTATTCATGTTATGGATCATCATGTTTTTAATGAGTAAAATAAGCCGTAGGTGTATTTTTGTGTATAAATTGTTGGAAACAGGAATGACTAAATAGATTTGACTGCCTCGGTGGCGCAAGTGGTAGCGTAAGCGACTGCTGTGCTTGAGGTCTCGGGTTCGATTCCCGGGTCGGTCCAAATGTTTGTATGATCTGCAAATATTTGTTTCGAAGTTTGGGTGTTTTCTATGTATAATATGTATGTATTTACAAAAAAAAAGTATATATGTATTTATATCAGTTGTCTAGTACCCATAACACAAGCTCTGCTTAGCTTGGGACTAGATGGCGTTGTGTGTTAAATTGTCCAAAATATTTATTATTTATTTATTTATTTATTTATTCTGTGTACTTATTCTTGTAAATTCTTTAAATTCAGGATACTAATAAAAACTCGTTCCAGCTAGTTCAACTAGTTTATAACCAATACTTGTGAGATACATAATTTCGCAAAGATGAAGTTGTCACTGAAGTTGCAGTTAGTGGGATGGTCGGCCATTGACGCCTGTGATATGTCTGGTGCCCGCAGTTGCATCGTTACGTAACGAGACACAGTTACGTAAAGTCAATGTCAAGCTCAAGAACACTGCGTCAAGTGTTGTGGCATCGGCTTTGAGCTCGCACCGGCGCGCCGAGTTCGATGACCGTGATACCAAACAACATTCATAAAGCCAAAAATAAAACCTCAACAAACATTCATACATAAAAATATTAACAAATAAAAGTGAGGGGCAATGTCCTTTTCAGTCGTTGGCTAAGTATTTACGTAGCTCTTCAGATCTCCTAGGGTTATCACCTGACAGATACTTATACTGACATAAGGAAGAGAATCTCTTAAGAACTCTATATTCTAGAAAGTCTGGGATAGACTCATTAACTAATTAGATAGCCTCTAAATTTATATAACTGAGATTACGAAAACACTTGTTGCTGTGTTAAAAAAACGAGTGTGCTTTAGTAGTTGTGATCAAACGACTGAAGTAAAACTTCAAGGGGCTGACCTGTATGTATACGAAACGTAACTGGCTATGAGAGAAAGAAAGAAAGAAAATGTATGCTCCTCTCTCTTTAGCCCTTACAGTAAATACGAAACGTGACTCTCTCTCTCTATCTTCACTAACTTATGTCTCCCTCTCAACTTCCGTTCGCCTCGCCCGATCACACTTTTCGTAACGATCTCTTTACGCTTTCACCAGCTTACTCCCCAAGTCAAGCGTGCGTAAAGAAGATTTACTTCAATAAACTTTATGGTTATTTTCTGTTTCAGAGCACGCCGCCACCGTTAGTGGACTGGTCATGTGTGCCGACCCTGGTATTGGCTGTCATCCTAGTTGTCGTAGTTGCGACAGCACTCGTGGCTCGGACGGCAGAGAACAAACAATCCACTAGATTACCCGGACCTCTACCTCTACCATTCCTGGGCACCAGATGGCTGTTTTGGAGTAGATATAAGATGAATAAGCTTCATGAAGCGTATGAAGGTAAGCCTTCATTTTATGAAGTGTTTATTATGAAGGACCAAAAAAAAATCGGCTCTAAATTCAACAGGTTTTGGTACCTAGTTTCTTTTTTAACTGGCTTTTGAAAAGGATGTGCTCATTTCGATCTCTTTTTTTGCAATTTATGAAGTTCACAAATAACGATATGTTTGCCTGTTATGAACAAATTCGAAAGGCTGATTTTTAAAGAACATGAGGCTCTCCTTAGAAAGGAGTTTTTGGCCTACAATACCACATGTGCAAGACGGTTTGCCATAGGGTTTATTTCAAGGTTTTACACGTAGACAGTGTCCTCGTCAGTGCAGGCGCTGGGAGGGGTTCGAATCTCTCCCAGCGCCTGCCCTTTGCGTTTTAGACCCCTCCCATCCTCCCGCCGCAAACCCAGGTGGGGTGACGGCCTGTGAGGACTATCACAAGTAAAAAAAATTGATTTGTTTCAAGTTCTCCTTCTCTTTGCAGCGATGTTGTCTGCGTAGTTTGTTCTTTAGGTAAGGCCTATGTCCAGCAGTGGACAATTAAAGGCTGTTGATGATGACTTTTAATGAATGGATTAGAGGTTCATTAATAAAAAAACAATACATTGTAGTAGTTGATTGAAAAATAAAATCTAATCACACGATTTAAGCGCACAGATCACACTTCAATATTAAAATAATTTATTTCTAGAATGTATACCTATGTAATTACGTTTCTAGGGTAAATATGATAAGTCAATTTAGTAACTTTATTTGGAGCATTTGAAGATTTATGGTCAGTTCAACGTCTATTCGGATTTCGAGAATATGAGACAACACGAGATAAACATTGTTATTCTAAATATAAATGACCTGTTTACTTCAATAATTTGTTCATTTCGTTTTAAAAATAATATATTATTGAAGTGAAACTTCTTTATCGGGGTTGTCAAAAAATTTAGTGTAACATTTTTTCGTTTCGCGTCACATTTATCCGTTACGCGCCATCTTTTTTTTATCCCTACCACGCGTGATTCGAAGTATACTTTCTCCAGCGGAGTAGGGATTGGTAAATGTCTCCAATGTATTTTGCGGCCCGTTTTGAGTAGTTACGTTTGAGTTTTTTCCTGTTATTTATAAACTGAAACAATTGTTCATTTATAGTCTCTACTTTATTCAGAGACAATCGTTTAAATTCTGCTTGTAAATCGATGGTGGACGTTGACGTTTTTCGGCCATGATAAAATGTTTTATTATTATTGAGAGTAGTTATATACAATACTTCAAAAAAAAATTATAAAATAAAACAAAAAACATTTTCAAACACAAACAGGACCAAATTAATACTACAATGAAATATCACATTACAAACAATATTATTTTATTTAGTCCACAATGTAAATAACTACACACATCACATTCCACAAACTTACTTCATTCACACCACAGAGCGCGAAATATTTACTCAGGTCTCGCTCCTTAACTTTTATTGCACTTGAAATAAGAATTGTCACGAATATTGCTGGTTTATAAATCTTTTGTCGTTATACCTACCTTACGTCGACATATGATATTTATTTTTTGAAAAATAACGTCATAAAGAAGTTTCACTTCTTAAGAGTGTACGTTAGTACACGCAACTTTTTTTTATTAGTTAATGCTATCACGTTCGTCTTTAGACTTTATACGTACGTTTCAAACTGTGCAACTGTGTCGAAAAGCTGGTCAGGTAGTTTAAAGATATGTAATAGCTAAGTATTATCTATATGGGCGCGGTAATACTCGCACGAATATTTACAAAATTTCATAGGTATATAGTTATTTATCATTGAAACCAAAAATATATTTTTTTCTATAATAATAGATTGGTTGGTTTGCTATTTGCTGCCTTAAGTGTTATTATTGATAACCTTAAAAAAGTTTTTACAATGTTCGCTAACCTCGAAACTACAGCAAAAAATACACGAAGTTATACCGTTCTGCCTAATTTTATTGAATCATCGAAACTATAACTAAACGTAAATTGTCTTTATGACTGGTCGAATTTAGCATGCTTGAAATTCTAGTTTGTAGTCACAATAAGAGATTTGCACACAGATATGTTCAGGCGTTACGGGCCGGTATTCGTGGAGACTACACCGAGCGGCGCTGCAATAGTTTCGATCGCCGAGAGGGCAGCACTGGAAGCTGTGCTTAGGACACCAGCGAAGAGGCCTTATCGACCCCCCACAGAGATTGTCCAAGTGTACCGAAGAAGCAAGCCTGAACGATATGCCTCCACGGGACTTGTAAACGAGTTAGTAAAATTCTACAGAAATATTAGTAGTCCTGTATATAGTTATTATAATATATAATGTTACATATTGAAAGGTAGTAGAGCCAAGTTGATTTCAGCACGAACGGGCCGGCTCGACCGGTGCAAAACTACCATCGCACAGAAGATCAACGGAAAATGACAGCGTTCGTGCTGTCATATTTCGTTTGTGTGTGTTAGACCGGAGGTCAATGAATGTCATTGCTAGAGGCTATGGAGGGTAGAGATAAGGAGTGTTATCTCATATGGTAGAAAATTGAAAAAAGTGTCCAGCATAAGCTGTAAATAACAGTTCAAAAACCTTCCAGAATGGCGCTGGTGTAGACACAGGGTATGGTATGAATGTAGCAATTGTGAACGAATTGAAGTACGCCGAGTTAAAAAAAATTACATTATTGTCACTACTTGCGTATTACAAAATAATGTAGTAAATATATTTTATTTTCTGAACTGTGAATAGTACGTTTATTGATTTTTTATCATTCAATTTTATGAAAAAGTGTGTGTATTGATTTTAAGAAGTTTACTCTGATGCTAATGTGGCGCCACCCTAATTTAATGCATTTCAACGGACACTTTTCATGTACACAGATGATACTCCTTACCTCTACCCTCCATACTAGAGGCCTAAAAATGCAGAAGCGTCACTAGGCCGCCATAGTGTGTGTCACTACGCTGCATTGTTGCATTATCTGCATTCGCAATGAGTATGGTGACCACCACTCTTGGATTCTGCTTATGCTTTCCATCAGGCAGTCATTTTGGCAGGGCCATACATAAAAAAAATCACTTACGTCTTTCCTAAACTTGATCTTGGTCGTAGTTTGAGAGCAGTCTTTAGATCAACAATAAAAATAACATCAATTGGGCTTTGTGCGTCTCGTGTACGACGATACAAATATGCCTATATCATGTGAACTAGATATAAGTACTAACACATATAAACAGGTTATATATTTTAGAGAACATGAATTGAAAAATACGATTAATTAAACGATTAACAAATGAATCACTCATTAAGCTCTAATTGGAACCGATAAATTTTTGGCCGACACTATAATTAGAACATCGATCACTTTATAAAATCAGTTTTCTACAAGTATAATGTATGATGTGGCAGCACTATCCTTAATTGGATTTCTTTGTACCTGTTGTTCTACTACCATATTCCTTACCTCACGTTTCAGTAGCACACTACTTTGTAAACTCATGTTTATCGAAAACGATCTATAAATAAATATATCAAGTCAACTGATAATTTAATTAATTATTTCTTTAGTAATTGACATAGTTACCCAGTTAGAGTAGGTTATCTTTTAGGCGATCATTCATCACAACGGGTGATTCGACCTCGGGCTTGTCTGAGTTTACTGAGACTATTGTAGCCATAGTTGGAACCTCTGTTTGTAGTCACGTATACCACGAAATAGTTGCGCAATTACATTAACGAGTTTTTATAATATTTATAAACTTCGGAAATAGGAAGCCGTTTTTTTTTCTATAATTAAAATACTGAACTCAAAATAACAAAAAAAGAAATGTAGAAAATAATTATTCACTGAAAGATTATAAGGAGAAGCACGACCTAATATAAAAACTATCATAACTCGTTTAACTTTGCCGTAGTCTAAGGAGTCTTTGTTCGTGAAATAACACATTACCGAAATATATCAATTTTGTACGAACAAATACATATTTGTAAAAGGTCGGGTAGAATCATCCAATCATTTTTCTTTTATAGGTACATTTAATAGGATATATATTCACACAAGAACTAAAAATAACAAAACTTAATAATTTTTATATTTGACTTAAGGTAGGCAGAGAAGTAATACCTTAAGCAAGGACACTTCATTCGCGAAAAGGAAACAGCCCGACCATTATTGCCTAAATGGCAGGTGTAATAATTACGTGTTTATAAAACGGCCACGTATATTTGGCCACGAGGTTTTCAAGGTCTTTAGAACAATTGTAATACATCATATATGTACTTTATTAGGACCCGACTACATATTTTCTGTGAATCAAGTGATGCTACTCGTAGTATAATTTTTAGGATAGAAATTTGCATGAAATCATAAAGTTTAAAAATAAGTCTGTGCAATATTGTTAGCGTAGCGTACGTTTCCTTTCAATTTTTTGCAAGAAAATTAAGTCTAAAAACTTTAGATTTGAGTCTAAAACTCTAGTGCCCCGCATCAATGCATCATAAATAGAGCGAATAGTTCATTTGTTACGTACGAGTATAAGTGATTTAAATCTTAGCAGTTTTCTCAGAGATATGTAAATGTCATATGGTTATTTTCAGACAAGGAGAAAAATGGTATCATCTTCGCAAGCACTTGACCGGGGACCTTACGAGCCCTAGTACTATGCAGGGCTTTCTACCAGAATTGAATAATATCTGTGACGATTTTCTTGTTCTTCTGGACTACTGTAGAAGAAGTGATGGTACTGTCGTTGGCTTTGATCAACTTACTAACAGAATGGGATTAGAGTGTAAGTATACATACTTATATTATAAATGCGAAAGTAACTCTATCTCTATATCTACTCTGTGTCTGTCTGTTTCCGATTTCTTTTTTTTCTTGCTACTGCGAAAATTGACAAACACGCGTGTTCGGCCTTGGGCAAAAGCTGGTATCTATATTCATAAAGGATATTTATAACATAAATATTTTGCTGTCTATATATACCTGAAGCATTACCAGCCCTAGCTGACTGATCCATTTTACGCAGAGCCTAAACCGCTGGGACCAGAAACTTGAAATTTTGGCATCTGAAGCTTTTATGTTAGGAGCACTTACTAAGAAAAGAGTTTAGGAAATTTTGGCCCTAAGGGAGTAAAATAGGGGATGAACGGTTATAATATGGAAGATCCTCATTTTCAATCTATACTAATATTATAAAACTGAAGAGTTTGTTTGTTTGAACGCGGTAATCACAAGAACCGCGGGTCCGATTTGAAAAATTCTTTTAGTAATGGATAGTCCATTTATCGAGGAAGGCTATAGACTATATATCATCACGCTAATACTAATAGGGGCGGAACACCAATGAAGAATGTTTCAAAAACGGGTGAAAATTTTCACGCTACGGGCAGTAGAAGACGCAAACGAGGTTGCGTGGGTCAGCTAGTGTTAGAAATAATAACGCGAGCAAGCCCCAAGCAATATCTAACTTAAAGTAAGGCATTGCTATACATATTAGTAACAGACGTGGTAATTAAAATTTTACTGGTTTTAATACAAAAAATATCACAATTTGTTAAGTGCTCAAGAAACTATTAAGATAAGTTTAGATAGAAACGTCTCTTAGTTGCTCAGTAGGTACATAGCTGTTGTCGTTACCGAGGCGTATTGCCTTGAGATAAGTTATCAAATCTTATGTTCACCGGATACGAACCAAATGGATTTAAAACTTTTCGTTTCGGCTTGTATTTAACGAAAAAATAATCGACCACAGTTTTCGACTTCAGGCGTCTGGGGATAATGGAAACTACTTGCAACTGTTACAATTTTTTTTTTTTAAATCTTGAATATGAGCTTATTCAGCAGCTTTAATAACTAAACTAATTATATAAAGTTGAAGAGTTTGTTTGTTTGCTTGAATGCGCTATATCAGGAACTACGGGTCCGATTCGAAAAATTCTTTCAGTTTTAGATAGCCTATTTATCGAGGAAGGCTAAAGGTTATATATCATCACGCTAAGATCAATAGGTGTTGAGCACCAATGAAGAATGTTACAATAACGGGGGAAAATTATTACGCTGCGGCCAATAAGATATGTACCTAAACGAGGTGGCGTGGGTCTGCTAGTAATATATATTTGTGTTAAAATAAGTAGATAGCTACATCTCAGGTGGCGCTACTATAGAACGAGTCTTGTTTATCGAAAATAGGTATTCAAACTTACTTATATGTGACAAACAAAAACACACACCTTTATGACATGGAGTGCGCAAAACGCATTGTTGTCAATAAAATCTTATCTAATTTATATTTACAACTTTGTTGTTTATTTTCGTAGTTGTCTTCGGATCTTAAATAATATGCATCCTTGTGTGCATCGTCGTCGAGTTCAAATGCTAAAGTCAGTGGGGCTTAAATAGACTTGCGATAATAGTCACAAGAAAATGACATTCGTCAAGATAAGAATATAGGTCATTAGTAGTAGAAAATAAAGATAGTTGCCAACGTTGTCGTATCCATGGTCCAATCACTAGGAATGCAACAATAATATTAATAATAATAATTGACTGCCTCGATGGCGTAGTGGTAGCATATGCGACTGCTAAGCTTGAGGTCTCGGGTTCGATTCCCGGGTCGGACCAAATGTTTGCATGATCTGCAAATATTTCTTTCGGAGTTTGAGTGTTTTCTATTTATAATATCTATGTATTTACGAAAAAAAATAGTATATAAGTATTTTATCAGTTGTCTAGTACCTACCCATAACACAAGCTTTGCTTTGCTTGGGACTAGATGGCGCTGTGTGTTAAAGAAAAAAAAATATCAGAAGTACATGAAATTATCAGCCTTAATGACCGAGAACTGTGTGGTAAGCTTAAGCTGCCACATCTATCAGTGTTTGTTCTCAGACAAAATGAAATAATTACAATTTACAGTTACTTTTGTTTATTTTTTGCTAAAGGAAATTATTTTTTAAATACGACAGTGCACATAATAATAAAATATTCTAGAATACGTATAATATACCACTCTAATAGCTGCGTAAAAATATTGTGTAATTAATTAAGTAGGTATATAAATTTATAATTAGAACTCCTTAATTTTTTTTTATTAAAGGAGGAAATAAGTGAATGTTGATAGCTTTCAATACCATTGCTTGGTACCAAAAATGAAAAGAAAAAAACTTTCAAAAAGAATTTCAAATAAGCGAGTAACGGTAGAGTAGTTTTTCTATAAGTACGTTAGGTTTTCCTTCTAAGTGATGAAGAGTGGGAAAGTTATACTTACAGAATAGTCGTAGTCATAACATTAAAATAAAACAATGTAAGATCAGGTTACAAGATGTATGACCGACCTAGTCATAACGGGTTCCTTTACCAAGAATCTTGTTATTCATTTCATAGCGGTGTGTGGTCTTATGCTGGGAACGAGGCTCGGATTCCTAGAGCGTTGGATGTCTGGCCGTGCTGCAACTTTAGCCACCGCGGTCAAGGCACACTTCAGGGCACAACGAGACTCGTACTACGGAGCTCCTTTATGGAAATTTGCGCCTACCACTCTTTATAGAACATTTGTTAGGAGCGAAGAAACCATTCACACGTGAGTATATTTTATTATATTCGTCTAATCGGAAGGTCTGACCGAAAGTTTTGTATGGTGACTTGTCGCCTAGGCATTCTTTGCCATGTTACATTATAATAATCAGAAAATATAAGTAACATGTAATGCGGTGTGGGGCAGTATCGCCACGCGTCTGATACAAGCCCCTGCACTAGATTTTTATTTATAGTAAGCGGAACATTTTTTAATTTATTGTTGATTCCAGATAAATAAGTTATGAATAATTATAATATTACATAGAGATATGTAGGAATTCAGAGGGCATATAAGTTTAATGTTCACTCAATTTAATTGAGCAAAATCTCCATTGAAAGAGCTCGTTGCTCGTTCTTAGGCCAAGGTGTACACGTACCAACCTCATTACAATCTGATAGGTAGATATAGAGAAATGCCACCATTGCGGGTCTCCGACCGGGACTCCGCCCATCTCACGCTGGAGGACTGCCCTGCGTGGGAGTCCGAGTGTCGAGTCCTGGTCGGACAGATCGGACGAAAACTCTTACCACCAGCATTGATCGCGGCAAGTAAAAGGCGAGTAGTGAGGGAAAGGAGGCTACGGTTTCCTTCTGTGAAGACGTTTTGCTTCAGAAGGAAAAGGAGAGATGACGAACGGGACGCGGTAAAGGCCGCCAGCTCCCCAATCGTCGCTTAAAGGTCGTTGTGGACTCATCTAGCGGAGATGTGGCCACTGCGAACGACCCGAGACCGGTGACACCTCGGTGCGGCCGGGGGGTGTCGTCTAAGGCGGGTCGGTGTTACGACTTTTACTGTGTAGAGCGATGAGAGGCGCGACTACGACCCGTTCCAGGGTGACTCTGGTTACCCCAAGATGTACCTCAGTCGCAAAGTACGGCAGGGGGGACTTTAGAAGCCACTGATGCATTCCTGGAGCTTCTCCAGACTGCCGAGGTAGTCCGCCGCGGTGTTTTAGTGGGTAGACCGATTCATCGGGAGTCCTATACACGCACTTCGTGTGTGTCCCCCCCCATCCGAGGGTATGGTGCAAAAAGCATTTTACCCGTGTAAAAAAATAGGGGAAAGGTTCGGAAACCATATAATAACAATGAAAAGTATTGACATTAACTGTACGGAAATCGGTTTAAAAGATTCGATTATTTACTATGGCACTCTTATAAGTCGTTCATTCGTCATGCATGAGGTCATATCGGTAGAAAAACTGGCAATTATTGCATTGTTGCTTTTTATTTATTACTACGTACACTCCTATGTTTAGCGATGACGATAGAAAAATAGGCATAGTCCACGTGGAATTCTTAACAAGGCATAATACAGTAAAATACTCGTAACACTCAAGACTTTCTTCTTTGTCTTAAAAACTGGCAAAGCAAGCTTAAAATAAAATTAGCCTAAGTTATTCCTCATATCATCAGCTATCTGCCAGTGAAAGTCCTGTCAAAATCGGTCTAGTCATTCCATAGATATATTAGCACAATGAGACAGATATATTGCCAGACAAAAATTATAAAAGTAATATTTTGATAACGGTTTTTTCTTTCTTACGCATTTAGTAAAAAGTTAATAATTTGAAATTACAAACACCTTCAATTTTATTTATTTGTATAGTACTATAGCAGGCGCACAATCAATGTTAGTAATGACCCTGTGCACCATTTTACGTGTGAAGCTAAATGCACAAATGTCTTTTGAGTTTCACATTATATTGGCTTTCAATTGTTTAATTTGAATACGTCAAGCATAAAATTACATTATTGGCAGGATAGTATCGGAGCTGATGGAGGAAGCCAAGTTAAAGAAACAAGGGACTGCTAACGATGACGCTATGCGTGAAATTTTCCTTAAGATTCTTGAGAACCCAGCTTTAGACATGAGAGATAAAAAAGCAGCAGTTATCGACTTTATCACAGCTGGGATTGAGACGGTAGGAAGTTAAGACTTTTTCTAATTATGAACTACTTAATAATTTTGCCCTACTTAAGTAAAGTACTACTGTGGTTTTATATTGTTGACAGCTAGCAAATAGTCTGGTGTTCTTGTTGTATCTACTGAGTGGGCGACCGGACTGGCAAAGGACCATTCGTTCCGAGCTACCCTCATGCAGCACGTTAAGCGCTGAAGATATTGCTGCAGCGCCTTCAGTTCATGCAGCGATCTATGAAGCTTTTAGACTTTTACCCACGGCTCCGTTTTTGGCAAGACTTCTGGATGCGCCAATGACTATTGCTGGCCATAAGCTACCTGCTGGGGTGAGTTTGAAGATATACAAATATTTATATATAACATTGTATGTAAGAATATTTCACAGGTGCATCACATCAACTGCTTTTAATAGCTCACTGCTGAATATAGGCCCTTCTTTAGATGACCGGGAGAGGTTTAGAAATCTCCCTGCCCGCCAGGCCCGGCAACGGGCCAGGTACCGCAGGCGACTCAGGCACCAGAGATCGCAAATTGATCTCCGACCTCCATAAGCGCAAGTCTGGGTGTGACAGTAACGGGAACATCGGGGTTTCCACACAGGAGGGGGTCATCTACAAACTGTAGGTAGCCAGAGGTACGTCGGGGTTCTAGGGTGCACCTGGTTTCCCGGCTTGTAGTACTTGAGACGGCGATAGCGACTTCGAGTCCCACATACCACTAGGAGGTGGTATCGAGGGGATTGCCGCACAGAAAAAGAGGCCCCTCTTTAGGAAGGACGTTTTGGCCTACTATATCACGCTGTCGAGGCTGTCCAGTGTAGGGTTTTTTCAAACTTTTCGTCTCCTCGCAGTGATGTTGTCCCAGTATTTTGCTCCCCTAGTTGCCTTTGACGAAACCGTTTTGTAAGTTATGGATACCGTACAATAAATTTATCCAAGCAAGACCGGACAAATCTTTATTTTACAAAATTCTTTAAACTTATTTTAGAATAACATAACTCAATTTGTCGAAACTCAATCGAGGATAATTGAAATGCTTTTGAATGTGTATTTCAAAAATAATACAACCATGTCTTGTGTTGTAGACATTCGTACTAGCTCATACGGGTGCAGCCTGCCGTCGCGAGGAAAACTTCTGTCGCCCTGAGGAGTTCCTACCAGAACGTTGGATCCAACCGATGACTCCACACGCCCCGTCGTTGGTAGCGCCTTTCGGACGCGGCAGGCGAATGTGTCCTGGGAAACGATTCGTCGACATGGAGCTGCATCTGCTACTTGCTAAGGTACATACTTACTATTATAATTCTGGCACAATTTTCTTCATGTAACTGTTAGTAATTGTGTTAATCCTAAGCTAGGCAAAAATAGTTATAGTTTTAAATTTTATTTAACTCGCACTAGACTTCATAAATTAAACTGTTTATGTAATTTTGCTTATCTCTGTGTATAGATGCAACTTTTAAAGTTATAAACTATGATGAAAACTTATTTGCTCATTAATTTCTTTTTAATTTTTGTAGATAATGCAGAAATGGCGCGTTGAGTTTGACGGCGAGTTAGACATTCAATTTGACTTTCTACTAGCACCGAAATCCCCAGTTTCATTGCGTCTAGTCGAGTGGTAAACGAATAGTAAATTCGTTTTAGCTTCTCCGATACGATTACGGCCAAACCACACACTTTTTATGATATTTTTGTAACATGTAGCTGTACAGAAGATTATAGTGTTCTGTAGGATTTCAGCTCTAAAGCAGATCATATTAAACTCATTGGTCACGCCCTGGTATGCATTTAAGACTATATTTGTCTATATGCATGCATCCATATTTAATTCGTGTTTGTATAAAAAGCTTTATTAAGACTAAAGACCGATATATTAAATCAATTTTTTTTGCCCGTCTTCTTCTTTGCTAGATATAATTTAAGACGTTCATTCCACAAGTCTTCCATGGTTAAGATCGTTGAAATTTCATTACACTATTATGGAATAATCATAAGCCTTTAAGTCATAAAGTACTAATTTGCAGTTGAAACGGTTTAAACGAAAAACTGCCAACAGAATTCTTTTCTTTGACATGAAGGTGTTTGATGTTATTTTTCATTCAATGTGATAAATATCTGTTAAGTTATGAAGTCACGTTATAGGTTAAAACTTTTTTGAAATTTAAACCTTTCCTTTTTAACTTTAGATCAGCTACAAGAACCACAAAAAGTGGTGTTGTTTAACCTAATTATTTGTTGTACACGTATGATTTTTAATGTATATTGCCCAATGTTATTGAGTTGCTGATTTTAATACCATATTATCTTTATTTCATTACCCAAAGCAGAAGTAATGTGTTTAAAATAGCAGATTCTATATTTCTCTTAACAATTTATCTAGTTGTCAAACTTAAATCGAAATATTTTCTCAATTTTGAAATAAACTGTAACTTAGTGGCCATGACACCTCGAATTTATAGTTTGTTACAGGGTAATGAATGAAAAATTCTGCTCAAATTGCACACTATTTTCAGTTTGTTATATAAGTCCTTAATGTACGTTAAATACTAAACTAGGTTATAGTAACACAATATTGTAACAATATGGCTGTGTTAATATCAAAAACGTATTTATATGAAATGTTATAACCGCAAATACCTCTTGTTGTAAGACTGTGTACTGCCAGCACATGCATTTGTGAGGATTTTCATATTTTTTTCAGTGTAATCAATTTAGTTTAACATTTGTATATCGATACGAATAACTTGGTTTCATCGAGTAGCGTCCTTGGGCCCAAGGTTCTTCGATATATTTGTGTTGCTTGATAATTTAAGGCCAGGTTTAGGTAGTTCCCAACTGTTATGAGGAACATGACGTCATAGATTTAAATGAGACATTTTTGTAATGTTACGGAAGATTTTTGCATAATTTCCAGTTTTTTTCTTTGGCAGTATATTCAGGTGAAACTCAGTGATAACAATTTGTGTTCTTTGTCTTATGACGTTATATAAAACAAATTTAGACTATTGCCAGATTACGTGTAGAGATATTCTATTGTTCAGTTTAAAAAAAAAGTTTTTTGTTTTAAGTGCAGCTTCAATATGTGTTAAAACGATATTAGAAGAGACCATTTTGATGTTTCTCGTCAAACTTGGTTTTGTAACAGACTTCACGGTCGAATATTTGTTAGCTTTTATAATAGTTGAAATTATTGATTAGTTTGTTTAAGATTATATAAGGACCATACGATATATTGTTACGGAATATATTATTTTGGAATAATAATAAACCTATTATCAATGGATAGAACATATAATAAAGAGATTATAATAATCAATTGATTTTTATTTCTACTTTCGAAACTTTCACGTCCATGGGGTTCCCTGATTTTAGTTACTGATCAGTCAACGTACCATATAGCAAGTCGGTATAACTGCGCACAAAATGTAGATAATTAGATCAAAGGTTGTCTGGAAGAGATCGCCGTGAGCGATAAGACCGCCTATTGTGATACCTGATGTTGGTGTCCGTATATGTATGTCTGTTCAAATGTTTACTGTAGCGGTGTGCAATAAAGTTTATAAATAAATAAATATTTCAAAGGACTGTCGGAAAATGCAGCAGTTTTTTTAACGAGAACTGCGTTGCTGTGTTTACAAATAAAACAAGGAGTTTGTACATAAAAACTAGCTCAGCTTCGTCTGCGGCTATTGTCCGTAGCGTGAATCAGCGAGATATTAGAACAGCCTGAACAAATTTGTGTGCCATAGATATGTTAGATGTGTGCGCCTAATGTATGTATAAGGAAGCCGTATGCGGTTGCCGACTTTTTTTTAGAACTTTTAAAGAGGAACTATTTTTTCATATTATTTCTGCGAAATTTTAAAGCGCATATTCAACCTCGACAACTGAGCTATACAAAACTGAAAGAATTTTTAAATTCGAACAAGTACTTCTCGAGATTGTTTTTACTTTAAAAATATAGATGAAACGGGCACAAAGATCACCCAGACTCAGAACAACACTTTATAGATCACACAGTGTTGTTCCATGTGGGATCTGAACCCACAACACTTGGCTCAGTAGAGAGCGGCGTGGTGACTGCTTAAACCGATTAACATGTTCAACAAAACAAACAAAAAACTCTTCAGCTCTTTAATACCTATAAGTGTAGATTATTATTTTTGAGAGGATCATACGAAGCGTGTGAAATCATTAAATCTGTGAGTGATCTAATGAATGAAAACTGGGTTTGAATACCAGTCACATTATTTATAAACAATAAATAAATATTTCGGACATCTTACACACAACGCTATCTAGTCCCAAGCTAAGCAGAGCTTGTGTTATGGGTACTAGACAACTGATATAAATACATATATACTTTTTTTTTGTAAATACATACATATTATACATAGAAAACACCCAAACTCCGAAACAAATATTTGTAGATCATACAAACATTTGGTCCGACCTGCGAATCGAACCCGAGACCTCAAGAACAGCAGTCGCTTACGCCACCATTGCACCACAGAGGCAGTCGCATTTATTCTATAACAACAACAAACAACCCGTAATGTCCAGTAACAGTAGCTGGGCTTGGCTCTTCTCTCAGGAGAGGGTTAAGTCCACACGTCCCCACGCTGGCCGAGTGCGGTTTAGGGACTGGCAAGATAACGTCGTGGCTACGTATACTAAGCTTTACGACTTATCCTATGATAACAAGCGGAACCGACAGCTTAACTTGACTTCCGAATGACGGAGACGCTCATGGTATCGTGCCACCAGCGGTCACCCATCCAGGTACTGACCGCACCATTGTTGCGGTTGCTTACCCTGGCTGGCGGAGAACTAGGCTATGAGCGCCCCATTATTTGTTAAGTAAATTATATTTAAAATATTGGTTTATTACATCATTACATAACTTTCAAGGACTTTTAAATATTTTGTGGTTATTTTGAATTGGCGATACGATAAAAGTAAAGATAACAAGCGATGTTTTTCAAACGACTTGTGGTGAGATAGGTTATCAGCGTTTGTTATTAAAAAACTGCTATTTATTTAAAAAAAACAGTAACTAAACGCAGTGTTACGTATTTTATTGTTTAGTACTGACAGATAACCTTTAAAATATTTTGACAAAAACTAAGTTCACCATGAAGTTCTGTGCTAACTTGGCTTTTATGTTTACTGAAGCATCTTCTATATTAGAAAGGTATTCTTTAGCAAAAGATGCTGGGTTCAAAGCTGTTGAAAGTGGTTTCCCTCTGGGATTCACATTAGAACAAGTGAGAGACGCTAAAGAAAAGGCCGGTATCGAACAAGTTTTGATTAACTTGAAAACAGGTTTGATAATAAATTACATTATATTTTAATACATTGCCCTTTTTTCCAACACTATTTTGCTTATTTATTTTAAACTTTTTATACTTAGTAATTGAAATTTATTTTTATGTTCTTAATAAGTGGATATAAATTAAACCTTTACATTACAAATGATTAAACATTTATTAAAGAAACAAGCAAGTAAACTTGAAATTACTTAACCCAACTACAGACACAAGACAATGTATTTAATAAATCCTACTAATATTATAAACGCAAAAGTTTGTGAGTATTTAAGTGAGTATGTTTGTTGCTTTCACGTAATAATATAGCTTATACATCAGAATAACACATAGGCTACAATTTATAAAGATATGGACTCGCCTCACGGCGTTGCCTGCGGGTAATGTCGTACTGCGGATAGCACCGCAAGTTCTGTTAGTATTAAAATAAGTTAATTTATTAGAAAATTAATGTAACATTAAATTCTTTTTTTGTACATTAGCAGATTAATACCTAAAGTATTTAACATTTTCTACTAGGTAATCCATATTCTCTCAAGAGGTATTTAATCATATAAGGTGGTTATTCTCACTGCACATGTTAGATGTGGACTGAAATAAGCTGGTTTATGATGTTCAATAGAAGATATATTAACTGAAATATCTCAATTTTCAGGAGATGTAACCAAAGGAGAGTTAGGTGTAACAGCAGTGCCCGGAAAAGAGAATGAGTTCAAAGAGAACTTTGCAACTACAGTAAACTATGCTAAAGCTTTAAATGCCAAAAAAATACACATTATGGCGGGTAAACTAGAAAACCCGACATCCCAAAATTGGGAGATATATGAGGCAAATTTGAAATATGCAGCTGATGTGCTTAAGGCTGAGAATATACTTGGTGTAATTGAGCCCATAAATCAGTACTCGGTTCCAAATTACTTTTTAAGTGATTTCCACAAAGGTATCATTTAAATAATCAACTTTTTTTTTTAAATCACCATTTTCAATGCCCCTATATCATGATAAATTGTACAATAAATTCCTTAACCTTCTTCCTTTATGGATGAGAGTGTTTCTTAGAAGAATGGGATGACACGGTAGGAGTAATATCCTAAATTAAAAAGGAGTTTTTCAAGGATTCTGATATACCAAAAAATGACAAGCAGAGAACCTGTTTTCAGACATTTTTTTATAAAATAATAGTACTTTGTCTGATGCAAAGCATGAGTAGAATCCAAGACTGGTAGTCACCATCATTATTGCGAATGTGGATAATGCAGCATGGTGACTCACAGAATGGCACCACAGTGAGATGGTTTTTCACACTTCACTTAAAGGGCCCAGAAGCACATGCTGGAAGTGAAGTGCAGGCTTTGACTGATTAACACAGAAAAAAACAGTGCCATTTAGTTTGAGAGTGTATGTCTTGTTTGAAAATAGAATGAAGTATTGAATCAAATTATTTTGATGATCCAGGATAATATTTCTTTTTTATTTTTTTTAAAAGACAACTCCCACATTAGGAATAAACATCCTGTGTCATGGGGGACTTTACAAACATACATGAAACGGACACAAAGAACATCCAGACTCGGCACAACAATTCGTGGATCACACAAAGTGTTGTAGGTACCGCGTGGGATTTGAACCCACGACACTTGGCGCAGTAGCAAGCGGCATGGCGACCGCTGAATCCACTCAGCCAACCGTGCAGTCAATTCAATTGATATATTCATGTTAATATTTTGTTTTTATTTCCAGCGTTGGACATAATAAAACGAATCAACAGTCCCAACTTAAAATTAATGTTGGATGTATTTCATTTACAACAAATAATGGGTGATATATCACACAGTATCACAAAGTTCATGCCATATGTAGGCCATGTACAGGTATTAACAATATTCCTTTATACAGGGTGTAAAAAGACTACTACCAAAAACTTGGGGGTTGCAGTCAGACCATTATACTGAACAGGTTTGGCGAAAAAAACTCAAAAAAAATGTTAATTTATCTAAGTCGTTTTATGTTTTTTTCTGCTTACATACACATAGTAAAACATAACAGGACCCAAACTACCTAATTATCTCATTTAGAAAACCAAAAAACAAAGAAAATCAATAAAACAGTAATGTATTTTAATATCAAAACAGCTGGCCGGGTGAGTGCAATGACCGCGACAGAGCGCGCGGGCGCGTTAAGTTGTACATTGCTGGCTTCTGAAATTAATAAAAATCTTGACACATTGTTTTTTCAAGCTACAATTTTTTTTAAAGACAACTGTTTGTTTTTTTTGATAAGTTTTGGGGTGCTGGGTCAGCTCCTTTCGTCTTCGGTAGTCGTCTTTTTACACCCTGTATATATAATGGTAACGCCGCGGGCGAAACTAGTCTAAAAAATGTAGCCATAGATACTCCTTATATCATCAGCTATCTGTAGTGAAATTCCCGTCAAAACCGGTTTAACTGTTTCAGAGATTAGCGGGAACAAACGAACAGATAAAAATATTTAAAAAAATAGTTTTTTTATGTACATTTTTACTGTATATTCTTGCATTTGCATTTAGTAAAAAGCTGTTTGAAATTACAAAGAAACACTTAAAAATAGGTAATTGAAAATAATTTGTTAACAAACTTTAAAAAAGGAATAGGTTCTTAATTTCAGTGCATTTTTTTAAATGTTTACCTCAGAACTTTCGACTGGGATTTTGAAGATTCTTTTTTGGTTTAAAAGCTGATGCTTCCCTTGTGATTCCATTTCAATTTAGTTCAGTTCTTAAAATCATTTTATTTGGTTATCAATTTTTGTATAAATTTTTAGAAAGATGATAAGTTCTGATCAGCAAAAGAGAATATTTGTCTGAAAGATTTCCGACTTCTAAGGCCAAATTATAAAAAATAATTAATTAATTTTAACCTGTTATGTTATTCTGATGTGTAAGCTATATTACCGCAAAGTTTCATGAAAATCCGTTGAGAAGATTTTGCTTAAAAGAGTTACAAACACACACACATCCTTACAAACTTACGCATTTATAATATAGTAGGATCATTCCGATTTGTCCATAGTAAATGTTGTTCATTAGTATTACAATACCACTAATAGTAATATCTATTATTTACAGATAGCCCAAGTACCACACCGCAATGAACCGGATACCCCTGGCGAAATTAATTATCAGTTTGTGCTGGAACAGCTCATCAGCAATGGCTATCAAGATTGGATTGGACTTGAATACAAGCCTTTGAAGAACTCTAAAGAAGGCCTGGACTGGATTAAAAAATTTGGTTATACTCTGTAATCTACAAAATTAATAGTAATGTATTTCTATAACCTCTGAAGTTGTCTGAGAACAACCGCTAACTAAAGTTAAAGTTCAGAGGTACTGTTATTTTGTTTGTAATATTAATTTTCTAATTCTAATTAATATGTGGTCTATTTCTATTTGTTATATGTATACTAGCTGACACACGCTACCTCGTTTGCGTCTGCTAATGCTCGTAGCGTTATAATTTTCCGGCATTCTTGTAACATCCTTCATTGGTGCTCCAATCCTATTAGTCTTAGCATGATGATAGCCTTCCTAGATAAATGAGCTATTTAACACTGAGAGAATTTTTCAAATCGGACCAGTAGTTCCTGAGATTAGCGCCTTCAAGCAAACAAACTCTTCAAAATAAATAGCTAGCTAGCTATATTAGTATAGACTAGCAGCTCCCTGCGGTCGTTGTTATACTTGAACATCAAGAACCGCGAGTAACGCCGCAGGGCGCAGCTAGTCTCAATTAAAGTAGCCTAATTTACTTCTTAATCATCAGCTATCTCACAGTGAAAGTCACATCATAATCGGTCTGCCGTTAGAGAGAATAGCTGCAATAAGCACTAAGAATTATATTTAATTTTTTAGTTGTAAGTATGTTTATATACTTTCATATTAATTTACTTAATAACTTATTTTGAACATACAAACCGAAACTTTATTTTATTTATTAGCATAAATTTAGTAAGTCGATTACTAATCTAGGTTTTAAACCTAAAACTTTAAGACAGTGTTTATAATAAAATTAAAACGAGATGAAATCAGACTTAGAACAAAAACATATTTATTTATAGAATAGTTAAATAAAATATTTAATTAAAAATACATATTTTATTGTTACATTTAGAATATTAATCAATTAGTACTAATTATGTTATACCTATACACCATTATTTCGGAACTGTTGCACCCAGTAGTGCTTCTTTACTGCATCTAATGATAGGCGGTCTTTACTTGCAGGTCGGAGTAGCTGAAATAAACAAACACACATTAAAACATTATTTCCTACTAGCTTTAGACACTTCGCTCGCATTTAATAAAAAACATGTTCACGTTATTTCTAATATCTCCAAGAATATGTGTACAAAGTTTCATGATGACTGGACAAGTAGTCTTCGCGTAAATAAATTTACATTCAAATATATACGAAGGAAGGAAGATGTGTAGTGTATGCGTATATACAGTCGATTCATACAATCACGCATTCATTCATTCGCTCACTTATTGTACTGTCTTTGAATGAATGAGAAGAAAGCATTGTGTCACCTCTAGAGCCCGCGGTCGTGACACAGTTCAAAAACTATGTAGAATATGAGTGGGCGCGTGCGTCTAAGAGCCGAAAAAATATATACGGATATACTAAAGTGTGTTTGGTGAGCATAGTAAACAAAAAAAGCAATGTGGTGCAGACTGTAAAATCTGTTCTAAATTACTAAAGTATAGAGGTACAGATAAAGGCTTATGAATTTAGTCCCACCTGAACATTCTTATTTGCATGCTAGTTCTGACTATCCCAGTAGTGCCTAACACTATATAAATGAATGTTTTAATGTGCACACATTTTTAAATCTAGTTACAATGTGTCTGCGTTGAATAATCATATAACCAAAGATGATAATTCATTGCTTACACATATACAGAACTACGTGCTACTGGCGTATAACAAAGATAATAATAATAAATATTTCGAACATCTAACTCCATCTAATCCCAAAGCAGAGCTTGTACTATGGGTACTAGACAACTGATATACATACATATGTACTTTATACGTATTATACATAAAAAACACCCAAACTCCAAAACAAATATTTGCAGATCATACAAAAATTTGGTCCGACCTGGGAATCGAACCGAAGAGGCAGGTGTCAACAAGCAGTCAATGAGATGTTACAATGGGACTGCACTTATAACCTTTGATTATATATGTATAAAATAGAGAATCACCATAAAGACAACAGTATTTTTCTAACCTTAGAAATAAGATCCTTTGCACCTTCAGGTACATAGCTGGGATACACCATGTCTAATGCAAGGATCCTTGCATAAGTTTTATCCTGACCTTCACTCTCAAACGGAGGTTTCCCAACAAGGAATTCATATAAAAGTACTCCAATACACCAATGGTCCACTGACACATCATATACTTCACGCTTTATCATCTCTGGGGGTAGATAGTCCAATGTACCACACATTGTCTTACGCCTAGAAAAAAAATTATAAATTAATGAAAAAACCTGTCACATATATTTGTACTCATTATCACACTATAAGTACACACATTAAGTATTTAAGGATCTATCACATAAATTTGAAAGAAATAATTTCAACCCTATTTAATATGATGATATGTCTCAAATTGCTTTGTTGTTTGCAAACTTGTTGTTTTTTAATTGATTGTGTTTTAACAACTTAACTGTTTTGTCTCATTTATCTTCAGATTTGTAAAGGAAGTCAAATGTGATTATAAATAAGACATATCTCTTTATGGAGGTTGTATTAGTTATTATGTCATTCAGTGCACAAATTGTACAGCTAGAAATAAATTAAAAATCTAAATAAAATGAAATAATAAATAAATATTTCGGACATCAACACACAACGCCATCTCATCCCAAAGCTAAGCAGAGCTTGTGTTAGGGGTACTAGACAACTGATATGAATACATATATACTTTTTTTTTCGTAAAGACATACATATTATACATAGAAAATACCCAAACTCCGAAACAAATATTTGTAGATTACGTAAACATTTGGTCCGACCCAGGATTTGAACCCAAGACCTCAAGCACAGCAGTCGCATTCATTACCACTACGCCACCGAGGCAGTTTGAGGAAATGTTGGCATAAAATAAAAAATCTGAATCTGTTGTTATACATGCAATAAGTTTTATAACTTGGCTTTATCAGTCACAAAAACATGAGCATAATGTAGTTAAATAATCAATCAAAAAGTATTCACATGATCATATTGTCAGGCACAAATATACAAAATAAATAAATAATTCATATTTTCAGACATTTAACACACAACGCCATCTAGTACCAAACTAAGCAGAGCTTGTACTATGGGTACTAGACAACTGACATTAATTCATACATACTTTTTTTTTGTAAATACATACATATTATACATAGAAAACATCAAAACTCCGAATCAAATATTTGCACATCATACAAACATTTGGTCCGACCCAGAAATCGAACCCGAGACCTAGAGCACTGCATTTGTCTGGGTTATAGGTCTAAAAAATGATTTCAAGAAAGTAAACAAAGTTATCCAAGTATATTTAATTTACCTTTCTGAAGGAGCATGCACTGACCATCCAAAGTCAGCAAGCTTGAGGTCACCATTATAAGCTACTAATATATTCTCTGGTTTTATGTCTCTGTGTATTACGTGATGTTGATGGCAGTATTCTACAGCATCTGCAACCTGGAGAAATGTAATCCTTGAATTGAGTGTAAATTCAAAATCATTTATTTTTAATAAATAAATAATAAATAAATATTCCGGACATCTTACACACAACGCCATCTAGTCCCAAGCTAAGCAGAGCTTGTGTTATGGGTACTAGACAACTACTTATATACTTTTTGTTTGTATGATGGTATAGTTTGTAAATGGATGAGATAATGTGTAATTAAGTAGCTTAAAAATATAACTTGAACTATGGTTATAAGTTTAAGAACATGCATATTTATTCAAAGGAATCTATGGCTTAGAAACATCTAGATTTGAAGAATCGAATAGAAAAGATTTGTAATCCTTGCTAATATCATAAATTCGAAATTAATTGTCTGTTAGCTTTCACAGTTAAACTGCTGAACTGATTTGGAATGGATTATAGTATTGATAGTTTGGACCTTTTATTGTGATAGCCGACATACATGTGGGCGGACAAAAGCTAGTGTTATGATAAATCATTCGACAATACCTGATAAATGTATTTAGCAGCTATTGCTTCTGGAAATCGTCCCTTAGGTGAGTTCGTGAGATGCTTATACAATTCACCTCCTGCTGCAAACTCCACTACCAGATAGATGCGTCTCTCATCATGAAACCATGTTAGCAACCTTAATATATGTGGATGTCTGAAAGGTTAAATATAATAATAAATTACTTAACTGTACACCAGATAACTAATTACATACCATAACCACTTGCACATCCAAGGATAGTTTAGTCGCTAAAAAAAAAGGAGTGTCTTGTGCTCCTGGACGGTTTTGTTTCCAACGTTAAAGCTAGGTCAATGCAACTGGTGGCCTTATTCCTCAATGGCAATCTCTTCCAGGCAGCCATATAACCTCATGATTTACAAATGTTGTGGTTTTGAAAAAACAATTTATTTTAGTCTCCGTTATATTATTTGAATTTAATTATGAAATGTTTTAGTGAACTAAAGTAAAAAATTATTACTAATTTACTTGTTTATATGGTGCTAGCTAAACCTCACATTGTTACCCACAGTTATTGTCGTATTGCGTGTATCGCCGCAGGGCGAAGCTAGTCTAAAAAATGTATCGTCAGCTACCTATCAGTGAATATCCCATCAAAATTAGTGCAGCCGTTCCAGAGATTGGCCGCAAAAAACAGACTGACAAAAATTGTAAAAATGTTATTATGGTATATGTCTCGTGTATACATTTGCATTAAGTAAAACATGGGTATTTTAGTATTACAAACATACACTCCAATTTTATATATTTGTATAAATGCATAGATAAAACGAAATAATTTCCTGCCGTCTGTTTGCTTAGATATTTTACTCAACGGACTTTAATGCAGTTTTCAGCAATACATAGATTGACACAACACCAACAGTCGGTAATACTGCTGGGTGCAGCCAGTATTTAATAAATTCTAAAACATTTATTTATGTTTTAATATGCTATCAACAAGTTTTAGGTAGTCAACACTGTCGTCAACCGCCTTTAATAGACCACTGATAGATATAAACGTGCCAGATGAGTTGGAACAGGTTTTGTTTCAAGTTCTCTTAGCAGTGGTGTTGCCCTGCTTAGCTCTCACAATATCAACAGGATGAATAAGGGTCGTAATACTCTACATTCTTAATCAATCACCAGAATGTAGCCACTACTTGTATTCTTATAAGCTGCTGCTCTTATAACTGAATTTTAAAAAAGCACTTGGGATAGCAATGAAGTATTATTAATAGATGTGCGATTACTTACTTGATGTGAGACTGTATTTCAATTTCTCGCATTACTTGTCTCTCACATTTTGATCGTGTGATCTGTGATTTGAACAATGTTTTGATCGCCACTAAATATCCAGTTTTCTTTTCTCTGGCGACATGAACATGACCGAATTTGCCTTGCCCAAGTGCAGAACCAAGTTCGAAGTCTCTAGGTGACCATTTATATCTGAAAACATAATTATATCGTTTTTTATAAATATAGAAATTGTGTCGTAAACTTCACATTGTCAGTAAACTTACGAAGATCCATATGCTTCATGGTTGATTATTTTTGTTTCTAACTCTAATACTTCACTTTTCATTGTCATAATAGATTTTAAACGGTAAACGTTCAAAACGAAGTCTGTTTACTAAATTCCTAACAGTCCGGAATTGCCGTTACACCATGAACTTTCAAATAGATTGACATTTCAGTAGACAGGAAGTGTTGCCATACTAATTCCACCATAGAATTGTAAAGTTTTTTTTGAAACTAAATGTCATGTAAAATGAAATGCTAAAGTATGAGGAAAAAACTTAGGGTAAATTATGTTTTAGATATAAAATCTTCTGCTTAGAACTTTAGACTACCATCCTGCCATAGTCATAGTCTCTGTGAACCTTAACGCATGTACACTCGTGAAGAAAACTGTTATTGTCATTTTCTTATATACCAATGTACGAATAAAATTTCCCTAATACAGTGACCGATTATAATTAATACAAATCAAATAAATGACAAAAACTGTCAAAAATGTTCTGACGCGCGCAGAATGTTCTGACGAGCTCTTCCAACTTCGTTCGTTCGGAACTGTATTTCTGTTCCAATCAATTAAAACTTGAAATTTACTACCAGTGCCAATATTTCTCTCCTACTACAATCCCAGCGTCTCACTAAGTCGCCGTAGTATTAGTAGTAGTAGTAAGTATGAGTTACTATGCTTGCGAATGCGGACATTGGTCCGCATTCGGAGTCAGGCTGGTGACCACTCTTGGATTTTGCTCATGGTTTCCATCAGGCAGATTTCAGTCATTTTGGAGGGCAATACCTAAAAATATCGATCATATGGACACACAACATTTATTTATAATTTCTATTTTATGAAATAAAATTGAGTGAATGTTTTGAGTAAAAGTGAGTAACTGGCCGATTCGACGGCAAAGTTCTGATCACGTTCTATGGGAAGAATGGTCAAGGTTTACAAGGTTGTCTTGAGGGTACCTGTTTGCCTTTTGATATTTCAATGCTTAATGTTCACAACGCGTTAATTTCTTAATTTTGTGGTGGGGGACCCATTGGGTGCACTTATTTTTGGCTTGGCTAATCCGAAAGTCATAAGTAACAACGCATGGTACTTTGATGATACTATCGGGGTAGGCCGGAGGACGTGTTACTGGAATTAGCATTACTCCTTCCTCGCTTCAAATACCTCGGTCTTTATGCGACTCCTCGAAGTAAAATTTTTTTGTCCGTAGTGTTAGTGCTCGCTCCAGAAGTGGACTGCTAAAAGCTGATGATAACTCACGAACGTCTTAAGAACCCATCCGCTTATCTTACAAGTGTCCTATTGCATAAAAGGGCTTCGCCTTCCCGAAAATTCATTACTTGCTGTGAACTACTTGGACTTTAGCAAAAGTGAATACGAAGAAATGTATGCGAAGAATATTAACCTTGTTAATGTCTCACTAGGATCCCATTATGGTTTGGTGAGCAACACGTTTTTGATAGATGCTACATCAGCGAAAACAGTTTGATGTTGCGTTCCAACTAAGCACCGCAAATTCAGCGAGCGTGGTATCCAAGGTACTGGAGAACTCTCCAGGTTCTTCGAGAGTAGATATGGCTAGACTGTTGGCTATGTGGAAGACCGAGTCTAGTGCATGATTGCACGCATTGTCCTCATATCACTTAGGCTCTATGTTTCAGCCGATTTACTTCATAATAACATGTATAGTTAAATATAATAATCAATTCAGAGTCTGGGTCGAGTTATAATGCCTACGATCATAACACGGGCGTAGGTTCATTTTTATGTGCAGCGGTGACACCACTATCGACGCTGCGCATATGGTGCACACTCTGAACTGTAATAAGTTTATTTATTAACTCTTTCTTAAAGCTATTACAAAAAATACTAGCGATTGTTACAAATCCTAACGTTTGTAGGTTAACGTCGGCAGCCATAATAGTATGAATCTGTGCTATAGGTGCCACCGCCTTCCGCTCTGGGAACTCATAAATTTGGTCTTCTTCATTCTACAATATAATTATCGCAACTATATAAGTATTTCGTAAAAGTAAACTAGAACCACAACACCAATTAAATTATACTATGTAGGTAGAATTAAAAGAAAAATAAAGTAATCGGACGTATGCGTCTGCCAGGAGTTTGAATTGTGCTTGCTTGAGAATTATTTAACTAGGAGTACAAATATGTGTGTGCGGGTATGTGTATGTTGGGGTGTTTGGAAGTTCCTTATCGCGCGTTGCGGAAGGGGGCTAGACGGAATTGTAACGACACTTTCGACATATGTCAATGTGTTCACATTTTGTCAAGACGAATTTATTATACCATATTGTGTGTTTATTTATCTAGCGTAGCTCCCCCAATCCATTCACCCCACTACCCTGATCACCCCCACCCCCTAAGATCATCCCTTAAGGAAGACACCCCCTCTGTCTGCGAAACTATCGCTCGGAGACATTTTTTAGTCCCCCCTTGCTCCCTCTGAACTTGTCAGGAATCAGAACCCCTCAATATTTGCCTTATCCCCCCCTTTTTTCAAAAATACTTCACCGCCTCAACCTAACTTTTGAACCAATTACCCCAGCACCTTAGTGTTTGGACTCATTTTAACCAGTACAGCACCCTTAACCCTTTCGCCCCACCAGACTGGTCATTTTCTGACCTCTCTTCCTCACTGATAGTAACTTCATCCCCCCCCACCCACACTAGGACCGCACATATTTTCAACCCGTTAGTTGGATATCACGTTTAACTAGCAAGTTACTCATTTCCACCCCCACCCCCTAAAATCATCCCTTAAGGAAGATAACCCCTCTATCTCCGAAACTATCGCTCGGAGACATTTTTTAGTCCCCCCTTGCACACCCTGAAATTGTCAGGAATCATTACGCTTTTTCTGTCTGTCTGTCTCTCTCTCTCTTATAGAAAGCAAGCCAGATATTTTCGTTTCGTCTTTCTACTTCGAACTTCGTTCCATCCGGGTGTCCCTTGACACCTCTCAATTTTTATTATTAAGTGGCGGAATGTAGGTCATAGTGTGTCAAATATGGGTTGAGACTTCCCTGGGCTGCGTTCGACTGCCGTCGTCGTGTGCAATCGTATCCTTTTAGCTGTCGAGTAAACATGATAGGAATATATCAATAAAGTATTTTTTAATAATATTTATTAATGACAATATATTTTTTTATAGTCAATGTATTTGACTAGGCGCAGAAACGGATATGTTCATAACGACGCCGACGCGACGGTACGAAACGATTGAATGCGTCGACTTCCTGCCAGCCGCAATCGGATATCGCTACATTTGTTCGTATATCTTGCGGTTCGTTACATGCGATGCTAGCCGTTTGGTTGAAATAAGCCTTTAGTTATGCATTATTATAACATGCAATGGATTAGACAATCTTTTTTCGCAGGTTAATGATATTTACTTGAATAGTTTAGTACCCCAAGTTCCGTTCAGTTGTAAAGAATTCACTTAATTGTTAAAACTAAAATGTAAACTGAAAAACACTACTCTTTTCTTTGAACTCACTTTGTAAGATTTCAAACATGTTCTTATAAACATTCTTGTGCGTAAATTGTACATTCTATCTTTACTGCCGTCAATTACAAAAGTAAGCTTTTATTTTTTAAAGCCGTACGAGCTGAACATTCCCCTAGCAAAATGGAGCCCGATATGAAAACAAGACAATGGCAGTTTACAGTTCATATTCAACTGACTGACAAAAGATAAAAGAGGCGTAAAAAACTATTACTTAAATATGGCAAATTCTACTAATGAAATATGACTGGCCGTTTTACTATCAGTTAGGTACTTAACCTAGCAGCTATAACTCTTAATAAAATATTGTTCGTCTTCATTCATAAATAATAATAATTATAGGTTCAATAAACAACGGTTGAAAATCGATTGTTTGTTTACAACGGTAATCTTACAGTAAACTTCAATGTTTTTTTATCAAAACGTTACTGTTTTTATTAAAGCATTTTTACAGACACCTATATTCACTAAAGAACAACTAGCCGTGGACAAAAAAAAACAGTATTACTCAGTAAATAGGTAATAATCAATTTTGGAATAACTAATAGAAAATAATTAACATTCTTATTTTTATTACTTGTAACTTCATGCACATGTACATCGGCGGACTTAATGCCAAGGGCATTCTCTACCAGCCAACCTTTGGGGGGTGTAGAGATCTAGTAAGGTAGTACATTCTTCCATAATAAAAGACGACTATTTTCGAAGTTATGACATTCGATAGAATTTGTACAGCCTATGTTACCCGGGCCATTCTTACGGATCTATTGACACGTTTTAAGTTAAACTTTAGAACATACAAACAAACAGACTGGCAAAACTATTGCCCTTTTTTGGGTTCGTGGCAGTCGAGTATAAAATATTATACGTTAAAATCATGTGTAGATAATGTGGTAATAATAAAATGTGAACAATAAACAAACCATACGCGCAAACAGTTTCTTATTATATTGATTATGTATTTTTAAATACGCAACTACGTATTGGACATGGACATTTAAAAAGTATTTAACACTAGCTGAACCCCGCGGTGCTACCCGCGGTACGATGATAACTGCGGGCAACGCCGCGAGGCGAAGCTATATCTTTATAAATAGTAGCCTATGTGTTATTCTGATGTATAAGCTATATTGTGGTAAAGTTTCATTCAAATCCATTCAGTAGTTTTTACGTGAAAGAGTAACAAACATCCATACATACATACATCCATACTTACAAACTTTCGCCTTTATAATAGTAGTAGGATTATGTGGGAGCGCCCCTTACTGTTTAGTTTACATATTAGGTCTTTACCTATGAAATTGCCGTTTTGTATGCAATAAGTGAAAGTACTTATTTTTCAAACTTTTTTATTTCTGTTATTCGAAGTAATCACCCATGCAATCGACGCATCTTTGCCAAGGCATTGGCAGTCTATTGATGCCCTTCTTGTAAAAATCAGTTGGACGGGAGGCAACAAACTCTTCAAAGGCATTTTGTACTGCCTCTCGGGAATTGAATTTTTTACCCACTAAAAAGTTGTCTAAATTTTGGAAAAAGTAATAGTCGGTAGGTGCAAGGTCTGGTGAGTATGGCGGATGAGGGAGAGCTTCCAACCCCAGCTCTTGCAGCTTGGAGACTGTCTGTTGCGCAGTATGGGGTCGCGCGTTGTCGTGAAGGAGCAGTGGGGACGACCGATTGACCAAAGCTGGTTGCAGATGTGCAAGCTTCTCCATCATTCTCTCCAGTTCTTCACAGTACACATCTGCATTAATGCTCATGCCGTTTTGTAAAAAGCTGTGGTGAATCACACCCGCACTAGACCACCAAACAGTGACCATCACCTTTTTAGGGGTCATTTTTGGTTTAGGGCATTGGTTTGGTGCTGAACCAGGGTCTAACCAACTTGCTGAGCGCTTTCGATTGTCGAACAGAATCCATTTTTCGTCGCACGTAACTATTCGTTTCAAAATTCCTTCATTTATTTGCCTGTTGAGCAGCGAAAGGCAGGTCTCGACGCGTACGTTGCGCTGGCGATCGTTAAGGTCGTGGGGCACCCATCTATCAAGCTTTTTTACCTTGCCAATTTGTCGCAAATGGATCAATATTGTTTTGATGCTTACATTAAAAGCTGCTGCTAGCTCAGCTGTAGATTGAGTTTCGTCAGCTTCCACAATCGCCTTTAATTCATTATTGTTAACCAAAGTCTCCGGACGACCACGAGCTTAATTTTTCAAATCAAAATTTCCAGAACGGAACCGGGAAAACCAATAAAGGGTTGTGCGTTCGTTTGTACAGTTCTCTCCGTAAACGTTTTTGATGTTACGTGCCGTTTGTGTCGCGTTGGTGCCACGACGGAACTCATATTCCATAATTACACGAATTTTTAAAGTATCCATTATAAATCCAAAAAACAAAAGACTGAGTTTGTAAATAGAATGTCATGGTTTTAAAACAAAATTGATTTGAATTTAGAATACAGAGCCATTACAAACTTTTTTTATTTGAAATGACCAGTACTGAAGAAACGCAATTTCATAGGTAAAGACCTATTATAATGTCTTGTCCGCACTTTTGATATATCAGATTTACAAACAACAATTCTTCAATAAATAGATAATCTATTTATTGAATAATTCTTGTCTTGAATTTAGGCCTTGAGATACGATTTAAGTGCTTACCTAAATCTTAATAAATATTAAAAAGTAAATCCATTGATTGTAGTTAAGTCCTAAATATTTTGTCTTTTTCCAAACTCTATGTAAAGAGAAATTTGATAGTTTTTTATTTCAAGATCAAAAGTTACAAAAACCGCTATTAATACCGCGGGGAAGAGATTCTTTAACGGAGTTTACACATTAAAAACCTATTAAGAAAATAAGAATAACGCGACAAGAAAATATAAAGAAAACTCAACATGGTAATTATGCCGCTCTAGTGAAGTTAAGGATGTACTTATTTGAGGAGAGAGCATAGTGCAGCAGCTACATTGTTGTGAAAACACTCGTTTTCCTCCTAGTACTGGGGACCGCGCTCCCTAACCCACCCTAACGTTAACGACCTCACACCCCTCTTACATATTCGATTAAATCATATAGATATGTAGCTGACTACTTATAGACACAAACATAAAAGTCCTTCAATTTGAAAATTTAATGATATTTATATTGTTAGTATATCTATGTATTTATTGTTTTCAATACAAATATATTAGATGTAGTGGTTAGTGAACTTGACTGCTGCTGCTAGGTCAACAAATTTTGTGTATGAACATGGTCATTTGTTATGTGCTTGGATGTTATTTCTAACTAGCTTTTGCCTGCGATTTCACTTATGACGTCAAAAAGTAGTCGATGTCATTCCCTAAAGGTACAATGTACGTATCTGTATATCGAAATTTCAGTTCAGTGGTTTAGCTGTGAAAGCGTAATAGACAGACAGACTTCCGAATTTACAATATTAGCATAAATATGTATGTTTACGTATTAAAAAATATTTAGATATATGTATTTATCAGTTGTCTAGGTAACCAAAGCGCGGCTCCGCATAGTTTGGGATTAGATGGCGTCAATGAGATTTGTAATTATTATTATTTTTAGATAGATAAATGAATTCTACAATCTACCTTTTTGTATTAACACAAAGTACAATCTTTGTAACGATAGTTTGTTTGAGTTATTAAAACGAAGAATAGCCTAACTTGTTAATAGTAAATCCTGAAGAGTTCTACTATTTACTAACAGCTATCTCCGATTTCCAATAAAGTTCAAAATTACGAACCATAGCGTTATTATTGTTTGAAAAAATATTGCGTGCAAGCTTTAAGTTGAGTAAGTTAATGTGTTTTAAAATTAGTAAGTTTTAATTAAATTTTTCAATAAGAAGTAGGTATCTAGTGCATCTACATATAAATGAACTCAGATTTGTTTATTTAGTTACTTAGCTAAAAGTTAAGCGAATAAAAACGTGTTTATAAGTAGTTTATTATTCTGCAAACGTCATGATTGAGATTTATACATATGTTTTAGTTTAGTAAGTACTCTTAATTTGCATGAATGAATCGCTGCTTGTTATAAGAAACTCCGTGAACTGAAATTTGTTTTAAATATTAATCTGTGTGATATAATGCCTGCGATTAGTAATTACAAACATTTCTAGAAGTATATATTAATTACTTAACATGTTCATTTTAAAGTTAGTGGATACTAAAGATGTAGGAAAAAAGCAAATGAATTTGACGGTTAATATTCAGGGAACTACAAATTGCATGCATAACACAAGTAAAATACACATCTTGATAATAATAATAATTAAATTATTTATCGATTTATTAAAAAGCTTCGTGATATAAGCGGTTCTGTAATAATTTATTTACTACATATCCTTCTAAGCTCTAGACTTTCTAAAGAAAAGGCATGACGGCATTATTATTGCCTTATTGTCATAGAAAAAGTGATAATAATTAATTTCACGGGTCGGTTTTATGATACAATGATGATCAAAACATGTAAGTTGCGTAATAAGGTACTTTGAGAATAGACGTAAATATAATAAAAGCAGGTGATGTAATACGTTAATATAAAATAAACAAAATGCGCAGTAGATAGCGAGTCGGCGAGAGTTTTCAAAACCAACCCCGGTAGGCCGCTGCCGCATGCCGGTGGCGGGAAAACGTGGAAAACGCGCGCATGGGGTGGCGCTCACCGTTCATTCCGTGATGGAGCGCCGCTCAATCGATACACTACTTTTGTACGACAAAATCAACAATTTTACCTACAAAATACTGTCAATTGCTTCATAATTTCCTTATGAAATTTGTTAGTATAGTTTTTGTTTTGTGTTACAGTGATTTACAATGTATTTAAGATGTTTTATAAACGATAAACAAGTGCGACGCAAAACCGCTTCAGACTAGGTAAGTGTAACAATTATTGGCACGTTGTGATGACCTAGTTATCGCCGTAAAGTGAGACAGGTCCTGCATAGTATTACCAGAATTAGATCCTGTTAGTATTTTATAAGTTCAATAAAATAAGGTAATATACGTTATGTTCCGCAGTGGAACTTTTAATCACTGAAACGTAAGTAAATTTGATTTTCACGGATAACATACTTCATTTTAATTTTATATTTTTTGTTAGTATTTATGGTACTTAAAGTTGAATTTTAATAAACATTACTACATTAGTTGAAAATTATTTGCAAGATTTTAAAGTAAGTTTTTTATTTGGAATAGTATAGATAGATACTGCCCAGTTGGTCCGTCTTTTAAGGCTAAGAACGGAGGCGAGGATCCTCGACTATAGACGTAAATTTTTATAATTAACAAGCAAATTTACAACGATTTACCATGATAGTAAGTAAATTCTGTGTTTAAACTCACAGAAAGCGCCATGATATAAAAAACAGACTGCTGACCACTGGAATTAGTTAGTAACAAATGTGGAATGGGTTACGTTTCGAATACTTTTATACCTACAGTTGTAAAACAGTTTATACTTATGACATGACTTTATGCTCGTGTCGTGACGCTATGCTCGTGATGTTACTTTATGCTCGTCACACGTATGGGTGAAGTATTTGACGAAGTGCTCAAAACGCCTTTAAATCCGCTTTTTTATTTTCGTTTAAATAATGATGAAAAAGTAATGTTTATTTATTTATTTTATCTCACAACGAGGAATACACAAGAACAAAACAAAAATAATTAACAGTATAACAAGTTATGTTCTTCCTCACTTATAGGAGACCAAAACATGCACAAGAAATTTCACACAAATATTATAAAAT
This sequence comes from Spilarctia lutea, assembly GCA_916048165.1. Classification (NCBI taxonomy): domain Eukaryota; kingdom Metazoa; phylum Arthropoda; class Insecta; order Lepidoptera; family Erebidae; genus Spilarctia; species Spilarctia lutea. The sequence goes on from OU696491.1 coordinate 8,783,093, forward strand.
TTTAATGTAATAGAGTACACAATGTTATTATTATCCCCTCTATGTTAAACTATTGTATATTAAAAGAACTTAAGAGATGAATTTGTTACTTACTATTATAATTGGGCATGATTTACACACAATATCCATTTTCATATTTTTCACCACAGTAATTTAGTCGGTGAATCTTTTTCCAATCTGAAAAGCCCTCTTGATAATGACTTCAAACTTGTGAGAACCATCAGAGGAAGTACATAAATATATATACTCAGACGACGATAGACAGACTTGCGAGACACCCTCCGTAAGCTTTTATCAGATTAAATATAATAGACGGCAAGGTTATTGGTACTGCCAATCAAGAAGGCCATGGTTTTAACTCAGTTATTTTCTACTGAGATGTCTATACATGTAGATAAATTAAGTTAGGTCATATTATAAACATTATTTAAATTTACGTCACATTGCGAAATAAAGCAGTAGCTTTAAACGCAGACTAGGAAAAATCAGCATTGTAATTGAACCCCTCGAATTGGGTTCTGAAATCGCGAGTGTCATTGACCGTGAGTGTGTATGGCACGATGCCACAGCAGCCACCCCAATCGTCTAGCCGTGTGCCAAATCTGTCACCTCCTGTCTTAGGGGAGCGTTGCTATTTGGCAACTTTGCGGAGTTCAAATTTTCTTACTTATGTGACTTTACGAATGAAATTATCGAATGTTAATAAATGTGTATAGTACTTAACTTGTGTAACAGTTGCCGCTAGTCTCATTTTAGAAGTCGTGGTATATTTTACGTGTGAATTTTTAGGGTTCCGTATCTTAAAAGGAAAAAACGGTACCCTTATAGGATCACTTTGTTGTCAGTCTGTCTATTTATCAAGACCCCTTTTCTCAGGAACACGTAGAGGTATCAAGCTGAAATTTATATATAATACTCAGGTCTACTGTCTTTTGGAGCTGTAAAAAAATGAAACTTCTAAGTCAACGCAATCAAAACATACAGCCGTTTAGGTTGTAAATTTTGGACACTCGCAAGGGAATGGAAACCAACAGGGTACTTTCCGTGAACACAGAATCTTGTAATTTGGTACGAAGCAACGTCTTATAGCACAGCTAAAGGAAAAATTGCTATTAGCACATTTTTAGTAACATCATATAATAAGCCATTTACGCTACAAATTTTCGATATTCGCAAGTGAATCAAAAGTGAACTTAAGGGCACTTCCTCAGAACTCAGAATCTAGAAATTAAAATTTTTAGTTACATCTTTTAATATGATTTGTACGGAACTCTCGGCGGGGGAGTCCGACTCGCACTTGACCGGTTTTTTATACTGATAATATATTGCACTGCATTTATAATGAAACTGGCAAGTAAATAATGAAAATACCAATAAGTGATATGAATATATAATATATATATATATTTTCATATTACTTACTAGCTGACCCTCGCAACCTCGTTTACGTCTACTATTGCCCGTAGCGTTATAATTTTCCCCCGTTTTTTAAACATTCTTCGATGGGGCTCCGCTCCTATTGGTCTTAGCGTGACGATAGCCTTCCTCGATAAATGGACTATCGAGTCATTTAGGTAAAATAGGCATGCGATTACGTAAACAATGCTCCTTATAAAGTTACCCTATCGAAGACGTGCTGTTCCCATCTCACAATTTCAATGCGTACGTAATTTCCGTTATTAATTTGAAATTAGCATAGATACGATATATTGTACAGAAAAATCGATGGCAATGAACTAATATCATCAGTAGAAGCCGGTTCATATTATATCTATGAACCAACTTACTAATTCTTGAATATCTAAATTTCATTACAAAAGATGCCAGGCACTTGACATCGACGTCGAAAGTCTCTAATGGGAATAAAATTGGTTGAGAGTCCGATCAGAAGGTAGTTGGGCTGTCCATATTTTTTTTTTTATTAAATATTGATTTATTTTTATTGAATTGAAATATATAGTTAAGTTATTCGGTTAAGTTTGTTATAAATATTGCACTTAATTCATTATTGTTTTGAATTTATACTTCATTGTAAATTCGGGAGACTAATTTTGAAGTCTTGCAAATCATTGTTGCCGATATCTTTTTTGTTTATTAACTTGACTTGTTTTAAATTTTAATGATGGTGATTTATTTATGGTGGATAAAACACATTTTTGTTATGAAATCTTACAGATTTGACACATTGTGATTTAAAGATTCTTCTTTTTTTTTGGAAAGATGATAACTAGCCGGATCACCTATTTTTGGCAATGTCAAGTTTTTTTTTTCTTCATTTATTTTAATGAGGGCTTAGTCACGAAGTGATTATGTCGCCCTCATAAAAATACAACTTATGAACTGTTTAACATATAAATTTTATCTATATAATACAGTGTTCTCGCTTTCTCCGTGCAGGGAATAGCGAGAATGCTATTACATTCACCCACAATAAAATTAGGTTTAACAAAATAATTGATTTCTTTCAGCTTCGTTTCGGATAAGTGATCAAAACTTTGTCGTGATTAAATTAATGATAAAAAATGACGATAAAATGTGTATGAGATGAAAAGTGGACTGCCAGTGTGGATTTTGGAAAAACAAAAAACGATCTGAAAATGATTTAAAGATATTTAAATGACTTTTGTTGACGTATGAGTTTCCCTTACAAATGACAGTATTTTAACTTATGAATCTCATGACAATAGGGTCTGTGCTGGTAACATACACTGTAATGTTTTCGAAATATAAAAAAAGCGAGTTGATTTATTTCAATGGACACAATTACCTCTGATTTAATTGCTTACTTTTGCTTTCACTTTTGTTAACAGTTCTTTTATTTAAATATAACTGGTCGTATCATACTCGAAAGTCGTATCGGCCCTTTGCATGAAAGCTGTTTACCAACAACACTGCAGACCGTTATCGCTAGTGACACTCATTGGAGAAGAGTATGAGTAGGGTGTCCATTATACATTCAAGAACTGATCAAAGTTCGAGACATTAGTTTACTGCCTCGGTGGCGCAGTGGTAGTGAATGCGACTGCTGTGCTTGAGGTCTCGGGTTCAAATCCTGGGTCGGACCAAGTGTTTGTGTGATCTACAAATATTTGTTTCGGAGTTTCGGTATTTTCTATGTATAATATGTATGTATTTACAAAAAAAAAGTATATATGTATTCATATCAGTTGTCTAGTACCCATAACACAAGCTCTGCTGAGCTTGGGACTAGATGGCGTTGTGTGTTAGATGTCCAAAATATTTATTTATATATATTTATTTATTAGTTGATTGTCGTTAAGTATTCAAATAATCCTTGGCATTCTACGTTTTAAACAACTAATTTCGAAATATTGGTCTAATAACTTTTACTTTGGCTCAGCAGAAAACAGTTTAAAAAAAAAACCCGAAAAAGCTTTTGATAAAGTTTATTCATCCTATGTCACCCAGGTCATTAGTACGAATCTATTGATACTTCATTTTTTAAAATCGGTTCAGTATTTTAGGCGCTCAGAAGAAGAAGCCGAAGATCGAACCAAGTGGCGTGCAATTGGAGAGGCCTATGTCCAGCAGTGAACTGCGATAGGCTGATGATGATGATGATGATTTTAGGCACTATGGTGGAACATACAAACACACGTGAACTGCCAAACATATTACTTTTTTAGCTTCACCGTAGTCGAGTATAAACAGATCAATATTATGGCTATATTATGTAAGTACAACGCGTGTATTTAAAAATAGATATCTCACGAATAGATAAATAAATGAATACCTACTCTTAATTTGCTGACTGTATTATAAAGACAACTTATATTCCAATTGAGTACAAATAATGTCAGGTATATAATATTAAGGTACAAAGAGCGACCTTAATGTGAAATAAATCTATTTTAGTTTTTGTAATATGACTTTACATAGCTATAGCCAGTGGATAAGTATTTACAGTACCTATGTGTTTTTAGTGATATTAGTATAAACAACCCCGACACACAATAATTCTCTTATCGATTTATCATTAGTGACAGCGAGGAGAAGCTATGAGTTTTACTTTTTACATTCTATACAAGTTACAATAAATATGTATTTGGCTACAGATCGTTAATCGTGATTTTTTTATTAATTAAATAAATAAAAACGATTTAACACTATTAACAAATTACTTAAATTATACCGTGGGAGAGTTTCATAGGCATGCATGGGCCGGCTCGACCGGAGTGATAACACGGCCTCAGACAAAACCGGTGTGAAACGGCGCCTGCCCGGTATTTCAGTGAGTGAGGATACCGGAGGCATATACCTCAACCCCTCTCCCCATCCCGTAAAAGGCCGGCAATGCACTTGTGACACCTCTGGTGTTGCGGGTGTCCATGGGCGGCAATAATCGCTTACCATCAGCCGTTACGTCCACTCGTTTGCCACTATTACATAAAAAAAAATTGAAAGGTTAGTAAGTATATAGAAGCCGAGACTCGAACTAAATGGCGTGCTATTGGAGAGGCCTATGTCCAGCAGTGGACTGCGATAGGCTGATGATGATGAAGTATATATATATAATAAACTATTAAATTGTCCTCCTATTCATATGTATATAACACTAGACACAATGGTTCAAACGTGGTTTTGTTTTTAAATGGTTTAAAAACAATGGTTTAACGTCTCTTTGTAAGAGCAGAAGAATGGTATTCTTAGTGTTAAGGTACTTTAGTGAAGTACCGCTAACTGTTCAGAAGGGACACTTTCACTATGTCTGGCCATGGAACACGCCCCGGCCGTCTGATAAATGTCAATATTGACACAAAATATGACACCTACGTATTTGTGTCAAAATACTTGCTAAGACTTCAGAAAAAAGAAGGTTCTAAATTTGAATATTTTTTAGATGTAGAGTTGCGTAATATCTTTGCTATTTTATGCACAGTTTTGTTTTTAATAATTAATAATATTAATTGAAAATATTTCACTTATATCAAAGGCGTACCGACTTCAATGAGAGATAAATGATGAGAGATGAAAAAAAAAAAAAAAAAAAACTTGAGAGGTGTCAAGGGACACCCGGATGGAACGAAGTTCGAAATAGAAAGACGAAACGAAAATATCTGTGTGTGTCGTCGTCGTGTCGTGACAACAAATTGTGTCGTGACAACAAATTGTGTCGTGTCCACAAATTGTGTCGTGACAATTTTTCCGTCTAGCCCCCTTACACAACGCGCCATAAGGAACTTCGTTCCAATTACGTGTCATAACTACGTTGTTTTCTTTTTTATAACCTAGAATGGAATATTTAATAGCATTTTAAGTTATATTTCACCACCTACCAAGCAAAGCTGGTACACTGGTTCTGAACTCAGTTACTTGTTACTTCGGTTAAGTTCGATTTAGCTAAAAAATATTAACAATTGAAACACGTTCATTATATAAATATTAAAACGTAAAGAAAAAAAATTGGTTGCCTGTAAAGTCGGTATACGGGCGAAAGTTTTACGTGACAACGACTTTGAGTGGTAAAATAATTTTAATGTGAATATTCATTCGTATAGTAGGAAGAAGGATGAAATAATAGTAACAATTTAAAACATTTATTTATACAAAGAATTATATTTAAAACATTAATTTTAACGTTTTAAATATAATTCGACGCGTGCCTTTCACTTTTTATGTCTGTCTCTCTCGCTCTTAGGCGGGCTAACCATGCCCGAGTGGAAGGGACGCGTGCCTCTCACTCGCTCTCATTGTGAGCGCATAACGTGAGCGGAGCGTAACGCAGTTTCTTGAAGTGTCACCCGGCAAACCAATTTATAAGACGTTGTCACGTCAAAATCTTGTGCTCTTTCCGAAATTTTTTCGAACTGAGAAGTATCAAAGCCACAGTCAAAGTTTATATAAAATGCGAGTGAAGGCAGCTCAAAAAATAAAAATTCAATTACCTATGGTGTAACTTCGACCATTGGATGACCACTAGCAAAAATGATTGCTCCACTTTGATTAATACGAAAAAATCGGCCAAGTGAGATCTATACATTTTAAACGTCTACCTGTTGCCATTTTCATTATCGAGTAAAAACCACGTTTGTTGAACAGAAATACATCGTGTCTGAACATTTCATTTCAACTGTCTAACTATCACAGTTCATGAGATACAGCCTGGTGACAGACGGACGGAAAGATTTACCCTTTGGGTGCGGAACCCTAAAAATTATTGTGGTGTCTTAGTTCAGTCTACGTAAAGTGTTCGGATAGTATTCATGTTCACAATTGTGTTTAATTAATATGTCTCGTATAGTCTCGATTTCAATATATGTATTACGTATTTTGTGCGTACTTTACTCAAAATTACGAAACGAAGGGTCTTCTTCCCCTATTATTAAGATAGGGGTGCATTTTATTGATACCACTTTATTTGCTAGGGGAAAAATTCATTTTCGGGGAATATTTAAACCCATAGTTTTCTTTTACTTAAGGATTTACATATATATTTGTATCACTGTTTTGTACAGTAAAAAGGGAATAAGTTCAATTAATTAAAGTACCTATTTTTCATAGATTTTTGTACGTTACATTTTAAGTGCTTTCTATTTGAATAAAATTAAATTATAATCATAATAATCTCACACAAACTTCAAACACAGTCGTTTGGTCAAAAATATGTTTTCTGTATATCAAAAGTTAAAAATAATAGTATTTGTAGATCAAGTCGAAGGAATGCGGGCGATTAACGCCCGGGTACGGATTGGCTAGTAACAAGTAAACGACTTTGAGTATATTTTTGAATTATGAAACCTAAATTCTCGCCGTAATTCATCAGACGACTCACCATCATGATAAACCTATCATGATGGTGAGTTTAGAGTGAGCTGGGAGGAATACTGCCTTACGTAAAAATCGCTATCACTTGGATTAATATCAAGTTTTTCTATCAATTATATGAAAACTATAATAATAAAATTAATACGTGATGATGATGGTGATCGATTACCGCCGCCCATGGACACCTGTAACACCAGAGGCGTCTCAAGTGCGTTGCCTTTGGGGGATGGGAAGAGAGATGGGGGAGGGATTGGTGGTATAGGCCTCCGGTATCCTCATTCACTCGGTGAAACATAGCGCAAGCTCTATTTCACACCGGTTTTTTTTGAGGCCGTGGTATCACTCCAGTCGAGCCAGCCCATGTAGAAGCGTGGCTCTACCACGGTAAAAAAATATGCAATTAAAGTTTTATTATTATGTATTTGCGACATTATTTATTTGTTTCTTTCTTACTATATTCATTTAGCTGTCTATGTATTATTCCTAACTAAAATTTATGCTTGTGTTTAACTTAATCGAATTACAATCAGACTTGTAATGATTGAATGCCAAGAGTCTATATAAGTGTTTTTATTCAAATCTGTTCATCTATTTTGACTAGTATACGTATATATATAACTCTGTTAAATACAACTTATAAATAGAAACTTTTACAATGAACTTGTACGCGAGCAATTTACTTTGAATTTAAATTCATGCTAATGTATTGACAATGGCGGTACAGACCTTGATGATGTTCGAAATAGAGCAAAACGTGTTGGCAGCCGAAGGCAGCGGTTATACAGACCATTGTGAATTATTAAGTGTCCCACTATCTATGTTCTTGTTCATGGTCCGTGTTATGCCGCCATACCTACATTCAATACCTAAGTATATGTACGTACTTAGGAAACAAGTGAATGTCGTGGTATGCCGTGTGTACTTACAGGTTTGTTCGTAACCATTCGAGTTAAGAAAATAGTGACGTATCAATTAATTTCATTCCCTTGCCCAGAACCAGAAATTATCGTTTCGTATGAAACTTTGATTGTTTTACATAAAATGTCACTTTAAGGTAATTACATAAGTAAGTATATACCTACTGAGAATGATATATAATTTAAAACATTACGTTAACCTAAAACCGTAACATTACAAGTTATATAAAGTCTTCGTTGTGACTTCTTTTGTAAAAAACATTGTATTGAAAAATCTATTGGAATCTAAAATTCACTTGAGAATTTGTGACTGTTCAATTTGGGATTAAAAACGTTCATTGTAAGGTTTATTGTTATCTCTGGAGAATATTGCCAATATTGCATTACAAATACAAGTATTCCCTGAAGTTTTACTTTGTTATAGCAGTTCTTTTTGATTTTTATCCGAGTACGGGAAAGTCAAAACGAAGGATAATAGTTTTGGGCAGCCCATGTACTTAAAACAATAATAATATTTTGGACATCTGATTCGCAAACGTCATCCAGTCACAAACTAAGCAGAACTTGTACTATGGGTACTAGACAACTAACTATTTGATTGTATGTTCCATTGTAGCGCCTAAATTACTGGACCGATTTCAATGAACGAGGTGGCAATAGATTCTTTATAAAGGCTCGAGTGATATAGGTTATATACAGTTAGACAAAATCTTTATATGTAGTTTGGTTATAGTTTTTAAACTTATTACTATCGAAAGTCGATTTTAGATTAAATGAAAATTTTAATTTACATTTCAAGAATAATTTTGACTGCCTCGGTGGCGTAGTGGTAGCGTATGTGACTGCTAAGCTTGAGGTCTCGGGTTCGATTCCCGGGTCGGACCAAATGTTTGTATGATCTGCAAATATTTGTTTCGGAGTTTGGGTGTTTTCTATGTATAATATGTATGTATTTACAAAAAAAAGTATAAAAGTATTTATATCAGTTGTCTAGTACCCACAACACAAGCTCTGCTTAGCTTGGGACTAGATGGCGTTGTGTGTTAGATGTCCGTAATGTTTGTTTATTTAATTAGATGCTTTTATACTAATTGATATGAGCATCTGGGCTAATTAATCACACATGAATTTACTGGCGTATTGTACAGCGTAATAAGCCCTAGGGCCAAAAATTCAACAAGCGTAGAACCGCGTCCTAACTTTAAATAAACTGATGCAAAGACGGCTACAAATAATTGCTTCTTACAATTTTCTCTATCGATTGTTTTTTTTTTTTTTATGTAATAGGTGGCAAACGAGCAAGCGCATCGCCTGATGGTAAGCGATTACCGCCGCCCATGGACACCCGCAACACCAGAGGCGTCACAAGTGCGTTGCCGACCTTTGGGGGATGGGGAGGGGGAATGAGGGAGGGGTTGGGGTATGGGCCTCCGGTATCCTCACTCACTCGGTGAAATACAGCGCAAGCGCTATTTCACACCGGTTTTCTGTGAGGCCGTGGTATCACTCCGGTCGAGCCGGCCCATTCATGCCGAAGCGCGGCTCTCCCACGGTTGTCTCCATATTAGGGGCCGCCCAGCGGTCGAAATTCGACCACAATTCATTTTTTTGTTAATGTTTTTAGCTATCTGCAATTCTTCATATTAATTCATTTTACTGGGCAATTTTTTTTTTAATTTTATAATCCATCACCAAAATTGAGTATACGGTTAAAAAGCCACTTTGCACTCTTGTATAACCAATAACTATTAAATGAGTGTTCTGCTGCCAGCCTTGAGATAGGACAGTTAACATCACGCTTAGGGCAATAAGAGCCAAGCATGTTTGAAAAAAGCCAAGATGTTTTAATATATAATATAAGAGAAATAGAATCAAGTGATTTAATTAGTGAGGTTCAGACGTGAAGTCGTAACTCATGTCCCTTAATAATAGAAAGTCTTTATAATTGATCACGTTCGTTGCTCATACCAAGATTCTACGAGCAAATTAAATATCTATTAAAGCTTTCTCTAACTATGGCGTTAGTAGGATTTATTCCCTTTCTTTGAGCTTGGTATTTGTTAATAACTAATGTTGGTCCAAGAATCGAAAGAAATAGGTATATTTGAAAGCTTAGACTTAAATTTATTGGATATTTTACATCATGAATTTCTTTATGAACACTAAACATTAACGTTATACGTAAAATGAGAGTTGTCTTATAAAAAAATAATAATAATGTACCACAACTAGAATTAAGTGACAGAGAAAGCATTCATTTCAAAAAGATAATATATATATATATATAAAGATAATATATATGTCGGTAAAAAGTGTTTGTCGGGGCCGTTGCCTTCTCCAGAAGACATATTGTGTAGGCTGTATGGTGTTACTCGAGCAGAAAACAAAGTAGTTTAATTAAACAACGTTTATAATTAAGTAGGTAACTTAAACTGTGAACAACGAGTCGTAAAGTAGTTCCTAGACTTGTTGTCCGCGCGGTGGTGTTCCGTCCGTGGGTGAGTTCCGTCCGACCCGCCCGAACACTTAGCTAGGTTCTGCCGAAGCGATGACGTTTCACCGCTTGCGTTTCGTTGTCAAATCAGCTCTCGTATAATTGAATATTCCGACATATATATATAAGCAGATTAAAAATGTTATTTTATTTTGTGGCAATATTTTCAAGCATTTATGAAAATCTTTTTCATTGTCTATTGGCTGATAACACAACTGAATTGCTGTTACTAATTCTCGATTACATAACAGTAACTGCTATGACAAAGACTATCTAAATTAAATCATTTGCAATTGGAAGCTATAGACAAACGGATCAAAAATATTGTTACCCTTCAGGATGAACTGCATGATGAAATAATTCTACTGTGTATTGACTGCTTAACAATTATAACAACAAGTATTTTTATACAACTGTCTTATTATATTATATACTAGCTGACCCTCGCAACCTCGTTTGCGTCTACAACAACCTTATATGCTATGGACTAATTTTTATTATTTTATTAGACAAAAATTGATTTCCCCTAACTTTAATATTTCTTTAGACCGCTTTCTAGCCTTTGTGTTTTGGTTGCCTTAACTTGCACATATAAGTATTGTTGTCAAAAACAAACAAACTTTGTATAAATTATTTGAAAAGATGGTGCATTTGAGTTTCTCACCAGCTCTTCTCATGAATGCAATACCCATCGGAGCTGGTACTTGGATTGATTTCAATTGAAACCGTTGAATTGAATCGAAATCAATCTAAGCTCCGGTAATTCAAATCATTGATTACTTGAGTTACATCCTTTTATCACTGATCAATTCAGTACTTGAGTTTTATTTTATACTAGCGACCCGCCCCGGCTTCGCACGGGTGCAATGCTGATACTAAATACACGTTGTATATAAAACATAGCTGACCCACGCAACCTCGTTTGCGTCTTATATAGCCCGTAGCATGAAAATTTTCGCAAAATAAGTAACTTTTCTGGTTGATTTTTACACCTTGTGTCCGAAAAACCCGAATATCTTACGGAACCCTATTTTTTTCCAAAATAAAATATAGCCTATGTTACTCGAGGATAATGTAGCTTTCGAATGGTGAAAGAATTTTTAAAATCGGTCCAGTAGTTTTTGAGCCTATTCATTACAAACATACAAACATACAAAAATAGGTACAAATCTTTCCTCTTTATAATATTAGTATAGAAGTATAGATTTGTATTAATAATGTTTGATGTTTGTATTTTTGACGTGTTCAAGTGCCTTTTGGGGCCTATGGAAATAAATGATTTGACTTTGACTTTGCCCGTAGCGTAACCATTTTCTTCGGTTTTTTGAACATTTTTCATTGAGACTCCGCTCATATTGGTCTTAGCATGATGATACGAGTATATAGCCTATAGCCTTCCTCGATAAATGGACAATCCAACGCTGAAAGAATTTACGGGTACCTTACTCATAGATCTAAACTCCCCTCCCGCACGCGCATCCCCGCCTTGGTGACGCCCACTTCGCAACGGGCCGTGCAGCAGAAATCATAATATTTAAATTTTGCCATAACTTCAAAACCAAACGTCCTATTTTTATCATTGAAAGACCAAATATTATCTACATAAATTGTAGTTAGTGATGAAATAATTTATTTTGATAAGAATTGATAGCATGAGTAAAATAAACGCGTTTAAATGTAGTCCAAAAAAATTCAAGATTTTTAAATAAAAAAGGTTGTTGTGCCTTACTCGACATAGGTAGGTGTAGTGTCGCGGACTTTTTTGTAGATATTTATAAGATCTACGATTAATTAGAACATTTTATGGTTCTACCTTTTATTGTTTAGGCAGCGTACGCAAAATAAGTAACTTTTCTAGTTAATTTTTTACACCTTGTGTCCGAAAAACCCAAATATCTTACGGAACCCTATTTTATTCTAAAATAAAATATAGCCTATGTTACTCGTGGATAATGTAGCTTTCGAATGGTGAAAGAATTTTTTAAATCGGTCCAGTAGTTTTCGAGCCTATTCATTACAAACAAACATACAAACAAAGTTTTCCTCTTTATAATATTATATAGTGTAGATTAAAAGATACCGAAGGCTCATTACTCATTAGCTAGTACTTGAGTTTAAAGCTTTATAGCTTTACATAGCGTTAAATCGTAATGAAATCAATTCTAGAATAGGCAAATAAAAGTCTAGTTATAAAGTAGCATGGGCGGGACGATAACGCGACTTAAACGGATTGTAATGCACTAGTTAATTTTGAAATTGTCATAGAAAATCATTGCGGTCGGTGTACAGTATTAATCTATAAAGTCGTCTAAAGTCGGTTGCTGCGTTTGCGTTGCTGAACACTAGTTTCAGTACATACATTTCACATATAGTTACAGATAGATCTGCGGTAGAACACGTATGTGTACATACTGTACATGTGTTTATATAGTTATTATTTTATCTATTCCTGAAAAATGTTTCTTTTTAGATCCCGGTTGGTTGTGCAGTCTACGTAGATGCTTTTACGAACTGATATTATGTCTACAGAGGCCGTAAATGAGACTTTATTCTAAACTATGTAAAACGGCTTTGCCCTAGTTCCACCCTGCTATTAGGTACACTATATCTAAGTACCAATACTTGTTACTAATAAATTTGACTGCCTCGGTGGCGCAGTGGTATTGAATGCGACTGCTATGCTTGAAGTCTCGGGTTCAAATCATGGGTCGGACCAAGTATTTGTGTGACCTACAAATATTTGTTTCGAAGTTTGGGTGTTTTCTATGTAAAATCTGTATGTATTTACCAAAAAAAAGTATATATGTATTCATATCAGTTGTCTAGTACCTGAATGTCTAGTACGTGAATTAAGTTTTTTTTATAATTTATACATGTGTTCATTATAATTGATAACAATATTCAAAATGTTAATCAAATGTTAGGTTGAGAATTGCACTCCTATTTAGGTAACTTAAACCTGTGATAAGGACCTTTAGAGCTAATACACACATTTGGTCCGGGTTTAAATACTAAACATTAAATAATCATTTATCTAAAGTATAAAAGTAAAAAAAAAATAGAAAAACGGCGGTTCAGTTACCGCAAACGTTGCTTTATGAGATTTTGCGGTCATCAAAGTGATTGCACAGCTTTCTGGAATTCTGACAGATTTAAAGATAACAGTAGATCGAGCTACGCCATATTTCTTTTACGAAATTGTAGAAAAGAGCGTACTCTTTCCAAATAAAAAATAGGTAAAAAAACTTTTTAAGTTAAACGGTTTTATGTTAAAAACATACATTGCAATGTTTAAGATAAATGTACTAAAAACCAAAAAAATAATAAAATAGATACAGTCGTGGGAATTATAAACATATGCATAGACTAGACTAAAATAAAACCGTGGGGTTAACATGGAGTGTATAACTATTGGAATTTCCATGAGCAAGAAAATAGTAAGTAATTTCCTCACCGTCTGCGGGCCAAATACCTAACGACGAATTAAACGATTTTTCTATCGCACATTAAGTCGATAATTTGTAGACAATTGACGTGCCCCACGGTTTTATTTTAGTCTAGTCTATGCATATTATGTTTATAATTCCCACGACTGTATCTATTTTATTATTTTTTTGGTTTTTAGTACATTTATCTTAAACATTGCAATGTATGTTTTTAACATAAAACCGTTTAACTTAAAAAGTTTTTTTACCTATATTTATTTTCTAGTTTTTAGTTTTTATTTCGCATTCTGTTTAATTCATTTAGTGCTTCATTATTGCAAAGTTTCTTGCCCGTTAGTTTATTGCAGTCCAACTCCTCTATACGTAGTCCCTGCAAAGATCTTTCATTTGATACCCATATTGATGGGATTGATAAAACCTACGTTATCCGCCATTTTTTTGCGGCCGCCATCTTGGATTTCAATTTTTTATAGTATATTGTATTCTGCTTGTTGAGCCCTTTCATTTGATACCCATATTGATGGGATTGATAAAACCTACGTTATCCGCCATTTTGTAGCGGCCGCCATCTTGGATTTCAATTTTTTATAGTATATTGTATTCTGCTTGTTGAGCCCTTTCATTTGATACCCATATTGATGGGATTAATAAAACTTAAATTATCCGCCATTTTGTAGCGGGGGCCATCTTGAATTTATAATGATAATGAATAAACATAATTGTATTGTCACCAAAATCCAAAGTGTATACAAAATTTCAGATTAATCGGTTGACAGGAAGAGGGTGAAATTTGAATTACTAAATTTGACCCAAGAATAAATAATAAATAAAACAAACGGGGTGAGCTAAATAAAACCGTTTAAAAAGGCCGGCAACGCACTTGTAACGCCTCTGGTGTTGCAGCAGGCGATACGTCTGCTCGTTTGCCCCCTATATAATAATAAAAAAAAACTTATTTGGGGTCAATCAGTTTCATCTTGGACGTGTGAAGTTTGACTTTGATAGATATTGTAAAGGTGTAAACTGAATAAAAATAGTGGAATAAATGTACTCTCATCTATACAGTGGCAGATGTTGTATGTTAGATATTTTTGAGGAGTCTAAGTAGAAAACCCGCATGTTCGTCTTACGAACGTATAGTTTGAGTTAAGAAACCAATAAATAATAAATATTCCGGACATCTAACACACAACGCCATCTAGTCCCAAACTAAGCAGAGCTTGTGTTATGGGTACTAGACAACTGATATAAATACTTATATACTTTTATTTTTTAAGTACATACATATTATACATAGAAAACACCCAAACTCCAAAACAAATATTTGCAGATCATACAAACATTTGGTCCGACCCGGGAATCGAAACGAATAAATAAACTAACACAGTTCATAAAATGCTTTCAAACATTCGATTAACTGAGCTAGTAATAATAATAATAATGTAGTAAACATTGATAACTTCAACATTCAAATTATTTTCAAGTCTTTATTATTTAGTCTAATTTAGAATCAATTCCTAATTGTGTTAAGTACTTGTAATTTGTGACCGTGCTTGCAATTTTCTTTACAGTTAAAATAAGCTAGCTTTATGGCTTCTACTTATCCTAACAATAAACACTGACACGTATAATTTCACTTTCATCTCATTCCAATACAACGTTCACGATCTGATCAATCTAATTGGCACTTTTCTCTTTTCAGAAATTACTTCCACAAAATTGTTAGGTGTCGTGGCACTTACAGATTCTGTTAGTCCAGAATGGAGACGTTTGATTGCAAGTGAAATTATATGAAATGAAAAGGTAGAAGGGTCGGGGAGATCCAAGATGGCGACAGCAGCTCCAGCGGCGTCGTGCATGAGCACGGAGCACGGTTGCGTGATGTTCGACTGTCTTGTTCACCTTTGGGAATGGTAAGTTTAAAACCCTTAAAAGTTTTTATAATATTTAGATGATTTTTTTACGATATTGCTCACGAAAATGAAGATTTGTAAGATGTCATAAAATGAAATTACCAGACGCAAATTTCTAAAAAAAATTACACGTGTCTATGAAATTTGATGGCCTTGAATTCCTTGGAATCCCATTATCGGATCCCGACATGGTGACAATGGGACCACTTGGGAGCTACACCAAACCTAAGAAAAAAAAAAATTTAAACGATGAATATATTGACGAACATACATTAAAAAAAGTTCGACGAATTGGGTACCTCCTCATTTTTGAAAGACGGTTAAAAAATCAAAAGAATACTTTCTGTAATGATTGAAAACGCAATGTAAGTACAATAGCTACGACAATTTCTCTTATCTTGTCTTGCAAAAATCACAATAGTTAAATTTCGCATGGGAATTCTCCAACTTCTAAATATACACACAAACTAAACTGACGATTTACACAAACTGAAAGAGTCACTAAGTTTACCTGATCAGCTGCGGTGTTGCGGGTACAATGCGTCAAAATTCACTATATACATTTTGGTCAGACCATAGTAACAGTTATATAAATCTATTTGAGTAGGTATATAGTGTACCAGAGTCATTTGATGATATTAATAGAAACCTCAAGAGAAACACGGTTGTTTTATACTTGCCATTTATATGGGTTTTTTAGGCATTGAAACAATATCATAATATGTATATATATAATTACCGAGTAGTCTACTATAAATATATCCAATCGCAGTACACTGCTGAATATAGACCTCTCCAATGAGAGAATACACAATTATATAGAAAACTAATTAGTGTTTTTACATATATAGCTGGAGTTATGCACTGTTGATAACGTTAAGCGCCATAACTAAACAATTTCTATAACTCTTATTTATAAAAGAAAGTACATTTAACATTGAATTATGAAGTAACCAAAATATAAGGTAATATAATATAGTAATCTATCTGACCCAACTTCGGTCCGCCCATACTAAGTTTCCGAAAAAAATGTTTTATTATTTATGCACGTCTCAGTTTTCCACAGATAAAGTACAGTCGCGGTATACAAGAAAATATAACCCTTCTTATTTTATTCTGTGCTGACATTAACAAACCCAAAAAAAATATCAAATTTGGTGCAGACGATCGAAAGTTATGCGCCTACATACATTTCGGTGATTCATTTTTATTATTTATTAAAATACAAATAATAACTAACACTTAAACGCATATTGAGTATTTTCTCAAAGCTATATAGGATGTCTATAAAAATATATAGTTTTGTAATAATATGTTTTTGCTTGTTTTTCTTTGGGAAGAAGAAAAACAATTAATATAGTTTATATAATATATTCTTACAAACTTGCTTTATTGGCATTTAAATTAAATTAGTTTGTAATGTCTACCAATCAATAACTTCTACTTCCAAAATTTAACTAAATGCTAATTGTTACAAACAATTTTATTACAATTACGTGTATATATAACACCAGTTTTTTCAACAAAGCGCCTCTAAAGCCGGGTTGAAAATACTCAGACGTAAATATCGACCTCAGTCTCCGGAAACTCACCGGACAAGGCTATGTTAATAATGGCCGGTCACAGTGCCGTGTTCCTCCTCATAAAATATTACGCATTTACTAACTTTCCACAGCAACAAAGCCTCCCTCAATTTAATCAACATGTTCATTGAGTTTAGTGGTTTTCGCTGCGAATTGAAATTTATACTGTAAATCTATCTCAGCCCGCAGCTTGTATGTTGTGATAGCTGTCTGTCGCCTGTATTGTTTACACTTCAACCAACTAGAGTTGCTTGACGTTCTAGCAGACAGCTAGCTAGACATGTCAGCCTCTTCCGCTTTCTATCGTTGCAAACCACACAATGCATACGGCGAGAAACTGACAGACAGTTGTGCTAAAAAGAAAATAGGCTTGTTTTTGTTTTGTTTATAATATTATCTATGGACTTATACGCCATTTTGAAAAAAGGCATGGAAAAAAATTATTGAGGAAACAATACTACGCATCTTTCTTTTGATTGTAAATAAGGAATTTTAATAATTTTCAATTTTAAAATTGAATATACACTTTCAACGACAAAATAAGTTACTGTATTTTTAATAACAATAAAAAAAACATTAAGAAATACTATAATATAGAAAATAATAAAACATCATATGTATAAAAATAAATCGGTACCAATTTAACTGCCTCTGTGGTGCAGTGGTAGCGTATGCGACTGCTATTCTTGAGGTCTCGGGTTCGATTCCCGGGTCGGACTAAATGTTTGTGTGATCTATATTGTTTCGGAGTTTGGGTGTTTTCTATGTATAATACGTATGTTTTTACAAAAAAGTATATAAATATTTATATCAGTAGTCTAGTACCCATAACACAAGCTCTGCTTAGCTTGGAACTAGATGGCGTAGAGTGAAAAAAAAAAAATTAAACCTGCAATATATGCAGATGCTTGTATTCCTCTAATATATTCGTACTAGACTATTCTATATTCCGTTAAGTATTTCAGGATATATACAGAAAAGCTCAGTCAAACTATTTTGGAGGTATGATTAAAATAAAACTTGAAATATTTCAACACTTCCGCTCTATGAGTTCGCTATTTTGCTTCCATGGTACTGCTATGTCTGACTTTAGCTTACGCCTTCTACAAACGAGTAATGGAAAGTCTAGACGTATTGTTAGAGGACAGGAGATTATGTAGACTGTGTGTAGATCTATTGAAACGTTTTCTACAGGGTCCTTCTGGTTGAGTGAACTTCAGTAGGGGGATATTATGAAAACAATGGCACGTGGTTCATACACTTAAACGCACATTTGCTACCAGGATTGTTTCAATCCTTGTGATTTTAGCTGAAAATGGATAATTTCGTAGGTATAATAATCATAAAGGGAACACAAGTACCAAAGTTGTACCAAGTTGACTGCCTCGGTGGCGTAGTGGTAGCGTATGCGACTGCTAAGCTGGAGGTCTCGGGTTCGATTCCCGGGTCGGACCAAATGTTTGTATGATCTGCAAATATTTGTTTCGGAGTTTGGGTGTTTTCTATGTATAATATGTATGTATTTACAAAAAAAAAGTATATAAGTATTTATATCAGTTGTCTAGTACCCATAACACAAGCTCTGCTTAGCTTGGGACTAGATGGCGTTGTGTGTAAGATGTCCGGAATATTTATTATTTATTATTTATTTAAAGTTTTACAGGCAAAGGATTTACACAAACTGCATTTATATAGGGCTTTACGGAATTTTTTTTTTCCGTAAATCTGGCAGTTTAATTTACTGTACAATCAGATTACATAGTTTTGTTTTTTTAAATATATATTTCGTACTTTGAAGATTAGTTTTTCCATAGTGATTGTAAAGCAAAACCAATTTAAAATGCATTATTGACAAACCAATTAGTGTTACTGACTTGATGACAAAATAAGTAATTAGCATGTGACTAATACACTAATGTGACAGACATCTCTAAGTAAGTAAAAAAATTTGAGATTATGTTATACTAGCTGACCCTCGCAACTCGCAACTCGTTTACGTCTACTATTGCCCGTAGCGTTATAATTTTCCCCCGTTTTTTTAACATTTTTTATTGGGGCTCCGCTCCTATTGGTCTTAGCGTGATGGTATATAGCCTATAGCCTTCCTCGATAAATGGACTATCCAACACTGAAAGAATTTTTCAAATCGGACCAGCGGTTCTTGGTATTAGCGCGTTCAAACAAACAAACATACTCTTCAGCTTTATAATATTGGTATAGATTTATTTAAAGGAATATATCGATCTGGAAATGATGAAACTTGCTTATTAAACTCACACTTCAACAAAACTTCAGATGCAGAATCAGCAATTAATAACTGTAACAAAAAAATCTAAGAGATATTTAGGGGAGTGTAGACAAGACACATTAATGAAGACCGCACTGAGTTATGCCTTGAAACAACATAATTGGTTACGAAAGTCCACGATTAGCCCTTATGATTGGAGATGCATGAAAGACGACCAGAGCTTAACACAGAGAAAACCACTTTACCGGATGAAATCTTTATCGTCTTCACGATAAAGAAGGTTACAGAAACAAGCTGCTCTATAGTATTATTGTCAGGATTTATTTATTATTTAATACATTTTAGTAAATTGAGTAGAAGAACAGCAGGCAAAGAGAAGGAATTCTTGACACAAACACTATACCAAACCGTCTAGGCAGCGTAGTAAAAAGCTTATCTTCATCAGTGGATTATGAAAGATATTTTTTTATGGAATAGGGGCCAACGAGCAGACGTATCGCCCGATGGTAAGCGATTACCGCCCATGGACACCCGCAACACCAGAGGCGTAACAAATGCTTCTCGTCTTAATACATAAATTACTATTATTACTGTGCAGCACAACTGATTTCATTCATGTGTCAGGGGTGCCAAGCTACTTCGGGATACGACGGGACACATAACATATTAAGGGGTGCAATATCATACGGGTACATGATCCGAGCTGCATTCCCGTACAGTTGCCCTCTTTTTTATGGTATAGGGGGCAAACGAGCAGACGTATCGGTGTGATTCCCGCCGCCTATGGACATCCGCAACACCAGAGGCGTCACGAGTGCGTTGCCAACCTTTTAAGAAGGAGTACGCTTTCTTGAATGTTTAAAGGTCGTATTGGTCCGGGAATACCGCAGGCGACAGTTCATTCCACGGTTTTGTTGTGCGAGGCAGAAAGATTCTATCCCTCTCTTTCAGTTCCCCTATCTGAGTTTAGCGGTGTCCCACAATCTAGCTCAAGAAAGCTCTAACCCTTTATTTAATGTACATTTATCACGTCTAATACTGTAGATATACTTTGTAAGTGTAGTTGACCTCAGGCACGCTAACACCACTTAAAATTAATCTGAAATCTTTTGCAATATTACACATTGCGCCGATTTCAATAATATTATTTACATCATTTTATTATTATTACTGTGCAGCACATCAGATTTCATTCAAGTGTCAGGGGTGCCAGGCTACTTCGGGATACGACGGGATACATAACATATTAAGGGGTGCAATATCATACGGGTACATGATCCGAGCTGCATTCCCGTACATTTTCCCTCATTTTATGGTATAGGGGGCGAACGAGCAGACTTGATAATATTATTTACATTATTTTAAAAGAGATAATTAAATAATAATATTTAAATTGTTACTGAAACTATCCACATTAGTTGAATGTGAGTAACCACTACTGTTCAATATAAAGACATGGTTTAATACATAATTATGTTTATTTTGCTGGCAACTTATTTCTCCTGTTTCGTCTATTTAGAACGTTAATTGTGCGAAACAGTTCACTGTATTTATAGCGTTTCTTTTAATAACTCCTAGTTGTAGCAATCTATGTCGTTAATCTAATCTTAGATCTAAAGAAAAGTAAATTTTGGTTTCACATCAATTCGGTCTCGCCACATTGCTCGCTGCGTTTGCTAGCGAATATGTTTATGTACTAAATTGAGTTTCGTGAAATTGATATTTCGTATTCAATTTGAAATTCCATTTTGTGTATATGCTATCCTTCAAGGTTGGATTCGTAGATTGAGTTTGACTGCAAAATATATTTATTCACAAGATCTGCTGGATTTAATTAAGAGTATATTGTTCTCGTGGGTGGACGACATTAAAGCAGTTGCTGGCAGCACATAGACTAATAAAGCTAAAAAGAGGAGTCTATGGAGGCAGTAGGAGAAGACCTATGTCTAGATATTATAGACAAACAGACCAAAATGATAAAAAAAAACTAATAAAAAAAAAAACAAATATTGTAATAAAATTACATAATATTAATACTATTATTTTAAACATATTTAATAATAAATAATGAAATGAAATTGTGCCTGTAAAAATTTAAGTATTTTGTCTGAATAAAGGCTCTTTTTTATTTATTGTATATCATTCTCAGTGTCATGTTGCCTTAAATATCCCAATCGTGGTAGAAAAACAACATTTTGTGCGATTATTATGATCAGTGAAATAGATGCAGAAACTGTATTTCAATTAATTTAAAGTTAAAAGTGCTTCGTCCCTCTCTCCCCTAGGACAGAAGGAGGAGTATTGGTTCTCAAAACGTTATAACTTCGACTCATATAAGCATATCACTCGGACGATTAATTTAAAGAACAACATTCGCATGAATCATAAAGTACACAAATGTTTAATATAAGATTCTTTGCTGATGGTCCAACTGTGTACACCTGCTGGTACTGTTGTGTACCTAAAATGTTTACCCTTGGTAGCTACTTTTTTATCGAATACGGGGCATACGGGCAGACGCGTCACCTGATGGTAAGCGATTACCGCCGCCCATGGACACCCGCAACACCAAAAGCGTCACAAGTGCGTTGCCGACCTTTGGGGGATGGGGAGAGGGAATGGGGGGAGGGGTTGGGGTATGGGCCTCCGGTATCCTCACTCACTCGGTGAAACACAGCGCTAGCGCTATTTCACACCGGTTTTCTGTGAGGCCGTGGTATCACTCTGGTCGAGCCGGCCCATTCATGCCGAAGCGTGGTTCTCCCACGGATTAAATGATAGACGGATTAGATAACTGCAAGTATAACTAGGTACTAGGATAACTGGCAAGAAATCTAATATGAATACGATTGGTTGCGATGTAACGTACCTACGTGAATAGTACTACACTACTCGGATTTTAAACAGGTCAAACCTAAAACATAGTTTACAGAATGACAACTCGAAACATAACGATATCGAAACACCGGCAACGAGGAATACGGAACACGCGGTGTATTATTCGCAGTCATCAATATTAAATTTGGACGCATCAATGACGAATCTCGCCGCACGTCGTAACCTACAAAAAGTCAGTTTAAAGCATAATATAATCAATATGCTGGCATGAGGTGTACCGTGTAACATCCATGTAGAGTCATTACTATTCGACGTGTAAAGAGGCCAGTTGTCAGTACGACTTCCATTGACGCATAATATATACCTATATGAGCATATATCATGCCAATCACGTGGTGATATCGCACTTTTATCACCTCGCTTAATTCTTAGAACAAATTGTCAGTTGGTTAAAGTTCGATCAGAATTCCTTAAATATTGTTGAAAGCTTTGTTACATAAATCAAGTTATTTATCTGTACATCTATACAAATAAATAAAATTGGAGTGTCTGTTTGTAATATTAAAATAACCACTTTTTACTAAATGCATATGTATGTATACACGGTACATATACCAAATAACATTTTTTCAATTTTTTGTCTGTCTATCTGTTTGTTCCGGCTAATCTCTGGAACGGCTGGACCGATTTTGACGGTACGATACTTTTTTTAGAGTAACTTCGCCCCGCGGCGTTACCCGCATTACGACAATAACCGCGGGTAACACCGCGGGATTCAGCTAGTTTCAAGTATAAGACAAACTTTCATTGTACAGATTTTACTACCCAAAAATTTCTCGTTATTTTTACATTTAATTCAAATGTGTTGTCAAAAAGAAATTTTACGTCTACTCTAGTTTTATTGTCTAGTTTTAACGGTGGATTTTATACCGTAGACCAAGTATTTTCTACCAGTCGACCTTAAGACGATGTAGAACCAAACGTGGTAGATGCACAGAAATCTATACTAATAATAAAGCTGAAGAGTTTATTTGTTTGTTTGAACGCGCTAATCTGAGGAATCGCTGGTCCGATTTGAAAAATTCTTTCAGTGTTGGATAGTCCATTTAACGAGGAAGGCTATAGGCTATATATCATCACGCTACTACTAATAGGAGCGGAGCACCAATGAAGAATGTTTCAAAAACGGGGGTAAATTTTCACGCTACGGGCAAATATAAGATGCAAACGAGGTTGCGTGGGTCAGCTAGTAAAAAACAAAAATGTTTAAGTCGTGAACATTACCTACTGCTAATAACTGATTGAAACGATTCGATGTTTTAATAAAACTACAAAGTCAAAGTAAGTGTTTCGCGCCAAAATAATCAAGTTTAACATACTTTCAATTTCATTCAAACTTTTAAACGTTGTAATCAGTTGACTTCGCTATTTAAACATTTCTTAAAATTTGGCTTGTAATCAGAATTTTATATGGTGGACGGTGCCTCATAGCTGTCTATTTCATTAAATGAGCCAAACGAAATACGAAAGTATTTGCTTTCTCTATTCTCAATTACAATCTTTTTCTGTAAACGACACAATTTCACTGTCTTGGAACAAGCTCGTTATTAGTAAAAAATATCAAATCAGATCATACATTTTATAATGATGTTTTTGTTGCCATCTGTTTTCATTTAACAGCTAGATATTTTTTAGTTTCACTTATTGAAAGCTTACATTTAAGTATATGTTGGACATATGAGTACCTAATTCGGTTTTAAAAACAGCCAAATAATATGATAAATCTTTAACTATCTAACCAAAGTCAAATTCATCAAAGCGCAAGCTTGGTTAAAAATTTTGAGAGAAACAATGCAGAGGGCCTTTTGACACGAAGTTTTTGTAAGCGGCGACCGAAACTAATTCAGTTAAGAATTTAGAAGCTACAGAAAAACATCGGCTCACAAAAATGTCAGTGCTGTTTTTACATGAATATTTTTACGGTCCATTAACTCTTGGCTTTATACAATTGTTTTATTGTTCTTCATAATTAGTTCTTTGATAGAATGATGATAGACAATATTAAAGTAACGTTATACAACGGAAACACACTGCAGGTGCAACGAAAGTGTGTCGATATCGAGTAGATTTTCACTTGTTTTGGGAAACAAAGCAACGTCTGTTGGCAGGCCGCTCATGCGCCACGAAGCTAATTGGTAAAAGTAAAGCTTTTCTTTGTCTGTTACTAAGAAAGGTAAATAGCTGAGTAATCGCGCTTCTCTGTTTAGAACCTCGCTATTTCTATTTCGCAAGTACAAATAACTCACTGTTTTAACTTTGCATAATCAATAATTCGTACTAATTTAAAAACCAACTTATCATTAATAGGTTTAGCGTTAATTTCATAATATTTAGGTTACAACCGTTTAGAAAGTATTGTGTGGGTGATGGTTAGCGGTGTTATGGGATTCTCATTTCATCTAGTTCCTACGTTAAATCATGAATCGATAGTAAATAAAATGGAACCGGTTTATCAATGGTAGATGGAGATATTTAGATATCTCGTTTTACTGGGAATCTCGCTGTGACCGTTAACGAACCCAATATTCAAATATAATAAATTACCATTTTCTTTTCGAACTGTAACCCTTAGCGACTTTGCTCACCTATAGAGCCTCCGTCGAAATCTCATGTCTTTTTCACTCTAAAGGAATTCAAATTACCTTATCGGCACGCAAGCGGACACAGGTAAAACCGGTATTATACGGTAAAAATGTAGACCCTCAAACGGGTAAGTTATTTAATTTGTTTAGAGGACAGTTTTCATTAGTTGCTTTATAGATGTACCAGTGATGACGTCTGCGGTGATCTCACTCTCGCTTGTGAAGTGCCTATAGCGCCATTTCGTTTTTCTCCTCCCACTTAACGTTGGAGGTAGAAGCGAGGCTAGTACGTTACTACTCCAACAGTCGACGGCTGACGGCCGCTTGCGTTCTCTGATATTATCATTAATCGTAATTTAAATTACTTTTTAAAGCGGAACCACAAAAGTAAGGATTAGTGATAATTGTAAATAAAATATTTGATAAACCTTATACGACAGTATGAAAAACAACAATAAATGTGTACAACAACTAAAATAAAAGAAGATAATTTTAAAAATTCAAAGTTATTGTGTATAGTGAAAAGTGTCCGTTGTGTTTCAATAACTTTTAAGTGTACTTGAAAGAAGATTTCTGTAAATGAAGCAACACAACCTCCAATGCAGATGACTATTTGATGCCAACGAATAAGGTACGACAAACCGGATACTGTACAAGTTACTAGATAGCCGTACGACTAGTTTAGTATAAATAATTATAGTTAGTAAGTATATACGCATTATAAGGCTTAACAAAAAGGATTTTGAACTTTTTATTTAAGTTAAGAAGTTAAAGAAATTCCCTGGGACGTTTCGAATGCACCTTAGAATCACTCATGCGAGGTTTAAATATTTGTAGTTTAGATAAACATTTGTTAGTGAGTGGGTGCACGCACCCCTACGTACGCTAGCACCAGGTGTCATGTCAACAGGTGGAGTTAGTTTACGTTTGGTTTAGTAATTATAGCTTTAAGAAGAACGAATCTATTAAATTTTACAACAGGCGGCATGACGCACTCAAAATACATACTAAAAGTAAACATTCACCTCAATGTCTATATTAATATAAGTGTTTACTTATTGTCAGTAATATGTTTGAATAACCTATTTGCGGCCGAATATCATGTCTCAAAGTTTAATGATATGAGCGCAGCATCAAAAAATCAACATTCTATGCAAGTTGAGACAACTAAACCCATTTACACCGTTATGAATAATGAATTATGTGACTAGATAGATGAGTTCACAGCATACGAATGCTAGGTATTTAAGATCACCAATAAGCCTTTGTAGACGAACAAGTTTTTTGTTTTCGTACCTACCTGCACCAACCGAAGTTAATTGCGTCCGGTCAAGTGCATCTAAACAATTCGCGATTGACTTCTATTATAAAACAATTAAGAAACCTGTTTCAGCGTAACTAATTTTTATTGTACATTAGTTACTAATATTCAATCACGTGGAATTTTTTTGTCAGTCTTCTTTGAAGCAGGTAGTTGAAGAGACCTTTCGCAAGATTTTTTGCCTTCAAACCTTTGTCCGTTGCGGAGATTTGAATGACGATGGTGGCAAACTGTTCAACACCATGAGGTTTGTTTGTGAGGTACTTATTATTATTAACTAAATACCTTTTATTCTTTAGAAAATAATCCATACCAAGTATTAGAATTTGAAAGTAACGTCAGACTGTTACACTTTCATGGCTAAACCACTGCTTTGATTTCAATAAAATTTGGCATAAAGACACTTTGATTTTTGTGGAAGGATATATAGCGACAAACTTCTCTTTATAGCGACAAACGATATACACTAGGGCGAAGCCGCTGGCATGAGTTAGTGTGGGTATCCGTATCATAAATTCTTCAAATATTATTTTTGAAATACCCAGTAACCAAAATTGAACTGAGTATGTTTCTAAGTTGACGAGTTGTTACAACACATAATTGCAAAACAAAAAATCCCTTTAGCGACAATATGACTCTCTGGAAGTCTGACCAACGGTTCAAATAGACGTCAATAGTAGGTACCTAAGACCATAATAAAAGATCAATGTGAGCCTATGATATTGTAAGAACTAACGGTAGCAGGCACACATGCAACTGTATAACCTCCACTCAACCCCAGCGATAAGATTAATTTCTTAGAAAATAGTACACACAATCATTGCCACAGTAAAACTGGACAAACAAAGTAAATTTTGTAGAAAAGCAAAGGGCATTAAAAGTATCCATTAACTCTTTGTTCATTACTTTTGTCGCGTTGAACGATCTAGATCTAGGATGTTATCAAAGAGAGTAGGTACTTCCGTAGTTCACAGCTGAGGTAGGGCATGGGTTGTAGTGCCATCCCCCCTCGGTCTCCTCACCCCGCCGCGCAGGGTGAGTGCCCGGCGCGAGCGCCCGCACACCGTCATCCTCAACGATCAACATTCAACAAAAAATTCTTCCTTTTCCAGTTTTGTTGTGTTTTATTTAAAAGTTTCAAAGCCCGACTACCAATTAAAAGTTTTTATTTCCGTCTATTACACATAATAAAATGTGTTTTAAGAATGTTTATAAATGACAATAGCATTAATACGGTAATTGTTTAACGTTCCATTAAAAAGATAGATACATAGTATAGTATTTGTTGACTGAACTATAAAATTGCAGATATTATAAAAAAAACTTCTGATCGTGAAGCTTTTGATAAGGTTTTAAATTGATTTTATTTTCCAATACGGCAACCTCAACGATTAACGTTTGACGTTTGATTTTGTATTCTATAAGGCAAAAAGCAATCTGTTCTTCGACACTTAACCTATAAACATTGGAACAGATTATTGCGAAGCGTGAAAGGATTATTGGAATGTAATAGACGTCTCTACAAAACCTTCAAGTACTTACAACGACTCCAAGATGATGTTTAAAATATACGAGATAAGGCAGCGCATAAGGTACAAAAAAGTACACATTATTTTAACAAAGTTTTAAGATTTATGAGTACTGAAATCAGATTATAACTGCCAGGTTCGCTGTTTCGTTATTATAACGTAGCATTATATCACATTTTTCAACTTAAATGTTTTTAAAATAGTATTCGCCTTAAAGTAACTTCTAACTTTTTATCCGACGTGTGACGGCACATATGTGTAAATGACCATGAATCATTTTGAAGTGAAAACTATGACATAAAATGTTGTCACCAGTTCAAGATATCGTCACTCTTAATTCATTTCCTAATAGAAGTAGAAGGAAACGTTAGAGGTCAACCAGCACGGAACATTTCCTCTTACGGCGATATGTCGTAGAAAATAATTTCCTGCTTTTACATCAAGTTTAAATTAGTTTTCTCGGAATGAAATTCGATCTCTTCTCTTTAAAAGCATTGATTCAGTGACAGTAACAGACATAACGATTTGATAGGAATCATGTGTGTATCGTTACTTCATTATCAACCTGCATTGTGGTTTACGAGTGTATGATATGAGTTTGTACCTGTAAATTAAAGGCTCTTTACGGAAACTTAAAACCCATTAAAACCACTTTTAAGTTCTTTGAGACGTTAGTTATTAACTTCACATTAGACATAGGTTACATCATCCCCGCGGTACGATAATAACCACGGGCAACGCCGCGAAGTAGTATATATCTAGGCGAAAAATATACTTCTATATATATATATATATATATATATATATATATAGAAGGCTATATCTTTATAAATTGTAGCCAATGTGTTATTCTGATGTATAAGCTATATTATCGTAAAGTTTCATCAAAATCCATTCAGTAGTATTTGCGTGAAAGAGTAACAAACATCCGTCCATCCATACTTACAAACTTTTGCGTTTATAATATTAGTAGGATGGGTATACTTAAGAAAAAATACTGCTCTGAAATAATCTAAGAGTGAAGTTTTCTTCGTTGCAGATTGTGAGTTAATTTTTAATAAGATATCTTGTGTACTGGAAAAGATCTTTAATAATTATTATTTAGTTTCTGTGAAAAGTACTCAATCATATATGATACCTCTAATAAGAAGACAGCATTTTATTACGAGTACATTGAATTGTAAGGAGACTGCAGTGCAAGTGCACTTAGGTGACCGGTCGATAGATGGTATAGGCTGCGGGCGCATTACGCAACACCTGCAGCTTAGAGTCTCACTTGTTTATCTTGAAAGTACAGTTACCCTATGTCCCTGTGTGCCGAACACCCACAACACAAGCCTGTTTACATTATAAACTAGGGCCTTTATATAGAACGCGTTAAACTTAAAACACACTTGTGACGGATATTGCGTGATAAGGTTTTATGTCGGCACGGTGCATTTAACTCGGCTTAAGGTATCTTAACGCTTTTAGGAATTTAAAAAGGTTTAACTACTTAGTAAAAATCAATGATCCTCACCAAAGCGGCTTATGTCTATACATATAAGACGAAGTGATGTATTTTTTGTATTTTTCACTTTAGCTTGAGAATCACTAAACAGATTCAAATGTAATTCAAATGTTCTAAGCAAATAACGAAGTAGCTTTTGTAGTTAATATTAAAAATAAAAATAGTAAACAAATATGAAAATAATCGACTAAATCGTTAGGAAAATGTAACAGGTAAGTACTAATACTACACGTACTTAATAGTCCTTTAACCACGATTTTAAAAAGGAGTGTCATGAAAAGATTAGGTATGTAAATTCTTTACTGCTTCGTTTCGAATGTAAAAACTACGTAATTTTTGGATAATGTTGTTTTATAAACTAAACACAGCAACTTACAATCCTATTTAATACATGGATATTATTGCGGAGTTTAAAAGTTCAACAAAGTAACTATACTACAATATTTCCATACACATTGTATCCTTCCTCAGCTTAGCGTTGAAGAGACTTAATGCCAAAGTTCACATCCCTGCCTTGAAGCACAGTTCGCTAATCTCCACTTTACAAATACCTTACTTTTGAGCAACATCCAAAGGTTAGTGTTTCTCAAGCGTTATTAACAAAGAAGATTAAATCCTGACCCATAGCCCCTTTAACTTAAGCTTTTGAATTCAGTGGTGTAGCATTTCGTGGTTAAGTGTCCCAAGGGTCGTGTTACTTCTAATAATATAGAGCATGTTTGTACCGCCGTCCGCCTTAGTTTATGAGATGTTTTGTTGTGAGTGTTAGGGCAGCGCCATGTCTTAATTTACCAAGCAGTTTAGTTTTCTTTATAACTTGTTTATATTTACTTTAACAAGTGATCACCGAGTGGTCGAAATTCACCAACAAAAAAAAATCTTAAACTTTATGCTTTCCTCATCCATATATTAGGGTAGACTTAATTTAGTAAATTAAAACCCAGCAAATACACAAATTTGCGCGTTCACCGCAACAAAATTGCCGTGGCTCGTATGTCCTCGTTTTGAAAACACTCCCTTATGTACCTCAGCCAACATTGGAATACTTGGTTGGTTTCGACATATCGAGTGAAGTCCAGTCCGGAGTACCGAGGCCATTTGGAGGAATTGGCCTCGAAGAAGTTTGACGTGATCAGCAGGTCGAGATAATGTTTCACTCCGGCCCACCTTCTTTCTGCTTCATAAGGCGCAGGTTCGGCCTCATATAGAATACTGTTCTCATCTTTGGACAGGGGCACCCCAGTACCAACTCCTCCCTCTGGACCGCATACAACGAAGAGCGATTCCAATCATCGACTGCTAAGTTCAATTCAATTCAGCTGGACTCTTTTGCGGTGCGTATGGATGTGGCATCGCTAAGCATTTTCTACCGCATTTACCATAGGTAGTGCTTCGAGGAATTGTTCAAACTGACACCTGCCGCCTCTTTCCGCCATCGTCCCTCGCGACAGCAGTTTCATCCCCATCCCTTAGATGGCTGGCAGTCCACAACTGTGCGGTTTTCTAGGAACTTTTACCGCGCACAACAAAACTGTAAAATTTGCTGTCGCCTGCGGTGTTCCCGGACCAATATGGCCTTCAAACCTTCAAGAAAAGAGCGTACTCCTTCTTAAAAGGTGGGCATCACACTTGTGACGCTTCTGGTGTTGCGGGTATCTGTAGGCGGTGGTAATCGCGTACCATTAGGCGATATGTCTGCTCGTTTGCCCCCTATTCAATAAAAATAACTTTAACTGTGCTAAATTTCATACTACTCGGCTTGCACAATTTTCGTTAAAAAGGGATATCAAGTTTGTGCTTTACATTTTAATATATAGATAATTAACTTAAATTTAAAGATTTAAAAGTTAACATCATATTGGCTAAAGAAGCCGTAGAGTCCATAAACATTAATTGGTGTTTGCTTATATACATTCATGCATGCTGACGATCCGTCTGGTAGGCAGTCTTTTTGGAGTTGAGGAGCAATTCTCTTAGGGTATCTTTTGTCTTCCGACTTTAAGCTATTACGACGTTAATCGTATGGTTACTGTAGTACCTACAACACTATCAACGAATTAAATAAGACAGGCAGAAGAAAACTTACAATAAGGTAGTAGTAAAACCTTTTCTAAATAACTTTGGTCTTAGACATAAGAATGTAGACCAGGTACTAATCTTTGTATCAGCTATACTATTACTCGAAGTGCCTAGTGTGACAATTACTTTCATCTCTCACGATTCTGTGTCATTTCGCTTCGCTGACGTGACGATGTTATCAACAATAGCATGTAGGCTACATAGCTGTGAAATTAAAATCGAATTTGTTGTAGGTTTCACTGTACAGTATCTGAGTATAGTCACCGCGTAAATCAAACGTAGCACTAAAGATATTTAGAAACAACCATTTTTTTTTAATACGACTCCCTCATTTGGCATCCTTTTCCTTTTTCCTGTGTCACGGGGGACTTATAAATATACATGAAACGTACACAAAGATTACACAGACCCAGAACAACAATTTGTAGATCACATAACACTTTATGGTTAATACACTTATTCCCATGGTGAGTTGAATGCTTGAATCATTACGTCACTTAATATTAATTCAGTTTTGAAAAAAACTTCCGAATCCTCATCCCCATGACGGCTGTCCGATCCCAAACTAAGCAGAACCCAAACCATGGTAGCCAAAATACTGGTAAACATATGTAATAAAAAAGAGAAAAGATAAAAGATTTTTATTGATGCTCTGAATAGTTTATTCACTATTTCTAGTATTTGTGACAACATTGAGTTTATGTCAGTAGTCTTTTGTATATCACATAGGTAAACTAATATTATAAACAAACAGTAACACAGTTATTTTTTGCTAATTTAGATGATTACATTCAAAACTTTATTAGATTATGTGAAGTTCATTCATACACTCAATTTGCATAAGTTATGTGTATGTTTCAAATGAAAAACCAACCACCAACTGAAATATTCAAATATGAATATGGTATTTGTATTTCAACTGTTTTGAACAAGTTAAAATAGCGTATATAAATAGTGAAGTGTTATGCGGATAACAATACACTTCGCTATTTATGTAGTTTTTTATAACAAGCTTTTATTTAGTTTCCCCTTTCCCGATGTTTGTCTGTAATCAAATCTTGCAAGTTAAATTTGATCCACTGCTCGATTTCCGATTGAACGTAAATTTGAAATATAGATTTAGTTCTGATGACAACGCAATTATATATGATCGGTATTATTATTAATCTAAAATGGCCGTCGTAACAAAATGACGGCGTTTATATTTCTGAACAACCTACCCAATATGGGTATCTTGCTTAATGTAAAATCACTTGTTTTCTCATTCATTTAAATTGAATTAATGTGAAATATAGCTTTATTACAAGTTGATATTGCAATACAAGTAAAAAGGTTACCGTAATTTCATATCGTTTTAAAGTAAACATTGGAAACATACTTTTATAAATACAATTTACAAAGCTTTCTAAACAAGTAATTCAAACTAGTAATATGATAACGACTACGACCTACGTACATTGCTATATGAATAATACTATTACTAGTATTAATTAATATATAAGATAGACCGGTTTGACGTAAACTTGCGGTCAATGACATATACCATATACACGCAATCATATATATCTTTTATATTACAACATACTCAAGGTGGTAAAATCACGCTCATTTTAGCATGAACCGGCTTTACATAAGCGGTACTAACCTCTCTCAGAAGACCAACCTAAAATGACGCATTCGTGCTGTCTTGTTTCGTTGGTGAGTGCGAGGCCTCAATAATGCCGAAGCATCTTAATAGGCCGCCATAGTGTTAGTCACCATGCTACAATGTTGCTTGGTCAGCATTCGCAACGCATATGGCGACCAACTACTCTACTACCAAAGATGAGGACAGTATTCTATGTGCGACCGAACCTGCACCTTAAAAAGCAGAAAGCGGTGGGCCGAAGAGAAAAACTGTCTTGATCTGTTGAGCACACCAAGCTTCTTCGAGGCCTATTTGACCTTATCTTCCAAACTGCCATGGAACTGGACTTCACTCGACATGCTGACACCAAGTATTTCAATGTTGACTGATGCAGATAGGGTCTTCAAACCAAGAAGCGCGTGCGGTGATTTGTGTCTTTGTGGGGTTAAAATGGACTAAATTGAGTCTACCCCAATTTGAGATTAAAGAGATCTCAATTTCAAACACAAGTTTGTTTCGACTCTCAATGACATTTTCCCGGACCGAGAAATATTATCGCAGCCGGTGTAGAGTGAGTAGCCCTAATTATTATTTGACTTTCACTGATCTCAGTCTACTTAAGTATGAATCACTAAAACACAGTTCACACGTATTTGTTATCAAGAAAATCAAATGTACTTTTTAAAAAGTTATGCGTTTGTTCATTACAAAACCGTTCCATTTCTTTAAATCGGAACCTTTACTTTTTCAGGTCAGTAAAAGGTAATTCAAATTTGGGCTTGCCAGCCAGTTTTATACAGTTTGTCAAGTGTGATGAAATTTTCGTCGGTGACATAATGATATTGCTTCATAATTACTTTGTGACAAGAAATGTAATGAAGGCGATCTCGTTATTTAGGCAAATTTGAATTTAACTTTCTTCTCTCGCGACTTTGCATGAATTTACAGTAGACTTGTCGGTTGAAAATATAGCTCAAAGGTTATTAATCTATTGTTGCGTAATGCGTAATCTGACAAAGCTTTATCAACTTTATTTGCCCGTGTTAAGGTTTGGATCATTTCCGCAACACGAAGGAAATTAACAGCGGTAACGCGTTTTGGACTCTTGAGTTGCTTTTCATTAGGCGAACCTTGTTTGACTCGTTTGCCTCTAAATCATAATATATTACAGGTTTATTAGATACTTTAAAATGTGGATATCCAAATCTTTGAAGGAGAAATTTGTAGCTTAGGTTGGCGGTACTTTTCTTGTTTAAAGATTTTTAATTTGTTTTTGACGACTTTATCTCCCGTATAGGACCGATTGATATATTGTATTGTTTTCTTTTGAAGTTATTGAATAGAAAAATAAATACCTAGGTATTTTTATTCTCGTACCAAAATTCGTTATTTTTTTTTTCTTTCAGTACTTTTTTCCATATCAATGTTGCCTGGAAGAAATGCTTTTTAGCGATAAGGCAGCCATTTGTACATGGTCAGTCAATTGATGCATTATTTTTATGTAAACTGTTTCATCTAGTGTCCAATAAAGATTATTCTATTCTATTCTAAACTATTCTAGGTAGTTATTATCAAGTTTGAGAGTATATGTCAGCCATTTTACTTATACACGAAAAGAAAAAAATCATTGCCACAGAGGTATGTCTACTTTATGACCAAAAAAATAAGCAACCCGTTTCAAAAGCCTCTAATGCGATATTAAGTACAGCCAACGTTTCAGTGAACAGTAAAAATAAAAAAGGGAATTAAGACGCGTGTCTATGAGAGTAAGTTTGATTGCTGAAATGGTTGTAGTTCATAATACTGTTAATATTTACTTTTTTCACCATAATATACGGCATTGAGTACATGTACTATGTACTACGTAATGTATGTAGTTACTTCGGAGTAACGTGCCGACAATACAAATAGTTATTTTTATCAGAATATTTTAGTACGTCAGCAATGTCTTTGTTAAATAAATAAGAAACAGTAGTTATACGTTATATTAAAAAAAAACATGAAGGGTCTATAATTGACCTGTAAAGTGTAAAATAAAATGTACCTGATTTCGTTTTGTAAAGTAAGTGGCTTACAAACTCTTAGATCCTGATGGTAAACAGTTCTTCTTTAACATAACAATTACGCTACATCTACACTAATATTATAAAGCTGTTTGTTTGTTTGTTTGTTTGTTTGAACGCGTTAATCTCAGGAATCCCTGGTCCGATTTGAAAAAATCTATTTCAGTGTTGAATAGTCCATTTATCGAGAAAGGCTTTAGGTTATATATCATCTCGCTAATAATAATAGGAGCGGAGCATCTATGAAAAATATTCCAAAAACGGGCGAAAAATTTCACGCTACTGGCAATAGAAGACGCAAACGAGGTTGCGTGGGTCAGCTAGTATATTATATATGTAGGTCCTATATCTAGAAAGTTACAATATATGGTTAAAATTATTATAATAAGTAATAATGTTAAATTTTTATGTGAATACTTCTGCACATGGTTTTCTTCTTTGAGATTTTTTAAATTAATGTGCCTTTTTATTGTTAAGCATACATTTTCTGAATAGTGTTTATTGTTAGTATTGAATACAGTCATATCATTGATCTATCTTATAAAATAACAATATTGTCAGTATGTGTAATTTGGTACAATTATTTTTTCTACGTTCTGTCAGTGATCACGACTTCGCCATGAAGGTATTTCTTATTAAGTTAAAGCTGTTAAAGTAACTACAGATTGTAGTGATTATCTTTGTGTATAAAATGGACATGAGTTTTCCTTCTGCATAAATTTATCATTTGTTAAGAGCAAAGAATGAACATGTGCTATGAATAATGCAAGACAATAAGCATTTACTCGTAGTCTGAGCAGCCCTTAAACAATACTTATGTAAATTGTAATGTTTTACAACAAAAATTAGCGTCATATAGGTTTCAAGTAATCATTTAGCACATTATTTATGTATTAATTTTGTAAATGAATGTTTAAAACGAATGTGATATCTTACCTATAACCGACTCGAAACGACTCACCAAGAAAGGGTTCAACAAAGCCACAAGGGAATGCAAGAAGGCTTACATTAGAGCGGATGCCCAGCGCATTGCGCGGCTTGGCCAAGAACTCGTCGCACACCCTACGGGTAGCCGAAAGTTCTGGCGATTGGCTAAAGCCGTGCAGTCCAACTTCTGCCAGTCCTCGCTACCACCGCTGAAATGCCCCGACGGATCACTCGCCCATCAGCCGCAGGAGAAAGCAAAACTGCTTGTTGATCTCTTTGCGGCTAACTCCCGAATCGACGACCGTGGCAAGCACCCGCCTACCATTCCGACCTGCGACACTACGATGCGGGATATTCGCATCCGGTTGAATGATGTCCGCGCGGAGCTTCGGTCACTCGACGTCCGGAAAGCCAGTGGACCCGATGGCATCCCAGCGGTGGTTCTTAAGAAATGTGCACCAGAGTTGTCTCCGGTATTGACGCGCCTGTATTGCCTGTCGTATTCATCAGGAACTGTCCCGATGGCCTGGAGAGAGGCGAATGTTCAACCCATCCCCAAAAAGGGCGACCGTTCAAACCCGGCAAACTACCGTCCGATAGCCGTCACCTCAATTCTCTGCAAGGTATTTGAAAGAATAATAAATAAACAACTGATTCACTACCTGGAGGATCACTCCGTACTAAACGATCGTCAATATGGTTTTAGACCGAACCGATCCACGGGTGATCTTCTAGCGTATGTGACACACCTTTGGGGTGAAGCTATTGACAGGCATGGGGAATCCTTGGCAATCAGCCTTGACATGGCCAAAGCCTTTGATAGGGTTTGGCACCGTTCGCTTCTCTCCAAGCTACCGGCATACGGTTTACCCCCCAAACTCTGCAACTGGGTTGCCGCATTTCTGCACCAGCGCCGCATTAGAGTCCTTTGCGACGGTGCGGCCTCCGATTTTCAGCTGATCAACGCTGGAGTACCTCAGGGGTCTGTCCTGTCACCCACGCTGTTTCTTCTGCATATCAATGACATGCTCGCCCTTGCCAACATTCATTGCTATGCAGACGACAGCACAGTTCACGGGCGATATTTTGGACATCCCACAGCTGGGCTAGCAGATAATGATAAAAAACGACGGGAACTTGTCGCTCAACTCGACCATGACTTGGACCGCATTTCTCAATGGGGCTCTGAGAATCTGGTCGAGTTCAACGCCAAGAAAACACAGGTGTGCGCGTTCTCTGCCAAAAAGTCTCCATTCCTTCCCCTTCCCACTTTTCAGAGCACTCGACTGCCATTACAAGGTAGGCTCGATATCCTGGGCATGGATATCAGCCGCGATCTCAACCCTCGCGAATACGTTGAGAGTGTCACTAGGGCGGCCTCGCGGAAGCTAGGTATCCTTAATAGGGTGAGACGGTTCTTCTCGCCCGAGCATCGGTGTCTGCTTTACAAGACCCAGGTTCGCTCGTGCGTGGAGTACTGTTCTCATCTTTGCGATGGAGCCGCGCAGTATCTATTCGACGCTCTCGACCGGTTGCAGCGGCGAGCCATCCGCATTGTCGGCAGTCCCCAGACCACCAAGTCCCTTGAGCCTCTGCAGTTGCGTAGAGATATCGCCTCTATGGCAGTCCTCTATCGCCTTTATCATGGAGAGTGTTCTGAAGAGCTGTTCCAACTGGTCCCCCCTTCCCCCTTCCTCTACAGGACAACACGTGCCGGTCTTGGATGTCACCGCTTCAGAGTGGTAGACATACGCTCTCGTACTCGCCGCTTCGGTTCTTCCTTCCTGTGCCGAGCGGTCAAAACCTGGAACTCACTACCTGCGTACGTGTTTCCCTCCCACTATGAACCCGGGTCCTTTAAGCGGAGCGTGAAGAAGCATCTCACTAGGCCGCCATAGTGTGGGTCGCCATGCTGCAATGTCCCTATTAGCATTGAGGATGGTGACCACCACTCCTGGATTCTGCTCGTGCTTTCCATCAGGCAGAGCAGAGTCATTTTGGCAGCTAAGACATAAAAAAAAAAAAGAAAAGCTTTCCCCTGTGTAGGTTTGCAATAAGTCATGTCTCTTGACACTTATGAGCTCAATACGTTGTCTATGGAATATTGACAATCCTTTTCATGAAACAAAACACGTTTCTCATGAAGCTGTTCGACTTCTATTATATTGTTCCTGTTTATATAATCCTTTTGTTTATAAATAAATTTAAAATAATCAGAAATTTAATGCCAGAGGATGTTTACTGCATGAAGCAACGCTTAATTTAGCCGGGCACTAGAAAATTATAATTGGCTGTTTAGCCGGAGTTTTGTAGTAGAAGAACTAACTAGAGGTTTTGGGCGATTGATACTAAGATTGGCAACTGGCAGGTTGTGTAATGTGATGACGCAGGTGCCTACCTTTTCCGTAGTGTCTTTAAAAATATATGTTTTAATTTATAAATAGTTACTTTGGCTCGTAACTCTCTTTCTTAAATCAAAATATCAGCAAATGTAACAGGCGTTGTGCCAACTGGGTCGGTAACTAGACACACTTTTCCTACAATGCGGGACAATAATTACTTGTCTAGGTGTGAAGATAAAACCACCTGTAATAATTGATAACACCGGTATTGATGGGTTAACCTTTTTGCTGAATTTTAGTTTTTTGTATATATTCTTTGCGGGGTTGATTTAAACCATACAACTTGTATCGTCACGATCTTTAGTAGGGCAATTTGTGTCAATTGCACTGTGTTGCGTATTTGATACACGCCGTGCCCGAGGCTCAGTGAATCTCAATAGGCTGCGATGGTGCGGATCACTATGCTGCATTGTTGCATTGTCTGCATTCGCAATGAGTATGGTGACCAGTACTCTTGGATTCTGCCCATGCTTTTCATCAGAAAGAATAGTCACTTTAATAAAATTGTAATAGAAAATAAAACACATTTAAACCACTCGCCACTGTCAATTGTTAATTCAGGTCAATTTTCCGTGGGAGAGCCACGCTTCGGCATAAATGGGTCGGCTCGACCAAAGTGATACCACGGCCTCACAGAAAACCGATGTGAAATAGCGTTTGCGCTTTGTTTCACCGAGTGAGTGAGGATACCGGAGGCCCATACCCCAACCTCCCCCATCCCCTTTCCCATCACCCAAAGGTCCGCAACGCACTTGTGGCGCTTTTGGTGTTGCGGGTGTCCATGGGCGGCGGTAATCGCTTACCATCAGGTGATGTGTCTGCTCGTTTGCCCCCTATTCAATAAAAAAAAAAATCTTATCATTAATTTAACGATTTCTATTTCACTATAATTTCGTAACATAGATTGTTATCAGCGCTTTATGCAATGTTTCGTTGAACCTCGTGGTCTAATCAATCATTTTTATTGTAACAAAGCACGCAGTGACAGGCTGTATGTCTTATCAATTTCTGGTAGATATTACATAGCAAATGTGTTCTTGGATTCATGTAGCTCTTATCTACTTGACTAGGCTAACAATTACAACATTAACACTTTCTTATCAAGAGTATTTCTAACGTATAAAATATGTATGTTTTTGTAACATTTCGTGTGGTGATGAAATGGTTGGAGTGTCACCACCGTTAATCATCCCGTGTCTTGAGAGGCAACTAAACCGACCGAACCAAAAAGAAGGTAAAGCAACTCTATATCAATCCGTCGGGCCAGTGTGGTATGGTAGACCAAAATCTCCTTTCTTCAAAGAGTCCGTTTATGTTGATAATAAAAGACACAGATAAGAGTAATTCTTTAAGAAAATCAAATAATAAAATTTCTTGAAAGTCTAACATCTCCCATTTCCACTAAAACTTCTCCTTTTGATGAAATGGCAACCAGCCGGATCACTCGGATCAGCTATTTCTGCCAATGTCAAGTATTTATAGTCTTCAATTATAAGTCTTCGAGTCTTTAAGTCGTCGTCGTGATGAAATTAATGATAAAAAATATATAAAATGTGGATGACATGAAATGGGGACCGTCTTCCGAAAAAACAAAAAACTATCTTCCATTAAAACTTGCGTTGCTGACTTTATTGTCGTCAATGACGTGATCAACTTGACGTAATTCAATTTTTTACTGGCTTTTGCTTTCGTGTATTATTATTATTGCAGTAAATAGATAAAGTCCTTCCTGAAACTTATGTTGTTCCTCAAGAATCAAAGTGTTTTCATGACAAATTTTATTGAAATCGGTTTAGCCGTGAATGCATAACAGACAGACAGAGTTACTTTAGAATTTATAATATTAGCTAAAAGAGGGAACTAAGACTAGAAAGAAAATAAAATAAAAAAATAGGAAAAACGAAGTAACGCTATTTAATGGCATTGTTTTATTTCACTATGAAACCAGAAGTCGTTTTAGGAAAATCAAAAACACACCTAAATTTCACATCATATCACATCAACTGCCTTAAACAATCCACTGAAGGAGATAGGCTTCTAGTTACATCTTACATAAATAGAAATGAATCACCGAAATACACTCTTTTGCAAAAAAAACGGGCACTTAAGCAAATAACTATTTTATAGTTACTATTAGTTTGTTTGACAATTTTAGGTATTGTTATCCTCAGAATTTCATAAATTAATTAGGAAGGAATAGGTATCATCAGTTTTATCATAGCATTTTGATTAAATTATTGAGAAATAATGTTTAAGCTCAAAACACTATTACTGTACCTGCTCGCTAAATAAAAATGAAACGCGTTAATTTCTTTGTTTTTCTTGAATACATTAAAAGCAGATAAAAGTTTAGTATTGAGTGTGACCCCCTCTTGCTGAAATCATGGCTTGCATTCATCTGGGCATGCTAGCGAGTATATCTTTTATGGTTTCTTGGGGAATACGTTCCCACTCCGCGGTAATCACATTCTTTAGCTCTCTGATGATCTGCGGAGCCGGCTGCACTGATCTCACTCGTCGCTTCAGAACGTCCCAGACATGCTCTATGGGATTGAGGTCCGGACTTCTAGCTGGCCAGTCCAAACGACGAATTCCGACTTCTAGCATATACGCTTCCACATCGCCAGACCGGTGGGCGCGAGCGTTGTCGTCCATAAAAAATGAGTTTTCGCCAAAAGCGGTTAAAGCGGGTTGTGCATAAGGAATTAGAACTTCCGTTATGTATCGGTGTCCAGTCAGTGTACCGTTTTCGAAGAAGACTAACTCCGTACGATCCATGGAATTTATTCCTGCCCAAAACATAACAGAGCCCCCTCCATAAGGTGTGATTTCTTCAAAACATGCCTCTGCAAAGCGTTCTCCTCGTCTACGTAGTACTCGCCGACGTCGGTCTTCACCATGCAGAGATATCCTGGCTTCATCGGAGAACAATATCCTATCCCAGTCTTCATGAGTCCATGCCACACAATTTCGAGCGAAGCTAAGCCTGGCAACTCGATGTCCACGGAGTAATTTAGGGCCGCGTGCCGGGCGATGACTGTGTATATTAGCAGGCTCAGTCAAAAATTTGAATTTGGAATGGACTTTTATAAACATTATGGCACTTTTATAACTGGCCAGTAACATGTTCAAATGATTAAAACCTTTTTGGTATTTTATTATTTTCAGCCAGGAAGAAAATCGAAACCGCCCGTTTTTTTTGCAAATGAGTGTATATGTACGCGCATAACTTCCGATCGACTGAACCAAATTGGATAATTCTTTTTGTGTGTGTTCGTTATTGTTAGGATAATGTTTTTATAGAAGAAAATTAAAATAT
Organism: Spilarctia lutea; assembly: GCA_916048165.1. NCBI lineage: Eukaryota > Metazoa > Arthropoda > Insecta > Lepidoptera > Erebidae > Spilarctia > Spilarctia lutea. The sequence goes on from OU696491.1 coordinate 8,824,737, forward strand.
AACCTGTAATAGTTTTTTTTGTCTGTGACTGTACCTTGTACTACCATTTTTTTTCCGTGTGGAAATCCCCTCGGATTCCACCTGCTGGTGGCATATCGGACTTGAACCGACAAAACCGCACCCCGTCTTGGGTACTAGGAGCCGGGGAACCAGGTGACTGTGTGAGAACCCCGATGTTCCCTTTCCTGTCCCTCACTGTCTGTCACCTGGGCCTGCTTCTGCTAGGGTGACAGATGGCCTCATCTGTCACCCCCAAGCTTGCGCTTATGGAGGACGGAGATCATTTTGCGATCTCCGGCGCCTAAGTCGGCTGCGGTACCTGGCCCGTTCTCGGGCCCGGCGGTCCTGGAGAGTTCTAAACCCCTGTTGTTGTTGTTGTACTACCCCTGGCAGGTTAAGCGGGGTATTATTACTAAAACAAGTTTTCTAGAATTTTAGAAAATATTTACGAAAGTAAAATATGGCGGTACGAAGTTCGCCAGGTCAGCTAGTATTATATGTTTGTTTGGATGTTATCAAGTATCAAAATTTATTTGTTGTCGATTATTGAGCACGGTCATCGAGCCCTACGGTAATCGTGACTGGCTCATTGCCATCCCATCTAAGGGATCCTGACTTCAGTATTGGTTACATTGTATAAATAGATTGTCACTACCAATTAGCTATTTTTAAACGACACTTACCGCGTCTTTTACTTTACCTTAATAAAACATTTTGTAAGGTCGGATGTCTATGTATTTAAAAGAACTAGAAAGAAATTTTACCGTGGGAGAGCTATGCTTCGGCGTGAATGGGTTTGCTCGACCGGAGTGATACCACGGCCTCACAGAAAACCGGTGTAAAATAGCGCTTGCGCTGTGTTTCACCGAGTGAGTGAGGATACCGGAGGCCCATACCCCAACCCCTCCCCCCATCCCCTTTCCCATCCCCCCAAAGGTCGGCAACGCACTTGTGACGCCTTTGGTGTTGCGGGTGTCCATGGGCGGCGGTAATCGCTTACCATCAGGTGATACGCCAGCTCGTTTGCCCACTATTCAATAAAAAAAAAAAAAAAAAGAAAATTTGATTTGAAAATGCTTAAATTTGTCATTCTTTTTTTAACCTACATAGCAATCTAGTCCCAAACTTAGCGGAGCTTGTGTTATGGGTACGGACAACTGATATAAATACGCGCATACTTGTTTTATAAAAACATATAAATTATACATATAAAACATCCAAACACCGAAAGTAATATTTGCAGATCATGCATACATTTGGTCCGACCCGAGACGAACCAGAGACCTTAAGCACAGCAGTCGCATACGCTACCTCTGCGCCATCAAAACAGTCAGCCTTTTTCTGTGATCCAATTGCATAGCCCTACCAATCTGTACAATATCTATTTTTCTTAAAACACGTTCCATTATGTGAATAAGAAACAAAAGAGTCATCCTTTAAAACCTTTAATTTAAAAAAAAACTATTCCAAACGTGACGATCTATATATTAAATAGCTGTTTATGGATTTACCAGTAAATTATAATGATAAAGTAAGCTAGTAAGTATAAGTACTTAGAGGTAACAGGTTCGTTTAAGCAATGACGTAATGTTCTTATCCTTTATTGAACAATGCATTCTCTACAAATATAGCTTCAAAAACCGACTACTGATTCAAATAATCAACATTTGTATTCTAGTATCTTCTTAATGTAATAGTTTTGATTCAATTATTACGAAACTGTCTAAAGGAGCTCTTTTTCATGTACTTAGAGTTGTGTCTTTGTTTGATTGTTAATTTCGAAGCTTTAAAATCATTAGTTATTAATATTTGAATAATTCTATTTGTAGCGAGTAAAGAGTATTCTTTATCGAAAATTCTAGAAAATGGAAATTTGGTATTAATATACATTTGGAAGCGAGCTGTTACCATTATTCTTGTTAGGTATCTAGTATTCTGGTTACATTGTGCAAAATGGAGAGTAATTTTTATAACAGATTTTTGTTAGATCTGCGAGATTTTCTTGTGCCAATCCACTTATACTTGGCCTATTTATTCCTAGGATCACAAACTCAAATAACAAATTAAAAAAAACGATCATTGAACCTATTTTATGTTCAAACCAAACGAGCATAATTATGGTTCATGCCATTTATTGAAAAGTATGAACAAGACGCTTCAGTCATTAGAATTGTCCTTCACAATAAGTTTACAAATAAATGAATAATTGAAGATTTCGGATAATACCTAATAAGGCGTGACATCATTACCATAAAGTCAAATATCATGCAATGTCATGCAGAAATATGAGCATATATTTTAAAAACGCAATCCTACGCACCTATATATTCAAATAGAGCTTTGCATATTATATTAATCTGTCACTACTATTAGCATAAAGTACCTATATAATGTTTGCCAGTAGATATTTTTTCAATCGGGTATTATTAATTCAACCTTCGAGTAGAGATCAAATGAGACATTCATTACCTGCATAACAATGTGGTTTATATGTACCTACCTATATAGTTCCTATTAGCCAGTATCACATGGATGTTTTATAACCTTAAATATTTCTCTAAAACTAAAAGTTTTAAAGAGATAGTCTGGCATACTAATATTATAAATTCGAAAGTAACTGTCTGTATGTCTCTTATGTCACGGCTAAACTGCTGCACATTAAATTTAACATGGAGATACATACTTAGTGGAATGTCGTGAAGCTTAGTTGGAGGATTCTTGGCGGCTTCAAAACATCCAACGGCAATACGTAGTCACATACGCTGTCTTGGCAGTCCCCAACCCGCACTTGGCCAGCGTGGGGACGTATGGCCTTAACACTCTCCTGAGAGGAGACCCGAGCCCAGCAGTGGGACGGTATGAGTTGTTGATATATATAATCATACATTAATTCTTGAGAAACAACATAATTATGCTACTCTTTATCACAATAACTAACATATATTCGGACAGAGCCGCAGGCAAAAGCCCATATATAAATAAATAGAAATGAAACTAGTGTTTTTTTGAGAGAAAGGCACTGAAGAAGGTTTAACTAACGCAAGTACTATCTTTACAACATCTGGAAGTTATAGAAACTACCTTTGACTCTTATGGTTGTCATAACATTAATATTAATGCGAAAGAATAATATTATCTTAAATGTTAAATATACAGACAGCTCTTATTATATAAATTTTATACCATTAAAATAATATTTTCGTATCAAAACATGGTGCTTTGATAGAAATATGTGTTCAAGAATATTCCTTTTATCTAGAGGCGTTCATTTTAGTCAGTCTCTTGAAACCTTTTGTTACATAACGTTATTTATGAACTTTGTAGGGAGGCTGCTTTCTTTTAGTGTGTAATACAATTTATATTAGCGTTTGTAAGACTTTTCTAAGAAACACAAATGAATTTTTAATTCGAAAATATAATGGCCTTAGTGGCATTCTGCATTTCTAATGTCATCGTTTACCATCAACATTTGCATTGACGCATTGCATTTGTAACATCACCATTGCGAACAAATGACACAGAAGTAAAATAAAAATTGGAACGTACAATGTCAGATCCCTGGCAACTGCGCACCGATACCTAGAGCTAACTAATGCATTGGAAAGTATAAACTTCGACATACTAGGATTTTCAGAGACAAAATTACTGGGGTATAAAGAGGCATAGAGAAACATCCAACTTACATCCTTTGGCTACAAAGGGGAAACAAAAGGAATGTATGGAGTAGGATTTGTTAGAAAAAAGATTTAGAAAAATAATATCATTTTATTTTATTTAAAAAAAAAAAAAAAAAAAATATCATAAATTTCACTGGCTTCTCAGAGAGAGAGAGAGAGAGATAGCATCACTGCAAATTAAATTCGAGAACTATTAATATAATATGTATGTGATTCAAAAAATATATATACATATATGTATATAATTCAAACATATGCGCATATTACGAAGTTCTCAATAACGTAATGTTTCGAACAGACCGTAGGCTACTGAGAGTAACACTTAAGTCAAATTAAAAAGCAGGAAATATTTCAAAATACAACCAAAAACTCCTAGATGAGAAGAAGAAGTAAAACGATATTTGAATGCCCTTAAACTTCATATTGAGAATAAAGTAGAAAATACCAGAAGTGTATAATCCTATTGCGACATATAGGAAGAAGCTATTACGGATAACCTAAAAAAACACTAGTACCTCTAAAAAAGATAAACGACACAGAGTATTTAGCGAGGAAACAATAAAACTAATCAGTAAGAGAGATGAACTAGCTATAAAAAGAATAAAGATACAAATATGAAGAAAGAACTAAGTAAATTTTATAAAGAGACAAGCAAAGACAAGTAGACGAGTAAAATGAAACAACGTACAAATTTAAGATTTTTCAGTCACAAGGAATGTAGAATATCTTATAGCTCATTTAGATGGAAGAAGCCCTTGACGAGTTTAGAGATCTATTTAATGTTGCTAAATTCTCTATTTAAAAATTTTGTTCGAAGATTTTATCAAGCCGTATTCTTTTTAAATTAAAAAAATATGTTAAATATGACATGCGCTGTGTTTCACCGAGTGAGTGAGAATACCGGAAGCCCATACCCCATTCCCCTCCCCTTCCCTCCCCCTGTCCCCCTCTCCTCCCCCTGTCCCCCTACCCATCCTGCAAAGGCCGGCAACGCACTTGTGACGCCTCTGGTGTTGCAAGTGTCCTTGGGCGGCGGTAATCGCTTTTGTTAAATTTTAGCTCATGGCATACCTATGTATAAAATGAGACTGAGAAGACTGATATAATAGATAAAAACTTGGTGAACTTAGCATGTTAATAGGTTTAATAGACCCCACATCTCACATTTACGAGAAAGTTCCATCTCAATGCGTATTCATGAAGATGAAAGCTTATGTTTGTAATCTAAAGCACATAATTTCATGTTTTATTGCTGTAAACATTTTTATTATATTCATTAACAGGTGTTATGAAGTTATATTATTTTAAATGAATGAGCGTTAGTATTTTGTTTCTAGTTTAATGTGTTTCTTTACACCAACAAATATTAGTTTTTAACATTGAATGCCTTTATTTGTGGTCAATGACAAAATATTGAGCGTAGGTGGTTTTGTTTTGCGAATTTAGTCAATGTTATTAGTTATTAATATCGGTTGGAATCAATATAGAATGAACAGAACACGCATAATTGATATTCTGTCTTTAAAGACCTTTATATTGGGTTGTGATATCCATTCATTTCTTTATCATCATGATCAAACTATTGCAGTCCACTCCTGGACATGCCTCTCCCATTGCACTCCACTCTGAACAATTTAGCCATCTAGCGCAAGTCGTCACTTTAAGCATTTTAAAATAGCTAGAGGAAAGAAAATTTATCTTTATAGGCTTCCGTACCTCAAAAGGAAAAAACGGAATCCTAATAGGATTACTTTGTTGTCCATCTGTCTGTCAAGACTCTTTTACTTAGGAACACGTCCAGTTATCAAGGTGAAATTTATGTCAAATAATACTCAGGTCTACGGTCCCTTAAGCTATGAAAAAATCAAACTTCTAAACCAATGCAATCAAAAGATATAGCCATTTATGTTGTAAATTTTCGACAGTCACAAGGGAATCTACAGGGTTCTTTCCGTGAACTCAGAATCTTGAAATTTGATTCGAAGCAATGTCATATAGCACAGATAAAGGCAAAATTGCGAATAGCATAAATTTTTAGTTACATCATATAATAAACTTACAGGTTCTTACGGAACCCTCCGGACGGATTGTGACGGTTTTTTATTTTTAACGGAGGCAAATCTTGTTTTTTTTAAATATAATATCAAAAAGACAGTTCCGTATTTTTTTTTAAATTATATACCAGTTATGTCCAAATTCAGTTGAGAGTTTTAATTGTATCGAAAACAACAAGAGATGAAATATTTCATTTATTGAACGTTCAACCCCGTTTAGATCGATTTGTCTTGTTCAGAGTTCCACATCAAGGCTTCGGGATCGGCACATCATTATTCGACTCAGGATGTTGTAGCTTACTCTCACTTCATTTACATTACTATGTAAAGATGTTTCGTATTCCGGGTGAATTTAGTTTAAGACCGGAGCTACATTAGCATTAAACTGTCTTTCCCCTTATTTTTTGTATAAATTGTGGCTAACAAGGCCTTTTCAAAAGATGGTAGATCGTAGATTCTCCATATCGTAATAGTACAAAGTATTATGTACTTCATTGCGCATCAGTAATAACTTTACTCTAGAATGAAGATTTCGGCTTGTTGTACTGCACAGGAGAACAGTATTGCAAAGTGAAGAAAAACTTGAAGCAAACCTAAGTCTGGCCAGCGTGGTATAGTAAGCCTAAACCTTATCTCTAAGAAGATAACTATGTCCAGAAGTATATTAAAGACTGTTGATGGCACCGCGATAGTCAGAAGTGCTAGTGTGAGGTTTGTTACAAAGTTTTCCTTCTCTTTGCTGCCGATTTGAACAAAAGTACTAGTTGTGCTGCGTAGTTTGCTCCGGACAGATTTACACCTTATCAACTTTTTTTTTCTTGCTTACTATGATCTGTCTCCAGTAGATTTGACATAGTTTTCAGTGGCGTCTGACAGTCAGTCGGCATGCTCGGTATGCGACCTGTGTCGCATCCTACTCTACTTTATTCCTGTTTATCAATTTAGTACATAAAAATATATACGAACATTGTTTAACTTTCATCAAAAAAGGTACATAGTAAGAGATCAATTTTACGTTAGTTAAGCCGCGGGACAAAGCTAGTCATATAAATGTAATTTGTCACGAGCGGCGTATTATAAGTCCTTTGGGTATTTTTCTCCGTACCTTATATTTTATCAGCAAACGTGTGTTCTTATGTACGGGCTATGATACCGATAATGTAACTCTATTGTTTCGTATATGTTATGTTAGTAAGAATATTCTCATACGTTCACTTTCTGTGTCAATAGATAAATTTCGTAGTTAATATGTTTTGAGCTGTTTTTTCCAAATATTTATATACAAAAACTAATACTTACTATATGCATATTATATCTCCAGAAGTTTATAAAAAGATAAAGGTTTCTTTTTTTTAAGATTCCATAGAGTATGCAAAGTTTAGTATAGGTAATTAATGCCGGAGAGCCATGCTTTGGTATTTACAGACTTGACCGATCTGACTCCTGCAAGACACCCTATACTCTATAGTTTCCGCAGTCTATATATGATAATAATAATATATATCTTCATTGTATACCAGATTAATTACTAAAGTAATTTAATACTGGCATTGTAATTAAAGCAATATGTTTCTGTGTTCCACTGTAGCGCCTATTCTACTTAACCGATTTAAAATAATAAGGTGTTGATAGGTTCGTAATAGAAGATAGGCTAGACAAGATTTGTTAAACGTTATTACGTAGTCGTATTAAAGCCTCAATCTTTTTCTTTTAGAACTGATTTTTATGTGAAATTAAATAAAAAAGTATTGTTTGGTTCTTAATGTTATAAATACAAATCGATGCTTTTATCTACAATAGAAAAAGTTGTATTTCAGTACCATGGAATTAACAGTATTAAAAAAAATAGTAAAGTACTTTAATACATTATATAGATATGTTTATCTGGTCAAGTAGGCAACAGAAAAGCACTTATTACACATATAGGTACTTAAGTAATAGCACACCTTGAAATTGATGACTAATACCTTTCGTCTAAATGCTGACAAAGTTTATCTCATTAAAAAGGCCGTTAACCCATTAATTCCAATAAATCCGATACCAAAAGGGAAAACAATTATTGACAGTCTTTGATTACGCGCTACTTTATTGTTTTTTACTTAAAAGAAAAATGTACAGTTGATTTCTGGTTTGTCCTATTGTTTTTGGTTTAGTGAACTCGGTCGAGAAACGGCCTTTTTTGTCTGAAGTGCCGACCTGTAATACTATACTGGCGACAGCACGCGGGCCGCCCGGTCGGATACAATCGTCGCGACAACAAAAACACACCTTATTGTCAGTTGTACTTGTTGCGGAGTTTTCACGGTCTGTTGGCCTTTACAATGTTCACAAAATGTTTAACTACACTAAAACACCACTTAAAATGCGAGAGATGAGTAATTATGCTCAGTAGTAAAGTGCCACCTAATATTAGCGAGCGACGGTAATGCCTCAACGTGTTGTTAGGGCGGGTGGAATTGCACCCACTTTTCTCAGTTCACGTTGTGAAGTTCACTAGCTAGCTATTTTTATCTTTTTTTTAACATTACTGAGGAACGTCTAGTTATGGGTGTATATTATATTATAGTTCTTACACACATTTTATGAAGTGACTAAATTGATAGTAGAAAATCGCTCGTGAATCGTAAATATGTATTAGCATAATAATGCTAGCTGAGTGCCTAATTTCAGTGTTCTGATTATAATAGGCTTCATAAACTTTGACTAACTTATTTAAAGCAACTGGATGTTTGCTTGAAATAAGTATATGTAAATATACTACTATATATATAAATATACTATATTTATGTACATATATGTAAATAGAGAGGATTGCCAAGCTTTTCAAATTTTGACATTATTACTATTTTTGTATAATTGCACATTCACGCATCAGTTAAATCGGAACATTAATTATTTTCAGTGCACATCTTTCCTCGAAGAGTGCAAAATACCGGACATATGGTCACCACTAATGCTTTTTTTCCTTTAGGTAGTTTCGATTCGATATAAGGCACTTTGTATTTTTCACTTCACCATTTCAAAAACACACCTTAAGATAAAACAAAATCGATAAATTATACGAATTGAAGTGTATACATATATATGTCGGGTCATGAGTACGGAACGTCAACAACACACTACGTCGTAGTGACGTGTACGGAGCCTAGATTGGAGAGGGTAGTGTTAATAAAAGAGCGTGCATTCTTTAGTATTGTCGTTATTATCGCTCGGATGGTTGTAAAGTACACTTGCCCAGGAACTGTACTGTGTGTTAGTATTTATATACCGTGTTTCTCTGTGAGTATTGTAATACCCTTCAAATAAGTTATTTGAACCTACAATACATTTATTTCTCACCCGGAATCCTACTAATGCCCACAATGAGAGACTGTGAAAATAACGTGCCTCCGACATATATATATATATTTTACTAGCTGACTCACGCAACCTCGTTTGCGTCTTATACCTATTGCCCGTAGCGTGAAAATTTTCCCCCGTTTTTGAAACATTCGTCATTGGTGCTCCACTCCTATTAGCAGTAGCGTGATGATATATAGCCTATAGCCTTCCTCTATAAATGGACTATCCAACACCGAAATAATTTTTCAAATCGGACCAGCGGTTCCTGAGATTAGCGCGTTCAAACAAATAAACAAGCAAACTCTTCAGCTTTATTATTAGTATAGATTTTTCGAGTTACAGTCATATTCCATTAGTTGAGTATTTCTTATGAGTTTAGCGAATACGCTATGCACACTACCCAGTGTCAATAGTCACGGTAATGGCGTTGCCTCTAACCAAAATGTGAGTAACATTATACATTTGGGTTAAAGTTTAACAGCTTTTGTAGTGTTAATTAACAGTATTCATTTTATCATTGTCCATCTTCTTGCATATTTACCTCCGAAAAAGACCTAGAGGAAGACTTTTATTGCACAGAGGTAAACAAACACATAAGATTTTTATCAAAGATTAATTACCTTATAAACTGTACACTTTATCGGATTAAGACACCTGTTATTCTAGTAGTCATTAGTATGGCAACTTAACATCTCTAAATGACTTTCGTTAATTGGATTTCAAGAACCAGATACGCTTCTCATAGCATCCAGTCGGAGCGGTTCTGACGGAAATGTGGCAACCCTCGCGTGGTTTGATAGAGGCTGTGTAGAAAGGAGCACGCGGCTCCAAGGACGACGACGTGCATAGCGGTTGTTAACCTCGGCAGCAAGAATGCGCGGGAACGCCACGGGAACCGATCGCTTGCGGTGCCGAACCGGCCTGACCGCCAATCGACACTGTCTTTGCATTCCACTGCGGTGAATCGTATATCTTGACATCTAACACGGTTGAAGTGTCAACAGAATTTTGCTCTGTCTCAACATTTGTTATTTTTTACAGATGTGCAGCCGCTACTGCGGCGATAGCTTTGATCTCCCTTTCACTAGTCTGATCCCCGTTGAACTTTACTGTTCCTATAGCACCTCATTTGTTACTACAGTCTCTATTCATCGGATGAAGCCATTCATAACTGCTCGAGTTGATTTTTGTTCTAGTCTTGAGACGGTGCAGCCTCGCTTAGTTAATGGATATATTTACATAGAGGCTGGGTACATTGGTTATCGCTTTATGTTTTCTACGTGCAACAGCTGGAATTTATGAATACAAAATACAAGTTTTACGAGTGTGTTTATAGAAAGAACTAGTACATTTTCTACACTAAATAGATTACTTTAAGATACATGTTCTAATTTTTGTCTGGTGTGTTGCGTAAATAAACACCTGTAGAAAATATACACATAGCGCTAAAATTATTATCGCCAAGAGAATGGCTAGGAACTTGTAGTTAGGTAGGTATATCACATAGCTATATTTCTATATATAGCAAATTATATAGTATTGGTATAGGAAGTTTTATAATACATCTGTGTATATAATACGTACATATCACGTTTCGCAAGACAGGATACATTTCATTGATATTCTGCTATATTGATTTCATTTGTATAAAATACTCGATAATGTATAATATAATGATTATAGATGAATTTATAATTGGCTAGGCCTTTTTTCGGCCTTAAGAATCTAGCAATTTATGAGTTAATATTTGTCTTGGATGAAACTGATGGCTAAATATGATAATTTTCGGTAAATCACACTGTTTCAATGTCAACACATTAAACTAGACCCGGACACGTTTAGAGATCTGTCATTTATTTTAAAAGGTGAGACATTTGAATAAGAAAATTACAGTGTAGATATTCAAGTTAAAGTAATTTCATTGTTACGAAGAAGTTTTCAACAATGCTTTAATTGTGTGAAAGTTAAATTTTACTAAAAGACAATAAAAATATTGTTGTCAAACAAGTTATTGTCGTATGGTATTGCCAATTATCATTTAGCAGAAATAACTTGTATCCAAATCTGCAATTCTAGACACAATAACTGTCATGAAAAAGATTGCGTTCGTGAGTTAACTGTTAGCTCTTACCTATTCATAATTTTATGTATTTGCTAGCTGACGCGCAACCTCGTTTGCGTCTTCTATTGCCCGTAGCGTGAAAATTTTCCCCCGTTTTTGAAACATTCTTTATTGGTGCTCCTCTCCTATTAGTATTAACCTTCCTCGATAAATGGACTATCCAACGGTGAAAGCTTTTTTCAAATCGGACCAACGGTACCTGAGATTAGCGCGTTCAAACAAACAAACTCTTGAGCTTTATAATATTAGTCTAGATTGTGCAATATGTAATTATGCAAAAGGTTTTGGCCACTTTCTTTTATTGCCGGTTATCGGCCTAAAACTAACCCTCCTTGGGCATGCCATTATTTACAAACGAAGCAGAGGAATAATAGATATTTCTAATAAAATTAAGTGGTGAAGAATGAATAATAAAGAAAACTGGCCAGCGTGGTATTGTAGCCCAAAACCTCCTTTCGCAGGAGAGGTTATATGCCCAACAGTGGACTTACTAAAAGCTGTTGATAAAGATGAACTTGTAAAAATATATGTAAGAAGGAAAATTATGACTGCAGTACCTTGATGAGACCAAAGTCACGAATTTGAATATATACCATTTGAATTTTGTTGTGTATTTGTAAGTTAAGCTACTATGTTTATTTAAGAAATGTATTTATTTAATATAATGTGCGCATACGATTAAACATAATAACAACTAACGAAAACAACCATCACAATCAATATATACCTACCCATACCAAATACCTCATATATTATTGACTAATGAATCGTCACTTATTTTTTATTTTTAGATTGATCGATTTTGGTAGGTACTGGCATACGTTTGACATTTTAAACTCAAACCTATATACGAGATTCATGTAATTACCAACAACAGACATATATTAGTAAAAACTAAATACTTTTAACCAAGATCTATCAAATTAGGTATTTAACCAGCTGTCAGCCAGTCAGCCTCAGGATCTAGATGAGATAGATCGAAATATTGCTACCTACGATCCACGAATCTGTTATTTATATCTATACTAATATTATAAAGAGGAAAGATTTGTACCTATTTTTGTATGTTTGTAATGAATAGGCTCAAAAACTACTGGACCGATTTTAAAAATTCTTTCACCATTCGAAACCTACATTATCCACGAATAACATAGGCTATATTTTATTTTGGAAAAAAATTGGGTTCCGTAAGATATTTGGGTTTTTCGGACACAAGGTGTAAAAATCAACCAGAAAAGTTACTTATTTTGCGAAAATTTTCATGCTACGGGCTATATACCTAAGACGCAAACGAGGTTGCGTGGGTCAGCTATGTTTTATATACAACGTGTATTTAGTATCAGCATTGCACCCGTGCGAAGCCGGGGCGGGTCGCTAGTATTATTGATAACTCTTTTGTATTTAAAACATGAATACATAACATTACTAACATAATGGTATATGTATATAGAGCTACGTTCTTAAGAAGCTTAGGTGACGAATGCTTATAAATACGGCTTCATCATGATGTCATTCAATACTGTTTTAGATTCAGAAATATCTTTGCTTTGTCAACATTCAAATAAGTATGTCATGTAAGGTAAACTTTCTATCTGTGTTATTTAATATGTGGAAGGCATATTGTTGAAAAGCAAAAGGTGTAGAAAAGTCGGTTGTTTATGGTAGAAAAAAAAGTGATTCAGTCAGAGATTTCTAAACTTTCAATTGAAGATGTGTCATGAATGGAAATGGTGGCGATGTTAAACAAATGTATGTAATTTGAACATCGAGTTCTGAATGTGTTAGTAGTATTACGGTATTTTGTGTGCTTTCTGTTAGTATTCTTTTATTTATGTTACGTATTCACAAAGTGTAGCGAACAGTAAAGGCTCCATAAGGAGGTCCGTAGATCTATTTACTCGTTTGTCTTTTTTTAAGAACTTGTAGTAAATACCTACATAGGTTATGATGACTAACTCTTGACGTTGTAGAGAAGATGTTTAATTTAAAGATGCTAGTAATCATAAACACAAGTTTGCAAAAGTGTATAGTAAATTTAATATTTAATACTGGTTTACAAATACACCATTGGTTATTTGAAGATAAAGCACATCTTAAACATAACGTCATCTAGTCCCAAGCTAAACGCAGCTTGTGTTATGGGTACTAGACAATTTATATAAATATACATATACTTTTTTTATTGTAAACACATACTAATATTTGCAGATCATACAAATACTTAGTCGGACCCAAGAATCGAACCTGAGACCTCAACCACAGTAGTCGCATACATAAATAATATCAATCAGTTCGTTTTCAAGCGAACACGGACATATTCTTTGAGTGTTCTTTCCTTTATCTGAAAAATTAGGTCATTGTTTCTTTTTTCTAACCATGATCTCAAGGAATGACTTAATTAAGTGAACACTAATTAAAATATATTTAAATATACTAATGTTAGTTGTCAGCACCACGCTATAACTGTAGCCGTCAAGGTTCTGTCACTAATTCGGGTCACGTGTGGAAAGAGTATCTTTGAAAAAGCGTAAAAATAGTTAAGATAGTTAATATTCTTAAAGAATATTGTAAAAAGTCGCAGTAGCTATTAGTTATTAGCTAGGGGTTATTAGTATTGAGAATCTGCAGTATTATTATGTACTACTGAAAGTATAGAAGCAGCATTTTGCAAAATTATTTCGATTGGCTACTAGTCAAGTTTCGACAGAGTGTCTGGCATAGAACCTCCGCAACCCCAAGGGTGAACTGAATTCGAAGGTTGAACTAGTTTTCAGTATATATGAGAGAACTGACTTCCCAATAACGATTGTCAAAGATGTACATGATAACCGGGACCGACGGCTTAATGTGCTTTCATAGGCACGGACGTAAAACACCGTTAAACTTTTATACTCCGGGCTGTTAAAAAACCCAAAAAGAAATTCTGACAGACCTACAATTCGAAAATCATAAATGTTTTCATGAATTTTATACATATGAACTTTGATATAAATACAGTGTATTGATAGTAGATAGTTCAATATTTTGCATGTAGTTGTATCATAAATACATTCATGCCACAACTACGGGCAAAATAACGCCTATATTAGCCAGGTATATTTGGATGAAGCTAGGGATAAATATATATGATTTGCTTTTTATTGTTACATTCATGCTTTCCAATGTAATATAACATAATTACATATTAGTTAAGGTAATGAGTTGGTAAATAAACAATTGGATTCACATGTTATGCAAACGTACTCGTCATGTGTTCTAATTCTCAGGTTTTATATTTAAAAGTTGATAAAACAATAATGTAAATTGTAGAAGTGGGTAACTTTGGCTATTATTATTACGGTAAGTTCTATTCAGATTGTAATAATGTAATTCAGTACAAAGTAGATAAGATTACTGATAATTTATTACTTATATATATCTTTGAATTGTTGGGCTAATGTTGTGAATACACTCAGGGGATGTCTTAATTATAAATCTAACATTATTATAGCATGTGACTATAATCTGCTATTGTAGAAATAAGAAACTTAATTTAAAATAAATGTAGGTAACAATAAGTATAATACATTTTGTACTTATTAAAAAATTAATAACCATAGGTGTGTAGAGTATAGAGAAAAAAGAAAGTGATCTCGCATAGTCTATCAACAACCCATAATGTCCCAATGCTGGGCTCGGGTCTCCTCTTACGAGAGGGTTAAGGCCATACGTCCCGACCCTGGCCGAGTGCAGGTTGGAGACAGGCAAGACAACGTTGTGGCTACGTAATCCCACTATTGTATAATTGAATTAACGAAAATGGAACAGTAAAAAAAAAAAGAGTCTAAATTACACCAATTTTAGAAATTACGTACGTAGTTGCTAATGATCACACAGATCGTATAACCTGTACGATATCCTAACAGATTTATTTTCGTATCAACCAACATTTTACCTCCCTACTAGTAGTAAAGTCAGCAGTAAAGCAATACGTTTCAGTTCCACGGGAAACCTTCAATAAATTGGAATATTTTAGGGTTATGTAGGTCAATCTTGGGTAAGATTGACATTGAAAGGGGAAATAATTGCCCGCCGTCTCGCCATTAACGCTGCCACATTGTTGGCAATCGTCCAAGTAGATCAGCACCTAGGTCTCAGAGCACACATAGACATATAGCTGTAATATTTACAAGCTAGACTTCACACTAAGAAACTAAAGAACGACAAATGCTCAGACATATCCGTCAAAATCAAAATATAGAATAACGTGTGGGTTTATAAGCTATTTAAAGATGCGTGTGAATTCTGAGCAATTGCCAAAATGTAAAGATAGTTGTGGTATTTAGTGCATTTCTCACTTTATAATAATGCTAGCAAGCAGTTGATATATTTTCTATGGCTATTATATAAATTGAAAAATAATTTAAATGTCTACAGGTTTCCAAATTCAATTCACATACGTCAACGCTTCAAAATTTGTAGGAGCTCTTGACTGAACTTTATTTACCCCCTTATGGAAGACAAATCCTTCATCCGATACATCCATACATACAAATAAATAAAATTGAAGTATTTGTTTGTAATATTAAAATAACCGCTTTTTACTAAATGCATATGTATGTTTACACGATACATTTTACCAATACATCATTTTTTACCATTTTTGTCTTTCTGTCTGTCTGTTTGTTCCGGCTAATCTCTGGAACGGCTGGAGCGATTTTGACGGGACTTTAACTCGCAAATAGCTGATGATGTAAGGAGTAAGGCTACTTTTTTAGACTAGCTTTGCGCGGGTTTCAGCTAATCCATCATAAAAAAACATCATCTATTTAAATTTAAAGCTCATGGCCACAGTGATTTAGGCCCTGCGTTGATAAACAACTAGGTAGTTAGTCAGAGCAAGTAATGTTATTTGTGATGAAAATGATAGTGATGTACTGCTAGTCGATGTAGGCCACGGCGTGGTGGCCAATCTCGACGGAGACCAGAAACTACGCAGTCCGTATTAAACTGCACAAGTGTGTGTGCAAACGCAGGTGCACGCTCTGTTCCCTCCCTCTCATAAACCGATCGATTAACTAGATAACTTAACGAAGCAGTTAACTATATTTAATTTTTTTACAATTTATTTATCAAGCTGTAACCATCAGCGTGACATCATTTATCATCATTACTTGTATTTGTAAATAGTTTTTGCTATAGCAAAAAATGTTTTAACCGATAAAGAGGTTTTTAACCGGTCAATGCGTTCTAAAGTCTTAACATAATTAAAGGTGAATAGTCACTTCTGGATAAATATTACTAAGTTTATAATTACTGACGAAAAGGATTCTTGCTTCTTCACTTATCTTAATATACAACTAAAAGTAGCACCACTGTTGCTCCGGATGATTCGCTGTCTAATAAGTGGGATCTTTAAACATACCTTGTCTATACAAATAAATAAAATTGGAGTTTCTGTTTGTAAAGTTAAATTAACCGCTTTTGACTAAATGTCTAGTTGTATGTATGTATATACGGTACATATAAAAAAAAACTTTATCTGTCTGTCTGTTTGTTCCGGAAATCTCTGGAACGGCAGGACCGATTTTGACGAGATACTTTCACTGGTAGGTAGCTGATGATACAAGGAGTAACTTAGGCTACTTTTTTTGGACTAGCTTCGATTCCCGCGGTACGACAATAACCGCGGGTCTCACGGCGTAGTTCAGCTAGTTCTAACATATATTATAAATACGAATGTTAGTTTATTTGTTATGCTTTGAAGTATAAACCGTTAAATCAATTTAAAGTCAGTGGAAAACCATATTATTATCGAGTAATATAGGCTACTTTTACGACAGGTGACAAGCGGGCGGAGCCGCAGTCAAAAACTAGTTCAATATAATTTTCAACTCAACATCCTTTTAATGATTATTCTAAATATATCTTGTGCATAATTTTACAGAAGGGCTAACGATTGACATGACTCATTAGCTTTCTTGAAAGGAAGTGCTCGTACGATATATGAATAAAACTGCGTTTGCGCATCTTCTAGTCATTAGACACGACCACTGCAACCGGATGTGTCGAATGTGTTGAACGACGGATAGATCATTATTGACTGCTCGAACAAACAGGAATACTGGCTTGAATGTTTAAAAACTAGCTGATTAGTTATTTCATCTTCTTGGTTATTTATGTTTTCCGCGTCATAGACAAAACATGAACGCACTATATTCTTTTTAAATCGAATGTATTTCAACGAGTTATCCATATCTGTTTTAAGGAAGGAGAGGAATAAATAAAATTCCAAATGTCTATCTTCATAGGGACGAAGATGAACGGTGGTATTGGTTCCATAAATATCACTGATAAAGCGACGAAAGAAGTAATACAATTATCTCTCTAACTTCTATAGAATTCTACTAATGTTATTACTAAAAAAATTAGATGAAACTTACAGTAAAGTAATATATTTATAATTTACCGCAAAAAACGTTAACCATGCGAATGGAACCGCGGGCAATAACTAGTAAACCATCATTATAACTTCAACTGTATTTATGCTGTGAACTTACTATTTATTGAGTGGCATTGGTATGCATTGTGTTAAAGGCTTGATAACGTGTGAATATTAGCACCAACATTACATTAATGTATCGGTGCCTCGGTGGCGTAGTGGTAGCGTATGCGACTGCTAAGCTTGAGGTCTCGGGTTCGATTCCCGGATCGGACCAAATGTTTGTATGATCTGCAAATATTTGTTTCGGAGTTTGGGTGTTTTCTATGTATAATATGTATGTATTTACAAAAAAAAAGTATATAAGTATTTATATCAGTTGTCTAGTACCCAAAACACAAGCTCTGCTTAGCTTGGGACTAGATGGCGTTGTGTGTTAGATGTCCGGGATATTTATTTATTATTATTATTAATCTTTAAAAAGATTTCCTTCTCTAAAAAAGTAGTACTACTACTTCCGAATTTTATTAATTCATCTTTATACTGAGACAAATGTAACCTGAAAGGTACAGCTATAAATCGCGTGACAATACCATTACAAAACTTTTATTTCAACCATCGTATTAGTACGGTAATATTAGTATTATAAAGACGAAAGTCATGTTTGTATGAATATTTGTTACTCTTTGACGCAAAAGCGAATGAATGAATCTGGATGAAATTTTGCAGAAAGGTAGATTATAGTCTGGAATAGGTTTCTTTTATCCTGATAAAACGTATTACTCCCCTATAAATAATACCGAATAGCAAAGGTAGTTAAAAACTGATTTATTGCTACAACACAACGGCAATACAGATTCAAACTTGGAAGCGTATGTACCTATAAAGTAGGTATATATAGTTTTCATTTAACGTAATACTATATCAGTTGTATATTCTAAGTTGTCGATTGTATAATTAGGTTAACGACACCGTTTGACTGTTTGTTTACACTTCATTTACAGCATTCTAAACACATTGTGTAATTTGAGAGCGTGTGATAAGGGAAGAAGATAGTTTAAAAAATTTAATTTTAAACTGTGGCAGTATAATTAAGTTAGTCTTTGCAACAATCAGTCAGATTTGAAGAGTTATATTTGGATCATAAAATGTATGTTAGAGAGAGTTGAAGCGTCTATTATTTTACCTCGGCTACAGCTCCTGTTCTCTGGCCAGCAAAATGCTTTTGAATCTTGAGTTACTAGTCCATGGCGACGGACAACAGTAATCAATTACTCGTCTACTCGTTTATCTGTATGTCATAAAAATATACCTTTACATATTTTACTGTAATATAGCCTTGTTTATAAGCTTCGAAACTTCATCGGTATGTGCCCGGTAAATTGTACGTTTAACCTTGGCCGTAAACTTTAATTAAAATCTGACTGTCGGCTCTGCACATCCTGTTAGCTCTGAACATGTTATAGGCTCATTTTTACATTAGCACTGACCTAAAACACCTGTTGTTTTTGTGCTGCTAGTGGAATCACTCGTGTCAATGACCGGTCGCTGTCGCCTTTGCCTATATAAATAATGAAAACCCAATAAGCTACATGGAATGGTTGAAGACTAGCCGCTATTTGTAGCTATATGATATATATGTACATAGCTGTGTATGTATTTTAACAAAGTCTCGGCATATTCGAGTCATCATTATCATCAGCATCGGCTTTTAATAATCCACTGCGCCTCTCCTTAGTAAGAAAAATTATATGGTCTTTATTAAATTTATTGAATAACTGAAAAGATAGAAAGAACTAAATTAAAAAAATATTTTATCATATTTTTTTTCATTTTTGATGAACCTACCCAGTGTTATTCTATCAATTAAGACGAATATATTGACACCATTCATATAAAACTACGAGAAGCTGTTTAGGCTCTAGGGCGTCCCAAAGAAATATTCATACATACATACATTCGAAAGACATAACCCTCCTTCTTTCGCAGTCGGGTAAAAATATTAATATCCTTTTGTACTGTCTGTTTTTAGTATTTTGTCAGTAATTTTTTAATCTTTTCACTGATACATACATAAGACAGACAGGGTTCTACAAGCGAGTATTCTGTACGATCACGAAATTTTATCATAAGTTTATAAAATATGCTCACATAAGTTTTTTATTAACTAGAAACTCATTGGACAGAAAAGTATTTGTAATAAAAACATATGAAAGAAGGAGAATGATTTTACAAAGTGTTAGTGTTTAGACTAGTCTTACTTTGCGTGGGAAGCATCGATTTAAGGAAAAAAACTACCATTATTGGTGTGGTAACATTCCCATGAAAACTGTTTTCTTTTATGTAAATTTATAAAGGGCAAAGGTAACACACCTTAAAAGTTGTATGCATATTTCTCAAAGCTTATCGACACAAAAAGTTATAAATGCAAATACGATGTAGCTGAAAGAAATATGGAACTTTTTCTTTTGTGTTGCAATTCACAAATATTGTTCAAAATGTTTTTTTTTATATTGTTCAGCCACACGATTGTTTAGCAATTAATATTACTCCCGCATTAGGAATATACATCCTGTGTCGCAACGGAATTTACAAACATACCTACAACTTATCACACAAAGTTCCCTGTAGGATTTGAACTCACAACACTTGGCGCGGCAACCACTATGGTCAACGTGCAGTTTTTATATGCATACTTATAAAAAGTCTAAATGATTAGATGTTAAACAAAGGATTTGGATAAAGTTATTTTTACATATAAGTATTTGTGGCGACCTCCACATACAGCGCCATCTACCGAAGATACACTGAACTACGAAGTAACGCACTGTACCTACAAACTACACTACACGGAGTAACTACCAATCCTGAATCGCGCAAATAAAGTTCCCGCGCCGATTATCATATATACAACATCCCAACATCAACTGTTGGGCAGTAGCCCGCCAGGCATGATCACCTCGCCTGGTCGGAGGATCCTCCCTTTGTGTTGGGTGGATCCTCCGACCTTTATTTGCGCGATTCAGGATTGGTAGTTACTCCGTGTAGTGTAGTTTGTAGGTACAGTGCGTTACTTCGTAGTTCAGTGTATCTTCGGTAGATGGCGCTGTATGTGGAGGTCGCCACATCTTATTTCTTCGTCTCACGTCATCACATCATCACATTGTTTCATTGTCAAACCTATCAAAATTTAATAGTCTTAGTTTATGTGCTATCAGCACGCGAACAATGAGTATAAAGTTTTGATAATTCTAGTAGTAGTAGAGTAAAGTCATATCAAAAGTTTATTCAAGCCACCGGGCTTGAATAAACTTTTGATATGACTTTACTCTGCCTGATGGAAAGAATAAGTAGAATCCAAGAGTGGTGGTCACCAAACTCATTGCAAACAGACAATGCAGCATGGTGACATCATTAAGCCACGAGGAGAGCTGCGCTTCGGCATTAATGGGCCGGTTCGACCGGAGTGATATCACGGTCTCTCAGAAAACAGGTGTGAAACAGCGCCTGTGCTGTGTTTCACCGAGTGAGTGGGGACCAACCTCTTCCCCCATCCACCGCCCCACCTCCAAAGGCCGGCAACGCACTTGTGACGCCTCTGGTGTTGCGGGTGTCTATGGGCGGCGGTAATCGCTTACCATCAGGCGATACGTCTGTTTGTTTGCCCGCTATTCCACAAGAAAAAAAATTAAGCCTCCGATCTCGCACTCACCATCATTTAATATTTATTGGTCTTCTATGCGAGGGTAGTACCGCCCTGGTCGAGCGTTCGTGCTGAAATCAGCGTGACTGTACTACGTGTAAGACGAAATGTGTGTGTAGACGAATAACTCTTAACTATGTATTTTTTATTTTGTTTCAGGCTTGATCCACCTGCTGCACAGACCCAATACCAAATGGAGAACAAAAAAGTAGCACCAGCCACGCAGCAGCCACTCACACAGCAACATCTTATGGCACATCATGTTCATCCTGATCAGATCTATGCACAGCAACATCAACAATTATCCCACCTTAGTTCTACACAAACAGGCCAAATTCAACCTAATGGTGTCATGCACCAATTGTTGCAGAGTCAATACCATTCAAACATGAATCCTAGATCTCCGCTTCTTGAAAATAGACACGAATTGTATGGTACTGGACATAACCAGGATTATGCCAGACATTATGGAACGAATGATAACTATAACTATCCTCAGTCACCGCCAAGACATGAAAGGACAGAAGTCCACACTGACCATAATGTTAACCATGAATTGCTTCAAAATATACCTAAAGGATATAACGCGGAAGTGTACCAAGATTATTTAAAACGAAACCCACCGAAGGACACCAACCAAATATACCAAAATCACCAACCTACTTATAGGTCTAATGTTAATCCAAATCAGTATGGATCAAAACCATATCTGCCCTATTCAAGTAGAATAGGTCCGCAGAGTAATACCGAATTGTTACGACGTCAATACAGTGAAATTCAGCAAATGAAATTGCAGCAACAGTTACATTATCAAAATCAAGCTCAAATGCATCAACAACAGAAGTTTGCTGAACGACAATTATTACTACAACAAATTCATGGTGTACAACCTCCACCTAACTTACAAAATAGTATATATTCTGATGGCTCTTATAGGGATTTGGATAGATACAGTAGTAAGAATGACTTTAAAGAGTATAGTAGTCCTGATATACAAAAAGACATCGACAGTTTCGCAAGAAATAACGAATATAAGGAATACGAACAGCATAGAAGATATCAGGAATCGCAATGGCAAAGTCAACAAACTGAGTATAGAGAACAGGAACAGTATAAGAGGTCACAAGATACCGAAAAATCAAAAAGTCAATCCCCGCCTTCTGAATATAATAATCAAAAAAATAACCTTACTATGGTATCACCGATGAAATCCAGCGAATCGAGCACTCCAAGTGTGAAATCTCCATCTGATAGTAGGCGAAGTAGCGGAGGTAATCAGGCTCTGAGATCACCGATAGCACAACGAATAACGTCCGCTCCAGTGACCATGTCTGGAATACTCTATAAGCAAGGATCGGATGGGCTCAAAGTTTGGAGGAAACGATGGTTCGTACTCTCTGAGTACTGTTTATTCTACTACAAAAGTAAGTTATATTACGATACATACTCGTATTATTAGCTAGTTAAATGACTAAAGGCCGTTTTCAATTACCAATTTCGACTTTAAACTAGCATAAGTTATTGAAAACAGTCTGAATTTATCTTACAAAAAGTATTTGTTCAAAAGAAAGAAAAATAATTGATTCTGCATATCAATAAGAGTGATGAATCATTTATATTGAAAAATATAGATATAGACTCTCTCCAGTTTTAAGTTATCTTTCATTGTTATGCAGTCTGATTCTGAGATTTTTTTTTTACATTTTTGTAAGATTTTTCTAATGTTAATTTTTGTTAATTTCAAAGGTCAAGATGAGCAGAAACTTCTAGGTTCAGTGCTTCTACCATCATATAAAGTTTCTTGTTGCACATCTGAAGACAAAGTACTACGTAAATTTGCTTTCAAATTGGAGCATGCAAACATGAGAACTTATATTCTAGCTGCACCAGATCAGGACGCTATGATGAAATGGGTTAAGGCATTAAATATGGCTGCACTCATGCAAAAGTAAGTTACTGTATAATAATAACTCCATAACTAAACCCTAACATATATTCTCTGCCGTTTGATTTTTTTTAGATTATAGCACCACTTCAATGACGGATGTGATATATTATTTAATTACCTTAACTAAACAGAATCGTGAAAAAGGCAGTTGTAAATCAGACTGTTAAAATACGAGTTTGACAACAAATATCGAACCTTAATAATTAATGTATTTATTATTTCTACCGATTATACATTTATACAATTTTTTTTTCAGTGATCAATCACAAAAGCCAAACGACAGGGCAGCTGCAAAACCAGAGGTAGGTATTCTCTGAGCACGTATAATTTACCGGTGCAGGTGATCGGTCATTAGTTTGTCAGAGCGGAACCAAGGACAGGTATTATGTCGTGGCTATAACTGCAGATAATTGTGTACGGATGATATCGCACACTGCTTGTGAGCTTAGACAAAGTGCCCGATGAAATTAATGAATATGAAATCTACGATTACAATAAAATACTTTATATTACAGGATGGCGATGATATACCTACTTACGCCAATGCGCCACCCAAACCGAGACGATCTAATGAAGGCTACAATTCTCCGAGTCCAGATATGTAAGCATAAATATATTATATATACAAATATATCGAAAGTAATACTTAACAAATTTACCTACAGTACCGATTTCAAACATTACAGGTATGATCCAAACTACGATTTACTCAAAAAGCCTGCATCACACTACAGTCAAGGCACTAATCATGTACGATACCAAGATCACCTCAACTATCCAATTAGTCCAAATCAGGAGTCCACGTACACAAGCAGTCCGCAGTCTCCACCGTCTGTTCAGCATCAAACACAGTATCAAATGAAACGGCCATATGATACACAACATCTGTCTTTGCCATTAACTAATACTGTCACTGATAAACTTGATAATAGTCAACCTAGTACGTCTATGTATCAGAATAACCAACAGTCACCTTATATTGATAGGAATCGAAGTCAACAACAAGTCCCACAGGAAAATATAGAACAAACATACGACAGGCAATCTCAACGAAATATTTTCATACAAGACACTACTAATCACGGAGAAATAGCACCTAAAAACAACGATATGCATGTTAAAAGTTCCCGGACGAATATCTATGAAGAAAAAAATCAATCAGTCAATACAGACACTACCCCTGAAAGTCGAAGTACTTCCAAAGGTATTTCTAACCAAGATGCTTATAATAGAGATGTTTATGGAGAATCGAGTTCAAGATCAAACAGGTCAGGCAGTGCTATGAACGAAAGATCGTTAATCGATAGACGAACTCCTGAGGCTTATGGAAGATCAGCTATGGCTGCTTACAGTAAAGGTAAGATTGGTGATTATGAAGACTTGTACGGACAATATACCACCGAAAATGAATACGGAAAAACATATGCAAAATCGCCGAATCCAGTTCAAGATCGCGACAGTGTTAGTATTTCTAGTCACCAACAACAACAAAAACAATCTGGAAGTCATGTAAGTTCCCTCTAAATATTTATGTATTATATAACCCAAGTGGATATCCTCATTAACTAATACTTAAATTTTGTTTATAGGCCCAAGAAAAAACTTTTAGTGGACCAGCAGTCTTAAGGAGAAAAAAGATGCAGTCAAGTGGTATTCAACCACCCATGCCGAGGCCACACAGTGCAGATTTTCTAGAATATGAATCTAAAGTTGAAATGTTGAATAAAACAGCCCCTGCTCATATGGCGTATGATACGCGTAAACAACCACAACGGCCAAAGTCAAGTTTAGACATAAACTCTTACTATGACCCTAGTTCTGATAAATATTACTCTGAAGAAAGTTACGCTGAAAAAATGCGTAAATCTGCTCAATATTTACAGCAGGGACTGGTAGCAGGACCTAAGAACATGGACATTCCTCTAGCGAATTACGCTAGCGGCTTAGCAAAAAAACAATTAAGTACAGCTTACTCACAAATGACAAATAATAATTTTGAAGCCGAATTTAGTGCGAACAGGGATAATGTAAGTTTCAATTCAAAATATTCTGATGCACAAGGATTAAACTCTAATTGGACTTTAAAAGAAAAGGTAGAAAGTCAAAAAGATTATATAAATAGAAGCGGAAGTGTTATGAGTGATGGGTCCAACGTAAGTGGTTATGTCAAAGATGTTTCTAAATACGATATCACTTCTGACGGTTTTATAAGGTCTGCAAGTGCAAGGTTACCGTCTAGTGTGCCTGAAAAAGAAGTTGAAAAGAAAGTTCAACAGGTAATATTGAAAACTAAATTAATTTTATGTCAGGGAGAATTTTAAAATTATTTAGTTAACGTTGTTCTTCTATAGACAACTAGTTTTTTTATATCTATACTTATATCACTATTTCTACACTAATATTATAAAGAGGAAAACTTTGTTTGTATGTTTGTTTGTAATGAATAGGCTCAAAAACTACTGGACCGATTTTAAAAATTCTTTCGCCATTCGAAAGCTACATTATCCACGAGTAACTTAGGCTATATTTTATTTTGGAAAAAAATAGGGTTTCGTAAGATATTTGGGTTTTTCGGACACAGGGTGTAAAAATCAACCAGAAAAGTTACTTATTTCGCGAAAATTTTCATGCTACGGGCTATATAAGACGCAAACGAGGTTGCGTGGGTCAGCTAGTCTTGAATAAAGTTACTTAGGTTTATATTAATGTTTTTACAGCGGGAAGAGTCAATGAAACGGCTACTTGAATGGAAACAGAGGATGTTACAATCGCCATTGACTAGAAAAAGTACTCCGGCTACTATTTCTTTGGCAAGATCTTTAAATCAAAGTCGCCAATCTCTTAGATCTGACCAATACAAACCTAAAACATATACAAATGCTTCATATAACAGTTATTCCTCTGACGATGAAGGTACGTTTACAGTTTATAACATTGTTTTAAAATATTTCTCTTGTATATGATGATTGTAGGTAGACATATTGTAGCATGGTTTAAAAAAGTGTTCTCAAGTATTGATCCTCAATAAAGCATGTATCGTGTGTTTTTAATTTTTATAACTGATTTTAGTTCGCTTGAATGTTGTTTGCTGAAGTTGTCAAATAAAATTTTAAATTAATTTCAAATGGTACAATATACAATTTAACATGTAATCGAAAAGTTTAAAGTGATATTGTTCTCAAATTCATATGTTTATAAACGTCAAGCATATATATAAACCATTTTCAAATCATTAATATGATCGCGTGTAATTCAGTTTCAATTACAAATCTATGAAAATGCCATTAATTTGAGACTAAATTTCATTATTATTACTATTCTTATGCATTACCTTTATCATATATATGGACTCAGCAGTAGCATTATGATGACTTCGCTTTGCGGAGAGGTACCTTCCTGCCTGCGGGGACATCGTGCCACTAACATCATTTTACTGGCCTACTATTCGGTGGAGGGTTGTAAAATCTATTTTTTGTTAATTTGTTATCAAGTAGTTTGCATCACTCTAACACTCGAAACGATATCTACTAACAATGTGGTGTCCGTTAGGAAACTATAAGTCATAAATATGTTTAATAATTACTATTGATATAGTAATTATCGGTTTCACTTTTGCACCTCAGAGGAAACTCCGGGCACTGATCTGCAAAAACTCAGAAATATGCAGGCAGGAAGGTCTCATACAGAGGACCTAACAAGTCCTACCATTATGCAACCTATAACCCCGCACGTGCCTTCTATTGCTCAAATCGATTTAGCAGCAGCTCAAAACGAAGAAAAAGAGATAGTCGATGAAGTCGCACACCCTTACCAAAATATGCTTTGCATACCTATACCAAAAATAAAGGAAAGTGAGTGTGATGATTTCGAAATTGATAAAAATGAGGAAGTAACTGAAGATTCAAATTTGATTAATACATCAAAAGATGGATATGAAACAAATGACAGCGAAGCTGAATCTGAAATGCAAGAAGAATATACTGACAATGATTTAGATGAGGTTTTACTTCAATCTGATGTTGACTCTTCAACTAACGTTCAAATTAATAAAGTTGAAAATAACTCCACAAGTGAAAACCAGAAATCTAATGATGAAGAATCTGATACAAAGCCGGTTACTCCTCCTGTGGGTCTCTTAGTTCCTGGTGAAAACCACTATTTACCTATGAGTCCTCGAAAAATTTCGGTGAGTGAACCACCTCACAGGGCTATTTTCGAAAGTTTCAGTGTATTTGATCAGTCTTTACCTCAAACTTATGAAGATAATCCGTATGTTGAAATGAATATAGGAAATGAAGAAGAGGACACTCAAACTTATGAAGTTGTTTGTGTAAATAACGGCCATGTTGAACCTGTTTATATGGAGCTTAGTAACGTTGCATCTAGTGAAAAAATGCCTAAAGATGAATTAAAATCAGTGGAGTTATTAGACACAGCATCAAATTTTGCAGATATAAATACTCAGACATTAAAAAGACCGTCAAAAAGTGACAAGACTGTAAAAGAAAAGCCGGAGTTCTCGGATGTTGATGATGAAGCTAATAAAGACTGTTCCTTAGACTCTCCATTTAGCAGATTCAGTATTTCTGACACTTTTCGGCCAGCGTCGTACTATCTAAGTGGCACTAAAAACACTTCGGATAATCAGGATAGTTCTGATAGTGAAATTTTATCCCCTCCACCAATTCCAAATTCATCGCCTCCCATTGATGACTTTTCAGATGACGCTCTGTCTAAATATATACTAGATAAATTAGACAAATCCGATATGTCACAAGATAATTCTATCTTGAAAATGTTAACATGTGAAAATCAAAAAATGAATACCATTAAAAGAAAAACAACATCTCTTATGATATATGGCAGTAAAACGTCGATTCATGATACTCTTACAAGAGGAGAGAAAATTCGTAACAGTAGAGCCAGCCTTACTAGTGACAAGAATAAATTAATTGAAAATTCTAGTAAGTTACTAAGCAGTACATTATTTGACTACAATAATTCAAGTAGTTTAGAAACAGACTCGTTAAGAAGTTCCAGTGCAGATAGAGGTTCATCGCGGTTATCGTTGGAATCGGATGTTAGTAGTAAATTTGATATAGCTCCATCAAACATGTCATCTGAGCTGACAAGCTTAAACGATAGTGATTTTTCTATCGATTATAGACACCCTGCAGCATATCGAGATTTGGAAATGATAATAAAGAGAAGACCACTTTCTGATGATTCACTATTTAACTTAGTTAAAGCTGAAATACCGATGCATAATAACGAAATACCAAGTTTCGTAGATTTGGATAGATATTTAGACAATTTACAACCCAGTACAAGTGAAACACATCATCATCATTTAAATAGTTCAGCGCCAGAACCTTTTAACTGCAAGGATAACGTAATTCAATCTGCTTTACATAACGTTACCCATACTCGTTGTTCGAGTACGCCCGTTAATCATAATAGTAGGCTTAATAGCTACGGCAGCAGAAGTTCTATTGTATCTCATTTCAGACAAATTAATGAAGCGACCTCTAATTACATGGGTTCTCAAAGTTCATGTAGTTCGGCTGGAATGACGAAGTCACCTATGGCGTATTATTGTAAGAATAATGACGAGGAAAAACTTCTCAGTAAAAATTTAAATAACGAAGCATATTCTGATAAAGTTAAAGAATTTGAAATTGAAAAAATATCTCTAAGAACTGGCACTGAAGCAAATGCCTCTTCTACTTCAACAGGTTTCCATAGCAGAGAAAGTTCAACAGAACACAGTGCACCTTATTATTACTCTGATCTATCTTCCCAGGAGCACATCAATGTTTTGCCTACTTCTCATTACTTAAAAAATACTAACCTTCATCGTAAACTAAATAATCAAAGACGTAGGGGTCCATTACATAAGAAAAATGACATTTCACATATACATAATCCTATTCGTAACAATGAAATTATAACACCTGAACCATCTTTTGAATTAGTTGCTTCAGCTAGGAGTGTTTCCGTGGAGTTTTTAAGCGCTGCTGACAAAGACCCAGAAATTGATATGAAAAATATATATGAATCTACCGGTGGCAGAAGTTCAAAAATTCCAGAATCTATGAACTTATCAGGTTTTGGTTATAAAAAGAACTCAAGCAATAATAGCCAAAATGAACATTCCTCAGTAGATTCTACTGCGATAAGTGCAAGTCCCTTAATAAAATTATCTAGTACAAGCATGTCATCGCATTGTAGTGGAAATTCTTCAAATACTGTTTATTATGATGCCGAAGCAGAAACCAGTACCTATGAAAACGTCATATGTCAAGGAGATCAACATTGGGATGAAGATGTGATCTGGAGAGATAATTTGAGACGAGTGTCTTATAGACATGCCAGATCAATGGATGACTTAGATTCTATGCCGTCACAAGCATCGGTAACTGCAAAAAGTAATATTGAAGCTTGTGGTCTCAACAGCATAAAAAGAGTCAAAAAGGATACTGGAAATAAAATTAGCAGAAATGTAACCTATGTTAATTGTGATTTACAAGGTCGAATTCTTAGGCATAGAGAAAATTTTGGTATATTGAATAGCCGAGTACTAGAGGAAGAACAGAAACTAGACGAGAATGATGTATATGTCAGCCTTGCAGAAGGAGCTGAAAAATCTTTAAAATATACGGATGAAGGTGTCTATGAACAATTAGCAGTAGATGTATTAAAATCTGATATCATAACTGAGAAAAGTAATGCTATAAATGTAGAAGAAAGAAGTAAGAAAAAATTTGAAATCGATAGAGAAAAATTAAGGCAGTGGGATTTAATGTCAAGCGGTTTAATGAAGGGTAGAGCAGGTAACGTGCGGGGTGCAGGTGCTAGTATGGGTATGGGAGATGCTGCCTGTAGTACGGACACTGGAACTGACAGTGCAAGCAATGAAGGTATCCTCTAACATTATATGGTCCCGTAAGGTACACTAAGTAAGTTATATTTCTGTTACAATTTTAAATGCAAAGCAAAGTCATTATTCATCTACTTGAGACTGTAAATAATTTGGCATTTTTTATAAAAGTGTAATAAAAATAGTTTTGGTTTAAAGGAAAGATGTAAACACGATAAGGTGTAAAGCAAACCAAGCATGCACGTTTAACATGGACTGTGTTTTTTTGTAAATAGCAATAAATATACTAATATGCAAACTGAAGCACACTTTATCTTGTTTTGTCATTAATTTTTGATATGAGTAAAGTAAATAAAATAGTAATAACTATCCCGTAAATGTATGATACGATAGCGTTTAAAATTATTTCAGCTTCTATGACAATGTCAGGCACAAATACGGAAACTGGTACTAATAATAATTCAACGAATCAACAAGCATTGTCCAAGAAAGCTTTTCTTGGAAGTAATACATCAATTGGAAGGAACAATCGGGATGCTAATATACCGGTTCGGGCTGTAAGCCCAAGGGTGAGATGGGTGGAAGATAAAACGTCTAATGATCATTATGGTTCGCAACAAATGTATACGTCGCAGCAAAATGTAAGTATTTTGTTTATTCATTTGCTTGGCTTATTAGAATGTTAATCATGTGTTTCAGTGATTCAATTTGGTGATTGTTTATTTTCAGTTAAATTTAGCAACAGAAGAATCTTGGGCTTCAGCTAGATCACCTTCTAGGACATCTCAGCAGCCTATAAGAGCTGTTAGTCCTAGAATTAGAAGACACACTGAAACTGATGAACTGGTATAACTCATGAATTAGTTACTGTATTTTGTCATTTAGTATAAATACTTTTGTGAGTGTTATGCATATATTTATTAGGTATTTACCTTTTATTCATATACGTAGATTTTTGTGATATCCGACTTAGTTTATCCTAAATAAATAATTTGTGTTTGTTGAAACTATGTATGTAATGTGTAAAAAATATTTTAGTTAGTTATATGTTGCTTTTATCATTTGTGTTGCGTTTTGTATTACCACAATAGCAAAGAGGGGTGCAGCGACTCAGTCTGACTGAACAGTTGAGCGAGATACCAACCGCCGGAGAACTTCTGGGTCGGACTCACGAAGAATTGGTGTTACTCTTGATACAACTACGAAGGCGGCATGCGGCTACGCATCGTGCCATTGAACAGTGCTGTGCCCAAATCAGTAGTATTGAGGTGTTTGTTTATTGCTTTTTATTTTATTGATTTGCACTGTCTTGGTAGTATTAGTATTTATCTATACTATAATATTATAAAGAGGAAAACTTTGTTTTTATGTTTGTTTGTAATGAATAGGCTCAAAAACTACTGGACCGATTTTAAAAATTCTTTCACCATTCGAAAGCTACATTATCCACGAGTAACATAGGCTATATTTTATTTTGGAAAAAATAGGGTTCCGTAAGATATTGGAATTTTTCGGACACAAGGTGTAAAAATCAACCAGAAAAGTTACTTATTGCAAAATTAAAAAAAAAAAAAAACGTACGCTGCGTAAACTATAAAAGATAGAACCATAAAATGTTCTAATTAATAGTAGATCTTATAAATATCTACAAAAAGTCCACGACACACTATACGGGGGAAAATTTTTCGCTACGGGCAATAAAAGACGCAAACGAGGTTGCGTCGGTCAGCTAGTACTTAATATTTATGTTGTGATCATTATTTAACTCTACAAATATTTACTTTTATGTTAAACTTGACTTACTCCATAATTGTCAAACTGTAACGTATTAAAAATAATATAAGAAAACTATACAGGTGGAATTTTGATTTATCAAGATTCTTAGAGAGATTTCAATCCTATACTTGACCCTAATAGTCCACGGGCCCACGTACAAGGGATTTCAGTGAATAATAACAGGCTGAAAGTTTATACACAGCTTCGTTTTGACGAGACACCCAACTTTTATTATTTATTGGACCAAATTCTGATAGTGGCAGGAAAAAGCGGGATAGGGAGCGAAACACGTCGATTTGATGAGAAAGTTGTCAAGATTATGTTAATATTTTTTCGAGTGTGGGTCTCAAAAAAATTACCATCGAATTTGTATGCCGATGCATTTTTTATGTAAAATATATATTTTGCAAGCCCCAAAACAAAAATCAGTTTGTTATTAAGGAAAATGAATAAAAATTTTCAAGTCACCATTCTGACATGTTAGAGCTGGGGGTCACTCGGGAAGGTACCATTCACTTTGTATGCCACAAGTTTTTCTCAGTTTTCCATCGTATTTTCTCGAAGTATTGATTTTTAGAAACTGTTATTTATTAATTTGGGACACTCATCAAATCGACGTGTTTCGCTCCATATCCCGCTTTTTCCTGCCACTATCAGAATTTGGTCCAATAATAAAAGTTGGGGGTCTCGTCAAAACGAAGCTGTGTATAAACTTTCAGCCTGTTATTAATCACTGAAATCCCTTGTACGTGGGCCCGTGGACTATAACGATCGATGCTATAAAAGTACAGGGTGTAATTTTCACAGATTTTAGTCGTTTCAATTTCCGAGTGTGGTAAGCGAATTTTCGGAAATCTTTGAATATAGTTTTCTTTCTTTTCAAAAATAAAGGAATATTTTCTTTGAGTAAAATTTTATATCTACAATATTAAGAGTACTTTCCCTTCAGGTGGCATTACAAAATTTCACCCTGTATATCTATGTTATTATGTAATGTTATTTTGAAACATAATGTTTATCTTTCAGGATTGCCTCAATTCTTTGAAAGCAGCGGAACGAGAAGAAAGTTTGCAACGTTTAGAACAGCTTAAGATGCAGCTAATGGAATTAGAATCCCAGTATGAAAAAAGCAAGCCTCTAGTGCAGCTAGTCGATAATATGGTAAAATTAGGGTCTCTCTACAATAGACCAGGATCTACTATTGAACGCCTTGAGAGAAATCAGCGGTTAAGACAAAAAGTTTTAGCTGAGCACGCACTGGAACAACAAAGGTAACTTTAATCTTATAAGTCTTAATCTTAACATAAGACTGCCTCGGTGGAGCAGTGGTAGTGAATGCGACTGTTGTGCTTGAGGTCTCGGGTTCAAATCCTCGATCGGACCAAGTGTTTGCGTGATCAACAAATATTTGTTTCGGAGTTTGGGTGTTTTCTATGTATAATATGTATGTATTTACAAAAAAAAAATATGTATATATCAGTTGTCTAGTACCCATTACACACGCTCTGCTTAGCTTGGGACTTGATGGCGTTTTGTTAGATGTCCGAAATATTAGTTTTTATAATATATTATAAAGAATAATGAAATCAAAAATGAATTGACCTGTAAATGTATTGTTGTATTTTTAGATGGTTAGAAAGCGTTGCCGCCGGTAAATCTTTGGAAACCGAAGCAGCAAGGGCGAGAGTCGCTGAATTATGGGCATTAGAACAAGAGCTTGCTGATGAAGCTGCTATACTGCAAGGAATGAAAACTGATAAAGATACTATCGAGAATTTACTTACTGGTATGTTATGTTTTTCATAAACGAAGTTCAAAAGGCGTGAATGTACGAATATAATGTTACTTGAACGGTTTTTTATTCTAATTTGAAATTCTTTATTAGTTTAGGAATTGCTCCAGGAATTCATGCACACATTATTAAAGTTCACATAACTACTCACCCGTGCTGTTATAATAAACAGATCAGTCTTATATCACTCAAGTCTCATAATAAATCACAGAAAACCGGTGTGAAATAGCGCTTGCGCTGTGTTTCACCGAGTGAGTGAGGATACCGGAGGCCCATATCTCAACCCCTCCCCCCATTCCCTCTTCCCATCCCCCAAAGGTCGGCAAAGCACTTGTGACACCTTTGGTGTCCATGGGCGGCGGTAATCGCTTACCATCAGGTGATACGTCTGCTTGTTTGCCAAATATTCAATAAAAAAAAAACGCTATTTAAGACGAAATAAATTAAACAGATACGATTGTTACAGGTGTTCGTGGCAAATTCGCGAGGCATGAGAATGTTCAAAACGGTGACCTATCAGCTGAGGTTAATTCTGCAATGACTCGTAGGGCTCAACCAAACAACAATGGTAACGGTGGTCTTGAAGCAGAACTTTCCCGAGTGCAAGAAATGTTGGCGCACAATTCTAAGGTTTATAAGGTTTTCGTCTATATCATGCACTATTATTTTTATTTATTTAAGTACTTTAATATAATTCATTTAAACATTATTTTTGCACGCCTTATGATTTCTTTGCTGTCTTGATAGTATTAAAAACAATCTTATATCTTTCTAATAAAAAGTTGTATGAAGCATGTTTAATACAAGGCATAATGGCGATGCATGTTCAACTTGAGAGACATTTCGATTCTAAGAATAGTACAAGTACAATTTTTACTATTTTCACAGAAACTGGAGCAGACGGTAGCGGATAACGCGCGCTTGGAACGTGAATTACAGCAATTGCGAAGGGCGTTACAAGCTCGAAGAGCGGCGGGACCCCATGCACACCATACGCAAGTCTCTAATCCTACAGCCATGCTTGAGGATGGTTCGTATTTACCTATAATTATAAAGATTTTTAGTTTAATTCGACGTCTTCTGCTGAGTTACGTGACGTCTGTGACTGCACGGTTGGCCGAGTGGTGTCAGCGGTCGCCATGCCGCTTGCTACTGCGCCAAGTGTCGTGGGTTCAAATCCCACGCGGTACCTACAACACTTTGTGTGATCCACGAATTGTTGTCCCGAGTCTGGATGTTCTTTGTGTCCGTTTCATGTATGTTTGTAAAGTCCCCCACGACACAGGATGTTTATTCCTAATGTGGGAGTTGTCTTTTAATAAAAAAAAAATAAGTTACCAAAGAGCGCCAATAATCCCTGTTTAGGGTAGTCGTTATCCATTCATCTGTTTATCTTATTATCAATATTCTTGGTGGGTTACAGTAAGTACTGTAATTCCTTCTATTATATTTAAAGCGTTTATTCTAACTGAATCTTCAGGGAGGCAATCTTAAGAAATCTAAATAATTTAATATCTATCTTTGCAGAAGTGTCCCGTGTTCAACAACTAGTTTCTGCGTTGCAACGGCAGCGTCAAGAGCTCAGTCGCGCTGTCAGACATCTTACGCAACAGTCCCACGCTTTGCAAACTACTCATGACTCTTTGCCAGGTTAGTATGACTGACGGTTGGCCGAGTGGTTTCAGCGGTCGCCATGCCGCTTACTACTGCGGCAAGTGTCTTATCCCACGCGGTACAACACTTTGTGTGATCCACGAATTGTTGTCCCGAGTCTGGATGTTCTTTGTGTCCGTTTCATGTATGTTTGTAAAGTCCCCCACGACACAGGATGTTTATACCTAATGTGGGAGTTGTCTTTTTAAAAAAAAAAAGTATACTAAATGTATACTTACTATGTATATTTACACAGTTACTTTGAAGTAAAGTAATTATGTATAATAAGTAGGATTGAAATAATATTGAGGCGTGTGTCTGAGTTTGCAATATGTTGTTCCCTATTCTTTTGTTATATTATATATATGCAATATAGTGCTATTCCCTGTAATTAAGTATTAAGTACATTACTGTTATGTGCCTCTTAGCTTTTAAGGTGTATGTTCTTGTTGGTTGTCCAAATAAAATAAAATAAAATACTAGCACCATCCATACTTATATATTTACATAAGTTACGGAGAATCCTTACCTTTTCTGAAGCCATTCGTAAAGATACATACAAATAATATTGTTATTAGAAAGAAAAAAAATATAATAATTTGTCTTATCCACCTTAAGGTAAACGTCAACCAATCTCTTCCTGGCAAGAAACCAACCTGGATACTGGCAACACGATTGATCACGGTCAGTCAGATTATGACTATCACGTTGGACAGCTTTTACCACCTGGACATTACGAACCTGTTAATGTTGGAACGCCCTTATATGTAGATACCAGAGTACCAGGAAATGACATTACATCGCCATTGGATACTGAGGACCTGCTACAAACTGGATTTAGTGAGTTTAATCTAGTCAAAACATAGTTATACGATGATCATTATTGTTTTTAAGACTTTTTAATAAAACTAAAAACATTGATTTTCAGGTAACCTGACTAACGTTGAAAAACAAGAAATTAAAACCGTTCGTATTGTCAAGCGTGAAAGTGAAAGACGCCAAAGGGATAGGGAGCGCTCACTCCAACCAATGTCGGACTGGCCTTCTAATAACATCACCGCAAATCTCGATCAGTTCTTAGAGGAAGAACTTGTACAATCTGTGAATTATGCAAGAGCGTCATCTTTACCAAGAGGCGATAAATACGAACATTATTACCCACAAACAGATCAAAATTACTTAC
The DNA here is from genome assembly GCA_916048165.1 of Spilarctia lutea. Classification (NCBI taxonomy): domain Eukaryota; kingdom Metazoa; phylum Arthropoda; class Insecta; order Lepidoptera; family Erebidae; genus Spilarctia; species Spilarctia lutea. Next base: position 8,861,288 of record OU696491.1, read on the forward strand.
AACTTAACATGGATCTCAGCCCCAAATACGTTTCGAGTCCATCTCTATCACACTATGATTATTCCCAAAACAATTCTTCTCTCAGCAGTAGCTATCACAAAAGCTATGACAGATCTGGTTATGATAGAACAATTTCGCTATCTAATCAATACTTGAATAGCCCCACAGATAGTTCAAGAACACTGACTAACGATCCTCTATCGAAGACCAGTAGTGTAGTAAGTTTAACTAGGTCAAATATGGAACTATCGCCAATATTCAAGAGTGAAGCTGCCAAGCAGATTATAACGGAGATGTCAGGAGACGCCCCAAAGAATGGCTCATTGCACAGAAGGCAAGTGCCGAAAGAGAAAAGAAGGCATTATACGGCACCACATCATCTTAGTGCTAAAACTTTGAACGAGATGCCGAAAGATTCGTATAATCAAGATGTAAGTATTCTGATTTTTTTTAATCTTCTGTGGTTAACGATTGCAGTTCTTGAGGTCTCGGGTTCAAATCCTGGGTCGGAATAAGTGTTTGTGTAATCTACAAATATTTGTTTCGGCGTTTGGGTGTTTTCTATGTATAATATGTATGTATTTACAAAAAAAAGGTATATATGTATTCATATCAGTTGTCTAGTACCCATAACACAAGCTCTTCTTAGCTTGGGACTAGATGGCGTTGTGTGTTGGATGTCCGAAATATTTATTTATTTATTTATAGTCGTTCCAATACTTTATTTAACTTTTGACAGATCACGCACATAAAGTTTTGTAATAATTTTTGATACAATGTACTACAGATAATACTGTACTTTATGGGCGGGCTCCGCCTACTTAGGGATGTGTCATTCGTAATTAATGACCACAGACTATAAAAACGGTTTTGAAATAAATCGATTATCGATTATATTAATAAAACATACAATAAAATTATTGTGATTATATTTTATATCAAATCACGTAAAAAGCTTTATTATTTTGCATTAAAATGCCCTAAATGTCTCTGTTTCAATGCATAAATAATTTGCGTAATGAAAACAGTTCCATCGTACTCGTACCTAGTAATGGGATCGAATGTATTCGCCGCAAATTAATGAATCTAAAATAATTGTTTAGACTTACTATAGTTGGTTCAAATAAAAACTACCTGCGGTACCTACTTGTAATGAACAGGTACAAAATGTTGAAATTCGTAGTAATTTACGGATTAAAAATAAAACAACCAAAAGAGGTACTGTAATACTAATTTTAATTATAAAGAATCGTCTTCTTCGTATGACCAGGAATCATCATCACTTGACAGTTGTTTGTCCTTTAAGTTCTTTCTTTTTTGGCATTTTGACAGTAACGAAGGCAGGAACGATACGCTCAACTCAACCAAACGTGAGAATTCACAAATAAATCAATACGGAGGAATATAAATACTCAACTATATTGAAGGTTACTCATTGAAATACTGTAGATTATTTTAAAATAGACATAGAGAGATTTAATAAAGATCATCAATAGTTTAACAAATACAATATTAACCACTGAATTACAATACAATACAATAATACATTTTGAAAATTCAGTTCCTTTTATTATATATTTTTTCATGACATAGAACCGTCATATTTGAACAACATTCTTTTAATCCATTTCTTCTTTATTTTGACAAAGGAGGTCGCACATTGAAACACATAGAAATATGAAGTACGAAATTATCTATAAAATAATGAGTTTGTTAAATCGATTAAAACTTCTTAATGCATAAAATCGATCGCTGAAAGAAATCGAATAGGTAACGGGTCAGGGTATCACTATTTGATTAAGTATTAGAGCTGTCAAAAGTTAAATAAACTATTGGAACGACTATAAGTTTTTATTTTAGATGCAAAATAAAAGTTAGCGTAGATGATACACGTAAACGTTAAGTCTGTCCCAAATTAAATGTCTTTTCAAATTTCTTCCGTTTTCGATCACATTTTTATGGTCCAGAAAATATTTTGGAACATATTTTTTTAACTTGAAATTCTTTAAGCTTATCCATATTATTTATTTATTTATTTATTAACTTATTGCACATGAAGTACAAAGGCGGACTTAATGCCATTAGGCATTATCTACCAGTCAACCTTCAGGTGTTGTAGAAATATGATGCGGTAGGTGCAAGGACAAAATATTAATTTCGATAAATAGTAATTACGTAAATAACAATTACAATATCCCATTACAGAAGGTTGGACGTGCAGTAGACGATGCCGATATGGAGCGAGTACTTCGCGGGGCGGCCCCAGACGTGGTCCGCTCAGCTTTGCCACCTCAAGCGTTACGTCTTGCTGACAACACCATCGATCAGCTGCTCGCTGCTCCGCAAAAAATTCTTATCCCGGAGCGATATATCCCTGAAAAGGTAATAAGATGATTTGAATTTAGATTTTTAAATTCCTTTTCCTCTACATTGTGGTATTTCCAGAAAGTTATTGTTTCTTAAAAAATCTACATATTATACGTAGAAAAAATCAAAACTCCAAAACAAACATTTGCAGATCATGCAAAGATTTGGTCCGACCTGGGAATCGAACCTTAGACCTTAAGCACAGCAGACGCATACGCTACCACTGTCACACCGAGGAACTTTAAACTTTTTTGTTTTTTTAAAAATATGTTTTGGCCTACGTTCAGCAGGGGGCTATTAAAGATAGTTGTTGTGACGTGATAATTAAAAAAAATAAGGCTTATGGTAATAATTTCTAACAGCCACCAGAACTGTCTCCTGAAGAACAACAAAAAAGACTAGAGAAAGTGGAATCAATCAAGAAAATGTTAACGGGCACATCAGCTGATCCCAGCAAGGTATTTTTTTTTTTTTATGTATTCTCATTTTCAATCATATATTATTTAGGTAGCATTACTCTCAATAGTTCAACATTAATAGAATTTCGATAGCATTTCAAAAAGAGTCTTTGTTTTAATGTTTTTAATTATTCATATTCAAGTATTTAACTAAGTTGAAAGTTATTTACAAAGTTTAAAACTATCGCTATTTTCATTGTATTTTCTCAAAGATGGTGAAATTACAAAATCGAAGTACTTTTTCATTCGTGTAGATATTGTATATCGAATGTTGTAATAAAATCATTCACTTTACAAATGTTTGCACACTTTTCATTCGTTCTGCTTTCCATGTTGTTCTGGATGATGTTCCTTTCTGCATGATCATTCTTACAATTTTATGAAATACATCATGATAAATTAAATATATCTACGTGTATTTACTTTAAAATAATTTAGTGTTTACAGATAGAACACTAATGTGACCTATTTACACCATCATTTGTGATCTTGCAATCATTTGTTATTAAGAGTCATTTAAGATTATTGATAATATTAACAAACAATTAGAAAATTTAACCACAAAAAAAAACCGACTTCAAGAACAGAACCAAATTGAAATGGAACCACACGGGAAGCACCAGCTTTCAAATAAAAAGTGAATCATTAAAATCGGTTCACCCAATCGAAAATTAGGCGGTTACAAATATAAAATAAATACAGTCGAATTGAGAACGTCCTCCTTTTTTTAAGTCGGTTAAAAAATCGACTTCAATAACAGGACCAAATTGAAATGGAACCACACGGGAAGTACCAGTATTCAAATAAAAAAAGAATCATTAAAATTTGTTCATCCTCATCAACATAAAAAATACATTCGAATTAAGAACCTCCTCCTTTATTGAAGTCGGTTAAAAAGTATTTATTCAGAGTTTGAATAATTAAAATTCTATCTGTAGACACTTAAAAGCTTTTTATATAGCCGCTTCGAATGTTGGCTGTAAATATATAAAACAGCATAGTCCTACATGTGTGTGCTTGTATGATGATCGTTAGAGTCCGGACGCTGGAGAAAAACGACAACGGGAGCACTTGCTACAAATGAACCAGATACTCGCCAAGCAAGTCACTGAGATGAGCAAAATCATCGCTGGTAAGGACATTGACCCCCATAGTTTGGTTTGACTTGTATAATTTTAAATCAAATTTGCATTAAGTCCTGTTTACTTCGTTCATTATTCTTTTAACATTTTAGTATGACTTTGACTCCTTTAATTACAAATTCACATCAGATTTGAAATTTTCAATTTATTCTTGAATTATTCTGGATCAATTTCTGAGTAAATAAAACAATCTAGTACTTATAGTATGAGTTTTGGTCGTTAAGTTTGTGCAAAGTCTGTTCTTCAAAAATATATTTTGAGGTTGAGACAGTCACCGGACAGAATGGGAGAATTACATCGCATGAATGATTTAGCTCTCCCGCCCTGCTCAGTGTTTGACACATCCTTCTAATATTACGAGTATACTCGTAAACGCGAAAGTTTATGAGTATGTAAGTGAGTATGTTTGTTGCTCTTTCACGCAAAAAATAATGAATTGATTTTGATCAAACTTTACGATAATGTAGCTTATACATCAGAATAACACATAGGCTACAATTTATAAAGATACTAGCTTCGCCTCGGGCGTTGCTCGCGTTTATTGTCGTACCGTGGGTAGCACTGCGTGGTTCAGCTAGTCGTTTATAAAAGCCCCTAATTTAATATTAAAAAATAATGAATTGATTTTGATCAAACTTTACGATAATATAGCTTATACATCAGAATAACACATAGGCTACAATTTATAAAGATACTAGCTTCGCCTCGGGCGTTGCTCGCGTTTATTGTCGTACCGTGGGTAGCACTGCGTGGTTCAGCTAGTCGTTTATAAAAGCCCCTAATTTAATATTAAAAAATAATGAATTGATTTTGATCAAACTTTACGATAATATAGCTTATACATCAGAATAACACATAGGCTACAATTTATAAAGATACTAGCTTCGCCTCGGGCGTTGCTCGCGTTTATTGTCGTACCGTGGGTAGCACTGCGTGGTTCAGCTAGTCGTTTATAAAAGCCCCTAATTTAATATTAAATCTCATACTAAGGTACTAACTTCTTTGTTATTTCGAGGCAAATAAAATTTTTGCACTACATACTTTTCTTTTTAAAACGTTAAATATGTTTATTTGAACCCTTTGTAATTAAATACACTTTCTATTAAACTTATTTAAAATTTTATTGAAATCTTTGTTATTCACAAAATTGTTCTTTGACGTTTTTGAGAACCCTGAATGTTTTGATTTGTCTAACTATCACGTGTGTTCACGCCAGTAACAGTTTGCTTGATGTTGTTTGTCCCATTTTGTGCAGGAACCAATACTGAGCAAGGGCCGTCTGCATCCAACCACTGATTAGCCATACACATACATTTGATACCACATGCACATCATTTAACTTCTATCATTTACTTAACATATAATACAACCTTTCTTATTTGATGTTAATCAACAATTTTGTACACATTTCTGTATTAATCTTTCACTATCTTAAACTTACACGTCCATACCAATTGGAGTCCTTCGAAACGGTTAACGAGTGAGTACCTTGGCTATTCAGACGGTCCTTAGAAGATGCCTACTATCCAGTGTGTTGCAGCATGGTTTCGTTTTATGCATTTTGTTGTGAGTAGTTCACCTATTTAAGCTTTAATTTAAAAAATATTTTAGACGCGTTACTTATTTGCATTTTGATGTTTGAAAGATGATTTAAATAACCGAGGTTATTTTAATTCGTCTATTCTGATATGTGTTGTTTGTTTAACAGTGAAAGCGTTAGAAGAGTTACCACAAAATGGAAATAGTAACAATTTGGACGATCTATCACCGGACGTGGAACTACCAATCTATCAACAACGAGACAACTTCTTCACCTAAACTTGTAGTTGTTTAGTTCAAAAATTTGACCATTAATACGAAAACATGTTGAGGTATTTATTCTGTGGAATGTGTGTATTTTATAGCTTTTACCATTTAAAGAATCATTGAATGAAATTCTGGTACTGTAGGTGTTTAGTAATATTAATCAACATCATGTCTTAGTACAACGTATAACCAAGCTGGGCTTTAAATATACTATAAGCGGTCAATGTAGATTGTTCAATTACTAGTAGACATAAGGTAGATAATCAGTTTTTTTCCAAAACTATTACCTATATAATAATATATATACTTATGACGATATATGAAAAAAAAACCTTATAGAAAAATATATTAAAATACTTTTTATAGATAAGATAGAAAAAGGTGGTTTATTGTAGACACTTTACTGATAAAATATGTTTGTCTTGGAATTTGACTGCAATGGAAATTATACCTTGATACCCGAATAAATAAAGCTGTTAATTGCTTGTTTATTGCGAACAAACTGTTTAGCATCATTACGAAATGAAATAAGTATGTACTTAATTTTAAAACGACGTATACTTTGTTGAATAAATTTAGATTTGCTGAATACATATCACATTTCTAAAATATACCATATCCACTCATATAAATGGTAGTTATTTTTATAATGATAGCTCAATATCGAGACATTCCTTATTATATAGGAATTTTGAGTAAAATCAATATTAATATCCATATATTTGTGCACAAATAACACATTTGATTTCATGACTGCACACCATCAATGATCACTAGAAGCGAATTTATCTATGAACATGTACTTCAAATAGAAAGTTGATTCTGAATTCAGTTTCTTTGTTTTTTTTTAATTTTGTGACCATTAGGACTCGACTTGGAATATTCTTTTTATTTCAAAAATATCTACTGCCCCTTCAGTTCGATATAAGAATTGAAATAAAAAAACACACCTGAGCGTGAAAACTAAGTATTGAAAAGTGCAGTTACTTCATTACGAAGTAGGTGCATTGAATTATTAAAAAGTTTTTAATTATTTCTTATTTATCAATCACGGTGTGTCAGTTTTAGTGTTGTGCTTATAAAAAATCTAATACACGTCTTCTATGTAAAGGGCCTTCAATTGTTATTATAGATATAAGATTAATAGTGAATATTATTGTATACAGTTGCCATTTTAATTATTAGAAAGTGCACATTGACATTTAATTAGTGAAGAGAAACGAATAACAATGCGTTTTAGTATTATTTCGTTTATTTTCTGTATTTTATATTGTAAATAATACACTTTGGTTAGTTTATATGTGTGTACCAACGGGGTTTTTAAGTTTTTTGTAGGGAAAAATATGTAGCCCATCAATTACATTTGTACTTAGTATTATTTAGCTTTATAGTAGTAACACTTTATGATCATTTGAAATAATAAATTTGTTTGTGATAGAGATCAAATAATAATTATAGTTTTAAACTTATTTTTGTACGTTTATTTCCACAAATATTTATCACCCGATTATGTATAACCTTTATAGAGAAATACTAACAAAAAAGTACAATAAATAATATATGATAATTTGTGATTGTAACATTTTTATAATCAATTAATAATCTTATAATTTGTAGTTTTTTTTGGAAGTTAAATATCAGTCTTATATTGTTGTAAATTATGAGTACACCCTAAATCCAGCACTCAATGAACAATTTTAGTATCAATGTACATAATAGAAATAGATGCTTTAATATGCCCAATTATGTTCTTAAAATTATGACCGATATAATTAATTTACATTAATTATATCATGTTCAAATAATATTCTTTTGAAAATTCTAATTAAAATAAAATTAGTGCCATTACATGCATTTCAGTATTTTACTAGTTTTATCAGGGTATAGCCATTGATTCTAACATTAAAGGTATTTGTAAAATGTAATGTAGCCATTATTACTCTGCTTAAAAAAATTATAATAAAACCTTCCCAACAGTTTGAAAGACTGAGTTTGTTTAAATTTCTTATCTAATCCAAATAATAATTTGTACTGTCAATTATATACTTTCTAGATGTATTCTTTATACAATATATATCGTATATAATAATCATTTACAATGTACTCAAGAATAATAAAATATATTCGGCTAATCATCGATACTCATTTTCATTATAATTACTGTATTTTCCCGAATTATTGTATTTTAGGAGGATTTGATAATCTCAAACAAATAGTTGTTAGTGTCAATTAGATGTTATACAGGCAAGTAATTATCCTAATTATATTAAACATGAATGGGTCGGCTCGACCGGAGTGATACCACGGCCTCACAGAAAACCGGTGTGAAATAGCGTTTGCGCTGTGTTTCACGGAGTGAGTGAGGATACCGGAGGCCCATAACCCCAACCCCTCCCCCGATCCCCTTTCCCATCCCCCAAAGGTCGACAACGCACTTGTGACGCCTTTGGTGTTGCGGGTGTCCATGGGCGACGGTAATCGCTTACCATCAGGTGATACGTCTGCTCGTTTGCCCACTATTCAATAAAAAAAAAAAACATACAAAACTGTTCGCAGACCTAAAAAGTGAGCATTCATATAAAATTATCAGCATTTCATAATCGCATTACTAGTATCGAGCATATGTATCAATTCGATTATTCAAAGTAATCATTAGGTATTTTGTAGCGTTAGACACCTAGCTACCTGTATCCTACGAGTGACTCTGTAAATTGTATGTATGTTGCTTCTTTTGACACTTATTTATCTGTTAATTTAACATATACTGCAATAAGATAGACCGAAGCATTATATTTCAAATATAGTACTCTAAATACGTTAATTGAGCAATAAATTTGAAAAAAGAAATATGAATTACCTATTTTATTAGTATAAATGACTCCAGATTTATGCTAACAGAATATATTAGATCTAAAATTGAGTATTTTTGTCTCACATTTGTTATTTGTCAAGTAAGAGACCTATTGCTTGCTTCAGAAACTTGTCAACAGAATCACTAGTACAGGAGGTAATATTTTGACTGCCTTAAAATGAGTTGTTGTGTGAACCTACAGGGAATTGTGCATATTGTTTTATATTAACTCTAATGAACTTCAATTTTACATCAATCCTTATTATTATAGTGCGTATGTTCACATCTGAAAATAAATATTATGCTGTACTATGTATTGGTTTTATTCATTTCTTTCACCAATGTCATATGTCATGCTACTGCTGGGTTTGAGGTCTCGGATTCGATTCCCAAATGTTTATATGATCTGTAAACTATTAAGTCCATCTAAAGGTTGCCTGGAAGAGATCGCAGTCTACGATAAGGCCGCCCATTGTACCACGATTTTATTTGATAAGTTCTACATTGTATGTTTCAAATTATGGTGTGCAATGAAGAGTATCTATCTATCTAAGTATTTGTACCGGAGTTTAGGTATTTGTGGAAAAAATATCAGTTGTGTACTACTCATCATAGTGCAAGCTCTGCTCAGTTTGAGACTATGTGGCGTTGTGTGTCTGATTTCCGAAATATTAATCTTTCCAAAACGGACATATATTTAAAGCGAATACTAAATATGCGGTGTTGTAGGCATTCATGTGCGATGGTAGTCACTTTCCTTCATGACTTACTGATGAGGAGGATAAAAAATAATGTTGACTACAATTTAAGTTTCATTTCAGTTAAATGGAGCAAGTCTATAACATTGTAGTAACGTTCTCTATTCCTTCAACGCATTCACTGAAAAAGCGTGTTTATCAGAGTCAAAACCCCATTCTGAGGAGACAGGACTGAGAGCGCGAATGTACTTGTGACCTTTGAGTTGCATTTGCAGCATCGTCTCCTATATCATCATGACCTGATAATCTAAGAGACGACGATAGCTTACCAGTCCGTATCATGATGGCATGGAATGCGTTCGGGAGGATCTCGTTACTGTTATTATTATTATTAGTTGTTTATGGACTCCTCGCGTGTAAGTCGACGCAGACATTCCGCCAATGTCAAGTTTTTCGAATGACACGTTCGGACGGAATGTTGCAAGAATGCAATCGGATCACAACGAATGAAGTTACCCGCATTTTATGTGACAGAACATATCTGTCACTTAAAATGATGGTTATTTTAGTGTATATATGCGCGCATGCGTGCCAGAATGACCGTGAAAAAGGCAAAACCCGATTAAAGTATTTGTATGCAAGTGTGTCACTTTTGTTTTATTACATTCGAATAAATATTTCCAGGTAACGTTACAATGTTTAGGCATTTAAATAAAAGTAAACAATGAGAAGTCATTGCCATATTAGTCACATGCCTACCTTTTGTTATAAAACAGTTCTGTCAAAAAATGATTTAATTTTATTACACACTAGCAACCCGCCCCGGCTTCGCACGGGATCATTACGGAAAATATAATAAAGCCTATGTGTCTATGTTCTTCTAACTTAATTTTTCCCCGGTTTTGTAACATTTTCTATTGATATTTCACTTCTTTATGTCGTAGCGTAATAATATATAGCCTACAGCCTTTCTCAATAAATGGGCTTTCTAATGCCGAAAGTATTTTGTAAATCGGACCTTAGTTCCAGAGATTAGCGCGTTCAACCAGACAAACCAACAAACTCTTCGGGTTTATAACATTAGGTAGTACAGATAAAAGGTATTACTTACGTATTCTGGAGTTCCCGATTTGTATCGAACGCGACAGCATTTTTTAATAATTGAAACGTCCGTCTATAAGTTATACCTACACACAGTGACAAAGAAAACAGGAACTAGAAAAGTACATACATAGCTATGCATATATTATGTTGTACACAATAATATTTGTGAAAATTATTACTAATTGAATAGATTAATATTAGGGATACCCGATGCCATTTAACTGAACATTTACCTTCTTTTAGAGACACCATGATATGAGTCAATCCTGTTCCCGATGTAGGTATGACATGACTCGAACGATTGTAAGTAATTTGAAATACCAGATTGCCTGACATCTCTATAGAGGTAATTATCAGCTTGGTTTGAATGGCATGTGGCATCTATACAGTAGTTATGTTACATTCGCATTAAAACATTCTATAAATGTAACTGAGAAGTTTGTTCCGATGGTAAAGAATCTGATTTCTTCGACCGTCCTCCAACTTTCATTTGGTTGTTTTGTTGTGGGTTCCAAGACAGTTTTATTTTTTCTTGAAATCCCCGAGTGTCATAGCTCGGTGTGTTCGTGGATATCTGTTGTTGACCCTGGTTTAAAGGAGTTACAGTGATGAGCATGTAGGAGGAAAACATTAGCGATTGAAGTATATCTAGTGCCTTTTTCATCAATAGTGTTAGATATGCAGAGAAACAGTACGAAGCAGCTTGGAGTCGGAACTTACCCCAACGATGCTGAACTTTGATTTTTAGAAATATTATTACTAGATTGGTAAAATAAAAGATGAATTTTTGGATGCAGATGGAGGAAACAGGAACTAAGGAAAAATCATGCAAGTTAAACTGAATAAAATGACTAATTTTAGAATAAAATTATTTTTTATTGTGAAGAGTAAAAACTTGAAAATTTCAACACCAAAGTTAACACAAATTTAAAATATCGTTAACTTATCGCAAGTATTAATCTGAAGATTGAACCCTTATGGATTACAGGGCTAATGATCGGTAGACTGCTGTACACACAGATTATTGAATGCTTTCTGTGTGATTGATTGCATTTCAGTAAGTTCTTTTTTCACATTTATAATAAGGTTTTGATAACGTAACGGTTAACTATATAATAATAATAATAAAATTAAAATAATAAATCTTTCGGACATCTAACACACAACGCCATTCAATCCCAACCTAAGCAGAGCTTGTGTTATGGGTACTAGACAACTGATATAAATGCTTTTTTTTTTGTAAATACATGCATATTATACATAGAAAACACCGAAACTCCGAAATATTTACAGATCATATAAACATTTGGTCCGACCCGGGAATCGAACCCGAGACCTCAAGCATAGCAGTCGCATACGCTACCAGTACGCCATCGAGGCAGTACTCAAACATACACAACAAAAAACTACTCAAAATAGAAAGTGAAGTAAGCTGAAAGAAATATTCTACGTAGAGAGTAGGGTGCATAAAGTGAAACTTCATCTACCGAAGATACACCGAATTACGAAGTAACTAATCCTAATCCTGTATCGCAATATGGAAATTCTATTGCCGATTAGAAGATGTATATACGACTTCCCAATATCAACCGATGGGCATGATTACTCCGCCTGGTCGGAGATTCTTCCCTTTTTGGTGAAGAGACACGACAGCGTTTAGACAATCGGGACATTGGGTGCGTACTAATTATCACACATCAAGAAATTTTGCGTCCTTTTTTAGCTTGGTTTCAGGTAAGTAAATAACTCAAGAGATATTGTCATTGGTACATACATCTCGTATCTATCTATATAAGTAAAAATGAATCACTAAAAGTATGTACGCGCATAACTTTCGATCGACTACACTAAATTGTATAATGCTTTTTTTATGTTCGTTATTGCGTGACAAGGTTTGTATAGAAGAAAATAAAAAGAAACCTGGGGTGTTATATTTTCTTGGTCCGCTTAATCCTATACAGTGCAGTCCCGCGGGCAGTTGAGGCGAGTTTAAATCTAAAAGAAGTTTTTCGGTAATATTGAAAATATTCACGAAAATAAATATAGTGGCACTGAGTTCGCCAGTTTAATATAAATGAGAGTATCATTATAATACTACTTAACCAAATCAAAGTAGTTCGTTAAAAGGTAAAAACTAGCTGAACCCACGGTGTTACCCGCGGTTATCGGTACTGGGGGCAACCCTGCGGGACGAAGCTGGTGTAAAAAAAAGTAGCCTAAGTTACTCAATATTTCATCAGCTATCTGCCGGTGAAAAGTCTTTCAAAGTCGGTCTAGCCGTTCTAGAGATTAGTCGGAACAAACAGACCGACAGACAAAAAAAAATGTACCGTGTATACCTACATATGCATTTAGTAAAAAGCGGTTATTTAAATATTACAAACAGTCACTCCAATTTTATTTATTTGTATAGATGTTGCCTTGCAACTGCTGTAAGTACATCACGTGTATTAGGTACAGTTATGATAAGAACAAAACCGCAATAAAAGAAAAAAATAGGGAGCATAATTAAAAAAAATCTTAGGACCCAGTCTTGAAAACGGATAAGTTTGTGGTATAGCATTTCTATAAATGTGTAACACACGTTTCAAACTGTTTCGTGCAAGTCAATTATGTAACAATTCATTTGACTCGCATTATGTTACCACAATACCGTAACAGGCAACGTTATGCCGTGACTTTGCTATTTCCGTTTTTCACCCTTCCCCATATCTTGAATAATATCGGTAAGCACGCGCAGTTTTGTAAATTAATTCGCCAGTATTAGAAGTTTTATTAACACGACTTAATTTCCTTTCATACACTAAATAAGTACCTAAAATATTTCATACGTTTAAAAAGTTAAAAACAATTGAATTTTTGTATAAAGCAAAAATTTGTGTTTGGCCAAATAAAAATTAATTTTCCTGTTTTCCTGGGCATTGTCATCTCCAAGAAACAAAGGTAGGTGGTACCACACGATTGATATTAAATACTCTTTGTTGAATGTGGTTACGATTCGCGGCGCGTGCGCATCGCTACGTGGACACAGTTCAATGTCAATAGTCTTCCTTCCGTTATATCGTGTGACAAATCGCGTTCTGACGATCGATCATTCATCTCAAATGTCAGCGCAACAATACGAATTATATTAATGTGTGTCTTTGTACCGTATCTACGATAATAAAGGCATCTATTGTTTTGTGTGTGCTAGATTTCGGCTGGACATAGCCACCTACTTAAAATTGCATTGTTATATATTTTCCTTATTTAATTAAGATAAACGGAAATGGTTTAAAAACTAAACTAAGATAAAAAAATATACGTTATTTTGATTTTAGTTGTTTCTTGACTTTTTGTTACTTCTGTTTCGTGTCAGTGTGTAGCTTTCGGTCCTGGTTGTCATGAACATGAATCCAATCGTTATTGGGAAATCAAGGCCCTCAAATATACTGACAACTAGTTCAACCTTCGAATTCAGTTCACCCTCAGGATTGCAGAAGTCCGATGCCAGTCGCTCCGTCAAAAAATTGATATTCAGGTAAAACCGGTTGAACTAATAGCCAACCCCAAATACTCTTGGGAATAATAAAGGCTAGGAAGATGATGTTTCATGCGTCATTGAGGATAAAATAGACAAGCTAACTATTTATCACGGCCTCACAGAAAACCGGTGTGAAATAGCGTTTGCACTGTGTTTCACCGAGTGAGTGAGGATACCGGAGGCCCATACCCCAACTCCTCCCTCTATCCCCTTTCCCATCCCCCAAAGGTCGGCAACGCACTTGTGACGCCTTTGGTGTTGCGGGTGTCCATGGGCGGCGGTAATCGCTTACCATCAGGTGATACGTCTGCTCGTTTGCCCACTATTCAATAAAAAAAAAAAAAAAAAATTATATCTGCAAATTATTTCAGCGGTTTCGAAGTTATGACGTTACAAAAGGAAAACATTAAACTCTTTTTGAGACATCAAATAACTATAAACAAACTTACTATAGTCACCATCCTTTTAGAATTTAAAATACTTAAATCGGAATCTCCGGATTACACGAAGCACACCTATGAGTAATTGCAGAATTACTCACAAGTAACAATCCTACTAATATTATAAACGCGAAAGTTTGTGAGTATGTAAGTAAGTATGTTTGTTGGTCTTTCACGCAAAAACTACTGAATGGATTTTGATGAAACTTTACAATAATATAGCTTATACATCAGAATAACATATAGGCTTCAATTTATAAAGATACTAGCTTTGCTTCGCGGCAATGCCCGCAGTTATAGTCGTGCCGCAGGGTTCAGCCAGTACTGTTATATTGTTCACTGTTCTTACTAACCGGTGATTGTTACCTCTAATGCCCGATTCCTATATTTAACGAATCGTCATCGTGTAAAAATTTTCTACAACCGACTACGAGTCGTAAATACCGTTCCTCAATTTATTTTTTATTGGAACGATTTTGGCTTACGCCCCGTATAATATACTACTAATCGTACCTAAAACGGATCGTTTTTCAAATATAGGAACTGGGCAAGTCGACTTTCTAAGTCGGCGGACTTAGAAATATTAAACTACTAATTACGAATAATTTCCTACTTCTAAATACTTTTACTTAGCTAATTCGTCATCAACTAAATGGGTTTCATTAAGTTGAAATTAGGTAAAGCCTACAAAGTAATAATTCATATTATCCTAATGCCGGTCGGCAAGAGGCCTTGTTATAAGCTGAGAGATAGCAAAAACATAATAAATGGGGCATTAGAATATCTCTAGCGACTAGGTCATCATAAGACTTGTTTTTCGTATAAATATTTTCACTTTGAGACCACTTAGTAGATGCAAGTAGGTAATGTTCGGCGATATTAAGCTAAAAGGGAAAGCTTATGAGATGTTTTAGTGCTTATCTATGAAGTTTGGTCTGTCGTGTCACTTGAGAGGTTGTTTTGCTAAGTCGAGGTGGACTAGTACATAGTTAGCTCTGATAGGATATATGTTATTTTTTTTCATACAGTTGAGGTTTCTCTAGTAAGGAAAATATGTTGAAGATATATTTATAAACAAGCATAGGTATATACATATATAGTTCTTTAAAGACAGCTTCCGCGTTAGGATTATATCCCGTGCTGCGGGGGAAAAACGTATATAAGACACACAATGAACACTCAGATTCGAACAACAACCTAGACATAACACAAACTGTTGTCTAATGTAGGGATTGAACCCATAAAATTCACCGTTGTAACAATTGTGATATAGCAACCGATGAGTGGTCAGGTTTGAAACTTCAAAGCCCTTTTAGAAACATATCTTTCTGGCGAGTCGTTAACTCACCACATTGTCAGATTGTCAGAAAAAAACATTTAGTAGGTACTGTTAAGTATTGTTTAAGTTCTTCATATCTTGAAGACCTATGCTTCTTTTGTCGTCGTTTCGGTTGTGATAGTGAGTTAAAGAGTCGAGTTCAATCTCAGGTTGAGAATTTGAAATGCACTAAAAATAAATTTAAGATGGAAGCAGCCGCCTTATCGGTCCCAAAATTAAGTAAATCTTGACCTTATACTAAGGTAAATAGACTATTGATAAATGTGATAAAATTAAACTACATGTGATACCTATTGTACCTACATATATTATAGACAGAGAGAAGAAATGATCGTGGTTTACTTTACAATTATCTGTCCATGATGGGAATGTGGGAAACAGTAGTAGTACGGCAAACAGGAGTAGTTGGACGGCAAGGAAAGGGTTGGGGTACGGCCTCCGGTATCCTCAGTCACTCGGTGAAACACAGCGCAGGCGCTGTGTCACACAGGTTTTCTGTGAGGCAGTGGTATCACTCCGGTCGAACCGTCCCATGCAAGACGAAGCGTGGCTCTCCCTTACGTGGGATTTTAGTTCGTATGTTTTCATCGTAATAATCGCATTTTTTGATAATTGGTCTTACGGTCTATGTTCATTTTGTACTAGAAGTTGGTTTAGATTTCCAATATTTCGTCCTTGATCCACTTCGTACCCTGCAGTCAAGTGTGAACCAAGTCCTAACAGATAGGTAAGGTTTTAGAACTGTTTATAGGACATTTAAATAATGTTTTTGCTACTGTTGTGTTCAGTTAATATATTGATTAATTATTATGACATTAACTTTTTTCTTTAGTTAGTTAAATCAGATTTAAACATGATAGAATATAGTATTATCCTAATTGTATTACAAGCTTTTAAGTAAAATATATCTATTTTTTTATATTATAAGTGTGAATGTAAGTTTGTTTGTTACTTTTTACGCGAAAACTACTTAACATATTCTTGAAGGTATTAGAAGTAGCATAAGATACTTTTTATTAAATGCGAGCGAGACCGCGGGCGAATGCTAGTAGTATATATAATTTATAATTATATACAATAATAACTGAAGAGTTTGTTTGTTGGACGCGCTAGTCTCAGAAAGTACTTGTCAGATTTGAAAAAATATTTTTAATGTTAGATAGCCCACTTATTGAGGAAGGCTTTATATATATATATATATATATATATGACACAAAGAGCATCCAGACTCGGGACAACAATTCGTGGATCACACAAAGTGTTGTAGGTACCGCGTGGGATTTGAACCCACGACACTTGGCGCAGTAGCAAGCGGCATGGCGACCGCTGACACCACTCGGCCAACCGTGCAGTCACCGTGCTGAGCTAGGGGTATATACTCGTACATATATACGAGGAGGATATAGGAGGTAACAAACATAAATCAAACAATAATATATAGTCGAGTTGAAAACCTCCTCCTTTTTTGAAGTCGGTTGAAAAGCGACTAAAACTATTTTATTTCTTAAAAAAAAAAATAGAGCAAAGTAACTGTATGGTGCATTGTTAGTGTTTATTTTTTCAAGTCACTGAATTGGTAAATAGGCACACTGTACTTAAAACAACTATACAACTGTAGGTAAAACAAGCAAAGAAACGGTATTACACTAGATGTTGTTAGTTAATCGCCATCTATTTTATTGTATTACTATTTTTCGCTAATTCGGGAAGAAATCAGCCCCCCTAGCCAAGTTGCAAGCGTTTTTTTCTGCAATCGTTAACGCCTAAATTCTCGTGTGTCACTGGCTAAGGGCTGTATTGTTTAACTTCTAAATCACGTCATTTTTTTTTAATTTAAAGTAATTCCGATTTTAAATGTAATTTTCGCTTGCGTTACTTTTTAATTACAAAATCACGTAGCTCTATAAACATTACCAACCTGTAATTTGTATTAAAGACACCATTAATTTAAAAGCACATACGATTATAACCGCGTGGTTTTAAGTGGAGTGGCTCGTGCAGAACCTGCTGTGATATTAATTCTGTTACATTAACCCAGGACGATACGATTCGGGAGTTGGAAAGTTCGAACGGGACATTTTTATCATTGGCACAAATTAAATGTAATAAAGTATTTAGAGCCTTTCCCTTGGTACTGGTTCTCGTACCGTTGGTCGACCTGAGCACCCACCATTGATCTCATTGTTTGAGACATTGCAGTTTTGGTGTGTGTCGTTTGTGCACCATCATCAATCAATATATATACAGCATGTGGTTCTTATCTTCTGTACTATGTGGGTCTAACAGATTCTGGAAAGTGTTCCTATCTAACGTTAATAACTGTTGTTAAAACATGAGTTTGTTTTACAAAATGTTTAATTATGCGAAGTACTAAAATGTTTAATCTTTCCGTGCGAGAGCCACGCTTCGGCATGAATGGGCCGGCTCGACCGGAGTGATACCACGGCCTCACAGAAAACCGGTGTGAAATAGCGCTTGCGCTGTGTTTCACCGAGTGAATGAGGATACCGGAGGCCCATACCCCAACACCTCCCCCCATTCCCTCTCTCCATCCCCCAAAGGTCGGCAACGCACTTGTGACGCTTTTGGTGTTGCGGGTGTCCATGGGCGGCGGTAATCGCTAACCATCAGGTGATGCGTCTGCTCGTTTACATATTCAATAAAAAAAAGTACTATACTAATAATTGTTTATGGTCAGTTCATTTATTATAGTTTTAACTTAAAAATTATTACAAAAATGTATTTAGTAATGAGATTATTAATATTAAATAACTGAATCTCTCATTTTCCAATTAAGTACCCATTATCTCATATAGCAGGTTTTTTTTGTACATGTTATTATTAGCAGTGGTAGTCAATGAGTTATGAGACATATATTTAAGTCTACCATCTGTAAGTACACATAGTGGAATGTCAATAAATGTTGAGTTTTAAGTATTAACACCTTCATGTATAAAACCTTGACAAAAGTGCAGATATTACATATTTAAAAAAAATATCAACTATCGCATAAGGAATATACATTCTGTTTCGCGGGGGACTTAACAAACATATATGAAACGGACAAAAAGAACGCCAAGGCTCAGAACAACTATTTGTGGATCACACAAAGTATTGTCACACGTGGGATTTGAACAAACAATACTTGGCGCAGTAGAGTGTCGTGGTGACGGCTTAAACGCTTAAACCACGAGGGCAACCGTAGTGTCAAAAGCATTGTCTATCTTTTTAACCGACTTCAAAAAAAGGAGGTTAAAAAAACTAGTGATTCCCGTGTGTCTTCATTTTTCATTTTGGTCCAGTTCTCACAATGTCATCCATGACAAAATCAATTAAAGTCTTCAATTTGCCTCAAGTATGTGCGCGACAAATAGACGAATAACTCAATATCACGTCGACCAATTTCGGTGATTATTTTTTTATTTGAAAGCTGGTGGTTTCCGTGTGGACTCATTTCATTTTGGTTCAGTTCTTGTAGTCGGTCTTTTTCTGTTACAATTTTGTATTATTGGATATAAATTTAGCTCAAAAAGTAACTATGTATATATTTCCAAGCAAATGAAAGTAATAGGTAAATGAAATAACTAAGACGCACTATGACAATAAAAACAAATATCGACTTTCTTTCAAGTGGTATTTAATTTAATTATGAATTGCCTCCAAATCCGAATGTTTCAGTTCCAAAAATAACTAACATTTATTAATTATTTTTTCCAAAAAAAGGAAGATACTCTCAATGCATTTTTGCGTATCTTGTTTCAATTTGGACAAAGAAGAAATTAGTATTTATCACGCACCCTGTGAAGCGTGTAGATCGGTGCGCCGGAGCATATAACCGCGGTGCAGCTACGAACTCGACACAATCGCACGCAGGCCGTCGCAGCCACACCGCAACTGTGAGTAAAAGACAAACATATTAAATTTATAAACTAATAAAAAAGATCTTGGGTCAATATCAAAAAGATTTTTGGTCATGGATCAATGTTTAAAGTTATTTTATTTTTGGATTAAAAAAAAAGATATTTTTGAATTTCGAATAAAACGAATAAAAAGTAGTGTTTTATGTGAAGGAGGATTCGTTGTTTAAAATTGCAATGCGAAAATTGTTTAGAGATACGCGGGGCAAACTTTGTTTCTTACCAACAGTCTAGAGAAGAACTTCCTCCTTTTTGAAGTCGGCAAAATTAGATAATCACACTTACTGATAAATTAAGTGTTTACGCTTTTAACGAATTACAATATTTTTTTTTTATTCTCTTGTATATTAATGTTCCTTTACAATATTTTTATGAATGTAGCACTGGTTTATAATAAAAAAATATTTGGCGAAAGTGTTTAAACTTTTAATAGCGATCGTTTAAGAGTCAATCGACTTTTAAATGACGGCGTCTATTTTTAAAATTCTACTTTTAAACGAGTTTTTTTTTTAATTCGAAGATATGTTGTATTTTAGTGTAGTTAAAAATTTAATGGGTTCTTAATCTTTTGTGTCCATCGTTCTAAATCACACGAAAAAGCTTTCGCTAAAAGCATCAAACCTCAAATCTTACAAATAGGTAAACGAGATTACGAATAGAAGTCGCAACTAAATAAATAAATAAATAAATATTTCGGACATCTAACACACAACGCCATCTAGTCCCAAGCTAAGCAGAGCTTGTGTTATGGGTACTAGACAACTGATATAAATACTTATATACTTTTTTTTTTTTGTAAATACATACATATTATACATAGAAAACACCCAAACTTCGAAACAAATATTTGCAGATCATACAAATATTTGGTCCGACCCGGGAATCGAACCCGAGACCTCATGCTTAGCAGTCGCATACGCTACCACTACGCCACAGAGGCAGTCGCTGTTGTGTGTACAAGATTTTTTTTGGCATTGATTGAATTATCGTGAAAGATATTGCGTGTAGCTATCTTTCGGACGTCACATGCAATTTTAAATAAAGATGTTGTACATAACTACTCAATGTGTTGAAAATATAAACTGAATTGATCTGTAAAAAAGAGAAAGCATATAAAAATAAATCATGAACGAAATCAACAAAACATGTTTATTACGATAGCTATTTGTTTTCCTAAACGGTTGATGAACAATAAAAACAGTCGTTCTCTTTGTGTTGTTGATGAGATGTCCTTAAAATGGGTGTCTATGCATGCATATAGTATATGCTTTAAGTCAATGACCGGTTTACTGGAGTGTACAGTCCACCTTGTTTACAAACAGTTGAAAGCTCATTATCATGTAAATATTGACATAAAATCAAGCTACTTTCGCAAAACAAAACCGATCTGTCAGTTGCAAAAGTTGCGAAAGTTTTTAGAATGCGATATTTGATATAATTTATGGATTAATAAGAAGTTAATATTTATAAATACCAAGTTAACATTATAAATTCACTTTCTCAGATTAGAAATGGTAGTAAATGAGTCATTAACTTATTATGTCGATCAGTAACGAAATTGTAGTGATATTAACTGTCAAATTGATTGCATTCTATTTACAGATAAGATAGGAATAAATAGTAATAACAATTGACAAGCGGATTGAAAAAAAAATTAGGAGTTGAAATTAGTTACTATAGAAAACCATGCAATGAGATTTCTGATTTCTGAACGTATTACTAAAAATATTTAACCTATTTATTTAATATATCAGCTACTTTCAATTTAAAAAGAAACTAAGTTTTGAATTTGCATTTGTCGAAAACAACACGTTTTTATTTATATCTACTTTTGCATTTCTTTACTACTTAAAAGCGTAGGGGTATCCGTGTCAAGAATATTCGATAGTTTTCTTAGAATTCAAGTTCCCAAGTAAACTATTAACTATATGTTATAAAACTGATAGGCGGATTTATTGTTCGCAATTAATTTTCTACTCACGATGCTCCAAGATTATTTCCACTTAGTATTCATAGTTAGTACAGGTATTATGAAACATACTATATGAGTGAAGATACCTAGATAGGATTTAGTTTTATTGGGATCGTTTACCATTTGTGAACAAAGGGTTTTCACTTTCGGCCGCTGACCTTAGAGGTAGGATAACGACTCCTGAAGTGAACTCATCAGCTCCTTAGTATGCAGGAGGCTTGTCAGCAACGCACAGTCATCGGTAAAGCAGTGCATGCGGAATTGCGTTCGATATCATTTCATGCTATTGACTCGACTGACAAAATCGTTTGTGGTTGACAATGACCAGAAAAAAGGGTTTTTTAAATTAGTTTATGTTTTATATCTTCGTGATTTGAAAAAAGAATAATTTGAAAAAAGAATTAAAGCATAAAAATAACTGGTCGAAAAGAGTAGGTAGACGTAGTCGCTCTAAAAAAATAATGTTTGAAAATTTCAAATAAAGAATCTAGGACGGTCTTTAAGGAACGTTAACAAATAGACATAATAGAGAATTTTAAACGTAATTATATATAAATACACCAGAATCCCAAGCCCTTCGGCTATCATATAATGATGTATATATAGGTTCTTTTATAAATTCCAGCACAAAGTTAGAACCCTTTTGAAAGAACGCTGAGACATTCTTGACATTTAGAATTGATGCGTTTGGCTCTTTATTACTTCTGCATAATGGGGTCTGTTACTCGCATCGAATGTTAACTACCAAGGCTATAGGAAGTCGTGTGATGTCTCTGCCATAGATAATTGCATGATGATTAGGAATATTATCATATATTTCTTTTTATGAATACTGACGATGTGGGTCATCCTTCGATTAAAGAGTGGTTAACCCCAAACATGAAATGCATTTTTCTATTAAATTAATAATGCGAGTAGGTAATAAGCCGTGGTGAGGATTATTTAGTTTAATTTGCGACGATGCGTATCAGACAAAGGATAGTGTTATCTATACTAATAATAAAGCTGAAAAGTTTGTTTGTTTGAACGCGCTAATCTCAGGAACCGTTGGTCCGGTTTGAAAAATCCTTTCAGTGTTGGATAGTCCATTTATCGAGAAAGGCTATATCATCACACTAATATTAATAGGAGCGGAGCACCAATGAAGAATGTTTCAAAAACGGGGTAAAATTTTCACGATACAGGCAATTAAAATATATATATATATAAAATATATTTATTATGCACAGGGAATATTTCAATAATTAAAACAAGGAAAAAGGAAGGGAAACCAAATAAAACCCACCATCAGGTAATACTAATATCAACGAGGAAACAGGTACTCTTTTAAATAACTTGATATTTGGTTTACCCCTAAGATCTGAAGTCTTAAACTGCTAAGTAAAATGTATCTAAATTTTGTATTATTACAATCCTACACTATCTAAATTGTGCTACATATTAATTAAATTAATTAGAAGATATAAACAAAGGAGGTCGAAATAAATTCGAACACAAAATGAATTATGTAAATGATCCACAAAGGACAAAGGTTGGACGAGGATACGATTCTGGATTTTTGACACAAAAAGTTAAGCTTCTTACTTCTTGAGATTAAAAAAACACTTTTTCTTTTTTCGAGTGTCAATTAAATAAATGTTTTGCACCGCTAATGTTAATTTAGCGTACGCCACTTTTGCCTGATTTGCATTGCTGATGGACTTAATGTTAGAATTATAGCAGATGTTTAACCGGTTCTTAATTATTTGAATGTCAAAAGTTGATATTTGGTCCAAAACATAGTTTTATTATCTGTTAATGGGAAAACACAATATTTACAACGACTGGTGCAAGTTTTGTTTATTTTGGCTGGAGATACCGATGAGTAATATAGCTACAGAATATTATAGCACATCCACACGCTTGGCAAACAGCAAACAACAAACACGAACACGTGGATAGATGTTTGTATGTGTTTGTCGGTTTTTCTTCATAAATTAAAGGGTGTTTGGCAAACAATTTGCGATGCATCCACCCGCTTGATATACATTAGTACAGCTCCCCAAGCCAAGTTGCAAGCATTTTTATTTCTGCAATCGTTAACGCCTAAATACGCCACGATACACACACTCATAATGATGATGTTGTCTTTTTTTAAAAAAAGAAAGGAAGAAAAGTAGCAAACAATTGAATTTAATTTACCTAAATTATTCCAAATTCAACTTCAGTGCCTTGAAACACATTGACAACCAGTTCAAATTTGAAATTCATTTCGGCCGCAGGGTTGTGGAGATCGATGCCAACCGCTCCATGGAAAAACTGATATTTTGGGTAGAACAGGTTGAACTAATACCTAGTTCATCCAAAAAAATATTGGGAATAGTAAAGACTCGGAAGATGACGATGATTCTAAATTTGATTTCATTAAAAGTTTTAGGTCAAATAAGTCTCTAAAAACATTTTTTGTCATCTTACTGTAGTTTGTAAGTGCACTGTTAGTAAGCTCAAAATCAAACGTATTCGACTTAATCATATGTGATACCTGAAGTTCAAAATTTAGACCACAAAGTTCTTTGTTCATTCAACAATATTAATGTAAACTGATCAAGTTCATTCTACACGTGTAAAGCATACAGTAAGAATGAAATGAGGTAGACCTGTTTGTTGTCACATCTTCTGTATTGAATATTAATAGCTATATAATTACGCTATATACGTAGCATATTTATCTATAAAACTAGTTGTAGCCTGTCGTGCCTTGCTATGGCATTTCGTGGCTGCAAAAAATAGATAAAATACATACCAAGTTTCTTTGTTTTTTATTGATATTTAGTTCTTTTGGTCCTTTAAAAGTACGAAAGTGTAGTGTATCGTTTTATTCATTGCCGTATCACCCAACGGTAAAGATAGCCTTTGGTATTAAGTTTGCTATTGTATATTTTGTGCATAAACAAAAAACGCTATCGTTTAAGTGTGTTAATATATGTCGTGTTGGAATTTGAGATCGATCGGTGCATAACTAACATTCATATACCTATGTATAGATAGATTTAACAAAATTAGGTGCAATTCGTGAAGTTAAAGTTATTTGAGACTTAAATGTAAAGTTCATGACACATTGTTTACATGTAGTATTGAAGATAGGGAAGGTGAGCCAACTACAAATAATATCAAGGCTGTAAGTACGGTTTTTAAACTATTGCAACATGTTATTGCACCTTGCAGCTAACAATCATTGTCGTTAACTAGGTAAAGTTACTCTAGCAGTTTGTTCCGCTTTTACAGCTAAACTGCTGCACCTATTTCATCAGGTAGTTTAAAGTCAATTTGGTCTTATATATATGTATAATTTAAAGCTTGGGACTGGATGGCGTGTGTTAGATGTCCGAAATATTTATTTATTTATTTATATACATATATGAAAACAATGTTTACACTTGAACATTATACAGAAAAGTAACTATATCTAATATTACGCCTTTTTTAAATCTATTTTGTTCAATTAACTTACACTTAGATTTGACAGGAAACAGAATTGTATCCACATTCATATTATAAATTCGAAAGTTACTGAGTGTGTCTGTCTGTTACGCTTTCACGGATAAACCGCCTTACCAGTTTCACCGAAATTCAAAACTTAACTTTCTTTCTTGATTAAATAGGCGATATACACGGGTGTTACCGAGGGCTAGCAATATCATATTTAGTACCGAGCAAGTCCAAAAAAAATTATTAAGTTAAAATGTCATGCTCGTTGACTATAAAGTTAACTAAGAAAATAAATTAAACTATTTGAAGTGTGAAATGAAGGTTAAATCAAGTTAAGAGACAGAGATTAATGTATATTAAAGTATTTAGTTGTGTACGAGCAACTATTAACAAGGATCTACTTAGTTTAGGGATCTGTGCTTGAAGCCAAGAGTAAGACAAATTATTTAAAGATAAGGATGCCGTTGTACTTAAGTTTAAAACTTTTAGTCACACGATTTTTTTTTCTTTAACCAAACGATGCATTTTTTTTACTAATTTTGTCTCTCATTACATACCACGAATCTGTTCAATATATTTTTTTAAACATATATATACAAATTCAAACCATTTATGTTCCCTTTTTAAGAAAAAATCATTTATCGTTAGAGCGAGCGGTGACTTCAATAAGTTTTTCAAGGAGAACTCTATTAATCTATTAAGATATAATAATAACACCAAAATTTATGTTGTACGTAGTATGCTTTTCGATTATGATATTTTTCATAATTTTTTTTTATTTCATTATTATACATTGTAATAGTGAAGTGTCCGTATTGGTTAGTATTCCAGTACTTTTGTTAATTTATTATGTTGTAATTTGTGCAACCTCTTTTTAGTTTTTTATTTTTAAAACTCCCGCACTAGTAATAATTCCTGTGTCGCGGGGGACTTTACAAACATACATGAAACGGACACAAAGAACATGACTTAGAACAACAATTTGTGGATCACACAAAGTGTTATTCGTGATTATCCGTCCACCATAATTGTATCTCATGCCAATAGGTTCCTATTATGTCTTTGGCAAATTTCTTATCAAGATTCAGTTACTTATTGAAGATAAATGTAAATAGTTAAGTAGGTATCTCTTAAGCCTAGTTAACGACAATGCGAGTACTTGTTAGGTCAGTAGGCGAGTACTGTGAGTGTTCGACACATCTGGAGCGCGAGTACCGTTATCGTACACCGCTTTTACACTCGTCTTGTCATTTTGTATTATGCCGATGGTTTGTTTATTGGCCTCTATCTTGTAGTTGAACTTTGAAATATGTGTACAAGCTTTCTGTATTTATATACGCCTTTCCTTTGTTTATGAAACATGTATTTAATATTTAGGTTTAAAAATGAGCAAGCAAATATAACTACGCTTTTTATAACACGTTGTACTAATCGCTTATTATCAGATCATTATTATGTTATTACGCTTTTTATGTAATACAGCATTGAATTGTTTACAAGATTTTGTATGCTTAAGACTAGACTTAGTGATTTATGAACTCTTTTAGAAAATACTTTTACTTTTTTATTTATAAAAAAGAAAAGTTAAAAGAAAGTCAACGCTAAAGAAGTGATGTTAGTTCCGTTAGTTTAAAGCTCACATTTATAGTAAGTTTTAGAATAATTTGATGACGAACAAAAAAATATTACTGTAAAATATTTACGTTACTTTGTGACATTAAATAGTGATGTCGCAAAGCTGATTTTTGCTATTACTAGTCTTACTACTAGTGATATGTTGCTAGATATGGAATGTGGATTTAACCTACCCAGTTTGAGCCCGTTAGACATCCCGTTCATACCCGATACCCGAGTACCATGGGAAATGAATAACTGTATTATTGCACACGTACTTGGAAATCATTAGACTTACAAATGAATGATTAGAAAAGGGTTAATGAACTTTGAAAGGCTGAAGAGATGTTTCTGTATTCTATAAATTATTTTAATTCTATCTTCAAATAAAAATAAATGATGTATTAGGTTATGATTCCAGGAACAGATACCGTATAAGAACCGATCTTTTTGAATAGAGACTTAGTAAATTGTTTGATTAATTATTTTTATTTTATGAAATACTAACGACTCGGCCCGGTTTCGCACGGGAGTGTTTGGAAATCTCGAATCTGTTGATTAATTTATAACTTTAGAAGTCTAAACGAACAGACACCAGAAGCGACTTCATTTTGTACTATTAAATACTACTACTAGCTGACCCACGCAAGCTCGTTTGCGTCTTATATTGCCCGTCGCGTGAAAGCTTTACCCCGTTTTTGAAACATTCTTTATTGGTGCTCCATCCCTTTTAGTATTAGCGTAATTATATATAACCTATAGCCTTCCTCGATAAATGGAATATCCAACACTGAAAGATTCTTTTAAATCGGAGCAGCGGTTCCTGAGATTAGCGCGTTCAAACAAACAAATAAACTCTTTAGCTTTATTATTAGTATAGATTACTATACTACTATATTATTATATAGTACTAATTTATACTATTTATATATTTGATTTTGATGTCATTTATTTATTTAGGTTCACATTTTTGAAAGATATTCTAGTAAATTTTATTGACTAATTCTTTATCCGTGGTATGGCTTAGACTTCTGAAGTTAAAAACAAGTTCAGTAGTCTAAGTTATTACGCGTGCCATAAAAAATTATACTTTTATAAGTTTTTTATTAAGATGACCCTTAACTAAAAGCTCTACAGGTTGAAAGCACTTTATGTTAAATATACCTATTATGTAGGTAAAACCATTTAAAAGTTAAAAAAAATGCCTATTTTGGTTTTAGGTTCAAAATGCGAGTCTTACTAGCGTCGTTGGCCGTCCTAGCGGTATTCACAACTGCAATTGAAGGTAAGTTTAATTTCACTATATTTAATTAAAATCTTGACTTATAAATACAAAGAATATAGTATATAGCTTTAAGGAGGTATAACAAAACTATTTCTCTTGTATAAAACAAGAGAAATACTAATTACAAAACTACATCGAATATTCAGAACACTATGCAAGCAGTGACGCATTCACATCGTGACGGTTAATAATTGCAATTCAAAATACGAAGTGCTTTCAATCCAGAAGGTACGACGTGCCAATTTTTTCATTACCAATTATAAATAAATAAATATTCCGGACATCTAACACACAACGCCATCTAGTCCCAAGCTAAGCAGAGCTTGTGTTATGGGTACTAGATAACTGATTTAAATACTTATATACTTTTTTTGTAAATACATACATATCATACATAGAAAACACCCAAACTCCGAAACAAATATTTGCAGATCATACAAACATTTGGTTCAACCCGGGAATCGAACCCGAGACCTCAACCTTAGCAGTCGCATACGCTACCACTGCGCCACCGAGGCAGTCAAGTCAGAGCAGACAATATTCCTGACAGTTTTCATAATTTTTAGCGCGAATTAGTGGTGTTTCTTACGTTCCGAGCATCCTAATCAAACTTCACTAAATAATTAAACTGCACTTAAGTATGTTTAGTGAACATTGCAACTATCACATAAACTTGCTAATGTTGGTATATGTTAATAATTTATTGCCATTACTGAGTACAAACATTAGTTGAATTATCAATTTATTAGTACTGTATTGTAATTAATAATGTTTCACGTTAGTTCGTGTAAAATTTAAGGTTTTAGTCTTGTAATCTGTCAATATCAGACATCTCGTATATCTGATATTGACAGGTTCAAATTATGCTGAAACATTGAACATTCATATTTATTCTCTTAATATGATGTCATAGTTATGTTTCTCCCTTAACTTAGATAGAAGAATTTCTATTCAAGAAAGAAAATAATACTTGAAAAACAATGCTGTCTGTAGAGAAAACTTAGTGGTTTTTTTGTTGATAATATATATATGAGTACCATACTTTTAACGCATTTTATTAAAAGCTCATCACTTAGTTAAATCATATGGCTCAGTAATACGAGTATCACCTTTATTTTTCATTACGAAACATAATTTTCAATCGACCTTGATGACGGTATTTCATTCTTTCAGCCAATCTAACTTTCGTAGCTCAGCTTAGTTTGAAACGAGATGACATTATATGTCAAATCTAAATGAATGAATGGTGAATGGAATATTTTGAATATATGAATTCGTAAATATCATTCACTCATTACTCATGAAGAAATATTTTTTTTACAATAGGAATTGCACAGGTAATAACCTAAAAAAAATTATTTTTCTAATCATGATGTTTTTTTCCAGCGGATAGCAAAGCGCGCATAGTATGTTACTTCAGTAACTGGGCGGTGTATAGGCCGGGTGTAGGACGTTACGGTATAGAAGATGTTCCCGTTGATCTCTGCACGCATCTTATCTACTCTTTCATCGGAGTCACGGAGAAGAGCAACGAGGTCCTCATTATTGATCCTGAGGTAAGATTGTCATGTAAATATTGCACCAATAGGTAATTCAGTAGAGGGTAAAATCAAATACAAAAAATTACAATAAGGCATCCCACCGCTACGATGGATTGCCATATCAAAATAATAAGAGAGGATTTTTAAAAAAATGGATAATATGTATACAGGGTGTAAAAAGACAACTACCGAAAACGAAAGGGGCTGATCCAGCACCCCAAAACTTATAATTAA
Source organism: Spilarctia lutea (assembly GCA_916048165.1). Classification (NCBI taxonomy): domain Eukaryota; kingdom Metazoa; phylum Arthropoda; class Insecta; order Lepidoptera; family Erebidae; genus Spilarctia; species Spilarctia lutea. The sequence goes on from OU696491.1 coordinate 8,891,047, forward strand.
AATCAAACAGTTGTACTTAAAAAAAATGTAGTCGGAAAAAACAATGTGTCAAGATTTTTAATAATTTCACAAGCCAGTAATGTATTATTGCGTGCACCGCGTAGCTACTTGAATACCTATGCGCCCGGCCAAGGTCATTGCACTCACCCGACCAGCTGTTTTGTTTATCAAAATACATCGCTGTTTTATTGATTTTATTTGTTTTTTGGTTTTCTAAATGAGATAATTAGATAGTTTGGGTCCTATTATGTTGTACTATGTGTATGTAAGCAGAAAAAAACATAAAAGGACTTATGTAGATAAATTATATATTTTTTTGCGTTTTTTTTTTTGCTAAACCTATTCAGTATCATGGTCTGATTGCAACCCCCAAGTTTTCAGTAGTAGTCTTTTTACACCCTGTTTATAAGTAGAAACTCTGTGAGAACAAGTAGGTATATTAGTTATGGTAGGCTTTTCGTTTTGATCTTATTCTATCACCATAAAGATGGTTGATCAGTTAGCACTAGATTTACTACAAGTTAAACCTCTTTTCCATACCATGAAGAAGTATTTTTATCTAATAATTAATCTGTATCATTAAAATTTCTCAACAACAGTTAGATATTGAGAAGAATGGATTCAACAACTTTACGGCTCTTCGCAAGTCTCATCCCGACGTCAAGTTCATGGTGGCTGTAGGAGGCTGGGCAGAAGGCGGCTCTAAGTATTCCCATATGGTTGCTCAGAAACAGTCACGATTGGCTTTCGTCAGGAGTGTTGTTGGTAAGTGTCAAACATATTTTAACCGACTTTCCTTACTTTATTTCTGCATTTATTAATACTTAACCATTTGGTATGAGCACCTAAGTTTAACCTACTAGCTGACTCTCGCAACCACGTTTATGTCTACTATTACCCGTAGCGTAATAATTTTCCCCCGTTTTTTAAACATTCTCTATTGGGGCTCCGCTCCGTTCTATTAGTCTTAGCGTGATGTAGTTGGCGTATAGCCTTCCTTGATAAATGGACTATCCAACACTGTAAGAATTTTTCAAATTGGACTAGCGGTTCCTAAGATTAGCGTGTTTAAACAAAAAAATAAACTCTTTGGCTTTATAATATTAATATAGACATAATAACACACACCAAACTTCTACATAAAGACTTATTGCAGAATTAAAGAATTCAAATAAGGATGATAAAACAAACTGAGAGCTATTTACAGATGTTGATTGTAAGATATGCGAAGTTAGCGGTGCGATATCTTGTGGGACGAGTTTGTGTACATTCATACATTCTAGTCACATTCTGTTCTATTTTCTGTACTGTATACGTAAACATTAAAAGTTAAATACAATATTGGACCCTGATAATCTCAACCTATCACATTGCAGTAGACAAAGTTTGCAGAAAGTTTTAGAACGAAATATAATATTGTGGAGAAAATTACTTCCGACATGGGATTTTGTTTGGCAGTGAATATTAGAAAAAAGTACCTACGTGTTGACTAACATGGTATAATTTGAGACATTTAAAAATCTATGACTGCTTTGTTCATTATATTATCATAAAAAAACTTCGTTGGAACTTTTCGGTTCTTTTACTTTGTTTAACGATTAAGCGGCTTGAAAGTACCATTGAAAAAATTAAGATGTTCTCCTAGCCGATTACGGCCACGGCGGCTAGTCGCTGTAGATATTAAAGTGCACAAGCGTGTGAGCAAACACAGGTGCACTCTCTGTTCCCTCTTACCATAATCAAATGGGACGGTAAACTAAACGCGATCGGGGAGAGATTAGTCGCAGGACCGACAGCTTTACGTGCTCTCCGAGGCAAGGGGGGTTTAGACTCCAACTTCCAAACTCCGAGCTGTTATTAAGTATTTCTATAATCAGAAAAACTCAATAACACTTTTGGCTCGACACGGGATTCGAACCCGAGACTTCTTGATTGGCAGTCGCATACGCCAACCGCTAGACCAATGAGGCAGTTAGCAGAAAAAATACTGTACTATCAACTTAATGTAATATTGTAGTGTAGACAAACAATGTGGAGAAAATAATACGATAATGAAATATAATATGTGATGTCATAACAAACCGAAAAGCCATAAATTATGAGCCGCTGCGTTGTTTGGAATATAATTTCCTCATATGACATTCCTACACATAGTTCAGGCGAGGGGTACCAAGGAAAACAAAGGAATTAATGGTATTATTTGACGATACAGTGACTCTTACATCACTGTTCTACGTCCTTCGCTACACAAATTTTATTAAGAAAGTTATAATAACAACAAAGCCACCAAAGCCCTGCATTTACGTACTATATAACATGAAAAGTTTCCTTTTTATAACTGCTATTTTTATAGCTTTGAAATGTGTTTTCTACAGAGATAAAGTGATGTGGTCTTATCAATTAAACGATAGTTCTTTAAAAAGCCCGCGTGTAAGTTGGACTAACTACTCGTACATAGGTGAAAGATAAGGACTGATTGCGAAAATCGTTATTACTGAAAAGAAAACTATGGAGCAATTTATTGTTTGCTTTTATTTTCATAAAACAGTGTTTTAACCACACATCCGTGACTTCCATCTATTGGACAAGTAAGCTAAAAGCTGTGTAATGTGTGCAATTTTTTAACCGTGGGAGAGCTATGCTTCGGCATGAATGGGTCGGCTCGACCGGAGTGATACCACGGCCTCACAGAAAACCAGTGTGAAATAGCGTTTGCGCTGTGTTTCACCGAGTGAGTGAGGATACCGGAGGCCCATACCCAAACCCCTCCCCCCATCCCCTTTCCCATCCCCCAAAGGTCGGCAACGCACTTGTGACGCCTTTGGTGTTGCGGGTGTCCATGGGCGGCGGTAATCGCTTACCATCAGGTGATACGTCTGCTCGTTTGCCCACTATTCAATAAAAAAAAAAAGAAAAGCAATGCAGTTGGTGGCAATCAGTGGATCGCTAAAACGACATATAAGCCATCCGATATTACAATTGCCACTAAACAATTCTGATCACTACTGAAAAAATCCTTCTAAGAAGGGATTATGAACACCTGCTGATACTTATCAAGAGAAAACAACAAAGTTCTTTTTTCCTTCTTAATTCTTTATTAGTACAGTAAAAACACCACTTTTTTTAACGATGGATTTATTTTATACCGTAGGGTAGGACCGGTATCACACTCAATACTGTTAGCACAACTTCACTTCTCGACTGCCAAGCAGTGAATGAATGACTAAATTAAGAACTGCTATAAAATCAAATAACATTCTCTCGCTCTACCCCAGATATGACGACGTTACGTCACATCCGTCATTTCAGTGTGACCGAGCAGAAAAATTAATCAAATTAAATATTTTCTATTCCGATGGTCTTACCACAGTGAATAATTGAATCTGTTTATTATACTTGAATATTTTAATAATGAACCGAAATAATAATATAAATAAATCACAGCGATCACCACATAATGTAATTGATTTGATAACACTCAATATTAAATTTAAAATGTGAAGTTTATGACAAACACAGTATCATATTTAAGGAACTTGCTCTAAATTTGTTATTAATATCAGACCTTATTAAATAGCGGTGATGCGAATTATATCAAGGGACTTGATAGTCAATCTATTTTTCAATTTTCGCGTTACGTCCCCCGAAGTAGGTAAACAAATAAACATTTTGATATATTCTGGGAAGGGGCATGAGTAAATAATAAAATTTGACAAAATATCAATATACCGCCAAGAGAGCTTTCGTATAATTTCAACATCAATCATATTTTGATTTTACTCGTACATCAAGTGCCATGTTCTTATTTTGCCACTTTGTAAGCAACAAAATAATATCATAGACAGGTCTTACTTGAGATACATAGGTTTGTCAATAAGTTTCAAGGGCTACTCTAAGGAGGTCAAATTATTCTGAGATACTATTATTGCTAAGATAATTAAACGTATTTATTACTAGCAGGGCCAGGTCAAAGCTAGTCTAAAAAAGTAGCCTAAGTTACTCCTTATGTCATCGGCTATCTACCAGTGAAATACTCGTCAAAATCAGTCCAGCCGTTCCAGAAATAAAATGATATTTTGGTAAATGTACCATTGTACCGTATATACATGTATACAGTTTTTTAGGATCGGTAGTCTAACTTATACTCAGAAAGGAATGGATACTCGCTAAGTTGAAAGCGTGGCCAAATTAAGAAAATTAAAGTAGAAAGCAACATATGTACATTTATGCTCATAGAATTACTCAATACAATTTATGCCTTATCAAGTGTTCAATACAGTACATAATTTAATGGTTCCATAATATTTCCCGGCGCTTTTATATTTAAAATTATTATAATTAATGTAAAGTGTCTGTTCTCTTCAGATCGATTCATTAATTATTCATGATCGTTAATGAAAACCTTTAATATATTATTCGATTGGTTTTTCATAATGTTATTTGTATAATTTTTGTACATAATCTCTGTATGTTTATAATTTTTTTTTAGTAGTTTTGTTTTAAGTATCAATCGAGATAGAATATCTTTTCTGCACTTCAATTATAAAGAGATAAAGTTTGCGAGTTGCGAATCTTTTAATCTGACTTTGAAAATTCTTTTACAAATAGAAAGCCACATTTCTTAATTTTGATGTTAATGTCATTCTAGACTTCATGAAGAAATATGACTTCGATGGTTTGGACCTTGACTGGGAGTACCCTGGAGCCGCTGACCGTGGTGGTTCTTTCTCCGACAAGGACAGATTCCTCTTCCTAGTGCAAGAACTCAAGAGGGCCTTCATCAGGGTCGGTAAAGGTTGGGAGCTGACTGCTGCTGTTCCTCTCGCTAACTTTAGATTGATGGAGGGATATCATGTACCTGATCTTTGCCAGTACGTATCATAACATATCTGAACAAAAATACGCATTTGAATGCGTTTGAGATTAACCATTTTTATCAATATGTTCATCATTTCATATTTAATTTCAGAAAAAAATCCTAAAATGTTTTGTTTCTAATTATTATGTGTTCATTACACATAATAAACAGAAGTTCAAGTGGCCATTGAATGAGTTTCATTAGTTTAAAAGGTTGTATAAATCACTAGCTGACCCACGCAACCTCGTTTGCGCCTTATATTGCCCGTAGCGTGAAAATTTTCCCCCGTTTTTGAAACATTCATCATTGGTGCTCCGCTCCTGTTAGTAGTAGCGTGATGATATATAGCCTATAGCCTTCCTCGATAAATGTACTATCCAACACTAAAATAATTTTTCAAATCGTACCCGCGGTTCCTGTGATTAGCGCGTTCAAACAAACCAACAAATTCTTCAGCTTTAGCTTTATTAGCTTTATTAGTATAGAAATGTAAATATCATGTATATATCATCACGCTACTGCTAATAGGAACGGAGCACCAATGAAGAATGTTTCAAAAACGGGAAAAAAATTCACGCTACGAGCAATATAGGACGCAAACGAGGTTGCGTGGGTCAGCTAGTGTACAATTACAATTTAGGCTAAACATTAAGTACATTTATGAATTGTTTTTTTAACTACCTTGAAATGACATAAAATGACGAGTGGAATATTGATTTCCAGGGAACTTGATGCTATCCACGTGATGTCTTATGATCTGCGTGGCAACTGGGCTGGTTTTGCGGATGTACACTCACCGCTATATAAACGTCCCCATGACCAGTGGGCCTATGAAAAACTCAATGTGGTAAGTTAAGGAGTTCGTAGTTCTATTTGACTATAATAAATCGTTCATTCTAACTTTGAGCTGAAAAACACTTTTTGCTTAACATTTGATTCTTAATAAATTATTTATTTATTTAATTGTTATAGTTATTATTCAATTGCAACGGCATTGTTTTATTGGTTTTCAAAGTGATTTAGCAGACATTCATTTACTCAAATTAGTTACTGTATGTTTTTAGGTGCTTTGAAAAGTCTTATCAACTTGTATTTACAACAACAAAACAATGTCCTGCTACTACTGCCTCTAAGCTTAACTGCCTCGGTGGCACAATGGTAGCGTATGCGACTACTATGCTTGAGGTCTCGGGTTCGATTCCCGGTTCCCATATATGATCTATAAATATTTGTTTCGAAGTTTAGATGTTTTCTATGTATAATATGTATGTATTTACAAAAAAAAAGAATAAATGCATTGTATCAAGCTCTGCTTAGCTTGGGGCTAGAATCCCGTTGTGTGTTAGATGACCAAAATATAAAAAAAAGGCTACAAATAATGTTCTACCCTTTCAGAATGACGGTCTTGCTCTTTGGGAAGAAAAGGGATGTCCTTCGAACAAGCTGATTGTCGGTATTCCCTTCTATGGTCGGTCATTCACTTTAGCTGCTGGCAATAATAACTATGAACTAGGAACTTTCATTAATAAGGAGGCTGGTGGTGGCGAACCCGCACCGTACACAAATGCCACAGGATTTTGGTCTTACTATGAGGTAAGTTTATAGTATTTAAAACTATATTATTAATGTATTTTCACCCTGATCATGAAGTTCAAACATAGAGTGATTATAATATTGTGGAGAAACGAGTCCCCACAACACAAAGGGAGGATCCTCCGACCAGGCGAGGCGATCATGCCTGGTGGGCCACTGCCCAACAGTTAATGTTGGGATGTTGTATATATGATAATCGGATGAGAACTTCTACTGCGCGATTCAGGGTTGGTAGTTTATTCGTGTCTACGTTGCTGCGTAGTTCAGTGTGTCTGGGGTAGATGGCGCTATAGTATGTTGCTGTTGCGCAGTATGTGGAAGTAGCCACAATATATAAATCTAGGGGAACCCTGCCGAGGCGAAGCTAGTATTTTTATAAATTCTAGCCTATGTGTTATTCTGATGTATAAGCTATATTATTGTAAAGTTTCATCAAAATCCATTCAGTAGTTTTTGCGTGAAAGAGCAACAAACATACTCACTTACATAGTCACAAACTTTCGCGTTTAGAATATTAGTGGGATATATCTTTTAGCAAATCATAATATGTTAAAGTTATTCTGTTTTTAATCGAATAAAATGGTGTGCATTTGGAGACGCCGCCTATGTCCAGCAGTGGATTGTGATGATGGGAATGGATTATCCTGTTGTTCTTCTACGCTGTTCTCTAGCTTCCTCTTTGATTTTTTCAACTGTTTGAATTACATTTTCTTTAATCAACAGATCTGTACTGAGGTTGATAAAGAGGGATCTGAGTGGACCAAGAAGTGGGATGAACAAGGTAAATGCCCCTACGCTTACAAGGGTACCCAATGGGTGGGTTACGAAGATCCCAAAAGTGTGGAAATCAAGATGAATTGGATTAAAGAGAAAGGCTACCTCGGCGCTATGACTTGGGCTATCGACATGGATGATTTCAATGGCTTATGTGGCGAGAAAAATCCATTAATCAAGATGTTGCATAAGCATATGAGCTCATATGCTGTTCCTCCTCCAAGATCCGGAATCAGTACTCCTACGGTAAGGCATTTTAACATAAATATTCCATATTCACATAAATCTTCTATACAAATAAATTAAATTGGAGTGTCTGTTAATAATATTACAATAGCCGCTTTTACTGAATGGATATGTATGTATACGTGGTAATTTTTTTTAATTTTTGCCTGTCTGTCAGTCTGTTTGCCCCGGCTAAATTCTGGAACGCCTGGTCCGATTTTGACGGAACTTTCACTGGCAGATAGCTGATGATATAACGAATATCTTAGGTTACTTTTTTTAGACTCTATCCTCGGCGTTACCTGCGGTTGACGTTGTACCGCGGGTAACATCCGGGGCTCAGCTAGTATCTTATAAAGAATATACATAAGGACCCTAAGTAACCTCCTTTAAAATTAAATTAAAATACTAGAAAAATAAAAAAAAAATAAAAAACATAAATATGACTTTTAATCATAGTTTAAAGTTTGACTGCCTCGGTGGCATAGTGGTAGCGTATGCGACTGCTTAGCTTGAGGTCTCGGGTTCGATTCCCGGGTCGGACCAAATGTTTGTATGATCTGCAAATATTTGTTTCGGAGTTTATGTATAATATGTATGTATTTACAAAAAAAGTATATAAGTATTTATATCAGTTGTCTAGTACCCATAACACAAGCTCTGCTTAGCTTAGGACTAGATGGCGTTGTGTGTTAGATGTAAAGAATGTTAATATCTTCTGTTTAACAATTGATCAATCATTACATAACATTTGTCATCCGTTACAAATGAAGCAGCCATTAATTTTATTTTTGAAATCACAAACATTGTTCACTAATAAACTTTCTGATGGTCCAAACGAAGTAGAGAAGAGTAATAAATCGCAACAGAAACAAATGGATCGACCATTACTCATATTGATATAATCTACAGCCTGAATGGGCGCGCCCGCCGTCGACGCCATCTGACCCGGCCGAGGGTGACCCGATCCCATCAACTACTACCATTCAACCTCCCACTACTGTCAAGACTACCACAACTAGCAAAGCTCCTCAAGTTGAAACTGTTAATGATGAAGAAAATGATATTGATGTTAGACCTCAACCTACAAAAGAACCCGAACCTATTGAAGCTCCAGCCGAAGTTCCTGAACATTCAATTGTAAGTAATTTAATTATCAGTATGTTTTACTAAAATTATTGAGTGATACCACGGCCTCACAGAAAACCGGTGTGAAATAGCGCTTGCGCTGTGTTTCACCGAGTGAGTGAGGATACCGGAGGCCCATACCCCAACTTCTCACCCATTCTCTCTCCCCATACCCCAAAGGTCGGCAATGCACTTATGACGCTTTTGGTGTTGCGGGTGTCCATGGCCGGCAGAGCTTATAAAAGTTATAAAAAAAAGTTAACAAGCTATTAAAATATTCCTATTTTACAGAACAACGAGATCGATAATCCTGACGTTTGCAACGCCGAAGACGACTATGTGCCTGACAAGAAAAACTGCGATAAGGTAAAGTACAGCTCATAACACCAATCTAAACTTAGAATAAAAGTTAAGAAAGTATATTAATTTCATAAATCTCATTCAAACCATTATTGCTAATTGGTGTAGCCGTATAGTTAAACAGATGAGAGGTACGACAATAAGCGCAGGCAACGCCGCGAGGCGAAGCTGGTATCGTTATAAACTGTAGCTTATGTGTTATTCTGATGTATAAGCTATACTATTGTAAAGTTTCAACAAAATCTATTCAGTAGTTTTTACGTGAAAGCGCAACAAACATACTCACTTACATCTCACAAACTTTCGCGTTTATAATATTAGTACGATTATGTGACCAACGTAACTTGATCTGAGTCTCTTCGAGGAATATTTTTTTCACGTTTTTATAACTTACTATTTACATTTACTTTTAGTTTGATGTAGCCTCTTATATTAAATATAAATAAATAGCCAAATATCAAATACTAAAATGTTTTCTTAGTTCAAATTAGCGGGTACTGGGATTAACACGTTTATCGAAACAAATGAACTGTAAAAATTTCTAGTGTAAATATAGACACTAAATTATTATTTCTAATAACAAAATTCTTTACAGTATTGGAGATGTGTCAACGGAGAAGGCGTACAATTTACCTGCCAATCAGGCACGGTGTTCAACACTAAGTTAAACGTTTGCGATTGGCCTGATAACGCTGATCGCAATGACTGCAGGAAATAGACTAATCGGAATGTGAACAGGAAGCCTTAGAGCTCATTTAAGAGATAGTTTTTGATCAAAATCGTATTCTGCTTGCAAGACAGCTAATAAATTTTATTTCGTTTTACCCTTGTGGTTAAAGAGAACAATATAACAATACGTACGTAGACAGACCAGACCGGAAACAAAGTGAATATAAAAGTAAAAATACACATGAATAATTTTAGCGTATAGGATCGTTGCAAGAATAAATAAATATGTTTTCATGTCTTGCTAGTTAAATGAATATGTACACAAGCCAATGGTTTTCTAGTATCATATAAGGTGCTTAAATAAAATAAAAAATAATTACTGTGTTATAAAAAGTGACTAGGCCACCTAAATTATTAGATTAAGTTAAAAGTAAGCTTTCAATAATATTGTCGTATTTTGTTACGTCAAAACACAATACGCCAATGTTTTATATATCTGTATGTCTAAGTTTATAAAGTTCATGTGATTTCTAGTACGGTAAAGTCTCACTAGGCCGCCATAATGCTGGTCACCATGCTACACTGTCCTTGCTTGCATTGAGGATGGTGGCCACCACTCTTGGATTCTGCTGGTGCTTTCCATCAGGCAGGGCAGAGTCATTTTGGTAGCTCAAGTATAAAAAAAAATAAAAATATAGATGTGACTTCGAAGTTTAATTTCTGGATGACAACAGAGAACAGAAAATATGAGATTTTTGTGTGTAGTATATAAGACTGCATTAATTAGAAATAAGAAAAAAATAAGCATTTTTAAGATTAACTTCTTATTGATATTTGAATATTATAATGTAGATAAGGTGGCGAATTGTTCATTTTAGTTGTTAAGGAACTGAAGTTTTCTCCGATGTCTGTATTCGGTAACTGTTATAAAGTTATGCTGACAGAATCGTATTTATTTTATAAATTTGTTTCGACTCGCAAGCTAATTAGGCTCTCTCGGCTTTTGGGGGATTTAAATGAATTTTCTCCCGCTTGTCGCGAGTGGCCGCTTGCTTAAATACTCGTAGATTAATTTATTTATTATAATATTTTAAGACAATAAATAAATGCAAAAAACATTCGGAACTTTTTATTTTTACTTCTTAGTTGTCTTGAAATTATCTTGTAACCTTATTGCTTACGAAATTATTACATTTTCTTCAGCTATTACATATAGAAAAAGCAAAAAAGTAGACACCTAAAAAAATTTTTTTTTTTATTATATTAATAAATAAATAATAAATATAAATATTTCGGACAATTTAACACACAACGCCATCTAGTCCCAAGCTAAGCAGAGCTTGTGTTATGGGTACTAGACAACTGATATAAATACTTATATACTTTTTTTTTTTGTAAATACATACATACATTATACATAGAAAACACCCAAACTTCGAAACAAATATTTGCAGATCATACAAACATTTGGACCGACCCGGGAATCGAACCCGAGACCTCAAGCACAGCAGTCGCTTACGCTACCACTCGCGCCACCGAGGCAGTCGATATTGGGGGCAAACGAGCAGATGTATCGCCTGATGGTAAACGATTACCGCCGCCCATGGACACCCGCAACACCAGAGGTGTCACAAGTGCGTTCCCGGCCTTTTAGGAAGGAGTACGCTCTTTTCTTGAAGGTTTGAAGGTCGTATTGGTCCGGGAACACCGCAGGCGATAGCTCATTCCACAGTTTTGCTGTGCGTGGCAGAAAATTTCGGGAAAATCGCACAGTTGTGGACTGCCAACAGTTTGAATAAGTTCAAGGAATTGCCAAGTTTTGTAATAAAATCGTTAGGAATAATGATATCACAACAAGTTATTGCGGACGCGGAGTTCATTCGCGCCAATATACTAGCTACTTTTATCGCGGTAGTAGCTTTTAAATATACTAGAGAAACGTTGATTTCAGTACGGATAACCGACCGGGCTACCCACTACTACCCACTCACAGAAGATCAACCTAAAATGACAGCGTGCTTTCGTGCTTTGTTGGTGAGTGCAGAAGCATCTTAATAGGCCGCCATAGTGTTTGTCATAATACAGCATTGTTGTATTGTCTGCATTTGCAATCAGTATAGTGATCACTACTCTTGGTTTCAGCTCATGCTTTCCATAAAGCAAGGTAGAGTCACTTTGACAGGTTCAACTTGGTTTGACTATATATATATATATATATATATATATATATATATTTAAATCTTGCTGTTATTAAAATGCTCTGAAAGGAAGAAAATAAATTTTGAATGTAGTCAAACCCACCATTTTATTAAATTATAAAATTTATATTGATATAAATAAAAGCTTTTTAATTCTAAGCAAATGATAAGAACGCTTTTTTAAGTTTTTAAGTGTGTTTTTTGAAATCAAATATTACATAGTAGATAGGTTTGTGTGTTGTGTGAAATCTCTCGACAAGCTTTTATTTATATAAATAAATTTTATAATTTTATAAAATGTTGGGTTTGATTGCATTCAAAATTTATTTGATTCGTTTTAGAGCATTTGACTAAAAGCTTCTTTTAAATATTAATTTCGTAAATATTATTTTATTTTTTAAAATTTCTAGTTATATCTCCTTCCGACACCTTCTTGAGACCCTGGATATCACGTAACACAAGAGTGCTTCTGAAGACTATTTAAACGAGTCCAAACTCGACGGTTTTATCGTGATAAGTTTAGGAGTTCCTATGGCCACGTTCTGACGCTATCTTAAGACCCTGTCTCTCATGTAGCACAAGAGTGCATGTCAAGACTATTCAAACGAGTCCAAACTCGACGGTTTTATCTTGTTTAGTTTAGGAGTTCCTATGACCTCCTTCCGACGCCATCTTAAGACCAGCTTCATGGTACCATATTATTGTATTGTCACCGAAGTTACTTAAGTAAACCAAATTTCAACTTAATCTAACGACAGGAAGTGGTTCTAATTTAACTCGCAAACTTTGTCCCATACTAACATACTAATAAAAGTTAAAAAAAAAACTTTTTTCCTCTACAAAAGGTATAACATATGTACTTTCAACCTGCTAAATATAATTATAATATTTGTTTGTAACTAATGGAAAAACGGAAATATTTACTTAATGTTTGACATGTAAGTTTGTACGACTTGTAACATTTCTTTGACACGAAATAGCGCCGTATTGTATCAGACTGCTTCTTTGAAAGCGTTAGTGTTTCTAAGTAAAATCGTGCCAGGAATGACTAAGTTATTCCATATTAGTGTAGGTTCCGTAACTTTTGTCTTGGCTTCCTGGAAGGCGTTTAATGAATTATTGTTTCTAAGTTATTTATTACTTGTGACTGTAATGCATTCATATAAACGCTTCAATAAAATTAGATATCAAAACTAGTGGTTTTAGCTCAGGTATCAGTAAAAAGTTATCATGACTATTCGAGTACAACATACAACAACAAAGGTTGTATTTTTAACAGACTTCAAAAAAGGAGGAGTTTCTCAATTCGTCCTTTTTTTTCTATATATTTGTTACCTCATAACTTTCGACTGGATGAACCGATTTTGATGATTCTTTTTTTATTTCAAAGCTGGTGATTCCCGTGTGGTCCCATTTCAATTTAGTCCAGTTCTTGAAGTCGTTTTTTTCTGTTGTTAAAATTTGGAGATTATGTACTTAAGAACTATAAACTTAACTAACTTACTTAACTTAAGAATAAAGGACTTACTATACTTATCGGACGTCATTTCAGGCAGACATTTTTAAGATACTGCCTTATTTTAACTAGAACAAAAGACTTATTAGACATTCAAAATTTACGATCAATGATTTTTTTTATTTCCAATAATCCATATTTTCCTAGTCACCGTCAATTTCAAAAGAAACTACTAAAAAATCCAAACCTGCTGAGGCTGCTTGCAAAATCTAATTTATGGTAGAAAGAGCCGAAAAGGGCTGCAATTAGGCTAAAAATATTTCGTAATTATATACAGTAATCTTGATCCGTGGCTTAATAGAACTGACACCTGGTAATCCCTATACACGTGCAAAATACACTCTTTCGAACCCTTCAGACCTTAAATGAGATCGACCTTTGTTATTTCGGTCCCTTATAGTTAAATATATATTTACCCTTTTCGCCTCTGATGCACGCACTCTCGACCTCACATTTATGGTGTATATAAAAGAAAACTGTAAGGTTCTTTGAAGGGAAAAAATTTGAGCCGCGTTGAACACTTTTTGATAAGGGAAAATCTTATGGGTTCGCGTCACCGACATGCTAATGGAGTTAATTTTAGTTAACACTAAAATTATGAAATTTCTAATTTTATACATTCACTTTACAAATAACATAATCTAAGTTGTAATTTTACCTTCTGTCATCGGCATCCTTATGACTGCCATTTTTTTTTTAATTTATTGTAAACGTCTTATTGGTCTAGTGGTTAGCCATCTTGACTGCTAAACTAGAGGTTCTGGGTTAGCTCTAAAACGGTGGCTTTCATCAAGGCCAGGACATTTTGTCCTGTACAGGAAGGGAAGAGGAGGGATCAGTTTCAAATTCCAAATCATTTATTCAATTAAGACACTTAAGTGACATTTATGAACGCTAAATTGAAGCTACAGTTAAAAATCATAGATCGACACAAACCAGACGCCACAGCATTTTTTTTATTGAATAGTAGGCAAACGAGCAGACGTATCACCTGATGGTAAGCGATTACCGCCGCTCATGTACTGGATTGTTACGGTAAATTAGGTGAAAACACCAAAATTTACCGCCTGCTCATGTCGATAAATAACTTCCAGTTTCTAAAATGCGTAGAGACTTATGAGAAGAATACTGACAAAGAAACTCATGGCCAGGCCCACTCTTTTTAAAAATTAGGTCTTCAGGTACAATAGTATTAGTATTACAGTTTAAAGATCTCTTTAAGAAAACTCCCCATGATAAAGGAGATTGAGGACTGCCATAGAGGTGACATCTCTTCACGGCTACACGGGCATAAGCGACTCGGTGACTTCGGAACTGTCGACAATGAGGACTGCTCGCCGCTGCAACCAACCGAGAGCGGCAAGTACTTTACGGCTCTATCGCAAATATTATAACAATACTCCACGCACAAGCGAACCAGGGTCTTGTAAAGAAGACACAGATTCCCGGGCGAGAAGAGGATTAATGGATTCTGAGAAAATGGAATTTGAAATATGACCTCAGGAAGCATTAAAATGTTTCGACGAGTTGTAATGGAAGGTGCGCTTGAGTTAAACAGTAATAAAAATTAAAAATATTAAAAATACTAAATATTATTAAATTCCGTATAAAAGCGACTAACGACTAACGAAAACTTTTGTTATCTAAAAAAGGGAGAGCGACAAGCTTAACTACATTAAAATAGGTTTAATTTGCAATTAGCTTAATTGCAATTGCATAATTAACTTAAGAATAAGTAGAAAACCTGTACATATATTTGAGCTATGTAATCGCACAGGTGTATTTGCATTATTTGAACGGCTACAAGAAGTGTCTACGCGATTATATCGTAAACAGTTCCACTTACACGACTTCAAAGTTTTCGCAGCTCGTTACAAAGTTTAACACTTCGGTAGGCATTCATTAATTCGGTACAAAGCTTGGGCTTTTAGATTTCTTTGTGTGTAAAACAGTTGACTTACAATGTGTCAACGCATTTGGAGACGAAGTTATAGAAGCATGTAGTACTGATGTATTATTATCCAATCTAGATGAACATAATACAACTACATATTAAAAATACACTAGTTAGAAATACGCCAGATTATGATATTTTAAAATTAGGAGTTCATGTGGCGACCTTATCGCTCGAATGCAATATCTTACATCCAACCGCATGCATAGGTACCATGGGAGAAAATACCTCCCATGGTATCAATTACCATGGGAGAAAATACCTACAGGATTAATTAGACTTACAAACTTAACACTAATTAAATCTAGTTAAGACATGAACATCTAAGATTAATGTACATTTAAATTATTGAAAAATCAAGGACGAACAATGTACGATATACGTGGGATAACCACGCTTCGGCATTCATGGACCGGCTCCATCGGATTGATACCACGGCCTCACAGAAAACCGGTGTGTAACAGCGCCTGCGCTGTGTTACACCGAGTGACTGAGAATACCGGAGGTCCATACTCCAATCCCTCCAACCATTTCTCTCCCCCACCCCCAAAGGCCGGCAACGCACTTGTGTAGCCTCGGGTTTGCATGTCCATGGGCGGCGGTAATCGCTTAACATCAGGCGAAACGTCAGCTCGTTTGCCCCCTACTTTATAAAAAAAAGAAATTGGGATTACATGCTTTCTTTTTCGCTAAAGCATTTTGGAATAACATTAGCCATGTTCATTGCATTCCGTACGTGTCAGCAGTCGGCACTGGGGCGGTACTACCGTCTAACAGAAGACCAACCTAAAATGACAGCATTTGTGCTGTTGTGTTTCCTTGGTGAATACGAGACCGGAGGCCTTAATGGTGCAGAAGTATCTCATTAGGCTACCATAGTGTGGGTCAAAATGTTTCATTGTTGCAATGTCAGCATTCGCAATGAGTAATGTGGCTACCACTCTTGGATTCTGCTCATGTTTTCCATCACGCCGAGTATAGTCACTTTGCGAGGCTCATATATAAAATAAGACGTGTGGCACTCGGAGACTGCCGCGGTAAAGCTATTGCATCGCATTTTAATCAACTTATGCAATTATAATTATATATTTAATTTATTTATACAGTATTTTTTGTTTTGTTTTTTTTCTTTGATATTAATTCAAGTTACACTTTGAGCGTGGTGACCGATAAACAAACAAAAACAAAAACCTTCTGGACCGAATCAACGCCTGCGATATGCTGCTGAAACGGAACGAACTCAACCCATTTTTGAAGCGGATGGTGACTGGCGACGAAAAATGGATCACATACGACAAAAACAAAAAGAATAAGTTCTGGTATTTATCGATAGATGGAAAAACTAAAAAGTATTACCGCTGTGCCGGTCGGAATCGGGGGTGTAAGGTTTTTTTCGTTACGCAATTTTCATGATTCGGTCTCCACGCTCAAGGCCCGCGATAGAAGCTATGCAATAGCTTAAAAACATGCTTGATACTCATTTTCGACATATGAGAAATTTTATTCACCCGTCGTATCACATTACGAAATTAAGCTACATAGAATTACTTGGTTCTAATGTTATAATAAACTTTCAAACAGTTAAAATTACCCGCTTAAGTAGCGTTATCGTGATAAATAAAGCAATTTGTGCTTGTATAATGTGGGTGGAACAAAAACATTGCTTGTTATTTATCTAGAGTATAAAAAGTAATGTATGTTTCTTGGCATTATATACGTTGCCGTATCGTACATCCGACTAAGTTGAAATTTAACTTACATTGGTGAGAGGGACATAGTTTAAGTGACTTATGCTGCACAACGATTCCTGACTTTCCTCCTGATGTTTTCTACTCTTTCCGGAGGAGGATAAACTAAGGGGCCATTTTATTTTAAAATTGTTCTGCTCATGTAAGATCATGGAGATTATTTTGATAATAAAATACAAGTAACAGCTGTATTTACTAATAATTACAAAGAGAGAAAAAAAAATTTGGGCTCGTCCGGGATTTGAACCCGGGACCTCTCGCACCCTAAGCGAAAATCATACCCCTAGACCAACGAGCCAGCTGATATACAAGACAAAATTACAAATCTTGCTCTTGAACACGTTTTAAAAAGAGAAAGTATCTTACGTACTCAATGACGTCATCGAGCGGTTCTACATGTGTTCTATAAATCACGTGAGTCGTACTGTAATGTGTACTTTTTACCATACTCATAGAAATAATATTGTATCTCTTTTCATAATGAACTTGTGTGCATGAGTGAGCGAGAGTTCCGAAATGTTTGATATAATTAAAAGGGACACATTAATATATAGACAATATTGTCTGGATGAACAGCTGATGTAGAACTTAGTTATCCATTATTGATTCAGTAGTAAATTTACATTCCACTTAAGTGAACTATTGGTTTAAGGGATCCGGGTAATGTTTGAATTCAATTTAAACCGTTGGGGTGGGCAGAGATGACGTCATATGTATCTTTACACGTAGATTACATTATAACACTTAGTTAACACCCATTGTTTGACTAATGGTCTAATTGACGACGTTTATGAACAGCGTATTTAGGGAAGGTGATGATACTGATGATGGTTTGCCCTCCTATTTTTATTATGATTTAATAATCTACTGTTGGACTTAGACCTATCCTTCGAAAGGTTGACTTACTATACCACGGCGGCTTGCAGTTCCCGGACCCCTCCCTTCTCAGGCGCAGAGTTGGCACGCCGTGTGGTTTTAGTCGGTTCGATTCGAACACACCACCCCGCCGCAAACCTCGGTGACGGCCCGAGGGGGTTTCCACACGTAAAAAAAAAACTATACCACGGCGACTAAACGAGCTGGTTTAGGGTTTGTTTTAGTATTCCATCTCTTTCCAGTATTCTTGTCCTGAGTAGTTTTCGCCTCTTATGACAACCTGGACGAATGGAGGCGGTAACACTTATAACATCAACCAATACGGTTCGGACTTTTCGAATCACTCTTACTCCCATTGCTATATTTCAGATTTGTTGCTGACATTTTCATTCAGCTTTTCATATCTCTTTGTCCTATCATCTTCGTTCTGAAAACTACACCAGTCAGTTTTGACCAAAATCAATGAAAACCATTTGCTCCGTAAGTTACAGATGGTGTCCACTCCAAATTAAAGTAAGAAAATACCAAGAAGGTATTGATGATGGTGTGTTTGCTTGTATACTTTTACTAATAATAATTTGACACATAAAATAACAAATCCGCTTATAAATATACCTGTATTTATAAATATTATGGGGAAATTTCATGCCGACAAAAACATATTTGTCTTTTTCTTACACTTACACATACGTGGGCTGTTTAAAAATGTTACGGCGATACAATATATTTTTTCCCTATTCTTATTTCTCTTAATAGCCTTCTTGAACTCTGCACAATTCGTTTAGCTATGCACAATGCAAATACAAAGATGCACACAGATCTTCACGACGAAGTCATAAGCTGTTCAGACCACCTACTTACTATTATTAATCAAAACATTATCTTTAAATTTTGCTTAAATATTGTAAAATAGAAATATACCAAAGTTCACTGAAGAATTCTACTATACGCGAGTGAAGCCGCGGATAAAAGTTGGTTCTGTTCTAAATGAAAGCCATTACGCACCCATGGGGTTTGAGTACACTCAATACTGTTTGTTACCTTTTTAATATGTAAAAGGTATTTTGTCTCGGTTTATTCATGGGGCACTGCGGATAGACACCGCTTTGAAGGTTATGCTAAAGTAGATCGTTAAATTGTGAAACCGGTTTACGAAATTGTTGACCCAATCTGTTGTTCTTAGAGTTCGTGGTCATCTGGAAAGTATAATTTAAATATTATGTCATTGGTCTAACCTAATTGTTTAATAGATGCACTAACTAACTCCAGACTCTAAATCCATTCTAAGGTCGTCTGGAAAAGATAGCTTTAGACAAAAATTACGGTGTACAATGAACAATATTGTACTAAATTATCATAAATTGTTGTGGAAAAAACTGCTTGCACTTTTAAGTTAAACTGTAAAAAAAATATTTTTGTCCATATAATGCTAAAAGTTAAATCATGTACGTAGGTTACAATTATTAAATTTTAATAATAAACGTCTTAATGTAAGAAATGGATGACCGAAATTTGTTCAGTATTTATTTTTTGGTATTTTTTCAAAAAAATAATCCTAGCCAGATAGATTTATCGCCCCCGAAACTCCCTGCATAATAAATTTCAAAATGTTCATGCAAGAAAGCATGAAACGTTGTTCATTATGCTTGATTCACTTGTACTGTCATAACATTAGCGGTACACTCCCACATTTCGTTTTGGCAAATTGTGGTTGCATTGCATGGTAAGAACCGACAAAGAAACTATGTGAGTAAGACATATAGTTATTGTAAAATTTAAAAACAAAATTTGTGTTCTGAGGAAATTGTTAAGTTAATTTGTGTATGCTTCAAAAACTTAAAAAGTTCATCACCGATGGAATTGTTGAACTATTTGTATAATACAAACAGCTGATGGTGACAAAATAATAACTACCTGTGAAAAGAATACGTTGTCGATTGTAAAATAATATGCTGCCTATATTCGTATACAAGGCAAAGTAAAAATATTTATATTTCACCGTAGGAGAGCCACGCTTCGGCATGCATGGGCCGGCTCGACCGGAGTTATACCACGGCCTCACAGAAAACAGATGTAAAACAGCGTCTGCACTGTGTTTCACCGAGTGGGTGAAGATACCGGAGGATGCTCGTTTGCTCCGTATTGCATAAAAAAACAAATTTTTATGCCAGTGAAGAGTGACCTTCTCTTCGAGGAGCACTCTAAAAGTTAAAAGTTCGGAATGCTCAAATATGAAATAGCAATTATTTTTTCGTTGAAATTCAAGTCACATTCACCACACTTATGCAATCACCGTACCATGGTAGCAATAGCTAAAAAATGCATGCACCGTTTCCCGAAGCAAGCTAAGTAATTGAAAAATATAGTGCACAGCATTGTAAATATTATTTTACAGTTTCGAAAAAGTAATAATCTCACTGAATAAAACACAAAGAGATGCAGAGGTCGAAATTAAATAGGAACAAAACCTACATACTTAATGCTTGTTCCAAAACATGTAAATTATGTGCTAAAAAAGAAAACATATTTAAACCAAACGCCTAACATTTTGTTGCGTGAGTAGATGGATAAAAGTTAATTGTAGAAATAACCTCAAAATTTCATCACCATTTTCATTGAACAGACCAGAAATATAATAAGATTAGGTCAGATAATTAATTTTATGCGGAAATATAATAGTTTTCCTCATGAAACGATGTGAATAATCTCATTTTAAGGTTAAATCTACATCGGATTTAGAAAAGTGGTTACGTATTTACAAAGGAAAATGTATACCAGGCAAAGTGGTAGCAGTAATAAAGAGATTTTAATCACTTTATTTAAGCGTAATGTTTAAATTATGAATTATATTTAAGAGCCTTCTTGATTTAGCAGTTGACGTATGCGATTTGGGTTTTAGGCCGGGTCAAAAACAGTTCTTGGGTTTTCTTACAAGACATTTCTTATAAAAAAATTGGCAGTGTTTCACGCCCGTGTCTCAGAGAACACGTTCAAGCGTTCGGTCCCAATTGTCATGAACATTTATGTCTACCGTTATTGGGAAGTCAGTGCCCTGATATATTGACAACTAGTTCAATTTTCGAATTTAGTTAGCCCTTATGTTTGTGGAGGTCTGTCGATAAATAGATATTTATGTAAAAGCGTTTGAACTAGTAGCCAATATCAAAATTTCATAAATATTGGGAATATTAAAAATTAGGAACAAGGAATTAATTATACTTAATAAAAATCACAAAATAAAATAAAAATGTCATGTTATATTCTGTAGCGCCGCATTACGTGTAGAGTTCTTGATGCGAGAAGCCGAAAATCGATTGAAATGACGTACAATAAATGTACTTTCAACATTGTATATTGTAAAACAATATAATATTTATAATACTCGTTAATTACGAATATTTTATTATAATGTACTAGTTAATCCTTAATACCTACACCTTATTCAGAAATTGCTACCTATTTCAACAAATTTAAGTTATAGAAGGAATCCATATTTACAGTTTCTAAAAAGTTGAAAAAAAGCGTATTTGAAATAAAATGCTGCGTATGAACTGTGTTTGCTCTTGTAACAACATTTCACATACCAGACGTGAGAGGAATAATATGAAAATGTTTCATCGACAATTGCTCTGTAACTATCTATTGCCAATATAAGCAATAAGAAAATAGTATTCTTTGTTTTTAACTAACTTTACTTGTCAGAAGATTAATTAATTTAAATCCTAATAAAGATTAATATAGCTTATACTATTTTTGCGCTGTTTAACTATAGCAAAAGTTTGATTCTCGCCTTTTTAACTATTGTAACTAACTTTATTTAGGTACATTGGTTTAGTGAATCTTTAAGAAAATAACTGTTTTCTGTAAAATACGCCTGAAGTAGTTGAAACTACTTGGAAACGTAATAACTAAAAACATAAACACATTTCTTGACTTTTATGGAGAATAAAAGTCAGAAATGTATTTATGTAAGGTAAAATGAGATCAATGAGTAAATTAACATAACATTTTGAATATAATACGGGTGTTTACTTATTTCCACATCATATCTATTGATGGTTACCAAAGTTTTTTTAACAAGAAATTCAGTCATTGAAGCCATAACTTTAGACAGACCAAATATTGCATTCTAATACACAATTTCCCATTAGCTAAATTAGAAAACAAAAGTACACTGGCTTATTTAAAACAATCAGCAAGGTTTCGAGCATAAATTATTTGACAACTATTGTTATTTCTAAGATTAAGCAAAATATCATGAATTTGACATCCAATTCATTACAAATAATTTGTAAAAACAATGCAGAATAATACGTAAAAGTGCAAAACTTCAGCGTATCCGCGCATCGCATCGCGCACGAGCGTAGCGAGTAACCCTCGCTCAACGCGCTAGTACCTCCATGGAAAGCGAGCGCGTCGTCCTTGCGTCACCGCTTGCCGCCATTACCGAGCTTTCCCGCGAAAAACTTATCACTGACAATAAATAATTATGCGTGTTTGAAAAACGAACGTGCTTTGTTATAAAATTAATAAAATATTTTTTTTTGTTTCTCAATTTAATTGCCATGTTCTTCAAAATGTTTGTAACAATGAGTTAAATTCGGTGCAGTTTTGATCTATTATTTGATGGAATTAAAAACAAAAGTATAAAAAAGTGATGGTAAAGATGTTCTGTGTTTTAAAAGTTTATGTGACATGCACTAGTGCATTGAACAGATTCTAGTGGAAAATTAAAAAAAAACTACAGTAACTTAAAGTAAGGTAAGTTTGCAAAATATTACATTATAGTTATTTATGCAACTGTTGTAAATTATGGGGTATTAAAACACGAATGCGGTTTTATCAATATAATAGTATCACATGAGTGTCTAGATTTTATCAACATCCATGATATGAATACTCCATAAATAATCATTTTTTTCAATACTAATATCGAACAAAAATGGTGAATACGAATAACAGTCCCTTTTTTAAATACGGCGCTGTGGTAGTGAAAGGCGCGTGCCTGACGAGCGATGTTCTTTTTTTAAAAAAGGAGTTGCATTATGTAATTTAGTACAACATTATTACACTTATTTTTATGGTTACTGTGACACAGGATTTTTTAATGTTGTCAATAAGCTAGCTGTTTCAGAATTTTTTATAAAAGATTTATAGCATGGGTGTAGACAAAAAAGTAAAACGATTCTAAAATTTGTACGAAAACGTGAAATAGTTATAATTTATTCTTTATTTAGTACAAATATTAACCAGAACGCTATTGTGACGTCATACTACCAATTAATAAACACTAATCTGTGTATATACCTACAATTGCAACCCAAAGTCAAGTAAAAACGTTACGTTTCTGCACAGACCGTAAGAGAGCCCTCCTTATTATATCATAGGTTGAAAATTGAAATAAAGTGAACGTAATTTTTTTGTAAAAATAATATGGATTAATTAGATTGTATTTAAAAAAAGAACTAATATTGCAACTAAACATTTTAAATTTAATTCAAAATAAAAACTTTCATGCTCAATAATGAGGTGCCGTAATCCCGATTGATAAGAGTCTCATTCAGGTTCTTTTAAAACAAATATTTCAAATATTCAATTTTAAAATTATCACAGGTTAAAAATAATATATACGTAGAGAATATCCTGCACGAGAATAATAACGTAATGGCGTAATTTTTGTCCACGTTGTAAATTAGTGGCTACTGCTTCTTAGTCACATAACTGTAGAATCACTATAAATATATATTAAATACCATTCTTTATTTAAGTATACTAGATATGATGGTAAAAAACATTTAATAAGCGCGAAATACTGGCCGATTCATTCAAAACGATTGATTTTATTATCATTTCTCCAAGTACATCTATATACGAGTATATAAAAATGTTATGTTGGTTTGTGTACGCTTCAAAAACAAAAAAGTTCTGCACCGATCGACCTGAAGTTTTAGAATGATATATAATCCGCATCAAGAATTGTTTTTATCTAATTTTTGCATCAGTCACATATCCGCGACCGCGAAAAATCACGAAAAACCGACATAAACGCGGGCGGAGCCGCGGGCAACAGCTAGTTTAATATAAATAGTAATTTAATTTAATAATAGTTCATCACTAGACCGCACACAGCGTGTGCTCACAGTCCCATGATCAGATTTAGCACGAAATTATCTTACCAGGTTTATAACAAATAACTCTAAGTTAAACTATATATATCAATCATAAGCAAAATGATCTTAGCCGAAATACACTGCTACACCTTGGTCGCCTCAATGTTGGCGATAACAACCGTTCCTATAAAACAGAATGATTTTAATAATATTCTTTAAACACATAACTTGAAAACGTCAATCAGAAACGAAAATATTTTTTTACGTTTTTATGATAACTAACGGGGTTTCCAGGATTATACAGTAAAAATACAGCTTTTACAATTGGAAACCGAGTACAAATAGCCAATACACAATTATAAATATCAAACAAAAAACAGCCAGTCATAATTTTACTTAAATTGTGCTCAAATATTGCAGTTGAGATTATTGGTAAATCAAAATTATTTATTCGCTTAAATTTTCAAGTAATGTGAATTTTTCATAACTTAAAAATATTCGGTATATTTTATTCAGTCAAAAAAAACATCGCGTTATGGAGATTTTTATTGCAATGGTTTTTTTAACACAACTCAATTCGCAATCTCTTTTTAATCCGCCTGAAAAAAGGTCATAACATAATTTCTTTTAAGACTTTGTTTGTATTGCTTGTTGCAGATTAATGATATGTAAAATTATGTTTATGTACATAAGTATTTAGTTATATATTTAAATGTTTAAATTATTATACAGGTATAAGAACCAAGTGCTCTCTTCTTACGTGGGTCGTTCCGATTTTATAGCAATCAACTTATTATTTTTGTTAAAACTTAGGAATCTACGTAAACATTTTCCCCTGCAAATTTCAACGATTAAAACTCTCTTTTCGCAATAAAAAGCTAATATTAAGAGAATTAAGTTCTAAATATTTGTCGATATCTAATTTAGACTTCAGGATCTTTGTTCACAGCACAACTACTGATGTATTATGATTTAATCTATTCGTTATGAGCTATGGCTATTGTAGTAGCCGACCCCAACCTAGCTTAAGAAAGGCTCTGAAGAAAAAGAAGACACATTTACATAAAACACATTTATACGGAATTCATGTGTTTTCAATTCCCAACATCAGTGACATTGATACTCATAGAAAAGTATAGATCACATATAGGCAAACTTTGTTAAGCCATAAAAATAAAATAAAAAAGCTAGGGTGGGTCACCCATATCATTTAGGGGTATGAAAATAGATGTTGGTCGATTCTCAAACCTAACCAATGTACATAAAAAAATATTAAAAATATGTCCAGCCGTTTTGGTAGAGACGGTAACAAACGCGCGACATGATAATTTTTAGATTACAAAAATAAAAACATGAAGTAAAACCAACATAGACGTATAATGTTTTTTTTTTATGTATGACCCTGCCAAAATGTCTTTACTCTGCCTGATGGAAAGCATAAGCAGAATCCAAGAGTGGTGGTCACCATACTCACTGCAAATGCAGAAAATGCAACAATGCACCATAGTGACCCACACGATGGCGGCCTAGTGATGCTTCAGCATATTGGGCCATTTATGATCCATTTAATTTCAGATGATTAGGTGAAATGAGGGCCATCTAAATTCACAATTCTAATTATCATTGGGTGTTGAAATTTGTGTGTAAGTTAAAGCAACGAAAACGGTGCTGAATTATGGCGTTCTAATGGTTAAAGTTAGAAAGTTTTAGAGTTTAGAGGGAGTTAAGCGGGCTATTGTATTGCAGTTAGCTAACAATAATTTAGACCCAGTCCGACGGCTCTGTCTCAACTCAAATTATTTTGAATTACCATTGCTCTAAATTAACGTTAGGTGACTGATAAAATGTAGCAGCTGCCTTTTTGTTGATATTTCTGTTAATCCGGATCGAAGGACCAATAAAATGTACGGTTTTGTATGTTTAAATGAAAGAAAATGTACAAAGAAATGTAAAAGATTCACAAATTTACATTAATATTGCTTGATATCGATGCGCGGCGATAGTCAGATTGCGCGGAATCGTGTCTTACCAACTACTGAACTATAGCATGTTAGTTTAAACTGTAATAATGCATTGCTGCATGTCAATATCAGCATAAACTACCACTCTTGTTGTGTACGGGTTCGCACGCACACATACTAATTGTATAAATTCGAAAGTAACTCTGTCTGTTTGTTACATTCTCACGGCTAAACCGCTCCATAGATTTAAATGAAATTAGCCATGAAGATAATGGAAAGGATACCGCTACTTATTACCGCGATGACCGACAAACACGCGGCTGGAGACGTGGGCAAAAGTTAGATTATAAAAACAATATTTTAAATTGTATTCTGTTTATTGTTTAAGTCCTGTAAAATTTAGAGTGCCCTTAACTGAATTTCTCAATTTAGGGCGGTCTCTAGTGTGGTTGAGACGAGTCTGAAAGTATATTAAATGGTCAGTGTTTTTGGAGTTTTGTTTTACCCACAATGTTTGTATGCGTTACCATGTCCTTTTAAAACTTTTTACGACATTTTTTAATTTAAGTTACGCGCGGGATTTGTATATTTTTATTTTTCTCTTTTTGTGTGCACGAATTTCTTTCCCACTATGATTTCGGGTCTTTTAAGTGGGGCGTGCGTCCACGTAAGCATGGAGGATGGTGACCATCATTCTACTCATGCTGTCACTCAGACAGAGTAGACTAATTTTAGCAGCTAATTCCTAAAAAAAAGAATAACTACATTTTTCAAATTATCTTCACGTACTTTTAAATCATTTGAATGTATTTTATTACATTTTACTATTACATTAACTCAAATATTTTTGAAATTGACTGCCTCTGTGGCGCAGTAGTAGAGTATGCGACTGCCGTTCTTGAGGTCTCGGGTTCGATTCCCGGGTCGGACCAAATGTTTATATGATCTACAAATACTTGTTTCGGAGTTTGGGTCTCTCCTATGTATAATAAGTATGCATTTACAAACCTAACTGTAATGTAGTACCCATAACACAAGCTCTGCTTAGTTTGGGATTAGATGGCGTTGTGTGTAAGATGTCAGAAATATTAAAAAAATAAAAATAAAATAAATATGTTTTGAGTTTCCTAAAGGATGATTTCCAGTGAACGGCTCGCAACGGAAGGCATTTAATAATCTTCAAATGATATTAAATCGTGTATATAGTAGTTAAAATCTATATTTCCAAGTTAGGCGACGATCGACGTAAAATCCGTTTCGAACCGAGCCGTTTAATTGAAATCATAGCCTTAAGTCCTGTTAATGAATACAACATCTGATAAAATAAGTACAGAGGAGTACATTTAACATTTGATTAAAAATATAAATACATTTTAAATTTTCCCTTTTGTTATACAAATAAACAAAATTGAAAATGTCTTTTTGTAATTTCAAATTAACGGCTTTTCACTAAATGCATATAAAAATATTTATGTACGATTATACAAAAAAATCGTTGTTCTAAATATTTTGTCTGTCTGTTTGTTTCGCCTAATCTCTGGAATGGCTGGACGGATTTTGAAGGGACTTTCACTGGCTGATATCTAGTGTAATAAGAAGTAACATAAGCTTTTTTAGACTAGCTTCATCCCGTGGTAAATGTACAAAATAAGCTAGTAAATACTAATACAATGGAAATATAATGTCCTGATACAAAAAATTGTTGCGATAATAGGTATATTTACACATTAGCATTATGTGTGGTTTGGACCAGTGAACACACACACATTCTCTAGAAGATAATGACTTCGATAAATTACTAGTATGGTCTTCAGTAATGACTTCAATCTTTTTAATGTTTTATTAGGTCTATTATTCTAAGGTTATGTGTAGTAAATTCTGACGTGTTGGTAGTTACTTCAAACATCCGAGAAACATTAGTCGTTGTTACTGTGATGTAATATTTGTCAGTAATGGTTATCTATTTCAATATTGAACAAAACGAATAAAGGTGTCATTACATTCACTAAAACCTATTTTTCAATACATTTGTGCATATAATTAGAGATATAATAGTTTAGTAGGTGACAATGGCTAACTATTTCTTCCCAGGAGCTAGGAATATTTCTGTGATACGGGTGATTTTAGAACTCATGTTTTTTTTTATTAATATGAACCATCATTATCAGCAGAAGCCAAGAGGAGTGGTTACCATACTCACTGCGAATACAAATAAATAATAATAATAAATAAATATTTCGGACATCTTTTATCTTACACACAACGCCATCTAGTCCCAAGCTAAGCAGTGCTTGTATTATGGGTACTAGACAACTGATATTAATACATATATACTTTTGAACCCGAGACCTCAAGCTTAGCAGTCGCATACGCTACCATTACGCCACCGAGGCAGTCATAATATAGTTAATATAGTTGATGTGGCGGCCTCCACATACAACATAACATACTGCAGCGTCATCTACCGAAGTTACATTGAACTACGAAGTAACGCACTACACGGAGTAACTACCACTGAATTTTGAATCGCGCAATAGAAGTTCTCGCGCCGATCATCTATGCAAATAAATTAAATTGGAGGGTCTGTTCGTAATATTAAAATAACCGCTTTCTACTACATGCATATGAATGTATATACGGTACACATACCAAAATATATATTTTTAAAATTTTTGTCTGTCTGTCTGTTTGTTCCGGCTAATCTCTGGAACCACTGGTCCGATTTGAAAAATTCTTTCGGTGTTGGATAGTCCACTTACCGAGGAAGGCTATATCATCACGCTACTACTAATAGGAGCGGAGCACCAATGAAGAATGTTTCAAAAACGGGGGAAAATTTTCACGCCACGGGCAACATAAGACGCAAACGCGGTTGCGTGGGTCAGCTAGTCATATATAAAATATCCCAACATCAACTGTTGGGCAGTGGCCCACCAGGCATGATCACCTCGCCTGGTCGGAGGATCTTCCCTTTGTGTTGGGTGGAACATGATACCCGTTCCCCTACATAGTCATAATAAATAAATAATAAATATTATAAACGTCGTGAGTGTGTATGTGAGGATGTTTGGTGCCCTTTCACGCAAAAGGCACTTAATGGATTTTGATTATACTGTACAATAATATAGATCATCATATATACATCAGAATAATACATAGGCTACAATTTATAAAGATTAGATAGTAGCTTCGCCTCGCGCCTCGTACCGCGGGTAGCACCGCGAGGTTCAGCTAGAGAACTATATTTTGATTTAAATGAATTAACTGTTACGAATTGTATGTACGTGTGTGATATTTGAATGTAAAATGTATATCTGCCTCGGTGGCGTAGTGGTAGCGTATGCGACTGCTAAGCTTGAGGTCTCGGGTTCGTTTCCCGGGTCGAACCAAATGTTTGTATGATCTGCAAATATTTGTTTCGGAGTTTGGGTGTTTTCTATGTATAATATGTATGTATTTACAAAAAAAAGTATATAAGTATTTATATCAGTTATCTAGTACCCATAACACAAGCTCTGCTTAGCTTAGGACTAGATGGCGTTGTGTGTTAGATGTCCGGAATATTTGTTTATTTATTTATTTATTATTTATCTTGTGACACCGCCAAAGAAAATTTCTCTAGAATATTAAAATAAGTATTATATATTTAAATCTCATATGAGCCTTAATGTGTATAAATTTCATTACTGTAATAAAATCATGGAACTGTGACCTTTGAATTCAAACATATTTTATATCTTGAAGATTATGATCATAATTTTTCACAAACACAATTCCGAAGAGTCTTGCAAGAAGTAGCATTTTAATAATTGTAGAATCGAACACAGCCAAGGATCGACTTAAAACTTATGTAATAAGGTAACATATCGGTTATCATATAGCTGCAGGTGTTCTTAAACGGTAACCCTTTAACAAGTCGAGGGAATACTACTTATTTGATATTTTTATTGTACCTACCGTTTATTTTTTGTCCTTAGTAACCTTAGCATATTTTTTGATTAATTTTTATCTTGATCTGACGCAGATGAAAGTGTATATACTTTAAGCAGTTCTGTAAATAATGAATTTTATCTGATTGGATCCTTAAAATATACTATTTTAGAACGTTTAGACGTAAAGAGTTATTTTTGAAAGGTCAAATAAACGGGACACCGTTTGGAAATGGAATTAAGTCAGGCCGAAATTAAAATTTCGAATAGGTTTTATTATTTATTTTAAATTTATTTCTTTTTGAAAAGCTTTTTAAAAAAAGTATAAACTTTTTAAATTAAGAATGTGTCATAGAAGGTCTATCAGTTGAAAGACCTTTTTTGATGCGTTATAATGTGATATTATTATTGTCTTATAAAACTTTTACTTACCATGCCGTGAGAGGTAAATTCTTATAACTAATTTTGATAACTAACATTGGGTATTAATGAAAAAAGAATGATAAATCAATATTTGTCATTCTTTTTTACTATTCTACTACAATTTGTACAACATGAATTCATATATTATATCTTATTTGAATATTATGAAAATTAGAAGTGATTAAAGAACATCTAAAATAATAACGTCAAATTTGACGTCTGAATTTGTAGCTTTCAAAGTAATATTCTTAAGGGCAAAACTTATGAGTAATTTAATGTTTGACTTAACATTTCAAATGTGTAGGTTGTTTTAAGTACATTTGATTTTATGTATTTTTCTGTTTGAAGTCTTAAAATTTTTAATCATAAGCATGTCCTTCAAACTATTTTAGCTTTTTTATCAACAGCTTTTAACAGTCCACTACTGGACTGGCCTGCTATGTCATGATGGTCAGACGAACCAACAAAAAAAATAGTAAGTATCCCGTATTTGCTTTATGGTTTTGGGGACAAAAAGTTAGTGGTTTATGATTTTGACCTATATCACAAAACTCTCAGTCACACTGAGTCACTGATAATACTAAAATAATATTTACGATTATACACGAAAACTACGTATAGGGGCATAGCAATAACCAAGGTCGAACTGGTGCTTTAGATTGCTTGCAATATATTGGTTTATGTTGTCAGTGTTGGAATTAATTTCAAAGCTTTTTAGCTGTTCATCACGTTTTAAAGAATGACGGTTTTAATCGCAGCGGTGCGGTCTTTGTCTAACCTGTCACGAGAGGGCGTTTGTAACTGAGTATTATTACCTCGCTAAATTATTAAACGAAATTTCAGCAAAACCCCCCTTGATGTGTAGTTATGAGTTAAATTTATTAATGAAATGAATTAATTTTCTTAGTGAGATAAAGGTTTTGTTGTTACGATAATAATACGATTTAAGGTTTAATTGGCCGTATGTTTTGATTGTAATGACATAGATGATTCATTAATCAGATAAAATAGATATACACCTTGATACCTTAAAGTATTTTTATACCTGATAGGCAATAAAGTGATGCCATAAGAATTAACTTTTCCTGTTTAGATACGACAGTAAAAGCAAACGGAAACTGTCGCTTCGCCATTGAGGTTTACGTGACAAGATGAGTGTAAATAACAAAATCACTCCGCTTAATCTGAGAATTCAAAATAAGACGTATATTTGAGATAGGTACTTCAAGATATCGAAGTTAGTGGCTAGTTTTGTCTTATAATAGTATTGCTTTTGTCGTGGTAAAAGCATGGGAAAAGATGGCATTGATACTGACTTTTAATTATTACCTTATTTCAAATGCGATGATTATAATTATTAAGTAACCCGAAATGACACATATTTTCTAAGTTCAGCTATTTTATTTGAAAATAACTCTTACAGTTACCAACACCCGACCTAGTGCTGGCTGACGGGTGCTCCTTACGGTCAATATCCCTAGACCCGGGCGTTACTGACAGGTCGCTTACTGTGTGGGGCCTACCCGCGAAGTCACGACCCCGTTAGTTACGCCCATCCCACTAGAGCAACACTCCAAAGGATGCAAAATCAAAACAACAGAATATTACATTTTAGTGGGTAATCTTATCAGTACAGTAGATAGTGGAGAAGGCCGTGTATATAAAGTCGACGAGAGATTTACTGTCCTCGATATAAGCATGCGTGGTTCACTGGCTTCAAGCCAAATTATTTTTTTGCCAAATCTGCAAATGCGACGAATAAATTCGAAGGCCGAATTTTCCCTTTTACATCACCATTGTATTTCAACTAGCTACAACTAAAGATACGGTTTCAGTTCAGCAAAATAAATAGGTTTCAATGAACAATTTGAAACCACTAACATGAACTTCAAACCTTCCTTCCCGATCTATAAACTTTCAAAAAAAGAGAGTAGGTACTCCTTTTTAAAAGGCCGGCAACACACTTGTGACGCCTCTAGTGTTGTTACCATTAGGCGATCTGTCTGCTCGTTTGCCCACTATCCTATAAAAAAAGAAGAGACATATTGCGCTTCGCTTAGGTGACTTTGTGGCTCGAGGCCTCTCGATTATTTTGCCAACCGTCGTGGGCCAAGGATTCATTTTGGAGGATTATAATATCAGCCTGATGCTATTTATAACTTTTTACTGTATAGTTTTGTTGTTTTCCCATATTATTTATTAAAGTATTGTGTATAAAATCATCAAATATATTAGTTAGGTAAATTTAACTGAAATATTCTTGAAAATACTGTCTGATGAATGACAGACGAGAATTCGAACTATTTAAAGAAATTTTCAAGAAAATATTGACAAGCGTTTCACTTCTTTTCCCTTGGCGGGGGTTTATGGCATTCAGAGTTGTAGAGCTGTTGTATCATCTTGACAGAAAAAGCTCCACCGATGTACTTATAATGGTATAACATTTTCTTAGATACTAAAAGGATTGATTACAATGGTTTTCTTTTGAAAAGTGCCTATTGTCGTTGTGAAAAAACATCTAATAAAATATTTTCATTTCATCACAATATACCTACTGTTTTTTTTTTTTTTTTTAAAAGACAACTCCCACATTAGGAATAAACATCCTGTGTCGTGGGGGACTTTACAAACATACATGAAACGGACACAAAGAACATCCAGACTCGGGACAACAATTCGTGGATCACACAAAGTGTTGTAGGTACCGCGTGGGATTTGAACCCACGACACTTGGCGCAGTAGCAAGTGGAATGGCGACCGCTGACACCACTCGGCCAACCGTGCAGTCAAATTTCAAAGTTTGATCAAACGTACGTACATCTTTGTTACCTATGGGTTTTTTGTACTCCAGATTATTTCACCTTAAGCAATTACATCAGTTTGTAATTTGGTACTAAATATTGCTAAACCTATTAATTTTCAATTGTATTTATATGAATACCAAGAGATTCATACAAGCAAAGTCAACAAAACAGATTCTCAGTAAATATAATTAATGTAAGTTGTAAGGATGGAGCAATAACCTCATATGAATTACTTACACCTGAAAGCACTAATATGTAATAAGCTGACTCTTTGAAAATGTCTATTCAACAGTACTAATTACTAAATAACGTTATACCTTCTTAATTAAACGATATATTACTAGATTTAACGTAGATTTAGAAAAAAAAAATGTAAATGATGATAAATAGAAATGATAAATGATATTGAAAAGAATAACTTTGTATAAGCACTACAAGGAAACGGTGCTCTTAAAATGAATCATATTTAAAACATATCCTCCGTTTTGTGAAACATTGTTTAGTTCCCGAGGAGCAGAAAAAGTAAGAATAAAGGGTATATTTTTTCTTTAGTTAAGACAAAATCTGCGAGTCGCGTACGGTCGCAAGATTACTTTTATAAATCGACTACTTTAGCGTTCCTTTGTTTCTAGAACTCATTATTACATTCGTTGTCTATTTGGCTGGTTGGAATACGAACAGTTGAAGCTATCAACTTCAAATGGATGTGTGTTCTCATAGGATATTTCAGAGTTGACATCGACACTACGATCGAGCGACGTGCACTTGCAGATATTGCAAAGTTTTATGTCTTTGTTTTATGGATTAGAATATTGAGTCGATTTTGTTAAGAAGAGGTTTTATTAAAAATCTTATATTATACGTATATGTATATGTGCAAAGGTTATCTAGTAAATGCAATCATTTAACTATTATTATCATTCAGAATATTAAGTAAATCATTGACTGCACGGTTGGCCGAGTGGTTTCAGCGGTCGCCATGCCGCTTGCTACTGCGCGAAGTGTCTTGGGTTCAAATCCCACGCGGTACAACACTTTGTGTGATCCACGAATTGTTGTCCCGAGTCTGGATGTTCTTTGTGTCCGTTTCATGTATGTTTGTAAAGTCCCCCACGACACAGGATGTTTATTCCTAATGTGGGAGTCGTCTTTAAAAAAAAAAAAACCGTATAAATTACCAAAAGTATTTTATTTTCAAATGCGCTGATGAAAAAGTTAAAGTATTTATCATTACTATATTTTTCTATGGTAGTCATAAATTAACTGTGGCTCTAATTGCGTTTTCTACAGAAAAGGTTTTTTTTTCCAATATTGACACGAAGTTTTCTATTCGACTAATTTAATTGAAATTGATGGAGCAGTTTAGCCCTGAAAGCATCATAGACAGACAGACAGAGTTACTTTTGAATTTTCAGATTCGTAAAAAAATATTACCTAAAATACTAATTATTTTTTAAATTTACCATGTGTATACTTCTTGTCTAATAGTATACCCACTTTTACGTTACTTGTAGCGGTCAAAATGTCCACCAAACTTTGAAATCTAGACTGGATGAAACTTTTATAACTAAGGAATTCTGAACTCGCCAAAATATGCATTGCGAGTGAAACTACCTAAACGCTTTTATTTTGAAGCCAAAAAACACAGATAATAACAAATTTACCTCTTCATAAACTACGTACCAGCATTTGAATGAAGTAAGTCTAGAATATTTCTCGAATTATCTACAGTAAATCATTCAAAACGTTTACTCATAATGGAAGTTCGAGTGGATTGATACACCGATCGTACCTATCACTGCCCGAAGTCTGTTTCGGCATAGGAATATTTTTCAGAGTTTTGAAGAATCAAACCGATTGTTAAAACCCATTCAGTTGTGAAGTTTGAAACGTATGTACGCAGAATTCACGAAAATACTTTGTTGTTTTACTTTATTTGCCCACTAAGGATAGATATATTTACATATCACATATTTATACATTATATACATTATTACATATAAGATAAAAATATTTTAAGTATATTTTGATAAGATCAGGCTAAGTAGTCAGACTTTGGCAGACGTTAAAATGAAGAAATAATACTATTGTGGGGAAACGGGTGTCATGTCCCTCCAACACAAAAGGGAGGATAATCGGCGTGAGAATTTCTACTGCGCGATTCAGGATTGGTAGTTTCTTCGTGTTGTACGTTGGTCCGTAGGTCAGTGTATCTGCGGTAGGTGGCGCTATAGTATGCGTTGTTGCGCTGTAGGTGGAAGTCGCCACACTAAATAATGCTATTTTGTAACATTTGCCAAAGAACAAACAAATCGTATGATGCGGTTATATCATGTAATGTAAATCAGACAATCCAATTTTAAGTTATCTGTTCTTACTAGACAGTTATCTAATCATATTTTACCTTTTATATACATCATTAATGGTTTCAAGGGCTAGCAAACCTAAAGTTTTTTTACAATGGCTTTCATATGATCATACGTTTAATACTGTAATGTTTAAAACAATCAAATACGGGCGATATTTAGATGGCTTGGTTCTGGCCTGGGTGTGGCGTATAAGATTTTGTACCAAACAAGTTCAAGCCAAGTGTTAAATATTTCGCTTCAAACCTCTATGTTCAATCGCTAACATCTCTGTTATCTGGAATTATTTGCTTAATATTGTGTTTTCGACCACGTGAATTAGCGTTTAAAGGCGTCATGACTTCCGCTCCAATTTCCAATCTGCCAAAATCCAGCCTCTACTAAAAATAATAATTTTCTAAGATAGTAAATTGTACCGCGTGTTGTCTTGCTCAGTAGAACTAGAAAAGGTGTAGAAATGCATGCTAGAACACTATTAAATACGTCATTTAAAGCTGAAATTAAATATATTCTATCCCTGCGTTTGATTGAAAATCATTCAATCGAAATTTACAGCGAGTTTCACAAATGTTATAAACTTGTGCACACGCGCTGTTGTGAGTGTTGATGTTCAATTTGATCAACGTGGATTTTTATTGACATTACACTCGAACTTTTTGCAATAAATTGTTGGTCAAACTCCTTTCTCAAACATACTTATGTGATTCAAATCTAGAATATATGGTTATAAATATTGTCGTAACGAAAAAAGTTTGTTATTGAATTCCATATATTGTTAATATACCCGACTGACTGACTGTCAACTATATTATCGATTACGTTAACTGACTGACGGCTAGGCTGGAGGTCGGGAAGAAAGAGACCGCTGAACGGGATAGGGAGAGGGCCTATCCCGAGCGTAGATGCGACGTCGCCGGTGACATCAGCCGCCGTGAAGACAAGCTGCCAGAGAGTGGGGACGTCTGGTAGCTGATTAATTGATGCGGTCAGCGATAGCGCTCAGGTTTAGCGATAGGGGGCGGCCTGGTCACAAAACTGCGGCCAGGTCGCAACATATAACGGTTGGGCCAACAGGCAGGGGAAGCCCAGGCTTCTCCACAAATAGATTCTATATAGTCGCGGTGTCGTTCCTGGGGGAGACCTGAAATAACTTGGTTCGGGTCCTCCACAGAGCAGGGCGCCTGGGACCGGCCGTCGGGCTGATTTTTAGTGGACTCACCACATACCTGGCTCCTCGTCCCCGAGGAGCCGGAGATCCGAAGGGATTTTCCACCTCACCAACAATAAAAAAAGGCTGGAGGTGGGGAGTACGATTCCCATCCAGGATAAATTATTGTGTAACGGTGACAAGGATGATCATTTGTTATATGTCTCTATACAGTTTATTTATTATGACCAAGTATTTAAATATAGTCCGGTCTATTTAAGCCTAAAATCAGGAGGAAGGTTACATAAATTCCCATAAAGCTGAATATTGGCATAGTTGTTCAAAACATCATTATAAAGAAAATCTCAAAAGTCCTCATCGTTCCGAGGTGTGCTAAAAATTTGGCACGGGGTCAAAGGTCAAAAAAATGAGTTTTTTGCGATTTTTAGCGAAACGGTGAGTTTTTTCGCAAAATTACCCCAGTACAAAATTGTAGATCACGAAATTCTCTACAAAAAATATATTAATAATTTTTTTCCTAAAAGCCACCATTTTGGAGATATAACGTTCCGAAAAGTTGGATCAGTCGTAATCCCTCTATTTTGCACACGTACGCCACATATGAAAGTCACCAAAGGTGTAATAGAACTAAAATAAGTTCGCTATTATTTATTGTAACTTGCTTATGTAAAATATAAGTTAAACTACGAGAATCTCAGGTATAATGAAACCCCGTTCCTAAATTTGTACGTCAGTATAACCTTGGGATAACATCTGTCTTTTATTCTATTGTCCGCGTGGCTAGGGTCGTATACCTGCTTTATGTTGGCATGCCCAATATATGAAATACATACCGTTAGTCTTGAGCGCCACTGCGTAGGGAAAACATGTGCTTATCTTAACCTATCTTTTAACCTATTTTGTGCGTTTTAGATTTTTATAAGAAAAATGTCAGAATATTGTTTTATTTGTACTCATCTTTTAACTGAAAGTGAAACTGTAACTGTTGATCGTGGTATGAAGACACTGATTAATGCAAGTGCTGAAAGAGATGATGGATACTCGGAATTTCTTAAAAAACAAAAATCTGTGACAATACATAGCAACTGTCGTAAAATTTATACGCGGAAGTGTTCTATTGCTGCTGCCATCAAAAGAAAACGCGAAGAACAAGAAGCTAACACATCTACAGGATCTACAGTAAGTAGTCCTCCTCGTACTAGATCCCGTTCAAGTGATTCAGCTTTTTGTTTTAAAAAACTATGTTTATTTTGTGGCAATAAATTGAATGAAGAGTTGCAGAGAAAAAAATCCTTAGATCGTCGCAGTAAAATTTGTCAAGTAAGTACACTCCAATTCAAACATTCAATTTTGGAAGTAGCACGAACTCATTCCGATGCTATATCGAAAGCTGTTGTTGCTCGAATCGAATTTGACTATGATTTAGTTGCTGCTGAAGCAAAGTATCACCAAGAATGTTATACTTCTTTTTTGAAACCGACTACTGGCGGTACAGTTGGTCGTCCTAAAGATGAAGCAACAGATCTGGCAATGCAGGAAATATTTACATACATTGAGAGTAGCAATGACTGTCAGTTTACTTTGGCTGAGTTAAAAGATGTTAGCAAAATTTTAACTTTAGATAACAGGACTATTAAGCTGCGACTTAAACTGAAATATGGCGATAAAATTATTATCACTGAAAAATCGGGAGCGTTAACATTTGTATGTTTGATAAACAGTCACCATGAAATTTTAAATCAATCTTGGTCCGAAAATAAAAAAATTAATAAACAAGAAGAACGATTAAAAACTCTAGAAGCAGCAGCATCTATTATTCGAGAAGATATTCAATCCTCGGTATTTGATAATTCCTACTACCCTCCACCAGGTCGAATGTTTGAAGATTTAAATAATGACATCCCACAGTCACTGACATTTTTTTTGGAGCAAATGATCTTAAAAAATAAACGATCAAATTTCGATCATTTAAAACTAGTATGCACCAATATTTGTCATAGTATCATGACTGCTATTCGACCAAGATCGTTCAAGTCCAAATTACAGTTAGGTCTTTCAGTTTTTTTTCATCGGAGGTTCGGGTCTAAGCGTCTTATATAAATTTTGTCGTCTTTTGGTTTGTGTGCTTCTTATAATGATACATTGATGTACGAGTCAGCAGCAGTTTTTCATCCTCTTCCTCATGTCAAAAAAAAAAAAACCACGAAAAAAAAAAAACCACGTTAAAAAAAACGCGCTTTGTACACTACCTCATAGGTGGCGTGGAAACGTGTGCAAAATAGAGGGATTACGACTGATCCAACTTTTCGGAACGTTATATCTCCAAAATGGTGGCTTTTAGGAAAAAAATTATTGATATATTTTTTGTAGAGAATTTTGTGATCTACAATTTTGTACTGGGGTAATTTTGCGAAAAAACTCACCGTTTCGCTAAAAATCGCAAAAAACTCATTTTTTTGACCTTTGACCCCGTGCCAAATTTTTAGCACACCTCGGAACGATGAGGACTTTTGAGATTTTCTTTATAATGATGTTTTGAACAACTATGCCAATATTCAGCTTTATGGGAATTTATGTAAACTTGAATGTGTAAATAGACCGGACTATGTATGCTTATCAAATGTCTGGTTACAGGAGGGCTCTTCTTAGTTTGGAATCAGACGGCCTTGTGTAAGATGTGTATAGTTGTTTGTTGTTATTATTATTAATAGTACTTGAATAGCTGGATGATATTTTTTTTTAATTTTCTAAAATTGAATCCTAGCTAGATTGATGTACATCCCCGGAAAACCCCTTGAATACATTTTTTTATAAAAATCGTTGAAGGATCTTTATCAGGATACTGTTCTTGAGAAGGTAGTTATGTCTCCTAACATTACCATGTTCAATAACTAAGAATGGTCCTTTCAGTAAGATTTGGCGCCGTGTCATAAAGCAATTACCACCCAATCTTAGTTTGAAACGAATGTTCCGTACTTCATCCGAGCTGAAGACTGGCTTTCACCTTGTCCTGATCTTAATCCACTGGATTATGATTTATAGTCAGTTTTAGAGAGTAAGGCGTGCTCTAAACACTATGATAATTTGGAGCTCCTAAAACAATCCACAGGTTTCCCAAAGAAAGAGTACGCGCTGTTATTGATAACTGACCTCAACCTTTAAAGGAGTGTATTGCAGCTAACGTAGACCACTTCTAATAAGCTTTATTAATTTTTAATGGTTTTAAATTAACATATTAAACTAACACACTGTAATAGAAAAAATGGTTACATTCAATAAAAAAATTTGTTTATCTTTGTAACAATATTTATGGCAAGACCAAGTTAATACAAGAATTGCTCGTTTATAGGTATTAAATGTACTTTGATATCATATAGCGAAGACGACCTAAACTATTTGCTACTCGTAATAAAAGACCTTGCTTCGTTTAACCTAGATATGATCACCTTGCCTTTTGTGAGGCCCCATTGTATTCTAGAGACATACACGCATACTTCCATAGTGATAACCTCGGCGTGATATGAAAAATCAACGTTCTACCCACATTTGAAAGTTACCATTTAGTATTATTCGGCAAAATTAGTAAATTCCTTTACACATATCTATACTAATAATAAAGCTGAAGAGTTTGTTTGTTTGAACGCGCTAATCTCAGGAACAGCCGGTCCGATTTGAAAAATTCTTTCAGTGTTGCATAGTCCATTTATCGAGAAAGGCTATAGGCTATATATCATCACGCTAATACTGATAGGAGCGGAGCACCAATGAAGAATGTTTCTAAAACGGGGGAAAATTTTCACGCTACGGGCAATTGAAGACGCAAACGAGGTTGCGTGGGTCAGCTAGTAGTTAATAATATTACGAAACAAAAATAAAAAATGTTAATGTAACGGTCAACTCCTATACAAATATGCTAGAGACAATGACAAATGGAATATTCAACTTTTTTGTCTATGTACTTAATATATTTTCTATTTCTCAATTAATGATTTGTTCATGTATCGGGTTCTTCCTTCAAATATCTAATTACTCGTTATTATTTTTAGCATTCGTTCACACCACACATCTTTTTGTAGCCGCCATCTATATCGTCTTATTCCCAGTTCCTATATTAATGCCCAGTTCCTATATTTGAAAAACGATCAGTTCTAGGTACCAATAGTAGTATATTATACGGGGCGTAAGCTAAAATCGTTCCTATAAAAAATAAATTAAGAAACGGTATTTACGACTCGTAGTCGGTTGTAGAAAATTTTTACACGATGACGATTCGTTAAATATAGGAACCGGGCATTAACCATTTACACTTGTACGAAAATATTATTTGCTCGATTAATTTAGTATAAAGTGAATGCATAACTATAAATACTCATATCTTAAATTCTTAGATTTGTACAAAGGAAAATACTAAAGTATGCCAACTTGAGTTTCTATTATTTAAGTTGTCCTGACATCTCTTTACAGGGTCTGAACACTTTGACAAAACGGTGACGTTTTGTACTTGTGCAAATATTGTAAAGAACAGAGGATCTAAAGGCTCTCTGGGGATCTATTTGCGGGTCTTACACCGAGCCTGTGCAAATATACTTGCCCAGTATTTATGTAGGTAAATGTGTGCTGAAGTGCTTAGTGTTAAAACCAGTTTTTTTCATGTAAATTAATAGGTTAATGTTTTTCTTTGTTTTATTTTACAAAACGTAACATTTGGCAAAGTGGTAACATATGTTTTCGAGTCTTATTATCTTTGTGAAGACTAATAGTACATGTTAGAATGGTTTTGAACAATTTTAGTTTGATTCAGACATACATTACTTACTTATTTTTATTAGTTTGTTATTACTTTTTTGAGACCGTGCATCACTTTAACTAAGTGTTTCTTCTTATTTTCTACTAGCTGACCCACGCAACCTCGTTTGCGTCTTATATTGCCCGTAGCGTTAAAATTTTCCTCCGTTTTTGAAACATTCTTCATTGGTACTCCGGTTCTATTAGTAGTAGCGTGATGATGAATAGCCTATAGCCTTCCTCGATAAATGGACTATCCAACACCAAAAGAATTTATCAAATCGAACCACCGGTTCCTGAGATAAGCGCGTTCAAACAAACAAACAAACTCTTCAGCTTTATTATTAGTATAGATTAGGATAGAAATTATAACATTCATAATATTCATTTATAATATTAGTTTAGATCACTCCAGGGAGGTAGTTTTCAGGTCTTAAATTTATGTGGGAACTGTTATGTTTTTAATAATTGACTACATTATCAAACAAATATTGATTTCGAGATCTTTCTTTTCTAGGTAGCAATCATAATTAACTTTATAGTAATTTCTATTTACTTTTATCGAATGACAAAGAAACTATTTTCTAAAAAGCTTTCCTTAAGCTTTTAACGAGAATTATTCTGAACGTAAAGGCACATCAAA
Organism: Spilarctia lutea; assembly: GCA_916048165.1. Classification (NCBI taxonomy): domain Eukaryota; kingdom Metazoa; phylum Arthropoda; class Insecta; order Lepidoptera; family Erebidae; genus Spilarctia; species Spilarctia lutea. The sequence goes on from OU696491.1 coordinate 8,933,135, forward strand.
AGTCACACAATACTTTTTATTTCTCTTTGATCGAGTTTGGTCCAAGATATATTAAATCTGTATTTTATTTGTGCATAGCAGATAAATTAGCTTAATGGCTTTTTCACGTTAGAGTTTTATTGTGGGTCATGATTTTGGAGAGATTACGTTTTGATAATTTTGACTAATTTATTTTTATTTTATCTTCGTTAAACACACATTAACAGACCGGCAACGCACTTATAACGCCTCTGGTGTTCATGGGCGGCGGTAATCGCTTACCATCAGGCGATACGTTTGCTCGTTTGCCCCCTATAAAACAAAAAATAAATAAAAAGATGAGTAACAATAAATTTGAATAAGAATTGAAGGTCTTATAGACAACATTAGTGTATAATTTATGTATGGGAAAAGCATGACTAAGATTTATGAATAGTAGTAAAAGTGATTCAAACTTATAGTGGCACTACTTATTGAAAATATTTCATTGGAAAAGTATAATTCAAGATTAAGCGGGTTGTTGGAAATGATAAAATCGATAAGAGTCGGCGGCGCCTGCAAGACTAATAACAATTCTAAGAAACATTCGCCTGTAGCTACTTTTGCTAACGGTCCCGTGGCTTTTCATTGACATAAAATTCAAATAGTCCTACCAATTTAATTCTGTAAGAGGACCTTTCAACCAATCTGGTTGTAGAAATTTGAATTTACAATAACTTTCTAACCGACCTGATGTTCTAAATTTAAAATTAAATGTTTCTCTCAAAATTTGCTTTGTTGGTTTTTGATTTATTTTTGTGACAACCACAGATTTATTATTTTGAATGTCAGGTCTGAATTGAAAAATATCCTATCAATATGCAATATGCAACAGGGTATGCGGATTCGATTTTTTTTCTTTTATTATATTCAAAATAAAATTTGCTTCTTTTAGATTTGGGGTGGCTGGTCGTCCTAGTCAGCCTGTACTATTATTTTTTTTCGTTCAACTGCAACTGCTTCTTAATCCAGTCACGAATTATTTTTAACAGTAGATTTTATAACTGAATGTAAGTAGATGATTTCTAGGTTTAATAAGATCAACCTTCAACGGTATCACTGTTTATTTTTCTGGTACGTTAACTTTTTTTTTTTATTAAATAGAGGGCAAACGAGCAGATGCATCACCTGATGGTAAGCGATTACCGCCGCCCATAGACACCCGCAACACAAGCGTCACAAGTGCGTTGCCGACCTTTGGGGGATGGGGAGAAAGAATGGGGGAGGGGTTGGCGTATGGGCCTCCGGTATCCTCACTCACTCGGTGAAACACAGCGCAAGCGCTATTTCACACCGGTTTTCTGTGAGGCCGTGGTATCACTCCGGTCGAGTTGAAGCATTTCAATAAAATGAAATTCTGGTGGCAACAGTTTGCATACTGTTTACCTGTCATATTTTACCTGAAGATATGACTTTTAAAAAGAATGACCATGAGTTTCTTTGCCAGTATTCTCCTCATTAGGCTCTAAGCATTTTGGAAACTGGAAATTATAGATCGACAAAAGCAGGCTGTAGATTTTGGTGTTTTCACCTAATTTACCTTGACAATCCAGTACATGCTGTGGCGTCTGTATTTATCGATGTATGATTTTTAAATGTAGCTTCAATTTAACTTTCATGAATATCACTTAGTTGAATAAATGATTTTGATTGATTAATCACTGCACCGATTTTAATTAAATTTAGCATGGATTCTCGAGGTAGGACACATGCTCTTTACCGCAATAACCGACGAAGAAAAAATTGCTGCAGCCAAAAGTTAAGGACCCAAATTCATAATCTCATTTCTCCATCACTTAAATAATATAGCACTGTTGAGAATTATAATCGCAATAAAAACGTACCAAGGTCGTTTATATTCACCTTTTAAATTCTAGGGAGCGCTTGTTCCTTCAGTTTCCGAAACTCATTGTACGTTTTGTCTTTCTTTTGACAATATATTATCCTTTTTAATTTAAAGTGTTTTATGATAGTGAATAGAACATAGTAACAAACGCCTATTCGAAGTTAACATACCTAGTACTATTATATTGTGAAAATAAAAGCTTTATTTAACATCTAAAACGTAGCTTTTTCAATGACCTCTATAGGACCTTTACGGTATGTTTCGGTTGACAAGAGAATAGTTGTGACGCCTAAACTCATGGAATAGACTGCCTCGGTGGTGTAGTGGTAGCGTAGCAATTTCGGGTTCGATGCCCGGGTCAGACCAAATGTTTGTACAATCTGGAAATATTTGTTTCGGAGTTTGGGTATTTTCTATGTAAAATATGCATGTATTTATATCAGTTGCCTAGTACCTAGAATACGAACTCTGCTTAGCTTGAGACTAGATGGCGTTGTGTGTTAGATGTCCAAAATATTTATTTATTTTATAATTAAAAATATTACGGCTTACAAATAAAACATTGCACTGAGCCGAAATTAAAGTTTAATCGTGACAATGGTCCAGTGTTCACTTATCTTCGAATAAAATGTCATCCCTTTAGTATCGTAGGAGACGACTAAGAGCCCCCGCAGACTACAAACTTTTTTATCGGCCAATAGTTTAGTTGGTTCCTAAATCAGTATGAACATATATGGAAGTGCGCACATTCTAGCTCGCAAGCCGAGAAATAAGCCCAAAGCCAATACGATCAAATTATCGGCATATTATAAACTTTAGGGCCCCCGCAGACTACAGACTTTTTATCGGCCGATAGTTTAGTCGGGTTGGGCTGAAAGTGCGCACACCGAGCCAACTAAACAGTTTGGTTGGTGAACAGGGCGCAGACTATCCAACAGCCGGCCGACTATTCTCGAACTAGTTTGTAACTGACTGTTGAAGTAGTCGCACAATGAAAATATTGTCGAGAAAAGTTATTGGAAAATCAAGAAGAGATTCCGAGAGTATTGGGTGCATCCCATTCTCAGTGATAGATTAGTTAGTGGAAAATTTTACACTATGCATTCCAAATTACTTTATTACCCGAAAAAATTTTTCGCGTATTATCGAATGAGCATTACCAGCTTCAATGAACTTTTTATAAAGCGCAGGTCTTTTCTCGACTTCTTCAATCAACTTTTCGACGGAACTTTCTACAATCAACAATTGTGATTTGGGCGACGCCATATTCAAAATACACGCACATGACGCCAAATCACAGAGCGAACTGAACTATCGGCCGACTAAACAATCGTCATGTATGCGCAGGCGTGTATGCGCCAATACTGATTAAACAGTCGGCCAATAGTTGGCCGACAGATTAGTTTGAATGTAATCGGGTAGCCCATCAAACTTTTTTATCGGCCGATACTGAATCGCTGTAGTGTGCGCATATGCATTCCTCTCCATACTGATTAAGAAGGCGACCAAACTATCGGCCGATAAAAAGTCTGCAGTCTGCGGGGACTCTAAGGAAGTACACAGGCAGAAAAACATCTCTACACAGAGAAGGAGAACTTGAAACAAACGATATAACAACCTGTCGAGTCAACTTGGTATTGTAGGCCAAAATCTTTATAAGGAGAGGTCTGAGTCCAGCAGGAGACTGTTGATGTGTTGATAGAATGTACTTGGTGATAGAACTTCTAGGAGAAATTACGTCTACGAATAATAATAAACCGAGCAAATGGAGAAGTCGTATTTAAAACCGTAAACGTATTATATATACTGACTGATTTGACTGCACGGTTGGCCGAGTGGTGTCAGCGGTCGCCATGCCGCTTGCTACTGCGCCAAGTGTCGTGGGTTCAAATCCCACGCGGTACCTACAACACTTTGTGTGATCCACGAATTGTTGTCCCGAGTCTGGATGTTCTTTGTGTTTTTTAGAAAAAAAAAATATACAAAAAAAAAATTGTTTAGCCTTTTGGATTTCGTGTTTTAGTTACCAGCGTAGTAGTCAAAATAAAATGTAATTTAGTATTAAGTATTTGATGTAGTAACTATACAAAATTGATACTGTACTGTTAGAAGGTTTATCGAGAATTTTTTTAAATTTAAATAATATTATAGAATTAGATTTATAGAAGATACTTAATTATTTAAAATATCAAAGGGACCTTTTCTATTGGACAGTGAATGTCAGTTATAACCTTTGAAAATAAACCTGTATAAAACTATATAAGGTTATATTATTACCGCTACGACAGCATAGAGGTCACCCTAGCCTTAGAGAAGGAGCCCGATTTAACATATCCAATCATGCTGAAAGATTATGCAAAGGTCTCACGTCGGTATGGAAGCAACGCCCACTATTCTCACTATTTTATATTTCGAGGTGACCAGAAATTATAATAAAAGGATATTCTCGGGTTTATCAGACAAGTTCATAGATTGGCATGTAGGTATTTGTTATACTCTAACCTGTATAGTTGTAATAAAATAAAATCAGGCTAAGTATGTTTTATTGAGTGGAGACCGGGCATCGGCAAACGTAGTGTAGAATGTTCACAGGCCAGATAGAGCGATGATCTACGCTTGATGAATGAGAGAAGTTGGATACGAAAAAACGATCGAACAAAATGGCGTGCGATTGGAGCAGCCTATATCCTGCAGTAGGCTGGTGGTAGTAATGCTGATGATGTATTTCAAGTATTTTTGTTTTCAAGGACCTGGTGGCGCAGTGGTAGCGTAAGCGACTGCTGTGCTTGAGGTCTCAGGTTCGATTCCCGGGTCGGATCACATGTTTGTATGATATGCAAATATTCGTTTCGGAGTTTGGGTGTTTTCTATGTATTATGTGGATGTATTTACAAAATTCAGAGGCAGTCAGTATAATCTGTAAATACTTGTTTCGGAGTTTAGCTAGCTGTGTATAATATGTATATAAGTAAATCAGTTGTCTAGTACCTATAATACAAGTTCCGCTTAGCTTGGGACTACATGGCGTTGTGTTAGATGTCTATTTTTTTAATACAGTTGTCTGTAATAATTTGTCATATATTACAACTCGCAAATGAAATAAAAGAATACTTTATTACAGCAAAGTAATTGCAGCTGGCTTCATATAAAAGTACTTCCCACTCGTACAGCAGCAATTCAAGGAAACTGCACTTAATCTAACTAAACGCTTTGACAGTTAATTTTTAGTTTTAGACTCCACGGTTTGTAAGAAACTGTCTGTCTTTATTTCTCTAGAGAATTTTATGTTATATTAATTCTATGTTTATAATTTTCGAGTGTTGTAGATACATCAACAAATGTATAAATAACGGTTTTGGAGCTCGAATACAAGAAGTATACATTTTAATGAAGAAAGGATTTTTTAAAGAGTAATTTGGTTTTAAATTATAACGCAATTGTTATTTTAACTGTGAAAAATTGTAAAATACATTGGTTTTTACAAAATCATCGTAGTTTTAAAAGATTTAGATAGTATTAATAGTCAATCCGATTCAAATTAATGTAAGTATTAAGCTTAAATTAGGCAATATTTGGTTTTTAAGGCGTGGAGAGTTGCTTTTGTGAAACGATTTAAAAAGAAATCATTAGTAATACTAGGATCAATAGGTAGCATAAAGCAGTTCAAACTTGAGAATAAAGACTATAACAATACGTAACTGGAAAGTTATAAGTAGCTTATTTGTAATATAGCAACTAATAATTGCACTTTGGTTCCCAACTTACTTGTGGCTGGGTATGAAAATAAAAGGGCTCTCATAGGCATGTTATCGATAACTTCGTGAGAACGCGTTGAATGAATATTCAAAATAAAATTTATTGAAAAATCTTGTAGATAACTCTTGTATACTGGGATCAACAGCAATGACCCACGAACACATTGAGTTTTGACACTCGGAATGTCCCACGACAAAATAAACTGTCGTGGAATTCGCAACAAAAATTAATCAGAAAACAACTGCGTTGGAAATGTACTAATTCTCAAATAAAAAAATGTGTACGTATAAGACAGGTACCTGCAAATAAGAGACTATCATCTCTTTGAATATTGCAACGAATTCATCTCACAAAAAACAATTAAACCAAGTGCTCCTTTAGATTTGCAGATAAAATGTCTCCTTAAAAGATGCAATAAATTTTCTTGTAAAATTTATGATTGAAAGTATATGAAATATGATTACGAGGACGATGGTTTAGCTAGATTGAATGAGAGTTCTCAGACCTTTAATTAATTACACTCTCTGTAAATGTAGCTTTTCGTATCATTAATCCACCAGCAAGCATTATCTTGTCTTTTAAATATTTATTTTTTGTAACACAACTCAAAGTACTGTTAGGAATATTCCTGTCTCGCGATGGATTTTATAAACATACTTGAACCGGACACAAAAAACATACAGAAAAATTATTTGTGGATAACGTAAAGTATTGTTCATGTGGAATTCGAACCCATAACACTACGCCATGCGTGCAGTCAAATAATGTATAATCCTACTTATATTATAAACGAGAAAGTTTTTGAGTATGTGAGTGAATATGTTTATTGCTCTTTCACGCAAAAACTACTGAATGGGTTTTGATGAAACTTTACAATAATATAGCTTATACATCAGAATAACCCATAGGCTACAATTTATAAAGATACTAGCTTCGCCTCGCGGCGTTGCCCATGGTTATAGTTGTGTCGCGGTTAGCACCGCGGGGTTCACCTAGTAATATATATATAGACGTACGCGTGTGCCGTGCGTCGCCTAAATTGAGAGTTTTACCAGCAAACGGTGCCCGCTTCAGTGCGGGCAGGTGCTGGGAGGAGTCCGATTGTGTTAATAACAGCAGTTCCTGGACCCCTCCCTTCTCAGGCGCAGAGTGGTACACCGTGTGGTTTTAGTCGGGTCGACTTCGACAAACCGCCCCGCCGCAAACCCCGGTGGGGTCGTCACCCCACCAGGGTTTGCCCGTGGGGGTTTCCAAATGAAAAAAAAAAGTAATATATAATAGGTCTTTACCTATGAAATTGCGTTTCTTCAGTACTGGTCATTTCAAATAAAAAAAAGTTTGTAATGGCTCTGTATTCTAAATTCAAATTAATTTTGTTTTAAAACCATGACATTCTACTTACAAACTCAGTCTTTTGTTTTTTGATTAGCGTTGTATTTTCATTACATTTGAACATTTTTCGTCATAATGGATACTTTAAAAATTCGTGTAATTATGGAATATGAGTTCCGTCGTGGCACCAACGCGACACAAACGGCACGTAACATCAAAAACGTTTACGGAGAGAACTGTACAAACGAACGCACAGCCCTTTATTGGTTTTCCCGGTTCCGTTCTGGAAATTTTGACTTGAAAAATGAAGCTCGTGGTCGTCCGGAGACTTTGGTTAACAATAATGAATTAAAGGCGATTGTGGAAGCTGACGAAACTCAATCTACAGCTGAGTTAGCAGCAGCTTTTAATGTAAGCATCAAAACAATATTGATCCATTTGCGACAAATTGGCAAGGTAAAAAAGCTTGATAATAATAATAATTTTTATTTTTCTCTCACACAAGATATTTATACATTTACATAAATTAGATGTTACATTTTAAATTGTTAAACTGTGCGAGAGACTGGCATCTGTACTAGGAAGACCTGTATGACAGATTTACCAGCCTCTCCAACTCTAGATACATTGTAAACTTTAATCACTGAGAGATAAGTAATAGAAGTGAAGGTTGTATTGTGTAAAAAGCGTGTGTGTGTATGTGTGTTTATCCGTGTGTGTTTGTGCGTATGTGTGTGCGTGCGTATGTGTGTGTGTGTGTTTGTGTGTGTGTGTGTGTGTGTGTGTGTGTGTGTGTGTTTGTGTGTGTGTGTGCGTGTGTGTGTGTGTGTGTGTGTGTGTGTGTGTGTGTGCTTATGAGGGTATAAACAATAATCGTTCAGTTTCCTCATAGCTGAGAGACTTAAGCCAATCAGAGAGATGTTTTTTGCAGTTAAACCTTGTCTGAACGTAAATGTGCAATTTCTCGTTTACCTTATTATACAGAAGCCTTCCCATAAAGACAAAGAATTTTCCCGCAAATGTAGTCGATATCAAATTCTCAGTTGCAACACACTTGATAGATGGGTGCCCCACGACCTTAACGATCGCCAGCGCAACGTACGCGTCGAGACCTGCCTTTCGCTGCTCAACAGGCAAAGAAATGAAGGATTTTGAAACGAATAGTTACGTGCGACGAAAAATGGATTCTGTTCGACAATCGAAAGCGCTCAGCAAGTTGGTTAGACCCTGGTTCAGCACCAAAGCAATGCCCTAAACCAAAAATGACCCCTAAAAAGGTGATGGTCAATGTTTGGTGGTCTAGTGCGGGTGGGATTCACCACAGCTTTTTACAAAACGGCATGAGCATTAATGCAGATGTGTACTGTGAAGAACTGGAGAGAATGATGGAGAAGCTTGCACATCTGCAACCAGCTTTGGTCAATCGGTCGTCCCCACTGCTCCTTCACGACAACGCGCGACCCCATACTGCGCAACAGACAGTCTCCAAGCTGCAAGAGCTGGGGTTGGAAGCTCTCCCTCATCCGCCATACTCACCAGACCTTGCACCTACCGACTATTACTTTTTCCAAAATTTAGACAACTTTTTAGTGGGTAAAAATTCAATTCCCGAGAGGCAGTACAAAATGCCTTTGAAGAGTTTGTTGCCTCCCGTCCAGCTGATTTTTACAAGAAGGGCATCAATAAACTGCCAATGCGTTGGCAAAGATGCGTCGATTGCATGGGTGATTACTTCGAATAACAGAAATAAAAAAGTTTGAAAAAATAAGTACTTTCACTTATTGCATACAAAACGGCAATTTCATAGGTAAAGACCTAATATATTAATACGCAAACAAAACCTATGAAAACTCTTTTTACGACTATTATGCGAACGGAGGAGATTGTAAGGCAATTTGGTTTATATGGAGTAGGAATGCAGACAACTAAAGAAACATATAAATATAGTCAATGAATTATGGATGATTTCCAACCCAGACGACCATTACTATATTTAAAACGATCGTGTAATATTGTCTTTTTGATAAAATTCAAATTCAAATTCTCTATTTATTTACGACATTTGACAAACGTTAATTTGTTCTATTGTAAAATGCTCAAAATAAAAACAGTTTTGTCTGTATTGTATTCTTTTTCGTTTAATTACTTAGGAATAAGACAAAGACTTTTTTCTCGTTTAATATAATTCTTTTGAAAAAAATATTATAATATTTTTCTTGGTATTGTACAGTTGTTAACAGAAGCTGTGATTTGCGTGACTAAATTACGGTTTTTTTGTGAAGTAGTATAAGATAATTAATTATGCCTCATTCACTGCCCCGTTGGCGTAGTGGTAGCGTATGCGACTGCTAAGCTTGAGGTCTCGGGTTCGATACCCGGGTCGGACCAAATGTTTGTATGATCTGCAAATATTGGTTTCGGAGTTTGGGTGTTTTCTATGTATAATATACATGTATTTACAAAAAAAAGTATAGAAGTATTCATATCAGTTGTCTAGTAACCATGGCATTTTTTTATAGGGGGCAAACGTATTGCCTGATGGTAAGCGATTACCGCCGCCCATGGACACCCGCAATACCAGAGGCATTACAAGTGCGTTGCCGGCCTTTTAGTAAGGAGTATGCTGTTTTCTTGAATGTTTGAAGGTCGTATTGGTCCGGGAACACTGGGAACAGTATTGCTATGCGTGGCAGAAAATTTCGAGAAAAAATGGATGGCGTTGTGTGTTAGATGTCCGGAATATTTATTATTTATTAATTAATGAGGGCCTATAGTTTGTTCGATTTAAGAAGGTGATTTTGACAGGTGAAACTGTACGTGAAACGTTCCGTAACGACAGACTGCAACCGTGCACTAATGGAACTCATGTATCAGGAATCATGTATGGGAGGATGTTTGTTGCTCTTTTACGCAAAACTACTGATTGGGTTTTGATGAAACTTTAAAATAATATAGCTTATACATCAGAATAACACATATGCTATAATTTACAAAGATATTAGCTTCGCCTCGCGGTGTTGCCCGCGGTTATTGTCGTACCACGGGTAGCACCGCGGGGTTCAGCTAGTATCCTAAAACAGTTACATTTTATGATTTTAACTTCAAATTTAGTGATGTTACATTTGAATCGTTGCGGAGGTAAAGATTAATAATTTTGATTTACAAATCGGATGTTATCGACTTGCTAACCAGTGTTCATTTTCTTAAAAATAATTAACTAGCTGATACTTATTCATTCAATCTATAACTTTAATTAGATTATTTTCGTATAATGAAACTGAACTGAACAAATATTAATAGTATACTATTTTTTATTATAAAGGACAATTTAATTTCTTTTTCCTTATTATTATTGAAATCTGTCTTAAGGACATTCAGCAATATTTATGTTGGTTGAGATGTGGTAGCGTGCCCAGTGACATATCTCATAATTTACAAAAAAACAGTGTAGATCCTTTGGTATTCTTTTTTTTAGTCTGCGTACTCCCGGGAATATATCGTCCATTATAGGCCGACCGTTTATCTGAGTCCTCGCCTGCGCGGTAACAGGGGCGCGGGGGTATGACGACAAAGGGGACTGAGACAGGTGCGGGCGGCGGGCGAATTTTTGTATCTCACTAAGCGCCCCCGCTATAATAGGTGTTGTGCGAGTGCATTCGGATGTTGTTGCAATCTGTCTTTGTAGGTTTTGACTTTATCTTTTACTTCCTCTTTCACAGTTTCGATATCAAGTTCGCGGTGGAGTCTCTTATTGATGACATACCATGGTGCATCCACTATCATTTTCAATACTTTTGACTGAATACAATTTAAATAACATTGAAAAGTTACCTAAAATCGAAAAGTATCATTAAATAAATATTAAATATTTTCGGACATTTAACACACAACGCCATCTAGTCCCAAACTAAGCAGAGCTTGTACTATGGGTACTAGACAACAGATATTAATACATATATACTTTTTTTTTTGTAAATACATACATATTATACATAGAAAACACCCAAACTCCGAAACAAATATTTGCAGATCATACAAACATTTGGTCCGACCCGGGAATCGAACCCGAGACCTCAAGCTTAGCAGTCGCATACGCTACCACTACGCCACCGAGGCAGTCATTGTTACGTATCTGTTTCAGCATTATGAGCTATTGAGTTATTTTCAAAATTAAATTACTATTAGGTATGTTCGTCATTTTGTAGGTGTTTATAGTTTATGCACTCAAGTCAAAACTCTCTTAAAAAATGGCTTACTATGTTTTTACGTTTCTTATTCTGTGCTAATACATTAACAATGAGTAATACTCTTACAACGATGAAATCTATAAGAATGTCATTTAAAGAGTTCGATTTCATTGTGAATACTTTAAGCCGCGTGGAGTGATTTTCGGTAGAAGTACCTATATTGATCGGCTTGGACTGCGATGGTATAGTGTGTATACAAGTGCTCTGTAGAGGCCTTGGGTTCGATTTCAGGTCGACCAAAATGTTTGACGCCTGATCTTGAAATGTTTTTGAGCATTGTTTGTTTTCTATGTATAATACGAGTACTTATATAGGGGTTTACGAAATATAGTTCGAGGTCAAATGTGTGTGAAATAACTAATGTCACGTGTTGAACAAAACGTTTTGGAAAATTTAATTATTATCAACACTAAACAAAAGTAAAAGTTAGTTAGGTTAAAAAGAAAAGTAAGTTCATTTCTTTTTAAACGACTTCGAAAAAGGAGCAAGTTATCAATTCGACTGTTTTTTTTTTAATGTTTGTTACCGATAACTTTCGACTGGGTGAACCGATTTTGATGATTATTTTTTATTTGAAACCTGGTGCTTCCCGTGTGGTCCCATTTTTGATAAAATAATGTGGTTATTATCTTTTGCATCGCGATGTTCTATCTAGACATATGTACAATCTACGGTTTCACATATAAAACTCTAGTGCAATTTTATGCCAATTTCCAAATCAATTTCTATTCCTGGTTCCAATACGTAACCATAATAGTGTCTAATTTAATTTAAAAAATACACTCGCTAACTTTAGGTATATTTGTAGAATACATGTACATGTAACATTATTCTTAAAAAAAGAGAAGTTATCATTCCTATTTTAAAACGATTAACGATTATTCATACAATATGTTGATAATCGTTCAATATTAGCCATAATACAAGAGAATTGGGACGTTAGCGATTGCAGAAAAATATGCGGAACATTGGCATCTTGGCAAAGGGAGCTACCTAAAATTGTAATGTGTTAACGTACCCGTTTATCATTAACGAATCACTAGCAAAATACTTATATTTAACGGAATGAGGACAGTGTAATAAGTGTAGGAGTTGATATAATAGTTGCTTCATTATTAGTCACCCGCTTAATAATTTCTTCTTAAGAAGATCGTTAAGGTTTCCCTATAGAGAGATATAAATGTGTCAAATATAATTTATCATCGTTAATTATTACTCCCCACGGTTCGTGAAAAGAACTCTTATTAATAGATAATACTTTACTTGGAAACATTTATTATAATTGAAATAGGCACAGCATTTAGAACTTTCTCGATACGATATCGAAAATATGAGGTACTTATGGCACTCTTTAATAATAAATTAAAAAGTAATTTGTCATCCTAAAATATAAGAAGTTTATTTACTTTTCCATTAATATTCAATTGAAATATGTCTATTTTCGAAATAAAAAAGGGTCGCTTTTCTTGAGTCTCAATTGTTTAGATGTTTTTATTAATCATTGAAATATATTGACCCGCGTTTTCTATCTCCTCTTGACCAAACGGACGAAAATCGTACTTATATTTTAAAAAATTATACTCTCAAATATAATATTTTCTCATCTACTTTTTTCCTTTAAGTATACCGGCCTACACGGCCAAACTTTATTTTTTTAAGCGGAGCTACAACCATTGGACCTCTTCGGATATCGTTTGTCCTGCAGAAAATCTTGGTAGATTTTTGAGAGTTTAACTACTCGTAACGATGCTACGGATGTTTGTATTGGACCGATAGCTTAACGTGGTCGTGGTCACTTATCCATAGGCGTTTTGTTTTTTTATGTATGACCCTGCCTAAACGACTCTACACTGCCTGATAGAAAGCATAAGCAGAATCCAAGAGTGTATGACTCCATACTCATTGCGAATGCAGACAATGCAACAATACAGTATGGTGACTAACGCATTTATCCGTTGCGGCCTAGTAATGCTTCTGCATCATTGTATTGTGATACGGTCTCGCACTCACCAATGAAACACGACAACATAAACGCTGTCTATCACGGTGATCTTCTATACGAGGGTAGTAAAGACCGAGTCGAGCCGGCCCATGCGTGCTGAAATCAGGGTGCCTCTGTGACTCTACTAACTTGACTTTCTAGAAATGTGTTAATCTAATTGGTTGCTATAGTTGTTTAATTCGTGGGAGCAAATAGTACAGAACGTTATCAAAGTCACATGCTGAATGGAATTATGTCGATGTTACAAAACCTTTGAGGACACTGACTTCTTAATAACGATTGCCATATAAGGCCATGTCAACCGGGACCGACGACTCAACGTAGTCTCCAATGCACGGTCGTGTACACCGCCTAATTTCCATACTCCGGAATATCACTAAGAATTTATTTCAAGAAAAACCTAACAAAACCTTTGACCCCACCCGGTCAAACCCGAAACTTTTTCAGCGGCAGTTGCATAAGCAGTATTTCTAAACATTAACATATATAATTGAGAAAAATGAAAAACAAAGATGCTTCACAAAAAATTGCATCGAGAATAAGTTTAAATTTCTCAATATTTTATGTTAACATGGCTATGAATATTAATGAAATATTCAAGTTATTGACTGGATCTCGAAGAAGTCACTGAACGTCAGCTCCACAATAGTTTACGTTGCATACTAAATCTTGATATTAAATTTAAACTTGTAAAAACTTGATTTAAAAATACAGTCCCATTGTCTGTACGCGATTCTTTAGTTGTAAACTTGAACGCTGAATTCTAACTTTGATAGCTGAATACGTTTTATCATGATAAGTTAATTTTTCCGTGGGAGAGCCACGCTTCGGCATGAATGGGCCGGCTCGACCGGAGTGATACCACGGCCTCACAGAAAACCGGTGTGAAATGGCGCTTGCGCTGTGTTTCACCGAGTGCCGGAGGCCCATACCCGAACCCCTTCCCCATTCTCTCTCCCCATCCCCCTAAGGTCGGCAACGCACTTGTGACACTTTTGGTGTTGCGGGTTTCCATGGGCGGCGGTAATCGCTTACCATCAGGTGATGCGTCTGCTCGTTTGCTCCTATTCAATAAAAAAAAAATGCATTTTATTGCATTGCATTACTAATTATTTCGATGGTTTTTATCTTATGAATGAAGTTCTCTCGTAACCTGATTCTGTGATTGAGACCTTTGAGGTGACATCAGTTTTTTTTGTTTTGAGTTGCGGATTGTAGATGTCCATGGGTAGCAGCATCCACCATCAAAAAGCCTAGTGTGAGTTTATTCAACAACTAGTCGATTGGCTCGCGCTGACATTTTCACTAATCGCATCGCCGAGTGAGGAAAACACGTCCTTCATTATTATTATTATCATTAACGTGTTCGCCATCGAGAGGAAATTAATTTCAATATACAAATTAGTATTTAAAAAGGAGAGTCTACAAACAGTATGAAATTAACAGTTTTTTTACTATAAATGCATATGAAAGTACATACGGTAATTAGAATAAAAAAACAATAAAAAAAATTGTTTCTCCGCAAATAGCTGATAATATAAGGAGTAACTGAGGCAATTTGTTTAGACTACTTCGCCCCACGGTTTTACCCGTTGTATTTGTAAAGGTACAACAAGAAATGCGGGTAACACTTCGGGGCTCAGCTAGTTTGAAATAAACTCACACTATGTGGTGCCGTCTGATCTTTTACACCCTATGCCATGAAAATAATGAGATTTAGTCCCTTGAAAGTTTTTATAAGGATACTCATTTCCAACTGCTTTAAAAAGAGACAGACGATATTGAATACGTGCCTAAGTATTGAGTTTGAGGTGAACCAAGTAGTGACGTCACATCTTGTTATTTCCAAGAGAGTTGTACCCAAGCTATTGTTACGTCATTTAATGAAAATGTATTAATTTAGTTTGACAGGGAACTAATATACATATATTTTTATCTATATTGATATATTATCATAACCTGGTAATCTCAGGATTTACTGGCTCGTTTTGTTTTTATGAAAGTTAGATAAACTATCTATGAAGGTAACAGACACAGACATATATTGTGAAGTTGTAGCTTTCAACTGAAGCCCGTCTGGGGAAAATGTTAATCTTTAATAATATTGTGAATGTAAATATAAGTTTGTTTTGCATGTTTTTTTAAAATTCTTTCAACTATGGAAACTCACATTATCAGCGAATAACCCATAAATATACGGACGGAATCGCAGTTTTTCCTACTTTATCGTCTAGCCTTCATAAATACCAAGAGTTACCTGGTATTTAATGGGAACAACACAATTGCACTGGAGGGGTAACTAAGTCGAGTAAATAAAACTACAACTTGTCACTTGTTCTAAAATATTGTATTGTTTCCCTGAGCTGGTTACTTAAAAATCGCGGACGACAACGATATCGCGATTCAGACAGAGTGCACAACGCCCTCTGTCGACATTTAAAGAAAAGTACTATGTACCATCATGTGCTCAGCTTGCGGTTCAACATGCCTATTGCAGTCAAAATTACGTACACAAGTACAGAGCAGTATCAGAATTTACGAAATTAAACATGGTGGTGTTCTTTTATCATAATTCTGTACATAAGTTAGTATAATGAGGTTTTTTTTTATGTAATATGTGGCAAACGAGCAGGCGTATTGCCTGATGGTAAGCGATTACCGCCGCCCAAGGACACCCGCAACACCAAGGGCGTCACAAGTGCCTTGCCGACCTTTGGGGGATGGGGAGGGGGAATGAGGGAAGGGTTGGGGTATGGGCCTCCGGTATCCTCACTCACTCGGTGAAACACAGCGCAAGTGCTATTTCACACCGGTTTTCTGTGAGGCCGAAGCGCAGCTCTTCCACGGTAATTAGTACTTAGGCGAAAACTATCTGGAACTTTTCCATTACATGTGTTTATTAGACTTCTTAGTAAGTATACTTACATATCTTTTGATTGGCTTACACAATAATCACTGCGAACTACTCTTGTCTATGATTTTGGTGTTAAGTGCTATTTCGTGTATTAAGAATATAATCGGCAGTTTTTGTTTCGATATTATTGAGATTTAAGTGCTTAATGTTCTTGTAATACAAAGAATTAGCTTTGTAATTTATGTTATATACTCTTGTTTATAAAGTTCAAAGTCATAGTTTAATGAATATGAGATATATTCTTATAAAGATACACTGGGATATTTCTATCAATTTGAGTCCAATTATTGTGCTTGCTCATGTAACACAATTATATAATTAAACTAGCTGTCCCGGCAAACGTTGCTTTGCCATAAAAGGGAATATATGTTGTAGAGGTGGGTCAATAAAAATCGCGATGGAAAAATAGGGGTTGATCGTAGAGGGTTGAAAATCTAGGGTTGTATGTATTTTCTAATGCTGCATCATAAAAAAATAGAAATTAAAAATTTTGTCAAAAAAAAAAAAAAATTTAGGGGTGGACTACCCCTAACATTTAGGGGGATGAAAAATAGATTACAACCGATTCTCATAGATACCGGATAATCACAAAAAATTTCATCAAAATCGGTGGAGCCGTTTCGGAGGAGTTCGATTACGCACCCCGTGACACGAGAATTTTATATATAAGGATAAATATAAAACTGAGCTCAAACATTAAAACATAATATGTACTATTTATATTGCTCCAAAAAATTCATCTGCATCGGCGTATATTGGGAGCATTCCCAGAAGACTGGCAACATGAGACGCGTTCTAAAGTGAAAAGTAAAAGACCTTAAGATATTCAACTTACAGTCTGTACAATATATCGAATTACTAATCTAAATTTTATAAAATTATGCAATAGGATTGTGGTTACCTTCAGTTTTGTATCTGAAAGTAAATGTGAAATCACCCCGAGTTTTGATACACAGCATGGACTATACTGACGCTGTTCTTGAGCTCTATAAAATTCCAATCCCCATTTTGTGCAATTAGGGGAGGAATTTAAAAAAATACTCTTTTAGTGAGTGGTGACGAATTTAGAATACAGCGTGTCACTCCTATTCAACTTGTCGGTGTCGAAAGAACCGAACAAGAAAGTTAACTCTGCAGGATTACAGAACTGCAAAGAGAAGAATAACTTGGCAGGAAACCCATAGGTACGCCTGTCCAGTGTGCTATAGTAGCTTTGTACTTAGGCCTGCAGAAGCAGTGGACTGTTATAAGTGTAACAAATTTGTATTTATTTAACTTTGTCAATTAAATTAAGTGTATTTTGATTAATTTTCTATTACTCTAGTCGATGATTGTGTTTGATTTATATTTTAATCAATATTAGTAAGCTAGTCGATTAAAAATGCCAGTACTGTGTTAGTCTATTAATAGATTAGTTAATTAGAGCGAATAGATTCATAGACACATTTCGTGCATTCTGGAATGAAATGTGTTTAGTCGGTAATTTTTAAAAATGTAATGGCATTCCGATCAAAGATCTCGACTGAGGCAGATATTTAATAAGGATATACTCGTAGTTGAACCATTGTTGGTGTTTGGACTAATATATTATAAGAGCGAGTTGCGAAGAAGGAATAGTTTTATTCAACCCCTTATTCTGAATAGCGAGAGTTTATTTAACTGCCTCATTGGCGCAGTGGTAGCGAATGCGACTGCTGTGCTTGAGGTCTCCGGTTCGATTCCCGGGTCAAAACAAATGTTTGTATGATCTGCAAATATTTGTTTTGGAGTTTGGGTGTTTTCTATGTATAACATGTATGTAGTTACAAAAAAACGTATATATGTATTAATATCAGTTGTTTAGTACCCATAGTACAAGCTCTGCTTAGTTTGGGACTAGATGGCGTTGTGTGTTAAATGTCCGAAAATATTTATTTAAAAGTATATTTTTTATTTATCACATAAGGTTGTGATGATGATGACGAACAAGTAGGAAGAAGTAAATAGCCTATTCTTTTATTTACGTTATTCTAGAGAGTAAAATAATCATACTTTATTCTATTTACCAGATTCACATTGCGTTATATTTCTGCCTGAAGAGCGGAAAATTATTGGAAATGGCTTTGTTTCCTTATGAGGCGTTAATTTTATCCTTTGTGACATTTTTGTATAAAAATTTGGAAACTCCGCACAATTCTTGTGCTATCTTTTTACATAAAATTATTGCCGTCAATGAAACGTCCTAAAGCCTGCAAGTTTTGATATATAGCCTATTTTAACTGGTTTGCGGTCGCTTTCGGAGTAAATATGTTGTTGCATATGATTTATTTGTGTATATTTTTTATTATTCTCGATGGTTGTTTTCATTTGAAGGAAAGATTTAAGAAAAATGTAAAGTAAAAGGGGTTTTTTAAACGTCTTGCACATGGGTGTCTGATTTGAAACTAGATGGAGCTTGTGCTACGGTAACAAGACTACTAAACATTATTTTTACTTATTTCTGCATCTATAACATATAAATTGTATTGAGAGATAAAGCAAATGGTCGTTTTCATTATACAATTATT
Source organism: Spilarctia lutea (assembly GCA_916048165.1). Lineage (NCBI taxonomy): Eukaryota > Metazoa > Arthropoda > Insecta > Lepidoptera > Erebidae > Spilarctia > Spilarctia lutea. The sequence goes on from OU696491.1 coordinate 8,951,796, forward strand.
TGTAAGGAATAGGAATCGAACACACTACCTCTGACTTAGCATTCAAAGTCTAACTAAACCAACAGGACAGTAAATATATCGTGATAATGATATGCAAGCTTTTACCCGTGGCTCCGCCTACATGTCCCCTCCTCAACTATCATAGCATCTCGGAGAGATCGGATCAGCGGTTTACCCGTTAAAGCTTAACCGATAGACAGACAGACAAAAAAACTTTTTATATTATATTAGTAGATTTAAGTTTTTCACTGACTATTGTGTCAATATTATTGCCCCGTTATCTTTACTTAATAGTACTTTTTTAAAATGACCTATATCTTTTGCTGGACCGCTGACAAGACAAACAAATGCAAAATTTGATAACGATTACTTTGGTAGTTTTTTTTTTATGTAATGGGAAGCAAACGAGCAGGCGTATCGCCTGATGGTAAGCGATTACCGCCGCCCATGGACACCTGCAACACCAGAGGCGTCACAAGTGCGTTGCCAGCCTTTGGAAAAATGGAGGGAGGGATGGGAGAAGGGTTTGGGAAGTGAGCCTCCGGTACCCTCACTCACTAGGTGAAACACAGCGCAGGCGCTATTTCACACCGGATTTCTGTGAGGCCGTGGTATCTCTCCGGTCGAGCCGGCCCCATTCATGCCGAAGCGTGGCTCTCCCACGGACGCTTAAGCTTACTAAACTAACTCAAATTTAAGATTAATTACACAGTTAGGATGTTATTTAATTCCATTGGGATTTCGCGATATAGGTTAATTAGCGGTACAAACGCTCCCACTGCGTCAACGAACGAACTGGTTTAAGCATTAAAGGTTATACTAGTATAATTTACTAATCTATCTAATATGTCTTGTCAGTATGAAATCCTTATACATATTACGTCTTTTGAAGTCCTTTATAGCCACTCTATATTATTTAGATCTTATGAGGGATTAAGAAATTTACCAGGCATCTTAATTATTATTACAGATACACTCCTTATAAGTTTTTAGTTTAGAATAATAAATACACGTTTGACCCGGCTAATCATGTCTTTCTCTTTCTGTTCCATAAAAACACTCACAATATTTAAAAAAGAAATCCGTTTTGTTTGTGTTTCAGTGAAATTTTAGTCTAACAAATTTCAGAGAAGACAGAGTGTTCCCTAAATTTACGTTGAAGCAATCGTTTGTGTGTTTGGCGCTTGCGTATTGTGTGAGTTTTTTTCTTTTTGATTTAGGTATATAATATTTGGTTTGTGTTTTGTTTTTCTATATTTTATATTAATCTGGCACTAGAAGTGAAAACTGGTTATTGGCTTTCTGGTGACTGATCTGCTTTGTATTACCAATGTATCTAGCTGTAAGTTTTCCATATATAAATAAATAAAATACACTCTTTCAGTGGCCGAATTCGCTTGTCGCGTCACTACATCAGTATCAGACACAGAACTAATACCGAAATACGTGTAAGTTCAACCTTTCAGCATTAATTACTTCATTATAAAGAACTGTGTCATGCAAACTTAGCAAAAATTAAAACACCGACTTCAAAAAAGACCCAGACTTGGGACAAGTATTTGCAGATCAAGTTAATTTTCATTTCTTTCAACCATTATATCACCCTCTGTTATATGGTGTAACGTTTCGTCAATCTACCCTCTACAAACATGTTTTTAATATTATGCCGTTGCCTACAATCTCCATTATTACACATGCTTTGTATTCCTTGTAAATAATAAGAAACGATAAAACAGAATTTTATATTACCTCAGCGGTTTTTTGATCATTATTTAAAAAAACATGCTTAGGGTGCTTTGTGTATCTTATGAAAATATCATTAAACAGTATATATTATTATATTTATGTTGTCAGCACAGCAGAAGCTTTTCGTAAGTCCTGGTAGGAATTTAATTAAAGAGAATATGGGAAAAAAATACAGCTATACATCTTAATGATGCTAAGAAGATTAAATTAAAGTACCTCATACAGAGCATTTTTAGGTTATATTCGTATTTTATAAAGATGTAGAAAAATATGTTTTTTCGTCTAAAGGGTACATACATGAATAAAGAAAGTCAAGGCATTATGTCTATCAGTTCATTCTAGATTTCTGTGAATTCAACAAAGTTACAAAATATTCAGAAACACCTTTTCAATAAAGCAGAGCTTGTGTTATGTTGACAACTGATATAAATGGTTATATACTTTTTTTGTAAAACACTCTGTACTTACATATTAATATAAAGAAAACACAAAATCCGAAACAAATACTTGAAAATCATATAAACATTTGTTTCGACTCGGAAGTCGAACCAGTGTGCCACCGAGGCAGTCAATATAAAATGTGTGTGTGTGTGAAAATAAATTCCTTTGTTTTGGGATAAAGTTACGAAATGCAACACAAAAGCTCTTTTACTGGGGAACGACGTTACATTTTACCGTAGATTCTACAACTTTCAAGCTTTTCGTCAAGGTTATTAGTTTCAGCGAAAATGCGTTCAATCTTAAGAGCCGACGGCAACAAAGCTTCGTAGTATACAGTTTTGTTATTAAAATAGACTACTTTTTTAAGGAATGTAGCCTCAAAGTCCATCGTCCAAAGTGCTAGTAGTATAAAGTAGAAAATTATATTATATGTGGTCAATAGTTGTATCGAGATCGTTTTCAACCTATTTCAAAAAAGGTGGAGGTTTCGAATTCAGCCGCAGCTGTTTTTATTGGTTTCAATCTCAGAACGCAGTCATTTATGAACCGACTTGGACTTTATCCCTACGTTTGTTTATTTGTAACCGATTTTTGTAAGCAAAAGAAAGAAATTCATATTTATAAAGCAAAAGTGAAAACTAGAATCTGAAACAAAACAGTTCCAGGTAGTGAAAATACATAGTAAAATATTTCTTCAAGAAATAAATCTTTATATTCATTATCAAATTTTATTATATCAATGTCATGATGTTTGGTTTCTCCATCAAAAACATTAATACGGCCTGTATCAAACAGCTTGACAAGTAATAAACCAACGCGTTATAATCTCGTAAGCACTTGTCAAGGTTTTATTAGAAATAAATATGTTCTTATTAAGGACGTATTTAATAATATATGATAAAAATTATAATAGTCACAATACTACGTGTTTCCGCATTAGAGAAATAAAACAATGTTGTAATCATTTGGAATTTAAATATATCACATAACTACCATCATCATCTTTAGCCTATCGCAGTCTAATGCTGGACTTCATAACGCCCCCCCTGCTGGGCTCGGGTCTCCTCTCTGGAGAGGGTTAAGCCCATACGTCCCCACGCAAGCCAAGTACGGGTTGGAGACTGGCAAGACTACGTTGTGGCTACGTAATCTTGCCTTTGGATGTTTTTAAGCAGCCCAAAGGTCTCCAACTTAGCTTAGCTACCGGGATTGACTGCTTTACGTGACCTCCGAATCATGGAGACGCTCATGTTAACACGCCACCAGCGGTCACCCATCCATGTACTGACCGCGCCGCCGTTGTTTACCCTCGGTAATTGCTTCTAATCACCGAATGGAACTGGGTTATGAGCGCCTATGAAAAATGCTGGACTTAATCCTCCCCAATTGCAAGGCACTTAGTTCGATCCTCGGCTTCTCACATCCAAATCCAGCCAGCTATATTTTGTTAACTATCACCACTTGGTTTGTGGACGTCTAAACTATGTTTGCCCAGATGCGTTCCTCACTCAAGAAGACGTCTACCACAACGGTTATCGGTTCTTTGACAAATATGTACAGTTCGTTACCGAATTGCTAATCCTGTGGGCTCTGTTGATGACCTTGGTTACTTTTCAGATATGCATAGATAACACTTAGATTAACAGTTTATCTTATTATTTGAAGAAGATTGAAAAAGTCAACTAGGTATAATGACCTGGTTTTCTTTTTTATTCAAGAGTTTTGGTGTAAAAATAAATTATTAAGTTCGAAAGCGCGTGGGCGAAAATAGTCGGAAAAAATATACTATTTCAATAAGAACTAGACTAGTAGCTATGAAAGCAAGATAAACGGAACATGGTTAACATCTAGCACCCGTAGCCTGGTTAAATCATACAAAATCATTATTTAAAATTAAAATAATTATTGTAAAAAATCCAATTTTCCATACCATGCATACTAAAATGCGAAACTTACTCTGTCTGTCTGTCTGTTTCGCTTCCACAGCTACAAAGCTCAGCACTGATTTCAATGAAATTCGGCGTGAAAATACTTTGATTCTTGAGGAAAAACATAGGCTACTATTTATCGCGATAACTGATATAATACGGGCGGAACCGTAGGCAAAAGCTAGTTAATAATAAATTCTAAATTATTTACAGATACTTTAGTCCTTTCATACTAAAATGTTACTAAGTGTACACTTGGCGAAACTTTTCTTGTTCGAAGACTTCTCCATTGTAATAAATTGGAGAAGTTGGCGCCTATCGTTATAAAGTAACATGACAGATAAGGGACAAAAATCTAGATTATTAATTGTTAAACTTTGGCCGGCGACCTCTCCAGACTGTAATTAAGCTTTCAGTTACGAAATAACACGCTTTAACAAAAAAAACATAATCTAATTTGTTTTTTATAAATTTATGACATGATTGATTAACACTACAGTCCTTGATAATTTTTTAGCATGTTTATTCAAAACAGATGTTTTATCATCTGCTTATCCTTAGGCTTAATTTCACTTGAAATTGGACAGTATGTTTTCTTATTTCATTTTATACTCTCATTTGTATTCTCACTTTTATCTCATAGCTTTCTTTGACTCATACCTCTGTATCATTTGGGCATCTTACAGAATTTATGTCTTCATAATTTATTTACATTTTTTTAAACCACTGGCTCTTTCATACACTCTTCTAATACATTATTTGCCAACACTAGCATTGTCACGCGTCTATTTCAACGTAGAAACATGCCTCCACGCATATTATAGCTGTTCTAGCCTTGCCATTAATACTACGAAATAATCACAAATTTTAACAACAAAAAAACTTCGACGAAGACATTAATAACTGGACCAATTTGAAATGGGACTACACGGGAAGCACTAGATTTCAAATAATAAAAGAATCATCAAAATCGGTTTACCCAGTCGAAAGTTATGAGGTAACAAATATTAAAAAAAATATTTCGAATGAAAAACGAAATTTCGAAAAAAATACATAAAAGTAATCGAATTGAGAAGCTCCTCCTTTTTTGAAGTCGGTTAAAAATGTATCCAACATCTATACTAATGAAAAGCTGAAGAGTTTGTTTGTTTGTTTGAATGCGCTAATCTCAGGAACCGCTGGTCCGATTTGAAAAATTCTGTCAGTGTTGGATAGTCCATTTATCGAGGAAGGCTAGAGGTTATATATCATCACGCTAGTACTAACAGGAGCGGTGCACCTAAAATTACCAGCAAAATTTTCACGCTACGGGCAATACAAGACGCAAACGAGGTTGCGTGGGTCAGCAAGTAAATTATATAGTAGTTTAGGAAAATAACTTCAAAAGCATATTTGGTCTTTGAGTTAGCACTTAGCTGATTTCGTTAGACTAATTAATTTAAAAGTTGTAGTTTTTTAATTAAATAAAGAAGAAAACATTTTGTGATTCAGTTAAAAAGCCTTAAGTAATTCAAAACATTTCTTTTCCTTTGTCACTACTTTCACATTTTGTAGACAATTTTTTTAAAAGTGTTTCATAAATTGCTACCTAATTAAACATACGACATGCATGCAACCGGCAATAAAAGAAACCCGAATCAAGTCAGTGCAATGTTTCGCATTGCATCGACTCCAGAATCATCGACATCAACAGCCAGCTTTGGAAGATAGGCCTCTCCTGAAAAAGGAGGTTGCCGTCTGGTCAGTATAGTATAGCTAGACTAGACGGGCTGGTACAGGGTTTATTTCGAGTTTTACTTCTTTTGGCAGTGCTGTGTTCCTCGCTTCCTTTGCTCTCTTCTTAAAACACCAACGGGATGAATAAGCATAGTGATGCTCTGGATTCGTAATCTGTCACCACACGGTTTGCAACCGGAAAATAAATAAATATTTCGGACTCTTACACACAACGCTATCTAGTCCCAAACAAAGCAGAGCTTGTGTTATCAAACATTTGTTCCGACCCGGGAATCGAACCCGAGACCTCAAGAACAGCAGTCGCATACGCTACTACTGCGCCACAGAGGCAAGTCAAATCAAATTAAACTGAAAAAAAGTCCGGAAGATAAATACTGGTTGCCGATAAGACATCTACCAAAATTATATATTTCAACTGACAAAATTATTTTAAAACTATTTGAGAGACACACAGAAAGTTTAGCAACAAACAAATTAAATAAGCTGCCATCTGCTTTTATATTATTTTGCAACTTTCAATAAATCTACAAACTGCAGCAGCTATAAACTGGAACGCTCTTAAAGCGGCTTTCAGTAACTCACCTGAAACGAAACTTGATGATGTTGTTTCAAAATTTATGCAACTATTTGTTCGAGAATTTTGTCGTCGTTTCAAACAAAATGAGTTTTCCTTTGGTATATTTATATGGAGTATCTTAGTTTTAGGCACATTTTTGTATGTATTAATAAATGTAACATGTAACTGTGGTAGTGCTAAGAACGAATAGGTGTAGGATTTTCAGAAGTAACATTATCTTGCTAATATTATAAACGCGAAAGTTTGTGAGTGTGAAAGTGAATATGTTTGTTGCTCTTTCGCGCAAAAACTACAGAATGGATTATGATGAAACTTTACAATAATATAGCTTATACATCAGAATAACACATAGGCTACATTTTATAAAGATACTAGCTTCGCTTCGCGGCGTTGTTCGCGGGTTATTGTCGTACCACGGGCGGCACCGATATTCAGCTAGTACGTATATATTTTGATGACCTTCGTAGTTTTGTGATATATAGACTAATGAATACGCATATTAGAAGTAATCTTGGTATTTTTATGTAAAACTAGTTATTGCCCGCGACTTTACTCTAGTGATTATTTTTTATTTTGTTTCTCTAACTTTGAAAATGACGAACTTTAAAATTTTCATACCCTATTTGACCGATTAAAGAGTGAAAAATTTAAAAAGCCTTTCATAGTGAATGCTTAGCCTCAACTGGCCTTAAATATATAGTTAGAGTAATTTAAACTCTTCGTTGATGAAGTGGTCAGTCAGGGCCATGGATTTTATATCTATGAAGATATTTTTTTATGTATATGAAATTGCCAGTGACTCTGCGTGATAGGAAGCATAACTAGAGTTCAAGATTAGTGGTCACTCATTGCGAATGCAGACAATGCAACATGGTGAACCGCGCTATGGTGGTCTATATAGAGAGGCTTTTACATCATTGGAAGGCTTCCACTCGCCTACGAAATACGACAGCATTATTTCATTTATGTTTTTCCGTTAACGTTTTTTTTTTATTGAATAGGGGGCAAAAGAGCAGACGCATAACCTGATGGTAAGCGATTACCGCCGCCCATGGATACCCGCAACACCAAAAGCGTCACAAGTGCGTTGCCGACCTTTGGGGGATGGGGAGACGGAATGGGGGCAGGGGTTGGGGTATGGGCCTCCAGTATCCTTACTCACTCGGTGAAATACAGCGCAAGCGCTATTTCACACCGGTTTTCTGTGAGGCCGTGGTATGATTTCGGTCGAGCCGGCCCGTTCATGCCGAAGCGTGGCTCTTCCACGGAAGAAAACGTAGACACACTAGAAACCCATAACAACATAGAAAATTGGAATAAATGATTCTTGGTTTAATTATAAAAACCTTTAATTCTAATGCGTAATATGTTATAATATCATACTGTGTTCTTCTTCGTACTATGCTTACGTCAGCTTTCGTAAAAACGTTAGTCTGGCAATAGTTATGTGCCAAGTCTAGTAAATTCTAACATAAAGTAAAAGTGTTTCACTCTACCGCAGCGTATCAATACTTGTAAACAATTTTTGTGCGTTATTGTGCCAAGTCGTAATACTATCATGAAAATAATGTCGAAATATCTTAAGATCCCTCTTACTTACAACAAATGACACTAAAAAGTAATGCGAGTCTCAGTACAATGGCAATTTACCTTGTGAGAAATTAAGAGGATGCGTAACTAGCATAGTATGGTTATTATGATAATAATAATAATATAAATAAGTCACAGAGTAATTTCAAATTAAGACGGACATAATCTTGATAACTGTTTTTTTTTGAGTCTGAAAATTGCATTTGTATACAAGTTTTATGTCGAATCCGTCACAGATTTCGTATAATACTTTTATATAACACTTACTGACGTTTATTTATATCAACAATAATATCAGAACAAAAGTTTTGAAATTGCGAAAAGAATCATAGATCAAATCTATTTGCTGGCAGCTTTTTGAAATGATTTATTCACAGTTTTTATTAGAACCGTAAAAAGTTGGACAATGTACAAGTTTTCACCAAAATCACTAGAATAATATACATAATTTTAACAATGGTTTTGTTGACATTTTCAGCGATAACGTTAACCCTGAATGTTTTATTTTATAATATTGTTTACTTTTGGTTAGCCATAATTTTATATAATACTAGCTAAACCCGCGCTAGTGTCTTTATAAATTGTAGCCTATCTGTTATTCTGATGTATAAGCTATATTATTGTACAGTTTCATCAAAATCCATTCAGTAGTTTTTGCGTGAAAGAACAACAAACATACTCACTTATATAATCACAAACTTTCGCGTTCATAATATTATTAAAATATTACTCTGCGCTCCTTTTCTCTTCAAATTGAAACTATTTTAATCCAGATTGACAAAGCATTCCATAAAAAGCGAACAACTATAAAAACCCTTGATTCCTTTTTTTCCGAATATTCTAAAAACATACAACTGTTATATATTAAAATGCTTCTACATTTTTTGAATCTATTTTTTCTTTACTATCTGTAAAAACGAAAAGGTCAAGTGTTGTTAGGTTCGCGTTATGTGAGTGTCGAAACTACATGATAGTGAATCCACTATTATATTCTTTCGACGTTGTCAACGTTGATTGTACTATCGAATGTTTTCTTACAGTAACTTTGAAATAAAAAAAGAACCAACATTGATAAAGAACTTATTATGATGTCTCTCATTGTCATTTTCATTCAGAATAGCTGGTAGTAAATTCAATTCGGTTACTAAATAAGATTCCTTTTTCTAAATTTTTTGAAACCTATATATCTATATATTGTTATGTTATAAAATTATATTATTTCGAGATTTCATTGCGTTTATTTCTAAAATGACAGCACCAAGCTGTCATTTTAGTTTGGTCTTTTGTGAGAGGATAGTACCGGCCTGGATATATTATTTCGGAGTTTATCTTGAGTAACAACGTGAAACGAGAATTATATAATTCATTGATTTCTTTAAATTAACATTTCAGTTATTATCTGCAACATACACATTTCAACCGCAAAACAGCAAAGAGTTTGGTATATTTTTCTTAACAATTTGAGTTCAACGAACAACAAATACAATCCTTTGTTTTCAATTCACCGAAACTTTGAAATAAGTTAATAATGTAGATTGTGGTTATGACCTTTTATTTAATTCACACAAAACAAAATTGTTAAAACAAATTAAAAACATTATTTCGCATAATATTTCTTTTCGCATTAAAGAAAAAGAATGGTTGGTTTCAAAAAGGATTGTTTTGAATTGCCCCCAGCAGATTCGCGTATGTCGTCTATAAACAATCTTTTCTACGGTGGGAAAGTCAGTAATTTCCACCGGGAACTCCATTATCCCATTTATCTGTTTCTTAGCACCGGTTATCTTTTTGATGCTTATGATGGCGTTAAAATTGATTTAAGAAAACATTAATGGCCGGAAGAATGAGAAGAAATTTTACATTTTAATGAAATTATCTTCTAAAGCAATCATAACTGACTACAGTTCTACTTATACACACTCACATTTACGTTTTTTATATCCGGAGGGATGAACGGAGATTAAAAAAAGAGCTCCACATATTGCCGAGTACACTTTTAAAGTTCTACTTACTTAGAATGATAAATGTGTTTATTTTGTAAGTAAATCTTTAAGAAGAGTTTTTTTTAAGAAGAGGCCGGCATTTCCTAAGACTCACTTTGGGAAGAAATGCCGAAACAAACCACAGCGGTGTCTTTTTTTCAGTCCGTGAACATTGATTAGTATAGTATAGGATCTGGGTTGGCTTTTCGAAGAAAGAACCATAGTATTGAGTCGGCCTTGGCCATACAGACGGCATACGAGCCCCAGCCATCGTGTTACCTAACCGGTACGAGTCGAGATTAACGACCCGAAGCGCAACAATACCGCCAGCTGGACTTTTGGGTAGGCTGGGGAAATACTCAAATCTCCAGAAAGATACTAAATATGAACTTCTATTACAAGCCTAGATACTCATATTTACATACACAAAAGAACAGCTGGCACCAACTAATAAAAAAATAAATAAACATTAAAATGTCTATCACTTTCACACAAAATACGTAGGTAAAAAACTGGAGCGAACCTCATCAATCCCAAACAAATTTGTCGTCTAAATAATCCAAAACTGTGTAATAAGCCTTTTCACATATTTTTTGTTTCATTAAAATTTGGTTATACTTAATTCTTGATATTTGCTTGGAATTTTATTGTAGAATCGCACACTCTGACATCGGAAAGACTTGCTTAATCTTTGCTATCTAGTGGTTGGCAACACAAGTTTATTCCAATACCAAACAAGATTCTGGATATTTTTAAGTAAACATGCTGTCTCGGTCGTCCTGCGACGAAATGGGCCAGCCCAAGACCCGTATAGTTACTACACGCTCCTTGAAAGAGATCTTCATTCTGTAGTTATGATAAGTTGATTTGAAATATACATATAAAGTGTGAAATACATACACAAATTAGATTAATTTCACACAAATACAAAAGAAATAGATACTACCGATAGAGCTGATGTAGCAGTCGGGGTTTAGTCCATAGGCGTATTCCAGACGCATACCTACCCGTCACCCATTTCACCGAATAACCAAATAAATAAGTAACTAAAAATAACAGCGCTGGCCGATTTGGCCTTGAAAGAAAATGAGCTAGGTTGGATTTCACAAGAAGCGAACGGCGGAATATTGAATAGGGTATTCAATTTTGATGAGGTCTACCCTCAGTGGGTTATAAACTGTTATTTGAGTGGATGCTAAGATTATGTAAAGTGAAGGTTCGTCTATTATAAGTGCAATTTACATTCAATTTACAGGTATATTTCGTATCGTTTGTTGCTTTTAGTGAGACGCCGTTATATCATGACTCAAAATGAGTAAAGCATTGAGTATAAGGTGATTATAACGTGTATGTCATATTATCAATTTTGAACAAATGTAAATTAACGTGTGGTCCATATAATAAATAAATAGAATGTAAATAAATATTTTGGACCTCTAACACACAACGCCATCCAGTCCTAAGCTAAACAGAGCTTGTGTTATGGGTAGGTACTAGAAAACTAATATAAATACATATATACTTTATTTTGTAAATACATATATATTATACATAGAAAACACCCACTATTTGTAGATCACACAAACACTTGGTTCGACTCAGGATTTGAACCCGAGACCTCAAGTACAGCAGTCGTATTTACTAGCACTATGCCACCGAGGCAGTACTGTAAGTATAAATAGAAAATGAAAAAGTAATGAGAATAGTTCAATTGTAATATTATTTTTTTCCATTTTTTTATTTTTAATTTCCTTGTATGTCACTAGATGTGTACTCGTATTTATAAAAACAAGCGTTGACCACTGCATCTCATATTGTCCGTAGCTTGATGTTATAAAGCGTGAAGAAATGAAGTTACCATAAAAAATATTGTACTGAGTCAACCTCAAAAAACAGACATATGCTATCGCGGTCTGTATTTTAGATCTCTTTAAGGGAAACAATTCATTCTAACATTGTATTTGTGAGACTTTAACCGTAACGCAGCGCACGAAATGGCTATGAAAAGGAATAATGTGCCACCGTTTACGCAACATATCATTAATACTCCACTCCTTTTGGTTGTAGTGCGATGATATGTAGTCTTTAGCTTTTTTTTTTTTTTTTTTATTTTTTTTTTTTTATTTAAAAAAGACAACTCCCACATTAAGAATAAACATCCTGTGTCGTGGGGGACTTTACAAACATACATGAAACGGACACAAAGAACATCCAGACTCGGGACAACAATTCGTGGATCACACAAAGTGTTGTAGGTACCGCGTGGGATTTGAACCCACGACACTTGGCACAGTAGCAAGCGGCATGGCGACCGCTGACACCACTCGGTAACTGGGCTATCTAACACTGAAATATTTTTTCAAATTGGAAGAGTACTTCCTGAGATTAGCGTTCAACTAAAATAAACTCTCGCAAGTGAAAGAATGCAGGCTTTGGCTGTTTCGTAAGAATTTTTTTTTAACAATATTACTCAATTTTGAACGATGAACAGCATAAGTAGAATCTCAAGTCTATAATACCTTTTCAGAAAAACGGAATACCGATATAAAAAATAATCTTTTCGGAATTCTGTATCATATAAGTGGATAAATTAATGTCAACCTCTAAAGTTATATATATATATATTTGAATAAATTTTAAGAATTTACACTGTAACGTCTTTTTTTATGAAATAAAAAAAACTGGAACCCAGTTTCTTGGTGAGTGGAAATTAAAAAAATAATTGAAGATTCGTTTCAAATGACGCATTATTTATTACTAGCGTTGCCGTCGACTACGGTTTGCGCCGAAATTCGCGTGGTTCTCCGTACTATTAGCTATGCCACAGGGGCGTATATTTCTTTGCGGATAGAAATTGGATTATGTCACTCTAACTTGATAAACCCCAACTATGTGAAAAATCTCTTCTGTGTTCGGTTATTATGTGAGTAGATATTCTTCATACCTTGAAAATGTGATTACAAATGGTTATAAAAAAATGTATGGGAACGGCTCCTTAACTTTGAAAATCGTTGTTATGAGCAGATGAATAAGAGAACAGTATGTAGGGGAAAGAGTATCATGTTCCACCCAACATAAAGGGAGGATTCTCCGACCAGGCGAGGTGATCATGCCTGGCGGGTCACTGCCCAACAGTTGATGCTGGGATGCTGTATATATGATAATCAGCACGAGAACTTCTATTGCACGATTCAGGATTGGTGGTTACTCTTTGTAGTGCGTTACTTCGTAGTTCAGTGTAACTTCGGTAGATGGCGCTGCAGTATGTTATGTTGTATGTGGAGGACGTCACAAGTAAAAGCAGGTCAGGACTTTTATTATATACCATGAGTTTCCCATCATCACGTAGACCGACAGACCTGATCCTATCATTCATTTTAAAAGTAATAATATAAGAAAGTTGTAGCTAGAACTAAAAACATTGGATATTTAAAAAAAATATAGGTTCAAAACAAACAATAAATCCGTCAAGTGAAATATCAATATTACAGAAATGGGCTTCTCAAGTGCAATGAATGAGGGCTGTCGCCTCAATCGTCAATAGTCCCTCACAAATACCCGAGACGAGGATCAAGGAGTGAAAGCGACAGGCTAAACGGGTTATATCGTTAGCGATTCGAGAATTATCGTAAACGTGTAGTGGAGAATATTGAAGATATCAAACATATACTTCAGTTTAAATGGAATTAATACCACGGGAATATGTACCACAGGAAACATATTCTTGATTAGGGTATACTTTAATAAATTTATGTATCGTATGTATGACATTAAAACAGTTAAAATTCGAACATCCTCAATTCTTTGATTGTTTTTTAATCGTTAAAACCAATCCTAGTCCCTACTGAAATCATTCTCGAGTGAGCAAGGTAGCACGACGGGATTCCTTTCTTTCATTTTGCCATTGGCACTGCCACTCTAAGAAGTGTCTGCACTTTCTCAGTTTGTGGCAATACTGCACTGGATACTATCCCCTCACTCCAGGTCTTACGCCTTAATAACATAATGTGTAGTTTTAACGGTCTTAAGATCCACTCACCACCCCTTCACAAACCCTGGTGGACTGAAAAATTCAGAGAATTTCCACACAAACTGAAAAAAAAGACTGACCACCTGATACCATCCATTTTGAGGGAAACTCAAAAGCCTGCAAGTCCCTGCAATTTACCGATTTTCGACTGTAGTGAGATATACATACCATCAAATAACTCTTTAACTGAATTTACTTTAATACCATACAAATAAAACTCAATAAAAATTAGATGAAAAGGCATAAAAATACTGCTCGCTGTCTTGATAAGAAAGACACTACAATTACAACGCTATCAATATTCAACCAAGCTCTAAGAACGGCAGAATGAATATTAAAGTTTAGAACTACTTTATAAATAGTTAACTTCGCATTTTAATAGAATATATTATTATAAAAGAGTTAAAATGAAAACTTAAATTGCCTCTTGAGAGTTTGCAATGGCGTCCGTAATTTAAAGACGCTATCACAAGCCATACACAATTGTGTTAAAGATATTTTGCTTGCTTTTTCTCATTTTGGCACAAAATGTACACGCCATTATTTCTTACAAGAAACAAGATGAAGTTGTGACTTAAATGTTAGCTCGTTGTTTTCTAACTACAACATGAAAACAAAATTCTCTGTGATGTTTTTAAGCTTTTGCGTTATCAATTCGAAAAAAGTATTTGATAATTTTCAGTTACTGGTCTAAATTTACTTTAATTTACATTATTTTATGTAGACACTGGCGCACATCAAGTTTAATACTCGTACCTTAAAAGCGAAATTTGAAATTAAATAGCAATTTTTCATAAACACGTGAATCGTATTTTTTTTTTGTTTATTGGAGCAAACGAGCAGACGCATCACCTGATGATAAGTGATTACCGCCGCCCATGGACACCCGCAATACCAAAAGCGTCGCAAGTGCGTTACCGACCTTTGGGGGATGGGGAGAGGGAATGGGGGAGGGTTTGGGGTATGGGCCTCCGGTAATCCTCACTCACTCGGTGAAACACAGCGCAAGCGCTATTTCACACCGGTTTTCTGTGAGGCCGTGGTATCACTCTGGTCGAGCCGGCCCATTCATGCCGAAGCGTGGCTCTCCCACGGAAATTCGAAGCGATGGCAAAAGTCATTGCTTGTACATCGTACCGTGAAATTGTTAACAGTCACGTACAAAGTAAATGAAAATCAAGATAATATTTTAAGCACAATTGTACATAACACTTTTCCAGCGGCTTAAAGTTACGATTGCCATTGAAAAGTCTCTAGAGGTAATTAAAGTTGTAATATCAACTGTCATGATAATTTGTACTTTAAGAAAGCGAGCATAACCATTAATAACTGAAATTTAACTTTCTAAATAGATATTATTCTTGCGTAGGAGGACAGTGACTTTTAGAACACAGACTAACTACAAACTATTACTAAATTATTCACATTTGAAAAATAATCAGGAGAATTTATTTAAAGCTGTTCTAAAAGAGATAGACTCTTATTTTATTAACTCAATTTGTATTATACGTAACAATAGGAGCCTATATTTGGTTAACTGTCTTCAAAGAAAAGGTTTTGTTTATAAAAGTAATATTATTTTTACGATATCACACAACCCTATTCACAAGTTCCATATTGATAGCGAGAAATTGCTCCAACTGAGTACACCTAACAGTTAGACCCTCGTTACAGGAACACGAGTCTATCAATGCGTGATACCGCAGGGACCAGCTTATTTATTAGCTGTTGGTTTGCGTAGATCCACGATAAAGATGATTGATTGTGTGCTGTGTTATGAAAACTGTCATTGTTGTTAGAGGTCATTTGATATTATCACCTTTCTCTTGAAGGAGGATTATGTATTTTGGTTTACATAAGTCATATTTTTTTCTTTTATGATGTGTGTTATCATGCATATAGGAAAACGTGTTTCTATGTTATGTGCATATTCTTTATTTTTAACTAGCTGACCCTCGTAACCTCGTTTACGTCTACTATTGCCCGTAACGTAATCATTTTCCCCCGTTTTTTAAGCATTCTTCATTGGGGCTCCGCTTCTATTGGTCTTAGCGTGATAATATATAGCTTATAGCCTTCCTCGATAAATAGACTATCCTACACTGAATTTTTTTTTCAAATCGGACCTGTGGTTCCTTCGATGAGCGCGTTCAAACAAACAAACAATCTCTTCAGCTTTATACAATTAGCATAGATTACCTATTATTTAATTATAATAATATATAAAGCAAATGTGAAAGGCGAATATTTAAAAAAAGGTTGTATGAAAAGCACCAGGAATGTGGACGAAGCAAAATCAATTGTATCTACCTCCTCCGGGAAGTAGATTTGAAATTATGTGTATGACTTAATTTAATTCACTTTATCAAAATAATTAATTGAGAAATCAATGTGGATCAGTTTGACCAGAGCTATAGCATGGCCTCACAGACGATTAGAGCGAAAAACTCTGTAGGCAGAACTCTGAGGGTTTCAATGCACTCTTGATTCGTAGATCTGCTCGTTTGCACTCCTGTACCATAAAAACCCACTGCCTATTTCAAACAACAGTCAATAAAATATATAATAATTGACATTAGTTATTTTAGACCTTCATTACTCAGTAGCCGACCCCAAATAATCATTTGGTTATAAAGGTTAGGAAGTTAGATACTTACATTGCATGTGTGATTTTATATATATATATATATATATATATATATATATTATGTAATATATGGGGGCAAACGAGCAGACGTATCGCCTGATGGACACACACATCACCAGGGGCGTCATAAGTGCGTTGCCAGCCTTTGGGGGATGGGCCTCCGGTATCCGCACTCACTCGGTGAAACACATCGCAGGCACTGTTTCACACCGGTTTTTTGTTAGGTCGTGGTATCACACCGGTCATGCCGGCACATGCATTACGAAGCGCGGCTCTCCCATTTATAATGTACTAGCTGACCCACACAACTTAGTTTGCGTCTTCTATTGCCCGTAGCGTGTAAATTTTCTCCCGTTTTTGAAACATTCTTCATTGGTGCTTCGCTCCTATTAGTATTAGCGTGATGAAATATAGCCTATAGCCTGCCTCGATTAATGGACTATCCAACATTGAAAGATTTTTTCAAACCGGACCAGCGGTTCCTGAGATTAGCCAGTTCAAACAAACAAACTCTTCAGCTTTATTAAATTAGTAGATTACACTTAATTTGGGATTAAACTGATATAGTATGAAATATAGGTGATACAAAAACACGATGCCTCTTTAAAGTTACTACGTCAATTTCGAAGCCATATGTTACAGAAATTAAGCTATATTTGAAGGTCTGTAGTTTATTATTTTTAGAGCGAAACCTTTCATATGTGGTACTCATGTTTATCAAAGACATTATATTGGCTCACGTCTTATTGTCATTATAGTATGATGTCTAGTCAGTCATTATGGATGTACGCAGGAGAATATACCTCTAAAAATGGTTTGTTTTTTCTGTAGTCTCAATATTCTGAAGATTTTAAGCTTTATCTGATCGACTCAAAATCGTATGTTAGAATAGAAAACCCTTGAAATAGATACTATTTTTATTCAATTCTGAAAAATATCTACAATAATGAGTATTTGATGACATGATAAAGCGATAAAGGTTTGAACAGATACAAGGAACGTACGAGTATAGTGCAGATTCAATACCCTTTGTAGCGTTTGTAGTTAAAGACAGAGATTATATTATGTAGACATACAAACCTGGCACTGACATTATAAACATGATTCTGAAACTGTAACAATACTCTCTGTTTTAATTACAAGATAGGGTTTGAACGATATATACCGATTTTAGTAAAGCAGCTAGTAAGAGATTTTAATAAAGCAAATATAATTAACGCAGATTTATTAACTAGTGCTGAATTTATTTTCTTTGTATGTGATAATGATAAATATAATATACAAAGCTATCCAGACAGGTTGATATAAGGTTTGTGTTACCAAACTTGAAACTTTTGATTTACAAAATTTGTAGGCTTGCAGAGTTTTTTGCTTGCTGATATTAAAGGGGTAGTGACACTTCGTATTTTTATTTCGTCACCGACGACACACGACGCAGAGAAAATAATTAACTGCCTAACATTAATTAACTGTCTAACTAATAATTAACTGCCTCATTGGTCTAGCGGTTGACGTATGACTAATTATTGATTATAAAAACTCTAGCTCGGCAGCTAATACTTAATAGCATAGAAATATTGCAGCATTTAACAGCATAAAAGAGCTTACTCCTTCCTAAAAGTCCGGTAACGCACTTGGAACGCCTCTGGTGTTGCGGGTGTCCGTAGGCGGCGGTAATCGTTTGCAATCCGGCGATACGTCTGCTCGTTTGCCCACTATGTAATAAAAAAAAATAAAAAGACAATCTAAATTTCATAGCAAAATTTTTAAATTGGCGATGTTCTCAAAAACGGTAATGTGAAGAGAACCAGAAACCGACGAGTATACAAGCAGCGATTGATGAATATGGACGAGGCAAAAGAGCTGTATCAGGACCGTAGTAAGTGGATATCAATTGTCTCTGCCTACCCCTCTGGGAAAAAGGCATGACTGTATGTATATTCAAAATTTTTATCTGTCAATAGTGTTCTTTACAATTGCAATGTCCTATTAGGGGACTGTTGAAATATTACCTACTTCAGAATATTTGTTTATATTACAGAACGTTTCGCAACAAATGACTTTGTCACAGTGACAGAGTGTAAAAAGTCACTATGGATTTTTAGACTGGCAACTGTGAACTTTTCCCGAAACTTTCTGCCTTGCACAACAAATGTGGAATGAGTTGTCGCCTGCGGTGTTCCCGGACCAATACGACCTTCAAACCTTCAAGAAAATAGCGTACTCCTTCTTAAAAGGCCGGCAACGCACTTGTAACGCCTCTGCTGTTGCGGGTGTCCATGGGCGGCGGTAATGACTTACCATCAGGCGATACGTCTGCTCATTTGCCTTCTATATAAAAAAAACTATCAATAGTGTTCTTTACAATTGCTATGTCCGATTTGGGGACTGTCCTACTTACTTCAGAATATCTGTTTATGTTACAGAACTTTTCGAAACAAATGACTTTGTTTGAGCCATTGTTTTATATAATACGTTATACAGAATGTAAAAACTCACTATGGATTTTTTGAGTGGCAATACCTAAGTAAAGAATAATATCGGTTAAGAAATATGTAAGTTTAAGAAATACTCTTTCTTCATAAATAAGGTCCCGCTGTATATAGTCGTTTTTATTCTACGTAATACTAGGAATTGTAACAGTCTTGCCGCTCTGATGATATTCAGCTAAAAATCTGTGTCAAATAAATACATTTCACAAAATATTTTACAATGTTATTTTACTATTAGTCTATTATAGGTTAAGTAACCGACGAGACGAAGTTAATTGTAAGTATTATTGTGAAAATATTTCGCTTAGAATCTCCATTTTCTAATTTTTATATGTCTTTATTAAACCTAAGTATTAATAAAAAACCCGCCAAGTGAGAGTTCGACTCGCGCACGAAGGGTTTCGTACCATATCCATAAAAACGGCAATAAACTCACGTTTGTTGTATGGGAGCCCATTTAAATATTTATTTTATTATATTTTTCAGTATGTTTAGTTATAGTGGCAACAGAAATACATCATCTGGGAAAATTTCAACTTTCTAAATATCACAGTTCATGAGATACGGAAACACCGACAGACGGACAGCAAAGTCTTAGTAATAGGTTACCGTTTTAACCTTTGGGTACGGAACTCTAAAAATAAACTGATATTTATCAAGATTTTAAATAGTATATAAATTTTTGTGACCTATTATTAAAATGTCTAAAATTCTATTCCAAAATTTTTTAACGGAAACTTGTTAATTTTGGTCAGAGTTTATTTTATTTAAAGATTTAACTACTACGATTTCATTACAAAAGGACTTAGTCTGATGATTTTAACTAGAGAACTGATTTACGAAAACGGGGAAAATAAAAAAATAATCTACTAAACTAATTATGCCGAAGAAAAGAAATCAAGTCAATCTAAATAGTCAAAATAATAGGAATCCCAAAAAAAAATACGAAAATTCTTCTATAGATAAAGCAAATAGTGTATTGAATATCGTTAAGAAAATATTTCGCAAGGTTCTTTCAACTTGCATAGATAAATAAGCTAATAAGATGGTCAAGTGCCATTGTGGATTTCGGCGTATAATCTAATAAGTCTACATCAACTATGTGGACAATACCTATTCAAAATCACAATGTAATTGTGAACACATTCACAAGAAAATCAACTCATATGAGAATGAGTCATTACTTTCCATTCTAGCCGCAAGAAAAATCTTAGTCGCATTATGTCTCCAAAGATTGATCGTTCTATAAGATCCATATGAATGTTAGACAGATAATATGATATCAATTTGTTGACACGTAAAATGTTGCTTTTTCATTGATGAGCAGATTTCCATGCTGAGCTCTTAATGAGCTATTATAGTACATAATATGGTTATAAATTGACGAGACACGTGTAGTACACGATGCTACGAGGCAGCTTACTTATAAAGTCTCCATTATTCATGTGCTGAGAACGCCAAGTCATTTGGCAGCCATTAAAATTTTCTCCTTGATGCTCACCGTTGCTTGCTAAAGTTTGGTGTTATGTGAAAAACTTTAGCTATGTTACCGTTTGTAAGGCGTTCATTCGAAGCCGGCATTATAATATATTAGTGTTGCATGCGCTTGATGACAAAAATGACCAGCAAAATTTAAATTCCGATGTAGCAATTCTGTTTAACTTTAAATTTAACTTCAGTTGTTTTTAAAAGACAGTGCAAGCTATACATTAATACTTGACATTTGCTAACATAAACACTCCTAAAACGCATTTTATATTATATTATTATGAAAATAGTTTTAATTAAAGGAGAATGGCAGATTCAGTACCGCTACCAATATGTAATGAATGGTTATGAGATGTGTACCTTTTATTAAGTAAATCATCCTAATTACTTTCATGTATTCACAGTTTTTTAAAACTGTGCCAAAAGAATTTAAACTCTGCTCATAAAGTTGTTACAACTGCATTAACAAAAAGCATTCCTACGAGTACCAAACACGCCATACTTAATGTCTACTTAGCCTTAACTCTAGATATAGAGGGCGTCTTCGATGATGACGCATGATGGCCTGCCATCAAGGTCTGACTGGCTGAGGAAGGTTGCCTGGTCAATATCAGGCACCTACTGGATAGTTACCTAGACAACAGGTGCGTGAAGCTACAGCACGCCGCGACGGAACATCGCTGCAACACCAAAAAAGGCTGCGTCCAAGGGTCCATTAATGGAACCATCCTTTGGAATATTCTCCTAGACCCCCTTCTGAAGGGTGTATAGAACGCGGCGTCATCTGACAAGCATTCGAAGATGACGTGGTTCTGCTGTTCGTAGAGTATACCGCGTCTGAGGTGCAGCGACATGCGTTGACTTTATTCAGAGGTTGGCGTCAGGAATAAATTGAGATTTGAGCCACACAAGACCTGCGCCATGCTTCTAATCAACAAAATGAAGCATGACACCTCGCTGCTGAGCTGAAGATTTTGGAGCTCACTATAGACGTCAAGCTCACATTCAACACCCACGTCGGCATCGTCTGTAGAAAGGCCCTAAACCGTCAGGAGATCCAAGGCAAACGTGTGGTTTTGTACTGGATCAAAGCCAACGCCGGTATCGATGGCAACGAGCTCGCCGACCAGTTGGCAAAAAAAACAGCACTTCCGTGCCGGAGGCAGTCCGACTACGAGCTGTGTCCGGTTTTATTCGTCAAGCGACAGATTCGTAGCGACTCTTGCGACGAATGGATCCGTCGATACCAGTCGGGCCACACCGCCTCCGTCACGAAAGTGTTCACCCCGGACGCGAGAGATGCGTACTGCTTGGTGCAGAAGATTCGGCCCCAAGGCGTCGTCATGCAGATGCTGACGGGACATGGGGGTCCTCCTTTAACGCAATGTTGTAAAATCTGGAAATTTAAATGTTATTGCCAATAATACTCATATTAGCGGCCAAATAAATATAAAAACAATCCCTACCATGAGATACTCCAAGCAGTACAAAAGACCCATATAAATCTGTCATTGTCTATTGAGTATATTTTAGGTGATTAAAAACTATTTTCATGATTTGACTATTTTCTTCAAAGTATGAGTAAGTTATTCGTTCATTACTGTTAATATGTGTTGTGAACTTGTTTGAACAAGTAAAACATGATTGTGTTCTAAGTTCTGTAATAAAACAATTTAACAAAAAAAGCGACTCCAAGAACGACCAAATTGAAATGGAACCACACGGGAAGTACCAGCTTTCAATCGGTTCACCCAGTCGAAATTTCTAAGGTAACAAACATTAAAAAAACAGTTAAATTGAGTACCTCTTTCTTTTTTGAAGTGGGTTATTCATTTATTATCATTATTGGCAAAATGATTTCCGTGAAACGTCCTTTGCAAATGTAAATTTCTATATGAATCAATTTAAGCCTGTATACAAGACTCAGATCATTTCCATTCTATTTATGAAAAAATATTTTACTGTTATCACACTTTTTATTTCCATTGCAAAAATTTTATGGTTTCCGCGCAAAGTTTCGTAACCACTTTTTCTACTTTTCTGTACTGTGTTTGGACGTTCTATTTTCATCATAACTGTACTATTTTTGTTATTTATTGGCAAAATTTACTATACCCCACGGCATAGTATACTCGTACATATCGAATAATTTATAATATAAGGTTTGTATCCCAAAAATAAGTATAAATGAGAAAAGGTCCTAATTAAATAGTACGGGTATATTTTAACAGTATTGCTATGGTAGATAAATAAATCTACAAAAATCATCATTATACATATAAATCAACAGTTTTTTTTTGGAAATGTTAAGTAAAAACAAAAACCGACCAAATGCGAGTCGGACTCATGCACCGAGGGTATGATGTAACTAAAAATTAATGTTTTTCGCAATTTTCCCTTTTTCTGTACTATATGACGTTGATTCGTACATATTTTCAAGATTCTGAGTTAACGGGAAGTACCCTGTAGGTTTTGATTTCCTTGCGAGTGTCGAAAATTTGCAGCATGAAGTTAGAATTTTTCATAGAATGGGACAGTTGTCCTGATTTGATATGAATTTCAGCTTGATACCTCCTGAGAAATGCGCTTTCCTGAGAAAAAGGGTCTTGACAGATAGACGGACATCAAAGTGCTCCTATAAGGGTTCAGTTTTTTTTTTTGAGGTACGGAACCTTAACAATTATAATAAGTTGTTACACTACTGAAAAACAACGAAGAAAATGATTCGAGAATTATTTGTCTAAAATTAAACAATGATTTAATGAAGTAGCCAGTTCAAATTTTAATCAATACGTATTGTCTTGTGATGTGCTCAAATTTCGCTTTTGGATAGTATTCGTATAAAATAATAAAATACGGTAAGTATGAACTACACAATATTTGATGTTTTTTTAAGCATTTGGCAGAAATACGTAAAACCAACTCAAACGGTTTTAGGTAGAGCAATCTAGTAGTTTGGGTTTTATTTTTGCAATAAACATCTTTTAATCTAAGACAATAAAACATACAGTCATTTATTCATATCATATCTAGACTCCAACAAAACTAATAAAAAAAACAACTCAAAATGTACGGCCGACAGGCATGATGGTAGACGCCTTTTTTGCCGATTTCAGTTGCCGGTCCGACCGGCGGAATAGCTTACATTCCACTTATCAGATTTTACTTGTAGCTATAGTGTTTTTCATCGGCCTCCGTCCTCCTATGAATTGCCAATAAAGTGACATGGGACGACAGAGTATTACAAAGAACGGTCTACCAAATGCCGCCTTTGTCCTTAAATTAACCTTCGCAGAACGTGCAAAGTTATAAATGTTGTATACGATTTTGATGCGAGGATATGAACGCTATTAAACCATAATTGGATCGCTTCAGTAATGGTTTGGTAACTACTGTTCAGTTTTAATAATTAGTTCGATTTGCATTTTGCGATTGGTGGTTACAGTTAATGAGCTGTTGAGCGATATAACATTTCATTTTACGAATTACCACACTATAATTTCAGATTAGAGAGCAGTTTGTCCAGTTTTTAACCGAATTAAAAAAGGAGGAGGTTATTAATTCAACGGTTTTTTTATGTTTGTTACTTTATAACTTGCGACTGGGTGAACCGATTTTGATGATTCTTTTTTTATTTGAAAGCTGGTGCTTACAAATGTATCCAGTTCTTAAAGTCGGTTTTATTCTGTTCAAATTTGTGATTATTTTAATGAAATATTTATGTCACTGAAGATAGCGATGCTGGAAATTTTCGAAGAGTTCCATTTAATGTAAGTCTTCAGTGTTGTAACTGTTAAAGTGTTGTTCTTATTAATAAAATAAATAAATATTTCGGACATCTAACAAACAACGCCATCTAGTTGAAAAGCATACAAACATTTGGTCCGACCCGGGAATCGAACCCGAGAACTCAAGCACAGCAGTCTTATACGATTTCACTACACCACCGAGGCGGTTAAATTCAGATAGTTTACCTCCAAAAGTTTGTTAATATAAATGTGAATATCTGACGCATACATCACCATACAAAAATCTTGTAGAAAAGTTTCAATTATTAGTATATCAAAAGTTATTATATATGATAATTTTTATATTACTTGTGGCGTGTTTCAGGAAGTTTAGTAGATACAAAATGTGTTCAGCGGAGTAGATAATATATGGGGACATGCAACGTGTTCCTTTTCCGTATAAAAATGTAATTCTTAACAAAAAACATCGTCTTTTTTACAGCAGTGTTTTGTTCCTATAATAAATTAATTTTATTGTTTATATAATCATAACATTGTTTCAATAGCAGACAAATGTCAATCAACGCACTTGTGGCGCCTCTGGTGTTTCGAGTGTCCATGGGCGACGGTAATCGCTTACTATCAGGCGATACGTCTGCTCGTTTATTCACTTGTCTTGATGAATGGTAACAATGATGGGACGAATCATCAAAAGGGTGCCACCTCTACCAGTTCTTTCCATCTGATCGCGAACGGTAACTTTAAGAGCAAACTACACTCATTGAAGTTAGTCGATTCCCCATTGTGTCAATAATAAACATCTGATTCTAGCTGTAAACAGTCGGCTCATCATCTCTTCTGGGAATGTAGTCTTTCATCATATTTTATCTTATCTTATCAAAAGCGTGCGTCTTATTTTCGTGACATTGTTTATATATTGTTCTTCATATTTACCATCTACATATATAATTAACTTTTTTGAGAGCAGGTTAGCAGGTTTTGCTTCGAGTGGTTTACCTGAATATGACACTGTTTTATACCGAAAAACCTAACAATATTTAGTTTAACATGCATTTAGGTTTGTTCCTTTTCAATTGTTTTTGTGATTACTCAAGACTCGGTAATCGACCAAGTACACAACGACTATTAAATTTCAAAAAATATAATAAGAATGTTAACTATTACATAACAAGTAGTTTGTATACATAGTATACTAACTACTAACTAACTAACTACTATAAACGCTTTATAAATAAGACTTTTTGTTTCAAGAATTTTATATAATAATGGTGTTATCTACACTAATATTATAAAGAGGAAAACTTTGTATGTTTGTTTGTATGTATGTAATGAATAGGCTCAAAAACTACTGGACCGATTTTAAAAATTCTTTCACCATTCGAAAGCTACATTATCCACGAGTAACATAGGCTATATTTTATTTTGGAAAAAAATAGGGTTCCGTAAGATATTTGGGTTTTTCGGACACAAGGTGTAAAAATCAACCAGAAAAGTTACTTATTTTGCGAAAAATTTCATGCTACGGGCTATATAAGACGCAAACGAGGTTGCGTGGGTCAGCTATGTTTTATATACAACGTGTATTTAGTATCAGCATTGCACCCGTGCGAAGCCGGGGCGGGTCGCTAGTATGTATATATTTAAGGTAGGAGGTACTTGAGTCGTTTGAAAGTCAAGTGTCTCCTTCAACAACACTCACATTTATGGTACTTCTAAGGCATGTTTTAGGAAATTTATTACATCCTACCCTACTATAATAATATAAATCCAATTTTTATAAAGACGTATGACTGATTATTACACTTTTATGAAAGAAGTTACTAAAAGGATTTAGATAAAGCATTACAGTAATGTGGTTTATTTATCAGAATAATTCACAGGCATGCGAACCTGCAGGCAAAACTTAGTTTATTTATAAAATCACACCATAATATCGACAGAACAGGCACATTAAGGCAGTACTTAAACGTTGTCTAAAATTCGCCGGCCGTAAATTCCACTTAATGTCTGTCGGAACGATCCAACACAATAGAAGTAAGATGTTTCTAGAAGGCAGCTTTTTCCTTGGTTTAATGTTCAGAATACCGAAAACTTTATGACTAACTGAATGTTAACACCCCTTAAACCGGTAGTGCTAAGTGCCCAGTATGGTTAAGTAGCTTTCTACAATCTTTTATACAGTTGAGTCAACGTGTCGGCAATATGTTTGCGAACAGACTTCGTTGTCTGTCGTTTATATTTGAATACATTTATTTTTCACTTGTCAATATAAGAAAATTATAGGAGGACAAATAAGCTGATTGTATCACTTAATATACCACCACCTCAACCCACATGCAATGTAAAGTAAAGTGTAAAGCAAAGTGCTTACCACCTTGTTTTTGCTTGCTCCAATTCTATATGAGGCCATGGTATTACTCCTAGGCTTAAAGTATGTCTCTCATTGAATTGGATCATCATTATCTCAGCCCGAGGACGTCCACTGCTGGATACAGGCATCCACCAAGGCTCTTCACAACATCAAGTCCTGTGCCGTCCTCATCCAACTTCCATGTAATTGATGTTTTAATGTAACTACCATATTAGGAACAATTTACATCTTACAAGAGACGTCACAAATATTGGAACACTGGAAATATAGTACACCAAAACTCAGGACATTTATTTGTGGGCCAAATGAAAAATATGAAAATTAAGTTCAAAATACGTGAAAAGGCATTTTTAATGTTTATCATTACAAAAAATGACTTATCATTACAAAAAATATACAATCAAATTATGTTCTTAACATGAAAAGGATTTTTAAAATTATAGTGCAAGTAATGAGAGAACAATATTCCACAGTGATGCAACTAGGTTTTTAATTGTTTGTTCTGAAGCGCAACCATTTATTATTATTGGTCAGGGTGTGTGCTGTATTAGTACAGAAAGATTTTATAAATTAACTACAACTTTCATTGGTGTAGCAGCAATGAGATTATGTGTGAATGTGTACACATAATTTAGGACTAGATGGCGTTGTGTGTTAGATATCAGAAATGTTTATTTATTTTTATTAAAAATAATAATCAATTACACACTTTTTTGTAAGGTTATAAGAGAATTAATATAATTCTATCCCTTTTTAAAGGTAACTCTTTTTGGAAGGACGATTTCACGGTCCCTTGGGAGGTTTAAGTGGAAGTACAGTTTCAGGGAGCGAACGACCGTCCTTTATATCTTTGTCTTATCTCTTTTATTCGTATAATTGTATATAATACATCATTGCGTTTCTTATTTCGGTATCGTCTTTAACAACCTTCAACAAAATTTACATTATTATAATAATCTATTCAGTACAAAGGAACGCTTGCGTTTTGTGGAGAAGTTCTCTTATTTTCGTAGTCATTTAATTACTGATTACATATTCTACTTTTTATGTGGGGGCCTACCAAAGTGACTCTACTCTGCCTGATGTAAAGCATGAGCAGAATCTAAGATTGGTTTTCATCATACTCATTATGAATTCACACAGGCAACATTGTAGCATGGTGACCCTCACCATGGCGGCCTTTTGCATCATTGGACCTCCGGTCTCGGACTCACCAAAGATAAACGACAACACAAATGCTGTTAATTTAGGTTGATCTTCTGTGCGAGGGCAGTACCGGCTCGACGAGCCGGCCCGTTAGTGGGTCAACTCAAAATCAGCGTGGCTCTACTCTATTTCTTTATGATCTGTCATCTTTTTTATTCTTAGTTTTTTTCATAATTGACACGTAAAAAGCCAGACCACATTTTAAAGATTTTCAAAAAGTAAATTACTTTAATGTGTATTGATGTAGGATTGGAATGACGAAGCGTTCAAATTACAATTGAAATGAAACTGAACTCGAGTTACACTGTTATATATAATTAAATCTCACCTTATGACGTCACGTCAAGACACCACATCAGAAGTCATCTTTATAATATTGTCAATAGTAATCGAAGGAGATTAGATCCCACAACACAGGAAATTCTAGTATGGTGTTTAGAGCCTTAAATCATGTATATTTACTTTTACAGACCTTTGCTGGCGATAGACTGATCATTTGAACCATTTGCCGTCCACTGCTGAACGTAGGTCTCCCCCAAGTAGCGCCAACCATCCCGGTCTTGGGCACTCCGCATCCATCCGCTGCCAGCCACTCTTAAGTCGTCAATCCATCGTGCCGCAGGGCGCCCTACACTACGTTTGCCTAATCGCGGTCTCCACTCAAGCACATTTCGGCTCCACCGACCATCGGTACGTTTAGAGACATGACCGGCCCATTTCCACTTCAGCGTACTGATTCTACGCGCGATGTCGGTTACTCTAGATAGACTGATGATGAGTATATATTCTGTTATGTTTGTGATTAAATCGAACATGCAGGTAAAGACACTTTCTGAGATAACTGAGAGTACTTCACTAGAGATATTGATAAAAATGTACGAAGAAAATGTTTTTACCACTTTCCATCAAATTGACTTCGGTTTTCGATATCGAATCATTTTTTGTACAAATCTTAAATTACTTGGGGTCGGTTTAATATCTTTTTTTTCACAACTGTTATCCTATGATAACAACCGCGACCGACTGCTTTACGTGACCTCTGAATCACGGAGACGCTCATGGTATTATACCACTAGCGGTCACCCATCCAGGTCCTGAACACGCCGTCATTACTTACCCTCGGTGATTGTTTCCAATCACTGAGTGCAACTGAGCTATGAGCACCTCAAAATTTAAATTATTTATAATTGTGTAGTTAATACGGAGTGTAACTATGTCGATCCCGTGAGTGTCATAAGACCAAAATAACAGAACAAACTGCATATGACAATAGACTTGACACAAATCCTAGATATACCGACCCGTCTGAGCGGTGTGGTCATTACCTCTTTTTTACGAGAAGTCTACATCCAGCACTAGACTAAATTACTGTTTAGAATAGGCGGTTGCTCCTATTCCATAAACAAATCACGCTATACAAGTAATACAAAATAAATAAATTAAGGTTGTTCGGTAGACCTTGGACAAATTTACATAGTAAAATCACAGTATACATAATGTTTACACTCGTATTACTATTGGCCGAATATACAAACTCAATTATTTAATGTCGTTAAGTTTCGCCCTGTCCCTACAATTCATCTTAAAGTGTCAGTCACAGAACAAGCCTTATGATTAAGTGGTTTTTGAGTACGATGCCGTAACAATCATAACAATACAATAACTATACAAAGATATGAGTAGCATATAAAATAGACAAAGGATAAATAAAATTACGGTATTCTGTTCTATAAGCTTCAGTGTTGTACAGTCACGATTCACGAGAGAAGCTTTTGAAAAAAATTACAAGGAATCGTTTCTCAAATTATACGAATTGCTAAAATAGTCACCAACAAATTTTGATTTCACAGTTCTAAAATGAGACAAAGAGAAAATCAGCGTAACAAAACTCTTTGATAAAGTTTTCGATCAAAATATAGCATAATTCAGTTCTATGCTTCAGCTTCAGCAGAGAGCTATGCTTCGGCATGAATGGGTCGGCTCGACCGGAGTGATACCACGGCCTCACAGAAAACCGGTGTGAAATAGCGTTTGCGCTATGTTTCACCGAGTGAGTGAGGATACCAGAGGCCCATACCCTAACCCCTCCCCCATCCCCATCCCCATCCCCTTTCTCATCCCCCAAAGGTCGGCAACGCACTTTGGTGTTGCGGGTGTCCATGGGCGGCGGTAATCGCTTACCATCAGGTGATACGCCTGCTCGTTTGCCCACTATTCAATAAAAAAAAAAAGCAGTATATATTTCTCTTATTTAGGTACTAAGAACGTACTTTTATAACTTTATTTTGATTGGCTCTGCGAAAAAGCATGTCCGAAATCACCTTAAAGAATTATTTACGTACAAAATTCCTTGCTCAACAGAAATTACTGTAGCAGAACTGTGTGTCTGTCGCACCCGTCTTTATAGTATTTATAATGGTAAACCTTGTGTATGGATGAATTTGCTCTGTTTTATTTCTTTCTTTTTGATTTTTGTTGTTATGTCATATTTAATTTTATTTTAAAGTAGGTGCTAAATGGCTTATGTTTGGTGTGTTTCCTTGTGTCTGCAACTGTTGGCGGAAATGTCAGGGGCCAGCTGAAAACCAGTGCTGTGCTTCACAGCGTAAACTGAGCTGGTTGTCTTTGCTGCACAGTGCCATTGTTTCCATCATTTTCTTTGTAAATTGTATGTTGTAGCAAAAATAAATGGTTTAAATGGTTTTAAATGGCTGTACTAAAATTTAAGCTCGTCAGTAAAAGAATTTTAGAAATTTTTAAATAGGTCACTTTCATATCAATGTTAATTTTGGTTATAATTTCCACTATTTCGTATAGGTGCAATTCGATTTCGAGTTAAATTTGCGACGTGATAAATTTTAGGGACACAAATTAAACATCGTTGAAACTGTTCCACTTTTTAATAAACTGTTTTTACAAAAATCTAATTTTCCGGTTAAAAAACCAACACAAATCATTACTTATCTTAACACTACAGATATAAGGAAACACGATTACATACCTGCGGTGTTCCCCGACCAATACGACCTTCAAACCTTCAAGAAAAGAGCGTACTCCTTCCTAAAAGGCCGGCAACGCACTTGTAACGCCTCTGGTGTTGCGGGTGTCCATGGGCGGCGGTAATCGCTTACCATCAGGCGATACGTCTGCTCGCTTGCCCGATATATAATAAAAAAAAAATGTATGCAAAAAAATATTTGAATTATTATATGTAATAGGCATGATGACAGTAACCAAGAACCACTAAAATTATTCATTTATCTGATTAAGTAGGGTTCATAGAGTATAAAAATCATATTTATTTTCATATTTAGAGCGAAGTTAATAGTTCATAAGGAAAATAAAACTACAACATATAGCCATCCGCCATGTTAAGTTGAAAACTAATCAGAGCGAGTTTTTTTTTTCTTTATTTGTTTAATGAGGGTTTAGTCACGAAGTGATTATGTCGCCCACATGAAAATGCTACTTATGAACTATTTAACATACACATTTTAGTCATATAATACAGTGTTCTCGCTTTCTCCATGCAGGGAAGAGCGAGAATGCTATTACATTCACCCATATTAAAATTAGGTTTACAAAATAATTGCTTTGTTTCAGCTTCGTTTCGGATGTATTCCATCAAAATATGATATACATCGTCAAGTTGGTACAAATTGAGTAGTTGGGGGAACCAACCTTACCCATCAAATATGCAAAGCTGTTTAATAGGATATGTCCAGATCGAAGTCTGAGAGCTATGACTATGTTAATCAGAGCGAGTTACGTCAAGTATCTGTTAACGTCACTTTGGATGTAATCGACGATCTCTACTGTATATTTGTGCTTTAATCGACAGTGGTTGACAAATGATCGCAAGAAACTATCCTAGGTCACCAGTCCTAGAAATATATTACCCATATCACCAAACTTTCAAATATCCTTTTAATCTATTTATTATTTTATCAGATCAGTAATCTTACACCACTTAAATGGATGAGATCATATTGTTCCCGCAATATCTTATAAAGGATTAAAACTCTTTAGTCAGTGTCTGGTAAAATGTTACTAAATTTTTCACGCAACGTTGCGAAAAAACTGTGACATTCTATTACAGGCTTTGATAGAGATTTATTATCGTTCTTTATAAGGGATTGGCCAGTTATTCGCTTGTAAGTATCAGTAAGTTTTTTCAAGAGAAAGGACATGGTAGACTTGTCATTAAATTATAAGGAAAAATTATTTGACACAAAATTGACATTTATAATATTTTTATTACTTTTTTTGAAGTGAAAACTTCTTTAGCGGCGCTGTGTACTTTTTTGGAATGGGTAAAAATGTATAAACTCGCGTCAGGTCACGTGACCATTAACTAGCGTCAGGTCACGTGTCCTGATCGAAAATTCGTAAGGATATTTATTGTTAACAGCGCCATCTACCGATATACTTTGGTAGCATTCGGTTTTCTAGATAGTGGTCCGTTCTCAATATGATTTTATATACTTAAAGTTAATATTACAGTATCTTAAAGTGATTTACAATAAATCAAAATAACGATTTTCTACTTACACAAAATCTTTTGTAAATCTAAAAGATTGTTTACAATTTTTAGAAAACAGCGACATCTATTGGAGTATCAAAGCTTTATTTTAGTTCTTTTTATTGCACACTATTAAAAAAAGCATAGGTGTTCATTTCAGGTAAGTTAAAACAACCGTTTGTTTATAGTTATGAGTTTTCACTTCTGTCGGCAGTGCTTATGACTGCTTTGTGTTTTTTTTATACGAGAAACACTAGAGATGAAATTCTTATTTCATCATCATAATGAGACTATTTCGATAGAGAGGCCTATGTCCAACAGTGGACTTCGGTCCACTGTTGGACATAGGCCTCTCCAATTCTCATTTATTTTCTTATTTTTTATGAATATTAGTATTTGACCAATCTACCATTAGTTTTTAGTTTCAAAATATTAACAGAATTTATATGCTTCATATTTCTTGTAGGGCACAGGGCATGTAAGAACTTAGTTCATGTGTTGACATGTAAGTGGTATAGTATTAACTTTATAACTTAGAAAAATATACATTAAAAAAAAACATTTTTAAATTAAACGAAACGACTTAATGTGAGAGTGAGTTAAAATTTAAGTATATATTTTAACAAATTCTACCAAGTGCCAACAATCAAGAGTATAAATAACAAAAAATTTAACCCATTACAATCTTCGTTAAATCTGTAAGTTAAACACAATTCGGTGTTGTAGAGCCATACTGATTTCAGCACAAACGGGCCGGCTCAACCGGGGCAGTACTACACTCGCACAGAAGATCAACTGCCTTTGACTGCCTCGGTGGCATAGTGGTAGCGTATGCGACTGGTAAGCTTAAGGTCTCGGGTTCGATTCCTGAGTCGGACCAAATGTTTGTATGATCTGCAAATATTTGTTTCGGAGTTTGGGTGTTTTATATGTATAATAAGTATGTATTTACAAAAAAAAGTACGTAAGTATTTATATCAGTTGTCTAGTACCCATAACACAAGCTCTGCTTAGCTTGGGACTAGATGGCGTTGTGTGTTAGATGTCCGAAATATTTATTTATTTATCAACGTAAAATGACAATTCGTTGGTCAATGCGAGACCGGAGGCAATGATGCAGAAGCATTACTAGGCCACCATGGTGTGGGTCACCATGCTGCATTGATGCATTGTCTGCATTCCCAGTGAGTATGGTGACCACCACTCTTGTATTCTGCTTATGCTTTCCATCAGGCAAAGTAGAGTCATTTTGTCAGTCATACATAAAAATACGACACGATTTTTCAATTTTCTGACAAAGTAGAAAATAAATGATGATTATAACTGTTCAAATATGTCCTGTAGAAGTTTTATCGCAATCTCAAAATATGATTGCGTTTTTTGTCTTGTTATATAGCAATCATAAAGTAAAATTTACTTTGTTAAAAAGTTTACCTTTAAGTATTTGATTTGATCTCAATGTTGGACGAACAAATATTTTCAGTGAGACATCTGACATTGCGAAATCAGAATTGTTTTAGTTGAAATTCCAAGGTTTGTTGAGCATTACAATTATTGCGATAAGTCAAAATCTAAGAATGAGCTTTACAATATTACGCTGAGATTTTAATCTATATAAATAAATAAAATGGATTGTCAGTTTGTAATTTTATATGAACAGCTTTTCCCCAAATGCGTATAAACGGTACTTGCATAATTTTTATTTTTTATTCTATTTTATTATTACACAATCTATTTTTAAAATTTATATTATAGAATAGGCCTTTTACTGCGTAGAATGGTGAGAGGCACGACACTGTCTTACTACGGTGGTGATTTTGGTCATCTCGGGTTGTACTTTGGTCGCATGTACCGAATACCCTGCGGTGTACTGAGTTTAGTGAGTGGACCGGTTCATCGGAAGTCCCACACACGCCTTTCTTCTCACCTGCAAGAGCTGTCGGTTACTTAGACGTTGAACGCCGAAAAAACCGAGTGTCTTATCTTGTGTCAATTCTCATAGTTCTATAATATCATGGTGCACTCTTATACTTTAAAGGATGTCAGTTCTGCGGCTAACACGGCCAATTCACTGCCATTTCAGCTTTTCAGCATTAATACGGGTCACCTCATTACTGATCCTTTAGAGAAATGGCAACGACAGCCCTTTCCATAGCACGCTGAGCAACTTTGAGCTTTTGGACTGGACGTACATACGGTTTTCTTCATTGGTTCAGTTAATACGTCAAATCTTAATTGTGAAACGTTATTTTAAGTGTAATTTTGACTCAGCTATTAGCTGCTCTATATTTTGATCCTCCATTTATAAAATGAGTGTAAGTCTAAGAAGGAGAAGGCTCTCAATGCTTTATTACGTAACGATTTACTACTAGTAAACTGTAACTATGGACTGCTGTAGATAGATTCACAGCCCGTTTAGCCAAGCCCTCCACGGGAATAACGACACAGCTAAATTGACATTCTACAAACGTAAATGAAAATAGAAAACTAATAAATGTATGGGAATGAAATCATCTTAATCTTAAATCTGGTCAAAACAAAATGTTAATCAATATTACAGTTAGGAGGCTGAGCTCTTAGTACAGATCAACATTCTATTATAACCCAGAGATTCGTAAAAAATATAGTCATGAAAGGAATACACCGAAGAACTGATAATATTGCGCACAGATATATGAATGTCAATTATATTTTCAATGCCGGCTTTGCACACTGAATATGGTTAATTGAAGGATTTTCAGAAAGTGTCGAGTCCATGGCGTATTACAATGTAATTATTATAATAATTGTGTGTCACAGAAGACCGATAATTGTACTTGTATTTTACCCACAATAATATATTATTATTACTTATATAATGTATAAGTATGTTAATCAATAGTCTGGTTACCATAGCACTTTGTCTAGTTTAAAATTAGACAATCGTGAGTGGAATGTGTAAGTTGTTAATCAATTTTCCTCTTTAATAATTGTTCTCTGTATATCATTTATTTCTACGAGTATAAAGCATGAAATTTCAATGTCACGATTCTATTGCCTTCCAAGAAAATTAATTGATTGATACGAATCGACTTATTTGAATAAATGTTAGGTAATTTTGGGTATTGTGTATCGATGAACAATAACTAAGGTTTCACTTTGAAAACATGAAACAAAAGACAATTTATAAATAAATAAATATTTCGGACATTTAACACACAACGCCATCTAGTCCCAAGCTGAGCAGAGTTTGTGTTATTGGTACTAGACAACTGATACAAATACATATACACATTTTTTTTGCAAATAAATACATATTAGACATAGAAACCATCAAAACTCCGAAATAATTATTTTTGAATCATACAAACATTTGGTCGGACCAGGAAATCCAACCTGAGACTTCAAGAACAGCAGTCACATACGCTACCACTGCGCCACCGAGGCAGTATAAGAAGATTGTATGCTATGTAATACGTATATTTGGCAAACTATGAATAACACGCAGAAATATAACATTTATTTTAAACTTATATCAGTTTTACTTTTCAGGAAAACTAAAGTTGAAATCACTTTTACAAATTAAATATAGCGGGTGACTCTGCTAAACTAATTTGGTTCACATGTCGTTATTGGGTTTCTACTTTTGACTACATTTTATACCACATCACGAACTTTCCAACTGCATCGTAATGGAAATTTCAACATTCATTAACAGAGAATTTTGTTAATGAGTTGTACAAGGTAGCACTTCAAATGTTTCATAAAATTTTATGCATTGCATATACATGTATGCGTTGCAAGTTAAAAGTTTAGAAGCACCTAGCAAAATTATATCACCAAGATATAAACAAAAGTTAGACATATAATTTATATGGTATAAGTTGTAATAAATCGTGTTAAAGTACGGCTCTAAAGAGTAGTTTTGAGCTTATACTGTGTCTGAAATCTTAAACTTAAGGAGAGTTTTATGCCGTGTGTTAGTATGACAACGTTTTGTGCATATTGGTCTCCGTTGGAATGAAAGAGAAGAACATGTGACATAGTTTTTATGGTCAGTACTAAAATATAGGAGTAAAATGAAAACTAAGATACAAAATATTAAGATGCTATGTACACAGGATTTCACCAAACATCATATCTATACAAGAAATAAAATTGGAGTGTCTGTTTGTAATATTAAAATAACCGCTTTCTACTACATGCATATGAATGTATATACGGTACACATACCAAAATATATATTTTTAAAATTTTTGTCTGTCTGTCTGTTTGTTCCGGCTAATCTCAGGAACCACTGGTCCGATTTGAAAAATTCTTTCGGTGTTGGATAGTTCATTACGCTACTACTAATAGGAGCGGAGCGCCAATGAAGAATGTTTCAAAAACGGGGGAAAATTTTCACGCCACGGGCAATACTCATATAAGACGCAAACGAGGTTGCGTGGGTCAGCTAGTAATTTATAAAATTCGTGAAAACTATGGAGGGTAGAGGTAAGGAGTATCATCTGTGTACATGAAAAGTGTCCGTTGAAATGCATTAAATTAGGGTGGCGCCACATTAGCATCAGAGTAAACTTCTTAAAATCAATACACACACTTTTTCATAAAATTGAATGATAAAAAATCAATAAACGTACTATTCACAGTTCAGAAAATAAAATATATTTACTACATTATTTTGTAATACGCAAGTAGTGACAATAATGTTAATTTTTTTAACTCGGCGTACTTCAATTCGTTCACAATTGCTACATTCATACCATACCCTGTGTCTACACCAGCGCCATTCTGGAAGGTTTTTGAACTGTTATTTACAGCTTATGCTGGACACTTTTTTCAATTTTCTACCACTAGAGATAACACTCCTTATCTCTACTTGGGTAGGTAGTAGAGTCATGCTGATTTCAGCACGAATGGGCCGGGCTCGACCGGGGCGGTACTACCCTCGCACAGAAGACCAACCCAAAATGACAGGCTTCGTACTGTCGTGTTTCGTTGGTAAGTGCGAGACCGGAGGCCCAATGATGCAGGGGTGACAGTTGTCGTGGTTAGTGTGAGAGCAGTGTAATGCTCGTGGAGTCATGATGAGGGTGGCTTGGATCGAACCGTCGGCCAGGGAGACCCGTAGAAACGGTGGTGCCGCTGGCCGCCCGCGACATAGAGAGGGGCCCAACCGCGGCTAACCACCCTGGGAGGCTGCCCCGTCAGGTCGCGCATAATCCACGGAGTGGCTCGTCGTGCCGGTTGGTGACCGGACGGTGGGACCAGGCGACCACTTCCGGGAGGGTACGGGGGCCCTTCCGTCCGACGGTTCGGTCACCGTCATGCCTCACTGTTGTATGAGGACACAGCACTACGAGTCTCAGTATTGCACAGCCACGACAACTGTCGCGCCTTTTACGCTCCCCATCCCCCACCCCCTTTTTTTATCATGGCAGCACAGAAAAAGTATAAACGTTCAACAGCGGCACTCCATCCACCCACCAACGCGCTTTTTGAGGTGGAGTTCACAAACATCCGTGGACTCCATGCAAACCTCAACGCCGTCCACCAGCATCTTGAGACGGCACGGCCGGCCATGCTTTTTCTAACGGAGACACAAATACGCCGCCCTGCCGACACGACATATCTACACTATCCCGGCTACGTTCTTGAGGAGTGCTTCCTCGCGAAGGCTGGGGTATGTCTTTTCGTTAGGGCGGATGTTTGCTGTCGCCGTTTCCGCTGCCTTGAAGACCCATCCTTCTCCATCCTGTGGTTGCACGTGGATATTGGCTCCGTGAGCCGATTCTACGTGTGCCTATATCGATCCCACTCCGGAGACTCTGAGACAACTCGACTATTTGAATATCTCAGTCAGGCGGTGGACAAAGCGCAGGAGCAGTTTCCCACCGCCGAACTGGTGTTTCTGGGAGACTTTAACGCCCACCATGAGTCTTGGTTGGGATCTTCCAGAACTGACCACGCGGGTCGGACTGTCCACGCATTCGCTCTCACGCATGACCTCACCCAGCTGGTACTCCAGCCCACCAGGATACCAGACATACAGAGTCAAGCGCCTTCCTTGCTGGACCTTCTGCTGACGAGTCACCCAGCGCAGTACGATATATCGGTGCTTGCCCCTTTGGGATCCTCCGATCACTGCCTGGTGTCTACCACGGTGTCTTTAGTTGCCGCCCCACGACCAGTGGCAGCGAAAAGACGACTATGGCACTACTCGTCAGCGGACTGGGATGGAATGCGGGATTATTTTGCATCCATCCCGTGGGCTCAACGCTGCTTTAAAGACAAAGATGTGTCGCAAACTGCGGCTGCCGTGGCTGGCGAAATCACTGTTGGAATGGAATACTATGTTCCCTACAGTGAGGTCGCCAGCGCAACGACCCGTCCCTGGTTTAATCGCGAGTGCGCCCATGCTGTTGCGCAAAAGCGATCGGCTTACCGCGCATGGACCAGAGCTCACGCTCGCGGCTGCCCCGACGTTGGTCAACTAAAAGCAGCGTTCAACAAAGCCACAAGGGAATGCAAGAAGGCTTACATTAGAGCGGATGCCCAGCGCATTGCGCGGCTTGGCCAAGAACTCGTCGCACACCCTACGGGTAGCCGAAAGTTCTGGCGATTGGCTAAAGCCGTGCAGTCCAACTTCTGCCAGTCCTCACTACCACCCTTGAAATGCCCCGACGGATCACTCGCCCATCAGCCGCAGGAGAAAGCAAAACTGCTTGTTGATCTCTTTGCGGCTAACTCCCGAATCGACGACCGTGGCAGGCACCCGCCTACCATTCCGACCTGCGACACTACGATGCGGGATATTCGCATCCGGTTGAATGATGTCCGCGCGGAGCTTCGGTCACTCGACGTCCGGAAAGCCAGTGGACCCGATGGCATCCCAGCGGTGGTTCTTAAGAAATGTGCACCAGAGTTGTCTCCGGTATTGACGCGCCTGTATTGCCTGTCTTATTCATCGGGAACTGTCCCGATGGCCTGGAGAGAGGCGAATGTTCAACCCATCCCCAAAAAGGGCGACCGTTCAAACCCGGCAAACTACCGTCCGATAGCCGTCACCTCAATTCTCTGCAAGGTATTTGAAAGGATAATAAACAAACAACTGATTCACTACCTGGAGGATCACTCCGTACTAAACGATCGTCAATATGGTTTTAGACCGAACCGATCCACGGGTGATCTTCTAGCGTATGTGACACACCTTTGGGGCGAAGCTATTGACAGGCATGGGGAATCCTTGGCAATCAGCCTTGACATGGCCAAAGCCTTTGATAGGGTTTGGCACCGTTCGCTTCTCTCCAAGCTACCGGCATACGGTTTACCCCCCAAACTCTGCATCTGGGTTGCCGCATTTCTGCACCAGCGCCGCATTAGAGTCCTTTGCGACGGTGCGGCCTCCGAGTTTCAGCTGATCAACGCTGGAGTACCTCAGGGGTCCGTCCTGTCACCCACGCTGTTTCTTCTGCATATCAATGATATGCTGGCTCTTGCCAATATTCATTGCTATGCAGATGACAGCACAGTTCACGGGCGATATTTTGGACATCCCACAGCTGGGCTAGCAGATATTGATAAAAAACGACGGGAGCTTGTCGCTCAACTCGACCATGACTTGGACCGCATTTCTCAATGGGGCTCTGAGAATCTGGTCGAGTTCAACGCCAAGAAAACACAGGTGTGCGCGTTCTCTGCCAAAAAGTCTCCATTCCTTCCCCTTCCCACTTTTCAGAGCACTCGACTGCCATTACAAGGTAGGCTCGATATCCTGGGCATGGATATCAGCCGCGATCTCAACCCTCGCGAATACGTTGAGAGTGTCACTAGGGCGGCCTCGCGGAAGCTAGGTATCCTTAATAGGGTGAGACGGTTCTTCTCGCCCGAGCATCGGTGTCTGCTTTACAAGACCCAGGTTCGCTCGTGCGTAGAGTACTGTTCTCATCTTTGCGATGGAGCCGCGCAGTATCTGTTCGACGCTCTCGACCGGTTGCAGCGGCGAGCTATCCGCATTGTCGGCAGTCCCCAGACCACCGAGTCCCTTGAGCCACTGCAGTTGCGTAGAGATATCGCCTCTATGGCAGTCCTCTATCGCCTTTATCATGGAGAGTGTTCCGAAGAGCTGTTCCAACTGGTCCCCCCTTCTCCCTTCCTCTACAGGACAACACGTGCCGGTCTTGGATGTCACCGCTTCAGAGTGGTAGACATACGCTCTCGTACTCACCGCTTCGGTTCTTCCTTCTTGTGCCGAGCGGTCAAAACCTGGAACTCACTACCTGCGTACGTGTTTCCCTCCCGCTATGAACCCGGGTCCTTTAAGCGGAGCGTGAAGAAGCATCTCACTAGGCCGCCATAGTGTGGGTCGCCATGCTGCAATATCCCTATTAGCATTGAGGATGGTGACCACCACTCTTGGATTCTGCTCGTGCTTTCCATCAGGCAGAGCAGAGTCATTTTGGCAGCTAAGACATAAAAAAAAAAAAAAAAAAAACCCTCCATAGTGAAAACTTAAAACTCTGTTTGAGAAAAATCTACACAGAAAGATGGCTATTTTAATAATCAACACTGTTTTTTTAAATATTCAATTTCCCAGCAAATCTTTTAAGGCGAACCACCCGATTTGCTTGTATGTGTACTTATCGAGCTTATGACTAAGCCACTCTCAGAAGTTTTAGCTGCATTTATGGCCACTGTTTTACTTCGTGGTCGTACCGTGATATTATATCGTCAATAAACTTTTGCAATAACGAGAAAATTGATAATAAAATAATTTTACAAGTCTGTTTTCCTCAAAATCGGATTAAATTTCTGTGACGATTTCCACATTCGGTAACAAGAAATACTACAATGCCATCTACTGAAGACATACTAAACTACGTAGTTACTAATCCTGTATCGCGATATAGAAATTCTTGCGCCGATTAGAATAATTTAGCAGCAGTAGTAGTAATCATTTTAAAACATTTATTTCAGGGGCATATCTTTGACTGTCAAATACAATTAATTCACTATACGCACTTAATTAATTTATGTCATAATTTTTTTCGTATTCCATTCATTCGGCATCGGCCGGCTTGATCGGAGTGATACCACGGCCTCACAGCAAATCCGTGTAAAACAGCTCCTGCGCTGTGTTCCACCGAGTGAGTGAGGATACCGGAGGCCCATATCTCAACCCCTCCCCATCCCTCTCCTCACCCCTCTCCTCATCTCCTAAAGGCCGGCAACGCACTTGTGACGCCTCTGGTGTTGCGGGTGTCCATCGCGGCGGTAATCGCTTACCATCAGGCGATACGTCTGCTCGTTTGACCCCTATTCAATAAAAAAATATATGTTTTTAATTAAGCTAAAGATATGATGAGTATTAAATTAAGGATATTGATGACAACGAATGTTAATAAAACTCAATAAGTAAACGAAAGATATTTTTTTCATGTAATAGGGGGCAAACGCTATTTAACGCCGGTTTTCTGTGAGGCCGAGTCACTCCCGTTGGGGCGGTCCCATTCATGACGAACCGTGGCTGTCCCACGGTATTTGCTGGCCATTTTATTTACTTAATGTGTAAATATGTTATTTCTAAAAAGATGATTGTTCTTTTCCTTCATAAAAATACAGTCTATAGTAAAACAATAGAAGTTCTATGAGAAAAACATGGTAATGACAGATTTGTCGGCCATAACAATTTTGACAATTATGTCAATATTAAATGGTAGGCATTTGGAACTTGACTAGTGCCGGATATTGACAATCGACTTTGTATATAAAATGTTTAGCAAACGATTGAAATAATCTGTTCCTAAACTTAACAATTATAATTTAATACTTGGCTAAAATAAAAAGGTCTGATAATTTATTTTAGACACAAATTTTAGTGAACGATACATTAATAGTCCCTAAAATCAACCTCCTACGGACTTAGTGGTTGCGGTTTAACCTTTCAGCTCCAATGGTTGTTTAAGTTAAGAGATGACCCTTATCGAGTTAATTTCTTTAGGTAGGATTTGAACTCATAAGTACTCTTCAAACAAAACATGTTTCTAGTATTAGATTATCTTAGTTCCTTCAGTGAGGCTTAAGTTTAACATATAGGTTCCATAATAGGCTTGATAACAAGACACCAAATATTTCCATTTTAAATCTCAAGTTATATATAAGTAAATTTTAAGTTTTGAATATTGGAATTGAAAAATGCATAAATCATCTTCATCAGAGATCAAATAGTCCAAAGATGCAGAAACATCTCAATAGGCCGCCATAGTGTGATACACGATGTAGTGTAGTGACCACCACTCTTGGATTCTGCTCATGCCTTCCATCAAGCAGTATAGAGTCACTCTGGCAGGCTAATATATAAAAAAACACATTTATAAGTAACATTTGAAATTTTTTGACGAGTCCTTTTTGAAATCTAATATACTACTCTGGAATACTCTAATGCACAGTTAACTATTACTGTCCATTCCGATCCATCCTAAGTTTGCTTGGAAGAGATTGATTTTGGCAATAAGGCCGCCCTTCGTACACTACATATGGGACATTTTATATTCCCTCTTCTAACTCTGTAATATGGTGTGCAAATAAAGATTTTTCTAGCTATCTACTACGTCCTTATTGTATATCAAACGTTGCTAAAAGTAACATCTATTATGTATAAAACATTAGAACTGAAATTTGTCCACATCTGTTATAAAAATTAATAATTTAAGCACAAATACTTTTGATGTCTTTAATCTGAAAACACATTGCTACGAGTACTATATATACGAGTGAATAGTTTTGATAAGATATCTCATTATTTTAGTCCCAGCTGCCACAGTGTAATGAGAGGATTATCTTTACTTTGTATTACAGAAGAAATTGAGGTTTTAAAAGCAATTTTTGAGGAAATTGGAATACTTTACATGAAAATAATTATTTAGCAAATAATTAATGTTCATGATTTTTATGTGTATTATTAACAATTTGAGCTTGCAGAAGAAAGCTAGATCAAATAGTTAATTAATATAATTGTATTTCTAAAATTAGTCAATCCTTAACATGTAGAACGTCGATTGACAGGAAAAAACTCACTTGTAGTTATTTTTAGTTTTGATCAACAAAATGATCATCTATAACTACCAAAAAGCCTTATTTAAAGTAGTCCTAAGAGGTTTCATACTAAAACATAAAAA
This sequence comes from Spilarctia lutea, assembly GCA_916048165.1. NCBI lineage: Eukaryota > Metazoa > Arthropoda > Insecta > Lepidoptera > Erebidae > Spilarctia > Spilarctia lutea. Next base: position 8,995,458 of record OU696491.1, read on the forward strand.
CAAAAGCAATAAGTCATATTAAAACAATGTTTAATAACGTTTCATGTACTTGCACACTCGTTCAGAACCGTACAGTTAATTTCATTAGAAGTCGCTGATACAGATCACCTTTATTATTTCAGGGTCTTCGCTTTTGTCTCCATTAGTAATTAGAAGCTTAATGAAATTACTGTTTCATTTCCTTTGTTTTGTATAAATACTCTATCTTGCAAAGAAGGGGAAGGATTTAGGTTCACTTTTAGTGTTCGTGATTTCGTTTACGATTAAAACTCTGTGTAATCGATCTCCATGTATATTGTGTACATCCTTAATTCAGGTCAATGTTTTGAATCGGTTCTGTAATAAATTCGAACTCACAAAAGTTTTATAGCAGTATTTAGTTTGGATCAGATAAAGTAGGAAGATCTCAGATGAAGTTTCCACGTATTAGTCTCAGTAACGAAGTAGGTATTAGTATGATTAAGAATAAAAGGACGTAAGAAATAGTAATAAAAGGTACTAAGTATGAAAGCAGTGTAATTTATGAGAAATAGGGCTGTAATAAAGATAAATGAATTGCATGGAGCATGTCAAGTTACATACATAGTTGTCTAGTTTACTAAAGAGTGTGCTTTAGTGGTATTAGTATTTTTCCTTGAGAGATATTGACTGTACGTTTGTCCTAGTGGTTTAAGCGATCACCACGCCGTTTTATACGGCGCCAACTATTGTGGGTTGAAATCCCATGGGACAACCTTGTGTGTGATCTACAAATTGTTGTTCTGAGTCTTGGTCATGTATTTTTATGAATTCCCCTGCGACACCGGGTTTCTTTCTAATGCAGGAGTTAAATTCTGATCTAGTATCAATATTCACATGAAAAGTGTGATGATATCTCTATATTTTTTTAACAATATAATTTATTTTCTTTATTTACCGTTATTATTACGTAAGAATGTGATAAAAAAATATTAAGAAACTCCGAACAAATACAACGTAGATAGAAGGACTGAGGAAACAAGATATAAAACTCTATACTAGCTACTACTAGCTGTTATTATCTATCATCTAAATGGTTGGCAGTCCACAACTGTGCGATTTTCCCGAAACTTTCTGCCGCGTACAATAAAACTGTGGAATGAGCTATCGCCTGCAGTGTTCCCGGACCAATAAGTCCTTCAAATCTTCAAGAAAAGAGCGTACTACTTCCTAAAAGGCCGGCAACGCACGTGTAACGCCTCTGGTGTTGCGGGTGTCTAATGGCGGCGGTAATCAATTACCATCAGGTGATGCGTCTGCTCGTTTGCCCCTTATTCAATAAATAAAAAAAAAATTATAATAATAAATAAGATTTGTTTAATAAATATATGTAGCCAAAATTTTCATAGATAGGATTGTTACATATTTCATAATAATGATATTAAGTTACATATATTTTAGGTTATAGTTTTGACTTGGCCAATGGCCAATGGCTAAGATAGTGATATATAGTTATATGAAATAAGCATAAAAATATATATCTAATAACATAGAATAAGACCGATACTAATATATGCAGCATTGTAAATGTACAGGAAATAAAAAGGTATTTTTTTGTGTTACAGTATTTTTGACTTGTTGACTAGTGATTCTGTATGCTTAAGTCCTGGGTTCAATTCTCTATATTTTTTTGTGTAATATTTACTTTTACTGTTAATAACGATTATCAGATATGAAAAGAAAACCGTTTGCTAGACTATAATACGTGTAAAATGTTTATTTTAAACGAAACCCAATGGACATTAGTTATAAAATTAATACCATCATATCCTTCAAATAATAATAATTAGGTTAAAACAAAGACTTACTACTAATATAAACTCTATTTGTAAAGTCCATCAAGTAGTCTATTAATTATGATACGTCAAAAGAAGGACAAATTAATTTATTAGTCCATAAACTGATTAAATTTCTAATTTATTGATTGGAAATTTTCTTAATCGAAGAGAACACGCACTCCAAACTTGGTTCAACGCACACTATAACGTAACAGAAACAGTTTATTGTACTAAACCATAACTTTTTAACCGACTGCGACAGAAGGAAGGTAATGTTTTTCCTTAGAATTTTTTCTACAGTAAATTCTGTTACTCTTAGTTTCTACTGTGGGGGAACGAGTATCATGTTCCACCCAACACAAAGGGAGGATCCTCCGACCAGGCGAGGTGATCATGCCTGGCGGGCTACTGCCCAACAGTTGATGTTGGGATGTTGTATATATGATAATCGGCGCGGGAACTTTATTTGCGCGATTCAGGATTGGTAGTTACTCCGTGTAGTGTAGTTTGTAGGTACAGTGCGTTACTTCGTAGTTCAGTGTATCTTCGGTAGATGGCACTGTATGTGGAGGTCGCCACATCACTCCCCTCCAAGACTGGAGGTCGATATATGTTGAGTCAGCTGTCTGTGCTCTGATGCGGAGCTTGCCAGTGCCAGGAGTGAGTAGTTCCAGTGAGTCGGAACTGAATGCCGCTAGTCCCAGTGAGTCGGAACTGAATGCCGCTAGTCCCAATGAGTCGGGGCTGAAGTCCGCTGATCCCAGTGAGTCGGGATCGCATGCGGTGCGCGGTGCTGCGGTGAGGTCCCCAGTGAGTCGGGGCGATTGCTGCGTAGTGGCTGGCTGCTCTGCGTAGACGGGAGAGATGTGCTCTGCTTACATGGACCGTAGGTGCAGTGTGCTGTGCCTAGACGCTGTAGAGGCCGTAGGGGTTACCAGGCTGGAGCGGTCGCGTCCTGCGTGTGGTATATCCCAGTTGAGGCCGAAGTTGCTGGCTGGCTTGAGACTTGCTGTGGGAGTGAACATGATGGTGGCGCGGCTTGAAGGCTGCTTCCAATCACGTCGGGGTCACCACTGTGGGGGAACGAGTATCATGTTCCACCCAACACAAAGGGAGGATCCTCCGACCAGGCGAGGTGATCATGCCTGGCGGGCTACTGCCCAACAGTTGATGTTGGGATGTTGTATATATGATAATGGGCGCGGGAACTTTATTTGCGCGATTCAGGATTGGTAGTTACTCCGTGTAGTGTAGTTTGTAGGTACAGTGCGTTACTTCGTAGTTCAGTGTATCTTCGGTAGATGGCACTGTATGTGGAGGTCGCCACACTACTACTTTTTTAAAATCAAGCTGAATACCGCGGTGCTACCCGAGGTAGGACAATAACCGCAGGCAGCGCCACGAGGCGAAGCTATATCTTTATAAATTGTAGCCTATGTGTTATTCTGATGTATAAGCTATATTATTGTAAAGTTTCATCAAAATCCATTCGGTAGTTTTTGCGTGAAAGAGTAACGAACACCCATCCATCCATACTTACAAAGTTTCGCGTTTTTATAATATTAGCAGGACAGCTGATACTCTGTGACAGTTACTGACGATAAATACGAATAAAGTGTCTTTATTACGCTTGGATGCCTAAAAATATTTTTCCAATATTACATACACTATTAGCGAGTAAGATTGGCTTTTTAACCGCAATAACTGACATGATATTATCCGGACGGAGCCACGGGCATAATCTAGTTATAAATGTAACTAGTGATATCAATTCGTTTATTCTATAAATGTTTTTCGTTCTAGAACATTACAATAATTACTGAAACAGCGCTTCGTTTAAAAGTAAAATACAATCAACTTACAAGTTCCTAGAAAACGAGCTCTATAAAAGCTTGAGTAGGCTAGAATTAGCCCTTAGTTAATTCAAGGTTAATATTAAAATAACATTCAACCCACGTGCGCAACTCATTAAGATGGACGCCCACGCAAACTGTGTCCTACTGATATATATAAAGTTACGTAGCCTTTAAGATGTGGTGATACGGGTATTATGTCCCTCCAACACAAAGGGAGGATCCTCCGACCAGGCTAGGTAATAATACCTAGCGGGCCACTGCCCAATAGTTGATATTGGGATGTTGTACATATGATAATCGGCACGAGAATTTCTATTACGCGATTCAGGATTGGACTCCGTGTAGTGCGTTACTTCGTAGTTCAGTGTATCTTCGGTATATGGCGCTGTAGTAGGTTACTGTTGTGTTGTATGTGGAAACTTATGTTTAGTCCGTTAATTTTAGAACAATTTTTTACATGTCATTTGTTGCATTAAATAATTATGTTAACGACAGACAAAGACCAATATGTCCACCTATCAGTCTGATCCTACACTAACCAGATGTATGTACCTGTTCTATAGTAATGCAACTATTGAAAAACATATTAATATAATAGGTTTTGCCCGCGACTCCAACCGTGTCTGTCGGTTATACTTATCGGTAAATAGAAGCCTATATCCTACCCTAAGAATCAATGTATCTCCATGCTAACTTGAATCGAAAGCGATGTAGCTTGGATGCAAATGCTTGCCATGAAAGCGTAACAGACAGAGTTACTTTCGAATTTATGATAATAGATTATCACTTAAATATTTTACTTTTCGGTATCTGTGGAAACATTTTTAAGAAAATACTTAACTATAGGGAGATTAATATACTCCGCTAGGACTAATGGTACCTTCTCGAAACTTAAGGCAATTCGAAAATATGAAAAACTTATTAAGTGAATGGCGACGACGTTAAAGTAGCTCACATGCAGTAGAAAGTTCAAAGTTAATATTCTTAGAAAACTATAAATGAATTTCAATTTTAATTTTAATTCTAAATTTAACTTTGATTTTATTTTAATTTTTGTTTTGATCTTTTTTTTTGTGATTTTCATTTAAGTTTTTCTCCTTCTCTAGCATGTACATTGCTATCTAATGCTACTATGTAAACTTTAATCTAAGTGGCAAAGGGACCTGGTAACCTGTAACACAGGTAACTTATACCTATCACAGGCACCAGTCTCTCGCAAAACATGGTTGAAAATTTAAATAAAAAAAAAAGGTTTTAATGCATATTTCAATACTGTACCTCGATGCACTTGCGTCATTCATAGAGAGCTACGTCATTCTTTTAAATATTTCATCCATTGCTCATTCAGTGAGCCAATTTCCGTCCAAGTTTTAATTTTTCTATTTCTTTGTACGTTAAGATCGAGAGATCGGGCAAAGAAATTTATTCTTTCTCGATGATGTTATAACTAAATAACAAGTGATATTTGTTAATAAAATTACTACTTGCTTAGGTAAAATTTGCATAAATTTAGGATAGGTAAGTATAAATATTTATGGCTGAATGGGCATAGACGTGGTGTCCAAGATCAAGAGGCCTTGGTTCAGCAGTGGACGGTAGTGATAGGCTGATGATGTTAAGGGGTTTTATTTCTATACTACCCAAAATATGCTAAGATAACAGACAGTGCAATTTGATCAAAAGGTCATGTAGCAAAATTATGTTATTATTATTTTGTACCAAGTTTGATAAAAACTTGCGATGAAGTATTTACCCAAACTCGGTCAATGATATTTCTTTGATATTGGAATTATGTAACACAGGTAAAGCTTGCGGCCTCCTCCAGGACAGGGCTTGGATAAACGCGACTGGATAGAAGAACGGAAGGAAGAAGAATCCACTGACCAGGCGAGGTTATTATACAAGGTGTCTCAAAAGAAATTTCATATTTAGTGGATTGATTAAAAAAAAAGGAAGCGGTATATAGAAAAAATGTTTATTTATTGTTAAAATACACTTTTTGGGAATTCATTTCTTAAAAATAATATCGTCTAAATGTAAACCCTCACGTTGTTGGCACTCATTTAATCGAACAGTAAAATTACTTATGACTGCTCGACAGGTGGAGTGAGGGATGGCTGCCATTTCGTGACGGATATTTTCTTTCAAATGCGCCAGTGAAGTTGGTTTATTGGCGTAAACTTTAGATTTAAGATAACCCCATAGGAAAAAGTCCATAGGGGTTAAATCTGGGCTACGTGGAGGCCAATTTATGTCACCTCTCCGGGAGATCAATTTTCCTGAGAAAATTTCACGAACACGTGGCAGAGATATATTGGACGTGTGTGAAGTTGCTCCGTCCTGTTGAAACCATGTTCTTTGGTTATAGCCAGGAAAGTTTTGCAGTTCAGGTACCAAGAAGTTGTCTAACATCTCTACATAACGCTCTGAATTCACTGTAACTGTACGCCCCATTTCGTCTTCAAAAAAGTAAGGGCCGATAATTCCTCGCGCCGACATGGCAGCCCATACGGTCACTTTAGGCGAGTGTAGGGGTTTCTGATGTTTGCGTTTCGGATTGGCTGAACTCCAGTAGCGGCAGTTTTGCTTATTTACGTGGCCATTAAGATGAAAATGAGCTTCATCCGAAAACAAAATGTTGGTAAACGTTGAAAATCGCTCAATCATCTGATTTACGAAATTAAGCCTCTGACCGGCATCTTGGGGCTTTAATTCTTGCACCAATTGAATTTTGTAGGGGTGCAGCTTTAGATCTTTGTGCATAATGCGATGTAATGATGATCTATGCACATTTAAAGCACTCGCGCGCTTCCGAATTGAAAGGCTCGGGTCGTCACGTACAGATTGATTAACACTCTCCACGTTTTCTACCGTTCTTGATGACCTAGGTCGCCCGGATTTTGATTTATCCAGCGTTGATCCAGTCTCTTCAAACTTTTTAACCCAATGTCGAATGAGAGGAAGGCTTGGCGCATCATTTAAGTGGCGAAAACCTCGAATACTGCAGAATTTTCTACGCGCGACAGTTGTCGAATCACCGTTCTTGTAAAACTCTCGCACGCACAACGCGCGGTCTGCTCCCGAGAAACGCTCCATAGCGACTGAATCCCCAAGAGCCAACCTACCAATTGACATAACCCCCGCACCTCTCAAGTACGCAGCGTTCACGCAGTAAGCTAAACAAATATAAAATTTCTTTTGAGACACCCTGTACCTGGCTGGTTATTGCACAACGGTTGTTGTTGATATGTTCGACGCGAGAGTAGTTCGTTTTCCATCCTGTTAACAAAAACACGTTATCAAAGTAGTGGCGATCCTCGAAAAATATATTTGTGCTCCAAAGTGATACTTCAATACTTTTATTTCATAAAAAGATCAAGATGTCCAAAATATTTATTTATTTAGTTGGAGAAACCTTCAAGAAGAGAAAGTTATAAGCAAACTAAACGTATATTATTCTTCTCTACCGCTCTTGTTGCGTTACAATATAGTTTTGTATCCAACCGTTAATGTATGTTTGAATAGACAGTAGACACACCTGGATAAGGAAGGAAATCCATAATGTGGCAAAACGTTAAGCTACTGTCTGCTGACCTAATAAAATAAGGAAGTTGAGGTGCTACTATTCTTATTCATTTATATCAATAACTATGCTTTAAGAAACTACAATTTTAAATTGAATCAATCATTTGTATTGCAGTAGGTAATAAAGGTTTCCATGACTGACGACTAATGTTTCAAGTTAAATGTAATAAAAACTGGTTAAAATATGATTATTTAGAGAAAATCAATGAATATTATTATATGCTTATTCCTGATCTGCAATTAGGCAGAGTGGTGCGGTGGGCGATGTCTTATCATTCTAAACTAAACAATAAATTCAATAACAAAACGTTGTAGCTACCCCCCAAAAACTATAGGAATGTAGGTAAAATATGGACTTTTTGAATGAAATTTAAAAAGAAAATTGAATGTAATACTGTTATCTTGTTCAAAATGACAGTATATTTTCATAAATTAGTCTGGTTTAAGCTGGATTTAGAGGCAGTAATGTAGATTGCCATTCCAATCAGTATTGAACGCTTTAATATACTTTAAATAAAGTGGCGGTGAAACGGCATGAAATGAAAGGGTCATAAATTTAATTCGGCCTTAAAGGTCTTATCGATTCAATCATATTTTAAGATAATGGTTTTGTTCATTAAAACTGTAATGTTCATTTTTAATAACCTTTAATAGCTATGTTCAATAATTTGGTTATGTTTTGCTGCGATTGTATATATTGTTTTTGGCTGGCATCTTAAAATTCTAGAGGGCAGGGGATTAAGAATAGTGTGTCAACACCCCTTCATTCATCGTATAGATGTCGTTAAAGGCTACTAAGTGATAATATCAGTGCAAAGAGAAGGGAAACTTAAAACAAATCCTTTTGCAATTCGTCGGGCCAGAACTTCCTTTCGAAAAAAGCTATTTTTTTAAGTCTACGAGTAGAATATTAAGGGCTGTTTTAAGCAAATATAGTTAGTCTTAACTTATCATCCTTTTTGTTAAATACTTAAAAACAGTTCTACATACAAACATCTTTCTAAAAATATCTACAGGCCACAAATGAAACTTGAAACTACAGTAAATAAAATAAAAAAAAAACAGTACTGTTTTACTACACTGTTTCACAATTTTCTCGACAAATGGGCACAAGTCGAAGCACGAAAATGGACAACTAAGAAAAGCTTACCCATTAATTTGGGCGCTAACAAATCATGAATTTGTAAAAGAAAAGTCTGCTTTAATTTGTTTAAGTCACTGTACCTCTTATATAACATTTCTGTTTCAAAAAGTACTAATTGGTGGTTCACTTTGTGGGTGAGGAACCTTTTTCTAATTGTAATTAAAAAAAACTGACAACGTAGATAGTTATATATACACTCTACATTGCACACATAAAAAACTATTGCACAATCTCAATAATACTTAGAGTACAGTAATTGTAGGTGCACTCATGGTTAATTCTCTAATCAAATCATTGCCAGTTATGATAGACTAAGGTATTACACAAATGAGCACTACATTTAGCTGTAATATTTAAAAAGTGTGTAGAAAATGGTGTATTTCCGGATTTAATGAAACATAGTAAGTTAATACCATTATTCAAGAGTGGGTCCAAGAGCGATCCAGGTAATTTTAGACCCATCTCAATCTTGCCAGCAGTCAGTAAAGTCTTTGAAAAACTTATTCTTCAGCAATTAGAAACTCATTTTAATATTAATAATTTATTTCATAAAGAGCAGTATGGTTTCACAAAGGATCGCTCAACCATTGATGCTGGTTCAACACTTATAAAACATATATTTAATGAATGGGAAAACGCGCAAGATGCTATTGGCGTTTTCTGTGACTTATCCAAAGCATTTGACTGCGTTGAACATCAAACGCTTTTGCGAAAACTCAGGCACTATGGCATTAGGGATACTGCACTTGATCTGGTTGCCTCGTACCTTGGGGACAGAGTTCAACGAGTGGATATAAATGGAAGTAGGTCCTTCGGATTACCTGTCTCAATGGGCGTGCCACAGGGCTCAATTCTGGGTCCTTTTCTCTTTCTAGTGTATATTAATGATTTACCTTTCTTTGTGCAAAATTTCTGTGATGTAGTACTTTTTGCAGATGACACTTCGCTTATTTTTAAAGTTAATCGTAATCAGAATAGTTTTGATGATATTAACAGATCACTTACACTAGTCCAAGTTTGGTTTACAAGCAACAACTTACTATTGAACTCGAATAAAACTAAATGTATAAAGTTCACTTTGCCTAATGTTAAGAAACTCAACACGAACATTATAATAAATAATGAAATGATTGATCTCGTAGAGTCAACTATGTTTCTAGGAATAACCTTGGATCATAAGCTTCAGTGGGGCGCCCATATATCGTATCTAGCAGGGAAACTGAGCTCCGCGGCATTCGCTGTTTGGAAAGTTCGCCAGTTAACTAATATTGGAACTGCGCGAATAGTTTATTTTAGTTATTTTCACAGTGTCATGTCATATGGTATTTTACTATGGGGCAAGGCAGCTGATATTCAAACCATTTTTGTAATTCAAAAACGGGCAATTCGTGCGATTTACAAACTTAAAGTTCGAGATTCTCTGAAAGAACGATTTAAGGAAATAGGTATTTTAACAGTTGCATCTCAATATATATTTGCTAATATTATGTTTGTACGGAAAAACATAGATAAATATAGTAGCAAAAGTGATCATCATTCACTAAACACAAGGAATAAGCACAAATTAGTAGGCCAATATTATCGCCTTAACAAAGTCCACAATTCATTTGAAGGACTTGGTGTGCGTTTTTATAACAAAATTCCTGTCGAAATCTTGAACTTACCCCTACAAAAGTTCAAGAGTGCCGTTAAGAGTCGTCTTGTGGAAGGGGGCTATTATACGATAAACGATTTCTTGACTGATGCAGTGCCTTGGATGTGAGTGAAAGTGAAATAATTTATTGGATTGTAATTAATTCTTGACATCTTATTCTGCATTTATTACCTGACATTTGAACTTTGTTAAGTTGAGGCGATCTGTGTTTACATTGTTGGAGCGTAAATAATTTGTATTTATTATTTTATTACATTTTGAACGTTTTTTTCTTTTTCTCTGGGACCAGTATGTATGCACACATTGCTTTTACTCCTTGATGTGTAAGTGATTGCAACCTTATATGCTATGGACTAATTTTTATTATTTTATTAGACAAAAAAAATATTTTCCTAGCTTTAATATCTTATTAGACCGCTTTCTTTGTGTTTTGGTTGCCTTAACTTGCACATAGAAATACTGTTGTCAAAAACAAACAAGCTTTGTATGAATTATCTGAAAAGATGGTGCACATGAGTTTCTCACCAGCTCTTCTCATGAATGCAATACCCATCGGAGCTGGTACTTGGATTGATTTCAATTTAAACCTTTGAGTTGAATTGAAATCAATCTAAGCTCCGGTAATTCAAATCATCTCTGTGCATTTAGTATTAGGAGTTTTGTTTTATATTTTTATGTTTGTATTTTTGACGTGTTCAAGTGCCTTTTGGGGCCAATGGAAATAAATGATTTGAGTTTGAGTTTGAGTTTGAAAAAGCCTCTTTAAACGCACGCCATAGAGCTTAGTTTGTGACAGGAGATCATAAACTGTATGAATCAAAGAGTAATCATTAATTATTCCTGTTCACGACAACGAGGAGTTCTCTTTCAATCATTGGCAAATCCAGCACTACATTTTAGTTTCTTCAATGTAGTATGTATTCATTATCAGACATACACCCACCACTCCACGCTTACGTCCACCGCTGGACGAAAGCGTCACCCATTGCCCGCAACTTTGATCGATTTCAAGGTTCTGGCATCCAATTCTTAATAGTCATTTTGCGCAAGACGTCGCTGCACCAGGCCCTGGGCGTTCCATAGTTAATAACTCTTTGACCTTAACGCTTGTCAGTTCAATAACATAATCTTTTTTTTTCTTTTAATTTTTTAAAGGACAAATTAGCAAATTACTTACCTGACAGCAAATGACCACCACCATCCATGGACGGTTAAAACAAAAGACTCACAAATGCATTGCAGGCCTTTAAGTGCCCAACGATTTAGTTGTAGCGTTATTAATAACCTCACTCAGTTAACATTGATATACATTTATACATATTTTCTGTAATACTAGGAATTACTCTTCTATGATAATTTGATACTTTAAGTTTACAATGCGTTCAGTGTCTCCTTTCAGTTGTTTTATAGACAGCTCTGCAATAGTTTACAACGTAGTTACAGTGCCTTTCTCACACATAAATAACAGTTACAAATTCAGTGAGCTCTTGCAATCTAACATAAAAGAATATAAAGGCTTTACGACATGACGTATGTCTAATATGGAACCTTTTATTTGCATGCACGTCTTCGACACTATGCTCGTATGCAAAGTAAAATGCAATGTACAATTTTATTGCAAGACGTTATATTGGGATTTTACAATTTGACGAACGACATGCTTTACAGCAAATTATAGATTTTATATGTAATACAAATTTAAATGTATTCGACTTATATCATGCCAAGAAAAGACGGTTGCCTGGAAGAGATTGTCGTTGAGCAAGGTGCTTGTTATCTGGTGTACAATAAAAAGATTTAGTATTGTATCAATTACACATAGTTCAACAAGTTTAGGGGGTGCATTACCAGATAGACTTAGGGGGATAGGTTTAGAACTCTACTGGTCCGCTAGGCCCGAGAACGGGCCAGGTACCGCAGGCGATTCGAGTGCCATAGATCTCAGAAAGATCTCCATCCTCCATAAGCGCGACCCTGGGAGTGACAAATGTGGCCATATCTCACTCTGGCAGAAGCAAGCTCGGATGGAGGCGCGGACACTGCAGAGCGTGCGGACGCTGCGGAGCGTGCATGCTCCGGGGACAGTAACGGGAACATCGGGGTTCTCACATAGTAGGGACCATCGACTGCACGGTTGGCCTAGTGGTTAAGCGGTCACTACGCCGCTTGCTATGCGCCAAGTGCCGTGGGTTCAAATCCTACGTGGGACATCACTTTGTGTGATCCACAAAATGTTGTCCTGAGTCTGGTTGTTCTTTGTGTCCGTTACATGTATGTTTGTAAAGTCCCCCGCGACACAGGATGTATATTCCTAATGCGGGTGTTGTCTTTAAAAAAAAAAAAAAGTCTACAAACCGTAGGTAGCCCGAGGTACAACGAGGTTCAAAAGTGTTCCTTTCTAAGGTGCACCTGGTTCTCCGGCTTCTAGTGCCCCAGACGGCGTGCGGTTTTGGTCGGTTTGAGTTCGATATGCATCCACCAGGAGATGGTATCTGTGATGTGTGATGGGATTTCCGCACGATGTTTCGGAGATCACCTGTGTCTGATCCGCAAGGAGCCAACGCCTATGTGCCACCACTGCGATGGCCAGACCGTGGACACGGCGCTCCACACGCTGGCCGAATGTCCAGTGTGGGAGGAGCCGAGGCGTGATCTCGTGGTGGCCATTAGGGGCGGGTTCTCTCGCTCGGTAACATGATTGGGGCCATGTTGCGGAGCGAGAGCGCATGGATCTTCGCCGTTTCTTTCTGCGAGCAAGTTATGGTTGCTAAGGAGACGGCGGAGCGGGACCGGGAGAGGTTTATAACTCTCCCGTTCCGCCAGGCCCGGGTACGGGCCAGGTATCGCAGACGTCTCAGGCGCCCCGGAGATCACAAAATGATCTCCGACCTCCATGAGCGCAAGCCTGAGGGTGGCAGATGAGACCATCTGTCATCTTAGCAGAAGCAGGCTCGGGTGGGGGGCCCGCGCCCCATATTTTGGGGAGACCAAGGGCAACATGAGGGTTTCCACACTAGAGGAGGCCGTCTACAACCTGTAGGTGGCCCGAGGTACGTCGGGGTTTCAGGGTTTTCCTTTCTAGGGTGTACCTGATTCCACGGCTCCTAGTATCCGAGATGGCGTACGGTTTTAGTCGGTTCGAGTCCGACATGCTACCAGGAGGTGGTATCCGAGTGGATTTCGGCACGAGAAAAAAAAGGGTATTTCCGCACGAGGAAAAAAGGGTGTAATATCAAAATCGATAATTTTGTTTCTGGATTTTTAAGCTTCAGTATTATCGGTAAAATATTAATGAAAATTAACGTTCTGATTACAGCTCACATCGTCAAAAATAATTTATAGTCCACTGCTGGACACCGGTCTCTCTTCAGGAGTCCAGTGTTTTGGCCTACTATATCACGCTAACAAGACGGGTTGCGTTACCTGCGGTTTTAAGGTACAATGATATCCGCGGGTAGCATCGCGGGACTCAGCTAGTTGAGTGGTATATAATAACATAATAATATAATATATAATAACATAATAATAATATAATAACATAATTCAACGTTTACTAGTTTAATTTAATAAACTAAAAAGGGTAGGATTGTTGAACTCTTGTATATGCCAATGCTTATAAGAGCGAATGCACACAAACGACTACAGTTATAAAGTAATTAAACAAAGCAATAATTTGCTATAAAGTAGAGTGCTGGTCGCCATTCAAAACAAGGGAGCAATTGTTTTTTTAAATAATTGGGAGTAAGTAAGTAAGACATTGTTTTATTTTAAAATATTGCTCAATTACCAATATTTAGGTATTATCTCTAGCTATACACAAACATATAATCTACTAGCTGTCTCAGGCAACTTCACCTTTTCTTTTATGTAATAGGGTACAAACGAGTGGACGTATCGCCTGATGATAAGCGATTGCCGCCGCCCATTTACAACACCTGGCACTGGCTATATCAGAGGTGTCACAAGTGCGTTGTCGGCCTTTGGGGGATGGGGAGAGGGATGGGGGGAGGTGTTGGGGTATGGGCCTCCGTTTTCCTTACTCACTCGGTGAAACACAGTGAAAGCGCTGTTTCACAACAGTTTTCTGTGAGGATGATATTAATCCAGTCGAGCCGGCCCATTCATGCCGAAGCGTGGCTAACCCACCATCATCTGCGTCTCTTTTCACCAATTCTCATCTCCTATTTGTCCAAGCGTGATGTTAACTGTCCTATCTTACGTAGATGGTTTCGGAGTTCATCTTGAGTAACAATATAGCAAACATAACTAAATGAATAAAGACTTAAATGTCAATTATAGTATGAAGCCTTTTTACAAAAGGCGTAGGTTTTCATATTCTTGAAATTCATAATAACGATTAAATGAGGACGGTATAATTAAGATTATTTTAATTAATTAAATGTGAGAGGTAATAAAATATGTTAGACATTTGTCAAAATAATACTGTTGGAGTAAGCTATTACAAAAGATATGTAACAAAATATATAAATAACTTTATATAATATAGTTTCGTGGCGATCTGTTTAAAGTTAGGAACTCCTACCAGTAATGTTGCGATACTATATTTTTTTAGTTTTTTTACCTAATAACTCTGATAGAGTAGACTTTTTTAAAAGAAAATTCTTATAAAATGTACAAAACTTTTTATTTGGAAATGAAATAATTAAACTCATTTTACATAAACTTTTTATGTTTAAATGTTTCTGAAGATTCATAATGACGGGCAGGTATAGTGTGAATAATTATTTCTATAGATATAAATTCTATGAATGCTTTTTTGGCTCTAATCTGCCTGCCATACTCATTGCGAATGCAGACAATACAGCATGGCAACCCACAACATGGCCGCCTACTGTTATGTATCATTGGGCTTCTGGTCACGCACTAACCAACTAAACACGATGCTACACGAATTCTGTCATTTAAGGTTAATCTTCTGTGTGAGGGCAGCACCGCCACGGACGAAACGGCCCGTTCGTTCTGAAATCAGCGTGGCTCTGCTACCTTTTGATTCTGTAGGGTTATATTTTTTATTTAGATAAATACAAAAAGGATAAATTCTGTACTTTTAGTACAACTGCATATAGTTACAGTACAATACCTGAGTGTACTTTTCTCGCCTGAGAAATTTTCTTAGTTATAAAATTAATACAATTTAGTTACAATTTTTTGAATTTAAATAATATTTCCCGTCTCTTTCTAGTTCCTTACAAAGTGTTGTGCAATACTGACTTGACTTATTTCACATTGTCTGAATAGAGATCCTGCTTCAACAAATAGTGTACGAGTATGTTCTTTATGCCAGCTAAAGGATTTTCCAGCGACATTTTCACGTTGGCAAAAGCACTCAAGTTAAAATATAGTGTAGTATGTAAAATACGTCTGCGACTGGTTTCTGTATTTGAATATGTTATTTAAATGGAGGATTCTTTTATTTTATTTGGATAAAAAGTTACGAGTTCGAGAATTTGCTTCGAACGCTGCCTCAATACTCAAGTCAGATCCAGATATAATGAATAAGGCGATTGCTCTAACATGGCTCAAAGTGTGTTCCAGATAATGTCTTTATAATTTCAAATCAACAGCTGTTCACTAAATGCATATTTACTTTACTTAAATAAAGAAAAATATTTTCCTTATCAGCATCAACATTTTTCATATAACGTCAGGTAACAGAGCATGACATCACTTTGAAATTTAATAATAAATAAATAAATAGTTCTGAAATCTAACACACAACGCCATCTAGTCCCAAACTAAACAAAGCTTGTATTATGGGTACTAATCAACTGATATAAATACATATATGCGATTTTACTAAATATACATAGAAACCATCCAAACCCTGAAACAAATATTTGCAGATCATACAAACATTTGGCCCAATCCAGGAATCGATATCCGAGACCTCAAGCACAGCAATTGAGAACACTACCGCTGCGCCACCGAGGCAATCTAATACAATTAGGAGTACAAAAAAGGCAAACATTCAAAAAAAATAAAGTATAATGTAATACGGGTCGAATAGAGCGTCGTCCTGGCTCGTGGAGATCAGAGCTGAATACTGTAACAAAAATTGTCGCTGAGAAATCCTTTACCTGAATTATTATCCAAACTATGTAAACCTATTCGGAAAGGATACTCTGTAGTAATAATTCTATATTCAGGTCTACTTATCAAAACTTGGGCAAAACACAAACTTGGACCATTTATTACAAGGTTTTTATTATGTTTGCAAAATATAAAATACCAGAAGTAACTTTACAGGTTTGGCTATAATTAGTATGCCAGTATCTGACCTGTGTTATGGTAATCAGGCAAAGTTTATAGGGGAATTCCCTAATATTCTATTCAACTAATTTCACGTTCCATTTGCTTTAATGATATTCTAAAATAATTTTATTAATAGACCTGAAAGATTTGTTTGCGATCGGTTTAGAATCTCAATAATTTATTCATTGACTGTCCTTTTACAATATTTTATGATATCAATTAAACATGTAAAATATTACATTCATGAGGAATTCTTTGGAATAATATTATCACATATGACAGTGATAGGCGGTTCTTATCAATATCATATTTATTAGGCTAAGATAGTTTTCGTTTAGAACCATCAAATGATTACTAAATTGCAACCTTTAATTTATTTTCTATACCCGGTGAAATGTAATCAATTAATATAAGCTCGCGAAATATAATACAGGCAGTGTTAATAAACCTTAGCTCTTAATCTAAAACAGGGTTTTGGGGGATGGGGAGAGGGATGAGGTAGGGGTTAGGGTATGGGTTTCCGGTATCCTCACTCACTCGGTGAAATACGGCGCAGGCGCTGTTTCACACCGGTTTTTTTATTGTTTCCAATACACATACATTCACAGACACAGTAATAAAAACTGCACCACAAAGACCTCGCGGGGTCTATCTGGGTGGCAGTGCAGTGTTTTCTGTGAGGCCGTGGTATCACTCCGGTCGGGCCAGCCCATGCATTTTTTCATACTTGATGGCTTTTTATATTGTGCAATCTGGACATTAACGGGTTTTGCCGTTTATGTAATATAATAATAATAAATATTTTCTGACATCTTACACACAACGCCATCTAGTCCCAAGCTAAGCAGAGTTTGTATTATGGGTACTAGACAACTGATATAAATACATATATACTTTTACATAGGAAACACCCAAACTCCGAGACCAATGTATGTAGATCATACAAACATTTAGTCCGACCAGGGGTTACGAACCCGAGACCTCAAGAACAGAAGTCGCATACGCTGCTAATGCGCCACAGAGGCCTTCAATATATTACGCACAATGCAATTCTATTTGAATTTTTTTGAATGTAAAGTAATGAACGATATTTAATAATTGAATATATTTTGTTCTGTTTAAGTGTAAATAGTTACTAATAACTTAAATTGTTTTAATAGTTAATAAAAGGTATAGAAATAAAGGTATGATATTTTTAATACTACTTTAGTTGGTTAACATACTTACATCTTTAAATTTTTGATTATATCTCACTTCCTACATTGACCAAAACCATATTTACATTTATCAAGAAATACTCAAACAATTTAATAAATACAAAATTACGTAATCTCACCTCTTATAAAATTATTAAAAAGTTTTCTTCTCCAAAAATTCCATTTTTTAAGGATTAAAAAATTCTAGATTTTAACGTTTCTTCGATTTAATACCAATTCTAAAAAGACGTCTTAAATTCCAAAGATATAAATTTGAAGGAAGCAAGTTATGCTCGTAAATTCCTTTAGGAACTGCTCAATGCAATAAGGAACATCTGTTTGCTGTTTACAGTAAGATACTTTTACGATATTTTAACTTCTAGTGACTAAAACTTTATTTACTGCCTTCATTTTTGTTTATCTAAAACATAATACAACGAGGATGACATAAATATCTGTTTTGAAGTGATTTTCGAGGTTTTTTTTATGGCAGAAAGGACAAACGATCAAATTATTCACCGTCCATGAACATCTTCAACACAAAGTCACAAGTTCGTCGAGCAAGAACTACGCCTTTTACTTATTATCTTTCTTTACTACGGCAGCTAAAAATATTAATAATTATTATAAGCTCATCACTTATTGCGGGCAAAGCTTGTAGAACAAACATGCTAAAGTAGGCTGGTCTAGCTTTATCTACTGGATAACTAATGGTCAATGAAGCGAACGTTAACCGGAGATAAACTTCTACTTAAGCCTTTTTCCTTCCACTGATGAACGTACCATCCAACCAAGGTCCAAGGACCGACAACCATTCCGGTCTTAGGCTGTCCGAATCGGTAAACTACCAGCAATTTCCCTTAACTCGTCGGTCCGTCATGCATAGGCAGTATAGGCGCCCTGCGACACGATGAAGAGGAGACCAAGAATCAGGAAACAAAGGCTAGATGTACTGAAAATCTGAGAAAGGGGCCTAGAATATACTAAGTTTTAAAGTGTAGAACAAAAGGTATTTTTAACTTAAGGAGAGATCCATATTTAACAACAGATTGGAATAGGTTAAATGATCGAATAAAAACGCAGCGTTTATAAAAAAAATTATTATTATATTATAATAAGTAATAAAATTTTTTTTTTATAATATAAATTTTTATATTTTTTTACCGGCTTTTTTACCATTGCCATTCAACATGGCTATGCTGCTAGTCTTTCGGAAACGCTACCAGTAGTAGGCGATAATGCGGAGGAGTTTATTGACGCTTGTATGTAAATATTGTTACTGTTTTTTTTATTATTATTTCCTAGTATTTTAATTTCATTGTTTAATTAAATGTAATTTTAGCCCCGTAACTAAAAAAAATCACATTCTCCAAAAACAGTTTTGTAATGTACATGTAACAAATTTCTTGGTTAAATATTCATTATAATTTTATGATACGCCAAAAATAATGTTAGTTTAGGATTCGTTACCCTAAATGTCTTTGTCGAAAAATATTATTGTAACACCTACAAATGAGGGTAACCTAAGGAGTAGTATGCCTTTAACAATATTAAATAAGATTAACAAGATTAAACCCGGACAAAACTAACAAAATCATAGCATACAAAGATACACAAACAAGTAACACATTTTTAGTGTGTTAAAGATATTTGTAAATCAAGAAGTCGTATATGTATAAATTCTTTATAAAACAGTAAAATAGTTATTTGAAGATAATTTTTGAAAAGGTTTGCATTTTTACGTATTTCTACACTTAATTTTATCTCTTTTAAAACTGATAGTGTTATTGTCATTAAATATAAATAATATCTATATATTTTACATTTTAAATGCAAACACAGGCTCATCTGTTTGGTTGAAGTGCTTTCATCATAGATCTATTGTATGGAACTTCTTTAAATAAATAGGATAATTTTCATCCAGAAAATACATTGTTCCCAGGAACTTTCATTTATTGCAGTCAATTGTTATAATTTTGCACTATTCATTACATGTATTAACTACCCTCATGACGAATCATTATAAAATTATAGCTCATGTTAATTTCCTTTGAAATATTCTCTGCATTCACCAAGAAACAAATATATGTACAATGTGCGAACGTTTAATCTCCACCTTATATTTTGTTCAATTCCAGAAATAATTAAATTCACGGAATTTCTGTTCAAGCTCTGTTGTTCTGCAGTGCAAGCATTCTGTCAAAAACATACCATTTTGTCATAATTCTTGACAAGTTTTTAAAGTAAAACACGTGTCACACTGAGTAACATATTAGACTGTAAATAAGTTAGCATCGTTCTTAAGAGCATGACATTTGCTTTACTTAACCTATTAATAGCAAGCTTTCATTCAGAAAAAAATATCAAATGATTTAATTAATAATCAAGGTTTTTATAGATTAGAATCATTTTAATAGAAGCGACTGGCATCAAACGTCCACAATCCTTGGGGGAAACTGAATTCGAAGATTGACTTAATGGTAAGTATATTTGAAGGAACTGACTTACCAAGACTGATTGCCATAGATGTTCATAACAACCTTGACCAACGGTTAAACGTGCTCTCTAAGGCACGAGCGGAAACTACCATACCCCGGGCTTAGCTTCTATACTCCGGGCTGTTAATAGGATTTCTTTGTCAGAAAACCACAATGCAAACCAGAGACTTCTTGATCCGCAGTCGCACACGCTAACCACTAGGCATTAATTAAAACCAAAGCACTCCAACACAAAATTTCAAAACAATAAAACTTTAATAAATTATAATTTATTTGAACAATTTATGCGATGAACTAAATAGAATACGTTATCAATTATCTAAATGATCAAATAATGATTAATCTATACATAGTTCAGGTAAGGGGAATCCGAAGTGCACAAATTTATTCTCGAAATTCTGCAAACAATTTGCCCCTCAAACACAAATCATGACTGTAATGAATGGACAATAACGCACTGTTCTACAAACAATTAATCAGCGTGAGAGGCATATTTGTGCTCAAATTAAACAATTGTTATCCGACTGCAGTAAAGACCAAAAGCGAGGTTATAAGTTTGACCTGTATGATGTACTCGTATGTTAGTGTCCTCCTTTAATAATTTAGACGTTTGAATCGATTTTGATGTAGGATACGATGGATATGATGGCTACGACATGTTTTTAGACTAGAAGTTACAAGTATTTCTGGGTATTTTAAGATCATAGAAGTGGCTACAGTGGATATTTGGCATCTGAAATAATAAATAATAATAAATATTTCGGACAATTTAACACACAGCGCCGTCTAGTCCCAAGCTAAGCAGAGCTTGTGTTATGGGTACTAGACAACTGATATAAATACATAGATACTTTTTTTTTGTAAATACATACATATTATACATAGAAAACACCCAAACTTCGAAACTATTTGTTTCGAAGTTTGGGTACACACACAAATATTTGCAAATCATACAAACATTTGGTCCGACCCGGGAATCGAACCCGAGACCACAAGCACAGCAGTCGCTTACGCTACCACTCGCGCCACTGAGGCAGTCAAATGTATGTTTAATGAGCTTGGAATGTGTGTATGTTTGTATGGGTTTGCCAAAAAGTAATTTTCACTAGGAGCTCAGCTCAAGTAAACGCTATCCTGTAGGACAATATCTATGATGCAAGGATGTACTGACAAGTAACTTAACGGCAATCGAACTAGCTGCTAACAAGATGGAATGGTGGAAGATTGTCCATCAGGGCAATAAAAAGTATGAATAAAGCCGTCTTAAAAGCCTTTACGCTAAACGTCAGCTTCGAAAAACACATCCCAAGCCCTCCTACAACTACACTTACGTCAGGACTTCACTGTACCTCCTGTGACCGCACATTTAAAACCAAATTTGGTTTTGTGAGCAACATGTGGGCACATGAGCGCAGGAATGTCCGTTGAAAATTGTCGGGTGTTGCCGTCGACGGAAACGTCTGGAAGGACATCATCAGGGGTCTATTTATCAGAATCTCTGAAGGTAATTTACATCCAATCTAAAACGTTGCATTAAAATGAAACTCTGCACGCTTATTAAATACCGATGAGAATACAATAATATAATATAATAATAAATATTCTAGACATCTAACACACAACGCCATCTAGTCCCAAGCTAAGCAGAGCTTGTGTTATGGGTACTAGACAACTGATATTAATACTTATATACTATTTTTTTGTAAATACATACATATTATACATAGAAAACACCCAAACTCCGAAAGAAATATTTGCAGATCATACAAACATTTAGTCCGACCCGGGAATCGAACCCGAGACCTCAAGCTTAGCAGTCGCATACGCTACCACTACGCCACCGAGGCAGTCAACCGAGACAATATATTATTAAATTATCCTGATCAGGATTTTCAGGATTTCTTTATCTAAAAATGGTAGTGTCGTGTTAAGTCCTAAGACATGTGCTAAAAAGACTCACGTGACTTATTTATTTGGTATTTTTTTAGTCTTAATAAGAAATTAATTTTCATTTATGACTAAAAAACCATAAATGAATTATTAATTAAAAACCTTAAAAAACATGCTTTTGTAACTGCAGTAAAAAGTTTTAAAATAATTTGTGGATAAAGTTCAAAAATAAAAATGTATCGTAAAAAATGGGGTGTTCTCCAAAATATTTTATATTATAATAACTATATTTTTACCAATAGGTATCTGTCAATAAAATATTACTAATTAAAATGGTGTATTTTTTCATTTAACCGCAAGGTAGAACAGTAAATACCAAAATTATAAACCACTTGTTTTATATAATACTAGCTGACCCACGCAACCTCGTTTGCGTCTTCAATTGCCCGTAGCGTGAAAATTTTCCCCGTTTTTGAAACATTCTTCATTGGTGCTCCGCTCCTATTAGTATTACCGTGATGATATATAGCCTATAGCCTTCCTCGATAAATGGACTATCCAACACTGAAAGAATTTTTAAAATCGGTTCAGTAGATCCCGAGATTACCCCCTACAATTTAACAAACACACAAACTTTACTTCTTTATAATATTAGTATAGATTTAATGTCAGCAAATCGAAAAGTTAGTCTATTGGTCCGAGAGCTGGCACTGGCAATTTTTGGGTAGGTATTTGAGGCAAGTTGAAAACTTGTCAGATACATCTCCTATTATATCCCAACTCCGGACTGCAGACCTGGTGAGTAGCGGGGCTAAATCAACCCCTACATTTTTTTAAATTTTTTTTTTTCTTCCCCAAAAATATATTTGAGGCACTACGCAATTTATATATGTTGCAGTGTAATACTTAATGAATACGAAAAAAAATAAGCCAGATAATTTAATCGGGGATTTAACATTGCCAGACGCGTGCAAAAATATTTTGCAAAAAATTATACAAAATGTTTTTGAGGCAGTTTGAAATTTTAATGGAGTGTTATTTATAACTAAAAAATAAGATTCCCAAAAAGGCAGATCATTTCGGTGGGGCTTTCTACCTGCCAGGTGATCAAACAAATAATGAATTGGTACGAGCCTGTAGTGCTATAGACAAGCTCTAGTGTGAGAGAGAGCGCATAACGACAGCTGTCTTCGTTCTTGCTTGCCTCGTTACTATTGGCTCTGATGGTGCCACGTGACTTACAATAGCCCATGAGGTTTCTAGTTAATATTTTGGAGTAAAAAATATAAAATTTTCTGAATTTGTACTAAAAACATTTTGCCTCAAATACCTACCCAAAAATTGGTGCCAGCTCTCCTACTATATTGTCCATACAAGCATTGCAACGAAAACAAGAATATTGAATGATAAAATGAAGCTGGCATCCAAACTTTTTTTTTTTCTCCATGCTTAAATTTTCTCGGATACTCGGATCCTACTGGTGACATGTTGGACTCGAACCAACTAGAACCGCACGCCGTCTTGGGTACTAGGAGCCGGGGAACCAGGTGCACCCTAGTAAGGAAAACCCTGGAACCCCGACGTACCTCAGGCCACCTATCAGTTTGTAGGTGGCCCCCGACTATGTGCCAACCCC
Source organism: Spilarctia lutea (assembly GCA_916048165.1). NCBI lineage: Eukaryota > Metazoa > Arthropoda > Insecta > Lepidoptera > Erebidae > Spilarctia > Spilarctia lutea. The sequence continues at coordinate 9,018,986 of OU696491.1, forward strand.
GATGTTTCCATTACTGTCCCCTAGGGCGCGCACGATCCGCAGCGTCCGCGCCCTCACCTGGGCCAGATGGTACCTGATGGGATCTGCTAGGGTGACAGATGGCCTCATCTGTTACCCTCAGGCTTGCGCTTATGGAGGACGGAGATCATTTTGCGATCTCGGCATGCAATCCCTAAAGTTGTTTATGACTGTAAAAACGTTAGATTGTCAAAATTAACAACTCGCATGATTTTGATTTGAAATAAATAAATGTTATTCTATTTATATATTCATATGATTTGTGCTCTTCTGATATGGATTACATTTATTTAATAACTAGCTGACCCACGCAACCTCATTTGCGTCTTCAATTGCCTGTAGCGTGAAAATTTTCCCTCGTTTTTGAAACATTCTTCATTAGTGATCCGCTCCTATTAGTATTAGCGTTATGATATATATAGCCTATAGCCTTCCTCGTTAAATGGAATATCCAAAACTGAAATATTTTTTTAAATCGGATCATTGATAGGCTACCTCCGTAGACAAAGTACGGTATAATTAATGTAAGTTTTGAACTCGGTCTTTCTTTCATTACAGGCGCAGCTGAAGCATCATTTACAATGGACAATATTACGATAAACAAGTTGCATTGAGGTGAGACTTTAACTTCTCAGATTAATTGTACATACTATCTCATTAATTTTATTTTTAGAATCCGTCTATCAAGTTCATGTAAGGCTTACTTGGACAAAGGTTCCTCTTTAAGCCACAATAACATTTTCATTTTTTAACAAACTGAAAAAAAAATCTTATACTGATTGCCGTTAATTTTTCTTCTTGACTTTTCTAACATCGAAGTCATGGTCAAATAGATACTATCTGTTGGCAAACCCTGATAAGTGCCAAGTTAAAATAATAGGAAGGTCAATTTTTTTACGAATAACTTGAAAAGAAACCGTAAACCATCATCTTCAATTGCATTTATTCTAGTTAAATTATTTGAAGGTGTTACGACCTGGTTGAACTATTAAGATTTACTCAAAGGGTTCGAAAATAAAAGCACAACTGTAATCTGATCTAGCTAGTACTAACATATATAGCAGTCTAGCTTGGCCTCCTCTATTAAAAAATATCAAAATATCTTATACTACTACAATTAATGAAATAACATCGCGATTCAGCCAAATGGTACAACGCCATCTGTCGAGGCTGTTTTGGTCGTGAACAGAAGGAATTATTACCAGTAACAGCGAAGACAATAAGTTATTTCGCTTGAATGCATATGTGTCTATTGAAGTCTACCGACTTCGCAAACAATTGCATTCCGTTCAGTTGCAAACTCTGCAAATAGAAGCATGTTTAGAACTATTGCGTATTCAGTATATTGCTCGTGGAATATTATTAAAAAATACAGAAAGGCTTAGAGTTTCTGAAGAATTTGCTATGTTTCATAACGTTTATTTAACAAAAGTGAATCTACATTTACATAACTTCTATAGAAAAAAGCGTTGTATGTTGTTCTTTTATATTCTCTCTCAGTATTCGGAATAGATAATACTTTATTGTAAACCAATGACAATTATTACACTTCATTATTTCAAGATGTGTACAATAAGCGATCTTATTGCTAAAATAAATCTTTTCAAGGCAACCTGTGAATGGACATATCGACAGAATAAAGAAATGAAACGAATTTAATGAATTTCAGTTTTTTTAAATATAGAACTATAAACTTATCACAATCTTAGTAAGGAATACCCATACTGTTGACTAATTTCTTTGTGGATCTTGCTACTCATCTTAAATTAATTAACTTATAACGTTACACAATAAACGAGTACATAATATATGCTGTTTTCGCATCACGGCACTATCGAAGGGAACTGTAAACATTAATTCAGTATAAACTTCCACACTAATGGCTAATAAATTATTGTGAGGCTGGTAAGCACTTTTATATAAGTAATAATAATTCAAGTTAATATCATACTGTGTTGAAGCAAACGAAATTCTTGCCGTCAGTATAACGTATGTTATATCTGTATACCTGATATACCTGAGTAAGTATACCAATCTAATTTATAAATGACTAATTTCTGTTATCATTTTACGCCCTATGACACCCATAATTAATGTGACTTTCTATTGATAAAGTGATTTTCAAGATTGATTCAATAAATACAGATATTACCTTCTTAAGCTTGACGAACTCACGAACATAGGTAATGTTCGTGAGTTCTACTTTATATTATTATTTTTTTAAAAAAATAGTAGATTCAAACAAAATCATAGTTAAGTATACTCTCATACTCTCTCTCTTTCTCTCTCTCTCTCTCTAACAAAGTACTTCTTTGATTTTAAAGTCACAATGAGAAGTTAACATTTGCTTACAGTCACTTTAACAATTAGTCTGGTAATTTTTTAAACATTAACAACTTAAATTTATTAATATAATTGGTTAATCAATTAGAAAACAAAACTTAAGTGACTAAGGATTTTAAAGTTTAAAATTAAACGACGATATTAAAGGAAATTGCATAAAAACGTCCCCACCCATCGGCAGACTTTAAACATGTGTCATTCAATAGAAGCGCTTAGTAAATTAGTGAAATTTTAACTGTGGCGAAATAAGTCAAATATATAGGCTTTACAATAAAAAAGAAATATGATTTTTACTGATCAAATTTAATTTGTATGCAATAAAAAACGAGTACCTACATATTTAAACGCTAGTATGATTATAACTATAGTTCATCGATCATATATTATTACATTTTTGGCACTTAGGCGTTGAGTCCTTTCGAATCAGACCGATTTCCGAAGCATCCTTTACTAGTAACCACCTCTTTTTTTAGTTGACCCGGGGGAAAATTATGTTGCCCTTGGAACTCATAGATGTAGGCTGATTGCACGGCTATGCAATAATGCCGCAATCCCGACCGCAGCAATCATTTTGCCTCCAGAGGTCCCCATCCTCCAGCGGCCTGCGGTCCCGTCGACGGTTCTTATCGCCGACGTCTTCTTCTTCTGCCTTCTCCGGATCCAGCTCAGCGGTCTCTTTCTGGAGCATAACAGCTTCACAGAAAGAGACCACTGCACCCCAGCCCTCCTCACCCGCCAGCGTGGCAGCTTACTAGTAACCACCTACGTCAGCCGATATGAGGGTCCCTGATTACTCTCGAGCCAATTCTTTATAACGGATCTTATGCCCGATTCCTATATTTAACGAATCGTCATCGTGTCAAAATTTTCTACAACCGACTACGAGTCGTAAATACCGTTCCTCAATTTATTTTTTATAGGAACAATTTTAGCTTACGCCTCGTATAATATACTACTATTCGTACCTAGAACGGATCGTTTTTCAAATATAGGATACTGGCACAATAACGGCGTGCCCGAGATGCAGTTCTCCTCTAAGTAAAACCTCATTCGTGTTGATTACATACTTTTAACCGCGTCATGGTAGTATTTTTCATCATAGCCATCAAATTTATTTTATTATTGTTATATGTATTTGTTAATATTATAGATATTACTTTTTTCTCTCTTCGTCATGGTTCAGAATTGATATATACTTGAAGGCAGCTGTCAAATACTACTGAACACAATAGAAACTCCCGACAAAGCAATATCGATTATTCAGATACGAATATTTTGTTTACTCAACTGAAATTTACATTTGGAATGCGTTAGTTATCAACTTTTTATTTACTTTATAAATATATTGTTCCTATAACAGTTGGAGATATCTTTTATGATATGAATTTAACTTCAAAGTAGTTGTCTTATCATCAAATTTTATGACGAAACTTTAGGATTAACGAATTCTTTTTCTTCGAATTGGAAAAGTAGACATTAGTATTAACTTTGTTATCTCTCTAACAGAATAGTTTTGTGTTATTAAACTACGTTCTGAATGTCAAAGATTGATTTAAATTATTTATGTGACAGTTAAATTGAATGTTATGTATATACATACACATATCTAAAAATATAATTATTAGAATCGCTTCGTTAAAGTAAGGGAATAGAAAATAATTTTAGAGAAATAGCAATTTAGTGAAGATACAACGCAATTGCCACCATTATTTTATTCAGTAAATATTTTTAGTTAATAGTAAACCTCTTTATCAGTGTATAAATTAAGTATTTATGAAGCGTAATAACTGAAATAAACCTTTCTCCATAAAATTAACAAGACGAATAGAACAGCATTAGGTCACACTATATTCTAGAATTAAACTCCGTTGTATTGCGTTAGGTCGCAACTACAAAAATCTTCTGTCGATATTGAATAAGCAACTTTTATCCACGGCTCCACCCGCGTATATGTCGAATGTGACTCTCACAAATAATCTGACTTTCGATTGGTGATATAATTTTCAAAATCGATTGAATAGATCTAGAGATTACTACCTACAACCTCACAAATCTTGTCTATTTATAATATAGAACATAGATTAATGAAAATCACAGAACATACTTATTATTTACTAGTGGTTATGAAACCATAGGTAGTTTGAACCTATAAAATCTACAAAATATCTCTAGTATAACCGGAGACGTGATAAATAAATCTGTAAGTTGGTTACAGGTTGCACTAAGCTTTTCTGGAATATAAACTAGCAATAGTAATTTTCAGAACTCGTTTCTAGGGTGTTACTTCTAATGCAATAACATTATACTGAGAGAATATATGGCCCATTGTCCATATTTGTTCTCATATGAGAAAGTAGAATAGGACAATTGCTGTTTGTACGTCCACCTCAGTTAGATGGTTTTCAAAATTGTGAAAAGCTTTTTCTAAATAGAGACAGAATATTATTTCAAAAATATCTAAACTGTGTAGAATCCATGATTTATGTGTCCTTTTAACTTATCATCATATTCTTAGCCTTTATTATTCCCTAGATTATTTGCGGTCGGCTACTAGTTCAACCGGCTTTATCTGAATTTCAGGTTTTTCACGGAGCGACTGAGGTTGTACTGAATTCGAAGATTGAACTAGTTGTCAGTATATTTGAAGGCCCTGACTTCCCAATAACGATTGCCATTGTTTATAACAAACGGCACCGACAGCTTAACGTGCTCTCCGAGGCACGGTCCTGTTTAATTATATTTTTATCTTTACACTATTGTCTATCAAATATATTCTTGGTTTTGTATCCATTCATGAGTGATTTTGGCATTGCCATATTTTTTAACAGTCAGAATTGTTATTCGCTTTAGATCATTATTAGCATGTGCTAGACCTGGCTGGACTGTTACCACTATGTATCGAAGATGGATTAGTGGGTTTTTAATTAAAAAAAAACTGATTGCACTCTTTCAAAGAATCGAGAAGATGTACCCACCTGCTTCCGCTTGAGGTAAAATTAACGAGTAACGAGAAAGAAATAAATTACTGAAAGCAACATGAAATACTTTGGTCATGCAAAAACCTTATTTAATAATTTTTAATTTAAAACAAAAGTAATACGAATACGAGTATAATCAAAAACCAATCAAACTGTGTACAACAACATAATCTACTACAGCACCATTTACAACACGAAATGAGTCCCAATCCTGAATCGCGCAATGGAAGTTCTCGCGCCGATTATCATTTATACTCGTACAACAACCCAACATGAACCGTTGGGCCGCGGCCTGCCAGGCATGATCAACTCGCCTGGTCGGAGAATCTTCCCTTTGTGTTGGTGGGACACGACACTAGTGCCCAAAATTTCATTGACATATGTCAATGTGTATGTGTAATGAAATTTTTCTCGTAGTTTAAATTGAAAGTAGCATTCCATGTATTTGAAATGAAACAATGGTGGTTTGTTTCTAATTACAGCCATGCCATATAACTGTTTCTGTAAAATGTTATTAGTGGTCATAAAATTTTATTTTTATGTCAACGAATATAGTATTTTTGTTCTGCTTTCTAAACTAGGGCAAAGCTAAAGAAATTAATATGCGAGAAAACAATAACCCTTATTATAAACTTGGGTAGTTAATGTTTTCAGTAACAGATAATAAAAGGCCGATGTATTTAAAAAATAGGTTTAATTACATATTATACAGGTACATACAAAATATTTTAACCGTGGGAGAGCTATGCTTCGGCATGAATGGGTCAGTTCGACCGGAGTGATACCACGGCCTCACAGAAAACTGGTGTGAAATAGCGTTTGCGCTGTGTTTCACGGCGTGAGTGAGGATACCGGAGGCCCATACCCCAACCCCTCCCCCATCCCCTTTCCCATCCTCCAAAGGTCGGCAACGCACTTGTGACGCCTTTGGTGGTCCATGGGCGGCGGTAATCGCTTACCATCAGGTGATACGTCTGCTCGTTTGCCCACTATTCAATAAAAAAAAAATAAAAAAATATCATCATCAGCCTATCACAGTTCACTGCTGGACATAGGCAACTTGAATTGTACACCTTTCTTTCATTTCTTCTTCTCTCTCTTCTTTTTCCCGGAAATCCTTTCGTATACCACCTTCTGGTGGCGTGTCGGACACGAACCGACTAAAACCGCACGCCGTCTCGGGCACTAGATGCCGGGGAACCAGGTGCACCCTAGAAAGGAAAACCCTGGAACCCCGACGTACCTTGGGCCACTTACGGGTTTGTAGATGACCCCCTACTGTATGAGAACAAAGATGTTCCCATTACTGTTACGCGCACACTCTGCAGCGTCCGTACCTCCACCCGAGTCTGAAGGCCAGCCGTCTGTCACTTCAGCTTGCTAATCCTATGTCGGTATGTCGATAGCCTTAGTTGTCTGCCGGATCACATTAGCCTTCTTTTCTCGAGGGATGGGCGTCCCTATTTAAATACGCACTGCAAATTATTGCCATCAACCGGGTATGGTAGGCTATAAAAAGCAAAGGAGAATAGTACATACGGCAAGGAAAGGATATCGTTTATATGGATGGGCATATAGACTGTTGCCAAGTAGGCAGTCCGAGCTCAGCAATCAAAAATCAGATTTGAGTGAAAGAGATTAATTTTATTATATAAATATAGCACCAAATTTTACAAAGAATTCTTTTCCAATCTGCCACGTATAAATGCGCCACAGTGTTATTATAAATTTAAACTCTTGATTACTTTTTAAATAAGAGGCCTTTGTCTAGCATTGGGCTGTTAAAACCTTTTGATGTGATGATTCATGGATGAAACGATATGTAAAAATGTGATTAAATATTTTTTCAAAATTTATCTGTATCAAAATTATAAATACATTTGCACAAACTTGTTTATGGTATATATTCTATTCCTAATTAAAGTAAAGGACCTATTATGTATACATTTATTTAAACAGCTTTTATTGTGTGAGGGACTTCATTGTATGGTTATGACACATGCATATTTGAAAGCTGTCGAACATTTTCCGTCATAATTTCGAATCCTACACAAATTTAAATTATAAAATACTAGTATAGTAATATATATAATAAAGTAAAATGCAAGCGAAGCCGTGGGTCAAAGACTTTACCTTTATACCTCCAAAATATGTGTACAAAGTCTCATAATGATCGGTTAAGCAGTTTTCAAGTGAAAGCGTAACAAACAAACTTATTTTAACCTTTATGATATTAGTGTGATAAATTAAAACTTAATTTTATTTATGAAATAGAATTGTTATACCTTATTGATATGGTTGTATTTCGTTTGTTTGTTAAATCACCTATCAATAGCTTTTGTGTTGCAAATTTGAATGTATTTTCAATAAAATGCAAATTGGACATGCTGTGATCTCGACTGTACGATTGGTTGATTTTGTGAAGAGGCTTTCATATCTATTATAGCTACAGAGTTATTCAAAGAGAACTTTTGATTAATTTTATACCTGCCTAATCGTTTTCATAACATAATGTATCGAATATTTCCGAACCCCTTTCTGAAATTGACTGCTCCAATTGATCTGCTCTTCATCTATTTTTGCACCATATCTATTAAATCACAGATACTTGAGTTTATGAGAAAATACTCAATTCATCGTCGCTATATTTCTTTATCATTTACTGAAATCAATTTTACCAATTTAATCAGTAAGGAAGACGATACAATTAATACATCACTATAATAGGAAGAGGACAATGAAACTAAAAACTAAAAATTTCTTACCATGGCAGAGCCAAACTTCGGCATGCATGGGCCGTGGTATCACTCGAACGGAGTGATATCACGGCCTCACAGAAAACCGGTGTGAAATAGCGCTTGCGCTGTGTTTCACCGAGTGAGTGAGGGCCGGGCCTTATCCCAACCCTTCCCCCCGTCCCTCTCCCCATCCCCCAAAGGCCGGCAACGCACCTGTGACGCCCCTAGTGTTGCGGGTGTCTATGGGCGGCGGTAATCGCTTACCATCAGGCGTACGTCCGCTCGATTGCCACCTACACCATAAAAAAAATGAAGTCATCATCATGTCAGTCAAAAGACGTCCACTGCTGGACATAGGCCTTCTCCAAGTCTTCCCATAACAACCGGTTCTGTACCGCCTGCATCGAACGGTTTCCTGCGACCTTCAGCAGGTCGTCGGACCACCTTGATGAGGATCTTCCCACGCTACGTCATCCAGTACGTGGTTGCCACTCCAGAACTCTTTGGTCCTGTCGGCCATCTTCTCTGCGAGCAATGTGCCCCGCCCACTGCCACTTAAGTCTGGCCATTCTACGGGCAATGTCGGTGACCTTAGTTCGTCTGCCGATCTCCTCATTCCTGATTCATGCTAAGAGCTACAATAAAATGATAAAGTACAATATTACCTACTTAAATTAAATTGCATCTTTATTTTAACTTCCGATGTAACAAAAAGCACGAAAAAATAGGTTAGGTCCAACATGTAGATATAAGAAATTTGACGTACAGATATTGTTTCACCCTATTTACTATTGAACTTGAAACTCGCGGGCTGGGTCTCCGCAATTCGAGGACTTCAGTGCGCCTATTTAGCGTGGTGGATTGGCATTATTCGTGCCACCCCAGTTCCTCCAGGAAGCCAAGCAGACCCTTCATGTTGCCGACGACTTCAGGAAGAGACCTCGGTGATCCGAGGTGTCTCGCCCGGTATTCTGCCACCTCAGGACATGTCATGATGACATTGGTGGCCATTTCTTCTTCCTCCATGCATGCCCTGCACAGAGGACTGTCTGTTACACCTAGAGTAAAAAGATGTTTGTTTAGTAGTTCATGGCCAGTTATTGCTCCAATTAAAAATCGAAGTAGTGGCCTCTTAAGTTGCATCAGCTTCCGTAACAATCTGGGGTTGATCGTCGGGAGGGCCTCCTTGATTTGCCTGCGGGTACAAAGGTCCCTGTTTACTATTAATACCCGTATTACTAACAGTAAAATAGTTACAACTGCCTTATAGATATATTTATACCTTCGTGTATATATGTTTTGCATAGTTATACTATAATCTTTACATCATATTGAAGGCGGTAGCAGAAAACCTATTGAGCTCATTTGTTTTGTTTTGACAAGTCTAAAAACAGCACCTCATCGCAAAACTTTTTGTTTTATTCTCACGATAGTAAAAGCTGTTAGTTGACAAAACGTGTTTTCATTGAAAAATACATTTGGATTTTAAAAGTATATCCATTGAAGATTTTTGACGGCTGAACGCATTCACGTCAGCTCGCAAAACGCCAATAAAATTGTTTACTGACAGAGACGAGCGTAGTAAATAGTAAAAAAGTAAAATTCCACGACTGGTCGAGGTGTTTCCACATTTTTCTTTTGAGAATAAGACAGTCATAAAAGTAAATTTATTACTGACAGTAAATAAACCGTAACATATTGCGCTTTCGAGCCGTAAAATGCTATCACAGCTCTGATACACAGCCGTAAAATGTTATCAATACGATCATTCATGGTACTCTGAATGCGCGAGAGTTATTTCATCAATTAATCATGAGTACAAAGGAGGTGATGCTTGAAAGGACTTTCAACAATATAAAATAAAGTTTTCAACTAAGTAATGGTTAAGACGTTAAACTTACGAATTTTGAGGCTTAAAACTTATTGAGTTCAAAATATATGCTTTTATATTTAACAATTATCTTTATTTACTTATGAATCTAATTGATGGATGGATGGATGCGATTTAGTAGTTTTGGGTTCAAGCCCACGCAGTGCACTACCGATATAAACCCACTAGAAAAATTAACATTGACCGCACGCTTGATTTAGTGGTTTAAGCCACTAAATCAAGCGCCACGTCGCCGTCGTTTTCTTCTGACCAATTGTTGCGGGTTGAAATCCCACATATATAAAATATTTATGTGTGATTTACAAATTGTTGTTCTGAGTCTGGGTGTTTTTTGTTTCCATTTAATATTTGTAAAGTCCCCCGCGACACAGGATATATACCTGATCGGCATCAGGCATATATGTCTTGTTGTTGTTGACTGAGTTGTATTTTAGATTTTTTAATTAATTTTATTCCGTTCAAAACACTTACTGACCAATTTTGTTAACTACCAGTGTTTTTTTTATATTTTAATTAAAAAATAACCCCTAAGCTGCTGGTGCTGTGGAAAGCTCATCAGCTATTTCTAAATAAGTAATCGAATTCTGTTTTTCATTAAAAAGATTTTATATCCTAAAATGCCTTTAGTGTAAATTGTCTCTCTAGAATGGTAAATCACGGACCATAAGAGGATTGTGGTATTAGCCTTTTACGTAAAACAGGAAGGTCCGTATTTATACTACAGTTTGGATTATTACGGTACTGTTAACCGAATTCAATTCAAAATTCACTGAATTTAAACTGTTCTTGCAACAGCTAGAATAGTAAAAATTCAAACGATTATGATGATGATCAATATATTATGTATATGTTTTTTCTATACTAATACATATTATAAAGCTGAAGAGTTTGTTTGTTTGATTGTTTGTTTGTTTGTTTGAACGCGCTATTCTCAGGAACTGCTGGTCCGATTTAAAAAATCTTTCAGTGTTGGATAGACCTTTTTTCTAGAAAGGCTATAGGTTATATATCATCACGCTTATACTAATAGGAGCGGAGCACCAATGAAGAATGTTTCAAAAACGGGGGAAAATTTTCACGCTACAGTCAATAGAAAACACAAACGAGGTTGCGTAGGTCAGCTAGTTTTATATATATTTGATAATAACAATATGTTTTAAAAGTAAACCAGCTGAGACGTATGGTAAGGAAAACAAAGAAGGTTATGGGAAAAACTAAATGAACTAAAACTTTAATTTAGTTTTTTCTTGGAAGCGTGATAATGTGACTCTACCCTGCCTTTTATTTTATGGATTACCGTGACGTGTCACCTGATGGTAAGCGATTACCGTCGCCCATGGACACCTGCAATACCAGAGGCATTATAAATCCGTTGTCGACCTTTGGGGGATGGGGAAAGGGATGGGAGGAGCAGTTGGGGTATGGGCCTCCGGTATCCTTACTGACTGTTTTTTGTGAGGCCGTGGTATCACTCCGGTCGAGCCGGCTTGTGCATGCCGAAGCGTGACTCTCCCACGGCCTGATGGGAATCTTAAATACGCGCGCGAAGATGAGTATTTATAGTTTTTCTGTACAAAGGTGTAATTACAGCTAACGAGAATAAAACTCAAAATTAAGTAGTCAATTTTCAAATTTATTTACTAAATAGTAATCAACAATCTTTTAACAGAGATTCATTGTATTCCGTCATTTGAATTTAGTTTACTAAACTTGATCCTTGATTATCCACTTCGAGCTTATCAAACTTACTTCTACATAATGTAGATCGACTGTTTTAGGTCTTTCATCAATCATGTTTCTCCTGACATTTGCCAGAAGCAGCTTCACCTAAATTAAATAAACAGGCATGTAATAAACAAAAAACAAATAACTTTAATATAATAATTAAAGCCAATTCAGTACAACCTAAAAAAATTTTTATGTAATTGGGAGCAAATAGCCGGCCATTAGGGGATAGGGAGAGGGATGGGGGAGTGTTAGGGTATGTTCCTCCGGTATCTTCACTCACTCGGTGAAACACAGCGCAGTTGCGGTTTCACACCGGTGTTTAGTGAGGCCGTGGTATCACTCCGGTCTATCTGGCCCATGCATGCGGAAGCGTGGCTCTCCCACTATATTCCCGAAACACATTTAAAAGACTCTGGGAGTTTAGTAAATGGAACAATTCATATTCTTGATATAACTCAAACTCAAACTCAACTCAAATCATTTATTTCCATAGGCCCTAGAAGGCACTTGAACACGTCAAAATACAAACATAAGAATATTAAACAAAACTCAAGTAATCAGTTCAGTAGTACCAATACTAAATGCACTGAGATGATTTGAATTACCGGAGCTTAGATTGACTTCGATTCAACTCAAGGTTTAAATTGAAATCAATCCAAGTACCAGCTCCGATGGGTATTGCATTCATGAGAAGAGCTGGTGAGAAACTCATGTGCACCATCTTTTCAAATAATTCAAACAAAGCTTGTTTGTTTTTACAACAGTATTTCTATGTGCCAGTTAAGGCCACCAAACCACAAAAGATAGAACACATCTTTACTGATTCACTCCTCGACCAAGACTGCCTTTACTCGGCCGCCATTATGGTTTATATAGGATATATCCCCTCCATAATGGCCGCCCGACATCAAGTCAGTCTTTTACATTTCTTATTTATTAATTATGACATTTAATATGTTTTAATAATTTCATTAATTATATCTTTGACTTTCGGAATTCTTTGCATTATTATTCATTACACCTAGTATTTCATTGGCCGATATTCCGGAAGTCAAGTGTACAATCACAACTGTTTATTATAATTAGGATTACCGCTAACACATTTTCGCAATTCATTGTCAATGAAAAATTTTTTTTTTTAAATTATGATAAAGAAGATATAATACAGCTTTTTATTATCATATTTAACTGTTGGGATTATCAAAACTTAATCTAATTATATGTTTATATTACAAATATTTTCGCAAGTTAAAGTAATTGTATAATTTTGTTACAATATACTGAACGAAATAAATAAAAACAGTCAAGATACCAGCGCGTCCAAAGAACTATTTTGTCATTTCGAATATTAAAATGCCTACCATTTTCGTTAGGTATTCCAAACAGAGTTTTCAATTATTGGAATGTCAACAAAATTTACTGTTTACCAGCGTTAATTTATTTAACTGTCAATAACAATATATCTAAGTAAAATATAAGAATGTGTAAAAATAATAGCTATTTTATCAGGGGTTGTTTTAGGACATACAATTGGAATTGTACGAGAACTAAATTATTGTAAATATGAAAGTGTAAAAACATTTATCGAAGACCGTCAATGTGAATAAAAAAGTCACAATTTGTGAAATCTAAATATTTCTATGTACTGAAAGTTAAAGTTCTATTAATCGCATGTGAAAATGACCCTCTTGGCAATTGAAAATACTTCTTTCAAGCACATATGATGAAAACCACAGAGTCTTCGATCGACCTGAGACTACTGACCCTTACGAGTGTGGGTGGCCAAAAAATAGCGACGATGTAAATGGAATTGACGTCACCAACTACGGTAACAAACAACTATACGGTTTATTACGGTTAAAGCTATGCACTTTAAAAACTTACTTAGCAAATAAAGTTTTGTGAGAGCGAATTGAAACAATAAATAATTAATATTAAAGTATACACATTTTATTACAATACAATACTGTAGTCAATTGTACGTTGAATACAAAAAATCTCACAACATTCAGGTCGTCTTGTGTCGAAAAGGATAAAACTGCTAGGCAATGTACGATGCATTTATCTAGTTATTAGTTGACTATGTTGTATAATTTAGCTCTCCAATACGTGAATTACAGACTTATTGTTTTTTTTTTTGTTTTTTTTTATTGAATAGTAGGCAAACGAGCAGACGTATCACCTGATGGTAAGCGATTACCGCCGCCCATGGATACCCGCAACACCAAAGGCGTCACAAGTGCGTTGCCGACCTTTGGGGGAATGGGAAAGGGGATGGAGGGAGGGGTTGGTGTATGGGCCTCCGCTATCCTCACTCACTCGGTGAAACACAGCGCAAGCGCTATTTCACACCGGTTTTCTGTGAGGCCGTGGTATCACTCCGGTCGAGCCGACCCATTCACGCCGAAGCATAGCTCTCCCACGGTAAATGAATAATGTGCAATGTGCATGCTCATAGCAGCCCGGAGTTTGCAAGCGTGGCTCTTAAGCCTATGTCTTAGAGAGCACTTAAAGCTGTCGGCCCTGTCTAATCGCTCTCTGGTCGTGTTGTCCCATCGGATTGTGAGAGTAGAGAGTGCACCTGTGTTTGTGCACATACTTGCGCACATTTGGCCGCCGAAATCGGCTAGGAATTCATTCTCACCATTACATGTTTACGCAGTTAACAGTTACAAAGAAATTGGTCTTCTTTGCTAACCATATTACGAAATATTAGCTAACACAAAAAAAAATAAGAACAGACACCAAGAAAACAGCAAGAAACAATGGTTAACTAACCGTCTTGCTCGGTAAGAAAATATCGGTATCATATAATACTAAAAAGGCCGACGCCTACATTTCCCGAGGGTACATCAAATACTAAGGAATCCACATTTACCGATCGTCGACTATTATAAGGACTTTTGGATTGTAAAGAAGAAAATATATGATTTTATGTTACACTAGCTGACCGACGCAACCTCGTTTGCGTATTTTATTGCCCGTAGCGAAAAATCTTCCCCCGTATAGTGTGTCGCAGACTTTTTGTAGATATTTATAAGATCTACGATTAATTAGAACATTTTATGGTTCTATCTTTTATAGTTTACGCAGCGTACGCAAAAAGAATAACTTTTCTGGTTGATTTTTTACACCTTGTGTCCGAAAAACCTCAATATCTTACGGAACCCTATTTTTTTCCAAAATATAATATAGACTATGTTACTCGTGGATAATGTAGCCTTGTGGATCGTGGATAATGGTGAAAGAATTTTTAAAATCGGTCCAGTAGTTTTTGAGCCTATTCATTACAAACAAACAAACATACAAACAAAGTTTTCCTCTTTATAATATTAGTATAGATAAGTCTTTTACGTTATTATTATTTTTTAATAATTTAGCCGCACTTGGTATAAAATACTGTGTGATTTTACATACATACATGAAATGAATACAAATCTTAAATCTTTCCAAGTTTAAAATTAGCTAAGGATGAAAGAAGGGTTTGGTAACACTTCTTGCGATAGTGTTTTACTTGATAGTCGGACTATAAAATTTGTCAACCTTAAACACTTCCAAATACGTTTTATTTTTCATTGTTGATATTGAAGCATATATTGAGGGTGATTAACCAATAATTTAGACTGTTTTATTAGTATTAAAAAATCACTATTTTTCCGCGTCTCTAACAGGTTTTTTTTTTTAATAGCGGCAAACGGGCAGACGTATTGCTTGATGGTAAGCGATTACCGCCGCCCAGGTACACCCGCAACACCAAAGGCGTCACAAGTGCGTTGCCGGCCTTTGGGGGATGGGATACCTCTCCTGGGTAACACACGCAGGCGCTGTTTCACACTGGTTTTCTGTGAGACCGTGGTATAACTCCGGTCGAGCTGGCCCATGCATGCCGAAGCGTGGCTCACCCACGGTTACTCTAATATTTTAAGTATTATATTTATCCTGGATTATATCGCATCTTGAACTTTGTTAATCATTTTGTTCTAAAAAGTTTCAGTATAAATAGATAAGTATAAACAATATTTAATCAAATTACTATTAACTTACTATTATTATATCAAAACAATATTATAAAACGGTACTATTGCGCTTTAGCACTAAAACGAAAGGGTTTATCGATTCACTAACTATACCTGCTACAGTTCTCAGAAATATATTAGAAGCCATTTTTATAACTGTTCACTTGAGTTTTAATAGCATTATTATATTAATAATAAAATATAGTGCATAGTAAATGTCAGTACTGTTCTAGACATAAAATAAAAAAAATAGTCGTTTAAAAAACAGTGGAACGTTTAAGCTAAGAGTTATAAATATGTTTAGCGAGGGACTTTTATAAAGATATTTATTATGATTTAAAAGTATTAGATATGACTGGCCTGAAAAACAAAGTAATTTAAGACACCTAAAACAAACGAGAGATAACATAACTGAAAGACGTTGAACTGGTTTTATTAAAGTGAGGTATGTATCTGTTTAAAACCTTTAAACGAGCAATTCTTGTGCATTTATTTATTTTTGAAGAAGGCTTAAAGACTAATAAACATACATCTTAATATATATAAATCTCGTGTCACAATGTTTGTCCTCAATGGACTCCTAAACCACTTAACCGATTATAATAAAATTCGCACACCATGTGCAGTTCGATCCAACTTGAGAGATAGGATAGTTTAAATCTCAAATTATAGTCGCAATTTTAATTTATTGCTAATTATTTGTCTGTTATTATTTGACAGTCACAATTATCTGTTAACTCCAAATGATTCTAACAGATGTCGATACCTTTCGACTGGGTTGAGTAAGTAATCAATAGATGGCGCTGCTATGGTAAATCTATAGGCTATATTTTATTTTGGAAAAAAATTGGGTTCCGTAAGATATTGGGGTTTTTCGGACACAAGGTGTAAAAAATCAACCCTATACGGGGAAAAATTTTTCGCTACGGGCAATAAAAGACGCAAACGAGGTTGCGTCGGTCAGCTAGTAAAATTATATAAATATAAATAATAAATCAGAATCTCGAAATCGACTCTAACGATTTTCATGAAAATTAGTATACGGAGGGTTTCGGGGGCAACAAATCGAACTAGCTAAGATTAATTTTTAGATATTGCACCAAAAAATAATATCCAGGTATATGTATTTAAATGTGATTGCGAAAATCCTTTATATTTTAAAATTGACAACTGTATCATCACATTTTTAGAAAACTAGGGGATACTCCCCGTATTTAAAAGCATATTTTCCCAACCCCTCCCCCATCCCTCTCCCCATACCCCACAGGTTGGCAACGCATCTGTGATGCCCCCGGCGTTGTCCATGAGCGGCGGTAATCGCTTACCATCAGGCAATACGTCTCCTCGCTTGCCACCTAATCCACCTGCATAAAACTACTCACTGCTGTGTGCCTCTATGAATAACAATGATGTTTCTATTTTCATAGTAAGACTAATAAACCCTATTAATTTAACGTTACTTATAATTTTAAAAATAGTGACGACACGAAAATCAAGTAGTAAGTAAATGATTTTTTAGTTTAAACTTTATCTAAATATAGATTTACTACGTACAGAAACTACTGTATATGAAAAATACAAGTCTTTGTAAGTTATGGTAATCAAAACAACCATACTTAACACTACTGACGTACAGTAACAATCAGGAGATTGGGTCAGAATCGAATTGGATGTAAATCAGAACATTGCATATCAATGTGAAATACAGAGGCAGGTTCTAATTAATCAAGGCAAAATGTAACTCCCAGTAAGAGATTGTCACAATCGTATTGCAAATCAGTCAGCCAGTCATTTAGAGCTAACGATCGTAAATGGCAAGCAAAGGCCATTCATGAACAAAACACCTTTGTGGAGATGTAGTGCATACTATCCTTTGTGAGTTATCTGGATTATTGAACACAGTATTTCATCAATTGTTCCTAAATGCGGGTAATGGTAACGGTGTCTAGTTAGAACATGCTCGAATAGGTAATATATAGGTATGTATCTTATATTATCTTTGCAAAATTTAAGGACCTATTGATGTAGTTGATGAAAAGCTTCCGTGGGAGAGCCACGCTTTCCGTGGGAGAGACACGCTTCGGCATGAATGGGCCGGCTCGACCGGAGTGATACCACGACCTCACAGAAAACCGGTGTGAAATAGCGCTTGCGCTGAGTTTTATCGAGTGAGTGAGGATACCGGAGGCCCATACCCCAACCCCTTCCCCATTCCCTCTTCCCATCCCTCAAAGGTCGGCAACGCACTTGTGACGCTTTTGGTGTTGCGGGTGTCCATGGGCGGCGGTAATCGCTTACCATCAGGTGATGCGTCTGCTCGTTTGCCCCCTATGCAATAAAAAAAAAAGCTTCATTTCATCATAGAGATTTAAACGTAGACCCATATTTGCTTGTCTACATTTTGCTCCAATTAATATGTGTAATCCTATTAACACTTTTAGAAATATTAAATTGTTGTTCATAAATATAATTTAAGTAAGAAAATAATAGCGACGTCACGGGGTGTCTGCCAAGTATGAAAGATAGAGTTTATATATATAGTTTATAAGCGAGTAAAGCATATAGGTAATGTATATCACAATTAAAAATAAAGTAATACTGTTATTTAAAAAACATAAACGTTTTTGATGATTAGTAACAGTATCATGTTATGAATACGGTGTGGGGACACCGTATTCATAACATGATACTGTTACTTGGCGATATTTTTCTGTCATTTAATTTTGTTACTCGAAGTTGTTGATACACTAATTGTTTTTTACGAGTAATTATGTTTAAGCTAAATGAATCCGGCATTTCCTATGACTACTTAATAAAGAATAAACTTTAGGATTGAAGTATATTTGAAAGTCCAAACCATACTACCAAAATAACACAAATACTCCAAAATATATAAATGAATATGAATTACATTTATTATGTTGGCAGTTGATAGGTTCCGCTTTTCTCGCCTGACAATCGTAGTCAAACGTTATAAAAAGAATTATTTTTTTACTCTGTTTTTATTTTTCGCTTGTAAATTTCAAGTCACGAATAATATTCCGCTGCGTTTATTGTAAACAAACTACAACCAACAATGTCAGCTGTCTTCAAACTTCCTATAGGCTTTCTTTAATCATGTCAAATGAAAGTATGAAAAACTTCGAAGAAATAGGAAGTTTTTCTTTGTGTTATTGTCAGTGGCACCGGTTAGTGGGTCGCAACTGATGAACGATTGAGTTTTGATCGATGCTTTACGATTTCGAACGTTTCATAGAAACTATAACAAATGTTTTAGCTGTTGCCATGATAGATTACTTCCGCAGTTATGCGGTCACTCCGCACGAAAGTTCAAACGTGTTGATGTGAATATGCAAATTACTTACTGGGAAGGCACTATAGTTAAGCTAGTTAAATTTTAATGCACGTTGGTGGTGTATATTCTATCCATTTAATTTCCATTCATAACTAGCAGTTGCAGTAAATAATAGGATTTACAGCAACCTAATTCATATGAACATGTTTGGGTTTAAGTTTTATAGGTGGTATAATTTTGGTAAAAGAAATATAACTACAATGAAATAAAATAGATTACACACATACAGCACACTAAATATAATACAAGAGTACAATATCTAATCTTGGGAGAGCCGCGCTTCGGCATGAATGGGCCGGCTCGACCGGAGTGGTACCACGTCCTCACAGAAAACCGGTGTGAAATAGCGCATGCGCTGTGTGTCACCGAGTGAGTGAGGATACCGGGGGCCCATACCCCAACCCCTCCCTCATTTCCTCTCCCCATCCCCCAAAGGTCGGTAACGCACTTGTGACGCCTCAGGTGTTGTAGGTGTCCATGGGCGGCGGTTATCGCTTACCATCAGGCGATACGTCTGCTCGTTTGCTCCGTATTCAATAAAAAAAAAACAATAAATGTAAAACAAAAGTACAATATTTATATCTACTTATTTTTTTTTTTTTTTTATTGAATAGTTGGCAAACGAGCAGACGTATCACCTGATGGTAAGCGATTACCGCCGCCCATGGACACTCGCAACATCAAAGGCGTCACAAGTGCGTTGCCGACCTTTGGGGGATGGGAAAGGGGATGATGGGAGGGGTTGGGGTATGGGCCTCCGGTATCCTCACTCACTCGGTGAAACACAGCGCAAACGCTATTTCACACCGGTTTTCTGTGAGGCCGTGGTATCACTCCGGTCGAGCTGACCCATTCATGCCGAAGCATAGCTCTCCCCCTCTATACTTATCTTGATGTATTAATTCGTTTTATATCTTATGATTAATTTGCAAATTTTGAAATAAGATAAGATAAGTTTATTTGCATAAACTTATCTTATGCATTTGCATTTTGTTAACATAGTTTACACCTATCATTTAAGAATATAACTATAAGGTGTTATACGCACACCTGATTTTCAGATTATTATTAGAAACTATTCGATGTGATAAACAGTTTACTATTCAAGTTATTCAAGCGTAGGTGACTTTTATTCAGCGGGAGTAAACGATAATATACTTTACTAGCTGACCCACGCAACCTCGTTTGCGTCTTCTATTGCCCGTAGCGTGAAAATTTTCCCCCGTTTTTTGAAACATTCTTCATTGGTGCTCCGCTCCTATTAGTATTAGCGTGATGACATATAGTTAGCCTATAGCCTTTCTCGATAAATGGACTATCCAACGATAATCTACTCCAACGCATATACGTACACTGTTTTGATAGATATGATTGAATTTAAACTTTGGATGGCGGTAATAAAGTGCAAATTGACTCATCGACGTTAGGAACACACCTACATTGCTTAGACAACAGTGAGTGCTTGTAATATATGAATTTTATACAATACCAATAAAGCTCAAATTAACTTTACGTTTTAGTTAGAAAATGTTTGTATGGGAAAAAGAAAAGGGCTGTTTTTAGGGCTTTTTCGGCCATTATTCGAATTTTTCTCGCCGTAAAAACCATCCTTGAATTTCAACGAACATTTAGAAAAAAGAATTGGCCAAATTGGTCCAGGCGTTGTTGAGTTATGTGCTTACCAACACATTGAGCGATTCATTTTTATATTATAGATTTCAATACATATAAGTTTGTTTTATTTATTAAGCTTTCACTTATGAACCGCTTATTAATTTTACCTAATTAGGTAAAATTAATAAGCGGAGGGTACCTAAATTATCAATGAGTAACATAAGCTAGTAAAAATCCAACTTCATAAAACTAAAAGTTGAACAGAGGGAATTTTAAGTTAAATAAAGCAAAAAAATACATGTTCGGTAATTGAGGCTGGTCTCAAGTTTAAAAGTTAGAAGATAGGTACTAAAATATTCTCACCAAAAGAAAAAAAACTGAAAAAGAAACGTTAACCAGGCAACAAAACGCAACAAAACCTCTGCTACTTTTACCAAAGAACTTTAAAATTCCGGGGCCTCTCAGCAGTAGCTAAAGTATTTAATCCGATTACAGGAAAGTTCCTTTTTCTCGTGTTATTTATTTATTCTAGGTCCGGCATTTAAGTGAACAGGTAATGTTTTATTCGGAGATCTGTATACCTTTTAGCCACAGTCTCGTGAAAGGTTATGCTAGTTAATTTTAGATTTTAACTGTGTAAAATTCAGTATTTCATTTAAATACAGAACACCTGAATCACACAACTTCATCTGTACCTCTCAACAGGAATGAATTTTCCTCAATTCTGTAACATGTTATTGATGCTAAACTCTTATTAATTGTTGCATAAATATGAACATCTACCCTTTCTCTTCTCGTAGGTTAACTTAACTCTTAATTAAATTTGACTTAAACATATTTTCTGAGTAATCATGCCTCCGCATTCAAAGCAATAATATTTTAATTATAATACACATAATTTAATGTTGATAATAATAGATAATACACTCGACTGCACGGATGGTCGATATATATTTTAACAAACTATTTCATCTTATATTTTAAACAACCCAGTTACATAAAAACATGTAGTCAAAATCTGTGTAATGCTATACTATGTAATGATCATAACTTTCTACTAATTACAGTCGTTAAAACCTCTGTTGTATAGAATTAAAAGCTTATTTGTTACATGTTATGAGAAACTCAATGTACTAAATGAGCTTATCATTTATTATAAGCCTCATATTTATAACTTTATAAACACTAAAACAAATAGAATTAAGTAAAAGCCGATCAAAAAAGGTTTATGATCATCGTCATCAGAAGGACATAGGACTCTTCTCTACTTAATTTTACCATCCAATAGAGAAGAGTTTTTAAGTAACTTTACTCTGCCTGATACCATACTCATTGCAAATGCACACAATGCAACAATGCAGCATGGTGACCAACAACATGACGGCCTATAGATGCATCTGTATCATTGTGCCTTCGTCTGCGCTCACCAACGAAACGCGACAGCACGAATGCTATCATTTTAGGTTAGGGATGGTGATACTCCATATTCCTCATCACACACGGAGGAGAATGTTAGTTTTAAGATAGTATTTTTTTTAATGAGCGCGTTGTGTCCCACTGCAGAGCAAAGGCCTCCCCTGCAACAAGCCACTTCTCTCCATTTAAAGCCAGTTCCAGCCAGTCTCTGCGATAGGCGTCAAGATCGTCGCGCCATCTTTTATGGGGTCTACCTCGTCGTCGGCGTCCACCCTGAGGCACCCAGTGTTCGACGACCTTGGCCCACCGGTCCGGATTCATCTGACATACGTGTCCGGCCCAATCACATTTCAATCTGGCAGTATTCTTGCTCACATCCGCGAAGATAGAACATTCACATCTTTCATCTTCACACCCAACATGCTACGTTCTATTGCTCTTTGGCAAACCTTGAGCTTGGACTTCTTTAGATTACTTCATTTATTAACGGATCTTGAATTTGTAGGTCCTGAAAAACAGAGAGAGGTTTTAAGGTAGAAATTACATTTAATGTAAAAATATTGGTTTAAAATGCTTTCAATTACAACACAAGTTAAGAGTTTTTTTTATTCGTAACTTGTTTGCGTAAACTAATGACGAATGAATAATAAGTCTTGTAAGAAAATTCTGCCATCACATCTCTCATCAAGCTCTAAATGAAACTTTATAAAAAGGAACAAAAGAAAAAATAACCAAGTTTTTTACAATGAAAAAAAATATCTCGAGATTCTTTCTTGTTATGCAACTTCTACAGTGAAAGTAGGACATTACAAATATTTAAGACGGTATGATAAAAATGTCCTATTATAAAAAGATAAGAATGATTTATTCAATGGCCTTTTACATTTTACCCGAATTAATGCGAAATTCTCAATGTGAAAAGGCTTGTGTATTCCTACTGAATTATAATGTGATACTAATACACTTTTGGTAAATAATGGCACTTAAGGTGGAGTGTTTACCACCTGCATGCACTTAGACGTCAGATACCATTAAGACTTATCGTACATAATTGTTTTAACGTGGTAATTCTACCAGTCTTTTAGGAACGCTACCAGTAGGTGAGATCTGAAGGAATTTTAGACGATGGTTTGTAAATCATCATCATCTTCCTAGCCTTTATTATTCCCAATATTATTTGGGGTCGGCTACCCTAAACGCTGGTTTGTAAATATTATAAATATTAATAATAGGATAATTTAATTTTAAAGTTAGAGAATATAATAAAAGAGAACTGTCTCGTTGGTCTTGCGGTAAGCGTAAGCGACTGCTGATTAAGAGGTCTCGGGTTCGATTCACGGGTCGGACTGCTAATGGGATTTTCTTGAAAAAAATTCTTGATAGCAGCCCGGAGTATGGAAAATGGCGGTGTTTCCCATCCGTGCCTCGGAGAGCACGTTAAACTGTCGGTTCCGGTTGTCATGAACATCGATGACAATCGTTATTGGGCAGTTAGGGCCCTAAAATATACTGAAAACTGGTTAAGTCTTCGAATTTAGTTCACCCTTAAGGTTGCGGAGGTCCAATGCCAGTCGCTCTGTAGAAAAAATGAAACCGGTTGAACTAGTAGTCGACCCCAAATACTCTTGGGAATAATAAAGGCTAGGAAGATGATGATGGTAGAATAAAATCATAAAACAAATAAATGAATAAACATTGAGTTCAATCCTATAAAAATTACATGCATAACTAACAGGTTCACAATAACAATACCCAACAACACCTACACACGCTCATAATATCGCAACAATTTTTAAACTGTTTAATTTTTAAATTAAAAAGACGTGCCGCAATAAATTTCACCTTTATGAGGGAATGGGGCTGTTTTCCTGCTAACACAGGCTATTCTGTGGCTGGGTGAGCACTCACTCACTGAGGGTAGCTTTATAATTGTAATAAACACACTAATCTTCAACGTAAATAAAAGTTAAAAATCTTATATTCACCCTAACGTTGTTACAATAAATATATGTTGTTCAGATTATCACGATGTGAGACGTTAGTTAAATTGTTGTTTACTAATGGTTCAATTTCGTCTAAATTCAGAATTGCTGCATAAGAAGTAAATTCCAACCCAATAGTAATGTATCGTTTCCACCTAAAACGGGTAAGATGTAGTTTGGGTTTGCAGGCCTGTAGACGTCTCAACAGAGTTATGACTTTCTAAAGTGTAATCTGTTTCCATTATAATAATTTCTACCACTGATACTATTGTACTTAATTGTTACTTAGCACGAAGTAATGATAATAATTATAATAATCAGGCTTTATCCAATTCCAATGATCATTTGTTTTAAAATATTGTTGGGATTTGTAAGAGTGGCTACTTATTGGTTATTTATGTCTTCTTGATTGTACTATTAAGTCCGATTGCAATTGTTGATTGCCCTGTTTGTTGTTCGATGTGTTATTCATTGCACTATCTTCATTGTTGTATTGTCTTTTATATTTTGAAATTGAAGCCTTTGAAAGTTCGTTACAATGATCTACTTATATATATATATATATTTCTTTTTAAAAAGACAACTCCCACATTAGGAATAAACATCCTGTGTCGTAGGGGACTTCACAAACATTCATGAAACGGACACAAAGAACATCCAGACTCGGGACAACAATTCGTGGATCACACAAATTGTTGTACCGCGTGTGATTTGAACCCAAGACACTTAGCGCAGTAGCAAGCGGCATGGCGACCGCTGAAACCACTCGGCCAACCGTGCAGTAAATATATATATATTTATATATATTATTTATATGTAATAAGTAGTCCACCCGAGAGCTACAAAACAAGTTTTAAAGTAGTCAAAACTTTCAAGCAACAGTTGAGTGACCTAGTTTCTAAGTTATCAGCTAAGACAAATATTAACGTGGTAACTTGTTGTTTGTCAATGTGTAAACTTGGTTCTTCTTAATGTAATCCTTTTGCTTTAACCCTTTCTGCGTTGATTTAGGAAAAGTTTTAATCACCACATTTAAAACGTTTCTGAATATTTTTCATGGCATTGAATAAAACAGTTTATTTAGTACTTTTAAGAAATGGAGAGAAGAGAAAAATGGGGTCAGAAAGAAAATAATTCTAGAAGTTAAAACGTACAGGGGCAATGAAAGGGAGTCAACAGTTGAATGACGGGTGATAGAATAGAATAGCAATATCAAACATACTGTGCCGATCGGAAATAACATCGGAATAAGGCCGGGCAGATGATGATTATACGAAAAACCAGTTAAAATTTTATTTATTTTTATGGTTACATCAAGTGCCAAGCTAAGCAGAGCTTGTGTTATGTGTACTAGACAACTGATATTAATACATAAATACTTTTTTGTAAATACATACATATTATATATAGAAAACGCCCAAACTTCCAAACAAATATTTGTAGATCACACAAACACTTGGTCCAACCCAGGATTAGAACCCGAGTCACTACCACTCCGCCCCCCCCCCTAATGATTTCTTTTTAATGTTATTTAAGTTAATTATATCTTATATATAAAATTCTCGTGTCACGGGGTGCGTAATCGAACTCCTCCGAAACGGCTCGACCGATTTTGATGAAATTTTTTGTGATTATCCGGTATCTATGAGAATCGGTTGTAATCTATTTTTCATCCCCCTAAATGTTAGGGGTAGTCCACCCCTAAATTTTTTTTTTATTTTTTTGACAAAATTTTTATATTCTATTTTTTTATGATGCAGCATTAGAAAATACATACAACCCTAGATTTTCAACCCTCTACGATCAACCCCTATTTTTCCATCGTGATTTTTATTGACCCACCTCTACAACATATATTCCCTTTTATGGCAAAGCAACGTTTGCCGGGACAGCTAGTATTTTATAACGGGTGTTTTTTTAAGCTAGATAGAACTTTAAATTGTAAAAAGTAACACAAAAAATTAAATTTTGATGAAACTTTTATTTTTATTTGTTTCAGTATACTCTGACAAATCATCATGAATAGACTCACGCTTGAACAACGCTACGAAATTATCCAAATTTACTTTGAAAATCAGTCGTCGATTCGCGCAACTTATAGACGACTGTTTTATCGCAAAATTGTGTTCAGCGATGAGGCGCATTTTTGGCTTAACGGGTTTGTTAATAAGCAAAATTGCCGCATATGGAGTGAGACCAATCCACAACAGACCCTACAGACTCCATTACATCCAGAAAAATGCACCGTATGGTGCGGTTTTCACGCTGGTGGCATCATCGGACCTTATTTCTTCAAAAATGAGGCCGGAGCTCGCGTTACGGTCAATGGAGATCGTTACCGCACCATGATCAATGATTTTTTGTTTGAAAATATGGATGACATTGATCCGGAGGAGATGTGGTTTCAACAGGATGGCGCTACGTGCCATACGGCGAACGCAACCATCGACTTATTGAACTCAAAATTTGGCGATAAGTTGATTTCGAGAAATGGACCTGTCAATTGGCCTCCAAGGTCGTGCGATTTGACACCTCTCGATTATTTCCTGTGGGGCTACGTGAAGTCACTGGTTTATGCTGATAAACCAGCAACAATTGACGCCTTGGAGGCGAGCATTGTTCGTGTTATACGCCATACAAATGACGAAGTCGTCTATAAGTTGCGCGAATCGACGACTGATTTTCAAAGTAAATTTGGATAATTTCGTAGCGTTGTTCAAGCGTGAGTCTATTCATGATGATTTGTCAGAGTATACTGAAACAAATAAAAAAAAAAGTTTCATCAAAATTTAATTTTTTGTGTTACTTTTTACAATTTAAAGTTCTATCTAGCTTAAAAAAACACCCTATATAAATGTATATTACCCCTCATAATTGATCAAAGTTCATCATCTTCGTTTTGTGTTTTGATGTTTACCGAGTGTCTTTTCCGGGTTATTCGTGAAAAATTCTTTGAGTAAAATATCAAACTGTCTAAATGATTGATGAGAAGTATCATACGGTGGTTCAAATAAAGTTCCGCAATGTATTTTGATGTTCCATAATGTGCATTAAGCCCGTATCTGCTTTGAAAGTGTCTTTGAATACAGAATGGCGTAAAAAATATTTTATTTAAGGAAAGTATTTTTTTAAACCAACACAAATATCATGTAATTATTTGTTTGTGTCTTTCACACTTCATGAAACTTTATGTACACCGTTCGAGGCTATAAGTATTATTTTTTTCTTTTTTTATAGATTAGAGGGCAAACGAGCAGACGTATCGCCTGACGATAAGCGATTACCACCGCCTTTGGACACCCGCAACACCAGAGGCGTCACAAGTGCGTTGTCGGCCTTTAGGGGGTGGGGAGAGGGGTGGGGAAGGGTTGGAGTATAGACATCCGTTATCGTCACTCACTTTATCTTATCTTTATCTATTTTTTTTCATTTCTATAACTTAATCTAAATTATATAGGACAAAAACGAGCAGAGCAAATTAACTAAACCCCCTAAATAACTCCATACACTCTACCGAAGACTTAGAGATTACTAAAAGTGAATCATCCGGTATCTACATCCCTTCGAGGCCACGACCCTTAGCAATGCGGAATACGGCACAAGGAGAAGGATTTTAATAAAACTAAATAGAAGTTTTAAATTTTAGAACATAACTCTGTAAGCAATTTATGCGCGCTTGTACCAAAGAACTGTGTATTTCATTACCACGACTAATTCGTATTGCGATGTAATTCCAACTGAATTTGCATTTTAATTATTCTCATTCCCTGAACACTTTTTATTTCTAAAGAGAACTCGGCATGGCCCTGAAATTTCGGTGTACTCATCTCCGAAAACATTATTCAAATTACTCCTTCATATAATTTTAAATATTTAAATTAAACTTGATTAATATGTTAATACTAAAAGAATAAGATCTTATATGGATGACAACCGTAAAAAAAAGAATAATGGCAATAATAAAAAATCCATAAGATTTTTAAAAGTATATTTATTAATTTTGTGTAAAACTCCTGTTCCGGTTCTATATTTAGCAGTAGATTATTAAACATCTGGTCATGTGATGTGTATGAAGTGAAACAAAAACAGAAGGAGATTGAAAGAGTAGTAAAAGCTAATATTTATAAAGTATTTAATACGTAATTTAATATGATATATAAAACTATAAGACTTTGGATTAAAGTTTGACCTTGTGGCGACTTTCACATATAACACATTAATAACCTACTACAGCGCCATCTACCGAAGATACACTGAACTACGAAGTAACGCAATCCTGAATCGCGCAATAAATAATTCTCGCGCCGATTACCATATATAGAACATCCCAACATCAACAGTGGCCAGCCACGCATAATCACCTCGCCTGGTCGGAGGATCCTCCCTTTATGTTGGGTGGAATATGATATCCGTTCCCCTACAACCTCATGAAACAAAAAAGTTTTAAAGCTGAAATTTTAAGTTTTATCAATGTAATAAAATAAGATATTTAGTCAAAATTGGAACACACGATCTCTCGCCCTTCACAATACTCGTATTAAAATTTAAAACTGTCTTTAGTTTCCACAGTCTAGACGTTGTTGCAGCAGACACTTTCCATTATGAAAGCATGGAGAATGAAGATAAAATGCAACAAGATCAATCACACAATACATTTTTACTTTAGACAGACAGATATTATTAATTTTATGAAAATAAAAACTTTTTTTTTAACATCGTACATTTTCTAAAATAAGCACTTTCTGCTTTCGTATTAACGTCAGAGCAAAAAATTGCTAACCAATTAGTTAAATTTCTCATTTCAGCTCGTTAGGTTACAGTAAGATAAAATTGACTTGGGTTTCACAGCTTCGTAATTGTCACATAGAAATAAAATTTATCCATATACCTATTTTAAAGATGTTTTTAATTAAATTCAATATCAGAAAATTGTGGTCATCAAATAAATATGATCACTAACACACGTAGTTTTAAGAAGTTATTTTGATTGAAGCAATATTGGCAATGAAAAGTCGTAATTTATTCCTCGGCGATGCTCCTGACACTTTACTGACAGTGCTCGTGGAAAAAAACTTGTTGGAACTCACTTAAGTTATGGATTAGTTTATCGAACGATGCCGAAGCCGGCACAGTTCACGCCTGTGCTTCATCTTTGATTTGCAAAACATATTGACTCTTGTAATTTGTATCAGAAATCATTGATTTGATTACACAGATCAAAATTTATACATAACATTAACTTTATTCCCATACAAGCTGACCCACGCAACCTCATTTGCTTCTTCTATTGCCCGTGGGGTGAAAACTTTCCCCCGTTTTTAAAACATTCCTCATTGATGCTGCCTATAGCCTTCCTCGATAAATGAAATATCCAACACTGAAAGAATTTTACAAATCGTACTAGCGGTTCCTGAGATTGGCGTGTTAAACAAACAAACAAACAAACTTTTCAGCTTTATATATTAATATGGATTTGTCAGCGGCAGCATAGCATGGGCAGACGAAGTGAATTTTGAATATCCTACTAAAATTATAAACGCGAAAATTTGTAAGAATGGATGGATGGATGGATGTTTTTTTACTCTTTTACGTAATAACTACTGAATGGATTTTAATGAAACTTTACAATAATATAGGTTATACATCAGAATAGTGTTATTCTGACGTATACAGGCTACAATTTACAAAGATATAGCTTCGCCTCTAGACTATGCCGTATTTGATTTTTTATCTACCCCCTCACCCTACAGTTGTCGTGGATGTGATGGAATTTTTTAGCGGACAAAACTCATTAACACTACAAAAACTACCGTTCAGGTTATTTTCAATAGTGTACATGATATTGCATCTACTTATATTATCGTGATATAATCATATCCCAAAATTTAACAAAAATGCTTTGATTCTCTCAATTATTAGATTACAAGGCCAGTTTGATAACTCCATCTTATGTTTAAACTAGTAAAGTATAACCAAGTATCGTAAATTTTGAGTATAAAACATTATAAATCACCGAACTTCGATTCAGAGATGAATTGTGAA
The DNA here is from genome assembly GCA_916048165.1 of Spilarctia lutea. Taxonomy (NCBI): domain Eukaryota; kingdom Metazoa; phylum Arthropoda; class Insecta; order Lepidoptera; family Erebidae; genus Spilarctia; species Spilarctia lutea. The sequence goes on from OU696491.1 coordinate 9,049,107, forward strand.
AGTTCTCGTCATGATTTATAGGTTCGATTTAACATACAACTTCATTCGTACTTATATTATGTATTTCGTCTTTTTTTCATACTACAGTACAGTTTTTATGCAAAAGTTTTAAATTGCATTGAAAGTAGTCTAGATATGTACTGAGTCATAAAAATTTCTGCTATATTACATTGTTGTTGGGATAGTCTTACAAGGGACATAAATACAGTCACTCAGTTAGTTAACACCCACACACATCTTTTTTTTTTATTGTTTCCAATACACATACATTTACAGACACAGTGATAAAAACTGCACCACGAAGACCTCGCAGGGTCTATCTGCTATGTAATACAAGCTATGTAATTTAATAAATCTAAATAAAATAAAATAAAATACAACACAAATCAACACTTACAGACTTTATCCATGCAAGTGCATCCATCCATCCATCCATCTATCATTCATCCATCCATCCATCCAATCATTCATCCATCTACATGTGCGTGAGTAGTAAGTAGCCTTTGTATGTGTAATCTAATATCTCTCTCTCTAAGTAAAAATTTAAAAAAAAATCATAAGTCAAATTTGTTTATAATGAGGATTATAAACAAATATAATAAGGACTTATGAGTCGATTTGAAGTGAGACTAGACTTGCTTCGAAGTCCATTCTCACTTTTACGAAGTGAAAGGTAACTATGTAAATGTGAGATAAGACTTATGACTATAACCGTACATAGAACTAGTTTCAGATAAATACTCTAGATAGATATATACTGGATATGTTTAGATTTACTTCATAACATAAATATTTTTTTAATGAGGCTACTTATACAGGGTTGAATTTTGTAATGCCACCTAAGGGAAAGTACTCTTAATATTGTAGATAGAACATTTTACTCAAAGAAAATTCCATACTGTATATGTGTATTGTTGACAACGGCAAAATAAGTCAATACATGTACACGAAACAGAAAAACAAACTATTTGTAAAAAGGTGTTTACCAAGAACAATAATAAATTAGAAAGCTTATCCAAATAGCGGTTGTCGACATGCGGCCACAATAAAAAAACTTTTTGTGGTACATTTAGCTAAAACTTCACATAAATTTTAATAAAAGGATGCCTTGTTTTATTTGTTGTATTACCGCACTTTATTTTCTCATTATAGACGGCATTAAACACTTATTTTTATGCCTGCCAAAGTGACTGTCCAAGAGCGAGGCCACCGTTGCAAATGCAGCCAATGCATCACGGTGATACCCACTGGCGGCAAAATTCGAACGATTTTAAATATTTAAACGATTTGAGATAAAGGATGCGTGAAGTCCAAAATCGATTAGAGTGGCGTACAATGGGAGAAGTTATGTCCAGCAATGGACTGCAATAGGCTAATGATGATAATGATGAAGCTAAAGGAACACTGTCGCAATAGTTTAACATTCATCTGAGATTATTTTTAATTTATAAAGAACTGAATTAGTGTCCTAAACTGTAATATTGAAGAACGTCGCTTAAATATATTAGATTTCTATCTTACTCCAATTTTTTTGAAAGGAAAGTGTATATTTATGAGCGTGTCTTATAAATTATTTGTGATTAGAAAATTATTTAAAATATCAACCGGTCTACCTTCAAGGAAAATGAAATAATATCCATCTTTGAAGTCTATTAAATTTAACGTTCAATTTAAAAAAGAAAATATCACAAGGCGACAATATCACTAAAGTGACTTAAAAATTATTTTACGGAAACAAGATATCAAAAAATATCACGCTGATAAAGACACCTCTAGTTAATAACATTTTCTTTTTTTGACGAAGAAGAAAGATTAGACATCTTAATAATAACTACTCTCTCTGAGGAACGACAGAGAAAACAATTACTCAAACTGTCCTTTTCAATTTATTAATAACACAAAACGTTTTATTTTTTCTATAACATTTCAGTAACATAATCAAAATATGTACGTTATACAGCCAACAAAGTGAAATTGCTTAGATTTTGTTTCAAAAATGCGTGCTGTAAATGGCATTTATTGTATCGAAGGGAAGAATTTACTTTATGTCAATAAAGAACTCTATTACTTTGTCCCAGACCTTTGGCGGCAGGCGACACGGTGAACGCTTGGTAAATAGGATTTTCTACTTTGCATAATAATTTACCCTCTCGTAACTGGGTGGTTGCTGTGTGCTCTTTATTGCGTTTTTATTTCACTCATGGTAAATACGTTTATTACATTTTTATGTCAATAGGTTTCTTTGATAACGACAATGTAATCACTGTTGGGAATTCTCTGTATAAATTGATGGTATATTTATGCAATCGCAATTATGTTACATAAGAAACAGTTATTTGATTATCAGTTTATTTTTTTAGAAATACTACTCCTGCACTGTGAATATATCTATTATCGCAGGGGAATTTTACAAACATTTATCAAACGTTCCTGGGAAGGTAGATAGGGGGAGGCTATCTCTCTTTACATCCCCCAAAGGCCGGCGACGTACTTCTGATGTCTTTGGTGTTGCTGGTTTCCATGGGCGGCGGCAATCGCTTACCATCAGGTGTGCGATTGCCGCCGCCCATTGGAATAGGGGGCAAACGAGCAGACGTATCAACGTAAAACCGTTCCATAAAAAACAAAAGAGTTTTTTATGTACGTTTCATAAATGTGTGAATGTATGTGAATCACCGTCAGCCATTCACTTGCAAAAATCATACAGAGCTCTAGCAACTAGCCAGTCAAGTTTAAGTATCTCAGTCTCAAGTTCAAATTCGTCTTCATAACAGTTGGTGTGTGGTCAATATTTGCTCTGTTTTATTCTATGTTCTCTATCTTATTTTTTTATTTTTACGTGTCAATTTCCACTTTCTTTTTAAATTTAACTGATTTAAAGAAAAATACCGCCTTGGAGATATAGTGGTTTGATGCCCAGGTCGGACAAAATCTTTGTATGATGAGTTTGAGAATGTACCTATTTACACAAAAAGTACATGTAGTTATATCAGTTGTCTAGTACCTATAATACAAACTCTGCTCAGTTTAGGACTAGATGGCGATGTGTATTAGATGTCTGAAATGTTTATTGTATATGTAAATACCACTTAATAAGTTAACAATAACAATGCAGGTATTTCAAGCAATAAATCATTAAACTTCAACAAACTTTAAACTTATCACATATAAAACTTCACAAAGTCCGCTCCTTAAATTCCTTTTCGTTCATTAACAATGCAAGCCATTAATAACAGCGAGCTCACCTGCAAATTAGTGTCAGTCTTTTTTAATATTTCATTATATTACTTATGTTAAAATGTTTTATTTTGTGACATGAAAAGCTTTGTATTCTAAGAAGTAATTTCACCTTTCGTTTTAAATCTGTATGTAATTATTATGTATTTAGCCACATTTCTAAGCTGGCTCTTTATTATTAAAATAATTTTATATTATAATATACTGGTTGCGTTCTATTTGAAATACATGAAAGTAAATAATATTTCAGACATCTAACACACAACGTCATCTAGACTCAAACTAATAAGAGCTTGTGCTATGGATTCTAGACAACTGATATAAATACTTTTTTTTTGTACTTATAAATTTGAACTATAATATTGTCCATAATAATATACCTATAATAATAAAAAAGGTGTATGTGCGATTCATACACGATATAAGTGAAACTTCAGTAAATCGACAAAAGAATGAGACCGACATTTGCGCTCTCGCTCTGGCTCACTAATTACAGGTGACTTTTTGTATTTGTGTCTCTTACCTGTCGTTTTTACCGTTGCAGCCGGTTTGAAATCACAACAATTCTAAAGAAGTTTCACTTCAATAAAATAAATTTGAAAGAAATAAAAAACGTTTCAAAAACATAAAGACATATAACAAGGAAAAATCACTGTAATAAAACATTATAATAATTATATTAGAATGTTAATATTACCAAGGTAATCGACATAACTCTAAAAGTTAGTAGGTTGAAGTGACAATGCTGGTCATATAATAGGTCTTTACCTATGAAATTGCGTTTCTTCAGTACTGGTCATTTCAAATAAAAAAAAGTTTGTAATGGCTCTGTATTCTAATTTCAAATTAATTTTGTTTTAAAACCATGACATTCTATTTACAAACTCAGTCTTTTGTTTTTTGATTAGCGTTGTATTTTCATTACATTTGAACATTTTTCGTTATAATGGATACTTTAAAAATTCGTGTAATTATGGAATATGAGTTTCGTCGTGGCACCAACGCGACACAAACGGCACGTAACATCAAAAACGTTTACGGAGAGAACTGTACAAACGAACGCACAACCCTTTATTGGTTTTCCCGGTTCCGTTCTGGAAATTTTGACTTGAAAAATGAAGCTCGTGGTCGTCCGGAGACTTTGGTTAACAATAATGAATTAAAGGCGATTGTGGAAGCTGACGAAACTCAATCTACAGCTGAGCTAGCAGCAGCTTGGTGGTCTAGTGCGGGTGTGATTCACCACAGCTTTTTACAAAACGGCATGAGCATTAATGCAGATGTGTACTGTGAAGAACTGGAGAGAATGATGGAGAAGCTTGCACATCTGCAACCAGCTTTGGTCAATCGGTCGTCCCCACTGCTCCTTCACGACAACGCGCGACCCCATACTGCGCAACAGACAGTCTCCAAGCTGCAAGAGCTGGGGTTGGAAGCTCTCCCTCATCCGCCATACTCACCAGACCTTGCACCTACCGACTATTACTTTTTCCAAAATTTAGACAACTTTTTAGTGGGTAAAAAATTCAATTCCCGAGAGACAGTACAAAATGCCTTTGAAGAGTTTGTTGCCTCCCGTCCAGCTGATTTTTACAAGAAGGGCATCAATAAACTGCCAATGCGTTGGCAAAGATGCATCGATTGCATAGGTGATTACTTCGAATAACAGAAATAAAAAAGTTTGAAAAAATAAGTACTTTCACTTATTGCATACAAAACGGCAATTTCATAGGTAAAGACCTAATATTATATTTAAATTGATACTCTAGCCAATGTGTATTATATATATACTAATAACCAATATTATATAAATTATATTTATTAGATATGATGTGTTTAATATAATTAGTTGCGTAATACGGAACGATAATTTCGACAATGCAGAAACTTAACTGAGAACAGACTTGTGAGTTGAGATTAGATATTGAAACTAGTTTCAACTGAGTAGAACTTAAAACGCCTTTTATAATAAGAGCGACGCTTGATCATAACTTGAAACTCGTTTCAGCTGATCAGAGTTCAAACGATACTTGAGACGCCTTTTATAATACGGGCCTATGTGTCACGCTTTCTCGGCTAAATTGCTGTACCGATTTTAATAAGATTTGTCTTGGAAATACTTTGATGCTTGAGGAACGAAATAGGGTCATAGGCTACTCTACATCACGATACATACATGTAGAAAAAAGCTAGTATTTTAAACATTGAGAATACAATCACACGAGTTAATACCAATTTTGCTACATTAGCTATTAAGTTCCAGCAAATGGTGCAGCGAATCTTTAACATTAGTATGAATTGAATTAGGTAGTTTCCACTAGATTAGGTAATATTCGTATACCAACTGTTCGAGTATACTAATAAACTCAATAAATAATTCAAGCTGTAATTGCTTGTCATTCATATACCTACAAGTGTCGTGGTACATATCTGAATTTTCTCTTATTTCATTATGCAAAGTTGTCCCAAAAGTTGTTTGAAGCTTAAGAACCTACGGTAATTGGAGACGAGAAACATGACACATACGTTTTATTAGTGGGGTTGATTTGTTGGCTAATTAATAATACAAAATGTTATGATGTGTGTTTTTTAGCATATGAGCCTGTCAATTTGACTACACTCTGCCTTATGAAAAACATGAGCAGAATCTAAAACTGAATCACTATACTCATTGCGAATGCAGACTATGCAACAATTTAGCATTGTGACCCACACTATGGCGGTGGCGGTCTCACACATCGTAAATAAAACACGACTGCACAAATGCTAGTGGTTGATTTTCTGTAAGAGGGTACCGTCCCAGTTGAGCCAGCCTTCTTCGTGTTTAAATCAACGTGGGTCTACTGCCACAATGTTAATCATCCCAACGTTAACTCTACCCTTTGTGGCTTTTTTATAATAGTTCGCCATGACCTAATAAGACATTATCGAGCGACATTTTGTCTTCTCCACATTATCCATTTATCATTAATATGTCACCAAGAAGACAGTTGTGTGCGTTTCTCGGAACACAAAGCAGCACGCGTCCTCATTATTCAAAGGCTGTCAGGGTATTGTCGCATGACACGAAAGCCGTGCGTTTCGACGCTAACTGAGGGTTGACTTCGATAGGTTTCGTGACCCGAAGATGTCGCAACTGACATCGGCAGACATCGCATGTCGCGGACGAAATTTTGTGTCAAACGACAAGGTTGCTAGCACAGTGATCCCTAGTGGAATAGGGCTTAAAATTTATTTTTTTTTTTTTTTAAGCGTAGATAAGTTTCGGTGAAATACAACGCAAGTGTTTCACACCGTTTTCTGTGAGGCCGTGGTATAACTCCGGTCGAGCCGGCCCATTTATACCGAAGCGTGAACCACGCGTATATCCCACGGTATTTTATACATTTTTAGTGGTTTTAGTGGGTTTTAAATACTGTTTCGAGTTTGGGTGTCATTTTGTCGTTTCGGTCCCCCGCGAAACAGGCTATAATCGAAACGCAATAAGTGTATTTTAAAAAAATATTATAAATGAAAATGATAAAATTATAATCTACAAAGGGAATCTTATTCCTAAATCCAAAATTTTGTTTGCATTTGAATATAAATCTGTATACTCACATCTATATGTGTGTACTGTATATAAAAACACAAATATATCTACTTCAGTGTACTATATAGAAAACACTCGAAAGTAGTTACCGGCAATAACTTATGAAGAACATAAGCAACAAGTTACTAGAGATATAATTATAGCCAGACAGACTATATCATTATCAAGATGTTAGAAACAATAGATCAGACTAATAATAGTTATCAACAGTTCTAAACACCTTCTAATAATAGTGGTGACGTTATAGGCAGCTATTGTGACTAACTTTAGTACTTATCTCAATTACAAAATATGGACTATCATATTCGCCTTTGACGGTGACCGTACTCTACATCATATTAGAATTGACGCGAACGTAGAAGTGCGTTTTGATGACGTTATTGTACTATCGACCCAGTTGAAAGGTGACCCACTTTGACAATTATTCCTTTGTAATCATACATTTAGTTAGGTTTTCTTCGCTATTTGCACATAGTACGTTTTGGATATAAACATAAATGCGTCATTACGGGTTAGATGTCAATGCAATTTAAACCTTTGTCACCACTGAACAAGATATATTTTTGATACAGCAGTCTTATTTGAATTTCAAATAATATAATCGTTTATAATCCAAACTCTTTTCATTGCGAAGAAAAAGTACTATAATTTGTAAAATGAAATGACATTATGTGTAAGATGTCAAGTAGTAGTCAATCTGAAAATATTAAATTAAAAATCTAAGAATATATTTATATCTATAAACGAATCGTATAATGGCCAATTTGGTAGAACAAAGAGCTCGGATTGTAGTGCTCAGTGAGCAAGGTTGCGGCGTTAGAGAAATATCACGTGAGTTAAATATAAGTCGTAACACGGTCAGAACCTGGATCAGACGGCACGCTGAAGAGGGTATCCTTGAAGACCGACGACGACATCACCAATCATGGGGTTCGTCGAATCACAAACCAACAGAGAACGGAAATGCAACACCATTACGAAGAACATCCTTTTACTCGTACCCGCTATTTTGCAGCACGTTACGATGTTTGTCTAGAAACAATTAGAAATAATTTGCACCGCACTGGGCTGCATTACAGACATCATGCTAAGAAAGATCATTTAACGGATGCACACAGAACTGCGTGATTGAATTTTGCACGTAATTATTTAGATTTCGACTGGACAAACACCATCTTTACAGACGAAAAATCATTTCGCTCTTCTCAACATGATCGCTTAACTTCGTGGCGTTACGATAACACGCGATACACAGAAGACCACGTAGTGCCTAACCAATCATCTGGCCGTATTTCAGCTAACATGTGGGCATGGATGGATGCTGGAAACATAGGCGAACTTGTTCCTATTTCTCCTCGTCATAACGCTATCAACTATGTCGATTTATTGGAAGAATCAATGTTACCGACTTTGCGAACAGTTTACCCCCGTGAAGATGTGCCAGTATTCTCCTATGTTCATGATAACTGTCGAGTGCATACTGCCAGAATTGTCTCAAATTGGTTTACGGAGCATGAAGATGAATTTACTCTCATTCCATGGCCGTCTAGGTCACCAGATCTTAACCCAATAGAAAATTTATGGTGTTTGATGGTTCAAATGTGGGATAACAGGAACGAGAGGACTAAAGAAGCAATCGAGCTGCATTGTAACGAAATCTGGGATTTCATGAGGGGAAGTGACATTTGCAGTCGTCTAATCGGGTCTATGCGTAATCGATTATTAGACGTTATTGAAAACCATGGCGCTTACACTCGGTTTTAGGTTTAACCAGTAATCCTACAGACCCAAACAATTGGAACCATTATAACCCAAAAATTAATTATTGAGAAGTTTTCTTTTTTATTCGCTTTACGAAGTGAATGCCATTATTTTTAATTTAATAATATGAAATAAACAAAGGTCTCTAATTTTACTGTTTTATTTTACTAATATGTATGACTAGCTGTCTCGACAGACTTCGTTCTGTTAAATAAATGCTTATCTATTTTTGTTCTACAGTACCCTATGCTACCTTTACGGTACCTCTACCCTCCTACCTCAAGTCTACCCATTATCTATACTATCTACACTAATATTATAAAGAGGAAAGATTTGTATTTTTGTATGTAACGAATAAACTCAAAAACTACTGGACGGATTTTATTTTTACCGACCGATTAAATAGGGTTCCGTAAGATATTTGCGTTTTTCGTTTATACATATAATAGGAGCGGAGCACCAATGAAGAATGTTTAAAAAACGGGGGAAATTTTTTACGCTACGGGCAATAGAAGACGCAAACGAGGTTGCGGGGGTCAGCTAGTTCGAAATAAAGTCAATCCTATGTCTCAAACAAATATACAATTAAATCTTTCCTAATATACCTATAGATAAGGACGTTCACTGGCTAACAAACTTTTTCGTGCAATACTTATCATAGTATACGTCTATGTCTATGTCATGGCTTTGTCAGTGTCTAGTAGAATGATAACGGTACGTCACTTATGAAATGTATGTTCAAGCTAATTTCAACCTAATGGTATAGAATAATTGTAGGAAAATGACTCTAAGGGGGGTCATGAATCACTTTGGTCCACTGTACGTTTTGCGGCACAAAAACGATTCGGCAATTTGGTCATACCAAATGTTTGTAGAGCCACTTGATGCCTACGTATAAAGTAGAGTAGTTAAAATTAGATAGCTAAAACAATATTAGACAAAATTATTGTTAAAAAAATAATTTATAAAAAAATAATTTTCATGACTTTTATAAAACCTTTAGTTTTGCCATAATTATTGTTACAAAAAAAAAAACAACATTTTTAATTGTACGTAAACGTAATATTTATTACTATTACAGTGTATTAGTTTTATATATTAATATAAAACCATTAAAAATCTATAAAGCTTATTCGAAGAAGTCTCCATTGGCTGCAACACAGTAATTTTCAGTGTGTCTTACTTAGAAGTAATGCTTAAAAGGAATAATGCTTGTTCATGATTAAAAGATCTATTTATTTTGGTCGAACCATATTTTTGTATGATCTACAAATATTTGTTTCGGATGCTGATATCTACAAAAAAGTATATATGTATTTATATCAGTTGTCTAGTACCCATAACACAAGCTCTGCTTAACTTGCGACTAGATAGGTTTCGCCTAAATTGTTTTTTTTTTATAATAAAGAGAATATCAGTCATAACATTTAGTTTGGAATAATTAGACGGTGTTATTCCAAGAAATAGTTGAATAGTTACAGGTGGGCCGTTTCGATACCACGACACCTTCATCAATCATAATATTCATAGTTTCGAGGAAGGGTTTTGTTATACTTAACTTGGCAAAAAACTCTCGACTATTTATTAATTATTTTTAATATGTTTAATGTGTGGTTATGATTGTAGATCATAATAACTACAATACCTTCTTTAAAACAGATTAATAGTACTTATTTAATTCTATGTAGGAATTAACTTACGGAATATAATAAACTAAAAATATAAAAAATACCCTATTTGAATAATTATTTAATGTCAATATATAGTAATAACACAATTCGATAAGTAAATTAAGGTTAGGGCAAAGGATTTAATAAAGCGATGATTGAAGACTATCATTTTGTAGCAAACTGTTAACTGAATGAAACTAAATGTAAATAATTCAGCTGAATTTGTAACAAACAAACAAATATTTAATAAGATTGTGATGAGATAAATTAGACCATTTTTGATGGGATTTTTTTATTCATATATTTTTTCGTGTAACTTAGAACCAAGTTATTATTACTTCTTGGTCGATAAACAGTCTACGAGTCTACGACTGAACGTTCGTAGACACCTTCTACGAATATTCGTAGAATTTTAACCACCATTTATAAAAGTGTATTTTCTGAGGAATTTAATAATTTTCTGATAATATAATAGTACCAACAATGTTTTTGTGAAATTGTAATAGTAAAGTTGTGTAGTCTACTGAACAACTGACTTCAACTCACTAATGTAGGAAAGAAGAGGGCTATAGATTAAAATAGAGATCCAATTCATGTGTATAACGTAATCTTATTCTTTTTATGGAATTAGGGGCAAACGAGCAGAGATATCACCTGATGATTTGCGATAACCGTCGCCCATGGACACCCGCAACACCAAAGATGTCACAAGTGCATTGCGCGTTTGGTGGAGGGGGATGGAGGAAGGGTTGCGGACATGAACCTCCGGTATCCTTACTCAGTCGGTGAAACACAGCGCAAGCGCTATTTCACACCGGTTTTCTTTGAGGCCGTGATATCACTCCGGTCGAGTCGACCCATGCATGCCGAAGCGTGGCTCTCCCACGGTTAAGCCACGGTTTTTAACATTTGTTATCGTGGCTTTTGTATCACGGTATCTATAATGTATTACTTTTGAACTCAAACTCAAACTCAATCCTCCGACCAGGCGAGGTGATCATTCCTGGTGGGCCACTGCCCAACAGTTGATGTTGGATGTTGTACTCCGTGTAGTGTGATACTTCGTAGTTCAGCGTATCTTCAGTAGATGGTGCTGTAGTAGGATATTGTTGTGTTATATGTGGAAGTCGCCACAATATCATCATCACATTTGAATCCTTTAACAATCCACTACTGGACATAGAACTCCTGGTAGAAAAGGAGGTTTTGGACTACTTTACCACGCTGGTCAGACGGGCTGGTACTTTCGTTTTAAGTTCTTCTCTCTGCAATGATGCTTTTCTATGTAGTTTGCTCCCATAGTCACCTCTTACGATACCCATACCCATAGGATGAATAGTGATGATGACACTCCGTATTCTCGATCCATCACCACATGGACATAAAGAATACTAGCTTTTGCGCGCAGCTCCGCTCGCGTGTTTGTCAGTTATCGCAGCAAAGAATTAAAGTATCTCCATGCCAAATTTCATTGAAATCGGTGCAGCAGTTTGACTGTGAAAGCCGAACAGCCAGAGAGACAGAGAGTTGCTATCGCATTTATAATATAAGTATGCATGTCTAAATAACATTTAAAAACCTGTGAATACTCAAAGTATAGTCAGCCATTCCTTAGATTAGCCGGAACAAACAGACAGACAGACAGAAAAGAATGGAAATAATGTTATTTTGCTAAATGTACCGTGTATACATACATATGCATTAAGTAAAAAGCGGTTATTTTAATATTACAAATAGACACTCCAATTTCATTAATTTGTATATATGTACTTAAATATAATGTGTACTCTTAAAAATACCATACAACTGAAAAATTCAACTAAAATGGAATGTAAGGGCCAGTTTGATCTAGTTATTGCTTGTTAGGCAGCGTTTCGCAGATACCTTTATAAATCATCCAAACGGCGTCCCCGAACCAAACTGACAGATTTGTTACTGTCACCAACTAAATGAAAGGACTCAGATAAAAGCTGTTGAAGGAAAAAGAAATGTAAGAATAATTCTTGTCAAACTACTCGCGGCATTGTTGTACAGTTTTGCTAGTTTGAAAATAAATTGGATAATATACAAAGGCTGTTACAGAAAAGTGATCAAATAGAATTGTATTCTATGTAGTAGAACTTGGTGACGCTTATAATGCTAAAAGCTTAGTTGGAAAGTAAGAAATTAGTGTTGATAGTTGACTAACTAAGTTACCACCTTTTGCAAACCTATTTTTAACTGATTAAACGGCGAAGCCAAAAGGAAGGGTAGGGTGAAACCGGGATAGATGCGCCACTTTTTGAAATATCTTCATAATTTTAAAAATATTAATTATAAATGAATTATGACTATGCATGTTGCTAGCTTAGATTTATAGCAAGCTTTTGGCACTGTTAATCATTCTAAGCTCCTTCAATAACTGAAAAATTTGGGTATCACTGGAACAGTTTATAATTTGTTTGAGTCATACCTGGCAAACAGAATTCAAATTATCAAAATTGGTTGTCATAAATGTATTCCGCAAAAGACTACATGTGGGGTGCCTCAGGGATCGATTCTTGGGCCCTTGTTATTCCTTATCTACATTAACAATACTGATCAAATAGGACTAAAAGGTTATATAACGCACTATGTAGATGATACCAGTTTTTTTTTATTTTGGTAGTTCTGTACACAGTATTATTAACCAGGCATAATGGGACCTACACCTAATCAATGAATGGTTCTTACATAACTTACTAACCATTAACACATCTAAAACATAATTTATGATGTTTCCAGCTTAAAATAAAAATATACCACCTCATGCTCCTCTCAAAGTAAATAAAAATATTTTTAATCACTCTGATGGCGAAAAATATTTTGGTCTACTGTTAGATGAAAAACTATCTTAGAAGCCGCATACTAACCGCGTGAGAACCAAGCTTATATCTTTAGCTGGTGGCGTTCGTAAAATTGATAATTGTTTACCACTTGCTGTGAAACACTTCATCTATTACTCGTTAGAAAAACCTCAGATCGAGTAACAGATCGAGATTTGGGGAACAGCTTCAAAGGCTACCATTAAAGACTTACAAATAACACAAAACAAGGTTATCAAACGATTATATGGCCTTGACTTCCTAACACCTATTAAAAAATTATATAATAAAACAAAATTTCCCAGCATTCATCAGCTATACACCTACTGTACATGTAGTTTAGTAAAAATTATATCAGATAACACAATTCAAACAAATATTACCCTAACAAAAAATCCCCTTCAATATAATGTCAGAAATAAAGATAAAATAAATTTTCGACCTCCTAGAACAGAACACTTTTGCAAAAAAATATTTTTATATACGAAGGAGTTCAATTCTATAACAAACTCCTAAGTGAAATAAAAGAATTTAAAAGTATTCATATATTTAAACATAAAACTAGGAATTTTATTTCCCGAAAAATTCCCCTTAAGTAGAATAAAATTTACTGAAAAGTTACTATAATAACTTGGTACACTTTACTCATAAAAATAATATTGTTGAGCTATAAAATTAAAATCAGTTATTCCACGGAGTGACTGGCATCGAACCTCCGAAGGTGAAATGAATCCGATCGTTGAACTAGTGGCCACTATACTTGAGATTACGTGCATTTCCATAATGATTGTCATAGGTCTTTATGACAACCGGTACCGACGGCTTAAAGTGCTCTCCGAGGCATGAGCGGAAAACAACGCCATCTTCCATACACCGGGCTGCTATTAAATTAAAAAAAAAAACCAACCCGACCCGGAATTCAAAGCCAAGAGGCCTAGCTCTTGATCGGCAGTCGCTTATGCAAACCCCTAGATTACGTTAATAAATCTATTTTATTTTATTTTATTTTATTTTATTTTATTTGGAAAACATACAGTATCTTATAACTAATTAACCTCTAATTAAATAACTATAAACCATTTACACGTTTTCACATTTAATATAAAAGTGCTTGATTTTAAGAGAACAGAAAAACAAAAATTACAACTATATAAAATTACATAATATAAAGAAAAGTCAGAGAACCGATTCAATCCAGCGCCTAGAGCATACACGCCTAAATACAGTTAGTTGGACTAGTACTAAACAAGTCCAATTCAGGCAATTCATACAACTCGTTGACATATGTAGCGGATCTTATGCAAAATGACTGATTTCTGTAGTTGGTGGTACTTCGTGCTACATGCAAGGTATAGGGAATTCTAACAGACCTAGTCGGAACCCTTAGGTATAACTTATCTAGTAGGTAAGGAGAATCAATTTTTGATTGCGCTATTTTGACTAGGAAAGTGACATCAGCAATTTTCCTCCTCTCATGTAGGGGTAATAAGTGCTGTCTTATACACCTGGCCTCATAGCTGTCGTCATAATTACCGCATCTAAACTGCAGATATCGAGTAAATTTCTTTTGTACTGATTCCAATCTATCTATGTGAACATCATACTGGGGGTTCCAAACCTGTGAGCAATATTCGAGGATGCTACGAACATATGAACAATAAAGAATTTTTATAATTTTTATGCTTGAAAATTGAGAACATGACCTCATAACGAAACCGAGCATTTTATTGGCTTTGTTGGTAATATTGTCTATGTGTTTTTCATAGGTTAATTTAGAATCATGTATTACCCCCAGATCACGAATCTCATCTACTCGTTTAAGTGCTACTCCTTTTAGAGTGTAATTGAAGTTATGAATGTTAGGCTTACGAGAAAAAGTTATTGAGTAGCATTTAGGTGCATTTAAATCTAGGTTATTGAGCTGACAATATGTTTCAAATCTCGAAAGGTCCTGTTGCAGCAAGAGGCAATCGGAGTAATTTTCGATTTGCTTGTAGATCTTCATGTCATCTGCGTACATTAATAATTGTGAATGAAGGAAACAGGTGCCAATATCATTTATAAAAAGATTAAACAACAGTGGGCCGATTAGTGACCCTTGTGGGACCCCAGAGGGGACATAATGCCATGTTGATATAGATCCGTTCACTGCGACTGCTTGAGATCTATTTTCAATGTACGAACAGAACCATCTATACAGATCACCATGGATACCAGCACGTAAAAGCTTCTGGAAAAGTATTTTGTGATCAATTCGATCAAAAGCCTTACTGTAGTCAGTAAAAATCGAGTCCACCTGACCACCCGCCACCATCTTTGAGGTTGTAAAATCTATAAATGTTAGTAAATTAGTTGTGGTGGATTTATTTTTAATGAATCCATGTTGTTCTGGAATAAAAAAGCTTTTTAGTGTATCATAAACCTGATTGTAAACAATTCTTTCAAGTAGCTTAGCAAATATACATAATTTAGAAATGGGTCTGTAGTTTTTTACGTCTTTTCTGTCACCACTCTTATGTATGGGTGTAATGAACGCAGACTTCCATATCTTGGGTACGGTACCTTCTTTAACTGAGCGATGATACAAAATAGTAAGCGGTATGGTTAATTGTTCTGCACAGTTAACAATGAATAATGGTGGTATATGGTCAGGTCCTGCCCCCTTTGTTAGGTTTACTGATTTGAGCAGCTTGTTTACAGCG
Source organism: Spilarctia lutea (assembly GCA_916048165.1). Classification (NCBI taxonomy): domain Eukaryota; kingdom Metazoa; phylum Arthropoda; class Insecta; order Lepidoptera; family Erebidae; genus Spilarctia; species Spilarctia lutea. Next base: position 9,064,912 of record OU696491.1, read on the forward strand.
TCCGGGAGTATTTCTATGTCGCCTATTGTATATGAGCAGTGTTGCTGTGTGTTTTTGTTTTCGGGGTTTGAAGAACTGCAATCGTTAGTGTACGGTGAGAGAAATGTTGACTGAAAGTAAGTGGCAAAAATATTACATATTTCCTCATTAGACTCTGCTGATGTTCCCTCGTATGTAAGGGTGGAAGGGACAGAGTTAACACCCTTTCTATTTGATTTTATATATCTCCAGAACATTTTAGGATTCGCAGCAATAGACTCCTCTACGTTTGATATAAACTTTCGATAGCATTCTTCCTCGACATGTTTTGCTCTTTTCCGAAGTAGACTAAAAGTTTCGTAATCACTTATGTTGCCATATGTACGATATTTTTTTAGGAATTTGTGTTTTTCCTTGAGGATCTTTTTTAAACATGCGTTATACCATGGTGGGTATGATGTGGGATAAATAGTTTTCTGCGGTATAAATTTGTCTCTCAGTTCGTATAACTTATCGTAAAAGAAGTTTATGGCGATTTCAATATTGTTATTAGCCAAATAATTCTCCCATCTTATTTCAATTAATGATGATTTGATTGCGTCGTAGTTGCCACGTTCGTAGAAATATTTTGTTCGAGGGTCACATTTGAGGAAGATCGTATCGTCACAGTTAAACGCTATAGCAAGAGATTTGTGATGCGCGTCCTCGGGTACCAAAGGAGAATCGGAAGCGCAAACATGCACCTCAATGTTACACAAAATCAAATCCAACAATCTGTTGTTTACGTTACGGCATAGGTTGAATTGACTTAAATTACATTCCGAAACAGTGTCAAAGAAGTGGACCTGAGCTTCGCCCGTAATACCCGAAGGCTTCAGTAGCCCGTCCACGCAACACCAATCAACATTGCCCACATTAAAATCGCCCATTATGACAAAAATATCGTTAGGACACGAATTTACAATTAGCGAAAGTTTGTTTGTAAAGTTAACTAACTGAGTATTAAAAGAATTCCCGTTTTTTTCGGCGCAGAGATATACAGTACACATGTGTATTTTCCGTGATGTACTTTTATTATTAATTATCGTGACCCAAAGGTCCTCAGCAGAGGAAGTCCAGTCTGGTCGATGTACAGCTTTGAGTTCACGACGTACTGCCACCAACACACCACCACCATACCTCTCACGGGTACCTATATAGTCCCTGTCACGTCGCCACACCATATACCCGTCATCGAAAAGTTCACTGTCGCTGATACTATCCAACAACCAGGTTTCCGTTATTGAGATTACATCTTATTGGTTCAAGAGTAGATTTCGTTTGAATACGTGTGTTTTAGTACGGAGCCCTCTAGTGTTTTGGTAATATAAACTAAGAACAATCATTTTTGAGGGTAGTTGTATATAGCCAATTAAATGTCAATATATATTCAATTGTTGAATAGTAATGTATTACCAAATTATGAGGCATGTCCGCAGCATGATGCACACGCAATTGGAGTTTATGAGTAATAAACGAAAAGGTAAACATATGAAAAGAGTAATAGCTAAGAAGCGGCAAGCATCGATAATATTGTTTAAAAGTCCCGACATCGTCTGTGATATAAACAAATATGAAAATAAAAATAAGCACAAAAAATACCCTGCCCTCCACGGAGCAATAATTGTTGCGAATTATATCAGTATCATACAAGTATTTAGCACGTATAAACTGAACACCAGTGATCCGCCAAACATCTAGTAGATATAAATTAATATTCCACATTAGGGTATCTTTAAAAAATGTACATTGTGTCAGCAATAGGCACAAGGCACCCAAGTAATAATTATTCTTAGGGCCGCAGCAAGTACAAGCGAAAATGACTGAGAAGCGGCAGCAAAGGCCCGCGCGTACGAATGATAATCGCGTGAGATGTAAAATTACCTGTATGCGCGGTGTGCAGTGGCGATGACTCACGCGGCCGGTCGATGAACAAACAAGTTTTAAGTTGAATACGGTTCTCAAACTTTGATTAATATACACTGTTTTGAGTTTTAATAAAGACGAAGTGATATAAATTAAAATGAAATTTTTGACAGATCTTTCTCGCATTTTATAAAAAACGATGGCGAATCATCCGACTTTCTGACCATAATTTTGCCATGTTTTACCCAGACATACTTGTAATTCTTTTCTTTGGTCAGAGCCTTGGCCTTCACCAGGAGTATTTTATTTGCCGGCGTCAGGTGGTCGTTGACGTAGAAACTGGCTGATGTCTGGAAACCCAAGCGAGATAAGTTAAGTTGTTTAGTCTTCCTTATTGATGTTGTAAATTCCTCCTTTACGTAACGGCTGTTGAATGCCACGATTATCGCCTTAGTAGCATTAGGAACGCGAGTAGGGACACGAGCTATGTAGTTGATGTCTACATTCTTCACTGATAGATCAGCTAGATTCCCTATCTTCCCAACGATGTCATATAGATTTTCATTCTTCTTTTCGGGAATACCCTTAATCTCAATATTATTTGCCCTGGCCCATTGATCTCTAATTTGCAATTCATGAGTAAGTCTCTGAACCTCGCCCCTTAACGATGGAACCTCACTCGCAGCGCTCTCCACTTCGGCCATTCTATTTTCGAGCAGACCGACTTTATCCGTGAAGACATTAATGAGGTGGTGTGCCATTTCCAACGATTCCTTGAGCCCGTTCAGTTCATCCTTTATCAGCTTCACGTCGGCTACTAGTGTTGGTAGTGAAGTCAGTTGAAAGATGATCTTATTGAGCTGATCTTGCATCTTATCCAGTTGATTTGGTTGAGGGGAAGTTACAACTGGGGACGTACAAAGACCTGATTTGCATTTCGGGCAGCGCCAGCTGTTCTTCCTATCCCCGAGTCTCCGATAGCCTGCTTCCGTTATTCCAGAGCATTGGTAATCGTAGTGGCACTTACAGACACTGCAAATCGGTCCCCCGATGTGTTGCGAACCACAACTAGCACAAGCAAACATGGTGTTAAAAGTTTTGAAACCACTGGAATTTTATACAGAACAGATCACACGTGTGTCTACGAACAGTGCCAACAGGCGAGCTATTGGAAAATAATAGCAATAAGCTAAATAAAAGCTTGTAATATCCTGTATTTAATGGTGACAAGTTTTGGGCAGGCTTCGCAATATTCTAGATGGAATCCCAAATCATTAGTATACTTCATTTATCCCCAAGATTTTTTTATTAATTTTATCAAAAGTTGACTGTAGTTGTACAAGAACATTTATGGATCTATATTAATGAGGTGTCAATACATTCGTAACTCGAGTGACATACGAAATAAAATTTAGCAAAATTTTTATATAATATGATTTTAGTATTTTTTTAATTTTTCTTTTTAGTAATATGATGTTATAGAGCTGTAGTTTTTGTCGATAAAGGAACTATACAAACCTAAAAGAATTGTTTAATTTGAACTAGATCTTGTTGAGATTACCACGTTCGACCGAACAAAGAAACTCTTCAGCATTGTAATAATAAATAATATATTACTCTTACACATCTCGCCGTCTGATCCTAAATAAGACCAAACCTGTTCCATGGTAGACCTATATATTTATGAATATATAAATTACATCCAGACAAAGAACAAAATAAACTAGCTTAGCGGTTAGGATCGCCTACCACTAGACCATAGGCCTGTCAAATATAATGTTAAGACAGTCTGCTTAAAAATTATGAAACCTATCCTCGCTTTCAAGTAGCTCTGAAACATCGACAGTACATTAGTACTGTGACAGGGCATTGGCCCTGTCACAGTACTGTCTCAGAGCTATAAGTACTCATGCAGATTCGATGCTATTCAATATTAATTGAAATATTCTTGTTAACGCAACGCATTACGCTAGGTGAATTATCGATGAACTCAATTTACGCCCACCTAAAATCGGAGACAACATTGCTATGTCTAGCTACGTCAGAGTGGTATTGATCAACAAAATTAGAATGAACTAGATCTCGATGTAAATATATATACAAAAAGACATATAACCACTCGCATACAAGAACTACTCACATTCAAAAGAACTTATTTAAAAACACTTTTTAAAACCAACAATATTAGCTACTTAGCTGAAGCAATAGAGGTTTATAAATAAAAATAAATACAAACTTAGTGCATTGCTAAGCCTTTCAGTTCAACTGAAATGCGCATAGCTTAAGAACGAGGCGAGTGCACACGAATTAGCAGAAAATGCTGTGCGCGTTTCAGATAGCTACCTAATTACGTGGCGTTAAACGAGTGAAAAACTACTTGACTTCTACTTTTACCGTTCTATATTTGCTATTCAACAGACGGCTGGTGGGTTAAGAGTTCAATAGAGAGGGTACAAGTCATTTAAAGAGTTTGTAAAGTATAACAAATAATGTACGTGAGTGAGACATATTTTATACAAAGTTATTTTGATAGGCAGTTCCAAAAATTGTCTGACTGGAAATAATTTTTCGATTCTTTACGCATTTTTGTAAAAATAACTGTTCTATTTAACATATTTCTCATACTCACAGAACTTTTTAATTGCATATTATTAAATGTACACCAAATTATGTGATGTAAGTAGTTATTAGGTTTATCATGTTTGATTAACAGCCTATACATTTTATATGTAACCGATGAAGATAAAAAAATAAGACACACAATATTAATGACGTATTATGCATGGACACCCGCAACGCACTTGTGACGCCTCGTCACAAGTGCGTTGCCAGCCTTTGGGGAGTGGGTAAAAGGATGGAAGGATGGGTTGAACAGAAAACCAGTGTGAAACACTGGCAGGCGCTGTTTCACAACGGTTTGAGGCCGTAGTATCACTTTGGTCGAGCTGGTCAATGCATGCCGAAGCGTGACTCTCCCACGCTGATTTGTGTAATATTTAATAAACATATCAGCAACTTTAATCTGTATGTTTCTATGTCTCTGTCTGTATGTTTATATCATATAACAGGTTTATCTAAGAGCTGTGCAATAAAAAACTGTAGTTTATATGGCATATAAGTTCAGGCAAAATAGTTTATAACTTTAATTTCAATTGATGAAACTGAATCTTCGACCGGTCTTCTGTTCTATGAGGTAAAGTAAAACAAGAAAGTTATCACGCTTATAATCGGGTTTATCCGTCCCATATGCTATTTCAGATTTAGCCCCTTTCAAAGTGATTTATCAAATAGAACAATGTGTTGATAATAAATGATGTTCCCAGGCTACCAATCAACGCAGTATTGTCATGAATTAATTACGCGGCATATCAACCCGGGTCGTCCAAATGAGAATTTCCGCAGCGGTTATCATACCCACACTGCACACTTTCTTACGTCACAAGAATGAACTACCATTAATCACGTGAACTAACGAACAACCCGAATGTGTTTATTATCTTTTCTTTTGTTTGTTACTCATTTTGTTGGTATAAATGAACAACATAGAAAAAACAAAAAGTTTTCTATGTAAAATATATATATATCTTTACAAAAAAAAAAGTAACGAAGTGTTCTATCGGTCAAGCTCTGATTAGTTTGAAGCTAGATGGCGTTGTGTGTGAAATGTCGGAAATTTATTTTAAATTTTTTAATACCATGTTTGGAAACTAAAATTGTTCATATAGTAAAAAAAGACACATTAAATACTTTTGCTAAGTGTTTTGCGCACATTTACGCTCGCTATGCACCATCTGAGTGTCGATGTGTAACCGCCTAGTTCAAAAATACTTTTTTTTCTTTTATAATCATTAGAACACACCCTGTAGTATATTTTTTATTTATTAAACTAGGTACGATAAAGAAGACAGTAAAAAATTAATAAGCTACAATTAAATTTGGAAAAAAAGAAAAGTAAAATACAAAATCACTTCCACATGATAGACGTTTTCATACTGGCCAGATACATGATTGAATTGGTCAACGATCGAATTATTCGTCCATCCGTACACAACGAAATCGTCAAATTACTCCCATTTCATTTTTTGTGGAGGATAACCCTTTGTAGGAAAGGTAAGGTTGCCTTAGTTTATATAAATTAATGCTGCCTGAATGGTTTATAATGTATCATCATATCTATACTTGTTTGTTTGTTTGTTTTAACGCGCTAATCTCAGGAACCTCTGATTCGATTTGAAAAAATATTTCAGTGTTGGATAGTCCATTTGTCGAGGAAGGCTATAGGCTATATATCATCACGCTACTACTAATAGGAGCGGAGCACAAATGAAGAAGGTTTCAAGAACGGGGGAAATTTTCACACTATAGGCAATATAAGACGCAAAAGAGGTTGCGTGGGATAACTAGTATAATATAAACATAAATTATTGAATTTGAATTTAATGAAAATGTTTTATTTCTGTAATTTAAAAAAATATATATAACCATTTAACGGTTTATTAAGACGTTAATAAATTTGAACTTTTAAACAATCAATAAAGAGTGGTTGTTAGTGACACAGTGAGTGTGTAGATCTCGTAGTTATTATATTTTAAAATAATCTTCAAGTGGCGTGCACAAGTACCTCCTTCATCTAATTTAATTTATTGTGATCAAATCAGGCATAACAATTTTACAACACCCGGCGACGCAAAAACCACAGGGTGTTGTAAGTTTGTCGTGTATCTGTCTGTGGCATCGTAGCTCCGGAACGGATGAACCGTTTTTGATTTTGTTTCTATCTTTTATAAATTTAATTAATCGGGAGAAATAGAATTAGTTAGTTAGTATGTTTAATGAGAAACAGTTCTGCCTTTAAAATATATAATAAATAAAATAAAAAAGCCTTATATTTCTCTAAAGTTTACATAATTATAAATTTAAGAATGAAAATATTAAAATTATAATATTAGAGACCCCTTGAGGTGAAGGCCTCCTCCAGTAAATCTCCTTGTTCATTTTGAATTCTGTTCATTGCGTTCGTTCCATTCATTGAAGGTTGTGTAGAATGTATAGATGACATCATCATTAGTTGATTTCGTTTGTTCATATATTTTTTCTTTCTAGTCGTCTCACCTCTGATAAACCTAAAATATCGAACTTTACTTTATAAATAAATAATAAATTTTGTAGTATGTATTGTTATAGATTTTTTTTTGCTTTACTGGAGGGTTATGGTCGTACTCTTCCATGGTGACCAACCGGCTTGGAAGAGATGTTTTGGGTGCTGTATTTTATTTGTTTAGTTTTAAATTAGTTGGGAGGGCCTGGGCCTGTTTGCTATGCGTTTTTGGGGGGATCTGTTTTATCTTGTGTATTTATTCTAGCATTGCTGGTTTTGTTACTTAGAAAATTTAGCATTCCAGGTTTCAATACACCTTCTGAGAAACTAAAAGACCTTTGCGTTGTGTGAGCGGCCAGTATTTTGTTCTTTTTAACTGTATGGTTTTCCGCCTTCGATATTATGGTTGTTTTTAGGTGATTGTGAAATAATGCGTTTTTTATTTATAGTTTTATTTTCAGATGCTTTCTTCTGTATAATTAGCTTGTCGTATTTTATTCTGACTGAATTTCCTTTTTCACGTTCAACTTTTGCTTGTTCTTGTAGGTCTTTTCTTATTTTTAAAACTGCATGGGGGTAATCCTCTTTTATATAGAATGGAGTGTTATCTAGTACTTTTTTATGTTGTATTTATGTTTTTGTATAAAAATAAACAATGTTCATAAATGGGATATTTTATGAAAGGTCGTAAAATACATCACATAACTGCAAGTTTTATTAAAATCGGTCAAGTAATTTTAAAAGTATGGCGCGTAAAATTAGAAATTTATCAGTGAACGTTCCCAAATAGACCGAATGGGGTGTTTTAGGTTTAATACGTTTATACTTTTTGTTATCGAGATGTTTTTCTTTTATTTATACCTATTTTGGATGTCTTTAAATTGTACGAAGGACTTAAAATAAGAAATCTTTTAATGTTTAGGGCTAAATTTTTGCGAGATAGTTTAGATAGATCCCTCTTATTTAATATAAAAGTTATACATATAATTTATAGAGATAATGTAATCTATTTAACTATCGAATAGTGTAATAAAATTTAAACATCAGATTTGAAAACGATTTTGTCCACTACGAACACTATGAACCTATAAAAATGAAATGGTTTTTTTTTATTGAATAGTGGGCAAACGAGCAGACGTATCACCTGATGGTAAGCGATTACCGCCGCCCATGGACACCCGCAACACCAAAGGCGTCACAAGTGCGTTGCCGACCTTTGGGGGATGGGAAAGGGGATGGGGGTATGGGCCTTCGGTATCCTCCGGGATCCGGGAAAGATAATTTAGTTATTTTAACTTTACAAAAAAAAGATGCAAAATAAATAATGCTAATTTAAAATATAAAAAAAAAAAGTTTTTCGCTCAGTATGAGTGGTCTTGCTAACTGTGTTGCATGATGTTTATGATTATAATTATTTTGTACACATACTGTTTAAAAATTAAAAAAATGTATGAATTAAGGTACGAACGTATCACACTAGTCCTATTTTTTTTACCCGATTGCCTCGTTGGAAAGTAATCTTTTTCGAGCGTTTGTATGTTTTTGGCACCAGCAAATGTAAAAAAGAAGTTACCAAATTAAATATCATGAAAAGACAGTTTCAGAAATAAATATATCAAATTACGTTTAAATTACTATTTTAACACAAATAGACAATTAGTAAACTCAAACCCAAAATGTTATTAATCGGCTACATGACCAAAATTCTTGAAAGAGTTGTAACAAGGATTTGAAAAAAAAAATTGGTGGTTAATAGGAACAAACAATACTTTGTTACCTACGGGAAAAGAAAGATCTACCAAAACTACGTTTCTTATAGTAGTTAACGAGTAGAATGAATACCGCCGGCCCATGACTACCTGTAACTCTAGAATCACAACTGAATTACCGATCTTTGAGTACTCCAGAATAAAGTGGAGAGAAGTCTTTGGCTCCGATAATCTCACTCTCTCGATAAAAAGCAACTAAAATATGTTGTACACGGTTGTACTGTGAGGTCGTCATATCACTCTGATCAAGACCGCTGCTTCATTCTTTATTTGTCATTTAAAATTTTAGTTATCAGGCAAACAGGTTAAGTTGACTAGAATTAGTTATTATTTTTACTCATTTGAGGTTCTTGAATCACGCTGATTTCAGCACGAATGGACCGGCTCGACCGTGGCGGTACATACAAAATCAATCTAAAACGACAGTATTCGTGTTCTAGTGTTTAGTTGGTGAGTCATCTCAATTGGCCCCTATGGGTCACCTTACTGCATAGTTGCATTCACATTGAATATGGTAACCACTACTCTTGGATTCTGCTCATGACTATCATCGCTCAAAGTACAGTCATTTCAGCAGACTCAAATCTTATATAGAAAAATTCTCGTGTCACGGGGTGCGTAATCGAACTCCTCCGAAACGGCTCGACCGATTTTGATTAAATTTTTTGTGATTATCCGTTATCTATGAGAATCGCTTGTAATCTATTTTTCATCCCCCTAAATGTTAGGGGTAGTCCACCCCTAAATTTTTTTTTTATTTTTTTGAAAAAAATTTAATTTCTATTTTTTTATGATGCAGCATTAGAAAATACATATAACCCTAGATTTTCAACCCTCTACGATCAACCCCTATTTTTCCATCGCGATTTTTATTGACCCACCTCTACAACATATATTCCCTTTTATGGCAAAGCAACGTTTGCCGGGACAGCTAGTATAATATATATATTTGCATTGTAACCAATGTAACATCTATATATGTGAAGACTTGTAATTGGCTTTCTACTAACTATAAAGGATCATATATCATCTTGTAAATAGGTGTTAGTCTTCCACGTACTAAATATATAAAAGTAAATTAATATGTGCTCAATTATGACTCTCCTGCGAATAAAATAAATTTGTAACGTGAGTTTCGCAATAATCTTCGACCAAATACATGTCCAATGTGGGAGTATATTTTCCCCTATCGTAATCAAAGTTGAGTTGTTGCCTTGATCCAGTAATTAATATCTATCAGTTAAATGGCGCGGCAAAAGATCTGTTATAGGCTACTTGGTCCAATTAGTGTTCAAACTAATCGAGCGACTTCAACATCTTGTTATGTTATAGTTTGTAGAATCTTATATCTTCTGTTTAATGTTTATGTTGTTTTTAAAGTAATTATTTAATTATGAATTTATAACCAAGACACAGGCTTGTCTGATCCCAACTGAACCACCACCAACAGAACCTGCGCTATGGTAACTTTTTTAAATAGTCAATTATTTTAACTTTTACTACAATCAGAATTACCTTATCACATGATCAGTGGAATTCCAAACTATGAACTTTAATTTGGCAGTTCTTTTATCAGCAACCCTACTGATTGGTGCCTGCCAAGGTAAAGTTTAATGTTGATTTTTTTTAAATAAAAATTTCTCTTCTAAACGCCAATGTTTACCTATAGTACCTTCATTAAGCTTATCAAATAACGCTCCGTACATTTTTGACAATATAATGTTTTGTTTTATATGAAATATCTGCTAATGAAGTACGTGAAACTAATTTTCCGGGCACTTTAGCTAACAAGTTGACATTGTGGTAAAATAATTACACTGTGTTTCCAGCTTAATTAAGATATTTCAAACATGTCCGTATTCTGAAAAATTTGATTGCTTCTTCTAAAAATAAAGTTAAAATTAAAACTAACTCGTCACAACATTTAAATACTATTTTAGGAGATATACTTAAGTTTTGTAGTATTTCTTAATTCATCTTATTTTTCGTCGTATTAATTACATTATATGTATACAACATTTTTTAATTTAGATTATTCGTAGAAGAATTAGAGACACGAAAATTGCGTTAGTATTTTGGGGGAACGGGTATTATGTCCCTCCAACACAAAGGGAGGATCCTCCGACCAGGCGAGGTGATCATGCCTGGCGGGCTACTGCCCAACAGTTGATGTTTGGATGTTGTATATATGCTAATCGGTGCGAGAACTATTTATTGCGCGATTCAGTAATTGTAGTTACTCCGTGTAGTGAGTTACTTCGTAGTTCAGTGTATCTTCGGTAGATGGCGCTATAGTAGGTTATTGTTGTGTTATATGTGGCAGTCGCCACAGTATTAATTGTCTTTTTATAAATATATATAAGACAACTCCCGCATTAGGATAGTTCATCTTGTGTGGGGGGGGAATTGACTAACATAATATATGAAACGGACACTAAGAAAACTCACAATATGACCGTTTCTCAATTTACGTAAATCCGTTATCTCCCTTAAAGGAAAACAAACAAAAATTTACAATAATAATCGAATCAATTAAATCCTCCTATAGCTTAAATTCCCAAATCGCATTAACTGTCCAAAATAAGAAACGAATCAACACAACAAGAGGGCATTCTAAGATTGATAGCTGCTTCGCGTGTCGCCTCAAATTGCTTCACAGCAGTCGCACGTTCCACTCACCCCATTTTCCCCATTCGGTGCATAAGACAGCTTTGTATGTGAAATTAATAGTCTAGGGACATACGCCATACTGGTCAAAGTGAATCTTGATGCTAAAATGGCTTCAAACATTATTAAACGTCATTTGTGTTTCTGTTCCCGATCAACGAAAGATTTTCCTACTTTGTGACTTTTATATTGAAAGTAATAATAACTTTAAACATTTTACAGACTGTATATTGATTTCAAAATGGGCGGAGATTTGGTACTTTGGTAACCAGAAAACTGATAAACTTACTAAAATATTTCTAAACACGTACATAGATATATATTAAATAAAAATTACATCGACACATAGCGGGGTAGAGGCGCTCTTAGCCCAGTTGCTCTTGGTGATTAGAAACAATTACCTAAAGTAAGCAACGTCGGCGCGGTCAGTACCTGGATGGGTGACCGCTGGTTGTATGGTACCATGAGCATCTCCGTGATTCGGAAGTTACGTTAAGCAGTCGTTCCCGGTTGTTATCATAGGATAACAGTCGTGAAGCTTAGCTGGATGCCTTTGGGCGGCTTAAAAACATCCAACGGTAAGATTATGTAGTCACAACGTTGTCTTGCCAGTCCCCAACCCGCACTTGGCCAGCGTGGGGAATTATGGCCTTAACCCTCTCCTGAGAGGAGACACGAGCCCAGCAGTGGGACGTTATGGGTTTGATGACATCGACACAGAACATATGATAGTGCTCATTATGTTTTTTTTTATATGGATTCGCGTTCTCGGCAGTCTGCGTCACTAACCACTGCAGAAACCGTCCCGCCCAGGTACAAACATAACGGAATTAACATATAAATCTATTAACATATAATAGTATCTTACAGACACGTGTACTTACTTTATAATTTTTACTAAAAAATGTAATGTGAAATGTAGATGTTGTATCACAATTATTTTTCAAAGGATTTTACAGGTTTTTTTAATATTTTTGAACCAGATATTCATAACTTGATACAATACTGTCTATGCATTTGTTACAATTTCAGAAAAAAAAATTGCAATGTTAACAAAAACGGCTCCAGTTTTATTTTTAAGCTAGCTGACCCACGCAACCTCGTTTGCGTCTTATATTGCCCGTAGCGTGAACATTTTCCCCCATTTTTATAACATTCTTCATTGGTGCTCCGCTGCTATTAGTAGTAGCGTGATGATATATAGCCTATAGCCTTCCCGGATAAATGGACTATCCAACACTGAAAGAACTTTTCAAATCGGACCAGCGGTTCCTGAGATTAGCGCGTTTAAACGAACAAACAAACTCTTCAGCTTTATTATTAGTATAGATATACAAAAAGAAAAAAAACGTATAAAATTGACCTCATTTTTCATTACCTAACTAGATTAAAAAAAAATTTTTCATAGAAACTTGAATTAAAGGTAACCGTATATGGCTTCAAAGGGATTACAACCCGGCTATGAAACCGAGCCATTGTGCCCATTTAATATGTAGAGGTGAACAAAGTGTATAAGACATAGATATATGTACTCTAAGTACATTATTTTTGCTTTGTCTGTCGGTCTTTGTTTTTAGATAGGACGGCCCACGCATTATTTTCTACTAGGTAATGAGGAAATTAAGTCTGTCCAGATATGCTCTGCTCTCTAAGAATGCCTGTGTAGCGCAGTGGTAGCGTATGCGACTGCTGTTCTCAAGGTCTCGGTTTCGATTCCCGGGTCGGACCAAATGTTTATATATATAACACATAGAGAGATATAATTTATAAAGATACTAGCTTCGCCTCGCGGCAGTGCCCGTGGTTATTGTCGTACCGCAGGTAGCATCGCGGGGTTCAGCTAGTCCAGCTATAATTACACGCCCCCGTCGATGGCCTACTCAGTGGCCAGAGACGACGGGGGCAGAGAGGACGATGTTCCGCCCGTTAGGGAATCAGAGGTAGGGGCGGCTGTTCTGAGGATTCGTTCCAAGAACACCGCCCCCGGGCCGGACGGGGTACCACCCCGAGTGATGGCCCGAGCCCTCGACCATATGTCGGACCGCCTCAGGGAGGTTTTGGACGCCAGCCTGGCGTCCGGACGCTTCCCTGAGTGCTGGAAATGTGGGAAGCTGGTCCTGTTGCCGAAGCCGGGACGGCCAGCCGATTCGGTCGCGGCCTATAGGCCCATCGTGTTGCTGGACGAGGCGGGCAAATTGTTCGAGAGGATTCTCTCTGCCCGCATCGTCCAGCATCTCAGTGAGGTGGGACCCGACCTGTCGGACGCCCAATTCGGGTTCCGAGAGGGGCGTTCGACGGTAGATGCCGTGGTGCGCCTTAGGGCCGTGACCGAAGAGGCGGTTGGCTGTGGCGGCGTGGTGTTGGCGGTGTCCTTGGACATCGCCAACGCCTTTAATAGTCTGCCATTCAGCTGCATCAGGGAAGCACTCCAGTATCATGGGGTGCCAGAGTACCTGAGGCGGCTGGTGGCAGACTATTTGGAGGAGCGTACCATCGTGTACGAGGATCGAGATGGCGTCTTGAGACGGCGACCCATGTCGTGCGGCGTTCCACAGGGGTCTGTCCTCGGACCACTCCTGTGGAACGTGGGGTACGACTGGGTCCTTCGAAGTCGTCTGCCCCCCGGGCTGGGCGTAATTTGTTACGCCGATGACACTTTGGTCACAGCTCGGGGGGCCAATTTCCAAGAGGCGGCGCGCCTGGCCACCAGGGGTGTTTCTCTGGTGGTTGGGCGCATCGAGGCGCTGGGCTTGCGGGTGGCCCTGGATAAGACGGAGGCCCTATTATTTCATGGGCCCCGTCGTGGTCCACCCCCCGGCGCCTCCATCGAAGTCAACTCGGTCCTCGTACCGGTTCGGGCCCAGATGAGGTATCTGGGCCTGATCCTCGACGGTAGGTGGCTCTTCGACGAGCACTTCCGACAGCTTTGTCCAAAGCTGGTCGACGCTGCCTCCGCCCTTGGGCGTCTTTTGCCCCACTTGGGTGGAGCCAGCGTCGCTACAAGGAACCTCTTCACGGGGGTGGTCCGGTCGATGGCACTATATGGTGCACCGGTGTGGGTGGAGGCTCTGACCGCCCAGAATAAGGCGCGCCTTTGGCGGCCTCAGAGGGTATTGGCGGTCAGAGCCATACGCGGATACCGCACGGTGTCCACCGAGGCGGCGTGCGCCTTGGCCGGAACACCCCCGTGGGATTTGGAGGCGGAAGTGCTCGCCGAAGTTTATCGGCGAGCGGCTGAATATCGGGCGGAGTACGGGTATCGTGCTCCGCCCGAAGAGGTACGCGAATGGCGTGAAGCCGCTCGCCGAGCCACGATGGCTCGTTGGTCTTCCCGGCTGGAGGCTCCACGCGCTGGCTTTTCCACCGTGGAGGCGCTCCAGCCGGTCATCCTCGAGTGGGCAGGGCGGCAGCACGGGACTCTTTCCTTCCGACTGACGCAGGTGCTTTCCGGGCACGGTTGCTTCGGGAAGTACCTGCACTCGGTCGCTAGGAGGGAACTGAGTCCCGCCTGCCACCACTGCGACTGCAGTGAGGACTCGGCCCAGCATACGCTGGAGTTCTGCCCCGCTTGGGCGGAGCAGCGCCGGGCCCTCACTGCAGTCATCGGAGGAGATCTGTCGCTACCGGCCGTCATACGCTCCATGGCCGGTGGCGACAGCAGTTTTACCGCGGTCGCATCCTTCTGCGAAGACGTAATTTCGCAGAAGGAGGCGGCGGAGAAGGCCCGGGAGGATGATCTCCACTCGAACCCGATCCGCCGCCGGCGCACGGGGCGGTGGAGGCGCGCCTATCAGCGCCTCATGCCGCCCTGAGTGTGGCCGCGGATGGACGGGATGGGTTTTCCCCTCCATCCGCAATACAGGCCAACCGCGAGGGGGCGACGTACGCGTGTGCCGTGCGTCGCCTAAATTGAGATTTTATTTTTGAAGAAGGTGCCCGCTTCAGTGCGGGCAGGCGCTGGGAGGGGTCCGGTAGTGTAATATCTGCAATTCCCGGACCCCTCCCTTCTCAGGCGCAGAGTTGGCACACCGTGTGGTTTTAGTCGGTTCGATTCCGACACACCGCCCCGCCGCAAACCCCGGCGGGGTGACGGCCCGAGGGGGTTTCCACACGTAAAAAAAAAAAAAAAAAACAAGTCCAGCTATAATTAGAGATAAGTTATTGAAAACGGTTTGAATTTGCCTTGACAAGAGTAGTGTTCTTTTTTTGACAAATAAAACTGTTAAAAAACAAACTTTATAATATATATAAATAAAATAAAATCTTTTAAATATGCTTAAGTCACGCTAGACTGTCATACAGACCTAATAAATTTTAGAATAGATAAACGAGATTTTATTTTTTAACATTTTTGCCATTGGAAAGCACAAATTATGCGCCTCTCGTCTTATCTGTAGAGGTCACCGGAGAATAAAACTTAACCTATGTCCTATTTTGGAGAAGAGGACTAAAGTATTCATGATTCTATGAAGTGGCCATCGAGTCTTACCATATATAATTTCATTTTGGTCATCTTACACTCATAAGTAATAGTATCTAAATTATCGAGGTAATTAAATTACGAAAACACTGTTTTAGCTAGGCCAACACCCCAAATAAGCAAAAAGCTTTTTAAGGATTAGGTTTGTGTCTGTGTTTATTATCACAAAGTTACTAACTGATTACCCTTTTGTTCCCAAAAACAATAATAACCAATTATAATATTTAACATTTAAAATTGAATAAACATTATTTTTTTGTATAGGGAGCAAACGAGCAGACGTATCGCCTGATGGTAAGCGATTACCACCACCCATGGGCACCCGCAACACCAGAGGCGTTACAAGTGCGTTGCCGGCCTTTTAAGAAGAAGTACGCTCTTTTCTTGAAGGTTTGAAGGTCGTGTTGGTCCGGCAACACCGCAGGCTACAGTACAGGTCATTCCACAGTTATGTTGTGCGAGGCATCTACATTTTTATAATTTTAATATATCAATATGTTATGTTAAACTTAAAAAGCTCATATAAAACTAAGATAGTTTTCATATATTTTTCAGATCAGTTTTTATCCATAGCTCTCATTAACCCAGCCATAAATTACCATACTTGGTACTTTGCGGCATACGAAGTGGCACTTTGTTGGAGTTCACACTAGTGAATTATAATAATGTCTACTAGGACGGAATGTCCAATATTCTCTATTTAATACATTAGTCTGTACGAGCTCGTAGTCAATTGTGTAGCATCTAATTTGTGCAGGTGTTCATCAATGTGCTACGAGCATAAACGGTATTATGTATACTAGTGTCGACTAATATGCAAACCAGCGCCCTATTTCTTACGTTCTGTGTTACGTTTTGTTGATTAATAATATTCAATATTGTAACGCATAGGCTTAATACTATAGATTCTGATGCCCATATTGTTATTGCATTAGTCTATACTAATATTACAAAGCTGAAGTAATTGTTTATTTGTTTAAACACGCTAATCTCAGAAACCGCTGGTCCGATTTGAAAAATTATTTCAGTGTTGGATAGTTCATTTATCGAGAAAGGCTACATATCATCACGCTAAGACCAATAGGAACGGAGCCCCAATGAAGAATGTTTAAGAAACGGGGGAAAATTATTACGCTACGGGCAATAGTAGACGTAAACGAAAGACGTAAGAAAAGTTTTCTACATATCCTATGTCACCCGGCCATTGACACCTCATTCATTTAAATCGGTTTATTAGTTTAGGTGAATCATACAAACATATATGGCCTGCCAAAAATATTATGAATATAGACATATCAGCATTACATGACTGCCCCATTTTCTAAGAAACCACACATGACATGACGGAAAAATGATTCGATTACTTTCACCAGAAAATGGTTCGTTTTTTGACGACACTTTTCGTTCATTAATCTTCTGACTATGCGTGGTCTTTTGGATCTACTTTTCACACGACACTTTGTAGACGTTATGCCATCAATTTATTTATCAATCCGGAATTTATAAGTTTTATCTTGTCGGAACAAGGTCGTACATACTAATGTTGTTTTTGAAACGTTAACACACGTTAAGAGTAACTATTCAGTCTCTATACCAATACATATATATACTATGTATATAGGCGCTAAATTATTTATTAGTGAAATAAAATTATATTATTTTAAAATCTAATCTATTTATCTACGTAATAGTCCGGTCAATTTAGACCAAAAAATGATAGTGAAGCTACATAAATTCCCAACAAGCTGAAAATTTGTAAAATTGTTCAAAACATAATTATAAACAATACCTGAAAGTTCCCCATCATTCCCGTGTGAGGAAAAAAAAATATTCAAGGTCAAAGGAAAAAAAAAATAGTTTTTCGCGATTTTCAGCAAAACGGTAAGTTTTATTATAAAAGTACCTTAGACAAAATTGTAGATCATAAAATTATCTATAAGAAATTGATCAATATTTATTTCCTACGAGCCACCGTTTCTGAGACATGACGATTCAAAAAGTTATAAAAGCTGTTATTGTCATAATGTGCACACGTTTCCACGCCACCTATGAGCTAGTGTACTTACCGCTTTTTATAACGTGGTTTCCCCAGTAGGTCTACTCCTCCTATTCCACGGGTCAGTTGTGATCAGGACATGAGGAGGACGATGGAAAACTGCTGCTGCCTCACAAAAGTTTTAGGGGACACTGTATTCTTAAATTCCAGGGAATCCTAACCTCCTCTTCTCTGAAGGTTACAGAGCGGGAATCAGGATAAAAACTGAGAAAAAACTCGAGTAAAAAAAAAAGTAATATATTACAACTCTAGAGATGTATGTACGCGGCGTACTCATGCATATTATGACAATAACAACTTTTATAACTTTTTGAATCTTTATATCTCAGAAACGGTGACTCGTACGAAAATGTATTGATCCATTTCTTATAGATAATTTTATGATATACAATTTTGTCCAAGGTACTTTTATGATAAAACCTACCGTTTTGCTGAAAATCGTGAAAATATCATTTTTTTTACCTTTGACCTTGAATATTTTTTTTTCCTCACACGGGAATAATGGGGAACTTTCAGGGATTGTTTATAATTATGTTTTGAACAATTTTACTAATTTTCAGCTTGTTGGGAATTTATGTACCATCAAATGTCTAAATTGACCGGGCTATAACACCTTCAAACGAGCAATTCTTGTGTGTATATATATATGTACATATATATAGTCAATCACTTTATTATATATTAAGACAAAAGACAGCACAATCATTTAGAGGTTGTCATTTAACCCATCCCGGATCGCCTCCGATGGATGCAATGCTAAGTTACTATCTAACATCTTAGTTTTATACGAGCTTTTTTAAGGTAGTAGAGTCACGCTGATTTCAGCACGAACGGGCCGGTTCGACCGGGTCGGTACTACACTCGCACAGAAAATCAATGTAAAATGACAGCGTTCGTGCTGTCGTGTTTCGTCGGTGAGTTCCAGACCGGAGGTCCAATGATACAGGAGCATCACTAGGCTGCCATGGTGTGGGTCACCATGCTACATTGTATACAAATGTGGTGACCACTACTCTTGGATTTTACTTATGGTTTCCTTTAGGCAGAGTAGAGTCATTTTGTAAGGGCCACACATTAAAACAAAACACTTGATATTAGGTTAAGTTAACTACGCTTTGACTTTATGTTAGTTAATCTAGAATAAATATTGTTTTATATTTTAAATAGAGAATATTTAGGTACAGTGCACCTCACAAACTTTTTCAGTCTTTATATCTTTCATCAACCAACTTAACATATTTCTTCAAGAATCAAAGTGTGCATGAAATTTAGCATGGATTCCATTAAGAACCCATGCTAAATTTCATTAGTATGAGTGCAACGGTTTATTTATGAAAGCGTTACAAACAGACAGATAGAGCTACTTTCAAATTTATAATATTAGTATGGACATATAACCTGTAGTTATAATCAGTTAAATGCTATCATCAATGAGATTAGTTAATCAAACTACTGTAAATAGCTACAAAACGATGATAGAGCTCTTTACAAAAATACTACATTACTTTTAAGACGAAGATCAAACAACTATTGAACTGATCTTTCTTAATGTTAATACATTAATTCCCAAAGGATTACTGTACAAAGCAAAACGAGATTGTTCATTAGTCTAAAAGGCCTTTTCTTTCATTCATTCACTTAACTGGTACACAATTGTGTTCATATTTTAAGTTTGAAAAAAGATTGAAGCTAAGCTTAATCAAAACGAATACAATAACCCTTTCAAGTTCAAGCGATTTATACGATAATAAATCCATTTTCTTACGCTATTACGTATGTAAGAGAAAGTCAAACTTTATGTCTTGATAATTTATCTGAGACGATGAAATATCTTTAAGTTAAGCATAATTAACATTATTAAATCTTAAAAAGGACGATTAAATAGAAAATTTTAAAAAGCAGAGGAGCCTGTTGGCTATAACAATGGTTAAATTAAATTTACTTACCGAGACGCTGTGTATCGTTAAAATCTTCAAAGTGTTTATATAATTAATTAATTTTAATCTTTGCTGAAACAATATCTATTGTTTATTAAAAATAAATTTAATTTCCTAATTAAAAGACTCAAAAAGCTAATATAATTTAAGCTTAGATTTTGCCTTTTGTGTTAGGAACTCTTTTTATGGTTATCAAATTATCAATTTATTTATGGCTCATTTTTAAAAAACCAACTCGATTCGGTTAATTTCCATTTTTGAATGATTGTAGCCAATTGCTTAATTTTCAATACTCTCTA
Source organism: Spilarctia lutea (assembly GCA_916048165.1). Taxonomy (NCBI): domain Eukaryota; kingdom Metazoa; phylum Arthropoda; class Insecta; order Lepidoptera; family Erebidae; genus Spilarctia; species Spilarctia lutea. The sequence goes on from OU696491.1 coordinate 9,085,102, forward strand.
AATCAATTTAGTGATCATGTAAATACTAAGACCTAAATCGTTTTGGTAATCTCCCATTTTCACCTTAGGCCAAAACATAGATTTACTGACTGTTCAGATTATTTAAATCGATTTAAGATTTATGGAGAGAAAAAAATAGTTCTGGGCGTTCATTTCTACATTTTAATATTTGAACTTCGTGACTTTTAGATCAATTTAATAAACTAGCTGACCCGGCAAACGTTGTTTTGCCAAAATAAATATGTGTGAGTCACCCATATCATTTAGGGGTATAAAAAATAGATGTTGGTCAATTCTCAGACCAGAGACCAGGGCGGTACTACCTCAACGTGTTTCGGTGGTAGTTTTTTATTAGGCAGAGTAGAGTCACTTTAACAGGCTCATATCTATACTAATATTATAAAGCTGAAGAGTTTGTTTGTTTGTTTGAACGCGCTAATCTCAGGAACCGCTGGTGTGATTTGATTCTTTCAGGTTTGGATGGTCCCATTATGGAGGAAGGCTATAGGCTATATTTCATCACGCTAACACTAATAGAAGCGAATGAAGAATGTTTCAAAAACGGGAGAAAATTTTCACGCTATGGACAATAGAAGCCGTAAACGAGGTTGCGTGGGTCAGCTAGTATATATGTAAAAAGAAAATGACGTCAAAAATAGTATCTAATAGTGCGATATTAAGTATTACATTGCAGTCATAATTTGGATTATGTAAAACTAACTTAATACTCTTTCGTTTAATTAATTCTTGACTTTTACCGTTTCATATTTTGTATCTATATTCATCTCTTTTAGAAAATACATATCTATAACATTTGTGTATTTAAAGTTTGAAACTAAATCATAAATATTATAAATGTGAATTTAAGTTTCTTTGTTCCGCTTTCACGCGAAAATTACTTAACCGATCATCATGAAATTTTGTACACATGTTCTTGGAGGTATTAGAAGTAACATAGGATATGGATTTTTATTAAATGCGAGCAATGCCGTGGGCGAAAACTAGTTCTATAATATAACGTTTATTTAGTTTTGTCAAGTCACTTCAATAATGAATGATACCAAAATTTTAAACAAAACTTGTGAAGTTCGATGAACTCTATTCAAAATTATACACTTGAAAATCAATATATTTAAGAGCTACTTTGTCGAGCGCTTCTTAGAAATTCTTTATTTCACTTCTAAGACTAATATATTCAAAGAAAAAGAAAGAATACAATTCTATTATGTTGGTTGAGCAATAAATTAAGCTTGACATAAAAGTTCACCTATAAAGACGTAGACGCTTCTGAATGTTTTCAAAGTTACCACTAAATGTACAGTACCTAATAAATAATATTTACTGTCATACCTTTTTGATATTGTACAAAGTCTAATTAGTTTGTTAAATAATTATATTTATCTAAAATAGTGGTCGCGCAACGGTCGAAATTCCACCATAATTCTTTTGATCTAGGGGCACGGTCGTGCCCCCGCCAAGACGAGTAAAGCGAAGCGCAGGGTCACTATCTACAATTCCTCGAAGAGCTTCGTCGTTTTTTTTTAACCCTCATTACTTTGGTTTCCGATATACCAGATGATTCAAATTCTCAGGATATGATGTCATTAATAAACTAATTAAACACACACAGTTTCAATTGCATAGCTTTGATACTTTAGATTTAATTGATATCTAAAAAATTACACCGATTTTGTCACTGACACACTGATGATCATCAAAATGTCAGCGTACTTCCTGAAGTGCTAAAAAGCTGAAATTCGGTGTATAAACTAAGTTTAGTTAAGTAACTGCCATAAGCATAAGCAATTTAGAAAAATAAATGAAATCCCTCCGAAAACATTTTCATGTAAAATGTTGCCAAGACATGCATATGTCTTAACTGCGAAAAAGATATCAGATCTCATATACAATTAAACTTCTGTGGCGACTTCCACATAATATACTACAGCGCCATCTACCGATGATACACTGAACTACGAAGTAACGCACTACACGGAGTAACTACAAATCCTGAATCGCGAAATAAATAGTTCTCGCGCCGATTAGCTCATATACAACATCCCAACATCGACTGCCTCGGTGGCGCGAGTGGTAGCGTAAGCGACTGCTGTGCTTGAGGTCTCGGGTTCGATTCCCGGGTCGGTCCAAATGTTTGTATGATCTGCAAATATTTGTTTCGAAGTTTGGGTGTTTTCTATGTATAATATGTATGTATTTACAAAAAAAAAGTATATATGTATTTATATCAGTTGTCTAGTACCCATAACACAAGCTCTGCTTAGCTTGGGACTAGACGGCGTTGTGTGTTAAATTGTCCGAAATATTTATTTATTTATTATTATTTATTAACTGTGGGGCAGTAGCCCACCAGGCATGATCACCTCGCCTGGTCGGAGGATCCTCCCTTTGTGTTGGGTGGAACATGATACCCGTTCCCCCACACTTCTGAATCTATACGCCTTAACTCTGCCAACCCTAACTTTTCAAACTCTATCTACATCTCGTCTCGACACAGCACAAATGATTATGCTCATCACCCAGCCTGAGCTTAGCAGTCGGTGTTCTCTACCCACTGGACAAATAAATCAGTCTGAGGGTTTAAATGTTATACTATTTGTTAATTTATAAATAACTAGCTTTTTCCCGCTATAAAATATACCATAAAACTGTTATCAAAGTAAAACAATAAAGAGAACATTCTATATATGTCTAATATAATAATTTGGTATCAAGAAACTTTAGTTCATTAAATGAAACCTTACAAAATGGCGCAATAGACCGACGCTGTCCCCGTCCTGAATATTGAGTTTTGGATTTAATTTTATTTTGAGAAAGCTTTTTAACTCGTAGATTGTCAATTAGAACTTTAGATGATATTTGCGTTTTGCTACAACTTTTACTAGAATTGAACACCTTATGTTTTAAAGACTTAAGACGCATTATACATTTTTTTTTATTTAATTTGAAATTTCAATAACGTTTATTTTGTTACGTAGTACTCGTTTATAAAAGTTGAAAGTTATGCACTGCTGATGAGAAGGATGATGGAATACTACTTATTTACTAATGAAAAAAAATGTAGCAGGGATTTTCGTTAAGATTAGGGCTCTGATAGATTTATTAATATTTATCAGCTTCAATCTGGTGTCCTTAACACACTTTGACGGACGAATAAATTGAAGACTGTACAATAGCTAATTACATCTCTTGTCACTAGTAACATAAACAAATACTATTAATTTGTCAAATAAAAAGTCATTATCATAAATATCATCATATTAATTTTATAGTCCACTACCGAACATAGGTATATATTATACATTTATTTATTTATTTATTTAGGTATACCAACAGCACACATACGATACACTTTAAAAAAATTATACAATATTATTTTCTAGTATGCATGCCTATTACAGGTACACACAACATTCACCATATGAGATAAAATAAAGTACACCTAACAAACAGTGTTAGGAGTAAGGTAACTTTTACAAAAAACATAAAATAAAGGAGCTTAATACTACTTAATTCTAGATTAAAATTACGATGCTACTATATTAATATGAAATATGAATATATTAAAATTAAAATAAAAGATGAAAAAATGAAAGTAACAAAGGTAAGACAGGAAAATATTAATTTTGGTTAGTTTTGTTAATATTATCAGCTATAGAACGTCTAAATTTATTAAAAGGGGCATGGATGTCTATGTCTCTCTGTGAACACATGCTATTGTATTCTCTACATATACGCGTCAGAGGTGCATTCAGACCTAGATTAGATTTGCGGGTGGGTATATAAAATTTTCTGGTGATGGCATATCTCGGCGGTTTTGTTGGGTCCGAATAAAGTATGCGTTCGGTTAGATCACTACTTTTTATTGAGCCGTTTACTATTTTGTGAAGAAATACGAGATCGTGAATACGGCGACGGTTACGAAGAAAATCCATTTTGAAATATTGTAAACGGTGTTCATACATAGATACCTAACATAACAAATCATCAAATCAAACATCAACATACTTTTTTTTATGGAATAGTGGCCAACGAGCAGACGTATCGCCTGATAGTAAGCGATTACCGCCGCCCATGGACAATACTAGAGGCGTCACTAGTACGGTGCCGGCTTTTGGGGGATCAGGAGGGGGATGGGGTAGGGGATGGGTTATGGGCCTCAGGTATCCTCACTCACTCGGTGAAACACAGCGCAAGTGCTATTTCACATCGGTTTTCTGTGAGGCCCGCCCATTCATGCCGTAGCATGGCTCTCCCACTGTTGGCGTCCCTGAAGCTTGGATGAGAACCATTCCGGCGCTTCGGGTGAGACGATGTGATGAGAAAGGTCATCGTGAAATCGATCAGTGCTAAAACAGTAACCTTTGAGTCCTCCGTACCCGTTCTAATATCGCCAGTCACCATGAGTAGAGTAGAGGTAATTCTATAGTCAGGACTAAATCCAGATTGCAACGGGTTCAACAGATTGTTTTAAAGATGAATTCAATTTATATTATATGTATTAAACGTTAAAAGTCATTTCTAAGCTGGAAAGTAGGTGGAAAACAACAGCTGTGTTCGTTTCAGGTATAGTTGCAAGTTCCCCTGCCACACATAAAAAAAAAAAAAAATACCCGTTAAGTAGTCACGTAGATACCAGTAAGTATGTTAAAAAATCATACCTTTCTACCTAAGCAATATCCAGTATCAAATCCAATGTGTGACTGCACTGTAGGCCTAGTGGTTAAGCAGTCGCCACACTGCTTTCTATTGTGCCAAGTATCGTGGGTTGAAATCCCACATGGCACAACACTTTATATGATCCACAAATTGTTGTCCTGAGTCTCGGTGCTCTTTGTGTCCGTTACATGTATTTTTGTAAAACCCCCCGCGACACAGGGTGTATGGATAACTCCCGCATGTGAAAGAATCTATTCCGGGACTTATCCTTCTAAAAGAAAAAAAGGATCGGAGAAAGTAAATCGGTATAAAATTACTTGTTGCTTATTTTAAGTTAAGTACGAGTACATTAGTCGTGAATGTAGATTCAATTTGTGATTAAATATATATATACGTTTTGATAATGTTCTCAAACATATATGTAAATGAACTTAAAGTAATTTACATATAAATAGATGTGAACAAACAACGAAAGAAAACCGTTTTACTATTACTGTACGTAGTAGTAAAACGGTTTTCTTTAGTGTTTGACGACTTTTTGGTAAAAAAAAATAAAACATTAATGTCTCAAATTCAAAGGATGTTCGTTGTAATTCAAGTTTTTCATGGATTATTGTTTAAATTTTCCGTTCATAGCTCAGATTTGTGATTTTGAACGTAGAACTAATAATCTAGGTATTTAAACAAGGTATCATCGTTTGCCAATTAAACACCGTTACCGACAGCAGATTACCTGTGTTTTCACGGAATAATTACGTAACGTAAGTGAAACTCACCTCTTATTTACATTGCTTGTCGGCTGACTCAATCTACGAGTTAACGTAAAGTTTGGGAGGGACGAGGGGGTTGTAAAGGTTGGAGCGAGCGTGGAACGGTTCAGACCCCGTCATGTGGACGGACCGCTTACGGCCCACGGCACACAATTCGTTTGATCTCATCGCCGGCTGCTCTAAGCGCTATTTATGTCCTCGCAAGGCCACCTCTCGATGATGACGCTACACGAATAACGATATCGCCCTCCTGACAATGATACATCTAGTTAAATCTTTCTAGTAATGTCTTTAGATTCTTTTAAGGTTTTACATTTTTTTCTGAATATCCTACATTCGTTACACTAGTTGAAATTTCATTCAACCCATTTAACTAATTCAAAACCATAACCATTGATAATAACGTCTGAAGAAAAGAAAACATAGTCTGAGATTTGCTATCTTTCCCAATGAAGCATAATACTCGTAACATGGAGTGCTGTGTACGGTTGTAATCGAACTTCAGACCTGCAAATTGTATGCTGTAATGTATAATATTACTTTGGTTTTGGTTTGTTGTCTGTTTCTGTACCTAATCGATGAAATAGAATAAAAATAAATAGTTTCTTTTTTGTGATAAGATACTTTTACCTGGAATTTAGCCCCAATTTGAGTAGGAAAGTTTAATAACTGACATTTAGTCAGCCACTATCAACTGGTACAAAATATATCCCTCAGAGTGAAACATCGCAATGTCGTCGCTTGCCCTAAATTAGGAAAACTGACCTACTTTTAGTGTTCCACTTTTCAATATTTTCATTACTACTTTTTACTTACTTTAAGTTACTTTTAATTTTTACTGAGTTAAAAACATTTCACGATTTACAATCAAACAAATTTACAATCAATTATAATTTTTTTACCATTTAGAATCAAATGCCAAATAATTTATAATTATTTCAAAACACTTTTATAAATAAAAATATGTTATTGTTACAGATCGTGGCTGCATCTGCAAGCTACAAAAACATGTCAACAAAACATGTGCCACATATTAGAATACTGGAATACAATGCCTGCCAAGAGCGTAATTTCGAAATGGCTGCGGGCGAAACAAGGAAAACATAAACACTCACCATGGCGCTAACCAGCAAGTAACTATCAAAAAAATATGAACGCGACGGATCCAGATGTACTAGTGGCAAGAGGCCAACTGGACATACTGTACCGGGGGCCAGAGTATATACTGGAGTCCGCCCGCGCCTCATACAACAATGCCATCGAATTTAATGTCACCTTTGAAAATAACAGCAGCTATAATGTCTCCGAAGATCCAGAAGAACAGTGGAACAAGTATATAAAACTACTTCAAGACAGAGTGCTACTCGTTTCTTTTCTTCTATTGTTTTCCTTAACAACAGTCTTTGGCAACATGCTCGTCATCTTGGCCGTAGTGAGGGAACGCTACCTTCATACTTCAACGAACTACTTTGTGACATCATTAGCAGTAGCGGACTGTCTAGTGGGGCTAGTGGTGATGCCTTTTTCCGCTCTGTATGAAGTGTTAGAACATACGTGGTTTTTCGGTGTTAACTGGTGTGATGTGTGGCGGTCTTTAGACGTATTATTCAGTACGGCCTCGATATTAAACTTGTGTGTGATCTCATTGGACAGGTATTGGGCAATTACGGATCCAATAACATACCCAATGCGTATGAGTGGACGAAAAGCGGCGTTTTTAATCGCGGCTGTGTGGGTATGCTCTGGTGCAATATCATTTCCCGCGATAGCGTGGTGGCGCGCCGTACGAGTCGAGGAAGTGCCAGATTACAAATGCCCATTTACGGATAACTTGGAGTATTTAATATTTTCATCGACAATATCTTTTTATTTACCACTGTTTGTGATGGTGTTTACTTACTATCGTATATACCGTGCAGCAACAATCCAAACGCGGTCGTTAAAAATTGGCACCAAACAAGTGATGAGACCTAGTGGGGAACTAGAATTGACTTTAAGAATTCATAGAGGGGGTACAGTGCGTCAACGGAGTGATGCGTGTCACGGCGTATGTACACCAGAAGAGGCCGACCAAGAGCCTCTGACAGCTTTACAAAACAACGGTCTATCGCGTTCCTCAACACGTTTAACTAACGTAACTCACGGCAAACATTTGCCTAAAAACTTTTCCCTTTCAAGAAAGTTGGCGAAATTTGCCAAAGAGAAGAAGGCGGCAAAAACTTTAGGTATAGTGATGGGTGTGTTTATAGTGTGTTGGTTGCCATTCTTCGTGGTGAACTTACTGTCAGGTATCTGCTCCGCGTGTATCATGCACGAGGAGATCGTGAATGTGGTGGTCACCTGGCTTGGCTGGGTCAACTCTTCCATGAATCCTGTCATTTACGCCTGTTGGAGCAGAGATTTCCGAAGGTAAGCATTTGTATTTTAAAACAAGGTATTTGAATTTGTTGTCTATGTTATCTACAATAAAAGATGATTTTATTTGATATTTAAAAATCCTCGCTGTTGTTAAGATACCTGTAGGATTCGCTGTTAAACTTTAAAAGGTTCTTCTAATAAAGACTATCGCCGTAGTCAATTTAAACTAGGATAGTTAAATTTTAAATAAAGAAAGTGCTTACTATAGAAAAAAAAAATCACCTCAAAGGCATTAAACTTGTTTTACAAACAAACGAAAATCTAAAATGGTGTCGTTGGGAATTGAAAAATACAGGGTGTACGCAGATTGCAAGTGGAATTCTCACTTGACTAGTTTAATTTAAGCTGTAGTAACGTTTCAGAGAGGTGACAAAGGGTCGTTAGCTGTACACAGAGAACAAGAGTTTGCAAGCCTGTGTGCTTAATTAAATCTTTTTGGGCGCTCACGAATATAAAATTAGAAGTACCACAATATTACATCACTTTTGATTCAAACTTTTATTTTATACTCTCATGTATAAATATTTATATTATGATAAATTCTGTTTCTGCATTGAAATATATTCGTTTTAATAGTATTTTTATTTCATAATATGCAGATACTCGGTCTCGTAGAGTCAACTATGCAAACATTCTCGTAGAAGCAGTGAATCAGGAAAAAATGTTAGCAGGCAGTTAAAAGCTCATTTGAAAAGCTTAAAATGATGAAAATGCATTTAATCTGTAGTTAAAATCTAAATTCCCACACAAAATGATTTATGGCACTAACTCGCACAAGGTGTCAATTATGGGATATTTCCCACCCCAAGTCGCATGTGTCCCATCGTGCATGGAATTACAACGAACCTATAAATCTGACAACATTATGATATGGATGAGTCACTATTAAATCATTTTCATGGTCGATTTTTTTGTGGAGGTATAAAGCTGATATGTAAAAGCGGAATGAATTGTTTTATCCATGAATCTTGGAGTTGGATAATGACAAATGCGATGCGATTTATGCGTTCGAAAAATGATTTACGACGTGAATTTTTAACAAATTTTGATGTTCTATCATTAATTATCTTTGTACTGAATAGCTTACTGGATTATTTGCAATAACTCCAAGGAATGGAAAGCATTTGCACCAATATTTATAGTATTGCCCTTTAAAAAAAGTGACAGTTTAATTTGAATTTAGAAAGTTTACTGAAATTCATCGTTCATAGAATTAGAATAAATTTTTACTGTATCATTAAAATGTTGGTACGAAAATTGATAAAAATGTTAATTGCCATGCTATTAAACTGATAAATACTCAAACTAACAAAATAAAACTGAAATAGCAAACGTTTAAAATGAACCACTTAGTTTAAGTATAAAATATCTTCATCGCTTACCCCGACCTTAAATTGTTATCTAAGATCACCATCAGCGAAACTTAAATATATTTGTTTACTGCGTAAGCACAAGGACACTGCCATTCCTCTTTGTACTATCGTTTTATGGAGTCGTTGAGATATAACACTCGACTAAGTTTATAAGGCTACTCACTGACCGTCCAACTACTATGTTAATACTGGATTGCTATACTTGGCATTAAGCCAAAATTTACTAAATAAACAACGCCACGGTTTTATGTACAAAGGGTTGTGTGGAAATCTGTGATCTGTTTATCTAATTACATGTTGTGCGCTTTAGTAAATACCACTTTAGTGTATAAATAAACTTAACTTAACTTTGTTAAAATTGATAGAGTAGGCTTTGGGACCAAAGTTTGGTCCTAAAACGTACCTACTCATTTATCTTTAACAAACATTGGCTCTTAAACGTTTTAGACGATTCTGTTCAGTGGACTTGAAAAATATATTCCGCTTGATTTCTTAAGAGTGAAGGAACTTAAAAAGAGTTTTTTTAAGTTTTTTATGTTCTTGGCACACGTAATATTGCTTGCAATAATATTGTATTAACTACTACCACGATGTCTTCGTTGATGTAGAGTAGACAAATAATGTATTTTTAATTTTTCGGTAAGGAAATAACTTGAGAAATGTCACTAATGTACTAAATATGAGTGCCATTTCTCAAACAACTCATGAATAAAATATCAGTACTCAATCTACTGCATGAATTAATTTGTCACTGAACTATTGTAAAATTCGGAGCTTCCTTCGATATTTCAACTCATTAAATCATATCTCACGTTCAATGTAAAATCTGTAGTACATATATACACAGATCAGGCATATTATATCTATAGAGAATGTACACTGAATAAATGTTTTCATAATTAGGAAACAATTCAAATGAACTCATTAAATGTGCTTAAAGATTAATGTTTCAATCAATCATATTCAATTTCATCGCATCTCAAGCACTTAATAGTCTTCTGTGGCGAAAGCGACAGTGTTTTCTTGATTAATTTAACCAAGGAATTCTATTAATCATAATCTCGTCGGAAAGCGGAGGAGCCCTCGGGTGATTTTCAACGCCTTCATAATCCACTTAAAGTTGTAGCCGAGGCTTCGCGATCGGTATTGAACGACTGCGCTGTATTTAAGTCGCGTTCTCAGTACACGTAAGATGCAAACACTTTGAAACTAATTATTTTAGCACGCTAAGATTGGCTTTGCATCATACATGTCTAAATACTGTATCACCGATTTGTGCTAGTTAGCTTTCCTTTCTATTTTATTCGTTATACCTGAAATTGTGTTATTTTATTGTATTTTGGTCATGACTTACTATGTCACTCAGTGTATTCATTTTGTGGTTTAATTTTGACTGCACGGTGATTTAAGTAGTCAAGCTGCTTTCTACTGTGTTTGGTGTTTTGAGTTCAAAGCCTAGACAATAGTTTGTGTGATCTAGGTGTTCTTTGTGTCCGTTTCATGTATAATAATAATACTTTATTTCTCCTCACAACGGTACACTTACAACTAGTCATTTTACAAAATTTTGTTTAGAAATGTAAGGAGATGGTGTCTGTGATAGGCATATAATGCCTGTGTTACAAATCACCAGGTCCCCACCCCACGGACTACAGATACATTTTTGACATTTTTAACTACTATTCTATTGAGCACATAGAGTGAGAGAATGCGTAACAAAAAGACAGCGCCAAGCATACGAATCTCTGTAGGTGTTTATATTTTCATTTCTACTTTTATTCTTGAATTAATTTACATTTTTAAGACAAACTGTACCTAACACGTCTTTATACCTTGATATTCTGATGCGACCATACATTTCATTAGTGCTATGCACACAAAACTGGCTACCTCATCCGTAATAGAATAATATATTAGAACTAAGTATTTTAATATGTTTTAGTGCACAAGTCGTTACCGCAGTATAGTTTAAATAAATAAACAAAACAGTCGAAACAAATTTATATGTACGAATATTATCTTTAATTAAAAGCAACTAGGCATTCAACTACCATAAAGTTATCTACATATACAATTATTTAACCTCAATATATGTATGTATATACAATAATCAACAAATGATGACAGCACGAATACTGTCATTTTAGGTTGGTCTTCTGTGTGACGGTAGTATCGTTCCCTTCGAACCGGCCCTTTCGTGCTGAAATCAGCGGAACTCGTAACCTATTCATAAACAGACCATAAGCCTTCTTAAAGTGAAATTAATACTTTGATACGTGATATACTGTGCGATAAAAATATGATTAAACCTCTGCCCACTTCTTCGGGAATATAGACGTAAATTTCTAAATAAGCAATAAATCATCACACACTTTGTAGGCAGGTTATGCCGTGACCTAACTAAATAAATGAATATTTCCTCTTTGATCCTTTAAACGTAATTATAAGCGGTATAAATTAGGGTAATGGTATAACTTGAGTAGGAATAAATAAGGTCAATTCGTCACTGATATTTCTTCAGATTTATGTTAATCATTATGAACTAAGCGTTAGAGACGATTTTGATGATGGAGATAAAATCTCTCCAGTTCTTTGGGGACACATTAACCAGGTGTGAGATGTTTTCACTTCGATAAAAACCATCCCGACGTCTAACTTCAAATGCCTTTCATGCATCTACCTCAAACGCATTACACGTAAGTTACAAGCTAATCTCGCCTATCAGTCCAATCACTCTGCTGCAGCCTGATCCTTATCTTTGCCATGAGACCTCCATTCGTTTTCCTATCGCATTAAATAATTTGCTACCAGATTTTCCCACTTTCTATGTCTTCTATGCTCAATACACACTTACAATCTTTCACCTTTATAGTATTAGTGTGATTTCGATTTACTCTAATTTAATGAGGTTTGAGTAAGATCCCCAACTACTACATTTTTAACAAAAGTATTATACGAGTAATCTGTGTTCAAAAACAGCAGAGTATTTCCAAATTAAATATTCTACTCGAATCCTGAACATTTAAAGTTTCGTCAGTGAGGTTACATAATTTTTCTTAAATAGTCACGAAGATCTGAAATTCGTATTCATAGTATTTGCATAAATATATCATGTCATTTAATTATCGGTTACTTGCATACTATACACACCTATCATTAACAAATCCCGTGCCATCAATTCACACACAATTAATTAACTCATAGATAATTACAATACAATACGATAGATTAAATTAAGAAATATAACAATACTAAGCATTCTTCAGATATATAAACATATACAATTTATACATAATTAAAAATATCCAAATTAAATATACATATACATACATAAATATGTATACCTACATACACACATATTTACTGATCATTAATATGGTAAAGCTGAAGCCGAATGCATTATACCAGTTTCTTCCTTTTTATGTTTCCTGCAATAAACATTTATTTTATTCTTGTACATTATAATAGTGTAAGTATTTAAGGATATCTTCTTTTATATACAGGAAAATTCATTAACTTTTGTGATATTATTGGTTATTACTGCAGTACATTTGCAATGATGCTTATATTAGTCTCATCAGTTTTTATTTCTAACTTTAATCCCTCCGATGTTGCTTGTGATTGGTGGTGTTTCGGAATCGGACCGACTAAAACACGGTGTGCCACTCTGCGCCGAAAGGAGGGATCCGGGAAATGCTGTTATTATCACAACCGAACCCCTCCCAAAGCGGTTGTTGTTCCTAGCTCATTTTACGGGAACATCACATCTGTTCGGAACTAAAAGAGATTATTGTAACTAATATTGGTTGCCATAAATCTCAATTTAGTATCTCAAATTAATCCCTAATATTTTTAAATGTACTCGCACATTTTAATAAAAGTACATCTGCAAATTTGTATCTGCCAAACATTTACCAATCACCAATACTAGTCATGCATGTAGTACCATCTGGTATTGTACTAGAGATATGCACATAACAGGTCGATACAACGGATTAATTCGTACTACACGGCTTATGGCTTGTTAATTCAAATTTGCATCGCAAAATGGACTCGATTGCCCTGCAACAATGCCAGTAGTATTCCATTCTGTCAATAGACGTGTAAATTTTACATTGCATAACATCAACGGCCTTTGTTACACTGTGAGACTCTCCTTAAAAAGGAGGTTATGGTCTACTACGGGCTAGACAAATAAACAAATATTCCGGACATCTAACACACAACGCCATCTAGTCCCAAGCCAAGCAGAGCTTGTGTTATGGGTACCAGACACCTGATATAAATACTGAATTTTTTTTTGTAAATACATACATATTATACATAGAAAACACCCAAACTCCGAAACAAATATTTTCAGATCATACAAACATTTGGTCCGACCCGGAAATCGAACCCGAGACCTCAAGCTTAGCAGATGGGTTTGTATAGATTTAATGACGAATTTCCCTTCTATTTGAAATGCTGTTATCCTGCCTTATTTAATCCCTCTACGGTAGTGATTCTCATATCAAATGTTATATATCATAATGAGTTATAACATATGATTCAATCCTTTTTTTATAACTTACTTCGTTTTGCTCGCGGCTCCGCCCGCGTTTATGTCGATTATCATAGTAATTCGGTAGTTAAAGTAATTTCATAGCAAATTTCATTAAATCGGTGCATCCGTCTAACCAAACAAATGGACCTAATTACTTTTGCATCTTTAATGGCACTACATGAATTACCTTTCAGCCCGCGGGCCCCCCGCGCCCTTCTTCCTCTTATTATCTATTTGTTCGCATTGCTTAGTGTAAAAGATAAAATACATTCTCATTAAATACTGAAGGCAAAAGTGTGTCAGTTTTGATAAGAATTTGATAAATACTTTAAAATTTGCAAGTTTAAAAAGTATCCAATTTTATTGTGTTTTTTGACTCATTATTTATGATATGCTGGTTTCCACTTAACAAGTAGATATATATTGCCGCGGAGTTTTATTTGAAACTATTTAATACAAACAATACTACAGTACATTGCAATCATGTAACTGTAACTCCAACGGTTTGAGCAGCGCACGTCGAGACAACTCTCAGAGGCCTGGTATTTTCCAACTTATTTGGCAGTTTTTTTTATTGTCTTTATTTATTGGAACAAAAAACAGATACATGTTAAATTATAGCTAGATACAATGTGTACACAAAATTTATGAATATGTAACCAACACCATGTTCACAGATTACCAAAAAGATAATAGGTCAAGTTACTCAGTAAACTAATGATTTTTAACAGTAGAGTTATCGTTATATTATGACGTTTGTTAAAAATATCTATAATTTTTAACTTATTATATTATTCCGATGTCTAAGCTATATTACTAAGTGAAAGAAGTATGCTATTTTTTACGTGAAAGATTAACAAACACACACACATCCTTACAAACTTTCGCATTTATAATATTAGTAGGATAAGAAATAAACTTCTTCTAAAAACAAACAAAGATCAAAAAGTCGTACTTGGTTTTTACCTGAAACATTGAAATAATTTCTGGTTCAATCCACATGATAAATAAAAAAACCATAAAAACGAATTACTGCTGCGGCAAACGTGTAGACCGTAGGTCAATGAATCCAATATGCATGGCCGACACGTAACGGATATTTTATCGTATAGTTCAGTAATTAGTTACCACAATACTAAATTTTTATAACGCTAAATAGCATAATAGTAAAAGCACACGAGTCCATTGTATCAATCAGGTATAGTTTCATACAACCCATTCCCGTGCGTGGGCAGTAACCATACATGAGATCTTATGTACAAGTAATATTCCTTTCATTGACAACTCTTCAGACACGGGATCACTTCTGTTAGAGATCGTGCAATATATGGCTTTTTTTTATTGAATAGGTAGCATACGAGCAGACGCATCACCTGATGGTGAGCGATTATCGCCGCCCATGGACACCCGCAACACTAAAAGCGTCACAAGTGCGTTGCCGACCTTTGGGGGATGGGGAGAGGGAATGGGGGGAGGGGTTGGGGTATGGGCCTCCGGTATCCTAGGGGTCCGGTTGTGTTAATAACTGCAGTCGGGAACACCCCTCTTCTCAGGCGCAGAGTTGGCACACCGTGCGGTTTTAGTCGGTTCGATTCCGACACACCGCCCCGCCGCAAACCCCGGTGGGGTGACGGCCCGAAGAAGTTTCCAAAAGTAAAAAAAAAAAAAAAAAAAATGGGCCTCCGGTATCCTCACTTACTCGGTGAAACACAGCGCAAGCGCTATTTCACACCGGTTTTCTGTGAGGCCGTGGTATCACTCCGGTCGAGCCGGCCCATTCATGCCGAAGCGTGGCTCTCCCGCGGTTTTCTCGAATATATTTATAATCAACAGGTACATATATAGCGCTTCTTAAGACTTATTGAAAACTGATGATATTTATTACGCTACGGGAATTTTGTCAGGACAGTATTGTTGGTAAATATTTCAATTCTACATAAAATTCAAGAAAGTTTAATATTAGGTACTACGAAATAATTTAATATAAAAAAAAAATTTTTTTAACTTCCATTGTGTGAGTTGTGTATTTGGTAAACATAATATTAGCTGTAATCTTAGAAACGCATTCATTTTTATAATAATGATTATAAATATGTTTTATTATTATGAAAATAATATATCAGCGATTGTTAACTCTGTCGTTAACGAAGCCACATTGAAATCTGTCAATTACATTGCATCGCATTGCAGCTTTGTGTGTCACGAAAGCGTACCATTTAGCGCTATTAATTTATCCGTTTATGAGTATAGACTTTCATCGAATAAGCTTTAAATAATTATGAATTCAGTAATAATCATATCACTATTTTTTTCTAATCATGTTCAAAATATGCAATTTAGTAATAGTCTTCAAGAAACAGTTTTAAAATTTACATTTACGTAAACAAAAAAAATCACTTTGGTATTTTTTTTTTTTGACGAGGTGGAAAATCCCTTCGGATCTCCGGCTCCGGGGACTGAGGAGCCAAGTATTACTGGTGAACCAGGTGTGGATAAAGAAGGTGGTGGTAAGGAACCAGGTGTGGTAGTGGACTCACCACACTAAAACCACCCCGGCGGCCGGTCTCAGGCGCCCTGCTCTGGGGAGGAACCTAACTTTACTTGAATGTTTTTAATGATTTTATGAAACCATGTGCAAAACATGGTATCATAAAATTTCATCTCCAGATATGAATTAGTAGGAAAAATAAGTTATATCTGTTTTTAATTAAAATAATTCATACCTCCAAACCTATATTATAAATGCGAAAGTAATGTCTATCTGTCTGTCCTGCTTTCACGTCTAAACCACTGCACCGATTTCAATGAAATTTGTTATGGAGATACTTTGATTCTTGACAAATGACATAAGCTTCTCTTTGCTGCGATAACCGACTACCACACGGGCAGAGCTGCGTTCAAAAGCTAGTCAAATATATAGTAGTAAAAATAAATATATATACATGTTTAGCAAACGCAATCTAGAAATAAAATTTTATAATCATTTTTAATAATTAATGAACTGAGCAACATGATATGCAATGATTTACGAAGTAATTGTGGAGGAACGGGTGTCAGGTCCATTCAACAAAAAAGGTGGATCCTATGACCTGGCGAGGTGATCACGCCCGACTGGCATCGGACCATCGGTTAATATTGGGAAGCTATATATCTGACTGCCCCGGTGGCGCTGTGGTAAAGTATGCGACTGTTTTGCTTGTGGTCTCGGGTTCGATTCCCGGACCAAATGTTTGTATAATCTACAAATATTTGTTTCGGAGTTTTTCAAATAAAAGTATATAAGTATTTATATAAGTTGTCTAGTAACCATAACACAAGTTCTGCTTAACTTGTGACTAGATGGCGTTGTGTGTTAGATGTGTGGGGGAACGGGTATCATGTTCCACCCAACACAAAGGGAGGATCCTCCGACCAGGCGAGGTGATCATGCCTGGCGGGCTACTGCCCAACAGTTGATGTTGGGATGTTGTATATATGATCATCGGCGCGGGAACTTTATTTGCGCGATTCAGGATTGGTAGTTACTCCGTGTAGTGTAGTTTGTAGGTACAGTGCGTTACTTCGTAGTTCAGTGTATCTTCGGTAGATGGCGCTGTATGTGGAGGTCGCCACAGATGTCCAAAATATTTATTAATAAGCTAATCGGCGCGAGAATTCGTATATCGCGATACAGGTTTAGTAGTTACTCTATGTTGATAGTACGCTATTTTAAAGCTTGTAGTGTCTTCGGTAGGTAGCGCTGTAGTATGTTTCTATTGCGCAGTATGTGCAAGTCGCCACATAAAAAAAACAGTCATATGCTGAGGAATAGTTTAAAAGGAAACACATCAAAATAACATTACATTGTACTTTTACGTTGCTATAAATTTAACTTTGTAATATCGTTGAAAATCTGCGGCAATGTTCAGTAGAATCTATTATTAATAATAATTGATGGACTCGATAGAAAAGCCGTTGTACTATTCATATCAAATGCGGCTCAAAACGAGTTCAAGTAATCATTTGTTGAGTTCATGTTGGGAGCACAATTTTAAGATAAATGAATAAGATAAAAAAATACATTTAACAATATAAAACCGTTGAAATATATTTCATTTTATACATAAACAAGAATGAACGATATTTACGGACACAACAATTTACGGATCTGACTTGAATTGCCTAATTTGTTGAACAGATTGCAGGGCCCCGGTTGTCTCTTACAACTCAAGGATTATCCTCTATAAGCATCTTAATGTATTTTATTAGTTTATTTTTGTACGGCTTAGCGAAGATCATCAAAAACTCCCCTCACCGTAAAATAAGTAATGTAAACACTTATATCATTTATCAAATCTAATTTGAAAAACAGATTTTGAATTCGTAGTCACGAAAAATTATATTAATCAGTTATAACTTACAAGCTGAACCCCGCGGTGCTACCCGCGGTACGACAATAACCGCAGGCAACGCCGTGAACCGAAGCTATATCTTTACAAATTGTAGCCTATGTCTTATTCTGATGTATAAAACATATTATATTAAGTTTAATTTCATAAAGAGTAACAAACATCCATCCATCCATACTTACAAACTTTCGCGTTCATAATATTAGCTGGATTTAAAAATATCGAGGATTGTAGCTTTGGAATTGGAAATTCTAGATTCAGATTGCATTTTAGCTATTCGAAATTGCAGTAAATTAAATATTGTATTGTCTTTAGATTATTAATATGTCATATTCGCTAGTTAATTTTGGTTTGCCGTACAAAATATACAAATAATATATGAAGGTCATACCTGTTAATGGGTACTACAATTGATGAAATATAAAACACATAGCGACACGTATCATAAACACAAAGGTTGGAAAAAAAAACAAGTGAAGCTCGATAAGCTTGTTTCTAATTCAAAAATTCATTGTGAAAAAATAAAAGAAATATTCGCATAGTCTACTGACGTATCAGCCAATTGACAATACAATTTTTACACTCAATTGCGCTGTGCACACAAATAATAATTCAATAATATCTCAAGTGTAGATTCACCGGCAGCTATTGTGAGTCGCATAAAAGATATTCATTCAAAAGCTTTGCGGTTTAGATGCTTTCGTTCAATTTTGAAGCGGGCAGAATAAATATTCTCACTTTTTAAAGCAAGTTTGATAGTTTTGAATTGAATTTATATTTGAGAAAAGGTAAACATTCTCTCTCAAATTTCTGGCTACCAAAATTCGACAAGTTTCAATTTCATCGTTTCAAGTAGAGATTTTCGTCAACATTCAACATAATTAAAATACCTTTGTATTCAATCAATTAAACTATTCCAATTTAATTACAGAGTTATTAAGTACATAATAAAATCTCCTTTCATCATTATATTTTTTTCGAAGTTTGACTGTTTTCTATGTATAATATTTACGTATTAACTCTTTTATAAATACATACCTTATTATACGTAGAAAACTTATGTGTTTCTAGCACACTTGTGAGTTTTATCACTCAATCTAGCTATATATATACAATAGTACAAGTTCTGCTTACTTTGAAGCTAGATAGCAATAATAGCTTGAATAACTTTATATAACAAAAACAACGATGTGACACAATTTCCCAAAAATGTTAAAGTAATGATTTGGGGATTTAAAAACTATGAATTTCTTTGTCTCATTCCTTTTTTTATTTTCTTTTTAATGGAATAGGGGCAAACGAGCAGACGTATCGCCCGCCACACCAGAGGTTTCTTCTCAGAAAGGCACGAAGCTTAATTATTTTTGTAAATTGGTAGACCATTCACCAAAATGAGTATTATTTATATAATAGTTTTTGTTTATGTTTATGGATTAGGTGGCAAACGAGCTGACGTATACACGTCAGAAGAGCGTTGTCGGCTTTTTAAGAAGGAGTACGCTTTTTTCTCGAAGGTTGGAAGGTCGTATTGGTCCGGGAATACCGCAGGCGACAGGATTCCTCTGGCACCAAAATTTTTCAGCAATCTTAGTCATTAAGGGCCCAAACAAGGGGTATATTTTTGATATTATATATAAAAGATATTTAAGCTAGATATAAGATATATATAAAGCTATATATAAGATATTTATATATATAAATATAAACTTGGTACTCCATATTAACATACTCCTGATTACACACCTACGGTGAAAAAATATCTAGTAATGGAATACATAACAAGTATTGATTTAAAAAATTTCTCCACAACTTTTATTTAAGAACTTATAAAAATATACATTCCATTACTAGAAACTGCCGTAGTTGCTAAAAGAGGAATAAAAATCGATGTTTCCACATCAAGTATCAAGTAAATATACCTACCTACTATAAATTAACTAACAAAATCAAAAAAGGAATGACGCAATGACTCCAAATGACGCAGAAACTCATGGGATTGCTCCCAAATGTACAGCAGGTCGCGGGGCAGTGACATTTAAGTCTAAATCCGTGGGCGGTGTTATCAGTAAATCTGCGGCTGTACGTGGTTTGACCCTAATATATTTCAAGTCCCCTAAATAAACAATGATGGGATCACAGTTCTTATTAGAACTAATGTCTTGTAAAATGACTGGATACACAAGACAAATCCAGTTGGCGTTCGGCCATTTAATCAATATCATTTGACCTTAGAATGACTTTTAAATACTTCCTTATATTCCTTAATGTACGAAACGTCATAAAATTATTTTTAGCTAATTATATTTGTTTCTGCATCTTACTTTGTAAAGTATTACATATAATACTTACTAATGTATGTTAATATTAACAATATGGCAGGTTATGGCATATGTTACGAGTAATAACAATGTTTTAAAGTCTAGTATAGTATTCTTAAATAAATCTAACTTATAGCTAATATTTTTCGTTCAAAATCTTTACTCAGAAGGTAATGTTTTTAACTGATATTAGGTTTTATAAGTAATATTTAGCGTTCTTTACAATAGATAAGTTTTAAGATTACCTAACAATTGTATCAAAAGAGAAATACTACTGATTGCCCCAGTACTCTGTCAGTGTTTGTGTGTATTTATACCCAAAAAGGCCTTGTTAAATAACTGTTTACAGAGGTACTTACATTGACACAATGCTTGGGCACATAATACGACTGTCAGTTCCTAATTCGTCCTTCAACTTGAAACAAGATTAAATATTTGTACAGTATACAAATATTTGTTCTAGGTTTCGATATCCAACAATGTTTACTTTATCTTCAACTATATATTATATCATCTTATAATACTTATTGACACATACATACACACACATACAAATAAAAAAATTGTGTTGAATGTTTTTTTTTTCTATGGTAATGGACAAAGAGTTACTTTATTTCATTTAAGATTACCTACTGTAATTATAACTTTCAAACTTATAAGACTTATATAAAACAATTTATGCCATGAACTAAAAGTTTATTAACGAATTAAGAGACAGACATTCGAATTAAAAGGGAATAGAATTATGCAGTCAGTTATAAATTTTTACTGCACACAAATTTGCATTAGTATTAACTAGTTTTATTCGCAGCGACAAGAACAATGGATGAGATGTTTTCTCTATAGGAGTTCTTAAAAATAAGAGAGATATGAACTAGGAGGATACTCATTGGCGCTACCAGAATTTATTGAACTTCAAATGTATAAAACCTATTGACCTCTGAATTACAGCTTAGCCAAGGTGCAAGTGTTTTACGTCGAACATCTTACAATTACTAAGGCCCTCTATTCTGAATCACTCGCACACATTTATTGGTTTTCTAAAAACGTTTACATTTTTAGAATGTCTCAGTTGCCTCTTTCCATCCCAGATTTTTGTATTTCCAGCGTTTTTTTCTCCAACAATCTTCCTCCAATGTCCCGTCTGATAATTTTAAGAAAACATTTAAAAAAAGTCAACCATCGCCATATAGGCAGTCAGTCACGGGGAATGGATGACTATCATAATAATAGTTATTCCACAGAGATGAGCATTACCTCGCTATGACCTCATATTACTTGTACTTTGGCTGTGTGAAAAGTACCAACCGATGAGCATGCATGCAGCGATTGATGAATGTGGACGAAGCAAATAAGGTGTGTCAGGTCCATAGTAAGTAGGGATATATTATTATCTATACCTCACCCCTCTGGTTAATAGGCGTGATTTTCTATTATGTTACATTTTGTCACAATATCAGATTTATTGCAGTACACGCATTACCGTGGTTGGAATCATAACACACCGGTTAACATATTTCTTCGCCTTTATTTATCAACATTTTTGTCTGTCTGATGGATGAAACTAATAATATTTTCACTTATTAACTTTTCGTGGTTTTCTAACACTTTTAAACGAGCAATTTTTCTCGGAATCTCGGAGAAGACTCTAACGCTTCGGTTTCGGTGGCGATAAATCGATCTAGATAGGATTTAAAAAAAAATAACAAAATTAAATAAATAAATATTTCGGACATTTAACACACAACGCCATCTAGTCCCAAACTAAGCAGAGCTTGTATTATGGGTACTAGACAACTGATATAAATACATATATACATAGAAAACACCCAAACTCCGAAACAAATATTTGCAGATCATACAAATAACAAAACAATACGAATCGAACCCGAGACCTCATGCACAGCAGTCGCATACGCTACCACTGCGCCACCAAGGCAGTAAAAAAATACAGTCATCCGAGTTCTAAGTAATAAAATGGGCCTAAGGCTTTTTTGTTTATGTAACTAATATATATATATGTACCTATTTACATATTTTTTAATATTGTGTTTAAATAAATTAAAATTTGTATAAAATATACTCGCTAACTTAGACAAAAAACATTTGTTTAGAACTATGCCAAGTTTTATATCATGTCGAAACAGTTTTGTTTCCACGGCATCTAAGTCGGCTAAGTAGCCTTTTGTTCCACAAGTGTTGGCCACGAACACTTACACTTTTGAGTACCACAGGTAGCTGCTGGTTCTTTTACTTCGACGCTTGCAATCTGGACAAAAAATTAAAACAGTGAAACTAAATTTTGTTTACTTTATTTAATAAGTGTAATATTATATTTATACTGATATTGTAAAGTCGTAACACAATTATTAACGCGTCTGGTGAGCGCTTATAATACAAAGTGATACCATCCTATGAGTGTCGTAAGGTGTGATTAAGTGATCAAACTACGCAGGACAACAATGCAAAGATTTTTTTTTTTTAATGTATTTGGGAACGGGTATTATGTTCCACCCAACACAAAGGGAGGATCCTCCGTCCAGGCGAGGTGATCATACCTGGCGGACCACTGCCCCACAGTTGATGTTGGGATGTTGTATATATGATAATCGGTGTGAGAATTATTTATTGCGCGATTCAGGATTTGTAGTTACTCCGTGTAGTGCGTTACTTCGTAGTTCAGTGTATCTTCGGTAGATGGTGCTGTAGTAGGTTATTGTTGGGTTATATGTGGAAGTCGCTACATATTTCTCTTTTACAAAGGTACGATAGAATGTTTAATAACAATCATTCCTATGTGCGAGACTGCTGTCAAAATATCCAAGATCAACTTGAAACAAACCATATACCAACTCGTTTGGCCTGCGTGGTGTAGCAGATCCAAAACCTCCTTGCTAAGGAAAAACCTATGTCCAGAAGTGGATTGTTAAATACTGATTATAAGATGTGCTAGTTTGTGAGGTTGTAGGGGCTAATATCTAGATATACTGAACCAATTTTGAAAATTCTTTGACTAAAAGAAAGCCACATTATTTGTGAGTGACAAATCTTATTCATTAATTTATTACTACTTGAGATTTGCTACTAGTCCAACCGGTTACATGGATTACAGTTTTTCCACCAAAAAACTGGCATCGGGCCTCCACAACACAACTCTGAGGGCGAACTAAAGATTGAACTAGTTGTCAATATATTTGAGGGTACCAACTAACTGATCCAATAATGACTGACATAGTTTTTTTATGGAATAGGGGGCAAACGAGCAGACGTTTTTACCGTGGGAGAGCTATGCTGCCGTGGCTGAGCTATGCTTCGTCGTGAATGGGTCGGCTCGACCGGAGTGATACCACGGCCTCACAAAAAACCGTTGTGAAATAGAGCTTGCGCTGTGTTTCACCGAGTGAGTGAGGATACCGGAGGCCCATTATCCCAAACCCTCCCCCCATCCCCTTTCCCATCCCCCCAAAGGTCGGCAACGCACTTGTGACGCCTTTGGTGTTGCGGGTGTCCATGGGCGGCGGTAATCGCTTACCATCAGGTGATACGTCTGCTCGTTTGCCCACTATTCAATAAAAAAAAAAAAAACGTATTACCTGATGGTAAGCGATGGTCCGAACAACAGGGAGTGACGGCTTAACATTTCTCCAAGACATAGCCGTAAAACACTGACAACTTCCATACTCCAGTCTAATCAGCAGTGGCCATCAATCAATCACCTAGAACAGCTTCGTATCAGGTCGAACATTATAGCCACGTATCAGGGCACACAATCGGGTAAAACGACGGCACTTAAACGACAGCACTTAAAATTTACTGCACGTTTGGCCTAGTGGTTAAGCGGTCACCGTTCCCTACTTCGTCAAGCATTGTGGGTTCAAATCCCACATGGAAAAACACTTTGTGTTATCCACAAATTGTTGTTCTAAGTCAGGGTGTTATTTGTGTCCGTTTCATGTATGTTCGTAAAGTCCCCCGCGATACAGGAATTATTCCTAGAGAGGGAGATGTCTTTAAAAAAAAAGAGTGGTCATCTCTACCTGCAGAAATTGTGCTGACACTGACTTAGAAAAGCAAACCAATTGAATTTTACGAACATGGCAAACATGTTTTAAACATATCATTTTGTATGATTGATATCGAACAATCAAATATAGTACAACAATGCAATCAATATAATAATATGGACGAAGTAGATAGAGTCGGTGCTAATATTAAAGTTTAGTTTATTGATAACAATATAGGTGGTATTCGCGGGTAATACTCTTTAATTAACGATGACCTACTTCGCCAGTTGGGTTCACCAGATACCCAACTTTCAGTACTGAAAACTACAAATGAAAATTACAGGCATTACTTTTGATTATCAAATAATAACATATGAGAAAATCATAAAGATTAGTATCTTCAAAAGTTTATATAAATAAATAAGTATTTTAGACATTTTACACATAACGCCCTCTAGTCCCAAGCTAAGCAGAGCTTGTATTATGGGTGCTAACAATTGATAACAACTGATATAAAAATATATATACTTTTTTGTAAATACATATTATGACATGAAAAACACCCAAACTAAGAAACAAATATTTACGGATCATACAAACATTTAATCCGATCTGTAAATATTTGTTCAAGCACAACAGTCGCGTTCATTACCTCTACGTTAATATAATTAACAAAACTATATATTTCTTCACTGCTCTCTTTCGAGAACCATGAGACAGCGCTATTGTAAAAGCTAGTCTAAAGTCATAATTCCTTGTGATGTGTGTCACTAATCACTTATGATCTTCAACTCTTATTGACCGTTATTTATTTTAGTTGATTTAATTCCAAGACAATATTTATTTGCGTCCTCGGTGACATAGTAGGTACGCAATATAGATCTGTATTTAATCTACTAATTGTAAAATACCCGCACTACTGGGCTGGTCTCCCCCAAGATTCCACATAACCGGTCCTGTGCTGCACGCATCCAATTCCCGCAACTTTGATCAAGTTGTCGGACCACCTAGTGGAGAGCCTATAAACGCTGCGTTTTTAGATACGCAGTTGATACTGAAAAACTTTATGACCAAATCGGCCATCGGTTCTATGAGCAATGTGCTGACTGCCACTTAAGTTTAACAATCCTTTAGGCGATATCGGTGACCTAGGTTTGTTTTCTAATCTCCTTCACCACAATAAATATCGTCATCACTGACATCCTTTAGCTATTTTCACATTTAACGCAGATAAATAATAGTAGGAAGTGGATATTGTTTGTATTTTAATTTATCACATTGTTCTACATTACATTATGAAAAATGTCTGCAAGAAACAAAAGTCAACAGTTACTACAATTCATAACAATGCTATAACATACAGATATACAGAAGGATATCGCGTTCAGAGAAACGGAATCACTTTACATTTTACTGACATCGTAATCTTAGGAATAAAAAAGTGTTACGACCTCTTTGGGACGTACAAACGGAGACCCGCCAAATGGATGCTTGGAGGGTAAACGACATAGCTTTGTCATTCGACAATACCACGAATTGCGCAGTTCCACACACTCGTTCAATATATAAGTTTTTTACAGCTAGATGTGTGTTAATAAATCAAGATAATTTTTCTTAGCCTTTCATATAAAGGGTGTTTTTTTAAGCTAGATAGAACTTTAAATTGTAAAAAGTAACACAAAAAATTAAATTTTGATGAAACTTTTTTTTTATTTGTTTCAGTATACTCTGACAAATCATCATGAATAGACTCACGCTTGAACAACGCTACGAAATTATCCAAATTTACTTTGAAAATCAGTCGTCGATTCGCGCAACTTGCCTCATTTTTGAAGAAATAAGGTCCGATGATGCCACCAGCGTGAAAACCGCACCATACGGTGCATTTTTCTGGATGTAATGGAGTCTGTAGGGTCTGTTGTGGATTGGTCTCACTCCATATGCGGCAATTTTGCTTATTAACAAACCCGTTAAGCCAAAAATGCGCCTCATCGCTGAACACAATTTTGCGATAAAACAGTCGTCTATAAGTTGCGCGAATCGACGACTAATTTTCAAAGTAAATTTGGATAATTTCGTAGCGTTGTTCAAGCGTGAGTCTATTCATGATGATTTGTCAGAGTATACTGAAACAAATAAAAAAAAAAGTTTCATCAAATTTAATTTTTTGTGTTACTTTTTACAATTTAAAGTTCTATCTAGCTTAAGAAAACACCCTATATTAAGGCGAATTTAGTATATGGTGACGTGGCAATGTGACAAGGTGAAAAGCAGTTTAAAAATCGTCAATCTTTGCTCTATTAATTTGCCTATAATGGTTATTTGTATTGAACAACTTTTCTTTTTGTACTAAAAGTTATTCCCAAATTATTCTGAATATGAGCTAAACTAATATATAAAATTCTCGTGACACGGTGTGCGTAATTGAACTATTCCGAAATGGCTCGACTGATTTTCTTGAATCTTAGCGTGCATATCGGCTAGGGTTGAGAATCGGACAACATCTATTTTTCATCCCCGTAATAAGAGTGGTCCTTTTTTTATTTATCTGGACGAAATTTTTTGTTTTAATTTTTTTATGATACTCCATACAATAATAATAACCCCTATTTTTTATTTATTAATGAAAAACTTTAATTTTTTTCAAGACTTTTTTTTCATGTTGCAAAAAATGGCAAAACAACGTTTGCCGGATCAACTAGTTTAATATAATAATTTGACTGCCTCGGTGGCGCAGTAGTAGTGAATGTGACTGTCTTGGGTTCAAATTCCGGGTCTCGGACCAAGTGTTTTGTGTGATCTTACAAATATTTGTTTCGGAGTTTGTGTGTTTTCTATGCATAAAATGTATGTATTTACAAAAAAAAGTACAAATATATTCATATCAATTGTCTAGTACACCCATAACACAAGCTCCGCTTAACTTGGGACTAGATGGCGTTGTGTGTTACATGTCCGTAATATTTATTATTATTCAAGTAGTACAAATTATACTAAAATTTCTATGTAGATAGTATTGTTAAATAAGCTCTAAGAATTAACAACAAAACTTAAATTAACTCTAGATCTGCATATTTATTTTCATTCTATGAAAAGATATTGACATGGTTTGTTTAATTTTAAAACATGAGGTTTCAGAGAGGCAAATGTCTCTTTGGCCTTTAGTAATCGTTGTCTATATACATTTGAAACAGCAGCTAACAGTTTGGGTTGACGAGCCTAAGCTGAGTTAAGATTACACTTTCGAAATTTAGTTTTTGACATGACAACGTCTAATGAACGCCGGCTGCACACACGGAAAAGAATGACACATTGTCCCGTTACGCTCATTGTCCCGTTACGCGTATTGTCCTATTACACTCATTGTACGCTTGCGCCAATTATTCAATTTTATTCATTCAAAATTCAAAAGTATGCAATCATTTCATTAATGTTTTGTTATGACGTTGTCACGTTAAACTACCGTCCGTAAACCGACTTTACAGACAACCAATTTTTTTTTTATAAAATGAACCAATTGTGTAGACATGCATCTATCTATATAAATAAAAACGAATCACCGAAATGTATGTACGCTCATATTCACTTCTGATTAGCTGCACCAAATTGAATATTTTTTTTTGTGTTTGTTATAGTCAGGACAAGGTTTGTATGAAAGAAAATTAAAAGAAGCAAGACCGCGACTGTTACTGTTACTACTCGTGGGCGGCCATAACTACTAAAACAAAATCTAGAAAATATCCACGAAAAACCAATTTATTATTTTTTATTTTTTTATTGAATAGTGGGCAGACGAGCAGACGTATCACCTGATGGTAAGCGATTACCGCCGCCCATGGGCACCCG
Organism: Spilarctia lutea; assembly: GCA_916048165.1. Taxonomy (NCBI): domain Eukaryota; kingdom Metazoa; phylum Arthropoda; class Insecta; order Lepidoptera; family Erebidae; genus Spilarctia; species Spilarctia lutea. The sequence goes on from OU696491.1 coordinate 9,113,439, forward strand.
CAACACCAAAGGCGTCACAAGTGCGTTGCCGACCTTTGGGGGATGGGAAAGGGGATGGGGGGAGGGGTTGGGGTATGGACCTCCGGTATCCTCACTCACTCGGTGAAACACAGCGCAAACGCTATTTCACACCGGTTTTCTGTGAGGCCGTGGTATCACTCCGGTCGAGCCGACCCATTCATGCCGAAGCATAGCTCTTCCACGGTCACGGCCACGGCCGCTGCGAAATTCGCCGCATCAGCTAGTACTCTATATATGCTTATTTTATTTATAACGTTTTAAAATTATACTTTACGTGGCAACCTAAATTACTATGTATAATATTAGGTGAATTAGATTAAAATAAAATATATAACAACAACCACAAAGAAATTAGTACCTTGTTAATGTTGTAAATAAATAATTTCATTAGCACGAATATAATGCTTACGCCCCCGAGTACTGCGTGTACATATTTAATTTCGGTTCTCACTTAAAACATAACTCGGGAAGTTATGACATAATTGTTCTAACCTGGCTCAAAATAAGTATATATACTTCTTGCTGAGGTACGAAAGCTCTGCAAATACGCGTTGAATAATTCATTTCCTACCTAACCTAAAACATGATCTAATTTGGCATCCACCTCGATGTCGTCATATACGCGTTCAGATTTTGTTTTTATACTACTAAATTGTGTCATTTTAATGCCACCCTTTATTTCTTGCCTTTTTATAATACGTCTTCTATTAAATTAATGCTAATTAAATGTTTGGGATTGATTTATTTCGAGCTTAAACATGCTGTGGAATATCTTGTATATGGACGACATATTAAAAAGAAAAATTGATTTACTTATTTCAAAAATCATTTCATTTTAAAATGAATCCCCTGTCATACATCGCCGCCGCCTATTCCATGATCGTAAAAATGTTTGTGATTTTGTAGAATCGCAACATCTACTTATGCCAACGTAGGTACTCTACATTGCTAAGATTTTGTTTCTTCTGTAACGGTATAGACAAAAAGTTGAACCTTTGAATTAATTTAGTATACTTACATACTATATTCATAAAAATCCTGTCCTGGTATATTTATTTACTAAGTTTGATTCTTCTAATCTTGTCCTAATATCATTATATTGTTTAGTATATTATAGTATTATCTCAATATATTGTTTAGTAACCGCCTCGTTGATCTTGCGGTTGACGAATGCGACTGACGATCAAGTGGTTTTGGCTCGGAGTTTGGAAGTTGGGGTCTGAAACCCGTGCCTTGGAGAGCACGTAAAGCTGTCGGTTCTGCGCCTGATCTTTCCCCGATCGTGTCGGTTAACCGTCCCATCAGATTATGAGAGAGAAGGACCAGAGACTGCACCTGTTTTTGCGCACACACTTGTACACTATAATATCTTCTGCGTAGTTGACTGGTCTCCGTTGATACTGACCGCCGTGGCCGTTATCGGCTAGGAGAACATATTATTGTTAAGTTTTACTTTCATACACTTTTTACCCAAAATGCACCTACTTCCTGTTTTCTCTGCATTGGTTGACCCAATGGTTGACTGGCTGAAAATGCCGTACGCATCAAGTCCACCAATGCACCAAATTTACTTGACTTATAAATAAATTAATTAATGAAATAACAAGTTAAGGATGGGTGTACTTTGTATTCATTTAATATGGATTGAAGTTTTAGTGCGGCACAATATTTCTCGGTGTCAACTGATTATTGATCTGTTTTAAAAATACAAACTGAAATAATTATTTATTTTTAGAAACTATGTTGTAAGTAGTTCATTTGTTTTAATAGTATATCTAGGTGATTGTTTTTCTATAAACCTTTGAATCGTGACCATTAAAGCTTTGGCTTGTGCACATAACCTCAGTAGCAATGGCCATTTTGCCTTTTTAGAACAAATTGGAAATACCAGGAGGCGTTGTTGTCGTACTGGAAGCGGGTATTACAAATTGCTATTCAGGGATTTTAGACTTCGTGTTTCGTTGAATGAAATCTCGCCCATATTTGCCTTGTATTATTCATATCAAAGTTTAATACTGGAGAGACCTGGCTTATTACAAAATAATATTTATAAACAGGGTGTATTGAGAGTAATAGGTGTTTTTGTGTCCAGCACAATTATTTTTGGCAAAGCAGTCTGAAAAAAAATGCTTTTTGCAGAAAATTTTTAATTAAGATAATTACATTTATAAAGTTATATATTTGAAACAAACTACATACTTTGAACTTGTTTGCCCATATGTGAGGCTATTAAAAAAGGGATTAAAGAATTTAATGTGTGACTGCCTCTGTGGCGCAGTGTAGCGTATGCGACTGCTGTGCTTGAGGTCTCAGGTTCGATTCCCGGGTGCTAAGCACTAGTGTAGAATGTTACAAAAATGGAGATAATTATTACGCTACGGGCAATTGGAGATTTGAACGAGGTTGCGTGGGTTAGCTAGTAAACGGTAAAACTTGAAATGAATGAAATAATTTTCAAGTGAAAAAGAAACAAAATATTTTGAATTTAGACATTCGTTTAATACGCACTATAAAAACACTGTAAGCTTAGAGTATTTCTATTTATATTTATCTTTCTAGGGACATAAATCTGATGTTTAACTTCGCAATTTACTAAGTGTATTCTTTGAGGAACACAAAAAAAACTAGCTAAGTTAGGAACATTCCTTTGAAGTCGTTTAAAATTAGCCATCAGAACAAATGGTGACTCAGGCAATGACCTTCAGATATCTTTACTTTTAGATAGGGTAGAACATTAGTCTGGTCTGGTTTTACGCATATATTGTGGACTGTAATAGTTTAGATTTCAATCGACTTTGTCTGTGAATAAACTATTTAATTTAAGTTAGTAAAAAGGGTACAATTTTCTAGAAGTTATCAGAAGTTTCATGATAGAAAACCCCCCTAAAGATAACTCTCCCAATGCAACTTGGACTAAATTTGAAAATATTTGTGTTACTGTACAGTAAAAGCTTACTTTACTATATTTTTTACTGTACTAGTCTCCCGTTAGTCCCGGGGCTTACCCCGCAACGGGAGACTCCAAGTGGTGGAACAGCAACACTAAAGAATTTACGCCTGTTCAAGAGATGGCAGGAAACCAGCTTGGACGAGGATAAGGAGTTTTGTAAGGAGGCAAAGAAGAATGCCCGAAGAATAGTGATTGAATTGAATTGACAATTGAAGAAGATAAAGCCAATAGAAACATGTATAAACGCCTAGAACTAGCTACGGACACAGTAATTTAGAAAACAGCAAAACACAAACAACAATACAATCGTTATTTGTTATACAAGAGTGCAAAGCTTTTTAACCGCATCCTCAATTTTGATGACCGAGCAAGCGAAGAATTCTAAAAGTTATTTATTGTGCACGGGTTCTTACCTATGAGTAATTGTTACACTACACACGTGTTACACTACGTCGCCTATTTCAAAATATCTTTTAACTGTTAAACAGTGTATACAATTGATGGTGAGCCAAATAAATAAATAGGCTTAGTTACAACTAAGCTTACAAGCTTTTGAACACATAACATTAACTCAAGCCCAAAGTTCCGCTCGTATGAAATTTAAATTCTAATTTATAAAATAAAATTATGTTATTAATTACTTCGGGTGTCCCTCGGTAACCCTAACCTTTTCTGTGCCTCTGATATAATCGTTTGGGTAGGTGTGGAAGTGTAAACAATAAACAAATAACTCACTTTCGTATGACACATTCGTTTTGAAACAATCAGGTACTATGAACGAACAGGCATATTATACAGGATTAAGACTAAACCCACTAATATTAAAAGTGTGGCCTAAGATAAAAAAAAACCATATCATTAAAATATCCAGTTTAAAATGAAAACTTTTGAACTACGACTTACAAAAAAATTAAACTATTTTATGAATAGAAATATCTACACAAATAAATAACACTGAAGTATCTGCTTATGATTTCAAATTAACAGTTTTTCATAGTGCGCTACAAAGTTGGTTTTTTTTTAATTTCCCGGCGATTTGGTCATTTGATTTTGTACGGCATCGGTTCCATACAATTTCAATATCTCTTCTTATCCATTAATTCGCAACACCGTACAAAAATTGGGTGACAAGGGAGAAAAATGGGGGATTGCTAACCCCTCCCATTAACCTATACTCAGTTGGACAGCTTACAAGTGACAGCATAGTGCTGAATGTTATTGTTTTTATGCCCTGTATCTTTCTAAAACGGTCTCTTGGTGGTTTACATGACCCATTAATCTTTGACACGAGCCCGTAGTCTAAATTAACATCACACTTACGCTAAAGTAGCAGAATATTATATCATATGTCAAAGAATTTTTAAAATATAAAAGATTTCAAACTTCATTTAATCGTATTTAAATTTAATATGAATACTAGAAGTCTAAGGTATAAAACAATATATGTTTTGTCATATATATTCGTCGTTTAAAACTATAATGTTTGTTTATCAAGAACCTCTGTTAATCTTAGAGTTACGTCGTTAATATAGCTTTAAATACCCTCCCGACACAAAAAGGGGTTCTCTACGTGCAAATTATAGTTACATTTTACCATAAGTGCTTTGGAACCCTGTTTTGAGTATTTCCACGAAACTATCGCTATTACATATCTAAGACAAACTTTTGCCTGCGGCTTCGCCCGCGTGTATCTCGATTTTCATAGTAAAGAGTAGCCTATGTCGTTCTTCAAAAATCAAAGTATCTCCATACCAAATTTTATTGAAATCCGTGCAGCGTTTTAGCGGTGAAAGCGTAACAGACAAACAAAATTGGTTTCAAATTTATAATATTTGTATGGAAGTATGAATATGGCACAAGAAGAAAAAGTACCTACACTACAGAACATACAGAGATAGCTTATATCTTTTTTTTCATAAGTAATTTGTCGTATATTTATCCACTCTACATCTTTCTTTTCTTATATAAGTACTAAAGACTTTCTTGGCAAATGAAAGTATTCGATGAATAAGATAAATGAACATAGCTAGGTTCATGGGGTTCGAGTGCTCGCGCTATTTTTAAACAGCTAGTTAAACAACAGATTGACGCTTCTCGTGACCAGAAGTTCGGTCTTCTACTAGCACAGAGAATTAGCATTGCCATTCAACGTGGCAATGCTGCCAGCCTTTTGGGCACGCTACCAGTAGGCGATGACGTGGCTTTTTTTAAGATAGTGTTTAAATATTGTAAATGTTTTATTATTTTCTTTTATTTGAATTTGACTGTCTCGGTGGCCCAGTGGTAGTGAATGCGACTGCTGTGCTTGAGGCCTCGGGTTCAAATCCTGGGTCGAACCAAAATGTTTGTATAATATACAAATATTTGTTTCGGAGGTTGGGTGTTTTCTATGTATGTATTTACGAAAAAAAAGTATATATGTATTTATAGAAACTCTTTTTATTTATTTGTACACCTTTTTACATATTATAAGATGACATATAAATATAATGTAATGTACACAAAGGGCGGCCTTATTGTCGAAAGCAATCTCTTCCAGGTAACCTTAGGATGGATTAAAATGTATGAGAGAGACAGCAGCAGTTGACGGTGCAATTGAATTGAAAAAAATATTTAAATTATTATTGAATATAATAGGACACATATACATAAATCTACTTATACAATATACATACATACATACGCATAAAATATATACATAAACATACACACACATAATAGACACTAATTAACACAATCATTTATATCAGTTGTCTAGTACCCATAACACAAGCTCTGCTTAGCTTGGGACTAGATGGCGTTATGTGTCAGATGTCCGAAATATTTATTATTATTATTTGTTATTTCTTGTATTACAATATAATTTTAGTAAACATGTAATTCTGTTAATTCCGTGTGGTGATGAATAAAGAATACAGAGGGTTGTCATCCTTATCCATCCCATGGGTGTCGTAAGGGAAATAATTACGCAGAACAACAGCACTGCAAAAAAACGGAAATCTTGAAACAAACCCACCCTAAACCACCCTGTTAGGCCAGGATGGTATAATAGAACCGGAACACCGGGGTTCCCACACCGTACCACCCGGTGGCCCGAGGTACGTCGGGGTTCCAGAGTTTTCCTTACTAGGGTGCACCTGGTTTCCGGTCTCCTAGTACCCAAGACGGCGTGTGGTTTTAGTCGGTTTGGGTCCGACATGCCACCACCAGGAGGTGATATCCGTGGGGATTACCGCACGAAAAAAAAAGTATTGCACAGCAAGCCAAACCCTTCTTATAAAAAGAGTTTTATGTCCAGCAGTAGAGTGTAGCTAAAGTCTGTTTATGATGATATGACATGTAAAGATAATTGCTATGAACATTTAAATGATATTTTTTAAATACCAATACAGAAGTTTTCTTAAGATTCTTGTTAAAACACCAAACACACTATACCGATTTAAGGAGTGTGAACTGCACTTTATCAATGCCACCCCCCATTAGGTAACCATATTTATTCTAAGACGAATAATCACCTATTTCCTCAACGCTTTGATTACGACGACGAAGTATGAATCTATGCGACGTCCCCCTTTCTTTGTTCAAAGTGTCTGAACAACCCCGCCATTACAATCTGCCTTAGCATTACATCCTGGGCTATTGTTTTAAAACTGTTTAATAATGAACGCTTGCAATTGTTATCTGTACGATTCGCTACCGGCTATTATATTGTTGGCTGAGACCTGTTAAAAATATTAGTTTCAGCGCCAATAAAGTCAGTGGAAACATTGCTGTGAGCTGTATAGTAGTGGATCTAGTTTGCTATTAATGCAAGTGTAGAATAATAGGTCAGTTTTTTTTTTTAAGAACATTGTTAATTTGTAAGTACAACTTTTACTATTGTTCTTTAAAATTAGAATTAAATAACTTTCATTCCACCACTGTGCCCTTTTGAGAAAGCACTACCTTTCACAACCAATTGTAAGAATATATTTGAGGTCTGCTGTATTTTTATACTAACTAATGTATTTTTCCGTGGGAGAGCCACGCTTTGGCATGAATGGACCGGCTTGACCGGAGTGATACCACGGCCTCACAGAAAACCGGTGTGAAATAGCGCTTGCGCTGTATTTCACTAAGTGAGTGAGGATACCGGAGGACCATACCCCAACCCGTCCCCCCAATCCCTCTCCCCATCCCCCAAAGGGCGGCAACGCACTTGTGACGCTTTTGGTGTTGCGGGTGTCCATGGGCGGCGGTAATCGCTTACCATCAGGTGATGCGTCTGCTCGTTTGCCCCACATTCCATAAACAAAAAAAAGAAAAAATTCTAACACGATCACTCGACTCTCAAAAAAGAAAACGGTATGAGTATAAATCGACGTCATTTTTTTATAAAATTCACCGAACTGTTAATACGAATCCATTCATTAAAATCGGTTCAAAAGTATAGGCGCGTTGGAACGGTAGAGTATATAGATATACATAGGCGAACGCTACACGGAAGATCCATATTGTGATCCGTCAATATAAAATATCGGATTACGATATTTATTGAAGTGTAGGGTAGTGTATTGACGGATCACAATATTTATCGCTGTATTTCTAGAAATCCTTGTGATCTGATCCCAGATCTTGGATCGTGATATTTATCTTGCGTGTAGTGTGTCGCATCAATATTGATCGTGTCAGTACGCAGCGAGATGGCAGCGATGAGAGACGTCGGTGACACCGCGTCTGTCGCGGTGAACCCGTGCCACGAGCAAGAATCCATGACAGGCGACAAGATTGTTTTGAAAGAGTTTATTCTCAATTTAGAATCCATGCCAAAACTTTGGAATAGCGGGCATGTAAATTATAAAAAAATAATAAATAATAAATAAAAATAAAGACATCAGGCATCTTTTTTTTTTTTTTTTTTTTATTGAATAGTGGGCGAACGAGCAGACGTATCACCTGATGGTAAGCGATTACCGCCGCCCATGGACACCCGCGACACCAAAGGCGTCACAAGTGCGTTGCCGACCTTTGGGGGATGGGAAAGGGGATGGGGGGAGGGGTTGGGGTATGGGCCTCCGGTATCCTCACTCACTCGGTGAAACACAGCGCAAACGCTATTTCACACCGGTCTTCTGTGAGGCCGTGGTATCACTCCGGTCGAGCCGACCCATTCATGCCGAAGCATAGCTCTCCCACGGTTAAGTAAGTAATTTTCGTAGTCGTCCATTTCATCGTGAAGGTGAACTTCGTCCAATAAATTCAGATGTGTATACTTTTCTCTCCTTTGTAGCCAATTCTTCATCCATCGCTTTCTTTTTACTCGTTTGTTTAAAGAAAGGGCTAAAATTATTGCCACACAAGCTCTAATTTTCCTCCGTCTAGGGTCCATCACGTCTGCCTCGTACAAAGAACGCTTCAGTACTGACGCGATCCGTATTGTAGGTGTAGGGTGTGCTGTGATCCGGCCCGAGATACGAAAGTAAATATCGTGATAATTATCACAATATTTATTGTCGTGTAGGGTTCGCCATAGACAACCAAAACTATTATCCTTCCTTTTAGCTTCGCTTTAGACAGAAAATAAAGAGCAGAGACCCGTCTCAAAGGCCGGCAACACGTCGTTGACTCCTGAGTCCTAATCTTTTACTTGGCGTTACTTCTCATCAAGTGTCTGTTCGTCCGCCCTCATTTTCATGAAAAAATATATGGAAATAGAAAAGACATAAATCTTGCTGTTCGTTTGTCACGCTAAAACTTAAGAAAGGGCCGATTTAGCTGATTTTGGTTTTGACAAACGATCAATTATATTACGAATCGTGCAATATTTTGTTTTTCACAACGTCTTTGCTTGTCTGTAGAAACACCTCTTTGTATTTAGACAACAATTTTTCGTAACCAGTTTTTATTTATCACGTGTGGGACATTCCAAAGAGACGGTAATCCATATTGATATAATAAATACGAAAATAACTTTGTCTGTCCACTTTCACATCGTAACCACTGACTGAACCGATTTCAATGTAATTTGATATGGAGATACGTTGATTCCTGAGGAAAGACATAACTAGGCTACTTTATATTGCGATATCTCACATATACGCGGGTGGAGCTGCGAACAAAAGCTATTCCTTTATACAATTGAATATATTCGACGATAAACTCTATTTCCTTAAGTTCTTGATTAAAATCTTTTTCCGCTATTTTTGTATCACTCGCATGTGTACTACGTCAAAACGAAACAGAGACTAAATAATATTGTACAATATTGACCCTATATAATGCAAATGCAAAATATTGCGCAATAAATAATATTATCTCTTGCGCAGCAGTCGCGTACGCTGCTACTGTCCCACCGAGACAGTAGTGGTGTATGTATAAATAAAATTAAAATATTCACAGTCATTGGAGTTAAAGTTAGAATCTCCATTTTACTATTTAAGCTGTCTAAATAATTAATGGAGCTTTTATCCTAAGTACGTGAAACTTTCACTAAACGTTTACTTAACATCCTGTACAGTACGACGTAGTTACGTTGGCTTACATTTGCGTAGCGCGACAAGCTTCCGGTTCCGGTCGGACTCCGTGTGTTGGCGGTTCTAGCAAGTTTGCGTAGTTCAATGTTACCAACATTAGCTATTGTCATTGTTGTTACAATAGGTAGGTTGAGTTTAGATGTTTTGTTATTAGAATGCGAATTTAATAATAAATTATAATAACAACTATCGTAAATAAATACCGACGTCTACTTCATTACGAATGTCACAAAACATCTCGGGAAATATAATTCCGCCCTGTACGGCGGCGGAAAATTGGGTCAGAGTGGAGGGTGTCTACCGGGGTCTCTCACCACCTCTTTCTGCGATAACGTTTTCGCAGAAGGTTGAAGATGACGTCGCTACCGGACATACTACGTATGACGGCCGGTAGCGAGAGATCTCCTCTGCCTGCAATGAGGGTCCGACGCTGCGACGCCCAAATGGAGTAAACCGCCAGCGTGTGCAAGGTCAAGTCATCAGTGTTGGCAGATGGAACTCAATTCCCTCCTAGTGACCGTGTGCAGGTACTTCCCGAAGCAACCGTGCCCGGAATGCATCTACCGCAGTCGTAAGGAAAGGGTCCCGTGCTGCAGCTGCACTTGAGGATGATCGGCAGCAGAGCCTCTACGGTGGCACAGCCAGTGCCTTGACTCAATAGAAAATGACAATTATAATTAGAATCCAACACTAGTAGTCACCACACTCAATGCGAATGCAGAGAATGTAACGATGCAGCAGTGTGGATCATACCATGACGGCTTATTAAGATGTTTCTATATTTTGAAGGGCCCTCTTCTAAAGATGTCATTAGATGTTAGCATTTTTCATGTGACCAAAGACCACAGTATTCGTGGGCTGTGAACACAGAGTTGAACATGACCTTGCAAACATACACATGTACATCCTTTAGTCATTTATCTTCATTCATTGTTTTTAAGATCCTTGTTTTGTTTAGCGGGCAACGCGCAATATTTAACTGGATGTCTGTCAGAGCTTTGTTTTACCCTCATCGCATCCACATTCAGCCGTTACAAAAACTGGCATACGCTGCTATTAAAACATCGTTTTTCATGCCCTGAACCATTCAATGGTTTTGTGAGAAATATTTTTAGATGTTAAACCTTTTTACTCCAAAACCACTGCTGGAATAATTTTTAAATTAAATTACTACCCGTTTTACACATTACACCATATTACCTATAGTCTTCTATACAGTAGTCAAACGCAAAGACAGTAGAAAAGAAAACATAAAATAATAAAAAATACTTACTCATCTCATACCCAATTCAGAGAATCCCAAAATAAGCTAAACCTATGCTATGATAACAAAGTCACCGATAAACATACTTATATATTTCTAAAGATATACATTTCAAAGGTAAATCAGATACACGACCACCGACTTAGCAGTCATTTGTTTTATTGAAACTAAACAAAATTAATCAACTTACCTACCTTCCACAAACATAAATTATTACGAATATTTTGTTGTTAAGTTATATTTGAGGTAAAGTTCCGTGACGGCACTACTGTCGTTACCGGTTGCCTTAATTAAGCCAAAATTAAAAGCATTTCTATCCAATACTGCAGCGTTCTAAACTTAACCAAAACTTGAACTTGTACCATGCTATAAGTTCAGTAATTTCTTACGAAATGTTGTATAATAATATGTTTAACTTCCTTTGAACAGTCACGGAACTGTAATAAAACATAAAGGCTTCCAGCAATATCATATATGTCTGAAACTGGCCTTGAATCGCTTTAAATTTATAAAAAAAAATATTTCCTTTAATTCAAATAGCTTCATGCAAGAAATACTTACGCATACTAAAATTAAGGACTAGTGAACTTCATATATATTTGTTTGTAAAAATCGTCTCACTTTATTGTTAATAGAATGCATATTATATATATTTTCAGAAATGAGATAGAGTAAGGAGAAAGGTTGGGTATCTAATGACCTAAATTTTATAAATTTTCATTTTGACACAAGTTTCGAAAATGTAAATTTGACAAGTTATACTAAAAAGACAGTGGTATCTACATTGATATATTTAAAATCAAATTAATTTCTTTTATTATGAAGGAGGAAAATGAATAGACGGATCACTTGATGGAAAGTGACTAACGTCGCTAATAAAACCTGCAATTTGGGAGTCAGAAACGCGTCGTCGATATCTGAAGTGAGAATAAATACTTATTTTAAAGTTTTGGAAATCGTATTGAGCCGGATACACAACTTATTCCACAGATCGATTTTACAAGGCTTAAAAGCCATGATTCACGTCATTGAATGTGGCTCAAAGGAAAAATCTGGTGGTAAGTGCCCCTACAAAGAGATAATAATATATTTGCGTGAAAACTTTACCTTATAAAGTTACAAGCGCTGAGCCGGAATGAAATACTGTCTTAGTCTGTTCAGTACACCAGGCCTCTTCGAATCAAATTCATCCCAACTTTTTGGGTGACCGCCAAATTTGACTTCACTCGGTATGCCAACACTAAGAATTCCGAAGCTGATTATTTTAATTGAAAGTACTCCTAAAGCGAACTGATTTAAATATTTTTAAAATTGATGCAACAAATAATTTATATTATTCTTATTCAAGGAGTATTTGACAGCCAATTAATCACATTTTCTTTGCAACGAGCATTGTTATGATTATTTTTGTGAATATATATCAAGTAGAATTTTCTAGATAATTGAGAAATCTTTACGTAAATTTCATCTAACAAAGTCTCTCGTCCTCCTAATATTCAAATTCTTGCAAGACAAGTTACTTAAATTACTTTTGGTTTACATGTTATTTTACTCAGTGTATTAGTGTAAAATTTAATACGTGAATGGTTGAAAAATACGATTTTATTTTCAATACTAACAGCGTACTGGTAACAGGCCCGTTTTTCCTTGTGTCACACACACTTTATAAATTTCTTTTTCTTGGACAACTTATATATAAAAGCTTTTATGTGTTTAAGTCAGACTTTGGAGTCAAACCCCTGGTGATGGCGGACAGTTTGTAACGAAAACTACAAAGCAATTTCTACTCGTGAAAACAAAATCATAGGTGACGTAATACACTTAGGGTGGAGGAAAAACTCTCAGTAAAAGAGAGCGGGTATCAAATGTATAAGATATGTGTCCACCTTTCAACAGGAACACAAAACAGATAGAGTTTTGTAAGCAGAACATTAGTTACTAATTAAACTATGGATCAATTTCTTGTAGTAGTCGTCTATTTATAAAGTTAAATAGTAATAATATAAGTATCAAATTTTCTTACGATGTCCTAGATATTAATGATAACTACACGGGGACACGATGGTTGACATCTGATAATTGCTAAATACCATATCAAAGATATGATGAATAATACGTTATACCGTTAATGTGATATGTAAATTGTGATTACACAACACAAGATTTACTTTGGTTGCCTGGAAGAAATTGCTTTTCAGCGATAAGGCCGCCATTTGTAGATGGTCATTATATTGTTAAGCTCTTATATTTTTATAACTGTATCAATTGGTGTACAATAAAGTTTATTCTATTCTACTTTAATCTGAGCAATGTTTAATTAATAACGAAGTTACTCTCATTAATTGACCGGATTATAACTACCTTTATGGGTCACCCTGTAAATAGATTAATCGTGAGGAGATGCGCGATGTGATGAAAGATCTTATGGCCGAATGTATGACTGAATTCAAGAACATGATTAAAGTGCAATTATCAGAAGTATTGAACGACTTTAACGAGTTGAAAAACTCATTAGAATTTATTAGTGAGGGCTTTGACAGCTTTAAAAAAGATTTTAAAACTATAAATGCTGATGTAATGGTCTTAAAAAAGGAAAATGATGCCCTGAAATCCGATTTGCACTCACTAAAATTACGGTTTAATACGTTTGACCAGCTGTCGCGTTCTTCCAATCTTGAAATACAATGCGTTCCAGAACGCAAAGCTGAAAACCTGTTAAGTATAGTACAAGAACTTGGTAAAACGATTAATTTCGTTGTGAATGAGAAGGACATTATATATTGTTCTCGTACTGCCAAGCTACAATCTAGTAGTCCTAGGCCTCGTTCAATTTTGATTAAGTTAAACTCACCTCGAACCCGCGACTGTTTCCTCGCTGCTGCCATTGGGTTTAACAAGAAAAATGCTGGAGACAAACTTAACACTGGACATCTCGGGATAGCCTCTACTAAAGCTAACCCTATCTATGTAACAGAGAATCTGTCTCCAGAAAACAAACATCTCCATGCTGCAGCACGTAAATTGGCTAGAGAAAAATGCTACAAGTACGTGTGGATCCGTGGTGGTAGGGTTTATCTTCGCAAAACAGAAACGTCCGAAGCTATATTTGTACGCAACGAAAGTGTGCTAGATAAACTTTAATAATTATTAATAAGTTTAAAAAAAAAAAAAAAATACTATGTGTCTTTATATATAATAGTTTTAATGTTCTTGTCTAAATTAAATTTTTATTTCCAAAATGTGAGAGGTCTACGTACAAAGACAAATGAGTTATATATCAACACAACTAGCTGTGAGTATGATATTATTATTCTCAATGAGACGTGGTTAAACGATAGTATTGCGGACGGTGAGTTGTTTGCGAGTAGTTACAATGTTTACAGACGTGATCGCGAAACGAGTTCTTTACAAAATAAAAAGGGAGGGGGCGGTGTTTTGGTAGCCATTTCGAAAAGAATTAGTTCACGTGTTTTAAAGGATTTTGAAAGTGACTGTGAGGATTTGTGGATCGAAATCGATGTCATATCGGATAAAAATGTTGAAAAACTGTTACTCTGCACTGTATATCTCCCACCCCCCGTCTCAAAACAACATCTTGAACACTTTTGTAATAATGCTAACATAAATCTCAGTAAATACAACCGGGTTCTAATTTGCGGCGACTTTAATCAAGGTAGTATTGAATGGTCTGGCACTCCCGGATCCCCTCTTAAGCCTAATACAACTTCTAACTGTGTAATCTCGCAAGATCTTTTAGAGTTTGTCTCTTTTAATAACTTATATCAACTTAATTTTATAGCCAACCACAACAATAAAGTTTTAGACCTAATTCTAACCAACTTACCAATAAGCGACATTATATCCCCTTCTGTGCCCCTTAGTAAAATAGACTGTCATCATCCACCGTTGTTATTTCACATTCTTTGTGACGGATTTGATCATAATTTGCAAAGTAATAAAAATTCCTTTAAAAAAAATTTCTACAAGGCTAACTACGACAACATTCGTAATTACTTAACAAATATTGAGTGGTCTATGGAGTTTAGAGCATGCACGTCGGTGGATCTAATGGTTGATAGGTTTTATGAGATAATCAATTCTGCGATTAAGAAGTTTGTACCTATTTCTCCAGTTGCCTCAAACAGAACCCCAGTGTGGTATACAAAAGAATTAAAACAACTACTTAAAGAGAAAAATAAGTACCGTGTTCGGTTTAAAAAATATAAAAACCCGTTAGATAACTTATCTTTTACATTAATAAAAGCAAGGAGTGATGCTTTGATCACAAAGTGTTACAATAACTACCTTAAATTGATGGAAGATTCTATCAAATCCAATCCAAAAGTCTTTTTTTCTTACATTAAGCATAAAAGAGCTAAGAGTATCGCATTTCCATCTTCAATGACATATCAAGACACTGTAGTTTCAACAGGTCCTGAAATATGCAATACACTGGCAACATTCTTTGCAGGTTCATACAGTTTAGACGACGATATTGATACTCGTAACTTGATTAACAACCAATCGTATAATAAATGTGATGTCACTCATGCATTGTGTTCTATCTGTTTCTCTGATGACCAAGTTTTGCAACGCCTTAAGTCTCTTGACAGTAATAAAGGTGCTGGGGCAGATGGGATACCTTCTGTTTTTGTTGTCAACTGTGCTCCTCAGCTATCAGTGCCGCTCTCGATTATTTTTAATATGTCACTTTCTTCAGGCATCTTTCCTTCACGTTGGAAGTTAGGTCTTATCGTTCCAATCCATAAAGCTGGCGATATAAGTAACGTAAAAAACTATAGGCCAATCACTATATTGTCTGTCTTTGCAAAGTTGCTAGAGTCCTTACTATGTCCATACGTATCATGGCATATTAAGAGTATTCTCGCTGACTCTCAACATGGTTTTGTCCCTGCTCGCTCGACTTGCACCAATCTTGTGGATTTCTTTGATGATATATCCCGTTCATTAGACGACCGATCTTCAGTCGATGTAATTTACACAGACCTCTCCAAGGCTTTTGATAAGGTTTCTCACAGTATCTTATTACAGAAACTATGGCAGTGTGGTTTTGCTGGCGCCTTTCATAAATGGTGTTCGTCATATTTAAGTCACCGTACATCCAAAGTGGTGGTTAGTGGTTATGAATCAGATATTTTTTCTAATTTTTCAGGTGTCCCTCAAGGCTCCCACTTGGGACCTTTATTCTTCAATATGTTTGTGAACGACGTTACATCTTGCCTCAAAAACAGCAAACCGTACCTTTACGCGGATGATCTCAAGTTAATGAGACCAATCAGGGATCTTCAAGACATTACGTTATTGCAGGATGATCTTGACGGTTTGGTTAACTGGTGCAAAGAAAATAAAATGGTTCTAAATGTCGATAAATGCTGCTACATTCGATTCACTCGTAACCGTAATACTTACTTGTCTGGGGCTTACACAATATTTGGCCAACGTATTCAAGAAGTCGAATGCGTTAGGGACCTTGGAGTCATTCTTGATAAAAAACTTGATTTTAGGAAACATTATGATAATATTATCTCCAAATCACTCAAAATTTTTTGGTTTTATAATGAGAAACACTAAGAACTTTAAAAATAAAACTACTATTTTAAGATTGTATGAAAGTCTTGTTAGGTCTGTTCTGGAGTATTGCTGTGTGGTTTGGCATCCGCATTATGAAGTCCATTCCAACAGAATTGAACGTGTGCAAAAAAGATTAATGTACCACTTGGCATACAAATTTAAACTGACAAAAAAACTCTCCGGTTATACAAACCGATTATTACATTTCAATTTAACGTCACTAAAAAAACGCCGTAAAATTTTAGATTTATCATTTTTACATAAATTAGTTAATGGTAATATAAACTGTCCTCATCTGCTACAAAAAGTTAACATTACGATCTCTCATAAGCTTTCGCGATTAACTAGATACTCCTTGTTCACACCTAAGAGGTCCAAAACAAACCTAGGCCATTTCTCTCCTCTAAATAGACTCCAAGCAGAGTATAATTCTATCTGCAAAAACATGGACATTGATATATTTCACTTGAGTTTACCATCTTTTAAGAAAAAAATTTCATTAACAAGCTAGGACAAACGTACTTAGATTTCCTTATAAATTAAGTATATTGGTTGTATATTTGACTGTGTATGGTGACATTTTTGGAAATTGTAGAATTTACTTATTACTTTCTAGTTTTAATTAAGTACTTTTATTTATTTTTGTAAGTTAAGGGATGCCTTATGCTCCCAACTATCTGTTTATACAATAATTATGCTTTCCGTGGCAACCTATAATTAAGGCAGCACCAATGATTGTGCATTAATGCTATGTGCCTCTTAGCTTTTAAGGTGTATGTTCTTGTTGGTTGTCCTAATAAAATAAAATAAAATAAAATAAAAAATAAAATAAATAATTCACAAATTATACCATAATTAAATTCTCTATAAAGCTATTTTTTTGCAAACTAAATGAATTTAATTAAATTTTGCAACTTTAAAAGACCCCTTAAAAAAAAGTTAGTATCAGTTAAATCGTGTAAAAGGTTAAACGACCGGAAAATATTCCATAAGAAAATCGGTTTTGTTTCGTCAATCACGTTGTCTGGTCAATGTTCCGGTCTCCTCTTCGACACCCTGGGGAACAGCAGCGATACTCTCAGCAGGACGCCTACTCCGGGGTTGGCGAAGTTAGGTTACATATTCGAAATTGTAATCTCATTATTCTGAGTTACCTAATTCTGTGTTTGTAATTTAAAAAAGTTAATAATTGTGCTTTACGAATTAACAGTAGTATTATATGTGCATATAAACAGAACATAAAATCAATTTGTATTTATTTTTAGTCAACATTTTATACATAAGCAAACAATGATTTGTGTTTAAGTATGAGTAACTGTGGGAATCCAAAAGAAACCAAACAAAAAATGTTCAATTAATCACTTGAACAGCTCGTGTTCATTCATTCGTGCTATCATCAATTTAACGGCTTGATTGAATTAATGACACCACAGACTGGTACTGCATACGCTTAAACTACCCGCATTGTATGTTTATCATTCTTAATGTAGCTTGTAAAAGCTTATTGATGTTTTGAACCTTTATGAGTTCGTTATTTTCTTTAGATCTGTTGGTGTAATAGCGACTTCCACATATAACACAACAATAACCTACTACAGCGCCATCTACCGAAGATACACTGAACTACGAAGTAACGCACTACACGGAGTAACTATAAATCCTGAATCGCGCAATAAATAGTTCTCGCGCCGATTATCATATATACAACATCCCAACATCAACTGTTGGGCAGTAGCTCGCCAGGCATGATCACCTCGCCTGGTCGGAGGATCCTCCCTTTGTGTTGGTGGAACATGATACCCGTTCCTCCACAGCTGGATCCGTTAGCGTTACTAGTAGTTTTTCAGCAAGGAAGTATGTTTAAATTTCGAATCTTTGCTCATGGCATGAAGACACCATTTTTTTTTTCGGGATATAAAATAGCCTATATGTTAATCCGGGGCGTTCTCATATTTCATACCATTTTTTTTTTGATCGTGACAGATTGAGTACGAGGAAGTAACAAGTATACAAACACACTGTAATTGTGTCTGGAGTTTTGACGCGTCTGACCATTAATTTCATACACACGGATTATCAATACCAGCTCAATCATCCACAATAGTCTTTAACACTCCACTGCTAGAAATAGTTCTCTCCTTAGATAGGAGGTTGTGACACTATAACATGCCAACCAGACGGATTCGTTTGTCCTTCTTTTCAGATTTTTCTTCTTTTTGCAGTGATATTTTATTACATAAATTGCTCCTTTAGTTACATATAATAATACTATAGTCGTTCCAATACTTTATTTAACTTTTGACAGATCACGCACATAAAGTTTTGTAATAATTTTTGATACAATGTACTACAGATAATACTGTACTTTATGGGCGGGCTCCGCCTACTTAGGGATGTGTCATTCGTAATTAATGACCACAGACTATAAAAACGGTTTTGAAATAAATCGATTATCGATTATATTAATAAAACATACAATAAAATTATTGTGATTATATTTTATATCAAATCACGTAAAAAGCTTTATTATTTTGCATTAAAATGCCCTAAATGTCTCTGTTTCAATGCATAAATAATTTGCGTAATGAAAACAGTTCCATCGTACTCGTACCTAGTAATGGGATCGAATGTATTCGCCGCAAATTAATGAATCTAAAATAATTGTTTAGACTTACTATAGTTGGTTCAAATAAAAACTACCTGCGGTACCTACTTGTAATGAACAGGTACAAAATGTTGAAATTCGTAGTAATTTACGGATTAAAAATAAAACAACCAAAAGAGGTACTGTAATACTAATTTTAATTATAAAGAATCGTCTTCTTCGTATGACCAGGAATCATCATCACTTGAGTTCTCAGTAATATTGATTATCATTTCTTGGATAGATAAATTGTCGAATGCAACATCCCGATCCCAATCCGACATTATCACCTTCTTTGTTTTTTCTACAACATTCGCCCAGTTTTCTGGAGTTACTTTTTCACACGCATTTTTCAGTAAATTCAGCATTTTTCTTGCGGTGAAAGGAGGAGTTGTATTGTTCCTCGCAGCATATCCTTTAACTTGTGCCCAGATCATTTCAATTGCATTATATTGGCAGTGATATGGGGGAATTCTGAGGACGGTATGCCCATGCTCTGCTGCCATTTCATCTATGACGTATCGTTTTGGCAGCTTCTTTGTTTTTAATATCTTTACTAACTCTACTTTTAGTAGGGACTCATTCACCTCTTCGCCATTGTCACGGAGCCAGTTTATAATTTCATGTTTTTTGTTGGCCTGTGTTGGTATTTTATTAATTTGACGAGAGTGATAAGGTGCATTATCAATAAATATTATTGATGGCTCTTCGAGTGATGTAAGCATTTCTCTGAACCACTTTTCATACACGTTCGAATTCATCTCCTCATGATAATCTCCTGTTTTCTGGGATTTAAAAGCTAATAGAGCGCCTGGCACAAATCCTTTTACTGTTCCTGCATGACAAATAATCAGTCGTTCGCCTTTTCCCATTGGTACTGTAGAAGTGGAGCCAACGGTGTTGTCAGTCCAAGTTTTTGACAACGTATGATTCGCATTGAGCCAAGTTTCATCTGTGAAAACAACATTCGACCAATCTTTTATTTTTTTTGCTTGTCTTAAAAAATCGCATCTATACAAAGCAATATCATTGCGTTCCATTAAAATTTTTCGTTTGTCGCATTTTTGGAATAACATTCCAATGTCTTTCAATACCTTTGTCAGAGAAGATTTTTGACCACGGAACAAACCACTATTTCGAAGAGATTGTGTTAGTTTTTTTAATGTTGGAATCTCTTTTCGTTGGTAATAGTCGTATATATGACGACGAATAGCATCAGCGTCAAAATTGTCAACGGCTGTAACTTTACTAGGCGGACGTTTTTTCTTAGGTGTAGATAGCTTATTCTGTTCCATGCCACTGCTGCCGTAGCCTTCTTTTGTTATTTTTGCCACTGTTGGAGCACTAATACCTAATGCTGCTGCAACACGGTCTCTAACTTGAGTCACTGGTATAAGAGGCCCACCATTACGGCTTTCCTTTGCAAAGTATTCACGAAGTCGCAAGACAAACTCTCTTGTTTGTCCTTTGAGTACTTTCTTTTTTGGCATTTTGACAGTAACGAAGGCAGGAACGATACGCTCAACTCAACCAAACGTGAGAATTCACAAATAAATCAATACGGAGGAATATAAATACTCAACTATATTGAAGGTTACTCATTGAAATACTGTAGATTATTTTAAAATAGACATAGAGAGATTTCATAAAGATCATCAATAGTTTAACAAATACAATATTAACCACTGAATTACAACACAATACAATAATACATTTTGAAAATTCAGTTCCTTTTATATATTTTTTCATGACATAGAACCGTCATATTTGAACAACATTCTTTTAATCCATTTCTTCTTTATTTTGACAAAGGAGGTCGCACATTGAAACACATAGAAATATGAAGTACGAAATTATCTATAAAATAATGAGTTTGTTAAATCGATTAAAACTTCTTAATGCATAAAATCGATCGATGAAAGAAATCGAATAGGTAACGGGTCAGGGTATCACTATTTGATTAAATATTAGAGCTGTCAAAAGTTAAATAAACTACTGGAACGACTATAGATGACCCGACAAACGTTGCTTAGCCATAAAAAGGAATATATATTTTAGGGGTGAGTCAATAAAAATCACGATGGAAAAATAGGGGTTGATCGTAGAGGGTTGAAAATTTAGGGTTGTATGTATTTTCTAATTCTGTCTCTTTAAAAATAAAAAAAATATCAAAAAATAATAATTTAGGGGTGGACTACCCTTAACATTTAGGGGAATGAAAAATAGACGTTGGCCGATTCTCAGACCTACCTAAAATGCTCACAAAATTTCATGAAAATCGGTCCTGCCGTTTTGCAGGAGTATGGTAACTAACATTGTGACACGAGAATTTTATATATAAGATATTTTCAATTGTTTTTATATAAATACCGAAGCCACTTGAGACCTCTGATTTAACACACACGTATTATCATGAATGCCAGCTTTATGGTCACATAATAATATATTTTCAACTTTCATTATACAAATTGCAGGTTCGAGAAATGCCAAAGAATTGCAACTGGTTCTTAAGCTCCAAGAAATGAAAAATAATTTCAAGTTTTACTTACCATCGCAGTAAAAGTTATCGTAAAGTCTGCCAGATAAATGAGCGCTGAATAATCCTATTACAGTTCTGTCATTCTTCGTACATTGGTACACCAACAAGTTCTAGTATAATCGTTTTATAGTTTATTGTCATTCCTCCGAGACCTTTCCAAATTACATTGGGGCGGCTTTAAGTCTACTACGATGCGACTTAACTTCTAGCATACTAGTACTAGGCGATTTTGAAACTCTACCCGTAATTATTGCCAAAGTTTGGCTGCCTTGGTGGCGCAAGTGGTAGCGTAAGCGACAGCTGTACTTGAGGTCTCGGTTTTTTTTTTTTTTTTTTTTTTCTGCTTATCCCCGTCCATTATAACGACAGGACCTTGTGTATCTATCTGTCTATGTATAGTGCTATGTGTAGTGGTGTCGATATAATTTGATATATATGTATATATAATATTTTAAGGATGTTCGGATATATGTGTTCGGCACATTACGATTGTCGGACACATACATTCGTCCATCTATTACATCCTTCCATTTGTGTTCTGTCTTTTTTGTTACAATATTTTGTTTTGTGTCTATTTAATATCCATATTTTACATACATATGTTTTGTTTATGTTATGATGATGAGGTTATGATGAGGTCTCGGTTATCAATTCCCTGGTCGGATCAAATGTTTGTATGATCCGCAAATATTTGTTTCGAAGTTTGGGTGTTTTCTATATACATAATATTTATGCATTTACAAGAAAAAAGTATTTATATCAGTTATCTAGTACCCATAACGCAATCTCTGCTTATCTTGGGACTAGATGGCGTTGCGTGTTAAATTGTTCGAAATATTTAATCATTTAAAGTTGTTCGTATAGCAACAGGGACCGACGACATCACAGGGTTTCCGAGGCACGAAGGATTCTCCCTTTGTGTTGGAGGGACATGATACCCATTCCTCTACAGTAGGATTGCTTAGTACAAGGTGTCTCAAAAGAAATTTCATATTTAGTGGATTGATTAAAAAAAAAGGAAGCGGTATATAAAAAAAATGTTTATTTATTGTTAAAATACACTTTTTGGGAATTCATTTCTTAAAAATAATATCGTTTAAATGTAAACCCTCACGTTGTTGGCACTCATTTAATCGAACAGTAAAATTACTTATGACTGCTCGACAGGTGGAGTGAGGGATGGCTGCCATTTCGTGACGGATATTTCCTTTCAAATGCGCCAGTGAAGTTAGTTTATTGGCGTAAACTTTAGATTTAAGATAACCCCATAGGAAAAAGTCCATAGGGGTTAAATCTGGGCTACGTGGAGGCCAATTTATGTCACCTCTCCGGGAGATCAATTTTCCTGAGAAAATTTCACGAACACGTGGCAGAGATATATTGGACGTGTGTGAAGTTGCTCCGTCCTGTTGAAACCATGTTCTTTGGTTATAGCCAGGAAAGTTTTGCAGTTCAGGTACCAAGAAGTTGTCTAACATCTCCACATAACGCTCTGAATTCACTGTAACTGTACGCCCCATTTCGTCTTCAAAAAAGTAAGGGCCGATAATTCCTCGCGCCGACATGGCAGCCCATACGGTCACTTTAGGCGAGTGTAGGGGTTTCTGATGTTTGCGTTTCGGATTGGCTGAACTCCAGTAGCGGCAGTTTTGCTTATTTACGTGGCCATTAAGATGAAAATGAGCTTCATCCGAAAACAAAATGTTGGTAAACGTTGAAAATCGCTCAATCATCTGATTTACGAAATTAAGCCTCTGACCGGCATCTTGGGGCTTTAATTCTTGCACCAATTGAATTTTGTAGGGGTGCAGCTTTAGATCTTTGTGATAATGCGATGTAATGATGATCTATGCACATTTAAAGCACTCGCGCGCTTCCGAATTGAAAGGCTCGGGTCGTCACGTACAGATTGATTAACACTCTCCACGTTTTCTACCGTTCTTGATGACCTAGGTCGCCCGGATTTTGATTTATCCAGCGTTGATCCAGTCTCTTCAAACTTTTTAACCCAATGTCGAATGAGAGGAGAGACCTCGAATACTGCAGAATTTTCTACGCGCGACAGTTGTCGAATCACCGTTCTTGTAAAACTCTCGCACGCACAACGCGCGGTCTGCTCCCGAGAAACGCTCCATAGCGACTGAATCCCCAAGAGCCAAGCTACCAATTGACATTACCCCCGCACCCCTCAAGTACGCAGCGTTCACGCAGTAAGCTAAACAAATATAAAATTTCTTTTGAGACACCCTGTATTTGAATTGTGTTCACCTACGAATCAATGAGCCACGAGCCTCAGTTCATAGTATCTACATTTAATAAAATTTTTTCTTTAGATATTCTTCCTTTGATTAAATTAAGTTAAACTCAATGCAGTTTGGATTTTGTATTTATACAAAGTACAAACTTATTAGTAGAAAAGTTTTATTCCAAATACAGATGCTGACCTCAATTCGTCGCAATACTATGCAAAATACTCGTAGCAATCTTGAGGTTATTGGTGCCAGTTGGCATCGAATTGTTTTCATCTAAACAGATCCAAATGAATTGTATTGTTACAGGTATCATAATTTTTGGTTTCACATTGTTATTTTAAAAATAGGGATTCACATTATTTCAATACAAAAATAGACTTAATAGTGAAAATGTCGCAATAAATGGCTCTAGTTGTACATTACAATAAATATTATTCATCTCTGTACTCTCTTATAAATTTGTTAAACGGTGTACAAAAAAAGAGTTTTCTATTCTATTCTATTCTATTCTAAATACATAAAAACATATTTATCTATTAACAAAACAAAGTAGAAGACAATATAAATAGTGGTATTCATTATTTAGAAACCATTCTGGACTGCCACTGTGGCGCAGTGGTAGTGTACGTAACTGCTGTGCTTGAGGTCTCGGGTTCGATTCCCGGGTCGGATCAAATGTTTGTATGATGTGCAAATATTTGTTTCGGAGTTTGGGTGTTTTCTGTGTATAATATGTAAGTATTAAAAAATATATATATATGTATATGTATGTCAGTTGTCTACTACCCATAACACAAGCTCTGCTTAGCTTGGGACTAGATGGCGTTGTGTGTAAGATGTCCGAAATATTTATTTATCATTATTATTTTTTACTATTTTTAATAAGTAATATTACTGGAAACCAAAATAAAAGTCAAAGGCGAGATACTATCCTTACACAATTCATTCATTCATTGACTATACTACAATAACCAGTATTGGGAATTGAAATGTAACTTATAGAATTTTTTAAAGTTTATTTTTAGAAGAAAAATATATCAATATAATTCAAAAACGTACTCGTATTAAAGAATCCCATTTAATTTTATTTTTTTTATTAAATAAGGAGCAAACGAGCAGACGCATCACCTGATGGTAAGCGATTACCGCCGCCCATGGACACCCGCAACACCAAAAGCGTCACAAGTGCGTTGCCAACCTTTGGGGGATGGGGAGAGGGAATGGGGGGAGGGGTTGGGGTATGGACCTCCGGTATCCTCACTCACTCGGTAAAACACAGCGCGATTTCACACCGGTTTTCTGTGAGGCCGTGGTATCACGCCGGTCGAGCCGGCCCATTCATGTCGAAGCGTGGCTTTCCCACGGAATACATAGTTATGGTATTATTAACATATTTTCATATTGCAAATATAAAGTGTTACTAGAGTAATATTGAAATGTTTATTTTCGTTCTTGCTATGATCATAACGCGGGTAGTAACTGTTAATTTCTTGTCTCAATGAACAGAATACAATTAGCAGTATTAACTAACGAACGCATAGAATTAGAATACCGTCACCAATTCAAACACAATTTGTTAATTAGTCAAACAAATTGAGTAGAACGAAACGAAAATGAACTTCATGACTTTAAATTATCTGAATTTATTCCAATGAACTTGTTATCAAATATAATAAATGCGCAACTGCTGTACTGAATTCTCGGGTTAATTCCCACATCTGAGCAAATAAGTGTGTTCTGAAAATATTTGTTACGGAATTTGAAAATTTTCTAAATAAAACACTAGCTGACTCTCGCAACCTCGTTTACGTCTGCTATTGCTTATGGCGTAATAATTTTCCCTCCATTTATCCAACACTGAAAACAATTTTCAAATCGGACCAGCGGTTCTTAAGATTAGCGCGTTCAAACAAACACTCTTCAGCTTTATAATATTAGCACACGAGTATAATAAGAAAAAAGTTTTTTGAGTATAATTTTAATCAATCTAGTTTGCATACTACAAAGCTTACCTTAGATTAAAATTAAATTGCGTCGTGTATCAAATGTCCGAAATATTGAAATACCGATGTCCAAAATATATATATAATATAATAATAATTTATTCATATATTCTGTTATTGTTTATTACAGGCTAGTAGACTAATAGTCTTTTAATAGCTGAAGGCAATAAATTACCAACCAAAAAGAGATTTAATTTGTTCTCGTTTCTCAATAGTGTATCGAAAATTCCTCGTGTAAGCGGTCGGGTGAAAAATTACTTTTGTTCACGAAGCGACCAACATCCTGTGTGATGGAAATTAAGGTTAATGTTGCAACTTTTATTCAAGAATATATATATATTTATGGATTAGGTGGCAAACGAGCAGACGTATCACCATGATAAGCGATTACCGGCGCCCATGGACACCCGCAACGCCAGAGGTGTCATAAGTGCGTTGATGGTCTTTGGAAGATGGGGAGGGGATGGGGTATGGGTTGGGATATGGGCCTCCGGTATCCTTACTCACTCGGTAAAACACAGCGCAAGCGCTATTTCACATCGGTTTTCTTAGGTCTAAAATATTTGATATAAATATAGTTTAATCATAAGTCTTGTTAGATTTACTTTACTTTTCAAGCGGTTTTAAAAAAGGAAGTGATAAATAGACTGATTCATCATCATCAGCTTATGGCAGTTCAATGCTGGACATACATATAGGCTTCTGATTTATACCTAGATTGCGTTGTGTGTCAGGTGAGTAATGTACTGATTTTTATTTATTACTTACTAGCTGAACTAACTACCCGCGGTACGACAATAACTGCGGGTAGTACCGCAGTAAAAGTTGTAGCCTATGTGTTATTCTGATGTATAAGCTATATTATTGTAAAGTTTCATCGAAATCCATTGAATGGTTTTTGCCTGAAAGTGCAACAAAAATACTCACTTACATACTCAAAAATTTTCGTGTTTGTAATATTAGTAAAAAAAATTAGATGAAATGGTTGGATTGCTTGCATTTTTCAGTTTAAAGAAACGAGAGGTAGAAAGGATGTTTACCTTTCCTACAACACAAAAATTATAGCTGCCTAAATTTAAGTACATAGCCTTATTGGCTTATGATTAGCATTGATGAGTCGGTCAGTCAGGAAAAGTAAATATATATGTATAGAGTTACATCATTAGAAACATATAATACTTATACTATTATTTTGTAAACAAATGCAGAATAAATCAATGTTGAACTGCATGCTTGGCCTCTTCGTTTAAGCAGTCGCCAAGCTGCTTTCCACTGCGCGAAGATGTTGCGTGTTCAATTCCCAATTGGGATAACGCTTTGTGTGATCATTCACAAATTGTTGTTCCGAGTCTTGGTGTTCTTTGTGTTCGTTTCATGTATGTTTATAAAGTCCCCCACGACACAGGATGTTTATACCTAATGAAGGAGTTGTCTTTTTGAAAAAATAAACTTATAACTGGAACTGGTTGTTACCGGAAAGTCTGAGGCAGAAACCCAAAGTAATGTTATGTACTGTGTGTTTAAACTTTCCCTGGACTCTCACAAATTGTGCAAGACCAAAATTATCGATATTGGTCTAGTAATTCCCGAGTTTTTGATAGGAGTGATACAAACGAATAGCAATAACTCATTTACATTATCTCGACAAAAAGCAGCAAATGTCCTTTCTCAATAATCAAAGTACAGTGTCTTTCGTTGAAATCAAAACAGCGGTAGCGTAACAGATAGACAGAGCTACTAAACTAATTTACTACAGAGCTAAATTCGTAATATTATTATGAATTTATATCTTTAGAAATATATAGCACTTTAGCTAATTATTTTAAAACAAGTACACAAGATATAAAATTTACTGTTATTAAAGTTACTGCGTCTAGGATCAAGTCATTAAGAGTTTGCAAGTGGTACACGGCTCTTATCGCTCTCGTCCAACCGCTAAAGGCTATCTCTGTAATAAAGGTGGTAAGTTGCCTTTATGCGCCTGTGGAACCGTTAAATTAGTTTTATTTTTAATTTACTTTAAAGCATCTTAGCTCGTGTAATATAGTTCAAGCTTGGTGCAATTCCAGCCATGAGCTCTTAAGCTCCGCAAATATTGGACTGTTTTACCTCAAATAACTGCTATAACTCGAGGCTTACGGTAACGGTTGCTTTCATACAAGTTCTTCCGTTTTCTTATTTCATTTTATTATTATTACATTCTATTCGTTCAAGGGAAGGGGGCATTTATGTTTTCTGTGTTAAATTATTGGACAAAATTGCCTGAAGTCACTTGCAGTAGCACATCTATCCCGTACAGTGACAAGGTGAAGAACTTTGGCTCTATATTGATTGTACAATATCCTGGGGTCCTCAGCTGCAGGAGCTGAGTCGCAAAATGTTTGCCGCTGCAGGGTCTTTACGCAGACTACGCAACTTCTTACCCATATCTACTAAGATTGCTATTTCACAATCCCATCTTTTCCCCATCCTTGATCATGCTGATGTCAGTTATCTTGATCTCACTGAATACCAATTAAACAAGCTTGAGAGACTCCAAAATCTCTGTATAAGATGCATATTTGGATTCCACAAATATAATAATGTCTCCGATTATCGTAAATAGCTTAAGCGACTATCCATCTGCCTTCGGCGAAATGCACACTTTTTTTCTCTTCTGTACAAAATTCTCTCTACGCTACCTGAAATCTCGGTTTATCTTCCTACTTGACTTACATCCTAAATCGTTAAGATCGTCAGAGAATTTGAAATTGAAAATGTCAGGACATACAACCAAATTCCACGACCATTCTAATCCATTCAGTTGCAATAAGTCGTGCGAAAACATTAACTGTCTTTAAGAGACTGGTTAAGGAATATTACCCGAGAGACGTCAATGTCCCATAGTTTGCTATTCGTTATGGAACGTCTGTATGTTTCACTCATCTATTTGTATGTATAATCCTTCATACTACGTGTTGCTATTATCTATACTAATATTATAAAGAAGTAAAGTTTGTGTGTTTGTATATTTGTTAAATTGTAAGGGGTAATCTCGGGATCTACTAAACCGATTTTAAAAATTCTTTCACCAATAGAAAGCCACATTATTGCCGAGTGTCATAGGTTATATAAAAAACAGAAAAATAAAAAGGCTTTTACGTGGTTGTTGGTTTTGCATAGTGCATCGGAGAAAAAACGGTCGAATAAAAGCGTTTCTTACGAACGCTGCCTTAACTATGAAAGATATATATTTAAGTTCTAGAGAAAAGATGTGGAGCTTGAAAATGCCTACAAAAAAGTCAGCGAATCTTTATGAAAATAAGTAAACTCATCGTCTTAAGTGTTTAAAATAAAAGACCTTTCCCTTTAACAGCATATGATTTGGACGCATGGTTAAAGAGATAATACGATATAGATTATCGTATCGTAATGTATTGGATGATAATTCTATTACTAAACGGGTTTATTCATGTACAATATACCTACGTATAACCCTCCTTTTGGCAGTTAGAAATTAAAACATAACACTCTGTACTAAAAAAAGATTATTAACATTATGCCCAACGAAGTGGGCACGGGTCAGCTAGTTTTATGTAATGTGTAAACTATATTTTAATTTCCATTCCACCAATAACACACCAGGCACTACCATGTTAGTGGTTTTTTATCCCTACTCTTCTTTCCATCCCATGGTTATCTGTAAAATATTGCTATGGAGCGATAAGGCGGCCACTTGTACATACTTTATAATAGTTTTAAGTTAACCTTATAATTACATAAGCTGGTGTACAATAAAGAGATTTATTATTATTATTAGCTGACCCGACAAACGTTGCTTTGCCATAAAAAGGAATATATATTTTAAGGGTGGGTCCATAAAATCGCAATGGAAAAATAGAGGTTGATCGTAGAGGGTTGAAAATTCAGGGTTGTATGTATTTTCTAATGCTCCATCATAAAAAAATAAAAATTTATATAAAAATTTAAAAACAAAAATTTAGGGGTTGACTACGTTTAACATTTATGGAGATGAAACATAGATGTTGGCTGATTCTCAGACCTACCCAATATGCACACAAAATTTCATGAGAATCGGTCAAGCCGTTTGGGAGGAGTATGGTAACTACGAGTAACATTGTGACAGAGAATTTTATATACAATATTATTATAAATATCAGAGTGCTTCAGTATCGATTACTTCAATATCAGAACTCATAACTTAACATTATCATAACGGAATCGCTACGTTAAAAGTAATAATATAATGATGTTCATGTAAACTTAATCAGTGTAATGGTTCAGAAGTAATGATGATACGCAAACGATCTTTATTTATGGGCCACAGATGACCAATAAACGGTTTAATATATGAACAATGTAAAAGCTCAATAAAGAAAATTATAATTTATGTAAAAGACATACTTAAATAGCTATTTATTTAATCTGGATCTTCGACAAGGAATACAATTTGCATGCCAGTTTTATTACATAAAAAAATCTTCTAATTATGGAAGAACACAACATGGACATTATAAAAATTCAAATAACTACAAGCATAGGCAAAGTGAAAACAATTAATTGAGCAAAGATTTCAAAAACAACAAAAATAACAAAACACATTTTGGTCATTTGTTGAATAGGATTCAAGACCTCACATATAAAATAAAAAAGTCACAATCAACGAATCTTTTACAGTACCTATTTTTTTGCTTTGAACAACTTTCTTACCTATAAAAACAAAAACCGTAACTGAAATAGAAGTGTTTTACGATCACTAATATTATCTTTTACTGAACTTTGAAATACGAAACAAAAAATAAGATTTATTCGTTTAAGTAATTTTTATTATATTTAAGATACCGACACACAAGGCCATCTAGACTCAAACTAAGCAGAGTTTGTAGAATGAAAGGTAGGTTAATTGATAGATTATTTATATACTTTTCTTATTAATACAAACATATTATAACATAGAACATCCTTTTGGTTGAACAACTCGATGACTTTTTTTATAAGTCGCCTTGTAAGTAATTCTATGATACCATACTATGTATTGAGATATATCTCCCATATAAAGTATGAATGCTATTTAGAATGCACTCTTTCGACTAATAGTACTCTGTCGTACTCACGTATTTTGACAAAGCGAGGGAGCAAAGTCGTAGAGCCTTATCAGGAACAGATTACGGCCAAGTTCTGCATGGTACACCTGTTGTAAGCAAATCTTCACATAACCTAGATCGTATTGGTCTCGGAAAAGGCTGTGTTAAGGAACAATACGTTTTTTTAACTAGCTGAACCCCGCGGTACGATAATAACCGCAGGCAACGCCGCGAGGCCAAGGTAATATGATTATAAATTGTAGCCTATGTGTTATTCTGATGTATAAGCTATATTATTGTAAACTTTCATCAAAATCCAATCAGTAGTTTTGCATGAAAGAATAACAAACATCCATCCATCCATACTTACAAACTTTTGCGTTTATAATATTAGTAGAATTTACTAGAAAAGTTGAGTCACTTTTTCTATTATCTAGTTTAGCCAGCAGCAGATTTAAGTTTGTGAAGATAAGCATTACTTTTAAAGTTCCTTTTGTTCATTTTTATGACGACAAATAAATTGTCACATTTTCTTAATCAGTTTAAATATTCATTACCGAGTGTTGGTAAGCGTTAATTAAATACTAAGAGATCAGTAGAAAAAGGTTTAAATGTATTGCCTCGAGGGGAAAAATACAACAGGTTTCATGTTTCAATTCTAAAAATACATTTGAAAAGAAATACGGAGAAAGCTAGAAATAAAATCCTTTAATATTACGTCTTGCCCGACAAAGGAGGAACACCTTAACAATTGAAATTTCATTACGTATTGCCAGCGCTTTCCTTTGTATCTTTAAATTAGGCTGCCCTTTAGATAAACGTTTAAAATAATGAGTACTTTTGATTATAAATTAGGTATATAACAAGTACTTGACGATCTAAGAAGGAAAAAACAGTCCATTACAAAGATGTTAGTAGCAAAATGAGGATAAAATGTAAAAAAATTGGTTTGATTTGCATTAGGCATTGTATCTACATAAAATTGATATCTTTATATATACAAATAAATAAAATTGAAGTGTCTGTTTGAAAAGAGCGTACTCCTTCCTAAAAGGCCGGCAACGCACTTGTGACGCCTCTGGTGTTGCGGGTGTCCATGGGCGGCGGTAATCGCTTACCATCAGGTGATACGCTGCTCGT
Source organism: Spilarctia lutea (assembly GCA_916048165.1). Classification (NCBI taxonomy): domain Eukaryota; kingdom Metazoa; phylum Arthropoda; class Insecta; order Lepidoptera; family Erebidae; genus Spilarctia; species Spilarctia lutea. Next base: position 9,145,440 of record OU696491.1, read on the forward strand.
TTGCCCCATATACAATAAAAAAAAAAAAAAAAAACCGCTTTTCAATACATTCAAAATATCATTTTTTTCAATTTCTGTCTATCTGTCCCGGCTAATCTCTGGAATCGCTGGACAGATTTTGACGGTACTGTCAGTGATATGTAGATGATGACATAAGGACTAACTAAGGTTACTTTTTTAGACTACCTTTCGCCCCACGGCACGGCGTTACCCGCGGTACGACAAAAACCGTGGGTAACACCGTGAAGTTCAGCTAGTTTATTATAAAATGAAGTCATTCAATGAAGTTTTTGTTTCCATAAAACACACACATTTATAAATAACTATCTCCGAGGCGCAGTGGTAGTATATGCAACTGCTGTGCTTGAGGTCTCGGATTCGATTGCCGGGTCGGACCAAATGTTTGTGTGATCTGCAAATATTTGTTTTGGAGTTTTGGTTTTTTCTATGTATAGTATCCATGTATTTCCAAAAAAAAGTATGTATTCATATCAGTGGTCTAGTATCTATAACACAAACTTAGGGCTAGATGGCGTTATGCTAGATGTCCGGAATATTTATTTATTTATATATTTGTTTCGGAGTTTGTGTATTTTCTATGTTTAGTATGCATGTATTTACAAAAAAAAAGTATGTATGTATTCATATCAGTTGTCTAGTATCTATGACACAGTTTTTTAAACACATTTCCGACGTGTAAAAATATCTGTAAAGTTTTACTTACAAAATAAATATCATTTATCACAAGCTCTGCTAACTTGGAGATAGATGGCGTTGTGTGTTAGAAGTCTGAAATATTTGTTTATCTGTTTATTTATTATTAAATAATTTTTCAAAGAACTGATAAAATTAGAGAGGAGAGTTTATTATCTTCATGTATTTATTGTAAAGCGTAGCAGTAAATCAAAACTAGAGCTTAGAAGTTTTGACATCGCTTTGTTCACACTAAATCTAAAGCTAGGAATAAACTAAACTTTGTAATTACTACAGATTTGACTAATTAATTCTTCTAGAGTTAAAAGGTTCTGGTAACAATCTAAATTTATTACATAATAGTCTTTTAACCTTTGGGTATATAACAACTTCAAGTGATCGACAAAGATATCATAATTACACAATGTGAATAACAAAATATGACATCTAATTGAACTAGACCGTGGGAGAGCCACGCTTCAGCATGCATGGGTCGGCTCGACCGGAGTGATACCACGTCGTCACAGAAAACCGGTGTGTAACAGCGCCTTCGCTATGTTTTAGTGAGTGATGGTGAAACACATGGTTTAATGATAAAAAGAGTGAAGTGTGAGGTTAGGCAAATAATTATTTTATTATTTGATTTGTGAAAAGGAATCGACAAATCTATTAAGAACTTTAAATGTCCGTACAATAAGTTTTATTTTGCCGATTTCTAATAATCCCGACTAATTGTCTTATATATATATGATCAATTTTTTTCTCGCAGTAAGTACCGCTCGCTGTATGTAGGTTATCACGGTAAAGACTACCCTATGTCCTACCTTTAGAATCAAAGTATCTCCATGCCAAATTTCATTGACATCGGTGCAGCGGTTTAGCAGTGAAGGCGAAACAGACAGACAGAGGTACTATCGAATTTATATAGCATAACAAAGACTCTACTTAGTTTGATACCAAACTGCTATGACTGAGGGATGTGTAAAGTTATTTTTATCATCACTTTTACCTACATTTTTGATGCAAAATCGTAACTGCAACGACGAACTAAATATATTATTAAACCCTTTATAAACTCTGACGCGGAACATAGCTGCTATTACACGGTATACAGGCAGTGTAGATATTTACATGAGAACAGGGTTTGATTAAAGAGCGCCCGGATACGAGGCTGTACTGTACCGTGTTATTTTAGACGAACGGCTGGCGGTACACGTTTGTGCTAAATTCAATATTACTCTCTATTGTTAAGGTGTAGATATCAAGTAGAGTACTATTAACGTAAGCTTTAATCTCTCTTCCCGTCCGCTCTCCGCACCGCTGTGTTCGTAAACACTCCCATATAAGTCTATACATAGTGCCGTTGCCCGCTCCGCCGCCGCGCCTGCTCCGCCTCCGCTACCGCTGAATTCGTATACGTGGTCTGTCGCCTCCAGTACTTTCTATTACGAGTATTTTGTTTTGACCACGTGACTTAACGTTGTCAGTCACATTTAATTAGTTTTTCGATAACTTTTACGTTTGCAGAATTTCAACATGCCTAAACCTGCAGATCTGCGAAGTCAGGGAACTATTATTACGTTCACGCGCTAGATGTTTCAGAAGTGATTTTTTTAACAATAGTCGTATATTTTTTATTCACGTCGAAAACGAAAATAATTTATTAGATTATCACACAATTCAACCTTATCAAACTCATTTGGAAGTATGTGACACCCAAAGCAAATCTGAGGAGGCTGGCGTCAATGAGTCAATTAATTTAAAATGAATTTCATATCTCCTTGTCGGGTTTCGCATCAGACACAAAATGTGATTTCACATATTGGAATGATGTTTTATTCAGCTACGTTCAGAGTTATGAGTGGCATCTGTGCTTTTATGTCTTATTCTAATATTACACTAATTTATATTCAAAAGTGTCTAATGTTATGGTACCTTACAAAGATACTTTTTATTTTATTGCTACTGTTAGAATTCTTTAACACATTTAAAGCCAAAGCTCCTCGATAGGTGTACGCAGAAAGTTAAAGTTTTTAAAAAACTTGAGAGGTGTCAAGGGACACCCGGATGGAACGAAGTTCGTAATAGAAAGACGAAACGAAAATATTTGGCTTGCTTTCTATAAGAGAGAGAGAGAGAGAGAGAGAGAGAGGCAGACAGAGAAACATGCGCAAGCCGCACGGCTTACAATAGCTTACTACAGCAAAAAGTGTCGTTACAACTTTTCGTCTTATTTTTTTCCGTCTAGCCCCCTTTCACAACGCGCGATAAGGAACTTCGTTCCAACAATATGTGTCGTTAGTTAAATACTAATGATAGTATTTATTTATTTTATTTGATTACAATTGAAATAAGGTTTTTTAGCAATGATTCTTAGGTGGCTCAAAATCCCGAAGGTTGCGAATTTCAAGATTGGTTTTACACCAAAAAAAATTTCAAGCTATAATGATGACTCTTGGTTTATACTGTTGCAAAATTTGTACATTAATAAACTTTGACAGGGCAGCGCACAGAATTCTATATTTTTTTTGTAATATTGCTTTTTAGTGAATATCTTACAGAAAACCGTCAATTCGGGAACGTTTGTATAAGTTTGATAAAATGAACAAAAATAAAACAAAGTAAATAACTTAAGGATTGTTTAATAATACGGATATATTATGTATCCATAATACATAAACAATAATGAAAACAATGAATAAAAAATCTTTTACAAACAAAATTCGTCAAAAAATAAAAAAAGTTGATGTTACCATGCATCAAATTTAGGAAATTTCAAATTATTCAGGACTCCTATAATTTAATTAACGCTAGATGAATAGAATGAAAGTTCTGTAATGTATGAATTATGTTCTTTCTAAAAAAATAGCTAATTTATGCGTATTTTATTGAAATATTGTAATGTTCCCGGAAATGACCAACCGTTCCCGGAATGACATAAATGTTACCCAAATGATGATATGTTCATCATAAGGTATAGGTAAGGGAATATTTCAATTATAGACAACAATTTAATTAACAAAGTTATTTATTTATATTGCCCCATTAATTGCACTTAAGAAAAATTACTCTTACTATCAATAAATTCTTATAATAATTAAGTTTTAACATTTTCATAAATCAGTCTTGTGGACCTTCTAATCACAGTATATCTTCTTAAAGTTTTAATCAGTTCTTACAATTTCAGTTTTTTGACCTAAAATGATCGTCTACTTCACTAAAATTATAAAATAACACCAACATCGTATAAGTGAAAGTACTTTTATACGAGTATCTAACTTGAAAAGAAGCCAAAAGCTATTCTCGAATATATTTTCTACCGCAAACATGGGTCGTATGACCTATTCATAAATATAATATATTTTATATTAATATAATCGCGGTCAAGGACGAATCCTTAATTTGTCAAGCATTTATATTCCGTTCCTAGGTAAATGATAATGTAAGTAATGATCATTAAGTAATGATTTTTTTATAAATTGTCTATAGTGTTGAAGTAACATCTGCTGCACAAACGCATTAAAATAAAATGCTTTTATTGCAAACTCTTCGTGTTTTGACTTCAATGAAAATATTGAAAATCCATGAAAATTAAACAGCACGGTCATATGTATCCACTATTAAAACGCTGTATACAAAAGAAAGTACCAACAGGCACACTAATTGATTCTTAGGCAACGAATTAACATTTTTCTCTTGAATTGCTGTGGTCTATGACCCTTGGTTATTATTTACCAACAGGGTCACCTCTGCTCCTTTGCTATCCAATCAGGTAAAGAAATCTCTCCAATTAATCAAATTAAACACTGCTAATACAATACGAAGGTAGGTCTATCAGTGGAAGTCAAAATATGATTAGTAAAATATGGGAGTTCAAATACGCATCTGTCTACCCTTTCGGGGATAAAAATGTAAAGTACTCGTATGTATCTATACTAATAATAAAGCTAAAGTGTTTGATTGTTTGTATGAACGCGCTAATCTCAGGAACCGCTTGTCCGATTTGAAAAATTATTTTAGTGTTGGATAGTCCATTTATCGAGGAAGGCTATAGGCTATATATCATCACGCTACTACTGATAGGAGCGAAGCACCAATGATGAATGTTTTAAAAACGGGGGAAACTTTTCACGCTACGGGCATATAAGACGCAAACGAGGTTGCATGGGTCAGCTAGTGTATGATATAGTAAAAGCAGTGAAAACACTCATTCTCGTCTTTTAAAAAAGAAAATTTAAAAAATCATGAAGAACCTTATCTTTTAAGGATTGCTTGATAAGTGAGGAAAAGTGTGCGGTTTCCCCAACGTAAAAAGCTTAGACTTAGAAATGATAAAATTTAAATCATTTATTTAATTAATCATACATTCCTCGTTATGAACATCTTTAACCGCAATTTTAATCGCGTTTCCTCTTGCCTATTGGAATGGAAAAGTGAATAAGAATTCTAATAAACTCTCCAGGCGCGAGTACGCTCTCTAGAATTTGTTCCGCAATGATTATCGCAGATGATCTCGATGAAATTGGGTTTTAGAGAATTTTTATCAATCGTCTTCGATATATTCAACATAAATGCATAAACATGAAATACTTATGTCCTAGAATGAAAACGTGTCTACGTTTTCATGCAGTTGAGAGAAAAACTATAAGGACCTTGATAATTTTGTTAGTTCAAGAGTTTTAGAGGTCTAACTTATAAAATGTGCTTACCTGGAAAACTTCGTACACAAGTAACGAAAAGTAATGGTATAACCGTTATAATCCATTAAGTTATTCTCAGTAATAAATACCAACCCCGCCTTCTAAATCCAGGTTGCGTAGTCATCCACGAGCCATTGTGGGTGACTACGGAACCCTATTTTATGTGTGACACGCACTTGGCCGGTTTTTTCCTCTGAAAGTTTGGCAAGATAGAAAGTCGAACGATATTGGATGTCATCTGACCTTCCAGTAGGCAAAACTTATTTATTTCGACCGCTATAATGAATTATTTCACTTCAAACAATACTGTGATCAATACGTGGGGGTGTTGATACTCGTATTTAAAACTAGCTGAACCCCACGGTGCTACCCGCGGTACGATAATGACCTCGGGAAACCCCGCAAGCCGAAGCTATATTATTATAAATTGTAACCTATATGTTGTTCTGACGTATAAGCTATATTATTGTAAAGTTTCATCAAAATCCATTGGAAAGTTTATGCGTGAAAAAGTCACAAACATCCATTCATACTTACAAACTTTTGCGTTTATAAGTAGGAATGTGTGGCGGCCTCCACATACAACATATCCTACTACAGTGCCATCTACCGAAGATACATTGAACTACAAAGTAACGCACTACACGGAGTAACTACAAATCCTGAATCACGCAATAAATATATTTCATATATACACAACGCGCCGATTATCGTATATACAACATCCCAACATCAACTGTTGGGCAGTGGTCCGCCAGGCATGACCACCACGCCTGGTCGGAGGATCCTTCCTTTGTTTTGGGTGGAACATGACAACCGTTCCCCCACAAATGGATGGATAATATAGTAGGACTGAATGATCTTCAGTAAAATGTGACATATTCATTTGTTTTAGAAATATTAAGTTTTTCTCCAACTACCTAGGATGAGTTTATGTCAGTGTCATAAATAATAATCTAATACTATACTCACATTTGATAGTATTAAATATTAATTTACTAGTTGAGTTCTGCAGTGTTACCTGCGGTTATTGTTGTACCTACGTTTACAATTGCTGGCGAAGCTAGTCTAAAAAAAGTAGCCTAAGCTACTCCTTATTAGTCAAAATCGGTCTAACCGTTACAGAGATTAGCCGTAACTAACAGACAGACAGACAGACAGACCGACAGACAGATTTTAAAAAAACATATTTTGGTATATGTACTGTATGAAAAGTAGAACTCATATTTGGTATTTAAAGAGTCGACTACAAGTTTTTATTTTATTTTTAAGTTACCGGCAATCTGTATAATTCGGTATTCTATACTATACCTGAACAATATCTACAATACCTAAAGCGTGTGTGTGTGTGTGTGTGTGTGTGTAGGTGATGTGTGAATAATTATTTATTTTATACTTTGTAATGGGCTATCTACGGAAACAGGTCAAAAGCAATCCACTCAAACTTATCTAATACAATTGATTTAACAACAGCACAGAGGATATGGAGTCTCCGGCTTCTAGTACCCGAGAACTCGGTGTGCGGTTTTAGTCGCTTCGTGTCCGACATAACCACCAGTTGGTGGTATACGAGGGGATATCGGCACAAAAAAAAGGGGGACATTTTTTTATGTAGGATAGGATTTGGATTAGTACTGTTCTAACCTAACTAGGTATTCCTGTATAAAGTAGATTTAAAGCAAACAGAACACGTTTCCTTTGCCTGTCATTTTATAAGTATGTAAGTAGTTATATAAAAAAAAACTTGAGAGGTGTCAAGGGACACCCGGATGGAACGAAGTTCGAAATAGAAAGACGAAACGAAAATATCTGGCTTGCTTTCTATAAGGGAGATAGAGAGACAGACAGAGAAACATGCGCACGCCGCACGGCTTACAATAGCTTACTGTAGCAAAAAGTGTCGTTACCAGCCTATCGCAGTTCACTGCTAAACTTATTTATTGATATATTTTGTATTTATATTTGATATACATAATTTTAAAAATCATTAATTTACAGCGACATCTATATTATTAATATTAAACTACTGGCAACGACAACTATAACACGTAAATGTAAGTTCAGTTTCTATTCAACAGATGGCGCTATATATAAAATTGAAAAATGTTTTTCACCAATTCTTTAAAAAATAATAACAAAACAATATTTTCTTAATAAAAAAATATTAAGACTTCGTTCCCATAACAAAAATAGTGAATCAAGCAATGAAAAATAAACTAATATCAAATATAATTTAAAATAGCAAAAAGTGTCGTGACAACTTTTTCGTATGAATTTTTTCCGTCTAACCCCCTTTCACAACGCGCGATAAGGAACTTCGTTCCAATTAATAAATACAGACTAAAATCTTTTATCTTCATACATTGCCGGTGGATCTAAAGGTATTCTGTATAATCCCTAGGAATTGTAAAGAATACCTAGGTAAAATATGTAATGGACAATAGTATTCGTAATGTTTCATACATTGCCTGGACGCCCCAGGAATTGTATATATTGCCTAGAAATTGTATAGAATACTTGAATTATACAGATTGCCGGTAACATATAAACAATCACTACAATATTATAACATACACAACAGTATTATAAAAACCTGTGAGGTAATTTAAAATCTGTGCCCTTCGATCGGGTTACAAAATTGAATAAAGTTTTGTAGGATCAGCGATAAAAATATTCCTACCCGAATTTGATGGGGGTTCGTCGTTAGATTATCTAGATGGAGGAATATAGTAAACTCACAAAGCCCTTCTTTCACAGGTCATGTAAAATTTGTGTAATGTAATTTTAATGATGCTCTTATGGTTTACATTCTCAAATGGTAATACAATACAATTTAATTGAGTCCCATTTTAATGTCATTTTGTTTAAATTGGGCATAGTAAAATAAGGTTTTAGTCCTGCGATATGTTAAGTAATTGTTTGAATTCAATTTAAAATATTTTGATAAGACTAAAATTATTATACTTTCATAAACTTTATTTATTATTTTCTGATCTGAAAAAGAAAATGAACCGCATTGTTTCCTTTTAAAATACGTGACCACTATCCTATTGATCATTTTACAATATTGGGGATAAAAAAGTAATTAAGAGTTAATCTAATGAGGGTCCTACACCAAAGTTCGTCTTTATTTGTTTCAGGGCGTTCCTTAGAATTCTGTGCGCATGCTGCCCAAGAAAGTTACGAAGGAAATACCAACCACAACTTCGCTTCAAACAGTCCCAAGTGAGTTATTCTTAGTGTTTACTTAACAAAGGTACACAAAGATTAAACTTTTTTTTTCTCAAAAAGTCCTTAAGAAAAGGATCTTTCTAATTTGAGTTGCAAATTAAAATGCTTTTTATTAGAATGTCATGAATATGTTCTTTTATTTACTTTCAGTTGCGCACCACTCGACGATATTACTCATCGAGCGAATTGATGGGCATACAACAACTCAGACAAAACTCCTGCGAACAAACATATATATAGCGAATCAGTTTTATTTTGTGTCGTTCCGAAATATCCTCCATATTTCCAAGTGCCTTGACGATAAACTTCAACTTGTATCTTCTATTTGTCTAGTACTATATACAGATTGTATATACAGGAACAGTAAAATCTCAACGGATATTATATAGATATAAAATAGATGTTAGATCTGGTTTTCTTCGCTCGTCGTTTAACAGATGATATGATGAGTCTACAGGTACGTGCAGACTTGCTATCAACATGTTGCACTCTGTATCGGTGTCCCTCCCTCGTAACTTATTGTGTGTTCTTAACAATTTGTCTGCACTCGTGTTGTTGCCAACTGGGAAACTAACAACCCATCTCTCTCCACTTTGTTACGCTTGCAAATCCTTTGTGTCATCATCTCTTCTTACAATTTAATTCTAACTAAAAACTTTGCATGGTAACACAATATAAATTATTGTTCTTTCTTTATCAATTACCGCTGGTTTGCATGACTGAAATTTATTGATAATATCGTTAAATTACTTTGAAAACTAACTTTTTATAATGTCAACGTGCAAAATCATTTTATCCTCTCCTCGCCATGTAAGAAAAATTGTGTCTGAAACACTTTCATGTTTTATCCTTCTAAGTGTTTTGATCATGTTTATTATAAAATCTCGCTTTGTTCCCCCATCGTCTGTCTTACAGTTATCATGTCATCATCATCCACTGTTGTTTTAGGTGTTGTAAGTTGCATGATTCTAACAAAGTTATCCTCTTCCGCTTGAACGATTCCTATAAATTTTATGTCACGATTCGGTAAATTATTACGCACTTACTTGGACTAAATTGGACTATTTTCGAATTAGTGTGATGTTATGACTTAAGCGATTGTTGTTTTGCAGTATCCGGTATCGACGATGATGTATTCATCAGTGTCGCAGCACGAAATGTGTCGATTGTGACATCAGGCGCGCGCAGGGTCTTTCCGCGTGCCCAGAGCTAGATGCTCCTGATGCAGGGACCGCCGCTTGCTGCGCGTTAGCCGACGCAGCGACCGGCACACATGCGATTCCTACCGCATGAGAACTTTAGAGCACACTTTTGACGAACCAATTCAATGTGTCGAACGGCATCTTGGACCCGATAATGTCCCTTATTGTCTGGACTCAGAATCTGTGAGTGAAGTGAGTTTAGAAAGCGATAGTCGTAAGCCGTCGATCAAGAAAAATACGAAAAAGAAAGTGACGTATCAAATACAAGCTGAAGTGATCTCAAATTAAGTGTAGAATATAGATTATAATTAATGTAGTATGTGTCTAGTGGCTGATGGATTGAAATTACGATAATATATTGACGGCAGATTGAATTAAATATTGAAATCTGAGATAATCCCTCTTTACTATACTGAGTACATACTCCGACTCAGGTGTAAGATACTTGCTTTTTAAGTACAGAAATCGTTATCTAGATAAATTAGATAGAATTTATTCTGTACAAGACTTACTCACCAGATTAATTTGACCAACTGTAAGTTTTAAACACATATTTTTTCCAATTGATAACAGCACTGTCGTGTGGAATATTTATCGGAGATTTCTGACAAGCTTACATAATTCAATTGCTATTAGTTCAGTGTCTGAATGGCAAAGTCGTTTTTATAATGTAAATATGTACTGTACATAGTGTTAAGTCTAATGTATATGCCGTGGTGATTTTAATTAGAGTGGTAATTTTATCTTTTCAAGTGAAATAAATCAATCAGGAGCTGTGATTTACTGAATAGATATGTATATACCTTGTCTAGATTATATATATGTATGTAATTTTTTCATATGCTATGCTTTCTCAGTGTGATTTCATAAACAATGTATGTATATCGATAGGAGGGAAGTTATGCGCTTTGTAAAGTTTAAAGATTTTCTGTTGTATCTTTGCGAAGTTGAAGTAGAATGGACATGTGACGTCGATTAAGAACTTGATTACCAAAGCAATTTTTACCAGAGATTATAATGTCCTATATCCTGTTGTATTAGTTCTAGGTGTAAAGTGAAAATACTTAACTGTTAATATATCGATCACTACGAATAGAATGTTGTAAAAAGATGATGTCATTTAAAAATTTGTGTACAATATGTTCGGTATTATTTGACCAGGTTTATATAAGTGTATACATGTATAAATATCAATGTTTAGCCGATCTGTATAAATGTAATACTGTTATAGTATAACGTTTGTTATATTGTAAGTTCTGGTGATCAGATGAAAGAAAGAGTTTTGCAAAATATTTTTTATTTATTTTATTGAAAGTTTTAAAAGATATTTTAAAAAAAAAGTAACATGTTAAATGTAACAAAATTTATTCAAAATAATTAAACATGTTACGAAAACTTGACGAAATGTAGACTTTAATGATTTTAACAATTTAAAACGAACAACAAAAGCTTATAATTAAAATTCGAACACTAACTAAATGTAAATCTAGATGTGTACCTACGTATTGTAAGCACATTATGTGTCAAATACTTCTAAATATAAGAAGTTAATTAAAGATAAATTAAATCAATAAAACTTCGGTAAATTTAACCACATTATATTTTCTCCCTTCAAAAATAAATGTTACATGGTCTAAAATGAATGTATAAAGAGAAAAAACATTGTATTGTAAATATTGTTTATGTTCTGTATAAGATTTAGAATAACGTATTCTTAGTCAAATGTGCATCTATTTCAAATGAAATTTTGTTTATTTAAGTAGAGCACACTGAATTTGGCCTCACTTTTTTTGATTTTTGAGTTTTATATTTTTAATCAATCTATGTTCGAATGTAAATTTCAAAGTTTTCTTTTGATTAAAAGACAACATATACGCACTCGTTAACAAAACGCTAGTAAATATAGCCATTGCAAGCTGGCTGACAACACAGGCAGGCTTGCAGTGTTGGCGTAAGGTGATGGCTTGCTTATTAGATAAAAAATAATTAACAATTAAGAATTTAATGAAATCAATAATGAATCTAAGTGATAAAAATAAAGATTTATTTAATTAATTATAAATAAATAAAAGACGAACAAACAATTTTTACATTCGAACATTAACGAACAAACGACGAACAAATAATTAAAAATAAAAAAACTCAAAAATCGAAACAAGTGGGGCTAAATTCAGTGTGCTTTTAAGTAGTACCTGCGTATTAATATCCTTTAAAGACATAGAGCAACACAGTATGGAGTAGTCATAAGCAGGCGTTCCTCTTTGTCACAGTATAAACCCAAGTGGGGCTACGCATTATACTCGTACTGTTATGGCACAGAATGTAGGTATTTGTGTGCGTAAAATTCTAAATATTTTGTTATAATAGGGAATATGCATGTTCTTTTTATTTCTTAATCTGATCATTTACGTTTCTATAACACAGAAAAAAACAGGCAAATTATTTTTCTAAGTGAAACTTAAAACACCGCCATTTTGCGCGCGCTTTTGACACGGGCCAATGACGTCATTATCATTTCGTGTTTGTTTACTATTCAGTGTTGCAGTTACTTTATACTTATTAACAGTTTTAATTGCTTTAAACATAATGGAAGAACTTAATTTTTCTCTCAAACACTACTAACGCAGTAGAAATTTCGAAGCCGATAATTTCGAGTGACCATCGCCGTCACATTTCGTTTCGACAAATAGTGAGGCGCTTTGTATATGTATTTGAATTTCCCTCCCTTCATTTTCACTTTTTATTTAAATAATCAATGTATAAAAAAAATGTCTTTTAGTACCTATATTGTAAAGACAATAAAACAAAATGTTACAAATATTTTTTTATGCATATATATCCACATATTAAGTGTGATTTCGTAGTGATAGACGATTGTTTTTATATGTGAGTTTAAAATGTGTAAGTCAAGATTTCTTCGCGCAAAAAATAATAGACTACTTTATATCGGTAAAAGCCATTATTATAGCTAGTTCACTTGCCTGTGTTGCTCTCTGTGTAAATTACGATTACGTGTAAAACAAATGTGAATTGAAATTAAAATTTGGAAAAAAGGTAAACTCTCTGTTTTTTTTTATGTACATGCATATTATTTAACATAGGAAGTACCATATACCGTATTTCATTACCTGTTTTTGAATTCGGTTATTGTAAAATCACGATGACAATATTCTTGGCCAGAATGCAAGCTAATCATTTGATAAGAAATCTTAATCGTTGAACCTTAAGATTTATTTTCATTTAATAAATTTCGTTTTCATAGACACAGATTTTTTTATTGTTAAATCTATCATCACCGTTTTCGCGCACGGGTAACTTTTAATAAAAACTTTTTGCCTCTGTTACAAGAAAGTGTGAACCATTTTAATACTTGTTAGTAATTTCTTATCAAAAGTTTCTTAACTAAATTTTAATATGATTTCGTGTACCCTATCAATTCAAACTAAATATCAAATGCCAAATGTTAAATGAAAATGATTTAATAACAAACATGATACCGGGATTTGAGCTATTAACTGAGTTAAAACCATTTTTTATCAATTTAGATGTTGCGTTTTATCAAACACGTGGGCAGTAAAAACATCAAGTGTTTAAATATATAGGTATTTATGAGTTATTTAACTTTAGGCAAGCTTTGTATTATTTTCAACTTTAAGGCTATGAAGTTAAAGTAGAAAATAACATAGAACTGTTGCCTAAAGTTAAATATCTAACGTTCATGAATAGGGGATTAGTGTTTCGGCCCAAAAGCCTTTGCCAGTCTCAATTGTCTTTAACCTTTATTTATCACACCAGTGTGCCTGCCTAACACTAAAACGGTAGAACCTTAGTAATATCCTGTATATACTATATGTAGTAAACCTAGTACTATCTCATGTGACAAAATGTGTGAAAGGAATTTTAGCTAAATTACACTTCATTTTACGGAGACTGTAAAACGGTCTCTCAGTTTTGTAATTTTACTTTGTCATTTTAGAAAACTTATTTTAGAACTTGACTGCATAAAGTTCTGTTATAAAATAGTTTAACGTCACGGAAAGACGTCACTGCATGGGAGCCATTGGACTTGTGAAACATTATAGTTTTATTAGATACCTACACAACTTAATAAAACCAATTGTAGTTGTTCTGTGGTGTGGTCCCTTACGACGGTGTGTAAAAAAATAATGTCAATAAGGGATTGTATTGATAACTATCGGCAACGCCGCAGGGCAAAATTAGTTTACTCTTTTTCTATTTTCCAGTGAAAGTCCCTCAGTGAAAGTCCCCCAGTGAAAGTGTCAAAAACGGTTCAACCGTTCTACGGAAATACCGCCATCTTCCATACTCCAGGCTGCTATTAAGAATTTCTTGTAAGAAAAACCCAACAGCAGTCCGACCCGGGAATCGAACCCGAGACCACTAGACCAACGTGGCAGGCAAAATAAATCATGTGTGTCTATAGATAGCGTAAGATTTTTTGATTCGATAGACTCTTTTAAATATACCATTATGATCAATTAAATTAAAGGAGAAATAACATTTTTTTTTTAATGTATTATTCAGGTTTGTCAATTCCGTGTAACATTTATTTTGTCACATTTGAAAGCACTAGGTGTACAATATGTTCTTAAATATTTAATGTAAACGTATAATTCTTACTATTTCTAAGTAAAATTTCAACATTGTGAATAAATAATCTATTGTATGTAAAACTAAAAATCGGTTGTCGTATAAATTTATATAAAGTATATTTTCTATAAATATAATTGTTTTATTTAAATGTTCTCTCACACATTCGAGATCCGCCGGAGACCGCATTCAAGAGCCAGTTGGAGTGATGATTTTTTTTTTTATTTTTATTTTTTATTTTTTTAAAAAGACAACTCCCGCATTTGGAATATACATCCTGTGTCGCGGGGGACTTTACAAACATACAAATAACGGACACAAAGAACACCCAGACTCAGGACAACATTTTGTGGATCACACAAAGTGATGTCCCACGTGGGATTTGAACCGACGGCACTTGGCGCAGTAGCAAGCGGCGTAGTGACCGCTTAAACCACTAGGCCAACCGTGCAGTCAATTCAAAAGTCAAGTCAAAAGATTTGCGCAACATGACTGAAAGGAACTGGATACGAGAAGCCAAGTCGCGTACTATTGGAAATGTCTTTGTCCGACAGTGTACTGCGATAGGCTGAGGATGATACAGTTTAATAATAATAATTTTATTGCATAAATTTAACCATAAAGTAAGGTATTTACTCAATAATTTTAATTACATTAGCAAAGTATATTAGCTAGTATAGCAGACAATTAAATGAGACCCCTAATCCTCAAACTAGGATTTCCTGTATTTTTAGAAAATAGTGGCTCCGTTTAGTGCGATTCGATATAAGTGAACTTAAATTGTAACATTATGAAATATTAATATTGTGGTGATAATGGGCAATAAAAAAGTAAGCACAATGTATGTAATGTATGCGTATATGTGTGTGTGTGTGTGTGTGTGTGTGTGTGTGTGTGTGTGTGTGTGTGTGTGTAAATGTGAGTAGAATTATGTATAATAATAATTTCCCCCATTTCACATAAGCCGTCTAGCCCCAAAGTAGGTTAAGCCTGTACTTTCTTAACCAGATAGCTAATAAACATACTTATTTATTTCTACAGCCTACCTAACCGACCTACTTATGTGTAGGTAGATATAAAATATACTAGGATAAGAATTAAACGTTAAACAAGACCGGAGGCCCAATGACGCAGAAGCATCACTAGGCCGCCATGTTGGATTGTCTGCATTCGCAATTATTATGACGACCACCACTCTTGGATTCTGCTTATGCTTTCGTTCAGGCAGAATAAAGTCACGTTGGCAGGGCCATACATACAAAAATAAACATACAATTACATTAAGTCCTGGGTGGATATCAAACACCCAACTTCACACGTAGCAATCAATTCCTGATAGTGAGAGGTATAGCCCAGTTGCTCTCAGTGATTAGAAACAATCACCCAGAGTAAACAATGACGGCGCGGTCAGTACCTGGATGGGTGACCGCAGGTGGCATGAAACCATGAGCGTCTCCGTTATTCGGAGGACACGTTAAGCAGTCGGTCTCAGTGGTAGAAATGCTCATTGCATACCTCGTATATATATGATTTAAATACAGTACAATTTGAGATCTAGCTAAATATATTATGCTATTTTATGTTTTCTGTACATGTAAAACATGAAATTTCATAATAAGATTTCTTGATAAGAAATGGAAGGAACGTTGAGGCTACGAAGGTTTTCATCAGGCCTGAATACAAGGTAATTTTCTTCTGACTCGTGTGTGGCATAAACTTCGCCATTTAATATATTTTGCAATGTTCTTAAAATATAAAGAATGAATATGTTCGACATGTTTACCAGCACAGGAATTTGATATTACCACGACAATAGTCCGCTTCAAGGCTTCAACCGTAGCTCGAATCCATTTCGGAGTTATATTTCATAATTCTTAGTTTAATTTATGAAGTATATTTAAATAGTGACTTTTTACAACCCTTGTTGAATAAAATACTTTACTTTTATTAAATTATACTTGACTGCCTCGGTGGCATAGTGGTAGCGGTCTCGGATTCGATTCCCGGGACGGACCAAATGTTTGTATGTTCTGCAAATATTTGTTTCGGAGTTTGGCTGTTTTCTATGTATAACATGTAAGTTTTTACAAAAAAAAAGTATATAAGTATTTATATCAGTTGTCTAGTACCCATAACACAAGCTCAGCTTAGCTTGGAACTAGATGGCGTTGTGTGTTAGACGTCCGGCACATTTATTTATTATTTATTTATTTATTTATACACTTGATAAATAGTAATGGGTTTACACATTTCTTATACGGTCGTCTAATTACTAGTTACTAAAGCCTATATTGTGTCAAAGAGATTACTGACATGAACACTTATTTTTTGATAAATAGATACATACATATCCATACTCCATACTTAATATTATAAATTTAGCCTCTGCTTCGTTAGTCTAGCGGTCGACGTAAGCGACTGACGGTCAAGAGGTCTCGAATTCAAATACCGGGTCAGGCCAAAAAGTGTTATTAAGTTTTTCTGATTATAACAGCTCGGAGTTTGGAAGTTGGGTTCTGAATCCCCGTGCCTCGTAGGGCACTTAAAGCTGTCGGTCCTGCACCTGATCTTTCCCCGGTCATGTCGATTAACCGTCCCATCGGATTATGAGTGAGAAGGAACAGAGAGTTCATCTATGTTTCCGCACACACTTGTGCACTATAATATCTCCTGCGTAGTTGGCTGGTTTGCGTTGCGACTGGCCGTAATCGGCTAGGAGAACAATAACATTATAAATTCAAGAATAACTGTCTGTTTGTCTGTAATGAAATTTGCAATGGAGACACTTTGGTTCTTGAGGAAAGATATAGGCTACTTCTTACCGCGATAACAGACATAGACGTGGGCTAAGCCACGGTCAGAAGCAAATCATAAATAAATTACACCCACACACAACAAATGATCTGAACTAAAATTTAGGTCAAACCGATTGAACTTGTAGCAGACACCAAGTAGAGAGTAATAAAGGCTAGGAAGATGATGATGAAAATAAAGAGATCGTGGTTATCACAAGCTCCTTTCTTTGTCCTAGATGCAAGTTAATCTCACGACCTCTATTTTCGCGGTCAGAACCACTAGCCTATTAAGAACAACTGCAAGCCAGTCAATTAAGAGAATAATAATATTAATCCACAGAAGTACATGAGGATACAATCATTTTTTTGTCTAAGGAGAAGAGCTCTACCAGTTTTCTTTTACAGGAAATTTTTGCTTAGCTTTATTACTAGTTTTTGCGCCTGGATCCGTCCGCGGGTTATTTGGTTATCGCAGCAAAGAGTAGCCTATGTACTTTCTCAAGAATCTAAGTATCTCCAGGCCAAATTTCATTGAAATCGATGTAGTGGTTTGGCCGTGAAAGCAGGACTGACAGACAGACTTAAGCATTTATAATATAAGTATGGATTATTTAATTTTTACTCATCATACTTACTGGATAGTTAGTTATACACTTATATATAACCTTTAGTTAAGGATTAGTAAAATTCCTCAAGGATCTTCGTAGGCGCAGCAAATCTAAAAATAAATAACGGAAAATACGATATCATTAACAAAAACCAAAACGATAAAATTTTCACAGGACCGTAAAATACATTGTTAAGCATAACCAAATTACGTAATTTCTGGGATACCTAAAGATTTATTTTGCAGAAAATACAAGGAATTTGCTTATTATTGATATACAAAGATTTCGTTAAAAAATACACTGGCACACGCTAACAATAACGAATCTTGGACTTAAAACAATAATTCGTGAATACTATGACAGACAACAGAAGAAAGTCATTGGAACCCCATTTGAACGTATTTTATTCATGTACACCATTGACACTTCAATTACGGAGACGCCTCCAGCAACACCAATTAAGATACTCAAGAATATTTTGAAAGACGTTATTAGAAATACGAAAAGATACCAAAGGAAGGAATAAAGCATACTCGTATATGAGTATGACAAAGACGTGCCCTGTGGCATGGAGCCAAATTCAGTACTGACTGTTATTGGTAACAATATATTCCATAGAACGACCTTTCAAAGTTTTCAAGTATCCACGAAACTTTATCTAATAAACTTTTTCTTCACAATACAGTTTACCGTAATTCTAAATGTAACGTACGTAACCTTAGTATAATGAAATAAAAGTTAGAATTTTGTTTTGTATTATTGTTGGGAATTCACATACAATTCACTAAAGGTTATAAGGAACCCTCGATATTTAAAAAATAAACAAAATATACTATGATTAGTGTTTCGAAATCAAACAAAACACGTATTATAAGCTGTTTAAAGAACAGAAGGTCATAAAAAAATATTACGCGTTTACCGTGGGAGAGTCACGCTTCGGCATGACTGAGCCGGCTCGACCGGAGTGATACCACGGCCTCACAGAAAACCGGTGTGAAATAGCGCTTGCGCTGTGTTTCACCAATTGAGTGAAGATACCGGAAGCTCATACCCCATCTCCTTCCCCTATCCCCCTCCCCATCCCCCAAAGGCTGGCAACGCATTTGTGACGCCTCTGGTATCGCGGGTGTACATGGGCAGCGGTAATCGCTTACCATCAGGCGATGCATCTACTCGTTTGTCACCTATTCAATAAAAAAAACCAGAAATTAATGTTAATGTTGCAAAATATACAATAATGCCTAAAAACGCAGCGTAGGAATGTAATAGCGTAGTAGGTACTCAAATTTTGCTCAATTTTAACTAGGATTATTCGTAACTGTAAAAATATACACATGTAAAATAAATATGGAATATTTATTGAAGAGAGGTTTGGATGGGGAGACTTCGACAAAGTCATGTGACGTGCAAACATGTGAATAGATGACAAAACGAAACAAATGCAATCATTTTTATATTACTAATAAGGACCCTATTATAAGAAGATAAGGATATATTTAGATTTTAACATGTGTGGATAGCTTCTTTGTCTATAGTTCTGTTTGTTTATGGATTTAAATTTTCTTCTATCGGCGGTCCTTATGACTACTTTCTGAATATTTCTTACTTAGGTTTTTTTTTTATGGAATAGGGGGCCAACGAGCAGACGCATCGCCTGATGGTAAGCGATTACCGCCGCCCATGGATACCCGCAACACCAGAGGCGTTACAAGTGCGTTGCCGGCCTTTGGGGGATGAGGACGTGGATGGGGGAAGGGGTTGGGATAGGGCCTCCGGTTTCCTCACTCACTCGGTGAAACTCAGCGCAGGCGCTGTTTCACACCGATTTTCTGTGAGGCCGTGGTATCACTCCGGTCGAGCCGACCCATTCATGCCGAAGCGTAGCTCTCCCACAGTGTGAACTGTATCTGCAATAATAACAATCCAAGATTTTTATACATTATCTTCTACTATTTTTTTAGTGTCTGTCAAATTTATAAGTCAACTCTATAAAAAATACGACTATCGACTATGTATACCGCATCTATATGTACATATTTATACTTGCTAACAAATCAATTCATTGACCTCGACCCACGACATTTGGCAAGAAGCTAGTTCTGACTAACAATCATAAATAGAGTCTTATTCCTTTCGTTATGTTACTGTTATTGTGATCGCAAAGTTGCATTTGGTGAATGGACGTGACGATTTTCATATTTTCAGAAAGCACCCCACGCTTTTTTAGTTTAGCTTACATGTATTTTAGTTTTTTTTTCAAAATAATATTTATTTACATTTTTATACGTATTTTTTTTTATTTAATTATTGTTTAATCATCGGTCCTCGAAAAGTTTACAATATTAAATAAAATCTGACCGTTTGAAGTGGATCAAAATCAAGTTTAAAGGATTCGGTTACAAAAAAAGTATTTAATACTAGCTGACCGACGCAACCTCGTTTGCGTCTTTTATTGCCCGTAGCGAATAATTTTTCCCCGTATAGTGTGTCGCGGACTTTTTTGTAGATATTTATAGGATCTACGATTAATTAGAACATTTTATGGTTTTATCTTTTATAGTTTACGCAGCGTACGCAAAATAAGTAACTTTTCTGGTTGATTTTTTACACCTTGTGTCCGGAAAACCCCAATATCTTACGGAACCCTATTTTTTCCAAAATAAAATATAGCCTATGTTACTCGTGGATAATGTAGCTTTCGAATGGTGAAAGAATTTTTAAAATCGGTTCAGTAGTTTTTGAGCCTATTCTACAACAGCCTATTCTATTACAAACAAACAAAGTTTTCCTCTTTATAATATTAGTATAGATTTGCAAATAGACGATTTTAAAATTAAAGAAATCTAAAAGTACCTTGTATTCATGTGTGGATTGATATTTGTTCCAACCGAACGGAATTGTTTACGATTTCGCACAGATTTAAATTACAGTCTGGGAACAGACATATTGGTGCTAATCCTGTTATATCGACACTAAACTAAAATTTCTCTAAAATTATTTCTCCTCTTTTATCTCAGTAGACGATATTTCAAATGATATTATGTGTGCATGTATTTAAAAACGTCTATTTTAGCGTGATATGAGTATACCTAAATTCATTTATTAACATTCAAAACGTTTTATGACAGGACAAATCTTTTTAGTTAAGTTCAGAGAGTTTTCGAACATCGGAGTCAGAATAATTGTTTCTCCTGGAAGAATTGATTGACAAAATCAGATATGGCTTAGCTTGCTTGTCATACAAGATATACATTGCATAGTTAGTAAATAAAGTTACTTATAGCTCTAGAACACGAGTAACTACTCACCTCGGGTACAAAAAGACGAACCCTTTCATGCGAATCTTGTTGTGAGCGCTCCTTTCTTGAGTTTTGTACCTAGAGCTAGAGATTCAGCTGACATAGTTTTCTCAGCCTCACAAACGACTCAGCTTGAATTTTAGTTGTCACAAAGTGGAGCATTAATAACCCGCCATGCACCCGAAGGAACGTAATTTCCCGGTACATTAACTTGCAAAAAATTACACTATGAAACGAAGTTCTTGCAATTGCCCGTTCTGTGTAGTCAATAGTCATTTCTAAAATCGTTATTATGTATTATTATGGACATTAAAAAGTAGTCACTTTTGACTTCGAAATTTAATAAAAATGAAATGAAATAGGTTCCTATATTTAATAAGTTCAAAATATTTTTATACTTCAACTAGTTGACCCGGCAAACGTTGTTTTGCCACGTATATTATTTGTAGGAAAAAGTTTTTCTGGGAAAAAAGTTCAATAAAGATAACATTAAAAATAAATTATTACAAAAAATTAAAGTCTTTAATTAATAAATAAATAATAGGGGTTGATCGTAGAGGGGTGAAACTTTTGCGTTGTATGTATTTTTGTATGCTGTATCATAAAAAATAAAAACAAAAAATTTTTACCAAAAAAAATAATTTAAGGGTTAACATTTAGGGGGATGAAAAATAGATGTTGTCCGATTCTCCACCCTAGCCGATATGCGCGCTAAGATTCACGAAAATCGGTCGAGCCGTTTCGGAGTAGTTCAATTATGCACACCGTGATACGAGAATTTGATATATTAGATACGAGTATAACCAGAAACTAAGAATATTTTTGAAACACTTGGCGAAAAGATTTTCGTTACTTAAGTTTATTATTTCGACCAAATATAAATAATTACACTATTTATATCCTAACAAAATATATGTTGATGAGAATTTTTGATACAGCACTGATGCAATGAATATACCAAGTTTCTCAGCAAACTTTATCGTTCATCTGTACCGCTTGTCTTTGACGCAGTTCGACATAGTAAGAAGTTCAAGAATGCAACCTGTTTATCTATCGCATTGGAATTTTGTAAAAGAGTTTGCATAGAGTGAACAAACATTTAACATTTAAACCAAAAGAAACGAATTTTCTCTTCGTTCCGTTCGTGACATATTTAGGAAGTATTTTGTCCGTTTGTGTTTGTATCCCCCGACACAATGGGTGTTATAAGTGTGACAGCTATGTCTGTTTATGGAATCATAGCTCCTGAGCGAATGAACCGATTTAAATGCTGTTTTTTTATCTAAAATAAATAAAAAACAGAATTAATTAACATATATAATGACGCAACGACGTCTGTATTATAAAATAGGTATGTAAATATGTATTAAGTAGATAAAGGAATTTAAAAAGCTGTCGTTTATGATGATATAAATATTCCAGTTTTATTTATTACGTTTATAGATATATTTTGAGTAATAAGTTTTTAAGTTTTATTCCGTATAGGGAGTCTGACGACTTCCACATACTTACTACAATACTACAACTGTTGGGTCATGCCGGTTCTGATGTATTCTTTTGGTATACTTAGATGGACTCAGACCGAATTAGATGCCCTAGATTCCTATCTAGGAATTAGATGCCCTAGATTCATTATCTAGGAATCTAGGGCATCTAATTACCTAAGTACGTAAGTACCTAAGTACCTAAGTCCGTACATTGCTGACTGCATTTCGAATGCATCACCCACGTTCATCAGTTATGAGGTTATATATCCCGCGAAAATGTGGGGGTCGTGGACTTTAAATATCAAGACCCTACACAATCGCGAGATATACAATCTTAGAGAATATTTTCTTCATACTGGTGTGGGAATGCATCGCAGTGTAGTTGCAGTGGACACCGGACTCACTCCGCTTGCTCTGGCTCTTTAGCGTAAACCTTTTGGCGTAAACCTGTAGTACTAAGTACTACTGATCGCAGGGAGGTATGGAACTAGAACTAGAACTAGAACTAGAACTAGAACTAGAACTTGAACTAGAACTAGAATTAGAACTTGAACTTGAACTTGGACTTGAACTGGAACTGGAACTGGAACTGGAACTGGAACTGGAACTGGAACTGGAACTTGGACTTGAACTTGAACTTTAACTGGAACTACAACTACAACTAAAACAAAACTTGAACTGGAACTGGAACTGGAACTGGAACTGGAACTGGAACTGGAACTGGAACTGGAACTAGAACTAGAATTAGAACTTGAACTTGGACTTGAACTGGAACTGGAACTGGAACTGGAACTGGAACTGGAACTTGAACTTGAACTTGAACTTGAACTTTAACTGGAACTACAACTACAACTAAAACAAAACTAGAATTAGAACTTGAACTTGAACTTGAACTGGAACTGGAACTGGAACTGGAACTGGAACTGGAACTTGAACTTGAAGATGAACTTGAAGTTGAACTTGAACTTGAACTTTAACTGGAACTACAACTACAACTAAAACAAAACTAGAATTAGAACTTGAACTAGAATTAGAACTGGAACTGGAACCGGAACTGGAACTGGAACTGGAACTGGAACTAGAACTAGAATTAGAACTTGAACTTGGACTTGAACTGGAACTGGAACTGGAACTGGAACTGGAACTGGAACTTGAACTTGAACTTGAACTTGAACTTTAACTGGAACTACAACTACAACTAAAACAAAACTTGAACTGGAACTGGAACTGGAACTGGAACTGGAACTGGAACTGGAACTGGAACTGGAACTAGAACTAGAATTAGAACTTGAACTTGGACTTGAACTGGAACTGGAACTGGAACTGGAACTGGAACTGGAACTTGAACTTGAACTAGAATTAGAACTGGAACTGGAACCGGAACTGGAACTTGAACTTGAACTAGAACTGGAACTACAACTACAACTAAAACAAAACTAGAATTAGAACTTGAACTTGAACTTGAACTGGAACTGGAACTGGAACTGGAACTGGAACTGGAACTTGAACTTGAAGTTGAACTTGAAGTTGAACTTGAACTTGAACTTTAACTGGAACTACAACTACAACTAAAACAAAACTAGAATTAGAACTTGAACTAGAATTAGAACTAGAACTGGAACTGGAACTGGAACTGGAACTGGAACTGGAACTGGAACTGGAACTGGAACTGGAACTGGAACTAGAACTAGAACTAGAACTAGAATTAGAACTTGAACTTGGACTTGAACTGGAACTGGAACTGGAACTGGAACTGGAACTGGAACTTGAACTTGAACTTGAACTTGAACTTTAACTGGAACTACAACTACAACTAAAACAAAACTTGAACTTGAACTTGAACTTGAACTTGAACTTGAACTTGAACTGGAACTGGAACTGGAACTGGAACTGGAACTAGAACTTGAACTGGAACTGGAACTGGAACTGGAACTGGAACTGGAACTGGAACTGGAACTGGAACTTGAACTTGAACTTGAACTGGAACTGGAACTGGAACTTGAACTTGAACTGGAACTTGAACTTGAACTGGAACTGGAACTTGAACTTGAACTTGAACTGGAACTCGAACTCGAACTGGAACTGGAACTGGAACTGGAACTGGAACTACAACTAAAACAAAACTTGAACTTGAACTTGAACTGGAATGAACCGATTTAAATGCTGTTTTTTTATCTAAAATAAATAAAAAACAGAATTAATTAACATATATAATGACGCAACGACGTTTGTATTATAAAATAGGTATGTAAATATGTATTAAGTAGATAAAGGAATTTAAAAAGCTGTCGTTTATGATGATATAAATATTCCAGTTTTATTTATTACGTTTATAGATATATTTTGAGTAATAAGTTTTTAAGTTTTATTCCGTATAGGGAGTGTGACGACTTCCACATACTACAATACTACAACTGTTGGGTCATGCCGGTTCTGATGTATTCTTTTGGTATACTTAGATGGACTCAGACCGAATTAGATGCCCTAGATTCCTATCTAGGAATTAGATGCCCTAGATTCATTGTCTAGGAATCTAGGGCATCTAATTACCTAAGTACGTAAGTACCTAAGTACCTAAGTCCGTACATTGCTGACTGCATTTCGAATGCATCACCCACGTTCATCAGTTATGAGGTTATATATCCCGCGAAAATGTGGGGGTCGTGGACTTTAAATATCAAGACCCTACACAATCGCGAGATATACAATCTTAGAGAATATTTTCTTCATACTGGTGTGGGAATGCATCGCAGTGTAGTTGCAGTGGACACCGGACTCACTCCGCTTGCTCTGGCTCTTTAGCGTAAACCTTTTGGCGTAAATCTGTAGTACTAAGTACTACTGATCGCAGGGAGGTATGGAACTAGAACTAGAACTAGAACTAGAACTAGAACTAGAACTAGAACTAGAACTAGAACTAGAACTAGAACTTGAACTAGAACTAGAATTAGAACTTGAACTTGAACTTGGACTTGAACTGGAACTGGAACTGGAACTGGAACTGGAACTGGAACTGGAACTGGAACTGGAACTGGAACTGGAACTGGAACTGGAACTGGAACTGGAACTTGGACTTGAACTTGAACTTTAACTGGAACTACAACTACAACTAAAACAAAACTTGAACTGGAACTGGAACTGGAACTGGAACTAGAACTAGAACTAGAACTAGAATTAGAACTTGAACTTGGACTTGAACTGGAACTGGAACTGGAACTGGAACTGGAACTGGAACTTGAACTTGAACTTGAACTTTAACTGGAACTACAACTACAACTAAAACAAAACTTGAACTTGAACTTGAACTTGAACTGGAACTGGAACTTGAACTGGAACTGGAACTGGAACTGGAACTGGAAGACCCTATACAATCGCGAGATATACAATCTTAGAGAATAGAGAACTTGAACTGGAACTGGAACTGGAACTTGAACTGGAACTTGAACTGGAACTGGAACTGGAACTGGAACTAAAACAAAACTTGAACTTGAACTGGAACTTGAACTTGAACTGGAACTTGAACTTGAACTGGAACTGGAACTTGAACTTGAACTTGAACTGAAACTGGAACTCGAACTGGAATTTGAACTTGAACTTGAACTTGAACTGGAACTCGAACTGGAACTGGAACTGGAACTTGAACTAAAACAAAACTTGAACTGGAACTTGAACTGGAACTAGAACTAGAACTTGAACTAGAACTAGAACTAGAACTAGAATTAGAACTTGAACTGGAACTGGAACTGGAACTGGAAGACCCTATACAATCGCGAGATATACAATCTTAGAGAATAGAGAACTTGAACTTGAACTGGAACTGGAACTGGAACTTGAACTAGAACTTGAACTAGAACTAGAACTAGAACTAGAACTAGAACTAGAACTAGAACTAGAACTAGAACTAGAACTAGAATTAGAACTTGAACTTGAACTTGAACTAGAACTAGAACTTGAACTGGAACTGGAACTTGAATTTGAACTGGAACTGGAACTGGAACTGGAACTGGAACTGGAACTGGAACTACAACTAAAACAAAACTTGAACTAGAACTTGAACTAGAACTGGAACTGGAACTGGAACTTGAACTGGAACTTGAACTTGAACTTGAACTTGAACTTGAACTTGAACTTGAACTTGAACTTGAACTTGAACTTGAACTTGAACTTGAACTTGAACTGGAACTGGAACTGGAACTGGAAGACCCTATACAATCGCGAGATATACAATCTTAGAGAATATTTTCTTCATACTGGTGTGGGAATGCATCGCAGTGTAGTTGCAGTGGACACCGGACTCACTCCGCTTGCTCTGGCTAAAGAGAATTGGCGTAAACCTGTAGTACTTAGTACTACTGATCGCAGGGAGGTATGGAACTACAACTAGAACTAGAACTAGAACTAGAACTAGAACTAGAACTAGAACTTGTACTTGAACTTGAACTTGAACTTGAACTGGAACTGGAACTGGAACTAGAACTTGAACTGGAACTGGAACTGGAACTGGAACTGGAACTGGAACTGGAACTGGAACTGGAACTTGAACTTGAACTTGAACTGGAACTGGAACTTGAACTTGAACTTGAACTGGAACTTGAACTTGAACTGGAACTGGAACTTGAACTTGAACTTGAACTGGAACTCGAACTGGAACTGGAACTTGAACTTGAACTTGAACTTGAACTGAAACTGGAACTTGAACTGGAACTTGAACTTGAACTTGAACTTGAACTGGAACTCGAACTGGAACTGGAACTGGAACTGGAACTTGAACTAAAACAAAACTTGAACTGGAACTTGAACTGGAACTAGAACTAGAACTTGAACTAGAACTAGAACTAGAACTAGAACTAGAACTAGAACTAGAACTAGAACTAGAATTAGAACTTGAACTGGAACTGGAACTGGAACTGGAACTGGAACTGGAACTGGAACTGGAACTGGAAGACCCTATACAATCGCGAGATATACAATCTTAGAGAATAGAGAACTAGAACTTGAACTTGAACTGGAACTGGAACTGGAACTGGAACTTGAACTGGGACTGGAACTTGAACTAGAACTTGAACTTGAACTTGAACTGGAACTGGAACTGGAACTGGAACTGGAACTGGAACTGGAACTGGAACTGGAACTGGAACTGGAACTACAACTACAACTAAAACAAAACTTGAACTTGAACTAGAACTGGAACTGGAACTTGAACTGGAACTTGAACTTGAACTTGAACTTGAACTTGAACTGGAACTGGAACTGGAACTGGAACTGGAACTGGAACTGGAACTGGAACTGGAACTGGAACTGGAACTGGAACTGGAACTGGAACTGGAACTGGAACTGGAAGACCCTATACAATCGCGAGATATACAATCTTAGAGAATATTTTCTTCATACTGGTGTGGGAATGCATCGCAGTGTAGTTGCAGTGGACACCGGACTCACTCCGCTTGCTCTGGCTAAAGAGAATTGGCGTAAACCTGTAGTACTTAGTACTACTGATCGGAGGGAGGTATGGAACTACAACTAGAACTAGAACTAGAACTAGAACTAGAACTGGAACTAGAACTTGAACTTGAACTGGAACTGGAACTGGAACTGGAACTTGAACTTGAACTGAAAACATTTATTAAAAACAAATTTTCGTTTTGGAGTTTATGTGTTTTCTATGTATATACTTACAAAGAAGCAGAGAAGAAAAGTTCCTACAGTACAAGCTCTGCTTAGTTTGAAACTAGATGGCGTTGTGTGTCAGATATCTGAAATATTGTTATTATTATTTCAACCATGCGACGTGACATATGTTAAATAACTATTACTAAAGCGAGCTCTACTCGCATATATCACTGCGCCCGAAAACTAATGCTATCGTTACTCACTGGAACTAAATCTACGTTTGGAAATGAGTCGCAAATCTGTGTTGATAACACTATCATGTAGATCACAATAACCCTATAATTAAGCCTGCGTCGAAATCACGTCATGAGCAACGGCTCATATTCGGAACGTATTTTGGTAGCTTTAGCTGACTTTGCAACAATATTTAACGATAAATTGTGCTCTGTAATACAAGTGCGTTTCATTTTCAGCAGCAGCAGCAGAATGCACCCTTAAAAGCAAGGGACTTTTTATATATGAGTCTTTACTCTGGGACTTAGTAAACATAAAGAAATCAGAATATCTGTGTAAAAACAGTGCTCGTTTATTAAAATAAATTTAACAGTTAAATAAATAATAAATAAATAAATATTCCGGACATCTAATATATAACGTCATCTTGTCCCAAGCTAAGCAGAGCTTGTGTTATGGGCATTAGACGACTGATATTAATACTTATATACTTTTTTTTTGTAAATACATACATATAATAACCCAAACTCCGAAACAAATCAAACTTAGCAGTAGCATACGCACCAATACGCCACCGAGGCAGTCAAATATTCTTAAAATAGATACAATTTTCTATTTTATTAAAAGAGACGAAAAAATTTCATCTAAAAGCAATTCCAAAACATTTTTTTCGACATCTTTTGTCAAATTTCAATACGTTGAGTTCCCTTCGTGTGCTTTTGCTCATTACTACATTTATGCAATTAAGCATACCAAGATTTTTATATGATGTTAGAAAACATTTTCCCATAACATGATGTAAAATTGTAAGCGTAATTTGGGCTGGAGAGTCAACGTAGTCTTACGTACGAGTATTAAAGTATCGTACGAGCATTAAAGTAACGTACGAGCTTGTTCCGGCATGCTCGATTGGGTTTAAGTTCAAATTATGTGCTGGTTCCTATCAGATAATGTTTACTTTTTAAAGATGGTCTTTCACAATCCGATTCATTGCTCTCGAGTGTTCTACGTGATACACTGCTTTCCTACAATTACACACAGAGTCACGTCACTCAGTCACGTTCTAAGTTTAACGTCTATTATAGATGGAATAGGATAGGACGTGTTACGGTAAATGACATCGATAGGTAGATAAAATTTTGTGGGACTAAAGATGTTTATGTTTGTGTGGTTTATTCCCGCAAGACAGGTCAATAACCGCGTTATGTTCAAGTGGAAAAAAACATATTATGATATTTCATATCTTATTAGATTATAGAATTATTTGTAGTTTATTAAACTACAAGTTACGAGTGTTTGCTTTTGCTTCAATGAGTGTATTTAGAATATTGTAATTGGAACGAAGTTCCTTATCGCGCGTTGCGAAAGGGGGCTAGACGGAAAAAATTAAGACTAAAAGTTGTAACTACACTTTTTGCTCATGTTTCTCTGTCTGTCTCTCTCTCTCTCTTATAGAAAGCAAGCCAGATAATTTCGTTTCGTCTTTCTATTTCGAACTTCGTTCCATCCGGGTGTCCCTTGACACCTCTCAAGTTTTTTTTGTAAGATAGTATTGTTGTTGTTAAAATATAAAATAAATTTAAGAGTAATTATTTCGTTTTTATTTTGATGCTAATTGGTCTGTAAATTATTCAAACTGCGTTTGTCGGTTTATACAAGAATATAAGATTAGTCTACAGAAGAAGCCGATTTGGTAATATGAGTAACATGTATGTAAGTTTCCTATTAAAACTTGATAGACGTTTATTTTTCGAATCTATTTATCGAGTATCAAGTATGTCTGTTTTCTTCTTAATGACTATCAAGAAATCGATCTGTACTCAACTGTCAAAACTATAAACTGTAGAGAATCCCAACAATTACTATAGGATCCAGGATACTACGACCGATCCAACCTTTTTTTTGGCGCAATGCATAATTAGTATTTACTTTGTGATACGGTGCTGCTACTGTGGCGATCTCCACATACAGCGCCATCTACCGAAGATACACTGAACTACGGAGCAACGTACAACACGAAGAAACTACCAATCCTGAATCGCACTGTAGAAGTTCTCGCACCGATTATTATATATACAACATCCCAACATCAACTGTTGGGCAGTAGCCCGCCAGGCATGATCACCTCGCCTGGTCGGAGGATCCTCCCTTTGTGATGGAGGGACTCGTTCCCCCACACTACGATAGACGGTATTGATACTCGTATATTCTTGTTTTAGTATAGGAGCTAGCAACGTTTTCGAGAAAGAATTTTAGGTCAGCTGATTTTGTGATATGTCGTCCTTCTTGCACTTTCGGTTAGAGTCTGGGCTATCTGGCTGGCGGTAGCGGTTGCGTTCATTAGTGCGCATCCTACCTGTCCAGGTAATAATCCTGGATTTTAAAAACATTTTAGAAGGCGTAATTTTTAATTTTTTGTTTTTAAATAAGTCTACCTGACATACTTTTTTTATTGCCAGACATTTTTGACAATGCTAACTACATAGTTACGCAATTATTTATTTTTTTTATAAAATGTTTCAAAGTATTTTATGATGTCTGTAATTTTAATATCATGCTATTTAAATATAAGAAAAACTTGAAATAAATTTGCCAGATATTAGTTCGACTGTTGTCTTGAATTAAAAATAAAAAGTCATGAAAAGTATTGCAGTATAATGCTAGTAGTCCGAGAGAGACAGTTGCAGAATAAGTCGAGAACGATACAGAGAACCATTCCGAAAGTAAATTACTTTTCACTGTGCATATAACAAAAAAATAATAATAATAATAATCATTCTAGTCAGAGCAAGTTTCAAAAAAAATTTAAGTATAAAAGGATATAAAATTAGATTAAAATTTAAAAAACAACACTTTTTATTTATATTGTTCTGATTACTAAATGTAAATTATAAATAATTAATATTAAGTTTTTCAAGTTGTTTCAGCTTATAGTGACGTCACAAAAAAAGAGGCATCTTCATAATCATCATCATGATCATCGTCGCTGTCTTTGTCAGTGTCATTCATATCATCTTCTTGGGAACTTTCGTTATCATCTAAAACTCTATCATCTGCAACTGAAAAAAATAAACAGTGTAATTCTTCTTGTTTGTTATAAAACATTTTAGTTATTATTGATAAATATTCCATTTCACACTTACTTTGAACAATAATATCTGCAACTGAGGATGGTAATTGATCTCCCAAAAACCAGACAAAATCATATTTGTCACCGTTAATAGTCCAACCGAAAGCCATTGGAGATAAAGATGTTGGATGTTTTGAGTGAGCATTTCTCCAAATTTTCGTCACGTAACGAACCCTCAATAAATGCTGTTGCAATTCCGCTTTACAGGGTGGCAAACTCGATGAGTCAAAGTTTCGAAATTTTTTGTCGAAGTTCTCATTTGATTTTTTAGACTTAAACGTACTTGAAAATAAATGAAATCGAACATCATTAACATTGGAACAGCCCACGCAAATAAATAAGACAGATGGATATCATAGACAATGTTATAGTAGTTTTACTGCTTTAATGGCAAAATACCGTGATTCATCATCAGAAACAGATAATGCCAGTAACTCCACTTCACTCACTTTGTCACCGAGTACTCCAGTAGATATTAGTGAAACTGTTCCAAGAAACGTAACTCAAAGCTCTCACGTTTTAATGAAATGCCTGACACTAATATTGAAGATATTGGAAAAGGACGACAACTCAAAAATGTTTGCTTTTTTGTGATAAAGATCGTAAACAGAGTAAGGGTAAACAACAAAATCTTTATTCCTCAAACGATGCAAAGCTTTATGATAAAATTATTGAGTGGATGGAAAAACTTAATAATGAAGAATTATTACAGAAAATTAATCGTCTTAAATCTGAAAAGAAAACAATTTATTATCATCATTTATGTGAATTAAATTATTTAAATGATTATAATAAAATAGTTTCAGACATTCCACATACTTCTTGGCATAAAAATCGTAATGTTCATAAATATATTTTTAATCATATTGTATCAACGGTAGAAGAAGAAGTTTTGCAAAAAAAATAATGTGTATTGTTATCATCTCTCTGTGATACGTACAATCATTATTTGGAATATGAGCAGAATTTTTTTTAGAAAAGGCAAAGTTAAGCCTTTTAAAATATTAGATAATTCTAAAGAATACCAGTTAGCTTTTGTTAATATAATTACGGATGACGAAGAAGTACTTGAAACTACGTTTGTAACGCTGGAGAAATTTATTTGTCAAATGTATGGAGTTAAAAATTGTTCCAATGTTAATGATGTTCGATTTCATTTATTTTCTAGTACGTTTAAGTCTAAAAAATCAGATGAGAACTTCGACAAAAAATTTCGAAACTGACTCATCCAGTTTGCCACCCTGTAAAGCGGAATTGCAACAGCATTTATTGAGGGTTTGTTACGTGACGAAAATTTGGAGAAATGCTCACTCAAAACATCCAACATCTTTATCTCTAATGGCTTTCGGTTGGACCATTAACGGTGACAAATATGATTTTGTCTGGTTTTTGGGAGATCAATTACCATCCTCAGTTGCAGATATTATTGTTTAAAGTAAGTGTGAAATGGAATATTTATCAATAATAACTAAAATGTTTTATAACAAACAAGAAGAATTCAACTGTTTATTTTTTTCAGTTGCAGATGATAGAGTTTTAGAAGATAACGAAAGTTCCCAAGAAGATGATATGAATGACCCTGACAAAGACAGCGACGATGATCATGATGATGATTATGAAGATATCTCTTTTTTTGTGACGTCACTATAAGCTGAAACAACTTGAAAAACTTAATATTAATTATTTATAATTTACATTTAGTAATCAGAACAATTTAAATAAAAAGTGTTGTTTTTTAAATTTTAATCTAATTTTATATTCCTTTTTATACTTAAATTTTTTTTGAAACTTGCTCTGACTAGAATGATTATTATTATTATTTTTTTTTTGTTATATGCACAGTGAAAAGTAATTTACTTTCGGAATGGTTCTCTGTATCGTTCTCGACTTATTCTGCAACTGTCTCTCTCGGACTACTAGCATTATACTGCAATACTTTTCATGACTTTTTAATTTTAATTCAAGACTTAACAATCGAATTAATGTCTGGCAAATTTATTTTAAGTTTTTCTTATATTTAAATAACATAATATTAAAATGACAGACATTATAAAATACTTTGAAATTTTTAATACCTAAAAAAATGAACAATAATTTTTCTTTTATAAATCACCGACATCTCAAAGCCAGAAATACTTTGAAAAATACTCAAGGGTCAGGTAAGTTTCTCGGAATTCGAAGAAAATATATTCTATCTAGTTTCAGTAGGATAGACGTCAAACTTGCCGGTCTTCTTAGAATTTTGTTGTTGTTTATTTTCCTGTTTTAGTCTGTATAAAAACCTTTAATTTAGAATCGTTTCTAACCAACTTTAAATCGTTATAGATCCTAAAATGTAATTTTCATTGAAAAACGATGTAAGAAATCTAAAAATATTTTATACATCTATTTATTAATACCCTACTTAACATAATTCGTCGAATTTCATTATTTTTATTTTTCGCATTATGATGTCCAAAATCGGCCATTTTGTTTTTTTAGCTAGAATGACATTTGCAACATTATGACGTGTCATTTATCAACATTAGCCCACGTGTTTGGTCTAAACAGCGTCACAAAGGTACAAATCCAAATACATACATAGGCTGATAAACACATAACCCTCCTTTGCGTAAAATTGAAATAGATTAACCATTACGGCGGTCTAAAATAAATATTATAGCAATTGCAGTATTTGCTTCCTGTATTGAAATTCAAACCCTGACCTGTAAAAGGGAAACCATTATTACCCATAGACAGTGGTTATCAATTCTGAATACCGGACGGTGCAGTTTGCATAGCTATTGATTATTATGAATGCGTCGGCGAGGCTTTAAACCATCTTAGTATATATTCATAAGTAGGAATCATAAACACAGACGGCGGGAACATAATTAATGGCAGTGAACTAACAATGACGTGACTTCAGGTTCGAATGACACCACATATCTATTACTAGCTGACCTACGCAACCTCGTTTGCGTCTTATATTGCCCGTAGTGTGAAAATTATTTCCCCCTTTTTTGATACATTCTTCATTGGTGCTCCGCTCCTATTAGTAGTAGCGTGATGATATATAGCCTATAGCCATCCTCGATAAATGGACTATCGTACCAGCGGTTCCTGAGATTAGCGCGTTCAAACAAACAAACTCTTCAGCTTTATTATTAGTATAGATCTGAAACGAACATTTTCCTTAGTTGACCGGATATTTTACAGGACTATAGGAGTTGATATTTTTTTGGTTAACTTATAAGCTCACCTTTAAGTGTTTTTTTATGGATTAGGGGGTTAACGAGCAGACGTATCACATGATCAGTGGCGTCACAAGTGCGTTGCCGGCCTTTGGGGGATGGGAAGGGGGAATGGGGGAGGCGTCGGGTCATGGGCCTTCGGTATCCTCACTCAATCGGAGAAACACAGAGCAACGCTATCTAACACTGAAAAAAGGTTTCAAATCGGACCAGTAATTCCTGAGATTAGCGCGTTCAAGCAAAAAACAATAAACTCTTCTGCTTTATACACTAGTATTATATAGATGTGTTTAAATAAGCTAAGTTTATGTTACAATGCAACGTGTAATAATAGTATTTATTTTGTGGATACCCGACTTTTACTAATATCAGTAAAAGAAGCCTGCTTCAAGAAGTGGAGCGTTCTGCTGCACCCATAAGGCCTAGTGGTTTAAGCGGTCGCCACGCCCTTACCTTCTTCGCCAAGTGTTGTGAGTTTAAACGCTACATAGGACAACACTTTTTGTGATTTACAAATTGTTGTTCTAAGTCTGGGTGTTCTTTGTATCCGTTTCATGTATGTTTGTAAAGTCCCCCGCGATAGAGGATTTCATCATAGCGCGGGGGACTTGTCTTTTCGAAAATAAAAACAAAACAACCTATGCCCAGTAACACATTATCAAAAGCTAAATACTTTTATCCTAAAAGTAACGTTTTAAACGCAAACAAGCCCACACAACCGCAAATTTTAACATTCACACGAAAAATGTGTTGAAATAAACGTATTTTACTAAATTCAATATTCAAGTCATGCCCTCGCAGTGTTTGTAAATGAAATAAAATTGCAGAGAGTAAAAATGTAGAGAATGTGAATTGAATTAAATCGGGAGCAAAGTGTCCAATAATCTATAGGGTTACCTATAAAATAACAACAGGTATAATGTTCAAATACATTATACATATATTTAACAACATATATTTTATCTCTAAACAAACACCTAATCAAAAAATTATAACCGCTATCGCATGAACATCTATACTATACTATAATCTTATGAAGCTGAAGTCCGATTTGAAAAATTCTTCTTCTCAGTGTTAGATAGTCCATTTATCGAGGAAGGCTATAGGCTATATATCATCACGCTAATACTACTAGGAGCGGAGCACCAATAAAGACTGTTTCAAAAACGAGAAAAAAAAATCACGCTACGGGCAATTGAAGATGCGAACGAGGTTGCGTGGGTCAGCTAATATTTTATATCTAAACAAACACTTAACCAAAAAATAATAACCTTTTTCTTTCTTTCTTTTAAAAAGACAACTCCCACATTAGGAATAAACATCCTGTGTCGTGGGGGACTTTACAAACATACATGAAACAGACACAAAGAACATCCAGACTCGGGACAACAATTCGTGGATCACACAAAGTGTTGTAGGTACCGCGTGGGATTTGAACCCACGACACTTGGCGCAGTAGCAAGCGGCATGGCGACCGCTGACACCACTCGACCAACCGTGCAGTCGTAATACCTGTAATAATAACATATAAAATATCTCTAAAAATATATCTGACCTTATCTTGTTATTTGATTTATTAACCGCATTGCTCAACATAAAATTCCTCTGCGTTTATTACATCAATGCTATAATTGTCATATTGGGACCGAAAGATATGAATGTAATTATCGTATGCATTCATAAATGTACTTTACACAGCTTGTACTGTGCAGGCTATTTAATAGGCACCGCAAATTGCCTTGAGTGCTTCCACGAATGAATAGCTTCCATCCTTATGTAAGTTTTTCCATTTCATTTGCTAGCTGTGCAGTTTTGATTGACCAATTATTTTTCTTTCGAAGGCATAAAAGGGTTTGAAAGATACATATTACGTTAATTGGTTAAGGAAAGCTACCATAAATAGATTATGAATACCAAATTGATCTTCGTTCCAAAATTGTTGTTGGCAAGGTTCCTATTTGACAAAACAAATTTGTTGAATAGTCTACGTCTAGTTTAATTTATATCTGAATGTCTCAATGTTCTTCCTAGGCGCTGTTTGTGGTAAACTTGTGTATAACTTCACTTACATGCTCTTACGTTCCTATTTCTTCAGTAGTGTCCATATGTCTTTTCGATAAACACTTTACTTAGTCTTTTATAAAATACTAGCTGACCCACGCAACCTCGTTTGCGTCTCCTATTGCCCGTAGCGTGAACATTTTCCCTCGTTTTTGAAACATTCTTCATTGGTGCTCCGCTCCTATTAGTATTAGCGTGATGATATATAGCCTATAGCCTTTCTCGATAAATGGACTATCCAATACTGATAGATTTTTTCAAATTGGACCAGCTGTTCCTGAGATTAGCGCGTTCAAAAAAACAAATAAACTCTTCAGCTTTTTTTTTTGTTTAAAAAGACAACTCCCACATTAGGAATAAACATCCTGTGTCGTGGGGGACTTTACAAACATACATGAAACGAACACAAAGAACATCCAGACTCGGGACAACAATTCGTGGATCACACAAGTGTTGTACCGCGTGGGATTTGAACCCAAGACACTTGGCGCAGTAGCAAGCGGCATGGCAACCAATGAAACCACTCGGCCAAACGTACAGTCAAGCTTTATAATGTTAGTATAGATTTTGTACAATTTAGTTAAATTATCTATTATATTAAAAGCCAAAGTCTCAATACGAGCATTCCTTTAAATTTCATGTATCCATGTATGCCTATTATTTATAAAATAACTTATAACCATAAAAAGGAAACTTGGGAACATGTTCACAAGTATTCTTTCGGGTTTTTCCTTTAAAATTTTAATCATAGAGCCCTTGTTACGAGAATACGTACAGCTAAATGTAGGCCGTATAAAAGTTAGCATTATATTTATAAACTTTCTTGTTCTACTTATTCTACTCAATATTTAACTCTGAAACATAGATTTAATTAATTTAGAACATTAATATTTGGATAAAACATACATAATATACATTCATAATGTATCCTGTTAAACAATTGGAAACATAATTAATAAGGCAAATGGGTAAAACAAAAGGAAGCTATCTAAAGTAACATCGATGATCGCCCAATTAAAATTTTAAAGGAAAACATTAATAAAGACCGACATTACAAATATTTTTTTGTTGTAACCACGATACCACAGAACCAGTTGTTGTGGAGTGCCTTGGGATATGCTTATGTCTAACAGTGAACGTCTTTTGGCTGAAATGATCATGAATCACGACCGTAAGTCGAAAGTATTTAGCAACACCAAGTGTATATCTGAGTCCTGGATTACCAATGTCTGACGATAGTATACTCGCTGAAGTATAGAACTGTATTGGCCGTGGTACTGAGCAAAAATGACTTCATTACGTTATTTAAAACCAGTGTTCAATAATTTTCACTCAATGAGCGAAGCTTCCAAAGCCTCGACTCCCTCCTCCGATAGGAATCACTTAACATTATTAACATAGCTTAACTCATCCGCTCATCTCCCATTACCATAAAAATATGTAAGTACATAGTATAATCGAGCTTGGGATGATATTTCTTTCATATAATCTTAAAGGTCTTGAAGATAGATTACACAATATGTGACCTCTTTTTAGGTCACACACAAGGTGCGCTGACTTTGAATATTCTTATACGCACACATATCTCACGTTCTATTACCGTCCGGGGTAGGCAATAAAAAGTCATTCAGTATGAAAACTAAACGATTCCCATTTTGGGAATCTATTTAGTAGAGCTAATAAAGGAACTTGAATTATTAGTTTCAACGCTTATCACTGGAATTATTAGTCATATTGGAACAGTTTTGTATTTGACGCAATCAGAATTAAGAAAGAAACTAAAACTAAAACAGAAGAAGCCGTAAACAAGAATAAATTTAAACAAGAATAAATATTCAAAATTTAATTATACTTGACACATAATTTATAAATAGAACATCAGATGATTTTTTTTTAAAGATATAACTCCGGCATTAGGAATTATTAAGAATTGTGCCGCGGTGGACTTTACAAACATACATTTAACGAAATTAGTGTCAAAGTGCGAGGTTCATGTTTTTAAATAGACATACACAGATAGGTGTATTAAAACAGAGCTGTGAAGCCATCTATGAAATATACAAGCCTCTGTCCTCTTCCGACACTTCCACACACATTCGCTCTATAAATTTCTTTCGTGAGTCTTCTATCATCCAACCTCTCTAAATGGCCAAACATTAATAAAGTAATTCTCAAAAAAAACTGACTAACTAGTAAAATCTTTATTTAAAAACTAATCTCTTTCGGTTTGTAATCAAATTACTTGTTTAGATACAATTCTAATTGTATCATATTTTTTATTCGATTCATCATAAGCCTATCGCAGTCCACTGCTGGACACAGGCCTCTCCAATTGCACGCCACTTTGTTCGATCCTCGGCCTCTCGCATCCAGCTCCTGCCAGCCGTCTTGCGCAAATCATCACTCCACCTGGCCTGTGGTTTATTCGATTACGGTAAGGTTATTGTTTTAGCAGTTCACATCCAATCGCTGACAGTTGAATTTCTTTAAGTCGTCAATTCGTCTATGTTAACTATAACTATCATATATATAAAAAATATCATATTTTAGCATACTAATGCTAAAATTTGATTAATTAATTAAAATTACATTTATCAACTATATTTATTAGCAGATAAAACGTAAAATTTTCAATAACATTAAAATATTCCCTAATCTTTTATTAAGGCCATTTCATCACGCCTTTGAAAGCACTATTAAAAAAGTACGAGTAATAAAAAATAACTCAAATCAGTGAATGAAATCCATTAAAATAACGATACCGTTTTACAGGGTCTAAATATTTCTTATTAATATAACTAGTAAATTAAGTTATAGGAAAATAAATTAAGTCAAAACATAAATATTTTCTTGAAACATTTTTAAGTGCAAGTGATGTTAAAATTTTCAAAGATTTGATAAATTTATTACAGAAATTATGTATCTTAAACAATTTTTAACCGACTTCTATAAAATTAATACCCTCTTAGTATCATCATAGTACGAACAAAACATAGTTTTTTTTTTTTATTGAATAGTGGGCTAACGAGCAGACGTATCACCTGATGGTAAGCGATTACCGCCGCCCATGGACACCCGCAACTAGGGGTCGCAATACCGTATAATTTATCCAAAACGGGTATTTTCGGTATTGGCTCCAGACCAATACCGATATTCCGGTATTTTCGATATTTCCGGGATTAAGCTAAATTTAGTATAATAAAGTTAGTTTGCGGAGGAATAGTAAATAACCTAAATGAATTCATCTTCTAAATAAAACCAAATATTCATTGACACAAGGTTTATTATGATATGTTGGTATTCAATCAAGTTAGTTCTTAGTAATAATAGGTCTTTACCTATGAAATTGCGTTTCTTCAGTACTGGTCATTTCAAATAAAAAAAAGTTTGTAATGGCTCTGTATTCTAAATTCAAATTAATTTTGTTTTAAAACCATGACATTCTATTTACAAACTCAGTCTTTTGTTTTTTGATTAGCGTTGTATTTTCATTACATTTGAACATTTTTCGTCATAATGGATACTTTAAAAATTCGTGTAATTATGGAATATGAGTTCCGTCGTGGCACCAACGCGACACAAACGGGGGAGACAAACTTCTTAGCACTCCATGGATTCACCGTGCGGGTGCCGGGTCCATCGTGTGGCAGAGGGAGAAACTCAAAGCAGTTCCCAGGACTTACGACCTAGGTGTAGGTTTAAGGAGGCCCCCTTTAAGATACGCATCAACGGTCACCTTCACTGCTCGAGTTTCCCGCCCTACCTAGCCAAATTTGGTAGGAACCTGTTAGTGCAGCCTTGGATACTCGTTCTAAAATAGAACTTACTGCAGATCTCGACAGGCCAAGGTCTTTCAAAAGGTTATAGAGAGATTTAGCTGGTATACCTCTCGCTCCCACTTCTATCGCGTATAAATTAACCACATAGCCATTTTTGTTAAGTTCAGTTGTTAGATCGTAGTATTTATTTAATTTTATTCTATGGTCTTTAGGAATATTAGTTTCCCACGGAACAGTAAGCTCTACTAATATTATGTGTTTAATTTGTCTAGAGAAAAGGAATATGTCCGGTCTGGATGACGAAACACCAACATCCTCTGGGATTTTATAGTGCTTATCATACGTATCCATCAAAATAGTCCAGTCAGGTGCAGTACCTAGGATTGAGAAAGGCTTGCTTTTAGATTTGGTAGTTGAGCCATCCTTTATAAAGTTAATTTCTCGTTTATTTGTAGTCAATCCTTTTTGGGCTCTAGCTACTGAAAGACTTACTGCTTCACGTATGATTTCTAGTACTCTATCATGTCGGCGTGAGTAATAACCCCTATCAAGCAGCACCCTGCAACCTACCAGTAAGTGCCTAGCAGTACCTACTGCCTCACCACACGTATAGCAAGATTTTTCAGATGCTTTCCCCCATCTCACTAGGTTACTTTGGTCTGGGAGGGTCATTTGGAAGGCATTCAGATAGAATTTTAATAGGGCAGGAGACCAATCATATAGCAAGGTGCGCCATTTCAGGGCTAACGGGATGCAGAACTCACCTATAGTTAACCATTCACTTTGCATTTCTAGATTCATTGCATGCACTTTATATTTATCATTTTCATCTTGTTGTATAAAGGATTTTATTATTTCTCGGTCTCCCCTCCTCTTTGCGAAACCCAGCCCGACTTTATTAAACTGTGCACCAGCCATAAATTGTTTATGCAATTGAAGTCTTGACTCAAGCTCTGTAACATATTTATCTTTTGGGAGTGATGAGACTATTTCATCCTGGGATTGTCCCAAGACATGCATTTTGGTCACTCTCATCCCAAAACTGTTTTGATCCCTAAATAGAGTTGAGGGGTCAGCTGAGTGTGCAATTCCGAGCCATGACTTCAATATCTTTTTGACATTTGCATCTAGTTTTATCAGGAGGCTTTTACTGATGTCATATACAAGGAAAGGCCAAGTCAGACGCCACGTAAGATAATTGTCGTATATCCAAACTTTTTTAATATTGTTTAATGGTTGTTGGTCTACCTTATTCAAGTCACTAAGAAAATTTTCGACAGTTACCTCTAAGGATCTAAGGATGGTGTACGTTTTGCCCTCAGTCCGTCAGTCCATGTACAAAACTCATCCACTTCAATTAATAACTTCTGACATTGTTTTGGATTACGTGTCAGTATGGCAAGGTCGTCTGCAAAGGCTAAGATGGACTCTGTGTATTTGTTGTTTATTTTAAACCGATAGCCCCATTTTTTCTCATGACTTATTAACTTATCTATAAGAATATTTATAATTATATTAAAAGCTATTGGTGACAAGCAGCAGCCTTGGAACAACCCAACATTATAATGCAATGTTTCTGTGTGTTCCTTGTCTGCTGCTATGGCAAATTGTAGTTGAGAATAATAAGATGTGATTATGTCGATAACCACAGTAGGAAAGTTATACCACTTCAGGGCGAAGATCATTAGTTCATGCTGTACAGAACCAAATGCGTTTTCAAGGTCTATCCAACAGACCGTAATTTGCCTCTCATGCATTCTGGCATCTTTCAAACTTTCCGCTAATAATGTGTTATGTTCCAGGCAGCCAGAAATACCGGGCAAGAACCCTTTCTGGTGGTTTGGCCTGAAATACCTATTGCTGATCATAAATTGTGATATAACGTAACATCAAAAACGTTTACGGAGAGAACTGTACAAACGAACGCACAACCCTTTATTGGTTTTCCCGGTTCCGTTCTGGAAATTTTGACTTGAAAAATGAAGCTCGTGGTCGTCGGGAGACTTTGGTTAACACTAATGAATTAAAGGCGATTGTGGAAGCTGACGAAACTCAATCTACAGCTGAGCTAGCAGCAGCTTTTAATGTAAGCATCAAAACAATATTGATCCATTTGCGACAAATTGGCAAGGTAAAAAAGGTTGATAGATGGGTGCCCCACGACCTTAACGATTGCCAGTGCAACGTACGCGTCGAGACCTGCCTTTCGCTGCTCAACAGGCAAAGAAATGAAGGAATTTTGAAACGAATAGTTACGTGCGACGAAAAATGGATACTGTTCGACAATCGATAGCGCTCAGCAAGTTGGTTAGACCCTGGTTAAGCACCAAAGCAATGCCCTAAACCAAAAATGACCCCTAAAAAGGTGATGGTCACTGTTTGGTGGTCTAGTGCGGGTGTGATTCACCACAGCTTTTTACAAAACGGCATGAGCATTAATGTAGATGTGTACTGTGAAGAACTGGAGAGAATGATGGAGAAGCTTGCACATCTGCAATCAGCTTTGGTCAATCGGTCGTCCCCACTGCTCCTTCACGACAACGCGAGACCCCATACTGCGCCACCGACAGTCTCCAAGCTGCAAGAGCTGGGGTTGGAAGCTCTCCCTCATCCGCCATACTCACCAGACCTTGCACCTACCGACTATTACTTTTTCCAAAATTTAGACAACTTTTTAGTGGGTAAAAAATTAAATTCCCGAGAGGCAGTACAAAATGCTTTTGAAGAGTTTGTTGCCTCCCGTCCAGCTGATTTTTACAAGAAGGGCATCAATAAACTGCCAATGCGTTGGCAAAGATGCGTCGATTACTTCGAATAACAGAAATAAAAAAGTTTGAAAAAATAAGTACTTCCACTTATTGCATACAAAACGGCAATTTCATAGGTAAAGACCTAATAGTTTACTAATACAAAATGCCCGCTTATTCCCTTATTAAAAAAGCTTAGGTTAACTAGGTCAAATACTTTAATGAAATTTAGTGTTTGACTAGGAAGTCGGGATTCCTACCAGGAATCAGTTCTAAAAATAAAATGTTTAACAAACTTGTAATAAATTCTCATAAAACATAAAATTAACAAATTCTCATAAAACGTAAAATTAACTCTTATTTCTATTTTGATTAAAGTTTCAAAGTCAGGTTCAGTTGCTTTTGATGTACTGTCCTGATTTAGCATTTGCTTTTTCACTACCATTTCTAACTGTTGCTTTAGCGGCACTGAAGCTAAAGGGAGATCATCACATGCAGAAACAGTAACATCACGAGTAGATTCCATATTAAAATTTTCTTTCGGTTTGACAACATCCACAATGTGTTTTCTCATCTCTGTGCAATCTGTAGTATTCATTTGCTGAATCAAAATAAGTTTTTGGGTTATGTAGATAATTTAAGGTTGAAGCAACCAGC
Source organism: Spilarctia lutea (assembly GCA_916048165.1). Classification (NCBI taxonomy): domain Eukaryota; kingdom Metazoa; phylum Arthropoda; class Insecta; order Lepidoptera; family Erebidae; genus Spilarctia; species Spilarctia lutea. The sequence goes on from OU696491.1 coordinate 9,189,517, forward strand.
AACCTTCGTTCCTTAACCCTACGTTTCAGAGAAGTTACAAGTTCACGAGCAACTAACTCATGTTGCATGGCGTCTAATTTTGTGAACATAAACTTCAGAGCAGTATCCGCAGTAATTAGGTTAGCGGTTCTTTTACACAGTTCTTCGACAGAGGCTTTCGGTATTTTAAATACTCTGCTGAGATCAGTCAGTCGTCGGTATTCACTTTCTGGTAGCTCTTGGTTAATATTTTAATCTACGAGTATCATTGCCTTCTTGATCGGAACTTTAAACTTCACAAATCTCTCCAACATATCTGCTAAACTGTTCCAACGTGTTTTACAATCTAAAATCAAATTAGTTTCACCAATCATTTCCTCTTTCACATATTTTTGCAACAAATCATTTTTTGTTGGCGACTTTTTAAAAACTTTCACAATTTTACGGACTTTATCTATTAATTCTTTGGAAATAAATTCGTTGTTAGGATCAGTCTTTAAGGTAACATGAAAACCATCATTGTCATCTTCATCATTATCGTCGTGTGTGTCATTATTCTTATCGACTTCTGTTTCAATTACTCGTGTTTGGTAATTTTCTTTATTTTTGTACAATACATCTAGTATTGCAAGCTGTATACCGTGAGCAAGGCACTGTTGTTGGAAAATCGATGCATCACGTCCAAAAGGCACCATTACAGAAGTTCCGTCAGTTGTGGTATAAATTACGTCGTCCTTCAAAGATAATTCGAACGCTAACAATATTTTCTCCAACAACTGCAAGCAAATTCTGGCTGGCATACTCCCAATGATTCTTACTAGGCCGAGATTAACAAAATTGTTTTTCACCATTGGACTATGCACATTGACATTCATAAAACGTCTATTACCTATACTATAGTCGTTCCAATAGTTTATTTAACTTTTGACAGCTCTAATACTTAATCAAATAGTGATACCCTGACCCGTTACCTATTCGATTTCTTTCATCGATCGATTTTATGCATTAAGAAGTTTTAATCGATTTAACAAACTCATTATTTTATAGATAATTTCGTACTTCATATTTCTATGTATTTCAATGTGCGACCTCCTTTGTCAAAATAAAGAAGAAATGGATTAAAAGAATGTTGTTCAAATATGACGGTTCTATGTCATGAAAAAATATATAATAAAAGGAACTGAATTTTCAAAATGTATTATTGTATTGTGTTGTAATTCAGTGGTTAATATTGTATTTGTTAAACTATTGATGATCTTTATTAAATCTCTCTATGTCTATTTTAAAATAATCTACAGTATTTCAATGAGTAACCTTCAATATAGTTGAGTATTTATATTCCTCCGTATTGATTTATTTGTGAATTCTCACGTTTGGTTGAGTTGAGCGTATCGTTCCTGCCTTCGTTACTGTCAAAATGCCAAAAAAGAAAGTACTCAAAGGACAAACAACTGTCAAGTGATGATGATTCCTGGTCATACGAAGAAGACGATTCTTTATAATTAAAATTAGTATTACAGTACCTCTTTTGGTTGTTTTATTTTTAATCCGTAAATTACTACGAATTTCAACATTTTGTACCTGTTCATTACAAGTAGGTACCGCAGGTAGTTTTTATTTGAACCAACTATAGTAAGTCTAAACAATTATTTTAGATTCATTAATTTGCGGCGAATACATTCGATCCCATTACTAGGTACGAGTACGATGGAACTGTTTTCATTACGCAAATTATTTATGCATTGAAACAGAGACATTTAGGGCATTTTAATGCAAAATAATAAAGCTTTTTACGTGATTTGATATAAAATATAATCACAATAATTTTATTGTATGTTTTATTAATATAATCGATAATCGATTTATTTCAAAACCGTTTTTATAGTCTGTGGTCATTAATTACGAATGACACATCCCTAAGTAGGCGGAGCCCGCCCATAAAGTACAGTATTATCTGTAGTACATTGTATCAAAAAATATTACAAAACTTTATGTGCGTGATCTGTCAAAAGTTAAATAAAGTATTGGAACGACTATAGTCCATTCATCTAGAGTCACCGAGACCTTAATTCCGTCATTTTTTAGTTTTTGAAGCTTGTTTATTATAGACAGCTTTACAGTTTCACCGTGCTTCATCACCATATTTTTAATTGAATTTGAAGATGTAGGCAATTTGTAGCCAGATTGCGCCATGATTTGTCTTTGGTCATTTGAAGTAATAAAAAACTAAAAGGTAAGCCATCTACAGACGTGATGATACAAAGTCGCGGATACAGCTAGTTTGAAAGTTTATTAATTATACTATAACTGTTTAACAAAAGTAAAACTAAATATTATGGTCAATCAAAGGGCAAAGCTATAAAAAAATAGTTTAAAGCAATTGCGGTAGAAACCACTAATTAAACGTTCGTTTATATCCTACTTACTATGTTAGCTATTTGCATACATACAAATAGTACAAATGTAGAAAAATATTTGCACTTCTTTCTCTCTCCACAAACAGCTTTTTTCAAAAAAATAATTTAAAATCCCATACTTTTACGACATGCAATTGATACAATCATACAATATAATAATTTAAAATCATTTATTTACCAATTCGTCTATTGTATTTCTAAATTTCAAGTGTGGATAACAAAAACAAACCAACAAAACACGCAACAACGAACGACGATGACAAAATGTAAACAGTTGAAATAGAAAATTTTACACTTGTCGGTTGCATCGCAACTATTCGCAACTCACCCAGTTGCATCGTTCGCGCCACGCGATTGGCTCGTTCGCTTATTTATTTATTTATTTATTAAAACTTCCTGCAAACATGTTGCACAAGGCGGCCTTAATGCCACAGGCAGTCTTCCAGACAAACCTTTGGGTGTTGCGAAGTTGTTTGTGGCAGGTGTGTGTTTGTACTAGGGATGTTGCGAATATTCGCATCCGCATCCGCAAATGCGGAGCTTCCGCATGGATTTGGACATCTGCATCCGCATCTGCATCAGCAATAATCAATGCGGATTTTCATGCGGATGCGAATGTAATACAAGTTGCGACAAGAAAGACATTGGGCGGGGCCAGCGAATGGCGCGTGCCGTTCGCACGTGTTAATGACCAATTAAATACCAAACATTTTGAGTATGATAAATACTGACAATATTTTTGTAGTTCTCCTAATGCCAATGCCGAAGGGTCTAAAAGAATAAAAAATACTGATTCCGCGCGAAGATTTTTAAGCACAGTGTTCCTAGCGAACAACTGTTTAGTAGCGTGGGCTTAATTGATGTTCCTCTCCGTAACCGCCTTGAATCAGAAAAGGCGGCAATATTACTTTTTATTAAGTATAATGCTCTTATTTTTAACTTAATTTACTAATACGAACATTTGTTACATAATTAAAAAAATAAGAGTATTATCTACACTAATCTACATCTACACTAATATTATAAAGAGGAAAGATTTGTATTTTTGTATGTAACGAATAAACTCAAAAAGTACTGGACCGATTTTAAAAATTCTTTCACCATTCAAAGGCTACATTATCCACGAGAAACATAGGCTATATTTTATTTTGGACAAAAATAGGGTTCCGTAAGATATTTGGGTTTTTCGGACACAAGGTGTAAAAAATCAACCAGAAAAGTTACTTATTTTGCGTACGCTGCCTATACTATAAAAGATAGAACCATAAAATGTTCTAATCAATCGTAGATCTTATAAATATCTACAAAAAAGTCCGCGACACACTATACAGGGGGTTTTTTTTCGCTACGGGCAATAAAAGACGCAAACGAGGTTGCGTCGGTCAGCTAGTAGTTAATATTATTTTTTAATAATTGTTTTAAATCGATATTCATAAACTGTATTTATAGGATTTTCAACATCCGCATCCGCATCTGCATCCGCGGATGTGAGCCTTTAAAAATCCGCATCTGCATCCGCATCCGCGGATGTGAAAAAATCGGCATCCGCAACATCCCTAGTTTGTACTTATCGTTCGGTCGGGAAGTTCGGCCACTCGGCTGTCGCTGGATTCATCGGTCTTGTCGTAAGGTGAATGAAGTGACGTGCTCGTAATTTGAATGATTTGACGCATAACTTTAACTATCTGTATTTCTTTTTTATTTATTTGACTAAAACCGAAAGTACCGAATATCCCGGTTTTTTGGGAAATGAATACCGGTATTAATTTGACCACAATTTGACCCGGTATCCCGGTATTTTCGAAATTCGGTATCCCGGTTTGCGACCCCTACCCGCAACACCAAAGGCGTCACAAGTGCGTTGCCGACCTTTGGGATGGGAAAGGGGATGGGGGGAGGGGTTGGGGGTATGGGTCTCCGGTATCCTCACTCACTCGGTGAAACACAGCGCAAACGCTATTTCACACCGGTTTTCTGTGAGGCCGTGGTATCACTCCGGTCGAGCCGACCCATTCGTGCCGAAGCCCCCACGGATAGTTTCTGGGAGTAAAAAAATTGAGGAATTCTCTAACTAAGAAATAAACGAATTCGAGAGTAGAATGTCAAGTATCTTAGTATAGAAAACAAAAAACAATAGTTAAAATAATCTTTGACGTTAATTAATAAAAATTATATACAAGTCATACTTGGCTTCATGACGAGGTTGAACCGAACCGAACCATGAGTAAGTATATTAAGGTGGAGAATATTCTGTTCTGTGCTGTAATACAAACTGAATCACATCAACAGCCTTATACAGTCCAAGTGTTGGAGATATGCCTGTGGATGAACGAGTGTCATGTCCCTTCAACACAAAGGGAGGATCCTCCGGCCAGACGAGGTGATCGTGCCTGGCAGGCCACTGCCCAACAGTTGATGTTGGGATGTTATACTTATGATAATCAGCGCGAGAACTTCTATTGCGCGATTCAGGATTGATAGTTTCTTGGTATTGTACGTAACTCCGTAGTTTAGTGTAACTTTGATAGATAGCGCTACAGTAGATTATTGTTGTGTTGTATGTGGAAGTCGCCACATGCCTCTCCTTAGAAAAGAAAAAGCAAACTTTGGCTTACTATACCTCACTGATCAGATGGGTAGGTATATAATCACCATCTCTTCGTAGTGATATTGCCCTGCATTGTATACTTTTTTAGTCATTTCTTACGGCATTGAGGAATAGTGGCGGCATTATGTATTCCTGAACCGTCATGTATGGTGGTGGATAGGTAACAGAACTGATTAATTAACATATTACAAAACATTGCCATAACATGTCTTTCTGGTTCTTGTGAAGATAAAAGTGTTTTCATTAATTCGCCGAAGTTCAACACTGAAAGGGTTATTTAACAAAAACATTTGAACATCGAACAGTTTACCCTACATTCGTTAGATGCCATGCACAATTTACTTCCTTTGTTCTTCATTTGTAGTTAAACGAAGCTGAAAAGGAACTCTTTAGGGTTAAAAATAGAAATTTACAGCATTTGCTACTTAGTTAAACCATCGTTTGTGTACAGTTAAAAGTAACTTTAAATTCATCTGTTTCTATTTGCGTAATATTTTATGTTTCAATAGCTCTGTGACACCGCCTGTTTGGGTCTTGGTTCAAACGCTGTGCAGTAAATTAACATTAAAATCATTAATTTCCTACAATTTTCAACAAGAACAATAAAGGTTTTATATTAAATTACTTGTGCTTTTATATCAAGACACAAATTATTTAATTCGCGTTAACTTCAAATCAGTTCATTGTCGTACAGATATATTAAACATATCACGCTTTATAACACATACTAAAGAATAATCCAAGTGATAAAACATAGTTATTATGTTTTTTTCGCATAGAATAGTGTCGGAAAGTAACGATTTGTATTAGTTCGAATAAGGGTCAATCCGTTTGGTAACATCCTGGGAATCGACTGTTCGAGTCTTGTACGTACTTAAATCAATCGTGTCTCATTTCTTCTTTGTTCTACATAAAAATATCTCAGAACTTATATAAAGCACTGACATTAGCATTTAGGAAAACCCGGCACTGCAAATAATATATTACTCTCAAACAATTTTATTCTCTATAAGTTCTGAGGAAAGTTCAAAATAGTTTACATGTAGTTTGTCAGAGACTACTCACATCTTCGTCGGAACTTCAAATGTCTTGTCACGTAGGATTGTTTGCTCTTAGTGCATAAATCCGTCAGTTAAGCCCGGATTTAAACAGTACTTACAACTCCTTATAGTTGAAAATCAAGCGAGGGATATCTGGGACTTACTAAACAGGCTCTCATCTGCTAAGTCCGACAGATACGGAATATGTTCGAAAGCGAATAAATCGTATTGGACAATATATTGCTTAAAACTTTGACAAGTTTAGCAATTTCTCAGACAGGTCAATTTATTTTATCTTTATAATCTACCAAGTCGTTAACTTTGAAAAGTTTTTATCGTAACAAATTTAATAAAGACGAAGATGTTGACTTTGTTTGTATTTCCTCGTCGCACTTACGAATGAATTATCGTGAAACGGTAAATTTTTCGTGAGATGGTGGCATTATTCATTCCAGCATTTATACTACCATGCTTGGTATCTAAAAATAACACACTTTCATACGAGCATTGAAAAACATACTAGACAAACAGAAGTAGTTTTAAGCTGGAACGTGGATACGGTCAGGTTACATATATTCATACAAAATAAATACTTAAAATATCGCGACGTATACACAAGCTGATCGTTAAAAAAGATATAGAGAAACTGACTTGGGGACATAGTTTGATGTTAATGTTACTAAAAGAACTATCGTCTCTTTAAATAAGGTATTGTCTCTTTAAAGTAAGCTAAAACAATAGAAAGCATCGGGCATACCAACATGAATTCCCTTTCTCCAAATACGTGCCTAACTCTAACAATCTCCTCATCTACGTTTGTTTTATTCTTTTCGTCCACTTATCTTTACTTTCATTGACATCAGAAATACATACTTGAAAGATGGTGTCTGAAAATTCCAAATTCAATGCACTCATAAATGAACGAAGCTTTTTGAGATAGGAAATGTGTTTTTATCGGTAATAAATTAAATTATTTAATAATTTACTTAATTTCTATTTAGTAACTCATGCTTGCTTAGTGTTGAGCTAAATTTAAAAATGACCGTTTAAAGTCAACGTGAATATTATATAAAATTCATTTTAATAACATTAGGGCATATACATGACTGTATACGTAACTTTATATTTAAATTTGTTGTAAAAAAAATTCTAATAAGTAGTTTTCTTTAATGGAACACTGTTTTTACTAGTTTAAAATAAATATGAATATCCCTACATAAAAGACCCCTACCTGTATTATTTTTGTAACAGTAGAAGGCCGTCATATGTGGCGCCAGCCTTCTGTGTCTCCTGTCATAGGCTATTTATACCCCATTACAGACACATAAGCATTATAATAAAAGACAATCGAAGGATCATGTTGCCGATTCGAGGTCAATAGTTCCCGCTTATCCTCGAGATCAAAGAGGAGATAACCTTCTTTTTGTTCTGTGCACTATAAAATCCAATCGTTTACGCTTTTGCCTCTCTTGGTAAACGATTTTTCCCATGTAGAACATTTTCGCGATTCGAAGATTTATTTTTGTTTGGAACTAGAGTAAGAATTACTTTTTACCTGACTACAGCGATGCTAATAATTTTGACTGAAACTACTGACCTGAATGTAATGAATAAGGTATCAATAGATTCGTAATGATGACCCGAGTGATATACGTTATTTCAAATTTTGTGAAAAGTTTTTGCGTAGTCGAGATGTAGTTTTTTGAACTTTTTCTTACTCTCTACTAATAAAAAAGAGAAAAATACTCATTATAGCTCTCGTGCATGAACCTTAGCGTTCTATTTTGGGATTCTAGGTAGACTAGAAGTAATATATTATTATTTGAATTACTATAAGTATTTAAAAGAAGTCGAGTTTATGCTGGTACTTAATGATGTTTCATAAATAGAATACATATTTTTTTTCTTCATGGAAATCAAATATGTATTCTATTAAATATTAACAAATTTCCTGTTATTATTACAACACTTCTTTAAATAACAATTGAACTCGAGTGCCTTATCGACGAAATGTTGCCAATTGCCGAAAACTTTTACGTTTCGTTAAAAGACTCTTAACAAACTTTTGTGTTTTTCTATTCAAACGTTCCGATTACTTAGATTGTTGGGTGTAATTTAAAAGTTTGAATATTAAAAGAAAATCGATAGACTTACAAAATAAAGTTAGATAATATACAAGAAAGATACGGCGACATTTCTCCTACGATCCATAACTTTTTGTCCAGTTTATGCAAATGTAGGGAAACTTTGGGGGAAACCAACACAAAAACTATTTTATCTGATTTATTTGGAACTTTTTCAATGTGACAGTGAGACATCAATAGCTAAGCATGTCCCAAGGGTTTAAAGGTAGGAAACGTATCTTATGTGACTACTAGATAATGGAATTTAAATGGGCATGTCTGTTGGATTAATGGTGCCTTACTGTGGTCAGATTGTGTCTTCAATAAAGTCTTTTCTTCTGTGTTTGTGTATGTGCACGTATAATACTCGTATGTACGTATGTGTTTATCGTTAGTCTATTTATCGTAGGCGTCTATTTATTTATTTTTAGGTATAATGGTACATGCTTTGCTATATTTAGGGCAAACCACCTCTAATTGGAAATAACTAAATTTTACTATAATGACAATGTACTCGTATGCAATATTACAATATTATAGTAACTAATAAATAAATAAATAAACATTTCGAATATCTTACACCCAGCGCCATCTAGTCATAAGCTAAGCAGAGCTTCTAGTATGAGTACTAGACAACTAATATATTATAAATACATTTATACTATTTTTTGTAAATATATACATATTATACATAAAAGCACCCAAACTCCGAAACAAATATTTGTAGATCATACAAACATTTGATCCGACCCGGAAATCAAACCCGTGACCTCAAGAACAGCAGTCGCATACGCTACCACTGCGCCAAAGAGGCAGTCAACTGTAAAATATACACAATGGGCATGCTGACTAATTTTGAAAAACTGTATATGATGTTCGGAAGTATATCCTATTGTCAAAAACAATCGTAAGTTTCAGTAGGAACAAAATGCGAATGAAATTTTAAGTTTAAAATTCACGGCGAAACGCTCGGTGGTGTCATGGCGTCTGCTTGTGACGTCACGTCATAGCACTTAAAACAGTAAAGTGATCGTCGATTATATCCAAACAAAATGACGTTTACAGGAACGTGACGTAACTCGCTCTGATTGGTGTTCAACTTAACATGGCGGATTATTATTATTTATTTTGAAGTTTTAATTTCGTTAATTAACTATTAATCTCGTTCTAAATATGAAAATAAATACGTAATAATTTATTTTTTTACTCTATGACCCCCATTTCATCATATTTACATCATTTTAGCGGTTTTTGGTTACTGTCATCATGCCTATTTGAGCAGCATAATTTAAGGAACAAATCGTCTCTTATATTGATAATTATAAATTATTTTCCGTTTTGTACCGTTCGCTGCCACTTGCTGGCCCACTTCGACCTTTTCTATACAAAATGCTTATCCGTGAATATTTGCAAAGCAAACTCCATTGTATTTTACGTCTACATTTTTCGCTTATAAAGTTACATCGAACAGATCATATCTTACAAGTTTTATGAACAGTGTTGAGTGTTGGCAGGTTTAAGTGCTAACAACTTTAGGTATTAGTATTTTTATAGTGACCCTATCTTTGAGATATATTTGGGAGATTTTTTTCACAACCGTTTAATTTTGTTACCGTTTGAGTGTTTTGAAACGATAATATGACTGGTCGTGATGGGTAATTTATATTATTTTCATCATAGTAAATTTTAATAACTTAACTTAAGATGCGTGAAAGTGGCAAATTAAATACCTACCTACTTATATTTAGCTAGATTATTCGTGGATACGCCCGCGTGTATGTTCGTTATCGAAGAAATAGTTGCTTATGTCTTCTAATTTTCTCCATGCCAAATTTCATGTAGTGCTTTAGCAACAAAAACGTAACAGGACTGACAAAGTTACTTCCGATCGTTGCTATTAGTATGAAGTCTATATCTATTCTTATAACTGTCTACTGTTGGATATTGGGATAATATTTACCAGCCTTTCCTTCAAGGCATAAATACAAGCTATCATTCCTAACTTAGTTTTAAAACTGAATTTGAGTTTGGACAATACATTTTATGATTTACAAATTTTTGTTTGTGTCCGTTTTATATATTTTTGTATAGTCCCCCGCAAAAGAGAATATAGTCTATTGGTATATAAAAAAGTCTACAACCATAGCCAATTATTATAACCAACCACAAATATATTGTTCAGTAAGTGAACTACAAGTTTATTATCTTCACTGTTGCAGTTCTTATTTTTATTAGTTATTAATGGACTCTATCTCGCATGTAGAGTGTTGCAATTCTTTCTTAAATCACGTCTAAATCTTTCTGTGTACCTTTTAAATGCACCTGTCATAACATTGAGGAAATTGAAAACAATTGAAGTTTAAATCTATTTCGTTGAAGGAAATTACAAAAGTTTTGTTTCTTACATTGAACAGATGGCCAAGTTCTAGCGCGAGCAAGTTTTCTGACCAGTCATGTACACGTGGCTACACGTTCTCGATGTTGCAATTCTGAGCAGTATTTAGAATTGAAAAACTCTTATGATATTTCTTGGATTTCAAGGATTTTATTACTCTGTTACTGTTGTTTAAAAATTCAATGAGTTACATTACAAGGGTTGAAGACTAAGTAGCTAATATGTCAGAGTCAAACCGACGAATTTCCCGTTAACCGTGCTATTACAGAATTTGGTTCTTTTGGAAGATTTGGCCAACAGCCAGTCTATTCTTCATGAAGAACCTTGACTGCACAAATTTGCTCTTATGAATCTATGCTGCTTATTTTAGACATATCATGTTATCGTTATAACGTTATCTAGTGCCGAACTAAACAGAGTTTATACTATGGGTACTTGACTTCTATTTGAAAATACAAACTCCTAAATCAAAATTAATAAATATGAGTATATCCTATATTTGCAGATTAAATAAACATTTGTTTCGAACCGAGAATCAAATCCGAGGCCTCAAGCACTTGCATTCGTTACCACTGCGCCATCGAGGCAGTTCAAACATTATTTTACTGTAAATTAAAATTTTCATTTAGAAGTCGCCCTCCTGGTAAGACTACAATGGCAAATGTGAACTCACTTTTTTTACTTCATCTGTATATTTGTTTAACCGACTTTTGTAAACGTGTTTTTATTTTTTTTTAAACTAGCACCCGCGTATCCGAGATTTGCGAGATTTTTTGGTATTTTTGTTTCAATGAATCCTAACTTGATCGATTAATCGCCCCCGAAACCCCTAGCATGCTAAATTTCCTGAAAATCGTCAGAGCCATTTCCGAGATTCATTTTACATATTTATACACGAGAATTGCTCGTATAAAGGAATTGGATATTTATTGTAAACAGAAAATTTTAGAAGACAATCACAAGTATTGCTCAGCCTAATATTTAATATCAACGATAGCCAGTGTTTGAATAAAACAAACATAGTAGTTTGAAAGCATTAACAGCAGTTTTTAGCAGGATAAATGAAAATATCAATCAGTTCAAAAATACCCATTTTATTTCGCTTTATATTTATTGCCTCTTAAACAAACTCATTATGCAGCTGGTTCTATGTCTACATAACCTTTTGAAAGATACGTACACTCATTAATATGTATGATATCAATAATGAAAATTCAAAGTTGAAAACACACATATTTTGATTTTTCTGTTGAGTTTTTAAATTAGCGACTAGGTTTTCATTTTGAACACTACCTAGGCGCTTAAATAATTGAAGGGCTGTTAGTATTCTTATTAATTAATATAGTAATATGGTTGCCTTGCACTGTGTTGAATGCTGGCAAATATATTTTGAAGGTCATTTTTTACGAGTCAATAATATTAACTAAAGGTAAATCCATTATTCTTCATACTTTGTACAACTTCAGCTCAAAACACATTTTGGCCCCCTACAGTTTTATGAAGCCGCTTTTATGTACTTTCTATCTTGATACCACTATTTGAAGAATTTTGGAGTGAAAACTTCTTTAGCGGCGCTGTGTACTTTTTTGGAATGGGTAAAAATGTATTAACTCGCGTCAGGTCACGTGACCTGATCGAAAATTCGTAAGACGGATGGAGAGAGGACGTATAAACTCGCGTCAGGTCACGTGACAGGACAGGCGGCGCAGGGCGCTTGCGCGAATGTTCGTGTGTGTAGGTATGTAATATAAATTGTCATGTTTGTGTACGATAGCGCAACAAATGAATATTGTATTCCACCACATAAATAATAGTACTTTTATACTGACAATGAAAGCAATTCGTACAAAATTATTCTCTAACCATTCCAAAATATCAAAAATGCACAACGTTAATATTCAAGTTTTCACTTCTGCCGGCACTCCCGGAGTGCAACCCATCGATTTTTTTAATTATGTTCTTCCCTGTACGTGATTGCTCAATAAACTTTTAAATCGATGTTGAGATAAAAAGAATGAATTCTACTCTTGGTCTATAATACTTTTGCATTTTCTCAAAAAATATTATAACACAGTGACTTTTCCGCAATTGCATGATAATGTATAAAAATCCCACGCAAGAGTACGCTAAAAGTTTTTAGCTGCAAAATTCAGAGTTACCACTTGCACAAGAAACAAAAGACACTAAATTTCAGAGTTACTATTTGCACGAGAAAAAAATTACACTAAATTTTAGAGTTACTACTTCCACGAGAAAAAAATGACACTAAACAGACTAAACAGTGCACTCTTATCATACATAAAGAACCGGATGACATTTTTCTATGAAGAAAATATACAACAAATATTGTTCCACAAGCTTTCTAATAAACTAAACGCTTCTAAGAACCCAAACTACGACAAACGCCGGAAGATAATATGGCGTATGTCAATTGCGGGGGCGCTGAATACAAATATCCTGGTTCTGTTACACTAACATATTAAGCTCTTTTGTATTAATTCAACCGTCAGCAAACATTGCTGTAGGCCGCTATCAGAACTATCATAATTTTAGTTTTTGAAGTGAAACTTCTTTATCGGGGTTGTCAAAAAATTTAGTGTAACATTTTTTCGTTACGCGTCACATTTATCCCTTACGCGCCATCTTTTTTTTATCCCTACCACGCTTGATTCGAAGTATACTTTCTCCAGCGGAGTAGGGATTGGTAAATGTCTCCAATGTATTTTGCGGCCCGTTTTGAGTAGTTACGTTTGAGTTTTTTTCCTGTTATTTATAAACTGAAACAATTGTTCATTTATAGTCTCTACTTTATTCAGAGACAATCGTTTAAATTCTGCTTGTAAATCGATGGTGGACGTTGACGTTTTTCGGCCATGATAAAATGTTTTATCATTATTGAGAGTAGTTATATACAATCCTTCAAAAAAAATTTATAAAATAAAACAAAAAACATTTTCAAACACAAACAGGACCAAATTAATACTACAATGAAATATCACATTACAAACAATATTATTTTATTTAGTCCACAATGTAAATAACTACACACATCACATTCCACAAACTTACTTCATTCACACCACAGATCGCGAAATATTTACTCAGGTCTCGCTCCTTAACTTTTATTGCACTTGATATAAGAATTGTCACGAATATTGCTGGTTTATAAGTCTTTTGTCGTTATACCTTACGTCGACATATGATATTTATTTTTTGAAAAATAACGTCATAAAGAAGTTTCACTTCTTACGAGTGTACGCTAGTACACGCAACTTTTTATATTTTTATAGAGTATGGACACCAAAGGCATCACAAGTGCGTTGCCGGTCTTTTTAGAGGAGTACGCTCTTTTTTTTATGGTATGGAGGTCGTACTGGTCTGGGAATACCGCAGGTAGGTTCATTCCATAGTTATTTATTTGTTTATTTTTGTTAACGTTTTTTTGTACATTTGACTCGCAGTAGGTGCTACCGTTACTGGTGAGGGATGAGCGGCCGGGGTTACCCTCTATGAGAACGTTCTGCTCCAGAAGAAGTCCGTAAAGTAAAGGATGCGGTAGAGGTTGCTCGCTCCCAATCGTCGCCTAAAAGTTTTTGCAGCCAGATCTTGGGAAGATGTGACCGCTGCTAAGGACCCGGGACATGGGACACCCCGGCTTGGCCTAGGGTGATGTTTAAGGCGGTTCGGTGATCCACCTCTTACTATGTAGAGCGGTGAGAGCCCTTTCAATTGGTGAAGACTTATTCCCTTTAAGTAATTTTAATGGAACTCACTAAGTTCCCTTAAAATTCCAAAGCTTATTTTTACTTGTAAATAAACAACATTTTGAACGTAAAATTTAAAATGAAAACTGCACTGGGTTTATCGTCTTTAATGCGAATGGATTGTGTGTTCACGACTTCCAGCTTTGTAAATCAAACTGTGAACTGCGAACGGTTGGTTTCTTGATATATTTACACAACTTAACACATAAACTTAAATGATTTAATGTTTAGAGTGCCTTACTTTTAGATAGTTTCATTACTTTCGTACATTTACATGTTAGTTTCACAAGTGAATATACGAATTATATTAAATAGACATACTTTTGAAGAAATATATCAAGTTTTAGTTTAAAAGGACAATGAACTTCATATCAAATAATATCCAAATAGATGAAAAACATCATAGAAATAATAATGATCATTTAAAAAGAAACAAATAAGTTAATAATAACTGAAGTTTGTAGTTGAACTGATTTTGTTGTTTGTAAAAGCCTAGCTTATAAAGTCAGTAAACTCTTCAGCAGGATATATACGAAAATTACGTGATGACGTTCTCCTAGCCGATTACGGCCACGGCGGCCAGTCTTAACGGAGACCAGCCAAGTACGCAGGAGATATTATAGTGCACAAGTGTGTGCACAAACACTGGTGCACTCTCTTTTCTCTCTCTCTCTCATAATCCGATGGGACGGTTAACCGACATGACCGGAGAGAGATCAGGCGCAGGACCGACAGCTTTACTTGCTCTCCGAGGCACGAGGGTTCAGACCCCAACTTCCAAACTACGAGCTGTCATAATCAGAAAAACTCAATACCCGACCAGGATTTCGAACCCGAGACCTCCTGGTTGGCAGTCGCATACGTCAACCGCTAGACCAATAAGGTAGTTAAAAAATCAATACCAAGAATTAGAAATACAAAGTTAAAATATGTCCAGTGATTTTTTTTCAAACCTTTAAAATTACAAAGGTTACACGCAAAATAAACGTTATTAGATATTTAAACGACTTATCAGTTATCAGTAACAGTCATTTTCAAAGCGATGTTATGAATCACTCGCAATCCGGCAGACGTTTTACCGTGGGAGAGCTATGCTTCGGCATGAATGGGTCGGCTCGACCGGAGTGATACCACGGCCTCACAGAAAACCGGTGTGAAATAGCGTTTGAGCTGTGTTTCACCGAGTGAGTGAGGATACCGGAGGCCCATACCACAACCCCTCCCCCATCCCCTTTCCCATCCCCCAAAGGTCGGCAACGCACTTGTGACGCCTTTGGTGTTGCGAGTGTCTATGGGCGGCGGTAATCGCTTGCCATCAGGTGTTACGTCTGCTCGTTTGCCCACCATTCAATAAAAAAAAAAAAAAAAAATCCGATAATTAATTTTACGTTAACATGGAAAACGTCTGCGGAGATAATACCTAAATGGCAATGCCAGCAAAGGGGATTCAAATAAATTCGTATACACTTGAAAATGTTGTTTCCCCTTAACCTTGGCACAGGACCAAAAAACAAGCGTTCAGGGTCAATGTCTTAAATATTACCTTGTTTGTCACATTTTTCTCCACAACGTATAATATATTTATTGATATTGAATAAACTCAGTTACGTAAAGACTGATTTACGGTGTATGTCTATTATCGTTATGAGTTTTTTTATAGCAATATAATACCCTCAAATATTTTCTTTCAGGTTCAAATCACTAAGAAAGTGAGTGATTGTGATCCTTTGAAGAAATGACACCCAATGTCTTGAAATATGACTTAAACTGATGATCACTTTTGTCACAATATATTTTGTTGATGGACAAATTTAAAAATACAGATTTCAGGCAGTCTGCTAGCCGTTACGTGATTAATCAATTTATTAGTTTCTAGTCGCAAAATGAAACATTTATTCAATAGAATTTGGTATTGAATAGAAACTTGTGATAATGTTAGAGCCTTTTTTCCTAAACTAGGTTGGGATCGGCTATTAAGTTTAATATATTGTGGTTAAACTTTGGATTTTTACGCAGAGCGTCTTACATTAAACCTCCACAACACAAAGTACTAGCCATATCGAAGCTCTATACAAATATTGTTGTCGTCTCCAATTATGAGTAACAATTTCCAATTATGTTCATATGGCAACTTTTTTCTTAAATTTATTTATTTAAGTCTTCATGCATAATTGTTGCACAGGCGGACTTAATGCCGTAGGCATTTTCTACCAGTCGACCTTAGGGTGATGCAGAGCTAAGAATGGTAGATGCACAATTATCAGAAATATATTTTAAATTACATAATAATTTCATAAGGATAAAAAAAAGTTTCATAAGAATATTAGTACACATAATAATTAAGTATTTACATACACACACACGTATACATATACATACATATACACATACTTTATCTTGAGTGACAGATCTTTTTACTTTTTTTAGAACGGATTTGTTTTGTTAAGATGATTTTAATTGGACGTAAGAAACTTGATTTAATATGTAGGATAAAATAAAAATTTATATTATAAAAACAAATTAAACAGTGGGAGTAGAGTAACGACTAAATACTTGAACATAGTTGTACCTAATGTCTTGACAGAATTTGTTTGAGATTAGTTTAGTGCTATGGAAAGCGATAATTTAGTAGCAAATCCAACGAAATGGAAACGAAACTGTTAAGAAGAAATCCACCCATCCATCCCCACTTAATATTTCAAGATTTTATAGTTCTCATTTAAAGCTGTCACAAAATTACTTTTGCTACAAATTGTCTCTAAAATATATGTATGTTTAAATAGACAGACATAAAGTAGGACCAAGGAATCTTAAAAGCAAAGTTGAGTTAAATAAATATAAAAAATATTTTCTCTTTCAATAAGCTACCATAACATATTCTTACCATACTGCTTAGTTATTAGTAGTAGTTTGCGTTTAACGCACATTGCGTTTAATAGCAGATAATCAAACACAATTTCCTATTCTATTAAAAAAGTAATGTATGTATTTTATCCAACAATATATCTTACTCTTCCTCAAGAATCAAAGTATGTTCATACCAAATTTTAGCGGTGACAGCGTAACAGTCAGACAGAGCTACTTTCGAATTTATAATATTATTATGGAAGTTAGTAAACATAAAAACGGGTAAATTTAAAAATATAAGTCCTGAGGAACGTACGAACTTTTATCATTTACTATGCAAATTAGTTCATTTTAAAATTCAAGTCTCGAACCGATGACTAAGTATTCGATGGTTATCTATAGGTGATCTAGTGAACCTCTTTTTGTAGTAGGGGATTTTTTATTATGTATGAGTGGGAGGACATGTCACGCACAGCGCCCGACAAACGCTTGAAAACGTGCCTCGCATGTGACATATGACTGGGGACGTTGTTGATTGGAACTACCTGGCTGAAATTAGTTCGGTTACATTTTTGTTGGTAAATTTGCGATTTTGATGTACCCGAATTCAAAAGTAACACTGGTCGTCTGTTATGCTTTCAGAGCTAAACAGGGAACCGATTTTAAGTTAGTTTGGCATGCAAATATTTGATTATTAAGGGCTTCATACACGTCACTAGAATTATGAACAAAAGTTTGCATTTTATATAACAACTTGATATAAATTGCAATCTTAAATATCTTCATTACAAAATTCTTGTGAATATTTAGCTCATTTATACTGTTTATTCTGTTATTCCATCTATTTTATAAAATTCATGACCATGACTAAGGTGGAAACACTCATAGCCCAGTTGAACTCGGTGATTAAAAACAATTATCGAGGGTAAGCAGCGACGGCGCGATCAGTACCTGAATGGGTGACTACTGGTAGCATGTAACCATCTCCGTAATTCGGAGGTCTCGTTAAGCAGTCGCTCCCAGTTGTTACCATAGGATAACAGTCGTGAAGCTTAGTTGGAGGCCTTTGGATGACTTGATAACATCCAACCGCAAGATTACGTAGCCACAACGTTGTCTTGCCAGTTCCCAACCCGCATTTGGCCAGCGTGATTAGCGTTGATGATGATCACGACTATAAGTAATATGTGGATAGTTTGAAAAGCTTTCAACCTAACAATGATACAAAACTGTTATCTTTTCATTTATTTTTCTCTCTCACATTTTGATCAATTATGCACAATGCAAAGATATATAAGTACATTCACTAGTTTAAAATTTTACAGACCATCTAATAATACTGTACGACAAAATTCAAATCACAATCTATTCGGTTCTGAATCCGACATGTGATGTCAATTTCGGAATGTAAGTAGGGACTTACTACGAAGACGCTAGTTTCAGGAATAAGCCCGGAGATCTGAAGTTGATCTTGTATCTGATAGAAACTTGTTTGGAAAGTCAGAGATCTAATTATTTTTATTGCTTGAACTTACAGAAATAGTACCTCTGCGCTCCTTTTTGATTCTTTATTTAAGTATAGATGTAAAATCATGAAAGCCGCTAATAGAAATATCCACAACCAAGGCCATGCATAGAATAGGATTCTGTAGTGACCCCTTTGTTATGATTTTATTTTATACAATTTTATATGTTTACTTATTATTTCGTAATTTTTTACGACCTTAGTAAGTGCATTTTACAAGTTAAGCCTTTATAACTCCTGAACTAACAAATATATGCCTTTATAGATTCCCTTTAAAGTTCCAAACTGCAAGTAACTTCAGGCACATATAAGCTATTGACTAGCTTATGCTAGCATGTTATGATACGAAATATATTATCAATAGTAATAAAAATAGAACACAGAATAAAATGGGAACACATTCCGTCAGCGTATTTTACATTGTATTGTTTTAACTCTCCTATATTTCAACGTAGCTTAGAATGAAGAACGGTTTTCTATAATTACCAGGCAATTAAGCAAATCTTCAATCTTATAATATCTTCGAATAATTACAAGTGTAAGTAATTTATCAACTTTCAGAATCTTCTAAATAGGAGGATCATTTAGCTTAGACTGCCAGTCTCACTTCCAGACTTGAATTGTTATTCCATAAATCCTACATCTCGAATGCAGAAATATTCGTTTTGTCTAAGTAGCGGGTTTTAGTAAAAGAATTTGTGTGCTAAAACTGGGATATTGGTTGAAGTATCTTTGTGAGTAACTGTAAGAAGCTACGTCATATAGACTTTTATATCACTATCTTTAAGCAAAAGCGTTCCGGTCGCATTTACTTTTAAATCTTAGTATAACTTGATGATAGTTTTGAGGATTAACGTAGTGGAATAGTATTGTTTACTTGTATACATGCATAATGAGTTTTCTATACATAGCATCTTTATTTTACTTAATATATATATGACCGATTTACCGCTTTGATAGGTACTTTTTAATAAATTTTGTAAAAATGAATCCTAGCTAGATCGATTAATCGTACCAAAAACCTCTGCATATTACATTTCATGAAAATCGTTGGAGTCGTTTCCGTGATTTCGATTATATACATACTTATATACAAAAATTGCTTGTTTTAAGGTATTAGTATACAAACAGTATTGCATAGCACTTATGCATTGTATCCGATTACGCAAGAAACTTAGATATGAAATATTTTAATATTGCTATAAGATAAATGATTCGAAACTGCAGTTAATTGAGTTCAATAACAAATAAAGGTTAAGGCAAAATTTTCTTTTATAGATTATTAGATGATAGTATGTCGTATTACTAAAATATTTAATAGTAAAGAAGTGCATTAATATGAAATATCACTATCAACATGTTCAATCATTGGAATGAGTACCATCTTGGTAAATTGCAGAGTTTTATGCTCAATAAAAACCTATTTTCGTACATGGTGTGACCAAACTTAAAAAAGAATAGAATAAATAGAATTTGCAACACAAAACAAAAGATATTTGTGATGTGAGTGTTTATAGTCGTTGACCACAGAGTATATTGTTGATACAGAAAGTCGTTGACGCTGATGACGGTGACATTTAAACCATTCTTTATGCTTAATGGATCTAAAAATTCACAATTTCAAACCCAAAAATAAACTGAAAGATAATTACCCAGTAATCAAGTTCAAGTAAGGCAATTTTATGGACACATAATATAGGAATATGCAAAAGTTATATGAACGCTTTTCATTTCACGCGTGGCTTGGTCGCAGTGAGGCGCTCATGCAGACAGCCCCTTAAAGCTTACACAGACGTTCTGTGCTCCAATGAATACGGTGCTTTTTGTAATGACATTAGCATGTCTGTTATTATACCTGACTAAAATCTTTTCTAGTTTGATGTTATACATATACACATACTTACTGTACCTCTATTTAAAAAAATACGAGGTCAATTGGTAACTACGGGGCGCTTCTGCCTTTATGTTTAATCTTAGTAGTGGCAGTAACTGCGCATTGGCTTTTAAAATGTACCTCGTAACTATGCTTGAGGTCTTGGGTTCGATTCCCGGATTGATCCAAATGTTTATATGACCTGCAAATATTTGTTTCGGAGTTTGGGTGTTTTTTCTATGTATGGTGTGTATTTAATAAAAAAAGTATATATGTATTTATTTCAGTTGTCTAGTACCCATAACACAAGCTCTGTTAGCTTAGTTTGGGACTAAATAGTGTTAAAAAAACACACCGGTATACGAGGTATAGAGACGCTTTCCATCTTTAATGACCAATTTAATTCTACAAAAAAGTACAGACTTCCTTCACTTTAATGTTATAATCGCAACACAACAAACTAAAAAACGAGTTTTCTTTAATATCTCTTTATTCCTTAAACTAAGTTTTTTGTTAATTAAACGAAGGTCCTCTAAAACTGAGGGAGGATTACAACACAAAGTGCACCCGCATCGATCGATTCACCTTGACCCTGGTTGTGAAGTACCTTGGGACAAAGCTCCTTAGATAATGCGCCGACTAAGCGGCGAAGTTTTAAAACAAATTATTTTTAATAAAGTTTTCATGTTAGCTTTCCTTTCACAATGGAGATTCAAGTAGGTTCAAGTTTTTAAGTCTAAGTTTAGCAAGTTCATAGACAGTAATTGTTACTTTTTTGAGCAACTGAACTTACTTGAAAGCCTTATTGCTCCTAGGTATAAGGTAGTGTTTAAGTTTATGACAGACTTTGAGGTTCGTTAAAATAAACCAAAAACAAGCAAAAACAGACAATATTTTAATTCCAATAATAATAAGCCAACTGTTTAGGTCTTTTTTTAAATTATGTCTCAAGTGCTTAACATTTTACTTAGCATTTTTAACAGTAGACTTCTAGGCAGTGGATAAACATTAAATCTTGCGATATTGCATCTGCACCTTCGACATTTCAATACCAATCTATATCTTCATTGCGGGTATCAAGAAGATAAATGTGAGTATTATAGGCATATATTAACCCGAGCCGCAGACAGAAGCTAGTTTGATATAAGGTAATTACAACAGGTAACTAACAAGTCATAATTTTTAGGATAAATATAGGTTCAGTACTGATTGGTACCCTTCCGTAATCACACAACATGATATTCAAAGAATATAGGATATATTTTTTTAAGATACAATGATAATGATAATGATGACACTTTTAAAGCGATAGAGCGAAAATATGTCTTTTAAAAACAGTAGCTCGTGAGTCGAAAATATCGAGTTGCTATCATTTATTTCCGTAATTTCATTATAAAGACGACAAATTCTAACAATAGGGTTGTAGTAAGAGGTGTTGTTTTTGAAAATGTTTAGTGAAAAAGTTCTCGGTGTTCTGGTATTATACCGAGTGTTAATATTGATGAGGGAAAGCAAATCTTGTCACTAATCTTAAATTATACGTTCATATCGGACGTCGAGTTACAATAACTACAATTAGCGATGATAATAATCAATGAAGGAACCAAATATACTTAGAACTAAACATGCTAGTCAGTAGGTAAATTTAGAACACGAACCGTTTTATTTAGTATTATATCTTTAAAAATGTTTATTATATATATGAATATAATTATAATAAGGTTAAAACCTTGTTTTAAACCAAGCTTTACATTTTAATCGCAATAAATAGATAAATAAGTATTTTCGGACATTTAACACACAACGCCATCTAGTCCCAAACTAAGCAGAGCTTGTACTATGGGTACTAGACAACTGATATTAATACATATATACTTTTTTTGTGTAAATACATATTATACATAGAAAACATCCAATGACTGTTCCACCAAAAATGATAATGAGTTATAAACCTAATATAAAAATTACAAATACTTTATACATATCTGTATCTTTATAAATAAATGCCTGTCAAAAACAAAGTACCTGTCTGTCATTTCAAATTAACAGCTTTTCACTAAATGCTTATGAAAGTGTAAACAGTACTTACATAAAAAAAACATTTTATTTTTAATCTGTTAGGCCGGCAGCTACTAATAAATAAATTATAAATATAACATTACTATTTTCCTAGAAATATCTGTCACAAAAGTCACTAAACACACTAGTAACTGGTCGTTCATTTAATATTAATTTAGTACAAGTAAAACAAGCATATAAATACCAACATCTGTTCTAATACAGACCTGCAAACTCAAGTACATTTCTAGGAGTGAGACCAATAAGCGTCAGCGCCTTACATCTCTCGCCTATGCAGGTTAAATGGCTTTAATCCAATAATTGAGCCTCTCAATCGTCGTGTTCCGCAAATCGGAGCCGCATCCATCTGAATCCGCCCTTATTGCTTATTGCCGCGTCTTGATCTGATTGCGGAGATTGCTGCTTGTATTTGTGGATCGTAATCTACTTGAGTAGTTTAATTGTACTGTTAAAAGTTATTGTCTAGTGTTGCTTTAAACTAATATATTAAGGTAAAATATTTTAATAAAGTTTTCAATTATTAGAGATATAATGCAGTAATTTGGTTACAGTCCCACAATAGCGTACAGGTTACCATAGTACCTCTCTAGTTTGGAACTGGACGGCCGTTAGTGAGACTGTGCTATTGTAACCAGACTACCAATGAACGTACTCAAATATTTCTATATAATTATGGATGTGCATATTACAAACAAAAAATCATTGTTTTGGGTTCTAATGCGTTCGTAAATCCCCCTAAAATAGTTTACCTTATATTATATATATCTTCCATGTAGAGACAGCGACTATGTAATAGTAATAATACTAATGTTTATGTAATAGTTAATTTATGTTAATTGGTTGTCTTTGATCTAGGATATATTTTCTTTACAAAATCATTTTTAACCATGGTAAACTTGATCTTTGCACCTAAGGCATCTTATTTAGATATCGCCTGAAGTTCGACTGGGAGAGAATGCGTCATGGCATTCAGTCCGTCTTTGTACAATAGGTGTAACAACAGTATACTACAGCGCCATCTACCGTACTACGTAGTGACGTTACTACACGGAGTACACAACACTACTAATCCTGGATCGCGCAATAAAAGTTCTCGTGTCGATTATCATATATACAACAACTCAACATCAACCGTTGCGCAGTGGCCCACCAGACATGATCACCTCGTCTGGTCGGAGGATCCTCCCTTTGTGTTGCATCCCTCCATGACGTCCGTTCCTTGACAAATAAATATATAAAAAACTTTTATCCAGACAAAGAAGTATGCTGTTGTGTTACAAATATTTGTTTCGGAGTTTGGGTGTTTTCTATGTATAATATGTATGTATTTACAAAAAAAGTATATATTTATTTATATCACTTGTCTAGTACCCATAACACAAGCTCTGCTTAGCTTGGGACTAGATGGCGTTGTGTGTTAGATGTCTGAAATATTTATTATTATTTATTATTATAGACATATATTGTAGGGATGATGAATTCAAAATAAAGAAGACATAATACAATGGTATTATGGTATGGTAATCGGATTTTATTCGTTCATTTGAAGAATTCAATTGTGTAGTATAAATAAAATGGAAACAACTCAACGAATATAGATCAGATTAATTGGGGACGAGTGATTCAAATTGAAACTGGTTAAATACGACCACACAAAAGCTTTTTTTGCAAATTTTTATCATTCAAACAACAATTGGGTTTACGGTAACTCAGAAATCAGTTATATGCTTGCTGACGTGTCATGATGACGAATGTTGGACGCTTTGCTAATACGCCTCAACAAAGATATGTATGTTTAGACGGCTAAATCGCTATAGTGTGAAATGTATGATTTCCATGAAATTTTGCGTGAAAACGTTTTGATTCTCGAGGAAAAACATACGTTGCTATTAACCGCGTTAATGATACACACGCAGTACGATAGCCGAAAAGCTAGTTGCTTATAAAATATCCTAACACACATTATAATCCGTGTTGTGAATGATTTGTGTGATATTCGTTTACATAAATGCACGATTTACGTTAAAATGATAAGCCTAATACATTTTAAAATAGTGTGAGTACGGTGACACTTCATTTAATTTTATTTAAGAAATAAACACAAATTGATAAAAACAATCCTACTTTCAACTTGTCTATACGCACATACTTCGATAATAATTGGGTTGGTTGTGCATTAATTTATATGTTACTAGCTGATTTACTACAACCTCGTTTGCGTCTTATATTGCCCGTGGCGTGAAAATTTTCCCCTGTTTCTTAAACCTCTTCATTGGTGCTCCGCTCCTATTAGTAGTAGCGTGATGATATATAGCCTTCCTCGATAAATGGACTACCCAACACTGAAAGAATTTTCCAAATCGGACCAGCGGTTTCTGAGATTAGCGCGTTCAAACAAACAAACAAACAACCAAACTCTTCAGCTTTATTATAGATATTCAATTTATTTAATAATTAATTAATACACTTTAATAACAAACATAAAAATAACAGAATTAGCTCAACAATACACAATTAAAGGGAAAAGACGGCACAATCACTTAGAGGTCACCGTTTAACCCATCCCGGATCGCCTCCGGTGGAAAGGTGCCCATCAAGCTAGCAGCATTGCCGCGTTGTATGGCAATGGCCAGTCTCTGCACCAGGAACGAGCCGGAACGGGAATCCCCGTTTAGCAAGGCAAGCCTACGGCCCAGCTCACCCACAAACCTCAGAGTGTCGGCGGCCCAGCTGCCCATGGTCTCCACCGCTACCGGCACGAAATAATACTGCTGCTCTAAAGCCGCATATTTCTGCCTCTTCCTATAACAGGCATCCTCCGCGGCGGCCGACGGGGAGCAGATGGTACGACTCCCTTTATTATTAGTATAGATGTATTTTCACTGCTATGTACAACTGTTTACTATTCCAAATAAAATATAATAATTAGTACTGAACATACGCAGCTCTTCGAATGGACGTTAAATCTTAAAACAAAACGCTTATTAGAAGAAAGTTAAAACCTCCTTTTTACAACCTGACACACATAATCAAGTTTCACATACACACATACAAGATACAATCAAAAGAAAGGTTTCCAGCTCAGTTCACGCTGTACAGCAGCAGTGAAGGACAGCAGTGATTTGCAGCTGGCTCCTATTTTGGCTTACAACTACCGCAACTTCGACGTTAATCGATCAAACAACTCTTGTTAAGTGGCTTCTCTTAGTGTTGTTGTTTTTCTCAATGGAATAATATGATTAGAACTAAACCGCAATATAGTTCCTACATACTTTATTGCATTGTTCCACATTAATAAAAGTAATATTTACACATGGAAGATAGCTTTTTATTCATACCTATACTAGGTACGGAAAAGTAATATTTTATTTAAATGAATAAAAAAGTCTACGGCTTATTTCAGTAAAATCCGACCGAATTTTGAATTTCCTCTCCTTGAAGGTCTTCAAAAAAAAAATCATCTTATAGAAGATTCTTTATTTTTTTTTACACACACTTCAATTTTATTTATTTGTATATCTATAAATACAATAATATGTATAGATATACAAATAAATAAAATTAAAGTGTCTGTTTGTACTTTCAAATTAACATATTTTCACTAAATGCATATGAAAGTATACACGGTACGGTACTTTTATTAAAAAGCAATTAGATTTTTTTATTCTGTCTGTTTGTTCCAGCTAATCTCAGGAACGGATGGACCAATTTTGACGGGACTCTAAATGAGAGGTAGCTGATGATATAAAGAGTAACTTAGGTGTTAACGTAGAGTAACTTGTTTTAGACTAGCTACGCCCCGCGGCGTTACCCGCAGTTGTTATTGTACCGCGGGTAAAACCGCAGGGTTTAGCTAGTCTTGGATATAATGCACTTTCATACATCAATCCAATATATCTCATTACGTTTACAACTTTAGCTATAAACAATTAGAAATTGAGATAGGTATCTATTTGTAATAATAGCATACAATGGCTAATAACGTCAAAAATGTGTATTTAATACTCTATTTCAAAAAGACCACGAACCAACTCAGCGAAATACATTTCGGAAATTGTAATTTAGAATAAACACTTGTGCAAGAAAACTCGTATATAGCCAGTTCCGGGTCAAAAATAGTATTACCCTCTGGGAGCCAATTGGATTCTAACAAGCAGCCGACTCGGGACTAAGCCGTTAAGTGTTGATTTAATGCTGACCCAGGACTAGGATAATTTGGAAACATTTATATGTTCGTTATTTTATTTAAATTTATATTTAAAGGTCATCAACTTATGATGACCTTTTCATTTGTAATACGAGTATTGTTGTGTTATTCATCGAATCAGAATTACCTGCCTATTTTCTTTGTTAAATCATGAATAGTATTGCTTAGTTTAGTAAATAGTCTTCCTACCTTTAGTAAAATACATATACCGTATTTTTGGAAATAATGTATCCACTGTGAGTTTTTTTTTTATTGTATAGTGGGCAAACGAGCAGACGTATCACCTGATGGTAAACGATTACCGCCGCCTATGGACAGGATGGGAAGGGGGATGGGGGGAGGGGTTGGGGTATGGGCCTCCGGTATCCTCACTAACTCGATGAGACACAGCGCAAGCGCTATTTCACACCGGTTTTCTGTGAGGCTGTGGTATCATTCCGGTCGACCCGGCCCATGCATGCCGAAGCGTGGTTCTTCCACTGTAAAAAGTCAAACAGATACTGTGCGGTACATATATACTCGTAGGGGGGTTGGGGCAAGGGCCTCCGGTATCCTCACTCACTCGGTTTTCTGTGAAGCCGTGGTATCACTCCGGTCAAGCCGGCCCATTCATGCCGAAGCGTGGCTCTCCCACGTTTAGAATGTATTTTTTTAATATCAAATAAACATTTTATTTATGTATTTATTTCTGTTTTTATTATACTTGTAACATGAATATGCCTTGAAAAATTGTAGAAGTATAAAATATTGTGTTTGTATATGTATAAAATTATTATGTACTAACGTAACAAACATTTTAATGTACAACAAGCTCAGTGGCGGAGTGCCCGTGGAAAGCATTTCTCCCTTTATTTTAGTATAATTACGCGCACAGAGAAATGTAATATTTGGAATACTTAAGTCTATAAGAAGACGTGCAGAAAGCCAAATATTTTAAACAATGAGTTAAGCATGTTTTGTTATACGACAAGAAAGTCTTCACCATTATTTTTCTACGTCAAATTTATACTTTGACGTAGAAAAATAATTATTTTAATTTTAACAATGTGTGGCGGCCTCCACATACAACATAACATACTATAGCGCCATCTACCGAAGTTACACTGAACTACGGAGTAACGTACCATACGAAAAAACTGCCAATCCTGAATCGCGCAATAGAAGTTCTCGCGCCGAATTTCATATATACAACATCCCAACATGAACTGTTGGGCAGTGGCCCGCCAGGCATGATCACCTCCCCTGGTCGGAGGACCTCCCTTTGTATTGGAGTGACATTGCACCCGTTCCTCTACATAAGTTTAAATTATAAATCTATATACGTGAACAGGCTACCAAAAATCTACTAATATCTAAGAGATTTATGATAGTTCTAAAAGTCCTTATAAGCATGTAGTTTCGGCGATTGGTTTGAGGGTAAGTGTTACTAGATAAAAAGTAATATACAGTAATAGAAAGCAATTGCAAAGACAGTAGCAATTACCAACCTTCAGGAACACTACACAAAACAGGGTTTTCATGTGAGAATTCCTACATGAATATACATTTCTAAGAGAATACAGTACTCTTCCGTCTGGTACCTACTTTTAAATAATATATGTATCTACAAGGATCCATAGCAACTGTAGTTCATTAAAGCACCGTATATGTACGAGACATTACACTACCAATTAATGTTAGGTGTATCTCAAATCTCCTGTAACAAATTAATTGCTTTTGTATCTAATATAATGAACACTGACTTGGATAAAGTGAACATAACATTACTTGTGGTGTTCACGCATATTATTATGGACGATTTGAGAGGTGCCTGAAGTTGACGACAAATTAGAATACATATATTGGTAACTTTCTTATTATAATAGGGTAGCATAAGCCCTTAATTTATGAAATAGATTTTTAAGGAACACAAACACACTTTATTATATACTAGCTGACCCACGCAACTTCGTTTGCGTCATATATTGCCCGTAGCGTGAAAATTTTCCCCCGTTTTTTAAACATTCTACATTGGTGCTCCGCTCCTATTAGAAATAGCGTGATGATATATAGCTTATAGCCTTTCTCGATAAATGGACTACCCAACACCGCAATAATTTTTTAAATCGGTCCAGTGGTTCCTGAGATTAGCGCGTTCAAACGAACAAATTCTTCAGCTTTATTATTAGTATAGATAATTTAAATTACGCTGAATTGCAGCTCAATTTTTATTTTGTAGAAATAAGAGATTATTTTTAAGTCATATAATGCGCAATTATAATTCTTAAACCTCTTAATATTTTAAACCACCAGCGTTAAAGGCCTAAAAGATTTAATAATTTTCGGTGTAAACGATTTTTTTAACATATAAATGGTTTACTTCACGATTGTAAGTACACAAGAAAATAACAGAATCAGTTCTGAATCCAGTTTAATAAAATAAAATCTAAACAATTGCAACAAATTAGCCGATAAACGATAAACAAACTTGAAAACAAAGTTTGAAGTCAGACAATCCTAGACCTAAAGACTTTAGCCCCTTAAACATTTTATGTGTTTAAATTAAGTTCATACATAAAAAAGAACTTTTGCCTACGGCTAACAAACAATAAAACTCTACGTTTTATTTTGTAATTGAAAGAAAATAGGAACAGTTTTCTCTTCTTCAGTCAGGGTGCTAAAGTGAAGTCGACTATCGCGAGACTCGTTAATATCCATTAAGCGTTTCATTTATTTCCTAAATGGTGTTGATTTAAGACGCAGAGTTAGTCAATTTCAACTGTCAATTTAAATTTCAAATATCAACAGCAGTTTGTGCAAATGGTTTCTTGCAATGGTGTTAACCATTTTGTTGTTAAATGGACTGAAAATAGTTTGAATAAAAAACAGAAAAATATACATAAAAATATATATCTACATGTCACACAGCTATATTTTCTTTTATACGAGCAGACGTATCACCTGATGCTAAGCTATTACCGCCGCCCATGGACACCGGCAACACCAGAGGCGTCACAGTGCGTTGCCGTCCTTTGGGGATGGTGAGTTGAAGGTGATGGGGGGTTGGGTCTGGGCCTCTGGTGTCCTCACTTACTCGGTGAAACACAGTGCAAGCGCTGTTTCACTTCGGTTTTCTGTGGAGTCGTGGTATCACTCCAGTCGAGCCGGCCCATTCATGCCGAAGCGTGGTTCTCCCATCATCATCAGCCTATCGCGATCCACTGCTGAACATAGGCCTCTCCAATAGCACGCCACTTAGTTCGATCCTCGGCTTCTCACATCCAGCTCCTGCCAGCCGTCTTGCGCAAATCATCACTACGCCTGGCCTGTGGATGTCCTACACTACGTTTGCCGAGACGCGGTCAATTTAAACTATCAATTTAAATTTCAAATATCAACAGCAGTTTGTGCAAATGGTTTCTTGCAATGGTGTAAAAAAAAATTGTTGTTATTTATTTACCGTGGTTCTCCCACGGTAAATAAATACAAATTGGCAATTTAAAAAAAATACTCAATATTAAATCTAAATTTCTAAAATTTATTACATACAGGAGAAATGAAATATTTAATCTGCTTCTATTTCTACCCACGTGTAGTTTATTTTTGACCAAAATCAAACTAAACTCGTATCAAACATAGACACGTCGTCAACCTTAATATAAACCACTTTTTCACAAACAAACATAAATAATGTTGTTAAATTTCACTTATTTTAAAATCATCATACGAATTGCAGATTTCTTGCCATTATTGAAATTTTATTACTATCTTTAACATTTATATACTTGTTTTACCGTTTAATTGTTCGGGGGTTGAATGCTAATGTTTTACGTCGGGAGCTTTTATCGTCTACATCGGGGTTTACTTTCAATTTTATTAGTATCCGCTAAGTGTGTATCATAACTCTGACAATACATTATTTGCACTACTAAGTTAAATATGTACACTTTATCGTCATTATTGCAGTCATAGTAACACGGCATAGGGGGCAAACGAGCAGACGTATCGCCTAATGGTAAGCGGTTACCACTGCCAATGGTCACCCGCAACACCAGAGACGTTACAAGTGCGTTGCCGGCCTTTTAAAGAAAAGAGCGTACTCCTTACGCTCTTTTCTTTAAGGTTTGAAGGTCGTATTGGTCCGGGAACACCGCAGGCCTCATTCCACAGTTTTGCTTACCTTAATCAACCTCTCCAAGAACGAGAAGTTGTTAGAAAAGCGGTTTGTGCCCTGTATCGAACTATGACGCTAGTCGAACAGGTTGGTTGTTTGTTTAAAATTTTCCTTTTCTTAGCAGTGATGTTGCCCTGTATAATTTACTCTCTTAGTTGCCTGTAACGACTCCCGTGGGTTGATGATAACACTCCGTATTCTTAATCTTTGAACACACGGACGGAATACTGCTGGCCTTATGCCTACTTAATTATGACTAAAAAGGTTGGTTGAGCACTACTATTGTTTTTTATCTTTGTAAGTTCATACTGTTTTTCATATTTAACTAGCTGACCCAGCAAATTTCATTCACAGAGAGTGTAGTAGATCATGTTTTTTAAAGAAATTTTATTGGTGAATACTATATTTTAATACTTATTATCCTTTTCCGGACAAAGACGAATTCAAAAACACAAAAATCATAAAAATTGGTCCAGCCTTTCTTAAGTTATGAGTAGTGTAACTATTGGTTCGCGTGTGTAAGTAGTGAAAGTTGACTTACGGTAAAGTTCACAATAAAAGTTGATTTAGCTGGGAAGTGATGATTGTTTGCGTAACTTGTGGTAAACGGCTCGATCAAATGGTTTTCAAAAATTCCTCTGGTACACCGGGACCTGCAAAATTTTGTAAATGCCGTAAAAATTGTGATTGTGTATTTCAGAGTATATATATATATATATATATATATATAAACAAACGATAATTATTTACATTGATATAATTAAAGACAGTAGGGTCCGCTACAGTAACCAATACGATTTTTGTTTATATATATCGATAAAGAGACAAACAGGCTGGTTTTCCGTTTTATAATAATAATGCTTTAACGTTCTACAAGCAGACTCGCAACCACGATCGAAGCTATTCAACCAAAACGTTCTGTTAACAAAAGAAAATTAGGTAAATTCTTGAAAACATGTTTTTTATCATCCCTAAAAAAACAAAAGAGAAACTATTCAAGAAAATTTAGGACGTCTGAAGGGTATCCTCAAGGATATACATAAATAGATTTTTCCTGAAAAAGTTGTTTGGTATCTCAGGCAAAACAAAATGTGCGTATACATTTTGTTTTGCCTGAGATACCAAACAACTTTTTAAAGAATACAAAACAATCTTACAATCAAACTAAATGTCTCTGTTTATTGCGCTACTTTTGAGGAGAGAAAGCATAATAGTCAAGGCGCTTGACTTGCAGTTAACTTATCGTAGGTTCGAATAATATTAAATCGCTTGAATTCACGTCAAATACGAAATCACTAATATGAGAAAACGTAACGTGAGATCCAAATTACGTTCTATATTTTTAAATAAATAGTAGATATAAGAGTAGGTACATATTTTCATATAGAAAACAACAAACTATTAGTAAAATCATCAACTTACTAACATTTCACTTAAAGCAGATATTCGCTCAGAGTTTGTAGAGCCGAAGCGGCATAGTTACCGCGCGATGAGTTCCTGTTGCCACAGATTTTCTATTTCCTCTCCCACGGTATTCTATAACTAAATTGACTTATTTATCAACAGTTATATTGGCGATTTACAATATTTTTCTTCATAAAGCTAAGTAAATAATGTTTTTACTGTCACAAAATTGTTTAAAATTTCATGCAACTGTTGAATACTATTTATTGTAAATAAAACGTCAAATGCTAGTTTTTAAAATAAACCGTAAAACTATTTTTTTCAGACATCTAACACTCTAATATATGTCTTCACTTATACTTTCTTTGTAAAGATATATATTTGCAGATCATACAAATATTTGGTCCAACCTGGGAATCAAACTCGAGACCTCAAGCACAGCAGCCGCTTACGCTATCACTTGTGCCACCGAGGCAGTTAAGGTGGTTAGTTATTTGGTAGTTACAAATTTATTAATAACTAACTGACCCAGCGAACTTCGTACCACTACGTTATTCTTTCGTAAATAGTTTCTAAACTGAAAAAATTGTAACATTTTAATTTTCTTCTATACAAACCTTGTCCTAACAATAACGAACATTTAGAACGGAAAGAATTATCCAATGTGGTGCAGTCGATCGGAAATTATGCGCGTACATACATTTCGGCGATTAATATTTATTTTTATAGATTAATCGCGATGTAAAGCTAAAATAAACGAAGAATGGCTACAAATAGAAAATGATACTATTTAAACATTCCCTAGGCTTCAAACATTTTTTTTACGCAAAAAACCAGAGGGTTGAAAACAAAGCTGAGAAGTATTAACATGATAATGCCTATGCATTAACGTTAATGATATCAGTAACTTTCTACGAGCTACGTTCGTAGCAATAGCGTAGAACTCGTAGAACCTCAATGTGGTACCCAATTAGGTACTAAATACTAGGTAG
Organism: Spilarctia lutea; assembly: GCA_916048165.1. Classification (NCBI taxonomy): domain Eukaryota; kingdom Metazoa; phylum Arthropoda; class Insecta; order Lepidoptera; family Erebidae; genus Spilarctia; species Spilarctia lutea. The sequence goes on from OU696491.1 coordinate 9,222,923, forward strand.
TTCCTGTCACTTAAACATTCCCAAGAAGGAAATTACTTAACAAATTATTGCGCAGCAAACTTCTGTCCAACAAAACTAAAAGTGGATTAATGGGTTTTACATTTGACGTTTCAAGTCACGTTGGCTTCAGACGTGGAATAGTTTCGTTATAATTCTATTAAACAATAATATGTATTAACTATTTTCCACATTTACGGTAAGTCTACATAAATTATAGTAAGCGGAATAAAATTAATATAGAACAAGAAACAAAATAAAAAGATATAATAAATAAATAATAAATATGCCGGACATCTAACACACAACGCCATCTAGTCCCAAGCTAAGCAGAGCTTGTTTTATGGGTACTAGACAACTGATATAAATACTTATATACTTTTTTTTTGTAAATACATACATATTACACATAGACAACACCCAAACTACGAAACAAATATTTGCAGATCATACAAACATTTGGTCCGACCCGGGAATCGAACCCGTGACCTCAAGCTTAGCAGTCGCATACGCTACCACTACGCCACCGAGGCAGTCGAATAACCCTCCTGCGTAAATATTTTTGATCGGTTCAGTAGTTTAGGCGCTACGGTGCAACATACAAATATACATAGACTGCCAAATCAATTACCCGTGTTGCAAAAAGGATCATTACGCCTGGGCCTTTAAAATTTGTGTATTTTATAAAATTTAATTTTACATATTTGTTTTTTTATCAATCAAGAGTGTATTATACAAGAATTCATGTCACAATAGTATGGCCGCCCGGCACGATCACCTCGCCTGGTCGGAGGATCCTCCCTTTGTGTTGGGTGGAACATGATACCCGTTCCCCCACATATTAAAAAAAAAATATCGGCAGGCCGGTTACCATAGTACAGATATTAGTAGCAGTTTGGGATCAGATGGCATTGTATGAGATAACTGATAATATCATTATATTGTATTCGTAAAATATAATCGGATACAGGTATTATAAAAGTTTATTAGTGACGCATTTTAATCTAAGTCGATGCAAGACCCCGTACAATTCACTTGCAGCAGGAGTTTAAAGGCTCCAATTCAGAATAGTTCAGATGCACTGTATCGCGGATATTTGTACGAACGTGCGTCTTCACCGTACGTGAGCGTTGTTTGTAAAACTTGCAGCTGTTGTGACCGAGCAAAACGTCTTTGTAATGCACAACTGTACATAGCACATATTGCATGCAAGTATTCTCATATTTCATCACCTTATGTCGAATAAGATTCAGGAACTACTGCCTCGGTGGCGTAGTGGTAGCGTATGCGACTGCTAAGCTTGAGGTCTCGGGTTCGATTCCCGGGTCGGTCCAAATGTTTATATGCAAATATTTGTTTCGGAGTTTGGGTGTTTTCTATGTATAATATGTATGTATTTACAAAAAAAAAGTATATAAGTATTTGTATTAGTTGTCTATTTGACTAGAATGCTTTGTGTGTTAGATGTCCGGAATATTTCTTTATTTAAATAATTCGATTCTACAAATGTGTTTCTAAACGACAGGTTTGTATGGGACTTTTATACCGAATTGTTGTTATTTATTTTAGAGATACCTCCCGCAATAGGAATATACATCCTGTGTCGCGGGGGATTTTATAAATATACATGAAACGAACACAAAGAACACCCAGACTCAGAACAACAATTTACGAATTCCACATGGTAACCCACTTAGAAAACGAAGAAATGCGTGTTTTAATGCAGTTGTAACAACTTATTGAGCATAATTAAATTTATTTTGCTTTAGTTACATACAATACATGAAAATAATGATGTACTACTAACTAACTACCAAATAAATGGAATAAATCTCATATTCATTCTATACATATTGCCCAGCGGTACAAAATCTGCCATTCTATTTAACTCATAAATTGTGATAGATTAGCTCTCATGATTTTTTCTAATCTACAATCTCCTCTTTGCAAATTCAGACTACCTACGATAAACAAATACTCAAGTCATTGATGAAAAATGTATATTTATACATCAAAAATATTGGTGAAATATATTTGATGTATAAATGTTTTAAACTTACCCAATTACACTTATTAGTAAGATGTATTTATGATTACACGACTAAAAGCAAGAGTTAGGAACGATCTCAGGAATTATTCCAACATTCAAAAGCTAATTTGTCTACAGTTAAGAAGAAAATAAATCAAAACAAGAAACTTCTTTAAGAACAAACTTTTATTGATATGCTCTAAAAATAATAAAATAAAGTATTTCTTGATAATCTTTTATTAATAACTTATAATGTCATTACACAATTTATATAATGTAAGATTCCACCCGAACAAAGATAGTTTTTACTCTTTTTACATACATACATTGCAAGTTAAAAAAACCTTGTAAAATAACATCTGATCTCAACAACTTGGACTTATGAATAATCTTCCTTAAAAGGTCAAGTCTTCTTATAATAGTCCGTTTTTTTAAACAGAGTTGCGTGGTAATGAAAGCTATTTTCACAATAAAAGAGTGCGGTATAATGGTTGCGTGTAAATTATCCTATTTATCACTGGGCTTATCATGACGTACGCTGATGAATACAGCTGTGAATATTAACAATATCATGAGAAATTTGATAAAACTCGAGCAGCTAATGGAGCATGGCGTTTAACTTGTACGTTTTTGCTACATTATTCGACAGCCGAACCATGTTCGGATTATCTCTAGTCTAATGGCAGCCTTACATTACATACAATATTATTTAAAACCATTGCTGCAAATATAACAATAAATAAATATTTCGGATATATAACACACAACGCCATCTAGTCCCAAGCTAAGCAGGGCTTGTGTTATGGGTACTAGACAACTGATATGAATACATATATACTTTTTTTTTTGTAAATACATACATATTATACATAGAAAACACCCAAACTCCGAAACAAATATTTGTAACACAACAGCATACTTCTTTGTCTGGATAAAAGTTTTTTATATATTTATTTGTCAAGGAACGGACGTCATGGAGGGATGCAACACAAAGGGAGGATCCTCCGACCAGGCGAGGTGATCATGTCTGGTGGGCCACTGCGCAACGGTTGATGTTGAGTTGTTGTATATATGATAATCGACACGAGAACTTTTATTGCGCGATCCAGGATTAGTAGTGTTGTGTACTCCGTGTAGTAACGTCACTACGTAGTACGGTAGATGGCGCTTTAGTATGCTGTTGTTACACCTATCCGCCACCGAGGCAGTCACAATATAGTGTTCGTTGATCTCATTTATTAATTCACTTAATCTATCCTTTGTAATAAACGAAAACTATTTATTTTCATTACGTCTGAAGCTAAACAAGCTATGTCGTCTTTATTTAATGATTTTCGTGCAGAATATTTGGAAGGCCGGAGCTTTACAATCAGCGCTAAAAGGGCTATTGTCAATTTTAATGAAACCTCGCGAGATATCAACTTTGTTTTCAGCCATTGTTGGAGACAGCACCACCAGCGCTGAACTGTCGAGTTTCGCTGTTTCTTTGAGAAACTTTTACTTAACCAAATTCTTTGCAGTTAGACACTTACTTTTTCAAGGGTGAAGAAGAGGAAGGGAGCCGTATTATTTGAATATCAATGGAATGTTTTTGTCCGTAATGCGGAATTCCTTCTTTAATTATATGCATTAGCTAATATTATTATTATTGTTACACGATATTCATTTTCTTCAATTCCTTTATTTATTTATGTAAATTTTTAGTAACTGTCTGAAGTAACTTTATAATAGGTACTTCAAATTAACATGAGTTTACCTGATTCTTTGTGACGAGATTTTCAGAAATTATTCCTTTCTAAATTCCATTTTCAATCATCTGACGAAATTACATTATTTCTTTAGAGGAAGGGTATATTTTAAAATATTTTTCAGTCTATTTAAATAAGCATCAACAACGTCAAATTACTCTCTCCTAACTCTACTACCGCGCAAAAGTAAGTTTATATAAAACTAGCGACTCGCCCCGGTTTCGCACGGGGGGATTTCAGATGCACCCACCGACGAAACGATTTGTGCATTTTAAATCTGTAATATCTTCGAATATATTTCTTTAAATCACATACTGTAAAGGGCCATATTATCTACATTAAATACAAAATGTTTTTAGGGTACTTAATTGAATAAGGATTAACGCTGTATTGCTTAAAATCGCTTCGGTAATAAGCCATTATTTCTCGTAAGAAGAGAGATATAGAATGGTGGTTGATATGGTAGGTTGTCACTTAGAGATAGACATATGCCTTTTTTGTAGACCATTTTAACGTGTATTACATTACATTATTTTGATCCACATCGTATGGATCAGTTTCGCAAGAAAATGTGTCTATTTACGACATCACATTAAAAACCTCTTAAATTATCAGTATTTCTCTACTATATGATACATGTATTATACATATAAACCTTGCTCTTGAATCACTATCTATTAAAGAAAACCGCAATAAAATCGTTTCAAAAATCTAAACATTTATAGCGACAGACAGACAGCGAAAGCGACTTTGTTTTATACTATGTAGTGATATAATAATTTATAGGAGTATAATCCTTGAGGAATTCAAAAGCTTTACAAATTCTTAGTCCTATATAAATAATGAAAACAGAAAAGATCAAACTGAAAATTCCGTCGTCCCGTTGAATACTCTCAGTGTTCTTAACATTGAGAGTATTCAACGTCTTGAATCTCTCGATCTTCATTTATAGTATAGCTTTAACCCCAGTAGGGTAGTTTGCCCCTAATATAATCCGCATTATCCCGCAGTTACGAGGACAAAATGCGGTTTCTGAATACCCAAGAGTACCTCAGAGGTACTAGCCACATCGAATAAAAAGCATAAACATTTGTTCGAGTGATGGTTTTCTCTCCTCCCACTAAATGACAGTGGACAATACTTTTTGTCTATGGTTCATAGTTAAAGTATTTTGTATGAACTACAAAAATAGCATTTACAAGAAGACCGGTTACGTTTAATAAGATTACAAATAAAAAATGTCCTCATAGTCCAAGAGTACACAACCACATTTGCACATGGCCAAATATCTCGTTTCGTATGGGTTTTATGCTATTTGTATGTTAATAAGTGTTGTAGTGTATTAAATTCTCTACAAGTTTTGTTGAAACACTTTTTTTATATTAAAAACCTTTTTTGAGATAAAGTCAAAATAAAGGTTTATGCAAGTTTTCAGCCGACTATCTTTCAGTACGAGATTCTTGTCTTCTTTAGACGAATATGAAATTTGAAACTTGAAATGCCAAAACATTCCACCCGATTTACAGACAAATCTTTTACTGTGCAAGCAGTAAGACTCTGGAATGATTTGGCTGAAACAATCCGTCGCCGCCAAAACCCTGGCTGTATTTAAAAAGCTAGTGAAGGATTATTATCTGTCATTATAATTACTTGTTATATATGTTATATATTTTAGGCTGTGTATGTATGTGTATGTATATATGAGTATATTTATATGTGTAATATGAGTAGATGTGAAGTTGAATATTTTGAATTTGGTGTTTTTTTATGATCACATGGTAAATTTGAGACTTGACTTGACTTGATGTGAGATTATTTAGGGTAGCAGTAGCAGGCTACTGCTGTAAGAGGTCGCCATGAGCGATAAGACCGTCAATTGTCACATTTGTATACTACAACTTATTTTTGTCTATCTGTGTTGTGTGTACAATAAAGATAAATAAATAATAAAAAAGAAAATATGCCTGGGCTATTAACCTTTGCGGTAAAAGTCGTTCAATTCAAACGTCAGCAAAAAGGTTCGTCTAGTTGATCGTTTTTGAAATGCTACAGAGAATGTTTAGATTATTACTATTGTTACCTTTCAGTGCATTAATTTTTCAGTACTGATTGAACCGAGAACTAAAAAACAGTTTTAAAAAAGACAGAATAGGTGTATACTCAATTAGGTTTTGGATGAAAACTACTTATAAAAGCGCTCAGCTCATTTTTTTCTCGCAAAACTCAGAATGTAGACTCGATTTCTTCCCAAATACCCTATATAGCTGACCACTAAGCTCCGTATCCACGGTACATAGTTAATCAGATCTATTTATAACTCGATTCCATCAAAGTTCATCGTTGCGATGTTAAATCGATAAAAGTCATTAAAGAATCTACAAGGTCGTGTTATAGATTCAACAGGTAATTTATATTCCTACATTATCGTGAGACCGGGACTGCCTGTAATAAATTGCATTTTCTTCCGCCAAGTTATTCAATTATTAAAGTTCGAAGAACATAGCATTTTTATTTCTTTAACTCGAGGCGATTGAGAAGTCATACAGACAATAAGCTTAAATAAAACTATCTAGTTTAAAACTTAATTAAATAAACTGAATAGAATTAAATAAATAAATAAATATGCCGGACATTTAACACACAACGCCATCTAGTCCCAAGCTAAGCAGAGCTTGTGTTATGGGTACTAGACAACTGACATGAATACATATTGAAACAAATATTTGTAGATCACACAAACATTTGGTCCAACCCAGGATTTGAACCCGAGACCTCAAACACAGCAGTCGTAACACACAGAGTAACTACAAATCTTGAATCGCGCAATAAATAGTTCTCGTGCCGATTATCATATTTACAACATCCCAACATCAACTGTTGGGCAGTAGCCCGCCAGGCATGATCACCTCGCCTGTTCGGAGGATCTTCCCTTTGTGTTTGGTGGAACATAATACATACCGTTCCGCCACAGTATAACGAGGGAATTGGTATTGAGTCTTTATTAATATTAACCTGACTCCTTAGCCACAGGTCATGGGTTGCACTTCCCTCATAGTATAAATAATTACGAGATGTGAAAAAGCATCTCACTAGGCTGCCATAGTTTAGGTCACCATGCTGGAGTGTCCACATTCGCAATGACAACCATCACTCTTGGTTTCACCTCATGCTTTCCATCAGGCAGAGTAGAGTCATTTTGGCAACTATTACATAATAAAATATATGTGACTAGCTGAACCCCGCGACGACAATAACCGTGGGCAACGAAGTGAGGCGAAGCTAGTATCTTTACAAATTGTAACCTATGTGTTATTCTGATGTACAAGCTATATTATTGCAAAGTTTCATCAAAATCCATTCAGTAGTTTTTGCGTGAAAGAGTAACAAACATCCATCCATCGATACTTACAAATTTTCGAGTTTATAATATTAGTAGGATGAGTTCCTTGTCTGAGTGTCATTCATTTGTAAAATATTTGTATTAAGAAACAGTATCTGGATGACTGAGCGTTGCTCCGTATTTCTATTTTTGGTAATTTTTCTAAAAATGTTACACTCACAAACACAGATCGATTCATCGCCACTGAAACCCCTGCATACAAAACATGAAAAGCGTTGAAGCCGACACCGAGATTAGCATTATATAGTTATATACAATAACTGCTCGTTTAAAAGTATTATATAAATATATTTATTGCTATTTTGTATTTAGTAGATCAGTTAAACTTGTTATCTACATAAACATAAAAACACAGAATTAGAATCAATGAACGTTACTTAAGTATTAAACAAAAACATCTTCCTCACCGCTTCAATTCTCTCTCAAGATGATATCTCCGTGATTCTGTGCGCTTCCAGTCCCTATAAAAGAGAACATTTAGGTGAATTCGAGATCCCACCCACAATTTAATCTCGTCTGTAGCTGTTTTGTTATTCCACACTAATACTCTTGTGTATTTAAATGGTAACTCTCTTTATATCGTCTTGTATGACGTCACTTCCTCCCTTTCACACTGAGTTCAATAATAAAATGACGTCATTCATAACTTTTATAGTAATTTTTCATAAAAAAATTGTTTTGTTAGTCAAATGTTTTACAAACACATAAAATATTGCGTCCCGTTAATATTTTGTATCCTACAAATTTTCTATTTTTCAAATAATTTAATTGTGTCAAAAACTTGCCGGGAGTTACAAATAAACAAACAATAAAAATCTTAACCGTTATTATATTAGTATAGATTATGAATAAAATAAGGCTTCTATTGCCTATCAGATGGCACGTAAACATTCCTTGAGGTCTCTCAATAACAAGTTTATGCGACATTAAGTCGTAAAAACGACGACATTATGCTTTGTACAACCTACGGTGTTATATGAGTTGTAGAAAAGAATGAGGAAAGAAACAAGGTATTTTTTGGAGGAAAAATGTTCATCACTTTCATAATTCTGTAGGGATTTACTGGCATTGTACTTTTTGATATATTTACGTACAAAATTTGATATTTAAAGACAGTGTGATGATGGATTTAGAACACACCCCTATTTATCCCATGCGTGTCGTAATAGGTGACTCAGGAAACAAACTACGCAGAACTGCAAAAAGAAGGAACACTTGAAATAGACCTTACACCGGATCCCATCTGGCTAGCGTGATATGGTAGTTCAAAAACTCATTTCGAAGGTGAAGCTTATGTCCGGCACTGAACTACTAAGGCTGGTGATGTGACGTTCAATTTAATATAAAAACAAGGTTGTAACGGTCCTAATCATATTTTATTCTTATTGATGGTAAGCGACTACTGATCAAGAGGTCTCGGGTTCGATTCCTGGTTCGGACTGCTTTTGGGTTTTTCTTACAAGAAATTCTTAATAGCAGCCCAGTATGGAAGATGGCGGATGGTGGATTAAACCGTCGCTACCAGTTGTCATGAACATCTATGACAATCGTTATTGGGGAATCAGTGCCCTCAAATATACTAACAACTAATTCAGTCTTTGAATTCAGTTCACCCTCGGAGTTACGAAGGTCCGATGCCAGTCGCTACTTGGAAAAGCTGATACTCAGTTACAAACAGTTGAACTAGTAGCCGACCCCAAATAATTAAAATATTGGGAATAATAAAGGCTAGGAAGATGATGATGTTATGTTATTGATGGCAGTCTGATATTACTATGACCATATTCCTAAGCTCACTCTGATCTTATACTTACTAATAGTTTTTATTCATACTTATAACTTCGAATGTTCTAGACCACTAGTCCTTATAACGACGACTTAAGGGTGAAAGACCATCATTAAGGCTACTGAACCATTCGATGCCATTCACCTTCCCGAACATCGAAGCAAAAATAATTTTTTTTTTATTTTATTTGGTGGTACAACAGAACAATTTCAGTTCAGTAGTCTTCACCAACTCTAGAGAACTCAGCGTCTATTAACTGCCATCGTACACACCTATATCTTCTTCTTCTGTTATACCTTTTTCTTTTTCATTTAGGGTTGGCCCTTCTCGTTTAACAAAAACCAGAGTAATTTTCGAATGAAATTCGGAATGCACTGTAGTGGTAGCACTACTGAATCCATCCAATAAGTTAGTAATTTACAAATAATGGCCCTTCCAACAATGACTTGTGTCAATAATGCTTTCGGAAAGTTTATTAGAAAATTTAAGAAATTGAAAAAAAATATGAATATTATTACAGTAAACTGTATTTTTTTTGTATTTCGCTGTTATTGGTCCTATTTCCACAAAACGTTGCAACTGTAATGAAAAAGCTATCTAACTAAGCCTCCATAGTGTAATGCTACTACTAAGTGTACTGACTGTCTCGGTGGCGCGAGTGGTAGCGTAAGCGACTGCTGTGCTTGAGGTCTCGGGTTCGATTCCCGGGTCGGTCCAAATGTTTGTACGATCTGCAAATATTTGTTTCGAAGTTTGGGTGTTTTCTATGTATAATATGTATGTATTTACAAAAAAAAAGTATATATGTATTTATATCAGTTGTCTAGTACCCATAACACAAGCTCTGCTTAGCTTGGGACTAGATGGCGTTGTGTGTTAAATTGTCCAAAATATTTATTATTATTATTACTACTTAGGGAATCTTAATTCTCTCACACTTTCCATCAGGCAGAGTCACTTCAGCAGGCTCTACATTAAAAAAAAATCTTTAGAACCATTTCGAAATGTCACTCTAACCACGTTTAATGATCGCCATTCATTAGACAAGTTACTGACCAAAGACAGTTATAGACCTTCGAGAAAAGGAATGCCAGCAATAAACTGTCTAACGCTAAAGAATACAGTTTGTAGTAGCCGATAAAAGAATTGTTTTGCACCTGTAAAATAAATAACACGCGTGGTTATTTATTTTTTAATTTATTTAGACTTTCTTGCGCTTTAAACTATTTTTTTTATTACTTTTCGTCCGACCCGGGAATCGAACCCGAAACCTAAAGCACGCAGTCGCTTACGCTACCACTCGCGCCACCGAGGCAGTCACATACACACAACATACTTTCACAAGTTAAATATCTAATTACATTAAGCACCACAATTATAACCAGAGTTCAAGTCGTAATCCTTGCTTGATCTCTTGTATAGTTCTCATTCAGTATCAGTAGCAAGAAAGTTAAATGGGTTTTCTTGTTAACAACAATGTTTACTTACCGCCTCGCAAACTTTTTTATTAGAAAGATCAACAACAAACGTTTCTATTTATATTTAAACTTGTTCTCTGTTTAAAACTTATGTTTTACTTTTCAATTAACTGGTAACTAAATAGTTCGACACAGAAATAAATTCATCCGTCTTATTCTTCTTTTGATGAAATGGCAACCAGCCGGATCAATCGGATCAGCTATTTCTGCCAATGTCAAGTATTTATCTGTATGTCTTCGAGTGTTCAAGTCTTTGTCGTGATGAAATGAATGATACAAAATATATAAAATGTGAATGTCATGAAATGGGGACCGTCTTTCGAAAAAACAAAAAACGATCTCGTTGTAATCCATACAATAGGTAAAATTGAAATGTCCGTTTTTTTAAATATCAACTTGACTGCGTTTTACTAAATACGTATCAAAGTATATTTTATTAATAGCTGCCAAAATGACTGCTCTGCCTGATGGAAAGCATAAGCAAAATCCAGGAGTAGTGATCACCACCCTCAATGCGTATAAAAACAATGCAGCATGGTGACCAGCACTATGGTGGCAGTGAGATGCTTTTTCCCGCTTATAAAACCCGGGTTCACAGTGGGACGGAAACACGTGCGCTGGTAGTGAGTTCCAATTTTCAACCGCTCGGCACAGGAAAGAAGAACCGAAGCTATGAGTACGAGAGCGTATGTCTACCACTCTGAACTGGTGACTTCCAAGGCCGGCACGTGTTGTCCTATAGAGGAAGGGAGAAGGGGGACCAGTTGGAAGAGCTCTTCAGAACACTTCCCTGATAAAGGGGATAGAGGACCGTCACAGAGGTGATATCTCTACGCATCTGCAGAGGCACAATAGACTCAGTGCCTTCAGGACTGCCGACTATGCGGATTGCTCGCCACTGCAACCGGTCGAGAGCGTCAAATAGATACTGCACGGCTCCATCGCTAAGATGAGAACAGTACTCCACGCACGAGCGAACCTGGGTCTTATAAAGAAGATGGGTGAGAAGAACCGTTTCACCTTTGTTTAGAAAACCTAACTTCGTGACGCGCGAGGCCGTCTTAGTGACGCTCTGAACGTACTCGCGTGGGTTGAGATCGCGGTAGATATCCTTGCTCAGGATATCGAGCCTACCTTCTAATAGCAGTTGAATATTCTGAAAAGTCGGAAAGAGAAGGAATGCATATACGGTACTTACACCAAAAATAATTTTCTTAAATTTCTGACTATCCATCTGCTTGTTTATTCCGGTTAATCTCTGGAACTACTGAACCGATTTTGACGGGACTTTCACATTTATTGATCTAGTGGTTCACGACTACGGCTTTTAAAAGAGAGATCGTGGGTTTAACTTCAGTGCAACTACGTGTTAAGTAAGATAATTTTATTATGTCCCTGAATGCAGTTTGTCTTAAAATATGTGTATTTAGAAACATCTCTGCATAATGCTGTTTATCAGCATTTTGGTTACCATAGCACGGAAACTGCTAATTTGGAATGACTGAAACAGGCGCAAAAGCTAAAAAAAGTTACGATATTTCTTAAAAAATAAACAAAACCATATTTGTATATTATAGTATTTAAACTGCCTTATTGGTCTAGCGGTTGACGTATGCGACTGTCAATCAAGAGGTCTTGGGTTCGAATCTCGGGTCCGGCCAAAAGTGTTATTGAGTTTCTCTGATTATAGAAATACTTGATAATAGCACTGAGTTTGAAAGTTGGGGTCTGAACCCCCGTGTCTCGGAGAGCACGTAAAGCACGTGTCGGTTAACCGTCCCAGCAGATTATGAGAGAGAGGGAACAGAGAGTGCACCTGTGTTTGAGCACACACTTGTGCACTATAATATCTCCTACCTTGATGGCTGGTCTCCGTTGAGACTGGCCGCCTTGGCGGTAATCGGCTAGGAGAACGTCAAGTATTTAAATATGTACCTAATTCATTTACTGATGGTGGTGTTTAATACCGGTAATCTTGACTATTAACGGTTAGGTAACGTGATTGTTGGGACTCATTACGCCGTCTATATGGACAAGCCGACTCAAGACTATACCAGACCCTGTACTGAACTCTCATAGTTTTTATATATTCAATGTTCACTGACTTTAAAAAAAGTTTATCCCAGAGTGAGTCTTAGGAAATGCTGGCGCTTTCTAGCTGTAAAGTTCGACGTGTGAAAATCCCTGTAAAAGTTTTACTTACATTAATAAATATAATTTAAATCTAAGCTATAAATAAGCAGCAATCCCTTATCTCCCGACTATTGGCACGATATAGCCAGGTCGCAAACGACGTTACTAAGGTCGACCGCTCATAAATATGCGCGTCGCATCGGCCGGATATAAACGTCCTCGTGCACGTCTCCTGTCAAGTGATATGATGATTATGGGGAGGAATACTAAGTATTTGTATCCTTAGTTGCCTGAAATGATAGCTTCAATTATGTAACTGTAATAGGTGCTAGTGCAGTCATGTAAAATATGTTGAATACTAATCTAAACTTACTTTATTTCATTTTATTTCATTCGGGGAGCTAAATTTACAATATTTATATAATATTGCTTCTCTATATGCTAATTACAAGCTTCCGCATGTAGAAAAAAGACAGTGCTGTAAAATATAATCAACTGTACATCTAATAAAGCAAGGATACTCTGTCGCATGACTAAGCCCGCAGTGGCTCCTCCATCTTAATTCAACATAATAATATGCTTAAATCGATCTTAGTTAAAATGGTTACAATGGGGTTGTCATATCCGAAAAGATTTTTTATCCTTTCGGATATGACAACTCCATTGCCCTTCAAGAATAAAAGAAAAAAATATCAACTGTAAAATATTACAGAATGTAGATAACTAAAACAATATTTCTGGTTCATGAGACAAGACTTTTGATATTATTACTAATTACTCATGCGTTTCAAATGGTTTAGTTCATTAAATAACCTGGAAATTCGCGGTAGGAAGCTATAATACCGATAGTTGAGACAAAGTGGTACGTAGAGTAGGTTTATGGAACGTAAATTTCTAGTGGGCATATTTAATTTAATTTTGCAAAGTAAATCAGGACAATTTTATGCTATGCTTCGGCATGAATGGGTCGGCTTGACCGGAGTGAAACCACGGCCTCACAGAAAACCGGTGTGAAATAGCGTTTGCGCTGTGTTTCACCGAGTGAGTGAGGATACCGTAGGCCCATACCCCAACCCCTCCCCCATCCCCTTTCCCATCCCCCAAAGGTCGGCAACGCACTTGTGACGCCTTTGGTGTTGCGGGTGTCCATGGGCGGCGGTAATTGCTTACCATCAGGTGATACGTCTGCTCGTTTGCACACTATTCAATAAAATAAAAAAAATAAAAAAAATATAGCTTGCTCTAAGCTTTAAAAGAAAGCAAATATGAAATACTTTCCTACGACAGAAAAGAGGTAAAAAATGAAGTTAAATGAGAAGCAAGATGAGGTAATTTGAAGTCTAAAATCCTTATTAATGGCACGTATTGATGCTTCCAACAGAGATGGTTGTTGTACGTGATGGGGAAGAGCTATTCTTCAGGCCATATTGGCACAAACAAAACCGGTGTTTCCTTACTTATTCTAAGCGAATGAGATACATGATATGTTCAAACTTCCGCCTCCTAAAGTTGTAGAGGTGACATACCTGCTCATTGGCGCCCATTTTATTGAACAACACAAGTGTGTAGCTATCTTTTTGAAGCGATTTTATTAGTTTTTCCTGTTTGTATATTTCTTAGTCTGTAACCGACTTTTGTAATATAGTTTTATTTTTCAATTATGTTTTATAATTTCTACTACTACCTTATATAACTAGATATTTGTTATACTAATAAAGCCGACCATCGCCTGTCGTAAGTATAGAAAAGGAGAGCAAGTTACATATTATTAAAATATTTCTCTTCTAATTGAAAATATGTACCACCGCCATATCACCTCCCCAAGATGCAATCCTAGCGAAAATTGTGTTTTTGGTGAATCAGCTGTTTTCCGAGACATTGATAAATGTGCGAGTAAATCAGCCTTAAATTATTTTGTAGACACGTGTAAAATACCGCAAAATTAACTTTGATATCTTTGCTTTAAGAAGTGAAATGGTTTTTTGTAGTAAATGATTTTGATATTATTCTACATGTAATTATGTTCATCTTTAATTTAGATATGTTTTCATAATATTATTTTGAGATAATTTGATTTAAAAGCTTTCTATCTCGAAACAAAAAACTTGAGAGGTGTCAAGGTACACCCGGATGGAACAAAGTTCTTTTCGATTAATTAGTGAAGGAATTGTAAAATAATCGTCGCGACACCACACTGTTCAATGCGAAATAGAAAGACGAAACGAAAATATCTGGCTTGCTTTCTATAAGAGAGAGAGAGAGAGAGACAGATAGAGAAACATGCGCACGCCGCACGGCTTACAATACTCGTAGCTTACTATAGCAAAAAGTGTCGTTACAACTTTTCGTCTTAATTTTTTCCGTCTAGCCCCCTTTCGCAACGCGCGATAAGGAACTTCGTTCCAAAAAGTTACCTAAAAAGACTAAAATTGCTAATGAAAAAAACAGTTTTTGATTTTTAAGAATTTTATGCAAGTAAATATAATTTAATTAAAAATTTCTTAAAACTGACAGCACCAAGTATCATAAACCAAGTATTTACTTTAATATTAGCCATAATGATGATAAAAAAATCAATACTGTTAGGAATCTGACAGATGTATAACAGATAACGTTGCATCTGCATAATGCATGAAATACTTTGATCATTAGTAATAACTACTTAGTACTTATACTGTTAATTTTATTTCGTTGAGTCAACTCCATAACTTGTTTTCATATCAATACTATCTCAATGTTATTAAAATAATAGAAGCTAGCAATATCTAGTTACCGTAAATGTTGTGGAAATAGAAAGCGATTCACACGTAAGCTAGATATTTTCAATCAGCTCAAGGGTGTGCGTGCTCCTCGAAGGAATCCACAGATTACTACGTCTCAACATGGTAAATCGCTTGACTACAATCCTCCAATAGAAGCAAAGAAATCGCTCTCTCGAATTTAACAAGTCGAGTTTATCTGCATTTTCAAGATTGACAGATAATTATTCGGATTTACAACATTATTTGATTCGGATTCGTTGTTAGTTTTTGCTTTAACAGTACTTTCGTTTCAATCATTAACGAATTAATAGAGTGTCACCACTCCTATTTATCGCGTAAGTATCGTAAGAACCGACTAAGAAAGCTAAACACGCAGGATAACAACACAGCAAGCTAAAGAAAAACGATACAAATCCTTTACAAAACCCGTCTGACCAGCATGATACTCGTATTATAGTATGCCTTGTTAGTCTAGCGGTTGACGTGTGCAACTGCCGATCAAGAGGTCTCGGGTTCGAATCCTGGATGTGAAAAGTGTTATTAAGTTTTTCTGATTATAGAAATACTTAATAACAGCTCGGAGTTTGGAAGTCTGAACCTCCGTGCCTTGGTGAGCATCTAAAGCTGTCGATCCTGCTCCTGATTTCTCCTTGGTCGTGTCGGTTAACCGTCCCATCAGATTTTGAGAAAGAGGGAACAGACAGTGCATCTATGTTTGCGCACACACTTGTACACTATAATATCTCCTGCGTAGTTGGCTGGTCTCCGTTGAAACTGGCCGCTGTGGCCCTAATCGGCTAGGAGTACATTATAGTAAGCCAAAACCTGGTTGCTAAGGAAATGTCTTTGTTTAGAAGTGAATCATTAAAGTTGATGTAATAATGTAAAGCGTATTTAAGTAACTGTAAAATATACTTTAGTAGAAACATGGCAACAGTATCGTTTACTATGTAAGAATCAAAGTTAGATTTAAAAAATATATATAGTATAAAGTTGGAATGGGAATTTTTCTTATCTCGATATTCAAGTTTTACACTGTTATAGTAATTCACGAAAACTTAAACAATTCAATTTAAACAACTTGGAATTTGTTTTTGTTTTACTGAAACGCTCAAAATATTATTCTAGTCACACCGATGTATTTAAACTCCCTGTAATGGACTCTGAACTATCTTACTTAGAATATATTATATACATTATAGTACGAGATCCGGCAGTAGAATCAGTACATTCATCGAGTGTTTGCTAAAAACCAAATTTTTACGCATATTTATGATTAGGAGAATGTATTTCTACCAAGTTGCCTATCAAAATGGTGCCGCTAATACTTTTAATTTAATTATTGCTAATTGATTTTTGGGAAAAAAATTCATTCCTTTGTTTTTTAAATAAAATATCGTCCACTACACGGCAATATACATAAACACTCTGAAAAATCACGGTTGCCGTTGCGCACTTTGCCGCACCTCTTTGCAGCTAGGATCTTAGACTATTACATTTCCCCTAAATTTAAATTCTAAGTTTGTACAAAATGGAAGCGAGACAGTGCATATATATAGTGGTGTACATCGTGAGCTGCAAACGTTACCATAAGAGATTTCAGTAATAAGTATCACTCAGACTTTCTCTGTAGTGCCATGTTGCAAACTGTTATCTTCAATATCGAGTAAAAACGAGAAAAAAATCACGTTTGTTGTACGGAAACTCTCTTAAATATTTATATTATTCCGTTTTTTAGTATTTAGTGTTATAACGGCAACAGAAATACATTATCTCTGAAAATTTAAACACTAACTATCACGGTTCATGAGATACAGCCTGGTGACAGACGGACAGACAGACGGACAGCTAAGTCTTAGTAATAGTGTTTTACCCTTTGGGTACGGCACCCTAAAAATGAAGAAAAAATCGAAAGGCAGCATGCTTGAACTTTAAAAAGGTGAGACTGGCGGTGGTCAATCTAAAGGACTTATTACCTACCTACATGGTACCTAAACGCTGGGCTGAACCAAGAATCTGTTAATGATATTAATAATAGATGTGGTTCTAGTAGCTCTGCTATAATATTTGAAATAAATAGAAATGAACAAACTATTTAATCGTTAAGCTCTCAATTTGAGTCCGGAGCACGACACTCAATCTAAAATACGGACATGACCCAATCAGCAGAGCTATACCTATATTTAATAAACATAGACTTCCACGTGGCATCGAACTTAATATATTTTAATAAACTATCGTATTTTCTAACGGTGAGCAGTTACCCGTGCGTGAGTTTGTTTGTTTCTTGAACGCGCTAATCTCAGGAACAGCCTGGTTTGCTTTGAAAAAATCTTTCAGTGATTTTTTTTAGTTAGATAGCCCATTTATCGAGGAAGACTGTATGCTATATATCGCTAAGACCAATAGGAGTGGAGCACCAATGAAGAATGTTACAAAAACAGGGGAAAATTATTACGCTACAGACAATTCGAGACGTAAAAGAGGTTGCGTGGGTCAGCTAGTAGGATATATAATAATAATAATATATAGGACATCAGACACACAACGCCATCTAGTCCCAAACTAAGCAGATCGATATTGTTTTTATTTTAGTATGGGTACTAGACAACTGATATAAATATAATTATATATAGTTTTATTTGTGCACATGCACAATGTACATTATACATAGAAAACACCCAAAATCAGAAATAAATATTTGAAGACCTGGTCATCGAACCCGAGACCTTAGCACAACAGTCGCATAGGCAACCACTACTTACACCGAGTTACTCAACCAGAGATATCACTAACTTGTGACCGACTAAACTCACATTTACCAAAAACCGATACCTACCTACCACATTATTATATGAAAATAGTAAGTGAAAATAAATAAATAATATTCCGGACATCTTACACACAACGCTATCTAGTCCCAAGCTAAGCAGAGCTTGTGTTATGGGTACTAGACAACTGATATAAATACTTATATACTTTTTTTGTAAATCTTACATATTATACTTAGAAAACACCCAAACTTCGAAACAAATATTTGCAGATCACACATTTGGTCCAACCCAGGAATCTTAACCGAGACCTCAAGCTTAGCAGTCGCACACGCTACCACTACGCCACCGAGGCAGTCAATGTAAGTAAATTATTTCTTTCTGAAAGATTCTAAATCAAAACGTACGTAGATTCTAAGGAAATCTATTACAAGCTTCCATTATTCCTATAAATGTATATAATAGCAATAGAAGTGATAAACGATCACGAAACTAATTTGAAGAAAGTTTTTTAATCTCAAGTTTGTCGTAGATATGTCGAACGGAGTGTGCTTAGGCCGTAGATAAAATATCGATATTTTTTTAGTAGGTCAACTCGATTATATCAATCCTAACTCCTTTATTAATAATATTTTTTTTAAATTGATCATAAAATGTATGTTTATGACAATTTCTTCGAACATTATGTTACCTGTAAAATTTACCGGAGGATCTTAGAAAGATTATAAAATTATAAATTGTGTTAACCTATTTCTTCAAATTTTCCAATGGCTACAATAATCACTCAAAATATTTTTTTATTAATATGTATCTTCTTTCCTTTCATAAATATTTTTTATTACGATATGATATATAAAGTAAATCATGCATTTCCCTTATCTACGTGTAATCTTACACTTATAATATTACTAGCTGAACCCTGCGGTACGACAATAACCGTGGGCAA
Organism: Spilarctia lutea; assembly: GCA_916048165.1. Lineage (NCBI taxonomy): Eukaryota > Metazoa > Arthropoda > Insecta > Lepidoptera > Erebidae > Spilarctia > Spilarctia lutea. The sequence continues at coordinate 9,241,973 of OU696491.1, forward strand.
CGCCGCGAGGCGAAGCTAATATCTATTATACACTGTAGCCTATGTGTTATTCTGATTTATAAGCTTTATTGTTGTAATTTTCATCAAAATCCATTCAGTACTTTTTACGTGAAAGAGCAACAAACATACTCACTTACATACTCACAAACTTTCGCGTTTATAATATTAGTAGGAAGTGCTTTTAGTTACTCTAATATATAATAAACTAAATTCAATGCTAATGTCAAAGGATAAATATGATAAAAAAGTTGCGTGTACTAGCGTACACTCGTAAGAAGTGAAACTTCTTTATGACGTTTTTTAAAAAAAATAAATATCATATGTCGACGTAAGGTATAACGACAAAAGACTTATAAACCAGCAATATTCGTGACAATTCTTATTTCAAGTGCAATAAAAGTTAAGGAGCGAGACCTGAGTAAATATTTCGCGATCTGTGGTGTGAATGAAGTAAGTTTGTGGAATGTGATGTGTGTAGTTATTTACATTGTGGACTAAATAAAATAATATTGTTTGTAATGTGATATTTCATTGTAGTATTAATTTGGTCATGTTTGTGTTTGAAAATGTTTTTTGCTTTATTTTAGAAATTTTTTTTGAAGGATTGTATATAACTACTCTCAATAATGATAAAAAATTTTATCATGGCCGAAAAACGTCAACGTCCACCATCGATTTACAAGCAGAATTTAAACGATTGTCTCTGAATAAAGTAGAGACTATAAATGAACAATTGTTTCAGTTTATAAATAACAGGAAAAAAAACTCAAACGTAACTACTCAAAACGGGCCGCAAAATACATTGGAGACATCTACCAATCCCTACTCCGCTGGAGAAAGTATACTTCGAATGACGCGTGGTAGTGATAAAAAAAAAATGGCGCGTAACGGATAAATGTGACGCGTAACGAAAAAATGTTACACTAAATTTTTTGACAACCCCGATAAAGAAGTTTCACTTCAAAAATCATCAATTACCTATTATACTTATGTAGCCACGAATTCCTTTAGTTTTAATTTCAAAAGAGCAAGAACTTAAGTACCTAGCTAAAAATATTTTCTAAAAACCAATACTCTCATTGTTCTTAGGATGAGACTCCGTGTCCTTAAATTCCTTTAAACAATTGTTTTGTGTATACTTTTTATTCCAATAAAAATTGGTTGCCTGTAAAGTCGGTATACGGGCGAAAGTTTTACGTGACAACGACTTTGAGTGGTAAAATAATTTTAATGTGAATATTCATTCGTATAGTAGGAAGAAGGATGAAATAATAGTAACAATTTAAAACATTTATTTATACAAAGAATTATATTTAAAACATTAATTTTAACGTTTTAAATATAATTCGACGCGTGCCTTTCACTTTTTATGTCTGTCTCTCTCGCTCTTAGGCGGGCTAACCATGCCCGAGTGGAAGGGACGCGTGCCTCTCACTCGCTCTCATTGTGAGCGCATAACGTGAGCGGAGCGTAACGCAGTTTCTTGAAGTGTCACCCGGCAAACCAATTTATAAGACGTTGTCACGTCAAAAATTACAGATAATTTTATATTTTGAAACATAAATAATACCTACAACTTTCTCAAACCCTTAAGTACAAAGAGATTCGCTTTGTTGAGTTGCTAACAACAACTTTGTTAGCCGACATTGAGCACTTATTCGCAACACGTTTTCTACTTTAATGTTGCATAAACATCCCCTAAGAGATTTTTTGTGTAACTTGTGTAAGAAAAATGAAAAAAGGTTCACAAATAGAACTGAATACAAAATAGTTTGGAATCTAAGATTTTTTACACGAATAAGTTTGTAGGTCGAATACAATTTGTTACTTTACTGCTCATTGGATATTTTTATAACAGTCAGGTACGATAAAATTGACTTAAAATACAGTAAGTTATTTATAAATGACCAAGCATTAAGCGAAAATGTTTTACCTATTTATTTTATAACTGTTTTTCGTGGGAGAGCCACGCTTCGGCATGAATGGGCCGGCTCGACCGGAGTGATACCACGGCCTCGTGATTAAGGTCAGCTATGCAGATTCTGATATAAAACAATGCTGGCTTTTCGCCAGAATGCGGTTCATCCACATTATAACAGCTCTGCATGACATTATGTTACCATTCTGCAAATGAGAGCCCAAAAATATTATACGATCAAGGGTTGGCTTAACTTCACTTACTTACTTCAACTAAATTTATAAGTTACTAGCTGAACCACGCGGTGTAGGATAATAACCGCTTGTATCAGCTACCTTTCAGTGAAAGTCTTGTCAAAATCAGTCGAGCCGTTCTAGAGATTTACCGGAACAAACAGACAAAGAATTAAAAAAATATGGGACTATGTACCGTGCTTACATAGTATACTTATGCAGTTAGTAAAAAGCGGTTATTATAATATTACAAACAGATACTCTAATTTTATTTATTTGCATAGATTGAGCAATAGCTCAAGCTCAAGCTACCTATTAGTGAAAGTCCCGACAAAATCGGTCCAGTCGGTTCCAGATATTAGACAGAAAAGACAGACAGACAGACAAAAAAATGAAAAACTAATTTTCTTGATGTAATTATCGTATATACTTTCATTTGCATTCAGTGAAAAGCTATTAATTTGAAATTACAAACAGACACTTTAATTTACTTTATTTGTATAGATTCTAATTGACTCGGTACTCGTTATTATAATCGACTGCCTCGGTGGAGCTGAAGTAGCGTATGCGACTGCTGTGCTTGAGGTCTCGGGTTCGATTCTCGGGTCGCACCAAATTTTGTAAGATCTATAAATATTTGTTTCGGAATTTGGGTATTTTCTATGTATAATATGTATTTTTATAAAAAAAGTATAAATGTATTCATTTCAGTTGTTTAGTACCCATAATACAGGCTCTGCTTAATTTGGGACTAAATGGCGTTGTGTGTTAGATGTCCAAAATGTTATTATTATTATTCATTCAAAAGTGGCGCTTATATCTTTTAAGTCTCACATGCGTTTCAAGAAAAAAATGCGTCAAACGCGTCATGCATTAAATCATGTCGATCAATTAAAGTATTAATAAGCGTTGTTATTAAATACTCAAATGAAGTCACCATTCGCTCATTGACTGTACGCATAACATAGTGGTTTAAGCGATCACCTTTCCGTTTTCTACTGTTTGTTTTGGGCTCGATCCTCGCATGGGACGACACTGTGTGATCCACAAATTGTTGATCCGAGTCCGAGTGTTCTTTGTGTCCGTTTCATATACGTCTGTAAAGTCTCTCGGGACACAGGATTCCATGGGCGTACCCAGGGTAGGGCAGGGGAGGGCAGCTGCCCCCCCCTAGATGTTGACGGTCCTACTATCTTATTCTCTCGATTATATATAAAGCACACTCAGACGCGTAAAAACGTGACTAAAATCGACCATGGACAAAAACAGATTTATTTTTTGTCTTGTTGTAAGATCGGCAATCGTCATCAGTCCTAGGGCTATGCGATGTTCGAGCGCAGTGACGATCAGAGCGTGCTCTCTAGTGAGGAGAACTACTCATCATGGTCCTAAGATAGTAAATCTTCTAAGTCGTTTTATGTAGTTTTTTATGGGCAGCTGACATGCCCATTCATTTGGAATGTATATAGTCACAACAAATAATTCTCGGAGGCATGTCGTACTTTCTGACTCACTTTTTTCACTGAGAGCTGTTGATGCAGTTCCGCATTGGTAACAAATCACGATACATTTACTATCGACCTTAGGATATTGTTCTGAGCTCTCTGTATGACGTTTATTTTGGAGTCTTTTGCGGAGTCCCACAAGTGTATGCCGTACATCCAGGTTTAATTATCGTCTGATATATCAGAAGTTTATTGTCCAGTAATAATTTATAGTTTAGTCCTAGTATCCAGTACAGGTTTTTGTGCCGCATAGATGTATCATCTCATTTGGCTTTGCTATGGTTTTTCCACCGGTCTATATGTAAGCCCACATTGGGCTCGCACCCGAAGGCCGATGGGACACCATTTCCGAAGTCAGATTCCCAAGCTGGCGCAGCGCATGCTTGGTTCGGTTACTGCCAAATATGAGGGGCTCCGATGACTCCTGCAGGAGACTATACGCGGGAGTTGTGCAGTCCCCAGTATGGGCGGAGGTCCTGAAGGCCAGCAATATCGGGCTATTGCGACGTCCTCAATAAGTGTTGACCTTCAGGTAGGAGTCCTAAGACTCGAGAAATCGAAGACCAGAAATTTAAATTCCACCAGGTCCTTATGGAGGATTGGAAGGAACGACTTGGACAACCGAGTGCTGGGCACGCCGTTATTGCGGCGGTAAGACCCGTTATGGAGGATTGGCTCGAGAGGCATCACGGTACACTCTCATACCGGCTGACACAGGTGATCACTGGGAAAGGATGCTTCGAAGAGCACTTGTGTCTGATCCGCAAGGAGCCAACGCCTGAGTGCCACCACTGCGATTACCAGACCGTAGACACGGCATTCCACACGCTGGCAGAATGTCCGGAGTAGGGCGAGTCGAGGCGACCATCGGAGTGGGGGGTTCTCTCGCTTGGTAACATTATTGCAGTCATGTTGCGTAGCGAGAGCGCGTAGAACTCTGCCGTTTTTTTCTGCGAGCCAGTTATGCTTGCGAAGGAGATGGCGGAGTGGGACCGTGCGAGGTTTAGAACACTTCCTGGCCGCCAGGCCCGGGATCGGGCCAGGTACCGCAGACGACTCAGGCGCCGGAGATCGCCAAACGACACGATAACGATAAACCTGTCACCCGACAGGTGAGGATCTCCCTAGCAGAAGCATGCCGGGGTAGCTTGGGTGGCGCGAGCTCCACAAAGTGCTCGCGCCCCTTTTTAAAATAGAAAAGAAGCAACAGGATTCCTACACAGGAGGGGGCCATCTACAAACCATAGGTGGCCCGAGGTACGTCGGGGTTCCAGGGATTTCCTTCCGAGGGTGCACCTGATTCTCCGGCTTCTAATTTCCAAACGGTGTGCGGTTTACAGTCGGTTCGAGTCCGACATAATCACCAGAAGGTGATATTCGAGGGAATTTCCGCACAAATAAAAACAAAAAGGTTCACACACTCACGTTGCGGTAAGATATTTTCTCCGACTTTTACTTGCGAAATAACCTTTTTTCTGTATGGAAATCCCCCCGGATACCACTGACTGGTCCTGGACCGCGCGCCGTTTCGGTTACTAGAAGTCGGAGAACCAGATGCACCCTAAAAAGAAAAACCCTCCAACTTACGGTTTGTAGATGGCTCCCTCCTGTGCAGAAATCCCAGTGTTCCTTTTCTGCCCAAAAATAAGCGCTTATGCTGCCACCTAGGCCTGATTGCGGACATTTACCCTGACGAAGAGTGAATGTTATTTGGGCTGATTTAGCGGCACTTGCTTTTAGCCTCCAGTCCTGTAGGTAATTGTGAACTTTAAGAAGCAAATCTGAGACTCGCTTTGGATTTTTGTAGCTCACAAGTACCGTTGTGAATGTTGCTATACTGACACCAGACCAGGCAAATATAGAATAAATTTACTTTTTTGCTCAGTGTACATAGAACAATTTGTTAACGATAACGTTTATGTTTCATCTCAAACTGTTTTGCCGAAGACTTTTGAAAATTTATTTTAAAATGTGATCGAAACAAGTGCCGTGCAATTAATTGGAGAAGCCTATATCTAGTAGTGGACTGCGAAAGGGTTTTTAAAATAGCTATTCTATAATAAAATAATTAATTTAAAAAAATGCCTTTTTCATATCCATTTATTTGACGAGGTGCTTTTAAAAAATCCCGTTTGCCCCCCCCTGGCCCAGAACCTGGGTACGCCCATGCAGGATTCAATTATAAAAAAAGAAAAGATTACAGCAGTTAATATAAAAAAAATACTTTTATATGTTTTTATCGTCACAAGAATATGAAGTGGTAGTGATCTCTAATTGACTCACTACCACACAACATAGCGGAATTCACTCATTAACAAATAACAAGGGAGGTCGTCACTATGGTGCAAGGTGTACGGTGCACACGGGAGCAGCAGTGTTAAGGCCGACGGCCGCGGCACTTTTAATGAATCTACGCTTACTAAAGCTCGCTACGATTATAAAAAGCGCTAGAGTAATGATTGCACACGGGTGCTTCACAGGCTAGAGATGCATCTGCTACTATGCGATCCCTAATCTATATACCTATTACCACAAAACATAGAAGAATTCACTCATTAACAATTTATCTGGGTAAATAGGGTACTATATCTGACAAAATATTATTTCTCCTTTATAACCTCAAAAACTTTACTGCTTATTATTTCTATCTCCTGATAAGATTCCAATTCTTCTCGTTTATTATAATACACATGAATGTTGTAATACCGCCTAGTATTATATTTTCTTTGAGGAAAAACTAATAACGTCTTTCCATCTGTCGCCACAGAAAGTAGCACTTAATAAAACTAAATAGACTCCTCTAGCTACATAAACAGTCGTTTAGAGTGCTTCAGGAAATTTATATTAATCTGAGATGTGCCCGACCGAATGCTGCAGTAACAAAGTCAGACAGCACTTCTGGTTTGCCGAGCAGTTTAACTTGGAACTAAATAAAATAAATTGTAGAAAAGTTTCTTAACATGCATAGCTGTTTCAGCATCAGTAAGCCCTCTGTTTGTTAGCATTCAGTTTTTGTACAAGTCATGAAAACCATTTATATCAAGTCTGACTTGGAGAACTGTACAAACGTACTCTCTCGAGAAGCGATCGCGAGACAAACGCGAAGCACTTTCGTCACGTAATATTAGTAGGTAAATGAAATCCTTCCGTATTTTGGAGATTTTCTTCTGACTGAGATGATAAAAGTCTAAATTGAACTTTAGCTTTAGAAATATAATTATTGTATTATGAATTGTTATTTTTATAAAATAGAGGGCAGACTTATCGCTTGATAGTAAATGATTACCGCCGCCTTTAGACACCCGAAACACCAGAGGCGTAATAAGTGCGTTGCCGGCCTTCTGAGGATGGGGAGAGGTTTTTTTTTTTTTTTTTTAATTGAATAGGTGGCAAACGAGCAGACGTATCACCTGATGGTAAGCGATTACCGCCGCCCATGGACACCCGCAACACCAGAGGCGTCACAAATGCGTTGCCGGCCTTTGGGGGATGGGGAAGGGAATGGGATATGGGCCTCCGGTATCCTCACTCACTCGGTGAAACACAGCGCAAGCGCTATTTCACACCGGTTTTCTGTGAGGCCGTGGTATCACTCCGGTCGAGCCGGCCCATTCTTGCCGAAGCGAGGCTCTCCCACGGTTAAGGTGGGGAAAAGGGTTGGTGTATGGGCCTCCAGTATCCTCACTCACTCGGTGAAACACAGCGCAGGCGCTGTTTCACGCCAGTTTTCTGTGAGGCTGTGGCATCACTCCGGTCGAGCCGGCCCATTCATTCCGAAGCGTGGCTCTCCCAAATTTTAATAAATATTATATTTATTTAAATATAACTGATCTAAACATACCTACTACATTATGAAAACGTAATTAGGTATTTGGCCGATTTCTTGTTTATTAACTGGCATCAGTGTTATCAATAATATTATGACTTAAGGTCAAATCAAGAGCTCTGCTCTGCTCGACCACACTGATACTCCTAAATGGAATAGGTAAAAGATCTTGTTTACTTAGTGTTATTGCTCAATCTATACAAATAAATAAAATTGCCCGAGTGTATGTTTATCACTACATAGTATAAAACAAAGTCGCCTTTTCTGTCCCGATATCCCTATGTGCGCTTAAATCTTTAAAACTACGCAACGGATTTTGATGCGGTTTTTTCCAATAGATAGAGTGATTCACGAGGAAGGTTTATATGTATAATACATGCATCATATACTAAGGCAACATTGCTAATTTTAGAGGTTTCTATTTTATGCCCGTGCAAAGTCGGAGCGGGCCGCTATGTTTTTATATACAACGTTCATAGTTTTTCTGTAGTGTATTTAATTTAGTATCAGCATTGCACCCGTGCGAAGCCGGGGCGGGTCGCTAGTAATATTATAAAAACCGTTTTTTACTCAATCCATATGTATTTTATACATAGTACATTTAGATAATTTGATAAAGATCAAAAAAAACAACGAGGAATGAGATTAAATAACAATCAGTTTTTCTATTTATTACAATCAAACATAAAAATTACTTAGGAACAGAATAATTACCTGAATACAAATTAGACAGATAAAATTAATCTACTTACAGTACAGAACAATCGTCTACAACAATCCATCCACTTAAACACTAACATTTAGAGTCCTTGAACGATGTTACCTCGACGAATGACAACCGACAAATAGCCCCGCGACGGAGCTGCGTGCCGATTTTATACATTTCTAGTTGGGTATTCCTTACTGTACATATTTATTGTCTGTCTGTTTGTTCCGGCTTATCTCTGGAACGGCTGGACCGATTTTGACGGGACTTTCACTGTTAGATAGCTGATGATATAAGGAGTAACTTAGCCTACTTTTTTTAGACTACCTTTACCCCGTGGCGTTACCCGCGATTGTTATTGTAACCGCGGGGCTCAGCTAGTCTATACAAATAAATAAAATTGGAGTGTCTGTTTGTAATATTAAAATAACCGCTTTCTACTACATGCATATGAATGTATATACGGTACACATACCAAAATATATATTTTTTAAATTTTTGTCTGTCTGTCTGTCTGTTTGTTCCGGCTAATCTCAGGAACCACTGGTCCGATTTGAAAAATTCTTTCGGTGTTGGATAGTCCATTTATCGAGGAAGGCTATAGGCTATATATCATCACGCTACTACTAATAGGAGCGGAGCACCAATGAAGAATGTTTCAAAAACGGGTGAAAATTTTCACGCTACGGGCAATATAAGACGCAAACGAGGTTGCGTGGGTCAGCTAGTATCAAATAAAAATCATAATTTTATCAAATATCACAGTTTAATGACATATAGCCATAATTACAACAGTCATCTATAATAGATTGTACAATCTGTCTGTACTTAAATACCGCTTTCTCCTTCTCTTCTGGGGTAGACCAATTAATCTTACTTCTTACATGGCCCTCTTCTTGTAAGCCAGAAGACAACCACAAAGCACAGTTCGCAGTGATCACACACGCTGGTGCTACAACTTTTAGATCACTGTCAAACATATCCCTTGTATATACTTTGTCTGGTTCTAAGCTGCTTGCTTTTAACATCTCTTGAAATGTCTCATAATAAATATCCAGGAATTGGTAGTAATGTTTTCCCCGCACCACTGTGTCAGTACTGCTCAGAATTAGATAAAGTGTGTCATATGCAGAGCAAGATATTCGGGTGTTTTGATAATCTATGAGGCATGCTGTTGTAGGTTTGTTGTCCTGTAAGAAAAACTGGATTTAGTCATTTATTTATGTACATCTGATATTGAATAAGGTTCAAAAAGTAGTTGAGTATCCACATATACAGATTGAAACAATTCTTTATTGAGAATTACAAGAATATCTTTACACTAGCAGACCCATAATAACCCAGTGGTGTAATATTTATCTCCAGTTTTTGTAAATTCTTCATTAGTGCTCCGCTCCTATTAGTATTAGCGTGATGATATATAGCCTATAATCTTCCTCGATTAATGGACTATCCAACACTGAAAGAATTTTGCAAATCGGACCAGCGGTTCTTGAGATTAGTGCGTCCAAACAAACAAACTCTTTAGTTTTATAATATTAGAATAGATTATAATGTTCAAAGTTGAGGTTAAGGGGTTTGAGCTTCTAGCTGATGGTTTTAAGTAAAATTTAAATATATTATGCACATATTTGTATTCATCATCATCATCTCAGCCAAAAGACGTCTACTGTTGGATATATGCCTTCCCAAGTTCTTCCACAACAACCAGCCCTATGCTGCCCGCATTCATCAGCTATGTACAAGGTTAAATAAGATTTTATTATAGCACCCAACTGCGGCATTACTCGCAGTACGACAATAACTGCGGGTAACACCGCAGTGTTCAGCTAGTAATAATTAATATCTACATTTGATTATTAAAATATGAAAGTAATTTAATAACCAAATGTACATGGTTGCCTGTAAGATATTGCCATGGAGCGATAAGGTCGCCACTTGTAAATACTTCATAATAGTCTTAAGTTTACTATTTAATTAGATAAGCTGGTGTACAATAAAGAGATTTATAATGATTATTATTAATGTTACCTTCCCTACGTCATATTTGTATAAAATATTTTCCTTCCATATGTCCCCATGACAAATGCAAGTTTTCCTCACAGATGTGACCACTGACTCAAAAAATTTAGAACAATTATTGTTTAGCCTGTGTAATAGTTGAACATAATCTGTACCATCAAAATTTTTAATCGCTTTATTCAATCTGTCCTTCATTATTTCCATGTACCGCTTGCCTGATCCCTCAGTTAAAGGCACACAGGTTTTAGATACATCATTATATAACTCAGGATGTTTATTTTCAAGAAGAAATGATAAGCCATGCAGTTTAGCTAAAGACTTTAATGCTACTATTAAGTGGTCTACATCGAGGAACATTTCATTACAATAAGGTTTATACCCTTCTGCAAGCATGTTTTGCATAACTATAGCTTCTTTACAATATTCCTTCTGCAAAAAGAAGCACTGAGGTATGACATACTGTAAGTGTGCTGGAAAATTTTCTAGCTCTTTTTGGTACGCACTTAATAGAACATCATAAACGTAAATCTCTCTACTGAACATTAATGTCACCGCTCCGCTAACACGGTACCGTTCGTCTGTCGGAGCCAATTTTAAAACTATGTTCATTTGGACTTCATTGCCATTTCTTTCCCCATACAACACAACTGGTAGAATGATACCAAAATAGTTCTGACCGATCGTATCAAACTTTTCTAAACTATATCGGCAAGTTTGTAGACTGTTGGCAGATGTTACTTTTTGCAATAATGAACTTATATATTCTTCAGATATATCAGCCATTCTGTAATGTTTAGATTTCTCAGTAGTTTGACAACCTCAGATAAATAACTAAAAATAGTAATTGTTGCGTCGTGTGTGCTTACTCTCAAATTATAAACAAATGTGACATAAGTGACAGACGAAAAACGTTTGGAAATCAAAAATATATAAACCTATTATTCGCTCACTGATATTTTACGATTATTTTGCTCACAGTCAGAATCATTGCCTATCTCTATTAAAGCTGATTTAGATTATTAAGTAATTGAGCATTGAATTAGTTTATTAAATTAGAATGCAAACTAGATGTTGATGAATACTGTTTAATTTTTCATGACTTCTATTACAGTTCACTGCTGGTCATAGACCTCTCCTACTGCATGCCGCTCTGCTCGATTTTAGGTCTTATCGCATGCAGCTCCTGCCACCCACCTTGCGCAAATCGTCACTTAACCTGAACTGTAGGCGTCTCTTAGAAGTCTTCAACCCCAACGGTCATCAGTGATGCGTCCACCTGACTGCCACTTCAGCTTGCTAATAATAATAATATATTGTAAATGGTAATATGTTTCGATATTTTTCTAAACAGCCGTTGTACATCAGTACCTTACTGACTGTATCAATTGGTAGGAAGGGGCTGTAAGTCAATATACTTTGGTCATGGTCTTATGAAGAAAACAAGGTGTTAAAGAGACGGTAAAGTAACTTCCTATGGTACTAGTTTATTAGCTGAAAATAACTCTTTAAGTGAATTTGAAACTGTAAAAACAACTTCTCGATCAATTTTCAAAACCACAAAACACAATTTGTAATAAAATATGCTAAGCTTTTGAAACGTTAATTAATACTTTACCTCTGGAAAAAGGGTCAGCAATTAAGGGATTTAAATGTATGCAAAGCGGAAATGAATGGAAGAGCCTTCTTAACTAGGCTACCTACATGCTGTCATCCTCAAATACATAAATTTTACAGGACCTCCTCTTAAAATTTATTTTTAAAAATCATAAAGAAAGGGGTCTTTGACCTTTTTTAACCGACTTCAAAATAGGAGGAGGTTCTCAATTCTTTATGTTTGTTACTTCAGAACTTTCAACTGGTTGAACCGATTTTGATGATTTTTTTCTTTATTTGAAAGTTGGTGCTTCTCGTGTGGTCTAGTTCTGGAAATCATTTTTTTTTTATTGTTTCGATGTTTGATAGGTGTCTTAAAATTTTACTATTTAATTAAATAGTTTTACTTGAGGACATATTTTACAAAGCCGCGTGACGTTATTATTTAAGATATGATAAAATATTTACTTTTACCTAGGTACTAATTATTTCTACAAGCACGCTATCCTAGAATATATTGTTATGGGCGAATTTCTGCTAATGTCTAACCCAGACTTATATGAGGATAGCTAGTCGTAAAATATCTGGTATATTTAGGAGAGATTAACTAAAGCTTTCTACAAGCACGTGGTGAGACAGTTTTATAGCGGGCTCAACTATAGTGACGCATGAACAAATTGTTCCGTAATGAAGTAAGATTATAACGAAATCTTAACGCAATCCTACACTTGAATAAACTCGCAAATATGCCGACTTTACGCATTAAATATTGTTGATTTATCTCAGACTAGTCGACCAGTGTCCACTTCGTACGTCGTTAACCACCCGCTTTTCTTTGACTTGATTTACAAATACTATTATTTTTAACTGAATTTGTTGTTCAATCATAATAAAATATGGTCTATATCACTCCTGAATAGTGTCGCTTTTTGTTAATGAAAGAATTTTCAGTATCGAATCAGTACTTCCGAAGATTGCCTCTTTATAATATTAGTATAGAAATAGATCATAGTAACATATTCATTTCATCCACAAAGTTCACTAGAAAAGAAATTCACGGCTAGCGTCAGGTTAGCCGTCAATTTGCGTGAATAAGTGGTACCAGTTATCACTCGCACAATCTGTTAATATAGCATAGTGCATAGATCAACACAGGCCACCAGCGCGGTTATGGCTACCGGTTCATTCTCCAACGACCTAATTAATCAACAAAAAACAACCAGTGCAGTACATATTGTTCCAATTTGAGGGATTTTTATGACAAGGTGTATTTCTACAGTAAATTTGTAGGGATGAGAAATTTCACAATGTCTGCATTCGCAATGAGTATGGTGACCACCAATCATGGATTCTGCTCTTGCTTTCCATCAATGAGAGTTAAGTCATTGGTAGGCACATAAGAAAAAAAATGGTAATAGAATAAACGATTCAAAGGTTTTGGGTTATCTATACTAATAATATGAAGAGGTTAAGTTTGTAAGATTGTCAGGAGTAATCTCTGGCTCTACTGAACTCTTTTGAAAATTCTATAACCAATAGAAAGTTACATTATTTGTGAGTGTCAAAGGCTATACATATTTCAACCCGAAAAATATAATTGTAACCGTGATATCCAATATAAACGCAGGTGGAGGTGCGGTCAAGAGAGCAGCTCCTAATACATTTCCCTTCGCATCATTGAAGTATAGTACCAGAACTCTCAATACAAATGAGGGTAATATAAAAAAAGGTAAGGTTCACCATGTGACGTACGAACGTGAATAATTTCGGTTCTTTTACGAGCAGAGTGACTTTATTTGATTCAATTGTAAAAGACAATAGTCTCAGTAAAATTCACATTGTCGCATGTATTTATTTTTTAATTTTAGTAGGTAGGTGATAGCTGTTTCCACAAATATAAATATAGGTACATTAATGCCGACTTTAACTGCATGCATGGTATACCTACTCGTGTACTACTGTAAGACTTAACTGTGCACCTCAGGCTATGAGTAACGCTGACAGTACAATTTGTACAACAAGTTTGTTTAATATATATATATTGCGACTCCGTACACGTGGAGTTAATTATTTGCACATAATTTTTCATTATATTCAAGAAAATGTCGCACTCGCACTCCAGCGGGGTGCACAGTTAAATCGTATGAGTTAAAAGCGGTGAATTCGCCGCTTTCTACTGCGCCCATTGTGTTCGTTTCATGTATGTTTGGCAACCCCGTAATACAGGATATACTTATTCCTAATCCGGGAGTTATATTTAAAAAAAGAACAAATTACAACAGCTTACCTCGAAATTACAACAACGTTTTGTAAAATGAGTGATACTCCATTTAAAACGCCGACTACAAACTTTTGACGTGTATTCCTAACCCACCAATTAATATTAAAGTGGAAATACTAGCAAATTAGGCAACTAATTAAAGTTCGAAATCGATGTTCAACCGAGCTAAAAGTTCCAACTGCCGATCACGCGAAAAATTTAAATTTCCACAAACTTCGCTAGCAAAATTTTCAATAAAATTTTATGATTGCCATCAGCACGCATTTTTGTTTTTAAACTGCCTTTGATTGCAATAGAAATAACGTTTATAATATTTTGTACTTTTAGGAAAATATATCCTAATTTATCTGAAATCAAAAGAATTTTGCAAAAAAAAAAAGGTAGTATTAATATTTATTTTCAATTTTTCCATTTTTTTTATAGGTGATTACGAGGATAAAGTGTGAGACTTGACGCCATTGCGTCGAGATGCTTAACCCTATATGAACTAGGCCATCAAGCCACGTAACTAGTCGGGCATCTTTGAAATAGTAATGTAATTAAATTTAATTAAGTCGGTTCTAAAACTTAATTAACGGTCGGTCACAAAGTTTAATTAAGTCAGTCATAAATATTTTGTTGAACTATTATCGTCTTTTGCAAAAAGAAACACATCATACCTGAAAGAATAATGTATCTTGGGTGGAACGTTTTACGCGTCTTGGAGATCATCAAAAGTTGCAACGATATGAATACAGTATACTAGTATATGTCGCAGGGACATGATAAAAGCAGAGATATGGTCAATCCCCCAATCGATTTGATCAAATCGGGGAAGATGATAACACTTGTTATTGTATAATTTCCCTACATAAATCTAGAGTGATTTTATCAAATATCCGAACTGGTTCCGTGAAATAATAGAAAAATATGTGAGTTCTTGTTTCGTGATTCACGATGTCACAAATCTGCTACGTGTTTTAGGATAGCTTAGAACTTTTGAAATACTATAGAAGGCTTATTTTCGTCGTAGTCGTTCGCTTGGGGAATTGATCAAATCCCTATTTGTATCATATTCCCGCAAAACGGGCCTCGCTTTCAGATTAGCGAGTATTCATTCCTTTCTAAGTACTCGTATATTATGTTAAACAACCGATCGTAAAAAAATCATTTTCCTAAAATGACGTGACTCGGTGGCGACTGGGATCTTGGACTAATAAGTAATAAAACCACTAAAACTGGACTGATGTTTAGTCTGCAATCGGTGAACTTGAATCACCTCATCTTAACGTAGTTTTAGAGAGACATATTACACCCAACATAAAATACCTACCGGTACTCCTCATCCCTGACGTCGAATGGATAAAAACGGTTTCCATTCCTGAAAAAATCTTTCTGAATCATTGCCTTGAAACTTGCCAAAGATGTTGAATGAGAGAGAGAGGAGAGCCACGCTTCAGCATGAATGGGCAGGCTCGACCGGAGACCACGGCCTCACAAAAAACAGGTGTGAAACAGCGCTTGCGTTGTGTTTCACCCGGTGAGTGAGTGAGGATACCGGAGGCCAATAATCTAACCCCACATCCCCCTCCCCTTCCTCAAAAGGCCGTCCATGGGTAATCGCTTACCATCCGGCGATAGGTCTGTTCATTTGGCTCCTATTCTGCGAAAAAAAAGGACATTTTATCATTAAAATAGGACGAAACTTCTATACATTCACCTATAATGGATATATAGACACACAAAGAAACCTTTTACTTACAGGTCCCCTGTGAGTATAATGATTAACGTCATTATTTTTAGTAGATTAGCTGAAGTAATAAGACTTGGAACGGCATTGTTCTCGAAAGAATATCGAAGAAATAACGCTTGCGGTGCCTTGTTGTATCTATCTATACTAATATATAAAGCTGAAGAGTTTGTTTGTTTGTTTGAACGCGCTAACCTCAGGAAGGCACCGCAACATTAAATAATGTTTTAAAAACGGGGAAAATTTTCACGCTACGGGCAACAGAAGAAGCAAACGAGGTTGCGTGGGTCAGCTAGTGTATTAATAACACGTGAAAAAAAATTGTACCCATTTTTAGCCGTCTGCGAAAGAAGGAGGGTTATGTTTTTTGAGTGTAAATGTATACTTATTTGGCTCACTCTAGCCTAATCGGCTTATCGTATTTTTATGTAAGTGGTGTCAACAGATTCGTCTTCGTCGTGATTGTGACACTGGGTACATCAAAATTAAAAAAAATCTAAAAAACATTCCAAAAAAGTACACAGCGCCGCTAAAGAAGTTTTCACTTCAAAAAATACAATTTTAATTAAAACAACCTGCATTTAAAAAGGATGGCAGATATTGACGCAGTTGGGTTTTTTTAAATAAATAATTCATTATGTACTTTTTACGAAAATTATGCGAATGGCGGATTATGAAGCCGGAGTGAAAAAAAAGATATGACAAAGAAAGTTGTGGGCAAGTTTTAACTACTGGGTGATCACTAGATATATATATAGATTTATTAATAAATTAAATCGCGAGTAGAGTAGTAATTAAGATATCAAGATTTGATTACAAACATGCATAGAAAGGGCAGGTGAAACTAAATGAAATCTTGTAAAAATACTTTTCTTTAAAATTGCATTCCACTGTGAATTAGGGGGGTAATAAAAATCTCGCTTGTTTTGTGAATATAAACTGTCTATATTAGAAGACATTTTTACATCTACAAAATAAAAAGACGCATTGTACACAATATTGGAACTGAATTCAAATATCATAGAAATCTCCTTACCTTATTTAATAAGTATCTACATCTCATCTCGCTTGAAAGCTTGGTAAAATGCAGGCGATTTGGGCGACCAGATAATACAAGTAAGTCTGGGAGCTGTGAAGCAATATGCTAAAGCTATAATTTTAAGTAAATTAAATAAAATCTTCTTTTCACTTTTTAAATAACCTATTCAAAACTAGTTGCGTCTAAAAAGTATGTCGTTTATATAGCATTTCATCCAAATATGGGTTCTACCAGATCAAGTTTTTATGTACTTACTACTTACTTATCTTAATATTATACATATAAACATTTAACGATTCTTAAACTTCTTTAGACGGTCCTGTAGCAAAATCTTAACTCATGTGTAAAAAAATAACATCTCAGCCAAAGTTCTCAAAGTAATCATTATATGACGCTTGCTGTTCATTAACGCCAAATTTACACTTACACGTGAGCCGTGAGGTAGCTGATCCCACATTTTAATTGCCTCCGACAACCTACATCAGCTACCCGTCTCCTGTTCATCCTCCTCCAAATTTAATCAAAGAATTCCATTACACTTTGTGTGACCACAAATTGTTGTTTTGAATCTGTATGTTTTGTCTCTGTATCATAAATATTTGTAAATTCACCCGCCCTCGATATACAGCAAATATTTGTCGTGTAAATTAAAAGAAAATTCATTTTAAAAAAGTTCTTAAAAATCAAGTTTTGCAAAAATTGCAATTACAGAATAAAAGTTTTGGTCAAAATGTCCAATCGTCCAAACTTGCATTTCACACTGTATCAATCTTTCTTAAAAATACCTTTTACAGTGGATATATCTAATCATTCGCTCAGTTCGCCTTACAAAGTAATTACTCATCGCGCAATGCAAATAGCGAATCCCATGCAAAAAGAGTACCTACCTGTGTGGATCTTAAAAAACTAGTATCACGTCGGCAGGATAGATGACGAAGGCCGTATAACTCGTGAGATCGAGTGCTCAAACCGTCTCTGAATATTAACTATTTCTGCATTGAGTGAGGTTCGGGTACTTTGGGGCCGTAACAAAATGGTCTGATGAAAAATTCGAAATAAGAAATCTAAGGACAATGCGTGATGTGTGTTGTGAAAGAAGCTTTGACAAAAATCGCTGAATTTAAAAAGCGTAGGTTTACTTCGAGTTAGATTTAGTTATGTTGTTTTTTAAATGATGGTTTTGTTAAAAAATTGACTAGTGGCGTGCAATTGGAGAGACCCATGTCCTGCAGTGGACTGCGATAGGCTGATGATGATGAATAACTAGCGACCCGCCCCGGCTTCGCAGGGTAATCTTTGATTTTTTCATTTTGACCAGAGTGATACCACGGCCACACAGAAAACCGGTGTGAAATAGCGCTTGCGCTGTGTTTCACCGAGTGAGTGAGGATACCGGAGGCATACCCCATCCCTTCCCCCACCCCCTCCCCATCCTCTAAATGGGCGGCAGTAATCGCTAACCATCAGGCGATACGTGATATCAGGCTCGTTTGTCCCCTCTACACCTTACTCTTTAATTAATATCTAATGCAGAAAACTGCATTAAAATCTGTTGAGAAGTTAAAGACCTGAGCAAACAGACAGCGGAACCGACTTACATTATGTAAAATTTCATTGATTTATACTTACCTACTACCCTTTAAAGGTTGTTTAAAAACATACTCATAAATTAAAATTTAAATAAAATTCACTTATTTCACTTAAAAAACTTCATTGATTTTATAGTGTAGGTACCTAGTTATACAATTAATTTTACAATTTAAGTAACAGCGTATAACGACACAAAAAAGAAAAATTGATGCCAACGTCTTTTTTCAATCTTTACAACTATTTTCTCAATATATATCCATTAAAGCTGATCAAACAAATGCATTAATTTGCATCGAATTGACTATCATCTAATTGTGATTGATGTTACACAAACACTACTTACATATGCATAGTTAATTGCGTTTTTTCTGCATGTATTAATCTTTATATAGTATACGAGAAATTGTATATAATGTAGACTCTAAGATCATACATTAACACCCACTCACAGAAAAAAATCATTGTGAAATCGTTTATTTGAATTCTACATGAAATTTTGCTATTACATATTCAAACTTTACAAATATACTGCAAGTTTACATTACACACATCTGCATCCCGTATAACTGATATATTAGGTAGACGAGATATTTATTTGAAATCCTCTGGAATAAAGCAAAAGTGCACATAAATCTGTTTGAAATAAAATTTTGTAGAAAGCAGTGAGATAGTTAATGCACCGCGCTCCGAAGTGCAACCGTCGCAATCTTACTTATGAATATTTATAAGTTCTCAACTCCACAAATGAAATTCACGGAGAATTTTTCTTATACCTACAAAAGATTTCTTAGACAAAGATTGTTGGAGTGAGCGACACTTGGGCGGATATTCAATGACAATGAAAATATACCTACGATTTGCTTTATGGCGTTACATTGAAAATATCATTTTATTTTTGTACCACTCTCGAACATATATTTTTCCTGAATACAATACATTATGCCATACATGATGAATTTTCCTCTTCATAATATATACTAATTGTGGCGACCTCCACATACAACATAACATACTACAGCGCCATCTACCGAAGTTACACTGAACTACGGAGTAACCTACAATACGAAGAAACTACCAATCCTGAATCGCGCAATTAAAGTTCTCGCGCCGATTATCATATATACAACATCCCAACATCAACTGTTGGGCAGTAGCCCGCCAGGCATGATCACCTCGCCTGGTCGGAGGATCCTCCCTTTGTGTTGGGTGGAACATGATACCCGTTCCCCCACACTAATGTTTTATAATGGCAGAAAATTTAATAAGAAATAGTTACAATTTTTAGTCGTGGTGAGATTTATTACAAGATTCCCAGTAACGTCTTACAACGTTTACCATCATATGATAGTACGCCAAACGTACCGTGCAAGTTTACAAGATCTGGACACATTCAACTTAATTCCATCGAATTCAAAACTTATTACTTCAATTATATTCGTATATCATACTAACTATAACTTCTTAGTCTAATCAGACTTGGTATAGGAAGGGATTCATCTTTTAACTCAGAGAGAGGTCGTTTTTGCATGTCAAGAATACACGACATGAGCTCTAATTTGATTATCTACTTGAAGTCACAAAAACTAGACCCAACTAAGGGGGTTACGATAATCTACGAACTATGTCAACCGAATCCGGTTCCACTCTTGAATAGAAAAGATACCCAATAAATATTTATACAATTTATATGTAACGTATCAGCCTTGTTTTGTAAAAAAACACTTACAGCCACTATCGCACATTAGATAATCGAACGGTCTTTAAAATCTAAGTGACGACTTTAGCTATCAGCCACGTCTAAAGTACGTACGTCTGCGTTCGATATGTGTCTGTCGAGTCACGGTAAAATTACAGCGGATAGACATGTATATATTATACATTATGTAGTGATACAATGTTTATTCCCAAGGTTGAAAAGTAAACCAATTTACTTCACACTTACCTACATCGTTTTTTTTGGCAGAAGTGAGAGTAAGTTTTTTATTCCAACACAAGATTGAAATCGTACGTCATTAAACAAACGGTGCTACAAAGAAAAGTGATTTTGATTTGAAAAAAGAACGCCTTAATAATACTCGGCATGAATTATTTTATTTTACTTTAAATCACTATTCATTTGCCTATATGACGAAATGTAAGCATTTCATTGTAAGTAATTAATCCGTTCTCCTTAGCCACAGAAAATACTAAAAACAAAAAAATACAATCATACCAAATGTGCATGAAAAGTTAAGAAAAACTTTATTAAATAATCTAAATATAACGAGATGAGAAGGTACTTTTTTTTAATTTATGAGTTACCTAAGATTCTAGACTGCCTTATGGAAAGCATTAGAAGAATCTAAGAGTGGTGACACCACTGAATGCAGACAATGCAACAATGCAGCATTGTGACCCACACCATGGCGGCCTATTAAGATTCTTCTGCATCAATGGGACTCCGGTTTCACACTCATTAGCAGAATGCTGTCATTTTAGGTTCGTCTTCTGCGAGAGGGTAGTACCGGCCTGGTGAAGCCATCCCGTTCGTGCAGAAATCAGCGGTGTTAACTAAAATGAAGGTGATTTTTATGCAAAAAACAAATGAAGGCAATGTGACTTAAAGGTTGTGAGTATTTCATTTTTACTTTGACAAATGGCTGCTTTTGTTAACTTTGATTAATTACTACATTGATTTGTGTTCATTTATCTTGTGAATAATTGTTATTCTAGAAATTAGCATACCAGATTCTAAAGTTTTAGTATCGGTTTTTGCTTTTAATCGACTTTCATTCATTTTCTATTTTACACAAAAGATTAAATGATTTTGCAAGATTTGAAAAGCTATAACTAATGAAAATCGGTCTAGACAAAAAGATACAATGACTTTCAGTTGATTGTCATAACTGTAAATTGTCTTTTACAATTCCGTGGGGGAGCCACGCTTCGGCATGAATGGGTCGGCTCGACCGGAGTGATACCACGGCCTCACAGAAAACCGGTGTGAAATAGCGCTTGCGCTGTGTTTCACCGAGTGAGTGAGGATACCGGAGGCCCATACCCAAACCCCTCCCCCCATTCCCTCCCCCCATTCCCTCCCCCCATTCCCTCTCCCTATCCCCCAAAGGTCGGCAACGCACTTGTGACGCTTTTGATGTTGCGGGTGTCCATGGGCAGCGGTAATCGCTTACCATCAGGTGATGCGTCTGCTCGTTTCCGGTTCGTTCAATTCAATAAAAAAAAATCATCATTATATGCAAAAAAAACAATAATATCTAATGATAACATGCGATTTATCTATCTTAGTATTAAGACCCAATTAGTAATATTCCCCAAAATGTTTTTAATAATCAAAAATATACACTCTTAACAGTTAAAAGCTTTAATCTTTTAATAGTAGTTACCCATCTACTATCTACTTACAAACTATATTTTTACGACAACATTCATAGATAAGCAGCAACACTTCGAAGTTAAAACTTCAACTTCTTCAAAGTTCCAAAGTACTGCATTTGCATCTTCATTCATTCTATTTGTGGTATTCAGATTTCTTTAAGTATTTTTATTCTATCTGAGTAGATGGAAACTTCATTATATATTAGCAGTCTTCGCTATTCTTAAAAATAATACAACTATACAGCATGTACTACCAGAGCACGAGTTTAACTATGATCTTGGATCCTTTAAACATGGCGTGATAAATCATTTCACTAGGCCGCTATAGTCGGGGTCTCCACGTTGACTACATTCGCAATGAATACGACCACAACTCTTGGGTTCTATTAATGTTTTCTATTAGGCAGAATAGTCAATTTGGCAGTCACATAAAAAAATCATTTTTCTTCACCGTTATATCAACTTTACTGTTAAAGATCTTTCGACATCAACGTGCGTGTCTAACAGAGTTGTCTCATATGTCTACAGCTTCAGTGAAAAGTTTTATTAAGCAAAACCATCGTTGATTTTCACACAATGAATGAAGTTACCGAAGATGAACCAAGACTTAACCAAATAAGAGGAAAGGAAGTTGTACATAGAGCGCTCATAGTTGCACTCGGTGATTAGAAACAATAACTGAGGGTAAGTACCGACGGCGCGGTAAGTACCTGGATGGGTGACCGCTGGTGGCATGTTACCCCGAGTGTCTCCGTGATTCGGAGGTCACCTTAAGCAGTCGGTTCCGATTGTTATCGTAGCATAACAGTCGTTAAGCTAAGTTGGGGGCCTTTGGGAGAATTACGTACACACGATTACGGGTCTTGCTAGTCCCCAATCCGCACTCGGCCAGCGTGGGGACATATGGCCTTAATCCTCTCCTGAGAGGAGACCCGAGCCCAGCAATGGGACATTATGGGTTGTTGATTAGTTGTACGTATGAGCGGTAATGCATGCACGTGTAACTCTTTTCTTTAAAAAACATTTTATTACTCGTGGCCATGGTTATGTATATCTGTTTTTATAACATAACTTTTTCATATTAAATATTTTAAGCTATTAAATATCACTATTTCGCCGAGATTTCAGAAACATTTACTCTCTACCCGACTGATACAAAACACGCCAGTATGAAAGATAATATATTTGTTCAGTCCACTACTCGAGTAGGACTGAACAAATATCTACTGCGTTCCTTTGTGTTACATCTGTGTAACTTTAATGAACGGAGTATTCGGGCTACTTATCTTATAATTGACAATTGGCTCGCTACAAGAGTGTTGACATATGTGCTCCTATTCGGTTTCGCCAATGTTTCTTTTGAAAAGTTACGTTGAAAAGTTCTAAAAGCGTCCATAAAAAGCTTCATCATCTAAACCGAAAGACGCACAGTTCAGACACAGGTTTATCTCAAGACTCAAGGCTTATTAAACGTTTTTTACCTTTATCAGGACGTCGGACCATCTTTTAGGGGGCCTACCCACGTCTTTCAGTAAAAAACTTCACAGAATCCCCATCTTTTGCGTATATACAATACGAGTATTATAGACGTCAATTGGAGCACATACCACCACTGGAATGAATTAAGCCTCGTCGCTAGTTATGGCAAAAGCAATTAAAACCTCGCTCCCTCTCACCTCCCTAAACGCCCTCTATCGGTAGCTATGGAAGGCAGACAGAACCATGTATGATCATCATTTAGAATTATTATCGGATAGGTGTACCTAATTTAACGGGCAATCGTTTCGCTATCGATAAGGAAAATAAGTAAAATTGTTTCTCTTGGTGAGCACAAGATAGTTTTAGCACTTTTGTTTTTTTTCTGTTACGCTTTTAAGCCTTGATTACTCGACCAATTAAGATGACATGGTGTCAGCTTTCATTGTGATAAAAATATGTTGCCGAGTAATAGCATCCTGATTTGATTGACAAATTTGACAAACAAGCAAAGACGGATTCTAAATAAGGTTAGAACTCAACTTTTATGGTTTATAACATTTAATCTTTAGGTTAGAATTAAGGCTAAAACGGTACTGTAGACGAAAAGCGGATATTGTCAGTTCCGCACCCAGAACGGCAGAGACATTTCCTTAAATTATAGGGCACATTAATATTAAGAGCTTGTAAACTAAATACTACGTCTGTCAACCATTGACACACATTAAGTAATAATTGCCTGTGTATCCCCATAAAGTGATCAGAGATAAAAATTCAAAATGTAGGTCTACATTTTAGAACGATTTTTTGTGTAAGTTTAGTTCACTGCTCCGTGTCTTAGTTTTTATATAAAGGCATTGTTCAAAAATGTCCTTTAATGGGAGGAAATGATTTTCTTGTGTTCCTACGAAAAAATAACACAGTTATTTTAACTTCTGCACAATGTTACACAATGTTTTACAAACACTGAAGTCTCTTATAATTATTCAGAGCTTCTTGGACAGCTGTCCAACAACTTTTCTTGCTGCTTACAAGAAAACAAAAACTGCTTGTTGTACAAATATATCTTTTCATTCTTTATTATTCGCAATCGAATTGGCTTTTAGTTAATTTATTTTAAACATCAGCGTGTCTTGTCTGCCGACTTAGTACCTATCCCTTAGATATATTTGCATACATAATATGCGGTGTGGAATATTGTAATTCCACCTGAACGGAAAGTACTCATAATATTTTAGAGTACTTTACTTTCGCATAAGATTTAATGTAAATTTGATTTTTCATATATCTCTACAAAAAAGTCTAAAGTGTAATCTGGTGATCTCACAGGCCATCTGATATTTCCGTTTGTTCAAATCTAGGTATTAAAAATGTTATTAATGTAGCCTGATTTTAGTAGGTTTGGCTGTTATTGATTAATTAAATGTAGTAAGTGATGAACTAAGTTTTATTCATAATTCCTTTTGGCTTACAGCCGGTGGAATGTGAAAAGTAAGGAAATTTATGTGCCTATTTCACCAATTATGGATACTATTTTGCAATTTAACATTATTTAACAGATACAAGTTGCTAGTAAATATATGTGTTTCTGACAAATATGTCTGCATCTTTTGGTGAGATGACAACCAGCTAATCAGCTATTTCTGTCAATGTCATAAGTAAAAATAATGGATAAATAAATGTTATTTCAAAACGAATATGAAACACATAACGTAATATAAATTTAGTAGGTATTAACTCGGAATTCTACTGAATAAGGTTGGAGATAATAACAAACGGTTCCCTCAGGACGGGTCTAAGAAATGTTAATCCTCCCATCGCGACTTAATTGGACTTCGATAACTATTGATACAAATAGTATTGTACGATCTGTCCCATGGGATGAATCGAAAGCGTTACTTTTTAGATTACTCTATGCTATATTTACAAAGTAAATAATGACAATCTTTATATTATGAAAATATAAAATCTGTATCGTGGGAGAGCCACGCTTCGGCTTGAATGGGCCGGCTCGAGCGGAGTTATACTACGGCCTCACAGAAAACCGGTGTGAAACAGCGCCTGCGCTGTATTTCGCCGAGTGAGTGAGGATACCGGAGGCCAGTACCCCATCCCCTTCCTGGGATTGCTGGCCTTTGGAGATGGGTCTCCAAAGGCCGGCAACGCACTTGTGACGCTTTTAGTGTTACGGGTGGACGTCCATGGGCGGCGGTTATCGCTTACCATTATACCATTCGTTTCCTCGTTTGCCGCCTATTCCTTAAAACAATCTGTCAGTGAAAGTCCTATCAAAATCGGTCAAGCCGTTCCAAAGCAAAATTGGAATAATGTTGTTTTGGTAAATTTACCCGTGTTTACATACATATTCATTTAGTAAAAAGCTGTTATTTTAATATTATAAACAGTCACTCCAATTGTATTTATTTGTATAGATGTATATAATAATTAGGGTAGTTAGTTTTTATTGACAAAGGCTTATGGTCACAACTTTGGGTCGGTTCGCTCATTATAGTAGTTGTGGTGCGATGTAAAGATCAAAACAAATTGAAAAATAAGGTTTTTTTACAACATTAAGAAAAGATTAAATTATATTTAAAGTAAGTTTAAAAAATCATAAACCTATTGCATATATAGCAGCAAATGTATTGCAAAAAGTATTCTGAAAAAAAATTAAGCTAAAGGTGATGATTGGTTTAGACGGAGTTACAGGAAAAATAAACAGTACACGCGGCCGCTTGAGATCCTATCTAACCTCGCGAACTAAAAAGGGCCCTCTTTTAGATAATGAACATTGACTTGCTTTTAGGTAAGATGACTGCTTTTCCTGTTTACACGTGTATCTTATCCAATAAGACATGACAGAATGATTAATTTTTGTAAGATTTGCTCTTAGCCGACTTCGTTATTGTCGCTTAAATTGCTAATTTAATTAAAGTACTGTTGTGTGTGTGTTGAATTAATTCGTTTTTCAATTGGATTTTTTCGATCGAAAGCGAAAGCCGCCTACGATGGTTCGGTCATGTCATGAGACGCCCTGAAGGCCATGTCGTGAAACAAGCCCTGGCGCTACCAAATATTAGGCAAGGTAGAGGACGCCCACTAGCCACCTGGTGGTCCACGGTGGCCAAGGACTTAGAGCTTGCCCAAACAAACGTTTCGACAACCCAGGATAGATTGACCTGGCGCCGCAGAACGAGGAGAGCCGACCCCAAATAATGGGAAATGGCTAGGACATAGAGAAGATTGGATTTTTTAGATATAATGGAACACATTTATCTATTATATTATTGAAAGTAACCTACCACATTGGAGGAAGTACAAGGTGGCTGCTCTCATCTCTTTGAATGACGACGATAAGACTAACTTAGCAAAGGCAGTTTAAAGAACTTATTGTATTCTTAAAAGTAACTTGCAACAAACAAATGTTGAAAAGGAAAACTGTATTTTGAATGGTTTCCTTCTCTAATCATCCCTTACGATGATGAAAGCAGTAACTCTATTAATTTATAATTAATCACTTCATTTTTATTGCTTTGCATTTTGCACGCCACTTAGTTCGATCCTCGGTTTCCTGCATCCAGCTCCGGCCAGCCATCTTGCGCAAATTATCACTCCACCTGGCCTGTGGACGTCCTACACTACAATTGCGGAGACGCGATCTCCACTCAAGAACCCTTTTACTCCAACGGTTATCGGTTCTACGACAAATATGGCCAGCCCACTGCCATTTCAGCTTGCTAATCCTGTAGGCTATGTCGATGACCCTGATTCTCTGCAGGACCATCTCGTTTCTTATACGATCTCTTAAATAGCCATTTCCATAGCACGCTGAGCGACTTTGAACTTGTGGACCAGAAGACCAGTAGTAACGTAAGTGTCCATCTTTCGGCTCCGTATGTCAGTATGGATAGGACGTACTCATTGAAGACTTTCGTCTTTAGGCACTGTGGGATCAACTATTGCTTAACGTTATCATAATCAAGATTTGAATGTTTATATAATATCATGTGATATTGTAATAGAAATAAATGAGTATTTAGTAAACGCGGCAGAATTTTTCTCTATTTCAAAATGGGAGCTTATTCAACCTTTTACTGAGTATCCTATTTATCTGTATAATACCAGTACATTTTATTACGTACCTACCTATCGTAATTTTGAATATTTGTTCAACTTTATTCATTTTATTTCTAATGAAGAGAGTTCATCTATTAATTAACGGGCTATAGAACATAATAACAAAAACTTTCTAAGTTATTTTTGCCAACATTATAACGTGAGAATGATATTATATTATTATGGAAGTACGTTCGCAACCTAAGATAACAGAAGCACGTCGTCACCTTCTAACAGTACGTGTCGACTTTCTCCCGGCATTAAGCACATGTGGTCGCAAACCCTCGTGTCTCACTAAGATAACGACCGAGAAAGTTCACCTAATAGAGCCTAACTATTGTAAAGTACATGTAATCTACTCTAATCCACCTCTTACTAGAGAAAAGAAAACTTATTCGTACAAAGAAGATGCTTTATACATATTTAGTAAGAGTTTGGTAAAATTTATGCGTGAAACGAAAATATAAGTACGTGTATGTTGATTATTAACGTAAGGTGTAGATTTTCTTTAAATATCTACAATAAAAAATATTAAATATTCGTGTCAAACATCTAAATACAAAGCATACACATTTTTAGAGAATATTATGTACGTAATTGATAGCTCGTGTCATCCACCCATCGTATTACTTTTAGAAATGATAAAAGAATATATTTTGGTCTACGGAGCTTTAATTCATACCTAAATTAGCGATGCATCTGGATTGCACGTGCGTTCCGAACTTCAGATAAATCTGTGCGGTTTGGACTGCGGGCTAATCTCAAATGTTTACGAATTATGCGTATAAATAGATTTTCAAAACTTACGACTGCAGTTGGAACGGCGCGGCGTGTCGTTGTAAAATTTTAATTTTTACTCAGTGCTAAAATAAATGGCTACTTCTTTGGTCAACGTTGTTTGTTTAATTAAATACAGAAACAATTTAAGATATTTTAATAATTATATTTATGTAATATTAATTTTATACAAGAACGACTCTATAAACCCGGTTCTGAGCGTCACTTGTTCTTTAACTTTCGTCTGCACGTGAGGGGCGCACAATTCCGCGATACTTAAGCGCGTATCAACCTGCCGCATCAAACTGTCAACCCCGCGCATCTGCATGTTCGGATTGGAGCAACATAATATAATACCGAAAAAATGTATACCTAAAAGTTTTTGTTAATCTAGAAGGATCTTTCTTCTATAATCCATATTAAATTTGATTTTTCTCAACGCAAAGTTGTTAGCTTAACATTATTACTAGTCACTACCCACTTGTATTTTACACAATCGCGGGCATCGTTTATAGCATTTGATCCACAAGAATGATGAAAGCAATTTCACAGTCCGCGTCCATGTAATCCGAGATAAAGCTGTCCAATAAACATAGTAGACGGTTTGTATAAGACCTTCAAGATATAGGACCTGTCCTTAGAGAGCAATCACGAAGAAAGGTTAGCCGCAGGGGTTTCTTAAGCCTCTCACAATCAAATTTAGCTGCATCCCAGCCGGGTTAATCGAAGATTAGGTAAATTGGCTCGTGTACACTGATGGAACCATCACTTCATTTACCAGGTTTTGCTTGAGAAATTATACAATTAATAATGTCATCACGATACGCGACGTTGAAATGAAAATAGACTAAGTTTTGTTGGACATCGGTTTAAACTGATTAGTGTCTAGCAATATTACTTTTTAAGGAGAATTATAAATTAATTTGATTCAAATCATTGATTAGGATTACTAAATCTATTACTACTATCTAACTTGAATAAACGGATGGAACAGAAATTTCTTACTACAAGTATTACGCAATAAGGCAATTAACCCTTAGCAGTAAGTTTATGAGATGAATAATATTTTGGTAATACGAGTTGAGACGAATTTGAGTTGACCTGAATAGGACAGAAGGAGGCTAATCATAACGGGGCTGGTGGTATACTAGTGGTTAGTGATCCTGACTTAAATCTGATCTCTTAGGTTCAAATCTCGTCCAGCACAAATAATCTGATTGTAAATAGTACGGGATCAAACGAATTTGGGATTAGACGACCTTAAGTAACAAGTCTTTTGTTAATTTTATTTTTATTCATTGGCTCTTTTCCTGACAAACAAGATCACAGTAAAGGTTCACAAGGCTTAGGCTTTAATATAAACTCTAAAAATTCGTTATTTAAAATATGCATGGCTTTGGCATTGAATTACTTATTACAAATAGCCAGGTTCACTTAAGAGGAACTTTTAAACTAACCAAATGGTTACGGTACGGGACGATGGCAAGAGATGGTATGTCGTTATTGCCATAGAAGATGGGTTAGCCTTTGGTGTGAGACGCAACTGTGAGGCGTCAACACCCTCGAGCCATCTCATCATCCTAGTACCTACAATTGGTTATGCCGGTGATGGTGCTGTTTCTGCGGAAAGCATTGGGGTCAAGACGCTAGGTTCATGGAGTCCGAGTTCTCGCGCTATGTTTAAACAACTAAGCAATAAATATTGTTTTTGTTTATTTTTAATTATTATTTTGTAGTATTTTAATTTATTTGATAAATAATTAGATGTAGATTGAAAACACTTAGCAGATTGTACTCCTTGCCTTTGTGGACCTAGAGAAGGCGTTTAATCGAATGCCTCGAAAACTAGAGTGGCAAGCTATGAGAGCCCAAAGTATACCTGAATGCTAAGTCGCTATAGTACAGGACATGTACTGCAGAAGTTGCACAAATGTGAGCTTTGAGTTCAAAGTAGGCATCCATCAAGGTTCAGCCCTAAGCCCACTTCTCTTCAACATGGTAATGGATTTCTTTACAAAGGACATTCAGTCTCCCTTGTGATGGTGTATGTTGTACGCAGATAACATAATTTTTATAAAAAAACGTGCTGAATCGCTCCAAGATACCCTCGAAAAGTAGCAACTCAACTAGACAGTTGCCTCGGAATCAGCAAAAGTAAAGCTGTATACATGGAGTGCACATTCCATGGTAACACCAACAACTCTAACTCGATTCACGTCGATGGTAATCCGCTGCTAAAGGTATCCCAATTCAGGTATCTTGGTGCGATGCTAACAGCCGACGGGAACATTGAGACAAATGTTACTCATGGAATTGGCGTGGGGTAGCGAACTCTGTCGGGAGTTTTATGTGACACAAAAATGCCAATTAAAACCAAAGTCAGACCAGCAATGATATACGGTGCCGAGTGCTGGGCTATAAATAAAGGCCAACAAACGGAAAATACGTAAATACGTAAACGAGATAAAGATGCGAAGATGGGCAGCAGGCATTTATTCGTGGGAGAGCCATGCTTCGGCATGAATGGGCCGGCTCGACCGGAGTGATACCACGGCCTCACAGAAAACCGGTGTGAAATAGCGCTTGCTCTGTGTTTCACCGAGTGAGTGAGGATACCGGAGGCCCATACCCCACCCTTCCCTCCATCCCCCCTTCCCATCCCTCAAAGGTCGGCAACGCGCTTGTGATGCCTCTGGTGTTGCGGGTGTTCATGGGCGGCGGTAATCGCTTACCATCAGGTGATACGTCTGTTCGTTTGACCTCTATTCAATAAAAAAAAAAGATTGACCTCTATTCAATAAAATAACTCGACTCGATAAAGTGCGAAACGAGCACATCAAAGGAAGTTTCAAGATCGCGCCCATAGCAGAAAAACTCACTGAAAGTCGCATACGATGGTTCGGTCATGTCATGAGACGCACTGAAGGCCATGTCGTGAAACAGGTCCTAGCGCTACCAAATATTAGGAAAGGTAGAGGACGCACACTAGCCACCTGGTGGTCCACGGTGGCCAAGGACTTTCAAATGTTTCTACTGTATCGACCTCCGCATACAGCACAACAACGACATGACATACTACAGCGCCATCTACCGAAGATACACTGAACTACGAAGCAGCGTACTAAACGGAGTAACTATCAATCCTGAATCACGCAATAGAAGTTCTCGCACCGATTACAATATATACAGCAACCCAACATCAACTGTTGGGCAGCGACCAGGCATGATCACCTCGCCTGGTCGGAGGATCCTCCCTTTGTGTTGGAGGGACATGATACCCGTTGCCCCACACTACGGACCAGGATAGAATGTCTTGGCGTCGCAGAACGAGAAAAGCCGACTCGAAATAATGGGAAATGGCTAGGACAAAGAAGAAGATGATGCAATACTGTAATGACACCATTATGCTATTTTCTTATCTCAATGCAAACAAAGTATTTTTAAAATCAGAAAATTCACCTAAACACTGTAAGCTTAAAAGACTAATTACGGTTAATAAATAAACTCACAAACGCGCCGTTTCCCTCTTTACATATGCAATATCATGCAAGTCAAGGATGACGTGTCGTCAAACAACATCAAACTCATGTAGATTACACATAATAAATAAAGGTCTCCCCCAAGGTTAAGTGCACATGAAAGTTTAACGCAAAGACAACTTACACAACGCGACTTAGGCTCACGTACGTCAATTAACCTGTCAAACTTTAAAATATGTATAGTCGCTCTTGATTACTTAATAGGTTTCCTTTTGACGAAAAATTCAATGGCACTCAGTATAAAATATCTCAACCTTCAATACAGTCCTTCAGTTACAGTGATCTCCCGCAATGGCCTACTATACCAATAATAGCTTATTTCCTACAACTGTACCAATACCTAACGGTTTCCCGGTTCAAATTGATAAAAAACCGAAAAACAAAATTATATTTCTCGACGTTACTCCAGTTCGGACCCCAGTAAAACCCATGTCACTAAATTCAATAGCCCCGATGAGAAATAACCTCATAGATGTTAAGTTTTCCAATGACATAATTTACGAAAATATCAAGCCAGTATTCACAATTCTGAGAATAATGGGTGTACTACCAATAACAAGACCAACGACTGGATTAAACGAATTTCAAGTGGCCTCTCCCTCAATGTTATATTCTTTCATATTGTACTGTTCTTTGATTAGCTATGTGTTATACTTGTCTCTCCACAAAGTCCAAATTCTACGCACTGCAGAAGGAAAGTTCGAGGAAGCCGTTATTGAATATCTATTTACCGTTTACTTATTTCCGATGATAATTGTTCCAGTATTGTGGTATGAGACTCGCAAGATTGCAGCAGTTCTTAATGGCTGGGTCGATTTCGAGGTATATCTATCGTTCGAAATATGTTTTTTTAGTAAAAAAAAGTAATGCAAGATAGCGGCAGGCTATGTTTGTTACGAATGTAAAAGACTTCTTGATGCATTTAGCTCTCATCAATACTAATAATAAACTGTGACTTTCATGAATTACATTTTAATTTTGTCGTCAGATTAAAATTCAAACTCATTAATAAAACTGCTTCTACTCTTGCAGATGGTTTACAAACAGTTATCAGGCCGTGCTCTTCCCCTCAAATTGTATAAGAAGTCATTGCTCATCGCAATTATTATTCCCATTTTGTCAACGACTACTGTAATAGTGACCCATGTGACAATGGTACATTTCAAGCCTTTGCAACTCGTACCATATGTATTTCTGGAGATTTTAACCTACATGCTCGGTGGTTACTGGTATCTACTTTGCGAGACTCTTAGTATCTGCGCTAACCTCTTAGCAGAAGATTTCCAACAGGTTTGTAGTCATTTTTTAACTGGATAGTTACATTTTACCGTGGGAGAGCCAAGTTTCGGCATGAATGGGCCGGCTCGACCGGAGTAATACCACGGCCGCACAGAAAACCGGTCGTTTCACCGAGTGAGTGAGAATACCGGAGGCCCATACCCCAACTCTTTCCCCATCCCCCTTCCCAGCTCCCAAAGGCACGTGTGACTCCTCTGGTGTTGCGGGTGTCCATGAGCGGCTGTAATCGCTTACCATCAGGCGTACGTCTGGTCGTTCGCCCCCTATTCATTCAATTCATCACATCATAAGTAGTTTGGTTTTCGATTTCCCTTATTCATAAGTAGTCATTGGCAAATAGACTACTCACATTTTTGTCTCTTCTAGGCTCTTCGCCATATCGGTCCAGCAAGTAAAGTTGCGGAATATCGTGCTCTTTGGCTTCGATTAAGTAAACTGTCTCGCGATACAGGTATTGCCAATTGTTATACCTTTACTTTTGTCAATCTGTATCTATTCCTTATCATTACCCTATCAATCTACGGACTTTTGAGCCAGATATCTGAAGGATTCGGAATAAAGGATATTGGTCTTGCTCTTACTGCATTATGTAGTATCTTTCTATTGTTCTTCATCTGTGATGAGGCTCACTACGCTTCTCATAATGTGAGTATTCCACAAGTAATTTAATATATTTTTGTAGCAATTAAACATTAATCTCTAAGCTACTAAACATAATGACCTTAAGCCTTTTCTTATCAAATATAGGTGCGAACAAACTTCCAAAAGAAATTGTTGATGGTTGAATTATCTTGGATGAACACTGATGCCCAAACCGAAGTAAACATGTTTCTCAGAGCAACTGAAATGAATCCCTCTCAAATCAGTCTAGGGGGATTCTTCAATGTCGATCGAACTTTGTTTAAATCAGTAAGTTTTATTTATAACTTTCACTAGCTTATAGTCACGCTTCGCTGTGGGACAATGTGGTTTTGAGCTTAATCGACACAGAATTTTTAAAATTTTTGAAATGCACAACAAGCCAGCTTAACATATTTATATCATTGGTAAGTTCATCACAACCGAAATATTTAAAACGCAGAAGATTCTACCTTCTCCATTTTGAAGTCGGTTATCAAGGAAATACCTTCAAGTTGAACATTTTTTATAAAAATCTTTACTGAAATAATCAAATGGGAAAAAATATAACCTTACCTGGTATACACGACAACGATTTATCATAACGATGTGACTGCGCTGTTCTTCTGATCTATAAGAGCCGAGCATGATTGTCATGAGACGCAGACGAAGTTATGTGGGTCAGCTAGTTGATCTATAAGGTGTTATATGTATGTATAAAGACAATACATGTATCTTACAAATTTAATCTTATAATGTATAAAATCGCGGTGTTTGTTACCAAACTCCTCTAAAACGGCGATTTTTATGAAATTTTTTGTGAATATTGGGTAGGTCTGAGAATCGACCAACATCTATTTTTCACACCCCTAAATGATACCCCTTTTTTATGGTTAGTTAACGTTTGCCGAGTCAGCTAGTATAATCTAAAACTGACGTAACGTAAAAAGCTTCATTTTTTTTGGGTTACAGCTATTGGCAACCATGGTCACATATCTGGTTGTGTTACTGCAATTCCAGATCAGCATTCCCGATGAAGGGCAGGTCCAAGCTCCTCAAAACGATGAAAATTCATACAACATCACCAGCATACAAGGCACCACCGAATCTATGACTACATCGACCACAGTTATGACCACTATTCTCACCACACTCGCTAAGAAAAAAAATAAAAACTAATTTTGTTTATTAATTCGTTTTACTTAATTTTATTTCTTTTTCTAAACAGCCTTATTAGCAGCTATTTTACACAACAAATTAAATCATTTTCGCACATAAAACATGAAACTTACTATGTGTACCTACTTTGTTGTGTCAGCGTAAATCCTTACAATCCCTTTGCCAGGTAAAGTTTGTAGTGTTATCATTTGATGTTTTCGAATGGAATTACCTACGATTTGCAATGTTCTAAAAATACGATGTCGGTCTATTCTAAGTTTTAGGAATTAAAAAAACAAAAAATTAAAAAAACATTTGATTTTTTAAATTGATTCAGTACCTACCGCAATACAATCGTCGTGTCACTGTTTTCATTTAACGAAAGCTGGTGCTTCCCGTGTGGTCCTATTTCAATTTGGTCCAGTTCTTGAAGTCGTTTTTTTTTTCTTATTAAAATTTGTGATTATTAACCAGTTCTACTCGATGAAGTCGAAACTACAATTCAATGATACCCATTACCGTCACATCTTGAATAAAAGTTTATATGGAAAAATATCGTTCTCTTTTATAATATTATTTTTCATATTGATGAAAAAACTACAGTATTTACTCGGCGTGAAGAACAGCGAATATACAATGACATGAATTCGTATGTTTCTTAAAATTGTTTGCTGTTATGAATATAATTTATTGTATTTAACACTGCTTTTTGTATGGAATATATTATTATTAAATTCGAGTGAAGCCACGGGCGATAGCTAGTAGTCTATAATTAATAGTCCACTGTTAGGCCGCGTTTTTGAAGTCAGTGGGGAGCGGAGCAGGAGCAGATCGGCGGCGGGTAGTTGAGCGGGCTGCTGAGCGGGAACCCTAACTGGTTTTCGAAACCAGCGGGCTAAAAGAACTAAAAATTATACCTCGTTAAATATAGCTTGATAGTATGACAGATGTCACCAAAAATGACTAGTGATTTCAAATAATTAGTGGAATCAATCAATCAACAAAGTATTATTTAGTTTAATTAGGGTATCTACTTATATAATATAGTATCACAAATAAGTATTTCAATATTTTTTTATGCTATATCAGGTTGCATCTCATTCATTCACTAATTACATAGGCTCGAGTCGAAGGTTACTAAGAAAACCAAGTTACTTATAAATTTAATTTAATATTTAAATATTACAGAACTAACTATAACTATGAGGTGATAATTGAACGATGCGAGTACCAAGAATCACGTTAAACTAATTATAACTAAGGGACGACAATTGGACGATGTTAGTACCAAGAGTAATGTTAACTGTATCTCGTACCGTGAGGTCTATTGGAAGGGAGCCGCGACGTGATCTTCTAATATTCTCACAGCGCGTGGTGCACGGCTGTTGCAATGCGCGGTGTCAATTTAGCATTTCTCAAATTGTGAATAATGCTGACTCGGCTTCAGTGTCGTGGTTGCGTTTAGGCTTCCGCGTTTGCATATCCACGTTGGGACACTTTTACACCGACTTTTAGTAATCCACGTTCGCATCCGCGTTTAGATACCGTAATGTAACACACTTATAGAAGATCACAGAAAGCACAATGAAAAAAAAACATCACCCAAGCGAACAAAAATACAAGTAATAAAGATGATTTAAATGTTTTCATAGCAACAAATAAATACAATATAAAAGATTAATAATTGAATAAACTTGAATAATTTACAACATTGACAAAATTAAAATCATTATCACAGATGATTGCTATTTTATTCCATCCCTATCTACTACTACGCTACGTTACTGACATACGCTCGTCACCTGCTTGTCGCCCGCTTCGCTGTGTTCGTGAACACTCCCATATAAGTCTATATTTTTAACGTGCCGTTCCGCTTCCGCGCCCGCTCCACTCCCGCTGAGTTTGTGTACGCGGCCTTAGATAGGTCCGTGATCTAATGTTTATCACCTTTCTTCGCTACATAACTGTCAGAGTACGCTCCGTAACTCTTAGGCCCGTATTATAGAAGGCGACTCAGTCGTGAATCGAGTTTTAAAACTAGATTCAAGAAGAGATTGTATTATTAAACGTCTCTTGAGTCAAGATTCACTGATCTTTGATCAAGTGAGTAAAGATCAATGCTTAGCTTATTTTAGAACGACGCTTATGTCAAAATCGTCTCTCAAGAAGAGATTTTTGACAGATGTGAGACAAGGTTATGGTAATTTCTAATGCCTTGTAAGGGAAATTAACGTAGATTTTTCTGAATAAAAACGAAAGATTAATTTCACCTTACTTTATTTACGAAAGTAATGCTTATTATACACATTTCAATACATTTGTATGTTATTTTAGAATGATGTTTATGTCAAAATCGTCTCTCAAGAAGAGATTTTGACAGATGTGATCTCCGTTCAACTGAGACAAGCTCAACTCAAATCTCCTCTCAGGTAGTTATTAACGAAAATAAAGAAACATTTTAGTGGAAAATGAACGTGTTTTACGATGATTTGTTCTTGGACAATTACGAAAGATTATTTAACTTGGAAATTCCTTATATTCCACGCAGATATTTACGCGATGCACAAGATCCATACGCAATGAATGAACATCATTTTAAAATTAGATACAGATTTCGACAAGACACTGTGAAAAATTATATCTTGCCACTAATTGCTAGTGATCTTAGGAAATTAAATAAAAGAGGACTGCCGCTAGCCCCAGAACTGCAGATTTTAATATGTCTGAGGTTCTATGCCACAGCCTCATTCCAGGTAAACTATTTCTTTGCTATTCTATTATATTATATTAACTCACAATAGATTTATTTAATTTTATTAAATTAATTTACTTTCAGATAGTTTGTGGTGATCTACTACATGTGTCACAGCCAGCAGTCTCAAATGCAATAGCCAAAATTTCTTTGCTACTAGCACAAATACACCCTAGATTTATTAAATACCCCACGACAAGTACAGAAAAAACTGCCCAAAGACAATCTTTCACTTGTCTTGGGCAATATAATCAACACTCTGGTCTGCGAAACATTGATGGTGCAATTGATTGCACACATATTAAAATAGTAGACACTCCAGGAGTACAACATCATGAAGCATTCAGAAATCGAAAATCTTATTTTTCTGTGAATGTCCAAGTGAGTATATTTGTATATTAGTGAACTAATTTAATAATTTTTATGACCAGTCCTTTTTTATATATAATAATAATTGTGTGATTTTTAGGCAGTTGTTGGACCATCAGGGGATTTTCTTGACATAGTTGCACGATGGGCTGGAAGCACTCATGACAGCCGTATATTTCAAATGAGTTCATTAAATATGAAATACATAGAAAGGGTCCATGATGGGGTTCTGGTAGGTGATCGTGGTTATCCTTGTTTGCCATACCTCTTAACACCTGTGAACTCACCAACTACTTCTGCTGAACAAGCATACAACAAAGTGCATACCAAAACACGTAATGTTGTAGAACGGACATTTGGTATGTGGAAGAGAAGATTTCCCTGTCTGCGTAGAGGTCTAGGTAACAAGCTATCTACAGTATCAAATATTATAGTGGCATGTGCCATACTGTTTAACATTGGTCTTCGAGTAAATGATGAGACATCATCCACACAAGAGAGTATCAATGATGAAGTTGACGTACCAGAGCCACCAATAGAACAAGCAGCCAATGTAGGCTCGGTCGAT
The DNA here is from genome assembly GCA_916048165.1 of Spilarctia lutea. NCBI lineage: Eukaryota > Metazoa > Arthropoda > Insecta > Lepidoptera > Erebidae > Spilarctia > Spilarctia lutea. The sequence continues at coordinate 9,280,462 of OU696491.1, forward strand.
GGATTTGCCACACGTCAAAGTATTATTGATGGTTATAATTAAATTATATTAACCCAAAAGATATTGTACTTGTTTCATTTTCTACTAGCTGTGCCCTATGGTTGTTGTTGCAAAGGTAGAACTACAAGCGCAGGTATCAGCTTTTCGTAATTTTAATAATAATAATAATAATAGATCACTTTATTGTACACCAGATGCATTACAAGGTTAACTTAAAATTAGAGAAGTACAATTGGCGGCCTTATCGCCCGGAGGCAATCTCTTACAGGCAACCATTGGATGGAGAGATAAAAAAAAAATAGATTGAGAGAGTGTTGGGTAGTGTCTGGTGTAAAACTAGGTAAGACGAAAATAAATAAATAAAGCAATTAATATTATATACCGTTATACTAATACATAGTGTGGTGTTTTTAATGTTATCATACTGCAATACTAAAAAGTAATCTTAGGCTAAACAATAATAAAAGGTTGCATTTGAAAGAAATCACATTATTTATTTACTTTAATGTATATGTACTACAATTTACTATTGATATCATTTATTATAAATCAACAAACTTAAATTGTTAATATAATTATAACAATCAATGCATAAACATAGAAAATAATTAACAACACATATAAGTAACACACACGTAAATACAACAAAAAATAAAATAGTCTTAAACATAGAAAATAATTAAAAACATATATATTCAAGTAAACACAACAAAATACTAACAAAAAATAAAACAGTCTGGACTAAAATTACAGACTTTCCTAACAAAGAAACCCAATATCAATTATTGGCACAGATTTTTTTGTGCCAACTCTGCTTTAGCTTCTGCTTCCTTCAATTTTGCTTTTAAAATTTCTATTTCTAATAAATGCTTTTCTTCTTTAAATCTTTTATCCATTATGTGAAGCTCTTCTGCCCTTTTCTCCCTACTAGTATGCTCTTGTTTTAATATCTGCACTCTTAATTTTCTTTCATTTAATGAATAATTGAAAGAATGGTTAGAGGCATATTCTATTGTTGGAGGTGTTTGTGATGTCATCATAGGAGTTGTTGGTACCGGGGAAGATGTGGATGGTTCACTAGAAATATTGGTGGGTGCAGATAACTTGTCGGGGCTGAATATGGTGACGGGTGTAGATACACTTCTGGCTGGGTTCTGGTGTGATTTTTCATAGCATACTTCTGAAATATTATAATTATATACATTACATTGTAACTTTAAAAGTTAACCTCTCCATCACATTAAATTTACCTGCTAGGTGATGTAAGATATAAAGAAAATATGTAAGAAATAAAAATGTACTCATATATCTGTTGTTTGATATGGAAGAAATTATGAAAGGTTAATCAGTGTATCCTAAATGGTTTTATGTTATTCTCCCATATTATTATATGAAATGCAAAACAACACAATAATTCCTTGGTTACTAATTCTTTGAGACAAAAGTTGGCATTCTCTTTTATATACGTGCCCCGGAAAGTGATTGATAGCAATTACATATATATTTGTCACTTATTACTCACCTACAAAATCAGAGTCGAGAGTGTTTGGTATCTCTACGAGGAGAGCTGGTGCAATTTCTGAAATGTTTGCATCTATAACAGCATCAGGACACGGACCTCCTCCGCCTGTGGCCAATCTATGCTGTCGTTCTTTAGTTAAAATCTCCCTATGACGTGTTTTAAGATTGGACCAAAGGCGGCGTAACTGATCTCCTGTCGCCTGCAACATAAGCACAAAAGATATAAGGAGGAACACTTATGACAAGCTACATAAAAAACACTAAATATACTTACTGATTCTGTTACAATAGCTGACGTATTAAACCTGTCTGCAATTTCACTCTAGGCTTTCCTTTTTAAGTTAGCATTTACATTGTCAGTTTGCTTATTTTCTATTAAATGTTTGTACAATTTTAAAATTTCCAGAAGAAGATTTTTCTCCTGAAACACAAAAACAAAATATAAAGTACCAGGTTACAATATTAAACTAAAGAAATTGCTGTCGATATTGTACAAAACAAAAACTTAAAAGGTACTGAAATTAATGTTAAAAAAATACAATAACTACTGTAAATCTTGTTACGTAACACACTCCTTAAGTATTAGTCCATTGCATCTAATAACACAATAAGTTCATTCGATTCTATTGCAATAAAAGTAACATCGTTGGCGGGCATAGTTGTTTTAACTGGGGACTTTTAATTCATACATATTTTATACATACCTGTAGTGTAAAGTGCTTTTTTTTTCCACACGACATATTCCACTATCACTTTCAATTAAAATCAACTTCAATTTGATTTAACAATTTTATTATTTTGATTATAATGCAGCATAAATCAAGTGTAACTCATTTCAACATGACAGTATTGACAGATTGTCTTGATGAAAGTAATTTGAACGTTCCGTTTCAACTTATGTTTATTTCATAAAGTTTTATTTGATTTTTATTTTAATATTTCTTGTTTTATTTTAAGTGAACAATAATTTTATAAGTACATTTATATTTCTACACTATCCAATAATATATTGCTTTCAAATTAAAAAAAAATACTTTATAAAAGTTTTTTGTTAAGTCATTTTCTGCGTAACACAGAATAACAGACTTGTGAGTTGAGATTAGATATTGAATCTAGTTTCAACTGAGTAGACCTTGAGAAGCCTTCTATAATAAGAGCGACGCTTGAGATTCGATCATAACTTGAAACTCGATTCAGCTGATCGGAGATCAAACGATACTTGAGTCGCCTTCTATAATACGGGCCTTATTCTACGAAAAATTAAAAGCAATAGATGACGCTACGTTAGTGGAACAGCGCGAAAGTTAAATATCATTATTTTATTTTGGCATGCAAATATAATTACCGAAAATATCTAAAAAGTCTAAAAAACATCTTAAAAATGACGCGAATTAATTTTTTATTTTACCGTTAATTCGTTAAGGGAAGCCATAGAGCAACACAACTGTGCTCCTATTTATCCTTTGTAGGGAGACTGGGAGACACCCGAAAATAGAATTGTTATAATATTGTGCAACGTTTTGTGACACAAATTGCAATTTTATTGCTAATCGATATAAAACTTATAAAGTATCATGCATGCATCTTACTACTGCATCTGGCAACATTACACTATGACGATAAGGTTGATTTATCTGTATTTCGCGGCACTTGACAGAATTTGCCCAATTTTGACGAATCCGGATTCTAGAAAGGCAGCAAACGTTCAACGATTGTTTATACCTTCTGCGAAATAAATTGTTGAATTGGGCGTACCAATAAAGTTCTTAAAATGGTGGATTACAGTAAGTGGAAGGATATAGAAGTAAGTAGATAATGTGCTAATGTATGTGACTACATCTCACTGTATTGGATATTCCGTAACCGAAATTATTTTATAGATATCAGACGATGAAGATGAAACTCATCCTAACATCGATACACCTTCACTGTTTCGTTGGCGGCACCAAGCCCGTGTCGAACGCATGGAAGAGCGACGTCGGGAGACAGAAGAACATACTCGAAAAAGAAAGGAAAACATTAGACGGCTGAACGAAACCAAAAAGAAGATCGCCGAAGCCGATGGTCTCGAGCTGGAATCACTGAAGCAAACTTTAATTGAACTTGAAAAGGAGGAAAAATCTTTACAACAAAAAGAAGATGACCTCAGGAAGAAGGACAAACAAACACCATGGAATGTTGACACAATCAGTGAACCAGGCTTCACCAAAACTGTTATTAACACAAAGCCTGCTAGACCTAAGGATGAGAACCTGACTGAAGAGGAGAAAGAGGCAAGGATGAAGACATTTATTAAGAAAAATGAGACATTTTTAAAAAAGTTTGGTATGCTACGTCGGTATGACGACTCGCGACAGTTCTTACAGGAACACAATGAATTGGTATGTGAAGAAACTGCAAACTATCTTGTTATATGGTGCATAAACTTGGAGATGGAAGGGGTTAGTATCTATTGTAATATATAAATGTCTACAGAGTTAAGCTAAATTTGTTTAAATGGCTCAATAAATTCAATGGAATAATCCATAATATTGATGGACTCTTCCTAATCCATGCAAATATCATGAATTCAAGAATAATTCTTGGTTATCACGCTTTTATGCTGTACCAATTTTAATAAAATTTGGCATGGAGTTACTTTGATAGTTGAGGCATAGGCCACTCTTTACAGGCAAAATCTAGTCACTGTGCCTTTACTGACATACGGGTTTCTTTTTTTTACAGAAAGGAGAATTGATGGCTCATGTTGCACATCAGACCATTTGCATGCAGTACATACTGGAGCTGTCTAAACAACTTGATGTTGATCCTAGAGCTTGTGTTGGATCATTCTTCTCAAAGTAACTATCTTCCAATGTGGTACTTTTAGTTTTTAGTGCAATAATGTCTAGTAGGCATTCTCCACTTTATTATACTTGTTTTTATGTATGGGCCTGCCGAAGTGACTACTCTGACTCTATATAAAAATGGTGATCACCACACCATTGCAACTCCAGACAACGCCACAACGAAGTATGGTTACCCACACCAGTGCCGCCTATTGATGTTTCTGCATCATTGGCCCTCCTGTTATGATTTGTACACAAAGAGGGCTCAATATAAAAAGTTATATCATGAGTCACTCAAATCAACATTCTTAATAGTCCATTGCAGGACATAGGCCTCTCCCTAGAAAGGAAGTTATAGCCTACTTTACCATAAGGACCAGAGGGTTTGGTATAAGACTTCTTTCAAGTTTTCCTTCACTTTGCAGGAATATAGGTGGTGATATTCAATACATATCCTAATCCATCACCACACATTTCCTTGGGAGAGCCACGCTTCGGCATGAACGGGCCGGCTCGACCGGAGTGATACCACAGCCTCACAGAAAACCGGTGTGAAATAGCGCTTGCGCTGTGTTTCACCAAGTGAGTGAGGATACCGGAGGCCCATACCCCAACCCCTCCCCCCATTCCCTCTCCCCCCATTCCCTCTCCCCATCGGTGTTGCGGGTGTCCATGGGCGGCGGTAATCGCTTACCATCAGGTGATCGTGACGTCTGCTCGTTTGCCCCCTATTCAATAAAAAAAAAACAGATTTAAGAGAAAGAATAGATTCTCAGTGAGAACATAAACATCAGTGACCATGGGCTTCACTTTTGGCATTTTTCGTTTGGGTTTCTTGCGAACTCTTTGAACATTTGCTTCTGAATTAGCCAGAGCATGCACCTACCAGATAAGACATCATAATGTTTCATATTGTTCGATACTATGCCAATGTTGGTTGTTTTATAGTATTTAATCTTAAAAGATTTTTTGTATTGAACTGTAGACTCAGTTACCCTATAGCACTCGCTATACTGGAACTACAGTTCAATTGTTCAGATGATAAGTAAAATAATTTTGTGCAACATCATACACATTTCTAGCTCTGAAATTGAGACACAGGATAGTATTTTATATGTGCCATTGGTGATCCCAGTGGACCTACTTTTCTACCATTACTAGTAAGTTAAGTGAACATCAAAGAATTCTGGGTATAACTGTCATACTATGATGATAAGAACTGACATTGTTTCGAAAATCATACTCTTCTCATTAACTCTCCTATAAGATTCCATTTAGCAAAATATAAGAAAGAACTCATTTATACTCAACTAGCTGGACCCCGCGGTGCTACCTGCGGTACGACAATAATGCCGCAAGGCGAAGCTAGTATCTTTATGAATTGTAGCCTGTTATTCTGATGCTAATACATCTGATGCACATACGATTTATATTAACTTGACTGCTCGGTGGCGTAGTGGTAGCGTGTGCGACTGCTAAGCTTGAGGTCTCGGGTTCGATTCCCAGGTCGGACCAAATGTTTGTATGATCTGCAAATATTTGTTTCGGAGTTTGGGCGTTTTCTATGTATAATATGTATGTATTTACAAAAAAAAAGTATATAAGTATTTAAATCAGTTGTCTAGTACCCATAACACAAGCTCTGCTTAGCTTGGGACTAGATGGCGTTGTGTGTTAGATGTCCGGAATATTTATATTTATTTATATTTATATTAACATAACTCAGTTATTAATGTTGAGACCTAGCCTTTATGGACATTGGTTCATTCATACTTTACAGAATTCAAATTGCTGAAAAGACCTACAAAGACTCATTTGATGATGAATTAGAGCAGTTCAAAGCCAGGATCAAGAAGCGCGCTGCAGAAAAGATTGAGGAAGCTATCAAAGAACAGGAAGAGGAGGAAAAGAAGGCTCGACTTGGACCTGGTGGACTAGATCCTGTTGAAGTATATGAAGAACTACCTGATGTGAGTAATATAATGATGTACTTAGATAACTGTTTTTAGACTTTCATGAGTTTTACACATAGTTTTTGTTGTATAGCCCACTATACAACGTAAATTATTAGTGGTAAAATTCATTAAAAGGTACACAATACCTTCTATATCCCGACATTTTGAATGGGTCATTCCGCTTGTGGTCAGTGTTGTTATTAGATAATCCCGAGTTCTATAAATTCGAAATGTATTTTAATGCGTTAGACATGTGGTTGCGTTTATTCTACTTGATTTCAATATGCTAAACTCGGATTTTCCTACTTTTGTGGCGCCAACAGGAAAACTAAGCATACAATTTAGTAGGATAGAAGATGGCTATTGTTACTAGTATGGAGGGTAGAGATAAGGAGTGTTATCTCATATGGTAGAAAATTGAAAAAAGTGTCCAGCATAAGCTGTAAATAACGGTTCAAAAACCTTCCAGAATGGCGCTGGTGTAGACACAGGGTATGGTATGAATGTAGCAATTGTGGACGAATTGAAGTACGCCGAGTTAAAAAATTTAACATTATTGTCACTACTTGCGTATTACAAAATAATGTAGTAAATATATTTTATTTTCTGAACTGTGAATGGTACGTTTATTGATTTTTTATCATTCAATTTCATGAAAAAGTGTGTGTATTGATTTTAAGAAGTTTACTCTGGTGCTAATGTGGCGCCACCCTAATTTAATGCATTTCAACGGACACTTTTCATGTACACAGATGATACTCCTTACCTCTACCCTCCATAGTTACTAGGAAAGATTATTCGCGAACAACGCTCGAGACGTCAACACATACACAGAAACTTCTCGTTGATCTCCTGAGGCACGGAATATTGAACCTAACATCGATATACATAGTGTCGAATATCGATTGATTGTTGCTTCCAGCGATCTCGCCGGCGAGCGCGTCCTTGGAATGGTGAATGACTCCGTATGTAAGAGTCGTTTCTCGAATGCGCTATCAATAGTAATAATGGGTAAAAATATGATTATAGTATAAATAGTGTGCATCTAGACCGAGAGCCCAATATTTTTATTTTTGCGATGACTATGTATAATTCAAATAAGAATTAGTTAGAAATAGTAAGAACCTAAAGCAATGGGGTCATAAATTTCTTAAACGTGAAATAAAGCTGTTATGCTTAAATAACTTTTTACTATTTTTTAAATAATTATATTTGTATTTTATATCGTTTTGCAAAAAAATTTAATATATCCCTATGTCCAAATGCACACCGATAAATATTGGAGTGATATCAGTGATTATCCTAGTGACCTCAGCGACAATTAAGGGTTGTAGACCGACTCAGTGGCTTGAGGGTTCGATTCCCAGGTCTAAGTCATCCACCATCTACCAGGTCATCTAAATGTTTGTATGATCTGCAAATATTTATTTCGGAGTTTGGGTGTTTTCTATGTGTAATAATGTATTTATTTAAGAACAAAAAAAGTATATATGTATTTATATCAGTTGTCTAGTACCCTTAATCAAGCTTTGCTTACTTTGAGACTAGATGGCGTTGTGTTAGATGTCCGAAATATTTATTCTTATTCTAAAAGTGTTATTGTGATTTTAAGAGTCTCAGAATATTTATTTCTTAAATCCAAGCAACCTTAACACGTAACACTATTTTGTGTCTAGTTTTTGTTTTGCCCAATTGACTGCCTCGGTGGCGTAGTGGTAGCGTATGCGACTGCTAAGCTTGAGGTCTCGGGTTCGATTCCCAGGTCGGACCAAATGTTTGTATGATCTGCAAATATTTGTTTCGGAGTTCGGGTGTTTTCTATGTATAATATATATGTATGTATTTACAAAAAAAAAAAGTATATAAGTATTTATATCAGTAGTCTAGTACCCATAACACAAGCTCTGCTTAGCTTGGGACTAGATGGCGTTGTGTGTTAGATGTCTGGAATATTTATTTAACTTCGATTGACTTGCTTTATACAGGTTAGTTTGTGATGGTATAAATCATATGTATTTAAACAATGATTTTATATATATACAGTTAGGCAGGGTGCATCACTACAGCTGAGGTGCTGTCTCCATAGAATGTTTTCAAATAATCTAAGTTTTAGTTTCGAGAGTTGTAGACAAAACTCTTTGGACATTTAACAAACCTTATATGCTCATGAAAGTTGTAGGCCCATATTACTAAAATTTATTTTCTAAAAAACTTCGAAAAGACTCATTGAAGCAGTGTATCCTATTGTCTGAACAAGATTTGTGCTAATGTTTTATAGTGTAGTGCCAAATGATTGTAAGTCTGAACCCTACCCAATACATTACCATCCTGATTGATACCAGATTTTACACATATTAATTTAGCTGGGGGATTAAAAAAGTACTATTCGCCAATATAACCAGTATTCTAATTAAAAAAAATAAGGAGTGCAAATAAGACAGCTTAAATATTAATATACTGTTCTCTAAAGCTGCAATTGTGTGCTCATGTAGTTCATGGAACAACACTGATCCAAAAATTGTTGTTCAAGTCTGTATGTTTTTTGTGTCTTTTCCATGAATGTCTGTAATGTTCTCCGTGATATATTATGAATATCCTTAATTTTCAGTACTACCCTAGACAGAAAATTAATTTTATTGTTACTTATTACAGGAGCTAAAGAAATGTTTCGACGCCCAAGATGTTCCATTGCTACAGGCAACCATTGCTAAAATGCCAGAACAAGAAGCCATATACTATATGAAGAAGTGTGTTGATGCAGGTCTGTGGGTACCTGGCAAGAATGATGATGAGCCTACAATGAAGGAAAATGCGGGTGAGAGCTCTCAGGCCTCGGAATCCTCTGCAAAACCTTCAGTCAGCATTGATGATGTAGATTGATTAAAGATAGATCTGAAGGTCACCACATTTAAACATAAATCTCCAGATTGAATTGCTAGAACCACAAATTTGGCGAATTCTCAATACAATCATAATGTAAGGATTTATGGGTTTCTTCCATTTCAAAATTCGTATTAGTGGCTACCAGGAACAGAATTTTATGTGTCAAAGTTTATGATGTGATACTTCAATGTGTCATCGTAACACTCATAATCCCTGCAATAACTAATGGGACCTTTAGAACTGCTAATTTATATATATTTTCACGTCATACATAAAATTTTACTAACATGAGATTTAGAAATATATCTTATATCGCCATAATTGTTTTTCATTGTAATGAGTAAATGATTACTCCTACCTCTAACGTCACCTGTAAAAACTAAACATTTATACCTTAAGTTTTCTGAATAATAAAGAATATTTTCGATTTAGTATTTAGCAAGCAATATATTCATATGCAGTTTATACCAGGAATTGAACAATTACCCACATGTATATAACATAAGTCACTACCTTGGACCTTAAACATGAATGCAATGACAAAGGGGATAGAGGAGGGGGGGGGGGTGTCAGTCGGTCGTTCATAGCAGTTCGTCGTACGCCAGCCAGAGGAATTGCTTACACGACAGACTTTTATGTGGGCCTGCCGGTGACTTCTCTGACTGATGAAAAGTAGTGGTCACTATACTCATTGCGAATGCATACAAGACAGCATTGTGATTCACACTATGGCAGCCTGTTGAGATGCTTCTGCATATTTGGACATTTAGATATACATTCTGTGTCATAATAGTGTAATACTTTGGTCAATTTTTTCTTTTGTGCGGGAATCCCCTCGGATACCACCAATTGGTGGTTATGTCGTACTCGTACCGACCAAAAACCGCACACCGTCTCTGGTACTAGAAGCCGGGGAACCAGGTTCACCCTCGGGGGGAAATCCCTGGAACCCCGACGTACCTCAGGCCAAGAGAACAACACCTGCATATGGATATTCCCTACCTACCTACTATAGTCTTAATAAAGGAAATGACAACGAGTGTAATCTTTTTTTAAACTTGTACTTTTTATATAACAAAACTACAATAGGTGTATGAGAGGGGACACGTCGGGTTCGCTACGTAAGCACGTGCGGCGGTAGTTGCGGTCGCCCTTCCAGCTTGCTGTAGTCCAAGTGAAATTCCTTCGCCACCTGCAAAATATTTCAAGATTTATTAAAATGTACTACATCAATTATTCCGCCTCGATGGCGCAGTGGTAGCGTATGCAACTACTGTGCTTGAGGTCTCAGGTTCGATTCCCGGATCAGATCAAATGTTTGTATTATCTGCAAATATTTTTTTCGGAGTTTGGATGACTTCTATGTATCTACACTAATATTATAAAGAGGAAAACTTTGTTTGTATGTTTGTTTGTAATGAATAGGCTCAGAAACTACTGAACCGATTAAAAAAATTCTTTCACCATTCGAAAGCTACATTATCCACGAGTAACATAGGCTATATTTTATTTTGGAAAAAAAATAGGGTTCCGTAAGATATTTGGGTTTTTCGGACACAAGGTGTAAAAATCAACCAGAAAAGTTACTTATTTTGCGAAAATTTTCATGCTACGGGCTATATAAGACGCAAACGAGGTTGCGTGGGTCAGCTAGTATTATATATATTATTATAAATGTATTTATATCGGTTGTCTAGTATCCTTAACCACAAACTGCTTAGCTTAGTACTAGATGGCCTTGATAGATGTCCGAAATATTTATTATTATTATTCTTTGGATTAAGTAAAAAGATGTGACATACACCTGTGTATAACTCATTGTACTCTTATTTGGTCAGTTCATCACAACATAAGGAGTTTTTCCTAGTACATATGTTAATTTGTATCTAGATTATTCCGAAAATAATTTGTTTATAAAAATATGCCACTGTATTGCTTAGTAGCAACCATTTTAATGAGTATATCAAAGTCAGTTATCTACACAAAAAAATTTAATACACAAATTATGCATACGATGAGCGCATGACTGATGTTATTTTTGCTTATGTTCACTACTTTGTATTACTGAAACTTAATTTGGCAATAGTATACCCTATTTTGCATACTTAGGTATTTATTACATTCAAAATAATAATTTTATGTTGACAAAAAATTGCTGATTTGTTATCATTTACCTTATTAGGGGTATAATATGAAAAGGATTTTATCAGTTATACAAATACTACAAATATCAGATAGATACACATGTAATTTAGCTTTTAAAATAATATACATATATAAGTACATATGGTACAAGTAATTCTAAAAAAAGTATCGTATATACCTTACGCCAGTTGTGCGCATCGAAAAAGTAATATGTGCCACGTTCGTACGTTGACGTTTTTTCTACCATCGGCATGCCCGGCGCTTGAGAGATCCACACCTTTTCCTCCATATGATACCGCCATTCACGATTGTATCTATAACATATGTAAATTAATCTTACTTCTGGCTAGACATCTTACTACGTTTATCTTAGTTATTTCAATAAGTTATAGAATAAAACACTGGGATAGCACGATCTAGGTAGTTGTAGTCACACAAAACTGACATCTCAGAAACAAAAGAGAGAAAAACTTTGAATAAGAGCTAAATTATGTGTCAGACACTAACAAAAAACGAATCAGAATTCGATATATATTTCGACTATGTAAAAATGGAAGTCTTGAATAATTGCATATGACGTGTAGTTTTTCTGATAACTCGTTTTTCAGAAAAGAGATGTTGTATTGAAAAACGCGATATACAACTTTTATATATGTAATACAGCAAAATATTTAATACTAGCTGACCGACGCAACCTCGTTTGCGTCTTTTATTGCCCGTAGCGAAAAATTTTCCCCCGTATAGTGTGTCGCAGACTATTTGTAGATATTTATAAGATCTACGATTAATTAGAACATTTTATGGTTCTATCTTTTATAGTTTACGCAGCGTACGCAAAATAAGCAACTATTCTCGTTGATTTTTTACACCTTGTGTCCGAAAAACCCCAATATTTTACGGAACCCTATTTTTTTCCAAAATAAAATATAGCCTATGTGACTCGTGGATAATGTAGCCTTCGAATGGTGAAAGAATTTTTAAAATCGGTCCAGCACTTTTTGAGTCTATTCAATACAAACAAACATACAAACAAAGTTTGCCTCTTTATAATATTAGTATAGATAGGTGGCACAAGAATTTACAATTCAAGTTAAGCTTGGAGTAACAGAAGCATGAATCAATATTCTGCGCATACACACATTTATTTAAAATGTTTTGTATGTGTGTATAAAATGAAATATCAATTCAATACAGTCAGTTATTTGTAAAAATCTTGTTCTAACACAGATGTCAGAGAGTGCAATGAGTAAAATTTAATATTAAGTGGAAACTCACAGTTCGGCTGCAGCTGCAATTTGCAGCACGTCACCCACGAAACAGTAGAACAAATAAAATAAGAGGTCTTCCTTATATCGACTCAGTCGTAGAGGCGCTAATTTTTCTCTAATAGAACCATTAATTAAATATTCGGGAGGCACGTGATAATCCATGTCCTGTGGTCTGAAATGAACACATTTCTATTGATAGATAATATCAACGCTTATGAACTATTAGAATGTAAATATGAATGATTCGCTTACATCTAAGTTCTACCTAAATAACAGATAGTGTAATTTTCATGCATAATTTCAAACAAGATTATATATAATGTATAATTAAATAAAAAATTATGGCGAGAAGTATTTTCATTTTTTATAAAAAATATACGGTTTTAAGCAGGTCTGTGTTTGTGCTTGACCTGTTATCGACTCGTAAAGTATCTTCAACCTTTGAATAAAGGATGAGTTCAAAACAAGTCGAGCATAACACACTCACAAATAACATCGTATATCCTTTATAAAGATAACGAGGTAAGCCGTAGTGGTGTGATAGTGTAGTTTTCACGTCACTTACGATTCAACTGTTCTGTTAATGATTTGTACTTCGTTAGTCGTTTCATACATAATTTTATAATTCACCTGCAAGGCGTATCCGCCCAAGGTCCAGCAAAGGTGAGATAAAGGTTGTCTGGGGAATTTAGATTCAGTCCAAGTGCAGTTAGATCCTGCCCTAACGCCAAGGAAACTAAACTGGGATCCGACTCTGCCGCTCGGATAAAGGTTAATAGTCCCACAATACCAAATTGATTTGGTATCATCGTCTCTGGTATATTCGTTACTTTACCTAAAAACATAACACTATTAATTGACTGCTGGGATACAAAAAAATACTTCAATGGAATTTCTGGACATTTTATTAAAAAAGCTTCAATAGACTTATATAAAACCGAAGCTACTTTAATACATGTCCATCCTAATAATATAATACACACCATAGAATTCCGTATGTGCTCCTTGACTGACAACTTTAGGGACAAAAAAATTACATGTCAGGTGTAGTTCAGTTCATTATATCATATCTAGAATAATTTCATAATATAACAACAATATATAGTTTTATGTAACATGCAAGGATGAATAAATAAGACAGAACAATCATTAACAACGATAAAATGCGTTAGTGTTATGGGGTTTTGTATTCTGTAAAAACAAATTGATATTTACTATCAGGTGAAGTTTGTATGCCTTTCCTAGGCTTGTCGGCGTTGTGATTGACAAAATCGGGAGGCGGAGGCGCAGGACCTGTAGGTGGCTGAGGTGCTACTCCTCCACTACTCGACGTGCCAGGAAGCGCCGGGAAGTCCTCTGAAGACATCGTAAACTCCGACTGCTCTGATGTAGGCTGCTTCACCATACCCACTGTTTAAGCAACATCACATGAGAATCTACTATATTTAAGACAAATGCTAAGAGAAGTAAGAAATGGTCTGACCGTAAGGTTTAGAGCCTGGGGGTGGTGGTGCAGCAGTAGGAGCCTGGTCACCTGCCCCACGTGCCGTAAGTGACGGGAACTCACTAAGGTCTAATAGCGGAGGTGTCGATGTGTCACCACCCTCACCAAAAACTGAGTGGTAATTACTGCCTGGGTTGAATCTGGACAGGTTGCCCATACTCGACTGTTGACAACCAATTAAATACATTAATATAAGAAGTCCAATGCACTACTATTATCCATTGGATCCTACTTTTGTGATTACTTACGCAAATCAATTACATTATTTATAATTTCTATCAATTATTTAACTGTAAGATAAACTATTCATTCTTTTTATCTACAGCTTTTAAGAGTGCACTGCTGGATGTGGACCTCTTTTCTCAGTGCATTATACTTCTTTACAAAACTAATTTGTAAAACTGTTGACACTTGATCATACAACTCATTTTCATCCATCCTTGACAAGCAATAAAATGAAAGAAGTGGATACCAACCTGATAAACCATTATTTCAATTATATTTATATCACAGCAATAACACACAAAAGATTCTATTTCTTTTTTAAAAATAACTGTTGACAAAAAACAAGAACACTATATGCATAATTTAAGTGACAGTGAAATGAGGGTATAAAAATAATAGAAACTCATATGCAACTACCCACATTTGATAAAAGCTATGACCGTTTATGAATCTTTTATTTAAAATACTTGACTCACGTTGTTGCTCATGACGATCTCCGAAACCGATTTTGATATTTTTTTATTAAATTTGCTGGGGTGCCTAAGATAGGATAGTTAACATCAGACAGACTTATTGAAGCCAAGCATGATTGGAAAGGATTTGGTAGGTCAGCTAGTACGTTAAGTAATAATAATATCAGTTTACTATCTTACCATGGAATTTGAATGAGGTTGAGTTAACGTGTTTGGCATGGGTACTCTACGGTCAGCAAATGCTCGCTGGCCAAAAAGTGTTGAACGAGATGCCATAGAGGGTGGAGCACCCCCAGGCATGGCTGTAGAGCCCCGACCTGGCGACAGGGCCCCTCCGAAAGTAGGCGTCACATGGCCTGAAACGCCGCCCACTAGCCCTGAGCTGACGCGACTACCCACACCGCCGCTCGCAAGGCTTCTAGGTGCTTGTTGAAAATTCAAGTTTGCCATAACCTGCAATAATTTTTGAACATTAAAATATCAATGTAACATGATTTCAATTATGTTGATAGCTTATTTGGTAACATATTCTCGTTATATATCGTGACTCATGGCATTACAATTTATACCCCTAAATGATTTCACAACTTTTATTATTAAAATGTTTTGAATGAAACAATGTGGTGGCACAGAATTCTTTGAAATTCAAGATTTCCTCTAATATAACATGCATGTTCATGGCGATATGTATGCTCATTTGCCAGTAACAACATAAAAAAAAATGTAAGCCTTCCTCTTGAATTACTCTATCTATTGCTGAAACTGCACTAAATTCCATTGAGTAGTTTTAAAGCTAAATGAACAGACAGCAGAAGGCACTACATCATGTCATCAACAACCCATAATGTCCAACTACTGGGCTCGGGTCACCTCTCAGGAGAGGTTTAAGGCCCTATGCACACACATTATATACTATATAAAAATATACTTTACTTAAACTTCATTATATATAATAATGATAAATATTCAGAACATCTAACACACAACGCCATCTAGTACCAAAGCTAAGCAGAGCTTGTATTATGGGTACTAGACAACTGATATAAATACCTTTTATTTTTGTAAATACATACATATTATACATAGAAAACACCCAAACTCCGAAAAAAATATTTGTAGATCATACAAACATTTGGTTTCACAACACAACCCAGGAATGGAACTCGAGACCTCAAGCTTAGCAGTTGCTTACGTTACCACTACACCACCGAGGCAGTTATCTGATCATTCGTTATGATCTGTATAACTTAAACTTTAAAGTGATAACCTAATTTAATAAAAGTATATTTATTAAAGACAATTGCGTACAACACACTATGAGATTCAACCTCTCGATTTAGGACCTAGATCATGCACTACTTAGCATTATTGTAGAAAACACCAAGTTAATTAATGGGTCACAAATTATACATACATCTACATAAATACTAACATTTCATAAAGAGAGCTAATTAAATTCTTTTTCAAAAGTCTTGCAACTTGATACTTCACAATCAACTTTCCAATATCTTGACTGGACATGAGTGTATTGCATTCAGCTACGCAAAGCATTTACTTGCGCTAAGTAAGCCTATAGAAAACAGTTGTTGTGAGAGAGTGAGAAATTTAAGAAGTTAGGGGTTAGTAAACTAAAAACTGAAAATAATTCTACTACAGTGTGGCCCAGCTTTGCTTGAAAGTCTTTCAAATTCCCAGATTACCTCTTCTAATATATACATATATTACACATATAAACCTTCCTTTTGAAACTCCATTGCTGAAAATTGCATTGAAATCTGTTAGAATGAAAAATGAATAGTCTAAAAGATACAAGTTAACAGACAGCGCAAGCATCTTCATATCAAACTATGTAAAGAAGTACTCTTATTGGAACAGTTTAATAGACCCATAAAATTTAAACGGTTAACATAAGTTATCCACTGAAAGTATGAAATGCATATCTTTTGTTTTCGACAAAATATACAATACCTTACGGGCGCACTATGTTGGCTAGAACTATAAGTTTTGATATGAATAATATTTCTAAGACGACGCTACAAGAAAAACATTACTTTCAGTTACACTCTGTTATGATAGGAAATACGAGATAACGTTTGCTAATAACAACAGATGAAATAGGTATCACATATATCTGGCTTTTTACTATGGTTATTCGTCTCCTGTCAAACAATGGCGACCCGTTATTGGTTTACACAATTCTTAATAAATTCCAAATATTTACCTAATGTATAGACGTCAGTCCTTGTTCCACTAATTCAGTATCAGTACGAATGGTTCATAGTCGAATATTCCGTGTAGAAACAAATAAATCCACTCCAATGAAATAAACAAAAGTTTGTTGACTGTCCAATTTAGATTACGATTTATATGCATTCAAAAATTTTAAGACGAACTTCAAAAATACTCGAGACCGTCTTTGCGGAAAACACTGCTATAAAACGTTGAAAACTTTATACATCTTTACGTCACTTATAAATATTTTAACAATTTCACTCAGTTTTGTCGAACGCCACATTACCCTAAACAACTGGCGGCCATATTGCTGAAAGCGGACGGAAAGCTGCAATAATTTTTAGTCATGTAACTTTTTATTTTATTAAAAATATCCTTTTCAATAAATCAAATGAGTACGAAATATTTATTTTAATAATATTCTTTAACCAAAATAATATTAAAATATGTATGATGAAATTAATCTTTAATAGTGGGATTTAGTTTGATATTTTGCAGTTAACATTCTATTTTATTGCCATAAAAAGTAAGAAAGACTGCAATAAGCGGATGATGATAATGAATCAGATTTATTCTAATATTATAACATTATATTTTTTCGAAAAATGATTGCCTTTTCATCCAGATTTAAGGAAGCCCTTACTTCTGAAACTAGTCAAGAAGCGTAAACCAGAAGCATAGCATGAAATAGATAGCAGAACCCGACAAAGACACAAATTTGCGCGTTCACCGCAAAAAAACTACCGTGGGTCGTATGTCCTCGTTTTGAAGACACTCCCCTATCTTCCTCGCATCTTTCCGCTATCGTCCTACGCGACAGAAATTTCATTTGCATCATCTAGATATTGTTGGCAGTCCAAAACTGTGCTATTTTCCCGAAATTTTCTGCCACGCACAGCAAAACTGTGGAATGAGCTGTCGCCTACGGTGTTCCTGGGCCAATACGACCTTCAAACCTGCAAGAAAAGAGCGTACTTCTTCCTAGAAGGCCGGCAACACCCTTGTGACGCCTCTGGTGTTGCGGGTGTCCATGGGCGGCGGTAATCGCTTACCATCAGGCGATACGTCTGCTCGTTTGCCCCCTATATAATAAATAAAAAAAAACCTGAGAGGTGTCAAGGGACACCCGGATGGAACGAAGTTCGAAATAGAAAGACGAAACGAAAATATCTGTGTGTGTCGTCGTCGTGTCGTGACAACAAATTGTGTCGTGTCAACAAATTGTGTCGTGACAATGTTTCCGTCTAGCCCCCTTACACAACGCGCCATAAGGAACTTCGTTCCAAAAAGAAGATTGGAGGAACTGAATGACGGCGCGGCGATTGGTAATGATTAGATGAGTCTTATTACGTCAAAACCAGTATGGTGACGAATCTTTGTCAAAGCAACTGCAAATACACCTATGACACAAAAGTAGATTTTAGTACGTCACACTCTGATGCCAATGTTGAAATTGAATAGATTTTTAAGTTTGATTTTATTGGCATAAGGTAATTTTCTGAATTTCTTTTCATTTGTAACTATTATTACTTTGCACATTCTTTTAAGCAATACCGGTGTATTTTTAATATTTAGGTGATGAATCAATTAAGAATTTTGCGTCATATATTATGTCTGCAAACAACAATTGAACTGTGGTAAATAGACTACTACTACTTATATATTTCGAAATACATACGTATCACAGATAAAACATACCCAGACCTAGAACAATGGTCGTGTTCATCACACAAACATTAATCCTGGATGGGAATCAAACCCACGATCTCAACTGTGACAACACTGTCTACGAAACTAGACGTAATATTTGCGTTCTATGGCAGTGCTGATGAAGTGTTACTTTATCTAAACTTGATAACTTTATGAGGTCGACGAATAAAATTTTGTTTTAAAAGTATCAAATTTGTTGAGTTGAGTAGTTCTAGCTGGGTTGCCACATTAGCGAAGGCAGCGCCCTCACAAAATTTAATCTCTTGTGTCGTACTTTTTGTGTGTCACACTTCTATTTGTCTATGATAATCAATCCTTTCAGTCACGTTTTTTGGTTTCTCAGATTCGATTGTTCAAATTTTAAGAAATGTCATGTATGATTTTCATTTTGGCATTGTTGATGCAATAAATAATTTAATTTTTATTTTCTTTTCAATAATTGTTTTATACATTAAAAAAAATGACTTACAATTATTAGGTTTAATACTTTGAGATAACTTTGTAGAAAGTAATAAAAACTGATATAATTGTGTTTTCTAATAATTGAGAGAATCAGAGTACTCAATAACTAGTTAGTTTTTGTGATTAATACTTTATTTCTGCCTTTGCGATGAATACTAAGAATATTTAAAATATTATAAGAATCGAATAAGGCAATAGGAATCGATTTTATTGTCTATGCAAGAAGTTCTTGGCAACACCGGGATCATATGATTGCTCAATGAAGGAGCACGTCTGGTAGGCGTCGACTTACTTCTTCAAGCCAGTTTTTAATTTTCTGGCTCTTTATCGGTTGTTTTTCGTGTTAGTGGTGCTTAATATTAACCAACAGCCATGGCGCTCAGCGATGCAGATGTTCAAAAGCAGGTACGTTAATATAAATAGTTAAATGCTACGATCTACGCTGCGTTTCGTGGACATCGACTTGTCAGAATAATTGATCCGAAATGAGCGAGCTGAAGAAAGTGTTTCATCTTCTTCAGAAGGTCACTACTGATATTTCATGCCTGAAAAATGTCTTTTGCATTGAGATATTCCTTTTTTTTGTCACTAGATCAAGCACATGATGGCCTTCATCGAACAAGAGGCTAATGAAAAAGCCGAAGAAATCGATGCTAAGGCCGAGGAGGAGTTCAATATTGAGAAAGGTCGTCTTGTCCAACAACAGCGCCTCAAGATTATGGAATATTATGAAAAGAAGGAAAAACAAGTTGAACTCCAAAAAAAGATGTAGGTCCCTGTGTCTGATCTCATGGCCATTTTTTATCTATCAGTTACTTATACATTACTATGGAACTAAAAATTTATATTAGATATAAATTCATCTGTTATGTATGTGTAGTCCAATAAGATAAAGGTACTGTAGCCTTAAATTGGTATTCCAGTTCTTAGGAGACTTACTTAACAGATAAAAGTAGCATTTTCGAAGACAATATGCTTTACATGGCATGTACTTCACATAAAATTTAAAAAAATTCCATACTTATTTTACCAAATTGATAAAGCATGACGTGATCATGTGATCTAGCTGTCAGTATTTTTCAAACATAAGTTACACAGTATTGGTTATTAAAAAAAAGTGATTATATGTCTAATTCAAAGGATTAAGGTTAAATTTATAAATTACACAAATAATTAGAATATCTCATACATTAAATCCACTTACAATAAAATCATCATTCACACATTTATACCAAAACAAATCTATAACAGAAATAAGTTATACAGAAATAGAAAGACAATTTCTATATAAGTTTTTATACATCATAATCATCAATTGTTCACTGCTGTACAGTCTTTAGTTATGACTTAATATATAATACTGGCCAGATAGGATAGCTTGGGACTTAAAAAAACCTTTAGTGGCACTCATAATACTAGTATATTGTCCATACAATATATGTACTAGTATTATGAGTTCTAACCTTGTCAAAATAACTTAGCTGCATTTCATTTGTTTTCTTTTAACAAATTCACTTTTTGCTGTCTCATCCCAAACTTGACAGAGCCTGTATTATGAATAGTTATGTATTTTTAAATACATACTCTTTATAAATTTTGTCGTATCATAGTGTTTGTAACTAAACTCCTCTAAAACAGCTGGACCGATTTTTATGAAATATTGTGTGCGTAGCGGGTAAGTCTGAGAATCAACCAACATCTGTTTTTCATACCCTTAAATGATAAGGGTGGACCCACCCCTAATTTTTTTTTGTGATAAAACAATGTTTGTTTGGTCAGCTAGTATTATAGATTTGTTACACCCAGACACAACAAATGATTATGTTTATCACACAAATATTTATGCTGGATGGGAATCGAACCTGCAACCTGCACCGACAGAACCACTACCCCTTCAAAGTATTAGACATAGTGTTCTACATTACATTATTATATAATAAGGTCTTTTTAAATAATAGTCAAAATAGGATAAAAAGTAGACGGTAAATTATTGTATAACCATTCTCAAACTCTCTAAATAATATTTTGTTATATTTCATGGTGCCGTAAATACTATAATCTAGTATGTTATATAGTAACAAGAAAAAAAATATAACCCGTCTCGTAAAAAATTGCAACCCAGGCCTCATTCATTAAAACTGGTTAAGTAATTTACAGTTCTACGGTGGCACACTGTATATCCATAAATTGTTGTTCTATATCTCAGTGTTATTTGTTTCCGTTTCCTATACACATTCCTCTTATGCGAGTTCTTTATTAGAACAAAACGGTTTCTTACAATAAATCTTATTTAACAGTCAATCCTCGAACATGCTGAACCAAGCCCGTCTGAAGGTACTGAAAGTACGTGAAGACCATGTACGTAACCTATTGGATGAGGCAAGAAAGCGCCTGGCTGAGGTACCCAAGGACTCCAAAATGTACGGAGATCTACTCGTCACACTCATTGTACAGGCACTCTTCCAGGTTCGTATGTATTGCTGCTCTGAATCTATACAAATCAATAAATGTTCTCCTTCTTCTAGAACTATTAAAAACTACTAAAGCAAACCAGGTAAATGCATGTGTTCATTAAACCAATAAAACATGATCTTATAAGCATTATATATTTCAAACTATTGCAGCTTATGGAGGCTGCAGTGACCATCCGTGTACGTCAAGAAGACAAAGGTTTGGTTGAGTCAGTGTTAAGCAAAGCTCAAGCAGATTACAAAGAGAAGATAAAGAAGGACACCGTTCTGAAGATTGATGGTGATAACTACCTTTCTCCTGACACCGCTGGTGGAATTGTGCTTATCGCTGCCAGAGGACGCATTAAGGTAGGCCTTGTTCAGTATAGTCCATTCGGTTAGATAGTGTCGGTACATCCGCACGCAATTGTGGTTGTTATTGTGAAATACGAATATGTACATATATTATTTCATACAACGATGTAAACTGACAAATCATACTTACTTGTGGGTGTACACCGCAGGCGGGCCCTTTGATGTCGTGGCGGCTGTCTTACGTGCGACGGCGGTGCGATCAAAGTGACTGTATCTAAGCGAATGGACTATAATTTTCCAATGGATTTTAGTGTAAATTTGATTTGATTATGGTCATATTATAAAAAGAAATCTTAAATTCAATAAGTAAATATTGTTTTGTTTATGTATTCTCCAGTAGGTATCTGTTTATATTTAAAAATCTAAAAGAAATGTTTTTTTTATGCAGATTTCCAACACCCTGGAGTCCCGGCTGGAGTTAATAGCCGCTCAGCTGTTGCCTGAGATCCGTACAGCTCTGTTCGGGCGCAACCCTAACCGTAAATTCACCGACTAGACTTTTAGCGGTGACTTCAAACACACATGTTACTACTAACAAATTACTTTTAAACAGTTCATAATTTGTAGAACTAAAATAATATAATAATAAGTGTTTTACTTTGCCTAATTAATGATGTAATAATGCGTACAATTTTATCGCTATAGAATGTATATTGATGAAAGATCCCGTAAAATCGCCAGAAAATGTATAAACTATTTATGTCAATGTCATGTACATTAATGATTCTTGGTTTTTGTTAAACACGCAGAGAGGTGTTTCTATCCTAACTGTGCATTAGTTTCGCCTGCTAATATCTCTTCGTCATATATATATTGAATATTAAATATTTTATTATAACAATCATTCAAATAGCATGATGTTACATGTATTTTAGAGATTGTAGTTTATAGGATTTGGAAGTGGTTCGGTTAAGATGCTACCAGTTATTAGGCCATACTGATAACCACTATCTGCAATTGATACTGTTAAATATTATATCGGACTCCACACCATCTTAGTCCATTACAGTATTATTAAAGTAAAAGAACACTTTGCAATGGTAGATTCAATTGTTTCTATGTCAAATATTTATATTTAATAATATTAATGTTATGAAAGTTGTGATTAAAATGTTTTGGATTAGTATCTTTCGTCTACACTTTTAAAGTTATAAAGGAATCATTGTTAGTTGTAAGGTTGGTGCACGACGGCAGCATCCCATGCTATGTTCACTTAAATCGATTCAAAGATTTGGCTGGGCGCAGTGTGGTGTCGCGCTACAACCTTGCAGCTCCCTAACACATTCCTAATTTGTTTTACCCTGGCAATATAACATTTCGGCTTGCTTTTGAACATTATTGAGAACATTATAGTTCTTGAACATACAATGTATAATTCCCATATAGCACTGTTAAATTTCTTGTAATGTAAATATATAGATGTGTTGAAAATCGTCTTTCATTTCATAAATGTTCCAACAGGATTCAAAAGTTTTCAACTTGAATAGATTAAAACTATTCGTGTTTAAAAGATTCAACGGGACGAGTGGGATAAAGTAACAGTACAGGTAAGAGCAAATCATGCAGTTCATTATTTTACTTGGCCTGTGGGAGAGCCACGCTTCGGCATGAAT
Organism: Spilarctia lutea; assembly: GCA_916048165.1. NCBI lineage: Eukaryota > Metazoa > Arthropoda > Insecta > Lepidoptera > Erebidae > Spilarctia > Spilarctia lutea. The sequence goes on from OU696491.1 coordinate 9,304,106, forward strand.
ATGCCGGCTCGACCGGAGTTATACCATGCCCTCACAGAAAACCGGTGTGAAACAGCGCAGCCTGCGCTGTTTTACAGAGTGAGTGAGGATACCGGAAACCCATACCCCAACCCCTTCCCTCACCCCCCTCCCCATCCTCCAAAGGCCGGCAACGCACATGTGACGTCTCTGGTGTTGCGGGTGTCTATGGGCGGCGGTAATTGCTTGACATCAGGCGATACGTTTGCTCGTTTACCCGCTTTTCCATAAAAAAATATTCAAGAATTGTATATGCTCCTACGTTCATTTTTTTATATTTTTAATGATCAATGACATACATTTGAATGATTTATGACGTCTACTCATTTTATTTTGTTTAAATAATAGTATGTTCAAACGAGTAAAATTAATGTAGGTAATGTACCAAAAACTTCTTTGTCAATTTCGATTCTGTGCATTTAATTATATTTGAAAAAAAAATAGCCACTACGATTTAAACTCCTAACAGTTAGGTATATAAAAAAAAATTAAAATACTTTAATAAAGTTGTATTTTAAAAACCGCGCTGAAGTACTCTATTCTATTAAGCCTCTTACAAAGGATAAATAGTTATTATTTCAGTAGAAGGTACTACATAGATTTGTACTTATCTGATGGTCTTACAATTATTTTTTTATCTTTACTAATATTATAAAGCTGAAGAGTTTGTTTGTTTGATCGCGCTAATCTCAGGAACCCCTAGTCTGATTTGAAACATTATTTCAGTTTTGTATAGTCCATTTTTCAAGGAAGGCTATAGGCTATATATCATCACGATAATACTAATAGGAGCGGAACACCAATGAAGAATGTTTCAAACACGGGGGAAAATTTTCACGCTACGGGCAATAGAAGACGCAAACGAGGTTTGCGTGGGTCAGCTAGTGTATGATCTTCAAAAATAGGTTAATATTCGCGTACCTACATGTAAGTATAGGTATTACACGAGAGGGAAGCCGATTTTTTATGTTTATTATACGCCTGCTAAAATAACTACTCTGCCTGATGGAAATTTAATAAAATAGTGTTGGAAAAAAGTAAATATTTATTAATTGTAATAACATAAATAATTAAAACTGATTAATTTTATTTTTACACGTAACGAATGTTAAATATAAATACTTAGTGCATAATAATAACAATCCACAGGATTCAATTGGAAAAAATCGACATCTAGTAAATAGCAGATATACCTCCCTACAGTAGGTGCACTCATTTTATTTACGAATATCATTAGACACTGAAGAATATATTAGGACAATTTCACATATTCTAAACTAACATTTATTGCAACGTTATTTGTATAATTAACCCTATTTAAATTAGTCACAGCTATTATGGAGTTTTAATCTTTTTTTTTACTTACAAATATAAGATTTTTTAACATCGACTTTACATTTCGTTGGAAATATAATCAAGGGGTTTACTCTATTTATCATTCGAAGGTAATGGGAGTTACATTTCGTCTTCAGTCAACACGAACCTATGTTAGATATATAAGACTAGCAGACATATAATTTGAGCTTAAATGACTAAATACTTTGAAGACTGTCTTCATTAGGACGTAACAACATCAGCTTAGACAACAAGATGCGACACGTCTGATGTAAAGGCTGGCATGTAGCGCGGGACACGTGGTTCATCACGTCGTCTGGCTCCTCGGTCCACCGCAAGACTGATACTTCCTGCTTCCTTGACTCCGTTAGACTTGGCTCTCCGTTGCGATGGCATAATCGCTGCACGAAGCGACCTCCGCTTCTGAAAGGTACAGTTAACTATTTCATTGTTTGTGAAATCATTCAACTAGACAGTAATTTGTGTGTGACTACTTACAACAGCAATAGACTAATTACCGTGTCCAGCGAGTTGATGTGTAAGCTCCACAAAGCAGCGGGGACTCATCGTGATTAAAAATTAAGAATGTGCATGAACATGAAATATGTTTATTTTAAAAAACCTTGTATATTGGTCGTAACAATACTTCGTTTACATAAATAAATCGGGAATGGTCAACCGGAAAGCCGAATGTATGATATACCTACTTATTGTTGATGCAGTGGCAACCGACGTAAATAAATCTTAATTCTGTTGACCACCACAGCTATTAAGTACATAAAGAGACTTAGAAATAAATATCCTAAACCTAAACAAATCCTAAAACACATCTACATTTATGTATGAAAGTATCTAAGTATGTGATATGATGACATTTCAAATACGCGCTAACCTTTGTGTTTTTTCTATAACATTAAGCTAGGTATAAGCATTTAATGGTGCTCTAGAACAGTTTTAATTTTACAAATAAGGCATCTTGATATCCAGGGATTTAACACTACAACTGCTACACATGTTTTGCTTATGCACTACAAGGCGCTAAGGTATTTTAGTAGTGCTGTCCCTGATTTAAATACACGAGTGCAGACAAGTCGTCAGTGAGGCAGGCAGACTATATTTTACTCTCTAACTGTTGTTTGATGTTGACGAAGTGATCCACGGCCATAACTTCCGCCTTTACTCTGTTTACCTCAACAGCTCCGCGCCACCGATCTGCCGCGTGGCGAGCTATCTCCAGCCTCTTCTGCTTCTTGATCTGATGACGTTTGTACACCACCTCGATGACTATAAGAACTATTCCCCCTATAATACCCGCCAACACAAGTATAAATACACCAGCCATGTTCTTCAAACCCAGAGTGTTGGGAGTTTTCTCATTTTCCTCACAGTTTAACATGTTGTTTCTCAGAATCCATAGATTATCCAGAGACTCCATTATTCCACCTATAAATTAAAATTATAATATCATTTTTAATCTATTCCTAGCTTTTTAAATGAATGCTTTAAAGATCTCTTTCCTTAGACAAGCGTCTATCAAGATCTTATTTTAAGAATGCGAGGAATGCCACGCGTTCCTGTACCTAATATCTGTAAATGAAGATACTAAATCAACGCAATGAAAGAAATGGCCAGTAAAATTAAAATCTATCTTTTCCGGCGGTGATCTACAGTTTACAATCACTTCTATTACATTTTATCTCCTCTTAGAGATATTCCAAATTCCACAATTTAAAAAATGAAATGAAAAACCACTGAGCTCTGCATCTTTACTTATTTAGTACTTTTTGGTTATCTGTCTTTTTAATTACATCATCATCAGCCTACCGCTAGTCCATTGCTAGACATAGTCCTCTCTAATTACCTTTTAATTACATGTTGAATGTTTTTCATTGAGAGGCACTTACTTTCATGAAAATCAAGAATGGCAAGGGTAACCAAATCAGCCCAAGGAGAGCCCTTTTGCAAGCCCACACCGTAGCCCGAACGACCGAACAGTTCCCCAGCCGTCACCAATTCGCAGTCTTGAGCCGCTTCGAATTCCAAGCGAGAAGAATCCCAAATGAATGCCATCAATTTCCTATAACCAAACAATGAAATTATAAGACTACTAGCTGACCTATGCAATTTCGTCTGTGTCTCATTTCAATCATGTTTGGCTCCTATTGGTCTAAGCGTGATGTTAACAATCCTATCTTAGGTAGTCATGCCAGCAAAAAACATACTTTAAACAAACACGAAAATCGATTAGATAGTTTCGGAGTTCATGGTGAATAACAACGTGAACGTGACCCGAAAATATGTAGGTACTAGGTGAACCACGAGGTGCGAAAGTAACCGCGAGCAACGCCGCTAGGCGAAGCTAGTATCTTTATAAATTGTAGCCTATGTGTTATTCTGGTGTAAAACCTATATTATTGTAAAGTTTCAGTACAATCCATTCAGTAGTTTTTGCGTTAAAGAGCAACAAACATATTGACTTACATACTCACAAACTTTCGCGTTTATAATATTAGTAGGGATAATTATACTTAATACTCAACGGTATAAAACAGTACCTAGATCATTTGTGAGAAAAAGTAGCGACTAATTCTGGTGATTAGATACCTACTAATTAGTTAAAAATGTAAGTTCGACATGATTTGAGAAATATTCTTATTTAATCACTTCTATTTTTAACCGATTTGAAAAAAGGTTCTCATTTCGACTGTATTTTTTTATGTTTATTACCTCAGAACTTTCAACACGGTGAACCGATTTTGATGGTTCTTTTTTATTTGAAAGCTGGAGCTTCCCGACTTGGTCCCATTTCAATTTGGAGAAGTTCTTGAAGTTTTTGTTAAAATTTTGGTTTTCTTCTCATTATGAAAAATTTTAGGAATCTAAGTTTGAAACTCCCATACTTCTGCCAATGTGCTTGCTCAAATGTAGCTATTATTATTTGAAACACCTACCCTTGCTTAACATCTTGTATAGCCTGTTCTGCGTTATCATAATTATTGGCTTCCATTGTGCGGTACATGTTGGACAACTCAACTTGTCGCCTAAAATACATATCAACAGCCGAGCCCTTCACCGTAGCACAAGTCAGATTCTCCATCGTATTGCGAAGCTGGAAAACACAAAATTAATTAAAAACCTATATCAATTCTATGGTTAATCTTGGATTACCATTACCTAATAAAATGAAACAGTACAAACATAAACATAAACAGTAATAGCATTTGTACTAATTCATATTATTTAATTAGGTATAGGTCTATGACACGAACTTATAATCAAATTCTAAAAGTTTTGTGCAAAGTCAACCTATTCGAAGTTGGTAGGTAATACTAGGTATAAAATTATTATACTGTTTGAGTAGGTAGGTATGTAGTATAGTTATAGAAATAACAGCTACTGAGTTGCCACAAAAAAAACCGATAAAAAATGCAATTATCTGCAAAGGCCTCGGCACAGTTATTTAAGCCCAATACAAAATATAATGTTACCCTAGCATCATTGATTCCAGTTAGCTTTGTCTTAGGTCGTTCGAGCACAAGGAAAGCTGCCAAGTTTGCAGTATATGAGGCTACGATGATCATTGCAAATCCTGCCCAAACCATTCCTAGCACTCGAGCTGAGAAACTTCGCGGAGTGCCTGAAATTTTACGAAAGCAATTTATACCAGAGACTGCTTTTATTTTCAATAGTTTAAATAGTAATACAATATTATAATGTAATGAAATAGTACCTTCGCCTATTCCACTATTCAATAGAACTCCCCAAGCAAACCAAATTGCGCTGGACAGATTCAAAGCATCCTCTTCAGTGCCGTCAATATTTGCCAGCTTGAATCGACCGAATGGGGAGAATCTATCCAAAAGATACAGTACCAAGGCTACCACGTGGACAGAAACCATTACCAGAATCCACAGTGTGTTGGAAAATGGTTGCAAGAACGATACGAGTGTTGATGAACGTGAAGGCTGAAAATAAGATGGCATGTTGGCAGTATTTCAAGTTGTATGTAATCATCGGTAATGAGATTTAAAAAAATGGAAACATATAGTATGTTTACATTTAAATAAGTGTAAATATGTTGAGCCAACAAAAGTAGGTTAATAAATAAACATATACCAAATAGTAGTAATCATGCGATATAAGAATATTAAATAAATTAAGTAGAGATAGAAAAATATAAAGTCTTGAAAACACAGTATGCACATAATATATTAGGAAACCCTACTTCCATAATCTTTATAGGAACGTTATCGGCACTGCAAACCATAAATAAAAAAATCTGTAAAAAAATAATAAATTTCGGACACCTAACACAACACAACACAACGCCATCTAGTCCCAAGCTAAGCAGACCTTATATTATGGGTACTAGACAACTGATATAAATACATATATACCTTTTTTTTGTAGATCACACAAACACTCGGTCCGACTAGGATTTGAAGTCGTCTCGGCTTCAAATCTAGTTCAATTCTAGACTCAAGCACAGTAGTCGCATTCACTACCACTGCGCCATCGAGGCAGTCAAAATTGTTGTTCGTTTGTCTCGCTAATACTCGAGACTGGGGCGATTTAGCTGATTTTGGTTTTGAAATGTTTGTCATTGTCCAGGGAAGGTAAAAACAGTGGAAATTAGAAATAACTTGAAAATCCTAACGTCACGTGTACGAAATAGCGGGTAACAGCTAGTATTTTTTTTAATATTTTTTTAAAAAAGACAACTCCCACATTAAGAATAAATATCCTGTGTCGTGGGGGACTTTACAAATATACATGAAACGGACACAAAGAACATCCAGACTCGGGACAACAATTCGTGGATCACACAAAGTGTTGTATCGCGTGGGATTTGAACCCACGACACTTGGCGCAGTAGCAAGCGGCATGGCGACCGCTGAAACCACTCGGCCAACCGTGCAGTCTATATACCTATACAACCGTGCAGTATTATATTATATTTGTCTGTGTGGTTATCTGACACTATCACGATTTTGATTATTTTTATTGCTGGTAACTCTCAATGTTGTGAAATGCCTCGTTTTGTTCTATCGTTCTAATTATAAAAATACCAGCTGACGCGCACATCTTCGTATGCGTATAGGAATACGGGTAGGAGAGTGAATAATACTTAACGACCCATTCTCATGCCTACAAATTATTCAAAAGAAAACCATTAAAATGTTTCGAGCCGTTTTGGAGCAGTGTGATCACAAACACCGTCACACGAGATATTTATTTTGTTATAATTATTTTGAAAATAAACTCTCGCATTAGGAAAATAGTCTTCATCGCGGCGGACTTTACAAGTATAGGTATATGAAAAGATAAAAAAAAACACCCAGATTCAAAACAACGTTTTGTTGTTTAGCTACACTAAAAGTGGGGTTTGAACCCACGTCACTCAGCGCAGTAGAAAAAAAGCCTGCCGACCGCTTCAACTATTATGACGTCCGTGCAGTAAAATTTCGATATTAAAAAAATAGACTCTTACCTTTTTCTCCAGAATAGTTATACCTTGGTATTTAAATGGTTTACTAAATTCAATGAACTCGGCTCGTTCAGGATTTATTGTCAACGGAGCAACAATCATGTCTGCACGTTCGTACACCAACTCTCCTATTAAAAATTGAAGTTGAACCGATTAATATAAAATAACCCATGTGACACTATCATTACAGAGCACATCCAATGTAATAGTGTAGGAATAAAGATACAAATACACACAATACAATAAAAGTACAAATACTAAATATCAAAATGAAAGTATTTCTAATTTTATTACTGGAGACTTTAATCGCCCCGACATCGACTGGCAATTTCAAGATAATCATGTTTTTCCCAATTTAGTTTCGTCGGTTAACTCACCTAGACAAACATTAATTAATTTATTGTCAATGATAAATGGTATTCAGTACTACACATTTAAAAACAACTTAGACCGAATACTTGATTTGTATATCTCGAATGTCGATTGTGAGGCCGTAACCTGTGGTGCCATTCTGAACACTGTTCCTCATCATCCACCTTTTACTATCGTGGTCATCTGTGATACAGGGTTTTTCCTACTACACTACTAAATCAGCCTCTCACAAAGAAACGAGAGTGACTAAGGCTGTATTGTGGCTATAAATATTGTACTTACCTTTGTGTATGAGAGTAATAAATAAACTATTATCCATTAACACACAACACAACTAATACAAAAGAAAAGAAATCCATTTAGCTAATAATTATTTTCCAAAACCATTGCTGATAATAAAACGCTTTATAAACTTAACAATTAACTTGTATGTACGCACCTATGAGTCCCGTCCATTCTTTTTTAGCTCCCGGTTGAGTAAAGTTGCGAATTATGTAATTGCCGAACTGCCCATCGGGTGAAAGTGCCAAAGAATATGTGAAATTGATAGTCTTTGAGAGATGTTTCAAGAGATCCATGCAAAATCCTTTGCAGCAATAAAGTTGATCTGTAACAAACTTTATTGTGACGTAACATCGTCATGTCTGGGGTGGGAGCGAAAAACATGATTTAATTTTATAACGGTTCTTGATAGAGTCGAGCATTCACTGCTTGGCAGTGGAGAAGTGCAATTGTACGGACAGTATTAAATGATAAACTAATAGTTAAGAAAGAGGGGTGTAAGCGCTATTTCACACCGGTTTTCTGTGAGGCCGTGGTATCACTCCAGTCGAACCGGCCCATTTATGCCGAAGCGTGGCTCTCCCACGAAAAGCCACGCTTCGGCATTTTGATTGATCGCGTTCTTTTGATTTAATCGTCATAGGAACGGGGAAACCGGTTGAATTTTTTATACATTAACTTCTGTAACCGAGATAAGATCGTTTTGTTAGTATTTTTACTCATTCTACCCGCAAATTCTGTACTTAACTACATGCGCAATTTTAGCCTCAATGACCTTCAGTTTTAGTTTTGCTTTACTATCATACGGATGCAAATTATTTGCAAAATGCCGAAACGAAGGCTCAAATCGTTATCAATACATGAAAACCTGAAGTTTATGTCCGTTTTATTTAATAAATGCACCTTTGTAACTGAAATAACCTCTATTAGTGGAACCTTCTGTAAATGAAACAGTTATTTATGTATACCTGGATATCTGAGATACTGGGTAAGTGGAATAGCTTACTTAACCAGATTTTATTGTATGCAAGTGAGTCGCTTACGTATATATTCAATTAATGGGGCAAGCTAAGGAAATATACACTATTACAGTGTGGACGTACGTTTAATAAATCTATTCCGTACCTGTGTCTTCAGTTGCATTATAATGAGGACAAGGTATCTCATCTGGATAACAATCAGTTCCATCATCTATACGACGTGTATACACAAAAGGTTTCTCTTCTATCGTTAGTACCTGGAAAAATATATTTACGGTTACATACCTACAGTTTTTATTGCATTTCGTATCTAACCTATAGTACTTTAATATGACTGGCTCGGTGGCGTAGTGGTAGCGTATGCGACTGCTAAGCTTCAGGTCTCGGGTTCGATTCCCGGGTCGGACCAAATGTTTGTATGATCTGCAAATATTTGTTTCGGAGTTTGGGTGTTTTCTATGTATAATATGTATGTATTTACAAAAAAAAAGTATATAAGTATTTATATCAGTTGTCATTTGGACTAGATGGCGTTGTGTGTTAGATGTCTGGAATATTCTGGAATATTTATATACCCGCGGCTCCGCCCGCTTATATATCGGGTATCGCGGTAAATAGTATCTTCTGTCATTCCTCAATAATCAAAATATCTCCATGCCAAATTTCATTGAAGTCGATGCAGTGGTTTAGCAGCGAAAGCGCAACAGACAGACCTACTTTTAAATTTGTAATATCAGTATGGTTTTACTTTAATATATTAAACAGGTAAAATTACATTAAGATGCGTCGGTATCATAAATCCTTCTGGTTTCGACGTACTGCGTCCCATCCAAATAATTTCGTGCTCTTTCAACTCCAGTCTCATTTTATGGGTTTCCTGTAACATTGGAAATGGATAATATTAAGAACACTTACAGATTCTTGACTTCTTCTAAAACGTAGAACTTTGATGGTTGATGGTGGTGGAACAACATTCTCTATTACTTTAAATAGAGTAATACCTATTTTAGTCTCAACTGAATTCTCACAAGTCTAAAAGCGTGAATTTCATTTCTTCTTTGTGTTCAACTTGTGTAGGTATAATATAATAAAGTATTAGTATAAAGTAAATTCAAGATCCTTTGCATTACGTTATTTACAACTTGTTGTAATTATTATATGGAGTAGATGTATTAAAGGAATAAGTTTAAAAGAGAGGTCTGCGTTCACAAACTTTACTTTAATAATATCAGTCTACTACTCGTATCTTTACAACGTACCTTGGAATAAATATATTTTCCTACAGCAACATGCTCCCCTTGAGCTCTGACATTAACCATGTCATATTCAGCGTGAACTCGATCCCCGTGGTCGTCAAAAGCCACATGTCCTGTAGCTCCATTCTCCAGCCTCTGTTTTCGTATATAATCGAATAGGAGACGGCCTGTAGTCCAGGTAGTACCTGAGTTATCACAGTCAGATGGGGGAGCGAGTATTTCATCGGATTTGTTCATATCTCGAATTGCAGATGCGAGAACGTAGCTGAAAATTAAATTCCATACGTGCTTTAAGCCGTACGACATTTGTCAGAGCTGTCAATCGTTCTAGCGTATTCCCGAAATCTTTAAAAATAAATAGAGAACAGAAACATAAATATGTAATAACTGTATGTTAAGCTGTTGAATAGTTCTGGTCCTAGAACACTTCTCGAAGTGCTCTAGGATCTATAACCATTGTGGCGACCCCTACATGCAGCACAACAACGTAACATACTACAGCGCTATCTATCGAAGTTACACTGAACTATTAATACGAAGAAACTACCATACAGCATCTCAGCATCAACTGTTGGGCAGTGGCCCGCCAGGCATGATCAACTCGCCTGGTCGGAAGATCCTCCCTTTGTGTTGGTGGGACATGTCACCCGTCCCCCCACAACCATTACATTGTTATTATAGTGAAATGATTATTTAACCAGTCTTATTAATAAAACATCTTATCAACTACCTATCTAATATTGCAAGACAATACAAATTCGACTCTCAAAAGTCCATCTTGTTGTTCTTACATAGAATCCTGGATATGTGCATGTTCGTTAGTAGCGTTGACCAGTCTCAAGCCAAGCAGACCTTCAGGTGCATTGGCAGCATCCAGAGCCTGTTCTGTCACCATCCACACGTAGCCGACTGTAGTCATATTTAGGAAGGTCGCATCGCGGAATATTATTTCTGCATCAGTTTTACTGGAAGCAAAGAAAGGCTTTTATAATGTTCAATCCTGTACTTCTTTTTTTTAAAAGTGTAAACTTCTTTAGCCGCGTTGAGCACTTTTTAGTAGGAGAAAATCTTATGAGTTCGCGTCACCGCGTCACCCACATGCTGACGTCACAAAAGGGAGCGTTCAAGTACTACGTAACGCAACTTTTGAAGATTTTTGAACCCCCCTCCCTCCCTGTAACGCATCGTAACGTTTTTCTGTTCGACCCCCCTATCTAAACGTTACGTAACAATCAAGTGTCATGTTTATATTTTATAAATTTTTGGCTTTACACACAATTGTTTTTCTCCTTAGCATTTCTCCTTAGTTTTTGCTAATAAACTCTTAAAATAACCGCCCCTGTAACGCATCGTAACGTTTTACGAGATAAATTGCGTTACGTAATACTTGAACGCTCCCAAACTTCGTTCGCCGCGTTTGGCACTTTTTGATTATGCCGACACCAACATGCTAAGGTTTGATGTTGAAAATTTGAATTTAAACATTACGAAATTTCTAATTTTACACATAAATTTTACAAATAACATTCTAAGTTATAAGTTTTCACTTCTATCAGCAGTCCTTAAGACTTCCAGTTTTTTTTTATGTATGGTCCTGCCGGCCTGCTGCGTCTGATGGTAAGCGATTACCGCCGCCCATGGACACCCGCAACACCAAATGCGTCACACATGTTGCCTTTGGGGGATGGGGGAATTATTAAGCTTCTTGATAATTGGGCCTTATGTTAATTTAAATATATTATTTATGTACATGATTACTGATTACAGGTTAAGGCTGATTAGGGTAGATACAAGTGATGTCCAATGAGGTTTTATGAAATCATTTTCATATAGCTGGAATGAAACTGAGTTAGTACTTACCTGGCATACATAAGAAAGACTCTTGCTTGAGCACCCTTGACATCCATGAGCCTGTCGCTGAAGGAGTCTAGTCCTGGCTCGAATTCAATTACCTGCTCCACTACTACTTTTCTGTCTACATCTTCGTCTACACTCTGTGACGTTGTTTGGAATCTGGAAAGGTGACGTATGAAAAACATTATTAATTAAAAAAAATGACTATGTGAGGTATCTGTGAATTTGGCTTGTTAATCATTCACGGTTTAGTATTTGTAGAGCTAGATATGACAACAAATACTGCGTACTTCTTTGTACTGTGACTAGTATTTTTTTCATTAACCGATTTTAAAAAAGGAGGAGGTTCTCAATTCGATTGTATTTTTAATCGACTTAAAAAAGGAGGCAGTTCTCAATTCAACTGTTTTTCTTTTATGTTTGATACCTCATAACTTTCGACTGGGTGAACCGATTTTGATGATTCTTTTTTCTTTGAAAGCTGGTGCTTCCCGTGTGGTTCCATTTCAATTTGGTCCAGTTCTTGAAGTGGGTTTTTATTGTTGTTCAAATTTGTGATTATAATTGTTTTGAGACGTCATTAAACAGAAAATATGTCCTGGAATATACCTAATTTAGTAAATACTCAACTTTATAATAAACTTTACATATCAAATAATTTTCTTACCTTCCTAAAATAGCCCTACCATCCGTATCGGAACTATGAATAAAAATGACCTTCATGTAGTTGAAATGCTTTAGTACGTCGACCCACACGTCTGCTTGATGGGAGTACGGCGGTACGGTCCTTAAGAATGATACATGAATATTTTTATCGGAGAATGCAGAATCTCTTGAAGAGATACCGATTACTGGTATATGGTAGAACCCGCTGGTGTATGACACGGCTGCCGGAGAAAGGTCTCCAGTTAGAGGATGAGACACTACTACTGCATATACCTAAAAATAATCGTTATGCTTTAGAACGATATTAGAAACCGCTTGTTCAAAAACTATATTATTGACAAACGTGTAAAATTAATAATAACATTTAGTTAAAAATTTACGTAACATACCTACATAAAAATTCTTTACAAATTAAAATAGTAGATTTTTATCTTTGAGCATAATTCTACTGAACAAATAACGGCTTAAGCGATCCCTACGCCGTTTTCGTTTGAGTATTGCGAGTTGAAATCCCACATGGGACAATGCTTTGTGTGATCCACAAATTAATGTTCTGAATCTTTATATTCTTTGTGTCCTTTCATGTATATTTTTAAGATCACCCTTAATTTATTCCTAATGTGGGATTGGCGTTTCAAAAGTTAAAAAAAACCATCCCATTTTACTCTCTTCAATGGGGAAATAAATTTTATACAGTCATTACAGTCGTCTTATCTATTGTATTTAGCAGATCTACAAAGAAGGTTAAGTTTGAACTGTATCTTTCATTCATTTCTTAGTCCACGATTTAAACTGGACTGTCTCTTGAAGATAACAGCTACATCAATAGACACTTTATGCCCTACTGATAAACTCCAGTAAAAAGTATACTTACACGATGATAAATAAGATTTTTACACACGTTTAGCGCTGTTTTTATTGGATTTGGGTCCATAAGCATGGAGTAATCGTGGTACGTCACACCTCGGGGTACATACTGGTCTTTGAAGTTTAGATTCTGAAAAAATATGCGTTCTTATAATCAATTTTCAATTATTACATAACATACCTATTAAATAATATTAGGCCTAACGAGAATTTTAATCTTTAGAGAAAAAATAACCACACGTAAGTAATCATAAATATTATACTATATACTATTATATATATGTCATCTGCTCGTTTGCCAGTTATTTCAAAAAAAAAAGAAAACTCTCTGAATAAAATCAAACTATTATGGAGGAGACGTGGACTTGAAATGATCACCTACTATACTTATTCCTTAACAATCAGTCATCATCAGCAATCACTAATAGCTCAATTTCTTGTAAACAATCTTTATTGTAAACAATTTTGAGACAATAAACTTATTATTATTATTATTCTATAGAGCTTGTCTTAAGGCTTACTTAACTTTGCAGTGCTCTTGTTCTCCTGGCATGCTATAATACATAATGGCACCCTCAGTCGGCTTTTACGACACTCTCGGGATGAATAGGGTTAGTGACCACACGGAATCCATCACTTACAATACTATTTTGAAAAATTCACCATTTAGGATGTTAATTTCTTAATTTAGTCGCTTATTACTATTACTTATCAAAAACATACCGAGATTGTGTCCTTAAAGTAAGTGACAGACTCGTTACTTGACAGAACCCCTCCGACATTGTAATAAGTGGGGTTGGAATAGCGTCTCCGCTCTGCAGATCCAATGTCACCGGAGACCAGCGAGCCTCCACTAAAGATAATTATAACGAGCAGGTGATAATGCGACCACATTTTGACACTGTAAAGCAAAATGTATATTTGAAATATGACATAAAAAAGTTAATTTGCAACTAATTTACTATAGCCTATTGTGATACCTATTGTTCATCTCCATATATGTATTTCTGTACAAATTTGTACTGTAGTAGTGTGCAATGAAGTTTTATAAATACAGAAATAAATAATTTTAAATTAAAACGAAAATTATTAATATTTCTCATCGCAATTCTTTAATTGAAAAAGTTAAAGCATAAAAAAAGTAAAGTACGGTTCTACACGGTTGTGTTACAGTTTGGCAGACTTGAGCATGTAAAATGTGTATATGATTTTAAATAAATAAATTACAAAAAAAAAACACTTCAATTATGTTTTGTAATTTAAGAAAAAAAAAATGTCGTTTTATATTAAGAGAAATGCACCGAAACGTACTGCGTTTTATGATACATGTCTACATACATACTACTGTTAGTAGGTAGGTACCTATCAATTTCGAAATCTGTAAATAGTAGCGATCGTTTTATGTTTTTTTCGAAACACGGTCCCCATTTCATGTCGTACATATTTTTTTAATCATTAATTTCATCACGACGAAGACTTACAGACTTAAAATTTAAAGACTTTAAATACTTAACATTCGCAGCAATATCTGATCGTCATCACATCATCAAAAGAAAAGTAAATAGTAGCAACATTAACGATAATGATAAAAAATCTTAGTTTTATATTTAGGTCATATATTTCTTTCTAAATGGATACAGTGACCACTTAAAATATTTCTTGCATTCTATTTTCAGTCTTCATTTACATCCATCAAGTCATATTGTTCATAAACCTTTTATGTATCCTAAAGTATTAACACCAAAAGTGGAAGTCTTGAGAGGGATGTGCTAAGTTCGTCACAATGGTGATTACGTAAAGACCCAACTTTAGATTGCGTATGAATACTTCAGTTACACCCTATCTGTACCACATTACCCCCTTAATTACCCATATTTCATAAACAAGTTCTTACTTAGCCACCTTACCTTATTTCGAGGATTAATAGTTTGAAAAATCACATGTTTCTTAATATAAACACAGTAAAAAAATATTTCACAGCATCAGATGGAGGATGCTGTAAACGACAGATGGAGCTACATCTCCCGTTGTTATAGCAACCGCGCAGGCGTACTGTACAATTCAATAAATGTGTGACGAGAATTTTTGGATTCAGGGATGGTATTACGATAAAAATATAACATACAGCGTCTTTAATACATTCTACAGTGATTGTACCAATTTATAAGTTAAGTAATATTTAGGTTGCCTATTGCCATTTGTAAATAAATACAAAAAAACAAAAAATAAATCATAAACTAAAAAAACGTACACGTTTTTAGACTTGGAAAGGGGTGGGAGGGTGTTTGGCAAAATCACAAAATATCACAAGTGGAGGGTGTTCTTCTCTGCGTAGTATCATATATCTATATCATAGTTCTTGATTTCAGAATAAAATTACGTTATACTTTATACTTAACTGCCTCGGGGGCGTAGTGGTAGCGTATGCGACTGCTAAGCAAGAGGTCTTGGGTTCGATTCCCGGGTCGGACCAAATGTTTGTATGATCTGCAAATATTTGTTTCGGAGTTTGGGTGTTTTCTATGTATAATATGTATGTATTTACAAAAAAAAAGTATATAAGTATTTATATCAGTTGTCTAGTACCCATAACACAAGCTCTGCTTAGCTTGGGACTAGATGGCGTTGTGTGTTAGATGTCCGGAATATTTATTTATTTATTTATTTATTATACCTGTATACTCGTATAACCTCACCACGTATCACCTATGGAGACATGAGATCAAAAAATGTTAAAAAACGACATCACGTAATTAATGGAAATTAATTACAATATTTTAGTCGTAAAATAAGAAAATGCCCATTTCACTTAATTTAAAGTCGTTACGCAATAGCTGGTGCAAATACAAAAGTATATTTGCAAATATGCCTAAAATTATCCTGAATAATTTTAGAGGTTAAAATAAAAAATTGATAATGAACTTATTTATTATATTTCAAACTTTTGAAAATGTTCATTATTATCATAACGTTTGTACGTTACGAGCAAATCCAACTCTTGAAGTTAATATGAATAAGCATTGGGGTGAAATAGCGATATATAACCAGTACCAATTGAAGAAGTTGTAAAAACATTTTCTTAATAAGTGAATAAATTTCTTTTTAAGAAAATGTTTTTAGAAAGAAAAGAATTATATTACACTTTAAAAACAAAATCGTTATTTTTTATAAGGGAGAATAGAAACTAAACGTTTTTAATAGAACAAATTATTATTTTATTATAAAAGCTTATAAAGTATCTTTACAACTATCGTTAGTAATAATTGAAATACAAATCAACGGTAACTCTATGTAACTAGGTACAACTATGTGTAATTCTAAGTATAATTTCGAACAGCATATACGATGGAACAAATTTCAAAAATATGTTTACATAACTATATTCTTATTGATATTCAAGAAAAACAATTATAGCAAATCGTGAGAATCAACCTCAGCGTTCCCGGTTAATAGTTCTTAAGCCCAACCAGCCCATGCTCCATTAGAAGGTTCCCATGCCGAGACCCAAGGTTTTGTAGGCCAGTCAGGTGTTTGTGGGCGAAGGGCTGCTGCTGCAGCAGTGGCCGCGTATTGTGCTGCACCGGCTGCACCGGCAGCACCCGAACTCTGAATCACTGACAATTTCAGCGCTTCTATGTCTGTAAGAACACAGTGATTACATTTGTAATATATTTTTTATTTATTTAAAAAC
This sequence comes from Spilarctia lutea, assembly GCA_916048165.1. NCBI lineage: Eukaryota > Metazoa > Arthropoda > Insecta > Lepidoptera > Erebidae > Spilarctia > Spilarctia lutea. The sequence goes on from OU696491.1 coordinate 9,320,915, forward strand.
TTTATACACAAATGTACAATGGCGGACTTAATGTCTAATTTTCTACCAGTCTACAGTCGGGTGGTGTGGAAAGGAATTAACACTTTGGTTAGGAATTCTAGAATGGACATTAAAAACTTAAAATTAAGGTACAAGCGATAAAAAAAAGAAAAAAAAAATATTCCGAACATCTAACACACAACGCCATCTAGTCCCAAGCTAAGCAGAGCTTGTGTTATGGGTACTAGACAACTGATATAAATATATACTAACATACTTTTTTTTTGTAAATTGTACATATATATTATACATAGAACCCAAACTCCAAAACAAATATTTACAGATCATACAAACATATTTGTTCCGAACCGGGAATCGAACCCAAGACTCAAGCTTAATAGTTGCATACGTTACCACTACGCCCAGTAAAGCAAATGTCGTGGCATTTTTTTGTGAAAATTCGTTAAGGATACAAATAAATGGGGCAGTAGAATGACTAAACCAGACAGTATGCTTTTAAAAAAAATATAGGGTAATAAAAAATTGTTGTGGCAGTATTTTGACACATTAAAGTTCACTGGATCGAGAAGCCGAAAATAGATTGAAGTAGCGGGCAATGGGAAAGGCCTATGCACTGGACAGCAATAAGCTGATTATGAAGATTAAATTTGGTTTACCCAGCTGTTCTCTGACTGACAAAGTTTTCATAGTTTATGAAAATGTAACCCAGTTTTACACCGAAAGAAAAAAACCATAATATTTTATGCCTTACCAGCATTCTGTAGTCTAGCCGCTTGGTTGTTAGCAGCTCGTTGTATAGCTTTAGCAGCAGCTGCTTCCCTTGCTGCTGCAATCTTCTGAGCGACAGCGGCACGAGCTTTCGCAGCTGCGAGCTGGGCCTGTGCTTGTACAGCACTCTGTGCAGCTTCTAATGCGTGTGCGCGAGCATTCCTTGCAGCTTCCTCACTGTGTTTTTAAGTCAACATAATCGTGATCTTTGGTAATAAGTTATTTAATTTTTAAAGTATTTACTAAAGAATATAATATTTTCTCAATTATTTACTGATAAAGAATAACAGAACTCAATAAAAAGCTATTGCCCTTGCGGTTACTTGATGCACTCAAAAACAAAATTTTCAATGAATAAAAATGACCCCGTTTCATATTTTTCCATGAATCCTTTTCTGTACTCGCCATATGAATTATGTAGTGATTGCTTACACAAACTCTTTTTTCATGATAACAGTTGGAGCAATTTAATGAGTGTGAAATATAACCAGTTCCAAAGAAATGGTAGTTACTGGAAAACGTATAAAAGAAACAAAAATCACGCTAACATAAGTACGTTACACATAAACGAACAATCATGCGGGTGAATCTAATAAAACAATCTCAATAATATACCTTTTATGCGCAGCGCGTGCTGCAGCCGCTTCCTTGGCGCTAGCAAAGCTTTGTTGTTCCAGAGCAGCGTGTTTCGCCGCTGATACTTCATGCTGAGCTGCCATTACTGCCGCTGCAGCTGCTTTTGCTGCCGCAACTGCACCCGCTACGTCTGAACTAGTGTCTGATGACCAAATCAAAAACCTTAGAAGAATATCTTTATTCAAGCCGCTATTCGTTTTTTCAGTGTAGTGTACACCTACAGGGGAACTAAGAAGTACATAATTTTTATATTGAAGTATGAAACCCATCAGTTTAGGGAACCCTTGAACAAAAAGTACCTACTAACGATGTGTCAAACTCTGGTAATGGCTAGGTTGGTACTTAATGTTTGATGACCTTCTCCGTTCTCCTATACAGTACCACTTTAATTGTATATTAAGATACTACCTTCAACATCATCATCAACCGTCCAATGTTACTTACCATGTCCCTGTGGTGTATGAATCCAGGCAGCAACTCCAGGCCAATTGACCGCTTCGAAACCGACACTCCTTTTGTCCGGTTGGGTGTTAGTATTTGAGGCGGCCACTAAGAGGCACGTTGCTGCCAGTACCTGGTTTACAAAATGCATATATATATATTGGTATAATATAAAATATGTAAACAAAGTTTAGTACCTGGTACTTACCTAGTAGTAAGAGCGGTCTGTTTATTTACAATTCGTATTTTTAAATTTTATTCTTCTGAGCTAATATTTAAATCTATACTAATATTATAAAGCTGAAGAGTTTGTTTGAACGCGCTAATCTCAGTAACCGCTGGTCCGATTTGAAAAATGATTTCAGTGTTGGATAGTCCATTTATCGAGGAAGGCTGTAGGCTATATATCATCACGCTAAGACTAATAAGAGCGGAGCTCCAATGGAGAATGTTTAAAAAACGTCGGATAATAATTATGCTACGAGCATTAGTAGACGTAAACGAGGTTGCGAGGGTCAGCTAGTATAAAATAACTCTTTACTTTTAATCATATGAGTTTACAGTTACTTTTTATTCGTATGTGTTATGTTAATATGGTCACGATATCCTTACTAATCTTTAGAAAATAACTAGCTGTCCCGACAAACGTTGCTTTGCCATAAAAGGGAATATATGTTGTAGAGGTGGGTCAATAAAAATCGCGATGGAAAAATAGGGGTTGATCGTAGAGGGTTGAAAATCTAGGGTTGTATGTATTTTCTAATGCTGCATCATAAAAAAATAGAATTTAAAAATTTTGTCAAAAAAAAAAAAAAAATTTAGGGGTGGACTACCCCTAACATTTAGGGGGATGAAAAATAGATTACAACCGATTCTCATAGATACCGGATAATCACAAAAAATTTCATCAAAATCGGTCGAGCCGTTTCGGAGGAGTTCGATTACGCACCCCGTGACACGAGAATTTTATATATAAGAAGATAAGATGTAACACACACACAGAACGTTAATCCTTCTACAAATCCAGCAGTAAAAGGTTTCATAGAAATCTTGAAATTGGATGTTTTATTAATGGAATTCAAAATAAGGTTAAGCTGTATTTGTATTAATTGGTTTCCTTCTAGAAAGTGATAAGCTTTACAAGAAAGAAAATAAAATAAAAAAGAATTAAGGAGTTTTATTACCTACAAAGTAGAACTAATTTGTTTGTTTTAAATATTTTGGATAAAAAGAACTTTCGTATCAATAGAAATTAGGATTAGCGATTTCAAAGAAGACTAAAGGAAATTTTAGTTTATAAGAACTAAAATTGGGTTATTGTTATAAAACTTATCAGTAATCGTTTAAGTATGACTGCATGGATGGTATAGCAATAATAGCGGTTAAGGCACCTTGCCGCTATAACTCTGATCTCTGGGACATTTTGAATGGGATGTGTTATTTTGACTCTAGGTCCGTTTCATGTAATTTGTAAAATTCCTGCGACACAAGATGTACTCAGACAGCGGGATATCTTTTTAATATAATAATAAATAGTTCGGACATCTAGCACACAACGCCATCTAGTCCCAAGCTAAGCAGAGCTTGTGTTATGGGTACTAGACAACTGATAAAAATACAAATATACATTTTTATTGTAAATACATACATATTATACATAGAAACACCCAAACGCCGAAACAAATATTTGTAGATCACACAAACACTTAGTCCGACCCAGGATTTGAACCCGATACCTCAAGCACAGCAGTCGCATTCTGCGCCACCGAGGCAATCGATAATAATAATAATAAAGTGAAAAAGAAATCCATGGATACTAATTTTATAAATTCGAATGTAACTCTTTCGGCCTTTTACGTCTAAACCGCTGCACCAATTTCAATGAATTTAGGCACAGAGATACTTTGATTCTAGAGAAAGAACTTATAGACTTTTCTTTATTGCTATAATCGACATACTCCGCAGAGCTGCGGGTAAAAGCTATTATTTGTAAGAGAATATGTATCATTATAAATTAAAAAAATTATTTAACGGCTAAATGTAAGTCCGTTATGCTTACGCCTAAACCGCTGAATTTTTATAAAATTTACAATTGAGATATTTGGTTACTTGAGGAAGGACATAGGCTGCTATTTATTGCGATATCAAAGATACATATTGGAGGAGCCGCACTACAAGTTTTTGCCCAGATGGCTTTTATAAAGTACAAAACTTACCACGACGTTGAAATTCATATTGTTCGTTGTTTGTTCTGTGTGTTCAAGACTACTGTGATGAATAACTGGTGGACTAGAACCGTTATATACGATCTGTTGCGGGAAATGATATAGAAAGGGAATAAAAGGTAGCCGTACCTAAAAGCTATCAGAACCTATCACTTAATAGCTCTTCTTTCACTTTCTTGCACCACACAATATCACTGATTAAACGAACGAATACGTTGTTACGGGGTTAATGTTAGATTAGACAGATTAAGTTTATACGCTTTTGCTTATAAGGAGTTGTGTACATAAATGTACTTGATTATTGAAAGTAATTAGGTGTCTAAAGCTCGCTTCTGTAACCATTTGATAGGCCCGAGGAACGTTTTACACCAATTTGATTGTTCTACATTCATTAGGTACTTGCGATCCTTGAGGAGTTATCCTACTAATATTATAAACGCGAAAGCTTGTTAGTATGTTTGTTGTTCTTACACGCAAAAACTACTGAATGGATTTGATGAAACTTTACAGTAATATAGCTTATACATCAGAATAACACATAGGCTAAAATTTATAAATTTATAAATTGTAGGTAGCCTATGTGTTATTCTGATAAAGAAAGGAAGAAACTCGCCCCGCGGCGTTTCCCGCGGTTATTGTCGTAACGCGGGTTTGGCTGTATTATAATAATGATAACATCAATACATAGTTTTCTAGTTCCAAAGTAGGTAAAGAAAACTATTAATAACCATTTATACAAATAAATGAAAGTGAAGTGTATGTTTGTATTTTCAAATTAACAGTTTTTCACTAAGTGCATATGAAAACAAATTGTTTAATTTTTGTCTGTCTGTTTATTCCGGCTATTCTCTGAAAAAGCTGGACCGATTTTGGAGGGTCTTTTACTGGTAGATAGCTGATGATATAAAGAGTAACTAAGGCTTTTTACGCCATGGGCGCAGCTAGTACTTATACATATATTTCTAAGCATATATTAACTGCCTCGGTGGCGCAAGTGGTAGCGTAAGCGACTGCTGTGCTTGAGGTCTCGGGTTCGATTCCCGGGTGGAACCAAATATTTGAATGATCTGCGAAAGTTTGTTTGGAGTTTCTATAAATAATATGTACATATTTACAAAAAGAAAATGTATAGCTATATATATTTTTATATCAGTTATCTAGTACCCATAAAACAAGCTCCTGCTTACCTTGGGACTTGATGGCGTTGTGTTAAATGTCCGAAAATATTTATTATATATTTTATTAGACAAATCACAACCAGGTACAGAATCAAATATGATCATGCTCATCACACAATTATTTGTCCTGGGTGTTAATCGAATCCACGACTTCCAGGTTAGCAGTCAAGAACACTAATCATTGGGTCAACAGGAATTAGGTTCCATAGTTGAGGCGCTACGGTGGCACATACAAACATACAAATACTGCCAAAACTATTACGCCTTTCTGTTGGCTTCGTCGTCGTCAGTTAGTAGTTATTATTATTCTGCCCTTGAGCAGCTTTTGCCCAATTTGAGTGTAGACCGGTCTTCCTAGTCTATGGCATTGTATAGTCCACCGATGTAGAGGGCTCGCCTATTGCACCCCTTGTGTGTGTGTGTGTGTGTGTGTGTGTGAGTGTGTGTGTAACTTGGCTAAGGGGGCAAGTAACTTATCGCTCTAAACTAAAAACTTGTTTCTTTTTTATAATTTCACAACCATCACTTGTTTCCTTGATCCTCATTACTTCTCGTTCTTCACCAAAGAAAGATTACGATAAAAAAGAAATACATACAAATTTAATTTTAATTTCACAAGAATATTCTACCCAAAAAATGTGATTTGTGGCATATTGATACGCTATCTATATTAAAAAAATTAGCTTGTGAGCAGAAACTTTTTTCTAGAATTGCAATATACCTATTAGGTGATCATCACAATCAACTGTTACATCTGGCAGCACAAAATCAGACTGTCGATTAAGTCATTCATAAAAGATGGCGTGACTTTTAGTCTCTTTCTGAAGTCTTTTATAAAAATGAAATTTTAGTTTAAGCATGCTCAGTTTATAGAATTTTTATTTTTTTCTAATATTTTTTACCTTTTATCACTTTAAACAACCATTTCGGAATATGTGAGTATTGATTTCTTTTAATGTACCTACTTGTAGATATGTAGCTTTTAATGTGGGAGAACGGGGACGTGTGGCCCAGGTTCGTCCGGAGTCAATCACGTCCTCAGAAACCGGAGTTAAGTGTTAATTCTACAGTGGTTCTTCACCAAGTGATTGACGTTACCGGAGGCCAAAGACTCAGCTAGCTGGGCGTAATTTACTACGCGGATGAAACCTTGGTCACAGCCCGGGGGGCGACCTTCCAGGAGGCGGCGCGCCTGGCCATTGACCAGGCGCATTAAGGCGTTGGGCATACGGGTGGACCTGGATAAGACGCGAGGCCCTGTTGTACGATGGGCCCCGTCGTGGGCCACCACCGGCACCTCTGTCGTGATCAACTCGGTCGTCGTACTGGTACTGGCCACTAGTATCTGGGGTATGTGTGGAAGAATGTTGTTTTTTCACTACCCGACCGCTCATGATTCGCTATTTTCCCTGAAACGCTTTTAGAATGTGAAACTTCTGGATCTGTTGGTACTATTCTATGTCCTGTGATTAAGTCTAGACTTTAATAAAGTAGCTTCAATTTAAAACATACATAATACATTTAAATACTGCTGTATATAATACTTTTGGATGTTATGCCGAAACGTATTAAAAAAATGATTGATTTTTCAGAAAATTTACAAGTATATTTTAACTCATTCTTCCAACACAATAAAAATCAAAATGGCTACTAAAGCACCTCCACCAAAGCAACAGACTTTCTCGTAAGCATTATTTCAGTTTTTTTTTATTTATACTATAATACTTCTTACTGCTCTGCCTCGTTGATCTTGTGGTTGACGTATGCGACTGCCGATCAAGAGGTCATGGGTTCGAATCCCAGGTCGGGCCTAAACTGTTATTGAGTTTTTCTGATTATAGAAATACTGAATGACAGCTCGGAGTTTGAAAGTTGGGGTCTGAACACCCGTGCCTACGAGAGCACGTAAAGCTGTCGGTCCTGATTTCTCCCCCAATCGTCTCGGTTAACCAACCCATCGGATTATGAGAGACAGGGAACTGAGAGTGGACATGTGTTTGCGCACACACTTGTGCACTATTATATCTCCTGCGTAGTTGGCTGATCTCCGTTGAGACTGGCGGCCGTGGCCGTTATCGACTAGGACTTTACTTCTTATTACTTACTTACTGACTGCACGGTTGGCCGATTGGTGTCAGCGGTCGCCATGCCACTTGCTACTGCGCCAAGTGTCGTGGGTTCAAATCCCACGCGGTACCTACAGCACTTTGTGTGATCCACGAATTGTTGTCCCGAGTCTAGATGTTCTTTGTGTCCGTTTCATGTATGTTTGTAAAGTCCCCCACGACACAGGATGTTTATTCCTAATGTGGGAGTTGTCTTTTAAAAAAAAAAAACTAACCACTTACAAGAAGGCTCAAAGACAACCAACCAAACCAACTCAAAAAAATATATTATGATGTAAAGCGGGACTCCATCTACGCAGGGCTTGGGATCACGGCTTTTACGAATAGTCGGCATCTTACTGCCAATTGCTATGTAGCGACTGTCTGTGCCTGACTGAGAGTGCTGTGCTTGATGTCTCGGGTTCGATTCCCGAGTCTCACTAAATATTTGTATGGTATGCAAATATTTGTTTCGGAGTTTGAGTGTTTTCTATATATAATACGTATGTATTTACAACAAAACAAGCATACAGTCAAGTATTTACATGTGCTGTCTAGTACCCATAATACAAGTTCTGCTTAGTTTAGGACTAGATGGCGTTGTGTATATGTCCGAAATTTAAAATAAAATAAAAATAACAAATCCTTCACAACTTTTTACACAATTTATTGCTGTTTGACATCTCTTATATAAAATTCACATGTCGCGGTGTTTGTTACCAAACTCCTCCGAAACGGCTGGACAGATTTTTTATGAAATTTTGTGTGCATATCGGTTAGGTTTGAGAATCGGCCAACATCTATTTTTTCATACCCCTAAATGATAAGGGTGACCCACCCCTAATTTTTTTATGGCGACACAACGTCTGCTGGGCAGCTAGTAATCTTATAAATATGTCAAGTAGCAATAAATATTTGTTTTTATTTCAGCTTACTACCTAAGGTAATTAATGGCGGTATCGCCGGAATTGTTGGCGTGTCAGTGGTGTTTCCACTTGACTTGGTAAAGACCAGATTACAGAACCAAGTTATTGGTCCAAATGGAGAGAAGATGTACACCAGCATGTTTGTATCTACCGTTCTTTATCATTTTTGTTAAACGTTTAACAGAACTGATTGTTTGTGAAGTCTACGGCTAGATCACATAGGCTTATCCTTAAAAAAGAGGATAAGGTTTACTATACCACGCTAGCCAGACGTGTTAATTAAGGGTTTGTGAGTTTTCCCTTTTATGCATTATTATTGTTCTGCATAGTTTATTATCTTAGTCGGCCTCTTCCGACACCTACTACTACTAAGTGCTATGTAAATGCGACAAAAGTGAAAAAGTAGGTAAAGTGCGATCTATTATATAAAGATTTTGTAAAGTCGGCATGTTGCTACTGATTGTTTAAAATTATTATGAAGTCAACTAAGTGCGATAATAGGCATCGTGCTACTAAATCCGTATAACTAATACCTTTGTTTATCTTGAATAGCAAAAATATAACTTAATCTAAAGGGCGTAGTAGGTGCCTATTGGCCTTAATAACAAGAGCATTTAGTAGTGAATATGTCAATCAATATTGCAGTCCACCAAACTGTGGAATGCAATAGGCTAATGATGAGGTCAATATCTGATATATATTTGATTTTTTCTGTGCTAATATTGCAGCATGTGCGGCAAGGTATTTATACGCTCACTATTCTTAATAATTAGGACTGTTGGTGATTTTGGTGGTAGCGTTATTACTTTTATCAAACAAATAAAGATGTTTGAAACTGTTAAATTTTGATAAACCAATTGAAACATTAAAAATAAAAGCCTATTAAACATGTTAAATTACGCAAACATATTTGTTTCTAAGGTTCGACTGCTTCAAGAAGACATATGCGGCAGAGGGTTACTTTGGAATGTACCGAGGTTCTGCTGTCAACATTGTGCTTGTGACACCTGAAAAGGCTATTAAATTAACTGCCAATGACATGTTTCGATTCTATCTGACACTGCCGGACGGGTATGTGACAAACTTCTTAGCACTCCATGGATTCACCATGCGGGTACCGGGTTCATCGTGTGGCAGAGGGAGAAACTCAGAGCAGTTCCCAGTACTTGCGACCTAGGTGTAGGTTTAAAGAGGCCCCCTTTGAGATGCGCATCAATGCTCACCTTCACTGCTCGAGTTTCCCGCCCTACCTAGCCAAATTTGGTGGGAACCTGTTAGTGCAGCCTTGAATACTCGTTGTAAAATAGAATTTACTGCAGATCTCGACAGGCCAAGGTTTTTCAGAAGGTTATAGAGAGATTTAGCTGGTATACCTCTCGCTCTTACTTCTACCGCGTATAAATTAACTACTTAGCCATTTTTGTTTAGTTCAGTTGTTAGATCGTAATATTTATTTAATATTATTGTTTTGTCTTTAGAAATATTGGTTTCCCACGATACAGTAAGCTCTATTAGTATCATGTGTTTAATTTGTCTAGAGAAGAGGAATATATCCAGTCTGGATGACGGAACACCAACATCCTCTGGGATTTTATAGTGCTTATCATACGTATCCATCAAAATAGTCCAGTCAGGTGCAGTACCTAGGATTGAGAAAGGCTTACTTTTAGATTTGGTAGTTGAGCCATCCTTTATAAAGTAAATTTTTCGTTTATTTGTAGTCAATCCTTTTTGGGCTCTAGCTACTGAAAGACTTACTGCTTCACATATGATTTCTAGTACCTACTCTATCATATTGTATCTATAACATCTAGTTTTGTACGTATAATATTAACTAATGTTTGTATTTCTTTGTGTTTAGGGCTCTACCAATTCCTCGCCAGATGTTAGCCGGTGGTTTAGCAGGTGCAATACAGACTATTGTAACTACACCCATGGAGTTGCTCAAGATTCAAATGCAGGATCAAGGGAGAATTGCCGCTCAGGCTAAAGCTAGTATGACTTTACTAAAATCTTAGCTGTAGATGTTTTTGAATACCACGTAAAATTGAAATATGATATCTACATGTGTGATTTTAAACCAAAAAAAGGTTAAGCTGTTGTTTTTTTAATGGAATAGCAAATAGCATTTTGTGGATTTTGCTGCATGTATTGAATTAAACCACTATTCTACAATGTTTACTTTGCTCATAAGGATCGATTTTGCTTGCATTGTGGAACAGTAGACGTGATTTAATTTCCTAAGCATGAAAAATTAAAGAGTATTCATTTTTTCTATGGAACATGATGCTTTTACCTAATCTCAGTGTTAGTCTGTTCTATATCGTTAGGATCCGAGAGAATTTTATGGAGCGAAAAGAGAGGAAATTGATTGTTTTGTTCTACGACGTCACATTTCATAGAACAAGCGACAATTACTCAAAAGTTCCGCGCTGGATTAGGTTCATTTTAATTTGGCATTTTCATATTGTAAGGTGGAGCTGCAGTAAAGAGATTGACCGCCATGGATCTGACTAAGAGGCTAATAGCCGAGCATGGTATAATGGGGTTGTACAAAGGAGCCACTTCGTGTATTGCACGTGACGTCACGTTTGGTATCATTTACTTCCCAATGTTCGCTACACTCGCAGAACTTGGTATCAAAGAGAATCAAACACAAGCACCTTTCTGGTAATTATATTTATAATGTAATAATATTTTAGTTTAAATATCATCACTAAAAGCCAATAGGGGGTTTGGGTTAACATTAAATAAATAAAATGGAATTTGTAAACCCAGGTCTCATGTCACTCAAGAGGTAGACAGTACAATGTTATAAAAAAAATAAAACAACGTGACACGAGACTACACCTACACCCAGGACTTACGACCTAGGTGTAGGTTTAAGGAGGCCCCATTTAAGATGCACATCAACGCTACCTTCACTGCTCGAGTTTCCCGCCCTGCTTAGCCAAATTTGGTAGGAACCTGTTAGTGCAGCCTTGGATTCTCGTTCTAAAATAGAACTTAAAGCAGATCTCGACAGGCCAAGGTCTTTCAAAAGGTTATAGAGAGATTTAGGAGGTATACCTCTCGCTCCTACTTCTACCGCGTATAAATTAACCACATAGCCATTTTTGTTTAGTTCAGTTGTTAGATCGTAATATTTATTTAATTTTATTGTATGGTCTTTAGGAATATTAGTTTCCCACGGAACAGTAAGCTCTACTATGTGACTAACTATGTGACTACTATGTGTTTAGTTTGTCTAGAGAAGAGGAAAATGTCCGGTCTGGATGACGAAACACCAAAACATTGATAATTATGTTGTAATTAATTGAAACTTGATCAGAGACTAGCCGTACGACAGATCATAACTGTTTAAAGAAACCACAGTCGGCAAAGTATCTACCGTGTTATACAATTTTAACTAAGTAATAGTTGCATTGACTGCATAGTTGGCCTAGTGGTTTAATCGGTCACTACACCTCTTGCTACTGCGCCAAGTGCGGTGGGTTCAAATCCCACGTGGGACATCACTTTGTATGATCCACAGAATGTTGTCCTGAATCTGGATGTCCTTTGTGTCTGTTACATGTGTGTTTGTACAGTCCCCCACGACACAGGTTGTATATTCCTAAAGCGGGAGTAACGTAATTTCAATTTCAAAATTTCATTTTAATGATTATAGGTGGTTGTTTCTTTCGGGCTGTCTCGGCGGTTCAACGGGAGCTTGGTTTGTTACACCATTTGACGTGGTTAAAACTCGTATGCAAACCCTCACCAAAGGCGCTGGAGAAGTTCAATATAACTCAATAACAGAATGTCTCACGTAAGTTAACACTTATTTTTTTTTTTTTTTTTTTTTTTTTTTTTTTTATTGAATAGTTGGCAAACGAGCAGACGTATCACCTGATGGTAAGCGATTACCGCCGTCCATGGACACTCGCAACATCAAAGGCGTCACAAGTGCGTTGCCGACCTTAGGGGGATGGGAAAGGGGATGGGGGGAGGGGTTGGGGTATGGGCCTCCGGTATCCTCACTCACTCGGTGAAACACAGCGCAAACGCTATTTCACACCGGTTTTCTGTGAGGCCGTGGTATCACTCCGGTCGAGCTGACCCATTCATGCCGAAGCATAGCTCTCCCACGGTGGCCCACATTTTTGGCAAACAACCCGATGATTAGTGACTGACGTCTCCATTGACACCTGTAATTCAAGTTAAACAAGTTCGTTGAATCTTAACTTCCCACTCTCAAAATCAGTAAGCTGATATACCTATACCAGTTTTCGTTGAGGCTGTGGTATGAATCCTGCCCAGTCCCTTAGCCAAGATGAGATTCTACAAAAGAAAACGTTAATAGAAAACTAACGAATGTATGGGAATGACGTCTTTCAACGCTAAGTAATGAAAATAATAATCAAAAGTGTAAGAGAAAAGAGGCCTTGGCATTGTAGAAAGAGAATGAATAAGAACCACTTGCATCTAGGCTAAAAGGGGTCAATGTCCGTCGATCGATCCTATCTTTGTAATACTATCTGAATTCTAACATTTTGTGCGTTTAGTTACCTACATCAGATCCTTGTGATGTTAGCAATCCTCTCGGATCATGGTTATATTTGTGATCGAATCTATAATGAGTTTACGAATCTTTGCTAAAACGGATGACTGTTGCTTTTATTTAAATGTAATGTAGCCAAAGTTAATCGTTTAAATTCTACCAAAAAATTACTTCAGAAATACTTACCACAAAATTTACTTTCTACATAGCACAGTATTATTAACAAATATTGATTAATACTCGTATGTTTATCAACAGAGCAACGTGGAAGAATGAGGGTATTACAGCTCTGTTCAAGGGAGGTGCATGCCGTATGATCGTCATAGCTCCACTGTTCGGCATAGCACAAAGTGTTTACTACTTGGGCGTCGCCGAATACTTATTCGGACTATAAATAAACCTCGGAATATACTCATTGTTATTATGCCACTTTTAACTGGAGGGTCGCGATTTATTTGTATTCTACTGATACTCGTCAAGATTTTGTCTAAAAAAATATGTCAATATAAAATTCGTTAATTTATAATACAAAATCCTCGCAAATTGCTAATGATCTCAAACTTTATTACATTAAATCCACGTGACGTCCTACAGAAAAAGTAGGTACAGCTTGCAATAAAGATGTATTATTGTCAATTTAATGACTTTAACAAGTTTATATAACTCGTTATAGTGTGTCTGTTATTGTAATTATTATGTTTCTTAAGAAACAATTTCTCTCTTTCAAATTTCATTGAAATCTATGTAGCAGTTTTGGCGTGACAGCGCAACAGACAGTTACTTAGACGACTTTTACCTTGTGACGATATCCTCGACTCTGAGAGTCCTGACCTCCGCTATGAAGTATCCTGCGAGTGACAGCTCAAATGAATATGGCTATCTTAGCAGATATGGATATAAATGTATTGCAAAATTATGCTTTATTACAGCTGCTTAAAAAATAACGCCAAAATAATATGTTTAAACGTTGTCTCAAACGTTATATTAAATTGAAAATATTATTTCGTTTTAATAAAATGAAGCCGTTCGATATTGCTTGCGGTACTGATCAAAAGATCAGAACTGCAAGCAATATCGAACATGTTAAAAAACATCGAAAATGTTAAAAAACAGCAAAATGATAAAACAAAAAACATCACCTAAACGGCAACCAGTCGCATTAGCAGTTTGTCGGAATTATAGATCTTATGATAAATTAAAATAGCTTCATAACTCTATGGTTTTCCAAAAAAAAATGTTGTAAATTATGCTCGTTATTCTAAAAATATAGTTACAGCTTGAATAGTACGAAACGTCAAACGGCACTTCTAAATTTTAAAAAACTGTAACAACTACCATTACATGGTTCTAAAACCCTTTATAAAGTTACATATTCATATGAATTTTGGACATTTTGTTTGTCTTATATGTTTTTGATAACTGTTTATATTTATTATTTGAATAAATTTACTGTAACACTTGGTTATTTTACTCGACTGTTTAAAAATATAGACTACGTAACAGTACGTTTTTTAAAATAAGGTAGAGGTACCTGCCACTTTCATGATTTATCATTTGAAATATTCACTTGCGCCAATAATTCAAGATATTCGGTAGACTAACTAAGTGGAGGAACGGGTGTCATGTTCTCCTCCCTTTGTATTGGAGGTCCTCTGACCAATCGAGATGGTCATGCTTGAACAGTTGACGTTGAAAAGTTGTATATGTATTGTATATATATTTATGAATTGATGGTAAGCGATTACCGCCGCCAATGGACACCCAGAGGCGTCACAAGTGCGTTGCCGGCCTTTGGGGGATAGGGAGGGGGGATGGGGGAAGGGTTGGGTTATGGGCCTCCGGAATCCTCACTCATTCGGTAAAACACAGCGCAAGCGCTATTTCACACCGGTTTTCAGTGAGGCCGTGGTATCACTCCGGTCGAGCCGGCCCGTGAATGCCGAAACGTGGCTCTTCCACTGTTGTTGGAAGTTTTATAATGTCAACATTTTTTTTCTTTCATAAACTTATTGCACAAGTTTTACAACGGCGTGGGCGAAATGGGCTCTCAGCCACGGCCTCGCACTTAAAAGGGCTTCGCGAGACCTCTTTGAAAGCGAAGCCACCAGGCTTAAAATTTCCCTTTAGTTTTAAATTAAATAAAAACCTAGATAATATTATCGATTGTTATATAATCTGCATAATCAATCTGAAGATGCAGAAACGCTTTGCTATTGCCAAGCAGTTCTAACTAAATTACTTACTAACTCTGAAATTTTATTATCACGATGCACGTGTGGTATAAAATATTAAACCGCATCAATAACGTAAGTAAGATCTGGCAAAAAGTCGATATAAATAAAAAAATCGCTATTCTCAATTTGCAGAATTTGTGAACTGGATCCAAAAATTTTGGGGACTAGGCTTTAATGAGTGTAATGCAAAAGCTTAAGAATTCATAGAAAAAAAGTAATAAGTTGTGGGATTTCAATAACATTTAGGGATTACTCGACATTGGCTGAATGCACAAATCGTGCGAAGCCAGAGAAGAAAAAAAAAACATTTAGGGAAAAGACTTAGCAAAAATTTTTTTTAAAAATATGAAGTTGATTCCGCAGAAAGTAGATTCAGAATTGTTTTTTTTATTACAATGGTTGACGCTGTGATACAAGATATTACAACACAAGATTTACTGCACTCACCGAATCTTACAGTAATTTTGGATTCTTGTACGACATAAACAATTTAAAATCTTTGCCAATTATCGAGCTTTTAAAGCACTGTAATGATTTAGGTCTAGTACTTCAAGATGGAGAAAGTAAAGACATAGAATATTATGAGCTGTACGTAGAACTATAACTTTTAGTGCCCAATCTACCAAACTCCATTAAAGACGCCAATCAGATGATTCAATACATAATTACAAATGAACTGTAAGACATCTATTGTAACGTCTACATTGCCATTAGAAATATGTTCACTATGCCTGTAAGTACAGCTTCCACAGATATTAAACTTGTTCTAAGTTAAAAATTATTAAAAACTACTTATGAAACAATATGAAGCAGGTCCGACTGTCTGGTTTAGCAAAACTCTCAATCGAAGTAGATTTAACTGCAAAAATAAATTACAAATCCTTATTGGAAGACTTCAGTAAAGCAAAACGCCGAAGAACATTACTTTTATGAGAAAAAATAGTCAGTGAAGTTATTTTAAAATAAAACCTTTTAGTTTAAAATAACAAACAATTCAAATATGTGTGCTTTTAATTATTCTCCTATTACTTGTTTCTATTATTACGAAGAAAGATTACTCGCGAACAATGGTCGAGAACGTTTTAGATTACTCGCGAATAACGATCTAGAATGTTCTTGATTATTTGTGAACAACAATCGAGAAAGTTGATTTTTGAGGCATGGAATAACGATATACATGTCGATTGGTTTCTCGAAAGCACTAGTAAATGTAAAAATGAATATAAACACGAACTTTCGCGGGGCAGAGTTCAGTTTGAGCTACAGTGCGATAAACATCGAAGTGATATCAATGTATCAACCTAGCGACCTCAGCAAACATTAAGGATTGTTATTCGGAATGATATTGTGATTTTAAGAGTGTTGATAATAAACTCTCTTTTACACGACAGAAGGTTAATTTCCCAAATCCATTGAACCCTAACACGCAACGTAATATCTATTTTTTTACACTATCATGAGTAGGCATGTCGTATCCAAGCACGTTTGATAAGATATATTTTTTAGTAGATCTTGGCTAAGTGTTGTCTATTCTATCTACGAGTATGTATTTACATGTTTTTCCCGACGTTCTCCGAGGCAGAAAGTCGAAGGTTTCGGAAAGATCCCTAGGTTAAATGAAAGGACAATGTTGAAACCCATCTGTCATTTCGACTACAAAGCTGACTCTAAGCCAAGAATCTCTGAGACCTCACACACGGTTTTATTCCCATTTTTCGCTTGCCCCTACAGCAAAAGAGGGGTGCCATGTACCAGTACCGGCGAGCCATCCAAATCAGTCTCCCAGGCAGCCCCGAGAAACCGGTGGGTGTATGGCTCGGTGATAGCGGCAATGCACCACCTCTGGACAATGCCAACGGTAGAGGACCCGTCCACCCCTAGCGTACTCTCCACTGTACCCTCCGCTAAATGAAAGGATACGCGAAAAGTCTTAGAACAACCCTCAAGCGAGAGAGGCACTGCCGTCTCCGCTGCCCAGGGTCCAATACGTGGAGGTTCTGGACCCCGCACCGTCAACATAATAAGATATTCAGATGAGGTTTTGATCTGTCTTGTTATCAGAGGGAAAAGGATTTGTAGGAAACAAATCCTTTTCATCTGGTGTCGTCAAAACTCACAGTAAGTGTAGAGACACTGTATCGTTTCAATCGGGAATGTGTAGTGTGTGTTTCACTAAATCTAGAGATCTCCTGTTTCACGGTGGCGATCTTTAGGTCCTCGTACAAATAAATAAATAACCTGATAAATGTTGCACAATGTTCAATAAAAAGAAAAAAGTTATGACAACATATCCGAGTAATATCAACAATTTAATTCTACAAAAAAAGATAACATTCTCTAGGATGCATCATGCAGGGTTATAATACTAAATGTACTTTAAAAGGACATTTTAGTTCAAGGCACTTCTTAAGAAATATTTTACAGAAAGTCCTTTGCTTTAGTTGTAATGATTTTGTAAAAACTGTAAAAATGTCAAGTAATACAAAAATGACTTTTTTATTTATCTTTTTATTAAAAGTAGGTACATCATGCAGTTTAGGTGCATTTGCGGACTTAGGTAATACCTAAAGCATGGTCTACCAGTCAATCTTTGGGTGATACAGAGAAGATAGGCAGTAAGTAGATACATTTAGGTTGTTTTTCATGTATCAAATACATATCCATAAATAAACTTATCATACACTGAAACTTATACATGTAATAAATACATACCTACACATACCTACATATATATAAAAACATATATACACATATAAATACCATAACTAATTTAAGATGACTGTGTTGATTGTGCCAGCTGTTTAGATAAATACTGGTTTACGTTTGTCTTGAATTGAATGTAAGATATTGGTGGCCATCCTGACTACGAGGGGAAGCTTATTCCAAAGAAGAACGGACTACAATAATAAAAAATATTAAGAAAAAAAAAAAAACTGACTTCAAGAACTGGACCAAATTGAAATGGGTCCACACGGGAAGCATCAGCTTTCAAATAAAAAAAGAATCATGAAAATCGGTTCACCCAACCGAAAGTTATGAGGTAACAAACATTTAAAAAAAACAGTCGAATTGATAACCTCTTCCTTTTTTTGAAGTCGGTTAAAAATGGATGAGCTGACAAACTATTAATTAAATAAATAGGAAATGTTAACTTATTAAAATGATAATGAAAATTCTTGTCAAGTTTATAATATCCGCGTTTTTGTACAGTATTGCTAACACCGGATCAATTACATTTTACACAATTTCACATTTGGCAACTTTAAGGTACAAGTACTGTCAATAACAAAATCTCAATTCAACCAACCAAGGCAAAATAGTGTCGTAGTCGTAGTAGTGATTCGACTCGAGTGGTTTTGCTATCTCACTCGAGTGGTTTTGCTATCTTACTCGAGTTGCACTCGAGTTTTCGAGTTGCACTCGAGTTTTCGAGTTATCCGAGTAACCGATGAGACTCGAGTAGGATTTTGATCACTCGAGCGATTTTACTGTATCACTCGAGTTGTATTCGTCTCACTCCACGTAAACGTAAACATAAACGGCTTACACTCCTTACACTTCGAGTAAGAATTTATCAATCGAGCCGAGCCTCGATTAGTTTAGATTAAGATTTTTTACATACCTTTATTATATAAATAAGGTAAGGCCAAACTGTCCTCGACGAAGCATGGAGATGGACCGCTCATGGACACCCGCAACACCAAAAGCGTCACAAGTGCGTTGGCGACCTTTGGGCTATGGGGAGAGAGAATTGTATGGGCTTCCGCTATTTCACACTGGTTTTCGAGCTTTCCCACGGTATATAAGGCGCAGATTAGTCCTTAAACAAAATAATAATCGCTTTATAGTAAATCAGATTACTTGCAAAGGTAACTTAAAGATAAAGGTAAAAAAAAGACCCAATAGAGTTAAAAACGAAACGAGTCGCATTACTACCGATTTGAATGGATGCTCCGAGTTGAATCGGTAACTCGAGTCAAATTATTTTTCACTTGAGTACGAGTTGAACAAATTCACTCGAGTCACTCGAATAAAAAACGACTCGAGTCGCATCGCTAAGTCGTAGTGACTGTCAGTCAGAGTTTTACAGTACTGGTTCTGACGTCGCTCAGAAAAATTGATTTTAATTTAAGCATGGTGGTTTTGTAGTACATTTTAATTTTAATAAAATTTTAAATACGTTCAGTGACTTTATACGATAATCACAGAGTAGGTAAGTAAGAGTGTTTTGATTACGTAAAAATGAAGAGCAAAACCTAATAGAGAGAGAAAGATACATTTTGTAGGAGAGCCTCATTGACTGGGAATCAAATTGGTTTAAAAATATAGTTCTTATTTTCATATTTCGCAAAATGTACTCAATAGAAAAATTTACTAGTGTTTTGAATGAGAATGCGGAATATAATTAATCTATTCCTGGGTGCCAAGTGCTTTATGTGAATAAGACAATATAGCAGAAAGTAAAAAAATATAATTAATTAATAATAGGCAATATTTATAAAAAAATCGGTGAATTAAAATTTTATGATTACTTTAACATGTGTTTCTTGTCTTTTTTTTTCAGAAAGTAGAAACTTAGACTTCCAAATAATAAAAAATCAAAATGTCAACAAAATCACCATCAAAACTCAATGAAAAAACTGCACCTACATTCTCGTAAGTTTTTACTTTCGATTATGCATTAATAAATCTAGTTATTTAGAAGACTATTGTCTCTGGCTCACATATGTAGGGGTACACAGTGTACTGCCAAACCCTTTAAAGGTACTCCCAATACTCTGTAAGAAAAATTTATTTGTAAGTGATTATTAAATTAACTTCAATTATAAACCATATTACCTAGTCAAAACCTATAATAATAATAAATAAATATTCTGGAAATCTAACTCACAACGCCATCTAGTCCCAAGCTAAGCAGAGCTTGTGTTATGGGTACTAGACAACTGATATAAATACTTATATATCTTTTTTTTTGTAAATACATACATATTGTACATAGGAAACACCCAAACTCCGAAACAAATATTTGCAGGTCATACAAACATTTGGTCCGACCCGGGAATCGAACCCGAGACCTCTTGCTTAGCAGTCGCATACGCTACCACTACGCCACCGAGGCAGTCAGCCTATAACGATATGCCAACATCAATTTCTTCTGTACCATATCTTAAGCCATATCATGGGTGCCAGTACTATGATTTTTTTTTAAAAGTAGTGTTTTAGATACACAGACCATAAAAACTTTTAAAAATGTACAAAGTGCAGTAAGTCAACAAATCACAAAGTATATTCTTAATTTAAAATAGATTGAGTCAGTAATAAATGTAAATCATTTATTTCTTTATCATTATGGAGGCTATACTCTAGGTCCATAATGAGCACTAAGATTTCTTTTAGGAAGGTGAGGCATGTAAGAAGTTTGGTCTAATTTATTGTACAAATTTACTATAAATTAGACTGTAATAAAAAAACACCCATCTTAAAATTGTAATAAAAAACAATTTTTGCAAAATGCTGAATCTAGGACTCTTAAATTTGATTATATATAATGCCGGTAACAAATTATGCACAAGAAAAAAGACAAGTTAGAGATAATTCATTTTGATTTCATTGTTAATAATGTAGCTGACAATTCTTTGTAAGGAAATAATGTCTTTAATTTGTGTAATTTTTAGTAGAAGTGGTAAACATATTTAAAAGAGTAAAATAAGAAGGTTTTAGTTATTATTATCTAAAGAGTTTAATGTATGTAACATAGAAATCTTTTCAAATATTAGTTATGATACTTCTGCTTAATAAAAGACTTATGCTTGTTTAGATAATCAATATTTGTCTGTATTCAATAGAGATTCTGCTGTAATGTGTAATTAATTAAAATGTAATTCCCAATAAAGCACCTATTTATCATGAGCAGATGTATCACCTGATCATTTGCGAATACCGCTGGCAATGGACACTCGCAACATCAGAGTTATCACAAGTGCATTGCCAGCCTTTTAAGAAGGAGTACACTCTTTTCGTAAAGGTTCTATTGGTCCGGGAATACCTTTATTCCCAAGACTATTTGGCGTTTCCTACCAGTTCTATCACCTTCTACCTGAATTTAATTTTTTCATTGAGCAACTGGAATCGTCACTATTCCTGTCCTCCGTGACAGGGGCATGAAACATGGGTTTAAAGCTGTACACTTATTTGAAAGTATTTAATTACAAAATTGTTCAGCGATTAGTGTCTGCAATTACTAATTTATTATAGTATTTTATTTTACTCTTTTTTTTTTCTCACAAATTTTAATGTAAGCTGTTTACCGTGTGTTTCAATTTAAATAACCTTCAGTACAGTAAATGATATTGTATGTCAACGTTTAGTGTTTTCAAGGTTCTGAAAAAACAATAAGAGACTATTTAGACTAATAAAGATTATTTGGCAGTTGACTGATGGTCCGACTTGAAAATAAATTATTTAAATTACCTTGTCTTAAATATAATATTCACAATAACTTTGTGGTAATGCCTTTGCTTCTGTTAGTCCATTGATCTAGCTATTGGAACTTATCAACAATAAAAACATCTTTTTACATATAAATGTAATGTATGGTCCGACCATGACTCAACTCTGCCTGATGAAAATAGAAGCATAAGCAGAATCCAAGAATGACGGGCACCATACTCATTGCGAATTCAGACAATGCAATAAGCTGACTCGGCAAATGTTGTTTTGCCATAAAAGTAAAAAATGTTTAGGGGTAGGTCACCCTTATCATTTAGGGGTATGAAAAATAGATGTTAACCAGTTCTCAGACCTACCCGATATGCACGCAATTTTATAAAAACCGTTTCGAAGGAGTTTAATAACAAAACCGCGACATGAGAAATTTATATATTACTTGTGACGACTCTGGAGTTGCGGGTGTCCATCGGCGGCGGTAATCGTTTGCCATCAGGCGATACGTCTGCTCGTTTGTCCCCTATACAATAAAAAAAGGTAAAAATATATAGGTAGTATAAAATAATGTGTGTATATCATGACGTACATGCCTCCTACAGACCAGTAATAGTAATATTGTAAGAAAAAGTTTAAAAACAACGTAACAACTTTGATAACATTTTTAAAGCTTACGTCTTTTTCATCATTATTATGAATGTTTTGACACCTCATTCGTTAAAATCGGTTCAATAGTTTAGGCGCTACGGCGGAGCACACAAACATAAATAGACTAGCAAAACTATTACTCTTCTTTTTGTCTTCGCGGTAATCGAGTAAAATACTACCTGATTATACATTAAACTATTACTAAAGATAAGTGTTGCATTAATTCAAACGAATTATGTGTAACATACTCGTATATGTACATCAAGCTTATGACACTTTACAGTTGTATTTAAAATGTTTTATGTAAGTATTTTTAAAAATCGTAATCTTCCATACAGTTTCATTCATTCATCCAGCGAGCTATGATCAATATTATTATGATGGTAAGACGTCATTCGAGAAAACAGTAATCTGATTACGTGAAAACTGCCTACAACGACTTTAGGCTTAAAATAATTTTGATTAGACCATTATTTATCATTATTCAATACCCTAAATAAACGCGTTATTCAGATGTTCATAATAAGACTAATTTACGATCTATCCTGTGAATAACAAACATACACACACACCCATACGACGTAGAATCCAGTTAGGTAATAACGGACCAAGCGACTTGTCTCATGCAAAATCAAGTACATTGATTAGGTAGGATCTCTCTTTCCGGTCAATATTCATGGGCCTGCCAAAGTGACTACGAAAGAGAAGATGGAGAGCATCACCACCATACTCATTGCGAATACAGACACAGCAACAATGCAGCATGGTGACTCACACTATAGCGGCCTATTCAGATACTTTTGCATCATTGGGCTTCCGGTCTTTAGGCTCAAAATATCTTTTGCTAGAGCAAATTTTCGTTATATTCGGTATCACAAAATAAACATAAATATTGTTCCCAAAATAAACTTATTTACGATCGTCATGTGAGTAGTATACGTATACCTACTACTCACATGACAGACATTTTATAAGGGTGTGTGCACTGTGTGCTAACACACCCCCACAAAACGTCATGTCTTGTATGACAAAAGTCGACTTAACGTCTCACGATCAATATTTACTGGGCAATATTCCAATAATGAGGTTCACTAATATTCGTATGCTAGATATTCTGTCGAGAAGTAGGTATGTCTGTTAAAGAAAATAAAAAACAAATGCGCTTAGTTACTGAAGTTACGCAATGTAGTCCAAACGGGTTTTACAATATGATAAAAATGCTCTAAACAGCTTAGTGTAAAGATAAATATAGCGACGTTTAGTATCTTTATCGTTTAAAGATTTGTGCTGATCCTAACATTAATCCACATATATATGTATGTTTATCATAGTAAACAATAAAATAATTATATGATACACAAAACAGGTATTTGTAGGTATTATTGTTATACTGTGGCTATATACAGGGTGTCTCAAAAGAAATTTTATATTTGTTTAGCTTACTGCGTGAACGCTGCGTACTTGAGGGGTGCGGGGGTTATGTCAATTGGTAGCTTGGCTCTTGGGGATTCAGTCGCTATGGAGCGTTTCTCGGGAGCAGACCGCGCGTTGTGCGTGCGAGAGTTTTACAAGAACGGTGATTCGACAACTGTCGCGCGTAGAAAATTCTGCAGTATTCGAGGTTTTCGCCACTTAAATGATGCGCCAAGCCTTCCTCTCATTCGACATTGGGTTACAAAGTTTGAAGAGACTGGATCAACGCTGGATAAATCAAAATCCGGGCGACCTAGGTCATCAAGAACGGTAGAAAACGTGGAGAGTGTTAATCAATCTGTACGTGACGACCCGAGCCTTTCAATTCGGAAGCGCGCGAGTGCTTTAAATGGGCATAGATCATCATTACATCGCATTATGCACAAAGATCTAAAGCTGCACCCCTACAAAATTCAATTGGTGCAAGAATTAAAGCCCCAAGATGCCGGTCAGAGGCTTAATTTCGTAAATCAGATGATTGAGCGATTTTCAACGTTTACCAACATTTTGTTTTCGGATGAAGCTCATTTTCATCTTAATGGCCACGTAAATAAGCAAAACTGCCGCTACTGGAGTTCAGCCAATCCGAAACGCAAACATCAGAAACCCCTACACTCGCCTAAAGTGACCGTATGGGCTGCCATGTCGGCGCGAGGAATTATCGGCCCTTACTTTTTTGAAGACGAAATGGGGCGTACAGTTACAGTGAATTCAGAGCGTTATGTGGAGATGTTAGACAACTTCTTGGTACCTGAACTGCTAAACTTTCCTGGCTATAACCAAAGAACATGGTTTCAACAGGACGGAGCAACTTCACACACGTCCAATATATCTCTGCCACGTGTTCGTGAAATTTTCTCAGGAAAATTGATCTCCCGGAGAAGTGACATAAATTGGCCTCCACGTAGCCCAGATTTAACCCCTATGGACTTTTTCCTATGGGGTTATCTTAAATCTAAAGTTTACGCCAATAAACCAACTTCACTGGCGCATTTGAAAGAAAATATCCGTCACGAAATGGCAGCCATCCCTCACTCCACCTGTCGAGCAGTCATAAGTAATTTTACTGTTCGATTAAATGAGTGCCAACAACGTGAGGGTTTACATTTAGACGATATTATTTTTAAGAAATGAATTCCCAAAAAGTGTATTTTAACAATAAATAAACATTTTTTCTATATACCGCTTCCTTTTTTTTTTATCAATCCACTAAATATGAAATTTCTTTTGAGACACCTTGTATAATGGTGGCTAATTGAAGCCCAAATACAAATTACTTATTATAGCTTTTGAATACCTAGTGCTACATTTACTGTTTCTATTTTTTTATTACATAAACTCTTGGTTTATATTTCAACCTTGGAAGGTGCTTCAGCACAGCATTAGTGGACCACAAGGGCCTTTTTTTTTTTTCAAGCCCAACAAAATGTTCTGCAAAACTCGAACGGATTCGGAAATTACTTCTGTCAATACATCTTAGTACTCGCAGACGTCCTTAGACAACCAGAAACATACAACAGTACCTACAGGAAAAATATAATATTGTATTTCACTAATTTGTGAAATATAGGCGTCGTGTAAACCATTAGAGGATGTAAACAATTAAGTAGCACAATGTATAACTAGAATACATATTATGCAACGGCGTTAAGTAGTTTAATTGTCCGTCCCTTGTCAAATCTTTACATAATATAAAATGAAGTCACTGTCTGTTCCATGGGCAAAGTTAGGAAAGGGTTTTGGGGGCTCTACACCCCACCCCCCGGCAATGTTTCTACACTATTGGTATTTTTAATCTACACCTTTTTTTGTTTTGTATTGTGCTGAAATCCCCTCGAATAACCGCACACCGTCTCGGGTACTAGAAGCCGGAGAACCAGGTGCACCTTCGTAAGTAAATCCCTGGAACCCCGACGTACCCTGGGCCACCTACGGTTTGTAGATGGCCCTCTCCTGTGTAGGAACCCTGTTGCTTCTTTTCTATTTAGAAAAGGGGCGCGAGCAATTTGTGGAGCTTTCCCTGCCTGCTTCTTATTTTTGCATAATAATATTTAAAGGGACATAGTCATTTTATTATATTGAACACCCTCCTCCCCCTTCCCGTAACTTAAACCTGGCTACGCCCGTGGTCTGTTCGCTGAGGTTTTTTTTTTACGAATTTTAATGCAGTTTTCAGCAATAAATAGTCATTCAAGAGGTTTGTATGTATGTGACATGCATGTTATAGTGGAGAATTTCCGTGAATTTTAATGACTTCCGTGCGAAGCTTAGCCGGGTCGCACGCAGTCAGAGATAAAAAATCTCTGGGCATTCTTATGAGAAGTCATCACATCTTGAAGTGTAGTATAGCTATAGTATAGTATATATAGCTTAAATTATTTAAAACGCTCAATTATAATGTCAATGTAACCTTAACCGTCGCCATACTTTTTTATCATTTACGTAATGACTGTGCAACTCGGCTTCAGCAATTACTACTTTACATGTACATAAATAGTACATGACATAAAGTATCGTTATCAACTAGGTGATATTCCCAGCAATGTCTAAGAAAAAAGAACTTGACTGCACGGTTGGCCTAGTGGTTTAAGCGGTCACTACGCCGGTTGCTACTGCGCCAAGTGCCGTGGGTTCAAATCCCACGTGGGACATCACTTTGTATGATCCACAAAATGTTGTCCTGAGTCTGGGTGTTTTTTGTGTCCGTTACATGTATGTTTGTAAAGTCCCCCGCGACGATGTATGTTCCTCGAAAGTGTCGGAAACGTTGAGCGATCATTAGTGTTGTTATACAAGTGACCTTGCGACATGGTCTTTAAAATTCTCGGTTTTTCTCTACTATAATATGCAATGCACATGTGACGCTTTTGGTGTTGCGGGTGTCCATTGGCGGCGGTAATCGCTTACAATCAGGTGATACGTCTGATCGTTTGTCCACTATTCAATAAAATAAATATATAAACATTTCTCTTTCACTCTGAATTCTGCATTAGAATCCGTTGAGTAGTTGAAATGATCCAGGCGAACAGACAGCGGCAACGACTTCATTTTATTCTATGTAAAGATAAGGAATCAGAACCACATGTCGTATTTAGCTACGTTATCTGATGTGGAAACATAACTTTTAAGTTTCATTAATTGTTTCTGATAATAAAGTTATAATGCAGACGGACAGACCGGCGTCAAATTTTCCATAGCATTCAACAGCGGTCGGTAATAAATTGAAGTTTGATGTTTTTTTGCCCCATACAAAGTGAAGACATTGACATTCGATTTGTATGGTGACATTGATAACAAGATTGTTTTGAATGAAGCGTTCAAGAATGTATTATCATATCAGAATGTATAAATATACGAGTATAATCCTGATACGATAACTAATAGTTATTATTGACCCGACTTGGTTATTGTGTAGTTATTTGTTATATCATCATCTTGCTAGCCTTTATTATTCCCAATATTATTTGGGGTTGGCTACCAGTTCAACCGGTTTTACCTGAATATCAGTTTTTACACAGAGCGACTGGCATCTGACCTGACAACACTGAGGGCGAACTGAATTCGAAGGTTATTCGTTATGTATCGTTTTTAATTTCGTCTTATAATTAGAAAGTTCCTTTAGTAATTATTTGGATATGGTCATTGTCAGATCGATGAAGAAAAATGTACCTATATAAATAAACTAGCGACCCGCCCCGGCTTCGCACGGGTGCAATGCTGATACTAAATACACGTTGTAATAAAACATAGCTGACCCACGCAACCTCGTTTGCGTCTTATATAGCCCGTAGCATGAAAATTTTCGCAAAATAAGTAACTTTTCTGGTTGATTTTCACAATTTGTGTCCGAAAAACCCAAATATCTTACGGAACCCTATTTTTTTCCAAAATAAAATATAGCCTATGATTCTTGTGGATAATGCAGCTTTCGAATGGTGAAAGAATTTTTAAAATCGGTCCAGTAGTTTTTGAGCCTATTCATTACAAACATACAAACATACATAAATAGGTACAAATCTTTCCTCTTTATAATATTAGTATAGATAATAAATACTTAAATATTTCGGACATTTAACACACAACGCCATCTAGTCCCAAACTAAGCAGAGCTTGTGTTATGGGTTCTAGACAACTGATATGATTACAATATACTTTTTTTTGTAAATACATACATATTATTATTATTATTTTTTCTTTAAAAAAGACAACTCCCACATTAGGAATAAACATCCTGTGTCGTGGGGGACTTTACAAACATACATGAAACGGACACAAAGAACATCCAGACTCGGGACAACCATTCGTGGATCACACAAAGTGTTGCACCGCGTGGGATTTGAACCCAAGACACTTGGCGCAGTAGCAAGCGGCATGGCGACCGCTGAAACCACTCGGCCAACCGTGCAGTCATATTATACATAGAAAACATCCAAACTTCGAAACAAATATTTGTAGATAACACAAACACTTGGTCCGACTTAGGATTTGAACCCGAGACCTCAACTACAGCAGTCGCATTCACTAACACTGCGCCACCGAGGCAGTTAAATATAAACACAAAGTTGTTTATCGTAGAATGGTGGTAGTTTTTCTAAAAAACAATAATAAATTAACCTTTTAAAAGCAATGTGGCCAATTTCAAATAAGAATACCAATATTTGTAAAAAAAAAATCTTTGGAACCCCGTAGTCCGGATCCCGTAGTAGCCTTAGCACTCTTATGTTTTCGATTCATCTGGCGTACCATGATCTTCATGAAGTCATGGCCCTCTAGATTCCAAGTAGATGTATGTAACAATCGTACATTTCACGTAAACATTCATTTCTTCTTCAAGACAGGCATTTCTGTCCACAAATGTTTGTGAAAACCTTTAAGAATAAACTTATAATAAGTGGTAGAAATCCATTTCTAAAATAACAATAGTAAACCAACAATTTGTATTCAATATGTAAAATATTTGTTTAATTTTCAGTTTACTGCCAAAGGTCATAAATGGCGGCATCGCAGGCATTATTGGCGTGTCGGTGGTGTTTCCGCTTGACTTGGTTAAGACCAGACTACAGAACCAGATAGTTTCTCCAACTGGCGTAAAGCAGTACAAAAGCATGTAAGTATATAAAAAAAATTACAACTAATTTTTAGAAAAATAAATTATAAGATGCAGTCGTATGGAATTAGCAGGCTCGACTAAAAATTTGGAACACTCAAAATCAGTAAAATATTAAAACTCAGATTAGAAGTTTTTGAATTACTTAAATTTTATAATATAACATTTAGAATGAACATAAATATAGTCATTGAGAGGTATCAATTATAGTATTAAGTCGCCAAATTCACACCGTCGTACGGTCATTACGGGTGTTGCCAGGTTTTAGTATCGGTAGGGGTTTCAAGATAATAAAATTAATATATCCCTTTAACCGTAATATTATTATGAAAGGTGTAAAAATATCAATTGTGTAGAGGCATTTGGACAGAGTGGGGAGGTTTTGAGTCCCAAAACCCCCCTAGCTACCCATGCTTATTATAAATACAAAAATTAAAATTAACTCTGAGGGATTAGTATGATTTTATTAGACAGCTAGTGTAAGTTTAACATTGCGATTGGTGAAGATTTCAGTTCGAACCAATCGCAACGCCGAACGCCCGTGTCGTTTGAGTAGATGCGGAATAAACTTATACTTAACTCTGAATTGTTATTTAAACATATCTCAGTTCCAATGAATATTTTTGACTTCTGAGAGAATATAGTTAAACCTCACAGAGCTAATTACATCTCTTAGTGAACGAATTTATAGTCAGTTTGTTCATAAAACCCACATATTAAATACGAGTAAATACATTTTTTTTAAGGCTTGACTGTTTTAAGAAGACATTTGCGGCAGAAGGCTACTTTGGAATGTACCGAGGTTCTGCTGTCAACATTTTGCTTGTGACACCGGAGAAAGCTATCAAATTAACTGCCAACGACATGTTTCGGTTCCACTTGACACAAAAAGATGGGTAAGGAAATATATTTTATCTAATAACAACACATAATTTATATATAGCGTCACATAAACAGCCTCCGTGGGAGAGCCACGCTTCGGAATGAATGGCCCGGCTCGACCTCGGCCTCACAGAAAACCGGTGTGATATAGCGCTTGCGCTGTGTTTCACCGAGTGCGTGAGGATACCGGAGACCCATCACCCAAAGGTCGGCAACGCACTTGTGACGCTTTTGGTGTTGCGGGTGTCCATGCGCTTACCATCAGGTGATGCGTCTGCTCGTTTGCGCACTATTCAATAAAAAAAAAGAACTTTTTAATGGTCAACTTCTGGACAAGGAAGACAATTTTGGCACACTGTCCAAAAAGGATCATATAGGGTTTATTTTTAAATTTTCCTTCTGTTTGCCGTACCGTGTTGTCTTGCATTGTTTACTAGTCCACGGGCCCACGTACAAGGGATTTCAGTGATTAATAACAGGCTGAAAGTTTATACACAGCTTCGTTTTGACGAGACCCCCAACTTTTATTATTGGACCAAATTCTGATAGTGGCAGGAAAAAGCGGGATAGGGAGCGAAACACGTCGATTTGATGAGTGTCCCAAATTAATAAATAACAGTTTCTAAAAATCAATACTTCGAGAAGATACGATGGAAAACTGAGAAAAACTTGTGGCATACAAAGTGAATGGTACCTTAATAACAAAAACCTAAATAATAAAAAATGCATCGGCATACAAATTCGATGGTAATTTTTTTGAGACCTACACTCGAAAGTTGTCAAGATTATGTTAATATTTTTTCATTAAAATATATATTTTGCAAGCCCCAAAACAACTTCCTACTAATATTATAAATGCGAAAGTTTGTAAGTATGGATGGATGGATGTTTGTTACTTTTTCACGCAAAGACTACTAAATGGATTTTGATCAAACTTTACAATAATATAGCTTATACCGCGTAGACTCCACGGTTGGCCTAGTGGTTTAAGCGGTCACTACGGCGCTTGCTATGCGCCAAGTGTCGTGGCTTTAAATCCCACGTGGGACATCACTTTGTGTGACCCAAAAAAGTGTTGTCCTGAGTCGGGGTGTTCTTTGTGTCCGTTACATGTATGTTTGTAAAGTCCCTCGCGACACAGGATGTATAATCCTAAAGCGGGAGTTGTCTTAAAAAAAAACATCAGAATAACACATAGGCTACAATTTATAAAGATATAGCTTCGCCTCGCGGCATTGCCCGTGGTTACTGTCGTACCACTCATAAAAATAAATCAAGAGGATATTCATGAAATTCGCGTGCTGTGTGTACTCGTTGCCAATGCAATATGTTTAAACATATAAATATATATTATAGGTCTTTGCCAATCGTGCGTCAAATGGTAGCCGGGGGTTTAGCTGGTGCGTGTCAGATTGTCATTACAACACCCATGGAGTTGCTTAAGATTCAAATGCAGGACCAGGGCAGAATTGCAAGTCAGGCCAAAGCTGGTAAGCCCATTTTGCCTTTTAAATAATTGGAGGAACAGAACGAAAGAGGTATCTCTCTCTAATCTTTCTTTGACTGCCTCGGTAGCGCTATGGTAGCGTATGCGACTGCTGTGCGGGTGTGAGGTCGCGGGTTCGATTCCCGGGTCGGGGGCTTTTACAGTCTGTTTTTCTTTGATATTCGTTATTTCCTCGGTAAAACGAAGACACTAACACAGAGAATATGATAACAATTAACGCAGAACCTAAACCACTGGGACTACAGAGTTAAATGTCGGCATCGATTTTTAACATACTTCCAAAAAGGGAGATTATCAATTCGATTGAATTTTTTTTGTTTGTTACCTCTGAACTTTCGACTGGATGAATCGATTTTGAGGATTCTTTTTTTTATTTGAAAGCTGGTACGTCCCGTGTGGTCTCGTTTTGACAATGTCATCCATGAGAAAACAATTTAAGTCTTCAATTTGCATTAAGTATGTGCGCGACAACGAAAAACTCAATATAACGCTAATCGATTTCGATGATTCTTTTTATTTGAAAGCTTGCTGTGTGCTTCCCGTGTGTGGACCCATTTCAATTTAGTCCAGTTCTTGAAGTCAGTTTATTTGTTAAAATTTTGTATTATTTACAAGCTTTTTACTAACTTAAAATCTATGTTTGTTCGGGTCGAATCTTGCAACTCAATTTTGACGCAGATATCTTAATCTTTCGGATGCGCGAACGGGTACTTCCGGTTCCATGCACCGTGCGGCGAAATTGCAAAATTTTGCAGCACGGTGCATGGTGTACGAAAATGATCAAATCTTTTCAAAAACAATGCTCGGTGGTTATAAAAGTGATTATTTTTCAAAAGATGGATAACAAGCGTACATGGTTATGCCATATTTTATTACTAAACTAATGTTATCGCTTTATTATTTACTCACAATTGAGCCAAGTATTAATTTACGCACCTATTGTGTTAATAAACATGATTTTAATATTTTATGTGGTTTATTATTCATTTTACTTATTATCCTCATAAAGTTCGATAACTAAGCTATCTACTGATATAAAAAACACTATAACTGCAGTAAAAATTCATTGAGAAACATATTTGTAAAAATCACATTTCGCTGTCGAGATATTCGCCATTTTGTCACTTTACAATCAAACTATTATTTGCGCCGAACACCAAATTACGTAGTATTTATATGAAGAAATAGTGTTTTTTAGTTAAATAATTTATTTTTTTAGTTAACTAGTGCAAAAGACAGGCACAATACATAAAAAAAACAACCTATTTATCAAGTTATTTAATAAAAGGACTCGTTTGCTAGACCAGTTTTCATTTATTATTTTTAAGTTCTGAGAATTCTCTAAACTCTATGAAAATGACTGAATGCTAAAGAGAACAAACTGATCGTTCCATTATGACACACAAAGTCTATGGTCAATACAAAATAATTTAGTAAAACATAAACAAAGATCAGTTTACGTCTTGTTCATTGTCCGTCACTACTGTGTATGTGTGGGTGTTAATAGTTCCGGGACTTCCCGCTAGGCTGCGTGCAAACACGAATCAACGGCGATATACAATTTTAAGTGGCGTGCTATTGGAGAGGCCTATGTCCAGCAGTGGACTACGATACGCTGATGATGATGTAGAACAGTAATGGCGTGGGAGCCCTGTGTATGTGTGCGTCTAATTTCGCTCGTCAGGCAAAAAATGAGTGTTTATTTAAATATTTAGCTTTTCTAGCACATTTTTGTTGCTATTCTATATTCTATATAAGATTCTCATCGCAATTATATCATTTTATCAATAAAAACATAAGAATAAATGCGTAAAAACCTTCAAATGAGTAAGCCCTTTTCAATAGGTAATAGACTCGGTAACTTTTTGAGTAACACTATTCAAAATTACGCATGATTTATGCCTCAATTCGTATTGATAGTGGTTCCTAAAATAAGTATAATAAGTAAAATATAACAACAAACTACCTTCAAAACCACCTTATCGGCAAAAAATCAATTTTAAGAGGCACTTGAAAGATCGCGTTGCGTCATCGTCAACTTTGAAATTGGAACTCGTTTTTTTAATGGCTCTTGAAGCGCACTTGACAAACGAATGTTTTAAAATGTTGTTCGTATAAAGCAAATGCATAACAAACCTTTCTAGACTTTATTATAATAACTTTAATACCCAAAATTAATTAAAATGCAAGTTAACTGCGGAAAACATGGATCCGTGTGTGCCGCACCGACGGCACAAACATGGATCCGTGTTGCCGCACCCGAGAGGTTAAACCGATTGAATTGAACCGCTGCAATTTTGCGTGGCAATGCAATATTTGTATGTTGTAAACCAGTAACAAAAATTTTTGAATTTTTTTAACTTAGTCATTGTTAAATTTAGAAATGAGACATAAGTAATTGTAATAGTACTTTTGTTATATTGCTAATGATCTTTATGAAATTTACAGATGGTGTAGCTGCTGTGAAAAGGTTAACCGCAATGGCACTAACCAGGCAACTGTTGGCCGAGCGCGGCATACTCGGATTATATAAAGGAATTACCGCAACTGCCGCGCGTGACGTGTCGTTCAGCGTCGTCTACTTCCCGCTGTTCGCTACACTCGCCCAACTCGGCGTCAAGGAACAAACACCTGGCGCGACACCGCCTTTCTGGTAATTATATTTCATCCTACTAATATTATAAATGCGAAAGTTTTTTTTTGTAATTATCATTTACATAAATGATACATACACATATCATTTATGTAATGATATGTGTATGTATTTTTTCATACCCTTATCTCGAAAAGAGTATTTTTGTCCTTCGATATTTGAGTGCAAAAGCCGTTTTTATCCGCCAGAGGATAAAGTAAATTGAATTTAGAACATCGTGTGCACAAGTTTGTGAATTTAAAACATCATTAAACCTCTTTACCTCTACCTCCATGGTGCCGAATTTATCATACAACCTTTTATTAATCTTTCGGATGCGCGAACGGGTACTTCCGGTTACATGCACCGTGCGGCGAAATTGCAAAATTTTGCAACACGGTGCATGGTGTACGAAAATGATTAAATATTTTCAAAAACAATGCTCGGTGGTTATAAAAGTGATTATTTTTCAAAAGATGGATAACAAGCGTACATGGTTATGCCATATTTTATTACTAAACTAATGTTATCGCATTATTATTTACTCACAATTGAGCCAAGTATTAATTTACGCACCTATTGTGTTAATAAACATGATTTTAATATTTTATGTGGTTTATTATTCATTTTACTTATTATCCTCATAAAGTTCGATAACTAAGCTATCTACTGATATAAAAAACACTATAACTGCAGTAAAAATTCATTGAGAAACATATTTGTAAAAATCACATTTCGCTGTCGAGATATTCGCCATTTTGTCACTTTACAATCAAACTATTATTTGCGCCGAACACCAAATTATGTAGTATTTATATGAAGAAATAGTGTTTTTTAGTTAAATAATTTATTTTTTTAGTTAACTAGTGCAAAAGACAGGAACAATACATAAAAAAAACAACCTATTTATCAAGTTATTTAAAAAAAGGACTCGTTTGCTAGACCAGTTTTCATTTATTATTTTTAAGTTCTGAGAATTCTCTAAACTCTATGAAAATGACTGAATGCTAAAGAGAACAAACTGATCGTTCCATTATGACACACAAAGTCTATGGTCAATACAAAATAATTTAGTAAAACATAAACAAAGATCAGTTTACGTCTTGTTCATTGTCCGTCACTACTGTGTATGTGTGGGTGTTAATAGTTCCGGGACTTCCCGCTAGGCTGCGTGCAAACACGAATCAACGGCGATATACAATTTTAAGTGGCGTGCTATTGGAGAGGCCTATGTCCAGCAGTGGACTACGATACGCTGATGATGATGTAGAACAGTAATGGCGTGGGAGCCCTTTGAATGTGTGCGTCTAATTTCGCTCGTCAGACAAAAAATTTGTGTTTATTTAAATATTTAGCTTTTCTAACACATTTATGTTGCTATTCTATATTCTATATAAGATTCTCATCGCAATTATATCATTTTATCAATAAAAACATAAGAATAAATGCGTAAAAACCTTCAAATGAGTAAGCCCTTTTCAATAGGTAATAGACTCGGTAACTTTTTGAGTAACACTATTCAAAATTACGCATGATTTATGCCTCAATTCGTATTGATAGTGGTTCCTAAAATAAGTATAATAAGTAAAATATAACAACAAACTACCTTCAAAATCACCTTATCGGCAAAAAATCAGTTTTAAGAGGCACTTGACAGATCGCGTTGCGTCATCGTCAACTTTGAAATTGGAACTCGTTTTTTTACGGCTCTTGAAGCGCACTTGACAAACGAATGTTTTAAAATGTTGTTCGTATAAAGCAAATGCATAACAAACCTTTCTAGACTTCGTTATAATAACTTTAATACCCAAAATTAATTAAAATGCAAGTTAACTGCGAAAAACATGGATCCGTGTGTGCCGCACCGACGGGACAAACATGGATCCGTGTTGCCGCACCCGAGAGGTTAATACCTTAACTGAAATAAAAGTATCTTGGCATTGTATTTTTTTTTTGCATTTTGTCATTTCTTCTCTGTGGTGGGATGAAAAATTACGTGTTGCACTCGTGATACAATTTTTGAATCCATCGCTTGCCCGGTCATCAAAATTGAGTACGTGATTAAAAAGCAACTTTGCATTCTTGTATAACAAATAACCATTATTCATCTAATCTGGATAATTTTGAATTATCGTTATCAACAACCTTCTTTTTGTACTTTTTTTTTATAAATAAAAAATAAGCAGAGCTTGTGTTATGGGTACTAGACAACTGATATGAATACAAATATACTTTTTTTTTGTAAATACATACGTAAAAATGGTACGAATGTTCGTACCATTTTTAGGTACATAAATATGCATGTATAACATATTTATAAATAAATAAATAAGTAAATATTCTAGACATCTAACACACAACGCCATCTAGTCCCAAGCTAAGCAGAGCTTGTGTTATGGGTACTAGACAACTGATATAAATACTTAAATACTATTTTTTTGTGATACATACATATTATACATAGAAAACATCCAAACTCCGAAAGAAATATTTGCAGATCATACAAACATTTGGTCCGACCCGGGAATCGAACCCGAGACCTCAAGCTTAGCAGTCGCATACGCTACCACTACGCCACCGAGGCAGTCGAATTTATGTTAATATTGTTTGATAATGGTAATTTAAATCTCGCTCTTTTATTCTCAGGTGGTCGTTCCTGTCGGGTTGTATGGCCGGCTCTACAGCAGCACTGGTCGTTAATCCATTTGATGTAGTTAAGACTCGCATGCAAACCATCACTAAGGGAACCGGTGAACTGCACTATAATTCTATTCTGGATTGTGTCGTGTAAGTGATCATGCTTTTTAGCGGGAAATCTCTACCCAAAGACCGTGGGAGAGCCGCGCTTCGGCATAAATGGGCCGGCTCGACCGGAGTGATACCACGGCCTCACAGAAAACCGGTGTGAAATAGCGCTTGCGCTGTGTTTCACCGAGTGAGTGAGGATACCGGAGGCCCATACCCCAACCCCTCCCCCCTCCCCTCCCCATCCCCCAAAGGCCGGCAACGCATTTGTGACGCCTCTGGTGTTGCGGGTGTCCATGGGCGGCGGTAATCGCTTACCATCAGGTGATGCGTCTGCTCGTTTGCCTCCAATTCAATAAAAAAAAAAAAAAAAAAGAGTAGAATAATAATTTAAATTTAAATTATAAACTAGGTTTTGCGTGCGACTTCGCCCGCGTTAAGGTCAAAAGTCTTTAAACTGACATAACTTTTTTTATTTATGAACCGACGATTGAAATTAAACGAACACTAAAATGGTGTTAAAAAACCGTATTCAAATCGGTTAACGCTATCGTGAAATTAGCGGAACAAACGTACAGACAAACACAAAAATTCTAAAAATCATTGATTTTTAATTCAATTGAGTTCATAAAGCCCCTATAATAGTTTTCCTTATATATCTTTCAAGTACAGACAGCGACCAGTTACGATTTAAATATATGTATTGATGTTCCTCCACAGGTCGACATGGAAGAATGAAGGTGTCACAGCATTTTTCAAGGGAGGTGCTTGTCGTATGATAGTGATTGCTCCACTATTCGGCATAGCACAAACTGTCTACTACCTAGGCATAGCTGAACGTTTGTTTGGCCTCTAAATCTCAACTTCCTGCCGGACACACATGAATCATTTATTTGTTACTCGAAAGTTCACTAATAATGTTTTGAAATATTTTTTTTCTGATGAAATTATATAGTGTATTTAGGCACTACAATTTTTTTTTAAATGAATACAAACAAAATAATCAACTTCTAGCATGGAATATTCTTTAAAAAAATAATGTTGGATTTCTTTACACTAAAGTGTTAGTATTGACCGTATATTATCTAAATTATGTTTTACTTTAAAAATAATTGCTGGAGTGATATTATAGTCAAACAGTCTGTGTTATTATTAATGACAGAATATAGAATATAATTTGTATTATAATGTACATTATTTTCGATATATTTATAGATATTAATTTACATTATGCCTGCCAAGCAAACTCATTAAAATAACGCTTAATTGTTTATTCGTGGCATTCAGTGTACACAGTTTTTGAATATCAAAGTTCATCAAATCATTTTTCATCGTACCATGTTTTCCGTTACAATTTTGTACTTAGAACTTGAAATCCCGAATGATCAGCCTCGATAGTCGCAAAATTTTATTTTGCTGAGAGATTAAACTAGATTATTAAATTTCTACTTCTCTTCGCTAACAATTGTTAAACATTATTTTTCGAGATTAAGTTTGACAAATTATTTTTATTTAGACATATGTAATTCTAAAGTTGGTGTTGATTGTTCGGAGTTTAAACTTTCGGAATGTTGATCTTTATTTTTTGCAGATCTGTTGTTGTAATAAAGCTATGCCGAATATTTTGTTTGTAGAGCTGGGCCTTTAGAGAGTTCGAATAAACTTAACCTTGTAACTTTAATTTATTATATTTGTAGGTACACTGAAAAGGTTCGAATATAAGGAGCTAAGTGAGATATTTATTATATTTTTCAACTAGTATAAATAATCTATAAGGCGCTCTATTTCCATGTTGCAGATATTTTAATTTTGCTGCAAAATAGCTCAATTATTGATTGACATGTATTTTTGAAGTGTATGAAATGATATTATTACATTTACTTTTGTTTTAACATGTTATTTTATTTTTTTTATTTTGTATTAAGTTTTTTGGTAAGTAATAATTCATTTAATTTTATTTTTAATGCTATGTGTTATGTTTAGTTGGACTTTATATGAACCATACGTATTTGGGTGCTTTTCAATTTAGGGGTCGTTTACTTTTTGTCTGTAAATCTGAAATCTGTAGTTATCTGGCAGACTAGTTCAAAATGATCTATCCAGGGCTTTATCAACTAGCGGTGAAGTTCGATCCCTAAGTATTGTCAATTAAAGTGGTGACTAAATAAATAATTTCGTGCATACTTGCATGTCTCCATATAATATCTAAAACTATATTAATTGTGAGACTGCTTTACCACTGGGTTTATGTCATTCAAATCTAGGTACAATCTCGATGTGAAGACGTTTTCTTATCCCTTATCATTAATTAGATAAGGTAACAGTTCAACGCTTCTCTACAAGTCGTGACTTTTGGTAGAAAATAATCTACATTGGTAGTATTTTTACGTATTGTATTATATTTATATGTATTCTTTTTTTGATGAAAATAATTGTCATATTTTCGTATTTAATTATTTCAACTCTTAAAATCATCTACTTCCTTACTGAAATTATAAAAGACAATAATTAGGTGCACCAAGTGTGACTAGAAATTTGAAAGTGTTTTGTGGTACACATTGTCCTATATGCACTTCATATCTGATTCTGAAACGACAAGATATCAAAATGTCTGGCAATAGATAAAGAAAATAACATATTTTTACCATTATAATTTCAGAGGTGTAATCTCTATCATAAAAATGTAAAACTAGACCTATCAGAATGAATAGAAAAAAAACTTACCTATTGACAGTTCCAAATTCAAAATGCTAATGCATGATGACATTAAAATTTCTTTTTTTATAAAAAGACGTGACTGCCACACCAACAACACAATATTAACTCTGATATCATAACTGCATAAATAGCGATAAGTATTTAGATATCAATTTTTAATGCATGAAGTGTATTTGAGTATTGCGTTGTTCCTAAAAATCTCTTAGGTACTGCGTATATTCCTATGATTATTAAAATAGAATATAATGCAATTAATTATTTTTTGTAGTCATTTAGTATGATAATGTATTTGAAGTTGAAATTTAAACATCCGGCCCCTTCATAAATATTACGGGACAAAATGAAAATGACTCCGCCAATCGTGCTAATTCTGTTGTTCGAAAACTCTCTGAACTAAAATACACTTGTTCTGTCAAACGTTCTTCTAAATGTCAAAGGTTGACTTAAATTTTATAGTATTTCACTCTATCTAGTCATTTAGTTAACGTCTACGTTAACTAAATGCATACATACAAAAATAGCATTTTAGAAATCAATCACTAAAATAAGCGATTAGAAGTTTAAAGAAATTATACATAGTTATGTCACGCAACAACGGAATTCGCACCAATAAATCAAGAAAAATATTGATTTAAACCTTTTTATCAGTGTACACGAGTTGCCGTTTTAGATATATTTTAGTCTCCAACCGCTTGATTAACATCCTCCTTATAATAATATATTCTTGGATAGTTCATAGAATCTACTCCCAATACTAAAACCGTTAAATAATATAAATGACAATAACTTATAAATGTAGTGTTTTTAAATGTTATTAATGTATTGTCAATTACATTAAATACCTGTTTGAATAGATGTTTTTGATCTAAAATGGTGTTATTAGTATAAATCATTCCGTGAAACCCGAGATCCTCTACGTGAACTCCGAGAACTGGGCATGTAAACAGTGGTTTGCAAACTTCGTCTCATTAGAACATCATAACAGAATAAACTTTGCTTTCGAACACTTGACGTAATTGATTGGAACTTTGCTTACGAAGGTACTTTGGGTAGATGCTGATCAAATTGTATACGTTATTGTAACACAAACGCTTTGTTGCAGAAAAAGCTTGTTATTAAATATATCAACCTTATGCCGATGTGTTTTATATTCCTTTATATTAGCATTTTACCGCGAGTTCATTCGCGTTAGTGCTTAGTTCTCCGCTCTCAAGCGTCTTGTTGTTACACAATCTATCACCGACTCAATGAAAGCTATCCGATACAAAATTAATGAGGTAATTGTCTTTTTTTAATTTAAAAGTCAAACACACGTTCCCGCCCTTTAAGTCTCCGTTCGGGAAACAAGGAATGCTTAACACAATTGGTTAATTAATTTGTTTACGTAAGCATAACATATAAATAATTAACTAGCCATACGGTTACTTCGACGACGATAACAAAGACTATATTAAAGTAATAAGTATCTTATCAATCTGAAATCTGATGTTGCAAGCAAAAACGATTCATTTGAAGAACTAATTTATAAAAAGGAAGGTAGCTTTTGTTATATAGTGTATCCGTGTGTGTAATGACGAATCAAGAATACGGAGTGTCATCACCTCTATTTATTTAAGCTTCCTGCAATTACATTGCGTAAGGCGGACCCAATCCCATAGGCATTATCTTCCAGTCAACCTTTGGGTGGTCCACAAG
Organism: Spilarctia lutea; assembly: GCA_916048165.1. NCBI lineage: Eukaryota > Metazoa > Arthropoda > Insecta > Lepidoptera > Erebidae > Spilarctia > Spilarctia lutea. Next base: position 9,361,822 of record OU696491.1, read on the forward strand.
CTCGTTGGCGCAGCGCGTGCATTGGCACGGTTGTTGCCGAACATGAGGATGTACGATGACTCCTGCAGGAGACTATTAGGGGGGGGGGGTTGTGCGGTCAATGCCCCGTTACAGGGCCCCAGTTTGGGCGGAGGTTCTGAAGGCCAGCAACATCGCGCTATTGCGGCAACCGCAACGTGTGTTGGCCATCATAATCATAAGGGGGTGCCGCACGATCTCCTTTGAGGCGGCAACTCTCCTGGCTGGAACTCCACCAAGGGACCTGGAGGCGAGAGCCCTTGCGGCTCTTTATCACTGGCGCAAGGAGGCGCGGGAGTTGGGTAGGAGTCCTGAGACTCGAGAAATTGATGATCAGAAATCCCAACTCCACCAGGTTCTCTTGGAGGAATGGAAAGAACGACTTGGGCAACCGAGCACTGAACACGCCGTTGTTGCGGCCGTAAGACACGTTATGGAGGATTGGCTCGAAAGGCGTCACAGAGGGGTTTCAGAACGAGGAAAACAAAAAAAGGGTAGTACAGAGGTGTATGTCACGGTCTATTAACCAGTGGGTCTCGTTAGAGCAATCTACGCAGGACAATAAAACTTGAAACAAAGCACCAATATCAAACTGTCTGTCCAGCATGGTATAGTTGGACAAAACTTCCTTTCTAAGAAGAGCCCTGTGTTCAGAAGCTCCGGGGTTCTCTACTGCGCTGACTGTTATAGGTTCAAATCCTACATGGAAACGAAAAGAAGCACATTCGTAAAAAAATTCTTACCTGAAACAAACTACAATAGTATAGTCAGTGTTATACGAGTTATACAATAATTTCAATCGATATAAAATACTACTAAAATACCCAAATAATTTTACCTAAATCCTAAAACTATTTCAGGAAAACACACGACATAAAACGTTATTACTGACCAAGGAACAATTGTCCGTCGGCCTCATGAATTATAAAAACTAAATAACTTGCAACAAAGTTATTTAAATAGGCAATCAAATATCATTTATGCTAATTAGCAAAAGTAAAAGATTTTTGCATTTAAATATTTATGTTAATAGTGCGCTTCAGTGACAAAAGTAACCTACAATAATAATGGTTTGTCTTTCTTTTTAAAAGCTGGCAGTAAGTAGAGGCTGGCAATACTACTGCGTTAATGTCATTGTGTACGGCGTCGCCGTGTAATTTTGTTTTACAATTTACTGATATCTTTGTTTAATCACATCCAAAAACAAATTGTTATAGTGCATCGAACAGTTCAGTCTATAAAAATGGCAACTATAGGTCCCAAGAAGGATGGGGGGCCCAATGTCGATTATTTTCAGTCATCAGAATCACTAACACAGTTCGACCAAATTCGTGTTTGGTTGCAAAAAAACTGCAAAAAGGTTAGTTAAATCAGTACAATTCTAATATAAACCACAACCACAGCTACTATTAAATCTGAATTGTTATATTAAAAACACGAAATCAACAGCTAATAGGTGATTGTTGCCTGAATATGTAGTAAATACAAATACTTTCATATAAACACTGATGTACATATTGATGTATATTTTAGTGACATGATATAAAGTTTTCTATTTTAGTTAAATGTTCTTTTATACTATTTAACTATTTCAAATAAGAGAATGCTATCATACTAAATATAAATAATAATGGTACAATAGTATACTGGTCCGTTTCTGTAAATTTTGTTGAACATAACCTTAGAAATAGTACACAAACAATAATATTACTAAAATATTAAAGTGAATTAGGATATTGACACCATCTTATTTACTATATCTTTAGATAGTAATGGATTTTTGTGCAATTATTTCAGCATGTGCAAACTGATCCACCAACGAAAGAGGGCTTGGCTCAACTGGTCATACAACTTATCCAGTATCAAGAAAACAAACTTGGAAAAAATGCTTCTGACCCACCCTTCTTGAGGCTTCCCGTATGTACAATATTTGACCTTTTATTGAAATATAAAACCTGTTCATTAATAATTTTACCTGTAAATAATCTTTTTGTTTTGGCTTTCTGTTGAATTGCAGCATGAGATAAAAGTGCTATTGAATACTATTTATAAAAATTATATCGCCTATGTCACTCGGGCCATTATTACGTATGTAGTGACAACTCAATCATTTAAATGGGTTAAGTAGTTTATGCTCTGCGTTAAATTGTACAAACATATCAAATACACTAATACATAGACTGGCATAAATTTTACCCTTCCATTTGACTTTGCCATAGCCCATTAAAAATTAAAGATACTGTCTCATAACATGCAAGAAAACAAGGTCTTTTTGATATTGCATAACAATTACCAATAAAAAATTTTATGCATTATACATACATGCATTCGTTCAGCAGTGGACGGCAATAATCTGAGAGAGAGATACATAGTTTTGATTACAAACTTTTGTAGTCGGAAATGTACTGTCATTTTACGAGGGATATAACTAGAACAGTTGATTACTGAGGTGTTAACATACCACACCTCAGTAATCAACCCACCTCACTAACATGTGCCATAATTATGGGTGGACCATACTTTAACATATTTGACCTGGCTTGACGGAAACTATACCACAGTCTTACACAAAACCAATCTAAAATAATATTTTTGTTGTTTTCCACTGAGTGAGTGTAGTACTCATACACTTGTAACACATGAGTTGCTGGGGCTGTCAGTAATCATTATCAAGTAACTCCAGACTGCTAGTTTGCCCCAGACTGCATAAAAATACAAAAATAAAAATAGTTCAAACCTATAACACAAATATGTAAAAACAGTTGATTAAATTCCGTACTAACTGACTTACGGATCTTTGTCTACATCTCTTTTCAATCATGGTTGGCGCCTATTGGTCCAAATGTAATGTATCTGTCCTATCTTGGACACATCAGCAAAACTCTCATTTTTAGAATGGAACATGTGAATCGGTTTGGTAATTTCGGGGTTCATTGTGAGCAACAATGTGACATGAGAATTATATATAATAGACTAGCTGAGCTCCGCCAGAAAAAAATTGTTATTTTGGTAAATGTATTGTGTATACATACACATTTAGTAAAAAGTTATTTTAATAATAAATAAATAAATTTTCTCTCGGACATCTAACACACAACGACATCTAGTCCCAAGCTAAGCAGAGCTTAAATACTTATATACTTTTTTGTTTGTAAATCTATACATATTATACATAGAAAACACCCAAACTCCGAAACAAATATTTGCTGATCATACAAACATTTGGTCCGACCCGGGAATCGGACCGGAGACCTCAAGCTTAGCAGTCGCATATGCTATCACTACGCCACCGAGGCAGTCAAAGTAATATGTAACAGACACTCCAATGTTATTCCTTGCCATAATTACGAACCAAATAACTCCATAATTGTTATAATTGGTTCAGTAGTTTAGGCGATACAGTGAAACGTACATAGACTGCTAAAACTATGGCCCTTCCTTTTGGTTTTGTCTTAATCAAGAGCCTTGGTCAGATTAAAAAGAAAACTTTCAATTGAAATACATTTATTAATAAAGGATTACATCTTTAAAAAACATAATGAATGTAAAGAAAACAATATTATAGATTTTAGTAGTAAGTAATAAATTATTCCAACACCTTAGTAATTTGCCGCATCTTCAAAAATAAACTGGTTTTCAGGGAGTCCCTTAGCACCTGTGCCCTCTATAGCATATAATGATCCTGCTTCCAGCTGAATATTAAGTTCAGCCTGTGACAAACCTTCCCGACTGGTTGTCACAAATAATGTGGATAAATCATGCCCACCCCACATAACGGATGTTACTTTTGCAACTGGTAGCTTATGTTCTTCCAAAAGCTTGCCTGCTCTTGAATCTATTTTGATTACCTGTAATTAATGTTTTATGTAATAATTTCTAAATCTCTCTCTCTCTCTCTCTCTCTCTCTCTCTCTCTCTCTCTCCATTTATTATTAAGCTGAAAAGTTTGTTGATTTGGTTGAGAATGCTAATATAAAAAACCACTAGTTCAAATTAAATAATTATTTTAGTGTTGGATATACTGTTTATAAGGGAGGACTGTAGGCTATATAATATCATGTTATTATAAATATATCAATAAAAAAATGTTGTAACAATGGGGTAAATTAATTTCTTTAAAATCTAGAAACAGGATAGAAAATAATAAAGGTCTTTTCTTTCCTTTTAGGGTTCTGTACCTCTAAAGGAAAAACGGAACCCTTTTAGTATCACTTTGTTGTCCGTCAAAACTCTTTTTTTTAGGAAAGCTTGAAGGCACCCAGCTGAAATTTATATTAAGTACTCAAGTCTACTGTCCCTTAAACCTGACAAAAAATCTAACTTCTAAGCCAACGCAATCAAAAGATACAGCCGTTTATGCTGCAAATTTTCGACACTCACAACGGAATCAAACCCTACAAGATACTTCCCGTGATCTCAGAATTTTGAAATTGATACGAAGCAACGTTTTATAGCACAAATTAGCACCATATAATAAGCCGTTTATGCTGCAAATTTTTGACACTCGCAAGGGAATCAAAACCTACAGGTTACTTCCCGTAAACTCAGAGTCTTGAAATTTGATACGAAGCAACGTCTTATAGCAAAAGAATAACGTCACGTCAAACAACGTCTTATATAAAATTACAAAAAACAGAAATTTTTAGCTATATCATATAATATACCGCATCATACGTATCCCTTTTTTTCAATTGGAACAGACCTACAGATTATCGCTGTCTAAGTTGTAAACTTAATGCTCAACACAATTAAAAGTTGACAAATTAATTGTGACCTTAAACATAAAGTGTACCTTAGTAATTCTCTTTTCAACAAGATTTCATTCAAGAAAACGACTTATTAGTTGGTAATTTATTTAATTGTTGTCTGTTTGTGTCAATGTTATTTAAATAGAACATTATTTAATTGGCTTTATTGAGTACTAGCTGGATACTGAATAATACCATACAATAGAAAAATAATGGAATCTGATTACAATGTAACAATTAACATATTTTTTAGCTTTTCATTTCTGTTTCATTAATCGAAATGCAAGATAAAGTCTGCATACATGGTATAACTGCTTATAAGTCACCTCCCCTTTTTCTTATTGTGGGTTCAAACGTGGGACAACACTTTCTGAATTCAACAAGAGCGGTTTTTTAGTGTGTGATCTTTGTCTACTTCATGTGCATTTCTAAAATCAGCTATGACACAATATTTTCCTAGTGCGGGACTTATCTATATTAATAATAAAGCTGAAGAGTTTGTTTGTTTGAACGCGCTAATCTCAGGAACCGCTGGTCCGATTTGAAAAAATATTTTAGTGTTGGATAGTCCATTATCGGGGAAGGCTATAGGCTATATATCATCACGCTACTACTAATAGGAGCGGAGCACCAATGAAGAATGTTTAAAAAACGGGGGAAAATTTTCACGCTACGGGCAATATAAGACGCAAACGAGGTTGCGTGGGTCAGCTAGTCTATACTAATATTATAAAGAGGAAAACTGTGTTTGTATGTTTGTTTGTAATGAATAGGCTCAAAAACTACTGGACCGATTTTAAAAATTCTTTCACCATTCGAAAGCTACATTATCCACGAGTAACATAGGCTATATTTTATTTTGGAAAAAAATAGGGTTCCGTAAGATATTTGGGATTTTCGCACAAAAGGTGTAAAAATCAACCAGAAAAGTTACTTATTTTGCGAAAATTTTCATGCTACGGGCTATATAAGACGCAGACGAGGTTGCGTGGGTCCAGCTAGTCTTTAATAAAATACAGACATTTAGGTGTATTGTTAGAACTATTACCTTCCAACCATTAAAGCAAGCTACCCACAAGTTTCCATCACTGTCAATGGTCATTCCATCGGGATAACCTGTTACATTATTTGCTTGGAAGCTGAAAAGTGTCCTTCTGTTACCTGCGAGATAAAAATGAAACATATTTTTAGGCATCCCTTTATTTTTGAAAATCAAATTAATAACGTTCTGTCTGTTCGTGGATCGTGGATCTTTGAAATGTTCGTCTAGTCATGTACATGAAAGAGACTCAAATAAATGGTCGTAATCAAATGCTTTGAAGTTGAAAATCAATTTTTAATTATTAAGACATAGTTAATATATTCGGCATTTAATATTACCACAGAACAGAGAATAACTAGTATACGAGTAAATAATATACTTCGTTCACAGAACAGACAGGCTTGCCTATTGTAGGCCTGCTAATAATAATAACAATAAATATTTCGGACATCTAACACACAATGCCATCTAGTCCCAAGCTAAGCAGAGCTTGTGTTATGGGTACACCCAAACTCCGAAACAAATATTTGTAAATTACACAAACATTTGGTCCGACCCAGGATTTGAACCCGAGACCTCAAGCACAGCAGTCGCATTCACTACCACTGCGCCACCGAGGCAGTTATTTAATAATGCACAGTATTGTAGTATGTACGAGTAGTTTGGCAACATTGTTTTTATTTATTGAACTTTACTCACGAACGGATCCATTAGTAATGTCAAAATCAAATACATCGATGTTTCTAGTAGGTGTGTCGATGTAGAACATGAACTTGCTATCTGAGGTCCATGCGATCCCATTGGACGTGGTCACCGGCCGTACTTTAGGTACGGGATCAACGTAGTTGCTTGAATCCATCAAATACAATGTTCCTTGGTCAGGTTGTACCGTCTCTTTTACCTCTTTACCCATGGTACCTTATGAAGGAAAGACGATTATTTACAAAATATTAATATTCGTTTATGATAAATATTTTATAATAAATCTATAGGCGAAATATAATAGTGAAGTAATTCTCAGAATCGTATCAGTGGTTTAAATGAGTACAATTTAAATATATTTCTTCTAACTGGTTTTTCTCCATAAGAATATTAATTTGAAACCACGCAACTAGTCATAACTGTAACGTTACGAAAGTGCTGGAAATTGTCTACTTGAAATAAAAACTTTTTGATGTAGAGATGAAATTATCCACTTCTCAGAAACTATATAATATTATTCATCTACAATATCTGTAATCTGTAAAATTTGCACCTGATTAATCAGAAAGATCGTGTCTGTGTCTATTTATAAATATACAAACCAAACCAAAGCCTGCCAGCAGCATCGACCTTGCCGTCGTTGCACCTATTGTCTGGCAGGCCTAAGTCGACAGCACTGAGTAGTCTCAGCGAGCTGTCACCTTCGGGTGCATCCCAGTTCAGGAAGTAAAGCTCCGACCTCACAGTAATTAGAATCAAGTTGGGATTGTCCTTTACTGACACCACCAGCGATACTGGTCCGTAACCTAAAATAAAGACAGATTATTTTTGTTCGTATTTCTATATTTTAACTCTCTTTATATAAAACTAGCTTTTGCCCGCAGCTCCGCCTTCGTTTATGTTGTCGTCTATATCTATCCTAAAGAATCAAAGAGTCTCCATGCCAAATTTCGTTGAAATCGATGCAGCGTTTTAGACGCGATAGCGTAATAGACAGGCAGAGTTACTTTCGAATTTATAATATTAATATGGATAGGTTTATTATATATACAAATAAATAAAATTGGAGTGTCTGTTTGTAATATTAAAATAACCGCTTTCTACTACATGCATATGAATGTATGTACGGTACACATACCAAAATATATTTTTTTTTAAATTTTGTCTGTCTGTCTGTCTGTTTATTCCGGCTAATCTCAGGAACCACTGGTCCGATTTGAAAAATTCTTTCGGTGTTGGATAGTCCATTTATCGAGAAAGGCTATAGGCTATATATATCATCACGCTACTACTAATAGGTGTGTAATGGTAATGTTTAAACGGGGGAAAATTTTCACGCCACGGGCAATATAAGACGCAAACGAGGTTGCGTGGGTCAGCTTGTTAATTATATAAGCGAAATTTAAAAATAAAATATCACAATGATTGTAACGTACCGATTGTCCTTGAAGTGATGTTATTTGTTTGGGAATCCAATTTATACACCTTCTGACCACCTATGTCCACCCAGTATAGAGCATTCTCTGAAGTTGACCAATGTGGTCCTTCGAAATGCCTGCCTCCTCGCTGTATCTATATATTTAAAACGTTATTGATTTTAAATAGCATATCTATACAAATAAATAAAATTGGAGTGTCTGTTTGTAATCTTAATAAAGCCGCTTTTTTTTTACTAAATGCATGTTTTATAGCAAAAATTTTTAAATTTTTGTCTGTCTTTTTGTTCCGGCTAATCTCTGGAACGGCTGGACCTTTTTTGACAGGGCTTTCATTGGTAGATAGATGATGGTATAAGGAGTAACTTAGGCTACTTTAAAACTAACTTTTTCACGATTCTTTCAAAGCATTTAAGCAAAAGATAATGCAGTGCTAGATCTGATTACCCTTTGTGAAACTTTATTTTATTTTAATTTTATTTTGTTTTTACTGTGCTTTGTTTAGTTTTTAATTTTTTGGCGTTTTATTTGTGTTGAAATTGTTCTTTTTTTATTGTTCTGTACAAACAATGTTGTGTACATCTTTAATAGATATACATATAAGTTATTATTCCAAGCTCCTAATGTTGACCGTTCTTGTATATGTATATTGTTGATGTTCCTTAAAATAAATAAATAAACTTTGCCCCGCGGTGTTACCTGTGATTGTTGTTGTACCGTGGGTAACATCGCGAAGCTTAGCTAGTTTTAAATCTAGTTATATTATTTCATTTGGGTGTAAAATTATTTAGAAGCAAAACTACGCTAACAGATCGTTAATATTTCCCAAAACTTTTTTTATTTCTACGTTTCTACGGACCTAAGTATTATTTGCTGTTGTGATAGTAACAAGTTAATTTTGAATGTTTCTTGCCGTTTTTCTGTGGAAATGTTTTATTCTAGAGCTATGATTAATATAAAGGAACATACTTTACTCACAATATTATCCAAGCAACTAATTTCTTCGTTGTTTTAAAAGAACCTATATTTTTAAGACATTCAACACAGCAGCTTTATAACGATTTCTAACTTCTAATTAATGTTTATTCGTTATTACTATTTATTTAAAATTAGCTAATCACTCGAGTCCATGCGTATTTCTCGATTGCCGTCTGACTGTGTTATGATGCAATTTACGCATATGCCAAATTTAATCTAAAAGCGTGATTGACTACCAAAAACTTTCACATATACATATATAAACAAAATATTGTTAATCTGAGAGAAACACAAGTAAACTGAAGGTAAACTTACTTACATTTTTTATAAGCGGTGTTGTCGCCCTAAAACTCAAACATTTCACTATGAGAACCGTGAAAACTAATTCTCTTAACACAATCATGATCACTTGTCGTGTGACGTCCGGCCTCTTTGGCGTCTTGTGCCTTTATTGCAATACAGCCAGTACTTGATAAGTAACAGGTTACTAGCGCGAGTATTCTTGGCTTAGTGAATGTATTATGTTGGGTGTTGCGACTAATATACAGTAATTAATAGCTGTTTATCTCATCGTGTTTTTGTGTCATCTTAATAATATGATTAAAAGATGCTAGGATTACTTACATTTGTTTTTACCAGGCCCATTATAGATGAGATCTAAGCAATTTACTCATTAGGATGTTTAGAAGCGTTACTGAACTGTGGTTAATAAGGAACTTAGATTTTATTGTAACGTACTTTCGACTGTCATGCTTTTAGATTCTATTGCACCCTAAAGACTCGAGCAACATACAAGGTAGTAATCTTGTTAAATTTTAAACCTAAAAATGTAATGGAAAAGCGTAGTCTATTTGACTTTCATGTTAATCATGTTCCATACTTATATGTATGTATATATATAAGTATCTGCCTATATTGTCTTAAGACACAGTTAAGGAGTAAATTAGTTCATCTATAAATTAAAAAAGGACACGCAGAATATCGATGGGTAATATAACAAATCAGTTATGATATACAAATAACAATATAACAATGCGCTAGCGCAAAATCAACGATGCGATTGTTATATTGTTTTACATTGCTAATTAGATAAAAAAAGTTGCACACTCAAATGGCTTATTATGTTCGGTCAGTCGGTCACGGATATCATGAATTCGACGGCGACCTCGTAAAAGGTTTTCAATTATACAGACAACCGTCACAGGAAATTGCTTCGACCGTTTTTCTTTCTTTCCGATTTATTCTATTTCTTTTTTTAATTTGTAAATTCAATTTCTTGTTATCGTACCACAAAAAATATTAACACAAATCGTCCTTAAGCTTATCTGGTAACACAATAACATTGATCAGTTGTTTTACACTAAACGCAGGAAACATTTATAACAAGATAATCTTATGTGTTCTTTGAGAACTGATGGATATCCAGAATTGATATATGTTATTACACAGTATTGTTTTTACTGGAAGATTGAAGGCGATTATAGGTTTAATCAAACTCTTGAATTCCTCCTCCTGTTGTCATTAACCTCCTTTCTAAGGGTCGTGACCATTATTTGGAATAATACTGGGATTATAGCTCGCCTGTTCCTGTCTTGAGCAGCATGAACTGTAGTGCTAAGAGCCTAAGAGTAAAGCAAACTTGCCTAGACCAACTCTTGATTTAAACTTATGAATGATCACATCGCGATCATAATAAATATCGCTATAAATATCTAATAGTATAAGAATCTTGTATATCTAGATATAGTTAAATAGTTGTTTCTAGAAATAACTAACTTGCTCAATTTTTTGTTACAAAGACCTCGAAGGCATCACGTCAGCATTGAACCAAAATATAAATAAATATTTCGGACATCTTACACACTACGCCATCTAGTCCCAAGCTAATCAGAGTTTGTGTTATAGGTACTAGACAAATGATATAAATACATATTACACTTTTTTTGTTTTTGTAAATACATACATATTATACATAGAAAACACCCAAACTCCGAAACAAATATTTGTAGATCATACAAACATTTGGTCCGACCCGGGAATCGAACCCGAGACCCCAAGAACACCAGTCGCATACGCTACCACTGCGCCACAGAGGTCGTAATAGAAAACTATTGTGCTTAGAAGTTTTCTTCAGGGCAGTAACAGTATTTTTAATCAGGCCATGGCCAGAGACCGTTAAATCTAATACTTAAGAAATAAAAATCGAAATAGGTACAGTCCTTAAAAAAATATAGCTTGATCTACCTCGAACTTTTAAAATGACACTTATGACATATGTAACAGAGATCAAACTATATTATAAGGACTAATAGTTTATACCGAACACCACTTCGATCATACGCTTATACAGGGTCTGTCGTAAATAATGGATAAGTCGTAAACTGGAGTTGGTCCGGCTATGAGACTATTAGAAAATCGTATCTTTTTGCCAGGGTTTCTAACCGTATGGAAATGGCGTAGACTTTTATGTTTTTTTAAAATTTCGCTACTCTTTGCATTCATTCCGTTGCCATTTCGTTAAATTTAGGTATTTCTGTGTCATTTTTTTTGTATTATAGTCTTGAAGATGTGTATTATTTAGTTTTAGTACTGTTTTAGGCGTTTTTAACGTTGGTCATTTTCAAAATTGTCATTTTAAGATTTTTTATGTTTTTGTTTTACTTAGGGTCAACTTTTGATCATTTACTGTGTAAAAAAAAGTACGGCGCTATAGCTGCCCATGATCTTAATAAATTATCTAGTATGTGTAGATTCTAAAAAGGTATAACAATGCATACTTCACAAGTAATATTAAGCTACATGAGCGAGATCAATATCAAGGTGAGAAAATATTTTTTTCATGTAATGTTGTAAATGGTTATAAAACTTCGTCATAATGATTTATTTCTGCCAAGATTCTTTACACAAACACTATGGGGTCACTATTAAGGATATTCAAAAGAAAACTAGGTTGTTTTAGTACGTAAAAATATTTATTCAACAACTTAAACTAAATGTTCGAAGTGTCCTCCGCCGGCAGCTATGCACGCTCTACATCGCCTAATAAACGATCGCTTAATCCGGCGCACATAACCGGCTTCTTCAATTTTTCTCGCTGCTACTTATGAAGACACGATAGTCAGGATGCCGGGCATTTGGATATTTTTCCCGATAAACTCTAGCAGCTCTATTGGCGTTGCCATCACATAAACCATAAATGTAATGCATGTTTACGTATTCGGCCGGCGTGTATTGTTGAGGCATGATATACAAAATTTTCCAAAATAACACGTGCAATCGATAGCACAACACGATGCCCATAAATGAGAGCTGAGTTGTCAATATCACCAGGTTAACAAGTCCAAATCACAAAGAAAATCTAAGTCCGATATTAGAAAGCAGTAACAAATTGACGACAGTAATGAAAACGAGAGCACATGCGATGGTCAAAATCACACTGAGAGATGTATCAGGAGTGCGCCCTAGCTAAACGCATGCTAACCTTTTCACACATCGTGAGTGTGAAAGGGACGGTGCATCATGCAGTGTGCCTAGTAATAATGTCCTTTTCACGCGGGGAGACCCTTTGTATTGCTGTCTTTGTTCATTTTTTTACCTGATGATCCTTTTTACGAATAAACTTGTAACATGTTTGTCGCATGTAACTATTAGAGCACATCAATTTTAAAATTAAACACCTTTATGAAATGAGGAGGCATGAAATTTTTTTGACAAAAAACTACCTAGTTTTCTTTGAATATCCTTAATAGTGGCCCCATAGTGTTTGTGTAAAGAATCTTGGCAGAAATAAATCATTATGACGAAGTTTTATAACCATTTACAACATTACATGAAAAAAATATTTTCTCACCTTGATATTGATCTCGCTCATGTAGCTTAATATTACTTGTGAAGTATGCATTGTTATACCTTTTTAGAATCTACACATACTAGATAATTTATTAAGATCATGGGCAGCTATAGCGCCGTACTTTTTTTTTACACAGTAAATGATCAAAAGTTGACCCTAAGTAAAACAAAAACATAAAAAATCTTAAAATGACAATTTTGAAAATGACCAACGTTAAAAACGCCTAAAACAGTACTAAAACTAAATAATACACATCTTCAAGACTATAATACAAAAAAAATGACACAGAAATACCTAAATTTAACGAAATGGCAACGGAATGAATGCAAAGAGTAGCGAAATTTTAAAAAAACATAAAAGTCTACGCCATTTCCATACGGTTAGAAACCCTGGCAAAAAGATACGATTTTCTAATAGTCTCATAGCCGGACCAACTCCAGTTTACGACTTATCCATTATTTACGACAGACCCTGTATAAACAACAAAATTATTTATAACGTATGAGTACATATGGTAGTAATTTTGCAAAGTCAAATGGCCCATTGAAAACAAATTGCCTCTTGTATCCTTATACAGCCTACAATGAAGTGTTTTAGCAACATTATAATGCTTTATGCCTTGATTGCCTTGAACTTGCTGTTTAATTATAGGATAAGTTCCTGGTACTTTATAGCTGTTGTACCTATGTACCTACAATTGTGTCTGGTGTGAGGTCATACTACACTGTATTTATATTTTCACTGTGAGGAAAGGACTTTCCGGAAACGCTCATTCGATTAACTTCTTGTTCGAGTATAAATTCGTGTATAAATTACTTACGAGTATACTTCCTATTCCATTATACACGGTAAAATATCTCTTCGAGTAGCTGGTTTCTTTGGGATTCTGGTTTCCACTAAATGTCATATCCAAATTGCTCAGCTAATGAGAAATTTGTACCAAAAGTATAGTCGCCAAATGCGGACGCTAATTACGCCACTGCTTACCCCTTTCTCGATATAAATGTTGGTTTATCGATTCTTTTTTAAGTTACAAAGGAGCTCATGTCTAACTGTGTGTTGCCAACCTAGAAGTTATAACCTTTCTCTTCTATAATAATATCTAGTAGTACTTTTTTATCACGGGAATATTCGCCATTAGATTGACGGAGCAAGTTATTGTGCCCTATTTCTTACTTAATATTCTTATACCATCAATTTTCAATTTGTCATAGATCAGAATTCATTATATCAATCAATAAAAAAATAAAATCGAAACGTAAATTGATTAAAGAAATGCAATTTATTCATTTCTGATTAAAATTGTTGGGAGTCACGAATAGCATCTATTGGTAATCTTTTACTGTAAAATCAATTTAAGTTTGCACAATTATGTTACAGATGAAAGTGTTTATGGACATGAAACCGGGTGGATCGCTGTGCACGGTGCTTGCCACCATGTTCCGCTTCAAGTCGGAGCAACGGTGGCGCAAATTCGACTTCCAGGTCGGTAAGGTATGCATTTCTCCCGCACGCCCGCCTCGCTCACCGCCGCCCCCGCAGACCCCGCAGACCCCGCCAGATCGCCAACACGCGGCTCTATAACAATGCATCACTTGTACTGTCACTATATGCGTCTGCTGTACAGTTTCTTTACACGCTTTGTTATTCAAATTAAAAAAAAATAAAGAAATCGAGACTTACAATGCAATAATTTTCTAATTTACAGTGTAAAAAAAAAGTCAAAATCACTGAATTCCGTTTTGCATGTTTATAGGACGAGTATAAAGAGCACCTATGATATCTGAATAATATGAATTTACAGCTATATGCTCAAAAACTATGCAATTCTAATGTCGTTAAACCGTGAGACCCAAACTATCTACATAATAATATGTATATTTCCTAAAACACTTATTAAACGAAGACAACCAGGTCAGGACAAGTGTTGGCAGTTAGAGAAAAACTACGTTCATGTTTTGGCTATATTATTCATTTTAAAAGATAACGACGCATTCAAAATATACATAAAAAATCCTTCACATAGAAATGGTTGTTAGGAAGTGTCCATAGAGTTGAATTTGGTATAAATTGGAAACAAATATATCTCCAAAATAGATGGTGGTCAAGTTCAATTCAAACTAAGTCTTGGTTAAACAGAAATTGTAGATCAGATTCATGTTATGTGTTAATTTATACTAAAAACATGTAACACAGTACAAATTGAGATAAACGATAATATCACTGTTTAAAGTAAAGATTTTTTTTTAATGTAGAACTCTTTAGTCTGTACTTTTCTGGAGGTATGCTATAAAGGCCACGACACAGTTTATAACAAAGAACCTTGATGACTGAACTTTGCTCGGTACTTTTTGGTTTGGTATTTTCTTAAAAATGAATCCTAGCTAGATCAGTTTATAGCCTCCGAAACCGCTGCATACTAAATTTCACGAAAATCGCTGGAGCCGTTTCCGAAATTCAGATTATACAATACGTATATTCAATAATTGCTCGTTTAAAGGTAATTACACAAGTGAATTTGTGTACCGGTTCTTTGTGCTAATAAATATTATGCTAATTATTAAAGTGGCTGAGTATTTAGCTGTTAACGTTTTAGATTATTCGACCTATTCTTTCTGTAACGGAGTAAAATGTACAAAATAAAACATTAAACAATTGAAGTATAAATCAGACGCATGTAGTTGCTAGTTCAAATGCACGAAATGAGATCAGGGTATCCATATTAACAAAGGTACAACGCAAATAATGTTAGTTAAATCATTTAAAAGATTAGTATCTTTCAAATATGAAGCAGTTGCCTGTATACGTTAAAGATGTAGTTCATTTGGTTATTTTAGTAAACTTCGGTAATTAATTTTAACTTTGTCTGTTAGCACTTTGTTTTATTATGTTATTAGTGATGTGTTGTTATTGATCACATTTTTTCTTAGATCACACACAAGGTATCTGTTAACACCCGATGTTTCTTCTCTTGCTTATGAGGTAGCAGTTCCAACTCTTCATTCTCGTACCATTTCATGCAAGGGTCCATTATGTTTTGATTGCTCGTTCTGGAGTGTTCAAGAAAGGGTTTTAAATCTTATAAATACCACTTGTTTAAAAATAACTCTAAAATTCCTAATGAAGGTACTGGTAATGGTAACGGAGAACAGTAAATATTGAATATTACATATGGTGTACTTAGACTACGGGCCCGTGTCAAAAAATGTATGGGTCATATGAACCACCAGGAGGCTTTTAGAAAGATACAGGGGCATAAAACAATAACATTTAGCACTATGCTGTCACTTAGAAGATGTCCAACTGAGTATAGGTGAAGGGGAGGGAGTAGGAACCATCGATTTTTCTCCCTTTTCACATAATTTTTGTACGGCGTTGCGGGATAATAGATTAGAAGAGATATTGAAATTATATGGGATCGATGCCGTCTGAAATCAAATGACTAAATTGACAGAGACAATCGCCGGAAAATCAAAAAGTAATCCAACTTTATGGCACACTATTTTTGTACGGTCCCATACAATTTCCATATCTCTTCTAATCCATTATCCCGCAACGCTGTCCAAAAAATATGTGACAAAGGAGAAAAATCGAGGCTTGTTATCCACTCCCCTTCTCCTGTACTAGCTTACAAGTGCTGAATGTTATTGTTTTATGCCCTGTATCTTTCCAAAAAAGTCTTCTGGTGGCTAACATGATCCATCAATTTTCGACACGGGCCCGTAGTCTATCTCTTTTACTTTTTTTTTAAAACATTCGTCTGAGAATGATGAAGCTATAGTTTATGAGTACACAACATGTAGAAAAATCTAGAATCTAGGATTCTACTACATGGAAAATGTGTTGGAATATGAGATTCATAGAACAATTAATATGGCCTTTTAGTTTTGGTTTCTTTACATTATACCTCATAATATAGCTATAGTATAGCTTGAAATAAAGAATAACAATCTTAGATAACACATAGGAGCATTGTATTTCTTGAAGTTGTATGATATGGTAGTTATATTATTTAAAACTCCGAATATGTGATACCTAATGTGTATAGTGTTTGTGGGAATCTTTTTTACTATAACCCGTGTACCTACTGTGTGTTTGTGTGATAAATAACCATTTTTTTATGTTTGTCACTAATATAATGTGGGTTTCCTTTTATCACTTTTACTATCTGTGCATGAACTTTTATCTCCCATGAATTTGAAATACTGTATAGAAATTTTTGTTCTCTTTTTGGACTATGAATATTGACATTTCTTTCAGCAGTTAAACTCAATCTGATCCTATTAATTAAAATCGTCTGCAAACGTCAATTGATTTAAAAAATAAATTCTTAAGAACTCATTCACGTGTTACCATAAATTGCAAAAGGCTTGGCAAAAGCCAACTGATTTTACATTAGGCCTAAAATCTATGTTATTTAAGCAGTTAGTTGCTTAAGCAGTTTGTTATTGAATTCTTTGAGATGTTACTTCTTGATGTCAAATTGTTGGATTGTTTTACGTAGAATATTTTATGAGGGTTTTCCTAAGATCATATACTAACACTAATCATCGTTTCTGGTCCCGTCCCCCTTTCCCGCATTTGCAGAATCCTTCGCGCAAAGATCTGAACGTGCAAATGATGATGGAAATTGACTCGTCTCTGCAAAGCGCTGAAATTGTACGCACACCTTGCGTCTACATCCGACCTGAAGTTGACAAGTCTACTGCTAACAAAGTGAAAGACATCGTTGTGAATCATCAAGGAGAGATTTGTGGTAAGAATGATTATAATAAGTCATGTAAAATTTGATTAAATTAGCACGTTCATTTCCTTCGATGTGCTAGCTAAATTGACAAGAATGACTCCAGGTGCTGAGAGCGCACCTGATAGCTCTGTATTTTTTTTAGATCTTAAAAATGTTCCATTTAATCCGGCTTAAAATATCCGTCTAGTAACAGTATAACTTAATTAATTAACAAGTGAATATAACTGTCATAACAACTGAAGTTATAACTGTATGTGTGTCTTTGTATAAACCTGGAAATATATGTTTCGGACTTTGAGTGTTTTCTATTTTCTATACTAATATTATAAAGAGAAAAACTTGGTTTGTATGTTTGTTTGTTTGTAATGAATAGGCTCAAAAACTACTGGACCGATTTTAAAAATTCTTTCACCATTCGAAAGCTACATTATCCACGAGTAACATAGGCTATATTTTATTTTGGAAAAAAATAGGGTTCCGTAAGATATTGGGGTTTTTCGGACACAAGGTGTAAAAAATCAACCAGAAAAGTTACTTATTTTGCGTACGCTGCGTAAACTATAAAAGATAGAACCATAAAATGTTTTAATTAATCGTAGATCTTATAAATATCTACAAAAAAGTCCACGACACACTATACGGGGGAAAATTTTTCGCTACGGGCAATAAAAGGCGCAAACGAGGTTGCGTCGGTCAGCTAGTATAATATATATGGATTTGGAAAAAGAATAATTTATCAGTCAATCTAGTACAAGTTTTAATTAGTTTAAAATAAAATGGCATTATGAAAAATACAATTTATTATTTCTTTGAAATTTCATTATAATTTTCCATTTGGTTACGTAGAAGATGAAGAAGACGCGACACACATTGTGTACCCCACGGTGGATCCCTTAGAAGAGGAGTACGCGCGCCCTGTATTTCGCCGTGGTAACCACGTGCTCGTCCACTGGTATTACCTTCCCGACAGCCACGACACCTGGGCACAAGCCGATTTACCAGTATGTAATTGCATATTATTATTATTATTTATTTTTTTACGTATCACCTGATGGTAAGCGATTACCGCCGCCCATGGACACCCGCAACACCAAAGGCGTCACAAGTGCGTTGCCGACCTTTGGGGGATGGGAAAGGGGATGGGGGGAGGGGTTGGGGTATGGGCCTTCGGTATCCTCACTCGGTGAAACACAGCGCAAACGCTATTTCACAACGGTTTTCTGTGAGGCCGTGGTATCACTCCAGTCGAGCCGACCCATTCATGCCGAAGCATAGCTCTCCCACGATTAATTTCTCTATCTTTTATATGAGCCTGCTAAAGTTAATCCACTCTGCGTGATGGAAAACATGAGTAGAATTGAAGAATGGTGGTCACCATACTCACTGCGAATGCAAAAAAATCAGCATGTGAACCTATTATTGACCTGCCTGTGGCGCAGTGGAAGCGTATGCGACTGCTGTGCTTGATCGTCTCGGTCTCGGGTTCGATTGCCGGGTCGGACCAAATTTTTGTATGATTTGCAAATATTTGTTTCGTAGTTTTCTATATAAAAGATGTATGTATTTACAAAAAAAATATATATGTGTATTTATATCAATTGTCTAGTACCCATAACACGAGCTCTGCTTAGCTTGGGACTATATGGCATTGTGTGTAAGATGTCTGAAGTATTTATTTATTTATTATTATGGCGGCCTATTAAGATGGTATTCTTTATTAATTAGGTAAATGAGTTTGTTTTGTTTTCGATCCCTTTAACGTATTATGTTATGATTTTAAAAGGATATTAAAATAATACTTTTTATAATTTACGTACAGGACTTAAATATGTACATATTACGTGTATAATGGGGGTCTAGATAATTGCAAAAAAAAGTTGAATAATCATCAAAACAATTTATTTCCATAATTAAATTTTTAAGAAATGCTAACTGTGAATGCAGGGTCTTCAGAATACTTGAAGATTATTTTGTAATGTGGCCCAGATTTGTTAGTTTCGTTGAATTATAATTAATCACACTATGAGTTTAGACTTCACAAAAATTGGCTACTGGTAGTTTTCTTTTATCGTTACGCACTGCTTTCAGAAAAAAGGTGTTGCCAACTCCTTCTTGTCGCTTTAGTGTGGTTGCCATAATAATAAAATAAAAAAAAAAACTAAGTAAATTGTACATATTATGTTTGTTATAGGTGGATGTGCCAGAGTCAGTGACCTGGGACTGTAATCGTGCTGAACCGTGGCGTGTCTCGGCGTCTTGGGCGCTTGACTTGCCACAGTACAACGAATGGATGAACGAAGAGGACTATGAGGTCGACAGTAATGGAAAGAAAAAGGTAACGTATGATATGTATATTATACAATTTATATAATAATTAGACGCATCTGAGAAACGTACTATATGTATATTTGTAAATATACGTAATATATCATAGGGATCCCATTTCACGCTACTCTGATCATTTTTGAACTTCTAGCATCAAGCGCCTGCCAGCCATCTAACAATGGGAGAGGTTTATGTCCAACAGTGGACTTGCAATAGGCTAATCTTGATATGCTACAGAAAAACTACATTCAGGCATGAAATACATGATCCTGCTCATCGTATCTGAGCGTATTTCGGTGTATTAAATACTTAAAATTTATTCAAGCATGTGTAAGTCCATCTAACCAACTTTCATGTTTTATACAAACAAACATACTCTTCACCTTTATAATATTAGTATAGATATATTTAATGTCATATTTGCACGTTTACGCACAGGACTAAGTAATCTAAAAGAAATAAAGTTTAGGGTGTATCTTTGTATGCTTTTATAGGTTCACAAACTGCGGTTATCCGTTGATGATCTGATCCCGGGCGCAGAGCCCTCAAGTAAGTCTAAGAAAGGAAGTAAGAGGAAACGTTCTCCGTCACCGCCTCCACAGAAGCATGGCAAACGGAAAAGGTAATATTAGTCATTCACTTTATAGGCATACCCAAAAACTAAATAATACAAGAATAAAAATCTTTTAATTGCTTTGTCACCAATTCTCTCCATCCCGTGGGCGCCGTAAACCATGACTTAGGGTCCACACAGCGCTGAGGTCGCTATCACTGATATCACTCAGATATTTGTCGCACTGTAGCTCAAACTGAACTGAACTGCGGCCCGCGAGACGCTAGCTAGTACTTTCGAGAAAAGTTAATGACCTGTTTCAAGAACACGCTGTCGAACATACCAACCGCGCGACAATCAACGACTGCACGGTTGGCCGAGTGGTTTTAGCGGTCGCCATGCTGCTTGCTACTGCGCCAAGTGTCTTGGGTTCAAATCCCACGCGGTACAACACTTTGTGTGATCCACGAATTGTTGTCCCGAGTCTGGATGTTCTTTGTGTCCGTTTCATGTATGTTTGTAAATTCCCCCAGGACACAGGATTTTTATTCCTAATGTGGGAGTTGTCTTTTTTAAAGAAAGAAGAAGAGAAGAAAGAAAGAAAATCAACCTATATTCGACGCTATGTATATCGACATAAGGTTCATTGTTCTGTACCACAAGAAACCAATGAGAACTCTCACGTTGTTTAGCCGTGTCGAATCCTTTCTCGAATGATCTTTCTTCGTAACAGTATTCTACTTAAAAATGGGTTTAATAACAATATGTTTCGACAGCCGTACAACGAAGCGGCGGGAAAACGATGTAGACGAGGAAGAAGATAATGCTTCCAGGGACAATACTGATGCTGTGCCTACCCCTGAGAGTGAAAAAGCTGCTGAACGTTAGTATTCCAATTCCTCTTTCTTAATATTAACATAATGTTATGCTATTTGCAAGGGTACTCTCTTACTCTCCAGTTACTAATCTTACTATGGTATTGAAAAGTAAATATGATCAGGAACGTTAGGGAGCGTTCAAGTATTACGTAACGCAATTTGGGGGTGAGGGGGGGCCTCGTAAAACGTTACGATGCGTTACATGACCGGTTATTTTAAGAGTTTATTAGCAAAAACTAAGGAGAAAAACAATTGTGTGTATTGTAAGCCAAAAATTTATAAAATATAAACATGACACTTGAGTGTTACGTAGCGTTTAGATAGGGGGGGTCGAACAGAAAAACGTTTCGATGCGTTACAGAGGGTGAGGGGGGGTCAAAAATCTTCAAAAGCGTTACGTAATACTTGAACGCTCCCTTAGCTCACGAAAGGAATTTATAGAGTTAATTTGTGTGGAAATGTCGGAAGAGGTCATCCACGGCGAATATTTAGATCTTAAAAAAAAGGCCGTGTGATAAGCACCAGAAACCGGCGAGCATACATGGAGCTATTAATAATATTGGATAAAGTAAAAGAGGTGTATAAGAGCCGTAGTAAGTGTAGATCTCTGTCTACATCTCTAGGAAATAGGCGTGACATTATACAAAGTGGATATGACAATACGACATAAAATGAAACCGTGGGCTATTTAAATGTGTCTAACTTTGCGATTGTATAATTCCAGAATTGAATTTTAAAAAATAAATAAATCACACTAAATATCTTCAATAATTAAAACCAATAAGAGCACCATTTGTAATTTATGTTCACTAATCTGCGTAATTAAACGAAGCGGAGGTATGTTTCTAAATCACAGAATGACGCGCGACGTAGCAACAGCTTACGTTTAAGATTACGCATCGAGAAGTAAACGACCGTAGTTTATTAGATACATCATGTAGTAAATTTCTAAAACGAAAAATAGTGTCGTGTGGCTAAACTATTGATCCGATTTTGTTAAAATTTTGTAAGTGAACTTGTAACATGTGTAGGTATGTCTGCTTCAAATAAATGTCGTATTGTCTTATCCGCCCTGTATACAGGGTAACATATTATATGTATAAATAAATAAATAAACAAATGTTTCGGACATCTAACACACAACGCCATCTAGTCCCAAGCTAAGCAGAGCTTGTGTTATGGGTACTAGAAAACTGATATAAATACTTATATACTTATTTTTTGTAAATACATACATATTATACATAGAAAACACCAAAACTCCGAAACAAATATTTGCAGATCATACAAATATTTGGTCCGACCCGGGAATCGAACCCGAGACCTCAAGCTTAGCAGTCGCATACGCTACCACTACGCCACCGAGGCAGTCAAAATGTATGTTAGTAAATATAAATAATGAAAAGTAAAAGAATAAATTAGCAGTCAAATGTGGAGTAACTAACAATAGTAAATAAAATGAACAGCAGCAGCCCCGCCTCCGTCGAGCGGTCCGGCCGAGTCGACGCCGGCCACAGAAGCTCCCACCACCCCCGCACCCCCTCTTGACACACACGACGACTCGCAGGGGAAGCACAGCGACTCTAACACACAGGTATTTTGTACAATCAAATATTAGAAAAAATACTTTTTATCTTCAGACCCAAAGAATAGGTGACTGGCTGAAAGAAAGAGTGACTGAGAAAAAAGTCGCAGGGGGCTAAATCTGGAGAATATGCTGGATGGGGTAGCAGTTCGTATCTCAATTCGTGGATTTTGGCCATCGTGACTAAACAAATGTGCACACGTGCATTGTCTTGATTTTCGTAAAAATTCACGAGGTTGTCTGCTTTGAATGGCTATCAAACACCAACTGCATGACGTAGCTTGCTCAAAATTTTACAGTTGCCCACTAATAGATTACAGTTGACGGCAGCACTGTTGCATTTGGAATAACTGCGCGTGAAATTCAAAAAGTCACTGACTTATCAAACCGCCCTAATAGTATAAGACACAGAGCGGGAGTTTATTTTTTTTTTTTTTTAAAGACAACTCCCACATTAGGAATAAACATCCTGTGTCGTGGGGGACTTTACAAACATACATGAAACGGACACAAAGAACATCCAGACTCGGGACAACAATTCGTGGATCACACAAAGTGTTGTACCGCGTGGGATTTGAACCCAAGACACTTGGCGCAGTAGCAAGCGGCATGGCGACCGCTGAAACCACTCGGCCAACCGTGCAGTCATTATTAACCCTATCTATCTAATAATGAGTCCATTGTTCAACTAAAAATACTGATTATTGAACACCTGCTACTCCAACTAGTCAGACATAGCAGTTGGACCAGATCCTGTGATCGAATTGTATTATAAGATCACAAATACTAAAAAAAAATGTTCAAAATTACCTAAATAGTTATTTCGAAATAATACAATAAGTCAAATACATTAAATATGTTAATTATCGATGCCCCAGGAAATGCTAACTAAAGAGGAGCTAGAAGACAATGTAACGGACCAAACTCATCACATCGTAGTGCCGTCGTATTCAGCTTGGTTCGACTATAACTCCATACACACCATCGAGAAGCGCGCACTACCAGAGTTCTTCAACGGCAAGAACAAGTCCAAAACACCTGAGATTTACCTCGCCTATAGGTACGTTATTATATTTCAACTAGTTGACCTGGCAAACGTTGTATATTATTTGTAGGAATTTTTTTTAGTTCAATAAAAAGAACATAAAAAAAAAACTTGCAAAAAAAGTAAAGTTTTTAATAAAAAATAAAAAATAGGGGTTGATCGTAGAGGGTTGAAAATTAAGCGTTCTAGGTATTTTTGTATGATAAAAAAATAAAAACAAAAATATTGTCCAATAAAAAGAAAGGTGGACCCTTAACATTTATAGGGATGAAAAATAGATGTTGTCCGATTCTCCACCCTAGCCGATATACACGCTAAGATTCACGAAAATCGGTTTCGGAGTAGTTCAATTACGCAGATTAAATCACTTGCTTTATGTAAATAATCACAAAAAAAAACGAACCTGAACTAAAATAGTCTTTTATATAAGTACAAAAGAAACTTTAAAAGAAGAAAAAAATAAAAAAAAAAACTTTTTTTTAATTGTCAATTCTAATATTCTAATGTGTAAATTTTCATTTGATGCAACCTTTTTCCATAAATATTATTACTATTATTTTAGTCAAACATATTCTCATAAGGTATTGTTACAATTTAACGATTTTTTTTTGTTAAAGTTGAATAGATATGTATTCTTAGCTTGTTTTAAACAATTAAAAAAATCCGCTTCACTGGAATCCTATATTAATAATATGAAATATTTACCCATAGTCAAACTGACTTGAAGTTATATCTGATCTGCTGTAATAAGTAACGTAACGCAAATATGACCTAGGAACTTCATGATCGACACATACCGGCTGAACCCCACGGAGTACCTGACGAGTACAGCGTGTCGTCGTAACCTGGCTGGGGATGTCTGCGCCATCATGCGAGTGCACGGCTTCCTTGAACAGTGGGGGCTCATCAACTACCAGGTACGTACCACTGGCTCTACAAAGTAACCTGAGTCACTCTTCGGTGAATAATCTTCACACAGCGTGACCTTATATATTTTTAAAAATAAACACATATTCTCCTCCTTTTTTAAAGAAGGCAACGCATTTGTGACTTCTTTGGCATTACAGGTAATCGCTTACTATCAGGCGATAAGTCTGCTCGCTTGCCCTTTATCCATTAAATAATCCGGACATCTAACACACAACGCCATCTAGTCCCAAGCTAACCAGAGCTTGTGTTACTAGACACTTGTGGTACTAGACAACTGATATAAATACATATATACTGTTTTTTTTGTAAATACATACATATTATACATAGAAAACACCCAAACTCCGAAACAAATATTTGTAGATCATACAAACATTTGGTTCGACCCAGGATTTGAACCCGAGACCTCAAGCACAGCAGTCGCATACGCTACCACTGCGCCACAGAGGAAGTCGATATATATATATATATATATATATATATATATACAAATATCAATAAATGTGAATCTCCAAATTCCAATTCGGTTAAATTTGTTTTAATTTTCGTTAAGGCGCAAAAATTCTTATGGAGAGAAAAATAGTAAAGGTTTTTTATTTATTTTTTCTATTGGACTGCGATAGGCTTTTGACAGTAGGAACTCTGTCGGGGCAGCATCACACAGACACAAGCATTGATCATGCTCATTACACAATATTTGTCCTTGATAAGAAACGAAATCAGAACCGTCCAGACCCATCGATGTATGTATTTAAGAAAACTAGTGTTCTTTTATAAAAATGGTGGTATTTATTCGTTGAACAGTTGGAGACAGAATCTCGGCCGACGGCTATGGGCCCACCTCCGACGTCTCACTTCCACGTGCTGTCCGACACACCGTCTGGGCTGCAACCGCTAGTCACCAGGCCGTCGCAACCACGCCCAGGTATATATGTTACACTTTATAATCAACTTATCTGCGTCAATAAAACTTTAATTTACAAAAGAGTTCTGTGCCATGTTTTTTTGTATTCATATTATTTTAATATGTAAGGAATAACTTTATCTATTAGCATTTTATGTTATTGCTTTAGTTGCAATATTTTTAGGGTTCCGTACCCAAAGGGTAAAACGGAACCCAATTACTAAAACTTCGCTGTTCGTTTATGTCTGTCCGTCAGTCTGTCACCAGGCTGTATCTCATGAATCGAGATAGTAAGACAGTTGAAATTTTCACAGATGATGTATTTCTGTTCCCGCTATAACAACAAATACTAAAAATTTAATAAAATAAATATTTAAGGGGGCTCCCATACAACATACGTGATTATTTTTGCCGATTTTATAGATAATGATACGGAACCCTTCGTGGGGAACTCCGACTCGCACTTGGCGAGATTTTTAGATATGGAGAGTACTGTATGTCATGTTAAATTACTTACTGACAAACTCTTTCGAAAATTTTAATATGAGTGCAGCTCACTATTTCGAGGACGTTAAGCGGTAAAGTAGACGGATGGATAAAATTGTTTAATTTTGTTATTTTTATATTGTTTGTGTAAACCTATTCTTTATTATGGACGGAACCACCATGTATGTCATGTTTACATAACTTAACCTGTGTGTGTGTTGAATCCAGCGGAGAACGTACCCAAAGTGGAGCCGGGTCTACCCAACGGTGCGGAAGCAGGCGCTCCTGCTGCACCTCCCGCAGCACCCGTCAAGCCCGAGCCTCCCTCCGTGGAGTTGCCTGCCGCCCCCGGGCTTAAACTCGACCAGGTAACATATACTTTCACTTCACATACTGACGTGTAAAAGAGACTTTATTAAAAACACTTACAATCACAACATCAAAGTCAAAGTCAAATCATTTATTTCCATAGGCCCCAAAAGGCACTTGAACACGTCAAAAATACAAACATCAAACATTATTAATACAAATATAAAATAAAACTCAAGTACTGAATTGATCAGTGATAAAAGGATGTAACTCAAGTAATCAATGATTTGAATTACCGGAGCTTAGATTGATTTCGATTTAACTCAAAGGTTTAAATTGAAATCAATCCAAGTACCAGCTCCGATGGGTATTGCATTCATGAGAAGAGCTGGTGAGAAACTCATGTGCACCATCTTTTCCAATAATTCATACAAAGTTTGTTTGTTTTTGACAATAATACTTATATGTGCAAGTTAAGGCAACCAAAACACAAAAGCTAGAAAACGGTCTAAAGAAATATTAAAATTAGGGAAATCAATTTTTTGTCTAATAAAATAATTAAAACTAGTCCATAGCATATAAGGTTGCAATCACTTACACATCAAGGAGTAAAAGCAATGTGTGCATACATACTGGTTCCAGAAAAAAAACAACGTTCAAAATGTAATAAAATAATAAATACTAATTATTTACGCTCCAACAATGTAAACACAGATCGCCTTAACTTAACAAAATTAAAATGTCTGGTAATCAGAATAAGATGCCAAGAATTAATTACAATCAAATAAATTATATTAAGGATTGTAAATAAATAAATATATTGCGTATCAAATCAATCAATCAAATCAACACCAAATTCCCATTCACATCCAAGGCACCGCGTCGGTCAAGAAATCGTTCACCGCATAATAGCCCCTCTCCACAAGACGACCCCTAACGGTACTCTTGAACCTTTGTAGGGGTAAGTTCAAGATTTCGACACGAATTTTGTTATATAAACGCACACCAAGTCCTTCAAATGAATTGTGGACTTTGTTCAAGCGATAATATTGGCCTACTAATTTGTGCTTATTCCTTGTGTTTAGTGAATGATGATCACTTTTGTTAGTGTATTTGTGTATGTTTTTTCGTACAAACATAATATTAGCAAATATATATTGAGATGCTACTGTTAAAATACCTATTTCCTTAAATCGTTCTGTCAGAGAATCTCGAACTTTGAGTTTGTAAATCGCACGAATTGCCCGTTTTTGAATTACAAAAATGGTTTGAATATTAGCTGCCTTGCCCCATAGTAAATACCATATGACATGACACTGTGAAAATAACTAAAATAAACCATTCGCGCAGTTTCAATATTAGTTAACTGGCGAACTTTCCAAACAGCGAATGCCGCGGAGCTCAGTTTCCCTGCTAGATACGATATATGGGCGCCCCACTGAAGCTTATGATCCAAGGTTATTCCTAAAAACATAGTTGACTCTACGAGATCAATCATTTCGTTATTTATTATGATGTTCGTGTTGAGTTTCTTAACATTAGGCAAAGTGAACTTTATAGATTTAGTTTTATTCGAGTTCAATAGTAAGTTGTTGCTTGTAAACCAATCTTGGACTAGTGTAAGTGACCTGTTAATATCATCAAAACTATTCTGATTACAATCAACTTTAAAAACAAGCGAAGTGTCATCTGCAAAAAGTACTACATCACAGAAATTTTGCACAAAGAAAGGTAAATCATTAATATACACTAGAAAGAGAAAAGGACCGAGAATTGAGCCCTGTGGCACGCCCATTGAGACAGGTCCGGAGGACTTAATTCATCACTTCACTCAAATCACTTACAATAACAGTCCTTAGTTGTCGATATCACTCCAATATTTATCGCACTGTAGCAAAAACTGAACTGCGGCCCCCGAGACATCCTTTTTATACCATATACCGTTATTATTATTGAAGTGAAACTTCTTTATCGGGGTTGTCAAAAAATTTAGTGTAACATTTTTTCGTTACGCGTCATATTTATCCGTTACGCGCCATCTTTTTTTATCCCTACCCACGCGTGATTCGAAGTATACTTTCTCCAGCGGAGTAGGGATTGGTAAATGTCTCCAATGTATTTTGCGGCCCGTTTTGAGTAGTTACATTTGAGTTTTTTTCCTGTTATTTATAAACTGAAACAATTGTTCATTTATAGTCTCTACTTTATTCAGAGACAATCGTTTAAATTCTGCTTGTAAATCGATGGTGGACGTTGACGTTTTTCGGCCATGATAAAATGTTTTATCATTATTGAGAGTAGTAATATACAATCCTTCAAAAAAAATTTATAAAATAAAACAAAAAACATTTTCAAACACAAACAGGACCAAATTAATACTACAATGAAATATCACATTACAAACAATATTATTTTATTTAGTCCACAATGTAAATAACTACACACATCACATTCCACAAACTTACTTCATTCACACCACAGATCGCGAAATATTTACTCAGGTCTCGCTCCTTAACTTTTATTGCACTTGAAATAAGAATTGTCACGAATATTGCTGGTTTATAAGTCTTTTGTCGTTATACCTTACGTCGACATATGATATTTATTTTTTGAAAAATAACGTCATAAAGAAGTTTCACTTCTTACGAGTGTACGCTAGTACACGCAACTTTTTATTACTAGTGCATTCTACTACATATTCGTGCTTACAAGGTCGTTGACCGGTACCTAGAACGCATTCGTTGGCGAATGCGCTCGAAACAACCGAACAACAATCAATCTGTATTCGACGCTATGTATATCGATATAAAGTTCATTATTCTGTGCCTCAAGAAATCAACGAGAACTTTCTAATGTTTAGGCGCCTCGAGCGTTGTTCTGGAATAATCTTTCTTCATAACAATAACAATGATAATAACACACACACACGCATAGTTCGAAAACAGCTTATTGGCAATAACGTGTGATTAAATAGCAAACCTTAACTTTAATTAATCACAGTTGACTGTGATTTTATTCTATGAATAGTCGTCAAAGTACGCCAATACTGACGGCTGTAATAATATACTATGTGTTTTATCAGTATCGTGGCGGTGCTCGCGGCCGGGAATGGACAGAACAAGAGACCTTGCTTTTGCTGGAAGCTTTGGAGTTACACCGCGACGATTGGAACAGAGTGGCAGCTCACGTTGGCACTCGTACACAAGATGAGTGTATCTTGCACTTCCTGCGACTGCCAATTGAGGAACCGTATCTGCATGATGCCTCGGCTGGTATGAACGATTTTCTTTCTTTCTTTCTAAATACATTTTAATTAAGTATAATAGGAGTTAAACTAGAAGATAAAGGGCGCAACGCACTTGTAACGCTTCTGGTGTTGCGGGTGTATATGGGCGGCGATAATCAATTACCATCAGGCGATACGTCTGCTCGTTGGCCCCCTATATAACAAACTAGCTGAACCTCGCAGTGTTACCTGCAGTTATTAGTTTACATACCTATTGTTTTTTTTTTCTTACAATTAAAATAGCCTATATTAATCAGTGATATTATAGCATTCAAATGGTAAAAGAATTTTCAAAATCCGTCCAGTACTTTTTGAGTCAATTCGTTACAAACATACTTACCTACAAACCTTTCCTCTTTGTAATATTAGTATAGATTAAAAAAAAGAAAACAAAAAATCAATCATAGATATTATTAGTATACTACAGATTAGGGATATTCAATATGCATTTATCGTTCTCTAACTACAATTGTATTACCAAAGAAATAACTTCTGATGTTATGTTGTTGGTTAATTATGGTTTTGTATAAGTAATAAATATGTTAACAGGTAGTGTCTTGGGACCTTTGGCGTACCAGCCTATACCGTTTAGCAAGACCGGCAACCCTGTAATGAGCACTGTAGCCTTCTTGGCATCAGTTGTCGATCCGCGTATAGCTTCCAAGGCTACTAGAGCGGCTATGGAAGAATTTGCAGCTATCAAGGTACGTAGAAACGTTAAAACATTATTCATTCTTTAATAATATGTAATTTTAATACTCATTAGGATGTCGTGGTCAGATTCCTTTACTCCATTCGTGTTAAGAAAATGTGTAAAAAAAAAGTGGTGTGTCGTGTAGTCAAATTTTTTTTTTTTATAGAGGCAAGTTCATCTATTTTAAAACGCCTGTTTGACCTTCTCTGAATCTAAACAAATGATAAAAAAATGGTTCTTTGAATGAATGAATGAATGATTTTTATATACATCGTTCGACGTGTATAAAAAAATAAGTATGAATAATTATAGTCGTTCCAATCGTTTATTTAACTTTTGACAGATCACGCACATAAAGTTTTGTAATAATTTTTGATACAATGTACTACCGATAATACTGTACTTTATGGGCGGGCTCCGCCCACTTAGGGATGTGTCATTCGTAATTAATAAATAAATAAATAAATAAATATTTTCGGACATTTAACACACAACGCCATCTAGTCCCAAACTAAGCAGAGCTTGTACTATGGGTACTAGACAACTGATATTAATACATATATACTTTTTTTTTTGTAAATACATACATATTATACATAGAAAACACCCAAACTCCGAAACAAATATTTGCAGATCATACAAACATTTGGTCCGGCCCGGGAATCGAACCCGAGACCTCAAGCTTAGCAGTCGCATACGCTACCACTACGCCACCGAGGCAGTCAATTAATGACTACAGACTATAAAAACGGTTTTGAAATAAATCGATTATATTAATAAAACATAAATAAAATTATTGTGATTATGTTTTATATCAAATCACGTAAAAACCTTTATTATTTTGCATTAAAATGCCCTAAATGTTTCTGTTCCATCGTACTCGTACCTAGTAATGGGATCAAATGTATTCGCTGCAAATTAATGAATCTAAAATAATTGTTTAGACTTACTGTAGTTGGTTCAAATAAAAACTACCTGCGGTACCTACTTGTAATGAACATGTACAAAATGTTGAAATTCGTAGTACTTTACGGATTAAAAAATAAAACAACCAAAAGAGGTACTGTAATACTAATTTTAATTGTAAAGAATCGTCTTCTTCGTATGACCAGGAATCATCATCACTTGAGTTCCCAGTAATATTGATTATCATTTCTTGGATAGATAAATTGTCGAATGCAACATCCCGATCCCAATCCGACATTATCACCTTCTTTGTTTTTTCTACAACATTCGCCCAGTTTTCTGGAGTTACTTTTTCACACGCATTTTTCAGTAAATTTAGCATTTTTCTTGCGGTGAAAGGAGGAGTTGTATTGTTCCTCGCAGCATATCCTTTAACTTGTGCCCAGATCATTTCAATTGCATTATATTGGCAGTGATATGGGGGAATTCTGAGGACGGTATGCCCATGCTCTGCTGCCATTTCATCTATGACGTATCGTTTTGGCAGCTTCTTTGTTTTTAATATCTTTACTAATTCTACTTTTAGTAGGGACTCGTCCACCTCTTCGCCATTGTCACGGAGCCAGTTTATGATTTCATGTTTTTTGTTGGCCTGTGTTGGCATTTTATTAATTTGACGAGAGTGATAAGGTGCATTATCAATAAATATTATTGATGGCTCTTCGAGTGATGTAAGCATTTCTCTGAACCACTTTTCATACACGTTCGAATTCATCTCCTCATAATAATCTCCTGTTTTCTGGGATTTAAAAGCTAATAGAGCGTCTGGCACAAATCCTTTTACTGTTCCTGTATGACAAATAATCAGTCGTTCGCCTTTTCGCATTGGTACTGTAGAAGTGGAGCCAGCGGTGTTGTCAGTCCAAGTTTTTGACAGCGTATGATTCGCATTGAGCCAAGTTTCATCTGTGAAAACAACATTCGACCAATCTTTTTTTTTTCGCTTGTCTTAAAAAATCGTATCTATACAAAGCAATATCATTGCGTTCCATTAAAATTTTTCGTTTGTCACATTTTTGGAATAACATTCCTTTTGACTGCCTCGGTGGCGTAGTGGTAGCGTATGCGACTGCTAAGCTTGAGGTCTCGGGTTCGATTCCCGGGTCGGACCAAATGTTTGTATGATCTGCAAATATTTGTTTCGGAGTTTGGGTGTTTTCTATGTATAATATGTATGTATTTACAAAAAAAAAGTATATAAGTATTTATATCAGTTGTCTAGTACCCATAACACAAGCTCTGCTTAGCTTGGGACTAGATGGCGTTGTGTGTTAGATGTCCGGAATATTTATTTATTATTTATTTATTTATTCCAATGTCTTTCAATACCTTTGCCAGAGAAGATTTTTGACCACGGAACAAACCACTATTTCGTAGAGATTGTTTAGTTTTTTTAATGTTGGAATCTCTTTTCTTTGGTAATAGTCGTATATATGACGACGATTACCAAAGACGATTAAAAAATGAAGAATATTCTTTTAATACATTTCTTCTTTATTTTAAAAAGGAGGTCGCACATTGAAACACATAGAAATATGAAGTACGAAATTATCTATAAAATAATGAGTTTGTTAAATCGATTAAAACTTCTTAATGCATAAAATAGATCGATAAAAGAAATCGAATAGGTAACGGGTCAGGGTATCACTATTTGATTAAGTATTAGAGCTGTCAAAAGTTAAATAAACGATTGGAACGATTATAAGTGTTAATATTTTGTTACCGCGAATGCGGTGTAAATAGTGAAATTAACACGATGACGTATGTTTGGTCGTTCCCGTTGATGTAGAGGTGGTCGGTGTGTTGTTGCAGGACGAGGTGCCCGCCGCGATGATGGAGGCGCACGTGAAGGCGGCGGGCGCGCACGGGCCGCAGGCTGCGCTGGCCGCCACCGGCATCGCTGGCACCGCGCCTGAGCTCGCGCCGCCCGGTGAGTTACACACGCATACATTCTACTATACACCTATTTTTTCTTTGTGGAAATCCTCCAGATACCAACTGCCGGTGTCTATATCGGACTCGAAATCCGCAATCATGTTACTGAGCGAGAGAACCCCCACTCCTATGGTCGCCACGACATCACGCCTCAGCTCGCCCCACGCCGGACATTCTGCCAGCGTTCTACTGTACAACTCAATATTTCCGTCAATTCCTCTCATACTATTACCATACATATTTTTTATGTATGGCTCTGTCAAAATTACTACTCTGCCTGGAGGAAAGCATAAACAGAATCCAAAAGTGGAAGTCACCATACTCATTGCGAATGCAGAAAATGCAGCATAGTGACTCACACTATGGCGGCCTAGTGATACTGCTGCATCATGGGGACTCCGGTCTCTCACTCACCAAAAAAATCCAGATCGAAGACTGTCATTTTACGTTGATCTTCTGAGCGAGGATAGAATCGCCTCGGTCGGGTCGGACCGTTCGTGATGAAATCAGCGTGGCTCTACTACTTTGTAGCATGCATTGCTTGCATGCCTACATGCTTATAGCCTATTCACGTTAAGAAAAAAAATTCCCTAGGGAATCATAAAGGCAACAACAATCCAAATAAATACCCCTAATCAGTCAATCTAATCAGGGGATCCTTGTGGACGGAGCCAACATAATATTACTTAACAAAAACGTTTAACAAAAAAACTGCTTAATTAATCATTATATTTCCTTTAGAAGCCAAAAAAGAGGGTTCATCGGAAATTAAATCTGAGCCAATGGAAGTCGAGGAAGGTGAAGCTAAAGTGAAGGACGAACCTGCGGAGACGCCACCTTCTTCTGAATCTGATAAGGAAACTAAGGAAGATGCTACGTCACAGGCTAACAAAGAAGGTATTATACTACTACTGTCTCGTTAAATAATAAAACTAAGCCCTCATTAAACAAATAAAGAAAAATAAATAAATAAACCTTGTATTGATCAAATTAAAAGTTGTTATCGCTAAATTATTGTGCCTACTGAATGTGATGATACTGATTTTGACAATAAAACAATTTTAATAATGTGTGAAAAATCTCGGTTCTGGGATATATCTTAAAAATCGACGAACTTATTTAAAAGTAAATGGGTGCGTTGTAAATTGTAATATTAAGCTTACATCGTCACTACCGAGCCGTTTTGGGGATGTTCAACTACAATTTTTTTTTAAGTTGTATATGTAAGCAAGTAAGTAAAAGAAAAACTCATCAGTCTGATAATTTAGGAATGTACGTAATGCTAACTGCTGGGTTATTAATTTTAGGATCTAGAAAGTATGTTTTTATGGTGTTGGTTTTCCGAAAAATGTAAAAAAAATATCTAAACAGCATAATTGACTGCACGGATGGTGTAGTGGTTTAAGCGTTCGCTACGCCGTTTGCGGTGAGTGTTGTAGGTTCAAACCCCACATGCGACTACACTGTGTGATTCGTAAATCATTATTCTGAATTTGGCTGTTAAGACAAATTTACTGGCTTAACAGCCAAATTTAGAACAAGGCACAAATAACTTTGTGTCTGTTTCATTTATGTTTTTAAATTCATACTAAATATAAGTAAGTAATGCGGCCTTTCCACATAAAATTGTCTTGGCAACCAATACGATAAAATTCGATATTTCTAGAAAAATCCGAAGCTCCAGCGGCTGTCGATGCGAAACTGCAATCAGCGGCAGCAGCAGCGCTTGCTGCAGCGGCTGTGAAAGCGAAACACCTCGCCGGAGTAGAGGAACGCAAGATCAAATCACTTGTCGCCCTGCTCGTTGAGACGCAGATGAAGAAGCTGGAGATTAAGTTACGGCACTTTGAGGAGTTGGAGGCCACTATGGAGAGGGAACGAGAAGGTGAGTCTATTAGATATAATGATGATGCTTTTTACAATTAGATTTTTTAAAGTTTGGATGTGTTTGTTTTTGAGTTCATTGTAACCGAAGACATGTATCTCGATGTAATTTGAATCTCTAGTGTTTTTATAGTTTCTATACAAAGATACATATATGTAAATTTATGGTTATATTTTTATATCATGAAAGGTTTTGATGAATGATTAAAGGAATGAATGAATTAATAATTTTGTTTTTTAACATATTAATATTTAAAAATAAACGTAGTTAATAAGTTATTATTATCGGTGGCTTTTCACTAACAAGATTTCATGATTATGTTATGTAATATACGTTTTAAATGCTTTTTAATTAGGTTTGGAGTACCAGAGACAGCAATTAATTCAGGAGCGACAACAGTTCCATTTGGAACAACTCAAGGCAGCTGAGTTCCGCGCTAGGCATCAAGCTCATCAAAGGTAATTAGTCAGTTGTATCATATGGGCTTTACATTTTTTTTGACTACATGAGTTTGTGTCGTGCCATCATTTCTATTCATCCCTTGGGTGTCGGAAGAGTCAATTAAAGTAGGAAACACACTCTACAGGATAAAAGTCATGCGAAAAGAGATGGAAAGCTCGTTTGATTAGTTTGTTATAGTAGGATAAACTTTCTTTACGACCAAAGGTCGTTATTGTCGATCGCGTTCATCATTGAATCGTTTTAAGATTTGACGGAAAGTTATTGGTCGTCACAGTCTGAGTCCCGTAGCACAGTTGCACTCGGTGATTAGAAACAATTACAGAGGGTAAGCAACGGCGGCGCGGTCATTATCTGGATGGGTGACCGCTGGTGGCATGTTACAAGCGTCTTCGTGATTCGGAGATTACGTTAGGCAGTCGGTCCCGGTTGTTATCATAGGATAACAGGCGTGAAGCTTAGCTGGAGGCCTTTCGGCTGCCTAAAAACATCCAACGGTAAGATTACATAGCCACAACGTTATCTTGCCAGTGCCCAACCCGCACTCGGCCAGCGTGGGGACGTATGGCCTTAACCTGTCAGTGGGACGTTATAAGTTGTTGACGATTGACGAGAGTACATACACACAGGTATAACAGAGTGTGTTATGCAGGTTACAAGCGGAGAGCGGCGCGAATGCGGCGGTGGCCGCTAATGCGGGGGTGGCGGGGCCGGCGAGCGCTGCGGGCGCTCCGGGCGCTCCGGGCGCTCCGGCTGGGGCGGTGGGCGCGGTGGGGGCGGCGGTGGCGGCGGTGGCGGCCCCCGTAGCGCCCGACGCGCCGCACGACGCGCCCGCCGCGCACGCATAGCCCGCGCTGCACTCCGTCACCTCGCCCGACACCACGCGCCTGTGAACACCCACCTGCTCGCTCCCGACCGCTCCCGACCACTCCCGACTACTCCCGACCACTCCCGACCACTCCCGACCACTCCACCTCCACTGAAAAACTCACTAAAACTAACTAACTAACTACTTATCTGTCTTATAGTTATTACTAACTAATTATTACTCTTTTGTTAAAGTAACTAAAAAAACTAGTAACAGTAAAAGTATGTGTATGAAAAATGTACTAAATACAAACTTGTGACGTCACCGTTTTAAACTATTCAATTGAACAATATATATCAACGTTTATTTGATTAAAATTTGTAATAAAAATGATAAGCTGTAATAATTATATTTTCTAAGATGTTTTATAAATATTCATTTTAAGAACGATATTATTTTAATATATACAGGGTCTGTCGTAAATAATGGATAAGTCGTAAACTGGAGTTGGTCCGGCTATGAGACTATTAGAAAATCGTATCTTTTTGCCAGGGTTTCTAACCGTATGGAAATGGCGTAGACTTTTATGTTTTTTTATAAATTTCGCTACTCTTTGCATTCATTCCGTTGCCATTTCGTTAAATTTAGGTATTTCTGTGTCATTTTTTTTGTATTATAGTCTTGAAGATGTGTATTATTTAGTTTTAGTACTGTTTTAGGCGTTTTTAACGTTGGTCATTTTCAAAATTGTCATTTTAAGATTTTTTATGTTTTTGTTTTACTTAGGGTCAACTTTTGATCATTTACTGTGTAAAAAAAAAGTACGGCGCTATAGCTGCCCATGATCTTAATAAATTATCTAGTATGTGTAGATTCTAAAAAGGTATAACAATGCATACTTCACAAGTAATATTAAGCTACATGAGCGAGATCAATATCAAGGTGAGAAAATATTTTTTTCATGTAATGTTGTAAATGGTTATAAAACTTCGTCAGAATGATTTATTTCTGCCAAGATTCTTTACACAAACACTATGGGGCCACTATTAAGGATATTCAAAGAAAACTAGGTAGTTTTTTGTCAAAAAAATTTCATGCCTCCTCATTTCATAAAGGTGTTTAATTTTAAAATTGATGTGCTCTAATAGTTACATGCGACAAACATGTTACAAGTTTATTCGTAAAAAGGATCATCAGGTAAAAAAATGAACAAAGACAGCAATACAAAGGGTCTCCCCGCGTGAAAAGGACATTGTTACTAGGCACACTGCATGATGCACCGTCCCTTTCACACTCACGATGTGTGAAAAGGTTAGCATGCGTTTAGCTAGGGCGCACTCCTGATACATCTCTCAGTGTGATGTTGACCATCGCATGTGCTCTCGTTTTCATTACTGTCGTCAATTTGTTACTGCTTTCTAATATCGGACTTAGATTTTCTTTGTGATTTGGACTTGTTACCCTGGTGATATTGACAACTCAGCTCTCATTTATGGGCATCGTGTTGTGCTATCGATTGCACGTGTTATTTTGGAAAATTTTGTATATCATGCCTCAACAATACACGCCGGCCGAATACGTAAACATGCATTACATTTATGGTTTATGTGATGGCAACGCCAATAGAGCTGCTAGAGTTTATCGGGAAAAATATCCAAATGCCCGGCATCCTGACTATCGTGTCTTCATAAGAGTGCACAACACATTTTTGGAAGGACGATTTCCTGGGACCGGCGTAGGCGGGGCGAGTGAAGGACGACCACAACGCCACAGTGCAGCCGAAGTACTGGAAATAGTTGCAGAAGACCCTGGTACGTCCATAAGTGTAATTTCAAGGCGCACCGGTATACCTCAAAAATCTGTACACAGGATTTTAAAAAGGCATGAATTATATCCCTATCATTATCAAAGGGTCCAAACATTAATGCCAAGGGACGCTGCTGCGAGAATAACATTTTGTCGCATAATGCTGCGAAAGATGAGGGAAGACCAAAGTTTTTTTAATAAAATTTTATGGAGTGACGAGTCAACGTGTCGAAAAGATGGTTTTTTGAATCTTCACAACATACACAGCTGGCAACTCGAAAACCCAAGACTTATCCGAGAAGACCGATCGCAATATCAATTTAAAATTAATTTATGGACTGGCATTATTAATGGCAAAATCATTGGTCCATTCGAATTGCCGGCAATATTAAATGCGGATATGTATTTGAATTTTTTAGCAAATACTTTACCTAGTTTACTGCAAGACGTCCCACAAGAGATAAGAAATGAGATGTGGCTACAAAATGATGGGTGTCCAGCACATTACGCTGTTCGTGTCAGGGAACATTTAAATAATACTTATCCAGATGGATGGATAGGGCGATTGGGGCCAATTTTATGGCCTCCACGTTCGCCAGACCTGAACCCCTTGGACTTCTTTTACTGGGGCTGTATAAAAGAAAAAGTATACAGTGAAACAATAAGTTCTGTAGAAGAGTTGCGTGCGCGCATTCAAGTAGCAGCGAGAAAAATTGAAGAAGCCGGTTATGTGCGCCGGATTAAGCGATCGTTTATTAGGCGATGTAGAGCGTGCATAGCTGCCGGCGGAGGACACTTCGAACATTTAGTTTAAGTTGTTGAATAAATATTTTTACGTACTAAAACAACCTAGTTTTCTTTTGAATATCCTTAATAGTGACCCCATAGTGCTTGTGTAAAGAATCTTGGCAGAAATAAATCATTATGACGAAGTTTTATAACCATTTACAACATTACATGAAAAAAATATTTTCTCACCTTGATATTGATCTCGCTCATGTAGCTTAATATTACTTGTGAAGTATGCATTGTTATACCTTTTTAGAATCTACACATACTAGATAATTTATTAAGATCATGGGCAGCTATAGCGCCGTACTTTTTTTTTACACAGTAAATGATCAAAAGTTGGCCCTAAGTAAAACAAAAACATAAAAAATCTTAAAATGACAATTTTGAAAATGACCAACGTTAAAAACGCCTAAAACAGTACTAAAACTAAATAATACACATCTTCAAGACTATAATACAAAAAAAATGACACAGAAATACCTAAATTTAACGAAATGGCAACGGAATGAATGCAAAGAGTAGCGAAATTTATAAAAAAACATAAAAGTCTACGCCATTTCCATACGGTTAGAAACCCTGGCAAAAAGATACGATTTTCTAATAGTCTCATAGCCGGACCAACTCCAGTTTACGACTTATCCATTATTTACGACAGACCCTGTATATTATAGGTATCTATTTGGGATTCATATACCCTATTTGGTTTCACAAGTGTTAGATATAAAGTGGGTCTTAGATAGAGATATATAAGTAGGTCAGATACACATTACATTAGCGTATATATTTAGTTTAGTTTTAGATAGAATACTATTTAATATATATAATTTTTCTATTAAATAGTATTCTATCTAAAACTGTATCGAACAAGTGAAACTGGCCCTTAGTTAATCTATTTTAATATCGCTTCACAGTTAACTTAACTCGTATTATTTTAATTGATATTGTGATGTCTTCGATGAATGTATATGTTTAGCTTCGATGTCCATATTCATGTAGATTTAAGTTTTATAAATGAGTTTTCGAACTTACCTACGGTTACACAATTTTTCATTTACGCGAGATTAAAGATTGACTTACAGATAAAAAAAACCTATTGTTTTCAAGGGAAAATAAAATAAATGAATAATTATATTTTCTTTATTTATTTATATTATTTTATCTACACCCATGCTATATTCTCTATAAAATTTTCTAAAACAGCGGCTTATTGCCAAAATTAAAACATCCTGTATCATAAAATAAAATAAATAAAAATAATCTTTATTTCCTGTAACCTGTTTATACATTTTTTTTTTATTTAAATCTAGTTATCTGTCATCTATGTGATAATAACTGATTCCCTCCACTTGTTTCGGTCTAGTGCAATTCTTCTCCATTCTTTTGTCAGATCGTCTTCCCATCTATTTACCGGCCTTCCTCTATGCCTCTTCCCATACCTGAGATACCATTCCGTAACTTTTTTAGTCCATTTCTCTGCTTTCGATCTCCACATATGTCCTGTCCATTTCCATTTCAATGACCTTGTATTTATTCCTACATCTGCCACCTTGGTTATTTCTCTAATGTAGCTTTCTATTTATCCTTTAGTCGTAGATCTAGCATACTTTTTTCCATGCCTCTTTGACACACTCTCATTTTTTGCTCAATATTTTGTGTGGATGGCCACGTATGTAAGACATGGAAGGATACAAGTGTTATACAATTTAGTTTTTTCATAAATAGGTATGATTTTATTTTTCATGACCTCTTTGAGAGACCAATATCTTTGCCAACTATTATTTATTCTTCTGTCCACTTCTTTGTTAGATAGGCCCTTTACCGCTATTATTTGTCCTAGATATATATACTCGATCTTTTCTTGTCCCACTTCTATTTTAATTTTAGCTTTGTTCGTCATCAGTTTGGTCTTACTTGTATTCATTGACAATCCTGCTTTTTGAATTTCTGTTGACAGTTGTTGCAACATGTTTTGTAGTGTTGTTGGGTCTCTTGTAAATAGAATGAGATCGTCTACAAATCTAAGGTGGTGTAGTTTTTCTCCATTTATATTAATTCCAAGCTCGTTCCAGTTAAGTTGTCTAAATAAATTTTGTAATACAGCATTAAAAATTATGGTGATAGAGGATCCCCTTGAATTTCAAATTCATCTCTGGTGCGTTCTAATTGTATTTTTGCTGTGCTAATCTCGTATATTTGTTTGATAAAGTTACAATATTTATTTTGCACGCCATGTGTAATTATGTTTCAAAGAATCAAATGCTTTATTGTAATCCACAAATGACAAATAGTATGGTTGATTATATTCGTTAAATTTCTAGATTACTTGTTTAACAACACGTATGTGGTCAATTGTTGAGAAATCAAAACGGAATCCTGCTTGTTCCTTTGTGTAACCATAATATCATCCAAACGAGTGTTATAATGTTGTACTCAATTACATAATGCGACTCCTTTTTCAAAAAAAGAACATTGTCAGGCACTACCACAGCGCCGTATTTAAAAAAAGAACTGTCGAATTCACGTCGTATCCCGCCATTTTTATTTGATATTAGTATTGCACAAATGTATTAATTTATATCATGGGTGTATATAAAGTCTTGTATGCATCTTATGTACTGTTTCTTTATTTATTAGGTATTAAAACACTCATGTGATACTATTATCTCACTCGGAACCCACATTCGTGTTTTAATACCCCTTATTATACAACAGTTGCATAAATGACTATTAGGTTTTCTATCAATAAATTTATGTTACCATTTAAGTCATTATTATAAAGATACTGTCAACTCGCGGATTATGTTCTAGTATCTAAGTGCAACATATGTATAGTTTTGAATTTATATAATGAAACATTAAATACATCTTTGCATTTATCAATTTCCATCACAGTCCATTGATTAACTAATAAATTTATGTATTCACTTTTATGTACAACATTTATCCAAAATTACTACCAACCATTTAGTTTCGAGAAATATTACGTTACATGACCTACTAATAAAATGTGTATAATTAATTCTTCAAATTCAAAATATAAAGGAAGGCAAAAGCAAAAGTTATTGAATAAACTTTTTAAAGATTAGTTATAAAAAAGTAAAACAATTATAAATGTTGGTAATTTATACTTGACTCCTTGCTATAAAAATTCGTTAAAGGAAATATAGATTTAAATTTTTTGTAATTAAATAAACTTACAATGCTAATTCTGTTGTTCGAAAACTCTTTAAACTAAACTAAACTTGAGTTATGTTCTATTGAATGACGTTCTTAATTAAAAAAAAATTAGACCCTTTACACTAAAAATGGTAATTTTTTAGATAGAGGAATACAAAAATAACATTTTGGGCAATCACTTTAATACAGCATGCTAATGAATGATGCAACGACAGAATTAACATCAATATTTATTTAAAGTCGTTTAAGGTGGCGACTTCATATCATACTATAATCACTCAAATGTGCTGATGTAAAGTGAGGTCGAGTGGACGGAGCGATTTTGCGATAACAACCTATTGTTCCCCAATCATGTGTGTAGCGAACTAAGGAGCTAACTAAATATCATTGTAAACTTAATTTAACAAATGAAGTAATGTTATTAAGTTAATATAACTTTATTCTTGACCAGCGGCACACAGCGAGTGACACGTGCCGTAACGCAAAAATAATCCGTAACAGTTGATATAGGGTTATAAACTGTATTTTACTGATCATACTACTATATCGCGCGGTCGGTTACCACGCCGCTTTCTACTGCGCCAAGTGTTGTGGGTTCAAATTCCACATGGGACTTTGTATGATCCACAAATTGTTGTTCTGAGTCTGGGTGATTATACAGGGGGCAACCCTGTATAATAAAAATAATGGGTATAATAGATAATCAGGAAACATTTTACATTATAAAATACTGCTAGACATAAGTCAAACAGGTTTTGGCTGTTAAAATAGAGGATGTACTCGTATTGACACCAATGTTTAATCTCATTCAAAATACCCACCTAGAGGGTCATAGTAATATAAGTATATAAAATATGTACATACTTATATAGCTATTTTAGTAACAGCAATTATATTTCACACAATATACAATGTGCCACGTAAAATTTCAAATTGACTTAGGAACATATTTACTCTATTATATTATTAATACGTTTATGGACATGTCTTTCGATATTCTCTGCATGTATCAACTAGACATAAGTGCATTTATGCAGCAATCTCATTATTCTTAAACATTTTTAATAAAAGCTGTTTAAAATTCTAATTTAAATTCGAAAATGTGAAGGTTCAAATTGAACTTGTATTAGATTTATGTATATTATTAACCGTTTACGACCCGTCTCACACGCTGTGTTTAAACCGCATTAGATATTTAAGTGTTTATAATCCTAGGTCCATAACGTGACGTTATGAAATAAAAAGAAATTAATCGATCATGTTGTTTCACTCTTCTTTTGTACCATGTTATCGACAACCATTGACTTTTGGTTTACTTTTTCGCTATAAAAATAAAACTACACCGACTTGCATCCTTTACGACACCATT
The DNA here is from genome assembly GCA_916048165.1 of Spilarctia lutea. Taxonomy (NCBI): domain Eukaryota; kingdom Metazoa; phylum Arthropoda; class Insecta; order Lepidoptera; family Erebidae; genus Spilarctia; species Spilarctia lutea. The sequence goes on from OU696491.1 coordinate 9,405,535, forward strand.
TATTGTTGATATGTTTTGGAAACACTTGATTTGCCCACAGCTATCTAGATAAACGTACGTGCAGTACGATTAATGGTATTGACGTGAGTGTTTTGAAAAATGATCATATTAATATGTTTAGTTTATCTAGGGTACTATTCAAAATGTATAGCTCTAGTGGAACCTCAAGACAATCAAGAAACACAACAGTTTTATAGAATTTCTATGGTAAGTTGATGAATTGATGAACTTAAAATCACTTATTAAACGTCCAAAACGGTTTTCTTTGTATGCTTAGGCTCAACAAACAACAATTACACTGCATATCTGAATAACACACAAATTTTCCTAACAATATTAAAGAGAACTAGATTTATGATGAAAGTATCGTTAGCAATAAAAATGAATTGCATAACGTCACATCCCTTAGTCATGTGGTACTGACAGATATCAACGTCGTACAGGCAACTGTCACCCGCACCATGCTACAGCGCAAAGACTTAAAAGGACCGACCGCGTACCTTACCAGTACAGATTACCCAATATAGTTAAAATGGTATTTTTTGTCTCTTGGAATTCAAACTTTAAGCATTTTAGTTTTCCATTTATATTTATGAGTTATTTGAGAGCTTTTTCATAATTGACATAGCCAGCATCTGAATCTTAGAAGTATAATATCGAAGTGAAGTTCAGGATCGCGATTACTTTAAGGGCAAGGTCGAATTAAACAGTCAATTAAGATCGAGGCTGTAATTCACGCATGCAAATTTAGCAGCTAATAGAAAATTATTCTCATTCTGGGCCATGTACCAACTTCAGAGTCTGAATAACATTTAATGAAAAGCTACTCGATTAGTAAGTTCTTACTTAGTTAGAAACGATTGCTTTGAACTTTAAGTGTCTGCACATTTGCTTAAATTGTGGAAAGTGCTTTGATGTACTTTGATCGTTCGTAAACCGACTCGAACGACTCGCTTAACCAAGGGAAACACAAATGCACATAGTTCGCATATGCATTTGTGCGATGCGAACATAGTCATTGTTATTTCAGCAATTAAAGTAAATCAATTAAGTTTTGTAATAGAAACTATGATCATTTTTCGAAAATAGGTATCATCACACGATAATCCCGGTAGTCCAGCCCTTTTTACTCACGGTAAAAGTCCTGTATGGGACCCAGTTCTGCAGAGTTTGTACTTTGTTGACGCACGCGATAACAAGGTGCATAAACTCGACTATGTCTCCGGCAAGATTACCTCTAAGTACATCAGTAAGTTTTTCACAGTATTTAGTATGTATTATAATTTGTGCCATGAGAGCAAAGTGATCAGATTTAAGTATAATTTGAACGACAATTATGTTAAAAAACCAGCTGAACCCACAATAAAAACTACCGTGGGTAACGCCGCAGGGCATTTCTAGTCTAAAAACAAAATCTAAGTTATTACTTATATCATCAGCTATCTACCAGTGAAAGTCCCGTTAAAATAAGATAAGTATTGTAAAAAAATGTTATTTTGGTATATGTACAGTGTCGTGTATGATATGTATGTATACATAGATTTTGAATCGACCAACTGATGTTACGCGACCTGGTCAGTGATTTAAGTATGAACATGGATTACACCTTCAATAAATTATTGGTTGCACTTAATCTAACTTTGCGAAGAAGAGCTTTGTCTACATTACCAACTTTTTCTGAGATTTATTTATTTTCAAGAGTCATTTAAGTACCGAATAAGTCAAGAGTGTTTAACCATGCCTACGCTTAATAATATAACTTTACAATTAAGTTTGTGTATTATTTTACTACTCAACCGATCATGAAATATTCCATACATCTTGTCATGAGCACTAAAAAGAGCATAGGGCCAAGGACATCTTGTTCCTAATGGATTATCCAAATAAATTTTAAGCGAGCAGAGTCACGGGCGAAACCTACTAATATATAATTGGATAATTTGTAGACATTGAAACTGAGTTTTTTTGTAAGTTGTACACAAAAATAACATATTGTTGTATTGCCTCCGGGCGAAAAGGCCGCCAATTGTACTTCCTTAGTTAAAGTTGTCGTAGTTAAGTTAATTTTGTTACTTAGGAGCCATCCATAAAGTACGTCACACGTAAAAGGGGGGGGGGGGAGGGGGTCGACAAAGTGTGACATGGTGTGACAAGGGGTGGGAGGGGTCCTAAGTTTCGTGACATCACATTTCAATATCTAATATAATACGAATAAATGAGAACGAAGTGACTGCCATGCCAGTTATAAATAATTTAAAGGAGTGGGTTCAAAGTCCATGGACTGAAGATGATTGAGTTTCTTTCTTCTTCTTTTTCTTTATATTCAATAGTTTATTGCTTTGTTATTGTTTCAAATATTTGATGTTAATGTTGATTTCATAAAAAGTACTTTATTTAAATAGAAATAAAACTAATTTCGGAACTGCTGTTTTAATTTAATAATTTTTCGATGTGAAATTGCAAAACATGTGACGTCACACTAGGGAGGGGGGGGGGGTCTCAGAAATGTGACCACCTGTGACAAGGACGGGGGGGGAGGGGTCCAAAAAATCATGAAATTCGTGTGACGTACTTTATGGATGGCCCCTTATCTGGTGTGCAATAAAGAGATTTATTGTTATTATTATTATTATTGTTGCCATTAAAAAAATTACATTATTATAGGTTACGGTGAAGTAAACGTAGTATCCCTAGTAAGTGGTTCGCAAAGAGTTTTGGTCTCCGTTCGTACAGCATTATACTTGCTGGAGTGGGGTATGACTGGTGATGAGGCCTTACGATTGGTCACTACCTTAGATATGGGCTTGCCAGATAACGTAATCAGTGACGGAAAACCAGATGCTGAAGGACGATTTTGGGCAGGTACGTCTAAACATACTATATCTACTTATTGTAGTCACCTTACAAACTTAACATTGATACAGTAGTATTCTGAGTAGCTTTCATTATTATTGTTTATGTGTTAAGGTTCGATGGATTTGAGAAATAAACCTTCTGACATGTTAAAGAGATTTTATTATAAACACTCTTAAAATCACCATATCTCTTAGAATAACAATCCTAAATTGTCGCCGAGGTCGCTAGATTAATCACTGATATCATTCCAATATTTAAAGCGCTGTAGCTGAAACTGAAGAGAACTGGACTGAACTGCGACCACGAGAGTTGTTATTTATATCTACTCATTGTTATTATTACTAGCGCATTCTAGAAACAACTCGTACGTACGAGGTCATTCACCGTATCAAGGACGCGCCCGCCGGTGAAATCGCTGCGCAACAATCAATAGATATTCGACGCTATATATATCGATGTCAGGTTCATTATTCCGTGTCTCAGGAGATCAACGAGAACTATTTGTGTGTGTGTTGTGTGCGTGAAGACGTCTCGAGCGTTGTTCGCGAATAATTTTTCTACGTAACATTATCATTTTATCCGAAAGAAGTCCTCTGCTGGGCATAGGTCTTCCTCGAGGCTCTTCACAACATCCAGTCCTGAGCTTAAGTTGACTTTACTTACCTACTCCTTTTTGAAATTTATTAAATACCTACCGAATGTAAAGTGTTCCAGCATTCCTACGGTTAGTCTCAAATCCCTATTATAACTTTGCAAAGTAAGTAGTAGTGTGTTACTTATTTTACTATTGAAGCTCAAAGAAAAATGTTGAAATGTTGCATTTCCTGCCAGAAGCAATGAAATGACACCGGATATCTTTCGTTCAGAAGACGTTCCTAAGGGATAAACCCAAAAAATTATATAATAGTAGATACTCGTATTAAAGGAATCCAAAGGTTTTTGAATGAAGAAATATATTCAATTTTTTTAAAGGTGTAGTCTAATTTTGTCTACAGGAACGAAAGGACCCGAAAGAGGAGAAGAAGCGGCTCCTGATAAAGGAACTCTGTACACAATAGAGCAAGAAAGTTTTACCAATCCCCGCATACAGATTCGTCCAGTTTCCATATCCAGTGGTCTTGTCTGGTCTTTGAACAACAGCGTGTTATATTACATAGACTCAGCCACGCAGAAAGTCGAAGCGTTTGACTATGATCTGCATAGGGGAGATTTAAGTAAGATATTAGTTTAACATTATTCATAGAAATAGATAACTAGAAACCTGACCGCCCGAAATATAAGCTTCTATGTCCATTGTTTCACAAGGAATTGGGTAATCCTCTTTGGACATTTGTACTAAGTTTTTTTTGCTTCTTATTGGCGATTCTTTTTCACTACTCGTTATACTTCGACGAGGAAGTGAGTTAAAATGCGGAGATGAGTTTCATTATTGTATTTTTATATGGATTATGTTCTAATTGTCGTTTTTTTATAGGTGGCCGTAGAACAATTCTAGATATTACTAACTATGGATATGAGGATGCTTTCCCTGATGGTATGACCATCGACAGCCACGGCAAGTTATGGGTTGCACTTATGCTTGGGGGCACTGTAAGTATCTTACACTTATTTTATTTTATCTCATACTATTCTCATACTTTGTATGGTATTTTGTGTGTTCTTTTTTTTATTTTTCTTTTTTAAAAAAGACTACTTCCGCATTAGGAATGTACAACCTGTTTCTCGGGGGACTTTACAAACATACATGAAACGAACACAAAGTACACCCAGACTTAGAATAGCAATTTGTGGATCACACAGTGTTACATAACACTTGGCGCAGTAGGAAGCGGCGTGGCGACAACTTAAACCACTAGGCCAACCGTGCAGTCATACTGGAATTTAATAAAACCGAAATACACTTACAGTCCGTTCGCTTTGAGAAAATGGTGACGCGACGATTGAGCTCCACTTTCTGACCAATTAGGTTCTAAAAGTTTATTATTTTTTTAATGAAAACTTGGAATGTGCCGCCTTAGATGCAAGTATTTCGCGTCGATTCTCTACAGTCATTGACGCCTTTATACTCATGTATTTTTTTTTATTTATAAACTTTATTGCACACCACTACAGTAAACATTTAAACAGAGATACATATACGGACACCAACATCAGGTATCACAATAGCCGGTCTTATCGCTAACGGCGATCTCTTCCAGACAACCCTATGTGTGTGGACCCTAATAGAAGGGGTGGTCTCCAAACGTTAAGAATGAAGCCTAGATTATTGGCTAATATTCCGTTTTGACCACGTGACTCAGCGATAAGATGACGTTATTCCCGCATACATTATACATACATGTTATTAAATATTTTGGACATCGGACATCTAACACACAGCGCCATCTAGTCCCAAACTAAGCAGAGCTTGTGTGATGGCTACCAGACAACTGATTTCAATATAGATGTACTTTTTTTTGTAAATACATACATATTATAAATAGAAAACACTCAAACTCCGAAACAAATAATTGCAGAACATACAAACATGTGATCCCGGGAATCTAACCCGAGACCTCAAGCACAGCAGTCGCATACGCTACCACTGCGCCACCGAGGCAGTTGATCGTATTAGTTTTCCAATAACGTTTACGTTTGTAGAATGTCAACTTGGCTAGATGTGTCACTATTTTCTTAACGCAAATGAACTATAACGTGTTTTAAGCTATATTTACAGTTACTCAATTCATTATATCATTGCATAAGCTTGTTGGTCGACTGGGAGAGAATGTCTCCTGGCAATAAGTATTATTAACTTTATACAAAATGTTAAGTTTTAAATAAATAAACTATTTGTTTTTGTTGTACATATATTCGAAACACATTTTTTTATTCTTACAGGTCCTTCATATTGATCCCGACAAAGGTCAAGTAATCTTCGGTTATAAGCTGCCCGTATCTCGTGTATCAGCAGTATGTTGGGGCGGTCCCAACTTCGACGAGCTATTCGTGACAACGGCCCGCAGCAACCACGATGTCACAAATGAACCGCTTGGAGGCGCTATTTTCACAATCCGAGGCACAGGCAGCCGTGGGGTTGCGCCTAACATGTTCCGATTTGATAATGCTGATTTTTATTGATCAAACTATTTTAAATTATATTGTAAATATAACAAAGTGTTGTGGTCTTATTATTTACTAGCTTTTATCCTCGGCTCCACTCGCGTTTCTGTCTCTGTATTTTATGAAGTAATATTTTATTTGTAAACCTATGTGTAGTTCTAGAGTTGATCTTTTAGTAAAATTAGTTTTTTTTTTGTATTGCAACGATTTCAATTTTAGAACTGCCCTGTTCATAAAAATTAAATAATTAAAATTCGAAAGGTAGGCCGGAAGGTGCTACCTATATCGAAATATTGACGAAACCACTTAAGATCGTAGATTTAACATTATTAACACTATTATTTTGTATCCTAGGACATTGAAGAATTGATACTAGGTCGATAAGAATAGACATATATCTCAAAAACTATTTTGATTTAACAAAAATCTGGTAGTCTTTATAAAGATAGGTAAATCAATTGTAAAGGCTGACGTAATTAAAATTTAGGTATATTTCACCAAATGATGTATGTTCACACGTAGCATATTACACAATCACACTCGATTTATTCCACTCATATTTTCTTCATTAAGTCCGGCCTAATTAGTGCTAATGTTAGTCTTCATGGCTTAATTCAATTCAAAGAACCCAGTAGTCGCAGTATTCAGATTAATAGAGTGAATTGATACAGTCAAGTGTTGACAGATGTATATCCCCACGTTTATTTCAGTGCAACTAGTAATATATCACTTGTGCTGTTTAATTACGGCGACATCTGCAGTATCTGTAAGTAAATTTACATGTCCCAACCTAAGAAACATCGTTCGTTAAGGAACAGAGTAGCCCTATGTAAGCAGGATGCTCTGCAAACTTCTCAGGCTCTCATTACAAATATTAAGTAATCTCCTTATTTACCTACCTAGGTTTTAATAATGATTTAAATCGTGTGCTTTATAATTTATACATATACATTATATTATGTATAAATTATAAATTTAAACATAATGTATGTAGGTATAAATTTATAACATGTAGGTACCGTATGTTTCCTTAAATAAAAAGTAAAAGTATGGAATCCACATAATAAATCTTAGTTAAATAATAATTTCTTTGTGGTATTTATCCAAATAATACCCCCCCTCCCCACTTACCCTCTAACGTAAATATTTTTTCCAACAGAATCTAACGCGATACAATGAACACTTTCACACATTCGAGTTCACAAATCTCACGTTCACTCACGCCGAGAGTCCAGTTTGGGATACAGCCACAAACACCTTGTACTGGGTTGATGTGATCAACCAAAATGTACATTCCTTAAACTATTATACTGGAATTCATGATGTTAAACATATTGGTAAGAATAATGCGAGTATATATTTTTAACGCTTATAAAAATAGGCTTTGTGGTTATACTGTAGCGGGGCAGAGGCAGGCTTCGGGCTTCGACAGTAATGAGCCGGTTAACACAGAGTGTATCCACGTCATTACAGAAAACTGCTGCTAAGCGATGTTTTTATCGCTTTCACTGAGTGAGTTACATACTGCCCTATATAAGGCATGTCATATGTCTATGTGGTGATGGTTTAAGAATACAGTGTCACCACCAGTATTTATTTCATGGGTGTCATAAAAGGCCAGTAAGTAAGCAATTTACGCAGGACAACATCACTGCAAACAGAAGACAACTTGAACCATACACTATACCCAAACCTTCTCAGGATAGGCTTATCAGCTTCCTGCAGTGGATTCTTAAAGGCAGGATGATGATGTTATCGCATATAATCGAAGTTGAATTATTAATAAAACCTACACAATATTGTAATAGAATATGGCGAAGTCAACATGGTTATGCCGATAGAAAACAACCGGCGTCTTCTAGTAGGAGTCAGATGTGAGTTGTTCCTTCTCGACTGGCACAAACCGGGTGATGCCGCATTGAGACTCGTCGCTGCTTTGGATGAAGGTTTTCCTGACAATGTACTAAACGAAGGAAAAGCGGATGCTTTCGGCAGATTTTGGGGAGGTAAGTTGCTAACCATAATTTGAAAAGTTTGTAACTATACATTTATTTACTACTTACATTATTTAGAATTATTTTTATGGAACAAACGGCAAACGGGCAGACCTATCGGCTGATGGTAAGCGATTACCGCCGTCCAAGGACACCAGAGGCGTTGGGGTATGGGCTTACTACCTTACTCACTCGGTGAAACACAGCGCAGGCATTGTTTCACACCGGTTTTCTGTAAGACCGTGGTGTCACTCCGGTCGAGTCGGTTCATGCATGCCGAAGCGTGGCACGGTAAACATTTTGACATTATTATTATGTCTTCAACTAATTATAAACTACATAAAGCGTGTACTGTAGGTTTTAGACTACGAAAAGAACTATTTTATAGTCACCCACACATATGCACGCAGTTTATTAACTGATGGTTGTACACAAATTACTCATAACTACTTAATATTTACTTTGATCTAGGATACGCATAGTCTATCAGAATCAGATCCTATCAGAATTTCATTTATAACCTTCTTTTTGCATGCCCTCCGGTTTATGCCTCCGAGCAAGCAATACGGGAAAAAATATTCTGTATTTTGGCTATAAGTAAAGACATATTTTTTATTTCAGGGACAAAAGGTCGTCAAAAAGGCCATATAGTCGATCCCGACGAAGGAACATTGTATAGTTTGGAAGGCCCGAACTTCATACCTCGTATACATCTCAAGCCAGTGACGATATCTAATGGACTTGTTTGGTCTCTCAACAACACTGTTATGTACTATATAGATTCTTACACCCGGAAAATAGAAGCCTTCGACTTTGATCTTCTGAACGGACGCTTATGTAAGTTGTATATGTATGGGCGGTATTTTTAAAGAATCAATAAATACATTTTTCTTTAAAAATACATTTACACAAAAAATTGAGCAAACGTAGTGTAATGAATGAGGTGTCAATAGATTCGTAAAAATGGCTCAAGTAGTATAGCTAAGTATAAGCTACATAAATTTTATAAAAATGGTCCAAACGACATAAGCTACATAAATTTTATAAAAATGGTCCAAACGACATAAGCTACATAAATTTTATAAAAATGGTCCAAACGACATAAGCTACATAAATTTTATAAAAATGGTCCAAACGACATAAGCTACATAAATTTTATAAAAATGGTCCAAACGACATAAGCTACATAAATTTTATACAAATGGCCCAAGCGACATAAGCTACATAAATTTTATAAAAATGGCCCAAGCGACATAAATTACATAAATTTTATAATAATGGCCCAAGCGACATAAATTTTATAAAAATGGCCCTAGTGACATAAACTACATAAATTTTATAAAAATGGCCCAAGTGACATAAGCTACATAAATTTTATAAAATGGCCCTAGTGACATAAACTACATAAATTTTATAAAAATGGCCCAAGCGACAAATTTTATAAAAATGGCCCTAGTGACATAAACTACATAAATTTTATAAAAATGGCCCAAGTGACATAAGCTACATAAATTTTATAAAAATGGTCCTAGTGACATAAACTACATAAATTTTATAAAAATGGCCCAAGCGACAAATTTTATAAAAATGGCCCAAGTGACATAAGCTACATAAATTTTATAAAAATGGCCCTAGTGACATTAACTACATAAATTTTATAAAAATGGCCCAAGTGACATAAGCTACATACATTTTATAAAAATGGCCCTAGTGACATAAATTTTATAAAAATGGCCCAAGCGAAATAAGCTACATAAATTTTATAAAAATGGCCCAAGTGACATAAGCTACATACATTTTATAAAAATGGCCACGTGACGTAAGCTACGAGTACATAAAGTTTATAAAAAGTTTTTACATAGTTTTAAAACTTTTCTTGTTAAATCTAACGTATTTTCAATTTCTAGGTAATCGCCGAACTATTTACGATGTAAGTAAAGATTTTCCTGAACCAGTAATAGCAGATGGAATGACTATTGACGTACATGGGTTTCTATGGGTTGCGCTCATGTTTGAAGGACGTGTAAGTTGTTTTTATTAATGGCTGTACCATCACCATCGTGATTGCTATCACTATTAATAAAGTGAAAATTAAGTTATGATTAGCTGAGTTTTGGACACCTAAAATTTAAGAGTATACATGCCTTAATGCTTTGACTGTTGGACATTTTACACCCTGCCTCGAAAGGAGATTTTAGTCTATTAAATCAAGCTGGTCAGACTGGTGGGAACATGATTTGTTTGAAGTTTTCCATTACTTTACAGGGCAGTTTATTCTCTTAGTTGGCTACGGGATGAATAGCGGTATGTAAAGATAAGCATTAACAATGCTTTCCACCAACAGGTGATACGCATCGACCCGGATAGAAGATACGTGGTAGAGACATACAAGCTTCCTGTGTCCCTCACCACATCGATAACATGGGCCGGGCCAGCGCTCGACAGCCTCGTAGTGACGACATCAAGACGAGACATGGACGTGATTACTCTACGACAGGAACCGTTATCTGGTTCCTTATTCATATTGCACCAACTGGGAACCACAGGGGTTCCAGACCATAAGTTTGTGTTTCCTAACGCTGACAGCTATTGAGGCAATATAGATTATTTTGTAGCCGTTGCGAGGATTATTAAAATGTGTGGGATTATTATTATTTTTATTTTATGTAGTAGGTGGAAAAAGAGCAGATGTATCGCCTGATGGTAAGCGATTACCGCCGTCCATGGACACATGCAACACCGGGGGCGTCACAGGTGCGTTGCCGGCCTTTGGAAGATGGGGAGAGGGATAGGGGAGGGGTTTCGATATGGGCCTCCGGTATCCTCACTCACTCGGTGAAACACGGCGCAAGCGCTATTTCACACCGGTTTTCTGTGAGGCCGTGGTATCACTCCAGACGAGCCGGCCCATGCATGCCGAAGCGTGGCTCTCCTACGGTAAAAATTATGACACTTTATATACATTAAGTGTTTTCGTGTGTATGTAAGTTATGAAAGTACTTTATTGTCAAATTACTAAGTCTTGCAAAATAAATGTTTTAAATCATTTTAATATCTAATAAAAGCCTCACTATAATGATTCATTATCTACATCTATTTTTAAGGAAGGTAAAGTTATGAGATATCAAATAAAAACACTAAATAATCAATGAAATAATTTTATTAGAGCACATGAATACAACCAGAGTAAGATAACAAGAGAATGTATAACATTTTAAAATCTATTAATAAATAACATCTAAACAACATAACATCACATGACAACAGCGAAGTGACTAGAAACTTGTGATCCTTCGATGACAACAACATGTGAACATATCTTGATAATCATTTATATTTCATTTTCATTATTAATTCAGTCCAAGAGAACAAAATCCTAAATAACACATAATAAAAATTCGTTCAGAATTCACTTCTGTCCCCCTTAGCTAATATGCAAGTGTTTCGCGTCAAATATCTTTTTACAATTGGTAACACTTCTATCATCAATCATCAACTACCCATAACTATGGAGGGTAGAGGTAAGGAGTATCATCTATGTACATGAAAAGTGTCCGTTGAAATGCATTAAATTAGGGCGGCGCCACATTAGCATCAGAGTAAACTTCTTAAAATCAATACACACACTTTTTCATAAAATTGAATGATAAAAAATCAATAAACGTACTATTCACAGTTCAGAAAATAAAATATATTTACTACATTATTTTGTAATACGCAAGTAGTGACAATAATGTTAATTTTTTTAACTCGGCGTACTTCAATTCGTTCACAATTGCTACATTCATACCATACCCTGTGTCTACACCAGCGCCATTCTGGAAGGTTTTTGAACTGTTATTTACAGCTTATGCTGGACACTTTTTTCAATTTTCTACCATATGAGATAACACTCCTTATCTCTACCCTCCATACCCATAACGTCCCACTGCTGGGCTCGGTTAACACCTCTATACTCCTTGACTAATATCTTTAGTTTCGACCACGTGACTAGCGTTGAAATTATGGTGATTCAAGTTTTCTATTATCTTTGACGTTTGAAGAATGTCAACTTGGCTCTGGGGCAAAAGTTATAAAAGATATTTTCGTAGTAAAGTATTAAACATCCAACGTAGACGGTAATATAAGTATGGCATACTGTGACTGAAAGTAGAATCGATATGCTACTTTGCTACGAGAATTCCTTACTGAGACAATAGATTCGGAATGTTGAACGAATTGCATAACAAAGACAATGAACTGAACTTCAATTTTGGTGATACGAAAGCTAGCCATTCATTGTACCTGACAGGTTTACTTGCACAGGAGTAGGAGTAGAGGACATACCTGCACAGTAATCCAATATACACTCTCCGGTAGGTATACCTGTAAAACCGCAGCCACACACTCGACGAGGGGCAAGAGAAATAGCAAGAGACATAGTGCGAGTGCGTTGCTGCTCGTCCTGCTCAGCGACCCATTTTTTGTCGGTTTTTAGTGCGAGTCAAAGGAGCGGCGATACGAGCGCGTGCGATCAGCCACACAGCCACACACTCGCGACTCGCGATGCACACTTCGTGTCGAGCGCTCGTGTCGTTGCACGTATTTAATTAAAATGAAGTAATTTTAACATGACATCGCAGTCAATGTCGCCGCCGCCGCTTTTCAATGAATGGTCGAATAAAAAGATATTAAAATTATTGAATTATTAGATACTGAGTCTGCAATTTGGAATCCAAAAAACAAGCTGCATAAATTGGAGCATCAGTATTGGAACGTAACTATTATGTTGAAAAAACATATAACAATTGTAGGTGGTAGTAGGATTCGTAAATTTTTAATAACTATTATTTTTAATAGAATGTACTAATTAGTTTCTTTCATTCAATTTAAATTATTCGCTTTGCTCTAAGAGTATAATGCGTATTGCGTACGTTGTCATCCATCGCAAGGCGAATATTGGAATGTGGAACATCGCGAGTAGGGGAGTGTGTGGCTGTTAGGGCAATATTCGCGACAGCGCGACCAGCAACGCAAAGGGCATAGATTGGCTGTACGACTGTGCCACTGTCAACTGTACAAGCAAACCTGTCAGGTATGCCATAACGTGTATGGCTGTCTTAAAAGAATTTGACGTTCGGTAACCAGTGATCATTTACTTTCATGTAAGACTGGGTCTTGTAGTGCAATTGTAACATTGTAATAAATTACTTTAAAAAACGAAAAATATTTAAAAATGTTTTTGGAATGAATTAATAATTAAAATAGATTTAAATTTTTATGCCATACATTTTAAAAGTCGATATTTAAACGTCATTAGCGCATCGAAAATTTAGAATTTACATTTCATTGATTTTAATAATTTTAAGTAGATATATAATTTAAAAGGTTTTTAATAATTACCAAGATGCGTTATATCTTATAAATCGTACAATTTTACCTAATAACTAACAAATACATAAATTATACCTACTGATCGCGTGTGTCACTTATTCACGATAACTTTGTTTAGGCACATTGTTTTCCACAGACTTAATTAATATACTAGAAAAAAAATTGTATGGTAAAATACGACAAAAAATGAAATCCAAGACCGTACGCCTTATTCATATACGTACGTTATTTACTTAAGCAACAGTACTGTTTTATTACCAACTTTAAACGGACAGCCTTATAGTTCAAAATAATGCAACACCGCCTAAAGCTAAATACGTTTATGAATAAAGCCGTTAGGTACCAAGTGATGCGAAAATTGTGTTTTTAAAGAACAGGAATATATATTATGTTTATCTAGGTTTTAGTTAGGTTAGGTATGTTTGCGTGTTATTTCTCGCAAGATGTGTTACTTAATTTAAACAAAATACAACACCGCGTTGATTGTCTTCTTTTAATTTAACTATGTACTTTAGTTTGGCGGTTTGTTGTATTAAGCTAACAAATTCGACGCATGGAACTTAATTATTATTAAATCTTTTACTTAAAAAAGGTACGAAGTAATTGAAGTATGGGTGGTTGATGTTACTTTTAAGAATCAGCGATAGACCAAAACAACTTCAGCACTCCAATACAATACCAACCCAATATTTGCATAATGTTATTATCAACTACATAATAAACATTTTTTTATATAGAATTGTACAATGAATATTGTAATTTTAATCATCTTAATCACTTATTAGGTACATTAACATTATGAAATGCTAGCACCCCGACATGCCTTCAAATATATTATATTTTATTAAAAATTGACAAGATTGAGATATCAAAAGTTTCGTGAATAGGAGTGCGAAGTACAGAAATACGGCAAAACAGCTGTTTACGTATCGATAGCGTAGAATTCGATGCAGATACTGATTGTACATAAATTGTTTTCATTAGTTACATATTACAACAATAATAAATAATTTAAAATAATCAAATGAATTTACGGGGCATGTAAATGTATAGACAGGGCTGTCTATACATTTACATGCCCCGTCTTAATTTAAACCAATGGCGCATCGAGCAAAGGTAAGCTTCAATTATTTTTTCTGTAAATAAATGAGCTTTATACTTAAATTTAAGTTTAATTTTCTATATATAAATTATTTATTGGAAATCTCGTAAAAGTATTACACATGCCAATGGGGAATTCAAAGACTAATATGTAAATAGCCAAAATAAGTTATTTGGTTTGCAAAGACATAATATATTATGTCTTTGCAAACCGCTCATGGAAATTTCCCGCCAAATATTGACCAAGCACTTGTTACTCAAATTTTTACTATAAGCAGTACAATTTAAAGTTAACTTTTCATAATTATTTAATAAAATTGAAATCAAATAATATATTTGAATAAAGAACTGGACGTTTGTGCATATTGTGCCATTAAATTTTGACTTTACAGCCTTTTAAACACTTGAGGACAGAAACTATCGACTTATTAACCAACAAGTATTTTAGAGATTCAATAACAAGATATATTACACGACAATTCTCACTGCACTTCACATCTTAAATTAATTGACGTCAACCGACTAACTGGCTAGTCTTTATGAGACAATCATCTATAGGTACTATGAACGGATACTTTAGTGCACATTCATACTTTATAATTTATATACCTAGAATCTAACCGCTATACGATATAAGAGCACTGGCAGTGGTGTGGCTGTTCAAATACTAAGTGTTACAATAACATTCTTGTTAAATTCCAATTTTAAATTCAAGCACACAGACGAAATATCGAACGAGTATAACGGTGAATGAATGTTGTTTGGAAACATTTGGATAGAACTCCAATAGTTTAGATAAAACATTATTTTGGATGGTATTTAGGAGAAGGCTTTTGACGATGAAGATAGCGGGTTCCAAGACAGTTTAATTTTTTATGGAACCTTAACTTCGAGAAGTGCTACAAAAAAATCGAAAAATGTCTCGCTAAAAGAAAAAAGAAAATTATTTTTGTTTACGTATAGATATCGTAAAGAATTTCTACGAGTATGTCATATAATCCACAACCAAATAGCTAAAATCATCATCAATAGTACTTAATAGTTGAGATTTTATTTGTGCCTTGAAATCGACGAAAATACCAATGTTCGTGGTTTTTTTTTTTAATTTATTGTATAAAAGAATCTTTCTACTGTTGATCCTGGTGTACAGGAGTTTCAGTGGCAGGCGTGTGGGAAGGATTAGTACTAAACATACTACCGTTACTATTCAGAGCGAAATTTCGCCTGTGGCAACACACTAGTATCATATTATATAACGCTGTTTATATTCTTCTAATATGTGTAATTATATAACGATATTGTTTTAATTTTTTTATGTCTACAGTACGGGAACACCGCTAGGATATGGGTATAGGTATTCCTATAACATTTGATTGCTACCTATAATATTTATATTTTAACATTGATATTATATACTTTACTTTATTATATTAGCAAAAATGATTTTTAATATCAATGAAAGGAAATGTTTATTAAAGCCATTCGACATAATTCCACGAGAAAATATATTCACAGATATATAAGGTGGGTTTCCACTAATCTCCAGCAAAGACAATTGCGAAACGAT
Source organism: Spilarctia lutea (assembly GCA_916048165.1). Taxonomy (NCBI): domain Eukaryota; kingdom Metazoa; phylum Arthropoda; class Insecta; order Lepidoptera; family Erebidae; genus Spilarctia; species Spilarctia lutea. The sequence continues at coordinate 9,421,528 of OU696491.1, forward strand.
GACTTTAGACTACCCTCCTTTTTTTAAAAGACTACTCCGCTTTAGAAATTTACATCCTGTGTCGCGAGGGACTTTACAAACATACATGTACCGTCCAAAGAACACCCAGACTCGGGACAACAATTTCTGGACCACACAAAGTGTTTTCGCATATGGGATTTGTACCCACGACACTTGGCGCAGTAGAAAGCGGCGTGGTGACCGCTTAAACCACTAGGCCAACTGTGCAGTTTTTTTTTATTAATTATTAAAAAAAAACTTAATGACGTTCAAAATTTACAAAACCAGCAATCCTCTGACAAATGTTTGCATGTAAAGTCGGATTTTCAAGTTCATCTCGAAACGCGATTCCTTCGGGAGTTTTTTATTTTATTACTAAATATTCTACATTTTAAAGATCATTTTCCAAACACCTTATACCTAATACAAGTCATGTTTACTGGACCGATTTAAAAACAAAACCATTACACAACCCAAATCCACCGGCAAAGAGTATATAATATTACAATTTAATTCGTTTTTGTAACTAATTATTCAATATCAGTGCAATATATAATTAATATACCGCATCCAATCCATTTGATGTGCGAAACAATTATTGTTGTTTTAAGTGTATACACATAATTAAATTACACTTTTGTACTCAACATTTCTTTCACAAACAAATCAGATCATAATAACCAATGTAAAAAATAACAATAAAACGGAATAACTCTAGAGAGCATATAACTAATAATAATATCACTGTTTAAATTTGGAATAACATATTAAATGGCATATAAATATGTGCCAGTTTTAAATTTGAAAGAAAGTACCATAAATAATTTATTACACTTTTTAAATTAAGATGCCTTATGTAACAATTAATTCAGACAAGCATCGCTCAGTTGTTCGAGGAAAAAAATCTCTTTCTTTTATCTTACAATAATAATCATCTTTTGTATTTATTTTCTATATAAAAGTCCAGTGTTTAGAAAAGGTCCTTTCGAAACACTGGACTTTTAAAGATGTTGTGAAGATGATTATACACTACAAAGCTGCCAGTCGTATAAATATACGTACAATTAAAAAAAACGAATAAAATATTTAAATTTCGAAGATCAAAACATTGAAACGAATTTATTATTTAAAGGATTTCTTGATAACAAGCTCTTGTTAATTAGGACCAATTATTAAAAAAAGAGTGTAATATGTCTTTAATAAGCAAAGTGTCCTTTTGAGTATGATTAATTTCGTTCATACTTATGATACATAAATGAAAATTGTAATTAATCAAAATAATTATTCAAACTATCACTATTCGATTATCTGATAAATTCCTAATTATAGTTAAATGTCTAAACTAAATAAGTAACCGGCAAGCATTACAATGTCATTGTAATCATCCAATCCATGAATCGAGCATGAACCACCAATATAATATAATGGTGACTCATTAATTATACTTCAATGCCATCTAACGAAGACACACTGAAATACTATTCTGCATCGCGCAACGAAAGTTCTTGCGCCGATAATATATTATGCAACAACCGTTGAACCGATACATTAGGAATGTGCTCCTCTATAAATATTGATAAAAATATTATAGAAATAATTATTTTATTCGATAAATAAATAAATATTTTCGGACATATACACAACGCCATCTAGTCCCAAACTAAGCAGAGCTTGTACTATGAGTACTAGACAACTGATATTAATACATATATATTTTATTTTTGTAAATACATATATATCATACATAGAAAACACTCAAACTCCGAAACAAATATTTGCAGATCATACAATAATTTTTTCCGACCCGGGAATCGAACTTACTTTGTATACGTTCTTTCAACAGTACTGGTTTTATAGTACACTGGTTTTCGGCAATAACTTAGTTTGAAATAAATACCCAGTTTTACGATGAATGTAATTTTTTCAGTTTATTTATATTCAGGTTAAAGCCCATGATCTCACCATCAATATGGCAACAACCTTCATGGATTGGTTGACTACAAGTGTTCACCACTCAATGAAACTCTTCTACATTATTTTCTTATTATCTAACAGATGCATTCCCTTTCACTGAATATATTATGCAAATTATAACCACAGATTACAAAACTATTTAAGTAGTTTTGTAATCTGTGGTTTATCTTAAAAAAATGTAATTAAGTTGTTTCAAAACTATTTTTATTAAACAATTCCTTTATTATAGTCATTAATCATCCAGTTATTTATTTTATAAAGTGGTACAATTCCTAAAACAACATTTATATATATAGGTACATATCTACTTAACTTGAGGTTTAATCTTGGGCGCGATGAGTCCGTTCATGATATCGAATGAGTTGCCGTCAGGTTCGACGCGAACATCGCCCGACTCCGTCCTGACGACGAGCCAGCCCGCCTCGTCTAGCCCCGATATTGTGCCTTCCACTGGACTTGATGTAGCCTCGTTTTGAATACGGATTGATTCATTACTGAACAAACAAGAAAAAGAAAGTTAAGGAAAGATCGAACATTTTCGACTATAGGCCGACCGTTTATCTGAGTCCTCGCCTGCGCGGTAACAGGGGCACATATCACATATCTGTCACATATCTTAGGAACTATCTTGGCACATTTCATCTCGTGTGTATCTCACTAAGCGCCCCCGCCGCCCGCCGCCCGCACCTGTCTCAGTCCCCTTTGTCGTCATACCCCCGCGCCCCTGTTACCGCGCAGGCGAGGACTCAGATAAACGGTCGGCCTATATCTCACTAAGCGCCCCCGCCGCCCGCACCTGTCTCAGTCCCCTTTGTCGTCATACCCCCGCGCCCCTGTTACCGCGCAGGCGAGGACTCAGATAAACGGTCGGCCTATATCTCACTAAGCGCCCCCGCCGCCCGCACCTGTCTCAGTCCCCTTTGTCGTCATACCCCCGCGCCCCTGTTACCGCGCAGGCGAGGACTCAGATAAACGGTCGGCCTATATCTCACTAAGCGCCCCCGCCGCCCGCACCTGTCTCAGTCCCCTTTGTCGTCATACCCCCGCGCCCCTGTTACCGCGCAGGCGAGGACTCAGATAAACGGTCGGCCTATATCTCACTAAGCGCCCCCGCCGCCCGCACCTGTCTCAGTCCCCTTTGTCGTCATACCCCCGCGCCCCTGTTACCGCGCAGGCGAGGACTCAGATAAACGGTCGGCCTATAAACCAATAGTAATTTAAAAATGTATGTGATGTGTCTGATGGTATTTTTCTACTTATTGTATACGGGTGGCAAACGAGCAGACGTATCGTCTGATGAGAAGAAGAAATTACCGCCGTCCATGGATACACGCAACACCAGAGGAGAGGAACAGATCATCAGTCCTCAACTCTGATGACCAGAAAATTATCTTAGTGGCAATAATAAATACTTAATAATAAATATTTCAGATATTCAACACACAACGCCATCTAGTCCCAAACTAAGCAAAGCTTGTATTACGGGTACTAGACAACTGATAAAAATATTTATAAATACTTTTTGTAAATACATACATATTATACATAGAAAACACCCAAACTTCGAAAAAAATATTTGCAGATCATCCAAACATTTGGTACGACCCGGAAATCGAACCCGAGACCTCAAGCGCAGCAGTCGCATACGCTACCACTGCGCCACAGAGCCAGTCAGGGCAATAACTATCAATAGTTACAAAAGCAATGAGTGTAGTTGTATGTGTTTCTAAGCATATAAGCAAGCAAAGCGATTATTTTAGATCAGCGAAAAGTACCTTAAAATTTTAAAACTTGCTGTGAAATGTTAAAATTAGTTAAAGCATTTATAAATCATGTAGAAAAATTTCAAAACTCCAATTTTAATCATTGGACACTTAAAGTACGAGTACCTACTAGATTTTACCGGCAGCTCCGCCCGCGTGTTCGACCGTAATACCATGGCCTCACAGAAATCCGGTGTGAAATAGCGCTTGCGCTGTGTTTTACCGAGTGAGTGAGGATACCGGAGGCCCATACCCCAAAACGTCATCCTCATCTCCGTCCCCTTCCCCAAAGGCCGGCAACGCACTTGTGACGCCTCTGGTGTTGCAGGTATCCACGGGCGGCTGTAATCGCTTACCATCAGGCGATACGTATGCTCGTTTGCCGCCTATTCAATAAATAAAAATAAATAAATAATAATTGTCGGATATCGCGTCAAAGAGTATCCTATGTCCTTCCTCACGAATCGAAGTATCTCCAAGACAAATTTCATTGAAATCGGTGCAGTATTTTAGACGTAATATTAATTATAGATTAGGTACTTACTCATGCAACCAGTACTCGTAATACTGTTCTAGGAAGGCGTCGACTCCACCGTGTTTGTTCAAGTCATCAATAATCTTCTCGAGCTGTGAGGCGTACCGCGCGAGGAACTTCTCGATGGTCCAGGGCGCCAAGCTGGTGCCGTGCTGCCGGTTGTACTCCGCTATGATGTCGTTAACGCACGCCGTGGGCACGCTGTTTGATATGTTCATACCGGTACCTGTATTTGAAAACATTTTTCTTCATGATACACTCGAGAGCAAGGTATCCAGGTCACATGGGTCATAGTCAGACGGGAATAAAAAGCTAAAGACTGTTTTCCTGAGCGGAGACCCGACCCCGATTCCGTGGGAGAGCCACGCTTCGGCATGAATGGGCCGGCTCGACTGGAGTGATACCAATGCCTCATAGAAAACCGGTGTGAAATAGCGCTTGCGCTGTATTTTACCGAATGTGTGAGGATACCGGAGGCCCATACCCCAACCCCTCCCCCCATTCCCTCTCCCCATCCCCCAAAGGTCGGCAACGCACTTGTGACGTTTTTGGTGTTGCGAGTGTCCATGGGCGGCGGTAATCGCTTACCATCAGGTGATGCGTCTGCCCCTTATTCAATAAAAAAAAACCAGAAGTCGAACATTATGGGTGGTTGATGAAGAAGAACCCTCTATAACACCTTAAATGTATTATAATAATTATTATTACCTATATTGACGTACACGTTATCACCGTAACAGTTCGCGGTGGTTATAGTACCACCGATCTTCACTTCACGGCCGAAGTACACGTCGTTAGGCCATTTTATTCTGTATAAAAATAACATCACACAATAACTAGATATATGGAAAATGCTAACTTTCAGTCATAATAAAGTCGAACGGCGTTAGATTGAAGTAATTTTGTACTAACTATAAACGCGATTAAATGTAAGATTGAAAATATTCAAGTAATTAATTCATAATCAATTAAAAAAGGACACTAATTTAAAATGTACTGAAATGTTATTGTTAGCACAAATAAAAACATTAGAAATATTCCCTTCAAATACAACAAGGTCGACATTCAAGTAAATATGCAATGCCATGATCTTGTTATCTGTCATTTTATTACACAGAGAATTGTCTGTTGTAGTAATATGTGAGATATTTCTAGTAATTTGTTCTGATTTACAATTAACACCAAAGAGCATGGATTCAAAATAAGATTATTACTGTTCTATCTCATATATTATCTACTACAGTGATGATAAAGGTAAAAATTGCATAGATCTGATCAATATTGACGAAGCTTGCTTAGTATTTGCAACGTCCTAAGTGCGACATGAATTGTGAAGGAGGGAAAACTTTGTTGTTTTGACGGTTTCAAACGATTTATCGGCAAAGTGGGTCATGATTCAAATTTGTCGACAGTTCAAGCAAGGTAGTTTTTTATATATGAATAAAAACTTCTTGATAATTCTGAACGTTTGCAAGAATTTCCAATTTGAATTTAAAGTTGAGTTGAAAATGAAATAAGGTAATCAATAGAAAAGTACCTGATATCGAGGTGTTGATAGGCCGGCACGGTACGAATGGCTCGGACGGCTGCCAGCGCGGCCGCGTGCTGCATCAGCGGCAGGGTCGGAGAGATCGTTTGCCACACCTGTGTAGAATCACAACTATTCCTTACTACATTTTTTTTATTACTTAGGGTACAAACGAGCAGACGTATCGCCTGGTGGTGAGCGATTACCGCCGCCCATGGACACCCGCAACACCAGAGGCGTTACAAGTGCGTTACCGGCCTTTTAGGAAGGAGTACGCTCTTTTCTTGAAGGTTTGAAGGTCGTATTGGTCCAGGAACACCGCAAGCGACAGCTCATTCCACAGTTTTGTTGTGCGCGGCATAAAGTTTCGGGAAAATCGCACAGTTGTGGACTGCCAACCATCTTGATGATGGGGAAGAAATTTCTGTCGCGTAGGACGATGGCGGAAAGATGCGGCAGGAATCAATCCGAACAATTCCTCGGAGCACTCCCCATGGTAAATGCGGTAGAAGATGCACAGCGAAGCCACATCTCTAAGCAGCGCCAGAGAGTCTAGCCGGATTGGAAGATCCTGGCAATCGACGATACTAGTCGCCCTCCGCTAATTGCGGTCCAGAGGGAGGAGCTGGTATTGGGATGCCCCTGCCCAAAGATGAAGGCAGTATTCCATGTGAGGCCGAACCTGCGCCTTATAAAGCCGAAGGCGGTGGGCCGGAGTGAAATACCGCCTCGATCTGTTGAGCACTCCAAGCTTCTTCGAGACCGATTTGGCCTTACCCTCCAAATGGAAACTGGTCTTCGCTCGATACGTCGACACATTTAATAGATACACACAATATTTGTTTATTAAACCTGACCGGTTTTGCTTTACGGCACTTTCAACTGACATATATAAATGACAATACTGTAGCAAGTTCCACAAAGTGCCATCAGTCAATAATATAACTTTGTCACAGTGGCGTCCAAATGGAAGTAAAAAGAATCCTAACATTATTTTGGAAAATTTGCAATAAATGAAATCGAAATTATCGCTTCAAACTTAGGGTCTTTATTTTTTTGTATATTTAACTTAACCTGGTAATATAAATTATTTAATGAGTTCAAATACTTTTAATTCAAATTAACGTTTTTTACAGTAAGATAAATATATCATCTTCAAATATAATCGATTATTATTTAGAATCGAATCCGCAAAGTCATGAACAGTTGAATGTCTATCGAACTGTAGCGATGTACCTGTAAAGACATGCAAGCTTGTCCCTTGGGTCCAATCCAGCGGTTCCCGAAGCGGCCCCGGCCGGCCGTCTGGCGCAGCGCCACGGAGCCCACGCCGTGCCCCAGCGGCACGCTCGTCACGTTGTGCGTGGACGGCATCACGTCGGCGTACACCACTAGCCGACCCATCGAACTTGAGCTCAGGTTCTTAGTTATACAAAAAAAGAAATTCATTTTACTCCCTTGTCCCGTAGGGGCCGTTTGCAAGGGGCGAGAGAATCGGAAAAAAATCTCCACGAACAATAGATTATTCCTTCAGCGTATCGGGACAAAATCGTCAAGTGTTAAAAAATACGTGGCACAACGATAGATAACATCGCTGCGATTTTATCGCTTGTGGAGACGCTACTAAACAAAATAAATAAATATTTCGGACATCTAACACAAAACGCCATCTAGTCCCAAGCTAAGCAAAGCTTGTGTTATGGGTACTAGACAACTGATATAAATACATGTATACTTTTTTTCGTAAATACATACATATTATACATAGCAAACACCCTAACTCCCAAACAAATATTTGTAGATCACACAAACATTTGATTCGACCCAGGCTTTGAACCCGAGACCTCAAGCACAGCAGTCGCATTCACTACCACTGCGCCTCCGAGGCAGTCAAAACCAACTCAAGGTTATCTGGTAGATAATAACATATAGCATAATGATATAAATAAAAAAACAAATCTTACAATGACTATAGAGTAACAAAGGACACAAGTAAAATTTTAGCGTGACACACAAAACTCACACTCACATCAAAATATTCAACAGTGGAGAAATGTTCCGGGCATTCGTAAACGTAGACGGGCAGGAATGTTTCAGAGGGTGGTTCTCGAGGCGTCTCCCCGCGCAGACACCACTGTATCATAACGTTATCGCACTTCTGCATCCGAGCACCATCCACCACCGCACACCGTTCCACCAGTTGAAGCTTGTTCTAAACACACATTATTGTTTATGGATTTACAATAAAAAACCCGACCATAGACTATAAAGAGATCTTATATTAGATTTGTCATAAAATGATAATATCTCTTTATTAAAGTTTTCTGGTTTACGTATTCTTATTTTTTTTTAAGCTTTGTGGTTAGTTATACATATATGTATGTATATGAAGCCAATCACAAGCTATAGCTATTTAACTTAACAACCGACATAAGAAATAGCCACCATAGACAATGAATGATTTAGGGATGAAACTGTAGACAAGTGTGAAAAAAGATATAATGTGAAATTATGGTAATAAATTAAGTACTTTATGGAGAAACAATAATTTTAGCATTTTAACTATTTTTCATGAAATATTATGACTGAAAGTTAATAAAAGTAATTGCATGCAACATTGATATTATAGCGTAATTAAATATCGAATGCAATTTAATATTATTTATAAACAAATATTTTTCAAATCCTATGCAAAAGACGATATGTTGTGAAGACTTAAGCGATGTTATTATTATAATATTTAACTACAAAAAACTAGCTACAACAAGTCTATGCGATGTGTAGCTGTAGAAAAGTTCAGAAATTTTAATATTAAGAAATTTAACAATTAAGCTTAAGGTTGCGTGCATTCAATATTGAGAAAATGTTGTAAATATATCAATTTAGTAATTTTTAAACTAAAACACAAATTAATAGAAGCATATTATTATTTTTAAACAAAAATTTCAAGAGTGAGTCCGTATCACAAAAGTATTTCTAATTTGGAATGGCATAAAGAAGAGGTAGAATAAGAATTGGTTAGAAGACCATTAACAACGATATCTTGCGCTGGTAAGTACAAAAATTACTTTTACTTGTACAAATCTAAATTATATTGGGAAGACGTTTGAATCAAGTAATGTCTAATTTTATTTAGATCGGCGTATTTTTTCTTACAAAAAAATGTTACTCTAAATCAAGTACAACTTCATTTGCACCAGATTACAAAATTAACTTTCTCAGAACAGTATGATTTATTTGTATAATTAGGTACGTCATAATATTACTTCTATTATGATCTAGCCGTAAACACTTACTGTTTTCATGACATTAAAGTCCCAAGTTCAAAATACTTTGGAACATAAATAACTCGTCTTTGTCAACTACGAATTATTGATACACGCGCAATCATTTCAAACGAAATGGTGCCGTCAACTGGTCAATGTGGACGTGATTTTATAATATAAAATGGCCATAGGTCAGAATATGACAAATGCAATTTCATTACTTTGCAGGACAAGCAATTAAGTTATTAAGAAATCTTGAAGGCACTATTAAAATATGTAACACTCGGTATATGGAACAAAATTATGTAATGTAATATTATATAATGTAGTTATCCTGATATGACCAAATGAAAGAGCAGTTTTTGGCGATTATACCTATATTAATATGTCATACTGAGCAAAAATGTACTTATCATTGTCTGATCTATGACCACAGATATTTTGCTGGAACCTGATTGGCCGGGGGGCGGAGCCTAATCGATAAACGATGCGTCACTGTTTTCTTAAAGCGAATGGACGGACTATATTGATTCTATCACTCACAGTGGGGTGACGGGTTAAACATACAGAGTGTCACGTCTCCTATTTATCCTTTGGGTGTCATAAAAGGCGACTAAGGGAGCAAACTGTGCAGGAAAACACATTGCCTAGAAAAGGAAAACTCGAACCTTACTGTATATCAACCCGCTCGTGCAGCGTTGATAGGCCTAAACAAGGAGAGGCCTATGTCAATCAGTGGACTGTTAGTGTGAATAAAGTAGGAAGAGAATAAAACAAGTTAGCACTTCAGTTAGACTCGGTCAAGAGTCTCCTAAGTTAGTGCTAACAACACGCAGCTTATACATAAAGCATCTCACTCTTAAAACCTTGTCGTATGCGTTTACGTTAAGTTACGTTAACAAATAAAGTGCGTGAAGCGTGGTGCGTCTCACCGGCCATCACACCGTCAGGTGGCCGGGGGCCGCGCCCGACGACTTGCGCCACGCCGCCTAGTGACAACATCCTCTATGTATTGTATACTTTTGGGTCGTACATGCTAAATGATATGACTGAAAGCATTCTGTATTCCACTAAGGACCCATTTTTCAATGACCAGATAAAACTTATCGGAGAAATAAACTATAGGACGGCACAATTATAGACACTTTATTTGTAAGAGTAAGTGTCTGTAGTAACGTGTCCTTATTTTTGCCGTCTTATAGTTTATTTCGCCGATAAGTTTTATCTGGCCATTGAAAAATCGGCCCTAACACTAATATAAGTTGACTTATTTTACATTTTTTTAAATGAATTGGGTACTAGTTCGAGGTAAGCGTATAACTTGAGTACGGTTCTATGGTTTTGCTTGTTTTAAATGTTTGTAACGTACATATAATGTGGGAATGTATTGTCCTGTGAATGTTTGAATATATTTTTTTCTTTCTTTTAAAAAAGGTTTTGGGAAGGAATATTATAAACGTTTTCCTGGAAAATATGAGATTTGAGGAAAACTTAAATAGATTTCGTTGCTTTGCAATCAAAATAAAAACGTTTTAAATAAAGAATGTGGTAGAAGTTTATAAAAATATTCACTACTCATTCTGTTAAAACAGATTTAAAATTTCATTGTATTGGACTTTCCTTCATTACATTCCGATGGTCACATATCACTAATTAACATACACTATGTCTTAGACATAACAGTAAGAATTAACCCTTGTGCAATTGCCACATATTTAACGAAAAACACAAAAGAAAAACTAACCTCAGTGTCAAGTGTCGCTAGAATACACAATGCGAATCATGAACGATCTAACATATATTGGCTATATTAAATGATATGACAGTGTCACTAAGAAGCCCAAAAAAACGTGAGAAAATTCAACAGTTTGTTCGAAACCTAATCAAATATTACGTCTAATATATGCAGATGATACAAGTCACATTACAAATTATGTTTATCTACTTTACTCCTAGTACGTTCTCTATAGAAGATATTTATATTTTGATCATTTTTAGTCTATTTGGATTGATCGATTGGATTTTTTTTTATTTTTTTTTGTGAATTAAATCCTTTAGATCACCACTTAGATCCTTTTTAGTATTTTATTATTCCAAATGTAATTAATTGTAGGGTCATATAAATTTTGCCGGTATCTACGTCCGCATGTATGTCGCGGTTACAACCTATGTTCTTCTTCCAGAATCAAAGTATCTCTAGGGCAAAATTCGTTAAAATAGGTTTAGCTATGTGAGCGTAACAGACAGACAGAGTTACTACACATTTTTTAATATTAGTAGACATTCCTCTACTAGTGTAATGAGTATGTTGTTTGTACTTCCATAGTATTTATTTAGGACAGTACAATTATGATTCCGAGTCAAATGTCAGTCAAATTCTGAGTTCACGTATAAAAATCAAAGATTCTCTTTAATTTAAAGAAAAAGTCTATAAAATTTTGTTATAAACTTTATACAACAGAAATTAAACTTTCAAAATATAAATATCTATCAGCAATTTCTACTTTAATGGCGATGCGAAATAAACATAGACAATTCATGATAAATAGGTAAGTAATGTTATCTCACCACATGGTTTCCTAAGAAAAAGCCTCTTGTGTAATCTATCTGCGTTAGCTCCTGTGGGTCCTTCACGTGGAGACCTAAGATATCGCCGAGAATTTTGTGGATGATGCCCAGACGAGCCTCGTTGCTTAGCATTCCTTCCTCGCCTAAGTAGTCGCTAGGATCAGCTTCTAAGTGAATCTGAAAAAAAAAAAAGTGTTCCATAATCACGATTTTTTCATCGATTTTAATCGCAATCGATATATATTTTTTTTTCTTTTAAAAAGACAACTCCCACATAAGGAATAAATATCCTGTGTCGTAGGGGACTTTACAAACATATATGAAACGAACATAAATAACACCCAGACTCGGGACAACAATTCGTGAATCACACAAAGTGTTGTACCGCGTGGGATTTGAACCAAAGACACTTGGCGCAGTAGCAAGCGGCATGGCGACTGCGGAAACCACTCGGCCAACCGTGCAGTGCATTTAATGATTCGATGTGAAAATCGATTATTTACAGTTGTTAGAATGTCATATGTGTTATTATTTGCTAGGACATACTAATATCACCACAATTAGCACATTTTGTACTCACATGTCAATTTCATTACAGCGGGTATATTAATTGTTAGTGGTTACTTAGTATGGTGCTTCTAAAACTCGCAATGTTAAAATCTAAGTGTGTCACCAACTCAACTCAACCTATGGGTGTCGTAAGAGGCGACAAATGGAGAAAACTGTAGAGAATAACATTAGTGGAAAGGGAAGGAAAACTTGATACACTTTTTTTTTAAGTGTGGAAGCCCCCTCAGGCTGTCACCCCGCCGGGGTTTGCGGTGGGGCGATCGAACCGACTAAAACCACACGGTGTTCCACACTGCGCCTGAGAAGGGAGGGGTCCGGGAACTGCAGTTATTAACACGACCGGATCCCTCTCGGCAAAACTTGAAACCCTTTTTTTTTGTGGGGTCCGGTCGTCTTAATAACTGCAGTTCCCGGACCCCTTGGGTTTCGGGGTTTCCACACGTAAAAAAAAAAAAAACACTTGAAACCCTATAACAACCCTTCCCTTATGCTACCACTGCGCCACCGAGGCAGTTAAAACCAATGATCGTTCGGTTCTAGTTGACACTTTTTTGTCGAAAAGAGTGTAAAAAAAGTAAACGAGTTACTGACGTTGAGTGACTTGATAAACAGTTAGTAGTTAGAAGTGTAATGAATTAACGATTTAGTATTAACTTTGTTAATATAATTTTAATACTTTATAATACCCTATCGATGATTGTATTTGATTTATATTTTAGTCAATAATAAGTATGATAGTTGATTCAAAATGCCAGTACTTTGTTAGTCTATGAAAAGCGAACAGATTCATAGACACATTTCGTACATTCAAAAAACGAAATGTGTGTTCGTGAGGAATTTAAAAACGTGGTAGCATTCTGATCAGAGGCCTCGACGGAGGCAGAGATTTTGATAAAGACATAGCTGTTAAATTATTAGTACTTGAATTAATATAACCATTACATATAGAGAAGAGATAGTTTAATTCAACCCCTGGTGAGATTCTATCACAGAAGAGAGATAAAAAATGGTAAAAATTACCTGTGAGAAGATGGCAATCCCGCTGTTGGTAAGGTCGGTGGCCTGCAGCAGCGAAGGCGTTCGCCATGTCTCCTCCGAAGCCAGGACTTGGATATCCAGCTCGTGGCCTGGGTGTCCGGTATATTTCGAGGGCCTATATTGTACAATAAGTGCTTTTATACTAAATTGACTATTTTAGGTCTTGTATGAACTAATATCAGCAATATTTGAAGTCTACTGTGATCGAAATATAATAAAATCAATATACTAGGCAATGTAAACGGTACTATATGTCTTGCTCGAATAACGACGTATAATTTTTAAAACAACTATGTGACGAAACGCATATCCGTAACTGTATGGTCTAACCAGCCTTTTATAATATCGTAGTTAAGTAATATGACGTTATCTATACTTATATTATAAAGAGGTAAAGTTTGTGAGTTTGAAGAGGGTAATCTCTGGATCAAATGAACCGATTTCAAAAATTATTTTACCAGTAGAATCCATCTTTTTGTGAGTCGCAGACTAGTGAAATTATGAAGCCAAACAAGAATTATATATCTAAACTCTTTTAACTAAAAATCACACACATAATTCCAACTTTTCACCAAATATATAATTTGGTGAAATATTGGAATTTTGTAATTTGGAATTACAAACAGACACTTCAATGTCATAAGGATATAAACAAAAACAAACAAACGAAAGAATTCTTAACCAATTATTATGAATGTAAATTTACCGGCCAGCTAGCCCTTTCATCTCATATATTGACATAAAATATTTATTTAGAAACATTTCATAATCAACTATCGATATCACAGAAAGTCATACAAAATATACACTATGTACATAAATCGAGTGTATTCTCGAAGTTTAAAGTTATACATATTGTATAAACATTGTGTTGCTAGCCTAATCATTGTTATCTTTGGTAGATTTTATTTAATTTGTTTTTTGACGCATTGTTTATTTATAATACATGTCGTTTCTAAGAAAGCTGATTAACTAACATGGCATGGTATTTGTTTTTGAAATGAATTCTTCTTTAGCCGCGTTTAGCTCTTTTTGGTAGGGGAAAATGTTACTTGTATATCCTACAAATATTATAAACGCGAAAGTTTGTGAGTATGTAAGTGAGTATGTTTATTGCGCCTTCACGCAAAAACTACTGAATGGATTTTGATGAAACTTTACAATAATATAGCTTATACATCAGAATAACACATAGCCTACAATTTATAAAGATACTAGCATCGCCTCGCGTTGCCCGCGTTTATTGTCGTTCGGTGGATAGTACCGCGGGGTTCAGCTAGTCTATATTATAAGTTATCTCTTCTATTGGCAGTCCCTATGAATGTCAATTATTTATACATATTTTTTTAAATACATCGCACATATTAGGAATATATCCAGTGTCGCGGGGAACTTTACAAACATACATGAAATGGTCACAAAGAACAATGAAAGTCAGAACAACAATTTGTGGATCACACAAAGTATTGTCCCATGTGGGGCTTGAACCCACAACACTCAGTATTGTAGTAGAAAGCAGCGAGGCGACCGTTTATACCACTACGCTATTCATGCATCACCATTTCAAAAAATCTATTGCAGATACATTAATTACATTTTGATCCTCTACTTATTAATGTCATTATAATTTAATATCTTTAAACGACACATTTTGTTTATTTTTAATCTAAATGATGTATGTAAGGGGTTTCGGGGGCAATAAATCGATCTAATTAGGATTTATTTTTGGAAAATTTACCAAAAAAAAAACCATTTCAGGTTCTTACATCTAAACTTACTGTACAAGATGCATTTTAAATTGGAAAAAAAAGCGTAAATATTTTACTATTATTAATTTCACTAGTATATACCTATATATACATGCATATTGGTTACGAACAAAAAATAACTAAATTCATTCATTAAAATATAACATATTCAATGTATTAGAACTAAATGTTATTGTATTTGCTTTAAGTAAATGTGAGTGTTTGAATATATATTATTAAACTCAAATAAAGGCGAGCCCTCTCATTGATAAACGCTTACTAGCAGTTTTTAGTTTGCATTATCTATTAAATTTTTGAGCAAAAGTATTTTTTTTAAAGTGTCACTAAATACAATGAGTTTGTGGTGACTTTCACATCTGTCCCCCACATGTATTGTTTTTTTTCTGCAAATTTGAATACCAAGCAGAAAGTTAAAATAAAATTATTCCAATATGGTTAATTTTTATCTTTTGCCATATGTCAAAAACTTAAACCCCCGTCACGTTTGACGTGGTATTGTTAAGACCCTTCTGAATGAGTCACGCAGTATGGGTACATTATCTTATTCCAACCAGCTAGATCGGTCAATAAGAGAATCATCTGTCAATGCCTAATTAAGCGTTTATAAATTCAAGGGTTTTCTATGCATTGAATGTATCTATTGTGATTTTATGTATTAAAATCTAAAAAAAACTTCTAATACAATAGTATATTTAAGCATACCGACACATATTATTATCCTGACTTGCTCTGCAAAATTGTTTAAAAAAATTAACAACACATCAAATTAATATCCATTTAAGACACACATTTATACATAGATGAAATATATAAAAGAGTAAAGTAAGATCTTACTGTCTGTCGCTTTCAGTTGAAAACTGTTTCTTGGCGGGCGAAGCCTGGTAGCAGAATATGTGATGTTTCATTTTTACCGACTTCCATTTATCATATGTGAATTGCACTATTTCATTTTCACGAACCTGGAAAAGAGAAAATAATATGCAGATTTTTCACCTTCCAATGTTTAGATTAGATAATTATATCGCAGAATAAGCCAAGCCTTAAATTCAAATGTTCCTGTTTTGAAGAAAGTCGTTGTAGAAAAGCAAGAAATTATTAGTCTTAAAGACATTCGTGGCTAGTGGATATATTTTTTTGTGGGAGAGCCACGCTTCGGCATGAATGGGCCGGCTCGACCGGAGTGATACCACGGCCTCAGAGAAAACCGGTGTGAAATAGCGCTTGCGTTGTGTTTCACCATGTGAGTGAGGATACCGGAGGCCCATACCCCAACCCCTCCCTCATTCTCCTCCCCCTCCCCCTCCCCATCCCCCAAAGGCCGGCAACGCACTTGTGTCGCCTCTGGTGTTGCGTTGTGTCCATGGGCGGCGGTAATCGCTTACCATCAGGCGATACGCCTGCTCGTTTGCCACCAATTACATTAAAAAAAAACATAATGTTAGTAGAGAATTTTAACAAAATAGCGACTCTTCAACTTCTATGATCTCCAAAAACTCTTTTCTGAAAAGAGGCCAATATCCAGCAGTAGACTATTAGTATATTAATAAAAGTGGTTGAGAAGAATGAAATCAGAATAAAAGAAACGATCCTAATTAAAGATATTTCCACTCACCTCAGCAGTCTTATAATATGGCAGCACGGCATGCAGAAGGTCAGAACACAGCGCTAGGAGTCTGCCACCAGAGAGCAGATGCGCCAGTAGTAGAGGTGCGGCCCGTCCCACGCAGCCAGCCACCGCTACCAGCGCAGCTCGACCTCTCCACGCACCCCCCTCTAGCGCTTCCCGCGACACCACATATAATGTGTACCTACATCAGTACACAAAATAAATACCAGCTTGGAGGGAGTATAGCTCTATAAATCCTACTACTATTATAAAGGCGAAAGTTTGTAAGTATGGATGTATGTATGTATGGATGTTTGTTACTCTTTCACGTAAAAACTACTGAATGGATTTGAATGAAACTTTACCACAATATAGCTTATACATCAGAATAACACATAGGCTACTATTTATAAAGACATAGCTTCGCCTCGCGGCGTTGCCCGCAGTTATCATCGTACCGCGGGTAGCACCGCGGGGTTCAGCTAGTATGTCTATAAAACCGGCCGTCTAAATTCCGTCCGACCATAGCTGGAGGGTGCAATAAATGCGATGTAAAAACTTTGGATTAGTGCACTTTTTAAATATATTAGGTCTTTACCTATGAAATTGCCGTTTTGTATGCAATAAGTGAAAGTACTTATTTTTTCAAACTTTTTTATTTCTGTAATTCGAAGTAATCACCCATGCAATCGACGCATCTTTGCCAACGCATTGGCAGTTTATTGATGCCCTTCTTGTAAAAATCAGCTGGACAGGAGGCAACAAACTCTTCAAAGGCATTTTGTACTGCCTCTCGGGAATTGAATTTTTTATCCACTAAAAAGTTGTCTAAATTTTGAAAAAAGTAATAGTCGGTAGGTGCAAGGTCTGGTGAGTATGGCGGATGAGGGAGAGCTTCCAACCCCAGCTCTTGCAGCTTGGAGACTGTCTGTTGCGCAGTATGGGGTCGCGCGTTGTCGTGAAGGAGCAGTGGGGACGACCGATTGACCAAAGCTGGTTGCAGATGTGCAAGCTTCTCCATTATTCTCTCCAGTTCTTTACAGTACACATCTGCATTAATGCTCATGCCGTTTTGTAAAAAGCTGTGGTGAATCACACCCGCACTAGACCACCAAAAAGTGACCATCACCTTTTTAGGGGTCATTTTTGGTTTAGGGCATTGCTTTGGTGCTGAACCAGGGTCTAACCAACTTGCTGAGCGCTTTCGATTGTCGAACAGAATCCATTTTTCGTCGCACGTAACTACTCGTTTCAAAATTCCTTCATTTCTTTGCCTGTTGAGCAGCGAAAGGCAGGTCTCGACGCGTACGTTGCGCTGGCGATCGTTAAGGTCGTGGGACACCCATCTATCAAGCTTTTTTACCTTGCCAATTTGTCGCAATTGGATCAATATTGTTTTGATGCTTACATTAAAAGCTGCTGCTAGCTCAGCTGTAGATTGAGTTTCGTCAGCTTCCACAATCGCCTTTAATTCATTATTGTTAACCAAAGTCTCCGGACGACCACGAGCTTCATTTTTCAAGTCAAAATTTCCAGAACGGAACCGGGAAAACCAATAAAGGGTTGTGCGTTCGTTTGTCCAGTTCTCTCCGTAAACGTTTTTGATGTTACGTGCCGTTTGTGTCGCGTTGGTGCCACGACGGAACTCATATTCCGTAATAACACGAATTTTTAAAGTATCCATTATGACGAAAAATGTTCAAATGTAATGAAAATACAACGCTAATCAAAAAACAAAAGACTGAGTATGTAAATAGAATGTCATGGTTTTAAAACAAAATTAATTTGAATTTAGAATACAGAGCCATTACAAACTTTTTTTTATTTGAAATGACCAGTACTGAAGAAACGCAATTTCATAGGTAAAGACCTATTATTAAAAAAAAACTTAAAGAGAACACTTCTACCGTTTATTTTTGAACTTTAAATATCTTTATAAATACGAAATTTACAGATCGATTATTTATTTATTTATTAAAACTTCCTGCAAACATGTTGCACTAGGCGGACTTAATGCCACAGTCATTTTCTTCCAGACAAACCCTTGGGTGTTGCGAAGTTGTTTGTGGCAGGTGTGTGTTTGTACAAGTAAGACGAGAGACTAAATAAAATTATTTTATGAAATACAACTTCGCTACGCTTTCAACTTTTCTATAACCTATTGCCCCTTTACATATTCTGCATAAAGAGACAGGTCATAAGGCACATTCTTTTGGAGAGCATTGATGTTGCAATACTGGCCCAAACCACTAAGGTCTCTCCCAATACTGACCACCTATCCAGTCACGCCAAAAGACACATTATAGATACCAGCTGCGAAAAACAAGCTGCAGATAAATTATATTATCATAACTATCAAACTATTGTTTAAGCGTGATTATGAAAAAATCTAATTGTCAATATATGATCAATAATAATAATAAATATTCCGGACATCTAACACACAACGCCATCTAGTCCCAAGCTAAGCAGAGCTTGTGTTATGGATACTAGACAACTGATATAAATACTTATATACTTTTTTTATTGTAAATACATACATATTATACATAGAAAACACCCAAACTCCGAAACAAATATTTGCAGATCATACAAACATTTGGTCCGACCCGGAAATCAAACCCGAGACCTCAAAGCTTAGCAGTCGCATACGCTACCGAGGCAGTCAAGTAGTCAGTAGTCAGTAACCACTGGTGTAAGCCCAATGGTTAGTTACAAAGTACATCAAGACACTCACACTCACCTATCGCAATCCAGCACTTTCTTTAAAGATGCCTCCAAATTATCTCTAGCTACAACACTATCAGAATATATCAACACATTCGGTGATTTGGTATTTACTAATGGACGGGAACTTTTTACAGACTTTGGAGTACTCTGCTGAGATGTTGAACTTCTAGATTTCTCCTCCTTTACCGGTGGGTAACATTCTATTTGAGATTGAGGTCGCTTTGGCCCAGTAGTACTGACTATTCTTTTATGAGTGGTAACAGATTTTATTTGGCTAGATATGTTAATTAGAGAACTAGAGAGCTGACTGGTGCCTTTCTTTAAATCAAGTTTTAAACTTGACTTCTTCGGTGTGATGTTGTGTTGTATTTCTACAGTGACATTTTCGACTACTACTTCTTTGTCTTCTGCTAGAGGCTCAGGCTCTTCTTGTTTCTCTTCAGTCTTTTGTTCAGGTTGTTGAGTTTCATTTGTCTCCTCGATTTTATCATCTTCTCCTGAGAGTGATTTGCCTGTGTTAACACTGACATCAGCTAACGTTACAGGTCTCTTGACAGGTTGTGGTACTTCAAGAACTAAATCACTACTGCCGTTCATATGTACTGGATTCTTGTTGTCCGATTTGATGTCTACGACCTTGGAAAGCTTTCTAAGTAGGGCAGCATGAACTGGCCATTGGAAATCACTCATGGAATGTTTAAGATTATGTTGGATGTCGCTCCGTAAGCTTCTCATTGATGGATCTGTAGCCTTATTTGGTTCACCTTGTAGTTGTACAGCTAACAGAAAAAAATATTAATTGGATAAAGAAAAAATTATTGCAAAGCTATAATTTACAATTAAAGTAGTACGAAAGAAGACATAGAAATAAAGAAACCAAAAGTTAGTTTATATAGCTTTTGCTCATAACTAGCTTTTGCCCGTGGCTTCGCTCGTGTGTATATTAATCATCGAGGTAAAGGCTACTAATATTATAAACGCGAATGTTTGTATGTACGTAAGTATGTTTGTTGCTCTTTCACACAAATACTACTAAATGGATTTTTATGAAACTTTACAATAATATAGCTTATACATCAGAATAACACATATGCAATTTATAAAGATACTAGCTTCGCCTCGCGGTTATTATCGTACCGCGGGTAATACCGCGGGGTTCAGCTAGTAATAAAATATATGGTAAGTATTTACTAACTTTGTATCCTTACAACTGGTAGATTATGATCAATTACAAATTCCCCACCAACAAAGTTGAAACCAATCACACTGAGATGTTCAATATTAGTCTTTAGAACTATGGCTAGGTGCGAGCCTGCCTTCCAGGCTATAGGTTGTCCCATTGATTCGAGCTGTAACAATAGAATTTTTTTATAAATTTTTATTTTATTTTATTTTATTTTTATATTTTTTTGTTTATTTTTATATTTTTTTTTTATAAATTTCGACTCTCCTGAAACCTGTAAGTACAGTAATGCTTAAATATTAGATCAAGTTATGCAGAAAATAGCAACAACAAAGTGTCATGACATAACTCTGCACAACTCAAAGTAGCGACAAGGCTGTTTTCTGCAAAACTCAATCCAATTATGATAATACAAATTTTTCCAATAGGATTTTATATGGGCATAGAAATGCTGTAATTGTTACACACAATATTTCTGTCATATCATCAACTGCCTAGCCTTTATTATTCTCAAGATTATTTGGGGTCCGCTACTAGTTCAACCGGTTTTACCTGAATATCAGTTTGATATATATATACATACTAGCTGACCGGACAAACGTTGCTTTGCCTTAAAAAGGAATATATATTTTAAAGGTGGGTCAATAAAAATCGCGATGAAAAAATAGGGGTTGATCTTAGAGGGTTGAAAATCTAGGGTTGTATGTATTTTCTAATGCTGCATCATAAAAAAATAGAAATTAAAAACTTCGTCAAAAAAATAAAAAAAAAAATTTAGGGGTGGACTACCCCTAACATTTAGGGGGATGAAAAATAGATAAGAACCGATTCTCATAGATACCGGATAATCACGAAAAATTTCATCAAAATCGGTCGTGCCGTTTCGGAGGAGTTCGATTACGCACCAACACGACACGAGAATTTTATATAATAGATAGATTAGATAAGTACTTAATAATATATAGTTATTAATCTTTCTGTCATAATTAAAGATTAAAGATATTATAGTACAATGAATTAAAAAATAAGAGGTGTGGCTAATGAGTATATTATTTTTATCAACCACACCTTTATTCACTATTTACAAATGATTTTTAATTTGTGATTAGATAAATCTCTAAGATAATTTTAAAATAGTAAGTAAATCTTACAGTAACAATATCTTGTCCAGAGTCTTCATGAGGGTCCATTTCGCATTCAAATAGTAGATCAACATCTAAGTCTGTGATGGGTGACTGTTCACCAGAGCCAAGTGGTAGTCCTCCAGCACATGACACCCAGTCGGTAATTTCTATGCATTGTGTTGGCTTCATGCTGCAGATTCTCGTGGTATTTGTATAATCAAGGAGATCACATAGATAAGCATTCTTTGGATTTGTACATAGCTTAGAACTTAAAGTTGGAGTTTCTGAAATTGTTTTTAATATTTAAATTACTTAATAATATATAAAATTTAAATAAAATTAGAATTAACTGAAAAATTATCATTAATTATATGATATGTTATGTGATTCCGACCCTATGCTGTGATTTATTAATTAATTATGACTTTTTACAAACGGCCACCTTCTACTGGTTTCAGGAATATAGTTATCACACAGCAAAAAGGATGAAAAAAATTGACATATGAAAAAAGGAGAAGCTCATTTGGAAGCAAAATTTAAGACTGCATTTAATTAGCTCAAAGGCTCATAAGCCAGAATGTTCGTTCTCTTACCAGAGGCGCCACAATGGTAGATACAATTCAACATTCTGCTTAAAGTAGTTTCAGTTACATCTATTTATTATAAACAAAGATGAAACACAATTTAAATAAGCTTTATACCCTTACCTGCAGCATTTTCAGGAACTTTACAGAAAGCTACACTTGTGTTACCACTCAAAAACTCAAGAAGGCGAGCTCTAAATGAGCGAATTCGCCAAGTTTTTATGAACGTCATTGCGATGTATATTGGTGTGAAAAGCATGATTACGACTACTGAAACAACACCGCACAACCTACTGCAACAACATTTTGACAGCAATGAACTTGCTAACAAATAAAATAGTTAAATATTTGCAAGAATTTGGTTATCGATTCTAAAGTCCATCTATGCAGTTATTATTTTTTTATGAATAAAACTATACAAAATGCACGACGAGCAACTGTTATCTAAAACACAAAATGTTTTTACACCAACGCAATGTAATTAAAACTGAGTGTTAACATATTTTTGTAAGAACATTAACGACTGAAATTCAGTAACTCATTTTCAATCGCAATTTACAAGTTCCTCAGTAACCTACAACGTTTCGTTCTACGATGATTCCAAAAAATACATTGAATGCAATGCAAAGTAAGGACCTGCATAAAGTTTCATATTTATTATAATTATCATATTAAAAAAATTTTTCAATAATCTTTTTGTAATTAAACATTATTTATATTGGCATGATGATGTTACTATTTTCTGATGTTATTACTCCTTAAATAAAATGAAACGTTTTTGTCATTTTCGCATGTTGTCACATTAAATGCGTTCACAATTTAATATTTTTTCCAATTTATAAATCATAAACTTCTTTCTGTTAATTCATTTTACTGGGCTGTTGGTCTAGTGATAATTAACCCTGACATCTGTAAAAATATATAATAGTGAAGAGCATGTTCCTAATTTCAAATTAACAGCTTTTCATGCATATGAAAGTTTACGGTAAAAAAATTGACTATCTGTTTATTCAGGCTAACCTTTGAAACGGCTAGACTCATTTTGACGGGATTTTCACCAGCAGATGGCTGATGTAAGGAGTAACTGCAGCTATTTTTTCTTGAGTCATTTCTTCCTGCGAAGCGAAGCCCCACTTTTTAACTAGCTGGGGATACAGCTTCAGCTGTTACTTCAAAATCTTTAAGTTTCGATGAAGAATAGTGTACTTAAATGTTTTAATAACTCTATAGAGTTTTTGGTACACCAATATCATAACCGATATTATAATTATAATATGAAGTAAATGTCTGTTATCATCGACGTACCGAAGCGAGTAAACATCAATGTAAATAAACGTTAAAATATAGGCAACTTCCTGATCGCTACAAGCGGAGCGTGTGAGCACCATAAAGTTTAAAAGCGTACTGGCCACTGGCCACAGTACTGGCTCTAGATTTCCGTCCGATGTTCTTCATTTCCTTGGTTAAATGAACAGCAGTTTAGTGCAAAGAGCATTACTTACGTCATTGTTGACAGTCATTTGTAAATGGATTTTGTTATTTATTTTGTGGGTGTGTCTGTATTAGTTAAAATTGTTTAATAGGTGTAAAGTTGTACTATAACTATCGTATGAAATAAAAGACTTATGTATTTATAAAAGTTTTTATTGTATTTTAAGTATCTAACGGTTTTTTGTCAACATGGCCGCACTCATGGGCGTACCCAGGTTCTGGGCCAGGGGGGGGCAAATCGGGTTTTTTTAAAAGCACCTCGTCAAATAAATGGATATGAAAAAGAAATTGGCATGGAATCAGGTGCACCCTCGGAAGGAAATCCCTAGAACCTCGACGAATCTCGGGCCACCTATTTTAAAAAGGGGCGCGAGCACTATGTTGAGGTAGCGCTGCTACCCCGGCTTGCTTCTGCTAGGGTGATCCTCACCTTTGGCCGGACCACCCCCGTGGGATTTGGAGGCGGAAGTGCTCGCCGAAGTTTATCGACGAGCGGCTGAATATCGGGCGGAGAACGGATTTCCTCCTCCGCCCGAAGAAATACGCGAGTGGCGTGAAGCCGCTCGTCGAGCCACCATGGCTAGTTGGTCGTCCAGGCTGGAGGCTCCACGCGCTGATTTTGCCACCGTGGAGGCGCTCCAGCCGGTCAACCTCTAGTGGGCAGGGCGGCAGCACGGGACTCTTTCCTTCCGACTGACGCAGGTGCTTTCCGGGCACGGTTGCTTCGGGAAGTACCTGCACTCGGTCGCTAGGAGGGAACTGAGTTCCGCCTGCCACCACTGCGACTGCAGTGAGGACTCGGCCCAGCACACGCTGGCGATCTGCCCCGCTTGGGTGTCGCGGCGTCGGGCCCTCACTACAGTCATAGGAGGAGATCTCTCGCTACCGGCCATCATAGGCTCCATGGCCGGTAGCGATTGCAGTTTTACCGCGGTCGCATCCTTCTGCGAAGACGTAATTTCGCAGAAGGAGGCGGCGGAGAAGGCCCGAGAGGACGACGTTCACTCGGACCCGATCTGCTGCCGCCTAAATTGAGATTTGAACAGCAGACAGTGCCCGCTTCAGTGCGGGCAGGCGCTGGGACGGGTCCGGTCGTGTTAATCGGACCCCTCCCTTCTCCGGCGCAGAGTTGGCACACCGTGTGGTTTTAGTCGGTTCGATTCCGACACACCACCTCGCTGCAAACCCCAGTGGGGTGACGGCTCGAGGGGGTTTCCACACGTTAAAAAAAAAGGGTGATCCTCACCTGTCACCCCCAAGCTTGCGCTTGTGGAGGACGGAGATCGTTTGGCGATCTCCGGCGCCCGAGTCGTCTGCGGTACCTGGCCCGTTCCCGGGCCTGGCGGACGGTAAGATCTCCTTCGCAAGCATAACTTGCTCGCTGAAAAAGACGGCAGAGTTCTACGCGCTCTCGCTACACAACATAGTCGCAATAATGTTACCAAGCGAGAGAACCTCCACTCCGATGGCCGCCTCGACTCGCCCTACTCCGGACATTCTACCAGTGTGTGGAATGCTGTGTCTACGGTCTGGTTATCGTAGTGGTGGCACTCAGACGTTGGCGCCTTGTGGATCAGACACAGGTGCTCTCCGAAGCATCCTTTCCCAGTGATCACCTGTGTCAGCCGTGATGCCTCTCGAGCCAATCCTCCATAACGGGTCTTACCGCCGCAATAACGGCGTGCCCAGCACTCGGTTGCCCAAGTCGTTCCTTCCATTCCTCCACAAGAACCTGGTGGAATTGAAATTTCTGGTCTTTGATTTCTCGAGTCTTAGGTCTCCTACCTGAAGGTCAGCACTCGTTGCGGACGTCGCAATAACCCGATATCGCTGGCCTTCAGGACCTCAGCCCATACTGGGCACCGCACAACGCCCGCGTATAGTCTCCTACAGGAGTTATCAGGCCCCCTCATATTTGGCAGCAACCGAGCCAAGCACGCGCTGCGCCAGCTTGGGAATCAGACTTCGGAAATGGTGTCCCATCGGCCTTCGAGCGCGAGCCAATGTGGGCTTACATATAGACCGGTGGAAAAACCATATCAAAGCAAAATAAGGTGATATATCTAGGCGGCACAAAAACCTGTACTGGATGCTAGGACGAAACTACAAATTATTACTGGACAACAAATTTCTGATATATCCGACGATATTATTTTGCTTCCGAGAATTATTTGTAGTGACTAAAATACATTCCAAATGAATGGGCATGTCAGCTGTCCTTAAAAACTACATAAACCGACTCGGAAGATTTGATATCTTAGGACTATGATGAGTGGTTCTCCTCGCTAAAGAGCATGATCTCTGATCGTCACTACGCTCGAACATCGCATAGCCCTAGAACTGATTCCGATTCCGATTGCCGATCTTACAACAACACAGAAAATAAATCTTTATTTGTCCATAGTCGATCTTAGTCAGGTTTTTACGCGTCTGAGTGTGCTTTATATACCTATAATCGAGAGAAGAAAATAGTAGGAACGTCAACATCTAGCATCTAGGGGGGGGCAGCTGCCCTCCCCTGCCCTACCCTGGGTACGCCCATGGCCGCACTGCATGGTACTTGTCGTCGAACCACCGACTTAGGATTTAGCAGTCAATGTCACTAAGGACTAGATTAACTGACTCATGGAAGAAAACTATAATGTGCACCTACGTTATTATTATAATGAGTCAGACGTACAAGTACTTATAGTGCAGAGTGTGCGGTGCACGAAAGTTAGGGGCGCGGCCGCGGCGCTTACTAAAGGGCGCTAAAAGAGTATTGTACACGGGTGCTTCACGGGCTACAGACGCCCCTGCAGATATAAGTGATGGTGCAATGTCTAAAGATCGCCTAAATCTTAATCACTGCATAGTGATAAATACTCTATATAAATTTTAATTACCAAGACAAACAAATTTGTACAATACGAGATCTGTCTCATGTTAGTACCTAAGTATAAAGTAATATTAGTAGTTCTGTCCTTCAGAGAATCCTAATTTTTCACTCTCACTAAGGATTAATATGACAATGTAGGTACCTACTTAAGCAAAACATAACTTATCTCTACCCTCCATAACATAAATGAAGCAATACGTCAAAAGCTGTACTTGTGCTATTATCTCGCTTGGAAACTAATTAATCATCCCTTATTTACTTTAAATTTAATCATTTTAGCGTTATTCATCGTCACCAGCAGCGCTTAAGTAAACATCAAAACATTCCTCTATTTAGACTTGATATCAAAATAGTTTTAAGTAGGTATAATAGATTAATAGCTAACGATTCTTTTGGCATAATATTGATTAATAATTACTGATTTCACTAATTATAGGGCTGACTTTCACTGTACGAGTGTACATCGTGTATCGGTGTACAGCATGATATAAAAGAGACTAAACTTTTTATATCATGCTGTACAAACCATATTTCTTTTTTTTATGTACTCCTTCTCTAATGTATACTTTAACTGTGCCAAATTTCTTACTACTAACGTTCACGTATCACCTGACGGTAAGCGATTACCGCCGCCCATAGACCAACACCAGAGGCATCACAAGTGCGTTGCCAGCCTTTTAAGAAGGAGTACACTCTTTTCTTGAAGGTCGTATTGGTCTGGGAATATCGCAGGCGACAGTTTATTCCACAGTTTTGTTGTGCGATGCAGAAAGTAAATATTCGTAAAAAGGAGTACAAAGATTTTGATTGACGATTTCTTAATTAGATTCCTACTTTTTTATGGCATAGGAGGCAAATAAGCAGACGGGACGGGACTACCGCAGCTCATTAGCAGCTGGAAGTCAGGAGTCACAAACGCTGTCCTGTGAGTCTCTGCTCTAGAGTCACAGTGAGGAGGTTTGAGCGAAGATAGGTAAACACATTCACTCGGTAAAACACTACTAAAGAATTGCTGAACACCGTGTATATTTGAGGCCGTGGTATTACTGTACTGTGGTCCAGCCTAGTCTATTTACGTACCGAAGCATGACTCTCCCCGAATCCTTTCTTAAGAGAACAAGATCTCTCTATCATTGAAAAGTCTCTCACTTTAGAAAGCCTGAAATATCTGGTCATATGTTGACTCTACTGACTCGTTGGTCTCTAGCGGTTAGCTTATGAGACTGCTGATTAAGAGGTCTCGTTTTGAATTCCCGGTTAGGGCCAAAACAGTTAGAAATAATTATTAGACACCCACTTACACACCCACCCCATGTATCAGGTTATTCTTACTTTTATTTTCAACCCCTGGAGATTTTCAGTACGACTGGTTACAAAAGATTCGAAAGTCAACACAATTTCTATAAATAACTTACTTTACTTTCTTTAGTAGCTACATAATTACTTGTTGTACCCCCAATAACAAACTATTAAATTCAAAGGGTAGAAGTAAAAGATTGGGTTTATGAGCCTAAATTACACACATTCGCAGTGCGAACGTGACACCCTGTTCGTAAGCATCACAGTTCCAAAACAAAAACTAATGAACCCATTCCGCTACAATACAATGATAAAAGTGTTGATTATATTTACATTCGTTTAGTTGCTGTCCGAACATCATACAGAGCGCATGGCCGCCCGCGACACAAACTCGATCAGTTACTGTGCGCTTGGTAACTTCAAAATGGAGTTGAACTTTATAACAACTTTGTTAAAACACGATGTGAATCATAATGTGAAACAGTGCTTCAAATCGAAAAAACCCTTCAGTAAGAGTTTACTTTAACTACTTTTAGACTTTTAATAATTTATAACGCTCTTTTAACTGCAAATCTTAGAAATAAGATATGAATCTTATAAAACTTTGTAAATATTAAGCAATCATATTTGAAATTAAGTATTTATGAGTATCTATAATATCTCTAATCTTTAACACGCTCTTATAAAAATATAATACAGTCAAAAAACCATTTTGAGTTTTTAAACTTAACCTATCTTGTAATGTACCTTCAGTAATTTTGTTTATTTCTTTGTTTACTATGAATATCAGTACCTGAATGACGAAGATTTGTTCGATTTTTTTTTAAGTTTTCTATAAATTAATACCCGAAACCCCTTGCATACTAAATTTCATGAAAATCGTTGAAGCCATTTCCGAAATTTAGATTAAATACATATGTTACTGACTGACTGCCTCGGTAGCGTATGCGACTGTTGTGCTTGAGGTCCCAGGTTCTATTCCCGGGTCGGACCAAGTGTTTATATGATCTGCAAATATTTGTTTCGAAGTTTGGGTGTTTACTATGTATAATATGTATGTATTTACAAAAAAAAGTATATAAGTATTTCTATCAGTTGTTTAGTACCCCATAATACAAGCTCTGCTAAGTTTGGGACTAGATGGCGTTGTGTGTTAGATGTCCGAAGTATTAATTATTATTATTATATACACGCAAAGGTAGGCAACGTACTTGTAACGCCTCCGGTGTTGCGGGTGTCCATGGGCCGCGGTAATCGCTCACTACCAGGCGATACGTCTGCTCGTTTGCCCCCCATATATTAAAAAAAAAAACACGAGCAAATTTCTATTAGCTCCATAAATCTACTTTCCCAGGCTTCTCCAGGCTCAGCTTACTTGAATATTTCTCTTAACAACAGTTATTTCCCTTTCTTAAAACAAAGGATATTTACTAACAATAAACTTACCACGTTATGTCTTGTACAAATAAAATACCATTCCACACGACACTAATTATCACGAATAATTTTAACAAATTAAACGATGTCAACTCACCCAATTCAAGGTGATTAAGTTTCCAGGACCGCCCTATCCGCTATCTGGAATACGAGTATTTCCACACAAAACGAGTAAAAACTGTTT
The DNA here is from genome assembly GCA_916048165.1 of Spilarctia lutea. NCBI lineage: Eukaryota > Metazoa > Arthropoda > Insecta > Lepidoptera > Erebidae > Spilarctia > Spilarctia lutea. The sequence goes on from OU696491.1 coordinate 9,451,055, forward strand.
GTGTGATTTTTGTTTGCCAATTTCGCCATTAAAGTCAAATTAAAAGCCGCACCAGACTAGAATTATTAGTGACATGCTTATTACATCGGTTATTTTATTCTATATTTATTTATATAATCACAGCCAAACTTTTCTTTCTACGAAAAGGCCTCTGTCTTAAGTAGACTTATAAAGACAAGAATCTAGATGGCCGAGCTTTTCTCAGTAGGTTCTCGTTATTTTTTTTTAAAATGAACCCTAACTAGATCGATTTATCGCTACGGAACCCCCTGCATACTACTCGTAACATAAACATCGTTGAACCCGTTTCCGAAATTTATGTTATATACATATACAAATAAGTGTACAATAATTGCTCGTTTAAGGGTATTAGATAGACGATTCACATAGTAATACTAAGACTATTGCAATTCATAAAAAAAGTTATTTAGTAACTTTTCATTCAAATTTAAAAAAATAAAATAAATAAATAAATATTCCGGACATCTAACACACAACGCCATCTAGTCCCAAGCTAAGCAGAGCTTGTGTTGTGGGTACTAGACAACTGATATAAATACTTATATACTTTTTTTTGTAAATACATACTTATTATAAATAGAAAACACCCAAACTCCGAAACAAATGTTTGCAGATCATACAAACATTTGATCTAACCCGGGAATCGAACCCGAGACCTCAAACTTAGCAGTCGCATAAGCAACCACTACGCCACCGAGGCAGTAAAAAAAAAATAGAATAAAAAAGGAAAATTGATCTTGATTACGATAGGCAATCTAATCTTAAAACAATTCAATCTGATCAAATGTAAGATTATATCGTGTTTTCTTTCTTTCAAATTCTTGAAGTTTTCAAATCACACATTAAAAAAACTATGGTGTCCTAGTTCATCATGAGACGAGAATTGTATTTAATAGATTGTAGCAAAAAAGACGATATTCGTATATTTAGATCAACAGGGCTTCACTAGTCCACTGATAAAAACTTTCATGTATTATTATTATTTATTAGTAAAACACTGACTAAATTAACTGATCTCCAAGGCGGTAGTTTTTTCGATTCATAAATCATTTGAGCTTAATCTAATGCTAAGTAATTTAACACAGACCTTACCTCTGACAATCAATTATAATTAATATTAGCTAACCCTCGCAACCTCGTTTATGTCTACTATTGCCCGTAGCGTAATAATTTTCCCCCGTTTCTTAAACATTCTTCATTGGGGCTCCGCTCCTATTAGTCTTAGCGTGATGATATATACCCTATAGCCTTTCTCCATAAATGAACTATCCAACACTGAAATATTTTTTTAAATCGTACTAGCGGTTCCTGAGATTAGCGCGTTGAAACAAACAAACCAACTCTTCAGCTTTATAATATTAGTATAGATAAATAACACATCACACCATCTGAACGATTTCGTATTTTTTTAAATCTGTGTTTTAATAACAGCAAGATTTAATTTACTTTTGATTAGATTGAATTGATTTTGATTACCATCAGACGATACGTCTGCTCTTTTGCCCTCTATACACCACACACGAAGAACGACGAGCATGCATGCAACGATTCATGAATGTGGATGAAGCAAAAGAGGTGTGTCAGTACCGTAGTAAATGGAGATCGGTTGTCTCTGCTTACCCCTGTGGGAAATATACGTGACTTTATACATGTACTATTGCACCATGCCTGTCAAGCAATCAGCAGATTGATTTAACTTAGTGGAACACACGTAATTATGGCCAAACTATGAAAAGAGTACGGATGAAGTTCATTGACCACGACCATCAGTTTTATTGTGCACTCGTTTCTGTTTGTTCTGTTATCAGTTAATTTTAATTGTGTAATTACACTGATCTAATTTTGTAGTAACAAATACGTGACCGCTATCGCATACATACAAATCATATGTAATAATTTTAGGATATCTTATTCAAACTATTACATAAATAGTAGTCGATTTTCTAATGTGTTCCAAATTATTGACTACACATTTCCAATTAACACTGTAGAAATTAAATGCTTCAATTTCAAATTAAACTTGACCCGTACATCAGATTTTTTCAAAATTACTGGAATTCATAATGTTTTAAAGTTATAGAAAAGTACGAAATATAAACCAAATAAAAGTACGCATACCGTGCTTACTAAACCGTTCAAAATCAGCTTTTATATCAAGTAGGTCTTCCCAGGCACTTTCGAAACGTTACATTAATAAATAATGACTGAATTAATCACTCTAAGTGGACTCGACTCGAAGAAGGCGCGAAGGAGATGCAGCAGAGGTCGCTAGCTCCCAATCACCGCCCAAGAGTCGCTGGGGACACAACTTGGGGTGATGTGACCGCTACAAACAATCAAAGACAGAAGACACGGACCCGGTGCGGTCCGGGGGGTGTCCCGTGTCGTCTAAAGCGGGGCGCTGTACAATAGTGTACTGCCCTCAGGGTGACCGTAGTCATCCAAGGATGTACCTCAGTTTGTAAGGTGAGGCAGAGAGGACTCCTGAAGCCGCTGATGCGTGCCTAGAGCTTCTCCCGACTGCCGAGGTAGGCCGCCGCGGGGTTTATTGGGTAGGCCGGTTTTGCCCTTCGCCTCCACAAGGGAGAGAATGTTGCGAAAACTTAAAAAAAAATTGTGTTCGGTTCCAAAATGTCACTTCCATGGAAAAGAACAGGCAAAAAACTCCATGAGTTACTACTTTAAAAAACCATATTCAAATTAGAACATCCATCGGAGTGTTGCTGAATGCATGAAGATATATCTATATCTATATATAAGATATTCGGTAGAACATTAACATTGTTGGAAATGGCTAGGTTGGTTCAGAAAGAGAAAGCACAAAACTAGGTCGATACTATTAAAATACGCTGAACGGGATCGGGAGAGGGCCGATCCCGAGCGTAGGCGACGTCGCCGGTAACACCAGCCGCCGACAGTACCGCAAGCTGCCAGAGAGTGGGGACCTCTGATAGCTGATTGATGCGGTCAGCGACAGAGGAGCGTCCTGGTCGCAACACCGCGGTCAGGCTGCAAAATTTAATGGTTGGGCCAACAGGCAGGGGGAAGCCCAGACTTCCCCCAGGAAAGAGTCTTATAGACGCGGTGTCGTTCCTGGGGGCGACCTGAAATATCTTGGTCCGGGTCCTCCCCAGAGCAGGGCGCCTGAGACCGGCCGCCGGGGTGGTTTTTAGTGGACTCACCACATACCTGGCTCCCCAGTCCCCGAGGAGCCGGAGATCCGAAGGGATTTTTCCACCCTGTCAACAAGAAAAAAAAAAAAAAGGTCGATACTATTACTGGGTGAACCGCGCCCCCAGCTAGGAGTTCGATTTTCGAAAAAAATATTTATGCAGATTTTGTATCTAGAACACACATCTCTTTTATACATATGCCTACACCACTAAAAAGAACTTCTTTCTTTTTGAGGATCTGGGGATATGTGTATAGAAATAACCACAATTTGAGCGAGTAATTAATTTTGCTTCACTCATTTTAAGCCGCTATTGCATAATTTAATGCCCCTGCAAAACAATTTATTACTTTGTAATAAAAAATTATCAATCGCACTTAACTTTATATTATATTCTCTTTAATTACTCTTTGTCTTTAATTACTCAACGAACTTTTTTTTTTTTTTTTTTATTCTTTTTTGTTTTGGAACTTTTACGCACAGCGTATGCCAGTTCCATCGTATCCTGAACCAGTTACTACATACTTATCGTCTAAAAACAATCGACATGAATCTGAACAGAGCCATTTGGTTCCGATAGGATTCTGTGAAACATTCCTACGTCGGCCCCATTCAAATTCAAGTCGGCCACTAAACTCTTTCTACTAAACTCATATCTGACACACTCCATCAACAAATGGTGTAAGTCTTCAACAACTCCACATTCCTCAACGAACTTGTGGGACCTTAGCTGTAGGATGCCTCGACAAAAATGAATCGGCTCCACTGAAGTGACCTCACAACAACTGGTACGTTAAAAGTAAGTAAAACCGCTACCCTACATAACTGGGTGTTGTTTGTCGGGGTTCTAGGGATTTCCTTCCAAGGGTGCACCTGGTTCTCCGGCTTCTAGTACCTGAGACGGTGTGAGGTTTTTAGTCGGTACGGGGTAAAAAAAAATAACTGAATGGGACTTGTCAAGTGTAGGGGACACGACCACGACATTTAAAAAATAAGGGGCCGTTTTCATGAACGCGAGAATCGCGATGAAAAGCTTCAGACTCGTAACGGAATCGCCGAGTGTATAGAAATACGTGGCATGATGACATTGAATATCGCACCGATTCTCTCGCCCCGATTCTCTCGCCCGTGGAGACTGTCTTTAGGAATCGAATTGTAAAGGGCACAACACACTTGTGTAAGTAGTCGTACTCTACCTTTTCCTTAAAAATCGAAGGTCTAAGATCCAACTATTATTTGGCTTGTTTAATGCATCAAAATTTGAATTAGGTAGTAGGTAGAAATGGAGGTTAAGTATATTACCCTGACGTCTTCCGTATCACAAGAAAAGGTTTAAACAATTATAACCCGACTACGTAAAATATTAAAAAAAAGGGATACTATCTTACCCGTGCTAGTTATTATTATGAATCTATTGACACTTCAATTATTTAAATCGGTTCAGAAGTCGCTAAATCGTAACATACACACATAGACTGCCAAGACTCCTTATCTTTGCTATGGTCGGGCAAAACTCTGAACGTAAAATGTTGCCAATTTAGATACCAATATCTTTGTTTGTTTACGCTGGGTTTATAATTACAAATTGTAGAAACTAAAAGTGTTTACTAGACTTTTAGTTTGTATGTACCTACTAAATGAATGTACAATGCATTTCTGATAAATAGGGTAAAGACCGATATTGTTATTTTAACCTGTGAACTTCTATCATAGGTGGCATTGACATGTCTGGCAGGCAGAAAGCTTTATACATGTGTAAACATAATACTGATTTGCTGATCTTTTGTTGCAGTTAGCAGAAAAGAAGAAGTGATGGTGATAAAAACTAAATTTCCTACTAAAATACCCGTAAGTATTGTAATATTTATTTAGACACTTGAAACGGCTTCCACCCCATTTGAACTAAGAAATTTTTAAAACAACACATCTCATGGCGGAGAAGGAAATTCTAACTGGATACCAAAACACTTTAAATATGAACTTTTGACAACTGTTGATATGAAACGTACTTAACTATATACCTACTAGGTACTAATAATTGTGATCTACCAATTACCCACCGACCTAGATCATTTTAACAGCAATTTCAAACCTGTAATAAATGAAGGCGCTTTAAACCAATTTCCTGGAGTAAATGAAAGGAGCAATACAAACGTCTATAAAACTATTTTTACACACACACACGCGCACACACACACACACACACACACGCGCACACACACACACACACACACACACACACACACACACACACACACACACACACACACGCACACACGCACACACACACACACACACACACACACACACACACACACACACACACACACACACACACATATATATACACACACACTGTAGGTACGCATACAGACACAAGCACATGCAAAATCAACAAATCAATTATTTATGTATGTTTCATGTATGTTCCACTTGTACACGTTTATAGTATCATAATTTTTTGGGAAGGTACTGATTTCTGACATATCTACAACTTACGTTCAGGGCTTGCACTTGAATTGTATCGATACTTAGTTACAATAAATAATAATTATTTTGAGGCGATGAAGCAGAATTAGATTACAAATAGATGACCATTTTGTTGCAGCTAATAGTCGAGAGATATCACAAAGAAAGAAATCTGCCAACACTGGACAAATCGAAATTTTTAGTTCCTGAAGATATTACTATGTCACAGTTTTTAGTTATAATAAGAAATAGGATAAAAATAAAACCAAATCAAGTGAGTATTCTGTCATAAACAACCTTTATTATTCTATTGCTATGCCTAAGTGTTGCCTTATAAAAAATATTTTCGGCTAGTTTTTTTTTTCCGTATTGGTATTTATTTTGGATTTTTTATTTGTAATTATGTGTAATTGGTATATTAACTAAGCGAAAATCTATACATATATACTCATAGGGGTAGACCTACCTATACCTATACCTATATATTCTACTTTATTTATACTATATAGTATTAGTATAAATAAAGTAGAATGTATTATGTTCATAAGCAAATATTTGTGTTGTGTAGTGACAACCTTTGAATCTAATCAATACTAAACAATTCCAGTTCTATCTATGTATGTGTCACCAAGTAGAAATATGAAGACATGTGCCATTCACGATAATTCAATTAGCTGAAATGATAAGAAATGGATTGATTGAATAATAATTGAAATATCGTAGGTATTATGTAGCAGAAACATATAAATATTTACTAAAGGATCTTACGACACAAATCTACAAATGTAGTTTTTTCGTTTGCGTGATTATTCTTTTATTTTTTTTTAATGTAATTTTGTCGTCACAAATCTTGTTAACCTATTTAGATTTTCACAAAAGTTAAAGCATTTACACGTAGTTTTAGTAGAGTGGGTGCGAATTCGGCGAGAGGAATTAAAATTACTACGAGTAGTTGGTTTTATTTCGTTGCATCAAATCAAATACTTACAGTTGTATTCTCCGTAACCTTTAGGTTGAACTTATCTTATTACTGGATTATTCTTTTTGCAATTTGGCAATAAAGCCGCCCTTTATGTATTATGTACTTATTTAACTCTGTAATATGGTGTGCAAATAAAGAGATTTCTATTCTATTCGCCGCCACTTCATTCGTCAGCACTGCCCCGAAATCAATTCTTTAAATCTAAATAAATGCATTCAAAGACTTTTAGTATTAAGTAAAATTTCGCATGCGCTATCACCAAAGGGTATAATGCCACTATTTAAAAAAAGTTTAACATTGAAAATCAATCGAATTAGGCAAGAGTCTTTAATTAGTCGGATAATATACATATATCTGCGTATCTACATAAACACTATAAAAGTAGAGATATAATTGCGTCTTCTATTGCCCGTAGCGTGAAAATTTTCCCCCGTTTTTGAAACATTCTTCAATGGTGCTCCGCTCCTATTAGTATTAGCGTGATGATATATAGCCTATAGCCTTCCTCGATAAATGGACTATCCAACACTGAAATAATTTTTCAAATCGGACCAGCGGTTGCAGATATTAGCACGTTCAAACAAACAAACAAAGTCTTCAGCTTTATAATATTAGTATAGATAAGTAAACATAAAAGATCAGACGAACTTAAGGTTATAATTTAAAATGACCAGTTTAATACAATTAGGAATAAGTGTTATTTTTTTCTAAGTCTGTATATCATATAGTATATTCTTTATAGGCCCTCTACTTGATAATAAACAACAAATCAATGCTGAGCATGAGTTTGACAATGGCCCAAGCTTACGAAAGTTTTGGAGATGAAGACGGTTTTCTCTACATCACCTATGCGTCCCAAGAAGTTTTCGGTTATCAGGATGGTGAGCAATTTTTCTCATATCTAATATCATAACATTATATCACACACTAGCTTTTACCCGCGGATCCACCCGCGTGTTAGTGAAAAGTATCCTATGTCCTTCCTAATAAATCAAAGTATCTCCACGCCTTATTTCATTGAAATCTACCTGTCGACAGACAAACAGACTTAGTTACTTTCGAATTTATAATCTTAGTACGCATTTATCGTAATACCGAGGTATCTAGGTATAGCTATTCTGTTTTTTTTAAATAGATGTTTATGGTTAGATGCTAGATGCTATTAAGAACTACCAAGTACGTATTTATTGAAAAGGTTCCAACATAGAGTTTACAGCCTATAATTCCTAAAGGCAACAGATGCAAAACAAAACTGCAAACAAACAGCTTATTCATTATTATCACGTTTTTTTCTTGCGAATTTTACCTACTAATATAACTGTTATCTTTCATCAATGGGAACCTTATTTACTCAACTAAGTTGTTACAACGACACGTCTCACAGTGTTCTGGCGATAAGTACATGACCAAATACATAATTTCATTCGTATTAAATATTATCGTTATAATACTAAATTGTATTCTTACAGATATGAGCGGAAAACTATCCAATCAGGAGGTTCAAGCAATAAGACATAGGTTTCCTAACAAAGTACCGGTAAATATAAATATTTTTGTACATTCTTTAAATAACAGAGTGAAGTTTTTCTAAAAAATATCAGGCAATGGTATACAAAATCATTAAGCCTGAAAATGCAATTCTGGCGAATATTTCAAATTTTTGTTCTATTTTTTTTTTGTTTTAGTTATATGTGCAACGATTTGCGAGAGAAAGAGATGTACCGGTATTGGGTAGAAATAAATTCTTAGTTCCCCAAGAGCTTACAATGTCCCAGTTTCTTTATATTATACGGACAAAGATGAAACTGCGGGAATCACAGGTCAGTCTTCTTATTGTCGATAATTATTATATGTTATATTAATAATATTTTTTGCACTGCAAAGAGAGGAAAACTTCACACAAACCCGATACCTGGCAACTGTCGTATAGCAGAACAAAACCTCTTTTAATTATTAAAGAGAAACCTAAATACAGCAGTTGATTGTTAGAAACTGTTGAATAATGATGATGTGGGGGAACAAGTGTCAATGTCCCACCAACACAAAGGGAGGATCCTCCGACCAGGCGATGTGATCATGCCTGGCGGGCCACTGCCCAACAGTTGATGTGGGGATGTTGTATATATGATAATCGGCGCGAGAACTTCTACTGCGCGATTCAGGATTGGAAGTTTCTTCGTGTTGTACGTTAGATGGCGCTGTGTGTGGAGGTCGCCACAATGATATAAATCTACAGATAATTTCTTGCATTTAATTCTTTGTTCGTTCTTCGCTTGTAACATGAGTTTTTGCTTCAGGCTTTATACTTGTTGGTGAATGACAAGGTGCTAGTAAGCCATAGCATGACGATGGCGCAAGCGTACGAACAGTTCCGCCATCATGACGGTTACTTACACATCACTTATGCAGCGCAACAGGTCTTCGGATGAATATGACGTAAGTCGTTTTATAATTTTTTAAACTCTAATAGCACTGTTGTCATAATCAATAAATTATACTTTATTGTTTAAAAGACAACTCCCGCATTAGGAAACAATCCTGTGTCGCGGGGTACTTAACAAACATACATGAAACGTACACAAAGAACACCCAGATTCAAAACAACAATTTGTTGATAATACAAAGTTAATTAACTCAATAGCTTTAAAACGGTTTGCCCATGGAGGTATAGTAGGCTAAAACCTTCTTCTTCTAAGGGCAGGAATATGCCCAGCCCTCGGATCAAATAAAAAAGGTTGATAATGCACGGCTTTTGTTCTTACTGCCAAAAAACTCAGCTACTTTCAAGTAAACACACGCGTTAACGCACACATGTACAAAAATGCACATATGCACACATATGCAATTAAATGGTGTAAAAACTACATAATAGTAAACAAATAGTCTGAAAGAATAACATTTCACACGTAAAGCCACACCAAATACGTACTGGGAGAGTATTTCCAGGAGTTCGTTCTCCTAACAGTCAAGAAATGTGGGTAATTTGTAGATAAATTTATAGTCCAATAATGAAGTAGAGAGTGAGACATAAGTATTACTTTTTTAATTTGTACAATCTAATTGTACTTTATAAGAAACAAACAGATTTATTAACGCATATTGCCTTTCCAGGGGCATTTTTTTAAAAAAGTGGCAACATTTCAGTCACTCACACATATTTAAAAAATTGCTTTTCTTTCTTAATCTACGTGCCTTATCTATTTTATAATTTTTTATTTGATTTGAGACCCAGCCAGTAGTCTTCTAAATCTAAAGTAAAGTAAGTTTATACTTTTTTTAACTGCTATAACGATAAAAAATATACAAAGGTACACAGCAACAGATATCATTTACATAAATTACTGTATACTTAATCATCAATCCAACATTGTATGATATACCCCGTGAGCCGTACGATATTTTTAAATTAATCGATATCTCATTTACATGGCAATCGTACAATTTTTTGTATGTCAAACATTCGGTACATACTCGTACTTATCGCGGCATTCTTTTTTTAAACATTTGAGTCATTTAATTATTTATATTTCAAAGTAACGTTTAATATAATGTGGGTCAAAAAGAAACATCTCTATAAAGAACTTTATATCCAAATGATATTTGAGATTGTTAATATGTCGCTAGTGGCAATTACTTTTTTTTTTTTTTATGTAATAGGGGGCAAACGAGCAGACGTATCGCCTGATGGTAAGCGATTACCGCCGCCCATGGACACCCGCAACACCAGAGGCGTCACAAGTGCGTTGCCGGCCTTTGGGGGATGAGGAAGGGGATGGGGTAAGGGGTTGGGGTAGGGCCTCCGGTTTCCTCACTCACTCGGTGAAACACAGCGCAGGCGCTGTTTCACACCGGTTTTCTGTGAGGCCGTGGTATCACTCCGGTCGAGCCGGCCCATTCACGCCGAAGCATAGCTCTCCCACGGTAAAAATCTCTACAACTACTTATATTATTTGTAACTTTGCTTACTCGTATAAACTAGAACCCCCATAAATAATCTGTGGAAAACGTAGTGGGTAGTATATTTGTTAAGTTTAGTTTTCTTAATAACAACCCTATGTACATTTTATATACTACTGTTTGTGTTCCCTAATTAAATACAATAAATAAAGAAATATATATCTCAATCCTTATTAAGTTTATAAATTTTCTTCATGGCACATTGTTATTGTAAAACTATAACCTGTCAAAGGCTGAAGAGGTAGTAAAAATAAATATATGTTACAATGTAATTTGATAACAAATAATTTTAATCACTTCACTGTTCAATAGAAAATCGATTTATATGAAATAGGTATAGCGACGGATCGAGTCCCAGGAAAGGATATTGGATAGTTATTTCCCTGTAATTACCCTTTAAAGGATTAGAAAGCGGAGTGCAAGTATAGGGAATCAAAAGCTAGCGAATCGACTTAAAATAACAATTTTTTTTCTCCTAAATCATCCTTAGGTATAAAATATTATAAACCAGCTGACCTACTCAACCTCGTTTGCGTCTTTTATTGCCCGTAGGTATAAAAATTTTACCCGTTTTAGAAACATTCTTCATTGGTGCTCCGCTCCTATTAGTATTAGCGTGATGATATATAGCCTATAGCCTTCCTCGATAAAAGGACTATCCAACACTGAAAGAATTTTGTAAATCGGACCTGAGGTTCCTGAGATTAGCGCGTTCAAACAAACAAACAAACTCTTCAGCTTTATAAAATTAGTATAGATTTTATTACAATATCCAAGGATTTTTTTTAAAAGTGGCAACACTGTAGTCACTCACACATTTAAAAAAATCAATACAATCATCGTCAGCCTTTTATAGCTTCTCACAGAAAACCAGTGTGAAACAGCGCTTGCGCTGTGTTTTACCGAGTGAGTAGGGATATCGCAAGCCCCTACCCCCATCCCTCAAAGGCCGGCAAAGCACTTGTGAGGCCTCTGGTGTTGTGGGTGTCTATGGGCGGCGGTAATCGCTTACCACCAAGCGATACGTCTGCTGGTTTGCCCCTTATTCTATAAAAAAGTAAAAACTATTAGAAAGACGAAATTGGCATGCGCAGGGGCATACATAAATTATGCCATATTTATGTTTGTCATATAAAAATATGCTTCCCGCCATCTGGCCTTTTTTATCGTGTTGGCCTGCCAGGCCAGGGATGTTACGGCAATGAACAACAATGTACCTAGGAACTCATATAAATTAAACGGAGGCACAGCCACATGTGATAACATATCAGTGAGCAAAAATTAACTTGTTATTGTCATCTAATATCGAGTTACTTTTTATATAATGGTACGCTTACATAGATGTCGGTAGGGTGAACGATCGCATAATTATCGTGTGTTGCTAACTGCACTCGTATTGTTACCTTTTTTTAGCTTTTTACTTTAGACTGTCTCATACAGTTCGTTTGTTTTGTTAAATTAGGTTCCATTTTCTTTACTATATCAATTAATTAGATGTTTACTAGTTACTTAGAGAACGTTGCTGTAAGTGATTGGTAAGCATTATTGTTGTGAGAAGGCAACAAGGAAACGGTCTCCGCTATATGCAGCTAATGTGGGTTAGATTATTCCTTAGCTGTATGAAATGTACCTACCTAAAGATCATTAATGTACCTACCTATCTAAATTGAACACTTTATAAAGAGCCCTAATTTAACAAAAAGTACTCTGACGTTTATATATTTAGAAACAACCCTACATTTATTTGTCAACTTAAAGTGTCAAAAAAAAATTTGTCTATCGTCAAACGTCAAATAGTTTAGAAATTGCCGAGTTTACCGGACATAAAGTAGATAAATTGTAACTTTTAGATAAAAATAGCAGAACCCGGGTCAGCATAGTCTTACAATACCTATGAACTATGTTCTTACCTAAGTAAATCGAATAACATAAGCAGTCGGCATTGAATTAATTGCAAACGACTCACTACAAAGAGTGCAAGGTTTCATAACCTTGCCGTCTGTAACCCGGGTTTGATTCTATATTAATCTCATTGATGATTTGATTGACAATTAGTCACTAGACGCAGAGGAGACGAAGTTCAGACTTTAAGCATTAGTCATTAATTAAAACTGTAGTGTTAGAAGGTAGAGGAAAACGATGGATGACGGATTACAAGTAGGTACAGTTACAAAGATATAAAGAAATTCGCAAATAAAAACCTCCCCGTAAGCCTAACGCGAGCCTTCGCAATGCCTACTAACAAGACTTACAAAGGCTCTTGCTGTAGAAAGTCGAACATCGAACCGGGAATCGAACCGCTCAGTCGTATACGGTACCACTGCGCCACTGAGGCAGTCAAAGTTACTTACAATCAGGTGATCAGCTGGTCTTGTGCCTTCTATTACATAAGAACAAATAACAATCTAACTTATTCACTGTCACCTGTCCATCCCCGATACAGAATCTTACGAGTAGATATTTGTCCAACTTCTTTCCACTAAGGCCTTTTATTACAACAGTGTTAAACTTTTTTTTAATTAATTCAAGAAATTGCAGTAAATAATAAACAAAAAAGCTATTTAAAATGTACATGTATATATACCACTGATTCCATTGTTTTTTGGCTTAACATTTCATGAATGAGATAAAGTTCAAACCAAAATTAAAATTAACCAGTCTAAAGATTCTTATCACCATCTACAGTGAACGTGTTTCTTTTTTTGATGAAATGGCAACCAGCCGGATCACTCGGATCAGCTATTTCTACCAATGTCAAGTATTTATCGTTTTCAATTATAAAGTCTTCGAGTCTTCAAGTCGTCGTCGTGATGAAATTAATGATAAAAAATATAAAAAATGTGGATGACAAGAAATGGGGACCGTCTTTCGAAAAAACAAAAAACGATCTCCAGTGAACATGTTTGTTAATTAGCAAATTCTCAGAAATGATTGTGTTTCTCCATTTAAAATTTATTGACGATTTACGACTGGAAATTATATGGCAACCTTTGACAGTTCAGCGCCACTGTGGCGACCTCCACATACAACATAACATACTACAGCGCCATCTACCGAAGTTACACTGAACTACGGAGTAACCTACAATACGAAGAAACTACCAATCCTGAATCGTGCAATAAATAGTTCTCGCGCCGATTAGCATATATACAACATCCCAACATCAACTGTTGGGCAGTAGCCCGCCAAGCATGATCACCTCGCCTGGTCGGAGGATCCTCCCTTTGTGTTGGGTGGAACCTGATACCTGTTCCCCCACAGCCACCTTTACGATAAGTAAGGATTAATAAGCAATTTCAATGCAAAAGTTATGTTCAAGATTTGCCTATAATATAAGGCATACTACTTTCTTGCTCTATGTTATTTTTGTTAGTTGACTGAAAAAGAGCGCAACATTCGATTTTAGCAGCGATATGAGTGAGCTCCTAAAAGTGTTTGAGTAGATATCCACTAACAGTGTGGAAGCTCCTTTCAAAATATTTTAAGTCACATAAAATATGATTATATATAAATACTCGATAAATGAACTACCCAACTTTGAATGAATGTTTTTAAATCGAACCAGCGGTTTTTGAGATTAGCGCGTTCAAACAAACAAACAAACTCTTCAGCTTTATAATATTAGAATATATTAGTATGGATACAAAATTGCATCGCTTGTTCAGAGTAGCTTCGTCGGTTTTGTAGCCATCTTACAGAGATCAAGCTATATTTAAAAGACTGTAAGCACTCGACAGGAATAGCACAATGAGAACCTGTATTATTCCATAGTACTCATTAAGACAACATTATTTATGTCAACATATTAAGTTTATCTAAGGTCACGATGCACAAACACGCTGCGAAGCCGAGTACTGTAGGTATTTCTCTTTATTGTAGATAATATCGATTTATGTGTCCTTTCCATTATAATTTGAACCCCCCAAGGCCTGTTGTCAGGGAAATGTGTTTGAAGCTCCCATATACACAGATAAACAGTTGTATAATGTGATAAGTTGTTATTTTGTTGGCTGCTAGTATTTGTAATAGATATTTCGTTTGGGGTGTAACACACAGACATACTTCCTGTGTGAGAAGATAGCTTACATTTAATTAAATACATGAACTTTTAAGTGAGGTATTTAAAATCGAAGCCAAGGATCGAACAAAGTGGCGTGCTATTGGAGAGGCCTATGTCCAGCAGTGGACTGCGATAGGCTGATGATCATGATGATTTAAAATTTTAAATCAGATATTTAAAAGTCCCCGTAGGCAATTGAGGTTTTATAATTACACAAGCTAAAACACGCAACCTCGTTTGCGTCTTCTATTGACCGTAGCGTGGAAATTTTCCCCCGTTTTTTAAACATTCTTCATTAGCGCTCCGCTTCTATTAGTATTAGCGTGATGATATATATAGCCAATAGCCTTCCGCGATAAATGGACTATCCAACACTGAAAGAATTTTACAAATCGGACCAGCGGTTCCTGAGATTAGCGCGTTCAAACAAACAAACAAACTCTTCAGCTTTATAATATTAGCATAGATACTACACAATACAAATTTATAATTATTACAATAAAAGTTTAAAAATTGCGAAGTCTTTTTTGAATTTGCTAATTATTGAAAAGGATTAATTTGATTTGGTTTAAAAACTTCAATGGTTTCTACATAATCGTTACCGTCGTACGCCTGCGTTTTTTAATCAATAGTATGTTTGGTTCGTACTATTTATTGTGATGTATTAGGGGCCATCCATAAAGTACGTTACACGTAAAGGGGGGGGGAGGGGGTCGACAAAGTGTGACATGGTGTGACAAGGGGTAGGAGGGGTCCTAAGTTTCGTGACATCACATTTCAAAATCTAATGTATTCGTATCTAGAGGTACTAATCGCGTAATTTGAAATATTAATTTATCTAAAAAATATTTCCAACTCTATCTTTAGGACAATACGGTTTCAATTGTTTTGTTGATAATCAGTATTTAATCTTTTTCATACAAGGTCTGATGTAGTTCTGATTTGTTGCGTATTCAGTATTCGATCCGAATGTATAAGTGTTGATTTCATAAAAAAAGTACTTAATTTAAATGGAAATAAAACTAATTTCGGAACTGCTGTTTTAATTTAATAATTTTTCGATGTGAAATTGCAAAACATGTGACGTCACACTAGGGAGGCGGGGGGTCTCAGAAATGTGACCACCTGCGACAAGGACGGGGGGGGGCTCAAAAAATAATGAAATTCGTGTGACGTACTTTATGGATGGCCCCTTAAGGCACTTAAATATAAACTATGATTTGTATGTAGATACATTTTTTTATTGCACATTTCTAATAATATTATATCTGTTTCAGGTACATACAACTGATGGGAGTAAACTCATAGTTCCTAGTGTTTTCTAATATAAAGACTGATAGTATTCTAATTTCTAATATTGTGATAGTTTTAGTGTTCGAAGGAGGTCGTATGATGCATTAATTTTAAATTATACCTAAAATGATCGAGCCCCAGTCACAAGCGTCCTAATTAAAAATATGTGCATCTTTTTTTAACTTATACAGGGTGTAAAAAGACGACTACCGAAAACGAAAGGGGCTGATCCAGCATCCCAAAACTTATTAAAAAAACAAACAGTTGTCTTTAAAAAAAATTGTAACTTGAAAAAACAATGTGTCAAGATTTTTATTAATTTCAGAAGCCAGCAATGTACAACTTAACGCGCCCCCGCGCTCTGCCGCGGTCATTGCACTCACCCGGCCAGCTGTTTTGATATTAAAATACATTACTGTTTTATTGATTTTCTTTGTTTTTTGGTTTTGTAAATGAGATAATTAGGTAGTTTGGGTCCTGTTATGTTTTACTATGTGTATGTAGGCAGAAAAAAACATAAAACGACTTAGATAAATTAACTTTTTTTTTGAGTTTTTTTTTCGCTAAACCTATTCAGTATCATGGTCTGATAGCAACTCTCAAGTTTTCGGTAGTAGTCTTTTTACACCCTGTATAGTTGGTATTAAGAAATAATGAGATGTAAAAGACCTACTACTATATTGAATTGGTCGGTGACGCAAAATTGTGCGGAAAATTGGACCCTAAAGCGCCGTTGTTAGAAAATCAGTGCAATATGGATGCTTATCAACTGTTTATGATCTCTTATAACCAACTGTAAATTATTTTTATTCTAAGGCTTAGTGATGTCCCTTTTTATATTGTCAACAAAGGGTTAACACTTCAAATCTCGTATTTAAATGCCAAAAGTTATAATGATCTGATAAAATAAATGTCACAATGTTTCTTGTTGATATATCTGTATAGTTTAACACATTAATAAAAAAAATATTTAATAACTTATGTTTATTTTATTTCGTCGCATTATTCCGTTCCGGTTTACGTCAACTCATATAGCTTTTCTTTATTAAATAGAGGGCAAACGAACAGACGTATAACCTGATGGTAAGCAATTACCGCCGCCCATGGACACCCGCAATACCAGAGGAGTCACAAGTGCGTTGCCGGCCTTTGATTTACCTGTTCTCACATTATTAACAGCTTTTCACCGTGGGAGAGCCACGCTTCGGCATGAATGGGCCGGCTCGACCGGAGTGGTACCACGGCCTCATGGAAAACCGGTGTGAAATAGCGTTTGCGCTGTGTTTCACCGAGTGAGTGAGGATATCGGAAGCCCATACCCCAACCCCTACCCCCATTCCCTCTCCCCATCCCCCAAATATCAGCAATGCACATGTGACGCCTTTTGTGTCCATGGGCGGTGGTAATCGCTTACCATCAGGTAATACGTCTGCTCATCTGCCCACTATTCAATAATAAAAAAAAGGTTATTTCAAAATAAAAATCTGCTTTAAAAATATATTTTAATTATAAACCTGTTAATCCTTAAATTAATAATAATACAAAACCTACAAGCTATGAATATAAATTATATCATTCAGTTGGTGAGATATTCTGGGCGGCTGCTACAAGAGTGTCGTGAATATCCTTAGCATACGAAATTTGGAGTCTCACTGTGTTCAAGTATTGCGGATAACTTAAAGTTGTCTCCTGAAAAGAAAAACAACATCATTTAAATATATATTGATACTATTTTTACATCATAGAATAGCAAAAACTATATGTAAGTAAGTCGTACTTACAATAAAAAAGTGAGTGGTTAAATAAGGGTTTACATAACAATAATCTAGTCTTTTCAAAGATAAAGACGAAAAATATATGTTGTTACGTCAGTCCCGTTGCTGAATAACATTATAGACATTTTAAGATATTTCCGATCTAATATCAAACTTTGGTTGTCTTAGAACACAATAAATTGCACGTGGACGGAGCTACTTCAAAATGTAACTTAAAAAATATTTAGAGCACCATCATTATTGTAAATATCATTTATTGAAATAACTAGAACAATGTTTGATAAGTAATTTTCTTCATCTAGTATCAGAAATATTTATGTCAATAAGTGTAATACAAAGACTATTAGCGATCACAGCTTTCTATCATCTCGTATCACATCGCAAATCATTCGTGCCCTCTTCACAAAACTTCTACCTCGCGCAACCGGTGTTTTTGTTTCGATACCATATCTAAACCTTCTAGCAAAAAACAGAGACATACTTCCAAAATTGATAACGCACTTAAAACGACTTTTTTCTGTTTGGAAATCCCTCGGGATACCACCTGCTGGTGGCTATGTCGGACTCGAACCGACTAAAAATCGCACGCCTTTTCGGGTACTAGAAGCCGGGGAACCATGTGCACCCTAAAAAGGAAACCTACGGTTTGAAGATGGCCCCCTCCTGTGTGGGAACCCTGATGTACCCGTTGCTGTCCCCAAAAGGGGGCGCTAGTTGCTAGGTTTACAGATGACCTCACCTGTCACCTTCAGGCTTGCACTTATGGAAGACGGGGATCGTTTTGTGATATCCGGCACCTTGGCCGTCTGCGATACTTAGCCTCTTCCCGTACTTGGCGAACTGAGAGAGCTCTAAACTTCTCCTGGTCCCGCTCCACCCTCTCCTTCGCAAGCATAAATTGCTCGCAGAAACAGACGGCGATACTAAAGATTTCTGAATTGTAGGTAACTATGGGTGGCGAACATCAATATCCATTGGGTGTACTGTCTGCTTCGATTGCCTACTATATAAAAATCAAGATTTCTTACTTGTGTTGTCGGTCCAGAGTCAAGTCTTGATGGCATCACAGATAAAGGTAGATAGTGAGCGGCTGACTGCGCTTGCTGGATACATGTTATTGCCGTACGCTGGTCACATGAAACAAATTAAACAGATACAGGCTACGCTAAGCACGAAGATAAGGCGACAACTGATCTCGGCGCAGCCGATAGGAAGGTTAACAGTTTTGACAGTCTAATCTAACTATTTATGTTACCTAACTATAAATCTAAATATTCTACCATAGTGCCTAAACTACTGCAACGATGAAAATATTTTAATTAATAAGGTTGCAAATAGATTCCTAATAATGGTCCAGGTAACATATACCTATGCTTTAAAAAAAATACCAATCTTTTTACGTACCTAGTCGGGTTATAGATTTTTAAACGTTTTTTGTTATCAGGAAGTAGTGACAGTCAATGCTCTCTATCGCTGTATCTCTGTCTATTTATAATATGTAGTAGATAACATTATGAACTTCCCTGGACGTAAAAAAAACTTGAAAAAAATAAAAAGAGATTGTCGATGACGATTTTCTTTTTAATTTTTTCTATTTTTATGCCGTATAGTATACGGCATAAAAATAGAAATTATATACATTAGTATACGGTGTATACTTGCGTACATATTAACGAAAACAACTTTTGGGCATATCGTCTTTTCACCTGGTCAGAATCTATGTAGCTGTCACTAAGCTACATAGATTCTGACCAGGTTGAAGGTCAAACGATCAGAGGTTTTTGAGGGAATTGGAGATATTTTAAAGGATAAACAAGGTGAGCGAATGTCATATTGACATGCGGTAGGTTATCATTTGTCTGGTTTATAAATATGGAAACTGTTTACGCATTCACCGAAAACCCTTAGTTTCAATCGAAATCATTTTTTATTTTTTTTTGTGAATTTAATTGTCATTATTATTCTGTTCAGGTGTCCTGTAGGAGCATATGCATTGGCTGCAAAATTGATTGTTTTCTATTTTGATGCGATATTTTTATTTCATTAATTAAAAAGTTTAATTATTTAAAATTAAATTGGAATAATCATTGATTTCAAATAATATAAATATGGCAGGTAACAATACATAGTACTGTTATTATTGGTCATGTATGCAGAAGGTCTATTTTAAGGGTGATTGAATAAAATTTCAAAATAGAAATGTCCCTATTTAACAAGTGCCGTGTAATCTTATTGAAATCTCTTTTTGAGAATCTCGAAATGTATTTTGGTTTGAAACCAATACAAAGATTCTTAGATTTTACTAAAATGCAGTCACTTTAAACTTAACTTTTTTTAGATACATTTTATGCATATATTACAACTAGCTGACCCACGTAACCTCGTTTGCGTCTTCTATTGCCCGTAGCGTGAAAATTTTCCCCCGTTTTTGAAACATTCTGCATTGGTGCTCCGCTCCGTATTAGCGTGATGATATATAGCTTATAGCCTTCCTTGATAAATGGACTATCCAGCACTGAAATAATTTTTCAAATCGGACCAGCAGTTCCTGAGATTAGCGCGTTCAAACAAACAAACTCTTCAGCTTTAAAATATTAGTATAGATACTGGTAAGGCCGAAAAAAAATCTAAATTTGAGAACTATCTGGCCACCACATAATATTTACCACAGTCTTTCAAAACCCGGCTCGACAGGAGTGATACCACGGCCTCACAGAAAACCGGTGTGAAATAACGCTTGCGCTGTGTTTCACCGAGTGAGTGAGGATACCGGAGGCCCAAACCCCGTCCACTTCCCCCATCCCCCTCCCCCTCTGGTGTTGCGGGTGTCCATGGGCGGCGGTTGCTTACCATCAGGCGATACGTTTCTCGTTTGCCCGCTATTCAATAAAAAAAAACTGCTTTTCCACAGTAAGTACGAGTACACATGACTCACTGTTCCAAAAGTATGCAAACACCCAATGTAGGTTTACCTATATGGAATTCCCGTTATAAGGAAGTCCCTATAGAAGAATTATCGGTATAAAGACCACACCGCTATGTAAACTTACGTTAATGTAATTAGGGAACAATGTGTGTACAGTAAACAATTTGTTGCTTACCAGGGAGTTCATTTGAAATCAACCATTTGTGTGTAAACACATCGTGTCAACGGTAAACAGAGTAATAACTATGCGGAAATATTTACCTACGTCAAAAAAACTTCCAGTCTAAGTGATTTGGGTATTTAGTTCATATTCAGAATCTTAGAAAAAAATATTGAATCGTCAACGTAGCGAATATTCTTCCTCATGAACCGATATCGCTTAAGGTATCATTAACTCTATAAATGTTTTATAAGCTTTAAAAAAGATCTATGGAACATGAGATACAAATATACCTATTCGAAACACAGTGATAACAGTAATTTGATATCTCCTACTTCTTTTGATGTATCTATTTCGTAGAGAATTACTTTTCAGTTTATAATGTGTAGGCACGGTTCATTCTGTTGAGTTTGAATTCTGTGTGTGAGGGAGAGAAAAAAATATTTTTTAGACCGAATTCTCTTACCATTGTGCTTTCAGATCATCGGGATTTATAATGTCCGTGATTGGCGATAAACACTGGATTAAACTCAACTCAAAATATACGTTATGTTGTAGAAAATAGACTGCCAAAACTGTTAATCTTCCTATCGGCTTCGCCGAGATCGGGTAAAAAATAATAAACAGCTCTTTTAGAGCGAACGAAACGTAGGAACGTACGTAGGATTGTACTGACGCCTACTCAAAATCTACGAATATGTAATTTTATACAAAAGCACATGATACAATCAATCTGATACAATAAAGGTCTATACAGGTACCATGCCTCAAATAGACATATTCAACTGTAATAACAACCTAGCGAGTCCTTAAGGGATAGGTGACATCGTCATGTATACTTGTATACATAGAATAAGAGAAAACATTCGATACTGGTTGCAAAACTTTTATTAAAATGGGAAAATTCCGATCGAAATTGTGTATCATATGTGTGACCATTCAGTATTTACATTGATATATACTTATATGTATATGTGTGTTACTGCTTTTACAATGCTGCATACCTACTGATTACATAGTTGCAGTATTCAACAGATTTATCTGTGTTTACTCGTATTTTCTGTGATCTTATGACTACAGTACATACCTATCTGTCATACTAAAGTTTATGTCTGTGTTGATAGGAGTCCAATAAAGATAACGAATCGAATTCAATATAATAAACAACCTGACCACGATTCCAATCATTAGATTAGAATCGTGGTCAGGTTAATCATATTAAATCCTAAGACTTAAATAACTACCTACAATTTTACACTATACCTACCTACCTACTTATACCTACAATGCCAGTCAAATAAGAATAGGAACGTCAATGATCTCTATCTGTCAAATGTCCCTTAAAAACATTAAAAAACACCTTGTCCCTTGAAAAAACATTATTAAACACCTTTTAAAAACCTTATTGATACGCAAATAAGGTTTCGTTGCAGATCGTACTTTTCAAGGGACATTTGACAGATAGGGGTCATTGACGTTCCTATTCTTGTGTGTGAGTCGCACTGTACTACGTAAACTTATGAACGTATATTACGTATACCTTTAGAAAATCAGAGGGTAAATGTATTAAACTGTTGTAAAACCTAAATTGAAGTCAAAATTAGGTACTGAAACTGAAACTGAAGTGTTTGTTTGTTTGGTTGAACACGCTAGTCTCAGAAAGGTCCGATTTGAAGTAAGCTTTCAATGGAGATGGCTCAGTTACTGAGGAAGACTATACATATATTATATTAACATGTCACGACCAAAAGGAGCGCAGTATCAATTAAAATGTTACAAAAACGGGGGAAAATATTCCCTTTCAGGAATTGCATTTACGTGAGCTCCGTTTTTTTTTTTTTTTTAATGAATACGTGGCAAACGAGCAGACGCATCACCTGATGGTAAGCGATTACCGCCGCCCATGGACACCCGCAACACCAAAAGCGTCACAAGTGCGTTGTCGACCTTTGGGGGATGGGGAGAGGGAATGGGGGGAGGGGTTGGGGTATGGGCCTCCGGTATCCTCACTCACTCGGTGAAACACAGCGCAAGCGCTATTTCCCACCGGTTTTCTGTGAAGCCGTGGTATCACTCCGGTCGAGCCGGCCCATTCATGCCGAAGCGCGGCTCTCCCACGGACACAAAATAGCTTGTTTCACAAAAAAAAAAATATGAAAGAATTGATCCCTGTGACGACTTCCACATACCAGCGGCAACAAAAACATATGACAGCGTCATCTATTGAAGATACACTGAACTACGAAGTAACGCACTACACGGAGTAACTACCAATCCTGAATCGCGCAATAGAAGTTCTCGCGCCTCGCCTGGTCGGAGGATCCTCTTTTTGTGTTGGTGGACATGCCTTCCGATACCCCACAAACCCTTTTAAGAGTTTTAAATAATATGTAAATGTATTAAACTGTTGTAAAACCTAAATTGAAGTCAAAATTAGGTACTGAAACTGAAACTGAAGTGTTTGTTTGTTTGGTTGAACACGCTAGTCTCAGAAAGGTCCGATTTGAAGTAAGCTTTCAATGGAGATGGCTCAGTTACTGAGGAAGACTATACATATATTATATTAACATGTCACGACCAAAAGGAGCGCAGTATCAATTAAAAATGTTACAAAAACGGGGGAAAATATTCCCTTTCAGGAATTGCATTTACGTGAGCTCCGTTTTTTTTTTTTTTTTAATGAATACGTGGCAAACGAGCAGACGCATCACCTGATGGTAAGCGATTACCGCCGCCCATGGACACCCGCAACACCAAAAGCGTCACAAGTGCGTTGTCGACCTTTGGGGGATGGGGAGAGGGAATGGGGGGAGGGGTTGGGGTATGGGCCTCCGGTATCCTCACTCACTCGGTGAAACACAGCGCAAGCGCTATTTCCCACCGGTTTTCTGTGAAGCCGTGGTATCACTCCGGTCGAGCCGGCCCATTCATGCCGAAGCGCGGCTCTCCCACGGACACAAAATAGCTTGTTTCACAAAAAAAAAAATATGAAAGAATTGATCCCTGTGACGACTTCCACATACCAGCGGCAACAAAAACATATGACAGCGTCATCTATTGAAGATACACTGAACTACGAAGTAACGCACTACACGGAGTAACTACCAATCCTGAATCGCGCAATAGAAGTTCTCGCGCCTCGCCTGGTCGGAGGATCCTCTTTTTGTGTTGGTGGACATGCCTTCCGATACCCCACAAACCCTTTTAAGAGTTTTAAATAATATGCATATGTCTATCTTTTAAGGTTGGCTTACTATATAACCTTTTTCATGGTTAACAAAATTTGTTCATGCTGTTATAACATCACGCTACGGACTGATAGGAGGCGCAGACGAGGTTGCGTGCTATGTATGTTACCGGCAATCTATATAATTCGGTATTCTATACAATACAAAGTAGGGGTAGTAAAGGTAACAATACCTAATACGTTATTTGTTTTATACTTTTTCTAGGTATTCCATACAATGCAGAACACGCAGCCAGGTCAAAAACAGTTCACTCAAACTCATCTATTCCAAATGATTCAAAAACATGATTACTGTTCAAACCTTTTTTTTACGTGTGTAAACTCCCATATGCCGTCACCCCACCAGGGTTTGCGGTGGTGTGGTGTGTCGGAATCTGATTGCCTAAACCACACGGTGAGCTACTCTGCGCCTATGGGGAATCTGTCCATCCGTGTCCAAACTTTATTTAGAATCATGTAGGTTACCTAATCTACATGATTCTGAATAAAGTTGATTTTAAGCAAACATTATGTTTCGTTCCTCGTCATTTTACAGGTAGGTAGGTAATTACATAAAATAATTAAATACGGTTCCAAAATCTATTTATTTTACACATTGCCAGGTGGATAGTTTAAATACTTATGTAATGGACAATATATTCATAATATTTCTTACATTGCCTGGACGCCCCAGGTATTGTATAGACTATCTGAATTATGCACAATGCCGGTAACATTTACATTAATAATAGTGATGCCAAGATTGAAATGATAACCAACTAATTACAGTTGTAATTTCAATGTTGCAATGTAACAAATTATATATCGACGTTGATGAATGAACACATTTCGTCTGGGACATTTATTGAAAATATTCAATTTACTAGTTACGAAAGATTTTGAACAATGTATGTCGCAAGTGATGACTTATGATAAGGAGTCTCGTGGTCAATAGGCTCAAAATTAGTTACGATCTTTGCATGATCGAATCGAATCGATGGTCCCTAACCAACAATGGCTAAATAATGTAGTTTTAGCTATCTATATAAACTACGGCAATGTCAACAGATTCGTTACAATGGCCGGGGTCCCATATAAATTTCCTTTAAAGAAAAGAAACATTCTGGGTATTATTAAAAACTGTGCAAAGACTGCATTGATTCATAAATTATAAAAGTTAATTAATAATAATAATAATAATCTTTATTGGCAACTAAAAGAAAAGGAAAACAGTAACATTATGTGCGAGAATGCCTGCATTAGATTTGAAAAACTGTGTCGCAGCCATTAACGCCTCCTCCGGTCCATGGCCGTCAGAGTTACATCGCAAATATGTATAATATATAAATAATACAAATTAAATGACCGTGGGAGAGCTATGCTTCGGCATGAATGGGTCGGCTCGACCGGAGTGATACCACAGCCTCACAGAAAACCGGTGTGAAATAGCGTTTATGCTGTGTTTCACCGAGAGAGTGAGGATACCGGAGGCCCATACCCCAACCCCTCCCCCAAAGGTCGGCAACGCACTTGTGACGCCTTTGGTGTCGCGGGTGTCCATGGGCGGCGGTAATCGCTTACCATCAGGTGATACGTCTGCTCGTTTGCCCACTATTCAATAAAAAAAAAAAAAAAAAATGAAGTTTAACTAAAATTGCTGACTACTGATGATTTGTATATAAACTTTACTAAAACTAAATTAGTATGTGTATTATGAGTATGAGTTAGACACAGAGAGAGGTGTGTGTCAATTGGAATATGAATATGAATTATGAAACTAATTGAATTAGTAATGTGCCTTCATACCTATATAATATATGTGTAAACACTTACCAAATGTAGTTCCATTTGATCGCATATTGAGAAGAATTCTTCTAAGTTTTTGTCAAACCGTGGCACTGGATTGTCAATACCTTTTCTGTAAAAAATAAACTGTGTAGTTAGTCCGACCTGACATTATTTAAAGAACATAAATTACGTAAACTTTAACAGCTTTATTCATAAATAAAAATAAATAATAAATAAATATTCCGGACTTCTAACACACAACGCCATCTAGTCCCAAGCTAAGCAGAGCTTGTGTTATGGGTACTAGACAACTGACACAAATACTTATATACTTTTTTTTTGTAAATACATACATATTATATATACAAAACACCCAAACTCCGAAACAAATATTTGCAGATCATATAAACATTTGGTCCGACCCGGGAATCGAACCCGAGACCTCAAGCTTAGCAGTCGCATACGCTACCACTACGCCACCGAGGCAGTCAGAATATTATTTAACTTTAAGCAACTGTTCTGTGTTATTTCCAGCCAGTTAAATAATAATGTTTAAAACTAGGCTGTAAATTTTTTATACATAAGTAATGCTATGTGACCTACAACTGACCAAAGTTTTGTTAAAATGCATTTATACTTATGTAACATTATATGTTTTTTTAACCGACTTCCAAAAAAGGAGGAGGTTTTCAATTTGACTGTATCCTTTTTTTTATTTGTTACATCATAACTTTCAACTTGGTGAACCTGTGTGTCCTCGGTGTCCCATTTTAATTTGGTCCAGTTCTTGAAGTTGGTTGTTTTTTGTTAAAATTTGTGATTTTTTTTTTTTAAAAGAACTCTCACATTAGGAATAAACATCCTGTGTCGTGGGGGACTTTACAAACATACATGAAACGGACACAAAGAACATCCAGACTCAGGACAACAAT
The DNA here is from genome assembly GCA_916048165.1 of Spilarctia lutea. NCBI lineage: Eukaryota > Metazoa > Arthropoda > Insecta > Lepidoptera > Erebidae > Spilarctia > Spilarctia lutea. The sequence goes on from OU696491.1 coordinate 9,477,816, forward strand.
TCGTGGATCACACAAATGTTGTACCGCGTGGGATTTGAACCCAAGGCAATGTGGCTCAGTAGCAAGCGGCATGGCGACCGCTGAAACCACTCGGCCTACCGTGCAGTTATTTTATCTTAACTATATTTGTTACAATTATCATTTTCAGGTTATTTGTCAGCCTTACAACAAATGAATTCCATCATGTTTTACTTGAATCTTGGGATAGGGAGGCAATTCTTGAGATTCTGATTAATAAAAACGAAAGTCATACTAACTGGGAATTTGAGTCCACATTATGATTTTGATGTAGAATTTGTGCAGCAGATTTCAGAGTCATCTGGAATGTTTAAAAAACAAATAAACCACCAAATTCAATGTTTTAATTATTAATTAAGAACTTAAAAGTCTAAAATGCTTTGTCAAAGATACAAAAGTAATAGAGACAGCCAACAAGCTGATAGATTAGGTGAACGTAAAAGTTTTTTTTTTAAATGTACAACTCCCGCACTAGGAATAATTCCTGTGTCGCGGGCGACTTTACGAACATGTATGAAACGTACACAAAGAACACCCTGACTCAGAACAACAATTTGTGGATCACACAAAGTGTTATTTCATGTGGGATTTGAACCCACAACACTTGGCGAAGTAGGAGACGGCATGGCGACCGCTTAACCACTAGGCCAAACATGCAGTTATATATATGGTGAGTGAATATTGCTTGCCAAAGATACTTCAACCTATAGTTGGCCAGCAGCTACGCTTGCGTCTGTGTCAGTTATCTCTAGAATGAAAGCATCTCCGTACTTAGCTTAATCGCAATTGGTGCAACAGTTTAGCAGTGACAGCGTAACAGGCAGACAGAGTTACTTTCAAATGAATAACATTATAGTATGAATAAGTGCATTCCCTGCCTCGGTGGCGTAGTGGTAACACAAGCTCTGCTTAGCTTCCGTCCGAAATATTTATTTATTTTATTTATTGTTGCTTTTCAAAGTTGAATATGCTTTGGACCTTTGGTAAACTCTCACTAATTTGGTGTTGCTAATATGTTGTCTCTCTATTACTTTTAAGCCCCTATGAATTTTGTAGAATTAAAACGTCTCCAGAAGGAGGCAAAAGATTGTTGTGTCAAAAATTTAGCATTGATTGCATATGAAGTTAAAGGGTTAGTACTAAATATGTTGCAGATGCTTACAGGTATTGACTCACGTAGAGATCCCATAAGGGTTTTTACTTTAGTTATATTATCCATTTTGTCCTGTTGGGTTGGTTGGGGCATTGGCTGGGGTTGCTGCACTTGCATTTGTTGTGGTGACTGTTGCTGCATTATTGTGCCTGGTACTGGCATTTGCATCCCAACATTTGGAGTAGCGCCAACTGTATTCATCGGTACGTGCATGTTCATTTGGTTGTGATTCATTTTTATAATACTGAACTCTATCTATAGTTTCAAACTGATTTGTTTGATATTTTTGTTCAAATTTGTTCTACTACTGTCAAGTGTCAACCACAAATCGTAACGATTCTGACATATGACATTTGCTTGCATTTGATTTATGGAGGGTAGAGATAAGGAGTGTTATCTCATATGGTAGAAAATTGAAAAAAGTGTCCAGCATAAGCTGTAAATAACAGTTCAAAAACCTTCCAGAATGGCGCTGGTGTAGACACAGGGTATGGTATGAATGTAGCAATTGTGAACGAATTGAAGTACGGCGAGTTAAAAAAATTAACATTATTGTCACTACTTGCGTATTACAAAATAATGTAGTAAATATATTTTATTTTCTGAACTGTGAATAGTACGTTTATTGATTTTTTATCATTCAATTTTATGAAAAAGTGTGTGTATTGATTTTAAGAAGTTTACTCTGGTGCTAATGTGGCGCCACCCTAATTTAATGCATTTCAACGGACACTTTTCATGTACACAGATAACACTCCTTATCTCTACCCTCCATAATTTGATTGCTTGACAGACATGATGTACTGCCGCTATGGAGGGTAGAGATAAGGAGTGTTATCTCATATGGTAGAAAATTGAAAAAAGTGTCCAGCATAAGCTGTAAATAACAGTTCAAAAACCTTCCAGAATGGCGCTGGTGTAGACACAGGGTATGGTATGAATGTAGCAATTGTGAACGAATTGAAGTACGCCGAGTTAAAAAAATTAACATTATTGTCACTACTTGCGTATTACAAAATAATGTAGTAAATATATTTTATTTTCTGAACTGTGAATAGTACGTTTATTGATTTTTTATCATTCAATTTTATGAAAAAGTGTGTGTATTGATTTTAAGAAGTTTAATCTGATGCTAATGTGGCGCCACCCTAATTTAATGCATTTCAACGGACACTTTTCATGTACACAGATGATACTCCTTACCTCTACCCTCCATAACGTTATGGCATACCTGACAGGTCCAGGTACCTTTTCGACCGGAGGCACCGGTTGTCCTGGAGTGATGCGGTGACCGCGCGCTCTCCGCCCTCTATCTCGAAAACGGTTCATCGTATAAAATTTTTTTTAACAAAATTTGTAGAGAATTTTGTATTCTACAATATTGATAAAAATACAAATAGCAAAAAACCCATAGGAAATGAGATATTTCCAAAAAAGCGCAAAAAACCGATTTTTGTGACCTTTGACCTTCAAATTTAATAGTTGCTTACACCCTACCATATGTAGGTTTTGAGACAACTTTTAGGGTGTCAATATACAAGTATTTACAGACTTACAGCTGGGTATCTCGAATTCCGAGGTGAACTTACTATAATGACTGGACTATAACTGCCGCTTCATTTTCCAAGATCCGTTTAAAAACTCAAAAACACAACCTGGAAAGGTTTTAAGATATTCGTTAAAATTGTTTTACAAACAGATGATTTTTTTTCATAAAAAAATGTTCAATTTATATTTTTGTTGTACCATAAAGGTACGAAAAAGAAAAAGTCGAATGCTTTTGTAATTCCACCAACATAAACTGGATGTGTTTTTGCAAAATAAGTAATTCATTGAATGGAACTTAAAAATAAATTGTTTATTTCTTTTTAAGAAAAAAGATCAAGAAACTGTCACCTGATTAATAATTTTATAAAAACAAATGAATAAATATTTCGGACATCTTACACATAATGCCATCTATATAGTCCTGTCCAGTAAATACAAACATATTATACATGGAAAACACCCTAACTCCGATACGAATATTTGCAGATCATACAAACATTTGGTCCGACCCAGTAATCGAACCCGAGACCTCAAGCACAGCAGTCGCATACGCTACCACTGCGCCACAGAGCCAATCAAATGTGTTTGCCGTCTGCTTCTTGGATAATTCTACTTTCTACTACCGCATATGGCAACACTGTTCTTTCTTGGTGGGAAAATTTAAAAAAAAAACAAATGAAGTTTGATTTTATAAACATAATTTCTATGGGGAATTTGAATTTAGAAATGATTAGACACACTTAAAAAAATTAGTCTAAACTAGTTACCATAAACATTTCTGATAATTATAAGGACAAAATGAATAGTTTTAAAATTTATGATGCGACAGAATTGTGGCAAGTAAGTTTTTATTTTGTTTTTTAGGTGCCTTAAAGTTACTTTATTCTTCTTTTAACTCCGTAAAATTTTGAGATACTCAATATTTATTATCACTCTTTTAATTATTATCTAAGAACAACCATACTACATACTTATTCATCTGATTATCGTTTCTGAGATTAGCGTGCACAACGTACATACAAATAGACAATCATTGTTTTGAGTTATATTAAAAATGTGACTTTGAATCGTCTCCTTCTAGACGATAAAATGGATAACAATTATTTCTCATTGCCAGAAGGAAACAAGCTTGCCATCAGTGCCAACTTTTTGCCAGGCTTTAGACAATGTATTAGGGAGTGACGGAATGCAGCTCGGCAGTATTACAGAATTACTTGGCTTGCCAGGTTCAGGCAAAACGCAATTATGGTGTGTATAAATCTACATTATTCTAATTAGTATATTTTATACTTCTAGTGTAAGTTGTCTTAACCTCTATAGCTTGTTTATACTTGAACTTAGTAGAGTTAGTTAGACTGCAGGGTTGGCCTGGTGGTTGACACAAGACAACACATAGTTGAAAAAAAGAAAAAAACATTTGTATATTAGAAATGATGAAGGGGACATAAGAGAATATGGGTCGTCTGGTGGTAAATGACTCTTGCCCTCCATAGATACTTACAACTCAAAAGTTTGTTGCCTTCATTCCCCTAAAATCAAGGAAAGGGGAGTTTTGGGCTCCGATAATCACATGTAGATTAATAAATATAAAATAGTATACTAATAATAAAAGAATTAATATCGTCCACTTTTGCAACATTTTTCATTGATGCTCGACATCTATGGATCGTAACAAGAAATCATAGAGCCTGTCTGAATAAATGAGCAATAATTGAACACCTAAAAAAATCAGAACAAACCTTGTTCCGTGCAACTGCAAAAAAAACAGACTATTTAGTTTTATGATGTTATTGAGTGGGAAGAAATTATGACAGTATAAAACAATGTATATATATCATCGTCCAAAATCCATCGTATCTATAGTTTTTTTTTGGAAATACATAAACATTTGTTTCAGCTTACAACTTTGTGCATCGGTACAAATACCTAAAGCATTGGGTGGATTGAATGCAGAGGCTTTATATATTGACACCAATACAAACTTCACTATATCTAGATTCAGAGGTATCCATTCTTCTATAATTTATGTTTTTTTTTACTAATTTTTAGGGTTCCGTACCTCAAAAAGGAAAAAACGGAACCATTATAGGATCACTTTGCTGTCTGTCTGTCTGTCAAGACCCTTTTAGTTCAGGATGATTATGAAATTCATATCAAATATTCAGGTCTACTGTCCCTTGGAGCTGTGAAATAATGAAACCTCTAAGCCAATGCAATCAAAAGATACAGCCGTTTATGTTGCAAATTTCTGACACTGTCAAGGGAATCAAAACCTACAGAGGGTACCCACTTGAAATTTACTATAAAGCAACGTCTTGTAACACAGATAAAAAAAAAATTGCGAAAAAGCATACATTTTAGGTACATCATATAATATACCTACGTTTGTAAGGAATCCTCGATGCGATGATGATGACTCACACATGGCTTTTTTTTTATCTCATTTTAACTTGTACCTATGTTGTCTTTTATTGAGAAGGTGCACAAAGCTGAGTGTAATCAGAATGCTAGTGTTCTTTCAATTGATAGGTATTCATACAATTTTATGCAAATGTTCTGTCCTAAATAATAAAAAAATAAAAAACCATAATAAAATTCTTCATCTTTTATAACCAGCACTAGGAATAGTATTCTATCGCTGGGGATTATACTAACATTCATGAAATGGACATAAGGACCCCCAGACCCAGGACAACAAATTGTGCATCACAAAAAGTGTTGTCTCCTGTAAGAATGACTCCCAAAAAGCAGTGCAGTAGGAAATGGCTAGGCTTAAACCGTTACGCTTTAAATTCAGTAAAAAAACTTTAGTTTTAAGATACTCTAAGCTGTTCATTGAGTAAAATATTTATTTTCGTGCCTTAGAAATACTTAGAGCAAGTCTATTGAGATGTCAAAAAGTACTGGATGAACCATTAAAAATAAGTGAAGATGAAGCTTTAAAGAAACTACACTATGTCAAAGCTTTTGGACTTGAAAGATACTGTTCCTTAATGCACAGGTTACCAAAATTTATTGCAGAACATCCTAATGTAAGTAATGCTATTATCTAAAGCCTATATAGCTTGGTTGCAGAGATTGCTGTGCTGAGTGTGGCGGGTTCAAACACCGCATAGAACAACCCTTTGTATGATCCACAAATTGTTGTTCTGAGTCTGGGTGGTCTTTGTGTCTGTTTCATGTATTTATTTATTTAAGCTTCCTGCAATTACATTACGTACATATATGTTTGTAAATTTTCCACGATACAGGACTATTTTTAGTGTGGGAGTTGTCTTATAAAGGAAAAGATAATAAAAAGTTATAGTAAAACCCATGAATGGGTCCAATAGGAAATATGGATAAAAAAATATTAGGCTCAAATATTTTTTTCTAGATTTTTTATTGTCTTTGCAATAGACTTAAAAGGTATTTTTTAATTTAGTGATTATATAAACTCAGAAAATATGAAATAAAAAGTGAAAATTAAGGGAGGGAAATTTGAAACTTACATAACGAGTCACTATTGGTCAAAACGACATGTGACGTCGATGGTCACTTCATTGAAATTATCTGCGTCGAAATTGTTAATGTGATAATAGTAGTACTTGTGGGAAAAAAACAACCCAAGCCCATCGGGCGGTGACCAGATACCGCTGGAAAGATGAGGTTGCCAGAGATATGGAAGAGATGAAAGTGTCCGATTGGTCTGAGATGGCACAGAATAGGAAAGAATGGCGCGTTCTACTGTCGTAGGTCAAAACACACTTTGGGTCGTTGAGCCAGCGAAGTAAGTAAGTAAGCTTTGGTCAACGGCTCCGCCTGCGTGTTTGTCGTTTATAATATAATATAAAGATTAGCCTATATCCTTCCTCAATAATCAAAGTATTTCCATAACAAATTTCATTGATATCGGAGCAGCGGTTTTGTCGTGAAAGCGTAACAGACCAACAGACAGACCAAGTTACTTTCACATTTATGATATAGGTATGGATTATTATATAAGTATTCTACCAGTTAATCTAGATTTCATAGTTTAAGCTCTGCGTAGGTTAAAACTAACAAGCCTAAGTTACTAATTATACCATCAGCTACCTATCAGTAAAGTCCTGTAAAATCAGTCCAGTCGTTCGAGAGATTAGCCGGCACAAACAGACGGACAGACAGACAGACAAAAATTGGAAAAAAAAAGACTTTGGTATATGTACCGTGTATACATACATATGCATTTGGTAAAAAGCAGTTATTTTAGTATTACAAACAGACACTCTAATTTTATTTATTTGTATCATCATCATCATCATCAGCCTATTTTTATATATATCTGACTGCCTCGGTGGCGTAGTGGTAGCGTATGCGACTGCTAAGCAAGAGGTCTCGGGTTCGATTCCCGGGTCGGACCAAATGTTTGTATGATCTGCAAATATTTGTTTCGGAGTTTGGGTGTTTCCTATGTATAATATGTATGTATTTACAAAAAAAAAGTATATAAGTATTTATATCAGTTGTCTAGTAACACAAGCTCTGCTTAGCTTGGGACTAGATGGCGTTGTGAGTTAGATGTCCAGAATATTTATTTATTATAGATGTAACAAATAACATTTAAAAAATCCTAATCAAAAAATTTACATTTCACTTACAGTTTTATGACCAAAACCATTCAAACAAACTTGCTAAGAACCTAACGGAAAATGACAGATAGTAAGAAATATTTCATACATCTAACACACAATGCCATCTAGTCTCTCAAGCTAAGCAGAGCTTGTGTTATGCGTACTAGACAACTGATATAAATACATATATACTTTTTTGTTAATAAATACATATTATACATAGAAAACACCCAAACTACTTCCATGATTTTTATAGCAATTATAACTATAAATAAGTATAACGTAACTGAAACACTGAATAGTAAACAAACACGAAACGACAATGACGTCATGAGGCGCGTCAAAAGCGCGCGCAACATGGCGGCGGTTGAATAGATCAAATTTAGTCGGTGTTTTGAATTTCACTTTCAAAATTAGTTTGACTATTTTCAAGCCTATTTATATCTTTTTCGATGTTATAGAGATGTAAATTAATTAAGAAATAAAATAAAAACATGCATATTCCTTATTGGGAAGAGGCCATAGAGTCTATCTTTTTTAGTAGGTATAATATAATAGACCTTTATTCAAAATCCAATAGCAGCTTTATTTTACCAGTAAGTAAAGAGGTTTAGTGTCGGCGAATAAATTACAAGAATCTATATTATTTCAGGTAAAACTAATAGCTATTGATTCAATAGCTTTTCCGTTCAAAGACGGTGTAACTACAAAACAAAGGACAGGTCTTCTGTTTAGGCAAATGGCTGATTTGCAAAGGATTGCTCTACAAAACCAAATTGCTGTAAGTAGAAATATTTGGAAATAGACTTACTTCTAGACTTCTCTTTAATTATATATTTTTTTTTAATTTATGTTAACTCTTCATGTCGAGAACGCGTCAGTGAAAAGATAAAGGGACACAATTATTAAATTCGTCTTACCCGAGAATCGAACCCGAGACCTCAAGCACATCAGTTGCATATTGCATACACAGCCACAGCGCCACTTACACGCGCTCCTTACATACGTAAAAATATTGGTCCTGCGCCTGATCTCTCCCCGGTCGTGTCGGATGACCGTCCCATCGTATTGTGTTGTGAGAGTGAGGGAACAGAGAGTGTACCTAATTTGAAATTAAAAACATTGAAATGCAACTACTGCTATAACAGGTAGTTATAACAAACGAAATGAGTACGCGAGTGGGCCTGAGCGGTGGTTCCGTAGTAGGTGCCTTAGGAGATGCATGGGCTCATCGCTGTAACGTTCGCCTGCTCCTTTCTGCTTCCACTGCACAGGACACGACGCATCGTCTTGCCTTACTGCTAAAGAGCAATATCGCCAATACTGCTGTTGCTACATTCCAGGTAAATATCATTTTAGATATTTTCTATTTTATATCTTACACTACAAAAGTGGAATATATATAGTCCATTCGTTTACATTGTGTCGGTACGCCCGTACGCAATTAAGGTTATTGTTGTGAAATAGGAATATATTAATTCATACAACGGCGTAACCTGACAATTCATACTTACTTGTGAGTGTACGCCGCAGGCGGATACTTTGATTTGGTGACCGTACCTAAGCGAATGGACTATACCGAGGCCAACCTTCTGAATTACATTGTCGAATATCTATATGTCCTTAGGAGCCAGGTATGTTGTGAGTCCACTAAAAATAAAGTAAATACCTGTATGTCTTACACATGCATTTAACAATTTAATGGTATTGTTTACCCAGTAGTAGATAACTGTTTAAATAGTTAATTTGTGTATATACAAGTGTTCAAAAGCGTCCTCACGGTAAAAAAAATCGTCAGACTGACGGAGGTCTGTGTTAACAAGTGTAGAATAAATATAATGATAACAAGAACCTCCATTTTTTGAAGTTTGTCCGATACAATAACGTAAGTAAAGTACACTTAATGTATTAAGGTCGTGGCTAGCATTGTGTGCATCTGGATTGGGGGCACATTTTTAATTTTTTTGCGAATCGATTTAAAAGTAAGAATTTCTTTAAACTTTATGGGATTTTCTTAAAAGTTTTGAGAAATTTTTAACTAAATTCTTAAATAAAAAGAGTGACCTAGAGGCAGTAGAGATCTAGGCTATGTCATTTTTTGCAAGCATCTGAACTGAAGTATTTGATCATAACAGCTTTATTTCACGTTTAAGAAATTTACGACACATTGCTTTAGGTTTTTATTATTTTTAACCAATTCCTATTTAAATTTTATATAGATACCCAAAAATGTTCAAAATGGGCCCTCAGACCAGATGCACACGCTAGCATTCTATAAAATATAAGTATTTTATACCAGCATCATGAAAATAATTTAAAACTCCACTGCTAGACACATAGGCAGGCATTCTTCTTAGAAAGGTGGTTTTGGCCTACTATACCATGGTGGAGACGAGTGACGGGTTGGCATAAAATAAATATTCCGGACATCTAACACACAACGCCATCTAATCCCAAGCTAAGCAGAGCTTGTGTTATGGGTACTAGAAAACACAAAGAAAACTCAGATTTAGAACAACAATTTGTGGATCACTCAAAGTTATACCGTGCGAGGTTTGAATCCACAACACTCACTGAAGTAACGAACGGCGTGGCAACCTCTTAAATCATTACCAGTAACAGTAATGAATAATAAATATTTCGTACATCTAACATACAACTCCATCTAGTCCCAAGCTAAGCACAGCTTGTGTTATGTACTAGACAACTGATATAAATACTTATATACTTTTTTTTTGTAAATACATACATAGAAAACACCCAAACTCCGAAACAAATCGAATCGAACCCGAGACCTCAAGCTTAGCAGTCGTATACGCTACATGATTTTTACAATGCCTATATAATAGATTTGTATTAATATAATTATCACCAACAAAAGTCGAGGTCATTGTGCAATCGGCAACAGTGATATCAATAGTAGGCTGCTTTACATTTGAATAAAATGTTATTGATGTGTCCACTGGAGTAGTGCCAACGCTTTTATGTAGGGTTTCTCGGTAATGGATTACTAATATTGCGGCTTGCCAAATTGCAATATGTAATAGATATTGATTTTTATGTATCTGTTGATCTCATAACTCTTGACTGCACGGTTGGCCTAGTGGTTTAAGCGGTCACTACACCGCTTGCTACAGCGCCAGTGTCGTGGGTTCAAATCCCACGTAGTACATCACTTTGTGTGATCCACAAAATGTTGTCCTAAGTCTGGGTGTTCTTTGTGTCCGTTACTTGTGTGTTTATAAAGTCCCCCGCGACACAGGATGTACATCCTAATGCGGGAGTTGTCTTTTTAAAGTTGTCTTTTTTAAAGAACTCTCCTATTGCTTGTGGTGACGGATCCCTGGATCACCTAGGGAACTAATGATTGGCAACCGTTTTATTATCGATATTAGTTCTACAACAATGAATATTCGGCTTTATTAATAAATTATTTAACGTGAGAGTCAAAACAATTATATTAAGATAGACCCTTGAAGTGTAAAACTAAAATGTTTTAAATTTCATACTTTTGACGCTATGGCAAGATGATGGCCGATAATAGGCATTGTTGCGCAACAATCTAGTATTTTAGGTTCCATTCTAACTAAAAGATTATTAGATACACGTACACAGAAATTATCATAGAGGATTTTGGATATGTAAAAAACCTCTATTATTGATCGTTTTGCAATGAAGGCCCGACATTTTTGCATTAAAATACCACTGTTACTGAAAAATGTTCGACTGTATGACATAGTGGATTCAAACCTAACATTGTATAACTTTGTGTGATCCACAAATTGTTGTTCTGAGTCTAAGTGTTCTTTGTGTACGTTTCGTGTTAATGTTTGTGAAGCTCCCCGCTAAACAGGATATATACCTAATGCAGTTGCAGTGTATCTTAAAAAACAAATTTTCAAATCTTTTCACCTCAGATTTAGTTTCTTACTTTGGCAGTGCAATGTATATTTTTGTCCTAAATGTTATAAACGCGAAAGTTTGTGAGTATGTAAGTATGTTTGTAGCGCTTTCACGCAAAAACTACTGAATGGATTTTGATGAACCTACAATAATATAGCTTATACATCAGAATAACACATAGGCTACAATTTATAAAGACTGTCGTAGCGCGGGGTTCAGCTAGTATAACAATATATTGTAAGTAGTAGGTACATTGTCATCTGATTTTTTTTTTCTAATACTAAATTTATCGAAGAAGAGTACATTGCACCGAACATTAAAATTTAATTTAGGATCGACTGTACGGTCATATTGGTGTACTTACATTAAAGAATATTGTCTCATATTCTATAAGTGTCCCAAGTTTGATTGTTCTTTATGCATATTATGTGTACCCACAGTGTCTGTCTTATGATATTATGTGTATCTACAGTTTGTGTAATTAGATTAAAATATTTCTTTTAATCATTTCAGATAACTTCAGAGGGAATCAGGGATGTGGAATGAAACACTGAAACAACATACATAGTAGTTTAATTAATAATTAATGTAAATATCGTGTAAATTGTAGACAACAAAGCTACAGCACCAATAAATATCTCATTTCTTCACAAAAATATCAAGCTTTTTCTACAACATCTCAACAGTTATACAATGTAAAGGCAGTAAGTAGTAAACAATATGGAACTTATCTTGTACGAAACGTCTTGTAGTATATTATGCGTTCGCTTACGACACTAGAGTGAGTAAGACACGTTTGTAGTCGCCTTTCGTATCATCCTGCAAATCATTATATTGCACTTTGTAACTAGCTCAGTTTCGTATAGCATGCTCATTAACTTAATTAAAAAAAAAAACTTTAAAAAAAATATTATTTCTCTGCAGGATTAAGCACAAAGTGTGACTAGCGCATATCCGGAGTCACCCGTTTTGTCATCCTGGAAAGAATATCCGATATAAATCTACCAATCTCTCACATGCTTAAAGAAACGCGTCTGCTGGCCCATTACTTATGCTTGTATTCACACAATGTGCGTTACCATATCACAAAAAGCATCTTAATAAAATAATCTTATACTAACAGATAAATGTCTTAAAAATGCAACATTGGGTGTGATATCGTGGTTTGTATTGTACACGATTAAATATTATGTATTAGAAATACTTCACACTGCAGCATCGTCACACAACTATGGCGCTCGTTATACTGAGTGTTATATGTAAGCATTGTAGCGGCTTTAGTAACACATTGTCGATAGGAGATCACCGAGTGGGCCTCCTAATTCCTCCTGAAAAAATTGTAACAGCTACTGTAAAACTAAGTCAAACGCAGCGAGGGTAAGTCACCGCTACCGTCATGCACGCACACGACACTATCAAGCAGATAAGCTACAGTGCAAGAATACATGAGTGAGTATGGCTAACAAGAAGCAAAATATACAGATCTCTTTAATGAACTTAACACCCGCCATGGACACCTACAGATATGGCTGGCGACTTAACTAAACCACAGAACATCCTGAACAGTATGGCGGTTTTCGGTATTCAGCAGAATAGTTAGGTGGCCAGTCTAACTGTAGCCTAACAGGTACTTAATAAACCTAACAAATTGACAGAGAAAACTTATAATATTCGAGCTAGGTGGTTATCGCGACCGTAGTCAGGGAGACCTCGTGAGCACACAATCTATTCAACAAGGGTCAACATAGCCTTCTTGTAATCTCCGGAAGTGTCGTCCTGTAATCAAAAGTGGGCCACTATTCTAAACTTCTGTCGTTCATTTAGACAACTTTAGTCTTGTAACATCTTCGTTACGTTACACTTCGTTAGATAAAACACAAGTTTAAACACATATCAAAACAATATAAACATTTTTTTTTTTAAATTAAATATGACATCACGTTTAGGATGTATATATAAATAGATCTGTATAAATCTTGTTATAGTATTTGTAGTTACCATAGATTAATGTTTAATTTTAATAGCATGGTAGACCCAGTAGCTACACCTAAGATGATAGTCCCACATATGTGCTAAAGAAGTAGTTAATCGAAGCGTGTACATAATTTCATTGTCAATATACCAAGTCATAAGTAATGGATCAGTGCATTTAACTGATTGTTAGTTTAAATATGGGTATAGAAAAGTACAAATTTAGTGAAAAGAATTTACACAACTGATGGTTACACTAAAGTGCTATTTTATGATTGCGAACGATTGCTATACGATAAGATTAGATATCAAGACAAACATATAAACACATGTTAGTAAATATTGAACAAAAAAAGCAATAAATTAGTATTAAATTATGAGAAATCGAGCATATAAAAAATGTTATATATCATACAATTTAAGAGATGCATGGTTATTTACTCAAAATGGCCGTGTCTGATTTGAGAGGTTGTAACTCTTAATATGTGCAGAAAGACTAAATTGGTCCCAATTGAAATGGATTGAAGTAATGTCATGGAACAATTTCGAGCAAAGATATATGAAATAAGAATAATAACTTGTTTTTCTCCAATACATAAAAATAAGGCAATATATTGGTCGCTATATAAAATATTCATTAAATCATGCATATAACTAAAGTAATCGGCATGTGTTTTAAATACAAGATACATGTTTTTTTCTTTTCCGATTCAATGACATTTCCAATGACTGTTATTTTTATTACGATTTTTGAAGGTGAACTTTGAATGCATAATAATTTTTCTTATTTAATACATAATGTAATGTAGATGTAGATTCCTGTATATCTATCAAAAGTTGAATTCTAAATGTGTTATATGATAATAATTTAGGTATTTTCTAAATATAATAATCTCAATAGTGTGTGTAATATACAGTGTTTACTCACAGCAATCCAGCTCTCCAGGGGTTTGCCATACTTGTCAAGGAAAGCCTGTTTGATGTCTCCGAGATCGATTTCTGAACGGCTTACCACGATTCTGATGAGGGTCTTGTCGTTGGTTCCCAGGCCTTTCATTGAGTAGTAGAGGCGCTCGGCGAAGAAACCAACTTTGCTCTTAACGCATTTCACTAGAAATTTTACAATAGAAGTCGTTAATTTATTTAAAAAAAGTGATGTCACTGCGAGACGAGGGTCAATGGGTCATAATTAAACTCCAATTTTTAAATACACGTAACCATAGTCATGATTCATTGCTAAGTTTAAAACCAAATGCTATTTTATTGGGTCTACTAATTTATCATTTTTACTTTTAAATATGAATTGATGAATACTCGTACTTCAATATATAAGTTGGCTTCACTATGATTATTATAAATTTTATCTACATACCTATAAATAGGTTTGTAGCGGTCACGGATTCAATTTCATTTTTTCCATACAAAATAATATTATTATATTATTAAATATTTTTACATTGCGTCGTCACGCTACACCACGTAAGTGTGCGACAGAGAGAGAGAGATGTCAATCGCCTACATTTATGCATACTACCTGACTCACTCTCTCCTTAATATTTGTATAAATACTGGTGTTGTTTTTGTATATAATTCAGTCATAGAAATTAAATCATCAGTCATCTTTTGAAACTATCCTTTTACAATCATCCCGCTGTTTCACTCGGCATATTCCTACGGTCGTCCGCATTTATAACTGGTTGATAATAACACTGGTGGCGCACACAACATAAGTTAGCGGTTTTGGTTCCACTACCTTAACCGCTACAGGTTATTAGTAGTAATGTTCCATACCTTCTGAACTAGTGTATACTGTATCTGTTCATTGGTGTTAATAATAATAATCTAAATAACAGATATGTGGATCTCCACGCATCTGCTTCTGTTGGTAAAATAACCAGTTGAATGATACACATATTGTGTTCTAGTGATAAAAGTATGTCCCAGATTCTTGGCAAATAACCATTTTTATATGGAGGTCATGTATGTGACAAACTTCTTACTTTAAGGAAAACTGCGCGCTGTTGCTAAGTGGACATATATATTGTGCTAAGTATAAATACATATGTATTGATGTCACATACATATTAGCTTACCTAATATTAAAGGAACCTACTTTATTGTTCTGGAGTCTTATATGTGATACTCATTATAAAATATGAATCCATGATATTTGATAACATTGTTAGTTCACAGTAAGTCATATTTACATTGTACTAGGTAATCACAATACTTATAAAAAGTTGAGTGACTGCACGAAGGTCACTTCACTCAAATTACCGCCCATGACCTTGGACAGTTTACACTTAGGTTTAACTATTCGGTATTGATGTGTTGTTTTAAAGATTTTATTATTTTGTAGTTCACTTAGCAAGAGTTAAATGGGAATCCATAAAATAAGGTTTTCATTTGTAAAACTCCACAGCTTACGGCCTTGTAACTAGTAGATGCGACTTTCAGGTTCTTAGTTCGTATCGATCGCATATAGGAGTATACGAGTAGGTGTGGCGTATGAGCTAATACCTTCTTCCGTGGATAAAATAGAACTCTTATTTTCTCTTAGGCTTCAGGTTATGGTGTTTTACGGCTAGGAAAATGTGTACCTAAATTAGTCTTGCAACGAATAGTATGTTCGGCAGTATACCGAATACCGAATATTCGGCGAGGCCCTTGACCGAATAGCCGAATATTAGCCAAAAGTATTCGGCTGTATTTTAGCGCCAAAAACTTGTACAGACGTGATTAAATTATGTACCTGTTTTATGTACCAATGACTACTTAATAAATGATTATAAAAGAAATGAGAACCTTACCCTTCTAAATTTTGATTACCACAATAATTCAGATACATAGAATCCTCCATTTTTCCAATTTAGAAGATGATTATGTACCTGTGTTATGTACCAATGACTACTTAAATGATTATAACAGAAATGAAAATATGAATATATACGTAATCAATCGATTTTAATTTTTCATTTTACCAATTATTTCTCTATGACAAAATATATTATTTAAGTATTCGGTATTCGGCCGAATAATATGTAGATATTCGGTATTCGGCCGAATACAATAAAAGAAATCGAATAGGCCGAATACCGAATAGTAACCGAATATTCGTTGCAAGTCTAGTGTAAATGTTTCTTTTTAAACTTACCGATAGCGAGCATGCCCTTTTCCACACTGCCGGAGAATTCCTTCTTAATGGACTCCTCAATGTCTTTTCCAGTCGTTGCTTCGAACTCGGCGAAGATCTGAAATATATTAGGTGATCAGGCTAGGCTAGTGCGTCAGAAACTGGTACGTATGAGTTGTACATTAGCATCGTTTCAATGATACGAATTCGTCGCTGATGTAATATCTAATGTGGTTTCAATTGTATAGTTCTATTCAGAATTTTCGTTTCATCTATAGTATGATTTACGTTTTATTTCAAAATAGCACATATGAGAAACGAATGAATAAAAATAATTTCGGTGTGTGATATTTTCTCACAATACAGGTTTTTGTTGATTTAAAGTTATAATTCAGACGAAAATTAAAAAAATGTATAACGTAATCAGCTTCTACTATGTTTGTCACGGTTAAGAGAACACGCTCGGAAGTGAACGTGAGATCCAATTGTTTTACTAACTGTAGAAAACTAACGCTGCAAAGATATACATACTTAAAGAATAATATTAAAAACATCTCAGGGCTAGAAATATTTTTTTACGTAATATAATATTATAAAGACCGTGAATAAAAATTGTACATGTTCAATCCATTCAATTGAATTCCTAACCAAATGAAACAAATATTCTGAAAAAGCAGTTACAAGATTACAAATTCAGCCAGCCTCTAAGTCTAAACAGTCACAGGCCCCCAGGCCCCCTACCCACTGTGTAACTTTATCAAAAACCATTCAATTCCAATATAAGTCAAATTTAACAGTTATAAACAATTTAATTTATTAATCTAATATAAATACCGCACCATGTAACGTTTATATGCGGTTTATATTACATTGATTAAATTGAAAAGATTACTTCAAGAATCTTACCTGTCTCAGCTGTTGGTAAGAGCGAGTGATCAGGATTGAATTGAACACGGACTCATCCGTGCCCCACTGGCCTTCTCCAGCAGCGGCGAGCGCCTCAGCATCAGATTTAGCAGCTCCCTCATCAATACCCTGGTTCTCATCACGGTTGGCCATGCACAGGGATACACACAGTCTCTTGAAGTGACCAGATGTGTCTCCCTTCAGGTCAGACTCCAAACTCTTGCCGTACACTGCGGTTTTATTATTATTTATAACATGCTATATTTATTGTTTGCCTATTTTTAGGTTTAGGTTTTCAACTTAAGTGGCACTTAATAATATGCAGGTGATAATATAATACATAAAGCTGAAGAGTTTGTTGATTGAATGCACTAATCTCTGAAACTTCTGGTTCGAATTTATATGCCGTTTTGGATAGCTCATTTATCACGTTAAGATTTTCAAGTATTACGTTATTGTCCATGTACTAAAGACTATCGTTATATTCGATTATATAATCATGGATTGAGAGCACTTAAGTTACAAGGTCGAGTTTTTATAGTAAAATGAGAATATTAAAAAACAATGTCAGTATACTTCATATTATAAAACTTCGAGAGTCATTGTAAAGCCATATTTTTGGTTACTTAATTTCCGTGTAGTTTTTGCTAAGGTTAATATTTTTAACTGTTGTAGTTGCGACGAATGTTCTTGTATGTTATGTAGTAGCAAAAACTCGTGTTCTATTCGAAATTTATTACATACATGTTGACGGGCCTACTGATTTAGTGCTCAGTGATTCTGATTACTAACCTGGAGGTTGCGGGTTCGACTCCCAACCGGGATATAACTAAGTGATACTATCATTTGTTCTATCTGGGTGTAATTTATCAGTAATAATATGTTATTAGAAGTATTTAAGTATCTTTATCAGGAGTCTTATTAGCATAGTTGAGCCTATCTGCCTCATTGAGATAGACTGCGCCGGCGTACGCCATACGTGAGAAATGTCAAGTTTTATTAAATATTATGTTTTGTTGACAGTAAATATTTGTATTTTATGCAGTCATTATTTTATTTACAAATATTTTAGTTCATCCATATGCGTGCAAATAAACTCCGATTTTTTTATCGATATATATACGTATCGCCCAAAATAATAATCGCCATACAAGCATGAATTAAACCCGATAACGATTTTGACAATTAACATGTGTTATATTTAATTAATTGCCCGCTTCTAGCGATATAAATAGACATACTTAAATGTTAACGATAATATAATCTACATCACATAAGTATTTACACAAATCATAACAACTTTTATGGGCTGGCAACTTTGAAGATTACTCCCTCTATTAAAATGAAGCTAAAAAGGGGGGACATAGTTTTTCCAGTCTATGAATGTTTATTTGTACAATGCGACTCAAATAAGAATAGGCATGTCAATGACCTCGTGGATTTAAATGAAATTTGTCATTAAGATTGGTTGATTTTTGAGAAAGGACATATATTTTTATTTAAAAGCTGGTGCTACCTGTATTATCCCATTTGTACAGTTCTTGAAATAGTTTTTTTGTCAAAATTTTGTATTTCTGTCAAATGTCCCGTCCCTCTAAAAAACATTAATTAAATACCTTGTCCCTTGAAAAAATATTATTAAACACCATTCAAATCCTTGAAAAAACATTGATACGCAAATAAGGTCTCAGACCGTATTTTTCTTTTCAAGGGACATTTGACAGAGAGGTCATTGACGTTCCTATTCTTATTTGAGTCCCACTGTATGTTCCACCGTAGCGCTTATTACTGAACCAATTTTTATGAACGAGGGATCAATAAATTCGTTATAATGTCCTGGGTAACATAGGCTATATAATTTTATCAAAAGATTTTAAGTAGTCGTGTTATTGTCTTTCGAAAGTTTCATTCTTATTATTTATATATAGTTGAGTTTGCACCCAATATTTTGTTATTACTGCTACCTACCACACCATAGTAATTAAGGAAAGAATTTCTTAACAAAGGTTTTCTGCAAGGTTAAGGTATCACTCGCGTTAAGCCAGGCCATAGTATACAATAAATAGCAATTACATCATTTATTTTAATAGTATTTAACATAAACCTTAACAGTACATCCGTTCTCGTAGAGTGGACATCCTTCATGCCCTCGTTCTCAATTGAAAGCCTTTTAACATCTAATTGAAATTCAAATTAATGCTTCGTACAAAATTTGTTTTTATTGAGTAATTATGTTCGATGAGTGCAAACATAAAATAATATTTATTTATTTATATTGCAAGATGGTCCTAATGAAAGGTATGTTGTACTTAATTTTTTATTTTAATAATATATACATAAATATTATTCACACGGAATTCCAACATAATAACATATTTATTAGGTATAACGCAATGATGACCTACTTAAATCATTAGCTACTGTATTGCACATAATGCCGGTTTCAGTGTCGTGTGTCGCTATTAAAGTAATAGAAAGATATTGTTGTTAGTAGGCTACCGCTCTAGAATGGTATAAGCATAATACTAGGTAAATTATATCTAGTATATCCTGAATCACGAAAATAGATTTTTGTACCTAATATCCTTATCCGTTTTTTTTATGGTAATCAAAATGTAATTTCCTAAAATATTTATTTGTATATTTTAGTTCTTATTCTAAGCGCAAACAGATAGAAAAAACAGTTAGAATATATAAATACGGATATCTCTATCAATCATAGATACATTTTATTTGTAAAAATGCCGCGATGCTTTAAATCAAATGAAATATTGTCTAACTTTAGGAGGTTAGAAAACAGATACTAAAGAGAAATCAGTACTTACGCTGTTCATAGAAAGCTGAGATGGTACGGATGCCGTAGTTTGAGAGTGTGCAGAGGATCTCGATGATAGCTTCTTCGTCAGTGCCAATCCCCGCAACAGCGTCGTGCAATTCCTTTGCGTAGAAGTGCGGCAGTGGGGTCATCAGAGCAACGATCACATTCTCTAAATTGCCGCTGAGCTCGCTTTTCAGTTCACTGATCAGATCCTAGAACAAAATATTTGGTTCAGCTTGTCGTTTCTACACATGAAGTACAGTGTTATATCCCATTGATAACATTAAGTCAAAAGCCATTACTTGACGCGATTTTTAGTCTAAACTCTTTCGTAAAATAAAGACCGAAACAATCTACACGAATTAAGCATTTCAAAATATAAAATTATTATACTTTAGATTAATCTTGAACGTTATAAAAAAGTTTCAACATTTTTTAATTATTTAGAGTAGCTTTTGCTTGCAACTCGGCCCGCGTATAAGAGAAGCTTATATCTTTCTTCTAGAATCAAACTATCTCCATGCCAAATTTCATTGAAATCAGTACAGTGGTTTAGCCATGAAAGCGTAACAGACAGAAAAAGTTAATTTCGAATTTATAATATTATTAAGGATTGTCTGTGCAGAGTCCTCCTGCCTATCTAAAACCGTTATTACGTCATGATCTCCAATATTTGCTTTAATTTCTTAGAATAAGTGAGTATACACCTCTTGCACTTAATTATAGCGTAGACATTAAAACAAGTAAACAAGGACAATGCCCTGCAGATCTAGGCATCAATAATTTTACGCTAACTGTAGTCATTTGTCGCTCACTTTAAAACTCATTTGCCTATTCTGTGCTCCAATTGACTACACTATACGTGTAACTGTGAAAGAGTAAATTAATTCCTACACAATAGAACAAAAGTAGTTGCTGCATGATACACGATTAAAACTACGAGTATACGATAACATTCACGAAGGCGTGCAATATTGAGTTATTGACTGGCTTTATCAAAGCATTTATTTTAAAAAATACTTATGAAGTAGCACAAGCCATAGTTTTCTAGTGAGCAAGCTTTAGGTTATCTGTGAAGAATTTTCATTTTAAAAAGAAGCATTGAAATTGAAAGGTGTTTTGAACAGCACTGAACAACAATGTTTGGAATGCTGTAGGTACAATTTAAAATATGTTAAGTTTAGGTAAGATTTTAGGGTCCTAACTAAAATTTTCAACATCTAAGAATTCACTTCAATAATATCTACTCAACATTACATGCAAGATGCATGGAAATAAATGAATCAGAAAGATTTACCTAATCATAAAGCTAAATATTGCAAAACAATGAAAATAAATTTAAAGTTTAAACATTCGCTTATAACAGCAAACTGAAATACAATATGATATATTATCATCGATATAATATTGAAATTCAAAGAATTCTTGCACACGATGGCAACATTGTATGTTTTTGAAAGAAGGTTCACGTTCAACAATATCTGCCATTACAATCAATATTTTATACTGGCAAGACCTAGAGGTTAGAAATTATACATCATAAAAACCCTAATGTACAAAACTGATGTGATTATGCCTAAGTACTTGACTGAATGAGGTTGCATGTAAATTGAAACATTTTCTAACCCAATTACTACCAACGTAACGTATACAATATACTAGTAACTATCATACAGCTAAATATTTTTGGATTGAAATAATTACTATAAATATTTTAAATACCTATTTACTATGTTAATGAGCAAACTATTGCATTAATTTTCCTTGTTACGATTTATCCTGTTTCATTTTAATTAGCTTTTTATTCAGATTCAGTAAACATAATAATTCTTCGAATGTAGACTTTATTGACATCATTAATTTAAAAATGGAAATAATGTTTTTTATTGAAATCAAAATATAAATCAAGGTACCTACCTACTACGTTTATTTTAGTTTAGAATCTTTACACAGTAGAAAATAAAGTCTTCTGCGGTCTATTCGCTTAGATCTATACTAATATTATAAAGTTGAAGAGTTCATTTGTTTGCTTCTACGCGCTAATCTCAGGAACCGCTGGTTTTAAAAATTCTTTCAGTGTTGGATAGTCCATTTATCGAGGAACGCTAGGTTATATATCATCACGCTAAAACCAATAGGAGCGGAGCACTAATGAAGAATGTTACAAAAACCGGAGAAAAATATTACACTACGGGAGAATACGCGACGTAAAGGAGGTTGCGTGAGTCAGCTAGTCTTATAAACTACTAAACAGATTCTAATACAGTTTTCAGCAATAGATAGTCATTCCAGAGGAAGGTTTATATGATACATGCATATTTTTTTATAGTAGAAGAAATTCGATAATTTCAAAGATTTTTATTTTTTTAATATAAAAAATACTTTATTTTCGGATATTTTAAAGAAACTTAACTTCAATTTGCTCACGATCACTGAAAATGTTAAGGATATCCTACCGATATGGTATATACTGACCGTAATGACTAATTGTCATTATTAGTTTACCGGTAACAATAAAGATAAGATAGTGTCTGTGTATGGTAAAAGTTATGATAAAAAAGTGATGGAATAACTTCAAGGTACAATAAAAAGTTGCAAAAATTTTTTTTTTTTATTTTAACGGAAAAAGGCTATGGCGTCAATTGATATCGAACGTTTGCAAGTTCAAACTAGGGTAGCGCGATAAGAGGGACCTTATGGTAGTCGCATATGACGTATGACGATCCAACACCACGCGCTGATTGGTCAAATCAAATAACTTCCCTTTTCACAGAATGGCGGCAAAAAAATAACAATTATAGCAGCCTTCGGAAATCTTTAATGTGAGTTTGTACGTTGTTAAATTAAAATGTTCTAGAATTTTAAAATAATGCAATCTTACATCAGCAGATGTGATTGTGTTTATCAATCTTTTAATGTCATTGGGAAACCAACAATGACAGATCTCCGACGAACATTATATCTGTTATCTCAGGTTTAAAACGGAGATCGTTTTTTGTTTTTTCGGAAGACGGTCCCCATTTTATGTCATCCACATTTTATATATTTTTTTTCATTTATTTCATCACGACGACGACTTGATAATTGAAGACAATTAATACTTCACATTGGCAGAAATAGCTGATCCGAGTGATTCGGCTGGTTGCCATTTCATCAAAAAAGAAAGAAGTAAAACAATATAATGTCAGCTATGAATGAATGTTTCAATATGTTTAAAACAAAATTGTAAATAAAATTCTAAATAGTGTTATCGATATATGAACTTCTGAAACGACTAATAGCTCAGAACTAATTGGCCAGATATGAATTTGAACACCTACGTACTCAATGTTAAATGATTCACGACGTTCAACTCGGAACTTCAGAAGGAAAACTCGTTGAATTTCAATGCAATCAGTGGAACGTATTGTGTTGTGAATCAGCAATGACTAAGTCGACGGAAGACTGTTCAACAAGGTCATTGCTATGAATTAAACCATTTACTAGTCGTTACAAGGTAACCTGCCTATGGTTTGAAATACTTGATAATTTGAAAATTAAGATAATTAAGGTCCTATAAATTAAGTAAAATGTGTACAATTTTTCCGGGCCCGAGTGTTACCAATTGTTGTTTAAGAAATGTTCCCGACGCGTAACTTTCCAATTTATATTCATTTCAATGCCAAACACGAAGCGCATAAACGCAATAATAATGTCTTTACATTTTACTAGAGAAAATCTCAACCTACTTGAATCTTACCTACCATCTAACTTTTCAGCGAAAATATAGCAGTACGCTTGTGCTCGTAAAAATATTTACGTAATTCATGCAGGGGTTTCCCAGATTTCAGAAATGTTGTGTTGTAAAAAAATATTTAAAAAAGTCTTTAAAAAACTGATATGCGATATATGCAAACATTCTTACCTCCGTTTGTATGCTTAAAAAAATAATGCACACAGATCAAGCAACTTGCGTAATGTTAGTATTCTAAATGTAGATGATATAACATTTCTGCCATTTTGTCATTTTTCATTAAAAGTATTACAAATGTTTGTGAAAGTACAGTGAAAGTGAATTTTTACTCCAGTTTCTAAGTTGTATAATAATAAATTAATTGAATAATATCTAAGTACTTAGTACTACTAAGTTTTTTTAGCAAATTTTAGAGATCCTTATTTTTTTAATATCCACTTATATACTTTTTTTATTGTTTTTGGTTTACTTCATGACCCCAAAACTCAAATATAAATGGTGGGTTGTGCGAGCCTACAGACTGTAATTTGAATGTGCTTATTTATGATCTTGGTAGTATTTCATTTAAGAGTTTAAATTAATTAATTTGGTTTTTTAACATTTTATAAGTTATTGTCTATTGAATCCGCTAGACGTTAAAAAAAACATAATAACGAAATGTTGCTTTTTGCAATAACATTATCAATAAATACTTACTTTACTTTATATTTTATGTAATATGTAAATAGTGGATATAAAACCACTGGATTGTTAATATTACGACTTCCCAGGGTAAAATCGACCCATGCTTACCTTGCCATAGTTGGTCTTGAAGGTCTCGGCGATCTCAAGACGCTGTACAATACCGCGTCTGCAAAGGACGTCTATGATTGCCTTTTCGTCGGTGCCGAAGCCCTTCATGGCCTTCCGCAGAGTTTCCGCATCCGCAGCAGGGTCAAAAGGCTCTGCTGGGTACACGGTGGGCGTGCACTGTTCAAAACATACACATAAAAATTACAACTATAAACTGTGTGGACTCGAGTCATCTAATTTCCTGTCTTTTATTTTTTATAAAACTTCGAAACAAAAACATAACGAGAATTCTAGTTTATTTAGATTCTAGAATATTTTACCAACATAAGTAAATGAGTAGTTCATTTGAATCTCATCTAGAAATTCATAATACAATTTTATATTTAAAATGCCCGTATGGTATGCAGCACAAATAAGTACCTATTGTTTTTATGGTCGCATCAGTTGATGGATCATCAGGGAATGGCTTTGCTATTCATGATAAATAGTAATGCAATTCCCGGATATCGCTCGATAAAAGAGCTTGGTATTTTCCCCTCTAGATTAGATGAGTAGGTAGTCCCATTCTATTGACCTTGGCATGATTTCAAGGAGCGATGGGAAAACAGGTTAAACAGGGCGTGTGCGACCTCGTCAAAAGTTTTTATGGAAATTTATAGGAAATTATATAGCCGCCTCTATGACGCAAATGTAATACTGCAGTAGTAAAGGCTGCATTTTAAATAAAATTTTAGTATAGTATAAGTTGGATAAAATTATTTATGAGAGGCATATCGCTCATTCGTTAACATTGTGTCTGCTAAATAACCTTCATCGAACATGACATCATCCCGTGAGAAATCTATCTACTCAAAGTAGCCATAGTTACATTGCCTGCTAGGTGGTTAAGTAATATTGTAGGTGGATGACTTACCTTGTACGGATAATACTGTTGTCCACTCATGTTGATAGATACCTGAAGAATAGAAAATAATATTACAAGCAACTGCGCTAAAAATAAAACGATTCCAACTAACGAAGACCGGCTTTTAGAGAGTTACAAACACGAACGCGGTACCGGCAAATATCGACCTTTACTTTAGTTACTGTTGGAAATACAATATTGTAAGCACTAAAGTTATTATCTCAATGTTTAGTATTCAATTAAAATTAAAAACCGATATGATATGAAATAATAAAAGAGTACGTACTTTTTTACAGTCGACACACCCAAACCACTACGGACCGAATTCCGAAATACACGCAACTCGTCGAACGAAACGCGGTGAGTGAGGTCGATGTTGGTTATGTCAGCTCTCTCGCTTTGGCCAGTCAGGGGCCATAAACAGTTGGATGCATTTATAGCAACGTTGTTTTTAGAACCATCAAGTTTAAGATACATTATAATACTATTCTGGTCGTCGCCGTCGTTAGTTTTATAATATTATGAATAACAGAGTTTGACAATTTTGATTGTTAAATCTGTTTTGTTTGCGTTATCTTAATATGTTATGCATTTTTTTACCTATAGTACAATATTCTAACGTTGAATCTGAATGTGTTTCATACACAATAAGATCCCGATATTTTCTAATGGTGAAAGATATGATATTGATAGTAAAATTACGTAATATTTATAAATTTATAACTCAAAGATATGTTATGTAAACTGATTTATCTTTGGCTTTACCTGTAGTTTAATAGAAATGCAACCATTTGCACATTTGAATACATTAAGCATTCTACTAACCAATATTAATATCTAGCCTAGCTACCCAGAGGACTATTTCCTAAACAGTTATCGATATAAACTTACAACAATTTATAATTAACCAGAAATATTTATCATTAACTAGATTTTGCCCGCGGTTCCAACCACCTGTATGTAGGTTATCGTGGTATAGTTAAAGTTTTTTTCTGTGTCGTTGCCTATGTCTCTAAGATTTAAGCATCTCTATGTTAAATTTCATTGAAATCGGTGAAGCGGTTTAGCCCTTAAAGCGTAACAGATAGAAAGACAGACAGGGTTCTTTCGAATTTATAATATTAGTATGGAAATGCATTCGATCTTAAACTAACTACGTTTGGCGATCCCTGCCAGACTCCGCGCCACGTAAGCTATTCGCTGGCGATGATGTCATCGTACATCGACATGACCACCCCACCGCCCGCCGCAAGGGGAGGTCGACGTAAAGCCTGCGTCGCGACAGTTACTCACTAAAGTAAGTAGTCCTAAGTAAGTATATTGGACCTGAGTCCTGTCTGAATAGTCTATGGTTGTACATCGTAAAAGCGCATAGTTTAGTACATTATTAACTAGTTTAAAGGAACATTTTACCAGTTATTATCGTTAGTGGTAAAGCTAATTTAATTCTAATATTAATTAATAAAAAAAGAATTGGAATAATGAAAGTTGGAGTTAGATGATTAGTATTTTTATCGCTTTACAAAGCATTTATCAATTACTGTATTGTTATGACTTGTTTGTTGACAGAGCTTTATTCACTCGAAAACCTTACATTAATCACAATTTAGTAGAATTAACAAGAAACGTAAAACATAATATCAATTGAAAAAGGGGATTCAAATGTGTAGCATTAAGGTGACGTGTTTTTATATGTTTAAGTGAAGATTGTTTTAGAAACCAACTTAATGTTTTATTATTACAAAGTGAAAGTTAATGTTTAATTTCTGCAATTACTTCAGTGACTAAGTGACTAAAAGCATAAACTGCCAACTGAGCTCTTGAATATAAAAACTAAGCGTTCCAGAAACAAATATTGATGGATATAAGTATTATTTAATAAACAACAAGAAAATGTTTAAAAAGTACAAATCTACAACTTTTTTTTAAATATTTTCGTAGCCTATGTCATCCGCGCCATTATTAGAATGTATTGACACCTCATTTTATCTTTTGGAGATCGTTTTTTTTTGAAAGACGGTCCCCATTTCATGTCATCCACATTTTGTATATTTTTTATCATTAATTTCATCACGACGACGACTTGAAGACTCGAAAACTTTTAATTGAAGACTATAAATACTTGACATTGGCAGAAATAGCTGATCCGAATGAGGCTGGTTGCCATTTCATCAAAAGAAGAAGACACCTCATTCATTAAAATGGCGCTACTGTGGAAAATACAAGACTGTAAAAAAACCTTTTGCTTTGCCGCAGTCGGGTATAAAGGAATAATATCCACTCATACGCTATATAAATACAAGGTAAATTTATATAGGTAATTTACATTAGATAAATCAAAAATTCTCTAGAACTATTGTGTAAACAAGGAAGTTGGCATAGTACTTACGTGCACTCTAACTTGACCAGAGTTTTCGAATGATTGAACATTTCGCTGAAGCATGACAAAGTCAATCTATTATGCTAAAAAACAAGTAGTTACACCTGTTCTTGGTACACTGGAGAGGGCTTTCATGCGATAGAATTTTTCCTATTCATCAGATTTGTAATTTGCTATGCGCATACCTAAGTACACCAATAAATCAATAATTTTCATTTGTATTTGTTAAAAATTGTTTTAAAGAAAAGTGCCTATATGCTTTTTTATTATTCTTATTTCAACAGAAATTCAATATTTTTATTCTTAAAGTTTGAATCATCTTATAGTTCCATAAAAATGATAAAACTCATAAATGACTTACACCGCGCGGTTCAAATAAATAGGTAAACCGCACCAAAATATTATACCTATCAAAATTAATCGAAGGGTCCTCACTGATCCGTGTATATCAAGTCAGAGCTCAAGTCTGAAAATCCCAACAGCTTAAATGATTTAATAGACTAGTTAAAAAAACAGATAAAATTGCACTTTAAAATGTGCTAAAAACTGAGTTTGTACAAAACACCTCAAGTGATTCTCGTCTTTAAGCCTATTTAAACACGAAAAACCCAATGTGAGATGTGGGTATTGTAATTTTTTATTATGTACTTAATTTTAAACTTGCGTGTTTCTTTAATTATTAAATGAGCTGACCCACGATCCACGCAACCTCGTTTGCTATTGCCCGTAGCGTGAAATTTTTCCCTCGTTTTTGAAACATTCTTCATTGGTGCTCCGCTCCTATTAGTATTAGCGTGATGATATGTAGCCTACAGCCTTCCTCGATAAATGGACTATCCAACACTGCAAGAACTTATTCAAATCGGATCAGCAGTTCCTGAGATTAACGCGTTCAAACAAACAAACTAACTCTTTAGCTTTCTAACATTAGTATAGATTCAAGTGAAATTTTCAGGGGCATGTTTTAAATGTCAGTGTTGGCTGTAATCTTAATAGATATTGTCGCAAACTGGAAGATCATGATAAATATTTCCAAAAGCGTAAACCTTAACTATTTAAGAAATAATGATAACCAGTTACAACATTATTAGAAGAAGAACTTACGTATTACTGCCTGTGTGGCGCAGTGGTAGCGTATGTGACTATGCATGAAGTCTCGGGTTCGATTCCCGGACCAAAACCACGAACCAAATGATTGTATGATCTACAAACATTTGTTTTCTATGTATAATATGTATGTTTTTAGAAAAAAAAAGTATTTATATCAGTTCTCTAGTACCCATAATACAAGCTCTGCTTAGCTTGGGTGTAGGTACTAGCTAGATAGAGTTGTGTGTTAGATGACCGCAATATTTTAATTACGGGGTGTCACAGGTGCGTTGCCGGACGAGGTAACGAGTCCTACCCTTTTATTTGTTTTAATATTTTAACAACTGAGAATACCTTACTGATATAAATTTAAAGTGGATTGGTAATTAGGTAGATAAGTACGAAAACATGAACTGTAACTCTCTTAGAAGGGCTTGATGATTCATGTTGAATTAGTATTTTATCATCATTCTAAAAATAAACAGCTAAGTGAATGCTGGCTGGCATATTAAAGTGTATGACGCAGCTACACGCAAGCTGATGACGTTACGTCACTTAATCAGTATCATACATTAACTTCTATTTTTGTAATCCAGACTGACTTCATCGTCTAATGTTTATTGAACAGTCACCTCGAATGACACATTTTATGTACATAAAACACTTGGTCTTTGGTTATAAGAACTTACCAAAGTGACTCTACTCTGCCTGATGAAAAGCATGAGCAATCCAAGAATAGATGTCACCATACTCATTGCGAAAGCAGACAATGCAACAATGCAGCATACTAATCCACACTATGGCGGCCTATAGAAATACTTCTGCATCATTGGTTTACAATTTGTGTGTGAAAATTCAATACCGTAGGTACTCTTAGAAGCAGGTTTTCTTATTCTCATACAAAAAGCAGATCCACCAACATAGAATCATAGCAGATACTTACGCTTTAACTTTTATATGAATAGGAGTTTCAACATGTCTTAAATACAACGTTGACTGCACCAATGGCATAGTGGTTACAATTTATGTATGTTTGATTGATCTCCGATATGGGACCCATGGGCGTACCCAGGTTCTGGGCCAGGGGGGGGCAAATCGGGTTTTTTTAAAAGCACCTCGTCAAATAAATGGATATAAGAAAGGCATTTTTTTTAAATAAATTATTTCATAATAGAACAGCTATTTTAAAAACCCTTTCGCAGTCCACTACTAGACATAGGTTTCTCCAATTAATTGCACGCCACTCGGTTCGATAACATTTTAAAAGAAATTTTCAAAAGTCTTCGGCAAAACAGTTTAAGATGAAACATAAACGTTATCGTTAAAAAATTGTTCTATGTACACTGAGCAAAAAAATCATTAGGTATATTCTATATTTGCCTGGTCTGGTGTCAGTATAGCAACATTCACAGCGGTACTTGTGAGCTACAAAAATCCAAAGCGAGTCTCATACTTGCTTCTTGAAGTTCACAATTGCCTACAGGACTGGAGGCTAAAAGCAAGTGCCGCTAAATCAGCCCAAATAACATTCACTCTTCGTCAGGGTAACTGTCCGCAATCAGGCCGAGGTGGCAGCATAAGCGCTTATTTTTGGGTAGAAAAGGAACACCGGGATTTCTGCACAGGAGGGAGCAATCTTAAACCGTAGGTTCGAGGGTTTTCCTTTTCAGGGTAGGTACATGTGGTTCTCCGACTTCTAGTAATCGGGATGGCGTGCGGTCCAGGATCAGTCGGTGGTATCTGGGGCGATTTCCGTACAGAAAAAAAGGGTAACTGTCCGCAAGTAAAAGTCGAAGAAAATATCTTACCGCAACGTGAGTGTGTGAACATTTTTGTTTCTTTTTTGGGCGGAAATTCCCTCGGATATCTCAATCTGATGGTTATGTCGGACTCGAACCGACTGAAAACCGCACACCGTCACGGATATTAGAAGCCGGGGAATCAGGTGCACCCTCAGAAGGAAATAAGGAAATCCTTGGAACCCCGACGTACCTCGGGCCACCAATGGTTTGTAGGTAGATGGCCCCCTCCTGTGTAGGAACCCTGATGCTCCTTTTCTATTTTAAAAAGGGGCGCGAGCACTTTGTATAGCTCGCGCCGTTGGCCCGGCTTGCTTCTGCTAGGGTGATCCTCACCTGTCACTCCCAAGTTTGTGCTTATGGAGGACGGAGATCGTTTGGCGATCTCCGGCGCCCGAGTCGTCTGCGGTACCTGGCGCGTTCCCGGGCCTGGCGGACAGGAAAAGTTCTAAACTTCGCACGGTCCTGCTCCGCCATCTCCTTCGCAAGCATAACTTGCTCGCAGAAAAAGACGGCAGAGTTCTACGCGCTCTCGCTACGCAACATGGTCGCATTAATGTTATCAAGCAAGAGAACCCCCACTCCGATGGCCGCCTCGACTCGCCCTACTCTGAACATTCTGCCAGTGTGTGGAATGCAGTGTCTATGGTTTGGTCATCGCTGTGGTGGCACTCAGGCGTTGGCTCTTTGCGGATCCGACACAGGTGCTCTCCGAAGCATCCTTTCCCAGTGATCACCTGTGTCAGCCGGTATGAGAGGGTCCCGTGATGCCTCTCGAGCCAATCCTCCATAATGGGTCTTACCGCCGCAATAACGGCGTGCCCAGCACTCGGTTGCCCAAGTCGTTCCTTCCATTCCTCCACAAGAACCTGGGGAATAGAAATTTCTGGTCTTCGATTTTTCGAGTCTTAGGACTCCTACCTGAGGGTCAGCTCGTTGCGGACGTCGCAATAGCCCGATATTGCTGGCCTTCAGGACCTCCGCCCATACTGGAGACCGCACAACGCCCGCGTATAGTCTCCTGCAGAAGTCATCGGGCCCCCTCATATTTGGCAGCAACCGAGCCAAGCACGCGCTGAGCCAGCTTGGGAATAAGATTTCGGAAATGGTGTCCCATCGGCCTTCGAGTGCGAGCCCAATGTGGGCTTACATATAGACCGGTGGAAAAACCATACCAAAGCAAAATGAGATGATATATCTATGCGGCACAAAAACCTGTACGGGATGCTAGGACGAAACTAGAAATTATTACTGGACAACAAATTTCTGATATATCAGACTATAATATTTTGCTTCCGAGAATTATTTGTAGTGACTAAAATACGTTCCAAATGAATGGGCTTGTCAGCTGTCCATAAAAAACTACATAAACCGACTCAGAAGATTTGATATCTTAGGACTATGATGAGTAGTTCTCCTCGCTAAAGAGCACGCTCTGATCGTCACTACGCTCGAACATCGCATAGTCCTAGGACTGATTCCGATTCCGATGCCGATTGCCGATCTTACAACAACACAGAAAATAAATCTGTCTTTCTCCATAGTCGATCTTATTCACGTTTTTACGCGTCTGAGTGTGCTTTACACATAATCGAGAGAAGAAGATAGTAGGCACGTCAACATCTAGGGGGGGGCAGCTGCCCTCCCCTGCCCTACCCTGGGTACGCCCATGATGGGACCACACTTTCGTGATCTACAAATTCATTGAATGATTGTAAAGTCTCCAGCGCAGGATATATTCCTCGAGGGGGAATTTTCATTTAAAAAATAAATAGGTAGTTAAAAAGATTTTAAACTCAACAGTATCGACATGACGTCTTTATCTTGTCACTTGAATGAATTCAGGAACTCCTCCTTATTTAGCAATCTACGTAAAAAACAAAGATGTAAATGGTAAAAGGGCTCATATGTTTTTTCTATTACAACTTATAGTATTACCTAAGTATTAAAACCTGCTTTTGATTCTGACCGCGGTACGAATGGCGTCATTGATCTGTTAAACATAGGTATAATTCAATGAATGGCGTAGCTGTATAAGCTGTCGCCAAGACGCTCTCTACTGGGTTCAGTGTTGTTGGTTGAAACCACTCACACGACAACACATTGTGTGACAAACAAATTATTATTCTGATATTTGTAAAAGTGCCTCGCAACCTAGGACATGTCCCTAAAGTGGGGTTCCCGTTTTAAAGAAAAAAATGGAATACCTACTTTGAAAACATGATGTTTTCAGAACCTCGAGACATACGTATGCTTAGTCTAATTACTACCAATATCACTGTTAAGTAGTTATTAACGATATTGTGAGATCATGTCTATTAAGTAGTAACTTAGTAGGAAGCAAGATGATTCATACATCCGTATTATCATACTATAAGAATACTCACTACAACTGTTGGAATAGTATTATGTTCTACATGTGTGTTATCTGTGATGTCTTGTCTATGTCAACACTGTTGTTGTCTTTGGCCTCTTGCTCGCCGGCCATCTTTCTGTGCGCATAGAATGTATCTACCATCGTTAATTATATTTAATGTTAGTGTTAAACTGCATATAATTCCTTATAAATATAATCTCAAATCGACCTGTAATCTTGAGGATTAAAGGAAGTTGTTGAAGACCTCTGTCTATGTTCTTATGGGCACACGCCTGACACCTGTGCAACCTGCTTATTTACAGGTTATGTGCGCCAGTACTGAAAAGATACATCAGACGCTAACGCGTTATTATAATATTTTGTCAGGTGAAATAAATACCCATTCGCGAAAACATGACAACTGAGAATTCTTCTAGTCATCGTCAAGTGACTCAAGAAAGCAACGCCTCGTGGCAGGTAACTAACGCTTCGTATAATTTTGAGAAATTAGAAGGCGTGACGAATTATACAAATTGGAAATTTATAATGCGCATGACACTAACATTGGATGGATTGTGGGGTTGCGTGGAAGGTCAGGATACGGATCCTATCAGGGATCAACGTGCGCTCGCTCGTATTTGCATGTGCTTACAAGCTTCGCTATATCAGTACGTGAGAGAAGCCACAACAGCGAAAGCTGCGTGGAGCAAGCTAGCAAACATTTTTGAAGACAAAGGTCTCTATCGGCGTGTGCTGCTCTCGCGCCAACTACATCAAACGGAATTCAGCAAGTTTGCATCAATGAGTGAGTACATAAATGGAGTAATGACACTTGTACAGCAGTTGGGAGATATTGGCAAGATTATTGAAGATGCAGAAGTTGCCGAAATATTGTTAAGCGGTTTGCCAACTGAGTATGATGTTCTCGTATCCAATCTGGAGACGGCATGTATTAGCGGTAACCTTACTACTGAGCTCGTTCGCACGCGATTATTACAGGAAGAATTTCGAAAAGTGCATAGTGATACAAATAATTCAGCTTATATTGCTAAAACTAAACGTAAAATAATATGTCATTATTGTAAAAAGCCAGGGCATGTGAAGGCTAAGTGTTTTAAATTAAAGCGTGACAATAAGTGTGAAAATTTTGAAAAAACTTTAATAACAACCGAAGTGGCTTTGGTTATTTCAAATGACTGGATTGTTGATAGTGGCTGTACAGCACACATGACAAACAATAAAACACATTTAATGGACTTCAAGCCTAGCAAAAGTAATGTATGTATAGCAAATAATGATAGATTATGTAGTATCGGCTCAGGTAAAGTTAAGTTTTCATTTAATAATAATGATTGTACGGTTGCTGAAACTATGCTAGTCCCAGATTTATCCACGAATCTTTTATCTGTTAGTAAACTTACTAAGGAAGGTTTTACTGTGGTGTTCGACAAGGTGGGGTGTCACTTTTATAAAGCTTGTAAAATAATTGGGGATAGCCTAGGTTGTGCTAGTAATGTAAATGGTATCTATAAGCTAGATAAGGTTGTTAATAGGGTCTTGCAAGTGGAGCATTCTACACCTTCCCTAACAGATGTGCAGGGAAGAGAGAGTGCAATGGTCGCAGCATTGCCAGCATCTATCTGGCATGAGAGGCTTGGGCATTTAAACTATTCTAGTATGTGTGCTCTGCGGAAGGCTAATTATCTTAAATTTCAGGACAGTGAGAACTGTGAAAATAAGATGCAGAATTGTGTGGCATGCCTTGAAGGGAAGCAGGTAGCTAAACCATTTCCTTCTAGTGCGAAACGTGCTACCCATCCGCTTGAGCTGGTCCACAGTGATGTGAACGGTCCCGTAAGCTGCTGCAGTTGGGGTGGTGCTCGATACCTATTGACATTTACTGATGACTACAGTAGGAAGAGCTGGGGATACCTGTTGCGGAATAAATCTGAGGTAATGTCAGTTTTTATTCAATTTAAAGTACTAGTAGAGAAACAATCTGGCTACTCCTTAAAGGTTCTCAGATCTGATGGTGGGGGCGAGTATTGTAATAATAAGTTTGCGACATACTTGGCACGTGAGGGAATTGTTCATCAGGTGACAGTCCCATTTACCCCTCAACAGAATGGTGTTTCAGAGAGGCTTAATAGAACTCTGATGGAGAAAGCTCGTTGCATGCTGCAGCAATCTGGTCTCTGCCAGCGCTATTGGGGAGAGGCGGTTATGACCGCAGTCTATCTAAAAAATAGATGCCCCTCTGTTGCTGTGGCAGGACAGATGCCTGAAGAGATATGGACTGGTTCAAAAATTGAACTTAGTCATCTCCGTGTTTTTGGCTGCATTGCTTATGCATTAATACCTGATCAGAAGAGAAAGAAACTTGATGCGAAATCTAAAAGATGCATCTTTGTAGGTTATAGTGATACTACCAAAGGATATAGGCTTGTCGACCCTTTAGTTCCCCACAAGATATTTTATGCAAGGAATTTGGTTTTTTTAGAGACTGAATTTTTAAAGTCTGGTGAGCACAGACCAAATAGTTTTAATTTTTATGAATATGACTGTAAGTCTTATTTAAATGATCAGTCTGACATTGATATAAGTATTAATAATATGGATAATCATAATAGAAATGATAATTTGAATATTTTAAATGAAAATAATAATATTAATAATTTCAATGATATATCTGATAATAATAAGTTATCCATGAATGAGATAATAGATAATGACAGTTTTTCTGATCAAAATGTAGCAGTGGTTTCAGCTCCTGACTCGAAGTACACAACCGGTGATGAAGCATTGAATTCAGAGAGTCCGGTCACCATTGCTGGTGTAAGTGACACATCATCGCAGTCTGATGGGTGGTCTCCTACAGGGGAAGAAGCCGTGACTAGTCGTGAAGGTTCAGTGACCGTCACTGGGCGACCCATGAGAAGCACCCGTGGTATACAGCCAGTCAGATATGGTGATTATGATATGTCTTTGTTAGTTCAGGGAGAGTCTGACCCTATGAGCTATGAAGAAGCTATGTCTTCGTCTAGCAATGAGGAGTGGCAAGCTGCCATGCAAAAAGAGTATAATGCTCTTATTAAAAATGGAGTATGGAAGGTTGTAGACCGACCTAAGGCTAATATAGTCAAATGTAAATGGGTGTATAAAACAAAGCAGGATAATACAGGTAAGGATAGATACAGAGCTCGTTTGGTGGCGCGGGGTTTTTCACAACAGCAAGGTGTAGATTACAATGATACGTTCTCACCTGTCGTCCGCCACAGTACTATGAGAATTTTATTTGCATTAGCAAATGACTTGAATATGAATATAGATCACTTAGACGTAGAAACTGCGTTTTTAAATAGTGACTTGGATGAGCATATTTTTATGGAACAACCTGAAGGTTTCAGTACCGATAAAAGTAAAGTATGTTTATTGTTAAAAAGTATATATGGCTTAAAACAAGCAAGTAGGATGTGGAATTTAAAAGTGCATCAATTGTTAAATAATAATGGCTTTACACAAAGCAAATGTGAACCATGTGTATACATTAAGAAATGTGAGAAATGTATAACTATAATTGCCTTATATGTTGATGATTTTTATGTATTTAGCAACAGTTCCACAACTAAGACTGAGCTAATTTTATTGTTAGAACAAGAATTTAATGTGAAAAATTTGGGTTCATTGAAAACATGTTTAGGTATGAATGTAACTCATGATAAGCGCAATGGTATACTGACTTTAGATCAATCTGATTATATTAAAAGATTGTTAGTACGGTTTGGAATGAAAGATTGTAAGGCAGTATCTACTCCCATGGTATTAGGCAATAAACTATGTAAACCTCAAGGTAAATGCCTAGATGAGAATATATATAGGTATAGAGAGTTACTAGGGTGTTTGATGTACCTATGTGTTTGTACAAGGCCTGATCTGAGTTTTGCATGCAGTCAACTGAGTCAGTTTACTCATGGATTTGATCAATCTCATTGGCTCGCAGCCAAACGTATATTGCGATATTTAGCAGGGACGATAAATTATAGGCTATGTTTTTATAGGAACTGTAATTTAACCTTAACTGCCTTTGCAGATGCTGACTGGGCTAATGATGTTGTAGACAGGAAATCTTATACTGGCTTTGTTATTAAACTAGGCAATAATACAATCAATTGGGAATCTCGTAAGCAAAAATGTATAGCGCTTTCTAGTACTGAAAGTGAGTACTTAGGAATTACAGAAGCTGTGAAAGATTTATGTTTCATTAAAAGTTTTTTGTCTGAAATTTTGGATAAGAAGTTAGAAATTGTATTGTTTAATGATAACCAAAGTGCTCACAAATTACTGGAAGCTAGGGAATACTGCCATAAAAGAACAAAACACATAGATTTAAGATATCATTTTGTAAAAGATTTGATTCAAAATGGGTTTGCTAAAGTGAAATATTTGTCAACTGACCAAATGATGGCAGATGTACTTACAAAACCATTAAGCGCTATTAAACATTGTAAATTTGTAAAGGCAATATTAGATTTTAAATAGTGGAGCTGTTGTATTACAAAGTATTTATAAAAATAGTGCTGTGATTGAATGCAAAGCATGTAGAAAATTTTTGTAAATCTTGTAATGTTGTTTTGCCTAGCATGGTCATGCATGTTTATGATTATATGTTTTGATGAATGATCATGTATGGAACATAATAAGGGGAAGTGTTGGAATAGTATTATGTTCTACATGTGTGTTATCTGTGATGTCTTGTCTATGTCAACACTGTTGTTGTCTTTGGCCTCTTGCTCGCCGGCCATCTTTCTGTGCGCATAGAATGTATCTACCATCGTTAATTATATTTAATGTTAGTGTTAAACTGCATATAATTCCTTATAAATATAATCTCAAATCGACCTGTAATCTTGAGGATTAAAGGAAGTTGTTGAAGACCTCTGTCTATGTTCTTATGGGCACACGCCTGACACCTGTGCAACCTGCTTATTTACAACAACAACGTACTCATTCAATAAAATCGGCTCACAACCACAACTGGCAGCATCATTACTACCTACTTAATAAACTGCACAGATTTAGTATCTGTTATTAGTATTATGTTAAGCAACTGCTGTCTGCAAATAGACAACAGGAACAAATAATATGAAACGTGACATTCATGCGTGAAAATAATCCTATTCATAACAAGCTACGAACAACTGAAGAGAGTGTCTAATACGTGAGGAGATTAGGAAAGCAGGGAGGGGTCGAGTCAAATATTATCTAATTTTACGTTGAGAGTGGTCTCGGCAAATATTACGTTCAAAAATTCCACGGGCAACAAAGTGAATTTGTTTATCACTGTAACTCTAGCCTACTTTATAAGCAATCTAAAATAATCGTCTTAACATAACTTTAAACGGTTTGTCAAATACCTCTGTTTTCACCAAAGAATTCCTTATCAGTCAGAAAATTATATTTCACTTTGTAAGCGATTCCATTTGTTGACTCTTTCAAATAGTCGGATGATAGCTGACTCGCTAATCTTATTGATTTTTTTAATAACAGTAAAGACTGCCCGGAACTTCCAGAAAAAAATAACTTTCATGCTCCCAACAGACCACTCCGTCACAACCCTCTCTTAAGCGTACCAAGGGCATCTACCAATTATCGGCAGACCAGTTATATTGAGCGTGTGAGTAGAGCTTTTAATGAACTTTCTAAACTGCACATTATACATCCATTCTCTACAGGTGTCTCAAAGGTGAAAAAGTGTCCGAGCCTTAAGTTTTTTAGGTTTAATTAAAATAATAATAATGATATAGTCAGTTAAAAACAAAAATTGTTTTTTCTGTCGCTCACATCTTGACCTAAGTTTAGCATATCTCTACAGGTGAGGACTTGTAATTGGCTCACTGTTATCTACCCGATTGCAAATGTAAATAAATTAACAACTTTATAAATTAATAAAATGGAAGTGCTTGTTTGTAATGACTAATTACGAATAACGCCGCAGAGTCTAAAAAAAGTAGCCTAAGTTAAGGCCTAAAGAATGTTTTTTTATGAAGTAACGTAACACTTTCATATGCATTTAATGAAAGCTGTTAATTTGAAATTACAGACACTTTAATTAATTAAAAGGTATCTACAACAAAAACCGCGGGTGCTCATCTAGTTATATAATAGATACGTAA
This sequence comes from Spilarctia lutea, assembly GCA_916048165.1. Classification (NCBI taxonomy): domain Eukaryota; kingdom Metazoa; phylum Arthropoda; class Insecta; order Lepidoptera; family Erebidae; genus Spilarctia; species Spilarctia lutea. Next base: position 9,517,084 of record OU696491.1, read on the forward strand.
CTCAGTTAATTTACACGCATATACCTACATATAATTATCGGGCCACGTTCCTTATTTGCTTACGATAAACTCTGAAACTATCTAACCGAATTAACGCTTTTTTGAATACCTATATGTTTTGCTGAAGTGCCTAAGTTAACAGCAGGCAGGAAAAAAGACGTAGACGAAGTTGCATGGGTCAGCTAGTATGTCGATATGTATAGCAATAAACAAAGTTAAATATATAAAATAAAGTACCTGCAACGAGGAAAGAATGCAGTTTAATTTAATAAACATGACGATAACATTATCGTTTTATAGTAGATATTGTTTTTCAGTCAGGTCTGTCAGTAGGTACCTATTGTTTTTTTTTAATTCTAACACTTGTTAGAATTTTTGAAAAAAATATTACTTTGCGAAGACCATCTTTTGTGCTATTCTAATGAGTCGAATCAAACCCTCTATATAAAAATTACTATGAGGTTTACACCATTCTCAGATTCGTCTCTACGTAACGGGCTTAATCGTGTGCATCTGGATTGAGGGCCTAGAGGCTATCTCTTACAGATACCAGATTTTAGTAGTGATCGATTTCGTTGACATTCTCCGTATGTCGATTTAAAAAATGGGTCCTCAGTCCAGATGCACACCGTTAAGCGCCTGAGTGCAATAATTCCTTCAGGATAACTACACTATAGGTAAACACGCCCTGCCCTGACCATTCTGTAGCAAAAATGTACAGTGCAGCACTTGTCCCCTAGCCAACTTGCATTCTACAAACGTAAACGAATGTTGTCTCTCTACGTTAAGTCGCAAATCAAGAGAGTAGAGGCGTTACCGATTGTAGAAAAATAATTGATGCATGCAATTAAACACTAGCATCTTGGCTAAGGGCGCTGTATTCCACCGAGTGAGTGAGGATCCCGGAGGCCCATACCCCAATCCCTTCCCTCATCTCTCTCGCCATCCTCCAAAGGCCGGCAACGCACTTGTGACGCCTTTGGGTTAAGGTCCATGGGCGGCGGTAATCGCTCACCATCAGGCGATACGTCTGCTCGTTTGCCCGCTATTCCAGAAAAAAAAACTTCGGGTGTCTTTGCCATATTTTTGTATTAAAGAAGAAACATTATTTAAAAAATAAATATTGTGTCATTATTTAATTACCTCAAGAAATAGAAAATAGAATACCACCTGGGAAACATTTTATAGTAACGAGCACTGAATACAGTTTTATCGTAGGTAAATAGCGGTATTTTTTTATTATAATGAATGCAATTTGAAGTCTTAAAGTGTGTCGAAGATAAGTCTTATTACATTCAATCACGAAGACAGTTAGCCTGATCAATTGTGGTATCTATCTAGAATCTAGATTGTGCCAACTTTGGACATAGTCTTGGTGGCAATCGCTATATTAGTGTTTATTTTTCGCTTTATTTTCCAACTATTTTATCTTATACATAGCCTCTGAATGCGACAACTATCGGTTTTTATCAGCTTCGCTTCTAAAATGAATCGTGTGATGAATTCATTCCGAATAGTTAATATTACTCAAGTTATTGGTTAGAACCAAGTGGTGTACAATTGGTGAGACCTACGTCCATCAATGTACTGCGACAGGCTGATATGATATGCAATTAACCACAAACTAAAGTTTACAATAACGACACTGAATTTGCGGTTCCAGATAAAAAACTTATTTTTACCCGTTTTTGGTTACGGTTAAATTTTGTGAGAGTATCAAAGTTTGCTACAGCAACTGTTATCTCATTTGCGACTAAAAGTCATACTTACAAACCATAAACAACCAACCAAGTATTATATAAATGAACGAAGCTTTATTTTAAAATTCTTAGGAATCCATACCTATATTATAAATGCGAAAGTAGCTGTCTGTCTGTCCTGCGTTCACGGCCAAACCGATGCACCGATTTCAATGAAATTTGGCATGGAGATACTTTGGTTCTTGAGAAAGGATACACGGCTACTCTTTGCAGCTATAACCGAAAAACACGTGGGCGAAGCCGCGCTCAATAACTAGTTATATATAAATAAATATTTCGGACATCTTATACGTAATGCTATCTAGTCCCAAACTAAGCAGAGCTTGTAATGTGAGTACTAGGCAACTGATATACTTTTTCTTTGTAAACACATTTATCATCATCTTCGTAGCCTTTATTATTCCCAAGATTATTTGGGGTCGGCTACTAGTTCAACCGGTTTTACCTGATTATCAGTTTTTCCACGGAGCGACTGGCATCGGACCTCCGCAACCCTGAGGATGAACTGATTTCGAAGACTGAACTTGTGTATGGCCCTACTAAAATGATTGCACTGTCTGATGGAAAGCATTTGCAGAATCCAGGAGTGGTGGTCACCATACTCATTGCGAATGCAGATAATGCAACAATGCAGCATGGTGAACCTCAACACCATGGCGGCCTAGTGATGCTTCTGCATCATTGGGCCTTCGGTCTCGCATTCACCAACGATACGTGACAGTACGAACACTGTCGTTTTACAGTGATCTTCTATGCGAGGGTAGTACCGCCCCGGTCGAACTAGCCCATTCATGCTGAAATCAGCGTGACTCAACAACCATGAACATATATGGCAATCCTAATAACTGCTATGTACTACTGTTCTTAACTATACTGTGATTCTTAGCAAATATGCGAGGGTATATTCCTATTCTGGTCTTCACTTGTCGATAAGTTGAGTACCCACATAAATTGATTTTATTATATTAGTATAGAAATGTTAATGTTAGACCGTTAAAAAAGCGAGTTTTAAGCCCGTTGAATTGTTTGTTATTGAGTGCTGTAGTGTATAGTATGTGTGATGTATCAAGAATCAGAGCATATTCTCATGTAAGTGAAATGTAATTTTCTTTTTGGGAAAAACAAATTCTTTACCCACAAATATCATGTGTCACTGGAAGGTTGCGGATGCTTAAAGCACAGGTTATCTTTTTTTAAGCATCAGTAGATTAAATGTTTTATTAATAAATTGTTTGTGTGAAATATTGTTGCTCATATCCCTTTTTTTTTCCATTTTTTTGTTTAAGACAATAAACTTTATTATTATTATTAATAATGGTTGCCATAAATAGATAGGAACACCGCCATCCTTCATATTCCGGATTGGTATTAAGAATTGCTTGTATAAGCTACAAATCTGTTGATCTGCAGGCGCTGACGCTAAACACTAGACCAGCGAGGCAGTGTATGTTATGTGAATACATAAATGTTATACAAAAACAAAAGAACACCGAAATGCCGAAACAAATATTTGCAGATCATACAAACATTTGGTCCGACTCGGGAATCGAACCCGAGACTTCAAGCACAGCAGACGCAGAAGCTACTACTGCGCAACCTTATGTATTTAGTTGGGTAAAAGTTTTTCTTTTCTGAATGTGTCTCTCGAAACATTTGACATTGGAATAATATCTGCGTTGACTCCGAGATAGAGTCCATAAACAACTAATAATAAAGTTTTTCTTGTAGTAACCATTTATAAGTTTAACACTTAGGGGCCATCCATAAAGTACGTCACACGTAAAGGGGGGGGGGGGAGGGGGTCGACAAAGTGTGACATGGTGTGACAAGGGGTGGGAGGGGTCCTAAGTTTCGTGACATCACATTTCAATATCTAATATAATACAAATAAATGAAAACGAAGTGACTGCCATGCCAGTTATAAATAATTTAGAGGAGTGGGTTCAAAGTCCATGGACTGAAGATGATTGAGTTTCTTTCTTCTTCTTTTTCTTTATATTCAATAGTTTATTGCTTTGTTATTGTTTCAAATATTTGATGTTTATGTTGATTTCATAAAAAAAGTACTTTATTTAAATGGAAATAAAACTAATTTCGGAACTGCTGTTTTAATTTAATAATTTTTCGATGTGAAATTGCAAAACATGTGACGTCACAGTAGGGAGGGGGGGTCTCAGAAATGTGACCACCTGTGACAAGGACAGGGGGGGGGGGGGGGGTTCAAAAAATCATGAAATTCGTGTGACGTTCTTTATGGATGGCCTCTTAGTTGTAACAATTTACTTGCATAATAGAATTCGAAAGTTTAATATATTAAAATAAATATCCTGGAAACTGGGCAAAGCTTTTCCAAATCCATTGTCTTAAATAACATAACGGAAAGCATGATTGTATAAAACATGATTTATTACAGTAATACATTTAATTGGAAATATATAATGTAGCGGGCCACCCCTCTTGTGACACATACAATATACATAAATACAAATTGTTCCATTCTAGTCCTCCAAGAAGAAATATTGGCCTGCCCTCTTCTGTTCTATGTCCTGTAACAAAATAAAATACAATATTAATATTGTAAGCGCACAAGTTAGCAGAATTGATGTATGGATGTTTGTTACTCGCCCACGCTTGAACGGCTGAGCGGATTTGGACGAAGTTTGGCACGGAGATAGATCAGAGCTTGGTAATGCCACATCATTCTTTTTTTAACAAGTAAAGATTGATTGATGAAATGGTAATTAAAACGAGTAGCCATTAGTTGTTTTTACTAAGTAATTTAAGTTACTTTGACATCACGTAAAAGCATTGTGTGGTATGCAAATTATGATAGATAAATGACTGAGTTCTTTCAAATTAGAAATAAACTCAACCAAACAATGATTTGGAATTCTGTAGCAATAATGAACTGACGTTATAGAATGACGACATCCACTGTCATTATAATATTAACATCACATAAATATATGTTTCTCACTTATTATGTAACCCTGTGCACCTCCCTACAAGATTTCTACACCACGCTAAGGTTGACTAGAAGAGAATGCCATGGACATTAAGTCCGCCGATGTACAATGATTAAAAAAACATATTTTTGTAGGACATGCATATCAAAATTTCTGGCTGTCTTTACAAGGTTCACTTAAGGATGGAAGGACTTGAAATGAATATAATTTCAAGTAGTAACTTTAAATTGGTATTAATACAAGACTTGAAAGAAACATGGCTGGTTGGAGCCATATGCAAAAAGTTGAGGATAGAAATAAATAGCATATTTGTATAGCAGTGAAGTGTAATGATGATGATTCATTATCTTCCTAGCCTTTATTATTCCCAAGAGTATTTGGGGTCGGCTACTAGTTCAACCAGTTTTACCTGAATATCAGTTTTTCCACAGAGTGACTGGCATCGGACCTTCGCAACTCTGAAGGTGAACTGAATTCGAAGGTTGAACTAGTTGTTAGTATATTTAAGAGCACTAACTTCCCAATAAGGATTGTCATTGATGTTCATGAAAACCCGAATCGACAGCTTAACGTGCTGTCTGAGGCACTGGTGGGAAAAACCAATAATGTCCAATATCTTCCATACTCCGGCTGCTATGAAGAATTTCTTGTAATGATGATGATTATGTTTCTTTAAAAAAGCATACCTTAACAGAAGAATATTTGTTAATCCTTGGTCGGAAGTTATTGGGATCTCTTCGGAAGGTAATGCCCAACAGTTCGAGGAAGCGGTTCATGCCGTTGAGTAGGGACTGCGGTGCATGCGCGGTAGCATTCGACGATGGCGTGCCTTCGAAAACAATCACTCTGTCCGCTAGATACGTGGCCATAATAAAGTCGTGCTCTACCACAAAACCTGTGCGTTTAGCATGTAGGATGAACCTGTGGACGAAGCACATATAATGTTAATATTGAATATTGTTTAATTCAAAACTTTATTTATTTAATTAAAATTAAAAAATAATACATAAATTGTTAAGTGAATTTTGTATGCTTCATAAAAATTCAAAGGTTGATACCCGTTGTTAATATATAAAATTATAGAGTGTAGTGATCCCAGAATCACAAGTAACAAAACTATTACCTCTTGATAACTTTAGCAGCAACAAGACGCTGCTCGGAATCTAGGTATGCAGAAGGTTCATCGATCAGGTATACATCAGCCGGCTTGCCAAGACAGAGCACCAGAGCCACTCGTTGCAATTCACCACCAGACAAGTTCTGCACTTCCTGGTCCATAATCTCCTCTATTTTCATGGGTTTCATCACATCTGTGATAAACTGTAATGAAATAAAAATTTATTGTCTTTACAATTACAAAGTATAAAAAGGAAATTGCTTCTGCTGTCTGTTTGCTTAGAACTACTCAACGGATAGAGTGATTCAAGAGAAATAAATATTATTATTGAATTTTGTTCATTTTACGTTGACTAGTTATGATTTGACATATTTAAAACATTTTATTACAGAACTATATTACATTATTATAGTAGTCAGTCATAGGAAAGTAATCTATACAAATAAATAAAATTGTCTGAATGTCTGCTTGTAATATTAAAATAACTGCTATTTACTAAATGCATATGTATGTATACACGGTACATATACCAAAATTTTTACAAATAACTGTGTAACACAACTCAAACCCTAGAGGTTTATTGTGTTATGGCTTATTTTATATCTGGTATTATTGTTTTACGTGACCAATAAGAGAAAAAAAAAATTAAACAGTTTACATCTGTTATAACAACCCACCCTGCATCATTCCCAGTGCATTATGATACTATCAGTATAGCCTCATTGAATTGCAATGTATGCTTAAATGCATTAAAATAAAAATACAAGTAGTAGAGTAAGTTTAGCGTAACAATTTATTCTGCAATTAATTTAGAATTATTTTCTTAGGCAACTTTTGCATTAGAAATATTCCAATGTAAAAACTTAAAAAACATATACACTATTGTGTCAAATAATTTTAATTTCATGTCCAGCAGTGGAGCATTAAAGCTTTTGATATGTGAACTGGCTTTGGACTTGTGTGTAACAGATTGTTTGTGGAAGTCTTTCAAACAACAATCTAGATAAAATTATAAATTTGTTAAATACCTGTGGATGAACATAAGCATCCCGAATCTTGTCATGGAGCAAGCTCCGCACGAGACCTTGTGACTTAGGAGATATCTTCTGTGGCTTATAACTAATGTGTAACTGAGGCAACTGTCCCGAACCTAAACAAAACCGCCAAATTTGAATATTAATAAAAATAAATAAATAATTGTAAGTTTATGTTAGGTTTTGAAATAAAAATATTAAATAGTCGAATCGATTTTGTTGATTATGGGTACATTTAATTTCTGACACTGGCAACGCATGAAAAAAGAAAAGGAATTTTTGGCAGAAATTCAAATGGAGGGTTCGAGAAGAATCATGAAGGGCCAGTCAATGATGGGACGCGTCGGAGAAAAGCTGGGAATGATAAAAGGGAGAATTGGCGGGTGCACTAGAGGATTTGGTTCGGATCAGCATCGAATGCGGACGGGACGAAAAGGATAAACTGCTGTTTAAAGGAAAATATCTTATATATATAATATCTTCTTATATAACAGATGTGAGTTTTATTACACAATATAATAGAATGAGTGTTGCTATATTTAAATACTTCATTTATATCATGTATTCCAAGATTAAAGGAAAAAGAGTGAAACTGTATATCAATAAATAATTAGTTTGTACCAGTTACTTCTAGTTTTGATAAAAAACAAAAAAATATGATAGCAGTTATGATACAACAAAATTGTTCTTTTAAATCAATATACAAAAGAAATAAATTCGATAGTAAATGGACTTCTATAAATATTGAGTTTTAATGGTAAATTAAGCTTTTTATACCTTCCGTTGTCGTGCATGATTCTGCGTGTTTCAAACATTTTTGAAACACAGGATGAAAGAACAAATCAAATAACTCAGTTCTAGCCATTATAATAGCTTAAATATTTATATAAATTCATTAAAATACACTTATTGCATACACCTATAACCTCATTCTGTATAAGACGACTACATTATTTTATAACGTGAATTTATTAGAGATTCAAAATATACGATCTTTTTAAGATATATATATCACAGTAACGGTTAATATTAAACAAAATCCTGTTGAAAGAAATTTTTTTTACAACAAAACCGAAGCTCAAGCAATTTGACAACTTTCACAAATTTGACATTTACGCTCAGTGTTGCCATTTTAAATATTTATACGTTCGTCGGTTCGTTCGAATACACGTCTAACTCAAATGTGTGCTAAATATTTTGTTCTATTCCTATTCGCATCTATACTGAGGGAGAGAAAAGTATGGAGGAAGGTGGACGGATGCTAAATATCAATATTTCTATAACAACAAAGATAATAAGTTAGTGCATGTGAATGGCTCCATTAGTCAAGCTGTTAGAATTAATTTTTTAAACTATATACTGTAGGTGAACTATATAATACTAAAATACAGATTTAAGAGCTTAAATACAGTTTTTTTTGCATTTGAAATAAGAAATATGCTAAGCTAGCTAAGTAAATATTAAAATGAAATATTATTACCATCATCAGGTTCCAAGTTGCCAGCCAACATCCTGATAAATGTAGTTTTACCAGTACCATTTTCTCCAAGCAACACCAAAATTTCAGAATCTGAGAATTCACCAGCTTGTACAAATAAGCTAAAATCACCCATCTTTTTAGACATCTTAGGATATTCATAATGATTCATCCTCTTAATCTGTGTAAGGAAAATAAATCAATGTATAGATATTCTCATTTATGTCATTTCTGTATTTTCAATTAGAAATATATAAAAACACTTACTTCTTCTTCAGTAGCAGATTCAGCTACTTTGAAAACTAAAGATTCAGTCCTGAATCTCATGTTTTCAGTAGGGACGAAACCATCAAGGAATATATTAATACCTGAAAAAAGGATACCATGAAGTTTTAGAATTGGAATACATACTTTCACGTCATTTGGTTGTTACTATTATTGATTTGTGTTCAAAAATTTAAATGAAAAAATCTTACCTTCCCTAACTGAGAAGGGCATAGTCACAACACCATAAGCACCAGGGATACCATATAAACAGCAAATAAAATCAGACAAGTAGTCTAGCACAGACAAGTCGTGCTCTACCACTATGATGAACCTGGACAAAAAAAAAACATACACTTTGTATTGAAACAATAGGTTTGTCAACCTCCTCAATTCAACTGGGACATCTTACTAATATTATAAACACGAAAGTTTGTGAGTATGTTTGTTGCTCTTTCACACAAAAACTATTGAATGGATTTTAATGCAACTTTATAATAATATAGCTTATACATCAGAATAACACATAGGCTACAATTTATCTTAGAAAGGACCATACTCTTTTGACATTAAAATAATACATTTTGAGATTGTAAAATTGATTGGTATTGACAATAAAAATAGTTTAGTACTTACTATAACAGCTATTATAACTTATATATATTTAACAGACAGGAATAGGAAAACCATTGCGGTCAAGAAAAATTAAAGAAATTAGAAGAAAAAAATATTAATGTAAATTAAATTGGTGCATTTTATTTCTCCATTCACACTTGATGATGGACAAAAATACTACTGCTTTATTTAGCTCATACAACTATGTACTAAAAACTTACTTATCAGGATGTATGAGCGATCTTATTGTCCTAGCAGCATTTAGACGTTGTTTGACATCCAAATAAGATGAGGGCTCGTCAAACATAAATATATCACCATTTTGAATGCACACCATAGCGATGGCGAAACGCTGCAGTTCTCCTCCAGATAATGCAGCGATCTCACGGTTACGGATGTGTGATAAATCTAAATAGAAATTTTTTTTAAAAACAAAATTATCAGAGCAGTCTTCGCTGCACATTTTTTGTATTGATTTACTATCTATACTTCTTTACTGATATTGAAGTAAAATTTGTTGTATTGTAGAGGTTAATCTCAGGATCTACTAAACTTGAACCGACTTTGACAATTCTTTTACCATTAGAAAGTCATATTATTTAAGAGTGTCATAGCCTATTACCCCCAAAACATTTTTCAAGTTACAAATATAAGTTAAGTACAAATAATGACACAATATATAACATTATATATACTATATTATTATACTTATTATGTAAGTAAATAATCATGTTGTTTCAAAACTGATGGCCTGTTTATAGTTAATTAAAGCAAGATTATAGACAATACAGGTATCTATCTATTACTTAATACAATTATTCTCTCACATATACAAAAACTACTAAAATCTTCAACCTTTTCTTTAGAACTGAATAGTTTTTAAAATTTTACTGCAGTAAACCAAAACCAATAGTTAAATTGAATATATAAAGATGAATTGCTATCCGTTAGTCTCGCTAAAACTTGAGAACGGCTTGACCGATTTGGCTGATTTTGGTTTTAAAATATTTGTCATAGTCCAGGGAAGGTTTAAAAGGTGAATAAATATAAAAAAAATGATTTTCGAGCGGAGCATCAGTGAAGAATGTTACAGAAACGGGGAAAGTTATTACGCTATGGGCAATAAGAGATGTAAACGTGGTTGTGTGGGTCAGTTAGTAAGATATAAATTCCTGGGCATATCCCTATGCTTAAGTCCAGGAAACGAAACTCGCGGGCTGGGTTTCCGCAATTCGACGACTTCATTGCGCCTATTTTGCGTGAGAAGTCCAGGAATTAATCTTCTGTATTTTTTATGGTAAGTGATTACCACCGCTCATGAGACTATTCATTATTTTTCTATTGTTTTGAAGTTTATAGAAAACATCTCATGCAAACAAGTAATTCTTAGCTGTTCATGCCCTGAGGGTTTTTAGTTCTATAAAACAGAAGGAAACGTACCCAACATTCTACAAATTTCTGTTTGATTTTTCATCTCATCCTTCTTGTCAAGGAGTTGAGCCACAGTCCCTTTAACTGCCTTGGGTATTTGGTCCACATATTGGGGTTTGATCAATGCCTTTAAATCATCTTCAAGAATTTTCGTGAAATAGTTTTGTAGCTCTGACCCACGGAAGTGAGACAGGATTTCTTGCCAGTCTGGGGGATCCTAGGTAACAAAATACAAATTTTGTTAGCAATAGAAACTGCTGGTGAATTTTCAATTTAAAAATTTTAAATTATTTATATTTTAAATATATGTAAATAAAAAGAAATACTGTTTGTCTGCATATCATATGTTTTTAAGAACAGATGGACTAATTAAATAAATTTTATATTCTGCAGATGGAGAAAATTCAATTTAAAACAAGTACTTATTTAACTTATTTATCTAAATTATAAAGTTTTGATAAGATAACATCTATCAGGGTAACTAGTTTCCAATAATATTGAAATACTTACATACTACATAGAATTATTTAACACTTTAATGTGCCATTACAGAACTTAATATTTACTGTTTAAAAAAAATTGTATGTAATTTTAATTAGATACTTCTTGAAGAATAAATGTGATAAAGTGATTGAAAGATTAACCCCAAGATACTTGATCTATTCAAAAGTTATACATAATGTAAAAAATGATTATATTTGTTTTGGTTATAATATTGACAAATTTTTGTAACATGTACTTACAGCATATCTTCCCAAATTAGGCTTTTGTTTACCAGCAAGAATCTTCAGTGCTGTGGACTTGCCAATACCGTTCTGCCCAACAAGCCCTAGAACTTCTCCAGGTCGAGGAATTGGCAGACGATGGAGTTTGAATGAATTCTTGGAGTAGCGATGAGTAGTGTGCTTTTCCAAATTGGAAGGTATGTTAATAATGGTGATTGCATCAAAAGGACATTTCTGAAAAATTAAACTACATTAGATACTAAAATTACAAAGTAAAAGGATAAATTAACATTATTTTAGTTAATAAATTTAGAGCAGCAGTCAGTAGAAAGCAGTACAGTACAGGAAACAACAATTAAAAGTTCTTTTAACTTGAGTATAAAATTTTATTTTATAAATTTTCCATATTGTAGTAAGGCAAGAGTGTTTACATATTAAAAATAAAATAAAATATAATAAATTGGTTTACCTTGACACATATACCACATCCAATACAAAGCTCTTCAGATATAGTGGCAATCTTGTCATTGGGGGTGACTTCTATACAGAGCTTACCCATACGCACCACTGGGCAGCTCTTTTTACATTCTTGTCTACATCGTTTAGGCTTGCAGCGATCCGCGTTCACAATAGCAATACGCGTAAGTTTATCCGTCTCTTCATGATGTTTGTGTCGTGACATAACTGTACACAAAAACCTCAAGTTTTAAATAAATATTAACTACATTAATCATTAAGAAATATGATAATTCTCCTTCGATATGTGGCACAGACATCGATATAACCTCAATAATGACTACATATTTTTTTAGTTACAATGAAACGTAGGTCTAAGAATAATTTCTATTTTACACTTATCATAATAAATGATAACAGTTATTTTGTTAAAAGCATAAGTACCTGAAATAAGGTGAACGTTGGCGAAAGTATGCCTTCGTTCGCGTGTCCTTTTACATCCAACTCAAATGTCAAAAGGAACTAACCAAACCATTGTGAATCTAGCAACATTTGACTAAGTGGCAGTCCGTTCAAAACCTAAATAAAATAAACTGTAATCTAAAACAATTTAATAATTAAACTAAAAGAAAATCACATTGCCATCAATATCTAAACATCTATCTAACCTTTTGAACGACATCTTGAAAGTTGAATAAAACCAAGTAATATTTTAGAAGTAAATTTTTATGAAGTTTATAAGGTTTAGGTTTGGAAGAGGTTTGAATTTAAGTTTTAAAAAGTTAGGAGTTAAGTTATGAATAAAAACGCGTAGTGGAAAAAAATAGTGACCTGAAATTTTAAATCAGATCTCGTTGTACCAACACAACTTTCTTTCGAAAAGGTTTTCTTTTATATGCAATATGTATATATGTAATTACTATATGTTGGACAGTTCATTTTCACATCCTTTTTAAATAAATAATTTTAATAGGTATAATAATTGTAAAGTTTTTCTTACTTACTTAGCTGAAAGACGTCTTGTTGCACATATTATGCCTCCTTCAAAGTTCGGCACAAAACATGGTGAAACCGACGAAAGATCTAACCAGACAGATTTCAATATCAGCACTTTTTCCAACGTCAGCGTTGCCAGTTTGTTTTCGTCAACTCGGGATTTTGATACTTATTTTTGTAAAAAAAGCAGGATTCTATCGTCGAAGGCGGGACAAAGTAAACGTTTCTAATAAGAAAATTACGACACATGAGTAAAGTAAAGGCGTGTCTCCTGCTCCTAAAAAATAACAAAAAAAAACAATGTTAGCAAAACATTGCAGTCTCCTGCGACTTTTAAACACGAACATCAAACATCTAGGTACTCTTCAAAATGACTTCGGATGAAGAAGACGTACTCGATGTATTAAAAGTTATTTTGCATACAACAAGAAATAGAAACCGATTTCAGGTTCGGCCCGATCTACAGCGAGGTACTTATAATATTTACCTACGTAGAATTCCAATTACAATACGCAACCTCAATGTCCGCAAGCAACTATGAAATGAAATATCACCGCGTTTGGGCCAATAGGCCCTCCCCCACAGACAAACGCGGTGATGTTTTTGTCCGCTTTGGATAACATGTTTGCTTGTTTGAGCTAATAAAAAAGTTGGAGCACGCCCATATTTTATTAGATGTTTGATGTTAGAAAACCCAAAACAGTGTCGCAGGAGACCCAGCTTTAGAGGGACAAAAATTGAAGGTCCTTCGTAATATTTTTGTTTTACATGCACTATGGCTAACTAACTTGCTAACTTTATTTTCAGCGTAAGACCAGTTATCCCCAAAAAGCGGGAAAAACCTGACCCGCGTGGGACATTGTAATTTAGATTAAAAAATCAAAACCGGTGTGAAATAGCGCTGTGTTTCACCGAGTGAGTGAGGATACCGGAGGCCCATACCACAACCACCCCCATTCCTTTTCCCATCCCCAAAAGGTTGGCAATGCACTTGTGACGCCTCTAGTGATGCGAAGTTGCGGGTGTCCATGGGCGGCGGTAATCGCTTACCATCAGGTGATACGTCTGCTCGTTTGCAACAGCTCTATAAAAAAAGTGCTGACATTTATTTCTGTCAAAATGTCAATGTCAAAATAATATCGCTACTCTTACTAGATCAGATATATACAATTTTGGTGTAAATAATAAAATTTGAGAGTCCATAAACACCTAATAATAATAATAAAATTTGATAGGATTCGCATAATTAACAATAGCCGATGTCATCATTGTGGAACAGAGGATGCTGATTTGGATCACATTATCTTAAAGTGCTCAAGTTTTAACATTCAACGTTTAATTTAGTCAGTGAATTAGATGACAAGACAGGTGATAATGACATTGAAAGTGAACAGCAACAAAGTGTTCCTCGCCGCGTTCAGGATTTATTAGCAAATAGGAATTTTTTTAGTGTGTTGTATAAATATATTTGTAATACGGTTGAAAAAATTTAGTTTATTGTAATTATAAATGTATATAAGTTAATTAGTTGTAATTTAGATTAATACAAAAACTATGATAATATTAACACGGAGATGTACCCAGCCAACCTGAGAACCTGAAAGGGCGGCAAGTAGGTAATATATGAAAAACATATGTAAAAAAACAGAATGAATAATAGATTATTAATATTTACCTGATGAAAAATGTAACTTAACAATAAGTAGGTAACCTTAACTAATTTAATATTTTAAGTTTAAACCCTTTTATGTATGCGACTGAAAGACTTGTATCTATGGTCATGAATAAATAATAAAAAAAAAATAATAAAATTTGAAGGGACTTCTGAAATCCATATTAGGCAATTCCTAATCTGTCATTACCAGTTATTAGTAAGTTTGTTGTCTTCTAATGTAAGTTCGTAAACGGTAAAATATGCCCATCCATGTGTCGTACATTATATTTTTTTTTTAGAAATAATATTTTTAATGAATCTGTTGATGATGATGATTAAATTTGAAAGAGTTTATTGTTTATATAAATAGAACGAAACTGCAACACTTTCTTTTCACTTAATTTTGTAAATAAGTATTCTTTTTATATTCTATTTTTCTTGTTTTGCGTTCAGGTGCTCTAAAGTTTCAAGTGTAGTCAGATTAGATAAGTTCTTCTAACAGTTATTATTTATGAATATAATATTGTGATTTGATCAAAAAGTATGTACATTAATGATATGTCTAATACATAGTAAATCTCGAATTAGGTGTTAAAAAGTCCATTAGCCAGCGGAATGGATTTTAATATGTGTACTTAATGATTGGACTCAACACTTAATGATGTGGAAACCAGTTTTTCCTCTTTAGCATATTACACTTTTATTAAAACTATTCTTTTGAGCGCAGTAATATGGATGATTTAAATTTGTCAAAAAAAAGTAGGTTTTGCTTTTTTTATTGTATGGTTCAAATATTTTTATTTTGATTATTCAAACATCTAAAACTTGTCTAGAATGGGGTTTATTCCATTAGACTAAGCCTTAAAAGAAACATTTATCAAAACAAAGAATAAAATCAAAATGAAATAGTGCGTGACTGAAGCCGACAGCTCGGCAAATACTGTAGTTCTAATAGTAACCAGTATCAGTGTCAGTACCACGGTGCTGATTTTCATTTGAAGTCCAAAACAATAAATAAATTAGATACCTCACAAACGCATTTTAAAAATTGGTTTAACACTTTCATTTTCAATGTGGTTGTAGGGAATTAAATTAAATTTATTTATCAAGCATAGGATTTAAATATATTAAAGTTTAAGATTGTAGACTGTAAATTACATGTTAGGGATATAAATCCAGTTCAGAATGACATACTTCATAGATCAAAGTGTAGAGAAAGCCATAAGGTGTCACACTACAGATTTCAATTACCTTTATAACCTTTCAAAGTACACAATGGCTTTAATTCGCCAATAGAAAGAGTGATTCTTTTCTTTTCTTTTTCTTTTTTTTTCTTTTTTTTTAAAAGACAACTCCCACATTAGGAATAAACATCCTGTGTCGTGGGGGACTTTACAAACATACATGAAACGGACACAAAGAACATCCAGACTCGGGACAACAATTTGTGGATCACACAAAGTGTTGTAGGTACCACGTGGGATTTGAACCCACGACACTTGGCGCAGTAGCAAGCGGCATGGCGACCGCTGACACCACTCGGCCAACCGTGCAGTGCAGTCGCAAGAGAAAGGTTTATATTTTTTTTATGGAATAGGGGGCAAACAAGCAAATATAACGGAGAATGGGGAGTGGGTCTCCGGTATCCTCATTCACTTGGTGAAACACAGCGCAGGCGCTGTTTTCGACTGTTTTTTTGTAAGGATGTAGTATCACTCCGGTCAAATCGCTCTACTATGGTAATGCATGAATTATGTACCTATAATGAAATAATATAGAAAAAAAACAAGAACTATAAATTAGGCCCCTAACAAGTGACCCTAACTTTTTTACAAATGAGGGACATTGAAAACAAAGTAAGTACGTAAATATATTTGTGTTGAGGAGTACATTTCATGATACAAATCTCATGACTACATGAGACAAATCCTATGGGCCGCGCAAGCCTGACGAACACATTATTTTAACATTATTTCATTATTTATTTTATTATTTTAAGGCCGGCACTTGTCGGACGGATCGCTTACCATCAGGCGATACGTCTGCTCGTTTGCCCCCTATAAAATAAAAATATTTTAGTGTGAGTAAAAGTTGCTATAAATCGAATATAGATGGCGTCACTTATAGCTGTCCTGTATATAAAATATATTCATTGAACTAGACCATGCGATTCGTTGTGCTCTCGTCGTCTATTGGGCAGAGTGCACCGCACTCTGCGGTGGTGAGGCCTCACCATAATACAATTATGACCACCCAGTCACAGAACAGAACAATGATCATGCTTATCACACACATATTATGTTTTTGATTCAGCAGTTAGGGTCTCATCATCCAATAATCATCAACAGTCTTTAACAGTCCACTGCTGGACAAAAGAAGCCGATTAGAAAGGAGGTTTGACGTACTATGCCACGCTGGCCAGGCTGGTAGGTATAGGGTTTATTTCAAGTATTCTTTCTCCTTGCAGGGGTGTAGTCCTGCGTTGTTTACTCCTTTAGTTCTCTTTTCTCTCTCCTCTTTTTATTTTTAAAAAGACAACTCTCGCATTAAGAATATACATCCTGTGTCGCGGGGGACTTTACAAATATACATGTAACGGACACAAAAAACACCCAGACTCAGGACAAAATTTTGTGGATCACATGAAAATGACATAAGTGGGATCTTACGACACCCATGCCAAGAAAAGAACTGGTGACTGGATACCACACGGATAGGTTAGGGTCTACAATAACTATTTTATATCTGCTTATTCTAAGTATTTTTTCCATTTTCTCAGACAATGTTGGAAGTCTGTATTGATAGTTTGGAGTCTGCAATAAATGCAATCCACGGGGGTTCAGATGAGTTGGAAGTGTGTAGTTCACTCACAGAAGGTGGTCTTACACCTTCCCCGGGATTGGTTAAGGTGATTCGCGAAATGGTGAGTAAAAATATTCAATTTTCTTAAATTGTTGAGTTAGAGTTGATTGTATCTAGGGTTGTCTTTCTATTAATTAGATTAAAAGTTCTATCTCCACTTTCTACTTGACACTTAGGCCGCTGACACAAAGTCAGCGGGCAAGAAGCGGTAGCGATATCGGCACGACAATGTATGCTTGCCCGCGCTGCTCCTCGTGCCGCTACATTCTACGTCAGTTCCATATTATAAATCTATAAATAAGAACGGAAGCGGCCTCACTACCATCGGTTAAATTTAATTAAATCAAGTGGTCACAGATCTAAGTCAACACAATCAAAAGATACAACCGTTTATGCTACAACGTTCGTAAGGGCATCAAAACCTACAGGGTACTTCCCCTGAACTCAGAATCTTGAAATTTGAGACTAAGCAACGTCTTACAGCACAGATAAAGGAAAAAATGCGAAGAGTATAATTTTTTTGTTACATCATATAATATACCTAAAGGTTTGTACGGAACCCTCGGTGCGTGAATCCGACTCGCACTTGGCCAATTTTTTTTTTTCAGCGAACGGTGGGCTATTATTACAAAAAAAAAAGATTTTCCCATAATTATTTGATAACACTATTAAATTAATTTCTATGAAGCTATTTTCCTTGATTCGGCAAACGGCAAGTAGGTACATATTAGTACCTACCTAGAATCTATACCACATGCTCCGAGTATTTTGAGATAATTAGTGCTGATAACCGAAATACAGGCAATGCCTACTTCGGTTACAAATTGCTAGCCCACTTATAATTTGAAACTGTGTAGGTACATATTTTTCAAATAAAACTATTATTATTATTATTTTATATTATCATTCATGTTCCCTTTAGCTCAACAACATATCGAAGAATAAACCCATCCGGCAAGCATGTGATGTGCAGTGCAGTTGTCGTAATTTAAAAAAGGTAGATAAACCGATCTATGAATTTCATCATTTTTTTTTATTATATAGGTGCAAAGGAGCAGACGTATCGCCTGATGGTAAGCGATTACCGCCGCCCATAGACACCCGCAACACCAGAGGCGTCACAAGTGCATTGCCGGCCTTTTAGGAAGGAGTACCTACGCTCTTTTCTAGTATTCTTTAATATAGTAATTGCAGTAAGTTTATACTGTCTGACTGAAGACTGCGTCGTTAGCTAGCGGTTTGCGTGTGCGATTGCCGATTTCTTGATCGGTAATGAAAATCGAATCGAATCGATTGGAAATGTACATTACATTATGGTACATTTCACAGGTCGGTCTGAAAGTGTTGTTGGGTTTTCCTTATAAAACAATCCTAACAACAGTCCGGAGTCTGAACTTTGGCGGTGTGTCACGCACATGCCTAAGTTCATACCAGGACAGCACGTTAAGCCGAGAGTACCGGTTGTCATAAACATTTATGGAAACCGTTATTGCAATGTCAGTTGATTTCGCTCTCAGGATTGCGGAGGTCCGAAGTCAGTCGATATTTAGTTAACTGATATTTAGTTTCAAACCGATTGAATTAGTAGCCGACCCTAAACAATATTGGGAATGATATAGGCTAGATGATAGAGAAGATGATTAAATAAATAAATAAATATTCCGGACATCTAACACACAACGCCATCTAGTCCCAAGCTAAGCAGAGCTTGTGTTATGGGTACTAGACAACTGATATAAATACTTATATACTTTATTTTTTTTGTAAATACATACATAGGTATTATATATAGAAAACACCCAAACTCCGAAACAAATATTTGCAGATCTTACAAACATTTGGTCCGACCCGGGAATCGAACCCAAGACCTCAAGCTTAGCAGTCGCATACGCTACCACTACGCCACCGAGACAGATTAGGAAAGTCAGTCATAGACTCATACAGTTCGCGTTAATATTTTTTTAGTTATTTGATTTAAAGGCTTTGTTATTATTGTGGCTCGATACAAACTCTCGTTAAATATTTTTTGAACACTATTATCACCATGTATGTAAATAATGAATTTCAATTACTGAATTTTCTACAACCGTGGGGGAGCCACGGTTCGGCATGCATGGGCCGGCGTGACAGGAGTGATACCACGGCCTCACAGAAAACCGGTGTGAAACAGCGCCTTCACTGTGTTTCGCCGAGTGAGTGAGGATATCGAAGGTCCATACCCCAACCCCTCCAAGGCCGGCAACGCACTTGTGACGCGTCAGGTGTTGCGAGTGTCCATGGGCGGCGGTAATCGCTCACCAGCAGGTGATACGTCTGCTCGTTTGCCCCCTATTAAATAAAATAAAAATAAATAAAATATTCTACAATGCAAAAGTGCAACTTTCATATTTTCTATTTTCAGGCTCCCAAATTGAATGTAATGATTAGATCTCGCACAGGTTCCGACTTTTGTTATTCTAAAGAAGAAATGGATACAATGTTGAGTGATATAGACGTGTTCAAAGCTATCGGAGTGGACAGATTTGTCTTCGGCGCTCTCACGGATACACAGGATATAGACGATAAAAATTGTACTGAAGTTATACGTAGGGCTCATCCTATACCGGTCACATTTCATAGAGCCTTCGACGTTTGTAGGGATCCCCAGAAGTCTATTGTTTCAATTATGGAAATTGGTTTCAGTAGATTGCTTACTAGTGGTCAGGAATCTTCAGCGGATAACGCTAAGGCAATTCAACTAATAAAGGATTTGGTAATGGATTTTGGTGATAAAATAGAGATAATGCCTGGAGCAGGTATTACCCTTTTAAATGCGAAGTGTTTTGTTGATATGGGGTGCAAAATTGTGCATAGTTCTTGTAAACGAATTCGACATTTGCCTAAAATTGAACACAATTTGAGTATGGGTACAAGTGATAGTGAACATATTTTTGTTACAGACGAAAGTATAGTGAAACAAATGAAAGAAATTTTATAGTGTATAAAATTTTGTAATTAATCTATATCACTAATATAATAAAGCTGAAGAGTTTGTTTGTTTGTTTGAATGGGCTAATCTCTGGAATCACTGGTCCGATTTGAAAAATTCTATCAGTGTTGGATAGTCCATTTATCGAGGAATGCTATATATTAGTCTACGGGCCCACGTACAAGGGATTTCAGTGATTAATAACAGGCTGAAAGTTTATACACAGCTTCGTTTTGACGAGACCCCCAACTTTTATTATTGGACCAAATTCTGATAGTGGCAGGAAAAAGCGGGATAGGGAGCGAAACACGTCGATTTGATGAGTGTCCCAAATTAATAAATAACAGTTTCTAAAAATCAATACACCGGGGTTTGCGGCGGGGTGGTGTGTCGGAATCGAACCGACTAAAACCACACGGTGTGCCAACTCTGCGCCTGAGAGTCCAGGAACTGCAGTTATTAACACGACCGGACCCATCATAAATATATAGGTACTAGCTGAACCCCGTGGTGTTACCCACGGTACAACGACAACCGCGGGTAACACCGCGGGGCAAAGCTAGTTATTACATGTAGGTAATTATAATTAGTATAAAGCTATGGTTTAATTCGTAAGTGATCTTATGTTTTAAATTTTTTAATGATAATGTTTATGGATAATTGAATTGATATTTACATTAACAATTTGGCAAAATTTCAAAGAATTACAACTTTTTAACAGACTTAAAAAAGAATTCGATTGTATTATATTTTTATGTTTGTTACCTCAGAACTTGATCGACTGGGTGTACCGATTTTGATGATTCTTTTTTTATTTGAAAACTGGTCCTAATTCAATTTGGTCAGTTGAAGTCAGATTTTTTGTTAAAATGTTTGTTTTTTTAAATAACCGCCCTTTTAATAGCCCTTTTATGTAGGTAATACCAAGGCCGAAAAAAGCATTTTTTTAATAAAGTAGATTAATCTGTATAATTATGCTTGAAGTTAGTAATTGTTATTATATAAAAAAATGTTTGATGAGCGTTCTTGTTTTATTTTGTGGTTGTGCCATTCATCCAAATTAGTTATCGCGCTTTATCTCCGTGGCAAATGACATTTAAGATTAATAGATTTAAGATTTGAACTTATGAAATCAATCCTCAATCTAATTTACCTAAACTAAATCATGTATTGATCAGCTGTTTCAGCAGGACAAGTGGCTAACCAACTTTTTGACGTGACAACGTCTTATAAATTGGTTTGCCGGGTGACACTTCAAGAAACTGCGTTACGCTCCGCTCACGTTATGCGCTCACAATGAGAGCGAGTGAGAGGCACGCGTCCCTTCCACTCGGGCATGGTTAGCCCGCCTAAGAGCGAGAGAGACAGACATAAAAAGTGAAAGGCACGCGTCGAATTATATTTAAAACGTTAAAATTAATGTTTTAAATATAATTCTTTGTATAAGTAAATGTTTTAAATTGTTACTATTATTTCATCCTTCTTCCTACTATACGAATGAATATTCACATTAAAATTATTTTACCACTCAAAGTCGTTGTCACGTAAAACTTTCGCCCGTATACCGACTTTACAGGCAACCAATTTTTTTACCACTTCTTTGAAGTCTAGTTTAATTCTTGACAGTCCTTACTGAATCGTTTGTTAGACCACTTTTTTATGCTATATTATTCAGTTGCACTTCAAAATGTTTAGGCAATTATGAGTTTATACTTTAGTGGTAACATTATTAGATTCTCATTCGTGGGAGAGCCACGCTTCGGCATGAATGGGCCGGCTCGACCGGAGTGATACCACGGCTTCACAGAAAACCGGTGTCAAATAGCGCTAGCGCTGTTTCACCGAATGAGTGAGGATACCGGAGGCCAATACCCTAACCTCTCCCTCCATCCCCCTTCCCATCCCTCAAAATTCGGCAAGGCACTTGTGACGCCTCTGGTGTTGCTGGTGTTTATGGGCGGCGGTAATCGCTTACCATCAGGTGATACGTCTGATCGTTTGCCCAATATTCAATAAAAAAAAAATTAAGAATACTTTGCTTTGGGCAAACTACATCAACACGATATGAACCGCAAAAGCATGGACAAAGTGATAATTTAATGTAGGTACGAGCAGAGACAAGTAAGTATAGGCGTATTCTTTGAACTCTGTTTTATTAATATCCTAGCACTTGCCCGAGGCGCCGCTCAAGTATGAGTAATATTTCCATCCTTCGAGGAAATAATAATGGATAAAAAGTACTTTATGTCCTTCGCCGTATCCTGAAAACGTACATGTAAAATTTACTGGTGATTAGATAAATGGCACAGTACCGCACGTACGGCACTTACATTGTTTTTTAAATGTAATATCTAACATGAATTTCGATAAAATAAATGCACCTATTTTTGTGGCTTGCGTTTTCTTAATTTCAAAATTTGTGTACTTTAGTAAAGAGCAACTAACTATTTTCAATTTATGAAACTCTGTAACCAAATAAACAATCTATTATTAGTTGTTGTTTATGGACTCTATCTCGCGTGTAGAGTCAACGCAGAGATTCCGCCAATGTAAAGTGTTTCGAGAGACAACATAATCTACGGAGATCGTTTTTTGTTTTTTCGGAAGACGGTCCCCATTTCATGTCATCCACATTTTATATATTTTTTATCATTAATTTCATCACGACGACGACTTGAAGACTTGATAATTGAAGACGATAAATACTTGACATTGGCAGAAATAGCTGATCCGAGTGATCCGGCTAGTTGCCATTCATCATCAAAAAAAAATAAAAAACATAATCTACACATGTCATGTTGCACAACATTGGCATAATGTTTATAGGTTTTAAAAAAAAACGAACCATAGACATCGGTATTACCATACTACATAAAAATAGATACTGCAACGTTGTACTCTGCAAACATCGATAAATATTGTGCTCCATTTATCATGACTATATATTTCAGATTAAAAATGTCGGTTCGTCCGCTCTCGTTTAATGATGCTACTCGTATTACTTAGTCTGGGAAACAATATCTGACGATCTCATTATAATTGCAATGACCTGCGCAAAAGGAGGATTTTTAATTTTTTTTATGGGTACGTACCTATTTTATTTTGAATGGGCCAGATGTCGATAAAATTGTATTCAAATTAGGTACCAAGACTCTAGAGATATTGTTTTTTGTATAAATAGGATAAATAATAGTAGTCATAAAAATAGGCTCCGCTTGCGTGTCTCTCAGTTTTCGCGGGCCGAGAAGCCTGTCTTTGCTCAAGAATCAAAGTACCTATAATACAAATACAAAGTACTATAAAATATATATAATCCATGCCGAATTTCATTGAAATCGGTGCAGCGATACGTGCGGGCGTGAAAACGTAATTTACTTTCGAATTTATTATTGGTATGGATGAACGGGTAGTCTAATGTTTTGTCTATCTTTACTGTTATTTTTTTAGTATTGGATATCATATTACAATACTTACTTTATCCTGTTCCGGACGAAGAGTTATCAAAAATACAAAAACTCAAATATTGATCCAGCTGTTCTTTAGCTATAAATGGTGTGGTATAAGTAATATGACTTTGATTTATATATTAATCCCAAAGTATCAATCACCAATCATAATAATAATAATAATATCAATTTATTTGCATAAATGTGGTACAAAAGATGGTAAAAAAATAAAAATAGGTACGATACACATTTCACCAGTTATAGGCATACAAATATAGTGTTGCAGTCTTTCGTACAATACTTAATAAATTGCTAAAGTTAAATTAATTGCTAAATTAACATTAACTAATTAACTATTACTAAAACAATTTAAAAAAAATTACGTATTTACGAAAACTACTTAACAAATTCAATATAAATTCTAAGCAAATATACCAGTTCATTTTGGTCAGTCTAAAGGATGTAGCAGAGATACTTGGTAGAGTTGCGTCATTTTGTTTACATGTTTCATGAACGCCTCTGTACTTCATACCATTTCATTTGCATCACGTTTTCTTTATTCACTCATTCATTCGGCAAATAACCGGAATTTCCTTTGTTGGGAAACAAAGTGTAGCGAAAAAAGGATCTATTTAAACAAAATTTTTCCTTAAAATTGCATGTTAAATTTAATTTTCACTGAAGGAAATCATTGAGTAAATTTATATTGAAGTGAAACTTCTTTATCGGGGTTGTCAAAAAATTTAGTGTAACATTTTTTCGTTACGCGTCACATTTATCCGTTACGCGCCATCTTTTTTTTATTCCTACCACGCGTGATTCGAAGTATACTTTCTCCAGCGGAGTAGGGATTGGTAAATGTCTCCAATGTATTTTGCGGCCCGTTTTGAGTAGTTACGTTTGAGTTTTTTTCCTGTTATTTATAAACTGAAACAATTGTTCATTTATAGTCTCTACTTTATTCAGAGACAATCGTTTAAATTCTGCTTGTAAATTGATGGTGGACGTTGACGTTTTTCGGCCATGATAAAATGTTTTATCATTATTGAGAGTAGTTATATACAATCCTTCAAAAAAAAATTATAAAATAAAACAAAAAACATTTTCAAACACAAACAGGACCAAATTAATACTACAATGAAATATCACATTACAAACAATATTACTTTATTTAGTCCACAATGTAAATAACTACACACATCACATTCCACAAACTTACTTCATTCACACCACAGATCGCGAAATATTTACTTAGGTCTCGCTCCTTAACTTTTATTGCACTTGAAATAAGAATTGTCACGAATATTGCTGGTTTATAAGTCTTTTGTCGTTATACCTTACGTCGACATATGATATTTATTTTTTGAAAAATAACGTCATAAAGAAGTTTCACTTCTTACGAGTGTACGCTAGTACACGCAACTTTTTATTTTTTTTTTGTATAAAACTGACCCTGAAAAATTTATCCTCTTTTCTGTTTATCTTAAATCATTTGTCCCGAATTGTCCCGTGCAGATGTATACAGATAATTAATGCAAGACTACTTTTACGAACTAACTATGGCTCCTGATTTTTTTTTGGGCGCGTCTGTCAAATAAAGCATTCATTCGCTCCTGATAGACTGAGATTCCAGTCAGTCCAGACTTACGACATTTTAGAATCGGTAGTTTAACATATAAATAAATAAATATTTCGGACATCTAAAACACAATGCCACCTAGTCCCAAGCTAAGCAGAGCTTGTGTTATGGGTACTAGACAACAGATATAAATATATATACTTTTTTTGTAAATATATACACATTATACATATAAAACATCCAAACTCCTAAAAAAATATTTGTAGATCATACAAACATTTGGTCTGACCCGGGAATCGAACCCGAGACCTGGAGCACAGTAGTCGCATATGCTACCACTGCGCCACCAAGGCAGTCTACAGCTATATATTCAGAAAGGAATTGATACTCGCTAAGCAGAAAGCGGGGCCGTTTAACAGTTAGTAGGTATCAAAGGTGGAGGGTCCGACATAATCACAAGTGGTATCCGAGGGGACTTCCGCACAAAAAGAATGTTTCAAAGGTGGAAAGAAACCCTGCCAACTTACGTCAATTTAGGAAGCCTGAATGTTATATGTATTATTAAGTATAATATTATAAAATACTAGCTGACCGACGCAACCTCGTTTGCGTCTTTTATTGCCCGTAGCGAAAAATTTTCCCCCGTATAGGGTTGATTTTTTACACCTTGTGTCCGAAAAACCCCAATATCTTACGGAACCCTTTTTTTTTCCAAAATAAAATATAGCCTATAGATTTACCATAGCAGCGCCATCTATTGATTACTTACTCAACCCAGTCGAAAGGTATCGACATCTGTTAGAATCATTTGGAGTTAACAGATAATTGTGACTGTCAAATAATAACAGACAAATAATTAGCTATAAATTAAAATTGCGACTATAATTTGAGATTTAAACTATCCTATCTCTCAAGTTGGATCGAACTGCACATGGTGTGCGAATTTTATTATAATCGGTTAAGTGGTTTAGGAGTCCATTGAGAACAAACATTGTGACACGAGATTTATATATATTAAGATTTGCCAATGAGCCAGACTACTCGTAATATGATGGGCCATTATTCCACCCAGACTCGTTTAAAGTTTATTGGAACTAACGGCTCTGCTACATACCCGTATTACGACAGATATACACGTTATGTATATTGCTATATAAGTTAGCGTAGGACTTCATACTTCTCAACAATATAGACCAAAACTAACAAAGTAAACGCACCGGAGTGTTATGTGTTCTGTAGAACGTCTTAAAGTGACTGTATTTGCGAAATTGCTCATTGAAAGAATACATTGTATGATTCTAATGATCTTGTTCTCGCAACCGAGATAGCACTCATGTTCTCTGCACATTTAATGTTAATTGTGTCTGATAGGTAATTAATAATTCTTGCCAACATATATTATTAATAATTAATGTTTTAGTATTTTTCATTTATATTGCCCTCCATCACTTTATTTTAAAAGCCCGTTAAATAAAGACAGGGAACATCTAAAAACACGAATACATAATTTGTCAGACCAGAGGATGATTAATGATAATTTACGAAAATGTCCAAAACGCAGAATCGTTATGGAGCAGGCGAGAGTTGCCAGCGTCACAGCGATCTTTTTAACTCGCCATCAATCATAGCGGGCTTTTGAAAAGACCTTCTGTTTCCGGGTTACTAGCGAACGACCAACTGATGCGTTTCCTCATGTTTTACAAATAACAGATTTTAATTACCCCCTGGTGTGTATGTAATGGATAGTCATTAGTTCACCACACTAACTAGGGGTAATTAAATTATGTGTGTTCTATAATCTGCTACCTAGCCTTCACCGGTCACGCGGCCGGTACGGCTAAGGGATTCAATCAACTGTTGAAGATTCATAATGTATCGTATATGGACACTTAATATACGTAATACCTAATACGTACCTATCTTTGTGTTTATATATGAAGTCTTACCTACTTATGGATAATTTCAGACGAGTAACATTTCGAGGGATGTGCATTCACGAAGGAAATAAAATGTCGGTTTATAAAACGAAAAAGTTTATTCAGTGAATCAAAGTGTAGATATCTAACACATTAATTTAAATTAGCCCTTAATACCTACTTTATATCTAAGGTACAAAATAAGGCTATCGTGAAACGTGAATATGCTTACTTTAAGGCAGTTTTTTGCATATCGTGCATCTTTATTCTATTATTTACATCGACTTACACTACAGAATGTTTAGAGAAGAATTGGTCAAATTGCACGTATTACGATTTATAACATTACATATAAAGCGTACCGCATTTATGCTGAAGTAAAATATATCGAATAGATTAGAGGGATTCGATATTAGGCAGTTTATTCATCTATTAATATAAGTATTATTGTCAAAAACAAACAAACTTTGTATGAATTATTGGAAAAGATGGTGCACATGAGTTTCTCACCAGCTCTTCTCATGAATGCAATACCCATCGGAGCTGGTACTTGGATTGATTTCAATTTAAACCTTTGAGTTGAATCGAAATCAATCTAAGCTCCGGTAATTCAAATCATCTCAGTGCATTTAGTATTAGGAGTTTTGTTTTATATTTTTATGTTTGTATTTTTGACGTGTTCAAGTGCCTTTTGGGGCCTATGGAAATAAATGATTTGACTTTGACTTTGACTTTGACTTTGACTTATTATCCAATATTTAAGACGATGGTAACATAATATGTAAATAATATGCAGCTTACGTGGCGATTTTCGATACTCAACCATTCTTATAAAGTCACAACACTAGCGAGCTCTGGTGATTCAAATGGAGCCTGCCTTCTAATGAATTAACGAAAATACTCCACATTACTTATTCATTTTAAGATACTTAACCTACTTTTATGTGGAAATTCACATTTCTAGAACACGTTACGTGTAATTTTCTAGGAATATATAATGTTTATACCTAGGTGCCTTGAGGATAGTAGTGACTGACGTGACGTGAGTCTATTTAACGCAACTATTATTTTTACATTAGATTGCTTAAAACATACTTTCACGTCTTATCATACACATAACATATATACACAAAAAGATTAAAAAGTATGGAAATTCATGTCCTGCTTACATTAAAAATAACCTTCACGGTACTTGAACACAAAATTTATTTTATTTTGTGAACGTCCTGTTGAAGTGTTTCCTAGTATTTAATTACCTAATACTAATAATGTACGTATAAATTCACTTACAATATTTGACTATTATTGTATTAATTGAAGTAATTTACATTAAATATAATTAAATAAAATGAATTTATGTGTAATTAAAACCAAGATTCGAAAATTTTGGTTAATTAATAGAAGATAAATACTAAATTATATTTGTATTAATTATCTTATTATATATAAGTATAGCATTCCTGCATGTGTAATGGCTTGCGTATTTTATAAGCATAACGGGAACGCGTTCTTATTTTAATCTTGTATGATGATGCTTCTATTTTTTTTATTTTTTTTAAATACGGCTTTCGCTGTAGACATATTCCCGCGTAATTGGCATCTTTATCTGTGCCGTGCTTCTTATTTACGTAGAGTGAAGTGTAATTTGTTTTAACCCTTACTACGTGAATACACTTTTATATTTTTTAACAAAAGTCTCCCTTTTCAATCGTTACCTCAAATAAAAATTAAAGACTGAGCGTTTGAAAGCTGCAAACACAACAAAAACGAAAAGGTAATTGTATTACATAATCTAAATAATATATCAGATTTGGAAGGCGAAATAAATTGTAATAAGTTAGCATAAATAATTTATTTAAGTCTATATGTATTAAAGCTAACCTACTTACATAGTACAATAAAGTAATTAGTATATTTATAATTGTGTGGAATTCAGATAGTAGTATAAGACCTGTATATACAGACCTTGCAATGAGTTTACGTAACAAGAAAACTTATAGATATAAATTATGTACAGACGATGGTTAAAAGCTCAGAATTCTAGCTATTATAATATAGTCGAACAATTTAGCAATTTGCCAAAAGCTGACAGCGTTGGTCAATCACAAGTCTTTCCAATAAGTCAAATTTACAAAATCAATATACGTAGTTACTTATTATAATATTGGTTTACTTAACGCAGTCATAAATTCGTCAATTGACTTCGTATTAGGAATTAGATAACGAAATCTGTACATCTTTTTAGAAATTAATTAAAATAAGTATAATTCACCTATTTGACTTTTAGAACCAAACCAGATTGTTCTGCACATTCTTTCTGTGCGGGTTTTAATTTGTGTTAAAGAGTGAGATTGCTATGTGAATTATACAGGTAAAATCAACCTAGTAAAATCTACCTATAAAACTCTTTTTAGCCTATTATTGCCTGGAATTTAGACTATCACGGAATGTCTGTTGGTCTTCTTATCAGGGGCATATGGTTCCAGCTTGGCGGGTTCCGTGTTCAGAGCGCTGTAGTCGACAGGGAAGGGCGGCTGTGGAAGCGAATCCTTCGGAGGTACTAGAACCCATTGTCCAGGGCCGTTGGGATTCTTCCCCATCAGCCAGTTTGTGAAGCAGTGCACGTATGTTCCGTAGTCAAGTATTAGGTAGCCATTCTGTTTTAAGAAAAAGATATATCTGTACTAAGTCGCAAGTTAAAAACGTTATGGTAAGGGAATGATAGTAACTTCAAATATTTCACCGATGTATGTGTTCACTTATGCCTATAAATACTCGCAATATCATGGATTTTATTTCTTCCTCAGCTCTTTGGATCTTCAATAGACGTCCAATTATCAAGATCAAATGTAGACTATATTTATAGATTTGAATTTGACTATTCGCTAGATGATGAACCATTATTAGTGCCTAATAAACGGCCTCATCATCAGAGACAGTTGTGACTTATCAACCATACGCATATGCCATAGCCCTTTGATAACCGGCCAATACATAATTTACAACCTGAACCTCCAAATTTTTTTCAGGCATTCTGCATTTCTTGAATATAAGGTATTTCGAATATTCTTGTCTTGGAATTCAAAGTTTTAGTTAATACTTACGCTTGTCATTCTATCGTATGCTGTGTCTATTATTTCATCCACGCGGTTGGAGTTGAGCCCGATTACAGAGCGATAGAACGCTGCAAGTGCTGGTTTTGTTATCGCGCCTGTGCCTGTGAGAATAACGTGCCAAAAATTACATAATACGCAAATAAATGTATGCGTAGCTCGAAGTAATATTTAAATTATTGAAGTTTTATAACGCATTATGCAAAAAGAAAGTGTTAAAAATTGCCAGCCAAATTCGATACTTAATAGTCCTTTCGTTTGATCGGAACATGCGTTTCAAATAACCAATATTAAGTGACAAAAATCATTAAAAAGTTTCTACAGAATTGCCAATCGAAGACATAAATAATACCTATCACACCTAGCTGTCTAAAGTCCAATAATACTTTGTTCCCAACTAAAATTTTATGTTGACAGGGAATATTATTCCAATAACTCTCCAGCCTCAACGAGAATATCGAGCAGAGATTAAAAAGTTAAAATAAAAGTCGTTCGGTAGAAAGTAGGAAGGCACGGGCGATCTATGTCTCACTTCAGCGAACACCCGCTGTGCTTTTGGCTTGAAATCCTGTATGAGGTGCCAACATTTTAAATCTTATGCGAATAACGAAATGTCGTCACTAATATTGATTTATTACTGCAGAAGAAACTGCATATATACTTTAGAATTAGTATCGCAGTTACCACTGAATAAGTAATGTAACGTTTTGGATTACAAAGTGCAGTAGATTTGGTGCTTTTGTTTGGTGCTTTCTCAGAGAGTAAATAATATTAAATGAATCGGACAAACAATAATTGGTGTTCTATCTCCATTAATCCTACCAGGGTCGCAGATAAAAGCGCGTTTATTATAATGTAAGAACGTGTCTAACGGAGAAGAAACATGCGTGGATCAAGTAAAAACATAAGTTCGAATGTTTGTACACAATGTTAAGCGAAACACATATTACAGTTTAAACACGACATATGGTTCTGAAACTCATTTTGTTTTGTTGATTTTTAATATTTTAATGATTGTATAGGTACAAATCTGGACCAGAACGATTTTTAAGCGGCACTTATAATATTTAACTCAATTATTAAAATCGTAAATATTTAAGCCACTCGACATCAGTTACTAAAACATTCCCAACCAAATTACAACAACAATTAGTTTGGAATTGCAATAAATTGAGAATGTAGCCTGTATGCGAAAAACCATATTATGTGGAACGATTAACGTGATTCAGTGTCCCAGTGAGATGTGGAAGCAGCGTCCCGCGGTCGCCTGCTCGTGTCAAATTAGTGTCGTATTTTACTGTTCCGGCACGGTTTCATCCGGCTGTACTCACATATAATTAGGCCTCTATTTGAAATAAACCCCAAACGCTAAGTCAACAGTGTTCATGATTTTAGCGTGTCATATATCTACTACTACGGTTAGTTAGTACAAATAAATCTTCATAATACTCATTAGTTTAACTTTCAACATCAAGGGAATTAAATTTAGACAAGTTTAGTAATTTGCACTCAAATTATTGGTAACCGTAGGTAAATGTATTTTAATAGTTGTTTTACATTTCAGCCTAAATTCATAAACCAAGTTGCATTTAGACTAAGGGTTCGCTGTTTTAAATACTGAGCGTGTGTGAGCAATCTTTTGTATATCACTAAAATCTTACTGGTTTGATTTTCATAACAAATGTAACAGAATGTATTCGACATTAAATAGTTACTTTACATAATAAATCGTCTTTGTGAGGACTGAATACTTACTTGTCCTATCGACCACGTGGAACAGTATTTTGCAGAGATATTGCAGGTATAGTGGTAGGTCCGTGAACCGTTTCATTGTGCTCAAGTGCAACGCCCATCGAGCCAACCATCCTTCTAGAGTCGTCCGCCCTGGTATGTTGATACCACTAGCCTCTGGACCGCACACTCTTCTGTAGTATGGCAGTTCAGCAAATCTATATTAAGAATTAAAATAAAAAAATGAAATTGTTAGATGTTTCGAACGTAACTTACATGATCCGGAATTTTGGTTATCTGTCGTTTTAAAAATTGAAATTAAATATCATATAACATTGAGGTAAGTACTCTTTTCTGGATTCAATCAACACTAAGTCCTTTGTCTACTGAATTCTATGCAATCTTGAAAACGGCAAATACAAAATGACTTTAGGAAAGAGATATAATAATGTATTTTTTAAGAAATACACCTTAAATTATCCTCATATACCTTATCCAAACTTTCTTTCTAACGCTACTGTAACCAGTTTTCACCATAAACTATTAATCTTTAAGGCTCTGCTTGAAACTCAGCATTCTTTAAGTTCCAACCCATGCATCGCACCAGTCGTAAAAACCGTCGACGTTACATGAAAACGTCACTTGTGAAAATATATCGCCTACAAAATTGCATATTACATTACAAAGTGCCCGTATTTTTGGAGCACTTTCATGAAATGTCAGCAATTTATTTTTATGGGATATTATGACGGTTACGTAACGAATTTTAAGGAGTAATTTACATACGAAGAAAGCCGTGTATGGTAGCATGTAGCACCTAAGTAAACAGCAATATAGCTATACTCATACCTTCTATGTATAATGAAGTTTGCTAAATGGCTAATCCCTTCAAAGCCATAATATAATATGTAAAAGAAACGCAAGTCTCGCAACGTAGTTTGTTTACCGCAAAAAGTTATGAGATCTTGGTGTAATTTAAACTTTTAATTATCTTTATTTATAATGCTCGTATTAATTTCAGTAATTTTTAAATTAAATAGAATACCTTGGCATTGACTTTGGATCACCCGGAAACTAATTTGCGCATAAATTTATTAAAATTTTGCTTTATTCGCGTTCGCTTAAATTATATTTTGTCGTATGTAGAGGCTATAGATTACGTAGCCACAACGTTGTCTTGCCAGTCCCCAACTAGCACTCGGCCAGCGTGGGGACGTATGACCTTAACCTTCTCCTGAGACCCGAGCCCAGCAGTGGGACGTTATGGGTTTTTGATGATGTATGTAGAGGCTATTATAGTGCCCAACCGCAGTTAATTCCTTTCTTTGCTTAACTAGGTAAATGTAAAATCTTATCTTAAAAACCTTTGGCATTATGCATAGCTCTTAGGTTATTAACACATACTATTAGTTATAGGTATTGGACATTAGACGAGCACAAATGTTGATAAAATAAAGACATAAGTAAAGTAACATTATTTTCTTCAAGTGAGAATTTGGCCGATAAATATATACTTTTATATGCATGCAGGATTTTTGGATTATATGCATGAGGTATTTCTCGGATACCGAGAACCGCAAAATCGATCAGAGCGCAATGCAACGTGAAAGGCCTAGCAGTCCAGCAGTAGACTCCAATAGGCTGATGATGATGATATGTAGGTATGCAAATTATTGATAATAGAATCTTTATTACACGTGTATTATTATTAATTTTATTGTACTTGGCGCCTTCATTTTTTAAATTCTTTTCCTATTCATCAAATATTTGCTTAAAAGAGATCGATCGCAAACATCGATGGGGTCCCTAATTGTATTAGGTATAACGTTTTGAAATAAATAATGTTTTAAGTAACAACTAAGAATTTATCTTACTTAACTTCGCGAGGACACTACCGTGTTTCCAGATTTTAAGAAGGGTGTCCTTGTTTTCTCGTTAAAGTGTGACTACAAGCTAATGGGGGTTGCATCCCTACTTTGCATCTCTTAGTAGGAATCTTGAGCTTGATTTATTATAATAGTATGTTATCAGGAGTTAGTTAATAGTTTTTTCTTAGTAGCCCGATTAGTCGACTTACTTGGAGGGCAATGGCTTGATGAAGTGGTCTATAAATTCTCGCTTCACCTCGAGCAGTATGTGGAACTCCGACGAGTTGGGCGACCAGTCGGCAAAGTGCGCCAACCTCTGTAAATTATGAAATAAAACGAATTTAATTATACTCTTTCATTATTCGGTGTTAGTTATGTGAGGTTGAAACGAGTTAATGTTAAGTTAAGAGGTGATTTGTTAAATTTGGCTTTAGTTCTCTGAGTATTTGCATTGTTTTTGGTTAGTTGGAATGTTAAAGGTTTTAATTTCGTCCAATGTCTTACGAATTAACCATTTTTATGGCTATGATTATAGCAATTTAAAATCGATTTACCTTAAAACTGTATAAGTATTTTAATTAGACAGACTTTTATTTGGTTGTAAATTAAGATAGTTAAATCGATTAAAGCAATAAGTCCATTAGGTAATTTTTAAAGTCCCTAATAAAAAATGTTAACAAATGATGTAATGTTTGGTGTATATTAAAATGTTTTGGTGCCGTTATAATATCAATTTCTTTGCAAAATATATTTTGAATACCATGGAAATATCACAATTATCGAATAAATACGAACAAAGTCACTAGCAAATGCTAATAATATATACATTTTTGAAATGTATAAGTAACGCCATTTCCAATGATACTTATCTGAAATTTATTTTTCACTCAGTACTTTATGACCGCTAGAGGACGTCACATTACATTCAGTGACATGCCTTAAAGCCTACAACTAGCAGACGATCAACATGCTTCTAACGATACCTCATTTATTCAGTTCTAAAAAGTAGTTTAGGAACTATGAGGGAACAGATGAACATACATACATACATAGCCTGACAAAATCATAACCCTCCTTTGGCTTTATCGTAGTCGCGTAATTACTCTCTCTTTACACACTATACCACAAAAATGTTGGCCTGATAGTACGTATCGAATTTATTTTTATTTTTACTAAAGTAATTATCATATTTACGTCATATTTACTCTGTAAATATCACGTAATCATGTTACTCTGTAAATTCTGTAGAAGTGGGTAATCTGTAAAGAATTTCAACAAGGTGGATACCTTCCTACCTCGAAGAATTGGTCGAAGTCTTGGTCGCATATGACGTCATCGCGGTCGTGGTCCAACAGTTCTGTGAAGAATAATGTCAACTTGTCCGTTTGCATGGAGCTCAGTTCCGCCAATGGTTGCTCCTCTTCTAGGTCCAGACATTCTAAGTCCTCGCTGCAGCGATTCACCCATGTTGCTATAACAATAAAAAAAACCTTCATAAAATTTCTGACATAATATCAACTAAAGACAATTATTAACAATGCGGTGTCAGATTCAGAATTCGGAGTAATACTATCGCTATTCATCCCGTGGGTGTTGTAAGAGCCGACTAAGGAGGCCAATTACAGTACTGTAACGAGAGGTAAAACTTGGTACAAACCATAGACAACTACTATACTTATGTCCTGTACTGACCAGATGGGTTGGTACAAGATATACTTATTTATTTGGGTCCGGTCGTTTTAATATCAGCGATTCCCGGACCCCTCCCTTCTCAGGCGCAGAGTTGGCACACCGTGTGGTTTAGTCGGTTCGATTCCGACACACCGCCCCGCCGCAAACCCCGGCGGGGTGACGGCCCGAGGGGGTTTCCACACGTAAAAAAAAAAAAAAAAAGGATATACTTATTTGAAAACCTTCTCCTAATTGTTTTATGGAATAAACATTCTTAATAATGCGCTACCTTATACCATAATCAAATAATAAACGGTTTAAATAAATGTAGGGGGTGTTTTAGTCTAAATCTTGCAATAAATGTCTTAAATTTGTTGTTACCATGATTAAAATAGACGTTATCTGGTAAAAGCAAGCAATAAATTACACATAAATTGTATAAAGTGTTAATGTATGTAAGAATCTTAAGCATTTAAGAAGTAACATATGGATAAAAGATAACATGCCAGTATTAATAAGATAAAATGTTAAGAACTTGATACCACAGATAATATATTCTGTGTCAATTAATGTATTTAATTGTAGGTATAATTATGTATTACGTCAAAGTTATGCACACTGTGGCATAAGTATTTTTAAATCAATTTACTTCAGTTACTATATTATATTTATTCAAGAAAGGTGGGATCCTTTTTTGAATAGGTATAATTTAATTTTTTTTTTTTTTTTATTGAATAGTGGGCAAACGAGCATACGTATCACCTGATGGTAAGCGATTACCGCCGCCCATGGACACCCGCAACACCAAAGGCGTCACAAGTGCGTTGCCGACCTTTGGGGGATGGGAAAGGGGATGGCGGGAGGGGTTGGGGTATGGGCCTCCGGTATCCTCACTCACTCGGTGAAACACAGCGCAAACGCTATTTCACACCGGTTTTCTGTGAGGCCGTGTTTTCACTCCGGTCGAGCCGACCCATTCATGCCGAAGCATAGCTCTCCCACGGTAAAAATGAACAGATATTTATATAATGTTTAAAATAATAAAAGTAAAAAAAGAATAAGTGTGATGTTGACGCGAAGTACAAACTTAGCTTGGCTGCGTCGTACATTAAAGTCAGTTTTTTTTCTAATTTTATTAATTACGATCAGAAACATAAGGCTACATATAGAGCTCGTGATTCCTGTTTTCTGTAATTTTAAGACTTTTCTTAGTCTAAGTCACGTCTTCCAGTACCTAATAAAAGACGAATCCTTTGTGTATACTAATCTCTAACAAACCACATTATTTGTATTCCTACCGCCATTCGCTTTTGTAATAACGAAATGGACTCGTTTGTCTGGTCCTACTGTATTACCTAGATATCCCAAGAAGTTCGCGTTGGTGAGAACTAACATTGGGGTAATATAGCCGACATAATAACGGACGAAGGAATCCTTAGGGAGAGCCTAGACACGCTTGAATAACTGAAGACTTTTCGTCCCGAAAGATAGACCCCCTTTCCCCTCAGAATATGAAAACAGAATAGGTATACGTAATTAGATTGCTTCCAACGGCGGACAAAGGAGCGTCCCTGAAAGTTATG
This sequence comes from Spilarctia lutea, assembly GCA_916048165.1. Classification (NCBI taxonomy): domain Eukaryota; kingdom Metazoa; phylum Arthropoda; class Insecta; order Lepidoptera; family Erebidae; genus Spilarctia; species Spilarctia lutea. The sequence continues at coordinate 9,554,316 of OU696491.1, forward strand.
GAAATGCGAATTTTTGTTCGTGTGTATTGAATATTGAAGTAATTCAAGTTCGATATTTCCGACAACTCCGCTCCATGTTTCGTTTCATTGAAAATGTTTTGGAGCTGTTTCAAATGTGTTCCTTAGTTCGTGACATGTTCACAGTCGAGTTCGTAAATCTGAAATATAAATGAGTATGTTATGGCAGAAAATGTTTTTAGATTTACATTAAACATTATTTTATGTATGGTAGGTATGTGTTATTATTATATTTATATGCTTTTTGTGTTGAATGTTTTAATTCAATTAACAATATCTCTTGCTGATTACAACTTTAACTTCGATGCACCTACCTTACCAGATCTCTAAAATGTCCGAAGGTTGGCTGGTAGAGAATGCCCTGGGCATTAAGACCGCCGATGTAAGTACGTAAGTGCATAAGGTTGTTAATAAATAAAGAAGTTATTTTCAATTAAAATAATGGAGGACTGACAATGCCAACTAATTTCAAAATAAAAAGAGCTTGAACAATCAAAGCTAGATTGGCTGATATACAATACTTTTTTTCTTGTAAATAAATACATATGATACATAGAACACTCAAAAAACTCCGAAGCAAATATAATATTCTCGAGTCGGACTTCAGATTATATATATACTAGCTGATTCCCGCGGTGTTACCCGCGGTATTACATAAATCTCAGGTAACGCAGCCTAGATTATATCATTAGCTATCTGTCAGTGCAAGTCCCGTCAAAATTGATCCAGCCGTTCCAGAGATTAACCGGAAGAGACAGAAAGTCAAAAATTGTAAAAAATGCTATTTTGGTATATGTACCATGTATACGAGTACATACATATGCATATAGTAAAAAGCGGTTATTTTAATATTAAAACATAGACTTTTTTTTTTCTGGAATTTTATTTATTTAATAGAAAATAGTACAATATTTTTTTACGACAATTGCTCATTTAAAGGTATTAGATAAATATCAGGCGAATATGTAAGAACCTAATATGTATATTGTATGTGTTTAAACACTGAAATGATTAATTTCTTTACGTGGAAAGTGATCAAGAATTCAAATGATTCATGTCTGTGTCCTACGTGAGGCTCGGCATGAGATCATATACAGTTAGGTACGTACGTTCTTATGTTAATGTTGAACAAACAAAGTATAGTAAACGAGTTTAGTAAAGACGTTTTAAGAAAATAGAAGAAAATATTACTTCAAATCATCTTTTAAATCCGTATTACCAAAAACGTTTGTCAACACACTTTTTTCTCTTAAAAGATTTTTTCTAAAATGTATGTTGGTACTGATTTGTAAAATCTTATTCGTCAAATCTCAAGCAAGAAGAATTATGTAAGTCATTTAGTTGTTAATTAGATACTGGTGCTAAATCTGTTGTTTCGAAAACCTCTAAACTAAAAAACAAAATGAATTTTTCCTGCCAAATATAGCTCTAAATGTCAAAATTTAATATGTCACACTAAAAGGAGAAATTATCCAAATCCATACATACAAAAAATTGCATTTTGGAAATAGTTTTACGTTGAAAATAAGAATTAAAGGTAAAATTTTAGTAAAGTGATCCAACAACAGAATTAACATCACTTTTAAAGTATAGGTACATTTCTAGGAAATAATACCAAGAATAAAACAACCCATTATGTTTTTCTAAGAATAATAAGATAAAGATCAAACATGATTTCGATTTATCAATCTATTAACACAAAATAAGTTATGTGAGAGGTCATGTTTTTCCCCAAATGTTTATGTTAAGAAGGCTAATTACCTATCCAATGACCTAGTTAGGATACTTTGAAATGTGTTAACCCAAAACGTTTACTACTGCACCACAAGCTCCTCCACCAGAACGTCCATGCTAACAATATAAATTCGAGAAAGTCCGTGGGGGAGCCACGCTTCGGCATGAATGGGCCGGTTCGACCGGAGTGATACCACGGTCTCACAGAAAACCGGTGTGAAACAGCGCTTGCGCTGTGTTTCATCCAATGAGTGAGGATATAGGAGGCCCATACCCAACCCTTCCTTCTATCCCCCTCCTCATTCCCCAAAGGCCGGCAACGCACTTTTGACGCCTCTGGTGTTGCGGGTGTCCATGGGCGGCGGTAATCGCATACCATCAAGCGATATGTCTACTCGTTTGCCTATATTCCATAAAAAATAAAGTCATTTTGTCTGTGTTACGCTTTCACGGCTAACCGTTGCACCGATTTCAATGAAATTTGGCATGGAGATACTTTAAATCTTGAGGAATGACACAAGGTCTCAAGACAGTTGGATCCACATGCGGTCGGAGCCAAGGGCAAAAGCAATAGCTTTTACTGTAATACTATTATGCCATAACATAATAGGCTATTGATATATAATTCGATTATACATCCATAGTAAAACAGTGATCAATAAATCTATATTTGACGTTAATATAGTAATATTATATTAACGTATGTGATTCGTGACATACTAACGTTAATGAATAATGCATAATTCAACTTAGCAATTGATTCATATCCTTCAAATACTTATTCTTACGTGCGCTGTTTAATGACAGGAGTCACGTTTACATTTTACTGGCTACTATCTTGGTAATAATTATAAATTACATATTGCTTGAGTCCTAGAAATTCGGAGATATATTTCATTACTAGCTATAGCAGGTTGCAGTTAGATAAAGTTTGGTAAAACTTTGTGGCAATGACTTAGTGCACGGAGAGCCTAGTGGTTTAAGCGGTTACCACGCCGTTCTCTACTGCACTGAGTGCTGCGGGCAAATCATATGGGACAACACTTTGTGTGGCACAAATTGTTGTCTGAAAGTGTTTTGAAGTGAAACTTCTTTAGAACCGTTGTGATTTCAAACCGGATGCAACGGAAAAAACGACAGGTAAGAGACACAAATACAAAAAGTCGCCTGTAATTAGTGAGCCAGAGCGAGAGAGCAAATGTCGGGCTCATTCTTTTGTCGATTTACTTAAGTTTCACTTCTATCGTGTGTGAATCGCACACACACCTTTTTTTTGTAAAGTTCCTCCCGACAAAGGAGAGCGTGAAAAAGAGAGAGCTGTCTTTAAAAAAATCTTCCAAAATAAAGATAGCGGTTTGATCTACCGGTAACTATACTCATTCGGCAAAGCATTTGCATTCCTCGGAAGATTTCTGTTCTTTGCATAAAAACTTATTTTTACTGGTAGTAAATACCAGTTTCTCATCAGTGCATAAAAAGGCGAATTCTCATAAAAATATATATTTACGTAACTATATCAAATAAGTGAAGATAACGGTAAGTACTATTTGATAGAGATAATTAAGCTTACTTTCTATATCAGAAGTATAATTGTATACAGTCTGAACTTGAATTTCTACAAAGAAATCAACATAACGTATGAAAGTTCTTAAATTTACATCTAATTAACAATCTTCCTCTACACGAATTCAGCTAAATATAAATAAAATTAACTCAAAACGCTCTCCGAGATTGAATTCGTTATTTTACTTATTATAAGATATTTATACATTTACTTATTATAAGAATCGATAACTGGAACCTGGATTGGAAATCTGAGAGCATTCATAAGAGTTAAGTCTTTTATATATTTAAACTCGTAAAGGGACTGAAGATCAATTAAATAAACTGGAACAATTTAATAGAACTATATCACTTAAGCGCAGAAAAACTCGCATGTCATTGAACCATCTCCGGACATAATATAAAACCTGTTTACAAGTATTCATGTCCACAAGTAGGTATTTAAAAAAAAAAATTGGTTCCGTTGCTCGTTTAGGTTATCTGGACCGATTTTTCTTTCTATAGTTTCTTCTAAATTTGAAATGAACAAAACATTCATTTTTAATATTTATGAAAGTCGTGTGTTTAAAAAAATATATTGAAGGAAACAATTCTAATTCTGTTGTTACGAAACTCTTTAAACTATAGTTAGGTAGTAAAATGATTAAAATAACTTCGACTAGCGTTTTTTGTTTTAAAACGTAGTAATCTACTTTGTTTCTTAAAAATTAATTGCTGTTCATTAGTCTTGCTGAAACTCGAGGAAGGTTCGGCCCATTTAGCTGATTATGGTTTTAAAATATTTGTCGTAGTCCAGGGAAGGATAAATAAAAATAGCTGGAAAATCCAAATGTCACGAAATAGCGGGCACAGCTAGTCTTAAAAAAGTGTAAATTTGTCACGTTACTTAATCTAATCCAAAACAGCTTCACTATTTTTTGCGATATGTTTTAAACATTTAAATTCATATAACATAACGAAGGTCAAACTAAGGTTAAACATCGGGCCAGCAACGTGACAATGGGCACTGCCTTAATTATTATTATTCGAATTAAAATCTACATATTTAAAATATATTCAAAATCTATGGCAATATTTTATTTACCTACTAAACGTACCTACAAAATTGTACATAGTTACTAAAGAAACGGATCCAATATTCCTTAAAATAATATCAAAACGCGTTTTTAACAACACTGATTTTATCTTGAATCTATTAATTTTCCTTATTATTTGATTCAAACTGCTTTAATTAGTTTTATAAATTGAAATTTTAGTCGGACTTTAAATAAATTGGTTCCTTTTACCAGTAAAAAATACTGGCATTCGGCAAGGCTCACGACATAATTCAGGTGTAATTTAAATTCAGGCTTGCTGCCACATCACGATAAATTACCAGACCCCAGATCTTCGCAGAAGGGACGTGAAAATTACTTATTAAGCAAGCAGTTAGATTCCACCCATTTAAGGGTGGTCCATTGCGTTCCCGCCGCACTGCGGTAGCCATTGTTTTGACTTTGACAAAACCTCGAATTGGACTAAATTGTACCCTTTCTGTTTGTCATAACGCATAAGTTTTTATTTATTCGGATTTAACTTTGTGAAGGGTAAACACGACGTTTTAAATGTTGACTTTTGAATCGTGTTTATTGTCTGCTACATGTTTGTGTGCGCCTGCGGAGGTGTGTCTGACTCGTTAGCGATGTTTATCAATAAAAAATACAGTAAATGACACATTTCAAGGTTGGCTCATCATGACGTGTTCATATAATGTGTAGGTAAATATTCACATTTATAAAGAAATTAAGAATGCCACGACAGCATCACGTATTATCTTAAATTTTAGGATTTATAAGTGGTACATACTTATATAATTATAACGTAACTTAAATACACATATACTGAACGTCTTGTATTTAAATAGTACAAGGCAAACGTAATACCAAATAAGGCACTATCCAGTGTGGAAAACCATGGCAGGTGCATATGAATAAAGATATAGGACAGGCTTATTACAGATCTACATCAAACATACATAATAATATTACTGTAATGTATACCCATACATAAATAATAATGTGCACGTTAGATTTTTTTCTGAGTTTCCTCTGCTACTGATAAACTGGATTTAGCAATTATAAATAAATATAAGGAAATAATTTATTTTGTTGCATAAAGTTTTAATTATTTTTCCGTAGTCATTTCTAGAACACGGTATGATATATTCGTATAAAAGCATTAACCTCAGTAAATACGATTTTTGAACGTTTTATTTGTGTTTCGAAATATGATCTGATATAAATTTTTATTTAATAAAAAAAAGGGAATTATGGTCAAACCAGTAATATATCAGAACATTAATTTTCAGTCAAGTGGAGACTTTCAGAATCGTAGGAAAGGTAAAAGGTTTAAAGGACTACTTTTGAAATGTAAAAAAATCAATAAACTTAAAATATTTAATCGTAACTTAGCTATATTTCAACCATTACTTTTTATTATTTATTTTTTAAAGGAAAAAAAAAGTACAGTACATATAATTAAAACGCCTCTACACTTTAAACTTTGTGTATTTATGGTCAAGTTGCATTTATAAAAAAGTAACATTACGTTACGTGCCGGCAAATGTTTATGGTCAATATTTCGAAGATGATTTTTATAAAATATGATTTAATTCACTGAATATGCAATACGATATTAAGCTACAATAAATTTGTATAAATAATTAGAATACATGTACTTACTGACAAATTCACAAATATTTTTTAAACATTTAAAATATATTTAATATGAATATTTAAATATAAAACTAACACTCTTAAATAAATCTCACAGTGCTTAATTCCTTTGAATATATCTTTTAAATGTTCTTTAAGGTATATATGCATATAAATGAACTCACTCAGTTTGTGACTCGGTAGCTTGTCGTACATTCTCGATGGAAACTCGCGCACTGTTACGGATTGTCGTGATTCAAAGCGTTATATACATCGTAAACCAGTCTGTTTGCTTTGCCGAGCCACTAATGTGAGTTGACAACATCTGACGTAGAAGATAATATTACAGCGTCACTCAATTTATCCTAAAGGTGTCGATCCATTAGACCGTCGAAATGTAGTACTGCTTCATTCAATTACCGGCAACTATGCTTCATTATAATGGTCGATGGCGAATGAGGACATTGGCTAAACAAAATACTTTTTGTGATCCAGAACTATTTTCCAAGATTGAGTGATTTTTGTGTCCGTTTTATGATCATATTTGTTAAGTCCCCTGAGACTGAAAGACTGATTACTCGTAAGAAATCAGTATGGAAATAAAATGATGGGAAGTCGATTAGTGAAAATGTTTTCGTATATTGTCACGTGGATCATCAGTATTGCATTTCAATATTATGTCATCTTTTTTTTGAGCCATCTCAACCTTATAGTCCTACCAAAATTTTGTTAAAAATTTTGGGCTATCTCTACTCGGAATGATATTATGGTCCTACAAAATTTTTGTTATCCAATTATTTTGTCGCTATTCGCCAAGCGAGGTTACCTAAAGGGCGACAAGACACTTGTATGATACATGTGTCCATGGTGGATCACTTTCTATTCGTTTGCTGCATACACTTCTACGAAAAAGAATGAGAGAGTAAACCTTTAGCATAAATCTTGGGCCATCTCGACTCAGGATGAAAGTATGGCCCTGTAAAAGACCGATGTTACGTATTTTCTTTGTTATTTTGCACTCAGAGAGGTTGGCGGAAGTTCAAACTAAAGGGCGGCAAGGTACTTGTGTCTTATGAGTTGCAGGTGTCCATGGATCACTTCCTGTCTCGTTTCCTCTCTATACAATAATACGTATAAAAATATGTATGAAAATGAAATACTAACCAAATTAAATTATTTAATATAATTGGCCTTTTTTTGCGTCTTTTTCATTCTTTTTGTAAAGGAATGATTTAAAAACTAGTCTGAAAATCTAATCTGTATAAATACTATAAAACTAAATAGTTTTAGTTGAACAAGCTAATGTCATGAACTACTTACAGGTTTCAGTTTCAATCTTTTAGAATTGGATATCCTCTTTTACAAAGAAGGCTATCTTTACAAAATCTAAAGTTGCTTCCGCTGTCTGTTCGCTTAGATCTTCTAAACTACTCAACAGATTTTAACGTAGTTTTCAGCAATAGATGGACTAATTTCAGGAAGGTTTATATGTGTAATACATGCATATTATAAAAGGGGGAAATCCGAGAATTTTAAAGAGTTCCGTGCGAAGCAGGGCTTTGTCGTATATTTTGTAGTATGCTATAAAACACACGCTACAATAACAAGAGGTTGAGCATCAATGAAAAATGTTATAGTGAGTGTCTGTTTATAACATTAAAATTACCGCTTTTTCCTTTTTTTTTGCTTTTTTGCTTTATGTACATACGGCACATTTACCATTTTTTCTTAAATTGTTCTCCGTATGTCTGTCTGTTTTTTCCAGGCAATCTCTAGACCGGCTGGACCAATTTTGACGGGACTTTCACTGAAAGGTAGCCTATGCTATAAGGAGTGACTAGATTACTTTTTTACGGCGTTACCCGCGGTACGACAATGACCGCGGGTAACACCGCTGGGTATAGCTAGTATATTAATGGAATTATAATATATATTAAAAAAAAATTGTAGTTCACACTAGTGAACAGGTAGCTTAAAGATATTTCATCAGACTCGTATCACAAATATCACGAGTAGATTTGTTTGCCGATTTGCGATCACTTGGAGGTGTGTTATTTGGTGACAATTTTCTTACAAATATGTACGTATTATCTAAGTATTTAGATAAATGCAAATCTTTGTATGTTATCTATTATTATCTCTCGTGTTAAGTAAACTTAAGTATTACATATTTTGGTATTTCCATGTAGTAAATATGTGTGTCTCAAAACGTGCTAAAGGTGGTCTCCAAAATGAAAGCGTACATAATGTACGCTTTCATGATTTAACTGCTGCACATATTTCAATGAAAATTGGCGAACAACGCGGGTGGAACCGCCGGCAAAAGCTAGTACGTAATTGTAATATATACAGCTGAAGAGTTTGTTTGTTTTCTTGAACGCGTTAATTTCAGAAACTACTGATCCAATTTGAAAAATTCTTTCAATATTGGATGGCCCATTTATCAAAGAAAGCCAGAGGATATCATCATGCTAAGACTAATAGGAACGGATCACCAATGAAGAATATTACAAAAAAGGGAAAAAATTGTTACGCTACGGGCAATAAGAGACGTAAACGAGGTTGCGTGGGTCAGCTATGTTTATTTATAAAACCGTAGGTGAGCCACGCATCGGTCTCACAGAAAACCGGTGTGAAATAGCGCTTGCGCTGTGTTTCACCGAGTGAGTGAGGATACCGGAGGCCCATACTCCATCCCCTCCCCCATCCCGCTCCCCATCCTCCAAAGGCCGGCAACGCACTTGTGACGCTTCTGGTGTTACGGGTGCGGGTGTAATGGCCGGCGGTAATCGCTTACCATCAGGCGACAGGTCTGCTCGTTTGCCCCTATTCAATAAAAAAATAAAATAAAAATAAAAGGTAAACGTGATCTTTTTTAAAGAAATTAAAAAAATGAGGATAATCGGAATGTATTTATTTATTTGCTACCTGAGAATTCCGTCATTTATTAACAGATTGGATTTTTTTAGATTGTTTATTTAAATTTGAAGTAATGTAAAATGACGTCATAGCACTTTGTTTACAAAGAAGTATTTTAATATATGCTTATAAAAATGCCAAAATATTAATAGCCAAAATGTATGTTTTTAAAAGACAACTCCCGCATTAGGAATATTCTGTGCCTCGGGAGACTTTACAAACATTCATGAAAGGGACACAAAACAATATCCAGACTCTAAATAACAATTTGTGGATCACACAAAGCGGTGTGAACGAAGGCGAGAAATAATACAGCTCGAAAATATAATGAAACTTGTATTCTCAATTCACAATTCTCACATAAAAATATTACCGACCAAACACTAGCGCGATTCAGCAAATGCTAATATCGCCATCGCGCCATCTAGAGGTTGATAACTTAAACACGAAATAATATTGCAAAAGTAAATTTATAATTAACTTATTCTTTTATAAAAAGGGGTAAACAGAGTAATTGAAACTGCATAAATAAACTTATTGATTGACCTGAACACGGTGTGACGATCGCTTAGCCTTGTGTATATCTAAAGTAATATTTTTTTAAAGCACAGTTGTATCAAGAAAGTATTTATTAAAAATACAATAGACTTGCAACACACATTATATTTTAAGAAGCATTAGACCTTGTCCAAAATTTGTTAATTACTTACCTACTTTCAATGAATATATAGTTACGATGATTTTGTAAAAGTAATATAAAATTTAATAAAAGGATATTTCAACAGTTCGTTTTTGCGATTGCAAAATTCTTCAGAGAAAAAAATCGAATGTGATAGTATCATTTGGAATGCAGTGTTGGGAAAATGTAATATTTTAAACTACTCGTAATTTTATTTAAAATGCAGAAAAGAGAATCCAACTAAAACAAACCTCTTAATTTTTTTTGTTTGGTCTGCTGTTTAAAAATTACTGTTGACTTTGACGATACAAACCTGAAAAAAATACTTGACACAAGCATACACATTGGCTCTTTATATAAAAAAAAACCCAATCTGTCAAAAAAGTCCAATATCTTGAAGATATAAAAAAAATCCCAACATAATTAATTACATATTAATTTGGTATATAAAACACCTTTTTTTACCTGAATAGTTTACCGATAGTTTTGAAAATTTGGTGATTTTATAGATTTCAACGATTGCTCTTTTTGAATTTGCACTTTCCTACGATACGAGATCTTTGCCGCTCGCTCGCCATATTGGATAAACTGTACGACTGTGTGATGAAAGCTTCCCCAAAAAGAAGAAATTCCCGAAAGGAACTTACAATTAGGATACTTTTGGCAGCAAACCGTACTGCCTAAACTACTAAACTGATTTTAGTGAATGAGATTTCAGTAGATTCGTTATAATGTTTAAAATTCGTTATAATGTTTAAACATTTTTTCAAATACATTTTTTCAAATACACTTAAAAAGTTTAAATGTCTAATCAGCTCAAAGCTCGCTGGCATGTAGGTGTTTATATGTCAATACGTTTCCATGTTCATTATTTCTTCTTTTTTTTATCTGAATTGCTTTTTGGTCCTTAAGTATAGGTAGTTGTATTACAACAGGTCTCATTTGTCAATTTGTCAATTGCATATTTTTAAGTTTGTAAAGGTGATGATGGAGGTGTCAATGGGGGGATAATAATAACATTATGTACCCTATTTACACTTTTATTACATTTAAAATTTATTGTATTTCTATTTTTTATATTTGTGTGAACTTGCTTGTGCATGATGTGGTCTCCTATAAGTGAGGGAGCACATAACTTGTTATCCTACTAATTACTTTTGTCTTGTTTTTGTGTATTCCTCGTTGTGAGATCCTTAAATAAATAAATAAATAAATAAATAAATAATGTCTTGTGTGACATAGGCTATTTAAATTATTTGTTTTCATAACTTTTAAGATTTTGAAGATTTTCTCACGCAATAATTGTCTTAGGAATATATTACAATCATAACCATAGATTTCCTTTTATGACTTTGCTGTGAACTTAGGAAAACATTTTTTTTGATATCTAAGCAGAGCTTGTACTATGGGTATGGATATAAATACATGTATATACTCTTTTGTAAATATATAAATATAATAAATATTTTCGGACATTAAATGTCCACAACGCCATCTAGTCCCAAACTAAGCAGAGCTTGTACTATGAGTACTAGACAACTGATATTAATACATATTTACAATATATCATACAATGAAAACACCCAAATTCCGAAACAAATATTTGCAGATCATACAAACATTTGGTCCGACCCGGGAATCGAACCCAAGACCTCAAGCACAGCTGTCGCTTACGCTAACTGCGCCACCGAGGCAGTCAAAAATTTCAATATAATGATATTATTATCAGTACAATTCCACAATTAAACACTAACGTCTAGGTCTGATTCAACACAATAATTTTGTAGATTACATTTTTCACCGATGAAGTACTATTAATAATACTAGAAAATATTTTTCATTACAACATATTATAAAGATTAGATAACGATCAAATATTGGTCGATGAAGCATTTTATAATGAAATTTTCCAATGAATGACTTGCAATCTGGTCATCTCAATGACTTTGTGTATTTGGAGATAGTACTTTAAAATATTTTGTTGTATATCAATGACCAGTATAAATCGATCTTTTATACACTATCAGTATTACGACACGTTGAAACGGTACACTGAAATTGTGTAGGCGTTTTTTGATTTTTTTTTAAATTTACTTCAAAATCTAAATTTTTAATTGTACTAAAAATAGTACAATTAAAATTTCAGATTTTGAAAGTTTAGAAAATTTAAAATATATAGATATAAATGTCTTCAAATATCATTTTTGGAATTATTGTAAATATACGTTAATTTTTACCCAGTTATCTAGAATCTAAAAGGAATAGCAATTATTTAAAGAATGAATCTACAATTGCACAATCTCATTATACTTAATTTGCAAACTCTCAATAAACTTTACCGGGTCGTAGAGGTGCTTTTAACGTTGCTAGTTTAAACTTTTACAACGAAAAGAGTGCCATTACTAAATATTTAAAACACCTGCATAGCATTATCTCTTATAAAAGGTCACATTGTCTCAAGTTTTCAAGATCTGGCGTACGTGCAACGACGCTGCATTAACAAAGCTCTTTATTTACATAGAATCCTTTTGTACGAGGAAGTACAGAGGTCGGATTAATATTTCATGAACGAAACACAAACGAATCAAACGTTAGTTCGACTCCGATATTTCCTTTATTCACTTGGAGCTAGTACAAAAAAGAATAAAACATGTTCGTAGTTCGCTCCGGCTCCGTTGTTATCGGATTGTGGATTATATTAACCGAATCTCTTAAAATGTTTGTATATTTTCGAATATCCTTATGCATATTTGAAGGCATTTTACATGAGTTAGAGTTGCAAATAAATATAATTGAAATGTCTGTTTGTAATTCAAAATTCACAGCTTTACACTATATGTATATGAAAGTTGGTATATAGGTACGGTTCTTACATAAAAAAAACATTTTACGAGTATATCTGCCTATCCGCTCTGGCTAATCTCTGAAATAGCTGGACCGATTTTAAAGGGACTTTCACTCGCTGATGATATGAAGAGTAATTTTGGCTATTTTTTAGACTATTTCACTCCGCAGCAATACGCGCGACCGATATAAAGGTACAACAACAATCGCGGGGAACACCGCGGGGTTCAGCTAGTTTGTAATAAATTCAAAACAGGAACATTCCGAAATTTAATAGCTATTCAATTTATTCAAATTCGTAACACATCACCAACGCATCTTTTAAGGTTCACTGAAAAGGGATCTTAGCAGGACCGTTTTGTAGCTTGATAGATGAAGATTACTTTTGGGACCTTCCGCTTTTCACACGATACTTATCTCGTGTAGATCGTACAGTCACCTTGCGTGGAGTTTCCGACTGTAATTTTATGGAAAGACTCATCATATTCTCAAATTTGTAGAAACCGTCTTCCTTTGAATTGCTACTTCTCGTGCGCCTCATGATTTCACAGGAACCCTTGTGTAGAATAATCTTTTTTGCCTTTTTATCGTTTTGTTTTCTTTCAACTTTGTCGTTTGGTTTTATTTTCTTAGTCATTATTTTTTATACGCTACACAGCTGTCTCGAATGTTTAAAATCGTCATTTTATTATTTGAAGCCTACGTGTTTCTATTCATTATCCTGTTGACTATAAAAACGTTGTTCGAGTAGAATATTTAATCTAGTTGGCTGACTTAGTACTAATGGCTTTTGACGAGTGTCAGTCATGAATAAAAATATTTCGTGTATGTCTGAAACGGTTACTTCGATGAAATATTATGGAGATATGATTTTGTGTTTTAAATTATTTATGTAGGTACCTACTTACGTAATTTTCCTGAATTTGGGTTTAAATAAAAATGACGCAAGGCCTATTCTGTTAGTAATAACTTTATAATACAGATTGCGTACGGGAATTTCTTACTTTTCCTTGTTATGTACGGAAAGTTTTTTTCTTGGAAAGGAATTACTAAAGTCAGTGTCATTTATATTAATAAAAACAGTTGTAGAGTACTCAAAACAATTTCTACCTAATCACCATCTCTCTTGTGAAATGCAGTACAGGCTTAAAACCTGATGACGTCACGAAATTGGCGTTAAAAAAGGCTACAGTCAGATGTTTTCTTTTTAAAATTCCATACACGCAGAGGGTAGGAACCTTTGGTCCAGAAAATAGTAAGTTTAGCAGTGAAGGAGCAAAATAATCGATATTCGACATTGTGCGTGCCAAGGTTTGTAGTAGCTCGACTGTGGCACAAATCACGGGCACCATGCCTCGTATTATTTTCACTTTTTGTTACGATGGTCGTAAACCTTTCTTCAACAGAACATGAAAGCCCGAGAGGCATAATTCTTATTATTTAGAAAGTACAACGTTAATGCCTTTGAAGGGTTATAAAGGGAATTTAAACTTAAGACAACACAATAACTCTCTTATTGTAAAACCAGTATTACATTATAATTAATATTTTAAAAGCTAATTGGCGGACTTTACGATTTTTACATTTATAAACTTTGTTCAAGGTCTTAAGCAATGAGTTTTGCTATAGTAAAAACCAAAAAGGATCGTGAGGTCTTTTGGGTGTTTGTAAAGTTAGATTCCAATTAAAAACCTTTAATGAATAATTATCTATTACAGAAATAAAAAGATATTGCTTCTTTTGATGAGATGGCAACCAGTCAATGTCAAGTATTTCTTCAATTCTAAGTCTTCGAGTCTTCGTCGTGATGAAATTAATCATAAAAAATATATAAAATGTCGATGACATGGAATGGGGACCGTCTTTCGAAGAAACAAAAGACGATCTTCAAAAAAAAGATACTCAATAAAATAGCTGAATGAATGACGGTGTCATATCTTGTCATGTTAACTTTTTCATTTTACTAAAAAGTTACGACATAATAACGTATTGTTACTATATTTCTGGCTGCTGTAACACAGTTAACACTAGTATAGCAGCCAACGACAACTTAGTAAATCGTAGCCTATGTGTTATTCTGATGTATAAACTATATTATTGTAAAGTTTCATCAAAATCCATTCAATAGTTTTTGCGTAAAAGAGCATCAAACACATTCACAAACTTTAGCGGTTTTGATATTAATAGGATATATGCATTTTATAGAAGAGGCAATCCGAGAAAATCAAGACTTTCATGCGAAGCCGGGCCAGGTCGGTAGTTTAGTTTTAAAAGAAGCTAAGAGCTAGTTAAACTATTTCAAGATATTGTTTCCCTAAAACATTCGACAACTAAACCGTTCGGCAATATAATATACAGAATGAACATGATAGAACTCAAAACTTAGTTAAAACTGAGTGTGTGACTAATAAAATATCTATATAGAAACTTCGAAATGTTATTAAAATTCAAACACTCGGCACGATGTAGGTAGAGTAACCATGTATTTTATAAAGTTTTGGAAAGGCTACATTTAGAATTGTACTAGATAGAAAAGGCGGGGCAAGGAAGAAGAGGTTTGTCGTTGGCTTTAACTATTCTACACACCCAGTTTTTCCCATTTGTCCAGAATGCCCACATGTGTCGGACCATAAAAGGTATGAGATAGATTAGAACAGCAATGAAAGAAATTATATTAAAATATGCCCGTACAAAGCTGACTAGTAGCTTCACTAGGAGCATATGTTAAGATCAAGCTGAATGGGTTGTGTGTCAGAGCAAATAGACGTAGGCACAAATTTATCTAGTTATTCTACACGACAGAGAGAGTTGATGAGCGTTTGTGACTCGACCCGTACAATTACTCTATATCTCTGTAGTTCTTTGTGACTAATACAGTAACGTACGTAAACAAACAATTTAATGCCACACTTCTGTGGTTTGGTTAAAGTGTTTAAACGAGTTTCTGCTTTGAATACATTATCTTCATCATCATCCTTTAACAGTCCATCGTGGGAGAGCCACGCTTCGGCATGAATGGGCCGGCTCGACGGGAGTGATACCACAGCCTCACGGAAAACCGGTGTGAAATAGCACTTACGCTGTGTTTCACCGAGTGAATGAGGATACCGGAGGCCCATAACCCCTCCCCTCCCCCATCCCGCTCCCCATCCCGCTCCCCATCCCGCAAAGGCAGGCAACGCACTAATCGGTTATCATCAGGCGATACGTCTGCTCGTTTGCCCCCTAATCTATAAAAAAAAAGTTCTGGGCATAGGCCTTTTTTAAGGAAGAAGGTTTTGGCCCCTATACCACGCTGGCCAGAATATAACATTATCAAAAGCCTATCGCCGTCTACGGCTGAACGAAAGCCGTTCTGTTTGAATACAAATTTTGTTAATAATAAGCTTTGCAATAAATCAAAATGCAATAAATTTTATCCCGGGATTATTTGAATTCGTGGCGAATCTTGGTGAAGCCCAGATTGTACTGTCAAAACTTATTACAACGGGTTCATGAAACAAATATCACTTTCTTGTTTACAAAGGCTTGTTTATAAATATACTGCGTCGCGTTATTTGCAACTTATTCAAAGCGGAATAGTATTGTAGATAACGTAGTTGGAATTGCATTTGGAGAAATATTATGTTGATCTTTATAACCATAGCGATAACAGATGAAACCGTTGCAAACATATAACTTACATACATGGATATATTCATACTAGCTAACCCACGCAACCTCGTTTACGTCTCTTATTGCCCGTAGTGTAATATTTTTCTCCGGTTTTTGTAACATTCTTCATTATTGCTCTGCTCCTATTGGTCTTAGCGTGATGATATATCGCCTATAGGCTTTCTCGATAAATGGACTATCTAACACTAAAATATTTTTTCCAATCGGACTAGCGATTCCTGAGATTAGCGCGTTCAAACAAACACACTCTTCAGCTTTATAACATAGTATAGATACAATATATATATATTTGCACACTCACACTAACAATTTGTCAACAGTGACTTTTAGTTCTACTTATTTATCAGGCAATACATTTGATAGATACTTATATAATGAAATGAGTAGGTCTGATGTTTGAATCGATGAATGAATAAATTTATTTTGGCTTGTTCATTATAATATAAAATTTTGTTTACCAAACAGATAGGAATTTGTCTTAAGACACATCTTAAATGTTTCACATAGGAGTATTTTAACAATGCTACTATTAAGTGATAATCCTTCTAGCAAAATATAGAATTATGTAATTTATTCATAGCCAGTAGTAGTATTGAAATCAACCAACCGTGTACCAAGAATAGTTTTAACAAGAGAATCCAATAGCATGTTGCCTAAATTGTACAAGAATCCTCATAGATACGTCAGAAGCTCTCCAAAGGATTTCCAGCTTATACATTATGTGAGGAAACTAATGTTCAGACCGACTTCAGTAGACTGGTTGACTTCAATAGGTTTCTGAACAATAGAACCATACAGATAGATGGAGACGGTGCTTAAAGGGGCATTGTACTTAAGATCAAGTACGGCTGCGGATTCCTATAAATTATTCGCATACTTAGCTTAACCGTAACTATAAATAGTTGTATAAAGGACTAAAGGACTTCATCTTTACAAGGAATTCTGTGGTATCGATTCAGACGGATTTAGATGTGCAATTGTTTTCTAAGGTAAAATAAAAGTGAACTTTTTAACTATATAGATTTCATAAGCCGTTGCAAAAGTGTTCAACCTCCAACAACTGTATAGAAATATATCTGAGAGTAAACGAGAAAACATTATGGTTTAATCCAGTAAATAAGATCTTGCCAGTGAAATGTATCCCAGGCAACAACTAGCATTATTATATTTTCCCTATTACAAAAGTTAGACAGCTTGATCTGTGAGATTATTTTGAATGTCTTAAGTAATTTAATTTCTTTTTTTTAGGTTTGCTTAGAAAAATAATATTTATTATCAACATCTGTATATTTATAATGCTATAAGTGCCTTATAACAGTCCTAACTGCTGAATAAATAAAAGTCTTTTGACGTCATTAGATATGCGAACAAAAATAACCGAAAATCGATATGACGTGGTTTACAGAAAACATTGTTTACGGCTCTGTATAACATTGGAAGTTTTTTTTTTTATGTAATAGGAGGCAAACGAGCAGACGTATCACCCGATGGTAAGCGATTACAGCCGCCCATGGACATCCGCAACACAAGAGGCGTCACAAGTGCTTTGCCGGCCTTTGGGGGAAGAGGAGAGGGATGGGGGAGGGGTTGGGATATGGGCCTTCAGTATCCTCACTCATTCGGTATCACTCCGGTCGAACCGGCTTATGCATGCTGAAGCTTGGCTCTCTCACGGTGAAGTTGATTTCAGTAAAAGTTTTTGTGGAATTTATTAGGTAGGGTATTCTTGTATGTATTGAAGGCCCTGTTAGATGAACTTATTTCAACATCTTCATCAGCCTATTGCAGTCCTTAGCTGGACATAGATTATTCCCAATGCACGATACTCTAATAGACTTTGGGCTTCTCGTATTCATTTACTCTAGAGCAATTATAGTCCTTTGGTAACCCTGGGAAGTACATCAGCCGAGGGGTACGGCAGGGGGGACTTCAGAAACCGCCGATGCGTTCCTGGAGCTACTTTCGACTACCGAGGTATGCCGCCGCGGTGTTTAGTGGGTAGACCGGTTCTCCGGGAGTCCCATATACGCCCTTCGTCTACCCACGGAGGGCATGGTGCGAAAAGCATACCCCGCGTAAAAAGAAACGAGTGGAGCATCAATTAAAAAGGTTGGAAGACCAACTTACGCGGGTCAGATTGTTTAAAATAAAGAAAATGGTTTAACAAACAGAAGATACTATTTATACCATAGATTCTAAAGCAAAAATTCTTAAATCGTTAGTTGGAATTCACTCAGTAAACATGATAAATAATTACTAATTAGCTCACTCAGCAGCACTCGTACATCCTCGCTTGTATGTACGGGCCTATCGCGGAACTGTTTTATTAACATTATAAAATGGCCATTAATACATAATTAATGCTTGTTTAGCCACATAATTTACCAATTTAAATAATTTTATGTAGAGAATATATTATAACTAATGTAAATGATGATAAACTAATGATTTAAAGATGTACATTGTGACAGTGGCGGATACACCTTAAAAGTAAATACTTTTTAATACTCAATAATCTTCTTCTTCTTCCTATGGCGCTACAACCCGGTGTGGCTATTGTCCTCTTCAACAATTTGTCTCCAGCGATCGCTATTCAGGGCAGTACATATCTAGTGGGTCTTCATTCTTAGAGTAGCCTGGTCTTCCTCTTCTTGGACCCACCGCGCGATCTTTTGTTGAAGGGCCCAGTTTGTGATGGCTTCTGTCGTTCTTGAGTTAGGAATTCTCTCAATCTAATTCTCTGAGTTTTCTAAAGCGTGTTTTTAGTTGTAGGTCTCTATTTATAACTCACGGTTATCGATTTATATAATACTAGCTGACCGACGCAACCTCGTTTGCGTCTTTTATTGCCCGTAGCGAAAAATTTTCCCCCGTATAGGGTTGATTTTTTACACCTTGTGTCCGAAAAACCCCAATATCTTACGGAACCCTATTTTTTTCCAAAATAAAATATAGCCTTTGTTACTCGTGGATAATGTAGCCTTCGAATGGTGAAATAATTTTTAAAATCGGTCCAGTAGTTTTAGAGCCTATTCATTACAAACAAACATACAAACAAAGTTTGCCTCTTTATAATATTAGTATAGACATGTTATGTGATCTAAAATGTACTTGATTGTTTATCATAGATGTCTTTGATTAGTACTTATCTATTTTACGTAACAATAGATAATTTATGTTACCTAATAATATACATAATGGATGGCTTGGAAACCCAAGCCATCCATTATAAAACAGTTGATTTTTTACTTGTTGTACATTTTTACTATAGAAAGAAATCTAATACCTTTAAACATGCAATTCTTGTATATATAATATGAATCTCGGCAACGGCCCAAATGATTTCCATGAAATTTAGAATTCAATTTTATAAAATTTATCTAAAAATGAACGAAGAAAAGCTACAATCCAGATAAAAGGTACATGACTATAAACTAAATAGATACCATGCATATATGTGATGGAATCTATCAGCCATACAAATACGTTCAGCACCGTTGATACTATCTGAATCATAAATATTAACTAAAAGATATTTTTGTTGGCATTTTAAATTCGCAGTAAACTCACCTTTCTTTTTTTCTGTCCGAGAATCCCCTCGGATTTCACTGTCTGCCATGTCGGAAGTAAACTCACTCCACTAGTTCAAAACCCACTGTTGATAAGCGGTTAGCAGAGCTTACAAACGTTCGAAACCAACCTGACCTTGTCAAACTCTAACCCCTTTCGCAATTATATCCGGGTGACCCAACTCACCAATGAGATCACAACACTAGATATGTAAGTATAGTCATCTACGAAAGTCTTTGAATATTTATTGTATTGAAATTAATAACCTACATATTTACGTGGCCAAATCAGTAACTTATGTTAATAAAACCTGAATGTGAATTTTATAAAATGGAGAACTGGAATTACTGGTTTTAAACATTTAATATTCCGTATTTTTTTTATAAAAATATTAATTAAGTTACGAGGGCAATGACCACTTGAAAAGTCATACACTTCCTATAACCTCGACACTTCAGGCCGCGTGTTGTTGAATTGAATCAAGCCTACTTTATTATTTTTCCTCTTATTTGAAATATTACTCGTTATAAATATTCTTTGTACTCGTTTATTACATACAGATAAAAGTACAGTATACTTTTATCCTAGTAATATTATAAATTCTAAAGTACGTCTGTCTGTCATTCTTAAACAGCTAAAACACTGCATCGATTTTAATCGTGACCGGAGGCCCAAACATGCACTTAGCACATGCACTTTATTATGTTTGTACGATATTTTCCAAGAAAGCGCATTTTATAAATTAGGCCTCTTTAAATCCTGAACTTAGAAAGTTTTTTTTTATTGTGTAACCGCAACACCAGAGGCGTCATAAGTGCGTTGCCGGCCTTTAGGGGATAGGGAGGGGGATGGGGGAGGGGATGGGGTATGGGCCCGGGTATTCTCACTCACTCAGTGAAACACAGCGCAAACGCTATTTCACAACGGTTTTTTGTGAGGCCGTGATATCACTCCGGTCGAGCCGGCCCATTTATGCCCATTTTTTTTTTCTAAGCCGTTATAGATTTACTTCAAATTCATCGCATAAGACTATCACAGTGATTGTTTACAGATACTCCATGTTTTAATTAAAAAATGCGCTTTAAAGCGAATATCGCACAAACAAATATCTAAGTAAAACTTGTCTTAGCAACATCTCAATTTGAAGATACCCTACACTATGGGTAGACTCGGGAAAAGAAACCACACCCACTGTACGTGTAGATCAGGTACCTAAAAAAATTAAATTGCGTGATTTTATTTTAGCACTTTGTCAATGATCAAACACGTGATCAATTTTGACGCTCTCACGGGAATTAAAACTAATAGGGTACTACCCGCTGAGCTAGAAACTATACATTTACAATTAAATTTTAAAATATAGGTGTATATTTATACAGGGTCGAAATTTCAAATTAAAGGTTCATATGTAGAGCGGGATGTGCAGAGTGCAAGCTGCAAAATATATTCCTACATACGTAGTGGCAACTTGGCCTCGGTGGGCAAGTCCGACTCGCTATTGTCCGATTTTTATCACTTTAAATCCTTTAACGTTATAATACAAATGAAATACAAATACGACAAATTGCGTTATGAAATTAATATGCAAAATAATTATTTGAATTGCAACACTTTTTCAGTTCTTTTAGTCGACTGAAGGACGAAAGATACAGACGGACTAATAAATAATGTACATTTGTTGAAGGTTAGTTTAAGTCTGTAGGTTAATGAAGCCCGAAGGTTAGTGCCAAAGGTAGTCGATCAAGCTATACTAGCTTTTACACATGAAGGTGAGAGCCACGCTTCTGCATGAATGGGCCGGCTCGACCGGAGTGATACCACGGCCTCACAGAAAACCGGTGTGAAATAGCGCTTGCGCTGTGTTTCGCCGAGTGAGTGAGGATACCGGAGGTCCATACCCCAACCCCTCCCCCCATTCCCTCTCCCCATTCCCCCAAAGGTCGGCAACGCACTTGTGACTATAGTTTACATATTTGATCGTTGTTGTGTAACGGTAAATCTGTAAGTGCAAAATATTATTTTTTATGACTATTGTGCTTTTTTCTGTACAATTAACTTAAGATATGTGATCTACCTGTAATTGTTTGTTGCAATGGAATTAATTGTATACTATTTATCATGCATGTAACAGTATAAACAAATGTTGTACACCAAATAAATAAATATACAATAATTTGGGATTGAAAAAATATTTTAGTGTTGAATAGCTCCTTCATTGGGGAAGGCTATAACATGTCGCTACTAACAACAGATATCAAGCATCAATGAAAAATGTTGCGAAAATGGAAACAGACGAAATTGCTTGGCTCAGCCACTAACATATATACGGCGGAATTGAGACCTCTCTCCTTTTATGAAGTTTTTTAGGTTTTTTAAAATATATGGCTATATCAAAATGACTACTCTGTCTGATGAAAGGTATAAGCAGAATCTAAAAGTGGAGGTCACCATACTCATTGTGAAAGCAGACAATGCAACAACGGTCGCCATAGTGTTGGCATGCTGCATCATTCGGTCTCCGGCCTCGCACTCATCAACGAGACACGACAGCACGAACGCTGTCATTTCACGATGATTTTCTGTGCGAGACTAGTACCGCCCCGGTCGAGCCGGCCCGTTACTGAAATCAGCGTGGCTCTACTAACTTGTATGTCCTAGTTATTAATGTTAACTTTTGAAGCCAAGCCTTTTTGTTTCTGTTGAAGCCAAAAGGAAGGGTAATTATTTTGGCAGTCTATGTTTGTATGTCCCAACAATGTGTAGAATAGATTGTCAATAGATTCGTAATAATAGTTCGGGTGACATAAGCTATATAGTAGTCAGGTTATGTTTAGGTTTTATAGTTTTTTTTGTTCACAAAAACTCAATCGAAGCGGTGATATACCCTCTTAAGTGACGAAATTTTCAAATATTAAATGGAATGTTATACGTCGGTTAGGACGCGGTGCAAATAGCAGTTTATGGCGGTTGAGGGCTGTTAATGTTATCGGAGTTATGTTAACGTTGCCGGTGTATTAAGTGCTTTTATTGCCAGCCTTACGCAGTAACGTTGTGTTAACGTTATTTTGTAACTGGGGATGTTACTTCATGGCCCATTTTTTTGACAACTGACTTTAAAATTTTATTTGGTTGTAGCCTTGCGTCTCATTTCTGAAGATGTTTTATCACAGGAATATTTCACAGATTTAATATACATGTAGGCCTACTTTGGCTAGGAGCTACTTTGGCAGGTCCAAAGTAGCTCCTAGCCAAAGTAGGCCTTTTAGGAATAAATTCAAAAAGTCCCGCGTCACCAAAGCCCAGTGAACCTTAGCTGTAGGTATGTCGTATCTAATCTTACCGCAAAACACCACACGTGCATAGATACTTCTTATCATGCTGCTTATCATTATCATATCTTTATCGTTATTGATTTAAAAAAATGTTGAGAATATGTAATTTTGATTAACTATCATTAATTTAATTACCTCGGGAACCTTCAATGAGGCCTTTATCTGGCTGGCGGCGGAGGCGCACTTACCAGTACCTCATGCCGGATGCGCGGTCGCGAATGTTCGGGACGGGTTTTCGCCTTTATATGCTTTAGTGGCAAGCCGCGAGGAGGCGACGTTTTGCGTGTGCCATACGTCGTCTAAATAGAGAATTCTTTCTCAGGCGAGAGAGTGGTACACGGGTAGATTTTAGTCAGTCCGATTCCTACACACCACCCAGCCGCAAACCACGGTGGGCTGGCGGCGCATGAGGGTATAGACAAGTAAAAAAAGGCGTTTGTTCGGCAGTGAACGTCTTTACAGAACAACGGTGAAATACATATAATAACATTAAATATGTATGAAAATAGCAACATGGTATTAAACACTTTCAGTAAGTACGCTTATTGATCTCTTACAGTATGAAGCCTAGGAAATAAAATTAAACAAAAAAATATGTTAACAAATTATTATCGTAGTTTAATAACCGTCTTTACTTTACACATAATTGTGATTAACATTTATTCTTACTCTAATTGTATTTCACGTAAATCAATTTAGTTTTTAACATTCATAGACACTGGTAAGTAATTAGCCTATGGGTTGACACAAAGGCAACGAGGTAGATCAAAGTAGATTTATGCTTGCAATAGAGAACACGATTGTAGATGGAAGTTTATTATATAGATACATGGTTTTATTAACATTCAGTTTCTGAAAAAAGGCATTGATTTTGGGATCTTTCATAGGTACAATTAAACATGGGGGAGAATATTTTCCCCTGGGACAGGTCCTGATAGGCACGGCGTCAATTCGGGGAGGACCTGAAATAATATGGTCCGGGTCCTACCGGAGTAGGGCACCAGAGGCCGGTCGTCGGGGTGTTTTTTAGTGGAAACACCACATTCTCCTGGCTCCTGTGTCCCCGAGGAGCTGGAGATCCGAAGGGATTTTTCACCACGTGAAAAAAAAAAGTTATAATTTAACATAATTGTAACGAAATATACTAAAATATAATATACTTGAAATGTAGAAATCAAAATAAAATTAAATGGCGTTAGGAATTTCCTTCGATTAAATTTTCTAGAAAGTCTGATGGCTTTATTATTCTTAATTTTCTTTCGAAAAGCGCGAACCTTATTAAACCTAGATTATTTCCTCTTTGGTGTCGTAAAATCAAATCGATTTTGAAGTACCTAAGAAGTGTTATAAACGAGGAAAACGAGCTGGAATATATTTTTTAATTAAATGCCTTTCTAAAGGCGGGGAGTTTAAGTGTTACAGAAGAATGTTTTGTGTAAATTCTGATGTAAAAATTTAATAACGACCACTAATAAATAGTTTGAAGTTTTATGATCGTTTTGTTAGGTGTCCTAGGTTAGTACCAGGGAAAAAGAAAAACATATTTTATAAATGTGTAATGGGACCTTACATTGAATAGTCTGAATCTTTGGTTGCGCAAACCGATATCAAATATGAGTATGTGCATAATAAAAACTTTATCTGCTGTTTTCACAGCGGCCTTTTATTTTAGTTCTATTTAAAAAAAAATACCGTTTCATCTCACCTATAGATGAAAGAACTTTAATAATAGGCTCTGCCTGATGGAAATCATGAGTAGAATCTAAGAGTAGTACGTTTTCCCTCTAGTTTTTCTTGTTGAAAATATTATTTTTTACAATGACTGCCGCAAACGCTTCCTGCTATGAAGCTGTGTTTCTCTATACTCATCCGAAAGGACCCAAAATATCCCGTAACCAGGCCGCCTATTATATGAAAAAGTCCAAATCCTTCGTGAGCTAGTAGGTGAAGAGATATTCACAAACAAGAACCGTCGATAACTTACCAGACCAGAATAAACGGATTGTGCAGCTATTTGCCAAGAATCCTGTATTATCACTTCGCTCTGGGCAAGAACAGTTTAAAAAAAAGGGTCTAATTACATCACTTGACCTCATTAAAAGACGTTTAGTTGTAAATGGCGTGAAATATTAAAACACTGTGAAGAAACCTCTCCTTTCTAAAACGCATATTGAAAATTGCATTGGGCGTGCAAAAACAAAGACAGTGATTAAGACAAGATCATTTTTTCTAACCACGTTTCAGTTTGGGCAGCCGGTTGACAATAGACTGATGGTACGAGCCGTGAAACATCTTTCAAAGGTGCATGTTTGAGGATGCTTCCCAAAAAAAGGTTTCGGAAATTTGCACTTGTTTGAAGAAGAAGATGTTTCCACACCAAAATGAAATCTGAATTCTGCAAGAGGATAATGATCCTAAACACCGAAGTCGGCTCTGCACCACTTGGAAGGCAAAACATGGTATTAACGTGTAGGATTGGCACTCACAGTCCCTTGATACCAATCCAACTGAAAATGTTTGGACGTGGATAAAGTCTAAACAAAGGGAAAAATGAACTGAAGTCCGCGTGGAGGTTTACCTCGCAGCTATACCTACTGAAAAATTGGCGGAAAGTATGCTGAAAAGATGCCAAGGGGTTATGGACAATAATGGAGATTGGACGCCGTATTAAGTATCAAACAGCAATAAAAGACTGATTACAATTCATCGTTTGATATTTCTAAGGTTATCATTAAATTTTGCTGAACACGCTCTTTTCGTACATAGCGTATGTATTTATAACAAACCAACGCGAACGGTACGTTATGCACCTATATGCAGTTATTTGTAAGGTAGCATAATACTAAATTATTTAGAAAGTTCTCATATTTATACTAGTCTAAAACCTTCAAGTAAATCTGCTGCTTCAAGTTCTAAATACTAGGTGTTAAATATTTAAGTTCTTAAGCTAAGATTTAGTTTAGTTGGTAGTTTGAAGCTACTACAGGTTAATTCAAGAGATTTAAATTTTATGGTTCAGTATGAAACTTCAAGTAGCATATCCAAGTATGTACTTAATTTTTTGTTGATATTGATTGTATTGTATATGATTTATCATCAGTCTATCCCAGTCTACTACTAGACATAACCCTCTACAATTACACAGTGCTTAGTTCGAGTTCGATACGATTACCTTTAAAAAAATCAGTATAAAAAACAACGAACGAAAACTCCCTGCCTAGATACACTAAACTACGGGACCGCGAGCCGCCGGAAGATGGGGACCTCTGGAGGCAGAATGATTGCTGCGGTCGGGATAGCGGCATTGACGTGCAATCATCCTACATTGCTGAAATCGAGGGGGGGGAAACATTTCTTCCGGGACAGGTCCTGTTAAGGCACGGCGTTAATTTGGGGAGGACCTGAAATAATATGGTCCGGGTCCTCCCAGAGTAGGGCGCCAGAGGCCGGTCGTCGGGGTGTTTTTTAGTGGAAACACCACATACTACTGGCTCCTGTGTCCCCGAGGAGCTGGAGATTCGAAAGGACTTTTCACCCCGTCCAAAAAAAAAGAAAAGAAAAAAAAAAGATACACTAAACTGTATTTTTATTAATTGGTCACTCTAATGTCTAACACGTTTAATTAATCTTCTCGCTGACTGTCTTCGGTTTTCGATCGACTCTTCACCAATAGCAACGTTAAACGAGCTCACCGTGACAATCGTGTCAACGTGAAACAAACTCACACTAGACCCTTTCAACATTTCACTAATCGCAACGTCAAATGCGGTCACCGATCTGACTGGAATAAATTCAGACAAGACCCTCAGGTGAAGAACGTTTGAAATTAAAAGAATTATCTTCCAGCTCCTAACCATTACGAAGTTGTAACACACATCATCAGCTTATCGTCATAAAATGATAACTATTAGACGCAAATACAAGAGTAACTTCAGAAAATATACGGAAAACATAGTACGTGCCTAAAAAACTTAAGGGTGTCCCGCGATTTCCCTGGGATCCCATCATCAGATCCTGATATAGTGACAATAAGACCACCTTGGGAGTATACCCCTTTGAAAACAAAATAATTTTCAAAATCGGTCCACAATTAACGGAATAATCTATGAACATACATAAAAAATAAATAAAAATAAGTGGAACATAGAACCTCCTCCTTTTTTAAATTCGTTTAAAAATATAATTAAATTAATTATCAATAATATAAAACAAACTGCAGAGTCTTATTCGACTTTAAGCCTCAATAAACTACAAAGACGTAGCAAAAACTAAGGAATTTCAATACATTATCAAATTGCAAAAATAAACAAAAGAAAAATGCATATTTATACAAAGTTTTTCACACACAAATACATTAGTGTTTGTTCCTAACCTGTAAATCTCATAAAACGTTCATTTCTAAAGTGTTTGTTTGTTACAAAATAATGATATGATAATATAATTTTACCGTTATCATTGGTTGGACTCATTTTGCTCTGTGCCTGAAATATGTTAATCTGTATTATATATGCAAATGTATTCTGAAACAATAGATGCCAGTTTCATGTGATTTCAGTTGTTTTAGATGTTGCTCACCAAATCAAGTCTAGATGAAATATTTATATAATAAACTGATTTAACACTCATAAAATAAAAGTATATGGTAGAATCGAGCTTGCAAGAAGATGTTTAAGGCATTAAATCTTTTCTCTAAATAGAAATCCAGCAATAGACTGTTAAAGATTGTTGATGTGATATGATAGATTGGAGCATTGTAAAGAGAAAGATAACTTTCTTTTTATCTCTTTTAATTTAGAGACTTTAATTACATGGTAATATGTAATTTAAATTTAAAATTTTATTAAATGTTCGTTTTGTTGACGTGCTTAAAATTGGATAGTAAAACATCACACTTGGACCAATGGGAGCCGAGTTTGATTGAAAAGAGACGCAAAAGAAATAGCGTGGGTCAGCTGTTTACTAAATAATTTATTACGTGAACTTTTAACTTAGGTATACCAATAATTATTTAAGTGCAGTTTTTAAAATGAATTGCAGCTGTATAGCCTCATGTTAAATACCGATAAGATCTCATAAATAAAGTTAAATACACATCCCAGACCTCAAGTCGCTTCTATAGCTTTTGGAACGAGTTTTAATTCTTTATCCAAGATGACAACTTGCATATTTCAGCTACTATCCTACTAATAATTTAAACGCGAAAGTTTGTGAGTATATAAGTGAGTATGTTTGTTGCTTTTTCACGCAAAAAATACTAAATGGATTTTGATCAAATTTTACAATAATGTAGCTTATAATGGAGATTGGACGCCGTATTAAGTATCAAACAGCAATAAAAGACTTAACTGATTACAATTCATCGTTTGATATTTCTAAGGTTATCATTAAATTTTGCTGAACACGCTCTTTTCGTACATAGCGTATGTATTTATAACAAACCAACGCGAACGGTACGTTATGCACCTATATGCAGTTATTTGTAAGGTAGCATAATACTAAATTATTTAGAAAGTTCTCATATTTATACTAGTCTAAAACCTTCAAGTAAATCTGCTGCTTCAAGTTCTAAATACTAGGTGTTAAATATTTAAGTTCTTAAGCTAAGATTTAGTTTAGTTGGTAGTTTGAAGCTACTACAGGTTAATTCAAGGGATTTAAATTTAATGGTTCAGTATGAAACTTCAAGTAGCATATCCAAGTATGTACTTAATTTTTTGTTGATATTGATTGTATTGTATATGATTTATCATCAGTCTATCCCAGTCTACTACTAGACATAACCCTCTACAATTACACAGTGCTTAGTTCGAGTTCGATACGATTACCTTTAAAAAAATCAGTATAAAAAACAACGAACGAAAACTCCCTGCCTAGATACACTAAACTACGGGACCGCGAGCCGCCGGAGGATGGGGACCTCTGGAGGCAGAATGATTGCTGCGGTCGGGATAGCGGCATTGACGTGCAATCATCCTACATTGCTGAAATCGAGGGGGGGGAAACATTTCTTCCGGGACAGGTCCTGTTAAGGCACGGCGTTAATTTGGGGAGGACCTGAAATAATATGGTCCGGGTCCTCCCAGAGTAGGGCGCCAGAGGCCGGTCGTCGGGGTGTTTTTTAGTGGAAACACCACATACTACTGGCTCCTGTGTCCCCGAGGAGCTGGAGATTCGAAAGGACTTTTCACCCCGTCCAAAAAAAAAGAAAAGAAAAAAAAAAGATACACTAAACTGTATTTTTATTAATTGGTCACTCTAATGTCTAACACGTTTAATTAATCTTCTCGCTGACTGTCTTCGGTTTTCGATCGACTCTTCACCAATAGCAACGTTAAACGAGCTCACCGTGACAATCGTGTCAACGTGAAACAAACTCACACTAGACCCTTTCAACATTTCACTAATCGCAACGTCAAATGCGGTCACCGATCTGACTGGAATAAATTCAGACAAGACCCTCAGGTGAAGAACGTTTGAAATTAAAAGAATTATCTTCCAGCTCCTAACCATTACGAAGTTGTAACACACATCATCAGCTTATCGTCATAAAATGATAACTATTAGACGCAAATACAAGAGTAACTTCAGAAAATATACGGAAAACATAGTACGTGCCTAAAAAACTTAAGGGTGTCCCGCGATTTCCCTGGGATCCCATCATCAGATCCTGATATAGTGACAATAAGACCACCTTGGGAGTATACCCCTTTGAAAACAAAATAATTTTCAAAATCGGTCCACAATTAACGGAGTAATCTATGAACATACATAAAAAATAAATAAAAATAAGTGGAACATAGAACCTCCTCCTTTTTTAAATTCGTTTAAAAATATAATTAAATTAATTATCAATAATATAAAACAAACTGCAGAGTCTTATTCGACTTTAAGCCTCAATAAACTACAAAGACGTAGCAAAAACTAAGGAATTTCAATACATTATCAAATTGCAAAAATAAACAAAAGAAAAATGCATATTTATACAAAGTTTTTCACACACAAATACATTAGTGTTTGTTCCTAACCTGTAAATCTCATAAAACGTTCATTTCTAAAGTGTTTGTTTGTTACAAAATAATGATATGATAATATAATTTTACCGTTATCATTGGTTGGACTCATTTTGCTCTGTGCCTGAAATATGTTAATCTGTATTATATATGCAAATGTATTCTGAAACAATAGATGCCAGTTTCATGTGATTTCAGTTGTTTTAGATGTTGCTCACCAAATCAAGTCTAGATGAAATATTTATATAATAAACTGATTTAACACTCATAAAATAAAAGTATATGGTAGAATCGAGCTTGCAAGAAGATGTTTAAGGCATTAAATCTTTTCTCTAAATAGAAATCCAGCAATAGACTGTTAAAGATTGTTGATGTGATATGATAGATTGGAGCATTGTAAAGAGAAAGATAACTTTCTTTTTATCTCTTTTAATTTAGAGACTTTAATTACATGGTAATATGTAATTTAAATTTAAAATTTTATTAAATGTTCGTTTTGTTGACGTGCTTAAAATTGGATAGTAAAACATCACACTTGGACCAATGGGAGCCGAGTTTGATTGAAAAGAGACGCAAAAGAAATAGCGTGGGTCAGCTGTTTACTAAATAATTTATTACGTGAACTTTTAACTTAGGTATACCAATAATTATTTAAGTGCAGTTTTTAAAATGAATTGCAGCTGTATAGCCTCATGTTAAATACCGATAAGATCTCATAAATAAAGTTAAATACACATCCCAGACCTCAAGTCGCTTCTATAGCTTTTGGAACGAGTTTTAATTCTTTATCCAAGATGACAACTTGCATATTTCAGCTACTATCCTACTAATAATTTAAACGCGAAAGTTTGTGAGTATATAAGTGAGTATGTTTGTTGCTTTTTCACGCAAAAAATACTAAATGGATTTTGATCAAATTTTACAATAATGTAGCTTATATTGTTATATATTAGTTCCGTGGGAGAGCCACGCTTCAGCATGAATGGGCAGGCTCGACCGGAGTGAAACCACGGCCTCACAGAAAACTGGCATGAAATAGCGCTTACGCTGTGTTTTACCGAGTGAGTTAGGACACCGGAGGCCCATTTTTTTTTTTTTTTTTAACTTGTGGAAACCCCCTCGGGCAGTCACCCCATCGGGGTTTGCGGCGGGGTGGTGTGTCGGAATCGAACCGACTAAAACCACACGGTGTGCCAACTCTGCGCCTGAGAAGGGAGGTGTCCGGGAACTGCAGTTATTAACACGACCGGACCCCAACACCGGAGGCCCATACCCCAAACCATGCCCTCTCCTCATCTCTCAAACGTCGGCAACGCACATGTGATGCCTTTGGTGTTGCGGGTGTTCATGGGCGGCGATAATCGCTTACCATCAGGTGAAACGTCTGCTCGTTTGCCTACTATTAAATAAAAAAATAAATAAATAAAAATTATGCATCAGAATAACACATAGGCTACAATTTATAATGATACTAGCTTCGCCTCGCGGCGTTGCCCGTGGTTATTGTCGTACCGCGGGTAGAACTGCGGGGTTCAGCTAGCTTTAAAAAAATCGTTCGCTTGTTTGCAATATAAAATCGCATGTGATAGGAATGCAAAAAAAGTAAGAATATCGAGACAATATTATGCGACGTAGTACTGTGTCCTTCGATTCTTCGAGACGTGTCGATGTATTTGGAATGTTAGACAAATTAACAGGTTCTACTCGTCTGTCAATATCAGTGATGTGTTTGTGTTCTCGCTCTCAGAAAATGTACAAAAACTACTCCGTGGAATATAGTGATAGTGCAATGATGGTCTCAGAATTGAAGCTGAATATAGTGTACATACAAGGCAATGGACTAACAATACAGATCTTTATCAACACTATTTATTCCGCGGGTGTAGTGAGAGTCGACTAAGGAAGCAAACTAAGTAGAACATCAACAGTTCGGGCAAAGAGAACGAAAAGTTAAACAAATGCAATACTAACCTGTCTGACTATAGTCCGGGGATCCCCCCGGAACCAATTTTACAAATTATTACTATTGTGGCGACCTCCACATACAACATAACATACTACAGCGCCATCTACCGAAGTTACACTGATTTACGGAGTAACCTACAATACGAAGAAACTACCAATCCTGAATCGCGCAATTAAAGTTCTCGCGCCGATTATCATATATACAACATTCCAACATCAACTGTAGGGCAGTAGCCCGCCAGGCATGACCACCTCGCCTGGTCGGAGGATCCTCCCTTTGTGTTGGGTGGAACATCATACCCGTTCCTCCACACTATCAAGCTAATTTTTTTGTGTGTGGCTTCATTTTGATGAGAGGCCTACCTTTCATCTTACAAAAATGTTCGATTACGGTAGCTAACAGTGGTAGCAGGGATAAAAAACTTTTGAGCGCAGGACGGGGATAACGGACCACGTAATTTGTAGGACAATGTGGCTGTTAAATTATATAAATACTAGCTGACCCACGCAACCACGTTTGCGTCTTCTATTGCACGTAGCAAGAAATATTCCGCCGTTTTTTAATCATTCTTTATTGGTGCTTCACTCCTATTAGTATTAGCGTGATGATATATAGCCTATAGCCTTCCTCGATGAATGGTCTACCCAACACTGAAATAATTTTTCAAATCGGACAAGCGGTTCCTGAGATTAGCGCGTTCTAACAAACAAACTCTTCAGCTTTATAATATTAGTATATATTAGTATAGATTAACTTACATTATTGCTGGTTGGAAAAAAATATTTGTTCTACAAAACGTATGGTTTGATCCTTCTAACATGTATCGATAACGAGGTCATCAAAAATGATACTAACTAGCATGTTTTTTAACAGTTTCTTAGTTAGTATTTATATATAATTTGACAGCCACATTGTCCTACAAATTGCGTGGTGTGTTATCCCGGTCCTAAGCTCAAAATGTTTTGTCCCTGCTGCTCCTGTTACCTACCACAATCAAGAATTTTTGTAATAGGAAAAGGGGGGGGTCTCATCAAAGTCAAGCCACTCACGAAGAATTAGCTTGTAGCGGTACAGCTGTCTGGTGGAGGTGTGGCCGTCGGCAATCATCGGGTCGACTCGGCGCCGCTTCGGTTTGAGTCTACTTCCACCAGACAGTGCATTGTTTGCTCGCGTCCGACGCATACTCCGCGCTAGTGCTCTTGAGCTCCCGCTGTAATATTTCACGGCTAAACCGCTGCACCGATTACATTGAAAGGGACATTTTACCGTGACAATCGACAAACACACGGGCGGAGCCGCTGGCAAAAGCTAGTTCTTTATAATTTTCTTTCTTTCTGAGTTTTCGAGCTACGTGTAACTGACTATGACCGGAGACTGGTTCAGGATAGTAATTTTGCAGCTATTAAAAACTCAGTTTCTAATATTGTAGATCTTGTCTGTCTTGCCTATGTTTTAATTCAAGCATAAATTAAAATAACGTGTCCTCACATTGTTAAGTTGTTCTACAAGTAGAAAAAATAATAATAAAAAAAGTTAATAGGTGTGGGACATTTTGCATGCAGAATCTATACTAATAATAAAGCTGAAGAGTTTGTTTGTTTGTTTGAACGCGCTAATCTCAGAAACCGCTGATCCGGTTTGAAAAATTATTTCGGTGTTGGATAGTCCCTTTATCAAGGAAGGCTATAGGCTATATATCATCACGCTACTACTAATAGGAGCGGAGCACCAATGAAGAATGTTTCAAAAACGGGGAAAATTTTCACGCTACGGCTACGAAGACGCAAACGAGGTTGCGTGGGTCAGCTAGTGAGATATAATGATATTAATAAGTATTGTGTTATGTTATTTTACGACGAGAGCTGGCCAACAATAAAATTCAATAGCCAATAAAAGCAGTTTGATGTAAAATAAATAAATAATTATAAAATTTGCCCGCTATTCAATAAAATACAAAAATGTGTATGTAAATAAACAATGATATTTTTGTTGAATATAACAAAAGGCTCGCAGTTTCATACATATAAACAAATAAACTTGAAGTGTCTGATTGTAATTTCAAATTAACAGGTTTCCCCTAAATGCATATGAAACTATGTAGGGTGCTTATGTCAAATAATCATCAAAACGGCTTATCATAATTTAATTGTACATTCTTATTTTCATCTCTAGTAAACTGTATCTATCCGCTATACCCCTACTATATGTCTGTTGTCTTTTGTGCGTGTCTGAACTTCTACTCTTCAGTGTTACTACCGTGTTTGTAATAATTGTAAAGTGTGTGAATACACGAACATTATTTATATAGATAAACTCGTTTTATTAACTGTCAGTGTCCGTGGACTGATACATCCCTACAAGCTTGATAGTAATCATTCGTAGAATTCCGTGGGTCCCGGATCGTATATTAGGACAAAACCTTATTTTTGAACATACTATGTCCAGCAGAAGACTGTTAAGGGTTGTTGATGAATTGTTGTAATTAGAGGTCTTGAAATATTGGATAGGTTAGGTTAGTTAGGTAAATTGATGACGTCATTACCAGATATTATCTGAACACAATCATGTAACACTTACAGCTGATTTAAGTTGCACACGATTATTTCGTGTGCAAGTTAAATCAACAAAATATTGTTTCAACAAACGCACTTTATATGTGTATACGAAGTCAAAAAAAGCAAAATTATGTTTTGTTTCATAAAAATATTTAAAGCGAACACTTGTGAAGTCTTCTCGAAGATTTGTTTGTCGCTTTCGAACTTGGTTTTTACAAGGAGGAAGGAGTGTATTAAAT
The DNA here is from genome assembly GCA_916048165.1 of Spilarctia lutea. Lineage (NCBI taxonomy): Eukaryota > Metazoa > Arthropoda > Insecta > Lepidoptera > Erebidae > Spilarctia > Spilarctia lutea. The sequence goes on from OU696491.1 coordinate 9,589,113, forward strand.
TTGTACCTGTGAGGACCTGAACCTTTGTTAAGCCAGTTTGATATTGTTTAATATTTCATTTTTTAAGCTCGATGTCGTACTATAACCTCAGGTGAATAATAATAAATATTTCAATAAATATACCGGACATCTAACACACAACGCCATCTAGTCCCAAGCTAAGCAGAGCTTGTGTTATGGGTACTAGACAACTGATATGAATACATATATACTTTTTTTTTTTTGTAAATACATACATATTATACATAGACAACACCCAAACTCCGAAACAAATATTTGTAGATCACACAAACACTTGGTCCGACCCAGGATTTGAACCTGGGACCTCATGCACAGCAATCGCATTCGCTACCACTGCGCCACCGAGGCAGTCGCATGCATCGAAATCGGATGCTATGAGCTATAAAATATTAATATTTAACAATATAAGAAGTAAATAAAAAACATTTTAGTACGTGGACCATCCATATCCATACCTACTAATGTTATAAATTCTATAGTAAATCTGTCAGTCTGTCTATTAATGACACTTTTACGGCCACACCATTGCACTGATTACAATGAAAGGCATGCTGATGCTTTGAATCTTGAGGAAGGACATAGGCTACATTTTACCGTGACAACAGACAAACAACAGGGCGGAGCCGCTGGCAAAAGCTAGTTCTTGATAACTTTCTTTCTTTCTGAGTTTTATACGTGTAACTTACTATGACCGGAGGCTGGTTCAAGTAAATTAAGGACTAGTTTAGACTTTCCATGGTTATGCAAAATTCCTCTTTACTAGATATTTCTAGTAAATAGGAATTTTGCAGCTTTTAAAAACCCAGTTGCTAATATTGTAGATCTTGTCTTGGCTATGTCTGTAATGTATGTATGTATTCAAGCATAAATTAAAATAACGTGTCCTCACACTGTTAAGTTGTTCTACAAGTAGAAAAAATAATAGTAATAAGTTAATAGGTGTGGGACATTTTGCATGCAGAATCTATCTATACTAATGATAAAGCTGAAGAGTTTGTTTGTTTGTTTGAACGCGCTAATCTCAGGAACCGCTGGTCCGATTTGAAAAATTATTTCGATGTTGTATAGTCCATTTATCGAGGAAGGCTATAGGCTATATATCATCACGCTACTACTAATAGGAGAGGAGCATCAATGAAGAATGTTTCAAAAACGGGGAAAATTTTCACGCTACGGGCAATATAAGACGCAAACGAGGTTGCGTGGGTCAGCTAGTGAGTTATAATTACAAATATTGTGTTATGTTGTTTTACGATAAAAGCTGGCCAACAATAAAATTCAATAGCCAATAAAAGCAGTTTGATGTTAAATAAATAAATAATGATATAAATTTGCCCCCTATTCAATAAAATAAAAAATTGTGTATGTAAATAAACAATGATATTTTTTGTTGAACATATCTAAAGGCTCGCAGTCTCATATATATATATATATAAACAAATAAAATTGAAGTGTCTGATTGTAATTTCAAATTAACAGGTTCCCCTAAATGCATATGAAACTATGTACGGTGCTTAAGTCAAATAATCATCAAAACGGCTTAACTGATTTGGACGGGACTTTCACTGGCAGATAGCTGATGTTATAAGGAATAACTTGGACTATTTTTATTTTAGAAAAAAGACAGGGTTACGCGAATACAACATTAAAACCAACACCAAAACCAATATCGAGTTCCGTGGGGCGCAGCCACAATTTATACATTTATTTTATATTGTAAGATGTTTCTAGTGTATTTACACCTGTAACAGTGATTGATTGATCTTCCAATGATTATTATCTTGATGCGGGTAAAATCTAATCTAGTAATATCATTCACCTGTTATTTGTAACTCGCTTGTCACTTTATTCATTTATTGCTTACAATACAATGAAATCCGAAACCATCTAAATGTTTTATTTTAAATATGTGTTTTGCAGGCGTGCTTAATATAATACAGAAGATCATGAATAAGATATAACGAAGTTGTGCGCGTCAGCTAGCAGATATTTATATTGTATGATAAGGAAAAATTATTTTCAATTAAACTATACAATAAATAAAACGCGCAAAGCCCGGTGGGGTGGCGGCCCGTGGGGGTTTCCACACGTAAACAAAAAAGGTTAGACGTTGCATGGTCCAGACATGTTAATGGCCCAGACGTGTCAATAACAGCAGTTCCCGGACTCCTTCCTTCTCAGGTGCAGAGTGCCACACCGTGTGGTTTTAGACGGTTCGATTCCGTCACACCACCCCGCTGCAAACCTCGGTGGGGTTACGGCCCGTGGGGGTTTCCACACGTAATAAAAAAAAAACTGACCGTATTACCCGTAGTCCGGGAACTGCTGTTATTAACACAACCGGACCCCGCTTAGCGCCTGCCCGCACTGAAGCGGGCACTGTCTGCTGGTAACTATCTCAATCTAGGCGACGTACGTCACCCCTTCGCGACTGGCCACTAGAGCGGATGGAGGGGAAAACCCGTCCCATCCATCAGGCATGAGGCGCTGGCAGGCGCGCCCCCGGATTGGATCCTAGTGGAGGTCGTCCTCCCGGAGCCGACCAGCAATCCACCGTGCCTCGACGAGAGGCTTCACGCCACTCGCGTACCTCTTCGGGCGGAGGGCGAATGACTTTGTTTGTTGCTCTTTAAACTACTGGATACTACTGAATGGATTTTGATGAAACTTTACAATAATATAGCTTATAGGTACACCTAAATAAGACATAGGCTATAATTTATAAAGATACTAGCTTTGCTTCGCGTCGTTGCCCGCGGTTATTATCGTACTGCACGAGGCACCGCAGGATTCAGTTAGTTTTCTATAAATCCGTGCGGCTTATTCCCCGCCCTTATCGCTAAGAGACAAGGGCACCGGATATGTGGGTAGTAGGGTAGTACGACGAGTAGGGGGGAATTCCGTATACGGTGTATACTTCTCCCCCAACCGGAGTTTGAGCGACTTCGATGTCTTCCTCAACAACTTAGAGACCTCGACCTTGCGATTATAACGTGTGGAATGACACCACTGGTATCCATCTTAGGGTTGTCGTAAGAAGCGACTAAGGGAGTTAACTACGCAGGACAACATTGCTGCCAAGAGCAAGGATAACTTAAAACAAATTCTATACTAATCTATCTGGTCAATGTAGTACTATTCTACAACTACTACTAAGTCAAAACCTAATTTCTAAGAATTGTTAAACGCTGTTAATGTGTGTGAGGGAACGAGTGTCATGTCCCTCCAACTCAGAAAGGGAGGATCCTCCGACCATGCGAGATGATCATGTCTGACGGGCCACTGCCTAACAGTTGATGTTGGGATGTTGTAGGTACATATAATAATTGGCGCGAAAACTTCTATTGCGCGATTCAGGATTGATAGTTTCTTCGTGTAGTACTCGTACATTACTTCATCGATTAGTGTATTTGCGGTAGATGGTGCTGTAGTATGTTTTGTTGTTGTTGCGCTGTATGTGGAGGTCGCTACAATGTGCGATGTCTAGTGATAAAACGTTTTGTCTACTAAATTACATTAGATAGATAAATAGCACCAAGTACTATAGGTCCATTGATATATTCAATTTGCCAAGCGTTACGTCAATAATGTACTATTTAGCAGGTGTCATCTACAGTCAAGTAAATACTGAATTAGAAGGCTGGCTGCCTAATTGCGTTTACACAATAAAAATGTTGCTCACAAATTAAAATATTACGTTACAAAGTGCTTTGTCTACGCTATTGTGATTTTTATTAAAAGGCATATCTGATTTTACTAGCTATTGTATAGTATAGCTTACTAAAGCAAAAATAAGAAATTGAAAATTCATGAGAGTCTAAAATTTGATTTCTACAGTTTTTATATTAGCAAAAACAACAATTGAAAATAAAAACTGGAGTGAACTTTCTATTGTTGACGAGGTAGAAAATCACTTCGGATCTCCTGCTCCATAGGGATATAGGAGCATGAGGTGATTCCAAAAAACCAACCTGAACCATGTTATTTCAGGTTCTCCCCGAATCGATGCCACGTCTTGTCTGGCCATTTCCCAAGGGGAAAACACATCCCCCCTCAATCACAGTTTAGCGGTGCGATTGCACGATGATGTGATCAGGCAATCCAATCTTCTACTGTATCTATTAATCTGCCACCAGAGGTCCCAACTGTATGATAGCTTACAACCCGACGGCTGCCGACGGCTAGTGTGGCTGATGACTTTCTATAGCTTCGTGATTAACCCTTACTCGATTCCGTTCAGTGGTCTCTTTCCGGAGCATAACAGCTTCACAGAAAGAGACCACTGCGCTCCAGTCCTTGTCAACGGCCACTAGGTATAGAATGAATGATTGCTGGTGGAGAGCTCTGGAGCTAAACTATCCAGTTTCGTATAATCGGCTTATGTACAATATAAACATAAATGGTATATATGCTTTTTCATTGATTGCTCACTTTAAATTTGTTGAAAAAGGTTGCCTGACGAAATTATCAAAATTTTATATATTATGAAAAGTTTCTTTGCCTTGCCATCTTTAATTTTTTTTAAAGTTAAGGTGAAACTACAGTACTCATGAATTATTAAGGTAATACTCAACTGTCTATGTAGTAAAAGTTACATGGTCTAGAATTGGCTGTTACCATTGTAACTAAACTCAAAAAATAGTTGATAGGCCCGTGTCAAAAATGTGAACCCCCAGCAGACCTTTTTAGAAAGATACAGGGGCATAAAACATTCAGCACTATGCCGTCACTTGCCGTATACTGTTAAACTGAGTACAGGTGAAGGAGGAGAGGATAGCAACCCTAGGTTTCTCCCTCTTGTCAAATGATTTTTGTACGGGAATTGGGGAAAAATGTATTACGGATGTGTTAAAATTGTATGGAATCGATGCCGTTTCGACACGGGCTAGTAGTTTACAGTAGGTACATATTATTCTATAATTCGTCACCTCCCTTAATCGACTTGACTAACGGCAATCGATTTGTGCTGTGAAGAATGAACATCGTTAATCACTTAATTGTACGGAACAGAGATTAAAACAGCTGCTACTACGAACCCGAGTCTCTTTTGTTTCGAAATTTACTACCTTTCGCGAAACAATATTTTATTGTCTACCCTCAAATATAAAAAATGCGAAAGTTTGTGAGGATTTATGTTCAACACTAAACCGAATGAATAGGTTTGAAATTGAAGATTGTAGTAAATGGAACCTCGACGAAGGTATTGTCCATATTTATAAGCAATAATTCACTACTTGTTATGAAGATTTTTGTATAAATTAGATTTTTGCTTTCTACAGTATTTTTTTTTTTTTTTTTTCTTTTTTTTTTTAAAAGACTACTCCCACATTAGGAATAACATCCTGTGTCGTGGGGGACTTTACAAACATACATGAAACGGACACAAAGAACATCCAGACTCGGGACAACAATTCGTGGATCACACAAAGTGTTGTAGGTACCGCGTGGCATTTGAACCCGACACGACACGACACGACACTTGGCGCAGTAGCAAGCGGCATGGCGACCGCTGACACCACTCGGCCAACCGTGCAGTCAAGTCATCAACTACTTGTTATGAAGATTTTTGTATAGATTAGATTTTTGCTTTCTAGAGTATATTTTTATTAAAATATAATAATTTAACAGTTCACTACTAGACGTAGGCTCCTGTAGAAACAGGAATCAAATTCAAAGAGTATCGTAAGAGGCGATAAAGGGATCAAACCCACAGGACAACCTCATTGCAAAGAGAAGGAAAACTTGAAAAAAACCTTATACCAACTCTGGCCAACGTGCTAAAATAGATCAAACTTGCCTCGTTGGCGCAGTGGTAGTGTATGCGGTCGACGCTGCCTCCGCCCTTGGGCGTCTTTTGCCCAACTTGGGTGGAGCCAGCGTCGCTACAAGGAACCTCTTCACGGGGGTGGTCCGGTCGATGGCACTATATGGTGCACCGGTGTGGGTGGAGGCTCTGACCGCCCAGAATAAGGCGCGCCTCTGGCGGCCTCAGAGGGTATTGGCGGTCAGAGCCATACGCGGATACCGCACGGTGTCCACCGAGGCGGCGTGCGCCTTGGCCGGAACACCCCCGTGGGATTTGGAGGCGGAAGTGCTCGCCGAAGTTTATCGGCGAGCGGCTGAATATCGGGCGGAGTACGGGTATCGTGCTCCGCCCGAAGAGGTACGCGATTGGCGTGAAGCCGCTCGCCGAGCCACGATGGCTCGTTGGTCTTTCCGGTTGGAGGCTCCACGCGCTGGCTTTGCCACCGTGGAGGCGCTCCAGCCGGTCATCCTCGAGTGGGCAGGGCGGCAGCACGGGACCCTTTCCTTCCGGCTGACGCAGGTGCTTTCCGGGCATGGTTGCTTCGGAAAGTACCTGCACTCGGTCGCTAGGAGGGAATTGAGTCCCGCCTGCCACCACTGCGACTGCAGTGAGGACTCGGCCCAGCATACGCTGGAGTTCTGCCCCGCTTGGGCGGAGCAACGCCGGGCCCTCATTGCAGTCATCGGAGGAGATCTGTCGCTACCGGCCATCATACGCTCCATGGCCGGTGGCGACAGCAGTTTTACCGCGGTCGCATCCTTCTGCGAAGACGTAATTTCGCAGAAGGAGGCGGCGGAGAAGGCCCGGGAGGATGATCTCCACTCGGACCCGATCCGCCGCCGGCGAACCGGGCGGCGGAGGCGCGCCCATGTGCGCCTCATGCCGCCCTGAGTGTGGCCGCGGATGGACGGAATGGGTTTTCCCGTCCATCCGCTTTAGTGGCCAGCCGCGAAGGGGCGACGTACGCGTGTGCCGTGCGTCGCCTAATTTGAGAATTTTTACCAGCAGACGGTGCCCGCTTCAGTGCGGGCAGGCGCTGGGAGGGGTCCGGTCGTATAATATCTGCGATTCCCGGACCCCTCCCTTCTCAGGCGCAGAGTTGGCACACCGTGTGGTTTTAGTCGGTTCGATTCCGACACACCGCCCCGCCGCAAACCCCGGCGGGGTGACGGCCCGAGGGGGTTTCCACACGTAAAAAAAAAAAAAAAAAGTGGTAGTGTATGCGACTGCTGTGCTTGAGGTCTCGGGTTCGATTCCCGGGTCGGACCAAATGTTTGTATGATCTACAAATATTTGTTTCGAAGTTTGGGTGTTTTCTGTGTATAATATGTATGTATTTACAAAAAAAAGTATATATATGTACTAGCTGAACCCCGCGGTGCTACCCGCGGTACGATGATAACTGCGGGCAACGCCGCGAGGCGAAGCTATATCTTTATAAATAGTAGCCTATGTGTTATTCTGATGTATAAGCTATATTGTGGTAAAGTTTCATTCAAATCCATTCAGTAGTTTTTACGTGAAAGAGTAACAAACATCCATACATACATACATCCATACTTACAAACTTTCGCCTTTATAATAGTAAGTAGGATTCATATCAGTTTTTTAGTACCCATAACACAAGCTCTGCTTAGCTTGGGACTAGATGGAGCTGTGTGTTAAACGTCCGGTATATTTATTTATTTATTGTTTATTTATAAACCCTCCTTTCTGTCACGTATATTAAAATAAATATTCCAATGACATTTTCGCCCAGAAAATAAAATACAAAGTATAAACGCCTAGTCAATTAAATAAGCACCAAAAGCTAGTCTGAGTATTAGTACGAAGGTAAAGTTACTAACATTGGTTTCTAATGAAATTAAGTTAAATATAATTATTTTTATTTAGTGGAATTTGTTTTTGGATTGGAATTGTTTTTTCATCGTTAATTCAATTAACCTATCGTCGTCCACGACTGATGGATCGACGATTTGAAGAAAGTGGCTGGCTGGGGATGGATGCTGACTGCCCAAGAACCTTACCGTGGGAGAGTTATGCTTCGGCATGAATGGGTCGGCTCGATCGGAGTGATACCACGGCCTCACAGAAAACCGGTGTGAAATAGCGTTTGCGCTGTGTTTCACCGAGTGAGTGAGGATACCGGAGGCCCATACCCCAACCCTTCCCCCATCCCCTTTCCCATTTTCCAAAGGCGGCAATGCACTTGTGACGCCTTTGGTGTTGCGGGTGTCTATGGGCGGCGGTAATCGCTTACCATCAGGTGATACGTCTGCTCGTTTGCCTACTATTCAATAATAAAAAAAAAAAGAACAGGTCAGGGAAAGGGTCAAACAGGGAATTCTTTAAAAGAATTTAAAGATTTCGAATTTAATTTTATAACTGACTCTTCTCATGCTTATTGGAATTATATTTTAATGAGTTAAAATTAACTGGTTATAATACATGCGTTATATACTCGTAACTTTGATTTTAATGATAAACTTCGAAATTTATGAGGATCGCAGCAGGTAGGAGTTAAGAAACTTTTAAGGATAAGTTTTTTTATCACAAATAAGATTTTCCGAAATTATTACCATAAAGCTTGTGACAAAAACATGATCAAAGTTGAATTGTCATTGCATTAGTATAGTTTATAACTTGACAGGTCAAAATATTCATTGTAATCTTATAGCCGCAGCCTTATACATTATTGTTTTAAAAAATAGCTTTTTCTCTTTTTCATTGAAAGCTTTAAGCATTCTTAAGTTGTATTGTTTACGAGTTCCACATTTCTTTAAAAAGGGACACTAATTATTATTTTAACCGACTTCAAAAAAGGAGGAGGTTATCAATTCGACTGTAGTTTTTTTATGTTTGTTACCTCATAACTTTTAACTGGAGAGAGAATAAAAAACTATCAGCCTACTGAGTAAAAACTTGTTATAATTTATATATCTCCCGAACCATTATTACGGATCTATTGACACGTCATCTATTCCAATCGGTTCTGGAGTTAAGACATACGGTGGAACATACAAACTTGCTTACATAGATTACCCTACCTTTCCTTTTGGCTTCGCAAAGTTTAACAAGTAAAATGTAACAAAAAAAACCGACTTCAAGAACGGCCAAATTTAAATGGGACCACAAGGAAAGCACCAGCTTTCAAATAAAAAAATAAATAAATGCACTAGTCGCCCTACGAATTTTGAAGGCTCCCCACGATTTCTCTTGGATGCCATTATCAGATCCTAGTGTCCTTATCAAGGTTACCACCGTTGAGATATCTCCTTTCCATTAAAAAAAGAATTTTCAAAATCGGTTCATAAATGACGTAGTTATCCGCGAACACACATAAAAAAAAATATATATATACGGTCGAATTGAGAACTTCCTTCTTTTGAAATCGCTAAAAAACGCTGGGCGTATTTGTAGAACTCCTAGAAATATATGTAGCAATCGAACATATATCAATATACAACATAAAACAATGTACCTACACAGTAAGACGTTATATCAATCGCTCCTAATTTCCAGAGACGAATGTTCTTGATTGTGACGCGCCACAATTCAATTTAGTACATCTCTCATACAATCTCCTATCAATGCGTACATGTAGCGTTCTAATCTTGCATTCAGGCAGTAAATGGATTTCCTACGTCTGAAACTGAGTGCTCCTTTATGATAAATACGACTGGCAATATTAATTTCTTGACCTAGTTTGAGATTGTAATTATGACAGAAAATTATTACTTTCGTAAAACTGATTATTCTATAATCCTAGTTTTTCAAATCCCCATGACCATTTGTGGTCGGCTGCTAGTTCAGCCGGTCTTACCTGAATATCAGTTTTTCTAAGACATGATTGACATCGAACCTTCGAAACCTTGAGGGCGAATTGAATTCGAAACTTGCATAACATTTTATCCGATTCACGGGTGTGAAATACCACCAAACTTTCCAACAATACCTCTTGTGACCGACGACCGACCGACCGTGAAGACCTCTTGATTGGCAGTTGCATATGCTCACCGCTAGACTAACTTGGCTGGTGTATTGAACTCACCGGGTCAATTTATATGCCAAACTTGGCTTCAATGATATCTGATATTTTCGTAGCAACACTGGTTTTATCTATACTAATAATAAAGCTGAAGAGTCTGTTTGTTTGTTTGAACGCGCTAATCTCAGGAACCGCTGGTCCGATTTGAAAAATTCTATCGCTGTTGGATAGTCCATTTATCGAGAAAGGCTATAGGATATGTATCATCACGCTACTACTAATAGGAGCGCAGCACCAATGAACAATGTTTCAAAAACGTGGGAAAATTTTCACGCTACGGGCAATATAAGACGCAAACGAGGTTGCATGGGTCAGCTAGTAATGAAATAAAATGAAAGTTAATATTCAAAACTAAATGATAATAACAAGGGACAACTAATGTTAAGTTAACTATACTATAGTACTATTAATTTAACCAACCTGATGGTAAATATAATTTCAAATTTTTTTTATTTTGTAAATGAATAAGTTACACTTTAACAGCAAAAAGCAGTGGGAATACTAACAACAGGCGAGTCCAAGAATAATGGACTTGCCAATAAATCAATTAGGTAGATTATTTTCAGCAAAAAATAAAGAATGACATGAACATTAATTATTGGTATTATGTATAGAAGATCCTGTAATAAGATCTTAAATGTATATATTGATTAACAATACTTAGTGTCACCAAACCTATTTATCTCATGGGTGTCGTAAGAGCAGACTAAAGCAAACTATGCAGTACAATAAGCACTGCATTATCAATATAAGAAAGACTTGAAACAAATTATATTTCAACCTGACAACCAAAAACTCCTTTCTAATGAGTGCTCTATGTCCAGCAGTGGACTGTTAAAGGCTGTTGATGTGATGTGATGTGATGCTATATATATATATATATATATTTACTGACTGTCTCGGTGGCGCAGTGGTAGTGAATGCGACTGCTGTGTTTGTGTGATCTACAAATATTTGTTTCTAAGTTTGGGTGTTTTCTATGTATAATATGTATGTATTAACAAAAAAAATTATGTATTTATATCAGTTGTCTAGTACCCATAACACAAGCTCTGCTTAACTTGGGGCTAGATGGCGCTGTGTGTTAGATGTCCGAAATATTTATTAATTATTTATTTATTTATAAATACTAGCTTCTGTCCTTCCTCAAGAATCAAAGTACCTCCATGGCAAATTTCATTGAAATCGGTGCAGTGGTGTAGCCGTGAAAGCAGGACAGACAGACAGAGACAGAAAGAGACTTTCGTATTCATAATAAAGGTACGGATATAGCCTATCGCATTCGAAATAGGTTGCCATATAAAGTCTTTAAAAGTTAATAATCAAAATGAAAATATGTATCCTTACATAACAAAGGCGCACTTACAATATTTTAAACGAAATTTCATATTAAAATATGCTTTAATGTGGACGTTCGCCTACTGGACAAGTTCTCGCTTTATTTTAGAAATTAGCAAAGTAATAAAGGGAAATATTTCAGAAATTTTCCTCTGGATACTGTAGTATTCAAGGTCTGTTGCGGTAAAGTATTTTAATATATTGCGAGCGCAACTAAGGTCTTACCCAACTCACAGGAAAATAGTCGATTTGAACTGAACGTTGGTCATAACATGAGCGTTTGGGAATGGGAAAACGAATTTCACTCACGTATGCTTATGTTTTATGTAATACACACGTATGTACGGTATTCAACAAGTAAATACTGTATGCGCATGTTAACACAACCTTCGGTTTAGTTCATAACTATTTATATCAATAGTTATTCTTGAAGATTTCTAATAAATATACATATAAATGTCGTAAAACAATCTGTGATGATTTTTTCCTTTTTTTTTGTTTTTATTTTTTTCGATTACGGCGGCCAGTCTCAAAGGTAGCCATTCAACTAAACAGGAGATATTATAGTGCATATGTGTGTGTGCAAACACAGATTATGTTCCCTCAACCTTATAATCCGATGCGAAGGATTCCGATATGACCGGAGAGAGATCAGGCGCAGCGCCGACAGCTTTACGTGCTCTCGAAGGCACGAGAGTTTCGACCCTAACCCCCAAACTTCGAACTGTCATTATATATTTCTATAATCAAAAGAGACCTCTTGATCGGTAGTCGCATACATCAACCGCTGGACCATCGAGGCAGTTAAAAATATTCTTTAACGTACCATTTAAGTTAAAGCGAGGTCACACCACTATCTGGATGTCGTAATAATAGCTGTTCCCGGCTTTCGGTCGGTCCGATTCAGAGACAAAGTTTCTGATTGCCACTTCTTGTAGCGGTCTTCGATATGACCTTAAATAATATTTACAATCACAAGATACTTTTATTTCAGTTAAGGTATTAATAAATATAATAAATGTTTCGAACATCTAACACACAACGCCATGTAGTCCCAAACTAAGCAGAGCTTGTATTATGGGTACTAAACAACTGATATAAATACATAATTCCCTTTTTTTTGTAAATACATACATATTATACATAGAAAACACCCTAACTCCGAAACAAATATTTACAGATCGTACAAACATTTGGTCCAACCCGGGAATCGAACCCGAGACCTGAGACAAGCATAGCAGCAAATTAAAAAGGTTGTATGATAAATTCGGCACGATTGAGGTAGAAGTAAATAGGTTTAATTATGTTTTGAATTCACAAACTTAGTGCACACGATGTTCTAAATTCAATTGACTGCCTCGGTGGCGTAGTGGTACGCGTATGCGACTGCTAAGCTTGAGGTCTCGGGTTCAAATCCTGGGTCGGACCAAATGTTTGTGGAATCTACAAATATTTGTTTCGGAGTTTGGGTGTTTTCTATGTATAATATGTATGTATTTACAAAAAAAAAAGTATATATAAGTATTTATATCAGTTGTCTAGTACCCATAACACAAGCACTGCTTAGCTTGGGACTAGATGGCGTTGTGTTAGATGTCCGAAATATTTATTATTATTATTATTCTCTTTATTCCTTTTGTATATACATATAGATTACATTTTTAAATATACATATAAAACAAATACATTTAAAAATATAAAAAATAGTGGACCACTGACTTCGGGTACAGGGACCAAGAAACCGGTGGTTAGGGCTCCAAAGACAGGAACCTCCTCACTATGCGTGCCGTGTCAAGAAGGACTGCCTTCTGTATCAGACCCTTGATCCAGCCATCTAACGTGAGCCTCTTAAGGTGTTGGTCGAGGCTCCTGGCTATCAATCCGTGAACAGATACGACTATCGGAACAATTATTACCGAATCCACATTCCACATATCGACAATCTCGTGAGATAAATCCAAATATTTTATTTGTTTTTCTTTTTCGACTTTCACGAGATTCTCGTCATGAGGAACGGCGATATCGATAATTATTGCGCGACGCTCTAATCGATCTATCACCACAATATCAGGCTTATTGGCTACAATAGTCCTGTCTGTAATAATAGATCGATCCCAATATAACGTAGCACGACCATTCTCGAGAACTGGATCGGGCACATACCTGTAGTATGGTACCTCTGAAATCACGAGATTGTATTTAAGGGCAAGTTGCTGATGTACGATCCTGGCTACTTGGTTGTGCCTATGCAAATACTCGCCGTTAGCAAGACGAGAACAACCAGAAATAATATGCCTGATAGATTCTCCAGGACGGTGACATGCCCGACAGATGTCGACCGTACCATCTTTCAGGATATACTTCCGATAGTTATTCGTCATGATAACTTCGTCCATAATCGCACAAACAAAACCTTCGGTTTCTCCAAAGAGATCACCATACCGTAGCCAGGACGTAGATGTTTTAAAATCTATATCGGGTCCATGAAGAGCCCGAAAGAACCGACCATGGAGTTCCTTGCCCTTCCATACCTCCCTGCGATCATCAGTACTAAGTACCACAGGTTTGCGCCAATTCTCTTTAGCCAGAGCAAGCGGAGTGAGTCCGGTGTCCACTGCAACTACACTGCGATGCATTCCCACATCAGTATGAAGAAAATATTCTCTAAGATTGTATATCTCGCGATTATGTAGGGTCTTGATATTTAAAAGTCCACGACCCCCCAATTTTCGCGGGATATACAACCTCATAACCGATGAACGTGGGTGATGCATTCGAAATGCAGTCAGCAATGTACGGACTCCCCTATCTAGAGCATCTAATTCGGTCTGAGTCCATCTAAGTATACCAAAGGAATACATCAGAACCGGCATGACCCAACCGTTGTAGGCTCGCACCTTGTTACCGCCTGATAAAAGACTTTTAAGTACTTTTTTCAGGCGGCCAAAGAAGCGTTCCCGCAACGCCTGTTTCATGTCAGATTCTGGTATTCCCAAGGACTGTGTAAAACCTAGATACTTGTAGCCTTCGGTGACAGATAGAGACCGAAGTTTTGTAGAATCTGAAAGTTCTACTCCTTCAGATTCCACAATCAAACCCTTCTTTACATACATGACTGCACACTTGTCTACACCAAATTCCATTTTGATAGAATTACTAAAGTTTTCCGTAATCTTTAGTAACGCTGTCAATTGTAATTTAGTGGGGGCAAGTAGTTTCAAATCGTCCATATAAAGAAGGTGAGATATAACTCGATCATCTTTCCGCAACCCATAGCCTAACTCTGAACCCTCCAACAAAGTGCTTAGAGGGTTCAAAGCTAGACAAAACCACAAGGGACTCAGACTATCACCTTGAAAGATGCCCCGCTCGATCTTTATAAGTACATCGGTCATCGGAGACTGCCGACACCCAGGATAGCGAAGTACTGTTCTCCATTGCCCCATACATGACTTCAAGAAAGTGCACAGAGTTTTATCAATTTTGTACAACTCAAGCACCTTCAAAAGCCATGTATGTGGAACGGAGTCATAAGCCTTCTTGTAATCTATCCAGCATGTCGCCAGGTTCCTACGATTACGACGTACCTGCTGGCTAATGGTCATGTCTATGATAAGGAGCTCTTTAGTACCACGGGTCCCACTTCTACATCCATTCTGAGAAATAGAAAGTATCGAATTGTGATTAATATGTGTAGTAATTTTGATTCTCAGAATGGATGACAGAAGTTTATATAAAGTTGGCAAACAAGTTATAGGCCTAAAATTTTTGGGATCCATGGTACCACCAGATTTGTAGAGTAAGTGGGTAATGCCAGTTGTTAAAAATTGTGGTAATGAACCCGAATCCAATGCTGCTTGGAATTGAGATGCCAAACACGCATGTGAGCTTCGGAACCATTTAAGCCAAAAGTTGTGCAGTCCGTCAGGACCAGGTGCTTTCCAATTCGGTAATGAACGGACTGCACAACTTACATCCTCTTTATTTATTCTAACCGGTTCCATATTTGTTATAGACTCACATGAGCGCTTGACATCCCGCATCCAATCACCATCTGTATGAGTGACAGGCACTGACCAAATGTTACGCCAAAATGTATTTGTGGCATTTTCATCTGGCAAGTGCCCATCACGATCACATGGATTCGGTGCCTCCCATTTTCGGTACACCCACTTCTCATTTGTTTGGAACATACGATTCTGATTGAACCGGTCTCCTCGTTTTTTGTACCGTCTTATCCTATTTGCCCATGCACACACTTTCTGTTTCAAGAAGTCAATGCGCTCTGTGACACTCGACATGTACTGTTGAGGACTGATGGTAGTCCCCAAGAATGCCTGTTTCACAAAGCGCATGACTCTTGGTCGCGTATTACCTGATTTAAATGATATTAATTTGCCGATGAGTGTCCTGGTCTCAGCAATACGACGTTCTATTCTGTACTGCCAAGCTGGCACAGTATTTTTGGTTCGAGTAGTGATTCGTTCAATAAATTTAACACCAACTACTCGACAAACTGCAATAGCCGCACAGTACAAAATAGAATGTGTATCACTGAGATCTTCGCTATTACCAAAATAATCCGGTAATAACGAATTCAGGGCACCCACCAATGCTAAATTACGTTTATGTATGGGCAAACGGGGTAACCGGGGTCTGTTATTATAATTAACATACCGGTACTCCTGAATCGCATCCTCCAAAGCACTCCTTATCCTATCATTACATTGGGTACTTACGGATATAATTTCACTCTCTCTTTGTTCATCAACATCATGATTATCTGGTAATTGTGGTGTATTAACAACCACATCCACTGTATGTGACGAAGAAGGGATAGTCAAAGTATTCCGTACGTCTGAACGTATCCTCTCAAGTACGGCATCATCCAGCAGGTGACAGCGCTGTATAGCTCGTACTTGATCCGACAGTCGTTGTGCCGAAACGTTGACAGCTGGCTCAAGCTCCTGAAACAGAGAGACTAGTCGAACACGGTACGCAGTAAGGTTCGTCCCCAACTCTGTAGCCCGAAAATATGCCCGCATGACATTCTCATTTATAGAATGTGTCCACTTCATGCGGCGCACATCACCACCGGTAGCGGGGGCCCTATTCGAGGTCAATGGTCCTCGGGATCCTAAGCTGGTCGGTGGCCGGTCTCTCCCCTGCCGACGTACAGGTATTGGCGACGTCGGTGGAGAGAAAAACTCGTCGCTTGAAGAAGAGCTCGACGCCTCTGCACCAGCCGGAACTTCTATTGCTTCTTCCGGAGATGGCAAGGCGGAGCGGAGCGACGAGTCCGGGGATGTTATCAGTGCTCTTCGTCTAGCTCTTGTTAGCATCGTCGTTATTAAAATTTCTCAAATATTCTTTTGACATGACGTTTACGTTTAAACGTCATGTCTTGCGGCGTAGATATTTTTATGTTTCTTTTTTGATGTTTGCATTTTATTTCTTGTTATAGGTATTTATTTTATAATGGTATGTTTAATCTGCTTGCAAATCGTTGTTGTTTGTTATTTAGTTCTGTTCTAGACAGTAAAAGTGATTTGTTAAAAAAATTTTTGTTTGAGAAATTCTGACGGCTTTAAGTGTTGCTAGTTGTTGTTTATTATTATATTTATTATAATTTATTATTTATTATTATTATTATTAATTTACTTTATCCTCTAACGGATAAAAACGGCTTTTGCACTCAGATATCGAAGGGCAAAAATACACTTGCCGATGTGGGGGAATGAAAAAGCATTGTATTTCTCCAAAGGCCCAGTTAGTTGACATATTTATTGTCAGTGTTTAGGAGCAAATACCGTAGACAAATCGCCTCGTAATGAATATAAAATTTAGTTTTCTTTTATTACCTTCATTCGTTACCAAGGTTTTAATTGTAATTGGTTATGGTAAAATTAAAAAAGTGGACAATTAATGAGTTCTATTTATAGATGTATTTACGAATTTAAAAGTAGATATTTAGAATTTATAGGAGATATCTAAATATTCATACAAGTTACAAACTATGAGATCAGCGAAGAGAGAGAATATAATACACTTAGTGTTTCTCAACTTTATATTTCTACAAACAAAATAAAAACGCTTTTATAGTCGGAATGCTCTGCAATAAAAGCATAAAGCGTAACGTAATAAAGCACGTATTTTCTGTGTACAACAATGTGAATACCATCTGAAATAGCGTTTGAAGTACTAATGAAAATCTAAAAACAAGGAAGCACTGGATTTTTAGAATCTAATAATGCTAAGTTTGTAAGTAGTAATCCTGCTTTCACGGCCTAACCGCTTCACCGATATTAATGAAATTTGGCATGGCAATACTTTGATTCTTGAGAAATAATATAGGCTACTCTTTGCTGTGAAAACCGACAACACGCGGGCAGAGCGCAAAAGCTAGTCTACACTAATATTATAAAGAGGAAAACTTTATATATGAATAGGCTCAAAAACTACTGGACCGATTTTAAAAATTCTTTCACCATTCGAAAGCTACATTATCCACGAGTAACATAGGCTATATTTTGTTTTGGAAAAAAATAGGGTTCCGTAAGATATTTGGGTTTTTTGGACACAAGGTGTAAAAATCAACCAGAAAAGTTACTTATTTTGCGAAAATTTTCATGCTACGGGCTATATAACACGCAAACGAGGTTGCGTGGGTCAGCTAGTGTTATATAAAGGTATTTGTGAACTGGGTATTGGGTATACTTCGATATTTTTATGAATAGATTTGTATTTTTTTTGGTATAGCAGGCAAACGAAACGCCTGATGGTAAGCGATTACCACCGCCCACGGAAACCCGAAACACCAGTGGTGTCATAAGTGCGTTGCTGGCTTTTGGGGGAGGGGAGGGGGACGGGTAGGGGTATGAGCCTCCGGTATCCTCACTCACTCGGTTAAACACTGGTTTTCTGCGAGGCCGTGGTATTACTCCGGTCGAGCCGGCCCGTTCATGCCGAAGCGTGGCTCTCCCACGGAAACTGACTGACTGAAGACTGACTACAGTTATATTAATATTTCCAGTAATTCAAGGCGCCTCTATGATAATTGATGTCACTCTTAATTCACAACTTATTCTGATAGACTGAATCTAACTAATTAAAAAAATACTATCTGCAGTATCGAACAGATTCTGAAAAGTAGTTCATTTATGGTTATGCTTGGTCTGTTACTAGGAGGGTTTGTATCTAAGGATTTAATATTTGTAAAAAATATGAGAGATGCAAGAAAACAAATGACCAATATGCGCACAGCAATTATAATTACTTACCGCTTAGTTCAAACATTCTGCCGACCGATGACTGAGCATCGTTCACATTTTAAAATCAATTAGGTTACAGTTATAGGCATAAAAAATTTAAGATAAATATTAATGAATGTACTTACTCCAAACATGAACACTCCATCCCCCCTGTTTGTCTTCTTCGCTGTTCCCGGGGGCTTGCATTGGTGTTTCAACACCTTCACTCTCCGGTAAGGTCCGCCACCGCTTCAGCAACTCTTTCGTTTTGTCCTTCGTCTTATCACATGCCTGGCGCCAGTTTGTGAAGTATTTCCGAGATACCTTTGGACTCGATAGGGAAGTGCTTTTCGAATCTTGTCTGTCAACAAAGTATAAATGCAAACGTCAAAAATACAAGATCGATTTTGCCGTATGTACGTTAAGTGACAGCCCTAGATTTACGGTATATATTTTTCTGGTCATTTTATGTGTAAGTAAGAATCATTTATTAATTTAAAATATTTACTCAATATTTTTATATTTTACATTTTTACTTTACGTGATTTTACTAGTCGGCGATAAAAATATTATATGTAATTTACATCTTATTTTATTTATTATTATTGTTATGTATTATAATATCACCTTCACTATCATTACAGGTTGCCCTAATGCGATAAAGAGGCTTATTTACATTTTTATTATTACATACACTCACACACAAAGAAACACATACATTAATGAAATTTAAACTCAATAAAACTAAAATATTAACTAGGCTTAGGACTAATCTATGTGTTGGTGTTCTAGCTATTTCTGTGTAAATTTGTATTGATTTTTCCTTTTGAATACATTGGTAGACAGTGACAATGAAAAACGTTCAGCAGGAAGCAATATTTTCACATATGTTTGTCGCCACTGACAAATCGACGAACGGTCAGTTTCAGCCGGGAACCGTATTTTGTTCTGTGTTTTTGTGTTGCAATTTACGAGCCAATGGGCACAGTAAAAACTACATTGTACGACCGCCACTGTTTGTATAGGACCATTCGTTTTCAAATGGGGATATTTTAAAGCCATTCAGTTTTAGTGCGGCCATAATAATAACTTAGAAATGTTTCTAGCAACGAAGAGACCTTTATGGTTGCAAAGCCTTCGTTAGTTATCTCGACGTATTCTAGTTTAAGCTTGATGAATTGAAGGTAGTTGTAGTATAAAATTTGAAGTTCATTCTCTGTATAATTTGTTGTTTTCAACTGTAGTAAATTTGAGAGAAATCTAACAAATAAATCATAAAGTTTAACGAGCAGTTGGTAGAGCTATGGTATCAAGATGAAACTAAACACTGTTGATTACATTACAGGGCTGTCGCAAAATATTTTCTAGTCACAAAATTGCTTGAGTTATTAGGGGCTGGTAAACGGGGCTATCTCATCGATCATCTTACCAGAGTGATGGATTACTTAATGTTACTCACTGTTTTCGACCCTTGTGTAGATTACGAGAGCAAATTAATCAGTAATTGTTTTCTTTACTTTTATGTTCCTGATTAAGGACGGAGCCGTGGGCAAAACCTACAACCAAAACATAATAAGGATGATACTATTTCTTTTACAATTTTATTAAGCAGTGTTGTATTTGTATGAGTTTCGAGAGTTTGAAATAATGTAAGAATACCAAGAGTGGTACTATATCTCGAATACTCTCACTTGAGTTTAAAAGACATGATGAGCTCAATCGAGATTGTTTTGTTCTTTCTTCTGAGAGCTAGGAACGTTCTCTTCTACTCATCTTTCTCTTCTCATCTGCTCAAGAAAAGTTCAACATCTAAGAGTGTTTATGTTATATATTTGCAGAATGAATAATTTCAGTATAGCTAACTTATCTAAAATAAACAAGGTGATTGTAGATTTTAATTTAAATAATAGTGAAAAATTACAGCTGCGAGGGTTCACGGCTTACGTGAACGTTTCCGCAGTTAAGAGCGTCAAATTTTGAGCGGCATTTCGTCAAAACATACCACATTTGATAACATTCTTGTTGACACAATTACTTCAAACAATGGTCTTGACTCTAGAGAAAAATACTAGGATGTATATACATACATACATAGCCTGTCAAAATCATAACCTTCCTTTGACTTTGCCGTAGTCGTGTACAACACACATAGAATAATGTTCTATGATAATGAATACATTCATTTAGCCAAATTAATATAATTAAATATAGTGCAAAACAGTATTTGCAGGTATTTACCAACTTGAAGTATAATTGTGTGCGAAATTGTAAACAACATTTCTCTATCATAACTCTATAAATAGTTGACAAAATTATATTTACCTACAGTTATTGTTTAATGATGATGTAAGCAAGTGTAATCAGTTGCATGTATATTTTATGAGTGATCAATCAGCGACTGAGATGATACGTTTGCCCTTGAAATATCTACATAATATCTACACCTACCTGACGTTATCTTTGTATGTAGTTTTTTAATTTTTTTTTATTGTAATTGATGGCAAACGAACACACGTATCGCCTGAACGCAACACCAGAGGCGTCACAAGTGCGTTGCGGACCTTTGGGGGATGGGAAGGGGGATGAAGGGAGGGGTTGGGGTATAAGCCTCCGGTATTCTCACTCACTTGGTAAAACACAGCGCAAGCGCATCACTCATCACATCACACTCCGGTCGAGCCGGCCCGCTCATGCCGAATCATCTCAGTATATTGCAAACAAATTTTATTGTAAGCCATTTACTAAAGGTAGGCCTGTGTTGCTGTTATACCGTGGATAACACCACGGGGCTCATCTAGTTCTCTTTAATTTTCCATGTTTGTAAGTTCAATATCTGTTATGATTCGAAAACATACTTATATTCTTTTACCGGTACCGGTTTTACCGTGGGAGAGCTAAGCTTCGCCATGAATGGGCCGGCTCGACCAGAGTGATCCCACGGCCTCACAGAAAACCGGTGTAAAATAGCGCTTGCACTGTGTTTCACTGAGTGAGTGAGGATACCAGAGGCCCGTACCGTAACCCCTTCCCCCCTCCCCATCCGCCAATGACCGGCAACGTACTTATGACGCCTCTGGTGTTGCGAGCGTCTATGGGCGGCGGTAATCGCTAACCATCAGGCGATACGTCTGCTCGTTTGCTTCCTATTCCATACTTACATACCAATCTTGGTTACTTCTCTAATCAAAATACTTTTGGTTAGTGACAGCTACACGATCAGTCAATGAACTGTGAAGTAGGTTGTTATATTCAATCACATATCCACATTTATATGTGACTAGCTTTTGCCCGCGGCTACCCCCGAATGCTTGTCGGTTATCGCGGTAATTAAAGTGTAGCCTATGTCCTTCCTCAAGAATCGAGGTATCTCCATGGCAAAACGGTGCAGCCGTGAATTCGCGACAGACATAACTGTCTGTCTGTTTCGCATTTATAATATAAGTAAGGATTGACATTGGTTGAGGTTTTTGTGCGGTCTAGTAAGCTCGCTTGGACTGCTCTATGTTGTCGGCAAAAATTTAATTATAAGGAAATGCATTTTTGTAAATAAATCAGATAAGTCGTAACCTCCTCCGAGTATTCACTACTATTCTAACTACGGTACGAAGGCTAACAGCTGGGCCGGTTAGAATAGTCACCACCACCTTTCCCCGGTATTAGGGCTACGGATCGAAGGCTAATCAGCTGGGCCGGCCAATATACCTATCCCAGTATCTGCTGTATTCAAGCCAGCTGGCATAGTGTAGGGCCGGGTCAGTACACAACCCCACGGGTCAGCAAGCCTCTCAGCTGTCCCGAAAAGAGCATTAAAATTTTGTTTTTTTTTGGATATCGCAAATTGTGCCGACATTAAAAATATTGAAATCACTTTATTGACATATTAAATTTTTTTGATGTTTGAAATCAAAAATGGAACATGATATTTTAATCGAGATGACATTCTTAATCTGCAGATAATATCGTAGTCGAAGCTGTTAGTTTTATAAATGGTGCAAGATATATAACCCTGGTGAATTCAGTACGTTATTTGGTATTACAGACACGTAGACGGAGTGTGACGTATAACATTTCTTATAAAGATTGAGTTGTCAGTCACCAGACTCCAGAGTTTTTGCTCACTTTCGTTTATGTAGATTTTACTAATCAATTCAAGCATCTTTCGGGAATAGTATCTTATTTCCAGATAAAAGGTATTTTACGTCTGTTTTTGCTGCATAATAAGGGGCCATCCATAAATTACATCACGCGGAAGGGTGATTTCAGGAACAGGCGGTTGACGATGTGTGAGATTATGTGATAAAGGGTGCAGGGGGTCTAAAGTTTCGTAACGTCACATTATAAATTCTAAAAATATTTGACATACCCGTATCTAAGTATTGAATGCATAACTTGAATTATTAATATAATATAGATAAATAAGTGTATGAATTGACGTGTACTAAAATTTAAATGGATGGAATGTAAATATAAATAGTAAAGCTATGAGAAGGAAGGGATTGGGGCACATAAAACCGTCTAACGTAATTTATGGATGCTCTCTAATCTATCCCACTAATACTATAAAACTGAAAGTGACTATGTTTCTCTGTCTATTACGTTTTTAGAGCTGAAGCGCAATACTGATTTCAATTTGGCATTGATATACTTTGCCGACAAGCAGGCGCAGCCACTGACAGAAGTTAGTAATTATCTTAATATTTATTTACGTTCATCTACAGTTTTAATACACACCTTTCAAACGTATCTCTAGAGCTGTCTGGAGTCCTAGACAGCTTTCTTTCCTTCCTTAGCCCTCCATCATCACAAGGTGATTTTTCAGGCGGTAGTCTCAATTCTTTCTCAGATTTACTACTAGACCGAGAGCTCTTCAAATCGTCCGCACTGTCTCTTTTCAAAACTGACTTCACTGGCGATAGGCTGCCAGGCTTTTCTAGCTTCTTCACCTCCATACTGATGGGTGGGCGGTCATCGTCATCGGTTTGCTGTAAAAAAAAGTACCACATAAATATTTGCGTTTTATTGGACTTTATTTCGTGGGAGAGCCACGCTTCGGCATGAATGGATCGGCTCGACCGTAGTGATACCACGGCCTCACAGAAAACCGGTATGTGCGCTTGCGCTGTGTTTCACCGAGTGAGTGAGGATACTGGAGGCCCATACCCCAAACCCTCCCCCTATCCCCCTTCCCATCCCCCAAAGGTCGGCAACGCACATACGTTACACATACGTTCCAAATAGCTTGTCTTGTCTGCGACTACATGACGTATCTTCCATATATGTACGTTGTGGCAGATAAGATATCCGGAACTTATCTATAACTGTGTGAAACAGGACCTAAGTCAGTTAGAATGCTAATGATCGCTTCCTGAGTGATGTTTATCGGGAGTTTAAGTATTCGTTAGCGTCATTAGGTCGATTACTAGTAAACAAACACCGCTATGAAAGACTAACTCCTTTTACTCTTTGGTTAAATTCAACTAACGAACGGCTAATCACTGTGGCTGCTGATATACCAAGGAAATTTAATAACGAAGAGAAAATATATAATTTAAACCAAATTAAATTTAACAATAATTAAAGTATACATGAATCTATTTTTATGAAGGAATTGTGGCGAGTAAGCCGAATAAAGCTATGAAATAAAAAAGTAAAGGTAATAGAAAAAAACAATCACATAAAAAGCTAAACTATTTTGAAATAGGTGTATTTTTCTCATTTGGAATAACGTAGCATGAAAAGAATAAATACTTTGATAAATCCAGTGATCTTAGTAATGAATTATCACATGGGTAATACTGGTATATTTCTATTAATACTAGCTGACCCACGCAACCTCGTTTACGTCTCATATTGCCCGTAGTGTAATAATTTTCCCAGCTTTTTGTAACATTCTTCATTAGTGTTCCGCTCCTACTGGTCTTAGCGTGATGATGTATAACCTTTATCCTTTCTCGATAAATAGATTATCCAACAGGGATTATCCTCAGGAACCGCTGGTCCGATTTGACCATTTCAAACAAACAAACTCTGCAGCTTTAAAATATTAGTCTAAATTAGTGATCTACATTTCAGAAGGAAATCCTTTATAAGCTTTGTATAAAGACTAAAGTAGCGTAAATTTTGAGTGTCAAGCTTAAAGTTTCAATCGAGTTGTGAAACTAATTAAAGTATAGAGAAATTATAGTGAGTTTCTACGTAAGGGCGAGCTTAGGAAACGTTGCTTATCTATAATCATATTATAAACGTTAAGATAAAGAGATTATTTGTTTGATTGAACGTGCTAATTTCAGGCATTGATAATATGTTTTGATTGGGATAGCACATTTTTCGGGGAAAACTGTCCTTACTCGTACTAATATTAGGAATTTGAAATGTCTTTTACGCCTTCATAGCTAAACCACTGAAACGATTTGGATGAATTTCGGTATGGAGATAGATTGGGCCTTGGAGAAGGACACAAGCTACTTTCTGACAAAATATATTTTGTTGCAGGCAGAGCCAAGGGCAGAAGCTACCTGGCTAAGTAGCGCGGTCATCATTTTCATATCGTTTCATTACATTTCATAATGTTGTAAAAAAATGAGACACACTTAAATTCTAGAAACAATCGTGGACCCTGTAGGGCCCAGAAAATCACAGCTCACATAACTTCAATTAATTATTAGAATTATATTAGTCTTAATAAAATTAACAATATTAGGTACTTGCAATTAAAAAACTAAGAAAAAAAGATAATTGATTAATTAATCAAAAGCTTAAAGGTACCTTTATGAAATTGTAATAAACCTGTGTGTTTCTATTAGAAGTATAAAGAAATTGGAATAAACTAACTAATGCAACTGATAAGAAGATGAAAAAGAGAAGGGGTTAGAATAGTTTATAGCTATTGTTTCTTCTAAACTAAAAACTATTTGAAAACACTATTTTATTGTTTAAAACTTAGTATCTCTCTTTTTTATTGCTAGAAGTTTCATGAAAATCGATAAAACCGGTGTAGAAACAGTATAAAATCCGTTTTACGAGAGTTTAATATACACTTGACAGCTGAAGCAAAATGGAAGTGAAGTCTAACAGGTGTTTAGTTTAAAATACTTTTTTTAAAACAAGCTTTCATTACTTGTTATTAAAATAACATAAAGCTTTTATTTGATACCCACATTGTTCAGAAATATGTAAGTCGCCATTTTGTTCCAGCCGCCATTTCGTTACGGCGGCCATTTTGGATTAATAATATAACTAATAATACCTATTATATATATATTTGCATTGTGATCAAAACTAAAGGTATATTTAAAATCTCTGTTCAATCGGTTATTGGGAAGTGGATCAAATTTAAATTGCAAGATGTGATTACAGACAAACATCGGGACAGGTTAAACCAAATAAAAGCTTGTGAAATACGAGTAATTTAATATCCATTACTTATTTCTATTTATCATTGATAAATTTTTATCACTGACCCTTTTGAAGCTATGTCATAGGATACTTAGGATTACAAAGCTAAGGGTAATTTCACCAGTTTTTCAGATAAAGCGTCAGATCTAACTTATTTGAAAGATAAAAGTTGCTGTTATACCTATGGTTATCTATATATTTGTCTCTAAGCGTGACATGTGAAACCGAAATCTGTAGTTAGTTGATAGATAAGTTCAAAATAGTCTATCAGAAACATTTTCAGTAAGTGGTGAAACAGGCCCTAAAGACGTATTTTTTTGTTTAATGGAAAAATATAAGTAGAAAATTGTTTATTTGTACGTTAAGTTTACAATAGTACAACAAAACTGTGGAATGAACTGTCGCCTGCGGTATTGCCGGATCAATACGACCTTCAAACCTTCAAGAAAAGATCGTACTTCTTCTTAAAAGGTTGGTAACGCACTTGTGACGCCTCTGGTGTTGCGGGTGTCCATGGGCGGCGTTGATCGCTTACCATCAGGCGATACGTCTGCTCGATTGCCCCTATTCAATAATAAAAAAAGTCACAATTTGTACTAGATTTTCCTACGTAGATATTGTATATAGTTTGTTGTAGTGCTTTAATCTCTTTTACTATTCGTATCGTAAGATTTAACTAATTCTATTTGTAGTATTACTAGTATTATTATTTATACTATTATTAGTAGTATTTGGTAAAGCATTCATGAAGGTCAGCGCCATCACCACAGAGTCACAGATCAAAGAGAATATAACATCACGCTACGACCGTTATTAGCAGAGAGAGTGACCATAGACGAATGAGGTACTGTGGGGAACAGCCAGTATTTTAGTTATAAATGTCGATAATAAGTTCGTGTTTCTGATTTTAAATATCACGAACTTATTTAAAATTTCCAAAAAGTACTTACTTAGTGGGTGCAAACAACAAAAACAGATTCCATTTTTTTTAAATTATAGCATCAGGGGTCACACAGAGCCTCTGTGTTAAGGAATGAAGTCAGTCACAGCAAATAATTTAAAGGTATAAGATTTATTTGAAGAGTTGTATTAAAATTGTAAAATAGATTTCTGGACGTTATACACTGCGTAGGATCATAATACTACACAGTTTATGACATCTTTTGCTTTGAAAGCCATTGCTTTGAAAGGAAAATGTACTCATTTGTACATCACGGGCAACATATGTATTGCCTCCAGGATACATGACAATGTTTTTTTAATTGTCTCGTCTTTCCGAATATCGTGACCAGCTCCTAATGTTTATCGATATTGTATATGTTTATTGTTCCTATTTTAGTTCGAGTTTTTTTTGGGGAAAACCCGTAATAGTCCAGTAACTTTAGGCATTTTAAACTTCAATCTGCGGAAAAATTCCTAGTGAGCTGAATTTTGTATATACCGATGTGGCGTTGTAATGAAGATGCATTATCTACAAAATATGTCTTGAATTTTCTGTAATTTTACGACAATTTTATAATGACCTCTGTTGACCTTTGAGCTATACTTTTAGTTCATTTTATAGTAGCTGCGCTTTTTTGTTACCCGCTATTGGTATTGGCGATGTAAGTACAACAATAACAAAACAACCACCTGCGATCGTTATACATATAAAATTTCCTCTTGAATCACTCTGTCTATTGCTAAAAACTGCATTGAAATCCGTTTGAGTACCTAATTTAAAAGATTTAAACAAATAGACAGTGGGAGCGACTGCATTTTATATCATGCAAGGAAACTCGTATAAAAAAAATATAAGAATAATCACAAATTTTAACAACAAAAAAAACCGACTTTAAGAACTGGACCAAATTCAAATGGGACTACACGGAAAGCATCAGCTTTAAAATAAAAAAAGAATCATTAAAATCGGTTCACCCAGTCGAAAGTTATGAGGTAACAAACATAAGAAACAAAAAAAAAATACAGACGAATTGAGAACCTTTTTTTAAATTGTGTTAAAAAGTAAATCTTTTCGCCAACTGTAAAATCTCGCTTGTGTCATTTCAAGTCCGAAAAAAGAATAACAAAACACAAGGCTCTTTTATTACAAGCGGTTTTATTAAAATAATATTGGCCACCAAGATTGCGTACTGAATTATTGATAGGAGTCGTTGTCAGTGGTTCATACCGGACAGCTCAGGTGGGATTAAGGGACATGCCGTGCTGTGGTGACTTTTATACAATGTATGGTCTACGAGGGTTGGATTTATGTAGGCAGTATAAAAATACTGCGATTGTGACCCAGTTCTGACGTGAACTCCGGGATGTTACGTAACGTTTAATCTTAGATCGTGTAATTGAATTAGTTTTGGTTTGGCTTTGAGAACCTCACGTGAAATTTTGTTAAGTTACTATAGAACGTATTATAAAGGATCAGTTATTTATACACGAAACTTAGTTCAATTCTGAAAAACGTGAATCTTAACTAATATTAAAAATGTGGGATGTGAATTGGTTTGTTACGCCTAAATTATTTAATAGACTTTCAAAATTTTTTACCAATGTCAAACTACATCATCAGTGATTTGTAACCAACGTTGTAATCGACAATCACGCGGGCGCAACATTAGCCAAAAGCTAATAAGTTAAAATAAACTTTTATTATTTTTTGTAAAACATTCGTAAAACAGCACATTCGCAAAACACGATATTCGTAAACCATCATATTCTCATAACAACATATTCTCAAAATATCATGATCTAATAAGACCAAATACGCAAAACATAACATTCTTGTGATACCACATTCAAAGTACAGTCACATTCAAACTGCAGTCTGATCTTTTTGTATAATTTTTTATTAAAGAAAAAAATATAGACTTCTATATTGATTAATTATTTTTTAGCGTTTCAAAAACACTTCAATGCCAATTTTTTTTCTGTACACAATCATTGATATACATAAATTTAGTTTTGTTTTACTTTTCTGTGTTTTTTTAAGTTAACTCCCGCATTTGAAATATACATCCTATGTTGCGGTGAACTTTACAAATATACATGAAACAGACACAAAGTACACCCAGACTTATAACAACATTTTGTGGTTCACACAAAGTGTTGTCCCTTATAGGATTTGAACCCACAACACTTGGCGCAGTAGTAAACGGCGAGACGACCATTAACCAGTAGGCTAATCGTGCAGACAATTTTGTTAATTAAGTACTTTACTATTTCGTTTTACATCAGTGCTATTATTCATTAAATAATTTCTTGCAATTTTGTATAATGCAATTTGGCGTCCTATTTTTAGCAGTGAAACGAACTTTTAAATTCTAGGTTTTGATGGAATTCTTCTGTTGCTTCGGCGATGCCAACCCTCAACACCCATTGTGTACTGGTGCATAACACCGCAGCAGGCATTATTATTTTTGGTGTTCAGTGTACTTTTTGATCTTTTTTTTTCTTAAAAATCAACGCCCGAATTAGGAACGAAATCCTGTGTTGCGGGGGACTCCACAAACATACATGAAACGAACACAAAGAACACCCTGACTTAGAACAACAATTTGTAGACCACACAAAGTGTTGTCTCATGTGCGAATTGAACCCATAAAACTTGGCGAAGTAGGGAACGGCGTGGCGACCGCTCGACAAATGTCGGTCTCATTCTTTTGTCGATTTACTGAAGTTTCACTTCTATCGTGTGTGAATCGCACACCACACCTTTTTTTTCTTTATTTATTTAATGAGTGCTTAGTCATGAAGTGATTACGTCACCCGAGGTATAAACATTAAAAACGGCTATATTAAGAGCCGTCTCCTTCAGTTAAGAGATGATTTAGAGCAGTAGAACCATGTTTTCTTGACTAATTAAAAGACCCTTTACTAACTGTGCCAATTTAACCACTCAGTAACCTACACATACTGTTCTATGATAGCTTTCAGAAAAATATATCTTACCACCATAGATTTAAGGACCAATAAAGCGTGAATACCGAATATTTATCGATCAGTATTCTGAACTTAGGCTGATTGTGTCCCTTGGGCTATTTAAAGGAAGTTTGTGGAAGTTCGTTACTTCAAGAGCAAACTTGGGATATTGATACTCTTATCTGAAATACTTTATTTATGCCATACTGTGTTTTATGGCGATTACATTTAAGCTTACTTAAAGTAGTTTTTAAGTATATAGACGGACAGGCAGATAAACATTTAAGATATTTTTTGTATAAGAACCGTATATACTTTCATATGGATTTAGGGGAAAGATGTTTTTTTTTATTGGAGTATGTGGTAAACGGGCAGACGTATCGCTTGATGGTAAGCGCCGCCCGCAACACCGGGAGCGTCACAGGTGCGTTGCCGGCCTTTGGGGGATGGGAAGAGGGATGGGGAGAGGGATGGGGGAGGGTTGGGATATGGGCATCCGGTTTCTTCACTCACTCGGTGAAACACCGGTTTTCTAAAAGCTGTTAATTTGATATTACAAACATACACTTAAATTTTATTTATTTGTATAGATGTATAGATTAAAACATGTACGAATTGTTAATACTACTAAAATGCCGCCTAGGAGTTAGTTTCTCAATTATATTAAAGTTTATTTCATAATTTGCATCAATATACATATAAATGGTGATAATATGTGTTTATCTTATCTATTTTATCACAAACAAATTCTAACTGGACCTTAAAGTTTTGTTTTATTTGGTCAACAAACATTTGTATTTAGGAGTTGCTCTGTGGACACACGCCAGACGCAATGTTATCTGAACAGAGCAATAATCTCATCTTCCTAGCCTTTATTATTCCCAAGATTATTTGGGGTCGGCTACCAGTTCAACCGGTTTTACCTGAATATCAGTTTTTACACAGAGCGACTGGCATCTGACCTCCGCAACCCTGAGGGCGAACTGAATTCGAAGGTTGAACTAGTTGTCAGTATATTTGAGGGCACTGACTTCCCAATAACGATTGCCATAGATGTTCATGACAACCGGGACCGACGGCTTAACGTGCTCTCCGAAGCACGGGCAGGAAACACCGCCATCTTCCATACTCCGGGCTGCTATTAGGAATTTCTTGTAGGAAAAACCCAACAGCAGTACGACCCGGGAATTGAACCCGAGACCTCTTGATTTGCAGTCGCTTACGCTAACCACTAGACCAACGAGGCAGTAAACATCATCTGAAACTAAAAAAAACGTAGTCAATATTTTGTAATTTCTAATAGGTAAATGTGTTAGGTTTTGGTAATATTTTAATGAAAAATCTATGTAAAATTTCTTTTTATGAGTTAATATATTGAGCTCATAACGACTTCACATGTCTTCAATCCAAAAAGAAACAACAGCGCCACCCGTGACAAAAGAAGGAAACTGTGAATGTTTACGAAGACACTTTCAAATACACCGTTTACAAAGACGTTTAAAACAATAGTAGCGTGATGATATAAATGGACTATCCAACACCGAAAGAATTTTTCAAATCGGACCAGTGGTTTCTGAGAGAGACAGACGGACAGACAAAAGTTTTAAAAATTTATATTTTGGTATGTGTACCGTATATACATTCATATGCATGTAGTAGAAAGCGGTTATTTTAATATTACAAACAGACACTCCAATTTTATTTATTTGTATAGATTTAATAATATGTTTAATTATATGTTATTGCACTGCATTGTATTTTTTTACGTACCCCGATTTAAAATTGGTTCTTTATTTAGTGACGAGGCTGTACAAGCATTGTTACTACTATTTAGTAATCTCTAAGTAATCTTCAAGTATTTAACTATTTGCATTTCTCTTTAATAAGTTTAACGACGATACTAGTACGATCGAAAAACAAGTAGTAATAATTTATTTTACACGCTGACCGATTCAGAGTCCGAATGAAAGATTCAATGGACTAAGAAAACATTATCGTCTGTATGTCTAACCTCTTGGTACTAGAACATTAAACATACGAGGAGTTTTGAGGGGCTCTTAACTTGCGATGGCTCATGCTATTACTTTTAGCGACCCTTTTCAGGAGAATATGTCCTGTTGTCTAGTCTAGAAACGTTCTCTAACTACATTAGCATTCCCGAGAACCTGTTACTTATATATAATACTGTCAAAACAAAAATAATATTGCTACTAAAATGTTAGTTATTTACAATCCTACTAATGTTATAAACGCGATAGTTTGTGAGTGTTTAAGTGAGTATGTTTGTTGCTCTTTCACGAAAAAACTATTAAATGGATTTTAATGAAACTTTACACTAAAATAGCTTATACATCTGAATAACACATAGGCTACAATTTATAAAGATACTAGCTTCGCCTCCCGGCGTTACCCGCCGTTATTGCTGTACCGCGGGTAGTACCGCGAGGTTCAGCTAGTATTGAATAATTATTATCATTATAAAATATTCACGCTGTTAAACCCATTCTTTGGATATTATTACTACACATATTTGTATTACTAAGGACTATTGTATTTTTTTTTATACTTACACCTCCAATATTGTTTTGGAGCCTATTCTAATCTATTTCTTTCGTTCCAGTTCTATCATTCACTACTTATCGTACTTTCACCAGATATTGTTTACAACCTTGGAGTGGACATCTTTAGTCTGAAATAATGATGATGATTTAAACACAAGCAGTATATAGGCTAGTTCTAGTACTATTGGTAAGCGATTCCTAATTTTGAATAATATTATGGTTGTGCCGATCACCAGTGTGGTGATGGGGCAATAACCACTTGGCTCGTGTGTAGCAGGTATAATAAAAAGTTCAACTCACGGTTAATATGTATTATTGTCCAACACTCACAAGTAAACAATAGAAGGTGCGGTAAAGGAAGATACAAGCATAAGCACAGCACAATAAATAGTTTAAGGCAGGAAGATGTATAGTCATAGCATAGCACACAAAATAACATATAGTACATAAGCGATATTAAAGCATTTACACTAGTATATAAACTGAGGTAAACAAGCGTACGTTCCGCGTCAATAACAAGTTACGACTGGTTTCGCCGGCGCGCGCGCACACCTTGTGGTCGTGTGTATAGTGCACTCCAGGCGTGTCGATGTAATCGACATCGATATTGTATTTTATTAATATTAAATATATTACATGACAAAAGTAAATATGTAAATATAGTTAGTAAGTTAGGTAATTATAATAATATAGAATATATATATATATATATATATAAGTGTAAATATATAAATAGTTATAAGATTTAGATATAGGTTATTCTAAAGATAATTATAATAATATAGTGAAATATTGTGAGTAAGAATGGTAAGTGTAGTAGGTAGCCTACACCACCCCCCTCCAGAGACCGTCACGGGCGATAAAAATCTGGGAATTTAACTCGCCGTCCAGAACGTGTTGTAAATTCTTTCTGAGTATCTGGTAAGGGTTCGTTGTTGGTTTGGTCGGACAGTATGAAGGCCGGTTTGACTCGGTCTATAGATACTGTGACCTCTTTACCCCTCTGGAATATTTTAAAAATTTTAGTATCCCGGGCTAATACCTTGTAAGGTCCTGAGTATGCTGGTTGTAGCGAACCACGAGATGCGTCTTCACGGAGGAACACGTGATCACTGGTTGCAAGTTCTTTATATACGAAGACCTTTGGCTTGCAATGTCGCGCAGCTGGTATAGGCCGTAGTTTCGCAGCAATACTTTTCAGGCGGGCAGAGAAATCTGACAAGTCAGTAGTGCTGCCTTCGGTAGGTTCATCGAAGAACTCCCCTGGTAAGCGTAAGGGCTCTCCGTAGACGAGTTCCGCAGATGAGCTTTGGAGATCTTCCTTGAAGGCGGTTCGTATGCCTAACAGGACCCATGGCAGTGACTCTGTCCATCTGTCGTTTCCGTGGCAGACTATTGCGGCCTTGAGTTGGCGGTGGAAACGTTCCACCATGCCATTGCATGCCGGATGGTAGGCAGTGGTCCGTTTGTGCTCGAAACCGGCTGTTTTTGCCAGATATTCGAATAAGGCGGATTCGAATTGGCGACCACGATCAGTTGTAATATCCGTGGGACAGCCAAAACGAGCAATCCACGTTGAAACTAGTGCTTTAGCCACGGTTTCTGCCGTTATATCTTCTATCGGTATTGCTTCCGGCCATCGGGTAAATCTATCTACCGCCGTCAGGCAATACCGATAGCCTTGTGAAACCGGTAGAGGTCCAATAAGATCTATGTGGATCTGTTTGAACCGGGTACGAGGAAGATTAAACGTACCTAGTGGTGCAGTAACATGGCGATTAACTTTGGCTTTCTGACAGGCCATGCAAGTACGCGCCCACTCTCTGCAGTTCTTCCGTATCCCTGGCCAAACGAACCGCTCTGCTATAAGTTTGGCAGATGCATTCGGTCCAGGGTGGCTTAACGAGTGCAGGCTTTCGAATACCTGTCTGCGAAAGAATTTTGGAACATAGGGCCTGGATGTCGGTGTACTGACGTCGCAGTACAGGGGTATACGACTTCCAGGGACACTCAGCTTTTCCAAACGTAATGATGAGCCGTTGTCGATTAGGTGTTGGAGTTCAGGGTCAGTAGGTTGACCTTTGGCTAGCTGCTCGAGGCTAACCGGGGCTCCCAGTTCTTCGATACGTGACAGCGTATCGGCAACTATGTTATCCTTGCCAGATATGTGCCGGATATCAGTTGTGAATTGAGATATGAAATCAAGGTGTCTATACTGCCTAGGCGAACAGTTTTTCTTCCTCTCATGGAATGCAAAACTGATCGGCTTATGGTCAGTATAGACGACAAAGTGCCGGGCCTCGAGCATATGTCTAAAATATTTTATGCCCTCATATATAGCAAGCAGTTCCCTATCATAAGGGGAATATTTTGTCTGTGAAGGGCTGAGCTTCCGCGAAAAGAAGGCTAGCGGTTGCCAAGTACTGTGCTGGTATTGTTGGAGGACTGCACCGATTGCCTTATCAGAGGCATCTGTCACCAGGGCAAGTTTGGCGGTACAGTCAGGGTGTGCCAGTAGGGCAGCATTGGCAAGGTTATCTTTACATGCGATAAAGGCTGTAAGGGCGTCTCCTGTCAAATTAACGGGATGGGAACCTTTCACTGAGCCTGTTAATAAAACATGTAAAGGGGCTTGAAGTTCTGCAGCTCGAGGAAGGAACCTCCTGTAGAAATTGAGCATCCCTAAGAATGCCTTGAGCTGGCGCACAGTTGTTGGTGTCGGAAAGTCTCTCACAGCTTGCACCTTGGAGTCCAAAGGCTTAGAGCCTCTTTCGGTTATGGAGTAGCCTAAAAAAGTTACCTCTGGCATACCGAAAACGCATTTTTCTGTGTTTATGAGCAAACCAAAGTTTTTCAGCTTTGTGAAAATTTGACGGAGGTGCTCCTCATGGGACAGCTCATCCTTGGAGAACACCAGGATGTCATCCAAATAACAATATATAAAGTCTAGGCCCCTGGTAATCTCATCTATAAACCTTTGGAAAGTTTGGCCTGCATTCCGAAGTCCGAAAGTCATATAAGGGAATTCATACAAACCAAATGGTGTTGTTATCGCGGTCTTCGGAATGTCGTGCTCACTGACAGCTATCTGATTATAAGCCTTAAGCATATCAAGGGTGCTGAAGACTTTGCAACCAACAAGATTGTGGGCGAAGTCATGTATATGCCTAATCGGATATCTGTCAGGAATGGTGCGGGCGTTGAGCATGCGGTAGTCGCCGCAAGGACGCCAGCCGTTGTCCTTCTTCGGAGCTAGATGGAGAGGTGATGCCCAGGGACTCTGCGAAGGTCGAGCTGTTCCATTCAAGAGCATAGCCTGGAACTCCTGTTGAGCAATCTTTAATTTGTCGGGAGCTAACCGACGTGGTGTACAATAAACTGGAGGGCCTGGAGTGGTGCGTATGTGGTGGACTGTGTGGTGAGTGATGTTACGGTGTGTTCCTGTTGGACGGGTAATCTCGGGAAATTCTTCGAGAATTTTGTGATACCGGGAGTCACCAGTCAAAACTTTAACGGAGGCTATACTACTACATATTACTACTTTGGCTACAGAAGATACAGAGGTAGTACTATCTAACAGGCGTTTGTTACGGCAATCTACAATAAGAGAGTAGTAATTTAAAAAGTCTACGCCTATGATGGGCTTAGTTACTTCAGCTACAACAAAACGCCAATTAAATATTCTACGTAAGCCAAAATCTAAATTAAGGTGTATATAACCATATGTGGAAATCGTGGAACCATTCGCAGCACTCAAGTTGTAGTCCGTCCTAGCACGTCGATCATGAAGAAGAGACCGGGGGAAGACGCAGAGATCGCTTCCAGTATCGATGAGGAACTGTGTCTTCGAAGCTCGGTCTGTGACAAACAGGCGACCAGTAGGAGTTGAAGGGCAGTCAGCAGTCGCCATTATCGACCGCCCCTGGCGTTTCCCGATTTGTAATCGCAGGGGGATACGCATTTGCTGGCTTTCTCTGCAAATCTGTTATGGTACCAGCAAAGCGGGAACTTCCTGTAATTCGACTGAGAGCGCTTCGACCTGGAGACCGATCTGCGATGAGGTGATCTTGTAGATCGCGCACGGGGTCTGCTCCTGTCTGCAGCAAGGTCCTGGAACTGCCTCCGAAGCTCGGCGACTTCTCTAGCCAGAATATCCAGTGATGAATTAGGAGCGGCCATACTTGTAGAAGCTACAGATGGTGAAGGTAAGGCCAGCTCTTGAATACGATCGGCCAAGTCCGCCAGATCGTCGGTGGAGGAGGTTATCGGTTGACCTGCGAGCACCGTCTGGATTCCATGGGAGAGGCGACTTATCCAGATGGTCTTT
Source organism: Spilarctia lutea (assembly GCA_916048165.1). Lineage (NCBI taxonomy): Eukaryota > Metazoa > Arthropoda > Insecta > Lepidoptera > Erebidae > Spilarctia > Spilarctia lutea. The sequence goes on from OU696491.1 coordinate 9,625,771, forward strand.
AAGAAATCGTCGGGAACGTTGACGCCAGCGAGGCTTTTTAGATGGCGAAGAAATTGCGAGGGCTTTCGATCTCCAAGCTCCTCGTGCATTAACAGCTGTTTCAGCTTCTTCTCCTTTGACGCTGTCAAACGCTTAATCAGCTCGCCTTTTAATCTTGCGTATTTTTCTGTGGCTGGTGGACTAATAATGAGGTCTTTCACTTCCCTAGCAAATTGGGTATCCAGCTGGCTAATGATATAGTGGAACTTAGTAGTGTCGCTGGTGATGCCAGATATAGCAAATTGACACTCCACCTGCCCAAACCAAACCTCAGGCTCTTCCGGCCAAAACGGTGGTAAACGTGTACCAACTTTGAAAACATCGATATTTTTTATCGACACGCCCTCATCTCTAATGTTCAACCTTTCCGTCGTCAAGGGCATTGTACGTCCACGTGCGTCTTGGAATTCCTTATTCAATTCCGTGGTTCAAGTAAGGGGTCACCAATATGGTTGTGCCGATCACCAGTGTGGTGATGGGGCAATAACCACTTGGCTCGTGTGTAGCAGGTATAATAAAAAGTTCAACTCACGGTTAATATGTATTATTGTCCAACACTCACAAGTAAACAATAGAAGGTGCGGTAAAGGAAGATACAAGCATAAGCACAGCACAATAAATAGTTTAAGGCAGGAAGATGTATAGTCATAGCATAGCACACAAAATAACATATAGTACATAAGCGATATTAAAGCATTTACACTAGTATATAAACTGAGGTAAACAAGCGTACGTTCCGCGTCAATAACAAGTTACGACTGGTTTCGCCGGCGCGCGCGCACACCTTGTGGTCGTGTGTATAGTGCACTCCAGGCGTGTCGATGTAATCGACATCGATATTGTATTTTATTAATATTAAATATATTACATGACAAAAGTAAATATGTAAATATAGTTAGTAAGTTAGGTAATTATAATAATATAGAATATATATATATATATATATATAAGTGTAAATATATAAATAGTTATAAGATTTAGATATAGGTTATTCTAAAGATAATTATAATAATATAGTGAAATATTGTGAGTAAGAATGGTAAGTGTAGTAGGTAGCCTACAATATCACTGTCTTCTGAAAGTTGTAGCATGATAAGAAGAATGATAAGAAGTGTTTATTTTCGTGTTATTTCTGTGATTAGATCAAAATACGTCGACGGGCGACTGAAGTAATAATAAACCGAGTTCTAAATAGGTCATATAGTTGACCCAACGACTACTCATTCAACATTAAAACCTACTGTCGTGTCGTCGGTGACTTGTTTCAAATCACTCTTTAGTAATTTAAGAATAGTTGAATAATAAACAGAAAGAAACGATGCCTATGTATGTATAGGTACATTATATCCGTAGGTACAGTAAAATTATCCTTATACGATAAGTACGTGGGCTGGGCAAAAATAGTTAATGAAGCTTTTCAAAATACCCCCAATGTATTTATGCATTTGGATGGACCAGCTTTCAAAACATTTGAAAAACGTGTCTTGCGGGAGTTGTAAAATAACCGCTGAAATTCTTCGACGGCCTAGTCTGCAGTGCAAAATTTTCACCCACGAAGTATTTTTATTACCTTACGAAATGGAGCATGGAGCTAAATCTGGGCTGTATAGAGGATGAGGTAACATTTGTGCTCCCGAAGTTGTCAAACAGTTCTAGCAGCTGTGTGAGCGGGCGCGTTATCTTGGTGAAAAAGAATGCCACGGACGCCACTCCTTGGCGGTTATTAACTAAGTGGCAGTTGTTAACTGTTCTACGGTCTTCTAGCGGAATCTTTACTACTTGGACTAGTAGTAGATGCGTCTAAAAAAACCGCTATAATTTTTTTATTAACGCTCCGACCACCAACAACTTTTGTGGGCAAATTGTCCTCTTCAAATATCCATTGCGTGATTGCTGCTTCGTGAGAGGATCGTAGCTATATATACATGATTGCACCAATCAACACGACGGCATATTTGCTCATCTCGGACATTTCGGACATTTCGGACATCTAACACACAATGCCATCTAGTCCCAAGCTAAGTAGAGCTTGTGTTATGGGTACTAGACAACTGATATGAATAGACATATACTTTTTTTTTGTAAATACATACATATTATACATAGAAAACACCCAAACTCCGAAATAAATATTTGTAGATTACACAAACATTTTGGTCCGACCCAGGATCTGAACCCGAGACCTCAAGCACAGCAGTCGCATTCACTACCACTGCGCCACCGAGGCAGTCAGTAGAGAGTGTCATCGGTGAGAGAATGAGGTATTCATCGCGAAGTAAGCTTCCTAACTTTAAGGTGCTCATGCAGGATGATGGCAACTATATGTGATCCAATGTTTAGTTCAGCCTGTATCTTCAATGTGTAATATGTCAATTCTCTCGCAATATCCACTCTACCCTGATGTCGATTACACGAGCAACTGCAGTTGGTGGTCGGCCGGGTTAGGGGCTCATCGTTAAGGTTCTCTCGACCACGTAAATGTTGCTAATGCAGGAGCATACACCCCAAAACCAGCTTGTAAATTTTCTCGGGATTCCTTGAAGTTTAACCCTCGTTTATAATCATAGAAGATCATAGCACAAAAAGCTTCTTCTTCTTCTTCTTTTTTGATGAAATGGCAACCAGCCGGATCACTCGGATCAGCTATTTCTGCCAATGTCAAGTATTTATCTTCAATTATCAAGTCTTCGAGTCTTCAAGTCGTCGTCGTGATGAAATTAATGATAAAAAATATATAAAATGTGGATGACATGAAATGGGGACCGTCTTTCGGGAAAACAAAAAACGATCCCACAAAAAGCTTCCCGCGAGACGTCCATTGCAAACAAAAGAAGAGTGACAGATAAACTTAAACTTAAACATATTAAAAAAAACTGTACATAGGTGGCCAGTGATTTTCACGAAAGAGGTTTGTGTTGCAATTAGCCGTCAATCCAAAATAGTTTCATAAAAGAAGAGATTGTATTTATTCTGTGGCTATCAATTTTCGGAACAATCTAGGTATGTGTGCCTTGGTGGACATTACTTGCGTTTTTTCTTTGATTGTGACGTTAATTGCGAATCAGAAAATAAATAAAAAGAAAAACTTCAAGATTTACATCGCTTTGTATTTCTCATTGATCTTCTAAATCTGATAAACTCATCAAAATAAATCATATGAGCAACAATAAAGAAACTCATCTAATAATCGTCATTCAAAAATTCTTCCTGACTGAGAATGCGGTCTTATATAAATCACTGGTAAATCAATCTACAGATACCTCATAAAGTATATCGACGTGCACGTTTTGCACAACCTTTCCAAGAGCTGTTCGGATTGAAAGGAGACTACTGTCAACTGCTTATTAGTAGATAGTAGATTTTGTATTTAAATAAAGGTAGTTTAGTCGCTTATACTTATATAGACACATCGAAACGGATTTTAAGCAGGTGCAGTGATAGCTTCAACGGTAATATTATTAATTCCAATAGCTATTATATATATTATAACTAGATTTCGTAGTAAAATTAACTAATAATGAACTCTAAGCAAACAAATTACAGATAAAAAGGTAACTAGAAGAAGATTTATATTATTTGACTACCTCGGTGGCGCAGTGGTAGCGAATGCGACTGCTGTGCTTGAGGTCTCGGGTTCAAATCCTGGGTCGGACCAAGTGTTTGTGTGATCTACAAATATTTGTTTCGGAGTTTGGGTGATTTCTATGTATAATATGTATGTATTTACAAAAAAAGAGTATATATGTATTCATATCAGTTGTCTAGTACCTACCCATATCACAAGCTCTGCTTAGCTTGGGACTAGATGGTGTTGTGTGTTACATGTCCGAAATATTTATTATTATTATTTATGCTTTCTAGAAAAATATAATTTTAATTCGTACTTACGAGTATATTGATAAGGCCGTTTAAATAAAAATAACTTAGTTCAGTTAACTTCGGTGTTGTGTCAACTAGTCCCGAGACTATTAAATATTCAGGCTATTCCAAGAAATGTTGTCCTAAATGAAAATAGATAAAGTCAAGATGGATTTATTTTCTCAGAATTTAATGCTGAGTCAATATTTAATTAAGTAAGTAGTAACCCAACCTAAAACTTCGCGTATAATATTTATTTAGAACTAAGTTTGATGTTGTTGTGTCACTTTCATTGCACAACTAGTTTATTGATAGCAGCGTCTCTCGCATAATTTTTGTTCTTTCATATTAGAAATGATAAATTCCTATAAAACCATTTATCCCTTATGGGTTGAATTTCTTTTTTAAAAAGTTGTTTAGAACTTATGGTATACCAACAAAAAACCAACTTTGTAGCCCCCGTAGTTAATGCTTTGCGTTTATGATTCAGTCTGCAAGTCGTGATTAGAAATTTTATATGTTTAGTTTACAGGCTATTGCCCGCGGCTCCGCTTGCATCTATGTCGGTTATCGAGGTAAAAAGTCTATAGAATAAAGTATCTCTATCATCATCATCATCATCTTCCTACCCTTTTCCCAAATGTATTTGGGGTCGGTGCAATGAGTTTGCTTTTTCCATTCTCCTCTATCACTCGTCAGTTCACTACTAACTCCCTTTCTGGCCATATCTTCTTTTACGCAGTCCATCTCCCTCGCTCTTCCAGTCATAGTTCCAACATTACAACTTCCATACCTCAGCCTTACATCTGGGGCTTGCTTCTTACGCCGCATCCGCCCTGATAGATGCAGCAACCCTTGTCCATTTATTCGCGTAGCCGGGTGCTGCTGCCGCGCGTCGCTTAAGGGGTACGCCCTAGCCCTATAGCCCTCATTTCTACTATTTCTCATTTCTCATTGCAAATAGTGGTTTTGGCAACTTGTTTTATAGCCGGCCGCCTGCCTGACGCTAACCCTCCTTGGGAATGTAATCGTTATATAGGGATTGGGGAAGACGGTAAAATAAGACAAGGAAAAATGGATAGGGTAAGGAAGTTAGGGTATAGGATACCGCATATCTCGCATGAGGAAACGGGATAGAGACTGCGGTAGCTCGAAGAGGCCGGGGTCGCATACCCGTATGTATGTCCTGTGATTGGGAGATATCACATGGACAGGAACACCTTCTGACATGTATCTCTATGCCGAATTTTATTAAAATCGGTGCAGCGGTTAGGCCGTGAAAGCGTAACAGGCAGACAGAGAGAGTTACTTTCGAATATAACATTAGTAAGGATTTGCGCTTTATTATTGTACCGTGATGTGTTACTCAATTGATTAAATACTTTTAAAATTAATCCATATGGACTCTAACAAACTAAGTTACTAATAACTAAAAGAAAAGAGTATAATAATAATAATAAATATTTCAGACATCTAACACACAAAGCCATCTAGTCCCAAGCTAAGCAGAGCTTGTGTTATGGGTACTAGACAACTGATATAAATACTATATACTTTTTTTTGTAAATACATACTTATTATACATAAAAAACACCCAAACTTCGAAACAAATATTTGCAAATCATACAAACATTTGGTCCGACCCAGGAATCGAACCCGAGACCTCAAGCTTAGCAGTCGCATACGCTACCACTACACCACCGAGGCAGTCAAAGTCGAGTGTTCTGTTATAACAGAACACAGTACCTAAAATTGGTCAAAAGCAGTTATCCCTAAGTGTTGCTTTAGTAATACAGATAAATGTAATTAGGAATAGTTAAAATTACACAACAAGAATTGTAGAAAGAATTGTACGCTTAGTACTACGGGAGAAGAGAGGTAGCCGCAGAGGTAGATCAGGTAGTATGCAGCTCAAAATGATCAGACTAAATCCAATCCCTTAGCTTTCTAGGAGTACGTTATGAGGACATTCACTGACTTACCAAGTTCACCTGCGTAGATGTGCAGTTAATGAACTATGCGTAAACGATAGGAGATATTTAAAGATAACTACGATAAGTAGGGTTTGCTTTGTACATACTAATTATTTTCTACTAACTCTTCTACAATTAAATTACATACGTCAGGATATATCTAAAATACGGTGTATCGTGGCGCATTTAACCCCATAAATTGATGGGCCTTCAGTATCCTCATTCGCTCGGTGAAGCAAAGCGCGCAGACGCTGTTTCACACCGGTTTACCGTGAGTTCGTGGTATCACTCCGTTCGAGCCTGCCCATGCATGTGGAAGCGTGGCTCTCCCACTGTAAAATATGACAGTCCGTTGAGTGTGGTGTGATTAAACACCAAATGGACAATACTTTGGACACAAAGAACACCTGAGTGTTTTTGTCCCGTTCCCCCGCAACACAGAAATACTTCTAGTGCGTGAGTTTCCTTTTAAAAATATAATAATTATGTAACACACTGATAGCGTAGGTTATGTAAATGATGCAAAACACCTGAGTGTTATTGGTGTCCAAAGTATTGTCCCGTTCCCCCGCAACACAGGAATACTTCTAGTGCGTAAGTTTCCTTTTAAAAAATATAATAATTATATAACACACTGATAGCGTAGGTTATGTAAATGATGCAAAATTATCAACAAACAAACTATGCCTACATAAGATGTGTCTACGCATGAAATCTATTCTCTCAATTCTATGTACATAACCTAACCTACTCTATGCATGAACATATCTATATGCACTATTCAGGGGAACGATAGTAGTTTAATTAAGTTTGGGACACGTTTCTTGTTAGAAAATAATTAGTGCCAGCTGTGGGGTAAACACTATTCTGTTACTGAGATTATGTATCGTTATTGGCTTTTCTGAATATCATAATTTACCTACATTGGTACTGCTTTTAGTCTAGAGTTTTTCTTTAGATCCACATCTCTTAATGGTCATGGTTTAAATGGACATAGGTCACTCCTGTGTCATAATACTTTTCTATTATTTAATTTATGTTTATATTGTGTTTATATTTATATCGTGTCGATATAAATATATTGCTGTTTCTGTTTATGTTTTAATCAATTTGTGTTAAAATTAATTCATGTTAGTTTAGTTTTTATTTACAGTAATTAATACGGTTGGCCGAGTGGTGTCAGCGATCGCCATGCCGCTTGCTACTGCGCTAAGTGTCGTGGGTTCAAATCCCACACGGCACCTTCAACACTTTGTGTGATCCACGAATTGTTGTCCCGAGTCTGGATGTTCTTTGTGTCCGTTTCATGTATGTTTGTAAAGTCCCCCACGACACAGGATGTTTATTCCTAATGTGGGAGTTGTCTTTTTTAAAAAAAGAAAAAAAAAAGCTTTAATGAGTTATATTTGTGGTTTATATTTTCGTTTGTACCTAACTTAATCCCACGTGGGTTCAAATGCTACGTGGGACATCACTTTGTGTGATCCACAAAATGTTGTCCTGAGTCTGGGTGTTCTTTGTGTCCGTTACATGTACGAACATTTGAAGACCAAAAATAGGCTAATCAGTCTGCCAATTCTAAGTTTTAGTAAGACTAATACATAAGTTGATTTTTATATATAAGATGAGAGCTCCTTGTAATGTGTCCATAACTTTTTTCACTAAGGACGTGTAGTTGATTAAAAACTGTGGCAGGGGATATGATCGTGCTGATTGTATTAAGACGCAATCAATTCGCCACGCTATTATTGAGAAGGCAATCTTTACTCCCGGGATATGACCTGATTATGCGTACTGTGGTTTTAATTTTATTTTCGCGTTACCCTATTTTTCTTCTAAAATAAAAATTAAATTATCCCTTATAACACCAGCTATCTGTCAGTGAAAGTTCCGTCATAATCGGTCCGGCCGTTCGAGGAGATTAGACGGAACAGAGATTTTAAAAACTGATTTTTTTTATATTAAAGTAGACTGATATAATATATATAATATAATAAATAGACATCTCAATTTAACTTATTTACTAGCTGACCCACGCAACCTCGTTTGCGTCTTATATTGCCCGTAGCATGAAAATTTGCCCCCGTTTTTGAAACATTCTTCATTTGTGCTCCGCTCCTATTAGTAGTAGCACGATGATATAAAGTCTATATCCCTTCTCGATAAATGGACTATCCAACACTGAAAAAATTTTTCAAATTCGATCAGCGGTTCCTGAGATTATCGAGTTCAAACAAACAAACAGCTTTATTATTAGTATAGATTAGGTAGATGAAAAAAAATTTGATCTCGTATATATATATTTAATGCCTGGTTCTTTAATTATATCCACTTATTATTATTCCATATCGATAGGAAAATCATTCAGAAAGCATCTGTGCTCAGACAAATGATATCTAGATCATTTCAGGTCGGTTAAGGCATATCATTTATTTAAAAAAGCTATCCTACTAGAAATAACCTTCATCCAACGTACCGTATAGGGACTCCCGATAACAATAATCAAGATTAACTCAAGCGACTTTTAAATATCTCCTTCAAGCTGGATATTCCTCTTGCTTTTAACTATCAGGGGATTAAGAACAAATTGGGTTTTTTTTTCCATTCATTAGTGTTCGTTCAATTTGCGATTGCACGTTTTGCCTAGTGGTTAAGCGGTCGCCACGCCGTTACCTACTTCGCCAAGTGTTGTGGGTTCAAATCCCACATGGAATAACACTATGTGTGATCCACAAATTGTTGTTCTAAGTCAGGGTGTTCTTGGTGTCCGTTTCATGTCTTATATGTTTGTAAAGTCCCCCGCGATACAGGAATTATTCCTAGTGCGGGAGTTGTAAAAATTATATATTTTTGGTCAGTCTTTCGCCAGCACTCGGCACTGTAAAAAGAAAAAGGCGAAATGAAGTCAATTTTATACTGTAAATAGGCTTTGCTGGAATTGAAAATGTAAAGTGTACCATTTGACCCATATATACAATATGTCAAGAGGCAAACGGAATTATTTAGAGGGTCTATCCTAGTCTATACCTAATACTGGATATCAAGCTTGTTTGCATTCAAGAAACGTTCTTATGTTATTTTTTTTTCTACACTACAGAATCAATAACATTACTTCTACGACCTATAAACATTTCCCCGAAGGTTTTCTAACTCTTACCTCCATTTGTTATTATTGCTCCCATTACTCTCGAGGTGCGCATCGCTCTGAATTCCTAAGAGTGCTATTAACATCAAGGGCTGTTCGCTAACCCGCCATTTTAGGAAGAAACTAGAATATTATTGTACAAATTTGATTATCCATTCTTTGTTTTATTAAGGTAAATTTGCACAGGCTAAAGTTAGTCGTAGTAGTTAATCTGATTAAAGTATCTTAGGTATAAAGCCTAAAATCTTTAGTTATGATTTATTTTATTTGTTAAATCTATTTTAGTAAATCAATCAATCAATCAATATAATAGTCCTCACTAACGCAAATAGATATATTTGTCCTTAACGTAATAAATATATAATATACAGGTGTTTATCTCTGGCTCACGTTAGGTTTTTTTATGGAATAGTAAGCGATTACCGCTGCCCATGGACTCCCTCAACACCAGAGGCGTCACAATTGCATTGTCGGCCTTTTAAGAGGGAATACACTCTTTTCTTGAAAGTTTGAAGTGCGTACCAGGAATAAAACAAGCGACAATTCATTCCATAGTCTTGTTGTGCGAGGCAGAAAGTTTCTGGAAAAGCGCTCAGTTGTGGTCTACCGACCATCTAGGTAATGGGGATGAAACTCTTGTCGCGTAGGACGATAGCAACGTCAGGGATCAGTCCGAACAATGCTTCGGAGCACTCCCCATAGTATATGCGGTTTCTACGTCTTCAATAAAAAGAAGGTAATATGCAGGTAAAGGATAGATTTGACCATTATCTTTATATTCGACTAGCTGACCGACGCAACCTCGTTTGCGTCTTTTATTGCCCGTAGCGAAAAATTTTCCCCCGTATAGGGTTGATTTTTTACACCTTGTGTCCGAAAATCCCCAATATCTTACGGAACCCTATTTTTTTCCAAAATAAAATATAGCCTATGTTACTCGTGGATAATGTAGCCTTCGAATGGTGAAAGAATTTTTAAAATCGGTCCAGTAGTTTTAGAGCATATTCATTACAAACAAACATACAAACAAAGTTTTCCTCTTTATAATATTAGTATAAATTTAAAAGGGCCTTATTAACTTTATATTTTTATCTTTTTCAAACATTATTCTTTCCTACTTTTTGAAATTATCAATTTTAAATTAGTAAGATTAATTTACTGTTGAATATTTCTCTTTGATATTTCTCTCTGATAAGTAAGACTTCCATTTTACTCGAGAACACGAAACCAAAGAGTCCACAATGAGGTTGGGTAGACTTAATTAAAATGATAAACTCTCTTTACTTAACAGAATGACACAGATACTGGAGTGTCTGTAAATTTTATTGACACTGTACAATGTATAATTTATTGAAGTAAGTATATAAATATTAACTGTTAACTATGAGACAGTTGTGTGTGCTACATATAGCTCTCCGCAAACATTCTTCAATAGGTTTAATTCTCAGTTATCGATAAATAAACGACTTAAAGACATTGTATATCCAGGATTTCCTGTGAGGACGGCCTTAGCAAGTAGACACTACCGGTGTCAAACGCAACAAAATAGGTAACCTGTACCCTTTATCAACACTGGAATGTAAGAATGTGATATCTAGATACCTTAAAAATTTAACATATGAAATTTGTTCACGATAGTAACATAAAGTTGTAATGGTCACAATAATCTGTAACACACCACACACAAACACTCGAAACAAACACAATCACAACACGCAAACAGTTTTATACTACACATCTTTTTGTTATCGTCATATTTAACTTCACATCATATTATCTCTCACTGTACGTTCATAAACAAAGTACTATTTATTTTTTGTAATTGTTCTAATATTAGATAGTTTCAGTTATTGGAGGAAGGTGACGGTGTCTGTCACACAGTTCATACTAACTAGCACAGACATCGTCGTTACCTCTATCTTAAATTTGTCATGTATAAATTAAATTATATAACATTAGCATATATAAAGATAGGAAATTGCTAACATTGATTTTGTTAAAAAAGAAATATGGTATTATTATTAAAAAATAAATTACAGTTCTAAAACTTTAGCGAAAGGAAATACATGCAATAGTTATTAGGATTTAACAGAAAAAATAATAGGTTTGTTGGATTTGTGATTAGTCGAACAAATCTGACTGCCTCGGTGGCGCGAGTGGTAGCGTAAGCGACTGCTGTGCTTGAGGTCTCGGGTTCGATTCCCGGGTCGGACCAAATGTTTGTATGATCTGCAAATATTTGTTTCGAAGTTTGGGTGTTTTCTATGTATAATATGTATGTATTTACAAAAAAAAAAGTATATAAGTATTTATATCAGTTGTCTAGTACCCATAACACAAGCTCTGCTTAGCTTGGGACTAGATGGCGTTGTGTGTTAGATGTCCGGAATATTTATTTATTTATTTATTTAAATGTTATGTGATGAGTACATTCAATTGTTCTTTATCTAAGGGTATTTAGAAACGGTGTTGCATGGATTAAGTCTGTAAGTGTTAATTTATGTATATTACATAGTTTTTAGCGACTCACTGCCACACAGATAGACCCTGCGAGGTCTTCGTGGTGCAGTTTTTATCACTGTGTCTGTGAATGTATGTGTATTGGAAACAAAAGTTTCGATAACATTTAGAAAGCCTTTGTCACTTGTGCCATTAGCACGACTCTATTGACGCCTCATTCTTTTCAATCGGTTTTGTAGTTTAGACGCTACTGTATATTTTACATACTATTACATAGACTGGCAAAATTATAATTTTTCCTTTTTAACCGACTTCAAAAAAGGAGGAGGTTCTCAATTCATCCGTATTTTTTTTATGTTTGTTACCTCATAACTTTCGACTGGGTGAACCGATTTTGATGATTATTTTTTTATGGGGCCATCTATGATCATCAATGGACCATATTGAAATGAGACCACCAGCTATCAAGCTGGTGGTCCCATTTCAATATGGTTCAGTTCTTGAAGTCGGATTATTGTGTTGTTAAAATTTGTGATTATGGTTTCGTTGTAATCGTGTAAATAATCTAGACATTACTATATATGTAAATGCTCCCATACAATGTTGTTTTTTCGTAAATAAAGATGTGAACATTATGTAAATAGAATGGAAGTTTCTCTAGATTTTCTAAAACAGATGAGTATGGTATGAGAGACGGCCCACTTGATGGTAGAAGCTTACCGGTTCCTATAATAACTGTGGATATAACTTGGACGTTATTTTCTTATTTATATTGTTGAGTAAAAGTAAATGTTTATCTTCCAACTCATCTCAAGAAAAGTGAAGATGAAAACAAAGACAGTACCTACACATCTATCAATCTTCGGAACGTTCAAAATTATTATACTTGTTTTTATAAAATGGCCACAAATATTTTAATTTACAAGAACCTCGAAACGACAAGACAATTAATTTACTTTGGCATTGAGAAATTTCTTCAATTCCTTAAAGCCAAACTAAATTAATTGGCTTGTCGTCGGTGTGAAACAGCGCCTGCTTGTGTTTCTCCGAGTGAGTGAGGATACCTGAGGCCCATACGCCTTCCCTCCCATTCCTCAAAGGCCAGCAACGCACTTGTGACACCATTGGTGTCCATGGGCGGCGGTAATCGCTTCTGATCAGGTGATACGTCTGTTCGTTTGCCCCTTATTCCATAAAACAAAAAATATTGTAAATCTTTCTGTACGTAGGAGGAAGACCGAGAGCTCAATTTCAAGAATATTAGCTAAAGTGAAAACTTACATAGGAGGTTCAATAAAGAGGCTGCAGTGCCTAGAGTACTATACTAGCAAGATCGAACTGTACGTAGGTATTCAAAAAACTTTCCAAGCTAATGAGAATACAAGACATTATGCGTTATTATTTTATTTTTCTACATTGTCTCCCTAAATTCTACACACTTACTTTAACCATGTACAATGCAGATGCAAAGATGTACGGCTACATTCACGAGTTCTATTAACGAGTGCCAGTTTTATTTCGAAGTCATAACGGGTGCTCACCGACATCAACGTGAAGATAGTAATCTTCACTTTGATGACGTTGAGAAGCCGTTATGACTTCGAAATAATTTCTAATTTTCAGGAACTGGCTCTTTCATTTACGTGACCTACTTTTGTACTTTATTTCTGTTTGAAACGTGAAAACAACATAATATCAATAAGTCCACTAATTCGAGGACTTTACTACGTTTACTGTTTATTTCAAAATTTTAATTACAACCTTATGCCGTTAAAATAGGTAAGCTATTTTCAAAAATACAAACTCATTTACATTCAGTGCTCCAATTAAAAAGGGGAAAATAATTCACGAGAGTACTAATTCACTCCGAATTTGAATGGAGTGGGACTCTTAGTAATAATACATGACTTCCTCTCAGATGATGTGTACCGTTATTAGAAAGGTACATTAGAGTTTTGAGAAAAGAGGAACATTAAACAGTGTTAATGTACTAATTTTCGGTTTGTTGGGTGTTCACGCCTCATTACTGGCGAGCGTCATGAAACCTTAAACACATGTTGTTAGGAGTACATAACCTTTTCGTGGAGTGTATTGCTTGTGTACTTTCATCAAAGAAAAAAGAGAGATATAAGAGAAGGAGAGAGAGAAAGAGATAAATAGAAGAAATATATGTTCCGTGGGAGGGCCACGCTTCGGCATGAATGGGCCGGCTCGACCGGAGTGATACCACGGCCTCACAGAAAACCGGTGTGAAATAGCGCTTGCGCTGTGTTTGACCGAGGGAGTGAGGATACTGAGGTCCATACCCCAACCTCTCCCCCATTCCCTCTCCCTATCCCCCAAAGGTCGGCAACGCACTTGTGACGCTTTTGGTGTTGCGGATGTCCATGGGCGGTGGTAATCGCATACCAGGTGATGCGTCTGCTCGTTTGCCCTTTATTCAATAAATATATATATATATATATATATTAGTACAATAAATATATATATATTTATATAGTTATATAGTCAAACTTATTACAAGTACATTTTGTTTCGAAACAATAATAAGAGATCGAGTAAATATAAGCAATAGCTAGTAATATGAACAAATTATGTGTTATAATGAGAATCAAAAAATACTCAAAGGTATTTAGTACATGGTTTTCCTTATGTACTTTCTTGAAAATTTACGTAAAAAACTTTATAATGAATAACAAAACGTGTTTAAGTAAAAGCAGAATTCCTCACTGGCGTACAAAATGAATAACAAAGTTTAAGAACATACGAGCATGTAAAATGTTCAATCATACGTGTTAATAATAGCATTCAGCATGAGTTTATTCATATTAATTTATGCATTAAAAAAAATACACTATAGAATTAAAACTAAAAAGTATCACTTAAGCACCTTTTCATAAATGAGCATATGTCGTCATGAGGCAACGACGGAGACACACATATTCTTTAGCCTTCCTTCCTTTAGGATTTGTATAAAAGACAAGTATGCAACTATTTATCCTTAAAAAATCATCAATTGTTATAGAAACTTTTATACAAGTTCAGCCGATGGAAAATTAACACACAATACACACAAGCCATTAGGTGCTTTAGTTCAAAATATGTTAAGTAAAGTCCTTTCCCTTCTGTTTAATCTTTTGATTGATTCAATGTACGCAAAAGTTAAGTGCAGTAAGGAGCTCGTGAAGTGGAACTAATTAGATTAAACCATCACAGTTCACAGTTAATGATTGTCGTGCAAAGTACGGAACGTAATTTATAGTACCTACTCCGTTTTGAGCACATTCGTTTGAGTAACGATTGCTGTAACAAATAGTACTGGCTAGTTATAGCTACGAGTATTATATTATTTTAGAGTGAGTCGTGAGAGTGACTGGTACATGAAAATAAAAAAAAACCCGAATTTAATAAAGATGGCAGATATAGACGCAGTCGGGTTTTTTTAAAATAAATAATTCATTACTTGTTTTTACATATAATTTTTATCGATTAGATGTTAATGTTATTTAATTGAAATACTATTATATTACTTTTATATACATTAATTTTAATACGTAACTTACTATCGGATGATGTGTGACGTTTTTAATTAGAGTGCAAATTTATCATTTTCGGTTTGTAAACGTTATCCGCCGCCGATTCCATATGTTTTAAACATACATACATACAACAATTATGATTATAATATAATCATTATATGACATAATAATAAAAAAATAATTCGGTATTTTATATCAAGATAGTACTTAGACACTATTTATGTAATGAAGAAGTAATGTAATCTATACTAATATTATTGATTACATTATTTCTTCATTGACTGCCTCGTTGGTCTAGTGATTAGCGTAAGCGACTGCAAATCAAGAGGTCTCGGGTTCAATTCCCGGGTCGGACTGCTGTTGGGTTTTTCCTACAAGAAATTCCTAATAGCGGCCCGGAGTATGGAAGATGGCGGTGTTTCCTGCCCGTGCTTCGGAGAGCACGTTAAGCCGTCGGTCGCGGTTGTCATGAACATCTATGGCAATCGTTATTGGGAAGTCAGTGCCCTCAAATATACTGACAACTAGTTAAACCTTCGAATTCAGTTCGCCCTCAGGGTTGCGGAGGTCAGATGCCAGTCGCTCTGTGTGATATTCAGGTAAAACCGGTTGAACTGGTAGCCGACCCCAAATATTGGGAATAATAAAGGCTAGGAAGATGATGATGATGACATTATTTCTTCATTACATACATACACTGCCTCGGTGGCGCAGTGGTAGTGAATGCGACTGCTGTGCTTGAGGACTCAGGTTCAAATCCTGGGTCGGACCAAATGTTTGTGTAATCTACAAATATTTGTTTCGGAGTTTGGGTCTTTTCTATGTATAATATGTATGAATTTACAAAAAAAGTATATATGCCCTGCTTAGCTTGGGACTAGATGGCGTCGTGTGTTATATGTCCGAAATATTTATTTATTTATTATAAAGAGGAAAGGTTTGTATGTAAGTATGTTTGTAACGAATTAGCTCAAAAAGTACTGGACGGATTTTTAAAATTCTTTCACCATTTGTATTACATAAATGAAATAAAACATCAGAAATTGGCAAAACTCTTTTAAATATGTATTCCATAACAGCGTTCTTTTAATTGGTTTTCTTTGGCAACTTGGTTTTTCTCCAAGAGTCAAACGTGCTTAAGGCGGCGACCTCAATTAGCGTTACTCAGACTGGTGACCGAAGTAAAAATAAAGTTTTAAGTACTATGAACAAACGTTAAGTACCTGTTTATTAGCTTGATAACATTAAATGGTCATAGCAGATTTTCATCGCAAACGATTTTATACTTATTGTAGATTTATTAATTTATTCCTCAATATTTTACTGTATTAGACAGTTTTGCCTGCCTTGAAAATAAAGATTAATATTTATTTATTTTACTAATCAACTAAAAATAAACACTACACAACATAACATACATGAGTTTATATAAAAACATATACATATACATGTTATATACACACACATATATAAATATATATATATATATATATATATATATATATATATATATATATATATTTAGATAACATTCGTACACTATCAGTAAAGGAAATTGGTTTTCAATTTCACATTTTTTAACCTACTTTCTAAGGGACGCCTTCAATTGTCCAGCAATGGTCCAGGTCCAGTAATTAAATACTTGAAGATAACAATAGAAATTAGTATTTGAATTTAGAATACGAAACTGATGTTCATGTAAAAGGTGTGAGTAAACACTATTGACAAATGCTAATATGTATTCGTGTTCCAAGTCGTTAGGGTTCGAAAATGATCATTTCGCTTACATTTCTTATATCTTATACCTATATGAGTAGAATATATTTTCCAAGCGATAGTGTCTGCAAATGGTTTACCTTTTATTCTCACCAAAGGGAAAAAGGTAATGATAAATTCGAAAGCAAATTAATCGTAAATAAGATTTACGAGAAACTGGTTAGAGGCAATTCTTTAGATGTCAAAAGCTTCGTGCGGATATGGTTGAATTATTCCTTTGTGTGCTCAAATGGAGCTGTAGGCCTAATATTATTCAATCCAAGATGAAAGAGAGTTTTTGTATTTTTTGTTTATATATAGATGGGAGAAGTATCGTCTTCGATTGTATCGTTTCTAAGCAATTTATATTAATTTATTAAGTTTATCTGTCCATTCTTTTAATATTATAAAGAGGTAAAGGTTTGTGAGGTTGCAGAAGGTAAGGGGACTCTGGAGATTCAGATTTTATATACATAATCTGAATTTCAGAAAAGGCTACAACGATTTTCGTAAAATTTAGTTTAGCAGGAGGTTTCGGGGTGATAAATCGATCTATCTAAGATTCATTTTAAGAAAATTTACCAAAAATATAATGATCGGTCATCTATGTATTTTATACATACCTATGTTTATCAAAGTATTCACCCATGCAATTGGTGCAACTTTATGCAACAACTAACACTTGAGCCGGCAATCTAATGATGCCGGCAACATACATGCATAATCATAATGCCTCTGGTGTTGTGGGTGTCCTTGGGCAGCGGTGGTCGCTTACCATCAGGCGATACGTCTGTTGGTTGGCACATTATTCAATAAAAAAAAATCCCGTCGACGAGGATGTCGGTGTGGTGTATAGAAGGCCTTATACAGTTTTGTTCAACGGAAACCTAAAACAATGCAGGAAGTACATCCCTATTTCAGGTTCTTAGAAAACCCGATATGTTAGAGAAATTGGCGCAATTTATCATTCCTGTTATAACGCAGGTATTTCAATGTAGCAATTTTACATAAAGCTGAGCTTGGAGTTTGTGTCCTGTATCGATCCAAAATTTTAGTACAAGAAATCTGTATTTAGCCTAAACTTAACTTGATTTGTAAGATGTTCTTAAAAGTAAATGATAAGGCTACAATTACAATTTACGAACAATTTCGACTTTTTAATAGTAAAAGAACCTATTATTTCTATTACAATTGAAAATCCTCAGCTTTCATATTTTAATGATTCTACATTTTTCATTAGAATTTATGTGATATTATTGCAGTATTATTTCAAAAACACAATAGATACGGTTCTTGCTTTATGTTGATTTTTTATTGATCATATTTTTGTATAAGGTACTATTTTTATTTTTTAATATATAACAAACGAGCAGACACCGCCGCCCATGCACACTCGTAACACCAGAGGCGTCACAAGCGCCGGTCTTTAGAGAGATGGGGAGGAGGGTGAGAAAAGGGGTTGGGCTATGGGTCTCCGGTATCCTCACTCATTAGTTAAAACACACTACAAGCTAAAGTCATCCTATTCTAGTAAGAATGTAATGAAAACCTTCGAAAACTGTATCTATTGCCACTATATCAAGTGCCAACACTTATATTCATCCCATAGGCGTCGTAAGAGCAAACTACGCAGAACAATATCATTGCAAAGAGAAAGAAAACTTGACAAGATGCAATCCAAAGCTAAAAAATTCTAAGGACACGTTTATTAGCAGCAATGTATTACTAAAAGCTATTGATGATGTCTTATTCCTAAGGTACAGAAGAAATGGAACGATAGGCACCACATCAAAAGTGGGCGTTAGTGATTGTGACAGAAATTTCATCCCCATCATCTAGATGGTTGGCGGTCCACAACTGTGTGCTTTACCCGAAACTTTCCGCCTCGCACAACAAAACTGTGGAATGAGCCGGCGGTGTTCCCGGACCAATACGACCTGCAAATCTCCAAGAAAAGAGCGTATTCCTTCTCAAAAGGCCGGCTACGCACCTGTAACGCCTCTGGTGTTGCAGGTGTCCATTGTCTGCGGTAATCGCTCACCATCAGGCGATACGTCTGCTCGTTTGAACCCTATACAGTTATCAGTTACAAATATAGATTTATTTTTATTTATTTAATATATTATAGAGCAGTAACATACGTAGGCTTTTTTATTTTAACTTCACTATTATTATCAGCTTATAGAACAAAAACTTTAAGAGATGAAATCGAAAATATATCCATAGTTTGAACATCGAGAACGCTAGTTAGCGTACATCCCTTTATGGTAATAGCGCTCTTGGGTATTTTCAAGAAACTTCCCCACGTGGCACCGCGAGAGTAACGAGCGGCTGTAGTAATAAATGAAGGGAAACTTGAAAAAAAATCGTGCAAACGTTTATAGGTCATTGAAGTAACGTTATTGATTCTGTTGTGTACGCAAAAATAAACGCAAGCACATCTTTAGAATACAGATGAGCATGTGAATCCGTTTCGGGCTTACCCCTCCTTGGAACATCTAAATAAGAATTCCGTTTGCCTCTTGACATGTATACGGAATAAAGCCGGCATAACGTCAGACTTTCCGTGACTTTATGTTTTCAATTTCAACACAGTGTATTTGTGGGCTTTAACATTGTCTGGGTCTTTTTGTAAATTCGATGGCACATTTTGTATAAGACGTAAATAATTGGGTTTGTGGTTTTCATGAGTACGTGCGGCTTTTATTCAAGACAAATTGATTGTTTGTTTACTGCCATTGACTGAATTGATGGCGTAGTAGTTGTAGCGATCATCTAGCTGCTTTCTGGTGTGCGAAGTGTTGTGGGTTTAAACCCTAAATAGGGCAACAATTTGTGTATGGTTTCCAATCCCACGTGACACAGAATTTATACTTAGACAACTCTGTCTTTGAAAAAACAACAAATAAAATAACGAACGCATAGAATATTTACCGTGGGAGAGCCATGCTTCGGCATGAATGGGTCGGCTCGACCGGAGTGATACCACGGCCTCACAGGAAACCGGTGTGAAATAGCGTTTGCGCTGTGTTTCACCGAGTGAGTGAGGATACCGGAGGCCCATACCCCAACCCCTCCCCCATCCCCTTTCCCATCCCCCAAAGGTCGGCAACGCACTTGTGACGCCTTTGGTGTTGCGGGTGTCCATGGGCGGCGGTAATCGCTTACGGTGATACGTCTGCTCGTTTGCCGACTATTCAATAAACAAAAAAAAAAAAAAAATTGTCTTACTTGGATCAGGTATATATATATATTTATTTATATCATGTGTGACCATGGCAGATAAAATTTAAAATATTGTGTAAATAAAAAATGTATCTCGCCGTACGTCAAATATTAAATCTCTTTGCTTTCTTTTGTAAAGATGGTATATTAAACCTACCAATGTATCGGTAATTGCCATATTTTTTAATAACCAGATTTATCTATATCAAACATGCAATCAAGATTTTGTCACCAATGTTAAAAATAAGGACGGATGTCTTTAAGTTTACCAAAACATTCATAACTTAATATGTTTTCTAAGTTTCTAAAATATGTTTTCATTTATATTATAAGGATCTCTTACATATTAAATGTACTTTCTAATACAAACAATCCATACAACACAACGATTTGTTATAAATTCATATATTTTATTTATTTATTCGCTTTACAGCTGTACTAAATTAATTACGGTTAAAGAATCCTTATTTCATAAAAGAATTAATTAAATTCTTACTGAGAAAACATTCAAAAATGTTAACAAATAAATCGAATGAGCGTTTTTTACAAAAGTGGGTGGTAAAACATATTTTGCACTAGATTATGAACTTATAATAATTAGCTTTCGTGTTCTTCTAACTAAGTGATAAAAATAAAAGCATTATAGATGATAAAGAGAAAATAATTCAGGATAATTTTCTCTCCCCAGAACACTCACTCAGAACTGTGGTATTAATGTATTAAGTTGTTATGTAATTGTGCATGTAAGTGTTACTAATACACTGAAATTACATACATGTGTACTTGGTAATGTTAGTATCACAATTAACAGTATTTAACAATTTACTGCTAGACATATACCTATCTTTAGAAACGAAATACTGCCCTTCTATACCATACTAAGTATATTTTCAACCAGCTGCACCTTTTTTTTTTATCTCGTACGGAAATCCTCTCGGATACCACCTCCTGGTGGCATGTCGGACTCGAACCGACTAAAACCACACGCCATCTCGGGTACTAGATGCCGGGGAACCAGATGCACCCTAGAAAGGAAAACCCTGGAACCCCGACGTACCTCGGGCCATCTACGATTTGTAAATGGCCCCCTCCTCTGTGGAATTCCCGGTGTTTCCGTTGCTTTCCCCAAAAGTTGGGGTACGAGTGCTGTGGTGCAAGCGCGCCCCCCACCCGAGCCTGCTTCTGCTAGGGTGACAGATGGCCTCATATGTCACCTTCAGGCTTGCGCTTATGGAGGACGGAGATCATTCTGAGATCTCCGTCGCCCGAGTCGCCTGCGGTATTTGACCCGTTCCCGGGCTTGGCGGGCCGGTAGAGGTCTAAACCTCTCCTTGGCAAGCATTACTTGCTCGTAGAAAGACACGGTGGAGTTCCACGCGCTCCGCAACATGACCGCAATCATGTTACCGAGCGAGAGAACCCCCACCCCGATGGCCGCCTCGGCTCTCCCCACGCCGGACTTTCTGCCAGCGTGTGGAGCGCCGTGTCTATGGCTGCAGCTGCACCTGGCGGTGTGACCTGCTGTAGTTATTGAACTTTTACAGCACAGCGCGGGGCTAAGTTAAATTTAAATACAAGTAGCTTACATAACTCCTTATATCAACAGCTATCTTCAAGTGTCGTCAAGTCTATCAAGTCGTTCTAGAGATTATTCAGAATGAGCAATGGCACAGGGACACTTTATACAACACCTGGACTCGTAGTAACAATTTATGGATCACACAAAGTATTGTACCATGTGGTGTTTGAACCCACAATACTCACCGTCGTAGAAAATGACATGGTGACCGCTTAAATCACTACGCTATATGTGCAGTATTAAGAAAAGTAGACATATGTGTATAAATAATAATAATAAATCTCTTCATTGTACACCAGCTTAAATAATTACATAGTAAACTTAAAACTATTATGAAGTATGTACAAGTGGTGGCCTTATCGCTCCATGGCAATATCTTACAGGCGACCATGGAAATTAATTTATAATTTAAGAAAGAATTCGCCTAAATAGATTCATATAAATTTTCAAACTCCATTACAGTATACAAGGACCCTTGTCGTAGTTTCGATATAATTACCTTGCAAAAGCTTCA
Source organism: Spilarctia lutea (assembly GCA_916048165.1). Lineage (NCBI taxonomy): Eukaryota > Metazoa > Arthropoda > Insecta > Lepidoptera > Erebidae > Spilarctia > Spilarctia lutea. The sequence continues at coordinate 9,647,858 of OU696491.1, forward strand.
TCCGTAGTTATCTGTTTATTCAATCGGAACACAAAAGAGGAACTTTCCTTCCCCTTTGGAAATACAATGAGTAATACAATATCATCACGAGGACCGAACCATTGAGGGTAAATTTGTGGGTAAGCATCTAGATTTTGTATTGTTAATACTGATTTCGATCAAGGAGGTATGACTAAAGTATTATGAAAAACTCGACTGCGTCAATATCTGATATTTTTATTAAATTTAGGATTTTTTAATTCTCTTTTTGTTTTTTTTTTAATTAAGATGTATCCAATATCACTCTCACGACTAAGTCGAATCTATTGACATCACTCACAAACAAATACGACAAGCTGGTTAGGCTCTAGGGCATGGCAAATAAATATATATACATACACTCAAAAACATAACCCTCCTTCTTTAAAAATCGGGTAATTAGTGTTTTATTAAAAAAAACATAAAGAAAACAATAATTATAAAACGTCATATGACTTCAACATGGTTGTCGTATAATCGTATATATATGAGAATTTTTCATGTATTCTAGAGATATACAAGTGCATACATTAATTAATAAGCAGAAGAATTGTGCAGAAGAATAAGCAAAGTTGGATAGAAAAATCTTTTATCATGTTATTTTTGGTAAGACGGCTCTTATTTAATAATTACTTTGGACAACTGTTAGACTATAGACTAGGTGCTAAATACAAATAAAAAAATAATAATTGTTATGTTGTATTTTCAATTGTTTTGTTTGGTTACTATTGAATTCCATTTTTTAGATTGGTTATGGAATATATACAAAAATCTTTGTTTTTTTTAATGAACCACTCTAATTACCCGATTGCGAAAGGAGGGTTATGTTTTTTGTTGTTATGTTTTTTGAGTGTGTATATTATACTACAATATTATATATATATATATATACATATATAATATTTTTATATAAGTTGTGTATATGTGGCTTGTCATAGGTAATTTAGTTCATTTATGTATTTACGTTGATAATATGATAAGTCTGTAAGCTTTCTTTAAAATAAATAAATAAGTTTTATAGAACTCTCAAGCAGCCAGCATCTTTAACTCAAAAGGTATATCATTTGCAAGTACATACAAGTGTCTTCCAGTTAAGAAATCTTCTCGAACTTTTATTGAAACAGTTTCTGACCATTCGTCTATTCTATAAGCAATATTTGAAGGTGCAATATTTATCTTATGGCATTGTAAGATTCGCGACTCAAACTAAGCATCATCCTAATTCCTAAATAATACTATGTGGAACCAGAAAGGTTACTTCACAGATTATGTGTGCCGTATTTTACCTACTATCTTTTAGTACCTCCTCATACAGTTGGGTATAATTACAACGAACTACGCAATAACGGGACCTTTAACCCTCTCAAGCACGCGTGATATGGGGTTTTATCAAAACGTTATCTCATTGAGGCAGGTCGTTTAGAGCAGCGTCGGAAATTACGTCATTGTGACCCGACCCAACTTGGTGAATGTCGCTTCGAAAAATGTGAGTTTTTTTAGGGTTAATTCCTGTTTGGTAGTAAAATCTCTTATAAGGATATACTTATTTTATGTATTTTTATATGAATGCGTCAGTAAAGCATAACTTAGTTCGTTCTGGTATATGATTGAGGGTTTTGATTTACGACAGTAAAATAAGTTCTGTATACACGTTGGTCACAAAGTAACCGTTGTAGGTTTACTGCTCTTCAATAAAATCCGAGGAATGGATGTTTTAGTATCCATTTAAAAAACGTAAAAGTGATAAATACATTTGTAGCGGGACTTTCACATGAATTTATTACGATACACCTAAAGGAAGTCCTTGAATTTCTTCTTTATAAGAAATTCTTATCATTAACATTTCACATATGTTTTGGCTAAAAAGAAAAAAAATGCCTAATCGTTTCATTAATGACAGAGTTCTGAGATAACAAACAGTACATATTCAATGCAAAAAAAATCGTGCTCATATATCACTACTGTATAGCTGCCCTTCAATCTTGAACACCTAATTTCCAATTTGTCCTGAAGAAATTGACGTGAGCGATAGAATCGTCAATTTCACTATCTTTTGTCATGTTTTATAAGTATAAAATATAAATAAAATATGCTTTCTTCAAGTCGATTAAAAGCGCGCGATACTCAAGTTGCGCAAATTACTCAAAGAAGCTTAATCAACAATCCATAATGTCCCACTGCTGGGCTCGGGTCTCCTCTCAGGAGAGGGCCATACGTTCACGCTAGCCAAATGCGAGTTAGGTACTGGCAAGACAACGTTGTGGCTACATAATCTAAAGTTAGAAGTTGTTAAGTCGCCCAAAGGCCTCCAACTAAGCTTCACGACTGTTTATCGTATGATAACAACCGGGACCGACTGCTTAACGTGACGTCCGAACCACGGAGACGCTCATGGTATCATTCCACCAGCGGTCACCCATCTAGGTACTGACCAAACCGTCCTTGCTTAACCTCGGTGATTGTTTTTAATCACGGAGTGCAACTGGGCTATGAGAGCAAAAAAGCTTTGTCTATACTTATTCCAAAATTTGGAAACGCGAGACAAAGATTTTCCTCCGCGAATTTCATCACTTTCTGAAAAAATCCCTACTCACGATTTCAGAAATGGTTTGTGATCAAAAACGCCAAAGTTAACAAAGTACTCGTTACTTCCAAAAGCGATTAAATAGTAGAAACAAAGGCAAAAGCAACTTAAAAACTTAATCAAAGAAAAGTTATCTTTTGTAAACTTGGACGGTTACAGACCGCCACCTTCTAATGAAGGCTTTCCTGTTCGCTGAGTTTGGGACAATCGAGTTTTTGGGCAAATTGTGTTTCTACGATTGCTATTAGTTGCAGCCCTAGCCGAGTTCTGAGACCAATGGATAATGATTACTAAGTATGTAATATGCATAAAACATAAATGATAACCTATGAAATCCACAATATATAACTTCAATAAACAAAACACAACTAATAAGGTTCTATACATATATACGAATGCGACTGCACGGTTAGCCTAGTGGTTTAAGCGGTAACTACGCCGCTTGCTATGCGCCAAGTGCCGTGGGTTGAAATCCCACGTGAGGCATCACTTTGTGTGATCCACAAAATGTGGTACTGAGTCTGGGTGTTCTTTTTGTCCGTTACATGTATGTTTGTAAAGTCCCCCGCGACACAGGATGCAAAATCCTAATACGGAAGTCTTTTAAAGAAAAAAGAGTATTAATAAGAAAGGGCTTTAGTTACATAAAGATGAACACTTCTAGTAACTTTATTAATTTAATTAGCGGAACATCTGTTACCCACTCACACAATACCATGGACATGATATTTTTTTATATCCTCGTAACGTGCCTCGGAGAGCACGTTAAGCCGTCGGTCCCGGTTGCTATGAATGAAACTTGGTAATCGAGTCAGTGTCCTTAAATATACTGACGATAGTTTCACCTTCGAATACAGTTCACCCTCAGGGTTGCGGAGGTCTGATGCCGGTCTACCTCAGAACTATTAGCCGACCCCTAATCTTGGGATTAATAATGGCTAGGAAGAAGAAGAATAAGTTTATTTTACTGCGATTAAGGGTATGATTTAATACCAAATTTTGTCAACAAATAAACTTAGTTCTTCATTTACCATTCATTCAGTACCTCTCCTGTGGGATCAATTTTAACCATAACAAGATAATTGAAAATTGTTGTCCAAAAGTATTTTCATTTAGATATCATTGTTAAGTATATGCAATACGACATAAAACGTATTTGAAGTAAATTCATTTCCACTAAAGCTTACAATATTTAAATATCTGTATTCTGTGTGATTCGATAACGTTGAGAAATTTAAATATTCGGGGGATTAGACTCTGGTGTCAGAATACATAAACACAATAATGTCAAAGTTAAAAGCTTTTAAAGCTTAACATATGTACAATCTAAAATATTCGTTAGTATTACTCAAAATTCAGTAATTTTTTTTATTGTATCCAAAAGGATCTTACTAATTACTGATATTTCTAAAATTATATATACCACCGTTTTAGTTTACATTATATACATTTAGACAATTTCAAATTTCAAAAATAAATAAATAAATAATAAATAAATATTCCGGACATCTAACACACAACGCCATCTAGTCCCAAGCTAAGCAGAGCTTGTGTTATGGGTACTAGACAACTGATATAAATACTTATATACTTTTTTTTTTGTAAATACATACATATTATACATAGAAAACACCCAAACTTCGAAACAAATATTTGCAGATCATACAAACATTTGGTCCGACCCGGGAATCGAACCCGAGACCTCAAGCACAGCAGTCGCTTACGCTACCACTCGCGCCACCGAGGCAGTCAAAAAATATAAAAATAGCTAATCCTAACACACATAATCATCAAAACCAAGCTTTTTACTATTTTTAACCACTTAATTTTAATCGGGCATATGAAAACGATACAATAAAACCAAGGTGGAAAATAGGTTTATACAATTGTAACAAAATAAAACCGGTACTTGTTACTTTGTTATTTGGGAAGGCAAAATACTTAAATAAATTGGTATATTTGGAATTAACTTAATAACTACACAGCACGCGATGGCCGCAGGCGATAAAATTCGTTGACAAACAATTCTAAGTAAATTTTCATGGCGGTGTTGCATTTAATTCCAATTTCTTTTTTTTTTTTATGTTTCGGACATCTATTCAATTGCACGTATAATGTCGAAATAGATAAGATACATATTTAGGTTAAACAAACAAAAAACAAAACTTAATAAAATACATACATAGAGTTACTCTATACTCAATTCACAGGAAATTAAAAGTTATTTTTTTAATAATTAAATTCGGAATTTTAAACACTATCAGTAATTTTATTTACTGGGAGCATGATACCATTTCATCATCAGTGAAATTTCATAGAACTAAAACGTATAACTGTGGCTTCGGTGTAAATTTTAAACAGACCTGTAAAAACTATAGAGTAAATTAAATTAAAATATTACACTAAAGGGTTAACTGTACCATCTTCATCATTTGAAGATATGGAGATGATAGAAAAAAGTTGCAACTTTAGTATAATAGTGGAAACATACAATACAAGTGGAGTCTGGTCTTGTGACATATCGTGCCATAACTTACGTCACAAACTTTTATCCATGACGTGCAAATGTTTAATTAACTTGAGTGTTTGAAGTCTGTTGCAGTTGTTGTACGCAGCAGAATAATGAATTGTTAGAAATTCTAATATTTATCGCGATAACTGGCATACACGCGCATAGAGCCTCGGAAAAAAAAATCATTATTAGGCATATTATTTTTTCCTATTCTTTTTTTATATAGATATCAATTTTGTAGGAATGTAGATTGAACATTTGTATTAGAGATATACCTACAACAGTCTAAAGAAAGTAGTAAAATTATGAAAACGCTACATTCATAAATACTGACAAACTGGAGTGACCTAATAGCGTGCAGCGTGTGACATTTCAAGGTTACCCCATAAAAATAAATGATAAGGTCGGGTCACGGCACAGCCCTAATGCAGATGGAGTCACGGTGAAAAAATCCACGGTGTTACAAATTATTTTTTTTATATTCATTTATATATAAAAAAAATATTTGATTACCAAGCGCTAAACTAAATATCCATTGCCAACCGTAATTCCTTTTAAGATTGTCTAACAGAGGGAACTTTCCACGACATCCATTATTTGTGTGACCAATGTCTCTGCCAAGATAGAGTATCTTGGCACAGACCAAACAACGCTTCGACTATCGAATTGGACACAAAAGCGGAAATTTACTTGTGGTGCTGCTGTGGCCGCCTTTGAGCCCGATCAAACAAGGAACTATTCCAGGCACTACGTAGAAAGTAGGGACATGCATGTTGTAAGCTAGTCTGTGGTTTTCTATATGCTTTCAGGCTATAATCACTCTTATCTATATTTTGTTAAGACTTGTTAAGCCTTTAACTTACTTTTACAACTACTGATAACTAAAGTAGTCAATGACACAACCCGTACATAAAAGCTCGTGTATTGACTTAGAAATGAGTATCGTAAGAAACTAGCCATTGACACTGTGTTTCACCGAGTGAGTGAGGATATCGGAGCCCCATAACCCAACCCCTCCCCCATCCCCTTCCCATCCCCCAAAGGTCGGCAACGCACTTGTGACGCCTCTGGTGTTGCGGGTGTCCATGGGCGGCGGTAATCGTTTACCATTAGGTGATACGTTTGTTCGGTTGCCCACCATTAAAAAAAAACACAAAGCAATTTTTTTAAATTTAATCTACTTTTCTTTTATTTAGTAGATAATAAATTCAACCACATTTTAAAAGAAAATTACGTAAAATCTAAAGTTAGATTATATAGTCTTAGAAATTTATACGTATATTATCTAAAGGATAAAGAGCCTTCAACAAGGTGTAAAGAAGTAATAGCTGGATATAATCGTGAATACTGAAACAAATGGTGAAAGTTATCCGCTTGATAATAATGAACATTACAGTTTTGAAGCAGCCGGAACTTTCTACAACACAAGCTGAAATTTTAATTCATCTTTTGAAATGCAACCGCTGAAATTTCTTCATGGTTTGGTTATTCAGAACAGATCCTGAATTCTTGTTTTCGAAATCATGAAATTTAAAATTGAATCTCTGTGCAAAATATTATTAATAAGAACAAACGATAACTTTTTAAAATAAATTTGTATTTGCTTTATAGTAATTGTGTTGTATAACGTTTTATCATTGTCTTGATAAATACATGAAAATATAAGATAGTGTTTTTTATTGTATAGGGGGCAAACGTGCAGATGTGTCGCCTGATGGTAAGCGATTACCGCCGCCCATGGACACCCGCAATACCAGCGGCGTCAGAAGTGCGTTGCCAGCCTTTGGGGGATGGGGAGGGGGATTGGGGGAGGGGATGGTATAGGCCTCCTAGGGAAAGAGCACAGTTGTGGACTGCCAACCATTTTACTTTCCAACTAACATAGTATTTGTATTTTACTTTCCTTAATCTAAAGCTCTTAAGGTGATGAAAAAATCAGATGCTTAAACAACTGCTATGATAATTTGTTATATGGTATTTATTTAACTGCCTCGTTGGTCTCGCAGTTGAAATATGCAACTGACGATTAAGAGGACTCGGGTTCGAATCCCGGGTCGAGCCAAAAGTGTTATTGAGTTTTCAGATTATAGAAATACTTATAATAATAGCTTGGAGTTTGGAACTTGGGGCCTGAACCCCCGTACCTCGGAGAGCACGTAAAGAAGTCGGTCCTGCGCTTGATCTCTTCCCTGTCGTGTTGATTAACCGTCCCATTGGATTATGAGAGAGAGGGAACAGAGAGTGCACCTGTGGTGTGCTAGGAGAACATTACATGGTATTAGTGAAGTTCAAATCTCTACCGCAGTTTGCTATAAACTTATATCAACATTTTAGTAAGTATTGACTTTCAAACTATATATATTAGTAAGCTACGCACGTAAAATTAAGGAAACAATTTATTTAATTAAAATAATAACCCTTATTTCTGTTTAATGTAATCTATGTCTATAAGTCTTTGCACAGATGAAAATTAGACGATCACACATAAAGTTTACGTGACTGTGCAGTAGAGGTTCTACGATATGGCTACGAGCGCTCTACGAGTTTGCACACATCTGTACGAATACTGACGTAATTTCAATGTCGTTGGGTTAATTCACGGACCGTATTCGCACTTTCTTAAAGGGTTAGTGCCTAACTTGTTACATAATCTTGAAAAACGTACATATTAAAGAACGTTTTAAAACAAAATTTCCTTAATGAAGATTTTTTTAATTTAATGTTTAAAAAGGCTACACAAACCAAAGGATGTGGCCAGTTTAATGCTGATCTGTAATAATATGTTATTTTAATGGGTGATAGCTTATGTATAAGTTTTAAACTTAATGAATTATGTTTAAAATGATGGTTAACATCAGGCAATGTCAAGCTACACTAAGAATGTATTTATAAGAAAGAAAGGAATATATCCTACTAATATTATAAACGCGAAAGTTTGTGAGTATGTTTGATACTCTTTCACGCAAAAACTATTGAATGGATTTTAATGATACTTTCACTAAAATAGCTTATACATCAGAATAACACATAGGCTACAATTTATAAAGATAGTAGCTTCGCCTCGCGTCGTTGCCCGCGGTTATTGTCGTACCGCGGGTAGCACCGTGGGGTTCAACTAGTTTAATATATATTTAATAAAAAAAAGCAAAAGGCAATATCAAGCTGTCGTAAAAATGTATTTATAATTTGTGAGAAAAAGTGATTTTTATTATCAGTCGAGCACCTTGTAATTCCAAAGTATTTAACCTTATCGTCCTTTTTACCGTAGCCCTTAACCTCAAAGAAAGGAAGCCCTAAGAAAAAGCAGATAGGAGCTATTCTCGTTAATTTTCATTTCAGGAAAGTCTCGTCAAAGGCAAAGGTTCTTGTCCACGAAAGTAAACATTGTTCCTAATTCCAGAGCAGAAATAAACTTACAATTACAGTTCTGAAACAGTTTTCAGTTCAAACATATTCGCCAATACAGCCGTAAAGTTTAACTGCTATTTGGTTAGTTAGTGTGTGGTTTCAGCGCTAATTTTACGCTGTCTGCCCCCTTGTTTGGTAAGGGCAAATTATATTAGGACAAAGTTCACTTGTATTTAGTTTTGTCGTTACATTTCAAGTTAAACTACTTTCGATTCATTTAAAGTATTAGTATAGTATTTGATCTTAATAATAATATTTAGTTTTATTGTACTTATGTTAAAAAGAGTATAAAAAAATATTACTTTTTGCAGACGTTTCCGCAAATATGAAGCTGGTTATCAATTTTCTTAACTAGAATAAAATTTTTGAAAGATATAAAAAAAAAAAATTATGGAATTGGAAAAGAGAGAGAGTCACATGATGGTAAGCAATTACTGCCGCCCATGGACATCTGCAACACCAGAGGCATCATAAGTGCATTGCCAGCCTTTGGGGGATGGGGAGACGGATGGGGGAGAGGTTGGGTTATGGACCTCCGGTATCCTCATTAACTCGGTGAAACACAGCGTAAATTAACATAAACTGGTTATAAATATGTTAAGAAATAGTCTATTATCATGAATTGAAGTTGTAGGTTTCGATGATTTATATCATGATTGGATAGAACGGGAATCAAGTCATTAATGAATTACACCCACTTAGTTTAACTTCGACCGGATTTATACGCTAATCTGGCTGTAAACGAATATCAAAGCGTTAAGCTACTTAGAGTCCAATCACTAAATGTAATCACTGTACCCTATAATGGCGCTGGCAGCCTATCTATCTCACTGCCAACATTAATACCAAATGACATACTAAAACCACACACACACACACACACACACACACACACACACACACATATACCCCGACGCAGGTCAGAAACCTATTAGCGTAAGAGCTTTTAAAATCCATTAGTATTGTTTTCATATACATACGAGAGAGAATAATTCAAGTAACGTTGTTGTATGTTATCTGTGGTGACGGATTAAGTGTATAGCGTCACCACTCTTATTTACTCTATATGCGTAATTAGAGCTTACTACGGCAATCTACGCAGGATTACAAAAGAAGAAACAATTGAAACAAACTATATACCAACCCGTCTGATAAGTGTCGTATAGTAGGCCAAAAACCCTATTTAAAAAGAGACTTTGACGACTTCCACATATAACACAACTATAACCTACTACAGCGCCATCTACTGAAGATACACTGAACTACGAAGTAACGCACTTCACGGAGTAACTACAAATCCTGAATCGCGCAATAAATAATTCTCGCGCCGATTATCATATATACAACATACCAACATCAACTGTTGGGCAGTAGCCCGCCAAGCATGATCACCTCGCCTGGTTGTAGGATCCACCCTTTGTGTTGGTTTTTTTGTGATCGTTCCACCGAACATGATACCCGTTCCCCCACAAGACCAAATCCAGTTGTGGACTTATAATAACTGTTATTATTGTTGATTATATTTTTGCAATTAATTTTTTAACCCCCGACGCAAAGAAGGGATGGTATAAGTTTGACGACGATGTCTGCCTGTCTGTCTGTGGCAACGTAGCTCTCAAATGGATTGGCTGATTTTAATGCGGTTTTTTTTATTCAAAAGCCAGCGGTGGTTATGCTTGGTTAATATCGGTCAGTATAACATCAGTGTAAGAGTATCAGCTTTTTAAAGTGAAACTTTTATTAGATCGTCTCAAAATTTTTGATCTGTGTGTTGCATGTCGCGTGACGGTCGGCCGCGGAGTAGGGATAAAATGAAAGGTGCTCGCTAGAGCAGCCAAGGCCAATATGGCGGCATTATCTTCAATAAAAATATTAGTTGGAGATTTAGGCTACTTTTATCATTTTTTATTAGTTAGTTTAGTATTTTTGGCGTATGATTACACGATTAATGTAGGGGTTTTTTAAAAAAAAATATTTTACATTGTAATGCAAGTAAAATTACGAACGTTTTATAATTCTGATAACTGTCTAATTGGATCTTTGTCGAATTTAAAAATACCCTCTAACTCACCGATTGCGGGCAAGAAGTCAAAATTAAAGAGCCCATTCCACTGAGTGTTCTCAGGTCAAAGTGAACTACGTGCCTCAATTAGGAACGGGGATATAATGAAGAAAAGTTACAAAAGAAATGATATATATTAATGTGGCAATAGTTCAATTCCATTTTAAAAAGTTATTTCATTATATCAAGTTGAACTTACTACCTTCCTTTTTTATATATAACACATATATAGACGATATGATCATTATAATTTTATGTGGAAGAAAACCGTATTTTGGTCCATTCCTTTTATAAAAACTAATAATAATAATTTAATCTATCACTTTTTGTACACCAGATACATTACAAGTCAAGCTTAAAATTAGGGAAGTACAATTGGCGGCCTTATCACCCGGAGGCAATCTCTTACAGCCAAGCATTGGATGGAGAGAAAACATGAGTAAGAGAAAGTGTTGGGTAGTGTCCGGTGTAAAAGTAGGTAAGATGAAAAATAAATAAATAAAGTAATAAAGATTAACTTATATTAAAAATAAAGAAAAAATTAGATATACCGTTATAGTAATACATAGTGTGGGTTATGAAATAAATACAAACAAGGAATAATATAAATATACAGTTAATTACATACTTAAATGTAGAAGTGTGACTCAATTGACTAGATAAATAAAAATAGCAGGTTAAGGGACGTTGATGTCTCTCATAAAGAGTTATATAGAATATATAAAGAGTTTTAAATGGTTCGAAAAAGTCACAATCCATATAATTTCTAAAAATGTATATGACTTACAAGCTTTTTACGTAAAAAAAACATACAAAATGCAGCCAGAGCAGATAAAATAACCTCCGGAACCTCCGTATAAACATTAGGTTATAGTCAATTATGGTAAATTTCAGTTCACAACAAAACATCTGCAAATACATCCTCAAAGTTTCCTTGCCCTCCATAATTAAATAAAAGCGTAATGTTATTGCAACTCTCCCAGCTTACAATTAGTACAACAGATTTGAAGAAAGTAACGATTTCAACCTCGGCTGAATTTGTATTTGTTTTTGCAACCCTTAAAAAGGTTTTTTATAAATCTTCCTCTATTTGGTTTTTAGTTTTTAGCTGTAAAATATTGTTATTTTGTATATTTATTTAAGTAACATGAGCTTATAAACGATATTTATTTTGTAGGTAATTAATAATTTACAGATACTTATTTTTACACGTCGGACTTTACAGCTAGAAGAAGCCCATGCATTTCCTAAGACTCACTGCTCACGACTCACTTCCTAAAACAAAGACACAGAGGCGCTTTTTTTTTAAAACAAGTACAGTTTAGGAACTGTTTTGGCCTTCTGAAGAAAGGATCATAGTATTGAGTCGGCCTGTGAATACAGACTGCATACGAGCCCCAGCCATCGTATTACCTAACCGGTATAAGTCAAGATTAACGACCCGAAGCGCGACACTACCGCCAGCAGGACATTTGGGTAGGTCGGGAAACACTCAAAATCACCATCACTAAATATAAAATTATTATGTAATACAAGCCTAGACTATATTCACATTTACACATACAAAAGAATGCGGATAGTATTAACACATTGGAAAACAACTTACAATAATAAAAAAAAAAATATAATGTTACACAATGTGCACACAAAATACGTAGGTATAAAAGTATAACTTTTAAAACTTTAAACACAATTTATAGAGTTAACTTATTTGAATAATTTACATCGTATAGTCAATAAAATAATCACTATATAATAATATTTAGTAATGAAATTATGAATATTTTAAATTTCAAAATATCAAAAATGAAAAAGAAGGTAAAATGCCTGACGCTTCACAATAGCGTCATCACCGCTGCTTAAATTTGAATATGAAACCTGCTAGCACTCGACGTAGAATCTGTACAACATGCACTTTACAGCAAATTGGATTTGCTAAGTAGTGCACGAGAACTGCCAAGTACCATAATACCGACACATGGCACACTACACCTCTACTTTACATCTAAGCAATTGAAATAGAAAATGGAGCGAATAGGTTATAAAATATATGTTGTTTACATTTACTGTTTTTACTTAACTACAGATTAGTAAAAAGAAGATTAATGGTTTTGGCAGTCTATGTATGTCCGTTTGTATGTTCAACAGTAACCTCTAAACTACAGAATCGATTATCTAGTACATGGGTACCTACAAGACAACTGATATAAATACATGTATAACACAAGCTCTGACTAGCTTGGGACTAGATGGCGTTGTGTGTGAGATGTCCGAAATATTTATTATATTATTATTTCATCAATAGCTTTTACGCAACCGGGTTACAGTTTTATAAACGTTTTCTTACCTTCTCACAATATGTATCCTGCTGGGTGAGAGTTGAAACCACGATGTTCTTAATAGCCAAAATCACTACCCAATATATTTAAAACTAGCTGAAACTCGCGGTGATACCCGCGGTACGACAATAACCGACGTCAACACCGCGAGGCGAAGCTGGTATCGTTATAAATTGTAGACTATGTGTTATTCTGATGTATTAGCTATATTATTGTACAGTTTCATCAAAATCCATTCAGTAGTTTTTGCGTGAAAGAGCAACAAACATACTCACTTACATACTCACAAACTTTCCCGTTGATAATACGAGTATTAATAGGATATTACTGGAACTGTTATGACCCACGTGAAAATGAAACAAATTTAACAAAATTCCATTCGGCCGTAGTTTATTATCTGTTCGTGTGCTGACTGATTAAGAATACTCAGTATCACTACCTCTATTTGTCCTGTGGCTGTCTAGGAACCGACTTAAGGACAAAATACGCAGGACAACATCACTGCCAAGAGGCGGAAATCTTGAAACTAACGCTGTACCAATCTGTTTGGCAATCGTGGTAGAGTATACCTAAACCTCATTTGTAAGGAGAGGTCCTGTCCAGCAACAGTTACAGTTGTCCTTAACAATGTATTACTAAATCATTCAAAACAGAGGACGCTACTATGGTATATAAATAAACTAGCTGACCCACGCAATCTCGTTTGCGTCTTATATTGCCCGTAGCGTGAAAATTTCCCTCCGTTTTTGAAACATTCCTCATTGGTGCTCCGCTCCTATGAGGAGTAACGTGATGATACATAGCCTATAGCCTTCCTCGATAAATGGACTATCTAACACTGAAAGAATTTTTCAAATCAGACCAGCGGTTCCTGAGATTAACGCGTTCAAACAAACGAACAAACTCTTCAGCTTTATTGTTAGTATGGATTAGATTACAGTCCAAGCCAGACTAGAGTATTATAATTTCGTTAGATCACGTTTTGCAGAAAATCCATATTTGTTTGTTTGCGTGACTTAAATAATATTGAATTTAAGTGTACACACACATATCTAAACATCTTTAGTACAGCATGTTAGTTAAATACTGCACTAAAGATGTTAAGCTATGTATCCTTAAAGTTGAAAATATTACAAAACCGTTGCTTTATAACGTTTATGAAGAAGTGGGGTAACAGTTACCCCCCTGTTTACTTAACATAACATTCCATTTAACTTTAGCTTGTTAGTATTGCATAAATAAATATTGAAGGGAACAGCTTTACAAGTATTACAAGGCCAACCAAAACGTCGGAGTAAATAAATTTACGAACGACCGTCAATCGTTACTAGTTTTGGCTCGCAGCTCCGCCCTCGTGTATGTCGGTTATCGCAGAATAGAGGGACAGCGAACAGACGTATCGCCTGAAGGTAAGCGATTACCGCCGACCATGGACATCCGCAACACCAGAGGCGTCACAAGTACGTTGCCCTCCTTTGGGGAATGGGAAATGATGGGAAATTTTGGGGGATGGGATGGGGGAGGGGTTGGGGTATGGGCCTCCGGTATCCTAACTCACTCGGTGAAATATAGCGCAGTCGCTGTTTCACAATGGTTTTCTGTGAGGCCGTGGTATCACTCCGGTCGAGCCGGTCCCATGTATGCCGAAGCGTGGCTCTCCCACGATATAAAGATCCTTCTCCAAGAATCAAAATATCTCCATGACAAAATTTTTGATACCCATACAGAGGTTTAGCCGTGAAAGCGTAACAGACAGGCACAATAATTCTCGGAGTTGTGGGAGTTTAATGTATGTGGCTGAAATATCATCTACAAATCCTTTAGATCTATTTACATTAAGTCTATGTACTAGAAATATTCTGTTAACCACAATTCCAAAAAGAAAATCTGGACTGCATCTAAATTTATTTCAACTATTTTAAATTGGGTCACCTTCTAATTTCAGTGACCCAGACAGGTAACCTAATTTCTATTTATAATAATTCCAAAATGCATTAGTAAATTGATTCCGGTTTCAAATTAGTTGAAACTAATTTGGAATGAATGATAATTTATTTGTGAACTATAACAGTTTTTATGTAATAACTAAGTAGTCCCATTACGACTTAGCTTGCATGACGTTAATCACATTGTTTAAGAAAAACTCATCCTTATTTCAAAATAAAATTAGTTTCAAGGTTTCTTTTTTAACATCACTAGCTTTTGTGCATGCGCGAAGATCGATTATCACAGTAAAAAGTAGCTCATGTCCTTCCTCAGGAAACACAGTCTCTCCATGCCAAATTTAGTGCTAAGTTTAGCTATAAAACCATAACAAATAGACAGACAGTGTCACTTTCGAATTTATAATTTTAAAATGGATATGCCGCCAGTGAAAGATACCCACATCAAAAAAAATCAATTATACCTGTATAAAGCTATTGCAAATAAAAAAAAATACATACAGTGGAACAAAGAAAATAGATGTGAGCTGTATGGGGAGAGGGATGGGGTATGGGCCTCCGGTATCCTTACTCATTCGGTGAAACACAGCGCAGGCGCTGTTTCACACCGGTTTTCTGTGAGGCCGTGGTATCACTGCAGTCGAGCCGGCTCATCCATGCCGAAGCGTGGCGCTCCCACGGTATAAAGAACCTTTCTCAAGAATGAAAATATTTCCATGTCAATGCCAATTATAATATATATCATACTTATTTAAAACTAGCTGACCCACGCAACCTCGTTTGCGTCTTATATTGCCTGTGGCGTGAAAATTTTCCCCCGTTTTTGAAACATTTCTCATTGGTGCTCCGCTCCTATTAGTAGTAGCGTGATGATATATAGCCTATAGCCTTCCTCGATAAATGGATTATCCAACACCAAAATAATTTTTCAAATCGGACCAGTGGTTCCTGAGATTAGCCGGAACAAACAGACAGACAGACAAAAAAACTAAAAATATATGTTTTGGTATGTGTACCGTATAAACATTCATTTGCATGTAGTAGAAAGCGGTTATTTTAATATTACAAACAGACACTCCATCATTATCTTCCTAGCCTGTATTATTCCCAATATTTGGGGTTGGCTACCAGTTCAACCGGTTTTACCTGAATATCAGTTTTTACACAGAGCGACTGGCATCTGACCTCCGCAACCCTGAGAGCGAACTGAATTCGAAGGTTGAACTAGTTGTCAGTATATTTAAAGACGGAGGCCCTACTTTTCCATGGGCCCCGTCGTGGTCCACCCCCCGGCGCCTCCATCGAAGTCAACTCGGTCCTCGTACCGGTTCGGGCCCAGATGTACCTCATCTGGGCCCGAACCTGTCGCCTGATCCTCGACGGTAGGTGGCTCTTCGACGAGCACTTCCGACAGCTTTGTCCAAAGCTGGTCGACGCTGCCTCCGCCCTTGGGCGTCTTTTGCCCAACTTGGGTGGAGCCAGCGTCGCAACTAGACACCTCTACACGGGGGTGGTCCGGTCGATGGCCCTGTATGGGTCACCGGTGTGGGTGGAGGCTCTGACTGCCCAGAATAAGGCGCGCCTTTTGCGCCCTCAGAGGGTATTGGCAGTCAGAGCCATACGCGGATACCACACCGTGTCGACGGAGGCGGCGTGCGCCTTGGCCGGAACACCCCCGTGGGATTTGGAGGCGGAAGTGCTCGCCGAAGTTTATCGGCGAGCGGCTGAATATCGGGCGGAGAACGGGTATCGTCCTCCGCCCGAAGAGGTACGCGATTGGCGTGAAGCAGCTCGCCGAGCCACGATGGCTCGTTGGTCGTCCCGGCTGGAGGCTCCACGCGCTGGCTTTGCCACCGTGGAGGCGCTCCAGCCGGTCATCCTCGAGTAGGCAGGGCGGCAGCACGGGACCCTTTCCTTCCGGCTGACGCAGGTGCTTTCCGGGCATGGTTGCTTCGGAAAGTACCTGCACTCGGTCGCTAGGAGGGAATTGAGTCCCGCCTGCCACCACTGCGACTGCAGTGAGGACTCGGCCCAGCACACGCTGGAGATCTGCCCCGCTTGGGCGGATCAGCGCCGGGCCCTCACTGCAGTCATTGGAGGGGATTTGTCGCTCCATGGCCGGTGGCGACAGCAGTTTCACCGCGGTCGCATCCTTCTGCGAAGACGTAATTTCGCAGAAGGAGGCGGCGGAGAAGGCCCGGGAGGAAGATATCCACTCGGACCCGATCCGCCGCCGGCGAACCGGGCGGCGGAGGCGCGCCCATCTGCGCCTCATGCCGCCCTGAGTGTGGCCGCGGATGGACAGGATGGGTTTTCCCGTCCATCCGCTTTAGTGGCCAGCCGCGAAGGGGCGACGTACGCGTGTGCCGTGCGTCGCCTAATTTGAGAATTTTGTCAGCAGAGGGTGCCCGCTTCAGTGCGGGCAGGCGCTGGGAGGCGTCCGGCGTGTTAATAACTGCGTTACCGGACCCCTCCCTTCTTAGGCGCAGAGTTGGCACACCGTGTGGTTTTAGTCGGTTCGATTCCGACACACCGCCCCGCCGCAAACCCCGGCGGGGTGACGGCCCGAGGGGGTTTCCACACGTAAAAAAAAAAAAAAAAAAGTTGTCAGTATATTTAAGGGCACTGACTTCCCAATAACGATTGCCATAGATGTTCATGACAACCGGGACCGACGGCTTAACGTGCTCTCTTAAGTACGGGCAGGAAACACCGCCATCTTCCATACTCCGGGCTGCTATTAGGAATTTCTTGTAGGAAAAACCCAACAGCAGTCCGACCCGGGAATTGAACCCGAGACCTCTTGATTTGCAGTCGCTTACGCTAACCACTAGACCAACGAGGCAGTTGCAAACAGACACTCCAATTTTATTTATTTGTATAGATAGTTATATTGCCACATACAGCCACAGACACAGATGAAACGTTACGTATCTGACTATCTAGAATCCAGAATATCACCACAGAGACCTATAAAGTAAAATTTATTACAGAACTAAATTGATAGCTTACAGCAGCGACACGCAGGTTAAGATGCAAACTAGTCAATTGCGCACGTGCGGACTCATCTCGTATTTTATGGCCGTACTTTAAATATTTATACAGCCAGTGTGCACCTGTCTCGGGGTCTTATTACGTATAGTGTCTTTGTACAAGGACTTTGCTTTATACCTTTATGTAAATGAAGTAAAATGTTGCTTATAAATCATAAGTTAAGTTTTACGACTCTTTAGACATCACGCAGGTACCACAGCACGAAGTTCTGAATTATTCCTTTATAGAATTTACTTTAGCATCAATGCTTTAGATTGACTAACATTTTTGTGTTATTTGGTATTATTTTTATGCGATGTTTCATGAAATGCAAGTTACGCAACTTTATTCATCTAGCTTCAAGTGGCTCGTGTTCTAAGTAGCCACCTAGTTTTATGTAGGAATAAATTTACACCTCTTTCTACTGCGCTGAGTGTTGTGGGTTCAAGCCCGATATGGGACAACATTTTGTGTTATCCACAAATTTCCGAGTTTTGTTCTGAATCTGGGTGTTCTTTGTGTCTTTATTTATGGTTGTCAAGTCCCCTGAGACTCAGGATAAATTCTTATGAACTAGAACCTCTGTTTTAGTGATATTTACTACTGTAGATAATCAGAACTGTTGTAGGTATTCAACAAATTTAGAAACAGCACTTACTAGAATATCTAACAAAAGTACGTGTACAATAACAGGCACAATATACCTGTTTAGAAATTGTGATAACCATTTACCAATCCTACATTTTCGAATTCGTATGTGTAATATGTATATGTTGGTCAGCCCGAGGTGTTACCCTCGGTATAACAACAACCGCGTGTAGCACCGCGGGGCAAAGCTAGTTTAAAAAAATATAATTAGCTATCTACCAGTGAAAGTCTCATCAAAATCGGTCCAGCCCTTCCACAGATTTAGATCTAGGAAATGGGAATGAGCATAACAATTCGTTAAATCAACACATTAACACATTAGTCGTATATAATTAGTTTATTCCACCGTACAGCTACAGAAATACTAAACAATACTAAACGTGTCATGAAGGCGACCTGTGATTTTAATGACCGACGGTTGATAGGCATAGGATATACATTTTAATGATTGACATTTATGAATTTCGTGAATGCATTTATTGAATTTTTAGGGTTGTTAAATTACGCAGTACTTATTTTTTGTAATAAAAAATACACTAAATAGATTAATTTCAGTGGGAATAATTTTTATTCTGCACTGCAGAGGCGACTGCCTCGGTGGCGTAGTGGTAGCGTATGTGACTGCTAAGCTTGAGGTCTCGGGTTCGATTCCCGGGTCGGACCTAATGTTTGTATGATCTGCAAATATTTGTTTCAGAGTTTGGGTGTTTTCTGTGTATAATATGTATGTATTTACAAAAAAAAAGTTTATAAGTATTTATATCAGTTGTCTAGTACCCATAACACAAGCTCTGCTTAGTTTGGGGCTAGATGGCGTTGTGTGTTAGATGTCCGGAAAATTTCTCTATATTATTATTTATTTACAGTTAATTTGAATTAAACAAAACTTACGTTTCTTACCAATAAACTCATGTTCTCATATTATTATTGTTATTTCTTACTTTGTATAAAATCATTTCGACACACAGGAATCATTCATAGTGCGGGCTGTTGGCTTTTAAAAAAAAATTGATTTGAACCCGCGCTTAAACTATTAGGCCAACTATGCAATCATATTATTGCTCAGGAAATGGAATAATTGATTAAAGAAATTATTGCTTAGTTACAAAGACTTAATTTATCTACGGTAAACACATAAAAAGTGAATGTACGGTGTCTAATTCATTTAAAATGTAGTTAACAGTCCAATCCAATTAAGTAATAAACAATTGAATTAAGATACCTTTCACGATAACAAACAAACAAATTGCTAGATAGTCACTATTCCCGTAAACATTTACGTTTTATTCCCGAAAGAGTTATATAAAAACAAATAAAATCGTTAATTGGACACAAAAACGATTAACATTTACCAGTTTCAAAATTAGATATTGTAATTGTTACACAGACTAATCTGATCGTTTGTATCTTGGATGACATTGTTAGGTAGACCTTTTAAAATACTAAATATTGTATACCTACTAATGATATAGTAATTGTAAATTAATTTGTAACTAACAGCCTTTTTTAACTTTAAGCAACGGTTTGGTTATTTTTTGCAAGAGTTCAAATTCAAAATAAGCAACTTAAAATTATAAGTGGACTTATCCAGATTATTTTTCTATACTATACATATACTGTAACTAGTTTTGTAACATCTCGTTCGATACACGAAATACTTATATATTTTCATAATGAATAAAAAAATTACCAGTACCTTCTACCGAAGCAGATTAAAGAAGAGTCTTACGCGATGTGTTCGATTTTTTTTTATGAAATTGCAATCAGCCGGATCACTCGGATCAGCTATTTCTGCCAATGTCAAGTATTTATCGTTTTCAATTATCAAGTTTTCGAGTCTTCAAGTCGTCATCGTGATGAAATTAATGATAAAAATATATAAAATGTGTATGACATGAAATGGGGACCGTCTTTCGAAAAAACAAAAAACAGTCTCCATTCGATTTTATAAAACGATGAGATATAATG
This sequence comes from Spilarctia lutea, assembly GCA_916048165.1. Lineage (NCBI taxonomy): Eukaryota > Metazoa > Arthropoda > Insecta > Lepidoptera > Erebidae > Spilarctia > Spilarctia lutea. Next base: position 9,668,373 of record OU696491.1, read on the forward strand.
TCATTTTGTCATATTATGAAAGTAATGAATTCTTGCAACCTCTGTGGTACTACAATTTGATAACGTAACTCTTTTAATACTTTATGTTAAAAAAAAAATTTTTTTACAAAAGTGAAATTCCAGTAACCAGTAAGTAAGGTTTGCTTTTCCAGTCTCTTTACGTTTGAATATTATTTTTGTTATAATATTCAGTTACACTATTACAATAGTCTTATAATTTTACTACTACTTAATAGCAATAAGTAATGAACCATTTCAATAGAGAAGTAAGTGCCAATCACTGTGCAATGAAATTATGTCTTGTTGTCTTTGAGAGTGAAATAAATTCAAAATGCGTTATATAATTTAATAGTACTTTCTTCAGGTTAAATCTACACCTTTTCTATATCCCGTTTATGTCAGAGTGTGGATAGGATCGTAATAGCTGTTTAGGGAGTATATTTATAGTCCATATTTATGGACCCGATCACGGGAAGGACTCTCATAAAGATAAAACATAACGCATTTTGATATTGATGTGATACCATATTTCGCACGAGGCTCTTAAACTTGCGGGGAAGTAACTTTTCTATCCCCAAAGGAATAGAACTTTTTTCTAAAAGAAAATTACCTTTTCACCCAACTGCCGCGAAACCAAAAGAAAGATAGTTTTGGCAGCCTATGAATGAGGTGTAAATAAATTGCTACATGAATATTTTCAAAGTTTTTACGTAATCGGGTTTTAGCTTTTAAACATTTTTCTTCTTTGTTGACAGAGTAGAAAACTTCTTTGGATCTCAGACGATCATCATCATGGTGATGTAGGGGCTAAGAGTATGTGGTATTTCCACTAAAAACCACTACGACGGGAGGCCTCAAGCAACTTACTCTGAGACCATTAATAAGGCCGTAGGATTTTAGATCACCTTTGAATGTACGCCGCGTTAACCAGACCCTGTGCCGGAGGTAGCTGGAAGTTGTGTAGTACCCTAAAATAAGTCCCCTATAAATTGTTTTATACGCCATTTTTTTTTGTACGGGAATCCCCTCGGATATGATGAACCACAAGTGTGTGGTTATGTCGGACTCGAACCGACTAAAAACCGCACACCGTCTCAGGTACTGGAAGCCGGAGAACCGGAAGGAAATCCCTGGAACCCCGGCGTACCTCGGGCCACCCATTGCTTATAGGTGGCTCCCTCCCGAGCAGGAACCCTAACATTTATAGAATAAAAGGGCGCGAGCACTTTACACCCCGGCCTGCTTCTGCTAAGGTGACTCAGGGTGGGGGGTTCTCTCGCTCGGTAATATGATTGCGGCCATGTTGCGGAGCGAGAGCGCGTGGAACTCTGCCGTCCCTTTCTGCGAGCAAGTTATGCTTGCGAAGGAGATGGCGTAGCGCGACCGGGAGAGGTTTAGAACTGTTTTGTACCCCTAGCAATGTCTACACAATGTATTTGATAATAAGTTATGTTATAAAAGTAATAATATTTATATTCCTAGATATTACTATGTCCAAAAACAGGCAGTTTTTGCTTAAGAGAAGGGTCCAACTCCTATAGTTTTTTTTTTATTTTGTGAATGAAAGTTCATTCTGTATTACACTAAATTTAACCCAAATTTAAAAAAAAAGCTTATAATTTTTCTTCGAAAAGTAATGAAAAAAAATTAAATGTTGTACAAATATAGTAGTGATGTCTTTATTGCACTACTATATTTATACTAAAATTAAAATTTCGTCTAAATTGGTTAAGACGTTCTTGCATAATTGAGTAACAATTTTTTTTAATCTGTCCTCACAAATGTATTTACCAGAATACCAAATGTAAAACTTTAACTTTGAAATGGACCAGTTATATAAATTGTACAAATACAACTCAGCCACAAAAGCAATTGTTTTTAATTGCGTAATTAATACTCTGCATTCACCTAAAGTTATAATTAAAGCTGAACTTTAACGAAAGTGTAATTTAAGCTTAATGAAAATTACATAAAATTCAGTAATGAAATTTTCATAACATTATTATACCTTTGTTTTGCATGAAACTTGATTGTACCCAATTAAAACTATTGACATTCACTGCGAAACACTGCTATCGGTGAAATTGAAATTAATTTGAATTAAATAAATTATTTTTTCATTTTTACCGTGGGAGAGCCATGCTTCGGCACGAATGGGTCGGCTCGACCGGAGTGATACCACGGCCTCACAGAAAACCGGTGTGAAATAACGCTTGCGCTGTGTTTCACCGAGTGAGTGAGGATACCGGAGGCCTATACCCCAACCCCTCCCTCATCCCCCTTCCCATTCCCCAAAGGTCAGCAACGCACTTGTGACGCCTTTGGTGTTGCGGGTGTCCATGGGCGGCGGTAATCGCTTACCATCAGGTGATACGTCTGCTCGTTTGGCCACTATTCAATAAAAAAAAATGGTGACTACCATTCTTGGATTTTGCTTATGCTTTCCATCAGGCAGAGTAAAGTTATTTTGGCAGAGCAATACATAAAAAACAAAATGAACTCAATACAAACACTTAATTGAATTAATTTTTCATCCCACCATCTCGTAAAAAAGTGTTTTTTTTTTTCGTAATGTGGGTATCTAGGTAAGCTCTCCATTGTACTTAATAGAATCGGAATAGATACCGTGTCAAAAGCTTTCTTTAGATCGATAAAAATTACAATACATCTGTCTTTTTTGTCCAAATAGTTTGTCACCCTTGCCGACAGATAAGCCACGGCATCTTCGGTGCACCTATTTCTCCGAAATCCATTTTGATTATCTGCCAGAAGGTGATATTTCTCCAAATAATTAGTGAGCCTTCGATTAAACACTTTCTCGATTATTTTACTCACAGAACTTAGCAAAGATATAAGACGGTAGTTTGAAGCAGACTTTTTTTTTTTTTATTATTATATAGGGGGCAAACGAGCAGGCGTATCGCCTGGTGGTAAGCAATAATAATAATTAGTCTCTTTGTTACCGCCTTTGAATATAGGAATAACTATTGCTTTTTTAAAAATTGATGGAAATATGCCGGTTGTAATGCTTAAATTACATAAATGTGCTATCACTGAACACAGAATGGAGTGGGAGTTTTTTAATGGCATTGGAGAAATAAAGTCAATACCGGGAGCACTATTAACCTCTTAGGCTACACACAATCTCATCAATTTCCCTGTAATCAGTCGGAGCCAGAGCCATCGAATGCGAATTGTATGAAGTGTATTTTATAGTTGATACCTGAGATTCAGTCTGGTTTGATTTGCGTAAAATTTCATCGGCTAAATTAGCACCAATAGATGTGAAGTATCTGTTGACTGCGTTTGCGGACTCCTCAGGAGGACTATGGGATTTAAGAAGTTGTACCGCTTCGAGAGAACCTTTCTTTAAATTACATAGCTCTTTCACTAAATCCCATGTACCTTTGTTGTTTTTATACGTACTTTTAAACTTACCTTGATAATATTGTTTTTTTAAAGATTTAGCGTATTCATTACACAGATTGCGATATTTTAGGTAAACTTTTCTAATCTCATTATCGCACGGCCTTCTTTTGACCAGTTGATGCATTTTGTCCCTCTTCCGAAAATTTTTAATCAGTTCCACTATGATCCAGGGCTTAATTGGTCTTTTTCTCCTTGCGAATGTAACCGTACTCGTATTTAGTTTAAGTAATTTTTGTAGCGTCTGAATTAAGATTGAGGCTGCTTCGTTTGGTTCCGTTAATTCTAGAAAAGGCATCCAATCATATTCCGCAATAGATTTCAGAAGGCCTTGGTGGTTTATTTTTGTTCTAGTTATAGTCCTAACTGGGACCGGACAGGTCTCCTTCATGTTAAGGATTGACAACAAAATGGGAAGATAATCAGTCAAGTCCGTGTTAAGTACAAAACCATTTCATACCATAGGTGAGTTTGCACATGAAGTGGTCTAGGCATGTCCGACCGTGGGTAGGTATATTAATACAATCAAGAAGGCCATACGAACCGACAGTTTTCAGGTAGTCTTTGCAATATTTATTAGAAGTACTTAGAGTGTCTATATTTATATATCCTGTTATTATAATATTACTATTTTTGATTTTCGATAGGTGTTGGTCCAATGAATAAAGGAAAGGATTCGGGTCCTTAAAGCAGAAAGGCCTATAGATTCCCAGAATAGTCGTGTTTTCTATCTCGATTGCTAGACAGTTTGCTTCTGTAATATCTAACTCGTTTACGATGGCATTAATGCTTGAATTTAAATAGATAATTACACCATCGTTTTGATTGTAACTTTTTTGTGTTGAAAATGCTCTATAGCCAACCAAAATAAATATTAAAATATTTCATCGCTGAGGTGGGATGAAAAGTTACGTGTTGTACTCGAGTGCAAAGGTTGTTCAACTCGTGCTCTTTTGATTCCCTCGGTGACGCTCAGGATTCTAATTTTTGAATTTCAAAATCCTTCACTTGCTCAGTCATCGAAATTGAGCACTCGGTTAAAAAGCGATTTTGCACTCTTGTGTTACAAATAACTATTACTGTTTGTTTGATATCGTTGGAAAGTACATCATATCGCCTGTTGGTTGTTAGTAAGTAGTTATCGTTGGAAAGTACATCATCTCGCCTGGCCTGTGGGTATAGTGATCCTGATTGCTAAGCCGGAGGTCGGGTTCAATTCTCACTCAAGACAAATAATAGTGCCATGAGTACGATGATTTATTTTGGATTTGGAGGTAGTTTTTCATATTATGAATGTATCCAGATTCGGCCATAATTAATTTTCTTTTATTTTTGTATTTAGAACTTCCCCTAATAAATTTTAACTCTGTCAAATTTCATTCTCCTTTGTACGCATTATTTACGTAAAAAGGTGTACAAAGTTGCTGCTTTGCATATTTATATATAGATTGTAGATATAAGTATGTTTATCAGTTGTTTGGTTACAATAGCACAGGCTCTGCTTAGTTTGAAATCAGACCCCAGCGTTTGAGATGTGTGTAGTTATAGTTATTATCATCTCATGGGGACTCATGATATGATAATCGACTAAGCTATTTTTTCTAACCGACTAAATACATAGACAATGAGCACGGTAGGTATAAAAATGTAGCCGGAAAAATACTAGAACCGTTAATAAATGGCTTCAACAGGACCGTGATTACTGACTGAGACGTTGAAATTTAAAAAAATCGAGTATTTATAATCAGTGTCCTGTGTCAGTATTTAGAAATCTGTGGACCTTTTTTTATAATTTATGAAGTCTTTCACTATATCTAGATTATATTTTACCGTAGCCAAAAAAGGGCAATAGTTTTGGGGGTCTATTTTTTTTTTAAGACATCTCTCGTTTTGGATATATACATCCTGTGCCCTAATTTATTTGGGACTTGATAAACATACATGAAACGAATACAAATAACTACCAAACTCACACTGAAATGTGGTATTTGGACCTATATTAATTGGTGTGGCGATAGGCACATTTTTTCAGTTTACTAAATATGTGTTAGAAATCAGTCTTATACGAAACGATAATTTATTTCGAAAACAATTAGTATAGTACCTGTATAGTAATTTCCATATTTAACTAACATAAACGCATAACAGACCAGACGCGTACTGTGCATATTATGTTAATTGTATTCAGTTAGTTGCGTTGTGGGCAAGTTATGGAGATATTATTCATTAATTTGTCATATGAGTCCTAACCACAACAATAATGTGAATGAGAAGTCAACCTTGAGTAGCATTTTTGGTACAAATGTACCTAAAGTTAATATGTATTTTAAGACTAAATAAAGGATTTTATTTTGTATTCATCATAATACATAATCACAATTTTTAACAACAAAAAATCCGACTTCAATAACTAGACTAAATTGTAATGGGACTACATGGGAAGCACCAGCTTTCAAATGAAAAAAGAATCATCAAAATCGGTTCACCCAGTCGAAAGTTATGAGATAACAAACATAAAAAAACAGTTGAATTAAGAACCTCCACCTTTTTGAAGTCAGTTAAAAATGCGTAATACTATACTGATAATAAAAACGTATAGTAATTATAACTTCACACATAATTCACACGGCTCTCTGATATTAAACAAGACAGAAATAACCTCAGAAATCGCCACAGACGGTCGTCTAAATCCCAACTAAGCAGAGCGCGTAGTAAATTAACTAGCCTGTTGTTCATAAAATACATAAATAATTCTCTACATATTTTTATATGTGCAAATGATCGTGGATAAAGTCCCCACATAAGGATCTGTAGACTTAGATTAAGAGGCCAGTCAAGTACCAAGAGCGAAAGACATCATAGAACTGAAAAAAAACACAGAAGAAGCAACCACTAAAATTTAATTTAATAAAAAAAAATGTATGCTTTGCAAATTATGTCCACATAAGAATATAATGAGGTACCTGTAACACGGAAACGTGATATAAATTAAATTAAAGAATTTTAAAATGAACGCTATATAATCCTTATTAAGCTTGTTAGTTGATTAGATTGCTTAATCTCAAAACTGGTTCTTTGAACTGAGTACATCATGTTTTTATGTATATATTTGCAATAACGTTTTTCATCGAGAAAGATAGAGAGCAATACTAGGAGTAAAAACCCTTGTTCTAATAAAAAACTTTTTAATGCAAAAAAGTTGTGAGTTCTAAATCTGAAAATTAAAAAAATCGTTCTAATTTAATTTTCCTAATGCGTAAATACTATTTTTATTAATGGTTGTTCAAATTGATTCATCTTAAAACTAGTGTTTTTACTAAATGCATAGGGGGTAAACGAGCAGCCGTATCGCCTGATGGTAAGCGATTAACGCCGGCCATGGACACCCGCAACACCATAGGCATCACAAGTGCTTTGCAGGCCTTTGGGGGATGGAGAGTGAGATGGTGGGAGGGGATGGGGTGTGAGCCTCTGATATCCTCACTCACTCTGTGAAACACAGCGCAAGCGCTATTTCACAGCGGTTTTCTGTGAGGCTGTGGTATCACTTCGGTCGAGCCGAGCCATGCATGCATACCGAAATGTGGCTCTCCAACGTTATGTGTTTATTTGCGAAAGATTTTATAAAATAATAAATTGAGAAAGGGAGCTGGACTTAGAATAAAGTACTTGATCCAAGATTGTTTAATGCAAAACAGAGAGGGGTATAAAACCTAGTTCAAGTAATAGACTTTTTAATGTGATAAAAGAGTTCTAAGTTCAAAATATGAAATAAAAAATTGTTCTAATGTCAAAAAAATTCAATTTGAATATCGAATTACATTTTGTATCTGTACTAATTGATTTTTTTTGACAATGATGGATTTCCTAATGACTGCCATTACAGATTTAGTCGAGTCATGTTCTCATCTCCCTAACCAAGTTGTCATTTTCAAACGTAAACTTAGAAAAGTAACAAATTTATAGGAATATCGTCACCTTAAGGCGAACGAGATCAAAACAAAATATTAGTCAAAAAAAAACAAGACAAGCGATAGCGATTGTAGAAAGAAATTCAACGCAAACCACTTATATCTTGGCTAAGAAAAACATTTTTAAACCGAATTGCATATGTGTATCGTGTACAAATTTGAGCTCAATTGGTTCATAGTTTATTGAGTATTTGAAGTGAACACACATCAAATAAAAAAAATATACTTAACTAATAATCTACTACTATTTATAGCTCAATGTTAATATTGATTTTCATAGAAAGATATCCTAAAAGACATATTTCAAAGAAAGAGAGTGTTTTCACATTCTAATAAAAATTTACAACCACTTTTCACTCGTCGTTATTTGTATCTCTAGAGATAGCGAGCTAGCATCACATTTTATTAAGTAAGGCTGCAGGGAAACATGCAAAATAGAGTGTTAAGATATCCTCTAGTGGGCCATATCTACTCATTGTAGTTTCACAGAAGATTGTATGCATGAATTATCTTCAAAAGATACTCTGGTTTTAAAGCTTATAAATAGTTTTTTGTACATCAAAGAACACAACTCGAGTAACAATTCATTATGTTAGTTGATTTAAAGGAAAAATGTATCAATCCCATTAATATTGCAATATAAATAAATGTTACCGTATAAATATTGTGTGTACTCTGTTACCAAAACTTGTTGTGGTTGAAAACAATTATATTGTAATTCTTTTTTCTTTTTTTTAAAAAGACAACTCCCACATTAGGAATAAACATCCTGTGTCGTGGGGGACTTTACAAACATACATGAAACGGACACAAAGAACATCCAGACTCGGGACAACAATTCGTGGATCACACAAAGTGTTGTAGGTACCGCGTGGGATTTGAACCCACGACACTTGGCGCAGTAGCAAGCGGCATGGCGACCGCTGACACCACTCGGCCAACCGTGCAGTCAATTTTTTTTAATTGATTTTACATTTTGACATGCAAATAATTTGAAAAAGCCTATGCAATTAATTTGAAATAAAGTGTTTTTTTACAAAAATGAAACGAACTTAGATTTGCACGTCATGTCAAAAAATTTTTGCTAAAAGAAAAAAAAATAAGTAGGTATTACTACTAGCACAAATTATAAATATATAGTTATATTTGCGAAGGAGGTTATTGCAAAAGTCTATAAATAAAAAATAAAACAAAATTAATATAAAACAACATTAACAATTCAAATTGATAATAACGTGAAATAAAATTGAACTTTAGAACTTTAGCGTAACCGATGCTTTAGAAAGAATTGAAAAGTTTTCCAAACTACAAAGTTAAAAGCATTTCCAATTTGAAGTTTTCCATTTCTTGACTATACGATAAAAGTTAATATTTGATAGCTAAAAGAAGAGATTCTTTTGTTTCTTTGTGATAGCTAATAGCATAGCACCAACTTATGACTTGCTGATGAATTTAGATTATACTAATCTTATATTATATCGGTTATCAAACCTAAATGTAATAGAAATTATGACAGCGGAACAGACAGACAGACTGAGTTTCTTTCGAATTTTAATATTAATATGGAGTATGCATTTGTTTCCAAGGCAAATTGAGTATACTTTTTGATCGCGTGATATTTTAAGGGGCGTAGGTTTTCCGACTAGGAAAATTGTGACGTCATCTTTTTCCTATATAGACCGGTCAAAATAGACATTGACCCTAGCATTAATTCCTAAAAAGCTGAAAACTTTTTAGGCACGTAAGGGATACGACTCGAATGAAATCCTGAAAAAGTGCTATTGATCCCTTGTGTGCAAAAATAAAAATTTTATTCAAGATCAAAGCTCGCAAAAATAGGTTTTTGATCAATCGGTTAGTTTTACGTTGAAAATTGCTTAGACAAAATTGCAGATCAAGTAGCTATCTACTAAAATTGTCCTTCGAATGTTAAAATAGGAATAATAAGAGTGATTGAATGTTGATATTTTTTGTAAATCTGCTGCTGAAATAATCAAGAATGTTCGTTGCAGCTACTCCTAAATGATGGATCGCGTGTTCAGTCCACACCAGCCGTTAGTTCACTGTTCATTTCACGCAGGTAGTATTTGTGTGGTTTAAAAGGGAAAGTTACGTCATTCACTACATATATAGTCACTTAATTGTTAGTGAAATATTTTCAGGTTCGAGAGGTATTAGCGTGATGATATATAGCTTATAGCCTTCCTCGGTAAATGGACTATCCAACACTGAAATAATTTTTCAAATTTGACCGGAGGTTCTTGAAATTAGCGCGTTCAAATAATATTCAATAAAATTCAATAATAATAATTATTTATATTACAAATATATTTGTATAATAATCATTTACAACAGACACAAACATATCAGTTTGAATATGTTACATACAGCGAGTATTACTGAAGCAATACAGAGGATATTGGTGCGACAAGATTGCGATATTAAAAAAATACTCATGTGTTTTATTTTAATCAATAGCCTTTAATAGTGTTCTGCTGTACATAGAGTTCTTCTTCGAAAGGAAGTTCTGACCTATTTTATTTTACTTTTCCGAAATTCTTTTAATAGCAACACCCATATTTTACCGCAGTGCGTATCATAGACACCTAGATAGTCTGCTATCGTGTTTATCGCGCTCTAGACAATATTTAATTGTTAATAATACTACTCTACTAGCTCATAATTAAATGTTCACAGTAAAATCGATATGTTGTTTGTAGGGCTAGTGACCGAGTGGCACGACAGCCGATCGATAACCCCAGTTCCAACCATCGTTGCTGTAATAACTTTAAAATACCACGCATGAACTAATTTGTGTCAATTTGGATTACTTTCTTTTATCTTCCACAAAGGTAATCTTAATATTTTACTATACGTCAAACAGATTATTTTCTTATTTTGAATTTTGGAACGATTTGAAATTTCGTTCTTTTAGAATCGAAAGGTAGTTGTGTTAAAATATTCTAAATTAAAAGACTTTAAAATAACATTTTGAAAATGGAATTTGTAAAATTCATACATGTTTTTTGTCGATGGCTTTTGGAACTGAGCCAATAGCCGTTAAATGGCTAGAAGCTAAACGGCTACGTGTCGATCCTGTCGTACGTTTTTTCTTCTATTTGAAGAACTGAATTTTAAGTGAAATTAACAATTGATACTGTAACATTTTTTTTCTTCTAATTTGGAATTCTAAATTCCATGCTCTTTGCGATTACAAAGTCAGTTTATTGTAGCCTTAGTTATAAAAAGGTATTTAAAGTTTTATACTTTTTCTAACTAGATAACTAGTAATAAAGGCTCTTGATGTAATGTAAGAATGATGTGAAACAGACGAAAACAATTTTTATGCTTAATTAATATATTATAATCTTATTTTGATTTTATTTCAATGTGTTTGGATGTATTTTGTTTTAACTACAATTTGTATATAAATATTTCTCATTAGTTTTGTGATTGCAACATTTTAGCTTGTTTGTTTATTTTTCCGGGCTACTTCCGCACTTAGCCTCTTGATTGGGCGGTTGTTCGTGGTTTTGTCATCTTCTTACTCCTACCATCCCAAATCATCCCAGAACCACAGCAGCCTTTTCAGGTCACTACAAGTTTCTGGGAGTGATGTCGCTTGGAGGATGTCTGCCCCTTGATCTGCCACACTTTTACTTTCTGTGAGAATGTGCTGCAGCGTTTCTTCTGCCTCCATGCATCTCCTGCACAGAGGGCTGTCTGTTGCGCCTATAGTAAATAGGTGCTTGTTTAGGAGACAATGCCTAGTCAGGATACCTATGACCTTCCATCACCCCTTTTTCACGTCTAAGCTTATCTTAAAACCAGGAAAAAAGATCATTAGTGAAAAAACTTAAAATAATACGATTTGCCTGAACAAATTCATTTTCCGTTGGACTATAAGTGAGAGTCACATAAAATAAGTGACACAGTGTCCATTACAATAGATTTTTCTTTTAACCAAATTATTCAATGGCGAGATCATATTATAACGTCCTCGTTTAGAAGTGTCAAGTCAATGCGGAATAAAGGGCGATCATATCTGTTGTAATATAGCATATATTAGCTTGTTGTACTCTTAATTAAAACAGTAAAAAAATTATGTAAATAAAATAATGAATAAAATAAAGTATTTATACCGTAAATTTTATGGGTGTAAACAGATAGTTACTTATGGAATTATCAAAAACCTCGTTACCTCGTTTACGTCTTCTATTACCCGTAGCGTAATTATTTTTCCCCGATTTTGCAATATTCTTCAGTGGTACTCTGCTCTGATTGATCTTAGTATGATGGTATTTAGTCTATAGCCTTCCTCGATAAATGGGCTATCTAACACTGTATTTTTTTTCAAATCGGACCAGTAGTAGTAGTTTCAAAGTGGGAGAGCTATGCTTCAGCATGAATGGGTCGGCTCGACCGGAGTGATACCACGGCCTCACAGAAAACTGGTGTGAAATAGCGTTTGCGCTGTGTTTCACCGAGTGAGTGAGGATACCGGAGGCCCATACCCGAACCCCTCCCCCCATCCCCTTTCCCATCCCCCAAAGGTCGGCAACGCATTTGTAACGCCTTTGGTGTTGCGGGTGTCCATGGGCGGCGGTAATTGCTTACCATCAGGTGATACGTCTGCTCGTTTGCCCACAATCCATAAAAAAAAAGAAAAAAAAAGTAGTTCCTGAGATTAACGCGTTCAGGCAAACAAGCAAACAATTTTTTAAGCTTTATATACGAGTATTATTATAGATTAATTAATTGAAGACCACAAAATACGTATAGTAACAACCCCTTCAACCAAGTGTTTCCCGTCGAATTTCTCGCTACACTTATTCAGGCTTCTATCCTCTTATTATCATTGGCTAATATTTTGTTTTACCGTCTTAGCATTGAGATGATGGGGGCAGCACTATTATTTGGAAACTATAAAAGCAGATTAAACTTCTTAACCCTGCCCTGTACACAAAAAAGATAAAAAATCCTTTTAAAATAAAAAATATATAGAGATCACAAGTGGTTACTGATGCTTAGAGATTAATAATCCCTTCTCAAAAGCTATTAGGGACATCCTAAGAAGCTTTAACGACTTTCCTCAAAAGCAAGAACACCGAACACCATACCATAAAAGTAAAGTTATACATTAGCCCTTCTATATTTATAATGCTACGGTACTTTGTCTTTACTATTATTACCATACTACTCAATATCAGAATGTAATGCTGAAGACTTTACCGTGGGAGAGCTATGCTTCGGCGTGAATGGGTTTGCTCGACCGGAGTGATACCACGGCCTCACAGAAAACCGGTGTAAAATAGCGCTTGCGCTGTGTTTCACCGAGTGAGTGAGGATACCGGAGGCCCATACCCCAACCCCTCCCCCCATCCCCTTTCCCATCCCCCCAAAGGTCGGCAACGCACTTGTGACGCCTTTGGTGTTGCGGGTGTCCATGGGCGGCGGTAATCGCTTACCATCAGGTGATACGCCAGCTCGTTTGCCCACTATTCAATAAAAAAAAAAAAAAAAAAAAAAAAGAAGAAAATAATTCTAGAAACTTATTCTAAGTGAAATACTAAATCAAGTTATGAGTTGTCAAGAAATGTCTAGTACCTTCTTTCATTGGCTGACAGCTTAGAGACTATAGGCTGACAGATATATATGCGCAAGTGACAGCTGTCAAATATAAAAAAATATTGCAACGAATATGAATGATAAATTACATTATTCATTAATATCCAAAGTTACTGATATTGGCTTCGATATCGATGTAGATGCTTTTCTAATATCATACGCCCACCCCCTAATGCGAAATTTGTGAGCCTGCAGAAAAACGGCTCGAGTTTCTATATATTATTGTTTTTCTTTTTATATTCGAGAATATAACCTCCATGGTTGGAGAATATCATGTTCTTCAACGTTTTATAACGTTTTTCTCATCAGTTTATTGCCCATGGTTTATTCACCGTGTAGTCATGTATAGTCGTTCCAATAGTTTATTTAACTTTTGACAGCTCTAATACTTAATCAAATAGTGATACCCTGACCCGTTACCTATTCGATTTCTTTCATCGATCGATTTTATGCATTAAGAAGTTTTAACAAACTCATTATTTTATAGATAATTTCGTACTTCATATTTCTATGTGTTTCAATGTGCGATCTCCTTTGTCAAAATAAAGAAGAAATGGATTAAAAGAATGTTGTTCAAATATGACGGTTCTATGTCATGAAAAAATATATAAAAGGAACTGAATTTTCAAAATGTATTATTGTATTGTGTTGTAATTCAGTGGTTAATATTGTATTTGTTAAACTATTGATGATCTTTATTAAATCTCTCTATGTCTATTTTAAAATAATCTACAGTATTTCAATGAGTAACCTTCAATATAGTTGAGTATTTATATTCCTTCGTATTGATTTATTTGTGAATTCTCACGTTTGGTTGAGTTGAGCGTATCGTTCCTGCCTTCGTTACTGTCAAAATGCCAAAAAAGAAAGTACTCAAAGGACAAACAAGAGAGTTTGTCTTGCGACTTCGTGAATACTTTGAAAAGGAAAGCCGTAATGGTGGGCCTCTTATACCAGTGACTCAAGTTAGAGACCGTGTTGCAGCAGCATTAGGTATTAGTGCTCCAACAGTGGCAAAAATAACAAAAGAAGGCTACGGCAGCAGTGGCATGGAACAGAATAAGCTATCTACACCTAAGAAAAAACGTCCGCCTAGTAAAGTTACAGCCGTTGACAATTTTGACGCTGATGCTATTCGTCGTCATATATACGACTATTACCAAAGAAAAGAGATTCCAACATTAAAAAAACTAACACAATCTCTTCGAAATAGTGGTTTGTTCCGTGGTCAAAAATCTTCTCTGACAAAGGTATTGAAAGACATTGGAATGTTATTCCAAAAATGTGACAAACGAAAAATTTTAATGGAACGCAATGATATTGCTTTGTATAGATGCGATTTTTTAAGACAAGCAAAAAAAATAGAAGATTGGTCGAATGTTGTTTTCACAGATGAAACTTGGCTCAATGCGAATCATACGCTGTCAAAAACTTGGACTGACAACACCGTTGGCTCCACTTCTACAGTACCAATGGGAAAAGGCGAACGACTGATTATTTGTCATGCAGGAACAGTAAAAGGATTTGTGCCAGGCGCTCTATTAGCTTTTAAATCCCAGAAAACAGGAGATTATCATGAGGAGATGAATTCGAACGTGTATGAAAAGTGGTTCAGAGAAATGCTTACATCACTCGAAGAGCCATCAATAATATTTATTGATAATGCACCTTATCACTCTCGTCAAATTAATAAAATACCAACACAGGCCAACAAAAAACATGAAATTATAAACTGGCTCCGTGACAATGGCGAAGAGGTGAATGAGTCCCTACTAAAAGTAGAGTTAGTAAAGATATTAAAAACAAAGAAGCTGCCAAAACGATACGTCATAGATGAAATGGCAGCAGAGCATGGGCATACCGTCCTCAGAATTCCCCCATATCACTGCCAATATAATGCAATTGAAATGATCTGGGCACAAGTTAAAGGATATGCTGCGAGGAACAATACAACTCCTCCTTTCACCGCAAGAAAAATGCTGAATTTACTGAAAAATGCGTGTGAAAAAGTAACTCCAGAAAACTGGGCGAATGTTGTAGAAAAAACAAAGAAGGTGATAATGTCGGATTGGGATCGGGATGTTGCATTCGACAATTTATCTATCCAAGAAATGATAATCAATATTACTGAGAACTCAAGTGATGATGATTTCTGGTCATACGAAGAAGACGATTCTTTATAATTAAAATTAGTATTACAGTACCTCTTTTGGTTGTTTTATTTTTAATCCGTAAATTACTACGAATTTCAACATTTTGTACCTGTTCATTACAAGTAGGTACCGCAGGTAGTTTTTATTTGAACCAACTATAGTAAGTCTAAACAATTATTTTAGATTCATTAATTGGCGGCGAATACATTCGATCCCATTACTAGGTACGAGTACGATGGAACTGTTTTCATTACGCAAATTATTTATGCATTGAAACAGAGACATTTAGGGCATTTTAATGCAAAATAATAAAGCTTTTTACGTGATTTGATATAAAATATAATCACAATAATTTTATTGTATGTTTTATTAATATAATCGATAATCGATATATTTCAAAACCGTTTTTATAGTCTGTGGTCATTAATTACGAATGACACATCCCTAAGTAGGCGGAGCCCGCCCATAAAGTACAGTATTATCTGTAGTACATTGTATCAAAAATTATTACAAAACTTTATGTGCGTGATCTGTCAAAAGTTAAATAAAGTATTGGAACGACTATAGGTAGAAATTCGCGTGAATACGCATTCTCATGATAATGACCTTGTTATCTGTCATTTAATTATTCAGAGAATTATCTGTTTTAGTGATTTGTGAGATATTTGTTGTAGTTATTTAATCTTAATATATATAAATCACGTGTCACAATGTTTGTCCTCAATGGACTCCTAAACCACTTAACCGATTATAATAAAATTCGCACACCATGTGCCGTTCGATCCAACTTGAGAGATAGTATAGTTTAAATCTCAAATTATAGTCGCAATTTTAATTTATTGCTAATTATTTGTCTGTTATTATTTGACAGTCACAATTATCTGTTAACTCCAAATGATTCTAACAGATGTCGATACCTTTCGACTGGGTTGAGTAAGTAATCAATAGATGGCGCTGCTATGGTAAATCTATAGGCTATATTTTATTTTGGAAAAAAATAGGATTTCGTAAGATATTGGGGTTTTTCGGACACAAGGTGTAAAAAATCAACCCTATACGGGGGAAATTTTTTCGCTACGGGCAATAAAAGACGCAAACGAGGTTGCGTCGGTCAGCTAGTTATGTATAAAAATTAAGTTCGAGCGATAGAGGTTTCTTGAGCGTATGCGCGTCTACCTACACATAGATTCCTTTTAAATGGCGTGAGAAAAGAACCACCTGATAGATTGCTATACGTTTTACACTCGAGAATGGAATGTCAATAATTCTTGTTATTAAAACCACACATAGGGACATTGTTTATAAGTAGGTGACGCCTTCTGTCTTTTTTCTTTTTATTGTGTAAGAAAACAAGGAGAAAAAAGATAACATAACTTGTCGAACTGAAAAGAAATCTTTTATATATACTGTGTTACGAAACTACAATTTAGAAAAACTAGAGCATAATGAATAATACTGCCTCGGTGGCGCGAGTGGTAGCGTAAGCGACTGCTGTGCTTGAGGTCTCGGGTTCGATTCCCGGGTCGGACCAAATGTTTGTATGATCTGCAAATATTTGCTACGGAGTTTGGGTGTTTTCTATGTATAATATGTATGTATTTACAAAAAAAAAGTATATAAGTATTTATATCAGTTGTCTAGTACCCATAACACAAGCTCTGCTTAGCGTGGGACTAGACGGCGTTGTGTGTTAATAAATTGTCCGAAATATTTATTATTATTTATTTATAATAAATTAATTTTGCTTAGGGGGTTGTCTTAAAAGTATAGGCATTTTAGTACTAGTTGAATATATATATATATTTTTAAAATAACATTCATAAAGTTGTTAGTATACTTATTTCTTAAGTTTTTTATCACTTTATCTGCTATAAAAGTTACGTTAAATTTGTAAGGAAATGACTAATGTTTGCAGGCCTTTACTCTAAATTTGCAATGTATTTCAATATTCTGGTGAAAGAATAACTAATTTACTCGATATGTCTTTGTTTTTTGTCGATGACGGTACATGCTATGTGTGCCGTCATCGACAATCGATGCCTCGATGCCTTTTATGAAAATCAACGATGGATTAATGGAAAAGCTAAGATAAATATTAAATTATATGAACATTATACTGATTTGTTGTTTTAAGTGTCCAACATAAGTAACATCAAAGATATGTAAGTATAAATAAAAAGCAGACTGTATTTTGCGCTGGATTGTAATGTCTACAATTATTCAAGGTTGTACATCGTCGTCGGTCGTTAACACGATGCATGTAGTGGGTGCCGCTGCGCCCGCGCTCACCTGCGCCTTCGTCAACGGTTCAGCCGATTCAAAGGACCGGCCCACCGCGATGTCAAGGATCGAGGTTTGATTCTCGACAGTAAGTATCTAATGGTAATGTCCAAATCATACGTTGATCCTTCACATACGAAAACTAATTTTCGTAAGTTGTGCGGTCAGTAGTATCTGTCTACTTGTATAGGCCTCTTTTCACATGAAGGAAACTATTTTATTTAATAGGCAATTGCCGTATAACTTAACATTACTAAACTCTATACAATTTTTACTTATACATTATTCATCTATTTGCCTTTACTTAGAAACAGGCAAAGGTGCGTTAGTTACTTTCGTATGTTTCATTTGAACCGTAATTAAAATTTATTGCTCCTGCTGAACCAGCGCTAATTGTCTATCCCAATAGTCGAAATGAATCCCATTTACAGTTAGAAATCTATTAATTGATTTGTGATGTTAAACTGGAATCGGTGCGCTTTAACGCCTCTCTAGATCAAATGGGTTAGATCATCAATTCTACGACCGTTTCAATGGTCATTTCAGTTAGACGATTAAGTTTTAGCGCTGTTTTAAATTTTCATTGTTCTTTCAATTCTGTTTTTAAATAGATGAAACAGTAGTAAACTATTGTAGACCTCTATAAAATTTTAAACGACGGTAACACTAAAATTGTTTTTGCAATTCGTACTAGTCTAAAATTTATTGGTGTTGCTGTTTTCGAAAGCTTTGAATATTGAATTATTTAATTGGAAGATCTTTTGAAATAAGGTTTTTTTTTTTAAATTGTATTTTCTGATACATATATTTTATAAATTTCAAAAAATTTAAACTAAATCAGACAAGTTGTTTGTAATAGATTTGTCGTACCAAATAGTATATGACATCGGTACTAATAAATACTGTAGCGGTATACAACAAAAAGAGATCAGTAAAACCAATCTGAACCAACGTAAACATGAACGGTTCATACATGTAGCTACCTAAATTCACACGTTCTAATAGAAACATCGTCTCTAATTTATATTTTATCTATAAAAAAGTATATTTTCATAGAAAATATTTACTTGGTGCAGGATTCTGGATTGGATTGGATTAGGATCTGCTATCGAATTTTCATTAGTAGTATGTGGCCTGTAAACATTATAAACACATTGTTATACTAATCCCTAATATCTAATGTTTCTCAAGAAGCTAAAAGTGTTCGGGCAGAAACAATGGTTTCTAGATGGCCCCTTACTGCAAAGAAATCACCTCCTTATATGCTCCTAATAGGTGACATTATTTAAGCACATCAGTATTCTAACCGTCCTTAGTTGAACTAATGGACACCCTAAGGAGCACCAATATAGGCTAAGTTTAATAATTATAATAGCTAAGGGCTATTAAACAATCTTACAATTCTAACCAAAGAAATTTTAATCATATGACAGCAGTTTCGTGAAGGTTGTCTTGCTGCCCAGCATAGGCCTCCATTTAAGAGCGTAGAGTGTAAGGAGAAGGGAAACATAAGATTGTATTTTATGGCAAGCTTTTGACATAGTTTAATGATATTTATATGTGTGAATATGAGGAACATATTTTTCTCTACAGGCTTTTTGTATCAAACTGTTCAGTTCTTAGGCTATTTTATTTCGATATAAAACAAAAAACAACGATATTTTATTAGCATTCTGTTTTATATTTTCTATGAAAATAACGTTTATACAACCTAAGCTTAGAACGGCTTTGTGAATAGCTAATTGTCAATGAATGCAGTTCGGAATTGCAGTAACTTTTGCATGAAATCGTGACGTTTCAAATTCACGGAAAAATAATTTGATATGCTGTCCTTTCTTACACATATTATTATTAAATTGCATTGGTACAAATTTTGTGAAATTTTCTTCAAAGTTTATTGGTACTTTTTACATTCTCAAAGTTAAAATGTCTTGACAAATCAAAATATGTTTAACGTATAAACAGTACATTCTCAAAAACAATATCTTTAGAGAGATTTACAAATTTAAACCGTCATAACCGAGTATAATGATTTATTATTAGTGAGAATAAACCCAGGAAATTATTTAAAAGTATTAAATATGTAATTATTATATTTATGAAACTTTATTATAACAAAACTCTTTAAAGAGACATCAATTTTGTCCCGACAAATCACGATAGTTAGATTTCAGCGTTTATACTTTTCAATCAATGTGTCATTTATTTCAAGATTTGTTTTTTGAAATTTGTGTCTACAAATAACAATTCTAATGTACATCTTTATCTCTTCTTCTTTTCATTACAAATCATGTTCTCATATAGTTTTTCTTTTCGATTTCCAATAATAATAATATTCAAAATGCGAATGCGAAAAACGAATCTTTCTTTACCAAAACTCATGATGCAAAGATGCCTAAATCCATTCAAAGATTGAAATATATATCTATAGATACATATACACTTATGCAGCATTTTTTAGGTCAAACCGAAGTCCATTTATATTGGCCTGACAACGAGAACATCAAAGCATTCTACGCTAATGTACTGTCGACCGCAACAATGGCCATTCAAATTGAGGAATTTCGAAGTTAGACAAGAACAGATATCCTTGGTCACTTTTTGGAGGCGAAGCTAGTATTTTTATAATTTGTAGCCTATGTGTTATTCTGATGTATAAGCTATATTATTGTAAAGTTTCATCAAATCCGTTCAGTAGTTTTTGCGTGAAAGAGCAACAAACATACTTACATACTCACAAACTTTCGCGTTTATACTACTACGAGTATTAGGATTTAATATACGTTATTGCAGAACGTTTCCCTATATTTTCACGTAAATTTACTAAATAGCCACAAATTTGCGCATAAAAAAGAACCGACTTCAAGAACTTAATTGAAATAAGACCGCACAGGAAGCACTAGCTTTCAAATAAAAAAGAATCTTCCAAATCGGTTCACCCAGTCGTTCGGTCGTTCACCAACTCATCCTAAAAATAACTAACGAACATACTCGTATTTACTATCGATAACTATATTTCAATGCTGATTTGAAAATGCTAGATATAAGGTAAAAGAAATGGAAATGATTGCAATGCAGTGGATCGAGAAAGACTATGAATTAATAAATGTAAATGATGCAAGTTATGAATATGCAATATTCAAAGTTCTGTAACGGTTGCAGACCAATATCATAGAAGAATTTGTTCCATTACTTTAGAATGCCTGAAGTTTACCGTGGGAGAGCTAAGCTTCGGCATGAATGGGTCGGCTCGACCAGAGTGATACCACGGCCTCACGAAAAACCGGTGTGAAATAGCGTTTGCGCTGTGTTTCACCGAGTGAGTGAGGATACCCTCCCCCCATCCCCTTTCCCATCCCCCAAAGGTCGGCAACGCACTTGTGACGCCTTTGGTGTTGCGGGTGTCCATGGGCGGCGGTAATCGCTTACCATCAGGTGATACGCCTGCTCGTTTGCCCACTATTCAAAAACAAAAAAAAAAATGCAATAAATATCTTATTTAATTCGATTTCAGATTTTTTTTAATGCGCAACCGAGTTCGGGATTTCCCCGGGCTTCTCGTTACATGTTACTTTAATAAGAATGCGGATTCGATTAACTAGGCAACAAAATACAAGTACAGGTCGACAACACAACCACAAACTTGAATTATATAATAACGACACGCGGGGAAGCACGTTTACAAAGAAGTTAGCGGAATGTTTGTAGTTCTCTCCCCAATTCAAAGTAAAAATACCCAAAAATATAACCTATTTTGCTATAACAATGTAAATATACGTCTTTGCGTTGTGGTCGCGTGGTAACCGCATATAAACACACCCCTAGAACCGATTAGAGCAGTTGATTTAAATGTACTCGAAACGGACGTTAATATACTGTGATTTTCCAGTGCTGACATGTTAAAAAAACTAATTTTAAATGCCTTAATCACGTTCAATCCATTTCAGAAACTTTCTTAAGTTAAAGTCCTTAATTAAACCAATGTTTCGGTCAGTCAATATCGTTAATAAGTAAAAATATAACAATTCGAGAGCCATGCTTGGCTTATAATAGATGTTATATTAACTACAAAAATAATTACAGGGTTTTATTGTTCAAAAAATTTCATTGGATTTGTACCAATGCTGAAGTGATAGTAGCTATTAGTTTCTTTTTTCTACGAAATACTTAATTACTTAATGGGATATATTAAAAAAATAAGTAGATTTAAAAAAAAAAAAATTGGGTTCTATTTTGTCCGATAATATCTACGTTTCGTTTCACGAATTTAGTAATCGCATACAGATCGATCGCTAAATGGACATGAAGTTCAGAATGATTATTATGTAGAATTTTTAACATCATCATCATTATTCCAAATTACAAAACTGTGTAAACACATCTATATCTATACTAATATTATAAAGCTAATGAGTTTGTTTGTTTGAACGCGCTAATCTCAGGAACCGCTGGTCCGATTTGAAAAATTATTTCAGTGTTGGATAGTCCATTTATCGAGGAAGTCTATATACCATCACGCTAATACTAATAGGAGCGGAGCACCAACGAAGAATGTTTCAAAAACGGTGGAAAATTTTCACGCTACGGGCAATAGAAGACGCAAACGAGGTTGTGTGGGTCAACTAGTATTGAATATAAACAGTATTAAAACTAACGAACTTGCTACTATATGATTCTACCCTTAAGTTTGTAAGTGAACCAAAGTCAATGTAGGACATTAATTAAGTTAGAAGCTTGTTATGCTGCTCACGCGTTTGTGAAGTCACATGAAGTGATTGTCGAGAAAATTCACATTAACTAGAACTTCAGGTACAAGTTTGCGAACAATTTCAGAAAGCTGTCACTTCTGCTTGAATTATTTGTATCACATAAAGAGAAAAGTTAGTTTTAGTTTGCTCCCATTTAGCTCGAGAAACAGATGGTGTGACTGGTGATAACGGTGCTAATTCTGTTGTTGTCCGCACTAAACTAAAATTCACTAAATTTTGTTACATTTTTTTTTTTTTTTTTAAAGACAAATCCCACATTAGGAATAAACATCCTGTGTCGTGGGGGACTTTACAAACATACATGAAACGGACACAAAGAACATCCAGACTCGGGACAACAATTCGTGGATCACACAAAGTGATGTAGGTACCGCGTGGGATTTGAACCCACGACACTTGGCGCAGTAGCAAGCGGCATGGCGACCGCTGACACCACTCGGCCAACCGTGCAGTTTTTAATTACTTATAGTCAATTTTTTTAATATATATCAAATTTTAGCTGTTAATGTGTACGAAATTAACGTCAATGAGAGACACGCGCTTGCTTATTAATAAAAAAACTGAACTTAACATCTTACTTGATATCGTAAATAACATTTAATTAAATATCATCTACTAACTAACTAAATATCGAAAAATGAACTGTAAGCAAATGAGTTTAAAGTATATAATCCTATAAAAAATTTTAATAGATTTTAGTTTAGTGACGTCAATAACAGAATTAGTACCATTAACTGTAAAGCTTGTGACATAATCAGCTTTTTTAGCTTTCTAGCTAATAAGAAGAAGATTATAGAAAAATAATAGGGAAATTGGTTACCTTTAATTATCTGTCAAAACGATAACTTTGTAAAAAAATTTACTAAATTCAAACTTGTGATGTCACTGTTTTAGACTACTCAATTGAGCAATATATTTCAATGTCTATTTGCTGAAAATTTGTAATAGAAATAAAAAAGCTCTAATAATTATATTTTTCGAAACGTTTTGTGATATTCGTTTTAATGAAGGAGCCATCGGTATTTATTTACGATACATTCATCTACTCTATTGACGCAAAACATTTCCTATTTGGCTAAGGGAGCCAGACTTCTTTGTTTTTGTACAGTATTGGAGCTGTAATGTACTTATTTCGATCTAAATTCTATCGTTTTAGTTATGTAGTGGACCACAATGCGCTACATAATTATTTAGTGATTTAATCGAAAGTGGGATGGAACTATATTTTTAAGTAATAATTACTTCTAATGACGATATAAACGAAGGTCTATCAATTTCACAGTTTATGTTTGAAGATTGTTAATAATAATGTTCTCCTAGCCGACAACGGCCACGGCCAG
This sequence comes from Spilarctia lutea, assembly GCA_916048165.1. Classification (NCBI taxonomy): domain Eukaryota; kingdom Metazoa; phylum Arthropoda; class Insecta; order Lepidoptera; family Erebidae; genus Spilarctia; species Spilarctia lutea. The sequence continues at coordinate 9,691,940 of OU696491.1, forward strand.
TCTCAACGGAACCCAGTCACCTATCCAGGGGACATTATAGTGCACAAGTGTGTGCGTAAACACAGGTGCTTTCCCTGTTCCCTCTCTCTAATAATCCGATGGGACGGTTAACCGACACGACCGGGGAGAGATCAGGCGCAGGACCAACAGCTTTACGTGATCTCCAAATCACGGGGGTTCAGTTCAACTTCCAAACTCCGAGCTGTTATTAAGTATTTCTATAATCAGAAAACTCAATAACACTTTTGGCCCGACCGGGGATTCGAACCCGAGACGAGTCGCATATGTCGACCAACGAGTCAGTTTTTGAGATAGAAGAATGTTAATGACATTCATAAACTTTTTTCACATTTTTAAATAACATAGTTCTGACGCAAACCTTTTATATAAATTGACACAGATTGCTATTTTATCGATACCATAAATAATATCTCTTACCATATTTATAGGGCCATTTCATTAACTTTATTTTAATAAGCAGTAACACGCAATAGGTTACTTTGATTTTCAACTTATACACAAAGGAAAGAATATGATTATACCTACATAACTGAACACTGAATTTGCCTGTAAATCCATATACTATATAATACTTTAAACTGGTTATAGATTTGTTCGTATTTTGTTTATATTTAGGACCTACCTTATACAATAAAATAATTAGGTACTCAATAATGAAAACTGTAAAATCATAAAAGCAAAAACAGAAAATGTTTAAGTACAATTTATCAACAATTATTTACCGGAATTTGTTTCATTTATAGTATTAAATCTTTTCTAGTTATCTGTAATTTTTGTATATATTCTTATCTAACTAGTAAATTACAAATTTTAAGTCATGGGATTGCCTGAAATACAGGTTTACTCTAACTGAGAGGTAATGATTAAATTTGGATTGGATAATGGAATAAAAAATGTACTTTAAATATCATTACTTTTACTCTAGTAAATTTTGTTTTATTATTGCATAAAAACTATTTTCAAATCAAATGTACACTGTAACAATATAAAACAAGAACAATATATAAATACAATATTAAAACGTCTCTTTTACAAACCAATTTTCTAAACACCTAAATTCATGGAACTGGAAGCTCTTCTAAGCCTATTTACAGGAAAGAAAATTACATTTTAAGTACTATTCAGATACAATTTTCTGAATAGATGTTAATTTGAATTGAAATGGAAAGTTCTCGGTGAAAATACTTTAACATATAAAATGCGGAGACTAAGAAATGTATGTCTATTAGGTTTTATATTGCACAGATAAAATCGTTTTTGTCTGGTTGCCAATGATTGCCTCGGTGGCGTAGTGGTAGCGTATGCGACTGCTAAGCTTGAGGTCTCGGGTTCGATTCCCGGGTCGGACCAAATGCTTGTATGATCTGCAAATATTTGTTTCGGAGTTTGGGTGTTTTCTATGTACAATATGTATGTATTTACAAAAAAAGTATATAAGTATTTATATCAGTTGTCTATTACCCATAACACAAGCTCTGCTTAGCTTGGGACTAGATGGCGTTGTGTTAGTATCCGTAATATTTATTAAAAACTAGCGACCCGCCCCGGCTTCGCACGGGTGCAATGCTGATACTAAATTAAATACACTACAGAAAAACTATGAACGTTGTATATAAAAACATAGCGGCCCGCTCCGACTTTGCACGGGCATAAAATAGAAACCTCTAAAATTAGCAATGTTGCCTTAGTATATGATGCATGTATTATACATATAAACCTTCCTCTTGAATCACTCTATCTATTGGAAAAAACCGCATCAAAATCCGTTGCGTAGTTTTAAAGATTTAAGCGCACATAGGGATATAGGGACAGAAAAGGCGACTTTGTTTTATACTATGTAGTGAAGAAAAAAAGAATTTACTGATGTATGAAAAGTTAATATCAATATTTACGATTTTCAAACTTAAAACTTTGAAGCTCAATTTATAAAGTTATATTTGAAATAATTTTATTATTGTTTTAAATGTTCGCTTTGTTGTAATATGATATACTTTTCTGCTTTAAAATTTTATACGTTTTGATGGTATGGTTACGAAAAATTAAAATGTAAAATAAATGCTAAACCAACATTTGTTCAAAATCGTAATACATTTTGTTTTTTCTATGTGTATGTGTCTATCTTTAGTGTGATATATCTAATTTAAGTCAATCTTTGATATTTAGAATGTCGTTTTACAGCACATAACTTGTTTAAACTTTTTAGAGATACAATTGTTCTAAGTAAACCTAAGCTATCTGTCACATGAATGTACTTTTAATATTATTATTACACAAAAACCATTAAACTTTTTATTATGTATGTTTGTACTTAGTTTGTAAGAAAATTGAAAAGTGTCCTATAACTACAATAACCTATTACGCAAAGCGCCTTAAACCTTTTTATAAGGTCGCAAAGATTTAAAATGTCACCAACTTGAATAAATTTCTTACCTTTTAAGTTCAAATCGGCTAATTTCGAAGAATAATCCAACTGATATCAATCACTACCTACACATCACTATTTCACACTGAAAAACGTAAAATCTTAATTATAAACACTTTTGTTACAGGTTGAGAAGTTTCGTAGAGTTTTTCGAAGCTGACAAGCAATGAAATTACTGTAGCGGTATTCACGTGCGTCTACAATGCTTGCCTCCACGCGACTGAAAGCTCTGAAATGCCGCTGTAGGCAATAAGCAGCTTTGCGGTTTTTAATATAAAGGTTTAGGTGAAGAATTGTAGGACTGTTGAGATACAGACTTAACGCATGTGCCGCTATAGGCTTTCTTTTTGCTTGTAAATGTTAATAGCTGAGTTTTTTCACCACGTTTATGGTCACTTAAATGTGTTGCCGATGCCTTTGGGAGATGGGTAGAGGGGGAGGTGGTTGGAGTCTGAGCTTTCGGTGTCCTCACTCACTCGGTGAAACACAGCGCAAGCGCTATTTCACACCGGTTTTCTGTGAGGCCGTGGTATCACTCCGGTCGAGCCGGCCCATTCATGCCGAAGCGTGGCTCTCCCACAGTAAAAAAATTAGTTTATCTTTCTTTAAAATCACTTTGTTTCATGCAACGTTACTTCAAGAATTTAACATTCAGCATCATTATCATCATCCTATTACAGACCACTGCTGGGCTTAATCCTCTCTCATAGCACTTAACATTGAAATATGCAATTTAAGCCTTACATATTTGCAATAGAGTTAAAAATTGATATTGTAAATCCACGCTGTCCTTGTGCTGATTAGGATGTGGGTCGTCATTATCACTATCGAAGGTATTATAATGTGACGGGCCTGTCAATCTTCGATCACTATCTTAATTAAGTCTATATTTAGTTTTGAAATAAAATTATCGTTTTATCTTGGTTGGGCTTTCATTGGCAATGATCACAATAATTCGTTTTAACCAGGGAATTTCAATATGTTTAATAGTAGTTTTATTTTTATAAAGTAAGTTCAAGTGAGTATAATTCTAGAAAGTATAATGAAGCATAGTTTTTTCACATTATTCCTATATTGCCAACCAGTGTCTGCATAGCACACAACTTGCAAATGAAAAAAGGGAAAAATTTGTCCTTACTGTATGTACAGTAAATTTTAAAATAATTAACTTAAGAAGTCCACGAGTCACGCTTATCGCTACAATGCTAACATTCTTGCTCATTTAAAATGTATTCTTCAACACTAAAGTGTTTATTTAATTAACTTGTTATTGTCTATAGGAGAGTAACGCGGCTACAGTGTGACTATGAATACATATGTACCTCTAAACTTTTAACATTGTTATAGAATAGCAGTTAAAAAATAATAATTGATCAACACTTAATAATTCGAAGTTTTATTTATTTTCTCTCACAAATTTCGAACCATTTGATATTTCGAACACTCGATAATTCGTAATATTTTAAGAGTCCCTCAAGTTTTGAATTAACGAGAATCAACTGTATTTACAAAAAAAATGTTTAAAGTATTAAAGGTAGGAATGAGTACCTTACTTGATATTTATATCTTTACCACTTCTATTTTAAGTTAGATGAAGTAATCTCAGTGGCTTGTATCATGCTACTATAATACTCATGTTTTAAGGATCTTTAGATACCGATTATTGATTACGATATGGTGGGATGTCTTAGATTAGAGGCATAAACTGCAGCCTACTAGAAACAAATTATCATTTATAACATTTAATCCACCTTCCAACCACTGTGTTTATAAGTACTAACACTTTTTATGATTTTTGACGTAATTTTATTTCAATCCTGACTGTGATATTGGCAATATAGTACCTACTCACAGAAAGTTTCAGAAATAAAAGTTGTGTTGAAGTTAGAAAGCACAAGTTTAATACTCACAAACAGAAGGCGAAATATAATTAAATATATTTATACAGCAAAGTTCAGAGAGAAGAGAAATACAGATATAGAAAAGACATAAATCAACACACGATAACTAGCAGATTCAACTGAGATAACACAGGTAGGTAGGTTACTATTGTGATGCACGTGGAAGTCGCCACGCTACTAATAATAATAGGTTGGCAAATATCTCCCTTCCGCCTACGAATACCGATTAAATCATGGAAAACATCGACTTACACCGGTGTGGCATCTCGTTACATCGCCCAGGAGATGGGAGTTAGTCACCAAACCATTTTAAAACATGATTGATGTTTGGGTGGTGTATGATTTGACGCAAAAAACCTTCTGGACCGAATCAACGCCTGCGATATGCTGCTGAAACGGAACGAACTCGACCCATTTTTGAAGCGGATGGTGACTAGCGACGAAAAATGGATCCCATACGACAATATCAAGCGAAAACGGTCGTGGTCGAAGGCCGGTGAATCGCCCCAAACAGTGACCAAGCCGGGATTGATGGCCAGGAAGGTTTTGCTGTGTGTTTGGTGGGATTAGGAGGGAATCATCCACTATGAGCTGCAGAAAGGGAGATATTTGCCAACCTATTATATTATAAATACACAAGTAACTCTAATAGTCCGCTATAGTTTTATGGCTTAACCACTGAACTGATTGTAATAAAATTTTATATGGAGATACTCTAATTGTCCAGGCCAAACATAGGTAAGAAAAACTTTTGTAGCGATAACCGACATAACCTTTAATTAATCCAGACCTTAGTAATAAACAAACTACATTAAATAGGACTGGTTGATTTATCTCAAAAAAAAATCTACACTAAATATCAACAAAATTCAGTTTTGTCCTGTGAATCGCCGTTCTACTTATCTATAACATTACCCTCACTATTATTTTAGGTAAACCTAATGCGATAGGGAGGCTAATATAAAGTGCTTATATTGTTACATCTACAGAAGCGATATAAAAATCAACAAAAATAAAATTACTTTTTTCAATTAAAACTTTCTAACAGTTCTATCTGTAGCAATGATTTGCATATAAATTGAAATAACCAAAACTATGTACAATACAATGATAGACGAAAATAAATATCAAACTAAGTTTGCACAATAAAAGTAGAAGGCCGTTAAAATTCATTTGACGAATTCAATTAAAATGGTAATTCAGTAGAGGATTGTATCTGTCGGGTTTTTGATCCAACGAGTGCGCTACTGGGCACTGACGGGCAACGGATCTCATCGCTTCATATCATGTCCAGTCCAATTAGTTTTTTCACTGCAACGTTATAGAGTTTTATCGCCAGACAAGTCTGTATGTTACAACATGTTCTAACATGTTTTCTAGCTTATCTAAAACAGTATTTTAAAGTAAGTTTAATGTCAATTGGAAAACCTATTGAAGTCCACCTTTCTGTCTCATAAAGAATCATCCTTTTCCTAGCAGTTTCATTATTTTCAAGATTATTTGGAGTCGGCTTCTGTTTCAATCATTTTTAACTGAATATCAGTTTTCCACGGAGTTAATGGCATCGGAACGCCGCAGTCCTGAGAGCGAACTGATTTCGAAGATTGAAGTAGTTGTCAGTATATTTGAGGGCACTGATTTCCCAATAACGATTGCCATAGATGTTCATGCAAACCGGGACCGACAGCTTAACGTGCTGTCCGAGATACGTCTGTCTCATAAAGAATAGTAATAATAAATACACACAACAACATCAACAACCCATAACATCCCAGTAATTTAGCTCACAAAATAGAAGTATTGAATCTTAAATAGTAAACAAATGAATTCAGTATTTCTCAAAAGCAGTTGTAAAAAGTATAATAGTCACTCAATCCCAATCCCCTTGAGACTTTCAAGGGCCATACCCTTACATCGTTCAACCTTGTTGACATTTCAACATTTGACATTTAAATGAGTATATTTTGTACACAATATGGACTCGACTCTCAAAACCTTAATTTCGGTTTCGCATTTTTACCAACACTAATCGTTACATAGTATAAAATAAAGTTGCTTCCGCTGTCTGTTCGGTTAGATCTTTTAAACTACTGAACGGACTTTAATATAATTTTTAAAAATGGATCGGATGATTTAAGAGGAATGCTTATATGTGTAACACATGCATATTATAGTAGAGGAAGAGCCGTTTACCGTGGGATAGCCACGCTTCGGCATGAATGCACCGGCTAGACCGGAATAATTCCACGGCCTCACAGAAAACCGGTCTGAAATAGCGCTTGCGCTGTGTTTCACCGAGTAAGTGAGGATACCGGAGGCCCATACCCTAACCCGTTCTCCAATCCCCTCTCCTTCCCCCAAAGGCCGGCAACGCACTTGTGACGCCTCTGGTGTTGCGAGTGTCCATGGGCGGCGGTAATCGCTTGCAATCAGGTGATCGTTTGCCCCCTATAGTGTCCCCTATAAAAGTGCGTTGCCGTTGCCTAAGGGAGATGGGTAGGGGTCTGGGCTTCCGGTGTCCTCACTCACTCGGTGAAACACAGCGTAAGCGCTATTTCACACCGGTTTTCTGTGACGCCGTGGTGGAAGCGTGGCTCTCCCACGGTTAAAAAAATGCGCTGTAAAATTAGCGCGATCGAATCGTTTACAATAAAAAAAGTTTTAGGGAGTTAACTTTGAAAGATATATATACTCTGTCCGAAACTTTTTTAGAACTTTTAAAGACGAGTAATTCTTTCATAAATTGTTTATTTTGTGAAAGTTAAACTGTTTACGCGCGCTACGTGTGCTGTGTTAGTAATATAAAGTAAGTAAGTAATGTATCATTTTTCATTCATATTTTGCTCCTTTTGGTCGTAGCATGATATAAGTACACCTGGGCCTATTTTGGCAAATCAACGGGCTTATGGGAAACTTTAACTCACTCCTACATGCGGTTCTGTATTATAACTAGTACATATTAATGTTAGTGTTGGTGTCAAACAGCTTTATAATATTGGTATAGAAATGGTGTCTGTGTTTAAACAATATTCTAGTAATAAAATATTCGTTCAAACATTGTGAAGTCTTCAGTACGATCTGTTTACTTCTGATTAGCACTTGAACTGGTATAATCTTAACTAAAGAATGATAAGAAAACGAGTGCGCATATAGACTGACATAGTGATCTATCAACGCACAGCCCAAACCACTGGAAGGATCGTCCTGAAATTTGGCATGCAGTTAGATGTTATGACGTAGGCATCCGCTAAGAAAGGATTTTGATTAATTCTTCCCCCAAGGGGATAAAATAGGGGATGAAAGTTTGTATGAAACTTTGTCAATTTTAAACCGATCGGGCTGAAACTTTGCATGCATAAAGATAATATGACGTAGGCATCCCCTATGAAAGGATTTTGAGATGCAGGCTATATAAGATTAGTAACTTTTCAGTTTAAAATATATAAATTTCTGTATGCTAGCGCATGTACATGAAGTTATTTTGGAGAGAACTTTGAATTAATCATTTTTGTGCATAGTGCATATATAATATATATCTAGCGGCTTATATTTGACGACTAGCTTTTGTCCGCGGCTTCGCTCGCGTTATGAAGTATGCCGCAATAATACTTCTTAACGCGAGCGAAGCCGCGGGGGCAAAAGCTAGTTAATTTATATATTTTAGTAGTTATTTGGCAAGTGAACATTATCAGAACTTAGTCGTAGTTACTTAAATCAATACAATATTATTATTAAATAAATAAATAAATATTTCGTACATCTAGACACACAACGCCGTCTAGTCCCAAGCTACGCAGAGCTTGTGTTATGGGTACTAGACAAGTGATATAAATACATATATACTTTTTTTAGGTAAATACATACATATTATACATAGAAAATATCCAAACTCCGAAACAAATATTTGCAGATTTTACAAACATTTGGTCCGATCCGGGAATCGAATCCGAGACCTCAAGCACAACAGTTACCACTACACCACCGTGGCAGTCATTTATTATTTATATAACAATTATTTAAATAAGAAATAATTTAACTCTCTAGTTATAGGAACAATGCACTATAATAAAAGTCATAAAACAACAATTTTTTTCTTTGAAAATTTTATAATTATCAGCATTCACCTAATACGTAGGTTATGGTATATTGAAATCGAATCAAATACAAACTTATTCTTCTCAAAATAATGTATTAACCAAATTTTTATTCCAACAGAAACTTTTCACTTAAATAGCTAATACATGCAGATTGAAAGATCAAGAGTGAGTACTCGACGAAATCCAATTTCCTCCAATTCTGATTTCCATTGCATTCTTAAATCTACCTTGAAGAAACGCAAATCTAGCACGAACGCAAATACACAATCTCACATAAAAGTAATGAGATCTTGTTATTTGTTTTTAAAGGCTTATAAATCTGGAAAATAAAAAGCAGAAACAATACCTAGCATTGTACAGTTTATTTCTGTATATAATTTCAGAAATAATTGGTAAAATTTAATTCTATATTTTTTTTTTATTTAATTGGGGGCAAACGAGCAGACGTATCGGCTGATGGTAAGCGATTACCGCCGCCCATGGACACCCGCAACACCAGAGGCGTCACAAGTGCGTTGCCGGCCTTTGGGGAATGGGAGGAAGGAGATGGGGTATGGGCCTCCTGTATCCTCACTTTCTTGGTGAAACACAGCGCAAGCGCTATTTCACACCGGTTTTCTGTGAGGCCGTGGTATCACTCCGGTCGAACCGGCCCATTGATGCCGAAGCGTGGATCTCCCACGGCAAGCTATAGCTATAGTTTGCAAGCTGTTCAAGTGATGGATTACTAGGTTATATACCTATTATGAGAAGTATTAGGTCACAGGTATACTACATCGGAGTATTTTGGATTAGAAGACTCATCTATTACAGAGCTCTTAAAATGATTTGTATATTCATAACACCCGTATCTCTAACGGGACTAATAGAGGTGGTTTTCAACATTGCGGTCGTATTCTGACTAAAATTTTAGTCGTTAAATGTAGCTATTGACGTTTCTATACCTTCAGAGAAAGAGATTAAGGTGTACGCAAGTAAAATGTTAGAAATCTGAAGTATATAACTAAAAATAAACAAAACATAACACCATATTATATTGACATAGGTGCCCGGCACGAAACACAACTCATGAAATTAAACAATAGGTGAACATAAAGAAAAATATTCTAGATAATTCCGGTAGTCGGAAAAGTATTACAACATCAGCAGTTTATTCCCATTGTGACATAATCATATTTAATCTGTATCAGAATAAAACTGTCCTGTTATTTGTATTTATTAAGGATATAACGTTTCACTTACGCGAGTATTTCTGAGATCCCTGAATTGTTTCGGACCCAATAGGGGACTTTTATGAAGGTGTAAATTCATTTGTCGTGAATTTATCAGGCGCTTAATATCATATTGCTGTTTACATGCGTATGTACACGTACATGAAAGTATCTAAGTTGAATTTTGTGTAAAAAGAGGTTTGACAGTGCTAGAGGTTTAATGACTGGTAAGCTCGAGGTTGTGAGTTCGATTTCCACCTTAGACAAAAAAGGGGGGATGGGCATAATTATTAGTTTTTGAAGTTATTATTTCGTTATGGTATGATTCAGTCTTCTTTTTTAAACAAAAATCTATTTTGTTTTAATGTGACGCACACGCCACAAAATGAATAAAAAAAACACAACAGTTTAAAGCCGGCGATTGACTTGAGCATTTTGCCGTAACTTAACATTAATGGCGAGCGTGTTACTTTACGGCATTACCTGACTGACATGTACACTTGCTCGTGGCGAGTACTATGCGAGACTGCGCTCCGCCTTGAGCATGAGATTTCATTGGTACTCGAAATGTCGGATAGGATTTGAACCCACAACACTTGGCGCTGTAGGAAGCCACTAGGCTAATCATGCAGTTTAGCTTCAACACATACGTGATGTGCGTACTGTGCAGAATCTATTTAAAGCACGCGCTGCGTATAGCGAGAGGCTCGGCTCGCTGTACTGAAATTTAATATTTCGCCATAACGTAACATTTACGTTACGCCGAAATGTTATAGGTCAGTCGCCACCTTAATACTTGAAGCCTCAACTGTACGTTTTAATCGGATTATTTATCAATTCAAATTTCGTTCAGGAATGGAAGCGGCACAACAGAGAGTTAATGAAATGAATTTATATAATTTTTCTACTTGAATAAATCAGAGTTTTAAAAGATATTTACTTTTTATGTTAATTTTAAAAAAGGAAAACTTCAGTCTCTTTAGAGCTGTTTATGAGAAATGGGGCGGTTAATTTTGCGGTCTAATTTTGCATGTCGTAAAACTTAACTTTTATGTGATGAAAATGATTAATGTGGTCTCTTTACAATTATTTTATATATTTGTATTACTTCTTTGTTTTTATAATTCAGAATTGTATTATAATTGTACTGAGATTTATCTTAATTGTAAGTTAGTATGATCTGCAAATATTTGCTTCGGAGTTTGGATGTTTTATATATTTGGAAAAAAAACGTATATATGTATTTATATCAGTTGTCTAGTTCCCATTACACAAGCTCTGCTTAACTTGGGACTAGATGGCGTTGTGTGTAAGATGACCGAAATATTTATTATTTATTTATAATTATTATCCAAAATTCACAAAAAAAAAATACATAAAACTTCAAACAAGTGCCTGTCTTATAATTTTTTTCTGCCAAATATTATCAAAAATATGTTATGTTAAATACGTGTAAATTAACATAGTGCGACAACAAACATAATAATCATTAAATAAGTCTTTTACCGGCTCAAATAAATCAACGTCAGAAAGCTTTTAAAAGTGTAAATACAAAAATTGATAAAGCTTGTACTATCGACCCAGTTGAAAGGTGACCCACTTTGACAATTATTCCTTTGTAATCATAAATGTAGTTAGGTTTTCTTCGCTATTTGCACATAGTACGTTTTAGATATAAACATAAATGCGTCATTACGGGTTAGATGTCAATGCAATTCAAACCTTTGTCACCACTGAACAAGATATATTTTTGATACAGCAGTCTTATTTGAATTTCAAATAATATAATCGTTTATAATCCAAACTCTTTTCATTGCGAAGAAAAAGTATTATAATTTGTAAAATGAAATGACATTATGTGTAAGATGTCAAGTAGTAGTCAATCTGAAAATATTAAATTAAAAATCTAAGAATATATTTATATCTATAAACGAATCGTATAATGGCCAATTTGGTAGAACAAAGAGCTCGGATTGTAGTGCTCAGTGAGCAAGGTTGCGGCGTTAGAGAAATATCACGTGAGTTAAATATAAGTCGTAACACGGTCAGAACCTGGATCAGACGGCACGCTGAAGAGAGTATCCTTGAAGACCGACGACGACATAATCATGGGGTTCGTCGAATCACAAACCAACAGAGAACGGATATGCAACACCATTACGAAGAACATCCTTTTACTCGTACCCGCTATTTTGCAGCACGTTACGACGTTTGTCTAGAAACAATTAGAAATAATTTGCACCGCACTGGGCTGCATTACAGACATCATGCTAAGAAAGTTCATTTAACGGATGCACACAGAACTGCGAGATTGAATTTTACACGTAATTATTTAGATTTCGACTGGACAAACAACATCTTTCCATGGCCGTCTAGGTCACCAGATCTTAACCCAATAGAAAATTTATGGGGTTTGATGGTTCAAATGTGGGATAACAGGCACGAGAGGACTAAAGAAGCAATCGAGCTGCATTGTAACGAAATCTGGGATTTCATGAGGGGAAGTGACATTTGCAGTCGTCTAATCGGGTCTATGCGTAATCGATTATTAGACGTTATTGAAAACCATGTCGCTTACACTCGGTTTTAGGTTTAACCAGTAATCCTACAGACCCAAACAATTGGAACCATTATAACCCACAAATTAACTATTGAGAAGTTTTCTTTTTTATTCGCTTTACGAAGTGAATGCCATTATTTTTAATTTAATAATATGAAATAAACAAAGGTCTCTAATTTTACTGTTTTATTTTACTAATATGTATGACTAGCTGTCTCGACAGACTTCGTTCTGTTAAATAAATGCTTATCTATTTTTGTTCTACAGTACCCTATGCTACCTTTACGGTACCTCTACCCTCCTACCTCAAGTCTACCCATTATCTACACTATCTACACTAATATTATAAAGAGGAAAGATTTGTATTTTTGTATGTAACGAATAAACTCAAAAAGTACTGGACCGATTTTATTTTTACCGACCGATTAAATAGGGTTCCGTAAGACATTTGCGTTTTTCGTTTATATAATAGGAGCGGAGCACCAATGAAGAATGTTTAAAAAACGGGGGAATTTTTTTACGCTACGGGCAATAGAAGACGCAAACGAGGTTGCGGGGGTCAGCTAGTTCGAAATAAAGTCAGTCCTATGTCTCAAACAAATATACAATTAAAAATCTTTCCTAATATACCTATAGATAAGGACGTTCACTGGCTAACAAACTTTTTCGTGCAATACTTATCATAGTATACGTCTATGTCTATGTCATGGCTTTGTCAGTGTCTAGTAGAATGACAATGGTATGTCACTTATGAAATGTATGTTCAAGCTAATTTCAACCTAATGGTATAGAATAATTGTAGGAAAATGACTCTAAGGGGGGTCATGAATCACTTTGGTCCACTGTACATACAGACATGAATATTTGAACATAGTCTCGTGCCAGTAGTAGTAATAGATTGATTGAAAAGTTTGTCAATAAGGTAACATATTTCGGTCAGTCATCTTAGATTAGATGTACTTATGCATAATAAAGTGGACTTGCAACAACTATTTGAAGGGATTATTAGGTCAATGGTTTTGATTCACTCCATTTGGGCTGAAAGGCTGAGTTCTCTATGTTAGGCTAAGGTAGTATATGGATAGTTTCAATAAGGTTTTTGTTTTTAATACACATTCTATAAGTTTCTTTGAGATATTATATTTATTGGTTGTAAGCATAGAGCAATACAAGGCGGCGGACCGGAGGCAAATAACCGTAGTTGTTTTCCGAAACAAAATGTTGAGTTTGTGGCGACTTCCACATATAACACAACAGTAACCTACTACAGCGCCGTCTACCGACGATACACTGAACTACGAAGTAACGCACTACACGGAGTAACTACAAATCCTGAATCGCGCATTAAATAGTTCTCGCGCCGATTATCATATTACAACATCCCAACATTAACTGTTGGGCAGTAGCCCGCCAGGCATGATCACCTCGCCTGGTCGGAGGATCCTCCCTTTGTGTCGGAGGGACATTACACCCCTTCCTTCACAAGTTATTTTTTGCTTGCAGTAAACTGTTAGCTGTTTATCCGTGTGCATTCCACACACAAATGAATGCATTATCTGTACGTCTTTACATATATAATAAAATTGGAGTGTCTGTTTGTAATATCAAAAAAACCGCTTTATTCTAAATGCATATGTATGTTTATACGATACATATACCAAAATAACATTTTCTGTCTGTCCGTTTATTCCGGCCAATCTCTGGATCGGCGATTTTGACAGGACTTTCACTTGCAAATAGCTGATGATATGAGGAGTACTTTTTTAAGGCCAACTTTGACCCGCGACGTTACCCGGGGTTACTGTTGTACTGCAGGTACCACCGCGGGGCTCAATTAGTGTGCCTTAAAGGTGTTATTTATTTGGGCCCATTAGGGCTTATTCTTTTACAGATTCGCGGAATACCCCCCGCGAATGAATACTCTGTACCGTATTACTCTAAGGTTGTAAATTACTTTTTTAATTAGAGAAAAATATAAGTGTTTTAGAGTATACGTAACTATACTTAAACAAGTATTACTTAAAACAAAACGAGTACTACTAGTCTAAATAAATAAGAACGTGATAAGATTTTCGTAGTTGATGAATGGAATTTAGATGCACAAGCTGTAATACTACAGCTGTTATGTACTCGTACTCGCTTGATTTATGGTTGCTCACATTTAATCTTGTTTACTGTCAGATTCCACATGGAAAGAATAGCGTAGTTGACTGTATCGTAAATCTATGTCCCTCCTTTAAATAAATATTACAAAACTTCTCGAAAAATATAATTATTACAGCTTTTCATTTCTATTACAAATTTTAATCAAAGAAACATTGAAATATACTGCTCAATTCGTTTTTTTTTGCCCTGTTGGTAAGCGATTACTGCCGCCCATGGACACCCGTAACACCAGAGGCGTCACGAGTGCGTTGCCGGCCTTTGGGGGATGGGAGGGGTTGGGGTCTGGGCCTCCGGTATCCTCACTCACTCGGTGAAACACAGCGCAGGCGCTGTTTCACATCGGTTTTCTGTGAGGCCGTGGTCCGGTCGAGCCGGCCCATGCATGCCAAAGGGTGGCTCTTCCACGGTAATAGTCTAAAACAGTGACGTCACAACGTTGTATTTAGTACATTTTTCCTATACAATTATCGTTTTGACAGATGATAAAAAGTAACATAATTGACTAAGGTGTCAACTATCCTATTGAATTCCTTGTTATATAAAAATTACTAGTCTGAAATAGAATGTCTCTTCGAACAAGGTTATATTATTTATTTTGTAGCTCAATCTGTACACCATAAAAGTTTTTATGCTCGATCAAAGTATTTTTTTCAGGCGTGCCCAAACTAAACTCATTTACTTAATTGAATAAGTCTGAACATACCAAGAACAATTTCATAAATTTGAATATAAACGATATTCTTTTACTTTAACGTGATTTATACGGAGTTTTCATGTATATTTTAAGTTGGTATAATTTAAAATTGTAGTATATGTAGAAAAATATGTGTTTATATTTTTCTCAACAAAAGTTCGAACCTTGGCAGCGAATTAAAGTCAAAATGAAGAATAATTTAATTTTGAAAATATATATTAGTGATGATGGAACAATGCCTTTTAAGTGTATTTTCAAATAAAAATATAGTTACACGAGCTTTTTCCAATTCTCTCTGCCCTGTTTCCTAAGCTCTTGGATACAGGGCAGAGACAGGCAGCGCTAGCTAGAAATTTCGAGTCTTGAAATATCTAGGTAGTGCTGGCGCTATGTATTCTTAATCCTAAGTCCCTCACCTTATTCCTTTCTATCTATCTATATTATCTATCTTATGTGATTTTCACACACGATAAGCTTATGACATTACAAATACAAAAGTTTTGGAGTTCATCGTCAGCGTGAGCTCAATAACGTAACATGAGAATAACAAAGGCATAACTAGAGGTTTAGAACTTTCCCTGTCCGCCAGGCCCGGGAACGGGCAAGGTACCACAGACGACT
This sequence comes from Spilarctia lutea, assembly GCA_916048165.1. Classification (NCBI taxonomy): domain Eukaryota; kingdom Metazoa; phylum Arthropoda; class Insecta; order Lepidoptera; family Erebidae; genus Spilarctia; species Spilarctia lutea. The sequence continues at coordinate 9,707,633 of OU696491.1, forward strand.
CAGGCGCTGGAGGAGGAGGAGCAAAACGATCTCTGTTCTCCATAGGTGACAGGTGCGGCCACCAGTCACCCTAGCAGACGCAGGCCGGGGTGCCGGCGCGAGTTCTTTGAAGTGCTTGCGCCCTTTTGTAAATAGAGGGTGTGAATGTTAGGGTTGCTACACAGGAGGGGGTCACCTAAAAACAGTGGGTGGCAGGTACGTCGGGGTTCCAGGGATTTCCTTCCGAGGGTGCACCTGGTTCCCCGGCTTCTAGTACCCGAGGCGGAGTGCGGTTTTTAGTCGGTTCGAGACCGACATAACCACCAGTTAGTGATGTCCTAGGGTATTTTCGCACAATAAAAAAGTTAGGCGTGGGTCACCCTTATCATTAAGGTGTATGAAAAATAAATGTTGGCCGATTCTCTGACCTAGCGATATGCACACAAAATTTTATAAAAAGAAGGGGTTTGGTAACAACCACCGTGACACGAAAATTTTAAATATTACTCCTTAAGATATTAAATAATTTTCCTTTCTTTGTTTTTCACCTTATGGGATACAATGAGCAAGTGCCAGCACGCCTATTATATAACATTGAGCAACATGTAGACTTCGATCACATATTTTTCAAGTGAATAAATATTTATGTATCTATCAACATTCACTTCTTCAATAACGTATATTTCTTTAAGAATATAAGGAAATAATAAAATCCGTACGTGTTTCAGGTTTTGAGCCAAGTACCATTACTTAACAAGCGATTAACTCTTTCCAGTGTTTCTTATATTAGTACTGGCTTTTAGTTCAGCGAATTTTAGGAACAGTAGTCAGGAAGCTACAATTTGTGTATAAATCAAGGCAAATGTATTAATATTATTGTGGATGAACGGATATCATGTCCCTCCAATACAAAGTGAGGATCCTCCAACCAGGCCATGTGATCATGCCTGGCGGGCCACTGCCCAACAGTTGATGTTGGGTGTTGTATATATGATAATCGGTGCGAGAACTATTTATTGCGCGTTTCAGGATTTGTAGTTACTCCGTGTAGTGCGTTACTTCGTAGTTCAGTGTATCTTCGGTAGGTGGCGCTGTAGTAGGTTATTGTTGAGTTATATGTGGAAGTCACCACATTATCATCAACACTCACAGATCACAGCTTATATTTAAGTATACATATATTCTGGAGACACGAATAGCTAAAGAGGTTAAGAAGTGGGTGCTTGTCATGTCTCAAGTGTCTTTTAAGTGTGCACTCCATTCCGCCTACAATGAAGGTCTGTACTCATGCTCAACATAATAGGTAGCTAGGTACGTGGTTGCCGATGTCATACTAATATTCTGTAAACATAATACACCTATGCTATTGCGTATATAGTAATATCTTAGAACTATAGCTAAAGATGGAAAAACAAGATGAAAATTCCAGTCCCTAACTCTAATACTTGAACATGGAACAGTACGGTTGGTCTAGTGATTTGAGTGGTCACTACGCTGCTTTCTAATGCGCCTAGTGTTGTGGGTTTAAATTGCACACAGCACAACACTTTAGTTTTTTCATGTTTGTTTGTGAAGTCCCCACCAGGATGTATATTCCTAATGCGGGAGCTGTCTTTTAAAAAGAAGAAAAAGAAAAGAAAAGAATAGAGCTACGTTTCGTTTCTATTTCGTTTTATAGGTATTTTTGAGCTGAATTAAATTTAATATGGCATTGGATCTTAATTTTTTCGAAGAAATTTCATTTTAAACATGACACACAGTTTTAAGCAGTTTTTAACGTTAAAGATATTGTTATATTTAGAATAGCTGTAAATATACAGAATACAGAATTTTTATCAAAATAAGTCAAGTAAGACACCTAATATTTTACACGAATATTTGGAACGGATACGTTTAAACAGTCGAAGAGATGAGTTTATTAGAAGTGTAATGATTTGAATTTGCCGCGATTCAGTGAAGAATAAATCATTTCATTACTTTTGATGATAATGGAGTAGGCAAATTGATATTGCAGTGAACATTTGCAAAATGGAGTATATTATTATTATAATACGTTATTCGTTTATGTTATATCAAAGAGCACTGACAAAATGCACTGAGGGACTTAGCTGGAATATGAAGTGCATCTCTGTTAGCAAATGCTAATCTGCGTGTGGTGATAAATTAAGAATACAGAGTGTCACCCGATGTCACCACAGTGTCAGGGACATCTTTTATTTTATTTTTTGCATGTGGAAAACGTCACGGGCCGTTATCCCACTGGCGTCACCGGCGGTGTGTCGGAATCAAACCTACTAAACCCACACAGTTTACCGCTCTGCGCCTGCGACGGGAGGAATACGGGAACTGCTGTTATTAGCACGTCCGGACCCCTCCCAGATCAGTGACACCCCTGACCCAACCCTAATTATTCCCTAAGTGTCGTAAGAGACGACAAAGAGAGCAAAGGACAACATCATCGCTTAGACAAGGGAAACTTGAAACAGACTCTATACGAGTACGAACCCTTCTAGCTAGCGTGGTGTAATGCGCCAAAGCCACCTTTCAAAGTTGAGGCTCTGTTAACGGTAGAGAATATGTACTTCAAAATATTTTCAGTCAATGCTAGATATAAAACTTTACCTGATATTTCGATATTTTGCATTGCGCATGAATATTCAAATTATTATTTTGAGACAAATATTACAAACATATGGCCTCGATCTTATCATAATAATTATATAGCAAGTTACAACTGATTATATTAGCATTAGCTAAGAAATACACTGAGGTTCGTATTCACGTATACACCTGCGACAACGATGATGCATCAAATCACTAGTAAGTAAATACGTATATAATTAGTGATCGCTTACACGAGAATTGAGATTCAAACGAAAGCGGTGGGCAAAAAATAGAGCAAAATAAAATACCTTCAGAGCAATTTACAGACAATTTGCAAGGCTAACTTACAAAATGTCTGTGAATTGGAAAAGTTTTGATAGAACATGTTGCAAATATTTGTTTGGGTATATTGGTTCTGATTCATCCATGAATATTTAATGTTTCTCATTTCGCGATATTGCTGTTTAAATGTTTGTTTTTTTTTTCTAAACAGCTTTTCATAACATTCTGTAATCAAAAAACATTTTATTACTGCTATTTCGTTAAAAGAGAATTGGAGTTTAACACAATAGCAATAAGACGATTTAAGATCAGCCGTTGTGTGCTATTCAAAAAGTGTTTGGCGCTTTTGAATATGATGATAAGAAAACATTAGATATTTTTCATCAGCTCTTTTATTTGCGTCTGAGTATTAAACACTCCATAATGAATTCTCAAGCAGTAGTTAACTGTACTAAGAAATGTTTAGAACATATTGTTACTAGTAAACGATTTACCTACTTGTTTGGAAAGGTAGGTACTCTGATTTATAATAAGTTTTAATCGCAAGTTACTAGTTCTTAGTTATATTATTGTACTAATTTGGTTACTTCACAACTCTGTCATTTATGAGCGACTAAAACATGCGATTAGTAGAAATGGCCAGACCGTTTGGTTCACGTACAGCACGGTACAAGCAGCAGGTACGAAGCGATGGCAAGATACAAGACGATATGCCATTACTGCCATGGAAGATGGGTAAGCCTTTGGTGTGGTATGCAACTTGTGTCGACACCCTCGCACAATCTCATCTTCTAAGTATAGCTGGTTATGCCGGCGCTGCTGCTGTTTCTCCGTTAAACCTTAAACAACAAATACCAAAATCAGTATTATTTAGATAGTTACATTTTTAAACCATTTGGGGTCGAGATCCTAAGTTCATGGGGTCCGAGTGCTCGCGCTATATTTAAACAACTAGCTAAACAACTGATTGACGCTTCCCGTGACCCAAAGCCTGACCTTTTTCTAGCGCAGAGAATTAGTTAGTTTTTGGTGTATATTATTGAGGAGTATGAACGTTTACTCTAACTTATATAGCAATATACATGGCGCGTATATCTGCCGTAAATATAGCAGAGACGTTAGTTTCAATAAGCTTAAAATGAGTATGGGTAGAATAATGGCTCGTCATATTAGTCTGGCTCATTGGAAAATATTTTGCTGATTAGACGTGGCAATGCCGTCAGTCTTTTGTCAGGATTTTTTTTAGTTTTTATGTAAATATTGTGATTGTTTTTTTTTATTTCTTTGTATTTTAATTTAATTTCAATATAGATATTATGACATGTATAAGTTAAGGATTAGATAACTGTATAAATCAATGAAACTTTTACATCTATAAAATTATATTGTTTAAAGTAAATGTCTTTTTCTAATTTAAAGAAAAAAAAACAATCCTAGTTGTGTAAAATCGAGAAAAATACAACATATTTTATAATAATTTATCATAATTAGCCTACGTTATTATTGAAGTCGGTTACTACGGTACTAATATTTCAAGAATGAATTGTCTACCCATGGTGTATTTCATACCCTATTTACGTCGGCTAGCTTGGAATTTGCCTGAAGAGCTCATAAAACGAATAACAAGTATATTAGTAATACATATTTGGAACACTTACTTTCTGATAAAGACAGTCTGATAAATCCAATTACGCATTAATTTTGGTTTCTTCCTTAAGGTGTTTCAGATACACCGACAGTTCTTTTACCGAACTCAAGTATTTAAGGTTTTAAACGTTAAGAGGTCATGATGACCTGTTTAAGCAATTACCAAAGGTTCATGTCATATGCATTCACGAAGTTAACTATTAATAATACAGTCTAGAAACCTATTTTATATTGATGATGGTCCCCTAGCCGGTTACGGCCACGGCGGCTAGTCTCAACAGAGACCGGCCAACTACGCAGGAGATATTATAATGCACAAGTGTATGCTAAAACACAGGTGCACTCTCTGTTCCCTTTCTTTCATAATCCGATGGGACGATTAACCGACACGAGCGGTGCAGGACCGACAGCTTTACGTGCTCTCCGAGGCACGGGAGTCCAGACACCGACTTCCAACCTCCGAGCTGTTATTAGGTATTTCTATAATCAGAAAAACTCATTTTGGCCCGACCTGGGTTTCGAACCCGAGACCTCTTGATTGACAGTCGCATACGTCAACCGCTAGACTAATGAGGCAGCATTTTATATTATTCAGCTACTAAAAAAAACGAAAGTTGTTACTTTGTAACACCTTACAAAGTTGTTTAAATATTTCTGTAAATAAATTTTGCGATCGCATCTTTCAGTAAAAAGTTTATAATGGATTATTCAAAGTTATAAGTTTAATTGTCGCAACAAGCGATTCACTTAGGTGGGAATTTAAAATGTTTTTTTACCAACTTCAACAAATATGTTTATGTTACTCGATAACCCGAATAGAACGATTTCAGAAATACTTTTTGTTTGATTTGGTCCGATGTTGTCTGTATAGAATATAGTGATTAGGTCCTTAAAAAACGAGGCAAATAGTATTGTAGGTGCGTTCCAATTAATTTATCTGTATGGTGACGGATTAAAAACACAGTAACATTAGTGCAAAAACAAAGGAAAACTTGAAACAAGCCGTTTGACCAGTATCGTGGCCGAAACTCCTTATGGCTAAGGCTATGTTCAGCAGTGGTCAATGTCATCACAATTCTTTATGTGCCTGAAACATATATTATCTATTTTTTTATCTCTTTTTTCTAAAGAAAATGTAGATTTTGTATTTGTGTTTATGTATTTATTTATATTAGCATGTATAATAATCAATATTTCTTCTGTTATTTACTTTTAACTAATTCACTTAATTATTTTACATTATATTTATTAACTTGTTTTTTTTCCAGTACTTTTTTCCACCCCAGGGTTGCCTGCAATAAATAGATTTTTAGCGATAAGGTCACCATTAGTACATGGTCAGTCAAATGATATATTATTTTCATGTAAACTATATTATCCCGTGTACAATAAGGATTATTCTATTCTATTCTAAGATTTACCAAAATACATAATAAGTTATGTCACACTCTTGTAGTAGCTGTTAATCAAAATGTCATTCAAACGAAATTCCAAAACTACTTAATCGTATTCGTTAATTGATAGTTTACCATAATACTACTTTTACTATAAAGAAAACTCTATTGGAGTAATAATTTTCTTTCATTTGAATAACCCAAATTAAGTCAATATAGTTAAATGAATTGCCAGTTAGCGTGATGACGTTAAATTAACAACACCAAGGTGCAATTGTGTGTAGTAATCTTAATAGTATGATCGCACACACTTTGACATTTTTGTACATGAAGTTATTAAATTAACGTGAAGCAATGTAAAATATGTTTAGCTAGAAAAAATATGCCTACATATATTTTTTTGAATGAGCTTGGCAAAATTATTCTACTCTGCATGAATTGGAAAACATGAACAGAATTGAAAAGCAGACGTACAGACAATGCAACAATGCAGCATGGTGACCACTACCATGGCAGCCTATTGAGATGTTTCTGTACCATTGCGCCTCCGGTCCCTCTAATTAAATCACATATTTAAACAAAATTTCGCCGGCTCGACCGGAATGATACCACGGCCTCACAGAAAACCGGTGTGAAACAGCGTTTGTGTTGTGTTTCACCGAGTGAATAAAAATACCGGAGGCCCATATCCCAACCCCTTCCTCCATCCCCTTCCCCATACCCCAAAGGCCGGCAACACACTTATGTCGCCTCTGGTCCGGCGCTAATCGCTTACCATCAGGCGATACGTCTGTTCGTTTGCGCTACGTTTCAATAAAAAAAAGTTTTTCGGCATTTAATTCAGTGATAAAAACAACATTTGAAAAGACAGCATTCTACAGTATCCTAAAAAATTGGGGAGGTCTCCATTTAGAAGTAGACGGTGAAAGAGTCATGATGAAAGGAAAAGTATACCTTGGAATGTATACATATATACGTAATTGCGTGCATAGATATGCACGATTAATCAAAGACTGAATACAAAAATATGGAACCTTCTGCAAATAAAAAAAATTGGGGAACGTTACCGAAGAACTTTAGAATCACGAATGAGTTGTTGAGGGATTTGAAGAGATTCAATTAGTCAACAGACGTATATACAAAATGAATAAACTTTATTCACATGACTGTAAAACTCAATTACCCATGAGTTTTTCAATAAATTTAATTGGATTATTTTATGAACATTTTACAATAGCTGGGTATCGGACGTTTGACCTGTAACCGATAGGATCACAATTACGTATACAGTCTTTCAGTTTTCGTCCTTGACCTCGACCCTCGTGCCATATGAAGTTTATTAGGGTCCCGTATAAAGTTTTTGGTACGCGTTACTTGAAAAGATACGAGTTTGATAACTTTAATAAAAAAGGTAATAGTAATTCTAACTTGCGTTTAAGGATACGAAATATTTCTACAACAAGAACCAAATATACAGTATGATAGTTACGATAACCTGTGATAGTTTATTTATGTGCCGATTTGTTCTCTTCTCTTGTGTAATATGTGTGTGTTGAATTCAACAGAAGTATACGATCAAACAATGATTTTTAATCGAGTTTCATTGAATGTTTACTTCGAAATTAACGACTAAATAATAAATATAATAATAAATATTCCGGACATCTAACACACAGCGCCATCTAGTCCCAAGCTAAGCAGCTTGTGTTATGGGTACCAGTCAACTGATATGAATACATATATGTATATTTTTTGTAAATACATACATATTTTTTTTTTTTTTTTCGCGGGTAGGTGTTGAAAAGTAAAGACGTTTCGTAAATCTCGAAATTTTATTAAAATTATATTTATAATACTTTTAATCTTATTTTATACATTGCGGCAAGTAAATACGATTCAAGTGCTGGTGCTCACATTTGATGAACATTTAATGTGACAATAATCCACTAATTCACACCACCTGCCAGTGCATCGCCTTACAGTGATTGAAAATTCAGTTTATTTTTAAACAAAAATCATCGAGAATGTCACAAGTGAGTGATATATTGTCGGCGCAGAAGACCCTGGAGGAGACGTTCGCAAGGAGAATGTCTGATCTTGAGGCACAAATCCAAAGTGCTGGTCCTGCCAAAGATACTGTGGCCAAGGTTGCAGAAGAATTCCGAACATTCCGGGAGTTGATCTTCTCCATGTTGGGCCTACTCCGAAAACAAATAGGCGAGTGCTCTAGACAGCTTGACATCATGGAAACAAGGCAGAGGCGTAAGTCTCTTATCTTCTTGGGTGTTGAGGAAGCTGAGAAGGAGGACTGCGGGGAGGTCGCTCTTCAAATCATCCGCGGCAGGTTGGGTCTCAAGGATGTGCAGGCTTCCTCTGTCAAAGTCTGTCACAGACTTGGAGTGTCGAATAGGAACCGTCCGCGGCCTATTCTCATTAAATTTTCAAGTGTGGATGACAGAACGTCAGTGTGGAGGGCTAAGTCAGCACTAAAGGGATCCTCTATAGCCATCAAAGAGTTCCTAACAAAGAACAGGCAAGCTGTGTTCGCCAGAGCCAGGCTACATTTTGGGATATCTGCTTGCTGGACTCAAGACGGTACCATAGTGATCAAAGTCCCTGGTGGTATCCGACACAAGATTGTGACTATCGACGAGCTGAATCCGCTGCTGATAAAATATCCAAAAGCGCAAACGACTTCCTCAAGGCCCAGTGATCAGTCAGCTTAAGATGTCAGGTTTTGTAAATATATTAAATTTAACTTCCACTCAACACCTAGAAACATACACCATTTATATATGTCTTGTTACTCCCTATATGCAACATTCTTAGTCAATTTTGTGTACTCAACTTTTCATAATTTTAATTTACGTAGATTTATATCCAACAATTTCATGATCTATTAAATATTTCTTTGTTTATTTTTGATTTGACGTTTGTGAGATTGAGGACTAAAGTGTCATAGATAATAGGAAAAACCATTCACTCATCTCGGTCATGTCTGTTCGGATACACTGCGCTTAATGATGTTTACAAGGAGGGTTTATGATTGTGCTGACATTCTCTTTACGCTAACTTAAACTGTTTTTTTTTTTCAATTGTTATTTTTAAACATTTTTATTTTTTTTCTAAGTTTTTCTAGTGATGTAAGCTGGCGGGTGGTGCAGAGATATAATCGGTATACCAGAACATCTGTCCTTAATTTACTTAATATTTATATATTTAACTTTATTTGTTTAATTTGTATTTATATTTACAGTTTATTAGTAATTATGTCATCGAATAGTGAATCTTTTGTTTCTGCCTGTGAATCTGAAACGTCTTTAAGTGAGGAAAGCTTCTGTTCCACTACGGATACTCTTGGTGGTGTTCTACGTAACAAATTTAATAATAACAAAAATAGCCAGTTATTTAATGTGTATCACCTAAATGCCCAAAGTATTCCGAGCCACTTTAGTGACTTGTACGAGGCGGTTCATGATGTTAATATTCATGCCGTGCTGATCTCTGAGACTTGGCTCAAACCGCATCTTCTCTCCACGGCTTACTCACTGCCCGGTTTTATCCTAATCCGTAATGACCGGATAGGAAAGGGGGGAGGTGGGGTGGCTATTTACTTGCGAGGCGACCTTTCCTATAGGATTATATATTCTTCCTCTTCTAATTATGACGCTTCTGCCGAATACATATTCTTGGAGGTTTGTGTTGAAGGCGCCAAAGTCGTACTTGGTGTTGTTTATTGTCCCCCTTCTATTGATTATTTCACTGATTTTGAAACAGTTCTTGAATCCTTGGGTGCAGAGTACGTTCATCATATCATCATGGGTGATTTCAATACCAATCTCCTAGCCCATAACTCCAATCGATCCTGTAAACTCCAACTCCTCCTTGAATCAGTTAGTTTTAGTGTTCTACCACTACATGCGACTCACCACAATAATATCGGCGAGGACACTTGGCTTGACTTGATTATCACTTCCAACCCTTCCTTTGTTTCCTCTCATGGTCAACTTGACGCTCCAGGATTCTCACATCATGACCTAATCTTTATATCCTACATTCTTAAACCTCCAAAACCCAAACCTAGAATTCTGTACAGGCGTTGCTTTAGACGTATGGATGTCAATAAATTAAGCGATGATGCAGCACACATTAACTGGAGCCCTTTGATCGACTCTAATTCTGTCGATGAGAAGGTGCACATATTCAACCAAATAGTAATTAACCTATACGATACTCATGCACCGGTTAAAAAAGTTAGGTTAAAACGACCACCAGCTCCTTGGATGACAAGGGATATACTGTTGGCGATGAGACGTCGAAACAGGGCTTTTAGTACTTACAAGCGGAACCGTGTCGAAGTCAACTGGCAGCTGTATAAGTCTGCGAGAAATCAGTGTAATCAGATGATACGGAACGCCAAACGCCGCCACATTTTCGAAAATATCTCCTGCTCCTCTCCTGCCGATGTCTGGAAGTTCCTTGGAACACTTGGTATCGGCAGATCGCGACATGTAGACTTTCCACAATCCATAAGCCTAGATTCCCTAAACCAACATTTTACCACCTCTTTCACATTGGACAGTCTAACTGAACAAAATACCCGTAATTACGTCAATAGTCTACCGCGTCCCAAGTTAAACTCTTTTCATTTCAGTCCAGTAGCAGAGGGAGAGATTAGGAAGATCATTGTGTCTATCAAATCCCAAGCTGTGGGTTATGATGGCATTAGTCGTAGAATGATTATCACATTACTTATATATCTCCTTCCCGCTATCTCACATATTGTTAACTTCTCTCTCATGTCTTGCACATTCCCTTGTCTATGGAGGAAAGCATATGTGCGTCCGTTGCCTAAAATCCTCAATCCGTCTCTTCCCACTCACTTTCGTCCAATCTCTATCCTTCCCTTCCTCTCGAAAGTGCTAGAAGCCTGTGTCCATAAACAGTTTTCCAAATTTATTTATAGTAACAACTTACTCAGTCCTTTTCAGTCAGGTTTTCGACCAGGTCATAGCACGGTTTCTGCCCTTCTTAAAGTGACTGGCGATATTAAGACGGGGATGGAGAATACTAAGGTTACTACCACAGTACTGATTGATTTTTCCAACGCCTTCGATGCCGTCAGTCACGAACTCCTCCTTGCTGTCCTATCCCATTTTTCAGTCTCTCAAGAAGCACTGGACTGGTTTTCCTCATACCTTCGGGATCGTCAGCAATCAGTTAGTGTGGAGGATTCTTCCTCCGATTGGTGTGGTCTTGCTGCTGGCGTCCCTCAAGGCGGTATTCTCTCACCTCTCCTATTTTCCATTTTCATTAACTTTATTACCCTAAAGCTTCAGTGTTCCTGTCATCTATACGCTGATGACTTGCAGTTATACTATCAAACAGATTTGTGCAATGTATCGTCCGCGATTTCTATTGTAAATAGTGACCTGGCAGCTATTAAACACTGGTCCGATATGTTTGGTGTAGCAGTTAATCCAAACAAATGTCAGGCTATAATCATTGGTAGCAATCGCAATATCAGCCAGCTCAACCTTGCTTTACTTCCACCAATTACGTACAATGGCATAGTTATTACATATTGTGAAAATGTGAAGGACCTCGGATTGTACATTGACACGACTCTCAGCTGGAAAAAACAAGTTGCATCCGTGTGTCAAAAAGTCACAGGCTCGCTGCGGGTCCTCCACAGACTGAAGAACTTCCTTCCATCAAAAACTAAGGTAATGCTTGTTCAGACCCTAATATTCCCAATAATTGACTATGGTGATATGTGTTACTTTGACCTGAATGCAGATCTGCTCAATAAGCTTGACCGTCTTCTCAACAATTGCATTCGATTCGTTTTCAATTTACGCAAATATGATCACGTATCTGAGTATCGCACCATTTTGAATTGGTTTCCTATTCGCACACGTAGGCAGATACGTGCATTGACTACCCTATACTCTATACAGTTCTCTCCAAATTCTCCTTCCTACTTAACCACACAACTACAATATTTAGGTGCAAACCACGCTAAGAACCTCAGGTCTTCAAACAACCTACTACTTCACTGTCCCACACACAGCTCTGACTTTGTACACTCCACTTTCCTCATACAGTCTGTCCTGCTTTGGAACGCGCTCCCTCTTGAGATCAGAATGGCAAAAACACGGCAAGCTTTCAAATATATGTTGCGGAAACATTTTCTAAACGCACTGTCAGAACCACCTTAATTTCATACTCTCCCCTTCTAAATTTTATATTATGTATATTTATATATGTATAATTGTAAAAATATGTATATAAACATTTATTTATTATATTAGAATCAGTATCACTATTACTTAATATATGTATATATATTTATATTTTTTCTTTTCTTTTTTTCAATTACAGTTATCTCTGTGCATCTACCATGGCTAGCTCTGCATCACCCTAAGGTCGACTGGCAGAAAATGCCTTTGGCATTAAGTCCGCCTTTGCCACTTTTGTGCATAAAGATTTAAATAAATTAAATAAAAATAAATAAATTATACATAGAAAACACCCAAACTTCGAAACAAATATTTGCAGATCATACAAACATTTGGTCCGACCCGGGAGTCGAACCCGAGACCTTAAGCACACCAGTCGCATACACTACCACTGCGCCAACGAGGCATTCAAATCGAAGTCGAATAAAATATCAGTCTTTGTGTAGTAGGTACTCTTCATAATACTTGTATAATATTACTGAGACTACATTAACCAAAGAAATGGATCTGTTTGTTCTTACTTTACTGAAAGATTTATTTACTTCAATGAGAACGCTTCTTATCCATAAAATAAAATTGGCGTGTCTGTTAGTAATATTAAAATAATTTTACTAAATGTACTTATATACTCGTATATGTAAGTGTTATTTAGTTTTTCTGATTATAGAAATACTTAATAACAGCTCGGAGTTTGGTAGTTGGGGTCTGAACCCCCGTGCCTCGTTGAGCACGTAAAGGTGTCGGTCCTGCGCCTGATCTCTCCCCGGTCGTGTCGGTTAACCGTCCCATCGGATTATGAGAGAGGGAACAGAGTGCACCTGTGTTTGCGTACACATTTGTGCACTATAATATCTCCTGCGTAGTTGGCGGGTCTCTGATGAGACTGGCCGCCGTGGCCGTAATCGGCTAGGAGAACATCACATATACCAAAATAATATTTTTTACAATTTTTGTCTGTCTGTCGGTTTGTTTCGGCTAATCTTTGGAACAGCTGAACTGATTTTGACGGAACTGTCATTGATATGTAGCTGATGATATAAGAAGTAACTTAAGCTACTTTTTGTAGACTAGCTTCGCCCCTCATCGTTACCCGCGGTACTACAATAACCGCCCGGATCTAATGGTTAGTTATAACTCGTTAAAGTGATGATTGCCATTTAACGCAATTTGTTATGATTATAGACTTTAACAAAAAATTAAAAAAGATTTTAAATTTGATATATTGTACACTACTAAACATAATCACAAATTTTAACAACAAAAAAGCGACTCTTAGAACGGGATAAAATCGATATGGGACCACACGGGAAGCACCAGCTTTCAAATAAAAACATAATTATCAAAATCGGCTCACTCAGTCGAAAGTTATGAGATAACAAAAAAAAATACAGATAAGTTGAGAATCTCCTCCTTTTTTGAAGTCGGTTAAAATAGACTTTGTTACTTAATATTTAACATGTTTTATTTGGAAAAGAATTTGTATGATAATGACTTGGAATCAAAAAAAACACAGTTATCATTATCAACGGCTTTAAATAGTGTCACTGAACATAAGGGTTTCTTTAGAAAGGAGGTATTGAGCTACTACCCACCACGCTGACCAGAGATGTTAGTATAGGAATTTTAAGTTTGCCTTCTCTTAGCAGCAACGCTGTTCCAGCGGACTTTGTTACTCTAGTCGTCTTGTGGGATACGTACAGGATGAATACAGGTGGATACACTTCGTAATCTTAAACAGTCACACGGACAAAGCATCAAATAATTTCAAATATCTTGTTTTTTTATGTGTGGCCCAGGCAAAATAATGATTCTGCCTGATGGAAAGCATAAGCAGAATCCAAGAGTGGTGGTCACCATACTCATTTATCATGCAGACAATGCAATAGTGTACACTATGGCGGCTTAGTGATGCTTCTGCATCGTCAGGCCTCCGGTCTCGTACTCACCAACGAAACACGTTTTGCGTTGATCTTCTGTACGAATGTAACCCCGGTCGAGCCGGCCCGTTCGCGCTGAAAATGCGTGGATCTACTTTCTAAACTAGTTGTTTCAATAAATACTTATACAATACAGGGAGAGGAGACATTCATACAAAAAACGGCCCCTAATCACATACAAGAAGTACTAGTTTTGTAGCCTACTGCTAGATGTGAAAGATATAAATTCTTATGTACACAAATCAATGTGTACACTGTCAGTTTTTGTCACTGGTTCACTGCGGGCACTATATTTCACTAAATAAAATAATAGATGATCAACCACACATATTGCGTTACTCTATACTAAACTTCCGTGATAGACTCTAAAATAACAATTTGCTCGGTTCCACAATAATTACTTTACCGCTACAGTAACTACCGAGCCGCAGTCTCGAAAGTTTTTTGTTAAGTGCATTGACTGGAACGGCACGAAACGAAATTAAATTTCCGACCAATCAGAAACATGAATCTGAATCACGGTATGAAAGATTTCCTAAAACTTAGCTTATATACAAAAGATTCAGTAGTGTTGTCGGGGAGTCCGATGCTGCCGGAAAGACCGGCCTTGGCGGGGGGCCGGACCATATCCTCGCTGTATTGTCATTTACAGACAGTAGAGAGGCCTCTGCTTCGTGTATCGGTTGTTAATATTAATTTCCGTTAAATTAACTGTATGTATGCGTTAAGATTAGGGACCCTCTTCCTTACCGCTACCGGTCGGCAGCATGTTTGACTTCCTTTTGATTCCGAAAATAAGATTATTTGCAATGGATCTAAGGCTTTTAATGTTCTGTTATACCATTACTTTATTAAAACTTTTTTTTTGATTGATTGTTATACTTCATGTTTTCCTTCTCTTTGCAGTACTGTTGTCTTGCGCAGTTTACTCCCTAATGCCCAGTTCCTATATTTGAAAAACGATCCGTTCTAGGTACGAATAGTAGTATATTATACGAGGCGTAAGCTAAAATCGTTCTTATAAAAAATAAATTGAGGAACGGTATTTACGACTCGTAGTCGGTTGTAGAAAATTTTTACACGATGACGCTTCGTTAAATATAGGAACCGGGCATTAGTTCATCTTCTGGCATCCACAATGGACTAAAAAAATACATGCATATTCCCACATGAGTGTCAGAAGAGGGACTAAGTGTACATAGTAATAGGGGTGGTGGCACTCAGTATCCTTAATCAGTCACCACACACCAACAGTGAAAGTTAAAATAAAATCGTCTTGGCATTCAGAGATTAGCCGGAACAAACAGACAGTTTCTTTAATTCGTTTTTTGATGTATGTACCGTTTATACTTCTATAAGTATTTTGTGAAAAGGTATTACGTTTGGCCTAGTGGTTAAGCGGTCGCCACGCCGTTCTCTACTTCGCCAAGTGATGGGGGTTCAAATCCCACATGGAATAACACTTTGTGTGATCCATAAATTGTTGTTCTAAGTCAGGGTGCTCTTTGTGTCCGTTTCATGTATGTTTGTAAAGTCTCCCGCGATATAGGAATTATTCCTAGTGTTTGAGTTGTCTTTAAAAAAAAAAAATAGCACGTGTAAATTCTTAGATAGCGTTTGACGTAGAAATAACATAACTTAGTTTCGTCTCCACGTGTGTTTTTATAGCTGTATTAAGTTATAAAAGCAAAAATGTAATCAAAGTAATTTACCGTGCATTTTACAAATATTCTACATCACAAATTACTATTTAAAGACGACTCATGCGACTTAAATCGATAGACAGTATACAATAACACCATAATGTATCACTTAACCTACTTGTGTTTATCATTTACTATTATCCAATTAACTTCAACTGCAGACTTGTATCCGCGAGTCTACGATAGCACTGATTTGCAAGACAATATCGACCAATATTTGGTATATTTGGACCTACATGACTTAAAATCTACAGGAGCTTGTAGCGGATCTATTTTAAGCAATAGATGGGTCATAAGTGCAGCTCACTGTGTTGAAGGTAATATCAAGCACGTAAAAGTACAGAAGAGGCAGTACAAAAGGGTACACACAATCGACCTGGTGCCATTTCTGAAACTCATTGCGGAGGTGGATCAATCCGGTATTAAAGTACATCCAGATTACGTACAGGAACTAGATACATTTAAAAATGCGGAAAAAGATTTGGCTCTTTTAAAGACTACCGAAGCTATGATATTTGACTCTGATACAAAACCAATAAGTCTTGCGGGATTCAGACCACAGATTGGTAATGCTGCTATACTTGCTGGTTATGGGTACTCAGATCTTGGTTTTAAAATACCTCGAATGGGGGGTGTTATGTTAACTAAGTGCGAAATGCCAGGTCGCAATACTAAGTTATTGTGTTCACATAGCACTGTAAGAGCTGGGCCAGGCGACTCAGGTGGACCGCTGGTGTCAAAAGGCAAGTTGGTTGGCGTTATAAGTAGTGGTTGTGAGGATGTGCAAAAATATCAGTATTGTGAGACTTATTACGTTAATATAATGCACCATTTAGATTGGATTAAACAAATAACGGGCATCAAGTAAATACCTTGATTTATAGTTACGTAAGCTGTAAGTTCAAGTAACTTAAGTTGTAAGTTAACGTCTGAAGGAAATAAATATATAATCGAACACCAAGTGTCTAATTTTGTTTCATTGTACAATCTAATTTTTTTTAACTCTATTTGACGCTTATTAGTTGTTCTAAAAATGGAGTACACGTGTAACTTGTCTACTGACGTACAAAAAAACTGATCACTAAACCCTAGAATATGTACTTATACATATCTAAAGCAGTTGCTTTGAAAAACCGTACATTCAAAAAACTTCAACTAAATCTTCAGAACAAGTTCTTAGCAGCATCCTTGGTTTGTAAATCATAATTAATACGGTTTGTTCATGTCCATTCGTTTGTGGTAAAGTTCATTAATAGTGTCTCCGATGTGTAGAGAAATATGACAATGGCTAGAAGGCTCATGAAACTGCAATAACCGTACAATGATGTTAATAGACTAGAAACTTTTAGAGACCTAGTTTGAAGTCTGACCCTTATATTTTTTGTATCCATAAGGTATTTAAAGAAGGTCATAAAAATATTAAGTTTACAAGAAAAACAACTGAAAGAAGAGTCTACATATAAAAACGTGAATTAAAAACGACATAGTTAAAGTAAATATAGAGGAAGAGTGAATAAAGAAGAAGAAAGCCAAAACAAATAATTAAACGAATAGTGTTCGAATTTCGACCACTTTGCTACCACTAGTATTGTTATAATGATGTAAGTTAAAAAGTAGGCTAAAATGAATTTCACATTGTGTCAATTGTTTGAAATATTGGGATTTTTAATGATTCGCCGAGCACGTAGACAAAGGTTTGCTAAGAACAAATACGAATTAAGTCTAATGTACAGCAAGACTTTGCTGACTTAAAAAAATAAAGAGATGAGTTCGTAGTTACTGCAGCGTTCTGCAAATCCCTAGATAAATGGTGACTAAGATATGATTCTAAATATAATGCAAGGCTACTTTGTTATACAAAGGTTATGAATAATCTCCACAGCATGATCTCCAGAGACAATAGTTTCAGTTCGTTGGCATTCTATTGTGTTTAGAAAATCAGTATATTTTCTGTGATTTTATAGTGTATTTTTACTTGACTACGGTGAAGCGAAAAGGAAAGTTTTGGCGGTCATCTTATGTTTGTATGTTTCACCGCAGTGCCTAAACTACGGAAGCGATTTTTATAAAAGATGTGTCAATAGATACGTAAGAATAGCTTAAATATAAACGTTGTAAAAAAATTTTTACGTAGTCTGGTCATAACAGGTTTTTTATTTACAATTTAAAGATGTTTACAAATATAATCGTCTTTTGTTGTGAATTACAATTTATAACTAGACCAGACAAGGAATGCTTTTTTTGTAATAGCAGCAAGCAAACAGGGACACGCTTTCTGGCACATTCATGTTTTAAAACTATATTTACAAATGTAAATTAAAAGATCAGACAACAGCATATACTACAGTTAGTTACATGGTATATGTGGAGGACCGGGTATCATGTTCCACCCAATACAAAGGGAGGATCCTCCGACCAGGTGATCATGCCTGGCGAGCCACCGCCCAACAGTTGATGTTGGGATGTTGTATCTATATACGAGTATATATAAATGAATTGCTGTCCGTTAGTCCCACTAAAACTCGAGACCGACTCGGCCGATTTTGCTGATTTGGGTTTTAAAATATTTGTAGTAGCCCAGGGAAGGTTTAAAAGGTAAATAAATATACATATAAAAGTTATTTTTCGAGAGGAGCATCAAAGAAGAAAGTTAAAAAACGGGGGAAAGTGCGTATAGCGTAATAACGCTACGGGCAATAGGAGATGTATACGAAGTTGCCTGGGTCAGCTAGTATATGATTATCGGCGCGAGAACTATTTATTGCGCGATTCAGGATTTTTAGTTACTTCGTGTAGTGCGTTACTTCGTAGTTCAGTGTATCTTCGGTAGATGGCGCTGTATGTGGAGGTCGCCACAGTATATCTAAAAAAATAATTAATAAAATAAAAGAATGTTGATGTTCCAACCAAGTGTCTGGAAAGACCTAGAACCAGCAGTGGAGTACATACATTAGGCCGATGGATGGGATGGGATGGGACATACGAATAAACTAATAAAAATATATTTTGTCCTCCGAAATATACATAATTGAAAAGTTTATTAAATTTTGACACTTTTTTATAATGGAAACATATTTAAAGTAATTTTATTTTAGTTCAAAACTATATTCATACCTACATACGTACACACATGTCTACAATATTTCTGACACATCACTTAAATATTACAGTCCACTAAGACTGATTACTGCTATATTAAATTCATGTTGGTTAAGCGTTAAGCGTATTGCACACTTGATTAAGAATGCAAGACGTATAGGCCTTTGTAACTGTGCCGTTATGTTTTGCTAATGACTTGGGGTGAGGACATTAATTATTGAGCAACTGTTACCGCATACATCTGCTACGTTTTGAAATATCACCCAGTATTTGTCATGGGATTAGGTGTGTTTATAATGTATATAAGACGATTTAACTAATTTTACATTATAAATTAACAATATTAATAATAATAATAATCTCTCTATTGTACACCATATTACTTAAAAAGGTAACACAAAACTAGGAAGTACAATTGGCGGTCTTATCGCCCAAAGGCAATCTCTTCCAGGCAACCATGCAAGCAACCATATTATATACTGAAAGCTAAACAAATGCTCTCCTAGAAGGTCTTTATAAAAATTTAAAACAGCAGTGGGACATTGTGAGTGGTTGATGAATTAGCCGTTTAGTCAGGATAAGTAATTTTTAAATGTTGAGATAAAGAGAGCGTCACCCCGCCGGGGTTTGCGACGGGGCGGTGTGTCGGAATCGAACCGACTAAAACCATACGGTGTGCCAACTCTGCGCCTGAGGTCCGGGATCGCTGTTATTAACGCAAACCGGACCCATCCCCGTTACCCTGGGTAAACCAAGTTCGCTCTATTATTGTATAGTTCATTTGCTTAGATACAGTCACCTTGATCGCACTGCCGTCGCTCGTTCGGCAAGCTGCCACGAAATCAAAGGACCCCTTTGCGGCGTGCACCCACAAGCAAGTTTGATATGTCAGTTTACGGTTTACGCTGTTGTATGAATTGATATTTTCGTATATGACAACAATACTCTACACACTGCTCAAGCTGGGAACGGGTTGCAAGCTATCATTTAGTTCTCTACTATCACTGGCTTCAAATAGGGGTCACGAGCCTCAGAGTTGTGGGTAAATAACACAATGTGGAAGAAATAAAGAAAGTATTTTATTACATTAATTCAGTTTTTATTAAGAGGACTCTTCTGTTAGACCTTTTATACGTAAATCATTGTCAGCCGTAACACGTCGAGTAAAGACTATAATATATGTAGGTACCTACGAATAAAAGATTCAACAACATTAAATACTCATGAGTTGCTATTTACTGTTGTTTAAATGAAGCTTCGAGAAAATTTCCTGAACATTCGGTTGGTGTTTCGTGCAGTTGCGGTCTTATTTAGTTGTTGTCACGTACTAAATAGCGCCTTTCCTTTATTTTAAGCAATGCGCTTATAAACAAGATAAAGTTTGAAACTATAGTATGATTTTGAACTTTATTCTTGATGTTCTTAGAGTTTTATGGTTTCGTGATTTAGATGGTTATATCGTGTTTTGTACATAAGTGAAATAAGTTAAAATGATACCAGTTCTGTCCTCGTACCAGTTCAGACTCAGATAAAGTATCTGAGTCTAAACTGGTACGGGGACCGATTTGACTATGATTGAGGAGGAGGCATTGGGGGTTGGCCCACGACTGGGCCCATGGAACGAGAGGGCCTCCGTCTTGTCCAGGGCCTTTTGTTAACCCAGCGCTTCAATGCGTCTAACCACCAGAAAGACTGCGCTGGTGGCCAACGATCAATAGTATTACACCCAGCGTGGGTAGCTAACACAGACCACTCCCAAGGTTCTTTACAACAACTGATACTATGCTGCCCGCAGCCAGTTCATATCGACATGAATAGGAGGCATTATTTAGAATGTACATTATCTTTTATTTACTGAAGGTGTAGCTATATGTGTAATACTACATTGTGGTAAAAATTAAACAGATTTATTGTATTGTGTACTGTGAAAAACCCGTTGACTGAGCAAATATGTATATTTTTGCTGCAACGGCAAAAGCTGGAAATGTGGGTATCAGGGATAAGTTGCGAACAGCTGCTAGCTTTTATTAAGTCTCACAAATCACGCTAGAAGGAAAAAAATACATTTCGATTCATATGGCAACATGGTTACAAAATCACATGTATAGGTCAAGCCATGGTGTTTGCAAATAAATAAATGAATGAGTTATTATAAATGAGAATGTAGGTTCAAATCTATACCCATAAATAAAATTGAAGTGTCTGTTTGTAATTTCAAATTAGCAGCTTTTCAAGTCAAGTCATACAAGTATAAAAAATGTTGTCTTTCTATCCGTCTGTCTGTTTGTTTCGGCCAATCCCTAGAATGGCTGGACCGATTTTGACGAGATTTTTACTGGTATGTAGCTGTTGATACAAGGAGTAACTTAGGCTACTTTTATAGAATAGCTTCGCCCCGCGGCGTGCACGTAGTTGATGTCGTACTGCGGTTAACACCGTGGGGCTTAGCTTGGACCAATATATTCGGTCACGATGTATTTAGATATCAATATAAACAAGTTCTTCTTGACGGATATAAGCAAGTTTTGCATCGAAATTAAATATTTTGATTTATTTACTAATGGCCCTCTAATTGATGATAAACTTACTCTTTACTCGACTACGGCAAACCAAAAGGAGGAATTACGATTTTGACAGGCTATGTATGTGTCTACTACTATAGTAAGATCTATTTACAACATCTAATATTATTGTTAGCGGACAATATATATATATATATTGTCCGCTGGTTATAGGCTATATGACGTGTCACTGAATCTAATGTGGCGCCCTTTAGTGATCATAAAGTACTGTTAAAAATAAGTATGCTGTGTTTGGTTACTTGTATATTTAAAATATGTATGTATATATATTTGAAATGTACAAGTAACGCCCTTTCCAATGATCTTGACTGGGAATCGACCCGACGGCCTCTAGTTATTTGCAGGTAGAGTCGCTAACCACTGATATCGATTGCTCAGTAGTAAACTTTTAATAAATCAAATGTTTGATTTTTATTGATACCCTTTAATGATTGCATTTAGTTTTATAATTAACAGAATATTTAGGTACAGTCAGCATCATATTGATTTGTGCTCTCAAAGTATAATTATGTGAAGAACATCAATTCAATTTAATGTTGGCAGACATGGCACTCAAATTGTTGTACACATTCAAAGTGGTCAAAGTATCTTAACTATCAGTTATCAGTATTGTGTTAGTTAACAGTGTTCATATTAATATTATATAATCACAAATTTTAACAAAAAAACAAGCGGCTTCAAGAACTGGGCCAAATAAAAATGGGACCACACGGGAAGCACCAGCTTTCAAATAAACAAATAATCATCAAAATTGTTTCATCAAGTCGAAAGTTATGAGAAACATAAAAAAAAGCTTGAGAGGTGTCAAGGGACACCCGGATGGAACGAAGTTCGAAATAGAAAGACGAAACGAAAATATCTGGCTTGCTTTCTATAAGAGAGATAGAGACAGATACTTTAACAAAAAGTGTCGTTACCAGCCTATCGTAGTTCACTGCTAAACTTATTTATTGATATATTTTGTATTTATATTTGATATACATAATTTTAAAAATCATTAATTTACAGCGACATCTATATTATTAATATTAAACTACTGGCAACGGCAACTATAACACGTAAATGTAAGTTCAGTTTCTATTCTAAAGATGGCGCTATATATAAAATTGAAAAATGTTTTTCACCAATTCTTTAAAAAATAATAACAAAACAATATTTTCTTAATAAAAAAATATTAAGACTTCGTTCCCATAACAAAAATAGTGAATCAAGCAATGAAAAATAAACTAATAACAAATAAAATTTAATAAATAAAAATTTAATAAATAGCAAAAAGTGTCGTGACAACAAAAAGTGTCGTGACAACAAATTGTGTCGTGACAATTTTTCCGTCTAGCCCAGCAATTCAAAGCAAAAAGCAGTCGAATTGATAACCTCCTCCTTTTTTGAAGTCGGTTAAAATTGGTTGTATAATGCTATCTTTGCATCCATACTAGTCAAGAGGTATTGTCATTAAGGCTGGCTACAATCTCGGTTTGAATCAGGTTCTTAAAAGTTAGGCTGGCCTACATTGTATACCCGTTTGAATCTAGTTGGTTGGTATATACAGAATTTGGACCAAATAACTATTATAAAACACGATACTGAGGTTCAGGCAGTGGAGTAGTACGTGTGACCCAATTTTTATGTATGCATGCACATAATTATATGTATGGATTGTTACCTCACTATACGTCGTACACGCAATCGTTTGATATCAACTTGAAAAACGGCAATTCATAGTAACACAGAGTAGAATGGTAAAATCCATTACATTTATACTAATATTATAAATTTTAAACTACTGACAGACAGAGTGTCTGTCTTAGCTATAAATACATTAACACACCTTTTTTTTATTATTGAATAAGGGGCAAACGAGCAACGTATCGCCTGATGGTAAGCGATCACTGCCGCTCATGGACACCCGCAACACCAGAGGCGCCACAACTGCGTTGCCGACCTATTAAGAAGGACCTTTTATATTATTTGTAGATTTCATTATCTAACTTTTCAAACAAGTAGTAGAACCACGCTTCGCCATGAATGGGCCGGTTCGATTGGGGTGATATCACGGCCTCACAGAAAACCGGTGTAAAATAGCGCTTGCGCTGTGTTTCACCGAGTGAGTCGGCGGAGGACGGAGGCCCATACTACAATTTAATTTTAAGTACATTTTATGTATTAAATTCTTAGTGTCTTCATACCAATATTAAGCATAAATGAGCAGCACCTAGGTATGACGTCACAAGTTGGTATTTCATATTTTATTACTCAACGCTCTCTAGATCCAAACGGAGCATAACTTTTGCCATTCGTTCTAGAAAATTGTTTTATAATACAAATATCCGTACGTTTAATGTACAGGGTGTCTCAAAAGAAATTTTATATTTGTTTAGCTTACTGCGTGAACGCTGCGTACTCGAGGGGTGCGGGGGTTATGTCAATTGGTAGCTTGGCTCTTGGGGATTCAGTCGCTGTGGAGCGTTTCTCGGGAGCAGACCGCGCGTTGTGCGTGCGAGAGTTTTACAAGAACGGTGATTCGACAACTGTCGCACGTAGAAAATTCTGCAGTATTCGAGGTTTTCGCCACTTAAATGATGCGCCAAGCCTTCCTCTCATTCGACATTGGGTTTAAAAAGTTTGAAGAGACTGGATCAACGCTGGATAAATCAAAATCCGGGCGACCTAGGTCATCAAGAACGGTAGAAAACGTGGAGAGTGTTAATCAATCTGTACGTGACGACCCGAGCCTTTCAATTCGGAAGCGCGCGAGTGCTTTAAATGTGCATAGATCATCATTACATCGCATTATGCACAAAGATCTAAAGCTGCACCCCTACAAAATTTAATTGGTGCAAGAATTAAAGCCCCAAGATGCCGGTCAGAGGCTTAATTTCGTAAATCAGATGATTGAGCGATTTTCAACGTTTACCAACATTTTGTTTTCGGATGAAGCTCATTTTCATCTTAATGGCCACGTAAATAAGCAAAACTGCCGCTACTGGAGTTCAGAGAATCCGAAACGCAAACATCAGAAACCCCTACACTCGCCTAAAGTGACCGTATGGGCTGCCATGTCGGCGCGAGGAATTATCGGCCCTTACTTTTTTGAAGACGAAATGGGGCGTACAGTTACAGTGAATTCAGAGCGTTATGTGGAGATGTTAGACAACTTCTTGGTACCTGAACTGCAAAACTTTCCTGGCTATAACCAAAGAACATGGTTTCAACAGGACGGAGCAACTTCACACACGTCCAATATATCTCTGCCACGTGTTCGTGAAATTTTCTCAGGAAAATTGATCTCCCGGAGAGGTGACATAAATTGGCCTCCACGTAGCCCAGATTTAACCCCTATGGACTTTTTCCTATGGGGTTATCTTAAATCTAAAGTTTACGCCAATAAACCAACTTCACTGGCGCATTTGAAAGAAAATATCCGTCACGAAATGGCAGCCATCCCTCACTCCACCTGTCGAGCAGTCCTAAGTAATTTTACTGTTCGATTAAATGAGTGCCAACAACGTGAGGGTTTACATTTAGACGATATTATTTTTAAGAAATGAATTCCCAAAAAGTGTATTTTAACAATAAATAAACATTTTTTCTATATACCGCTTCCTTTTTTTTAATCAATCCACTAAATATGAAATTTCTTTTGAGACACCTTGTACTTGCTTACCCATTTTCGTGTGATACGAATTCGACGCCAAAGTGGTCACCGTACCAATACAATAACAATACAATACAATATTATTGATGTTTGATACACTCACACTAAACTTAAAAATCATCAGGCAGTTGAATTCAGCCCTTTGCTTATTTAATACTTAAGCTATTTACATAGTTGTTATTGTAAATATTGTGCTCACAATGCACTCTAAAACTTTCTAACCAATTTTCTCGTATTTTTTTTTTATTATGCTTATTGCTTTATTATGAATGTATTACGCCTAATTAATATTTATAGTAGATTACCATACAATTATGACCAAAATACGTATATGTTGTGTAATAAAATAACTCAATCTGAACGCAATTATGAAATTGAATGTGGGAGCTCCTGAAAATGCATTAATGAATAACCTTTTTGATCATTTTCTCCCGAAGCCGTACAGTTGAGATAAATTGAATGATGTTTGTTTACACAATCGATAAAACCTCTCTTTACAAATGCTTCGAAAATGGTTTCGAATTGAATCTTTTTTATAAATTCCTGCGAAGTTGGTAATCAAGTTTATAGAGAAGAATTACTGAATGGATTTCTTTACAAAATAAGCTAGCGGATGGATTACCTATAGCCCTTAAAATATAGGTTGAAATCTACGATTACATTTCTATCACCTATATTTTCACTCATTACTTGCATAGTTTTATCACAGATTATAAACACAAAAAGTCACAACTGTAATTAACCTTGTAAGTTCAGACTGTACTGACAACACAGTGACTGTTATATTGGTTCAAACCCCGTCATGGAACAACACTTTGTGTGATCCACAAATTATTGTTCTGAGTCTGGATGTTCTTTGTGTTCGTTTCTTCTGTGTTTGTAAAGTCCCCCGCGACACGGGATGTATACAACTAGCGCCCGAGTTGTCTTATAAAAAAAAAGAAACGAATAAAACTGTAACAGAGATCTAGCTATATGTCAACGACTGTGGTAAGCTGCTATCGACACTTATAGACACCTGCAACTCAAGTTCATAATTATGTTGTCTCTCTATTAGTGTCTCCTCCTAGAGTTACCCTTCCTACCTTAGCCCTTCAATAGTTAGTATAGTAATAGAATCTCAAAAAGATTTAAAAAAATATCGTCGGTGGCTATGTAAATTTACACTCATCCCAAATTCTTGTTATCGTCAGAAAATCTAGGATCAAAAATGTCGATTGTGAAATTTTCTACCAGTCGGAATAAGATGTGCCCAAACACTGTTTTCAAGAAACTGATTGAGAAATACTACCTGAAAGACGTCAATGATGTTGGCAGGGTCATACATGAAAAAAACAGTTGCCTGAGAATTCACTTCATTCGATTTTATATCTGTCTGATCTAAAGGAAGTCAGCGTGCTTCCTTTTGGTTATCTTTATCCGTGATTGATTGCCTAAATCTAATTTATCACGGCTTAATTAACTTGTTTTAACTTTATTCGCTTGTACTGCCCAAGGGCTTTGGACAAATCTAATACTTTCAAACTGACAAACTCCGTTCAAACAAAGGTAAGTTAATTTTATTAAAAAGTTGGTTAATGACTCTACTTTAAGTACTTTTAAATATGTATTTCTATAAATAATAGTGTTCTTGAACTTTTTAACCGACTGCAAAAAAAGCGGAGGTTAGCAATTCGACTGATTTTTTTTTATGTTTGTTACCTCATATTATCTTTTATCTGGGTGAACCAATTTTGATGATTCTTATTTTATTTGAAAGCTGGTGATTTCCGTATGTTCCCATTTCAATTTGGTTCTTTGGTCCAGTTCTTGAATTCTATTTTTTTTTGTTAGAATCTATGATTATTATTTACCATTTTCAAAAATTTGTTTAAAGTATAGGTAAAATCATACTTATTTGATTAAATCAAAATTAACACACTGATTAACTCCATAATTAGCATTTATTGTTAAGAGATGGCGGTCGTTAGTTCGATTCTCATGCAGGACAAATATTGTGTGATAAGTGTGATTATTTTCAAGGTACACGACCAGAGCGGAATTACCCTCTCACGGAAGAAATGACAATATTCGTGTTGTGTGCAAAGTGGTGTTTTTTGTTCATAGACACACGACTCCCAGAGTTGACCTACACTGATCGTAAACTATAAGGATTAATTAGACCTAAGTCACGAAGAAGAAAAAAAATACTGTAATAGGCGCTTTTATTAATATTCCATGGCATACATTATTCTATCCGTACTGCTGTCTGCTGAATATAACCTGTAACACATTGGTACAAAATTGAACTTTATTATAAACCCCTGAAAGTTGTTATTTATTTAACTGTTTTTAAATGTACATATCTGGTACATTAATAATTAATTCACTTTTACGTTATACAAGAACACAATTAAATACTTGGTCTGAAATTACTTTCAAGTTTTACCAGCCCCTTAGTCAAGACGCAAGTGTACGGTACGGTACGGGATAATATTTTGTTTTGACCACGTAACTTACTTATAGATAAGATGACGTCATCAGCATACATTTATTAGTTTCTATTACCTATCATCTATATTAATATTATAAAGCTGAAGAGTTTGTTTGTTTGAATGCGCTAATCTCAGGAACCGCGTGTCCGATTTGAAAAATTCTTTCAGTGTTGGGTAGTCCATTTATCGAGGAAGGCTATTTATAGGCTATATATCATCACGATAATACTAATAGGAGCGGAGCAACAATGAACAATGTTTCAAAAACGGGGGAAAAATTTTCACGCTACGGGCAATAGAAGACGCAAACGAGGTTGCGTGGGTCAGCTAGTCCTTCATATTTTCAACTTGGCTAGGAAGTAGGTATCGGAAAGAATAATATAATTCATTAAATGGAAAAAAATATTAGTGACGGTCATTAAGATTAATATCGGAGTTCGTTGGATCTTACCTACGGTTAAGAGAGAATTAAATTACACATAGTACTATTTAAATACAGTCCATTCTTCATATAGGTCAATACGATTAAAATACGCCCTTTTGGTCTTAAAAGAGAAGGAAGTATGTGATTATTATAAACGGCGTTCTCAGAGTCGATTGTTTTCAAATATCTTAAGATTTATTTCAAGTGAAAGCAATATCTAATAAAAGCAATAATTGGATTATATTTAGATTAATTGTACATATTAGTCATATTTTTAACGGTGTCAGTCATACTAGCGTGAAGGGGTAATGTTGCGTGTTTTTATGGCATCTTAAGTACTTTGTGTCTGTCGAGTATGTACTTGCAAAGAATGTTATTTAGTTATGCAAAAATCAACAGCTCCTTACTAAATTAGTCCTCGTCTTTCCAGTGGATAAAAATTAAATAAATAAATATTCCGGACATCTAACACAACGCCATCTAGTCCCAAGCTAAGCCGAGCTTGTGTTATGGGTACTAGACAACAGATATAAATTCATATTTACTTTTTTTTGTAAATACATAGATATTATATATAGAAAACACCCAAACTCCGAAACAAATATTTGTAGATCACACAAACATTTGGTCCGACCTAGGATTTGAACCCGAGACCTCAAGCACAGCAGTCGCATTCACTACCACTGCGCCACCGAGGCAAATAAATCTGGCATACCGCGCCATTTAAGTTCAAATTAAGCGAAGATTGTAATATATATCGCCCGGGCATCTGTGGCTGCTTTACAAGACCCAGGTTCACTCGTGCGTGGAGTACTGTTCTCATCTTTGCGATGGAGCCGCGCAGTATCTGTTCGACGCTCTCGAACGGTTGCAGCGGCGAGCCATCCGCATTGTCGGCAGTCCCCAGACCACCGAGTCCCTTGAGCCTCTGCAGTTGCGTAGAGATATCGCCTCTATGGCAGTCCTCTATCGCCTTTATCATGGAGAGTGTTCTGAAGAGCTGTTGCAACTGGTCCCCCCTTCTCCCTTCCTCTACTGGACAACACGTGCCGGTCTTGGAAGTCACGGCTTCAGAGTGGTAGACATACGCTCTCGTACTCACCGCTTCGGTTCTTCCTTCCTGTGCCGAGCGGTCAAAACCTGGAACTCACTACCTGCGTACGTGTTTCCCTCCCAGTATGAACCTGGGTCCTTTAAGCGGAGCGTGAAGAAGCTTCTCACTAGGCCGCCATAGTGTGGGTCGCCATGCTGCATTGTCCCTATTAGCAGTGAGGATGGTGACCACCACTCCTGGATTCTGCTCGTGCTTTCCATCAGGCAGAGCAGAGTCATTTTGGCAGACATAAAAAAAAAAAAAAATGACAACTAGATTGACGGTTTCAATAATTATTTACTCTTTTTCGTATATACGTATATACTTATTTTATATAGAAAATACATATACTTCAAAAAATTTATTTGCGTTAATTATTGCGTTCAAAGATTTGATCCTACATGAAAATCAAACCTATGACTTCAGTACAGAAATAGCATATACAGTATTTATTTTCCGTTTGTTTATTTATCGTTCCGAGAATATGTTTAAATAATTAAACAATATTAATAACACCTTTATTACCGAAACGAAAATAGTGTAAATTATTAGATTTACGATAAACCGTTAAAGTACTGTGAAATTATACATCCCTCTGATTACACAAAATTAAGTTCCTACTAAATAATAATATTGGCCTTAACATACATCAAATTATAAAAATGAATGGGTAATCAGATATTCATTAGTAGATTCTGAATGCTTCATTGAGTTCACAAAGGCCACGTTTTCACAATACAGTTTTATGGTTTCTAGAATTGTTTCAATAAATTATTTTGCGCAAAAACTGTCATTCGTATGAAAGCTACCGCGTGAATGCCAGTGTCTGTGTTGTGATATTAATGTTGTATTATTTTGAGAGTAATAGGTACGTATTAATTTCACAATGTGTTGGAAACTGTTGCTGTTAGCGGCAATAACAGTGTTTACAGTTTCTATAATAGAAGGAAAACGTAAGTGTGTGAACAATTTTTTTATTATTTTGTCTTGTGAAAATGTGAAGTACAAAAGTGTGTTTAACATTTTTTTTTTCAAATTTGTCTTTTATTTTGTGTAACAAGAAACGACGATAAATGATTATAACGGGCAATTCTTGTTTATTTATAATTTCAGAAACAGCCACAACGATTTTCATAAAATTTTATAAGCAGAGGGTTTCGGGGGCAATAGATCGATCTAGCTAGGATTCATTTTTAGGAAATTTACTAAAAGAAACACCTAGGTACCATAGGTCATCTAGGTACTTTCAAATTATATGCTGACATTGTTAGTAACAGAACTTAAAATAAGTTTTTATGCACCATTAACTCGTTCTCTTTTGATAGTGTATTTATGTACTCACTAGCTTTTGAATGCAGCTCCGACCGCGTTTTTATGTCTATGTATGTATGTAAGTACGTGCGTGTATAACCTTAGTCCTATTTCAAGTTCAAGGTCAATTCCATACCGAATTCCATTGAAATCAAAGGAGCGGTCTAGCCGATTTATTCCAATTTATAATACTAGTACGGATTATAAAAGACTTTTTTTTGAGCATGTCAAAATGACTGCTCTGCCTGATGGAAAGTATGAGCCATCAGATGAGAATCCAAGGGTTGTGGTCACCATACTCATTACGGATGCAGATAATGTACCGAAGTAGAATGGTGACCCACCAAATTTAAAGTTGCAGAAATAGCTTTTATAAATTCTTTATTGAGTTACAATTACAACTCGTTGAGTAGTAGGTATGTTAACAGTATATATGTCTATATTTTTTGAAGAAAGCTTTTAGAAACAAAATATTTATAGATATGTATAATAAAAATACACATTTTGTGGAACGAAAAATAACATTATATTTCAATTTACTTTGAGAACAATATGAATTATTCCAGAAGCAGAATAATGTCGTCAATATACCTACTCTACTGTACTTCTGTAATGGATGAAATGAATTGAAAATGTATAATCGAATTAAAAGAGAAATATCAATATATCAGCAGTCCTTTCTTAATTTAAGAGTCTCTTAATTTTTAAATGGGGTTTCAATCAGCTGTTGTTTAATATTCTGCTAATCTATAACGTACAAATGAATAAGTTGCTTGACATTTTAGACAAAAATGACGGCGAGCATTTGTTCACAAAATCTTTGGCTAGAACATTTTATTGAGGTAAAATAATAAGACAATTAAAACTAACACGCTATAGTAATTAACATCATATGTTTCATTGTCTTTCACTTTCTTGTTTTAGAGAAATAACGCTTGAAAATTAATGCCGTGCATCTTAATATGCGCGAGTGTATAAAGCACTTTCGCTGTCAAATGCAAAAGCGTTTCGGCATCAATATACGAGTAGCGGTGATCCTATCGCTGCATCATTGTCGTCGCATCGCGTTCGAATGCTAGCCTATGTTCTACTTTTGATGAAATGGCAACCAGCCGGATCACTCGGATCAGCTATTTTTGCTAATGTCAAGTATTTATTGTCTTCAATTATAAGTCTTCGAGTCTTTAAGTCGTCAACGTGGTGAAATTAATGATAAAAAATATATAAAATGTGAATGATATGAAATGGGGACCGTCTTCCGAAAAAACAAATACCTAGCCTATAGCTTACGTTTCTATAGTGCATGGTATCATTGATTTATCGCTCTGTATATACATACTTCGTCAACAGCAAATTCTCTTTTGTAAAGTTTTATTTTCTTCTCCATGCAATACTTTAGCTCTGTGTATTTAAAATACACAATATACCGATTTACTATAAAATTTTATATACATATGCATAAATATTATAAATAAAGTTATTTATAAGGTATCACGCAGTTGAAGTAGGTTATAAATCATTATTCAAGGATGATATAGCTTTTCAGAACGCACAATATAAACAGTATAAACGAGTACCAATGTATAAAACATGAAGAAATACCTTTGAAAGTCAAATTGCAGCTCATGGCCGGAGATATGAAGAAATGTGAATTGCGTTTTGCAAAATCACTTGGTGCGATTGTTTAAAAATGTCTGCCTATAATGCCTACGTGGTTATGTATGTGTTGGTTTATTGACAGTAATTCGTTGGTTCTTTTTGATGAGTAAAGTGAGTGGCCATCAAAATAATGTATAAGGTAATTAACAAGTACAGAACTTTAGGAACATTCACATTACGATATAAAGAAAAAAGTTGTCCAAAAACTAGTGTTCTATTTTTAATCTGCAGATACTTTCTTCTGTAGTTACATATTATAATATCTGGCACCACCATTTATTCAATATTACTGTACTTAGCATACCTAATGATGAAATTGGCAAAAATATTCTTGTTAGCTTGTAATAAATGTAAAAGTTCGTTACAAGTCTATCTAGAATAATCACAAATTTCAACAAAAAAACAACCGACTTCAAGAACTGGACCACAAAAAAATTATCATCAGAATCGGTTCACCCAGTCAAAAGTTATGAGGTAACAAACGTAAAACAGTCGAATTGATAACCTCCTCCTTTTTTGAAGTCGGTTAAAAAGTAATCATAATGTACATTTAGTGTATTTACATAACTAAATATATTTATATGTTTTGTAACTAAAATCATCATAATAAAGTCACGTATTGTAGACGACCGTTTAACATAGTCTCAGTGAGTGAAATTGAGATTAATACCGGCAATCTTGTATCTAAATTAGGAAAACCTTATAAAGCAAGCTCATTTTTCCTCATTTATTTTAGTATGAAGAAATGAATGCAGCGACATAAATTAGTTAAATTTTCATGAAGCTTGCTGCTTGAAGATTGATGAAGTTGCATGCAGTTGTGTCTAAGAACTATAAACTATAAAATTGTATTTCAATTGCATATTAAAACAAAAACAACATTATAAAATGCCTGAAACTTTCCTGATTTCCTGACAATAACTTTTCAACTGACTGCCTCGGTGGCGTAGTGGTAGCGTATGCGACTGCTAAGCTTGAGGTCTCGGGTTCGATTCCCGGGTCGGACCAAATGTTTGTATGATCTGCAAATATTTTTTTCGAAGTTTGGGTGTTTTCTATGTATAATATGTATGTATTTACAAAAAAGTACATAAGTATTTATATTAGTTGTCTAGTACCCATAACATCAGCTCTGCTTAGCTTGGGACTAGATGGCGTTGTGTGTTAGATGTCCGGAATATTTATTTATTTATTTATTGTCACGTTCTGCCTGAACCGAGCGTGCAAGCGAGAGTGCGAAACAAGCGATAGAGAGGTATGATCGGCGTAAGCGTTCAGCTTGTGACGCATATTTTTCATCAATATTTTCTTATGATGTTATTTTATAAATAAATCTAGAATATAAAGCAACTCACTTCAAATATCAAATTTGCTAATCCAATTTAAATAGCGTTATTGCACGCATATCGATTCAATTCTAACAAGCATGATGCCATTAATACTGAGCGATGGTCATACCTGTCCCCTAAAACACCGGCGATCATATCACAAATCATTATTACGAGTATCTGAACAAGCATTTTATAAAATATCTAATAAAAGTGTTTTTTTTTCAAGTTAAATTACAAGTTGACTTATGCGACTTCATCTGCGATTGCGAGTTTTGTAGCCTATATACTTGCTCGTTAAATGGGCTATCCTAAAGAATTACCTATTTTGCTAATTCATTCGTCCAGCCGTTCAGGCAGATGCCGTGATCATGAGAAGTAAGGGATTGATTTTTAAATGTACTTAGATACTATTAATAAAATTAACGTATAATATAAGGAAAGGCTTACAAATTCGCCACTTCCAATAAAGATACTATGAGTTACTTACTTAGTAAAATAATAAGTAAATGAATTTGTGAAATATAAAAACTTTTGATTTGCAATTAGTTAATTAGTTTTTGTTTTATTTTGTCATTCTCATTAGACTAACAGACAGTTCAATCTAGAACAAGCAAACAATGCAGGTCGGTACAATCGTGTACCTTTCCTTTCTCATAATAAATAATATGTATAAACATATATACATATATATAACACGAACAACACACAAATGAAAAACATTCGCAAGTTGCTTATATTTTTGAGTTATGGCCCCACTTTTCATGACACCCTTGGGAATAGATTGCGCTTTTTATTTCCATCCCACACCTTTATATGCCACGGTTGACCAAGTTATACCTCCAAGATACCTTTTAATTTAATATGTTTTCATTCGAAGTTCACTTTAACTTTAAATCTGTAACTTTTTTTAATACCCGACTGCGGGGAAGCCATAAGGAAGCGTGTTTATTTAATTACTTTTATGAAAAGTGACGGCCTTGTTGACTGGTTGTCAAGATGTCCAACGAAGTTAAAGCGCAGGCGTATTTCGTGTCAACTCCTAAATAAAAAAAATGTGTGATCCCTAAATAAATAAAAAATATTAAATAAACAATTATCAATTGGACAGAATTGTAAATAAACCATTCTCCAATCCTCAGAAATACACACATATAAAATAATTGAAATCAGTTCAGCCGTTTAGAAAGAGTTGAGTCATATACACACGCACAGAAGATTTATAAGTCCGTTCTTTCTCAAGAATCAAAGTACCTCCATGCCGAACTTCATTGTAATCGGTGCAGTGGTTTGACTGTGAAAGCAGGACAGACAGACAGACAGAATTAGTTTCGCATTTATAATATAAATTTAAGTATGGAAGTATGGGTTTAATGAAGTCATGCGGTCCCTCCACAAACTCTGTATTTCCACCAGGTCACAATACCTCCACTTTTTGAAAAAGGTACATATAAAAGCGTCATACATCCAAAACAGCTTCTTCTGTGTAAACAATTCCTTGAAATACAAAAGCAATGACAAGTCTTCTATGTGGGAGAGTCACGCTTAGGCATGCACGGGCCGGTTCCGCCGAAGCGCCAGCGCTGTGATTATTGAGTAAGTGAGGATTCCGGAGGCCCATAACCCAACCCCTCCCTTCATCCCCTAAAGGCTGGCAACGCTCTTGTGACGTCTCTGATGTTACGGGTGTCCATGTGCGGCGGTAATCGCTTACCATCAGGCGATACATCTGCTCGTTTACCCTATATACCATAGAAAAAAAACCTCCCCTATTACAATACAAATGACTGCACGGTTGGCCGAGTGGTTTCAGCGGTCGCCATGCCGCTTGCTACTGCGCCAAGTGTCTTGGGTTCAAATCCCACGCGGTACAACACTTTGTGTGATCCACGAATTGTTGTCCCGAGTCTGGATGTTCTTTGTGTTCGTTTCATGTATGTTTGTAAAGTCCCCCACGACACAGGATGTTTATTCCTAATGTGGGAGTTGTCTTTAAAAAAAAAAAAAATGAAAAAAATCTGCGAGATCTTCAACTTTCAGTATTGGATATGATTCCCGCAGTTTCTCAACGAAGGAGGGTGGGTATAAGCACCCTATTACGTGTCGCCACCGAGAGCCTTGTTATTTCAGTATTACAACCTTTTTAAGGCTAAAATAAAAACAAGATTGTTCCTCACCTACTTCTCAGTTCAGTTGAACAAGGAAATAATTTGTACGCAAGGTGAGTTACATTGTAATTGTGAATTTTAAACAGAAATTAAATATAGTAATACAGTAGTAGTTAGCATTAAGTTTGAGGAAATGAAATGAAAAGTAAATCCACTTAAAAAAAAAAAACTATCATCGACAACCTTTACAATCTACTTCTGAACATATCTCCTTGCCAAAAAGGGGTCTTTTTGGCAAGGAGATTTTGGCTTACTAAATATATGGCGTTTTCCTGATCCTACATAGTTTGCACCCCTAGTCGTCTCCTTCGACGTCCATTTCATTTATGCTATATTTACTGTATCTAAAATGTTACTCTAATGTAAGGTGTAGTTACACACTAACGCAACTTGCGTTCAGTTGCATCAAGAGTCTACATCGGCTTACCATAATTGTAATCTACAATTTTCATCTTCCTCATAAAATAATCTTTGCTTGATTTTGTTATGATACAAAATATAAGGAACATTTCTGAATTTACTTTTTTAATAAGTAGGTACTATTGGGACTGCTTAAGTTCGTCTAAATTAGAAAATTTCAATAGAAATTACATTACGAACTTTAATTACGCATGGAAATTAAAAATAAAATGTGTCAGAACATTATGTATACAATTTTGTTGACCTTAGATGTTTTTTTTTGTTGTGCTTCATCAACCAAACACACATGATACGTAGAAATAAATTGCCCCAATGTTGGTTATTGATATATTTACATAACCATATGTACTGGATCTCGAGGGAATATACAAAAGAATACATATTACGCACAATACCTCAGAGTTTCTTGAGAAATGATTTGTTTTTTTCTTGCTTTTCCCAAGTGAATATCTAATACTTTAGATGAGATATTAAATGTTAGAAAAACATGTTGAAAAAATAACTTTATGCTTTAGAAAGATGAATATTTAACTAAAGCAGAGTGAATAAAAATATTCATTACAGCTCGTTAGTCTAGTAAGATTTGTGTTGTGATAAAAATTTACATCAATAATGCCTAAGACTATTATTATAGGTAAATAGGTATTAGGTATGTAGTATTAAACAGTAAAAGTTTATAAAAGTAACTGTATGTATAAAGATAATGTAATCCTAAAAGAACTATTACCCAAATCATTTAATTTTGCTAAAATTCATTATAGCATGTGAGAAAAAACTTAAAAAGCTTTATCTTATATATTTTTAAAAATATTATCTATATTTTTTACTATTTCTACCACTAATTTTATTTTTCTGTTCAAATAAATACCGTGAGTACATAATTAAATAAAAAAATAACGATTTCGAATTTCAAAAAATTTCTATGTCTATGGTAATTTAAAATGTTGCCAATTTAAAAAGTACTCTAGTTTTTATTTTTTGTTGACACGTTAACACGTGTCGTCATAGTTAAAATAATTATATGTAACAGATATAGCGCACACTGCTGTATTGTATGTTTTTAGACCGTGGCGTCCGTAGTACGCTTGGGTGCCAGAAAGTGCATAATATCCGTTGTCCGTCAGAATTGCAATGTCTTCTAAACTTCTTATTGGCAGTTTCACCAGTTCTGACTTATACCATTATTTGACAAATAAAGGTTGCTCATATTTACTTAACAAATTATACTTCCATCCAAGAGTTCATGTAATCAATCCAATCCTGTAGTTATCTGACACATGAATTCACATTAGTCTCTCTGGGATTCTAACAGCAAGCGGTGAAACTGTCCTTTGATATTTTGACTGAAAATTGTATAGTAAACGACGTGATCGTAACTTATGATTTTTGTCATTGACCATTATTTCTTAGTATCAAGGTCAAGTATTTGAGCAATAAATGTTAAATTCAAATTGAATCAAATGAAAAAAACACCCAAAAAAGACTTCTAAGTCCCTTCTAAGTCATGTATACAAGCTGTTCTCAAGAGTCATCACGAAGCGTCTTGCCCGAATACTCAACGTATTCCAACCACCAGAGCAAGCTGGATTTCAGAGCGGATATAGCACCATAGACAATATTCATATAGTGCGGCAGATTATATAGAAGGCAGAAGAGTATAATCAGCCCGTGTGTCTAGCATTTGTGAACTATGAGAAGGCCTCCGTGATTTGGTCTGGTCTGGAGTCCCAGCAGTGTACGCAAGTGGACTGGCGATACATCCAAGTGTTGAGATGTCTCTACGAAGCCGCCACTATGTACGTCCAAGCACAGAATCAGCAAACAAAACGTACACCATTGCATCGAGAAGTGAGACAAGGGCACGCTATTTCCCCGAAATTATTTACAAATGCATTGGAAGATTTAGTTCAAGACGTTACATTTGAAATGACGTGACATAGATACCAATGGCAAATACATCTCTCACTTGCGATTTGCCGACTACAACGGCATCACGGCAGAGACGTTGCAAGCCAACGATGCAACGCAACGCAACCTACAACGATGTCGAACGACCTAACTGACTCTTCCATGCGCATCGGCCTTCAGATGAACTTGGACCAAATCCAGGACAATGTTCAATGAATATGTACTACCGGAACCGGTTGCGGTACACGGTGCCATTCTCGAAGTTGTCCAAAAATATGTGTAGAAACATCTTTGAGGATGAGGTGAACAAGAGAATCCGGCTGGGTTGGGTAGCGTTTGTGAAACTCCGTCGGGTCTTTTTATCGTCGATCCCACAATGCCTAAAGACGAAAGTCTTCAATCAGTGCGTCCTACCCATCATGAGACACGCATCCAAAACGTGGACACTTATGGCACGGCTGGTCCACAAGTTCAAAGTCTGCTATGGAGAGGGCTTTGCTCGACGTTTCTCTGAGGGATCGCATCATTTATGAGGTTCCAGCAGAGGAAACGTGGTCTTGGACGTCCACAGGCCATACGGCGTTATGATCTAAGCAAGACAGTTGGCCGAAGCTGGATGCCAGAAGCCTAGGTTCGAACCAAAAGATGTGCAATTAGAGAGGCCCATGCCCAGTAGTGGCCCTATAATAGGCTGATGATGAACAAATCACCCATTTTTTCATAAAGATTCTTTGACTTCTTTCTTTGTCAACATCACAAGCGTTCCTAAGACTACAGAAATGTAAAAATTAACATAATAAATACTTAAGTCTACATCTCCGAAGAGATAATTTGAGAGAGAGATCTAGTCTAGTTTGATTTTTTTGTTGAGATTAACCAAATAAAAAAGAATTTATTTAACTCAAACTTAGGAAAAATCTATCCGATGATTAAAAATAAATAGCTAGCCTTTAAGTGATGCCTAAAAACTAATGATACCTGACAAATAATAAGACATGGCTAAGTATTATTCCTTACATAACAAAGCTTTTCAAGTACTTAATACCTAGGTAGTAGATTCTCTTAACATTATGTAAGATTAAGGAAATGTAATTGAGGACACTTGGATGCACTATCTTTGTCGTTGTGTGAGTGCAGAAACTTTATGTTTAATTAGATATCTGGGACACGGTTGAACTGCATAATGCTAGATGTGTTTTTATGCAATATACTGGAAATTAATTATTTAATTGCAACATTTAAAAACCAGCGGAATGTTTTATAAAAAAACATCAATACTGTCGTATAAACGTTAAATGCCTAAATTGGCCTTGGCTTTGAATTGCATGGGTTTCGTAGCATCACAAAAAATGGCTCAATTTTTTAATGTCCTGAATTTCGTAAATGAGTTTTGTTCATAAAATATGGATAAATAAATAAATAAATAAATATTCCGGACATCTAACACACAACGCCATCTAGTCCCAAGCTAAGCAGAGCTTGTATTATGGGTACAAGACAAATGACGTAAATACTTATATACTTTTTTTTTTGTAAATACATACATATTATACATAGAAAACATCCAAACTCCGAAACAAATATTTGCAGATCATACAAACATTTGGGCCGACCCGGGGATCGAACCCGAGACCTCAAGCTTAGCAGTCGCATACGCTACCACTACGCCACCGAGGCAGTCAAATTAAACCCAAACGCTTGGTAAAATGAAACACATGACCTTACAAACCTTATCAGTCATGATCATCAAGAATAAGGATAGGGGTGGGCTTTTGGGTCGGTAGTTCTGAAGACGGATTCCATTTACAAAGACAATAATTCATTTTTGAGAAAGATTCTGTAACCGTCCCTTTCCTCCGAACAGTCAAATAATAGTTCCAAGTAAAACAAAATAGACCTTTCGTGAAAATATTTCAGTTTTATCTCTATATATATATTTTTTTTTAAAAGAAATAATCCCCTTTCTGTTGCTATAGTGAAATCCGATTTCAAAAATCTCTGCGGTTCGTTTGCGGTCTTTTGTACAGATTCCCTGTTGTGTTTCTTCCGTCCGGAAGTTACCTGGTATTGTTGTGAATGAACTCTGTAAGACTCTCGACGTAACAAACAAAACTGTCCGTGTTCATTAATATTATTGCTTTAGGTAGATTTAAAAATTTACTTAAAGAGTACAAAGAGTAACAGGAAAAATAGTCCGCTGCACCTTGCTTATAGTACCACAATTTTTTTAATTATTTTTTTAAGTCAAAATTTATGAAATTTTGTAAACTTATCTTATCCTTTTTATCCAGCCTTCTTTTATAATCTGTCTGTATATATTTAAAGATAAACCACACTATAAAGGGTTTATCACATCAATTTAGCTGTAAATATATGAAGCCCTGTGAGATTGTATCCTAATCAGTTTTATGTCTAGATACATTGCTTAATGGTTAAAGCTATTACTGTAGACACGTCTGGTGGGGCATAAAGCCCCATAGACAGACATCTACATTGTCGGGTTTAGTACTCTTTGGTGGCGTTGTCTATGACATACGTTTTATTGCGTATGCTTCGCGTCGCGTTGGTAACGTTGCGTGCGCGTTGAACACTTTCGATCTTTACCTTGTGGCCTACTTGCAATAAGAATCTGTGTCAGAAAATGTTTTATAACTACTAAATAATATCGGATGAAGTAATATTGGAAATAATTGTGACGTAAACAAAAATATTTAAAATAGATTTTTTATTCAATTTATTAATAAAAATTAGTTCTTGAAATTCAACATGAATGCGTTATTGGTACATCAAAATAGAGTTATAGGTACTGTCTAAAAATAATTATGAGGGTTAAGAGAGAGGTATATTCTTTTAAAAAATATTTTATTTTAATATTTATACTTTATTGGAGTTAGTTGATCACCTCCATTGCTTGAATTATTACAGACGAAATTATAGTTAAAGTTAAATAATTTTAAACGTTCACACTTTGTCTTATCCAGGAGGTGTGTGCCCGGTGATCTTTACACAGTCGTTTTCTACCACAGACACGTCCTTCACAAAGGAGTTATGCACTGAACTACAACTGTTCTTCATATATTGTATCTACTTTTGTGATAAGAGAAGTGAATACAATATAATTGAATGAATGAATAAATAAAATAGCCTTTTATTCTGAACTCTGACAAAAATTTACATAACAATTTACAAAACAGTTTTGGTTTCTTCTATAAAATATCTCGCAGTTCAGTGTGCCTGTTGACATAGGCCTCCTCTAACATTTTCCACTGTGTTCTGTCTAGTGCCACTCTTCTCCAGTTGTGTCCTGCTGTGAGTTTCAAGTCATCCTCCCATCGCATCTATTTGCGTCCTCTGTTGCGTTTTCCATCTCTGGGGTACCAGTGCGTCGTAATTTTACTCCATTTATTTTGGGGATCTCTTATCATATGACCAGTCTATCTCCATTTTCTCTGATCAATTTGAGTAAGTATGTCAGTAACCTTAGTTTTTTCTTTTATAATTGCGTTTCTTACTTTGTCTTTTCTCTTTATGCCTAACATAATTCTCTTCATGGCTCTCTGACAGCGTTCCAACTTTTCCCTGTGGATTTTAGTAAGTGTAAGTAAGTTATGACTGGAAGAATACAGGCATTATAGAATTTCTTTTAATTGCCATGTTCAGTTATTACAATGTAATCCTTAATAACTTAATAATCGTGTTATCTAAGATGACTATTATCTCAGTTATATTTACACCGTATAGTAATTTAAAGCTACTTTTTTAAAAAAACCTGGAACGTACCATCAGCACACGTGTTTGCTTATCACTGTGTGGCTTCTTAAACTGCTGTCTTTATCATAACAAGTCACCACCATCATCTCAGCCAAAAGACAGTCACTGCTCGATATTTTACAGAGGTAGTTGGTCCACTACACCCCCACAAATTGTGTTTGTGCACGAAAATTTGTTAAACATTAACACGCAGTGACACCTTTTCGGATTTCTTAACATACTTTAAAAAACAATGTTGTTGTAGAAATTATATAAAATAAGTTTGACCTGAATAGAAACAATAGAGACACTGATAATGGGAAAATAATGATTTTCATATTTGGTTGTTATGTCATTTTCGTAACAATAAACAGCAAGTGCTGGCAGTTGCTATTTCAAAATTTTATTCGTCTATTGTTTGTTTTCAATTGCTGCATAGTGTGAAATTAACAACAGTTGCATGCTCAAAAAATCTAAAGATGGTTTTATAATCATGGAGGTTTTATTTTTTGATGTGTATCAATACACACATAATAAATAATCAATGTATTTTCGTTTAAATAAGCAAATATAGGCAGCAATATAATTTGAGAGTTGGGTTTTAAGTCATATCAAACATTTTAGTAGTCATTTTAATCAATATTAGTTAACTTAGTTCATTATTTTATATAATCCAACCCCTCCCCCATTCCTCTCCCTATCCCCAAAGGGCGGTAACGCACTTGTGACGCCTCTGGTGTTGCGGATGTCCATGGGCGGCGATAAATACGTGCTCGTTTGCCCCCCCTATTTTATAAAAAAGATGAGAAAAATAATGAATTAGGTTAAAATAATTGTTCTTCAATGAAGCAAAAAAGCAAAAAACTGATTTGGGGATAAGAAACTGTTTTAGGATTGATTTCATGTTAAAATGAAACTTGATAAGAAAAGGTTGAAACAAAAGTTTAAATTGGCTACATCCTTAGTACCTTGTTCCTTCATATAATAACTTTGTAGTGAATTTTAGTTTCAAATAAGTTCGTGTGTAATTAGTCAGTCAATAAAAAATAAAGATGCTTTTTTTTATTACATCACAAAGGAATTCAATTTAAATAATCATATCAATAATTCAAAATTATCCAAAACTAGTTATTCCAGCTGACATTAGACCGATTGATTATGTCCAATGATTTAGTAATATGTTCGAACTGCATCGATTATGTCGTAACGAGTAACTCCGACTAGATGCCTGAGTTGGGCACGGTCAGTTTTACGCAGTAATCCAATAAGGTCGCGTGTTTAAAACATTCTTCACATTTTTTTTTAAATTATTTTTTTAGTGTCAACAGTTTATCGATTTAATCGAAATTTAAAA
Organism: Spilarctia lutea; assembly: GCA_916048165.1. Lineage (NCBI taxonomy): Eukaryota > Metazoa > Arthropoda > Insecta > Lepidoptera > Erebidae > Spilarctia > Spilarctia lutea. The sequence goes on from OU696491.1 coordinate 9,750,646, forward strand.
TTATCGTCTAAAGTGCATTAAAATAAATATTCAGTACTGTTCGAAATTTAAATTAAAATGGATGTGAAAAAAGTGTGCTACATCTGGGTTCTATTATCTCTGCTTTTATTTGACTGTTTGATGGAAGGATCAACGGAAGAAACTTCGTTTGAATTGCCTGTACAATTGGTTGGATTTCCATTCATTATAATGGCAGTTCGTCTCACCAATTTTGTTAAGAAGCTCTCATACGCCTTGAGTCCAGGTAACTATTTATAATTAGCTATGGAATCCTATCTTTCATTTATGAAGATGAATTTTTTTACCTAACTGCGAAAGAAAGAGGGTTATGGTTTTCGAGTGTATGTACTCGTATGTATATTTCTTTGGCGCCCTAGAGCCTAAACGGCTAGTCGTATTTTAATGTGTATGGTATCCATATTTTCATATTAGATTCGTCTTAGTCGTAAGAGTGATACTGGTTACGTAAAAATAAAAAATAAAAATTGAAAAAAACATTAAACAAAACCCGACTTCGTCAATATCGGCCATCTTTATTAAATTCATTGAAGAACTGAAAGGATAGAAACAAGAGTTATATTTAAATATTTTATTTTGATTTTGACAACATTTGGTACGATCTTATTTGACAGTGTTCACAATCGCAGTCGGAGGCATCTGCTTACTCCAAGATTTTATTGCTCTACTTATATCACCAACCAAATTATGAAAAGTGAGCGTGTCTTTTCAGTTCTTCAATGAATTTAATAAATATGGCAGATATTGACGCAGACGTGTTTTTTTTTCTTTTTAGTTGACAGGCATGGGCACAAAAAGTAAGTTTATAATGAATGTGAACGAAAGTGATTGCTTTTTATACTCGAATTATATGTGTCTAAACTTTTGAAAACCTTTTTTTTAAATTCTGTTTTTGTTTTGGAACTTTTACGCACAGCGTATGCCAGTTCTTAACTTTATTTATGTTTAAATTATAGTTATATTGCAATAAAATGTTCATTAAGAAATTTCCTATAGACATGTTTAATATAAACGTTTTAAATAAGAAATAAGTACAAAAAGCGGATAAATTACATAATTACTGCCAATCTAACTAACTTTTAAATTCACTTTCATTTATTACCTATATTAATTCAACTATGTCTAACATAATTATGCTACTTTATTACTTAATAAGTTTTGTAACGCAACTGGAAAAGTGAACTCACTGACCTTGCATTTTACTTAAGTTTCTTAACGTGAATATGAGTCAAGTGCGATTACAAACTTTAATCTGAAAGTTTATAATCAGACTTCACACTATATATACATCAGTTATACATTTATGCTTACTGCCCTTGAGCTTAATATATTGCTGATCAGAAATCGCAATATTCTGAATTATGTTTCATACAATTCAAACCTTTTTTTTAAATTCTGTTTTTGACTGCCTCGGTGGCGTAGTGGTAGCGTATGCAACTGCTAAGCAAGAGGTCTCGGGTTCGATTCCCGGGTCGGACCAAATGTTTGTATGATCTGCAAATATTTGTTTCGGAGTTTGGGTGTTTTCTATGTATAATATGTATGTATTTACAAAAAAAAAAAAAAAAAGTATATAAGTATTTATATCAGTTGTCTAGTACCCATAACACAAGCTCTGCTTAGCTTGGGACTAGATGGCGTTGTGAGTTAGATGTCCGTAATATTTATTTATTTATTTATTTATTTAATGTTTTGCAAGTCGTAAAATTAATACTATTTCTGCCTTAACTTTTTATTTCTGCCTTCGTATTTACTTTACTTTTCGATATTCTCCTAACTTTTAAAAAACTAATTCTAAAGTGTTCAGTTGACTACAATAGCTTTGCTCCTCTGTAGCCTAAGTGAAACTAGAACTTCGTATCATAATCATCAATCATCACCGGCCAACAGTCCAATGCTGGACATAGGCCTCTCTTGAACAACTCTCTTACCATGGGAGAGCCACGCTTCGGCATCCATGGGCCGGCTCGACCGGAGCGATACCACGACCTCACAGAAAACCAGTGTGAAACAGCGCTAGCGCTGTATTTCACCAAGTCAGTGAGGGTACCATTGGCACATACCCTAACTCCTCCGTTCATCCCTCTCCCCATCCCCTAAAGGCCGGCAACGTATTTGAGACAAGTCTGTCATCATATTGACTGCACCAATGGCATAGTCGTATAAGCATTCACCTCGCCGCATTATACTGCCTTAGGTTGTGGGTTTAAAACTCATATAGGACAGCACTTTGCGTGATCCACAATTTGTTGTTCTGAGTCTGGGAGTTCGTTGTATCCGTTTCATGTATCTTTGTAATGTTCCCTGCAATCCAGAAATACTACTAGTGAGTCTTTAACAAAAAATAGTTATAATTCCCCAAGTGCATTTATTTATGTTGAAAACCATACAATGTGTTCATAATATCGTCGTAAAGATAGTTATACGACTTAAAAAAAATAAAAAAAAAAACAAGTTTTTAGTGTAGTGTACTTTTTTCAAAATATTTTATTAACATGTGAATTATTAATCTGGCCTGTATCAATCAACCGGATTGTTAGTTCTTTAATATTATAAAAAAATAATATGAATTAATAATTCAAAATTAAAATAGAATACAGGTACAGTACTCATGTTTAAATTTCGAATTCAATATACAAACTCCTTTCATTCATAATATAGTTATTAAATTATACAATCAGAATTATTATTCTGTTTGTATCGATACTGAACCAAGCGTTGCATTCTTATAGCTATCGTAATCAGTTCGTCAGCTGATGAATATGTCACGATTATGTAAACTTTTGTAAGGTATGAGGCCAAGGTTTACTCTCATTACGTAATAATAAACATAGACTAATTAACATAATCTTATCAAGCAGTGACGCTTAAGCTTATCGCAACCTGTGTTAATATGGTTGACAGAAAGGATAGTTTTTAAGTGCGTGTTAGTGAGTGCCAAACCGGAGGCCGCCATGGTGTGGGTCGCCATGTTGCATTGTCTACATTCGCAATAAGTATGGTGACCACTACTCTTGGATTCTGCTTTTGTTTTCCATCAGGCAGAGTAGTCATTTCGGAATAATAATAATACATTTAAAAAAAATTTGGCTTATTTTTTATACCAGTGAAGAGTATGAGCATGGTTAAATAAAAATAGATTAACTGACTAACTAATTATGGGTGATTGAAATGACTGACCAGGTTTACACTGTAACTAACAGTTTCTTAAAAAAAAACCTATAATTATAGCAAAGTTATCGAAACGAACTACTTCCAGCTATTTCAAAACAAGTCCATAGTTAAAATATATTAAGTGCTGTGCCACGTAAGAATTATTGACCCACATAAATATTACATAAAGTACTTGGAGAAAAGGCGTTGCATTCCTCCTCACGTAAGAGCTTTTGCAGTATAATCTTAGCCGCTCTACTGACTAGTTGAGCACAAGTACCACTGACCGCGGTTACTGCGTTTAGTGAAACGGACACTAAGAACGAAATTCGAATTTGGAACGTTATTGTTTTATGTCATAATCTGTGGTTGTATAATTCGAAGTTAATGCTTTAGTAGTCATAACGCGGCATAGACACTAAAATGAAGTGTAATAAATTTTATTTTATATTAATTGCGGTAATATTTATTTGTTTAAGCGTAAATGTGAACAGTGAAGTTGGTGATTATGAATTGCCGGTGCAGCTTGTAGGCTTTCCTTTTATAATAGCAAGTGTGAAACTGACGAACTTTCTAAAAAAATTTTCATACTCCTTGACTCCAGGTATGGCAAGTTTAGTTTTATCATTACCATAAAGTATCCTCCTTTGAAAAATAAGTGAAACATAAGTAATTCCTTAGAGAAAAATAATTGCCTATGTCAACCGGGACATTATTACAAATCTATGGACATTATTACACATTTTATAATTAAAATCGAATTAGAAGTTTAGGTCTATAGTAGCACAACTTTTTAGTTTTTAGCGATTACACAAATAAAAATTAATTGATTACCTGGCAGGTAAACGATCATCTAGGCAATGAGGACCTTTATTTTACAGTCAACTAACTTTCTGGTTTGATAACAAAGGGAAGAGTAGGAATAGCCATTACCATGTCTGATATGCGCTTGTGACTCACGTTCTCTTCACTCAATTTTACGACACTCAATTTTAAGTAACATGTTAAAAGTACGCCGTTTACCAAGTTATTTAAAAATCGTTTTAAATTTTTTCACGAAATTTATTTTACTTGTGAATCATTTTCTGATCCTTGGCTTGAGATTCACTTGGATTATTATGGCTGTGAAGAATATGACAGTTTTATGGTAACTTTATACGATAGTTTTTTATTAGATATTTTAGAAGAGGTGTTTTGTTTTGCGAAACTTATTTACTCTTTATATTGTTTACTAAAAGAACACTAAAGAAATGAATCTTTAGTGTTCTTTGGAGCATCATTTTTCTTTCACGTAGCCCTCATTTCGTTACTAAATTGATTTGTTTTTTCTTATGAACTAGAAGAAATTTCCTGCTATTTTGCATTTAAATTTAAACCTGACAAGGTAATAGCGCATGCTATAAACTTTACAAAACACACATTTCATAATTCATCGTACATGGCCAGCTAATTTCATCACTGTGGCTAAATAAACAATGTCGGAAAGCGACCAGTAATTAAATTCTGCTACGGAACCTTCAACATTAAACTGGTACTGAATTAAAAGTATGAAGTTATTATTTTTATTTACAAGATTTAATTTAAAATTGTGCTGAACGCAACAAGCTAAGTAACTTTGTGTTTTAAATAAACTCGCTTTCGGATCTTGCGTCGGATGTTTAAAACTTTTCGGACGGTGGTATTAAATCTTGTTTTTTTACTGGATTCAGTAGATGTAAAGATGTGAGTCATCATAAAACTATGGAACCTTAAATTATGTCAGGAAAGGGACATTTTTTGACTCCTGCGTAACTGTTATAATTGAAAAATTACATAACTTTGTATTTCGACGTTTTTACCATGTTGTACAGACCGTGTTCACAGCCCACCTATGACCACCCAAAACATCCTTTTTAGTGGCGTCAATAAATCAATCAATCACGATTAATGAACACGAGTCTATTTTTCTTGGTAAAGTATGATTTGCTTGAACATACTACTGATCACAATTTACTCTTCAATATAAATTCCTTATTATGTTAACTATATCACCTGTAAATTTGTTTATATAAACTCCTTTGAACTCGACTTATTATTTCGACATAACTATAAAGCGTATTTTTTAGTTTTTTATTTCAAATCAATTGATACTCCCCTCTCTCTCCTTTTTTAATTGGTAGATGGGTTTTAAATATCCGAATTTTATCCAACATACTTAACATGGCAAGCCTTTTACCACTAACTGGACACAAGTCATAATATTGAAAAAAAAAGTATATAATAAAGTAAGAAGATGCAAAGCAACGACAATTAGTAGGCAAAAGATATTGCATAATATCTAAGTACCAATTATTGAATAGAAGCAATACTTTGAGCAGGCCGAAATAATTGGCTATTTTCGGTAAATGCGAATCGTCTTAATTGTATCTAATCTATTATTTAATTATTTCGGTAGTTATTGTGTTGGGTTACTTTTTACTATCAGAATATGGTCGATTTTATCTCCATTAGTATCTTCCAAATAAAGGAAAGGTTTCAACTTTTCTCTTTACGTGGATCTCAATATATAAAAGTTAGATGCCGAAGTGGGACGGGTCAAAAGACTTCTACCGTTTTTGTTCATTGAGAGTTAGTTAGGTACTTTATTTCGATATAGTTTCATCCAGGCGTTTTGCCAACATTGTCGTGAGAAGCGTCTCGGGTAATCCATCCAATTTTGTTTCTTTTATTCGTTTAGTTTTATTTCGATGCCAAAACTGTTTGCCGTTTGTTTTTCTTGTTGTGGAGCTTTTGATTCTGGAATTAGTCGTACTTTAAAGTTAGTTTAGAAGTAGAGTAGGTAGTTAATATAACTATCGATACTTGGTATATACTTAATCTACTGTTAGGAAGCTTAGTTTCTTGTTTTCATACTTTACTTTTATATTACTACAACTGCGTTTATTAGTTATTCTCAAGTGATGCTTAATGTTATTTTTACCTTTTTCTGCACAGCTTCTAATAATTATTTTATGCTCTTTTCTGAAGTATGCAACCTTGTAATAGTTATGAGATACGAATGGCACAAAGCCTCCGGGAGTAGATCGTAGTTTAAGCATCGTTTGAAATTGTCAACAAGCATCAAACGATTTTGTTTGACATTAAATTTGTTGCCGTGTGTTTAATGTTGGTGTGGTGACTCATTAAGAATATGGATTGTCACTATCTATTATCCTATAAGTATCATAAAAGGCGACTAAAGCATAAACTATACAGAATGACAGCACTGCAAAGAGTAGGAAAACTAAAAATCCCTCCAAACAAAAAAAAAAACAAAACCTTTCTAAAAAGAGACCCATAGGTCATTGATAGACATATCTACCAATGTTCTGTAAAGGCTATTGGTATTGTGTGATGTGTCTCATCATCTTCCTAGCCTTTATTATTCCCAATATTATTTGGGGTCGGCTACCAGTTCAACCGATTTTACCTGAATATCAGTTTTTACACAGAGCGACTGGCATCTGACCTCCGCAACCCTGAGGGCGAACTGAATTCGAAGGTTGAACTAGTTGTCAGTATATTTGAGGGCACTGACTTCCCAATAACGATTGCCATAGCTGTTCATGACAACCGGGACCGACGGCTTAACGTGCCCTCCGAAGCACGGGCGGGAAACACCGCCATCTTCCATACTCCGGGCTGCTATTAAGAATTTCTTGTAGAAAAAACCCAACAGCAGTCCGACCCGGGAATTGAACCCGAGACCTCTTGATCTGCAGTCGCTTACACTAACCACTAGACCAACGAGGCAGTGTGTGATGTGTCTGCAACACCAAAATACCACGCCACTAAATATTTTTTTGTAATATTTAAAGAAAAAAATAACGTATAATCAGGTGTTTCTACAATCAATGATATCACAGGTTAACTTAATACGAATGATCATTTGGATTGAAGTACCTACTTGTCTGTATAATATTGTAGCGTGAAACCAATGCACCATATATGTAAAATTAACTGTTCTACTATTGGCTAAGGATTATATAAGCCGATGCGACTAGAATAGTTAAGTAACTAGGACTATAGTCGTTCCAATCGTTTATTTAACTTTTGACAGATCACGCACATAAAGTTTTGTAATAATTTTTAGTACAATGTACTACAGGGAATATTGTACTTCATGGACGGGCTTAGAGATGTGTCTTTCGTAATTAATGACTACAGACTATAAAAACGGTTTTGAAATAAATCGATTATCGATTATATTTATAAAACATAAAATAAAATTATTCTTGTATGTCCTTTGAGTACTTTATTTTTTGGTATTTTGATAGTAACGAAGGGAGGAACGATACGCTCAACTCAACCAAACGTGAGAATTCACAAATAAATCAGTACGGAGGAATATAAATACTCAACTCGACTTATGAAAATGTGGATTAACACTAACAACAAAATGGCGACGCGCGTCGGCTCCGCGTCCGGTGTTGCTGTTTAATAATCGATAAAAGTACGAAATTATCGATAAAATAATGAGTGTGTTAAATCGATTAAAACTTCTTCATGCATAAAATCGATCGATAAAAGAAATCGGATCGGTAACGGGTCAGGGTATCACTATTTGATTAAGTATTAGAGCTGTCAAAAGTTAAATAAACGATTGGAACGACTATAGACCTGCGTTCCCATTGAGGGACCACATTGGAATTTGAAGGTTTTGAATGCACCAGGCTTTAGTAAAAGTTCTCAAACAATTGTAAATTAAGTAATTAATTTGTAAAAGCAGTAACTTAAAAGTTACAAACGGTCAAAGGTGGTCCCTCAATCGTGACCCATAGACATCCATATCTTGTAAACTAGTTAAAATTTACAACTGCACTAAGTGACTACTTTTAGTAAAAGATTTGTATAAACCAATTGACTAAATATCTATCTTTCTTGTTCACTGTATAAAAAGAAATAGCATGCGGAAGGTGGTCCCTCAATTGATCACCCTAGGTTCAGTTTGAGTGAAAACTACAACGAAATCTAGCATTCTGTGTGCTTCTAGTGTTAGTAAAAGTATCAGAACGATTGTAAATTCAACCTCTGGTTTGTAAAAGCAGGCTTTCAATAAGTTTTAATCCATTGAAGGTGGTCCCTCAATTGAAACGCTTGTCACAAAAGAAAGTCAATTTACAAATCATTCGGCAATTAAATAGATTAAGGATGCAGTCTATTCGTTAGTAGTATTTTTTTACTAAAGCTTACTTTACTAAAACGTCTCAAATAATGTATAGTTTTGTTGCTAAATAATAATTAAATTCCTACGAAGAAATACGACGTCGAGGTGACCACACAGTAGGATTTTCTTGGATAAATAAAACTAGCGGCTGCTTAATTTCAATATTTTTTTACTATTTCATATCATCTACCAAATTTAAAATATACAACAAAATGTTTACTGTACTGTCAATGCCTCGGTGGCGCAGTGGTAGTGAATGTGACTGCTGTGCTTGAGGTCTCGGGTTCAAATCCTGGGTCGGACCAAATGTTTGTGTAATCTACAAATATTTGTTTCGGAGTTTGGATGTTTTCTATGTATAATATGTATGTATTTACAAAAAAAAAAGTATATATGTATTCATATCAGTTATCTAGTACCCATAACACAAGCTCTGCTTAGCTTGGGACTAGATGGCGTTGTGTGTTAGATGTCCGAAATATTATTATATTATATTATTATATTATTAATGAACAATTTATAAAAAAAAAATAGTCCGATTTTATAACTTTTTTTCTTGTAACTGTTTAATGTAAATTAGAACGAAGTAAATTACATAATTAATATATTAATTACATTATAAAGAACGATCCATAAAATAACAACGATCAATAACATTTAAGTCCTACTCCATTAAAAACCTAACGTCAGTAGGTACCATTGTTTCGTATTTATTTCAGAATATTGTCTTTGCCACTCAAAACTCCCTAAAAATTGTGGCGCGCACTATTTTCCTATGTAATTATTATTAGTAAATTTTTATTTTGAAGTAAGGTATTTTGAATTTATAAATATTTTAAAAATCATATAACGCAAGAATATCATACTTTAGCCGCGATGAGTAATTTTTGGTAGATTTATAATACAATTATTCGTGTTGACTTTCTTTGATGATCTTCAAATATTTATATATACAAGTTTACGCCAATTCCCTTTAGCTAGAGCAAGCGGAGTGAGCCGGAATGCAGTTATCAATGTACGAACTCTCCTGTCAATAGCATCTAATCCAGTCTGAGTCCATCTAAGTACACCAAAAGAATACATCAGCACCGGCATAACCCAACCATTGCAGGTTCGTACCTTGTTACCGCCTGATAAAAGACTTTTAAGTAGGTACTTTTTCAGGCGGCTAAAGAAGCGTTCCCGCAACAATTGTTTCATGTCAGATTCTGGTATTCCTCAGGACTGTGAAAAACCTAGATATTTGTAGGTTTCGGTTGCAGACAGAGATCTGAGTTTTGTGGAATCTGAAAGCTCTATACCTTCAGATTCCACAATCTCACCTTTTTTTTACATAGGGTGCGTCGTCGAACAGTGAACCAGCTGTTTTTCTAAGTCATATATCTTGTTAGAAAATAAAGATAAGAACATGATTTAGGTGTCATCGTTTAGGTAATTTTATAAGGTGTCTTAGTTATAGACTACAGAAAGATCAAAGAATTAATTAAGACGGTATAGAGGTTTTAAAAAATAAATGAATTTGGCTCACTGTGTACTATGGATGGTTTACACTGAACCACCCTTATTTCAACAGTGAACCACAATATAATTATATTGATGGGACACTTATTTGTAGAAAAGAAACACAATCTTTAATAATCATCTTTTTATTTGACCATAGAAAATAAAAGAAAAAAAATAAAACATTTCTGCCAACAAGAGTTATCAGTCTTCATTAATTTACCTATCACTTAAAATAATGAAATCAAAATACTTAAAATTAATCATCCCATATTCAACAAAGGCAAGTTCACATTGCATTAATATTTAATAAGACGTTTGCGTAGACGATGTTATAGATGTTACCCCAGATCGAGAAAGTGCATCTAGAAGGTTACTTAAATTTGAACGTCATGTCTTGTCAAACTTCAGTCACAGAAGTTGAATCTTGAATTTCTTGATTATTGCTTTTACATGAAGTCGAGAATTGCTGAAACTGCAGCATTAGGCAAATTTTGTGATTTCACTGTTCCATGTTATTTTCTTTTTTACATAACGACGCAATCTATGGTATGAAATATTACAAGCATTTGCCGCCGTTCTAACAGAGTTCCCATTTTCTACCATACGTAAAGTTGACATCATGTCATTTTTTTATGTTTTCCTATCTTCCGCTCTTTATCTTTTTGCCTCGGCATCCTAAAACAAAAAGAAAACACTTCAAGAAACAGTGTACCAGGATCGTAAGGTACACAGTGAATCGGTTCACTGTGTAATATGCAGACCTGGTTCACTGTTCAATTCAGGTACTTTTCAACTTTAAAGCTAAAAATTAATAAGTCTTATTTGAAATTTTTAGAATGCAATATGCTTATGATATTTCCAAAGCTATAACAATATTTGCACCACACAACTTTTACTCTCTTAGTTAAAAACAAAAAATACAAAAATCGAGATACTTACTTGGAAATAGTACGTTTTTTCGGCGAAAAACAAACAAGCACACATCACATGTTTCGCTCAAGTCGTGGTCGTCGGCTTACTACGGAAGAGGGGAAGTGGGTACATGGCAAATGTTTTGACATGATTGAGCAAGTAACAATCGTCGCGATTTCAGAAATATGACGGTGGTTCACTGTATCTGGTTGGTTCACTGTTCGACAACCGACCCTACATAACTGCACACTTATCTACACCAAATTCCATTTTGATAGAATTACTAAAGTTTTCCGTAACCTTTACTAATCCTGTCAATTGTAATTTAGTGGGGGCAAGTAGTTTTAAATCATCCATGTAAAGGAGGTGAGATATAACTAGATCTTCTTTCTGCAACCTGTAGCCTAACCTTGAACCCTCTAATAGAGTGCTGGGAGCTAGACAAAACCACAAGGGGCTCAGACTGTCACCTTGAAAGATGCCTCGCTTGATCTTTATAAGTACGTCATTCATCGCAGACTGTCGACATCCAGGATAGCGAAGTACTGTTCTCCATTGCCCCATACATAACTTCAAGAAAGTGCACAGAGTTGTATCAATTTTATACAACTCAAGCACTTTCAAAAGCCATGTATGAGGAACGGAGTCAAAAGCCTTCTTGTAATCTATTCAGCATGTCGCCAGGCTCTTACGATTACGACGCACCTGCTGGCTAATGGTCATGTCTATGATAAGAAGCTCTTTTGCGCCACAGGTCCCACTTCTAAATCCATTCTGAGAAATAGAAAGTATCGAATTGTGATTAATATGTGTAATAATTTTGAGTCTCAGAATAGGTGTCAGAAGCTTGTACAAAGCTTGCTTATTTTTTTTTTTTTGATTTTATTATTATATATTCATGACAACTGGGACCGACGGTTTAACGAGCTCTACGAGGCACAGGCGGGAAACACCACCATCTTATATACTCCTAGTAACGGTTAAAATTTTCTTGTAAGAAAAATCTAACAGCAGTCCAACTCGTGTATTGAACTCAAGACCTCTTGATATGCAGTCGGTTACGCCAACCACTATACCAACGACGCAGTCTCCGACATGCTAATGTTGATAATTTTAATTTGTGCATTATAAAATATCTAATTTTACACATTAATTTTAAAATTAACATTCTAAGTTATCAGTTTTCACTTCTACCGGTAGTCAAATTCAAATTCAAAGTCATTTATTCAATTAAGACAATAAGTAACATTTATGAACATTACGTTGACATAAATAGATTGACACAAACAGACGCCACAGCATGTGCTGGATTGCCAAGGTAAACATGGATCGATCGATCCGTAACTTTCTGTTTCCAAAGTGCGTAGGGTCTTATGAGAAGATTATTGGCAAAGAAACTTATGACCAGTCCTTTTAATAGTCTGAAATTCAGGTACAATAGTATTAGTATTAAATGAATGGTAAACAGTACGCAAGCTGTTGTCACCCGATTTTTTTTTCTAATGCTCCAAAAGATAACGTACCAACATAAGAAAAAAATAAATTATTCATTATAAGTTCAGTTGACATTTTGTTTTAAATTTGGTAGATGATATGAAATAGTAAAAAAATATTTAGTAATTATATAATTTACTTCGTTCTAATTTACATTAAACAATGACAAGAAAAAAAGTTATAAAATCGGACTATTTTTTTTTTTATAAATTGTTCATTGACAGTACAGTAAACATTTTGTTGTATGTTTTAAATTTGGTAGATGATATGAAATAGTAAAAAAATGTTGAAATTAAGCAGCCTCTAGTTTTATTTATCCAAGAAAATCCTACTGTGTGGTCACCTCGACGTCGTATTTCTTCGTAGGAATTTTAATTATTATTTTGCAACAAAACTATACATTATTTGAGACGTTTTAGTAAAGTAAGCTTTAGTAAAAAAAATACTACTAACGAATAGACTGCATCCTTAATCTATTTAATTGCCGAATGATTTGTAAATTGACTTTCTTTTGTGATAAGCGTTTCAATTGAGGGACCACCTTCAATGGATTAAAACTTATTGAAAGCCTGCTTTTACAAACCAGAGGTTGAATTTACAATCGTTCTGATACTTTTACTAACACTAGAAGCACACAGAATGCCAGATTTCCTTGTAGTTTCCACTCAAACTGAACCTAGGGTGATCAATTGAGGGACCACCTTCCGCATGCTATATCTTTTTATACAGTGAACAAGAAAGTTAGATATTTAGTCAGTTAGTTTTTACAAATCTTTTACTAAAAGTAGTCACTTAGTGCAGTTGTAAATTTTAACTAGTTTACAAGATATGGATGTCTATGTGTCACGATTGAGGGACCACCTTTGACCGTTTGTAACTTTTAAGTTACTGCTTTTACAAATTAATTACTTAATTTACAATTGTTTGAGAACTTTTACTAAAGCCTGGTGCATTCAAAACCTTCAAATTCCAATGTGGTCCCTCAATGGGAACGCAGGCCGACTATAGTTGATACCTACTGTCAGATTATGAAATATACTTTTTTATTTTTTAGTTGTTTACTTCTGTGAGTATGTATATAAAGATTAGAAATATTTATTGTCTCTGGTACGATATAAAAGAGAAATATACATGTATTTGAATTCGGCCTTTTGTTAATTTAAAATGTGAGTTATCATTAACTTTTCGTTTGTTTTCCATACAACTTCGTATACGTCTATTTTCCATCATACTCGGTTGCTATTGGTCCGAGCATGTTGTTAATTGTTCTATCTCAGGTATGGTTACAAAACATACATTTAAAAAAGGAACATGAAAATCGGTTAGATAGTTCTGGAGTTCATCATGAGCTACAACGATACACGAGAATTATGTATAAAAGATATACGAGTATATGGTAGAGGTTTAGCCGTTGCCTTACAATGAAGTTGATGATTGTTTGCCATCCTATTGATTGATAATTGTATTATTCATCACGGTACTTAATATATGTATGAGGCAAAAAATCAGAAAGTAGGTTTTCTCGAGCAATCATCTGTTACGTATTTAAAATGTAGGTCGGGTCGAAATCTCAAATGTCGGGTTTTGTCGATAACAAATTATCTTAAAGTATTCGATGAATGCGTGAGCTTTAAAAGTATTTCTATAAATACTTTTAAAGCTCACGCATCATACCCTTTGAACTGATATGTTAATTTAGAACTTGTAAAGGTGTTTGTGGGATAATATAACATTTGTTTTATAAATTATAGGTGTCAAACAAATGAGTAGTCTTGGTGTTAAGTTGCCCTAGATCTGAGAGAGGTATTTTCGTAACCCACAAATTCGTGTGGGCTCGACAGGGATAGAACTACCCTCTCAGAGAAGACAAACCTGCCTCGGTGGCGTAGTGGTAGCGTATGCGACTGCTAAGCTTGAGGTCTCGTTTTCGATTCCTGGGTCGGACCAAATGTTTGTATGATCTGAAAATATTTGTCTCGGAGTTTGGGTGTTTTCTATGTATAATACGAGTATGTATGTATTTACAAAAAAAAGCATATAAGTATTTATATCAGTTGTCTAGTACCCATAACACAAGCTCTGCTTAGCTTGGGACTAGATGAGGTTGTGTGGAAAAAAAAAAACTTTAAATGACAGCAGTCATGCTATCGTCTTTCGTTGGTGAGTGTCAGACTGAAGGCCCAACGATTCAGAGGCATCTCAATAGGCCGCCATAGAGTGGGTCACCATGCTGCATTGCCTGCATTCGCAACCAGTATGGTGACCCCCACTCTCGGATTGTGCTCGTGCTTTCGAATAGGCAGAGAACAATTACTTAGGCTCATATATAAAAAATAGCAGTCTCGGTTAAAATAAACGAAAGAATAGCTCAAAACACAACAATGATATCACTTGCCGAAACAGCTTTTGGAAATATTAGGTTTTAAGATAAATTAAGATAGATTATGATGACAAAAACTGACACAAGCTTAATATTGAAAGCTGAAAATCATATAATTATCAAACAAAGTATTCTTGTAAACATCAGTAGGTATCTGGATGGACTATATTTTTTTGGTAAAATTCCTAATATTAAATCCAAGCTAGATCGATTTATCGTCTCCGAAACACTCCGCATACTAAATTTCTTGAAAATCAAACCATAAAACCATTTCCAAAAATAGATTATATGCATATACATATATAACTATATAGTCGCTCGTTTAAAGGTATTCGATATTTGACGCATAAAGCTTGAAAAGTTATGTGTCCCGATAAAAGTACCGTAGTACTGATGGACTATTGCACCAGTAATTAGGTCAATGTAGGGGTAAATTACTCGGTAATGGTCTTTAACTGATAAAATATGCTTCTTAAAATACGTTTAGACCTTTTTTGTAGAAAAAGATTGTTTTACGTAGTAAGGTATTATAGTTAATAGTTAAATATCTTCTACAGACTTAATAGTCCACAGCTGGATATTGTCCTTTCGTTAGAAAAGAGGTTTCGGATTACTATTACCACGTTGGCCAGACGAGTTAGTTACAAGGATTGTTTTAAATTTTCTTACTGTTTACAATGATATTGTCCTGGATAGTTTGTTCCTTTATGCCCGGTTCCTATATTTAACGAATCGTCATCGTGTAAAAAAATTCTACAACCGACTATGAGTCGTAAATACCGTTCCTCATTTTATTTTTTATAGGAACGATTTTGACTTACGCCCCGTATAATCTACTACTATTCGTACCTAGAATGGATCGTTTTTCAAATATAGGAACTGGGCATAAGTCTTTTCTTAAGACACCCATATTATGAATAGGAGTAGACACTCCTTATTCTTAATTCGTCACCGCACTAAAAGGTCGACTAAAACTTAGTTTTGTTTTACAAGATGTATTGTATTGTAAAAATAACTAACTAACCAAGTTTGATGTATTTTTCATTTGAATTTACTGTTATGCTCTTGTGGCGACTTGTGGCGACCTTCACATACAGCGACATACTATACACTGAACCACGCAGCAACATACAACACTAATAAACTACCAATCTTAAATCGCGCACTAGAAGTTCTCGCGCCGATTATCATAAGTACAAAATCCCAACATCAACTTTAGGGCAGTGGCCCGCCAGCAGCATGATCACCTCGCTGGTCGGAGGATCCTGCCTTTGTGTTGGAGGGACATGATACCCGTTCCTCCACACTCTCAATTATATAAATCATTCAACACATTTAATTTTTAACGCGGTTTAATGAGACTCTTGAACTTTAAGGTAATGAGGTGATATAATATTACAGAACGAATGATATTCCGGTAATCTAGTTACATACTCAACACTGGTATTTTTTTTTTTTTTTATTGAGTAGTTGGCAAACGAGCAGACGTATCACCTGATGGTAAGCGATTACCGCCGCCCATGGACACTCGCAACATCAAAGGCGTCACAAGTGCGTTGCCGACCTTTGGAGGATGGGAAAGGGGATGGGGGGAGGGGTTGGGGTATGGGCCTCCGGTATCCTCACTCATTCGGTGAAACACAGCGCAAACGCTATTTCACACCGGTTTTCTGTGAGGCCGTGGTATCACTCCGGTCGAGCTGACCCATTCATGCCGAAGCATAGCTCTCCCACGGTAAAATATATATGGTATATGAATGGTATATGAAAACATATTATATGTATATCGAGTTATTTCATAGTCGTGGATAATGATTATATATTATTTACATTCATGGGCTGTTCCAAAAATAGTGATATGAAAAATAGTTAGAATATAAAAAAAAATACAGCTTTTCAAAATATCCCCCTCTAATCCCAAAGCACTTATGCATTCGGGTGAACCAGCTTTCAAAACATTTAAAATAACGTGTTTTGTAGAAGGTCGAAAAAAAAAAAAAATTCGTCTACAAAGTATTTTTTTTTTACCGTGGGAAATATATGTATCTGTATAATCTGGGCTGTACGGAGGATGGGGTAACATTTATATACCCGAAGTTGTCAATCAGTCCATACTTCTAGCAGCTGTGTGAGCGCGCGCTTTATCTTAGCCCAGTAATTATACTGTTATTTTTTTTATATCTGTAAATGTAATTGAATTTATGAACATTGTTTAGTGTAAAACAATTACATGTTATATCACAATTTACAATCCTCTTAATACCGAAATAAGTCTAAATGCTTTTTCCATCGTTCCAGCAACCTACCGCTCGAGGAATCGTCGGGAGCTAACAGTGTCGGAAGTTGAGCCTTTTGACGTGGCTGAAGTCGAGAAGTACATTGTTGGAGAATTTGGACAAAAGTCGTGTGTGTTTGAACGTGTTTGTGCACACTATGCGACGCAGGCGAGCCTACACCCTAGACAGCAGCTAGACTGGCCTGATGTTTTCAGGTAATGTACACATTGATTAATTAATTTTGTATTAAAAAAATGTGTTTTTTATCTAAATATAATTTTTGTATTACTTAATATTATACCTCAATATTTATAACTACTTTCGGATTTCTGATTCCACAATAAAATAAACGGATAGTAAACATAGTATACTTACTTTAAAACTAGGGACAATCGTGTACCCTGTATGACATAGCAAATTACAAATCACATATCACATTCGTTTCCGTCTGTCAATATCTACTGGTTGGTATATATTTCAAAATACGGCTTAACACATTTACACATAGATTACAATCCGGATAAAAACTCTTGAAAATATCTATATTAAGTAATTGGGTCGACACGACATCTTGATGTTGTTAGAATATTGAACGAAAGCGGATGGATTGAAACCTCCTCCATTCAGTGAATTTCCATGAACTTTAAAAAGGGTATTTTATTTACTAAATGTGAGTGTTACTTGCTACTTGATATTTCACATTTATTTGAATTAATAGATTGTCAGATAAGGAGTCCAACTGTCCCAAATTATGAGCACACTCAAAAGACAAATAAAACTTGTGAACCTGGAGTTGCAAGTGTTAATTTGTGGTATTAGTTACTAACTAAAAGTAATAAATAAAAGTTTATTGATATACTTAATTTATTTTGTAAAAAAAATAAAATACGGATTAAATCAGAAACAAATGAAATATATTTATGACAAAGAAAATAATCCCGCTTCTGCTATCGTTTCATTTGCACATACAGAAATATATACATATATTCCGGGCATCTAACACACAACTCCATCTAGTCCCAAGCTAAGCAGAGCTTGTGTTATGGGTACTAGACAACTGATATGAAAACATATACCTATACTTTATATTTATCAGTACATAAATATGATATATAGAAAACATCCAAACTCCGAAACAAATATTTGTAGATCACACAAACACTTGGTCCGACCTACCACTACCTATGACTACTCTATTTCATTAATGAATTGTTACAGCAATCTTGATAAAACCTTTTGTTTTTATAAGGACATAAGAACCAATCCATCTGCCTATCCGTCTGTTATAGCTTTTTTTATTTTAGTTAGATGTATATAAGTATAGGTATTCATTTATTTTTCCAACTGGAATAGTGTTTCTATTGAAACACTATGATATTTCATACCTATTATTAGCAACATAAATGAATAAAAATTGCTCTGCGAAATATAACTACGAGTATTACTCATAATGGTTTCCATTTCCAAATCGAGACCTTGACCCGTGTCATCCGTTGCAATTTCTATGGATCTTTCGTAACAATTTATTCAAATGTGTTCAATGCCACGTCCAATTGTGCAGAAGCTTGACTGAAGGAGGTCAGTGGTCGGTTGTTGGACAACACGACTGTAGAAGTGCCGCAAAGTGTCCGCTACAAGTGGGACATCGATGTAATGTGATATACGCAATCGCAGGTCATCGATATAGTCGCCGAGATACAATGTGGAAAATTGTGATCATTTAAATTGTTTTAATGTTTTATTATTCTTATGTATGCAATGTGTTATATTATTCTTTACTTTTATATCGTTGCTCAATTTAGAAAGTATTAAATAATTCAGTACGATTATGCATTACTCTCTTGAATAACAATATACAAAAGTTATAAAGCCAGTATTAGCTATACAAGGCTTTGCGGTTCTTTAAATTACATTGTATACGTTATATTAGTATGTACTAGTACTGGTCTCAAATTTCAACACTTGAAATTTCGTACAAATGTTGCAACTAATTTAAAATGTTACTGACATAGGTAGATTACAATTTTAAAATATTTTTTTAAAGAAGCAGAAAACTATGGTCATTCTGGCCTATGTTTCTCTTTAGCTTACGTGACATAAAGAGATGCTTAACTAAATTTTATCGGTGTAGTTCATGGTAAAAATAATGATGAATTAAGAGACGCAAAAATATATTAGATACATCTCTGTCAATTTAGAAAAACAAACTACGCAGCGTTTTGTTGATAATATATTTCCATAAAAATAATAAGGTACCTAATCAAAAATCAAAGAAGACGAGTAAATAATTATTGTGTATGGGTGACTATAATCTACATCGCGTTCGTCGTCGAGGTGAACCGGTGTTATGTAACCACAAAACACTTTCACTGCTCTAAGATTTAATACCTGCCACTTAAAAATAAACTTTATAAACGCAACATAAACTTTATATTCCAGTAGCGATAATTCCTTGCGTGTTAGATTACTTTGAAAATATACAGTAGGTTTTCTTCTGAAGGTTGTTTTACGGTAATGTCGAATTGATTGTATGATGTGGTGTACAAAGATTGTTACCAGGATGAAGTTCCGTATTATCTCATCGTATTGAAAACCTAAGTAATGACTAAAATAACTATCATTTTCTATACTATTTGTGGTTATCTATAAAGATTTTAGTTGAATGAAAATAAAATAATATTTCAAGTTACTCCTGACTTTGATACCATGATATAAAACCGAATTAGATCTTTTAAAGATAGTTCGGTATTCTCAATAAGTCATAGGTTTTCATTTAAACATTAGTACTTATTTCCTAATCGTTAAATGAAATTTGATTTGATACCTAGAGAAACAATCTTATCTATACAGTCAATGTCTATAGTCTACAGACGCTCATAGCCCAGATGCATTCAGTAATTAGTTAAAAAAAAAACAAATTGGACTCTTTAGCCTTATAATATTAAAATATTAGTACCTACAGATACGTTCTGTATAATTTAAAATATATTTTTGCTTACACAATGTACATAAATGCAGTAACTCACTTCAAAGGAACAGTAATATCTACGTAGTATTATAAAGCACTATAAATTTTCCACGGATTCGTTGCCGATTGTATTCAACACTGTTAGGGATGTCCTTTGATCTATATTCCCTTTTGAAAATCATCGTGATATTCCGAACGTTTCTCGATTTACAAAGCGATAAGCGTCTCTTCCGATTGCCGGGGCTTTTGTTCGATTTGTGCGATATCGTACATTCATGGTAGATGCAAATGTATTTGGTGTTAGTTTTCAATATAGGTTTTAAAGTAGTATAGTTTTAAATAAATCTAAATTTCAAATGAAATTAAATATGTGGTAGGTATACTAATAGCATTACCTAGACTTCAAATGATTGATTGTTTATTTTTTATGGATTAGGTAACACCAGAGGCGTCATAAGTACGTTGCTGGCCTTTAGGGGATGGGGAGGGGTTGGGTATAGGTTCGTTATCCTCACTCCCTCGGTTAAACACAGCGCAAGCGCTATTTCACACCGGTTTTCTGTGAGGCCGCGGTATCTCTCCGGTCGAGTTGGCCCATTCATGTCGAAGCGTGGCTCTCCCACGGAAAATTCCTTTGCTTACTAGATAGTTGAGCTAAAAAAGTCTTCTATATGAGAGAAAAAATGTTAATGCATGTTTGAGTACGATACGAGTATAATAGTGTGCAGTAAAAAAATGAGGAGGAGCTTCATTTTATACTTGGTTTTATCTAAAGTACTGATACCTATTGGTTGTTAGTAGTCGAAAATTAAAAAAAAAAATCATAAACTGAATAGCATAAAGTATAATAATAAAACTTTCCATACTTTTTCAACTAGAGTCCGTAACGTAACGTTTCGAAATTATTTGAAAAGGCTTACTTGAAACAAAAGCTATTAGATGTTTTTTTAGGTATGTGTTGATTTTTGGAATATTTATTTTAATGTCACAAAATAAAAGGATTAATAGTCAGTTTCATAACTTGCTAATAATGTCTCTGATTAACTATACAGAAATAAAAATATCTAGTACTTATCTCACAAATAACTGTAGACTTCAGTTTTACTAAGACTTTTAGATAGAAACAGATATGGCAGATAGCTATCTGAAACATTTTCATGAATTGGGCCCTCCAAAGTTTACCAGTACTTGGGTTCTAAACTTGGAAAGGCTATCTCTAATATAATTGGATTGGTAATTTAATGAATTGAGAAAATAAATTCCAAAATTGCAATAGGGTAGATGACCGTATCATAAATAAATACCGATGTCTCCTTAATTAAAACGAATATGACAAAACATTTCGGAAAATATTATTATTACTGCTTTTCATTTCTATTACAAATTGTAATCAAACGAACATTGAAATATATTGCTCAATTAAGTAGCCTAAAACAGTGAGATCATAAATTTGTATTTAGTACGTTTTCCATACAATCGTTTTGACAGATAACAAAGAGTAACTAATTTGACTAATTGCCCAATTGAGTAGCCTAAAACAGTGACGTCACAAGTTTGTATTTAGTACGTTTTCCATACAATCGTTTTGACAGATAACAAAGAGTAACTAATTTGACTAATTGCCCAATTGAGTAGCCTAAAACAGTGACGTCATAAGTTTGTATTTAGTACGTTTTCCATACAATCGTTTTGACAGATGACAAACAGTAACTAATTTGACTAAGGTGTCATCATCCCCATTCCCGTCGATGAAGTTACACAAATTATTTTTAATTAATTTAATCTATCATTGTGTTCCAGTCAGTACAAGCGGTCGCCAGATCAAGCCAAAGAGTTCTATCTACTAAGCGTGTTCCTCGGTGACATCGTCGGTTCTCCGCAGTTGTGTCTGCAACTTGGCAAGCGCAGGAGTTGTGACAATGAGCAGTTTGGAGTCGTTTAGTACCAACATACCAAAGTTAACAATCTGTAGGTACTTCATTATAAAATATTGTAATACGTACTATGGCCAGATATTTATATATAAGTTGGGATGATTGCGATGTTGATGAAATGGAAAACATGATCCTAAGTTGTGTGGTTCATGAAAATCATACATTCAATCATACATAAAAATATAATTCGAACCAAAAAAATCACTGATGAAATTCATTTTGGGTGAAATAATGATTATGAGACTTCTAGGTCTACATATTTTTGTAAAAACTGGCTTAGAATTAAAATAAATTATATTAATATAACATACTTAGTGTAAAAACATGTAAAAAAAATTTTTAAAGAAAATAATTACCATGTATACGTTTTTATGTATTTGCAAGGTGAATTTGCGGGTTTCCGCCTACGCATTTAAAACTGACATGACAAGGCTCTAGTTAATATTTTGTAACCCCGCTTTGACCTTTAATATAAAGAAACTACTCTCCCTCGTAACCAGCGTCGAAAACCTTCCTTTCATATTTTGGATTAGTTTCCTACTTCTTTTACATTATAGTTTCTTATATAGTTATTGTCCCACCATCTCAAACCTTTTTCCCGTTCCCGGTTTGTCTCCTGTCCTGTCAAAATCATCTTCTACCTGTGACAATCGGCTAAAGTCAAGCTTAATATTCCATCCATACTTTGATCCTGGGTGTTTCAAACGGGTTGTGAAAGTGCATTTCACGCCCCGTTTAAAAACTATTATAGGTTTTCACATCATGCTTAGTTATCTGGCCTGTTAATGGAGAATGTTGGCCATCACTCTTGGTTCCTAAAGGAGAATCATATTTGCAGACGAGTATTCAGGCCATGGACAGAATTATTATCTCTAGCTAGAGATTACAAAATTTTTACTCTGCTAAGTCATACAAATATACTCTTTAAAATGTATCTAGAAAAATTCTTTATATTTAACTAATTATATTGACTGGGAATACTTGTTTTTGCTTAATTTTTTTATTATATCTAAATATTATTGTTTAAAATGTTTTAAATATAATTATTTTGTACTTTATCTTTGATAGTTTTAAAGAATATAATTAATACCACATCAATAATCGTGATGATAGTTAAGGTACCGAAAACAAAATAAATATTACTTATTTTGTAAGTATATTATAATATTTAACGATAGTTTTTAAAATTTAAGGTTAAGCGCGCGCAATTAAAGTTACCTATTAATTATTTTGTGACTGTAAATCATAGTATAACATCCTATTCTTAGAATTTTTTTATTATTTAACCTACGTAATATGACTAGTATTTTTTTACCTTGAAAATTATTTGTACGATATATTATTAATATATAGTTTTAGTCTCATTACCAAATTAATATATGTAAATACACTCAATTATAACTTCTTAAATAATAAAAAAATAAGCACCTAATGCGTTAAGAATATATATAAGTAGCTAAACTATATGGAAATAAATGTATCTCTAAAATACCTCCGTATATGAAACGAATATACAAAAAAAATAGTTAGTTTAGTTTGTTTGATGAAATGGCAACCAGCCGGATCACTCGGATCAGCTATTTCTGCCAATGTCAAGTATTTATAGTCTTCAATTATTAGTCTTCGAGTCTTCAAGTCTTCGTCGTGATGAAATTAATGATAAAAAGTATACAAAATGTGGATGACATGAAATGGGGAATCTTTCGAAAAAACAAAAAACGATCTCCACAAAAAAAAATAACTTGAACAGACAATATGAAGTTTTGCATTGACACGTGTCTGTCAGTAATCTAAATATTTACTAGTCTATCAAACTATAGGTTTGTAAAACACGTCATATTGAAGAAAAGCGGTTCTACTTAAATATTTTTTTACATCACATTTTTCCATAAGAAGCATCTATTGTCTATCAACAGTTATAGGTATTATCGATAATTAATATTTTTTTGCTCTAAGTAAAAAAAAAGATGAAACCAATGATTCGGAAATGTATCTTGGAACTTTCCGAAGAACTTTTTTTTAGTCAATACTAAAGAACTGCAAAGTAATAAACTTCAGTAACTTCTTGGGTAAAAGCTAAAGTTATTGAGAACAAATATTCAAGTACTTTATGTACCGATGTCTACATCTGTATCTACTGGAGTTTCACCTTTGTGGATCACGAACAAAAACATCGTGAAAAGTATATAAAAATATATTGTACTTGATATCTGCTAGTTTTTATAATTGTTTCTTTATTCTTCTGAATAATAATAGTCCTTAAACTAAGATAACATTTATTTTCCTTTAGTTTTAAAACCTTTTGTTACCAATTAATATTACGTAGATTTTGCGGTTTGGACCGCAAAAGGGTCCGCAGGTCGGGAAAAGTGTAATTAAGATATTCTTTACCTCTATTTATTAATTGTTAAGCCGGGTAACACTTATCAAAGTTTGTAATTGGTTTAAATTTCCAAATTCCAACATTATACGGCTTTATAAAATCATACACAATAATTAAAAATTATTTGAAGTAAATTCTGTAGCTTGAATTTGTTACATCTTTTAATCCGTAGGAGTTATTTCAAAGGGGACGGACATCCGTTACAGGAAACTGTTTAAGTGTACGATTTGATTTGACCAATGAATGTTAGTCGTACTAGAATCGATTTTAAGATCTTAAATGATACACATAATACTATTATTATTATAAGAGACTACTCGCTACACTTATTCCTTAGATGTATTTCAGGAATGTGCGCATTAAGGTTACCTTTTGTTAATAGGGTTCAAAATGCCACCAAATCTAAGTGTAACAATTGGATTGGCTCTGTATTACACTCAACATATAATGTGATATTAACGCTGGCAGCCTCTTATTATTATTATTTTATAAATCCCTGCCAATGATGTACGTTTAGTCAAACCCGTTGATATCAACATATCAAGTTCTTGTTAACGGGTAACTTATCTCGATCAAGTCAAGTCTAGCAATTTTGAAATACATTTCTGAGTAAATTCATACATTCGTCAAGATTAGGTCTTAAATCAAATCAAACTGTCGACTACATCAGATTTTTTGATAAATCATTTCTAATACATTCATCGAGTTCACTGTGATGGAAATACAAAATAATTTGCAATGATCCTATAAGCTAAGGATTATTTTAAGAATTTTTTAATTTTTACAAAGTTAGTTGTTGTAATTTTTGTATTTTTTCGGATTGATTGTACCATTGTCTTGAATATCAGCTAACAGTGTTACTTAAATAAATATTATTTCCGTTAATGATTGTATATTCGCTCATATTGTTTATAGTTAGATAAAAAAATTACTGTTAGGTCTTTACATCGTGAATTCTTCCATTTAGTTGCCACAGAACTATGTGCTTGTGCAATTAATAAACTTACTAATTTTGTGTGTTCTGTTTATGTTCTTAATTGTTTTTGTATCTTTATCTGTGAATTATATTTAGTGTTATGTTCTACATAAGTTAAGTAAGATGAATTAATAATATGATAGAAATTTTTTTTACTTAGAAAATCATTTTATATACATGTAGATTAAGAAATATTTTAAGTCTCTTTACCGTCACTCTGTCAGTCGGTATTGAAAGTTGTATAATTGGTCAAGTTTAAAATAAAAAGAAATGGTAGATGGATTATATCAACTCGAAAATGGGCCAATTGACCCATTTCTGATCAATCGTTTCATTACAGGCCATTCGCTGCGATTTAAATGACTGTTCTAATCTATCTACTATGTGAAAATCATTGTTGCTTTATTATTTCCTCGTATCCACTTTTAAATTTAATATTTATTAGCAGAAATATTTATTTATTATGAACTTATTATGAATAGTTAGTTTACGATACTAATACGATTCTACAGTATACAGACGAAAAGGCAAAAAGACTTGAAAGGCTCCGCTTTAAATAACCTCAAACAGAATCAACATTCCGCAAACTCATTTCGAGGAAGTTTCAAGCCCGGGAATGAGCCTTGTACCGCAGACGACTTTGGTGATGGAGGTCACAGAATGATCTCTGTCCTCCATAAGCGCGAGCCATCTTATCTGGCCATCTGTCACCTTGGCAAAAGCAGGCCGGGGCGGCAGCGCAAGCGCTATAAAGGGCGCACTTTTCTCTGAGCAGGAAAGATGTGTCGGTTACAAGGATTTCTTTTCAAGGGTGCACTACATTCCCCGGCTCCTAGTACCCGAGACGGCGTGCGGTTGGTGGTGTACGGGGGGACTTTTGCACAAAAAAGGGGGATTCCAAGCCACAAACTACTTGTTAAAAAAAAACGGCGAGGTCTAAGCCTATACAACATCTCATTTTACTGTGTTAAAATTTTACTTTTGGAGTTATACACAAAACAATACTTTAATGTAATATGCTGTTTTTTTACATGTTTCATTATCTAGATCTAGGCCATAATGCCACTATTACGGCTTCACATAAGCATAATCTAAAGGCATGTCCAAAGAATAAAGGCTTAGGTACCCAAGCTTTTAATCTTTAAACACGTAACACGAATGCTATTTCAGATTTACAAAAACATAAATAAGTATTTATTTAATAAATGCTTATACTAATACTATACAAATAAAAAGCTAAGCGGATTATATTCTGATTTATTTCAAAGCCTCACAGTTGTAAACAGGGCTTGGGTCATACTATTTCCAACTGAAAGGCCAAACTTCCATTGTTCCATTGTCCTGATTTGTTCACACTTACAACCTACTAGACTCAGCACCTTTAACCCTACTATTTTCAAAGTTAAAGGAAAATGGCTTTAATTCAATTTTCTTTGCAAAGGACAGGTCGACTCAATTACACTAAAATAATATTTAGCAAAAGGGTAAATTGGTTTTGGAAGAGACGAGTTTTGATACTTACTGTTATGCTGTTAAAACTTGTATTGGTAGACTGCTGGATATTAGCCTTTCCTTAGAAAGAAGGTTTAAATTGTACTATATATCAACAATAAAATAAAAAGTCTAGGTTAATCGAATAAAGTTTAAAGAATGAAAAAGGGTTTCAGTTTTAGAGAATTCGGTTGATAAATGGAAGAAAAATATAATTTATTTATTTATTTATTTATTTATTTAAGGATCTCACAACGAGGAATACACAAAAACAAGACAAAAGTAATTAGTAGGATAAAAAGTTATGTGCTCCCTCACTTATAGGAGACCACATCATGCACAAGCAAGTTCACACAAATATAAAAAATAGAAATACAATAAATTTTAAATGTAATAAAAGTGTAAATAGGGTACATAATGTTATTATTATCCCCCCATTGACACCTCCATCATCACCTTTACAAACTTAAAAATATGCAATTAATGGAAATAAGATACCATATTATATTTCTCTTCTCTTAATATTTCTGTCTCTCTCTGTGTAAGTATGTGCTTCTTTTAGCAGACCTAGGCTAGTGTCTCGGGGTGACTTCGTTAGGCCTTTTTTTTTTTTTTTTTTACGTGTGGAAACCCCCTCGGGCCGTCACCCCGCCGGGGTTTGCGGCGGGGCGGTGT
This sequence comes from Spilarctia lutea, assembly GCA_916048165.1. Lineage (NCBI taxonomy): Eukaryota > Metazoa > Arthropoda > Insecta > Lepidoptera > Erebidae > Spilarctia > Spilarctia lutea. The sequence goes on from OU696491.1 coordinate 9,777,994, forward strand.
GTCGGAATCGAACCGACTAAAACCACACGGTGTGCCAACTCTGCGCCTGAGAAGAGAGGGGTCCGGGAATTGCAGATATTACACTACCGGACCCAACTTCGTTAGGCCTAGGCCAAGTTCAAGTGGTGCTCAACGCCATCTGCCATTACAGCCAGGATTTAAAGCTAGTAAAACCACAGTAATACAACACGCTAGGCGCCACCTATACAAACTTCAAGTCATTTAATTTTAGGATCATAGAATGAATGTAATAGCGCCATCTAGTATTAATAACAAGAAATAAAAACATTGTTTTACTTAAATTACAGAATTATCTCATAGATGGCAGTGGCTGTATTGTCTTGTTAGTTTAACTTTCTTCGTCTAGATGTCGTTTATATAAAGTAAAATTTTCTTGAAATGGTCGCGAAATTACAATTAGTGGAGCGCTATATAAGATTTTTTTTTTCTTTATTTGTTTAATGAGGGCTTAGTCACGAAGTGATTATGTCGCCCTATATAAGATTTATACCTCGGAATCCAGAGCCAGTCAATGAATCTTTATGTAAACTTAGGAAATGTATGTACATAGAAAAATATTTATAAATATTTTGTGCGATCTCAATTTGTTTATTATTATTATAAATTATTATATTTTTTTCGAAATTTTCCTTTATTTATATTAGTTTAAAGTTATATTTTAAAATATATTACTATTACAAACTTGATCTGGTTCTCATATTTAAATTATTTCTGATTTTTGTTTATTTGCATTAAATGTATATATTATTGTGCAGTGAATGTGATGAAAGTTAATAACTGAACATTATTGAGTTTTACAAACTTTGAAAATAGCGGCATAGATAGTAAGCACTTGTTTTTAGGTTTTCGGATCTCAAAAGGAAAAAACAGAACCCTTATAATCCTATACGCCTGAGAAAGAAGGGGTCGGGGAACTGCTGTTGTTAACACCCCAAAAATTTAACCTAAAAAAATACTTCGAACAGCTACTTCAATTGACTTTGATATGAAAAGTAGGTGCTTTTTATGTGAAAAGGAAGCGGATGAAGGAAAGAAGAAAGTGCAAATCCTCAAGACAACAAATCAGCTACGTAACAGCCACTGATATAAAAAAAACTATTCTAAATTTGATAAGTGTGGAGAAAAGTGAACATTGTCGCAATATACATGAAGTAATTGTCACGCGCATTGTTACATGCGTTTAAAACTACCCTAAAACAGAACCAGAGGGAGAAAAATCATCCAGTGACAATACAAGTAGATGGAGGAATGGAGCAGATTTTCAAGTACTTGAAGGAAACAATGACTGCACGTTTTCACTGGCAGAATTAAAAAATATTAGAACAATTGACCATATTCCTGATGACATAAAATTGAAATCTTTACTTTGAACTTTTCCTCACCCTCTGCCTTTCATTTTAGTTTTTTTTAATAATAATTATAATTTTTATTTTTCTCTCACACAAGATATTTACAATTTCTCTTAAATTATATGTTACATTTTTAATTTGTGAAACTGTGCGAGAGACTGGTATCTGTACTAGGAAGACCTGTATGACAGGTTCACTAAATTGTTGTTAAAAATTGTTTTAATCGAGACCGGTAACTGTTATTTTTACTTTTTTATTTGTGTTTTTAATAATGCAGTCAAACACTCGTTATACAGATTCATTGACTGGCCCGGGTTCCGAGATTCACCAATTTTAATGCCTTGCATTTGGAGCGCTCCACTAAAAATAATTTTTGCATGTTATATTTACTTTAAAATGTTTTAATGAATAGTTGTATAAATGTAAAAAGAGTAAAACATTATATAAAATGTATTATATAAAGGATAAGTTTAATAAACTTTCACAGAATTTTGATAAAGACTTGTTTTGTACCAATGTGAACACGGTTAGGGGATATTATAGCTCATTCATTTTTTTAAACGTAATGCGGCACTCAAACTGTTTCTACTATCCTTTTATTTTGTGTTTAATTTGTTTTTGGCATATCTTTGTATACGTTGTTGTACGTTTATAACCATGTGTTGTTTCTTGTGTGTATGTGTTAAATGTGTTCTGCATTTTAATTATAATTAAAGTCGATATTTCTCTTCAGAGTATCTACATACAGAGACTTGTAATTAGTAACAGGATGATTTAATTGTAATTATGTATAATTTTTATATGTCTGTAACTCTTTTCAAGAATAAATAAATAAATTATTACATTTAGAATAGTATTGTCTCATTTGAGGTTCGAGCTCACTGTATTCAGCGCAGATGGAAGCAGAGATAAGACAACTTAAATTAAACCATCATGGCATCTATATTGCTTACGATTTCGTTTCAAATTTCTATAAAATAATGTATGTACTTTACAAAGCTTGATTCGTAAATACCTAATAATTAAATAGCGTTTGGTAAGAAAGATAGTATTACTTAAAATTAAAAAATCTGTTTTTTACAAACACGCAAAATTACGTGTTAACTTGCATGTTTATAAATAGCTGGCTCCTAAAAAATATTAAATTATTCTGTCAATTTCATGATAACTCATATCAAAATATGTATTTTACGAATTACATATTAATAAAATATTGTCACTCGGAAAAGGAAAAATAAAATGTCCTTACACGCTATTTGTCTAATATTACTCCCACGAGGGACTAAAGCGTTAAAAATATTCAGTTGTATGTTCTAAGAATGCTCCTACACGAGACATATCAATTAAAGTCTCTCATATTCATCGTCTAAGCCGAACTCGAACGAACGAAAGCCTACTGCTGCAATTGGTAATATGCTGTCTTCATCCAACGACTTCTAGCAACCTTCACCAGATCCTCGGACCACCATTGTAGGTGGTGGTGGTGTAGGTTTAACCCGATCAGTGTTCCAGTGCGTGGTCGCAACTGCAATACTTTTTGGTTTCATCGGCCTTGTTGTCTGAGGAGCAATGTACCCCGCCCACTGTCACTTAGTTCAGTAATTCTCCACGCACTTTGGATCCACCTGATTCGATCAAGCATAGACTACCTCGATGGCGCAGTGGTTGTGTATGCGACTGCAGTGCTTGAGGTCTCGGGTTTGATTCCCGGGTCGGTTCTCAGATCAAATAAAAAAGTTAGATAATGCATGCAGATTAAGGAAGAGACTTAAGGGTTGCCACTTTTTAAAAATAACTCCCTGGAAATTGTATTAAAATAGGTAATATGCGGAAATAAACCTGTTTGTTTCTTATAAATTACAATTAGTGTAAGCAGAAAAACTACTGAAAGGTTATTTGAAGATTGTTTTATTGTATTTTATGATTTTGAGCTGTATGTTTTTCTGTTCGTATAGAAGTTATGTGAACTTCTAAACTACTTATTATAACACAACAAATGGGGTATCGAGAATCCAATATGGCGCCCTGTAGAGGATGTAAAGTTGAAAATGTAAAATATAAAATAACAATTTCGACATTGGTATATCTAAATTTACGTTATAAAAAAAAGTTAGGTCATGTTTTCATTTTGGACCAGTTTTTTGCCATCGAATGTGTTATACTTACTTATATGCATGTATGTATACTTCTATGTCGCTTACTTGATATGTACTTTATATCTGGTACCCTGAAAATCAATTGTATTAATATATGGATGATTTAAATTGGGATAATGAATGAACCTATCAAAATAGTCAAGTGACAAACTTGACTATTTTGATAGGTACGTTAGTTACCTACATGTGAAACCTCAAAAAATCATAGAATAGAATAGAATAGAAAACTCTTTATTTGTACACCGATTAACAAATTCATAAGATAGTACAGAGATGAATAATATTTATTGTAATGTACAAAGGGCGGCCTTATTGCCAAAAGCAATCTCTTCCAGGCAACCTTAGGATGGATTAAAAGTATCGGAGAGACAGTAGCAGTTGACGGTGCAATTAATTAAAAAACAAAAAAAAAAGAAAACATTATAAATATTTAAGTTATGAATATTATCGGGTAAATACACATCCACTTACACACACACATACATATATACATACATACATAAATATATATATATATATACATATACTTACATACACACACATACATACATACATAAACACACTAATCACCTTAATTACTTATATTGACTGTTTTCATATTTTTTTTATATTGTATGACAAATCAAGTTATTTCTTGACAAGAACGACAATTCCATGTCACCATCACCCAGCCTTGTCAATCAAATAATCGTAATCGTTAATCTTACACTATAAACACGCAGCTCATTAGTATATAAATAGGTAACTACCATATGTACTGATATGCCTACAACGACGTTTGCCAGGCATAACGATTACACAATTTCCTATTATGGTGCAACTCTACATTCCAAAGGTGGTCAGCTTCCTCTAACCATATTTTGTAACAATGCACCTGGAAAAGAAAAAACTATACAGTTTATAAGTAAATATTCTAGATTATATTAGTGATGTCTCTCTTACATTTAACATTGGTTAAGGAATCATGAGTCATTGTATATTAATGACAATTATTTAGTTATGAGTGCATTTAATAGGAAGAAAGCCATCATGGTGGATCGATGATAATTGTTAATAAGACACTAAAATGTAAGGAACGAAGAGACATTGTGAAGTTATCTATTGAACGCACTGCTGAACTGTCTTGCATTGAGTTAAAGCATTATATTATAGTGATACACACAGTGATATTACTATATTTGAGACAGTTATGGAAGATGTTTTAAGACGTTTGAGTATTGGTAATAGGAATTTAGTTGTATGTGGCGATTTTAATGTGGACCTACTTCAGCAGTCAGTGGGCTGCACTAGGTTAATAAGCTTATTCAAGTCATTTAATCTAGAGCATGTATTCTTTGAACCAACCAGAATTACATCAAATTCTGCAACATGTCTAGATAATGTATTTAGCAACTGTGAATATCTTGATAAAGCAATATTTAGTCACTTGAGATCTGACCACTGTGGGCAAATGGTCATTTATCCCAGATGAAGTAGTTAAAGCAACGAAAATCACATGCAGACCGATGACTTCTAACCGCCTGAAATGCTTTAATAAAAATATTGCAGATAAGGTTACCAACATAGATTTCAGTGAGGATAATCCGGATGTCTTATACGGGAATTTATTTAATTTAATTAAACTAGAGTATGATTTCATTTTTAAAGAGAAAACTTTTACTAAGAATGTGAATACTAGATTCTGTGACTGGGCAACTCCTGGAATTTACAAAAGTAGAGACAAGATGTATGAACTATATGGCATGAAACAGTATAATTTTGATCCTGTTTTTGTACAATATGTTAGAAATTATTCCAAAATATTTAAAAAGGTTTGTTTGGTAGCTAAATCAATTTTTCTAAGTAAAAAATTAAACAGTCTGATAATAAAATAAAAACAACTTGAACTGTAATAAATACTGAATCAGGGCGGTCCAAACCACAGGATGATAGGTTAGAATTAATGGTTAACAACAATATTATTAAAGATAATCAGGGTTTGGCTGAAACTTTCAACAATTATTTTGCAAAGATACCAGTTGATACTACCAGTTCCTTGGATTCCTGCTCAGTCACAGCTGAATCCTTGGCCAGGGGCAGCGTGAAAGAGTGTGATGTCATGTTTAAGTTTCAGTTTATAAGCCCTAATGATGTGGTGAAAACATTCAAGTCGCTCAATTCAAAGAAAACAACCGACTTGTGGGGTATTTCTGTCAAATTATTGCAAAATATAATTATTGATATAGCACTACATTTAGCTGTAATATTTAATAAGTGTGTAGAAAATGGTGTATTTCCGGATTTAATGAAACATAGTAAGTTAATACCATTATTCAAGAGTGGGTATAAGAGCGATCCAGGTAATTTTAGACCCATCTCAATCTTGCCAGCAGTCAGTAAAGTCTTTGAAAAACTTATTCTTCAGCAATTAGAAACTCATTTTAATATTAATAATTTATTTCATAAAGAGCAGTATGGTTTCACAAAGGATCGCTCAACCATTGATGCTGGTTCAACACTTATAAAACATATATTTAGTGCCTGGGAAAACGCGCAAGATGCTATTGGCGTTTTCTGTGACTTGTCCAAAGCATTTGACTGCGTTGAACATCAAACGCTAATGCGAAAACTCAGGCACTATGGCATTAGGGATACTGCACTTGATCTGGTTGCCTCGTACCTTGGGGACAGAGTTCAACGAGTGGATATAAATGGAAGTAGGTCCTCCGGATTACCTGTCTCAATGGGCGTGCCACAGGGCTCAATTCTGGGTCCTTTTCTCTTTCTAGTGTATATTAATGATTTACCTTTCTTTGTGCAAAATTTCTGTGATGTAGTACTTGTTGCAGATGACACTTCGCTTATTTTTAAAGTTGATCGTAATCAGAATAGTTTTGATGATATTAACAGGTCACTTACACTAGTCCAAGATTGGTTTACAAGCAACAACTTACTATTGAACTCGAATAAAACTAAATGTATAAAGTGCCTTGGATGTGAGTGGGAATTTGGTATGGACTTGTTATGTGCTGATTGGAGTAATTTGTATTTATGGGCAATGTATTTATTTATTTACAATCCTTCATATAATTTATTTGATTGTAATTAATTCTTGACATCTTATACTGCATTTATTACCTGACATTTGAATTTTGTTAAGTTAAGGCGATCTGTGTTTACATTGTTGGTGTAAATAATTATATTAGTATTTATTATTTTATTACATTTTGAATTTTTTTTTCTCTCTGTGACCACGATATATGCACACATTGCTTTTACTCCTTGATGTGTAAGTGATTGCAACCTTATATGCTATGGACTAATTTTTATTATTTTATTAGACAAGAAATTGATTTCCCTAACTTTAATATTTCTTTAGACCGCTTTCTAGCCTTTGTGTCTTGGTTGCCTTAACTTGCACATATAAGTATTGTTGTCAAAAACAAACAAACTTTGTATAAATTATTTGAAAAGATGGTGCACATGAGTTTCTCACCAGCTCTTCTCATGAATGCAATACCCATCGGAGCTGGTACTTGGATTGATTTCAATTTAAACCTTTGAGTTGAATCGAAATCAATCTAAGCTCCGGTAATTCAAATCATTGATTACTTGAGTTACATCCTTTTATCACTGATCAATTCAGTACTTGAGTTTTTTTTTATATTTGTATTAATAATGTTTGATGTTTGTATTTTTGACGTGTTCAAGTGCCTTTTGGGGCCTATGGAAATAAATGATTTGACTTTGACTTTGACTTTGACATTATGATAAATGAATTTTCTCTGTCTAAGCACTTTAGACGACGATTAAATCTAGCTAAATCGATTTATCGCCCCGAACCCCCTTCTACTAAATTTTATGAAAGTAGTTGGAGCCGTTTTCGAGACTCAGATTATATAGGTACTTATATTTTTTATGGAATTGGGGGCAAACGAGCAGACGTATCGCCTAAGTGCTTACCGCCGCCCATGGACACCAGCAACACCAGAGGCGTCACAAGTACGTTGCCAGCCTTTGGGGGATGGGGGAGGGGTCGGGGTATGGACCTTCAGTATCCTCACTCATTTATCCTCACACAGCACAGGCGCTGTTTCATACTGGTTTTCTGTGGAAGTGATGTTATATCGTCTACAACTTTCCTTGATAAACGAGTAGTTGAAGGGTGTACCCAAAAATATTTTTTCAACTCAAAAGAATGATCATCAACAATCTATAATAGTCCATTGCTAGACATAGGTTCTTCTGCAGAAAGAAGGCATAGGTTTACTATAAAACGCTTTTCAATATAGAGATTTACGCGTATTTATATTTTTTTAGCTTTCGCATGCGGTTTCTCTCGCATTTAATAAAAAGTATCCTATGTTACTTCTTATACCTCCTAGAGTATGTGTACAAAGTTTCATGATGATCGGTTAAGTAGTTTTCGTGTGCGTAACAAACAAACTAATATTCACATTTATAATAATACATAATTAGGATTAGAATTTGCTTGTGGCTTCGCTCGCTTAAAATTAGGATTCCTTAATAGGTTACGTTGTTGGTTTAAAGTTATTTTCTTATCCATCACGAATGATTGATTTTGGTTGGTGGTAACCCTATTAAAAATTCTGCAAACCAGACGATGTGTAAGCAATGTTTAAGGGTTACCATGCGTCAAGAAATAAAGTCGTAAAAGTGTAAAAGAAAGAATGGAAGAGACATTTGATTGTATAGGTACGTGTGACCAATTATCTTGGTCTTTTTGACATATTTAAAAAAATATGTTTATCTTATTTGCAAAAATATTAAACAAAAATTTTCTCCCTGTTGCCTATAAGTTACGCATAAATCTGTCAGTTAATTTGACGTATCTTCTATATAAATTGTGTCAGATAAGCTAACTGGAACTTACCTGAAACAGGGTTTTATTGTACTAAAATGTGAAATTTAATAAAACCGAAAACAATGCACTTTTTTTATTGAGCATTATTGGCTACTAGAGCCACACTGATTTCAGCACGAATGGACCAGCTTGATCGGGGCGGCACTACCATCGTGCAGAAGATCAACGTAAAATGCATGTATGCATTCGTGCTGTTGTGTTTCGTTGCTGAGTGCGAGACCAGAGGCCCAATGATGCAGAAGCATCACTAGGCCGCCATAGTTTTGGTCACCATGCTGCGTTAATGCATTGCCTACATTCGCAAGGAGTATGGTGACCACTACTCTTGAATTCTGCTTATGCTTTCCATCAGGCAGAACGGGGTCATTTTAGCAGAGCCATATATAAAAAAATCTAAATAAATGCCAACATGTAATCGTTAATAGTCAACCGTTTTATTACATATAGAAAAACCATTTAATTTTCCATGAAAGCTCATCTCGACGTTCAATCAAATAACTCAGTTCACGAATGAGTAGGCCGACAAATCAAATCTGGTGTCGACAAATCTGAAGAATTGGCAATTACGAGAAAATTCACGGACGCGAGGGAATTAAAATCTTTTCGACGAGCATTTCGTTTAAGGGCTGGGGATGTAAGTAAGTAAGATCTATAAGTACTTTTTTTAAATTATTGGTACAAAAAATACATGTTATTGGAAAATTGTTCGATGAGAGTGTTGGAGCATTGGAAAACGCGTTCTCATCGTAAATAGCTTCGTTTTGTTGTCATAATCTGGGCCTAGGAGGGATACGACACGAACTAAAATTATAGTGTACTTAGCTATTTTTTTTCCTTAGCAAATACGTCGTTTAGTTGTGAAATCAAATTGATTGATTTCTTTTAACATTAACCCCCTTTCTTGTTCTGTTAATTTTCACACGGGGCTTTGTGAAATACTTTTGTAAAAAAAAAGACAAGTGTGAAATTCGCTCAATACTTCGTGGGCAGAAGACAGAGCACTTAAGGATTCCAACTTTAGACTATTATCAACGCAGTAGTTTTAGTTGTTATTGATTTTGTATCTCTAACGTGATTGACTTTCAACTGTATCCATCAGGTGAGTCAGTATATATTTATTTAGGTCGCGTTGCGCGTTAAATGTATCGACCAAGACTTGGCCTTCAGGCTCAACACTAGCTTCCACTGCAAAAACAACAGCCACAGTAGTCAGGGCTGAAAGGGATGAACAGTATACGACAGAATATCTAAGCTATGGTGTGATGATGACTCGAGGAGGCTTCCACATGAGAAAAGGCATAAGTAAAAATACTCCTAATACATGTATATTTTGCAATCATCAAGATGGTTGGTAATCCACAACTGTGCGCTTTTCTAGAAACTTCCTACCTTGTACAACAAAACTTTGGAATGAACCTTCAAGAAAAGAGCGTACCTACTCCTTCTTAAAAGGCCGGCAACGCACTTGTGACGCCTCTAGGGTCCATGGGCTTACTATCAGGCGATTCTATAAAATAACTATTGATATAAACATATGCTGTCCATGTACATCCATTGTTTGATTGAAATAATTTTGATAGACTATAAACTACAGAAGAATATAATTAGCATTCTACATACTTAACCACGAGGAATCATTATATAAATGTTGTCAGGATGAGGTTTAGAGTTTTGAAACTATTCAAAAATAAGAAAAGAATAAGTGTAGTAATCACAGATTGTAAAATAAAATTTCGTTTCTCACCAAATATGTAGTCCGCTTGTTATATCTCGTATTGCTAAATGCATTGGTAAAGCGACCGTAAATAACAAGTTAGCTCATTAATACCGCAGCAGTAGTAGTCTAGTCATCTTCATGGCGCAAGATTGAACTATGATAATACATTTTTGAATGTTAATAGTGTAGAGTGATAACTGTAACCTCATTAATATATGCTTGATAATATCGTAGCGACATGTATCAGACTGATCAAAAGAGGGCTGTCTTTATGAAATACCGACCTGAGCTAATTCGTTTGAAACGTTCATCCCTGTTTGCAACACTTTTTGTTAATACTCACATCTTATTGTTGCTAACTTGTTATGTAGCTTGTAGCCTTCGTCAATAAATAGTCTAGTACTAGTACTTTTAAAAGACCAGTACTTTCGAGATTAGCGTGTTCATCAAAACAAACAAAGAAATGAACTCTGCGACCTTTATTAGTATGGATTTAATATAAGGGAACACGTAAACAGGGAACTCACTATAGTGTAATTTTTTCTATATTTTGTTTTTTTAAATATAATTACTTTGATATCATCTGGCAACCACAAACATTTCCGCAACTCGACGACTTAAGTGCGCCTATTTTGCGTGGGCATTTACAACTTATTAGCATATGGATATATAGAACCAATAAATCATATTATTTTTATGTATACGTAAACGGAAATTATACATATGAAAACCGACCTTGGTTATATGGTTTTTGATATTTTTCTGTTTACCGTTGAGATTTATGTACCACTGAATACTAACAAAACCTCAAATTCAAGTAGGTATAAGCAAAGCACCAAATACCGTGGGCCACGCTTCGGCATGCATGGGCCGGCTCGACCGCAGTGATACCACGGTCTCACATAAAACCAGTGTGAAACAGTGCCTCCGCTGTGTTTCACCGCCTGAGAGAGGATACCGGAGGCCCATACTGCAACCCCTCACCCAAAGGCCGGCAATGCACTTGTAACGCTTCAGTAATATGCGATAATCGCGTACCATCAGGCGACAGGTCTGCTCGTTTGCCCACTATTATCTACATAAAAAAAAACTTTTTTTAAGTCAAAACATCCTAACTCTTACTAACACTAGGTTTGCGAACGTAACTTATTAACACATATCGAATAGTTATAAAGTAACGTTCTAATTATTTAAATGGTTGTAAACATGTTACACTTTTTGCTCATGATTTATAGGGTAGGTATATATTACAACGATATTGCAATATGAATTTCGTAATAACTGAACACTTAATGCATAGACAAGAATTGCTCTTTTGAATTTAAAAAGGATTGCATCAACAGTCAATATACTAGATAATAACGTACCGTGGGAGAGCCACTGGTGTTGCGGGTGTACATGGGCGGCGGTAATCGCTTACCCTTAACTATGAGGTGATACGTCAGCTCGTTTGCCCCTTACTCCATAAAAAAAAATTGCACTCTGGGAGTGTCGGCAGAAGTGAAAACTTGAATATTAACGTTGTGCATTTTTGATATTTTGGAATGGTTAGAGAATAATTTTGTACGAATTGCTTTCATTATCAGTATAAAAGTACTATTATTTATGTGGAGGAATACAATATTCATTTATTGCGCTATCGTACACAAACATGACAATTTATATTACATACACACACGAACATTCGCGCAAGCGCCCTGCGCCGCCTGTCCTGTCACGTGACCTGACGCGAGTTTATACGTCCTCTCTCCATCCGCCTTACGAATTCTCGATCAGGTCTTCCATATACATCAGGTTTTTCATATACACAACATCCATATATTAATCCATTCGCTTAGATATGGTCATTTTGATCGTACCGCCGTTCCACGTGCGGCAGCCCATGAAATCAAAGGGCCCGCCTACAAGGGACAAGTAAATATGATTTGTCAGTTTTCGCCGTTTTATGAATTAACTAGCTGAACCCCGCGGTGTTACCCGCGGTTATTGTCGTATCGTGGGTAACGCCGCGGGGGTTAGCTAGTCTAAAAAATGTAAGCCTAAGTTACTCCTTGTACCATCAGCTACCTACCAGTGAAAGTCCCGTCCAAATCGGTATAACCGTTCTAGAGATTAGCCGGGACAAACAGACAGACAGACAGACAGACAGACAAAAAATTTAAAAATATATATTTTGATATGTGTACCGTATATACATTCATATGCATGTAGTAGAAACCGGTTATTTTAATATTACAGACACTTCAATTTTATTTATTTGTATAGATGTATTCGTATTTCACAAGAATAATTACAATTGTGTGCGGGTGTATCGACAGTATATAAACGAATGGACTATACTAGTAATTTTAACGCAAAGGTAAATTTGTTTATCTGTTAAGTCTTCAAATCTAAAGCATATTTTGATGAAATTCGGTACAGAGATAGACTACAACTTAGAGAAGGACATAGGATACCTTTTATTACGAAACAAGGCTTGATGGGTTTCAAACATAAAATATGATGAATGATGAAAGTTTGCATGGATGAAAGTTTCTATGGAATTTCATTGTTCTCAGATATTCTTCTCCACTCCCTCCTTCTGCAGTTATACTGAATTCTGAAAGTCGTGACCCTTATTGGGAGCCATACTGCGAGTGATAAATTACCACCTTTTCCTGTCTGGGGCAGTGTGTAGGTCAACAAGCACATTTTCGGGGATAAAATTAAGTATTTCTTTGCAAAATACGTATGAAGTACAAATATATGAAATCAAATTGCTGACTAGATTTATTATTAAACGTGAATAAAGACACGATAAAATTCGAGATTTTAACAAATTTTTAGATTGACAGTCTACAAAATTCTGCCACACACGGAGTCTACTGTGTCATATAATTATTTGAATAGAACCTTCTAATTTAAATGTAATACATTGTGAAAAATATATGACCATTCTGTTATCTGTTTATTATTATTTACAATTATATTATGCAGTTTTGAGTGGGAAAATATGATATTCACAGCAGTTCTGTTTTAGATAAGGTGACTTTAATTGCACAGTTTTATTGCTTTTTGCAAGGATATACGTAATAATTATAAGGTTATAACAACTGACGGTCGCATTTGTTTCTATTGTTTATTTAGGGCTCTGAGATAGACCTCTAAAAGATTCAAGGATGTGCTGGTTTTTTATTCTTGCTAGATTTTTATATCCATAGTATTTACATATGCAAATAAAAAATATTGGAATGTCTGTTTGTAATAGTAAAAAACCGCTATACATACATACTTCAAAATAGCATTGTTTTCAATTTCAGTCTGTCCGTCTGTTTGATCCAGCTAATCTCTGGAACGAGTAGACCAATTTTGACGGGACTTTCACTGGCAGATAGCTGACCATACACTGAGTAACTTAGGCTATCTATGTCTTAGACTAACTTCGCCCCGTAGCCTTACCCGTGGTTATCGTTGTAAAGAACCACGGGTAACACTGCGGGGCTCTATTAATATTTAATAAATTTTAAAAGGCAATAATTTGATTTAACGATTGGTCTAGTGGTTAGACACCTTTACTGCGAAGCCGGAATACGTAGATTCGATTCTCACAAAAGACTCCCACAAAAATGTACATTATAAAGTTATAAGTATGTCATTGTAACATATATTTTGAGGGAGAAAATAAATCATAATTATTATCTAATATATATCTATATAATACTCGTGTCACATTGTTGCTCATAATGAACCCCAGAACTATCTAACCAATGGAATGACCTGTCGCCTGTGGTGTTCCCGGACCAATACGACCTTCAAACCTTCAAGAAAAAAGCGTACTCCTTCCTTAAAGGCCGGCAACGCACTTGTAAAGCTTCTGGTGTTGGGGGTGACCATGGGCGGTGGTAATCGCTTACCATCAGGCGATACGTCTGCTCGTTTGCCCCCTATATAATAAAGAAAAAACAAGTTTTACTTAATAAATGTAAAAAATTAAAAAATATGAATAATGAAACAGCGTAAGCGCTATTTCACATCAGTTTTCTGTAAGGCCGTGGTATCTCTCTATCAAAGATATAGAAAATTAAAAAAAAACCAAGGTCATCCAGGTACTTACAAAACAGTGTAAGATTTTAAGGCGGGAATGGAGAATGCCAAGGTTACCACCGTGGTACTGATTGATTTCTCCAATGCCTTCAACACTGTCAGTCATGAACTCCTTCTCGCTGTCCTATCCAATTTCTCAGTCTCTCAAGAAGCGCTGGACTGGTTCTCCTCTTACCTTCGGGATCGTCAGCAGTCAGTGAAGATGGAAGATTGTTCCTCTAGCTGGTGCCATCTCCATGCTGGCGTCCCCCAAGGCGGTATTCTTTCACCTCTTCTCTTTTCAATATTCATTAATCTCATCACGTTAAGACTTCGGTGTTCCTATCATCTGTATGCTGATGACTTGCAATTATATTATCAAACTGATTTGTGCGATGTATCGTCCACGATCTCGATCGTAAACAGTGACCTGGGAGCCATTAAACACTGGTCCGATATGTTTGGCGTATCGGTAAATCCAAATAAATGTCAGGGTATCATCATCGGAAGTAACCGTCGCATGAGCCAGTTAGACTTTGCTTCGCTTCCACCACTTACCTACGATGGTATGGTTATCCCATACTGTGAAAATGTGAAGGACCTCGGATTGTACATCGATACAACACTCAGCTGGCAAAAACAAGTTGCATCTGTGTGCCAGAAGGTCACGGGCTCGTTACGAACTCTCTATAGGCTTAAAAACTTTCTGCCAATGAAAACTAAGGTAATGCTTGTCCAGACCCTAATATTCCCAATAATCGACTATGGTGACGTGTGCTACTTTGACCTGAATGCAGATCTGCTCAATAAGCTCGACCGTCTTCTCAACAATTGCATTCGATTCGTTTTCAACTTACGGAAATATGATCACGTGTCCGAGTATCGGTCTTATTTGAAGTGGCTTCCAATTCGCCAACGTAGACATATACGGGCATTAACTACCCTTTATTCTTTACTCTTCTCTTCAAACTCTCCTTCCTACCTAACTACTCAATATCATTATCTAGGTTCAAACCACGATAGGAACCTTAGGTCTTCCAACAACTTGCTTCTACAATGTCCCACTCACCGCTCTGATTTTTTACACTCAACCTTCTTCATACAAGCTGTCCTACTATGGAACGAGCTCCCTCGAGAACGAACAAAATTTTAAACACTTGTTGCAGAGACATTTCTTGAGCACCCTATCGGATCCACGCTGATTTCATCATACTCTCTACCCTTTTAGAATTTATATTATGTATGTATTATATATTTGTGTGTATACATGTATATATATATATATATATATATTAGTACCTATGTATGTATAAGTATTTAATACGTATATGTTATGTGTATCTATATAAATTATTACTAATTATTGTTTAATTTATTATTCTTAATCTTGTTGATTTCTCGATGAGAAATTTATTATTAATTGGTGAATTCCTTGTTGAGAAGTCGGTATAAATTTTTAGTTTGTGCATCTACCTTGTTTGGCTCTGCATCGCCCTAAGGTCGACTGGTAGAAAATGCCTACGGCATTAAGTTCACCTTTGTTACTATAATGTGCATAAAGTATAAATAAAAAAAATAAAAAAATAAATAATTCATTGCTATATATTAAAAAGTTGCCAAAACTCTGTTTTTACCAGTTACTATATTCCCAAGCTTAAAAAAGTGAAAGAATCATCAAAATTTGAGATTATAAAACCAAGGATGCCATATGATCACATTTCACAATGCACTTAAAATAAAATTGGTCTACTGTATTGGCAAACGTTTTTTCTTATACCAAACTGAGATATACAATTATAGTAACGTATCAGATAACAATAAAATAACTGTGAAAGTATTTTATAAAAGCATTAAGCACATACAAAAATAATTAACTCCAAAAAGTGCAAGTGATTTTATTGATATTGCAATATGACGACTTGTATGAACTATATTATTATTACGTTTGCCGAGTCAACTAGTTTTCTTATAAGCATTTATATTATAATACAGATAACACAAGTGATGTTCATTCCAGCTTTTGTATAAATGGTTGTTTGCAGTTATAATATCTACCACCAGGGGATTCATATTCTCTAAATTATACCTGAAAATAACTCTTTTAGTCTGATCAGCTGCACTGGGAAAGCATCGTTAGCGTAATTAAATACTTTGCAAAACTAAAATATCACAAACTGAGTAAGTTGAAACCATCAATTTAGTTTTGTTATCCAATAGTTAAACGCATTGCAAATTAGAGCTCGTTCGGTTGCTATGAGAATTGCATACAATTGAAGTCTTTGTTTGACGGTAGATTTTAGATACATATTTTGGCATCAGTTGCATACTTTTATGTAATTTGAAATATTCATCATCAACAGCCTTTCCACAGTCCACTGCTGGATATAGCAATGTCCTTAAATCAACAACCCATAACATCTCACTGCTGGGCTCGGGTCTCCTCTCAGGAGAGGGTTAAGGCCATACGTCCCAACGCTGGCCAAGTGCGGGTTGGAGGCTGGAACGACAACGTTATGGGTACGTACGTACATACGTAATCTTGCCGTTGGATGTTTTTAAGCCGCCCAAAGACCTCCAATTAAGCTTCACGACTGTTATCCTATGATAACAACCGAATCACGGAGACGCTTATGGTAACATGCCACCAGCGGTCACCTATCCAGGTACTGACCGTGCCGTCGTTGCTTACCCTCGGCAATTGTTTCTAATCACCGAGTGCAACTGGGCTATGAGACCTTATAGGAATGTCCTTAAAAAGGAGGTTTTGGCTTACTATACTACGCTGGCCAAACGGATTGCTGGGGTTTGTTTCAAGTTTTCCTACACTTCGCATTGATATTGTCCTGCATAGTTTTCCCCATTAGTCGCTTCTTACGACACCCATGGGACGACCAGTGATGGTGAAACTTCGTGTTCTAAATCTAAATACATAAAAATGAATCACCTAAATGTATGTACGCGCATAACTTCGGATCGACTGCACTAAATAGGATTTTTTTTTAACTCTCTTCTTCTCTTTCCCTTTTTAGGTGTATGTCATTGTTAGGCGAAGGTTTGTGTAGAAACAGTTGAGCTCAATTATTACAATGAGTTTTTCAGAAATCTAAAATATATCTACGAAAGAAAAATGTGGTACGAAGTTCGACGGGTCATATCATCAATTTTTATTATCACTTTAAAAGTTTGCTTGGGTATTATATAATATTATGATACCATATAAAACAAATTCAAACAAAACTTTGATTATGTATGGGCCTGCCAAAGTGCCTCTACTCTGCATAGCATAAGCAAAATCCAAAAGTGGTGGTCACCATACTCTTGCGAATGCAGACAATGCAACGATTCAACATGGTGACCCAAACCATGGCACCCTAGTGACGCTAATGCATCATTTATAACGCTAGCAATTGTTTCCCAACAATCCATAAAAAATCTTCAATTAAATCGGACGATAGCTTGTTTGCGTTTATGACTTCGATAAGAAATAATCTCATGAAAACATTTAATGAACTATTCATAATGCAACGTAATGTACCTGTTATTATTTTATGATACAATCTTGGTCTAATATAACTTTTAGAATTAGGTAAAGAGGTGTAGTCAGATTATTGCAATTTCTAGCAAAATTCTGTAGTAACTAAATACAGTATTACGTAGCAAATGTTACAAAATATATTGTTGAGTATCTTCTTATGTGAAATATCATCTTATCATCTTTCACCTTATTTTGCAAAGAGATGATACGTGAAAGAGGCATAAAAGAACAAGGAGGAGGAACTTCCTCTTTCGTGTCACTAAAAACAGTTCTGAAAGGGAACATGCCCTCAATCGTGACTGTGAGACTTTGTATTATGATATAGATTCGTAGGGTTTCCTCCATTTCTAGTTTCCATACCTGATGTAACTGAAGACAGATGTGACGAAACATTGTATCGATCCGAATCCAACCTAATTACTTTCCAAAGTCAAGTACGGTCGTCATTAAGGGCTTGGCGAAACGCTTATATGTGGATCCACATCCAATCCATTACCCTAGGTACTTCCACGAAGAAGAAAAATAATATTAGTTAAAAACAGAATTCTGTTGCGTTTTATAAAATTAGTTTTTTTCCTAAAGATTTTTGACACCTACGTAGTTATTTTTTTATCTTTAGCAACAAAATGCCATCACCTCCTTATCTATAAATATATAGATTCTAATCCCAAGACTAAGACTAATAAAACATAATGACTGTAGTAAAGGACAATGAAATATATTATAAGCCTCAATCTAGATTTAATATTCTTAATAATGGACCGTGGGAAGTTTGATAGAGCGAGGCCTTTGGTCATACGTTATATCATAATTCTTATAATTTTAATACGGTGGCAGTTATTCAGTTTAATTTAAGACATAACAGTCGCTGTTGATATGTGTGGGTATGTACTGACATAGTTTATGCATATGCACACACAGAGAACGACTTCTTACCGAATTAAACTAATAGTTTCAAGTTTTCAGTTCTTATTTAACTTGCAACGTTCGTATAAATTTATGTTTGCTTAGATCAAAGTTGCCAGTGAATGTTAGACTAGTTTTTTTAAATTCATTATGCGGAAACTTTGCGATACACAATATGTAGATAACAATGAAAGAATACAAAAAATACTTATTTTTATAAGTGTTTAAAGTAGACTTGCAACGAATATTCGGTTACAATTCGGTATTCGGCCTATTCGGCTGTTTTTATTATATTCGGCCGAATACCGAATACTTAAATAATCTATTTTGTCATAGAGAAATAATTGGTAAAATGAAAAATATAAAACGATTGATTATGTATATATTCATATTTTCATTTCTGTTATAATCAATTAAGTAGTCATTGGTACATAACTTAGGTACATAATCATCTTCTGAATTGGAAAAATGGAGGATTCTATGTATTTGAATTATTGTGGTAATCAAAATTTAGAAGGGTAAGGTTCTCATTTCTTTTATAATCATTTATTAAGTAGTCATTGGTACATAAAACAGGTACATAATTTAATCACGTCTGTACAAGTTTTTGGCGCTAAAACCCAGCCGAATACTTTGACCTAATATTCGGCTATTCGGTCAGGGGCTTCGCCGAATATTCGGTATTCGGTATACTGCCGAATATACTATTCGTTGCAAGTCTAGTTTAAAGCATAAAAAGCTGTTTTAAAACAAGACGTGTAAGTGTGAGGCTCTATTACAAAGTATTCTGCGAAGGACAGATAGCCACCTATTCCTGTCTTGTGCAGTATGCAAGGCGGGATGGATCGTGCTGCTGAGAGTCGAGCAGATGTTACCGTGGGAGAGTCACGCTTCGGAATGCATTGGCCGACCCGATCGGATTGATGCCACAGAAAACCAAAGTGAAACAGCGCCTGCGCTGTGTTTCACCGAGTGAGTGAGGATACCGGAGGCCCATACCCCAACTCCTCCTCCCATCCCTTTCCCCATCCTCCAAAGGCTGGATCGCACTTGTGACGCCTCCGGTGTTGCGAGTGTCCATGGGCGGTGGTACTCGCTTCAGTATCAGATGATACGTCTGTTCGTTTGACCCCTATTCCACAAAAAAATTAAAAAAAGAATTGGTCTGCCTTTTCCTCACGATCTTTGCCTTTCAAAGTTTTCGCCTGCTCTTCTCACAATGTGACCGAAATGTTTGAGGAATCTACTGAAACATAGGGAAGATAGGCGATCTTGAACATCTAGTTCCTTGAGGATAGATGTGTTGGTGCGTTGAACTGTCTAGGGTATTCGCATGAGCCTCCTCCAGCACCACATCTAGAAAGCATCAATGCGCTTGCGATCAAGTATCTGACCTTCGCAATCAGGTTGAACAAAAAAAAACACATCCTTAGGAACCAGCTTGTATTTTTTGTATATAATATTTTTGTTTTAAATCTAATTTCGAATTATAATTGAAATCCTAAAACTCGTAACGCAAAACACACACAGTAGCATATTGTTTGGTTAATATCGTATTTTGTTTACCTTTGGGAATTTCAGCGATGTTCTTGTTATAAATACACAATGAACTTGAATTTCTGTCACAATATTAATTATAAAAGGGCTCTGAATTATATACTACTAGAAACTGGAATATTTTTTAAAACTTGAAAAAGGCCAACGATGCCTAAAATAAGACCGTTTAAGTTTGATAACTAAAAACACTTCTCCTTGATCTTGAAAAGCGCTATCAAATATTAAGTTATCATCTAAATTAAGAAATGAGTGTGTATGTATTTAGTGATTCATTAAGTTACATTTAAAATGAAGTTAGTTCTCAATGAAAGTTGGAACCTGCTACGTTGGGCTGCGACCTGTCATGTACGAGGACCTCGACTGATCGAAGGATCTATTATGTCGAAAGAACATTAATCCATTTGTTAAAGTTCTTCTTACATTATTATAAAATTATAAAGACTTAGAGAAAGACTTATTAAAAAGAAGCAAATGATTATCTCAGCAATATAGTCACGTACTTGGATAATTAATTGTTTCACAGTTGTCGGCTAGGCTTGTGATAAATTTTTAAATTTACCTGTACCGTGAATCTAAACTTAATTAATCACTCTATGTATCCCTTGAGAAAAAGGGCACTTTTTAAATAAAATGTCTCCATATAATGTGTTTTACTCCTGGAAACTTGTATACAAAATTTTATAATGTAAAGTTGAATAGTTGAAAGCTTACGAAACAACGAAGCTTGTTCTCAAATTTATAATAGTCTATAATCATTCATTTGAAGTCCTATCATTCCACTACTGGAGATAGGTCTCTCCTTTATCAATAAGGGTTTGCAATGCTATTACCAGGCTGACCAAACGAGTTGGTATAAGATTTGTATGAAGTTCCTCCTCTTTGTAGTGATGTTGTCCGGCGTAGTTTGCTCTATTAGTCTTACGAAACCCACGGTCATGAATAGAGACGGCGTCACTTCGTATTCTTAATTCATAACCAAACGGTAAACATCTCTAATTAGGCCATATTTAGCTGTCGAAATATACGAAATATACGCGAATATTAAATATAAATTGAAGAGTCTGGAGACAATAGCAACAAAATGTTATTATGCGAACTTAGGGTTATTTTCAAAATAACCCGAACTGTATCAAATTACAGCGTGTCGTGTAAAATAATAAGGTATGTTTGGAAGTTGTTAATTACAGAGGCATGCCTTTGTTTACGCGTGGTATGTTTCGTATGAAGGATCAAAAGCATTTACGATTGATTTAATTAAATCCCTTCGTTGAAAATAACAAAAATATTTGTTCTTCTAATTAGAATTGGCTTGAAATCGAATAAAGATGAATTGTATAATTTTACATGTGGACTTGTTTAGTAACAAATTATTTCATCTATTTGGTCGATTTTTTAAAAAAATCTACGTCTGAGAGCCATTTGATAGATAGAAGTAGTTACAATATCTGAAGCATGTCTTGTGTTACGTAAGCTAGATTGATTGATGGAATACTTACCCATATTTTCTTAAAGATGTGCCGCTGCAATTGACCCGGGACAGGTGACACCGCGGTGTGACACCTCAGTAGTGGGGTACGGCAGGGGGTACAGCAGAAGCCGCCGATGCGTTCCTGCTCCTCCCGCCTGCCGAGGTAGGCCGACGCGGGGTTTAGTGGATATGCCGGTCCTCTGGGAGTCCCACACACACAACAAGCCCTTCGTAAAGAACAAGGTGTAATTATATTTATTTACTAGTTATTTGCAACCTAATCCAATAAACATCGGCGAACTTAACGCTTTGGGTATTCTCTACTAGCCTAGTAGCACTTATATTGTATTGACAGCCTCGGTGGCGCGAGTGGTAGCGTTTGCGAGTGCTGTGCTTGGGGTCTCGGGTTCGATTCCCGGGTCGGACCAAATGTTTGTATGATCTGCAAATATTTATTTCGAAGTTTGGGTGTTTTCTATGTATAATGTGTATGTATTTACAAAAAAAAGGAGAAATGTATTTATATCAGTTGTCTAGTATCCATAACACAAGCTCTGCTTAGCTTCGGACTAGACGGCGTTGTGTTAAATTGTCCGAAATATTTATTTATTTATTGTATGATTAAATTTCGATTCAAACCTTGGTTCCAGTTTAAACTTGTCAAAAGTTATTCTCTCATAGGTATTACTTTTTTATTCAAATATTTATTAATCGTTCCTTTACGGATAAAAGCAAAACTGTTCATTATGCAAATACTTTGTAATACAAGACAAAACGATGAATAGAAAGCAATCTAAGTTTGACTTCTGTTGTCGACTTTCTTCCCACTTCTATAATCCGAATGCTAATTACCTATTGTAAGTGAATAATGAATAATCGAAACTGTAGCAAGTTGCCTTAACTGTTAGAAATAAGTCATGTTCTTCAGTTTAGTTTCCTACTGATTAATTAGCTTAAACTCTTTTTTCCGACTACGGTGATGCTAAATGAGAAAGCAATAAATTTGACAGTCTAAGTATGTTTGTGTGTTCCTACGTAGCAACTAGACTACTGAATTGATTGTAATGAATGAGATGTCAATAGATTGATATAGTGACAAGGGTGTGATAGACTATAATAAATTTTATCAAAAGTTTTTTTTTCTTTTATTGAATAGCGGCAAACGAGCAGACGTATCACCTGATGGTATGCGATTACCGCCCATGAACAACACCAGAGGCGTCACAAGTGCGTTGCCAACATTTTAAGAAGGAGTGCGCTCTTTTCTTGAAGGTTTGCAACTCGTATTGGTTATAAGTTTTTACATAGACAGCATATAGGCTTTTAAAGTTTTTCTTGTTTGGTCTATGTTCTGACTATGAGATATAATAGTTAGCCTATAAGAGTCACGTCACAGATATCGCGTTTTAAGAATATTTCCTCAAATAAATATAATTACCTCGGTAAAAATCAACAGAAAAATTAGTTAACAGCGGTTTTATGTCAGACCACCGTGGGAGAGCCACGCTTCGGCATGAATGGGCCGGTTCCACCGGAGTAATACCACGACCTCACAGAAAACCGGTGTGAAATAGCGCTTGTACTGTGTTTCACCGACTGAGTGAGGATACCGGAAGCTCATACTCCAACCCCATCCTACTCCCTATCCCCTAATGGTCGGTAACGCACTTGTGACACCTCTGGTGTTGCAGGTGTTCATGGGCGGCGGTAATCGCTGACGATCAGGCGATACGTCTGCTGGTTTGCGCCCTATTCCATGAAAAAAAAAACAAGATTTACTCCGGTCTAGCTGGCCACAGCGCGGCTCGCAAACTAGGTTTGAAATATATATTTTATTAGATCCAACAATTATAGAAACTAGTGCAAATTTAACTAATATTGAAGCAAATATTCAACTTAACTAACAGCGTAGTAGTTTTAACTACAATGTTGGAGAAATTGAACTTTAACCCTAAGTACTCAGGCTACCCGCAATTAGGGCGTGAATATTCAGCGAGATTTCTTACACCTTAAACACACATACCAAGGAATATCTAATTTAAATCTTATTAATACGTAATACGACTGAAAATTTATTTCTTAAAATCTTTTAATGATAAGTGAGGGCTAGGTGCAGTTGATGTGTCATTGTCAACAGATTTGAAGATTTGACTACACGGAAGGCGTGGTTTAAGCGGTAACCTCATCGCTTTCTACGACGTTGAGTGTTGTGGGTTCAAATCCCACATGGGAAAAAACTTTGTGTGATTCACAAATTCTTGATCTGACTCCTGAAATATTCTTTGCGTCCGTTTCTTGTATGTTTTTAAGCTTAAACCCGCTGCTAAAGTCTAAAAAAGGACCCTAAGTTACTCCTTACATCAACAGATCAGCCGTTCCAGAGAAGAGCCGGAACAAACAGACAGACAGATAAAAATTACGTTAATATATATTTTGGTACATGCACCGTGTATACATACATATGCATTTATGTTTAGGTTATTTTAATATTCGAAACAGACACTCCAAATTTATATATTTGTATGTATGTATGTATAGATAATTCATTTAAGTATAATATTTTCATAAGGCGGGAATTTCAAGCACCGTTTATTACCTTCTTTGACGGCTTTTATGATGCTTATTATATAAAACTGCGGTGCTTTTTCTCGTGTAGGTCGTTTCAGTTTATTTTTTCCCCTTAAATCTACCGCGTTGTTCAGGAAAAAAATTATCCTTTCTTATAATTTAGTTCTACTCAAATCTTAGATTGATTTAACTACGTAAGACGTTGGTACTGGTCTAATAATCACAAAAGTTTTGTTCAGTCATTTTAAAATGACAAATGACGTTTCGTATTCTGAAAAAGTAAGATTAAACAATATAAAAAAAGTATGTATATGTTTCTTTCAGTTGTCTAGTAGGTACCTATAACACAAGTTCTGCTTAGTTTGGGACTAGACGTTGTTGTTTGTTAGATGTCCGAAATATTAATTGTATTTATTTATATAATAAGTTTGACACAACCAGAATTAGTTAAGTTACTCAACTAATTTCTATTGCCGTCATTATCATGGATTGATTCCAATGATATTTCTAGTGATTATATCTTCTATACATCTATACAAATAAATAAAATTGGAGTGTCTGTTTGTAATATTAAAATAACCACTTTTTACTAAATGTATACACGGTACATATACCAATATAACTTTTAAAAAATTTTGTCTGTGTCTGTTTGATCCGGCTAATCTTTGGAAGGGCTGGACCGATTTTGACGGGACTTTTACTGATAGGTAGCTGATGATATAAAGAGTAACTTTGACTTACTTTTTTAGACTAGTTTCGCCCCGCGGCGTTTCCCGCGGTTCGAAATTAACCGCGGGTAACACGATGAGGTTCAGCTAGTTGGAAATATAATTTTTCACCACTCGAATTATAATGTCATCAGTGATAAATGACGAAAATACAGTTGCAGAGAAAGTATGTACTTAACTCATAAGTTTATGCAATAATGACCTATTTAACTAAATACTAAATATAGGTAAACTATTAAAGTAAATATTACTATCACTTAAACATTTAAATTAAAAGTTTTTATACATTATTCTCAGTGTTTTAGTAGTGTAGTGTACGTATTTAATGTACTTGGATTGATTTCAATTTAAACCTTTGAGTTGAATCGAAATCAATCTAAGCTCCGGTAATTCAAATCATTGATTACTTGAGTTACATCCTTTTATCACTGATCAATTCAGTACTTGAGTTTTATTTTATATTTGTATTAATAATGTTTGATGTTTGTATTTTTGACGTGTTCAAGTGCCTTTTGGGGCCTATGGAAATAAATGATTTGACTTTGACTTTGACTTTACTTGAATTATGATGATTTGTAATTTGTGATTACTAAATTGATAGAAGTTGGCCAATAATAATTTAGAAAATCACTAGTTTCATTAGATCTTGTCCTAATCCTGATATAATAGCAATCTTAGCAAATAAATAGTCCTCAAAACAAAGACAATTTTTTTTCATTAGTCAGTCAGTCAAATATCTATGAAGTCCTGAATTTACCTTAACTTTTAAGTTACGTTCCCAACGTTGTTGTTTCTTTAATTAATCTCATAACAGATAGCGCATTGAAAATGGGAATTTAAGTATTGTAGTTAATCTAAATAATTACTAAATTACTCATAAAATAAATCGTTAAAATTACAATAAAATGTAAAATATACACTATGTTGTAATGTTGCACCGGTGAATCATATTGCTAATCGGTTGTCTTACGTGTCGTGTATATAGTCATGTCAACAAACCCTTGGTTTCCTTGCTCCTGAGCCCCTCCACGTAGAAAGTGAAGGCGACCACCGGCGGCAGCGACGTGAGCGCAGCTTACACACGCGGCTCGCCGTCGGACCTCGACGAACGCTGCTGATCTAATTCAAACTTCGAATTCGATTCTGTTTTTAAACTTGTGTCAGTGTTGCAAGCAGAAAAACCGGTACAATGAAAATTTACATATTTCTCGGTAAGTCTCATTCTTTCTTTTTTAATTTTAATACTTATAGTTTTTTGACGGTTTCGTTGAGCGTGTAAAATCTAGAGTAAAGAAGGTTGATTTTTAATTAGACACAAGCATTGCAGATATTGATAGTAAAATCCTCACACGCATCTATGTTTTCATAATTAACGTATTAAATAAAGCATGAAAATTCTTAATGCCAACCAGAGAATTCATTAAAAAAATGCGCTCCTATTTTCCGCTTATATGATCACGGCAAAGTATGCATTGTTTGTTAACCACAAAACTTACAAGAAAAACATCTTAAGAGAAATTTAAATAGATAAAATTACGTCGCGAAACGGAGGTTTATCAGAGAAATTGTTCGTAACCCAAAACTGCGTGCGGTTACAAACATTGAACTTCAACGGTGTCCATTGTTTAACACGAGGAAATGAGAAGTGATGAATTAGAACACGCATGTTGTGTATAACATTAATTGGCATTGTGTGATTTTCTTCAAGTGGAAATAAAAACAATATAAGGAAAGATCGCACGCCAACGTGCGTTGTCATCGTCGCGTGAATCCATTTTGCATTTTTACGTGTGAAAATCTTTTAGATGACCCAGTTTATACATTTACATCAATGATTTTTTACCCGTCTACAACGAAGCCAAATGAAAGGGTAATAGTTTTAAAGATAAGAAAGGTATGGCCCAACGTATCGCTTAAACTGTAGAACCGATTTAAATAAATGAGGTGCTAAGTCGTACGACTTATACCAGCCTATAAACTATAAAAGTTTTTTCTAAAGTTTCTAAGTAATCGGGTTACAGTACCTATGTTTAACTTATTCTTCGTTCTTGTTATACCTACTTACATTGGGAAATGAAGGACCCTCTTTAAAAGTTTCTTGTGTAAGATTACTCTCAAATCAAAGATTAAAACAAAATTACTTTAAAAATAATATCATTGTTTATTTTCGTTTACAATTACAATAATAATGGACTGTTAACTATACAAGAAGTACTTCTTGTATAGTTAACAGTCCATTATTATACATGCCGTTGTTTTACATAACTACGTAATCATTATGATACTTGTTAATAATTTTTAAACAACTTAATAAAATGTTATGTTTTATTTTTATCGTAATAAAAATAAATTATAATATTTGTTACTGTTTAACTGTATACATTTACTAGCGACTTGTCCCGACTACGCATCGGTGGATTTCAGATGCACCCAACGACACGATTCGTGTATTTTAAATCTATAATATCTTTGAATATATACATATTGTAAGCGGCCATATTGATCTATATTAAATGAACAATGTATTTAAGGTACTTAATTGAATAAGGATTAATACTGTATTGCTTAAAACTGCTTCGTAAAAAAGCCATTATTTCTCGTAAAAGAAAGGAATAAAGATGGTTATTGTGGGTTATCCCTAAGTGATAGACATATACCATTGCGGACTTTTTTTGTAGACCTTTTTATGATGTACAATACTTAAGTACACTATTTTCATCTATCTCGTAGGTTTCAGTCAGCGCTCGCGATTTAAGCGCAAAAAGTATGTTACTTGCGACATCACATTAAAAACCTCTAAAATTATCAATTTTTCTCTACCATATTATACATATTTTATACATGTAAACCTTCCTCTTGAATTACTCTATCTATTAAAGAAAACCACATCAAAATTCGTTGCGTAGTTTTAAAGAACTAAGCATTTATAGGGACAGACAGACAGCTGAAGCGACTTTGTTTTATACTATGTAGTAATTACAATTAAAAAATGTTAAGTTAGTTTGAGATTGAATTTTTGTTTTACGACTTGTACAAAAATAATTAAAAGCTTAGTAAAGTATTTACATAACGACATAAAATTTAATTTTTCAAGTAACATCAGAACAAAATTCTTTATTATTCTGAAACTGTAGGTATTTAGTAATCGTTGTTTGATAGGAAAGGACACGTGTTTTATTGAGAAATTCCTATTTCAGAAACTCTAATATAAAAAAGTTGCGTGTACTAGCGTACATTCGTAAGAAGTGAAACTTCTTTCTGACGTTATCTTTCAAAAAATAAATATCATATGTCGACGTAAGGTATAACGACAAAAGACTTATAAACCAGCAATATTCGTGACAATTCTTATTTCAAGTGCAATAAAAGTTAAGGAGCGAGACCTGAGTAAATATTTCGCGATCTGTGGTGTGAATGAAGTAAGTTTGTGGAATGTGATGTGTGTAGTTATTTACATTGTGGACTAAATAAAATAATGTTTGTAATGTGATATTTCATTGTAGTATTAATTTGGTCCTGTTTGTGTTTGAAAATGTTTTTTGTTTTATTTTATAAATTTTTTTTGAAGGATTGCATATAACTACTCTCAATAATGATAAAACATTTTATTTTAACCCCGATAAAGAAGTTTCACTTCAAAAAGATAGCGTAACGGATAAATGTGACGCGTAACGTAACGGATAAATGTTACGTGTAACGAAAAAATGTTACACTAAATTTTTTGACAACCCCAATAAAGAAGTTTCACTTTAATAATGTTCCTCCTGAAAAGTAGTGTTAACACAAAACAAGAACACTTCTCAATATTTATACTCTTACGTAATAGTAAGCTAGCTGAGTCCCGCGGTATTACTCGCGGTTATGGTTATACCTTTACAACCTCGGGTAACACTGCGGGGCAAAGCAAATCTAAAGAAAGTATCTGCCAGTGAAAGTCTCATCAAAATTGGTCCATCCGATCCAGAGAATAACCGGAATAAACAGACAGACAGACAAAAATTGTGAAAAATCTTTATTTTGGTATATTTTAATGTTACAAACAGACATTCCAATTTTATTTATTGGTATAGATTTTGTGTTTGTAACTTTTAAAATGATCATCTTCCATATTTTTTTATTTTGTCCAATCCTCTATCTATCTAAAAAAATCCTTTAATGAAAATTCAAACTTCAACTTAGTAGCCACAGTACTATAAGCTAAGCATTGATGCATCATTTTGTCATGTATTTTAAATATTGTTAGAAGTAATTAAGTAGGTGGGAACATTTCAAGATGCCATTTCCAACGTTTAATTTATTTAGAAACTACTTTGATCAAGACATACTGTCTCAGAAATCTTAATAGCGTATAAATTAGTCAGATTGTGTTGCGTTATGCTTCTGCGAAATACTAAAACCAAGTTTGATAACAAATGTTTGCACTTTCGATATAAATATTGAGTAGTTACTGATTTGTGTTCCCGTGGGAAAGCAACGTTTCGGCATGAATGGGCCGGCTCGACCGGAGTGATATCACGGCCTCACAGAAAATCGGTGTGAAATAGTGCTAGCGCTGTGTTTCACTGCGTTAGTGAGGATACCGGAGGCCCATACCCTAACCCCTTCCCCCTCCCCCTTCTCATTCCCTAAAGGACGGCAACGCACTTGTGACGCCTCTAGTGTTGCGAGTGTCCATGGGCGGCGGTAATCGCTTACCATCAGGCGATACGTCTGCTCGTTTGCCCGCTAATCCATAAAAAAAAATATATCACGACTATCTTATCTTCGCGGTGTTACTAGCCGTGTGTAACGCCGCGGGTCGCAGCTAGTTTAAAATAAGTAGTATAAGTTAACTAATCATCAGCTACCTATCAAACAGACACTCGAATTTTATTTATTTGTAGTATTGACCATAAGTAGCGCTCTCAAAATTGCGATTCTACAAATGCTGCCTCATACTTCCTACTTTTGACTGTGTATTATTGTGTATGATTGTGGTTATAAGTATATGCAATAGAAATAGAAAATATGTGAAGAGATGGGACCCGTTATTCAGCATTGTGCAACCGAGCGGTTTCCACAGACCATCTCCCAATAGTTTCTCTGTTTATCCACTCTGTACTTATTGTATTGTCGATTACGATCAAGTGGTTTAACAGGGTATACTTTCTTGAGAGGTTTAACTTTGTTTATAGATAAATGATATTAATAATAGGTAAATATAACAGAATTTATTATATAGCATTAATATGACAGGCAAGATTTTAATTACTACTTTATTACTCCCTTGTGCTAGCTTCTATTTCAAAGAGAAACAATAGACAACCTGTCTTTGGTTTATTTATCATACATAGCGAAAAAAAAACTATGAAAAAACGTTTCTTTGTAATATAGATACCTGTCTATATAAATAGCTTTTGCTGAGGTTTTTTTGCAGGCCCTTGAAATATGAAACCAAAAAGATGTAATAAAAAGTAGTTATATAATTTTGGCAGTTGGGCCGTGATTTTAATATAAACTAGCTGAAACGCCGTGGAGTGACTTGACTTATAGTCCTATGTCCCCAAGATGGGGCAGAGGGTGTCCACAGCATTCCGCCATCTTCTTCGAGGGTCTTCCCGACCTTCTTCGTCTGGACTGCAACTGTACACCACCAGGTCTGTTTGGGTCGGCCACGTCTTTGTTTTCCTCGAGGATTCCAATCGAGCGCCTGTTTGGTGATATGATCGGAATCCCTACGGAGTGTGTGACCAATCCAGTTTCACTTGCGACGTTCCATCTGCTTGTCAATAGGCGTTTCACGGCAGCGTTCCATGAGGTCTTCGTTGGAGATTATCTCGGACCAGTAAATACCGAGAATTTGGATAAGACAACGGTTTACGAAGACCTGGAGCCGGAGCGGGACCTTCCACGTTTCACACCCATATAACAGTACGGATTTGACGTTGGAATATCTTCAACTTCACTCTTCGCGTCAATTTCCGTGACTGCCACACGGGCCGCAACTGGGCGAAGGTTGCTCGGTCCTGAGCAATGCAACCAGTAGTGCGCCATTAATGGCTGTTCACTATTTAAAGCAATCCTAAAAAGTATCGTTTATAAAAGATTTGCTACAAGGTATGTTTAACCGTAGTGCCCAAAATTGGATCTAAACATTTCTAAGTTAGGATCTTTTTTAGGACATTAGACCTTTTTTTAGTGGGGTAACACCAATGTGAGTTGTGATTACGATATGCATTCAGGTTATAAACATATTTTTAAATCCATTATTGTTATCTCAAGAGAACTCATTGCACCGACTCCAAATAAATTTGGGAAACGGGTAGGAAGATGATGATCATGAATTATTACCTCTTTATAACCGACTTCGAAAAAAGAGGCGGTCATCAACATTTGTTACCTCAACTTTCGACTGAGTGAACCGATTTAGATGATTCTTTTTTATTTGAAAGCTGGTGCTTCCCCTGTGGTACCATTTCAATTTAGTCTAGTTTTTGAAGTCGGTTTTTTCTTATTAAAATTTGTAATTAGTTTATATGCACTGTAATGTGTAGTAATCACAAATAAAACATTTTTCTTTTACCGTGAGAAGTTTTGACTTTAGAGACGATAATGGTAAGGTTTTATATTTCGCCTAAAATATGTTAATTAAAGTAAAATAAAATCCAAAATAAGTTGTGAAAGTAAACTTATGATTGAATGTTAAATATAAAATAATAAATAAACAATAAATAAAATTGATAAATTTTTGTAAACATTGTTAGAAACTATTTACATTTGCAATTTTCATAAATGGTATTTATCGCAATTTAAATTTTTTGTGTTTATATTTCCGCAATTCCACACCTTCAAATATAATATATTCTTTATTGTTAGTTGTTTTATGGCGACTACCAACTTTTAGAAGGCATAAATATTTCTTCTAACATACGAGTATCTATCTCATCGCCACAATGTCTCGTGAGAAACAAGCCATTAACGCTGACATAATTTAAAATACAATAATGAATTTTCACGACAATTGTTTCTTACAATGCATAGACAAATATTTTTGTTTATGGAACAGAAGGTCGTCGGTGCTGCCAATGTGAAAAATAAAGTAAGTAGGTTAATAATTAGATATAAACTATTCTATCGCCTGTTTCTCACAGTAGAGGGCTTTTAATACTTTTATGGTTTTGAAATATTGAAGGTTAAGAAATTGATTCATGTTTCAATAAGTTTGAAAGAAAAAGGTTTTATGTGGCACCTATTAAATAAGAGAGAGAGTGTTTTTTCAAGATATTTAATATATCTAAAAATAATGTGTACTTCAAGTGATATTAGTATATCAACTCAAATTTATCGTTTTCATATTTAAATAGCTATCATATTTCAACTTTTTTTAGAAATATGTTAAAATTGATAGTGTTCTGTTTTTTGACCCTTCTTAGAAAAAATATATACAGTACTTTAATACATTCATTTTTAGAGTAATGTTGTCGTGACTAAAATCTTTTGTTCGTCTCAGAATTTTCAGAATCTTCTCTCGTGCCAAATACGAAGAGTTTTAGATATTCATTTATTTTGTTCAGACACTATAATTTACAAAAACAAAAAAGACGCGACTATAGTCTGGCCACTGAGAGAATGCGTTCCTGACAGGTCGTGATCCAATGTAACTTTTAACTGGCGTACAATTTATGGCAAAATTTTAAATATCTTTTATTAACCTTAATAATGAGTAATAACATAAAAAAATAAATAATCATGCCAATGTACAATAAACGTTTTATTTTGGGCTAAAGTTATTAAGAATTAATCAATTAATTAATTTAAGAACAATAATTTTTAAAAGTCTAACGACGTCAAACTGCGCTGTTTCAAGGTTATGTCAATAGTTTGTTTTTGTAGTGATGAGGCAAAATAATACTGAATTGTAACTGAGTATTTTTGGAATCGTAATATATTCTGTCGGTCGATATATTGTTAAATAAAACGTTCTAATTTCATAATATATAATTTTATTTATTTATCTTTATTGAATACACAAAAAAACAGTAGAACAAGATGAATTACAAAGTATGTAAGGATGTCGTACAGTCGAATGTTGTCACCATTTCAGGGAAATGTGCCGAAATGCTTTAGGCATTTATACGAACGACATTAAAGTTCCTGGGGACATCGGAAAAATTATTCGAGAGTGTGTATTATGTACTTAATACATTTTTAATATAGTTTATAATACGATATAGGTACGACCAAACCAAACTTATGAAAATAATTGTCGTGATATCAGTCAGCTGAATTAAAAATAAATGAAAAACTATTTTTATCCCTTTTTATTTCTGGTAAAAAGAATTACTTTACTAAGAGAAGCAAAAAAAATTGATAATTGGGACAATATCGTTTTCATTGACGAGACATGGCTGAACACCAATCACGAGCTTTCTCGTTCTTGGACAGATGACACTCAAGCGTCGACGTCGAAAGTGCCAATCGGTAAAGGAGCACGTCTCATAATATGCCACGCTGGTTGTGCGAAGTATGGTTTTGTGGAAAATGGTTTATTAGCATTTGAGTCAAAAACTACTACTGACTACCACGAAGAAATGAATGCGGCTGTATTCAAGAAGTGGTTCCAGGATGTGTTGCTACTTGGCCTTCCAGAGCCTTCAGTTATAATAATGGATAACGCCCCTTATCATTCGGTGCAAATAAATAAAGCACCTACTCAAGCTAATAGAAAAGAGGAATTGGTGGCTTGGCTGCAAAGAAGTGGCATTGACGCAAATATGTCAATGCTAAAAGCTGAGTTGATGAAATTAGTCAACGACCATAAGCTAGGAAATGTTCGATACGAAATGGATGCTGGCTCTGGAGTACGGTCATCGCGTTCTCCGAATTCCTCCATATCACTGCCAGTACAATGCCATAGAGCTAATCTGGGTTCAAATTAAAGGTTATGCAGCCCGCCATAATACTTCTCCACCATATGGCATAAAAAAGATGAAGACGCTTTTGAAAGAAGCATGCGAAAAAGTCACACGAGATGACTGGACAAAGGTGGTTTTTTTTTTTTTTTTTAATCTTTATTTAAGTAGCTTAGCCACAATCTTGACTATGTCGCTCCAGACAAAGGTGGTTGAAAAAACAAAATAAAATATATTTGATAACTTTGACCGCGATATTCGTATAGACACTATGATTGACAATAACATAATAATACATGTTGGTGAAGATGACAGCGAGTCCTCAAGCGAATCGGAGTTGGATTAAATTTTGATTTGACATTATTGAAATCTTAAAACTATGTATTTCATAATATTTATTTTTCAATAAATACAGTATTTTTATTTTCTTTTCCTTGGTTTCATTCAGAAATTATGATTAAATTTAGTTCATCCATCAACAATTTTGTTAATATTGTGTTTGAAATATAATAATATATATATATATAAATTGAATAATTATGCATAATGAATGCTACGAGTATAAATACTGTTACCAAATATTATTAATGTTATTCATGGTACATCACTACTCATGACGAATTTACAAGTGTCAGAAACGCATTCTCTGAGTGGCCGGACTATAGCT
This sequence comes from Spilarctia lutea, assembly GCA_916048165.1. Taxonomy (NCBI): domain Eukaryota; kingdom Metazoa; phylum Arthropoda; class Insecta; order Lepidoptera; family Erebidae; genus Spilarctia; species Spilarctia lutea. The sequence continues at coordinate 9,812,483 of OU696491.1, forward strand.
GAGATATAGACATTTCTTGGTAATCACGGAACAATGCATTGAACAAAGACTTTGCAAACTTTTTCTATTGGTAGGCAATGTTCGTCATTTTTCTCACTATATATTTATAATGTCATTATTATTGCTATTATACTGGCAACAACTATGTTCATGCTATCGGTGTATAAGATGATTGAGCTTAATAAGGTATTTGCTCTAAGAATAGGTTTTCTGATACTCTTTAGTACCTAGGGAAATATATTTTGTTGATGCATTTTAAACGCAAACTTGGACATCTTAAGTACATACTCGTATAATATATAGTTGGCGCAGTGGTAGTGTATGCGACTGCTGCGCTTGAGGTCTCGAATTCGATTCCCGGGTCGGACCAAATGTTTGTATGATCTGCAAATATTTGTTTCGGAGTTTGGGTGTTTTCTATGTATAATATGTATATATTTACAAAAAAAAGTACATATGCATATATTAATATCAGTTGTTTAGTATACCCATAGTACAAGCTCGCTGGCGTTGTGTGTTAAATGGCCGAAAATATTTATTTATTTATATTTTTAATGCTAGTGGTATTATACTAATATTTATAAATAATGTAATCGTCTTAACCGACTTAAAAAAAGGAGGAGGCAGGACAATATGTTTCAGTATTCTTTATCCATTTGAGACCTAGAGCTTTTTTTTTTTTTCTTTTATTCTGTTTTTGTTTTGGAACTTATTTAACTAGAGCTTTAGTATGGATTAGTCACACTAGGAAACCTAAATCGAATTCGCTTTCAGTTTTGTCGTGAGACATCTTCTCTTGGTATTATTGTACTTTGTTTATTTCTCATGTCATATTATGTGTGTGTAATTTAAATATGTTGTGTTTCCTTCTTTTCATTGTGACATTTAAGTTTGTCTCGTCGTTTCGAAACAAAAGCTTTTCTCAAACAAAAAGTTTTCATTAAATCATTTTTTAACCGACTTCAAAAAAGGAGGAGGTTCTCAATTCGACTGTATTTGTTTTTGTATTTATTACCTCATAACTTTCGACTGGGTGAACCGATTTTGATGATTCTTTTTTTATTTGAAAGCTGGTGCTTCTCGTGTGGTCCCATTTCAATTTTGTCCAGTTCTTGAAGTCGGTTTTTTTTGTTATTAAAGTTTGTGGTTATTATTATTTTCCAATTTTTTAAAATTTATTTGGCTTAGATTTTTATAATGATTCTGTGATTTGATAGAATAAACTTGAACGAGAGACTTAGTTTCAGGAGTGAGCTGTTAAGGCTTTAGATGATGTGATAGATATTTGATTATTATATAACATGCTTTAACTAACGATAACTATGGTGACTATCTCTATAGAATATATTCTACAGAAATTTTCCCAGGCGTATCTTCCTACTTCTAGTACTAAAGAAATGTGAGTTACCAAACCAAGACTATAATAGCAACATTGATGGATAACTTAACGACTAGCTTTGTAAGTAAATCTTTACACTTTACAATAACACTCGTACTTTACAATAACTGTTAGGTATAAATCAACATAATAGATAAACGTCACAGTAGAACAAATTGCACCTGTTACAATGTAATATCATTATAGTGAAGCATAATATGATTGTACGAATAGCATAGTGTTATAAGTGTTCGGCTCATCATTTTCTACTGTGCTGATGGTCATGGATTTGATCTCCATATAATAATTTTGATTTGAATCTGGTTGTACTTTGTGTCCGTCACATGGATATTTTATGAACTCTTCCGTGATACAAGAACACTTAGAGCAGGAGTTGCTTTAAGCTTTTTTACATATTTGTGGCTACCTCCACATAGAGCGCCATCTACCGAAGTTACACTGAACTACGAAGTAATGTACAACATGAGTAACTACAGATCCTGAATCGCACAATAAAAATTCTCACGCCGATTATGATATGTACAACATCCCAACATTAACCATTGGGTAGTGACCCGACAGGCATGATCACCTCGCCTGTTCGGAGGGTCTTCCCTTTATGTTGGTGGGACATGTTACCCGTTTTCCCACATATCTATGCAGTTTAGAACTGTACTCTTTTGATTATGACAGTTTAACAAATTTATTTGTTTTGGATTGATTTTATCTGGGTAACATAATTCTTCTTAATTCACGACTGTTTTGTTCGTAATTCCTAAAAACAACAAAGTTAATTAGTTAACCTACAATCTTTCAGCATAGCTCCTTTGGTTTGAAAAGCGTTCCGATATAAGATGTTCATGACTTATCACTTTCTTAAGATTTCATCTACTTAATCGGTACTTTAAAGTCGACTTCAAAAGACCTATAAATTTATATTTTCAATATCAGTGTTCGTAAAGTAGTAAAACATTCTGAATGTATATACGATATGATAATGAATTCCTGGTCTGTTAACGTGGTTGTGGTAATTTTTTGACTTTTGTAACTTTTACATTTAGTTTTTGTTGTATAGCGGGTCTTATCTACACCAATATAATAAAGCTGAAGAGTTTGTTTGTTTGAACGCGCTAATCTCAGGAACCGCTGGTGCGATTTGAAAAATTCTTTCGGTGTTGGATAGTCCATTTATCGAGGAAGGCTATAGGTTATTATCAACAAAAGGTGATAATAACCTTATCATATCATAATAATATTATCACGCTAACATTAATAGGAGCAGAGCACCAATGAAGAATGTTTAAAAAACGAGATAAAATTTTCACGCTACGGGCAATGTAAGACGCAAATGAGGTTGCGTGTGTCAGCTGGTATCCGATAAAATTATTCGGTCGAGGTCACTGGTAGACTGTTTCCGTAACTACGAGTGCTATAACCTATTCGAAACGTCGGGATATAGACTGTATAGTAATACTTGCGGTGGCGTAGTGGTAGCGTATGAGACTGCTACTAGCTTGAGATCTCGGGTTCGATTCCTGGTTCGGACCAAATGTTTGTATGACCTGTAAATATTTGTATCGGAGTTTGGGTGTTTTCTGTGTACAATATGAATGCATTTACAAAAATAAAAAAGTATGCTAGTATTTATATCAATTGTCTAGTACCCATGACACAAGGTCTGCTTAGCTTGGGACTAAATGGCGTTATGTGTTAGATGTACGTAATATTTATTTATTTATTTTAAATAATTTTATCGCGAATAAGTCCCGTTATATAACAAAAACTATTTTTGGTACAGTTCCTTTTATTTTATTACGGTGGCCCGAGGTACGTCGGGGTTCCAGGGTTTTCCTTTCTAGGGTGCACCTGGTTCCCCGGCATCTAGTACCCGAGACGGCGTGCGGTTTTGGTCGGTTCGAGTCCGACATGCCACCAGGTGGTATCCGCGGGGATTACAGCACAATAAAAAAAAAAGGTACAGTTCCTTTTATTTTATTACCTGGCTTCACTTTGTACACAAATTTTATTCATTGCAATATGTCCTATAGTGTCAGTATTATAGCAATGGTCTTTTGACGTTTGCTAGGCTTAAATTATTTTTATTAAATTATGGAGTTTAAGGACCTAATTACTATGAAAATATAGTCGAGAGTTTAGGTGTGTATATGTACGTTTAAAGTTCCTATAATTCTATACTGAACTAGGTGAAACACGCGATATTATTCACGGTAATTGTCGTACCATGGGTAAAGCCGCGGGGCGAAGCTAGTCTAAAAATAGTTGCAGTTTTTACTCTTTATATCATCAGCAACATATCAGTGAACGTCCCGTCAAAATTGGTAAAGCCGTTCCAGGGATTAGCTGGAACAAAAAAACAGATAAAAATTGTAAAAAATGTTTTGGTAAATGAACCATGTACCTATACATACATATGTATTTTGTAAAAAGCGGTTATTTTAATATTACAAACAGACACTCTAATTTTGTTTATTTATATAGAGTATAGATATTATAGATTTTCTAATCAAAAATTGTTAATACGAGTATATTTCACATTGTGTCTCTGATTGTGAGAACGTTTCTGTTAAGAACGCAATTACTAGATATTGATCTGGACAAAACAGTTCTCACGGCAGGCCTTCGTACTGCACCCGCAATTATCACAATTATACATTATCTACTAATCCACTAAGTTTTTGCAACTATATAGTTTGAATTGGTCACGTAATCACGTTTTGACTACAAGCTCTACTTTCTACAGATAACAATGCAAGGCAAACGGCGGTATACCCTAATACTCATTTACACGCTTTGGCATGAATGGGCCGGCTCGACCGGAGTAATACCACGGCCTCACAGAAAACCGGTATGAAATAGCGCTTGCGCTGTATTTCACCGAGTGAGTGAGGATACCGGAGGACCCATCCCTCAAAAGCCGGTAACGCACTTATAATGCCTCTGGTGTTGCGAGTGTCCATGGGCGGCGGTAGTCGCTTACCATCAGGCGATAGGTCTGCTCGTTTGCCCCCTAATTAATAATAAAAAAAACATTTTGTATTGGTTTCACATACTACAGACTTTTATATCGAAAGCATTGATTGAACATTTATGTATTTAGTTTTTATTAAATTACTAATTTTTTTTTCTAGTAATAATTGACCATTATTATAGGTTTGAACTTGGTGTACATATATTATAATACGTTCACTTATTTCAACGGATTATTAAGTACTATTAACGTTAACGCATTTTCCCTTGCATTTTTTTTTAAATCAATTAATATTCCCTGATCTAATTCATAATCCATACTTCCATATCCTAATACTGTAATTTTGAAAGTAACTCTGTTTGTCTCTCGGTCTGTTACACTTTTTACGACGCAATTTCAATGATATTTGGCCAACGGCCAGAGCCGCGGGCTAAAGCTAGTATACCCATAAATATATAAGCACCTACTATTGTCATTACATGTTAAAAATCTATTAGTATATTAATAACGATGTTTTTATTCAATTTTAAACCTATTAAAATACTTAAGTCTATAACCTTGGAGTCAACATCATCATATAAACTCAGAGATTTTCTTTTTAAGAGTGTTTAAAGAAGACTAATGCAGTCGTACCTTTTGTTGATAAGATCAACAAACATAATTTCGCACTAAGCCAGTATAACCGCGACGTGATTCGAATATAAAGTACCCTAAATTGTGTTAAGCCTACGACGCCCTTGATCTCATACATAATAGACAAAAGACATTTGATTTCTTTAACAAAAACAGCGATACTTGAAACCAAACTTCGTATTATCATGAAAAGAAATCACAAAAGTAAAAGTAATTAGAAACTAATGCACTGAACTAAACTGCAGGTTCCGATTTTGAAATTTCCTTTATAGCGTAACCGACTGGTTGTATACCCCGTAGACGGACAGAATTCCTCCATTAAAACTGTATAAAAATCTTGGAATAGGACACAGGAAACATCGATCTATTACCGTAAAGCAGACACGTGGTCATACTTGCAAAGATTGAAAATGAACCCAATACGGTTATAAAAAAGGTGGTCTAGTTTATTAAGGAGGTCTGCATTCAAGTCGAAATCACATACATCATCATAATCGATCAAAGGAATGATCAAGGATTGCATAAGCGTAATTTTAGCTTTAGTAGGCAAGAAATTCTTCAAACAATAAAGTGTTCACAGGTTTCCAGATACCTTTTGACTCACGTGAGTAAACTGAGCTCGCCAATCGAGATTTGAGTATGTAGGTCTTTGACGTCGGGGCCAAAAGGTATCGCGGACCCGTAAAATCAATCGACGAGATTGAAGCAGTGTTGCATCTGCTCATCATGTGCTTGCTGCCTACAATGATTGCCTGGCATTTAGTAGGATTTACTGACATTCCAAATTTAATCGAACAGGTATATATAGTTTGTAGGTTCTTATTAACTTCGTCAACAGCCCGCTTTGAATCTTCTACCCTTTCCTGTAAATACAGCTGCAGGATCCGCACACTGAAGATGTTTTTTGAGGAGGTTAATAAATATTATGAAGAGAAGAGGAGATAATATACCGCCTTGAGAAACGCTAGGGTGGAGGTCGCGCCAACTCGAAGATCCTGTGCCTCTGAAGGAATAATTAGATGTGTGAGGATATCTAGCAGGATTTCGTGATTGATGGTGCCAAAGGCATTAGAGAAGTTCACTAAGACTAGTATTATGAACATATGTATAGTTCTTTATGCCCCTTCTAATATCATCAGTCACTTTAAGGAGAGCGGTAGGTAACTGGGCTGTGGCCGGGCCTAAATACAGATTGTAAGGGACAGGGAAAAATTAAAACATTTTTAAAAACACATCATTTGCCATCAAAAACCATTTACAACATTTTTTTTAAATTATCATAATCCCAGTATCAGTTTATCAAATAAGACAAATCTAAGTACATCTCAAAATTCGAAATCCATGAAACCATTTTGGCTACAGAGCGTACCTTACAAAAATATTACGTACATGTACCAATTTTTGTAGTATATTTTTCATGAAGTTTTCAAAAAACACACCCTTTTGGACACAATTGGGTATAAACTAATATGGGTTAAATTTGGGTTGCAAGTGGGTAGACGGAGATTAAGCAATACGGAAACTTTAAAGTTGTGGTATATCGCTATTTGAAGTAAATTGTTGCAAAACTACTTGTCTATAATGTCGATGTCGATATAAGTTGACATTTCTCGCGGGCGGGTAAATGACGTATCAGTTACTTATATTGTTACTCAACACGATATACTTTACTGCACTATTGTACGAAACCGAATACAATCGAATTAAGACCATAAAAGTGCATTATATACAGTATAAGTATCGCGAAAGAAATATTAAATTACAACCAATTTATTTTCCTGTACGGTCCAATTTCAAATTGTTTTTTTTTCAAAACAAGTATAAGCTAAACTAAGATCAATCCTAGCCTATATCGGCGCTTATTTTATGAGTATATTTATGCATTAATATTTTGCAATTAATATTCTTTTATTACTCTCGTTATATTTTGTGAACACTTTGGAATGTAGTAATTGGAAGTTTAGGACCAAAAAAAGTTTATAAAAAGAGTACTTATATAGTAATACTGCATATAGAACTAGATTCAAATGAACGATTTGTATAATGTAATTTCAAGCGCCAACTGAGACAACATGAGTCAAACACCCCATTTAAATCAAGCACCGTTAAATATTATACATACTTTGAATTCCAATCCGTTACATATATAGATGGATGTAATGAAGGTAATCTTATAAAGCGCGCAGCAAAAATGTAATCAGACACTTGAAAACTTGAATTATCATAAGAGATTATTGAGAGATTTTTACTATTCATCATTTTCTGCTAGAGGAAATCATTAGGGAGAGTAGAGTCTAGGAAAAATCCTACCTCGACACGACTATGTACGAGTGATAAGACGACCTGACAGAAAACCGCTGACATTCAAAAGGAGGCTAATGTGTGTCTTGTGACGGATTAAGAATATAATAATATAAGCCTTTATTCAGACAAAAATAGTTACAAAAATTTAAATGAGTGACTATGATGAGTCGTTGACACCGACAACTTCGTCTGTTTGCCCAGCTTTGGCAAAGGCCTCCTCCATCTCTTTCCACTCAGCTCGGTTTAGCGCTGTCCTACTCCATGTCTTTCCTGCTATTGCCTTTATATCGTCTTCCCATCTTCGAAACTGTCTGCCTGGTTTTCTCTTCCTATTTCTAGGATACCAAAACACTAGGTTTTTGTTCCATTTTTCGAAGCCTCTTATTGTATGACCTGTCCATTGCCACTTAAGTTTTCGAATTCTGGTCGTTACGTACCGTTACCCCTCCACCCTCCAAGAATATACCACTACACTAACAATACGGGGTGTATTGTATTCATGCCATGGGCGTCTAACGAGGCGAATAAACTATCACTTGCGGTATTCCTAAACCAATACGACCTTCAAACCTTCAAGAAAAGAGCGTACTTATTCTTAAAAGGCGGGTAACGTACTTGTGAAGCCTCTGATATTGCAGGTGTCTATGGGTGGTAGTAATCGCTTATCATGAGGCGATATGTCTGCTCGTTTGCCCCATATTCAATAAAAAAAACCACACGTCTAGCCAACGTGGTATTCCTTTCTAAGGAGAGGCCTGTATTATCCAACTGTAGACAATTAATGTTTTTCTAAAGTTACTACGTAAGAGTGACGGGAATCTATACTACCATCAGGCTTACTCACTTTATGCTAACCCCCATCCACATAAAAATAAAAAAATTGTACTTTTAATCCAGTAAGACAAATCATTATAATCGTATTTAAACAATTTTTGATCAGAAGTAAGCAATACATCATACGATTTTAGAATGCTTAATATTTTTCCTGACATTCAGTCTTTGGCATATCTTTATAAACAGTTGCTATTTCATTATGTCCGCATCTGAATGTGAAGGTTCCAATTAATCCTATTGTTCTATAGAGAAGGATGAATGCTTTGCCATTTACGTATTCAACATCATATTTCTTATACGTGGACGTAAACCATTCATTTCGATTCTTTAGGCGTAAGGAAGTCCATGCATGTTTGAGTCTCCAGTGACTGAAGCTTTAATCATTCAGACCCTAACGACTCTCTCATTCTCAGTCGCAGTTGAAGCCACCTTTTCCTACAATGAAAATGAAGACTGGTATTCAAAATGAATTTCATTCGCTAATACTAATCAAACCTGATAAACAAAATTCTTCAAACAAATTTAAGCTTATTTCACATAACTAATTCATATTCAACCTATTCAGTGTTTACTGAGGGAAAATTATTAACTTCTTTAGGATATTAAATTAATAAAGTAACTAAATTAAATTTGATTTTCTAATAAGATTTACGATAATCATTTTGCTGTAGAATAGTATAAATTGGATGTTTCCGTCTCTGAACGTTAGCTAATGGATTCGGACATAAAATAAATATACCATTTAATGGAATTCATGGAAAAACATATGTTGCAAGTTGCTTCTAATTGATCTCTCTTGAAAATAAAGTTTCGTAAATAGATGTAAGATAAAATGCAGAGTTAGGGAACAAAACTATGTGTATATAGCGTGTGTCAACAAGCAAAATCGCACGACCCTAAGGTCAAAACGCTGCAGTTGCATCATAGAGTGAAACTACAAGATATATGGGCGTTTATTCAAACCGGATTTGATGTAAAACTTCTAAAAGGAACTTTAATAAAAGTACAATAACGTTCTAAATAAAACGCCGTATGAGAAATAATTATTTATCTTCGCAACGTCAACATAATGTGCGTCTAATGTGATAATACTATTTCGCATTGTTATAAATGTTCTCGTAAATCGGTAATGAATCGATGAGTCGTTGTAGCTTTCAAAGACTGTGTGGTGGTCTTGCTATAAAATATAGTTTGTCAGTTCTATTACAATCAGAGTCATTCTGATAATATAGTATGGTTATCAAAGGTACCTTATTTTACTCGCTTCACTCCCTGAGTACCGGTCTACCCACTAAACCCCGCGACGGCTTACCTCGGCAGTCGGTAGGAGCTCCAGGAATGCATCAGCGGCTTCTGAAGCCCCCCCTGCCGTACCTTACGACTGAGGTACATTCCGGGGTAACCAGAGTCACCCCCGGGGCGGGACACTGTCACGCCTCACACCTTTTTACACAGTATGAGGCACAACACTGACCTGCCTTAGAGGACACCCCTTCGGCCGCACCGGGGTGTCACCTGTCTCGGGTCGGAGTATCAAAGGTACCTATTAGAGTAGAGAATCCAAAGATATGCTTCGTGTCTATAGCTAAATATTTCTGTCCTATTCACTCTGTCTTTAAAAATAGTAACTATACTCGTATAATAATCATGATATAAAGGTGCTCATTATAAACTTACTTATATATAATTAAGTAAAATTTACCTTAGATAAGGTAAATTTGATTGTCTCTAATTTATCTCTAAATTAAATTATCGATATGGTTCAACTACAAGTCAACCGCTTTAAAGCCCAATCTAAGGCTAGAAAACAGGGTTTTCCAATATTCTCTTAAAAGTATTTCCAATTGTGTACAAGTTACAAGCGAGAAATACAACCATTACATGTATTATGGAAACAGAAAACATATAATCAAAATGCGACAAGACCATCAGCTGCGATAAGTATGCTCACGTCAATATTTAACTTAATTATACATAGTAAATGTATAGTTTGTAGCCAACACTTAGTTTTAAACACTTAAATCCAGTACTTTGTATACGTAATATCCTCCACGCGACCATTAAAAAGCAGGACATGACGGCATGAAGGAAATCTAGCAGATTCATTAAAGCATTGCGTGTAAGTAAAGCTTAAAAGTTGTTAATAAACTGTAGGTAAGGTAGGTAAAAATTATTTCTATTCGTATGGATTTTCTTCTATTAAATGATATCTCCTACACAAGGAGGCACTATCTTTTCTTTTTATGGAATCGGTGAAACACAGCGCAGGCGTTGTTTCACACTGGTTTTCTGTGAGACTGTGGTATCACTCCGGTCGAGCCAGCCCAAAAAATAATAATCGTGTGCCGTGAGGGACTTTACCAGGATACATAAAACGTACACAATTATTTGTGGACATTTTATGTATCCCAGACTCGGAACAACAATTTATGAATTACGCAGAGTTATCCCGTGTGGGATTTGATTTTGAACACACAACACTTAGCGCTTATTGAATTTAATTGAATACTAAGCTTGGCTGTTGAAGCGGTATATTGAAGTTAATGGCACTATTACAATTTATTTACTTAATATATTATCGTTAAAATACTTAAATAGGGATTCAACAGTATCAATAACTTTATTGACGATAAAGTAATCGTTAAATTCAAAGCGTTGAATTATTTTAAGTAATTAAATTGATGTAAATTAACACATTATTGATTTAATATTCTCTTTATTTAATCGGGGATTTGAATTAATTACAATTGAGATAACACAGCCAATAAACTATTGAAAATCTGTCTGTTTGAATTGAATTATTGGTATTTAAGTACAAAATAAATAATATCTGTTCAATTGTTCCTTTTAAGGTATTATTTTATCAATAACATAACCATGATTTTATCGGCGTTTTTTTGTTTCTTTGAAAACACTTTACTATTTGATTGCATTTTTTTTTTCGTAAGTAACTAATATAGATAAAACTAAATATGGTGAAACCATAAACCAGCAAAGATATTTTTAAGGCACGACGGGAAAGCCTACATGCATACATCAAGTTGGCACAAGATCCGCAAACCCATAAGGCTACACTGCCTTCAGAGTTATGTAATATACGTATAAATAAATTCCAAAAATGTAAAATTATCATCAAATTTAGAATAATTTTGATCTGTGCTAGCGAAATACCTAAGAGCTGGTTTTGTTTTAAAATGTATTAATGCAAAAAAGAAAAAGCATTTGAGTAGAAAGCGAAATTTTATGATTATGTTAATTCAAAGTTAGAGATTATACGCCGATGTCCTTATCCTAAAATTAAAATAGAAGCCAATTTAAAAAATCGAGCAAGTGCAAGTCGGAATTCCTTATCGAGGGTTCCGTACAAACCTGTAGGAATATTATATGATGGCACCAAAAGTTTATGCACTTCGCAATTTTTGTGCTATAAAGATGTTGCTGCGTATCAAATTTCAAGATTCTATATGGGTTCCGTTTTTTCCTTTTGAGGTGCCCCTAAAAGTGATTTTAGATAGAAAATTTAGAGCTAAATATTTACAACTATTGGAGATATTACGTGACGTAGTAGGCCAAAGCTAAGATCAGTAGTAAACTCTTAAAGACCTGGTAGTAGTCTTGGATGACCGACTGTTTTGCTCAATTTTTTTGGTAAATTTTCTAAAAATGAATTCCCCCCAAAACCCCCTTCCTTCTAAATTCTAATGAAAATCGATAGACCTATTTCCGAAATTCAGATTATACCCGTATATACATATATCCAATAATTGCTCGTTCAAAGGTTTTTGATCGACGAGACACTTGAAACATTAATTTCAAGAGTTTAGCTGACACCCATTTCCCTTGAAAGCTTTTCACTTAAGTACTCCACTCCAAATTGTTTAATGTAAACAAATCACTACAAACTTGTTCTAGTGAATAAGTTTTAATAGTAATTTGATATTTACTTAGAAATTTGTTACGGTATTGGTTTTAAGTAAACAAATAGTTTTAGTTATGCTTTTATCTTTGGAGAAACCAATAGAATGCCTATAAATATAGCTCATAGTAATAATTTTGCATAATAAAATATTGTGACTTTATAATGCATAAGTTTATTTTGATTTTCATTATGTAATTATGGCGCTACTATTAAAAGAATGCAGATGAAATTTATTTGACCTTTAACCTTTCCTTCCTATCTCTCTTTTGTTTAAAAATACTATCAGCTTCAAAATGTCATACTACAAATTTTACGAGCATTTTTTTTATGCCTGATGGTAAGCGGTTACCGCCACTACTACTTTGTGGGATGGAGGAAGGGGTTGGGATATGGGTATCCGGTATCCTCACTCACACCGTGAAACACAACGCTGGTGCACACTGGTTTTCTGTGAGGCCGTGGTATCACTAAAGTCGAGCCGGCCCATTTATGTCGAAGCGTGGCTCTCCTACGGTTAAATGTATTTAGACGGTAAAAGTCATGACGTAAGAGGGATTAAAATTTACTGACGTCAAAATATAGCTTTCTGGCGCACGTAAGCATTATATATTAGCAAACGTGCATAGGAGATATGGTTGTGAACTTTAGATAATATAATAATAACAATAATTTCGCTCACCTTACGTCACAGACAAGGCAGTCTAATGCTAAATACCAAGCAGTGGGTGTATGTATGCATATTTAATATGAAAACATCTTCTTGTAATGTTATAATTATATCCTACTAACATTATAAACAGGAAAGTTTGTATGTAAGTATGTTTGTGGCTCTTTAACGCAAAAACTACACTACTACAGAATAACACATATGCTACAATTTATAAAGATATTAGCTTCGCCTCGTGGCGTTGCCCGCGGTTATTGTCGTACCGCGGGTAGCACCTAGTCAGGGTTCAGCTAGTCTTTTGATAAATGTATAAATTGTTACTTATATAGTTACCTATATTAAAGAAACAGTCTGTGATAATTTTCTGGCATAATATTTAATATTCTTAGTGCCGAAATTATCCTAACCTTTAAAGTATCGTTATATCTATGACATTTATCAGGGAGCAAGATCAATAAGGACATTATACTAATTAGTTTATCCAATATCCTAATATTTTGCTTGTCTATAGATCATCCGGAAGATAATTTGTAAAGGTCACGACCCTCAGCAGGAACACGACGTAAGCAAGAGAAGTATGAATGACATTTATAAATAATAAAGAAAATAAATATTTTGTATTAAATTACTACAATTCTTATCCAGTCTAATTCGTTTAAAATATAAAAGTTTTACGACACAAACATTGCTCACTATTATTTAAGTCGAATAATATCTTCTTGTTTTGAGCAGATGTATTCGGTCTTTCCTAACTGGACTAACACTGAGAAAAAAGAAGAAAAATCTCATTTACCATAGTCTCTTTTTAAACCTATTAGTATTCGCCTATGGTCGACTGAATAAAATTTCAATGAATCACACTGAGCGACTGATACATGGAATTTTTCATTTTTCATTTTTTTTTTTTTTTTTTTTTTTTTTTTTCTTTTCTACAATCCTCCATATACTGTATCTGTGTAGTTACTACTTGTGTGCTTGTGTTGTGTACCTACTACCTGTCTGTGCCAAATTTCATAAAAATATCGAACGGAGTATCCGTTCGATGTTTTTTGTAAAAAGGTTAGGTTTTTACGTGAATCAAAAACTATACTAATGTATAGATAAAACAATATATGAGATTTTTATAATTATCACATCACATTTTAAATGAATGCATTACTATTTCTAACGCTTGCAGAAGTACTTTATCAAAGCTCAAACCAATATTTACAAGTTTGAGGTAACGCAAAACGTTGTCATGAGTTACGGTTTTAGTTTAGCATGTGGGGGAACGAGTGACAATGTCCCTCCGACACAAAGGGAGGATCCTCCCATCAGGCGAGGTGATCATGCCTGGCGGGCTACTGCCCAACAGTTGATGTTGGGATGTTGTATATATGACTAGCTGACCCACGCAACCTCGTTTGCGTCTTATATTGCCTGTAGCGTAAAAATTTCCCCGTTTTTGAAACAGTCTTCATTGGTGCTCCGCTCCTATTAGTAGTAGCGTGATGCGTGAGCCGACCTTGCGTCTGAGCCGCGCGGGTACCTAACTCATAGATCTAAACTCCTCTCCTCCCCTCATAAGTAACACTTCGCAATGGGCCGTGCAGCAGAAATCGTAATATTTTAATTTTGCCATAACTTCAAAACCAAACATCAAATTTTTATCATTCAAAGACCAAATATTATCTACATAAACTGTAGTTAGTGATAAAAAAAATTATTTTGATAAGGATTGATAGCATGAGTAAAATAAACGCGTTTAAATGTAGTCCAAACAAAATTCAAGATTTTTAAATAAAAAAATGGTTGTTGTACCTCACTCGACATAGATAGGTATAGTGTGTCGCGGACTTTTTTGTAGATATTTATAAGATCTACGATTAATTGGAACATTTTATGGTTCTATCTTTTACCGTTTAGGCAGCGTACGCAAAATAAGTAACTTATCTGGTTGATTGTTGATTTTTTACACTTTGTGTCCGAAAAACCCCAATATCTTACGGAACCCTATTTTTTCCAAAATAAAATATAGCCTATGTTACTCGTGGGTAATGTAGCTTTCGAATGGTGAAAGAATTTTTAAAATCGGTCCAGTGGTTTTTGAGCCTATTCATTACAAACAAACAAACATACAAACAAAGTTTTCCTCTTTATAATATTAGTGTAGATAATCGGCGCGAGAACTTTAATTGCGCGATTCAGGATTGGTAGTTTCTTCGTATTGTAGGTTACTCCGTAGTTCAGTGTAACTTCGGTAGATGGCGCTGTAGTATGTTATGTTGTATGTGGAAGTCGCCACAATAAAAATGAATCTTTGTTAACTTGCTTGGGTTAATACCCACAGGTCTGGTTCTTTGATAGTCTCTTTTCTGTGAACCTGACCGGTGGTCCACTGATGCAGAAACATCTCAATAGGCTGCCAAAGTGTGGGTCACCATGCTGCATTGTTATATTGTCTGCATTTGCAATGAATATGGCCACCACTACTCTTGGATTCTTCTCATTAAGCAAAGTAGAGTCACTTTGTCAGGCTCAACTTTGTTCTCTTCATACGACATCATTTAACTCGATACAACTTTAAAAAAAATTAAACCAGTGATAAATGACAAACTAAGTTAATATAAAAGTTTAGTAAATTCTTGTAAGTTAGAGTAAATTTATTTGTTTGGCATCGTGCCATCTCGTCTATAATAATCTATTGAGCCCTGTTATACGGTAAGAGCTTTGTGAAGAAAATAAGCATATCATAATATTTTCTTTTTCTTCAAATTATTTTGGTACGTAGGTTTCAAATTATTTACCTGTACGCTTTGTACAGAAGATTCCGTATTCCAATTTTATTTGAGATTGATGAGTGCAATTTAATATTGCAGAGATTTTTTTGTTATTTTTTAATATCACAAAGGATTAAAATAACTTAGTTAATTAGATTCGTGTTCCCAGACATTCTTGAGAATTATCAGATAGAATGCATTTCCGTATTTAATGCTAATATTGTAAATACTATAAATAGTAACTTCCTTTTTACTAATTGACTATATATTTTCATTTTTACAACTAGACTCTATTTATTAAGCCTTGAATTTTTATATAGATCGGTCTATTCACTCGTAATCCAAATGTAGATGATTTATTTAGAGCTTCTGAATTTAAATAATAAATCATGATGGTCGTTGAATGATTATTATTAACTGAGTAGTTACCGTTGTAGAATGAACGAAGTGATACCATGGCCTTATAGATTGTAGGTGTTAATCAATTCTTTTGTTGTGTGTCATCGATCATCCGATTTGACTCTTTAATAATAATTGTAGGTGATAATAAACATGGGGAGATGTGGCCGCTGCAAACGACCCGGGAAGGTGACACCGCGGTGCGGCCGGGGGTGTCGTCTTGGGCGGGTTGTTGTTCCGCCTCTTACTGTGTAAAACGGTGTGAGGCGTGACAGCGTACCGCCCTGGGGGTGACTCTGGTCACCCTGGGGTGTAACTCAGTCATGGGGTACGGCAAGGGGGACTCCAGAAGCCGCCGATGCGTTCCTGGAGCTCCTCTTGACTGCCGAGGTAGGCCGCCGCGGGGTTTAGTGGGTAGACCGGTCTCACGGGAGTCCCAAACACGCCCTTCGTCTCCTCATGAAGGGTATGGTGCGAAAAGCATCCCACGCGTAAAAAATAAAAAAAGGTGTTAATAAACATGGGGAAATTATTTCCCTTGAGACAGGGCCTGATATTCGATTCGGGGAGGACCTGAAATACCATGATACGATTTTATAGAGCAGGATGCCAGAGGGCGGTCGTTAGGGTGTCTTTTTAGAGAAAACACTACATAGTCCTGGCTCCTTTGTCCTAAAGAAAACAGAGATTTTTTTCAACCTGTCAACGAAAATAAAAACGGTATAAATAACCATCGGTAGTCATTATCCATCAAGTGATTGGTCTGGTCATTTGCCTCTTATACCATAACTACCTGACTACAGCCAAGCCACAAGAAAGAGTGTTGATTGTCAACGTATGTTTGTATGTTCCACAGTAGTGCCTAAACTACTGAACCGACTTTAATGAACAAGATGCCAATATATAATGTAGACTTGGGTGACATAGGCTATTAAAATGTTAGTAAAAGTTCTTACAATGTCGGGCTATAGCTTTTTAAACTTAAAATTTACATTAATAAAGTAAGGAATATGATTATAATTTTATTACTAAACAATCCAATGTAAGTTATAGAGATAAATCGTTTTACAAAAATACATGCATTAACTACTTCATAATAAACAAAACCTTGAGATTTAAAATAATAACAACTAAAAGTATTAATTTAATCTATTAATAATACGTAAAATATTACCTAACAAACCACATACATAGTTACGAAATATAATATAATATTCATTAGCCTGTTTTGATCGATAACAACTCCGGATATTGATGAACTCACAATGGGTACAAATGCCAAACGTGATGCGACTAACCTTGCTACGAAAATTAATACTTTACTAACAAATATTAAGAAACTATTCGGTATAAGACCAGGTATGTGGATCACTAGTACGGCCTTCACGTTCGCTAATGACAGTGGGATAGTGTATACAATCAGATTGTTACAATCTGGTTGCCGAGCGTGACCTCGGTTTAAATTCACATTATTGTTAAAACAAAGAACGGGTCATAAGTTAAACTGCTGAGTACGCATTCGTAAGGTTATAATTTGTGAATGTTAATTTGATGAAGGTTTAAGCATTTCGTACCGAAGTTTTATTAATAAATATATATATAAATAAATATTTCTGACACTAATGGGATTTACTGGTCGGATTTCGGCCTTTGGGGGATGGGAAGAGGGATAGGGGGAGGGGATGGGATATGAGCCTCCGGTATCGTCACTCACTCGGTGAAACACAGCGCAAGCGCTATTTCACACCGGTTTTCTGTGAGGCCGTGGTATCACTCCGGTCGACCCGGCCCATGCATGCCGAAGCGTGGCTCTCCCACCGTAAGAGCTTGTGATCTAGCCCCAAACTAAACAGAGCTTGTGTTATGGGTACTAGACAACTGATATGAATACATATATACTTTTTTTTTGGTAAATACATACATATTATACATAGAAGATACCAAACTCCGAAACAAATACGACTCAGGATTTGTACTCGAGACCTTAAGCACAGCAGTCGCATTCACTACCAATGCGCCACCGAGGCAGTCATATCATAATAATATGCATACTTATTAAAATATTCGTCGTCTTCTTGTCTTTTACCTAACTTTGATAAGTATACTCGTAATTCTTAAAGTGTTGTTAAATAAAAATGATGTGCCATCGTAAGGTTACGGGTTCAGGCCCCAACTACTACAATACAAACTTGAATACCCTGCTTAGGTTATTAAGTAGGATTAGTAACTTCTAGTGATTGAATAAGATTAATTAATTATACATACATTATTTATTTTACAAAAATAAATCACAAGAGTTCCTTTATAAAAATCTACGAAGATTGGTCCGAGGTAACCAATTTATTTAAAGTAAATTAAAAAAGTATAAATAATATTTTAAAAAAGAAACTTATTTCATTTGTTTAATTGGTATACAAGCGATGATTATTCAACTATTTGATATCTTACAATCAAGAAATCTTATTAATATTTTTAAATCTATGCAAATAAATAAAATTGGCGGATGTAATATTAAAATAACCGCTTTTTAATAAATGCATGTATATGTACACACGGTACAAATACCAAAAAATAAAATTTTATAAAATTTGTCTGTGTGTCTGTCTGTTTGTACCGGCTAATCTCTGAAACGGCTCGACCGATTTTGACGGGACTGATAGGTAGCTGATGATATAAGGAAGACCATGGTTACAACAACAAACGCGGGTGACACCGCGGGGCTCAGCTAGTCAATTAGTAAAAACATAAAGAATAATAAGTTTGATAAACGTAGTTTCAATGCTACGATTGCCAATTAAAGCTGTTTCCTAAACACTAAAAAATTTATAATGTTAGATACCTAACACACAACGTCATCTAGCTTCAAATTAAGCAGACCTTGTATTATGATAGCTAGATTGACTGATAGTCTACATAATATATATTTCGTTTTGTAAAGTAAAACATGTTATGCATAGAAAACATACTAACTCTGAAAGTGAATGGGCCGGCTCGACCGGAGTGACACCACGGCCTCACAGAAAACCGGTGTGAAATAGCGCTTGCGCTGTGTTTCACCGAGTGAGTGAGGATACCGGACCCATTCCCTCTCCCCATCCCCCAAAGGTCGACAACGCACTTGTGACGCTTTTGGTGTTACGGGTGTCCATGGGCGGCGGTAATTGCTTACCATCAGGTGATGCGTCTGCTCGTTTGCCCCTTATTCAATAAAAAAAAATATAATTTGCAGATCACACAAATAGTTCGTTACGTCAGAACTGGGAATTGAACCCTAGACCTCAGCGCAGCAGTCGCATTAGACCACAGTCGATTAATTTGTCATTTTCGTTATACTCAACACTTTTAGTGATGAGTTCTAAAAGCGTAAGGCAACGATCCTCATGCAAATTTGTGATCTTTCAAGTCTAATATTCAATTACTTTCCACAAAATGTTTCAAATGTTCTTCCTATCCCATACTTTATCCCGGAAATATATCATTAAAACAAAATCAAATTAAAACTAATCGTTCCCTTACTACCTCTCGTGTAACTGTCAAAGGAAAATTATACTTAACTTCTTAGCTGTTAAGTTGAATATCACTTTTTCAAAAAGCCCTGACTGTTATACTTAAAGGTCAATGTTCCGTTGCAAAATTCCTCAGCAATTCTTACTTAATCGAAGTAATAACCTCATGCTTAGTCAGGTTAGTGAAAAAAAATATCAAAATTGTACCTAATTTTCTTGGAAATAAAATATAATTCTGCTTATTAATGATCATCGTCTAGAATGGAATGCTTCGTTAGGTAATAAATTTAAGTTCGCATGTAATGCGGTAGTTATATGTTTGTAAACATTGTAGGAGATTGTTTAGATAAACATTTTAGCAATGATTTGCAGTTTTACTGTTGTAGGTATTAAGAAAAATATATGAGTGTGTCACTTACACATAACATACATATTTTTTTAGTATTGTGGAGGAACGGGTGTAATGTCCCTCCGACACAAAGGGAGGATCCTCCGACCAGGCGTGGTGATCATGCCTGGCGGGCCACTGCCCAACAGTTTATGTTGGGATGTTGTACATATGATAATCGGCGCGAGAACTATTTATTGCGCGAATCAGGATTTGTAGTTACTCCGTGTAGTGCATTACTTCGTAGTTCAGTGTATCTTCGGCAGATGGCGCTGCAGTAGGTTATTGTTGTGTTATATGTGGAATTCGCCACAGTATAACTAACTAAAAATATAGATAGTTTTAGAAGTTTCCAACTTTCGTAAATCCCTAACTTAATGTTCAAGTAATTCTTTATTATCTTTAATCTTCTATTAATTCAATCAGTTTTATCTGAATATCAGTCTTTGGAAGGAGCAACTGGTTGTCAGTATATTTGAGAGCATTATATACTATAACGGTTGCCATAGTTGCGCGGTTGCCATAGTCATGACAACCGGAACCGATGGTTTAATGTGTTCTTTCAAACTCCGGGCTACTATTATGATTGTATTGTAAGAAAAACCTAATAACAGCACACACTTGAAACTTAACCAGTGTACTCCTGAACAATCTATTTCTAGGCAGCCAATAAATTCAAGTCTTAGAAACAAACAGCAATTGAATTACACCGATATGTACTATTTATGGTAGAATTAATCAAGGGGTCCATTTAAGACGTCAATGAGGAGCAATCAATTAGGCACACCCTATTTCGGAACGAGGCCCTTTTAGACTAACAACGTAAATACATTTTGCGACCTACTTAGCAAGAACCACACTTTCATTGTATTAGTACGTAGGGTATATTTAATTTAGGAATGGAGGAAGATAATATATCGACAACTAGCTGAACCCCGTGGTGCTACCCGCGGTACGACAATAACCGCGGGAAACGCTGCGAGGCGAAGCTAGTATCTTTATAAATTGTAACCTATGTGTTATTCTGATGTATAAGCTATATTATTGTAGTTTCATCAAAATCCATTCAGTTGTTATTACGTGAAAGAGTAACAAACATACACACAAAATTTCACGTTTATAATATTAGTAGGATAGACTTTGGAATAAATATCAGATATTATGAAAATTTAAAATTACGAACAGGCTTTCTCATGCGCCCTTAACTGCAAATCATGAACAATTATATTATAAAAGATACCTAATATACTTATAAATAAACACGTTTTAACAGCTTAGCGAAGACACAAAGAGGTCTAATTTGGTCTATGACTATATATCCTAAGAAAATTATATAGTTACTAAGGTGTGCGATAAAGGCTATTTATCTAATAGACCAATCTTCCTCTATTCATAAACGGATGACACGTGCAATCAATTAATAATGTAGTCATATGCCGCCTGACCTTTTCGTTAATGCACAAATAAGACTACTTGTGTTATTAAATGGGTTTGGCTGTATAAGATTAATACGTAATTGAATGGCGCATTTAACAAGGCCATATAAACCTATATTAAATCTATTGTAAAATCATTAAAACTTAAAAGTTTTTAAACGTGTTTCTAAATGTCGATTCACACAAGAAAAGAACACGTCTTTTCACACAAAGGGTTACTTAAAATAATACTCCTAGCCGATTACGGCCACGGCGGCCAGTCTCAACGGAGACCAGCCAACTGTTCAGAAGTTATTATAGTGTACAAGTGTGTGCGCAAACACAGGTGCACTCTCTGTTCCCCCTCTCTCATAATACGATGGGATGGTTAACCGACACGACCGGGAAGAGATCAGGCGCAGGACCGACAGCTTTACGTGCTCTCCGTGGTACTGGAGTTCAGACTCCAACTTCAAAACTGCGAGCTGTTATTAAGTAATTTCTATAATCAGCACAACATTAACTCCCTTCTCAGGCGCAGAGTTGGCACACCGTGTGGTTTTAGTCGGTTCGATTCCGACACACCGCTCCGCCGCAAACCCTGGCGGGGTGACGGCTCGAGTGGGTTTCAAAACGTAAAAAAAATAAAAGGGCCTCCGGTATCCTTACTCACTCGGTAAAACACGAAAGGGGCGCTGTTTCACACGGGTTTTCTGTGAGGCCGTGGTATCACGCCGGTCGAGCCAGCCCATGTATGCCGAAGCGTGGCTCTCCCATGTATAAATAATGTAAAATTCATATTATCACACTACAAAATCCAACTTACCTACTTGCTTAAAATTAAACAACTATGCATTAACAACTAATAACATTAAGCAAACATACGTAAGTTATTCTGAAATACATAAAAGATGCCTTTAAACCTGCATAAATTTGTATAGATACTTCCATACCCGCTGACACACTTAGTAAAATTTACGAGAAACGAAGTTTGTAACACTTTATTGTAAGATGCTAAGAATTTCCTGATGGAACCCATCTATGTTGGAAGCTTATAAAGTGGTGACAAGTCTGTGACATGGATGGTACCAAGTGGTAATAACTTAGGACACTTTCTGAGGGTCGACATCACCAGCGAATATGAGCATGATGTACGAGTACACTGACATTGGTATTACTTAATAAATTCATCAGTTTTTTTATAAATATGGTCCAATCGACAAACCGTAATATCCTACTAATTTTATTACGTTTAAATTCAAATAAAATCATTTTTATTCAACTTTACACGCTTCTAAGTGTTAGATACATTTTCTTAGAAAAAGATCCACCTAACGCAAAATAAATTGTTTTACGCAGAGAATAGACAAATGTTATTAATGTTAGATTAGTAAGTCTGAATCTAGCACTGAATGATAAGAGTATAATTATTATTCTGATCATTAAAAGCAAACACAATGTTCTAGAAAATGCATACGAGGAAATTGCAAGCTTTCTACTTAAAACCATTTTGCGGTTGAATAACGGAAACTGTTATGTAACGATGCACTACTAAGATTCAATTTCCATTTGACAGTACATTGCGGTGTCACAATATTAGCAAAACTTAAACCCTTACAATGAGTTATATATTTTTCAATTTTATTTATCCAATACCTTTAAACGAGTAATTCTTGTATAAATATTCTGAATCTGGGAAACGACTTCAACGATTTTCATGAAATTAAGTATGCATAGGGTTTCAGGGGTGGTAAATCGACCTAGCCAGGTTTCATGGTTAGATAATTTTCCCAAAAAAAAAAAAAAAAGTTGATCAACACTTAAACAAAAATTAGTGCTTTCTTTTGGTATCGTTTTAGTGAAAGCAAATTCCTTATTATAAAAAACGTTTAATACTCCGGGTTTCTCCTTCGAAGTGAAGAAGTGTTATGTTTCCTACTATACAACCCTTGCCACACGGGTTGGTATAAGCTTTGTGTATAGTTTCATCCCTCTGCTTTTATTCTGCGTAGTTTGCTCCCTTAGCCCACACCCAAGGGATTAATATGGGTGGTGACACTTCATACTCCTTCTTCTTATGAATCTTCTTCTTCTTGTGGCTATTTATATTATGTCCAATGTAGTTAGGAAAATAATAATGATTGTTTTGAATTTATTTGCATTAGTTATAGATTGAGCTAATAGGTCTAGCACTTGCATAAGCACATTATACAATTAAACTGTTACTAACATAAAAATATTAATTTAATGGTATAAACATATATAGCTTTTTGGTTACTACATTTTAAAATCAAAGGCTGATTGGTGAGCAAATGAATTTTAACATAAATTTTAGGAACAGTAGGTATAATTATATCAGGCCACGAATAAGTTTTAAGAAAAAAAAATTGCACCCTAAGAGATTATACACTAATTTAAAAATGAGATCATAGAGTAAAAAAGTTGCGGTTTAAAATTGTAATCTGCATTTTAAATATACTTATCTCACCTCGCTGACTGTCAGAATGGATCTATCTTGAGAAGATTTTTGCGGTATGATGTTTTTAGATTTAAAATATGATCCGACCTACTTTTCATTCTAGTGGTTTTAATTAGTTTCAATCAGACAATTATAATGTAGTATAGTGGCGTAGATTTAGAATAATATGTGTGTAAAACGAGCGACATAGTCATGATGAGGCTAAGCTCCGTAAATAAAGATTAAAAAAATGGAATTCAACCAATTCAAAGGACAAAACAAAAGAATACATACGTACATAGCGTGTCTTAGAATGGAGACCGCGTCTTGGCAAACGTAGTGTAGGACGCCCTCTGGCCAGATGGATGTAAAAAGCAACAGACCGGGCTCTGTGGTGTTCCTTGGGCTCTCCCAACTGGCTGGACATAAGCTCTCTCTTGGGCTTATGTCCAGCAGTGGACTGTAACGGGCTGATGATGATGATGATGATGATAAAAGGACAAAACAAAAGAATACATACATGTTATATCATTATTGAACTCAAGTATATCATTAATATTAACCACAGTAATACTATTGTGATAACACAAGTAAACAGAAAATTAAATCTAGTTACATAAAAAAGTACTTGTGGAGCGTTCTTTAGTATCTAATTAATTTAACTAACGACGCTCACAACACTAGTAAAATTGCTAGAAAATAGAATTAATGTTATTATAACACCTTGCAAGTAAGTATTTCTAACATCATTATGGGATTTTAATGTTTCTTTTTTAAACAAGCAATTTTATAGAACCTTTTCTCACATAAATGGTGACACTTTCACTCAAAGTGTACATTGCGTAAAGGGTCACAAATTAAGTAGATAATAATAGCATTATTACTACATTTTCCCTTTCAAGACCTAACGTACGATAGTTCTTTTAAACTTAAGTATTTATATTGCGTTTTATTCCGATCCTATTATAATTTGACTTAAAATAAGATTACTAATTCAAAATAATATTCTTGAATCTGTTGTTTCGAATTTGGTGTCAGGAGCGACAGTTTGTGTGTTCGTGGAAAAGGTAAACGGTATATTATATACGGGATATACTAAAATGTAAATAGTAATATACCTTTTAGTATTTATGATAATAATTTAGGAAAATTTAAAAATTATATCACTTATTTAGAATTGTATGAACGCTTATATTTAGAGAATTACCTACTTTGCAAACTATCTGTACGCATACTAATCCCACTTTTATATAGAGTAAGACTCATCATTAATATCAACTACGGTGACTCACATTAGGTATACCCAATAGGCCTCCTTATTTAGAGCAGAGATAAAATATTTCATTACAGTTCTTTCAATATCGGTGAAACAAAATTATTAAGTATAGATATTTAATAGCTCGTTTTTTTCATATAAATAAACAGAAGTCGATACTTGAACAACAACTTTAATTCAATAAAACTTTATGTAAACGTATTACCAAAATGTTTTTCCCAATAACCAGCAATGTATGTTTACATAGCTACCTAATTGTCTAGGGATCTATTGAGGCTCGTAGGAGCCCCAACAGATTGAAGTCTAAAGTAGTTGTGGAACTTTGGGTTCATTCGCGGCGTTAAGACCTTTCGATTTTATCTGTTGTCTTGTTGGTTTTATAGTTAGGACGGCCAGAACTTGTTTATATATAATCATCATCAACAATAGTTATAGTTCAAGAGTCCAGTCCTGAGGAAGAAGGTTTTTGCTTACTGTATCAAGCTGGGTAGGCAAGTTGGTATAAAGTTTATTTTAAGTTTTCCTTCTCTTTGCAGTGATGTAACTTCTCTTTGCTTATTCCTGGGTGATAAGAGAACACTTTAAATGATGCTTGTGTAGTAAGCTGTTAATTTGAAATTATCGTTATTACCTGACTGCCTCGGTGGCATAGCGGTAGCGTATGCGACTGCTAAACTTGTGGTCTCGGGTTCGATTCTCGGGTCGGACCAAATGTTTGTATGATCTGCAAATATTTGTTTCGTAGTTTGGGTGTTTGCTCTGCATAATATGTATGACTGTATGTATTTACAAAAAAACAAGTATGTAAATATTTATATCAGTTGTCTAGTACCCATAACACAAGCTCTGCTTAGCTTGGGACTAGATGGCGTTGTGTGCTAGATGTCCGGAATATTTATTAATTAACAGATGCTTTAATTTTATTTATTTCTGTAAATAAAATTGCCGTCAATTATTATAAGCCGAAACAAATGAGTTTAGCAGTAGTCTAGTT
Source organism: Spilarctia lutea (assembly GCA_916048165.1). Classification (NCBI taxonomy): domain Eukaryota; kingdom Metazoa; phylum Arthropoda; class Insecta; order Lepidoptera; family Erebidae; genus Spilarctia; species Spilarctia lutea. The sequence continues at coordinate 9,838,402 of OU696491.1, forward strand.
ACCAGAGTACAGCGTCTGTCATGTTGTGTGTGTGTGTGTGTGTGTCATAATTATTATTATTTTGAGTATGGTTACCTAACAATGTAATTTTTTTTTTTACTAACGAACACATCACGTTGATTTCATACCAGTTACGCCGTAATGATCTTATGTATGCCAAATAAGGTATCCAATAAAATACTTCAATTATAATCCACTTTTAACATAATAATATTCTTAACTCTTTTACGTATGTGTTAATCTAAGATATATGTAGATGTGATGCAAATCGCATCTAAATATGTTTAGTGCTTACGTCTCAATTATGTCCTAACTACTTAATGATCTTAATATTCTTGGATGTCAACATTTGTTGTCTTTGTAATTCTTTTACTTTGTCATCGTTAAAAAATCTTTCAAAACATGAACGTACAGACAGACTTTAAGTGATGTGACAATTTTGAGTTCTAAATATCTATTGAGAACGATTTTTGAGTTCTCAGTAGATATTGAGAACTCAAAATTGTTGAAACTGAACTCAAATTCTATTGAGAACGATTTTTTAGTAAACATTTTTTTTTAAGGACAAGTCTCGGATTAAGAAAATATCCTGTGTGGCAGTTAACTTTGTAAACATACATTACAAAGAACACCTAGACTTAGAACGCAAAATTGGGCGGCGATAATCGCTTACCATCAGGCGATATGTCTGCTCGTTTGCCCCCTATATAATAAAAAAATGAACAACACTTTGTGAGTCACACTAAGTTTTGTCCTGTTGATTAGGTCCATGTGGGGTTTGGAGTCACAACACTCGTAAAAAGCAACCTAGAGACCGTTGGAGTATTTTAATATTTAAGACCGTATTTGATAATATTTACAAATTGCGAGTTAGATAACCTGATCCTGTTTTGATTCCAACAAATTGAAATTATTTTAAACAAGGTCATTTTCAATGGACCGCTGGATATTTTTTTTTATTTAATATGATATACATGGCTAAACAAGTTAAATTCAAATAAATTACCACAAAAGTTAAAGCTGAAAGATGCAACATAAATAAATAGCATTTTAGCCTATTAAGTGAAAGAAAATGGTAGCAAAATAGGTAAATAAAATGCACTTCATGAACTAATAGGTACCTACATAGATCCATTTATCCCATAGACTTTACATATTGATCCGTAAGTTTTCTTCGAATCCATTATATATAATTGGTTTACGATCACATGGGCCGCTAAAGATCATTAATTAATTAGAAGTCTGGAATGTAGCGTGAGCGCAAACACTCTATTGATATTTACAATAATTCTTCCTACAGAAATAATACGACACAAAATTTGTTTTCACTTAAATTTCGCTTTCATTTTGATGCTTAATGTTATTCAATTTATGTAACGAATATCTATATCGTAACATTAAAAAGAAATTTTCGAATGTCGAATATTCGAACTCTATTTTCGAATAATCAATACTAATGTCTGTGAACAGAGAGTAGTCGACTTTATTTGGGATCACAACTCGAATAAGAATGCTGAATCGATTTTGAAGTAGTTTTCAGCTAATAATAGAATGATTCAAGAGGAAGGTTTATATGTGTATTATGTGTATATCATAGTAAAAGAAATACGTGCAATGCGGGGCAAATGGCTTGACTTTTTTTCTTTATATTAGCATAATCACTTCCTTGCTATATATGAGCATGACAAGTGTCTACGCGTGACGACATGTGGCATATATCATAATATTCTCACAAAAATAAAATACTCAAATATCCCAAATTAACCATTAGATTATTTCTAGAAATGTGAGGTCGTAGCATAACATCTGAGACTGGTCAAACAACATTTAATTGATATGCAGTAATAGGCGTTGCAAATGTTTGACAACATTCATTCGGCCATTTTGCATTTCTGATAAGTGTGTCACTATTTACCGGTAAACGGTAAGACCAGATAATTTAAGCGATTCATACTTAATGGTAAATTTAATGGAATGTTATCTGGCAAAATTTCAAATACTAGTTTAGTACAATCTACAAAAAAATGTTTTATTGCTACGTATCACTTTCTGGTAAATTGTGTGAGGCACTAAGTCAATTCAAACATACTAGCAAGATGTTTGACGAACATTAGGCGCCAACAGTTCGAACACGTCATATTGATACTAAAGAGACATCAAACATACACGAAATGGACACAAAGAGTAACCAAACGCAGAACAACAAAGTTTTGTTCCGTGTGGGATTTGAGCCCACTACTCTTAGCGCAGTAGAAAGCGGCGTGGCGACCGCTTTAACCATTTCGGGGCCAGACCATGTCAACGAATCGTACAGATTTTACCGCGGGAGAGCCACGCTTCGGCATGTATGGGTCGGCTCGACCGGAGTGATACCACGGCCTCACAGAAAACCGGTATGAAACAACGCCTGCGCTATGTTTCACCGAGTGAGTGAGGATACCGGAGGCCCATATCCCAACTCCTCCGTCCATTCCTCTCCCCATCCCTCCAAAGGCCGGCAACGCATTTATGACGCCTATGGTGTTACGGGTGTCCATGGGCGGCGGTAATCGCTTACTTTCGGGCGATACGTTTGCTTGTTTGCCCGCTACAACAAAAAAAAGATTTTTTTGGCAAATTTAACTCACCATGTAACTTATGATTTTAAATAGTCTCAAATTAAGCAACTTCTCTTTATTATTCTTATTCCTCTTAGTTAATAACGTGATGTTTGTTTGTTTGTTTTACCGGGCCATTTCTGCACTTAGCCTCTTGATTGGGCCTTTGTACGTAAGTTTGTCACCTCCCTACTCCAGCCAATCTAGTTCGTCTCAGAAGCTAAGCAGCCTTTTCAGGTTACTACATGCTTCCGGGAGTGATGCCGATTGGAGGATGTCCGCCCGTTGGTCTGAAACACTTCTACATTCTGTAAGAACGTGCTGCGGCGTTTCTTTTGCCTCCATGCATCCCCCCGCACAGAGGGCTGTCTGTTACACCTATAGTGAATAGGTGCTTGTTCAGGAGACAATGCCCTGTCAGGATACCTGTGACTTTCCTGAGATCGTCCCTTTTTAGTCTAATCAGGTTGCGGGCAAGTCTTTTAGGTGCTACCGGAACTGCACTTTTTGTTAAATAACGTGATTTAATGAGTCACAATGCCAGTGTGTAGAAAATATAAGTATTTCCTTAAAAAACAAACATGAAAGTTCATAAATTACTCAGTATTGCAACAACATGTTACATATTCAAGCTTCTCATTTGCAACCGGTAAAAATAGGAAGTCATCAAATTGTACAACTTCAATGTTCGTAATAACTAGTCTGACAAACTCCTAAATGTATGCATTGAAGGGAAAGTATAAATTGCTTTACCTCGATACCGGTGTTTGTACATTATGGGGGTTTGGATACATTCGTGTATTGTACTTAGTAGTTTCCTGTCATGCATTCTAACGTCACGGCAATTACTGGTAAATATTTTGTCATATTCATTTAGTATATTTACAATACAACTTATATTACGTAACAAGTGTTTATGTAGTGAAATATTAAATCAAGGTGGTGAATGATTGAGTTTACCACAAAAAAAATTATAATACATTCTATTTAAAAATAAAAGTTCGTTTATAAAAACCGACTTCAAAAATTAAAAAGTATAAAATAACTTAATAAAAATTTAATTAAATACACCTCATATGCAATCCTTTAATATTAATGAAACACTATTATTTGTATGTGCTACCTATTCATAGGTTTGAAGTCGGTGCCAAGCCAAAATGAAATAGTAGATACCGCACTTTAAAAATTTATCATACTTAAGGAGTTGGAAGATTCATCATCGTCAGCTCATCATCCTAAAATGTATGACTACCAGCTGTAAATATTGTAATAGCTTTAGATAATATCTGAAAAACATAGCACCGTACCTGACAAATTTGACGGTTCCTGATATGGTGGCAATGGGTACCTACATTGTAGGTACCTTGTCTGTTTTTATTCAGTCTATTCTTCAGGACAAATACTAATGATGTAGGTCCTACTTCATAAGTATTTATCCTGAAGAATAAAAAAACATATACACTTGAGAAAGTCAAAACTAATGGCAGTAATAAAAATATGGTGTTTGAGTCCAATTAAGTGACCCCATTTCACTCGTAAATAAAGTCCGAATCAGAAACTTTCCCATCAGATTGCCTGATTTTATTGAGTATGCTTAACAAGACCAATCAGGCATGCATACCACCATTGAGCAATTCTTTATGGTACAAAATGCCGCAATCAGTTTATTCGTCACGACTCCTTTGTTTGTTATCCATACCTGTTTTCTGTGTCGACTCTCGATCTAACTGCATTTCACTACAAAATAGATAACAATTTCTCTTCTTGACATTTCGGATATATTTTGGTCTCAGGGGTTATTTGGCAATTCAGGTTTTTTGACAGAGATTAAGATAGGCGGGTTCAGGTTTATTTTATCAACATTTTAGAGTTACAGATTTTGTTGTAGATAAGATTCTCAGCTTTTTTTTATATAATATATTATTTACTTAGATAGCTGAGATTTTTTCAATTACCTCAACTTTTATGATGTACATAGTTAAAAAAAACAAATTTAAATTCTAACGAAGTGGTATAAAATTAATTGTCTGTGTATTTTTATGGCAGGATAATTTATGGTACGAATATTAAATGTGATGCGCAGAATGTTACTATTGTCAACAATATGTGTAGATAGTTAAGAACTATGTGAAAATGTCTTGTATTTTATGTTATGGCTGTTATGGGTTATCTTACCTCATGTGAAAATAAAAAAATAGTTATGAAAATCTAAAAATGTACCCTATTTATAGTTTAAATTCAAACAATAGTTCGAGATATAACATAGTACGGAGAATATTACAAGACAATATTGGTATCTTAAAGTAAATTACAAAATACGTGTTACAAATTCTGTGTTTAAAATTTCAAATATAATTACGTTTCATCTTCGTCCATCTTTAGCTTCTAAATTAAATTTGAACTGACACATTAAGTACTAGCAACCATTTTGTTAGGAAATATATTTGATGCAATGTAATAATGATTGTGATTCCAATATAGATGGGTGGTTATCATTAGGACGAAGATCAATGAACTTCTCCATGCTACCAATGAACTGTCACTCAGTCTGACAGTGCCCTATGGAGGATAGTAGTAGACATAGGTTAAAGTAGAATGGGTTTGAACTGAAATCGGTATTGCACTAGGAATTGGTCAACCTCTAACTAATTATGCGAGGCTCAAATTTCATATTTCGAATTACTAATGAATAGGATTATGGAATATGAAGGTTTAAATATTCGTCTATAACATTTTTCTAATGATTTTTGAAACCGATTGTAGATTACCGATGTTTGTTGATATATAATAAGTAATCACCGCGTCAAAATAAGAAAAAAGTAAGCCATGAAAAATATTCTAAACTATTTTTTTCAAATGATAAACTTCAATGTCAAAACAATAACTTTAAAAAAAAATATTTTTAAATTATCTTTTCATCCCCTTATCTCGGATTTTTAACGAATGTAGAACATCGTGCGCACTAAGTTTCTAAATTAAAAACATCATTAAGCCTATTTATTTCCACCTCCATTGTGCCGAATTTATCATACAACCTTTTTTAATTTTTTTAAAACTCAGACTTCGGAACCTTCTTGTTGTACTTTTTTTTAATTTGCTTTGCCCGTGCCATATTCTTTTCACATCATATGATTAAAACCTTATGTTAAAAATAACTCAAAGAATATTCTGTAATACTTACCTATCACACTGTAGTACCTACCTAATAAATATTAATACCAAAACAGAAAATAAAGTATTTTGTGATTGTAAATGCGTTTTTGCATTTAGTCATTTCCTCGCTGAAGTGGCTTGAAAAGTTATGTGTGATACTCGAGTGCAAAGATTTTTCACCTCGTGCTAATTTTTTTATCCTTCAGTTGATTTGTTGATCACCAAAATTGAGCACAAAGGTTAAAAAGCAACTTTGCACTCTTGTATAACAAATAACTATTAAACGTTGTAGATATTAGGGATCAGCAATTATATTGTAGATTAACAATCTATTACTATAACCAAATTGATAATTAAGTGACACACTCTGATAAATCATCATTTTCCTACGCCTTTCCCGAGTTTGTTTGGAGTCGGTGCAATGAGTTTTCTTCTTGATTATTAGACAACCTCTTTCACGTATTTCCACACTTTCTTTACTCCCTCATTTCGCAATAAAAGGAAAGAGTGAAGAATAACAACAGAACTTAACAAAGAATAATAATTAATATTGGTCTATCTTACGCAATGCTTTACAGGAAAAAAATACAATATTTTTTTGGAATCTTTTTTTTAATTACCTAGCGGAAATCATCTAAATCATGTTAGAATCACTTAAAATTTTAATTACTATTATATATTTTATTATGCTATTGCGTCTCACATAATTAAAGTAACTAGTATAATACATTGGCTGTAAATGAACAGTTTTGCGTAATTTGATTGTTTATCTTAATTACTTGTTTGCTGACTGCCTTGTTGGTCTAGAATTTAGCGTAAGCGACTACCGATCAAGAGGATTCGATTTCCGGGTAGGACTGCTATTGGGATATTTTTACAAGAAATTCATAATTTTAGCTCGGAGTATGGAAGATAGCGGTGTTTCCCGCCTGTGCCTCGGAGAGCACGTTAAGCTGTCGGTCCCGGTTGACATGAACATCAATGGTAATCGTTATTGGGAAGTCAGGGCCTATACTGACAGCTAGTTCAACTTTCGAATTCAGTTTACCCTCAGGGTTGCGCAAGCCCGATGCCAGTCGCTCCGTGGAAAAACTGATGTTCATGTAAAGCCGGTTGAACAAGTAGTCGATCCCAAAATACTCTTGGGAATAATAAAGGCTAGGAAGATTATGATATCAGAATTACTTCTTTATGAGATCTCAACCTTTATTCACCCCGTAGGTGTCGTATGCATTATAAACAGAAGGAAAACTTGACACAAACCCAATTCCAAGCCAGTGTGATAAATGCCTTAACCTCCGTTAGAAGAAGGCCACACCTTTAAAAGGAAAACGCTTATGAAGACTTCTCATGAGATAATTATCTATACTTATGTGAGAGTGAGTGAATTGTAGGAATATATATTTTCGTTAGTTAAAAAACATCATCAGTGAAAGCAGACCCTCCGGTCTGTTTCTAAAGTATTTAAAATGCATGGTAACATTATGATATTTATGTTTGTGTGAAAAAAAATAATAAGCCTAATTTATTTATAACTAATTCATACAAATGTTTTCAGAAATACTGTCTAAAAAATTATTTATTTATTCGTGTTAGTTATTCAATTTATAAAGATTGTTAGAAAAATGTGTTCTTTAATATAAGCCAAAATTGTATATTATATACCTATTTAGTAAACATACGAGTATGACTATGTGAGTTGTAAGAGTCATACCTTTTAATTTATGATAGAGACAGTACACCAATAAAAACATCAAAAATTAAAAACAAAAGTGGAACTACCTAATTTCAAATTCTTGTAAGTCATTCCCAGTATGAGTCACAATAGCGATATCACAAGCGAGAGTTAGTTTCACACCCATTTGCAAGTCGTACAACGTTATTAAAACGTCTCAAAATCTGCGCTTGACCTTCCGAGATACTGACACAGTTCTAAATCCACAAGCCGGTCGCGTGAGTCGTCGTAATGCGAATAATTGCCTATTGTGCGAACGATGAGACGAGCGATTAGGAAGTTTACTTTTACTGGCATTGCGTTCCAGTGCACGCAATCACTTTCGACTTTCAGCTAAGCGTCGACGACAACGTCGCCAACTCCTGCGCACGCTTCATTCGCTTTTTTTTCTACTAATTCTTTCCAAAGAAATTTATTCCGATTGACGAATACGTGAAAGTAAAAGTTCCTTGAAAATACGGAATTAATGTGCTTTAATACTAACAGGTTGAGTAGGCTATGATAGAGAAATATGTAAGTAGAGATATTCGTTAGAATTTCAAAGCGAAATAAATCGAGTTAGTTGATGGCACCGGAAAGCAATCAAATAGACAAAGTTAAACGTGTGCAGTGGATGAACAGGAATTCAGTCTTTTTAGAAAAGGTCGAAGTATTGGTCTTCTCTATAGAAACAATATTTTCTACTTTATTAAGGTTTATTGGCATGATTTTAAAACACATACAGTTTCTAAAGGTTTTCTATTTAAAACATGTTAAAATCACTAATTAGGAATATGATAATTAATTTCTATTAAATTAATAGATAATCCTTATTATGTAAAGAAAACAACCAGGTGTGTATTAAACACACAAGGTAGAGTTCCGTACACGAAAAATTTATTGCCTTTTATTTAATCATCGAGCCTAGGAATTATTGCAATCTGCTAGCAACAAAAACAACAGCTAGCGACTATTATCATTACAATTATATTTTTTAATATTATGCTATATAATTTCTACTAAACCTGAATTAAATGCAATTTAGATTTAAAAAAATTAACGTGATAATGCATGGCTTCAAAACGACATCTAAAAAGTAATATGCGACGTCCATAGGCCCTCAATTAAAAAGGATTATGGTTCACACATAGACAGACGGATCTCTAAAATACAAGTTTCGCACTATAAGTATGTAAGATATTAAACATAAGTATAATCAAATTAAAATACATTAGTTTTACAACATCCGGCATTTTAATTCATTCACATATATAATGTATATGGCAGCATCAAACATTAAAACCAAATTCCTTTGGCATTTAAAAAAAACGTTTACTCGATCCATTACAAAAAAATAAATAAAATGAATAAAACAATGTACTTTATAATAATAGTAAATAAATATACCGGACATCTAACACACCACGCCATCCGCCGTTCCAAGCTAAGCAGAGCTTGTGTTATGGGTACTAGACAACTGATATAAATACATACATATTATACATAGAAAACACCCAAACTCCGAAACAAATATTTGCAGATCATACAAACGTTTAGTCCGACCCGGGAATCGAACCCCAGACCTCAAGCTTAGCAGTCGCATTCGCTACCACTACGCCACCGATAAATATTTTTGTACCTCTACGATATAAATTATATCTAATAATCATAAACACAAAGTTTGAGGTAACATCATTGGGTAATTTTTCGTTAAATTTCAAAATAGCCAATAAAAAAGCTTTGTCTTACAAGTTTCTTAATCTTATCCACTTTGATGGGTAAGTTTGATAACACACATCTGTTTTTTAGCGTCTGCACGTTAACATAGCCTGCGATTTATAGACCCAAACTAAACATGTCTTGCACACATAGAGTTCTAAACCCAAAAGGTCTCAGAACCTCTGGATGGATGACCGGAAAAAATGTCGATGAAATTTTGCTTTCATTATTTTTTTCTTTTATATATTGATCTTCATAAGTGAATCTACTTGATGGAAAGCATGCGTAGAATCCGAGAGTAGTGGTAACTATACTCATTGCGAATATACACAGTTTAACAATAAAATAAATAATAATAATAAATAAATAAATATTCCGGACATCTAACTCACAACGCCATCTAGTTCCAAGTTAAGCAGAGCTTGTGTTATGGGTACATTACATTTGTTTGGTGGTTGAGGAATTAAACCACGATCTGGCTTAGCTATCAGGGTCAGCAACCACCATTTTCAAAAATTAAAATTGATTGGCATAATAAATTTTTTTCTCAAGAATAATGCAATACATTTCTCTTTCTATGTATGTATAAGGTTTGATAGTAACATGTATGCAAAATACTCGTTCATTGTTTCCATTGTTTAAGACATTTAGGTTTAAAAGCATAAAAAAATAACAAAAAACTACGCTCAGTTTCACATACGTATATGTAAATAAATATTTCGGACATCTAACACACAACGCCATCTAGTCCCAAGCTAAACAGAGCTTGTGTTATGGGTACTAGACAACTGATATAAATACTTATATACTTTTTTTTTGTAAATACATACGTCATATTATACATAGAAAACACCCAAACTCCGAAACAAATATTTGCAAATCATACAAACATTTGGTCCGAACCGGGAATCGAACCCGAGACCTCAAGCCTAGCAGTCGCATACGCTACCACCACGCCACTGAGGCAGTCAATGCAGCATGGTGACCCACATTATGGCGGTCTATTAAAATGCTTCTGCATGATTGCGCCCTCTGTCGTTTTAGTTTGTTCTTCTATGAGGGGATAGTATCGCTTCAGTCGAGCTGGTACGTTTGTACTGAAATCTGCGTGACTTTAGTATTTTACAGTTATCTTGTCTTCACTTTAATTTGCTGTGTTTGTTTTTTGTGTATGTATTCGACCGTTTATTATTGTAATTGGTTAACCCGGTATAATTGAAGCTAAGTAAAATAAAATAAAATAAATGTATTTCAAATTTATTAATGTGATTTTTTTCACACAAGACAGCTAAACGAATAAAAAAATATTGGATCAAAGATAGAATACGTTCTGTCAATGTACCAAATAGACAACATAGTGAATGTTATAAGAATGGAAGGAAAAATTAGAATAATTTGCAAGGAACAAATATTTCAAATGGTTTTCTTTCTTCGGTAATTCGAGCTACTGTTGCAATTCAATAAAAAGAGATAGTATCATCTTGATAAGGTTGCGAAGGTCAGTGTTGCATTCACCCAAAAGGTATTCTCGCGTTACGCTGCCTTCTAAATATACGTTATTATACATTTAACGTTTGACATTATAAGCATCTGTGGGAACTAGGCCGACTCGGTACTGGCTGCAAAAAAAACACGGTTTTATTTTATTTAAACTTGCTATTATATTTTAGAACACGCATTGTTTTAGTTCTCATAATAACTTCTGATAGACAGCTTGATTTTATGAGTTAAAAGTTTAGTGTTAGTTTTTAGTTGTCTTTACTTTTTATGAACAGGGGATAGTTAAGAACTTTACGTCTGATAAGTTTATGTTAGCTATAAAAATAGATTCGTAAAGTTAGTTCGCAGTTTAACGCTTTTGGAATTTCGTTGAAATAAAATGTTATGAGTTTCAATTATTCATCTTTCTGTTGTTAAAGATAGTTTGGTTTCCATTGTTTCTTCGCTGACCAAATTAATAAAATAAATATTTTTTTGTAGCACAATTAAACAATTCTTTTACAAGTAACATGACGTATTTTTATGGATTAGGGGCAAACGAGCAGACATATCACCAGACCTGATAGCAAGCGGCTACCGTCGCCCAAAATGCGTTGCCGGTCGGGGATAGGGAGGGTGTGAGGGGAGGGGGGAGAGTTTTGGGGAGGAGAGGGCCTCCAGTATTCACAATCTCGATGAAACACAGCGTAAGCGCTATTTCACACCGGTTTTCTGTGAGGTATCACTCCGGTTGCCCATTGTCGCTCATTTATAAGTTACCCTTTGGTAGAGGTCTTTAATTTTATTCTAAAAATAAATATGCGAAATCTTTAAATGTGATAAAACCTGAATTAAAATTTCATTTAACTGAAAATTATTTTTATTTACCGTTTATCACCATCATTCAAGAAAACATGTTGTTATTAAATTTAAAAATAATCATCTACAATCATTCTCACCTTATAATAAACAAAAGTTGTAATTGAGAATATCAAAACAAGCTTCAATTAGTTCCATTGACCTTGTGCAAACACGCAAAGGTTGGCAATCAAAGGTTATTAACCTATTCAGTATAACCTGTCTCATTAAAATAAAATTTTATTATACTTTAAATTTTTTTGCTAACTGTACTTACAGTGAGAGTGGTTTGTTAGAGAAGACACTGGGTTCTAAACATTTGACCTTGGCGCACTATCTTTTGAATACACAAGTTTTTAGTTTAATGAGTTTCCTTAAAAGGGCTACAAGATTAGAGAATTACATAAATTCTTTCTTCAAGACACATGCCATAAGGTCGGGTCTGCTCACTTGTCCTCGATATCTTAAAAATACTTGACGAATTGAGAAATATTATCTACTTAAACCTAACTGAAGATAATTATTTTAATCTCTGCTTGTGGTAATCAAAAACGTTAAAACCATTTTTAATATAACAGATTAGCTTACTGTACAAGAAATCCACAAGGTACTTGTGAATTGAATTGAGGTATGCATTCATTAAGTAAGCTACTACTTGGTACTAACCTTTCGTGAGTACTGTAGGACTTCATTTGATTATGCAAAATAAATATGAAATATGTATGGACTGCCTCTATGGCGCAGTGGTAGCGTTTGCGACTGCTGTTCTTGAGGTCTCGGGTTCGATTTCCGGAGTGAACTATTTAATTTGTATGATCTACAAATATTTGTTTCGGAGTTTGGGTGTTCTCTATGTATAATATGTATGTATTTACAAAAAAAAATATTATATATGTATTTATATCAGTTGTCTAGTATTCATAACACAAGCTCTGCTTAGTTTAGGACTAGATGGCGTTGTGTGTAAGATGTCCGAAATATTTCTTATTTATTTAAATATTTATTTATCTTGTGTAAATATATGACGATGAATGAAGCTCTAACTGTTTATTTAAGAAAGTCATAAACAACATATTTCCTGTTTTTCGACATGAAAAGTTTATTGAACTATATTATCTTAATTAATATTTGCTTTCATCAGAGTACTAATAGCATGTACTCTAAACGGGTATGCTAACAGTTAATACTAAGTACATAACCAGTAAATTCAAACAACTTTAAATTGACAGGACACAGGAAATAGGTGTGAATGCTTGTTAAATATATTGCTCAACTATTTAATAACATTCAACTATCCTTGTTTGAAGGAACTCAAGGCCTAAGGAAAGGATCGCCGGTGTAAAATTGCAACATGGCTATTAAATGTGCAAATTTCGTTTTATTCCCACAAATATCTTAGCGTATTGTGTTTGTCTCTTAAATCTCACGGATATATAAGCTATTAGGGATATGATATTTGAGAAATAATTGTTTAGTGTTTTTGAATATTGAATGCTAAGTAAGAACTGTCTTCTTGAGGTGAAGGATTAAAAATACAACAGACAGGATAGGTAACATCACGCTTAAATCAACACGAGCCGAGCATGATTGAAAAGAGACGCAGACACAGTTAAGCGGGTCAGGTAGTTTGTTTATAATGTTCTAATCTTTATTTTTAAGTTTTGTATGGACTTTGTGACGATAGTAAAATTTGTTATTAATACATTACAAACAGATAGTGTAACTAGCTATTTTATTGTAAAAGAATTTCTACCGCAGTCTATTTTGAGTAGACATTCTTTTTAATTCATCTTTAAGCCGCAATTCTTTCGAAACTGTTCGCTTGCTTATCCATTCTCTTACAATTTTCGCTTCATATTTTAACAACACAACTTTAAAACAACACAGTCACTAATCGTGTTTCAAGTAATCAACATACAAATTGGATCTTCAATTTATGTAGATTTAAATCTCAAACCAAAGAGTTTCAACTCCATAATTGATCATATTATCGCTATACAAAAGCACCTCGGTTTACAAATGAGCCCGTATTAAAGCTTGCAATTTCTGTGAACTAATTAATACTGCTTCAGGTAGGATTAATTTGATACGAGATTTTAATTGTATCGCTTAAGAGAGTATAATAATTGTGTTATAAGATTACCGCAATGGTTACGTAGTAAACGTTACAGGAGCATTTGCGCAAATATAATTGCAGGTTTTATGAAACTTGTATTTAAAATACAGATTTAATTTGTTTAATAATAAAGGTCTTATACATTTATCTCACTGATCATGAATGCTTGTTTTAACTACTTATGTTAATGTATGTTGTGTTCATATTTAATTGGAATTGAAATTGAAACGGTTTGTACAATAAATAAGATTTTAAGTTCTTATATTTTGTTTGTGACTAAGATAAGAGATAAGCGAGAACATTAATCAAAACATATTTTAAATATCAAGGAATTTAGGTAAACATTTATGTAATAAGGCATTGTACTTCCCATCATATACGGTTAAATAGATATTACTATCACTTTATGTTTTAATTCAGTTACTAATGAATCTGATACAGTTTTTATTCGCATTCGGAACAGTACTAAAAATAAAATGATCTAATCATAATCTTAATGCCACTTTAAATAACCTATCTACTTATTAAAAAACGGTCTGAATTTACCTTAATAAAAAAATAAAATGAGGTTTTTGACAAGCTTTACTTTCCAAAAAAAAAATCTGCCTAACAATTAGTATTGAGTAAGTATTGAATAAAATAAAATGTAAACAATCAAAGACTATCACTCATTCTCCAATTTTAACTAGAGATAGGTTATTGAAAATGACCGTTAGTAGTAAGAGAGTGGGATATGTCTGTCCCACTCTCTTTGAAACTATTTTATAACAATATAAAAACACACGCCCTTTTATTGATAGAAGCAACCATTAGATATCATTTCACTATTGATATATGATTTTGGAGGCCAGTCTTAACGGAGACCAGCCAACTACGCAGGAGATATTATAGTGCACAAGTGTGTGTGCAAACACAGGTGCACTCTCTGATCCCTCACTCTAATAATCCGATGGGATGGTTATCCGACACGACAGGATCGTTTGTCTATTAACTGTTATAGATTAAGTTATTAGTTTAAATTGAGCGACAAATTCGCCTATCGACTGCCTCGGTGGTGTAGTGGTAGCGTATCCGACTGCTGTGTTTGAGGTCTCGGGTTCCCCAGGTTAGACCAAAGGTTTGCATGATCTGCAAATATTTGTTTCGGAGTTTTGTTGTTTTCTATGTATATTAATTATATATTTACAAAAAAAAGTAGGTATACATGTATTTCTATCAGTGTCTAGTAACCGTAACACAAGCTCTGCTTAGCTTGAGACTAGATGTGTGTTAGATGTTCGAAAAATATTTAATTAAGAATACGCAATGGTGACCAGTGTGGTATAGTTGGCCAATCTTTCTAAGGAAAGGCCTATGTCTCTTGTCCAGCAGTGGGCTGTTAAACGCTGTTGATAATTATGATTAAATGTATTAGTAGTAATTAGTAGTAAGTAAATTCATGAAGATCCTTGAAGTCGTTTTCAAGATTCGGATTATATAAATACTTACACTATTTATTAAATAATACTAATTCGTATATTCAAGAATTGCTCGATTAAAGGTGTTAGATATTTCTTAAACTTAATACTCATAATTAAAGCCTTAGATATGGAAAGATTTTATTTTTGTTGTAATTATTTACTATCAACGACTGCCTCGATGGGGACGGAGGGACAGAAATGTGTAACAGGATGCCGTGTAAGCACGTTACAATGAGCGCGAGCTGGGTCAGATCAGTGTGTCAGATGGTTTGATCAAATGTTACATATTATAATTACGTGTCTATTGTAAGAGTTACCATAATTATTATATATTTATTTTAACTTAATTAGTATCACCTATGACAACATTAATTAACATATTTAAATGCCAGTGAGGTTAGTAACGATCAGGATGTTTATTTGTTAAATTATTTAGGTATTTAAATATAAATAAATAAATATTTTCCAAGATCCAATACCCAAAGTCATCTAATTCCAAACTAAGGATAGCTTGAATTATGAGTACTTGACACTGATATAAATACATTATATATGATACAAATACATACATATCGTCCCATTGGTAGAATTATGTATTATAATCAAATGCGCGAGGCAGGCACCTGTGACGCGAGCGCTGCGCACACTTTACCTCATAGCTGAAGGGGTAGATATATTTCATTGTACTCGTATTGTGTCTGAGTAAATTCATATTGATAGCTCTGTGCAAAATTTGTTACTGTTAGGATTAATTAGTTTTAAAAATTATGTAACTACATTATCGCATTGGATGTAGTCTGTAAGGATATTGTAAGTAAGAAATAAATAAATGTAAAAAAATGACATTATTGTAAATTCGTCATCGCAAGACGTAAGCTATCGATTGATACTTTCAAATTTTTTTCATCCAGTATTTTAAAAATTATTTAACTTGTTTAAAGTTTTATCTGCTCTGAATACCTACAATAAAGTCCTTTGATCACATAAAACGATGTTCTCTGTCCTATACTAGCGAATTCGGCTTTGTACGCTGTGCCGTTTCATCACAAGTTACATTTCAGAGTGAATAAACATGGTTTCGCTACACACGGAGTCAAATTCATAACTATCCATAAAATCTTATCTATTATTTTCAGCTTATAATTCGTGTCTTTTTATTCGTGTCGTGTGTCAAACTCTTAAATCTTTCTTTAGAATATTAGTTTTTTGTTTCGGTTTACTTTAGAAATTCCCGTTTGATATTTTAACAATTTTACTAAAGATAAAGTTTTTAATGTTATTCAGAAAATTAATCTTGTAATAAGAAAACTTTATTGGAGTCAAGAACGAAATAAAATTTACCTAAAAAAGTTTCTACTTCTTTCAACTCACCTCCCAGGAGATAATAAAATATTCAAAGAAAAATCTAAGAAGATATATTAGTATGCAGTGGGTTTCGGGGACGATTAATGGATGTAGCTAGGATTCATTTTTAGAAATTTAACCGGCATCCAGGTACTTAAACAAGCAAGCTGATTGTCTGTTAGTTTTTTGTAGGGCTGACTAGGTAAACTTTATTGATTACAACTTGCAAAGAAAACAATAAGTATAACATGTTCTTGTACCCGTTTTGTCCTGTAGTTTTTATTGGAAGAGATAAAGCAACTAACTTTGTTATGTCGCCACGACAATATTGCCGAGACAATGTCACCGCCAATGTTAAAACAGTTGTTATGAGATTAGATAAGATATTGTTTATTTCCAAAAATATGGTTAGGTACATGTTACATACTTACATGCAGTTTTTGTCCACTTGCTAATTCCAAGCTTGCGATAAGTTTATACTTAAAATGAAATTTGAATCACGACGAATGATTATTTTCACTGTTCAAATTGTTTTTCATACTAATAAAACTTCAAATAAAGAAGACGAAATTAACAAATGAACCATTATGTAATTTCGAAATAAGAGTTAATAAATTATTATAAATGGCTCGGGTTCCAATCCCGAGTCGCGCCAAAAGTGTTTTTTTTTTTTGTTTTAAAAAGACAACTCCCACATTAGGAATAAACATCCTGTGTCGTGGGGGACTTTACAAACATACATGAAACGGACACAAAGAACATCCAGACTCGGGACAACAATTCGTGGATCACACAAAGTGTTGTACCGCGTGGGATTTGAACTCAAGACACTTGGCGCAGTAGCAAGCGGCATAGCGATCGCTGAAACCACTCGGCCAACCGTGCAGTCACAGTTATTGAGTGATTCTTTCGGAGTTTGTTGGGGTCTAAACCCCTCGGAGAGCACGTAAATCTGTCTGATATATTATAAGAGTGAGGGAACAGAGAGTGCACCTGAGTTTGCGCACATACTTGTGCACTATAATGTCTGATGTGTAATTGGCTGCTCTCCGTTGAGACTTTTATGCGTCTTATGGAGAGAAAATACCTAAAAATTTATAAGAAAATAACAAAAATAAAATGTATTTTTTAAATTAGTCTGCGATAGGCCAGTTACTTTTGAGAACGAAGTCTGTTAGGCTTCGTGACTAAGCCCTCATTTAATAAATAAAGAAAAAAAAATTCTGTCAGGGCAGCTGGTGAAAAATAAAAATCCAAAAGAAATGTAAAAGTATAAAAAATATGTACATTAGATATAGTAAGCTAAACGCTTCTTTCTCATGTTTGGCAGTTACCAAATACTGTTGGCAATGACATTATCAATTAATAATATTCATAAATTATGAACATTATTCATCATCAAGCATAAAAAATATTTTAGTATACATACACATATAGAGTTATTCCATTTATCGAACCAATGCCACTTAGAAGTTTAAATTTACCTTACTACTGAACACTCTTATACTCATATGCCGCATAAAATTTAATCGTCAATCGTAAACACTTCGTAGGCTTCGTACCAGGTGTCGTTTAATATAATGGCTAAATCAGTTTCTACTATTAAATAGCTGGTAAGAAATATGTTTGTAGCATTATTACATTTCTAGATTAGCAGTTTATGCTAATCTAGAAATGTAATAATGCTACAGTTGTTTGCTGCAGTTGTTTAAACTTGCGACGACAGATTACCTAGTGGTCAAATGTCAATGTATCGTTTTGATATTGTTTCGTTAATCGAAAACAAATTGTATCCACTGTTATTTTACAGACTTTTTGTATATCGATAGGCCTAAATATGTAACTAGATACTTAACATGGACTTTTATTTGTTTTTTTATTTCTCTCCACTTTTTATACATCAATATAAATTTTTGGTATTTAAAATTTTACAATCGTGCCTGTACGTGTTTATTGAAAAATGTATAGAAGAATAACTCTTTTGGTACTAATGTTTATCTATACTAATATTATAAAGCTGAAGAGTTTGTTTGTTTAAACGCGCTAATCTCAGGAACCGAGATCTTATTTATTGTCCGATTTTAAAAATTATTTCAGTATTGGATAGTCCATTTATCGAGGAAGGCTATAGGGTATATATCATCACGCTAAGACTAATAGGAACGGAGCCTCAATGAAGAACGCTATGAAGAAGAAAATTATTACGCTACGGGCAATAGTAGACGTAAACAAGGTTGCGAGGGTCAGCTAGTATTTTATAATCCCGAAAAAATCACATTTTAAACTTACATAGAAATACTGAACCCAATGAAATTGACATTTTCATGCGTACAAATACAATACATGAACTAGAAATGAGAAGCCCAAAATCGATCAGCATCACTTGCAATAGGAGAGGCTTATGTTACAGTGAGCAGTGTACTACAATAGATTGATGACGAAATACAATACAAAACTATTATTAAGATTAGAAAGAAAACATTGTTATCGAATTTCAACAAACTTTATTAATTAAGTTTTCTTTTGTTACAGCTTTCGTGCTTTGCGCTCACGCTGTAGATGTGAAAGAGACAGCAAAGGAAGCGGAGCCTGCTACAAATAAAGATAAACGACAAATACAAGATGAACTTGTACCCACACATTTACAATATAGAGTGGCTCGTAAACAGGTATGTGTTTTTTCTTCTTTTTTTTTATGAAGATTTTCAGCCCATTTCACAATAGGCAATTGGAGTCGGCAAAATATGTAACTGAGCTTGCGGTCAGTTAAGTAGCAAACCTGGATATTTGTTTACTCAAAGTTGACATCTACACACGTCCCACCGAAGTAATTTGATAAAGGTTCATTTTTCTTTTGAGAGACGAAACCTTGGAAATAAAATATCTACTTGAAAATAAATAGCTCACGCACGAAACCAGTTTTGCTTTACATCTGAAGATCGTTGGTTTGTGTTATAATTACCATTACATTCCATATCATTTATGATGGTCATATTCATCATCACAAGTTTTATAAATGAAAGTAATAATAATAATAATCTCTTTATTGTACACCAGATTACTTATAAAGGTAACATAAAACTAGGAGGTACAATTGGCGGCTTTATCGCCCAAAGTCAATCTCTTCCATGCAACCATGTGCAAAGTATTGAATAAATCATAGTAATATATATATAGCCATCAAGACTTACTTTTGATTTGTTTCATTCTCTTCAAATCGCTGTCAATGAGCTGTGTGAAAAAAGAATTTGGTACAAAGTAAACACAAATCCAACCAACTGAATATGTGATAGACGAATGTTACACTTCCTCTATAATTAAATTGTCTACAACAGGAAACAATAACCGGCAGCCATATTGGTATAATGATAAAATTAACATCGATGACAGATTAGCAAAAACGCATATTTTCTATTTCGTGTTAACGACTTGGCGACCGGTAGTCGCCAATTTCAAATCCATTAAATATCGACCGAAAGTGTTGTTTTAACGTAAAACGGAACACCAAATATGGAGTACAGACACATTTTTAAAACGATTTTAGCGGGAATTCAATATAACAGCATTGTTTTGGAATGACTCAATCTCTCAGTATCAAAAGTATATAATATCATTAAAATACTTTTAGCTGGCATCTCAATTCAATTCAACTCGATTCATTTATTTGCAGATATGTAGATATGCAGAGATGTAATAATAATATGTGCACCATTTACATTGTACCATGATATAATAGTGTACAATTATTATTATTTTATGTTGGTAAAGGTAACAATGACAATGGTTAAAAGTAAAAAATAAAATGTCAGAAAAATGTATAATTAAAATGACATAAAACAACGTGCAAAAGTTACTAGTCTAAAAAATCTCGACCGTAGTAGAAATTCTTATGTATCAAATATAATATTAGACCAATAAGTAATGCGAAAATACTTGTTTTTCGGGATTAATAGTAGTATTCAGTATTAAGGTACTATTTTATTTTTGAATGAATAAAATAGTACCTGAAATTTAAATTATAACCAAGAGCTTGTTTCAAAGACCTTAAAAGGAACAATTAATCAAACAGAACAACTGCTATATATTAAATGAATCGCATCCATCCAAACATATTTGTTCAGCGCAATATGGCAGGCCAAAGGCCCTTTTTAAGGAGAGGCATATGTCTAACCGTGGACTGTAATGACTGTTGATGCGATTTATGTATAACGTGTTTCGGTATAATGCTTTTCTAAAAACACACGCATAATAATAGTTAAAATGTTATAACTGCAAGACGACCTACGTCGGTGTCCTCTTAACATGATTACGTATCTTAAGTTCATTATACTTTAAGATAAAGTGCTTTTAAATTTAACTGAGAGATTTTCTTTTTGACCTTTCTGACTGTCTCTGGAGATTTGAAGATTGGTTTATAAAAGCTTTTAAGTTAAATGTAATTTTCATTTGTGATATCGTCGCGATAGATCAGAATAATGGAATAAAATAGGATTTTGTTCGTGATCTTACTTACGGTAATTACATTCTGCCAATATTATTAATGAAGTTATGTGTTAGGATTTATTGAAAATATCTGTCACGAAAGGAACCGGGCAGGACGTCACTAATAAATTATTTATAACGGACTTTGTTAACCAATAAATTTCTTCAAGGTCATCTAAAGTTTTTCAATGCGTACTTTTTTTACCCGACTAGTCCGAAACCAATAGGGCAATAGTTTTGGTAGTCTATGTAGGTTTGTATATTCGATCGTTACTCCTAAGTACTTGTGGCGACCTCCACATACAGCGCCATCTACTGAAGATACACTGAACTACGAAGTAACGCACTGTACCTACAAACTACACTACACGGAGTAACTACCAATCCTGAATCGCGCAAATAAAGTTCCCGCGCCGATTATCATATATACAACATCCCAACATCAACTGTTGGGCAGTAGCCCGCCAGGCATGATCACCTCGCCTGGTCGGAGGATCCTCCCTTTGTGTTGGGTGGAACACAATACCCGTTCCCCCACATACTAAACCGATTTTAATGAAGAAGATGACAATAGTAAATATACCTGGGTGGGTAAGCTATATATTTTTTAAGAAAAGTTTATTAAATTTTGTGTTTTTCAAAGTTTCTCCTGTGCTTAGTATAGGAACGTACTGAATACCGACTTTAAGGTTCTGTTCAGAGGCATATTTTGTTAAAATAAAACGTCGTGTCTAATTTCGGCATACGGAAACTCGGTTACCCGATTGAGTTCAGTGATATGAAATAATTACAAATGATATTAATCCATGTATATATGTGTGTATAACACATGATATAAAAATTATAGACTTATGAGCAAATTTGTTTTTGTGCTTATTAAACATGATTTGCATAATTATTTTATAGCGCTTGTGTTTTATTATACAATTAGCATAATAACAATATACGGATTCATTACTGAGTGAATCAAATGTTACATCAATATTAAAAAATATTTAAGATGAAAAAAAATTATATGTACCTAGTCATAACACAACTTTTTTATAATTTATGAATATTTAGGAAACCTATTTATAACGTATAAAATTAGTAGTAATAATCTTTGTTTTGATACCAAATTCGATTGTTTGTCAGCTCGGTGAGTTATATTGATTGTAACAACCTCGGTGGGGCAATGGTAGTGTAATGTGTATGTATTTACAAAAAAAAGTATGTATGTATTTATATCAGTTGTCTAGTACTAGTTACAGTGTGTGTTATAGTGTTTGTGTTGTTGTGTTGATGGCGTTGTGTGTAAGATGTCTGGAATATTTATTTATTTATTGTTATTCATTCCTGCTTACCAGATAGTCATATCGGAATATGTAAGCAACACAACTTTTTTTTGTAGACGTGGTGATAATTTTTTTTTTTTTTTTTTTAAAAAGACAACTTTCACATTAGGAATAAACATCCTGTGTCGTGGGGGACTTTACAGACATACATGAAACGGACACAAAGAACATCCAGACTCGGGACAACAATTCGTGGATCACACAAAGTGTTGTAGGTACCGCGTGGGATTTGAACCCACGACACTTGGCGCAGTAGCAAGCGGCATGGCGACCGCTGAAACCACTCGGCCAACCGTGCAGTCATAAATCCCATCAGATCTCCAAAAACTGAGGGATACAAGGCATAATTTCGATGTAGAAAATAAAATTTGAAAATAATAATAAATTTATTTATTGCACCAGATTAGTAATAAGGTTAACTAGGAAAAGTTAGTACGAAATTTAGTTGGTCATCAATAGAGTCAAGTTGATGAAAAAAGTGATTAAAATCAAATTAATTAAAGGTAATTTTGCGATGGGCAAACCAAAATGTTTATAAGATAATAAAACTTCAAAATATAAATGCACCATTATGGCTATCAGGTGTGTGTAAGTTGGGCTCTTGTACGATTTCGAAATTAGTTCTAAAGACTTATCGCAAGCTCTATATTTATAGTTACACTTTGTTTCTCAAAGAGTTCTGTTATACTGAATAATGTCCTAGACTGCCCTTTCACTCTGCCCTAGATTTTGTCACGACCGGTCCTTTTAACTGTTTAGCTAGAATTACATAGGTTTTATCAATGTTTCTACATTGTATGGCGACGAAATATACTAAATTTATACCGAAGAGCGAAGTAGCCATTATATTAATATATTCTTCATCTTCCTAGTCTTTATTGTTCCCAATATTATTTGGGATCGACTACTAGTTAAACCGGTTTTACCTAGCATCGGACCTTCACAACCCCGAGGTTGAACTTGTTCTCGGTATATTTGATATATTTGCCATAGATGTTCATGATCACCAGGACCGATGGTATAATATATTCTTCGAGATAGGGGCGTAAACATCGCCATCTACCGTACTCCAAGCTGCTATTAAGAATAGGCCACAGTTGAAACTGTATACACCTAAAAAATCTATTTTCAAGCAGCCAATAAATTCAAGTCTTAGAAACAAACGGCATATTGAATTACACCGATATGTACTATTTATGGTAGCATTAATCAAGGAGTCCATTTAAGACGTCAATGAGGAGCAATCAATTAGACCACCCTTATTTCAGAACGGGGCCCTCTTATACTAACAGCGTAAATACATTTTGTGACGGTTTGAGGTGCTCTCCGAGGCATCGGTCAGATATTGATATATTATATAAACAAATAAATGTGGCACAATGGTTAGAATATTGACTAGTGTGTCTGTCACAAAGGTGTCACAGTGATGGTCCCAACACGGATATTAATGCATTAATAATTAACGCATTAATATCCACTTAACGATATGCCTAAACGTTTAATTAACTTATGTGAAGGTAATGTCCTTTTAGATCAAATTATTAATGTAAAAACATTACTACTAGTTATTATTTTGAAAAAGAATATGTATATTCTTTACACACTTTTCATTAACTTTTCATTCAATAGCACAATTTCATATATTTTTTCTCTTTAAATATTCAATTATATTACAGTAAATAGATAATACGAAAAATGAAAATGGAAGCGAAAACGAGTTTAAGAGTTTTTAATTTCACAAGTTAAGTAGCAATCGTCGCCATTATAAATTTTGGCAGTAGAAAAATTATATGAGACTTTGGCGATTTGAATTATTTAAATATATTTTAACTGTTTGAAAGGGTTATATCTAGTGATTATATAAAACAGTGATTAGTTTCAATGTATGAAGTACGGCTTCAGAAACAAGCAAATTATTTTGGTTTCAAATTATCACATAAATAAATTTATGAATTTCTCAAAATATCTCGAGAATAAATAACTCAGAGCTAAGTAAATACTTCAATTTCACGAGGTTTAATTTCAGAAGAAAATTACTCATAATTAGTAGATATTAAGATATTAAGAGGGGCGTCTAACATTTTAAAGTTAAATCGGCCTCAGCACAATTAAGTTTGTTCAAAAATTTAATTTGGGGTTTTGCTTCAAAAATTTTAGATATTTAGATTGATTTTTTTAGGTACTTAGATTGGCCTGATTGGACTTGATTGCACTTAAAATTAGACTCATCTCATATTTATGGTGTAAAACAATTAACAGCATACCTTAGCAATATTTTAGGTAGTAGCAGACAGGCTCCTCATCTCGCACTCAACTCACAGTGCTAGATTAATGTAATGTGTAATGGCCTGTCAAAGAGACTGTACTTTGCCTGATGGAAAGCATAAGCAGAATCCAATGGTGGTGGTCACAATATTCATTGCGAATTCAGACAATGCAACAATGCAGCATGGCGACTCTCACCATGGCGGCCTAGTGATGTTTCTGCATCATTGGAGCCTTTAGTTTCGTGGTCACCAACGAAACACGATAGCACGAATGCTATCATTTTAGGTTGATCTTTTGTGCGAGGGTAGTACCGCCCCGTTCGAGCCCACCCATTCGTCCTGAAATCAGCGTGGCTCTACTACCTTTGATCATTATCTGCTCATATCCTCATCCCACTACTAAAAATACTTTAATCTATTGTCGTTCTCTACTGAACGAAGGCAGTTCCATCGATTCAACTAAGAAGAACTACTTACAAATACAATCGCAAAATTTTGACCGTTAAATATATTATTTGTATTTTTAATACGATTTTATTGTTTTTCTATCAAGTCTTCAAACTATTAAAATATAAACTGTTTAAATTTACTTTATGAAACTTTGACCTCGTATTATAAAATCCATTTTTACTTACAAAGGTATTTTTTTTACTTCATTTAGATATATTTACACAAACGTACCCAAGGTATTGTGTTAATATAGCTCTCGAAGTAAATACAAAAGGCGCCATTAGGAGCACAATACCTGTTATAAAAATAAAAAAGCTTTCTAACCAGGAGCCATACATTTCGCCTAACATGTTCAGACAGACTAATTGGGCCTTTCGGGTCAATTATAATGATCGTATTAAAGGAAAAGTAGTATTAATTTTTCGGGCGTTACAAGAATTTTGCTTTGAAAACTTGTACTTAATTATACTCTGTGAAATTATACTTGTACCATATGTTAAAATAGGCAAGATATTATGCTAATTAAAACAAAGAGCAATATTTTTGTGCTTAGCGCTGGTAACTTTTATTTTTCTTTTGTTCTTTGCTTGCAATTCTTATTTTTTTCCGAAAAATCAATTAGCAATAATTTAATTAAAAATATAGTAGCGGCCACATTTTGATAGGCAACTTGGTAGATATACATTCTCCTAATCATAAATATGCGTAAAAATTTGGTTCTTAGCAAACACTCGATGAATGTACTAACTCTGCAGCCGGATCTTGGACTATAATAGTTATTTAGTTAGGTGTTCATATCTAGTATTAACAATACTGCCTCCCATCCCTATCCCCATCTCCTAAAGGTCAGCAACACACTTATGACGCCTCAAGTGTTGCGCGTGTCCATGGGCGGCGTTAATCGGTTACCATAAGGCGATACGTCTGCTAGTTTGCCTCCAATTCCATAAAAAAAGACTCTAGTCTGGTCCAGTCGGTCCATTCGGATATTGACCACTTATTACAAACACACAAACTTAATTCTATAGTAACTAATCCATAATTGTCACCCATGTGTTTAACACGGAACAATGAACAGTATTTTATGAAATTCGTTACAGTAATCCGTTCTAGCTTCGATAATACGATTTTAATAGCGATTGCAGAATTACCTAGGGTGCGAAATAATAGGTGAGTCATTTGGATTGTAACTGCACTGACTAATAACATGTTATGTACGACGTGATTGGCCATTTTGCAACGGAGAGCGTTATAGGAATGTAGCGATATTGAAACCCAATTATTTTTTTTAGTTTTTGTCATTGACAATGTATTACAATACACATTTAATTCATACAAGCCACTCACTTAAATCGTAGAGGTTTTCATCTGGAAGGAAGTTCGTTTTATCAACAAAATGACAAACACTTTACTCCATTATATGCCTACATAATATTGAGGCGAGTTGGGCCTGCTATGTATTTAAGTCCTACTTCATCCAGTAGGTTATTGGAAATTTTATTCAATATTAATCTACCTACATGTATTTATCGTGGAAGAGCCACATAGGCCGGCTCGATCGAGTGATACCACGGCCTCACAGAAAACCAGTGTGAAATAGCGCCTGCGCTGTATTTCACCGAGTGAGTGAGGATACCGCAGGCCCATACTCCAACTCCTTCCCTCATGCCCCTTCCCATTTCCCCAAAGCCCAGCAACGCATTTGTGACGCCTCTGGTGATGCGGGTGTCTATGGACAGCGGTAATCGCTTATCATTCGGCGATACATTCAATGAAACAATATCCCCAATTCAAATAAACAAAAACATACTCTAGTGCCATTTAGGTTCTTCGAATGAAGGAAAACATACCTCTTCATATTTGTTAGCTTCTTAAGTCACCTTTAGCTGGTGTATAGACATAAATATTATTAATTTTATCAATAAATTCAACTTTCTGAAATAAATCGTATGTATCGTATTTTTAAGAACGTCTTTTTAAATTTCATCACACAGAAGATGAGATCAAAAATTATATTTTCTCATGACATGATTTCGACAGCTACAATACATTTTAGAGCTACACTTTCACTGGACTATTGTTAGTTATCTTGATAAGCATCTATCACATTCAATTCAAATTAGCGTAGCTAAGTGATTAGTCACTGCCAAACAAACTTGTTCCTCTTGATGGCCCAATTCTGCAAGTTTACAATCCAGTAAAAGTAAAATCTAAACATTTCGCTTCTTCATTGCCAAATAATATTGAGACGCATTTATGTTAGAATAATATCTGTCTTTGTTCTTTTTTATTTTTTTATGAAGCGTTCGTAATATAGGAATCTGTTATACAGTTCCATATCATCATCATCATCATTATCATATCAGCCGCAAGAAGTCCACTGCTGAACGTAGGCCTCCCCCATTGACTTCCACATTGACCGGTCGGTAGCGACCTGCATCTAACAAGTCCCCGCGATTTTAACCTGATCGTCCGTCCACCTCGTGGGAGTTCTTCCTACGCTGCGTTTACCGTCACGTGGTCTCCACTCAAGAACCTTTCTGCCCCATCGGCCATCGGTTCTCAGGGCTATGTGCCCTGCCCAGTTCCATATACTTTTAATAAGTCACTTGATTATCTTAGATGGGTATTGTTAACTTTGACTTTAAAAAGTAGTAATTATATAAAGCGATTACTCACCGTTAAACTAAGTTGTAAGTCATTTGATGGAAGCATTTCAGTAAGTAAATTAATCCGCTAAAAGCAAAACCATTCAAAGTTATTTTCATTATGAACTTGGTGACGCAGTGGTAGCGTACGAGTAAGTGACTGCAGTGCTTGACATCTCGGGCTCAAGTCCTTAGTCGGACCAAATGTTTGAGTTTGAGTGTTTTCAATGTATAAAACATACAATATTTACAAAAAAAAAGTATAAATGTATGTATTTATACCAGTTGTCTAGTACCCGTAACACAAGCTCTGCTTAGCTTGGGACTAGACGGCTGTGTTAAATGTCCGAAATATTTATTTAATTTATTTATATTGAAACGCTAAACATATTTATGTTACAATAACAGCTTTCATTGTTTATTTTCATGGAGTGTTCATAGTTCATGAATGTCCCACGCTATGGGAAGTAAAATACTGCTATCTACACTTTGATGTCCATCTTTTACTGATGCATAGTTTTGCCTACATTTAAGAAAAAAAACGGATTACCTTGACTACCTCTGTGGCTCAGTAGTAGCGTATGCGACAGCTGTGCTTGAGGTCTCGGGTTCGATGCCCGAGTTGTATCAAATGTTTGTATGATTTTCAAATATTTGTTTCGAAGTTTGGTTGTTTTTTATGTATTAACAAATTTTTTTTTAAGTATTTATAACAGTTTTTTGTTCTTTGTTTTTATTCTCTTTTTGTTTTGGAACTTTTACGCACAGCGTATGCTAGTTCCATCGTATCCTGAACAAGTTTCTACATACTTATCGTCTAAGAACAATCGACATGAATCTGAACAGAGCCTTCGCATCATCGCTATTTGGTTCCGATAGGATTCTGTAAAACATTCCTACGTCGGCTCCATTCAAACTCAAGTCGGTCACTAATTTATAACAGTTGTCTAGGACTAGACACACAACGTCCATGCGTTGTGTGTCAGAAGTCAGAAATAAATTATTATTATTACATTATTGGGAGAGCCCTATTTCCAGCAATGGACTGAAATGGGCTCCTAATAATGATGATGATGAATATATTATTATCTTAGATGTGTGTTATAAATGGAATTATATTCATGCATTAGTATTTCCAGGCAAAGGACTACTTAAAAAGAAATGAAAAATCTATTCAAAATTCAATTGAATTGTATTATTAATCAGTGCACAAAAATAGCTTCATTCGGGTTGTGCAAGTAAACGATTGACGCAACAAATTTCGTCAAAGAAGGGGACTTCTATGACGAAATCGTCCGATAATTACCTGGCATTGTCTTGTTTTCCTCAACTTTCGCCGTAGTAAATGCGTCTAATGTAATACATAATTATAGTCTGTCGTATCTATGTTTTGACGACTATTGTCAAACAGTTAATTTTGTGGGAGTAGAACCGATTGTTTGAATGTTTTCTTGCTTGAGAAAACGCTTAACCTACTTAAATGGTTATAAGGTAGTAGAGCCACGCTGATTTCAGCACGAACGATTCGGTACTACCCTCGCACAGAAGATCAACGTAAAATGACAGCGTTCGTGCTGTCGTGTTTCGTTGGTGAGTAGGATATCAGAGGCCCAATGATGCAGACGCATTACTAGGCGCCATGGTGTGGGTTACCATGCTGCCTTGTCTGCATTCAGAATGAGTATGGTCACTCTTGGATTATGCTTATACTTTCCAAGAGGCAGAATAGAGTTATTTTGGCAGGGCCATACATAAAAAAACTGGATTTTATTTGCGAAATATACCTAGTATGTCAATTTTTAGGTTTTATACTTTCTGTTTGAGATGAGCAATCCGAATTAAATGTTATTCTAAATTAAATTGAAACAGTTCGTTGTATTAATGTTTTTATAATCTTTGTTTCAGGAGCCCGTAGCACCTGTCGAAGAATTGCAAGAGGACGACAAACCTAACAGGTGATTAATTAATTGTGTCCACGATTTACGTTAGATCTTTAAAAAGTAATTAGAAAATTACCTGATACAAAGTGTGTAATCCTATATCAGAACTTAGAATGAACACAATACTTTCAATTAAAGTTATTTAGAATATTAAACTTTAACTCGTACATATTGAGAATTCGTCTTCAAATGGTTAACAAGATTTCTGCTACTTAAGTTCTGAATTTGTGATCCAAAATATTCGTCTTTTACCTAAGATCAATGTCATATCATTATCCTCTACTACAGTATTTGTTAAAATCGCAATAGAATAATTCAAAGTATACAAAGTGAAGCATGATATTCATGCAGTAAATGCATATTGTTAAAACATAGTCAAATTTTAATCGCTTACAAATTAAAGAGATTTAAAATTGATAAATATTTTAATTTCAGTCGATCTGACTCAGAGGAATATCGTCCGGGACAAGTGATTTCTGTAAACGCTCGAGAATTATTAGAACTGCAACCAGAAAGAAAAGCACCACTCTCCAGCAACCAGCTGTTGCAACAACTGTATGCAAATCCACAACCTGAACACAACCAAAACCTTCAACAAATTTACTACGTCGATCAAGGAGGACGTCAGGTAAATCCAGTTATTGAAACAAATTCATGTGAATACTGTTATAATATTCCATCAAAAACATAACTCGTAATAAAAAAATCTAGCCACTCAGTTCTTCTAACGTAAAAAGTAGTGAAATCCATGTAATAAAGACAAAGTCCAATAACTATTGTGAGCCTTTTTTATTCAGGTGGCGCTTCAGCCCTCGCACGCTGTGATTGCCCGACCTGACTACACTTCTAATGGCGGTGAAGCTTCAGTGGGTGCTGCATTGTCGGTCAGCGACAATGGCGCCAGCACTAGAGATGTCTACAATCAAGACTTGTTTGCTCTACTGGCCCAAGCTCCTGTAAGACAGGAAGAACTTCGTCAGCATTCATACTCCCAACCCCAACAAGTGCAGCATATACAAGCAGCGCAGCATGTGCAACCAGCACAACTAGTACAACCAGCACAACATGTACAACCGGTACAGCAAGCCTCTACAGTTCAAAGTGTTGCACCTCAATATCAGCAGGTATATTAATACTGAATAAATTTAAACGTTTTCGATTGATATTTAAACCAGTATATTTAATTTCATATATTCTTTACTGATATTTTTTATTTTTATGCGCCATCTGAATATTCATGAAAGAAAGTTTGGTTATAGCTAAAGTTGTGTATGGGACAAGGATTTTAATATATTTTTTTTAGCTTATAATCTCTTCTATATTAAACTTATTTTTTTTTGTAGATTAACATTCAATAGCCTAGCTTATATCTATATATTGTCAACCGACTTTGTTTGAATATTTCAGGTGGATAGATATGCTGCCAAGCCAAGCAAAAAATCCAAGCTTCGCAATAAAGTACAATCAGCTCCCCCTCAACCATCACCAGCTCCTCAACAATATTTGATTGAAACTACTAATATTCAGCAACAACAGACACAGCAGCATCCCCAAATACAATCGCCACTATACCGCCAAGCCCCTCAGCCACAAAGATCATCACAAGCTTTGCGTTATGTGACAATTCCTCAGGCTCCGCAAGTATCACAGCAAGTATTATATGAAAGTCCCGAATCGCAAGGATTGAAAATTGTTCCTGCTCCCAAATTACAGCCACAGCAACAACCCAGAGCTCAACAAAACTATAGACTTCTGACTCAGTATCAACCAGAGGCTCAACCTAAGCAATACAGGATTCTTGAGGCACCCAGACAAGCAATGAGGTCGCAAGAACAGCGTCAGCCCAGTCAAAGTGTTGAAAGACCCGTAACCTATTTAAAACGTTTTCCTGAATATGAAAAAATGCGATCCGTTAAAATTTATGACCCCATCACCGCTGAAGGATTACCTCAGAATACTCAAATTATTGGGGAGCAACAATATTATCTTCGTCCATTGTACAGAGGAAATGAACAGCGGCCACGGTATGAAATGCCTGTGCAAATGAAACCTGAACAAAGAGTTGAATCATCAAAACAACCGCAATCTACAATTTATGTTAGTAAAAACTTAGTACCAAGAAAACTAGCAAGGCCTCAACAATATAGAGAACAGAGTATAAAAGTTGATCAACCCGTGCAACCACAGTATGACCAAGTAAACATTGAACAACACGGTCAGAACTTAGATGAACAAAGAGCCTTACTGCCTCCTCCTAAAAACAATAGAGCGTATACTCCAGAAGAGTTTTCAGCTTTGGTAGCAGCGGGATATTCAGTGACTCCTGTGCCAGTCAGTGCCGCAAATCTACATGAAGCCCAGTCAAGATCATCAATGGACTCAGTGGCGATGCACCCAAAACGGTTCATTCGACCTATGGCAAGTAGACGTCATCAATATCTTCCTCTTCGAGGAGACGATGCACCTTAGATATAATTGACCCAGCTGTAAATAGGATAGATTAGAGATGTAAAATTAAATAGTGATATTTGTTTAAATTTTGTTTTATTAATAGTTTTTCCGAAAAATTGCTATGCAAACATGATTATGAGATAGTATTTCGTTTTATGAAAAAAAGCTATGGTAGTTATAATGAGAGGTAAATTTGAGATCTTTAGTATTTTGTCCTAAAACATAAATGTTATGCAGTGTGTTCGTGTATATATATATATATATATATATATATATATATATATATATATATAAACACAACATAATTTTGCATTACTTAATAGACTTCAATATATTGAGAGTTGAGCCAGTTGCCTACAATTGTCCAGTTGGTGATATGTCAGAATTGAGGATGGCCATAAGTGATGTAGTTGCGTCTCCATTAACAGGAGGAGAAATTGCAATGAGAGAGATGATGGTGGTGATGAGCGGTGTTAGTAGCTTGTTATTAGGTAATTCGATTTCCCCCTGTACCACAAACAAAATTTAGACAACTGAGGTAAATTATTATCTTACTTTATTTAGACATGATATGGCAAGAAATCTTCACAAATCTTGGGCACAGTAAATCAGTATCACAAATATTAATTAATGTCATAATTTTGATTTAATACCTACCTCAGTAATAAATCCTCTGTGCATTTGTCCATATTATTTATCTGTTTCATTTCATCTCATTTACGTCAAAACACGGTCAGTCTTTTAGATTTAATATCAGTTCGCATTGAATTCCCATTGTATGTTACTTGCTTAATTCCTTTTTTTTATTTCTAATTTTAAACTTCATAGATAGCACGTCCACTTCGTTTTCGAGAAATTATGAGAAAATGCAATAAATAATAACAATTGAAATCGAAGCTTTTTCTTTAAACATAACTTTTTAAATAATGTTATACTATCAATTTCATATGAAAATTTTATAATATTATGTATCTGATATGCAA
This sequence comes from Spilarctia lutea, assembly GCA_916048165.1. Classification (NCBI taxonomy): domain Eukaryota; kingdom Metazoa; phylum Arthropoda; class Insecta; order Lepidoptera; family Erebidae; genus Spilarctia; species Spilarctia lutea. The sequence goes on from OU696491.1 coordinate 9,871,397, forward strand.
TTGCCGTTCAAAAAAAATATTATTATGATTTACTAGTAAAATAATAATATATTGTGATAGATAGAGAATATAAGATCTAAGAGAGAGAGAGAGAGAGAGAGAGAGAGTGACTGTAGTGTTCATTAATTGACTTGGGCAACATTTGATATTAAATAATGTAATTATAAAAAGTGTAATTGTTTAGGTACGCTTTTTATGACTTGTGTCAAGAAATGTAATTTGAACTTCATTTCCTATCCCTAATAAATAATAACAAAAACATGTTTCTCTTGAAAATCGAACTTCGTTTCGAGAAACACATTTCAATTTCACAGTATCTGAACATCTTATTTTGTTCGGCGTTGTGTAAAGGTGTTGATGTGTCATTATTCTTAAAACCAGATTTTTTTATATTAGTTACGACATAATACATGAATACATAGAGCTAGATTTATATGAATAATGTATTTTGTGTATAGAAACTCGAAAAAAGGTAACACAGAAAATTTGTGACTGAAATATTTTTTCTATAGAATTTATACAAGTATCAATTCTAGAGAAAATGATTAATGTCTAGTCTTTTTTGAAGTGTGACAAACTTTAAGCGGAGAATGAGTAAATGTGACGCGATAGAAATATGTTACAGTGTAATAGAGTTGAAAATTTTTATTAGAACTTTCCAGACTCATTTTTAGATCATCATCATCAGCCTATCGCAGTCCACTACTGGACATCGGCTTCTCCAATTTTACGCCACTTGGTTCCATCCTCGGATTCTCGCATCCAGCTCCTTCCAACCGTCTCGCGCAGATCATCAATCCACCTGGTTTGTGTACGTCCCACACTACGCCGAGACGCGGTCTCCACTCAAGAACCCGCGTACCACCACTGTTATCAGTTCTGCGGCCTATATGGCCAGCCCAAAGTCTTACTGAGTTTTACCACTCTTATTTATCCGATGTAAGAGCCGACTAATTAAACAAACCACGCAGGACAACAGCACCGGTGTGAAATAGCGCTTGCGCTGTGTTTCACCGAGTGAGTGAGGATACCGGAGGCCCATACCCCAACCCCTCCCCCCATCCCCTTTCCCATTCCCCCAAAAGTCGGCAACGCACGTGTGACGCCTTTGGTGTTGCGGGTGTCCATGGGCGGCGGTAATCGCTTACCATCAGGTGATACGTCTGCTCGTTTGCCCACTATTCAATAAAAAAAAAAAAAAAAAAAAGCACTGCAAAACTAATGCAAAGACCGTGGGAGAGCCACGTTTTGGCATGAATGGGCCGGTTCGACCGGAGTGATACCACGGCCTCATAGAAAACCGGTGTGAAATAGCGCTTGCGCTGTGTTTCACCGAGTAAGTGAGGATACCGGAGGCCCATACCCCATCCCCTTCCCCCATTCCCCAAAGGCCGGCAACGCACTTGTGACGCTTCTGGTGTTGCGGGTGTCCATGGGCGGCGGTAATCGCTTAGCATCAGGTGATACGTCTGCTCGTTTGCCCCCAATTCAATAAAATAAAATAAATAAATAGACATAAACTCTCTCGACTAACCCGCCTTGCCAGCATGGCAGGGCTTTGTCAGGCTTTGTCCATTAATGGACTGTTAGTGTAGGTAGTGATATTGAGGCTCAATATTTAATAATATCATAAACGGTTATTATTAAATCAAGTGGGCTACTAGACAAACTATTTACATTAATGTCTAGAATCACTACCCCTTTGTCTCAACACAAAGCCGAAATATAATTGCAGACGATCCAAAACTCGCAAGACATACAAAGGCGCTTATCGTACGGATTCTGTTTATTCTTGAAGCATTTCTTTGAAGTATTTGGATATTTTAGCTTAAGCCAAACAAAATGACAAAATCCCTTACTGAATATTTATCAATATGAGGCTATAATAAATTCTGGAAAGTCAAAAAGCTTTTAGTAAATAAAGTTGTTTTTTATTCAAATCTAATTTCTTATTTTTTCATTAACCGTTAAAGAAAATGATATTGCTTTCATAAAGTCAAATGAGTTTCAGTTAAATAATTTTAATTAGATCTCGAATTGTTCTTATTAGATGTCAATATTATGTTAATATAATATAATAAGAATAATAGGATATATATATATATATATATATATATGTATATATATATATATATATATGTATGTATATATATATATATAAAAACGACTGCCTAGATAGTATAGTGTTGTAGTAGTGTATGCGACTGCTGTGCTTTCGATTCCCGGGTCGGACCAAATGTTTGTATGATCTGCAAATATTTGTTTCGGAGTCTAATATTTAATTTGCATCAGTTGTCTTGTAATTTATATTTGTCATTAATTTAGAACCTATAGTACAAGCTTTGCTTAGTTTGGGATCAAATGGCGGTGTAGTAAATTGTATTTTAGTTTAGTATATTGACTATAATCAAATATATAATTTGCACCAAGGCTGATTTAAATATAGATATAGATGTCACTCGAATAACAATGTACAAAATTCGAGCAGATAGACTTTTTTTTTTTTTTTTATTATATAGGGGGCAAACGAGCAGACGTATCACCTGATGGTAAGCTATTATCGCCGCCCATGGACACCCGCAACACCAGAGGCGTCACAAGTGCTTTGCCGGCCTTTTAGGAAGGAGTACGCTCTTTTCTTGAAGGTTTGAAGGTCGTATACTTGCCTCTTCTATTGAATACAGTTGTTAGATGTAGTTTTAATCTAGACTGCTAAACTAGATACAAATACTAGGAAAAAATGTGATTGTTATTAACATGACAAAGATCAGTTTCAATGTTTTGGTCACCCGGTGCTAAAGTTTCGAGCCCCATATGAAACAACACTTTGATTCAGAAATCTTTGGTTTGATTGTAAAACATCCGCTACACAGAAATATTGCAGGTGCGTGATTTTTTTTAATAATTCATTTCACAGTAAGTTTTGGAAGGAGGACAAAAATGAATTAAGCCCAATCATCCGTGTTTGTCTTATTATATGATTTCATTACAAAATATTATTTTGTAATGTAATATGATACTCCACAGTAATATTTCCGTTATAGAATAGATTTCAATCCCATTATCTCCTTTTAATCGCGAAACAGATATATGTTCCAATAACATACTGCCAACGGCGAAACAATCTTCTGTAGATAAATGTTTTCTTTTAATACAAACGGCTTTGGTAACGTACAAATAGCAACTTAAATTCTTATTTCGTGTATTCGTCTGTGTGTGTCTAGTTCTATTGTGTTTCGCTATCGTAGATATAAATGTATTTATTTACAGTTTCGTGTATTACTTGTAAATGTTGGAAAGGTCGCTGTGACTGAATTCGGTCGGGGATTAGTTGTGTATTCGAGAATATGCTATTATCCTCCTATAATCCTATAAAACTTATTTCATTTATTCATCCCTTTATGTTCCGTTGGGCCATTTTCGGTAGGAACTCCACCAGGGTTTTTGATGGGCGGCGTGTCGGAATTGACTCGCCTATGACCACATAGTGTGCTATACCGCGACTAAAATAGCAATTATACTAAAAAGATATTCGGTTACCTCGAAGCACCTATCTCTACTAGCGTTAGCACCATCATCGATAAAGCGCCTCTTAGTGCTTCTATTTATATCTTTTAACCGCAATAGACCACCAACTAATCATAAGCTGTACAATTGTTATGGCATTACGACTCTATTTAAATAATTTAATGAGAAAAGAGTTCATTGATATTAATTAGCAGAAATATGTTTTATATGTTCTTGAAAAATTCCTGAATAATATTATTTCATATTATACCGATAATTTGTTAAAAAAAATAAACTTGAGAGGTGTCAAGGGACACCCGGATGGAACGAAGTTCGAAATAGAAAGATGAAACGAAAATATCTGGCTTGCTTTCTATAAGACAGAGAGAGAGAGAGAGAGAGAGAGAGAGAGAGAGAGAGAGAGAGACAGATAGAGAAACATGCGCACACCGCACGGCTTACAATATCTTACTATAGCAAAAAGTGTCGTTACAACTTTTCGTCTTATTTTTTTCCGTCTAGCCCCCTTTCGCAACGCGTGATAAGGAACTTCGTTCCAATACATTAAATACATACAAATATATTTTAAATTCGGAACAACAATTTGTTAATAAGTTGAAGTATTTTCCCACGAGGGACACGCAACTCTCAGCACATTAGAAAGTTGCAAGGTGACCGCTTATACCACTACGCTGTACAATTAGTCATTGGCAGATTGTTTATAAGCTTTTCAAGAGCTCATAGTTTGCTTTTCAAAAAGTTATAAAAATCTGCCAATGCTTATGAATAATCTGAATTAACGCTTTAGACACTAAAAGAAAAACCTTATAAATAACATTAGCTTTTCAAGAGAAAGAAACCGTTTCATAAAATAATTCAATAACAAAGCTATAACAATTACAAACTGAAAGTGTATAGTGTATTTTGGAATTGCTTTCCGATGCCGTTTGAAATGATTCGATTGTAGGTTTTACGCTGCAATGGGCTTCAGTATCAATCATTTTTGCGGGGGGTGATTTTCCATCGAGTGTTTTAATTTGATTTAAAAGTATTTTTCAATTGAATTTATTTCTTGTTCTTAGAGATCTTTCAGTTAATAACTTTAAACATATTTTGCAAAACTTGAAAGGTCTTAATCCTTTACATTTGTGGAGTCTGATACAATTTACTATTTACGTCGTCTTTATTAGTTCTTATTCTCTGCATAGATGTATAAATTGTATATAGCCGTGGAATAAAGACCATGATTGCTTCAATTTAATCAAAAAGGTGGAGATTGAATAAGGTTTCATACATTTCGAATAGTATCGACGAATAGGAGCTAATTTCTTTATTAACGGGCTCTTATTAGCTTTATCCGTATATTTGTACCCGCTGCTGTTATTGTAGCCTTACAAAAATAACTGAGGGTATAATTCACAGAACACACAGACAAACACAAAACCAAAAAAAAACAATTTTAAATTTTCATGTAAGTATCGTATAAACTTTCATATACATTTAGTGAAAAGCTGTTAATTAAAAATTATAAACAGACACTGTTTACACTTTCATTTATATGTATAGATTGTCATATGTCTCTAAAATATAGAATATATCGTAACTAAAATTAATCTAAACGGTACTTTAAACTTGATTTATACATTAAGTGTAGAAAGTTTTGAAATCGATTCCAATCAATGCACACCATCACTCGAACTATGCACTTCATTATTCATAGTGCAAATAAATCTCTAAGGCATCTCTGCTTCAAAACCCAATACGAGATTCCGTCATATCTGACACTGACAGCACAAGCATCGAATTGATTGGTTTCAGAAATGAGTCAGACATTTGTCGAAATTGATTTGATTTAAATTCAATAAGCAAATGAAACTCGTTTGAAGATTAATTTAATTGTATGAATTTTGATCAGCGAATGTTTGTGATCAATCAAAATTTACTTAGCAAGATTTTTATTTAAGCTACGGCTAAAGTTAAATTTATTTTCCTTTTGCTGTCTCTGTCAATGTATGTATAAGTTTAACAAACGTCTATCATCCCAAATCCCTATACAGGATTTATGAACTCATGTATAGAAAATTTACCAAAAATAAAATAACAAGCAAAACTTGATCATTCAAAAGTTTAAATATAAAAAAGTTGATTTACAGCTTTTCAAAATATCCCCCTCCAATCCTAATGCACTATTCGAGTAAACCAGCTTTCAAAACATTTAAAAAACATGTCTTGCTGAGGTTCAAAAATAACCGCCGAAATTCTTCGACGGCCTCGTCTGCAGTGCTAAATTTTCGCCTACAAAGCATTCTTTAAAGCTAAATATGGGCTGTATGGAGGATGGGGTAACATTTGTACCCCCGAAGTTGTTAAATAGTCCATAGTTCTAGCAGCTGCTGGAGCGGGCACGTTATATTGGTGAAAAAGAATGCCACAGACGCTGCTCCTTGGGCGCTCGCTATTTAACTCACCGAAAGCTTGAGGTAGATAAACTTCACTATACCATTTAATAGTAACTGTTCTACGGTCTTATAACGGAATTACTCCTACTGGTCCACTAAATCGAAAAAAAAAGCGCAATAATTTTTTTTAACGCTCCGACCGCCAACAACTTTTGTGGGCAAATCGTCCTCTTCACATCGCGTGGATTGTTGCTTTGTGAGGAGATCGTATATCCATTATTCGTCATTACAATTTGTTTTTAAATTAATCTCGCTTTTTAACAAAATACATCTTGAATTGCCAACGATTTACAAACATACAGGGGCACAAAGAACGCCCAGACTCGGAACAAAAATTTGTGGATCACACAAAGTGTTGATCCATGTGGGATTTGAACACACAACACTTGACGCCATAGAAAGTAGCAGGGCGACCGCTTAAACTACTAGGTCAATTGATTCGTAAAAGATTTGGTAAATTTATATTTAAATTTAATTATTTACTTATTATAGCACCCTTCAAGCATGTTGTAGAATGCGGCCTTTATATCACAGGCCTTATCTCTTTCTTTATGATTGCTTCAATTCAATCAAAACGTTGGAGATTAAGTATGGTATCATACCTTTCGAACAGTATTGACACTAAGACCTGATCTCTATATTAACACGCTTTTATTAGCTTCGCCTGTATGTTTCTTATTGTGAAAATTAAAAACTAAATTACAAAACAACGAGTTAAAAGATTGCTCACTATCATCAAAAGCAGGTGGGAGTCATATTGACCTCACGCTATGCTGTGAGGGCTACTAATAACGTTTTGTATCTAGGATTACTGTTACCATAACTGTCAGGTATAGACCTACTCTAAACTAAACCTGGTGTTGAACTGAATTGCTACAACAACAAGCTTGAAACATTGACATCCGATGTTTTTTGAGTTATACGCCTACGAAATGGGTTTTACGAAATTTCAAGGGAATAAAATAAGATATAGTTGTTTGTATGGAAGTTCTTCTTTAAGAAAAATAGGACAAGATTAAAAACATTAACACATATGTTTAGGTTAATAATATATGAGTGGTCACATTACGAAATGCAATCTACGGTAGAACATCAGTAGAAAATGGACTGCTCATGTCGACGCGTCTTGTTTTCATTACTGTGATGAACCTTTTGTATCCGTCAATCAGTGACATTATTGCCAGTAGCTCAGTTCGGGTCAGTGAACTGAAGACGGTTCTGTATAAATTCCTGTGTATTCAGTGTATCCTCCTGTGATTTTGACAATATAAGAAGAAAATTCACTATGTCGCTCCAAGATTATTTGGTCTAAGGTCAAAACGATGATGACAATACACTAAATGCATCGAAAATTGGGAAATCCAAAATCCAAGTATATTTTTATACGAAATATCGTCGATAATATTGTAAGTCTTTTCTCATACCACGTAAATGGAAATAAAGATTCGGTTTTGGTATTATAATGCAGTTTGTATAGCGTGTAATATTGTTTCGGCATTGAGATTTGCTGATTGTGCTGAATTACAATTTTGCAAGGGTGCGGGTTTGCAACGGTTGGTTTTTGCTTGAGTGAATAGGGTTATTTCAGAAATTACTTAAAGCAACGGCCTACTTTCAAATTGTTGTTTTATTTTATTTTGATAGTGAAATGATTAATGTTGAGTTCTGAATTCAAAACTTTGCGATTTTGCTAATGTATGTGTTTATATGGATTAGGATCTTTTAGTTTTTGGATTAGAGTCTCTCATTTTGAGATTTTTGTTTCAATCTTGAAAGTCAGATTCGAATTACTACAAATTAGTATTTCACAATACAATCCTTTAATAAGTAATTGTATCAAACGTTGTTTCTACTATTATTATTAGTATAAACCCCTACAACTAAAGTCCGATAGTTAATCGCTAAATAGCTTGCCGCAATACAGGCTTAACCTAGTGCGGCTAACATCGACACACAAACATATAAAAACTGAAATGTTAATAATAAAGATTAAAGATTATTAAAGGTTAATTTATCTGGTGTATCACAGGTTCCGATTTCTTTCATTAATAACAAGTAGCTATAAAAGAATAAAAGTACATTTAAAAATAAATAAAAATATAATATCAGGTGAACGTTTATAGTACTATTGTATCAAAATCCTCATGAACTAAAGCAAAGTTTCCAATTTAACGAGAAAACTTCAGCATTCCCAAGACGATGAGTTTAACATTTCTGGGCTGTGACTGACTTTGAATGAAGGCTGCTATTTGTCAACAGAATATTTTACTTTTTGCCTAGACAAAGTTAAGGAGTAGGCGAAGGTTATATGGATTAAGAAAAAATGTGATTGGGCTTTAGACAACGAGGCCAAATAAATTAGTTCTGGAGGTTATCGATCTATCTTGTGGAGATTTTAATGGATTACGTGAGAGATGCACGTTTTATTGGCATGGGAAGACGATGGAAGGGATGCTAGGAGGGCAATGAACTCTCTAGCAATAAGTCTCTGTCTTATTTCCAAACAAAGTAACTCTAGTTTACTGTTTAACATAGTGCAAGTAACACTTACTGTGCTGTTTGCTTACAAAACATGTGTAAACAATTTTATGTTTTTCTATACAGTGTTATACATTATGTTTATTTTTTTAAAAGGTAGTTTACTGTGTTATAGATACTGGCACTTTCCTTTTATAATTTATGTGATATTAAAGTTTAACGAAGACCTACTTAAACGGTCAACATTCGTGCAATGTGTGTCACCATGCTGAATTATTGCATTGTCTGCATTCGCAATGAGTATGGTGACCACTATTAATAGATTTTGGTAATGCTTTTTATGAGTTAGAGTAGATCCACTTTTTTATGGGATAGGGGTAAACGATCAGACGGTTCGCCTGATGCTTAGCGTTTACCACCACTCATGGATACCCTCAACACCAGAGGCGTCACAACTGTGTTGCCGGCCTTTTGCTTACTTTGACAGGCTCCTATATAAAAAAACATTGAAAAGATGAGTTGCTAATAAACATGTGTTCTAACCTCTTATTACATTAGGATTTGGTAATTGTAACTCACCGTTCAAATTGATGAACCAGGTGAACACTATTAGTATCGCGTATCTCACAGACTAACTGCTAAATTAAATTTAAAGTTAGCAGACTGGTCATGTACTTCGACTGATTCTACAGCCTTTGGAAGCCTTTAAAAGTAACGCAATTCTATTACCCTTAACAATGTTTAACAAAGGAGCACATTTGATAGAAAAATTTTTTACGGAGTTAACATTTCTTTATTTTCTTTTCGATTGCAACTATACGTTGGGTAAAGTAACTTCAGCTAGAGTTCATATGGCCTAAACTAATCTGGTTTAAATCTGCCTTAGATATCTGATCATATTGAAGTTGAGTTAAAAATTTAATCAAGGTACGGCAACTTTATAATTATTTAGTATCATCCTTATAATGTTAGTGAATAATTACCTAACAATAACTTTAAAGAACAAAAAACTTTTATCTCCTTTAAACTATAAAAAATAATTATAATAAGCTAGAAAACTCTTTACTATTAATGTTTTTGTTTAAAAAGTAGAAAAAAGTACCTTTCTTATTGTTATTTCGATTAATTAACCCTCTCCTGAGAGGAGACTCGAGTCCAGCAGTGGAACATCATGGGTTGTTGATGAAGTCACTAAAAACACCATGAAGGAATTGAATAAGCTGTCGCCTGCGGTGTTCCCGGACCAATATGACCTTCAAACCTTCAAGAAAAGAGCGTACTCCTTCCTAAAAGGCCGGCAACGCACTTGTTATGCCTGTGGATTTGCGGGTGTCCATGGGCGGCGGTAATCGCTTACAATCAGGCGATACGTCTGCTCGTTTGCCCGCTATTAAATAAAAAAAGAAAACCCTTTTACACCCTTCGTCTCTATCTTGTCTCAAGGTTTCGTTTCTGTAATTTAAAAACATTAAATCAATTTGTCAAAATATCTAACGACTCTTAGAAATTTTCGTATAAGTACCTACTGATGGTTAATTAATATTATTAATTAGTTGTCAGCGTCAAACCATTGATGTCAGACGCAGATAAAGCAATTAAACTTTGTCCTCTACTGTATACAGGTATAGATTGAATAGACTGAGGATAGTATATAATAGAAAAATTGATTTAACAAAAGAAGCTAAATAAGTTCAAGAAAAGCTCAAAGTGTTATTCATCAGTTGTATATCCATACATTTGATCACCGCCTTTTCCATTTCAAAGTGGTTTATTTACCAAACAATACATTATAAGACAACTGTAAGCTGCAATGCTTTTGCACTTCGGGCTTTTTATTTTACCTTTTTGTATTACCTTTTTGAAGATTTTTGGTGGGAGAGCCACGCTTCGGCATGAATGGACCGGCTCGATTGAAGTGATGCCACGGCCTCACAGAAAACCGGCATGAAATAGCGCTTGCTCTGTGTTTCATCGAGTGAGTGAGGATACCGGAGGCCCATACACCACCCCTCCCCCCACCCTTGCCCCTAACCCCCTTCCCATCCCCTAAAGGCCGGCAACGCACTTGTGATGCCTCCAGTGTTGCGGGTGTCCATGGGCGGCGGTAATCGCTTACCACCAGGTGATACGTCTGCTCGTTTGCTCCCTACATAATAATAATAAAAAAAAAACACTACAGCGCCATCTACCGAAGATACACTGAACTACGAAGTAACGCACTACACGGAGTAACTACCAATCCTGAATCGCGCAATAGAAGTTCTCGCGCCGATTATCATATGTACAACATTCCAACATCAACTGTTGGGCGGTGGCCCGCCAGGCATGATCACCTCGCCTCGTCGGAGGATCCTCCCTTTGTGTTGGTGGGACATGACACCCGTTCCTCCACACTACTGACTATTCATAAGATTAATAACGCTTTGTGTAGTAAACGTGGGTTACGCAAAAACTGTGTTTGCAATCGGCTTCAAGAACTTAAATAAGTCTGGTTTTCTTGTCAAATACCTTTGCAATTTGTGGAAAAATCTTGATGAATCTTTCTAACTACATTGAGTATCAGCTTTTACTTGAGGAAAATTTGTTTATTAAAAGTTTACAAGAATTCATTAGATTCGTTTATATCAATACCATTGGTGTCCATTTCATCAAACACTAGCTGTGCCCGCTACATACATACGGATTTTCAAGTAATTTTTAGTTTTTTATAACCCTTTCCAGAACTACGACGAACATTTCAAAACCGTAATCAGCCAAATCGGCCCAGCCGTTCTCGAGTTTTAGCGAGACGAACGGGAATTAATTCTTAATTTTGGATACCTAATTATAAATGTTAATTACATATCCTAACTGATTCGGTTAGCGTTTACTGTAAAAAGCATCAAAGAAATCAAAATACAATTGAACATGACGAGTTATGCTACAAAAGATCAATTTACCAACAAATAGTCTTATCATAATATAAAGAGGATTATAATGGATTATTCGTAAAATTCTAATAAATATTCTGAGATTTAGGGAGTTGTTCGGAAATCACAGAAATCGGATTACTAGGGTCAGGCGGATTAAGGTTGAAGCTGGTAATATTGCCGACGTAACTATGGCAGCAATAAGTTACAAACGACCTGCTGAAATTTCATAAAGTATGAAACCTTTTCGTTCGTCTATTTTTTATGTGACGAAAAACATTTTTAATGGAACACTTTAGAGAAAAAATGCTGGATGATATGACGACGTTAGATTGGGCATCGAATGGCATTATTAATTTTAATTAGTTATTAGTTTATTTAATTCACTAAATACATCAGTTAATAAATACATAAATCACGACGAAAATAAATGATAAAACCATATAATACTCACAGAACATTAACATGAATAAGAGTAATTAAGGTTGGTTCATTCTTTTGAATTTTTTCTCCCTAGTATGTACAAAATAATATGAATTTGCCATTGAACTGTTATTATTACTTATATAACAGACACGCGGTACAGTGTTACTGTTGCATACGTAATTGTCCCGAGACATCAACGCAACTAGTCGCTCTGCAAAGCTCGTTAAAGTGGCGAACATATTTTTCAAAAATGTTATCCTGTATGTTAAAACGTGTTAAATCTATCCATAGAATTAATAATACATTACATAAAATCATGTCAAACAGCACAGTCAGAACAGCAAAAGTACTGTCACAGAAACATTATTAAAACACAAAATATATGGGAAGAGTAGAAAACATTTTCTTTCTTCGAAATATATTCTAATGTGGGTACAAAATGTTAGTAATAACTAACATTTCTACAGCAAAGAGGTTTTGTGATAAATAATTGGAACCAAAATCAACCTTCGTTCATAACTCGTAGTGACCTGAGGACCCTTGTCACTCGTCATTCGTTATATAACTTTTACGCCTCGTGACAGCGAAGGAGTGTCTCTTCGAGTTCTTCTCGATAATGTTAAGTTTATTGGGGTTTGAGACTGGAATTTTGGTTGAAGTATTCTTGAGTGAGAAGAAATTTTAAAAGTATTTTCTTTTTTTAACGCACAGACCGTACTGTCTGTCTGTATAATTCTTAATTATTTTATTAGTTATAAAATTTTATTTGAGATAAAGATTTTTCAAAAATCAATCGAGGCTATTTATGCATAACTAAAGAGATTTACATTGTTTACGTCGTTTTAACACAACTGCATAATGCGCCAATATGAAAGTATATTTATTATTATTTTTTGGTGTTGGCTTTAGCGCTTAGCATTATTTCCATAAGCCACGCTTCATAAGGCAGGCATGGGCCGGCGCGACTGGGGTGATACCACGGCCTCACAGATAACCGATGTGAAACAACGCAACGCCTGCGCTGTGTTTCATCGAGTGAGTGAGCCTCCGGTATCCCATACCCTAAACCCATCCCCATACCCCAAAGGCTAGTAACGCACTTGTGACGCCTCTGGTCTTACGGGTGTCCATGTGCGGCGATGTGTCTGCTCCTTTGTTCCCTATTTCATAAAAAAATAAATAATATATAGCACGGAGACTTAATTTCATAGATTGGAATAATATGTAGAAATATTTATTCATTATCTTTCTGAGAACGCAAAGTTTTAGAGTTTGATTTGCTGAAAATTGTTCTTTTCTTGTTGTCTTTTCGTAGCTTTTATATCACAGATATGCTTCATCAAAATGTAAAATTGCGTAAAAAGCTATTGCGTAATGTAAATGGATGTATAGGCACATGTAAATTTAAGGCCAATAAAGGTAGTGTAGTAATTAACTCTTAATTCCGTGGAATAACAGACCCAAAAGATCATATTTTTATAGTACTAAACATAACTCAGTTTAGAACACTGAGGCAATATTTTAATAGGCTGAATAGATATGGTTCAACAGTTGAGGGTATAGATCCAAATAATTTTAGGCCCTTCACATTATTTACAACTTTATTTATAACAATTTTCAAACAATAACATAATAACAGGTATGTAATATCTGATAATAAAGCTGGTATTATTAAACAGATACTCTACTTGAAGCTATCTAAATGTTACCTTCAAGAAAAGAGCGTATTCCTTCTCAAAAGGTCGGCAATGCATTTGTGACGCCTCTGGTGTTGCGAGTGTCCATGGGCGGCGGTGATCGCTTACCATCAGGCTATACGTCTGCTCGTGCCCCTATTCAATAAATAAAATAAAACAACATTGCACTTACCTTAAAAGATCGTCCTTGAGCAGCAAAACTATTTAAATATATTTTTGAAATCAAAACCAATCGGTAATTAATCAGAATTAACAACAGTATTTTGTCAATAGATTTCAGAAGATTCAAGATTGATACTTCAGTTCAAAAGCATCAGTGGCTTCCTCACTTCGTTTGCTCTAGAGAAAATAATCCAATCTGCATTCTGCTAACATAATCCTAGCGTGAGCCAGAAAGTATCTGGAAACAAGCGAACATTATATAGTCTCAAAAATGTTCTTCTCCCTAAAACTAAACGCACACTCATGCAGTCCATAATCATTCCTATAACCGACTATGGCAATGTGTATTACTTCGATCTGAATGCAGACATTCTTAACAAGCTTGACCGTATTCTCAATAGCTGCGTTTTCCATCTTCGGCAGTATGACCATGTGTCTAATATGCGTTCCAGTTAAAATGGTTTCGCCTATAGCGAAATCAGCGAGCCCTTACCTTCTTACTTTCATTTCTCAACTCGCCATCTTTACCTACCTACCTTGCTCCGTATTTCCGATACCTGTGTCAAACCTTCATTTTAAGTATCCTAACAATCGTTCATGAGCGCTACAATATAGAATATTTTAAAAAACTACTTAACGTCACACAACATCACAAACAGACAAATATATATATAGCTCCTAAACAAAATATCGAAAGCTTAATTTTTAACAAAGATAATGTAGGCCTAGAATCCAATTACGTTTTATTTCATGTAGCTGATCCCCCGGGCAATTGATGTATTTTTAGAAAAGTTCCAAACAATTTTACTGTAAGTATTCTATGACAAACTTAGTAAATTAAAATTCTATTACTTTTAATGTTTCCTTTAATCCCGACAAAAAGAAATATTTATCTGAACGTTTGCGAATACAATCATTATTCAATTGTATCCGATATCTGAAGATTACGACTACGAATTTCGAAGATATTTGCTTTTTCATATTATTTTATTTCATTTTTCCTGTAGGCTTATGGTTTTGATCATTATAATATTAGGTCGGTAAATTGATTCTTTTACGTTGAAATTTGGTTAATATTTTTCATTTTTAACTATTTTATCTCATTCTTCTTTAACTTGTAATCTTACAGAATAGGTTGAGAATGTTATAGGGAAAGGCAGATGTTTGGATATATTTCAGAGGAAACAGGTAAACTGAATAGTAACAACCAGTTTTATTTAAATTTAGAATAGATTACATTCGTCTTCTTATGTATGTAACTTCGACATCGCGACTGTCACAACTTTCAAAAAGGGAATCCTATGCGTGCTGGCTGGTACGACCATCAACAGCATAAGTATTAGATCCTTATAATATACAACAAATTATCGTTTTGTCGCACTGATAACTGTGATCTGAAATATATCCTCTTTGATTAAGAACTTTAAATTCAAAGTTATAAATCCATTTAGCTGGTAAAATATAGTTTCGAAAACAGTCATTCTTTTGTTTTTTCCTCACTACTTTTTACTACACAGACAGAGTTACTTTTGCATTTATAATATGTATTAGGTTTTTAGATATCGTATTGGCGTTTTGTCACTCTGGCCACTTTGATCCGAACTATATCCTCTTTGGTTAAGAATTCCAAATTCAAAGTTAAAAAAGTTTGAGTTTCGAAAATAGTCATTAATTTCTTTTTTCCTCATTAGTTTTTTCTTTGGCATCGCTCTCACAATGGAAATCCTGATATATCACTTTATTTACGAGTACGAATTACACCATGGCACCAGTGCTGCAGAAACAACTTGAAGGATTAACGATATGTATGGCGCTGATGTAGCAAAAGAAAACACGGTATATCTTTGGTTCGACGTTTGAGTTCTGGAAATTTCGACCTTCATAACTAGCCCTAGCTGCAGGTTTTGCTGTGAGTGATGAAACAGTTTTAATCCATTGGAAATAAACAGGTAAAATAAAAATTAATAAGCGGTGGGTACCCCATGACTTAAGTGAAACGAACCAGCGCGACTGCTGCTGCTGCTACTTTGATTAATCGGCTGAATATTGAAGGGATTTTAAATCGGGTCATTACCTGTGATAAAAGTGAATCCTGTACAATAACCGGAAGCGCTCGTCACAATGGCTGAACCTTGGAGAACCAGCAAAATCCTGACCAAGCGAAAAATAACACAAAAAAGTTACTTGTGAGTACCGGTTTGGTGGACTAGTGCCGATGTTATTCACTACAGCTTTCTATAATCTGGTCTAATGATTACAGCAGATATTTATTGTCAGGAACTGTAAATAGTGACGTAAGATCTAGCTGCTAAACAACCGAGGCTAGTCAATTGTTCTAGGCCACTGCTACTTCAGGACAATGCTACCACACAGTGCACCTAATACAGCCGCTAAACTAGAGGACCTGCAATTGGAATAACTATGACATCCACCGTACTCCCCCGACCTTGCTCCAACAGATTACCATTTATTCCAAAATTCCCTTTCCTCCTTACAAAGAAAAAAATCTCCAATGTGACAATCTAAACCAACTTCAGAGAGTTAATTGATGCTCATCTCCATAGTTTTTTAGTAAAGGGATCAATGAACTACCTATCGATGACAAAAGTGCATAGATAACAATGGTACATACTTTGAATAATTAAATATATGTACTTTATAAAAAAAAACTTTAATTTCCTCCCACATAAATCGCCAATTTCACATGTTAGCGCTTAATATATTCGAACATAAATCACTCTTGTATGAAATATTAAAACACATGTACCAAATGAATTAGATTACAGACAAAAGAAATTCAATCTAAACAACAGACAAAAGTCTCGGTGTAGGTAAGGAATGCGATATAATGTACCAAATTCCGAAAACGTTGCAAGCATTCAAGTTATGAAACTATGTTTCCCTTTGGCGCCTAAGTTGCTGCGCGCATACTGTTCTTTGCATATTCTTAAGATCTGCATTCAACTCGTTTCATAGTTGTACTTTACATTCCATAACAAACGTTACTATTTAGATTTTTATTTTCGAAAACTGTATTGTTTATTTGAACATGCTTAATTTTATTTTGAGAGAGTTGTTAGTTTGACTTCATTTCAGTAGAATCGGCAATATCTATACTAATATTATAAAGAAGTAAAGTTTGTGTGTTTGTATATTTGTTAAATTGTAAGGGGTAATCTCGGGATCTACTAAACCGATTTTAAAAATTCTTTCACCAATAGAAAGCCACATTATTGCTGAGTGTCATAGGTTATATCAAAAACCGAAAAATAAAAAGACTTTTACGTGGTAGTCGGTCGCGGCTCAGTCGCGTGGTCGGCTCCTTACGCAACAGACGTCTCCGAAATTGAATTTTTCGAAACGTAATTAGTACACTTTTGACATTGTTTAAATAAAAGGTTCTTATCAGAACTACTTTCTATCTTATTCTTGGCAGTTAGAAATTAAAACATAACGCTCTGTACTAAAAAAGGATATTATTAACATTATGCCCAACGAAGTGGGCACGGGTCAGCTAGTAATTTATATTTTCTGTACTAATTATAAATTTGTTGATTCTCTTCTCTAGTATATAAAATTTTCGTTTCGCGGTGTTTATTACCAAACTCCTCCGAAACGGCTGAACCGATTTTTATGAAATTTTGTGTGCATATCGGGTAGGTCTGAGAATCGATTTTGGATACCCATTAATGATAAAACTTTAATTTATTTTTATAGCAAAGCAACGTTTAGCAATGAATATATATTTTCAACCTGTTAATTAATTATAAATCAGAGAACGTTAATTAACTTCACTAACAAAAGGGTCTGAATACAAGTGAAATTCAATTAATCATGTTACGAAACTTTATACATGTACCTATTATATATGTGTCTAAAGGATTCTTGAACCAACAAACCTCCTTGTCCCTTTAGGTCTTGAGGGCTTTTGCTATCCTTGTTTTGCCCCATTTCTTTTGTGTGGACCTCTTTACGAATTCATAAATTATTTTTTAGAAGGAAAGTATGATAAATGTTTTCGTAAATCTTGATATAACTATAACTACAAAGAGTAAATAACATAAAGTCCTTAGGCGGATATACCTTGGTTGTAAATGAAAGTTTTATATTATAACTAAGAGTGAAAAGGGCGGGTTAAATTGGTACCTTAATTTGGGTCCTTAAATAAATAAATGATGGGTGTTATATGGTTAATTTATGGAATAATAACTACATATTGCATATCACTATAATCAATATATCGTAGTGAAATATGAGACATAAGATATCTATTCTTCGGATAATAAAGATTAAAGAATATTGGGACAGTCTTCTCTATTTTATAAAATACTTAAAATAGTGAGAATTCGTTGGCGAAAAAGGGTCTTCTAGAGAATTTAAGTACGAGTTAAGTATGAGAGAATATAAGTACGAGTTAAGTATGAGAGAATTTAAGTACTGGAGATTTTCACGCGGTACCAAAACATCTATATAAATAAAAATTAATCATTGAAATGTACGTTTACACATAACTTGAATATTTTCTTTTCTTTATGTGTTTCTTATTGTCAGGACAAGGTTCGTATTGAAAACCAGAAGTATTATATTTTCTTAGTTAGCGATTGTTACTACCCGTG
This sequence comes from Spilarctia lutea, assembly GCA_916048165.1. Taxonomy (NCBI): domain Eukaryota; kingdom Metazoa; phylum Arthropoda; class Insecta; order Lepidoptera; family Erebidae; genus Spilarctia; species Spilarctia lutea. Next base: position 9,889,651 of record OU696491.1, read on the forward strand.
GAAACCTGAGATGGGTATAAATACTAAAACCAGCTTTTTCTAAAATTTTAATATTATTGCAATTTTATAAAAAAAAGTAAGAGAAGCCGCTTTCGCTGTCTGTTTGCTTAAACAATTCAACGGATTTTAACGCAGTTTTTAGCAATAGATAGTGTGATTCAAGAGAAATAAATGAATATTCCGGACATCTAACACACAACGCCATCTGGTCCCAAGCTAAGCAAAGCTTGTGTTGTGGGTACTAGACAACTGATATAAATACTTATATTTTTATTTTGGAAATATATACATATTATACATAGAAAACACCCAAACTCCGAAACAAATATTTGCAGATCATACAAACATTTGTTTGAAAGGTTTACATACTTTATACATGTTTATTATAGAAGAAGTGGTCTAATTATAATTGAAGTAAAATAATACTAAGATAATTGAGAAAGGAAACGAACAATGTAAAATTCGGTTACAATTTATTATCCAAATAAAGAAAATATACTATTGGACAAACACTCAATTAGATGTAATGAAAAGATATTCTTGAAAAACATTAAAGATTTTAATAAGAAGGAACACTGAATCTTTTCATTTCAAAGCATACTCTCATCTTGTTTTTCAAATGTAACTCATAAGTATATACGACTAATAAAAAGTATAAAGTAGGCAAAGCCTTGAAGAGCTAAATTATTATTTAAATCCTTAAGTCATTTACTGAAAAAAAAAACACTACAGAAATCTAAAGAGCAAATGAAACCACTCGTTGGTCTTGTTGCTATAATTTATACAGCTTCGGTGCATTGAATAGCTCGGCGGAGATGCATTCAGGGAATACACAAATTTATCTTGACGTTGTATTAATCAAATAACACCTTTAACTAAACGTGATAAGAGCCATAAGGATTGCTTATTCTGTGATGTGGTGTTGTCAAGCGCGTTTAACAAAGATGTTCTCGGCTGCGTGGAGGGTAGATAAATAATACCAACTAGCTAGAGTATTGTATTTCTAGACTTATTTTTTTGTTTCGAATTTTTTGAAGGATTTCGGCTAGCTAAGAAGGCGATATAAGTTCGGGATGATAGCACAGCAGAATAGCAAGTTACATTAGTAAATAAATATTTCGGACATCTAACACACAACGCCATCTAGTCCCAAGCTAAGCAGAGCTTGTGTTATGGGTACTAGACAACTGATTTAATACTTATATAGTTACATACATATTATACATAGAAAACACCCAAACTTCGAAACAAATATTTGCAGATCATACAAACATTTGGTCCGACCCGGGCATCGAACCCGAGACCTCAAGCTTAGCAGTCGCATATGCTACCACTACGCCACCGAGGCAGTTGTTGATTAATATAGTTGACTCATGTATTTCTTATTATTTTTCTTGTTTCGTTGTTGAAAAAAAAACAAAGCTTTTTAATTGCTAGTATTTACAGCGTAAGAGCTTTAATTTCGATATGGTCCTTCTTCAAAATACTGCCGATCGCGTCGGTATAGGTATTTAAAGGCCTATTTATAACCTTATAAATTAGTTTAGTCAATCCCTCTTTGTTTATTACATAAACTATAAAAAATCACTAGCTGACCCACGCAACCTCGTTTGCGTCTTATATTGCCCGTAGCGTGAAAATTTTTCCCCGTTTTTGAAACATTATTCAATGGTGCTCCGCTCCTTTTAGTAGTAGCGTGATGATATATAGCCTATAGCCTTCCCCGATAAATGGACTATCTGACACTGAAAGATTTTTTCAAATCGAACCAGCGGTTCCTGAGATTAGCGTGATCAAATAAACAAACTCTTCAGCTTTAGAATTTTAGTATAGATGTGGGGGAACGGGTATCATGTTCCACCCAACACAAAGGGAGGATCCTCCGACCAGGCGAGGTGATCATGCCTGGCGGGCTACTGCCCAACAGTTGATGTTGGGATGTTGTATATATGATAATCGGCGCGGGAACTTTATTTGCGCGATTCAGGATTGGTAGTTACTCCGTGTAGTGTAGTTTGTAGGTACAGTGCGTAACTTCGTAGTTCAGTGTATCTTCGGTAGATGACGCTGTATGTGGAGGTCGCCACATCACTCCCCTCCAAGACTGGAGGTCGATATATATTGCGTCAGCTGTCTGTGCTCTGTTGTGGAGCTTGCCAGTGCCAGGAGTAAGTAGTTCCAGTGAGTCGGAACTGAGTGCCGCAAGTTCCAGTGAGTCGGAACTGAATGCCGCTAGTCCCAGTGAGTCGGGGCTGAAGTCCGCTGATCCCAGTGAGTCGGGATCGCATGCGGTGCGCGGTGCTGCGGTGAGGTCCCCAGTGAGTCGGGGCGATTGCTGCGTAGTGGCTGGCTGCTGCGTAGACGGGAGAGATGTGCTCTGCTTACATGGACCGTAGGTGCAGTGTGCTGTGCCTAGACGCTGTAGAGGCCGTGGGGGTTACCAGGCTGGAGCGGTCGCGTCCTGCGTGTGGTATATCCCTGTTGAGGCCGAAGTTGCTGGCTGGCTTGAGACTTGCTGTGGGAGTGAACATGATGGTGCTGCGGATCATCGAAGGTAGCACCTTGAAGGTTGCTTCCAATCACGTCGGGGTCACCACTGTGGGGGAACGGGTATCATGTTCCACCCAACACAAAGGGAGGATCCTCCGACCAGGCGAGGTGATCATGCCTGGCGGGCTACTGCCCAACAGTTGATGTTGGGATGTTGTATATATGATAATCGGCGCGGGAACTTTATTTGCGCGATTCAGGATTGGTAGTTACTCCGTGTAGTGTAGTTTGTAGGTACAGTGCGTAACTTCGTAGTTCAGTGTATCTTCGGTAGATGACGCTGTATGTGGAGGTCGCCACATCGATAAGACACAAACTACTTATAAACATAACATTACTCCCAAATTATATATAATATCCTGTGAATGTCAGAATTAATTTAATATCTGGTCTTCTTTCGTTCTATCTTTCAATGATAAATAACCTTCATCATCATCAACAGCATACCGGAGTCCACTGCTGGACATAGGCCTCTCCAATTGGACGCCACTTTTTTTGATTTTCGGCTTCTCGCATCCAGCTACTGCCAGCGGTCTTATCGCTTACGACCCTCACTACCTATAAATATAAAAGGACGTCCCTATGGTTAATTCAATTTATATCCACCTTAATTTTTTTTTTCTTTCTTTTTTTTTATATTCCGGACATCTAACACAACGCCGTCTAGTCCCAAGCTAAGCAGAGCTTGTGTTATGGGTATCAGACAACTGATATCAATACATATATACTTTTTTTTGTAAACACATACATATTATACATAGAAAACACCCAAACTTCGAAACAAATATTTGTAGATAACACAAATACTTGGTCCGACTCTGGATTTGAACCCAAGACCTCAAGCACAGCAGTGGCATTCACTACCACTGTGCCACCGAGGCAGCCAATTCTTGGAAAACCGGGTTTTTAATTACATAATGTTTTTGTTTATTTTTACACTACATTCCATGCCCCAGGTACCTGTTGCTTACTATTATATTCAATACAAATTCATGAACTAATTCCTACTACCCCATAATAATGAATATTCAATTTTGCCACCGAACGATGTTTAAACATTCAACGTTAATAAATTTAATCCTGTGTTTACAGCGTATAGGCATAAAATATGAATATTCAAATCATATTCGGCAATGGTGGCAATTCTGTTGATGTCATCAAACGGTTAACACAAGAATAGCAAAAGAAAAATTATAGCCTAATTTGAGTGATTTAACTAATTTTGGTTAAGCCAAAGTAAATTTTATTCTTTCAAGTTATAAACAAGCGTGTGGCTCTGATTAACGTTTATTTGGTACTGAACTAAAAACAGTGATAGCTGAAATGTGAGATATTGAAAAATGGTGTGTAAGCAGATGAGATTAAAGTATATAATTCAACAACAAATTTTAGTGAATTTTAGTTTAATGATGACAACAACAGAATTACCGCCACTATGTCATTTTAATATTACGTGGTCTAAAACGTGGATATTGTTCTAGTTGACACTTTTCTTTGTTTAAAGCTAAAATATTTCTTAAAGATAGAAAATATCTGCTTATAAATAAATCAATGTGGTGACGGATGAGGAATACGGAGAGTCACCACCCCTATTTGGTCATGCACTACTAAACCAACATCTTTTCACTCTAGGTGTAACAGACAGTCCTTTGTGCAGGGCATGCATGGGGGAAGAAGAAACGGCCGCCCATGTCATCATGACATTTCCTGAGGTGGCCGAATACCGGGCGAGACACCTCGGATCACCGAAGTCACTTCCTGAAGTCGTCGGCAACGTGAAGGGTCTGCTAGGCTTCCTGGAAGAACTGGGGTGGCACGAATAATGCTAACCCACCACACAAAATAGGCGCACTGAAGTCGTCAAGTTGCGGAGACCTAACCCGCGAGTTTCGAGTTCATAGGGACACCTGAGAAACGGGTTTTTTGGCCCATATAACCAGATTAATTGGTTTCGGGTTGGTGTCGAATTTTGCCTTCTTTTTGTGTCCTTAGCCGTCTTGTACAACACCCATGGGTGGTAACTATCCGTATTCCTCATTCGTCACCACATTGATTTATTTATAAGCAGAAATTTTCTATTTTCAAGCAAAATCTTAGCTTTAAACAAAGACAAGTGTCAACTAGTTCAATATCCACGTTTTAGACCACGTAGGTAATATTAAAATGACATAGTGGCGGTAATTCTGTTGTTGTCACCATTAAACTAAAATTCACTAAAATATGTTGTTGAATTATATACCATTGTTCGTAAATAGTTTTTATCTACACCCATGCTATACATTCTCTATATTAGTTAATAATGTCATCCAAACGAGTGTTGTAATGTTGTACTAAATTACACAATGCAACTCCTGTTTCAAAAAAAGAACATTGTCTGGCACGCGCCTTTCACGACCACAGCGCCGTTTTTTTTAAAAAAGAACTGTTATTCGAATTCACATCGTATCCCGCCATTTTTATTCGATATTAGAGCCCTTACAACATTGTACTACTGAAACCTATGGTTTCAGAACTTTTTATAGAGATTTCATATCATGGGTAAAGTCTTGTATGCAACCCCCCTGCCCATCCCCAAAGGTCGGCAACGCACTTGTGACGCCCCTGGTGTGACGAGTGTCCATGGGCGGCGGTAATCGCTTACCATCAGGTGATACGTCTGCTCGTTTGCCCACGATTCAATAAAAAAAATGTATTAAAACACTCATGTGATATCTTTCTCTCTACATTGCACAAAATTTCAAAAAAAAACAGTGCCTGTTTATATCATTTAATAATACGAGTACCTCAGTATTTTTTTCCGTCACAGTATTAACTCAGAATAATAAATTAAATGAAAAATATATTCATATTACGCTCTCTATAACCTGGTTCACATAAATGATTTAAATTCTATTTTGGTCCTCAACACACGCGAAATTCAGAGAAACGAAGCTTCAGAGATTTTTCATATTCCTTAGTGGATTCTAACATACGTCTGCATAATAGAATTTCTGTTACGTTCTGTGTCTGACAGGTTGAAAACCATTTGTGTCAGAATGAAATGAAAAATTTACTTGTACTTTATATATTATACTAGATTTGCTTACGACTCCGCCCGCATATATGTTGGTTATCGCGACAAAAAGTAGCCTATATCCATCTCCAAAATCTAATATTTAAAATTCTCGTGTCGCGCTGTTTGTGGTTGAACTCCTCTGAAACGGCTTGACCGATTCACATGTAATTTTGTATGCATATTGGGTAGGTCTGAGAATCGGACAACATCTATTTTTTATCCCCCTAAATGTTAAGAGTAGTCCACCCCTAATTTTTTTTTATTTATTTTTTTATGTTACAGCATTACAAAATACATACAACTCGGAATCTTCAACCCTCTACGATCAACCCCTATTTTTCCATCGCGATTTTTATTGACCCACCCCTAAAATATATATTCCTTTTTATGGCAAAGCAACATTTGTCGGGTCAGCTAGTATCCATATACTATTAAAATCACTTGATTTAGTCGTGAGAGTGTAATAGATAGATATAGTTACTTACGAATTTCACTCGTTGATGTTGTATTAGTGGATTAGCATTTTTCTTCAATATTGGATAACTGTGTGTAAAATACTAGATATATTCTTTCAACATGCAAATATATTTACATGTTCCGCCGAGTTGGTGAGTGAGTTGTCTGGTATTCGCAGGGATCCCAGTGATAAGGTTGAATTATTGGAGAGAACTTTTCTTACCCTGTTGGCCTGTGTAGTAGTCTCAATGTTTGTAAAGAAGTTCCGCCATGAGTTGCTACTCCTGTATCTGAGTCGTTTTTTGTACTTGGACTTGGTAGCCTTGTATTTATCCCATTCCTGGTCTGTACCAGTGTTCATCGGTCTGTTGAGTTGCCTCCTCATCCCATGCCTAAGTCTCTCCAGCTCAGGCCCCCACCAGCTCTCTTTATTTGTTCGGCCTACTGGTGGGACGGTTAAGGGGCATGCCTGATGGAAGCAGTCCATCATAGTGTTTGTAAGGTTTAGGTTTACTTGTTTTTCTATTTCAACGACACCTAAGATCCTAGATGGATTACCACCCTGACGCAGGGCCTGACCGATCCGCACAGGATAACAAGCGCGATCGGTTTTTTTAGGATTCCGCGTAGGTGGTGCCTTGAATTTGCTTACCTGAAGGTCGAAACGTGCGAAGGTGTGATGCGTGGGGAAACGAGAGGTGAAGCTTATTTCAACCGGGTGCGCAGATATTGCAGACGGCTAAAATGTATAAAAAATTGTAGATACTTTGACTGTTTGATTAAGTTGCAAATTTCATATTCCTGCATTTCATTACACAAATAAATGAAGTCTAACATTTTGTGATTTCCGCGTTTTCTTAATTTAACTTCAAAGAGAGTAGAATTTTGTATGAAAAATATTATTTTTGTATCCAAGACCAATAAAATGTGAAAAAGTGATTGATAGTACAAGTTTGTAGTTCAATATGAGTTTTTTGTAGGAAAGTTCATAGTTCAAGAGTTTATGAGAAAAAAACGTGCAGGGAATATGGAAATGAAATGAAGATCCGATAACAGAGGCATCTCATGACGTGTTTATGACTTATGAAAAGATGAAGGGAGTTTTTATTGACCGTGAGATTAATTTAGTTACTGACATTTTGAGTTACTTTTTCTTACAAAATTTAGCGCAAACTGTGTCTTCAAATCCATTTCTTTTGCCGGTACATGAGATACAGCCTGGTAACAGACAGACAGACAGACAGACTGACGGACGGACAGACAGGCGGACAATGGAGTCTTAGTTATAGGGTTTCGACCTTCGATTCGAAAAATCCGGGTGCGTACAAAATATTTCTTAAATGTTACATGCTACATTGTTAAATATTATTTCAATTAAGTTTTGTATACAAAATTTCTATCTCAGTCTATTGCCGTCCACTGCTGAACGAAGGCCTCCCCCGAAAAGCACCAACCATTCCGGTCCTGGGCATCCGCTTCCATCCGTTGTCAGCCATTTTCTTCAAGTCGTCGGTCCATCGTGCCGCAGAGAGTCTTACATTGCGTTTGCCTAATCGTAGTCTCCACTTATCGGCTCCAGTGACCATCAGTCCGCCTCGAGACATGACCCACTTCCACTTCAGTGTGCTGATCCTACAAAATACTGAAAAATTATTCGTATTATTATTATTTTTTTCTTAATCCTAGATATAAAACAATAGTCTGTACAAATAGTTTTTAAAAATATTCGGCTATCCGTCGTCCAGTTATCATGTTTACCGAATATCCAGCCGACTTTAAACAGCCGAATATCTTACATTATTATCATGTTTTTTAAGTAAAGTACCTGGATGAAGGAGCTTTGATCGGTTTATCGCCCTCAAAACCCCTGCATACGAAATTTCATGGTAATTATTGGAGACGTTGACGAAGTTCAAATTATATATAAATAAATAAATATTTCGGACATCTAACTCACAATATATGTAAAGAAATAAGATTTCTTTCTTTCACATAAAGCGTGATAGAACACTAGCTTACTACCTTCATTTACAGCTAGATGGCGTAGTTTGACAAATGTCTGTCATGGTTCAATGATAAAAAGAGTGAAGTGTGAGGTTAGGCAAAGAATTATTTTATTATTTGATTTGTGAAAAGGAATCGTCAAATCTGTTAAGATACCTTATATGTCGTTTCTTTGTATTTTCAGGTAATATACCTAATATGTTTGTTAAGATCTGTTTGTAGTAAAGCGATGTAAAAATATGCTTAAATAAAACTTTGTATTTTCAGAGCAACACAATAAGTTTTATTTTGCCGATTTCTGATAATCCCGACTAATTGTCTTATATATATATAAGAATTGCTTGTTTAAAAGTATTAGATAGAAAATCTAAAAGATTACGATGCAACTAAACACAAAAGTATTGATCAGCTAATCTAAAACGACCTGGTAGAAGAATTTCATATATAGAAGTCATGTTCTATTTGCATTTTTATTTGCCAAACCATCTTAAGTCATACTTATCTGAATTACGAAAAATAAATCGAATTTTCGTACAAACCTTTTAGTTTGGTTGGCCGAGTGGTGTCAGCGGTCGCCATGCCGCTTGCTACTGCGCCAAGTGTCGTGGGTTCAAATCCCACGCGGTACCTACAACACTTTGTGTGATCCACGAATTGTTGTCCCGAGTCTGGATGTTCTTTGTGTCCGTTTCATGTATGTTTGTAAAGTCCCCCACGACACAGGATGTTTATTCCTAATGTGGGAGTTGTCTTTTTAAAAAAAAAAAAAGAAAAAAAGTCCTTAATCTTCCAATACGTTTGGGCATAAGTTGATGATTGGGTTTAATTTCAATGTTCATTTGATTTTCCTTTCTATCAAATTGGGAGATCATTTAAATGCCAACATCCCTTCTTTTGCTATTCTATTTTTACATGAAAATATTTATCAGAATTCTATATCCATAACCAGTATATTTCATTTGAAGATGAGAGAAATTCTTCTCTTTAAAATAAGTATTTAACAGAAGTAAAAAGATAGAAACCAACGTTACGGTACGTATCTGGTTACCGCCTGTGACGTCATAAAGGTTAAATGTCAGTAGTTACGTCACAGACTTTAACCTACTTTGTTATTTAAATAGGTTTATATTTTAATGGGTCACTGATAATAAGATTAAAGGAGAAACTGGCTTGAAAATTTCGTTGTAACAACAAAATATGTTAATATCCTCTTTTCGATGGTAATATATGTAGATGTATACTTTGTGAATAAGTCGATTATCCTTTAGAAGAATCGAAGTCATTTTCAAGTTTTAAGAGGGCATAGGCATTGGAACCAGCTGACAATTAAATTATTTTAACCTTGCAAATACTATTCAGCGCTACTTGTTCATTATATTTTTCTGATCGTATTCATTTCCAAGTTTATTTTTTTATATGAAAAGGGGAAATATGTTTTTGACATTAGACTAGTTATCTGATGGACACCGACAACTCAAAAGTCAAATAGTGTACTGCCGTCCATTAAGTTATCAACCCAGAATCACAGGCTGTGTACACCTTAACGCTAACACGGGAAGTCGACTAATACATATTAAACACTGCAAATTCTGTTAAATTAGTCTGGTTTACGTTAACAACAGCCTAAAAATAGTGTTAATGGTACTAGACTTTTCCTAATATATACAACAGTCTCTCACGAAGCAATTTTTATTATTTCTTTATTGTACTGTATTACCTAATTTCTACTTATATTTGTATAAGAGTAATAACTAAATTATATTATAGTACTTCTAGTAGACTAGGCCAGTGGTGAGTGTTGTACACGTCTCGGCTCCGTACGTCATTACTGGTAGGACGCAGAGAACTAGAGTAAAGTAACTAACATTGCAAGGAGAATCGGTACACTGAAGTGGAAATAGGTCGGTCATGTTCCCAGAAAAACCGATGGTCGGTGGAGCCGAAATACGCTTGCGTTGAGCACGTGATTAGGTAAACGTAGTGTAGGGTTCCTTGCGGCACGATGGACTGACGATTAGAAGAAAGACGCGGATGAATGCGAACTGCCCAAGACTAGGATATTTGGCGCTCCTTGGGGGAGACCTTCATTCAAAAGTTGACTGCGATTGGTTGATATATATTTTTAGCAGTTAGATTTAATTAATGAATAATATAATTGTTAATATTGCCCCATGTTTCATTAATAGGTATATTAATTAGACTACAATCAGTTTAATAAATTTTAATAACATTTGTGATCCAAAACACTATTAGTTACATAAATATTTTTACCAACCCATAAAGGAGTAACATTACTATCGCCGTAAATTGCTTTAGACTAAATACAATTATGCAGATGTGTTAGTTTATATCTGTTTCCTAAAATGAGATGTGTTTGCAAAAAACAGGTCTTTTTTTTTTTTTTTTTTTATTGAATAGTGGGCAAACGAGCAGACGTATCACCTGATGGTAAGCGATTACCGCCGCCCATGGACACCCGCAACACCAAAGGCGTCACAAGTGCGTTGCCTTTGGGGGATGGGAAAGGGGATGGGGGGAGGGGTTGGGGTATGGGCCTCCGGTATCCTCACTCACTCGGTGAAACACAGCGCAAACGCTATTTCACACCGGTTTTCTGTGAGGCTGTGGTATCACTCCGGTCGAGCCGACCCATTCATGCCGAAGCATAGCTCTCCCACGGTAAATCGTCGTGATGGATTTTTATGTTTACGTTTGATGTTAGTCTTTATTTTTACTTAAGACTAAGGTAGACTGAATATTATTTTGTATATGTTAGTATTCGTCTCTGATATATAATTTTATTCTCTACTTTACACGAGTGAAGATTCAAAAATCTTAATATGCCTTGTACCTGAGCGTAGTTTTTTTATTATGCTTTTAAACCTTAAGCGGCGTTCCCACGAGGCGTTAATCACGACAGTGAACCACGCTTTCGTGAAATACACTTCTGTGTGAACGCCCTCACAAAAGCAAACTTACTTTCGTGAGGGCGTTCACACAGAAGTGTATTTCACGAAAGCGTGGTTCACTGTCGTGATTAACGCCTCGTGGGAACGCCGCTTTATTGTCATCTAATTTATTCAACAAAAGAAATAGGTCATGTGTAACTTGAATTAATATTAAAGAAAAAAGCTTAAATTAATATTAAAAAAACTTCATTAATAAAAAAGAAATAAATAATTATTTAATTATTTGTGGCATAAGTTGATAAAAAAGTTATGCAATAGCTTTACCGCGGCTGTCTCCAAGTGCCACACGTTTTTTGTTTATTTTTGAAACTGGTGGCTGCTGACCCTGGGAGCTAAGCCAGGTCGTGGTTTTATTGCCTATCCAGAATACATAAATGAATAATGTAATGCTAATTTATTTAGAAGTTTTCTTGGTAAATTTACATTAGATGTATTTAGAAATGTACAAGTATACTTGATAGCAGACTGGTTGCACAGGCACTGCCCAATTTGGGATCAGATGGCTTTTTTAAATGGTTTAGTTAATAATAACATTTATACTATTATTATAAAAAACTAATTTCACACACACGAGTAAAACCGCGGAAAAAGCCTATGTAAATCTTTATACGAAAACTTGAGACAACATTGTACCCAAATTATAATTTATGTCGTGAATACAAATGGGCGTCTACTCCGCATTTCAAGCCTTCGTAAGGGGACCTGACATTCTGTATGAATAATTTTAGACATGGAACTTTACTAAGAAACGTCTCGAATGATAATAGCGCACATACTTTAGGATTACGTTCATTCGAGATTTATTACAAACTTACTGACATACTAAAGAATATATTGTGTGGCATATGTTTTCGAAATAGACGTTTCGAAAAAAGTTTTAAATGGTAAGTCAAAGATTTTACACTCTTTTAACGAGCAAACGTATCGTCAGACTGCATAGCTGCCCATGGTCTCCAACGCTACTGGAACGAAATAATATTGATGCTCTAAGGCCGCATATTTCTGCCTCTTCCCATAACAAACGTCCTCCGCGGCGGCCGACGGAGCAGATGGTACGACTCGGATGGCTGTCGGCAACAGTGCTGACACAAGTAACGTCCCACGCCCACGTTCCACGTGATGTATTTGCAAAAAAACAGTATACAGATATGTATTTATATAAGTCGTCTAGTACTCATTTTACAAACCCTTCTTAGTTTGGGACTAGATGGCGTTGTGTGTTAGATGTCCGAAATATTTATTTACAGTCTTAGGCTGTAATTATATACCAAAACAAAAGATGATAAAAACTTCGAAAAATTAAAGCACAATTTATTTCTATTTAGAGCCTAGTGGGAGACAATCGGCTTGCGAACAATTGAATAAAATTAATTCATCCACGTGAAGCACAAACGCAAAATTAAATTACTTGCTAAAAGTATCACCAGCCAACTTTTTGTATGGTGATGGATTATGAATACTCCTATTTATCCCGTGAATGTGGCAATAGTTGACTAAGGAAGCAAACTACGCGGGATAATAGACCGACAGATGATAAAAGTAACTTATTTGACTAAGGTGTTATCCACCATAGTAACATCATATTGTGTTACAAATTCATCGATAAACAACGAATTATTGCGTCATTATATCTATACATTAAATCGCTTAATGGAAATCAAATTAAACTTGTCAAAGCTCATCATATCACGCATGGATGCATATTCAATTATGATCTAACCCATTAATGGCTTTATGTGGATGTGACAGTTAAATTTACATTGTCAAGTTTGAAGTTAATTCAATTTCTGTAAATTGGAGCAAATAATATGAGGATTCCTGTCTTATCTAGTGTTAGTCTGATAGACTTGTATAAACCCTTGTTCTGCCTTCTCTCCTTATCACTTTTTCATTATCTTTAGGTTATCTAAAAAGAACCCAGGCCTCTATCCTGTACCATATTATACATAGCGTTAGTGTCAAATAAAACTGGAAGAAGGCAAATTTACAAAAATAACGTAAGTTGAAAATATTTGAACGAGAGTATGAGTCCTAATATAATTCTCATATATGAGGGCCAATCGGGTTGAACAGATACATATGAAACCATAATAAAAAGAATAAGAGTATTAAAAAGAGTAACACTCCTAACTATTAAGTTAGGAGATTGAATATTGTATAATATATTGTTTTATATTCTACGTACATATTTTAAAAACCTAAAAAAGTAGTCAACCAATGTCTAGTCAAGTTGTAAGAAGTACCCCATTAGTTTCCTTTACTTTCAGCTATATTAAAATAGAACACGATATAACATGACTAGTATAAAATATTGTATTAAAAGTTTACGACTTTTTTATAAGTCCTAACATTGCTTATGGTGCCCCTAAGCTTTGCTTTTATATTATTTAAGAACTATTTCGAGGGGAAATCCATAAGGAACTTTATGAAGGTCGGATTTTTATATAAAGTTTATGTTTATGACATTTTAGCGGTTAAGATAACATTTATATAAAAAAAGAAAAAAAAATTGCAAAGGACATAATTACAGCATTACCTTGATATTAGTGAATTGTTGTTTTATAGTTTTTTTTAAACAATACTTACCGTGGGAGAGCCACGCTTCGGCATGAATGGGCCGGCTCGACCGGAGTGATATCACGGCCTCACAGAAAACCGGTGTGAAATAGGGCTTGCGCTGTGTTTCACCGAGTGAGTGAGGATACCGGCGACCCATACCCGCACCCATCCACGCATTCCTTTCCCCATCTTCCAGCCGACAACGCACTTGTGACGCCTCTGGTGTTGCGGGTGTCCACGGGCGGCGGTAATCGCTTACCATCAGGCGATATGTCTGCTCGTTTGCTCCAAAATTCCATATTTTTTTTTATATTAAATTACTAAGAATAGATAATATAATTCTTACTATTTAGGAATATGGGAATTTAAGTGCAACACTTCATTTAGTCAACGAAAAATTTTGTAAATTCAATTTTGTGCGATTGAAATTAAACGAAAGTTAATAAATAATATATATAGGTTAAATCATTATCCCTACGAAAGTATTTTCTGAATCCGATATTGAGGCGTCAATTCAATGTTTACTGCTTTACATTTCATGCATATTTGGTACATAGGCGGGGGAATGACTGTCTAAGAGATTTCTTACCAATTATTTATTACTTAATGCAGAGAATATGAATGCGATGGAACTTGTAATATGCAAAATAAACAGCGGTGACTATACGAAGGAACTATAAAAGTTAATTTTTGCTACGAAACTAAATCGTTATACGACAGTATCATTCATTTTGACGTTCATAACCTTTGTCGCAGAATATTATATTGCCCGCCCAAAGTTATAATCTCGAAGTATTAACAAAGCGCTTGTAATAAACGGTGGTTATAACTTTCTTTTGGTAATGGTCGAAAAATAATGATTATTAAAAGTAACTAAAAATGTTAATGGCCTTATAAGAAACAAAAGATACAGAATAATTTTAATGTTGTACAATTGCTTATGATTAGTGTAAGAAAAAATAATCTTATGAAAGACCTTTGCCTAAATGCAAAATGGTTGTTATTTGATTAAACTTGAATCCGAATCTAACGAATTAATTATATACGAGTATATTAATACTAATATTATAAAGCTGAAGAGTTTGTTTGTTTGAACGCGCTAATATCAGGAACCGCTAATCCGATTTGAAAAATTCTTTCAGTGTTGGATAGTGTATATAGTATATAGTAGTGTAGTATCGAAGAAGGCTATAAGCTATATATCATTACGCCGATACTAATAGGAGCGGAGCGCCAATGAAGAATGTTTACAAAACAAAAACAGGGGAAAATTTTCACGCTAGGGGCAATAGAAGACGCAAACGAGGTTGCGTGGGTCAGCTAGTGCCCTAATATTGGTATTATCTAAGTCGGTGACCTGCTGACTTTAAAAAACAACCTTAACTAGTATAGCTATCACCTTAAAAGCAGATTTTTGTCTACTATAATACGCTGGACAGACTGGTTAGTATAGATTTTGTTTTAAGCTTTCCATCTCTTTGGAGTACTGTTTTTATGCGTAGTGTTCACGTATTTGTAAGCCCACAAAGCCGTAGCGCGATCATCATCATATAAATTTAGTTAATACAAAAGTTAAATTGGTTCTCCATAGATGGCATCAAGATCGAATTGTTTCGTTACCTTAAAGATATATATATATAGTACTAGCTGAACCCCACGGTGCTACCCGCGGTTATTGTCGTATCGTGGGTAACGCCGCGGGGCGAAGCTAGTCTAAAAAATGTAAGCTTAAGTTACTCCTTGTACCATCAGCTACCTACCAGTGAAAGTCCCGTCTAAATCGGTCCAGCCGTTCCAGAGATTAGCCGGAACAAACAGACAGACAGACAGACAGATAAAAATTTTAAAAATATATATTTTGGTATGTGTACCGTATATACATTCGTATGCATGTAGTAGAAAGCGGTTATTTTAATATTACAAACAGACACTTCAATTTTATTTATTTGTATAGATTATTTTTTGTTTTTGTATCTGATAGCAGCAAGCTTCATTGTACTGTCTATATTTATTATAAGCTTTTAAGTTATATAGTACCAGCCTTTGATTTCCCAACTCTCTTGAAGTCGACCTTTGTTCACGTAGTTTGCACCCAAAGTTGACTATTTTGGAACCCATAGGAAGTGAAACTTAGTTTTCTTAGTTCGTCACGACACGGATGTGAAATAAAATTGAATCCAAATAATGTTACACAAAGTAATATAAACACAGTTTTATCAAACACTAAAATGAGTTGCAATGTTATAGAGCAAGTACTTCAAGCTTCAAATTGAAATTTCACAGAAACGTGGCTACGGAAAATTACAAATGGACCTGTTAGCTTCATTCCATCCAGAGGCTTGGAAAAGCAATGGATTTTTAAAAAGCTAATAGGGAGAAAGTGATCCCTGTATTCTGTATGCGCTAAAAAAAGAATACCTTTTTAAAAGACTATGTAGCTCTAAGATATTCATTGCTAAGCATTTGCCTATCCATTCTAATATAGTTAATTCAAAGAATAAAAAGTAAATGCGTATCAGACTCATGTCTGGTTTCCTCAAGGAAACAATACTGTACATAGGTAATTCAACAATGTTAAAAGTTGAATCCTGATTAGAATAAAATATATATATAGGTACTAACTGTTGCCCGCGGCTCCGCCCGCGTTTATGTCGGTTTTTTCGTGTTTTTTCGCGGTCGCGGATATGTGACAGATGCAAAAATTAGATAAAAACAATCCTTGACGCGGATTACATTTCGTTCTTCTTTTTGAGTTTTAAAGCGTACACAAACCAACATAACATTTATATATATATAGATAATGTCTTCTGGTTTCGAAATTTCGTGTCAACCTCCTCCAATTTTATAGTTTTATACAAATCAGTTTTATGACTATATTCAAAATGACGCCGTCAATCTATCAGTCTGACTACTTACGATTATCTTGAAAAAAACTTGAGAGGTGTCAAGGGACACCCGGATGGAACGAAGTTCGAAATAGAAAGACGAAACTAAAATATCTGGCTTGCTTTCTATAAGAGAGATAGAGACAGAGAGAGAGACAGACAGACAGACAGAGAAACATGCGCACGCCGCACGGCTTACAATAGCTTACTTTAACAAAAAGTGTCGTTACCAGCCTATCGCAGTTCACTGCTAAACTTATTTATTGATATATTTTGTATTTATATTTGATATACATAATTTTAAAAATCATTAATTTACAGCGACATCTATATTATTAATATTAAACTACTGGCAACGACAACTATAACACGTGAATGTAAGTTCAGTTTCTATTCTAAAGATGGCGCTATATATAAAATTAAAAATATTTTTCACCAATTCTTTAAAAAATAATAACAAAACAATATTTTCTTAATAAAAAAATATTAAGACTTCGTTCCCATAACAAAAATAGTGAATCAAGCAATGAAAAATAAACTAATAACAAATATAATTTAAAATAGCAAAAAGTGTCGTGACAACAAAAAGTGTCGTGACAACAAAAAGTGTCGTGACTACTTCTTCGTATGAATTTTTTCCGTCTAGCCCCCTTTCACAACGCGCGATAAGGAACTTCGTTCCAATAAATAAATTAGATATAATTAGCTGTTCCTGAGAGTATTAAATTTAATAGGGTTAATGTCAACATAAAATGTCGGCTCTGCATGAACCGTTTTTATCTCATTATTGGACAAATCCTTTTGTACTCAATCTTTTTCCACATTTGCATTTTCCAACGTTAATTCGGAAATCCTTTTAATCTCTCATATGTATCAAGGGTTTAAGTCAAAAACTCATATTCGTTGATCTGTTTCATTGTTTTGTCAATAAAGTTCATTGAACCATAGAAACACGTACATTTCAACATATTGAAGTAATAAAGTTGATGTTTTACAGACAGTTTAACAGAAGTGTATTAATTTGACTAATAAGATTTATAATAATAATAAATAAATATTCCGAACATCTAACACACAACGCCATCTAGTCCCAAGCTAAGCAGAGCTTGTGTTATGGGTACTAGACAACTGATATAAATACTTATATACTTTTTTTTGTAAATACATACATATTGTACATAGAAAACACCCAAACTTCGAAACAAATATTTGCAGATCATACAAACATTTGGTCCGACCCGGGAATCGAACCCGGGACCTCAAGCTTAGCAGTCGCATACGTTACCACTACGCCACCGAGGCAGTCAACCAGTATTTACCAGTCCGAAAGGGTGTGGGTTCGTAGGCAACTACTGTCAAAATATGGCAGCAATACACAACATTCTGGCGAGTCGAAACTGTTTTTTATTAAATGGTAACCCACACTATGGTGGTTTATTTGCTTCTACAATAAAATGAATAGTTGTTAACAATGCGCTATGCCATTTGTAGTCAAGATTTATTTATTTTTTAATTTACTTAACTTTATTTGTCTAACGCTCAAAACAAACAAACAGTATAAAAATAATGTTATTCTTTGAAACTAATTTATCGAGACACACCAAAGAGGAACCCGTTATACATATAAAATTTCGCAGTATTTTATTATTTTCTTTACCTTAATAAGACAGCCAAAACAACGAACTTTGAACGTGTTTGTCAGCAGAGTTGTTAGACCTGAAAGTAAATTTATTTTCATAGTAGAAACTTTGTATAACTTTCATCAAAATATTTTGCTTAGAAGTATTACAATGGTTAACACAACACAACATTACAGTGATGGATGGTTGGTGGTGAGTACCGTGACGGGGATTGAAATCAAGATAAAGAAACAGCTGAATTTTAAATAAAAACTGTTTTCATTCATTATTCAGTACAAATATTAAACAATGATTTCAGAATTCTCGTTTGAAATTGAAGTTTCGATTCATGTAATTTTACATGCCTTCTTTGTACATACAGACTTACCTAGGCTTAGAGCGTTTTCAGATTATCCGATTCGTTGTCGGTGTCGGACGACGATAGCTGAAAGCCGATAGTCGACACCATGTGCTGTTTTCACATATTTCCGACAAAATCGTCCCGATTGGGCCATTTGCTCGATATCTTCATGTGGGCAAGTCGTCATGGCAGACTATAATAGGAAACTTTATTTGCTGTATCTATTATAATATATTTGAGACACAAAAAAGATATATGGATACATTCTATTGTAAAAGCTCTGGCTCTGCGCACACAGTGACTAATAATACGACTAATAAGAAGCGTATAATAGCAAACTTACAAACAATATCACCCGGCGGCTCACGGGCATCCGATGATGCTGCCAAAACATCGATGTCGGCTCTGATATCCGATATCGGACAGGACAATATGAAAGACAAATACATATTTCATACATTTTACTGCCTCTGATATCGTATCGGCACCCAAATCCGATATCGGATCGGATAATCTTAAAACGCTATTACGCGCCCGAAGGGACAGGCAGATCCCATATTGATGACTATATTTACATATCTATTTTCTTAATAGAGCACAACTGCGCACTTTAGAAATCGAGTTCGAAAATTGTGAAAATGAAATAAAAAAATAGTTTATAGGTAGGAAATAGTAGGGGGCAGTAATAGGCTGGGGAGAAAGCTCAAATTGGTTAGACTGGCGTACTTGTACTGGAACTGATATTTGTTGAGAGATCCAAGAAAAAACAAAACAATGCCATATTATTACTGAAAGTCAAAACCTACAAAGACAGATTGCAACAACATCCAATCGCACTCGCACTCGCACAACACCTAATGGACGATATATTCCCGGGAGTACGCAGACTAAAGAAAAATGTACCACAAGATCTACTCTGATTTTTTTAAATTATGAGAATATGTCTCTGGGTATATATCTCATACATACATAACATAAATATTGCGGAATGACGTTAAGACAGATTGCAAAAATAATAAAAAAATAAAAAAAACACTGTAATTCTTAAGGAAATTATTGGTGGTTTATTTAAATTGAAAATCTTTTTTGTATGTTTCTATTTTCATAAACGAGTTCTTTACGTGTATTAAATCCCGTCTTGTAAGCAAAAACCTTTGATCTTGAAACATTTTCTCTATCACAAAATTAAAATTGGATCGTGTGACTCTTTCAATTGTATATGAACTCATGGAGCTTTGTTCGTGACAAGGGTCCCCTAACCGCAAATCGTTTCTTTTACTTGAAGAAAAAATTCTTTGCACGCACGGAGGTCAATATCCCCAACCCCCTCCCCATCCACCAAAGGCCGGCAACGCACTTGTGACGCCTCTAGTGTTGCGGGTGTCCATAGGCGGCGGTAATCGCTTACCATCAGGTGATTAGCCTGCTCGTTTGCACTATTTCATAAAAAACGCATTTTTTACAAACCCACACAGATGTAAAGCTATTTAAAGTTTGTACGCAAAAATGCAAAAAGCTATATTTTTGAAATAAAATGTTCTAAAAACTTAAGTCAAACAGATTCGTATGATTTTGACCTGTTACGGTACAACTGGTTTTACCTGTTCAAATTACTACACTCTGTGGTAAAATAAAATAGAGTCAAGTATTATGATGCTTTGTTACTTAAAAGTATGTAGATAAATTAAATTATACTGGTATAGGTACTACCTAGTACAATTCAATTTATCTTACTGTCGTAGTGACAAAAGAGTGTGTGTCAGGTCGGACGCACGTCTACGCCAGTAGTCTACGTCACACCATTTACTCTATCGCTTTTATACGAAGCTCGCTTACACTATGTTGAATGAAACGCGTAAACGCCTTGAAATTCTGTGCACTTATGTCATTTTGGTCGCGAGACAACTATCCCTAATAATAAGCGATCTAGCGCTGTTTTTTTAATATGTTTGTTAGACGACATAACCAATGACAGCGTAGCACCTCACTTTTAGTCAACGCTCCGTTTCACTGTTCATAAAATTTTCATACCGCGGTCTATACATGAAAATAGTTTCACGAATAGATCCTGTCTTACCTGTAAGTATAATTTACTACAAAAGCGATGATACATAACTACTGATTTAACTTAATACTGCAATATTATCTATCAATACCCATAATATGATCAACTTAATTTCTTAATTGTACTAATTTATGTGTAGCAACTACAATTAAAAATTATAAATTTCATAGACAAGAATATTATGAAGCTTCGTTTTACGGTATCTACTCTAATCTTTTATTTATTTGAAAACTTTGTTCTTACCATATATTAGTTTACTTTTTTACTAAAGTATTCTAAGTTCACGAGTCATGTATTGTTTTGAGCTTTGGTAAGACAAAGACAAATGAAGGTACTTAAATAGATTGCGAGTATATATTTTCAAACTCCGTAAAAAAATCAGTACAAAGCATTATTCAAATTTCTAAAAGAAAATCTTACGAGAGAGTAATAGTGAGAATATTTTTTATTATAAATGAATTACAAGAATAAGAAGCATACTATGCATGCAGATTATTCAGTGTTATACGGCGATGGTAAGGCATGAAGGCATCTTTATTAGCTATGGAGAACTCGTCGTTTAATAGCCACTTCCCTTATATTACCCCAATAGGATTGTCAATTACAGTTAATTGTTTTGGAAAACTATTATAATTGGGTATTTTTATCGTAGTATGCAAAATAGGTCAAATTGTAATTGCCTTGCAATTTATTCTACATTTTTGTAATATTAAAATGTTATTAATTTATGGTTCAACTTTCGTTTAAAGAAATGGTTGTTTTTATTCAATTGTATTACGATATAGATTAAACTTTGCCGTTTGTTGTGATAAGAATAGTAATTAAATATAAAACACTGTGAGACAATGATAAGAAATCCATGTTTCGACATTAACGAGTCTGCTCGTCCGAGTTATGACCATGTTTTTGCTTATTTTATTTATTTATAACTATATGCATTTTTTTACATCGGCGTATTTAATGCAAAAGGCATTCTTTACCAGTCAACCTTTGCGTGGTTAAGAAATCTTGTGAGGTAGGCGCACATAACTACATAATTTAACAACTAAAAATGCAATACAAAGCATTAAATACAACACACAGTTTATATATTAATACAAGAAATACATAAACTCTATATACAAATCCAAATAGGTACCAATTAGATAAGTATAGCACTATAGCTATTATAATATTTCATAAATTATATAATAAATAAAATATTTTCATCATATTCGTACATTATGAGTATTAGGGAATATGGTCGTATGTTGCCGTTTCGATGAATCTGTTCTGTCATTGAGAAGGAGGTCACGGTTCTTTTTTTTTAAACACGACAATGGTTAGTAAATATCCTGATTTTAAGCGCAAGCGCATTTCAGGGTAGCACTAGCAGAATGAATAACGAAGAGTTGACGAAGTTATAATTATGCAATGGATATAAAAAAGATTATCTTCTGAACGAAGATTTATGTTGCGATTAGAGGACAGGAAACGGAGGTAGTACTCAAAGTAAGTTGGAGATGATGGGGAGATATTATACCATAACTTCCCAGAAAATAAATGCTATGTGTGACCCATTCGTTGCCTTCACCATATTGGTTCCCGAAACTCATAGTCCCTAATTCTAAGGGGATGAACTCAAAGAGGGCAATGCACTTGTTGAGTTGGAGATCTTAAGCTTAACAGAGCCAGGTGTCTTTTAACACCGATTTTAGTCGGTTCGAGTCCGACATGCCACCAGGAGGTGGTATCCGACGGGAATCCCGCACGAGGAAAAAATAAAGAAAAAAAAAGTTGTCTTTTAACAAAAAACCAACTTCAAGAAATAGACCAAATTACCAAATTGAAAGAATGTGGTCCAAATGGGACAACAAACATAAAAAATATACAGTCGAATTGAAGACCATTAAAAATCGACAACATTCATTTTATTTATTTTTTTTAAAAAGACAAGTCCCGCATTAGGAATAAACATGCTGTGTCGCGGGGGACTTTACAAACATACATGCCAGAACACCCAGACTCAGGACAACATTTTGTGGATCACACAAAGTGATGTCCCACGTGGGATTTGAACCCACGGCACTTAGCGCAGTAGCAACCGGCGTAGTGACCGCTTAAACCACTAGGCCAAACTAAAAAATTAATATACCATTAATCCTTAATTTTATCCTTTAAGCCTTTTAAACACTACAGCGACATAAACTAGCGATCGCTCGATTACATTTAAACTGATCACATGATAACTATATGTATCAAATAGGACCATATTAATGGTTAGAATAAACGAGAACAAAAACCTTTGAAGTTTATTAACCAGACAGATATGTTTCAATCATTAATAAAACAATTCACGAATAGCTTTTCACACGAATCTTACTTTAACTGTTTTATTTTACGTACATAGAGATTGTTTGTTTTTCTCTCTGTAATCTAGCGAAATATACAAATACACATAACAACTTGAAACCTCTTCCATTTTATGAGGCTAGTAAAACGTTACATCCATAATAACTATCGTTATCTAATTGGTTCATTTTTATTGGCAACTTTTTCACAGACACATCGTCTTTTACGAGTCTATCTTAAATGTTATATATTACAACCCTTTCGCTTAGAGATATCTATAAAATGTGGCAATACTACCAGTTTATGACATCCTTGGTTTGAAGATGATATTAATATTTATACTCACACAAATATCACTGAGCTTTGCGTGTTTGTATCAGCCTGTCATACTCGTAAACGGGTGTTATTCTAACTGATATAAATATGATGAAGTTGTTTACTGCGTTGATTATTTAGCCGATCATAATGAAGTTATACGTACTCTTGTTTTATGTCGACAGTTTTTGTATTTTGTTTGATATCGAATGGTAGACTTATGATAGATAGAATTATGAAATGATTTTGTCCTTTTGAAGTAAGACCGAACTTGTAATTTAATAGCATATTTTGTGTTTGGTATTTATTCATTTATTTAGGTTTATTCTATTTGTCATCTATTCTTATTCTATTATAACCCTTGTTCAAATATATTTTTCTTAACTTTTATATTTCATCATCATGGATGATGGAGGGGAGGTCCATCTGTTTCACTAGGGACTAGATGACGTTGTGCGTATACATAAGAAACACTCAAACTTCGAAACAAACATTTGCAGATCATACAAATCTGGTCTGGGAATCGAACCGAGACCCCGAGCACAACAGTCGCACACGCTACCAGTTGCGCCACCGAAGCAGTTATTATATTTTACTTTGAAGTATATATGTGTATATATGTCAGTGTTTCTCGACACGAATCCAATTTGATTTATGCCCGTAGTTGAGTCAATCACATGAATTAAATCTTGCTAAGGCAAACATGTGTAATCTTGATAAAATAGGCTTCAATCTTAGTTATTCGTTTGAACAATGAAATAAGAACAAGGAAAATAAAAAATAACTTGAGTGTGGGGTACTACATATTTGTATCTGAATGTGTATGTATATTTTTATATACGCATAACATTTTGGGGTACACCTAGAAATTAGACCCACGTAAATTTGGAAAAAATATCACCCTAAGAGTGGGAAAAAAGGGGTTATTTATTGTATTTCTTTTTGGTTTGGTTTTTCTTTAAATTCAAGGTAATTTAGTGATCTTTGTTCATTGACTGTTTGGCACCGACTCAAAATTACTTATAAATAAATATAAATTAGCTTAAGAACATAGTTGTTAAGGTTAAATAGAAAATGTTTATTATTTTTTTACTATTCAGTTATTTCGGCTGCCTCGTTGGTCTAGACTGCAGATCAAGAGGTCTCGGGTTCAATTCCCGGGTCGGACTGCTGTTGGGTTTTTCCTACAAGAAATTCTTAATAGCAGCCCGGAGTATGGAAGATGGCGGTGTTTCCCGCCCGTGCTTCGGAGAGCACGTTAAGCCGTCGGTCCCGGTTGTCATGAACAGCTATGGCAATCGTTATTGGGAAGTCAGTGCCCTCAAATGTACTGACAACTAGTTCAACCTTCGAATTCAATTCGCCCTCAGGGTTGCGGAGGTCAGATGCCAGTCGCT
This sequence comes from Spilarctia lutea, assembly GCA_916048165.1. Lineage (NCBI taxonomy): Eukaryota > Metazoa > Arthropoda > Insecta > Lepidoptera > Erebidae > Spilarctia > Spilarctia lutea. The sequence continues at coordinate 9,914,217 of OU696491.1, forward strand.
CTGTGTAAAAACTGATATTCAGGTAAAATCGGTTGAACTGGTAGCCGACCCCAAATAATATTGGGAATAATAAAGGCTAGGAAGATGATGACTATTCAGTTATGTGGTATAATTTTTGATTTAAAGTTTTTATTACTGCGAAACTATAATTGTTGATTCTAAAAGTCTAAGTGGTAAATATTATAATAATCATGTCATATACACATGATTGAAAGTATATACAAAGGTACATGAAATTCTAAAATTACTTAGTTTGGTTCATTCACTCTATTTTACTGTGTAGATAACAAAACAATATAATATTTACATGAAATACATACATTACTTACATTTTAAAACACACATTTTAAAACAGATCAGGATATTCATCCAAAAATAAACCCTGTTCATAAAGGGATATGTTTTCCTTTCGAGGAATGAAAGTACTATTCTGACCACTGTTTTTTTAACAAATTCCCTTTATTTTTCATTACAATTCTTTATTATTCTAAAATTAATAAATGTGGTAGAATCCCAACATGTACTGAAATGTATGTAATGATGAATTTATTTGATACTACATAAATAGCACAATATACTTTGAAAAGAAAATGAAAATATAAAGGCATGTGTACAATGAAATGCAGATGTAGAAGTTTGCACCAGCTTAATATAAAGCTGACTTACATAATGAATAAGTGCAGAAGTCGCTTGCATTTCTTAATACGCTAAGCTTAAGAAGCAGTACAAAGAAAATTCCAGATAAAATAGCTTTAGAGAAAGAATGTCGTGTTTAGAAAATAATAAATCCTAAGAGGAATTGTATAGTATTTCTGTATAATACGTTAAATAGAACTGATGATGAAATTAATGTTTGATATAATTTGGTACGAAAACTAAAACATGATGCCAAGCAATAGCATTAACGTAACCTAACTACTTTTAATGTCGATTATGTGATTAAAAAATAAAAGCTTAAGGTAAAAAGAACAACCATTATTGTTATAATTTATAAACACAAATCTTATATGCTTAAAGATAATTTTTTCATCGGAAAAACTATATTATATCATTTTTAATTTTTAGGGTGCCGTACCTCAAAAAGAAAAAACGGAATCCTTTTAGGATCACTTTATTGTTCGTCTTTCGTCTGAGTCAGTCTGACGTCTGTCAAGACTCTTTTTCTCAGGGACGCGTGGAGGTATAACACTTAGGCCCGTATTATAGAACGCGTCTCAGTCGTGAATCGAGTTTTAAAACTAGTTCCAAGAAGAGATTGTATTATAGAACTTCTCTTGAGTCAAGATTCACTGATCTTTGATCAAGTGAGTAAAGATGAATGCTTAGCTTATTTTAGAACGACGCTTATGTCAAAATCGTCTCTCAAGAAGAGATTTTGACAGATGTGATCTCCGTTCAACTGAGACAAGCTCAATCTAGTCTCAAGTGGTAATTTCTAATGCCTAATAAGGGAAATTAACGTATTTTATGATGATATTTCTGAACAATAACGAAATAATTGCTTATTATACACATTTCAACACATTTGTGTTATTTTAGAACGATATTTATCTGAAAATCGCCTCTCAGGAATAGATTTTGACAGATGTGATATCCGTTCAACTAAGACAAGCTCAATCTAGTCTCAAGTGGTAATTTCTTATACCTTGTAAGGGAAATTAACGTATTTTATGATGATTTTTCAGAATAACAACGAAATATTTATTTTACTTTACTTTATTTACGATAGAATTGCTTATTATACACATTTCGATACACTTTAATTAACACTAATTGATATTCAATTCACTTAAAATACACATTCAACTATTTATTTCAAGTAATATCCTTCAAGCAATAGTAATAACCTTATGGTTTCTGACAAAAATATTACAATAATTTTAAAATAAAAACAAAAACAGTTTGATAATTCGACATTGACAAGTATTGAAAACAATTTGAACGTTCCGTTATAGGTAGTCTAGTCTAGTCAGTTTTCTTTTAATATTTAAAGTATTTAATTTAGGGCAAACTGCTTCTTATTATTATATTCAAATTGATACACTAGCCAATAGTGTATTATATATAAACTAATAACCAATAATATATAAATTATACTTGTTAGATATGATGTGTTTAATATAATTAGCTGCGTAACACAGAACAATAATTTCGACAATGCAGAAACGTAACTGAGAACAGACTTGTGAGTTGAGATTAGATATTGAAACTAGTTTCAACTGAGTAGAACTCAAAACGCCTTCTATAATAAGAGCGACGCTTGAGATTCGATCATAACTTGAAACTAGATTCAGCTGATCGGAGATCAAACGATACTTGAGACGCCTTCTATAATACGGGCCTTAGATTCATATCCATTACTCAGGTCTACTGTCCTTACAAAAAAACAAAACTTCTAAGCCAACACAATCAAAAGATATAACTGTTTATACTGCAAAATAACTGTGTTGTTGAAACAATATTTCATGTTCAAAAATACAATTACTGTTTTTCTTCAAATATACCATAAGAGCAATAACTAGCACTAGGAAAAAAAAGATTTTGTGTGAACATTTTAAGAAAAACTAAAAACAAAAATAGAATTGTACTAAAACTAAATGTGGGCACTTAAAGTCACCAGGTCATTAACCTCGCGCCTTTAGTCAGTGCCAAGTTTTCCTGCCGTTGACCTTTGTAGGATATTTCTACTGGATGAGCTTGTTACGAACTTTGCAGATGAAAGACGCTATTGTCGAAACCTTCACGTTGTACTATCAACTTTCTATTCTAGTTTCTATAGAGATCTAATGATTATTATCCTTGACATAACTAGGGGATCTTGCGAAAAAACGTCACTATAGCCTGTATATATTAACAAGACAGCAACATTATGTGAATTTGTAAAAAAAGTTCGATTGTCACCTTAAACTACATAAGTAATAAATACTCAGGTTCATAATATGTAGGTTTAAATCACGCCTTACAGTGCCCTCCAGAACTTTTACGGGAGCAAAAACTCTACAAACTTTTAAAGAAAAATGGAAGCGCGGAACCAAGATCGTTGAGTAAGATGAAATTTATAATAGTAACATCCTTTCATATATGGATTTTTCTCTCTTTTTAGCTTTAGCTTTATTCGGTATTAGTAACAAATTCACATAGAACATTTGTGACTTCCCGAGTGGAAATCACAAATGTTCTACATAAATTTGTTACTAATTCCGTTCTTGTAAATGATGGTCAATAGTGCTAGTAATAGAAAACATTTAATCAGCATCAATTTCAACAGAAGATTTCAAATATTTTCTATTTTGATAGACAATGAAGACTACTACAAATAGCCCTTCCTATCATTAATCCATGGGATGCGATGTAAATCAGGATGAAATAATAGATTACATGAACAATAAAGATGAAACATAAATAATAATAAATAAATATACATCAACACTTAATACTTTACTCATTCTCTTCACTTTACATAACAACTCTCGCACAAGAAATATATCCTGTGACATGGAAACCTTTGAAACAGTACCTGAATGACCAAGCTCTTAGCTCGGTATTTTATTTGGTAAATTTTCTAAAAATAAATCCAAGCTGGGTCGATTTATCGCCCTCTAAACCCCCCTGCGTACTAATGTTCATGTCTACTATTAACATACTTCTTTTTCTCTTTTCAGTTCGTTACAATAATATTTTGTTACGAAAATTATGCGAAGGGAGGACTTGGGGCACGCTTAAAGTTTATATGTAGGAGGAGTAAAAGCGGAAAAATTAAAAAATCGAGCGCTGGCAATAAAAAAAGACTTAAAATACTACACGCTTAATAACTATAGAAATGAATCAGCCTAAAGTCGCGTTAAACTTGGTACACATCAAAACACATTTATTCGCTGATCCTGGACTCACTGTGTTCATTGAGTACGATGAAACAAAACGTGCATGAGTCAAATCTGAGAGTTTCTGTCGATATTCATCAAGGAATAAATGGAATATTCGTGCTTCTGTTATCGGCTTGCATCAATATTTCTAAATTATGTACGTTATGGGCTTAGATAAATATTAATAATCTCAGATTATGATGGGTAAAGCTTTCAAAGTACCAATATATTTAAATTTTAAGGTATTTGTAAACATTAGCTCGTTAGTTTATAACGTCTTGTTAAATTGTCCCATTTTGCTTTATTTTGTATTTTGCTAAAAACATTTGTGGTCTACGAGTTTAAACTAGAATTTAGTAAAACTTTAATAGAGCCCATTCCAAAAAAAGCTAAAGAGCTGGAAGACCAATAACAAAGCAAAGCACTGCACTTTATTGAGACATAAAGCGGAAACCGCGATAAAACGGTAAATGGTGTATAGAATTCACCTATGTTTACCATTTTGTTGGCGTGAAATTCCGTGTAGGTTTTCAACCTTTTCAAACATTTTCAAATTGAACTGTATTTCCTAAATAAATAACGTACATTTTTTAATGTACATAAAACTTGCGATATAATCTTAGTAATGTAAATGGAAAAGTAAATTGCTATAAAAGTAACAGATTGCTAAGTATAAGATGAATCGACTGAAAGCATTTTAAAACTTGTTCATAAGAACTTAACAAGGAAACTTTGTATCGAAACTATTAGTACTTCCTTCCAACACGCTTTAGGTTTGATTTACGTTGTATTTGTATATGTCGTTTATTGTATCGTAGATATATCTACAAATCTATATACACAAATAGCTGTAGCTAAATGACTGCACGGTCGGCCTAGTGGTATGAACGGTCGCCCCGCCATATTCTGCTTCAAGTGTTCACACTTTATGTGATTCACAAATTATTGTTCTGAGTCTGGTTGTTCTTTGTGTCCATTTCATGTATGTCTGTTGAGTTGGTTGTAAACTTGGAATATCTCTTTTGGGGATTTATCCTATTATAATAATGTAAAAGTTTCGAAATAAATAAAAAATATTTATTATTGTACTCGCCCCACTCGTCATCAGTATAATTAAAAATAATATCACAAGGATGCCCAGAAGTACACCCAAATAATGATAAATTGAAAGAGGCTGCATTCTCAACAAAAAAATATTATTGAAATTGAATCTCGCATTCTAAAAAAGTCGATACCTCACCACATTTTGACTTACTTGATAAAACGAAGTCAATTTGAAAGTTTTAATTTATAACTGCCAGTGTGAGTTTATTTGAAATACATTCACGCCTAAACTTACGATTCCATTTTCAAATTCTTTAATTAATAGAAAAGCTACATTATTAGCGTCTAACATAGGCTAGGCTACTTTATATCCGACTTACACCCGAGCTGAACCTCTATGTCTCTATAATTTTCTTCTCATTACAAGCACTTGGTATACTTTAGCTCACTGAACAAACCTCTTGGGGACCACTCATATTTCATCCTTACGATAGCTTGTACTATCTTGTAGTAAATGTTTGAAATTGGACCCATGGCAGGACTTAAAGCTAACCTACGAACATTATTAAAATAGAATTACAGTTCAGTAGTTGTTAGTTATGATTAAAAAAAAATATTTTACTACTTAACTCATTTTTATATGAGCCGTAGGAGAGCCACGCTTCGGCATGCATGGGCCGGCTCGACCGGAGTGATACTACGGCCTAATAGAAAACCGGTGTGAAATAGCGCTTGCGCTGTGTTTCGCCGAGTGAGTGAGGAAACCGGAGGCCCATATTCCAACCCCTCCCACATCCCTCTCCCCATCCCCCAAAGGCCGGCAACGCACCTGTGACGCCCCCGGTCTTGCGGGTGTCCATGGGCAGCGGCATACCATAAAAAAAAATCCTGACATAGAGACTACTTTGCCTAATGGATTTGTAGAATCCAAAAGAGGTGATCACCATACTCATTGCGAATGCAGACAATGCAACAATGCAGTAAAATGACCCACAACATGGCGACTTATTGTGATACTTCTTCAATGAAACACAACAGCACAAATACTGTATTTTGAGGTTGGTCTTCTATGAGAGGGTAGTATATACTAGTAATCATATTAAAAATATTCAAAAACACATACAATTGTAGCTTGTATAGTGGGTATGGAGGCTTAGACTTTAGACTCCACATACAAAAACTACTACTAGCATTGCACTCGATTTAATGAATAACAGTCCTGCTTATTTTGAATGACAATGCAATATTTCGAATTTGAATCGTTTTGGTAGGTGAAATTGTAAATTGATCCACTATATGAACCGACTGACCAAGAATTGGGACACGCAACGCATTTGCAATTCGGAAACCAATTAACGGCTGTCAAAGTGTTCGCAATATGAATTGAGCATCAATAATATGAGTGATGAATCGAATATGACGGCATAGTTCTCTCTCACGAAGCCTAATAACAATAGCATCTATATATGAAAAATGTTTTTCCAAAGTACTATTACCTTGGAGGCTGCTCTGATTTTATTAATACCTCTTGTCGATACCCATTAAATAAACAGTAGGAATAAAGAAATTAATCATCCTACTTATATTATAAACGCGAAAGTTTTTAAGTATGGATGGGTGGATGTTTGTTACTCTTTCACACAAAAACTACTGAATGGATTTTGGCCTCCGACCAGGCGAGGTGATCATAGCCACTGCCCCACAGTTGGTGTTGGGATGTTGTATAATTATATTATAATCAGCGCGCGAATTTTAATTGCGCGATTCAGTATTGGTAGTTTCATCTTATTGTACGTTACTACGTAGTTCAGTGTAACTTCGGTAGATGGCGCTGTAGTATGTTATGTTGTTGTTGCGCTGTATGTGGAGGTCGCCACAATAGCTTATACATCAGAATAACATATAGGCTACAATTTATAAAGATACTAGTTTCGCATCGCGGCGTTGCCCGCGGTTATTGTCGTACTGCGGTAGAACCGCGGGGTTCAGCTAGTTTACAATAAAATAACAACTATTAAGATTTTTTTATTAAAGTTTTTTTTTTAATACAAAAACAGATAATCATTTTACAATGAATCACACATTATTATTTACTTATTTCATTTTTTTTATATTAGTTCTACTTATACAAATCCAGATGGTTGATTTGAACTTGTAATTTCATTATGTAAATGGCAATAAGCTTGCGGCTTATTAAATTAGAATCTAATAATATCATTGATGAAATAAAACCATATGAGATTCTTCACTCTTTGATTATCTTTTGGATTATTTGAAAATACTTATATCTCATACAATATTTTGCTTAAATTCGTGGAAACTTGTCTCATTTTAGTTTTTCAATTATAGTAAATTTAACGTTCCGTTTGTAAAAAATAAAATTTTGATAGGTTTACTAATTTGCCTCCATTTGCTTCTTTTTATTCAGTGTAGAAATCTGGAGTTTGGGACGGCGGGAATTGGGGCGTTGAATAGAAACTGGACCTACTAAAACCACACGATGTGCCACTCTGACGGGATTCGAGAACAATGTGTAAGAGTCCTATTTCTTATGGTCACCTCGTAGTGCTAGTAAATACAATACTTTAACTTTATAGTCTGGACTATAGGGTCAAACTGGACTATCAAGGTAATGTTTCATGGACTAGATCGTGAAAGGTGCAGTATAGTTAAACAATCGAAATTAAAATCGTTCTAGACAAGACAATACTAAAATAAAACGAGACAGTAGCGGTTCAGACGCCCTAGTAAAATTTTATGATACACGATAAAATTGGATGACATTCAGTGCTATTAAGTTCCTTTTGTAAAAGAGTTGTTATTTGAAACCAATCTCATTGCCTCGCATGTTACTAAATAATAATACTCGTACAATAGAGGATGAAATAGAGGTATTGTACACACCTCGAAACTTGTCGTAGGCTATTAATAGTTTCTTGGTTTGACTTCTTCAAAATAAACAAATTAATTTACAATTTAATCCGTATATTCTTATTACTATTTAAATAAGAAAGAAAAGAATAAGAAAGATAATAAATGGTCAAGAGTAAGTGGGCATCAATTGTCTTTATGTTAAGAAAGAGGCAAAGGAAGCAAAAATATACAACACAAAAACATTAAGGAAGTTTAAATTTATAGGTAAAATTATTATTTATAATAATCCAATACTCAATATACACTTTACAAAATTAAAAAAATTAAAAGAAATCGAATGAAAAATATCGACTTTCTCACTCAACATTATCGCTTAGTAAAGTACTCGATACTAAATGTATCGGTAATTTATATTTTTTCTCAGAGTTTAGGAGATCTAATGGCTTTCTTTACATTAGATTTACCCTGATGACGCATGTTTACCAGAGCAAGCCGCGATCGTAACCTAGTACGAATTTAAAAACTCACTTAGCTCACTAAGATTTTTCATTGATTGGCAGTCATTACGTGATAAACGTTCAAAGTTATTAAGTTTTCTATATGAGATGGCGAACATCTTCTGAAAATTATTGGAAAAGTAGTTTTTAGAAGTGTATTGATCATCAAATAAGCCGTATGTCATCTTATGATGATGATAGCACATACGGCACACATCACACATCTACATAAAATTTGTTACAATGCAACAAATTTTATGTAGATGTATAATTGTATAGCTACTATCCCATTTCCGAACGAAATTCTTTTTCCAATATGTCAGTGAAGTAAATCTAATTTGTTTACCCGAAGACGTGGCTGTCACGAAAAAGTCCTTTGAAAATATTTTCAAGTAAATATTTACCTACAACATAAATAGATGCTGATGTTTGCATTTTATTATTAGAAATTAAGGTTCTTTTATATATGATAGAATTCGGAACGAGGTTATTCGACAGAGAATTAGAGGAACCGACATCGCACGGATAATCAGTTAGCTAGCCAGTGGAAATGGGCCAGTCATGTCTCTAGACGTACTGATAGTCGGTGGAGCCGAAATGTGCTTGAATGGAGACCACGATTAGGCAAATGTAGTGTAGGGTGCCCTGCGGCACGGTGGACTGACGATTTAAAGAAAGTGGCTGGCAGCGGATGGATCCGGACTGCTTGAAACCGAAATAGTTGGCGCTCCTTGGGGGAAGCCTACGTTGAGATGATGAAGGTGCTTCTAAAAAACTTGTTTTACATTTCGATTATTATGAACTACACAATTTCAATTTTAGTTACGATACGAAACAAGGGAACGGGTTCCCTGATGATTGGTGGAGAGTGGACCAGTATGTTGACCAACTTTTGAAGTTGGTCAAATTATAAAAATGTTGTAAGAGATTCTAATAGCTCGAAAAAACCAGGGTCTAGTGTCATTTTTACCTCCTTATGTATCAAAATATCACTAAGAAATTTACAGCTGGTTAATTATCATAATTTACACAATCATCATGGCTTTTTGATCTAGTGGGTTAAAACTAATAAGTTGGACGTCATAGGTTAGATTGTTAGCCAAATAATTATGTATTAATCGCGATCATTTGTTATGTATGTAATTTATTTATAACATTTGTGTATTTGGAAATGTAGAAATATTTTTTACAGCAGTCTGGGTACCGTAGTTAAAGCTCTGCCTAATTTTTTATCAGATGACCTGGTTTCTCACCAGGTCATCTGATAATACATCATCAATTTCACGCCACTTAGTTTCATCCACGACTTTCGCATCCAGCTTCTAATCACCTTAAGAATCTCTCTGGTTAAAGGTTTGGTCGTCAATACTCCACCTGGTGTATTGACGACCAAACCTTTGACGAGACGCAATCTCCACTCAAGATCAAGTTAACCACAACGGTTAACGGTACTGCGGTTAATAACGCCAGTCTGTTGCCACTTTAGCTTGCTAATCCTATAGGCTATGTCGTTGAGTTAATTTTCTGCTGGGTCATCTCATTTCTGACACGATCCAATAGAGAAATACCAAGCATAGTTCTTCTCATAGCACGCTGAGCGGCTTTGAACATGTGGACTAGCCGTATCGTTAGTCTACATATTTCGGCTCCGTATGCACTAGTTGGGCTAGTGAGAAATGTGTTAAAAATGGTTTTTAATAATATATTTTTATCTATCAAGTAAATAAACAAACGAAATAAAAAATTAAAGCTGTTTGGTAGTGAAATAAAAATAAAAAAACGGTTTTGCCATTCACCAGATGTTTGTATTAAAGAACCGAACGTCATTAGACCATTAGCATCATTAAAAAAAGTTTATTGAGTCCAAATCGAACAAGATTTAGAACAAAATGTTCATCTCATACAATATAATAACACTGAATCCAATTTTAGTACTACTTTGAGAGGAATGAAAAATGTTAAGATAACTATGAAGGGGGAAAATATTGTACAATCTGTATAGTTTAATGTCAATAATTTTAATATTCAAGAAACCTTCCCTTACGTTCTACACCTAATTTTCCCGTCTAACTCTTAAAGTACCTGGTTTACGTCAATAGGCTTGCCCCATGTTGCGTAAATAAAACTAAATTATGGTCGGCAAAACGTGGGTTCTCAGTACGCCTCTATCTGCCTTCATGCGGATATAGATGTATCCATATATATGAGTTTATAATAAAGTGAGGTCACAAATAGCCTTGATAGTCGTAACAGTATAGTTATAAACTCTTAATGTACTTAATATTTATGGCTTTTAATAACTTTGGCGCTATAATTAGGTCGTTTATTGATTATACTCGTATGTCGTCACAGGTCATAAATCATACCATTACGACTATAATAAAGTAATACGACTGATGTCTACTGCCTAGATGCATTACGTAAATTGAAATAACCTTTAATAGTTGAAATTACTTTGCTGTAGATTAACTAATAGAATAGATCTGCAAAATTTTCCACCGGGGTCGTCCGATTATAGATCCGTAGTCCAAAGTGCAATTAGAGAGGCTTTTGTGTAACTGTGTATAGGGTATCAGCAAGGATAGGCTGATGATGATAGTCCAACGGTCATGTAGCCATTAAAATATATTGTACTGACCCCTTTTTCTTCCAGCTCAATGGTCAATTTGGTCAAAAATATCTTGAAATTCGCAACTTGAACAATTCGTTCGCAACAATTCTGTAATGTATTATAAGTCTGAGAATATTGAAAATAATATTCTCAGACTTAGAATTTAATCCATTTAATCCACTACTACCACGATTGTGATCACGCAAAAGTGGTGATATCGATGTCACATTAAATAATTTTTTATGTTTGGACTTGCTAAAGTAACTCTACTCTGCCTGGTGGAAAGCATGAGCATCCCAGAGTAGTGGCCACGATACTCATTGCCAATGCAACCAATGCAACAACGTAGCATGGTGACCCGCACTATTATGATGCTTTTGCATCATTAGGTCTCAGGTACCGCACTCACCAATGAAATACGATAGCTCGGAAGCTGTCACTTTTGGTTGGTGTCCTATAAGAGGGCAGTACCGCCCCATTCGAGCCGTTCTGTTCGTGCTGAACACACAACAGCGTGGCTCTACTGCCTAGGCTATAAGAGAGGGACCGACTCAAAATATATTTACGGTACGAAATATGTGAGGAGAATATTCAGCTTTAATAAGCGATACTTGATGCCATATTACGAACGTGTTTCCTGCAATTATCTCACTAGAAACGTATGGATTTTAAGATATTTTATCGTAGCGGTTCGCAGTAGAAAGAGTCATCCTTTAAGGAGTACGAGTATACTCTTTAGCTCTATCGTAATACTCTATTAAGAGCATAGATATGATATACATTGTATATATATGTATATCCGTACCCTGTAGGTTTACAACAGACCTGACTGAATCTAATACAATAATTAAATACGGTTTATTTAAGGTAACTAAATAAAAGTGTACCTACTATCGACAAATTTAAATCAAGACCCATCATAAGCTTACCTTCTTACAGACATTCAAATACAATTAGGTCGACATTCGCATAATTATGCATACCAATGGTAACGATTGACCTTGTTATCTGTCATTTTGTGTTTTCTGATGTTTTATCTACTGCAATGATGATAAAGGTAAAAATTGCATAAATCTCCGATCAGTATTGACGTAGTTTGCTAAATAGTCAATACGTCAAATACGTTATTTCGCAGAAGGAGGCGGCGGAGTCCGCCGCCGGCGAACCGGCTGGTGGAGGCACGCCTATCAGCGCCTCATGCCGCCCTGAGTGTGGCCGTGGATGGACGGGACGGGTTTTCCTCTCCATCCGCATTATAGGCCAACCGCGAGGAGGCAACGTACGCGTGTGCCGTGCGTCGCCTAATTTTAGAGTTTTACCAGCAGACGGTGCTCGCTTCAGTGCGGGCAGGCGCCGGGGGATCCGGTCGTGTTAATAACAGCAGTTCCCGGACCCCTTCCTTTCTCAGGCGCAGAGTGGCACACCGTGTGGATTTAGTCGGTTCAATTCCGACACACCGCCCCGCCGCAAGCCCCGGCGGGGTGACGGCCCAAGGAGGTTTCCAAAGGTAAAAAAAAAAAAAAGTTGTCAGTATATTTGACGGCACTGACTTCCTAATAACGATTGTCATAGATGTTTGTGACAACTGTAACCGATGGGTTAACGTGCTCTCCGAATAGCTCCACCCCATTTCCTCCCGTGGGTGTCGTAAAAGGCGACTAAGGGAAAGTAGCTGGGCCGCCATCGCCTCGTTCACTAGCGAGGGCGAGGTGATGACGGACAAAAGAGAGGCCCTGCGGGACCGGGATCGAGCTGGGCGCTCTCCCGCCTCGCGGGCCCCCAGCGAGGGGTCAACGGCGACAGGGAGTCGCCCGCGGCCCCCAACGAGAGTGGCCACGGGCCCGAAAGGGCATCCCTAGCCGAGTCGCGGTGAGCAAACTATCCCGTGGCTCGGTCTTAGGTGAGGAGGAACACCGTGGGGTTTAGTGGGTAGTCTGGCCCCCTCTCTCGGAGGCCACGAGTCCCACACGAAGCGAACCCACCGCCCCCGCGGTGGGCGAGCGAAGTGCGTAAATGCATTGAATGAAAAAAAAATAGGGAATTTAAATGAAGACGTTAAATAAAACACAAAGTACAATACACAATGTATGTTTATTTATATGATAAAATGACGCAACAAACCGTGCTAAACACAGAAAGGAACTTGAAACTATTATAATAAAGTAATACGGAGATCAATCTCACAGCTCTAATACCTGTACCTACTCGAATATCTATAATATTCATCTATATCACAATAAAACATTGAAATAACAGACTAGAATATCAATATACCATAACTTTAATTTAAATAAATAAGACTATTGAATATCAATTACCAAAGGAAATCTTAAATATGAAAGAGACAATGAAAATAGTTACATTACATTAACGATTTCTACGATTCTTGTCTTACGCTTTCGAATAAACATTACTAAATTTAAAAGAAAAAACCCTATTTTTGTGTTACCAAAATCAGATGTAAACTTACAATGTATTTGTTCCTATTTTTTATCTATATATTCCCTCAATCTCAACCTGTAAACAATCCAAATTTAGAAAATTCTAATACAACGATACTAAAATAATACACATCTATAGAGAACATAGGTTATGACATATAATAGTGAAATACAACAAACTCTAAATACATAAATGATAGAGTTTTTTTAAGAAAAGTCCCTATTATATTTGCATCTATCGTATTCATTATTTTAAACTATATCTCCATAAATTACATGCTACAATAACAGGCTCCAGAAATGACATACAAATGCTTCAAACAAACAATAATAATTTAAATAACATTCTTAAATAAGAAGAAAATGTAACAACACTTAAAGCTATAGTTTGCGTGAAATGCGAAAACATTTGAGAGAAAACAGCAAATGTTAAGCGTCAAAATATAGTCGACCTTTAGACTTACAGTCTCAGGTCCACTATGCATGAGTATTTAGATGCCACCATTTTAAAGACAATGGCGATAATTAGATTTATGTTATACAGGTATCTTATTCTACAGTTGAGTATACAATGGACTAGAAAGATACGGAAGTATAAAAGGGCAGTAAAAACACTACAGGGGTTCAAGTGTATAATACATTAAGTTACTTAAGTATTCACACTTAAAATTCTCACTACATCTTTCTTGAAATCGCTTGTTGCGATTTGTTGCCTTAAATCTATTACACAATATCTAAAACATTTATTTTAAAATCATCTCTAATACTTAACTACAATTCGGAGGGCATTTGGTCACCCACTACCTTGAATATAATTTAAGAATGTTCTATTTAAAATTTAAATTTAATCAAGTAATGACTAGTCTATTAAATAAAATATCTATGTGCTTGGCACAGAATACACTAATAACTTTGTAATTCTATAGTATTTCTAAAAACTTCCAAAGTATCAGAAACAGTTTAGACCGGGCAAGAAAAATAGTAAGCGTAAGATCCATCGTTAGAATTCAGTCTTCGTTCTTAATAGCTTTTGTATCCATACGTTTACTTACACTGTCATTAGTTAGGATACAACTGTTGAATCTGTTGACAACATCACGCACCTTTCCTTTGCTGATGACCAATTCTTTGTCATAAGTTGGAGTTATTAGACCTTTCTCATTGCCATTACACATGGGTTTATTATTTAACAAAGCAAAATTAGCACTTTGAGATTTTCTAAATTCTCTGACAGCAATATCGATATTGTTGATGAGATCTTTTGCAACAAACGTTGCGATTTCATGTTTGATTCGATCTCTTTCATTTTGTATTTCAAGAGCCCTGTGATTACTGTCTTTGGCGTCTGATAAATTTTGCTCTGGACTATGACTTTGTGTTAGAGAGTGAGATGCAGGGCTATCTGGGCCTTGAAACGTGATGCTTGGGTTATTGACAATATTTGTGTGCACGTTGTTTGGGTAGAAATGATTTTCGGTCTGCTTCTCTCCCAGTAGCCAGTATGTCGTCATTTTGCCCTTTCCCTGTAAACAAATTTTGTTATTTACCTTTAATTTACTTACTGTTGGTCTTCAAAACAGAAGCATTTCTCAATTTGGATTTTTATGTATATTTTGAAATCAATGTTTGCTTGGGCGTAACTTCGTCATTTATAGAGGAAATTGTTTTTTAAAGGGGTTTATTTTCAAATAGTTTGAAATGGGTAAATTTCATATAGACCTGATGATGAATTTTGGAGAAAGACAGCAAAACTTTTCAAAAAATGACAATTAATCTGCCAAGATTGCCTCTCATCGTATAAATATGAATCATTTACACAATCTCAAAGCATTTTTTTGGAGTCTGTTCAACTTTTATCCAAAAAGGATTTATATTTAATGTATTTACCTAAATAAGGAAAAACAACTCTTAAGATGCAATTACATGATAATCATCAGTAGTTTACTTCAAAAGAGTTTAAGTTGTTGCATTGAATAATACCTGACATTAGAATAAAAAAAACTTCTTGAAAGGAAAGGGGGTGACCCTTTTTCAAGTTGACTCTGAAAGTAGTCCGGCATTGCTACAATGAAAAAAATAATTACATCCATTACCTTCATTGTAATCTCTCCCCTGCACTCCAGTTCGAAGCAATCGTAAAGGTCCAAAACTTCTTTGGTTTTGGGGCTGACATGAATCTTCAAGGCTTCTCCGTGAGACTCCATCCGTGATGCGGTATTGACGGTGTCGCCAAAGAGACAGTATCGAGGCATTTTTAAACCCACAACACCTGCTACGCACGGACCTGTAGAAGAATAAAAAGATAAAAAAAGCTTTTACATATTTAAGGGTGTCTTTTGCTTTTTAAGTCACCCATATTACGATAAAGAAGTTCGTTGGTAAATTTTAGAATAAATTAGACCATGTAGGTAACATTATATCTGGGTTACTCCAAAAATTTATAGCCACAGAATAAATACAATCGCTTCTTTCGTGAAATTATTTTGGATTGACGGCTAATTTCAACACAAACCTCAGTTGTGAAAATCACAAGCTACAACATACGGGTTATTTTTTTATATGTTTAAAGATTATCTCTCATTCTTCTTTTGTTTGCTATAATCGACGTCGCATTTTCTATGATTATAAACGAGCGTTAAACTTCAAGGAAATTTACAAGCTGCTTTTGAGAAGTCTGCTCCTGCGTGATTAGAAAATGGCTGCGATTCAATTCAGATATTAATTATCTTGATCTGTGTGGAACGGATGAATTGAATTTTTTGTCCACTAATAACATTCCACATTAATGAAAAGAACACAAAAAACACCCAAACTCAGACTAACATCTTGTCCATATAATGTTAGTCTGAGTTTGGGTCTGCTCCTGCGTTAGCAATAATTCCTTATTGGTTTCCACCATTCTGTATAAACACCTTAAAGGTAGAAAGCTTGCTTCGCGACGTATACCTCATTCTCTCAACGATGAGCAAAAATGCCGTCATGTTGAATATTGCAAATTCTTGTTAGAAAAGTACGAAGGAGGAACTTCGCAAAACGGATCCTACATTCATACAACTGACGAATCATGGAAAAAAATTAAAGCGGTGTTTTTGACGCAGTATACCAATAGCAGTAATCCTACTAGAAGACCGTAGAACAATTACTGAATGGTATATCGAAGTTTATCTGCCTCAAGCTTTCAAGGGAGTTGAATGGCGAGCGCCCAAAGAGCGGCGTCCGTGGCATTTATTTTTATCAAATAAAGCGCCCACTCACACAGCTGCTAGAACTATGGACTATTTGACAACTTCGGGGGTACAAGTGTTACCCCATCCTCCGTACAGCCCAGGTTTAGGTCCATGCGATTTTTTTTAATGCAGACGAGGCCGTGGAACGTCTTTTAGCAAGACACGTTTTTTCAATGTTTTGAAAGTTGGTTCACCCGAATGCATAAGTGCATTGGGATTGAAGGGGAATATTTTGAAAAGCTGTAAGTATTTTTTTTATTATAATCTAACTAGTTTTTATTTCACTTACTTTTTTGGAACAGCCCACTATTCTTTATTTTTATAAATACATTACATACAGGAAGAAAACATGTTTGGTGGTTTGGAGGTTTTCAACTTGGATTACTACCTAAATACATAAATCGTTTTTATGTAGTACTAGAGTACTAGTGCTAGTAAAAAGTAGCCTACATCCTTCCTCAAAATCAAAGTATCACCATACCAAATTTCATTGAAATCGGTACATTACTTTAGCCGTGAAAACGTAACAGACAAACAGAAAGAGTTACTTTGAGTTTATAATATAAGTATAAATGCAACAATTACCACTTTTTTTATGGAATAGCCGGCAAACGATCATACGTAGCGCCTGATGGTAAACAATTACCGCCGCTCTTGGACACCCGCAACACCAGAAGCGTTACAAGTGCGTTGCGGCCTTTGGGTAATGGGGAGGGAGATTGGGGTACGTGCCTCCGGTATCCTTACTCACTCGGTGAAATACAGCGCAGGGGCTGTTTCACATCGGTTTTCTGCGAGGCCATGGTATCACTCCGGTCGAACCGGCCCATTCATGCCGAAGCGTGGCTCTTCCACGGTCACATTATTATATATTTTTGATAATTACCTAAACCATATTTTCTTTAGTTTATAATTTTCTTATAAACTTTGTCATAAGTTAAATAAAATCGACTATAATATCAATATATTTATATACTGAGGAGTCTTTACTTACTATAGCTAAGACGTGATGATGACGTAAACACCACAAATAGACGCTGGGATCGAAGTAATATTACCGATTAAAACACCTACATCAAAATCAATCTCAAAAGACGTCATAGCGGTCCCCGATAGTTATAATATAAAAGCTTAGAAAACAATTTTCTTTTACATACATTCATAACATTTTATTCATCAGAGCGTTGAAATAAATAATCGAGGCGACACCGAACGAATAAGGAAGAAAGTGGCTGCGATTCAATTCAGATATTAATTATCTTGATCTGTGTGGAACGTAGTGTAGGACGTCCACAGGCCAGGTGAAGTGATGATTTGTGCAAGACGGCTGGCAGGAGCTGGATGCGAGAAGCCGAGGATCGAACTAAGTGGCGTGCTATTGGAGAGGCCTATGTCCAGCAGTGGACTGCGATAGGCTGATGATGATGTGTGGAACGGATAAATTGAATTTTTTGTCCACTAGTAACATTCCAATGTCAGAGAGTACTTACGAATATTAATGAAACGGACACAAAAAACACCCAAACTCAGACTAACATCTTGTCCATATAATGTTAGTCTGAGTTTAGGTCCTTACATGAACAGCACTTTTCGTGGTGGACCACACAAAGTGCAGTCCATGTAAGGTTTGAACTTACAAAGTTACTTAGTGCTGGACAAAGCGGAGAAGTAATCACTTAAAGAGTTACAAAAAAACGTGTCTTGTGGGAGGTCGAAAAATAACCGCCGAAATTGTTTGACAGCCTCGTCTACAGTGGCATTGTATTGCATAATTTTTCTATTCGTGCCAGTTCATCAGAGTGCGAGAGACATATAATGTATTTAAAAATTCAAATCTAAAATGTACGTTGTAAGTTCGCAAATAATACTGTACTAAGCTGTACTGATTTAGATGTATTAATAACATAGGGTGGATTTTGTAGAGAGACATAGCTTATTTTTCATCGCAATAACGATAACGCAAGTTTTTGTTTTTAAAACCTATCTCTCAATTTAATTCTAAAACAATTAGGAGGTGTGTATTCAAAAAGATAAAGTACGAGTAGATTAATACTTAAATATTCAACGTATTGTCCATCTAAATGTCACTTAGACCTTGTAATATCTAGATAGGTACTGTCAGTGATTGATCTGAAACATTTCGCAATGCGACAAGATGGGAAGATTAATTACGATGTACAAAGGTCAGACCACAGATAATCCTGAAGAGCTGTAGTTATCTAAGATAGAGTTTACTTTACGTTTTAGATTTATATATTATCAATTAAGATGGGTAGGTTCTAAAATGGGTTGTTACTATTACCTTTAGTAAAAGCTCAACCAAAATATAATATATGAAGCCAACATAACATAACGTTTAAAAATAGAATTTATAAAGCTTTTGTACATGGCTATGCCTATATGTAATGTCGGTTATTCCGGTTAAGAGAGGTCAATGTACATCTTCAAGAATCAAAGAATCTCTATGCTGAATTTAATTGAAATCGATGCAGAGGCTTAGCCGAGGAAGCGTGACCAACAGATAGACGGAACTACTTTCGAATCTATTTAAATGAAAATGAATCGCCTAAATGTATGTAGCATAACTTCCGATCGACTGCAGTAAATTTTATAATTATTTTTTTTAATGCGTTCGTAACTGCCTTGGTGGCGCAGTGGTAGTGAATGCGACTGCTGTGCTTGAGGTCTCGGGTTCAAATCCTGGGTCGGACCAAGTGTTTGTGTGATCTACAAATATTTGTTTCGGAGTTTGGGTGTTTTCTATGTATCATATGTATGTATTTACAAAAAAAAAAGTATATATGTATTCATATCAGTTGTCTAGTACCCATAACACAAGCTGTGCTTAGCTTGGGACTAGATGGCGTTGTGTGTTAGATGTCCAAATATATTTATTTATTTATTTATTGCAAGGAGAAGGTTTGGATAGAAAAAAATTAAAAGATAACCGGTTATTAAGTGTCCGCGACTGTACACTACCTGCATGACGCTGAGGCGAGCATAATTCCTAAAACAAGATATCAGAAATCTTAAAAATATTTCCAAAAAAAATATTCGGATTCTAAAAGAATGACCCAGTCATTATTACGAATTTATTGACACCTCGGTTATTACAATTGGTTTAATAGCTTGGCGTTACGGTGGAACATACATTTGAAAGTTTTTATTCCGTCTTTCACGTTATTTAAATGGTGACCAGTCCAATTAGTAGTCTCAGAAACTTTTGTTTTGGTTTGTTGAGTTACTGTAATCTACTTTAACAACAAAACAAGTAACGCAATATAATAATGATGCTAAACTTTGTCACAAAGAGGCAACCGCTATTTAATTGGCCAAAGTTTTCATATAAATGTAATCTTAGATTACTTCGAGCAATAAGACAGTTAGTACTTAGATAGAACGAAAAGTAGTAACATTATACCCTTTTGTTTATAGTTTGGTTCTCACATTAAAGGGATACTGTTTCATTACAGCATTAATTTTATTATTAAGATGACCAGTTCTGACCTAAAACAGTTAGATGGGATTTTTGATTTTCTGTTTATTTTTTGTTTCTGATGTTTTGATTTGGATTGTTGTTGTTTTTATATTATTGATTATCTAGATTTTGATTATTGATTGTTAATCTAGTGTTCACGACCAAAACAGCCTCGACAGATGGCGTTGTACCATTTGGCTGAATCGCGCTGTTATTTGATTATTTGTAGTAGTATAAGATATTTTGATATTTTTTAATAAACGAGATCAAGAGGCCAAGCTAGACTGCTATATGTTAGTACTAGCTAGATCAGATTACAGTTGTGGTTTTATTTTCGAACCCTTCGAGTAAATCTTAATAGTTCAACCAGGTCATATTTACGCTTGTCGTAACATCTAGATTATATGTTTTTATGATTGATATTTCTTTTTTTTTTAGTGTACATTATTGTTAGGACAAGGTTTAATATTAAGGTTTAATTGTAAAACTGAAAGATTTTTTTGTCCAAATTGTAAAACTGTGGTCGCCTGTGGGATGGAAATTAATACTAAAAGAAGCTTTACAGAAATATTTACGAAAAAAAATACGGCAGTATGAAGTTCGTTGAGTCAGCTAGTTTCGTATAATTACCATACGATATATATTGAAATGGACTGTAATAGAAAAAAACGTTTACAAAAATCTCGGATTTAATACAACATAAATGGCTGTATGAATTGACGTTGCAGGAATGAGGTTTTAGTTCAAATAAGATGAATAAAATGGAATATTGAAGTGGGTTCAATCGTAATTGGAAATGTTTCTAGGAAATCTATAAAACGAGTCATTTTAAATCGCATCTTTTCAATTGAATAGGCAGTAGAATTGTTGGAAAAATTTGCATGATTTGACTGTACTTTAACTTAGTAGAAAATTTAAATATTTGATTCCAACAAAATATTCTTTTTTAACACGGTTTTTTTTAATACGTAGTAGTTGCATTGCATTGCATTTGGAAAGGTAATATTATAACTGATCAATAGATCAGGCTATACCCTCAGCTTTAATTTAACGATTTAATTAAACTAGAGCAGAGATCACCTGAGTGATCAAAATATTTCAACTCAGCAATCAACTGGGTGATCAAAGTTCGACTTTGTTTTGTTTTAAAGTCAGATACGTTTTCCTAATTTGAATAATGTGTTATGGATTGTATTTAATCAATAATTTTACTTGAAGCTATATATATCAAACGATACAATTGCGAGAAAATTAAATAAATCTGTTCCACGGGAGTACTCAGTTCTAAGAAAAATTTATGGAGGAAGAACAAAATGATTCACGCTATAGCAAGTACCAATACTCAAAGGAATTTATTATTCACTAATAGAAAAATCAATCGCTTGGAAGACCAGTTCGGATCCCTTCATACCCTTCCCTATCAGCAGCCGATCATTTGAATTTAAGGTATTATGCAAATTCAAACTCACCTTGTTATACTTGTCCTTATTCATTTATAAACGTTCCTACTAATTAGCGTATAACCACTAAGTTACAACAGTATTAAACCTTATAATTTATACCTTTCTGAAAACATAATGTTATAATGTCAGTTTATTATTCATTCTCATATTGGTCAACTTCACAAGAGCATTGAGAGCGCCATCAATGCCAAATAATAGGTATTGATTCATGGCGTCATACAGATCTCAATGTTAAATTACAGCGGGAAACAACAAAACCTTTTCTAGAGTGATAAGCGTCAAGAAATTTAGTTTAATTTATTTGCTTTACAATAAATCATACTCTCATTTTTCATTAGTTTGGGAATTACATTAGGTTATTTTGAGTATTTGCCATTGTTATCACAGCATTTTACAGTGTAGTAGAAAGACAGTTTAATATGCTCTAAATAGGCTTAACTGTGAGCAGAGAAACAGTATAGAATAGTGACAGTAAACTTCTGCTTGTACGATCTTGCACTTGTAAAAGATTCAGTATGAATCATAGATGTAAGAAGACAAATTATAACCAAAATATTATAACCAAAATAAATAACAACAATATAGTAGTTATCGATCTTGCATTTGTAAAAGATTCAGTATGAATCATAGATGTAAGAAGACAAATTATAACCAAAATATTATAACCAAAATAAATAACAACAATATAGTAGTTATCGATCTTGCACTTGTAAAAGATTCAGTATGAATCATAGATGTAAGAAGACAAATTATAACCAAAATATTATAACCAAAATAAATAACAACAATATAGTAGTTATCGATCTTGCATTTGTAAAAGATTCAGTATGAATCATAGATGTAAGAAGACTGCACGGTTGGCCTAGTGGTTTAAACGTTCACTACTGCGCCAAGTGCCGTGGGTTCAAATCCCACGTGGGACATCACTTTGTGTGATCCACAAAGTATTGTCCTGAGTCTGGGTGTTATTTGTGTCCGTTACATGTATGTTTGTAAAGTCCCCCGCGACACAAGATGTATATTCCTAATGAGGGAGTTTTCTTTAAAAAAAAAAAAAGAAAAGAAAGAAAAGAAAATTATAACCAAAATATTATAATCAAAATAAATAACAACAATAAAGTAGCTATGTTACAATATATTTTGTAATCTTTTAAACTATTGTAGAGGCGGCGATGGGATAGAGAAAGCAGCAGATAAGACTCTGTGGTGTACCTTGGGAAAAGCGAATGAATCTATTGAACTTGTCCATTTACCTGTATGCATACCAATCCTGAGCAGCAGACGTTCACCGCGCCTGTGAGGGACGGTTTTCGCCCGCACAGCGTTGAGCAGAGCCAAAGACATGCGTGCTATCTCTGCTGCATGTCTGTTGCCGTTGCGCATTGGCAGACCTGAGACCACCATGTACGCGTCACCTATAGTCTCCACCTGAGGTGAAATGCATAGACCATATTAAATATATTGTTATTTAACTATTGACCATACTAATATCCGATAGTCTGTGTTTGTATGTTAGTTACTACTGTATTTAGAAGATGGAAAACACACGTAAGAAATTTATAGGGTGAATGTGTGTTGAAGTGTTTGAAGAGGTCATCCAATGCGAACATTTACCGACAGAAGTGGAGATGGTCTTAACCAGGAAACGACGAGAGTGCTTTCAGTACTTTATGGAGATGTGTCGGGGTCGTAGTAATTGGTAATCAATTCTCTCTGCCTACCCTTCTGAGAAATAGACGTCACTTTATGTAATGTAAGTTAGTTGATACCCTTTTCTTTCCCTCCGTGCGGAATTCCCCTCGGATACCTCCTACTGGTGGCATGTCAGACTCGAACCGACTAAAACCGCACTCCGTCTTGGGTACTAGGAGCCGGGGAACCAGGTGCACCCTAGTACGGAAAACCCTGGAACCCCGACGTACCTCGGGCCACCTACCAGTTTGTAGGTGGCCCCCGACTGTGTGGGAACCCCGATTTACGGTCGCCTAGGGCGCGCACTATACGCAGCGTCTGCGCCGTCACCTGGGGCTGCTTCTGCTAGGGTGACCGATGGCCTCATCTGTCACCCCCAGGCAAGCGCTTATGGAGGACGAAGATCGTTCTGCGAGTTAGTTGATACCCTGGATTAAAACATAAGCTACTTGTATGAAAATTTTAGTGTTTCCGTGAACAATAAATTGATAAACTGCAGATAATTTCGTGGTTAGCAGCTAGTAATTTATAAAAGGACAATGATTAAATCTGAAGTATCCAAACAATTGGTAATCTCCGCAACCGCTGAACAGTCACGACTGTACTCCATGAGATAATACATTTTTTTGTGAAGTTTATCCACTGTTAAATAAATTTGTCCTAAATCTGTGTGTAAAAGCTCAATCTGTCTTAATTGTGTGCTTTCATTTAAATTACTTTTAAATTCCCGTACTTTTTAATCTTTGTTTACATAGGTGTTCTTATAAATGTGTGCCAATTAATACTAAATCCTGTTAATCTTTTTCAGGCCAATTACAGAAAAGTATACTGATAGGATACAGATACAGTTTTCTATTCAGGTGAAGTTATTTCTAATTAATGATCAATCTCACACTATATTTTAAAGTATTTGTGCCAACAAAGTAACGGTTTTTTTTGTCAAACTGAAAGTCCAAGGTTCGTTTCTCACACAGGACCGAAAAAAAAGTGAAGATATGTTTTGATTGATGATTTGAAGTGTATTTAGAAATATTAGGTTATTGTTAAGCGGTCTAACTATTCTCGGAATCAGATAACGCTCTTTCAATTGTGTAAATCAAATTATTAAATAAAACATTAATGTCTAAAAATGGGCTTTTTTCTATGTTTCTAAGCATATAAGAATATATTAAAGTGAGATGAAATTTCAATGGAAATGAATTCATTCGTAGGAGTGTCGTGCTTGCGCATACTACCAAGTCTTAAGTCGAAATAACAACATAACCTTGAACAAAGCTTCAAAAAAACCATTACACAAAGTAAATTATATTACTGAACGAAAGAACCAATAGGTCAATACAATTGAGAAGGCGCGGTTTACCAAAGCAAATACGTCAGAGATATAAATAATTCGTTACAAAGGGAAAGCCTGGCAAACTAATTAATATTCATTGATGAACCAGGACTGGAATTAAATACGTCATTATAATTTATTGATTACTCTACCACCGTTCTGAAGAATGTAAATGTTTTTAGAATTCTAGAATTAGATTTCAATCAGTTATTCTATTAATGCTTAACTTAAGTTGTATACTACACACAATGCGGAGTGCTTTACACTCAAAGCGTTATTAAATTGTAGAGAGTATGAAATAATGATGTCTACCTATATGTAAAAATAAAAGCATAGGGCGTGTTATATCTGACAAAATTGCTGCAGAACCCCACACACCTTGAAAGATTTGAAAATTTTCGAGTTATATAATATTTTTGTTGTTATATTAAGTATTATTCTTTCATGCTTTGCTATTTAAGCATATAATTCGTGTTTTGCAAACCAGAAGTTCAAAATATAGACACTCACAGAGATCCGCACACCATTGTGTTAATAGTTACACAATTACTTAATACCAAATACTACTTCAAAATTAGATTTTTTATACTAACTAGAGGGAGACAATAGATTTTACCTTCAAGAAGATAAGCTTATCTCACTAGTTTGATTCTAAGTAGGAACCTCTACGAAGATAAAACGATATTCATTACCAATCGAAAATGGAATATCAAAACTTTTATTGCCTACCCTCAAAATTATTCTACAATCAACTACTTTTGTACTTGCCTTGTAAACATCAAAGTTCTCGATGATGGAATCGAAGCTCGTATATAGATCATTGAGAAGATCTACCACTTCAAGCGGTGTAGACTCCGCTGACAGCTGGGTGAAGCCAATAATATCGCTGAAGTAGATCGTTACCTGATCGTACGTTTCCGCCATGACTGGTTGTCCCATTATTAACTGAGAAGCCACTGACCTAGTGTAGAAAAGAAAGAAATTTAATTATTAATTAATTACAAGTAATCAAATTTGTTATTAGGTATGTTATTTGAAATAGAGTATAGATACGTGAAAAGGTATTAGACTCACAGTTCATATTGATACTTGGAAATTGATCACATGGATTCAATTAAAATGAAATAAAAATTAGTAAGATAAAAGGTTAGGGTAACATTTAAGATAGAATAGAGAGGGTATAACGAAAACATTTCTATTAAATCATACTTCGTTTTTAATGGAATCATAGGAAATAATAATATAAAAAGCAAAATGAAGACCGTTATAAAAAAAAATTGCTATAGACACGAATTTGGAGCCCTGTTTATTGAGATATTGCATTTAGTGTTGTCTAGAAAACACACTTCTTATGTATCTTCTTTGTGTTTTAATTAAATAAATAACTATTGTCCTTTAAAAGATACTATTTGAAATAATAGGTTGGCAAATATTTCCCTTCCGCTTTTTTCCTGTTTATTCAATGCTTTATAAAAAGTGTTACAGTTATCGGATTTAGTTCAAATATGCGCCATTTTGTTCAATAATCTGTTTTGATCTAGACGGCATCTTCATAATACCCCCCTCGTAGAAGCCCCCCCTCCTTATTTGCGAAGTACTCTGACAGCCACTTTTCACAAGCCTCTTTTGAGTTCAACTTTACACCACCAAGGGCTTTCGCCATGGACAGGAACAGGTGGTAATCACTTGGCGCTATATCCGAGCTATATGGTGGATGCGATAAAACCCCCCATCCGAGCCCCCGTAGCTTCTGACGAGTCATCAACGAAGTGTGTGGTCTGGCGTTGTCCTGGTGGAACACTACACCCTTACTGTTGGCCAATTCTGGACGCTTCTGGTCGATCGCCTGCTTTAAGCGGTCCAGTTATTCGCAGTAGATGATAGATTAGATAGATAGAATTAAGCGTCTGACCATATGGGAGCAGCTCATATTATTCGGTATTCGTAGGCGGATATTTGCCAACCTTATTTTAAAAATATAGAACATGTTAGCTTACTTTGGTAACAACTGATACAATAGTTCTTCGCATTTCCTCTTCTCCTCGAGGTAGTCAGAAGTTCTCTCCTCTACTAAAGCTTCAAGGTTGTTTGCATACTGCTCCACTTGCGTCAGTAACATGTCCAGTCGTGTTGAAGTTTCGCAATCCCTGATGGAAAAACCGCTTTTTAAAATACACTGTTTAATAAAATTATTTAAAGCCTGCACAAAAACTGACTTTTATCTGACTGTGAAATTGATTCCTATTGACATTGAAATTTCATTGTGAAATTGATGAACGCTGGCTGCACGCACGTACAAACATAACTCTCTATAATAAATTATAAATGATATTTATTTTGTAAGTAAAATTTTGCAGATATTTTTACATATCGAAATTTACAGGTAAAAGAGGCCTTGTCGCGTTCCGCCTGAGTAGAGCGTGTAAGCGAGAGCGCGCCTTACAAGCGCTAGAGAGATACACGATCACGATCGGGATAAGCGTTCAGCTTGTGTCGCATGTTTTTCATCATTGAGATCCATTTTTTTTTAGAATATCGTCTCCGTTGTTCAAAAAGAATCTACCTCGTTTTTTTCAATATTTTCCAATGATGCTTGGCTCCTAATAGTCGTAGCGTGATGATAGCTTGAAATTTTCATTGATGAATAGGCTATCCACACTAATAATCTTTTCAACCTGGACTAATAATTTCTGAGATATATGCATCCAACCAAACAAACGTAGCTAGAAATGCTACAAGTGTGTAAAATTAGCATATGTTGGTTTTCTATTTTCTTTATTAATAATATTATATTTACTTAGAATAAAAAAACTACGATATTTATTAATCTGAATAATATAAATCTAACTGAAATCTGATCGTTTCATTTTCACCTTGATAATAACACTATTATTGAATTAATAGAACGTCTTACACTAATGGCCGCTATAGCCAACGTTTATCCGTAGGTACTTTATCCTAAGACCACTTTCTATGGCTGATATTAAAATACCCGCTGTGTTGTTATTATGGCCTGAAATAGTTCTGACAATGAAGTATATAATTTATATATACATACATAGACATGTGAAAACTTGCTTGTATATTTCGAGTACCTATTTTCGAGCAATTTTGGACCCACAAGAGACATTAATATAATACTAGTTGCTGGTCGAGAATAGATTGTAGACCTTTTTATTGATTTTCACAACATAACAAATGATGATATATAAACAATGTACAAAAGTAGTTTGCAATAACTATTTTATTATATTATTTCGATACGCTTAATGTATATTTTAATAGCCACAAGTATTGCACATACATACATATTAAAGTATATGTATAGCATGCTGAAGAATTTATATGGTTGAATAAACTACTGTTGTACTTTGTACTGTTTGCTTGGAATATCGAGAAAGACTGTTAGCTACACATCATCAAGCTACGACCAAAAGTACACAATAACCAACAAACATATTGCAAACACGTGGTAAAAAAAATTTTTTTGAAAGATGCCTTCGGAGTTGGCCGAGTCAACTTATAGTTTATAATTGCTAGGTATATGCTTTCATTTCAATATTACTAAAGCTATTCACTAACAGCAAGCATGTTAGTATCGTAGGTACTAACTTGTTGATTCTGTGAATGTTTTCTTTAAGAGCTGAGAAGTCAGGTCGATCGTCATCTGGCAGCGTCCATGGTGGTTCACCGGTTAAAGATTGTCGCGGTGACACTGATAATGGGGATGTGCCCCTGTTCCGCATCTCAGCGCTACCTGTTATTTAAAAATTGCCATTTAAATATTTTTATAACAAAATTCCCAATTTTTATCTTACGGTATTTTATATTTCAACAATTTTTGCATATCTATGCTTAGGGATATTAACTCATCCTATAATATTATTGAGATAAATTAAATGAAAGCCACGTAATATAGTATCATATTTACTTTTCTTAAATACTATAAATACCTGCCTTTTATATTGTGTTTACTTGATACCTATTATTTATGTAAATCTTGACATTTATGAAATGTATTCATATATATCACTATATTATTATTTGAACTTTTTCATGTGTCAGTTTGTATCAACTCTCACAACAGCTCATCCTAATTCATCTAAGTTACAAAAACCGACACGAATAAAGAGCTTCGGTTATCTTAAGTTCAATAAGTCTCACAATTCTTCATTTAGTTTTTTATTGAAACATGCTCCAAAAATATGTTTCAATCGGCCACCTTATAGAACCTATACATACTAGTCTATGAAATATATAGTGCCTCTATATTTTTCATATACCAATACGTAAAAGTCGTAATACATATATTTGGTTACCTATTGTAAAAGGAAGTTTTCAAGGTAGTAGAGCCACGCTGATTTCAACACGAACGGGCTCTACCGGGGCGATACTACCGTCGCACAGAATATCAACGTAAAATGACTGCGTTCGTGCTGTTGTGTTTCGTTGGTAAGTACGAGACTGGAGGTCAACGATGCAAAAGCATCACAAGGCCGCAATGGTGTGCGTCACCACACTGCATTGTTGCATTGTCTGCATTCGCAATGAGTATGGTAACCACCACTCTTGGTTTCTACTGTTACTTTCCATTAGACAGAGTAGAGTCGTTGGCAGGCACATACATAAAAAAAGTTTGTGTTCGTAATTTTTCTATGTGACAAACATATTATAGTGAAAAACTTGCTCCTTCGAATCCCTAGAAATAACTTTTCTATCGGCGTAAGTTCACGAGTTTGCGATAATATCGCTTTTTGTTACTTTTCTTTTTTATACGACGGCCATTATTTGTTATTCTTTACTAATCTTATTAGTCATCAGTTTGGAAAAAATACTCTCTGAGCCTATTTTTATAAACTATGCTGGTGAGCTTTAAGTCTGGTAAAGTAAAGCTGAATTTCGAAAATTTTCGTATTGAAGTTCTGTAAAGATAGTTTAACTGTATGAATGTGGTAGTAGTACTTACGTTTAAATTTGTCTTCAAGTATAGCTGCGCAATAATCACAGGCCAGGGTACAATGCGGCCTGCGCATTTCTAAAAGGGGGCTAACAGCCCGCCGTGGACTCGGAGAGTCCGCGCCCCCTGGCGGCACCAGAGACATAGTCTGTGGACAAGATAGAGTTGTCTGTTAATATTAGTTACAATAAAAATTAAATTGTTTACTGTACATCTAAAGAAATGGCTGACCAAAAAATGTTTCTACACTATTAACGAAATTAAATTTTACAACTTTTATTTTTAATTGAAATTATTATGTACCAAAAATGAACGGATTATTAATTTAATATGATATATATAGTCAATTAAAAGTAAAAATCACTCTGCTTTACTTTAATCTTATTGGTGAATAGCTACAACCCCGTGGTTTTTGTTGTACCTTTACAAAAAAAATGTTGTTAGATGTTTTTAAGCAGCCCAAAGGCCTCCAACTAAGCTTCACGACTGTTGTCCTATGATAACAACCGGGACTGACTGCTTAACGTGACTTCTGAATCACGGAGAGGCTCACGGTATCATGCCACCAGCGGTCACCCATCTAGGTACTGACCACGGTGTCGTTGCTTACCCTCGGTGATTGTTTCTAATTACCGAGTGCAACTGGAATTGCTCGAATATAAAGTTTTAATAAGAACAGTACAATTACGCATTCAACGTTTATTACCTGATCTTGTCTTAAGTTGTGTTTATATTATACGATACCCAGTTGTTTAACATTGCTGATTTTGAATTGTTTGCACCTCGTTACAAAGCAAGTATGATGAAGTAGTTATTATTCAAAAATTTAACATTTGGGCAGTTAAAATAAGTTTGAACTGCTTTTAACATTTCTTTTTTGTACAGTGCCCACTTCGTTGGGTGCATTTTTAATTATTTTTTGGGATATTAAATAATATAGCCTATGAAAATCACAAAAACATATAATACTTTCTAATAAAAAATATCTTCATAAACAGTTCAGTATATCCAAAGATAACCTCATAAGTTTATAAGCTCACAAATTTTACCTCTTTATATTATATACTAGTAGAGATTTACGTTAATATTCATCGCTATATAAGCGATGATTTTTTCTCGTAAGGTTTCTTCGTGCGGAACAAAAAAGTAAAGTAATTTGTTTTCTACCATGGCATATTACGTGAATCATGATATGATGATCAAACTGAAATAAACTTTATTTTATATGTGTCTCCGTTTATTTTACTGTAGACATAAAAGCAAATAAACAAATCGATTTGTTTTTTTTTATGTTTGTTATTTCATCAAACATTATGGTAAGTGTAACGTTTTAGTAAATTTTTTATTAAATATACGATTTACAAAAGAAACAAGATGAAATAGAAACCATTTTCATGACAAACCCAACGTGGCAGTAGATTTATTAATGTCGACAGACGCGTTCTAAAAATATACCGTTCTTAAGCCTGTCTTAAGATGGTGTTCTTTTAAACTATGTTCAGTTGTAGATTTGTGTATAGGTATACATACCGAAATTTTCTATCCTATTACAGACAAAAAAAATGTTTCTATTATAGTATTGCACGGTATCTTTGAATATTTTTTTATGAATAAAATCTATAAATACGAATATTTTATAATTAAATGGTAATCTGAGCTAAAATGTATATTTTCGATAATTTTGTTACATACGTCATTAAGCCTATAGTAGAGTTAAACCACAGACTTTAGATTTGACTTTATGTGTTATGTATTTATGTATGTATTATTTATTTTTTTGAGAAACTTTGGTGGTACCATTTTGTTCAAGTCTGTCTGTTCTGATACAGCAGTCTCAATAAAAGCAGATGCAAGGTAATTACGTCATTACTTTTGCAAATGAGCTAGATTACCATAGGCTCAATCCTCCACTACCAGATTCAACGCACTTGTGGCAACGCACTTGTATGTCTTGAGTAGCATTCTCGTCTTTATATCAATCTTGGGAAGAAACATAATTTTGGCTACTATTTCAACCGATTCTACATGAATATCAGTTTTTTTTCCCTTTAGAGACTGCCATCAGAACTCGGTTACTCTGAGGATGAATCAATATACTTAAGAGCACTCAATTCCCAATAACGATTGCTAAAGATGTTCATGACACTGGAGGCAAAACTTCTTGATCAGCAGTCGTATACGCTAGCCGTTAGACTAACGAGACAGTCTACACAAAGAAAGAAAAATATGCTCCAAGGCTGTAAATAATGGAATAATTTAGTTACTGACCTTCGACTAAATGTTTCAAGGATTTGACAGTAATGTATAACACACATCACGCTTAGACTGGTACTCACGGGGTCAAACCGATAATAGTCTATAATTCATTGGCATTAACAGAGAGCTGAAATATACCTGAATTCGAATATAATAGGTGCTTTAAGTCACGCAACGCCCTGCGCGATGACGAAATCTTACTAATATTATAAAGGAAAAAGTTATTGTAGCCATTTATTACTACGCATTTATACAAAAACTAAATGAAATGAAATGAATGAAATAAAATTAAATGAATGAAATGAAATGAAATTAATGAAATGAAATGAAATGAAATGAAATGAAATGAAATGAAATGAATGAAATGAAATGATTGAAATGAAACAAATGTAATGAAATGAAATGAAATTCGGTACAGATTTATATCGTAGTCTGGAATAGCATATTCAGATAGATAGAAAACTCTTTATTTGTAGACCATATTACAGGTTTAAAAGAGAGTACAGAAAGTGACAAATGTATAACGTACAAAGGGCGGCCTTATTACCGAAAGCAATCTCTTCCAGGCAACCTTAGGATGAATCAAAATATATCGGAGACACAGTAGAGTTTAAAAAAAAAAAAAGTTTCTGAAAAATATAACTAGAGACACAAGATATCATACATACACATACCTGCATACACACAATATTACATTATTAAAGCAAATTCGTGAAATCGGTTATGACGTATAAAATTCCTGAACCATTTTCTTAACACTGTTTACTGTTAGCACTTTTGTATTTTTTTTCCAAAAACATGTGGTATTCCTGTTAGACATATAAGGTAATACAACAACTGCGAGACGTAGCTACTTTTTTACCGTGGGAACGTCACGCTTCGGCATGCATTGGCCAGTGTGAAACAGCGCCTGCTCTGTGTTTCACCGAGTGAGTGAAGACACCGGAGGTCCATACCCCAACCCCTTCTCCCATCCCTTTCCCCATCCCCCAAAGGCGATACGTCTGCTCATTTACCCACTATTCCATAAAAAAAGAGTATGCATTTCAAATTGACAAGAACCTTCGCATTAGTGTAATATGTAGATTTGTATATTTTGCTGTAGTGAAGTGCTCTTTCGGGTTTGTGTGGGAGGCTTGAGGTTGTAAAAGCTCTTTTCGCCCTCGGTCGACTTCAAAGTCGAGTTTATCATAAGACATTGAAATATGTATATAAAACAAAAAAGTAGAGCAATATAATGTGGCGCCACTCTGTCATTTAGAAACAGCTTCTTATTTATTAAATTAGTACATTTTTGAGAGCATCTGGATTGAGTTCGATTATCACTTGTGTGTAATGTAAAATGTTTCAAGTATATATTTTCAGAAATGACTGTAAGGTAAATATATTTATTCTACTATTTCCTTTCTCACACTATACATTTACGAAATATTGACGAATATTTAGATCACTTCAAAACACAATCAAAATCATATAGCTGTTGCAACGTTTAAAAATAAAAATTTTTACTAAACTGCATATGTAGTAATAGCAGCGATAAATATCGGTTTAACCTATGGACGGTGTCCGCATGTCTTCAGGCAAAATTAGTGCTAATACTATGTCTTTGTTAAGTTCTTTAAAAAGTATTTAGTGACAATAGAGACATTTGGAATGTATTTCAGTACCCTGGTAACTGGAAAATATACCTAAAGGAACAAAACTGTTTCGTTCGTTGTTCGCCAATCCTAATATACGTAATACTTCTCCATCCTTCATTTTCTAGTTGTTATCATTTGATCTTATTCATTTTATGATCTGAACATAACTAGTTTTATTGTTGTTTTATAGAGCATCTTTCCGTATCTCGTCAGCCTGTAGCTACTTGTTGCAAACACTATGTTAGTAGATAGGTTTGAATTAGGTCGTGTGTAGTGTATACTTCGTTACTAATATATATATATATATTAATTTTTTTTTATAACTATATTAGATAGTAACTCACGGTTAAGTCACTGAATCGATTTGAATGAATTTCGATATAGAGATAGATTGGGCTTTAGAGATATCAAAAAATAAATAGAAACCATGATTTTAAGAAAGGATTTTATTTACAATAGTTTGCTATGTTTTAATAAAATAAACTTATGTTCTTGTGAATGTTAAATATTTCTTGCATATTAAATGTCGGTACTATTTAATCCCAAAAATACTCTAAATTACTAATAGTGATATAATTTTTTCGCTTTCATACATTCAACATAATTATGTAAGCCGACAAGAAGGATTGATTTATTTCTATCAATAATTTTTGGTATAAAATTTAAATCTAATGCTGCAACGAGAAGGAAAACTTAATACAAACCATATACAGATCCGTCTGACCAGCGTGATATAGTAGCTCATAACCTCTCTTTTAAGGAGAGGCCTATAGTCCAGCAGTGGACTAAAAAAGGCTGTTGATGTGATGTGACACGAAGTATATATCTCAATGACAATAAAACCTCATAAAGAAAAGGTTACATAATACATAATGGTTACTGTGGGGGAACGTCTGCTATGTTCCACCCAACACAAAGGAAGGATCCTCAGGCGAGGGGATCATACCTGGCGGGCTACTGCCCCAACAGTTGATGTTGGGATGTTGTATATATGATAATCGGCGCGAGAACTATTTATTGCGCGATTCAGGATTTGTAGTTACTCCGTATAGTGCGTTACTTCGTAGTTCAGTATATCTTCGGTAGATGGCGCTGTAGTAGGTTATTGTTGTGTTATATGTGGAAGTTACCACAGTTCCTACAAATAGATATTACAATAACACTGTATTAGAAACTGTAATTTACTATTAACTCATACGTGCTCATACATATACTATTACTTATCAAAAAGCAACAGTATAGTTAAGTTGTAAGTTCCGTTTACCTTCACAATTTATACATGCCATAGTCAAATAAGCTTTCAAAACAAAAAGTGTAGTACTAAGCAGTATTCTAGTATATTTATCTTCGCGACGCCATATTTCAGTGAAACCTTGTTGCAAGCTTAAACCAGTATAAACAAAATGAAGCACGTTTGAGTTTTCACACGTTTTTGAAACAGCCAGTGGGAGAGCTACGCTTATTTGTCGGAGAGCCACGCTTCGGCATGGATGAGCCGACTCGACCGGAGTGATACCACGGCCTCACAGAAACCGGTGAAATAGCGCTCGCGTTGTGTTTCACCGTGTGAGTGAGGATACCGGAGGTCCATTAACCCAACCCCTCACCCCATTCCCCTCCCCATCCCCCAAAGGTCAGCAACGCACTTATGACGCCTCCGGTGTTACGGGTGTCCATGGGCGACGGTAATCGCTTACCTATTCTAAAAAAAAAACACAGTGCAATTTTTTTTTTAAAGCAATCTAGAAAAATATGATGTATTCTCCCTTTTACCCATTTGGCAAGAAAAAAATCTTAATTCAACGTGTATGAGTAGTAAAAAGTAAAGTTCCTTTTTTTTTCTTTTTTTTTTTTTAATTACCGAGGTCCACCAACTCTATACCTTTCTACGTCTTCCGATAAGACAGAGAGAGAGCATAATAATTTACAATCAAAATTAACGTTCAGCGTTCTGAGAATCTCTAGAGGCTTCCTATTCCATCTGCGCTACGAAGAGCACTTGGCCAATCAATTAGCTGGCTATACCACAAGGTTGAAGCCTTGTTTACTTTAGAGAGTTCTTCAATTATCGTACACAAATAAATAGATTTTACTATAGGTATTAGGTATTGAGCTGGTACTATGAATGTTATATTTCGTATTACATTAAATTATAGCAATATTTGTTTTCGTACAAGGCCAAAATATTTTTAAATCGTAGAAAGTAAATATATTTAATTTATATACTATGTACATTTCATAACTTTCACTATAATAGGTAATACCTTCTTTAAAACCTTTTTCATCTAACACACAACACCGTCTAGTCCCAAGCTAAGCAGAGCTTGTGCTATGGGTTTTACTTTTTTATTTGTAAATACACACATATTATACATAGAAAACACCCAAACTCTGAAGCTAATACTTATAGATCGCATAACCACTTGGCCCGACCCAGGATTTGAACCCAAGACCTCAAGTACAGCAGTCGCATTTACTACCACTACGCCACCGAGTCAGTCATTTATAATTATGTGAAGTGGAATAATATACAGATTTAACTATCGAAGTCACCGCGAAACTGAACATCGCTCGCTATATTCACGAAAAGGATTCTAATGCTAACTGTGGCAGTTTTAGAAAGAGTGCTCAAAGCAAAATTATTTTATTACGATAAACCAAAAAAGCTGTGTCGTCTTGGAATTCAATTCAACTAAATTAAGTTGACCCTATTTCCAAGGTAGTAGTCACACTGATTTCAGCTGGAACATCTCGCTCGGGGTACTAACCTCGCACAGAAGATCAACGTAAAATGACAGCGTTTGTGCTGTCGTGTTTCGTTGGTGAGTGCGAGACCGGAGACCCAATAATACAGAAGCATCACTAAACCACCATGGTCTGCATTCGCAATGAGTATGGTGACCACCACTCTTGGATTCTGCTTATGCTTTCCATTAGGCCGAGTATTCATTTTGACAGAGCTAAATATAAAAAGCTCTAATCTAAAACTTTCATTAATGAATATTCGATTTTTTGAAACAAATTAAGTATCCCTGGGAAAACTTTGTTGAGGTAAACCTTCCCCAGAAAAGTTTACAAGTTTAAGTTATTTCATTTATAAGTAATTATGATAACCTATAAAATAATTTTTACAACTACCCTGATTATTAATTATTTTTAAGAATGTTTCAGTCTGTCTTTAAACAATACATTACAATCACGTCATTGTTATGTATTGTTTGCAAATTGAAAAACAAAAGCCTGTTACCATAGCTCTCAAATCCGTCTCAGTTTCCCAGAGATTTATTCCTTTTGTAGTTTCATGTAGCTCCCCGCAATACCCTCAGCGACTTTTAGCAAAACAATGAAAAATGTATGAATTCGAATTTCAAATTGAATGCGGTAAAAGTTTTTTAATCGTATTTAAAAATTCCGGTTATACATATTTCATGATTTTGATTTGAAGTTTTTCTATTGTAAATACTTTGAATTTAGAATAAGAAGTTATACTTTTTAACACAAATAATTTAAGTATCTAAATACACGTTATTGATTTTTTAAGTTAACCACAACACCATTTCAGTAGATGAATGAAAAATGTGCTTGTTTATATAAGAGGATTCCTATTTCAGACATCTAACAGTCTAGTCCTAAGCTTGTATTATGGGTACCAATCCGAAACTAATATTTGTAGATCATACAAACATTTGATTCCACCCGGAAATCGAACCCGAGAACTCCAGCGCAGCACGCTACCGAGGCAATTAATAGGTTTGTTATAAATCTTAATATATATAAATCTCGTGTCACAATGTTTGTCCTCAATGGACTCCTAAACCACTTAACCGATTATAATAAAATTCGCAAACTATGTGTAGTTCGATCCAACTTGAGAGATAGGATAGTTTAAATCTCAAATTATAGTCGCAATTTTAATTTATTGATAATTATTTGTCTGTTATTATTTGACAGTCACAATTATCTGTTAACTCAAAATGATTCTAACAGATGTCGATACCTTTCGACTGGGTTGAGTAAGTAATCAATAGATGGCGCTGCTATGGTAAATCTATAGGCTATATTTTATTTTGGAAAAAAATAGGGTTCCGTAAGATATTGGGGTTTTTCGGACACAAGGTGTAAAAAATCAACCCTATACGGGGGAAAATTTTTCGCTACGGGCAATAAAAGACGCAAACGAGGTTGCGTCGGTCAGCTAGTATTATATATGTTTTCAAGAATGATTCCTTTGTCTGTTCCTTTGGGATGACATATTGAGTGAGTTCTTCTTCAAACTTTGTCAGAGATTACATTATTCGTAGATAAGAGAAGCTGCCTAGTCAGTTCATATCTCTTTCTAC
Organism: Spilarctia lutea; assembly: GCA_916048165.1. Lineage (NCBI taxonomy): Eukaryota > Metazoa > Arthropoda > Insecta > Lepidoptera > Erebidae > Spilarctia > Spilarctia lutea. The sequence goes on from OU696491.1 coordinate 9,951,933, forward strand.
GAGTGTTATTCGAAATTCTGTAGAAAACATGTTTTATCACATCTATATAAGATAGTAACTGAAAATACTCCATTAATAATATTCCAATTGTTTCCAAATTCTTGAAATATTTATATTGCTACTTAACTTTTTTAGCATCTTTTACTATATTATGTAGGGTCTAGTCTGCAAAATAACAAGTGTTACTGGTGTTTTATTTATTTTTCCTTGAACTTGATGTAGTTAAATTATAATTTGTGTTCTGATTTACGGTTTGAGTGAGTCTATCATGAGCTCATAAACGATACAACAACATATTATAACAAATTCCAGTTAATTTTTTTACCATAACGACCATATATATCCATTAGTATAGTTTATTATAAACTACCGTGGGAGAGCCACGCTTTGGCATGCATGGGCCAGCTCGACCGGAGTGATACCACGGCCTCACAGAAACCAGTATCAAAAAACACTTGCGCTGTGTTCCACCTAGTGAGTGAGGATACCGGAGGCCCATACCTCAACCCTTCTCCCCATCCAGGAGGTAAGGGTTGATATATTGGGCAGGGGCACCCCAATACCAGCTCGTCCCTCTGGACCGCATTCAGCGGAGGGCGACTCGTATCGTCGATTGCCAGGATCTTCCAATTCGGGTAGACTCTCTGGCGCTGCGTAGAGATGTGGCTTCGCTGTGCATCTTCTACCGCATTTACCATGGGGAGTGCTCCGAGAAATTGTTAGGATTGATCCCCGCCGCATCTTTCCGCCATCGTCCTACGCGACAGAAATTTCATCCCCATCATCTAGATGGTTGGCAGTCCACAACTGTGCGATTTTCCCGAAATGTTCTGCCACGCACAGCAAAACTGTGGAATGAGCTGTCGCCTGCGGTGTTCCCGGACCAATACGACCTTCAAACCTTCAAGAAAAGAGCGTACTCCTTCCTAAAAGGCCGTCAATGCGCTTGTGGTGTTGCGGGTGTCCATGGGTAGTGGTAATCACTTACCATTAGGCGATACGACTGCTCGTTTGCCACATATTCCATAAAAAAAACGTAACTGAATCCCGCGGTGCAACCCGCGGTTCGACAATAACCGCGGGCTAGTATATTTATAAATTGTAGCCTGTGTTATTCTGATGTATAAGCTATATTATTGTAGAGTTTCATCAAAATCCATTTTGTATTTTTTGCGTGAGAGAGCAACAAACATACTATACTACTATTAGCAGGATTGTTTTATTAGTGTTTATCTATTAAAACAATCTATAAACTTATCACGGAAATAAGTATAGCTGCTTTCATGAATTTTGATATTAAGAACATATTGAATTTAATTTGTGATAAAACTGACACATAAAGAATAGATAAACAATTAACACAAAATAAAATCGCTTGTTGAAAGTTACTAAGTTACTCTCGTATCTGTCCAACCTTCCATACCTTCTAGGGATATTTATAATTTTACTTTTGCATTATCAATTACTAAAAATAATATCTACACAAAAATATTAAAACTCTTTTTTTCACAACGAAATTTCATATTCCATTAAGCAAGACCGCTAAGAAGCCCTAAGCTCCTAAATGAGTCTTGGCTAAGTCATTAAGACTTCGTAAATATTGACATCTAAAGACTCGACGCGATTAAAGCAACCTCAATGTTTTATTTCGTAAAAATAGGCTAGAGACGAGTCAGCGGCGTTCTCAAAAAGTACATATCGTTATTTATTTATGAAAATAACCAACAATGATAAATGTTAATTCAGATAGAACATATTTAAAATAAATTAGACCACAACATCCAAACTCCGAGCTGTTATTAAGTATTTATATAATCAGATAAACTCGATAACACATTTGCCCCGACCCGGGATTAGAACCCAAGACCTCTTCTTGATCGGCAGTCGCATACTTCAACCGCTATACGAACGAGGCAGTAAAATAATATTTTGAATGTAAAGATAGAGTTTGCTTGAATCAGCCTCTCAAAAACGATTAACACTTATATACGAGTATCTACCTATTATATACCTAGCAATCTATAAGTGAAACTGATCAATGCAAAGGTTGGTTCGAAAAAGTTGCTACAAGTTTTAAGGACACCTTGTACACATATATATTGTGTTTCATGACTGTATAATATTTGTCAACCGTCTTATACTAATTAAGTGTTATCTATTTATGTATATAAAACTTGAATTTTATTGGAATTGCTGGTTTTAACGACAAAACCTTGTTAAATAGCCGACTGTATGTATATGAGACTAAGATTAATGAGACACCGCCACATATTAAAGAACAAAATTTGAATATATATATATACATAAAGAGTTTTAAACATTACCTTTACGTTCTTTATGTAAATTCAAAAAAATGGCAACTATATAATTGTGGTCAAACTGAAGCAGCCACCAGTTACCAGTTAAACCGCAAGCGCCTGTTTTGGAATATTATTATTCTTTTGGTTAATCCTTAAACGCTACACATTTTAATCATCTTTCAAAGTGCAATAACTGCATTTCATGGTTGTCTCTTAACTAAAGGTAAATTTAAACTTCATACTAATATTACAAATTGGAAAGTAACTATGTTTGTCTGTCCATCTGTTATGCTTTCAAATTTGGCATCGAGACGCTTTGAATCCTGAGGAAGGGCGTATTTTTCGCCTTAACCGATATACTTACAAGCGGGCGGAGTCACGGTAAAAATCTAGTCATAATATAAGTATCGATTTAGAGATCTAATCTTAACATTCCTGGTTGCGATTACCTACTGTCAATCTATTCAATCAACAATTTTATCACTAAATGAAAACAGGCAGATTAAAAAAGATAATTCAGGTCGAACCTTTCTCATACAATAAAGCTATTTTCATTCATCTATAAATAATACATATATTACGTCAAAACTGTCAACGGTAGAACATAATCGCGGCGTAATAATAGTCCACGGGCCCACATATAAGGAACTTCAGTGATTAATAACAGGACCATTCCCTTTGTATGCCACAAGTTTTTCTCAGTTTTCCATCGTATTTTCTCGAAGTATTAATTTTTAGAAACTGTTATTATTTGATTTGGGACACTCATCAAATCGACGTGTTTCGCTCCCTATCGCGCTTTTTCCTCCCACTATCATTATTTGGTCCAATGATAAAAGTTGGGTGTCTCGTCAAAACGAAGCTGTGTATAAACTTTCAGCCTGTTATTAATCACTGAAATCCCTTAAATGTGGGCCCGTGGACTATAAACTATTTTCTCATCACCCCAGCAGTGTTTTAATGAAAATTTCATGTTTCTCGTTAAGTAATAAAAATATAACAGTTTTATTATCATCAAACTAGCCTCGTAATGAAATAATATAAAAAAAAGAAATTCTAGAGTTCTTTTTTCAAGAAAAAAGTGATTGCTTTTATGTCGACTTCAATAAACGAGCAAGTTGTAAAAGCAAAAAGATCGTATATACCTACTTTACTGTGCAAAAATAAGGTTCAGAATCTAATTAATGCTAGATGAAGACCCTTTCGCTATCATTTTTATAATGCTGCCTTTTAGAGTGTATTTAAATATAAATGGGAAAATGAGTTTCTTTCATCCTCAGCCTAGTGCCGTCTACTACTGAATGAAGGCCTCCCCCAAAGAGCGCCAACCATCCCCGTCCTGGGCAGTCCGCATCCACCCGCCGCCAGCCACTTTCCTCAAGTCGTCGGTTCATCTTTTTTCGAGTTTCTTTATTAGTGATGAATTCTTGTCCTTAGTTTATGATGAAAACTTTTACCAATAAATATCATCAGCATTTTTTACACATATAGTACACTAATTAAAATAGGGTAGATATTTAAAATAAGTTAAAAAGAAAATATACTCAAAGAATAATTAATGGATTAATGATAAAGTAGAATAACTCAGACTAGAAATACTGTTTTGTTTTAATAAATATTATGATGAATGCTGACTACAGAAAATAAAATAATGGAATGAAGATGAGGAACTACAAAATTCCAAAGACCGCCAATGAAAGGGTCCGAATACATAAAATAAATACAACTTACAGGTTGTAGAATTATAACTTTAATTTGTTGAAAAAACTCTTAGCAGGATTTCTTTAAAAGAATACATCCAATTTCACGTAATGTGAAATTTTCAACAGTAAAACACATTTTTCTCTTCGCTGAATTCTGGAACTTTAACAAGTCTTGACACAGCTATTTTATTCCGAAATATTTCGTTCTACTTCGTTTTAATCAGAGTTCAGTACTTTGTTGAATAATCGCAATAGCACAGAGTAAAAATGTAATTTTACCGATATTTTAATTTGGTGAATATATATTCAATCCTAATCCAAATTAATTCAGTTATAATCTGCCAAATATATCTTGTTTAAAGGCAATTTCGGAATCTCCTAGTACTTATGCTGTGGAGGTTTAACGGTAGTGATTTCATGTAAAAAATTCGTGGTTTGTGAAAAAAGACTCGACAAACCACACAAAAGTTAAACCTAAAAGGTAAATAAGCGTTCTAATATCTAAAAATGTTAGTAGTGATTTAAGAAAACTGTGGAACTGAGAATCAGTACGTTGAAGTGGAAATGGGCCGGTCATGTCTCTAGACGTACCGATGGTCGGTGGAGCCGAAATGTGCTTGAGTGGAGACCGCGATTAGGCAAACGTAGTGTAGGGCGCCCTGCGGCACGATGGATTGACGACTTAAAGAGAGTGGCTGGCAGCGGATGGATGCGGACTGCCCAAGACCGGGATGGTTGGCGCTACTTGGGGGAGACCTACGTTCGGCAGTGGACGGCAAATGGTTGAAGTGAAGTGTAGTGGAACTGAGAAGGAAAACAAGGCCTAAAGCCAAAACATATAAACACATAATTTGGATAAATGTTATTTTCTCTAAACTGTATAAAGTTTACTATTTCCAAGAAGTAACGCGGCATTGTTATTCTCAAAAGTACAATAACAATCAAAACAGCATTTATGATAATTCACAAACTTTTAGAAGTGTTTGCAAAGACAATTTCTAACGATAAATTAATATCAACAATTTTTCTCTCCTTGGTTAAGGTTTGTTGACCTTCCAAACAAAAGGAAAACGCTATAAACGTTAAAAGTATGATTTATGGCTGTATTTTGTTCCACATGATTCAACATTATTTAAATTACCATTAATGAAATTTATACGTGCATAAATATTTCTTCTTGAATCATGTTTTTTTTTTATTATTATATAGGTGGCAAACGAGCAGACGTATCGCCTGGTGGTAAGCGATTACCGCCGCCCATGGACACCCGCAACACCGGAGGCGTTACAAGTGCGTTGCCTGCCTTTTAGGAAGGAGTACGCTCTTTTCTTCATGTTATTCTTTTTGTACCTAAGTAGCTTCCTAAATAATTTCTTCTAATTAAAAATATTATATTGATTAAAACCCTTTATAATAATTACGAATTAAAGACGTATGTATTTAAAAAAATGAAATTTAATATTTGTAAGTAAAAATATTATATCGATTAATTTTCTTTTGTTTTCTTTTTTTATTGAATGGGCGGCATACTAGCAGACGTATCGCTTGATGTTAAGCGATTACCGCCGCCTATGGAAACCCGTAACACGGTTGGGATATGGGCCTCGTATCCTCACTCGGTGAAACACAGTGCATGCGCTATTTCACACCGGTTTTCACATTTGCTTTTCTTGAAAATTTTTAGTAGTTTACTCTATAAGGCATTCCGCTATTACATATTTTAATACATTATTCTGCCAAAGAGGCTCTCCTCTCTCTCTATAGTATTCATTGCAAATGCAGACCCTACAACAAAGCAGCATGGTGACCCACACTATGGCAGCTTATTGTGGTGCTTCTGCATCATTGGGCCCTCGGTTTCGCTCTCACCAATGAAACACGAGTGTCTATTTTGATTTTATAATCCCACAAAGAGAACCCGTCGACAAACCTAGTTAGTAAGTAATTCGTTACGAAATAGATCTTTTGTTACTGTAGAAAAGGGTTTTTGTATTAGTACCTTTGTTTGTGTAATATTAGCTAGAAATGAAAGGATACCAAGGCAGTTGTTTATTTCTACTGTTTTATTCAATACATAGTTGATTAAAAAAAAACGTAAATTAAACACAATCTTATTTTACTTGTTTACATTTTTAAGTCAATTTCTGAAGTTTCTTTCGTGTGCCATAACTAGGAGCACTTGACACATATTTTAAGACTTCTGCTCTGCGTTTAATCGGCTAAAAGTTAGCTCGTTCAGACTTATCTACCATTATCATATCTATTTTTCAGCAGATTTTGCACATTTCAACGTCAGTTATGATTGTCGTTTAAAGGAGACTAATGCAAGTATATTTAATAGAGAATTTTCTTATAAAACTTATCAGTTTTCTAGAAAGCTCATTTGAACAAATCTTTATATATATATATATATAATACACACTTGTAGAAACAAATTTAATAGAAATTTTTAAAAGATTTTATTATTCTATTTTTTTCCATCTGAATTAATATAAACATTGAGTGTTTGCCATCTTTGAACTTGATTTCACCAGACCCTATTCTAATTACGTAAAATCATTAAATTTCGATTACATTAATGGTATCAAATTTCGATCTGAAAAATACCAAGAGGTTAAAGATGTTTATACAGATCATTTACAAAACTTATCTAAGAAATTAATACTTGAACTTAGATAAGTAGTTATTTATTATTTAAATTGGGGCGCTCATAGCCCAGTTGCACTCTGTGATTAGAAACAATTATCGAGGGTAAGCAACGACGGCGCGGTCAGACCTAGACACGCGTCTCCGTGATTCGGAGGTCACGTTAAGCAGTCAGTTTCAGTTTCTATCATAGGATAACAGTCGTGAAGCTTAGTTGGAGGCCTTTGGGCGGCTTAAAACATCCAACGGCAAGATTACGTAGCCACAACGTTGTCTTGCCAGTCCCCAACCCGCACTCGACCAGCGTGGGGACGTATGTCTTTAACCCTCTTAAGACAATTTGTAATGTTTTTTGTATAATCGGTAGGTGTGAGAATAAGACCAATCTTAATGTATATTTCATTCACCTATACTTTCCATTATTAATCACAAAACATGGCAGAACAATGTTTTTGTTGGGTCATAATGTAATCAATCAAAATTAAAATGTATTCCAGTTTTTATCACTACCTAATAGCAACATACGGCCTAGAAATCCTTCAAGCTCAAAAAGTTACTGTAGAAATATGTACCTCAACTATTTTTTTAGCTGAGATAATCATCATCTTTCTAGCCTTATTATTCCCAAGATTATTTGGGGTAGGGTACTACTTCAGCCGGTTTTACCTGAATATCAGTCGGTTTTTTCACGGAGCGACTGGCATCGGACCTCCGCAACCCTAGGGTTTACTCCCAGGAGTAAAATGAATTCGAAGATTGAACTAGTTGTCAGTATATTAGAGAGCACTGACTTCCCAATAACGATTGCCTTAGATGTTCACAACAACCGGGACCATTGATTGATTTATTTATAGTAGTGATTGCGGGTAACGGTTGGTAATACTCGTAACTACTCGGAGCAAGTGATATAACCTATTTTTAAGGAGCACTTAAGTTATATACTCAACCAGTGGCGACGCACTGACTGGATTTTGTGTTAAGGTTAAGATTTGTATTATCTAATTGTATGTTTTAGAAAATAGATTAAAAACTATACACCTACAGAGTTCGTCATTGCTATTCAAATTCCTGGTGGCAATTGAATTAATGTCCTAATTGCGAGTATTATGACTCATAATTTCACTCAAAAGTAATATAATTTCACTTCTTACCGAGAAAGGTCAGGGTCAAGGACACAAAAATAAGGTTTTTCGTTCATAGTAAGTTAAACGAATACATTCAAGTTAAAGCTCAAGGTTTTTATTAATGAGTTACAATCGATATAGCTTAAATAAAGAAATTTCACGACATGTCTAAGTTTTTAAGTAAGTAAATTATCTATTCTATATTATATGATACTTACATCAAAAAATCAATATTAAAAAAATTAATGTCTATTGTTCCGGCTAATCTCTGTAACAGCTAGACTTATTTCGTAGGGACTATAACATTTAGATTACTGATGATATATGGAATTATGGAGTAACTTTGGCAACTTTGATTTTAAACTAGCTTCGCCCCGTGGTATTACCCACCGCTTTTTAGATGTTGCTATTTATTACTGCATCAATTCGTAGTAGTTGTACAGAACAGCAGAAAATTAATTAATCCAGAATCAACAGATTAACATCAATGACGATGAAAATAAGTAAAGTTAGTCACAGTACAAGTATAGCCGGTTCTTTATCTGAAATGTATTCTTTATTTTTATTTCTTTACCATTCCAACCAATCCAATAGCAATCATTCAAAACAGAGCACATACTCCAAACCGCTTAATCGAAACTGGGTCATATTCGAAGGAGGCAGCTGAAATTGCCTTCATACTACATATGTACAGTCATGTCGGATAGACTTCAATTCCAAATGATAAGCAATCTCCATGACTCCTTTCATACTTGTACATAGATATATTAGTATTCAAATTGGATTTGATTAATGATGGTTGTAGAATTCCAGCCTACACAGCAAATAACATGAGTTTGTAGATTGATAAAGCGTTCTGCGAAGAGGAAATGTTTGTAAGTAGTCTTTACACTAAATAAATTTTAGAACCCATAAATCCCATCCAAACCCAACCCATCAATAGTAGCCATGATGAAATCTTTGAGACGTGTCTCAGACAAAAGAAATCCTAAAAATATTGAATTTCAAACTTAAAAGAATAATTGACGAAATTCGATCTGTGCGACCACTAGTGCACACACATGATTATCGTAAGTACCTTGAAAACTGGACGTAACAGTTAATAGATATTACACATGTTTGGTATTATTAATCTATGACTCATTATCTATTTGTTTCAGGTATCAATTATATCATAAAAAAAATCAGTTCTATATCAAACTTTTTCCAAAGCTAAATATGAGGAAATTATTTATACATTTTGTAAAACGTTTCTAAAAAAAAATGTTTTTTTTTTCTTTTCAACGTGTTACAGTAGGCCAAAACCAAATTTAAAGGGAACAGCAGTGGAGTATTAAAAGTTCCTTATATGATGTACAATTATCATCATTTGTTTAAAATACCTACACAAAAAAATACTAAAATATACCTCTCATTTTCCAAAGCTTATCCAAAATCCCTACAATAAATACGAAACATTTTTGAAGTGTTACCATGTCATGTTTTATTCAATACATGGTAGATATTGTATGTACCCCTTTATTGCAATCTACACTAGACGATGTGATATACGATATTCTATAGACCACAGCTCCGAGCCTGTTCAAATTTTTGCCTCCATGTTTTCGTCTGTACAAAATTATATAAGATTCAGTCGAATAAACAAAACAACAATGATACTACGTAAATTTATAAGAATTTGTGTGACCAGAAATAAATTAAAGAAGCAAAACAAATAAATCTCTTCCAGTAACGTGATATTGTGTTAGAAAGTAAATATTATTTGTTTGTCTTCACCCTTATTGCAGAGCTTACCCAACTTAAGGTAAATAAAGCTGTCAAATAGCTTACCAACCATAAAATTAAATCATGTTCTTAGATAACTCTATGAACTGTGTCAGTTTTCAGTCCATATTTACTTACGACTGTATGCCTTAATCATACAATATTATATCAAAGGAATTCTGTAACAAGATCATGTTTGTTAACTACTGTTTATACCGTTGTTCCCTAATCTTGAAACTTTGGTATTGAATTTAATATTCGTTTGACTGTTACGGTACGTGTTTTATTAGATCGTGTCATTTATGATTTTCGATTATTGACGACAACAGTCAAATATGACATGATTCAACTGAAGTTTATGATACGTTACTTGATAAATAATATAAGTTCCTGGTAAATTAATTGATTAATTAACTTTACTTTGTACTTCTAAAGTACAAAAACTCTATTCTTTAAGACTTTATTAGCTTCATTTGTGACTAACTACTTTAGTAACTACCTATGTATATTTCCAACAAAAATTTACAGGCAATTTAGTCCAAGATTTAGTTTTAAAGGATAAAAAAGAAATAAACAAATATGTACGTAGTTTGGACGTTTTGTATTCTAGAGTAGATTTGTTGTGTGAAAAATGGATATTAGAACTCATTTTCGTTTTTTAAAAGATTCGCTACTAAAGCGTTTTTTATTCAGTGATACTTTATTATTCTTAAAATTGTATTAGCTTAATAAATTATTTTTCACAATTTACATAATACTTCTCTACTTGGTCATGTAACTGTTGGGTAAGACTGTTGTTATGACTTTGGTACCGGTACTAAGAAACCCTTCGTGTTAACATACAATAAAATGCGTTCGGTTATCGTAAATCACTGGAATTCCATTGAATTTTTATGAATAAAAGCTACTGCTATAATATTTTTGCCGCAGAGCGATAGTATTAGAGGAGCTTTATGTCATACAGTTATAAATGACCGTGGGAGAGCCACGCTTCGGCATGAATGGGCCGGCTCGACCGGAGTGATACCACGGCCTCACAGAAAACCGGTCTGAAATAGCGCTTGCGCTGTGTTTCACCGAGTGAGTGACGATACCGGAGGCCCATATCCCAACCCCTCCCCCCATTCCCTCTCTCCATTCCCCAAAATCGGCAACGCACTTGTGACGCCTTTGGTGTTACTGGTGTCCATGGGCGGCGGTAATCGCTTACCATCAGGTGATACGTCTGCGTCTGCTCGTTTGCCCACTATTCAATAAATATATATATATATATATATAAAATAAACAACTGTTATTATGTAATGAATTGTTTATAATTGAAATAATAATCACGCACAATTAAATAGCTTACTTGTTTAATAACTGATACTTTGTGAGCGTAAATAAATAATAAAAATAAAAATATATTAAATTATTGATTTGACTGCCTCTGTGGCGCAGTGGTAGCGTATGCGACTGCTGATCTTGAGATCTCGGGTTCGATTCCCAGGTCGGACCAAATGTTTGTATAATCTACAAATATTTGTTTCAGACAAAAAAATTGATATATGTGTATTTATATCAGTTGTCTAGTACCCATAACACAAGCTCTGTTTAGCTTGGGACTAGATGCCGTTGTGTGTTAGATGTCTGAAATACTTATTATTTATTGATACACTTAGTTGTTATGTTAATATTTGTTTATCCATACGTGTTGTCATTCTTACATTGTATGTATTTAGACAGCACGTGTGCTATATCAATAAAATATATCGTAACTTGTCTTTTAAGATTAAACTTATAATAGAAGGTACCAAACAAGTTGGTCCAATAGACACAGGCTTAACTAATATAGACACCAGTCTCTTACGAAGGAATAATTGTTATGCATTGTATTGTATTGTACTTACCTTTGTGAAAGAGTAATAAATGAATTATTATTATCTCAATAACATAAAGTCGGGTTGGCTAATAACATATAAAAATCTTAATTTTAAATCAAATTAAGATCATACTTATTTCGAAAATTGTGAGTCCAGAATTGTTTTCTATTTTTACGAGATGCAAACACAGTACAATATACGAGTATGCGAACATAATATATTACTTAAATGTCTATTGAAAATATCAACGAATACAAGCGAGTGGAACTAAATTGAATTTATATAATATAAACATTCTACCTTAATTAATTAATTGTGACTGAACCGCTTTACAAACTGGAAACGCTTCGTAACTACTTAATGCTTCCTAACTTTATACTTTCAGTGATAAGGTAACAATATATTCAAACGGAGAAATTGGGACTAAATTCTCACTAGCTAAAAAAATAAATATAATTATCAAATTAAACATGTATTTACGTCACTTGCCTAGTACTCATAATAAAAGTTCTGCTTAGTTTGGGACTAGATGGCCTTGTATGTTAGATGTGTGAAATATTTAGTTATTTTATTTATTTAATTATTTATCTACGTATGTATTCGTTCGTTTTTATTACGAGACTTCTTGCAACTTCTCGACTGAAATGTTACATCATAAAATACTTTAAAAATATTATACTGTATGCTAGAATAAGTTTCTTACTAACATACTGTAATCAATCAATCAGCCTACCGCAATCCACTTCTACACAGACTTGGAATCATTATTCCTGAAACTAGATAACTCCATATTTATTATCCACTTAATCTTAAAAGATAGATGTAGGTACGAAACTTTTCGACAACCTGTTGCGAACTTAGTAACTGTATTGTAGATAAGTTTGTAAAATTAAGAAAAGTTCTTTTAAAGAAAATATTTCACTGTTGGTTTGGGTATCGTTATTAAAAGGCAGCAGGTGGCGGCTCTTCTATAAAGTAAAGTAGCGCCTACGATTTTTTTAACATCATGTTATAAGCACTATATAAAAGGACTTATTTGGCGTACATTTTAATAATAATTGAGAATTTGCGTAAACCAACGCAAGTGTGGAAGGGCAAAGAACTCCATGGTCGGTTTTATCGGGCCCTTAATAAACCCCAAATAGTCTTCAAAGCATCAACGTCCTTTACACAGTACGGTAATCTCTTCAGAGAAACTGCAGGTTTTGTTTGTGCGATTACGGACCAAGTTATCATGAATAACTAGGAAGTATTTCCTGAAAGATGTTACGAGCATGTCACCGTCCCAGGGAATCTATCAGGCTTATTATTTCTGGTTTGCACAGGCACAACTAAGTAGCCAGGATTGTACATCAACAGCTTGCCCTTAAATTTCATCTTTTGAAGTCAGAGGTACCATACTACCAGTATGAGCCCGACCTAGTTCTCGACAATGGTCGTGCTACGTTATATTGGGATCAATCTATTATCCCGGATAGAACTATTGTTGCCAATGAGCCTGATATTGCGGTGATAGATCGTTTGGAGCGCCGCACAATGATTGTTGATATTACCGTTCCTCAAGACGAGAATCTCGGGAAAGTTGTAAAAGATAAGAAATTGAAATATTTTGATTTATCTCACGAGATTGTCGACATGTAGAATGTAGATTCGGTGATCATCGTTATGATAGTCTTATCTGTTCACAGATTGATTGCCAAGAGCCTCGACTAACACAATCCATGTCTTTGGAGCCCTAACCATCGGTAAATTTAGTTTCACTTTACTTGAATTTGAAGATGACACTGAACTGAAACTGAACTTATATATATATGGCAAATCATTATATTATATTCATAATTTTATTACAAATTACAAATAAACGAATGAAAATAAATAAATTTACAAGAAGCTTCTGAAAAAAATATTCACAGTATATATTAAACCTTTTGTGCACATACATGAGAAAATCGCGTTTAAAATTTTTTTTTAAATTATTTTCTACAAAAATAACCTAACATAACCATCTTTTAACAAAAATATCATAGACAAAACTACCTACTGTTAGAATACAACTTTTGAATATCCCATAAGTATTGGTCACCCTATAATGTTTGTCGTGTCCCCCGACATGCAATTAATTGCTTTACTGCTGTGTTGCACTCGTATGTTTTCATAGTTTAGCTAACCAAGATCTCATTTAATTCCTCTTAGTAAATTATTGCGTTGATAATAAAACCAGTTTTGCTTTATTCGATTACTAGCTGACCTACGCAACTTTTCAATCATACTAGGCTCTTATTTACTTAGGCATGATATTACTGCACAGTTGGCCGAGTGGTGTCAGCGGTCGCCATGCCGCTTGCTACTGCGCCAAGTGTCGTGGATTCAAATCCCACGCGGTACCTACAACACTTTGTGTGATCCACGAATTGTTGTCCCGAGTCTGGATGTTCTTTGTGTCCGTTTCATGAATGTTTGTAAAGTCCCCCACGACACAGGATTTTTATTCCTAAAGTGGGAGTTGTCCTTAAAAAAAAAAAAAAAACCTATCTTTGGCACGCCAGCTAAACACACATTCAAAAAAAGTGAAAAGCGGTGAGATAGTTTCAGAGTTTATTGTGAGCAACACAAGAATATTTTAATCTTTTCTGTACATTGCTAAAGGTTTTCTTTTATTAATATCAGATTACTTACAAAATATTCTGAATAATTTTGGTTTATGAACAAGTTAATACTGAATTAATATTTTTCTTTTTTTATAATTCCACTTTATTTGTCATGTTTTATTGTGTTTTATTATTAATACTAGAAAGAATTTCGAGGTGCCGTATCTACAAAAAATAGTTCAGATGCAAAAATCTTGATTTAACAGACCTCCACAAAAATAACGCCTTGGAGCTACGAAATAAATAAATATTCCGGACATCTAACACACAACGCCAACTAGTCCCAAAAATAAACAGAGCTTGTGTTATGGGTACTAGACAACTGATATAAATACTTATATACTTTTTTTTGTAAATGCATACATATTATACATAGAAAACACCCAAACTTCGTAACAAATATTTGCAGATCATACAAACATTTGGTCCGACCCGGGAATCGAACCCGAGACCTCAAGCTTAGCAGTCGCATACGCTACCACTACGCCACCGAGGCAGTCAATTAGAAGTAACTAAATAACTTACTTGAGAATGCTTAGAATTTTTTATATTTTTATTTGAAACTTAAATCTCGGATTCTAAGATTTTTTTTATATTCATCCTCTGTTTCTTTACTTTACTTCCAACATCTCAAAAAATGTTGAAGGGCCTAATGATACATAGAAAGCACTATATAAAATTCCGTCACAATTATTTTTACGATCCATGCATGCTGCTCGTCCGTGGAATGCATTACCTTAACGTATAAATTGCATATTACATAGTACCTATATAGGTATGTATATTACATATACATATGTATATTCCATTAATAGGTGATTATTGTAAAATACGAAAATATTAATTCATACAACGGCGTAAACTGACAAATCATACATACTTGTGGGAGTACGCCGTAAGTGGGACGGGGGCGTGATCACTTTTCGCTTTCACGAGATCATCATGAAACTTTCTACACATATTTTTTTATGTATATGAGTATTAGAATAAATATAGGATACTTTTAATTATAATTATAATTAGGATTTACTAAGAATGAATAAAGCCTGGATTACTATGAGTTCTTTTTATGTTCATCATCATCAACAGCCAATAGCAGTCCACGCTGGACGTAGCTAAGACTTGTTTAATAAGCAAGAAATCGCAGTTCAAGCTTAGTGAAGCCACACTGATTTCAGCACGAACTCTATAACCACGGTTCTACCCTCACACAGAAATCAACCTAAAAGGACAGCATTCGTGCTTCGTTGGTGGCCCAATGATGTAAAACCGTCACTAGGCTGCCATGGTGTCGGTATGGTGACACTAGGCCGCATGATTGTGACCACCACTCTTAGATTCTGCTTACACTTTCTATCCATTAGAGTAGAGTCAGTACAGGACATCCATTCTTAAAAAAAAATTGCGGTAGTACTTTTTATACTTATTTCTTTTTATTGTAAACTACTTTCTAGCGTACCATAAAGCATACTGTATAGTACTGTCAAAATAAGTTTCCAAGTTACTCTGAGCCAATATGGCCACTCTACGAATTTGGCTCTGAGCCTAACCTTATTTGTCATTTTTATGCTCCTGAATATATGAAATGCTGGTGTGCACTTTAGAAATTACAATAAATGGTAATCCATTCAGCATTTGGGTTTAGACAAAGTTACTTTGAATTTAATATTTTTATATAACATTTTTTCCCCAAATTAGGTAGAGGTTAGCTTTAAGTCACTACGACGCGGCCCAAATTAGACTTTTTTGGTGAAGCTACTGTCATTAGACCTCCAAATCTCTAGTACGCGAGTTTTAGTTGGGAAGAGAAGAATACATACTCTTCTAAAGGTAAATTTAGACCACTTTTAGAGTTCCGTCACCGAAGGGTAAAATATAACCCTATTACTAAAACTCCACGGTCTCCATCTGTCTGTTTTAAAAGCAGCCATTAGTATTTACAAGAAGTTGATTGGTTGGTATATTATTCAAACTGGAGAAATAATTCAAGTGAGGATCAGCAAAATAGTGTTTGATTATGATTGTAAAGTTGAGTCGAAAGCCATTCGAGAGAACTACTCGACGGTTAAGAGCAGCTATAATATATACTCGTATAATATAATTAAAGAAATGTGATAATTCCATGATAAACAATAATGATCAGAGAAAAATTTGTATGTGTAAAATAGAGAAAGTTTTGTGTATTCTAAATTAGTTCATTTGTTAAATTAATATAAAAGTAGGAATTAATTATATTAAGGCACCAAAAACTGGAGAGAAAAGAAAGAAACACAAAAGTTGAAGAAACAAAGAAAGCAAAAACTCATTGCCTTATAATTTTTAGATATTCGATTTGTTTCTGAGCTGGGTACCTACATAATTTTACGTAAAGTAATTACGAAATTTTGTTAAGAGAATTAATTAAAGTTGAAATAATTAATTAAAATTTATTTTTAAATAAACAATCTTGAACTAGGAATGTTCTGGTATAGTGAGAGACTTTACAAACATACACGAAACGTACAAAAAAAACACCCTGAGAACAACAATTCGTGGATCACACAAAGTCTTGCCCCATGTGATGTTTGTAACCATTCAGCGCAGTAGAAATGACAAATGATTGCTTAAACCACTACGCAATCGGTGCAGTAAAAATTCAGGTACGCGTACAAAAGAATAAATTTGCAGGTTTGCAGGCAGGTACAAGTTAGTAATACAGTTTCTGGTAAATGTGGATTGGACTCCATGTCTATATCTTGCTTTACTAAACACACCATCTGAGAAATCGCAACAAAACCCTGAATAGACTATCCTTGTAGAATGAGCATCCCAGAGCTCCGTGTTAGCATAATATAAATTATTCATACACGCACAGTTTTTTCAACGCGTACAAATTAATTTTATGAAAGGATCGTCAGACCCCTAACGCTTTTAAAACCCAAGAGAAAATTATTTTTTAAATACTAATGTGATACATGCAAAACGGGGCTTTAATTTTTTATTTTTATTTTACACTTTGAGTTTTCACTTGGTATTTAGAATTACAATATATTTTTAAAACATTAACCATTATGATATCGCTCTAAATGACATAGGTAGTTCAATTTATTTTTGCGCCTCATTTCAGGTTGTCTATAAAAGCTGACGATTATGGGTAAAATATTACTTAAAATGTATTGCCCTGTTCTCAATGCTATCCGTATTTAGCACAATGTTTAACACATCAAAAGGTTTGATCTAATTTTGGTCTTCTTGAGACAATAAAAATAAATAGGACAATAGCAAGAGTAAATACATCGCTAGTCTAAGTACGGGTGAGCGAGTTAAGATTGCATTAACATGAAGACAAATATTATATACGTTACCTTAGTTATAAATTCAATAGCAATATTGTAATTCATCGTCAATTGCCTTTAACAAACCACTGCTCAATATACGCTTTGCCTTGGAAAGGAAATTTTGGTTTACAATATAACGTTGGCCAGCTGATATAGTATAGGACTTGTTTCAAGTGTTCTGTCTCATTGGCTTACATTGCTTGCTGTCCCAAATGGCTGTTTTCCTCATTCATAGGATGAATAGCGGTATTTGTACTATGCATTCTTAATCCGTTACTACACAGAGAGATATAATTCATTGCTTGAAAAAAAAAACATAAAACTCCACAGTATCTTTACTAACTATTTACTACCTTATAAATATAATTACAGATTTTCAAAATAATGTTCCCATTGGTTTATACGTTATAAGAAGGATAAACTATACAATGTCTCTCGAATCTCGTCGCACAATTGCTGATCTCACCTCTGCTCTGCTGATCTTATAAGAAGCTATTTAAGCTTTTCAACAATCGAATCGATTGCCCAACCCTTCTCAGCAAGTTTGCCATAAATGTACAATACAGGGTGCCACGCCACCCGTGTTTTCTTTTTAATATCCCTCGACATCGCACAAACTTGGGAAAGCACTCACCTATTGCTAGATTATCGAAGCAATATAACGATGTAGCCATTGTTTCGACTGACATAGATATATTTAATAACAGCTTGGGTATATTTAAAAAATGTATCATCTAACACCTTCTGGGCAGCAGTGTTTGATTGTTCGCGTACCTACCTGCTCTTAAAATATAAATAAAAATGAAATATATACAATATTCATACACTATAAATAATGCATGTATTTGTTCTGAGATTTTGTAATTCAATTCAGCATGTAAAGTTACTCCTTGTCGATGGTCCAGATTAAATAAATAAAATGTATTCGTATTGCGAGTATTTTGGATTTAAATTCTTAAAAAAGTATCTTTAGAAAATAGTTTCTTATTTTTACAAGTCTGTTGACATTGAGTTGTTTTTCTCAACATACTCAGTAAGGAGAACTTATGGAACACTCTAACCATGCATTTTCAATATATTTGAAATACATCAAATGCTACAGGTTGCAAACTCTTTATTTTTACGCTTTCAAAAACATTTCGTTGTAACCTTTACAGATTTACTTGACAAAAAGCTAACCGAAGGGCGTTTAAAATTTAACACTACTGGATAAAACACGCAGTCGTATAAAAACGTGTGCAGATAGATCTATGTGTAGGTAGAAGATTTAGGGATAAAGCGTAATAGTTGATACCTTTTCATGCAATTGTTCTGAACTATGATTGCCTACCAGTTTTAAGTAGTTTGTTCAATAGTAGTTTATGCTTTCGATTGTCGCTATTTTAATTATCTTTGATCCTGGCCGGTTTCGCCCTATAGCACTATCAGAGGGTCAGGATTAAAGTTATGGTGTAGAATGTAGGTTGTTACGATACGTCTGCTAGTTTGCCCCCATTCAATAAAAAAAAACTTAAACATTATACTGAACTTAATAACAGTGCTTTTATGTAATGTGGAACTGCCTAATCATACGTAATAATGGTGATATTGTGTTATAAGGCCTGTAATAAACCCTTTAGATTTAGCTGTACTCTTAATAAACCTTCATCAAACTTTTTAACTTTGACATTTTGGAGGGATTATCCGTGTAGGTCAGCTTGAGCGATGAGTACGTCCGAAAATACCTGTATATTACGATCCGAGTACAATATTAGGACGAACCTTTATTCATAAATTATGACTACCGTGTATTGATTGGATTATGAACATATGTAAGCATACATATGTCAAAAGTACAAAGTATTGAACTAGGAAATTATGTTTTTTTGTACCTAACCCTTGAAATGTTATTATTTTAAGTAGTAATGAAATCACACATTGTACCATACGCATGCGTTAAAGAGATGGAATCTGGAACAGTATTTATAAAACTGGCAATATTTTTGGAGTCTTCAGTTGTTTTACTAACACCTCGCCACCTATGTAAAGGCGAACAAATATTTTATTTTATTTCATTTTATTTTAATTTACAATTATAGGAAAACTTACAGCTTAATGGTTACATTATACAAACTTAATACGAAAAAGAAGGCCAATTAAAAGTTTTCACAGTTAAATATGAACTAACTAATTCCTAATACTTCAAAACTATTGTCATCAACTGACTTTGTCATCTTCCATTTCTCGATTCATAGGAAAGTAATCTTAACCTGAATTGACGTATTCTATTTACAATGAACTAGCACAACTCCCTAGTACAAGAGAGCGATAAATAACATATTTTAATATCATTTACTGTAACTGAGAGGGCATAATCCTACTACTATTATAAAGGCGAAAGTTTGTAAGTATGGATGTATGTATGTATGGATGTTTGTTACTCTTTCACGTAAAAACTACTGAATGGATTTGAATGAAACTTTACCACAATATAGCTTATACATCAGAATAACACATGGGCTACTATTTATAAAGATATAGCTTCGCCTCGCGGCGTTGCCCGCAGTTATCATCGTACCGCGGGTAGCACCGCGGGGTTCAGCTAGTAATAAATATTTTACTTCTACATCGTGAACTATCTTTACATTTTTATTTTTATATTTCATCATCATCATCATCATCCTATCGTTGTCTACTGCTGGACATAGGCCGCTCTAATTGCCCGCTAGTTGGTTTCATCCTCGGCTTCTCGCATTTACCTCCTGCAAGCCACGTTGTGAAAATTATTACTCCACCTGAAATACGGATGTCATACACTACGTTTGCCGGTCTCATTTCAATAATACGTTATCTATAACAGGAAATAAACCTATTTAAAGCATATTTTATAGTCCCTATTAGTAATATAGTATTGGTCTATAATCCAGCCCTCAATCGCCCTTCGTGTTAAATTAATAAACCAGGATCCGAAATAATGAATGGTAGATTTACTAGTCAGCGTTAAATTATAAAGCAGCGTCGGTATGAATGGGTGAATAATTATTAAATGAACAAGCTTTTGCCCGATGTTTTGCTAGTTAATCACTTTACTATCCTTGTCATTCTGTATATTTTTTGAGATAAAAGATGCCCTATGGCGTTGTTCGGCGCCATACGTGCATGAGTCTTTTATGACAAGCTATTAAATACTCTTGATTAAAAACATAACAAATATAATAAATATATCATTAAATAGTCTTCGTAGAACTTTTGAAAAACACACAAGATTCTCACTATCAGGCATCCTATATATACCTATACTTTTGTAGAATGAACTCTGCCATTATTTCTACTTGAAAATGCAATATGAATTTGGCTAAAATAATCAAAACATTTTTTTTAAACCTTGCCGTCCACCTTCATATTGTTTTTGCCATTTAAATTACATTAAAAGTTAAATAAAAGTAATATAATTAGATTAGCTAACCTATTCATTATCATCTCAGCCGGAATGCGTTCATTTGTGGACATATAGATGCTCTCCACATGCACCGATCAATCGGTTAATCATTAAAAACTATTTCTCAAAGAGGTAAGCACAGAAGACCGCCATATTTTGCCAACACACCGACGTAACTTATATGTTTTTTTATGTATGGTCCTGCCAAAATGACTCTACTCTGCTTGATGGAAAGCATAAACAGAATCCAAGAGTGGTGGTCACCATACTCAATGCAGCATGGTGATTCACACAATGCCAGCCTCCAGTCTCGCACTCACCAATGAAACACGACAGCACAAACGGTGTCATTTTACGTTGATTTTCTGTGCGAGAGTAGTACCACACCGGCCGAGAGGGTCCGTTCGTGCTAAAATCAGCATGACTTTACTATCTTTAGTGATTGACCTTTAGATTGATCGCAAACGGCTATATGATCCAGGGTAATGTAAAATTCTGAGAAACTTGTATGAACTAAGTTCAAGTAAGATTATGTCTTTATATATACCTAAACCTACATTCTAAATGAAAGAAAGAGTCCTTGACATTTTGACGAATACGGAATATTCCCTTCAAATATTGGAACCAAGTTCAACATTTGTACAGGGTTCATATAGATATTTGATAATAGTGAATACTTTGAACCAATTTTTTGTACGTAACTAGCTTTTCAACGCGGCTACACTCACGCGAGTGTAGCCGCGTCTGTTGGTAACACGATAAAAATCCTGCCTCTTATGTCCTTGCTCAAAAATTAAAGTATAGAAATTAGTGTAGGCGTTAGTTACAAAAGCATAACGTACAAGCAGATGGAGTTCATTAACGTGAAATGAAAAAATGCATTTACATTGTAGGACATATAATCTATATTTAAAAAAAAAATATTTTGGTTTCAATATTGCGATGGGCCGAATTATAGTTTTAACCGAATACGAACTTCGGTCGAACATTCAGTAAAAAATTTAACTTTCGGCTCGAGTGGCCAAAATTGGGATGAACCGAATGTAAAATGAATTTCAGCCCATCCCGAATTATATGATATAATAAAACGGACAAATACTAGTTATTTTATAAGTTAAACAAATACATTTAATTTTATTTCCTGAATTTACAGCACAGACACTCATTATAAGACTCGACATAATGTGTTCATATTAAAATACATGTGCTAAACAGCACTGTTAGTATGCCACCCTGTTAATTTAAATTTCAATTACAAGTTCCTGATCTTGGAAGTGTCTCAAGAATATTCTAGTATCTTATCGTTGAGTTCCATGAATATTAGAGCGTTTCCCTTATTAAACTGTAATTACCGTCTACAGCCTCTGTTATAAGAATTATAAAATAATTTTCTGTTATTCTGATGGTATATTTACTTGTAGCTTTAGTTGTAATTAATAAATAAACTCTTTTATTAATGAAAAGTTATATCTCCCATTTGATTACGTTTAGTTATATCGTTATTTTGCTGATGCAGTAAACTTGTCTTTGACACTATTTGTGTTGTAAACATTTTTTTTCATAATTTTGAACTGAACAAGTTTTCAATAATTTGAAGTTTCAAGTAATTTTAATTAATAAAATATTTAGACGCTATTAAAAGTTATAACACTACCTTATATCCTACAACGCATTTTCAAAAAGATAAAAACTGTATTTGTCCTTTGTGACACTGTGACGTGTGTCACGTCCCTCCAACACAAAGGGAGGATCCTCCGACCAGGCGAGATGATCATGCCTGGCGGGCCACTTCCCAATAGTTGATGTAGGGAGGTTGTATATACGATAATCGGCGCGAGAACTTCTACTGCGCGATTCAGGATTGGTAGCTTAATGGTGTCAACGTTGCTGCGTAGTTCAGTGTGTCTGCGGTAGATGGCGCTATAGTATGTCGGTCGCTGTTGCGCTGTATGTGGAAGTCACCACACCGGGTAACACCGTTAATATGGTTTTTCTAAAATAAACTATCTGCTGTTGAAAGAATGTTATCTATGATCTACCTAAGCCATTTAATAATATACCCATGCACGTGTAAGCTTACACTCCCTAGTTGGCCCGCAACACCAATATTATTTACCTATCATTTCTTTTCGTCAGATCTACCTTTCATTTCCAAATACTCTCAAAATTCAGATTTAAACTACATGTAACACTGGGAACTACATACTGTAAGTGAATAGTGACACTAGTAGTATCTATAGAATCGCAGCAGGACGACATTGCGTCATGCGGTTGCGGTACTGTACAGAGCATGCGGTCACAACGTACCGCTCCGGTAGACACTAACTACCATAATTATAGTACCACTTAAAAATACCATAAATTTGTCTGTGTTCTGAAAAAACTCTATCCCTGTCATATGGGTTTTATCGATACAGTTTTTTGGTAAACTCATAAATAAATTAAATCTCCGAATTGAGATTTCTTGCCGCAATAATGATAAATAAAACTTATGAAATTAAAAAAAAAACGCAGTTTTAACCATAATATACTTTAATATTTCCATGTTAAATGTCATTAAAGACTTTCAATATTTCCACAATTAAAAAAATAAATGACTATACAGTTTTTTACATTAATTTTTATTGACATATTTTTGTAATAATTAATTTATTTCTCTGATTATTCATACAAATTATAATTCAGTATATGGAAACTTTGTAATAATTTATGTCTATATATAATATATTCTCTTAAATTTAAAATACCTAGTAAAGGTCACAAAATTTACACTTAGCAATAACGTTTTTTTTTGTTTTGAACCTTTTTACCAGCCTTACAGAAGTATTGTATAGTTAAGTAGTAAGTAACTCCTAATCAACTTCATATTGTATGCCGAAGTAAAATCTAAATTAAAATAAATTAATGTTATGAATAAGTAAACATCATAATATCCACAACTGTCCTAGTTCGCCAGCTTTCAGTCTTAGGTACCGCAGGCTGATTGTATCGTCAATATTCAACAACACAGAATGCTGTTGAGGGTGTTGCAACAACCGCAACACCCTCAGGACTAGTAGAAACTAGTGTATGGTTAAGATCGTTAGAGTAGAGGGGACTCTCAAGTAAAATTTTAGCTTCGTGTTTTAACATTTTCTGACATTCAGTGGAGTTGGCGAGTAACAGTTATGTATGTGATATTTTGTATATTGTAGTTAGTATTTTTCTATCTTTTGAACTCTAGTTGAACACATTTGATTGGCCATTATAAGAAAATATTTCTCTCATCTTCGCTTCACGCAATTCATGAAGTACCCATCGTTCAAGTTTCTTTTATTTTCCCTTAAAATAGTTTTGACACTCACAGCAAAGCCTGCAGTCACTTGTAAAGTGGTTTGCGATGGATCCGCTTCCACAATAGCCTTTAATTATTCATTATCCACTTTGGTCTCCGGCCGTCCACGGGGTTTGTTATGAAGGTTGAAACTTCCAGAACGAAAACGTTGGCACTAAAAACGACTGTGTTTCCTTTTCGACACCAGCGCCATACACATCGTTAATCCCTCGAGCTGTTTCTGCACCACTGATGGCTCGGTAGATCTCGTACTCGTCAATAAAGCAATATTTGAAGTTTTCCATTGTGCGAGATGAGCGACGCCAAAGAAAAAACTAATAAGGAAAATACAAATGAATGACTATTTTCGAAACTCAAACATTTATAACTTTGAATTTGAAATTCTTAACCAAAGAGGATATATTTCGGATCATAGTGGCCAGTATGTCTGTGTCTGTCACGCTTTCACGGTTAAACCGCTGCACAGGTTTCAATTAAATTTGGCATGGAAATCCTTTGATTCTTAAAGAAGGACATAGGCTACTCACTATTTACTGCGATAACCGACAAACACGCTGGTGGAGCCGCGGGCTAAAGCTAGAACCTAATAATTTATCATCTTAGTATTCAACCAGCATATTCATGAATAGCTACTTATTATCTATACAGCACACTCAGACACATACTCTAACTCAAGGTCAGGGAATACACGATAAAATATTTTTCTTCAAACTCTTTTTATTCGTTATCCAGAAATATGTATCTATGTTCTATTATGTTTTTCTTTTGGATTTACGAGTATTCTCTCTCATACGTCAAAAACAGATCTGTTAAAAGAAGCCTGCAGCTACTCCTTAACATATTTTGTCCCAAGTTTTCTCCAGTTTGTCGATGGAAACTTTATTGACCAGACCAGTAAATGTACTATATGGCTTAAACTTACACAGAAATGTTTATAATACATGCATATTGTTTCCTAAGGGGTACAACTTGATACTTATACGACAAGTTTTTGTTAGGCGAACTTTATGTACCCGTATGCCTACAGGCATATGTTTGTGTGAGTGTATTATTGATACTGGTATAAACTCTGTAAGAATGGAAGAATAGGGAATCTTTTTTGTTAGATTGTGTATTTATTTATAAACATAAAACTGAAATCTCGTCCCTGTGTAAAAATTCGTTGGTACTAATGACTTAAGCGGTTTCTACGAAAGATTTTTAAAGAAAAGCGAATAGATTTATTCGTTAAATTTATCTTCAGTAACTAGGAACATTTTAATGATAGGTATTATAGTCCAGCTGTAGTCGAGTGTAGCTTTCGAATGGTGAAAGAATTTTTAAAATCGGCCCAGTAGTTTTTGAGCCTATTCATTACAAACAAACAAACAAACAAACATACAAACAAATTTTTCCTCTTTACAATATTAGTGTAGATATATATAAATTCAAGTAACTTATTTGATTAAATTATTACTTTGTATCCATACTAACAACCAATCTCGATGACGAGTTTCCATAGCCTATAATACTTTTATTAATTTCTTCTTTTTCCTAACCTTTATTATGCCCAATATTTACTGGTTATTTATCATTTTTATTATTATTTGGATCGGGTTGTAGTTGAACCAGTTATTCCGAATTCTGCCATTGCCAGTTAATAATTTAGATTATAAGATTGCCATAGATATTCATGACAGTAAAAACCGGCAGTTTACTCTCCGAAGCACGATAGAATACTTTTATTAATAACAGTACACATTTCACAAACTCATGAATGCTTACATAAGCAATTGTTAATTACACAAACGCTTCAAACGAACTACGAATATCTGAAATATTTAACTCTCTGGAGCTCAAATCAAAGCAATTACGAGCCAATTGTCTTTCTTTCAGACATTGCGTCACTTGGAGACGAAACTCGAAATTAGAGATACAAACTAAAATCAACTAAAGGAATATTGGTGGTAATTATGTTGTTCGAAAATTCTCTAAACTAGACTAAAAATCACTAGAAATGAGCTCTGTCCTGTGATACAACTTTCTAACTGTCAAAGATTGACTTCAATTAGATATAGGTATTACATGAAAAATAGACGTTATCTAAATACATACATCCAAAAATAGAATTTTGTAAATCACTTCATAGACGGTATCACGTGCTAATAGCATAAAGTTTTAATTGTAGGTGATGTAAAAGAAGATTAATAAATATAAAAATGTTCTAGGGTTACATAAAACGAGTTAGGAGTGCTTTTAAATATAAGTAAATCCACCCAGTACAGTTCAGCCTATTCTCTCTCGCAATTCATTTTGGGTTACAGATATTTTGACTCTTGAGGAAGGAAGTAGGTTAATTTTTATCCCAATAACCAAAATACAAGCGCACAGAGCCGCAGGCAAAAGTTATGAGTATATAAGACACTGCGCCAATAAGGCGTGATACTTTCTGTAGAAATGTTCTTTCAAGCGAACGTAAAAAAAGAACAGAAGAAGAGAAAAAGATAGTGAACTGTTTCTCTTTAACTATGGCAACATAATAGACTTTAACAAAAGCTAACACGAGAATATTCAGTTGTGGGAGGAACGGGTATCATGTTCCATCACCACAAAGGGAGGATCCTCCGACCAGGCAAGGTGATCATGCCTGGCGGGCCACTGCCCCAACAGTTGATGTTGGGATGTTGTGTATATGATAATCGGTGCGAGAACTTCTATTGCGCGATTCACAATTGCTTGTTTCTTGGTATTGTACGTTACTCCGTAGTTCAGTGTAACTTCGATAGATGGCGCTGCAGTAGGTTATTGTTGTGTTGTATGTGGAGGTCGCCACAAAGTTATTATTCTTGCAATGTTATAATCAACTATCAACAGCTGTTGGCAATCCAATGGTAGCTGTAGGCTTGTCTTTATAAAGCAGGTTTTGGCCTATTACACTACGCTAGCTAGACATGTTGGTATAGGGTTCCTTTATTTTTTTTTCTTTTTGTAAAGATATTGTACACCCACGGGATGATTAAGGGTGATTAAACAATGTACTCTTAATCCGCAACCACATAGAATTACCAGAACTATCTTTAAATCCTTTCTTTTTATAAGTCTACTCGATTTTAGAAGTTTAATTTTTTATTTTTCTGCCTACTTTAAACAAATTTGTACGCATCTCTATCAAGAGATAAGGCATGTATTATATTCAGATAAGATCAACTTATTCTTACTTTAGCTGGTTAACTTTGCAGAGCGTTAGAAATTGAAGGTCAGATGCTTATTTGGGCAAATACTTGAGTTGCTTCGTCGCCTTTGCGTCATAGGTGTCTTATACTATTAATGTACAATTGTTTATTTAATGTACAAGAACATGATGTTTATTAAATTTTCTTCAGATTTATACCTGAATGAAACATTGACAATGAAATGATGCACACCACACAAAATATGTACGACTATTGAGTAACAAACTGTCTGTCTGTTACACTTTTACGGCTAAACTGCTGCACCGATTGCAATGGCATTTCGCATGCAGATATTTTGGATCTTGAGGAATGACATAATTATGTTACTTTTCACCACAATAAGGAGTTGTGGACCAAAACTAATAATAATAAACATTCGAAAGAAGTTTGTGGATCAGAATCACAAGTTTAATTTACAAGTTTACAAGGTTAATGTAATGTTTTAGTATTATAATATTTGCCATACATTATACTTAAAAACCGAAAAAAGTGTAATTTCTATTAAGCAAACATCAAACATCTCGCCTAATGGTAAATGGTCAATATTCGGCAATCCCAGGAGATCATTTCCCAACCTAAACGTATGTGGAAGAACCACATTACGTATGCGATCATTTGGTATTCAATGTAAGGACGAACGCTCCGCTACTGGCAATATGTTCGATAAAGCGGGGCGTGTGAAAAATAACTGCAATGACGATACAAACGTTAAAAATGCTTTCTACTTGTATTATAATCCATACTTATATATTATTATATATTAAATTCGAAAGTAACTCTGTCTGTCTTCTACGCTTTCAAGGCTAAACTACTAAACCGATTTGGATAAAAATACTTTGATTCTTGAGGAAGGACATAGGCTGCTATTTACTGCGAACAGCCACGCGGAGAGCTACGCGTCGGCATCATTGACCGGCTTGACCAGAGTGATACCACGGCCTCACGGAAAACCGGTGT
Source organism: Spilarctia lutea (assembly GCA_916048165.1). Lineage (NCBI taxonomy): Eukaryota > Metazoa > Arthropoda > Insecta > Lepidoptera > Erebidae > Spilarctia > Spilarctia lutea. Next base: position 9,980,218 of record OU696491.1, read on the forward strand.
AAAACAGTCACCGTTCACCGAGTGAGTGAGGATACCGGAGGCCCATCCCCCAAAGTCAGGCAACGCACTTGTGATGCCTCTGGTGTTGCGGGATGGGCTATTCCACGCCAAAAAAACACTAGATTCAAAGCAGTAGTTTCTGAGATTAGCACGTACAACCAAAAAAAATTCTCGATCGTTAAAAGATTAGAGTATATTTATATTCTTGAATTATTTTTGAATGCCATCTTCATGTAAAATACAAAGAAAACTATGATAATTTTATTTCAATTGATTCTTATAAGAAAGAAAGATTCTCAAATTATACTCGTATATTTACATACAATTATCTTCGCAGCTATAAGATGATATAAAAAAGTTACTAAGAGTAGAAAAGTCGTAATGAAACTTGAACTTGATAATCTGCACTAATTATAATTAGAATTGAAATGTTTCTAATATGAAGCCTGGTTGAGTTTTAATAAGAATAACTTTAGATAACATTTTGATATTAATGTCATTAGTGTAATAATTTAAAATTCACCATTTCTCATACAATGGCATTCGCATTCTCCCAGCCTTTTTACTTGATTATGCGGAAGATTAAGGTGACATAAGCTCTATAAATTTTATCAAAAGTGTTTACTTACTCAGGTTAGGTTTTTAAACCTATTTTCGTTCGAAACTTCGTCGAGGTCAGTTGTCAATCTATTAAAACATGACTAAACAACGTTATTTTACCTATATGAAGCGACTGTAATTGGACCTCTAAAACCTAAGTACATACTGAGCGAAATTGTTTTGGAACATAGACTGTTCTCGGTCATTCTAGGGCTATTAAAACTACACGTAATGATTGTACAACATACTTTCTAGGATATAGAGGAGTCTCAATGTGTTAAAAATGGTGAACCATCCATACACTGACCTCGCTAGGATTGTTTAACTTCACATATTTAACTTACTTGGCCACGAGTCCTTCAGATGTTCTTTCTTATGTTTCAAATATAAATAGTCTAAGAAACATTACAATGGACAACCTACATAATGTACTGTATACGTAAGTAGTACCTAATTTCCTATATTGAACCCTCGTGTGATGTCACAGTCTTTTATATTGTGATAATAGAAAACCTTTTAGGCCGAGGTTCTTTCAATGTCGATTAGAAATAGCGATACATTGATTTCAGTTGTGTGTTTATTACAAAAAGGTATTTTCTTCTGCTAACTTACATAGATATTTTACTTGAAACTCACAATATGTTACTAAATCAATATTACTGCTTAATTTTTAAAAATATCTACAAAACTAGCTTTCACCTGTGACTTCAACCAAGTATATGTCGATAAAAAAAAATTGTCTATGTCCTCCCTCAAGAATCAGACTATCTATGTGCCAAATTTAGTTCATTTTATCTAATATATACATATATTTCTGGTATCACGTTGTTGGTTACAATAAACTCCGAAACTATCTAATCGATTTTCACGTTCATTCAAATGTGTGTTTAGCTGGCGAAAATAATACCACGCTTAGGCTAATTGGAGCCGAGCATAATAGAAAAAAGACGCAAACAAAGTTGCCTGTATCAACTAGTACTATATAAAGAAACCGTACGAATTGTAAGTTCCATTCATAGTATAAAATATGTATATAGTGTCGCCGTATTATGTAGTCAATTGACAAAACCACAGCAGATAGATCTCTCTCAGAAAGATAATTTGGTAGGGACCACAAGAGTGACGCAACTACAAGGCTAAATGTATAGACACGACTTACAAACAAGATTCACATTTTTTTCAGTGACATGCTACATACATTACAGTAATTAATTTTGTTGAGGGATACGATACACCAAAAATGTGATCAAGATTTTAATTGAAAGATTACTAAAGTATTTAAATTCATCAGTTGAAATAATGGAGGAACGGATTTGATGTCCCTCCAACACAAAGGGAGGATCTTCCGACCAGGCGAGGCGATCATGCTTGGCGAGCCACTTCCCTACGGTTGATGTTGAGATGTTGTATATATGCTAATCGGCGCGAGAACTTCTATTGCGCGATTCAAGATTAGTAGTGTTGTGTTGTACGTTACTTCGTAGTTCAGTGTAACTTCGGTAAATGGCGCTGTAGTGTGTTTATGTTTGCGTTGTATGGCGAAGTCGCCACACCGCATATGTTTTTATATGTATTTAGTGAAAACCTCTAAATTTGAAATTACAAACATACACTTCAATATTTTTTTTAATACATTTTATTAAAAATAATTTACAACACTGAGAAACAACATTTCCATGCAGCTCACAGATCTAAAGTGTATATAAACAATAATAAAATACCTTTTTAATATTTTAGTATTAAATAATAATACTGGTAACATTAAAATTTTTATGTTGTAGAAAATACCATACCGTTTTATTTTTATTTTTTTGTTTGCAGTACCTATTACCAAATATTTCGAAAAAATATACATTTTGTTCTATCAAATCTATTTCCACTGCTTTGTAACAGAACTCAGAAGTATTCTTAATCAAATTGTTACCTAATTCAACTAATATATAATATATCAAAGGAATCTTTTGCTTGACTACACTCGAACTCAGCACAAAGACACATTACGATTTACAGGAAAAAATATTTTCTTAACATTTTTTCGGTAAATCTTTGGTATATGCTATTGTTTCTTTTTAATAAAAAGTTTATTGTTCGGAATACATTCCATTCTGATATTGAGGTGATATAAATATATGCCTTTGAAAAACATTACTCACATAAGTTTACAACTTCATTTTCTTGACACTTTTATATTCGACTAGCGACCCGCCCCGGCTTCGCACGGGTGCAATGCTGATACTAAATACACGTTGTATATAAAACATAGCTGACCCACGCAACCTCGTTTGCGTCTTATATAGCCCGTAGCATGAAAATTTTCGCAAAATAATTAACTTTTCTGGTTGATTTTTACACCTTGTGTCCGAAAAACCCAAATGTCTTACGGAACCCTATTTTTTTCCAAAATAAAATATAGCCTATGTTACTCGTGGATAATGTAGCTTTCGAATGGTGAAAGAATTTTTTAAATCGGCCCAGTACTTTTTGAGCCTATTCATTACATACATACAAACATACAAAAAAAAAATAGGTACAAATCTTTCCTCTTTATAATATTAGTATAGATTTCAATAAGTTTTGGACTATTATTTGTATTTACTGCCTTGGTCTTGTAAACTTTAGCTGTTGTTTGGAGTGGTTAGTAAGTTTAGGTTAGGTAAAAATAAATTAAATAATAAATAAGTTAAAAGTTTCAGTAAATTAGAATTACTAGTCGCTCTCTGTTATAAATTTAAGAACAATTAAGTTACGTCATTCTAAGAACAATAGAGTTCGTCAAATGTCAAAAGAACACCAATCTTTGTAAGGGAAAAAGGTCTCCAAAATTATATGTGTATTATTTAAATCACTGTAAAAATACGTAACGCAAAAACTTTGTAACCCTTTTAACAAAAATTATGCAAACAGAGCAGTACGAAATTTTGCATACTTAATATTTATGTAGAAGAGATGGAGCGTGGAAAGATAAAAATAAACAAAGAATTATGGTCGAATTTCGACCACTGAGCGACCACTTGTCGATCGACTCAGAAATAAAGGGAAAAAAAACGACGGGTTGCACTCTGGGAGTGCCGGCAGAAGTGAAAACTTGAATATTAACGTTGTGCATTTTTGATATTTTGGAATGGTTAGAGAATAATTTTGTACGAATTGCTTTTATTATCAGTATTAAAGTACTATTATTTATGTGGTGGAAAACAATATTCATTTATTGCGCTATCGTACACAAACATGACAATTTATATTACATACACACACGAACATTCGCGCAAGCGCCCTGCGCCGCCTGTCCTCTCTCTATCCGTCTTACGAATTTTCGATCAGGTCACGTAACCTGACGCGAGTTTATACGTCCTCTCTCCATCCGTCTTAAGAATTTTCGATCAGGTCACGTGACCTGACGCGAGTTTATTCATTTTTACCCATTCCATAAAAGTACACAGCGCCGCTAAAGAAGTTTTCACTTCAAAAAGTTACAACACTGTTTTATTTTTACGTATGTACAAATATTAATCTATACAATTTATATAAAATTAAAGTGTCTGTGTGTAATTTCAAATGAATGGACAGCATTTCACGAAATGCATTTGAAATTACTTACATCAAAAAAGCTATTTTTAAAATGTCTGTTTGTTTCGTTTTATCTCTGGAACGGCTGGACTGATTTTGACGGGGCTTTCACGGGCAAGTAGCTGATGACATAAAAGTAGATCAGGCTACTTTTTTGATAAATTTCGACAACCCCGCGGCGTTACCTGCTATTGTTGCTTTAAAGGTAGGACAATAGCAACAACTGTTCATTTTGTAATTGTTTTTTTTAAATTTGTACACCTAACGAATTCTGTTTAGTTACTTTCCATATTTATCGTTTGCATATTTTTTTAAAGGTATGAACACTAGGATTGTTAATTTAAATTAAATATGAGTTTCACTCTTCACAAATAAATGAGAGTCACATGTTAATTTGTAACGGTTGTTCTTTTATAAAAAAAACAGCTGATGTGTTTGAAATTTTGCACATACAGTTATGACCACGGACATAGAATAAGTAGAGGCAAAGTCCTTTCTAACATAAGTGTAATTTAAGATAATTAAATCATCATGTTCGCTACACAAACGACTCTGTAGGCGTTATAAAGCAACATGACGCCACATATTCTCGTGACGTGTGTAATTAGTGCTTTAATTACACGAATTATGAAATTTCTGTAAACATTAAATTTAATTCATCCCACAGAAAATTTATTATATCGTAAAACAGCGGGTGTTTCGAGATTCAGAGAGCTTAATATCTTTTAACTTTAAGAATGAATAGGTATTTACATATTTCCGTGAAATTTGTCAGATTCTTTGTAAACTCTAAATTATGCAGAAGCATTGCAATGAGTATGGGGACCACTACTCTTGGATTTTCCTCATGCTTTCCATCAGGCTTAGTGAAATCACTTTATATATAAAAAACATATTATTAGTACTATTCTATACTTGATAAGGTTTTCAGTTCGCTCATGTTGCAATATTGTCTACCTATATGCATGCATAACCGTCGACACCAAATTGACGAGACTTATAAAATTTATTAAAATGATTTAGTGGTAGTTTTTAGTTTAGTATGGACTATATTCCCTGACAAAGCTTTTTTTACATATATTTTAATGATATTTTACACAACCTTTTCTGGTAAAACCATATCGCTTACCATCAGGTGATACATCTGCTTGTTTGCCGCCGTTTCCATAAAAAAACCGGTTGAACTATTAGCCGACCACAGGACTAAGAGGAAGAAGAAGTTTGCCTAATCTCAATAGATTAGGCAAACTATTATAATAAAGTATATTAATTTCTTCTTTTTAGAAGAATTACATTAATAAATAATACTATTTTCATTATATTTTTTTTTTATTGAATAGGAGGCAAACGAGCAGACGTATCACCTGATGGTAAGCGATTACCGCCGCCCATGGACACCTGCAACACCAAAAGCGTCACAAGTGCGTTGCCGACCTTTGGGGGATGGGGAGAGGGAATGGGGGAGGGGTTGGGGTATGGGCCTCCGGTATCCTCACTCACTCGGTGAAATACAGCGCAAGCGCTATTTCACACCGGTTTTCTGTGAGGCCGTGGTATCACTCCGGTCGAGCCGGCCCATTCACTATTTTAGTTATATCTAACCATATCAAATTAGGGAGGATGACTTAAAAATTAGTACTACCCATAACATACATTCCCACATAAACGTGATCGAATAAGCATAACCAGGCTGACATTCATGGGCCATAAACACATAAACAGCTAAGTGAGGTTTTATGACTGCAATAAACCATGTACCTATAAGTGAACTTAAACTCAACTAAACGACCTTATTAAAGTACATTTGATTTATAAGGTCAGATTTTTCAATACAGGTGCCCAAGTATGAGTTGATTTCATACTTGCTTTTACCGCTCTGCCCGCTTATATGTCGGTTTGCGCGATAAAGAATAGGCCGTGTCCTTACTCAAGAATCAACGTATCTCCATGACAAATTTCATTGAAATCGATGTAACGGTTTCGCCGTGAAAACGTAACAGAAAAATTGAGTTACTGTTGAATGTATAATATATAGTACCTATTTATCTTCTTATTCTCAACACCAATCGCGTGCGGCGTTGCGATTAGCATTATTAATTAAGTCCTTAATAAAAATATATTGATGAAACCAGAGAATAAGGTAAAGTTGATCCTTAATTAATGAAATCCGAATATCAGCAAAGTTGCCTGTTTTAAATTCAGATCAATCAATATGTTAATTCGCCTTTGTGATGCAAATATTCAGGCAATTTTCCTGTGTATAAAGTCAATCTTTAAAATAAAACTTATACCTACAATAACCTGTTTTTAAATATAAATAATAAACTAATATTAACTTTCAAATTTAGCATCAAAAATACTAAAACTTTTAGATGACCAATTACTAACAGAAAGTTGGTTGAAGAATAATAATAGTAAAAATTTGTGGAACTCTTCTGTATGGGCTGCATTCGCAATGTGTATGGTGGCAACTACTCTTGGATTCTGTTCAAGTTTTCCATTAAGCAGAGCCGAGTCACTTTGGCAGATTCATATACTGCTTTGGTGGCGTAGTGGTAGCGTATGCGACTGCTAAGCTTGAGGTCTCGGGTTCGATTCCTGGGTCGGACCAAATGTTTGTATGATCTGCAAATATTTGTTTCGGAGTTTAGGTGTTTTCTATGTATAATATGTATGTATTCACAAAAAAAAGTATAAATATTTATATCAGTTGTCTAGTACCCATAACACGAGCTCTGCTTAGCTTGGGACTAGATGGCGTTGTGTGTTAGATGTCCGGAATATTTATTTATTTATTATATTAATAAAGTTTTATGGCACATTCAGAATATCCTATCGCCATGAGTGTTTTGGAAAGAAATTTGAATCATAATCACAGGTGAAATTGTAGGAAGCGACCTACTTAAACAAATCTGTGAAAAGAAAATTCCTCACTTTATATACACACGAATAAATAAATAAATAAATAAAATAAATATTTCGGACATCTAACTCACAACGCCATCTAGTCCCAAGCTAAGCAGAGCTTGTGTTATGGGTACTAGACAACTGATATAAATACTTATATACTTTTTTTTGTAAATACATACATATTATACATAGGAAACACCCAAACTCCGAAACAAATATTTGCAGATCATACAAACATTTGGTCCGACCCGGGAATCGAACCCGAGACCTCTTGCTTAGCAGTCGCATACGCTACCACTACGCCACCGAGGCAGTTAAAGAATGAACCAACCACCTTCATATCCCGACCGATTACGCGATGACGACGCATTCTAAGCTCAGCATCTCATTAACCAGCAGTCTAAGCAGAGGTTTTTCCCGTAACGGTTGCTTTTGGAACTTTTAGAAACCAGAGTGTCATGTACCTAATCCCCTTGCTAATTAAAACGTACGGTAAACCCAAACGTTCAATTCGTTGACCATTTTCATTACCCCGTTAAAACTTTTACATCAAATAATTTAACGAAAAATTTCACAATTTATCAAAAGAAGTTAAAACAGATATAACATATAAAGGTTTTTCAATATATACTAGTCAATATACAGAACTAATGTCAAGGAAAATATTTTTTTCCAAGCTATTTCTATTGGAACAACCTTTTAGTCAATCCCACTTTATTTTACACGTAATCCAGCCTTTTTCACACCTGTCTTACGTATTTCGCCTTTAACTTCAAAAGAAATCAAACATAAAAGTAATGAATAAAATATAAATCATAAATGGTGCCAGGTAATCTATATAACATTCAGCATGACGATTGATTATAAGTTTGGACTCGAGAATATTTAATCATCCACACAAAATGGCTCTCTCCTCGACAAATACGCGTTCGAAAGTAGTAAGACCCATAATAGAAAAGGTTTTTATAGAGATTATTTTTCTTATTCAATGCCAACGTATTTTATATATGAAAATTGTACTGGTCATCCTAATTTTCAGGTTAAGTACAACCTTAAAACGCCCAATGGTTAACTGGTAGAGAATACTTTAGGCATTAAGTCCGCCAATGCACCACAAGTGCATAATGTATTAAATAAAAACAAAACAAAAAACATACAGAAATATACTAACAAAAGTGATCATCATTCACTAAACAGAAGGAATAAGCACAAATTAGTAGGCCAATATTATCGCCTGAACAAAGTCCACAATTCATTTGAAGGACTTGGTGTGCGTTTTTATAACAAAATTCCTGTCCAAATCTTGAACTTACCCCTACAAAAGTTCAAGAGTTCCGTTAAGAATCGTCTTATGGAGAGGGGCTATTATACAATAAACGATTTCTTAACCGACACAATGCCTTGGATATGAATGAAAATCTAGTACTAACTTATTATGTACTAATTGAAATAATTTATATTTATACGCAATGTATTTATTTATTTACAATCCTTAATATAATTTATTTGATTGTAATTAATTATTGACATCTTATTCTGTATTTATTACCTGACATTTGAATTTTGTTAAGTTGAGGCGATCTGTGTTTACATTGTTGTAGCGTAAATAATTGGTATTTATTATTTTATTTCATTTTGAACTGACTTTGGTGTAAAATAAACATATTATTATTATTATTATTTAGTATTAGTACCTTTTATCACTGAATTGATTACTTGAGTTTTGTTTTATATTTGTATTTTTGATGTTTGTATTTTTGACGTGTTCAAGTGCCTTTTGGAAATAAATGATTTGAGTTTTGAGTTTTATAAATAAATAAAACTTAGACTAACACCGTATTTTTAAGCCTGACATAGACGCGGTAGGATATCTAATACCCTTAAGTGAGCAATCCTTGTACACATAATCTAAATCTCGGAAACAGTTCAACAAATTTAGTATACAAGGGTAATCGGGGACGATAAATCTATATAGTTACGATTTATTTTTTGAAAATTTACTAAAAATATCGTACGAAACTCATTAAAAAATCATGTGAGAAGGGAGAAAAATCGAGGATTGCTACCCCCTCCCCTTCACCAGTACCCAGTCGGATAGCTTACAAGTGACGACATAGTATTGAATGGTATTGTTTTATGTCCCTGTATCTTTCTAAAAAGGTCTGCTGGTGGTTCACATGACCCATCAATTTTCGACACGGGCCCGTAGTCTATAACTCATTGTCACATTCTGCCTGATCCGAGCATGCAAGCTAGAGCGCGGAACAAGTGATAGAGATGCACGACCGATCTAAGCGTTCGACTTGTGACGCATCTATCTCTCTTCCACTCCATCGATCGATGCGTCCAAGTAGAAGGGATATACCAAACAGAATCATGTTTTCTTTTGATATTATCACGTAAAATTATCATACTTTACAGACAACAAATTTTTAACAACTCGCTTTGTTATATACGAGTATTTATTTTAATCTTGAAGAAAGTGCTTACTCCTTTATTCAGTCATGCAAGTGGTGACTCAATTGATTCACGCTTTAAACCTCCCAAGGGTTATTTTTACTTCCGCAGACATAATAAAATTAACTACCTACGTATCGTGGACGGCGAAGCAGTCTCCGACAATAAAGTATCCAATAAACATTATGCTAGCCAAGCTTTACAGTAACGGGATATTCCTTGAGTAATTCTCACTCAAGCCGTGTACCACAGTAAAAGAATTAACAAATATAATTGAATACTAACTGAACGGTGTAATTTTGTCTGATTCTATCAAAAGAATAAATTTTCTCCGTTTTAGCAACATTTTTCAGTGATTAATCATAGCTTGAAAGAATTTTGAAATGTGATAAGTTTAGCGTACTCAATCATTATACATTTTTTTGAACTATAGAGTATTACAATAGATTGTTTGGCTTTCTTTTATTTAACATTATCTAGTAATATGTAATACTACTACACAAATCTGAGAGAACCAATTCATGGAAGCTGAAATCTTTGCTTTGCTAAGCTTTAATTACTTAGAGAAATTTTACATGTACAAAGTAAAAATTATAGTAAGTTTAGGTACTTCAATATCCTGATCCTGCTATATGCCTATCTCATTAAAATAATATTCGTTTAAATAAATCACTAACACACATAGTCCTCAAACCGAAAATAAACTTACCATCGTTCTATAATTTTTCCCTAAGTTCAACACAATTTCAAATAAATCACACGTACCTTGTGTTGAAGTTTGCCAAAAGTTAAGGTAATCGACCTTAGCAGACATATGCTGATCAGACGTCTCCCACATTACAAAAGTTGGCACTTATCCAGCTGTAGCCTCCGGCCAATATCCGGATTCGGCCAATGGATAGTGGATACTCATTCCAACAATCTTTATTGGTTTACCATCATACGTAGTGTAGTAGATAATATATTATATTTTATTGGTTTCCTAGCTTTCGCCCGCGGCTCGTGCTACGAATGTGTCGGTTATCACTGTAAAAAGTAGCCTATGTCCTACCTTAAGTAACAAAGTATTTCCATATCAAATTTTATTGATAGATATACAGTCAGAGTTACTTTCGAAAATATAATATTAATATGGATTCACACTTTTTTGGTATAAGAAGCAAACAAAATAGTAGTAGTGACTACAACAGCCTATGGTTACCTAGAACCCAATAGACAAGACACATGGGATACGGTAAATTTTACCGTATCATATACTCGTACTCGTTTATACGAGTATATATATACGTAATTACGTAGTAATTAAATGTCGAGATCCCAAACTCTTTAAAAGTGACGTAAATAATACTTTAGAAGACATAATAAATTGTATAATTTAAATAATCTACTCATAAATTTATAAAAATCCAATGTAATGAATACGCTGATGGAAATGATCAGCATATTAAAAATAAAACCTTACATATTAGCTACACTGGCAAAGTAAGAAATGGAGTTAGGGACGCGAAGAGGAAAAATAGACAGCCAATTAACACGAAAACCGCAATCGGAGGTCATATTTAAAAAAATGGAGCACATCTGCCTTTTTCTCTCAAAAAGTGAATACAAACGCTCTTCTAATGACATATCACAGCCTAGTATCTTCAATTTTAAGATTTGGCATTATATACTGGTGTAACTGTAACCAACGAGAAAGTATATTTAAGGCTCTAAAGGCTTATGGGCCTCCGGTATCCTCACTCACTCGGTGAAACACAGTGCAAGCGCTATTTCACACCGGTTTTCTGTGAGGCCGTGGTAACACTCCGGTCGAGCCGGCCCATTCATGCCGAAGCGTGGCTCTCCCACGGAAATTTAAGTTAAAACATTAACTACCGCTGGATTTCATCATTCTGTAGTTTATAGATTTTGAACCCAGAATCTAATGGCTGGAATAGACTGTTAGATATCAAAATAATATACCAGCTATACTTTTATTACTGGAACAAAGACGGTTAGTCCATAAAGTGTTGATTGCCTCAGTAGGACACCGTAATCGTGAAAGTATTAATCAATTAGCAAGGTCCGGGACTTAGAGGCTATCGTAAACTTTATGGCTTTATTTATTGTCGGAGACCTCTCACCACCCGTGTTTAAGTAGATAAATGAATTTATTATAATGTCTGCGAAAGTAAAAATATCTCTCTAAATACCTTCAAAATTATTTTTATCTCTACTGCTGATTGAATTACTGCACATAAATTTAACTTCTTTTAAATAAAGGAATTCGGATGATCTGCAATTACTTGCTTCTGAGATTGGGTGTACTCTATATATAATTATGTTTGCATTTACAAAAAATAGTATTTACGAGTATTTATTTATATCAGTTGTTTCGTACCCATAGTACAAGCTTTGTTTAGTTTGACATCTTGACTAGATGCCGTTCAGAAGTCTGAAATATATTATTGTCAAACAAACAATATATTATAGTTACCTAATAGTCAATAAATACCGTCACCGATGCTTAAATTCATCTTAAAATTTAGACTAATCAAAATCTATAAACTATTGCATCAATTGGTTTAAAAAGTTGTGTCTTATTGTAACACATACCAAGCATCGTCTGTTACTGTTTTTATGATTTAATATATATACACTTTTTATGGAATAGGATTAAAACAGACGAATCACCCAATGGTTAATAACTACAGTCGCCCATAGACACCAGTTTAAGCTACGTAAGTACGTGTCTCCCTATTGAGTGCTTTCCAGAATTAGATGGAATTAGGCCCTCGTTATCTCACTCACATGGCCAAAAGTAATTTAAGAATTATATAACGAATACCGTTTAAAACAAACTCATGAGTTTTTTTCAAGAACCAATATTTATTTGTTTTCAATAACCTATCTCCAGTTTTAACTAGAGATGGGTTATCAAGAAGCATTCTAATTTTACCATAAGACGAGTATTCTTTACATTATACAATTAAACTTAGTTGTAATTATTCAAATTCTATTGCCACTGTGGAATAAATACAAAGTGAGTTTAATTTTGTAATGGATTTTAACAGGTTCCATCAAGTGCTAACACGACAATAATTGCGAGTTTAAATTACAGATATTTTTATGGTCAACTAAAACTTGCCAAAGAAATAATACAATGATCCTGTATTTCAATGCAAGTTTTAAATCAATCATATCAAAAAAAACATAGGCTATATCCACTTTTAACAGTGATAGGTTATTGATAACAGCCTTTGACAATGTCACAGAATTTTGCAAACCACAAAATGTTATGATTTTAACGTAACTATACCCACATCTTCTCAGCTTATAATAAAAACACCTCAAGTTACAATAACGGTACACCTAGTAATCCTTTAACCAAACAATATAGGTAATATTACACTATGTCAGCACTCTGAACATATTGTGACACACCCACACTTTCATCAAGTTTCGCTTGTGGGCCTACGCAACGATTCACCGTAGACAGCACACGCCCATGTATCAAAATAAATGATGTTATTCTAACCCTTCTACGAGCCCCTAATATTTATTATTATTACAAATATTTTGCCGGTTATATAACTGTGAATTTATAGTATATTTAGTTTATGTATTTTAACATAATAAAAATATAGCATGACTAATGAATGTCCGACGTTAAGAGACGTCATGTTTATTGTTCTAAATAAAAAAGACATGTAGTATAACAAATATTATCGTGGAAGAGCTATGCTTCGGCGTGAATGGGTCGGCTCGACCGGAGTGATACCACGGCCTCACAGAAAACCGGTGTGAAATAGCGCTTGCGCTGTGTTTCACCGAGTGAGTGAGGATACCGGAGGCCCATACCCCAACCCCTCCCCCCATCCCCTTTCCCATCGCCCCAAAGGTTGGCAACGCACTTGTGATGCCTTTGGTGTTGCGGGTGTCCATGGGCGGCGGTAATCGCTTACCATCAGGTGATACGTCTGCTCGTTTGCCCACTACACAATAAAAAATATATATATATATACCGTGAACACCGAGAAACAACAATCCTCATGAACTAGGTACAACTAGGTTCATTTCAAATTCAAACCAATTCAAAACCTACTTACTTTATATATCTTGAACTCGTTTCGGTAGGTCGATTGTTTCACAGTGAAAGAAAGAAGGTATGTTAAGATTGAACTAATAATAACGTGGTTTTTAAGCAACATTTTATATTATTCCTACAACATTACTTTCCGATAGATACATCTTTAATATTCACACTCAAATTCAAATTTCTAGAATTTTAATTAAAATGACGTGACAAAGCACAAATCTATGTTATCATGTAAAATTAACACCATTGTACTTGAAGATCTGACTTTTAAAAAGAGTGGCCATGAGTTTCTTTGCCAATATTTTTCTCTTAAAGCCCTACGCATTTTAGAAACTGGAGCTATTGAATCGACACAAGCAGGCAGTACATTTTGGTTTTCACCTAATTTACCTTGACAATCCAGTACTTGCTGTGGTGTCTGTTTCTTTCGATCTATGATTTTAACTGTAGCTTAAATTTAACTCTCATAAATGATTTTGAATCTGAATTTGAAACACGTAAGTTGAAAATACAAATTTTAGAATATTAGACTTAAAATATTTGTGGATATTTTGTTAGTGTTTATAAGTGGGGGAAAATGTAGAAACGTAGAAATATTCAGTAAAACGTAAAGAATAACAGAGGGATATACACTAGACTAAACATAATATTTACGAGTTCAGTTCAAAAGGCTTAAATTAACGACACCCCCCAAGAGTTCAGAGGGCAATGAATCAGATAAACTGGTGCAATAAATCCGTTGATATACGTACACATACTATATATACAGTACACGTACAAAATGGTTGCCGTCTAATCTTCAATTAAAAATGTATCCTGAGATGCTTGAAGATACATTTAGCCTGAAGCATTTACCAACCTAAAATCTTTATTATCTCTTGTCCTGCAGCACACCAATTTCTACTGCTACTACCTACTGACTTATAAATAAATTGATGGATTCTATTTAATCATGGAAGACTTAGAATTAAATTGGTATGTCGATTCATAAGCTCAAATGTATTTGAGTATCGGGTAAATAAGGCTAGGCTACTGAAATATGTATTGTATTAAATATTTACGTAGTAAATATGTCAGTTATTTACTGAATGTATGCCTTTATAAAATATGTACGATAAATTAAACATGATTGATCCATACTGAATCAGCATTGAGCATCTATTAAATATGTATGTTGTTTGACTTTTTAAGTGAATCATTTAGTAATGAATAGCCTTAGAAATACTAAGGCTTATAGACTTGGTCCTGCTTTTAAAACACTCACGTTCTGAAATAAAATAAAAATCGATTCAGAATGACATTGCAAAAAAAAATGATTTGTACATTCAATATAATGAAAATAGATAGACCATTTACTCAACAAAATGACTAGTATGAAATTCAAAAATTATTTAAGTTTTTCTCTTATTTCTCTGTTAAGTGAAATATTAACTCTCTAGATTGCATGACGTCATTAAGCTAGATTCGCAGATATTTCCAACGGGTTGTATGATAGATATTAATATATGGGTTGAGTCTTTATAGCAAAATGGGGATGGAACAAGTTGGAAGGTTCGAATAAATTAATCGAATGATATTTCACAATAACTTTTACAGAGCTCTCTATGTTTTTGAGTGAGGCCAGACCGCAAACTGTAATTATGACAATCGTTTAAACGTTTCAAATATATTTCATATTATTCTACAAATAAAAGCTTTCATTTGGTTAGCATTAAATCCAAACAGTTGAAATTGCCAGCAGATTAATTTGTGATTATTTATTTATATAAAATCGCGTAACGCATCGCCGATGTAATTAACTAGTAGATTAATAATACAGGCTGATATTCTAATATACTGCGACATAAAATATGGCTAGGCTCTATAACTATACTAATTTAACTAACATGTTTATTGATCACTGTTTGAAGGAAAGAAAGGACATTTTATTCGACTAAACCAAACATAGAATATAAATACGTATCTAACTTGCAAACATAAGTATAAAAAGATATTTTTTCTTTCTTCTAAGTTAGGTCTACTTACACGTTACTTATATTCTACCGTACTTATAATGCTAATATAAATGCAAAAGGGTAAAATGCAAAAGGCTTTCCCACTAAATAACCTTGAAAGGACACGTTAAGGCTCTGTATTTTCTAAGAAAGGTTTGTATTTTGAACCTTACGTAACATGGTTCTGGTCATATGTTCTCATACTTATGTATGGTGCATAAGTATTGGGTAGGTTAGAATAGCCCGAAGGGCACTAGTGAAGTAAGAAAAAAGCCCGACGAAAATCTTTATTATAGGACTGAGTAATGAAGCTTTAGTGTTCACGGACTATTCTAGTAACGTCTGCACGACATCAAGGTGATGCTAAAACTATACTAAGGTATATTTATAGTTAACGCACGCAAGTTTCTTAAACTGTTCCAAACTAGATTTTTTGAAGTGAAAACTTCTTTAGCGGCGCTGTGTACTTTTTTGGAATGGGTAAAAACGTATAAACTCGCGTCAGGTCACGTGACCTGATCGAAAATTCGTAAGACGGATGGAGAGAGGACAGGCGGCGCAGTTCGCTTGTGCGAATGTTCGTGTGTGTATGTAATATAAATTGTCATGTTTGTGTACGATAGCGCAATAAATGAATATTGTATTCCACCACATAAATAAGAGTACTTTTATACTGATAATGAAAGCAATTCGTACAAAATTATTCTCTAACCATTCCAAAATATCAAAAATGCACAACGTTAATATTCAAGTTTTCACTTCTGCCGGCACTCCCGGAGTGCAACCCGTCGATTTTTTTATGCTTACTTCATGCCCAAATGAATGTTTTCAAACGTATCTGTATGGAAATGTTTTCAGAAATTATCAAGTATTTATGTAAGTATTATTATCAAAGTGAAGAGTGACAAACCTTGAGATAGAGATAATTTTAAGTTTAATACTTTATACGAGGACGAAGCGTTTACACTTTTCTTTAATACATTTACGATTTACATTGAAGTGATAAAAAGCTAAGCAGAGGTAAACATTCCCATAATTCACATGATCTATCTAATCTAGAGAATAACTACTAGTGTTCTACAATATGTACTGAATTTAGTTACTTCAAGTCTGTGTAAACAAATTTTATCTGATCTAATACCTTAAAACGAGTAATTCTTATATAATCTGAATCTAGGAAACGGCTTCTAAGATTTTCATAAAATTTAGTATGCTAGGGGTTTCGCGGGCGATAAATCGATCTAGATAGAATTCATTTTTAAAAAATTACCAAAGAAAATACCGAGTAAAGCTAGGTCATTCAGGTACTATTGCTTAAAAAATCTTAATCAAGGTCATTAAAATTTGGGGCAGAACTTTTCACATATTTTGAAGATATAAAAAAGCAAGTGCCTCTTGCTCTCAATAATTTTAAGAATCTATGTTTATGTAGGTATCTTCTCTTTAGAATACTCAACGATAAATTTTACTCTCTTCGTCTTGACATCCTTTTAGCAGAGGCATACATAAATTCACATTAATGAAAATTTCCCAGCACATCGTCCTATATTTGTAACACAAGGGTTTGTCCCGAGGGGTCTCGTACAGTTTCAAACTTTCGCACTTATAAAATCAATCATTATCACTTTAGAAATTTTAGACAGTTTGATATTAAGTAGTTCTGATGGTACCTACTTCAGTTATTTTATCTATAATACGGAATCGGCATTTCATGTAGCTCTCCGAAAAGGAAGATAATATTTTTTACTGACTACCGCAAAGGCAAAGCGAAATAGTTTTGGAAATCCATGTATGTTCGTTTCTGTATCATCTAAAGCATCTAAACTACTAAATCGATTTTCATGAATTAGGTGTCAAAAGTTGCACTGACTGCACGGTTGGCCGAGTGGTGTCAGCGGTCGCCATGCCGCTTGCTACTGCGCCAAGTGTCGTGGGTTCAAATCCCATGCGGTACCTACAACACTTTGTGTGATTCACGAATTGTTGTCCCGAGTCTGGATGTTCTTTGTGTCCGTTTCATGTATGTTTGTAAAGTCCCCCACGACACAGGATGTTTATTCCTAATGTGGGAGTTGCCTTTTTAAAAAAAAAAATTAAAAAAAAAAAAAGTTTCGTAATTACCATCAAATACAAATGTATCAAATGTGGTTTCTTCAAAATCAGTCAAAATTCGAAAATGTTTTGTTTTTTTTAATAGTACTTGATTCTATTACTCATTGCTTTGTTCTGACCATTACCCACACTTGTGAATATGTGTTGACACTACTCATATACTCTCAGTTCTGTAGATATAACTATTTTATGTCTTTTTTTAATGGAAAAATAACTGAACCTAGCAAAACTTTACTCGTCTCAAAGTTTTTCCAAATAAGATTAGGGTCTCTTGTGACTTTTTTATTATTTCATCACGAGTTTTCCGCATCATGTACTTACTAACGGTTTTTATTGCTATATTTCTGAGAAATAATACGGTTTTACGTATAAGTAATCTTGCCAATAATGTTGCCTTTAATTAGCTGATTGTTGTTCATGCAATTTCATTATGTTTTTTTTATTTATAAGAAAGTGTTTGTGAGGCAAAAAAATACTATTGAACTTAAACTTAAACTTAAAACTAAGTTTTGGAATAATCTATATCGTCAATATACTGCCTCGGTGGCGCAGTGGTAGTGAATGCGACTGCTGTGCTTGAGGTCTCGAGTTCAAATCCTGGGTCGTACCCAGTATTTATGTGATCTACAAATATTTGTTTCGAAGCTTGGGTGTTTTTTATGTATAATATGTATGTATTTATTTACAAAAAAAAGTATATGTGTATTCATATCAGTTGTCTAGTACCCATAACACAAGCTCTGCTTAGCTTGGGACTAGATGGCGTTGTTTGTTAGATGTCCGAAGTATTTATTTATTGAAATCATGTCAAGAATTTCTTTATATATATATATGTACAAATACCTGTCCTGTCGTGTGTAACGATTTCAAACACAGATAGACTCAAACTTGTCTTCAAGTGTTTGTAAAAAATAAAGTAGTGTACTTATTAACTTTAAAAAGGGACCAAGAATACTTGCGTAAGTAAATAAATAATTGATTTGAATATATTTACTGCATGATTCGGGTAATGGCACTTGGGATCACGTCTATAGGTTATATATATATTTATGACTGTTTACAGCCAGTACACTCTACGTGCTACGTGCGTTTCGTGACACGCACGTAATACGAGAATATGAAAGGTTCTTGAAGGAATATATTTTTATAAATATACACTCCGGTAATCTGTAACTTGAATAAAAAAATAGCTAACCTTGAAATTTGAGTAACCCTTATTTATTTCCTATCGAACATCTCGACCTCGCTTTATACATGTTCTTCGAGAAACTCAACAAACATATTAATAAAAATCATAGTTATGCTTCCCAGAATACTAATATTGGTAACGAAGGAGACAAAAGCATCAGTAATTTGTTTGTTTGACGTCGGCTGTCAGAGCCAAACCGGCAAGACAATAGAAAATAACGACACTTGAAGAAAGCCTTACGATTCTCAAAGGATATTCGTTCCAATATTGTCTTTACCCATGTGTACAGTACACAGTAAATCCAAATGGTTCTTGCTGTAAATACATTTCTGGTCGTGAACTCGAAATTCTACTCCCTGGAGCAATATTTCTATGTTGTTCAGAAATAGGAATGTATTTTTAAGTTTTACTGAACTACTTATAAGACATCGCTAAAAGAGTTTATTTATTTTAGTCTGCAAAATTTTATTTGAAACCGTAGCCATGGTGCGGTACAATTAAAATATAATATTCACAAATTTTTATAAAAAAACCGACTTCAAGAACTGGACCAAATTAAAATGGGAAAACACAGTAAGCACCAGCTTTCAAATAAAAAATCATCAAAATCGGTTTACCCAGTCGAAAGTTATGAGATAACAAACAAAAAAAAATTAATTGATAACCTCCTTTTTTTCGTAGTCGGTTAAAGACAGACAGAGCCAACGTAGTGCGACATGGATAGAAAACAAATAAAATCCAGTTCTAAAGCTACAATTTTCCTGAAAAGTGAGGAATGAATTATTTGACAGAAATGTACCTAAAGAAAGACTTCAATTGTGCATAAAATAACAGTAGAATAGAAAAAGATATTCACCTGACATATTGACATGACATCTGAGAGCTGAAATAGACCTTACGTATCTAACCACTATCCATTTTCCATATCATATTATTGTCTTATTCGGAGCTGCTAAATTATTCATGCTCATGCTGCGCCAGCGTAGGCCTAAATGAACGTGTCTGAACATGTTGGTCTACCTCTTTACCGGTATATTAATTTATCTGCGATAAGTGTACGTAAGGAAATGTACATTTGCAGATGTTGTGGAGTGCGTCAAGTAAAAGATTTAGTCAGTCAGTTACCAGTTTAATGTAGTTAATTTTACACGTAAACTTTGACTGTTCTTTCGTCTAAGGTTTATTGTGTTGTCGTTGAATACACACACTTTATATTTGTCTAACTATGTGGTCATCTTATCTAATCCTTTAAACAAGCAATTCTTGTATATATGTAAATATTTATATAATTCGAATCTCGGAAATAGCTTCAACGATTTGCATGACATTTAATATGCAGGGGGTTTCGGGGGCGAAACATTGATCGAGCCAGGATTCATTTTTAGATATTTTATCAAACCCGTCATTTAGGAACTTGCACTAAACAGACACAGGCGAGGGTAATGCACCGTCAGCAAAATGTATGTACAGAATGAAATACATGACTTGATTTTCTTATCAAACTATAATTCCTGTGTCGCGGTGGACTTTACAAACATACATGAAACGGGCACAAAGAACACCCTGACTTAGAACAAAAATTTGTGGACCACATTATTCCATGTGGGATTTGAACCCACAACACCACCATTTCGCCAAAAATAGAGAATGGCGTGGCGACGGCTTAACCACTAGGCCAAATGTACAGTTAATTAATATTTTAGGAAATAATTTATGTCGTTAGTTAGGTTGAAATACTTACCTACCTTCTGTTTTAATTGTAGATTTTTATAATCGATAGTTTTGTAAATATGTTAGCTTACATCAAAATGTATCAGTTACACCTAAATGTGAGTGAATAAAAATGATAATTAAATAGGAATTATAAGATAACTTCACATTTGGAGATGGAAGTAATCTTTCGCCATCTAGAACTTGAAGAATATGTTGAAATAATTATAAAACGACTTGAATATTGCGTATTCGATTTTCATTAAAAGTTTTCAGAATTCTGGTAGGATGGTACGGTAGGTACATAGGTTAGTTTAATATTTGTTAAAGCTTTCTAAAAACAATGGATGAGTTAGTTTTATTATAACAGACAGTTGTTTTAACACCTGTGTAAACTAAGTTGACACAGTTTTTTACTAACTTTTATTTTTAACTTGCAATGTCAGTGTATGTGATCCGAATGGTGGATTTCTCCTTCTACAGGTAAATCTCGCTACAAACTTTAGTTCTACTAATACGAGTATTATAAACGCGAAAGTTTGTGAGTATATAAGTGAGTATGTTTGTTGCTATTTCCCGCAAAAACTACTAAATGAATTTAGATGAAACTTCACAATAATATAGGTTATACATCAGAATAACACATAGGCTACAATTTATAAAGATACTAGCTTCGCCTCCGGCGTTGCCCGCGGGTTTAGTAACTTTACTCACCTCGGCTTCCCACAGGTAGTGTACAATCGCGAACAAAAAAAAAATGTTTTCCGATTATCCTTTTTTTTTCACAGTAACCTTCTCCAAACAATAAACAACACATCTTAAAGAAGTGAAAAATGAACAAGTGAAAAATCAACAAAAATGTTGAAATTTATTTTTACTAGCTATCGCTGTACTAAAAAGTGGGTTTCTACTTTATTCTAACTTCTGACTCTAATACGTACAACGAACCCCATTTGTGAATTTATCTAATACATCGTACTTTACTCTTACTTACCCCATTTTCCTTTATTTTTTTAAATACGACTCTCCGTACAGCATATTAAGTAGCTTCCCGAAGCTAAATTAAAGCTTAAGTTTTCTAAGTGGAGTCGTGTAGTTGGTAATTGTCAATTAGGTCCATCTGTCGAGGCAATTTACTTCGCACCATACCACACGAACTATATTAACTACTATGAATGCAACCTGCATACCAGCTAACTGGTTTCTGAAGGAAATTTTGATTGTGATTTTAGTTAGAAAAAGACAGAATTTTAAATAGAACGGATTTTAATCTCGTAAGTCGTCTACAAATTGACGTATTATCTATTCTAATAATCTATACTACTCGTAATAATAAAGCTGAAGAGTTTATTTGTTTGTTAGTTTGAACGCGCTAATCTCAGGAACCGCTGGTCCGATTTGAAAAATTCTTTCAGTGTTAGATAGTCAATTTATCGAGGAAAGCTATAGGCTGTATATCATCACGCTAATACTAATAGGAGCGGAGCACCAACGAAGATTGTTTCAGAAACGGGGGAAAATTTTCACGCTACGGGCAATTGAAGACGCAAATGAGGTTGCGTGGGTCAGCTAGTATTTAATAAATTTCAATTGCATTAGATTTGTAAACTCTACTATCGTTTTTTTTTTCTTTATTTATTTAATGAGGGCTTAGTCACGAAGTTCTACTATCGTGCTATAATTTTGATTTTACCTCTTAATATTATTATTGTAAAAATAATTCTATCTGTTATACTTTAAAGTCTAAACCGCTGAACTGGTTTTAATTGAATTTGCCATGATAATATTTGATGAGGATATCAATAATTCAGAACTACCCTTTACCACGATAATCGACAAACTGTGGTCTCCCAATTGAGTACACCGAAAGATTAATACAAAATATTTACTTTGACTTATAATAGGAACTTGTTGGAGACCCAGAAATTATATAAATAAATATAAATGTATTTTTTTAATAATTTTGAATATATTTTTTATGGAATAGGGGTTGCCCCAAGCAGATATAACGCCTGATGGTAAGCGATTACCGCTGCCCATGGACACCCGCAACACCAGAGGCAAGTGCGTTGCCGGCCTTTAGGGGATGGGAAGGGGGATGGGGGAGTGGTTGGGGTATGGGCCTCCGGTATCCTCATTCACTCGGTGAAACACAGCGCAGGCGCTGTTTCACACTTTCACACCGGTTGTGTCTGTGAGGCCGTGGTATCTCCGGTCGAGCTGACCCATGCATGCCGAAGCGTGGCTCTCTCACGGTAAGAGTTTATAAGTGATCTTGAAATTTATTTTTAATTTTCAGAAAGAAACAGTCATTTAACTTTATTTAACAGTGAGGAAATAAGGAAGCAAGTAAATTTAGTGTGGCAACTTCCACATAAAACACAACAATAACCTATCACAGCGCCATCTACCGAAGATACACTGAACTACGAAGTAACGCACTACACGGAGTAACTACCAATCCTGAATCGCGCAGTAGAAATTCTCTTGCCGATAATCATATATACAACATCCCAACATCAACTGTTGGGCAGTGGCCCGCCAGGCATGATCACCTCGTCTGGCCGGAGGATCCTCCCTTTGTGTTGGAGGAACATGACACCCATTCCCCCACATTATTAAATATTTTTTTATGTATTATAATAATTACTAAGAAAATTAAAAAAAAATCGACGGGTTGAACTCCGGGAGTGCCGGCAGAAGTGATAACTTGAATAATAACTTTGTGCATTTTTGATATTTTGGAATGGCTAGAGAATAATTTTGTACGAATTGTTTTCATTATCAGTATAAAAGTACTATTATTTATGTGGTGGAATACAATATTCATTTATTGCGCTATCGTACACAAACATGACAATTTATATTACATACACACACGAACATTCGCGCAAGCGAACTGCGCCGCCTGTCCTCTCTCCATCCGTCTTACGAATTTCGATCAGGTCACGTGACCTGACGCGAGTTTATACATTTTTACCCATTCCAAAAAAGTACACAGCGCCGCTATAGAAGTTTTCACTTTAAAAAAATATACAGCCTATGTCACCCGGGTCATACTCATTAATTAATCGGTTCAGTAGTTTATTTACTACGGTGGAATAAATATGCCGGATATCTAACACACGACACCATCTAGTCCCAAGCTAAGCAGAACGGAATAAACAAACATACATAGACTATTAAAAGTATTACCTTTCCTTTTGGTTTCGCCGTACTCACTAACACCCTAGCCTCCCTTAAAAAAAAGGAAGGAAAGCTTTCATAAATATGTTAATAGCATCTTCTCGCAGAGCACTGACCGCTGCAATTCGTTCATTGACTTCCAAAATCTTTTTATAATCTGTTTGCATCCGTATTATAGTCTAACCTAAAAAAAATACTATCTTCAACTATACTATGTTTTATTAATGAATAACATAACTTTTATGCTTTTTATGCGTTGTAACCCGTCAGTCACCGTATCTCAAAACCAAACAGTTAAAAAGTTAATTTCGGCTGTGAGTTAATTAAAATAATTCTCCGTTTTCTCATTTTACGTTTCATATTCTATACTTTAAAGTTTAATCCGTACGTAGTAATAAGTAGATAGGTAACCCAAAATTGACCATAGATAAGTAATTCTATTCTTTTTATAAAATCTTCATATATTTATCTATTATTTTAAATTAAATTATGGTAAAAGCCGGATAGTTGCCTCGATGGGATACTTGCCTCGGCTTTGAAAAAAGTATGTTAGGTATGTTTTTAGAGTAAGAGCTTGATTGTAACTCGAAGCGCCCTATAAGTAGGCCTTAGTGCTATAAAGGCTGTTGTAGTAGTGGTACGCGATTTGTCCGTGTAAACGAAAATCTTCCGAGACGTCAAAATTATATTGATAAGTTATTTTTTTTTAATTATTATTTTACTGTTCGTGGTTTCAGTTTACTTTGTTATTCTTTTTTTTTTTTTTTTTTATTGAATAGTGGGCTAACGAGCTGGCGTATCACCTGATGGTAAGCGATTACCGCCGCCCATGGACACCCGCAACACCAAAGGCGTCACAAGTGCGTTGCCGACCTTTGGGGGGATGGGAAAGGGGATGGGGGAGGGGTTGGGGTATGGGCCTCCGGTATCCTCACTCACTCGGTGAAACACAGCGCAAGCGCTATTTTACACCGGTTTTC